>OU426918.1:5584603-15584603 GCA_911387795.2 Apamea monoglypha
GAAATGTTGACGATGATAATATGACTGTCAGTGTTAAATGTTGGTCTTCTTACACCAGTCTGACTGTATTGAAGTTTCTTGCCCGTTCTTTTCTGTAGGTAGCTACTACGCTTTGGAATGGGCAGGACTAGCTTCATATTTCTGACTGACCGCCTCCTTGACAATTCAAAAGTGGTAAAATGGTTTAATTGAAAGTAATGCTTTGAGTTTGAAGACTTTAGTGTTTTGTTGGTTTGGCTGCACTACCGAAATATCTGCCTGAGTGGTTGCAGAGATGTAATTTTACATAAGTTTTGTTATTTTTTTTCTTCCTTTAAAAATAGTGAAAAGTTTATCGTGAGGTCTTTCCTCATGAAAAACTTTTCACTATTTTCTCTAATATTTTTATTATACCTATTTTCAGCAACACTTCCTCGACACCATTTCCTCACCCGACAAATTATGACCAATTACATTTCACGTCACTTTCCATAACTATGTTATGTTTACGCTTGTCAATTTATTTTCACTGACAAATATTACGGCTGAAAAGCGTTTTATCATCAAACGAAATGTTCATAAAAAAAAAAAAACCAGGAAATAACTGAATGAACTATGTTTATGAATCTCATAAAGAACTTGCGACTTTATGAGTAGGTAGGCACTTTAATTTCTTATAATGATTATAATAAAATTTACTAATGTATGTTGTTTAGCAGTCTTCAAAGATACGCGGAAATGAATGTTTATTTTTTTATTCGTTACGTAAATCATTTGGATCGCAAAAAGTGTATGTTACAAGACCATTGATAAAACTTTGTACGTAAAAGTTTTTATAAACGCAACAGAGATTTCTATTGCATTTATATAAACTTTTCTAGTTAAGCTGCTTTACGAAATTAAATTGTAATAAAAGATGGCCCAGTAATTAAAAGATACATATCTGTGTTTTTTCCATCTGTACATATAGTAAAAATAAATAAATACTTATCAAATAACTCTCTCTCTCTCTTACTTATCTTATTAAAAAAAAAATACACGGATAATCGTTTCCTATCACAAGATGCACTTGAAAGAAAAACCACCCGTCTTTTTGTCGCTAATTCAAAACTAAGAAAACTTTTAGGTAAAAGAATTAAAATATCTTCAGAACTTACCATCGGTTGCAGAATGCGGCTTCATAGTCTGTCCAGTACTCATATCAGCTCAAACACTTGCAGAGCCTGAAACAATAAAAGATAATTTGTTATTATTAGTATTAATAATATTTTTTTTTATAATAATATAAAGACTTTATAGTGAGTTTGTATATCGGGGGTATTCTTTGAAACTATTGATCCGATTCCAAAAAATATTTCACTTATGGGAAGCTACAGTATTACCGAGTGTCAGCACCTAGAGTAATACAGGGTGTTAGGCGGAGGGTTAGCCAATGGGGGTTCGTAAGAAGACCCATTTAGCCTGTTTAAACATATTTTATGTAAAAATTTGAAATTTCACGGGGACGAATTGGCGAGCAGAAGCTAGTTAGGTGGAATTAATTTCATATAATATACACCTACGTATATAAAAGGTTTCAAATTGCATTTCCAGCTTTTTCTTAAAACCTTTGCTCTCCGTAATCGAATCTGCAGTTGTTTTAAACACTGAAATATAAGAAGTTTTCAAATAACTCAAGTTGCTTTGTTGAAAGATTTTGTTTTCATTGAGCTTCGATAAGTACTTAAAACAATCTTTTATTATCTCCGTTGTCTCTTTGTCGATGCTTTTGTGTTTTATTTCAAGGGTATCAATGTCTTCTGGAACTCGAGTAGATCAAGTAAATCTCACCACGTGTAAAATGCTATTCAGTCTTTTTTTTAGTCTGGAAGTTGATTCCTACAAAGTCTTGAAAAAGCGCTTGCATTGCAGTATCCCAATTTGCAATCTAACGTGCTCTAATCGCTCGTGACACAGAACAACCAGCCTATAATGTTCCTACTGCCCCAGCAGTAGGAACATTATAGGCTGGTTGTTCTGTTGGAGGCGGCGTATGTCCCAACATACGCCGCCTCTCTGTGAGAGGGAGTGGGCCCAGTGCAGGTTGGTGGATGGCACACGTTTTCATATTTTTTGGATCTAGGGCATACCGCTTCTCTCACGATGTTTTCTTCACGGTTTTGAAAGTAGTGTTGTAGAAATGAAATAAACAAAATACAGTGCCTTTCTGGGTACGAACTCACGACCTTAGAACTCGCAAGTTGGGGGCGTTACCGCTGGACCACCACTGCTCTCGCTTGTGACATATTGAATAGTAATGTCCTATCGCACGAACCTACCCTGACAATAGAAATCTATGACATAAGTTAGGAATGATCAAATTCAGATCAGTCGTTCTCGAGTTCGAGCACACTTGTGGACAAGCAAACAGATAGATGCGATAATGCGTTTTATGACATTTAAGGATTCTATATATATATATGCAAGTAACCTACACCTCACATAAAGATCACATTCAAATACTCGTATCAGTAACCGATAGCGAGCACTATCTCAAAACTACTGACCACAAACTAGTACACTATTGCTACTGCAAGCCATTTTCTCTGTACTGTCAGAAGGCATTAAAAGCTGAATCGCTTTTGATAAATGGAGTATAACCATCAAGTGCCACCGGTCTACGTGTGTGAGCCCCCAAATGTACGTATTATACTAAGGGGACTTGTAATGGGGGAAGGGGGGTTAAGAGTGTAAGAGTACGCTGTTCGTTGAGTGCTGATGTGGATACGTCCTTGTGCGATGACGTATGATTGTTACCTACCTGGTAAAGGTGTGATTTGTGTTATGAAGTGCAGGCCGGTGACGGGTTCCTATAATTCTGAAGGTTATTGGTAAAATTAACGACTGTTTTTTAATAGGAAAGAAAGATAGAAAATAAAATATCAAAAGAAATAGGTAGCTTATTGTTGTCTCTAATGCTGTAGTAAGTAAATAAAGTTAACAGGAAAATAAGAAAACCTATGGATTGAACCCAGCACCCTAATTGCGTAACATACTATCAATCACAATGTATCAATCATTTTGAAGGATATTGCTAATCCATTGCTTCATATGTTGTAGCATTGTAAATAACGCAATGAATGCTGTTGAACTGTCAAAATGAAAGCCATTGATACTGTTACCGTGTTACGCAATAAACTTATTGAGGTAATTTCTTCTCTAAAAATTTTCAAAAAAGGTCAAAGCTTATGTTTGAGCATTGTATATAACGCAATAAATGATGTTGAACTGTCACAATAACCTTGCTGAGATATATTCTTCTCTAAAAACTTTCAAAAAAGGTCCAAGCTTGCACTCAAGGTGCAAGAAAGTCGTAAAATCAAAAGTTACTGATCTAAACTTTAAAAATAGAAACAAGTAAGTTTCAAAGATGAAAAAAAAATCTATTTTAAAATAGAATGACGTAAAGAACAATATTTGCTGCACTATTAATTTTAAGTACAACACTTTTATTTCCTGACTGCTCACGTCAAAGCAACTGGCTAGTGACAAATTATGAGAAGTTAAGAGCTCATAATAAAACATGAACTATACTCGTAAAGTTGGAAGTCTGAATAAACATGGAACTTACGAGTATATTTTCTGGATGAGCATGGTAGTTTTTTAAACGTCAGTTTAGCTATCGGACCTATATAACACGTTCCTGACGTACTGTTACTGTTAGCCTGAATCATCCCACGGCTGGGCAAAGGCCTCTCCCCATTACTTCAAGCTCTTTCGATCCAGGAATAAGGATCCTGCACGCGTAGCATTACCACAATAGAAACGGGTTTTGTCGAAGGAAGAATAGACAAAATGACAGATTTGTAAATAAATCTGTGATTTTGTCTATTTTATCTGTCATTTTGTCTATTCTATGTGTCATTTTGTCTATTCTAACTGTCATTTTGTGTGTCCCGTTTCTATGGTGTTTTCTTCAGCTCGTCCCGGAGAATAACTTCACGTCTGTTTTCCTCGAAGGGTTAGGCGAAGCTGTATGTTCAGTCACAAGCATAAATATTCAAAAGCAATTTTCTCCTAAAGTATTGATATTTTATGGTTATACTCGTACGAACATAGAATTATCGAAATCATACCATTATCCCAGTCGCAATTTTTATAACATGAGAAAAACGCTTCTCTATTTTGTAAGTTATTTATGCTCATGACTGAACACACCCACATTTCGCCAGTCGTATTTAAAGTCCATGTAATAGGGGTGAGCACATATAAAATATCAATTAATTTGTCAAGTTGGATCTTCAACAAAAGTTGTAGATATATTTCTACAATACCCGAAAAATAAAGACGAATCTACCTGAAAGCAATCCCGTTGAGGTTATTTTCCTATATCCAAATCAATCTGAATGACTGACTCCATTGACACAATTTGCTTGTATTAGGAAGTCAAATCTTTTTTTTTCTCCTCAAATTATTTATGTCACAAAATACAAGAAGTCTCGATTGCCTACGTGAATCGTCTCATGAAATTTCATATTTATACTAACAACAAGTCAAGTGCGAAGCACCCACCCCTGCTTCGCACGTTGTTTTCGACTTGACAAAATAACGATATTTCTTAATTATATGTGAGTTAACATAGAATACGTTTTATCCCGATATTCCCACGGGATGAAAACTTATGCTGGTGAAACCGTGGGGTGCTGCTAGTAATATTATATAAGTAGGAAGTAGGATTATAAACACAAACCTTCCAGAACAAATTCTCTAAATTATGGTAAAAACTCCAACGAGATGAAGGGACCTACTCTCTAATTCCGTCAACGAAGATACAGGCCCGTCCGTAAATAGTTCGATATTCAATGCTGGTGCTGCTCCAGGACCACAAATACTTGAAAATACTGTTGGAACTGCTGAAGATTGTAAGACTATCTTTGCATTGTATAAACTCAATTTCCTTTGTGTTGTGTAATTGTATAGCACAGGTGTGAGATCTATTTACTATAGAGCTACCATTTACCGGGTAATATGTCTTTCATTGACTTGAATGTGCCCTGGCGGCTGATAGTAAGTAGGTATGTCATGATCACTCAATGTCTATCTCAATGTCGCTTACAGTGGCGTGTGTGTTGGTTCAATTAGCTCCCTTCAAAATGGTTGAGCTGAATGGTTCTGATCCATGCTTAATTGAAATGAATGCTTTGACTTTGCTACTCCCGATTAATTAACTTTTTAGGACGGGTAAAAACATATCGGAAGTAAAGACAACTGTCAAATCGTGTTGTCATTCATTTTAGTTCGGGCCCCAAACTAATCTTATGTACGGCGTAGAAAATGCCCGTAACTTCGCTCGAAAGTTACACGCACGTGATTACGTGCTTAGGGAGTAGATTTCCAGTTATGTAATTTATAAGAACAAGGCGGTCACCCAAACAGACACGAAAAGCGACTTTAATTTATATAATGTACTAGCTGGTACCTGGTGCGTTGCTGCCTCAGAAGAAATTGTACTATGCCTATTTGGAGGTATGAGGAACAGGGTGTAAAGTTCACTCATCCTCCATAGAAAATGGAGGATCCTCCGACCAGACGGGTGTTGTGTCTGGCGGGCAATTGCCCAACGATTGATGTTGGGAAATTATATCTATGCTAATTGCGCGGTAAACTCTGCTTGCGAGATGCAGGATTTACGTGACGTCAGTATGACGCGTTGTTCGCATGTGGCGTTGTAGATACCGCTACACCTATAACCTTCGCGCAAGGCAAGCAATAAGTTGATAAAGTTTTATCGCAGTCGAATTAACGGTAGGTATGGCAGCGCATTAAATACGAATAAAACAATATTGATGTTTATAATTAAGGGTGTTTCATGTTCAGTTGACGCACGCATATACGTCAAAAATGGCGCTAATTATCGTCAAACCAAAAAAAGCGTTGTTTCAAATTACAATTACAAAATTATGGCATTGACGTACGTCAAATAATAACGAGTAAGTAATCGTTATTATTTGACGTACGTATGTAACCAACCATTTGAAACGACCGGCCCTAAGATGATGAAGTATAGATAGATAGGTATAGAAGCAAAAAAAAATGGATGACGTAAATATGTGTTTTTCCCAATCATCTTGTTTACCTTTTTAATTCTGATGAGCACGATGATACATCCAATTAACGAGCTGCTATTGTAAAAGATCAGGTTAAACTATGGAATATGACCCGGATGACGGAATCCACCTAGTCTTAGTACGAAAGTTAAATAGTTTTAAGGGCTTTCTTTGAACGGTAACCAAAAACCGGTTGTCAACAGCCTGTCAGCAACTTTTCGCAGAACAACAGTACGAAGCATTTTTATTGAACTTTTTATTTTGGTACCAATTTTGGTAGCTACAAGTTTTTTTACTGGTTATGTGATATTTTTTCGCCAACAAACATTTTCATAACCACACCATCTGCCTACCCTTTTCCCAACTATGTTGGGGTCGGCTTCCAGTCTAGCCGGATGCAGCTGAATACCAGTATTTTACATGGAGCGACTGCCTATCTGACCTCCACAACCCAGTTACTGGGTAATACGATACCCCTTGGTAAGACTGGTTGTCAGACTTTCGGGCTACTGACGACCCGTAACGACTGTCAAAGATCCACGAATGACAGCCGGGATCAACGGCTTAACGTATTATCTGAGGCACGGAGGGGTCCTGATATGTGAAGATGGTCACCCATCCACGGACCAACCGCGGCAAGCGTAGCTTAACCTGATCGATCGCCCGGTGCGGCGGTTATTACTTAACTACAAGCCTCTCATTACCAAACATTTTCATAACCAATGAACAAAAATAATGCAATCATATCTATTAGTAGTCAATTTAAAACCTCGCATAGAAATAGAAAATATTTATTGTCCAGGTAATACAGTAAGCAGGTTCACAGGTTAACAGCAAGTTATGACGTCATGAGTGGCTTAAAATATTACCTACAGCTAGGTTACAACATGGTATTTATTAGTCAGTCCCCAAACTAGTCAGTTAGTCTGTATCTTGGCTCGGGGTACGAATTCCAGAATATTCAAAACCATTCATTTCTAGACCTAGAAGCCAAGAAAAGAAAATCGGGGTAATTTTTGGCTGACCTGAAACTTGAGACTATCAAATTCCTAGCAGCTGACTTCCTTACGGGTCACCAATGAAGTGGGAAAGTATGGGACACAAATGATAGATAATAAGGTTTTATATTTTTAGTATAATGAAGTCCACATATACTAAGAAACACAATATAAAACTTATGATGAAAGGTGAATGTCTGTACAAGGAATATGAATCGAATCGATATAATTAATTAAGAAAAAAAATTTTTTTTATGGAGGAGGAAAGCCACTGACGTTTTATGACATGCCAAGTCACCAACTACTCTATGGTGACTCACCATAGAGTACCAACGCTACACCGCAGACCATTATTAGGAAACCACATATTTGAGCTACATACTACATTTGCGTTATATTAAAGTAGTACAGGATTATACGCTGCAGCAGTTAGCATAAGCTTTACTAAACGCTTAAACCATAATATTATAATAGTGAACGAGACAGGTGCTTCTAATTCCCTCAGTTCTCAGCGCTCTGCCTTTGATATTCATTATTAACTCCGGTTGCGTGATCGATGGCCGATTCGTACTTGAAGGGTTTACTTATTCAACTCTACTACAAAAGCTTACCGCATCATCCGTCTAGCTGTTTCACTACTATGTTGGGGTCGGTTCTATTGTACTACTTCAGCTTGTAATGTCGAATAGGTAGGTGGACAAGTCACGTTTTAGACTTTAAAATCAAAATATTTTATTTCAAATAAATCTACATGGGCACTTATGAAACGTCAAAAGCTAGGTGCATGGTTCAAATTGGTCGTTTCCTATGGCGAAGAGCCGGCAAGAAACTCCACGGTTACTCTTTTAAAAATAATTGGCTTTTGCAATGTTGCAATGTTTTGCAATGGTTGACATGTAATAATCTCAAAATTAATTTAGATAAAACAAAAATAGTCAGTTATTCCCAAAGAAAAACCCCTTTGACATTAAATATAAATTATGAAACGAAAAAAATAGAGGAAGCAGATACCATCAAATTCTTGGGACTATGGATTGACAAAAATATGTCATGGAAAACGCAAATTGATACGGTGTGTAAAAAACTAAATAAATTCTCCTACGCTTTATACAGATTATCTAAGATTGTAAATCAATCAGCAGTACTAACCGCCTATCATGCTTATACAACGTCTACGCTTAGATATGGACTAATTTATTGGGGAAATGCTACAGACAGGGAACTCGCTTTTAGGGCACAAAAGAAATGTCTTAGAGCTATTTGTGGCATACGTGCCCCAGATAGCTGTATGCCATATTTTAAAAAGCTTAAGATTCTGACCCTTCCTGCCCTCTACATCTATGAGGTCGCTATATTTGTAAAAACCAATAGGGAAAAGTTTGGTAACCTGCACTCCCGTCGACATGCCGACAAAATAGCAAATTGTATGTCCTCAAAGACAGCCCTCCTTTCTAAAAGTTTCTTTGGAATGTCTTCACGAATTTATAATAAGCTTCCTAAGCAAATAAGAGAAATGGAAAACATTACATTATTTAAGAGAAAATTAAACGACTTCTTGGTAAATAGACCTTATTATACTTTACATGAATTTTTGTCCGACAGACTCATGATGAATTAGTGCCTAACTCTTTTTATGTTTTGATGCAAAGTAAAACTATATAGATTGAAATAATTGAAATGTCTATTTGTATGCCTCTTTGAATTATTGTATGCCTAACATGGTAGAGCAGTGCAACGCACACCATCAATTAACCTCTAACAACCCTGTAACCACTGTCTCACAATAAAGATCTTTGACTTTGAAAAATGTTTTCAATTCAGGTGTATCAATCAAGAACAGAAAGATGCTGGTTGAGGGAGCTTTCCTGTGATATCAATCACTTTCTCAACTAGCAATTCCATGTTAGATGTCCGACTCAGTAATCTAAAATTAACTATTTATTACTATTTATATTATGCTCCAATCAAAATAATTCTTATTTTTTTCTTCTTAATGTAAGTAAAGCATGTTTGTGTTTATGTTTGTACCATGTGATATAAGTAATTATGTTAAACTATGTTTTGTGTTTTTAATGGTGTAATAATTTAATAATGTTGTCAGTTTTAAGTTTTCTAATTCGGTTATTGAAAGCTTTGGTTATTAGTTTAAGTTCTTAACTGTTGCATCAGGGTAAACCCTGTAATTATAGTTTAAGCTGTTATAAAAAATAAATAAATTACTTTTCTTATCGCTGAATGGGCCAGCTCTTGACCTCGATCACGCCTTGTGGAAAGTGATGGATAAGGTCTGTGATGGAATCTCTGCGCCCTCACGCCCCTAGTCGCCGCAGGAGACGCCCTGGACGTCGGGAGTCACCAGCCGACTCCCGGCCACCGTAGGCGCGGGCTTGCGGGCGGCGAGCGATGGGCAGCTCGCCGCCCGGCAAGGACCAGGCCCGAGTCGACGGCGCGTTGTGTTCCATGCGCGCCTCAAAGAGATGTCAGCATGAACTGACGGGGTCCGCTAGGGCCGATGCCTGCCAGGGCCGCGGGTTGTTTTAAAGAGATACCGTTGCCCCTGGCATAGGCAACTGAAGGAACACGGGTGGTTAAAATCATAGTAACATTGTTTTAGTCAGTAAAAGTCTGATACGCCCTCCCGCTCCGCCCAGAGCGTGAGAAGTCAAATAATGATTTCCCAACAAAAAAAAAAAAAAAAGATCTGTGATAGAACGAGTGTGCCCAGAAGATGTCTGTTCTAATAATGTCTACTACTAATTTCCTGGGTTCGATTCCCGGGTCAGGCAATGTGTTATTGGGTTTTTATCTGGAATTTCTCGGTAACAGCCCGGAGCCAGGGGGTCTACTCCGAATTGGTATCGGCCGAATGTTCGGCCGTTTTCTGCTACGAAGTTACTATTTGGTTCGTTCAGTCCCGATCCTACATTCCTACACTCTTTCGAAAATTGACTATCCGTCCCGACCCAACTAAGCCGATCCGAAATTTTTTCGCATTTTTCAATAATATTCGGTTCGGCCATGTGTCGGTCCGATCCGATCATTCGCACACATTACACTTCGTAGTAGACCCCCTGGATTTGCGAATCACGGGACTTAATCATAACTGGCCATATGTGGGTGTACTATAGGTACACTTCTGCCTAATCCTTCGGGGAATACAGGTGTAATGTTATATTACTAATGTGTTTCGTCATAAAACGATGGAAATCTAAATACATTTTCTACACACTCTCCTCGAGCAATCAAATTATTTACAAATTGGGAAAACCTTGGTTTCTGTATTAACAGCAGATGCTTATTTACCTCCGTTATTTACTATCCTTGTGGTGACAGACGTCAATGGAACCTTTGTTTTCCTCTTAATTAGCACAATACTATATCCTATAGAGGTTTTACGAGAATTCGACGAAATAATCGCCGGTTACGTCGAAAATTATGTTAGTTCTGTGTTTGTGGTTCCCTTGTATGTAGTTACGGCTACAAGCAGACGATTCCTGGAGTGGAGACCGCGTATCGATAACTAGATGGACGGACGACCTAAAGAAGGTTGCTGGGACGTACTGGATGCGGAAGGCGGAGGATAGGGTGTTGTGGCGTAGCCTGGGAGAGGCCTATGTCCAGCAGTGGACTGCGATAGGCTGAGTTGATTGATTAACGGCTACAAGATGTAGTTAAACAAACATATAAAACAAAGAAGAACACAAAAAAAAACACACAAACAATATAGAAAAAAAAAAAAAGGATTCAGTTCCTATTGATTTAGTGACAACAGGGGTCATCATCATCATTCTCCTGCCCTTATCCCAATTTATTTGGGGTCGGCGCCACATGTCTTTTTCTTCCATACTTCTCTATCAGTCGTCATCTCGGTAGTCACCCCCTTTCTAACCATATCATCATTCACACATTCCATCCATCGTTTCTTTGGTCTTAGTGACAACAGGGGTATGACGTTTAAATGCCACCAGAATTCCAGACCATTTCAGACACCAATCTTCATAGTCTTCACAGGATCTGACCAAGATTATGTCTGGACATTAAAAGAGACACTGACCTCTGAGTTTATTTCGGCCTTTCTTCTCAGAGTAGTCAGATAGGAAACGATGTAAAAGTGTTTGTAGAATCCTACTTACAGAAAATAAATCATTTTATTATTTATCAGTGCAAGATAGAGACGGAGCTATCGTTCCTTTTTCGGACTGGAATCATATTGGCATTAATTATACTTCATAATGCAGCCCCTGATTGTGGCAGATTGTCGGTGAGGATTCCGATAAAGAGTAGACTAGCAACCATTTCATAATAACAGGTTGTCGTATTATAAATGACACATTTTGAATTACCTGATTGTCCTTGGATAGTTTATAGATGTTGGAAGAATAACGGTCGTCTATTTGATTTAAACTGACAAAATTTTCGTATTTTGATTTGCGTGGTGTTTAGAGGACATATTCGGCAACATTGATTGAAGTTACATTCGGCACGGAAGAGTACTAAATAGCTGTGAGCTATGCAGGGCACTTATAACCCAGTATACTGATGAAGATCCCATCAATACTAATAATAAAATAAATAGTACCTATTAGAAAGAGAAAGAAGAGCTTCCTCAGTCATAACCCTGTGCTTTTCGAATATATATATATTTTTTTTTTTTAAACTGCCCCACACTAGGAATTTCTCCTGTATCGTGTGTGCGTTTACAAACATTTAAACTCACATACACAAACAGCCAGACCCGGAACAACTACTTCTAGGTCATACAAATATTTGTTCCGTGCGGGAATCGAACACGCGACACGCAGCGCAGCAGTCAATCGCTTAACCACTGCGCCAACCGTGCCGTCAAATAATTGGCCCCTAAATTACTATAACAGCTGTATATCTTTTGGCGCGTGTCCATAATCCGAACTAACATCGCCATCTTGATTTTTCTATACATTATACAAATGTTTACTAGCAGTGCCCCCATGTCAACGTCATTCGAGTAGCATAATCAGCCTATAACATTCCCACTGCTGGGACACAGGCCTCCTCTCTGTGAGAGGGAATAGGCCGTAATCCACTATCGCTGGCCCAGTGCGGGTTGGTAGATGTCATGTCTTCGAATTTTTTTTTCGATTGCTAAAAGATTATTGTAGCATTCTACTTACCAACTTAAGGAATATGATCAAGGCTTTAAAAAAAATCTTAAAGAGTGTTACTAGGAATATTGTCAGAGTTTTATAAGCAGAGCTACTATTTGTTACAAAGATCCGATTTCGCTAATTGTATGTTAATTAACTCTAAAGAAATTCAGGAAAATTTTCCTTTCAAGGATTATGTTCGGAATTATTAAGTGGTATCAATATACACCAGATATTAAGTAGGTCGGTAGATAAAAGGGTGGCTTACAAAATGTCTAGAGTTATTCAAAGGAGGTTTGTAATTAAATTTTGACTCTACAGGCTTACTTTGCTGGAGATATTTTCATTTTCAAATCAAAACTCTCTATCTGTCCCTCTCTATGACACTAAAATATTGTATTATAAAAGGGATGGGAGATAAATGTATCGACTAGACCTAGTCACTTTCGCCATTTATGTTATTAGGGTCGAGAATATTGCCACTTACCCATAATACCGGGCAGCTTCTAGGAATATCCTATTGGTAAACCTTTTTAAAACTGCCCGACTAGCTGAGTTAATTGCGTATTACACATAACATGGCAATCGGTAGCAATGCCTTTTATTTTGACACGCCACGTTCACATATCATCATCAGCCTCAGCAGTCTACTATTGCACGCCATTCAATTCGATTTTCGGCAACTCTCATCCAGCTGCTACCAGCCATCCTGCGAAGATCGTCGCTCCACCAGCCTGAGGGCGTCCCACCTTACGTTTACCGATTCGTGGTCTCCACTCAAGTACAAATAAAAATAAAACAAAAATAAATTAATAATAGTAATAATATATCTTGTATTCTTGTGTGTATTCTTGTTAATATTGCTTTTCTAATGGCCTACTATATTACTAAAAGAAAACTAGGTAAATGAGCATTTATTTAGTTTAACCTTTTCACCGCCACGGATTTTTATAGAAATTCCGGATTTTCGTGCCACCAGCGAGCGCCACTTCATTAGAAGATCTTCATTTTAAATATCAAAAAAAAAAAAAAATACTGTATTTAAAAGCTTTGCTTCATCATTTTATTAAAACACTGTCTAATATCTACCATATTTCTTATTTTTCCACACAAAAGAAGCCCTTATTTGTATTAAAATCGACAAAAACAAAAGCTGCGAGCATTTTTAATGTCCCCAGAACGCCAAGGACTTTATATGTAGTCAGCCAGTGATGTGACGCGAAAATTATCACTGTTTGATTTCGCCCGCTGAAATATTTATAAATACTACTATTGAAAACAATTTGAGGTCAGTAAAATATGAACTTAGTAACTACTTTGTAACAAAGGGAATATTGACGAATTTCGACCTTCAGATGGGTGCCAATCCGGAATTAAATAGTTGTTAGCAATCCTTGTCGATAATTATATTCCCATCTCTACAAAACAATTGGTTGTCAGTGCCCCGGGCGCCACGGACTATTATAGAAGTCGTTCTGTGACGTCATAAGCGTACGGCTGTCCAGGTCACTTTGGCATAGTGCAGCCTGTGCAGCACTAATCGTGTGAGCGCGCACGCATCATTCTTTCACTCTTGTATACCTACCTACTATTATATTTTACTAATAAGTAAAAAAATTGTTATATGAGTGAAGAAAACGCAATCAGTCGCACGCGGGGACGCGTCCCGCGCGCAGATAGTGTTTTCTAGCCGCCCCGCGCTTGCAATGCGGTGTTATAATTGCCTTATGCCTTATTATTGTAATGCTCGGCGCGGCCTGTCCATTATCAGGCTGTGGGACCGTGGCTTTAGAATGCTCGGCCTGACGAGTAAAGGCTACAGTTACATGAGTAAAGAAAAGGACAGAGACATAGCTTTGAAAACAGTGCTGTGATAGGTACACTGCTACAAGTGTGTTATAATTTAAATATATACTTACTTTCCATTTCGAAAAACACGACGAAAAACACTTTATATACAGTAAAAAATTCTGCCGCTTAAATACCCACGGTATAAAACGTTGACTGAAGTAGTTAGAAAAACATGGGAGTAGACAAACATAGAAGAAAGATAGACCATAGACCACATCTCTAATCAGAATTGAATTTAACGTGCTCTGAGAGCCAAGGACTTGAAATGAAGTGAAAGAATGACCTCATGAAACAAATAGAGATGTACCACATTTCTTAAAGCTCTAATTGAGTTATGTATTTGTTTCTTTGATACTTTAATTTATACTGGTTTTTCTTACTAGGGATACTGTGAAATAAAACAAATATGGAAATATTTAATCAGTTTTTATTTATATTCGTAAAAAGATATATAAAACTTAACTTAACTCGTATAAATCTCATTCATCGATATGATGATACCCCCTTCACTACTGTTTACTGTATATTTCGTTATACATTTATAGCTTGGCGCTGGAGAGGTATCGCGTTCTGTGTACGTTGGCGGTGAAAAGGTTAAAATATATGTCAGTCAATTCCTTCCAAAATTCCGGTCTTATTTACACACAACACTAGTAACAGCGGGTTACATCAGAACTAAACAAGTCATGAATTTGTTACATTAGTATAATACGAATTGAGTAGATGTTAACTGATAATTTGGTTACTTCAAGTTGCTTTACGTTACGATAACTGTTTGCAACTCAACCACAACAAATACAACTCAACCATAACAGAAAAAAAAAACAAAATTACTCACAAGAAAGCACCAGGGCAAAATGCATCCATAATTTTTCTGTAAGGATCTAGTCTAATACCCCAGTCTCATTATTATAAACAAGTAGCCCCAAAAAAGTATTATAAAAGGGATAGGCAGATATGTATGTCTTACTAGACATTCACAACCACTTTATACGCTTCCGTACCGAATAGAACATCAATCAATGTTATCGTATCGGAGTCCTCTAATGTTACAAGACCAAAATCCGAATATTTTGTCAGTTTAAATCAAATAGACGACCGCTATTGTTCTGACAGCTGTTTGCTGTCGGGGGCAAGGCAAATCATTCCTTGACAACACGGTTGGCGCACTGGCTGAGCGATCGGTTGCTGCGCTGCGTGTCGCGGGTTCGATTCCCGCACGGAACTAATATTTGTATTGCCTACAGCTAGTGGTTTCGGGTCTGGCTGTTTGTGTCTGTGGGTTTAAATGTTTGTAAACGCACCCACGATACAGGAGTAATTACTAGTGTGGGGCAATGTAAAAAAAAATAAAAGAAATCAGGCTATCGAAATGTGTCATTTTTGATACGATAACCTGTCGGATGGTTGTGAATGCTAGTCACTTTTCACCACTTACGTATGTTATTAGGGGTGAACCCGTTTTCACGAGCCCAGACACCGGGCTGCTTCTAATATATTCCTATTGGGAAACCCTCATAACACTTCCTGAGCAGGAAATCAAACCCATGATTGCAACCATCGACCCAGACGAGCCAGTAAAAAAAATGCAACTCAACTATAACAGAAAAAAAAGCATTTTACTCACAAGAAAACACCAGCCAGACTAAAAGGCATCCATAATTATTCTGTAAGGATCTAGCCTAATACGTCAGGCTCATTATTATAAACAAGTAGCTCGTCAAAATGTCTCATTTCCACTTGGGGTCTCCGGGAAATATATTCTCGCATAGAAGGGATCTTGACCCCAAGTACTCGGGTGTTTCGGGGAATTGAAACCTTTTGATGTTGCGTAATAATGTTTTGGGCTTTTAGTTAAGGTAGACAAGCATTTTGTTGTAGGCTTATTCCACTATTCCCCCTGAGAGAATCCCCCTTCGGGGGGGAATTCTGGACCCTAATGTAAAAAAAATCCAGAATGTCCCCTTTTCATTTTGGATTATTCCACTATTCCCCCTGAGAGAATCTCCCTCAGGGAGAAAAGCTGAACCCTAATATAAAAAAAATCCAGAATTCCCCTTTTCATTTTGGATGATCCCACTGTCCCCCCTTATTTGTAGTTTTAATTACTTCGCTCTTTAAGTAAATAAATAAATAGTGATTCGACAATGTAATATATAATTTATGGAAATAAATAATTGATTACCAAGAGACAAATAATTACTGGGGACAAAATGAATGCATTAGAGACAGTCAATGCTTCTGAAAATAAAAGAGCATCAAGAATGCAATATGATTTTAAATCCTACTAATATTATAAACGCGAAAGTTTGTATGGATGGATGGATGTTCGTTACTCTTTCACGCCAAAACTTCTGAACGAATTTGGATGAAATACACAGATAATTTATAACCAGGATTAACACATAGGACATTTTATCCCGATATTTCCGCGGGATCGAAACGTATGCGGGTGAAACCGCGGGGCGCAGCTAGTATAATAATTAATATTCGTCGACTGCCTCACTGGTCTAGCGGTCGCAAGCGCTTTGTTGAGCATGAGGTCCTGGGTCCGATTCCCGGGTTAGGCAAAGTGTTATTGGGTTTTTCCATCTGGAATATCTTTGTAGCAGCCCGGAGTCTGAATGTGTGCCCGATTCATGACCATAGGCTCGCCCCCTATTGCATGGGATCTAAACCACCTTTTTTTTGGTTTTCGGGGGGAATCCTTCAAAACGCACCCGACCTCCGGGGAGTGAGCTCGGAGAGTGTGGGATTTTTACCTCACTAATGTGTTGTCACTAATGTGTTGATGGTGATCACCGGGGTGGTCCCGGTTCCTCTTAAAAGACCAATTCCGGAACTCCCCGCGCAACGCCTGTAAGGCACATCCCTGGGGAGACTGTAAAGGACCCTCCCCTAAGCCTCGCTATGCACGGCAGCACGTGACAACTGTGCCACCGTCTTCCCTGGGACCTAAACTACCTGGCGAAGTTTGGGTGTATTTTAGGTACACCTCTGCCTAACCCTTCGGGGAATATAGGCGTGATGCTATGCTCCAGACCGTATTTCGACCATCGCGGCAAATATCTTAACGGAGACTCTCTCTTCGACGCGGGAGATACGTATTATAATTCAAAATTGTGTGCGCAAACACAGGCGCACTCTCTCTTCCCTGATTCTCATAGTCCAATTTTACGAACACTAAGTACCTAGTATACTTGAGGTATTGTTGCTCCAACAACATAAGATAAAGTTAATATACTTTCAGAACATAATTACTACCTAGCAATCGTTTTTTTTTGTGCGTTCACAGTTATTTTGCTCCTGACAGCAGCAATCTAATAGCAACCTTATGGTGACGAGAACAAAGATCACAATGATTTTGATACATTTTTTTTTTTTGTCAATGGCATCAACCCAACAACAACCATATCAGAATGAGTATAAAGAGCACTGTGATTTGGACAGTGATGGAAAATCAGAGGTAAAATAACTATGAACAGACTGTACCGAGAATCTTGATCGTAAGTATGTCACTGAAACGAATCTAAATACCAGCAAACAGAAATAGAAAAAATCGATCAAAACTTTAAAGCTTGTCCAACAACTGGAAAGTACTTTGTAAACAAACACGTGCAAAAGCCTAAAGCCTATTCAATTTATCTATTCTATTTAATAATATATCTACATGTAATCAATGTAAACAGGTTGTATCTACTATTATGCACTTTGTTATCACAAGTATCTAGTGTTATTGTGCCATAAAAGTATGTTCAAGTATCACATCCTAATACCTATTTAACCTGAATATTAAAATACGCGATACAGTGCAACTACTGGCTGGCTTTTCTATCAACTCCATAATATTGATAAAAATGACAGCTAGTTGCTGATTGATTATATTGAAACCTAGCTCTGTAAATAGACTTTTGTGCAAAGATTATCTTGTTTTCTTTTATATCGAAAAACAAAACTTAAACTAGACATTAATACCCAAAATTCACTCCTAAAATAAATGTGTACCTAGGTATTTATTTTAGGAGTGATGTTTTTCCCAAAATTAAAAAACCGACAAAGTGCGTGTCAGGCCACGCATAGAATAGGGTTCCGTAGTCACCCATATTGGCACGTGGATTTAGAGGGATATTTTACATGTTTACTTATTATTTCGCTATTTTTGTACGAAGTTTTCCAAGTAAGCGCATTTTACAAGTTAGGCCTCAATAACTCCTGAACTAACAAAGTTATATAAGCCGTTATAGTTTTCCTTCAAGGTTCATCACATGGACTACCATAATGAATTTATTCAGATTTCCCGAGCCAGCCGTTTAGCTTTTAGAGGGGGGGGGGGGGGGCTACTGGAACAAAAATTTGCACTTTAAAGTTTAATATTTCGTAAATGGAGCATTAAATCGAAAAATAAACGATGGGTAGACGACGAATAAAATATTCATCCCCAATTCACATGTACCCAGCTACCCTAAAAAGAAAATATTTTCCAGAATTTTATTTTACCACATTGTCGGCGTAATTGATACACATACTCTTACAAAATTACAGCTTTCTAGTACCAACGGTCTCTTAGCAAAACCTCGGACAGACAAACAGACGGACATGACGAAACTATAAGGGTTTCTTGTCAGAACTACGGAACCCTAATAAAAAGGAAGGGGTAACTCAATGTACCCAGCAGCCTAATTACTTAACTAATCAAACTCAGCTTCATTTGCATTCTTTACTAGTAACGCCCCGCGGCTTCACCCGTATAAGTCTAGATCTAGTGAAAATATCGGGATAAAATATCATATATGTTAATCCAGGTTGTAAACTATCTGTGTGCCAAATTTCGTCCGCCGTTTTCACGTAATTGAGTAACAATCATACAAACTTTCACAATTTTAATAATATAGTAGGATTTTTGGTAAACACTGGAAACTACATAAACTTATTTGTTTTCCTCAACCGGAAAACTGCAGCCATCCCTCACTACCCGATAAATAATAGTATTTAGGGAAATATAAAAAAAATCAGAACCACTAAATGCCGGATATTGAAGCACTTAGCGGTACCGGGTATAACGGTTTTGTTAGATAAATAGCGTACCGGAACTCTTTCTTCGCCTCAGCTCTTCCGCTCGTTTTTTTACGCATAAGTAATGAACTATGAAGATGGGTTTAGAAATGAACGAACACGTTAGAGGATAAAGATTATCGAAACCGAAATAAAAGCTTCTTAAAAGAAAACGTTCAATTGACGGATTGACCGAAGTTGAACAAAGTGTTTAAAAAAAAAATGTAAATCTATGTCTAATGTCTGTATAAAGTTTTTTAGTTAAATGTTATGTTATTGGCTTGCTGCGTGCTTTGGTGTTTACTGTAAGTGCAGCAAGCAAGCAATTGTTACATAAATAAATAAATAAATAAATAAAAGTACCTAAAAGCCAATTCCGAAAAGACTTGATAATGTTCGTTCCTTTTGAACTCACACAAACATAACCTAACATCAAGCCTGTAATCCCGGAAGGGTAAGGCAGACGTGTATCTCTTATAGTACACCCATATTTCTTCATTTATACATATGTCCTATGTAATAGGGGGCGAGCCTCAAATCCAGACTCTGGGATGCAACTGAGAAATTCCTGATGGCAAAACCCAATAGCACTTTGCCTGACCTGCTGGCTTTCCCCCCTTTATAATTGCGTCTAAAATAGTCGTTACTTGAACTGAATACCCCTTCAAATAACTTTAGTCGATATTACCCCTTTCCATTACACAACACAAGAAATAAATCACACAATCAAAGGAAATATACACAGTAATTAATTCCAATTTGCTATATGGATGCTATTAAATAAACAAAGTTCTCTTTGAATCTGTGCCAATGCCGGATATCCGTAGCAATTGTTTGTACACCATGTCAGATGACTGGATCAAAATATTTATACCATGGCATTTAGCTGTACCAAAAAGTTAATGACATATTGGCGCAACAGATGTTGAAGAAATATGACATCACACAGGAAAGCGGTGTCGAAATTAAACCAAGGACTGCAATAAAAATTTATTTGAAATTTCATTTCCTTCATGAAATTGTGAATCAGTTAATTGGATTTTTAATAATCCTCGATTTTATGCCTCACGGTTGTTAATACTGCGTTATCCTCATACACACCTTTGTTAATACTGTGTTATATAAATGCTCAGTTTTCGTGATTTATAAGCGACATATGTAAAATTGCTTCTGAAAACTCTTTTAGGCAATACTTCATCCAACTGAGTGCCTCGTTAGTGTAGTAATCATAAGCGCTATTGCTGAGCACGAGGTCCTGGATTCCTGGGTCGGGTTAAGTGTTATTAGGTTTATAAGATCATCGTTTAGAGTCTTTTAAAACATAAATAATAAATAAAAACTTTATTCACTTCAGAAAAAAACATTGTACAATATTTAAAAAAAAATTGTAACAGATTACATAGGAGCGTTAGGTGCTAGATTTTTACGAATGCCCTGGACCCTACACTAGGATTTCCTGGGTCGTAGGTGTGTGTTAGTCAGGATTTGTGTGCAGTTGATGGCAATGGCTCTCCCCCTATGACATGGGACTTAATAATGGGAAACGTAGGTGTAATAGGTGCACCTCTGATCAACCCTTCGGGGAATACGGGCGTAATAATAATATTTTATTATGTTCATCTAACTGGTCCTTTGAGATGGTTACGATCGGTGAGCAAAACATATGGTTTGCTAAGATGAATATATAAAATCTGAGTCTCTCAGAATTCAAAAACGATGAAATTCACCGGAAAATGTGTTAACCTTTTCTTTCATTTGTGAAAAGCCATTAGCCTCAAGCAGATTTTTTATTTTATCCAACTATCATAGGAGGGTCCATGCGACACGTGCCTCGTAGATAAAAATAACGTAAAACGTGCTACGTCCACTATCAGATTATGCGCTGAGCGACACATTAATCTGTTTTCGTCTAACTATATTTTAGAGTTCAGCTATTTTCGTGTAGCTCTAGTTTAGCTTAATTTTGACCTAGTTAATTTTATTCAGAATTAACATTACTTGTAGGTACATAAATAACAAGTTATACCTAATTAATTAATGAAATAAAAACAAAATAACCATCTTAACTAAGGGTTATTTTTTGCAACGCCAGATAATTTTATCCGCGGAATAATTTTAATTTTTGACAGTTCTTCCATACAAAAACCGTCAGACTTCAATTTTATTCCGCGAATAAAAATTATCTGTTGATTGAAAAAGCAGCCCTAAAAGTATTAACAAACTAAAATATGGCATCGAAAATTTCTCCGTACCTATTTAATTTGAAATTAAAATTACCTAATTTATGAATATAAATTTAATTACTTTAAATAATATCTACGAAATTTACTAAAAAGATCTTATTCTACGAACGAAAATCGTCACGTACATTATTGTGTTTTTAAGAATACGTAAGTCTATGCTATTTTTATCTTCGCCAATTTAGTGGGCGACAAATTGGCTGTCTGAAAGAGTCCCTTGAGAAAAAATCATGGTGAAATGAGTCCAAATCGGAGCTCCAACGATCAACTTTGTAAGGGATCTCAAAAATTAACGCCTTTGTAGGTTACAAATTGGAAATTCAAATTCAATGTTGAAAAATGAAGATCAATCGACTTGAATTCCGCAAAAGTCAAGTTATTTTGGAAAACGCGTAATAAGTATTGAAATCAACCGAACACATCGTTGAACAAATGGACTTTCAAGTAAATTCTAAAATGTCGTAAAATATACATTAATCTAAGTAAGAGTTCCGTATGGCTTTTTTCAACACATTAAAATGAAAAATCCTTCAAAATAAATCGAGTTTTTCACGCCAGGCACAACACCACAAAGCAGTGGTCGAAATTGCAATCGTTTTCCACTTCACGTATCACAAAGAAACCTCAAGAAAGGGTTCACACAGTCACAATACTCGTATACTCACAAATTGTGAAGGAAATCTTTCAAAGTCAACTTTATTCCAATTTTCATCTACACAACACTGATTTGAATCATCCAAAATTTTCCACCCCAGCAATTAATTCTCCATTATTTTCTTAAATAATTTCATCAGGCTCGAAGGACCATTTTAGTATTCTAATACTATGAATACTAAACTAATCCTTCGAGCCCTCAAGCCTTGTCGAATTCCCGCTGAAACGTTTTCCGTGTACAACAAAGGTCATGTTTCCCCACGACCATGTAAAACCGTAGAATTGTACGATTCCATTCCCCCATATATCTTGCCACTAGTCTTTAAGTCTGCATATCGAAAAGTCAAGGATACATCCTTGATTGAAGGAGGGATCGAAGGACGAGGCTTAGATTTTCGTGCGGAATCAATCCAATTGAACAACAAGGCCAGTAGATTGGCATTTCTTTAATTATAGGGAACGTGATGTGGGGTTTTTCCGTTTCAGTTATTATATATTATGTTGGTTGTAGGTTTTGATGTTGCAAGGATAGGGAATTTTCCTGCAAATACAAGGACATAAACGATAATACCGTCTTGAAAATGCTGAGAAACTGATGATTTAGGGGTGTATTTATATGATTGATTACTATGATTGATTATTATACCGATGATTAAATAAGTGACGTTCAATTAAACAGTCGCTTATCACTATTCGTAACTTTAAGTAAAGTTTATGAATAAGGAGGAGTTTGTAGGTAGATAGATAGGTAGTTACCTAAGATAGCTTTCTCTAACTAACCACTTCTTTCAGGAAGCGTTAGATTAAACTTTTTATGTGTTCAAGTTTTTAAAAAAAAAACCAAAGTAGGTTTTTTTTTTCTGGGTTGGAAATCATCATATGACTTCTCCCGCTCTGAGGGGAGTGGGAGGGCGTGTCAGACTTTTACTGACTAAAACCCACCCGTATTCCTTCAGTTGCCTATGCCACGTGCCACGGTATCTCTTTCGAACAACCCGCGACCCTGGCAGAACCAATGTAGGCTTCAAGTATCAAATGATGAAAAAATATCACACTTTTACTTCCTTCTTTTACAGCGATTTGCAAAGTGTATATTTTAATAATCCCAATAGCTTAAAGATTAATCTGTTCCCTTTACTTCGGTTCTCGATTACAAGAAAAGACGAGTACCTAATAGTACACTCCTTTTGTCTTTAATTGCAGTAAAAATAAACATTGTTTGTTTTATAGATTTACTTAATGTTGCGACTTTATTTCTGTCTTCGCACTTACTCTTTATTATTCTTTGTTGTAATATTTTACAGACTGTTGTGTTTTTATGTTCCATTGTCAAATTTTTTCTTTTATTTTATTATGTATTAGGTACTTACCTATTTAGTTTTTTAGCTTAGGTTTTTTTATTTTATTGTGCATTCTGTGGTCTCCTGTAATTGAAGGAGTACAGCTACTAAATAATTTGTCTTCTATTAATTATATGTAATGTTTAGTGTATATCTTTAGTTGGAGATCCTAAATAATTAAATCTACACCCTACACCTGGTACTAATTTAAAAGGTCATGTCTGAAAAGCTAAATAATTTATAATGCTCACTGCGGGCTTTTTCGTCTTAAAGTTTTTATTATCACTTTCCGTTCTAGGACAGAATTTATTTAGATCCTTTTCGTAGTAGATGTCCAAGTCAATTAAGAGTACTTTAGCTGTCAAATTATACGTTTTTAGAGTTTAGGATATCTTTCAGAGTCTTTTCCCCGAGGACTTAGGCAGAGATGTACAGACGCCAGCTCATCAAGCTACTGCAATCTGTCAAATATCTTTAATAGATTTTCAACGTTATCGCTAAAGCATTAGGTTCAAGGTTGATTGGGAAAATTTGACAGTTTCGGGTAGCTTGACCTGCTGGCGTCTGTACCTAATAGCAGTAAATAGTAATTCGACGTAAATGTAGGCATAATTTAGAAAAAACTGAAAATAACGCATGATTTGCATATCAAAACAGTAGGTAATGATCATAATTTCATCATCATAAAGATATATTTTCCCCAATTCAATCATATAACATTCATTAGCGCTAGCCGTGAATGTTTCCAATTAAGAGAAACGGAAGGAAAAAGTTCTCGCGTTTAATTGACTCCATTTTACTTTCATTTTATACGCTCGAGTTGTCAGAAGGGAGATTTTTTCTTACTTTAAAAGTCAGTCTAATTAATTTTTTTTTTAAGCTTTGCCCCGCACTAGGTATTACTCCTGTATAGTGGGTGCGTTTAGAAACATTCAAACTCACATACACAAACAGCCAGACCCGGAACAACTACCTGTAGGCAATACAAATATTTGTTCCGTGCGGGAATCGAAACCGCGACACGCAGCGCAGCAGTCGATTGCTCAGCCACTGCGCCAACCGTGTCGTCGAATTAATGCTACGATGAGATTAATGAGCTAAAACTCTCATTTATTTTTAGCCCACTACGGCAAAAAAAGAAATAAGAGATAATAAAACTCAAACTCAAAGCATTTGAAAGAAAGAAAGAAAATGTGTTTATTACATACACGACACGTTCATACGTTTTTTTTTACATTTATTCCCATTAGACCTACAGGCACATTTGAGTTGTCAAAGAAACGGTCAGTTAGTCGGAAAGTTGAAGCTTAAGCCCTTAAGTAAGCGCGGGCCTGCGGGCGGAGAGCAATGGGTAGCTCACCGCCCGATCAGGACCAGGCCCGTGCCGGACGGCGCGTAAGTGTTCCACGCGCGCCTCAAAGAGATGTCAGCATAACGAGGGGCCCCTCAGGGCCGAAGCCTGCCGGGGCAGCGGGATTGTCCGAAAAGGTTACCGCTACCCCGGAACATAAAGGGCGAAGGAAGGAACATGGGTGGGTTTTAGTCAGTAAGAGTCTGACACTCCCTTCCGCTTCACCCAGAGCGGGAGGGGTCATTTGATGATTTCCCATCCGGAAAAAAAAAAAGAAAAAAAAAGCCCTTAAGTAATCTGCACGAATTATGCCTTAATAACTTAGTAATGACGCGTGACTCTAAACTACAAGAACCGAAAAATATCGATAAATCGATAATCGATTTTTTTGGGTTATCGGTTGATACCTTTTAGTTGACGTTTTTGTTTGCCGCGGTTGATCCTTGGTTGGGTGACCATCTTTACATATCAAGACCCCTCCGTGCCTCGAAAAGCACGTTAAGCTGTTGGTCCTGGCCATAGATCTGTTTTTTACATTTCTATGGTCCCGGCTGTCAATCTTGGATCTATGGCAGTCGTTACGTCAGAAGCCCGAAAGTCTAACAACCAGTCTTACCAAGGGGTATCGTATTAACCAGTAACTGGGTTGTGAAGATCCAATAGGCAGTCGCTTCATGTAAAATACCGGTATTCAGCTGCATCCGGTTAGACTGGAAGCCGACCCCAAAATAGTTGGGAAAAGGCTCGGCAGATAATGATGAGCTGACGTTTTTGTTATATTTATATTTAAGTTTTTTTTCTCTCGTATCGTCACGGACTAACTACTTACATGAGTATAGCTCATACAGTAATAAAATATAGGCAAGTCAGCAAAATAGTAGCTGTATTGTCTCTGACTGCCCATGGTGCTCCAGACGTACTTCTTTTTAAACTCTTACCTCTCTAACCTCAAAGTAAAACTTGTCAAAAATGTAGGGACTTTATAGGTATTTTTGACAGATTGAGACTGAGATAAGCACCCTAATTGCGCAACACACTATCAATCACAATCTGAATGAATTTGAAGGATATTGCTAATCCATTGCTTTATAATAATATGTTCGAAAAATATTTCAGCCCAACAATGTAAATAACGCAATGAATGTTGTTGAACTGTCAAAATGAAAGCCATTCCCACTGTTAGTGTGTTATGCAATTACCC
Organism: Apamea monoglypha; assembly: GCA_911387795.2. NCBI lineage: Eukaryota > Metazoa > Arthropoda > Insecta > Lepidoptera > Noctuidae > Apamea > Apamea monoglypha. The sequence goes on from OU426918.1 coordinate 5,610,479, forward strand.
CACAGACTGTGAACGTTCATTAAATTAAATTACCAGAATTGCCCATCTGATGACCATTTTCAGAACTACTAAACCCAAAATACCGGAAGAAAACAGTTCCACGTATTTGATAAATTGCCAAACGATTAATCAAGAGGTTGTCAAGTAATTAATCCTGTGCTACACTTACAAGTTTCTACGATTAAAGGACCTAATATTACGAAATCTTAGTTACTTCGTCTGGTTATGTATGTAACAGAAATTAGTTTTCGTGGTTTACTGTCGGTACGTCGTTTCATATTTGATCTGTAATATGAGGATACCTATTATCTTTTGTTTTTGTCATATTTTTAAATGTTATTTTTTCATTCCTACCGGACCAAAAGTACCGTTTCGAGTTACAATAATTTGAAAGACGTACGCAGTTATACAGTAATTTTATATTTAAGGATCCATTAGGGCGGTTTCTTGATATACAGCCTCCTTAATGTAGATACTTACTTAATCCTAGTTCACACACTCACCACTTACGTAAGCTGCGTACCTATATGCGAATGGGTTGCATTAAATATGAAACTGCTCATTAAGTTACATACATACATATACACATGACAGCTACATACTGATACTGACATATTATGGCAAATAATTTAATTTAATGTACTGTGTCTCGTAATGTGAGTTACTTTGCATACCTACTGTTGTAACAAGCAAGTTTTTCTAACTGAACAGACTGCCTTGCTGCTGGGGAGTTTGTTGCGTCCCTTCTTCTTCCCAGCTATAGCACTAGGAAGTGGTAAAGAGCGGGCGTTTTTCACGTTCCAACAGTGCTGATTCTCAGCCTAATTTGAATAAATGACTTTAGATTTTAATAAACTATGCTAGCTCGGTTTCCATACGTCATTTTCGGATGACTGAAAATCAGCGCGGTCCTCCTTAACACAGCATCATGCTGAGTGGACACCTTCTTGTCAGTCACGATGTGCACCTGCCGACTATTTATATTCAGTGCTAGTGACCATATGTACCAATATCTATTATTTTTCCTCGTTAGTTGAGGTAACTGTCCTTTCTGACAAATAAAACCTTTTTCTTTGTCTAAACACTGGACACTCGGCTATTGCGAAAAGAGGTCACCACCTATTCTTATCTGACATTAACTCTTTCCCTACAGATGTTTACCAAAACGCCAGATGTAAATAATGAAAACAACTTTAGTGTTATTAAACAAGGTTATTACAAACAGGAAATCTTTTTTAAGATTACGATTCAGAAAATAATAACATGGATAGCAAGAATTAATTCCTCTTTCTGAATTTCCTGCGGGAACAATTCTTTAGAGCGTTTGAAAGCAATTTGAAAATAGTTATCGTGAAGACTCGGTGAAACGTATTTTGTTGCTCGGTTTTGAGAAGTGAGTAGGAAATGTTTGTATTTCGATTTGGATAAGTACCTACAAAAGATAGGTGGATGAAGAGAGTGGAAAGCCGAAGGTCGTGACGCTAATTAAACCCAAATACCTCTGAGACTCTGAGACTACTATATATATATGGTAGCAAGTTTGTTAGTTGATTGGTTGGCTATGGTTAATAAGTAGAAGTAAGATTTTTTGTTTTCTAAATGTACATATTTACATTATTATTTTAATATTAATAAACCAATGAGCAAAAAAGCACGGTACAAGTTTCAAGCCCGCGATGCTTAAAAAAAACTTAAATTGTTTATTATAAATTAATAAACATGTTCGGGGGGCCGTGGCTAAATAATAACAGCCGCACAGGTCGATCGATCAGGTTAAGCTACGCTTGCCGCGGTTGGTCTATGGATGGGTGGCCATCTTTACATAACGAGACCCCTCCGTGCCTCGGAAAGCACGTTAAGCCGTTGGTCCCGGCTGTCATTCGTAGGTCTTTGACAGTCGTTACGGGTAGTCAGAAGCCCGAAAGTCTGACAACCTGTCTTACCAAGGGGTATCGTATTACCCATTAACTGGGTTGTGGAGGTCAGATAGGCAGTCGCTCCATGTAAAATACTGGTATTCAGCTGAATCCGGTTAGACTGGAAGCCAACCCCAACATAGTTGGGAAAAGGCTAGGCAGATGATATGGTCGGTGAGCCACAAACTAAGTGTCAAAACAACATATTTCAAGTTTTTGGTATCGACCCAATTAACGTTCAAATAAAATACCTCGCAACTTTATTATCAAATAAAATTCATTCAAAGAAAAGTTAACAAATGAATGAAAGAAAAACAAAATAGGTACTATCAGCGTATCATCCACAAGCAGTAAAAGTCAGCAAAGCGAATTAGGTCATTGCGGTCCTCTCATTTATCTGTTCTGTGCTCTCATACGTCGGGTCAGACATTACTTATGCACGGTTATGAGCTGGCCCTGCGATGATATTGAGGCTTGTGTACATTTTCATGGAAAGAAGGGCCAGAAACTACTATCAGATTCTCCCCCACGTACTTTGAGCTCGGTTAAAAACATGTTTTGTTTGTATTGACTTTTTGAAAGGTTTTTTCACTCTCGGAATCTAATTGTATCTTTAATAAAGATTGCTCCTTGGCAGCTCTGGACGAAGAGAGTACTGTAGGCCTTTGCCATAAATGGATAATAAAAATAAAAATTTAATATTTTCTTTTTATTTTAGTAAATTGTTTCCTAATAGTTCATTACTACTAGGAAACTCAAATAACATAATTATACGATACTAGCAGCGCACCGCAGTTTCACCTGTGTCAATCCTGGTTATTAACTATCTGTGTGCCAAATTTCATCCAAATCCGTTCAGTAGTTTTGGGGTGAAAGAGTAAAAAACATACATCCATCCATACAAACTTTCGTGTTTATAATTTTAGTAGGATTATTTTTATCGTGACAATTTTTTAAAATATTTTTTCTTTGCTTCCTATCCTTTGTTTTTAGCCGCATTTATCAAGCAATGTACGCTATTGGAACAACGCTGTCCCACACACAAAACTCAATACCTTTGTCATAATACGTAAAAACATAAGTCTATAGCACTTCAAGAATCAGCTGTTAAGTATAGATTGTAACAGAACCTTACTTTTGCTAAATATCTATTATCTCAGCTCTCAGATTGCCAAAATCGGCAAAACTATCAGTCGTGGTTTGATAATAAAATAGCTATCATTTGGCACCAATTTCATATTTTAACACCTAGGCCCAAGATTGTATGAAAGCTTTTCAGTTTCCTCCAGTCATTTTTCCACGAACTGCGACACGTGTCGTCAATCTCAACTTTATGCATATCCTTGTCCATGGCAAAAAACAAAAGACAACCGAAAACATACCGTAAAGGCGGGTTACTTTAGCTATTTTTTTCAAATAATTTATGAATTTGATCTGTAGTTTGTATTGGTGTTATCTTGTTAGCGTTCTTATATGTTATAAAGAAGCTCAAGGATGTAATCAACAAGATGCGTAGTGTATTTTAGAAATATGATAAGCGTAAAATGTTTTTTTTTTTAATTAAAGTTTGGGCCAAAGTTGTTCTTAGAAAAGGGTTAATTTAACCCCATGAACTTTATCGGTGAAAAATCGCACTTGCAGCTATCAGTGGCCAAAGAAACCACCAAGGGCGGTAATATTGAATATCCAGGAGAGGTTTAATGTAAGAAAAAACTTCGAAATAAATTAAAACACGATTTAAAATCAACATTATATATTTGAAAAAGATTTACAGTAAGAAAATATCACGTAACGATCTTAGATACATTCGGTAACATTCGCAAACATATCATACTTTTCAGTTTTATAAAATTATAATTTCAGTCTTATGTAGGTATGAGAATCAACGTTCTAAGTACAGACGCCAGCACATCAAGCTACTACAATCTGTCAAATTTCTTTAATAGATTTTCAACTTTATCGTTATAGCATTAAGGTTCAAGGTTGGTTGGGAAAATTTGACAGTTTCGGGTAGCTTGACCTGCTGGCGTCTGTACCACAATCTAATCTAATAATACAAACGTTATTGAAAAATATTTTCTTATCACTCGTTCATTTCTGGAACAGAGAAAGAACCCTTTTTTTTCAAATTTAGGTCCAATCTTACACACTACATGTGTTCCCAACTATAAAGCTGTTCATCTTTAATCGCGAGCCACCGCCAGTACGTCTTACCTCTTTTCATGCATGTTTTGTAGGTTTACCTGATTTGTTAGGGTGCTTCCGGGTTAAATTGTTTTTCAAAGTGCTGCGAGGAATGTTAATCAAATCTGCAGCCGCTCTTTGTGTGAGCACTTTTGATTGGATTGCATCCAGACATTTTGTTTAAATCTGCCTGGGTGTAATCAACATATCGACGACTGCCAGTCTGTACACGGATGGCAGGAATGTCGCTCTGTATTTAGTTCTGTAACAAATTGATCAAAAATGTAAAGTTCTCCACTAATAAACATCGCAGAGTTACTTTAGCCCACGGGGCCAAAGTTACCCGAAAAGGCGGTCAATGTATACCGATTTTCTAGATCTGTAATTTAAGTCCCAAAACATAAGTAAATCGTCTTTAAAAAACAATTGCTATACTCCTACAGACATGCCTACGAAAATAAATAACAATCCAATTGGAAAACTTACCAAAATTTAGCTGTACACATCAAAGTTTGCAGCAGAAAAATACGCCGGTGTTACTTTCAAAACTTCAAATGGCGCGAACATGTAGCGACGTGCACTCGAATCCGTAAAACAGTTCCGCAAGTACGCGTTTATATCGCCGTCTGTTAGTTACCGAAGGAACTACGATGTTTGGTTGTGTGGTCGCGACACAGCGGGCACTTCAAACATTTTCTCGATTTGGGCCAAAGTTATGCCCTAGAGTCAAAGTAACCCGCCTCTACGGTACAAAACCCACCCTTTCCTTCCATATTCAACTAATTCCTCATTTAAAATCTAAGTACTGTCAATGACCCAAAACTTATGCCACAGGGTGTCATTAACCAGTAGGACAATGACGTCACAGATGTTGCTCATGACACGAACGTGATCAATGTCTGACATCCGAGCTTATCGTAGTTCAGTAACTGTACTTTATGATAATCCCTTAAGATTATCGGTAACTGTAAGGAAGAGGTCGTTGTAAGTTTTGAAGACGATGTCCTTTGGCGAAGTTTTGATAAAAAATGTTTCTTGGTGGAATAAAGTTTTTGTGAAAAGTTCTGACGTTAGGACTATGGCCGTTTCGGCACCTGTGCTTAAGCCTAACCGCTAGAGGCACATAAATAACCCTAAGTATACTTCCAAGATGACATTTTTTGAAAATCTGCTCATGAAATACATAAATAATGGTTTCTAACTTTAGCCTGAACACAAAGGATTTATTGAAAAACTTTCTTGGAAACTTCATTCGATATTATAATGAATTATAGGTCTCGTATATTGTTTTAAAGTTTTAACTGAATTTGCGCTTTTTAATTCAGGAGGTTTTCCCTTTGCTACGTGTTTTGACCCAATGAAATGAATTCACGTAAAAACCCCCATCATTGTAAATTATTTTTATCTTATAATTCTGTACATATCAACTGCTTTCATCTGCCCTACACTTCAAATGTAGGTCGTATTTTACACTCACGGAATAATAGAAGGGTGTTTTCAACTTAACCAACGAATTTTCGTTTGTATATAAATTGTCGATTCGGTACGCGTACAAGCGTTATCTTTGCGGGAAGTGATGGATGACTGGTATCACAATTGAATGGCAAAAAAATAAACTGTTATTGTATTCTATAGGTATACTCTATTTCATTCGCACCACTGAAAATCATTTTGTAGGATGAGTTATTTTTTATTCGACACAATCTTTTTCGCCTGTCACATGAACGGTTTTTACATTTAGTAATTTTCCGTTGTTTGGTTAAAAATTGTTTAAAGAAACTAAAGTTTGAAATACAGGCTGGCAGGGACATTGACGCGCAAACTGTAATCAATTCCGCATACATTCATTCATTCTGTGAATTCAGCATATGATTTAGCGTAAAAAAATTCCGTCTGTTACCAAAAAAAAAGAACTCTGCTGTTTCAGAGAAAAGAGGAATACCTACGCTGTATGAAACGGCTATTTTTTTTAGATACCATGCTGTATATCAAACTTTAGCTCTAAACTCTATTTCCCTGTCACCCCGTATAATGGTACATGTTTACTATTCGTAACAGCAACGTAAGTAACATAAACGTCTACGATACCGTGTAACGTAATGTACATACTCACAGTTATCTACATTCATTCCTCCAGGTCAGACAAGCATTCCGTCACCGTTAGGCGCTGATCTGACTATTCCTCACGACACCAGGTCACGTTTAATCCATAATCAGTACACAGACAGTCATCAAACTTTAACATAACACTACGACGATTTAGTCACATCCAAGGGCTGGAAATTTCGCCCACATTCATTGATATCATTTTTCCTATAAACACTATACTTTTAATACGCTTTTAATACGAAATAACTATATATTTAATTGTATTTTATTAATATATTTTATTATGACAGTTCTGACAACGACGTTTAATACGTCGCCATGACAAGTTTGCTTATAAATTCTTATCAGCCTGTAACTTTTAGCTGAAAATATATTCAACCTGCTGCAAATCAATACTGGCCATCAGCCTATTTCAAATTCATATTTATTTCTACGTTGCTATTCTACGAGTTTACCTTAGGAATCCAAGCAACGCAAAGAGGAGTGACAGTTGGAGTTCGAGTTTCGCCTCTAAAGCGAACCCTCAAGGTAGAGCTGGTACTCCGGAGTCACCTATCCAGGGAACTCTTAGCGTGTCCCTCTCTGACTCCGGTACCTGACGGACTAGCGCTACACCTCCGTCCTCCGTCCTCCGTACCAGTCGGACTGCTGCGGTGCCTCGCCGGAATCTCCTGAAACTACTAGCCTGCTCTCAACCGAGGGCCGTCTCTCCTGGCGGGCTGACCGCGCGCCGCCGTGCCTGCTCTCTCGCGCTGCCGTGCTCGCTCTCTCGCGCCGCCGTGCCTGCTCTCTCGCGCCGCCGTGCCTGCTCTCTCGCGCCGCCGTGCCTGCTCTCTCGCGCCGCCGTGCCTATTCTCTCGCGCCGCCGTGCCTGCTCTCTCGTGCTGCTGTGCCTGCTGTCTCGTGTGGCCGTGCTGCGACCTACTTCTGCCGCGTGGGCCCCCCTACGGGTATCCTCCGTGCCGCACACGCACCAGCACCTCACCACGCCCACACCTGCACCTGTCACCGACACCTGCCTTGCGTCGCGTCTACCTCTTCAGCCTCCTCCCCATCAATCACTCATCTTCATCCTTCCTCACCCACACACTACACACCACTGTCAGTTCATCTCCATTTTTTATATAACCTTATCTTATCAATAAATCTGTAATTGATTTTACTTCCCTTTCTTTAATTTCTTAATTTAAACTTAGTTAATTGTCGCTACACGACAACCGCACACCGCAGCGTTATGCGTTCTGTAACGCAACACACACGACAACATTATGACGTTAGAACTCAGCACCGCTTCTCTAAACTCGAAAGAACTTATTTTGTTGAATTGAAGACGGACGACACTCATATTTTCTCGGAGAGCTGAAAACCTGAATCGAATGTCTGTTATAGCGCTTGGCACTTTAATTTATCTGCGCCAGGACAATAGTTTTCATCTAAACTAATATTAAAAAGAAAAGAAAAGATATTTTAAATTTTTTTTTGTTTGTTTCTTATGCTTGCTATGAAGTGTGGTAATGGTCTGATGCCAAAAATATAAGTAGTTTTTAGAATTTTTATACATACGAGTATGTTCTGGATTGGCGAAAAATCGGTTGAACGGATTTGGATGTGATTTGGCACAAGGGTAGACCATGACCTGGATTAGGACATAGCAAACTTTTATCTAGATATACTCATGGGATCGAGACGTATGCGGGTGAAACCGCGGGCACAGCTAGTCTATCATAAAAATAATGTCTTCACCTAAATACTTGCCTAAGTCTTTTTTAGTTACTTTTGTAATTTATTTGAAGCAATAAAGATTTATTAGCACTACTTTTGAGAAAGTTAAGCCTCTTAGGCTCAGTAGTAGTAAAAACTTTTGTTATCAAAATGTAAAAGTGTAAAAACTGTTTTATTTATCTAAGTCTATATACTCGTAACTAAAGCAGCAGAAGGCTAATCTATATTTATAATAAAATAGTAACGAAGATAAAACAAATACCTACACTGAATATTTTTGAAAATAAGTAATTACTACGAGGCCGAAAATATAGTTTTTAGCATTTTTTTGCATTTGTCTGGATATACAGGATGAAATTGAATAGGTGCGCCAAAAAAAAATATTTAATTCAACGTGTTCTAAAGTAAATTTAGAGGAAAGGAATGCACATACATGCGCGTAGGCAAGCGATTTGGAATGGTCGTCGCGCGCCCTTTTTTTCGTAGTAACGGTGAAAATTAGGTAAATACCGCTAGTTCAACGCGTTGCCAACTTGGTTCATGTTATGAACTCTGCGATGAATAGATTGCTTTTCAGGCGCGCGCTGAAATTGATACTTTAATTTTCTTGCGTGTATTGAAAATTTCGGAAATAAAAAATCTGGAGGACGTTAATTCGTGTCTACTTCAAGACAATTACTTAATTTAACGATAATTACAAGATTTTTTTCAAGAATTTAGATTTGAAAAATGACAATTTATAATGATTATGTTGCAGTTACTGCACCTCCTATTTCGATTTGTCGCACGTTTTCAATTTCAGCCGGATTGCCTCAAACCGGCTCAACAGATTTGAATTAAATTTGGTACACAAATAGCTTATAACCTGGTTTAACACACAGGGTACTTTTTATCTCGAGAGTACATTTCCAAAATCCACGTGTGTGAAGCCGCGGGCAAAAGCTAGTACTAAATATCTAGAGCATTGTCTCAGTCACGGAGTTAAGAAAAACGTACACGTTTTATAATATTTAACTCTTATCACTTCTGTGCGCTAGTGTCCTTTTTTATGCACATTATTGCGTAAAATTCAAAATGTGCCAATTACCTAATACATATTTCTGAAGTTGTCAACTCGGCCACCAATAAATTCCAAGAAAATCAAAATAAATAAATTTCAAAAATGCTTCAGGCATTAAGTCCGCCTTTGTGTTGTATTTTTTCTTTACTTGTGCATAAAGTTTTAAGAAATAAATAATAAATTAACATTGTGCGAGTGACCTATTAGAAAAAATAATATTATTATTTAAAAGTGACTCACCCGTTTCGGGCGAGTAAATTCGTGCAATAATAAGCCATAATATCTGTGAAAGATTAATTTAATTGCTTATTTCAAAACTTAATAATCACCCTACTCAAAAACCTTAATATTTTGCATAATGAATGACATTTAATTAATACCATCTTAACCTTGCTACTCGTATAAGTGTGATCATTTCTAATAATTTTTAATGACGTTAACGATGTATCGACACACTTACGTTTGACCTTTATCTTTATCAAAAAACTAAACAAATAAACGAACTTAGAAAGGTGACAGCTGACAGCCGAATTACTTGTGCGTAAGCGTAAACACTTGTAACAAAAATATACTCCCATGCTTAGTATTTATAGATATAATGTTATTAATCATAAAAGCATTGGCTTTGAAATCGGGTTTAGAAAATAAACATTAAATCACCGTATTGTTTGGACGAGTTTTTACATAGAGCGTGTATTAGAAATGTGTGGCCATATTTAAAGAGGTGGTACAGACCATAGTAATGAGGATTCGACCACTTTTTGGCCGAAACCGAAACTGTGGCCGAAACCTGATTTTTGGCTGAAACTGGCCGAAACCGAAACCGAATTTTCGGTCGGACACTAGTGACAATTGAAATTTTCAACTATTACTTACCTAGGATCCTCGTTTGACCACAAAGCGGTCGATGCTTCATTGTATAGCATACCTTTGTATGCTAATATAATCCTTAAAACTAACGTAACCCTTCATTCTTGCCTTATGAGTCTCGGGATAACGTAGATTACTTGATTGACTGCGGCAGTTTATTGAATAAGGAAAATGTTAAATCCCAAAAAATCCTAGATTCCTTCTCTTCACCAGATCCTCTACTGCGTCATCCAACCTAATCCCGGAACAATATGAAATCTTTGACCAAAATAATTGTACACATAGTGCCAAGAACAAGTAATAGCTAATCTTATTGGAACGAACTCACATGATCAGATAACTTACGAAACAAAAACAATGAACTCTAAGATAACAATCGTTTGGCAGAAGTGTCTTGATCTCAGATTTGTACTGCTATTTTCGTAAAATTGTATCTACCAACTGAATTGTTGGGCTTGTACTGGCAAACGTGACTTCTGGGTGAGAGGGGTTTAGATTTCCTTAACAGGCATTCGAATCCAGACAGGCGACTTTAATAAATGTAAATAATTTCATAACCACTGCTCACAATACGATGAAGGAAAACATCGTGAACAAACCGGCATGTCCATGAACCAAAAATTCGAAGACATGTGACATCTACCAACCCGCACTGGGCCCGCGTGGTAGATTATAGCCGACTCCCTCTCGAAGAGAGGAGGCCTGTGTCCCAGCAATGGGAACATTATAGATTATGCCCTGGTGATGACAATGTGTTGGCTCCTTATTGCATGGTACTTTTAATATGCCTGAAATGTGAGTTGGACACCTCCACCTACCTCTTAGAGGAATGCGCGCACAGCAACATTTATTTTCACGATGATTAAATATCTCGAAAACCACAAAAGTTTGATTCCACCTAAGTAATTATAAGTGGGCTTGGACCTAACGGATTATTCCAGTCTCAAATAATTATTGAAAGATAAACTCAATAATGTGATATTAGGAAAGTTACAGAAGTAGAACGTACAAGTCTTATTTGGATAGGAATGTTGTTGCTATCACAGGTTGACAACATTTATACTAATCTATCTATACTAATAATAAAGCTGAAGAGTTTGTTTGGTTGTACGCGATAATCTCTGGAACTACAGGTCGGATTTGAAAAATTATTTTTACATTGATAGCCCAATTCTTGAGGAAGGCTATAGGCTACTTGACGTCAACTGGGACACTAGGAACAGAGCAAAAAGAAATCAGAACGCTAAACGAAAACGAAGTAATAGCGCGGGCAGGCGATGGGACGCGACGAGGGTACAAGAGATTTCACGCGGACAAAGTCGCGGGCAGAAGCTAGTACTAATAAGAGGTAAAATTTGTGAGTTTGTATGTAAGGGTCATCTTTGGAACTACAGATCCGATTCCAAAAATTATTTCCCTAATGGAAAGCTACAGTATTTTCAAGTGTCATAGGAAATATTTTATGTTAAAAAAAGAAAATCACGCGGAGGAAGTCGCAGTCAGAAGCTATTCATAAAGAGTGTTTATTTCACAGCTCCATGCTGTGAAATAAACACTCACACACTTACCGGTTAAATTCCCTGTAAATCGAACTGATAGAGAACTCTTACCCAAGGTTTACACCGATAAGCAAGTTGTGATACTTGTTTTTGACAAGTCTTTTACAAGACTGGTCAAAAAGAAGTCGAGTATAAGATATGTATCATACATTGCTAAACTTAAATAGCAGTGGGCAGGGCACATTGCTCGCAGAACAGATGACCGTTGGGGCCGAAAAGTTCTGGACTAGCGATCGCATTCCGGAAGACGTTGCGTTGGAAGTCTTTCCACGATGTGGACCGATGACCTGGTGAAGGCCGCAGGAATCCGCTGGAAGCACAGAACCGGTGGCGATACTTGGGTATGTCCTTGGCAATGAACGTTTTTCGGCTAAAATTATGATGAAGATCATACACGTATTGAACTATTTTGTTCACCTATTGGTAATTTTTGGCAAGTTTTGAATACAACATGTTTTAGGAGTATAAAATCAATGAAACTAGTACACACAACTTTGTGTTGTGTTACAAGTAGATGAATTCTTCACACACATCATATAACATAACGCCTGTAATCCCCAAAAGGTTAACCCGTGGTGTATCCATAGTAACACCCACATTTCGCCAGTTATGTTTAAGTCCTATGTAATAAGGGGCGAGCCTATTGCCATCAACCGGGCACAAATCCAATTGGTGACTTCTTCATACCTACGTGGATACCGGATTAAGGATGGTTTCCACGAAACGACTCGCATCGCATCAGATCGGAAAGGATACGAACGGATGCGGCGACAGCCAATCGCGTCCGGCAGGATGTCGACGCATACGGTCGGGTCCGTACCGTCACTTGCGAACGTATCCGTTTCTGCGCCTAGTCAAATAGTTTCATCCTTACCGTATTAACGTGTTTTAATGCCGAAAGGATTCGATCGGATACGAACGGAGCCGATCGCGCATCGCAGCATACTTTCGGCTACGATCGCGTGTCGCGGAAGACGCCCGCTGATCAAGCTGCTGTGCGCGGCTTGGTAATATAGACTTTAAATACTGTGTACACGATTTAATATCGTTTAAATCCGTTCCGATCCGATGCGATGCGAGCCGTTTGGTGGAAATCACCCTTTATTCTTTTTACAATCTATCTTAAGATCGAAAAGCCACACACAATGTAAATCTGACAGCAAACTTTCCCGCACTCCAAGAATTCCTTCACATTCAGAAAATTCTCACCACATGTTGCCAAACATTTGCCAACTCATGAGTTCAAATGGTTGGCCTAATAATATGTACATATAGTCATAACAAAAATGAGGCTTGTGGCTAAGTAGTAACAGCCGCACGGGTCGGTCGATCAGGTTAAGCTACGCTTGCCTGGGTTGGTCCGTGGATGGGTGACTATTTTCACATACCCCTCCGTGCCTCGGAAAGCATGTTAAGCCGTTGGTCCCGGCTGTCATTAAAGGATCTTTGACAGTCGTTACGGGTCGTCAGCAGCCCGAAAGTCTGACAACCAGTCTTACCAAGGGGTATCGTATTACCCAGTAACTGGGTTGTGGAGGCCAGATAGGCAGTCGCTTCATGTAAAATACTGGTATCCAGCTGCATCCGATAAGACTGGAAGCCGACCCCAACATAGTTAGGAAAAGGCTAGGCAGATGATGAGTCATAACAAAAATATTTCAGGAAATCAACTTCCTGTGCACGTCTTGTTTTGTTATAAGTCAAGAAGGAATATTTTCAGAACCTAACCCTTTTATACTGAGATGAGATGCAATAAAAAAGTGGCCAAGTGCGAGTCGGACTCGTACACGAAGTACAATGTTATTATTTTGTTTGTGTATTATTTGCACCAACGACAGTCCCATTTTATGTCCAGCAGTGCAATTCTGTATCTCACCGTGAAAACTTATGTGAAGTGAGCGTGGAGTGAGCTGTCATTCCAACTAATGCTAGGGATTGACACTATTGACAGCTCACTCTTAGCTCACTTCACCTAACTTTTCACGGTGAGATTTTTACAGTTAATCGATCGGCTGGCAAATCACTGTTCATTCTAAGGTTGCCTGGAAGAAATCACAGTAATGCCATAAGGCCGCCCATTGTATATTTTGAAGTGTTTAATGTATTTTTTTATGCTGTGTATTTTTGTGGTGTACAATAAAGTATATATAAATAAATAAAATAAATAAATGTTTCACACTACTTACTAAGTTTTTTTTTTAATTTCTTTAGTAAGTACAAAAATACACAAGTCTTATATGGGGACCCTATTTTATTATTATGATTTATTACATAGCGGCCATAATAGTATGAACACAATCTGTGAAAATTTTAAGTGTCTACCTGTAACGGTTCAAATGATACAGCCCTTGGACGGACGGGCAGATGAGCCTTAATAATAGGGTCACTTTGTGATCGGAACCCTAAAAATACATAGAAACATCTGACAAAAGGATAATATTATGCTTACGTACTTGATTCGTAATCGCGTCGCCAACTTGAAGTATGACTTAACTTATACTTTACGACATAAGTTTTTGAAATATTCGCTCAGTGAAGCGGAATAAGTTGTAATATTTATGATTAAGAAGTGAAAAGTCAACAGCTTCTTGTGACTTACTTAGTATGAAGTTTTAAACTCGAATCTCCTTTAATTAATATCTATATTGTCGTAATTTTATTCAGTAAATAAAAGTTCAGAGATAAGCTGACGCCAAAATCGTTTTCATTCGAAACAAGTCAAAGATAAATTCCTAAATTGCAAATCAAGGCCCATATTTTAAAACGATCCCCATGAATTCCGATAAAACTGACAGATTTGATACGAATCTAGCTTAAATCAAGAATCATGAACATTGTTTTTGAACAAGGACTAAGAAAATACAGTTTAAACACTAGAAATCTATTGAATAGGATCACATAGTTAAATTAAAGGACTGGCATAATTTTCTAAAGTATATAAGTTAGTTCTAGAGTTTCAGAGGAGTTTTAGGTTAGTTTTAGAGGCCCTAGCAGGAACGCACGGAGTAAACGTAATAACAAGTCTTACGATTTTTAAATCGAAAATAAAATTATCGTTTGGCATTTTCGTATTATACGCGACAAACATAATTAGTATTAACCAGTTTGAATGTATTACTTAATCAATATTATGTGGGAACAAGTAATTCCAACTCAAAAATCGTTCGAATTTGCGCGTTTTTACAGTGATATTTAGCATTTTAGAAGTACTGAGCTTCAAACTAAAATTCGATATTAGTGCTATAGTCTAACTGCTGAAAATAAAGCAATTACTAACTTTTAGTAAGTCAAATTCAAAGCATTTTTGCAAAGCAAATTCTTGATGCCCCATCCAAAAGGTAGTTTACGTATGGAGAAGAATGGGCAAGAAACTCATGCAGCACCTAAAATATAATTACTATATCAAAATAGGTAAAAGAATAAAAATGGATGAATGAAACCATGACATATAAATTAATTATGTGATAGATACATGGTGCTCATTGCACCTCCACGAAATTTTAGAAGTCAGTCTCCAGCGAACAGCTTCCTAATATTTATAACACCAGGGGACAGCGAGATACTTTTCAATGATTTACAACCAGCCTGTCTCAAGTGTCAATTACGATCCATTGAACGAACTTCCTCGTTCTTCGTAGGTACAACTTTACGATCAATTTAAACAAATCTAAAACAATTTTGAGTCGTGTGAGATACAAAAGATGTTATGACGGGATAACAGCTCGGAGATAAAATTGTCTGTGGTCACGGACAAACATGGATAGTCGAGAATCACGATATCAATTTCTGTCTTCTTTTTTATAATCCTATCCTACTATCGTACTAGTCCTACTATCCTACTTCCTACTAATCCTACTAATATCCTAATAATTCTACTATCCTACCAATAATATTATAAACGTGAAAGTTTGTATGGATGGATAGATGGATGGATGGATGGATGGATGGAGTCATGTCATGGCGTCTACGAGACTTCTTTTGTGAAACGGACTTTACATATATCTCACCCATCCTATGCTTGTCTAGTTACTTAAAGCAATATTTATAAGTACGCTTAGAGGTCGGAAATTATCCCACAGGAACGCACTAGAGGGATAAAAATTATCCTATATCCTGCCCTGCATGGTCCGCTTGTGTGCCAAACAATTAAATTCGTTCAGCGGATATGGCATGCATTATACTGAGCGATGGCCGCTTTGCGTGGATGTGACGACGCATATTTTCCCCAAATTGGTTCTTTTTTGTGTTTGTGTTCTCTCCCTGCGTCATGTTTTCCGCAAATAAACGTATTTTCTTTCTTTCTTTAAAAACCAACAGACAGACGGGTAGAGTTACTTGGCTTTTATAACAACCAGCTTCTGCCCGCGACTTCGTCCGCGTGAAATTTCGGCCCCCGACCCACTGAGTCGCTTCCCATCGCCCGCCCACGCAACTACTACGTTTTCGCTTAGCGTTCTTTCTATTTTTCTTTTTGCTCGGCTCCTATGGGCCCTAGCGTGATGTTAATTAGACTATAACCTTCCTCTAGAATTGGGCTCGGGATTCGACTGGTAGTTTCAGAGATAAGCGCGTTCAAACAAACAAACAAACAAACTCTTCAGCTTTATTATTGGTATTTATATACTCGTAGATATGGATGTATGAACAGAAAAGTTCCTCTCAACCAAAGCACCTGCCATCGAATCTCTTCACCACCCTTTGTTGACTGGTAGAGAATGCCCGCCTTTGTACCTTTTTGTGCGAAAAGTTTAAATAAATAAATAAATAAAAGACGGCATGAACTGGGCGTAGGTAAATGTGACACAGGCATGTCTTCATCAATACACTTTGTGCATCTATCGACTGAGTTCTGTCATCTCTTTGTAAATTTCTCCATATATTAACCGACCTCTTAAAAAAGGTTCTCAATTCGTCTGTGTATATATTTTATTATATTTTTTAACAAGCAATTGACGTGCAAAGAGCAAGCGTCCGTGACTCGTTCTTGTCCATTGCACCTAAAACGATCCGTCATCCGTCATTGCCAGCTTCATAAGCTCGTCAATATCCTCAACAACATTCCTGATTTTCGAACAAAAAATATCAGATAAGATATTATCAGCCAGAGTGCAAGCCATGCTAAGAGATTATGGCAGATCCTTATGATCGTTGAAGCGGTTAATCGGAGTTCCAGATTCAAGGGCGACCTTTAACGAAATGTTTTGATGTATTTTTCAAATGTCACTCGCAGTCTTGTGGCTAATTAACTTATACCTGAACTGACAGTTGGGAATTATCTTTGGTGTAAGAATCACGCCTGTTTTTTACGAAGGGGTAACAAAATAAAACTGAATATTTTTTTTTTTGTTTGTTTGCTCGCGGTCTTCGAAATTAAAGTTCGGATTGTTTTTAATCTTTTTGCGTTTGACAGCCCGATTCTTGAGGAGGCTATAGGCTATTTAACATCACACTTTGATCCTTAACAGCCGAGTAATAAGAAATAAAATCAGAAAGAACGCTAAGCGAAAACAAAAAGTAACAGCGGAAGAAGAAATTACACACGGATGAAGTCGCGGACAGAAGTTGAATAAAGTTCATGAACTGTTTTCTTGTCATTCCACTTGTGCATGTTGGCAGACAAGAGAAATAAAATTATTCCCAACATCCCATGAAAAACAACGTCATAAAGATAAAAAATCGATCAAGAGCGAGTCGGACTCGCACACCGAGGATTCCTTACCATTCGGATGATTTCTGAAAAAGTGTGCTATTTATAGATATCGTTTTCATATCACATAGTATTTTTATTTACATTTTTCATGAAAAGTCGAAAACTATGCGACCTAAAAAAAAGAAAAAAATGTTTGAGAATGTGCACACAGCGCTCTTTCATATATGATACCCCACATGCCCCCCTCTTTCGGTCCTTGATGCAAAAAAAAAAAACTTATCAAAATATGGCAAACGTCATCTAAAACTATTCCAAATTTCAAGTTGATAGCATTAGTAGTTCTTGAGATATCCAGCTGTAACAGACGAACAGACAGACAAAGTCACACTATAAGGGTTCCTTTTTACCATTTTGGTACGGAACCCTAAAAAGGAAGCAAGATTGAATACCAAAATATCGAATCGAACATCGGCGACGCATTTCACCTCTGATTGGATCACATTCATTTGGTATTACGCACGGAACGGTATAGCATATAAATTGTTACTAAAACTAATTATACGGAGATATACGCAGGTTTATGCTAATGCAATTTGTGATTTCTTTATTCGTGTCCGCGAAGAATTGTCTTGTTTATTATCGAGATTGGCTTCTTTCAAGATTGGGTTATTAAAAAGATCGTTATTGGGGTCTCGAGATGACGGTACGTTTTTGTAAGGTGTGTAGTATCATTAGTGTTATCTTATATCGCAGAGTCGTTGTTATTATCAACCAGACTGCCGGAAAAGTCGACGACTGTATTGGAGATGCTTCGGGGAGGCCCATGTCCAGCAGTGAACGTGTTTCAGCTGAAATGTTGATGATGATAATATGACTGTCAGTGTTAAAAGTTGGTCTTCTTACAGCAGTCTGACTGACGTCAGTTGAAGTCACTTGCCCGTTCTTCTCTGTAGATAGCTACTACGCTTTGGAATGGCTTAGCTTCATATTTCTGACTGACCGACTCCTTGACAATTCAAAAGTGTTTGTAAATGGTTTAATTTAAATGAATGCTTTGGATTTGAGTTTGAAGACTTTAGTGTTTTATTGGTTTAGTTGCACTACCAAAATAACAGCTAGTGTGATAGCAAAGATATATTTCACTCAACTTTTATTATTTTATGTTAATTTTTTCTTATTACAATTTTAAGCCCGTGAGAAAAGTCCAATTTGACGGCACGGTTGGCGCAGTGGTTAAGCGATTGACTGCTTCGCTGCGTGTCGCGGGTTCGATTCCCGCGCGGAACAAATATTTGTATGACCTACAAGTAGTTGTTCCGGGTCTGGCTGTTTGTGTATGTGAGTTTAAATGTTTGTAAACGCACCCACGATACATGAGAAATTCATAGAGAGGGGCAACGTATGAAAAAAAAAATACCGGAGAAAGTTATCATAAATCACCTAACTAGTCAGCCTAATTGGTAATCTGAATGATTCATTTACTACTCCCTCGGATTCACCTACGACGCTTTGTAATGGGCAACTACATAACTTCATCTTCCTGACTGACCGACCGTTTGACAATTCAACAGTACCTGTAATTGGTTTCTTTGGAATAAATACTTTGAGTTTGAGTTCATGCAACAGAATATTCCATACTTTTTATCTTTGACAGGTCATCTGTTTAGTTTATCTACTGTTTTAAGCCTTTCCAATACACCGACGCACTTTAACACTAATCTAAGCTGTTAAACTGAATTGTTTTTCCATGAATTTGGTATATCAATGGTCGCTGCACTTTCGGTGTTCATGGTGTTATCGAGTGGAGCCATCAATCAGCCTTATCTTGTTCATTGTTTTTCACATCTAGTATAGAAGCTTGTAAGTCGCTGTTAATCAGTATATGACAAGGCTGCTCAACCTTTTTAACAGTCGGGCCAAACGGAGGATTCGGGCATTTCGGGCGGGCCACTGACAATTCCTATTTTAGTTAGGTACTCTCAGGACATGCGCAATAAAACCCCAATATTAAAAAATGAAATTAATAATTATTGTTTATTGAAGTGAAAACTTCTTTAGCGGCGTTGAACACTTTTTTTGTAATGGGTAAAAAATGTTAAACTCGCGTCAGGACACGTGACCTGATCGAAAATTCGTAAGACGGTAAGTTTTCACTTCTGCCGGCACTCCCGGAGTGCAATTGTTTTTTTTTGTTAGGTAATATTTAGTATAAAAAAAAAACAAAGAGCATCCTATGCCGAATAAAGAAACAAAATTGAACTTAAGTACTATGTATCTTCTCGAATGTAAGGTAAGTTGGTGTTAGCATCAACTTACCTTACATTTGAATCAATATGATTTCTGCAATTGTTTCTCTTTTAATAATTTTCCTCGCGGACACTTGGTTCCTGCCGCGGCTGCAAATTTGGCGGGATATATCAATTTGGTGGGTATTTCAGGACTTGCTTGCGCGGGCCATTTAAAAATCGTTGGCGGGCTATAGTGTGGCCCGCGGGCCTGGGGTTGAGCAGCATTGGTATATAATGTTCCCACTCCTGGGACCTCCTCTCTGTAAGAGAGAGTGGGCCGCAATCTACCATGTGGGACCAGTGATGGTAGAATTTCCAGTTCTAGGACATGTTTATTCACGATGTTTTTCTTTACCGTTTTGAGAGCAGTGGTGATGAAATAAATTACTTACATAAAGTAAGGACACCTGCTTGGGTTTGAACCTACAACCTATAGCTCGTTAGTCGTGGTCAATACCACCTGGCCATCATTACTCATCACAGCACACATTACTGTGGCTGTTTGCGCTTTGATAATTCGTTAGGGAATAGGAAGTTGTGTCTATTTATATATCTTTTACTGTGTTACTTTTACAGTATTTCTTGTCTTTTTTAGAGTACTATGTACTACTCTTTGATGCGTAGGTAGGCATACGATATTATTATTATCTAAGTTTTTAGTGAAAGCTAACAATTAATGATGGTTTACTTTCAATGAACTATTGGGACCGTCCATTTCTGAATAATTTCGCAATGTGTTAATTTGGTGTTGGTCCCGCCAACAGATGAATATAAAAAAATTAAACAGGTAAGATTTATCTTTTACTAGTTAATAAACAACCTAGTATAGGATATGCCCATGATACGATTCAAAATCAAAAAATCAAAATCAAAATATTTTATTTCACATAAACCTACATGGGCACTTATGAAACGTCAGAAGCTAGGTGCACGGTTTCAATTGGTTGGGAGAAGAGCCGGCAAGAAACTCCATGGTTAGGGTGATGTGATGCAGCCTGGGAGAGGCCTATGTCCAACTGAGGACTGCGATAGGCTGAGTTGATTTACCGTCAAACTACTTGACTTGACCTCTAAATCTCTAATGTTTTGAACTAGATTTTCACCTACAGCATACCGTTAAACCTTAGAGATTAGATTATACCGTTGAACTTTAGATGTATTAATAATACCAACCTATTATTGTCCCGCATTGATCACCACGCTTCCTTCAGACGGGTTGGCGATTTCAGACTTGTATTAACTATAAAGTCCAGGTTTCCTTCACCGATGTCTAAGATAAAGTCAGAAAATATATATAAGAAATTGAAAAAGTCACATTGGAACTTGCCCGGATTGGAACCCGCAACCTCGTGCATGAGAGGCGTGGCCTTAAAACCACTAGGCCATCACGATACCGTAGGTATTAGACATCCTTCTTAATTTCGCAAACATCTAGATTTGAACCGGTCCACGTTATCACGTGAAGGCGGTTCTTCAAAACAAAACAATATCAAAGTGTAGGTACAAGGTTTATGGATAATATAATTATGAAGAATAAGGAAAATTTCGCGTCCACCTCACCCTGACCAGATTACCTAACGTAGTGAGACCGCTACTTTATAATCTTAATGGAATTAAAGTGAGATTGTTGTTGTTATTATAAATATTGTTAATTACTTCCTTTTTTCTTATTTTTGTAGTGGGTTTACCAAGTAGGTACTCTCATGAAATTATTTGTTAAGCAAATTGCACTCACACACATACACACAACATCTGTATCAATTTTACTGTATGAAACATAAATAATAAAATAAATCACAACTTTGGTGCCCAAGACACCGTCTAGTTTGGGGACCGCCGTAAAGATCCAAATGATGATCGCTAACAGTTACAGACCGACGTTAAGTTAAATATCCTACTTCCTACTATCCTACTTCCTACTGTCCTACTTCCTACTATCCTATCCTACTTCCTACTGTCCTACTTCCTACTACCCTATCCTACTATCCTACTTATCCTACTAATCCTACTAATATTCTACTAATATCCTACTAATATCCTACTAATATCCTACTAATATCCTACTAATATCCTACTAATATCCTACTTAATAATATTATAAACGTGAAAGTTTGTATGGATAGATGAATGGATAGATGGATGGATGGATGGATGGACGTTTGTTACTCTTTCATGCAAAAACTCCTTTTTTTTTTTTTTTTGGGATGGGAAATCATCAAATGACTCCTCCCGCTCTGGGTGGAGCGGAAGGGAGTGTCAGACTCTTACTGACTAAAACCCACCCATGTTCCTTCCTTCGCCCTTTATGTTCCGGGGCAGCGGTAACCCTTTCGGACAATCCCGCTGCCCCGGATGCAAAAACTCCTGAACGGATTTCGATGAAATTTGGCACACAGATGGTTTATAACCAGAATTAACATATAGGATACTTTTAATCCCGATATTCCCACGGGATCGAAACTTATGCGGGTGAAACCGCGGGGCGCAGCTAGTAAGGTAATAATTGTAGGATTATAAATAAATTTATTATTTATTATAAATAAAAAAAACACCCTTCGTCATTTTTCCCAAAAATGAACAACTTTCATTCTTTCGTCAATATGATTTCATAGAACTGTTGAAGAATAACAGTTATGATTTGAATATACGGACAATTAAATTTGGTAAAATATTTGCTTAAAAGTGTGCGTACGCACGAGCGGCACGCGTCAACGGCAGAAGCAACTGCAGCCGTCGAAACTCGTCGACGCGTCGGTGGCTGCCATTGACAACGTAGCATAATCAGTCTATAATATTCCCACTGCTGGGACATAGACCTCCTCTTAGTGTGAGGGAGTGGGCCGCAATCCACCACACGGGCCCAGTGAGTGTGGGTTGGTAGATGTCACATATCTTCCAATTTTTGGTTCTAGGACATGGCGGTTTCCTCACGATGTTTTCCTTCACCGTTTTGAGAGCAATGGTGATGAAATAATTTACACAAAGTAAAGCGCCTGTCTGGGTTCGAACCTACGACCCACAACAAGTCGCGGCCGTTACCGCTGCTCATTGACAACGTACCGCTCGTGTATTTGAGCACCGGCTGCAGTTGCCTCTAACGATAAGTAGTAATTTCCCTCACTTTACATAGTAGTCACTTTGACGGCACGGTTGGCGCAGTGGTTAAGCGATTGACTGCTGCGCTGCGTGTCGCGGGTTCGATTCCCGCACGAAACAAATATTTGTATGATAAGTAGTTGTTCTGGGTCTGGCTGTTTGTGTATGTGAGTTTAATGTTTGTAAAACCCACCCACGATACAGGAGAAATTCCTAGTGTGGCCAACGTTTTTTTTAAAAAATAAATACTTTCTTATGGAAGGACTCACCCGGGAAAATAGGACTAAAACAGCTATATTTTTCCTTAGTTTTAAAGGAAAACCTGGAAACTTCACGATAAACGAAAAATGACCTAGTGCAGCGCAGTAATATATTCAAAGAAAACTAAAAGATGACAGAAGGCACTGGCGTTGTACGTAGCCATCTCATCATTTCAGCCGAAATACTTCCACTGCTGGACATAGGCCTCCTTCAAGCATCGCCACCACCACCAGGCCGATGATGATGATGGAAGCATCACCACCTAGACCGGTTCTGTGCTTCTCGCATCCAGCGAATTCCTGCGGCCTTTACAAGGTCATCGATCCACCTTGTAGGAGACCTTCTAACGCTACGTCTGCCGGTACGTGGTCGCTATTCCAGAACTTGACAGCCACATCAGCGGTAGATACCTTTTTTTTTCCGGGGAAACCTTCCAAAGGCACCCAACCTCCGGGGAGTGAGGTCGGGGAGTGTGGGATTTTTACCTCACTAAAACCACCTCGGTGATCACCATCCGCATATATTTAATACGGTTTAACTCTTAAAAGACCAATTCCGGCACCACCCCTGCGCAACGCCTAGCGGTAGATACCTACTTCATTTTTATTCGCACGAGACAATTGTCAGATGATAATATTATAATACTAAAAATAGTTTGATCGATCACTATCCTCGTCACGTAACGAGTAACAATAAACAATCGATATACATTGTTGTTTGTCATGATCATTCATATAATAATTATGTTATGCAAAGTAAGATATCTGTGTATTGTTTGAGCTTTACGCAAGTATTTATTTAATGGTTCAATAAAGAGTTCCGTAAGTAACCTTGCTTAGGTCGCGCTCGCTTGGATCGGTTTCTTACTAAACTTCACCTATATGATATATCCGACGACCCTGGGGGTCTACTACGAAGTGCAAAGTGCGAATGATCGGATCGGACCGACACATGGCCGAACCGAATATTATTGAAAAATGCGAAAAAAATTGGGATCGGCTCGGTTGGGTTGGGACCATAGTCAATATTCGAAAGAGTGTAGGAGTGTACGATCGGGACCGACCGAACCAAATAGTAACTTCGTAGCAGGAAACGGCCGAAAATTGGCCGATACCACTTCGGAGTAGACCCCCTGGTTACTTATCTCCTTTGGTGAGTGTACATACTCACCTTATATCTATAATAATACCGAGAGGCTTGTGGCTAAGTAATAACAGCCGCACGGATCGTTCGATCAAGTTAAGCTCCGCTTGCCGCGGTTGGTCCGTGGATGGGTGGGGATGGACCATCTTCACATACCAAGACCTCTCCGTACCTCGGAAAGCACGTTATGCCCCTGGTCACAGCTGTCATTCGTGGATCTTTGACAGTCGTCACGGGTCGTCAGAAGCTCGAAAGTCTGACAACCAGTCTTAGCAAGGGGTTTCGTATTACCCAGTAACTGGGTTGTGGAGGTCTGACTACTGGTATTCAGCTGCATCCGGTCAGACTGGAAGCCGACCCCAACATAGTAGGGAAAAGGTTTGGCAGATGATGATCTATAAATAATACCAGTCTAATAATGTCCGTTTGTACAGACGCCAGCACATCAAGCTACCCAAAACTGTCAAATTTTCCCAATCAACCTTGAACCTTAATGCTTTAGCGATAAAGTTGAAAATCTATTAAATAAATTTGACAGATTGTAGTAGCTTGGTGTGCTGGCGTCTGTACATAAAGATTTTACTGAATGATACCTTCACTCCAACAATATTATGAATGAACGTACAAGTTATAGATAGCGCGAAATGAAACATAAAAAAAGCTAAAAATAACTTATAATCATTACGACGAACGTTATCGATTTATTACATAAATTACAAAATACCCGTTGTTTATCATGTTCTGAAGTCACAACTCACAATTAAATGTAATCACTTGTTTAAAGATTGTGAAGTGAAGTTACATAGAAAAATAACTTATATTATTCAGATAGGTGTGGTCAGATTTAAGGGCGTAGTACAGACCATCAAACTCAACCACATTTTCTATGGGACCAACATCTTCTCCATGGGGTTAAAATCATAAACGGGAAAAAAACAGCCGTCCAATACATTTGAGGAGATGGCCGATGGAGTAAAACTGTAACCGAATGGTGGCCATGGTTAAGCCAAAGAAACCAGCACCCTAATTGCACAACACACTATCAATTACAATCTGAATCATTTTAAAGGATATTGCTAATCCATTGCTTCAGATGTTCGAAAAATTGCCTGCTCACAACATAAATAACGCAATGAATGTTGTTGAACTGTCGTAATTACCCTGCAGGGCCGTCCAAAAACGCGCTGGGTTGACGATATCGTCAAAGTCGCGAGAAACAGCTGGATGAGAGGCGCACGGAACCGGAAAGTATGGCAGAAGAAAGGGGAGCCGTATACCCAGCAGTGGCTGATTCCGAGCTGAAATGATGATGACAATAAATTTGGCTGGAGTAGGTATTGAAGTTTTGTATGGAACAGTTAAAAATTTAATTTCGGAAGTCGGTGTCTTTGGTTTTTGTATTTTCGTTTTGTTTGTCACTTTGTAGTATTTTTTTGGAAGTCGGTTGTTTATTTTGTAATTAAATAAAGTCATTATTTATCACTTCTTAGTTGTGGAAAGCAAACGACGCAATTTCGTTTACTTGAATTTTTACCCGTAATTTTGGTTTAGAAACCAAACTACTGAACCGATTTTGATAAAATTTCTATGGGACCAATCTGAAAGTATATCCTATCACATAAAAAAAGAAATTTGCAAATCGGCTTCTAAATAACGGAGTTCTAACAAACATGAACAAAACCTCCTTTTTTTTAAGTCGGTTAAAAATATGACCAAACCTTTCTGATACATGCTTTATAGCGCTCTGATGGTAGGTACAACTTATTATCACTTAATTTGACTTTAATAATTTAATTAAAAAACAGCTCGGTTTTTTTTTAAAGTCATTCTGTTGGCTAAAGTGAGCTATTAAGCTACAATGTATTTTGTGCATTGAATATTTAAATAGAAGAAACTCTTGTATTACACTGATGAATACCTACAACGATTATTTCCACAATATAACGCCGACTCCGCAAGGGTCTTAATTAGCGAAGTCATACAATTAACTATTGTCAGACTAACGAATAGAAATCCATGATTCATTTGGGAATTTCTTTTTTCTCAATACCTACTTATTTTCTGCAAAACGCAAAAATTACGTTTGTTTTATTGCACTAAGGACGATGTACCTTCCTACTATCATCATTCTCCTGTCCTTATCTCAATTTATTTAGGGTCGGCACAGCGTCTTTTAAAAACTCAAACTCAAAGCATTTATTTCAAATAAACTATTGATAGGCACTTTTGAATTTTCAAAGAGTCGGTTAGTTCGTCAGAAAGTTTCTTTTGCTTCCAAACTTCTTTCTCTATCAGCCGTCATCTCGTTAGTCACCCCTTTCTAGCCAATATGCTCTTTCACACAGTCCATACATCGTTTCGTTGGTCTTCCCCTACTTTTATATCCATCCACATTCAGACTCGAAACTTGATGATGTACCTACCTTCTAATGCGATATAAAAATCGTATTCGTTTTACAGTATTTCCTTTCAGAATACAGTTAAAAAACTCCGATGAACAAACACATGAATGGATTATTTTTATTTGGCAATAACTCTGTATTAGTGGGCTCAAATGATACACTTCAATATACTGGGTGTAAAACAGACCTAATTCACAAAGCCGCTGTCTACATATTCTGTACATCAAAATAATGGTAACAAACAGCGTTTTTATTATCATTTAATCATCCTTAAGACTTCTTACTCATCATACTCAGCCCATAATGTTCCCACTGCTGGGACACAGGCCTCCTCTCGATGAAAGGGACTGGGCCGTAATCCACCATGCGGGCCCAGTGTGGGTTGGTAGATGTCACATGTCTTCGTATTTTTGGTTCTAGGTTATGCCGGTTTCCTCACGATGTTTTCCTTCACCGTTTTGAGAGCAGTAGTGATGTAATAATTTACACAAAGTAAAGCGCCTGACGGGGTTCGAACCTACGACCCACAACTTGTAAGTCGCGGCCGTTCCCACTAGGCCACCACTGCTCTCTTCTTCTAATTTTTCTTCTTTTTAACTTCTTACTAATTTCAAGTTATTAAAATACTAAGTAGAGGCCTTTGTCCTGCAGTGTGACAATAATAGCCAGCCTATTGTAGCTTAGCTTATCCAGAAGTTGATAGGCGTGCGATAGGCTGAGTTGATTTACCTTCAAAGTACTTGACTGGACATCTCACATAAACTAAAGGGAGATATGCCACGGGGCGTGGCGCGTGCGAACAATGTATGCAAAAAACAGAAACAAACGTGGGCGCCGTTGATTTGTCAATAAGAATTGTCAATGTAGTTGTGTGTCTCAAAGTTGCGATCTGCGTTACGCAATTGGCTCGCGTTGAGTGTGGTGACTGTTTTAGTGTGAGTGAGCGCGTCTTCGTATTGTAGTGCATATGTAGTTTAAGGCGACAGCCGGACTCGAACAGTTGGGCAGCCACACCATATCTCCCTTTAGTTTATAAATCTGTGGGACCTCTAATCCTCTAATGCCTTAATCCAGATCTTGACCCACAGCACACCGCCAGACCTCCAAAGATATCAGTCCACTGTTAATAATACCACTGTTACTGTCCCACTGCAGGGCAAAGGGCTCTTCTCATCAGGCGCGGTCCGAGGGGGGGGTCGTGGGGGTCATGACCCTACAGAGAGTAGGGCTGTGTCTCAGCAGTGGGAACCTTGTTAGGCTGATTATGCTGTTTGCATTGGTTCTTGCCCGGATTTGAACCCACAACCTCGTGCATGAGAGACGAGGCCGCAACCACTGGGCTATCACGACAATTCAAGTAAATTCTTAAAATATATCAAACTAACGTTTCTATTAAAAGCAATTCCCAGCTGCGGCCGCTACGTATAATAGCACCCACTTATTCAATCTTTTAATGAAATCGAATTTTAAAAATGCACTTCGTTCGTTACGTCGATCACGATCCATTTATCTTCCATAGCTTTTAGAATAATATATTAAAGTGTAAGTCTGTAAATTTTTGCGTCCAGAAATAAAGCAGACAGACTAAACCAAAGATAATATAAATAGAGACATAAACACTCAAATTCCTTGTTTACGGCAAGTAAACAAGGAATTGAATCCTGAAATCCGGTACGTAATCACGGATCTTCTTGAGAGGAATTGTATTCCTATTATTTAACTAGAAGCATCAAAATGGATCAATTATATTATATGTTTATATCATATTCAGGGGATTTAAGAGACGGTTTCATGAAGATGAAAAGCAGGGTCTAGCTGTGCAATATTTCAATAGCTTTGACATAGGTATCTGCCACCGAGATTATGATGCAAAGAAATGGTTGTGAATAATAAAAAAATAAAAAATAATTGCTCAAGCAAAGGTTTTCATACATCTTGCAAACATCTCTGGGTTGCAATATGTCTCTCTCCTACTTGATCTATGCTGTGCCTGACAGGGTCCATAATTGTAACTAATATAATTATTTCCTTACCAACTATATACATTATGGTAAACAATAAAGAATTGAGTGATGCTTGAATTTTGAACATGGAGAAGTTTCATAACTTCTCCATGTTCAAAATTCAAGCAGCTTAAATTTCGAATATGGAGTCCTGTATTCGACATTCACGCAGTGATTCAAGTATTTCCACAATATCTCGTCAAGTGACTACTTAGCTAGAAATGAAGGATTTACTTGGACTAATAATAATCGATTTTAAAAAAAATCATCTATAAAAATCATTATCACATTTAAGTGGCTCTGAAAATTGTGTTTACGTTCGGATAAAGTGTAAACTAGGCGAATAGTCTATCGCAGAAGTCAGTGCTTAACTTGCTTTCTTTTTTTAAACTTTATTTATTTTTATGGTTTATTTTTTCTGACCCTGTTTTTTTGTGAAACATGTAAGAATTAATGTAAAGAAAGAACTAATGTTTGTACAATGATTTTCCTTTAATGTTACTCACTGTTCCAAGTAAGTAATTTTTTAAATATAAAATAAAAAGAAGATTTTATATAAACGCCGAATATAAATACGAACATAGTAATATAAAGAAACCCAATACAGAAACAAAGTGTCGTCATAACTAACAATACTAATAACTACAATTACTTCGAAAGTTTTCCGAACTGTTACAAGAATGTGCCGAAGAGAAAATTAAGTTATTACCTACTTAGCGAAACTTCGTCCTTAAACTTCGAGGCTCATAACTAAGCATCACAACGGGAATAAATAAGAATTAAATAAACATAAATAAATTGCAGTAAAACACACATTATTAACCCGTAAATATCAAAGTGATTTTATGTGCGCTCAATACGACGTGTTTATTTTTAAATGAAAGCTCTTTTGATGTTTATTTCATTTAAACAATGTAAATTATTTTGTGGTTCAGTTTTTATTTTAAAGTTGATTTACAAAAAAACATTCGGAATATTTTGTGGGAAATCGTAACCGTCTCAAAAACAAAGTTTTAAATTGTTGCAGAGAGAAATAACTTTTAAATATGTTAATTATTTTTAAAGTACAATATTTTAACTTTATATACTACCTGCCTAAGTGTATTTTAAAATTACCGTATATTAAAACAACAACTTTATAACTCAAGGAGTTCAGGTAACATAAAATTGATCATAAAGGTTTAAACTGCAACGTTCTTAGTAAATACTTAATTATAATTACTTACACTTTGCCGCCTTGACTTCGAAGTAGTTGTATTCACTGTTCAAAACAACATTGTCGGTCCAAACTCACAAATAAACAAACAAAAAAACTATTTTAAAACTTTACACTTTCGCGAAAAAAAAAAAAGCAAGTACGAAAAAAGATGAACAGTCAAAACTCTTTGGTAATTTTAAGTCACGTCGCTGTGGAACATTGTTTCGATTTTTGAAAATATTATTTAAAGTTTCCGAGCGCGGGAATCTGCGAGGGCTACAGGCGCGTTCGCTCGCAACCGCAGTTAGTCGACAAGTGAAATGAACGACGAACGCTCCCGGTTCGTCACTATCAAACGCTATCCCATCTTTTTGCAACCGTTGCGTGTCAGTCAATTAAGGAAGATTACACTTAGATTGAATGACCGTTTTAAAATCGGAACCCTAACGGTTGTACCATTATTTTTGTATTTCGATTCATTCCGCTGTTCTTTGGCATATCCAGGTTAAGTGCCCTCTTTGAACGTCAACATTCTTTCATTAATAAGATTGCATTTCCTTTACCTACCGCAATGATTTTTCTTTTGAGTTTATTTTCGCTTGCACACAAAGCTGCAAAGCTACAAAAGTGGGGATTCTCGGCGGGATTTAATTAAACGGGGGCGGTTTTAAGATGTTGTTTATTTTCATTCATTTATTCTAATAGAATTCATGGTATGCCACCTGTATACTTTTAATTCTGTTCTTGACCTCTGTGTGTTGAACTTTGTTTTGCCCGTAAAATATTGCTTGTTATTGTTAGTTTGTGAGTTTATCCATTTCATTGTACTGTTTTAGAAATTTAATTATAGTTTTCACAGTACATTTATAAAGTATTCGGAAACGCTTTCTTTTGTTGAATGTTCTGAGATGGTTTTGTAAAAGACTTTTTTATCTATATCGTTTCTAGTTTGGACACAATAACTCAGTTCGTCAAACTTGAGATATATGAGCAGGGGTTCGATTCCGGGTCTTAGTTGAATTAGATTTTTTCATCTGGAATTTCTCAGTAGCAGCCCTGAGTCTGGATTTCTGGATGGCAATAGACTCGTCCCCTATTACACGGGACTTAAACATGTCTGGCGAAACGCGGGTATACTATAGGTACACCTCTGCATAACCCTTCGGGGAATAGAGGCGTGATGTTGCATTAGTTTTAATTACTTAACCAAAGTCGACACTAGAAGAACATTGACGTTACTCGAGGAATTTCCCAAGTTTGATTAGTTCTAAGTTCTACGTAACCCTTCTCACCTTTTTGGAAACTACATGTTATCGTAGGTACTGTAGGTAAGGCTTATTTTAATTCACCTTTTGAATAATTCTGTCTGTATTAGTTGGGTCTAGAACCTTTCGTTGGTCTTAATTTTGTTTTGATAGGTTCGTGGTTGTCCAGAAAGAGATATTATTATACCGGCTGACTTTTTTTTACCGTCCGGACAAAAACCGTGAACGGAGTAGACTTAGGGCACAGAAATCTCTTTTTTTTTCTAATAATTTCTTCTAATAATCTTTTTGTTTATTACATTCAGTACTTTGATTGAAGCTGGCTGATGGCTTCAATCAAAGGATTGAAAGTCGCTAATTTCGGCGTGTAGAGTACTTACTGTGTCTATAAGTTGAATTTTTATATTATTTTTCGATTTGTTTATTTGTTTTTTTTTTTTGTTTTAAGTAATATGAAAAGTTTTATTCAAATAAGTAAGTTAAGGTATTTCTTGATAAGTTAATTTATTTTAGGTTTTTGAAAAAAAAAGAGAAATCTCTTTTTTTCCATAACTTGATTCACCTTTTATACCCTTTTTGTCTAGACGATAAAAACTCTGCCGGATAATAGTGACACTGGCTGGTAACTGTCACTCTAGCAGAGCGTCGCATCGATTGTTGCGTGGTAGCTGTCTTCTGATGACAGGTGATGTTAGGGGAATCGCTCTCGTACCACGTCTGCGACAATCTGCTATACTTCGGCACAATCCTGATGATTTTCAAACAGCTGAACCACTAATATGATGACCACTCCCGGTGATGGCTTTCCTGCGCCGATACTTATATAGATATGACTTGATAACACCATCAGTATTAAGTAAGTAGACAAAACTCAAACTCAAATCATTGACTTCGAAAAAACTAATTACACGCACTTTTGAATTGTAAAGGGGTCGGTCAGTCAGAAAGATGAAGCTAGTTGCCCATTCCAAAGCGTAGTAGGCACAGACCTATGGAGAAGAACGGGCAAGAAACTCTACGGACACTCTTTTAAATCATAAAATTGTTACAAAATATTGGTTACATCATTCATGTTGAAATTATACATGTGAGAACGATGTAGAAAAACGTACACGTTAAAGCGTTCGTTATCATCATCTGCCTAGCATTTTCCTAAGTATGTTGGGTTCGGCTTCCAGTCTAACCGGATTCAGCTGAATACTAGTATTTTAACTGGTTGTGGAGGTCAAATAAAAAGTCGGTTATTTGACCTCCACAACCAGTTACTGGGTAATACGATACTTCTTGGTAAGACTTGTTGTCAGACTTTCGGGCTTTTGACTGCCCGTAACGACTGTCAAAGATCTAAGAATGACAGCCTGTACCAAAGGTCTAACGTGCTTTCCGAGGCACGGAGGGGTCTCGGTATGTAAAGATGGTCAGCCATCCACAGACCAACCGCGGCAAGCGTAACTTAACCTGATAACCTAATAGATCGCCTGTTCGGCTGTTATTATATAGCTACGGGCCCCTATAAAAGCGTTCGTTATAAAAGAGATAAAAAACCATTCAAAAATTAAAATAAGCCGTGGCAGCTAAGAGATGACCAGTCCCTAGTAACAGTAATTGCTAGGTAAGTAGGTATTACAGCAACTTTTAACTGAATAAGATTGATGCTATTTGCAACATACTTTGCAATGCTACTTGGACAAAAGAGTGTCCGTGGAGTTTCTTGCCCGTTCTTCTCCATAGGTACTACGCTTTGGAAAGGGCAACTAGCTTCATCTTTCGGACTGACCGACCGGACTCCTTGAAATTCTAAAGTGCCTGTGAGGCCATTTGCGCGTTCATGGGATATCCTAAATAACTCGGAGTTAACAACTAACTCATGGTTAATTAAATAATTCATCTTGCGCCACCAAGAGTTAGAGGTAAACCTAGAGTTAAACTCTTAAATATTAAACCCACCGATGAGGAAGAGTTAAGTCGCTAAACTCAGGGTTAGTCTGTTAGTAATGTCAAAATAAATTGACGTCATAAGGTACCGCTGATAATTTATTTTGTATTTTATGTTGTTCGACGTTGTAGTAATTGAAAATTTAATATTATATCAGCAGGCAATGTATTCATAAAATCATATAAAAATAAATACAAACTTTAAAAAAAAACTTACATTATGTTTTTCCTTATCTGACGTTTTCGTCAATCAATAAACTAAATCTCCATGGAAACCGCATACAATACGATTAATAATAATAATAATAATAATAAATTATTATTACAATTACCGGAGATTTATTGTGAAAGACGGCACGGTTGACATCTGTCGGGCATGCCACCGGCCGGGGGAATCAATCAGGCATATTATCTCCGGGTGTTCTCGTCTAGCTAACGGAGAGTATTTGCATAGACACAACCTTGTAGCCAGGATAATCCATCAGCAACTTGCTCTGAAATACAGCCTTGTGGAATCTGAGGTGCCGTACTACAGGTATGTGCCCGACCCAGTTCTCGAAAATGGACATATCACGTTGTACTGGGATCGATCCATCATCACTGACAGGACTATTGTTGCCAATAAGCCTGATATAGTGGTTGTGGATCGATCAGAGCGGCGCGCAATGATTGTTGACATAACCGTCCCGCATGATGAGAACCTCGTGAAAGCCGAGAAAGATAAACAAATCAAGTATCTTGACTTGGCTCGCGAGGTTGTTGACATGTGGGATGTGGACTCAGCGATCATTGTGCCGATAGTCGTGACAGCCAATGGCTTAATAGCCAAGAGCCTCGACCAACACCTGAGGAGGCTCTCGTTGGGCAGCTGGATCAAGGGCTTGATTCAGAAAGCGGTACTTCTGGACACGGCTCGCATTGTCAGGAGGTTCCTCTCTCTGGAGCCCTGACCGCCGGTAGCTTGGACCCTGTTCCCGATACCGGTGGGCTACTATTTTTTATATTTTTAAATGTTTTTTTTTATCTTTTTGTTTATAAAAATATTTAAAAATATAATCTGTAAGTAAGTAAATGAAATAAAGGAAATAACTTTATTTATTTTCTCTCCTCACAAAGGTTCACATAGCTATAAACAGGGACAAGAAATATCACGTTTTGACAAAAATGCATAATATATGATCCTTTGTGAGAGACTGGCGTCCATACTAGGATACCCTGTGTGACGGATCACCAGGCTCTCACCCCGAACTAAACATAATAAACATTAAAATCATATTACAACGGTCAAATTTATAATTGTAGACAAATTATGAAGAAAAATAAAAAAAGAAAAACATAGAAAACATGTACGTATTGACTTCCAAAAAAAAAATTTCCAAAGTAAAAAAAATATAGAACAATAAAACATTAAAAAAATAAAAAAAAGGTAAAGTGTAATGTGTGTGTAGTGTGCTGGTGAAGTGTGCGGAGATGTTGAATGATGGAGTTAATGTGGGTGTGTAGGGTGTTAGTTACAGTGAAGTATCCGAAATGATTAAATATTACGAAGGAACTATGAGTAGCTGCTCCGTGGCATCATAGTCCAATTTTTGTAACCAGGCAGAGAGTGTTTTTTTGCAACGATGTTTGGGTAAGGCGTATATAGACAAAATTCCGTTAATTTTGTTATACAAATAGTTTCCAAGAAACCCGAAATGTCGACGAGAGAAAGCAGTATGGAACCGAGTTGTGGGACAAACTGCGTGTTTACGTCGCTTACCATCAAATAGATTAGAATTATAGGTAAGAAGAGAGTGTTTGCGCAAGATCGTATTTAGAATAAAAAGTTGGCGTACAGTTAACAGTCTGGTTCGCTCATAAAGTTCTCTGGTGGGGAATAAGAAAGGCAGGAAATTTGTAACCTTTAGAACGGCTCTTTGTGCACGTTCGATCCGGAGCATTGATGTTTTTGTCGCACCACCCCATACAGTTATGCAGTAAGAGATTAGCGATTGGCATAATGCAAAATAGACTGATCGCAATAAGCCAGTGTCCGCAACATGACGAAGATTTTTAAATACAAATATTAGCTTACGGATTCTAGTGGAAAGAGCATCTATGTGCGGGTGAAAACTTAGTGTACTATCTAGAAAGACGCCCAAGTACTTTATTGAATCTATTTTCTGAAGATGGGGACATAAGCAATGAGTATTATGAGACAAAAGGCACGAGGATGAATGAGCTGTGATTTTGAGATTAAGGAGTGGATAAGTAGGTTTTTTTTATGTAGAAAGAAATATACTTTGTCTTATCAACATTGAGAGCGAGTCCATTATTAGCTAGCCATGACAACACCAAGTTCAACCCCATCTGAGCACAATTGTAAACCTCGGGCCAGGTGTCGGCTTCAAACAAAAGCGCAGTGTCATCAGCGAAAGTTATGATCCTTCCACTGGGCATGTTGAGCTCACAGAGGTCGTTGATGAACGTCAAAAATAAAGGGGGACCGAGGATACTGCCCTGTGGGACACCGTGCACGACAGGAAGATCACTACTAGTCCACTCGTCCACCCTAACTCTCTGGAATCGGTTGGTGAGGTAGTCGGAAAAAAGATTGAGCTGTGCATCCCTCACACCAATGTTCTCCAGTTTCCTCACCAACAGAGGGACGGAGACTGTGTCAAAAGCCTTGGCAAGGTCCATAAAGATTACTATTACCTTTTTGTTTTTGTCGAGTTTTTCAGAAACAAACTTAGTTAAACCGTGAATGGCGTCGCTGGTCGACAAGCCAGATCGGAAACCGTATTGAGAAGGAGATAGTAGTGAGTTGTCTTCCAGGTAATCGACCAAGCGCTTCTTCATGATCCTCTCCAGTACTTTAGATAAGGCTGGCAGAATGGAAATTGGTCTATAGTTGTTGACACAGGCTCCGTCGCCGCCTTTGAAGATGGGGCGGATCTCTGCTATTTTCCAGGCGTTTGGGAATTTACCGGAGTCAATGGCAAGGTTGCAGATAAACACGATTGGAGACACGAGGATCTGTCTGTATCTCTTCACAATGCTGGTAGAGATGTTGTCATAGCCAACAGCACAATCAGACTTCAAACCATGGATGATACTTACAATCTCTTCCTGCTCTGTGGCGAAAAAAACCATCGAGTGAGGATGAAGGTTGAGCGGTGGTGAATTGATATTGTTACCAGAACTACAGCGATCAGCGATATTTTTGCCGATGTTAACAAAAAAATTATTGATTTCATTAGTGGAAGAAATAGGATCCAAGATATTAATTAGCTGTCTGGCCTCGTTTTTAGATTTTTGAGTGTGGGTAATGTCTTTTATTGTGTTCCATAATATTTTGTTATTAGTTTTAGCCGCAGTCTGAAGTTCCAATTTGTCATGTTCCCTTTTTATCCTTTTTAAAAGTTCGTTGCAAAAATTTCTGTATCTTCTATAGGTTATTATTATGTTTTCATTGTTAGGATTCTTTTTTGCTTTTTGGTGCAGTTTGTCACGATTCCTCATACACCGTAGTAATCCGGGCGTTATCCAAGGTTTAGTAATTTTCTTACGGTTCGACGTTTTTATAATTTGTGTGCTAGATTGTATAATACGGTTAATTGAATTAGTGAAGTACTGAACAGCAAGATCAACATTAGTCATTAAATACAGGTCATGAAAGTTGAGGCTCCCAAATTCATCATCCATTTTTTCGTAATTTAAGCGTTTTAGAATTTTGAAGGTTTTGTTATGAGGTTTACTAAAATCCAAGATAAGGATGATGGCATCATGATCAGTGATAGAGGTTTCAGCTACGTAACAAGAAGCTGGCAGGCGAGTTTTTAATATAATGTGATCCAAGCATGTCTTTTTATGTGTAGGGAAAGTGTAAGCTGGCAACATGCCATGGGACGCTAAAAGGTTAAGGTAATGAGCAGAATTAGAGTCAGTGTTGTTATCCGTTATGTCCACATTGAGGTCTCCTATTAGTATAAAGTTTGTTATATTGGAGGTAGAACTTAAAAAAAGGCCAAGAGAGGTCAGAAAGTTATTTAGGTTTTTGTAACCAGCAGGTCGGTAAACTGCTAGCATAGCCGTGCTCTGATTAATTTTGATCAATAGACTGTTACAATCAGAAATATTAGGTTCCTCTACGCACACGCTAATGTTATTTTTGGAATAAATAACAACCCCTTCGTTTTGGGTTATATTATTATTAGTTTTGTAGTAATTGTAACCCTCAAGCAGCGGAATGCGGTGTGCACAAGACAACCAGCACTCCGTCAAAACAATGAAGTCCCAATCAATTTGGGACCTTTGTAGTAATGTAAGTAAACCTGGTGTATTACGTGTTATGCTTCTGATGTTTTGGTGAATAACTTTAAGAGAAAGCTCAGAATCAGTTATAATCTTACTGCAATTATCAATATCACAGGTGGACGAACGTGCAACGGAAATACGGTCAAGGTCGGAGATTATGTCATTGGTACTATTGAATTTTAATTTTAAGGAATAGTGACATTATATTTTTGAAGCTGCTTATAGTAACAAACTAGTAAGTAACTAGTAAATAATAGGAAAAATAAGTATTCAGCAAACAAAATATCGTTATTTAACCAAACATCAGAAAACGTCGTTGAGTTGCGGACACTGGGTATACGCTCATGCAGTGCTGTGAAAGAGTGTAATAGCATAATAATATGTAATAAAGTAATAAATGGTTTGTCGTCGTCGGCTCGGTTCAATTCATGGGGAAATGTATGAAATAATCTAAATTGTGGGGTATGTCGAAAAAGTGTCAGCACAAAAACCCTAATAAATTGCTGTACTAGTATAGATCGTGAATCGGAACATCGCTGTTGTTGTAAACAAAGATAATTACGCTCGACGAGTAAAGTTCTATTCACATTTGCCTCGTATCGAATAAGAAAAAGTTTAGTTTTGACTGCAACCCTGTATGGGAGATATGTTAAGTTTTGTGTTAAGGTTAATAGTATTTGTGTGATGTAAGTGTTAAAGTGTTTATCTGTGGAGTGTGTAGTGCAAGTGTTTATAATAGTGTTGCAAAGTGCAACACAAAATAGGACATAACAAATATAGACGGTGAGTACAGGTTCCAGTCATTTAGACTTTAATTTAAGAAGATCTTCCTCACTGTCAATTCGAATTGGTCGAGATGACTCTTTCTCTTTTAAGTAAATTTTGCCGTATGAATTCCAGAAACTATGATATTTGTTTTCATTTTTTAAATTCTTCACAGCGTAGCGAAGTTTTTTGGCAGCAGGTGTTAAAAATTCGTCAATATAAATTGGCAGAGACTGAGTTCCTGTGGCCAGTTGAATATGTGAAGTGTTTAATTTGTTGTTTATGTTTTCCTTGTTGAACATTCTGCACTTTTTAATCAAATCATTCTTCATAAACGTTGTAGTAAATTGAATAATTATAGGGTTTCTGCTATTTTCAAGTTTAGTTTTGATACGGTAAGCGTCGTAAACATCAGAGTCATTGATTGGCTGATCTATAATTGTTCCAATATTTTTCACAATAGTGCGCAGAGACTCCTTGTTTTCATTACAGTCTTTAGGGATATTATGGATTTCAATCGAAGCAGCTCGGGAATTGCGTTCCATCAACTCAATTTTTGACTCTAGAAAAATAATAGATTTTTTATTATTGGAATTTTCTCGTTCCAATCCGCTCATTCGCTCCAGGAAAGCGTCGTATTTATCAGAAACAAATTGTAGGTCTTTCTTAATATCCTCAGTTCGTTCTTGAATGGTGTGCATTGCCGAGTGGAGTTGGTCTAGCTTTTGATTTTGCTGCTGTTGGAAACTCTCAAACAAAGCCTTCATTTCAGCAACAGATGCTTGAAAATCACTTGTTTCGTCGAATTTTCTCTTAAATCTCTGTGTTATGTTTCCCGAACCTTCAGATTTTTCACGAAGATTAAAAGGGATCTCAATTTGGGTATCGGAGCCAAGACCACCAAGATCTGCCCTCGATAAATTGGGAACCGACGAAGAAGATTGCATTGGCGCCAGCACCGATGTTGTTGGTGGTGGTGTGCGTGGCGTTGACATATTATCAAGAATGTGAGTTCTGTCAGTAGTGCGCTGTGAGCGTCTACGTCTCCGCAGTGGAGGTGGCAGTTGGGCGGGGCCAAATACCTTGCAAGTGTGACTGGTGAGGTGTTGAGACGCGGCACGCGGTATGTGTGTGTGCTGGCCACGCTACTCACGTAGATTGTACTTTTCGCTGGTTCTGTGCGCCTGGTACTTTTGATTCACTCGCGATTTTAAATTTTAATTTTAATTTAGTAGATTTATTGATTTTAAAGGAAAAAAACAGCAAGCGTCGTTGTTGTAGACACGACCGAACACCTCGGCGATCCGGGGGGAGAGGGGATTAAAATAAAATGTTATAAAATCCAAAGAAAAGAAAGTATTACGTAGGTATCATAATGTATAAAAGAAATGGGTATACAATTTTCGTTCATTCATTTCTGGTCGGATTACATATCAGGGCATAGACAATGCAATTCTATTTTATGTTTCTTCGATGGAACTGCAATGTTTCCAACTCAATAAACACTAATGTCTGGTTAACTAACCCGGTGGAACTTTTCACGCGTCAAAAGAGTTGAAATGTTAATTACTTAACTCCGAGTTTACAAACGACGAGTAAACGAGTTTATTCCTTTAACCCGACTAAACGCGGAAGTGGGCCTTATTGGATCATCAGGAAACAATACTTTTGATTCCTACTTGTATTGGGACAAGCTAAAAAATCAGGTTTTTTTTTATTATAGCCTAGAAGAAGAATCCTTGGGAAAGCAGTAATGGCCCAGTGGTAATAGCCCCGACTTGCGAGTTTTAGATCGTGGGGTTCGAACCCAGACTGGCGCTTTACTTTTTGTAAATAATTTCATCACCACTGCTCTCAAAACGATGAAGGAAAACATCGTGAGGAAACCGGCATGTTCTAGAACCAAAAATTCAAAGACATGTGACATCTACCAACACGCACTGGGCTCGCTTGGTGGATTATAGCCCATTCCCTCTCCAAGAGTGGAGGACTGTGTCCGAGCAGTGGGAACATTATAGGCTGATTATAGCCCAGAACTTGATTATATAGATACAGAAAGTTAAACAAACAACATGGAGTGTTGTTAGTACAGTCGCCAGCACATCAAGCTACTACCATCTGTCAAAGTACTTTAATAGATTTTCAACCTTATCACTAAAGCATTAGGTTCAAGGTTGATTGGGAAAATTTGACAGTTTCGGGTAGCTTGATGTGCTGGCGTCTGTACATACTATGTAATTATCAACAAATTGACAACTTCCTGAGTTATCGGTAAGTACCGCTTCTGTCGATTATAATTTTATTAAGAGCTTTTTATTTACATCCTGATGTTACCTACTGATATGTGAAAGTGTGTTGGATAGTACATATAATCTAAACTAATATTACTAAGAGAATATTTCATTTTTTGTTTGTCTGTTACGCTTTCACGCTAAAACGGGTGAACGGATTTGGATGAAATTTGGCACATGGGTTTTTAGTCAGACATTTCCACGGGATCAAGACTAATGCGGGTAAAACCGTGAAGCACAGCTATAACCTATGTAGTGTCGCAGAATAACCTTTGCCAGTTGTATTAGTGGCTTAGAAGCTTCAATATCATCAGCATTATGTCGGAATGAAGCAGTTCGTCGTGTACGTGGAATGACAGCGGCTCCCTCTGACATCATCTCTGTCATCCAAAGACAGGCGCCGCCGCCACGCAATTGTCGATGATACTCTCCTAGAGTGACAGTCACCAGCCAGTGTCACTAATCCTTTCTGTGATTCCAATAACTTCGTAACAAAAAAGACGGCGCCACTTGTTGCGCTGTCATAAATAATAAACTTACCTTTAAAGCTTTATCATTTTTATTGGTTTACTTACATATGTTTTACGATAATAATAATAAATAAATTGTTTATTGGGTCTCAAACAGTTACATTTGCAGGTGTGATTGAGACAGCCCCGGAAAGTAATTAATAATACTTGTGTTGAGGTTGTCTCGCTTTTTCCCTTATTTGATAGCTTATACACTATTGAGACTCTAACAATTAAAATTAAAGTAATAAAACTAATTGAACCAATTTAGAAACAACGAGAAAACAATGACATAAAAAGTAATTAGCAGCTCTGTGTATTGTGCAATTGTGAGTATGTGTTTGTGTAGCTGTAGTAGTGTGTGATCGTGGGTTTGTTTGTGTGGGTGTGTTTTACGTTTGTGTGTTACGATATTTAACACAACTAGCTATTTACACTAGGTACTAAATTATATGACTAACTAAGTATTTAGCTATATGTACATTTATTTATTTAAACTTCGCAGACAAAAAGGTACTAAGGCGGACTTAATGCCTTAGGCATTTTCTACGAGTCAACCAAGGGTGGTGAAGAGATTACTTATAAACTTAAAACTGTATAAACTTTAAACTCCAAAGTTTTATTGCCTCGTTGATTTGCTGTCAGAGCTTGCTGTGAGAGGTTCTTAGTTCTATTCCCTGATCGGGCGGTGTTTTTGGGTGTTGCCTGAATTCTAAGTAATTCTAAGTCGTCTGGGGTGGCTGGCTGATAATGTTTCTTTTACTATTTTGTTTTCCTTGTATAAAACAACTTTCAATCTGAATCTTGCAAAATTGGAGCGATCGAATTGAATTCAAATAAACGCGTGTAGTAAAACTTAGGTCACTATGTATTTTATTGCACAACTAATGATACGCAACAAAATACAGCCAGCACACGTCCGCACAGTACGGCCGTCAAGATTAGAATCAACGCGCTCGCCGAGTGTTGCCTGACTCATCATCATATCGATTCTAACGATTCCTCAAATCGATTATACCTACCGTTAATCGGTTGATTTATCTCTTATCGCTCTCTGTTTTTTTTTCTCTGTTTTCTTTTTGTTTTTTCTTTTATTTTATTTTATATTTTATCTTAAAATGTTCGATTGTGTCTCACTAAACGCACGACGCACTCGCAAAAGGCTGAATTGTGTGGAAAAGGGAAAGAGAGGCCTTTGCCCTACAGTGGGACAATACAGGCTGGTTAGTTAGTTAGTATGAATTGCTATTAAAAATCATAAGGATGTAGCGGTATCTACAACGCCACATGCGAACAACGCGTCATACTGACGTCACGCAAATCCTGCATCTCGCAAGCAGAGTTTACCGCGGAATTAGCATAGATACAATTTCCCAACATCAATTGTTAGGCAATTGCCCGCCAGACACAACACCCGTCTTGTCAGAGGATCCTCCCTTTTCTATGGAGGATTGAGTGAACTTTACACCCTGTTACTCACGCCTCTAAAAGCCTTACACGTGTTAGACAGTATCAGAAGTGCCTTTCATTTGATGTGTTGTGCTAAAAGTTTCGTTGTTGCCAACTTTCGGAACTAGTTACAGATAATCAATATATTTATTGTAGTTATAACTAGCAATTTCCTATTAAACTGGTTAACATCCTTTGAGCTACAATAATTTAGGCTGTGATTATAGACCAACAACAATATAAGTTTAGATTAATTAAGTTGCTATTGAATCAGCCTTTTACAGGGGACTTTGGCCCCTATAGCTTAGCAACCGAAAATTACGTAACTAAACTTTATTTATTATTAAAATAGTTTCTTAGTTGTTAGTTAATGAAAGTAAACGAGGCCAAAGGAGTATGTAAGGATCGTAGCCGGTGGGGTTCTGAGTTTCTGCTTACCCCCATGGGAAGAAGGCGTCAGTTTATGTATGTATGTAGTTAACCAAGTATAAGATGGTTGCCATTGTACAGACGCCAGCAGGTCAAGCTACCCGAAACTGTCAAATTTTCCCAATCAACCTTGAACCTTAATGCTTTAGCGATAAAGTTGAAAATGTATTAAAGAAATTTGACAGATTGTAGTAACTTGATGTGCTGGCGTCCGTACATTTATATATGGTTTTCGTATAAATTACTACAAAGTTTATTTTAAATTATCTCCTCCGTACAACACATCAGGCGGAAATTACATTGCGCAAGTATGCCGTTACTCTTGGCAGCACTGGTGGCCCAGTGGAAACGCCCGCGACTTACAAGATATATGTAGATTGTAGGTTCGAACCCAGGCAGACACTTTACAATTTGTAAATTATTTCATCACCGCTCCTCTCAAAATGATAGAGGAAAAAATCTTGAGGAAACCGGCCTGTCCTAGAACCAAAAATTCGAAGGTATAAGTGTAATCCACCAAGCCGCACTGGGCCCGCTTGGTGGATTACGGCCCACTCCCTCTCACAGAGAGGAGGCCTGTGTCCCAGCAGTGGGAACATTACAGGCTGATTATGCTATGCCGAAGTGCTTACCCTAATTATGTCAGCCGCATAGTAGTGTATGAGTGTATGGATAAGTGTGAAAGCTTTGACACCTTCACTTCTGGCAGATTTCGGGCTAATCGAGGCAACCTTTGCCCTTTTTACATACGTTTTTCTTGCCGTGAAAAACTACGGTTTATTCGCCGTGTGTAGGAACAGTCGTCAGTATTGTATGGATCACTATGGAAACTTTTTGACGGACACATTTTTTCTACGACGCGGTTTATACGCCGTACACCGGAAAAAAACCGTGGCGTGTAAAAATGGCCTGAAAATTCAATAAAGTGAAAAGGGGCATCGGGTCACAAAAACAATGACTTTCATGTTTCATTCCCCCAAGGACATGTTAAAAAGTATTTGTAATGTTTCAGACCCACTCAAATAATGAATAAATTAAATCCCAAGTGACGGGGGCCAAAAATCCGACGCCATATCCTTGTAATAATTAATGATGAAACTTTGGATTGATTGCAAGTCTGACAACCAGTCTCACCAAGTGGTATCCTATTACCCAGTCACTGGGTTGTGGAGGTCAGATAGGTGCTCCATGTATGTAAAATACTTACTGATATTCAGCTGCATCCGGTCAGACTGAAAGCCGATTCCAACATAGTTGGGAAAAGGCTAAGCAGATGGTAATGGATTGATTGAAATTAAAACATAGCTACATAATACAGCTACATATTTATTTTTGAGAAAGCCTCGTTTTACTGAGCGACAAATGTTCCGCAACTTGTGTCGCAATATCGCGTGACGTCCCTTTAAATGGCCATTCCACGCTTGACGTGAATGTAGACGAAAAGATCCTTCAAACGAGTTTCGTGGCGTTCATATTGCAGGTCTTGCCGACATCGCTGGACATTTATAGTCTTGTCAGAAAGAAGCTACAACTAAAATGAGATACCATTCTACATTCAGCCTCAAGAAGATGTTGTCAGACTTTCGGGATTCTGACTACCTGTAACGACTGTCAAAGATCCGCGAATGACAGCCGGGACCAACGGCTTAACGTGCTTTCTGAGGCAGGAGGGGTCTCGGTATGTAAAGATGGTCATCCATCCACAGACCAACCGCGGCAAGCGTAGGTTAACCTGATCGATCGACCTGTGCGGCTTTTAGTATTTAACCAAGGCGCCTCCTAAGGTTGGCCTATCAATCTTAATATTTATTGACAGCTATGTCATAATGATAAGTGTTTG
The DNA here is from genome assembly GCA_911387795.2 of Apamea monoglypha. NCBI lineage: Eukaryota > Metazoa > Arthropoda > Insecta > Lepidoptera > Noctuidae > Apamea > Apamea monoglypha. The sequence goes on from OU426918.1 coordinate 5,654,722, forward strand.
TAATTATATCTTGTTAGTAAAGTAATTGTTAGACGTAGGTACCTACATAATTATATTAAAGCCTCGCAACTAGCTAACTACATAGTAACCATGTAGTAAAATAAAATTACTCGTGTCATTTATAATAGGCACTTTATAAATGACACGAGTAAGTTTATTTTGCCGAGATTATTTAATATTTGGTGCTGAGTGATTTTCTAACAAAAACGCGTCCTGAGGGAATATTCCCATATTTTTAAAACGTACACCACCGCCACCTACGCATTCTAATCTGTCTCAATGTGTCAAAAATACCTTAAATTTTCATTCATTTTTGACATCGCCTGTCGCTGAAATGAAACAGACTGGCTGTATTTCTTCTATAATGGCTGTCGCTGCAACCATTCGGTAAGATACATACGTTGCTATAGAAAGAAAGAAAGAAAAATTATAAATTGTGGCTCACACAAGAAGATCACAAACTAAACTAAACATAATCATAAAAAATATAAAAAACAAAATGATAAAAGAAGTGGGACAGACGGGCCAAAGTCGTCACACAGTGGGTGCCTGAAGACAGGCGTCGCTCGTCACCGAGGCAGGAAACACTTGCGTGACGAATCGGTCACGTTTCTAAAAAAAATGGAAAAATATGGGGGAGACCTTTGCCCAACAGTGGGACAATATAGGTTAACGGAAAAAAAAATGAAATTAAAACACCGAAAGTCATGTACGAGGTCAAAAGGCTTCTATCTCAGTCAGTAGGTCTCTATCATCATCTGAATCAACAAATAGTTCGACTTCTACTCAAATCTCAAATGTCCCCATGGATGCGTGCACCGCGAAATCAATTTCCTTATATATATTGACCCGACCAACCGAAACCGACAAACCACTGACCCTTCTCACATTTTTCTAACAAACGCACATCGCATCAACAACATCGAAAACAACTTATATCAACAAGAACATTCACCACACATCATAACTTCCAAATGATAATAAAACACATGATATATTGTCTCAATAACAGTAATCCATTGATTATTTTCATTTATGTATTCATTATAATCATGATGGAGTGTCAAGTAAGTTCTGAGTGGATAAGAAATCTGTAGTTTGTAACTTTTATTGCCCATAACCTTACTTAAACAGGAGTGCTATAAACTTTTTAGTGTTTATGTAACTTGTTTCTGTCAAAAGGTATATAAAGTTACTTTCATGTTAATCTTTATTAATATTTTTAAGGTCGGTTTTAAAGATAAATGTATACTTCACTATTCAACATTATGTTTCCCCGAAGGGCCCCAACGAGACTCATAATTTTCTATCCAAAGAATAAAATATACAAAAGAAAAAAGTTTTTTATATACTTATCTAAAATATTTATGCAATATGAGGGTGAGAACAGTATGGGCCCCACAACCTCTGAGTTTACCTAGCATACTTGTCCACAAGATGCTTACTGGGAGACGCACGGTCCCGTCAAAAGAAAACCGTTGAAATCAATTTATTTTTGGTTTTCTTTTTGAAATGTCAAAGATCTGTAGATTTTACGGTTAGTCTCTTGCATAAGACTTTTATTTTGAGGAGTTTCTTTTGGAACAAAGTTCCTTATTGCACGTTATACTCTGCATACTTGTCGAGTGAGAGCTACACCTTTTCTTTTTGGGTGGGTAATCATCAAATAACTTCTGCCACTCTGGGCGGAGTGGGAGGGCATGTCAGACTTTTACTGACTAAAACCAAACCGAGTTCCTTCAGTTGCCGGTGCTAGGGCCCACGGCAACTCTTTCGAACAACCCGCGACCCCAGCAGGCATCAGCCCTAGCGGACCCCATCAGTTAGTGATTTTTTTTTTTTTTTTCTGGTGGGAAATCATCAAATCATCCGCTCTGGGTGGAGCGGAAGGGAGTGTCAAACTCTTACTGACTAAAACCCACCTATGTTCCTTCCTTCGCCCTTTATGTTCCGGGGTAGCGGTAACCCTTTCGGACAATCCCGCTGAATCAGTTAGTGCTGACATCTCTTTGAGGCGCGCGTGGAACACAACGCGCCGTCGACACAGACCTTGTCCTGTGAGAGCTAAGTAAGTACTCTTTTTTTTTTCCGAGTGGGAAATCATCATATGACTTCTCCCGCTCTGGGCGGAGCGGGAGGGCGTGTCAGACTTTTACGGACTAAAACCCACCCGTGTTCCTTTTTTTTTTTTTTTTTTTTCTGGTGGGTAATCATCGAATGACCCGTCCCGCTCTGGGTGGAGCGGAAGGGAGTGTCAAAAGCTGTGCGTGTGCTGTGTGTGTGTGTGTGTGTGTGTGTGCTGCGTGTGTGAAAAGCTGGACATAGGCCTCACCCGTGTTCCTTCAGTTGCCTATGCCAGGGGCCACGGTATCTCTTTCGAACAACCCGCGGCCCTGGCAGGTATTCAGTGACTCTCAGCTATTAATTTATTTCATTGTGCCCTATAATTAAATACATAATAAGATACATCGAAAGTAACTTCTTTCCAACCGGGTGTCGCATGACACCTCTCGACTTTTTTTACTGATATTTCCGAACATTGAACAAACAAGTACACAGAGATAATGAACCCTCACGATCAAAAACCCTCTAATTTACGGAATCATCGAACAAAAGAGAGTGCTTGAACTCCGAAATTCATTAATCTCTTGAACGATGTACCTATCTCTGTACTCAGGAGCTTATCAGATAGTCAACCGGGAAGTAAAGAAGATAAATCTTTCGGAAAAGATTATCTGCCGATAATTGTGTACGAAAATATGATGTGATGAACTTTATAACCTTTTAAGTCTTTTGAACATGGGTGTGTAAGCCGACGACCGATTATCATCGGTCCTACAGTAAGTTGGTGAGAATAGAACGAAAGATGACTACCATTACTAATAGGTACAAGTGTCAGCCTGGCAAAGAGGGCAAGATTTCATTTGATTGTCTACAATTTATGTTCCTTATTACCATATCATCATTTCAGCCAAAAGACGTCCACTGCTGGACATAGGCCTCTCCCAAGCACCTCCACTTCGACCGGTTCTGTGCTTCTCGCATCCAACGGGTTCCTGCGGCCTTCACAAGGATTGTAAGTTTATATGTAGGGAGTAATCTCCAGAACTACAAGTCGAATTTCAAAAAATCTTTTTTAAATTATGTTATTAGCATTAGTATAGATTCCTAGCTACAGTCACACAACACACAGTACAAACTCTTCGTCCATCGAGACAAAATCACAATTTTGTCTCGATGGACGAAGAGTTTGTACAATTACAACAAATGCGACAATAAGACATTTGCAGATGATTCCTTCTTCCATTGCAATACCTATCTTCCAGGAAATACTGGCTACAACTACTGGAAATTTTCCACTAAGAAACAAATAAGACAAAAAAAACAACCTCACGGAGTTCACCTATCGTTAAACGAGTAGTTAGAGACCCAATAAATCTCTTCCAGGATATGTGAAAGTTCTAAATTGGTCTGAAAAAGTTCAGCGACTCGATAACTCCGTTTAATTGCACCTTCGAGAACGTCTCTCTTTGAAAATAGGAAGTTTTCTAGAAAAATAACTTTTATCATACCTATCGGTAAATGACCGTAACAGAACATAAGCACTATGGACGGATGAACTTAGTACCTAACAAAGAGAGGGAGGGTAGTGCCAAACAAAGAGATTTAAATAGCTTTGTTGCCAAATCACAAAAAGATTGATAATCGTATTGACCGATTAATACTACCTAAGCATTATATTATTGTGACGTGATTACGGGATAACTTGATCTTTACATTTGTTTCAAATAATGAGAATCACGGTGCTACCCAACCACTGGGTTGTGGAGGTCAGATAGGCAGTCGCTCCAGGTAAAATACTGGTATTCAGCTGCATCCAGTTATACTGAAAGCCGACTCCAACATAGTTGAGAAAAGGCTAGGCAGATTTTTGTTACTGGAGTGTAAATAATGAGAATCGTTATGAAATTGTCGCGGTAATCAAAGTTGGTAAGATTTATCGACTATTGAGAAGTTTAATATATTAATACGATTTACTACATTAATTGCAACCACTTATAGAGTAAGTTTAATGTAATTTTGACTTTACTCATTGGTGGGTTCGAACTTCAATAAGAATGAAGCTACACATGAAATTTTATGACAGATGCGATGCTGTGTATGAAGTACATGTGCAAAGCACTCAAGTTGAAATGACAAGCGCTGAAAGCGCCATTAAATGCGCCGCGAAATGTTATATTTTGTTTGTTATAAGAACGTTAATTATGCCTGCAACCTATAGTCGACCTCAAAATTCATTTACCACTTTTGACAACAATTCCCAGTAGGTAATTTGAAACTTCACTAAGTCCCACCGACGACGAGGAAGCGACTAGCTATCGCTTATTCTCTCGCTCGAGGAACGTACAAAAAATTGTAAGTCCTATGTCAGTAACAAAGATACATATATTAATAGTTGATCGCTGACTGTTCGCACTACCACCGGCTAGAACTCCGTCAAAGAAACGACACGTTTTATTTGCTACCTCCACTCGCTTCTCGCTAATCGCCGGCGGTGGTCCAAGTGCCTTAGATTAAAAGTTTAAAACTAACTAACTGTCACATAGACAAAACATAGACCTTGTTGCTGCATGAGGCATACCGAAGTGACAATAAACCTTAGGGTGATAAAGCAATTGCGAGGTCGAGTAAACCTATCTACTATTAAAATTTAAAATACTAAGACCTCAAAGTCTTTTGAAGCTTTGTATACAGTTAAATAACAAGTTAAGGCACGTTAACAAAACATGCGATAACCCCTAGTCCTTAAGACAAATAAGATTACGTCATAATCTAATTTAGTCCTAGATCAGAGAAACAAACCTAAAGCGAAAAACCATGTAGAAATTATGTACCTACTGGGTAATAGATATAATAAAGTATTTAATTTATTTATTTAATACTTTACACACAAATGTACAGACGCCAGCAGGTCAAGCTACCCGAAACTGTCAAATTTTCCCAATCAACCTTGAACTTCAATACTTTAGCGACAAAGTTGAAAATATATTTTAAAAAATTGACAGATTGTAGTAACTTGATGTGCTGGCGTCCGTACAGACGCGGACTTAATGCCATAGGCATTTTCTGCTAGTCAACCTTTGGGTTATACAGAGACAAACAGTGGAAGGTGCTTTTGTGAAAAATACAAGAATAAATATTTTTAAATATAAAGGGACGCAAAAACCTATTAAAACTATAAATATAATATATACCTAATCATATATAAATATAAGCACAGATAAATATATATAAATACCGAATATACTAAAACCAAATAAGACAAACAATTATTATCTTTTCTATCTCAGGTAAGCTATAATCTTTACACATAATTGTATCCTTGAATGTTCCCACAACTTATTGCCTAACGGCTCAGGAAACCAAGAAAACGTAATTTATGTTAAGGCGAGGTAAGTAGCAAATTTTTAAAGTAATTGAATTAAATAAGGTTCAAAACAGCGATGCGTTTGATGTTACTTGAATCGAATGATCACCAACAAAAAAGTAATTAAGCAGTTTTAATTAAATTGAAAAATAAATGCACGGCTCAGTGGAATATTTTTAGGTATTTCTTTAGTTGATTGAATTCTCTTTATTATCCTATTAATATTATAAACGCGAAAGTTTGTATGGATGGATGGATGTTTGTTACTCTTTCACCTAAAAACTACTGAACGGATTTTGATGAAATTTAGTACACAGATAGATCATAACCAGGATTAACACATAGGATACTTTTTATCTCGATATTCCCACGGGATCGAAACAAATGCGGGTGAAACCGCGGGGCGCAGCTAGTCATTACATAAAATATGATAATTTACGCTCAAGATGTTGAGAAGTATGGGACAATAATGTCCGTTTGGTGTCGGACACAAAGAATAGCACCATCCCATATCTTCCCGTGGGTGTCGTAAGAGGCGACTAAGGGACTTACCAGAGAATGGGCAGCAGCGCTCTCTGTCTTTTTGTAAGAACTATTCTGCGATCGCCAACCCGCCTGCCAAGCGTGGCGATTATGGCAAACCCCCCCCAATGGATAGCACACTACAGAAATGGCCCCTAGTGCCCGGCAGCCCGTCTACCCTCGACTACGGCAGCGGTCGAGGTTACGGCGTGGCAAGGGGTGCGAGGAATCTCCGGATGGGATCCGGCTGCCAATACCAACGACGACTGGACCTGGCAACATATAACACGCGTACGCTCCGGACCGACGAGAAGATAACGGAACTCGAAGAGGAGTTGAGCAGGCTGCGATGGAGTATTGTAGGATTATCTGAAGTCCGAAGAGAGGGGGAGGACACGGTAATCCTGAAATCCGGCAGCCTGCTCTATTTCCGAGAGGGTGACCGGCAGTCCCAGGGTGGTGTTGGGTTTATCGTCCACAAGTCCCTTGTGAACAACGTGGTGAAGATCGAGAGTGTGTCGACCAGGGTAGCGTACCTTATACTCAGAATATCCTCAAGATATTTGCTGAAGGTCATACAGGTCTACGCCCCGACCTCGGCACACCCCGACGACGAAGTGGAGACCATGTATGAGGACATTTCTAAAGCCATGCATGGTTTCAAAACTCACTTTACCGTGGTCATGGGGGACTTCAACGCGAAACTGGGCAAGCGAGACGGGGATGAGCTGCAGGTGGGGCAATTTGGAGTTGGACGTCGAAATTACCGGGGCCACCAACTGGCTAGTTTTATGGAGAAGGAGGGCCTCTATATGATGAACTCCTTCTTCAGAAAGCGTGAGCACAGGAAGTGGACCTGGCAGAGCCCCGATGGTGCAACTAAAAATGAGATTGACTTCATCATGTCAACCAAGAAGCAAATGTTCAATGATGTCTCAGTGATCAATACGCTGAAAACCGGGAGCGATCACCGCATGGTAAGAGGCACATTGAACATCAATATCAAGCTTGAAAGGTCTCGACTGATGAAGTCTACGCTCCGTCCAGCACAGATCCGGATCCATAACCCCGAGAGCTTTCAGCTTGAACTCCAGAACCGTTTCGAGTGCCTAGGAAGCTCAGTGGACGAATACAACGATGGGTTCGTGGAAGCTGTCCATACGACCGGGTCTAAGTTCTTTAAGACACGTCGTACAGATCAGAACAAGAGGCTCTCCGATCACACTCTCAAGCTCATGAAGGAGCGGCGTGAGATGATCCTGCAGTCTCCAGACGAGGCGTGGAAATACCGGCAGCTCAATAGACGGATCTCTAAATCCTTGAAGAGCGACCTCCGCCGCTTTAATACCGAGCGTATAAAAGACGCGATCGAGCGAAACAAAGGCTCCAAGGTATTTGCAAGAGATCTGGCTATTGGGCAGAGCCAGCTCACGAAACTGAAGACCGACGATGGTAGGATCTTATCCGCCAAACCGGAGCTTCTGAGGGAGATCGAGAGCTTCTATGGACAGTTGTACACGTCAACCAGTAAACCCGTTGTAGATCTAGCAAACGACCCAAGAGCTAGACTGACCCGACACTATACCGAAGACATCCCGGACTTCAGCCTGTACGAGATTAGGATGGCTCTGAAACAGCTCAAGAACAACAAAGCACCAGGTGATGACGGAATTACGGCCGAACTCCTGAAGGCGGGTGGAAAACCAGTACTTGAGGCCCTTCAGAAGCTGTTTAATTCCGTCATACTCGAGGGGAAAACGCCACAGGCATGGTGCAGGGGTGTGGTGGTACTCTTCTTCAAGAAGGGCGACAATGCCCGGTTGAAGAATTATAGGCCCATCTCACTTCTAAGCCATGTCTACAAGTTGTTTTCAAGAGTCATCACGAATCGTCTCGCGCGCAGGTTTGACGATTTTCAGCCTCCCGAACAAGCCGGTTTCCGAAAAGGCTTTAGCACCGTGGACCACATACATTCGCTGCGGCAAGTTATACAGAAGACCGAAGAGTATAACCTGCCACTCTGTTTAGCGTTTGTGGACTACGAGAAAGCCTTCGATTCGATCGAGACGTGGGCTGTACTGCAGTCTCTCCAACGGTGCCAAATCGACTATCGGTACATCGAGGTGTTGAAGTGTTTGTACAAAAACGCCACCATGTCAGTCCGACTTCAGGACCAAGCTTCCGAACCTATCCTTCTGCAGCGAGGGGTGAGACAGGGAGACGTCATATCTCCGAAACTGTTCACCGCTGCACTAGAGGATGTCTTCAAGGTTCTGGACTGCAGAGGGCTAGGCATCAACGTCAATGGCGAGTACATCACTCACCTTCGGTTTGCCGACGATATAGTGGTCATGGCTGAGACCATGGAGGACCTCAGTATAATGCTCGATGACCTCAGCAGAGCTTCCGGAAGAGTGGGTCTTAAAATGAACATGGACAAAACCAAGATCATGCTGAATGCCCATGTCACACCCACTCCTATCAAGATCGGAGACTCAACACTCGAAGTTGTAGACGATTATGTGTACCTGGGACAAACGGTCCAGTTAGGTAGGTCTAACTTCGAGAAAGAGGTCAATCGTCGAATCCAACTCGGCTGGGCAGCGTTCGGGAGGCTGCGCGGTATCTTCTCGTCCAACTTACCACAGTGTCTCAAGACGAAAGTCTATGACCAGTGTGTGTTGCCAGTGATCACATACGGGACTGAAACGTGGTCGCTCACAATGGGCCTCACCAGAAGGCTTAAAGTCACTCAAAGGGCAATGGAGAGGGCTATGCTCGGAGTTTCCTTGCGTGATCGAATCAGAAATGAGGACATCCGCAAGAGAACCAAGGTTACCGACGTAGCCCGAAGAATTGCCAAACTTAAGTGGCAGTGGGCAGGGCACATTGCTCGCAGAACGGATGGCCGATGGGGCCGAAAAGTTCTGGAGTGGCGACCGCGAACCGGAAGACGTTGCGTTGGAAGGCCTCCCACTAGGTGGACCGATGACCTGGTGAAGGTTGCGGGAATCCGCTGGATGCGAGTCGCACGGGACCGGTCAATGTGGCGACACTTGGGGGAGGCCTATGTCCAGCAGTGGACGTCTATCGGCTGAAATGATGATGAATGATGATGGGACAATAATATTTTTTGAGCTCTGTTTTACGATTGTGTTATCGACATACTATTTTATTATTATGAAAGACTAGAAGTCGCTTTTTTTTTGTTTTATCTTTTTTAGGGACGCGTTTAACGTCGTACACGTCTTTCTACATCGTTCTCACATGTATAATTTCAATATGAATGATTTAACCAATATTTTGTAACAATTTTATGATTTAAAAGAGCGTGGAGTAACTTGTCCATTCTTCTCCATAGGTACGCTTTGGAATGGGCAACTAGCTTCATCTTTCTAACTGACCGACCGCTTGACAAATCAAAAACGCAATTGGTTAAACAAAAATTTGTTTTAAAAAAAAGTTGTTTTTAAATATACCTAATTGGTTTATTTGAAATAAATGCTAGCTTCGCTCTAATAAAAGTTCGCGGGTCTTCAAGCGCATTCACAATGGTTTTTTGCTCTATGAAGATGGTATGTACAATATAGTAGCCGTGCAGCTCCACTCTGCGCACCACGTAAAAAGTACCAAACCAATATGGTTAATTTCACAATAAAAAATGTCTGATCCACTTGTTATTATTCTATCTTGTTTGAAACAGTCTTATTTAGTTTGTAGTTTTTTACGCCTAAATTGTACGCCTTGCAAGGCAAAACATAGTGATACAATGCAAATTTTATACCATGTACCATATTACCTATGTTCAACAAATAAAATACTTTGACTTTGACTTTGAATTTTTATGCTCAAATATAGTGTATGTATTAGTCAGTGAGACTTGCATAACCCGACCCCTCTTCCCCACGTCTTCTTTGTAAGAGGGGTCAGGTAATGCATAGCACTGGCCGTAGAATACAGTAGCCGCGCAGCTCCACTGCGCAGCCCATTCTCATCCCCAACACGAGCCACTCTGCCGCCGCCGCGCCGCCGTATATTCTAGTAGACGAGTCAGTACGCCATCAGACGCGCGGCGATATAGAAGCACGCGTTTTTGATGCCGTATTTCAATAAATTTTACTTTTATAATAAATTTTGAGGTGTATAGAGTAGATCAAACAGTACCCATCTTTCTTTATTTGTTTGCTAATTAACTAGGACGTTACCTTTAACCAGTACATAGTAATATAACGTCTTTATACTGTAGTATTTACCTACTATCTTAAGAGGCCTCTTACAGTCCACTAGCGCCGCCAATCGAAAAAATGTCATAACTCGTAAATAGAATCAAAAATACAAAATATGTTCTATTATTACTGTGGAAAAGGCAATAACGTAATTGTATAACACCTTATCAACACTTGAAATATAGCTGTTTAGCTAAATCGTGCATTCAAAACATAAACGGCCGTTTTTTGTTACAAATACGGATGGTTACCGAGTTGTGTCGGTTCTTTAGAAATTTTCTGACTTGTTACCAAAAACAATTAATTATGAGAAAAAACTGCTCCACTCCAAACATTTAATTGATACTTTTCTAAAAGTTGAAAAATGAGTGATCATTTAAAAAAAAATGTTTGCATAACCTACTTCTCAGAAATAAAAGGTCTTTAATAACAAAATTTTTAATTTTTTACCATCCAATTTTGACCCCGAGTTCACTGTACTTAATTTGTTGCTAATAAATTCTTGTATAACCCCTTTCAAGGAATCGTCGAGTTTCCCTGTCACTATATATCTATACTAATAATAAACCTGTAGAGTTTGTTTGTTTTTTGTTTGAACGCGCTAATCTCAGGACCTACCTGTCGGATTTGAAAAAATCTTTTTTCATGGGATAACCAAATTCTTGAGAAAGGTTAAATAGGCGCTTAACATCACGCTACGATCATCACATCTCACTTCCTTAAGAGCACATCTTTAGGGGCAAGGTGGGTGAAACCGCAGGGCACAGCTAGTATATTATATAGTATACAATATTTTTGTAGTTATCTAATCGATTATTTCATCAATTTAGAATATCATATTATTAATTTGTCACCATAACACAAGCATTAGGTTGCTTAGCTTGGGACAAATGGTGCTGTGTGAAATGTCCAGGGATTTTTTTTTTAATTTGGTAGAAAAAGCGAAAAGCAAGCAACTTTGCTTGGGTAGTTTTACAGCTAGCTTCAATAATACGTATTTTTGCACTTAGTGTATGTATGTTAATGATATTTTAATAACCTCCTGTCACTGAAATTTACGGAGCAAATAGTGGTATACAAATTTGTGTGGGGTAGGTGCTGTGAAAGGCTAGACAAGCCCTTCGGTATCGAGAGGAATAAAATCAAACTACGGTTTATCTCGTAATGTTAAATAATTATTCCTATAAAATATATTCCGTATTTTACATCTTTAGAGATTAGACTAATCTCTTCTAATCTTAAATCTTCATGTTTGTCTCGAATTTTATACCAATCACTTTTAACAAATTCGCGGAGATTGCATGTTAGCACCAAATGGGCTATAGTCTCTATATACAGTAACTAGTAACTTACGGTGAAAAATAACTTTTATACTATAGTCTAGAAGTTATTTTTGCTGGGAAAGTATCTTATCACTTTTTTTTTAATGAGGCAGAAAGTACGTCATTACTGTTGTACAAATTTGCGGGTCGAAAAAGTGAATGAATAGCCATTATTAGCGTGCTGAGCGGATAGAAAAAGTGTAAGAAAATGCATTGTTAACGTGCTGTGTTTTTTTTTTAATGTAGGCCAATTAAGTAGCCATCCCGTAGAGCTATCCTTATAAAATATAGATAATACCAAAGACAAAATATTTTTATCACCAAGCGCAAAATGACCACATGAATGGCCACATACTTTTGCTGACACATTGAGTTTTAATAACTGTAACAATTTTAATACGTAGGTATAACCAACACTTTTAAGAAAATCTCTTATATTTTATTATAGTATATAGCACTATGTATCATTCGTAAGAAAGTGCGATTCCCAACTCGTGTGTATTAACGTTGCACAAACTGCAAACGCGCAAGTTGCGTTGTCAAACTACACCCTCGTTAGTAATCGGTCTCCCCGGTCTCGGAGTATTATAATTTCGGAAGTCGGTAGCAAAAACCGAAAATACAAATTTTACTTTACTGTATGTATATTATTAACCTGAACATTAAAAAAAAATGGTATGTACAATACAGTAGCCGCGCAGCTCCGCTGCGCAGCTCACCCCCACCGCGAGCCCCTCTGCCGCCGCCGCCGCCGTACGTTCTAGTAGACGAGTCAGTATGTTATTAGATGTGCGGCACAAAGCACGCACATATAATAACATATTTCAATAAACATTCATTTCTTTTGTAATAAATGTTGAGAAAAAAGCTGAAGAGTTTGTTTGTTTGTTTGAATGCGTTAATCTCACCAGTCGGATTTAAATAATTATTTTTGCATTGGATAGCCAAATTCTTGAGGAAGGGTAGTACGCTACGACCCTTAGGAACGAGGCCGGTGAGACCGCAGGGCACAGCTAGTGTATAAGAGGTTGTTGGTGTTTTACCAATAACCCTGTATATGTGTATTATTATTTATATTTTTATAGCTCATTGACAGTCTCATCAGTTTAAAAAAAAAAATAATTTGGGAGATGCGTACGGTGGTCCCACATAAATTTTATTAAGTGACAAAACACGAAAATTAGAAACCAAATACATGAACTTCCCAAATTAAAGTTATTTTTCACTATATAGTGTTTTTTTTTTGGAATCGGTTTTTCTTTGTAAAAAAGTATTTTTAATTCGCTTTTTTTCAGTGAAGTATCACTGAAAAAAAGCGAATTAAAAAAACTTTATTTTGAGGTTATTCCACAAATCCCCATTGAGAATTCCCATCAATAGGGTTAGTTTATAATATGATAAATTTTAACCATTTTTTTATTATCTCTCAGTCTCTTATAGTAGGTACTCTATGAGACTCCAATGGGGATTCTCAATATTTTATGTTAAAACAAGAAATTTTACGCAGAAGAGGTCGCGGGCTGAAGCTGGTACGATATGATATCTACGTAGCAACCATAGCTGCATACGATAGAATGCGACTTGCTATCGCCTTTCGCACTCATTCGCTTTAATACTACATATTTCTTATTTAACTCTAACTTTCCATTCCTGGGCGTGTATGAACTGTTTCAATTGAAATCCCCTTTATCTTTACCTTCATGAATCAAGAAAATTATTTTCTATCAAATGTCGTGATCACCATGTCTCATGCGCGAGGTTGTAGGTTAGGATAGTTAGCATGTGGCGATGTAAATGCCGCAACAGATCGAATACTGGAGAACTGTATAGCCTGTTGCTCAGTTACTATCTAATGCTGCTGGCCAGTCTTCACTTTATTTCTGGCTTGTTAAGAGAAGAAAACAGAAAGAGCTAAAATTCTGTGAAAAAAGATTAGAATACTTGTAAATAAATATAGCAGTTCGTGGACGCCGCTGTGCTACCTACACGTCATCTTCCGTCATCAAAAGACCGCCGCCATGCAACCATCGATGTGACGATCTGCTAGAGTGACAGTAATCAGCCAGTGTAACTCTTATCCGACCTCTTCGTTGATTCCTAGTAACTTTGCAACAAAACTAGATGGCGCCACTTGCTGCGCCGTCATATGCATCACCGAAATATAGCATGGGTAGAATTAAATCCGAGTAGAATCGGCTCCGTAGCAAGGAAAAATCCAGTACAATAGACGTTAAATTACCAACAAAGGAGAAATGCAAAGGAACCGGATATAATAAATGGCTGCAGCGTTTTCTGCTCAATAGACTTTGATTTCAATATAGACTAATATTACGTTTCAGATACAAAGTTAATGGCGTCGGTCGTATGAATGAATGCACTGTTATTTGAAATTGAGCTTGCACTCTAGGAATCAATTTCAAATGACCTTTGGTTCGCTGGCGAATAACGATTCGGTTTATAGACGCATTACGCATACGCGGACAATATTATTATTGGCGCCGATTCCTTTGTTCACAAACTAAACTAAATTTAAGTTCACTGTATCTATTTGTTTCTATTTCATTAAGAAAAGCACAGAAGATATATATTAGTTTAGTCATGTATCTTGTATATTGACCTAAACATTAAAAAAAAGATGTATGCACAGTACAGTAGCCGCGCAGCTCTGCTGCGCAGCCCACCCCCACCGCGAGCCCCCTCTGCCGCCGCCGCCGCCGCCGTACGTTCTAGTAGAACGAGTCAGTATGTCATTAGATGTGCGGAACAAAGCACGCACATATAATAACATATTTCGATAAATTTTTCTTTTTAATAAATTTTGAGAAAAAGCTGAAGAGTTTGTTTGTTTGTTTGAACGCGGTAATCTCACCAGTCGGATTTAAATAATTATTTTTGCATTGGATAGCCAAATTCTTGAGGAAGGGTAGTACGCTACGACCCTTAGGAACGAGGCGGGTGAGACCGCAGGGCACAGCTAGTGTATATATTTATATTATTATTTGTATTTTTATAGCTCATTGGCAGTTTCGTCAGTTTTGAAAATATATTTTTTTTTTTTAATTTGGGAGAAGCGTACGGTTGTCCCATATAAATTTTATTAAGTGACAAAACACGAAAATTTGAAACCAAATACATCAACTTCGCAAATTAAAGTTATTTTTCACTTTATAGTGTTTTTTTGGAATCTAACCGATTCCAAAAAAACACTATACAGGCGCTGACTTGTTTAACAGGACTAAACTAATATTTATCTTCTGTCCTTTTCTTAATTAAATAGAAGGAAAAAGATGCACTGAACTTAAATTTAGTTTGTGAACAAGGAAATCGGCGCAAATGTCTAACCTTTAATATAATTAGCATGTTTTTATAACGAGTATTAAAATACGCCTAACAAAGCCGAAAGTCACTTGGTCTTCCCGTAATTATGACTTTTTCTTCTTGTACTGCGGTAAACCAATAGGTATGTGTGAAGATTTCGGTGACAAGAATGATCTTGTCACCAAAATACGGATACGGATCCCTGTTCAATGTGACCCAATATTTTGCGTGCGTTACATTGCGCACTACTGTAAACAGCAAATTTTCACACTTATAATAGAAGTCTTTGCCCAAAAATGCGCAAAGTTACTTAGTTTGATGTACAGAATGCGTAGACGTCGGCTTTATGATGGATTTTTTTACACCCTGTTAAACACATAATACATGAATGATACGTCTTTGACGACCATACTTACCAAAAATCTGATCCGTCGTCGGTTTCATCGTAACTTTTTGGAGCTTATACCCTGTCCATTAAGTTAACCGTTTTTTTTACAGCTGTCTTAGAACGTATGTACATCTTCCAGATTACGTAAAAGTTAACTTTATAATGCGTAATAAAATAAATGTGAAAAATGCCTTGTTTTATTGAATTATCTTATGTATGGCTTCTTACAGACATTATAATACCGTACGTGTATCAATCAATGTATTGTGTGTTGCTGCAATCACTAGTTCCATATGTCAAAAAACGGTTTATCTAATCTCTCTATCTCTCGGTCTATCTATCGGTTGCTGTTGGGTAGCCGCCCTTAACAGGTCTGTCAAAATCACTGAGATCTTTATTAACCCTTTACTGCATGATTTTTTCTTTAAGTTTGAAAAAAATATATATGGTAGGAAACACTAAATAAATGGACACGTGTTTCAGGATTTTTCTTTTTATTGAATAGTTTTAGAAAAAAAATCACTTTTCCACTTTGGATCATTTTTGGTACATTGAGCAGAAAATTAAGTTTAACACTTTTTACTTTGGATCACATTTGGTACATTGAGCAAAAATCAATATAAAAATAATCTTATAAAATATAATCGTAAAAATTATGTAGTATGGAATACTTCGAAACAATTTCTTTTATCGTTGAGGCAAAGGTTGACTTTGCATTTTCGGCACTCCACGTGAGATCTACCATTGCATTCAGGGACCTTACAACGCTGTCTAGTGGACCAGACAGGCAAATGATCCATCTTATCTAAACGAACGTCCTGAGATGGCATTATTGCTATGGGCCCTCTCATTTTTTTTTGTTGAATGGATTGTTCCATGATGCTGGAAGATGGTCGACCACGTTTACTACTTGTTGCAGGTTTATAGGCATAGCACAAATCTTCACCTACCGCGCACTTGAAATCGGCTAAAGGAAGCCACGACTCGGGTTTCTAAGCTCATGATTTCGGCAGGCAAATCTACATTACCACTGAAAGTTGTTTCGGTCTCATCTTTTTCAAGAAATCCGTCCCTCCATCGAGGTTTTTCATATCTTGCGCTTCTATTTGATGAAGACGGCAATTGTGACAAAGGTGTATTATCGTCCGATTCTGAGTTGGATTCGTCAGATTCAGGAATATACCGAGGACGTAAATGATGAGCTCTGCTTACCCGATGTTCATCTTCGGAAAGGTCTTCGTCACTACTATTTACAAGAAAATCCTGGATAATTGTATGAATGCCTCCGTAAAATCGACGTGGATCCATATAGCAAATTTCCTGTAAATAGATGTTCGATTAAATAAGCATAAAACCACGTAAATAACAAAATAAGACGGTACATCACAAAACAAGCTAAGCAATTTTACATAGCATTGGTGCATGTTGGCACTAATATGGTACAAAGGAAGAAAGAATATTTCTGCATGTTGTACCAAATTTGTTCCATTCAGTTAGAACCACCTAAAACTAATTATTATTTGATAAAACAATAAAAACTTACCTAATTATCAATATTTAGATTATTTTCTTTCCTGTAGTATTTATTTTCAAGCACTATCACCGAGATTTGTATTTTTTACACAATTTTGAAAATCAACAACTTGCTCCGGACCGGTTCGTACTTGTTAACTGACTTTGACGAAGAAAGTAGTTCACACAACTTGCTTATAGATGGCGGTTTTATAAATAAAATGAAGCTCGTATGGGACGAATTTGACACAGTATGCATAAAACAAGGAAATCAGTTTGGAACTTAAAAATATTTAGGATAATATGGTTTGGTTCACTTATGAACCACAATGCGGTAAAGGGTTAAGGTTGTTGTTACGTAGCTGCTGTCAGAGGAGAAATCACTGTGAATGCACTGCACGTTTAGTTTCAACTAATCCACTGACGGACTATTTCATAGGTTTGACTTTCAAGCTTCTGAGTTCCTGTTCCTTAATCATGTATTCTGTTTCACTGTCAGTTGGACATACTGTGTCTGAATTTCACCTCACTGAAATTGAGGTGAGAAATGTACTGACTGCGCTGTTTAGCGTAAATTGCGCGAAAATTCTGGAAACCATTTTGAATTCCTCGTTCGATAATGTTCTGGAACGTTTCGGTTTATCGTGTAATTTTACGAACTACGGCTTGAATTTCCACTATAGAACAGGATAGAAAACTTTTATTTCAGACAGGAGTCCATAAGGTTAGTAACAAGTTTACCTATCTTCTAGTATTAGTAGACAGAGATTACCGTTTACATTTAAAATTCAGTGTGGAGCTACATCCACCTCCACAATATCGAGGAATCTCATCGATCTACGAACACACTGAGAATACTGTTGGTGCCGCCGCGAACACGCGTCGGCACCAATAGGACGGCGTCGGTACTATGTACAGGGCTTTGGTTGATTAATAAACAAAACTAGCTTGCATAAGTAATGATGTAGTACAGTGTTTAGAATCGTCTGTAGACGATTAATTTTTGGACTCATTGCTCGTTGTTAAACAATAACAGCCGCACTGGCTCGCAAAGCACGTTAACGACTGTCACTTGTAGATATTTAACAGTCGTTACGGGTAATCAGAAACCCAAGAAAACGGACACCCAGTCTTACTAAGGGGTATCATGCTACCCAGTAACTGGGTTGTGGAGGTCAGATAGGCAGTCGCTTCATATAAAATATTGGTATTCAGCTGCATCCGTTTAGACTGGAAGCCGACCCCAACATAGTTGGGAAAAGGCACGTCAGACTGATATTTACTACACTTCATGTAAACGACATTGAGAAAGTCAATTGAGACAGTTCAATTGAGAAAGTTAACTGCAACGTAACTACGTAAAGCTTTAAATCACGATTCGAATGGTTTCGACGGATATTGCTAATCTATTACTACATATAATATTATGTTCAAAAAAATTCTTTGCTCAACGACGTAGATGACGCAATGAATGTTGTTGAACTGTCAAAATGAAAGCCAATGCTACTGTTAGTGTGTGCAATTACCCCGCTGGCCTACAAAACGCCTCATTAGACAAACTCTACATCGCAAAATCGTGAAAGAATCATAAACCTCTTACCTTCTCACACATAAAAAGATCATAAAATAAGCAACGAACTTTTTACCATTCACGGTGCAAAATAGCATAGGAATTGATCTAAAATTTGCAAAGAACAACGAGAAATTACAATTGCTAATGCTAACGCGGAACGGAAGAAGGTTGACGGTACCATAAATTAACCGGAGTTAGGCGAATTTGATCAGTATGCGACTGGCGCTACTTTATTAGCGTAATCGGGTAAGGTAACACCTTCACTAGAATTAGTTGGCGATGAAGTACGGGTCTTGTGTTACTTTATTGGACCGTGGTGCAAGTTAGAAGACGCGAGGCTTTATTTTAATATGGCTACTGCAGCAATGGATTAATTTTTGTGCTTTTCAAAGTGTTTAATCGTAAATGATTAATGTTCATTTCCTTTCTATGGGAGATAAAGGTTTAGCCATTATAGTAGTACATATAATATATTACAAACTGCTGTGTATGACCTCGAGAACTTTGTTTGTCTTAAAATGTTGCTAATGTTTTGGTCGTTCAACATCGATCGAATTGCCAACCATATTTAGTAGTTATTAAATATATGTGAAATTTAATTACTGTTAGCCTGCAGCATCCCACAGCTGGGCAAAGGCCTCTTCCCATGACTTCCATCTCTTGCAATCCAGGACTAAAGTGGATCATTGGCTTATTTAATAAATAAATATTTTTTATTAAATTTATATAAGACAAAAAAATATGGTGATTATTTTAATATATTCAAATAAATGAATCAGAAAACACGAAAACATTTGCGCCAAACACAAAAACTTGATTCCCTACAAACAAAGCTTGTAACTTGAACCGCAACAGGAATAAACAACTAAGTTAAAGTTGGACAATGTGGTGGAATCACGAAACGACAGTATTTATGTGTGAACAGTCTGTTTTAGCACAAAACGACGCGTGAGAATTTTATTCAATACGGTTTAAAGGAAATTATATAGGCAGGCCGGCTTAGTATGGAAGGATTTAAGCTTTATAAATATAGATAAATTTATCGATAGCGTCATAATGTATCGATAGGCTTCCGGTGTGTATGGTGTATTAATATTTTAGTTAGACTTTATTTACGGTTATGGAGTTCTGTCACGCATGTTGGTCGTTTTATTTTTGGGATTTTTTTTAAATTGTGTTTTAGTCATACAAGATTTGATACGCGTACTAATATTTTCAATGATAGCTATTTTTTAAGTCTAAGTATCTATGCATTCGAATCCATACAATATCTACTTCCTACTAATATTATAAATTGCGAAAGTTTGTGAGGATGGATGGATGGTTGTTGGTTACTCTTTCACGCAAAAACTACTGAACGGATTTTGATGAAGCATTACAGTATAGCTTATACATCAGAATAACATATAGGATACTTTTCATCCCGATATTCTTATGACACTTATGTGGGTGAAACTGCGGGGCGCTGTCAGTATAGTATAAATAAATGGAAAAGTAACTCAAGTCAATCTAAGTAAATCTGTCTTTTGCCTTTTCAAGCCTTAACGGCTGGATGGATTGTAATTGGCACACAGATATACTATGACCTGCCGATATATTCTATAAAAATCTCACCGTGAAAACTAAGGTGAAGTGGGCTCTTAATAGTGTCAATCCGTAGCATCAGGTGAAATGATAGCTCACTTAAATCTCACTTCACCTTAGTTTTCACGATGAGATTTTTACAGAATAGACAGGCTGGGTTAGGACGTAGAATACTTTTATCCCGATGCTATAAGTACGTACCCGTGGGATAATTTCAGACCTCCATGCGAGCGAAGCTGCGGGCAAAAGCTAGTGAAGTATAAACGCGTCTGAATGTGTCATGGATTCCCATATAATTAATACAATTCTTTTCAAAAATAAAAATCACAATAAGGATGTATATTTTTGAAAGAGAGGGTGCTTTTAACAAGCTTTTATTTTTCCTTTTTAATAAGTGAAGTTATTGAAGGTTGGGTAAGTATGGCACGTGCCCGAATTATTAAAGCAACGTGCATGGCGTAAATGTTACACGTGTCAAAATTAACGGGAAAATAAAATCAAACTGCTGAGAATTTGCGTTGGAATGTACCTATTTCTTTTTATAGTTTTTTTTTTAGCTTTAAATAGAACCTATCTAGTCGGCTGATACGTTTTGGATGGATTTCTGAAATAGTTCTGCCTAAATACTAAGTTATCCTTGGATTATCCTTGTAAGTTAAAGATACTAAAGTAAGGTCAACGAGTCGAGATAAGGAATGTAAACAAACTTTCAGGGGTTCATAACATTTTATTTCATCATTAGCCTATAGCAGCCTATAGTAGCTCACTCCACTCTCACTTCACCTAAGTTTTCACGGTGAGATGGTTACAAAATCGCACTGCTGTACAGAAGCCGCGCAGCTCTGCTGCACAGCCCACCCCCACCTCTGCCGCCGCCGCCGCCGTACGTTCTAGTAGAAGAGTCAGTATGTTATTAGATGTGCGGCACAAAGCACGCACATATAATAACATATTTCGATAAATTTTTCTTTTGTAATATATTTTGAGAAAAAAGCAGAAGAGTTTGTTTGTTTGAACGCGTTAATCTCAACAGTCGGATTTAAATAATTATCTTTGCATTGGATAGCCAAATTCTTGAGGAAGGGTAGTACGCTACGACCCTTAGGAACGAGGTGGAGACCGCAGGGCACAGCTAGTGTATATATGTATATTATTATTTATATTTTTACGCGTAAATGTTACACGTGTCAAAATTAACGGGAAAATAAAATCAAACTGCTGAGAATTTGCGTTGGAATGTACCTATTTCTTTTTATAGTGTTTTTTTAGGTATAAATAGAACCTATCTAGTCGGCTGATACGTTTTGGATGGATTTCTGAAATAGTTCTGCCTAAATACTAAGTTATCCTTGGATTATCCTTGTAAGTTAAAGATACTAAAGTAAGGTCAACGAGTCGAGTTATGGAATGTGAACAAACTTTCAGGGGTTCATAACATTTTATTTCTTCATCATCATCAGCCTATAGCAGTCCACTGCTGGACATAGGCCTCTCCTATTGCACGCCATTCAACTCAATTTTCAGCAACTCTCATCCAGCTGCTACCAGCCATCCTGCAAAGATCGTTGCTCCTGCCTGCCTGAGGGCATCCCACCTTACGTTTACCGATTCGCGGTCTTCACTCAAGAACACGTCTACTCCAATGGTCATCGATTCTACGGCTAATATGGTCGGCCCATTGGGACTTCAGCTTGCTTATTCTGTGATCTATATCGACAACTTGGGTTCTCTGCCGGATCACCTCGTTGCGGATTCGATCCCACACAGAGACTCCAAGCATAGCCCGTTCCATAGCTCGCTGACCGACCTTGAATTTATAGACCACATATACATACAACAAATAAGTAACATGAAATTAGTGCACGAGGGCGCACTTTCCATTCAATTTATATCGTACAAATGCGTCTCAAGATAACCTCGATAACATACACAACACCTGGAAATTCTTTAGTATTCTTTTTTCTTATACTGAGAATGTAAAGGTCCCACGAGTAGAAGATACTGTAATATTCCATTAGTACCATCTTAGATACGTAAATAAAACCTACCAAAATATATCCGACGCACGGTACGCACGACGACATATTAAGCTATACATTTCCAGTATAAACTGACTTCTCATAGTACGAAAAGCCTACACAATGCGAGGTCAGCCAAAACTGGAAAAGAGAAGCTTGATACATATGTGTGTTGTCGTTTGTACATATTTAAACATTAACCTTATAATTTCACACAATCTCACTAATAATTTACTGCCTCGTTGGCACAGTGGTTGAACGCACGACTGCTGAGAATGAGGTTCTGGGTTCCATTATCGGCTCGGGCAAGGTTTTATGTAGGTTATACTGTTGCGACTTTCTTAGTAGCATATCGGAGTGCTTGTCTGAATTCGCCAAACCGCCTTGAAAAAGTGTGGTGATCAATGCTCAATTACTCATGCCTTCTCTGTATAAGAAGAGGCCTTTGTATAATTATCTTGGAGGCTGGATTTGTGCACGTTTAATGGCAATAAGCTAGTGCTTTCTGTGCCTAGCAGTTAAGCCGTTGGTCCCGGCTGTCATTTGTAGTTTCTTTGACAATGTTACTGGTAGTTCCGGTAACTGTTCTGGGTTGTGGAGGTCAGATAGGCAGTCGCTCCATGTAAAATACTTGTAGCTGAAAAGACTAGGCAGATTAATCTCGGAGGTTGGATTTGTGCACGTTAATAAATAAATAAATCGTTTAATGTAACGTACGCGGTTTAACTTAACGTTTAATGGCAATAGGCACGGCCTCTAACACAACGGCCTTAAACATAACTAACTAACTTACCTTTTCGGGGGATACAGGCGTGATGTTATGTTTTGTTATGTACATATAATCAGCCTATAATTGCAATGGTGGTATGTAAGGTTGTCTTTAAAAGATCGCTCTTAGCGATAAAGACCGCCCATTGTGTCACCATTTGCAAACCATGTGCTCACGAAACATTAATTCCGGAACCATCTCCACCCCCAGGTCCCGCACATGCGTGACTCGTGAAATGACCGCGGCTTCCATTCCATACTGATGCAGTAGAGGTTCCCGCGCGCGAGTGTAACTCATAATACCGCATTTGGAAACGTTAAAACCTAACTTATTATCAACACTCCACTGCACCACCCTATCAATATCCTTTTGAAGCCGTTCACAGTCCGAAGTATCCGCTACCGACAGGAACAACTTGAGGTCGTCCGCGAATAGCAAACACTTCGCCTCCCTTACGACTTCCGGGAGATTATTGACCATCAGAATGAATCCTAATGGACCGATATTGCTGCCCTGACTCACCCCCGAAAACGTGAAATAAGGCTTGGAAACGTATCCGCCATATTCGACGTACTGCCGGCGATCGCCAAGGTAGTTCGCGAAAAATTTCAGAAAGTGCGGTGTGAAACCAAACGCCGCAATCTTAGCTAACAGGACATCGTTGGCGACGGTGTCGAACGCCTTCCGAAAGTCGAAGTACGCAGTGTCCACCTGTCCCCCAGCGTCTACAACAGGTGCTAGGTACGTCATGAAAGACATGAAGTTACTCCCCACACTGCGACCCGTCCGAAAACCGTGTTGAGCGTCAGTCAGGCGAGAAGTTACTTGATCTGAAATACACTTGTGCAACACCGACTCCAACACCTTAGCAAACGCCGACAGGACCGCCACCGGTCGGTAGCCACTCACATCAGTTCCCGAACCTCCCTTAAGGATTGGGATCACTTTAGTGATTTTCCACTTCCTGGGATATTGACCTAACTTTAAAAACAAATTTAAAATGTGCGGTAATGGCCTTTCAAACACCACGCTACAGTCTTTTACTATATAAGGAGGTATCCCGTCTGGTCCCGCCGAATACTTGGGCTTGAGGCGGCGGAACGCGGCACGCAGCTCGCACAGGTCGAGCTGACCAACGTGCACTCGTGCCGCGCCCGCGCTCGCGCCCTCCGCGCGTTCCGCCTCCACGGGGTCGAAGAAGAAGGAAGACCCGGACATCCTCCGGACATTTATCGTCACTCAGCTTCTTTGCATCTGTTGTAACTCGAGTTTTGTTGCGTCTTGCACGCTTGCTTCTAACAAAATTCCAAAAAGATTTAGGATCGTTTTTAATATTTGACTGTAGGCTAAGCTGGTGATTTTCATACGTTGACGCTAATTTATATTTATCTTGGGTTCGATAGTAAGAAGACCATTCATAGTCACTATTGGAACCCGTAATTCTAAATAATCTATGATACCTCCACTTTGTTTCGGTGTCGCGTATTAAATCAGATGTGTACCAGGATGGATACATACGAGTATATTTGCTGTTATTGCCACATTCTTTTTTGTCGGCGTACTTTCGCTAATAACTTCATTAACTACGCTATAAAAAAACGTTAATGCCTTATCGGGATCCAAAATCTCATACAACACCTCCCAATCTACTGATTGTAAAATACGATATAGTCTGGAAAAGTCACATTTGGTAAAAACCCATTTCGGTTCATTAAATACGAATTTCTCATCGCAATCAGAATTCGATTTGTGTACCGTCAATAGCTCATTGAAACGACCTCCAAACTTTGCTGTAGAGGAGTGGAGGATGCTGAACGTCAATATCCACCAACGGTTCACCAGACAGTTCTACCTCCATCTCACTCGCCAAAAACGTAGTCAGTACTAAGTCCAAAATACGATTATTTATATTACAAACATACGACTATTTACCTGTTGAAATCCACAGAAAGCGTTTGCATCCTCCAAGTATGACGGCACGGTTGGCGCAGTGGTTAAGCGATTGACTGCTGCGCTGCGTGTCGCGGGTTCGATTCCCGCAAGGAACAAATATTTGTATGACCTACGAGTAGTTGTTCCGGGTCTGGCTGTTTGTATATGTGAGTTTAAATGTTTGTAAACGCACCCACGATACAGGAGACGTACGTTTTTATTAAAAAAATAGAATAAAAAAAAAGAACTAACTTTGCACTTCCACTGATATAGATGGCATATTAAAATCACCAATCACTAATATATTCTCATAATTTATACATACAGTTTCTAAAATATTAAACAATGGCATATATTCATTACTATCATATCTCGGAGGAATATAAACCACACAGCATAAAAACAAACAATTATTTCCCAGGTGCACGGTAGCACAAACAATTTCAAATAAAGCTGAGTTCACATTAGCGATTGGAACGCACTTTAAATCAAAACGCAGCAATGATGCTAAGAACACTCCTCCTTGTTTGCGCCCATCCGCTCCATCACACCGTAGTATTTTATAATCCGGTGGAAAAAGTTCACCATCATGGATTGCATCATTAAGGCCCGATTCAGTGATGGCAAAAAGGTCGATAAAATCTTTGTTTTTGTTCGCAAACCTCGAACGTTCTGGTAATACACTTGAATACATTTATTGCTGGCTTTGGTTTCCTTGTGTTGGTTTACGGGAGTTCCGAAACCACACCCATTGGTTGAATTGGGCTTTAAGTGGCCAGCAATCTACGTTGTTCACCTTATCAAAAAATGATTCTGGGACTCGACTCCAATCATAAATGACGCGTAGTCTCTTTTGCTTTTCGGGATTATCTTCTCGACTTTAATATCGTCGGTGCCACAAATTCCCGCTACGTGCTCACTCATTGTCTTTTCAGATGTGTCCGGATGTAGTGACCATACATGTAAAAACTTTTTCCTCTGGATAGCTTGAATTGTAGCAATTTGTGCATTTCCGCCTTTTTTTATGGCATTAGCAACATCTTTCTTTGCATGCTTTTTGTTGCTGAATATGTTAGAATCTTCAGATGAAAAATCTTCCCCCAAAGCAATCTCAGGAGTTTTCAATAAACACTCGCTGGTTTTCTGTGGTATGGACGCAGTCTTATTCTTAGCTCAATGTAGGTAGATTTGTTGAAATTTAACCTAACCTAACCTTTCAAGAATCTAAAAATAATGACGGATCGCGCTAGGACATAGATTACGCACAATAATACTTACGTTTAGGTTTAGCTCTGAAAATTGCGTAGTTGTCGAGTGACTCGAGAATGCTGCATGGTAAAGTAACATATATCTTGTATATTGACCTGAACATTAAAAAAAAGATGGTATGTACAGTACAGTAGCCGCGCAGCTCCGCTGCGCAGCTCACCCCCACCGCGAGCCCCTCTGCCGCCGCCGCCGCCGTACGTTCTAGTAGACGAGTCAGTATGTTATTAGATGTGCGGCACAAAGCACGCACATATAATAACATATTTCGATAAACTTTTCTTTTGTAATAAATTTTGAGAAAAAAGCTGAAGAGTTTGTTTGTTTGTTTGAACGCGTTAATCTCACCACTCGGATTTAAATAATTATTTTTGCATTGGATAGCCAAATTCTTGAGGTATATTATTATTTATATTTTTATAACTCATTGACAGTTTCGTCAGTTTTGAAAATATTTTTTTTTTTTAATTTGGGAGAAGCCTACGGTGATCTCATATAAATTTTATTAAATGACAAAACACGAAATTATGTAAAGTTTATTTTTCACTTTATAACACTATAAAGTGAAAAATAACTTTTTTTTTTTTGGAATCGGGTTTTCTTTGTAAAAAAGTTTTATAATTCGCTTTTTTTTCAGTGATGTATAGGTCTAGCTGTCTTTCGCCAAGTATGCAAGAGTGAAAGGAACTACGTTCCAGCCGGATATCCCACGACAACTCTAACTGTCGACTGTCTTTTCTTGTATTGATTTGAGCATGCTTTATTTTGGGGTTATTGCACAAATCCCCATTGAGAATTCCCACCAATAGGGTTAGTTTTTATAATATGATAAATTTTAACCATTTTTTTATTATCTCTCAGTCTCATAGACTACTCTATGAGACTCCAATGGAGATTCTCAATATTTGATGTTAAAACAAGTACGTGGAAGAGGTCGCGGGCTGAAGCTGGTACGATATGATATCCACGTAGCAACCATAGCTGCATACGATAGAAAGCGACTTGCTATCGCCTTTCGCACCCTACATATTTCTTATTTAACCTTAACTTTCCTTTCCTGGACGTGTATGAATTATTTCAATTGAAATCCCCTTTATCTTTACCTTATACTTAAGTGCATCATGAATCAAGAAAATTATTTTCTATCAAATGTCATGATGACCAAGTCTCATGCGCGAGGTTGTAGGTCGGGTTAGTTAGCATGTGGCGATGTAAATGCCGCAACAGATCGAATACTGGAGAACTGTATAGCCTGTTGCTCACTATCTAATGCTGCTGGCCAGTCTTCACTTTATTCCTGGCCTGTTAAGAGAAGAAAACAGAAAGAGCTAAAATTCTGTGAAAAAAGATTAGAATACTTGTAAATAAATATAGCAGTTCGTGGACGCCGCTGTGCTACCTACACGTCATCTTCCGTCATCAAAAGACCGCCGCCATGCAACCATCGATGTGACGATCTGCTAGAGTGACAGTAATCAGCCAGTGTAACTCTTATCCGACCTCTTCGTTGATTCCTAGTAACTTTGCAACAAAACTAGATGGCGCCACTAGCTGCGCCGTCATATGCATCACCGAAATATAGCATGGGTAGAATCAATTCCGAATACAATCGGCTCCGTAGCAAGGAAAAATCAAGTACAATATACGTTAAATTACCTACAAAGGAGAAATACATAGGAACCGGATATAATAAATGGCTGCAGCGTTTTCTGCTCAATAGACTTTGATTTCAATACAGAGTAATATTACGTTTCAGATACAAAGATAATGGCGTCGATCGTATGAATGAATGCACTGTTATTTGAAATTGAGCTTGCACTCTAGGAATCAATTTCAAATGACCTTTGGTTCGCTGGCGAATAACGATTCGGTTTATAGACGCCTTACGCATACGCGGACAATATTAATATTGGCGCCGATTCCTTTGTTCACAAACTAATCTAAATTTAAGTTCACTGCATCTATTTCTTTCTATTTCACTAGTTGCGCCCCGCGGTTTCATCCGCGTAAGTTTAGTTCCCGTGGAATTATCGGGATAAAAAGTATATGTTAATTCTGGTTATAAACTACATGTGTTCCAAATTTCATCCAAATCTGTTCAGTAGTTTCGGCGTAAAAGAGTAACAAACATCCATCCATACAAACTTTCGCATTTATTATTATGCTTTTGACATTTCTCGGCACCCTGGGGTCCCGGACCTTTGAAAGGCGTACGAGGGGCCGAAGCCAACTCGCAGAGGCCTGTTAGACGTTTTTAATGAAATACGGCACCAACCGACGATTATCCCTGTTTGCACTATGCAAGTGCACCCAAAGACAATCCCTTTGTTGGTGTTGGACTATTCCAGGATATGGAAACAAATATGTTGGATTATGGGCTTGGGTGGCTAAAGTTGACTGGTAACCGAGAACTATAGAAGAAATATGGCCCCTGCCTGATCAATGTTTTATAAATACACGGATAAAATGGCAGGGGATGACAAGCACACTCGATAATGGGCCCCCTGAAACTGTCATTAGCACATAGTGAGGTAGCAACAAGGGGGCAACATGTCCTGAGGTGCTTATGAGGAGTGGAGAGGTATTCCACGGCTATCAGGACAATCCCGGAAGTACGGTCAAGATCCCTACCAGCATCTTACTGAAATACTTCCTTCCTCCGAGCACGTTTGCTTTTGCGAATCACTCAAGCCAGCCAATAAAGGCAAGAATGAGGTGGGAGCTCTGTTCCTCGTCAGTGTTCACTCCAGCCGGGCAATAAAATCAAGCCAGAGGTGAGGAACAAGACTCCCGGGAGATAGGGTCCGTGGGGTTGCTACTGCCCAACAGCTCGCCACATGCTGCCCTGCGGGTTCCTGTATCTCTCTTGGTCTGGCTTCTCACCCTAGACCTGATCCGGCAAAGTAAATTCTTCCATCACAGACTTAGAGTTTAGAGCGCGCAAGCCCCACCACGACGTCAACGTAGAGATACGGTGGTGGGGTTATTATTATTTATTATAGTAGAAAGTAGGATTTTTGAATACGTCTTTTCTTCGAAAAATTTGAAAATACTCTCAATTTTTCTGGCTTGTAATATTATGTACCAAAACACCTAATTGAGCGCCAAAAAGGTGTGTGAAATTTTACTGTGTCCTACGTTTGGGCAGCGCTTTAACAAAACGTGACAACTTTATTGTTAGGCCCTCCGAATTACATTCAGTAAACGAAAAAGTTTCAATTTGCGACAGCACCAACTTTACGTTCAAATAAACAACAACTTTTTATCTCGCCTTTTATCTGCACCATTTTACAAAACATCATGCAATTCAATTTTGTTCAATTTCATATTTTTACAGTCCATTCCGTTGATATGAGACGCGTAAACTGCATTCAGAAAATGACTAAAGTTTTAGTATCTAACGCAAAGTCGTAAACTTGGAGAAACTTATAAGTTTAATAATATGTTAGGCTAGGCGATAAAAGCATAACAAGATGGATGGCCATACATGAAGATGAGAGGATTTTTTTTTTAGTAATAAAGATAAATTTTCCTAAATACACCAAACGACTCCATATTGCTAAGGCTTTTTTGTATTACTCCATACAAAAAGAAATACAGAACATCACGCCTTCTTTCCTCGAAGGGTTAGGCAGAACAGAACATAAGTGGCGAAATTTGGATGTACTATAAGTACACCACCTATAGTACACCCATATTTCGCCAATTATATAAACTAATAAAGGTAGAGCCTATTACAATCAACCGGGCACATATCCAAACTCCGGGCTGCTACTGAGAAATAACTGATAGAAAAACTCAATAACACCTTGCCCGACCTGGGAATCGAACCCAAGACCTTAGCCCAGCAGTAGCACTTGCGATCACTAGACCAACGAGGCAGTAAAAATAAAACTCATAAACTACATACCATCTAGGAGTACTTACAGTCCGTTCAGTTTTTTTTTTAACCTCTGACAGCAGGAACCCAGCAGCAACCTTATTGTGACGAGAAAAAGATCACAATGATTTTGACATACCTGCCAGTGACAGCGACCCAACAAAAAACCTTATCAGAATGAGAATAAAGATCACTGTGATTTGGATATTTTTGGAAAATCAGAGGCAAAATAACTGTGAAAGGTACATAACTATACCCTGTCCATTACGTTAACCGTTTTTTGACAGATGGAACTAGTGATTGCAACAACACAATACATTGATTGATACACGTACGGTATTATAAAGTCTGTATGAAGCCATAAATAAGATAATTCAATAAGATAAGGCAGTGTATACTCGTATATTAATATTACTACGCATTTAAAGTTAACTTTTACGTAATCTGGAATATGTACAGACGCCAGCAGGTCAAGCTACCCGAAATTGTCAAATTTTCCCAATCAACCTTGAACCTTAATGTTTTAGCGATAAAGTTGAAAATCTATTATAGAAACTTGACAGATTGTAGTAGCTTGATGTGCTGGCGTCTGTACGTTCTAAGACAGCTGTCAAAAACGGTTAACCTAATGCACAGGTTATACGAGTAGTAGGACTCTAATTATATTTGTTCCTAGGGTACCTATCAGTATATTTCGCAGTTTTCGATTTGTAGACAATCATGTAAACACCTCCAGTTTTCTAATCCGCAAAGAGACTTGAAAGTTTTTCATGTTACATTCTGTTTGCTCCAAAGAGTTCTAGTGTTTGTGAATGTGTATTCATTTCATAGAGGACGAAGGTGGCCACATAATTACATGAATTAACTGAAAGATTCTGTAATAAAAATAAATAATATGTTTTTTTTTTTTACATTTACGTGTAACGGTACCCACACATTTACATGTACAGAGCAAGTCTGCATTTTTTGTTGGGGTCATCGTAGTGTAATGCAGATTGTATTAGTGACGTCCTCAGTTACATCGCACGGCTAAACCTAACGGCTAATGTACTCGTATTAGTTCCTGGTTCAATCATACATAGATCATACTATATTTACTTCACTTACTCTCCTGATCCCTTCCCCCCCCTTTCCCTTCCTTTCTCTCTTCATTTTCTCTTTCTTCCTCTCTTCTTCTCCTTTCCTTCTTCTTTCACTTTTTTGTTCTGATTTTTTTTATAATCAATATTATATTAATAATGGTACATGTAAGTAGATAAATAAATAATAAATAAATATTAATTATTTACTAATTTTTAAAATAAATCTAATGTTTCCGGGTTTTGTATAGGTACCATCAAAGAGCGAAAACGATAAGCAATTTTCAAACAAATTACTTTCCCACATAGCGGGCGCATTTGATCTTTTCCAAGTATATTTGATTCATTTTTTACAATTAGTAAATAATTTCCAGTTTCTTCAAGCTCTTTCTTTTTTCTTACACGAGGTCGGTCCTCATATACCAAAAAAGATCAAAAAGATATTCTGGATCTAAAAATTGTAACCGCCCGGCGCCACAAGCTTTTAACGCTAGCTACGTATGGAATTCACCATGACACCGCAATATAGTTTTGACAGTGCAACTGACACCACTATCTTATCAACTCGTACGTAGGTGCCTATCAAATTAACATATGAGCTGGCCAGAACGGTGATAACACATAAATATTTGCAAACCACTTGTCGGTTTTCACTTACCTGGTTAAAACGTTTGCTTTTTTCCTAATACTTCGTCATGTACCGGGAAAGATTATTGACAAATTGGAGCTTCAGGGTTGATGAATGCTCTTACTTAGCTGTAGGGATTAGTCCAATTCATCTTTTAAAGATTCTTTTAGATGTATATACAAGGTGGAGGTGACAATACGACAGTAAATTAAACTTCGTTTATTTTATGATGTTCCTAGTGTTCTTAAAAATCACTGTTTTTATTTCGATGTTAGAATTTTTCATGTCAGTTGCTTCATGTCAAACATGTATTCAGCTGGAACCGGTTAGACTGGATTCTGACCCCAACATAGTTGGAAAACGCCTCGGTAGATGATGATGAACCAACATCTGACTTCTCCAGAAATCTGCTTGCCAATTTAAATAGCACCTTTTATATCAGAACCGTCTCAGATATTTTAACCTGCATTGTCCTCATTTGTTCTGACCAAGATTATGTCTGGACTTTAAAAGAGACTGCGACCTCTGAGTTTGTTATGGTCTTTCGTCTCAGAGTACCTAGTCAGATAGGAAACACCGAACTCATCAAGCTTGGAAAACATAATTTAATTTTGACGTATAAAAGGATTTTTCGAACCAGTTTATAGAAATACATATTATTATCATCCTACTAATATTATAAACGCGAAAGTTTGTATGGATGTATTGATGGATGGATGTTTGTTACTCTTTCACGCCAAAACTACTGAACGGTTTTGGATAAAATTTGGCACACAGATAGTTTATAATCAGGATTAACACAGAGGTTACATTTTATCCTGATATTCCTATGGGATCGAAACTTATGCGGGTGAAACCGCGGGACGCAGCTAGTTTATCATAATTCATAAATCAAATAAAAACGTCCCAGTGGTGGCTAATAAATTATGATTATGACACTAACTACTAGTTCCAGCAAAAAAACATACATTTGAGACCTAACTACTACCCGTGGTGGCTAAACACGATTTTTTTTGTAAACACTAAATTTGTATGCCTTACGGTGAAACATGTACATACGAAATATTAATATTGTGACATCCTGCATGCTTAATTTGCATGTATACGCATGTTTTGACAAATAAAATTATCTTTATCTGTAAAAACTAGATTGTCATTGCGCTACGTTTTAGAAAATTGCTACAGACGTTTAGACGTAGGTAATACAGAATGGCTTATTTTCACGCTTAGTCACAATGAGCGTCTTTTATAAAACTCGTTACTGGGTAATACGATACCCCTTGCTAAGACTGGTTGTCAGATTTTCGGGCTTCTGACTACTCGTAACTACTGTCAAAGATCCACGAATGACAGCCGGGACCAACAGCTTAATGAGTTTTCCGAAGGGTGTTGCTATGTAAAGATGGTCACCCATCCACGGACCAACCGCGGCGAGCGTAGCTTAACCTAATCGATTGACCCGTGCGGCTGTTATATATTACTTAGCCACAAGCCCCTAGATTATCACTTACATTTGTGTTTACAGGTTGAACCCAATATAGTCACCAATTTATACAAAATATTATTATAAAATGTATGAACGAATCCTTGTCTGAGAGTTAAGGTCACATTTGACCGAATCTTTGTTATTAAGTAAGTTGTTGATCATAAGTAATAGTAGGTGTGTGCCAAGAGCGACATCAAGTTGATGAGTATCATTCATCAAAGGTCTATTCATGTTCGCACTATTTTGTTAAAGAAACTGT
Source organism: Apamea monoglypha (assembly GCA_911387795.2). Lineage (NCBI taxonomy): Eukaryota > Metazoa > Arthropoda > Insecta > Lepidoptera > Noctuidae > Apamea > Apamea monoglypha. The sequence continues at coordinate 5,687,912 of OU426918.1, forward strand.
ATTGGAGGTCAATGTCCTAATGACAGATGAGTGTTGACGTGTGTTGTGTTGTGCTAATAGAAATGTGTATAATGTTGTGGTTATAATTTGGAAATCAGTAAATTATAGCAGTGTTGACAATCTCAGATAATTTACATTCCATCGCCACTTAAACGGTTATCTACATTATTGAAATGTATTCAAAGTTGATTTTTGAGTGACAATTTGTAACAAAAAGGTCTTAAAAGTTTTTGGTTGCAATGGAATTTGAACTTTTTTAAGTATGACATTCAGTTTATTGTTCCATAACTTGAAAAATATCTCAAATTCCTGGCTCTAATATACATAGGCCTACTCTTCCTGCCGTTAGAAGATCCATACTAATATTATAAATGCGATAGTAAATCGGTCTGTCGGTCTGTCAGTTACCACGCCTGTACGGATTTGGATGAAGTTGGCACGTGGATAGACTGGAACCTGGGTTAAAATATAGAGTACTTTTTACCACGGTAGTACGTCCGATAATTTCCGACCTCCACTCGTGCAACCAACCCGCACTGGGCCCGCGGAGTGGATTATGGCCCACTCCCTCTCGAAGAGAGGAGGTCTGTGACCCAGCAGTTGGAACACTATAGGCCGATTATGCTACGCGTGCGAAGCCGCGGGCAAAGCTAGTTTCACTATGAATATGATGGTAAAATGCCACCATAGTAAAACATCAGCCAGCCAGCAAGGTTAGTGACAAAGCGGTTGAATTTTTAAATAAACTGCATATTATAAACCTTTTTTTCCAAAATACCCAAGATTTCACAGCTACAGAAAAGCACTCAATGAAATCCAATAAATTATAACATACTATAAATAATCACAGTAAACTACATTCGAGTTTTTCTTATAAAACTCTTAAAGAACCCGACAAGAGATCGGGATTCACGAAGTTTCCCGATTGTAAATTAAACTGTTTGATGTATTAATCGTACAGGTGGAAAATGGAGTCGTTTTCCGTTTTCGTCTTCCCTAACCGCTCTGTATAAGTTTGTCACGTGAAAAATTGGATTAATATATTTTCAGAAAGCCTACATTTTCCAATATTTTTCTTCTAACAATATTTGCGTTATTTTTTTTTCAAATATAAGGTACTTGCAGATTATTAGATGTAGGATAGCCTTTATCAGGAGTGGTCATCGTAATAGTGGTTCAGTAGCTTCAATATCATCAGCATTGTCTCAGTACAATAAAGCAGTTCCTCGTAGATGTGGTACGAACGCGGCTCCCCGGACATCATCTTCTGACATCAGAGAACATGGGCCACCCAACCATCGATGCGACGCTCTGCTAGAGTGACTGTCACCAGCCAGTATCACTCCTTATCCGACCTTTATGGTGGTGGTGTATTCCGGTAACTTCGTAACTAAGCTAGATGGCGCCACTCACTGCACCGTCAGGTTCTCACCTGTAAGCCAATTCCCGTGATTAAAATCGTTCAAAATCTAGTCACAATCTCATCTCAGCGACAACCAATGCCAAAAAATTGGCAAAAACTTGTCAAAAATGTAGTGAAATGAAAAGTGTATTTTTGACAGATTGAGACTGACATCAGACTGTGAACGTTCTTTAAATTACGAGAATTGCCCCTGAACAGATTTTGTTTGTAGTACCAATAAAAATATATTTTAATACATTTTGCGTTCAAGCTCTTGCACTTGGATATTGCTGAAGCAAAACTTTAAAATTAAGTTTTTTTTTTCAAATAATTTATTTACCCTAGCAAGTTTTCGATACAAGCTGTTTTATTTCATCGAACCCTTCCCACACTGAATACAAATAAATAAGATTCCTTTGAGAATTCTCGGAGATATTTCTAACGCTTTTGTTTTCAAAATAAGTTATTGAATTCGTCTTGTGGCTATACTTTCAAAACTACACTGCCGTAAAATAAAAAAATATAAACTAAAACCCAAACGTTTGACCTTTGTGCCTAGGGCATAAAATTTACGATACCTATTGGGTCTTATGTCTGTGGCGTGAATATAATAGGAGAGTAGTAAACCCGTAAATAATAAGCCCGAATCGAAGATCGTAAAAAGTCTACGAAATAAATCTTGTATTGAATTGAGAAACATTGCCTTCGTACACAATAATACAATAGGTAGAAAGTTATTGAGTTATTGAAGGGACAGATGAAGTCAATAAGAATGAAATGTGACATCTTAGGTACCTACTTTGATTTGCCTGAAGCAGACACACACACACACACACACTAACTTATAATTATCCCACTGCTGGGACACAGGTCCCCTCTCGGTAAGAGGGAGTGGGCCGCAATCCACTACGCGGGCCAAGGTTCGTGTTGATTGATGTCACATGTGTTCGAATTTTTGGTTCACCACCGAATGCCTGTCTCCATACGATGTTGTTTTTTCCTTGACCCTTCTGAGAGCAGTGGTGGTGAATTAAATTACACAAAGTAAAGCGCCTGTTTGGGATCGAACACTTCGAACCCATGACGTATCCCTCGAAGTCGGGCCGATAGCACTGCTCTGCCACCATTGCTCTGGTCAATCTTTTATCAAATTAGCACACTACAGCTGATTTTTTTTTTTGATAACCGTCCTTTTCCTAGCTATATTGGAGTCGGTTTCCAGACGCATGACATATCTCCGGATATTTTTATAGGAGAGTTAACGCTTGAGTAAACTTTTGACATTCGAGAGTGTTGTCACCCATTTTCCTGAAAAGAAAAAACATGAGCTACTGTAAGTACATACGCCTGCACATCAAGTTACTACAATCTGTCAAATTTCTTTAATAGATTTTCAACTTTATCTCTAAATTTTTAAGGTTCAAGGTTGATTGGGAAAATTTGAGTTTCGGGCAGCTTGATTTGCTGGCGTCTGTACCTAATTTTTATGTATTAGGACACGAGGTAGTGTCAAAATCTTCGAGTTTAGTGCTATTCATGTAACAAGCTTTTCTTACAATTTTACTACTAACCCCTTATCTTTACTGTAGATAGCACATAAAAATACGCGTGTCTATGCAAAACTTAGGATAAGACTTATGCGTTGACCCGAGAATTTAGCGCTTCCCTAGACTTTATTCGCTATAAAAGCTTTATTGGAATTTGTTTGTTGTCAACTTTATCAGTACGTTACTATGTATGTTAAGGTATTCTTGGTTCAACGAAGTATTCTAACGGGTGTAAAAACACACTTAACGAAACCGAGGGACACGTGTACTCCCAGTCATTGTACTAATTTTCTTGTACTGAACCATACCTGATAACCTTCTGGTTACGGAGATATTGAAGGTCAAAATTCCAACTTTTACTTGCGTTTTTTAACGAAAACAAGTTTTTATTATTATAACACAACATGAAATATCCCCACGACCCCTGTACCGTTGCATGCACCGTAAAGCATAATGTTGTGCGTGCGTTACATTGTGCGCTACCGCAAACAGCAAATTTTCACACCAAAAATAAAAGTCGTTTCCCACCAATTATTTTTGTGCAATGTTATTTAGTTTGATGTTCAGAATGTCTAGTTGAAGGCTTATGTGATGTGTTTTTACACCCTGTATACAGGATGAAATTGGAAACTTGCGACAAATCGAAATAGGAGATGCAGTAACTGTTACATAATCATTATAAATTGTCATTTCCCAAATATAAATTCTTGAAAAAAATCGTGTAATTGTCGTCTTAGATAGTGCAAACTTCAACTTCTTATTGCCTTCAAGTAGACACAAATTATCGTGGTTTCGGTGATTTTTATTTTTTCAAATTATTAAAACAAAATATAAGAAAATTAAAGTAGGTAAGTAGCATCAAGTATCAATTTTAGCGCACGCCCGATAAGCAATCCATCCATCGCAAAGTTTACAACATGAAGCAAGTTAGCAACGCGTTGAACTAGGGGTAATTTAACCAAATTTTTACTGAATCCATACGAAAAAAAGGGCGCGAGACGACGTTGCCAAGTCGCTCGCCTACGCGCACGTATGTGGAATAATGTGAATCCCTTTCCTTAATGACATGCTCTAAATTTACTTTATAACACATTGAATTAAATAATTTATTTAGCGCACCTATTCAAATTCCTTCTACTTAAATTAATCCTATCCTACCAATATTAAAAACGCGAAAGTTTGTATGAATGGATGAATGGATGGATGGATGGATGGATGGATATCTGTTACTCTTTCACGCCAAAACTACTGAACGGATTTGGATGAAATTTTGCACATAGATAGTTTATAACCAGGATTAACACATACTTTCTATCCCGATATTCCCACGGGATCAAAACTTATGCGGGTGAAACTGCGAGGCGCAGCTAGTCTATAATAAACACTGTCACTGTTACACAAATGAAACGCTGTTCGTTGGTAAAGCCTCGGTTTCCTAGAATTCCGCCGCAATTTACCGGTGAATGACGTCACTGAAACGTTATCTATGAAAGTAAGTTGGTGTGTTTTCCTAGAGAGCGTTTTTGACACCGTAAAGTCAAACCCTGCTGCCCAACGATTTAAATCGCTAGATTTACCCTCACCGTACTTATTTACGCGAAAAAGTGTCCGTACTGAGAAGAGTGAGCGTACACATTATTCTATAGCGTTTCCATGATAATTATGGCAAGTGAATGCGTCACTGTGTCAGAGGTGTCGAAACGAAACCGAATCGCGACTATCTGTTGACGCGGTAGGACGTATTTAACGATTTAAATCTTTGCCGCTGTCATCATTTACATGACAGCCTGGCTGACTGTCTGTCCGTGTGTCACAGCCAATTTGCTCCGAATCTATAGGACTGATTAAGTTAAAAGGTACACATATTAATTTCTATAACCCCTGGCCCCCTGGCTGAAAGCTAGTTAAATATAAAATCATATTATAATTCTTACATAGACTCCGCACAAACCTTTGCCGCAATAAAGACACTCCACAGGTAGGGTTCGTAAAAGGCTCAGAACTCCAGTACGTGTGGCGTCTCTTCATAGACAAAGGCCCCGCATGCCCTGTCACCTGCACCCGCGAGGACTTAATGGCTGCCTAAGCAAACAATATTCACATTGCTGAATTTTTTGCCAAACTTTGAAATATTTTTGCCATTGTCACGTTATGAAGAACAGTGCTTTGACATCCATGCTCTAAGTATTAGCTTTCTTATTAAGAATATGTCTTGTCTTGCTTGTGCCGGCAACCTTTATTATTATTATAGTTATTTTTGGCATTTTGGAATTGATTACTGCATAGCACAGGATCATGCTGAGTGGAAGCCTTCTTGTCACATTTATGAATTGCAGCTGTCGACTATAATTTCTGTTTTGTGCTCGTGACTAAAGATTCTTTTTTCTAGGGTTTACCATTATCTAACTATGAACCGCCTGTAGACGTTCTTATTCACTTAAATAGACATATTCGAGTACGTACTCCAACATTGTGCCACTTTTCGATTTTAGTTCTAATAGTTTCGTCAAAATATTCCTTTCGCGGCCAAGCTCAACATTATAAAACTCAGCTTTCTCGTTAAGTTGAACATCAAACTGTGCTTTAATAACAAGTTTATTGACCTCAACCTCTGGGGAATACTACAGAAGACGAATGGAATTGTTACAAGATGTTATTTTTATCGAATAAAATAACTGGGATAGCTTTATCCCTCAGAGAGTTGACTTCAAAGAGTATCCTTTAGAGAAGCCAGTGGCCAGTATTATTGAAAGGGCTAAAATGCTCAGCTTTTTAGCAACAAAAAACTAAATCAATTCGCTTTTGTAAGTGAAGTTGGAGGTGTCCGGAGAGATTTAACATCAGGTTTCTTAATTGAGCTTAGCCCCGCTCGAATAGTAAAAAGTATTGAGATATTGGAAAAAATATTCTATTTTGTTTCTTATTTGAAGAATTTAGTATGTAATGGAAATCTATCTTCTTCTATATCTATAATTAACATCTATACATATAATAAATCTGGATTCTGGACCTGGTTCTTGGCATATTTGGTTCTGGATTTCTCTCTAGAGTTCTCATCTCACTCAGTTCTCTTCAACCGAATCTTTGAGGCATCTTTATCCAAAAAGGAAGAGATTCTCAATTCATCTGTTTTCAGGATCCCGTGGCCAAACGGCACATAGAAGCGGAACTCTTATCATGTCGTCCTAACCGTGTGTATTTTTTTTATTAGTCATGAATGTCCCACTGCTGGGCAAAGACCTCCCTACACTCTTTCAACCTCTCTGTGTGCAGAGTTGCCAAAAGAGTCCAGCTCATCCCGCCATCTCCTACGGCGATGTCATAGGTACCTCAATTTCGAAATTAAAAATCTTTTTAACAGGGGGTCTACTACGAAGTGCAAAGTGCGAATGTTCGGATCGGACCGACACATTGTCGAACCGAATATTATTGAAAAATGCGAAAAATGTTCGAATCGGCTCAGTTGGGTCGGGACCATAGTCAATATTTGAAAGAGTGTAGGAGTGTAGGATCGGGACCGACCGAACCAAATAGTAACTTCGTAGCAGGAACCGGCCGAACATTCGGCCGATACCACTTCGGAGTAGACCCCCTGACTTCAAAGACAAAACACTTTTCAAGTGCAAAAGACCTTTCGTTTAGGTAATGTTTGCTAACGACTTCCCAAATTAAAGTTATTTGCACTTTGTAGTGTTTTTTTTATGGAAATCGGTTATATTGTTTTTGTACTAAGTTTTTTTAACGATAGACATAAATACTGTATTAATTCTAAAGTGGAGATGTCATTTTTATAGTTTTATGGTCAACTTCACGGTTTTCGAGGGTGCCGGTGCCGAAAATCAGGAAATCAAAATCCAAAATGGCGCCCATAGCCAGAGATGGATCTCAGTAAATGGGTTGCTTTTCACACGGACAGATGTATGTAGGAGATTATTCCGTTCTAAACGGGATACTGCCACCTAAAGACGACTGCCTCGCCAAAAAGAAGTAGGAGACACGTTGTCAATCTCAAAAAATTACGTAGCGATGCTTTTGGGCTATATAAGCAGATAATAGGACCTGTTACATGATACATAGACATAAGTGGCACAATGTGGGTGTAACTTGTTGGCCAATTTGTTGGGAGAGTTGTTGGCGTGTTTGTTACAAGTGGGTCGCAGCTTAATATTCTCTACCACTTTTTATACTCTATTTCCCGAAGTGGTAAGTACTTTAGCCATATTTTAACAGACGTTTATTGTTTTTTTCTATTTATGTTTCCCTTTTTTACTTTTTCGATATTTACTTTATTCAATACTAGCTGCGCCCCGCGTTTTCACCCGCATAAATTTCGATCCCGTAGGAATATCCGGATAAGAAGTATTCTATGTGTTAATGCTGGTTATAAACTATCTGTGTGCCAAATTTCATCCAAATCCGTTTAGCAGTTTTGGCGTGAAAGAGTAACAAACACCCATCCATCCATACAAACTTTCGCGTTTATAATATTAGTAAGAAGTAGGATATATTTATGGTGTAGATCCACCTCTGCTTAACCGTTCGGGGAACACAGGCGTGTTGTTTGGTAGTACTCGTACTTCTAAGGACAAACAAGCTCATTTACTGAGATCTCTAATAATTTCTAAGCAAAGACTCTCTATTTGGACCATTTATCTGTTATACACTAGTTGATACTGTTATCTTAACTAACTTAAGATAACACTAACTATAACAAGGTTACAAGGATTTGCTTAGCTTTTAGGATTCAAGTTGCTATCTTAAGTTAGGGTTTATATATTTAACTACTAGAGGCGCCCCGCGGTTTCACCCGCATAAGTATCGATACCGAAGGAATATCGGGATAAAAAGTATCCTATATGTTAATCCTGGTTATAAACTACATGTGTGCCAAATTTCATCCAAATCCGTTTAGTAGTTTTTGCGTGAAAGAGTAACAAACATCCATCCATCCATCAACCCATCCATACAAACTTTCGCGTTTATAATATTAGAAGGATAGTAGGATAGGATAGGATATTCCTTAGCTTAGCCCTGGAATGGTCAATAAGGTCATCTGAAATGACATAAGAAGCTTATTAAAATACGATATTCTACTCATAAAAACTTACGCATAATATAGTCACATCGGGCCCCATTGCATACCAATACGAAAAGCCTGGCTCAGCCCGCGTGTGCACACAAAATGCACCAAATAGATTTTTGCAATGCGTTACGGCCCGCCCAAATGTATGCTAGCCTTAATCTTAATTCCTACTGATATTATAAACACGAAATTTTGTGAAGAAGGATGGATGTTTGTTACTCTTTCACGCAAAAACGACTGAATGGATTTATATGAAATTTGGCACACATATATGTAGTTTATAACCAGGATTAACACATAGGATTCTTTTCATTCCTATATTCCCATGGGATCAACACTTATGTAGGTGAATTCGCGGGGCGCTGCTAGTACATTCATATGAAACACGTGTCCCCACTAATTTTACTAATCTGGGTTCATCTAAAACCTCAACTACCTTAGAAATTCCTTGCTCCAGGTAAAAGCTTTTATTTTATTACTTTACAACATTTTAAAAGAAAAGGACAGATCAAAGAGAATTGTTTGAATAAAGAATCGCGTTCGGACGATAAAGCCAATAAGGTTTGAAGTTCACAATCCCGACCTTGTCATTATAAGTTGCCAGTATTGCCACCTTGTATAATAATTTTATTCTTGTAAAAAAAGTGCCTTTTTTCAATAACTAGCGCCCCGACCCTACGAGGTCATTGCGTTACACACTAATAGTAGCAATGGCTTTAATTTTGATAGTTCAACAAAATTCATTGCTTTATATACATTGCTGAGCAAATATTTTTTTCGAACTTTCATAAGTTCAGTTCAGTTCAGTTGCTTCATAGCAATGGATTAACTTCATCATTCCCCTGCCCTCATCCCAATTTATTTGGGGTCGGCGCAACATTTCTTTTTCTTCCATACTTCTCTATTAGTCGTCATCTCGGTAGTCACCCCCTTTCTAACCATATCATCATTCACACATTCCATCTATCGTTTCTTTGGTCTTCCCCTACTCTTATTAATAGCCATCGACATTCATACTCAAAACTCTCTTCACGATATTTTCCTCATTTCTCCGTAACACATACCCATACCATGACAACCGATTTCCACACAACTTTTCAGTTACCGGTGCCACTTTCAGACTTCCTCTTATTCCTTCAAATCATTCAGATTGTGATTGAAAGTTTGTTTGAATGAATGGATGGATGGATGTTTCTTACTCTTTCACGCAAAAACTACTGAACGGATTTAGATGAAGTTTGGCACACAGATGGGTTATAACTAGGATTAACATAAAGGATACTTTTTATCCCGATATTCGCACGGGATCGAAACTTATGCGGGTGGAACCGCGGGGCGCAGCTAGTACATAGATATAGTTGAAAGAATAAGGCAGTTGAGATATGCCGCTGAGCACATCTAAAAGAAAATCACTTGTATTCAAAAAGGTATGTCGAGCGAGAAAGATGGAGGTTTTTATTTAGGGTCACGCATTGTTTGGTGAGGCAAATTGGACATACGGCCGGGGTTGTATTCCCCGAAGCGATGGGCAGAAGGGAAGAGTAATTGTAGCGATATTCCCATGTCCCTGAGGTTTTTATTAGGACCGATAATATAATAGGTCAGTCTATGATCCTGGCAACATTTGTTCCCAACTACATTGCGACTTTGTGTTATTTAGGTACTTAACCTATATAACACCTTCGCATGATCTGAATGGTGCTGGTCCATGCGTCATGTTCGGAATGGGCGCCGTCTGTTAGGACTGGTCATCTCTTGGTTGCCACGGCTTATTTTAATTGTACAGGGTGATATCGACTGGCAGCCTGTTACCATGGATTCAGTAGATACATGATTCTGAACCCCACTTTGACATTTTTCGTCGGTTATTAAAAACAAAATTTACTGATCCATACCTACATACACCATACACACACACCACCACTACTACACCCACACCACCACCACCACCACCACCACCACACCACCAACACCACCACCACTACCACCACCACCATCACCACACCACCGCCACCACCAACCACCACCATCATACACTACCACCACCATACCACCACCACCACACCACCACCACACACCACCACCACCACTACCACCAAAGTGATAATTTGGAGTCCCTAAAACAATCCATACGATTGGCAGTGAAGAATTTTCCCATGGAAAGAGTGCGTGCTTCTATTGAGAACTGGCCTCAACGTTTAATGGACTGTACTGCAGCCAATGGAGACCACTTCGAATAAGCTTTTTATATTTTAAATTGTTTTATATTTATGTATTAAACTAACACACTGTAAAAGTAATAAATATTATTTGTAATAAAAAAAAAAATTATTTTCTCGTGACAATATTTATGGCAAGACTAGGTATTTACATAATCATGTGCTGAATTCATGGTTTCAGTTGGCGCGTCGATGTCCCAACTACCATGTGTTATTTTTGAATAGTATTCTTTGTTTATTTTTATATATAAGTGGTTTAATTGAAATAAATACTTGGAATTTAAAGCAATTGCACGCTAAAAGACGGTTTATCGGCTATTCATCTTCATAAGGTATTTCCCTGATCTGACCTAGGTCAAACTCCCAATTGTTCCTTCGGTTTTCATAACATTTTTCTCTCCAGATGGCCAGTTTGTTATTCCTGTTTTAATATTCAATCCGTCTTCACAACGCTCCATACACCTCCCGGGACTCAATTTCAGCGATCCATCATAAAATCATGGCATAATATTCATAGTATAATACTAACAAAACTTGATGTAATGATAACGTAGCATTATAATATCCATGTGTAGGCTCTGCAATAATATTCAAGTTATTGGCGCCGATTCCCTTGTTCACAAACTAAAGTAAATTCAATTTCAGTGCATCTTTTTCTTTCTATTTCATTAAGTAAAGGACAGAAGATAAATATTAGTTTAGTCCTGTCAAATTAGTCAACGCCTGACGTAAATTGTATTACGTATTTTTAGTAGCCATGTTTTTAATGACACGTCTAAATTTGTCTATGGAGTATTTTAATTTGACAGGACTAAACTAATATTTGTCTTCTATCCTTTTCTTAATGAAATAGAATGAAAAAGTTGCCCTGAACTTAAATTTAGTTTAGTTTGTGAACAAGGGAATCGGCGCCATTATGTAGTTTCAGCCGTCCTATCCTACTTAAACTAATATTAATATTATGAATGAGAAAGTTTGTGGGGATGGATGGTTGGATGTTTGTTACTCTTTCACGCAAAAACTACTGAACGGATCTGGATGAAATTTGGCACACAGATAGTTTATAACCAGGATTAACACATTTTAATCGCGATATTTTTTCGGGATCGATACTTATGCGGGTGAAACCGCGGGGCGCTGCGAGTAATATTATAAATGTGAAAGTTTGGATGTGTGTTACTCTTTCACGCCAAATTAGCTGCACAGATTTGAATTAAAATTGCCACTCAGATAGTTTATAGCCTGGATTAACACAGGATACTTTTTATCCCGGGAGTACGTTCCCGTGGGATAATTTCCGAACTCCACGCAAAAGCGCGTAGTCGTATATAAGCTTATTTTGCTAGTTGACTAGAGAACATAGATCATGAATGCTGCAGTAACGTTTGGCTCTCTGATCCCTCCTTACTGGCACGGAGCTTTGTATAAGCCATAAATTGTTACTGATCATTTAATAATACAGAACCATACTTTTAGATTTAAAGTGTAGAATTTAAAGCCTGTTTTTTCCAATGCAGTGCAAACGCCTCCCTACTCTCTTTCCACTTCAAATTAAACTGATACAGTAATGACCAATTCTTATTGAAGTAATCCAGCTCATCCCGCCATCTTCTACGTCTAAGCCTGCAGCGATAAATTATAGAAAAATAGCTTATACCGCGTAGAGGTCGGAAATTATCACGCGGGAACTTACCTGCTATCGGGATAAAAATATCCTGTTAAAAACTTTATTATTACCACAGATATAGATAGACATAGATAACGCAAGTATCATGATCTGTATGAAAACCAAGCGTGCCATTTTTTGTCTACCTACTATGACGTCACAAGCACTCTTTCTCACTCACGCTCACCCAGCTTGCAGTACACAGGACTGAGCGAAAGTGGCGGCTTATGATTCTGCATCATAAGCTGGGCACGCGAAGTGGCACGCGAAGTAGTTGCTTTTGCGTTATCTATGTCTATCTATATCTGTGGTTATTACTTTTATATTATTACAGTCCAGCCGTCGAGAGAATGCGTTCTTGACACCCGTCAGTTTCACATACATAAACGAATACGTGTTTTGCGAATTTGATCTGTATTCGTTACTAGAATTGTCGCACTGACAGGTGCCAGGAACGCATTCTCTCGACGGCCTGACTGTAGAATGGATGTTTTCTATTTAAAATAGGAACATAATTATGACGATATCTTCGCATAAAAATATTTGCATCCAGACCACTGAGCCAAAAGTAGTCCACACAATACATTCCTGGACAAGTGTTCATCAGTTTCCGAGTAACGTGCAGGAAAACGAATATTACTCTTTATTTTATGAATGAATTGATGTTATTTTTATCCTCATAGAGGATATTCCTCATACAATTTACGCGAATCGTGTAAGATAAGAGGATGCGGGCGATTGTCATTTAATTATATTTAAAAAGTTTTTATCAAAAGCCTGGCCTTGCGATTCGACATTGATACTTTTTAATCATATCTTTGTGCTCCAGTTAATTTGTAAACGTTTAAATTTGCTTCCTTCCTTAACTTGAATGAATCATAGTTTTACAGTGTAGTTCCCTGGGCAGAACAGGCATACAAATAAGACTCCTACTGTCGGTTATATATATACGTAACTAGAGTACCTACGACTGAAAGCGGATCTGATTTGCATTTTCGGTCGAAACCCGTAATCGACAGAAAAACCTGCCAAGTGCGAGTCGGACTCGCGCACGAAGGGTTCCGTACCGTTATCTATAAAAATCACGTCTGTTGTATGGGAGCCCCCCTTAAATATTTATTTTAATTTAATTATTTATTTTTAAAGTGAATACAACTAAACATTCTGTGAATATTTCAAGCGTCTACCTGTTACCGTTATTAATATCGAGCAAAAAACGGCAAAAAAATTCACGTTTGTTGTATGAGAGCCCCACTTAAATATTTGTTTTATTCTGTTTGTATTTGTTGTTATAGCGGCAACTTAGGTAATTTTATTATTATAGCTTATTAGTTACCAAAACGAACTCGTAGGAGGGTACGGTACATAAAACAAGTTATCCAGCAGTTTTCAATTTCTCAGTACCTCAAATTCTGTCTTAAATGAATACCTTCGGGTTAAACATGTCTTAATTTCAAACATGAACCCTAAAACTACATGTAGCTAGCTGCAATCAAGGGCAGACATGAATCCTAAAGCTACATGTAGCCAGCTACAGTCGAGGGCAGAATTTTGTACCGTTACATGCAAAATATTTTCGACACCTTCAAAGAGAGCACCACCTGACCACCATCACCACCACTACCACATACTTTTCACACACAGCATCATAGTAAAATGTGTTTGCAGATCCTACTTTACGTTTAATATCTCACAATTTCAGTACATACTTAGGTTAGCAGAAACCGCGCCCTTCTATTTCTGTGTCTACAATATCTCAAAATGTTACATTAAAATTTAAGTTACATATATTAAATCAAATACCGAGATGTGGGTTGATTTTATTTTGACATGCTTGCCTGTAACAACTTCCCTGTTTCCTTTAGTTAAATAAGTTTAAATGTTGTTTAGAATAAGTAACCAAACGATCACTGAATTACCCACTAGTGCACTCATAAATAAAAAAAATAAAATAAAAAATAATTTATTTCTCCAACAATAAGTATGGCTAAACAAATTTAGATATATTATAATGTGTCATTAACGCCTAAATAACTAGATCCCACGACACAGGGCATTCTGGTGTGGGGTCTAGCGCTACTCTATTGCACTATATTATTAAATATTATATTTATTTTTTATTTTTTATTTTGTTTTACTATCTTTTGTTTGTTTTGCTTAACAAGTCATCAAAATGTGCCTAAATAAATTTATTATTATTATTACCTAGTTAAGGGCAAAAGTATAAAGATAAAATGACGACACGGTTGGCGCAGTGGCTGAGCGATCGACTGCTGCGCTGAGTGTCGCGGGTTCGATTCCCGCACGGAACAAATATTTGTATTGCCTACAGGTAGTTGTTCCGGGTCTGGCTGTTTGTGTATGTGAGTTTAAATGTTTGTAAACGCACCCACGATACAGATATACATGAGTGGGTGTACATCAATCTAATTGCAAGTCTGGGAAGCTAATCCGCCTGCGAAGTTTCACAACATCTGGGTATTTTTACGACATATTACGTTGTACATAAAATATTAATGATGGTACCTGTTGGAACAAATTGAGTTACAAGTACTGTAACTTTATCTAAAACCACGTGTGGCGATAAGGTGGTTCATTAAAACTTGATAAGACTGTTTAATGATGAGTAATATTAAGTCCTCCAGACCGAATTTCGGCCAGGGCGACCAATCCCAGCCTATAGCGCCGACTATCCTATCTAAACCGCCCATTTCTGAAAAAACAAATATTTTATTAAGAAGCTAAGTCATAAGTCATTTATTTCAAAACAATATACATTGTGTAGAACCCAGAACCCACAGACCACCCGCCCAACCCATTGTGTTACCCAGTAACTGGGTTGTGGAGGTTAGATAGGCAGTCGCTCCATGTAAAATGCTGGTATTCAGTTGCATCCGGTTAGACTGGAAGCCGACCCCAACATAGTTGGGAAAGGGCTAGGCAGATGATGATGATACATTGTGTAGATTTTTTTAAATCTATATGAGTAATACAATAATAAAAACAAAAAGTAAAAATGTCAAAATAATAATAGTCAACCATGCCATTTAAAATTAATTCCAATTAATAAATTAATTTCCAGAACTATAATATTACGGTTGTCGCTTATCATCTAGGTACTCATCGACACTGTAACACCCCTTCCTCAATAAATAAATAAAGTCCTTCAGGCCGTATTTCGGACATGGCAACCTATCTCAGAGGAGATCACCCTTCGGCGCGGGAGATATTTTAGTGTACACACGGCTACACATCAAGCTATGCATTTCCAGTTTTAGCTGACCTCGCATTGTATAGGTTTTTCGTACAATCAGAAGGCAGCTTATACTGGTTTTGTATAGCTTGATGTGTAGCCGTGCGTACAAGTGTGTGCGCAGACACAGGTGCACTCTCTCTTCCCTCAATCTTATAGTCCGACCGGAGAGAGATCAGGCGCAGGATCAACGGGTAAACGTGCTTCCCGAGGCATGCGGCTATCACACCGCCCATTTCCAAACTCCAGGCTGTTATTGAGAAATAAATAAGTGAAAATAACCCGATAACACTTTGCCCGACCCAGGAATCGAACCTAGGACCTCACGCTCAGCAGTCGCGCTTGCGACCAAGAGACCATAGCGGGGCAGTATGTTATGTAATATAATATATATGACTAATAAATCGGTTTGATAATAGCAATACTTTTATATTTCAACACTATTCGAAGTTTCCAATTACTTGCTCGTAATTATTAAAATATCACCACCTAATCTATTTTCTTTGGTTCTGAAGACGCTTTTTTGTTTTTTTTTTCAGATCATCGCCAATCTTCAGCAGCTCACTCTCCCTTTTATAGACTTTTTCAGGAAAGGGCCAGGTCCTGTAAAAAATGTAAATGCAGGGTTTATTACGAGTGATAATCGAGGAAAAATTTAAACGCATTCGGGTTCAGAATCATGTACTGAATCCATGGTAACAGGTCGCGCGTCGATGGGACATCGATGCCACCCTGTATATTTACATATAAACCAAAAATTCCAAACACAACATTACGCCTGTAATCCCCGAAGAGTAAAGCAAAGGTGTACCTGTGGTAGGGGTACACCCAAATTTCGCCAATATGTTTAAGTCACATCCCCAAATCCAGCCTCCGGGCTGCTGCTGAGAATTTCTAAGAAACAAAAACATAAACACATTATCTACAAATACATTTTGTAAATTTTATGAAGGAGTCCTTTTCGCCTAATGTAAAAACAACACACGGATAGAACAACCACTTAGAGCCCGATCTCACGTCGTCACGTCGTCGTGGCGGAGGCTGAAGAAAAGAGAGAGAGAGAGAGAGAATAGTCTATTCACACGGACCACATTTCCGGTCAAAATGAACAGTGTGGGTGATACCGACCATATCAAGGCCAAGTCGCAGCCACATCGCAACCACATCGCAAACACAACCATCTGTCTGTAAACAGAGCCATAACGTAAGCAGATCTCAACTACTAGCGACAACGCAACTACAAGAAGTTGCAGCGACACTATTCACACGTAATGCTTGCCCACATTTTGTCGCTGCGATGGTGATGGGGTACTTTCTGTAAATTATTTCATCACCACTGCTCTCTAAACGGTGAAGGAAAACATCGTGAGCCCACCAAAAAATTCGAAGACATGTGACATCTACCAACCCGCACTAGGCCCGCGTGGTGGATTAAGGCCCACTCCCTCTCACAGAGAGGAGGCCTGTGTCCCAGCAGTGGGAACATTATAGGCTGATAATGATGGTGGGGTGTGGAATGTACAGACGCCAGCACATCAAGCTACTACAATCTGTCAAATATCTTTAATAGATTTTCAACTTTATCAATGAAGCATTAAGGTTCAAGGTTGATTGAAAAATTTTGACAGTTTCGGGTAGCGTGACCGGCTACCCGGTACGTGTGAAACTTAAAAAATCGTTCTACTGTGTAATTGCGTAATACACTAACGGCTTTCATTTTGACAGTTCAACAACATTCATTGCGCTATTTACGTTGTAGAGCTGACAAATTTTTCGAAAATACGAAGCTTGGATATTCTTCAAAATGATTCAGATTGTGACTAATAGTGTATTAAGCAATTAGGGTGCTGTTTCTGTCAATCGTTTGAGGACGACAGTGATAGAATGATGTTCTGATTATGTCTAACTTTGTCGGGACTTTGGAGTTTATAAGACATTGGTTAATTATATTCGGAAGACGGCAGATGTACAGCTAAGCTTTTCCCTAAACAAATATTTAACTGATTCAAGTGTCAGAAACTGTAACGCCGTCAAGCGATTAGAGGGACTTCCCTCTAATCGCTTTAAGTTAAATTGTTGTTTCTGAGAGATATAACAAAAATGCAAGTCGAAGGAAAATTGTATTTTCTCAACATTCTGGAACTAAGGAAATTATAGTGTAATATAACCTTCATAGTGATCACATCAGTAATATCTACAATTTTACCAGAAGATTATTTAAAGCTGATTCTGTGTTTTGCTCGTAAGTACAGATGCCAGCACGTCAAGCTACTACAATCTGTCAAATTTCTTTAATAGATTTTCAACTTTATCGTTAAAGCATTAAGGTTCAAGGTTGATTGGGAAAATTTGACAGAACGGGTAGCTGGCGTCTGTACTGTGTATAAATATTTCTAGTAATAGGTACTTATTTTTATAAGTAAAATGGACCTCCGTTCTTAGAAATAACATTTTCATCATATTTTCG
Organism: Apamea monoglypha; assembly: GCA_911387795.2. Classification (NCBI taxonomy): domain Eukaryota; kingdom Metazoa; phylum Arthropoda; class Insecta; order Lepidoptera; family Noctuidae; genus Apamea; species Apamea monoglypha. The sequence continues at coordinate 5,705,549 of OU426918.1, forward strand.
TTTAGTTAAAAAAACCCTCGACTCAAAACAAGTTATAAAACTATGAAAAAATAAGCCACATATAGAACAAAAAAGGTATAAATGTGAAACCCTATAAAAAGAAAAAAATAACCTTGAAATTATGACCCTACGTAAGTACATATGAATTTTTTTGATTAAATGTTGTCGCGTCGGGGGTCATTTTTTAAATGTTTTATTTAATTTTTTGTTTCGTGCTTTTTGTAGGGACTCCTTAATTTGTTTATTTCATTTCTTTTATTTTCTTGCGTTTTAAGATTCAGGTAATTTGGTGTTTAATCAGGTTTTTTGTAATCCGACATTTTGTGGTGGCGGCCATCTTGGACCAATTTTCATCAAACACAGCTAAGAACACTCCCAACTAATTCACCTTTCAAACAAAAAACAAAATAAAAATCGATTCATCCGTTCAGGAGCTACCAGACAGACACACACACACACACACACACACACACAGACACGTCAAACTTATAACACCCCGTCGTTTTAGCGTCGGAGTTTAATGAAGAATAAATGGATGTGAGCTATTACAAGTAATTGCGTATTAGTTTTGAGACATACCTGAAACTCCTAAGAGCGCTTGAATTCTGAAATACGCGTGTCTAATTTCCTATTCCTATCTACATCATGTAGTTCATATAAGTACATATCTACCTATCTACCTACACCTAGTATATATATGTAGCTACCTACCTATAGCTACGAAGATTGTTTTTGCTACAACGGTTAAGTACGACTAAAATAAAAGGCTACTAAGTTACCTGTATCCATTTTTATCTAGGTCGAAAATAAACCAACAAAAAAAATCGTTTCCCAAATGGCCTATATCCTCGACAATTTCTTTCTCAATCATGTAAGGCAAAAAACTGTATAAAAACAAGTTAAAAAAATATCAATTCGTCTATAGATTTTCTAGGGTAACATAACATACCCAAATTCTGTGCAAAAACAGAAATCCATACATATTCAGAACATTGTGTCAACACAAAAGATGGTCGAAAAAATGGCTGTAAAAACTTTGTATACATAGATAGCCGTGTTTTTTCCAGGTAAAGTTTAGACTACCGTTGATAAACTATGAAGGAATAAGAAAAGTTTCATACATAACAGATTGGAAGCTGTTATGTCTAAGGATACACACGTAGAAGGAAGGAGTAGCGGAAAGTAGAATGTCAGATAGATAGATAAACTATTAATTCAGTGCACACAAATACAAAAATACAAAATGTTTATTTCAATAACTTAAAAATACGTTTACATAAATAAGGTCTTTAAGGAATTTCCATTTAAGTAAGAAATATAGAGGTTGTGCATTCAGCGAGTCTTTCTTTTTTCATTTATAAATTTTTTCAGTTGTACACTGATTTTTCTGCGACAGCTGGGTACCGATTTACTTGATTATTATTTCATTTGGTAGAGGAAGCTCACGCAGTTGTCCCAGATAAATTTGATTAACTTTTCTTGAGTATTCTTCGGGTTAGCTTCAATAATACGTAGGTATTTAATCCACTTTGTGAATGTTGATGATGTTCTTATAAGTTCCTGACACTGTTGTTTGCATAGCAAGTAATGCGGTCAACTACATTTACAAATTTGTTGTCGTAGGTAATTTTAATAACGAGTTTGTTGTTAATCTATGTTAATCTAAAGTCAGATCTGAATCTGTTTGTAAAAATTGTACTTTGTAAGCTCCACTAATGCAAACCTTTGACCAAACTCAAAATAATCATGATTAAAACCATTTATACTAACTTAAACTATCTAACATACTATTGATGAAACCTATTATTTCATACCTTATTTTTTTCTCATTTCCTTTGTCTATGAGCAAAATAGTAAACTCACCAACAATTCTTGGTTCCAATATATTGTGTTTTTTTTACGTCGCTGGTTTTCACTGCGACGTCGCTTTCCGCTTTCGACTTCCGCTTTTCCTTCTGTGTTGTAGGTACACAAAGTCCATTTCATTCTAGCAAACATAAACTAACTTTGGTATTTCTCTTGATAGTTTTATACGTCGAGACTTTGTTTATTTGATGTTATAGTTCTTTGGCTTTACTGAAATTTCTTTAATTTTATAATGTCTGAATAATAACTAAAAATAAATATTAGGAAAGTGTTTTGCAGATTGTTGAGCGAGAATAGATGAGTAATTAAGAAATGTTATAAGATACATATTTATATGGTAATTAAGTAGTACTATAAGATACAAGATATGTTCTTTATTTACTTCCCATAAGTACATATAAGATAAGATTATTGTTATCTTCGAAAATAGCTATCGAACCTATGGTCTGCTAACATTTGAAGAAAGGCGTAAAATAATCCATCGCTTTACGCCTTTCTTCAAGTGTTAGCAGACCATAGGCCAATATTGTATTGTATTGCAATTTTATTTTTTTCTTTAATTGGAAATATCTGGCATTAGTCCGTTTGCGTGTATTATACATATATCCCAGTTATACAGGAAAACCTATAATTGGCCATAATAACTGTAGCACGCAAATATTTTTATGTGTCGCTGTTGGTGACCTAAATAAATAAATTGTTAGTTACTTTATAAGTTAATAAGGGAAAATTAAATGTCCGCTCTTATTAACCTTAGTCGTAATACTGTTTGTTCCGTTCCCACAGACGAACCGTGAAAACGGTTTTGTGGGCATATTTTTAAGTCATGATTATTTTATAAACTTGTAAAATCAAATAGAGCTTTTTATTATTCAGACATTGTCCTATTAACATTATAAACGTGAAAGTTTTTATGGATGGATGGATGGATGGATCAAACAAACATCCATCCATCATGGATGGTTTGTTACTCTTTCACGCAAAAACTATTGAACGGATGAAATTTGGCACACAGATGGTTTATAACCAGAATTAACATATAGGATACTTTTTATCCCGATATTCCCACGGGATCGAAACTTCATCATCTGCCTAGCCTTTTCCTTCCAGTCTAACCGGATTCAGCTGAATACCAGTATTTTACATGGAGCGACTGCCTATCTGACCTCCACAACCCAGTTACTGGGTAATACGATACCCCTTGGCAAGTCTGGTTGTCAGACTTTCGGGCTTCTGACTACCCGTAACGACTGTCAAAAATCTACGAATGACAGCCGGGACCAACGGCTTAACGTGATTTCCGAGGCACGGAGGGGTCTCGGTATGTAAAGATGGTCACCCATGGGATCGAAACTTATGCGGGTGAAACCGCGGGGCGCAGCTAGTAAAATTATACAAATGACAGTGTCTTTCTAGGGATATCCCAAGGAGTTTGCTGATGTCAGAATTTGAAGCTAAATAATAATTCTGACAGCGTATGTGTTATTTAAAAATCGAGTTTTTGATGCTCTGTGTTTTGTTGTTTGTACGGACATTCTCAAGCTCATTACCATGACAACTTAATAAGCGCAATTTGTTTTTAGTTTGTTAAGGGCTGATTTTTCAATCATCAGAAGGGCAATTCTCAAACGTTCAAAATCTAGTGGCGGTCTCATCTCGGCGACAAACAAATGACAAAAACTTTTTGGCAAGTTTTTGACATTTTTTTTTTAATTTGCCTTCTGTTAACTTTATTCGACGAATAATTTTGAAATTTTGATAGTTATTTCATACAAAAACTGTCAAATGTCAATCTTATTCCTCGAATAAAAGTTATATGGTGATGGAAAAATAAACCCTAAGCAAAATAAAAGTGGTATTCATTAGAAAAATTTTCATGGTAACCGTCCTTAGTTGTGGACTGTAGTCAGTCATTAAGTTAAAAGCTAAACAAATTCCATCTGCGATTTCGAGGATATTTTTTTTATTTTAATTTCTAAGTTTTCACTTTTTTTTAAGTTTAATTTTCTTTTCAACTTTACATAATACTGCTTCCATTAAAAAAACATCAAACAACAGCCAGTCTGTTATTGGTACAAAATAAACCTAGTTTTCAGAATTGAGTGTTTGTATCGTACATCGCTGGAAATGTGAAGGCAATATTTGCATCAATCGTATCGCACTTGTAGCTGCCACATCAATGTGGCTACATAGTAGGTAAGGCAGAAGTCTAGCTTTAAACAAATAATACGTGTTCAAACTTATATGAGACGGATTTTACTCACCCCATCATCTGCCTTGCCTTTTCCCAGCTATGTTGGGGTCGGCTTCCAGTCTAACCGGATTCAGCTGAATAGCAGTATTTTATAAGAGCAACTGCCTATCTAACCTCCACAGCCCAGTTACTGGGTAACGAAACCCCTTGGTAAGACTGGTGGTAAGACTTTCGGGCTTTTGACTACCCGTAACGACTGTCAAAGATCCACGAATAACAGCCAGGACCAACGGGTTAACGTGATTTCTGAGGCACCCCTCCGTGCCTCGGTATGTAAAAATGATCACCCATCCACGGACCAACCACGGCAAGCTTAGCTTTACCTGATCGATCGACCTATGCGGCTATTACATTTAGCCACGGGCTTGTGTTCCCACTGCTGGGACACATACCTCCTCTCGGTGAAACGGAGTAGGCCGTAATCCAGCACGCAGGCCCAGTGCGGGTTGGTAGATGTCACTTCTTTGAATTTTTGGTTCTAGGACATGCAGGTTTCCTCCTCGATACTTTCCTTTACCGTTTTGTGAGCATTGGGCGGGTTGGTGGATAGTGCGTTGCGTGATTCCTTGTCTGTATCGTAAGAAGCTTTTATCCCACAAGTGGTATATAAGCATATCGCTTGTACTCGTATTTTCGAGGCGGAGCCGGAGTTCTGAGTCACCATACAAAGCTAGTTAAAATTAACCTTAACCTTGAAAATTTATTTCGCATCCTTATAGCCATAAGATAAACATTCTTAAATCTGAAACATAAACATAATAAATAAGTCACATCGTATAATTATCAACATTACTCCTTCATAACTTTCGTTCACGATCTGTTAAGATTATACAGCAGGTATCAAAAAGGTGTGGTCACATTCAAGGCTGTGATACAGACCATCATCATCATAGTTCTATCCCACTTTATTTGGGGTTGGTGCCACATGTCTCCACATCATCATGTGTCCATCCATCGTTTCTTTGGTCTTCCCCTACTCTTATAACCAGACACATTTATACTCAAAACTTTCCTCACAACATTTTCCTCGTTCTTCCGCATCACATACTATGACAACCGATTTCCAAACAAGTTTTCAGTTACGAGTGCCACTTTTAGATTTCCTCTAAAGTACTCATTTCTTATTATATCCATTCGTGTAATAGTACACCTCCCTCTTAACATTCTCATCTCAGTTCCATGCAATTGCCTTTCATTCATCCCGTGTGTGCCCCAAAATTCTGATCCATACAAGACAGCAAGTCTAACCATTGTTTTATATATCTTCCCCTTTTTTTTCTTTTTTTCTGGGTGGGAAATCATCATATGACTTCTCCCGCTCTGGGCGGAGCAGGAGGGCGTGTCAGACTTTTACTGACTAAAACCCACCCGTGTTCCTTCAGTTGCCTATGCCAGGGACCACGGTATCTCTTTCGAACAACCCGCGGCCCTGGCAGGCATCGGCCCTTGCGGACCCCGTCAGTTTGTGCTGACATCTCTTTGAGGCGCGCGTGGAACACAACGCGCCATCGACTCGGGCCTGGTCCTTGCCGGGCGGCGAGCTGCCCATCGCCCGCAAGTCCGCGCCTACAGTATGTATATATCTTCCCCTTAAATAATTAACCGTTCCATACATTTGGGTCGAGTATGTATTGAAATTGTATATGGGACAGGTGATATTTATTTTGCGATTACGATGTTGGTCCCATGGAGAAAGTTGTTCAGTTTGATGATCCTTACCACCCTTAACCCCTTTCCCTTCCACACCTTTCTGATACATGCTATATCCCTTATTATTAACTTCCATTAACAATTTTGTTTACACCTGCACTTCTCCCGTTATCCTGTTCGACATAAGTCTGCACTTCGTTGGTTCTGCGTTCCTAAAATAGCTCATAAATTGGATGCATCGTCTTGCAGTGTCAATAAAGATTAGAAAATAGTTCCGGTGAAATTTTCATACCTGCTTCAAGTGGATTACAACGCGGGCTAAAAGCATTTTACGCAATAATATTCTGCAATAGTAGTTTGATATTTTGTGAATTATTGTTATGTATACTTTGTGCACTGATCTCTGTGGATAAAGGCGTACAATAACAGTGAAAGGATTCTTCTATATTTTCAGGAGGAAAACAAAAATGGAGGGTCTGGTTCGAACTTAAAGAATTCATATTTTCTGACAGGTAATAACGATAAGTACTATTGTCTTTGTGTTGTCATCTGACATCATGCTGAACTGAGACCCTTTTGCCTTTAAAGTTGTCAAAAAATAAAAGGCCCGTTTTGAAATTGACAGTTCTAGTAGTTAATAAAGATCAAATTCGCAAAACACGTATTCGTTTGTATGAAACTGACAGGTGTCAAGAACGCATTCTCAAGTGTCAAAACGGGCCTTTTATTTTTTGACAAGTTTATGAACTTTGTTTTCTGTTTTTTAGTTTTAAGGTATTATTTTTTTGCTGTATTGCCAATAAACGCACTTTTCTTTCTTTCAAGTTTTAATCGCTTTTGAAATAGTAAAGGCGTTTTGTTCTCGCTGTTGCTTTTAATAATTTACATTTTTACATGACAAAACAAGAAGGTAGGGTCATAGCACTTTTGAAAAACCGAACGGCCGTGATTTTTTTTTTCACCTGTACTGTATTTTTTTCTTTTTGCACATCAGTGACCAGCCCCCTAATTGCGTAACACACTATCAATCTCAATCTGAATCATTTTGAAGGATATTGTTAATCCATTGCGTCATATATTCGAAAAATTTGTCTGCTCAATAACGTAAAGCAATTAATGTTGTTGAACTGTCAAAATGAAAGTCATTGCTACTGTTAGTGTGTTACGCAATTACCCCGTTGATGTAGCTAAATCACGTACCTACCAGTATAGTAAGACTGGAAATTACTAAGGTTACCATAAAATTATGCCCACATATTTTCATTTTTCTCTTTCGCAATTACCCCGTCCCGACCCAGTGGGTCCCGCTTAATGGCAAACGACATCGCGGCAGGCCCAGACGGAGATGGCGGGATGAGCTGGACTCCTTTCATAAAGATTGGTCCTTGGCAGCTCTGGACAGAGAGAGGTGGAAAGAGAGTAGGGAGGCCTTTGCCCAGCAGTGGGACATTAACGACTAATATGTTTTTTTTTTTAAATAACCTCGTAGAAAAAAAATTTAGCATCTATTTTACTATTAGACGTATAACTATATATTATATTGCCATCTTTAAATAGTAGGATATGTTTACTGCTTGAAACTCTAAATTACCCTAAAGCACCACCAGTCAAAGACGTTAAACAAAACAAAAAGACAACAGCTTGTACAAGAAATTGTAAAACCGAGACAGATTGTGCTTTGAAATATTAAACCAAGCTTTTATTCATTTTGAAAGTGATAGAGTGCTCCATTATACTTATTATCTGACTTAATAATTTATTTTCTTGCCTTTATTGTAACCAAAGAGGTAGGTAATTATATAATTATTCAGGGAATGATTTACTTAGATACTAAATACTGTTGTTGAAGTGCTGTTTTGATTTGTATTGTCTCTATATATTTATTGTAATGATATAATCAGTACAGTTTTGTGAATAATTCATCTTAATATTCAAAATATTTATCTTATGTAATATTATAAGGAGTAATAATATAATAAAAAGAAATTATTTCTTTTTGTATGTTCGTTTGTTACGCTTTCACGCTTAAACGGCTGAACGGATCTGGATAAAATTTTGTACATGGGTAGACCATGACCTGGATTACATAGGATTGTTATCTCGATATTCCCACAGGATTGAGACTTATGAGGGTGAACCCCGGGCGCAGCTGTGAATAATTTGCTTGTAAATATGAATAATTCACTCATAAATATATAATACAACTAGCTGCGCCCCGCGGTTTCACCCGCATAAGGTTCGATCCCGTGGGAATATCGGGATAAAAAGTATCCTATCTGTTAATCCTGGTTATAAACTATCTGTGTTCCAAATTTCATCTAAATTCGTGCAGTAGTTTTTGCGTGAAAGAGTAACAAACAAACATTTATCCATCCATCCATCCATCCATACAAACTTTTGCGTTTATAATATTATAGTAGGAAATAGTAGGATTGTCATGCATAATATATAATGTAATATACTATATGTAACGTAACTAACTGGACTTCTGACAAAGTTATTATAAGTCCATATGGTCCACAAGCGCTACCGGTGAGAATGAGGTCCTGGCTTCGATTCTCAGGTCGGGCAAAAAGTTTTTAGGTTTTTCCATCTGGAATTTCTCAGTAGAAGCCCGGAGTCTGGATTTAAGCAAGGTGGATAGCAAAAGGCTCGCCCCTATAACGTGGGACTTAAACATAACTGGTAAAATGTGGGTGTTACTATAGGTATACCTCTGCCTAACCCTTCGATGATTACAGGCGTGATGTTATGTTATGTGTAATGTCCACTAATTAATATTGAACGGTCAAAAAACTTTTGAAGATCTTCGACTTGGGTAAGAAAAACGAAATAAACCTACTTAAAATCATAACAAGGCGACGTGACGGCGAATGTACGATCTTAATGCCTATCCCATTATATGGACCCGGAATGTAGTACAATAGTCCTAATATTAAAATGAGTGGGTAGTAATAGGCCCCAAGGCCATTACTAAGGGACACCATTATCCTTAAAGCGCATTGGCAACTTAGCGTAAAGTACTCTCATTTTCTTGTTAAAGGGAACTTACATTCCCTTTAACAAGAAAATGAGAGTACTTTGAAACTCAAAGAGCTTTTTTCCGGGACTATTGTTTGGCTACTTCTTATAGAACAATGTGATGCATTAAAGGGTTTTTCTTGTTGACTTTTTAACAACATTTTTTGAATGGCACGGCCTTGATAAAGAAAGCTATGCCCAGATTCGTAAGAGCGACTTTTTCCCGCGACGATTTTTTTCGTGTACTGGATTTTCAACGCTCTGCTTAGCACCCAGTTGCAAATTCAATAGCGTGTTTTTTCGACGCGCTGGGATGCACTCTGTTGAATTCTCAATGCTCGGCTCAACACCGAGAGTTGATACTCCAGTGCGCGATGATCCCGCCGCCATATTTTTACGCGAGTGCGAACTTGGACAAAGAGTCATATCATAGGTTGCAAGGATCTTTTGGTGCCTGAATGGCATTGACAAGAGGGCGCTGTTGGTAATTTACATTGTCACAGAAATCGTATTGACTAAACAAGATGGCGGCATTAGTTCGAATTTTGGGCACGCGTCAAAAGAACTATATAGCGTTGTTGTAGTTACAACTTTCATTTTATAGAAGCGTTAAATAACATAGATACAATGTTTGTCGAATTTTCTATTTTACCTGGAAATCAACCGGCTACAGCAAACAGTGTGTTTGATAACATCGTCGCAATTATTTGTCAAACAAACGAAATCGATTTGTGCACCTACAGGGAGGGCGCAAATGTCAAATACACTTCTAAATCGAGCCACCGTGTATATAATGTATGTAATACAGGGTGGCGCAAAAGTAATGTCATAATTTGAATTGACTGCCATTTGGTTAGAAATAAAAAAAAAATTGGATTCTGTTTTCATGAAAAGTTAATTTAAAAGTGTAAAATTGATGACATTAATTGGGAAAAATGATATTGCTCAAATGGCCACCTCCCGAGTTGATGCAAAATTGTGCTCGTTTTACGGCATTTTGAATTGTTGCTCGCAAAACATCTGGCTCCAAATTGGCGATTTCTTCTTCAATCCGTAGTGGACACAGTTTGCACGAGGCGCTCAGCCAAACGCTTAATTGTTCGAGCATAAGGAAACCGACGACGACGAAATTCACGCTGCGTTTTGACACAGATTGAAAATTTGTCAAGTAACAATAATTCCACGTTCTTGAAGTGTGTATCGCTCCATGGCTTGTTGACAACTAATTCTCTATATGTCTACAACATAAATGTCAAAGCATAGTGACATTTGGCGTCATCTGCAAAAGTTAAGACATATTCACATTACGACATTACTTTTGCCCCACCCGTTATTTACAAAATCAAAATCAAAAGTCATTTAATCAAATTAGGCTGAGAATCAGCACTTTTCGAACGTCAAAATTACAAAAGAAAGTCCCCCAAAAACGCCCGCCCTTTACCACTTCCTAGTGCAATCGCTGGGAAGAATGAATGGCGCAACAAATTCCTCAGCAGCACAGCTGTCTGTTCAGTTATAAAATACTTGATTGTATACAATACTAGGTACTTATGTTAAGTAATTAACATTACAAGACATAGAACATAAAATTAAATTATTTGCCATATGTCAGCTACATGTAGTTATAAAGGTCTAAGACGACAAAATAGTTATGAGTGAAAAAAGTTTTAATTAATGCAGTTTGGAAGCTGACATACTAGCCATAATTTTGACGTCATCATTGTTCCCAATTTGAATTCACATACATCTTATAAGTCATAGACTTTTATACGAGAAATAATGCAGGGTGGCTCTATTCAAATAAAAGACCAATTCTTGTAATCAAAAATGTTCAAAATCTAGTCGCAATCTCATCTCAGCAACAATCAATATCAAAAACTTGTAAAAAATGTAGTGAAATTAGTGTTTTTTTATTAAAAAAAAAAAACGTTGCCCTACACTGGGGTTTTCTCCTGCATCGTGGGTGCATGTAAAAACATTTAAACTGATATACACAAACAGCCAGACCCGGAACAACTACTTGTAGGTCATACAAATATTTGTTCCGTGCGGGAATCGAACCCGTGACACGCACCACAGCAGTCAATCGCTTAACTACTGCGCCAACCGGGTCGTCAGATTGAGACTGCGATTAGACTGTGAACTTTCTTAAAATTACGGGATTCCCCGTAATTTTAAGAACGTTCACAGTCTAAATTTAAGAACGTTTACGAAGTTTTAAAAACGTTCACTGTCTAATCTGGATAGGGGCAATTGCCCCTCTGGTGTCCGGAAGTATATTATAGTGGAACCTACTCACTCGAGGCTCTGTATTGACTCTTGGACATTAAAGGCACTTGGGCCGCATTATTAAATGCGTAAATCGTGAAGGCTCTCCCAAGATTTATGGATACTTAATTATGTCTTGACCTGACCTGCTTTAACCAACCTCTTTAACTGGTTTTTCACCAAAACATAGGAAGGGTTCAGTTCGTGCGTACACTATCGAAGAAAAATACTATAGGACAAAATCGCAATTTTAAAATACCTTATTGTATCAAAGTATAAGATGTGGTGTGTTTTATCATCGTAACTGTACTTTGGGGGTCAAGAGGAAACTAAAACTTCATTGGAAAATAAAATCCACTCTCCAACCCCAAGGGTCGAGAATAAACTATAATTAAAGGTCCAGTGGAAACATTATTTATTGGGGATCGAGGGGCCGAGAGTGGACTAAACGAAAGTAGGCAAGTAGGTAGTAGTTTTCGTCGACACGAAAAACAGAAGAAAAAGCTCTCATGGTGCATATCTAGTTGTGTTAGCAAAAGCATGGACGCGCAACCGGCGCAACATGCATGTCACCATAGATTCAATGCAATGATTTTGAACCGTTGCAATTTTCCGTTGGGAAAAAAAAATTGCTTTTCCATACATTTTCACCGCGTAGGTTGCACTTTCCTATGAAACAGCAGATTTTTTTTTTATAACCTGCGAAAAGTATGTAATCTAGAATCATGTGCTGAATTCATGGTTACAATTTACCCCTGCCACCCTGTATAAAAATCAATGTTTGTATGTATTTTACTTTATCAACTTATTGCTTGCACTTGCGCGAAGGTTTCTTGACTTAGGCATAGGCCTAATGAGCATAGTCAAGAAACTTCACGCGGACGAAGTCGCGGATAGAAGCTAGTTAAGAATTAAAAAAACTATAGTAATTAAGACTTACGTCCCTATAGAATCTGCATCTAAAGTTTTCCACGCTCGCTCAATTCTCACACTGATGCATCTAAAATCTAAATCTAAATCAAAGATGTATCTCAATCTCGTGACTCACCGACATCTAGTAATTTTACGCTGTAAGGGCTCAAACAGACTAGTCTTTGGTATGATTTCCTACACGTGCATGCATGGCGCCTCGCCTTGCTCGGTTGAAACCGTAGAATATTGAAGTTCAGAAGGCTCACGCTTCTGATCATAGTATAACAACTTAAACAGCTTGTAAAGGGAATACAGTCTGAATTTTTTGCCTTCAATGCCACCTTTTAATGTCGAGGGGTTCTATACTATGCATGCAGAATGGCAGCCAATCTCAACGGAGACCTACCGTCGGTGGGGAGATATCATATTGCGCATGCAGACACAGAGAGATCAGGCGCGGGACCCACAGAAAGAAAAGAAAGAAAGAAAATACATTTATTTAGCACAGGCTAAAAGACACACCATACACGAGATACATACATCAGATAGCAACAAATAAAAAACAAATAGAAAGTATAAAGACCGATGTAAGAAAATAGCAGGAAAGTATGCCTCACGGCTGCACCAAAAAGGCCAGTCCAGCAAAAATTCCAGACAACTGGTGCCTGACGCTGGTTTTCAACTGAACCTGATGTGTGAGGTGATGGATATAAATCAGTTTTACACTGCAACGTGACGTGTGTATGCATACTGAAATAAGATAAATATGTGTCAGGTATAAATAGTGACGATTAGGTACATGTCGCATCATTGACTATTTATTGGTTTAGACGCTCAGTTGATTTTTGTAATACCGGTGAACGCAGTGACGTCACATGTCACGTCAGCGGAATCGGTTGGAGGGGTGTCGATTTTAAAGTTATAAAAGCGCGAGTCGCAGGAGAACTTGGCTGAGAACGATACTTCAGATCGGACCTCCAATCAGGATCGTTGGTTCACAGGTACCTTATTAGTATTGTCTCTAACTATTATAACCGTTATTATTTAAACTGTGCTGTGCTATTATTCAAATAAACCTTAGTGTAAGTATTTGGTATTGTTACTGTGTTACTTGAGACCTACGCCGTGGTATCTCTACCTCAAGACCATAATGATGATGGGCGAGCTGCACAGACCTCTCAACCGTCGACATACATAAATAGTGTAAGTTGAGTAATATTGCAAAATAAACCAAAAGATACTGACAAATATAATGAGACGGCCGCGTGATAGACCGTCGTTAATATGTAAATAAATAAACTCTTCGAAACGACTCAGAAAAACAAAAGAACGGTCTTAAACGATGCCTGACGTCCACGTTCCAACACATTGTCATAATTAATTAATCCGTGCATTTTATCGCACAACACGCTGCAAACAGCCGACCGCGGCGGACTATTTACGAACAGTTTGCAACTTGTGTATTTTTAAATTGTCTTAGCTATGGTTTGTATTGGCACAGCTTAACGTGCGTTACGAGGCACTGGGGTAAAACATCGCCCACTTCCAAACACAACACTGTTACTAAGAAATTCCTAACGGAAAAACCCAACAACACTGTGCCCAACAAACTAGGAGACTATCGGCGATGACGAATGCGCTATGCTACGAGTAAACTGAGAATTGCTCTCCAGGGGTTATTCGGATTAGGTTGGATAATCGAACATGAGTTTCTGAGTATCCACCTCAGGATGGATTTTTTAGGGTGGATGAACGGAATAACCGCTAACCAGGATTTGAATGGAGTCGTACTTTTGACCTTATATTGCATTTGAAAAACCATTCCGGAGATTATCCTTCTCGTTACATGCTGAGAATGTACATGCACTTTAGTAATGAAAAATAATATAAGTGTTCCTTAATTAGTTGCGATGAAAATGAAAATCACCACATATTACGACAGGACACATACTCAGCCTATAATGTTCCCACTGCTGGGACACAGGCCTCCTCTCTGTAACAGGAAGTGGGGCGTAGTCCACCACGTGGTGCTGGTTGGTAGATGCTACATGTCTTCGAATTTTTGGTTCTAGGACATGCCGGTTTCCTCACGATGTTTTCCTTCAGAGAGCAGTGGTGACCCAGTGGTAACGGCTTCGACTCACTAGTTGCAGGTCGTAGGTTCGAACCCACACAGGCGCTTTACTTTGTGTAAATTATTTCATCACCACTGCTCTCAAAACGGTGAAGGAAAACATCGTGAGGAAACGGCATGTCCTAGACCCAACAATGCGAAGACATGTGACATCTACCAACCCGCACTGGGCCCGAGTGGTAGATTCTAGCCCACTCCCTCTCGAAGAGAGGAGGCCTATGTCCCAGCAGTGGGAACAATATAGGCTGGTTATGATGATGATATGATGACTTTCATATCCAATTCCAATTTTTAATGTAGGCAGAGCAATTTTTATTCATTTTAATATAGTATTTACAAACTTCTAATACTGAATAAAGTACAAATTGGCGCCGATTCCTTTGTTCACAAACTAAACTAAATTTAAGTTCTGTGCATCTTTTCTTTTCTATTTCATTAAGTAAAGGACAGAAGATAAATATTAGTTTAGTCCTGTCAAATTAGTCAACGCCTGACGTAAATTGACGTATTTTTAGTAGCCATGTTTTTAATCACGTCTAATTTGTCTATGGAGTATCTTAATTTGACAGGACTAAACTAATATTTATCTTCTGTCCTTTTCTTAATTAAATTGAAAGAAAAAGATGCACTGAACTTAAATTTAGTTTAGTTGTGAACAAGGGAATCGGCGCCATTATTAAAATAAAATTACAATTTTTCTAGATCTAGGATTCAAAAACAGTTCTATACACATACATACAGTCCTTTCACAAAGAAGACCAAGCTGTCACAATTTACGAAGTTAGTTTTCATTCACTTGAGGATTCTGCAGAATCAAATAAAATCTGTCAGACGGATTGACGGATTTTCCAATCCAATTTTTCTACATAACTCCAGAGGTTTTCAGTCTATCTGGAGTTAGCATGTGTATTCTTTTTTTCTATTTTTACGTAGAGTGCGACAGGCATCTTTTTGCACTTGAATGACATTGCCAGGGGGGCGTTGTTAGTAAGCATTAGCGAAATTAATCAAACATCACGCCTGTAATCCACGATGGGGTAGTCAGGGGTGTACCTATATACACCCACATTCCGCCAGTTATTTTTAAGTCCAATTGTATTAGAAGACGAGCCTATTGCCATCAATCTGACAAAAATCAAGACACCGAGCTATTACTGAGAAATTCCTGAAAGAAAAACCCAATAATACTTTGCCAGATCTGTAAATCGAACTCTTGGTCAACAGTAGTGCTTGCGACGAGGCAGAATGTTTTTCCCTAAATCTGTAGATAACGCAGCTATACTGTAATCAAGGTTTATTTCAACCAAATTAACAACGGACTCATCATCACCCACAAACCAAAATAACGTCACAGCTCTATCGACAATCCAATCGCATTCACAAAGGAGGTTCAATTTTGCGCCAAACTGCATCGAACATGACACGTTGACTCAGCAAATGCAGGCACACTTATCTGAAAGCTATTTTCATGATGCGCGCAATAAATAACTGAACCACTGAAACGGAACCGTAAATCAGAAACGGCAGTATGATTCAGTACGAGGTACCTACTGATGTAGAATTTATGACATAAACAAACAAAGAAACGGCGGTATTTTATTGTTTATAGGAATACTAACGACCCGCCCATGCTTTGCACGAAGTTTACGACTTGACAAAACATCGACATTTAAATATTATATGTAATTTTAATATTAACGTATTACACATGTAAACTATCCGGAATAAATTCTCTTAATAATGGTGAAAACCGCATGAAAATCAACAGCGAAGTAGAATAACAACACTGTCACACAGGCGGACACGAAAAGCGACTTTAATTTATAATATCTATAATAGATATGAATCAGGTACCCTTGTGATATATCGTGGGAATGTTCCCGGCAGGTTTCGTACATTTTCGTTTTACTTCGGTTGCAGTCGGTTTTTGAAAGCAAACTGTAGATTAATGGCTGAATGGAGAAAACAAGTCATGTTTGGAATTGATGTTGAGTGTCTTCAACAGATGTGTAAAATATTGTGCTGCAGAACAGATTACGAGTTATCACTTTGCACAAGAAGAAAAAAAACCTATTTATTTTATTATTTATTTATGTCGAGGATCAGTAACATAGTTACCTCCTTGAATTTGACGAGGATGCAAAACGACACCTTGTATAGGTTTAATGCGTGGCCGCCATTAAAAAAAAGGCAAAATGCGCGGTGGGTATGCCACGGATCTGCTAAGCCCTATTCAATCTTCAGTTATTATTTTTTATTCTAAGCGATTCTAAGTACTTAATAAAAAAATCGGTTTGACAGCGTCTGTGTAGAAAATATACATATATAGAAATTGAAGCCTGATAAAAGTTATCTATCGATTGAAAAATCGTTAAGCAATGAATCGACTTTTATTTTATCAGTAAATAATTATTATAGTTTCTAAGGACATTTGTGGAAGGATAACTTCTTCTGATGTGGCAAAAAAGACAAGACACAATTTTCCTTCCATTAAAAATACAAAAAATATTGTGCGCAAGTCGTAAAGAAAGGGTCAACTATTAAGGGGTTGTAAAAAAAAAGCTATCTAGATAGCTCTTTTGTACTGTCAAGTCTAGACTTGACAGTACAAAAGAGGCAAGAAGGGGTGATGTTAAGAAAAAAATGTCACCCTTTTTGTAGGTACTTTTTTTTCTGTAAACGCCCTAACCAAACAGAAAACATTTGTGTACTTAGGTACAAGACACAGAACATAAAATTAAATTATTTGCCATATGTCAGCTAGCCACGCCAATATACCAACAATATAATAAAAAGCTATAGGTAGGTACTCAAGCTAAAAAATAATTAATTAAAATTAAAATGTAAATAATAGCCTCCAGGCATAAAGGGCGTGACAGCTTACATATTTATGCATTGCTGGGTTCTGTTCACATAGCTGTCACTTGAAGTCACAAATGATAAACTAGGACCATCGAAGTAATATAAATAAATAATACTACAATAACCTGTCAGTGAGTAAAAATATCAGCCTGAGTAAATCTGTCTCTAGCGCAGACATTTCTATTTCTGCTAAATATACCCAGCATCCCTCTAGTTAGTTTGTAAGTAGGCAATATGTTCGTTGGTAGGTCTGCTACATATTGGAGAGAGAGAAATGAAAATTATGGGTATAATTTTACGGTCATCTGCCCAGCCTTTTCCCAACTACGTTGGGGTCGGCTTCCAGTCTAACCGGCTTCAGCTGAATACCAGTATTTTACATAGAGCGACTGCCTATCTGACCTCCACACCCCGTTACTGGGTAATATGATATCCCTTGGTAAGACTGGTTGTCAGACTTTCGGGCTTCTGACGACCCGTAACGACGGTCAAAGATCCACGAATGACAGCCGACCAACGGTTTAATGTGCTTTTCGAGGCACGAAGAGGTCTCGGTATGAAAAGATGGTCACCCATCCACAGACCAACCGCGGCAAGCGTAACTTAACCTGATCGATCGACCCGTGCGGCTGTTATTATTTAGCCACGGGCCCCTTTTGACGGTAATCTTAGTAATTTATCAGTCTTCCTATACGGGTACGGACGTGATTAAACTACATCAGGTTTTCCAAATGTGAGTATATGTTTGAAGGGGTGCTCATATATTTTGTCAAGCCGAGTATACAAAAGTTTCGAAAAAGTGGAATGTTAGTAAATTCTCGCCGTTTTATAAGGGTATTCCAGGGTTTTCAAATCTATGTCATCACACTAATATTATAAAGGCGAAATTTTGTAAGTGAGTATGTGTGTGTTCGTATGTTTGTTACTTCTTCACGCTCAAACTACTGAACAGATTTGGATGAAATTTGGCACACAAATAGTTTATAACTAGGATTAACACACACTTATGTTTAAGTCCCACGTTATTGGGGGCGAGCCTTTTGCCATCCACCTTGCTTAAATCTAGACTCCGTGCTTCTACTGAGAAATTCCAGATGGAAAAACTTAAAAACTTTTTGCACGACCTGAGAATCGAAGCCAGCCGGTCGCATTCTCACCGGTAGCGCTTATGGACCATGTGGACTTATAATAACTTTATCAGAAGTTCAGTTAGTCACGTTACATATAGTACATTACATATATTTTGTGAATAATGATAATTTGATGAAGGATTCGTATTATGCATGATAATCCTACTATTTCCTAATAATATTATAAACGCGAAAGTTTGTATGGATGGATGGATAGATTTTTGTTTGTTACTCTTTCACGCAAAAACTACTGCACGGATTTAGATGACATTTGGAACACAGATACGTTATAACCAGGATTAACACATAGAATACTTTTTATCCCGATATTCCTATGGGATCGAAACTTATGCGGGTGAAACCGCGGGGCGCAGCTAGTAATATGACTTGCTTTTTGATATGCTTGTTTGTTACGCTTTCATGCTAAAACGGCTGACCGTAGATGAAATTTGGCACCTGTGAAGACAATGACTTAGATTAGGACATAGGATACGTATTTTTTCGATATTCCCACGGAATCGAGAGTTATGCGGGTGAAACTGCGGGGCGCAGCTAGTAATCTATAAACATCGGTACACACGGCTACACATCAAGCTATGCATTTCCAGTTTTAGCTGACCCCGTATTGTATAGGTTTTTCGTACAATCAAAAGGCAGCTTATACTGGTTTTGTATAGCTTGATGTGTAGCCGTGCGTACAACTTAAGTACGATGGTTTGTATTTGTTATTTTTTTGTTTTCCTTTTCTTTCATCCATGAATAATGACTGAAAATGAGTCGACAAGTTTCAAACTTCCAATGAAAAATGAATTCTTTTGAATTTCCCTCGAGATTTTACGAGAATACTGATCATTAGAAAACATTGGTTCTTGAAAATCACGAATATACACGTACGTAGTTTACTAGAAAACTATCAATTATTCAGTTACTGTACGGTCTGGTCTTGATCAATATTCAATACTAGCGTCTGCTTGCGTCTTCGTCCGCATGAAATGTCTTGTTCCCTCGACCCACCGCGTCGCATCTCATCACCTGCTTACGCTATTATTGCATTTTCCCAGGACCATCTTCGTAGGCGAGAGAATCGCGGCGATATTATCGTCGTGTCGCGTATTTCTATACACTCTCTTTTTTTATTCGATATTCGATTTAGATAGCAGGGCGAGATTATCGCCGCGATTCACTCGCCCGTGGAGATGGCACCTTAGCGTTCTTACTGACCTTTTTCTAATTGCTCAGCTCCTAGGGGGCATAGTGTGATATAAAAATCCCTTCCTCAAGAATTGTACAGACGCCAACAGGTCAAGCTACCCGAAACTGTCAAATTTTCCTAATCAACCTTGAACCTTAATGCTTTAGCGATAACGTTGAAAATGTATTAATGAAATTTGACAGATTGTAGTAGCTTGATGTGCTGGCGTCTGTACAATCAAAGGCATTTTTTTTTTTCAAATCCGTCTGGTGGTTCCAGAGATTAGCGCGTTCAAACAAACATACAAACTCGTCAGCTTCATTATAATATTCAATATTTATGTTTCAACTTATTTATTCATGAAAATTTTAAATTGGTGTACCAAAGTTCAAATTTAATAAAATAATAGAAAAACATAGAATGACTACATAAATTCTTATTCTGACAACCAGTCTTACCAAGGGGTATCTTATTATCCAGTTATTGGGTTGTGGAGGTCAGATAGGTAGTTGCCTCGTGTAAAATACTGGTATTCAGCTGCATCCAGTTAGACTGGAAGCCGACCCCAACATAGTTGGGAAAAGGCTAGGCGGGTGATGATCTTACTGTGATATGCTAGGCATAAATCTAGATCATTGTAGTTAAATCTATCATAGCTATGACACCTGCCTACCTACCTACCGACAGACAAAAATATCCATTATATATAAAAATCTAGAGAGCAGTGGTGGCCCATTGGTAACGACCACGACTTACGAATCGGTCGTAGGTTCCCAGACAGGCGCTTTACTTTGTGGAAATTATTTCATCATAACTTTTCTGAAAACGGTGAAGGAAAACGTCGTGAGGCAACCGACATGTTTTGAACCAAAAAGGAGAATAACCAAAAGTCGTACCAAAAAGTCTCATGCATCAAGATCAAAATATTATAGTAATCATTTTCATAATCTTTTACGACATTACTCGTCGAGGATTTGATTTTTGAACGGGGAATTTAATTTAAAGTAAAAAAGTGTTGATATTGTTTTATTCCCTTTACATGATGTTCCGTTTCAAATGATATGATTAATATAACCTTGAATTTTAAAAGTGTCATGACCACGTCTTTCAAAAAACATGTAAAAAAATTATGTATACATTTCCGATTCTACATTACTTAAAAATAACTGGAATATAATAGAATAGAAATTTTACTTAACTGATTATAATTTTATTTAGAGCAATAATGGCCGTTCGCTTATGACATGTCAAACAAAATAAAGAAGTGTTTAGGTTATTTCGATTTTTTTGAAGATCTCCGATGCCCGGGTTTTGTTTACAAAAAGAACTTTTGTAGGAATAAGTGTGGTCTATAAAAACCAAAGTTTAACTTTGATGCAGCATGGTACGGGATTACACACATCCATGAGCATTGTCCTTTGAAGACATGTGATATTTACCAAAACGCACTGGGTCCGCGTGGTAGATTATGGCCCACTCCCTCTCACAGAGTCGGCCATAATCTGCCAAAGTCTGCCTTTGTCTGTGTTCCAGCAGTGGGAACATTAAGGGCTGATTATGGTAAGTATGTTTTGCTATAAAAATCTCAACAATAAGCATAGAATCAGCATTGCCATCCAACGTGGTAATGCTGCCAGCCTTTTGGGCACTTATACCATTGACAGTGATGCGGACGAATTTTTTGATGCCCAATGAGCTCCTTCCTTTTTCTATATTTTTTTGTGTTATATAATTGTATATATATTTTAGTGTACAGTTTATTCTAATTCTTAATAAATGAAATACAGCATAAGTTAATAAGTATTGTCTAAAACCTCGACAGTCCAAGGTTAAATATTTCACGTTTTCGAAACGAAACATATTTTTATTCCTAAATCACTGAAACTAAAAATACGTCCTGAAAGATTAATGTCCGATCAATCTTTACAAGCCAATAAAATTGAGTTCTAAACATAAACGAAGGAGAAATACGAACTCAACCATTTAATACACTAGCTTCTGTCCGCGACTTCGTCCGCGTGAAATTTCTGGTTCCCTCGACTTACCACGCGATTAC
This sequence comes from Apamea monoglypha, assembly GCA_911387795.2. Lineage (NCBI taxonomy): Eukaryota > Metazoa > Arthropoda > Insecta > Lepidoptera > Noctuidae > Apamea > Apamea monoglypha. The sequence continues at coordinate 5,726,894 of OU426918.1, forward strand.
TTCGTCTTCGCTTAGACTTCTTTCTGACTTTTTTTTCCTATTGCTCGGCTCCTAAGGGACCTGGCGTGATGTTAAATAGCCTATAGCCTTCCTTACGAATTGGGCTATCAAATGCAAAAATATTTTTTCAAATCTGACTGGTAGTTTCAGAGATTAGCACGTTCAAACAAACTCTTCAGCTTTATTATTAGCAGATCTCATACACGATTCCTTAAACCGCAAAATAACTCATCATGAAACACTGAAATCTTACTCATAACACAAATAGTTTCAAGACTCTTCGTCGATTCAGAATCACTGACTCAGAATTTTTGTTAGGTTGATTGAGGACATCTAGCGTTGAACTGTGGAACTAAAATATGGAATGTACTCGTATGACCGTTCTTGACTTCTTAAGTGTGGGCAATGATTATTTATGTGCTGAGAGCTTTTAGGAGATTATACTTGTTACTAGGTTCTGCCCGCGACTTTGTCCGTCTGAAATTTTTGTTCCTCTGATTCACCCCATCGCATCGCATCGCCTGGCCACGCTATTACTTCAAACTCAAACTCAATGTATTTATTTCAAATAAACCAATTACATGCACTTTTAAATGATCAAGGGGTCGGTCGGTCAAAAAGATGAAGCTAGTTGCCCATTCCAAAACGTATTCCGAAGCGTAGGCGTAAAAACTACCAGTCGGTTTCAAATCCGACTGGTAGTTCCAGAGATTAGCGCGTTCAAACAAACAAACTCTTCAGATTTGTTATTAGTATTTATTATTTTTTAAACATTTTCTCTCTTTATTCTTGAAAAAATAGTGGAGGTTCTTATAAAATAATTTCCAGTTCTTCTAGACCCCCTGTGGCCCTGTTCTGTGGCCCTTTGTACACAGACGTTTTTCTTGCCGTGAAAAACTACGGTCTATTCGTCTTGAATAGGCAAGGTCGTGAGTGTTGTATGGATCACTTTGGAAACTTGTTGATTAACACGTTTTTTCTACGAAGCGGTTAAGCGCCGTACCGCAAAGAAACCGTGTACAAAGGGCATTGTCATTCTATGTAAGTAAGGCTTTTTTTCTGCTGTGTTGGACCTTTCGGTTACAATTTTTTATGCTCCTTCACCAGTCCCTTTTTCAGTCTTAATAAATCTAATTTAGTTTCAGAAAAATATATAGACTTTTATTAAAAGAATATTCAGCTTTGTCATCTTGAATTTAGTGCCTATCAAAATTCTTTTATATACAGGGTAAATAAAAATAAGCCTTATGATAATAACTTAAAGCCTCATATATTTTAATGGAACCCATTTTTATAAAATTTAAGTACTCTTTATTAACCATACATCATCTTTTATACCGAATTTTGGCTGATTATGACCGTATTCACTGATACACAACATAACACTGGCCACAAAACATTGCCAACGGTCTAACAAAAACTAATAAAAGCAAGACAAGTTTAATACAGTCCCGAAACTTGTAAAGGCGTTTTGAGCCTCTCCTCACATTCTATAAAAGACAAGACAAGATAGACAAGTTAGTTTCGATATGTTATTATTTTAGAGGTATAAGGAACAGGGTGTAAAGTTCACTCATCCTCCATAGAAAAGGGAGGATCCTCCGACCAGACGGGTGTTGTGTCTAGCGGGCAACTGCCCAACGATTGATGTTGGGAAGTTTATATATATGCTAATTGTGCGGTAAACTCTGCTTTGCGAGATGCAGGTTTTTTGTGACGTCAGTATAACGCGTTGTTCGCATGTGGCGTAGTACATACCGCTACATTATTATACCCTGCGAAGGTACTTTAATCTTTTATCTTTTTAAGATGTTATACAACTTTGGTAGCTCTAATAGTAAAGTAAAATTAAAACATGCTTGTGCTAAAACATTCTGACCAGGATTTAGGTACACTCACACCCGTGTACACACACAATACATACACAAGAGCGAGAGCTGCTAAATTAATGTTTTATTTTATTTTTACTTTTCTTTTTTAACCTTTTTAAAAAGTAAAGACTTACTTATTAGCCTCATTATTGTTAAGTTACCACTAGGGAGTGAGACAGCTCCGACACAAGTACTTTTCTAACTTACTGGGGCTGCCTCAATTTATGTATGACACAAGGTTTAAGGCCTCCCACAAGGAGACGGACGACCTTGTGAAGGGCGCAGGAACCCGTTGGATGCGAGAAGCACAGAACCGGTCAAAGAGGAGGTGCCTGGGGGAGGCCTATGTCCAGCACTGGAGTTGGTGATGACAACGTTTAAGTTGAAAGAAATGTTTTTGTATTTTTTGTTCTTGTTGTATAGAACCGGGCTCATAATTATGCTACTTTTGTTTCATGGCTCGTGATGAGGGATGAGTTTTAAACATTTTCTTTATTAAATCGATGCCAGTATGCTTTTGCTAATGTCTTTTGCCGCTTCTTTATGACATGGCAGTCATCTTCACTGACTCCGTTCCGTTGCTTTCTATTTTCCCTAAACCACAAAGAAAATTCTCTGCCTATCTCCGACAAAATCGGACTCTCTAGGCTCACCAACGCTTTTCTCACATAAATTGTATGGACTAGCATCGTAAGACTATAGAATGAACGAAACAGTCGATTGATATCAACATTCCTTTCCTATCAGTTCATTTTAAACTGCTGTACATGCGTTTTATTTTAGGATCTCGAGTACTAGAGTACTGATGGAGCTATCCGTGGAATTCTAAGCGCGCCATTGACGAACGTTAAGGAAAATTTGCGAGATAAGGCACGTGTCCGTAATAAACGTTTAATAGCTTGTTGTTTCTCGATACACATCTATCGAATGACGTGATTGATAAAGTTTTGATAGTTACAACAGAATTCGTTAGTACGGTATGTATAGGTAAGCATTATTAGTCTTGTGCTCCTTGGATTTTAAAATGCATTTCACACATTCAATCACACTTCAACGAACTCTAATCAAACCCACTACAATATTATAAACGTGAAAGTTTGTAAGGATGGATGGGTGTTTGTTACTCTTTCACGCAAAAAATACTGAACAGATTTGAATGAAATTTGACACACAGATAGTTTATAATCAGGATTAACACATAGAATACTTTTTATCCCGATATTCCTATGGGATCGAAACTTATGCGGGAAACCGCGGGGCGCTGCTAGTTGCTTCATAATTATGTTTGAAATTCGTTTGCTCGACAATGTAAATCACGCAATGATTGTTGTTGAATTGTCAAAATGAAAGGCATTACCATTGCAAAGTACCCTATGCTACGCAATTACCCCGCTGCTTTCTTACTTTGAGTATTTTAATAAGCGGCTATGGAAGGCCGCATTTCCCTCCACATTCTACATTTACTACGCAAAAGCAGTACCAACAGTACAACTGTGCAACGTTGTCTCTGGAATGGACAACGCTTTTAAGTTTGCGATGCCTCTAGTTCTGAAAGCAATTCATTTGCTACGTCTTATGAGAATGACAATATTCCTTATGTCCGTACATTGCAGTCTGCAAAGGCCCATCTAAGACAACGGACACGTACTAAAATAAAACTACAAGAACCGTGAAGATTTATTAATGCACGATACTCATACATTGTACACCCACGTTTCCTGAAACATCTATTTTTAATACATGACATGAGAACATAAAACATAAACACTCACAATAGCTTTACGAGCATCTGTTTTGAAAAACAACCGGAAAATATTTTAAGATTGTGGTTAAATTATCTATATTATTATATCTTGGGTGACGTCACTAGGTGCGTTATATTTCAGTGCAAAAATCTGTATCCGATTGCGGAATTACTCCTTGGCGTGTATCGATATTATAATGTTGCTTGGTACTTAATAAAAGTTTCAAGAAGTTTGAGAACATTACTATTATAGGAATCAATATGTTTACGTTTGTTTAACGAATAAAGTTATGAACCTCAAGTTCTGAGTTGAGCTGCAGGTTTTCTGACAAATGCGTGCACTGAGTAGACAGGTCCACTCAATCTGTGTGGTTCTTTCCTCAAAAAACCATTTCAAACACTAACCTACATGATCTGACCAAGATTATATCTGGACTTTAAAAGCGACTGTGACCTCTGAGTTTGTTTCGGTCTTTCTTCTCAGAGTAGTCAGATAGGAAACGCCGACCTCATCTAGTTTTTATAATATGATTGACGTGTAAAAGTGTTTGTACAAACCTACTTACAGAAATAAAATCACGAAAAGGATGCATTTTGCAAGAAAAATCTTTTTTTTTTATATATAAAATTAAAGGTTGAAATATAAAGCAATTTTTAATTTGTTTTATCCCTAAAACTTATTTTCCAAAGTGTGACTGAAGATTAGAAACCTAAGCTAAATTATGATAAGATATTCAATGTTTACCTAACTTAACATTAAATAGGTACCTTATACAAATCCTGCCAGGAGTTAAGTGCAATAACCCGTCAAGATCGTTCATCTTCTTAGCATTCGGTTCAAAGAAAACATTTACAGCTTGTTTTGACGTCTCATTGCGTCGTCAAATGGCGAACACAGTCAAAAGGTACACATCGTTTTCGTCAATTTACTTTGGTTGACAACTCTTTGATTTCTCTGGCGTGAGAATTTGATTAGCTGTTTTGTTTTTTACTTTGAAATGGTTAATTTGTATTGTTTGCTTTCTCAGTTAATAAAAGTATTTTGAATCAATTTTTTTTTGCATTTCTGTAAAAGTATAGGTAATTATTTATTTCTTTTACGCTAGGCTTTAGTTGAAAAACCTAAAAGAAAAACACTTTATAAAGGCGAATGTCTTTGCAAAATTTTAAAATAAAATCTTTTATTTCAATTTCCAAGATAATATTAACATTATTATATATTATAATTTAAAAACGAACAGTCTTAAAATGGTACTACTGTTACTGTTACTCTGCATCATAAATAAAAGCAACAGCGGAAATTGAAATAAAAGACTTTATTTTAAAATTTTGCAAAGACATTCGGCTTTTTTCCAGCTTTTTCGATCCAGGGCTAAATAAAGTGGACCACTGGTCGTTTGTTTTGTCCATCTCGTCCAGCCATCTTCCACGGGGTCTGCCGCGATGTCTTCTAGTTGCTTCAGAGCTCCACGTGGTTGTTATTTTGGCCCACAGCTTATTGGGCATACGGCAGACGGGGCCAGTTAAGTCCCACTTCAGCTTAGCGGCTTTTTAACAAACGTCAGTAATCTATGTTTTGGAGCGCAGTGTGGTGTTGTGAATATGGCAGATCAATTTGACGCCTAGAATACTGCGCTCCATTGCACGTTGTCAAAAATAAAAATAGTAATAAAAAAAAAAGAGAGGAAAGAATCATTGGGGACAAAACTCGTCCGCATCGCTGTCAACAGGAAAAGGGCCCAAATGCTGGCAACATTTTCACGTGTACGCAATTGAGTTGCGAATGTAATAAAATGGCAGGAAATAATGAGAGGCGTTGGCAACACATGCGAGAAGGATATTCTAAGCCGTAGTAACATAGTTATACTATACCAGTAGTGGCTTTGTATGGAGAATTGGAGATACGCGGGAATTAAATAGTCAATATCGAATGTCAGACACATGGTGCACATCCGTAGCTGCAAACTGAAAGTACTGTCTGACCTCATTATAATCTGGGTAAACTAATCAATGGGAGTTTGTTTATAATAGTATTAAGTATCGCACCCTGGGAACTCGACATTTTTATCCTGTATCTGTATTCTGTATAATTGATTACAATCTGGAAATTAATTTTTATTTATGCTCCAGTTTACAAAAAGGTTTTAGTGTTTGGAGTCTTCTTTTAAGCATACAATGCCTGTGTCAGGAGACTCCGTTCTTGCATAGTAGGTCTTAATTATTTAATGTAGTAACAAAACCATAAATACTTATAAAATAAAATAGTAAGTACAACCACATTTCGCGAATTATTTTTAAGTCCCATGTCATGGGGGGCGAGCCTAATGCCATCAACCGGGTACAAATCCAGACTGCAGGCTGCTACTGAGAAAATCCTAATGGAAAAGCCTAATAACACAACCTGACCTGGGAACCGTACCCAGGACCTCAAACTCAGTAGCAGCACTTGCGAACAATGGCTCAGCAAGGAGATGTACAGACGCTAGCACATCAAATTACTACAATCTGTCAAATTTCTTTAATAGATTTTCAACTTTATCGCTAAAGCATTAAGGTTCAAGGTTGATTGGGAAAATTTGACGGTTTCGGGTAGCTTGACCTGCTGGCGTCTGTACCTCCGTAATAACATTCCTCGGCACCTATGGTGACCCCCACCCCAAAATCTGGGGATCCGATCGCGCCAAATGGTTCATCCAACATAATTGCATTACATTTTTATCTGTTATCACACGATCACCAGTGATCGCAAGTTTAATAATTAGCAGCCGAACCCCTTCTGAAGGTACCCTTTTACAAAACATGGCGTCTTAAACCAAGGTCCTGTCCTTGCAAACAAACTGCGGAAACTCCTTGCTCCCATGTAAAAAGTTAAGTGAATATGTAAATGTGGGATCATTTGCACGATCCCGTCATATTTGATTAGGCCACTTACTAATCTTCAACGGACTCTCTTCCCCTTCTTCACTTAAGGAGCTCCGAGTGTGATAGCTCAATTGGGGATGAAGGTGGATATTATTTATGATATTAACAGTACGCAAAATACGTAAGAGAAGTACGAGAGGAGCTTGTGGCTAAGTAATAACAGCCGCACGGGTCGATCGATCAGATTAAGCTACGCTTGCCGCGGTTGGTCCGTAGATGGGTGCCCATCTATACATACCAAGACCCCTTCGTGCCTCGGAAAGCAAGTTAAGCCGTTGGTCCCAGCTGTCATTCGTGGATCTTTGACAGTCTTACCAAGGGGTATCGTATTACCCGGTTATGGAGGTCAGATAGTCGCTCCATGTAAAATACTGGTATTCAGCTTTATCCGGGTAGACTGGAAGCCGACCCCAACATAGTTGGGAAAAGGTTAAGCAGAGAATGATGAGTACGCAAAATACGTGCTGTTGTGTGCGTTTGACGTGGAGTTGCGGACACCAGTCCGTATTATCTATCATATTATATACAGTATACTAAAAACAGGGGTATACTAAAAAGTGCAAAGTGCGTATGATCGGATCGGGCCGACACATGGCCGAACCGAATATTATTGAAAAATGCGAAAAAAGTTCGGATCGGCTCAGTTGGGTCGGGACCATAGTCAATATTCGAAAGAGTGTAGGAGTGTAGGATCGGGACTGACCGAACCAAATAGTAACTTCGTAGCAGGAAACGGCCGAACATTCGGCCGATACCACTTCGGAGTAGACCCCCAGGGTGGCAGGGACATCGACGCGCAACCGCTTACCATGGATTCAGTACATGATTCTGGACCCCCCTGCGTTGAAATTTTTCGTCGGCTTTTTCTTAATTTTTGCTTTTTTTTGCATTTTTTGTTTACTGTAAACTGTATAAAATCCTTATTTCTGTCTAACCCAATGAGATTTTTAATTAAAAAATAGTAAATTCACTTGTTTCATTCAAAATAGCAATGTAAATAAAACTCGAAAGGGCAGCGCGCGGTATCGCCTTATGTAGAGCGCGCGCGCGCGCCATTTGCGGAGCGTTTTGATCGCGTTGTTTGCAATACATTGCGCACTCAAAAATGACAATTTTTTTAACCGGTCATTTCCAAGACTTTCGTAATTTTATTTATGGCATCAGGTGTAACCTTTTTTCTTTTCACCCTGTTTGGAAAATTCTCCAAATCTTGGCTTTCCTATAGTGTCGTTCGGTCGACTGCCTCGATGGCCTAGCGATCGCAAGTGCAGATCAAATCATTTATTCGTTTGCAAACGTGGGTAATTGATGCAGAGATAGTTATTTTATAGAACAAAAATTATGTTCTACCGTCACATGGGCATGCAAATCATGTTTAATTTAGGGCTGAATTTTCCAAAGCCAGATAATTTTATCCGAGGCATAATTTCGAATTTTTGACAGTTCTTCCATCTATGGTTCTTCCATACAACATCTGTCAGACGTTAATTTTGTTCTACGAATATAAATTATTTGTCGATTGAAAAACCAGCCCTTAGAAAATTTAAAATATAAAAAAACAATTAGGAAATTATAATAACACAAAATAGGTTGTACTGTGATGTACAGTCACCAAAGGAGATTGTAAGTAACCAGGGTCGTCGGATATAGTTGAAGTTTAGTAAGAAACCGATAGATGTTTTCGAATGAAATTTAATTTCATAAATGAACTGTTCGTTTTCTATTAACTAAATTATTTATTTTTCGAGAACATTCATAAGTTTCTTACTAAACTACAACTATATCCGACGACACTGGTTACTTATCTCCTTCGGTGACCGTACAACAGTAATGTATAAAATGCTTGTAAATAGATTGAGCCAAAGGAATGATTGTCAGTCAAGTCAGAAGGGTAGACAGCTGTCTACCCTCTTGACTTAACATGTGGCACTAAGATATTATTATTACGTGCTATCTCTGTTTCTAAACTAAAAACTTTTTAATTACTGCCTCTGTCCGACCTAATCCATCAACTTAGATGAGATTTAGGGCAAGCCTACCCAACATTAGACTTATAAAGAAGAAGAAAGAGATCGGTTCAATGAACGTTAAAATAAGGCTACTGTGATTAATTTATGTACTGACAACATCTTCTCTTTATATCCTTAGCAGAATTTATTTCATTAGAAAGTCCGCTCAAGCTCATGCTTGCACGAGAGACGCCCATAAAAACCCTTAACCCACACATCTATAGGGGAAGTCTATAAAAACATACTCCTTTTGTTAGAGGCATAGACTAGTAATGTACAGACGCGAAGCTCCTGCTTTAAAGGGGAGAGCGCCAGAATACCCCGCGAAAAAATATCAATCAATAGGATTATATGAACTTAGAAAGTTGTATTGATGATTTTAATGATTATAATTCTGTCAATACATACTTTTTACGCTCGCGAATCATAATAATATTTTGTTCAACATAGAACAAGTATTAAAAATTCATTCCTGTAATTAAAAAAGTTCAAAATCTAGTCGCAATCTCATCTTAGCGACAGTCAATTTAAAAAATGCAGGGAAATTGGAAATATTTTTGACAGATTAAGACCGAGATCACACTGTGAACGTTCTTAAACTTACGTGAATTGCCTCTGATGCTGACCAACAAATTGCAAAAAACGTAATATTTGAATTTCGCGGCCTACCCAATAAAAAATCCCAAGAAAAAAAATCAAAATGCCTACAGCTTCAGGTCGAGGCAAAAACAACTGGCCGGTGATGCTACTTGCAGGGTCAATCAACTCAGCCTATCGCAATCCACTGCTGGACATAGGCCTCTCCCAGGCTGCGCCACAACACTCTGTCCTCCGTCTTCCGCATCCAGTCCGTCCCAGCAACCTTCTTTAGGTCGTCCGTCCATCTAGCTGGGGGGCGTCCCACACTACGCTTGGCGATACGCGGTCTCCACTCCAGAACTCGTCTGCTCCACCGGCCATCGGTCCTTCGACAAACATGGCCAGCCCACTGCCACTTCAGTTTGCTTACTCTGCGCGCTATGTCGGTAACTTGCAAGCTGACTGGTAGCAACTGCATGAGAGTATCTGAGGATCAAGTTATATGGCGTGCTATTGAAGAGACCTATATCCAGCCAGGGACTGCTAAAGGCTGATGTCGATGGTGAAGATCAGTCAGTGCAGTTAAAATTATAAAAACTGTTCATCGATAATATTGTCAACCCCTGTTTTGGCATAGGAGAGCACGTGTCGAAAGATGCTGGTTGGAAACACTAGGTGATAACTTCAGCAGCATGGCGGTAAACAGTCCTCCAGACCGTATTGCAGCCATGGCGGCTAATATCAACGGAGACCAGCCGTCGGCGCGGGAGATATTATAGTGCACAAGTGTGTGTGCAGAGACAGGTGCACTATCTCTTCCCTCAATCTCATAGTCCAATGGGACGGCAATCCGACACGACCGGAGAGAGATCACACGCAGGACCAACGGCTTAACGTGTTTTCCTATGTATAGAGGTGTCCCACCGCCAACTCCCAAACTCCGTTACTAAGAAATCCCTAATGGAAAAACCCAATAACACTATGCCTGACCCGAGAATCAAAACTCAGGACCCCATGGTGAGTAGTCGCGCTTGCGACCACGAGACCAACGGGGCAGTACCGTAAGCTACAGGCGCCAGCAGGTCAACCTACCTGAAACTGTCAAATTTTCCCAATCAACCTTGAACCTTAGTGCTTTATCGTTAAAGTTGAAAATCTATTGAAGAGATTTGACAGATTGTAGTACTCGTTACTTGATGTGCTGGCGTCTGTACATAGAAAGGAAAGCTCAAGGGTTTCACTTCTATTTGATTTTATTACTCTATGTAAGAGGACGTGTCACGTAGCAACAGCTGGTATAAAAGAGGGGGGCAAAGGTAAATTAAAACACGATTTTCTCCTTAGTATAAGTTGATTATGGGTGAAGCGAGTTTTCGTGTACTTTTAAATTTTTTTGTAGACGTTGAATATAGACACTTGGAAGTGTGTCTTTTAAAGTAATTATATTGTGCGAACAGTGACTTGAAACTTTGTAAGGAATAACTTCATTAACTAAGTGCTTTTTGTTACTAAGCTAATATAAAATGTTTTTATTTTATGTTGGGTATTGTTACCACCCAACTTTGAATCATATGATTCTTTGTAAAAATTACTTCCAAAGAGGTTTGATATACATGCTTGGCAGTTATAGGTGATGGAGTAAGGACAAGACACTGGAATAGACTTCAGCAGGAAATTAAATACAGGGTGACAGGGAGGGACATTGACGCGCAGCCTGTTACCATGGGTTCGAAATTTTTCGTCAATCATTTTTTTTTAATTAGCTGTTTTTTTTTTTTAATTAGCTGTTTTTTTTTTAACAGCCGCTATTTCTTTTTTTGATAATGAACGAACAATTTCTGCTCTAGCGGTCTAGAATCATGTGCTGTAATAACAGTTTGCACGTCGATGTTCCTGCCAGCGTGTATAATTTACCCGCAGCGATTTCAGCTAGAATCGGTAGGTCACTTCATCACTTCCAAACCACTTTATGTTACATCATAAAGTGGTTTTAGTATTGTGGACAGTATCTCCCATCATTCTACAACAATATTAACATCCTTTCTCTTTTCTCACACATTTCCCATCTCTTTCCCCCAATAACTAATATTGGAACCGGAGAAGTTTTTTTCGCCATGACCATCCTAAGCCATCGACGGGCAACTGAAATCGCTCTCAAACGTAATGGGGGTCGAAATGTGTTCGACCTCGATACAAAGTAGGCGATAGATGGAAAATGAACAGTCATAATGGGGTTTATGGTCGCGTATTACGTTAAGCGGGATGTAAGTGCGAAGGTTAGGTTTGGGTGGATGACAAAATTATGTAGGTTTAGGTAAGGATTTTGGTAGTTGAATTGTATTACTTTTACGACTTTTTGCTTAACTTGACAACAGACTTTGGACTTAGGTTGGTCGAAGCAAGTAAAATATGAAAGAAAAGAAAAACAAAATACGCTTATTTGCGGTAAACATGACGCGAAAAAGAACATAAAACACAAAAAAAAACAACAAGAATTGGTTGAAACATGCGTCACATCCACGCAAAACGGCTATCGTTCAGCATTATGCTGCGACCCTATGCAAGATAGAACCCCAGCGCTGGTTTTCAGTGACAGCCGGCTGTACAGCCGGCTGTCACTGAAAAAAAAGAAAAGAAAGAAAACGGCTCACTTAAGTAGGTATTCACTGTAATATAGTTTCAACTAGTATGGGGGTGTTGTGTATTGTATACTATATATTGTGATGTCAACAGTATACTTAAGTACATACGTAAGTTGACATACTGTTGTTGGTTGGTATTCTTAAGTATACTGTTGACTGAAGTATACTGTGTTAATAAATTGTGCACAAATAAATAAATAGGGATTCACAGACGAATCTAAACTAGAGTGCAAATGTGATGCTATTCCACAAAAAAAAAAATTGACACTAATGGCCTTTCCTTGCATGTCCTGATACTTCTTAAGTTACAGGAACTAATGGACGAGATTGATGGAACTTTATTATTTATTTACCTATTTATTTAAAATTTTCGCACAAAAAGGTACAAAGGCGGACTTAATGCCTTAGGCATTCTCTACCAGTCAACCAAGGGTGGTGAAGAGATTAGATGGCAGGTGCTTTGGTTGAGAGGAACAATGATAAAAAAAAACTCTTAAATCTACTCACACAAATACATAAACAGGTTATATACACATACATACTATTACTAACTTAACTACTATTAACTTTGACTAACGGTAAAAGGAAACCTTTTTTCGTTTACCTTTACAAGAGAATTGACTCACGTCGTTGTAAAAAAAAACTTCGGTTAGCAGGTTGATAGCGCAACAGAAGAGGAAAGAAGTGAAAATTTATGTCTGCAGCCGAGTAAAAGCCGAGCCTACTCGATTCAGCGTCAACGACCAGCCGATCGATTTTGTAAAAATCTCACCGTGAAAAGTTAGGTGAAGTGAGCTTAGAGTGTGCTGTCAATAGTGTCAATCCCTAGCATTAGTTGGAATGACAACTCACTCCACGCTCACTTCACCTAAGTTTTCACGGTGAGATGGTTACAGAATCGCACTGCAGAGCGTGAGGGTTCAGTCCCGTTCACTGTTCAGAAACAGCGCAAAGAGCGCCTAAAGAAGTATTCACTTCAAAAGGATACGTGAGGAATATTAAGAAAGGAAAGGGAGTGAGGTATAGCGTGACGGTAGACGGGGGATAATGGGAGAAAAACACGTCTTGCGCCGACCCCCAGTAACATGGCACGAGGGCAGGAATGCCCTTGTGCCATGCCTGCCTGGCATGCTGTGCATGCCTTGTGCCTTTAACTGGGTTGATGATGATAAGGTTCAACAACTGATTGTCAAGGTGCCTCGATTAAACTTAAGCTATTGCCACTCGTGAAAGCTCTTTCATCATGCTCATTCATCATCTTCATCATCAAAGCCCGACTTCATCAACTGCTGAGCAAAGGCCTCTCTTTTTTTGTGCCAATCCCCACGCTCCTGTGCCATCCTCAACCAGGTTCTACCCATGATGGTAAGAATGTCGTACGCTTATCTCGCCCTCATTTATCATCATTATCTAAGTTGAAAGACGTCCACTGCTGGACATAGACCTCTCCCAAGCACCTCCACTTCGAATGGTTCTGTGCTTCCCGCATCCAGCTGATTCCTGCGGCCTTCACAAGGTCATCGGTCCACCTTGTGGGCCTTCCAACGCTACGTTGGAAGGCCTCCTTTCTCATTAATTCTCTGTAATCCTAATTTTCAATTAGGAAAAGCGTTAACCAAATTTACATATCGATCAAGGTTGAAAATGTATTCTCCAGTGAAATATTGGTTCGCTATTTACTTTTATAGGGTCACTAACTTGCCCCTAATTGACGTCCACTCCCGGAATTATTTATAACTAGCTTCGCCCCGCGATTTCACCCGCATAAGTTTCGATCCCGTGGGAATATCGGACAAAAAGTATCATGTGTTAATTCTGGCTATAAACTATATGTTTGTCAAATTTCATCCAAATCCGTTCAGTAGTTTTGGCGTGAAAGAGTAACAAACATCCATCCATCCGTTCATACAAACTTTCACGTTTATAATATTATTAGTAGGATGTCATATAATAGGAATGTAACTTGGGCCAGCTACAGTACTATAGTGTTATTTTATCAAATAACTAAGTAGCTTTTTTTTTTCTGGGTGGGAAATCATCATATGACTTCTCCCGCTCTGGGCGGAGCAGGAGGGCGTGTCAGACTTTTACTGACTAAAACCCACCCGTGTTCCTTCAGTTGCCTATGCCAGGGACCACGGTATCTCTTTCGAACAACCCGCGGCAACTAAGTAGCTACTGCCTGTGACTTCGTCCGCGTGAAATGTCTTGTTCCCCCGACCCACCCCGTCGCATCGCATCGCCTATTATTTCGTTTTCGCTTAGCGTTCTTTTGGATTTCTTTTTATTTTTGCTGGTCTTCTAATGGCCGTAGCGTGATTTTAGGTAGCCTATAACCTTCCTCAAGAATTGGGATGTCAAATGTGAAGATTTTTTCAAATCCGACTAAAATTTCCAGAGATTAGCGCATTTATACAAACAAACAAGCTCTTCAGCTTTATTATTAGTATAGATATTTAGGTTCAATTTATTATGTATATGTGGAAGTTTGTTTAAGGTCACTAAGGTCACTGATCAATTTTATTGGTGTTGCCATTTTACTTATTTGTTGTACCTATGTTTAAATATTGGACTTTCTAAGTTCCATTACGTTATTATGTTTGTAAAATACTCGTATTCAGCTGCATCCGGTTAGACTGGAAGCCGACCCCAATATAGTTGGGAAAAGGCTAGGCAGATGATGATGACTTTGTAAAGTTCGTTTAAATCCCAGAAACTAATCTGACATTTAAGTCTTTCGTGTTTGCGTTTTTTTAGTATAGAAATTTGTCAATTACACCTGTCAAATCAGTATCTGGGTTTAAAAAACGAACTTTTAGTTCCATTATATTATTTTGTTCTGAATATATGCTAAGAGATTGATTTACTTTTCTATTAGATTTTTGTAAAGGCATAGTTACAATGTTTAGTTTAAAAGTATTTGTTTTGTATTAATAGTTCAGTTCATTATTATCTGTTGCAATATTCATGTTAGAAAGGTAGTAAGGGTAGGCTACCATCTGCCAGGGTCGCGGGTTGTTCGCAAGAGATACCGTGGCACCTAGCATAGGCAACTGAAGGAACACGGGTGGGTTTTAGTCAATAAAAGTCTGACACGCCCTCCCGCATCGTCCAGAGCGGGAGAAGTCATATGATGATTTCCCAACCAGAAAAAAAAAAAGGGTAGGCAACCATCATTTGAAATGTTATAAAAGATTCTGTAACTTTATTTTTGTTCTCTTTTCTGTCAAGTCGCTGCGTGATCAGCCTACACTGTTCCCACTGCTGGGACGCAGGCCTCCTCTCGGTGAGAGAGAGTGGACCGTAACTAGGCCCAGCGGGTTGGCAGATGTCACATGCCTTCGATTTTTTTGGTTCTGGAACATGCCGGTTTCCTCAAAATCTTTCCTTCACTGTTTTGAGAGCAGTGGCAATGAAATGATTTAGCCTGGGTTCGAACCCGCGACCTACAACTCGTAAGTCGGGGTCGTTACCACTGGTCCACCACTGCTGTCAAACATTGGTGACGGAAGGCCAATTAAAAGTTTACTTTGATAATATTACAGTAGAACAAAAGACAGGAGACATAAGTTTTCTCCGATAATATTGAACTACAACAAGAGACAGTCTACGAGTGAGAGAAAGTTTAGTAAATTAGTGAACATTTTGTTATTAATTTGGACAAGTATTGTTTGGGATGTTGCTGATGTTGGTGTTACTCAGGCGCAGTGGCGTAGCTATCAGAGGGCTAGGCGGTGCCGAGCACCGGGGCCCCCAAGCTCAGGTGGCCCCTCGGCCCCTGACCAGCAAACCTCGAACAGACCTAGCAAAATATTTCTTTCACCTTCAGAACATAAATATAATAAATAATTTCTGTTGTATTGTGTAAGTTCTTGTGTTTAGCCACTTCAACTAATCGGTCTGTTTGTTTGGTTTTCAATGTTTTTTTGTTGAAGTAGGTATATGTGGCATTGATCTGTTAAAAACTCGGAAGATAGGTTACTAGCCTCGAGCTCTTGGACCTCAAATTAGGTCACGTTGTCCTAATTGACTTAGTCGCAATCCGAGTAGCATTCGCTTAACACGTGCGCGTTATTGAGACACTTTCGTGATTTTTTGCGGGACATCCATGGAGATTTCGCAAGTGTCCACTGCTGGACATTGGCCTCCCCCAAGCACCTCCACTTCGACCGGTTTGGTGTTTCTCGCATCCAACGGGTTCCTGCGGCCTTCACAAGGTTGTCGACTTATACGTAGTAAATATATAACCCACGACATTTGACTCTGTAGCTCATATTTTATGCAATATTTTAATGTGTAACCGTTTATTTTCCCAAATAAATAAAATAAATCCCATAGGAATAACAGGACATAAACTAATAAACTAAAGGTAAACTCGATCGGTCATTCACTGGTGTTAATGTTAATGAACATACTGTTAACTGGTTCTGCTGATTACCTTAAAGAAATCAGAGATTCCTTCTATTGTACAAGATGGACAAGGTCAAAACATCCCTCCTTGATTTACCGGGTCCTTTAATAACGGCCGCGTGTCGTCACACATGTGTGGCCTATTAATCTGGAGAAAACTGTAAACATGTATGTACTTAAAAACCCCTAAACATACCTAATAGGTACATTATATGAACGTGCCTACATAATTAAATATCCTACGCCTCATGTAACGTCACGTCACGTCACGTCACGTCGGTAAACAAAACGGACTAGACTCAATGTGAGCGTTGTTGAACGAAGAATTAAAAGTGAAACGTGACGTACTGGCAGGTCCCGTTATATTTTTCCTTATTCTAGATTTTGCCCAATTATTTAGATACTTTGCTGCTGCTTGTGACTTCGTCTGTCTTCCATCTTTTATATTTTTAGGGTTCCGTACCCAAAGGGTGCCAACTAGATTTTATTACTAGACTGTATCTTCTATTACCCAGATTAGAACAGAAATCCTCGGGGCACCCAGATTTTACACTGATGTTCTTAACAGACCAGGAGATGTATTCAACTTCTGGAGGTAGGTGCGCTGATTGGAATAACCACCGACGGCCGCCATGGCTTACGCACAATGGTCCACCTGATGGACTAAGTGCGGAAATCAAACCCTCTAACATAGAACATAGTACACTGAAATATACCGAAAGGTTGCTTTTCGTACCGAAATGCAATACCAAGTCTCGTACGAAACTGCAGAGTGCTCACTAAGTTGCTCATATTGTTCATATTGCATCTTACAACTTTCTCAGATGGCTTTTATCACACCTAAAGTAACTGATATACCTACCTACTTACGTACGTAAGGGAAAAATAGAAGTATAAAGGAAAATTATACTGAAAACTTTTACACGTGTTCAGCTGCATTCGACAAGAGAGTCTTCTGAAGGCAGTAAAGTGGTTTCCTTCAAGAGCGGCGATCGCCACATAGCGTCTGCAATTCACAATCGAATGATAATGTTGTTTATGAGAGTAAGTTGCAATGAAATGTTTATTTCTGTAAGTAGATCTTTTAAGACGCTTTTTTACACGTCATTTCCTAGCTGACTGATCCCTGAGAAGAAATGCCTAAACAAACTCAGAGGACCAGCTCTCCTATATAGTCCAAACATTATATTAGGGTTTTACGAGTATGTGAGTCTGACAATGCAGGGCTATGTCTGGAAAGGTTTTTTGAAGAAAGAGCCATTTCAGCTTTAAGTTGACTTGTCCCAACAGACAGTATTCATTCATTAGTCATCGTGTAGCTGGAGTAGTTGATGTGTTATCCTAGATGGCGTTTTTTGACAACGTAAAGTCAATCCCCGCTGCCATCATTTCCATGACAGCTGTCACTGCAACCGTAGCGGCTACCTGTCTTCTTTATAACATCAGCTTTAGTATGTAGTCGTTATAGAGCAGTGATTGCCCGGCGGTAATGGTCCCGACTTACGAGTATTAAGTCGTGAGTTCGAACCTAGGCACGCGCTTTACTTTGTGTAATTCATTTCTCTCAAAACGGTGAAAGAAAACATTGTGAGAAAAACGGGATATCATAGAACCGAAAATTTGAAGACATGTGGGATCTAGATCTACCAACCGGCACTGGGCCCGCGTGGTGGATAACGGCCCTCTACGGCTCCGTCCCAGTAATGGAAACTTCATGGGCTAATTATGTATGTATATAGGTATGTTAAGTAGTAAGTATGTAATAGTTTTAATACATAGATTGGCACTTCCAAAGATCCGGAAGGGACTTAAAAAAATCTCATTGGAAAATAAAATATGCAATCCAATGCATACGATATACGGAATCGACATAATAGCAAAGGAAAACGGTGAACCATGTCCTCCAAGGAACAAGAAACAGTTTTCTCAAGAGAAATTACATTAAATGGTTTAGCATACATTCTTAATTGATTGAACAGCGAGGTCAGTTGCTGTAAGTAAGTGCACTCTCATCCGTATCATGAGTATTCCCAGAGATGAAAAAATTGATGCGGTTTACTGCATCTTAATGGGTTATTTAAGAAATAAGTTAGGTCTTGTACAGACGCCAGTACATCAAGCTACACAATCTGTCAAATTTCTTTAATAGATTTTCAACTTTATCGCTAAAGCATTAAGGTTCAAGGTTGATTGGGAAAATTTGACAGTTTCGGGTAGCTTGACCTGCTGGCGTCTGTACTAACGTATTCTTAATCGACTTACAAGATTATTTTTGGTATCAAGTATAGCGGGTTACTATCTATTGTGATCCGAATCAATGAACAGCCAAAAACCAATTTTATTCAACTCCTGAGGAACAAATTAAGCAGTTAAGAAACATGATTCAAATCACGGGTAGTACGCGCAAAGTGTAATTATTTATTTAGCACATGATTCTAAACCCTAGATTAGAAATTTGTCGTCGGTTATCGAAAACAAAATCAGCTGTTTCATAGAAAAGTAAACCTACGTGGACAAAATATAACAGCAATTTTTTTTTTTTTATAACCTATAGTAAACTTCAACCCGGGTGGGTCAGAATCATGAACTGAATCATGGTAACAGGTTACGCGTAAACGTCTCTGCCTACACAGTTATAAGTGAACAGGCATCTTCTTGGCACGCTCGTTCCATCATAGACCTCATCCATCGCTTTCCATCAGGCGTGATCACGGTCAAGAGCAGGCCAACGTAGCAATAAAAAAAGGAAAGCCAACTCCTGAGCTTTCAATAATCCTTACTACATCCTCGTTAATATTAAAAACGTGAAAGTTTGTTTATGGATTGATGGATGGATGGATGTTTGTTATTCTTTCACGCAAAAACTACTGAACGGATTTGGATGAAATTTGGCACACAAATGGTTTATACCCAGGATTAACTTATAAGACACTTTTTATCTCATATTCCTGCGGGATCGAAACTTATTCGGGTGAAACCGCGTGGCGGAGCTAGTACTGCATGATCAATCTGATACCATCACATTCAAACTTATTTCATTGCAACTAAAAGAAATGGCATTAGTCCTAACGCTTCCCATACAGCTGCAATATTCCTATAACTTTATATGGGAATATTACAGCTGTCATCCCATTGAATCTTTTGAAAGCTACCAAGAAAGTTACCTAATAAGGATCGTATTATATAGTTCTCAGTACCTTTCAAAGCCAAGGTACGAAATAAACACTTTAATCCTTTTTTTTTTAATGATATAAATTAGTGCTTGGCTGCGATCCCGCCTGATGGAAAGCAGTGATGCAATCGTTGATGGTAAAGTGCACTAATTTATTATGAGCCTATTCACTCTAGCCTTGAAGACACTTAAATTATAATCGGACGTGAAGACCGCTGCAGGCAAATTGTTCCAGTCCTTCGATGTACGCGGTTTAAACGACGAGGCGAAACGCTTCGTCCGGATCGTACCGGTGTCAACAACGTAAGGGTGGACACTCGCCGCACTCCTTTTATGAGAAAAACAACCTTAACTGATAAATCGCTTACTACCCCATGAAAATTTTCCGGAACTTTAATACAATTTTGTCCGAACAGTTTTTCTTTCCTACAAAAGCCGAGGGGTTCTAATCTCCAGCCATCAACAACCCAGCTACATACGTAAGTTCAGTTCCTGATAAAACTTTTGATATGGGCGTGTATCGAGTTTTTTGGCCTGCTTCCATGTTATTTTTGTGAAGTTTTCAAGGAAAACTATGAAGATGTCAGTATTATCAGATGGGGAACTGTGTTCCTACGTTATTGCTTTTAAATTCAGGCGAAGGTTCGATGGCTTTTGTATTATTGTAAGAACTAGACTAAATTAGCGAACATAAAGTGACCTTGTTTGCGTTGTTCTTCAGAAAGGTGAAAAACCGGCGTGCGTGTGTGTTTGGCACCCTGCAACACACTTTCAGTCAAATCTGAATAATTCTGAAGAATTTTGTTTTGCTAATCCATTACTTCATACGTTTGAAAAATTTGCCTGCTCAGCAAAGTAAATAACGCAATGGATGTTGTTGCACTGTCAAAATGAAAGCCTTTGCTACTGTTAGTGTGTGTAATAAGTGTGTGAATGTAAACGAAGCAAAAGGTGTATGTAAGGATCATAGCTGCCAGGTGACGTTCTGTAGTTTCTGCCTATCCCTACGGGAAGAAACTCACTTTATGTATGTATTAGATCAAATTGAGACGATGCGCATAAATGCGGAACTCATAAGAATTGGGATACATATATTATGCTGTTTGTTTATTTCCAGGTTAAAAATAGTAAGATACATTTTGCCTACTTTTTAAACTGTTACGCAATTAACTTGAGACCTAAGAGAAAATCGGTTTACAAGGTAAAACACCAAAACCTACCTACTGTCATTAAGACCTGTTTTCCCTGAGGGTTTCAGAGGTCAGTCGGTCAAACTGTGGTTTCAACAAAAAAACTGTTCGGTCATTTGAGCAGAGAGAGTAAATTACAGGGTTTTGTGCATTGTTTTTGAGTAAGTAAAACCATAGTTGTTATATTATTCCATTATATTCCTAGAAGATACTCGTAGTTCTAAACTTCGTTTTTTAATTCCAGATACTAATCTGACATTCTAGTATTTTGTGTTTGCGTTTTTTTTAATATAGAAATTTGACATTACACCTATCATTAGCATCTGGGTTTAAAAAACGAAATTTACTTGTTTACATTTTTATCGTTGTCACTCAGCTTGTCAGCCGAGTCTGACGCCTGCTTGTTTTATATTATTCTAATCTTAAACTAAATTAATGTTTGTCTCGTATTTGTTGCCAATAACTTTAAAAGGACTCGCGGAGATTGCATCAGTTGCATGTAAGCATCAAATAAGTACTCAATACTCAATAATTTATTTGCATTCCACAATGTGAACTTAGGTGGTAACTTAAAATTATATGCGATCATTGTGGACTCTGTCGGGCACAGCAAAATAGTAGGAGTCTTCTGAACTAAATTCACTATTATTACATTTAGGTATAGGGTAAGCATAACATTAAATAAGTATAACTTCTACAGTACTTTGGTAAGTAGGTTTTTAGCTACCAATATTTGGTCTATTTACAGAATCTATGTTTACCTTATGTCCCTAATTAATGTGTAAAAACCTTTTAGGAGGTAGTAACTCAATAAAACAATAGTTTACCAAAACGACATGGATTCACTTTTATTAGTTGACACATCTACACATTAGGATGATCGCGTACGAGTGGCCACGAGTCTTGTGCCCTTACATTATAAAGTATCCCTTGACATAACATACTAGATAGGTACCTACGAGTACGTACAGACGCCAGCAGGTCAAGCTACCCGAAACTGTCAAATTTTCCCAATGAACCTTGAACCTTACTGCTTTTGCGATAAAGTTGAAAATCTATTAAAGAAATGTGACAGATTGTAGTAACTTGATGTGCTGGCGTCCGTACATACTGTCGTTATGGCCCTACAACCTGATAAATATAGACTTTTTTAGTAGGATGGTTCCTAAGTACAAGCCTATCTAAACCGCCAATTTCTGAAAAACAAATATTTTATCAAGCCGGTATACTTACGAACTGTATTCTCAAAACCAAAATTAGGTCAACCCCGAATTAAGTTTAGTCAACAACATTGTATATAAACGCTTTTGTGGTACTTTAAGCACCGAATTAATTACTGTCAATACAGCAAAGGTTATAACATAATTAAATGAAGAGGTACTTAGCTCGATAAGTAAACGGTGGCGCCAAGATTCAATATTGGGGCCTAACACACAATAAGAGGGAATTTGTTTCTTAATATGGTATAAGTAAGAGGCCATTTTCTTGCTTATTCCTTGCAAAACAATGTGGTCAAGGCAGTATTTAGGTTTATTGCTATGCTTCCCGAATGACTAAGTGCTTTTATCTGGCATTTAACGAGAGAGCGCTTTCAAACGTTTACGATTTTCTGGGCTTATATAACCTACTTAAACAATTTTCTATTCAATTTTCAATAAGTTGTGCGCAAGTTACCTATTTGTTTTGTAAAGGAAATTTTCTTTTTTCTGGTAAAAAACTACATCCATCTCATGGGGGAATGACAGTTTAGTATTCAGCCTAATAGTACATACTAATTCCATATAATCATCAAAATGAAACTTCGAGTTTAGAATTATTGGCGGGCTGCATTTTTGTAATGGCAACTCTAAAAGCGTTTATTTTTTTACTTTCAATTATTTTGTGAATGAAAATGAATATCGCGATATTCGGGTAGAAGTCGATCGGAAAACTAAATAATTTTACAATTTGCAAAATTAACTCCGGCCTCCGTGGAAAATTTCACCTTCACGAAGGTGAAATTTTCCATGAAGGCATGTAGAAAAAATTGATCAAATTGCTTATTAGGCTGCTATTTATGGGAAATACGTCCTCAGATTCAAAAATAACGTCTAAATCACGTAAAGAACCCGGTAATGTGTTCTATGAATCGGTTATTTTCATACGCGGTGAATCAATAAGGTATTTGCAAGTCACTGTAACAAATTGCATCGAATTTATTTTGATAAATGAGCGTTTTCCGCGTAAGCTGTTTTATCTTTATAAATATTCGTCTTTGTAAAGCCTGCTATACTCAATGGATGTGTAAATCATAGGGGAGCGTGAATTTCCTGTAATAGTTTATTTTGGTATTTGGTTCAAATTCCAGTTGCTTACGTGAATTCGATAAGAGGGAAAGCTCAAAGCTCCTTTCCTCTTATCGAAAAACATACCTTAGAGGAACTTTGTAAAGTGGTTTATCATCTGATTGGACAATAGAGTAAAAGGGGAAATAACCCCGTTCCTCTATTTCTACACGTGGAACGTGCTAATTCAAAAGTTTGCTAGCTTCATGCAAAATGTTAGGAAACCGTTTGTCTTAGAAGAGCAGTGACCGCTACATGCGACCGTAATGTCCTAATAGGTACATAGTGTTTTTTCACACCTTAATGTCAAACAGGGAGAGTAGGGAGGCCTTTGCCCTGCAGTGGGGAAAAAAAGTCAAATACTGGTGAAAGTGACAGATTTTCATGATATCCGTCATGACGAAAACGCTCTTCTAGGAAACTAGCTTGAGTAAGAAAAAATGGTTTATTTATCACTGAAATACGTGCACACATAAAGATAAATTAACTCGAATAATAAATAAACAATTAAAACGAAATAGATCTATAATCACGAGCACTGCCGATCGATTCTGTAAAAATCTCACTGTGAAAAGTTAGGTGAAGTGAGCTTATAGTGAGCTGTCAATAGTGTCAATCCCTAGTATTAGTTGGAATGACAGCTCACTCCACGCTCACTTCACCTAAGTTTTCACGGTGAGATGGTTACAGAATTGCACTGGTGGACAGCCGTGTTATTCTGTAACAATCTCACCGTGAAAACTTAGGTGAAGTGAGTTGTCAATAGTGTCAATCCTTATTATTAGGTGGAATGATAACTCACTTCACCTATGTTTTCACGGTGAGATTTTTTTACAAAATCGAGCGGCAGAACCTACTTCGGTTTATTATTATTATTTTTCATTACCTATTTCCCCTAATTAGTTATTAGTAGAACCACTTATCATTTAGAATAGAATAGAATAGTAAAAAATATCGTCGGTTGCCGTGAAAACCTGCGTGGTAATTGCGTAACACACTATCGGTAGCAATGGCTTTCATTTTGACAGTTCTACAAGATCCATTGCGTCATTTACGTTGTTGAGCAAGAGGGGCTTGTGGCTAGGTAATAACCGCCGCACGGGTCGATCGATCAGGTTAAGCTACGCTTGCCGCGGTTGGTCCGTGGATGGGTGACCATCTTCACATATAGACCCCTCCGTGCCTCCGAAAGCACATTAAGCAATGGCTTAACAGCCGGGACCAATGTTTCCCGGCTGTCATTCGTGGATCTTTGACAGTCGTTACGGGTCGTCAGTAGCCCGAAAGTCTGACAGCCAGCCCAAGGGTTACTAAGGGGTGTCGCATTACCCAGTAACTGGGTTGTGGAGGTCAGATAGGCAGTCGCTCCATGTAAAATACTGGTATTCAGCTGCATCCGGTTAGACTGGAAGCCGACCCCAACATAGTTGGGAAAAGGCTAGGCAGATGATGCAGATGATTTACGTTGCTGAGCAAATGAGCAGACACATTTTCGAACATATGAAGCAATGGATTAGCAATAAATACTTTCAAAATGATTGAGATTGTGATTGAAAGTGTGTTACGCAATTAAGGTGCTTGTTAAGCTTTTCTATGATTCGTTGCGTTAACTCGACAATTTCCAAACTGTCGAGTTAACGCAACTGTCTAATCGGTGAAACTGACAAAATAAACTGATGACTGAAGGAAACTGACCAGTGATACGCCGCCTCTTTTTATTGTCCTCCCCCAAGTATTGTCGAAAAATAATAAGACAAACAAAAGATTGATGGTCACCAAAATAAATTGGATATATGACACCGGCGCACACTGTTGAATGGATGTAAGATGGATGACCTCACAATAATGACGACAGTAAGTAATCCGATACTGGGGAAATAGTGGAGATAACCAGAATGGTTCAGGTAGATAATGAACGAAATGGAGGTGTCAAGAAGATATTTACGACGTGTTGGGAAGTCGTTTAGAAAAGAAAAAGACGTTGCCCTTTGCCGGAAAAAAATGCTGGCGCCAGGGACCAAATGGATGAGTGAGGCAAATTGCAGAAGAATTTGTAATACCTAATAAGGCAGAAATATTCTGCAAGCGGATAGCAGTGGTGGCCCAGTGATAATGGCCGCGACTTACGAGTTTAAAGGTCGTCGCCTGACAGGCGTTTTACTTTGTGTAAATTATTTCATCACCACTGCTCTGGAAACGGTAAAGAAACATCGTGAGGAAACGGGCATGTCCTAAAACCAAAAATTCGATGACTTGTGACATCTAGGTAACAACCCGTACTAGGCCCGCGTGGTGGATTACGGCCCGCTCCCTCTCACAAAGAGGAGGCCTGTATCCCAGAAGTGGGAAGATTATAGGATTATATTTTTTAATTCTGCAAGCTATCTCGAATCTTAATTCTGTACCTGTATTTTAAGTACAGACGACAGAAGGTCAAGCTACCCGAAACTGTCAAATTTTCCCAATCAACCCTGAACCTAATGCTTTAGCGATAAAGTTGAAAATCTATTAAAGAAATTTGACAGATTGTAATATCTTGATGTGCTGGCGTCTACTGTGAAGCTCTCTACGAGCTTCTCGGTACCGGGAGGAATAAAATCAAACTACGGTTTATCTCGTATATGCAACAATTATTCCTATAAAATATACTTCGTATTTTAATTCTTTTGCTTATCAGCCAAATCTGACTCCATCTTAAATTATAATAATGTTTGTCTCGCTTCTCATGCCAATAACTTTTAACAAACTCGGGGAGGTTGCATGAAAGCACTAAATAGGCAGTACCTCGACAGTACCTACTTTTTAAGATATGTAGGTACAGGGCCTTATTTTCTATGACACAATGAACGAAACCGCACGAAATGAACGCGAAATTGGCGTGATTAGCTAAGGAATTGACGTGGCTGCGAAGTAAGGAATCGTTAAGTGGTCTTAATGCCCTGGTAAGAAGGGATAGGAAATGGTTTCAAATAAAATCAAGTTCCATAACTAGGCGCAGTTAGATCTAAAATTGACAACTCTTAGACTTAAATATGCTATACTAGCTGCGCTTCGCGGTTTCACCCGCATAAGTTTCGATCCAGTGGTAATATCGGGATACAAAGTATCCTATATGTTAATCCTGGTTATAAACCATCTGTGTGCCAAATATCATCCAAATCCGTTCAGTAGTTTTTGCGTGAAAGAGTAACAAACATCCATCCATCCATCCATCCATTCATCCATTCAAACTTTCACGTTTATAATATTAGTAGGATTAGTAGGATAGGAAGTAGGAAGTAGGATAGTAGGATAGGATAGTAGGAAGTTTTCTTTAGAAGCACTTCTTTGCGTACGACAATGGAGATAAATTGTACTTGATCTAAACTATACAGTTCTATCTAAAACTAGACACAGTCAATCAGCCTAGCCTTCTCCCAACTACGTCGGCTTCCAGTCTTACCAGATGCACCTAGATACCAATAATTGGAATACATGTAGACACCCAAGTAGCACATTAGCGATGAATTAGGTCATAAACAAGCGACATTGCAGTCTACAGCTTTTATGCAGATGTACTAAAGGATAGGACGAGTCTTTAGACTGTATTAAGGAAAGATTATACACTATTAAACAGCATAGCTGACTAATGACTTTATGATGGCGAAAAAGTGTACTAAAAGCATTTAAGTAGAATTTGAAAATGATCTAGTCCAGCTTTTGGCTGCATGTGATACTACTGGCTGGTTTAGAAGTCCAAAGCTTGTTAACAACTGCTTAATACGAGAAATTCACCTCTCTTGTAACGGTGCGGACTGCGTTAAAGTATCGAATAATGCCACTGGCTTTTAATTGGTGTACACTAATTCTATTCTAATTCTACTTCAACGAGCTTGTTAATGACTGATTAAAAGTGGATATGTAGTCTCTACAAATGCCGTTACATTTATAAGAGAATCATTAATTCACCCCGAGTTGTAAATTGGAGTAGGTGTACTCCATCCTAATGCCAATGCATAAAGTGTAGCTGACAGCTATTTTACAGCTTTCGGCGTTATTTAAGATTAAATCTAGATTATTGGTGTTTAAATTACGTCAGATTTGATTTTTTTTGCATAACGTGTGACGCGACTTCAAGAGTTACTACGTATATTTTAATACACTTTAAATAAAAAATGAACAACTTAAAACCATGGAATAAAAGAAAAAGAACTGGTGGAGTAAAAAGAAAACTGTCAAAAGAATACGCTAAGGCTTCTATGGACGAATTGCAAAGGAGCAGTGCTAATGCAGTTGATATTTACACGCCAGTGACGTTTACGCATAGTGAGGGTTCCGCACAAAAAGATTTTGATCAAAATATTGATGCTTATAATAATGATGCAGTTGATGTTTACAAGCCAGTGTCGTTTTCGTATAGTGAGGGTTCCGGACAAACAGACTGATCAAAATATTGATGTGTTAGCAAAAAATGCTTTAACTCATTTTATGTTTTTATATTGTGCCATTACAATTTGTTTAAGTGATAACTACAGGGTGGCCGGAACATT
Organism: Apamea monoglypha; assembly: GCA_911387795.2. Lineage (NCBI taxonomy): Eukaryota > Metazoa > Arthropoda > Insecta > Lepidoptera > Noctuidae > Apamea > Apamea monoglypha. Next base: position 5,754,286 of record OU426918.1, read on the forward strand.
GACGTCCAAAAATAAAATTTAGGTCCCTCGTATCGTGGGGTATCCGAATCACCCCCATGTATGTTCCGCGACTTTTCATAGTTTTCGAGTTACGAATTTTTTTCTGATTTTTTGAGAATGATCAACCTGACCAATCTAAAAAATGGCTTTGTCGAGATTTTTTTTTTGCAACTGAATCTTCGTGAGTAGTACTTTTATGCATAAAATAATCAGCTTCGTAACTGTGATGAAAGTTATGAAAAAGTTGGTCTAAAAAAAAAAAAAAGTGCTAATTTTTTTTATGATTATGAAAGCTGAGAGTCTGGCGCATTCTTGAAGCCTACTTAGGAACCATGAAGTTTCCTGTTTAAATTTTTTATTTAAAGTTAAAATGCTAAGCCATAATTTACCGAACGTAATTTTTTCACTTTAGACCAACTTTTTCATAACTTTCATCACAGTTACGAAGCTGATTATTTTATGCGTAAAAGTACTACTCACGAAGATTCAGTTGCAAAAAAAAAATCTCGACAAAGCCATTTTTTAGATTGGTCAGGTCGATCATTCTCAAAAAATCAGAAAAAAATTCGTAACTCGAAAACTATGAAAAGTCGCGGAACATACATGGGGGTGATTCGGATACCCCACGATACGAGGGACCTAAATTATATTTTTGGACGTCAATGTTCCGGCCACCCTGTATAATCCATTATTACCACTGTCAGAAGAGCTGCTTCAATACTTTGTAGAGCATTACAAGGATGTTTATGGTGCAGATTACGTGACCAGCAATGTGCATAATCTGCTTCATGTCACCGATGAGGTTCAATTAAGATTTGGGTCACTTCAAACATTCAGTGCCTATCCTTTTGAAAATAAATTGCATTTGATTAAAATAATGATGCAAAGTGGTAACAAACCACTTTCGCAGGTAGCAAGAAGACTCAGTGAATGTTGTGCTACTGATCGAAAAGATGAAAAGAAGTTAGAGATGCCTTTCGTTACCAAGGATAATAAAAGTTTCCCCAAAATTAATTTTCTGGATTTTATACTTACAGCGAGATCTAAAGATAAATATTTCATGACTAGTAATCGTGAAATCATTGATACAGAAAATGTAATTATAGGCTACAAAATAACAGGTTTAATAGACATTTTTTACTACCCAGTAAAGTCATCACTTCACTCACAGTCACTTTTAGCATATTTAAAGCAAAACGGCCTAACGCAGAACGTATTGAAGTGAAAATATACTTTCTGGATGTGAATTTTGAATTTATATGTATTGAACATAAAAACTACTTGTATTTCATACCCGTTTTACATACTTTGTAATTAATTAGGGAAATAGTTTTTTTGAAATATTATTATTTCAAGTAAAGTGTATGTAATTCTGCTGAGCCTTATACAATCTTAATAAGGATAATAAGAAAAATAAAAATCGTTTTATACATTTGTACTGTTTTTTTAATCAATATGAAATATAATTTGTGGAAATACAACATAACTACGAACAAATGCTACTTTTCATAATCTGAATTATTTTTTAATCACAGTCACCAGATTTGGTATCGATATTAAAATAAAAAACCTTATGCCATTATTAGTCCTAACACAAAAAAAAAAATAGGCCAGCACAACTCTGCTGATGGATACTACCTCAACTTTGTTTGTATGGTGATCACATCATTATATGAAATATATGTTTTTTTGGAAATAACATAATTAAGAAAATAAATGTTACTTTTCATAATCTGAATTATTTTTGAATCACTAACACCGGATTAGGTACGCTATTAGGTACCTATAATAAAATAGTCTCAGTCATTATTATATTTAGCCTTGACACAAAATAATATATGCTATCACAGCATGGTACAGCATAAATTTCCCCAATCAATTTTGAATGATTGGGGAAATTTGACGGTTTCGGGTAGGTTGATGTGCTGGCGTCTGTACAGACGCCAGCAGGTCAAGCTACCCGAAACTGTCAAATTTTTTCAATCTACCTTGAACCTTAATGCTTTAGCGATAAAGTTGAAAATCTATCAAAGAAATTTGACAGATTGTAGTAACTTGATGTGCTGGCGTCCGTACATCAATTTAGTAAGGCGATTGCGAAAAGTTTGAAATAAAAAAAAACGTCATATACAAAATAGTACAGAAACAAGATACTTTTGTTGATATACACACCGGTAAACTACTTAGACATATAAAATTGAGAAAAATTTTATAATACGTTTACATTTCCGATAATTTGATCTTGAACATCTGAGTTTGGTATAATATTCTTTTTTCGCTTTCGGGTTCTTGATTATTATTTTCAGAGATTTTCTCATCGATCGCTTCTTTAATTTCATCTCCGACGGTTTCCTTCACGTCTGCTGTTTTTGTTCGTTTGTTAATGTTACTTGAATCTTTGCGTGTGCGTTTTGTGGAAGTTCTTAGGTTTTTAATTTCTAATCTTTTCCCTGAATTTTCCAACACTGTCTTGCAAAACTTTTTCAACGATTTAGATTATTTTAAACTGCATTATTGTTCCTGAAAACAATATTAATGTAATTAGCAAAGTACCTGTAGTGTATTTACTGTATTTCCAAAGAGCTATTGACTGTTGAGCGAGCCAAGCCGTCTCTTAATGTGTTATTTAAAAAATTTAAATCATATCTTTTGGGCCTGCAAGGGTATTTCGAAAGCTAAACATTGTTCATAATGAAATGGTTTTCTGTCGAGATTTCTTTATCCCTGAAAATCTATTGTATGCTCTCTCTTTATACCAATACACAGTAAGAAAGCTAATTAAAATCCTTTGTCCAGCCAGCATAATGCTATAAGCTGGTACATAGACTTGGCAACACCACTGTTACAGTAAATAGCTTTTCAAAAGCATTTATGGAGAATTTGTGCTGGTTATCAATGGACGCCATTCTAGCATTACAAAAATGATTTATTACTAAATATCCAGATGATTTTTTATAGATTTTAAGGATATTTGATAGCTTTTAATTCAAACAATATGTTTTCCACTTGTTTCCTAATGGGACACAACAAGTTAGAAAGCAATAATTTGAGTGATAAATTTATTAAGTATTCGTACATCATTTATTTTGTAAAATATTTTCGTTAAAGCGATATTATTCTGATGGCGCGTGAAATATTTGATGTAATTACCTATACACATTTACAGTAAAATGGTACTCGCAACTCAATTTACATACAAGGATACTGAAAATCAACGTGAAAACTATTAAAATATCTTACCTTAAATATTATCCGCCCGCCCACTTTAACAAATAATAACTGTCGTCTGTCACAAATACACAAAATAAATATTAAAAATTTTTTTTTTTGTTGTTTATACTTTAATAAAAGCTGTTGCTAAGCCTCAAAACATCTAAAAGCTGTTAAAGAGAATTAAAGAAGCTGAATCTTAGGCTGCAATGACTGTTGTATAGCTGTATAAGCCAATGTACAGGCCTTGTACAGCAGTTTCAATGATTATACTGCCGTTAACCAGCCACTGTAATGCTCAAGGCTGGTTAATTTGGGGCCCAAATTGGAATTACAAAGGTTGCGTAGCTAACTACACAGCCCTTATGCAGGAAACTAAAACAGCCTTGAGTAGTCACTAAATTCTATAATCAAGTCACTGTGCGGCTGTCATGTGCTACTTGGGCAGCCTATCTGACCACCACAACCCAGTTACTGGGTAATACGATACCTACCCTTTTTCAATACTTCACCCTAATTACGTAACACACTATGAAAGTCAATCTGAATCATTTTGAAGAATATTGCTGATACATTGCTTCATAATTATTATGTTCGTAAAATTTTTCTGCTCAACAACGTAAATAACGCAATAAATGTTGTTGAACTGTCAAAATGAAAGCCATTGCTACTGATAATTTGTTAGGTACTCAATTATCCTGCTGGTTGCCAATCTTTCCGGCTTCTGACGACCCGCAACGACTGTAAAATATCTACAACTGACAGCCGGGACCAAGTACGGAGGAGTCTCGATATGTAATGGATAGTCCACGGACCGCCCGCGGAAAGCAAAATTTACCTGATCAGCCGACCCGTGCGGCTGAGCCAGGACCCCCAGAACTAGACACAGTCGTAAGCAAATAACAAATTAAACATTTGTTAATGAACTAATTATTTCTATAATGTATCTGTGACCCTCGTTTCGGTGTAGTGAGACCGTACAATGTCTAAAGTCAAACAAGGGATAATTAATTTGAGCGAAACTTTTCGTTTATAGTACGTATGAGTCTCTATTTGTTCAGTTATATTGTTAGAAACAGGTTGTAGTTTTAATTTATGTTAGTAATTAAAGAGAGTAGGACTTTGCCCTGCACTGGGACATCACAGGCTTTTAATAATAATAATGTGTGAATATTTTATTATCATTAGCCAGGCAGGGGACATAGTCCTTCCATAGTTCAAGGTAACCGATCCACTATAGCCACCCAAAACCATACCCCAATCTATTTTGTTTCTATTTTCTACTATACTCCTACACCAACCAGGGGTTGTGCTTGGGTGCACTTGCATGCATACAGGATTAATCGTCGGTTCGTACCTCCTCATCATTTAAAATTGGTCAAAGGGACCTCTGCGAGTTGGCTTCGGCCCCTGGTACGCCTTCCAAAGTTCCGGGACCCCAAGGTCCAGAGAAATATCACAAGACACAATTAAATAGGTTTAGATACCAATGTAAGAAGTCCCATCACGTAGCCGTTATCTACGCATTCTGTGCATCAAACTAAATAACATTGAGCAAAAATATTGTTGGGAATTGGGAAACGACTTGGATATATGAAAAATTGCTGTTAACAGAAGGAAGCAATGTAACGCAAAACATTGTGCTTACGAGTGCAGGTGGTGTAGAGGTCATGGGAGGATTTAAACTTAAGTTATTACGTGTATAACTTGTTACAACTTCAAATTCAAATTAAAATATTTAAAAAAATATATATATAATATTAAAATATTTATTTGCCAGAAAATAATATGTCCACTTCGGTAAGCGTCTTTTTACACCCATTATAATAACTGAGGGCCCAATTCTGCTAATTTACGAGTACAAACGCTTCAATCGAGTGCCTATCGTGTGTCAGTGGAACAGTTAGACATTTGGTATTCTGCTAGTTATTAAGGTCCACTGGATGTAGGTAAGTGGATGACTGCCATGTAATTGGGCCTCGGCCATTCCTGTTACGAGCGATCATTGGGGACAGTTCCATCAATCAATCATTTTCGACAGACAGATTGGAAATTGCAGCATGATGTTGTCAGTCAGCACAATCCTGTGGGGTCAAAATGGCTAAATCAACCATCATGAACATCGCTTTGCCTACTCTGTAAATTATGCGTTTAAGTGCCATCGGCAGAAAGTTTTATTTTTGGACTCTGAAGACTAACACAACATATTTTATTTAAAAAAAAAAAAAAACAAGGCTGGTTTTAGAGATGGGAATGCTGAGATGACCCTTATTCCCAATGCCAATGCTAAAAGCGTCTGTCTATTATAATTCTTGCCTAATAAAACACCTCTACCCTTAAATCTTACCCCAAAGAATACTATATTATTCCATTCGACCATAAAATATTTTATGTATTATCCGAATATCAATGTCCCTCGATCAAGTGAATTGATACGCTTCTCCAACAAAAAGTCCCCGACCAAACCCACTCAGCTTAACCAAATCCCTGTAGAATGCAACGCCATGACTCCCCATAATAAGTTCAGTAATAACTTGTGACAAAATTAGGTCACCCATATACTGTGCTTTCAGGCCGGCACGTATGGGACATACTTATTGTTGATTTTCCCATTTTTTCCGCCAAAACTCTTTCCACTTCGATGGGCCTTCGGATATCCAATAAGGTCATGAGGAGGTCACTTTTCGATCAATTTTGGGATAATACTACAAAGACGATGAGTTACAATCGTTTGCTTTCTTATTTCTAAAATTTTTTTTTTCGTTTAGGGCCTTCAATAATCAGTGCCTTTGCCTTCCTATCTAGGAAATACCTACTTTTTTATGTATAGGTACCTAACTTAGTAGCATAACAGTTTGAGGTTATTACACTCTTATTTATTATAGGTAATTAAAATTAATATCCTAAAAAGTAAGATTCATTAGTAGTGATTTGGAACTTTTCTAAAAAATTACAAAGTTTTCTCCATTAAAAGTTATGTAAAGGGTTTATTAGATCGTCTTTGCTTATAAAGTATACTATTACGGAATCTTTTACCCCGAAAAGCACCAAAATCAAGCCTAATATTTCACTCAAGATGTTTAGTGCCTACTAAAATAATTTGAGCACAACTTAAGAACGTGAATTTCGTACAAGATATTTTACTCTTGCAGGTACACTATTCTTATGCATTATATTGCATTTGCTGATACATATTTTTAAATATTAATTTAACAATATGAACATTAACACTAAAATAATGACAATGTAATTTCGTGTCATAAATATAATAAAAATAATTAATGTTTAAAAGGAACGTTATCAAAAATAAAACATAAACTGGCAACTCCAAGCAGAACTGTCAGTCTGTCACTGTCATGACGTCAAAAATGAAATTATTCGAATTGTTTGTTGATGTAAATATTTGCTAATTGTGATACTAATAGTTGTTTTTCAATAAACAATCTATGTGTGTGAAGTGGAAAAAGGTCGTTTGAAAAATGGCTAGTAAACATGAATACAATTACTCGTACTCACCACTATGGGCAGGAAATGAGTGAGTAGAACTTTTGTTTACTAAAGTTTAGAATTATCTATTTTGATATGTAGGTATTCATTAATTTAGATATTCTCACTTAGAAAGCTATCCATTCTGCTAACCGTTTATCTTTATAAGCGGTCAGCGGAATGGATAGCCAAAGAATCTTGGAGAAAAGAATCATTGTGATATTAAATATTTTCCCTATTGTCATTTCTACTTGGCATATGTTCATAGGTAAATAATTGGTGTTATTATGATTTCACCTATCAAGGCCGGTTCATTACCTGTTACAGTACGAGGTCAAACAAACTCTTCAGTTTACATCTTTTATGAACTCCTAATACAACATACATAATGCATAGTTTGACATTCAACTTTATGATTAATTTACTTACAGTCACGCTATTTACAAACAATGAAAATTTTATATTTCATTACTTATGTTAAAGTGTTTTTTCCTTGGTTCAATTTGTTTTTTGTCACAGCAAACAAATATTTAATTAAGTACTTAATGTAAATTTTTCCAAGTATGCGGCATGTTTATTTGGTAAGATAATAATTAAGTAAATATCGGATTCTTAATAAAATGTTCATACCTTGAATGTGTTTGTTGTTATCATGAACATAATTTATTTATCCATCTCATCATTTCATCAGAAAATTTACAATCTAATATAAGTAATTAAATAATGTATAATTAGTGTTTACAATTTCCAATTACAAGCTTACTCAAATTAAGTAATGGTGTTAAAAGCCCATGAAATTAATTATTTGAATTAGATAAATAAGTTTTGCAATTTATTCAATGGGGACTTTAAAAAAAATCAGTAATTTTTTTTACAATATACAGTTTACACACACATAAAATCACACCTGTAATGCCCGCACGATTTGGCAGAATCGTACCTATAGTTCACCCACATTTTGCGAGTTACACGGAAGTCTCAGCACAACTTAACAAAAATAAAACACAACCAACAACAACATACAATACATTAAATATAAAACCAAGTGAATCATGTCAGTCAAGTTTACTCCCCTACTGTATGTTAAAACAAACACCATACTTTAGTTAAACAATGTTTTAATCATATTACAAACAAATTCTTGTGGTAATAGCAAACCCATGGTACAACTTATCACTGTTGGCATGGCTAACAAAACTACCTGCTCTCAACACTCTGATTAAAGAATGTGCCCATTGTATGAAGCAAAAATTTTAATAAAATATTGGTAATTAATTTTTTGAACAACACAGTTACTGGGTAACACAATACCCCATGGTCGTCAGTCTTTAATATAAAACCAAGTGAACTATTTTGGTATTTTTTTCTATCATAATAATTCATATTAGACACAAATTCTTATGGTAATAGCAAACCAGTAGTACAACTTATCACTGTTGGTATGGCTAACAAAACTACCTGCTCTCCACTCTCTGATTAAAAATTGTGTCCATTGTATGAAGCAAAAATTTGAATAAAATGATGTTTGTTAATTTTTCACACAAGTATTTTGTAGATAGGATCAGTACTGATACCCCATTGTAAGACTGGTTGTCACCATAAAATCATATTATGTGTGGCTAAGACTAGACTGTCAGACTTTTGGGCTTCTGGCTGTCATTCATAGATCTTTGACAGTTGTAACAACAACTGTCAAAGACACTACTACATAATACTATTATCATGTATGTACTGTGTAACCAGTATTTGATATGGAGCGACTGCCTATCTGACCTCCGCAACCCAGTTACTGACTAACATGATATCCCATTGTAAGACTGGTTGTCATTCTTTAATATAAAACCAAGTGAACTATTTTGTTAATTTTTATTAATTTTTAATTAATATTTTAAATCACATTACACACAAATTCTTGTGGTAATAGCAAACCAGTGGTACAACTTATCACTGTTGGTATGGCTAACAAAACTACCTGCTCTCCGCTCTCTGATTAAATATTGTGTCCATTGTATGACGCAAGATTCACGTTTCATTTTCAATTATCAAGATTGCTTGCAGTGAGAGATTTAAGCAGTGAGTCAGTTTGCGGGTCAGGTATGGTAATGAAGTTAATCTTAGATATTTTTAAGATTAGCTTATTAGCTAATTAAGAATTCTCCATTATCTCCATCCTATTATCCTGGCAGCTGCTTGTTCTTGGGTTCCCTTTAGGATCATTCGAAGAGTAGGGTTAAAATAATTATGTAGAATTAAGACCTCATTACTCCTACTGGCATTAAACAATCCTCTGTCCGCAACTTCATATCCGTGTGAAGTTTCTTGTTCCGCCGACCCACCGCGTCGCATCTTTTTTTCTTTTTGCTCGGCTCCTTCGGGGCATATCGTGATGATGAATAGTCTATATGTATATAACCTTCCTCAAGAATTGGGCTGACAAATGCAAAAAGAACTTTTCAAATCAGGCTGGTAGTTCCAGAGATTAATAAAATTAAATATTAGTACCTACTACTACTATTCTGTAGTAGGTAGTATTACTATAAAATGTGTTTTTCCCGCATTGTCGAGGCGGGGGGGCTCAGTAGCCGTGGCTTGGACAACCACGGTGAAGCTAAGAGGAACCCGAGGAGGGGCCGCTCGTCAGGGCTTTGCCTGTAAGCCGACGACGTAGCGGCCAACAAGTAGGTTGCGGTGCCGCTTGGGCGACATCGCAACTGAGGCGGGCCGTGATGTGGTATGGGAGGCATCACGGCTGAGGGTTGAAGGCCGCGGCGGGGGAGGAGTGTCGGTATTGCGGTGCGCCGCTCTCCCTACCTTCCGCGGCCTTGACGGGGTCGCCACCGTCTGATGGCGAACGCGGTGGGGCCGCAGGGGAAGAGGAGTGTTGGTATGACGTTGGCCGCTCTCCCTATCCTCTGCGGCCGAAAATTGGCAGGCGGCGGGGCCAATGACCTGACCCGTCGCAGGGGGACCAACGGTGCCCAGACACGGGGTCGTCTGGCGCCCATGTGCTGGTTTGGTCCCTGGGGTGGTCACGGCGTGCCATGTGTTCTGGTGCGCCGGTGATGGGGAGTAATCCCCAGAGGAGGGTCCGGTGACGGACGGCCGCGGCGGGTTCACGGATGAGTGCTAAGGCGTGCCCGTGTTCCCGCCGTAAGCGGCAGAGGAGGACACCGTGGAGTTTTAGTGGGTTAGAGTCCCACATATCTGCACTATCTCCCCGTGGTAGTGCAGAAAGCATGAGCATTTCTCCACGTTAAAAAAAAAATAAAATGGTTTTAACCTATCTGTGACGTGTGCCAAACTTCATTAAAATCCGTTCAGCCATTTTTGCGTGATGGAGTAACAAACATCCAAACATACAAACTTCTACATCTATATCTATGTATATGTCGCAGCCAACTGGTTTAATTAACCGTTTAGTGAACCGCCTCGCCTTTTAACTAAACGACGCCGGGCGATCAACCAACGGCCGGAATGATATTCAAGACATTATAGTTTAGTTTGGAACTGTAACCAATCACATGCGAGCCGAATTGGTTGCAGTAACTAAGCCAGGGCACCCCGACCAAATGGGTTAGGTTAGAACTGTGATCAACCGCGTGCGAGCCGAGAGAGCGAAGCGAGGCGAGCACTACTTCCAAAGACGACGAGAGACGGAATGGTTGTCGCAGTGGTTAAGGGATTGACTGCTGCGCTGTGTGTCGCGGATTCGATTCCAGCACAAAACAAATATTTGTATAACCTACAAGTAGTTGGTCCGGGTCTGGCTGTTTGTGTATGTGAGTTTAAATGTTTGTAAACGCACCCACGATACAGGACAAATTCTCAGTGTGGGGCAACGTTTTTTTAAAAAAAAAAGTCCAGTCGGTTGACTAAACGGCTAATTTAACTAGTCTGCGTAGTATATATGTATACTGATAATAAAGCTGAAGATTTTGTTTGTTAAGTTATCGTACCGTATCGTCCGAAACAATGGACCGACACATAAGTGGGGGGTGCAGGCCGCGTGAGTGGGCGATCTAAGTCGATTGTCGTGTCAGTTCACAGTGAGAGGCGCGGGCGTCGAACGCTGACTTGCCGGCCTCGAAATACCAACCGACGTTCACCTTTGAACCTTCACACAAAGGAAACTCGACCTTACATACTTGAAACTAAAGTCTCTTTTCAAATCTTAGTTACCCGGTTTTATGGTGTAGTGACCCCGTTGCCGAAACCCAGTGAATTCAGTGTTGTGAAAATGAATGAAGACAATACCGTTTCGGACGACTTGAAAAGGCAAGCTGCAATATTCTATAATAGCACACAAAGGTTAGTTTATAATGTTTATTGCGAAAACATGCAATTGTTTGAAACTACCAACGGATGTCGCGAGTGTAAATTACATTTGGTGATTTTTTTATTGCCTTAACTCCTTCATATAAGGTCCATTTTCGCTTGATTGGCGGTTCGATGTTAGAAAAATGTGGTGCGGCATATGCCTGTGTTATACGTGTCGTGAAAAAATGTTCCGGTACGTTTGCGAATTAAGATGATCGATAGTTCCATGTTATTAACTTTTTGAATGAACACTCCAACTTCAATTAACATATTTGTGAGGTATTTTAAGAGCATGAAGTTTTCATTTCAGAAAATTTAACATCGTTGAAAACCTTGCCTTCCTTAATTAATCGTGTTTTTTTCTTATTCACATACGTACTATCGCCAAAATCTATATCTAACCTCCGTAAGGACTATTCCTGCTTGCAGCGCATATTGTTAGTCGACCTAAAAATGATCCTCTTTTGTCTAACTTACGGACGCAGCTGTGGTCATCATGTGCACGGATTTTTAAAATGGTCAGATATAGGTTTTCGCGATAATACCTACTTTATTATTCTTTTATTTCACTTTAGTTATTATACCGACCTATTTTTTCATCATAACATCGCAACATTTGACAGATCAGAGGTAACTGGCTGACAACAAAAAAAACAATAAATACGATATTCATTACATAAATAAAACCTTTTTCCGCATCTCGCCATTCAATGCCATAAAGCCAATATGTTTTATTATTGGTATTATATTGTTCCCATTCATGTGTGGTTTAACGATGTAGGTGCGAGCATTTAACAATACTTTGGAGACACTGTGATATCAGAAGGTTGAAGAAAATACTCGTTGATGTGTGGATGTATAAGATGTATATTTTGGTAAAATAAAGCGACTTATATACTATTTACAATATGTGACCTAACCAATAAAAACATGTACAATAAATTAGTCCAGCATTTACAAAAAATATAACGAATAAAAATAGCGCATTTCTAGCCAATCACACGACAGCGGATTGTTGTCAAATGGTTTCCGCACGGTGTCGCCTGTGTGTTAGTGAGCGCGGCGCGGCGTGCGCACCGAAAGCATAAATATGGGTGCCTAGTAATTCGCGCTTCCTTTCCGAGGCGGCCAACGTTGTGTGCAGATCTGTGTTCGTGAACTTATCGGGCGCGGCGATAGAAGATATGAAGACGCCGCGAACCGAAGTTGGAGTACACTGGCGTTGCTGGAGAACACTATGTCGGCGTCTGGCATCTGCTGTCCTGATACTCCTATTTCTCTCAGTTCGTCAAAGCGTGGCGTCAGCTCTCCTCAGGGCTGTTCGCTTCCGTGTTTCTCTAACAGATGTCTAAAACGTGGTAGTGTGCCATGATGAATTATGGCTACTCCTGTTTCTCTAAGAGAGGTCTAAAACGTGGTATAGTTTGCCATGATGAATCATGGCTACTCCTGTTTCTCTAAGAGATGTTCAAAACGTGGTAATGTGCTATGATGATTGTTGTGGCTACAGTACTCCCCCTCAAGCGAAGCGTACCGGCAGCTTGACGACGCGGCCCGAGCGTGTTGTTTTGCTGATAGTGGGCTGTGGCGTCACGATGATCGTAGGTACTCGTGCTTGTTGCTTGGTTGGTGTGGTACTGGCCTTGGTTTGCTCGGTAATGGTAATGTTTCTTGGAGGTAAGGTATTGGTAATGTTTCTTGGAGGTACGGTATTGGTAATGTTTCTTGGAGGTACGGTATTGATAATGTTTCTTGGAGGTACGGTATTCGTATACTCTGCTAAGACGTATGCAGGCTTCAGTCGATCGATCGAAATGTTAGCTTGACGATTCGGTAGCTGTATAGTATACGTCTTGTCTGTGCGGCTTATAACACTGTAGGGACCTTCATACGGAGCTTGGAGAGGTTTCTTAACTGCATCGGTTCTAATAAACACGTGACTGCATTTGAGTAAATCTTGATGCACGAATACGCGCTTATTATTGCTGTGATGCTCGGTGACTGCTTGCGGTTTGTTTACTTGTATGATGTCACGCAGATTTTCGACGTAAGTATAGTCCATTGTAGGTGTGTAGGTACTTGTAAAAAAATCCCCTGGTAGACGTAGGTTATACCCGTAGGTAAGTTCGGCGGCGCTCACGCCGGTGTCGGTGCGTAGTGCTGCTCGTAGACCAAGTAACACTGTAGGTAGCTCATTGATCCATGTACTTGCGTCGGATAGTTTTGCTCTTAATGATGTTTTGAGCGAGCGATGCCATCGTTCGACCATTCCGTTGCTTTGAGGATGATACGGTGTGGTGCGATTTTTCTTGATTCCCATTAGTTTCATTAAATTTTGAAATAACTCACTCTCGAACTGACGACCTTGGTCGCTTGTTAGTGTGGTCGGGCATCCAAATCTTGCTATCCAATGTTGGTAGACGATATCGGCTATTCGAACAGCTGATATTTCGTCCGTAGGGATTGCTTCTGGCCACTTTGTTAGTCTGTCAATCATTGTTACTAAGTAACGATGGCCTTGAGCTGTTGTAGGTAGCGGGCCAACAATGTCGACGTGTATGTGTTGAAAACGATCGCTTGGCGGGAAATATGAGATGTTCGAGGATGTGTGACGTTGTATTTTGCTTTTCTGACAATGTATACAGGTTCGAGTCCAACGGCTGATGTCAGCGTTCATTGATGGCCAGAAGTATTTTTGCGTTGCAAGTTTGCGAGTCGTGCGCGTACCAGGATGACTGATGTTGTGCACGCTGTTAAAAACTTCTTGTCTGTAATCTTCTGGTATATACGGGCGTATATACGGTGTAGATGTTTCGCAGTATAACTCGACGTCTGTGTTTGGTATTATTATTTTCTTGAGATTGATGTTGTTTTCATGCAGTAATTGTTCAATGTTGCTGTCCTTGTCTTGCGCGCTAGCTATGTCCTTGAAGTTTATCGCAGATGGGCATGAGATTGTTTCTATGCGGCTGAGTGTGTCGGCGACGATGTTTTGTTTACCGCTCACGTGACGTATGTCGGTGGTAAATTCGCTGATAAACAAAAGTTGCCTCGTTCGTCTCGGTGTTTCTGTATTCGATTGTGTTTTTGTCATTACGAATGTTAGCGGCTTGTGGTCCGTAAATATGATGAGGTGGCGTCCTTCGAATGTTTTGCGAAAATGTTTGACTGCCATGTAGATTGCGAGTAGCTCTCGGTCGTAGGTAGAATACTTCTTTTGCGCGTCATTGAATTTCTTGGAATAATATCCGAGCGGCTGCCATGTTTCGTTTACGTATTGTTGTAGGACGGCGCCAGCTGAGTTGTCGGATGCGTCGGAAAACAAAGCAAGTGTAGCTTGATGTGATGGGTGAGCAAGTAAAGCTGCTTGTATGATGCTAGCTTTACATTGCTGGAACGCTTGAGTTGCTTCGTCGGTCCACGTGATCTGAGTTTTGTCTCGCTTCTTTACATTGTGTAGGTATGCATTGAGTGGTGCCTGTAGTACTGCGGCGTTGGGAATATGATCGCGATAGAAGTTGATCATTCCGAGAAATCTTCTTAATTCTTCGATTGTAGTCGGTTGAGGGTAATCGGTAATTGCTTGGATTTTATGTTGCGGTGGTTTGATGCCTTCCTTTGCTACCGTGTAACCTAGGAACTGGACTTCTGATTTGCCTAGGTCGCATTTGGCGGGGTTGATGGTGATGCCATTGTCTTCTAATCGCTTCAGTACGATTTGGAGGTGTTCTCTGTGTTGGTCTTCGTTTTCTGATGCTAATAATACGTCATCGATGAATGGGAAGACAAAATCTAATCCTCGTAGTACTTCATGGATATAACGTTGAAACGTTTGTCCCGCGTTCTTCAAACCAGGGCACATACGTGGGAATTCAAATAATCCCATCGGGGTTATTATGGCTGTCTTCTGGATGTCTTCTTCTCTTACGCTCAGTTGTTGGTATGCGCGGTTGAGATCTAGTGTTGAGAAGATAGTTTTTCCGGATAATTGATGAGTGAAATCCTTGATGCGTGGGACGGGGTAGCGATCTGGTATGGTGATGGAATTGAGTCGACGATAGTCACCACAAACTCTAATATCGCCATTTTTCTTGGGGACGATGTGTAGAGGTGATGACCATGGGCTTTTGCTAGGTCTGCATAATCCTTGTTCGATCATATTTTCGAATTCTTTCTTGACTGTTTCGAAGAGATGTGGTGGTATCGGTCGGGCTCGGCTGTGTACTGGTGGTCCTGTTGTTTCGATAAAATGTTGCACTTGGATATCGGAGTTTAATTGCATCGATGTCAATCTGGTTATGCCGGGATACTGGGCTAATATGTCGTGGTATGCCTGTGACATATCTATGCTGCGTACGGTGGGCACGCTTGATACTCGTAGCGGGGCGTTTACCTTTAAACTCGTCACACCATCGATTAATCTTCGGTTTTTCAAGTCAACGATGAGTTGGTGATGCTTGAGGAAATCGGCTCCCAGTATGGGTTTTGTGACGTCAGCTACGATGAATTTCCACAAGTACGGACGGCGTAAATTTAGATCAAGTGTTAATGTTTTTTCGCCATACGTAGCTATAGTTGTGTTGTTCGCTGCGTATAGCTGGAACGGTAATGGCATTGGTATTTGTCCCTTTTTCTTCGGTAGCACGGATATGTTTGCTCCAGTGTCAACTAAGAAGGAGAGTTTCGAGGTTTTGTCAGTGATGTATAGGCGGTGGGACTTTTCTTGAACGTCAGTGTCCGCCATTGCCAACGTTCCGTCTAGTTTTCCGGGTTTTGCTTCTTGAACGAGCAAGGCGATGTACAACGTCTAGCTTGTTCTTTGAAACGGCGGTGATAATAACAGAATGGAGATGGGGAAGCTTCTCGGCTGCGTGGTCGTGATGTGCTGCGGTTACGAGATTGGTAACGATTGCGGCGATAGTTGTTGTTGTTGTGATATTGTTTTGTTCTCAACTCGGCTATTTCTAGCGATAACTTCCTTATTTCGCTGATAAGGTACTGCGTATCTGCCTGCGGTGCGGATGGTGCTGGTGGTGCTGGTGCATGCACGGCTGCGACTTCTGTTGCTGCTGTCTGCTCCATTATCTTATCTGCGAGTAGTGCGAGTTCGTCGAGTGCTGTCTTTGTGCTGAACGTTTCGCTGACTGCGAGGACTGAGCGGACGTGTGATGGGAGGTGATTGGTCCACATAAGTCGCAGAGTGGATTCTGGAATTTTATCTGCGGCGAGGTTTCGCATGCGGCGGAGTAGTTGCGTCGGCTTCTGGTCTCCGAGTTCCATCTCGGACAGCAATTTTTGAAATTGACGGCTGTCTGATTCCTCGTAGGTGGATATGAGCCTTTCTTTGATGGCCTTGTATTGGTCCGTCTCTGGTGGATTGTACAGTAGGTCCGCGATCTGCTCGACGTCTTGTCGCTCGAGCTGTGCAATGACCATCTGTGCGAGCTGGCCCTGGCCTTTCTTGAGGTCGTTGGTGGCTGCTTCGAAACTGATGAACCAGAGTCGTGGTCGATCGCGCCAGAAAGGTGGAATGCGCATGTTGAGAGATATACCGGCAGCTTCCGCCTTCGGGACTGGGTTTGGTGATGAGCTGGATTGTTCTTCTGATGGGCAGGGATTCGACATCTTGGATTTGTGATTCGGCGATGTTGGCTGAGCTTCGGTTGTCTTAACTTTCTTCACTGTGTTTTAGGCACGGGGTCACCACTTTGGAGACACTGTGATATCAGAAGGTTGAAGAAAATACTCGTTGATGTGTGGATGTATAAGATGTATATTTTGGTAAAATAAAGCGACTTATATACTATTTACAATATGTGACCTAACCAATAAAAACATGTACAATAAATTAGTCCAGCATTTACAAAAAATATAACGAATAAAAATAGCGCATTTCTAGCCAATCACACGACAGCGGATTGTTGTCAAATGGTTTCCGCACGGTGTCGCCTGTGTGTTAGTGAGCGCGGCGCGGCGTGCGCACCGAAAGCATAAATATGGGTGCCTAGTAATTCGCGCTTCCTTTCCGAGGCGGCCAACGTTGTGTGCAGATCTGTGTTTGTGAACTTATCGGGCGCGGCGATAGAAGATATGAAGACGCCGCGAACCGAAGTTGGAGTACACTGGCGTTGCTGGAGAACACTATGTCGGCGTCTGGCATCTGCTGTCCTGATACTCCTATTTCTCTCAGTTCGTCAAAGCGTGGCGTCAGCTCTCCTCAGGGCTGTTCGCTTCCGTGTTTCTCTAACAGATGTCTAAAACGTGGTAGTGTGCCATGATGAATTATGGCTACTCCTGTTTCTCTAAGAGAGGTCTAAAACGTGGTATAGTTTGCCATGATGAATCATGGCTACTCCTGTTTCTCTAAGAGATGTTCAAAACGTGGTAATGTGCTATGATGATTGTTGTGGCTACAATACTGTAGGTAGGTATAACCACAACCAACATTCAGTGACCATAGTGATATGATATCATGATATTAGCATAACCACAAGTGGAATGAACATCACGTCTTGATCATAGATAAGCATCACTATGCTATCATCACCTGCCCAGCCGTTTCCCGACTTTGTTGGGGTCAGCTTCCAGTCTTAGCAAGCTACTGTCTATCTCACCTCCACAGCCCAGTGACTGGATAACACAACCCCTTGCCACGTTATCTTTTATGAAATTATTGCATCTTACAGATGTTTTCCAATAGACATACAGCTTTGTCTGTGGACCTTGACACATCTGCTGTAGGAAAGTAAGAACGTGTTTGAACCATCACTTTCTTCATTCATTGAAGATTTTCACAAAAGGTCTACTTACTTACTTAATAAAAATCTTAAATTCACTCACAGACAACGCACAGCCTAAATAGCTGGGTCTAGAAGCATGACATTTTGCTCACGGGTTCTTTTTATTACGAAAGTAACCAGAACGGAAGGATTTTATAAAATTCTTCCCCAATAGGAGTTAAATCTGAGATGAAAGTTTATATAGAAGTTTTTCATTTATGCTGATGAGAAATCCCATCGGGCGTACTGTTCCTTGACTAATAAAGGAGTGTAACCAGTATGTCTACTTATGGTAGATAGAGCATCCAGCTCAAAAAGTAACCATGTAGTGCATTCTGCCAATTAAACCATGACATACGGTACTAACATGTGGTACTCACATTATTCAGCTCTAGTCTACAAGAACCATGGTCTAGTACTATAATAATACCATCTTATTATTGTCCAACTGCAGAGCATAGAGCTCTTTTCACACACAGAAAGCACGAGCTTCGATCACCACGCTTGCCCAAGACAGATTGACGATTTCAGCAAAATATTAACTGTAAGTCCACGTTTCCTCATGAAGTTTTCCTTCACCGATGTCAGTAATGTTAGGTAATAAACCAGCAGTGGTTTGGCCACAAATAGAAATAAAATTAATACTTTCACTGTTCACAAAACATACGCAAAGTTAAATAATCGCGATGAATCGCTCAAAGAACATTAGTTCCTGGCCTACATAGGGTCACCCACTACTGTATAGTTACTATGTAGTAGGTTCATGTATCCATTGTACGAAAGTTCGTCGACTTTTTTTGTATAGGCTTGAATTTGACCTGGTTTTTGCACTTGATGAAATTATTTTCTAATCAACGACTAAGGAATGTCACCTAATACGATCATTTAATTCAAGCCTATAGCTTGGATTTGACCTGGTTTTTGCACTTGATGAAATTATCAGGAAAATAACCGGAGTAACCGACTTAGCTTGCAGAGTACGCAAACTGAAGTGGCAGTGGACAAGAGTAGAGATGGCGTATCGGCAATCGTAGTGTGGGACGCCCCCAGCTATCTAGCTGGGCTATCTCTATCTTAAAGAAGACGGTCCATTTGGACCGTCTACTTTAAGAAGGTGGCTGGAACGGACTGGATGCGGAAGGCGGAGGATAGGGTGTTCTAGCACCGCCTGGGAGAGGGCTATCTCCAGCAGTGGACTACGATAGGCTGAGTTGATTTGCACTTGTACCAAAGATTATCAATAACAAACTGTCGAACAATGGAGGAATTAAATGCACTTTTGCTATAGTTATTTCACTCGAATGGAAGTTTCCATTCATTCCTAACAAGAAACATACTATCGCGTGTATTGTATTGTAGACTGTGACCATTTCAATCATACTTTGACATTGACTCTTTATAATGATTCGATATTGGAAATTCCAAGTCGGAAAGCACGTTAAGCTGTTGGTCCCGGCTGTCATTCCTGGATCTTTGACAGTCGTCAAAAGCCCGAAAGTCTGACAACCAGTCCTACCAAGGGGTATCGTGTTACCCAGTAACTGGATTGTGGAGGTCAGATAGGCGGTCGCTCCATGTAAAATACTGATATTCAGCTGCATCCGGCTTAACTGGAAGCCGCCCCCAACATAGTTGGGAAAAGGCTAGCTAGATGATGATACTTAATATCATACTGGCCTCTTACTGTCCCTCTGCAGGGCAAAGGACTCTTCTCATACCAATTCTTTTCCCAACTATGTTGGGGGCATGGAGCGACTGCCTATGAATCGGATCAGTAGTTCCGAAGATTACCACGAACTCCCAAATTTTACCACTTTATTATATTAGTATAAAAGTATAGACATAGAGATACAATTCATGGGGTAGGTACAAGAAGTAGTTATAGCACTACCAGTAATTATGTTCTAATCAACGACTAAGGAATGTCACCTTTAAATACGATCATTAACGGATATTCGATAAACTGCTTAAACAAACAAATGTACGGGCTGAACTGACACTGCTCTGTGGACACGAAATACATAATAATGATTTATTTATTTAAATACTTAGATACCGCATCGTGATGTAATTTTGTAGGAGCAGCGATACTTCTTTAGATAGGTGCAGTCAAAGAAAGGAAGTGTTAAGCACCTAAGCACGTTAAGCCGTTGGTCCTAGCCATAGATCCAGCTGCCATTTGTAGATCTTTGAATGTTGTTACGGGTAGCCAGAAGACCGAAAGTCTGACGAAGGTGTATCATGTTACCAAGTGACTGCGTTGTGGATGTCAGATAGGCAGTCGCTCCATCTAAAATCCTGGTATTTAGCTGCATCCTGTTAGAAGAAGACTACAACATAGTTTAGAAAAGGCTAAACAAATTATGACCTTATTATTTTTCCGACTAGGTAAATAGCCAAAATATTGCATACTAGCGCTTCGGCCGCGGCTTCGCCCGCGTTTAAAGCAGACTTTCTTATACAAAATATAGTAGAGCCTATGACACTCAGGGATAATGTAGCTTCCTATTAGTGAAAGAATTTTCGGAATCGGCAGCCTAATTGCGTAACCATTTTCGGCAAATGATTGAGATTAATTGGTTTCATTTCGATCGCTTTTTGTTTCATTTTACGATTTTCTTAAGCACATATCGTTCACTCTTTAGCGTTTCGAACCAATAGCTGTTGCTATTACATGATAGTGGAGTAACGCAATACGAAAATCGTAAAATGAAACAAAAAGCGATCGAAACGAAACCAATTAATCTCAATCTTTTGCCGAAAATGTGTTACGCAATTAGGCTGCAGATCAGTAGTTCCGAAGATCCGCTTTATATTATTAGTATAGAAAAATGACAGTTCGAAAAGCTGACATGCGTCTACTATGTGAGAAAGGATTGTGTTTGAAAACTGCTTAACATTTTTGCTCTTTTACCGTACAGAAGCCAGCACATCAAGCTACTACAATCTGTCAAATTTCTTTAATAGATTTTCAATTTTATCACTAATGCATTAAAGTTCAAGGTTGATTGGGAAAATTTGACAGTTTCGGGTAGCTTGTCCTGCTGGCGTCTGTACATTTGTCGTTAATATCTTGGTAGACAGCATAGCTTGACAGATACACGCAAGTCTCAGGGGAAGTTGCTTATTGACTCAATTGGTCAGCTCTGTTCTAATAGAGGTTTATTTCCATAGTTCTTATAGCGATGAATAACTCGATCGCAGTTAAGTATTTATTATTTTATGACTAGACTAGACGAACTGTAAATTATTAGACTGCCTCGTCAGTATTATGGTCGCAAGCTCTACTGCTAAGCATGAGATCCTTGGTTCGATCCCTGGGTTTGACAAAGTGGTATTGGGTATTTCGATCTGAAGTTTCTCAGTAGCCCGGGGTTTAAATTTGTGCCCGGTTGATGGCAATCGGCTCGCCCCCTTACTAAATGGGACTTAAATATAATTGGCGAAACGTGGGTGTACAGACGCCAGCAGGCCAAGCTACCCGAAACTGTCAAATTTTCCCAATCAAACTTGAACCTTAATGCTTTAGCGATAAAGTTGAAAACCTATTAAAGAAATTTTACAGATTGTAGTAGCTTGATGTGCTGGCGTCTGTACTATAGGACTGCACCTCTGCCTACAGACGTGATTTTCATATTGATAGATGGTAGGACAAATGAAATATGTATACCTACCTACATAATTTCGATACGAAAAGTGTATAGACAATTTGTTGAGAGATTAAAACAGTATTAAAAACTAGACCGAGATTTCTTCATTATATGTAAGTTTCATATTTATGTATTATACAAATTAACCTTTCGAAATACTTACATTTGTTAAATGGTGATCAAAACCGCATCAAATTCCGTTTCGCACTTTATAACCTGATTTTATAATGTGAAATCAAATTAATGTTATCGCTATTTAATATAGTAATGCTTTAAAAATTTAATCGAATAGTTGTTCGCCTTTTAATAAGAATGTTTGTGCATACCTGTTATAACTATGTGACTAGCTGACCGGACAGACGTTGTCCTGTTTCCTAGAACACGATCGCAGCGCCACCTATCGGGTCGGCCCCTATAGGGTCAAAAAAAAAAAACACAGACACAAAAAGTGACTTTATTATAAAATATGTATAAGTAGATACGGTACTGTTCGAAGGTCAGTAGCGTATCCTGCCAAAATTTGACGTCAAAGAAAATACAAAAATAAACTTTATAGAAAAAAAAATAATAATAATAATTGTAAACAAATGCCAAAAATGTACTTAGACAAATATGAGTTTATGGAAAAATAACTTTAATACCTACTCAATACAGTTCAGTTTACCTACGCTACATTTTCGAACATTTTTATAACTTTATCAATAGTAG
Organism: Apamea monoglypha; assembly: GCA_911387795.2. Lineage (NCBI taxonomy): Eukaryota > Metazoa > Arthropoda > Insecta > Lepidoptera > Noctuidae > Apamea > Apamea monoglypha. The sequence goes on from OU426918.1 coordinate 5,776,436, forward strand.
TAGTCACTCTGAAATCAACTTAATTACCATTAAATTAAATTTGATATTGTTTAACTTGAAATAACGTCAATTTGAAACATAAATAAAATTGGAATATAGGTGTTATTTTAAACATTTAAAAATACTTGCTGTTCCAAAAACAAATCCTGCGAATCTGAATGGATCTTCCATAGATACTCTTCGAAGGTCAGTAGTGTATCTTGCCGAAAATTCTCGGAAGTCATAGTAAATACAAAAAACTTTATGGAGTAAAAATAAAATAAAAATAACTGTCGACCTTTTTAGTATGTTGTTCTTTCTCAGAACAAGTAGACCGTAGATGATGTTTAAGCTTGAAACATACTTGCTGTTCCACAAAAAAATACACATCCGCTAAAATCACCAAATGCAACTTCCAATACGTGTGCCGTGTAGTAGTACACTTGTCTTGTACTTGCTTTAAGGTAAACTTCATGCAATGCAGCAACTAGACTTACTTACATAAAACTTTTTTTGCAAAAAAAAAACGGACTTCCATAAAAGACACTACAAAGTGAAAAATAACTTTAATTTCGGAAGTCGGTGTCGTTGGGTTCGCATTTTCGTTGTTTGCCACCCCGGCCACCCCGCAGCACCACCACCACCACCACTTTTAAGTTGTAATTTTCACCAGTAATTTTGGTTTAAAAACCAAATTACTCAACCGTTTTTGACGAAATTTCTATGGGACCAATCTGAAAGTATAACCTTACAAATAAAAAAAATTACAAATCGGCTTATAAATAACGGAATTCTGAGGTAACAAACGTTAAAAAAAATACAGTCGAATTGAGAACCTCCTCCTTTTTTGAAGTCGGTTAAAACACGTGCATTGCAAAGAAATAACAAAATCAATGAAGTCTCGTCCCTTTGTTAAAATTTGCGGTTTTCCTCTGTTTAAATACATATTTCTTCAGAAGTCGAGTCAAGGCTACTCCATTCAACGCTTTTTTCCTCAGGTACGCTTCTTGGTTAAAACACGTGCATTGCAAAGAAATAACAAAATCAATGAAGTCTCGTCCCTTTGTTAAAATTTGCGGTTTTCCTCTGTTTAAATACATATTTCTTCAGAAGTCGAGTCAAGGCTACTCCATTCAACGCTTTTTTCCTCAGGTACGCTTCTTCGTCGTGATGGCGGAGTGGCTATAAGGCCTCGCATTTCATGCACGAGGTTGTGGGTTCAAATTTGGGCAAGAACCAATGCGACTTTTTCTATTTATTCGTACTTTCTGGGTTTTGGACATTACTGACATCGGCGAAGGAAAACATCGTGCGGAAACTTGTACTTGTAGTTAATATAAGTCTGAAATCACCAACCCATTTTGAGCAAGCGTGGTGATCAATACTCGTGCCTTCTCGGTATGAGAAGAGTCCTCTGCCCTGCAGAGGGACAGTAAGAGGCCGGTATGATATTAAGTATCATCATCTACCTAGACTTTTCCCAGCTATGTTGGGGTCGGCTTCCAGTCTAACCGGATGCAGCTGAATACCAGTATTTTACATGGAGCGACAGCCTATCGCACCTCCACAACCCAGGTACTGGGTAATACGATACCCTTTGGTAAGACTAGTTGTCAGTCTTTCGGGCTACTGACGACCCGTAACGACTGTCAAAGATCCACAAGTGACAGCTGGGACCAACGGCTTAACGTGCTTTCCGAGGCACGTAGGGGTCTCGGAATGTAAAGATGGTCATCCATAGACCAACCGCGGCAAGCGTAGCTTAACCTGATCGATCGACATGTGCGGCTGTTATTATTTAACCACGGACTCCATTAAGTATACGTAATCAGTAGAGATGCGCCGATATTCGTCTTATATTCGGTATTCGGCGGAATTTGAGGTATTTGTATTCGGCCGAATTATTCCTTTGAAATGCCGAATGTATTCGGTTTAATTGATCAGCCTTTAGGGCAAAATAACTGAAAGGAATCCCATATTCTAACAATCATATTTATTAGAAATCATTTATTGATAGGTACTCAAACAAAGATATAATTAAAACACAGGTAATCAAATACAACCTAGCATTAATAGTTACATAAATACAAGTATCTTAAAAAAACAGTAATTTTTAATTGCAATATTCTCACTAGCAAATTACAATAATATTGTAATAGGAAAGATTTACTTATACATAATGAATGAACTATGTTGTTTTCTCAACTATGGCACTAATAAATTTAAACATAGATAAATCAAGAATATTTGTAATTAAAATTTAATATTTTTAATCAATCAGCAGTAGATTATGATGCAAGAAGATCAAGCTTTCAGCTCTATCTGGCAAAAGCTAAACTATGGAACGGAGAACCCAATTATCCGGCAGTATATTCGGCTCGGTAAGAACTTAACCGAATATTATTCGGTATTCGGTTATTCGGTGAAACTACTATTCGGCGCATCTCTAATAATAATCGGCCTATAACGTTCCCACTGCTAGGACATAGGCCTCCTCTCAGTGAGAGGGAGTGGGCCGTAATCCACCACGCGGGCCCAGTGCGGGTTGGTAGATGTCACATGTCTTCGAATTTTTGGTTCTAGGACATACCTAAGTATATGCTTCTTTATTTCGTACGGTCAACAGTGTTGACTGCCAAGGAGACAATGAATCACTTTGCCTTCCTGTATGCTCTAATTCAATAATTAAATTACATATATTTGTCCCCAAACCTACGTATATGGCTTTGTTATTATTAGATTTGTCATCGTTGATTTGGTAACTTGTATGCGTTACTGCTAACATTCAAGTATGAAAAGGGACCTCTTTCACACGCATTTTTTTGCTGAGGGAGGAACACTAGACGCTGATTTATAAATATTTGTTTCAAGTGCAGTGAAAAATAGTGATTGTGTAGCACGTAAAAATACTGATAACAGGTAGGAATACATAATGTAAGAAAATAAAGAAATAAAATAAAATATGACGCAAAGGAAAAACACAAACAAAAAGAACAAGTTTAGGGAAAATATACGTCAAATCCACGCGAAACAGCCATCGCTTAGCATAATGCTGTAGATGCGAGACAGAGCCACAGCGCTGGTTTTCAGCGACAGCTGGCGTTGACGTGATGACGTCAACCAGTGGAACATAAATTGATATACAACAAGCAAATTAAGAATTAAATAACATACACAATACAAGTTCTAAATCTTTATATAAATGCAATATTTAAATGGTAACATTTATGTAAAGTTTGTTACAAGTGTTGCTAATTCAATAAATTGGACCTTTAAATCAAACTCACAGACCAAGACTAACTAGCGTTGTATTTATAAAAGAAATGATTTATTATTTCATCAAACAAACAACGATAAGTGGCCTTCAACGTGGTTCCAGTCTAATTATCAATATTAATAATGGAATATTTATATACAGGATGTAAATACATAGCGTAAATTAACAATTTTGATGCGTATTATTCAAAATAGTTTTAGTGTGTGACGTGTTTCTCCGTGAGTAGACAAGACTTCTTAGGCGTTGGCAGGATGCCTAAGATGTCTACCTCAAGAATTGTCTTTACTTTATGGAAGTAATTTCCCAGCGGGGCACCTGCGTAACACACTAACAGTAACAATGGCTTTCATTTTGACAGTTCAACAACATTCATTGCGTTATTTAGCAGACAAATTTTTCGGACATATGAAGCAATGGATTAGCAATATCTTTCAAGTGGCCACTCCAGCAGTCCAGGCTTATAAAATCAAATAAAAAACAATTAAAATGTAGACGAGTACAAAAAAAGGCCATAGACACCGAGTACCGTAATAAATAGATGATTCCGAGAAATTCTGTAAAAAGTAACTACAATGTCATCTAACTATAGATAATTGAGCTTACTTAGTAATGATCATATTAACTGAACAATCAATCTGCGTATAGCCTTTTCCCAACTATGTTGGGGTCGGCTTCCACAACAACCGGATGCAGCTGAACACCAGTATTTGTATGGAGCGACTGCCTATCTGGCCTCCACAACCCAGTTACTGGGTAACACGATACCTCTTGGTATGACTGATTGTCAGCTTATCGCAGTAAGTGAACATTGTAACAAAAATTATCATAAACCCAGCTGTACACGGATCGCGATTTACCCTTAGCAATAAAGATTATTTGACGTAGGTACCTATGTACGTCCAAGACGCCGTGGATATTGTGTTTACCCATGCTTTGAATGCGTCAGCGGGCAATTTTGAAGACCAGCGTTGTAGAGAAAATAATATGATAATTTTGCAGTGTACAAATCTTTATGGATATTCTCCATCAGAGGAGAATGGTTCACCGTCTAGAACTCCACAATTCTCTGTACCACCATGACTCGGGAGTGCAGGGTAAACTTGCACACACTCCGCTGACTCCGCACCCTTAAAAACAGACTTGTAATTTGAAACATGTCACATAATTTGAGTAACAATAAAAATTAAGGAGTATAAAAATTCAAAATTCTATTTTATTTAGTTGTAGTTGGCAATGAAACAATACCAACTGCACAAAAACAGTGGTCGACTTTCTTTAGTCAGATCTTTCAGTCTTACACCGACATGTGAATGTAGAGGCAATCCAGCTGCTACAGAACACGGACTTAGTGCGTAGGCTAAAGGGAACGAAACCATTTGAATGAATGTAGTGTATAAATAGTGAATGAATAATAGTAACAATGCTGTGCTGTACATGTAACACATGAACAAAGTGTTTTTATTAATTATCATCCCCTAAGAAAGTGCTACAAAATTGTGTAAAAGTGTAAATTAACATAATTCTTAGTTATAACATAATCTATCTCAGTAAAATATTAAGTTAGAGTAAAACTGCTTATTATTGTATTAGGCTAGATTATAATCAATTACTAAGAACGTATTTAGTTCGTATTTATGCAGAAAAAAAATTATTTTCAGTACCTATCACTCAAATTCAATGTTCTAACAGTTTTTGACTCTTTGTGATTTGATTCCGTCTGATGAATTCATAAACCACATGACATTTAAGTGTACATTTCGTGTAACCACTTCCTTATGACCTGGTTTTCAAAGAGCACAGTCGTGGTTATTCAAGCAGTCTGTAACATGAGCCTCGTATCAAAATTGTCTGAGCTCAGAACGGTATAGCGAATCACCCTTCGCCGATGGTACGGTTCGCCGAAATCACTCTTAGTCGACGGTTGCTTCCACGAATAAATCCATCGCCGATAGAACTATTCGCCGAAAACACTGTTCATCGATGGTCGCTTCAGCTACAACACCTTTTACCGACGGAACGGGTCGCCGAAATACTTCAAATACAAATAATTTCACATCAGCTTCCTGGTGTAGGTGTTATTATAACATACAGTGATTTCCTCTTTAGGATATGCACAACATGCAAACAATACGTTAGGTAGGTACTGGCCACTAATATTTTGAGGTGTATGTTTGACATATGACAAAACAAAACATTACGTGCATATAATTATCATATAAGCGTTGTTGAGAAAAATGAGTGCATGCAATTTAGTAAGATCTAAGCGCGGCGCACATGTTCTAATAGTGGATGGATTTTCTTACCACCTAAATACAAAAAATAATGACAAATATTATTGGAGGTGTACAAGAAACAGTTCCAGTGGTTGTGGTGTAAGTGTAATAACTTTATTGCACCCTCATGGTCACACAATTGTCAGTCATAATCACGATCATGTACATCTGCCAGAACCCGAAAAGCTTCTCGAGATGAACTACAAATCAAAATTAAAGGACATAGCCGTTAGTTCGATGGACTCTCCCTCTCAAATAATAAACCGCTGCTTAAAAGATTTTCCAAGTGTAAGTGCTCCTACATTGCCTAATAAAACGGCTTGTGCAATGATCGTTAAACGGGCCAGAAATAAAGGTTTTCCGAAAATTCCAAGACAATCTTAGATTTTAATGTACCTGATTTTCTTAGTAAAGTTAATGGAAAACCTTTTTTATTTGGACACTATATACACAATGAAGAAAGTGTTCTAATATTTTGTACAAAAGCAAATTTTAAGTTACTTGTTCAAGCATCGTGCTGGATAATGGATGGAACATTTTCAAGTTGCCCGGCACCATATTGTCAAATTTATTCTATACACGCTTTGGTGGGTACGGAAGGAGGTTCTAACAAATTTCTTCCCTTAGTATTTGCATTACTATCGCACAAAACTGAAAGCTGTTATTTCTTTTTCTTAGAAATCTTAAAAACATACGCTAGGAATAAGTTTAAAATCAATTTGTCACCGAAAAATATTTTAACAGATTTTGAAGTAGCGGCAATCAATACCGTCAAATGGCAGTTTCCAAAATATGCACACAAGCTGTGTCTATTCCATCTAGCCCAAAATATTTGGCGTCATATTCAGTATGAGGGTCTTGCGAAGAAATACAGTAATGATTTTACCTTTGCACTCAAAATGAGGCACTTATTTGCTTTAGCATATCTTGACCCAAATGAGATAAAAGAAGCTTTTAAATTTGTCAGAAACAAAGTATTGCCATCAGAAGCTGAAAGTGTAGGAAATTGGTTCAGCAAATATTACGTAGATGGATCACTTGAAACACAAACATCTGTTTGTAGTAAATTTTCTATAAAAAGGAAACCCCCTATGTTTCCAACATCTATGTGGTCTGTTTTTAATCCAACATACTCCATCCCAAGAACACAGAATGCTTTAGAATCGTGGCACGAACGCTGGAGCACACTCCTTAATCGGAAAAAATGGAACATATATAAAACTATAATGGAGTTTGCTAAAGAGCAAAAGCATACTGAATGCGAGATTCAGCGAATAAATTCTTCTGAACCCATGCTAAAACGCCAACGTTCTGCACAGGTTGAATATAATGCTAGATTGCAGAAACACTTAGCTCTAAAGAGAGAGATGGACCTAAAAACATTCTTAAATGGACTGGCCCAAATTTTGTACTTAAAAAATAAGAAATAATTATAAGATAAAAATTACCAGCTAAGAAATCCGAATAAATATTTGTAAAAACCATAGTGTTTAATTTATTAGAAATTTACATAAGTATTTCGGCGATCCGTTCCATCGGTACAAGGCGTTATAGCTGAAGCGACCATCGATGAATAGTGTTTTCGGCGAATAGTTCTATCGGCGATGGATTTATTCGTGGAACCAACCGTCGACTAAGAGTGATTTCGGCGAACCGTACCATCGGCGAAGAGTGATTCGCTATACCATTCTGAGCTCAAATTGTCTAGGTACGGACGCCAGCACATCAAGTCAATACTACAATCTGTCAAATTTCTTTAATAGATTTTCAACTTTATCGCTAAAGCATTAAGGTTCAAGGTAGATTGGGAAAATTTGACAGTTTCGGTTAGCTTGACCTGCTGGCGTCTGTACTTACAGATTCAAAATATTCCGCGCTGCCAGAACGAAAAAAAAAATACTCACGCGAGCTGTTCGGAATTTTAAACAGCTTGTAAGTCGCCGGCACGTAACTTGGCAAGAGTTGTTCGTCGTTCCTCTCCTTTATCTCTCTTCTAAACAGACATGTTTAAAAATAAATTATGATAATAACTATAGAATAACGACAAGCAGTAAAAGTGACCATTTTTTTTATTGCACTAAGCACTGTGTACAGACGCCAGCAGGTCGGCTACCCGAAACTGTCAAATTTTCCCAATCAACCTTGAACCTTAATGCTTTAGTGATAAAGTTGAAAATCTATTAAAGAAATTTGACAGATTGTAGTAACTTGATGTGCTGGCGTCCGTACATGCGCGAACTTACTCCCACTGCGCCAAAACCTTGCCAAGTTACGTGCCGGTGACTATATAATTAGAATTTCATTACTTATAACAGTACGTAGTTGCACCTTTGTTAATAATATTTCCTTAATGGTTTCCCAGTCTGGTAGAGACTAACAGATAAGTAGGTACGTAATTTAAAAAAAAAACTCTTTATTTGTCACAAAAAAAAACGCGTGCACATAAAAAAAGTAAGTTAAATTGAATTAAAAAAAAAAAACAAAACAGATATGCAGTGACCTCCAAAAGTTAGGTGACATTTTTCCACTTCGGCTGTGACACCACATTATGATTTAAAATTCTAGTGATCCAAATGTTTGAACTACTATGACGTTGTTATTGACTAATTCAACTACCTTTGACTTCATCATTCTCCTGCCATTTATTTGGGGTCGGCGCAACATGTCTTTTTCTTCCATACATCTCACATATCAATTAAAGTTCGTTGTTTAAACCCTAACTAATTTGACAAGTGTAATATCAAACTCTATGGTACTAAAAAAAACGCAAACACAAAAGATTCAAGTGTCAGATTAGTATCTGGGATTAAAAAACATCCGAATTGAGAACGTCCTTCTTTTTTTGAAGTCGGTTAAAAACGAACTTTAGTCGTCATCTCGGTCAACCTTCGACTTATCATAAAAAATAATCAAGTAATCCTCTAGGGATTATTTTATTATTTTAAATCTTAATGTGGTATCACAGCTGAAGTGGAAAAACGAACTTTTGGAGGCCACTGTATAACCACACAACAGAAATAGTCGGCTGCTGCGCGTCGTGACTGTGACAAGAAGGCTTCCACTCGGCATAACGCTGTTCTAGGGGAGACCCACAGCCTGGAGGTGGCCCTGAGCAAGTCGGAGGCCATGGTGTTTCATGGCCCCGGCGGGCGCCACCGCCCGGCTCGCCCGTGACGCAGGTGCTCTCGGGGCATGGTTGCTTCGGGAACTACCTGTGTCGCATAAACAGGGAGCCGGACGCCCGGTGTCACCACTGCGTCGTCTGCCGGGAGGACACGGCGCGGCAAACGCGGGCAGAGTGTGCCACCCGGGAGGAGCCGCGCTGTGCCCTCATCTCAGAAGTAGGCAGTGACCTGTCGCTGCCGGCCGTGGTCGAGTCGATGGTCGGCAGCGAAGAGTCCTAGGACACGGTGGTTTCCTTCTGCGAAACAGTCGTCTTGCAGAAGGAGGCTGCAAAAAGGGAGACGGAGATCTCGTCCACTCACCCGGCCCGCAGCAGGCGCACCGAGCATCGGCGGAGGGCGGACAACGCCGTCTTCCAAGCCCCCGGTCTGTGGGCGACGGACTCGGGGACGTCCGTCGCCCCCCACACATCAGGACTCGAGGTGGCGGCGCGTAGTGTTCCACGCGCGCCCCTCTTATACGTCGCGGGGGGAGTCAAAAGCCTCACTCCCCCCCCCTGACCCGAGGAGGCCCGCGGTGGCGGGCCGGCACCAGTCGGGGGTTGCGGAAGGATCGTACGTTCCCGCGACCCCCGGCGTAGGTGTTAGATGGAACACCGGGGTGGTTTTTAGTCAGTAAGAGTCTGACCGACAACGCCGCCCGCCCCAGAGCGGTGGTCATCCATTAGGATTTTCCACCCCGGAAAAATCTGACACTGACCAGCAAATTCCAAAAAATGTAAGAAAATTTGAATTTGGCGGGCTTCCAAGCACATCCCCCTAAAGGGTTTACAACAATAATCTACATCACTTTAGCGGTGACTTGTATTACCTATTCGCCTTGATGAAAACAGACCACTAAAAAAACAATGCATTTCTTGCATTTATACCGAAACAAAATTCGCAGTGTGCCTCAAAATTAAAAATGGCGTCAACTCCAAAGCATTCCCTTGATGCCTTACGTCTGCCTTAATTAACCCAATTACTTCCAAACATGCCGGTGAAAATTGACAATTAAATTCTTATGAGAGCAATAATCAAATAGCTGCATACGTTACCGCTGCGTTTAACTAACTTCATTATTATTCTGGATATTTCATTAAGTATTTTTTTAACTATGGTAAATAGTTTTTCTCTGCCAGCCGCATACATATTGCATTCATTGTAATTATTTGATGTCATGGTCTCGATGCGGGATTGGAAAAAAAACATTTTTACAAAAAAAACCAACCGATTTCTAAAATAAACACTACAAAGTGAATAATAACTTTAATTTCGGAAGTCGGTGGTAACAAACTAAAATACAACCCAAAGACACCGAAATCTGTTTTTTTTTTTGTAAAATGTCTTTGTTTTCACTTTTTAGTTGTAGTGTGAAAATAGCGATGAACATACATATAAAAATACATCCAAACGAACATATAACCTCCTTTTTAAAAGTCGGTTGGAAACTAGTAAATTAATGATGAGCGGGCTCAAAGCACATGTGCATTTTCGCATTATCCAGAAGCCATACACTCCACGATTACTATTGTATGTCTGTTAATTTTCGAACAATAAAGCGCCATGCACCACTAACTTCTAGTGCTTGAGCTGGAAAGAAGAATCTTCATTGTTAAATTACTCTTTATCGCATGGAGCCTAAATTAAGTTTTTGCGTAAGACCTCTTGGCATTGCTTAGGTCATTGACACAGGCTCGATATGTATATTATTATGATGATCTCACCAATAAAAATTCTCGATCATATTACATTCGCAAGTCATTTGTGAGCATTCATTACTTTTAGGAGCTCAGATATAAAACTATAGTGCCTCTTTGTGATATAAAATTTACATCCTGATAGGTTTCTTGTAAAGCACTTAACGATATACAAGAACACGGTTTCGTTCGTAATAAAATTATTTTTATAGATTTTCAGAGGCACGCGAAGAATTATTGCGTCATAATCTTTCTTGAATAATGCTGTTACGGCATGGTAGTGAAAAGCGTAACCTTGAGATAGCTACTAGAGAAAATTTTCTCTAGATCGAAGCTAACGGAAGAGATGGACTTCCCTGGATGAGACTTGCACAGGCCAGGGAAGCATGGCACAAAAGGAAGGAGGCTTATACTTAGCAGTCAGTGGGACACTGCTGGCTGCCAATCACTATGATGATGATGAAGCTAACTGGAAGACCTAGCTTAGCCTATGGATTGGGTGATTCTAATCTAAGAAGCTATACAGGGTGGCAGGGTCATCGACGCCTGCCAGGGCCGCGGGTAGTTCGAAAGAGATACCGTGGCTCCTGACATAGGCAACTGAAGGAACACGGGTGGGTTTTAGTCAGTAAAAGTCTGACACGAAGGACCGGGAGAACTCATACGATGGTTTCCCACCATGAAAAAAAAAAGGCTCTTCGACGCGCAACTTGATACCATGAATTCAGTAGGTACATGATCCTGAAATTTTAATTTTTGTCGGTTACTTATTAAATAAAAATAGTTGTTCCATACATATTGACCGCGTATTTAGCACTTTTCTATGGAACAGCAGATTTTTTTTTTACACCCGACGAATATTCCACGCTACGCCTTCCTGTATACTATAATATACCAGGAAAAGACAACGGCTGGTCTATGCCAAAGACTAATCCCTACTCGGTTTCTGATATAGGAAAATTCGGTAAAAAAAATCCTCCGAAAACGAGCATTAGGCAAGCAGTAAATAAAATTTATAACTACATACCAGTTTATTTATACCTTTCCACCGCTAACCTCGGTCATGCAACAGCAGGAAATAGCATACATCTGGTACTTCGCTAATCACCCTCATTATTCCATGGAATGACATGGTCGGTGATCGTAATTTAGCCTTTTATCGTAAATAATAACGTAGGTAACCCCGCACCGAATGACATTTCTAGCCACAAAGAGATTCATAACGCGTTCTTACATAATGTATTAACGCAAATTGGAGTGTTCGTCTTTTTCTGTTTGGAATGGGAAAGAGTTTACCAGGTGGTCGCTTGTTTTAGAATCATATACAATGTTTTGGTCTGTTTTTTCGTACTAGCGGATTTTTTGTGGTGATACTTTACGGTTTTGGCCTTATTAATCAACTTGGCCCATCGAAGTCCACTACTAGACTTTGGCTTCTCCCCTCTTTCACTACAACACCAGCACCCTAATTGCGTAACACACTTTCAATCACAATCTGAATCATTTTGAAGGCACTGCTAATCCATTGCTTCATATGTTCGAAAAATTGGTCTGCTCAACAACGTGAATAACGCAATGAATGTTGTTGAACTGTCAAAGTGAAAGCCATTGCTACTGATAGTGTGTTACGCAATTACCCCGCCGGTTCTCAATCTTTCGCATTCAGTGATGCACTCAGAAGTCACGGTACGCTTACCGATTACCGGTCTCCACCCGAGGACACGTCTTCTCCAACGGCCATTAGTCCTGCGACAGGCATGGCCTACCGCGGCTCTTGACCAATGGTAAATTCAATTGAGATGGTAAACTCTGCAAGTTATACCGGTAACTCCAATACTACTATTATTTTCTTCAGCCCTCGTGATAGCTATGTGCCATAAGGTCATAATAATTATTACACCTGTTTTCAATAACGGTTAATGATACTATAGACCTAGATCATTGTTTACACAACTTGCAAGTACCTACTTTAGGCCTACTTATTATATTTTATTCTGTGCCTGTGACTTAATTATTTGGTATTAATTAATATCACATGACACACGGTTACAATAATAAAGTCACCGCTAAAGATGTAGCCATGTAGGAATTGTATGTTTACAAGTTTTATAAAACATACTTACTAAATCATGACTAATAATTATAATATGAAGGTATTTATATGTAGAGTATAAAGTAATTAATGGAATGCCTTGTACAGACGCCAGCACATCAAGCTACTACAATATGTCAAATCTCTTTAATAGGTTTTCAACTTTATCGCTAAAGCATTAAGGTTCAAGGTTGATTGGGAAAATTTGACAGTTTCGGGTAGCTTGACCTGCTGGCGTCCGTACAAAAAAGGTTCGTCCGATAAACTTTTTCTGAGTTTTGACAGTTTCTTTAGAGCAACGATTTGTTTAGAGTAATCCAAAACTCCCTCTCACAAGAGGGGAAGCCTGTGTCCCAACAGTGGGAACATTATAGGCTGATTACGTATGTGTGTATGTTTCAAAATCAAACTGCCTATCTTTTTCCAACTATTTTGGGGTCGGTTTCCAGTCTAACCGATTGCAGCTGCATTTTACATGGAGCGACTGTCTATCTGATCGTCATATTGTGGAGGTGGCACATGTTGGCCAGTTACGAGTAACATGATACCCTTTAGAAAAAGGGAAAATGTTTACTGTGCAGAAATTATTTCACAATCACGAGGCAAGCTTAAAATCCCAGTATCCTACTAATATTATAAACGTGAAAGTTTGTGAGGATGGATTTATGAATGGAGGGATGGATGTTTGTTACTCTTTCACGCCAAAACTACTGAACGGATTTGGATGAAATTTGGCAAAGAGATAGTTTATAATCAGGATAAATATATAAGATACGTTTTATCCCGATATTCCTACGGGATCAAGAATTATGCGGGTGAAACCGCGGGGCGGTGCTAGTTCAAAATAAAATAAGACGAACTTGCGACACGTTCCATTCAAAGGTTGGGAAGCAACTAGCATTTATTTAACCCCGTCTGCGTATCAAACAAACATCACAATAGATTATTTTAATCGCTGTTTTTATAAATGCCTCTTGTTCTTGCATGAGAATAGGAGTTAATCAAAATAACATGGCCCGTCTATTAGCGTTAGGTAGGAAAATAGCGTCCAAAGGTAAACAAAAAATCCAGCTTAGGCACTGGTAAATAAAAAGTGTTGGCTAAAAAGGCTTAACTTATTTCTAAAGGCATTTGCTGCTGAACTTGTTTAAGTAACCAGCTTTAAGGGGTCTTGATGAAGAAAGCTTCAAAAATAAGTATCTACCTAGTACAAAGAGTAATACGTAACTTAACATTACGCCTGTATTCCCCGAAGGGTTGGGTAGAGGTGTACCTATAGTACAGACGCCAGCAGGTCAAGCTACCCGAAACTGTCATATTTTCCCAATCAACCTTGAACCTAATGCTTTAGCGATAAAGTTGAAAATCTATTAAAGAAATTTGACAGATTGTAGTATAGTTATGTTTAAGTTCCATGTAATAGGGGGCGAGCCTATTGCCATCAACCAGACACAAATCCAGACTCCAGGCTGCTACTGAAGAACTCCAGATGGAAAAACCCAATAACACTTTGACCGACCTGGAAACCGAACGCCAGGACCTCACGCTCAGCAGTAGCGCTTGTAACCAAAGAGTCAGTTACAAAATAATACCAGTTACAGAATGATTACCTATACAAAGTTTTGCAACTGTTGTTCATCAGCTTTTATTTTGTATACAGGTACAGACGCCAGCACATGAAGCTACTACAATCTGTCAAATTTATTTAATAGATTTTCAACTTTGTTGCTAAGATATCAAGGTTCAAGGTTGATTGGGAAAATTTGACAGTTTCGGGTAGCTTGACCTGCTGGCGTCTGTACATTGTTAGTTCATAACCGTGTGTAATAAAAAAACCTATCACGAACTCTAACTACTGTTAACTGTATGTATGATAAAAAATATAATTACGAAATGCAAAGGCCAAGCACTACTTTGTATGTTAAAATGTATATTAACAATTTCCTACTGTTTTTTTTTTTATAAAGTGAACGGTTCATTCTTTAAAAAAAAAATCTGCATTCGTTCATTCTTAATTAAGTATTAAAATATTTCCTGATTTGACCTAGCACACACCTAAAAGTACACTTCCTGGTATGGATTCTTATCAAGACCTTCAACTGTCGCTAGCTTCCGTTTGAATTCTTTAGACGCTTCACCATTACAATGTGTAGTGCAAATAACATAATAATAATACTAGACTATTATTGTCCCAATATAGGCCAAAGGTCCTTCTTATACAGAGAAGGCACGAGCATTGATCGTCACGCTTGCTTAAGACGAGTTGGAGATTTCAGACAGTCCTGTTTACCGCACGTTGTTTCCTTCACCGATGTCAGTGATTTCCGAGATAAACTTAGAAAGAACATACAAAAGTGAAAAATTAAACACACACATCACTTACACACACACACACACATCGCATCACATCGTGCCTGATCGTGCATTAGTGGCGAGGCCTTAAACGGGCCATTACGACAAATAATATAATAAAACAATTTATTATGGAATCATAAATCTCTCTAAAATTCATTATCTTACCTTTTAATATCAGTTGAAAGTCCAAAGGCTCCAAGTTACTGTTATACAGGTAGTCAAGGTCTACAGCCTGTCACTTATAGAAACAGCGTTCGATACAAGATACGTTCGTATTGGTTCAGCACAGTTTAATTGTGATTTCCATGGAAACAACACCAAAGATTGAGGCAGAATCCAGAGACTACTATGAGTGCAATTCCTCGTGCTGTTCTTGACTATCAATATTGACCTTATGTTAAATCTTGTTCCACACAAAGGTATTTAATCAATAGAATACTCTTAAATATGTACACCATATAAATTAGAGACAAAAATATTAAAAAATTACCGTTTTTTTATTTGCATGTCGGAAAACATGTTGGATTTCATGGGTTTTTTGTTTGTGTGGGACCTAATTGTTTTTCTAAAATAAAAGTAGCCCAAGTTACTCCTTATAACATCAGCTTAGGTGCCATATGCTGCCCATCACAATCGGCCCAGCTGTTTCGGATATTAAACGGAATAAACAGACACAGCCGGACATAAATTTTATTAATTGCTTTTGTTATAAGTACCGTATATACTTTCATATGCATTTAGTAAAAAGCTGTTATTTTGACACCACAAACAGATACTTTAGTTTTATTTATTTGTATAGGTTAGCATATACGTAACAATGCTAAAACGATCGCTTCACGGCCTTCTGCATCCACTATCTAACCACGTCTTTCTAAAACCTGAAGTTAAAATAACCTTTTCTCAGCAGACATGTCTGATAAAAATAAAAATTCCATCTGCATTGATAGGTTACTCAGACGCATTCAAGAGATCTGTCAAGAATATTAATTAAGACCTGTTTTTTGTCAGCCAACACGTGTTTGGTCGTCATTAATATTTATTTCTCTCACATACAGGTTTCTGTGACCTTCGCATTTCCCAGTTATCAAATATCCTTTTTTTGGAGAATTAAAAGATGTATTTCAAGCTCATCACTTACATAATCGTCTAGGTCTTTAGACCGAAAGTCTGACAAGTCTGAAGTCTGAAGAGCGAGGGGCAAAAAACAAAAACAAGTCTTGAGGCCCATGCCGGTGGTTATCCACCACTACCTTCAACGGGACGTCACGTCAACGAGAAACGAGACTATTCGAACCAAACGTGACGTCACCGGGCGGTGGTGTGCGGTGGACACACGGCCACAGTAAATGTATGATCGCTACTTCGACGCTGTCACTTCGTTCTCGTTAACGCCCCATTGATGGTGCCGGTAGACAAACAGCCTTAGGATGTCGTCTCCAGAAATTTTCCTCTGACAAAACAACTTGGCATCTTAGGACTAAAAGATTATGTGGAACTTACCTGCTGAAATACCTATTCAGAAAAGAATGATTGGATATGCCTACAAATCCCTTTATTTCTCCAAAAAATGTATACTTGGGATTGCTAAAGCCAGAAATGGTTGTTCTAGTAAAATAAATGTGAGCTTTTTGCGCCAAGAGTTTTTACTGGGCTGGGAAAATCTTTTCATTCCCAAATAGATTATGTTCTTACTTTATTCTATTTTTTTACTATTTTATACGTGTAATTTGATGTTGTCCTTAGTTAAGAAACTGTTTCTTATAACTTGTTGATGACAACAAATTACTAATTCAATGTATTTATTTTATGAAAAAGTTTTCACACAAACGACTTCGTATAACTAACTAGCAGTTCGTATACGTTTGTTGAATCACTATCACAAAATAAATCAAGATAAGCAATTATTTTACATATTATTATCAAACAAGCAAACTAGTTTTCGTAACCGCAATCTCAACAACAAAATGCACATAAAAGAGGTAATTCTCAGCAGTTATGCCAAAATGAACACAATACAAACACCGGAAAGCCAGAAATATTTCGCTAATGGCGTAATGCAACTTAATAACCAGTTATTAAAGATATCACAGACGGATTGAAATAATGTACCTAAGGAGAAGGCTGATGGCGTGCCTCTGACATGATTAGCCCCATTAGTTTTCCATCAGACCTTAATTGAGGACATGGACTCACCAATCCTTGGGGACATCTACCCCCTCCTTTTGTATTTAAGCCTTTATTGGTTTTGGAAGCAATCACAGTAGACTTCTCTTTGCTATTTTGGAATGCCAATGCTGCATTCCCGTGCAATGGCCTGCGAAATTAAAATTCGGGATATTTACTTTTATCAGCAGTTAACGCTGAGTGCTTGTTTCCGTGCGAATTGTTATTTCTGGCAATCGTAACAACAGCGAGCCAATTGTTATTGTCCAAAAATTACAATACTTAAAGAGACTATTATGCAATTAAGCAGATTTAAACCTGCAAGTCCGCATCCGTGTGAATATTGTAAAAGAGCGCCATTGTAACTGTGGCTAGGACTCTGATTTAAACTGCTTCATGCATCTTTTGGTACGTTCTGGAGTAGCGACCGCATACCGGAAGACGTAGCATTACAAGGCCTCCCACAAGGTGGACCGATGACCTGGTGAAGGCCGCAGAAATCCGCTGGATGCAAAAAGTACAGAGCCGGTTGAAGTGACGGTGCTTGGGGCAGGCCTGTGTTCAGCAGTGGACGTCTTTCGGCTGAAATGATGAGTCATGTTGCCTGTACCTTCCAAAAACGGTCATCTCATCGGTTTTTTGGAACCGGTACAGGTCGTTCTCCTTGTCAAATAATATCCATGATATAATCGTGTCTAAGCGTGGAAACTCAAATCCATTTAAATTGCTAATGAATTCATGGGAAGCAAGTGTTCATGCTTTATGTAAAATACAAAACTATTTGAGGTTTTGAGGTGCCAAAACCTTTTGTCCGTATGCATTCTTGCATTAATGTATGCTCATGCTGAGTATTCGCGAAACTGTAGAATAAGATTACTGTCAAGGTCGCAGTAAACTGGAACCAGTTACCAGTTACCAGTTTTTATAGAAAAAGGCCCGGATCTAGTCGTAAACTTAAATTGGTGCTCTTCAACACTATGATAGGCTGAGTTGAAACTTAAGAGGCGATAAACTTGTCATATGCGTAGAGCTGTGATATATTTTTAGTGAGATAGATTTTTCAGCAATTTAAGCCCTTTTTTTATCGTCATGTCCAAGTCGTGAGCAAATAACGTGTAAGAATAGTTATTCTAAGGGGTCGTCTGCCATTGCCTAAATTAAGGAATTGTTATGCGATAATTTTCTTACATACCTCCCTATAGATTGAAAGAAGTCAGATAGGGGGCCGTTCCATACAAAATACTGGCTAGCTGCATCTGGTAAGACTGGAAGCCGTCCCCGACATAGTTAGGAAAAGGCTAGTTAGAAGAAAATAGATTTAAAGAATAAGTAAAGGTAGAGCAAATCATCCACCTATTACGAAACAAGAATACATCCATGTTGGTGAGTTTCACATTTTCATATGAGTTATAAAGATGTAAACCTATTTACCTAATAAACTATCAAATGGCGCTAACGAGCCGTCAAGGAAAAATCGAGATACTCGAATGAAGTTTTCCCGATATAGACTTGAAAAGACACTTATGCAACGCAAGTATCTCAGTAACAGAAACACTTGTTATAAAGAATGTATTTGTAGGATAAATATAAGGTATGTCTTCTTCTTCTTCGTGTCCCTGGCACATTTTTCTTAGATCTTGCTGTTGTTGTTGTTGGTTGTTGTTACTTTGCCACTTCCACGGCGTCATAGGTGGCAGCGCAGAAGTCAGTTTGACTGCAAGTTTTTGGATACAGAGGGCAGGACAGAAGGTGGAGCATAGTTTGCAACATAGCTTCACATCAAAATCAAAAGACATTTATTCAAATTAGGCTGAAAATCAACACTTTTCGAACGTCAAAATTACAAAAAACAGTCCCCCAAAAACGCCCGCCCTTCACCAAAATATATAATGCCAAGACCCAGTAAAACGCAAATTACTATGAGGATAATACTGATCGTCGAAATATGTGCCTTCAATTCTTCAACGTGTGCATTATTGGAACCAGCAGAATTCTGGTTCACGAAGACCGTCTCCTTTTCCACGTTGGAACGACACATTCTCACTGATTTCCGGACGTTAAATTAACTTTTTAGATGTACTTGATTCATTTTAATTACGAAAGTTCCATTATCCACAAATATTTTCACGCCAATTTATTACAAAGAGTTTAATTTATTTACTTTGCTTTGGAGCCGTAACACTACGCCGAGATAGAAGCCGCGTCACGCGCCCCAAAAATGGCAAGGGTCGCCATGTGGGGATGTAGTGTTATTGAAACAACTGTTCTCAAGCGATTACCTTTAATTACTGACTGCAAGAGTATAAATGTGTTAATATATTAATAGAAGATACATTCATATGGATAGGGTCATAGACCTTATACTATAGGTAGTACTACTACACCTCAACTTCCTAGTGCTATCGCTGGGAAGAAGTGGCGCAACAACCTTCGCCCCTTTCTATATACGTCCGTTTCCTTATTTCTTTCCTTTAAAATCTGTATGATTCCGTGGACAATAGTGTGGGTTATGCGATTGTTTGCTATTATACCTTAGCTAGCTATTAATACTGTATTACTGTAACTGTTTTTTGTCCCAAATAAATAAAATAAAACAAAGTCACCAGCAGCACAGCTGTCTATACAGTTAGAAAATTGATTGTATACAATACTGGGTACCTATGTTAAGTAATTAACATTACAAGACACAAAACATAAAATTAAATAATTTGCCATATGTCAGCTAGCCACACCGCTCCGGTGGAATGGTAATTCTTTTGAAGACTCTAGTTGCCGGAATATAATTAGTCTTCAGAAGATATAATATTTATCCTACAAACCTTTGCCTCAAGTTGGGAAGATAATATTCATGTCGGTTGTTAGCTCGTAGAAGTTCATACAATCAGTTATAAAGCTCTGAGTTAGTACTTCATCAAGCTAACAGGTATCCGTTTACTTTAATGTCTTGAGATGTTGTTGGATGAAAGTTTGACTCTCCGTCATCATTTTGGTTAGAAATGCTGGAGTGAATGTTGGAAAGTCTCGTTTACTTTAGTAAAGTAAAATTTGACTAAGTGGCACAATTGCCACTTGAGCTTGCGCGAAACACTTGACATAGTCTCATGTAGACCTGTGTAGTCGGCGCTATGGTTGCTGTTGTTCCCGGATTGTAGGTACGTTAGGTACGTAAAAGATGAAGAAAATGTCGTGAACAAAGTTTTGAGAATGAATGTCGAAGAGTGGGGCAACACCAAAGAAACGATGGATGGGCTGTGTGAATGATGATATGGTTAGAAATAGAATGATTACCGAGATGACAATTAATACAGAAGTATGAAAGAAGAGACACCTTGCGCTGACCCCAAATACATTGGGATAAGGGCAGGAGAATGATGATCGTGCAAAGCACACAGTAGGCACTAGTAAATAAATAAGGAAAATCGAATATCCTAGGAGCGGAAACAGCCGAAAAATATCACTACTTTCGCTAGAAAACCCTAGAAGAACTATAGATTGACATTCGATTTTATTGCCAATAAACTTCAAACACCGCGACGGTCACAGTATGCTAAAAAGAACTATCTTCGTGACGATGTTTTTATACTTATACCTACTACTGTAACATTACCACGACACAAGACGATTTGATTACTCCACCGTGTAATCCAATAGCCACCAGATGAACATATCATCTGCCTTTTCTAGACATTTTTTAAGTCTTAAACGTAAAGTAACATTCTAAACATCATTATCATCTGCCCAGCCTTTTCCCAACTATGTTGGGGTTGGCTTGCAGTCTAACCGAATGCAGTTGAATACCATGTTACATGGACCGACTGCCTATCTGACCTCCACAACCCAGTTATTGGGTAACACTATACCCCTTAGTAACCCTTGGACTGGTTGTCAGACTTTCGGACGACCTGTCTATCAAAGATCCACGAATGACAGCCGAAACCAACAGCTTAAAGTACTTTCCGAGACACGGAGTGGTCTCGGTATGTAAAAATTCGTCCATAGATGATCTATGGTCTTTAGATGATCTAGATCTATGGACGAATTTCGGCAAGCGTAGCTTAACCTGATCTATCAACCCGTGACGCTGTTATAACATACCTACGAGCCCCTCCCACCACCAGATGAACATATAGCTATTGTTTACTAATATCTTACTGCAAATACCAAAGCCTCACGCTAAATAACTCCATTTCAAATATAGCTCGGGCTTCTGTTAAAGATATCAAAACAAATGATCCATTTTACTGCGGAACGCTTATCGCAGTCACAAAGCCAGCTTTATAACTCTACTGGAAGCTTATCTTTAGGAGAGGAATTAGGATACGACATCAACAGTTCGTATATTTTTAGGATTCGCCTTAAAATCATAAAATAAATGAATACGAATATGTTGGCAGGTGTAGTTAAAAGCTAAGCCAATAAACTTCAGATCATTAAATGAAAATGTCTGAGTAAAACTCGCAAGGACTATTGAAATTCGGCGATCTAATCTATGCTTGATCGAAATCTATGATGATAATGCCATAAACAAAACTGGATTTACCGATAATATCACTGATGTCGATACATCGAAACATAGGATAGAACAGTTAAAATAATAGTCGAAACTCCGGTAGTGCCGTGTTTCAAACTCACAGGTAAGTAAGTACTCATGCATACAAAAGTTTCTCTAGCACCTTTCAACTTAACTACGATAATAATCCCACTTGTTTTAGATCTTGTCTGTAAATGTTACCTGCAGACTCGAGACTGTTGAGGTCAGAGTTCGGAGAACTGTGGTCGTGATACGAAGTTATGTAACATATTACATCACTCCTAGACCTAAGCTAGCTTGTAAAAATAAGACTTTAGACCAGTCCGGTTTTTTTGATTGATCAAAATACATTATTCTTTTTGGAAATTTTCCACATTGATAAAGCTTTAAATTATCTCGATGACTTTGGAAGACTATCTTGAATTTGATCTGAGTATTTTAGCGAAATCTTGATAATAATCTATAAGATATTTAAAAAGAATCTTAATAGCACTCTTCGTTCCAACGTTTACAAAGCATTTAATATTCAAAATAGCACTAACTGGAGCATATATGATATATTTATATGCTCTACTAAAGGCTGGAGCATATATGGACATAGTATATGCTCCAGGCTTACTATGCTATATTGCTGTTGCTTTTATCTAAGTGCTATTTTTACTATGCTATATTGCTGTTGCTTTTATCTAAGTGCCCGTAACTACGGAATTCGTGCTAAGGAATAGCACGAATTCCGTAGTTACGGGCAATTCCGAATCCGTATCACCTAAGGACATAAAATTAGTTTTAGGCCTGAACTTAGAATCAATCTCCCTACACCCGATGTGTTTTTGCCCGTTCAAAAGAATGAATTAATGGGGTGTAGGGTTCACTCCGAAGATTCGAACTACTTTCGAAATGGCCCGTATCTTCATTGACGGACATTGAGAGTACTCCCCCTGATCCTACCGTACCGATTAGTTGTCGTTTTACGAACGTGTGCCATTTATCGTAATCGACTCAGCGCTAATGCGGGTAGCATGAACATTTGTTTCACTAAGGTATCTATACCTTACTTTATATTATAGACATCACAATTTTATTTATAAGTGATCGGTAGACGAGTTTGCAGAGAGTATTGGAATTCTTGATTGAACTAATAGTTTGGCTTACCAACTAGATACATTTATTCTTCTTGATTTGGCCCTTTGTCCTATATCATCTCTCTAACATTTATTTTATGGGAAGTAATGTATGGGAAATTGAAAGGACATAGAATACTAGAAACGTAGGTATTATGAACAGATTTAACTCACTTTACGTCCTGATAAGAACACTTATTTTTGTTACGCGCATTTATTTTACTCCGCAGTGTGGTATTTGTGTAAGTTATTCTTACTCCATGACGAATCCATTTAAAAAATGCGGAACCGTTTGCCTCCTTGTTCACATGAGCTCGCTGCACGAATGTAAATACTTATAATTCTCGAGCAAATTATACTCTTGTGTAAATTTTATCTTGGATAAGGATCCAAGATAAAATTTTCCATTTTTTTTCTATGGTTATACTAATAATAAAGCAAAAGAGTCGTATACGACTCCGCCTTGGAGTATTCGTTCCACAAACGATGGGGCATTTAATATCATGTCCTACGTGTCCTGTCAGCTGCACGTTACAGGAATTGATGGACGCTGGTGATGGCGCCAAACAAATAGCCGAATTCTGGGCCCAGTCCATTCAGATTGATATATTGCTATCGACAGGCTAGGAAGAAGCTCAAGAGGTTGTTTGTTTAAACGCGCTTTTCTCTGGAACTGCGGTTCGGATTGTAAAATTAATTTTTGTATTTGATAGCCCAACTTTTGAGGAAGGATAGGCTATTTAACATCACTCTAGAACCCTTAGGAGCCAAGCAAAAAGAAAAAGTCAAAAGAGCGTTAAGCGAAAACGAAGTAATAGCTCGGGCAGGCGATGCGATGCGACGGGGTGGGGCGGGGGAACAAAAAACCTCACGCGGACGAAGTAGAAAATAAAATTTTACAATTTTTTATTTTTTTGCTAGGTTCTTCTTGGTTACCGTACTTGATAGACGCTAAGTACGGTAGATCATCGTCTCGTCCCTTAGGGTTGTGCCTATAATGCAGGGTGGCAGGGACATCGATGCGCAATCTGTTACCATGAATTCAACACATGATTTTAGACGTAGCGTAGGATTTTTTCATGGGTGGAACGGAAACGGAAGGTTTTTTTTTAATAACCGGCAAAAAATTTCAACGCATGGGGTTTAATTTGTGCGTCGATGTCCCTTTTTTTGTTTTCGGGTGAATCCTTCTAAAGGCACCCGACCTCTGGGGATGGGATTTTTACCTCAAGTGCACCGAGGGTTCCGTACAAATTTATAGGTACGTAAATATAATTATCACGGGATTCGTGCCTCGATCATTTCTTCCGTTTTTTTTTTTGTAATGTAGCTACATTCGTTAAAAAATCGGAAAACCGTAAATTTATAGCTATAAATTTACGGTTTTCGGATTTTTTCCTTTACTTGTGCTACATGACATTGCTTCTTGCCAAATTTCATGATTCTAGGTCAACGGTTACTACCCGTTGTCCTAGAATCATGAAATTGGATTTCGCAAGGGAATCAAAACCTATAGGGAGTACCCTATAGGTTTTGATTCCCTTGCGAGTGATTGATTTGATTCATATGCGGCATAAACGCCTGATACGACGCCTGATTGCGTTGACATAGAAGTTTTTTTTTCACTGCTACAACGAGGTGATTTTATAGTTTATAGGGGTTTTTTAGGTACGGAACCCTAAAAATAGGAAAAATCTTCAAAAGTTTATTATCTTTATCATAATCCTGAAGATTTTGTAATCCTTAGAAATTACGCTTCTTATCTACTACATTATTTTTTTAAATCACAAACAGACATCCCCTATCTAAACTATTATTATAAAGAGAAATGATTTGATTTTTTGTATGTTTGTTTGTTACGCTTTCACGCTAAAACGGCTGAACGGACGTAGACCTTGACCTGGACATAGGATAGCTAAATTTTATAACTAGCTTCTGCCCGTGGCTTCGCCCGCGTGTATGTCGGAAATTATCCCACGGGAACGTGCTTTTTTTTTTTTTTCTGGTGGGAAATCATCAAATGACCGCTCCCGCTTTGGGTGGAGCGGAAGGGAGTGTCAGACTCTTACTGACTAAAACCCACCCATGTTCCTTCCTTCGCCCTTTATGTTCCGGGGTAGCGGTAACCCTTTCGGACAATCCCGCTGACCCGGCAGGCTTCGGCCCTAAGGGGCCCCTCTGATTATGCTGACATCTCTTTGAGGCGCGCGTGGAACACTTACGCGCCGTCCGGCACGGGCTTGGTCCTGATCGGGCGGTGAGCTACCCATTGTTCCGTCCGTAGGCCCGCACGGGAACGTGCTATAGACGAAAACGTAGCTTATATGTTACTCCGTAGCATCAGCTATCTGCCACTGAAAGTCCTGTCAAAATCAGTCCTGCCGTTTCGCAGATTAGCCGGAACAAACAGACACAAAAATAAAATAAAAATTGTTGTTATAAGTAACGTATATACGTATACTTCCATATGCATTTAGTAAAAAGCTGTTTTTTATATTAGTAAAGTAATTTTGATATTACAAACATTTACTTCAATTGTATTCATTTATATATATAATCTTGTAAGAGCATGACAAGTAGGATAGGTTTTCTTATTTCCGCATAGTTCGACATTTTATACGGTTTGCACTGACAATATTTATTAATAATGTATGTCCGATTTAACCTCGAATGTGAAAGGTGTAGCCAATGCAGATAATTGATCATAGCACGCTTCAAAGTGATTTATCGAGACGTTATGGAATTTCGAAAATTTGAAAAGGATTTTTACCAACTATCTGTCATTGCAAAACTCGTAAATTATTTCTTAGGGACTAACCACACTTATTCAGCTCTTTCAGCTTTTGACCATACAAAATCGTTGTTTTCTATGGTCAAAAGATGAACACAGCTAAATATCTGTGGTTAGTCCCTTATAGTGGACAAGCACATCATTAGGTCCTGGTTAATTCTTTTTGGAGCCGTGGTGGCCCAGCGGTAGCGACCAAGTTGTAGTTCGAACCCAAGGCAGGCGCTATACATTGTGTAATTTATTTCATCACCACTGCTCTCGAAACGGTGAAGGAAAACATCGTGAGGAAACCACCATGTCCTAGAACCAAAAATTCGAAGACATGGGACATCTACCAACCCGCACTGGGCCCGCGTGGTGGATTACAGCCCATTCCCTCTCACAGAGAGGAAGCCTGTGTCCCAGCAGTAGGAACGATATAGGCTGATTATAATATGCTCATGCTAATTCTTTTTAGAACACCCACAACCCACTTCTAACACAGTTGAATTCATTGATTACTCATCACGGAAAACAGATGACAGTACCATTACGGATTGATAACTTACCTGGCATTATTAATCAAATAATAATAATGGAATTGTAGACCAATATAATTATTGTTCCGAAAGACAATAAGACGAACAGACTGCCTGTACGTACGAATATAAATGATAACTCTACTTGATTAAAATTCTATGTAGGTGACTTGGTTCTCTTGATATATGACTTGTTTAACGCTTTAGAATTTGTATATTCCAAGACTAGGATTTAGGCCAGTAAGCTTTTGTGTAATACCGAACTGCTAACCAGGGGGCAATTCTCGTAATTTTAAGAACATTCAGTCTGATCTAAGTCTCAAACTGTCAAAAAAGTACTTCTAATTTCCCTACATTTTGACAAGTTTTTGACATTTGTTCGTCGCCGAGATGAGACTGCGACTAGATTTTGAACGTTTTAAATTACGAGAATTGGCCTTCAGGTCATGTTTGTTACCAGCCCAAAAATTGATTCGCGGTACGATGTCACTACCGTTCATTTCAATACTATACGCACACACACACATAACCTCACGCCTTCTTCCCGTAGGGGTAAGCAGAAACTACAGAACACCACCTGCATAGCTATTGACAACAACTCGATACGCTGCCGTACCGTATCGATCGTCAATCAATGTTATCGTAGGAAGTCTTCTAAACGCTGTTCACAAGTCCAAAACTCGAAAATTTTGTCAGTTTAAATCAAATAAACGACCGCTCTTCTTCTGACAGCTGTTTGCTGTCTGTCTGTCATTTTCGATACGATAGCCCGTCAGATGGTTGTGAATAGCTATGTATGCTGCTACGATCCTTCATTATTTTGCTTCGTTTGCGTTCATTCATCTGGTGCACATACATGCACGCCCGCGCCGGTGCTCAGACCTTTCACTATAACAATACCTTATTTATACAACACCTTTATCGACAAAGAAAACTTAACGACCTGAACCACGATTGATTTCTATAAAACGACGCGACGATGCATCAATCTAACGAATCAACCGATTTCTCTTAACGGGACCTTTAAAATAGTAATTGGGTCACAACCTAATTAGGTCGTAGCCAATGCGACACCCGTGTCGAACATCTTATGGCTCCCATCGAATTAATTTTACCACAGGGAGTTTTCTTAACGACATAAGCCATGAGCCCCATGATTGAGGGGAAAATATCCCAGTGTCCCGAAAACTTTGTTTACCACAAAGATTTTACGGTCTCTCACTTCTGGGATGTTTTTCTTATAAGAGTTATTGTGTTGTTGCTATATTTCGTTAATCGAATAACTCAAATTGATTATATTGTGTGGCAGTTGATTGGTTTTTGTTATTATTTGCTCACGTACTATATCTAAGTACGTCATTGTTGGTAATTTCATTGATGAGAGTTTGTTTGTTAGTTGAAGCTGTGATCTTTTCCTTGTGTTTGTCTTCATTGATATACAGTTCGTTCACAGTTATTTTACTTCTGATTTTGCATCACTGTCCAAATCACAGTGATGTTTACTCTCATTCTAACAAGGTTGCTGTTGGGTTGCTGCCATTTATAAGTCTGTCAAAATCATTGTGATCTTTATTCTCTACACAATAAGGTTGCCGTTAGGTTGCTGGTGTCAGAGGTAAAATAACTGTGACTATAATTTTATTTTGAAAAACTGGCTTCTGTATTTTGTTTTGTATACTACTTAATTACTTACTACTATAGTAGAACGATAAAAATAAAGGTGTTAAGATAGTTTCTTCTTCTGCCTGGTGTGGTTTTCTCGTCCATTCTCCTATGAGTCGTCACCTTATCTTACACTCCCGTCACTTCACGTAAGTAATCATCACAGTGTGATTTTTACTAGAACAGCACTACTGTACTCTTTGGTTGGTGTGATGTAAGTTTATAAGTAATTTGCTTTGTTTATCTTCCTATATAGTATTATATTCCAAAAACTGTTGATTATAAACGCCTTTTATTGCGCATTTAGATCATAAGTCACGGTCATGCAGCTATTAGATGTTTTTCATGTTTGTCTTTCTAGTGTAACTAAAGGACATCTTTGCCATCCTAATTTAATGTTTTTAGTTGTATTAAATACTTGGTTGATTGTCATGCTATAATGGACATAAAAGAAAATAAAAACAGCAGCTTCTTGCCATTGACCATGTTGAATTGAGAGTCATTACAAACATACTTGTAAACAGCTTCTAAATCTTAGTTGATAGTCTTATCTTCAAGCTGAAAAGAGGGGCTCGTGGCTAAATAATAATAGCCGCACGGGTCGATCTTTCAGGTTAAGCTATGCTTGCCACGGTTGGTCCGTGGATGAGTGACCATCTATACATGCCAAGACCCCTCCGTGCCTCGGAAAGCACGTTAAGACGTTAGTCCCAGCTGTCATTCGTGGATTCGGGTCGTCAGAAGCCCGAAAGTCTGACAACCAGTCTTACCAAGGGGTATCGTATTACCTAGTAATTGGGTTGTGAAGGTCAGATAGGCCGTCGCTCCATGTTAAATACTGGTATTCAGCTGTGTGCGATTGGACCGGAAGCCGACCCCAACATAGTTGGGAAAAGACAAGGCAAATGATGGCAGATGATCTTCAAGCTGAATCAAACAAGTCAAAATAATGATACCTTTCTCCGGTTTAATGTGGATAAATTCTTGTACGGTTTCTTTTTAAAACCTAATAGAAACTCCTTTTATTTGATTTTCCCTATCGACTTTCACATAATCGTATCGCATCCGTTTTATGAAAACGTGCGTCGTCTACAAAGCCGAAGCCGGTGTATAGAATAAAGAATGCATTTAAGTATAAACGTGGTCGCAATCTACATACTTAATCAGTTAAGACTTCACAAGTTCGTGCTTGTAGCATCTGTTCTTTATTTATGTATTTTATTTAACCATTTCTGTACACACATATATAAACAGACAAGAAAAAAGAGAACAGAAAAAATAGGTACAGAGGTGATGCTTATTTCATAAGAAGTCTCTTCCAGCATACCTGCGATTGGAGACTAGATACAGAGATGTAGACAGCGTGTGAAAGAGTAAAGGAGACAAAAAAATAATACATTAAATCAAAAACAATCTTTGCTTAGGTTCAATTTGATGAAAATGTCGCGAAATTACTCTTGGTCGTTAGCCGGTATTCGGGTGCTCGAAAGACTTCACTCGAATTCGACGCCCGATGCATTAATTACACGTTACAATTCCATTGTACTGGCACACTGGAAGGTGAAGCTGGACTAGATTGTCCGAAGATGGGCGCAGTCGATCCCGTTCATTTACACTTGGTTGTTTGCCCGAATTCCATAAGCACCCGAATTCGGGCGAACGACCAAGTGTAATGGTGCCATTAGAATAATTGGAATTGATTCTTTCTCTCTTGAATCATTCTTAGTTTATGAAAGGTCATTATTTACCCCTGCCCTTAGCCAGGGGTGCTTTTAATCCAGGGTCATTTTCGGGATATGGCAGGTCAATCCGGGTTAAAACGAGGCTTATATGTTTCACCTAGATATTATTTATGGGAAGTTGTCTATAAGTACAAAGATTCGTGCATGTGGGACAAAAGATTCGTGCATGTGGGACAAAAGATTCGTGCATGCGTTCTTTAGCAATTAAGAGCGGTTTCGCACTACGTCCGATCCGAATCCGAGAAATGTTAATCCGAAGTAGTCATAGTACTACTTGTATGAGGGGTTGCGCACTACATCCGAACTTAGTCCGTCCGAATTTAGAACATTCCCAATTCGGATTGAACTCGGATCTTGAATTCAGATTCGGATCTAAGGCTCAATTTACACTGCCGCGGAACGGAGTGGAAGCGATTTTTTTTTCTGTACAAAGCATAATCAACTTTATGTCAAAAGTGTAACGCACATAGATATTAGATACACAAACGCACAAGTCGCGCATCTTCTTGAGAATTATCGCGCATTCTCGGGAATACCGGCAGTAATAAGCTCGTATCTAGTTTGTACGTTAGACAATTGACATAAAGTTCATTTTGCTATGTATCGCAACTCGCTTCCACTCCGTTCCGCAGCAGTGTAAATTGAGCCTACACGCCACAATTGCGGCGATAAGTCCCCTCTTTGAGGAGTGGCTGAAGAGGCGCCACGGCGCCCTCACCTTCCGCCTGACGCAGGTCCTTACCGGACACTGTTGTTTCGGGAGGTTCCTGTTCAGGATAAGGCGGGAGGAAACGCCAGGGTGTCACCACTGTGTGGATCGCCCGGAGGACACGGTGGAGCATACGGTGGAGGTCTGCCCGGCTTGGGCGGAGCACCGCCGCGTCCTCGTGGCGGCGATCGGCGGCGGCGATCTCTCGCGTCCGGCCCTGATCCAGGCCATGGTACGGAGCGAGAGTGCATGGGAAGCCGTCACCTCCTTCTGCGAAGCAGTAATGCTCGCAAAGGAGGAGGCGGAGCGCGTGAGGGAGAGGCAATCTCTGCGCCCTCACGACCCTAGTCGCCGCAGGATAACCCTGGACGTCGGGAGTCACCAGCCGACTCCCGGCCACCGTAGGCGCGGGCTTGCGGGCGGCGAGCAATGGGCAGCTCGCCGCCCGGCAAGGACTAGGCCCGAGTCGACGGCGCGTTGTGTTCCACGTGCGCCTCAAAGAGATGTCAGCACGAAGTGACGGGGTCCGTTAGGGCCGATGCCTGCCAGGACCGCGGGTTGTTCGAAAGAGATACCGTGGTCCCTGGCATAGGCAACTGAAGGAAGACGGGTGGGTTTTAGTCAGTAAAAGTCTGACACGCCCTCCTGCTCCGCCCAGAGCGGGAGAAGTCATATGATGATTTCCCACCCAGAAAAAAAAGGGTGTGAGTCATTTAAATCTTATAACATGACTTGTATACGCTGTGCATTATTTTTCTTATATGGGCAGATTGCGTTAGAACCTCTATGCATCGTCTGTCGACATCAGTCTGCGAAATTTCACTGCTTTAATTAGCGCATTCATGAGAAATATTCTTAAATGCTCACATAGAAGTGTATCGAGCTGTAACGTTCTAATTAGTATAAATGAACCTACGATACCGCCTACACTCTGTCATTGACTTTATATATACCGCTATGTATGTAGGTAGATACCGTTATTTACGTGGCTTATCTCCCATTTGCTGGAAAGTAGTACTAGATTAATAGAGTCCAGCTGGCCTATTCTGTAAAAAGTCACAATGAAAACTTAGGTGAAGTGAGTTTGAAGTGAGCTGTCATTCCACCTGATTGACACTATTCACAGCTAACTTCAAACTCACTTTACCTAAGTTTGCGGTGCGGTTTTTACAGAATAGACCGGCTTGACCTTTTGAGTTTTACTTCGCGTTTGGCTTCAAGAAGTAGTTGATATACTTACGTTTTTGAAGTGAAAAGACTGCATACAAAACCCAAGAACGATACTTCAAGGCACTTCTAATGCTTGAGGATGCTATCTTAAGTGTTCCGTAATGGGAACCTCCCAGTAGTCATCAATTTCACTCCAAATCTGTTCAGGATCATCAATTAGTCACGTACATGAGTGCATATTCAAGTACCTACCTGCGTTACTAGTCCATAGTATGGATTCAGTCAGAGAAATTAATTGTTTATCAAATTGACACACTACGCCAATTGACCGTACTAAAGAAAGTGTACTTATAAGAAAGAAAAAAAATAGGTTTACTTGCGTTAAACATGACGCAAAAAGAACATAAACACAAAAAAGAACAAGTTGGGGAAAATATGCGTCGCATCCTCGCAAAACGGCCATCGCCAAACCAGCCAACTGCCAAAGAATGACAGTTGAGATTTGAATATACATATAATTTGCCGAACAATTAATTTCTCCGACTTTAATTCACTATCGTGACACAAAATAAATCGCCTGTAGGTGCGTCACAAAAGAAACCTTTGTCCCCCGAAAGTTACAGAACTAATCAATAAGAGATTTGCCTCGCTGATTACGCCTGATTGCCTGAATATCGCTCACAATGGGTTGGTGCCGGCTGTATTGAAGAGCTGTGCGCTTCGACGCTCCACTTATTATTTGTTTATTGTTGGTTGTTATAAAACGTCGGGGTTTTCAGAGGATTTATTTGTATGTCCTTAAGTACTGGATCATTTTGTTTAGTGGTGGAGTACCACTCTAATATGTGTCATGTGTGGTGAAGACTGTATAGGAAAACCAATGACTCATTTTACCTATTTTTACAGTCTTGAGCATCGTAGTTAGTCTTCAAATCAGCTGCTTAGCTCATCCACTTTCACCCTTTTTTTTTTTTAACGTGGAGAAATGCTCATGCATTCTGCACTACCACGGGAAGATAGTGCAGTTATGTGAGACTCTAACCCACTAAAATCCACGGTGTCCTCCTCTGCCGCTTACGGCGGGAACACGGGCACGCCTTAGCACTCATCCGTGAACCCGCCGCGGCCGTCCGTCACCGGACCCTCCTCTGGGGATTACTCCCCATCACCGGCGCACCAGAACACATGGCACGCCGTGACCACTCTAGGGACCAAACCAGCACATGGGCGCCAGACGACCCCGTGTCTGAGCACCCTTGGTCCCCCTGCGACGGGTCAGGTCATTGGCCCCGCCGCCTGCCAATTTTCGGCCGCAGAGGATAGGGAGAGCAGCCAACCTCATACCAACACTCCTCTTCCCCTGCGGCCCCACCGCGTCCGCCATCATACGGTGGCGACCCCGTCAAGGCCGCGGAAAGTAGGGAGAGCGGCGCACCGCAATACCGCCACTCCTCCCCCGCCGCGGCCTCCAACCCTCAGCCGTGATGCCTCCCATACCACATCACGGCCCGCCTCAGTTTCGATGTCGCCCAAGCGGCACCGCAACCTACTTGTTGGCCGCTACGTCGTCGGCTTACTGGCAAAGCCCTGACGAGCGGCCCCTCCTCGGGTTCCTCTTAGCTTCACCGTGGGTGTCCAAGCCACGGCTACTGAGCCCCCCCGCCTCGACAATGCGGGAATCCACCGGGGGGGATCCATTTTCACTCTCACTCAATTAAAAAGCTAACAATGCAAGTAATGAGTATACCTATGAAGTATCAATGATATAAATAAACTCATTGCTTAATGCATGTCCATTATAATAATTAAAGCTGTTTTTTTTTTCAAAGGAAATGACCACGAATGGAAAAATGCCTATTGATGCTTTGTTAACAGTATTCAGAGATAAGAAAGACGTCCTTGGTTCTGGTAATTCATCATCATCCTGCTCTTGTCCCATGGTACTCGGGGTCGGCGCAACACGTTCTGTCTTTTCTTTTCTTTCTTTCTGCTGTCAGCCGTCACTCTATTATTCACTCCTTCATCTTTGTTTTGGTCTTCCTCTCCCCCTTCATCCATCCATCAACATTTATATATTCATCATTCTGGGAAGACAATTTTTATTGTTGAATGTTCCTGCTCTTGACCTCGATCACGACTGATAGAAAGCGATGGATGAGGTCTACGATGGAACGAGCGTGCCCACAAGATGCCTGTTCACTCTTGCTTTGAAGGCAATAGGGTTAAATGCGGGAGGGATATGTTATTTTAGGCTAAAGACCAGCAGAGATTAGCACCATGTCAAAAGCCACGGCCAGCACTGAATGAGTAGGTAATTGGTAACCCAATTCGTTCGTTCCACAGTACACGACGTACGTGTTGTATTAAATATCAATATTAACAGTTCACTGCGACCTCCAGTTACATTGTACTTTCGCTTTTTAAGCTCGTGAGCTTAAAAAGCGAAAGTACAATGTAACTGGAGGTAAAGTAAGTACGTGTACTTACTTTAAGTTAAAACGAATTATTTATACGCACCCTGTTGTAGGTACTTAATTAAATTACAAGTTACGTGGAGCGATAAAAATCGTAAAAAATATTCTACACCTGGAATTTGAATACCTTAATAATATAATAATTTATACTTTAATTATGCTGGAAGAATATATTAATTTGCCTAAAGGCGCATTTCACCAAGTTTTTATTCCTGGAATTCGTCTTATCGTAAGGATAAATTTTAAATTTCTGACATTTTTTCCATACTAGAACTGTCAGATGTAAATTTTATTCGACAGATAAAATATACTCATCTAAGGGCTGATTTTTAAATAGACATATAATTTTTATTCGTGGAATAAAATTGACGTCTGACAGATTTTGTATGGAAGAACTGTCAAAAATTCAAAATTATTCTCCTCCTATTATTATTCCTCGGATAAAATTATCTGGCGTTGGAAAAATCAGCCCTGAATTTGGTAAAATCAACCCTAATATAAGTAGGTACTATGAGGACTTGAAGAGCCCTCTGAGGTAACGGGAGGAATCAAACAACTATAAGACTCCTTTAAGATTATATTGTAAACACGTCTTTACATATTCTAGACTAAATTACCACTGACTGTTATAAACAAAAATCCTAATAGAAAAGAATATGACATTAGCTTGAACGTTCGAATGTAACCCGCGCTAAATTATAGCCGGCCTGCACTATGTGAGGTTGCCTTCGGCAGACAAACCTCTACAGTACCTAATTACCTACCTACGGTAATTCTCATGGGACGATTACCAAAGCAAGGTTTGGTGATGAATGTGACTATAGGGTTTTTGTAATTTTCTAATCCTATAGGATTCAGCCTACATACATATCGAATTGATTGATTTATTGAGAAACTGTAAAAGGGTGAATTTAGGTCAAAATACAAAACAACACTAATGATTTTGACTTTATTACATAATCCCAACTTCCTTACAACTTAATTTGATTAGGTATGTATAGTTTATTATGTCCTGCCATACCATATAAGCTTAGTCATTATTTACTTTCCAAAGCTAACAAAGATTTACCAAAAGGTTTTTGGTTATCTAAATTAAATAAACTATTATCTAACACAAAACCCACACACCAAATATTAACTTTAACAATACATATGAAAAAATATACCCAATGACGTACGAGTATTTTCCCCATTTTCAGTGTGACCAATCCAGCTGATAATGCTAAAGTGGTTTGAATAAAATGCCAATAAAATGCCTAATAAATAATGAAATTGAGTGATAAGGTTTACATTGTGTTCGGCATTGAACTTGATTATTTCTTTACTAGTTTGTTTTTATTAGTTTTTATTACGACGCAGTTTTTCAAGCTTGGAGTTGCTTGTAGTTTTTCCTTCGTGTTCGAAACAGAAATGAAGATATCTGCAGGAGAATCAAGGTAACCGACATGATGGCAGTGGCACATTGTTTGCAGAACAGATGGCCGATAGGGCCGAAAAGTTCTGGGGATCTACTCCGAAGTGGTATCGGCCGAATGTTCGGCCGTTTCCTGCTACGAAGTTACTAATTGGTTCGGTTGGTCCAGATCCTACACTCCTACACTCTTTCGAATATTGACTATGGTCCCGACCCAACTGAGCCGAACCGAACGTTTTTTCGCATTTTTCAATAATATTCGGTTCGGCCATGTGTCGGGCCGATCCGATCATTCGCACTTTGCACTTCGTAGTAGACCCCCTGGAGTGACCCGGAAGACGTAGCGTTGGAAGGCCTCCTACAAGGTGGACTGAGGACCTCTTGAAGGTCGCAGTAATCCGCTGGATGCGAGAAGCACAGAACCGGGTGAAGTGGCGATGCTTAGGGGAGGCCCATGTCCAGCAGTGGACGTCTTTCGGCTGAAATGAATATTAGTTCCTTTTTGAAGTGCACATGTTGTTAATTCAACCATTTTGTATTGGTTGCTTGTTATCTATGTGATATCATCATTTTCTTGCCCTTATCCTATTTTCTCAATTGGTCGCCGTCTCAGTGTAGTCACCCCCTTTCTTAGCATACCTAATTATCATCTAACACACAGTCCACCCATCGTTTCTTCGGTCTTCCCCTAGTCTTACAGCGATCCACATTACGTTCCTCACGACATTTTCCTTATTCCTCCCACATCACATGCTCATACCACGACAACCGATATCCAGATTATTTGGGTCAATTTGGCAGTTCCTCGTGGACTGCAAAAGAGAATTAAAACGATATAGTAATATAGTCCTTTTGTTCGAAAGACGTTTAATAGCTTTTGGTTAAACCATTATCTTAGGTACAAACGCCAGCAAGTCAAGCAGCCCGAAACTGTCAAATTTTCCCAATCAACCTTGAACCTTAATGCTTCAACAATGAAGTTGAAAATCTATTAAAGAAATTTGACAGATTGTAGTAGCTTGATGTGCTGGCACAAGTAATAACACTAGAATAATATTATCCCTCTGCAGGGCAAAGGCCTCTTCTCATACGGAGAAGGCACGAGCATTGATCACCATGCTTGCTCAGGATGGATTGGCGATTTCAGACTTACAATAATCTTTAAGTTCAGGATTTCTCACGATGTTTTTTCCTTCACCCATATGTCAGTAATACATTCCATGAACATTTAAAATCAACAACGATCTTAAGGTTTTCCTATCTACTGCCACGATCTGGTACCACAAAACCTTAACATACTCGTATATCCAAAAGCGAATTTCATTCCGTTTCAGCTTAAGCCATTGGCGACCTTATTTACCTTCCTATAAATACCTATATACATATTATAATATGCTTCGTTTTGTCGCAAACTAAAATAACTCAGTCATGGCATTCGAGGTTGCGAGGCAGTCTGTGTAGGCACGAAATGTGTAGTTCCCAAGTTATTAATGTAAGAACAGTTACAAAAAAGTCCTAGAGAAAAGAGGTCTTTATAAAAGTGGTGTTGTTTCAAAGATATGTATCGAACCTCCTTGGATTCAGTGCAGATGAATTGCGAAGATGTTTTGTGAGTGTTTATCCTCATTCAGATACGATGTTTATTTGTGTTTATGATCATGGTAGGTAAATAGGGAAAATCTTACTTATGTAAAGTGTAGAATTAATTTGAGGTCAATTTAAGGCAAACTTACCTAATAATAACGTATTATGATGCCATCTCGTGGACAGAAGCTTTAAAGGTTCCCAAGACTAGAATAATATCGTTTTTGTTTCTATACAAGGTGGCAGGGACTTCGAAGCACAACCTGTTACCATGGATTCAGTAACTGCTGCTGCTGCTGTTCTGTATTCTGGAACTGCTCTGAAATTTTCGTCAATTCCTGAAATCTTCAAAAATCAGCTGTCTCCTACAAAAATGTAATACCTACGCGATCAAAATATATGGAACAGCTAATTTTCATATACTGAATGACTCCATGGAATCAGGTTGTGCGTTATCCCTGCCACCAGTCTTGTTTTCTTGGCGCTTTTATACGAATCTCATCATTCTTCTTTAGGACTTTCCATTTTATTAATGGAACAGCTGGTACCTAGTATGTTTTCAGTACTAGAGCCATTGATATTCCCATAATTCCTTTACCAAGTAATAAATAAAACTTTAATTCCAATATGAGTCGAAGCGCAACATATCCCATCTATATATCATATTGTTGCAAATAATCGCTGTTTTGACTTGGTCGTTTGTTTTTCCTCATAATCAATTATTAAACAAATTTATAGCCAGTGAACAAGCTTAGCAAAATACTGCAGTTCAGTTGAAAAGGAAACTTAGCATCAGAATAGAATAGAATACTCTTTATTATGTACACCATATTTACAAAGGGTGACACAATGAGCGGTCTTATCGCTAAGAGCGATCTTTTAAAGACAACGTTTGGATGGATTAAAAAGGGGAAGGAGAGACAAATAATGTAGGTACTCTGTGGTGTACCATTTACATAATACAATAAGTACATACATAAAGTATATTATACTATTCTAAATAAATATATACATAATATAATAATAAACATGAAACAGGAGCAAAGAAAATATAATGATGATGTTTAAGGAGAGAGGAAGTGCTTTTTTACCATAATTTTAAAAGTGGACATAGCTTGATTATATATAATCATGTATTGCAAACATAGGTGGTAGATAAGTCGTATGTATGTCTTGCATTCTTTGTCTTTCAAACTTTTTGAGAAGCCATTTAAATTATTCGCTGATACTGTGTTGCTTAAAGAGAACTTACCATCTAATTTCTTCCACAAACAAACCATTATCACACAGCAAACGCAATAATCCAAACAGGTTCTTATCTCCGATTCAAGCTGATGTTAGCTGGTTTGCTAACCATTCTATTACTTTACCTAACAAAATAACTACTTCTTCGCTACCAATTTTCCTGTTTTACAACTGGCTGGTTGCGAAATGCAAGTTTACTTGGTACTCGATACTTATAACCGCGACCTGAATGCCTTTAGTATGGAGGAAAAGATATTTGGTTTCATAGAATTGACTGTATTTGAAGTGCTCAAGGCTAAATAATAACTACCACACGGGTTGATCGAACGTTCAAATACGCTTACTGAGGCCGGTCCGTGGATGGGTGATCATCCATTACATATCGAAACCCATTCGTGCTTCGGAAAGCACGTTAAACCGTTGGTCTCGAGTGTTATTTGTAGATCTTTGACAATCGTTACGGGTAGTCAGGTGCCCGAAAGGCTGACAACCAGTCTTACCAAGGGGTATGGTGTTACCCAGTAACTGGGTTGTGGAGGTCAGATAGGTCATCTCTCCATTTTAAATAATGGTTAAACTGGAAGTCGACCCCAACATAGTTGGGAAAAGGCTAGGCAGATGATGGAGGAAAGGATATTTGGTTTGATAGAATTGTCTGTATTTATATCTGGCCAGTTACAGTGTGGGCCGTAGGAACTGGCCATAATAACCCATATCAACCATCCTTCCCAATCTTCCACTTATTCCACCGGTTGACGTCATCACGTCAACGGCGGCTGTCGCTGAAAACCATCGCTGTGGCTCAGCATAGTGTCACATTGTGCAGAGCGATGGCCATTTTGCGTGGATGTGACGCATATTTTATTCCCCCAAATTGTTTTAGTGTTTGTGGTTTTTCTTTGCGTCATGTTTTACCGCAAATAAACCTCCTTTTAAACCTTTTATTTCTTTATCTGTCAGGACTTTCTCAGTGGCAGAACGAAGTCTGGACTGGTGCCCGGTCGGTGGCAATAGACTCGCCCCCTATTACATGAAACTTAAATATAACTGGCGAAATGTGGGCGTACTTTTCAATCAATTCAATTCAACTCAATATTTGTTTATTTATGGCCACTAGGCCCAATTGTTAGTAACATTGTTGATAAAAACTATTGTTAGTAAACAAAAACACAGAGACAAAAAGAAAAAGAAAATTGTAGGGTTAGCTGTGGCGTCTTCTGACCAGCACCTCCATAGCGTGCGACAACCAAGGTGCGTCGCTCTTTTCCATCAACATACTTAGGATGTTGTTAGAACTAGACCACGCCCTTGACAAGATGGAATTTGTTTTTTTGCGCATTATGGCGTAAAAATCACCGGTATGCGCAAATGCGAAGATACCGGACGCGGCAGTCCGAACAGCATCCTGAAGCAGTTATTATATTGAATACGCAGGGCTTCTAGTGATCCCTTCGTATGCCTCATCCACAGGCCGCTCGTGTAGAACGAGTGACAATACGCTTTAAACAGCGTTATCTTTACCCCAATACTACAACGAGCGAACCTGTGTATCAGCATGTTGGCCCTGACCGCTAGCGCCCTGCGCTCTCGATCGACTTTTATTGCACACCTCTGTCTAACCCTTCGGGGAAAACAAGCGTGATGTTATGTAATGTGCGATTAATAGACAAATGTCGAGGACAATTCGGCAAATTGTTGTATCTATAGGTAGGTCTATGTGTAGGCGTCCTTTTTGTTGTAGCGACTGTTGGTAAGCATACGATTTCGAAACAGTGACGCATTTTCTCGGCGGGATTCGTCAAATCATTCTGAATTTTATCCGTACGCACGGAACTGGGAAGTGTGGCAAATGAAAGGGGAGGCTAATACCCAGCGGTGAGTGATTCTACAGGTTTGTTCCTAGTTCAGGTAGAATCCAATTATTTCTTACCTACCTCCAGTTTATGGCCCTATTTTGTAAATCAATTATTTCAATAAACAATTTCAATTCCGAGCTGAAATGATGAAGGGTCGGGAAGTAGTAGGGTACTTCCCGACCCTGTAGAAGATTCGCAGGACACCACGTCCCATTTGTGGGTCAAGAAATCCTTAACCTTTATTAATTGAAGATCACTAACGAGAACTTTGTGGTCATGGTCGACTTAGGCATATGGCCTGCCTGCGAAAATATTCAATAACACGCATCTGCCTTCATTTACGTATATTAAAAATTTACTTTGAATTGCAAATACCAATGTGCAATCTCTGCTTTGTTATTGTAAGTTATACCTACTTGAGCTTGTCGGAGTCATAAATTGCATAACAACGTGACACTAATGTCAGTATCAGAATTGGATAGAATGTTGCAAGAATTGGACGTGCCTTTTAAAATCTGATATTATCTGCATGTGATTTTTTTTAATAATCTTATTTTAAAGTTCATTGACACTATTTTTATGATGTTTATCGGTCACCAAAAATATTATCATTCAAGAAAGTCAAACTGAAACCCCCTTATTACAAAACGGTTTTTATTTATATCAGAAGGCCAATAAAATTCTCCTAATTTAAAACGTCCAAAATCTATTCGCAGTCTTATCTCAGCGACAAACAAAGGTCATAATGTAGGGAAATTAGAAGTATTTTTTGACAGATTGAGACAGATCAGACTGTGAACGGTCTTAAAATTACGAGAATTGTCCCTCAGGTTTAAACCACCGAGCCAGTTATTAAATTAAGAACCTAACCGTTATAGAAATGAAGTTCTTTATACAAAAATGACAGCTTAGTACAGTGTAAAGTTCGAAATACAAATACTGGCTTAAAGTTTAAGGCTAGAACCAAAGTTAGATTTCATTTTGTAAAAAGGTGGAAAGCATTTATTTAAAATGAACCCATAATTACCCGCCAACTCGCACTGGGCCCGCGTGGTGGATTACGGCCCACTACCCCTCACAGAGAGGCGACCTGTGTCTCAGCAATGGCAACATTATAGACTGATTATGAGGCACTTTTGAATTATCAAGGGTCGGTCAGTCAGAACGATGAAGCTAGCTGCCCATTGCAAAGCGTAGTAGGTACAGACGCCAGCACTAATTTTTTTATGATTATGAAAGCTGAGAGTCTGGCGCATTCTTGAAGCCTACTTAGGAACCATGAAGTTTCCTGTTTAAATTTTTTATTTAAAGTTAAAATGCTAAGCCATAATTTACCGAACGTAATTTTTTCACTTTAGA
The DNA here is from genome assembly GCA_911387795.2 of Apamea monoglypha. NCBI lineage: Eukaryota > Metazoa > Arthropoda > Insecta > Lepidoptera > Noctuidae > Apamea > Apamea monoglypha. The sequence goes on from OU426918.1 coordinate 5,817,612, forward strand.
CCAACTTTTTCATAACTTTCATCACAGTTACGAAGCTGATTATTTTATGCATAAAAGTACTACCTACTCACGAAGATTCAGTTGCAAAAAAAAAATCTCGACAAAGCCATTTTTTAGATTGGTCAGGTCGATCATTATCAAAAAATCAGAAAAAAATTCGTAACTCGAAAACTATGAAAAGTCGCGGAACATACATGGGGGTGATTCGGATACCCCACGATACGAGGGACCTAAATTTTATTTTTGGACGTCAATGTTCCGGCCACCCTGTATAATTATATTCTATAAAGGGCAGATTTTTTTTTTTATTACCGGCGAAAAATTTCTGTGCTAGAGTCCGTCCCACAAAAGAAGTCCCGCGGCAATAAGTGGAACTAATTATTATTGTATAGTTACTAGTTAGCGACATTCCTACAACAACCCTCCTACCTCACACACCTTTCTCTATTTAAAATTGTGCATTTTATTAACCAGTGCCTGTAAGATAATGTTGATATAAATAAATATTTATGATTCCGTCGCATGTATGTGGCGCCACGTCTGCGAGACTTCTTTCGTGAAACGGACTCTACGCATGGTTTTAGTTTTCGCGTCAATGTCCCTGCCACGGTAGATAACATTACCGTGTCCCTACCACATTGTATAGAAAATAGATAAAGAGATTAGAGAATTCTAAAACGAACACAACTAAAATACATTCCAGTGTTAATTGCCATGAAATTAATGCGGTGGCCATTTGCTTTTTACCTATTTTAATTTAATACACACTCTTTGTTATAAAATGAGTGTTAATTATAATGCAGAAAGCATTCGTCACCGAGACTTTGTTTACTCTTGTTAGCTCATTAGTAACGCAGTCTGTGGATAACGAATTTGTTTAGGATAAAGTAACATTGACCACAAGATCCCTAGATGTACAGACGCCAGCAGGTCAAGCTACCCGAAACTGTCAAATTTTCCCAATCAACTTTGAACCTTAATGCTTTAGCGATAAACTTGAAAATCTATTAAAGAAATTTGACAGATTGTAGTAGCTTGATGTGCTGGCGTCTGTACCCACTCGTTAGGTAGTCGAGGTTAGTGTAGGTAATATTGGGCTGACGATCTATTTAGTTCACAGGCCATTTATTTCGATCTTGATTGCTGGTCAACGCGGGGTGGGCACGCTAAGTGTTTATGTCCCAATTTTAAGCCCACAATCGTACGGATTTGAAAAATATCGTGGCGGGATTTAATCGCGCACTGGATTTTCAACCCTCGGTGTTCAGCCGAGCATTGAGAATTCAACAGAGCGCATCCCAGTGCGTCAAAAAACACTGTCAGATTTTCGAGTCTCTGCGCTGGGCAGTGCGTCGAAAATCGAGTGCGCAATAAAAAGCCGCGGGAAAAACGCGCCAGTGCGTACCTGGGCTAACCGTACGCAAAATTAAGAAAAAAAAAAAAGAAAATTGTAATCCAATAATGTAATAATGTTGTTAATAATCCAGTAATGTTGTTGTTGTGAAAAGGAAATGGTATTACAATTACTTACGAGAAATTATGTTTATTTCCGTCGTAGCTAAGTAGGTTTATACAAACAATTTACACGCCAATAAAATACTATTTTCAAAACAAGATGAGGTCCCATTTTTTGTGTTCCTTGCGTCACGTTTCATCGCAAATAAATGTATTTTCTTTCTTTTTTTAGGTCAATATTGAATAATTGCTTTTTTTAACCTATTAGATATAGCATTCGTTGTACCTTTATTTTAGCATTATTGTCGCTTTGGATAAGTATTAGAGGAACAGGGTGTAAAGTTCACTCATCCTCTATAGAAAAGGGAGGATCCTTCGACCAGACAGGTGTTGTGTCTGGTGGCAGCGGCTTGACGATTGATGTCGGGACACTCGGGACGTTGTAGTTATATATGCTAGTTGCGCGGTAAACTTTGCTTGCGCGATACAGGATTATGTGTGACGTCAGTGTGATGCGTAGTTCGCATGTGGCCCATGTAGATGCCGCCACGCATACACTACAATACGTAAAGAGAATTATTAATTAGTTAATACCTAATTAATATACAGTAGGTACATTAACAAAGGTGTTATCGTATATTTAAAGTTTACATAATCCAATACGCACATGTCTCATATCTGCATAAGTGAATATGTAATTGAGTAGAAGTCTGTTATCCATTAGACATAGCTATAGACACAAACAGACACACAATAGACACATGTGTTCTTTGTAACATGAGGCAGGCGTGTTATGTGACACCCTTACTTAGGACTTGGCAAATACTTTTAGTTCAGCGATTCTCAACTGGAGTCTTTGTTTCGATGCGGCCTGCCATCGTTGGATTTATTCAAACCTATGCCCCAATTGTGTAAGCGTGCATACACGCGACCTACATGCGTAGACGACAGAGGCAAATGCAACCGTCGACGCGTGTCGGTGACAGCCGTCAACGCGTGTCGCCCTGTGAATGCACACTTACACACTTTTTATCATTATCCGAAGGATTTTGAAGGAAATTCCTAATACATTGCTTCATTTATTTAAAAATTCGTCTGCTCGACAACATCAATTTTGATACGCAATGAATGTTGTTGAACTGCGAAAATCAATGGCATTGCCATTGTGGGTTACGCAATTGACACGCTAATTTGAAATCCTTAGTAGATTTCCATTCACTACTATTATTACTAGTAGTATTGACTTAGATTCAGGCGAATGGAAAAATCTGAAGACATATGATCTTGAACCTATTGAGGTTCAAGATCATATATCTAAGTAACTCTTATTTTCTTACCAAGTCGATGGATGCCTTTGATTTCCCCCTGAAACGTACGGGTTGTTGGAAATATGGATTTTTCAGAATATAGCATAGCCTATAACGTTCCCACTGCTAGGACGCAGGCCTCCTCTCTGTGAGAGGGAATGGGCCGTAATCTACCACGTGGGCCCAGTGCGGGTTGGTAGATGTCACATGTCTTCGAAGTTTTTGGTTCTTGGACATAAGAGTATAGGCCGGTTTTCAAGAATATGCCTCTGTTTAAATAAGCCACTTGGCTTCAGTCTTCACTAATTTTACTAACATCCTTATGACTAGGCATGATCTGATGCCCTTCCATTTGAAACCATTCACTGGACAACACAAGTTACGGCCCAGCACCCTAATTGCGTAACAAACTATCAATCCCAATAATTTTGAAGGATATTGGTAAACCATTGCTTCATATGATCGAAAAATTTGTCTGCTCAACAACGTAAATGACGCAATGAATGTTGTTGAACTGTCAAAATGAAAGTCATTGCTACTGATAGTTTGTTACGCAATTACCCCGCATGAAAAATTTTGAGCATCGCAGCTGTATGATAGTGCTGAACCAGTCGTTAGGCTCTAATAACGTACATAATTGTACCACGGCCTTACGAATTCGTTTCTAAATCAGATTTCCCTGGTATTTTTATACCTGGCAACTTGAAAAATTGTTTCGCTTAACTTTGCTTTTCCGGCGAATTTTCTCATGCGGACAAGGTAAATTAATTACATGTAATCACTTTCTTGGAAGGCTATTCGCGGGCTTAAATAAATGTTCAGTTATTATCAGATCTTCTATTGGAGCTTGTGGAAAAAATAATATTTAAGAACCGATTTTTTTAATATAAGCGTGCAGATTTCGCCACGACCGTGCTTACAATGTCATACATTCGAATCGGACATTGCAAACTTTCATTCAGAACAGTCATTTACAAGCGAGTCTGCTGTGCTCTAATGGGGTAATAACGTAACACACTATCATAAGCAATGGGTGTCATTTTGACAGTTCAACAATATTCATTGCGTTATTTACGTTGTTGAGCAGACAATTTTTTCGAATATATGAAGCAATGGATTAGCAATATCCTTCAAAATGGTTCAGATTGAGATTGATAATGTGTTACGCAATTAGGGCGCTGGTCTTAGGTGCAATTCCCAGAACATACAGAGCTCTTAAATTATCCAGTCTAGAAATTGTCACTTACTGCCTTAGGTGGAATCGTCGTACGTTGGCTCTCTCATTACAAAGTCCTCACCATCTTTTTCTTTTTTTCCAGAGAGCAACCAAAAGATCACCAGATGACATGGTGTTTCTGGCGCCGGAGACGGCTGGTGGTGGCACTGCTGGCTTTCTTCGGGTTCTTCAACGTGTATGCCCTGAGGGTCAACCTGTCAGTGGCGGTGGTCGCCATGACAGAACCTGTGGAGACCAAGCTGGATAATGGTACTATTGTTTATGTGAGTATCAATTTGTTGGAACTTTTTAATTTTTCTTAGTGTTGCGTCATATTGTGCCTTTGGAGAATAGTCCATAGATACTGGATTGTAATATTAGCCATACAACAGGTGTGGTAGGGAACCTAAATGTCCAGTTAGCGTCTACTGAGTTAGTACCATGATTCGCAGCAGCCATTTCAAGGCATCCTGGGCAAAGCAAGCAACAAGCAAACAAGCATGCTAGCAAGCAACAGCAGCAGCAATTGCTTGCTGCTGCTGTTGCTTGCTTGCTTGCTTTGCAATTGCTTGCTGCAGCAGGCAAACTTTATACCATGTCCCAAGTTTTTATAGATAATAACCTAAATTCAGAAAACAGTAATCAATTACAATCTCTGAAAAAACACGCCTCCTATCAATTAGTTAGTTTACTGATTTAATTATATGGAAAACGCTTCAATAGTAGTCACGAGCACTATTATGTCAATACTTGGAAACTTTCAATAGCGATTTTTACGTGAAATAGCGAAAACAACAATGAAATAAAAACAAAAAACTATGGGTTCGAAAATACTATGTTCGTAGCAACATATAATTTCATTCAAAAATAAAGGAGTAAATCGCTTTTGAATAAAGCCTGACGTGACTGTACACCCTACGCCCCTACAGACTTACGGAGTATAGCGTTACATACAATGATGGAAATAGTTCTCCTAAAGTTGTTAGTAAAACACTACCCAACTTAAATGAAAGTATCTTAAGTATTCCAAAAATAGTAGCGTAGTACAGCGCAATTCAAACTTTATGGTAACTCGGAACATGAGGCGAGTCGCTGCGCAGTAACAAATTCATGGGTCAGCGGGGGTGAGGGGTGGGGTACTGCGCATTGATTAGCGCACAACTTCAGAGCTGCCATAAAGTTTGACGCGAACTATAACTAAAGTCTGTGCTAATACATAGTTTCATTCCATCCTGTGTCCAATCAACCGTTTTGTTTTATTGGCAACAAACTATTTGCCGATACACTTAATACTGAGAGGATTCAAATACTCGTACGTTTAGTATTTATTACTTCCAGTAAATCTCATGTTATAGAGGAAGCTATTACTTAGTAAGAGGTTATGTCATTTATCTTCCTAATAATGTCGTCTTGAAATGTTTTTGCCAAAATGTACTTAAGCTTTCTAATGCTTGGTATTTTGTAACTGAGGGAAAGAGCTGTATTTGGGAACTGGATAAAGTCATGTTTTTAGCCAGTCTGAATAGATTTATGTTCTTTGCTGCTGCTCCCTTTTACATCTAAAACGGTCCTGTTATATTTATTATCACTTGATGATCGATAGCTTAAAAAAAGTAAGGCGTATCGAGCACGAGTAGCCAGAATACCTACCCTGCTGGGACTACTGGGCTTTCTCTCTTCGAGAGGGAGTAGGCTGTAAGCCACCAGGCGGGCTTAGTGTGGGTTGGTAGATGTCACATGTATTCAAATTTTGGCTCTAGGACATGTCGGTTTCCTTACGTTGTTTTCCTTTACCGTTTCGAGAGTAGTGGTGAGGATATAATTTACACAAAGTAAAGAGCTTGTCTGGGTTCGAACCTACCACCTACAACTCGTAAATCGCGGCCGTTACCACGGGCCACCACTGCTATCTAGCCAGAATGTTATAGCACTATTATTTTAATGGCGATCCTTAACGACGCAACCAATCATAAATTAGTTAATAACGCGTAAATAGCATCGTTTAATAAGTGCTAGTTTGAGTTTGTAACACGTTCTTTTGAATAGCGTCATGTACGATGGGCCTAAATGTGCACACACACGAGTGGCACGCGTCAACGTCAGAGGCAACTGCAGCCATCGACGGCAGAGTAACACCCGTCGACGCCCGCTGTCGACGCCTCCGCGGCTGCGGTCGACAACGTGCCGCTCGTGTATTTGAGTTCAAATACACGAGCGACGCGTGGTCGACGGTAACCGCCGACGAGTGCCGCTCGTGTGTATAAGTACTGCACAGCGCTTGGAGCACCCGGCGCTGCTATTCCTCCAGTTATCTTTAACTACAAAGTCAAGAAACGAAAAACTGAGATGATGTCAGTACTACAACAAAAACAAACTTGATTCTTGAGACTTGAGTCACTTAAAATAAAATTAAATTTATAGGGGTCCTACCTATTTACCCCATACCTATTAAAATTTGCAAAGCAATACTACAACGTTTCTATAAAAAGAAAACCGTTATCTATGATCTGACCAAGATTATGTCTGGACTTTAAAAGCGACTGTGACCTCTGAGTTCGTTTCGGTCTTTCTTCTCAGACTAGTCAGATAGGAAACGCCGACCTGATCTAGTTTTTAAAATATGATTGACGTGTAAAAGTGTTTGTACAAACCTACTTACAAAATAAAATAATTTATATGTCATTCTCAGTGTCCTGTCCTGTCCTTTGTAAATATGTGGGATGTTATTTATGTAAATTGAAAATAATAGCTTATTATGTCACTTATGTAGTGAGAAAAACGATTACTTAGTCAATTACTGTGATTGATAGTAGTGCTGGGACTACCTAGTCCGTGTGGCAGCTCGCAATAAATAATCATCATTACATCTCAGTCGGAGAGAGAGGAGGAGAGCAGTGGTGGCCAAGTGGTAACGGCCGCGACTTACGAGTTGTAAGTCGTAGGTTCGACATATGACATCTACCAACCCGCACTGGGCCCGCGTGGTGGATTACGGTCCACTCCCTGTCACCGAGAAGAGGCATGTGTTCCAGCAGTGGGAACATTATAGGCTGGTTATGCGTACAGACGCCAGCACATCAAGCTACTACAATCTGTCAAATCTCTTTAATAGATTTTCAACTTTATCGCTAAAACATTAAGATTCAAGGTTGATTGGGAAAATTTGACAGTTTCGGGTAGCTTGACCTGCTGGCGTCCGTACATCTCAATCTGCTTTTCATTCCTCTCTTGCTAAACGCTAAATCCGGTTGTACTTATTGTAAATTCGGGAAAAATGTTTAACAAGTTGACATACTACCTCAATTTGCTGTGTTATAGGCATTTTAATACAACGATCAAATAATGACAGTTGTGATTTGAATATACCGAAGTTGGTATGGTCTGTTCCAGAAATAAAAATTGGTCAGAAGACGTACTTGTGGATGCCTATTTGTAGTGCCAGTTACAAATTGAGTAATTGAATACTTACACCGAAAATTCTAATTTTAAATTACCTTAATCTTGATTTTATTTCAGTAGATTACCTATCATAATTTGTCTGTAGTGCCGCCGTGTCGTCAACAAACCTCCATAGTGATCCATACAACACTGACGACCGTGCCGACACGCGGCGAATAAACCGTAGTTTTTCACGGCAAGAAAAACGTGTGTTCAAAGGTCCTTAGTGTCAGCTGGTTAAACTTCCTAAACGTCGTATTTGCTTCGTTGGCTTCATTGGTTAAACCATACCAAAGGCCAAAAGTTTTAAAGGCATGGAGACCGTTTTGTCAAATAAATCGGCTGATAAAAATTATGAGAACATCTTTTTCAGATCCCAGAATTCGATTGGAGCTCACAAACCAAGGGCCTGGTATTGAGTTCATTCTTCTACGGGTACCTGATCACGCAGCTACCTGGCGGCTGGCTCGCGGCTAAAATAGGAGGTAACAGGTTCGTTCCGTTTTATAGAACCACTAGCTTTTGCCAGCAATTTCCCCCGAATAAAGGCCGGATATTATCTCGCGGGAACGTACTACCGGGATAAAAAGTATCCTATGTCCTAATCCAGGTAATGTTCTGCTTGTGTTTGTGTTCAGCCTCAGTTGGTAACAGTCAGACCAAAGTTATACGTTCGCATTTATACCCAATATTACTATGCATAGAATATAAACGAATTTATATAGTAGGGCGCTGGTTCTCGTAATCGTTGAGTCCGTCTCTGTACCTCTAATAATGTTCATATACAAACATCACATACCCTACTGTAATACAGTATCAACTAGTACAGCGTGTATTGTGACTGTTACTGGCGGTATATTGTTGTAATGTTAACAGTATACTTAAGGTGATCAATTGTGCATAATAAATAAATAGGTAAATCAGTCTAGCCTTGGCTCTTGTACTAGGAGCTCCTGTATCTCAAGAGCCAGACCTTTTTTACAGGGAGTATGATAAGAAGCGCGATAGACAAAAATGAGATATATTATAGTTGGCATCCATTAAAATGTAAGTTTATAGTTAAATCAATAAATAAATTGTAACTTAATTTTTTTATCAAAATGTAGGTACGTTTAAGAATACTTTTGCCACATTTTATTTCGTTTAACTATATACTTTGAAAGCTAATTTTGATTTATTATTTTGCAGGGTATTTGCGATAGGCATCGGCGCGACATCTCTGCTGACGCTATTCACGCCACCGCTTGCGCATACTAGCACAGCGTTGCTGATCGCCGTAAGAGTTGTTGAAGGACTGTTTGAGGTACTTAAGTCTTATATCTGGGTCCCATCGGACTATGAGTCCGAGGGAAGAGTGAGTGTACCTGTGTCTAAGCAAGCTCTCGTGCACTATAATAATTATCTCCCGCGTAGATGGCTAGTCTCCGTTGGAATCGGCGGCCGTGGCCGAAATCCGGTCCGGAAGGCTATTACTAATATCTGGAAGGAGGCTAATGTCCTGCAGTAGGATGAAAAAGCTGTAGATTATGATAATGCTAGTAAATAGCTATATCACCATATTTTTTATTAATTTTTACACCAATGTAATACACAGGCTGTCATATAATATCAGATCTAGGGTCCACCGTTCCAAAATATCCTACCAATGAAGAAGAACCCTCATATCAACCTATCAAACACTTCTCTTGTCCAGTTTTCATACGACAGATTTCTCACATACCTTTCTCCCACAGGGCGTAACCTACCCATGCATCCATGCAGTATGGTCTCGCTGGGCGCCTGCCCAAGAGCGTGCCCGACTGGCAACATTCGCGTTCAGCGGCAGCTACGCTGGCACTGTAGTCTCCATGCCTATATGCTCGTTACTAGCGCACTATACTGGCTGGCCAGGAATCTTCTATGTTTTTGGTAAGTCAACGTCCTGAGATAACATAATACCTGTAGCGACATCTATACGCAGAGGGCTACATAAGAATTATATAGACAGCCAGCTACCAGCCCGATTCAAACTTTATTGCGGCTCGGAACACGAGGCGAGTCGCTGCGCAGTAACAAATTCACCGGTCAGCGGCGGTGAGGGGTTATTTAGGGGTTATTTTAAATTTAATAACTTGTCTTAAAAACACGATATACACTATTAAAATTGTAGAATTTGTTACTTATATATTTTGTGAATGTCTTTTTTCTTCCATGACATCTTGGGAATTGTTTAAATAATTAAATTATATTGTTATAAAATTATATTTTGTTTTCTAATATTCAACAAATTACGCATATTTAAAGTGTTATTTAAATTAAACCATTTTTATCATTCGTTCTTTGTGCAAAGTCGTTCACTACCCCAACACTATTAGTTTTAGTATGGTAACATTATTTTTCTTTGAACTGTCAAGCTATTGAATACAATTACAAGTCGAAGTATCATCATCATCATCATCAACTGCCTAGCCTTTTCCCAACTATGTTGGGGTCGGCTTCCAGTGTAACCGGATGCTGCTGAATACCAGTATTTTACATGGAGCGACTGCCTATCTGACCTCCACAACCCAGTTACTGGGTAATACGATACGAAGTATATGAGCATAAAATTTGAATTGGATTGTACTACAAATTGCAGTGCTATTATTTGAATACTTAAAACCTAATAAATATGTTTTTCATTAGACAATAAAATTGAGGAAAATTCCTTACCTTCAAAGGTTAATTCTTTTTGTTCAGTGATTGCGTAAGAAATTAACCTGACAAGCATTGGTTTTTTTTTCCGGATGGGAAATCATCAAATGCCCCTCCCGCTCTGGGTGGAGCGGAAGGGAGTGTCAGACTCTTACTGACTAAAACCCACCCATGTTCCTTCCTTTGCCCTTTATGTTCCGGGGTAGCGGTTACCCTTTCGGACAATCCCGCTGAACCTGACAAGCATTGTTTACACTTTCCGTCATACACTTTCGGAATAGAGCATTTATACACAATACATATCTGCCTACCTAATCGGGGCATAAAAAAAAATGTATTGAATGTTATTTATTTCTATTACAGGTCTCTCGGGTTTGGTGTGGACAACAATATGGTGGCTTGTCGTGAAGGAATCACCTGAAAAGGATCCGCACATAACGCCGGCTGAACTCAAATATATACAGGTAAATTAACCCTTTTTAGTTGATATAGTAGTAAATAGTTTAGTAAATAATGAACCATTATGGCATGACATGAACATAAACATCAGGTTGCCCTCAGTGATCGCAATTCTGAGCAATAAGTTTGCCCTCTCTATTATAGCGCTACAAAGTTCTTTTGGCGCGTGGTCAAAAATGGAACTAAAGTCTCCATCTTGTTTTTTTTTTTTAATACATTTCGCAAAAAGTTTGTACAGCTGTTTACCAACAGCCCCTTCACCGTCATTGGAGCGCCAAAAGATTGTTGAAGCAGTGTACATTAAGGATGATTCTCACCAAACGGGCGAGCCATTTATATCGCATCGGATCGGAAAAGATACGAGCGTATGCGGCGACAGCCAATCGCGTCCGGCAGGATGTCGATGCAAACGATCGGCTCCGTACCGTCATCGCTTCTGAACGTATCCGTTTCTGCGCCTAGTCAAATAGCTTCATCCCTACCGTGTTGACGTGTTCTAATGCCGAAAGGATTCTATCGGGTACGACGACAGGCGAACGGAGCCGATAGCGCATCGCGGCATACTTTCGGATACGATCGCGTGTCGCGGAAGACGTCCGCGGTCAAGCTGCTGTCCGCGGCTTGGTAATATAGACTTTAAATACTGTGTACACGATTTAATATCGTTTAAAAATTGTAAAAATCCGTTCCGATCCGATGCGTTGTGAGCCTTTTTGGTGGAAATCATCCTTAAGATAACATAAGTGGCAAATATAATTGGCTAGTTGACTAATTTTTTTTTTAATATTTAAATTGAAGCTTTTTTACCTCACCAATAGCTTGGTATAACCAGTTTTTTAATATCTTCGGAAATTAAAAAGATATAAGCGTTCAAAACCCTCAATTAGACAGAGAGGGAAATACTGAATTGTGACATCATAGTTCAGTATCGCCATATAAATTACATGCAAAACTTCGTTTTGCGAGAAAGAGATAGACAAAAAGCTTTTATAAGTTTTTTTATTTTTCGACCGATTTCAAATTCTGTTATCGTATCACGCATGTGAATATATTATCTACTAGAATATTATAGTATTCAATATCATGCAACTACCCAACTGCGAAGGTGTGATTGTGTGATGTTATGTTAAAGAAGAAATCAAATAAATTTACGGAAGAAAAGTCAGGCTGCTCACAACACAAAACTCTTTGCTAAATATGTCTTCCCCTATTTTCCAGGACTCTCGCGGCACTCAAGCGGTGGAGGGCTCAAAGATACGTCACCCGTGGAAGGCGATGCTGACGTCACCGCCAGTGTGGGCCATCGTCATGGCCCACTTCAGTGAGAACTGGGGATTCTATACGTTGTTGACTTTCTTGCCTACTTTTATGCAAGGTAAGATGATCGTTCAATATTCTTTATGATAAGCATAGGTTGTAATACAGTATATCTCAAAATAGATAGGCCAAAGGACGTGCTCCATACTACAAACGAAAACAGGCGCACGCGTTGACAAACATTAACGCGTACGTACGGCGAACACAAACAGTGTGTGCGTATACGCTCGTTGTATAGAGCCGACTTTGTGTACCTATCTGTTTATATCTACCGATTCCTTTTACAAAAAAAAAAAACTATTCAAAATATGATTTATTCTGAGCTGCGATAAAACTAGTTCAGTTAATTTTATTAGCACCACGTACTATACAATGGCTTGTCATATAATTCTAACGTCATCATCGTCCATAGTTCACCTTCACGGCGATTGGCGATAAAATGTATTTTGAAGACCTAACCAATTAAATTCGAAGAAATAATTACATTTTTTTCCATTACTTTTCAGATGTATTCAAATTCGAGACGTCACAAACGGGCTGGTTATCAGCAGTTCCGTACCTAGCGATGGCCATAGTGCTACAAGTGGCGGGACACGTCGCCGACTGGATGCTCCGGCGCGGCGTCATGTCCAGGACGAACATCAGGAAGCTGTTCAACTGCGGAGCGTTTCTGTCACAGGTCACTATTAAAATTACTGAATTGAGGCTTAAAATTCAGGTAACAGCTTAGCGTACCCGTCTCAATCTGAAACCTTACCATATCATCATTCACACACTCCATCCATCGTTTCTTTGTACTTCCCCTACTTTTATAGCCATTCATACTCAAAATTTGCCTCACGACATTTTTCTTATTAAATCAACATCAAAAGCAATTTATTTAAATTATGCTGAGAATGAGCACTTTTCGAACGTCAAAATTACAAAAGACAGTCCCCAAAAACGCCCGCCCTTCACCACTTCCTAGTGCTATCGCTGGGAAGAAGTGCCGCAACAAACTCCCCAGCAGAATAGCCGTCTGTTTTGTTAGAAAATAGATTGTATACAATACTAGGTACCTATGTTAAGTAATTAACATTACAAGACACAGAACATAAAATTAAATTATTTGCCATTGTCAGCTAGCCACGCCAATATACCAACAAATATAATAAAAACTATGCGAATTCAAGCTAAAAAATAATGAATTAAAATTAAATTAAATAAATATTCTTCCGCATCACAGCTTTTATTATTATTGTGCGAAAATAACGTACTGAAACCATTCCTTCCTTCACACAAGCATGTGTTACGTATCGTTTTTGAGATACAAGATAGATCAACTAATAAATTATTCAAACTATTTCAGACGGTGTTCATGGTAGCGGCAGCGTATTCGACAACGGTGACGTGGTGTGTCGTGTTCCTTACTATCGCAGTCGGGCTTGGAGGATTCGCCTGGTCGGGATTCAGGTGAATAACATTTTTTTTTTTTTAGTACGGTACTGAAACCTGGGGGTCTACTCAGAAGTGGTATCGGCCGAATGTTCGCCCGTTTCCTGCTACGAAATTACTATTTGGTTCGGTCGGTCCCGATCCTACACTCCTACACTATTTCGAATATTGACTATGGTCCCGACCCAACTGAGCCGATCCAAACTTTTTTCGCATTTTTCAATAATATTCGGTTTGGCCATGTGTCGGTCCGATCCGATCATTCGCACTTTGCACTTCGTAGTAGACCCCCTGTAGTGCTATTCTGTAAAAATCTCACCGTGAAAAGTTAGGTGAAGTGAGCACCAATAGTGTCTATCCTTAGCATTAGGTGGAATGACATCTCACTTCACCTAAGTTCACGATGTGATTTTCACAGAATAGACCGGCTTGACTCGAAGGTTTGAAAGACAAACTCTCGGTATATAAGCATATAAGTCTACGGTAGTTTCTTTTACCTACGTTTATTTAGTGAGACAAATCACAGCCATAATGGCTAATGGTGTTTTATGTGGAAATTTGTTGTGGTGTTTTATTTTACGAACATTGTCCCTTTGGATGCGTATTCACAATTGGAAATAGCATCGCAATCTGCAATGGAATAGGAACAGTGTGTAAAGTTCACTCATCCTCCATAGAATAGGGAGGATCTTCCGACAACATGAATCATCGGGCAACTGCCCGATGATTCATGTCGGGCTGTTTTATATATGCTAGTCGCGCAGTAAACTCTGCTTGCGTGATTCAGGATTCTGCGTGACGTCAGTATGATGCGTAGGTCGCAAGTGCCGGTGTAGATGCTACATACACTTATTAAAAAAATGCCTGCCTACCAAGACAATATTAGTCGACACGACTGGCTCGCTAAGACATGCGATACTTGTGCGATCCATATATTTGTATGGCGTACAGAAAGATATTACATATACCTTATCCATTAGGTTAACCGTTTTTTGACAGCTGTCTTAGAACGTAATAAAATAAATATATGAACTGCCTTATCTTATTTATGGCTTCTTACAGACATTAAAATACCGTAATCAATCAATGTATAATATTGTGTGTTGCTGCAATCACTAGTTCCAACTGTCAAAAAACGGTTTACCTAATGGACAGGGTATAGTTCCAAACCTCAATGTTTGCACGTCATGTAACCTTATTTAATAAACCTTGTAATGATATCACAATAGTCAAAGCATCATCTAAACATTTTCAGTGTAAACCACCTGGACATAGCGCCACCCCACGCCAGCGTACTGATGGGTCTGTCCAACACGGTCGCGACTCTACCCGGCATCATCAGCCCGCCTCTGGCTGGCTCTATTGTTACTAATAAGGTATGTGATAATCTACTAAAGAAAACGAACCTTACAAAACTATTTGGATTTGTATTAATAGAGAAACAGCCAGAAATGAATCCTCACAATTTCGCACGGTATTTTTATTTCAATGTAACTCACTTTGGATACTAGTAATTATGGTATTCATCATGTGCCTGATCTAGACAAAATACTGGATTTATTCATATATTTTAACAGCAGCCACAACAAAGTGTTTTTCAGTACGTACAATTTTCTTCTATAACTAATATTTTGAAATTGGACTGCTGGCAACCCCGAATTATTAGTTGTGGCAACATTTTATCCTTCCTCACTGTTTACTTATACCTCTTCGTTTCAGAGTGCGGAACAATGGCGCGTCGTGTTCTTCATCTCGAGCGCCATTTACCTAATAGGCGCCATAGTTTACGGACTCTTCTGTTCAGCAGAACTTCAACCCTGGGTCGTTGAACTCGACACCGACGCCAGTTTCGACACAGATGGCGCCTCCGTCACTACGGCCAGAGGATACGATAATAAAGCCTTAGATCAGAACTCGGAAATGTAAATAATGTAATAGATGGAATTTTAAATATGAGCTGAAATGTGATTGTGTATCTGAACGTTGTATGAATGTTGTTTTGTAGGATGTTGATAGTTGATATGTTTTGTTTTTGAAGTTTGACTAGGAGTTTTATTTTCTATGACACAATTAACGAAACCGCGCGAAAGGAACGCGAGATTGGCGGGAATTGACGTGGTTTCGAGTAAAGAATCTTTAAGTGGGCATAGTGAATCAGGAGCCAGGACATTTTGAAGTGCGATTCACATAGAGGCGAATGTCTGTACTGCAGTTTTCATAATAATAATGAATTTTCTGAAGTCCTATCAAATGTATTGGCTATGAACTTTAATATACTGTGGTTCAAAGCCCATGCATTTGATAGGATATGGTGGCGATTTAGTAACCAAAATCCGTCCCAGGGGTGATTGTACCACGCGCCTAAATCGCCACCCTGCAATACTTTGGTACAAGCGTTCAAACCTCATATTTCGTACTGTCCGGCTCCTTTGTGTGCATCACACTTAAACTGACGATATTTTTGGTGACACTACGGTCATTCAGTTGCCTATGGTAAGGACTTGGTTAGTAAAGACTCTGAACACAAAATTTTAGTAGTAATACCAACTTTATAATGTCCCGCTGCAGGGTAAAGACGTTGTCTCTTGCGGAGGTATTATTCTAATGTGTTCAGAAACTAATGTTCAATGTGTTAGACACATTTGTATGATTTCTTGTATATTAATAGATTATTTCAAACTCGGTTTAGTTTTAAGATATATTTTTAAGTATTTTTTGCCCCTTTTTGTTCAGTTTAATTCACATCATAAAGGGCTGTAAGTGAAAATGTATAATTGATGTATATTATTGCTGATCTTTTTATTTTTTAAAGCTTTAATGTTGTCTATAGCCGTCCGTGTAAATTCATTCCATTTTTAAATGTTTATTTTTTTATTTTTGTGTGCAAGAATTTTATTATATCCTCTTTGGTGTAAATATTTATAACTGATAATAATTATATTGTGTATGGTACCCGTTATATGTTAAATGATGTGTAAATTTTGTAACCTCGCATAAATTGATGTTATTTTTGTATCTTTTATCATTTTAAAAGCTTCTTCAACCATTATTAGGACCCTTTCGACGTTGAAATTGACGTATAACTATGATTAAAAAAAAAATATAGATATTACTTATCCATTCTGTAACTGTCTTATGTCATTTGACTCTTTTAAAATGACATGAGGCAATGGAAATTTCTTCATTATGATAGACTCCTATATCGCACTATATTATATAGCTTTCACAGCCATAAACTTTGTGCAAGTTACGTGCGCGCAAATATGAGTTTTATTGACTAAAACATAAAGTTTAAAATAGCAATTATTGACGTGCGAACTATATCGTTGTTCAATGTCTATATCTTTCACAGTCATACAATTTGTGCAAATTAAATGCGTGCAAATATAAGTTTTAAACACTTTCGCATAAGGCTTAAAATTGCAGCGATTGACGTGCGAACTATTTCGAGTTTCTTATCAGGGTCCAATGTTTCCAACATGCATCTCAAAGATCTGCTTGTATGTATTAAATTGATTGTGATAATTTTAGTTTTAAGGTTTAAACAGCATCTTTGTTCTCCTACAATGTGATCTGACTTTATAAGCTCTGTTGTAGTTTCTGACTTTGTAAGAGAAACTTTTAATATAAACGTTACTCAAAGTTCAGTAATAATTAACGCCTGCATAACCATACATTTTTGACGTTTAAATGTCTCTTAACTTTAAGTAACATTTATGAATAAACCTGTTGGTATCTTATCTTAACCTTGCATTTGTATACAGAAGCTGTTGATTTATTCTCCATAGTTTTTTTAGAATTGCATCCGTTATGGCGGTGATTCTACCTGTAATACTGAATAACTCTCCCATATCCAATTACATAAATTATGAGTTGTATAGGAGCTCAATATGAGGGGTGGAGTCACCCCTAAACGGATACATGCGACAAAATCAAATTTTAAATAATAATCAACCGCCTGTATAACAGAATGGACGTCTCGTATAGCCTTTTTGCGTATTAGTAGCCCAAACTGAATTACAAGGTTTACTAAAAGCATAAAATCCTCGTACATTTCGATTTTAAATATTGATATCGTGCCAATCTAATTTCAACCATATAATCATGTAGTTTATTTATTTATTTATTTATTTATTATATTTGGGAAAACAAACAGTAGTACATTAAGGGTAAACAGTGTTGTCTTAACATTAAACTTAACAAATATACTACCCACAACATTTTCCACAGATTACTATACTACATAATAAAAAAAAATCAGACTGTAAGCAAACGTTAGCTGTAACAGGGCTAATTTGTAACGAAAACCAAAGAAAAATTACTTAAGTATTAAAAAAAAAAAAAAAAAAAGAGGTATTAACAATATTCTATCAAACGGTAGGAAAGAACATGACAAATACGAGTATGCAGGTCTACGTATATACTACGACAAAGAAAATCAAAAAAAAAAAATCCTATTAATAGAGCCTACTGCCGATCCTTAAGAATTTCAATTACACAATTTTTAAATTTACTTCTGCTCACGAACAATATATCTATTGTACTAAAACGCGTATTGTAAGTGTCGACTAATCGAAATAAAGGTGAGCGCACACCAGCGTTGGATTTGCAAAAGCCGGTAGCAAACAGTCGTCTGGTGCGCACCTCCCGCCCGTGAACTGTTCGAGGGACCAGGTAACACAAACCAGCCACCAAGTCAGGACAATCAAACTTGTTTCGGCATACACTAAATAAGGTCATTGCCTCAAGGAGGATGCGTCTCGACTGCAATGTTAGCAGGTCATATTCTTTTAGGAGCAATTGATATGATTTTCTTTTCCGAAAGCATCTAAATTGCAGAGCGCGAAGGTACTTACGTTGGATTAATTCAATAACTTCGATATATTTCACATAATAAGGATTCCAGATCGCTACTGCGTATTCTAATTGCGGCCTAACTAAGGATTTATATAGGTGCAAGAACGTGGACGGACGATGAAAATCTCTAGATGCTCTCATTACAAAGCCGAACATTCGATAAGCCATGTTGACAATGTTCTCCACATGAATATCCAGATGAAGTTTCGAGTCTAATTGCACACCAAGATCACGAACGCTGTTAACTTTTTTAATAACACTATCAGCAAGACGGTAATTGTAATGTATGATATTTTTCTTTTTAGTGAACGTTATAAAGTGACACTTCGGTAAACTAAGGTATAGTTTATTATAAGAGCAATAGTCCGAGAAACGATCTAGATCGCACTGGAATGCTACACAATCTTGTTCATTTGAAATTTGTTTAAAAACTTTTAAATCATCAGCATATAATAGAAATTTTGAATTTTGAAAACAATATTTTATATCATTAATAAACAGTATAAATAATAAAGGTCCTAAAATTGAGCCTTGAGGAACTCCTGATGTCACTTGAATGCAGCCAGACTCGAAACCATTGATCACAACCTTCTGGGTTCTATTAGTTATATAGGAGACAAACCAGCGCAAGAGGTCCCCTCTGATACCGTTATATGCGATTTTATTGAGCAGCAATCTATGATCCACTTTATCGAATGCCTTTTGAAAATCGGTATATACCGTGTCCGTTTGCTTTCTATTATCTATATTTTCAAAAAGTTGCGTTGTAAATACTAAAAGATTACTTATGCACGACCTATCTTTGACGAAACCGTGTTGCTCCTTAATTAATACATGGCGAATAATAGGATAAATCTCAGCATGGACAAGCTTTTCAAAGAGCTTAGATAGTGCCGATAATATTGAAATTGGACGATACATCTCCACATTGTTCTTTGAACCACTTTTGTGGACGGGTACTATATTAGCCCTTTTCCAAACATCCGGAAATACTCCAGACGAAATACATTTGTTAAATATTATGTATATCGGATAGCATACTGTACTGTGAGTATTTTTTAAGAATACCGCAGGTATACCGTCTGGACCAGGACCTTTAGTAGAATCCAAAAGTTTTAGTTCTCTACGAATATTTTCTAATGGAAAGTACAATTTACACAGATTAACATCATGATCAGCACTTGCAGGTGGAGGTACCCATGAATCTGAATTAAATGTGGAGGGTTCGTACACTGAATGAAAAAAGGAAGAGAATAAATTACACGCTGTAGTAGGATCACTGGCTGAATTGTCTCTGAAATGTATCGTGCTAGGAATTCTATTCGCGGTTTTACGAGTGGAGATGTAAGACCAAAAAGCTTTGATATTGGTAGCAATGTTATCTTCAACTGACGTCATGTACCGTTTATAGCATGTATCAGCTTCTTTTTTGAACCTTGTTCTAATGACAGAAAACTTTTCATAGTCACTTAAATTGCCACGTTTTTTCCACTTTACCCAGGCACATGTTTTATTTTTAAAAGTACGTATGAGAGAACTCGTGAACCAGATGGGAAAATTGGAATTCCTCTGTTTGCGTGTAGGTGTGTGAGATCTAATTATTTCGAATATTTTTTCATAGAAAGTAGACACAGCTTCCACAGGTATCAACCCTTCAAGTAAACCACTCCAATCAATATTACTAATATCCTTATTAATTCCGTAGTAATCAGCTTTGTAAAAGTTGAGCGGACTCGGAATTTTGCATTTCGAGATACGTGCTGAATATATAAATGGTACGTGGACATAAAATGCAGGATGATATGTGTCGATGGGCAACAGAGGAACATCAGAAGCGAAAGTTATGCAATGTACATTACTGAAAAATAAATCCAGTATCCGATCGTTGCAATTGGTCAAGTGATTATATTGTTTCATATTAAGTTGCGAGCACATGTTTAACAGCTGACGAGTTACGTTAGACGAAGTATTTGCAGCACATTCCATGAATGAAGTCTTTTTAACCCAGTTTAGTTGTGGCATGTTGAAGTCGCCCGCTAGAATAACATTGTCAACATGGGGATCATCAAACACAGCTGAAAGAGAAATAAGAAAATTTATATATATTTCTTCCGACGTATTCGGTGGTATATAAGAAACACATATTAAATTATAATTGTCGCGATAGGAAGGTATTTTAATTATTTTATGCTCAGGCAAAGTTAAGGGGGGTGAAGGTGAGAGGCAAGACGGTCTTAACTCTCTAGAGACTGCTATAAGGACACCACCGCCGTCTTTTTTCTTGGTAACAATACGGTCACGGTCGCATCTAAATACTAGATATCGTTGGTCAATAAACTCGTTATCTAAAATATCAGGCGTCAGCCAAGTCTCGGTGAAAACAATAATATCATAAGCATTCGCCAGAATATTCAAATACAATGTATTCATCTTCGTCCTGATCCCTCGACAGTTCTGGTAATAAATAGACACATGACTATTAGCCATTAATTGAGTACATAAATTCAAAAGTATTAATTATAAGCAATATTGGCAAGATAAATTATGAACATAGCAATGTAAAACATAGGTAACGCGTCTAGTATGGCATCTGTAAAGGTATTAATATAAGCATAGATATATTTATAATTATACATTAACAATATAATATGGATCGGCGGCAGCACCATTAAACTTATTTTTACGCTTAGTTTAACAAATTCACATATAGGACGATTTAAATAAACAAAAATAGGCACTGCAGAAGACAGCTTATTACAATTTATAATAATAACAACAACAGAAAATGCTTCTACGATAAAAACACTATTAAAAACTGGTTTAATTGTTAGTGATATTCTGAGAATTATTCGTTGAGATTTTGTTTGATATGTCGGTTTCCGTACGAATAGCAAAAGTAGCTGAGTCATCCGCTTTTTTGACCAAGACGGTCGCATTCCTAATCCATACATACTTGAATTTATTGGCATTGGCTGCTTCACGACATTTTCGAAACAAATTCTTATTTCGAAGTGTTAAGTGCTCATTAACGTAGATACGACACGGCGCACCTGAGAGTCCAATGCGATCGGATGTTAGCCCCTTGGATAGACGGTAGGCGCTTAATAAATTATCGCGAAGCAAGCGGGACGCAAACTTCACAACAATATTCTTCGGGCGATTATTTTGCGCGTGCGCGTGAGGAACACGATGAATTGCGACCACATCATTCCTTGCTATAGATATATTAATTGCTGATGCAATTGACTCCAGCACTGTAATCAGGTTTTCACCTCGCCTTTCAGGAATGTTCCCCAGCTCAACGTTACACTGCCTCGCCTGCTGTTCCAGCACGTCTATTTTACTTTCAAGCAAAGACATCGACGACGCCGCCGAGTTCTTGATACTCATATTTAGATCCGCAATACTCTTCGCATTGTCGACGCAGTTAGCAGAGTTAAAATTTACAGTTGACTTGAGCTCTGACACGACACGAGACAGATCATCATGCTTAGCACTCAGACTTGATATTTCTAATTTTGCTGTAGAATAGTCTGTTCGCAATTCCTTCAATTCACTCTGTATTTGTGAATAGGATGTTGATAGGATATTAAACTCATCTCTTAAGTTACCAATAGTCTCGTTAATTTTTGAAAACTGGTTATTTATATCGGCGCGCAGGTCGCTTATGGTTTTCTTAAACTCGGCAGATAGATCAACAATAGCCAGCGTCAGCTCGCAGTCAGGTTGTTTCCTTTTTCTTTGCGTGACATTAGCAACGGCACTAGAGTCTTCATCTGTGTGCAGATCCGGACTCGACTGGCTTTTATTTGGTGAGCAGAACATAATGGTAAAGTTATTATTTACGTACCCAGATGAGACTATACCGACTTAATTATTCAATAGGTATACACCAACACGACGATAGGACAACAGGTACGACACGTTGCAGTACACGTAGATAGCAGTGCGGTAATTCGCCGCGGGGCGTTCAAGTTGCGGTGGCTAAGCGGCTTAACGTGCTACACTCCGTGACGGGCGACCTCAGGTTCGAACCCCAGCGCACGCACCTCTTTTTCCGAATCTTCAAATCTGGTTTGTGCAGTTGCTGGCAGTCACTGAGCGAGAGGGACACCGCTCCACAAGTTCCAAGACGGCGCAGACACCATATGGCACACCCCGCAAGAAAGTAAGAGAGGCACCGAATATATCAAACGCGTAGAACAAAAATACTTTCAAACAATTTAAATCATAAATTAAATCAGCCCCGACACGACCATGCAGACCAGAACAGCACGTCTGCTCACAGCAAGCGAATGAACTGAACTAGTTAGATACTTTATTCGTTTTAGAGATTACTCAAACTATCGTTTTAGTATTTAATGCCGCTTTGAATGTTACCGAATGCTGTATGTACTGATTAAGGATATAATTATTTTGTACGCGTTGTGTATTTTAGAACATATTAAATCAATTGAATTTCCTTCTGTTTTTTTTTATTTGCAATTTATTTATTTCCGTTTTATGTAAATGAGAAACTGTGCCAAGCCTGTAGGGTAGGCTGTAACCATAACATATATAATATTTAATAAAAATCAGCAACAAAATTATGGCACGCACTATGACATATCAAGCTATACATTTCCAGTATAAGCTGACTTCTCGTTGTACGAAAAGCCTATAGCTTGGCATGTTGTCGTGTGTACAGCCCGGATCAAACTTTATGGCGATTCTGATGTGCGCTACTTGTTGCGCAAGGACCCCGAACCCACGCTGACACGTGCATACGTGTTACTGCGCAACACAGCGTATGTTCCGAGCCGCCATAAAGTTTGAATTGGACTGTAATCCGGAATCGCCTCAGCTTTTCCTCTTATCTCATTATTATCGTCCTAAGTTACCCCTTAAGGTACAAGTCCGAATTGGGCTGCAGACTGCAACCGCAGCCGACACTGCGGCTAGCAGCTGCGGTTGACCGCAGTGCTGCCTGCAGTCGCTGTTGCTTGTATTCCAAGCGCGGCGGCATGCCGCGGCTGCACAATGCATAAAACCATGCCTCAGTCACTCCAGTCCTTCGGGCGAGACAGAATATTGTCGGAAAACGCTACCGATAGTTTACTAATGTGTCTTTTGTTAGAAGAGGAAGATGATGACGACTTGTTGTCACTACATGCCTCGAACTCTCTGCGGTTCGTGACACCACTGGCGCTGCAGTCTGCGGTCGCTACGCGCCGCGGCCGCAGGCTGCTCGCCGCGGCTGCAGGCCGCAGTGTTGCCGCGCTCGGAATTAATTTCATAGAGATTCATAGAAACCAGTGGTCTCGGACTTGTACGGACGCCAGCACATCAAGTTACTACAATCTGTCAAATTTCTTTAATTGATTTTCGACTTTATCGCTAAAGCGTTAAGGTTCAAGGTCCATTGGGAAAATTTGACAGTTTTGGGTAGCTTGACCTGCTGGCGTCTGTACCTTTATCCCAATTTTTCTGGTCACCGTAGCATGTCTTCCTTCCAAACATCTCTGCCATCATCTTTCACACAATCCATCCATCGGCATCGTTTCTATGTCCTTCCTCTACACTGCTTGGCTCCCCCTAGATAATAATTTATCTTAATGTATAGAGACTTGTTTCGTACACTCTACTGAAAAAGTTGTCTTTATTTAAAGTACCTACTATAGTTTTGTATAATCTGAGAAAATAACGGAAATATTATTTTATTTGCTTTAATCAGCGGGGAACCCCGGATTTCCCGAAAAGTGAGAGCGCTTAATTGGCATCAGCGCCACCTATTGGAATATAACTGTATCTTTGTACGAATTAGCTTATTTTCGAAACTAATTTTTACATTAATTTAAAAAAAAAATCTGTAAGTAAATATTTAACACCATGGAATTATAGATTATTATATATGTATGGAAAATAACACATGCTTATAAAATGCTTCATTGTATAGTTTGATATTGAGATAGTCTCACGATAGCACAAGTTTAAACCTTAGTGGTTTTTGGTTGCTATTTAATATGAATAATCCTGTATTCTTTTGTATAAATGATAAATAAGTATAAATAAAAATATATATAAAGAAAATCAATTAGGCTTTGATAATATCAAAATAATTGTTTACGAGATTTACATCAATCCCAGTTAATAATTAAATAGGGTTATAATGGTTAAATATAGTTTTAGCTTCAAGCACAAAATACGTTAACAAAACAAAATAATGTCTCACCTATCTCATAAGATTATTATCGTTTTAATTTATTTTAATCGAGCCACGTAGCAATATCCATTTGATAAACTTCATTTGTTTAGATTATGTAAAATCGTAATGAAACGGAACTCTCGTTCCAAAGTACCTACCTACCTCTTTCACTTTGTATTACCGCCACCGGCGAAGAGTACTCAAGTATATGTCTCTTTACCTTGCAAATAGCATTAAAACAAACAAATAATTATAAACTATGCCATAATACAGCAGTTTATATATAATATATTAATACAAAATAAGCATTTATTTCTACATGTAGTCATTTTCAACTATTTTTAAATAAATGTTCACGAAAAGAACGGCAAATTCAAATCGTGTGTTACGTCACACCCGCCGCATGATGTTTGTCGGCGGCTTGTCGGCAAAACTATAAAGGGAGCCGCCACTTTGATTTGCCGCTTTTTCGTTGAACGGACCTCAGTAGGATTAAAACACGCGTTGAATCAGTTGATTATTTTTGATTTTCTAATCGGTAAAATGTCGGAGGAAGGCAAATGCATGACGCGGAAACTCCTCGACCTGATGCAGGAGACAGGGTACCCGCTTGTGCAACACAACGGCCAGAGAAAGTTCGGGCCGCCTCCAAACTGGACGGCCCCTCCGCCCCAGAAAGGCTGCGAAGTCTTCATCGGCAAGCTTCCCAGAGAGATCTTCGAAGACGAACTGGTTCCAGTGTTCTCGAGGGTGGGTAAGATCTACGAAATGCGTCTGATGATGGATTTTTCGGGCTCCAACCGGGGTTACGCCTTCGTAACTTACACGACGAAGTCTGAAGCCTCCAGGGCTGTGAAGGAGCTGAACGGCATCGAGATCAGACCGCGTCGACACATTGGCGTCGTAAAGTCTGTTGATAACTGTCGCCTGTTTGTCGGCAATATCCCGAAGACTAAGACTAAGGAGGAAGTGTTGATGGAGCTGTCGAAGCGCGTGGGTGGGATTGTGGACCTGATCCTGTACAAAAATTGTTACGACAAGAGCTTGAACCGGGGCTTCGCGTTTGTGGAGTTTTCTTCTCACCGGGCGGCGGCCATGGCACGGCGAGAGCTTGTTCCTGGCTGCGTCAAGATCTGGGACCAGGATGTGATGGTGGACTGGGCGGAACCCGAGCCCGATATTGACGACGAGCAGATGCAAAGGGTGAGCAGATTCTAATATGTTGCGCAGCGTATTATTTTTTTGATTGACCTACCGTTTTTTTACGTGTTCAGTTTCCTTTGGGCGCAATAAGTCCAATTCGCAAAATGTCCAGAGGGCTTATAGGATCCCGTTTCAGTTGTATATTCTTTATCGAGCATGTAAGTTACTAGCAATAGCAGCCATTTGTTTTACATTTACTTCCATCTAAAATAGATTGTACTTTTTTTTATTGCGAATTTAAATTGTTTTTTTTTTTATAATTGCGAATTAGTTGTGTAAATAACTGCTATTGCCAATTTTGTTTACATTGTCTTTCTTAACCCTTTGTGTACTCTATGCCAATTATGTTAAGCTCTGCAAGCCTTGCCAGTTGTTATAAGTTTAGTTAGGTGTCATATCCAATAGCGATTGTTTATTTATACAGATATGAGCCATGACACCTGCTATGGATTTATTTACATATCATAACATTTTAATTAATGAAACCTGCATCTTCTTGCAGGTAAAGGTGCTCTATGTTAGGAACTTCCAAATCAAAACCACACCTGAAACCATCCAGACCATATTTGAAGCAGCCATCGCCAGTCAAATTGAGCGTGTGAAAAAGATCTACGACTATGCATTCATTCATTTTTACCAACGTGAGCATGCAGAGTTGGCCATGATGAAATTGCAGAATGCCGAAATTGACGGAAGCAATGTGGAGATACGATGGGCAAAACCAGTTGTTCGTGAAATTTACCGCATTCAAAAGATGAACAGAGGGAATGCAAAATTTAACCATAGTTTAACCCTGTCCCAAACCCTCTTGCTCCACAAGCAACAGTTGGAGAAGAAGGAATACATATCTTCTAAAGAAGATGAAGGCATTGGTTCAGTGGGTGCAGACGACTCTTCTAATGGGTCACCATCGGACATAAATTCTGCTAGCTACCAATACATGTCTAAAGAACAGTACTCATTGGCTCCAGCTAAGCTTGATTCAATGTGCAAGAGGTAAGCCAATTTTGCAAATTGTATTTCCTACCCTTAAGCATTGTATAGAATTTAGTATGCTAACCTGGTATGGATCATCCTGAAATGGATTCCCTAAAACGACCCACCAACTACTTTTCTACCATAATTATATTACCATTCTATCAATTTTGTTTTGCTCATAATATTTAATTCTTTCTTTCTAGATACATGTGGGCGCCTCCAGTTTACAACTACCAGAAGTACATCGACCCCACAAACACTGAGATATGGGTAGGAAAAGTCGAGCTGCCTCACATTGGTATGCCTCTTCTGAGTGTACCTCGACGACTTGGACCCCTGGCAACAAGACCCTGCCTTACCATGCAACAGGCCCACATTGAGGCTGCTGAAAGTGCATTGCAAGTTATTAAGGTGTGTAGACATTTTTTGTACTACTGTATGTTGTGTGTACAGTCGCCAAAGGAGATGAGTAACCATGGTTGACTGATATAATTGAAGTTTAATAAGAAACCAATGGATGTTTTCGAATGAAGTTTAATTTGATAAATAAACTGTTTCGTTTCCTATTACATATTTAAATTTAATTTAATTCGAAAACATCCATTGATTTCTTACAAAACTGCAACTATATCCGACAACTGTGGTTACTTATGTTTTGGTGACTGTACCTATGTAGTGCACATGGCTACATAATTATTAAGTGATGCACTTCCAAAATAAGCTGAACTTTCATTGGAGATGGCTTGCCGCATAATAAGAGGTCAGCTTGTACTAGAAATGTATAGCTAGATATGTTGCGGAGTGCCTAAACTCCATTTTTTTCAAATATGACCACTAAGATTCTTTTTCCATTTGGTAGAATGCGGTGGTCCTTGATCAATTTGTCTGAATTGGCTAGAGTAGTCTTTGATTATCTTCACATTCTTCACCTAGTAAGTACATGTAGTTGGGTGTAGTACTCGTACAACTAAATAATGACAAACTGGAGTTTCTCAGTAGCAGCCTGCAGTACCAGCAGTGTCTGGTTGATGGCAATAGGATGTGTGGATGTACTATAAGGTGAAAACCTAGCTACACAAATCGACTAAAACCTTTTGCAACTGCACAATATTCCTTACTAGGATAATTAGTTACCTTTAAAATTTAAATGCTCTCATGGCAATAAGCTCATACCAAAGGAAATTAATGTGGGATGTCCAGAGGATTTGCAGAAATATTTTACTTGCTATTTACACTTTCAATCTAATTGATTTCAGATGCTGAAAGCAGACCTCATACAGCAGTCCATGCCACCGCCGCCACTCGCGCCGGTCTACCCAACCATCATGTCTCCTATGCAGAGCTGCTTCAATCTACCGTACGACTATATGACCCCACAAACGGCCATCTACCAACCTAGGCCAATGCCTGTCACCATGCCCCTCTGGAGAAATGTTTGATTTCAAAATTTAAATTAGAATTTAGGTATTGATTCTCAGAATTCCAAGCTCTATTCCTAAGTGAATAAGGTGAGAATTCTTTTGTAAACTTCTGTTGTTGCTGGTCATGAAATCTTCACGACAATCTGATGGTTATGCAGTTGGGATTTCTTGAATGTTTAGAAGTTTTTTTCTTGGCAAAAAAGTATTTTAGGGTAAGCGACTTTGTTGTTCCTCATATTTGTGACTATTTGTTTTGACTGAGTTTAGTATGTTTTTGACATGTATAAATCGGACGCGCAATCGCAGTAGTTTTCTTTGACAGAAGTTTCAGATGTTTGTTTTTGATTTTTGTCTTTTTTCAATTATTCAAAATATGTAGGTAGGTACTAAAGTTATTTTTTGTATTTGTTATTTATCATCTAAGATGTTTAATTAAAGTAGGAATCTAAATTGAGACTTGTATTAATAGTTTAAAATTGGATTTTAAACTAATGAGTCTCAATTTAGGGACTTGCTATGTTTGATTCTCGATTACCTATCGTTCATATTCATTCGATAGTTTTATAAAGGCTATATTTACGACTGTAAAGCTGCCTATTCAGTGCTTCCTTGTGCTTATATCCTAATATATTCAGAGTGAATGCACTGCTTTGACATTTATTTTGTTTACTATCGACTCTATTGTATTTTGTAGAATAAATAAATATGTAAAACATACCTATGCTTTTTATTAATGAATTTCCTGTTTAAGACCCTAAAATTTAGATAATGTATAGACAATCTTATATTCGCCAAAAATGTAAACAAATGAGTTTATGGAAATATAACTTTAATTCTTACATAATAAAGTTCAGGTTACGCTACATGAATCATTTTTATAACTTTTCAATAGTGCTAGTCACTCTGAAATCAATTTAATTGTCATTAAAATAAAGTTGATATTTGTTTAACTTGAAATAACGTTAATTTGAAACAAATAAAATTTGAGGTCAGAAATTTTGCTATGATTACCTGGTAGGTACAGACGCCAGCAGGTCAAGCTACCCGAAACTGTCAATTTTCCCTTGAACCTTAATGCTTTAGCGATAAAGTTGAAAATCTATTAAAGAAATTTGACAGATTGAAGTAACTTGATGTGCTGGCGTCCGTACATAGTAGTGACTTATTAAATTTACGCCTTTTGATGGGAATAGATGATATCCTACTAGCTTTTGCCCGCGGTATCACGGGAACATGCTCAAAATCTGTTGTGTCCGTTACCCTGGCCAGATGTTGTCGAAAATGGTAATTTGAATCTTATAGATAATTAGATTTGCGGCTTCTGTAATTGTTGCGCACATTTTTAAATTTGTTGCGCTTATAGTTTTTTAATTATTTCACAAAAACATTTCCTGCTGCGGTAACGTTACCCTAGCCAGACCTTTTTCTTTCTAATGGGCATATTTAAATAAAAACTAGCTATAAAATTAGTTGTCTAGATGAAGTAAATGTTGTGCCTTATTTTGTATTCAAGTTTTCTTCGGTTGCGAAGTTATTCGAGATTTTGCTGGAGTAACGTTTCTGGTTTTGCTAGATCTTTGAAACGGTTAAACGGATTCTTATCATATTTTGTACATGACTTCTTAGGAACTAGTTTAAATTTGTTTTTCAATAAAAAAACCAAAATAATGCATAGCTTAAAGGTTATTTCATTAAATAGAAAAACACTTCAATTGGTCCCAGCACTCTCAATAAGAGGTCTAAAGACTTACTTTAAACATTATTTTGAAGCTTGTAACTGCCTTCAAATGTATCTGAAGTTTCATTAGTATCCTGTAAGTATTTAACAAGTTTTGATGATATTCAGTTCCTCAGGAGCACGGTCTTGATGCGTGCGGTGTTATTTGGCCACTGGATTGGATATATGAACTGAATGTTATGTCAATTATTAGTTTTTTAGTTCAGTTGTATATCAGTAAAATTTCAGCTCAGTACATTGGATAATTAATGAGATAATACGATTAAAGTCATTAGGAAGTGAATGACCGTGGTAACCCGACCAAGTTTAGGTGGTTATGAAAAAGCGAAAACGCAGAACATTATGGTACCTTCTAAAATATGTAGGATAGTCTTGCAAATTTAGTACAGACATGTACACAAGTTTTAAAAAAAACTACATGATTATTAAAAATGTTTATTTACAGGTAAAATAATCATTTCAATTGAACTTTTAAAGTATTAATAAACTTATACTTAAAACAATCACAGATTAAAATTACGTGTCCGTTACCCTGGCCAGATGTTGTCGAAAATGGTAATTTGAATCTTATAGATAATTAGATTTGCGGCTTCTGTAATTGTTGCGCACATTTTTAAATTTGTTGCGCTTATAGTTTTTTAATTATTTCACAAAAACATTTCCTGCTGCGGTAACGTTACCCTAGCCAGACCTTTTTCTTTCTAATGGGAATATTTAAATAAAAACTAGCTATAAAATTAGTTGTCTAGATGAAGTAAATGTTGTGCCTTATTTTGTATTCAAGTTTTCTTCGGTTGCGAAGTTATTCGAGATTTTGCTGGAGCAACGTTTCTGGTTTTGCTAGATCTTTGAAACGGTTAAACGGATTCTTATCATATTTTGTACATGACTTCTTAGGAACTAGTTTAAATTTGTTTTTCAATAAAAAAACCAAAATAATACATAGCTTAAAGGTTATTTCATTAAATAGAAAAAACACTTCAATTGGTCCCAGCAGCGTCCCGTACCGACAAACGGAAAGCGACTTTGTTTTATAGGTACTATGTAGCGAAGGGTAAATATGTCGTTATCATTTTGAGAATTCCAGTCCAGGTAATAACTAAGTACGAGAAAAAAAGAAAATAATAAGAAAGGTTCTAAAATCAAATAATTAAGCATTAAAATAAATACAGTTTTAGATAAGTACCTAACAGTCTACATATTATTAATAATTTTGCCACTATTTCTGTAGTTACATTATGCAAGCTTACCTTGTTCGTGAATTCAGCAAGCAGCCCGCACCATAATTAATATGATCATAAATAGAAGCACTCCACATTAGCAGCAGTAATTCGCCACACTTGTTATTATAAATAGCTCTCACGCACTCGATAAATATTTGCAAAAACAGGAAACGGAACTGCCGAAGCGCACGCGCACTCTCTACAAGATAAATTATGTGATTATGGAGCATGTTTAGTGCGTTATGCAAACAATGTATTATCCCTTCACCCCACCCCTCCCGCGTCCCACCGAACTACATGTTAAATCGGTGATTTTTGTTATGTCTGTGCAACTGGAAGATAATAATAATGTTTTCATAGTACAGAAAATATTATTATATTATTGTGTATTTAACAGTGTACGCGTCTGTACCGAAATTGTAAGGTGTATTATACTAAACATTTCAAAAGATAGTATAATGTTCTGCGTTTTCGCTTTTTCGTAACCACCTAAACTTGGTCGGGTTACAACCGTCATTCACTTCCTAATGACTTTAATCGTATTATCTCATTAATTATCCAACGTACTGAGCTGAAATTTTACTGTTATACAACTGAACTAAAAAACTAATAATTGACATAACATTCAGTTCATATATCCAATCCAGTGGCCAAATAACACCGCACGCATCAAGACCGTGCTCCTGAGGAACTGAATATCATCATAACTTGTTAAATACTTACAGGATACTAATGAAACTTCAGATACATTTGAAGGCAGTTACAAGCTTCAAAATAATGTTTAAAGTAAGTCTTTAGACCTCTTATTGAGAGTGCTGGGACCAATTGAAGTGTTTTTCTATTTAATGAAATAACCTTTAAGCTATGCATTATTTTGGTTTTTTTATTGAAAAACAAATTTAAACTAGTTCCTAAGAAGTCATGTACAAAATATGATAAGAATCCGTTTAACCGTTTCAAAGATCTAGCAAAACCAGAAACGTTACTCCAGCAAAATCTCGAATAACTTCGCAACCGAAGAAAACTTGAATACAAAATAAGGCACAACATTTACTTCATCTAGACAACTAATTTTATAGCTAGTTTTTATTTAAATATTCCCATTAGAAAGAAAAAGGTCTGGCTAGGGTAACGTTACCGCAGCAGGAAATGTTTTTGTGAAATAATTAAAAAACTATAAGCGCAACAAATTTAAAAATGTGCGCAACAATTACAGAAGCCGCAAATCTAATTATCTATAAGATTCAAATTACCATTTTCGACAACATCTGGCCAGGGTAACGGACACAAATCTGTTCAGTAGTTTAGGTGTGAAAAGGTAACGTACAGACAGTTACTTTCGAATTTATAATATTGGTATGGATTTGTCCAGTTTTGCGACCATTTAGTGGCAAAATAATTAACGCGCACCTTTTATAATAGGGACTGGTAGAAACCGCTTGCGCCTATTTTCATAAATATTTTGTCGTTATCATTCGAGGGCTTAGGATTTCTAAATAAAAATCTTCGATAATGTAACATGTATTTTATTAATGTTATACAAGAAGGTAGGTATGTAAAGATCTTCACAAACCTAATAACATGAAAAGGTAAAAGGAAGCGTTCTTACTGCTCGCCCTAGTAGTCGAACACTCGTGCGACTGGTTCATCTCCGGACATTCGCATCGCGGTATACACGGTCTATTCTCCTCTATTCTGTAAAATCCGTCCTTGCAAACACATCCCAGGTTGCATGGCTCCTCGCTGCCGCAGATCGATGGACTCACGATTGAAGAGCAGGTTTCGTTCGAGCAAAAAGTCCGTTTGCAATGCGTAAGTTCTTCATGTTGGCTACACTTGGGGCGTGCTGAAAACCAAAGGGATTTTTTTAAAAGACGTAAAGCAGCGGTTAGGCATTCGTAGGGTTTTTTTTTTTTTTAAGTTTGTTTATACTATTACCATAGCCCTATAACCTAGGTACTCATGGATAAGTAACATTTCTATAGTTCATTTTCTTAGTTAATTTGTATGTCAGTGTCAGGTTGAATGTTGATCAAAATGTGATTCGCGACCTTCGAAGTGTCTAATGATCGAAGTTCGCGACCTTAAAAAGTAGGAATGTATTAGAATTGCCCTTAAATGAGATGATTTCGTGATGTAGACTTAATGATATAAGGGAATGTGAACTTTTCTGAAAAATATATATTTTTTACGTTCGCGAACCATATATGTATTATGATCAACATAAAACTTTATACTGACCTGCTAATGTCAAAAAACGTAAGAAAATTTGAATTTCGCGGGCCATATTCGTATTAGCTCTTTCGCCTTTCAGTAAAAGTATTGCCTACAGTTGTTTTACACAATATCGATATTGCCAGCGAGCCCCTAAGGATATAATGATAGAACATAACAACATAGAGCTCCTAAGGATAGTCGCACATCACAACGGAAGATGCGTCGCGTAACGCCATAACGTCCAAATAAATACTAAAAAAAAACAATCTTATACACTCAACCGTTCCGATGATGCGTTAGTACAGACGCCAGCACATCAAGCTACTACAATCTGTCACATTTCTTTAATAGATTAGGTATCAACTTTATCGCTAAAGCATTAAGGTTCAAGATTGATTGGGAAAATTTGACAGTTTCGGGTAGCTTGACCTGCTGGCGTCTGTACGTCGAACGAATAAATAGACGCGACCTACGAGTACGAGTTACGTCCGACGCATCTTCCGTCAGATGTGCAACCACCCTAGACATTCAACGCTGGGATACTCGCTTACTGCAACTGCCTAGGTGGCGATTCTTATGTCGAAGTTTGACTTCCTAAGTTAGCGTCGAATATGAAAAATTATTTAAATAATTTTAAAGTTCATATTCCTATGAAACAACAAACTTATTTCGTAAATAATTCAAAGTGCGCTCTGTGTCTCGCCTTTTCTCATACTTTGGAAAGTATGTCGGAGATTAATACTCACGACATTCGTGAATAGGTATGCAAAATCCGCTATCGTCTCTTGCGTATCCGTCTTCGCAGTAGCAGGAGGGATGACAGTTGTCGTAAGTATTAGGACAGTTAGTCTTGTTTTTTTAAGTGAAGCGTGTTGCAGACGTTATCGCATGAAAAACCGCATGCATAGTATTCGTTGGGACGCGAACATTTCGCTGAAAATTATAAAGACAAATTAAATTATAAACCAGACCTTATTTTGCCACATAAACATAGAGTAACCATCCGCATGATGTCCAGTGTTTTGGCCTATCGTCCGTCCGGTCTTTACGATTTTTCGGAAAATTTAAAACTAATAATATTGTCCCGGCCATTCGACGTGGACTTACGTCTCGTCTGATGGCCAGATTGTATGATGTCAAAATCTATTAGTAAGTATAGGTATTTTTATAAATAAGTACAAACTTACCACATTGCTTTTCTGATACCTACACAGACGCCATCCTCAGTGTTTCTGTAGAAACCTGATTGGCAAACACATTTGTGTTCACAAATCTGAACATCTTCTAAACAACTTATGCTTTCTTCACGATCTCTACAAGTTTGTTGAGGAGGGCATGGATATGTGCATTCGAATACTTCGTTTGGCCCACAATCTGGAAAAAGAATTATTGACAATAAGAAAAGATAATTTATCAAGGTCAGCAGGTCAAGCTACCCGAAACTGTCAAATTTTCCCAATCTACCTTGAACCTTAATGCTTTTGCGATAAAGTTGAAAATCTATTAAAGAAATTTGACAGATTGTAGTACTTGATGGGCTGGCATCCGTACTTAAAAGTTAAGGTTTCAATTTACCAGCAGATTTATGAAATAATTAAATGTCAATTAGTGATGGGTCGTTGAAGGTTTTTCCGTCAACGAAACGTTAACGTTGAATTGCGTTTGTCAACTAGTTGATCAACTAGTTAATTGCGTCAACGAGTTAACGTGTTACGAACGTCAACTTGCATGAACGATAAACTAAATGTACCTATTTTTTTCTGTTCTGTTTTTCTTGTCTGTTTATATATGTGTGTACATAAATGGTAAATAAAATAATAAATAAATAAATAAATAAACGCCTAAACGCTTTTAATAACGTATGCTGTTGCGGCCAATCAGCCGCTTCGACCAGTCACAGGCCCGCCGGCGAGGAAACGTTTCATTCCACACACGAATATGATAATTTTAAGAATTAATAATGTCGTCCTTTACTTTCTTTTAAAAATAATGACATTGATCAAATTACTAAATAAATATCAAATCTTGTATTCGTTATTTAGAGTTCAAATTATTATCATGACTATCGCGTCGTAGCGGGAGTTTTATTGTTAAAGAAATACAATTTACGTACGTTGAAAATAACAAAACGTTGGGTTCAGTTTTTCGTTTCGTCAAACGAGTTGAATTCATAAACATCGTTGTCTCGTAACTCGTTGACGAATTCAACGAGTTGATTTGTACACCGTCAACGTTAATCCCGTTGAAGAGACATCAACGTTGATTCAACTAGTTCGTTGATTCAACGCCCATCACTAATGTCAATGTGGTTTTTTATTCTGTCAGTCACTCTGTCAAGGGTCATGTCATAATCATATCAACAATAAAATTGAACTTTGTAAATAAATACAACAAACTTATTCCATTTTCCGGCGATTGTGAATTAATTGATTATTTCTACAAATAAAAACCTATAAAATATGTTCTGTTAATCTTTGTAGAGGTTACAAATAGTTTCTTCTGTTGTCTGTTTCAGAAGCAAACATGTTGGCCAGAAACTTGTGTTTATATAAAAATTGTTTGAGGTATTGCTCAATATCTTCATGCTGCTTACAAAACAAGCTGTTTACCCATCAGCAGCGGACTTTTGCAAACATTAGCTGCGTTCATCCTCAAGATAAAAAAATAACCTCTAATCATTCGTACTTTGTGAAGAAAAAATTGCACGAAACTAAACAACTTGTGCAAGAAGTATTGGAAGATCAAAGCTGTAATACGTTTACATATAGAACTCATTCATGTGGAGAACTAAGACCGGAAAATGAAGGAGAAAAGGTCACACTTTGTGGTTGGGTTCAATACTCAAGATTATCCAAGTTCCTCCTTCTCAGAGATGCCTATGGTCTAACTCAGTGCGTGGTAAGCAACAACAGCATTAATCTGTCTGATATTTCTTTAGAAACAGTTGTCAAAATCAAAGGCACTGTGGCGTTAAGACCTAAAGACATGGTCAACAAAACCATGACTACGGGCGAAGTAGAAGTTGTCATGGACAAGTTGGAAATACTTAACACAGTAGATAAACTGCCTTTCAACCTTAGAAACTACCAAAAGCCTAAAGAACAGTTAAGGTTGCAGCATAGATATATAGATTTACGGTTTCCTGAGATGCAAAATAATTTGAGAGTGCGTTCAAACATGCTTCATAATATGAGAAGATTTCTGATTGAAAATCATGGCTTTGTGGAAGTTGAGACTCCCACATTGTTCTGCCGGACTCCTGGTGGAGCAAGAGAGTTTGTAGTGCCTACACATCATGAGGGTCTCTTCTACTCCTTGGTCCAAAGCCCGCAACAGTTCAAGCAAATGCTTATGTCTGGTGGTGTTGACCGATATTTCCAAGTTGCTAGATGTTATAGAGATGAGACCACTCGACCTGACAGACAGCCTGAATTCACACAATTGGATATAGAACTGTCCTTTACAAACTTGGATGGAGTCTTGTCTATGATCGAACAGTTGCTCTACAATACATTTCTGAAATCACTTCCAAAGCCGCCATTTAAAAGAATGACTTATCGAGATGCTTTGCAAAATTATGGCTCTGACAAACCAAATTTAACATATGATTTAAAATTTGTTAATCTGAAGAATTTGTTTCCTGAAAAGTCCAATGATCATAACTTTGGTGCTTATGCATTACCATACACTAAGGAAATTGGAAAGTTAACTACAAAATACAAAGAAAAAATTAGAGAGTATGCAAAAAAACATTCATGCAAAGTTGTTTTAAATGAAAACATTTCAAAAGAATTAGGAATTGAAATCAGTAAAAGGGTCCAAAGCATTGTTGGGGACTTAAATGCTGCTATCATTGTTGTAGGTAATGATGAAAACTCTTGCTTATGTCTAGGAGAAATAAGAGAAATGATAGCTTTGTTCTTGAAGGCAAATAATATGCTGCAAGTTAAAGAAAATGTACAAGCATTGTGGGTAATTGATTTCCCTCTATTTGTAAAAGGTGAAAATGGTTTAGAAACCTGCCATCACCCATTCACTGCACCACATCCAGATGACATGCATTTACTGGACTCAGAGCCACTCAAAGTGAGGTCTTTGGCATATGATATTGTTATGAATGGTAATGAAATTGGTGGCGGTTCAGTTCGTGTGCACAATGCTGAATTACAGGAGAAATTATTGAAGATTTTGAATATTGACCCTTCAAAGCTGTCGCATTTCTTGAATGCATTGAAATGTGGGTGTCCACCGCACGCAGGGATTGCGTTAGGTATTGATAGACTTGTCACAATAGCTTGTAATGCAGAGTCGATTCGGGAAGTTATAGCGTTTCCTAAATCCCACGATGGAAGAGATCCATTATCTGGTGCCCCCAATAGTATAAGTGAAGAAGACAAAAAGTATTACCATATTTTGACTGTTAAGCACCTTTTATAGATTTAAATGATATTGTTAATTGTGTGTGTAAGTGATATTAATTGCAATATGTATATTATTTTTGTTTCTTAAAAAAACTTTGTTTTCTTTATACATCATACATAATAGTAGTAGGTATAGTAGAATACATATACTGTATGTATTGAAGCTTCACCATAATTATAATAGAGCCTGCTAACAGTGACAGACCGACGGACAGCTGAGGCTTAGCAATAGGGTTCCATTGGCACCCTTTGTGTATGGAACCCTAAAAAGGGTATTATTATGTCTTCAATAAAACACCAAATATCGTAATTTGTGTATTGAGCTAAGTAGCCTAGAAGTACAAGTGGATAGATCATAAGAGTAGGGTAGGAACAACAATATGATGGAGGGTAGACTGAAAACCCAATAAACATAAACTTACAAACTAGGAAGTATGTAGGTACCTATATACACAACAGGTATAAATACTCAATTCAACAATACAATTAAATGTTATTCTCTACCAGTCAACCATAGGGTGATAATGAAAAGAGATAACTTGGTAATTCATAGGTATGTGATTGCACATTGTGCAATACTTACCTATCTAAACAAATAGAAAAAGTAGTTCTTAGTAGATGTCCAAATAAGCCTTTGTGTACCTATCTGTGGTCTGTCATTCAATAGCTGTGGTTTTTGCAAGAACTAGTTTTTGTACCTATAGGTACCTACGTTTTTGTGGCCATCTCTGTACAGCCCGATTCAAACTATGGCGGCTGAGAAGTGCGCTCCTGGCTGCGCAGTGCCTCACCCCTCAACCCCGCAGACACCTGAATTTGTTACTGCGCAACGACTCTCCTCATGTTCCGAGCCATAAAGTTTGAATCGGGCTTTACCAGTGTAGGTAGTATATTTAGGTACCATCGCGCAACAAGTTTAAAAAAAAATGCAATAATTCTCCTAACATTAATGAACTTAACAACACATGAAATGGTTCCCTTTTTATAATGAATTAATGAACCTTATACATATACCTACAGCCTGTCCTGTAATTAATGGAGAACCTTAGAAGGAAACATGGCAGTAAAAAAAAATCTTATCTCAAGTAGGTAAACCTTATTTTTGGTTTCATCGTGTTTAGATATACCCTTCAATTCTGTGGAGTTTCGCTAGCTAATCTAATTTATCCTTCTACGTGCTAATTTTTCAATCGACAGATAATTTTTATTCGTGGAATAAAATTGACGTCTGACAGATTTGTATGGAAGAACTGCCAAAAATTGAAAACCTAGGATAAAATTATCTGGCGCTGGAAAAATCAGCCCTTAAGGTAAGATGTAGGTAACTATTAATGAGACACTTACCTGCTCGAGTACCCCAGTAGTCCGGGTACTCTATATTACCAGTAAACTGTTCTAGGTAGTTCTCAGTGGACGCTTGAGCAACACTGAACCCCAGACAGCACATAAATAACAAGCGCAATGATTTTAACATGGTACTCGATGTAATTTGATAAATTAAGACTTGTATCGGTGTATTTATAGATTCGTTCTTGAGCACAATTCAGGGGTCCTTGAACCGTTTTGATTCTAAGTATTTTCCTCTAAAACTGACTTGTTGGTCTAATACGAGTAGTCGCAACAATATTGCTCGGCATGAGGTTTTGGGTTCAATTCCCAGGTCGGGTAAAGTGTTGTTGGGTTTTTCCATAAAGAATTTCTCTGTTTTCTCACCAACGGGGAATAAAATCGTGACTTTAGTGTTTTGCCTACTGCAGGCTAACTTGTGTTGTATCGTTCTGAAAGTATAGGTCTACATAATTAATTTTAGGACTGGATTTCCGAAATATTTTATTGTTTTACAAATCGTTGTTTTGGTTATTTTGTTAAGATAGCCTATTGCCATCAAACGGGCACAAATCCAAACTCTCTCTGACTGCTACTCAGAAATTCCAATTGGTTTTTCCATTTGGAATTTCTTAGTATATCTGAGCCCTGAATATTCTTTTAAAAATGTATTATCCAAATCTGAGTTTTTCAAAGTTGTCAGATTTCTTCATGCCTATTTAAGTTATTATGGGCGTATGTGGCCTAGACGCACACGATCGTACCAAAATCAACGGCTCTTAAGATCACTTTACGTTTGGCCCTTTTTTGAAATCAGCACGATTCCCGGTTCGGGCCGTGTATTTGTGGTTTTCCATTAGGATATTCTCAGGAACCAACCGGAAATTAGATTCGTACCTTTGTCATTAAACAACAACTGAACGGAACATAATTGGGCTTAAGCTCGCCCCCTATTACACGGCTTTCAATCACCATAGCTCAGTCAAAATGTAGGTAAGTAATAGATACCTATGCTAACGGGAACCCTCTGTTTACCCCTTTGTATTTATAAACTCATCATCTCATCATGATCATCATCTCTCATCATCTGTCTAATATACAAATAGTGACCCAGTGTCAACGGCCCCGACTTACGAGTTGTAGGCCGTGGGTTCGAACCCAGACAGGCGCTTTATTTTGTGTACATCATTCCATCACCACTTCAATCGTGAGGAAACCGGCGAGAAAATCGAATTTTTGGTTTTACGACATGCCGGTTTCCTCACGATTTTCCTGTGTGTATAACTGAGCTGGAGTGTTGTAAAGTTCAGTCGGCTTTCAGTCTATATTTTCAATATACAAAATGAAAATATTTTGAGCGCAAGCTAAAATGACTTCTAATCTTCTTCTTCACGTCGCTGGCACGACTGAACTTCATATCTTGTTGGCCCAAAACTTTGCCACTTCCACGGCGTCGATGGTGGCAGCGCAGAGGTCACTTTGACTGCATGTTTTGGGACACAGAGGGCAGGATAGGAGGTGGAGCATGGTTTGCAACACAATCACACCCTACCGCCGTTCCGTCAAGGTAGCCCCACTTTACCAGGTTGCACTTACATCTTCCCACTTGTGTCCGGAGACGGTTCAGGGACTTCCAAGTGAACCAAGGAAGGTTACACCCTGCAGGGAGATGCTCCTTTGGTGGTAGATAGTAAGTAGGAGGGGGAAGAGTATCCTGCCATAGTTTGCAACGGACGTCGGCCGGGTTTCTTAACAGAGACGTTGTCGATTTCAAGAAGCTGTGCCTGCTTTTTAGCCGTTGCGCTGTGCGCCAGATAGTGGGTGTCTGGTATCGGATTCCTGTTTGAGTTTCTCCACTGCGCTTGCAATTTCTCTTCGGACTTGTGGTGGTGCTGTGCCAGCTGTGGGCTATAGTGCGCTGACCGGGGTCGGTTGCAGGTAGCCCGTAATCGTACGGCAGGTCTCGTTTAAAGCAAAATCTACTTCCTTAGCGTGAGCGGAACGGTGCCACACTGGGCATGCATATTCGCTCGCGGAGAAGCACAGTGCTAGGCCAGTAGTCCGGAGTACCTGAGGTGAAGCACCCCAGGTGGTTGAGATTAGGCGCTTGAGCAAGTTGTTACGGGCGCCGACTTTTTTCTTAGTTTTGAAGCAATGGTTCTTAAATGTCAGCGCCCTGTCAAGGGTGACTCCCAAGTAGGTAGGATGACTTCTAATAGAATGCTTCCTAAGTTCAAACTTAGTTGTAATAATGTAGCGCACGGAGCGGCAACGCAGCTCCTTACCTCATCCGAAGCAATAATTAGATGTTTTAGGCGCGAAAGCTGTTTATTACGTGGTAACTACAAAGCCTAGACATTTGAAAATTTTGCTGCCTATGGCAGCTATTATGCCTTAATTTTTAAGCTATAATACATAATCATATCTTCTTTCGTTCGGAAGATATGACATGAGCAGCTGGGGTGCCGTCACTCCAGTTTACATATGTATATTTATCGAATTAATAACTCATAGAGTATTTTGACTACAGATTTGAAAATGTTGCTGCCAATGGCAGCTATTACGCCTTATTTTTTGAGCTATAATACTTAATCATATCTGCTTTCGTTTGGAAGATATGACATGAGCCGCTGGAGTGACGTCACTCCAACTTACGTTTTTGATCTTAGTTTCAACACTTTTTAAGTACTATCGTTCAGTTTTCCTTCCTTATGCTAGCTGCATGCCTTATTTTTCTGACTATTCCTAGTCCAAAACCTTAACGTCACTGGTTTGCCTGTATTGAATGCGGTACGTCACTCCAGCTAACACACACTAAACGACTCATATTAACGAAGTTTTTGTGGCAGCTAAATTAAGACTGGGAACTTTGATTGCAGCTATTATTCCTTAAATATTGGCATAGGTAGAATTATTCTATCACATATGAGGAAGCTGGAGTTATACACACAAATTTCCTTTATCGCTTTGAGAGCAGTGGTGATTTAATTATTTACACAAAGAAAAGCACCTGCTTAGGTTCAAAACTTCAAACCCACGACCTTGAGCTCGTAAGTCAGTTCCGATACCACTATCCTGTACCTATATAGCTTAAATATTAACAATTTAGAGTGAGTTTGGAATGAGCCGAGCCTCCGCCACCCAATAGGTAAATTAAATTAAATATTTATTTAACAGTCAGATGTTTATTGCGTAACATTAATTCAACAAATAATAAGCAGGTGAGGTACCTAAAAACTTCCATCTGAAACCTGTACCACCAGTACCTTCAAAAAGATAGGTAACGAGAGGTGTGGAATTCTCTAAAACGCACAATCGGGCGAATCTTTCATCTCAGGACATGAACAACGATGTAGGCACGGTGACTTTGCATCTTCCCTGTAATATCCGTCCCAGCATCCGCATCCTGGTGTGCAGGCCTCCTTATTGTCGCTATTCCATTCTGTCGGAGTCACGATTGAAGAGCAGGTTTCATTCAAGCTCTCTTTGCATTCCGTATACTGTTCAAATATCACACAAGGAC
This sequence comes from Apamea monoglypha, assembly GCA_911387795.2. Classification (NCBI taxonomy): domain Eukaryota; kingdom Metazoa; phylum Arthropoda; class Insecta; order Lepidoptera; family Noctuidae; genus Apamea; species Apamea monoglypha. The sequence goes on from OU426918.1 coordinate 5,860,002, forward strand.
CTCCTGAAAACCAGAATTCAATTATGTTAGCAAACTAACTAGGAATTTAAAAAAGTAGTTCCGTTAAAATTCCTTTTCTGGTTCAAAACTATTCAGAAGATAATTTTGCCCTAAAAATTATTGCATACTAGCTTTTGCCCGTGGCTTAGCTCAGTTGGAGATAGGAATCTGTCCCACGGAAACGGAATACCGGGGTAAATCTATCATATAAGTAATCATCTAAATCCGAAAGTAAACAGATAGACAGAATTACTTTCGCATTTATAATAAAAACGAACGTATTTATTAAGACTTATAAGGCATTTGCGGTAAACTTGGCCACATATTGCCAACTTATCAGGAAAATTGAGTCGTACGGTCTTACCCCAGCGCCGAACTTACCCCAATATACTCTAATTACTTACGACATTCTTCTTTTGGTATACATTCGCGGCCCAGGGTTTTTCTGATGAAACCTTCCTTACAAACGCATCCGGGGCTACAACCTAAGAATGCAGCTAAGCAGGAAATCTGATTACGATCATAGCAAGAATCTTCGGAAGGGCACCCAACGCATTGTTTTATCACTTCATTCGGCCCACACTCTGGAAAATGGAAAAGGAAATGATAAAAAATTATAATAATTTATTTACCTACATATTTATTCAGAAAAAAATCCATAAATGTTAGTTACAAAAATTATCTTACAAACTATGTTAGTACAGACATACCTATTAAAAAAAGGTAGGCACATAAAAGGTGTATACTTAGTCACGAAAACTCTCGCTCGGGTTAAGATAGATAGCCACGCTATCTGACCAGAGTCCGAACGAAAGCCTTTATGACTGCCGAGTTATACTTCGCAGTAATTACTCGAAGGAATGGATACTATAATAATAATGCCAAGTCGTGACAGATCCAGTTTAGGTTTTTTTTTAAGGAGGTGGTTATTATTTGATAAGATTTTTAAAAGAAATACAAAATGAATTATCTTCGGCTATCACCTCGTGAGCCTCTCATTCATAGTTAGGCTGTTTAGTCAACCTTGACTATACAGCATTGTGTGTGATGGCGTCACCGCCAGTGGAGTTCCGTCTTTGTAAAGTTTCTTCTAGACGCGACGGCAAACGGAGTTCCCCTGGTTTCTTTCAGTGCCAATAAATCCTATCCAATATAGTATATTTTTTGCAACAATTATTATAAACTAGCCATACTTTTCTTTCTTTTAATTTTCTTCTACACAAACCTTGTCCTGACGATAACAAACACAAAAAAAAAAGAATTATCCAATTTGGTGCAGTCGATCGGAAGTTAAGCGCGTACATACATTTCGGTGATTCATTTTTGTTTTAGTAGTTGCTTTTATGTTACTAACCTTTTCTATGGACTGTAGTAATTGTCTGAGAATAAACAATTTTTTTTTTGACGAATTAAATAATTTAGCTCAGTTAGTTTTCTAAATAAAAACGTTTATACTTTGTACATATCCACTTAGCATAACAAACCTATAACGTTTCCTCTGCTGACACACAGGCCTCCTCTCTGTGTGACGGAGTGGGCAATTATTCACCACATATGTCCTGTGCGGGTTGGCGGATGTCACATGTCTTCGAATTTATTGTTCTAGGACATGCCGGTTTCCTCACGATATTTTCCTTCACCGTTTTGATCACCACCAGTGGTGATGATATTAGTGAAGTAAAGTTGTGAATTCACAAAGTGCCTGCCCGGATTCGAAGACACGAAAATATAGAGTCGAAAAATTCATCCGCATCGCTGTCGACTGGTAATCTACCCAAGAGACTGGCGGCATTGCCACGTTGTATGGCAATGCTTAGCCTCTGGTCAAGCTCTCAAAAACCAGCCCCTTGGGTCACGGGAAGTGTCTACCAACCGTTTCGAAATTTCCTTAAACAGACTATGGGTACTCGGAACCCACGGCCCGAGGGTAATTAATTAATTCCATTAGATTATAAAATTGATAAGAACACATTGACCACCTACCTAAATCCTTCTGAGCCACACCGCCCACACTCAACCCCACACAGCTGACAGACAACAGAAGTAGTGTGAACATGTCGACGACTCAACGTGTAGTGACAATCCGACACGTGCTTGACTCTGTATATATAACTATGTAAATAATGTATACTGAATTAGTGACTTTAGTTTGCTCTGTTGTTCACCATTTATTTAGGATTCCCTTTATCATTTTAATTTATAACTACATAGAATCCTACTTCCTAATAATATTATCCTATTAATCCTACTATCCTACTTCATATCCTACTAATATTTTAAACGTGAAAGTTTGTATGGATGGATGAATGGATGGATGGATGTTTGTTACTCTTTCACGCAAAATCTACTGAACGGATTGGCATAAAATTTGGCACACGGATAGTTTATAACCAGGGTTAACACATAGGATACTTCTTATCCCGATATTCCCACGAGATCGAAACTTATGCAGATGAAACCGCGTGGCGCTGCTAGTCTTCAATAAATCAAGAGGCAGTCATTCATTGTTGTGATACAAGATCAAATTAAATTAGCTGGCGACACTACACAGACATGAAACAAGCAAAAAAAAAACTGAAGTCATAATTAGGTACAAGTAGTAACACTACCAGCGGCCTTTGACCCCGTAATTAGCTGTAAGTAGTTACTTGAAAATAGATGTTCAGAAAATCATGTTTATTCTTGTTTTATCATCATCACATATTGACTTACTTGACTCCGAAGTTTCATCGGCTAATTTAACTTGAACTTGGAGTATTTGTGACCTTTAGAGGAAAAGTATACCAACTGTATCCACATGCGGTGCTGTTACCTACGACGTTCATTTGACGTTTCAAGTTTTAGTTAAGTATGTTTAACTTAACATAATTTGCTCAACTGAGCACTGAAACCTGCTGGCAGTAGGTTCTCTTCCAATTGATTTGCAGTTTGGCAGATGTTATATAGAATACAGTAAAACTCTGTAACATTATGAACGAAATAAAAAAAAAATAAGGAAAGAACCTGCTTTCCGTTTTACAGTATATATTTTGAGCGTCAAAAATACTTTCATCTTCGGCGTGAATCTTTATCTTGCAACCCAGTCTTAGATATATTCCCTTAACAACCGTATTAAGGGAATTTTGTAATAGCATTAAAAGTTTTCAATCCTTGAGATAAATTTTGCAATCGTATCTGTGTTTGTGGGCCGAAGAAGGTGGGTGACGGAAAACGGCAGCAGTCCCCAAGGAAAGCCTAAAAAACGCTGGCGTGGCGATCTGGACTCGTTCCTGACTATTTGGCCCGAGAAGGCACAACATAAGTAAAATTGAAAAAGTGTGGGAGACCTTTGCCCAGCAGTGGGACAAAATAAGTTAACAAACAAAAGTACATATTTTATATAAATCGTTAGATGATTATTTGTCTACATTGCAGCAACAATAATAACATTATCTCTGTAGACCTTTCTAGATGACAAAACTCGTTCAGAAATTGAAGATCTATTCGTATTCATTTTCCCAAGCTAAACATTGTATCCTCAATCACGGGACATAAGTATTTCGGTATGCACGTTGAATCTTCGTCATCCCTAAAATATCCGTCCTTGCAAAGGCATCCTGGTTTGCAAGGCTCTGACTCTTCGCTGACGCATTTTGACGGATTCTTCATTGCTGAGCAGGTTTCGTTTAGGCAAGATTGTTTGCAATCAGTATACTCTTCTTCTCTGGTGCAGTAAATTCCTGAAAAGCAACGTTGTTTAGTTAAGTAGGTGGTGATAAATGTAGGTCAAGTTACTACAATTTGTCAAATTTCTTTAATAGATTTTCAACTTTAACGCTAAAGCATTAAGGTTCAAGGTTGATTGGGAAAATTTTACAGTTTCGGGTAGCTTGACCTGCTGGCGTCTGTATCTAAACAATAAAATATGTATGTTGGCTTCACAACTGCGAATATACGAGTTTGATGTTAAGACTGTGTAATTTCTTCAGCAACCTCGACACGGAAGGTGATTTTGAAAGACTTTGTTCATACCTACCTATTCGCTCAATTTATTGTTTTGTGATGTTTCATAGAAGAAGTACGTAGTATCCCATACTTGTTGCTTACCACGTTGATCTTTTGGTATACATTCGCCATCCTCAGTCTTTCTGATATAACCTTCTTAACAGTGGCATTGGTATACACAAGGCACGACTATGGCTAAACAAAAATAGTTTTCACGGTCCTGACAAGTCTTCTGAGGAGGGCATGGATTTCTGCATCCTACAGGTACTTCGTTTGGCCCACATTCTGGAAGAGAAATCAATAATGTAAAATAAAATAGATACTATATAAGTACATGAAACGGACAGCTGTTTAGCTGTCCTTACAAGAGTCTCCAAAAGACCGAGATCCCGACCGAGATCTGAAGACCAATTCTCGTGATTTAAAACGTTCAAAATCCAGTCGCAGTCTCATCTTGGTGACAAACAAATGTCAAAAACTTGTCAAAATGTTGTCAAACTTGTTCAAATTAGAGGTATTTTTGACAGGTTGAGGCTGAGATCAGACTGTGAACATTCTTAAAATTACGAGAAGTGCCCCTCTGTAGTCTTCCAAAAGTATCTGATGAAAATATATACAAACCCTGCACCCTAATTGCGTAACATACGAGTACCTACTATCAATCACAATTTAAATAATTATGAGGGATATTGCTAAGCCATTGCTTCATATGTTCGAAAAAAATGTCTGTTCAACAACGTAAATAACGCAATGAATGTTGTTAAGCTGCCAAAATGAAAGCCTTTGCTACTGTTACGCAATTACCCCGCTACCGCTGGTCAGGTTACATTTTTACGCAATCACTCACTAAAGGGAATTAGTAACACATTCATCTTTACTTAGAAGGTTTCAACTTTATATCTCACTGCGTTTTCCAAGAATTATTGTTTGAATAATTTAATAAGTATAAATAAAATTGTAATCGAAAAATCATGGAAGAAAATTGAGGTTATGAAATTGATCTCAATTGTCACACGAAAAACATCTTTAAGATGACTTAAAATTAGAATTTCAGGTTTAAGTAATCAAACAATCAAACCAATGCACTCAATTTGTAAGTGGCACAGCAAATTGGCATCCACAGGTACGGGTTTTGATCTATTTGTTTACATTTTCTTCGGATACTTTTGTAACTGACCAAAGTAGGTACTATTTTCTTCAATTTAATTTCCACGCCGCCACCTGTAATTATTACCCGGTTTTCTGATTTATTTACTCATTCGATGACGTTTTATAACCGCTTTTTAGACAAAATCTTATCTAATCATCATCATCTGCCTAGCCTTTTCCCAACTATGTTGGGGTCGGCTTCCAGTCTAACCGGATGCAGCTGAATACCAGCATTTTACATGGAGCGACTGCCTATCTGACCTCCACAACCCAGTTACTGGGTAATACGATACCCCTTGACAAGACTGGTTGTCAGAATTTCGGGCTTCTGACGACCCATAACGACTGTCCTCCTCGAATGACAGCCGGGACCAACGGCATAACGTGCTTTCCAAGGCACGGAGGGGTCTTGGTATGTAAAGATGGTCACCCATCCACGTACCAACCGCGGCAAGCGTAGCATAACCTGATCGATCGATCCGTGCGGCTGTTATTACTCAAGCCCCCTAACAACAAAACAAAACAAAATCACAACACAACAACAAACAAAATCAAACAAAACAAAACAAAAACACAAACAAACACAACACAACAAAATCAACACAAAAGCTTACTATTCTTTTGAATAAGTACACCATCACACGATATGTCCTGACCTACTCTATGTGTTATTATCTAATACTTAGTTGTTCAATATCTCATTCTAGTGTTTGTTTATCAATAAGTCAATAGCTTGGGTTTGCGTCAAGTTTTTTGTCACATACATCACGAACCAGTCTCGGCGGTTGTTAGTAATTCCCTTGTTTAGCATATTGTATAATAGATTTGATGAAAAAACCACAATATTTTTCCTTATAAGTACTCGTATTGATAACCTCATCAACTTATTTTTTATGATTATATAAATGTAGGTAAGTTCGGTTTTAAACCAAATTTGAAACGAATTTTGGCCCATTTATAATGTGCTGCCTTCTAAATCCGACCATATATTTATTTATTACTAGCTGCGCCCCGCGGTTTCACCCGCATAAGTTTCGATCCCATGGGAATATCGGGATAAAAAGTATTCTATATGTTAATCCTGGTTATAAACTGTATGTGTGCCAAATTTCATCCAAATCAGTTCAGTAGTTTTGGCGTGAAAGAATAACAAACATCCATCCATCCATCCCTCCATACCTCCATACAAACTTTCGCGTTTATAATATTAGTAGGAAGGAAGTAGGAAGTAGGATTATGAATGAGAATGGTACTGGTAAGGAACACTTACCATCAGACCAGCTGCCCATTGGCGTAACACACTTACAATCCCTATTATTTTGACAATTCAACAATATTCATTGCGTTGTTTAGCTACATTGTCGAGCAAACAGATTTTTCAAGTAGGTATTTTTCAAGCAATAGATTACGAAGCCCCTCCAAATGAAGTAGATTGTGATTGCGATTAAGTCATGAGATTGGGGATCTGGCAAGAACCAGCACGACTTAATTAAAAATACTTGCCTTGTTTAACTGAAAATGGATCAGAATCCAGATTTATCGCCACACTGAACCCCACACAGCTCATAAACAAAACAAAAAATAACCTCAACATGTTGACGACTCGATGTGTATTGATAAAGTAGTTTAGTTCTATTGTGCACGTTTTAGGATTCCTTCTACCGGCCAATGCACTTTCAAAAACTAACATTTATTCAAATTCAAATTATTTTGTTTCACATAAACCTACATGGGCACTTATGAAACGTCAGAAGCTAGGTGCACGGTTCCAATTGGTCGTTTCCTATAGAGAAGAGCCGGTAAGAAACTCCACGGTTACTCTTTTAAAAATAATTCGCTTTTACAATGTTTTCAAATGGTCTACAGATCTAAAGTCTACTAGGCCTACCTACTAGGCCTAATATGGTACCTAGATAATTTATGAAACAGCTGATTGTTTTTGATAACTTTTGATGGGTCTAGAATCATGTGCTGAATTCATGGTTTCAGTTTGAGCACGGTAATGTTATCATACAGTATCCTATCTTCATACAAACGATCGGAACGGAGTAAAGCATTAAGGTTCAAGGTTGATTGGGAAAATTCTACAGTTTCGGGTAGCTTGACCTGCTGGCGTCTGTAATGTCCTAATTTGATTAAAAGATTAAGGATTTTGTAAAAAAATGTTTTTTTTTTTGTATGATGTTCATTGTTTTATCACTTAATAATGGACTGACTTTACACATTTGTTTGTTCTATCATATCTTTTTAGCACATTCTTTTTCTGGTATACATTTGCCGGCTTCAGTCTTTCTAAAGAAACCTTCCTTGCAAACACAGTTGTATTCACAATCTTGTAATTCCTCCGTGCAATAGATGATTTCTTCACGATTACCACTCGCCCGTTCAGGAGGGCAGGGAAATACGCAGTCGTACACTTCGTTTGGTCCACATTCTGGAAATTGAATATAGAAATATTGGGAGGTTGTCTGAAATAAACCAGTTTGAATGTAAACCAGGCTTGATAGCATTTATAGTATGTTCCAAAAGTATCTGAGGAAAATGTAAACAAATGATTGGTAAACGTAAATTGAGTTCTTTGATTTGACTATATTGATACTTGAATCCGAAATTATAATTTTAAATCGCCTTAAAGATGTTTCCTTATTTTACAATTGAAGTTTTTTTTTATAACCTCAAATTTTTATTAATGATTTTTCAAGTAGGTACAAATGAATAATGTATTTTTTTTTTTTGGAAAACTAGTGAGAAATAAAGGTATAACCGTCTAAATACAGATAAATGTGTTACGGATTCCCTTTAGTGAGTGATTACATAAGAATTTAATTTGAACAGGGTTTGTTTACACCGTGTTTTACATAAAAACTGAGTTTACTGAGAGAGAGAACCCGGCGCAGGGCAATGTGTGATGAGATGTAAAGTAATATTGGAATTATTATGAACACTTGCCTAAATGTGCTGGCTTGATATTCCTGGATTCTTCAATCTCAGGTAACTTCTCCTCACCTGCCATGAACCCCACACAGCAGAGAAACAACACAAGAGATGTCCTCCACATGTTGACGACTTGATGTGTATTGACGAAAGAAGGCTTGACTCAGTTTATATAATTCATGCGTCGTGCTATCAGGCCGCTAGTACAGTTAGCCCCAAAAAGATGTATACACGACCAAGGTATTGTCAACAAACTTTGTTCCATAACATTGTATCCATCGTGTAGGTACAAAACATGGTATACAATTTATTTTACCAAAACAAAGTAAAGATTTGTCCCAATACATACACACTATGACCAACCAAAACAAGGTAATATACATAGATCTCAAAAATATGTATACAGTAATCATTCAATAACGAGGTAAGCAAATCTAAAAGTTTGACCTGAATGAATCACATCAAATAAATTGTTTTTACGTTTGTACATATACGATATATACAGTGAAATAGACAATAAAATAGTTCCTTGTCCGTGTATACATCTTTTTGGGGTTAACTGTACTTACTCATTTATGATGTAGGTAATTGTACACAGTACGACAAACTAATTGGAGTTGTTTCAAAATAAAAATCAAAAGTCATTTATTAAAATTAGGCTGAGAATCAGCACTTTTCGAACGTCAAAATGACATAAGACAGTCCCCCAAAACGCCCGCCCTTCACCACTTCCTAGTGCTTAACTGGGAAGAAAAAGTGGCGCAACAAACTCATCAGCAAAGTTCGGTGTTTGTTGATTCCATTATACATAGCGTTACATGTCAGTTTTGCGTCTGTGATTTAATAGCTTGGGTTTTTGTAATGTTTTTTTTATGTTACGTCACGAACTAGTCCACGGTAGATCACCGTTAGTGCTTCCCCTTTTGTATTAGTTTTCCTTATGATGATGACCATTAATGATTTTGTTTTGGTTTTTTTGCAATAAAATATGTATAAAATAATATTATTATAATTTCATTATTTATCTATTGTATGACTAGGGCATTAGTTAAAATCGATGTCAAATGTTAAAAACTAACAAACGTAAGGTCTATTCAAATTCCCGTTTCCAATTTATGTTATTTCAAGTTAAACAAATATCAACTTTACTGTTGTGATAATTAAGTTGATTTCAAAGTGACTAGTACTATTGAAAAAGTTATAAAAATGTTTGAAATTTTAGTACAAACTTTCTTAATGTGTGGGTTTTGAAGTTAGTTTTACAAAAAAAATACATGAAGCGACTGCTTATCTGACCTTCACAAGCCAGTTACTGAATACCACGATAACCCTTGGTAAGACTGACTTTTGACAGACTTTTGGGCTTCTGACTACCCGTAACGACTGTCAAACTTCTATTCGACGACGGTCACTCATCCACGAACTGATCGCGGCACGCGTAGTTTACCCTTCCATCGGTCAGTGCGGCTGTTATTATTTAGCCACGAGCCCCTCTAACTGCTAGTTAATAGCTTTCAATATTTTGACCGAGCCCGTTAGTATTGTCCCTACCTGTAAGTATTGGCCGGGGTTCTACAGAAATGGAAGGTACTCCCGAGTCGCAAAGAACCTCACACAGCAGATAAACAACAAAATAAGGGCTGATATTTCCATCGCTAGATAACTTTTATTCGAGGAATAAAATTGACTTTTGACAGTTTTTGTATAAAATAACTGTCAACATTTCAAAATTATTCCTCGAATAAAGTTATCAGATGATTGAAATATCAGCCCTAACAACAGTTAACTAGGGGTAAAAATGGATGGTTAAAACATAAAAAAAATTGCTACTAAAGACGTTTATTTCTGAGATTATGTAAGTTGGGCAAGGATTTTTTTAAAATGATCACACGTTTTTCAACTTTCAGAAAGGTATCAATTAAATGTTTGAAGTGAAGTAGTTTTTTCATAATTAATTGTTTTTGGTAACAAGTCAGAAAATTTCTAAAAAATTGAAGAACCGACACGGCTCGCTATCCATCCAGTTTTGAACCCTAGTTGCTATGACCCTGCTGTTTCCCTGTCACCCTGTATACGTAGTTAGGTTTTAAAAGGGTAAATAAAAATAAGAAGTTATTGTTGCATATTTAATTATTTGTCGTCAGTGCATATTTTAATTTACAAATATTTTTTTTGATCTAAAAATGTTACAAAAGATTTCTTAATTCTATGGTAGTTACTGACCGCCTTCACCGCAGGTTTTGAAGTCCCGACAAAATCTGAAAGCAAATAAAATTAAATGTCAATGTGTTTCTACCTAACGTCATTTGTTATAGGTATACTAAACAATTAGGTATATTTACTGTGTTAAGTTGCGACCAGAAGTCGAATTCCCGTAATTAAAATCGTTTAAAATCTAGTCGCCATCTCATCTCAGCGACAATCAATGTCAAAAAATTGTCAAAAACGTAAGAAAATTAGACGTATATTTGACAGATTAAGACTAAGATCAAACTGTGAATTTTCTTAAAATTACGAGACTTCTCAGTTCGGCTCGCGCGTGTTTAGTCACAGTTTGAATTTAACCCATTTGGTCAGAGTGCACTAGCTTAGTTACTGCGACAAACTGAGTAAAGACCAGCAAGTTAAAAGAGGTTCATTTGTTTAAAAAAAACCAGCCTGGTAAGTGTACCACGCACGAATGAATTTATCCCAAGAACAAACTTAACATTTTATTAACTATAATATTAAGTTTAGATATAGGTAAATACAGACGCCAGCAGGTCAAGCTACCCGAAACTGTCAAATTTTCCTAACCAACCTTGAACCTTAATGCTTTAGCGATCAGGTTGAAAATCTATTAAAGAAATTTGACAGATTGTAGTAACTTGATGTGCTGGCGTCCGGACGTCACAGTCAATTCTGCAAATGTAAGTTTGTAGCAACAATATTTTTTTAATGTGATAAATGTACAAATGAACGATTTTAGGACTTTTTTCTTTACTGGAGCTATGAACTTGCTTCTTGCCAAATTTCATGGTTCTAGGTCAACGGGAAGTACCATATTATATGTTTTGATTTATTTGCGAGTATCATAATAAGTCGCATAAATGGCTGTATTATTTTATTACGTTGACTTAGAATCTTGATTTTTTTAGAATTCCAAGGGACCGTAGACCTGCGTATTTGATATTAATTTTAACTTGATACCTATACACATTGCTGTCAAAAACGGTCTTGATAGACAGACAGACGGACGGGCGGACAACGAAGTGATCCTATAAGGGTTCCGTTTATCTTTTGAGGTACCTACGGAACCTCTTAAAAAGCGTACATTATTAAGGTCAACAAGTTTTTAGAGAAGATCAAAAAATATTTCCGTTTGAATGCTTGAATCATGAGGTAAAAAAAAAAATATAAAAAAATCAGCCCCTAATAATTTATGGGGCAATACAAAAACCATGCGGATGAAGTTGCGGGCAGTAACTACCATAGAATTAAGAAGTTTCTTAAAATCAAATTGAAAGTCATTTATTCCAATTAGGCTGACAGTCATGAGTCACTTTTTGGATCTCAAAATTACTTACGACAGTCCCCCAAAACGCCCGCTCTTCACCACTTCCTAGTTTTTTAGCTGCGAAGAAGAAGTGGCGCAAACTCCCCAGCAGTAACTACTGGTGACTGCTGACTGTAAGTTAGAAGAACTTGATTACATACCTTTAACATTCCGAAATAGGTATGCAATTTTCTGAGTCGTCTCTTGCGAATCCCAGGTTGCAGTAGCATGCGTCATTGCAGCGGATATTTACAATGCGGCAGGGCTCCCCGAGACTAGCACATTCGGTTTGACATGCACTCCCACATTCATAGTGTTCATTAGGGCGTGTACAGTTAAGACCATCTGAAAATGTTGAAAATAAAGAAGTTCTGAATCAGTGGCGTGCATTGGTTTTCAGAATAGGTAGGCAGGAATTTAATTTCGTCGTATTAACTTGAACGAGTAAAGACCAATGACATTGTGCGAATAGTACGGGAGCCGAGTAGGCTGTCTGGCAGCTGCCTACTGCCGCGCGTTTGTATGAAGATTTTGTTTTATGTTAGGTATGATAATTTAGTGAGGTTCCTAATTGTGGGGCACACACGCTAAAATGTAATTGACAGGCTTATGGTGATTTTTCGAGGTAGGCACTGCTTATATGCCTACATGCAATGCACGCCACTGTTCTGAATACCTGATCATATCCGCTTTATTATCATTAGTATACAGGGTGGCAAGGACATCAACACGCAACCATGTATTCACTACATGATTCTGAACTGCCAAACGGGTTAGGTTAGAACTGAGATCAACCGCGTGCGGGCCGAGAGAGCGAAGCGAGGCGAGCACTACTTCCAAAGCCCAGGCGGTTGACTAAACGGCTAATTTAACCAGTTGGCTGCGACATATGTACCTGCCACAGTACAAAGGCGTCCCTTATCTCCCCCCTCTCGTCCCTATCTTTTGGAATTTGTTGCCAATCTCTAAGTTAAAAGTCGAGTTCGTGCTATCATCTCCTTCTAGCCTCTAGTAGTCGTCCGGCTAAAAACGTTTTTCCTAAATTCCATCTTATCTATGCAGTTGAATTTAGAGTTTGTATCAGAAAGTTTAAGAAAGTATAATTCTTTACGTGGCGTTTATTTTTATGAGATTTTTAACTGACTTTCATAGAGTTGCGGGAACTCAAAAAATGTTAAAAATTTAAAACTAAATGTCTATTAAAAAAATATCATAACTCCGCGTATACACATCCATAAACAAGTTCTGATACCCCACTTGTTTTCAACAAGTTTTGTAAAAGATTTTCAAGAACATATGTAAAAAATATGAATCATACATGTCATAAACATTGTGTCAGACAAATGTCACATTTTTGACACGTTTCTACAAGGTTTGTTTTTACAATTAGCCATAATGATCATTATTTTGTTTAACAGCCTTCAAATTGCAAAAAGCATAAGAAAATTGAAATTTCGCGAGCTACCTAGTGCATCCCCCTTAATGAAAACATCTTGTATAGAAACATTGGTATAAACGCCGGGTAAGATTGCACTTGCCTCCGACACTCAACGCCACACAACAGGACAAGAACACGATTAAACTGAACATCTCGACGACTCAACTTGACATAAATGGAGACGAAGTCTGTTCGATTTTATACTACTTACAACCTACCAAGCCTAGACTTTCATACCTAGTTTTTGTCTTATCTATACTAATAATTACGCTGAACAGTTTGTTTGTTTGAACGCGTTAATTTTTAGAACTACCAGCCGGATTTGAAAGAATATTTTGCATTTAATAGCCCAGTTCTTGAGATAGGCTATTTAACGAAGTAATTGCGCGGCCGGATGACGCGGTGCGATGCGACGTGGTGGTGGTGGGGGGATGAGCGGTAAGTTTTATAAAAAAATGTGGCTGTTATTTTAGTATATTATGTAGGTATCTTACGACTTCCACGCGAACGAAGTCACGGACAGAAGCTAGTTAAATTATAACTGCGACCTACTTTGATAACGTAAATTCTGAAGTATAATTAGTACACATGATAATACAGGGTGTCCGCCGGCAGATTTTACACTTTAAAAATGTAAATAAATTAAACCAAGTATACAATTAAAGTCGTCTATTGATTATCGTATACAAGAATAACGCGGATTTCATTTTTTGAAAATAACTCCACTCAAATGGCGTCCTTCTAGCTGCAAACATTCTTGCAACCTTTCCTTCATGTTGGCGAAAACTCGCTTACAAAGTTCTTGTTGAATATTCGCAATCTCGCGTTGGATATTTGTTTGTAGGGACTGTATTGTTGATGGCGAATTACTGTACACGCGAGACTTTAAATATCCCCATAGGAAAAAGTCGCAAGGAGTCAGATCTGGTGATCTTGGGGGCCAGGCTATATCGCCAAAACGACTTATTAATTTTCCAGGAAAAAACTCTCGCACTTTTGTCATTGAGTCTCTAGCAGTGTGTGCCGTGCCCCCGTCCTGCTGAAAATGGGTTCTGTTGTTGTAACCAACATGGCGATGCAGCTCCAGTATAAAAAAGTTGTCCAGCATTGCGCGGTAACGTTCAGCGTTGACAGTTTCATCTCTACCGAAAAAATAAGGTCCAATTATGCCATTTCCAGAAATGGCGCACCAAACTGTTGTCTTTGGGCTGTGAAGAGGCTTTTCATGAACTTCTTTTGGATTTTTTGCACTCCAATATCGCATATTCTGCTTATTTACGTAGCCGCCAATGTGAAAATGCGCCTCGTCACTAAAAAATATGTTACATAAGCGGGTAGGCGTAGAAAATCGTTCCAGAACAACTCTAGCATAATTCTGCCTTATTATGAAGTAATTTTCTTTAAAAAAAAAACCCGCATCAATGCCGCGTCGAATGATACCTCCCTCCCCGCTCCACCGCCTTGCTAGTCGCCGGAAACGCAATTTAAAGTTTAAAATCTGCCGGCGGACACCCTGTATAAACGTGTTTGTTCACCTGCCTATTTGATTATAGCTACCATTTTTCAGCCGATAGTACTAAACGTTTTGGTTAAAATACTTACATTGTACAGTACATAGGTATCTACTTCTTAACCTAAATACATAAATGAAGGGGTAGAAAACCAAGAAGATAATATAAAATAAGTATTTATTTGTTGGCAGCAATTAGTACGGTAAGGCTCACGTCTGTGGTAACTAAATCAGTAGATACAAGCCGACCTCTTATTCTATAGAAACTCCGCACTTTGCTAGGTCAGCTCAAAGTCAAAATGTTAGGTACCACAGTCACACGGCCCACTGTAGGTACATTATTAATTACCCACTATCGACATTGATTTCCAAAATGTACACACAGCGATACATCAAGATATATATTTCCAGTTTTAGCTGACCTAGCATTGTACAGGGTTTTTCAATCAGGAGTCAGCTTATACTGGTTATGTATAGCTTGATATGTAGCCGTGCGTACAATCCGCAAGAGTTAACGTAAGACTTCGCTTGGATGACGTATGAGATGCATGAAAGGAGCCTCCTCGAGTGACGTACCCTCCGACCTTGATCCTCTCTAGTGAAAACAAAATTGAAATTATCACGACCTTGGTAACCGCACTGTTATTATCTGTGTATAAACCCGCCGGGTACTCTATTTCGATTCGACTCTCCTGATTTTAAAATGTTAAAATCAGGTGGATATTAAAATGTTGAAGTCACCTATGTGAAAAATAATTGTTACCCTGACCCTTATCCATGACCCAAAACAATCTACGTCATTTAATAGCAGATGGGACGCTAAGTCCCATCGTCCTATCACGCGGACGAAGTCGTGGGCAGAAACTAGTTGTATAAACAACATGTATCACTCACGTATCAACGTTGTTACAGACATGTCTTGTTAACGCATTAATGCACACTAAATGCCCCCAGACGTGATAACAATGGAACTTCCATTGTCTCGTTCAGTATGTTCTTCAACAGATTAATTAATTTGTTCACATTTTGACATATTCAACAAGTTTTGTATACAACTATTCTTACAACGGGTTATTCCAAAAATCCGCATTGAGAATCCCCATCAATGGGGATTTGTGGACAAAAAGTTCATAAATCCCCATTGGTTTAAAATTAAAATACAGACAACATATTATAATAATAATAAAGTCTATTATTTTCGAGGTTAGGATTATTTTTTTATCCACTTGATTGCTGCTGGGATCTAATCAAATAAAGTTATTGGCGCATTACAAAAAAAAAAACGGTTTAAAAATGATTAATAAAACCATACAGTTTTAAAATTGTAATTTAATTTAATTTAATTGAGCTATGCAGTAAGAAAGGTAATGTTGCCGCTTAGTGCAATTAAAATGATAAATCTATCAAACGCTATTTGCATTTCATTTGCACGTACGAGAGGAACCCGAGAGTTAGCGAAGAAGGGCGATCATTTTTAGTTTGTATGAAAATTAACATAAGATAAAAAAATAAGAATTCATTCATGTGTCCACAATGAGAAATGCTCGTTTCCATGGTCTGAACATCTGGTCGAAGTTTATGTATGTATATCGTCCAGAAAACGGTGTATAATAATTATGTTGTTTGTATTTTAATTTTGATTTACAAAACAAAAGTTCACAAATCCCCATTATGTTGAGACTTTTTCTATGAGATTGATGGGGATTCTCAATGGAGATTCGTGGACCTTTATAACAACTGGTTTTAGGTAAGCGATAAACGAAAACATATTTTTGTTATCTACTTTTAACTTACTGAGACCCTATTGTCCTTTCCTATGGAGATTCGAATCAACAGCAAGAAGCACGAACAATGTTTAAAAACAATGACTTAACAATTACTAACAATGACAATTAACAATTTCATTAAGTACAGACGCCAGCACATCAAGCTACTACAATCTGTCAAATTTCTTTAATAGATTTTCAACTTTATCCTTAAAGCATTAAGGTTCAAGGTTGATCGGGAAAATTTGAGAGTTACGGGTAGCTTGACCTGCTGGCGTCTGTACAATGCGACTAATTAAACGTGTCATTAGATGCAGGGGTGTTTCAGTTTCATTGTGGACATTACATACCAGTAACATAATGTGGACGTTCAGAAATAACCTACGCTATTGTCATTTTTTTTTCGTAAGCCTTATTTACACTACCCTACAAAACCACGCAAGTATACACACAACACACTCTCATTTTTGTACTTTCCAGTTTTTCTTATTTTAATTAGTATATTTTTGAAAATTCCATATAAATATAAAAATGTTTATAAAATACAGTGGTATCCATAATATAAATACTAGGAACAAACACAAATTTGTTGTACCTACAACAAGGCTCAAGAAAATAGGTGACTCGTTCAGATGTCAATTCGTTATTATAATATTTTCCAAGCCACGTTCAAGATCGAGGAAAAAAAAACGTTTATTTCCAACAACAATGGACCATAGTAGGCACAAGAAAGATACAAAAACACTCAACTTAAAGACTTCCCACAAATATTACAAACTTCCACTAAGCGACATATAAATAAATGCCTATATAAAACCGCGCTTTTGGATTTTGAACTCTTGGCTTGGCGCCGAAAGTTGAAAATTCAACAGCGCACGTGCTTGAGATTCCTACAAATAAGGGGATTGCCCTCTGATGACTGTCTCAAAATAACGATACTGCAAAAGTGCCTGTCTACCTATAGCAACCAGCTTGAAACAAGCTCGACAGGATAAAACTTGGAATAAAAATAGACTACAAGCAGAGTTGTAATAAATAGAGTTCCGTATGTGTTCTTTAAGGAAGGGGCTCGTGGCAAATGATAACAGCCGATGAGCGCAGGTTCGATCAAAGGTAATATACGCTTTCCGCTGTCGGTTCATGGATAGATGACCATCCATTACATATCCACCGTGCGTATATCATCCGTGTCTCGGAAAATACGTTAAGCCGTCGCCCGACTGCCATCCGTAGATTTTTAGTAGATTTCTTGCAAATAATTTGATTACGGGCAAATTTTTCAATTATCAGACTTCATTTATCTAAAGAAAGACAGAGATTATTTTGCAGATTTTGTGTCAAATCAAATCAAATCAAAAATATTTATTTGCTAGAAAAACTACCAGAATTTCAAAAGTTAGGGCTTACTTATTTTTCCGTCGTCATTTAAGGGCGTATCGTTATTACGGCCTTAGCAGATTAGCTAGCGATTATACGATTGTGCGATTAGCGATAGCGGCTAGCGATTTAGTCATTTTTAAGGTGCTCTATTCAAATATTAACACCACATGATTTTGTCATTAGCAATTAGCAATTTAATCGCTTTTCGAAAGCTTGATTTACTTATCTAGCGAAAATGCTTTATTTCAATACCGCATCGTTCGAAAACGCAATTTTTAAACAATACTTACACGGAACGAGTCGCTGAAACGTGTGATGTTGCAATTGTGACCAAACGCACAGTCGCTAAGATGCATCTGCTGTTGCCCTTAGAGCTTGTACGAGTATCAATCTTTTATAATCTTCCAGAAAGCGAATAAATACCTACTCTCTGATACTAAAAGCAGCATGTCTGCTAAGAACCTAAGTGACTTCTATTTATAAAGTAAGCATTTATTTTTTTGGGTTTTGAACAAAATTATTAGAAACGGGAGCATATTACTAAGTCTACGCTGTCTGTCTATCGATCAATGGTTTGTACGTATTCTATCAAAACCGACAGGTCTCCAACACCATATGCCAGTTTCGGGTCGGGCCAAAAATCGGTCACTTTTTGGCCGAAACCGAAACTGCGGCCGAAACCTGATTTTTTGACCGAAACTGGCCGAAACCGAAACCGAACCTTCGGCCGGTCACCAATAAGTAATGTATACAAGTTATTTGATAAGGGAACCCTAAAAGCAATATAAGTGAGCAGGCGAACCTCCTTGCCTGTATCAGGGCGCAGAACTTGTTGAGACGTCAAGATGTTCAGGTTCCTTGTGTTGTTCACCTGCTGTGTCGTGCTATGTGTTGGATACCAAGAAGGCAAGTACTTTTTATTAAACTATATAGATAGACTGTCATTTTATGGGCATGTATACCATGTGTGTAACAGCCCCGAGTTTGGAAGTTGGCGGTGTGATACCCCTGTGCCTCGAAAAGCTCTCCGGCCGTGTTGGATTGTGTGCCGTCCCATCGGGCTATGACAGTGAGGGAAAAAAGAGTGCATCTGGGTCTGCGCCCACACTTGTGTACAGACGCCAGCAGGTCAAGCTACCCGAAACTGTCAATTTTTCCCCATCAACCTTGAAGCTTAATGCTTTAGTCTTAAAGTTGAAAATCTATTAAAGAAATTTGACAGATTGTAGTAGCTTGATGTGCTGGCGTCTGTACCATAATATCCAGCGCCGAAGGCTAGTTTCAGTTGAGATCGGCCGCCATGGCCGAAATACGGTCTGGAGGAGTATTATTATGGGCATGAGATGCGGAGGAATGAGGAAAATGTCATGAGAATAATTTTGAGTATGAATGTAGGAGAGCAGTGGTGGCCCAGTGGTAACGGCCACGACTCACAAGTTGTATGTCGTGAGTTCGGACCCAGACTGGCGCTTTACTTTGTGTAAATTATTTCATCACCACTGCTCTCAAAAGGGTGAAGGAAAACATCGTGAGGAAACCGGCATGTCCTAGAACCAAAACTTCGAAGATATGTGACATCTACCAACCCGCACTGGGCCCGCGTGGTGGCATAATGTTATGTGGAAAAAGTAACTTTTGCATTGTGTTAATTGTGCTAAATAACTTATTTCCGTTTTGCTGTTAAAGGTCAAGGAAGAAGCGAAGCACTTCATAAACTTTAATATTGAAAAAAAAAAGTAATGAACGCTTTATAATTTTAATAAACATTGTGAAACTTTTTCAGCTGGAGTTTGCCCCGACAACGAAAGATATTCGACCTGCACACAAGCTGAATGCAGAGCTCTCAACTGTACTGAAAAAGACCAGCCAGTACTTTGTGTCCTAATGGACCCAAGATTTTGCAAAACGGGATGTGTTTGCAAACAAGGGTATTTGCGAAATGAAGATGGCATCTGTGTACTGGAGGACAAATGTGAAAGTAAGTAGAATATGGAGTAATTTTAAAATTTCCGTTAACGCTAACGTACAGACGTCAGCACATCAAGCTACCACAATTTGTCAAATTTCTTTAATATATTTTCAACTTTATCGCTAAAGCATTAGGTTCAAAGTTGATTAGGAAAATTTAACAGTTTCGGGTAGCTTGATTTGCTGGCGTCTGTAAAGCTTAATTTTAAAATTATACAGAGTGCAAGGGACATTGATGCGCAAACTGTAAGTATGAATTCAGCACACTAAGTTAGACGCACAGAGTTGAAATAAAGCAATATCTACACGGTCAAAATGAAACAGCAGAAGGCCAATTCTCGTAATTTAAAGCGTTAAAATGTCGTGTAGCGACAAGAATTAATGAAAGGGAAATTGAAGTCAATTAAAGTTTTATTTATAAGGTATATAAAAGATGGAGATGGACTGGTCAGTGCTGTGAAGTGTGTAAATGAGGAAGCATGAAGATGAGTGATAGGTGGGTTGAGAAGGCTGCGGTGGAGTTGCAGATGGAGCTGAAGAGGTAGACCGACGCAAGGCAGGTGCCGGTGACAGGTGCAGGTCCAGGTGAGGGCAGGTGCTGGTGCGTATGCGACACGGAGGATACCCGTAGGGGGTCCATGCAGCAGGGGTAGGACGCAGCAGGGCAGCAGGAGAGAGCAGGCACGGCGGGGACGCAGTCAGCCCGCTCGGTGAGTTTAAATCTAGTCGCAGTCTCATCTCGGCGACAAACAAATGTCAAATACTTGTCAAAATGTTGGGAAATTAGAGGTATTTTTGACAGATTGAGACAGATCAGACTATGAACGTACTTAAAATTACGAGAATAGCCCCTCAGATATTTTCGGAACGAAGTTTTAACGCGGCTTCTGGTAGGAGTAAACTGGTAGAAATCGTCACGTAACGAAAAAGCGTTATGCAGAATAAAATAGAAAGAGACAGCGAGAGAGAGACAAAGAACGAGATAGTTTTTATGGTTTTCGAGGGTGCGACAGTAAGGTCAGTATGCAAATCCAAGATGTCAGCTACAATTGTTTTTTTTAATTTCGTCATGTGTGTCGTTTTCATGGTTGTCGAGGTTGCTGAATACAATAGTGTGATTGACATGAAAATCCAAGATGGCGGCTGCGAAAAATTTCAAATATTTCATCATTGGGGTCGTTTTAATGTTTCTCGAGGGTGCTGAAGCCAACATTAAAATCCAAGATGGCGACTACGAAAAGTTTCAAATTTTTTTTGACAAAATACAGAAATTCATTATTTACTTACGGATTACAGGAACACCTATAAGAAATCTAATGTCTTAAAATAACATGGTAAATCTTTCAATATTGTGCGTTATAATTGCAGTTGGAATATATGGGAGAACATGTTTTTCAAATACAGACGCCAGCACATCAAGCTACTACAATCTGCCAAATTTCTTTAATAGATTTCAACTTTATCGCTAAAATTCAAGATTGATTGGGAAAATTTGACAGTTTCGGGTAGCTTGACCTGCTGGCGTCCCTACAATGTCAAATTTGTTCTTGAGATCTGGGGGCACGGTAGTACCTCCTCCAAGACGTATAAAATATGATGTATCAGCCATAGTTTATCAGATTAGTTCTTAGTAGTAAATAAACCTAAACCTTTTTTCAGAACCCGGCTGCACTGGCGAAAATGAAGTGTATACAGACTGTAAGGAATCTTGTCCACCTGAAGTGTGCTTCTCGATCGTCGCATTCTACGATTGTTCCAGTGCAGAGCCTTGCACGAAGGGATGTGCTTGCAAGCCCGGATATTTACGGAAAGAAATGGATTCACCCTGTGTATCGACGTGCGAGTGTCCTCAGATGGTGAATTCACCTGATTGTATGGCAAAAGCGTAGCAAAGAATCTGATAAAGAGACATGAGCCCTACCTACCTACCTACCATTGGCTGTTCCGGTCTACCTTAATTTGAGAGAAAAAAGAAGAAGAATTTAATTTTAGGTGTTGGTAATGATAATTAAAGGATAATAAACATTTAACAATGACCTTTTCATTTTATTTTCCTTTCCATGCTCGCCAAGTTGGCTAACAAATTAAAAGAAATATTAAGCCTTAACTTTCAAGTTGTATTATATAGGTATTTAGGCGTTTTTAATTATGGGAATTGGCCTTCTGCGTGGTAATTGCGTAACACACTGCCAGTAGCAAAGGTTTTCACTTTGACACTTTACGAACGTTCATTGCGTTACTAATGTCGTTGAGCGGACACATTTTTCGAACACATGACGCAATGAATTAGCAGTATCTTTCAAAATGAACCAGATTGAAATTGATAATGTGTTACGCAATCAGGGCGCTGGTCTAAATTTTAGCAGCCCGGAGTCTAGATTTGTGTCCGAATAATTGCACTTCGTCCCCTTATTACAAATCTAAAACATAACTGGCTTTATACGGGTGTAGACTGTAAGTACTACTAATATTTATCTGCCAACCTCTTTGGGGAAAACAAGCGTGATGATTCTGCATTGCTTTGAAAAGATAAAAGAAAACTACAAGAAGTGTTTACAAGGTTTATTTATTTTATCAATACATTATGGTTTTTCATTTGTCCGTTCAATTTCCAAAATCAAATCCTATTCATTGTCACGCCTTGCAGTCTGTCGAATTCTTCTTCTCAGGACACTGACAGATTGGTATGCAGGGGGAGGGAGGGTCGTCGTCTTCCCTCAAATAGCCAGGCTTGCAAATACATCCCTTCTCGCATGGCTGGTAGGCACACCTGAACTGTACCGTGAGCGAAAAGCATATTTCAGGAGGGCAGGATCTCTTGCACTCTGTAAACACTTCATTTTCCTCACATGCTGCTTCTGAAAAGAGAAGGTGCTTTGTTAAACTATATAGTATACAGAAAAAAATTAGGATTTTAATCAGGTATACCTACAGTCCAGCTCATCCCGCCATCTTCGTCTGGACATGCCGCGATGTCCTTTGCCAGTAAGCGGGACCCACCGGGTCGTAAGTTTGGCCCATTGATCGTCTGAGCGGGATGTGCTAGACTTATCTAATAAAGATCGGTCCTTGGCTCTGCACAGAGAGATGTGGACAGAGTAGGGAGGCCTTTGCCCAGCTGTGGGACATTAATGGCTAATAATTACAATTAATGTGACGTTGTATATATTCTAGTCCCGCGGTAAACTCTGCTGCAAGCACCTGTTACAAGCTTTATTTACAAAACACAAGACAAGCTCTCCTCATACCTGTCATCACTGCTGCTACTACGATGATGGATACGCAAGAGATGATGACGAAGACTGCATACCTATTGAAAATTGCCATAAAGACAACATATAATTTAATATACATATATATTAAATTATATGTTGGCCGACGCAAGGCTAACTTAAACTTTTAAAATATTGACTTTAAGTTCAAACTTAACAGTTAAATATGACTGGATAGGTTTAAATTAGTTTAGATTTGATTGTTGTAATCAGTTTGCTACGTTTCAATGTAAAAAGCCATGTTATGATTTCCGGTTACTATAATAGCAAATCATAACTGAAGGTTTATTAAATTCATTTCCTGATTAATAAGCGATATGCGATAGTTTAATAATGGTTTTTGGTTAATTTTTGTTTAATGGAAATAGTTGGTTGAACTACTCAAGTGGAAAAACGTGTTTAAAAAGATGTTTAAACGTTTTAAGCAATAAAGAATTAATTCAATGTTAAAATCGAGCCCTAAAAATAGTAAAACGGATTAGCAAATTATAGCTTATTACTCCAATTAATGTTACCTGCAATTTGTAGATAAATAATTGTAATGACTTCGCAACGACGACACCATGGTTGTCATTAAAAATGACAAGCCGCTGTGAGATCATATTTACAAGGAGAATTTTGTGAAAACATGGTTTTTCATTAGAATATTTTGTGAGTACGATTTCAATTATTAATTTAGGTTTTAAGGCTTTCTTTATTGTGTTTTACTAGTGATAACAATAAACGTGAGTAGATAAATTGGGTGTATTCATTTTTACAATGAGCGAGTCTAGCGGCGGAGATGGTGACGTCAACTCTGTTGACGCAACTCTGTTGACGTCACGATTTCTAAAAATCCGAATGGTACCAGTTCTCCGTTATATATTTCAATTTGTTAGTCAACTTTGCGAAGATGGGAAGAAAAATTAAATGAAAGGGTAATTGTTAAATGTTTATTAATTTATATCCCATGTCCCCCTAATTATCATTATTTTATCATTACCAACACCTAAAATTAAATTCTTCTTCTTTTTTCTCTCAAATTAAGGTAGACCGGAACAGCCAATGGTAGGTAGGTAGGTAGGGCTCATGTCTCTTTATCTGATTCTTTGCTACGCTTTTGCCATACAATCAGGTGAATTCACCATCTGAGGACACTCGCACGTCGGTACACAGGGTGAATCCATTTCTTTCCGTAAATATCCGGGCTTGCAAGCACATCCCTTCGTGCAAGGCTCTGCATTGGAACAGAAAGAGAAGGCGGCGATAGAGAAGCATAGTTCGGGTGGACAAGTTGCCTTGCAGTCTGTATACACTTCATTTTCACCAGTGCAGCTGGGTACTGAAAAGAGGTGTGCGATTATTTACTAGGTACTAGTTTTTGTCCGCGGCTTCGCCTGTGGGGATGTCAGAAAATTGCTTTCCCACGGGAATGTACTACCGGGATAAATTAAAACACGTATGGTTATTGTTATATTATGTTTGTTTATTAGTTACGTCTTGTTTTTCCATGTCCAAATTATCCTTACAGTCACCTAAACTTAAATTATCGACATTCCTTTCAAAATTAAACTCTACTGGAGCGACCAATAGTCGGAAGGTATCTCCTTCCTTTAGTAGCTTCTTTGTTACACGTTTGCCTTGCATTCCGGCATATCTTCAAGCTCGGGGCACTTGCAGGTCGGGATGCAGGGTGAATCCATTTCTTTCCGTAAATATCCGGGCTTGCAAGCACATCCCGTCGTGCAAGGCTCTGCATTGGAACAATTGAAGAAGACGGCGATAGAGAAGCATAAATCGGGTGGACAAGTTACTTTGCAGTCTGTATACACTTCATTTTCGCCAGTGCAGCTGGGCACTGAAAAAGGGTTTGCGATTATTTACAACCAATTCACTCACAACCGTTTGATTTGCTATCGGATTTGATTGTTAATGTTCGTTTAGGGGGTACACTTAAAATTGAAGTTTTTGGGGTAGGCAATGTTTAATTGGTAAATACAGTATTGTTAATAGGTATTTCGTAATATAACTTAAGTGCTACTATAAAATTTACATTGAGTGAATAATAAAAATGGAAACCAGCAGGAGTTTTATGAAATAATATAGTTTTGAGTTTTCCTGTTGATGATGCGGTGTGCATAGATACATTTTGAAAATCGCCGTAAAGAAAATGTCATTTAATAATTCTTTTAATTTGTTAGCCAATTTGTTCCTTTAGGGCCCTCGCCCACGGGCGACTTTTTGTAGCGATGCAGTCGCGATGCTCTCGCGCGTAGCATCGATACAGACGCGAAGCAGTCGCTAGCTGTGTGCCCGCGCCCACGGGACCAGATTCAGTCGCGATGCAAACGCGATTTGGATCAGTACAGTTGCAAGATGGACTCCGTTGAGGCAACATTAGTCACGTTGTCTTTGGTGCTGCTTTTACGTAAGCAGCCGAAGCGTAGGCAACGGAAGCAGCGTCAATATTGGATGCATCCATTTAATACCCAGAGATTACTTTGTGGACATCATGTAACAACATTCAAACAACTCAAAAATTATGATCTTATATTCAAAAGTTGTTATAGAATGTCATATTCGGTCGCGCGTTTGTATCGATACAATCGCGATGCAGTAGCGCGTTGCAAATGCGACTAACACGCGTTAGAAGTGATGCTGTCGCGCGTTTGCTAAACGCGCGACTGCATCGCTACAAAAAGTCGCCGTGGGCGAGGGCCCTTAAAGTTAAAGTTCGCGAGCACATTCGCAAGAAGCTGGCAGTATCATCACAACAGTAGTGTTTTCTTATTGTTTCTCTTATTTGGTTTAAGTACTAGTGTATTTATATTTATTTGTGGTATAATTATATATAAATATAATTTATATATAATTAGGTATATATATATATATTATATTTATAGTTTTAATAGTTTTTTGAGTCTCTTTATATTTAAAAATATTTATTCCTCAATTTTTTACCTACCACTGTTTGTCTCTGCATCACCCAAAGGTTGGCTGGTAGAAAATGCCTCAGGCATTAAGTTCGCCTTTGTACTATTTGTTTGTAAAGTATTAACTAAATAATTTAATAATTCTTCTAATTTGTTAGCCAACTTGGCGAAAATGGGTAGGAAAATAAAATAAAAAAGTTAATGGTAAATGTTTATTCATTTGTATCCCATGTGCGGAATTATATTTACCAACAGCTAAAATTAAATTCTTCTTCTTTTTTCTCTTAAATCAAGATCAACAGCTAATGGTAGGCAGGTCGGGCTCGTGTCTCTCTAGCAGATTCTTTATACGCTTTTGCTTTGCAATATGGTTCATTGACCATCTGAGGACACTTGCACGTCGGTATACAGGGTGAATCCATTTCTTTCCGTAAATATCCGGGCTTGCAAGCACATCCGCTCGTGCAAGGCTCTGCAGTGGTACAATCGACGAAGCCAGCGATAGAGAAGCATAATTCGGGTGGACAAGATGACTTGCAGTCTGTATACACTTCATTTTCACCAGTGCAGCTGGGCTCTGAAAAGAGGTTTGCAAATATTTACTACTTACAGAGAAATGAAAAGATCTTGTTATTTGGTTTAAACGACCTAATCTCTGAAAAAATATTTCCGGGGAATAAGAAAGGAGAATGACCAAAAGTCGTACCAAAAAGTCTCATGATAGGTATGATAGGTGTAGTCTATAAAAAACAAAGTTTGACTTTAATTCAGCATGGTACAGGATTCCATACGTCCATGGGCATTGTCCTTTGACGCGGACGAAGTCGCGGGCAGAAACTAGCGTTGTAATGTAAACATTATATTTTACACATTACTGTTAAAAGTAATGTTTACATTCCCATCCTCCCCTTTATTTTCTCCAGTATTTTGTTGTAGTGTTAACGTACAAAGTTGCGTCCTAAAAAATATTTAATTGCTGGTAAAATATTTAGTAAAAAAAAAATTGTTTTTGGCTAATATCTCGGAAAACGAGAGGTCCTAAGTAAAAAATAATGAAATTCAAGTACCCCTATTGTGCAACACTTCGTACGGTGCCCCGATCCCGATCCATGGGTGAGCTTTGGTTGACCTTGACCTTAGCCAAATTCATGTATGTGTTGACATAACATCATCATCATCTGCCTAGCCTTTTCCCAACTATGTTGGGGTCGGCTTCCAGTCTAACTGGATGCAACTGAATGCCAGTATTTTACATGAAGCCACTGCCTATCTGACCTCCACAACCCAGTCACTGGGTAATACGATATCCCTTGGTAAGACTGATTGTCAGACTTTTGGGGTACTGACGACCCGTAACGACTGTCAAAGATCCACATATGACAGCCGGGACCAACGGCTTGACGTGCTTTCCGAGGCACAGAGGGGTCTTGATATGTGAAGATGGAAAAAGTACAAGGACAAAAGTGATAAGAGTAACATATTTTGAAATAAAATTAAACTTAAATTAGGTAATCAAATTTTATCATAAATATAATTTTAAGATAACAATGTCTAAATTGTACATCTCGCTAATTATTATATGTTACAATTTTAATACGCATAAATCTATAATAGAATTGAATACTGTTTATTATGTACACCATATAAATTACAGACATAAATTTTACAAAGGGTGACATAATGAGCGGTCTTATCGCTAAGAGCGATCTTTTAAAGACAACCTTTGGATGGATTAAAAAGGCGAAGGAGCGACAAATACTGTAGGTAGCCTGGTAGAATATTTAAAATAATATAACAAATACATACATAAAGTATGTATGTTATAGAACTATTATTAAATCTAGGTCGAAACGCGTCGCGTCAGGGGGCCCGAGTGCGCGTATCCCTTTCAAAGAAATTTCTCGCCGGCTGATCGACACTTCACGTGAACAGAAGGCTGGGTCGTTCTTTGGCCAAAGAATTAGCATTGCCGTTCAACGTGACAATGCTGCCAGTCTTCTGGGCACGTTTCCGGATGACAGCGATACTTAAGTATCCTACATATATTGTTTTTGTGTTTATTTATATAGTTAGTATATCATCTTTTTTTGACGACACGGTTGGCGCAGTGGCTCGCGATCGACTGCTGCTCTGCCTGTCGCGGGTTCGATTCCCGCACGGAACAAATATTTGTATTGCCTACAGATAGTTGTTCCGGGTCTGGCTATTTGTGGATGCGAGTTTAAATTATTGTAAACGCACCTAAGATACAGGAGGATTTCCGAGTGTGTGGCAATGTTTTTTTAGAAAAAAAAAAAAAAACCTGGACAGTCGAATGTACAGGCGAAATATTTCGTGCGAATCAACCAATTAGCTTATCAACATTGTTTTCTAAAATCTTTGTTGTTGTTTTACGCTTGCAGCCTCCAGAATACTTCATCTCAGGATATGGCGTATGGGTATGCAGGGAGAGTCTGGATATATCCTCAAATGCCCTTCTTTGCATACAATTTTTTTTTCGCACGGTATTCTGGTATCGCAACGGAACCTGATCACGAGGGAAACGCATCGTTCAGGTGGGCAGTTGGACCACTCTTCATTTTCCTTAGAGCTTGGTTCGCGTAGTCATTGGATTGTTTAGAATGAGATACAGATGAAAAAAATATAGTTTTACAATTTTTTGCTGGAAAGGAATTGATCGTCAAAGTCTTGTTGACTTTTCATGCAGAAGAACATTTTACAGTTAAAATGGCAGAATTTTGTATAGACAAACTATACAAAAACTACCATTTTAACTACCATACTAGATAGGTTATTTGACGTTACCTGCGTCTTTAAGTTAGTAGATAATACTCTCTTCACAATTTTTACTCCAGTCGCATAATTATGTCGGCGTACATAATATAGGGCATATTTCCTCCTTTCCTCCTTGTTTGAAGTCAGCTAAGAATATTGTAACATTGGTAATTTTAAAGTAAAAATGCAAGAATGTATTGTTACTTACTTTCAAATTTTCATAACTCTTTCAGTAAAATCAAACCCACACACATTACGAATGCTTTACTTTGAACATTTATTTTTAACATACAGGGCGACTCTCATTCATGCACGGCTTGGACCTGCAGGGTAATTGCGTAACACACTAACGGTAGCAATGGCTTTCATTTTGACAGTTCAACAACATTCATTGCGTTATTTACGTTGTTGAGCAGATAAATTTTTCGAACACATAAAGGAATGAATTAGCAATGTCCTTCAAAATGATTCAGATTGTGATTGATAGTGTGTTACGCTATTAGGGTGGGTACATAAAGAACTCTTTGTCTCGAGCAAAGCTTTTTGTAAAGCGTTCAAGACAAGGCGATCTATTCTAATAAAAGACCCACCGTGAGAATTTAGGTTAAGAGAATTTGAAGTGAGCAGTCAATTGAGTCATCAGCAGTGCGATTCTGTAACCATCTCACCGTGAAAACTTAGGTGAAGTGAGCATGGAGTGAGCTGTCATTCCAAATAATGCTAGGGATCGACACTATTGACAGCTCACTCTAAGCTCACCTAACTTTTCACGGTGAGATTTTTACAGAATCGATCGGCAGGTAGAATGACAGCTCATTTAAAACCGTAAAAACTTAGGTGAAGTGATCACCTAAGTTGTTACGGTGACTGGCAGGGGGTAACTTGGAACTCACTTCCGGTTCGTAAAATCTGGTTTCTGTAAAGAGATTTGAGATTATCTACTGATGATTTATTATAAGTTGATTAGGTACTTTACATTTTTTACAATCAATATACAAGGACAAAATATTGTTTTTTTTTTAATTTCACCTGACATCTGTGAAGTTTCTCCTTTTATAGAAACTTGGGAAACATGGGTTTATACATCTAATGACGAAACGACGGTAAAAAACCGACTACGCAATGAAGGAGGGCTGAAGGGTTCCGTAGTTGGGATGAATTTATACCAAGTACAAACTTAATTTTGTAGTTGAAAAAATGTTTTCCCATAAATCTGTATACGTCACGGTCACGAATATCTATGGTCACGGTCAATTCTCCAACCGCAAATGTGTGTTTGTAATTACATTTTTTGTGATAATACTAAAAATACTGGACTTTTGGACTGTTTCCTTTACTTGTGCTGTAAGATCTTGCTTCTTGCCAAACATGATTCAAGGCCACCGAGATTTATTTGCGAGTATCAAAATATGTTGCATAAATGGCCGTATTTTTTACTGCGTTGACTGAGCTTAATATTTAATATTAATTCAACTTGACACCTCCACGCGTTCCTGAGAAAAAGGGTCTTGACAGACAAGCAAACGAACAACGAAATGATTCTGTAAGGGTTCCATTTTACCTTTTGAGGAACGGAACCCTAAAATGAGTAACCGTAGAGATTTAAATCAGGTTACGTACCTACATATATATAACTACGTACCTACTCAACAAGGTAGCGATACTTACCATATTTTTGTTTTTGTTTTTCGTTTCACATTTTTTGTTTATAAAAAAGGCCTTTTTATATTTTGTACAAGTAAATACTATGTCACGATTACTGCAAGACTTCTGGGGGGCACGACGGCACACAGCGTATTACTTTGTTTGATTTAAAATAATAACAGCCGCACAGGTCGATCGATCAGGTTAAGCTATGCTTGCCGCGGTCGGTTTGTGGATGGGTGACCATCTTTACATATCGACACCCCTCCGTGCCTCGGAAAGCACGTTAGATCTTAGTCCCTGCTGGCATTCGTGGATCTTTGACAGTCGTTACGGGTAGTGAGAAGCCCGAAAGTCTGACAACCAGTCTTACCAAGGGGTATCGTATTACCCAGTAACTGGGTTGTGGAGGTCAGATAGGCAGTTGCTCCATGTAAAATAATGGTATTCAGCTGCATCCGGTTAGACTGGAAGCCGACCCCAAGATAGTTGGGCAAAGGCTAGGCAGATGATGATGCTGAAAATATAAAAAAATGTTACAGTATGTATGTATATATGCGAATTAAGATGTTACTCAAAAATCTAAAAAAATATGTTATGTAAATTGCAATAGGTTTTTAAAAGCACTAATTATAAGAAGCTACGTAAAACAGTAGTGAAAAAGGAAGAGTAAAGAAGACAAAACTAGCTGTTGAATTTTCAGCTTTCGGCGCTAAACTGAGCGTTGAAAATCCAACAGCACGCTTTTATTTAGGCCTTCATTTCAATTTCGTCTTGTGTTAGTGAAACGGAAATAAGTTATTTAGCATAACTAATTTGAGTTTGGTACTTCCCCCTTATAAGAACATCGCGTTTCTCGTGGAACCGAAAACACAATGCAAAAGTAACTTTTTACACACAAAATCACGCGTCTCCCCGACGGGCTAGGTACGAGTAGAAGTAATACCTGGCTGTACTGGGAAATTCTAGATGGAAATATCCAATATTAACATTTTGATCGACCTGGACCTCATGATCAGAAGTAGTACTTTTTAATTAAATTATTTAGTTGTTTTATTAGATTTGTCAGTTTTATTAAATGGTCTAAATAGGGGTATTTTGTTGTGCAGGTATTTATTTAAATAAGTAATTGATTTGTATAAAAATCAGTTGGTAGGATGCAGTTTTGAAAGCCAATTCTCGTAATTTAAAATGTTTAAAATCTAGTCGCAGTCTCAGCTCGGCAACAAACAAATGTCAAAAACTTGTCAAAATGTAGGGAAATTTGAGGTATTTTTGACAGATTGAGACTGAGATCAGACTGTAAACGTTCTTAAAATTACGAGAATTGCCCTTCTGGTAAAAAAATTAAACAACCGTACAGTACCTATACCTGTATAATTATGTCAGTAGGTACTCCAACAAGGTCATAGGATGTTTGGTACAAAAAACATCGACGAGACGTGTCGTGAGATAATTATTTTGAAGGATATTGCTAATCCATTACTTCAAATGTTCGAAATTTTTTTCTACTAAACAAATTAAATAACGCGACACTGTTACGTGACAAAAATGTCGTGACGATCAAGATGTTACACTTTTTTCGGTCTAGCTTCATTCGCCAAGTGTGCAGAGTGTGATAAGGATTTGTTTAAAAAAGATTTTTGATCAAATGGGGGCGAGTGATTGCTCTCCTGGCACCACTTCCATGAAAAGGTAACGAACCGTTCTTGAGAAAAACAAATTATTGTTACCTAACCTCAAAACTCTTTAAACTTGCTTAAACGGCATAGTGGAAGCCAATTAATGGGTTAAACGAAGGGGGTGGCGGGGTCTGAGTTCGCTCGCTGTGTTCGCTCACTAAACCCCGCCATCCCCTTTGAACCTAACCTGTCCGAGTCGGGGTGCCCCAAGTCCCGCTCTCGCTTCGCTTGCTCTTGCATCCAAAGTTCTCCTAATAACAGTAGTAACATTGCCTTTTGTACACACATACGATCAGTGGGGGTACACTAACTTTCTTCTGAGCAGAATTTCAGGGTTGTTATAAGAAAAAAATAACAAATAAAACAACAAAACATTAATTAAAAAAAAATACGTTTCGTTTTATCGATGTTGCACGATATTTTACACTACTAACAATGTACGGACACCAGCAGGTCAAGCTACCCAAAACTGTCAAATTTTTCCAATCGACCTTGAACCTTAAAGCTTCAGCGATAAAGTTGAAAATCTATTAAAGAGATTTGACAGATTGTAGTAGCTTGATGTGCTGGCGTCTGTACTAGGACAGATTTGGTTGTCAATCACCCATTTAAAACGTTTCGTTTTCGCCTTTTATCTGACTTGGGTAGATTTTATAAAAAATAATTTTTCGAAAAATATGCTTTACCTTTTAATAAGAGTAGTAGCGTTATAATCGGAAACCCAACCTCTACCAGTTTTAACACCTTTTACCCCCCAACTCCTGCCAAACAATACTAGATCCAACCCTTACCTAGTAACTGGGTTGTGGAGGTCAGATAGGCAGTCGCTTCATGTAAAATACTGGTATTCAGCTGCATCCGGTTAGACTGGAAGCCAACCCCGACATGGTTGGGAAAAGGCTTGGCAGATGATGACATACATACACACACATACACATGTTTTTATACATGCTATGATAGTCTACATATCTACATAGTTTAATAATAAATACTTGCCTTGTTTATATCCAACACACAGCACTACACAGCAGGTGAACAACACAAGGAATCTGAACATCTTGACGTCTCAACAAGTTCTGCGCCCTGATACACGCAAGGTGGTTCGACTGCTCACTTATATTGCTTTTAGGGTTCCCTTATCAAATAACTTGTGTACATTACTTTTACATACATAATTATTTTATATGCGAGTGTTTTCATTGATAAGATGTTATGATTGTGACCTCTTGGATAGAGTCTTGATGTATTTTTTAATTGGTAAGTACAGACATCCCAAGAAGTTAAAGCTTCGGGAATCATCGTCAATCTTCGGAAAAACGAACGCGTTATGATTATATCTGATCACTGACTTATACAAGTACGCTGGACTAAATAATTATACTATACGAAATGACAGTTGTTTTTTGTGCCGATTCAAAGCGCTCCGATCGACTGTCTCAGGAACTAAAATTGACACATTGCCGCAAATGGCCGACGTTTTATTTTGGTCGTCTCTGATGATTTCATTCTAAATCATGGAATAAGACTTTTTTGTGTATTTTGCTGTTTACTATGAGATATTTAAAACATTTTTATCCTGAGAGTATGCGCATCTTGTAAAACTCTCTATCAAAACTATTAGTTCCACGGACGCTCACGTTGCTGTCAGCGCCAGAATGGCGAAAATCAAATGTCTTCATTTTGTCATCCAGTGTACTTGTTTATTATAGGTCAGTGTATCTGATATAGATCTGTTACAAGGATGGTAGTACTTGCCTATTTTGTAATAGCTTGATTACAAAATGAAATTCATCAAAAAATTTTTGAATTGAAAAATGACAAATGGAAATCTGAGACCGGAGAGGGTAGCTCGACAGGGAGAAAACTTTATAAAAACGTGCAATGATAAGTGGACTGCTAGGAAGCGTGGCCGGTTTTGGTTCGACCGTACGTGTATATAATTTTCTGTTGCCTTTTGTTTTTTGCACTCTTGATCACTGATAAGTTCGGTCATTATGATTATTTCTTTGTTTTATATGCATAATTAGTTATTATCCTTCTTCCTACTACCTATTATATTATAAATAGTTTTCTGACTTTGTTTGTATAAATGTTTGTTAACTGACTTATCACGATTTACCCGCCAGACAGACTTGGATAAAATTGACAGCACGACTACGATCTTGTACCAATATGATAGGTACATTTTTACCTGGGTATTTACCTATACCGTTACCGTTATGACTTATGGTGCCGAAACGTGGACACTGACGGTCGGGCTGGTCCACAAATTCAAGTCACCCAGCGAGCTAT
Source organism: Apamea monoglypha (assembly GCA_911387795.2). Taxonomy (NCBI): domain Eukaryota; kingdom Metazoa; phylum Arthropoda; class Insecta; order Lepidoptera; family Noctuidae; genus Apamea; species Apamea monoglypha. The sequence goes on from OU426918.1 coordinate 5,894,243, forward strand.
GAAGCGGGTTATGCTGATAGTTTCTTTGAAAAGCAAAATCAGGAATGAAATTATCCAGAAAAAAACCGGAGTTACCGACAAAGCTTGCAGAGTAAGCAAACTGAAGTGGCAGTGGGCTGGCCATGTTTGTCGAAGGATCGAATAGCCGCTAGAGCAGACGAGTCCTGGAGTGGAGGCCACGTATCGGCAAGTGTAGCATGGCGCGCCCCCCAGCTAGATGAACCGATGATCTTTAGAAAGTAGCTGGGACGGACTGGATGCGGAAGGCGGGGGACAGGGTGTTGTGGCGCAGCCTATGTCCAACAGCAGACTGCGATAGGCTAAGTTGATTGCTTTGTTGGTGTAATTAGAACGTGAAACCAGGAGGCACTTCTAGTGTGATCATAATTCCACATTATAACATAATACCCTTGCCACATTCTTTTCCCTGAACTTAGTCTGTTTCATAGCAAAAAGAGCTTTCCGAAAAAATGGCGGATATAATTATCCAGCGGGGTAATTACCTACGTAACACACTTACAATGGCATTGCTATTCATTTTGACAGTTCAATTGCATTATATATGTACGATGTTGTGTAGACGAATTTTTCAAACTTGAATCAACTAGCTGCGCCCCGCGGTTTCACCCGCATACGTTTCGATGTCGTGAGAATATCGGGATAAAAAGTATCCTATGTTTTAATCCAGGGTGTCAGCTACGTCCATACCAAATTTCTGTTTGAGCTTGAAGAAGTAACAAACATACAAACACACACACACACACTCGTTCACAAATTTTCGCCTTTATAAAATTACTGTGATTGATTAGCAATTTACTTCGAAATCTTTCGGGTTGTGATTGAATAGGGTGCTGATTCCATGCAAGAAGCGGACTGTTTGGACTTTTTTTTTTTTTTTCCCGATGGGAAATCATCAAATGACCCCTCCAGCTCTGGTTGGAGCGGGAGGGAGTGTCAGAGTTTTACTGACTAAAACCCACCCATGTTCCTTCCTTTACCCTTTATGTTCCGGGGTTGCGTAACCCTTTCGGACAATCCCGCTGACCCGGCAGGCTTCGGCCCTAAGGGGCCCCTCAAATTATGCTGACAACTCTTTGAGGCGCGCGTGGAACACTTACTCTTTAACACTTAAGTAGTCCTTTACATTGTGTCTCGTTCAGTCCTTCAACCGATTAAAGAACACATACGGAACACTATTTATTACTCCTCTACATTGTAGTCTATTTTTATTCAAAGTGTATCCGGTTAAGCTTGTTAAGCAGAAGGCCAATTCTCGTAATTTAAAGCGTTCAAAATGTAGTCGCAGTCTCATCTCAGCGACAAACAAATGTCAAAAAAAAATGCGAAACGTAGGGAAATTGGAGTATTTTTTACAGATTGAGACTGAGATCAGACTGTGAACGTTCGTAAAATTACGAGAATTGCCCCCTTGGTTTGGACAACTAATTTGAGACGGTCATCAGACGGGCAATCCTCTTATTTTTTTTAAACTCATGCACGCGCGCTGTTCAATTTTAAACTTTCGGTGCTTAGCCGAGAGTTGAAAATCCAACAGCGAGTTTTTATTGAGGTATTAATTTAGGTGTTGCTTAGTCGAAGTTTGTAATTATGTATGTTTGTGAGTCTTTTGATTGTTTGATTTTGTATCTTTTTTGTGCATACTTTTACCCATTGTTGCTTGAAATAAACCTTTTTATTTGTTAGTGAAATCTGGCATCAGTCTCATTTGTAAAAACACTGCTAATTTACCTATATTTTTGACCAGTTTTCATCATTTAATGTCGATTTTGAACATTTTTAAAGAGGTGCGGGAATTGACCTTCTGGTGGTACCATTGCAAACTGCTTTGGGAATTGTAAATAATTGTTTAACCAAGGACCACAAATTAGGATGGTCTACTTAGTAAGACTTGAAGCTTAAGGGGACATAAGAAAAATAACAAAATGTATGCACAGTGCAACATTTAATACGAATGTTGGTGTTTTGGTGATCAATAGGTAAGGAAAACAAGGTTGGTAGGTATACAAAATATTTACATATTTTAACGTAATTTATTTTCATATCGCGAGTTCATCTCAGGGGTGTGGTGACCTCCGAGATGAACTCATTCCCATAAATTTTATCAACACGGACCTATCAAAAACGTTTAGGTGTACCTAAACGTTTTTGATAGGTCCGTGTTGATATAAATATAAATTATTTTATTAGCAGTTTGAATCATAATGTATTATGATTCAGAAGCAAACTGCTAATAAAATAATTTATATTTAAGTGTAACTAGTATAAATGACCGGTAGAGCCTCTGTTTAAGTCATACCGATTTCAGTCGTCAAGATGTTGAGGTTTATCGTGTTTTCCTGTTGTGCTGTGTTGTCAGTTTGTCAAGTTAATAGTAAGTAAACCTGCTAAATATATGTCTAAATAGTGTTTTCTTTATTCTACTCTAAAAATTAGTCACTAGTTACTAAAATCGTGCTTCCTCTCCATCTGTTTTGGATTTTGTGGGTAGTATTGTTAAACGATAAGTAGATATTAAGTAAGTAGTAGTAGTGTGAAAAAATAGCTCTCGCTCTCTCTCGCTCGCTCGGAATAAAATAGCTGTGTGAGTTCCGGACAGACGGACACGAGGAAATTAAAAAGGGAACCATAAAAATAGTATATAATGATGAGCGAGGTATTTTTAATTGTTTTTATTAGGTTAAGTTGGTACATTAATGCTGCGATTTTGGCGTAAATAAATAAACTGAACTTCTAAACTTTTTGAATAAACATCATCTCTTAAAAATCAAATAGCAAGCATCCTAATGCTTATTTGAATAACAAAACACAACTACGAATGAAAACAAAACAGATTCATAGTAAAAAATATAGGAGGAAAAATGACTTAATTTGGTATTTCCGCGTTCCACGCCTTCCACGATATTACACATAAGTGCGGACAGACAATCTAAGGAGAGGGGAAATACCTTTACCTGTTTCAATATTCTGACGTCAGCGTCATTTAGTTTTTCATTTCATTTTATTTATTCAGGGACAATAAACAGCTAAAATATGTGTTGGAACAGAGGAAAGATAAGAAAGAAATAAAAGGAAAAAAGTATTTATTGCGACTTGCTCTGTATTTATTGACATTTATTTATTTATTTATTTAAAACTCTTAACTATCATTACAGGTTTAGAAACCTAATGCGATAGCTAAGCCTACTTATAATATTAACTATTTTAAATAACACTATTACTAACAATTACAAATAACTACACAATACATTAACACCAAATTACTTATAACTAAAACAATACATAATACATAATATTAACAATATTGCAGCCCACTACATTATCCGCATATTAACAAAAGAAAATATGATAATGAGTGCCACTAGATAGGTAATAAATAATTACATCACATAAATAATAAATAATTATAGAAATATCAATTACCTAGTTACATCATGCAAAATAGAAATTCCAATTAATTTGATTGCTTTGCAACTGGGAAATAATTAACACTAAAAATAATAAAATCTAGACTAACCTACATTACCAATAACAATATTTGTTAAATATTATTTTCATAACATTAGATTTAAATTTGGATTTTGAGCATACAAAAATATCAATATTAACAAAATAACAATTATAAGATTCAACCATTCGACGGATAGGGCAGCGCAAACCAGAATTAGTTCGTCAGGTATTGACAGCAAATACGGTACCTGCCTGGCTGTCCAGATCTTGTTGCAACAGTCGAGAATCCTCTACAGTTTGTATAAATCTATGAGTTTTTTGGTCATCAGCATATACAAGAAACTTAGTATTTTTAAAACATTTGTCTATGTCATTAAAATATAAAATAAACAATAGTGGTCCCAAGATTGAACCTTGTGGAACACCCGAGGTTGCACTGCATTAGACTGATGACCATTCACGATAATCCTTTTTGTTCTATTTTAATATAGGATGAGAACCAGTGAAGCAAATTTCCGCCATTAAACGCAATCTTATTCAGGGTTACAAAGTCGACCTTGTCAAAAGCTTTTTTGAAATCGGTAAAAACCGAGTCAACTTATAATCGCCTGTCCATGTTTTCGAAAAGATAATTGAAAAAAATTAATAAATTTGAAACAGTCAAACGTCGCTGAACAAACCCATGTTGTACTGGGATGATGACGCTGTGCAAGATTGGATAGATTTCATTTTGTACGAGTCTCTCAAAAAGTTTAGACAAGGTCGACAGAATTGAGATAGGCCGGTATTGCTCTACGTCATGTTTTGAGTCATTCTTGTTACAGGCGTAATTTTAGCCCGTTTCCATTCATCTGGAAAATCACCCTCGCTTAAAAATTGATTATAAATGATAAAGAGTGGCCTACAGATACTGCCAGCGGTGGCCCTAAAAAATAAAGCTGGGTACCCATCGGGACCTGTTCCTTTGGATGGATCCAGTAATTTTAACACTTTATGTAGTTTAGTAAAACATATAGAGTTAAAATTAAACGGTTAAAAATAAATATAAACATTGTTATCACTAGATAACAATGTTTATGTTTATTTTTAAATCACGTTACCGTGACATAATATAAGTTTTATTTTTATTACGTCTGGGGCGTTTAGTATGTCGTAAAGTGTTAAAACCTACCTTGTACGACTATCTTGTTGCAATAGGCAATTGCAGTGATCGAAAGCACGACTGCTGAGTATAGGGGAAATAGGGGCCATAGTTGAATTCCTAGATTCGAAAAACTAGCTTTGGGAATTCAAAGATGGCGAAAAAATTTGGATGATACATAATCAGCCTAAAATGATCCCACTGCTGGGACACTCTCCGTTAGAGGGAGCGGGCCGTGATCCACTACACAGGCCCAGTACGGATTGATAGATGTCACATGTCTTCGATTTATTTTGGTTCTAGGACATACTGTTTTCCTCACGATGTTTTCCTTAACCGTTTAGAGAGCAGTTTGTGGTGATGACATTTACACAAAGTAAAGTATCTGTCTGTGTTCGAACCCACGACCATGACCCATGATCCATGAACATGACCCATGGGTCATGGTCATGATCTCGGATGGCACACCTTAGCTTAATCGTTTGGGGAATCGATCGTTAGGTTATCTTATATATCGTAATGTCCACAATCTAACTGAGAAATCTGAATCTAATGATAAGTTTAATTACTCGCATTGTACTTAATGATATTATTAATTGTCATTCTTATTACTTGTTAGGGGGGGCTTGTGGCTAAGTAATAACAGCCGCACGGGTCGATCGATCGCTTGCCGCGGTTGGTCCATGGATGGGTGATCACCTTTACAAACCAAGAGCCTTCCGTGCCTCGGAAAGCACGTTAATCCGTTAGTCCCGGTTGTCATTCGTGGATCTTTGACAGTCGTTGCAGGTCGTCAGTAGCCCGAAAGTCTGACAACCAGTCTTACTAAGGGGTATAGTAACGTCGGAGATCACATAAGCAGTCGCTCTATCTAATAGTGGTATTCAGCTGCATCCGGTTAGACTGGAGGCCGACCCCAACATAGTTGGGAAAGAAAAGGCTAGGCAGATGATGTTATTAATTGTTAAAAGTTATTGTTTTTAAACATTTGTCCGTGTTTCTTGTCGGAGATTCGAATCTCTTTATGAAACTACAATAGGGATTTGAGTAAGTTAAGCACTACTAGCGTTGTGTTAATTAGTCTTTAGACTTTCTCAAGAATTGGGCTATCTAATGCAAAAAGATTTTGTCAAACTGGTATTTATTTACCAGAGATTAGCGCGTTCAAACAAACAAACTTCAAGATTATTATTAGTGGTGTGAGATAGATATAGATGTTTTCGTTTATCGTTAACACTAAAAACAAGTTTTTATAAGACTCGTTGTACTTATACAAAACTTATAAAAAAGTTGTCGAAAATGTCAAAGGTAAACAAATTAATGAATCGGTTGAAGGACATACTGAACGAGATAATGGAAGTTTTATTGTTATCACGTCTGGGGGCGTTTAGTGCATCAATGCGTTAATAAGACATGTCTGCGGGGTGATTGTGTGACACTATGAAATTTCAAAATGAAAGCCATTGCTACTGGCAATGGCTTTCATTTTGACAGTTCAACAACATACATTGCGTTATTTACGTTGTTGAGCAGACAAATTTTTCAAACAATGAAGCAATGGATTAGCGATATCCTTGAAAATGATTCAGATTGAGCTTAATAACGCAATTAGGTCACTGCTGGAACTACGTCAATACGTGTATGATACATGTTCTAAACACAATTCTCAGTTGAGTGAACGTGAGGTCTATGTGAGTCATTTCCTTTTTCTGTTTTCTTTTTTCCTTCTTAGTTAGTTTTAATCATGGTTGAGGAGCTTGTGGCTAATTAATCACAGCCGCACGGGTCGATCTATCAAGTTAAGCTACGCTTGCCGCGGTTGGTCCGTGGATGGGTGACCATCTTTACATACCAAGACCTTCCGTGCCTCGGAAAGCACGTTAAGCCGTTGGTCCCGGCTGTCATAAGTGGATCTTTGACAGTCGTTACGCCAAATCTGACAACCAGTCTTACCAAAGGGTATCGTATTGTGGAGGTCAGATTTAGTTGGGAAAAGGCTAGGCAGATAATGGGTTAGATTTAATCGTGATCTGGCAGTTTGAGTACTTTATGCGGCCAATCTACTTGGTCTTCTTAAATGATAAATTATTTATTTTCTGTAAGGAGGTTTGTACAAACACTTTTACACGTCAATCATATTTTTTTTAAACTAGATGAGTTCGGCGTTTCCTATTTGAATACTTTGAGAAAAAAGACTGAAACAAACTCAGAGGTCACAGTCTCTTTTAAAGTCCAGATATAATCTTGGTCAGATCATGTGAAGACCATTCTCATATTAAGACCAGTGCCTCAGTGTTTGTTTCGGCCTTTCTACTCAGAGTAGTCATTTAGGAAACACAGACCTCATATAGAATATTAAAAAAAAAATGAAGTATAAAAGTGATTCCGATAGGTATTTAATATACAAAATAAACAATTTTATTTCAAAATCTAGTCGCAGTCTCATCTCGGCGACAAAAAAATGTCAAACACTTGTCAAAATGTAGGGAAATTAGAAGTATTTTTTGACAGATTGAGACTGAGATCAGACTGAACGTTCTTAAAATTACGAGAATTGCCCCCTCAGGTTTACAAAATTCCAAGACTTGTTTTAAAACAAATCACTGCTACAAAGATCTTTTGACACTCGAATGACGTTGACAGAGAAATGTATTAAAAAACAAGATGGCTGCGTTAGTTCCGATTTAACCCACGCGTCAAAAGATCCTCATACAGCTTTTGACGAGGGGTACGAAGTGTATAAAGGACTAGCTCCTCCCCGCGGCTTCACCTGCATAAGTTTCGACCCCGTTGGAATATCGGGATAAAAGTATTCTATGTCTAAATCCTGGTCATGGACTACCCATGTGCCAAATTTCGCTTCGCCCAGAGCGGGAGAAGTTATTTGATGATTCCCCACCCAAAAAAAAGGTCTATGTAGTATTCTGTCTTATTAGATACAGTTGCTTCCTCATGGTTAATTGGCATCAGCTGGGTTTTCCATCTTTACATTTTGATCACTATCCTGTGTAGGCTTCAATTGTTTTTTCTTTATCGATTTTTCTACCACAGTTTTTCCGTCGTATATTGACGTACATTGGATACGGGAAAATTGTAGGCTAAAATCAGAAATAATTTATTTTGCAATGAATGAATATAGGGGTTTATTCATAAACGTTGCGTAAAGTTAAGAGACGATTACCTAAGTTTAAGTAACGTTTATAAATAAAGGGGTTCATTTAGTAACCAGCGTAAATACTGTCAATATTATAGTTAGTTGTATGTAGTTGTTATTATACTAAAGTACATATTTATTGTTAAACAAAATATTAAGACAATATACCTGTAACTATTTATCTCTTAAATTTTTAGGTTGTGGAGAAAATGAAGAAATGAAATGCGTGCAGCCGTGTCCACCTCAGAAAACTTGCAGGAATCGCGGCATACAATTTAGCTGTTTGCAATCTATTCAGTCTTGTCAACACCAATGTGTCTGCAAACCAGGATTCCTATGGAATGCTGTGGGAACCTGTATAACTAATGAGGAGTGTGGTGAGTACCTTCTTCATGAGGTCCCAGCATCCTAATTGAGTAAGTCATGATCAATCACAATCTGATTTTCAAAAGAAATTGCTAAACCATTACTTCATATGTTCAAAAAAAAATTCTGCTCAGCAACGTAAATAACGCAATGAATGTTGTTGAACTGTCAAAATGAAAGCCATTGCTACTGTTAGTGTGTTATGCAATTACCCCGCTGCTGGTGTATTTGCGTCGTTCTTCGAGTGGTCGCAAGATCAACTGCGACTGCAACTGCAACTGCGTGAGGTTTGATTCTCAAGTTGGGAAAAGTGTTAGGTACCTTTGAAGTTTTTCTGTCACGAAATTCTCACCTGCTTAGAATGGTCAACTGCCAGTTGGCAGTTGACCATTCTAAGCAGGTGAGAATTTGCCAGTTGACATATTATACTCTGCCCGATGAATGGCAATAAGCTAGCCCACTGCAGCACTGTTGCAGGGCAACCTGTCTGGCTATTTCTGAAATATTAGCAATAGGTAAAGATATTTATCGAAACATTTTGCATATTTCTAACAATTTAAAACGCACTTGATGCTTCTACGAGTAAAACAACTCGTGTTTGTCCTGAAATTCCCCTTTCATGATATTTACCACTCCCTCAAAAATTTTGCCTGACATTTGTGACAGCTGTCAATATTTTCAGATATGTGTCAACGTGAAAATGAATATTTCGCCTGTGACAGTGCGTGTGACAACGAGTGTGCCAAACTTGACACACAGAACAAGACGAACTGCCCTATTAAGAGCTTCGTGTGCAATCGCAAATGCTACTGTGACGATGGATTCGCAAGAGACGAGAAAGAAAACTGCATACCTGTTGAGAAATGCCGTATGTTTTTTATTTTTTCTCTTCAACACACATACATCAGTGTAGTGTACATATGTTATGTAGTCAATATGAATTAAAATAACACTAAGCCTTGTTGACTTAAGATCGTTTGTAAAGCGTGGGTTCAGTGTTCAATTAATTTATGCAACTCCAACTTAAGCCAAAACATATTAGACTAAATGATAGTTATGCTAATCTTTGCATTATGCCAAAGTATTATTATGTAGCAGTATTATTATGCGAAAACGTTATGCCAAACTATATTATGCCTTAAAATTTTATACCAAAAGGGGTATTACCATTGTTTTACACTATTAGTAGCAATGGCATTAATTTTGACCGTTCAACAACATTCATTGCGTTATTTACGTTGTTGAACCGACACATTTTTCGAACATGTGAAACAATGGATTAGCAATATCCTTCAAAATTATTTAGATTGTGATTGAAAGTGTGTTACGTTAATTTGGGTGGCTGGTCGGGCAGAGATATAAGGCTTTGTACTTTATAGATTTTTCAGTGGTAATCTAAAATCTGGATTTGTGGTTTGGGAGCAACTCTAAAACAGCCAAATAGGGTCACTCCCTATTGGGATCCCTTCTTTTCGCATAATATTATTTTCCTTAATATACTTTGGCATAACGATTTTGGCATAATTTGTTTTGCCATAATAATACTTTGCCATATTTTTTTTTGGCATACAGTGTATGTTGGCATAATTATCTTGAAGGCTAATTTGTTTTGGCATAAATTTAATTCGCATAACGTTACTAGACCTAATGATTATTAGCATAAGGGGTCCCTAAACCCTAGGGGTCCTAAGGTTCCTTTAAACCCTGCAGACAGAAATAGGGGCCCGCGAAGCGGGGCTCCGTCGACTACGCCTTATTATTATTGTTATGCTTAATAAAGTTATGCTTTAGAATGATAAGCTAAATAAAGAAATGCATAAGAGAGTAATCCTTAATAATGTATGCTTTAGAATGTTATGCTTAATCATTATTATGATTAGAGAAATTATGCGTAAAAAAAATGATGCGTAAGCTGTTATGCGTTAATAATTGATGCGAAAATATAATTAGGACAAACAAAAGTATGCCAAGTTATATTAGGTCTTAAAATTTTATGCAAATGGATAGGGAACCCTCCCTATTACGTGGGATTCACACAACTGGACTGACAGACAATTTTGTGTTGGTTCCTCAATACCTATATCAAAAATAATTTATTTCCTACCTTCGGTCGTAAACCAACAGGTTGATAATCAACTTGAACCAACCAAACTATGTAGATAATCATTAATTGTATTATTTATTTGCAGATAATAAAAATGTTGAAGGTGCTTCTTCGAAAGTACCTGAGGATGGATCCCGAGTGCGTCGATACGCTGACTTAGCTGGCAAGTATAATAACTAAGTATTCAGTATGACTGAAGTTTATAGGGATATTGCTGTTTAAATAGAGCGTGCTAGCCCACGTTTGCACAGACATAAAAATATCGCGCACTGGATTCTCAACTCTCGGTGCTGAGCCGACTGTTGAGAATACAACAGATTGCATCCCAGTGCGTCGAAAACAGAGTGCGCGGAAAAATAACGCCGCGGGAAAAACGCGCTCGTGCTTACCTGGTGGGTGACCAGGTTAATCTTACTTCGTGTGGGAAAAAGATGGAGCTATACGTTCCGTAGAGCTCCATCTCTTTCACACACTGAGCCTCTGGGCTTACCGGTCCCGCCATCGAACCTTAGTACCGCGCGCTCACGTCATCCGAGAGAAGTCTCAAGTTTACTCTTGCGGGTTATACTATATACGATGACTAGTAAGAATACTGTACAATGACTAAGTGCAAGCTGAAGTGGAAATGTTTCGGCCATATTAGCCGTAGAACTGATGACCATTGGGGTAAATGTGTTCTTGAGTGGAGACCGCGAATTGGTAAACGTAAGGTTCGACCGCGAATCGGTGAACGTAAGATGGGATGCCCTCAGGCTAGGTGGGATGAAGATTTTCGCAGGATGGCTGGTAGCAGCTGGAGGAGAGGTCTATGTCCAGCAGTGGACTGCTATAGGCTGATGATGATGATGAATAAGTAAAGGACAGGAAAAATTAAGATTTGCCTTATTGACTTCAGCCTACTTTTACCGTGACTATGTACTTTATTTTACTAATCGCAATACTCTTTCCAGAATCAATCTGCACTGGTGAAAACGAAGTACATACTGACTGCAAGAAGTCCTGCCCCCCAAACACGTGCTTATCAATCGTGGCGCGGTTCAAGTGTGACAGCACCGAACCTTGCAAGAAGGGGTGTATTTGCAAGCCTGGGTATCTGAGGCAACAGCCAGACTCTTCCTGCATACCAATATGTCAGTGTACGCAGATGAAGAATTCTCCAGATTGCGGGAATCGCGATTCTACTACCAAAGAATAGGATAATAAGTTCAAATAGACTGAAGCGAATCTCGCGGGCATGGGATCGCAGAAGCCATCTTTTATAGCAAATTGAGTGTGGTCTGTTCCAAAAGCACCTATCTGATAAAAAGGTAAACAAACCCGGTTCAGGATAAATTCATATGCAATTGATCACTAAAGAAAATTAGTAACACATTCATCTGCACTGTCTGGTTTCAACTTTATTTTTGACTACTTTTTTTAACAATGATTGTTTCAATAATATCATTAAATTTTAATTAAAATACTTCGACGAAAGTTGAGGTTATAAAATCAACCTCAATTGTGAAATGAAAATAAAAACAGAATTTCGGGTTTAAGTAGTCAAATAATTAAATGAAAGCACTCAATTTATTAGTAGCAATACTAAAGTTATATTTTCTGATCGATTGGTTTACATTTTCATCGGATACATTTGGAATAGACTATAGGTTATGCGGCCGCGGCCCGCATCTGACGCGGGATTCGCGTCAGTGTGACTCCAACTTACAACCCGTAAGAGTAAATAGAGACCGGTGCTGCCTCTCCCCATCCCCGCACTGTCACCGGTCTCGCCATCGACGCGTACTGACAGCGCGCTTACGTCATCCGAGCGAAGTCTCAAGTTAACTCTTGCAGGTTGTACTATCGCCAAAATCTATATCTGACCACCGTAAGGACTATTCCTGTTTGCAGCGCATATTATTAGTCGAACTAAAAAGGATCCTCCTTTGTTTTACTTACGGACGCATCTGTGGACATCATGTGCACGGGAGTTTGTTTTCAAAATGGTCAGATATAGGTTTTGGCGGTAGTACATTTTGGAAATAAATAATAATAATAATAAATACATATTTTATTCAGTATTTAAATTGGTCAATGTCGATAGTGGGTAATTAATAATGTACTACAGTGGGCCGCATGACTGTGGTAACATTTTGACCTTGAGCTGGCCTAGCGAAGTACGGAGTTTCTATAGAATAAGAGGTCAGCTTGTACTGATTTAGTTTCCACAGACGTGGACCTTACCGTACTAACTGCTGTCAACAAATAAATGGTTATTTTATACTATTTTCTTGTTTTTCTATACCTTTTTTTTTTTTTTTTTTCCCGGATGGGGAATCCCATGACCCCTCCCGCTCTGGGTGGAGCGGAAGGGAGTGTCAGACTCTTACTGACTAAAACCCACCCATGTTCCTTCCTTCGCCCTTTATGTTCCGGGGTAGCGGTAACCCTTTCGGACAATCCCGCTGGTTTTTCTATACCTCCATTTATTTATTTAGGTTGTTAAGTAGATACCTATGTATGTACAAGGTAAGTATTTGACGCCTGCCGAAAAATGGTAACTATAATGAAATAGGTAGCAGTATGAACAAATATGTGTGACAATTTGCATTAAATAATGTTAATTTTATGTAATTCTTATGATAACATGTTGACAAATTATACTTTATAATTCACGTTATTGAAGTAGGTGGCTGGCGGTAATAACATAACTAGCTCCTGTCCGTGACTTCGTGGAAGCCGTTAAGATACACAATGGCGCCGATTCCCTTGTTCAAAAACTAAACTAAATTTAAGTTCAGTGCATCTTTTTCTTCCTTTTTCATTAAGAAAAGGACAGAAGATAAAATATTAGTTTAGTCCTGTCAAATTAGTCAGCGCTTGACGTAAATTGACTTATTTTTAGTAGAAAGAAAATGATGCACTGAACTTAAACTTAGTTTAGTTTATGAACAAGGGAATCGGCGCCAATATCTATACACGAATAATAAAGAAAGAAAGAAAACAAAGAAAATACGTTTATTTGCGGTAAACATGACGCAAAAAGAACATAAAAACAAAAAAAAAAGCAATAAGAAAAAGGTTGAAATGCGTCACATCCACGCAAAACGGCAAACGCAAACGCAAACTGAAGAGTTTGGTTGCCTGTCTGGAATTACCGGTCGAATTTGAAAAAAATCGTTTTGCATTTCATAGCCCAATTCTTGAGGAAGGCCAAAGTCCCATCGCGTTGCAGTCTATCGTTTTCGCTTAGCGTTATTTCTGACTTGTTATTCTATGAGCTCGGCTCCTAAGGTTCGCAGTGTGATGTTAAATAGCCTTCCTCAAGGATAGTTCAAATCCGTCAAGAGAAGCGCGTTCACAAATTCTGCTGCTTTATTATTAGTAACTAAATAGATAGATATACTATACCTATAGATGGAACATTATTCTACGAAATAAGATGCACTTTTGTTAGCAGGTGATTAAAAAGAGCTAATTGCGTAATTGCGTTGCCTAATTGCGTTGCAATGTAAAACTGATTTGCATCTGTCACCTCACACATCGGGTTCAGTTGAAAACCAGCGTCAGGCACTAGTTGTCTGGCATTTTTGCTGAACTGGGCCTTTTTGAATTAGTGAAATCTTATTTACATGATAGACAACAAAAAGTTCAAATAAATGGTGTCAATTCACTTGCTTTTCAAGTAAAAATGGGTGTTCCACAAGGCTCGATATTAGGTCCTTTCCTCTTTTTAGTAAATATAAATGACCTACCAGCCACCAGTACCTTCAGCGCCATATGCTGTAAGAACAATTCGTCAGTTTACTAATGAAGATACCGCGAGGTTAGTCTATTTCAGTTACTTTCACAATATCATGCCTTACGTTATTTTACTATGGGGACGGGCTGCAGATATCGAGTCTATTTTTATTCTACAGAAAAGAGCCATCAGAGCAATATATGGCCTCCGCAGGCGCGATTCTCTAAGGGATCTGTTTAAAGATATTAATATCAAGACGGTACCTTGTCAATTTAGCTATGAAAACATCATGTACCTTAGGAAAAAAATAAATCTTTTCAGTAAACGAGGTGACAGTGACATACCTATAGAACTAGAAATAGGGACCAATTAGTTCAACCTGGTTTCAGACTGGCTAAAGTAGACTCTTCCTTCATGGGGTACTGTTTAAAATTTTACAATAAAATACCTCCCCACATACTCTCAACTCAATGAAACGAAATTCAAATCTTACATAAAACGTACACTGTGCAGCCAAGCATATTATAAGTTGGGGGATTACATCGCTGACAAAAATGCTTGGCTAAACGCTGGTCCTGCTCCACAGGACGCATAAATAAATTGATAAGCATTTGAAAATACTTTACACACGCCTACCCTACCTACATACTGTTGGAGCTGCTGAAGATTTTAAAATACTATTTTGTAAATTCTATATCTATTTTATAAATTCAATTTTCTAGTATTGTATAATTGCATAGTACATTTGTGAGTACTATGTACATACTATAAAGCTACCATTTACTGGGTACGTCTTTCATTGACTTGAATGTGCCTTGGCAGCTGAGAGTATGTCATGCTCACTCTAATGTCTCGCTGATGGTGGCGCATGTGTTGGATCATTTAGCTCCCTTCAAAATGGTTGAGCTGAATGGTGCTAATCTATGCGTCATGTTCGTGAACGGGCGCCGTCAGTAGGGACTGGTCAACTCTTTGCTGCCATGGCTTATTTTGATTTAAATTAATATTTGAATTGTTGTTTTATCTTTTCATTATGGTCGCTTTTAACGTTCTGCATCGTGCTCACATGCATAATTTTTAACATGAATGATGTAATCAATTGTTTATTTTTTTGTATATAACGTTGCCCCACACTAAGAATTACTCCTGTATCGTGGGTGCGTTTACAAACATTTAAACTCACATACACAAACAGTCAGACCCAGAACAACTACCTGTAGACAATACAAATATTTGTTCCGTGCGGGGATCGAACCCGCAACATACAGCGCAGCAGTCGATCGCTCAGCCACTGCGCCAACCGCGTCGACAAACTTGAAACTTTGTAACCATATTATAGTGATTTAAAAGAGTGTCCATGGAGTTTCATGCCCGTTCTTCTCCATAGGTACCTACTATGCTTTGGAACGGGCAACTAGTTTCATCTTTTTGACTGACCGACCTTTGACAATTCAAAAGTATAATTGGTTTAGTTGAAATACATAGTTTGAGTTTGAGTTTTGGTGCCGCTGTGAGGCACACTTTCCTGCTGTTTTCTTACATCGGTCTTTATACTTTCTATTTGTTTTTTATTTGTTGCTATCTGATCTGGTGTATTGTGTGTCTTTTAGTCTGTGCTAAATAAATGTATTTTCTTTCTTTCTTTATTTTTAACATACTATCGGTCTTGTAGCGGTTTCTACAATGCCACATGCGAACAACGCGTCATACTGACGTCACGTAAATCCTGCATCTCGCAAGCAGAGTTTACCGCGCAATTAGCATAGATACAATTTCCCAACATCCATCGTTGGGCAATTGCACGCCAGACACAACACCTGTCTGGTCGGAGGATCCTCCCTTTTCTATGGAGGATGAGTGAACTTTACACCTTGTTCCTCATACCTCTTAAGTCTCAATTTGAATAATTTTGAAAGATATTGCTAATCCATTGCTTCATATGTTCGAAAAATGTGTCTGCTCAACAACGTAAATAACGCAATGAATGTTGTTGAACTGTCAAAATGAAACCCATTGCTACTGATAGTGTGTTACGCAACTATCTCGCTGGTCTGTGCATCGATACACTGTGGTTCGTCTGGAAACATGCTAGCTGGACAAAAAACGTTCTTATGTTTTATATGGCTTTTAAATGACCTACTATGGCAACCTACCTATTTAGACTATTTTGGGAAAGATGATCCTATTATGCAGAAAAGTTAACAAAATGGAAAAAAATCCAAAGCAATTGCAGCAAAAGATTAGAAGGATTGATATTTTTTAATTTGGAGCCTGTCGCGCCATTTTTGATTTTGTTTTCAAAATGTCAGCCACGTAAGATTGTATCCTTATAAAACTATGATTACCTGTGATTATTTCAAGCATATAAGCAACAAAATATACGAAAGTTTACAAATAGCGTAGAGTCATCTCAACACATCTCTGCCTTGATTTTGTTATATTATATGTATGTATTATAGTAATAGTATGTATGTGTATATAACCTATTTATGTATTTGTGTACCTAGTTTTAAGAGTTTTTTTTTTATCATTGTCCCTCTCAACCCAAGCATCTGCCATATAATCTCTTCACCACCCTTGGTGGACTGGTAGAGAATGCCTAAGGCATTAAGTCCGCCTTTGTACCTTTTTGTGCGAAAAGTTTAAATAAATAAATAAATTTAAATAAAGTTTAAAATATATGGATTTCACATGATCAACTTTGAACGTTAATATTTCGGAAACGTGACACTTTACGGGGTTTGGTCTTCGTATGTTTCTTGTTTGTATTGATGTGCTATTGATTTATATAGGGTTAAAGCATGGCCGCTATTTTGTAAAAATATGGCGGATATGTAGGTAGGTATGCCACGGAGGTTCAAAGCCCTTTGTTAAAATTCAAAAGAAGGTGCAGGTTTTACATGGCAGCACATCCGTGCAAGTCGAGTGACGACTACCGGCCACCGTAGGCGCGGGCCTGCGGGCGGAGAGCAATGGGTAGCTCACCGCCCGATCAGGACCAGGCCCGTGCCGGACGGCGCGTAAGTGTTCCACGCGCGCCTCAAAGAGATGTCAGCATAACGAGGGGCCCCTCAGGGCCGAAGCCTGCCGGGTCAGCGGGATTGTCCGAAAGGGTTACCGCTACCCCGGAACATAAAGGGCGAAGGAAGGAACATGGGTGGGTTTTAGTCAGTAAGAGTCTGACACTCCCTTCCGCTCCACCCAGAGCGGGAGGGGTCATTTGATGATTTCCCATCCGGAAAAAAAAAAGCACATCCGTGCAAACTATTCCGTAACCAAGAAACATTAAATAGAAGAAAATCATACTTAATAAAAACAATGACCTCTGTTGAATTATTGAGTTCCTAAATGTTAAAGGAAAACCTATCACTAAAATATATATCAAAACTTATTCGCAGTTTGTAAATATAACCAATAATAATCATCCAATAACCTACACAGTGCAGTTTTTTTTTTATTTACCTTTACCTGTGTCAGGTTTATTTTTCTGTTTCATTCTTTCAAAAGGAATTTGGTCCAACTAGTATATTGACCACCATAATAGTGCAACAACTTTATTTGAACCACAGAATAAATAGTACTAGAACTAGACATACATTTATTTTATATTTTCTTTGTGTGAATATATATACATATGTATATTATAAAGATAAGACTTAATTTTATGTCAACTAGTTTAGATATACAATTTGGTCTGAAGTACTATAAAAGAGAACAGACTTCGTCTTCATTTATATCAAGTTGAGTCGTCAAGATGTTCAGTCTAATCGTGTTCTTGTCCTGTTGTGTGGTGTTGAGTGTCGGAGGCAAGTGCAATCTTACCCTGTCTTTATCCCAGTTTCTATTAAACATGTTTTCTTCATGTTCAGTCCAAGGTTTTCTTTAAGACTAGTTGTTGACAAACCTTGCCAAAAAACGTAAACATTTGTCTGAAACAACGTCAATACATACGTATGATGCTTGTTTTACATAATTATGTTTTTGAAAATCTTTTACAAGACTTGTTAAAAACAAGTAGGATATCATATGTAACTTGTATATGAGTGGAGTTATGATTGTTTTATAATAGACATTTAGTTTTAATTTTTAAATATTTTTAGATTAAGTACTGCAACTTAAAATAAACGCCGCGTATTGAATTTGGTAGTACATACCACTTTCTGTTACAAACTCTAAATTCAACTGCGTCGGTACCAAAAGATTTGCAATATCTGCAGATATTATGTAACTATGTCTAAATACCGGTCAAAATGTATGCAACAGCAATTTTTTTTTAAATAACTGACGATATTTTGCCACGCCAGCACATCAAGCTACTACAATCTGTCAAATTTCTTTAATAGATTTTCAACTTTATCCCTAAAGCATTAAGGTTCAAGGTTGATTGGGAAAATTTGACAGTTTCGGGTAGCTTGACTTGCTGGCGTCTGTACCACCGGGGCCCTATTTCTCAAAACTATTAGTTTACTAGTATATTCGTTACTAGTGTAAAAAATACAAGTCCTAATACTTCCTGTTTGTCAAAAACAGGTACTGAACTAATAACTAAAAGTAGCAGACTAATAAAAAAATATTAGGCTGCCTTGGCTGAATACACAGATACTATACTAGACATACTAAACTTATTAAGAAAAATACGGAAAAGTTCCCGCCACTTTTGTATTCGCTTGATTTTGTCGTTTGCACATTGGCGGTAAAACTGAGTTGTTTTACGAGTGTTTAAAGTAAATTCAATTTACAGCTTGACATACACTCGTCTTTGAAACACCATGCATATCAGCTACTGCGTGGTACTGTGCTCCCGGACCCATCCAGTCTAGAGCAACTAAAATTATTAGTTTTGTTGGTAAGGCTTGTTTTGTTACGGTTAACCGTTGCAAACTAGGCCCGATAACAGCCATCAGGTTTTCCATTTTTATGCTTCTTAAACGAAACCTTTCATTAAACTGGAATGTGGATTCGAATAATTCTTAAGTGTTTCTAATTAGAAAGACTCGACGACGGCGAATTATTATTGTATCTCCTTCACTGTCGGAAGTGTCCGAATCTGACCACATTTTATATTTGTTTGGTAAATTTTAGTGTAATAACTTTGGCTAATATTTTTAACAAGCCTTCTGAGACTAATAGCTTTATCAGTGTAATTTACAAGAGTATTTAATAACATATAATTTTTTTTGAAACCAAATTGTATTTACTCAGGTAATTTTAGCTAATATTTATTAGTTGGCAACTGGTAACTAATATTTTACTACCGTAGCTTCGAGAAACGCACACTAGTGAACTTGTAAAAACTATTCGATTATGGATTCATATTATTAGTCTAATAAGTTTCGAGAAATAGGGCCCTGTATACTAATAATCCTACTAATATTATAAACGTGAAAGTTTGTATTGATGGATGGATGGAAGGATGTTTGTTACTTTTTCACGCAAAAGCTATTGAACTGATTTGGATGAAATTTGGCACACAGATGGTTTATAACCAGGATTAATATATAGGATACTTTTTATTCCAATATTCCCATGGGATGGAAACTTACGCGCATTCAGAACCTCTGTATTTACAACATTTTCAGATCCTATTAACTGTACACGCCCGAATGAACACTATGAATGTGGGAGCGCATGCCAACCTACATGTCTTACTCAAGCAATTCCCTGCCCCACTGTAAATATCATATGCATTGACGCATGCTACTGCAACGAGGGATTCATAAGAAACATTGCAGGAATATGCATACCTATTTCGCGATGCAGAATGTATGTATCTAATCAAGTTCTTCTAAATTACAGTCAGCTGAACTGCTGGGGTGTTTGTTGCGACACTTTTTCTTCCCAGTTTAAGTACTAGAAAGTGGTGAAGAGCGCGCGTTTTGGGGGACTGTCTTATGTAATTTTGACGTTCAAAAAGTGCTAATTCTCAGCCTAGATACGCGTGGATTTTGGATTGTCCCATACAAACTTCAAAACTCTTCGTTACTTATTTAGGGGTTTATTTTTTTAAAAGGTCTTTGTCCTTCTAAGGAAGGTACTCGTACAATCGCGCGCACCCCCAACTCCAGTTGGGGGAGTTAATTCATCGATAAGAGATAGGATACCTACCTCCTATGGATATGGAACTAAAATATGTAGGTACTTAAATGTAAAATGTCACTTAATTAAGAACCTAAAGTACACCTAAAGAACATAAATAATAGTTAATTGCTTAATTTAAGTACCCTATTAAAAAGAAAGATGTTAGGTAGAAAGTAATCCACATTTTTTTATTTGCAGATTTTAATCAAAATGAACACCAGGAAGTGAAGAAGTGGTGGGGTCCTTAAGGGGGCTATCTTTTGTAACTATTGTATTTACGAAAAATAAATAATCATACCAAAATAATCATATTCCAGTCGGTATAATATATTATATCCTAAGAAATGGTAACACTCTGGATAATATTTTTTTAGTTGGAAAGTCGAAACGAAATAACAAATTGTATTTATCATAAATTATGCATTATGAATCATAATCAAAATATGATTATGATTCATAATGCACCTACACCCACTGAAGTAAATAAATTGTTACAATAACTTCTTGTTCTTATTTACCCTGATGGATCAGGTTAAGCTACGCTTGCCGCGGTTGGTACGTTTATGGGTTACCATGTTTACATACCAAGAATCCTCCGTGCCTCGGAAAGCACGTTAAACCGTTGGTCCCGGCTGTCATTGGTGGATCTTTGACAGTCGTTACTGGCCGTCAGAAGCCCGAAAATCTGAAAACCAGTCTTACCAAGGGGTATCGTATTACCCAGTAACTAGGTTGTGGAGGTCAGATAGGCAGTCGCTCCATGTAAAATACTGATATTCAGCAGCATCCGGTTAGACTGGAAGCCGACCCCAACATAGTTGGGAAAAGGCTAGGCAAATGATGACTTACCCTTTTATAATAGTGCTAGATAAGGTCATCATTCCTCTTTTTTTTTTTTTTTCGGATGGGAAAACATCAAATGACCCCTCCCGCTCTGAGTGGAGCGGAAGGGAGTGTCAGACTCTTCTTGACTAAAACCCACCCATGTTCCTTCCTTTGCCCTTTATGTTCCGGGGTAGCGGTAACCCTTTCGGACAATCCCGCTGAATCATTCCCCTTGACGACCGAATAATTCAGAAACTAGCTTCTGCCCGGTACTTCGTGCGCGTGGAAGTCGAAAGACACCACAATACACTAAAATAACAGCCAAATTTCATAAAACTTTCCTGTGTACTACGTTTGTAGGTTTGCTCTCACCAGCCAAAATTTGAAGAGTGTCAGGATTGGTGACTAGGGAGCGAGCGACGTACATTTGTCCGTGTGAGAAGCAGCTCGTCCGAGAAGAGTCCAGAGGTCGACACTCTCGGTACCTGCAGTAGTAATTTTCCATTGCTTGTGAAGTTTTCGTTTTTAGTAAATTAATGAACACCTGCGTTCCTGGTAGAGCCGTGGGTGATGCATTCGATTTGCAGTCAACAGCGTCCGGACCCTCCTATCCAGGGCGTCTAGTTCGGTTTGAGTCCATTTGAGTATGCCGAAAGAGTACATCAAAACCGGCATGACCCAACTGTTGAAGGCACGCACCTTGTTTCCGCCTGATAGAAGACTATTAAGTACTTTTTTCAGGTGGCCAAAGAACCGCTCCTTCAAGGATTGCTTCATGTCAGTAACATTGATGCCTAACGCTTCCGACATACCCAAATACTTATAGGTTTCGGATGCGGAGAGGGCTCTAAGGTTTGTGGAATCCGAGAGTTGGGTTCCCACGGATTCCACAATCTCCCCTCGCTTTACATGCATGACCGCACATTTGCCCACACCAAATTCCATCCTGATGGCGCTACTGAAAGTTTCAGTTACTTTCAGTAGTTCCATCAGTTGCAAATTGTTGGGAGCAAAGAGTTTTAGGTCATCCATGTAGAGGAGGTGCGATATAACCTGATCACCTCTCCTCAGCCGATAGCCTAGACCTGAATCCTGCAGCAGCGTGCTTATTCAAGGCTAAGCATAACCAAAGCAGACTCAAACTATCGCCCTGAAATATGCCTCGTTCGATCCTTATCGGTTCGCTATTCCTCTGAATATTTCGACATCCAGGATAGCGAAGGACCGTCCTCCATTGCCGAGTCATAGGCCTTCTTATAATCTATCCAATATGTCGACAGATCCTTTCGGGAACGACGAACCTGTTGGCTAATGGCCATATAAATGACGAGTAGCTCCTTAGTACCACGGGACCCATTCTTACATCCATTTTGAGAGGCAGACATAATGGAGTTGGTGTCAATATGTTTGTTAATTTTAGCTCTCAGAATGGATGTAAGAACTTTATAGACCGTCGGTAAACACGTGATCGGCCTATAATTTTTGGGTTCCGCGGTGCTACCTGATTTATGGAGCAGGTGGGTAACTCCTGTCGTTAGGAATTGGGGTAGCGAACCAGACTCCAAAGCAGTCTGGAACTGAGATGCCAAGCGAGCGTGCGACCTTGAAAACCATTTAATCCAAAAGTTGTGCAGCCCGTCCGGCCCTGGAGATTTCCAGTTAGGTAACGGTCGGACTGCACGAGCTACATCTTGGGGGCAGATGGTAATAGCCTCCATTTCTGGTATTGGATCACAGGCTCACTCGATTTCTCGAGCCCAATCAGGCGCCGACCAGATATTACGCCAAAAGGAACACATGGCATCATCATCCGGTAGGCACGTGTCAGCCACACCTTGGTCCGGTCGCTACCATGACACATATACACACATATACATGACATTTTCATTGATGGATCGTGTCCATCTCATGCGCTGCACACTTCAGCCGGGAGCTGGGACCCTATCAGAGGCCAGCGGGCCTCGAGGTCCTAAACCGTCCGGCGGCCGGCGTCCTCCCCGTCGACGAGCAGGTGGTGGTGTCGTGGGCGGAGAGAAATACTCGTCGCTCGAGCTCGACGCAACTACCACGGCCGGTGTCATCACAGCGCTCACAGTGGGGCTGGGTACCGGCGACGGCGAGGCGGAGCTGAGCTAAGAGTGCGGTGATGGTAGGCGGGCACGTCGTGCGGCTGATCTTGTCAACATTTTTACGTTCTGATGTTACGATATTTTTTTGTGTTTTAGCGGAGGTGACATGACAGATGTCACTTCCGGTTCGGCAGTTTTTGGTAAAAGTTTATTGTATTATTGTTAATTGTATTTTTTTAAACGGAAAATTGGTTGAGTATTTGGTTTTGGTTGGTAATTCGCAATAACTAGGTATAAAAACTGCTTCTAAAAATGTATATGACTAAAAATATTAAAATATCGGGACGTTGACTTGTTGACGTTGGTGTTGCCGTATTATTATGTCGTTTATTTATTTAGTTATCTTATTTTAATACATTTTTATATATTAGTATAAAAAAAACATTTAAAAATATAAAAAAAATAGTGATCCACCGATGTCGGGAGCAGGGTCCAAGCTACCGGTGGTTAGGGCTCCAGAGACAGGAACCTCCTCACAATGCGAGCCGTATCGAGGAGTACTGCCTTTTGAATCAGGCCCTTGATCCAACCGCCTAACGAGAGCCTCGATAGATGTTGATCGAGGCTTTCGGTGATGGCCGAAAGCCTCGATCAACATCTATTGGCCGATACGACAATCGGCACAATGATAGCCGAGCTTACATTCCACATGTCAACAACCTCGTGTGCCAAGTCCAGATACTTAATTTGTTTCTCTTTCTCAGATTTCACGAGGCTCATTATTATTATTTTTATTATTTAATTTTTATTAGACATAAGTTTAGCGTGAACTGCTTTGTATTTTAGTTATACCTAACACTTGCTTTTTTTTGATAAAAGTTAATAATATGGTGCTCAATTTATTGGATGGCTGGACGTCGAAATATAACCTACCACATATTGTTAGTTAAGTTTCTCTATTAGTGAACTGTATGTTCTTTGAGAAAATAAATGTCTTTAAACCGAACTATCTGCTATATTCGTTCTCTATTCAGCCCAGTGAAGGAATGGAATAATTCGACTGTTGTCATGCACTGGTATATTGTGATCTCTCTCATCGCAATACGGTTACGGTACAGTACCGACCCTTATTGCCCCATCTCAAAAATACATCTTGTGTATGTCGTGATTGACTGCTTAGCTCCATAAGCGTATAGTGTGATGATAATCATTTAAAATTACAATTTGCGGTAAACTATACTCGTAGAAGAATACGAACAAGTTGCTTCTGCTACCTCCAAAAATACACTACAAAATTAAAAATAACTATAAATCGGAAGTCGGTGTGAAAAAACAAAAACGCGGAACCAACGACACCAACTAGTAAAAAAGATTTTCCCGTATAAGCTGGACTCGCATTAGTTCGGCTTGGTGTACAATAAGAGGTCAGCTTGTACTGGACATCTATAGCTTGATATGTAGCCATGTGTATGTCGCAAACAACTGCGCGCAACGCGCACGCGGTTGATCACAGTTCTAACCTAACCCATTTGGTCGGGGTACCCTGGCTTAGTTACTGCGACCAATTCGGCTCACATGTGATTGGTTACAGTTCCAACCTAAACTATAATTTATTGAATAATATTCAGGCTGTTGATTAAACGCCTGAATGATTTCCCACACAAAAAAGCGGCCAAGTGCGAGTCGGACTCGCCCATGAAGGGTTCCGTAGCAGGTTTTTTTTTATATTTGAGTTGGTTGAATGAAAGGTAAATTGCGGTTTACGATTTATGACGTATTAAAAAAAAACTACTTACTAGATGTCATTCGAACCAATTTTCGGTGGAAGTTTGCATGGTAATGTACATCATATATTTTTGTTAGTTTTATCATTCTCTTATTTTAGAAGTTACAGGGGGGACGGGACACACATTTTACCACTTTGGAAGTGTCTCTCGCGCAAAGTATTCAGTTTAGAAAAAAATGATATTAGAGACCTCAATATCATTTTTGAAGACCTATCCATAGATACCTAACACGTATGGGTTTGATGAAAAAAAATGTTGAGTCTCAGTTCTAAGTATGGGGAACCCCCAAAATTTATTGTTTTTTTTCTATTTTTGTGTGTAAATCTTAATGCGGTTCACAGAATACATCTACTTACCAAGTTTCAACAGTATAGTTCTTATAGTTTCGGAAAAAAGTGGCTGTGACATACGGACGGACAGACAGAAAGACATGACGAATCCATAAGGGTTCCGTTTTATGCCATTTGGCTACGGAATCCTAAAAAGGGGGTTACCAGCGCCTTACTTGAACCATTGCGAAATAACTCCTTCACCGAATTAACTTCTTGATGATAAGTACGAGTATTATTGTTAGCAGGCTGCTTGTTGTTCTGTTAGCACTAGTTATTTGCATAATATATTACAAGGAAAAACATTTCGAGAACCCGTTTATTTGTTTGTAGGTAAACTGGAAATTATCTTCTGGTAATTGTGTATGAATTATTTTCGTCTTTTTAGGGTTCGCTACGCAGGCCCAGTACGGGTTGGTGGATGTCACATGTCTTCGAATTTTAATGCCGGTTTCCTCACGATGTTTTCCTTCACCGTTATTCCTGCCAGCCTGTATAATTATCAAAATGACTTCGTGATTTGTGAATTTAATTAATCATAATCATGAACACACCGTGAAGAATTTGTTGAAACAAGTACCTTTATTTTAGACAAACCATAGTGCAACTTGTTTATTTGAACTAGACAGATTTATTTTATACTAGCTACGCCCCACGGTTTCACCCGTATAAGTTTCGATTCCGTGAGAATATCGGGATATCCTATGTGTTAATCTTGGTTATAAACTGTGTGCCAAATTTCATTCAAATCCGTTCAGTAGTTTTGGCGTGAAAGAGTAACAAACATCCATCCATCCATCCATCCAACCATCCATCTAAGATACAAACTTTCGCATTTATAATATTAGTAGGATTTTACTTTATTTAAAAGAAATGTAATTTGTAATTAAAACACATACCTATGTAAATAATATACATGGTATGGTTATGGTATTTTTGACAGATTGAGAATGAGATCAGACTGTGAACGTTCTTAAAATTACGAGAATTGCCCCCCTGTTGTGTTTTGTTGAGTATCGGAGGCAAGTGCTGATAGCTTAGTAATATTATTGTAATACAAGCTTCTGCCAGCGACTTCGTTCGCGTGAAATTTCTTGGTACCCCGACCCACCCCGTCGCATGGCATCGCCTGCTCGTGCTATAATTTCGTTTTCGCTTCGCGTTTTACTTTTTCTCGACTCCTAAGGGTCCTTGCGTGATGTTAAACCTTAGATACAGCCTATAGCCTTCCTTAGATACAGCCTATAGCCTTCCTTAGATGCAGCCTATAGCCTTCCTTAGATACAGCCTATAGCCTTCCTTAGATACAGCCTATAGCCTTCCTTAGATACAGCCTATAGCCTTCTTTAGATACAGCCTATAGCCTTCCTTAGATACAGCCTATAGCCTTCCTTAGATACAGCCTATAGCCTTCCTTAGATACAGCCTATAGCCTTCCTTAGATACAGCCTATAGCCTTCCTTAGATACAGCCTATAGCCTTCCTTAGATACAGCCTATAGCCTTCCCTAGATACAGCCTATAGCCTTCCTTAAGAGTTGGGCTATCAAATGTAAAAGGATTATTTATATCCAACTGATAGTTCTAGAGATTAACGTTCAAACAAACTCTTCATCTTTATTATTAGTATAGATATATAATTTTTAGTTAGTTACGAGTAATTCAACAGATATTTTAATAAATAAAGCCCTTGTAGAGGCGAGAGCTTTGCGAATATAGGTATTTCGGAATTTCATTACTGACAACATTTTCAAACCCTGTTAAGTACTTCAATTAAACACATTATTCATCATCATCAGTTCATCCAATGAAATCTTGAAATATGGGAGTCCATGTCAAAGCGTATGTGCTGCGCTTGGGCAGCGCTGTCCCGATCGCTGCAGTTATGAATGCTACTGCAGAGGCGGATACGCAAGAGACAATGGAGGACGCTGTGTACCTGTTTCGCAATGCGGTAAATAAATAGAGGTACGGGTGTGTAAGTAGGTTTTTAACTGCGTGACTCATCATCTGCCTAGCCTTTCCACAACAATGTTTAGGTCGGCTTCCAGTCTAACTGGATGCAGCAAAATAATCAAAATGTAAAGACGCCAGCAGGTCAAGCTACCCGAAACTGTCAGATTTTCCCAATCAACCTTGAACCTTAATGCTTTATCGATAAAGTTGAAAATCTTGAAAATCTATTAAAGATATTGGACAGATTGTAGTAGCTCGATGTGCTGGCGTCTGTATCTACGCGTATACACCCACTGAAGACAAGTAAATAAATTGTTACATTAACTTCTTGTTCCTATTTACCCTTTTATAAAGGCACTAGATTCAGGCCATCATTCACCTTGACGATCTTTTCAAAAATTCCACCCGAAATGCCCAAAAAACAAAATACTCGGAGAAAACTGTGGCACAAAGTATTCCTGTACTACAACATATTTTTACCATCTTCTCAACAGCAACTACTTAATCGGATAATCGTAATTAAGTTATCTTGCGACTTAGACTATTGTTAAACAAGTCCTTCAACGAATTTACTTCTTGATGATAGGTATTATAATTGTTGTTAGGTGCTTGTTGCTCTGTCACTTAATAATTACATTAATAGGTATACCCTGTCCATTAGGTTAACCGATTTTTGACAGTTGTCTTAGAACGTACATATTCCAGATTACGTAAAAGTTAACATTAAAATGTTTAATAAAATAAATATATAAACTGGATTATCTTATTGAATTATCTTATTTATGGCTTCTTACAGACCTTAAAATACCGTACGTGTATCAATCAATGTATTGTGTATGCTGCGATCATTAGTTCCATCTTTAAAAAAACTGAAGACTGACTGACTGATCTGTAAAAATATTGAAGTCAACTGTCACTTAATAGTGTTACAGATATTCAGTTCTTTTTAAAACCACATTAGGATGACAGGAAATAATTCAACCAAAAAGTGGATAGAAATGGCAGTTAAATGAAAAAATGATATCCACAAATAAAATTTAACATAGGAGAAGAGGTAACTAGGTACATTCAGCAGCTGCTAAAGTAGGTATCTAAATCTTTTTCAGAAAACAAATTGTACGATAGTAAAGTTTTAATTAAGAAATGGCAAGTAATTAACAATCAATCGAATACTTCATTTCGGGGCAGTCGCAAATCGGGATACAGGGTGATGTAACGTTTATCCTTAAATATCCAGAGCTGCACACGCATCCTGGTCCCTCTATCTGGTTCTCAGCACAACTGATTCTCTCCACAAGAGTACGGCAGGTGTTAGGAGGACATTCCTTAAAGTTAGGCGTGTACTCTTCATGTGCGTTGGGGCACATCGGCCCTGTAGAAAAAAAAAAAGAAATCTGTAAAACCCTGCCCACTCCCAGCGACTTCTCCGTTAGATGGCGCTCAAGATGTTTTTTTTTAATGTGTAATTTGAGCATATCCGAGTGTTAAGGTAACTACAATCAGGTTGTAACAGAACATCGAGCATTCGCCGCTTTGAAATTTTATAAAACCGCTCTTCAAATACGACGCTCCATGTTTTGTTACAACCTGATTTTAAAAACCAACAAGCGTATTGGCACGGTAATATTATCTATACAGTATTCCAACTTCATACAAACGGACGAAGCGCGAGTAAAGAGCTTATTACACTATACTAAATATCGGGCCCGATATTTAGCATAGTGTAATAAGCTCTTAATGCCTACGCGCTTCGATCTCGACATGCGCTCGACATGCAGACAGTCGCGACTGTGCCGCAGTGACGAACGGACGGTGTGTTGTTTTTTTTAACAGTAACCGCGCGATTTTTTCACTAAAAATAAGTTCCAGTACATATTTAATATGACGAGTAAGATATATTGTGCTGTTTTTGGTTGCATGAATTCGTTGAACAATTTTTAATTAAGCTTTATATTAGAATGCGGATTTTTTATAAATAATATTAAATAATAAAGCATATACAATTTAATAATAAAGCATTTCGTACGTCTCAGTCGAGGCGCAAATATTTTTCGGTCGCAAATTTATAAGACCGATTTGTTATTCAAACATAAACATGATTTTTAAATTAAATCTACCAATCAAAAAACAACATGCATTTTTATTGAACACTTCCTATTCAATTCACAAAGTATTTTATTAGTTTATATAAAAAAAGTATATTTACAATCACAAAACTAAATGGAAACACAAAGTAGGCAAATGTAATAAAAATGCCGGAGGCGGGCAGCCCTATCGCATGTTTACGTACCTCGCGGCTGTAGGCATTTATTTCAAAGATACGGCCGAGTTACAATACTGTATGGATAATATTACCGTGGTATTGGTGTAAAATTTTATCGAGCAAGGGCACGAGCGGTACCTGCAGGTCCAACATTTCAACAATGAACGCAAGGTATAAAGAAATGTTATATTACATTTAAATGCTTTTGGAAACTGAGTTTATGTTTTGTTTTTTTTTTTTAATTATGTATTCAGAGCATGTGCACTCAATTACGTGTAAACTGTGGTTAAGTTACAGGTACCTGTAATTGAGTATACATTACAGGATAATGTATATGTACTATATAAGTTTTAATATTGGGGAGGGGGAATGAGGGGAAATTCCCGTTATTTTGAGAACATTCGCATTCTAATCTGTATGAATCTGTCAAAAATACCTCTAATTTCCCTATATTTTTAACAAGTTTTTGACATTGATTGTCGCTGAGATGAAATTAAGACTAGACTGTGAACGTTTTTAATTACGGGAATTGGCCTTCAGCTCACACTACAGCAATCAGATCACGAACTCCTGCGAATTTTACTGCATATATGCTTATGTAGCAAAATTCTCACCTCTACACTCTTCATAAGAGACACAATCGCCTTCGTCATTTCGGTAGTAGTTCTCCTGGCACACACAGCCTCGCTTGCACGAAGCTTCGTCACATGACGGACAGCTTTCCATGACGAGGTCGCGGTCTGAACATTTCTGTTGACGGCATGTTTTTTGGACGCATGCGGAATACACCTGGTTGGTGGCGCAGAGGCCAGCTGCAAGATAAACGAGAAACGAAAGATTAGAAAGAAACAAAGAAGAGTAGGTTTATTTGGCACAGAAACACCTGCATACAAAAGGATAATTAACTGTCAATAAAGAAAAATAAAAACAAAACAGAATCTGTAATGAGCACAAAATAGCTGCACGTCATGACTGCGACAAGAAGGCTTCCACTCAGCATGATGCTGTACTATAGAGGACCCACAGAACAGCGCTTACACATTTTAAAACATCTCAGATAGTTAAAGCAGGGTCGAATTAAATGCCTGATATTTTTAAGTAAAAGTGAAGAACACCGATATAAGAGGAACGGTGTTGCCAACAAGACCAATAAAGAATCTGCTAAAATGGTGTTAAAATTATGCCAAAATTATGGCAATTGCTTTATAGAAATGCTAAAAATTCTGCTAACATTTTTCAATGTCAAATAAAACGTAATATAATTTTAAAATGTTTATAAATTAACAAAATATATGTTTTAAGTGACTATATTATCAAATAAAGTATTAATATCTTGGTCTTCGTCGACAACTAATGTGCTTGAAGACGAGGAAGCCTCATTGCTCAGACTGTAACTCTCCTTGGTACCTATAGAGCGCAGTACGTTATCCGGAACTGTAAAAGACTAGCAGAATTTCCCTGCCCTTTTTGGCTGAATCTGATGTAATAAAATTACATTTACAGTTTTTACCGAGAAACGATTGCGTAGCTTAGTTTTTACTACACTCATTTGACCGTTCAATTTCAGCGTTTGAATGTGGTAGTGTTAATAACGATATTGCTAACTGAGATAAATCTGCAAAGGAGTTATTACCAGCTGCATCTTTATAATCAATTACTTAATTCCAGAAGGTAAATAGCGGTGGAAGATGTACATTCCCATTTAATGTGAGCTATGTTTCTCCATTGAGACATGAGTCTATCTATTGTAGATGCATCCACTCGGAATTCTAGGGCAATACCAATTAGAGAAGGCTTCACTGTTTTTAAAGTTTCTTCTACTGAAAACATAGATACTTTCTCAAGTACTTTAAAATTATTTGGTAATCTAGAACGTAGCTCTGTTACAAGTTTCAGTGTGAAATTCAGGCAACGTTGACGTAAATTATTTTCCATTTTTAAATTATTCACGTAATTTTGTTTCAAAAGCATATCCCATGTACGGTTTGATAACTTTCTATATTTTGTGTAAAAATATCGACTCTCGCAGTTGGGTTGAAAATACGACTTGTAGATTGAACTAAGGCACACAAGTCCTTGTACAGTTTTGTGGGGTCAACATTGCTGCTTTCAAACAGCCTGAACTTCCTCCAAAACAGGTTTTAAATACAATAAATACAGCTGATTTACAGGATCATTGTACATGATATTAATAATAATTATATATTTCGTCTTAGACGAAATGTATACGCTCAGCCGAAGAATTTGTTCGAAGAGCATGATCGTAAGATGCTTAACAATGATATCATGAATATTGGATGTCTAGTATTTAGATAAATATAAATTCGTCATCATAATCTGCCTAACTTTTTTCGCACGATAAATTATCCAGTCAATAAGACGACCTCCACGGGTATTTTTGCCAAAGGCCACCTAGGTTTATGGCTCAAACCATATGCAAAAATAAGTATAGATCGTCTATAAGCCTGCGTATTTACATATACTTTGCCTAATGCGAAATAAGAGAGACAGAAGATCCTGTAATTCGATGAAATACATAAAATTAGGTACTTACGGCATTGTTCAAACGGCACACAGGTTCCATTAGCTCTGCCGTATCCGTCCTTACACTGGCACTTTGGGTTGCAATTCAGAAGAATGCCTATTTTAAACGGGCATCGACCTTCAATTCTGGGCTTGCCACATTCATCAGACGGGCAAAGTGGAGGGCAGGCGACAAACTTTTCATTAGGTTTGGCACTGCAGTCGAACGGAGCTAAAAGAGTTATTGCAGTTTAAATTAAATTTAGAGCTATTTTTAAAGTGTGGATGCCGGTGTAATTCCCTCCCATGAGACAGCTTTGGCTCTTGAGAGCAGAAAATAAATGCCTCGTTGGTCTACTCGTTGCAAAAGCTGCTGCTGAGCATGAGGTCCTGGGTTCGATTCCTGGATCGGGCAAAGTTTTTTCATCCGGAATTTCTCAATAGCAGCCCGGAGTCTGGATTTGTGCCCGGTTGATGGCAATAGGCTCAAAGCAATGGGCTTAAAGGTAACTAGCGAAATGTGGGTGAACCTCTGCCTAACCCTTTGGGAAATACAGGCGTTATGTTACGTGAGAAAAGAAATGCTGGACTTACGACAATCTCTAGTCGGGATACAAGTTCCATTTTCAGCGCGTCTGTAGTTGAACCTGCATTTACAAGCTGGAACGCAAGGATCCGCTTGGGTACACACTTGTTTCTCATCAGCTGATCGAGGGCAATTATCAGTGTTGCATTTCATTGGGCAGTTATCCAGAACTTCGTTTTCACCACAAGTTTTTGGAGCTGAAAAGAAAAAATCCTATTTATAACGATAATTTTTTAATACAGCGTTATTTTATATTTATATACCTTGGAGCTATTTCATTCGTTCTAAAATAAACAAATTATTTGTTAATTGTATTATTAATTGGTTATTGATTAACGAAAACTTAATAATGTTTAAAAGTTTTCCCACAAATAGAGAACCTTATTGTTACCGCTCGTCGCTTCGTACAGCGGTCACTGACCGAGTGCTCACCAGCCGATGGTAAATGTGTGCGTAAGCCATGCAATTATCTTAAGGGTCTCCGAAACGATCAATTACGATTGTCAATTGAAATTGTCAAAAAGGAAAAAATGTTATGTAAAAGGAGAATCGGCAAAAATGTATGGAAACTGGTCTAGGCACCAATAACAACCACACATATGTCACTAGATAGGTATTTGGTAAACTATGACGGCTTATTTCAAATCGCTGTGTGAAAAAAGTTATTTCGATGTTTCGTAGGACTGACCCTGGACGCTAGATAACGGAACCCTTGCATAGTTAATCACCTTTAGTGGTCTTAGTTTGAATATATTTATTTATTTATTACAGCATGGAAGACATTCAGCTAAAAAAAACAAACAAAATAAAGGAAACAATAGTCGACAGAAAGCCAATTACAAGTCTTCGCGTTTATAGTTATAATAAAATTTGTGTTGTGAACATACAAGCAGTAACATATTACTATATACTATATTTAATAGTTAAAACCATTAAAATAACCACTTGTGTTCGCAATTGAAAAGAATATTATATATATGCAATAACAATAGAATACTGCGATGATAATACAATAACATGGTATCATCGAGCTGGCCTGATCATGTACATGTACGCTAGATGACGGAATCGTTAAATAACTACAACTGGACTAAAGGAGGACTGGACAAAATGGTCCCCAATTGTGTCCGGTCCTTCTTTAATAGTCAAGTAATCCATTTAGGTTCAAACTAAATGACCGATGTTGTTCTTATGACGTGTGACAAATCGGATGAATTTTCGATGATTTACGAGAGCAGTAACCCTGCAGCTTAGATGCATATGGAACAAGATTCTCACCTTCACACTCGTCATAAGGAACACAAACTCCTGTGGCATTTCGGTAGTAGTTCTCCTGGCACACACAGCCTCGCTGGCACGAAGCTTCGTCACATGACGGACAGTTTTTCATAACCACGTCGCGGTCTGAACAGTTCTGCTGACGGCATGTTTGTTGGACGCATGAGGAATACATCTCGTTGGCGGGGCAGAGGCCAGCTGCAAGAATAATGAAATATCAAAAATAACTAGGTGTCTATTTATACTAACAATACAGCTGAAGGGTTTGTTTGTTTATAACCTGGATGTTCACTTTATCCCGGTAGTATGTACTCGTCGGATGATTTCAGACCTCCACGCGGGCGAAGCCGCGGGAAAAAGCTTTTCATTTATAAAACTGTGTAGAAGATATTTACACATACTTTGCACGTGTGCACAGATGCGGTGCAAGGGCGCGCAATTTTAAATAACAGAGAGAGAGTTGAGTAAATAAATAAAACTACAACTACTTACGGCATTTGTCAAACGGCACACAGGTTCCATTAACTCTGCCATATCCATCCTTACACTGGCACTTTGGGTTGCATTGCAGAAAAGTGCCTACTTTAAATGGGCATCGACCTTCAAGTCTGGGCTTGCCACATTCATCAGTCGGGCAAAAGGGAGGGCAAGCGACATACTCTTCATTAGGTTTAGCACTGCAGTCGAATGGAGCTGAAAGAAAGAAAGAAAGAAAGAAAATACGTTTATTTGCGGCAAACATGACGCATAAAAAAGAACATAAACACAAAAAAAAAGTAACAAGTTGGGGGTAAGCACGCGTCACATTCACGCAAAACGGCCATCGCTCAGCATAATGCTAAGACTCTATACGAGACAGAGCCCCAGCGCTGGTTTTCAGCGGCAGCCGGCGTTAACGTGATGACGTCAACCAGTGTAGCATGCAATTATACACAAATAAATAAAAACAACAATCAAGACAAGAAATAAAATAAACCATTGCAACATAGGTAATATGATTCGAGACAAACAACAATCAAAACATGAAATCAAATAAAGTAAACATAAATTTAAAAAAAAGATGGTGAGACATGACAATACAATGATGATGTGGTAACATTCCGGGCAACGAATCTCGCGCCGCCGGGTATTAGTAATCTGTGCGCGTGCGCAGGTGTCACAATGATATATTTGACGTTTTGAAGAGTTATTGCGGTTCAAGTGAGAAGAAATATCATCACAGTTCACACTGATCACTATTTCTGCGCCAAGCACCATTTCTGTGTTCTGATTTTGAAAAGAATGGG
This sequence comes from Apamea monoglypha, assembly GCA_911387795.2. NCBI lineage: Eukaryota > Metazoa > Arthropoda > Insecta > Lepidoptera > Noctuidae > Apamea > Apamea monoglypha. Next base: position 5,929,176 of record OU426918.1, read on the forward strand.
TGCCAAGATCCGAAGACATACGAAGGTTTTCGATATCGGAAAACGAGTTATGGAACTCAACGGGGGGGTCACCTGGCAAGGCGCAGTGATGACCGGTGGAGTAAGGCAGTGACTGAGTTACGTCCAGGGATTAGAAGACGAAGTTTCGGTCGTCTGGAGGCGAGATGGCTTGGCGATATTGTTGCTATCGTGGGTAGAACCTGGATGAGCTGGCAGGAGCGTGAAGAATTGGTACATAAAAAGAGACACCTATGCTCAGCAGCTGGTGATGTCAGGATGTGGATGGTGTATTATAGATTTGGAGGTGGAATAGCGATTTAGTCACTAACGCCTACCATACCTACATCTACTCCTTTCACACTATCTCATTTGTCAATAATTAGTCTATCAGAAAAGAAATTGCGGACTTACGACAATCTCTAGTCGGTATACAAGTTCCATTTTCAGAGCGTTTGTAGTTGAACTTGCATTTACAAGCTGGAATACAAGGGTCCGACTGTGTACACAATTGCTCCTCATCAGCTGATTGAGGGCAGTTATCAGAATTGCACGACAGTGAGCAGTTATCCAGAATTTCGTTTACACCACAAGTTTTTGGAGCTGAAAGGAAAAAAATACTATTTATAACGACTATTTTTTATGATAGATGTTCATACAGAAATAGGGGCTTGTGGCTAAGGAATAAGAGGCGCACGGTTCAATTGCCGTGGTTGCGCCGTGGATGGGTGACCATCCTTACATACCCCCTACCCCCCCCTACCCTTCCGTGCCTCGGAAAGCACATTAAGGCGTTGGTCCCGGCTGTCATTTGTAGATACATTGTAGAGAACGGTAGGGTAGAAGCCAGAAAGTCTGACAACCAGTTTTGCCAAGGGGTATCGTATTACCCAATAACTGGGTTGTGGAGGTCAGATAGGCAATCGCTCCATGCAAAATACTGGTAGCTGCATCCAGTTAGACTGGAAGCCGACCCCAACATAGTTGGGAAAAGGCTAGGGAGATTATGAGCAAGAAAAGAGTGTTACATTTCACAAGGTTGATCAGATGGTTGCACGAGACAGATATGTACCTACAGTGAAGTTTAAGTTGGACGTAATGTCCTTTATTTCACCCAAGCCAATATTTTGTGTAAAATCAGTAGAAAAAAAAACATTACTCACGGCACAGGTCTTCAAGTACGCAGTCGCCATTTTCGTTTCTTAAGTAATTCTCTTTGCATACGCATGCTTTTTCACAATAACCTTCCATGATCATCGGACAAAATATTGGTCCGCCCTTTTGCGTACAATTTTGGGCTCTACATGTAGCTTGGGCACATGTGGACCATTCTTCGTTAATTGGACATAAATTGGCTGTAAAAACATTTTTTTTAAAAGTATCGATTGTTGGATGTAATTCTATTGAGATCTTGCTACGTGAGGGGTCATCCATAAATTACGTCACACGTTAAAGGGGATGGAGGGTCAACAATGTGTCGGGAAGGATACCTAAGCACCGGAGACGGATTTATTCCCGAAGATAAATGCAATCGTAAAAAAAACTGAAAGATACACCTTGTATAACATCATATCACGTTTCCATCAATTGGTGCCATCCATAAATTACGCCACACCGGAGTCGAGGGGGTCATCAAAGTGTGACTTCGTGTGACAAGGGGCGTGACGTCACGTGTATAAATGTAAATTTTAAAACTTTTTGTCTTCATGTTTTATTAATTCGGGTAGTTTGTTATATATTTTTATGGACATCACATATTGTAACAATTAAGCGCCCGATAAAGCCTAGGCCGGAATTAATTGAATTCGAGAAAACCCAACATTTATGTATTTGTCACTAAATATCACTTTTCGTGTCATGTTTGCCGCAAATAAATGCATTTTCTTTCTTTTCCCTAAACTATCAAATTTAATGGCCTTCAACCTTCTTTATGCGTTATTTCTTGCCAATTCATTAATAAAGTATAAATAGTTGCATATAATATAAAATACAGTCGAATTGAGAACCTCCTCCTTTTTTTTGAAGTCGGTTAAAAATAATGTTTAAACAGTCTTATCAGTATAAACTAAAAAATGCTGAAAGTTGTATATAATGTTATCTTACACAAAATTGTATCTTCGTGACAAAAAAGAACAGTTACGAGTAGGTATCACTTTTATTGGGCAATGTCTTACGACATTTAGATGTGTCATCAATGCTAAGGGAAAGGAATAATAATTCTCGTAAAAATTAGGATCATATTAGGAGCCATTGAATGTATAAACAGCTCAAAATCCTACTGCTGGGACATAGGCCTCCTCTTTATGAGAGGGAGCAGACCATAATCCACCACGCAGGCCTATTTATAGTTGGTGGATGTCACATGTCTTCGAATTTTTGGTTCTAGGACATGCCGGTTTCCTCATGGTGTCTTCCTTCACCGTTTTGAGTTCCAAATTCACTCTTACCATGTCTTTCACTTACGTTCACATTGGTCTTCCGGTACACAGCTACCATTTGCTGCTCTTAAGAAGTGTTCCTTGCATATGCACCCGCTGTCACATTTTTCTTGAGGAATATCTGGACATGGAACATCTTCTCCTTTCTGTGAGCAGTCCTTAGTTCTGCACACTCCTTGGATACATGGGACGAATTCTTCGTCGGCAGAGGTGCAGGATGGTGCAGCTACACATACCATACATAAAACTAATTTAGAAGAAGTCTAAGGGGAAACATTAAAGATTGTCGTTAGGACCTATAATAATAGACATGGAGCTAAGTTAAGCTTAGATGGGGTCTCGGATGATAACGAAGTTTTTATTATGTGCTTAGAAAGGAACGACATGGTTTCAGTCAGTAGAAGTCCAACGATCTTATCTTTTGCTTTCGACAAGCGTTTAATGACTCCAAAAGCATCCGAGCATTCATTGTGGCCCTTCACGTTAGTTCAGGAACACGAATGCGCTTATTATACAGGCTGGCAGGGACATCGACTCGTAACCCATTACCAAGGATTCAGTTTATAAATACTGTGGTTGAAAATAATCGTCGTCGGCTTAAAAAAAAAGCTGTTCCATACATTTTGACCGATTAGATATTGCACTTTCAATGAAACAGTATTTTTTTTTTTTATAACCGGCGAAAAAATGTTTGTGCTAGAATAGAGTCTAGAATGTGGTGAATTCACGGTAACAGTTTGTGCATCGATGTCCCTTACACCCTGTATACCCTAACGTACAGCTTAATTTTAAAATCACTCTATACTGTTCTTACGTTCACATTTGTCCTCCAGAACACAGATGCCACCTTCATTTCGCAAATACCCTTCTTTGCAAACACATCCCTTTTTGCAATATCTTGGGTCCATTCGGATACAAGCTACTGACTTGTCCTTTTGGGTACAGTTGAGAGCTCTGCATTCAGCTTGTGTGCAGGTCGAGTATCTTTCGTTGTCGGGGCAAACTCCAGCTGAGGAAGTTTTACAATGTTTATTAAAATTGTAATAATGTAAACTTTCTTTCGAAAAACGTAGGTATTTTGAAGTAAAAATTATTCCAACTGTAAACCGTTCTGTTTTAAACAAAATGCATGATCCACATAACTGTGGTGCTCCAACTTACTTCACGAACAATGCGAATGCGCTTATTATGCAGGCTGTCAGGAACTTCGACGAGCAACCTGTTACCATTTTTTTTTTTTTTTTGGGATGGGAAGTCATCAAATGACCCCTCCCGCTCTGGGTGGACGGAAGGGAGTGTCAGACTCTTACTGACTAAAACCCACCCATGTTCCTTCCTTCGCCCTTTATGTTCCGGGGTAGCGGTAACCCTTTCGGACAATCCCGCCGCCCCGGCAGGCTTCGGCCCTGAGGGGCCCCTCGTTATGCTGACATCTCTTTGAGGCGCGCGTGGAACACTTACGCGCCGTCCGGCACGGGCCTGGTCCTGATCGGGCGGTGAGCTACCCATTGCTCTCCGCCCGCAGGCCCGCGCCTACGGTGGCCGGTAGTCGTCGCTCGACTAACCTGTTACCATGGATTCGGTTTATGATTCTCAACCCCCATGCGTTGAATTTTATCGTCAATTATAAAAAAAAACATACATTTTGACCGTGTAGGTACCTATTGCACTTTTTTATAGAATAGTAGATTGTTTTTTTGATAACGGACGAAAATTCTATATGCTAGAATGTGGTGATGGAGGTCATGGTTACAGTTTGCTCGTGGATGTCGCTGTCATCACTGCCAGACTGAATTTAGGAATCCCAATCAGGGCGCCGGTTAGTGTAATAGGAGTTGGTATCCTAATAAGGCAGTCAGACTTGTTCCTGACTCACTTAGCTTCCTTCCTAATTACGAGTAGGATACCAGAATCCAGTATAGTTTAGTAAGCGCTTTAGTATTTAGGTCTCAGATGGGATTCAGATTCATTTAAAGACTTTATTTACTTACGACATTGTCCATAAGGCACACAAATCCCATCAAGCCTCCAGTAGTCTTTGATGCATCTACATTTGGGGTTGCAAGGCAGTATAATTCCTATGCGTCCAAAATGTGGCGGACATTCGCCGCTCGGCGATGCTTGACTGCAGTCGTCAGTAGGACAGAGAGGTGGGCATGGGTTGTACTCCTCATTAGTCCCGCAGGCGTAGGGAGCTGTAGAAGGTTTAAATTGATAAGTAAGGCATGACATTCACGATCGATGTGAAACTATTAGTAAGTCATTACAATGTAACTCTTAGCTCGGTACGGTAAGGTATTAATTAGTACAATTTCTATTTTTTTTTAAAAACGTTGCCCCACTCTAGGAATTACTCCTGTATTGTGGGTGCGTTTACAAACATTTAAATTCACAAACACAAACAGCCAGACCCGGAACAACTACCTGTAGGCAACACAAATATTTGTTCCGTGCGGGAATCGAACCCGCGACACGCAGCGTAGCAGTCGATCGCTCAGCCACTGCGCCAACCGTGTCGTCAAATTGCCAAGAGTTTATTAAACTTTATCAAATTCTTGCTTAAGACGGGTGGCGAATTTAAGTCCAGGTTTCCTCACGATATTTTTCTTCACCGATGTCAGTAATATCCATGATTATCTCATATGAATTCAAAAAGTCACAGTGGTACTAGCCCGGATTTGAACCGACAACCTTGTGCATGGCCATTATGACGAAGTACCACTAATTTACAGAAATATAGTATAAATAGCTGCGCCCCGCGGTTTCACCCGCGTAAGTTTCGATCTCGTGGGAATATCGGGATAAAAAGTATCCTATGTGTTAATCGTGGTTATAAACTATCTGTGTGCCAAATTTCATCAAAATTGGTCCAGCCGTTTGAGCGTGAAGAAGTAACAAACATAAAAACACAAACTTTCGGCTATACATATAATATTGGTGTGATTTATCAGAAGAGTGAACAGATATCTTCTGGGTACGATCGTGCCATCATACAGCTCATCCATCGCTTTCTATCAGGCGTGGTCGAGGTCAAGAGTATGCCCATTCAGCAATAAAATATATATGTATGTATAACTTACGGCATTCCACGGTGGGTATACAAGACCCGTTGAGAGCGCGGCGGTGGTTGAACGCGCACTTGCAGGCGGGAGGTGGGCAGACATGGGGCCTGACACATGATTTAGCCTCTGTGTCTTCCTTGGTTGGACAGTAGTCGGACTGGCAGTTCGTAGGACAGTTGTCCAGTATCTCATTGGCACCGCATGTAACTGGACCTGATGATTCAAGTAGGAGGAGAAAGGTATTAAAAGCACACATCGCATCGTATTAGATTAAATATATGTAATGACAACATGTGATAAATAAAAGTGGAAAATAATAATGTGTTCATATGCATCTACATCGCCATATGAAGCGTGACGACAATGGATTAGCAATATCCTTCAAAATTATTCATATTATGATTGATATTATTTCTTATTATTTTGTTATTTAATTGATCTCCCACTGTCAATTTTATTTTGCCTAGCTTGTTCTCACGATGATGGCAATACATATTCCGAGTTCTTTTATTTTAATTAATTTTAGTTTAGTTAAAATTTAGCTTTTGTTTTCCTATCTTGCAATAATCACTATGTATGTTATTATTATAGTTTGGGGGTCGCCGTCCATTCTATTCATGTACAAATTGTGATTAATAAATAATAGGACACGTTTTGGTGTATTTGACTTCTATCATAATCAGCCTATATTGTTCCCACTGCTGGGACACAGGCCCCCCCTCTCTTCGAGAGGGAGTGGGCTATATTATTTATTTTTAACAATTTCTTGCTGTGCTAACAGTAGACATCAAAGCGCGCAACAAGCCAACAACCACTAATACCATAATCTACCACGCGAGCCCTGCGCGGGTTGGTAGATGACACATTTTTGGTTCTAGCTTCTAAGCTAGAACCAAAAATTCGAAGTAATGTGTAGTGTCCTAGAGAACATGCCTGCTTCCTCACGATGTTTTCCTTCACCATTTTGAGAGCAGTGGTAATGAAATAATTTACTCAAAGTAAAGCGCCTCTCTGGGTTCGAACCTACGACCTACAACTCATAAGTCGCGGCCGTTACTACTGGGCCACCACTGCTCTAGCATGCTTCCTAAAAACTAGTTATATAACATACATTGTGCTGCCGGTATACAGCTGCCATTTTCTGCCCTCAAATAGTTCTCCTTGCAGACGCATCTTGTCGATGTTGATGTATAGGTAGAGGGTTCTGCCTTCTCCGAGCAATACTGTGCTCGTTGAATCGATTCAGGGCAGAAGGAAAATTCTTCATTGTTCGGGCATCTCTTGGCTGAAAAATAAAATAGTACATTATTTTACCATACCCTGTCCATTAGGTAAACCGTTTTTTGACAGATGGAACTAGTGATTGCAGCAACACACAATACATTGATTGATAACCGTACGGTATTATAGTAAGAAGCCATAAATAAGATAATTCAATAAGATAAGGCAGTTTATATATTTATTTTATTACGCGTTTTAAAGTTAACTTTTACGTAATCTGGAATATGTACGTTCTACGTGCTAGCGAAACCAGCAGACGTAATGGAGTTCGATATCTACATACGATAAAACAAAAGAAAAATTATTACGCGAGGAAATCGTGACCTATGGTGTGCCCCAGGGAAGTGTATTAGGTCCCACATTGTTCCAAATCTATATCAACGACTTTTGTAGGATGATACTTCCAAACTGCAAGATCTACGCATACGCTGACGATACTGCAATTATCATCTATGGTTCTACTTGGAAAGAGGTTAAAACTAAAGCAGAAACAGCACTAAATCTACTAACACTAAACATGGATAAATCTTGCTACATTCCTTTCGCTATCCGACGAAATACCAAGCCACCGCATAGCCTTTTTGTAACTGCTCACTCCTGCTTGAACTCGTCAACACCGTGTTCATGCCCTACACTAGCTAGAAGTAACTGTGTTAAGTATCTAGGTTTGCAGATAGATGACGGCCCACGGTGGGACAAACAGCTAGATATGTTAACTAGCAGGACAATGCGTCTTATATATGTTTTTAAATCCCTTAGGGAATCAGCTGACATAGACACACTAAAAATGGTTTCTTTTGCACTGAGCCAGTCGATTATCGGATATTGTATTACTGCATGGGGCGATGCCAGTAAAACAAATCTTCTGAGGGCAGAGCGAGCTCAAAGAGCAATACTTAAAGTTATGTCTAAGAAACCGTACTTATATCCAACCAAACCACTTTATGATGAATTTAAGTAAAACAGTTAGACAGCTGTTCATCTTGCAGTCTGTCCTCAGAACTCATAGAGGCATGCCAAGATCCAACCCAAGAAAACGCACAAGTGTCCCACCAGGTGTAACTCATAAAACTTAATTTGCCGAACGCCAATAATACGTCATAGGTACTTATATATATAAGAAACTACACAAAATACTAAACTTACTTGATTAAAACAGACACACGCTAAAACAAAAAATCACTCAATGGCTTCTACAACATGACTACCTCTCAACGGAGAAACTTCTAACATAGGTACATGTCGTAAAATACAGTCACAATTCTACGCCCATATACACACACATACATATACACGCACTCACACCTACACGCTCATACACGAACTCACAGTCACGCTTACATACACAACCCTAACTAAGTAACCTATGTACCTACATTTATTTCATAGAATAACTTTAGCATAATTTTATTATGTAACACCGACACCGTTTCACTAGTTACAGAATGTCAATAATTTGCTGTACCCATATGGCTGAACCCTATCTCTTAAGATACAGGCTAGACCTAGTTTAAGGGATAGAGTCTTCAAAATTGTGCTTTTAATGTGAAAAATGATAAATTTATAATCTACAGTGTATACAGTGCAATGTGTTTCTTCTTTTATGAAAATAAAAATATTATTATTATTCCAGTTGCCCAACGAGAGCCTTCTCAGGTGTTGGTCGAGGCTCTTGGCTATTAAGCCATTGGCTGTCACGACTATCACTACTACTATTATTATGCTTTAATACAGGGTTACTGGTAATTCGACGTATATCCGTCAGGGGCTGATAAGGGGGCCAAAATGCAACAAATTGAACCCCCCATATGTATGGCCGAAATTCAATAGTTTTCGAGATATTTGAATTTTAAGGGTTTTTCGATATTTACCCAAAATTTGACATTTAATTCCAAATAAAAAAAAAACTACATATTTGAATGGGTACCATTAAAAATGATGTTGTAGCTGGCACTTCAATTAAGCTATGGACATAATTAAAACTACTTAATTAAACAAAATAATTAAAATAATGAGCGATATGAGAATAATATCTTACCAATATTTTCATTTTAAGCTTCAAAAATGTTGTCTCGTCACAAAAATTTCTATGACATTAATCGTACAAATAACTAAAACAACTTGCCTATTCTGTAAGCTTTCCAAAAAGGTATAAAAGTCAATTTTAAAATACATAATTCGTGGCTTGGCATGTGTTTGAATCGGCGCGGGGAGAGAAAGGGTCATTTGTATTTGTATGAAATAAAATGCATTAAAAAATGTACGTCAAATTTTATTAAAAATTTTACACATCTTGTTCAAAATGAGCCCCTCGATTACGAATGCAGGTTCGAATTCTCTTCCTAACTTCGGTTTTCGTCACTCTTGATGTGAACGTTGTTCTCATCTGTTGCGCCGCATTTATTATTCGCTGTCGAAGTTCTTCGACTGAATTTATTGGGGTCACATAAACTAATTCCTTCATATGACCCCAGATGTAAAAATCAAGTGGTGTGATATCAGGGCTTCGTGCTGGCCACGGAATTGGCCCTCCCCTCCCAATCCATCGGTTTGGATATCTCTCGTCTAGCCACTGTCGGACAGTAATCCGGTAATGTGCTGGGCAACCATCATGTTGAAACATGAGGTTGTTTTTTATTTCTTCGGGAACATCCGCCAACAAATCGTCTAGGTTGTTTCTCAAAAACTCCTCGTAATTTTGGCCGTTCAAATTTTGGGGCAAGAAATGAGGGCCCACCAAATAATTATCAACGACACCCATCCATACGTTCAGGGAAAATCTCATTTGCGACGCAGTTTCTTTTAGTTTTTTTGGATTCCTGCCTGCTTTAGGTGCCCAAAAATGTAAGTTATGGTAATTCGTTATACCATCCCGGTCAAACTTTGACTCGTCAGTCCACAAAATATTTCTTAGGAAATGTTCCTGGTCAGCGTCAGCGTTTAACATAAACCGAGAAAATTCGAGTCGCCTGGCAGGATCTCCCTCGTGCAATGTTTGGACAGGTTGATAATGGTATGGGTGTCTACCTGATAGATGAACTACCGACCACACTTTCCACTGGGACATACTGAGCTGTCTTGCAACAATGTTCGTCGAGATATTTGGGTCATCAATAAAACACTGAAGAATGGTGTCCTCTTCGTCAGCCGTGTACCGTCGAGGTCTGCCAGCGTTGAATTGTGCTCTCTGAACACTGCCAGTTTCAGACAATCGTCGGTAGGTGCTCCCGAAAACAGTAACGTGGGGAAGTCGACGATCGGGAAAGCGGCGTTGGTATTCTCGCCGAGCCGCAGCCGCGTTTCCATCGGCAAAACCATAACAAAACATTATGTCTGCGTATTCGTTATTAGAATACGAAGCCATGTTATCCGAAATAACAATGATAACAAAAAGAATAACAAGAGAAACAAGAATTAACAATAATGATCGATAACAATTTAACGCGATGAGAGATTGGTTAAGATAACAACACACGTGCTTGCGCGGCGTAGAGTCGAAACTTACTAAAGATTAGGAAGGCGACGCGAGCGCAGCAGGCGCCGTGTAGTCCCCCGCCCGCACACCCCGCCACAAGAACAACAACAAGAATTTCGCCAGTAAAATCGGTTGTTTTATCGAGGATCATAAACTAAAAACACAGATGATTTCTCTCCCCGCGCCGGTTCAAACACATGCCATGCCACGAATTATGTATTTTAAAATTGACTTTTATACCTTTTTGGAAAGCTTACAGAATAGGCAAGTTGTTTTAGTTATTTGTACGATTAATGTCATAGAATTTTTTGTGACGAGACAACATTTTTGAAGCGTAAAATGAAAATATTGGTAAGATATTATGCTCATATCGCTCATTATTTTAATTATTTTGTTAAATTAAGTAGTTTTAATTATGTCCATAGCTTAATTGAAGTGCCAGCTACAACATCATTTTTAATGGTACCCATTCAAATATGTAGTTTTTTTTTTATTTGGAATTAAATGTCAAATTTTGGGTAAATATCGAAAAACCCTTAAAATTCAAATATCTCGAAAACTATTGAATTTCGGCCATACATATGGGGGGTTCAATTTGTTGCATTTTGGCCCCCTTATCAGCCCCTGACGGATATACGTCGAATTACCAGTAACCCTGTATATCTCGGGACCATGGGGTCCCGGTCCTTTGGAAGGCGTACGAGGGGCCGAAGGCAACTCGCAGAGGCCCTTTACACAATTTTAAATGATGAGGAGGCACCAACCGACGATTATCCCTGTATGCACCATGCAAGTGCACCCAAGGACAACCCCCGGTTGGTGCAGGACTATTGTAGAACATGGAAACAAAATATACCGGACTATGGGTTTGGGTGGTTATAGTGGATCAGTTACCTTGAACTATGGAAGGTCTATGTCCCCTGCCTGACCAATGAATTATGATATTCACAGATGAAATGATAGGGGTGACTTGCACACTCAATAATGGGCCCGCGAAAACGGTCGCTAGCACATAGTGTCGTAGCAACAAGGGGGCAATATGTCCTGAGGTGCTTGTGAGGAGTGGAGAGGTATTCCAGGGCTATCAGGACAATCCCGGAAGTACGGTCAAGATCCCTACCAGCATCTTACTGAAATACTTCCTTCCTCCAAGCACGTTTGCTCTTGCGAATCTCCACTCAAGCCGGCCAATAAAGGCAAGAATGAGGTGGGAGCTCTGTTCTTCGTCAGTGTTCACTCCAGCCGGCCAATAAAGGCAAGCCAGAGGTGAGGAACAAGACTTCTCGGGTTCCTGTATCTCTCTTGGTCTGGCTCCTCACCCTAGACCTGATCCGGAAAAGTGAACTCTTCCATCACAGACCTAGAGTTTAGAGCGCGCAAGGCCCACCACGACGTCAACGTAGAGATACGGTATTATTATAATTTATTTTGGGGTCAATGACCGCTGGTAGTGTTGTTACATAAAGTTATTAAGAAAATCAGTTTATTTTGTCATATTTAGATATCGGTACCCATCAAGTCTGTGAAGTGTACAGAAGCAAAAACTGATTACAAATTAAATTGATATTTCAAACAATTATACACTACATACGGTCCTTGACTTCACTTCCAAGGTAAAAGCCAGCCCTTGGGTCACAGAGAGTGTCAACAAGCCGTTTCGAAATTTCCTTGAAAAGACCATGAGCACTCGGACCCCACGAGCGCCGGAGGGTTTGGTAGAAATAGGTCGTAGGTTCGAACCCAGACAGGTGCTTTACTTTGTGTATTTCATCACCACTGCTCTCGAAACGGTGAAGGAAAATATCGTGAGGAAACGGGCATGTCCTAGAACCAAAAATTCGAAGACATGTGACATCTACCAACCCGCACCGGGCCCGCGTGGTGGATTACGACCCACTCCCTCTCACAGAGGAGGCCTGAGTCCCAGCAGTGGGAATATTATAGGCTGATTACGATTATGCTAGCTACTCGTAGTAACAACAGGCTACCTAGTTGAGTATTAACTAAACTTTTGTCATAATGTGTAGGTATTATTTCAAAATCATAGCTATATTCAAGTTGGAAATCCATTACTCTATTGTAAGTATTTAATAATGATAAATCGTGATTTTACTTCAAACAATAACTTTTTTCCTACCTAATACATTTTATTGTATTATTTTATGATGTATTAACAGTAGGTAAATTGTGAATACTCGTAATACGGATTTGATTACGTAAGTTTATCAGTCTACATACTGTTCATTGCCATCAGTTCCCACCTGTGCAAACTAACATGTAATTATTATAATCTTTTATCGATAATAATTACAATATTATGATTGAGAATTCGTCCGTAGGCATGCTTTACTTCAGGGGGCTTACCACCAGCTCATAAAGCAGGGTAGAAGTTGAACTGTACTGCTTTTTTGTACTATGACTAAGTAGTGTAGTTCAATTTCTGCCCTGCTATAAGAGCTGGTTGTAAGCCTCCAGGAGCTGGGGGCAGCGCGACAGCGGAAAAATTGCGTAACACACTATCGGTACTAAAAAGCCAATGCTACTTTTAGTGTGTTATGTAATTACCCTGCTGTTTTTGAGACTTCAACAATATTCATTGCGTTATTTACGTTGTTGAGCAAACCAATTTTTCGAACTTATGAAGCAATGGATTAGCAATATCCTCAAAAATAATTCAGATTGTGATTGCTTGTGTGTTACGGAAATTGGACTCGGGTATAAAAGACCTTTTTCTTTTTTTTTTTATAGGGATTCTAGAATTAATGTTCAGAAAGGACCATTCAAAAAATAGCTTTTAATGTAGTCTAAAACAAAATACTAACGAAATGAGAAACACGTGTACAGTCCATTCACAGTTATTTTACCTCTGATTTTGAATCACTGTCCAACTGTTCTCATTCCAATAAGTTTGCTGTTAGGTGGCGGAAATTCGGTATGGAAAAACATAATAACACTTTGCCCGACCTGGGAATCAAATCAAAATCAAAAGTCATTTATTCAAATTAGGCTGAGAATCAGGACTTTTCGAACGTCAAAAATACAAAAGACCGTCCCTCAAAAACGCCCGCCTTTCACCACTTCTTAGTGCTATCGCTGGGAAGAAGAAGTGGCGCAAGAAACTCCCCAGCAGCACAGCTAGAAAATACTTGATTGTATACAATACTACGTAACTATGTTAAGTAATTAACATTACAAGACACAGAACATAAAATTAATAATTTGCCATATGTCAGCTATCCACGTCAATATACCAACAAATATAAAAAAAAACAATACGTACTCAAGCTAAAAAATAATTAATTAAAATTTAAATGTAAATAAAAACTTACTACTTAAATAAAAAGCCTCCAGGCATAAAGGGCATGACAGCTTACATATTTATGCATTGCTGGGTTCTGTTCACATAGCTGTAAGTCACAAATGATAAACTAGGACCATCGAAGTGTATAATAAATAAATAAGTTAATATTATACCAATAACCTGTCAGTAAGCTAATTCTGGAAAAAGTGTTCATAAACATTGTCTTGAGTTAATCAGGGCGTCCAACTATTCTTATCGTGTAACTACTTACACGATAAAAATAGTTGGACGCCCTGAAAATCCAACCTTTGTTCAAAGGCATACTATTCCATCAACGAGTAGTCGTTGACAAAGGTTGGATTTTACTTGAGCTTTAAACGCATTAACGATACGCTCCATTATACGGTATGCCATAGTTGTCTGGGGAAATTCCTGTGACATCACGAGGGTCTTCATAGCACAGAAAAAATGCATTGCACTGTACCGCATGGATTGGTCGGAATCATGTAAACCGATCTTTAAATCTAAGAATCTACTAATTCGTAGCAATTCGGGTTGAAATTCATAGGAAAACAAAATCTTCCAGATTCGGAAAAACATGTTTGTGTCTATGTTTGTGCGGGAATCACGCATTCACGCCAAAACGGCTGAACAGATTGAAATAAATAACGTGATTACACAGTATTCTTATCAATCCTACTAAAGGTGGACAGTTTTGTTGTGTTTCCATTAAATTGACAGTTTAACGAGTAACGAAGTCATGTTTACAACATACTATCGATGCGGTATCGACGGCGACACCCGACGCCAGATAAAAACACCTATTTAGATGGAACCAGTTTTTCCGCATAATTATTTAATTTAAACAGTGCCCTTCTTTTTTACTACTTACCATATGCAAAAAAAAAAAGATATTTTTTAAACAGGGCCATATACAAGGTAAACTATTCCTTAGTATACGGCAATCAGTATTCCAGCTAAAAGAACACTTATCTATTCCTTTGTTGGTGCTTTGTAATAATTTATGGTTAATGAATAATTTGTAATCTGAGGGGTAATTCTCGTAATTTTAAGAACGTTCACAGTCTGATCTCAGTCTCAATCTGTCAAAAATACCTCTAACTTCCTTACATTTTTGACAAGTATTTGACATTGATTGTCATGAGATTGACATGAGATTGCAACTAGATTTTGAACGTTTTTAATTATGGGAGTTGGCCAATCTGTTTAAATTTTATATGGATCTGAAATAAAAATGATTTGATTTGATTTTATAATCATCGTTCACAATTCAGCAAATATCGCATTTGTATAAGAACGAGTTCTAGACGTCGCAGATTATATTAAAGAATATATAGTACATATTACTATAGCTTCAGGTACAGAATTAGAACCTTTCTTCTTCTCTGTTTCATTATTTGAAGAGGATGAAAAGTCATGAGATAATTATCTTAGATACTTACGAGTATCTTAGACAAAACGAGTACGACCTTTGGCCCAAGCTAAACCCGTCCAGCAATTTTTTGTCTTTCTAACAATTGAAATATTACAAATTTGACAACGGCCTAAGTTGTCAAATTTGTAATGTTTCAGTTGTAAGAAAAGCCAAGCCATTTTGAATTCAAGCCGATAAAGTTTCTTACCTTTACGACATTTTCGCTTGAATTTGAAGACTCTCTTTGCTGAAGAACTCGACCAAGCGTAAGATGAAGATGACGATGTATCGTCAGCCAGTGCGACGGCTGACGATACACTCGAAGCTGTCGCGTGCGCGGTTTCTGAAAAAAAAAACATAACCTTTTTAAAACTTTGAAAGACATTAAAATTTTGAAGTCACGTATGCTTAAGGCGATTGCGTAGTAGCACTTGTTCGTACATTCTCTAGGAGTACAAAAATCATTATATTAAGTTTTATGATTTATTATTGACGCATATCGTCAAAAACTATAAAAAAAAAAACGCTATTTGAAGTATATCCAGAGGTCTGGAGGCGATAGTCCTCGCGCGCCTGTATGAGTGGCGCGCGGAGGCACTACGCCGGGGGGAAAGTCCGCTCCCGCGGCAAATTGCGGCGGAGCGGACGGATCTCCGGCTCGATCTCATTGCGACATGGAAAGAGCGACTGTCGCAACCCAGCGCAGGGCACGCCGCGATAGCGGCGATCTCTTTGAGGAGTGACTAGAGAGGCGCCACGGCGCCCTCACCTACCGCCTGACGCAGGTCCTCACCGGACACGGAAGTTTCGGGAGGTTCCTGCACATCATTAGGCGGGAGGAAACGCCCGGGTGTCACCATTGCCAGGATCGCCCAGAGGACACGGTGGAGCACACGGTGGAGGTCTGCCCCGCTTGGGCGGAGCACCGCCGTGTCCTCGTAGAGGCCGGCGGTGCTCCGCCCAAGCGGCGGCGTGCAATCGGCAGCGGCGGCGGCCTCTCGCGCCCGGCCCTGGTGCAAGATATGGTCCGGAGCGAGAGGGAGTGGGAGGCAGACGCCTCCTTCTGCGAAGCAGTCATGCTAGCGAAGGAGGTGGCGGGACGGATGACAGAGAGAGCCTCCCGTCCTAGCCGCCGCGGGAGACGCTCCGGGCGTCGGGAGCCGCGTGACGACTCCCGGCCACCGTAGGCGCCTGCGGGCGGAGAGCAATGGGTAGCTCACCGTCCAATCAGGACCAGGCCCGTGCTGGACGGCGCGTAAGTGTTCCACGCGCGCCTCAAAGAGATGTCAGCATAATTTGAGGGGCCTCTTAGGACCGAAGCCTGCCGGGTCAGCGGGATTGTCCGAAAGGGTTACCGCTACCCCGGAACATAAAGGGCGAAGGAAGGAACATGGGTGGGTTTTAGTCAGTAAGAGTCTAACACTCCCTTCCGCTCCACCCAGAGCGGGAGGGGTCATTTGATGATTTCCCACCAGAAAAAAAAAAAAAAGGATATCCTGAGCTGACAAAAAAAAAAAAACAAAAATATAAGGTTGAATGTCTGACACATGCTGAACGAGCTGTGGGAGCTGTAGATTTTTTTTAATAAAAAGGTAAAGATTGGTGCCCTGAAACAACCAAACGGGGGGCAGAGGTTCACCATGAAGGAGACAGCGGGACGACTTGGATGTATTCCTTAGGAATTGACAAGAAGTACCGCAGAGCCGTGATCGATGGAAAGAATGTAGTGAGGCTTTTGGCCAGCACTAGGATAATACAGATTTAAAAAAGACAAACCTAACTCGGATGAATGGAATGAGTTGACAATTAATCGCTTATCTGATAAATTGATTAATATAACATTAGTTAAATCATTGTCCTTTATGCGCAGGACAACCGATAACCTTATAATAATGAGATCAGAGAAAGGTCGGGAGAATCCAGTGCACTCAATAGTAGGCACTGGATCTCCCGACCTTCTTCTTTCTCTAAGAAAATTAAGGTTAGGGAAATCCAATCATGTGTAGATATAGTAATCATTACACATGACTGGATTTTCCCGACGTTCCCTACGTGAAAGTGATTTTTCTTCGTCATAAGTCTTAGTAGGTACGCGACTAACTGATGACTTGCGACAAAGTATTGTACAGACGTCAGCACCTCAAGCTACTACAATCTGTCAAATTTCAACTTTATTGCTAAAGCATTAGGTTCAAGGCTGATTGGGAAAATTTACAGTTTCGAGTAGCTTGACCTGCTGGCGTCTGTACAAATAAGAGACTGATTCAGTTTCTTCTGACTCTTCTTAGGAACATTAACAGGCATCGAAAAGGACAAATTAAATTCATAAATCATCATCAGCATCGTCTGCCTTTTCCTAACTATGTTGAGATCGGCTTCCAGTCTAACTGGATGCACCTGAATAGGTACTAACATTTTATATGGAGCGACTGCCTTTCTGAGGTCCAATTCTTGTAATTTTAAGAATATTCAGTGTGATCTCAGTCTCAATCTACCAAAAATACCTCTAATTTTCCTACATATTTGACAAGTTGACATTGATTGTCGCTTTGATGAGATTCCGACGATTAGATTTTGAACGTTTTTAATTACGTGAATTGGCGTTCTGACCTCCAAAACACAAATTAACTTCATAAATATGTTTATAAATATATCTATAAATAGGTATAGAAAATCAATGGTCTTTAAAAGTTCTTCCTCAAACAAAATATTAAAATAAAACATACGCAACATAAAATATGCTGAAAAGAAACCTGTATATTCGGCTTATATCCGCAAATACATACAATCTGTCAAATTTCTTTAATACATTTTCAACTTTATCGATAAAGCATGTAAGGTTTAAAGTTGATTGGGATAATTTCACAGTTTTGGGTAGATTCACCTGTACCTGTGGATTCAGCACATGATTCTAGACTCCCTTAGAAATACTTGGTTGGTTATCGGTTATAAAAAAGAAAAGCGCTACGCAGTCAAAATGTATGGAACAGCAAATTTTTATTTAATAATTGACTAACAATTTCAACCTGTATCAATATGTATTACATAACAGACACAAATAAATAAATTAACAACGCTGTAGAGTAACTAAATGAAAAAAAAGAATGGTAATAATGATGTAATTAATTATTTTTTTAATTATTAAAATATACCTAAACACACATATCAAAAGTGTCGTGCCGGTAAAAATGTTAGGTACAGACCTGCAGGTGAAGCTACCCGAAACTATCAATTTTTCCCAATCAATCTTGAAAGTCTATTATAGAAAGGAAGTCAACAAAAGCCCATACAACTTTGCCCAAATATGTACCTCGAGGTACACGTGCACCAAATCGTAGAAAAGAAATAGAGGAATTCGAAAATAATTGTATTTTTATCTTTAAATAATTTAAAACTACACAGTCAATTATTTTTTGTTATGTTAATAACCTGTAACACAATTAAAACATGTGGCAACTTTGCATGTACAGATGCCAGAAGGTCAAGCTACCCGAAACTGTCAAATTTTCTCAATCAACCTTGAACCTTAATGCTTTAGCGATAAAGTTGAAAATCTATTAAAGAAATTTGACAGATTGTAGTAACTTGATGTGCTGGCGTCCGTACAATTGAGTTACATTTGGTTGACACTAGGGTTGACTTTATTTCGTATGACATTTTCATCATGTCGTTCGTTTCTGCGTTATATACATCTGTACAATATAATAATTATATGTATATTTCAGATTGAATTATTTATAAATTAATATTCGAAAGGAAACAAACGTGAAACAACAGTGGCTGAAGCCGACACCAGACAGCTGTCAACTTGACAGTTTTTTTTTTAATAAGTAAGGTAGTGGTGGTCCCGATGATAGAGTGCCAAAATGGCGTGCTTTTTATTATGTTAAAAGTTATTTTACTCTCGTCCCCGGGTAACCTTAGGAAAAATATCTAAATGTAATATTATTTAGTGTAATCTAGTGTATTTTATGCAAGTAAGTGTACCTCGGTACTTCGCTTGGGCAGATTTTGGTGACATCCTTTGACAGATTGTAGTAGCTTGATGTGCTGGCGTCTGTACACTTATTTCGGTCTAGCTCTAATTCGACAAATGTGCAGAGTACCGTGCGGAAATATGGAATATATTTTTTATCTTATCTAATATACATATATAATTAGATAAGAAATATAAAAACTACATTAAAATTTTAGATCTGTGCAATTATAGAAATAAAGAAGTAAAAAATTAAAACATTTTCCTTACCCGTACATGTCACTAAAACTAAAATATTTGCCACAAATGCTACACAAAGCAATATTCTGCCCGTCATCGCGACTAAGCCACGTCTGAACATATACAGCAATGAATTTTATTTATATACATAGACGCGTTTTTTTTAAACCAGCTGTTTTATTGTTCGCGTTACATTTGATACAACATCAATTATAGCGTGCTTCCAAAATATACATGTGTATGTTATAAACCTCTTTGATAACGATTTTGTTCGTTAATTTTATGTACCTTATATAAAAGAAAATCGTTAGGTACTGTTTTTTTCGAAATACGAATAATGACGAGGTCAGCGTGTCTAGCAATCTTTTTCCTCGTATCGGGGATTCAATACTCCCCGGCCCAACTCGTTCGCTGTACAATTGCCGCGAACGTCATAATTATTACGTCAAAGCATTACAAATTGCAAATTGTAGATCGTGTATTGTTTTAAAGATCCTTTAATCCTAGGATTTTGTTTCTGCTTTCCTTAATAGTTCAAACCTCATCATCTGCCTCGCCTTTTCCCAAGTATGTTGAGGTCGGCTTCCAGTCTAAACGGATGCCGTATTTTACATGGAGCGACTGCCTATCCAACCCACAACCCAGTTACTGGGTAATACCAAACCCTTCAAATCTACGATCGAAAAAGATTGTCTTTTAAAAACAATCCCTTTTTCCTGCTGCTATTGATGTATCTGATAATGACTAAATACTTTTTCAAAAACACTGAATGCTTAGGCATAGGGAATTTTGTCAAGATACTGTGCACAATTATACACAAAAATACAGCCAGCTTCTATCTACTATTCTGCCAAAATATTGCGATCTATGTTCGTATCATCGTCATCCGCCTAGCCTTTTCCCAACTATATTGGGTCGGCTTCCAGCTTATCCGGATGCAGCTGAATACCAGTATTTTACATGGAGCGACTGCCTATCTGACCACCACAACCCAGTTACTGGGTAACACGATACCTCTTGCCAAGACTGGTTGTCATACTTTCGTGCTTATTACTACCCGTAACGACTGTCAAAGATCTACAAATGACAGCCGGGACCTACGGCTTAATGTGCCTCCGAGAAACGGAGGTTTCGGCATGTAATGGATCATCCATCCACTCGTACAAGCGTTGCTTAACCTTGAAGATCGACCGGTGCGGCTGTTATACGTTAGCCACGAGTCCCCACTAATTTGTCCGCTTGTGTGGTGCAATATATTATTGGCTAAACTATTCATGGCCTAATCATCGCATATGATGACGACAGAAGCGGGTGGAGGGCAGAGAACCGGATTTTTTGAGCGACTTTGAAGAGGCCTGCAATATGCTCCATTGAGATAGGCTGAGTTGAATAATTCCAATATAAATATTATTATGCTTACGCCATTACACGGATAGATCTTAAAATTATTAATGTGTTTATAAATAGCTGGATTTCCTTATTCACCAATTTGTATTCTTAGATCCTGGAGGTCGAAATATCAGGATATTTTAGTCTCTTGGTTACAACGAAAACACAGAATTTATTTCCATTATACCTATCGTTAAATCTAAACAGTTTAAATGTCGTGTCGTAAATAATGTCATGGTGCATGATTACACTTAGGTACTGTAGGTACCCTAATGGTCGTCGTTTTTTGCAGGGTTGTCAAACTCAATTGCGACGTGAGAGGAAGGGATGCGTAGACGACCCGTTGTACCGGCCGACAGACAGGACCAATACATTAATTCGGATTCGTGCTTGTGTGTGTGCGTTGCCGAATTATGTTACAAGTACTTATAAGCGCGTGCGATTGTTGAACTAAATTGTTTCCCGCACAACTCACATCTAAAAATGTAAAAAAAAAATATTTCATAAATCGAAAATATTATCGATTCTGAATCATTTCTGAAAGGGAATAAAAAAAACCGGTGCCGGCGCAAGCGAAACATCTCATGTTTTTCGTAAAAAATAGTAGGTAGGTAATTTAATACTAAATAAAAGATATAGTCAAAATTCTTTTCTAAACGATTTGCTAATTCTTTTTTAGCAGGAGTAATAGTAATTTTTACATACAATTATTTTTATAGTCTACGTGAGTCTACGTGAGTCTACGTCTACTTCGTTGTGCGATTTGTGCGCTTTATTTTTTATAATATAACCGACTTTTGTCAATTTGCCCCACTGCATATTATTATGTACGGTATTAAGATATCCTAACATTATACAGTGAGAGAGTATGTCTAAATACTTCCATAAAATACGTCAGTCTGCTATGAATCTTGGTTTTATTGTCCCGATCACAACACATACAACTTTTGGCATTACTTTGGATTTGGATCTTCTCGATTGGTTATTTTTAAAACTTAACTCGTGCGTTATATGTGATCGGCCATTATCGGCACGCCTCCATCTGCAGTTTCGAGTTGGCGGACTCGAATTCGTCACCAACTGCCGAGAATGTATGCATTGCGACGCGTGCCGTGGCCGTCCCTGCCTCGACACAGGTAGAGACAACGACGTGTGTAGGTTCGTCGACCCCCAAACGATCCTACGCAGCAATAGTAGCCGCTAACAAGCCTGTTGAGTCGCAGAACTCGCAGGTAAAACTAACGGGAAAGCCAAAAGGGGGTAAACGGAGCCGGTCGAAACTCAACAAGGTTTTGAAAAGGCAGGGTCCTGAGAAGGACACGTGGTGCGACAAGGATGGTTTCATCAAGGTGGATAAGAAGAAGAAGAAGAAGCCTCCTTGTCAGAACCAGTGCGGCACCGCGCAGACAGGACCCAATATGCTGCTGCGTTCAGCAATCCCGACGACGTAGTTGTACGTGTCCAGACTGCACCACTCCACGAAGGTTGAGGAGATCGTGGAGTACATGCGTGTGAAGACTAACTGGACTTTGAGGGTCGAGAAGTTGGAGTCGCGTCACAACTCGAATTTCAAGTCGTTCGTGGTGCGTGATCATCTCAAGAAGTTCCTCAAGGAAGAGTTCTGGCCGAAGGGTGTTGTGTATCGCCAGTTTCGTGGTTGGCTACATGACACCAGTCAGCGAAACACGACGCAGACACTTCGTGTGCGTTAGTTAGTTTTTTAGCGTACCTAATTAAAATGTTGTATGTATTTATAGTATTTTTAAGTTATATTAATATTGTATTGTATGGGCCTTGATGCCTGAAATAAATGGATAAATAATAAATACCGAGGTATACGGAGACACTTTCTGAATCAACATTTTTTGGAATCCCGGAGAGACTTCGTTGACCGTATTTTCCAGAACTTGCAACTGACTAGAGATATAAGAGGTCTTTTTTTTTTTTTTTTTTCTGGTGAGAAATCATCAAATGAATCCTCCCGCTCTAGGTGGAGCGGAAGGGAGTGTTAGACTCTTACTGACTAAAACCCACCCATGTTCCTTCCTTCGCCCTTTATGTTCTGGGGTAGCGGTAACCCTTTCGGACAATCCCGCTGAATATAAGAGGTCTTAATGACTATTTGTTTTTGTCACTTAAAAAACCCCATAAACCGGTTTCGGCTTCTACTATTATTAGATGGATTAAAAATACTCTTTCAGACTGGCGGTATTGATACGCGCGTCTTCTCAGGGCATAGTACACGACACGCCTCTACATCCAAGGTTAACTCAAAAGGAAAGACAAACTGCTGGTTGGACAAATAATTCATTAACATTTGCAAAATTTTATAGGAGGCCAATTCTCAATTCAGGAGAGTTTGCCTATGCTGTGCATAATAATATATTTTTAGTTTTTAGTACTTACACTATTACTCATTATATTATTGTACTGTCACGATGGATATTGTGATCATAAATGTGCCATTATTAGTTGATAAATAACGGATGGTTACCTATGTACCGAATAAGGCTGATTAATTGATTATTAATATGATTACTGATTGTTAATTATGTTTAATTCTAGAGAAGAATTTAAGATGTTTATAAATAAAAAAGTTTTGATGTAATAAAAATATTTATTTTAAAGAACATAATGACTATGGAGTCAGGATTATCTCAAGTTTACCATCTCTCTAAACATCTGCATGGTAAAGTAACATATATCGAGAACGAAGCACGCAGTATAATAATGATCGAACTTCACACAGGTAAGTTCGTTTGATCATCTATTATAGAACATAAAGTAAAAAGGCTTATAGATAAAATTTTACTTTACTGTATATATATTGATCTGAATATTAAAAAAAGATGTACAGTATGTACAGTACAGAAGTCGCGCAGCTCCGCTGCGCAGCCCACCCCCACCGCGAACCCCTCTGCCGCCGCCGCCGCCGTACGTTCTAGTAGACGAGTCAGTATGTTATTAGATGTGCGGCACAAAGCACGCACATATAATAACATATTTCGATAAATTTTTCTTTTGTAATAAATGTTGAGAAAAAAGCAGAAGAGTTTGTTTGTTTGTTTGGACGCGTTAAACTCACTGATTGGATTTTAATAATTGTTTTTGCATTGGATAGCCAAATTCTTGAGGAAGGGTAGTACGCTACGACCCTTAGGAACGAGGCGGGTGAGACCGCAGGGCACAGTGTATAGATGTATATTATTATTTATATTTTTATAGCTCATTGACAGTTTCGTCAGTTTTGAAAATATATTTGTTTTTTTTAATTTGGGAGAAGCGTACGGTGGTCCCATATAAATTTTATTAAGTGACAAAACACGAAAATTAGAAACCAAATAAGTACATCAACCTCCCAAATTAAAGTTATTTTTCACTTTATAGTGTTTTTTTGGAATCGGTTTTTCTTTGTAAAAAAGTTTTTTTAATTCGCCTTTTTTCAGTGAAGTATTGTTTCGGTCTAGCTGTCTTTCGCCAAGTATGCAAGAGTGAAAGGAACTACGTTCCAGCCGGATATCCCACGACAACTCTAACTGTCGACTGTCTTTTCTTGGATTGGTTTGAGCATGCTTTATTTTGGGGTTATTCCACAAATCCCCATTGAGAATTCCCATCAATAGGGTTAGTTTATAATATGATCAATTTTAACCAATGGATTATTGAGGATTTGTGAACAAAAAGTTCACAAATCCTTATTACTCTTATTACTTCCTACTAATATTATATGCTAATTGCGAAAATTTGTGAGGATGGTTGGATGGATGTTTGTTACTCTTTCACGCAAAAACTACTGAACGGATTTTGATGAAACTTTACGGTATAGCTTATACATTAGAATAACACACAGGATACTTTTTATCCCGATATTCTTACGAGATCGACACTTATGTGGGTGAAGCTGCGGGGCGCTGTTAGTATATTATAAATGGAAAAGTAACTCTGTCAATCTGTCTGTTGCCTTTTCAAGCCTTAACGTCTGGATGGATTTGGATAATAATTGGCACACAGATATAATATGACCGTGTGAAAATCTCACCGTGAAAACTAAGGTGAAGTCGGCTCTTAAAAGTGTCAATCCGTAGCTACAGGTGAAATGATAGCTCACTTAAATTTCACTTCACCTTAGTTTTCACGGTGAGATTTTTACAGAATAGACAGGCTGGGTTAGGACATAGAATACTTTTTGTCCCGATGCTATAGTACACACGGCTACACATCAAGTTATGCATTTCCAGTTTTAGCTGACCTCGCATTGTATAGGTTTTTCGTACAATCAGAAGGCAGCTTATACTGGTTTTGTATAGCTTGATGTGTAGCCGTGCGTACGTACTCGTGGGATAATTTCAGACCTCCATGCGAGCGAAGCTGCGGGCAAAAGCTAGTGAAGTATAAACGCGTCTGAACGTGTCATGGATTTCCATACAATTATTACACTTCGTTTCAAAAATAAAAATCACAATAAGGATGCCAATGAGGAAGCCATAACATGATTTATATTTTTGAAAGAGAGGGTGCTTAAAAAGCTTTTATTTTTCCTTTTTAATAAGTGAAGTTTTTGAAAGTTGGGTAAGTATGGCACGTGCTCGAATTAGGTATTAAAGCAACGTTCATGGCGTAAATGTTAGGTACACGTGTCACTCAAAATTAACGGATAAAAAAACAAACTTAGAATTTGCTTTGGAATGTATTTCTTTTTTTTGCTTTAAATAGTACCTATCTAGTCGGCTGATACGTTTTGGATGGATTTCTGAAATAGTTCTGCTAAATACCAAGTTATCCTTGGATTATCCTTGTAAGTTAAAGATGCTAAAGTAAGGTCAACGAGTCGAGATAAGGAATGTAAACAAACTTTCAGGGGTTCATAACATTTTATTTCACCATTATCCTATAGCAGTCCACTACTGGACATAGGCCTCTCCTATTGCACGCCATTCAACTCGATTTTCGGCAACTCTCATCCAGCCCACCTGGCCTGAGGGGCGTCCTACGTTACGTTTACCGGACTAGAGTGCTACATGGATCTCTTGGCGCCTGAATTACATTGTCAGGAGGGCGTTGTTGGTAAACATTTTGTTAATACAATTGATGTGGCACATCAATTCAACAACTTTTACTATGGGACCAAACCAGAAATCGCGAAAAAAAAAATCAGCTGTTCCCTACATTTTGACGAGTTAGACGAACATAAATGTAGGGAACAGCTGTTTTTTTTTTTCGCGATTTCTGGTTTGGTCCCATAGGTAGTAAAAGTTGTTCATAATGATGAGTACAATGACCTCTTAAGAGGTTGTTGGTGTTTTACCAATAACCCTGTATATTAAGAAGCAGGTCTATACCTATTTATAGCTTCCATAATTGGTCAGTTTGACTTTAAAGTTTTAATTAATTTGACAGATAATAGAGCCTTTCCGGATACAGTAATTTTCGTCTTCAAGGCAAGATAAATACACCATGCTTATTTTCTTAGCAAATTTAATCAGAAAAGCATCGGTACCTACTTAATTATAAACAAGACACAAATAGTAAAATAATAATGAAAAAATCTATTAATTCTCATCAATAATCTAATCTATTAGAAGAAAATGAAATATTAGGTACCTACCGACAAATCTATAATTTCTTTTCAAATTGTATAGTAGAGCATTTATTTCTAATCAAAGTCAAAATTATAGAGCATTTATTCCTAATCAAAGTCAAATAATTTATTTAGAAAGAAAAGAAAGAAAATACTTTTATTTGCGATAAACATGACGCAAAAAAGAACATAAAACACAAAAAAAAAACGAAACGGTTGGGGAAAAAATGCACATTTCAAATAGGCACATAGAAGGCACTTTTGAACGTCAAAACTTACAGTAAAATAGAATTGATTAGTCGCCCCTTCCAAAAGGTAGTTTTCGTATGGAGAAGAATGGGTAAGAAACTCCACTACCACACAATCGTATATAATAAGATGTTTACACGATTAGAAATAAATGCTCATTGTAGTTTATTTTCGTGTGCGTTTCACGAATGTCAAGATGTTAGTTCCAGGGTCGTCGCATTCATTGTTGACACTACTGCTGCAGTGGTATTCTGTGATAATCTCACCGTGAAAACTTAGGTGAAGTGAGCGTGAAGTGAGTTGTCATTCCGACTGATGCTAGGAATTGACAACACACTTCAAGCTCACTTCACCTAACTTTTCACGGTGATATTTTTACAGAATAGATCGGTAGACTGCTTGAACTGAAAATAGAAAACAGATGTAATTACTATTTATGATAAAATAAAAAAAAAATAGTATAAGTATACTTACATCCTACTAATATAATAAACGCGAAAGTTGGTATGGATGGATGGATGGATGTTTGTTATTCTTGCACGCAAAAACTACTGAACGGATTTGGATGAAATTTGGCACACAAATAGTTTATAACCGGGATTAAGACATAGGTTACGTTTGAGCACAGCGTCATCTAGCTTCCATTTCGATGTTTAAGTATTTGAATAGTTACCATTTATTTTAATATTTGCTATCCGTAGATATCCAAAAAGTCAAGAGACGCGTGCTGAGCTGGAATTGAAAAAGAAAAACGTTACATAAAATGTAAGACGAAAAAGCGAGAAAGCTATTAAAAGTAACTTTTTTAGGGTCCCGTACCCAAAGGGTAAAAACGGGACCATATTCTAAGACTCCACTGTTCGTCTCATGAACCGTGATAGCTAGACAGTTGAAATTTTCACAGATGATGTATTCTGTTGCAACTATAACAACAAATACTAAAAACAGAATAAAATAAATATTTAAGTGGGGCTCCCATACAACAAACGTGATTTTTTTGCCGTTTTATGCTCGATATTAATAACGGCAATAGGTAGACGCTTGAAATATTCACGGAATATTCAGTTGTATATTCACTTTAAAAATAAATATTTAAGGGGGCTCCCATACAACAGACGTGATTTTTATGATCAGAGACTTAGTTAAACTAATCATGTCCATATTGCGTAATTCCACCTGCCCTGAGATTAACACTGTTCTGTCCGGCACCCTAATTGCACAGGTAACACAAATTCAATCACACAATATGCATCATTTTGAAGGATATTGCTAATTCATTGCTTCATAATTATGTTCGAAAATTTGCCTGCTAAATAACTCAATTAATATTGTTGAACTGTCAAAATGAAAGTCATTTTTACTGTTAGTGTACTCGTATTATGGTGCTTCTAAACGGGCATGTTTATATTGCAATATGTGGCTGCAACACAGTGGCCGGCAACATTGCCAACAATACCAGCTAGACTATGCAATATTGCAGTAATGTCCCGGCTATATAGCCACAGATGTTTGGTATGCTTGGGGAAGGCCAATGCATTTTCGATAGGTTGCCGGACGATCGATCGAAAATACTGCAATATTGCCCGGCTAGTGAAGAAAAAAAATGACTAATATTTCGACTAATGAGAGGATAATTGACTTTATTGCTGAAGTACATTTACATTTATAAGAAACTCGAAGTCACTATTTGAGATTCTAGTATAGTTCCTAAATCTTACTTCTTGACTTAAATTATCTAAATTTTCACGCCTATTGAAGTAATCCACAATCTTGTCTTTTTCTTTTTATCTTTTAAAATAATATAAGCTCCTGCAACAATAGTAATTTCGTCAGCCACTGTTGTCTGATTCTGTAGCCCGTTTACGAGTGTTAATCATGGGTCATAATGTTGGATATATATTGCAACACATGGCCCAGTCATGTTGCTCAGCCATAGGCTGTAGTAAAATGTTTTTGTGATGGCCGAGCAATAGTTGCCCACAGTACAGCTACAAATTGCCGTGAAAGTATGTTAAGTATTTAAAGAGCTCAACTTAATTAGGTACAGACGCCAGCACATCAAGCTACTACAATCTGTCAAATTTATTTAATAGATTTTCAACTTTATCACTAAAGCATTAAGGTTGATTAGGAAAATTTGACAGTTTCGGGTAGCTTGACCTGCAGCTGGCGTCTATACATAATCATAGTGTAATGAGGTGGCACACAGATAAGTGATTTCAAAGACTTGGCCATGCAGAACACGTACGTTATGAGATGATATATTTACATACTTACCTACTATAATCTGGTTATTAGGCTATATGGCTTTATTAGGTTATCTGTTTTATTGACGTCATGCAGTGCAACACACTAAAACTCCTATTCCGAACTGTAATCGGATCTTGGCTGCTCTACACATGGAGCATCAAACATCAAACATGTTGCACCATCTTATGATTCCTTTGGAATCTCAATTTAATTTGTATGATTCAACAAGTACTTTGTTACCGAAGTACTTGTTGAATCATACAAATTAAATGGGGTACCTGGGTTACCCCAGGTGCCCTCTGTGAGATGGTCAGTAACACCAAGGCGTTGCTGCCTTCCTTGAGGAGCTGGGGGTCTACTCCGAAGAGGTATCGGCCGAATGTTCGGCCGTTTCCTGCTACGAAGTTACTGTTTGGTTCGGTTGGTCCCGATCCTACACTCCTACACTCTTTCGAATATTGACTATGGTCCCGACCAACTGAGCCGATCCGAACTTTTTTCGCATTTTTCAATAATATTCGGTTCGGCCATGTGTCGGTCCGATCCTATCATTCGCACTTTGCACTTCGTAGTAGACCCCCAGGGGTGGATCGAATAATCGATTTTCCCACTCGTGCGCAAAATACTGGTATTTACGTGGAGTTGCGGACACCAGCCCATATTACCTGAGATCCAAAAACAGATGGCAAATCTGTAAGAAAAGTGAGATACGATTATAACACTTACGGCACATTTCATAAGGCACACATTTCCCTTCCTTCCTCCAGTGTCCCTTGATACATCGGCAAGCTGGGAAGCATTCCAAGACTAGCAATAGCCGCCGTATTAGACCGCCTCGAGGACATCTTCCGTCAGGAGTGGATTCCGTGCAGTCATCCGATGGGCAATATAGTGGGCAGGCGTTGTACTCCTCGTTTGGACGCTCACATTTGAATGGAGCTGGGGATTAGAGGAAATACTTATAAGATAGGTACAGCACATCAAGCTACCCACTTCAACCTGTCAAAATTTAATAGATTTTCAAATTTATTACTAAAGCATTAGGTTCAAAGTTGATTGGGAAAATTTGACAGTTTCGGGTAGCTTGACCTGTTGGCGTCTGTACAGTCAACAGCAAAAGTAGATGATCAAAATCAGAAATTCAATACTAATGAACGGAGTTCGCGGCGTCGTGAAGTCGGCGTGGAAGTGATTCAAAAGTATGTGATTGTAAATTACATAATTATGAATCACTTCGACGCCACACAGTTCTGACGCGAACTTCGTTCATTATTATTGAATTTCTGATATTGATCATATACTTTTGCTGTTGACTGTACGTACTCAGGCTATATTTATTAGATAGTTACTTAGGTTATACTGTATTTTGTGAGAAAGAACGAACGCCGAAGGAGATCCTTGTAGCTTGTAGCATTCATAAGAATCTTCTTATGTCATATGAGATGCCCATGATCACAACCAAATCAAAAAGAATCAAAAATGAAATCATGGCAAAGAAGATGTTCTGGATTTAGACACTATTGAAGGAGACTGAGCGAATTTGTATGGGAAGTGGACAAATAGCGATATGGTTTTGATATAATAAACCAAAAAAAATAAACGTATCTTCTTTATTTCTTTATCTTTCTATATTTGTATAGGAATACTTCATCTATCCTCTACAGGGTTATTGTTAAAACATTAATACCTCTCAGACTGTATTACTTACATCATAAACAACAACTTTAGTTGACAATGCATCAGATTTTCATACAAAAATAAAAATATTTCAATTGAACGAATTGAAATATTAACGAAGCTGCTGTGCTGTGTGCTGTGTGCGTGTGTGTGTGTGCTGTGTGCTGTTACTTGCTGTTGAAGTAAATTCTAACGATTTTAAACGTGAAAATGCTCATTTCAGACATAATATTATGTTTCATTGTATTCAATACTTATAGATTTTATTTTAAATATCTTAGAGTGATACTACGTAATTAAGCTTTTCGCTTTCGGATAGCTCTATTTTCGATTCAAAATCAAAAGTCATTTATTCAAATTAGGCTGAGAAACAGCACTTTTCGATCGTCAAAATTACAAAACACAGGCCCCAAAAACGCCCGCCCTTCACCACTTCCTAGTGCTGGGAAGAAGAAGTGGCGCAAAAAACTCCCCAGCAGCACAGCCTGCTGTCTGTTCAGTTAGAAAATAATTGATTGTATAGAATACTAGGTACCTACGTTAAGTAATTAACATTACAAGACACAGAGCATAAAATTTAATTATTTGCCATATGTCAGTTAGCCAGGCCAATATACCAACAAATATAATAAAAACTATACGTACTCCAGCTAAAAAATAATTAATTAAAATTAAAATGTAAATAAAAAATTACTACCTAAATAAAAGCCTCCAGGCATAAAGGGCGTGACAGCTTACATATTTATGCATTGTTGGGTTCTGTTCATATAGCCATCACCCGAAGCCACAAACGACAAACTAGGACCATCGAAGTAAAATAAATAAATAAGTTAATACTAATAACAATAACCTGTCAGTAAGCTAATTCTGGAGAAAGAACATAAACATCGTCTTGAGTTAATTAGGACGACCAACTATTCTTATCGTGTAAGTAGTCGTTGATGGAATAGTCATGTTTTATTTTATTGGGACATAAAACAGTTACACGTTACAGTTGTAGTAAATAATAAACTAGGGTAATAGAGGTACACATGTCCGCGGAATAATCTATTATGGAGAAATAAAACAAAACCACGAATCATCTACTGGAGGCGATTTAGGTTAGGGAGAATTTATGATTATTGTGCAAGCAATTGATTAGCCACTCTTTTAAATTTTGTTTGTGATAGTGAAAATATATCAAGATCGAGAAAGTGTGTGTTATATATATTTCTATGCGACGACGGAGGGGCGCCCTTGCGGGGCACTACTATTTCATGATGATGAAATAGTAGTAGTAGTCAAAATAGTTTGTTCCTTACGTTTACTTCCTGCGGTCGTCCTAGACCCTCTGGATAGTCTAGATAGTAGAGATTACTCACGGCATTCCGTAGTATCAACACAAGTCCCATTCGGTGCCCTCATCATATTGAAGTCACATGTACACCTCGGAGTCCCACAACCTGTGTGCAGACATTCTCGATACTGTTGATCTCTTGTTGGACAATCGTCTCTGTAGCAGTCTGATGGACACAAGTTCTCGCTTTCTCCAGGAGGGCATTGCAGCTGCACTAGAATATAGGAGAATATCATGGAACGAGATCGCCTCGTTTGTCGTTGGCAAACGTTACTGCTGAGCATGAGTTCCCGTGTTTGATACACAGTGTTTTTTTTTAAACTTTGCTCCACAATAGGTACCGTAAGGTATTACTTAATTAGAATGATTTCTATTTTTTTTTAAAAACCTTGCCCCACACTAGGAATTACTCCTATATCGTGGGTGCGTTTACAAACATTAAACTCACATACACAAACAGCCAGACCCGGAACAACTACCTGTAGGCAATACAAAATTTGTTCCGTGCGGGAATCGAACCCGCGACACGCAGCGCAGCAGTCGATCGCTCAGCCACTGCTCCAACCGTGTTAGTTATTTAGTTTTTGGTTTATTGGGTTCTCCCGCCAAGGATTTCTCAGTAGTACACCAGAGACCGGTTTATCGCAATAGGTTCGCCTCCTATTACATGGGACTTGAAGATAACTGGCGAAAAGTGGGTGTTACATAGAAGCAGATAACGATACTTAAAAGTATTTCTCGAGCACCGTGGGCAATCGATCGACCCGTGCGGCTGTTATTACATATATCAAAAGTGTCTAGGGATTAAGTACAGACGCCAGCAGGTCAAGCTACCCAAAACTGTCAAATTTTCCCAATCAACTGTGCACCTTAATGCTTCAAGGATAAAGTTGAAAATCTATTAAAGAAATTTGACAGATTGTAGTAGCCTGATGTGCTGGCGTCTGTACGTTTTAGAGTATCGCCGCAATTGAGGATTATTATTTTAACTTTTTTGGATCGTTATTGTTTCTTTTTAGTTAATTTCACTATTTGAGTAAAGAATTTTCTTTAATTTTTTACAGTATTTTGCAGTATTTTGTGATTTGCTATCAATAAATTGACTTTAATAATTGAAGAGTTCCATTGTCTGTCTCCGAAATTCATCAAAAGATTTTTACGAAATTTTAATGGGTCTATTTCGGAAAACAAAATGATAAATAAATTAAATCAATTCTTAAACATAAACAAAAATATTATGCCCAATTTTACTAGCAAGATTAGAGGTACCCAAATAACAACTTTGACAGAAATCAGGGTGTACCGTACTGGTATACTGAACACATCTGCGTACCCCTGTAGGAGTACAGGCGTGATATTATGTTGTGTGATTGCGTAAACAATGCATACCTTACATACGCGATAGCAGCTATCGCCGTTGATTTGGTGGCATTTATTGAAGAGTTCCGTTGTCTGTCTCCGAAACTCATCATCAGATCTTTACGAAATTTAAATGGGACCATTTCGGAATTAATCTCTTTCGAAAAATATACGTACGACGCCAGCACATCAAGCTACTACAATCTGTCAAATTTCTTTAGTAGATTTTTAACTTTATCGCTAAAGCATTAAGGTTCAAGGTTGATTGGGAAAATTTGACAGTTTCGGGTAGCTTGACCTGCTGGCGTCTGTACATAAAAAAAATATAACTGTAAACATTTTGAAATATATAATTATAAACAATTATAAACATTGAGAACCTCCTTCTTTTTTTGAAGTCGGTTAAAAAAAACACTTTTCATTCGTTTATTAACATGACATCATGCCTGAATTCCTCGAACGGAGAGGCAGGAATGTAGGTAGGTAATTATGAAAGATGTTAAAAAAATCAGCCCTTAGTAAAACAAATAATGACTTACTAAATAATAGTCAAAATACTTACCGGTAGTATGAATCGTGACAAAGATGACGAACAGAACAACAAACACCGCTCGCGTCATTTCTCAGCCGGTCCGTTCGTGACAATGAATAATACACAACTAAAAATAACTAAACATCAATATTATTTAGCACTTTAAACCTTCATAGATCGTCCATGAAAGGTATTGGTAATTATCTCGTCTCGTTTTCATTAGGTCTTCAAAAATTTGAATTTAGAGCCATCTATCTTTTGTCTTGAAAACTAATTCCTCACCGTGTTCACATGAATGTGAATTACCTTTGATATTGTATGATAGATGGCAGCACGGGTCTTAAAATATTTTCAGGAACGTTTTCAGACAATTTTGATTTTTTTTTTCATTTTACGTATCTTTTATTTGGTCGGCAGTACTCTATAGTTCTCTTCTTCATCTCCTCTTGCTTTATTATTAAAGTAGTTTTTGCTGAGTAAGTACTTGAATTCTTGAAGTTTTTTATGGATTTCTTAGATAACTCACTAGAATTAAAAAAACTTAATCTTCTTCTCAGCGTGTCGATAGCAATCTAAATGAACTCGGGCCAGAATTCGGCCACTTGTTTGGCGCCATCACCAGCGTCCATTAGTTCCTGTAACGTGCAGCTCTCTGGACACGCAGGACACGATATTAAGTGTCCCATCGTTTGCAGTGTTTGCTGCTCCCGGCGTAAGCATACTATCCACCAAGTGCTCAAACGAGAATAGGTGATGATTTCTATGAAATCATCACCGTTAATGTTGGTAACTGCACCATCACTTCCGTTTATAAAAAAAACTTAGTATTAAGTAGGTACTTAATACTAACTTTTTTTTAAATATGGGTAGATATCTATATTTAAAAAAAAAAGTTAAAACGTAACTTAATAATTATTTCTTCAACAAGCTAGGTTCTAGCTCTTAAATTAAGAGACCATAAAGAAATTTCACTAATTACTAACCTAACCTAAAACTATTTTTCTGCAAAGCCACTTCAGGCCTGCCCAAAATTAGGTTAACCGCACTAATCCCCTTTTGACCATCCCGGGCAATCCCGGACATCGTTTTGGTTCACTACTAACCGCCCATCGGACGCTTGTCTTATCTGTTATGAAGCTGGTCATTTATTTCAGAGCATTTAGAGGGGATGCTAAAGTAGCCTGAGAAATTCATATTTTTCCTAGCTTTTTTGCCTTAAGACCTTTATGATAACTTTGTAAGGCCACTAAATGACAACAGCGCCGATTCCCTTGTTCACAAACTAAAATAAATTTAGGTTCTACTCTACTACTAAAATAAATTGACGTATTTTTAGTAGCCATGTTTTTAATACGTCTAAACTTGCTATGGAGTATCTTAATTTGACATTACTAAACTAATATTTATCTTCTGTCCTTTTCTTAATGAAATAGAAAGAAAAAGATCCATTGAACTTAAATTTAGTTTAGTTTGTGAACAAGGGAATCGGCGACAATGACGGGATAACAATTTAAAAAAAAGATAAAAAAAATGGAAGGAGTTTGTATGAAATGATCTGCCAGAGTTAACCAGAACTTATGCAGAGGTAATGAAACTCCATTAAGGTTTTCCTGTGGGTCCTACGTGTTCTACGGTTCAGGTGGGTAGCTTTTGCTCTTAGGGCAATATTCACAGATCGCATTATGTCTTTACTTTGTTTAAGGCTGATTTTACCAAAGTCATATATTTTTTATCCGTGAAATAAAATTAAAGTCTGACAGTTCTTCTGCTAGTATGGAAAAACTGTCAAAAATTCAAAATTTATCCGCAGGATAAGACTTATTCTATGTACATATACAAGTTTGGTGGAACGCTCGTAGTAAAGTTATCGTTTTATGCGAATGTGAGCCTTATTCTTATATTATACAGAGTGTAAAAAGACACATCACGTAGCCGTCAACTACGCATTCTCTGCATCAAACTAAGTAACATTGCATAAAAATACATAGGATGGGCAAAAAAGGTGCTATTGTTTTAACATTTAAAACTTGTTTTCGTGAAAAAATGTCAGTATAACTGGGAATTTTGATCTTCAACAGTACAAAAAAAAAAATACAATGACGGGGAGTACATGTGACTCTCGGCTTCATTAAGTATCTTTTTTACACTAGTTATGTTAATGCTCATTATCGTATAAGCGAATTTGAACAAGCGTTTCATACTGATATGAACATTAATCTCTAACAAATAATGTTTACATTTGAATGTGCCGGCCATATTAGCCGTTGAACCGATGACCGTTGGGGTAGACGTGCTCTTGAGTGGAGACCGCGAATCAGTAAACGTAAGGTAGGACCCCCTCAGGCTAGATGGAGCGACGATCTTTGCATGGCTGGTAGCAGCTGGATGAGAGTTGCCAAAAATCGAGTTGAATGGCGTGCAATAGGAGAGGTCTATGTCCAGCAGTGGACTGCTATAGGCTGATGATGATGATGATGATGAGACGCTTACTTTACTAAGCAAAGTAAAGCCAAAGTGCGGTCTGTGGATCTCGTTCTTACTGCAAGCTCTTACATCACCTGTTATAAAAAACGTTCAGCGTTCTACCTAAGTGTAAAAGTGTAATGATGGCCCTCTGTAATTTGTCCTACTCAAAGGGTGAATTTTTAATAAAAGTGACAAGTTGTTATCGCACCCTGAAGGCGCAATGACAAGGCGGTTTCACCCTAAAGCGTCTTAACTCTTTTTTCTTTAAGTGGCGTGATAAGCGAAAGATTTACTTTCCGAATTTTGAAATGAATTTGTGAAGGTTTCTAAGAAACCTTTAAATAAAAGATACGACCTATTCTTTAATGTGGTTTAATTATTTTTTGAGAAAAATACCGTCATTTTTTTATTTTTTTTTATTTTATTAAATAGGAACAACAAACAGCCACATTATAAACAGAAAAAACATAAATAACATAAGTAATAATGTAACCCACAGCGTTGTTCACAGATTACCATTAATAAATAAAACCTTAGTCACTAGGAGGTGAACTGTTCATGCATGACAGTGACGCTAATTATAAAAATCAATGAATTAAACATTAATCGTATGTCAATGTAGTCAACAATTATGTTATGAACTGACTTCTGCCCGCGACTTCGTTGGCGTGAAATACGTGCTGAGGGTCCAAGCGTGATGTTAAATAGCCTATAGCCTTCCTCGAGAATTGGGCTATCAACTGGGAAAAATAAAATCAAATCCGACTTGTAGTTCCATAGATTAGCGCGTTCAAACAAACAAACAAATTCTTGAGCTTTATTATTAGTATAGGTAGATAAGTATTACTTAGCAGCGCCACATTAAATATGATATTTTAAATTTTACATTTATATATTTTTAATTTTGCGATTCCTTAATTACTTCTAACGAATCTACGGTTGAGTCATCATATACCGACAGCAGCGCCACCTACGGGGTTCAATTATGTTTTCAAACCATCCAGGAACCCATTGAAATATACACACAATATTTCATCCAAATCGGTCCAGCCGTTTAGGAGTAGTTAAGTGATAAACACACGTACAGAAGAATTGTATATATTAAGAAGATATCAGTGGTCGCTACTAAATATGTTGTCTTCACTGAATATGTTGTCAACTAGATACTATGTTTTTGAAATCTCAAGACCTGTGAACTTGTTCTCAGTACATTACTATTTGTTTTCTCACCAGCCAGTGCGAGCTGGTTCCATTTATGTCGCAAAGAGTTAGTTAGAGTTATCACGTTAACGCCGGCTGCCGCTGAAAACCAGCGCTGGGGCTCTGTCTCGTATAGAGTCTTAGCATTATGCTGAGCGATGGCCGTTTTGCGTGAATGTGACGCATGCTTACCCCCAACTTGTTACTTTTTTTTTTGTGTTTATGTTCTTTTTTATGCGTCATGTTTGCCGCAAATAAACGTATTTTCTTTCTTTCTTTCTTTCTTTCTTCTTATTGATAAAAGCCAAGCGACTAAGTAGGTATTAGCAAGAAGGTTCCTTAAAAAGTATGGGATAGTAGGTTCCATGCAAAGTGGCCTATTATTATTTTATCAGCTTCGATGGATACTCCTATTGATTGAAGTTTTTCAAACATAATTCGACCATAGCACAAACCAGACGAAATTGATCTAAAATGTTTAATTAGGAATTATGCGTTTTTGGGGTTCCGTATCCAGAGGCTCCAAAGTTACATAGCTCACAGAATAAGCAAGCTGAAGTGGCAATGGGCCGGCCATATTAGCCGTAGGACTGATTACCGTTGGGGTAGACGTGTTCTTGAGTGGCGACCGCGAATCGGTTAACGTAATGTGGGACGCCCTCAGACTAGGTGGAGCGACGATCTTCGCAGGATGGCTGGTAGCAGCTGCATTAGAGTTGCCGAAAATCGAGTTGAATGACGTGCAATAAGAGACGCCTATGTCCAGCTGTGGACTGCTATAGGGTGATGATGACCCAAAAGGTGCCAACGAGACCCTATTATTAAGCTTCCACTGTCCGTCCATCCGTCCGTCTGTCAGTCAGCGGGCTGTATCTCATGAACCGTAATAGGTAGACAGTTAAAATTTTGACTGAGTGTGTATTTCTATTGACGCTCTTTCTTTTCAGTGTTTTTTACCTTGTGGTACAGAACCTTTCGTGAGCGACCGACGACTCGACTCGCAGTTCACTGCTTTTTTACCTGGACATCAGCAGACGCATTTTGCTACCAAACGTGGACGCAGGTAAACAAATGGTGTGTGCTTTATTTGATAGATGGCAGACTTAAGTGTTTCTAAAATTCCGACACATGCCCTAGAGAGAACCCTTATAACACTATTTTTATAATTTCTTTAGGGAATATAAGAGAATAGTTGTTTGTTGGGCTCCACTGTACTTTAACACCTGCGCGTGCGAAGCTTCACAATTTTATAGCGTAGTTATATATGTCTTTATCTAAAATACATTTCAAAGTTTCACACTGCGCAAACGCCTAGTTTTTGAGAAAAAAAATGTTCAGAAAATTCAAACTATTTACATAATTTGGACAAACCTCCTTGCAATAATAAATACTTATTAAGAATCATTTATCACAAAGAAGTATTAACGAGTTAGTTTAGTTTAGTTAGTTTTAAAGTTTTCCAAAGTTTTTTTTTCATCAATGAGTAAAGTTGTGAACTGGTGTTGTGCGAGTTGTTGTTGTGTGTTGTGTGTGTGTGTGTTGTGTGTTGTGTTGTAAGTAAATTTATTAACGCAATTTATTTTATTTATATATTTAAGTATGCATTCACACGTCATGTTGCAATATAAAACTGATTTACATCCGTTACCTCACACATCAGGTCCAGTTGAAAACCAGCGCCAGGCACTAGTTGTCTGGCATTTTTTGCTGAACTGGGCCTTTTTGGCGCAGCCGTGAGGCACACTTTTCCTGCTAATTTCTTACATCGGACTTCACACTTTTTATTCAATCTCTTATTTTATTGTGTGTTTTATCTGATGTATGTATCTGGTGTATTGTGTGTCTTTTAGTTTGTGCCAAATAAATGCATTTTCTTTTAATCTACGAGTAATACTTTTATTATTCGTTGATTTTAATGAAATAAAAATGTTCAATCGTATTGGCTTGCTAAGTAATGGAAAATGGAGAAAGAAATTTCATTAGGGGCTAATTTTTCAATCACCTGATGACTTTATTCGAGGAATAATTTTGAAATTTTGACAGTTATTTCATACAAAAACTGTCAAACGTCAATTTGGTTCCCCCCCGAATAAAAGTTATCTAGCAATGGAAAAATCAGCCCTAAGTATAAAAGTTTATTAATTTCCTACAAAACAACCTCCAGGGACAGTTTTTTTTAAATAAAAATAACTTTGAATTAGGTACCTGTAAGGTTGTCTGAAATATTCAACCTTATTATTATACTAGAATGTTGGTTGACTGGTAGAGAATGCTTCAGGCATTGCCTACAGTCCGTTCACAGTTATTTCACCTCTGACAGCAGCAACCTTATTGTAATGATAGTAAAAATCACAGTGATTTTGACAGACCTGTCAGTCGCAGCAACCCAAAAGCAACCTTATTAAAATGATTATAAAGATCACTGGTGACGTGCTACAAAATCAGAGTTGTGAAAGGACTGTAAGTCCATATTTGTAACTTTTATCTTCACTAATTATTATGTATAAAGAGATATTTGTAAGTTTGGATGTAGGAGGTAATCTCTGAAACTACTCATCCAATTTCAAAAATTCTTTCACTATATGTTATATATGCTGATTTTCACGCGGACGGAGTTGCGGGCAGACACTAGCTTCTCCACGGGACTCCATCCGCGTGGAAGCTTGCATAAAGTTTCAATCAGCCTAGCCTTCTCCTATAAACTTGCATAATGTTTTATAAATAAAAGTATGTTGGCAACATATGCACTTGGAGCGCCATCTGCGGACGACAGCGAAGAAACTGACACCAATGAAGGCAGTTTCATATTGCTGAGGTTCCTGGAGTGGGGGCACCAGAGGCTTTATAACGGCGAAGCACAAGCGGAGCGGCCTCTTGGGCTTTCGGATTTTGGATAGTTCACTATCATCACACTCACTTTGATTGTTATTTTCTTGTACATGCACCTATATTGTAAATTAATTAATAAACCAGCTGATTATTAGTTGTCTCGAAGTTATTTAAGTAAAATTAAATTATACCAAAGTTTCACAAGTACGAATTCCCTATTTTCAAAAAATATTTCCATCGTTCTTAATTTTGACATTGGCTGACAAAAAAAAAAATACCTTCGCTTAGACAGAAAAATATATCAGAGGCAGAATGCCACAATGTTAGCGGTTCTTTTTAGTTTCTTTACAAAAATTGCGCGCGCCTTTTATCGTTCCATATTGTATCATCCTTTTTGTATTTTTTATTAATATATTCTTATCTTTCTCCTGTTCCCTTGTCTTGGTTTTATGAAGGATGTTTTGCATGAAAATTGTTGCATTGTCCTATGAGATTGATGTTAAGGTCGGTTTTTATTTTTCTGGGGTTTATTTTATTTTAATGTTTCGTGTCTCGAGCAGAAGATAAATATTCAACTGTCACAATATAAAAGACAATAGTAAAACAATGGCCGCCGAACTAAAACAGTTTGTGTGACGGCTGAGGGGATAAAGCCTGCCTCAATGTATCGTCGTCAAATTCCGCGTCAGCAGTTTCGTCGCTAGTGCACCCGTCATTTGCTGAGCTTGCAGAGCGCCCCGCTTGCGTGCCCCGCAGCCCCGGAGCCCCGCGCCCGTCATCGCGGCTCCTTCACGCAGCGCCGCCCGAGCCCCTCGCCCCGTCCCGCTCCCAGTGTCTACAGCCTTGGCGAAACCCCTACAAAAAGAATTCGCTAGCCCCGCGAGTGCCCCAGGTGCTTCAAGTAAGAACCCTATGCCAGAAAAGGCACCGAACAGGGCTGATGATGATGGTTTCGTGACGGTGCAAAGAAGGAAGCGCCGATCGCGAACGAACAAGACCCGCTGCGGCAAAGCTCCTACGGAGCCCGAAGTCAGCTTGCGTGCCACAAAGCCGAACACACCGGTGTACACATCTCCTGCCTACACTATACCCCTAAGGTCGAGGACATCGTGAAGTACGTGCGCCAGAAGACGAGGTACACGCCGAGCGTGCAGTTACTGGAGTCTCACCGCAACGTCAAATTCAAGGCGTTCGTGGTGCGCGTACCGAATTGCTATCTGCCCAACGTCATAGAAGAAGACTTCTAGCCGCAGGACGTGGTGTTCCGTCGCTTCCGCGGACAAGTAGGTACCACAGAACAGCTCAAGAACAAGCTAGTGAAGTGAAGTTTTTATAATAAAAATATGTATGGGCCTGCGTCGCCTGAAATAAATAAATAAATAAAAAATGAAAAAAGAAATGATTCCTTTAAAAATTTTACCATTCCCGTTCATTTGTTTTTAGGAACATTTGCTATTGCATTTGCATTTGCTAAAGTATTGTATTATATGTCGTGTTGCTATCAGTTTGAATAGAACTTACGGTTTGCTGTGTTGCTAGGCATAATTTGTTCAAAGATTTGGTCAAATTTTAATATTGGTGAGCTGTGGCGACAGACCGGCTAGCCTACTTATAAGTTGTGACGTAATGGAATTATTTTACAGTAATGGTTATGAGTCTACGTTTTATTATTTTCATTGTGTTCGTGTTGGCCTTGTTATTGGACGGTCAGAATAATGTTTTTCATTGATTATTTTCACCATAGAATACTGAATAGGTTAATAGATAGATAAATCATTTATTTAGTGCACACAAAAGACAGCACAACACACAAAAGCACAGTTAAATGGTTACAAATTACATCCTAGGTTTACTTATCCTGCTAATAATTATAATAAACGCGAAAGTTTGTGGAGATGGATGGATGGATATTTGTTACTCTTTAAACTACCAGCCATGCTACCAGCCATCCTTCGAAGATCGTCGCTCCACCTAGCCTGAGGGCGTCCCACCTTACGTTTACCGATTCGCGGTCTCCACTCAAGAACACGTCTACCGCAACGGTCATCGGTTCTCCGGCTAATATGACCGGCCCATTACCACTTCAGCTTGCTTATTCTGTGAGCTATGTCGACTACTTTGGTTCTCTGCCGGAGCACCTCGTTGCGGATTCGATCCC
The DNA here is from genome assembly GCA_911387795.2 of Apamea monoglypha. Taxonomy (NCBI): domain Eukaryota; kingdom Metazoa; phylum Arthropoda; class Insecta; order Lepidoptera; family Noctuidae; genus Apamea; species Apamea monoglypha. Next base: position 5,971,404 of record OU426918.1, read on the forward strand.
TCAGAGAGACTCAAAGCATAGCCCGTTCCATAGCTCGCTGAGCGACCTTGAATTTATGGACCAGCCGTACCGGGAGTGTCCACGTATCGGCTCCATAAGTACTGACAGGATGCACTGATTGAAGACCTTAGTCTTAGACTCTGTGGAATACGCGAGGAGAAGACTCAACGTAGCTTTCCAAACCCTGCCCAGCCCAGCTCAATTCTTCTGTTAGCCTCCTTCTCAAAGTTGTTCCTACCAAGTTGCAGAGTTTGCCCTAGCTATACGTATTCATAAACAACCTGGAGAGCACCGCTATTGACAGCAATCTGTCCCGGGGCAATGTGTTCGTTGAACATAACCTGGGTTCAGCCAGCCAGAATGACGATGTCATCTGCAAATCTCAAGTGTGAGATGTAATCGCCGTTAATGTTAATGCCGCATCCTGCCCAGTTCAGCGTCTTAAACACATCCTCCAATGCGTTAGAGAACAATTTCGGGGAAATTACGTCCCCTTGTCTTACCCCTCGACGCAGGGGGATATGTTCAGTTCGCTGGTCCTGAGTTTGGACGGTCAATGTCGCGTTTACGTAAAGACACGTCAACACTTGGATGTATCGCCAGTCGACTTGGCATCGCTGCAGAGACTGCAAAACAGTTCAATACATAATCCTATAAAATATATTAGATACCTATTTTACATCTTTATACTTTTGCTTGTCAGCCGTATCTCTTCTATCTTCATGTTTTGTTGTTAGCAACAAATAGGCTATAGTCTCTACAGTACTTATAGTCTTTTGTTTTTCCAATAGATATCACACGTGACAAAGAATCTAAAATACCACTATAATAAAAAGAAGTCGTCTTTTGTTTGAGCCACCTTACAAGGAAATCAATTTGTTTCATTTATGCATGCTCGACTCCCGGGAACATATAAACTGCAAACAATACTACAGTTCCCGAGTTGTCTCCGAAGAATTGTAAGTGGTAAAAATACAAGAGAGAATTTTAAGTAGAACGCTGAGCACAGCTATCATCTCGAATAGTAAAATATAAATGCTATCGTCGTTGATGTTGCGTATGTACTTTTAGGTCGAGGCCTACGGGGCGATAGAGGTGGCGTAGCGACAAGCGGGCGGCTTGACTAAAACTATAACCCTTTTATTTATAAACGTTGCTTTAAGTTTAAGTCACTAATCATTACTTAACTTTAAGCATCGCTTAGAAATAAACCCTTAAAACTTCAAGACACACGTGCGAGTCGACACGGTCGTGCAACTTTATGCCTATCCAGTGTCCGTAATTTAGTTTTAAAAAATGTAAACAATTATATTTTTTTTTAATAATAAACCGAGCCGATGTATGATGATTCTTAAGTTAAACACATAAAGTTCAGTTTGTGCAACAACTCCAAACATTTTTATGACTTTTACAATAGTATTTTTTATTCTGAAATCAAATTTATTTACATTTGTATAAAGTTGACATTTGAATGAAAGTGGAAATAACATCAACTGGAAGCAATGTTTCAAATATAGAATAGTGATAATAATTAGTAAGTAGTGCCTAATTTAATTAATTAGCGACTGTCGTTCATTTTGAACCGCGCCAAAGTCGTCCGACAATGTCTCGGATATTTGCTATGAGTGTGACAAGTCGGAATATATGGCGAGAAATCGTGAGGTGAACCACATCAGCGTCTAGACAAGAAACTACATGAAGACCACGACCGCTCTGACAAGGGTCGAAGAAAAAATCAAAAGTCATTTATTCAAATTAGGCTGAGAATAAGCACTTTTCGAACGTATAAATTACAAAAGACAGTCCCCCAAAACGCCCCCTTCACCACTTCCTAGTGCTTGCGATGGGAAGAAGAAGTGGCGTAACAAACTCCCCAGCAGCACAGCTGTCTGTTCAGTTAGAAAAAAATGCTTCTATACAATACTAGGTATGCAAAGTAGTTAATATTACGAGACACAGAATTTTTTTTTTTAGTCTTTATTTATTTAGAGGCTTTTGGTTATCACACCTAAACCATGTCAGCCCCAGCATAATTCATAACAAAAATATATTTTTACGAACTAAGAGACAAGAGACGCTCTATTAGCTAAATAGCTGCATACAAAAGTATAAATTTTCTTAGACTATTTGCCATATGTCAGCTAGCCACGCCAATATATCAATAAATAGAAAGTAAGCCATACTAAAGCAAAAAAAATAACTAAAAATATTAATGAAAGCAAAATTTAACACCTAAATAAAGCCTCCAGCTCTCAGCTGAATGGCGTACAATAGGAAAGGCCTATGTCCAGCAGTGGACTGCTGGCATAAAGCCTCCAGGCATAAAGGGCGTGACAGCTTACATATTTATGCAATGCTGGGTTAGAAGGTGAGTGTGATCTTGGAAAATTCGGTAGCAGTGACCTATTCAAAAGTCAAATGCCGTATGGTAATGTGCTTATTGCAGCCTGATTCGTTGTACCTTGGCTTTACGTCTGTGGAGTCTCCACAACGGCTACAACAGCAAACTCATTCTGTCAGTTTTTTTTCTAATACCCTTAACCTAGTTCACGTTTAGTTTTAGCCACAAAACGAAAACCTCTCAGGGTTTATCGGCATGTCTCATGTCAATTTCTACTTCTTCCTATCAATTTTATAAACAATGTTAATAATTTTTTTCATATCAATAATTTTTTTCATAACATTGTTAATAAGTTTGCTCGTTCATTTGTTCATCGCTCGAACGTCTTCTGTCCCACTCAACGCGTTCATTCTAGCCACAGCCTTATAGTTACTGAAGTCAGACTGTGAACCTCATTTCACACTAAAATATACACGAAGGCAATTTTGTGGCCGTCGCTGGGGAATCGAAAGAAAACATTTGAGTTCCGAGAAGCTTATAAATTGGTGTAACGTTATGTTACGTATGTGGGTTAGTGAATATTGGGAGGTTTGCACACAGGCTGTGGCACTGGTTTCGCACCTATTAGATAAGTTATTTATGTGTAATAATACTTCATCATCATACGCAAGCCTTTTCCCAACTATGCTGGGTTCGGCTTCCAGTCCGGATGCAGCTGAATACCTGTATTTTACATGGAGCGACTGCCTATCTGACCTCCACAACCCAGTTACTGGGTAATATGATACCCCTTGGTAAGATTGGTTGTCAGACTTTCGGCTTTCTGACTGGTAACGACTATCAAAGATCCACAAATGACAGTTGGGACCAACGGCTTAACGTGCTTTCCGAGGCACAGGATTCTTGGTATGTAAAGACGGACACCTGTCTAAGAACCAACCACGGCAAGTGTAGCTTAAACTGGTCGATCAACCGGTACCGTAATTTGTCGGTACAAATAAGTGGTAATAATAGCCACTAATAGGCCATAATAGGCTCTATGCAGTCCATCCAGGACAAACCACCCAAGGAGAGAAGGAAATTGTGGGAAGAGAAGGATCCACCACCTCCCTCCCGACTTCGTTAAACCCCAGGAGCATTTGCCTCACGGGCGTGATCTGCAGTGGCCTATATTGAAAACTCTCAATCGATTGAGTACTCAAGTAGGTCGCTGAAGACACGATTAGTCAAAGTGGATTACAGACCCCTCCAACACCTAATGCGAGTGCAGTGCTTCTGACCAGACCACGCCCGACTTGCTGGAGTGTCCTAAGTGCCCGTTCACCAGCACCTTGGATGACCTAAATAATGCCACTGATGCCGTAATCAACGTGGCCACCTACTGGGGAAAAACGATATATAAAAAAAAAACAGCGAGTTAGAGTACCATCGATACGGAAAACAGAAGGCACGTTTTCAGTATGGAAAGGTGGAAACAGAAGGAAATAACTTACCGATAAGTATTTGGTATTATCTAATAACAACCTGTTGGAGTGTCTAATTCAGAATCTTCAGAATAGGTGAGCAGTGGTGTCGGTCACGACTTACGAGTTGTAGGTCGTGGGTTCGTACCCAGCCAGGCGCTTTACTTTTTGTAAATTATTTCATCACCACTGCTCTCAAAACGGTGAATGAAAACATTGTGAGGAAACCGGCATGTCCTAGAACTAAAAATTCAAAGACATTTGACATCTACCAACCCGCACTGGGCCCGCGTAGTAGATTAAAGCTCATTTCTTCTCAAAGAGAGGAGGCCTGTGTCCCAGCAGTGGGAACAATATAGGCTGATTATGATGATAATCTAATAACAATCTAGACATCTAAAGTGTTCATAAAATGCCAATGAAGTCGCGATTGGCCGCCAATTGGGCCCAACTCATTTACATAACATAAAATTATGTAAAGAGAAGGTAAGGAAAGAAGAAAATTCATTCCGCGACTTCGTCCGCATGAAATTGATTGTTCCTTCAACTCATCGCGTCGCATCGCATCGCCCACTCGCGGTAATTCTTCGTTTTCGCTTTGCGTTCTTTCTGATTTTTTATTTTTGTTGTAGGATAAATAGTTAATAGATTGAATTTTTCAGATCCGATAAACACTATTCAGCTTTATTATTAACTTATAGATTGTTATGTTATATTTTGTTGTCCCTCTGTGCCTTGCGTTTGCTGCTATCGAAAATGATGTGTAATCGGCCTTATGTAGATCCTAATTCCGCCACGCCACAGATTCCCGGAATCAGTTCGTCGTCGTTCGTCAACATAGTTCGCTCGTTCGCTTTATTTCCTTTGATATGTAGACGAGATCTACCAAAGAATTTACATGTAGAAGCGAAAGTTCCGCTTCAAACGCGGCTTACCTAAGTCGGGTATCACATTTCCGCCGCGAAACCATAGCAGCGAAACCGCAGTAGTTCCGCAATGACTTATTCGTTGAACAACAAGCGAAACTACCTGTTCTAACGCACAGATTTGATTATGATTCCATCTCTTTCCCGTGTTATGTCCCCGATCTGCTCGGAAGCCAGTTACATCTCCGCGCTCAGACCGCTATTTTGTTGCGGTGCAGCGTTTGTTTTGCACGCAATCGGCATGTTTATGAAGCGAAATTTCATTTTTTTTTGGTAAAATGGATGTTGGTTTTACGGAAAACCTGATCTAAGAGGTCTGAAGTAGACCTACAATATATGTACTCAGTCGAAAGCGACGACATTTTGATCCGATTGCTACAATTCAACTGACTCTCATGATGTTCCGCTACTCGAATCGCGACATAATGCAGCAATGTTTTTTAGCGGAATTCGTTAAGCTGTATCACACCATTTTCGCGGCAGAGGTGTGCTAAGGCCATAAATGACTCTCGAGATTTTATCAACACTGGAGGTGCACGTGAAGACTGTTAGGAGCTTCGCCCTCGATCATAGCCAAGATTAACAACCCTGTTTCAGCGCGAGTACAGTAAGCGTAGTGATCAATGTTCGTGCCTTCCCTGTATGAGAAGAGGCGTTTACCCTGCTGTGGGACAGTTATAGGCTGGTCTTATTAAGCACGAGTCATGGGTAAGTGGTAATATTTCAGCGGCATCCAGCTCGGGAGCATAAGGCCTCCTCTGGGACACAGGCCTCCTCTTTGTGAGAGGGAGTGGGCTGCAATCTACCACGCGGACCCAGTCCGTTGGTAGATGTCGCATATCTTCGAATTTTTGGTTCTAGAACTTTCCTCACGATGTTTTCCTTCACTGTTTTTAGAGCAGTGGTGATGAAATTATTTACACAAAGTAAAGCGCCTGTTTGGGTTCGAAACCACGACCTACAACTTACAAGTCGGGACCGTTACCACTCGGCAACCACTGCACTTTGCGAGGGAGCACGAATGAAGAAAAATATGTAGGAACGTAATTCGAGTTTCGCTTCTATATGCAGATTTCTTATTCTATGTTAGTAGGTACAAGTATGTACCCTTTGTTAGCTTTCGCGTACTTTCTACGTTACGTACGGGATCCGTTTGTTCACAACTTTTGTTGATGTTGTGAATGTGAATCCAATTCTAACTTGCTTGGCAGCGTCGGGAAAATATTTGCACTGCTAATACGTTCAGTTTAATTAAGCTAGCTAATTAAATTAACTTTGTTTTCAGTGCAGGACTAACTAGTTTGCGGTGTAGGTCTAATTTTCATAATTAATCTTTAATTAAATTTTATGCTTTTCTGACTGTCTATTACTGGGCGTTAAGCTTTCAACTTATGGCGGCAACCATATCGCCACATACGAACTACGAATAACATCTGACGTCACGAAAATCCTATATTGCGCAGGCAGAGTTTTTCGTGACTTTAGCAATACAACAGCTTGACAAGAACCATTAAAAGAAAGAAAGAAACAAAAGTATTTTGTTTGGGACATGCAAGAAAAATATAAACAGTGAAAGTGAATACGCTTGGGGGTCGGGGGACCCCGGCACCAACGAAGTTCAAAATGAAAATCCAAGATGGCGGCTGCAAAAATTTGAAAATATTCGCAACCGCCATCTTGGATTTTCATTTTGACCTCACTATCGGCTTCAGCACCCACGAAAACCACGAAAACTATCTCTTTCTCTCTATCTCTGACTCTCTCTATTATATGTAATAAAAAGTCGCATGGAGGAGGCATAACGCTTTTTCGTTACGTGACGATTTCTCCCAGTTTATTCTTACCGCAAGCTCCGTTACAGAACTTCGTCCCAAAAAAAGGAAAACTATTAAAAAAGAACTGTGCGAGGCCTAAAAGGCTCATATCTCAGCGTAACATCTGGTGGGGTACTGTTCGATGGCACTACAGTATTTATTATTTGAATATGTAAGCCCGATCGTGTAGTAGACTCACTGGGAATCACCGCAGACAGTTCCAATCACCGTGAACTATGCGGCACCCGGTTCCGAATCCCTGAAACCTCAACCAGCCTTGGCAAGCATCGCAAGATACAACCCAGTATCGAGGTGAGTGATCTACATGGCTACATGCGAACTGCGCATCATACTGACGTCACGCAAAATCCTGCATTGCGCAAGCAGAGTTTACCGCGTAACTGGGATATAAACAACGTCCCGACTCATCGGGCAGTTGCCCACCGAACACAACACCCGTCTGATCGGAGGATTCTCCCTTTTTAATGGAGGTTAAAGAAAAAATCCATTCTGTTTCTTTAAACACAAGAATTATATGGTCAGAGTCAGGCGCAGAGTTGTTGCGAAAACAATCAAACATTGGTAGGTAAATTATTTTCTCTTAGAAATTAATTTTCAGTCTGTATGTGTTGTCGTATTTATTCAGTTGTACTGTAAAGTTTATTTAAGTTTACTTTGTAGTTCAAGTATTCAAATTCCTCTATTCATAGTCACTGTACAAACGTTCCAAATTGTTTAAAACTGTTCTCTCTTGTATTAAAATTATTCGCTTGCTAGCATTTTGCAGTATTTCTAGTATGTCATAAATATTAAATTAACGACCTCATTTCTCTGAGTTGAATTTAGAATTTTGTGCAGTTTTGTGCAAATGAAAAATACCTAGAACTAGAGTGTACTTTTTATTTAAAACAAAAGAAATCTGCAATTGGAACGTTATAAAACAATTGCATTGAGACGTCCAACCCGCACTAGGCCCGCGTGGTGGATTACGGCCCGCTCCCACTCACTGAGAAGACGCCTGAGTCCCAGCAGTGGGAACAGCAGCAGCAGCAGCAGCAGTGGGTTGCTTATTGAGAAGTCATGGTTCGATAGTTTTGTTAAAAAAAAAACCTCATTTATTACCCGGTTTTTTATAGGTGTACCTCAAATACTTAGGAAGTAAATAGAATAAGAACTGAGTACATAGGAGAAAGTCTGAAAGTGACTGAAAAGTTGTGTGGAACTCGGTTGTAATGGTACGGGGCGTATGTGGTGCGTAGGCTGGTTCAAGGTGGCGCGGGAAAAGAGTTCCTTGGGGGAGGAAGGCCTTTGCCCAGCAGTGGGACAGTATATGCTAAACAAAAAAAGGCCAGGATTATTACTTTAGGGAAAATATTAAATACGGTATGAACAGTTTATTACGGCTATACGTTACTATGGTGACGGTGTTATTATGGCTTTTGTTTTTAAGCTTACCTTCATAACAGAGAAACGCTGTCATCGTCATCTGTCTAACCTTTTCTCAGCTTCCAGTCTAACCGGATGCCGCGGAGTACCAGTATTTTACATGGAGCGACTGCCTATCTGACCTCCACAACCCAGTTACTGGGTAATACGATAAGACCCCTTGGTAAGACTGGTTGTCAGACTTTCGGGTTTCTGACTACCCGTAACAACTGTCAAAGATCCACGAATGACAGTCGGGACCAACGGCTTAACGTATTTTTTTTTTATTTACATTTTTTTTTTATAAACAGAAATGCTTTTAAAATATTTTTAAGTAGAGACGTCAGCACACCAAGCTACTACAATCTGTCGAATTTCTTTAATAGATTTTCAACTTTATCGCTGAAGCATTAAGGTTCAAGGTTGATTGGGATAATTTGACAGTTTCGGGTAGCTTGACCTGCTGGCGTCTGTACATGAAAACGTAGCATTAAATAGTTTTTCTTTTTTAAATGTAAACGGTATTAAAAAAAAACTTAGGTAAGTTCCTATCTTTAATAGACATACATACACTCACGCCTTCTTCCCACGTAGGTAGGCAGAAACTACAGAACGCAATTTGCCACGATCCTTAAATACTTACTCATTTTGCTTTGTATACGTTCAGATATTTGCACCCTAATTGTATTATCCCACTGTTGGGCAAAAGCCTCTCCCCATGACTTCCAGCTCTTTCGATCCAGGGCTAACGTAGACCACTAGTCGTTTGTTTTCTCCAGCTCGTCTCGCCATCTTCTACGGGGTCTGCCGCGACGCCTTCTAACTGTGTCAGGGCTCCACGTGGTGGTTATTTTGGCCCACAGCTCATTCAATTTCACATTCCAAGATAATACAAGTTGAAACTTCTTAAACCAGACAACAAGGCCATACATAACGTATTGAGCTCATCCATGCATTATCTATATCATCGCAGTGTCACAATGCACGGATCAGTCGCGGCACACAGATAATCGGCTCGCGTCGCCTCCTCGCGAGCGCTTTATTGGAAACTGACAATGCATCCGCGTGAATGCCTCTCACACATAGAGATCTATACAGAGGCTTTGACACGTGTCTCGGTAGATTATACGGTGATATGAGCATAGTAGGTACTCAATTGTGCTATCAAAGCATGAAACTAAAACCGGATAATGCACTAATTAGTAAGACCTAGCATGTCCTTCAAACAGCCCACTTGATAACGGTGACAGTATGCAAACGGCGCCGTATGTGTAATGACGAATCATACAATCGGCCTGCGAGATATAGCTAAACTGCATTCGCGATTTATTTGCCAAACATGTAAACAAATGTGAGTTTATGGAAAAATAACTTTAATTCATACACAATAACGTTCAGTTTACGATACAACTTCAAATTTTTTTATAACTTTTTCAATAGTGCTAGTCACTCTGAAATCAACTTAAATATCATTACAATAAAGTTGATATTTGTTTAACTTGAAATAACATCAATTTGAAACATTAGTTTGAACAGACTTTTTTTTATTGTCTTTTATAAATTTAGGGACTTTTGGTCACAAGTGAAGCTACACACCTTATGAACTATTAGGCCTCTAAAACCTTACTCACTGTTTTATAAACAAAGATAGCTGCGTTAGAAGGAGAAGATTTTGAATAGACTTTACATATTTTTGAGACTTTACCTAGTTATATAGGTTACATACACCGATAAACTCGTTATCAGAATATCGTTCTCGATGCAGTTCTAATCGCCTTGCGTTAGCACCTCGGCACTTGCGAGCGCTTAGTGTTTGTCATCGTACTTATCCGTCTTTCACAGATACCTATACTGATTCGCATATGATTTTATACATTGCAATACTCAACTGCAACGAAGTCGAATTGACTGGCGCTACATCGAAGTGTTGAGATATTTGTATGACGCTGCCACGATGACTGTCCAGATCCAGGACCAGAAAACCAGCCCCATCCAACTGCTCAGGGGGATGTAATATCCCCAAAACTGTTTACAAAGGCGTTGGAAGACGTCTTCAAGACACTGGATTGGACTGGATAGGGTATCAACGTGAACCGCGAGTACATTTCACATCTTCGATTTGCCGATGACTTCATCATAATGGCAGAGACGCTGGACCAAATGCTGCATGGCATTAATGGAGCCTCTCGGCGGGTTGGCCTCGGCATGAATTTGGACAAGACGAAAGTCATGTAAAATTCGCACGAATTGAAAAGAAATGCCGATACAAAAAAAATTGCCGAGTCCAATCCACATCGACGGGTCACTTCTCGAAGTTGTGATGGATTATGTCTACCCGGGGCAAATAATGCAGCTCGGTAGACATAACTTTGGGAAAGAAGCCGACAGAAGGATTCAGTTGGGTTGGGCAGCATTTGGAAAACTCCGTCAAGTCTTCTCGTCGCGTATCCCACAGTCTTTGAAGACTAAGGTCTTCAACCTGTGCGTCCTGCCCGTCATGACATATGGCGCCGAAACGTGGATACTGACGGTCGGGCTGGTGCACAAATTCAAGATCGCTCAGCGCGCTATGGAGCGACCTATGCTCGGAGTCTCGGAAGTATAAAAGAAGAAGATAATAGGTCGGAGTCTCGGAAGTATATAATAAAAGAATGAAGGATAAAATCAGGAATGAAATTATCCGGAAAAGAACCGGAGTTACCGACATAGCTCGCAGAGTAAGCACACTGAAGTGGCAGTGAGCTGGCCATGTTTATCGAAGGACCGATGGCCGGTGGAGCAGACGAGTCCTGGAGTGGAGACCGCGTATCGGCAAGCGTAGTGTGGGACGCCCCACAGTTAGATGGACGGACCACCTAAAGAAGGTTGCTGGGACGGACTGGATGCGGAAGGCGAACAGGCGACAGGGTGTTGTGGCGCAGCCTGGGAGAGGCTATGTCCAGGAGTGGACTGCGATAGGCTGAGTTGATTGATACTCAATACTCAAATCTTTATTGCGTTCCATATGTGTTAAATAGATGGTATTTACAAGGTAAAATATCAATATGCACCCTGTCTGGCACAGCAAAAATTGGAAGAGAGGAAGAGGGCAAATCGATGTGTTTTTTTGATACGATTGCCAGATTAATTTAATTTTTACTCAAAAGCGCGTATGGAGCACGTACTTACTAGGTTAACTTAACTTTAAGACTGGTTTTATCAGACTTTTGGCCTCCTAACTACTCTAACGACTGGCAAAGATTTACGAACGGCAGCCGGGACCGACTAACGGCCTGATGTGCTTTCCGAGGCATGGAGGGGTCTTTTTTTTTTCGGATGGGAAATCATCAAATGACCCCTCCCGCTCTGGGTGGAGCGGAAGGGAGTGTCAGACTCTTACTGACTAAAACCCACCCATATTCCTTCCTTTGCCCTTTATGTTCCGGGGTAGCGGTAACCCTTTCGGACAATCCCGCTGAGCATGAAGGGGTCTTGAATCGATATGTAATCGATGGTCGCCCATCAACAAATCGGCCGCGGCAAGCGTAGCTTACCTTTCGATCGATCCTTGCCGCTGTTATTATTTAGCCACGAGCCCCAATGAGGAAACAATAATACCTACTCATTGATTATAATTTTTATTGTAAATAAGATAAATATTCCCTTGGTGGTGATAAATAAACTATTCAGCTATTAATTCCAACTTCACCTAATAAATTGTTGCATAAATCCGTATTTTAGATAAAATACGTTCGCAGCGAATTAGATAAAATACGTTCTGGTATTTTGTAACAGGGAAATTATTTCCCTCTAGTGTGCAATTAAATTAGAAAATTAACGCGGTTTACACTCGCATTTCGGATAAATAGATTCGAGCACTTATTGTGCGAATCTATTTAATCCGAATTGCGAAATTCAGGCTGAAAATATCATTCATTTACAAATCTGCCTAGCTTTTTCCCAACTATGTTGGGTTAGGCTTTCAGTGTAACCAGATGCAGCCGAATACCAGTACTTTACATGGAGCGACTAGGCAGAGGTCAGATAGGCATCTGACCTCCACAACGCAGTTACTGGGTAACACCATACCCCTTAGTATATCCACCATATTGTCATAGCATATTGTTTTGTATTGTGTTGTTTACCCCCAACTTGTTACTTTTTTTTGTGTGTTTATGGTCTTTTTTATGCGTCATGTTTGCCGCAAATAAACGTATTTTCTTTCTTTATTTCTTTTCATACCTATATTATCCATCACAATCAAATAAATATTGTAATGCATCAACGCGGACGACGCCGTTGGTTAAAAGCTAGTGTTACTTAAATATTGAAATTACTCGCAGCAGATAAAACACTCGTAGTAGTTTAAAACGAAAAGTGGATTTCGCAGTTAAGATGTCATAAAGCTTGGCATCAGGCCACAATGCCACAAACAAATTTTAACGCCTGGAAATCAGTTTTCTTTTTTTAAATCTTTATTTTAAAGGACTTTTGAACACAGTTCACGCCCACAGAACAGATAAAAGTAGTTTTATCTGTTCTGTGTTCACGCCAGTCCCATATACTAATCTTAAGTTACGTAACAAAAACTACTACTAAACAAAAACTGTCCTTAAATAGTAGCTAATGAATAAGTCATTTTAGCCTCCCGGGACATAGGCTAGGCCAGAAAATGATTAAATATGCCTAAGTCTAACCTATTTATTTTTAATTTTCTAATACATAATTCTATTTCTCTCAGTTTCGTTCCTGACACACTCCACCAAAAGATGCTGCAGATCTTCTCTTTTATCGCAAGCCTCGCAATTAGGGGAACTAACTTATTGCATTAGATACGCGAAAGCTCTCAGCGGCATGTGTCCGGAACGAATCCGATGAGCAGTTACTACAGTACCACGGCCAATGACATTGCTATCAAACCATGGGATACGAGGAGGCTCTTTTTGTATAATTTTGTACCAAATTCCTTTTAGTTTAGATTGTTCATTAAAGTAATCTTTCCATTTATCATAGCAATAGTTCTTAAATTTTCGTAATATTTCTGAATTAATAGGAAAGATAGATTATTTTAGATTTAGCTAATCTATCTGCCTCCTCGTTTCCCCTCAAGCCAATATGCGACGGGATCCACTGCAATACTATGTTGATGTTATCTAAAAGAAGTGAGTATATTTTTCTCATCACATCATAGGCAATCGATACACCTCTGTGTCCAGAGGCGCATCGTGCCAGATGCTGAAGAGCACTTTTGCTGTCGGTAAATATTACTACATTTGTAGTGTTAGATAACATTTTAACGTAGGACAACGCATCTGAAATTGCTAATATTTCTTCCGTCATAATAGACACCAGGGAAACAATTTTAAAACACTCACTTCCTTTAGTAGTTGGATCATAGTAGGCTGCTCCTATCTCGGTGCTTTTTGATCTATCTGTATACAATTTATACCATTGACCATATTTTTCATTTAACTCAGATAAAGTATAATTTCTTAACAAATTAATTTCATAACACCTTTTAGCTTTTATAACACTTTTTAAATCACTTCTAATAACATTATTAATTGGAATGAAATTACACCAAATATTTAACTTATACAACTTGTCCCGGAATTAACGCACACCACCAGACACCCCAATTAGAATGTTATGTTATAATCATAATACATACACTGATTTTTTATTATTATGTAATAAACATTGTTTTTCTCATAAATTAGTTACACTGATTGTGGGAGAAAATTGTGGTCACATTACAAATCTACGCATGCAAACAGTCGCACTCGTATAGGGGTCTAGCGAAGTAGGTACTTCATCTATTTTGGTTTGTTTTGACTGTACAGCGGAAGTGTGACAGTAATTTACGTAGTTTTAATTATTTTTGGGATAAAATATTACCTATATTAAAAATTACAGAAATCGATTCAGTAAACGATTCTGAACAAACTACTTTCATAATGTGCATTAATTCAGTTACACATTGTATATGTCTAAAGTGCAAGTCGAATATATTTTTTCTTCTTTAATATAATTAAAGGTAGTCATTAACAAAGGTTTTTTTTTATTTATTCAGTATCTGTTTGTTGAAAGTACACCAAGTTTATACAGTAACGTACCAGTGATGTCATTGGCCCAGGATTTAACTTTAGAACAGAACATAATTGCTAAATACATCCGCCGAATATATAATGGGGCCAAACATAATTCACTCTCCATTACATGTATGAGAGTCGTTTTAATTAAACCACCTATAGTTCTCATAGCTTTGTTTTGGACCTTATCTATTTTATACACTCTTGATTTAATACTTTTGTCATACAGAAAACATCTGTAATCAATACGACTTTTTATCAATGCTATGTATAATCGTCTTAAATGTATGGGATGTACTCCCCACCCAGATTCAGACCGAACTCTGACGATATTTAACATTTTCTGGCATCTTTCATTTAGTTCATTAATGTGTCGACCCCACCGGAGTGAGGAGTCTAACCACATATCCACATATTTAATGTTGTCGACTCGTTCTAACGGCATATCATTAACAAGTATATGAACTTGTTGTCTTCTATTTTTCCTCTCGAGTAGTATTTTATGGACGTTGGCATGTGGTTAACACTATCATTAAGTTTTTTACAGCCGGTCAATATTGCAAAGTCATCAGCGTATTGACATATTTATACAATGTTATTATTAATTTCTTTTGCAACCTCTGTCATAACAATATTAAATAGTAATGGTGAAATTGGATCTCCCTGTGCGAGCCCACGATTAGTCCATCTAACAATATCATTCTCAAAATCTCAAAAAATGATGGTATGTACAGTACAGTAGCCGCGCAGCTCAGCTGCGCAGCCCACCCCCACCGCGAGCCCCTCTGCCGCCGCCGCCGCCGTACGTTCTAGTAGACGAGTCAGTATGTTATTAGATGTGCGGCACAAAGCACGCACATATAATAACATATTTCGATACATTTTTCTTTTGTAATAAATTTTGAGAAAAAAGCTGAAGTTTGTTTGAACGCGTTAATCTCACCAGTCGGATTTAAATAATTATTTTGGCTATCCAATGCAACGCTACGAACCTTAGGAACGAGGCGGGTGAGACCGCAGGGCACAGCTAGTGTATATAATTATGTATATTATTATTTATATTTTAATGCACATTGACAGTTTCGTCAGTTCAGAAAATATATTTTCTTTAAAATGGGAGAGAACGGTGTCATCAATCAACTTGAAAAAGACGAGTACGTAAAAGCACTTGTTAAAGAAATACGGTAGTAAACACCGATGCAGCACGAGCGTCATCACAACGCAGTGCCGCATACGTTCGCTTCGAAAGAAGCGGTTTGTAAGCGCAAGCAGAGCAAGCAGAAGCACCAGCACCCTCTGTATCTTCACTGCACGCTTTGGGACCTCACACAGGGACACGTGGACACATGACGCGGACGACACACGCGTCCCGCGGACGCGCGTTCATCTACACTCGACGACGGCGTCCGGCGAAAAGGATCGCGCTCGGCGCGCGACTCCTATTTATGCCTTCGCGGCGAATAGTGCCGTGTGCAAAACAGCGCCCCGTGCCCTGCGCGGCTCGCCCAACGGCGCGTCGCTATTGGTCGATTGAATTTAAACAGCAACATGCTACGCCTAACTATACTATTGTCAATGTATATATAAACAGGGTGTTTTTCAAAAATAAATTAGTCTCAATTACCAGCCTGCGGAGTTTTTATTTACGAGTTCCTATCAACACACTCTACACTGTGCCCAACGCTTAAATATGCAACAAAACTAGATGGCGCCACTTGCTGCGCCGTCGTATGCATATAACAACCAAAATTTTTTTGTTATTTTATGAAACTTTTTCTTTTTTTACTGACTGCCTTGTTGTTGTTGATCTAGTGTTCGGCGGTCAGCAATGGCTGAGCATGAGGTCCTGGGTCAGATTCCCAGGTTAGGCAGGAGTTTTTCCATCAGGAATTCTCAATAGCATCGTCGTCATCGTTTCGTCTGCATTTGTGCTCGGTTGATAACAATAGGCTCGCCCCCTTTTAGGTGAGGTGAAATGTGGTGTACTCTATAGTAGACTCACATTTACCTATGTAGATCTCAGCCTAACCCTTCGGGACATACAGGCGTGATGTTATATGTTATGTTTTTTTTTAACATGACCACATTTTCCTTTAGTTCGCTGGTAGTCTTACCAGAATCGGCGTAATTACAGAGTTTCTTACCATCTGAGTGATAGGTTTAAATACGTTACACCATTCTTATCTGGTGGACTACCTACGAGTACATAAGATATTATATATCCCGGACAATAGAAAACTTGACTCACCACAACAACTGGTCCAGCTACTTTCTAGTGGTCACAAAAGCGACTGTTGAGCGTGAGGTCTTGTGTTCGATTCCTAGGTCAGGCAAAGAAGGGCGAGACTGAAAGGCATGCCTGGAGTCGCTCAATTAAAGACATTAAGCTTGCCCTCTATTACATGGAATTTAAACATATCTGCCGAAATGTGGGTGTGTAATTGTTTAAAGTGCACATCTGCTCAATTCGCCATGTTGGTATGTTAATTTGGAGCACGTAACCTGACTCACAGCTTTTTATGCAAAAATACAGCCTATGAGTATGCATGTGGCATAGTAGGTAGGTACTATAAACTCCAATTTAAATAGATGTTACCAAAACTTGTAACGAATTAAATCCCTAATGAGATGACGTGAAGGGAAAGTAAGCATCCCAAGCTGAAGTATAAGGCGATTTAACTTCAGAATATTAATTAAGAGAAGTCCTCTAATTAACTCCTCGAAAGTTTGATGCGAGGGGTTAAGAAACGTAAAGTTTTACTTTTGTTTGGTTTTAACTTTTAAATAAACATTCTTTTTGTATTTTGCTCCTTTTAAAAATGTATAGGTATAAATTGTATATTATTTATATTATATTTATTAATTAATTATATAATACATACATACACAAAACATATACTTAACTTAAATAAATATATATACTTTACTTTCTTTTATTGAATAAGTCACAAAGTCAATTTCCGTGATTAAACGTAGGTACGAAAAAAACGTTCCAAATCTAGTCGCAATCATATTTCAGCGACAATCAATGTCAAAATCTTGACAAAACTAAATGAAATTTACAGGTATTTTGAAGGTTTGAGACCGAAAATAGAATGCAAACGTCCTTAAAATTTACTTACTACTTAAAGGCGTACTTTGATTGCTATGCAGAGCAAATAATATTTAGTGAAATAAACAACTGTCCAAAGTAGCGGCCTTTTGAGAAGGCTTAGTGTAGTAAGAATAGTGTCAAAGTTTTAACTTCTTAGGGTAGAACCGTAAGAAGTTAAAACTACGCTCTACTCCAAGATCGTTTAAGGGCTTGCGCTCACTGGCGGCACGGCACGGCAGGGGATCCTTAGGCATCACTAGTACATGCAAGCGCATTCTGACGGCAACGACGGCGACGCCACGGTATCTTTTGACTTGCCGCGACTCCGACGTCTTTAGGGATCATAATTGATATTTCAGTTTTATTGTCTTACTATTAAGTTATATTTCTATTCGTCGCATAAAAATCCCTCGCCGTGTCGTGCCGCCAGTGAGCGCAGGCTCATAGTCTTTCTATCGCTGTAAGTGTCAGACTTAGCGTTGACTTTATTGAGTTGAGTTTAAGAATTTAGCTGTACCACTTATTAGGAGAAAGGAATACAAACAAAGATTTACTTAACCCAAATCTTCTCTTCAAAACCCCTTTCTCCTACTAAACCCATCTGTAACAGAATAACATTTTCGTAACATCCATCTTGAAGTTCTAATTTAATATTATTTTCGCCAAGTCTGTGCTTTAGTGCTCACAAAACGGGTGGTGGAACTAATTGTCCTCCCGGGAAAATAGAACGTAAAGTGAACGATTCGACGAACAATACCAAAGAAAGGACATTTGGGTAGGCTGCATGAAGCACTCAAACTGCCAAACCATCATTAAAACTAACAAAAAAAAAAACAAACAGTTCTCTCATTCCCAATAATTAAAATAATATAATAAATAACAAAGATAGTTATTAGCAAAAAAGTAATTATCCATGTCATTGTGTATTCCTTAAAAGTTCAAGCGACACTATATTTTAACATGTTCTTTTAAGTTTTTTTCTCGCCACATGCGAACAACGCGTGATACTGACGTCACGCAAAATCCTGCATCTCACAAGCAGAGTCTACCGCGCAACTAGCATATATGCGACGGCCCGACATGAATCGTCGGCAGTCGCACGCCAGACAACATCACGTCTCGTCGGAGGATCCTCCCTTTTCTATGGAGGATGAGTGAACTTTACACCCTGTTCCTCATACCTCTATAAAACTTTAAAGTGCCAGACTTAGCGGTGATTTTAATTTAAGTGGTACAGCTTAATTTTCATCTCACTTCACTCACTCACTTATTAAATTGATTTTTCTTAACCCAAATCTTCTCTTCAAACCCCCATTCACTAACTAAATCCGTAACAGAATAACATTTTCGTAAAATCCATCTAGAAGTTCTAATTTAATATTATTTTCGCCAAGTCTGTGCTTTAGTGCTCACAAAACGAGTGCAATTAATTGTTCTCCCGGGAAAATAAGTCGAAGCACGTAAAGTTTGTTGGTGATTTTAATAATAAATCAATTTATAAGCGCGGCGCCCGAGTGGCTTACGTCCTTACAACCGACGGCGTCGGATCGCTGAGGATCCATTAATTAATGAATACCTAGATTAATACGTAAGTACGCGTGATGTAAGATTACTAATTTTGCTGTTATGTATTTAGATTTAGTCGAACCTCAAATAATTCCGATTTTGGAGTTCTAAAAATCCAGCTCACGCGTGTTTGGTTACAAAGCTAACCTAACCTCGTTTGGTTGGGGTACGGAAAATGGGGTTTTTTTGAGGTTCACAAAAGAGGCGAATCATTATATTAGATGTCCTATAATATTTTTTGGAGCTCAAAAGGGAAATTATTAGAGGCTTCATTAAATTCATGCCATTAAAACGTAATTCCACACCGCTAAGAGAGCTAAAATATAAAATGGATCTAAATTCTCCACTGTACCTAAACCATAATGAATGTTCTTGTAAAGCTAATCCCAGCAGCTGTACAGTCGTCGCCACACGCCTCTGAACATTCCTGTACAACTTTGTAGCAAGCCAGTGAAAGCTATTTAACTTTTTAACTTGTTAAAGTTTTTAACATTTTGGTACATAGTGGGGAAGTTTGGCAGTTTTGGATTGTCTGTGATTTATGCTGTGACAGTACTACTTAGTTAGCCTATTTGTAAGGTATTTTAATATGTGAGATAGCCAATATGGACCTCGTCCATCGCTTTCCACCAGGCGTGATCGAGGTAAAGAGCAGGCCAATTTTGAAAAAAAAAATGTGCAGCTCTGACTGCCAAGGAAAAAAAACGACTATGAAGCTGTGTTTATAATTTAGTTTCCAAAAATGTAAACAAATAATATTGTTTTGAACACAAATTTCAGTTTGCGCACTTCGAACGTTTTATGGCTTTTTGATTAGTATCTATTAGTCAAAATGAAAACAACTTCATTTAAACTTTAACTTTATGCTAAGTTGCTTAAGTGGAAATAATATCAATTAGTAGCAAGGATTTGAATATGAAATACCTATTGCTATTTTGCGCTTAGTAAAGTTACCTAGACAGATTACCTACCAAGAGCAGTGGTAATGGCCCCGACTTACGAGTTGAAGGTGGTGGGTTCGAACCTAGGCAGGCGCTTTACTTCGTGTAAATAATTTCATCACCACTGCTCTCAAAACATCGTGAGGAAACCGGCATGTCCTAGAACCAAACATTCGAAGGCATGTGACATCTTCCGACTGGGATCGCGTGGTAGATTACAGCCCACGTCCTCTCACAGAGAAGACGCCTGTATCCCAGCAGTGGGAACATTATGATGATGATGACCTGAAGAAGTCAAAAAGCCTCCACTCATCGAAATTTTAAGTCAGAAAAAGCTGCATCTGTATCAAATTGTTCTTAATGGTGTCTCAGACGGAATCCATTTCTCTTTGTAGCGTTTCAACGCGTTATTTTCGTGAAGGGGCATAAGATTGATGACATCGCGTTGTCCGCGAAGACTTTTGTCGAACAACTAAATCGTAAATGTCAATCGCAAGGAGAATTCGAACCACAATTTTGTACGGTCCTGTTTTTTTTTGTCAAACATCAGGGCAGACGTTTTTGATGACACATATAACACCTTCTTCTTTTCGTGTCGACGGTACTCTTCTTCGATATTTTATATTGTTTGCCAGCCCAGTAGGTGGCCACGTTGATTGCGGCATCAGTTCATTAAGTCATCCAAGGTGCAGGTTAACGGGCACTTTAGGGCCGCATTCGCACTGGGTCAGTAATCCTCCATTTCGACAAGTTGTGTCTGCAGCGCCCTACCTGGTACGCAATTGATTGAGAGCTTTTCAAATAGGCCAATTCAGATCACGGCCGAGAGGCAAATGTTCCTGGGGTTTAACATATAACATAACATCACGCATATTTTCCCCGAAGGGTTAGGCAGAGTTGTACCTATAGTACACCACATTTTGGAATTAAACTAAATAAAGGCTCACACCCCCATCTTATCTTAAAGAACGTTTCAAGTTCCTTCATGACACACACAATTGATATCTAAGGTCATCGCAAAACTTGAGACTAGAAATGTCAATGCATTCGGCCAGTATCTACGATAAAGCTTTTGCTGTTCAAGCAGTACGGCTATGGAATGCGTTGCCCGTGTCAATAAGGCGCGCCCAATCTGTGTCCATTTTTAAAATGATGGTAAAAAAAACACTGTCGCTCTCCTTAAACGTCATTTATTTTGCACTTGTTTTACGATTATTATTGTATAATTATATTCATTTATATATATAGATAAGTATATGGTTTGTGTATACCATATATATACATACTATATGCACTATTGTCTCTCCTTTCTCTCTAAATCCATCCAAAGGTTGTCTTTATAAGATCGCTTTTAGCGATAAGCCCGCCCATTGTGTCACGCCTTGTAAAATTTCTACATTTATATTCTGTAATATTTATGGTGTACATTATAAAGAATATTCTATTCTATTCTAAACACTCTAAAATGTTAAAAATATCCTTTTATTCATTGCTTAGAATCAAATACAAAATGTCCTCAGAACATAATACATTCATCTTGGTCTCGCCCAACCGACTACTAGCGAATACCGATGTCCGATCCAATCCAATCGTAGCACAGTGTGAGCTACGCTATAGCACAGTGTGAGCTGCGAAGTAGCGAAGTGTCTGATAACTTTTTCATTTCAACGAGGTTTTAACACCCCAATTATTTCGGCATATGGCGACTCTTCCTCAGGTTTCGGAGGTTGACTGTCTCCATGCGTCAAGCTGAGATCCGCATATACAACTTGATTTGCGGTGGCCTGAAATAAAATACAATAATTAAAATATCGAGTTATATAATCTACACATCTAACTACAGAGATAAATAAAATAAAAAAACAGCTTTTTACTAAATGCATATGAAAGTATATAGGTACGCTACTTATATATATATATAGGTATTTTAATTGTTGTCTGTCTGTTTGTTTCGGCTAATCTCCAAAACGGCTAAACTGATTTAGACGGGACTTTTACTGGCACATAGCTGATGTTATGGAGTACCATCTGACTTTTTGTCCCGGTAGCATGTTCCCGTGGGATAATTTCCGACTTCTACGCGGGTGAAGCCGCGAGCAGAAGCCAGTATTATACATATAAAAAGTTTTCTTCTCCCCTTGCTACATTACACTGAACACATACACATTGAAGTCTGTCTGTGATTTTGAAATATCTAACTGTCTCTTCTGCCAAATTTGAATAGTTTTGAAATCAAATCTCATCCTCTGCTCGAACGGTTTAACGGAGAAATCGATGAACATAGAACCTCCTTATCGCGAAAAAAAAATCAGCTGTTCCCTACATTTTGACGAGTTAGACGAACATAAATGTAGGGAACAGCTGTTTTTTTTCGCGATTTCTGGTTTGGTCCCATAGTAAAAGTTGTTCATAATGATGAGTACAATGGCCCCTTAAGAGGTTGTTGGTGTTTTACCAATAACCCTGTATACAATGCAATTATTATCTCCGGTGCGAGAATAGTTCTTGCGGTGGTCAAAACAGAAAGCCAGTCAGCATAGTAAGTGACAGAGTTGAAATGAGATGCTTCTCACAAAATGAATCAAAAATGAAAAATTAATTCATGAATGAACAGCTGAACAATGAAGCAATCTAACGATTTTGAATTTCGGCGTTAGGCATCATTCACTCGCGCTCCGAAGGATCGCAAAACGAGCACAAACATAAATTTTTACCTATATAATTTTGTAGATATCCTGTGAACGTGGAATGAAACGAAAATTTGCTTTGACTCGAGTGAAGAGTCTTATATCAGAATTATCTGACTTTAGATAAATATGTCGAATTCACCCGTAACACAGTCAGTCAGTCAGTCAGTCATTTTGTAAGTCGTTGTTGTTGTAACTAATCTTGTATGACGTAGTGATGTTGGAACATAAGATTCTTATTGCTTTCTAAACTAGTAAAAGTCTTTGCTGTAGTTGCTTGTATCTCTGGTTTTTGTCTCGTTTGCATAATTAGCACAGCAATAGGTAAGTAATGTGATTATTTGTAGATTATATAACTATTTAAATATCCTATTAGTTATTAACCGAATCAAATTATTGAACGCGATTAAAAGTCCAACTATAGGAGCTTCTGTAGTACAGACACACACGCAGTCACCCATACATCAGTCACAGTTTTCATATATAAATGAAAACCGCCCTTACTACAACGACATAAGGGCCCTGTCACTGTCAAATTGTTACCACTGATGTACAGGGGACTGGAACGCAGGTATACTGGAAGATGTTTCTTATGAAATAAGCATCACGTTTGTACCTATTTTTCTGTTCTGTTTTTTTCTTGTCTGTTTATACAGGGTTATTGTTAAAACACCAACAACCTCTTAAGAGGTCATTGTACTCATCATTATGAACAACTTTTACTATGGGACCAAACCAGAAATCGCGAAAAAAAATCAGCTGTTCCCTACATTTTGACGAGTTAGACGAATAATATAATTGTTGTATAAATGTTGGTTTCCTCGTGACTTAATTTGGACATGAGTCGGCCTTCCGCCACTTTTATTGATGTACACAAGCCATTTGATGTATACAAATTCAGGTTAAATATTGTTTCAGAGCTGCTTAATGGAAGATAAAACACCAGAACCCTTTCACCAGTAGAGAGTGATATCACCTGCCCTTTTGTTTTGAGATCTGAAACGTATTAGAAATATAAAATTGCACTTTACATCTTGAAATAATTACACAGCAATGGCTTGCCTACATTAAATTCACTTACAAGAACATCTAGAGTATAAACCCACGTTATAATCTAGATGTTTTGTAAGTCAATTTTATCAAACAGGTCTTTGGAATTTGATCAACAGTTCGTTGAACGAATTCGTTGGACTAGTCGAATTTTGTAGTCCTCAAAATTAATCTCAGCATTTCATCGCATGAATGAATGTGAATGTGCTGCCTAGTCTTCGGTAGAAAGTTAGAAACCAGAAGCTTACCTGATTAATTTGTTATATTCATCGTAGTAACACTCAGTGGTATGTTAATAATATTTATTGCCATGAAAGTATAACAGATCACTCGAGCTGAAGCTGAATTTCCACGGAAAGGCAGATTCGAACACATACTGAATTTTATTCCCAGGTGGTGAGTAATCTAAACAAAAAAATAATCTAATGTAATGTGTTAAAATGAATCAACTGAATTTACATTCAATTGCCCTGTAAAGGTCGATTCAGACCAAACGAGCGAATGCACATTCTATCCCCACTCTACCAAATTCCTTTCGTATAAACAGGGATGGAGCATTCCTTCGTTGGTTTATCCCTACTAAAATGTCAAGAATATCAACAAAAGAATGCTCTTGCTCTTGTTCTGATTCTATGTGCGTTTGGTCTATACCTACCTTGAGAGGAAACAGATAGTTTATAATTAACCTTATCTGTTCAACACAGTATTAAATATAGTGCAACAACAATTAATAATCAAATGATTATTAAAAACTATATATATTTATTTTTCCCCTCTTTCTTAGTTATATATTTTTTTCTATTTCAAATAATATAACAGAATATTACGAACATAAAGCCCATATTTTTTGAAATGGGAAGTATCTTCAGCACCTTTCCATGTAGGTAATAGTTATAACATAGAGGGACTGCCATCAACCAAGTAGAAATCCAGGACGTTAACGGAGAAATTCGAATGGAAAAAAACCAACGTCACTTTGGCTGACCTGGGGATTGAACCCAACTTCGTCATGCTCTGCAGTCGCGCTTGCGACCTGACCACGAAGCAGTCTACTGAAGAGTGAAAACGTTTTCAAATACAAATCTTACAAACACAAACCGCCAGACCATCTCCGATACGTTTGTTATGTCAATACTCGTAATTCAGAAATACAATAACGTTACTTATAATAATCATGGAAATTATAAACGGACACGTCCGTAACCAAACTCGTAGCAAATACTATAAAAAAGTAAATTAAACTCCGCATCTTCACGTAAAAAAAGAGACAAAATTATAATAATTTTGTAATTTAGGTTAGGGTTACTTAGGTTATATATATCGCACGAAACTATGATTGTCTATGATTATTTTACCACACTTATTAACTACATCAATAATATTAATATTATTTTATTATTATTATTATATGTGTGGATACACAAGCACAAAACCAACATAACTCAGTAACAAAATCGAAACGTTATCGGTTTTATAAAACCCTATTTTTGCTATAATTTCCTCTTAACATTAGTACTGTAGTGCACAACACCACAGTAAATGCTAAGCGCTAGCGATGATGATACGGGTTTTATAATTAATTGTATAATTTCAGCCTGTAAACACAATAATTTATCAGGACGCTTGGCAACATTTTAGCGGCTTGACCCGGACAACTCGACCCCGTGATAACTCAACCTAAATTTGTTTTTGTCATTTTCTGATTACATTATTATATTAACATAATAAATAAATAATAATAAATAAATCCCTGGACATTTCACACAGCACCATTTGTCCCAAGCTAAGCAACCTAATGCTTGTGTTATGGTAACAAGATGGCTGATAAACTACTTATATACATTTTTTTTTTTTTTTTTGTAAATACATACATATTATAGATAGAAAAACACCCAGACTCGGAACAAATACATGTAGGTCATACAAATATTTGTTCCGTGCGGGAATCGAACCCGCGACACGCAGCGCAGCAGTCAATCGCTTAACCACTGCGCCAACCGTGCCGTCATAATTATTGTGTTATACAACTAGGAAAACCACTATTCTTCGTTATTATAAATAAATGTGACCAATTATAACATATTCTTCCCTGTAACCAACTATCATAACCAATACTTACTCGTTGGATTATGAATTTTAATAATATGTATATGAATACTACTATTTTCAAATAGTTTTTTATATTTTAATATTTAACAGTATTATTTATATGTATTTCATTAAATAAAGGAAACATAATTAATAACAATTTCCTGATTGAAATGTATTGTTTTTTTTTAAATCAATGCGAGTTGGCCTGATATAATATTATATGTATTTTGCCGATTACTGAAGTTTACATTTTTACGTGTCTAACAACTAAGGGCTGTTTTTTTTTATCGCCGGATAACTTTTATTCGAGGAATAAAATTGACGTTTGGCAGTTTTTGTATGCAATAACTGTCAAAATTATTCCTCGAATAAAGTTATCAGATGATTGAAAAACCAGCCCTAAGTGAATTGTATTATATAACCTATCAGGAAAAAAATATGGGTAGGTAACAAACTCAGTAGAAACTAACCAACCCTACCCAACCAGCTAACCAACCAATTGGCGAAATGTGAGTGTAGCGTGAAGCTCTCTACGAGCTAAACTACGGTTAAACAATTGATGTTTGTTACTCTTTCACGTAAAAACTACTGAACGGATTTGGATGAAATTTGGCAAAGAGATAGTTTATAACCAGGATTAACATATAGGATACTTTTCATCCCGATATTTCCACGGGATCGAAACTTATGCGGGTGATACCGCGAGGCGCAGGTAGTAATAAAATAAATTAAACTACGGTTTGTCATGTATGTTCAATTTATTCCTATAAAATATACTTCGTATTTTACGTCTTAATTCTTCTCGACGCTTAATCTAATCCTAAATTCTCTTCATGTTTGTCTCGTATTTCATGCCAATAACTTGTATCTGAGTCGCGGAGGTTGCATTTAAGCACCAAATAGGCACCATATAGTATCTATAGTACTATCTAAACACCACTGCCTACACCTTCTACGTCACATGATGTTATGTGTGTGAACGTAATTAGTACGTAGTAAAATGTATACTTGCATACATTTTACTAGGTACTAATTACGTTCCATTTTCGCGGTGTTTATCCAACACACAGGTGGTATTTTTTAAGATAAATCTTGTTCTCCCTACATAGATTAAATACTTAGGTAATCGAATTACCTACGGCAAATATTTATTAAATATCTGTGTAACAGGAGTGAAATTCCTGTTACACAGCTATTTTTGTTTTTTTATGTGTTTAATTTTGTACAAAAAGGTTTTAATTATCTCTAGCTTGTATGAAATTTTGATACCTAATTAATGGATCGTCATTTTTTACACATAGAAAAAACCTTATAAAATGTTTTACATGTACGGACGCCAGCAGGTCAAGCTACCCGAAACTGTCAAATTTTCCCAATCAACCTTGAACCTTAATGATTTGACGATAAAGTAGAAAATCTATTAAAGAAATTTGAGAGATTGTAGTAGCTTGATGTGCTGGCGTCTGTACATTATTATGTTTTTCATTGTAAATCTTTAAAAAACGAAATGTAGGAGTACTTAATCAAAGCTTCATAGCAAACTACATACCTGAATCTATTATATAGCATTGTGTTATCTAAACCTGCACTTAAGTCACGCTTTTCAGTGACTTAAATAGTTCATTTTTACACAGAAAAACGTGACTTAAGTGCACGTTTTGGTTACACGAACTATAAAATAGTATATGGTAATTTCACGCCGTGCAATAATGGACTACTTAAGTCACACTTATCGTAATATACTATTATAGGACTGAGTGACCTAAATCCGCACTTAAGTCACGCTTTTCTGTGACTTAAGTAGTTCATTTTTACACAGAAAAGCGTGACATAAGTACGGGTTTAAGTCACAAGAGCTATAAAATAGTATACAATACATGGTACTCTATTATGCACGGCGTTTAGGACGTCGTGCAATAATGGACTACTTAAGTCACATGTATCGTAATGTACTATTTCAGTATTTTGTTGGAATAATCACCGACGGCCGCCATGAGCCACGCAGAATGGTCCATTTGAAGGAAACCAAACCCAACATAGAACATCCCCAATCGTATTCAATTAAAGCCATAACGATATTATATCCTTCACATTTCCCTCGCTACAAACATTATTATTTACAATACAAATGATGCCCCCAACTGCGCGTTATGTACGGATCATCAAGCGTCATTTGTTCCAAGTTAATCACTTCGATACAGAACGATAATCGATAACGATAATTCACTCAAAAAACACGTACAGTCGAACAAAGAATTTAGTCATCATCTGTCTAGACTTTTCTCAACTATTTTGGGGACGGTTTCGAGTCTAACCAAATGCAGCTGGATACTAGTATTTTATATGAAGCAACTGCCTATCTGACCTCCACAACCCAGTTACTAGGTAATACGAAAGACTGGTTGGCAGACTTTCGGGTTTCTGACTACCCGTAACGACTGTCAAAGATATTATCGTACTTTTTTGTTTCGATATGTAATGGATTCTAGTATAGATAATCACCCATCCACGTACCGACCGAAAAGCAGCTTAAACTTCAATAACCGTGCGGCTGTTATTATTTAGCCAAGAGCCCGCCGAACAAAGAATTTAGTATACAGCCACAAATATTCATCATTCCACAAAATTGTCAATTTTTATTGTGTGCTTAATATTTTTTTTTAAGTTCAGAGTGGTGAAAAAGATTTGACTACTTACTTGACTAACTTAGCTGCCAGTATACCTACTTATATCTTCGTTTGGCTGTACATATTGTTGTCGAACAGAAAAATAATTGGCAAGGAGATTTATTTACTTGTTTTTTTTATTTAGGCCTTCCTAAGTTTTATTAGGTACGGACTAAATAAGAAGTAAGACGCCACGGCGACGATGTCGCAATGTCGAGAGTAGCAAATAAAGTGATGAATAAGAAGTTCTTGTATGTAAAAAAATATATAGTGGTTTTTATAAATGTAATAAACTGTTTTGTATTTATTTGTATAGTTAGTTAGTTAGTCATTTAACTGAGTACCTAGTGTTAATAGTTAGTTTATTTAATCATTTATCTACATTTATATATAAACAGACAAGAAAAATACAAAACAGAAAAATAGGTACAAGGCAAGGTTAATGCTTATTTCATAAGAAATCTCTTCCAGCATACCTGCGATAGGACAATAGATAGAGAGATGTAGACAGCGTGTGAAAGAGTAAAGGAGAGAAGAAAAAGTAAGACTTTTTTATACCTTATTTTTTTTATATACTTTATAGATAATTTATTGTAGAAGAAAAAGTAAATAGATACGTCTTCAAAGTCTTTTTATAAATCGTTTTTGCTTCAATTTGTATTTCTTGTGTGTGTCCTACATAAATAAAATATTTTTCTTTCTTTCCTTTCATTGGGTTATGAGCCTAGAGTATTCTAAATGACGTAAAAGCCTAGTTGGTCAATCAATCAACGATACACATTGATAGTTCTCTAAACGATTGATGGAAACTCGATTTGTAAAACGATTCGCATTCACTCGCTCGACATTCAACTCGATTCAACGGTGGATAGAATCTGTCAGTGTCTAGTCACACGGTGTCATCCATTTTTCAATCAGTATCTACACCACGGATACCTATGGTCTACAAACTAAGTTGATTGAAGTGATTAAAAGATCTGTATCTATCTATTAAGTACCTCATTATCTATCTGTCTATACCATAGGTTCTCAAACTTATTTGGCCCACCAAATAAGGTTAGACTTAAAGACCTTTTTTTTTCTAGATCCTCACAATTTTTTTTTCTTACCATCTGTCGCGAATCTGAAACAGCTATTGCCACGATTATATTTGAACGTGTAAGCCGTAAGATAGGAATTATAATTTTCTTCTTCTTTTCGTGTCGATGGTACTCTTCTTCGATTTTTTATATTTTTTGAGGCCACATTGATTGCGGCATCAGTGACATTAATTAAGTCATCCAAGGTGCAGGTGAACGGGTACTTAGGGCACTCCAGCAAGTGGGGCATGGTTTGTTCAGAGGCACCGCACTCGCACTGGGTATTGGATGGGTCAGTAATCCCCCATTTCGACAAGTTGTGTCTGCAGCGTCCTATTTGGGTACGCAACCGGTTGAAAGCTTTCTATATAGGTCACTGCAGATCAGGGCCGAGAGGCAAATGTTCTTGGGGTTTAACGAACTCGGGAGGTGGTGGATGCTTTTCTTCCCACAATTTGCTTCTCTCATTGGGTGGTTTGTCCTGGATGGCCTGCTGCATGGTTTTCTACTGACACCCTCTGAAAGTCACAAACGGCCGCGACAAGGCGTTATCACCAACATTGAGAACTTATGATCGATACTAAGATATAGTTACTAATAATAATGCTGAAGAGTTCGTTTTTTTTTTGTTTGTCGCAAAACTCTGGTTGAAAAAATCTTTTTGCATTTGATAGCCCCAATCTTGAGGAAGGCTATTTAATGTCACGCTAGAACCTTAGGAGCCGAGGAAAAATAGGCAAGTATAGGCAGGCGATGCGATGCGACGCGGTGGGTTGGGAGAGCCCGAAATTTCATGCGTACGAACGAAGTCGTGGGCAGCAGCTAGTAATGTGAATATTTGCTTTTCTGTTGGAATTGCTTAGGTATCTTTGTAAAAAATCTTAGAGATAACACACATACATACATACTTAAGGGGAAGATATAAAACAACGGTTAGACCTGCTGTCTTGTATGGATCAGAATGGTAGGCCACAAAAGGGATGAATGAAATGCAATTGCATGCATGCAATTGCATTTCATCCATCCCTCTTAGAATTCCCATCCCTCTTACATTACATCCCTGTTACATCCCTCTTAGAATTCTCAGCTCAGCTGCAGCTGAGCTGAGAATTCTAAGAGGGATTTGTGGTGTTACACAAATGGATAGAATAAGAAATGAGTATATACGAGAAAGTTTGAAAGT
This sequence comes from Apamea monoglypha, assembly GCA_911387795.2. NCBI lineage: Eukaryota > Metazoa > Arthropoda > Insecta > Lepidoptera > Noctuidae > Apamea > Apamea monoglypha. Next base: position 6,001,801 of record OU426918.1, read on the forward strand.
GGCACTGGCAACTGTAAAGTTGTGTGGATATCGGTTGTCATGGTATGGGCATGTGATACGGAGGAAAGACAAAAATATCGTGAGGAAAGTTTTGAGTATGAATGTGGATGGTGGTTATAAGAATAGGGGAAGACCAAAGAAACGATGGAGGAACTGTGTGAATGATGATATGGTTAGAAAGGGTATGACTACTGAGATGACGACTAACAGAGAAGTATGGAAGAAAAATACTCGTACATACTGCGCCGACTACAAATCAATTATTGAAATAAGGACAGGAGAATGATGATAAATAGAATAGGTACCTACATTCAAATTCAAAATCCGAAGTCCCACTTACTGGCAACAAGCAAAATCTTTAAAATTGGAACCTCTTATTATTTCGTTCAGGGGCCGCCGTATTATGACGTATTAATGTCACCATTTTTCCAGTGTTAGAGAGAGACGGAGCTATAGAAAGCCGATAGCACCATTTCTTTTTTGCAATGGAATAATGATGATACTCCGACCTGCTTTGAGCGTTTCGCCTAGAATCTCTATTGAAAACGCTTTTATCCAGTACAAAGGGAAATAATTGACTCAATCGCCTCAACCTCCGGTGGGTACATGTTTATCAAGTGGCCAGTAGAGGGGTCTCGGGGCTAGATTAAAATAGATGCGAATAGTTTGCCAAGTGAGGTAGTCGTGGTACAGACGCCGCACATAAAGCTACCCGAAACTCTCAAATTTTCCCAATCAACCTTGAACCTAATACTTTAGTGATAAAGTTGAAAATCTATTAAAGTTTGACAGATTGTGGTAGCATACTTTGTATCTATAACACTACGCAAGACACGATTATACAGGGTGATTTTATTATGACTAAATTCTGCCCGCGACTATTTCTACGTGAAGTTTCTCCCGACCCACCCCTTTGCATAGCCTGCCCGCGTTACTACTTCGTTTTCACTTAGCGGTCTTTCTGACATTTTATCTTTTTGCTCGGCTGTAAGGGTTCTAGCGTGATGTTAAATACCCTAGCCTATAGCCTTCCTCAAGAATTAGGCTATCAAATACAAACAGGGCAGATTTTTACTGTCTTTCTTATTTAAACCTTTTCCCGTATACATTTAGAAGCTGCGAGCGGCATGATATTTTGTTTTACAAGCTGTAGCAAATTAATTACCCACGCAAACTGTCCCTTCATTCGGATTTAAAGGGTTGCCCAAGTTAAAAAATAATGTAATTAACTTTCTTTACTTTAATTAAGTTTACTTTATAATGAAAGCTCAAAAACAAAATGTTGGAAGATATTTTACTAAAATAATAATGAATTTATAAAAGAGGTCCCACCAAGTAAAATGATTTACAAAGTAGGTTTTTGTTCGTAAAAATTCGAGCAAAAACCACGTAAATATTTAATGGTGTCGCCACGAAACCGTCGAAATTAATGACTTATTCCAATTAACACTGCTCTGAGTGCCCAAATATTAAGAGAATTGTACTTTATCCAATAAATGGTGAATTAAAACGACAATTAAAATGGCGACGGGCGGGAACGCGCAATGTTCGAAATTCGAATACCCGTCCCAATAGCAAATGAAAGTACTATTCTGCCAACGACAAAGCATCCAAACAAAAAAGCTAATGGCTTAATTATTTATTCAGAACCGTTCAGATCCCTTTAAGCAAAAAGGCCGTAAATGTTTTGGTATTAATCAAACTTAATTGCCGCAAATCGAAACCCTTTGTCTTTAAAAAATAAAAATATTTTACGAATTCAAAAAGCGAACGTTTTAAATTATTAATCTGCAGTTAGCCTGACACAAATGACATTTTTTTTTATAGATGATGTTTTTTTAATGCTGTGATCAAATTATTATCAAAAAGAGAAATTGTGAATAAATTTTTATATCAAATTAGTAATTCTCTTTTATTTCTTATCTAGCTGGCTTTGTTTTATGACTTTCAACGATCTTGCTGTGTTTTGTTACTACTTTGATTAAACTTCCAATTTTGAGAACCATTTATCAGAAGTTCTAGAAAGTTCGTAATTGAAGTCAAGAGTATTCGATGACCCAAAATAACATCAATCTAGTGGCCCGTTATAAACACCTTTGTTTACTTGGTTAAAATCCCAATTACACTATACGGTATATAGGGCCTGATATTTAAGTGATGTGTTTTTTTAATAGGGAATTAGGGACTCTTCCTTCTTGTCTCTTATTACACTATTCCGATTTAGGAAAAGTGTCCCTGAATATCGCGTAGTGTAATAGGACTTTTAATAGTTACAACCGAAAAACGTTACCATAAGTTGCACTAGCTCGTCAGTGCAACATAGGCAAGTTATATCGGTCTCCCAGGAATGTCATGGCAAGCGTCCAAACGAGGCTTGGTACAGATAACATGGCGGTCGTGTCACAAGATTAAGCACGTGACGATGACAGGTGTTTTATTGGTAGGCCGTATTAGAAGCTCTTGTTTGTTTACTTTTTAGTTGTTTTTTTGATATGGTTAACACTCAGGTAGGTACTATTTGTTTGGAATACAAGACAAAAATGTCAGTGGTTAAAGAAAACAAAAGAAAGAAAGAAAGAAAGAAAATATGTTTATTTGCGGTAAACATGACGCAAAAAAGAACATAAAAACAAAAAAAATAACAATAAGAAAAGGTTGAAATGCGTCACATCTACGCAAAACGGCTATCGCTCAGCATTATGCTGCGACCCTATGCAAGACAGAGCCCCAGCGCTGGTTTTCAGCGACACCCGGCGCCGACGTAATGACGTCGTACGGTGCAGCAAACAATTATCCATATAGAAAGAAAATCTCTTATGTAAAACCACATCACAGTCCGGCTGTTGAGAGAATACTTTCCAGAGACTTGTCAGTGCGACAATTCTAGTTTGGACGTATGAGGAACAGGGTGTAGCGGCATCTACGCGCCACATGCGAACTACGCATCATACTGACGCCACGTAAAATCCTGCATCGCGCAAGCAGAATTTACCGCGCAACTAGCATAAATATACAACGTCCCGATATCAATCGTCGGGCAGCTGTTCCCCACCAGACATGACACCCGTATGGTCTTCTTGTTCCTCATACCTCCAAACTGGTGACCCCGAATATGAAACGTCAGCGCAGTCTTCTTCTAATAAACTTCAAATTCGCAAAACACGTATTAGTTTGTATGAAACTGACAGCTGTCAAGAACGCATTCTCTCCTCGGCCGCACAATAGTACATGGAATTTATATGGTGTACATGTTAAAGAGTCTTCTATTCCATTCTAAATGTTTATTTGACACATGTCATAAGTCCAAAATGTCATGTCATAGGACTGGTTTCCATTAGTTATTTCATAAATTATATTTAGTATAGCTCCATTACTTTGCATTTGTTATGCTCGTTATTACTTCCGACTGGGTCTCATCGGTCTAGGCCTAGTCGAAAGTTTTTTGAATGAAAACCTGTCTAAACCAAAAATAAACCCGTAATATTTGATGCCGAAATTGAAATATCCGTTGAATTTTGCAGCGGAATTTGTACGTTCTACGTCGGTTCATGTCTGGATTAATCTGCTCTTTTCAGTCATGAAACATAGTACGTTCTGTAAAAGCAAACTTCGCTGGTCCAGTACATAATTTGGAACATGGACGGTACATAATTCGAGCCACATTTTTGCACAGAAATTCATGAATGTGTCCGTTCTTTCATGGCTCGTTGAATGTAAGCTTCTCACTTCAACTTGTGTGCTGAAAGACGTGTTTTTACAACACGATGTTTTCGTAGGAGATTTTATGTCTCGAGGTATTTTTCCGATGTTTTTGAAATATGTATAAAAGGTAGGTGAAGTGAATATTTCAACTTATTTCCGATGTTATGAAATGTGTGAAAGGTAGGAAAATACTTCAACTTATTTTGCAAACAAAGTGTTCGTTTCTGATAATAGGAATAATATTCGGTAAGAAGGTACAGATAGACTGCTCGTGCCGCCTCTGCTCTCTGCTTGCTTTTATTTCGTAGCAATAAGGGCGGTTTTCTATCAATCAAGTTCTACTTCTACATAAAAAAAAATTAATGAAGTCAAGTCAAGTCAATTGATGAAGTCAAAACAATACGCATTCGATGTTATCACCGAATACTTTAGTTTGCTACATCGGCGTGACGCGCTGAAAGGATAAATCTTATATTATATTCAGTGCACTTTTGTCTACCACGTTAGCCGGGTGTATTGTGTATTAAAACATTTTATCAACATTTCAATAAAATTTTAGTGGTATTTTAAGATTAAGAACAGTTTGAACAGTTAGAGTGAGTTAATAAACAGTGTTCAACATAAACATTTGTTTCACTTCAAAAATATCTATACATGGCTGAGTTCCCTAACAATATGGCACCGCTTCTGGAATAAATGTATCCCCCACCCAAACCTGCACATTTTCAATACATCCAGTAATTGATTAACAATCCCCGAAACCCAGTGTTATATCCGCGACCTGAAAACTGTGCAATATAATCCCGGGTTTACAATAGTCCTGTAAGCGGCATACGGTTTGCTTGCTGCACGTTGGCAGTAACGTAAAATTTTAACGTTCCCCACTGCCCAATCAACACACCGCTTTACTGTTGAAAGTAAGTTGAGGTTCTGCTACGCCACACACTGTAGCAATGTTACAGTCATTTATTATGTCTTTTTGTAACATAAAAATGTAATACGTGAGAATGAAAGAAAATTCTCGTAACTTGAAGCACTTTCTTCGCGTCATACAAAATTGGCTAGTTGACTAATTTTTTATTATAATTTAAATTGAAGCTTTTTTACCTCACCAATAGCTTGGTATAACCAGTTTTTGTTTAATATCTTCTGAAATTAAAAAGATATAAACGTTCAAAACTCTCAATTAGACAGAGAGGGAAATACTGAATTGTGACATCATAGTTCAGTATCGCCATATAAATTACATACAAAACTTCTTTTTGCGAGAAAGAGACAGACAAAAAGCTTTTTTATGTTATAAGTGTTTCATTTTTCGACCGATTTCAAATTTGATTTCGAATTCTGTTATCGTATCACGCATGTGAATATATTATCTACTAGAATATACATATAGTATTCAATATCATGCAACTACCCAATTGTTAAGTTGTCTTTATGCAAAGGTTGGTACTAAAAACATGAGAAATACAAATAGATACTTCTTGGATACGATAATCAATGCCTTCTCTGTATGCGACGTGGCAAGAGTCAGAGGCTTATCATACAACAAGGCATGCGCCCCGTAAAACAAACTTTAATATTCTGTTTACCATCTTTAGTGATGAATTTTCCTAAAATTATCCTTAATACTCACTTTCGTTATACAGGATGGCAGGGATATAATTCAGCAACAGCAATAAACCATGAATTCAGCACATGATTCTAGACAGGGGGTCTACAATCATGTGCTGAATTCATGGTTATAGTTTGCGCTTCGATGTCCCTGCCACTCTGTATAAAGATGGATTGTGCAACATTTCACGCATCTCTGTGCGTTGTCTGTCAATAAATTTAAGATTTTTATTAAATGGAAGTAGGTAGATAGCACCGCATCCTTTTGAAAACCAAGGCTTAGTTGAGTAGGAGGTGGCGGGACGGATGAGGGAGAGAGCCTCCCGTCCCAGCCGCCGCGGGAGACGCTCCGGGCGTCGGGAGTCGAGTGAAGACTACCGGCCACCGTAGGCGCGGGCCTGCGGGCGGAGAGCAATGGGTAGCTCACCGCCCGATCAGGACCAGGCCCGTGCCGGACGGCGCGTAAGTGTTCCACGCGCGCCTCAAAGAGATGTCAGCATAATCAGAGGGGCCCCTTAGGGCCGAAGCCTGCCGGGTCAGCGGGATTGTCCGAAAGGGTTACCGCTGCCCCGGAACATAAAGGGCGAAGGAAGGAACATGGGTGGGTTTTAGTCAGTAAGAGTCTGACACTCCCTTCCGCTCCACCCAGAGCGGGAGAGGTCATTTGATGATTGCCCACCAGAAAAAAAAAAAAAAAGCTTAGCTGCCGTATAATATAATATATATAACAACTCAAGCATCAATATTGTGCACTATACACGTTCAAACTTCAAACGTTTGACATGGACGAGTAACTTGATTTTTGCCAGTGCCTAAACCATTGATTGAGTTTTTAGTCAATTTTGTTCGTTTTTAATTCTGTTATGGAGGTTTTTGCGCTATATCGCTACACATGGAGGGAAATAGGGCAGGTATGGGGGTTTTAGGATGGTATTTTCCATAATAAATGGTCCAAAGATTATGCGTAATGCGTGTATACTGTTGATTATATTAGGTGTGAGATGCCAACATTATGGTTCCACATTGGTACAGTTCAGCATGTAGGGATGGTCGTTGATTTGGTAACATAATGCTGTAATGAAGCAACCTGATATTATGTTATAAGATAGTGCATTGTTAAACCACCACCTCATCTCCATATTGTACCACTCGGAAAGCACGTTAAGCCGCTGGTCCCGGCTGTCATACGTAGATCTTTGACAGTCGTTACTGGTAATCAGACGCCCAAAAATCTGACAACCAAGTATCGTGTTAACCAGTCGCTCCATGTAAAATAGGTACTGATATTTAGACGCATACAGACGGGAAGCAGACCCTACATAGTTGGGAAAAGGCTAGACAGGTTGATTGATTGTAACACTTCGGCTATAGAGATGGCCGTTGATTACATGCTTAATAATGAGGCAACATAATATATACTCGAAGATAAACCACTACCTCAAAAAGCAGAGAAGGATTGTTTATAAAGTTTGATAGCAGCTTGCACTACTCAGCAATGTAGCACAATGTAACAAACCTTAACGTAGAAGAGCTTTTAGCAGTATTATATTACTATGGTATGTGGGTTGAACTTTACTAGCTTGAAGTGGGTTCAAACTCATGACCTCTCGCCAGCCAGTCCGATGCCGATGCGGTGCGGTGGACGTGTTGGAGCATGTTACACCAGCATGCCACCAGCAGCAATACCATAACAACTTTTTTCTGGTTTTCAAAAAAGTTTTTACCGTTACGTACGTATTAACCTTACTAGTAACTACTCCTATGTGCAGTCAAGGAATAAATATGTTAAGCACCTTAATGTAATTTTTTGAACCCTCTATTTTTCCAACTGACAATATAATGAATGAAAATTACTGTAAGAAAAGCGCACGTAACATGCGCACGCTGAGTGGGAAAGGAATTTATTTTAAAATGTCAGTTCTAAAACAGAAGGCCGATTCTTGTAATTTAAAACGTTCAAAATCTAGTCGCCGTGTCATCTCGGCGACAAACAAATGTCAAAAACTTCTCAAAATGTAGGGAAACTTGAGATATTTTTGACAGATTGAGATTGAGATCAGACTGTGAACGTTCTTAAAATTACGAGAATTGCTCCTCAGGTATCTGGGGGCTATACAAATATTTGTAACAAGCTTCTGCCCGCGACTTTGTTCCCGTGCAAGTCATTAGATACCACAATTTACAAAAATAATAGCCACAATTTTTAAAACTTTCCTGTATACTATGTTTGTAGTTTTAGTCTCAGCAAAATAAAAAAATAAAAATAAATTAAATTATAATTTCCAAAATATGAAAAGAGTTTTGATTTCGCTAAGATTTTATTAATTATGTATAGATTTTCAACTAATGTGACGAAAACCAAGGAAAAATCTAATAAACTAATAAAACAGCATCCTACTATATACAATTGCCTGGTTTTATCTGTGACCCCCGGGCTATAAACATGGCTTTACAATAGTCCCTCAACTTAGATCGTTGACTATGGAGTAAGGACATTAAATTTTAATGCTCTCTGCTGCTGAATCACCACGTTGCTCTAAATCCTTAAGCTGGAGAAAACAACCCGCTGCTAAAATTTCATTGTTTACTTTGTATATATTTTCTCGTAACTTTAACAGGTAATATACTTTTGAGCGTTGGTGTATGTCACTTTTAGAGGATGTGGTACCTACTGAAAAGGTTTATTGGTACTGCGTAGCCTATTCTTTGTCGTGTAAGTTTATTTATCATTTTTACTGAAAATGTTTATTGGTACTACTTAGCCTATTCTTTGTCGTATAAGTTTATTTATCATTTTTACTGAAAAGGTTTATTGGTACTACTTAGCCTATTCTTTGTCGTATAAGTTTATTTATCGTTTTTCTGTTCTGCATACACTGTATCTAGTTACTCAGTAAAGTTATGAATATTTCTTGCTCCCTTCCTTCTTGTTTAGTTTTGTATACCTTGGCGCCGATTCCCTTGTTCACAAACTAAACTAAATTTAAGTTCAGTGCATCTAATTTCATTAAGAAAAGGACAGAAGGTAAATATTAGTTTAGCCTTGTCAAATAAAATTAAGATACTCCATAGACAGTTTAGACGTGATTAGAAACATGGCTACTAAGAATACGTTAATTTACGTCAGGCGCTGACTAATTTAACAGGACTAAACTAATATTTATCTTCTGTCATTTTCTTAATCAAATAGAAAAAAAACCAGATGCACTGAACTTAAATTTAGATTAGTTTGTGAACAAGGGAATCGGCGCCATTTTTTTGTACTTTTAATAAGTGGGGTTAGCATATTTTTGATTGCATTAATGTTATTTTATAGACGTGGAATGATAGTAAGAAGGTTTATTGTTACTGTTGAGCTTATATTTCTGCCATTCGCTTCTTCTTATGTAAAAAAGAGATAACTATTATATATATACTTTTATTTTTTAATAGAATAGAATACTTTTTATCATGTACGGTCACCAAAGGAGATAAGTAACCAGGGTCATTGGATATAGTTGAAGTTTAGTAAGAAACGGATTGATGTTTTCGGATAAAATTTTATTTAATTATTAGAAAACAAACGGTTCATTTATCAAAAAAAAAATCATTCGAAAACATCCATCGGTTTTTGCTAAACTTTAACTGTATCCGATGACCCTGCATACTTATCTCTTTTGTTGACTGTACTTAGTCAAGATAGAAAAATTTCTTCCTTCCCAAAAATATAACTTAGATTTATGAACTCATAAAGAAAGAAAGAAAAATATTTTATTTGGAACACGCACAAGAAATACTACAATAAAAAAGAACATTAAAACTAACAAAATTCATGACAACAATAAAAAAAAGAACATTAAAAATACCTGTGCGAGGTCAAAAAGGCTTCTATCTCAGCATGATGCTTTTACTAGCTACTCTTTTAGCTTCTGAAAACAATTAAACATATTCTCGTTCAAATATTTGTGATGTGACATAAGCTAAGAATGCAATATAGGCAGGTTACACACGAACATCATTGTACAGAATAATGATATACCGCGTTTCATCAATTTGTGGCGCAACGAGTTTGCGAACCTGTTATTATGTGAACTAGAGGTGTTTGTAACATGCCTTAAATTGTAATAACTTCAGCGACCGATATGCTTTCTGTATTTTTGTGGTGCGAATTTTTATTATTTATTTTATTTTTAGCTGTTAACGTCCCACTGCTGGGCAAAGGCCTCCCTATTCTCTTTCCACCTCTCTCTGTCCAGATCTATCAAGGCTTTATCAAAGATGATAGATGCTAGAAGATATTAGCACGGTAAGCCTAGAGGTCGGACTTCAAATGAATATGTCAAAGACCAAGTTGATGACGAACAGCGTGCACTGCAGGATCACCGTGGCGGATGGAGAAGTTAAATATGTCGATGAGTATCTCTATCTTGGTCAAATAGTCTTGAATTTTTATGTTTTCGGTAAAATATTAAATCCCTTCGGTCACTCTTCTTCCCAGTGGTAGCACTAGGAAGTGTGAAGGTCGGGCGTTTTTGGGGGACTGTCTTTTGTTATTTTGATGTTCGAAAAGTGCTGATTCTCAGCCTAATTTGAAAAAATGACTTTTAAATTTTATTTTTGATTTTGACTCATGAGAGAACAGTAGTGTTGCCGAAGTCGCAAATAGTAGTATTTGCGACTTCGGCCTGCTGCCCGAAGTCTAAAATTGTGCCAAGTTTAAGGCTTGCCCCCTTTACATGGAATTTAAACATTATTGGGAAATGTCAGTGTACCTATTATACCAACACAATTTACGCCCTTCACCTATGTAAGATAAACGAAAGTCTAGAAAGAAAAAAATTGGCAAATACAAAATAAAAATCAACTTATACGTATAAACAAAGTCAAGATCTCTTTCTTTTTTCTTTAAAAAAAAAACGTTGCCCCACACTAGGAATTTCTCCTGTATCGTGGGTGCGTTTACAAACATTTAAACTCACATACACAAACAGCAAGACCCGGAACAACTACTTGTAGGTCATACAAATATTTGTTCCGTGCGGGAATCGAACCCGCGACACGCAGCGCAGCCGTCAATCGCTTAACCACTGCGCCAACCGTGCCGTCAAATTGCGATATTGCTCTATTAATCGATTCCACAGGGAACATATTCCAGACTATTCTAGTTTAGCTGTTGCCAAGCTATTCCCAGAGGGCGCTAGTGTCGCAGGAGGATAAATGTGACACAACACCCGGATAACTGCAGTGTAGTGTCGGGTAATCCCCCGGGGGATCAGAAGGGGATCACAAGGGGGAATTAAAGAGCATACGAATGTAAATACTTGTAAGCCTATTGCGATGTAGGAAATTTGTGAATGTGGAAGATATTCGTTGAAAAGGGAATTTGTTGTGGATTTTAGAAGTGATAAATGTTTTTGTTTTTACTTACTTATTTATATTGTCATTTTATCAAAGTTCATTGTTGTTTTCGCAACTATATTTTGTTTTAGCTTTATTGTACCTATTAGCACAGTATAATAGTAATTATCAGCCTGTAATGTCACAGGTCACAGGCCTCTTCGGTCCAGTGCGAGTTGGTAGATGTCATGACATGTCTTTGATTTTTTGGTTCTAGGACTTGCCGGTTTCCTCACGATGTTTTCCTTCATCACGTTGATAGCAGTGGAGACGAAATAATCAACGCAAAGTAAAGCACAAGTCAGGGTTAGAACCTACGACCTTCATCTCATCAGTCGCGATCGTTACCACTGGACAGCCACTGCTCTTTGTACCTATTAAATACCTAAAAATATATATATTATGTTTGTTTAATAAACCTCACTTATCATTTCTAAACATCTATTGAAAAGGCAAGTTATATGTTTAAGCTATTGAAAAAGTTTCTGCTGTATATTTGAACACAAAGTAAAACTTAAATAGACGGTATGTAGGTACTGAACGTATGCTTTAATAAACCTAGCTTATTTTGTAATTCTTTGTCATGTTAGTTACACACTGAATATTATTTTGAAGGTTGTTTAAAGGTCTATCTTTCAAGACTTGTCAGTTTTATCTGTACGTTTAAAAGCAACCAAACGTAAACAAGAAAAGCGATATTCAAGCAAATTGTAACCTTACTTTAATTTCTCAGTTTGCTTCTCAGAGTAGATAGGAAACGCCGATCTCATCTACATAGTTAAACGACTCCAAAAAAAGGAGGAGGTTCTCAAAGTTGTTGTTTTTTTAAATTTTATTATGTTTGTTACCTTGGAACTCCTAACCTTAGAGCTTGTGGCAAACAACGAAAATGCGAACCCTACGACAACGTCTGCCGAATTTAAAGTTATTTTTCACTTTGTAGGGTTCTTTTTTTCTAAGTCGGTTGTTTTTTTTTTTTGGAAAAAAGTTTTTTTTCTAAATAATTATGATTGACGTGTTTAATTGTTTGTACAAACCTACTTATAAAAATAAAATCATTTATTATTCACTTAATGAAGGGAAATCCCTCCGACGTTTACATAAATGTTTATTCGCTGAGTACAAGTTTTCATGTGAAATATATTATTTTGTAATCCATCGGTGACGTAGAAGACTTCGGTCTAAGGATCCTGTCTCACCGCCTACGATGAAGCGACTAGCTATCAACGATTTCTCGCTCAAGAAATGTAGGTAGGTACAAAAGATTGTAGGTCCCTAGTTGATCGCCGACTGTTCACACCGGCACCGCCGCGCCAGCTAGTACCCGCTTGTTGTCACAGCGACAAGAGCTATCAAAGAGAGTACCTAGCTCGCTTAGCGAGCCTCGCAGAACACTCGCTGAGAGACTCAGGCTTGGTACAGACCCCAGCACATCAATCTACCCGAAACTGTCGAATTTTCACAATCAACCTTAAACCTAATGCTGTAGCGATAAAGTTGAAAATCTATTAAAGAAATTTGACAGATTGCAGTAGCTTGATGTGCTGGCTCCTGTACAAACGCATTCTAGCGAGTCGTTCGTCGCCGTCCCGCACTCGCTGCTAGTCAAACTCAACTCAAACTCAAACTCAAAGTATTTATTTCAATTAAACCAATTACAGGCACTTTTGAATTGTCAAGGGGTCGGTCAGTCAGAGAAATGAAGCTAGTTGCCCATTCCAAAGCGTAGTAGGTACCTATGGAGAAGAACGGGCAAGAAACTCCATGGACACTCTTTTAAATCAAAATATGGTTACAAAGTATTAGTTACATCATTCATGTTAAAAATTATGCATGTGAGAACGATGCAGAACGTTAAAAGCGTCCGTAATGAAAAGCCTAAAACAATCCAAATATTAAATTAAATTAAAATAAGCCATGGCAGCAAAGAGATGACCAGTCCCCACTGACGGCGCCCGTTCACGAACATGACGCACGGATTAGCACCATTCAGCTCAACCATTTTGAAGGGAGCTAAATGATCCAACACATGTGCCACCATCAGCGAGACATTTGAGTGAGCATGACATACTCTCAGCCGCCAGGGCACATTCAAGTCAATGAAAGACGTACCCAGTAAATGGTAGCTTTATAGTATGTACCTACATAGTACTCACACATGAGCTATACAATTATACAATACTAGACGATTGAATTTATATAATGCAAAAATAGTATTTTACAATCTTCAGCGGCTCCAACAGTACTTTCAAATGCTAATCAATTTATTTATGCGTCCTGTGGAGCAGGACCAGCGTTTAGCCAAGCATTTTTATCAGCGATGTAATCTCCCAATTTATAATATGCCTGGCTGCATAGTGTGCGTTTTATACAAGATTTAAATTTCGTTTCATTCTGTTCAATTATGTGGGGAGGTATTTTATTGTAACATTTTAAACAGTACCCCATGAAAGATGAGTCTACTTTAGCCAGCCTGAAACCTGGTTGAACTAATTGGTCCCTATTTCTAGTGATATAATTGTGTCTTTCACCTCTTTTACTAAAAATATGTAGATTTTTCCTTACGTACATAATGTTTTCATATATATATTGACAAGGTACCGTCATGATGTTAATATCTTTAAACAGTTCTCTTAGAGAGTCACGCCTGCGCAGGCTATATATGGCTCTGATGGCTCTTTTCTGCAGAATGAAAATAGACTCGATGTCTGCAGCCCGTCCCCATAGTAAAATACCGTACGACATGATACTATGAAAGTAACTAAAATAGACCAGTCTCGCGGTATCGACATCAGTAAATTGACGGATTTTTCTCACAGCATACGCTGCTGAACTTAGTCGTCCTTAGTTGCTCGCTAACTACTTTTTAATTGCTAGCTCTATTCGCTTCTCGTTAATCGTCGGCGGTGGGACAGGTGCTTTCAGGCTGAAAGAATAATTATCTTTGTCTCGAGGGACAGCGCGGGAACGCCTCACGAAGATTGATTATTAGCTACACAAACAAAATGGCGCGAACAGAACAAAACTTTTTGTTGTTCGCCACCGATTGATTTGTTTTTGTAACACACTAGAATTGATAGATAAAGGCTCGCTTGGATTTAGTAATCGTGTGTTCTGTTTTTTTTTTGTCACTCTGGGACGTGTTGACTTTGATTCATGTCGACACTTTGACGTTATAGAAGTTGGAATATTCCAATCTTATTTTTATTTTTTATTTATTTTTATTTATTAAGCAACAATATATATTATAACGATATATTTACTAGGGTAGTAACAATATGCAATCACGAGTCTTCAATTCTGTGTAAATACATCACTTATAGCCATGCACAACATTCACATTAAAAGGTTAACAATTCATTGAATTATCAGAATATTAGCAAAACATAAAATTTATACTTATTTAATTAAGATTAATTAAGATTAGATTACAAAATAAAGTAAAAAATAATATTTTAGTCACATTGCACTAATACAATACAACCATACAAAATCATAATAATAATTGCACATGAGGTAAGAAAACTGGTAAGAAAAGAAATAAAAAAGGCAAAAAAATAAATATTAATATTCTTATAGATCAAAATTAAAAGAGAAAAAATAATAACAAATATCGTAAGTCTAACTGAACTAAATTTTAAGAGCTAGGGAGGGCTCAGAGATCTCTCCGTCCGCCCGATCAGGACCAGGCCCGTGCCGGACGGCGCGTAAGTGTTCCACGCGCGCCTCAAAGAGATGTCAGCATAACGAGGGGCCCATTAGGGCCGAAGCCTGCCGGGTCAGCGGGATTGTCCGAAAGGGTTACCGCTACCCCGGAACATAAAGGGCGAAGGAAGGAACAGTCTGACACTCCCTTCCGCTCCACCCAGAGCGGGAGCGGTCATTGGATGATTTCCCACCAGAAAAAAAAAAAAAAAAAAAAGGTTATGCTCTTCAAACCCTTCACATTCCCTACTCAAAACCTTTACCTATCCTCTGATCTTCTGTTTGTAAGAAAGCTTTATATCCTCCAACTCATTCTTAGAAAACACAAATCCCTACCGTATGATCCCTCATTAGGCAATAGACGAAGGAAACACGCAGTCGCTCCACCGTCACAGTAAGATCTGCTTTTGCTGAAAGACAGTATGTGAGGCAATTATCTCATCTATACAACCTGATTAACAAAGAACTAAGCATATACTCTCTGAAGCTACATGATTGTAAAAAGAGGGTATTGGATTGGCTTAAGACTAAAAGCTATGATGAAGTTGAGTTCATGGTGTCAACGATTCAATAGAATAGTGTTAATTGTATACCGTAAAAATTACATATTATACAAATATTTAAAAAAAAAAATACTTAGGCTGACACAATAGGTGAACTTATCGCTAAAAACGATCACTTACAGACTAATCTTGTCGTATAGCGACAAGAACTAGGTTTAAATTGAAGAAAGGGAGGCCGAAGTTAATTAAAGATTTAATAAAAGAAAAGATTATATAAAAAATGGAGATGATTTGGTCAGTGGTGTGTAGTGTGTAGGAAGGATGAAGATGAGTGATTGGTGGGTTGAGGAGGCTGAAGAGGTAGACGCGACGCGAGGCAGGTGGCGGTGACAGGAGCAGGCAGGCGTGGAGATACCCGTAGGGGCCTACGCGTAGGTCGCAGCACGGCCACACGTGACAGCAGGCACGGCAGCCCGGGAGCGCAGGCACGGTAGGGGCCCACGCGACAATAGTGGGTCGCAGCAGGGCCGCACGGTAGGGCAGGCACGGCAGCACGCGGTCAGCCCGCCAGGAGAGACGGCCCTGGTTGAGAGCAGGCCAGTAGTTTCAGGAGGACGGAGGACGAGGTGCAGCGCTGGTACGACAGGTTCCGGAGTCTTGAGGGGAATACGCCAAGAGTACCCTGGATAGGTGACTCCGGAGTACCAGCACTACTTTGAGGGTTCACTTTTCAGGCGAAATCGAACTCCAACACGAACTCCCACTGGAACTGAACTAAAACTGGAACTGTCACCGCGTTGCTTCGATTCCACAGGTAAACTCGCAGAACAGCAACTTGAAGAAATAAATATGAATTTGAAATATTATGGCCAGTATTGATTTGCAATAGTTTGAATATATTTTCAGCTAAAAGTGACAGGCTGATGAGAATTTAGAAACAAACTTGTCATGGCGACGTATTGACAAACGTCGTTGTCAGAACTGTCATAATAAAATAAATTAATAAAATACAATTACATATATAGTTATTTCGTATTAAAAGCGTATTAAAAGTATAGTGTTTATAGGAAAAATGATATCAATCAGTGTGGGCGCAATTTCCAGCCCTTGGATGTTGCTAAATCGTCTTAGTGTTATGTTAAAGTTTGATGATTAAACGTGACCTGGTGTCGTGAGGAATAGTCAGATCAGCACCTAACGGTGACGGAATGCTTGTCTGACCTGGAGGAATGAATGTAGATAACTGTGAGTATGTACATTACGTTACAATCTCTACTCAATTCCGGACTGCAATTATTCCGCGGTGTTTACTGTTAATGGAAGAGGCTGTGACTTCTTCCGATGCCAAGACACTGTGCAGGGTTAACCCTAAATTAATCAAATCACATGCAACACTGTACTCCTTCATTCACTCTCACTCTACACTTCACTCAATCGCGCCTATTTTTCCTTTTTGTTTATTGTTTCAATCTATTTGCATGCTCTATTCTAATACATGTTTTTCAATTCTTTACATTTTTCGGACAATCATAAGTGAAAGAGCTGTCTCCTAACACAAGCATTTCCTTGCATAAAAGGAGTCTCCAAACCATATAATGCAAACTATATTAATTGAAATAAACATTTTTATTTTATTTAATTCAAATGAAATGAAATTAAATGATTGACACATTGATGACATTATTGAATTTAAAATATATATATATATAATAAAATAACATTATCATTATTCAATTTGTATATGTAAAAGTAAAAGTAGGCAGCTGATTACAGGACAATTTCATTTATTTTATTTTTAAATATTGGCAGACTATCAAAGGAAATATCGATATTGCTGTCGACTGAACAGGCTCTGTTGTAAGAAGTCAACATTCTGTTTATGGGAGCATTTTGGCCCAGATTTGTGCGACACGGCTTAGTGGCAAACGTCCTAGAGGTACGCTTGGACCGGAGATGTGAATGACGAGGCACGTCTAGGTTGATTTTGTTAAGTAGATCTGGAGTTGATGTGAGTTATTGGAACTTAATATGTTCGAGCTATTTGGAGTTGAAACTCTAAGGACATAGGGCCCGAGTGCCCACTTAGTTTTTCGACACATTGCTAAGCGGTTGTAGACTCTTCACGTGACCAGAGGGCTAGCCTATTTTTTGCCAAAGAATCAGTATTGCCGTACAACGTGGCAATGCTGCCAGCCTTTTGGAAACTTTCCTTGTCGAGAACGATTACGTATAATTTTAAGCTTGTAAGATGTTAAAAATATCTGTAGGTAGTCCTAGTATTACTATCTAGTATTTTTCTATTAGATAGTCATTTAACGTTGCTAGTGTGTATCTGTAAAAAACAATCTGCCCAGCCTTTTCCAACTACGTTGGGGTCGGCTTCCAGTCTAACCGGATGGAGCTGAATATCAGTATTTTACATGGAGCGACTGCCTACAGCAACTGGGTACCCCTTTGTAAGACTGGTCATAAGCTTTTTGAGCTTCTGACTGTCAAAGATCGTCGATGTCGAATGACAGCCGGGACCAAAGGCTTAACGTGCTTTCCGAGGCACAGAGAGGTCTCGATATGTAATGGACGAAGTGATGAAGTGTGTAACTGTAAAATAGCTCCTTATCCTTAAAGTGTATATTAACATGTTTCATTTTCTGAATTGTACGAAGATCTAAGTAGACATTACTGCTCCCATAATTAAAGTATAACAGCTACGTTACCTGGAAAAAACAGAAATGCCATAACAATCGAATAAAGTATAGAATTAACATAAAACTCCGATTATTCAAATAAGACTCATTCAATTTTATTCCTCCTCGTTTCATTTGGAAGTTTCTTGAAAATATCAGATACAATCTTCTCAATGTAATATAGCAGTCTGAATAAATAGCTACTCATCTTTTAAAGTGAAAAAGCACTTAGAGAATGTCGACATCTGTGCCTCGGGGAGCGCGGCTAGCACCTACTATTTGCCCTCCAAAAAAGTACCCGAATAAAATGAAAAGTGGTGTTCCATTTTAGTGAATAACATTTTGCCGCGTTTTGCGGTATTTTATATGATGTATTCTTTTTGTTAAATTTATTGCAAGTTTGTAGTATGCATAGTTCATAAAGATCATTGAGTAAAAAGCTTATTTATTCATCGTCATTATCACCATAATTTCAGCTGAAAGACGTCCACTGCTGGACATAGGCCTCCCACAAGCACCGCCACTTCGACCGGTTCTGTGCTTTTCACATTCAGCCGATTCCTGCAGCCTTCACCAGGTCATCGGACCACCTTAATTAACACAATCAACCTATAATGTCCCCATTGCTGGGACACAGGCCTCCTCTCTGTGAGAGGGAGTGGGTCGTCATCCACCAAGAGGGACCAGTGCGGGTTGGTACTGGAACTTAATTCTTTGTCTTCTAATTGATTTATTACTCTTTTGTGATCTGCCATTAAATATCCAATGATGGTGTTGATCCATTTCTAGTGGTCGTGGTCGTAAGGAGTTAATTTCAATAATCAGCCTATAATGTGCCCTATGGTGGGACACAGGCCTCCTCGCTGTGAGAGGGAGTGGGCCGTGATCTAACACGCGGCCCCAGTGCGGGTTGATAGATGTCACATGTCCTCGAATTTTGGTTCCAGGATATGCTGTTTTCTCACGATGTTTTCCTTCACCGTTTTTGAGAGCAGTGGTGATGAAATAATTTACACAATAAAAGCGCTTGTCTGGGTTTGAACTCACGACCAACACTACTGGGCCAACACTGCTCTGCACCAATAGTACCTATGAAAGTAATATTTCTTACTTAAATCAATGCACTTAAAGTCATTAGATAGTTTCTAAAACTAAAAGTAATCTCGCAAAGTCACATTAAGAGACAGCTGAGATATCGCTCTCGAATTTGTACAAACTGTGGCCGAAAATGCAGAAGTCAGGTGCATAGTAGGCACTTATTTTGGGAAAAAAAACTAATGTGTTCAAAGCTTGAGGAATGGAGATTTATTCCACGGCTAGCAGAATAATCCCAGAGCCCGGAAGATGGTCAAGATCCCTACCAGCACAACCATTTGACAGGTTGTCGAATCTAAAATGTCACATTTTCCATCACTAATTTGCTTTGCCCCCGACAGCAAATAGCTGTCGGAAGAATGGCAGTCGTCTATTAGACAAATTTTTCGGGTTTTAGATTTGTGAACAGCGTTTAGAAAACTGTTTTGTTAGCATTGATTGAAGTTCGATTCGGCACGGAAGCGCATCGAATGGTTGTGAATAGCTGGAACGCTGGAATACTTCCTTCCTCCGTTTGCTCTTGCGAATCTCCACTCAAGCCGGCCAATAAAGACAAGAAAGAGGTGGGAGCTCTGTTCCTCATCAGTGTTCACTCGAGCCGGTCAATAAAGGCAAGCCAGAGATGAATCGAATTCTACGTCACGATACTTAATGGCTTCATTAAAGTTAAGTGACGTAATAATCTCTGTTGGAGGAGGAACTCATTTATATTATAGGTACTTAATCAATTTATGGAGGACCCCTACTAAGAACAAATTACCTCATAGGTCATACCTACACCTTCTACCGTCTTCTATCATGTTGCCAATTCGATTGGCACTATGGTCAGGATCGACCCAAGTTTTGATATAATCTCAATGAAAAGATAGTACTTATTATTATTACATTCATTCATCATTCATTACAGCCTAAAGAAGTCCACTGCTGGACGTAGGCTTCCCCTAAGCACCGCCACTTACACCACACCGACCGGTTCTGTGCTTCCTGTGGATTCCTGCGCAGAAGAAGACGGAAGACGTAGCGTTGGAAGGCCTCCCACAAGGTAGATCGATGACCTTGAAGTATGGTGATGGCCTATTACATTACAAGAATCGATTTATTCCGGTCGGATCCCCTGATCTGATTCCTTGCTGGTTATTATTACGTTTTAATTCTGACCCATTATAGACTTGTCATTCCGGTTCTTCCTTTGTTTTTATTCCGGTCGGATCCCCTAGTTATCTAAACAGATTTTTGGGACAGTCAGCAACAAAACATACCTACAGAACGACGAACGACGATATGACGAAACAACTGCTAGTATGTAAAACAAACGAATAAATATAAATAACCATTTGAATTATTCACGCTTTCTGATTGAACACGTTTTACCAAATCTTTCAAGAAACCTCGCACGCGAAAAAAACTCTGAGCAAAGACCAAAAATAAACGTAATATTTCAAATAATATCCTTCCACAGAAAATATTCCAAACACACACGTCAGTTAGAAGAATATTGATAGACATTTCATTCATCAAAGTCAATCCTCTGAAGCTCGTGTGAGCTCGCACCAGTCGATATTAAATATCGACTTCGACTTGTGTTAATAGATTTATGTGACATTAACGATGGAGGTAGACGTACGTGTGATAAGGAGTGAGAAAAATAGGGTACGATGTATTTCAAAATGTCTCTGGAAATATATCTGAAAATGTGACTGTGAAAGTTGCAAGTAAAAATTTACCTGAAGGTGGCCCTAAGGTAAATTTTTACTTCCACCTTATAATTTTTGCGTCTACGTCATTTGCAATATTTCAATTGAAAATGACCATTCCAAATGGTGATATCGCCCGCTATATGAGAAAGGAACTTGTTTGGAAATTGCTTTCGACTATCGCTCTTTCAAAATACGTTAAGAAATAGGTAGCAGGATTCCGAAAATAACAGGTCACCTGTTTAATGTGCTGGTACTGTCTACTATTTATATAGTAAAAGGTTACAGATAGAAACCTTGAAAGTAAAACGGGCTCTATGTCCTCCTGCCTCCTAAATCAACACTGCCAAAATGTTGGAATCCTCTTAATGTCCAGACAAAGAAAAACAAAGGGTGAACTAGCCAAAAAGGTTGAATTGTCCAGCAAACATCACATTTCTATTTCAAGTCCATGTCATAATTCCATCAGACCATTCAAGCTCTCAAATCCTCAAAATTAATGACCAATCCAAGCAAAACATTGATCACCTCTAAAAGAGCAAGTTAGAAGCCGTGCCAGGCAGTTGTTGCATCACGTTGTTAGTTTTTCATTAGTGTCCATCTGTCTCCAGGCAATGAACAGCCAATCAAAAGTGAAATAGCTGTGTTCAACATTCATTTGTTAGCACTCGTGTAGCGTCGTAAATGGGTTGGATAAAGGTGTTAGAGTGTTGCGGGTTCCGTGTTTTGTGACTATAAAGTATTTACAGAAATTTCAAGATTCTACATTACAAACATAACATGACGCATGTAACACCTGAAGGGTTGCTAGAGGTTCAGCGGGATTGTCCGAAAGGGTTATCGCTACCCCGGAACATAAAGGGCGAAGGAACGAACATGGATGGGTTTTAGTCAGTAAGAGTCTGACACTCCCTTCCACTCCACCCAGAGCGGGAGGGGTCATTTGATGATTTCCCACCAGAAAAAAAAAGAGGGTTGCTAGAGGTGTACCTGTAGTTTCACCCACATTGCACCAGGTATGTTTAAGACGAGGTGGCACGCAGTATGCGCGCCTTAATGGAAGGACGTGCGATCGTGGGATCGGCCGCACTTGGTGATGGGGCCCGTTAGGCATGGCGGGCTGATACCAGTCGGGGGTGAGGCAAATGAACAAGTGTCTCCCGAGCCCCCGAGTCATGGTACTGGAAGGAACAGTGGGGTTTTAGTCAGTAGGAGTCCGACATAACCCTCCGTTCTTCCCAGACGGAGGGTATCCATGAGGATTTCCCCACCATAAAAAGAGGTATGTTTATGACCATTGCTTGAACATATCGTCGCCAGGGATTCCAAGGCTTAAAAATTTATCTAACAACCAGATTGTAGAGACTAGGAGTGACTAGAAGATACAAAATATAATTAGTTCTGCAGACAAAATAAAGTTAAAATCTGCATCACACCATAAATATTTCATACTTGCTTCTGCCCGCGACTTCATCCGCGTGATATTTCTGGTTCCTCCAATCCTCGTCGCATCGCATCGTCTTTTTTTTTCTAGGTGGGAAATCATCATATGACTTCTCCCGCTCTGGGCGGAGCAGGAGGGCGTGTCAGACTTTTAATGACTAAAACCCACCCGTGTTCCTTCAGTTACCTATGCCAGGGACCACGGTATCTCTTTCGAACAACCCGCGGCCCTGGCAGGCATCGGCCCTAGCGGACCCCGTCACTTCGTGCTGACATCTCTTTGAGGTGCGCGTGGAACACAACGTGCCGTCGACTCGGGCCTGGTCCTTGCCAGGCGGCGAGCTGCCCATTGCTCGCCGCCCGCAAGCCCGCGCCTACGGTGGCCGGGAGTCGACTGGTGACTCCCGACGTCCAAAGCGTCTCCTGCGGCGACTAGGGGCGTGAGGGCGTAGAGACTGCCTCTCCCTCACGCACTCCGCCTCCTCCTTTGCGAGCATTACTGATTCGCAGAAGGAGGTGACGGCTTCTCATGCACTCTCGCTCCGTACCATGGCCTGGACCAGGGCCGGACGCGAGAGATCGCCGCCGTCGATCGCCGCCACGAGGACGCGGCGGTGCTCCGCCCAAGCCGGGCAGACCTCCACCGTATGCTCCACCGTGTGCGTCGCATCGTCTTCGCGCGCTATTACTTCGTTTGCGGTTAACGTTCTTTTTTGCTCGACTCCTAAAGGCTTTGCGTGATGTTAAATAGCATTCCTCAAAAATTGGGTTATCAAATGAAAAAAAAAAAATACAAAACCAACTGGTAGTTCCAGAGACGAGCGCGTTCAAACAAACAAACTCTTCAGCTTTATTGTTAGTATTATAGATTTTCTTTAATTTGCGAGAAATAAAACGTTCAGGTGACACTTGCTGGTACTGTTGCATTTAATTGAACCTCCTTGCTCCAACTTTAATTCATAAAATTACTCTGGTTGTTAAACACTTTAATGCCTGTTGGCACCTGTTAGCATTCAGAATTTAATCTTTTAATATCACTTGCAATACAAAATAAACAATGAACTCAAATTGTCTCAATCATCACACGTAGCCAACCGACTGGTGATCTGCAAATATTAAACCTACTCTAGTCAAAAACAGTCTTTATAAAATATACGCAACATGACGCATTTAATCTCCAAAGGGTTAGGTAGAGGAGTACTATGGTAACATCCACATTTCGCTAGTTATGTTTAACTGCCATGGAATAGGGGCGAGCTTATTGCCATCATCCGGGAAAAAAACTAGTTCCGCGCTACTTCTAAAAATTCAATAACACTTTGCCCGACCTAGGAATCGAACCCGGGACCTCATGTTTCGCAGCAGCGCTTGCGACCACTATACCAACGAGGCAGTCTTTTTATAAAACGTTTACAACAAAACTGCATTTCACTATGCAAACCTCACTTCTATCCCACCATTTTTTCGCATAAAATATTAAAAATCTCAAACTTCAGCATTATCGATACCGGGTTTAGCAAAGCAAACACCAGCTGACGGTACGGTCAGCATATAAATCAATGCTAATTGGACTGCGGCGGACGTGTCAACAGTACCAGCTACCTGTGGGCCCAGTACGAACGCGCTACGTAAACGTTACGTAAACTCAAAGGATTATTGTATCGAAATGTCAACTGTCCTTGAGTTCAATAAATACGGTTCAACCTAGATAAGTAGGATTTCAAGGGGCCTAGGCTCATTTATCACTTAAGACGCTTTTCATTTACCTATTTTCCCAAATACTCAGGTTTAATGACAGTTGTCTTGTCTTATTTACAAAGGCCCTCCTCTAAGACCGGTCGAAATGTACCGTTTTTCATTTATAGAGGTGAAAATGTTCGTTAAAATCGTGTCGCGACCTGTCCAGACAAATATTCAAAATGATAAATTATTATTAGTTGTATAGAGGTATGAGAAACAGGGTGTAAAGTTCACTCATCCTCCATAGAAAAGGGAGGATCCTCCGACCAGACGGGTGTCGTGTCTGGTGGACTACCGCCCGAAAATTGATGTCGGGACGTTGTAAATGTTATGCTAGTTGCGCAGCAAACTCTACAGAGCAGTGGTGGCCCAGTGGTAACGGCCACGACTTACGAGTTGTATCTCGTGGGTTCGGACCCAGACTGGCGCTTTACTTAGTGTAAATTATTTCCTCACCACTGCTCTCAAAACGGTGAAGGAAAACATCGTGAGGAAACCGGCATGTCCTAGAACCAAAAATTCGAAGACATGTGACATCTACCAACCCGCACTGGGTCCGCGTGGTGGATTACGGCCCACTCCCTCTCACAGACAGGAGGACTGTGTCCCAGAAGTGGGAACGTTATAGGCTGATTATGCAGTAAACTCTGCTTGCGCGATGCAGGATTTTCCTTGACGTCTGTGCGATGCGTAGTTCGTATATGGCGCTGTTGATGCCACCATAGTTATTGTACTTATACAGGCTATTGAACTACAAAGTCCCAGTGTCTCTATCCAGAGTTAAAGTTCAATCATAGAGGTGAAAATCGAAAAAATCTAACTTGCATTTTCAGTTAACAAAGTTTAATTTATTCCGAGTAACAGGTATTTCAATGCAAAAGCATCGGAGCGTCATTGTAATTATCAGTCGTAGAGGTTTCTCAGATATCCACACTGTATTACCCATAGATATAAATAAAGTCTTAAAACTACTCGTAAATATAGTCAGCCGTCGAGAAAATGCGTTCTAGTAGCTAATAAAGATCAAATTCGCATAACACGTATTCGTTTGTATGAAACTAACAGGTGTGAAGAATGTGTTCTCTAGTCGGCCACTCTGTAAACATTAGGTGGGTAACAAGTATTTTCAAATTTAAAATCGTTAGTATTTACGTAATGTTAACGTCGCGCGTTAGCATCGGGGCGTCATTGTAATTTATCAGTCGTAGAGGTTTCTCAGATATCCACACTGTATTACCCATAGATATAAATAAAGTCTTAAAACTACTAGTAAATACAGTCGGCCGTCGAGAAAATGCGTTCTAGTAGCTAATAAAGATCCAATTCGCATAACACGTATTCGTTTGTATGAAACTAACAGGTGTGAAGAATGTGTTCTCTAGTCGGCCACTCTGTAAACATTAGGTGGGTAACAAGTATTTTCAAATTTAAAATCGTTAGTATTTACGTAATGTTAACGTCGCGCGTTTGTGCTAGGCTCACAGTATCTGTAAACTTTACCGTTTCATCTTTTCTGTCGACACTACGAATTGGTGTGTCAATGTGCAAATTGACAATTTGTTCTCTGATAGTGATGTTGATATATTTTGTAAATATTTTCGTGATTTTTTAATTGGTATTGAATTTTTGTGGCACTTTTGCTGTAGTTATATTTTTGTTTCTGTCAGGGCCCCAATTCTGTATGCTAATTATTATTCCCCACGTGCAAACCACGTACGGTTATCAAACGTGCTATTTTTAAAATGGACGAAATGACAGTTGTTTTTGTGCCGATTCAAAGCGTCTCAGTAACTAAAATTGGCACTGTTGCAAATGGTCGCCGTTTTGTTTTGGTATGTCTCTGATGATTTAGGTCTAAATCGTGGAATAAGATTGTATTTTGTGATTGGTCATGAGAATAAATAAATTTCATTTATTTCAGGTCTAACTCAGGTACTTCAGGTTAAACTCACTATCAAAAATCCAATTAGTTCCACGGACTCTCACGTTGTTATCAGCGCCAAAATGGCGAAAATCCAATATCTTCGTTTTGTCATCGATAGTACATATGACGTTCAGCGTACTTGTATAACATAGGTCAGTGCAATAAACACATTTACTGTATCTAGGCATCTAATTTGTCTCAATAACTTACTACAAAATTTATCCATTATCCATAATTTATCATCTAATTAAGCATACTGTTTGGAACTCTGCAATGAACTGTCAGAGTTACAACTTATAGGAAAGTGATCAGCGGCAAATTTAGATAATTGGATAAATACGCACTATTGATTACTACTGCAAATGAACACGCCGAGTCTTTACAACTAACCTAAATTAAGAGAGCAGTGGTGGCCCTGTGGTAACGGCCACGACTTACGAGTTGTATGTCGTGAGTTCGAACCCAGGCAGGCGCTTTACTTTGTGTAAATTATTTCATCACCACTGCTCTCTAAACGGTGAAGGAAAACATCGTGGGGAAACCGGCATGTCCTAGAACCAACAAATTCGAAGACATGTGACATCTACCAACCCGCACTGGGCCCGCGTGGTGGATTAAGGCTCACTCCCTGTCACAGAGAGGAGGCCTGTGTCCCAGCAGTGGGAACATTATAGGCTGATTATGTGTGCAAAATTACTTAACGAGAACCTGAATATTTTTTCGTCTTTTAACGAAATGCGAAGGAAAATAATGAGATTGAAAAGATCACGAGGTGCTAAATGCAGGGTTAACACACATTTAATTTTTTTTTTTTTTGTTTTAATACCGCAATAACTAGATCCAGGCTTGACTGTCATACTTAACTTCGAAGTTTAAAATACCAATGTCCAGGACGTCTACCATGAGCTGTTATCGAAAACTTACTCACTAGCGTGTTAACGTGGATCGAATAGATTTCAATAATGCTTGCACCATGAGTTTTACGGAATCTTACGCATGCGCTAAGGTAAACTCGATAGATCGTGTCTACTTAAGTTTTGTTTCTTTCTTTCTCAGTATTAGGAAGAGAGAACGGCATAATTATATGCTAAAAATGTTATGATAGTCAATAATCCAACTAAATAGAAAGGTTGGCCGTTAGTGAACTACTTAAGGTAATTTAGTGGTTGTTGGATTTTTATTCCTTATATGTCACTGTTGTGTCATCGAGTAATGTTATTTACTATCAAATAGATTACGTTAGGTTTGTTACCACAGAACAGTTTCTTACCTATTGAAATCTATAGTGCCCATGGTACGAATTTTAATTATTTCTGTGAACGCTAGGGGCGCTATGCAGTATTTTATATAATATATTTATTTTAGTTTTGGCTGTGCAAACTCATGGTAGAGCTCGTATTTATAAAGTACAAAAGTACAAATTACGTGAGTAAGGTACGCTATGATGTCGTATTTAATTGAGAATATTCACCGATGTATGGAATTCGGTAGCTTGCTTCTTGAACTTACATAGTTGGATGCAGAATGCAGCAATACAAAAATATGCACATGCAGAAATTGCGGACAAGAAGAATTATATTGCGTTGCGTTGCATCAGAAGATTGCGTTAGAAGTCAAAATCGGTTGAACGGACTGTAACAAAGGTTTATTTAAATGTCTAATCTTATTTCAAACAGAGTATAGTTATTCTTGCATACAATTTAATTGTCATGGGTTTCCGCAAAGTAATGCCTACCGTTACTAAAGAAGAACCTCTAAAATAATTACCGATATAAGTAGGGAGGCGTCAAGAACAATACCACAATTTATATTTCTAAATAACAAATCACTTAATAACAACCCCTTAAAATTAAGAAAAGCGCCCTTCTCACTGTTCTTAGCGCACAACAACGCACTAGATTTTAATTGCATTCATTACGGCCTACTGTTCGGGGCAGGAGAACAATGCAGGAATTTGCAGCGCACAGGCAGCGGCATTTGTCAAGTGAATCTCATAAGGGATGCCGGAAAACCCTGGGTTGGTATGTTCTTTGTTTTATGGGACGTTAATAATGGTGCTAATTTGTTTTGGGAAACTATTAATTATGGGAAATAATTATGCTATGTAATTTTGCGACAAGCGCCCATCACTAAAGTTTTTACTGAATGTAGTTTGTGTCGGGCTACGTTCGTTCATGTTTATATAACCCAAAAACCTCTCTCCCTATATTATTTAGATATGGACTATATTCAAGTTTTCTTTGATATCGTTTCAGATTTCAGAATCTGCACGAAAGAAATAACTCATCTTCATCCTTCCTCACCCACACACTACACAACACTGTCAGTTCATCTCCATCTTTTATATATCTTATTAATAAATCTGTAATTGATTTTACTTCCCTTTCTTTAATTTCTTTAATTTAAACTTAGTTTCTTGTCGCTACACGATATTCTGTACCAAGTGGGTGTAGATTTTCCATGAACAGGTACCTATTTAATGAAGGAAATTACTAAAAGTAACCTAGGTAATTTCATAAAGCCTGGTCCCAGATAGAACTCGCCCGAACTATCACGGATTTACGGATTTCAAAACTACAGACCTAAAAAATCGCCAAGCACCTTCTACACCACACAAGAAATCAATCTGCCTAGCCTTTTCCCAACTATGTTGGGGTCGGCTTCCAGTCTAACCGGATGAAGCTGAATACCAATATTTTACATGGAACGACTGCCTATCTGACCTCTACAACCCAGTTAATACGATACTGGTTGTCAGACTTTCGGGCTTCTGACGACCCGTAACGACTGTCAAAGATCTACGAATGACAGCCGGAACCAACGGCTTAACTCCGAGGTACGGAGGGTCTTGGTATGTAAAGATGGTTACCCATCAATGGACCAACCACGGCAAGTGTAGCTTAACCTAATCGATCGACCCGTGCGGCTGTTATTACTTAGCCACAAGCCCCTCTTCTACACCACACAATACCTACAAAAGAAAAAATATACAAAAGAGCATTGACGTTTTACAGTACCAGACGTTGTCATAAGAGTGTGTCTGGCAGTTTTATCTCCAGAGGTAGGACTCGGAGCAATATCAAATTGTTTATCTGAGGTACATTGTGAAGCTGATTTTCTTCAAGAGTTGATTTCCTAGCGATATTGAACTATAAAGCCAAGGTATTGTTAAACGTAAATATAGGGTGGAGTCTTTTTTATTATTTTGTTTATCGTGCACATTGCTTCTGCAAACATAATACATACTTTTGAACTGATGGTATGGAATAAAACTTAGCATAATCAGCCTATAGTGTTCTCATTGCTGGGACACAGGTCTACTCGCTGTGAGAGGACGTGGGCGGTAACCACGCGGGCCCGGTGCGGGTTGGTGATCTCACTTTTTGGTTCTAGGACATGCCAGTTTCCTTACGATGTTTTCCGTTCCCGTTTTGAGAGCAGTGGTGATGCAATTATTTAGACACTCGTAAGTCGGGGCCGTTACCACTGGCCACCATTTTTCTTGGAATATATGGATTAAAACATAAGTAAAACTATAGTTTTGTAAAAGAAAACAATAATTGATTATCGTTTTGAAGCGAAGTTTCTGTGACAACAAGGTATTAGTAAGCCAATTAGTGTATTAATATTTTAATTCTGAACAAAAAGGGTCAAGAAGAAAGTTTGTAGTTAGAATGTTCTTAGTTCTACTAACTACTACTATACAGGTTGGCAGGGACATCGACGTGCAAACGTCGTGAAAAGGTTACACCTGATGCCATAAATAAAATTACGAAAGTCATTCATCTCGGAAATGACTGGTTAAAAAAAAAAAAATTTTTTTGAGTACGCAATGTATTACAAACAACGCGCTCAAAACGCTCCGCGGATGGCGCGCGCGCGCGCGCTACCTACCGCGATACCGCGCGCTGCCTTTTCGAGTTTTATTTACATTGCTGTTTTAAGTGAAACAAGTGAATTTACTATTTTTTTATTAAAAATCTCATTGGGTTAGATACAAATAATGATTTTATACAGTTTACAGTAAAAAAAATTGCTGAAAAAAAAACCAAAAAAACAACAAAAAGCCGACGAAAAATTTCAACGCAGGGGGTAATCATGTACTGAATCCATGGTAAGCGGTTTCGCGTCGATGTCCCTGCCACCCTGTATACACTTAAAGAGTATCAATCAACTCAGCCTATCTCAGTCCACTACTGGATATACGCCTCTCGTAGGCTGTGCCACTACACCCTGTCCTCCACCTTCCGCATCCAATCTGTACCACCCACCTTCTTAAGGTCATCGGTCTATCTAGCTAGGGGGTGTTCTACACTACGCTTGCTGATACGAGGTCTCTACTCTAGGACTCGTCTGCTCCATCTGCTATCGGTCCTTCGTCAAACATGGTCACCACTGTCAATTCAGTTAGCTTGTTCTGCAAGCTGTCTTAAAGTGTGTACAGAAAGAGTATAGCATGTCTCATTATAAACGTTTGCATTTTACTTTACCTACCTAATTAATAAAATCTTTTGATCGCTTGAGTTAATCCAGCCGTTCCATGAAGACTCTTCTGTCTTAAGATTTCACCTTAATAAATTGAAACGTTACCCCAGACGAAATAACATTTCTTTCAATACAATGTAACAGGCAAAATGCAATTTCTTTCTCGTGACGTCACTTTATTAGATTTGTTTGGAGGCCCCGAGTTTGTGTTGCCATCAAATGTGGAGGGATAGAAGGTTGGCTTCGTGAAGTCCTCTAACAAAAGGCACGAAAAAATGTCGTTTAAAATATTCTGTAAAAATCTAAACGTGAAAATTTTGGTGAACTGAGTCGTCATTTCATCTAGGGATTGACACTATTGACAACAGTAGTGCGATTCTGTAACCATCTCACCGTGAAAACTTAGGTGAAGTGAGCGTGGAGTGAGCTGTCATTCCAAATAATGCTAAGGGATTGACACTATTGACAGCTCACTTCACCTAACTTTTCACGGTGAGATTTTTACAGAATCGATCGGCTGTTCACTTCAAGCTCACTTCACTTAAGTATTCACGTGAGATTTATAAAGAATAGATCGACAGTTCTTCCTAAAAGAACTATTTGTTCCGATAAACAGTTATTTTAGAAAGAAGTGGATATATACTACATTTACATAAATATGAAAGCACTGCAAATAGAACCAGTCTACAATCATGCAGTTCAGTTCGCAGAGCAAGCTTTTGAAAAGACTATAGATTCAGTTTTGTCACTTTGTTTAGGGCGAATATTGCATGCTTATTTTGTATAATTTCCTCTTAGCCTATCAATAAAGTGTTGTATTTATGAGAAGATAAGTACGTACGAAGCGTTCGTCAAGAACAGGCGTGGCCCAGTGATAACGGCGTCGACTTACAGGTCGTGGGTTCGACGCTTTACTTTGTGTAAATAATTTCATCACCACTACTCTCAAAACGATGAAGGAAAATATCGAAATGCGTGCATGTCTTAGTATCAAAAAGGGTCCGTGTGAAGCTCACTCTCTCTCGAAGATAGGAGGCCTGTCTCTCAGCAACGGAAAAATTGGCTGATTATGGTATCAAGAAAGCGAATTTTGTTTAATCTCGACATGTTCCATGCCGATGACAAAACATTTTATTGCAACGTAGTCCAGGTATCCTTATTCATATATTTTACACACACACAGAAGGAACATGTCCAATGCTTTACATTGGACATGTTCCTTCTGTATATTAATTCTGCCTTGTCTGGCCCGAGCGGTCGAAAGTAAACGAAAGGAAAAATATGATACTATTGCGTGAAAGTCTTCAAATGCCACAGAAATGTTTGGAAGTTAAATAAAAGCTTGCTAAAATAAAGAGTCATCTGAGCCTTTGTATTTTCGATTTGTTCATTATTTTCTTTCTTTTGGTAGTGAGACTTTTAAATGACTTGGTAACTTAACTGTGCCATGTGGTTTTATTCGGAACTAAAGAAATATCTTACATAGATAGCTTATATACCTATATATAGATATTAGGTATGAATAATCTTGACAAAACAGCAAATTTGTGTAAGTAGATCTTTTATGACAATTTTACTCACGATGTTTTCCTTTGCCGTTTTGAGAGCAGTGGTGATGAAATTATTTACACGAAGTAAAGCGCCTGTCTGGGTTCGAACCCTCGACCTACAACTCGTAAGTTGGGCCCGTTACCACCGGGCCACCACTGCACTTGGCGAACGCTTAGTGGGTACTTATTTCCTCTTGTCAAGGTACTTTCATTGTGTTCATAACGACAGATAAAAAAGAAAAGAAAAGATAACTCAAGTGTTTTTTTTTAGAATTTTATGAACCTCAAAGACATTACGAAGAAACCAAAGTTCGTACTAGTATAGTCGTTGAACAAATCTGTTAGAATCACACCATAATTGAATCGTTTCAGTCTCTCCGACCGCACTACACACCGGATGCACTTCTACGAGAAACTTGCAAACATCGAACAGTATAGACGTACCATACCGTAACCGGGTGACAAATCATCCGGTTAGGTTAACTACATCGTAGGATATAGCAAGTTATTGTTAACCTCACTTTTGTTGTGTCAATCGAAGTCTTAGTTAATACTTAACTTTGAAACATTAATCGCAGTGTTCCCTAGTCAAAAGTTGAAATCCAGTGACGTCAAATCTTCCTGTGTGTTAAAAATATCACACTATTACTGTGTTATAAAGTAATTTTCAATGTTTTATTTATTCATGCTGCTATGTGTAAGTGGTACATAAGGTGGACTCAATGCCACAAGGTATTCTTTGTCAGTGTTTTGGGGTTGCCTGGTGTATTTAGTTTGGCCTGCCTGAAACCTGGGGGTCTACTACGAAGTGCAAAGTGCGAATGATCGGATCGGACCGACACATGGCCGAACCGAACATTATTGTAAAATGCGAAAAAAGTTCGAATCGGCTCAGTTGGGTCGGGACCATAGTCAATATTCGAAAGAGTGTAGGAGTGTAGGATCGGGACCGACCGAACCAAATAGTAACTTCGTAGCAGGAAACGGCCGAACATTCGGCCGATACCACTTCGGAGTAGATCTCCTGCAAAGTTTCTTAAGATCTTTTTATGTTTTATGCATCGGTACGAACTATACCAACACCGTAATTGCGTAACACTATCAATCTCAATCTGCATCATTTCGAAGGATATTGCTAATCCATTGCTTCATATGTTCGAAAATATGTGTCTCCTCAACAACGTAAATCACGCGAGATTATTGTTGAACTGTCAAAATGAAACCCATTGCTACTGAAAGTGTGTTACACAATTACCCCGAGAATATGACTTGATATTTTTCAGTCATCAAATTTTCAGCGGGCTTTTCTGAAATAATAATTCATTCATTCATCATCATTATTTTGATGATGTTTTGTTAATATGCATCCTAGTTTAACTAAAAACCACTAAATTGTGACAGTCACAATTTAGTGGTTTTTAGTAGTTCATTCATTACCCCCACGCGCGGGCGGGTTCGATTCCCGCACGGAACAAATATTTGTATGACCTAGAAGTAGTTGTTCCGGGTCTGGCTGTTTGTGTATGTGAGTTTAAATGTTTGTAAACGAACCCACGATACAGGAGAAATTCCTAGTGTGGAGAAACGTATAAAAATATATAAATAAATAATTCATTACCACAAAATGTAGCCTTGGAGCCACCAATGCTGAATAGAGGCTTCTTCCAAAAATATTAACATATGAAACGGGTTTTAGCGTGCATTAGTTGTTTTAAGCCATCAATTCTGACTATGTAGGTACTGGTTCGCACATTTGAATTTATATGAAGCACTTTTGAACACACCTAGGCATTACATTGGTTATGTCGTCATCATAGAAGAAAGAAAGGCAGGCAGGCATTAAGTTCGCCTTTGTAGAGTATTATTTTACTTGTAAATAAAGCAAATAAATCAATTAATCTGCCTAGCCTTTTCCTAACTACATTAGGGTAGTCTTAAAGTGTAACCGGATGCAGCTGAATACCAGTACCTATTTTACATGGAGCGACTGCCTATCTGACCTCCACAGCTCAGTAACAGGGTAATACGATAGTTGTCAGACTTTGTGCATAAAGTATCCTATTTCCTATCCTATCCTACTAATATTATAAATGTGAAAGTATGTATGGATGGATGGATGGATGGACGGATAGATGGATGGATGGATGTTTGTTACTCTTTCACGCAAAAACTACTAAACGGATTTGGATGAAATTTGGCACACAGATGGTTTATAACCAGGATTAACATACACGATACTTTTTATCCCGATATTTCCACGGGATCGAAACTTACGCGGGTGAAACCGCGGGGCGCAACTAGTAATATTATAAAGGAAGAAAATACTTTTATTTAGAATAGACTAAAAGACAAACAACATACTTGTAAATCGAAGAAGAAAAAAGCAGGAATACGTGCGCGATATAGCCCAGTTTAGTAAAAATGCCAGACAACAAGTGCCTGACGCTGGACCTGAAATTGTGAGGGATGTAAATCAGTTTTATTTTATTTGCCTAGCCCGCTCTAAACTTTATTGGGGTGGGTTTCAAGTCTGATAAGATGGAGCTGATTATCGTTAAGCAAAGGGAGTGCTGCATAAATGTATATGTAAAATTTGAATATTATTTTCGTATTGTCACCACAATGGCTACCAAGGCGTGATTATGGCAGTTTTGCCGCAGCGCAATTTATTGTGGTTGGGCGACCATATCGCTTTTATCGTATTATGGTCAGCAAACCCTGTCTTCCAGAATAAAAATGGTTTTCGTTTTTTTTTTTAACCTTTTAATTATCTTTCAATTAATACTGCCGAGTCAGTAAATAGCCTGTTACCTACGTTGTCTATTGGGGGTAAAACAACTGAGTGTTCTGTTACCCTTCAGATTAAGTACTTAAGCAATAGATATATTTTGAGAATAATTCCTTCCAATAAATATTATATGAATTAATGCATAGGCTAATGCTTATATGAATGAATGAATGAATTGCACCGATCTCAGCATGGTATGACCAGACTCGATTAATCGAATGAACCCCAAGATTCGCTCTAGCCCCTGTAGCTTCATGTTTCAAGGTGCTACAGAGGCCATTGCATGTCAAGGAGTAGACCGGGGGGCACTGTAATGGTAGGGAAGACGTGCCCTTAGGATGGATTTAAGCCATACCGGATATGCATCCCAGAGTATCCTTCCAATATATATACATACATGTCGAAGCGTCAACGCACACGTCGCGTATCTAACCTCAATTTAAATTAACGCCATTTATCTTCCTTTAAAGGAACTTAAGTCGAATGACAGTTAGTCGTTCGTTTAGGAACGACAAGTAATAACTTGGGGATGGTTAGTGTGGAGTAATGGCAATACCGAACGCATGACCGAATTAGTTCTTGAATGATGGTGGACACTGACAGTTAGGTTGGCTAACCTGAACGAGAAAAAGATGGACGCCGGGTGCGACGGTGGAGCGCGGACTTTATGGTCGGACCGTCAGATTGGGTGGTTGGCTGTTACTCCGCACTAAACTTCCCGCGTTCCTAATATCTAATCCATCTAGATCTTAGGCATCCTAGATTATTTTGTGTTCTAAGTTTGTTAACAGTAATTACAAGTGTAAACCAAAGTTTAGCGAGTATTATTTCGAAACTCCAGTGATGTCTCAACCCCCTGGTGGCGAATCCTCGACATACATATTAATATTATATTATAAGCCTGTGTTATCCCACTGCAGGACAAAGGCCTCCCTTCCCTCCTTAAAATAAATAGGCTTATATAGGTATATACAATACGCTCTAATACAGGTGTCGCCGATATTGGCGATAAGTATGAAAGTTATGAGGCTGAAGTGGGACTGGGCGGGTCACACCTATAAGATCCATTCAGATAGATGGGCCAGAATCGTCACTCAGTGGGTGACTGAAGACGGACGTCATCACCGAGGCAGGCCTAACAAACGCGTGTTGTTTTGGACTCGTTCTTAACCGATTGGCCGGAGAAGGCACAGCGCAAAGAAAACTGGAAAAATATGGGAGAGACCTTTGCCCAGCTGTGGGACTACATAGGGTAACTGAACAAAAAAAAAATTGGCATAGCCAATAAACAAAATTTAGATAGAAAGGTAGAATATTCTTTATTATGTACACCATAAAAATTACAGATATAAATGTAGACATTTCACAAGGGGTGACACAATGGGCGGACTTATCTATTTACCCCTTATCTATTTACACAAACAGATACATTAAACATACAAATAACGTATTACCTAGTTGCACTACATATTTAGTAGGCACCCACAAAAAGTAAGTGCCTAACCATGAATTTCATGCATACCAATGGGTTATAAAAACGGTGCTTAAATCTTTTACCTAATTAATTATTAATGAGGGGCCGGAATTAATCTTCTTAAAAGTAAGTGCTTGATCTTCCTGAGATGTCTTAAGATTAGCACTGTGGAATATTAATTTCCTGAGATGGTATCAGCGAGGAGGAAAAGTATACGATATTAAAACCGCTGGAAGTCAAGAGGCGGCCGACCTTTTAAAAAGCTAAATTAAAAGCGTTCGTAAAATGAAATACAAGGCAAATTAAAAATAAGTTCAGGTTGAAATTATATTAAGCTGGCTCAACCGGCTTGACTTTATAATTTGGCACGATTTTGACCTAGTTAATTTTGTCTTTAGAAGTCTTGAAATTAACGTAGTAATGTTAGACCGATTATCACCAGTAAGCTGACGAAGTATAATGAAATGATATTATACAGACTCTTGAGATAGGATCGAGACTTATGCGGGTGAAACTGCGGGGTCTTAGTCTAGTCTAGTCAAGTTCCGTTATGAAAATTAAAATCCAAGATGGTGGCTGCGAAAATTTTGATATTTCCGAAAAAAAAAATTGAAACTTTCACAGCCGCCATCTTGGATCTTCATTTTGATCACATTATTGGCTTCAGCACCCTCGAAAACTATATCTCTTTCTCTGTCTGTGTCTTTCTATTATACATATAGAATAAAAAATCGCATGGAGGGGGCATACTTAACACTTTTTTGTTACGTGACGATTTCTACCAGTTTGTTTATACCGCAAGCTACATTAAAGAATTTCGGTCCAAAAAGAAAGCGTTTATCCAGTGGTAAATAAACAGCGTCAACATGGTTATTGAAACTATTGCTCATGAATTAATCAATAATAACATTTTGTAATCAACCGCGTATACAATTTGCGATCCCAAAGGCCTCCAACATTTACAGGGTAGTTACCATTTGAAGTATTTTAAAATATAACAAAAGTGGCTCTACAGCGCATTTAATCGCCACAATTCAAAGCCACTCAGCAGCCATTGTAACAATTAGCATAGCTTATATAGCATAGTAAAGCATTATAGCTTTATCTTTCCAATAATATAACACACTCAGCCTATAATGTTCCCACTGTTGGGACACAGGCACGGCTCCTCGTTCTTAAATCTATAATTGCATAAAGAATTATGTAATCAATATTTTGTAACCATTTTATGATATAATAGAGTGTCCGTGGAATTTCTTACCCGTTATTCTCCATAGGTATCTAAGTACTACGCTTTGGAATGGGCAACAAGCTTCATTTTTCTGACTGACCGACTCCTTGACAATTCATAAAAGCCTGTAATTGGTTTATTTGAAATAAGTAAATAGTTTGAGTTTGACAGGCCTCCTCTCTTCGAGAGGGAGTAGGCTATAATCCACCACGCGGGTCGAGTGTGAGTTCGTAGATGTCACATGTCTTCGAATTTTTGGTTCTAGAACATGCCGGTTTCCTCACATAGTTTACCTTGACCGTTTTGAGAGTAGTGGTGATGAAAATTATTACACAAAGTAAAGCGCCTGTCTGGGTTCGAACCCACGACCTACTCGTAAGTCGGAGCCATTACCACTGTGCCACCACTGCTCTCCTCCAATATCACATCACTCCACTTCACTCCAATATTGATCGAAATCAAAAATCAAACTTTACGAAGTTACAAACAAATGCCCCTCCCTCAGACCCAAACATTTTTATATCTTCAGATTTATAGCAGTCTTAAACAAAGTCTTTGACGCCGCTTAACGCGCTGGCTCTTCGCCACGTCTACATTTATGACAAGTTAACAGCCAAATCCACTGGAATTCGTCAGCTTTTTATATTCAGACTTTTTGGGCATTAATTTCGTATTATTCTCCAATTTTCGCTAGACCAACAAAAATGAAGAATATATTTAGCATGATGTATTCGTAATTTGCTGTCGCTTTTGTACGAATTTTTTGGACTAGAAAATACAGACATATTATTCGCGAGCACGATACAATTTTCCGCTGAAAAGAAACTGGCTTTCTAGACATAACGAAGCGCATGATTTGTTTTTGTTTTCATTTTTAAACGTTAACAGAAGGCCTCCTATAAACTCAAACTCAAAGCATTTATTTCAATGAAACCATTTACAGGCACTTTTGAATTATCAAAATTAAATAGTCGGTCAGTTAGTCAGAAAGTTGAAGCTAGTTGCCCATTCTAAAACGTAGATCTCTATGGAGAAGAACGGGCAAGAAACTCTAAGGACACTCTTTTAAATCAAGATATGATTACAAAATCCTGGGTATATTATTCTTCTGGCTTCTATATGTGAGAACGATGTATATAAATCTGGTCGCAATCTCAACGACAAGTAATGTCAAAAACTTGACCAGAAGGCCAATTCTCGTGACTTAAAACGTTCAAAATCTAATCGCAGTCTTATCTCGGCGACAAACAAATGTCGAAAACTTGTCAAAATGTATGAACATTTTAGGTATTTTTGACAGATTGAGATCAGTCTCAATCTGTCAAAAATACCTAAAATCACAGTCTGATCCTGAGATCAGACTGTGAACGTTCTTAAAATTACGAGAATTGCCCCTCAGGTGTTTGTTAATTAGAGATATTTTTGACAGATTGCGACTGAGATTAGAATGTGAACTCAGCTAATCTACCACTGACTCTTAGAAAGAAACATAAAAATGGGTTAAATAGACATTACACAATTTTCAAACTGAAGTTCTGCTTCTCTTCTAGAACTTAACCGTTTCTGACTTTCATTGACCTCTAATCGAGACACGAAATAACACAAAAATGACACAACTTAGTAGCGGGCACGTACTTAAACTAAAGCTTACAGCTTCATCGACTTGAAACTTAATAAAACATATTAAAAAAGAAATTGAAATCCATGACAAAGAAAGGACTTCTCAAGAAACACTAAATATTACCTAGGTACTTTACCCAAATGTTCTTTCTTTTGTGTGGTTCGTCAAGTTGAGCTCCTTAAGTTCTGAGTTGAGTACTTGAGCTAAAAGATTACTGACAAATGCATGCACTTGAGGGCAGGCCCAGTAGTGTAACGGTCGCTACTTACGAGTTGTAGGTTGTAGGTTCGAACCCAGACAGGCGCTTTACTTTAAGTAAATAATTTAATTACCACTGTTCTCAAAACGGTGAAGGAAAACATCGTGAGGAAACCGGCATGGCCTAAAGCCATCTACCACCCCGCACTGGTCCTGCGTGGTAGAGTACAGTCCACTCCCTCTCAAAGTGAGGAGGCCGGGGTCCCAGCAGTGAGAACATAAAAGGCAGATTATGCGTGCACTGACTAGACAGGTCCACTCAAAACTGTGTGGTTCTTTCCTCAAAAGGCCACTTCAGATATTAATTTGCATGGTCCTCATTTAGGTCCTCTATTTCAACTATCCTATCCAGTTATTTAGTAACATCGTGTGTGAAATGTGGCTTTCTCTACCTTGCCTTTCTGTTAACACAATCGTGGTTACCCACAGTTTCCTCTGTGACGTCACAAGATATACGGGTACATATCTATATAAGGTGCAAAATGCCGTACTCCAGTAACCGCTGCCCGCAACCTGCGGTATTCATAAACAACTTGTTGTTCTAAATAAATACGAGCTTGAAGACTTCTTGAGTAATGTTCTTACGGTTAGTTTTGCTTAAAGTTTCTACAGTAAATATTTTACTATGTCGTTCTGACTATAGCTTCTGTATGTGCCTCGTTTATGAACCGAATTCATAAATCTGACAATGGACTATTGAGGGCCATCATCATTTTCGCCGAAAGACGCCCACTGCTGAACATTGGCCTCCCCCAAGCACCTCCACTTCGACCGGTTCTGTGCTTCTCGCACCCAGCCGGTTCCTGCGGCCTTTACAAGGTCGTCGGTCCACCTTGAGGGCCATATACGAGGTAAACTATTTCTTCGTATATGGCAATCAATATTCCAGCTAAAATAACACTTATCTATTCTTTTGTTATTGTTTTGTAATAATTGAATAATTTGTAATCTGGTTAAATTTTATATGGGTGAAAATAAAAATGATTTGATTTGATTTGAAAAATATTAACAACTAGCTGCGCCCCGTGGTTTTACCCGCATAAGTTTCGTTCCCGTGGGAATATCAGGACAAAAAGTATCCGATATATTAATCCTGGGTATAAACCATAGGTGTGCCAAATTTCATCCAAATCCGTTCATTAGTTTTTTGCGTGAAAGAGTAACAAACATCCATCCATAGGATTAAGTAGGATTTATAATATATATATATATAGTAGGATTAGATTATTGGATTGGATTGGACATGATAGGATTATAGGATATATCCTATCACAGATCGTCTATAACTATATCGGATAGGATAGGATAGGATATAGGATTATTATATAATTATTATTATATTATAGTAGGTAACCAGGGTCGTCGGACATAGATGAAGTTCCTACAACTTCATCTATGTCCGACGACCCTGGTTACTTATCTCCTTTGGTGACCGTACGTGATTATTCAAAATACAATTACTTAGACCAAAAAAAATCTACTGTAATCATAATATTTTCTAGTCTTAAAGAAATGCGGTGGTTCATTAATATTAAACGTCAACATTATAATATAAAAGTGGAAAAAGCCAGGGATCAAGAAGAATCCGGATTCTTTGCTAGTGCTTTGGAATTAATTCCGCTTCAAACTATCTTCTTACATAGTTTAGTTTACAACTTGCATTTGAGTTGAAACCGTTTTATTCTGGTCTGGAATACAAATGAGTCTGTGGCATTTACCCCCGTAGTATTATTTTAACATATGTAAGTTTACGTACATGTAAAGTTGTGTGTGTAGAGAAAAGAATGAAAGAAAATACGTTAAATTACGCGTAATTTGACGCATAAAAGTCAGTCAACCAAACAAGCAGTCTTAGGGGTATCGTGTTACCCAGTAACTGGGTCGTGGCGGTCGGATAGGCACTCACTCCATGTAAAATACTAGTATTCAGCTGCATCCCGTTACACTGTTGAGAAACGGCAAGGCAGAGATGATGATGATGACCCATAAGAATAAAGCGCAAAATATTAAAGACTAGCTGCGCCCCACGGTTTCACCCGCATAAGTTTCGTTCCCGTGTGAATATCGGAATAAAAAGTATCCTATATGTTAATACTGGTTATAAATCATCTGTGTACCAAATTTCATCCAAATCCGTTCACTAGTTTTTGCGTGAAAGAGTAACAAACATCCATCCATACAAACTTTCACGTTTATAATATTAAGTAGGATAATTTAGTTTTATTTAAGTTTTTTGTTACACTTTTATACTTAAAACTCGCCAGTTGATAACCTTCAGAACCTCTACGTTCAC
This sequence comes from Apamea monoglypha, assembly GCA_911387795.2. Classification (NCBI taxonomy): domain Eukaryota; kingdom Metazoa; phylum Arthropoda; class Insecta; order Lepidoptera; family Noctuidae; genus Apamea; species Apamea monoglypha. Next base: position 6,042,981 of record OU426918.1, read on the forward strand.
AGGTACATACGACAAATTAAATCTACGTCTCCTATCCGTGCTTCAATCTCCTAAAACGTCTAGAGCGATAAAATCTACCTTCTACGTTTAACGATAAGATCGAACCCGATAAGAAGTTTCGAGAAGTTCCCAGACGTTTCGAGATCTTTCGAGATTGTGTGAGAGCTCTCCTAACCCACGATAGTAAAATCTTCAGACATCTTAACTTTAGTAGCTGTTAAATACATCTAATGTACAAGTTCGGAGACTTATAACATAAATAAACTACGAAAACAGTGTAGTGGTAGATAAAGTGATTTATTCTGGTGGTCTCGTAAATGTTTCGGGACCGAATCTTATTGCGGTCGACGTATTTCTTTATAGGTTTGTTGTTAAGCTAAGATGATATGGAAGAATCCGTCTGTCATCGTCTGATTCCATCAATAAGATGGAAAAATCAATCAATCTTCAAAAGGAAAAGCAAATGTTCTATGCGTAGACAGAGTATAGCAATAGACAAGTCCCTAAACAGTAATAATACCTAGTGAGATAAGGACACACTTATTAGATAGTAGTATGAGTAATAGAGACAAAAATTTTGTTTCAATCCCCTTCTTTGCAAACTTTTTGTCTGATCCCAGTTGTTACCCTAAAACTGGGGCCCAACAAAACGTCTGTCACGGTATGATTTCTTAGGAATGTACGAGTATTAACCCAGTTTCGCACGTGTCGGTGGGCTTTTTCCTGCAGCGATATTTTTTCACACCGAGAGTTGAAAATCCAACAATGTATTTTTTGACATGCACCCAGCATGTTCTCACGCTCTGTTGGATTCTCAATGCTCGGTTCAACACCGAGAGTCGAAAATCCAGTTCACGATAGTATCCCGAGTGGCCCGCTGAGCTTACCCGACCAAAATTGATAGTACATATAGTTTACAAGTGTCTGCCAAAGATTATCTCTATCTCATAAGGTAAACGCTGATTACTCACAAATCGCTACTTAATCTATATACTAATCTATGGCTACATTCTATGACTGCGACAAAACCACATTAGACTTGACATTATTCCGGGAAACGTGATGTTTAATGAATTTGAATCATACATACTTAATTTCATAGCGGTTTTGCGGTAATTTTCAATTGCAGACAAATGTAATTGCCAGCGATTGTCATTCAATTAATAATAATAAGTTAATTAGTTAGAAGCACTGTATTAATGAGGTTCGTATTCACCAACATTCAATCAACCGATGAGGTACCTACATAATTTAAACAGCGGTTTGTGATAGTTTGAAGATTTCGGTGAACATGGGCCTTAATTCGATGATCAATACCGGAACGAAATATCTTTTGAATAATCTAATGATGTTTGTTGAGTCTTGATATTTGTGAACGTGGAATTTGTGTCTGTAAATCCTCTCAACACAGAAAAAATGCCAAGTGTGTGTCAGCGTTTCGATTAAAAGCGAAGAATAGACAGACCATTATCATTATATCGACAAAATTTTAAGACTATCTCACAGTTTTCTTTCACTGCGACATGTATCAATTACTTTCCAATCACAAGGACCACGTCTTCTTCTTAGGGTATTGCAAAAAGTTCAAAAATCTTTGGCCCAAAATTCAGCTGCGTGAACTCCGCTCACTGACGCAGTCATAAGATCATCAATAGCTCAGGGTGACATGTAGGCAATTATACGACGCAGGATTGAAAGTGGGCCAATGTCTGTAGGAATGTGCCGCATACGCACTTGAGATCTAAAGGATCAGGTGTGGTACTGACAGTGAAATCTCTATTAGGTACAAGTCCCTTATCAGACCTAAATCTCTTTCGTCAAGGCGTACCCACTACACGTCCCTGACAACTAGGCCACGGTCTCAAGTGGTAGGTACTGTGGAAAAGGTTAGAGGATACTTGTTAAGGTGAAATACTTAATTATAAAAGGTTAAGAAAACCGTGAGATCTACATGATTTGGTTATCTGAAAAACAGATTTGGCTCAGCATTAATTTTTGCAAAGCTTACCTTATTTTATTACTTACTAGCAGCGCCCTGCGGTTTCACCCGCATAAGTATCGATCCCGTGGGAACATCGGGATAAAAAGTATCCTATGTGTTATTGTGATGTATAAGCTATGTTACTGTAGAGTTTCATTAAAATCCGTTCAATAGTTTTTGCATGAAAGAGTAACAAACATCCATCCATACAAATATTCGCGTTTATAATATTACTAGCTGCGCCCCGCGGTTTTACCCACATAAGTTTCGATCCCGTGAGAATATCGGGATAAAAAGTATCCTATGTGTTATTCTGATGTATAAGCTATGTTAATGTAAATTTTCATTAAAATCCGTTCTATACTTTTTGCATGAAAGAGTAACAAACATCCATCCATACAAATATTCGCGTTTATAATATTACTAGCTGCGCCCCGCGGTTTTACCCACATAAGTTTCGATCCCGTGAGAATATCGGGATAAAAAGTATCCTATATGTTAATCCTGGTTATAAACCATCTGCGTGCCAAATTTCATCCAAATCCGTTCAGTAGTTTTTGCGTGAAAGAGTAACAAACATCCATCCATCCATACAAACTTTCACGTTTGTAATATTAGTAGGATAGGATAGTAGGATATTAATTGGATTAGTAGGATACGAAACCAAATCAGGAGCATTTTCTACGGCTATTTGTGTAAGATATCTCTCTCTATTTTCATTTTTAACTGTGTTTAGTTTAGTTTATAATCCTGTACGAGCCGCAATAAATACTTTTTCTTTCTTTCTTTCTTTCTTTCTTTCTTTCTTTATATACCTAGAAATCATTGAAAATAGCAGACTTGGTCCCATGATTTGTCGTTATTACAATAACGGTACTACCACATCACCGATACCATTGTGCATTGTGACAAAAGTTTGTAATCTCCTAAATTTATTTTACCTCCATCATCTGTTTATCTTCATCATCATTTCAACTGAAAGATGTCCACTGCTGGACATAAGCCTCCTCTATGCACGACCACTTCCACCGGTTCTGTGCTTCTCTCATTCAGCGGATTCCTGCGGCCTTTACCGTGTCATCGGGCCACGTCATGGGAGACCCATCCTTAGCATATTTCAAATAAACCTACACGAACATTGTATCAGGTAAGGTACACACAAACAGGTCACTTTGATTGTGATTTTTTCAAAAATAATTTTGCATATCGGCTTGTAAATAACGGAGTTGTGAGGTTTGTTTCCTCAGAATTCCATTACTTATAAGACGACTTACATTTAAAAAAAAATATATAATCAACGGAATTGAGAACCTCCTCCTTTTTTTGAAGTCGGTTAAAAATAGCAATGAAATCTAACCTAGTACGGACGCCAGCACATCAAGTTACTACAATCTGTCAAATTTCTTTAATAGATTTTCAACTTTATCGCTAAAGCATTAAGGTTCAAGGTTGATTGAGAAAATTTGACAGTTTCGGGTAGCTTGACCTGCTGGCGTCTGTACAAAATCTAAAAAAAAAAGTTTCTGAGGTCTGTCATGATTTTTTGGTTTGGTTTGGTTTGGTTGTTTGGTTGGTTGGTTTTTTGGTTTGGTTTGTTTTATTCGGTTTTTGTTTTGTCTGTTTTGATTTGAGTTTCTGATATGTGTAATGTGTCTACAAAGTTACTTCCTCTTTCTAGATTGTTTTTGAATTTATAGATTATATTATCTACAATACTGTGCAGTCTCTTACTTTTATCATAATGTTTGGTGCTCAATAAGATTATTTACATACAATATGGTGGGTCAAAAGTAATGTCATAATGTGAAATGGCTGCATTTTGTTGAAAATAAAAAAAACTGGGCTCTCCTTTCACGAAAAGTTTATCTAAAAATGTAAAATTGATGACATTAGTAGAAAAAATGGTATCTGTCGAATTACCACCTCCTGATTTGATGCATATTGTGCTCATTTTACGGCATTTTTCATTGTTGCTCGCAAAACATCTGTCTTCAAATTGGTGATTTCTTCTTCAATGTTGGCTTTCAAGACTTGCAGGGTTTCTGCTATGGTTGGTAAATGCGAGATTATAAAAAGTGTTGTAAGTTAGGCGGAAGGAAGAAGTTTGGCGCTGTCAGATCTGGCCATCTGGCTGGCCGGTTCAAATCGCCAAATCGGGAAATTACACGGCCCGGTGTTTGCTAATTATCTATCTAACTACAACAGGTTTCAAATCACAATGACATTTTGACGCCATTTGCAAAAATCAAGGCGCATTCACCTTATGACATTACTTTTGCCCCACTTTGTATTAGTCATTTATCAAAATACATAGTTCAACTTTCAGATTTGCGCACTTAATTAACCGAATAAACAGTGCAACGTATAAAACTATACATAAAGTGCATTATGTAGATAACACCCGAATCGCATACAAGGAAAGTTGAACAATAAAAGTAATGCTGGACTTCAATGCTAGATAAATTGTGGCCGACATTTGGCGCTGCTGTTATCTCGTAGAGTTAATGGCTCGGTTGTTACTTCTGGATCTAAGGCATGAGAAGATGCGGGGATCGTCTTTCTTTTGGGAGGGGAAATACTCATATGTATTCCCGAACTAGGAAGGTGAAAGGTTATGTCGGGTTTTACCACATAGCAAAATTAATTAAGTATTTTTATTCAATTAGGCAATCAATTAAATTATGAAGAGATCCGCAGGAGAACCAAGGTAACCGACATAGCCCGAAGAATTGCTAAACTTAAGTGGCAGTGGGCAAGAGCAATGTCTCAGAACAGATGGCCGATGGGGCCGGTTCTGGAGTAGCGACCGCGTACCGGAAGATGTAGTGTTAGAAGGCCTCCCACCAGCTGGACCGACGACCTTGTGAAGGCCGCAGGAACCCGTTGGATGCGAGAAGTACAGAACCGGTTGAAGTGGAGGTGCTTGGGGGAGGCCTATGTCCAGCAGTGAACGTCTTTCGGCTGAAATGATGATGATGATGAATTTAATTATATAAAAGAGAAAGAATCAACCACCATCTACCTACATAGAATTATCAGACCAACTTAACATAAAGTAATTATCAAAAATATTTTAGAATTACCCACCCTTATAATTTCAGTAGGCAAGTACCTAACCAGAGATAAAGGAGAATCGTCGAAGGATTCGCGAAAATTACAATGTATAATGATGATGCCACCAAGTACACTAGAACAGAGAATCCACCTTGTTCAAAGTAATACATGCTGGTTTGTGGAAGCTTGATGGCTTCAGTTTTGTGACGTGCTTAAACTACATTCATAACTACATTCATAACCCCTTTTCCCCATAGGAGTAGGCAGAAAGTACAGAAAACCAGGTGCTACGATCTTAACATACTTCTTTTGCTTCGTTCATGATCTTACGATATATTTGATACGTGATATTTTACAAATAATGACCAAATTGACACATTTTCTCGACAGGCGCTGTTTAAAATACCCTGTCCATTAGGTTAACCGTTTTTTGACAGCTGTCTTAGAACGTACATATTACATTCCAGATTACGTAAAAGTTAACTTTAAAATGCGTGATAAAATAAATATATAAACTGCCTTAACTTGTTGAATTAAAACACAATTATTATGTACAAATTATTATGTATAAAAAAATATTATGTGAAACCTAGAATAAGCTTGTCATTGTGAGGAGAAATAAAAAACTTATTATTATATTATATTAATTATCTTATCTAAGGCTTCTTACAGACATTATAATACCGTACGTGTGTAAATCAATGTATCGTGTGTTGCTGCAATCACTAGTTCCATCTATCAAAAAACGGTTTACTTATAGGACATGGTATAAAGCACTTAAACTATGCTTTTTTATATTTTGATGAATTTTCGCCTGCCGGTTTTATTAAATAGATCCCTGATCTTTCTGAAGGATATCGTGAATACTCTTATTTTTGGTTTATATAGGAAAGAAATGGTCGTTTTCAGGTACGTTTGTTTACATTTTCATGAGATATATTTGGGTACGTACTAAACCTTCGGTAAATAACTAAGTCCTCATTCATTGTCATTGCTAATTAGACAAAGATACGAACAGACACGTGTCAGTTATTATTCGGTGCGTAAGCTGTAATAAAATGAAAGCTAAGGGATTCGGAAATTAGCTCGGTAAGCAAACCGCTCTGTCTGTGGTTTTGTTTGATGTGTGTTATTGATTTAGTGGTGGTTAGGTATTTCTTGGCTTCTAGTATGAAGGAGGCATACCTAGTTGACTGTTCGAAGACATGTGACATCTACTAACCCGCACTGCGGCCGCGTTGTAGATTATCCCACTCCCTCTCACAGAGAGGAGGCCTGTGTCCCAGCAGTGGGGACGTTATATGCTGATAATGGTTATACCTAGTTAACTTGAAGTATAATATGATACGAAGTATATTTAATTGTATAGACTAATAACTCGGCTGCTAAAAAGTTGCTATTGTTCCGATTTTGGCTCTTCAGGCAACGGAGTAAATGTTGAACAAAAAAAAAGAATCTAATTTCGATTCATCATCATTATCACCATTACTTCAGCCGAAAGAGATCCACTGTTGGACATAGGTCTCCCCACAGATTTATAAACTAAAGGGAGATATGCCAAGGGGGCGTGGCGCGTGTGAACAATGTATGCACAAAACAGAAACAAACGCGGACGCCGTTGATTTGTCAATAAGAATTGTCAATGTAGTAGTAGTGTCTCAACGTTGCGATCTGCGTTACGCGATTGGCTCGCGTTGAGTGTGGTGACTGTTATAGTGTGAGTGAGCGCGTGTTCGTATTGTAGTGGATATGTAGTTGAAGGCGACAGCCGGACTCGAAGAGTTGGGCAGCCACACCATATCTCCTTTTAGTTTATAAATCTGTGGTCTCGCCCAATTCGATCGGTTCTGTACATGTTTCCCGCATCCAGGGGATCGATTCATCTATTCCGCTGAAACTTTAGGCACCTAATATTCAATTACCTACTAATATAAATACCGAAATACTACAGAGAACCGGTTGGTACTACAGAGACATGGTTTTAATTTGTACCTAGTACAAATAGGTAGGTACATAAATTCACGACTTTTTGGATATTATACCCCGGCTGACTTTTTTTACCGTCTGGACTTCCGTTTTTTTTTATACTTTCAGTCGTTTGATTGAAGCCGGCCGATGGCTTCAATTAAAAGATTGAATGTCGCAACGAATTCATTTATTTATTTCCACGCGTAGAGAAGCACCTTTAAATTGAATTTTTATATTATTTGTCGATTCATTTGTTTTTGTGAACAAAAACCATAGGCTTCTACTCCGTTCACCTTTTATACCTACCCTGTTTTTGTCAAGACGGTAAAAAACGTTAGCCGGTATATCTAATCTGGGTAAAGGTATGCTCGAAGAAAAAGTTCCCTCTGAACCAAATTTCGCGAAATATATTCAAATGATAGCAAAACATTTGCCCACGGCCAGAGTGCGCGATGTAGACACTCTATTCTTGGGATTAGAATCACTTCATTGCGTATTAAAACAAAATAAACGACTTCTACATTTATCTTTTAGGTAAACTAAATATTCCACGATCTTCCCTCGAGCATATTTACTTACATAATAGAATTAATATCATACCTAAAATAAATGTTTGCATGCCAGGAACTACCACGTCGTTCGTTTAGAAAAAAATACTTTTACGGAAACTCCAATTTCGATCTGCCTTTTTCTGAGCAGTGACTGAACAGATTTGGATGGAATTTGGCACACAGACAGACCATGAGACACATGAGTTATCGACATAGCTTGCAGAGTAAGCAAAGTGAAGTGGCAGTGGGCTGGCCATGTTTGTCTAAGGACCGATGGCCGGTGGAGCACACGGGTCCTGGAGTGGAGACCGCGTATCGGCAAGCATAGTGTGGGACGCCCCCCAGCTAGATGAACGGACGACCTAAAGAAGGTGGCTGGGACAGACTGGATGCGGGAGGCGGAGGACAGGGTGTTGTGGCGCAGCCTGGGAGAGGCTTATGTCCAGCAGTGGACTGCAATAGGCTGAGTTGATTGATAGACCATTAACTGGGTAAAGACTTAGGTTTTTCATCCTAGATCGCAGGAAATTTGGGATCTCTTTCTTGCTTTCTCAGCTCTGGTCGGTTAAGGCCGGCTCATCCTACATTTTCTTTACTCATCTAGTTTTACTATCGCTATCTTCTTCTGTTTGTACCAACCAACCAATATCGAAGTCACACTACAATATTCTTTATAAGGAACCCGACTCACATTGTGGCACGCTGAAAGTTTGATGGCCGCGTGCCATGCAAGTACATCGCTCGATATATTGCCGATTTTCTTACTTGCAACAATACTATCGATCAACAGATGCGATGGAGTTTTAATATCGATTTTGAGCGATCGATGCATTAGGAATTAATTTTGTAGTTTGGTCTGATCACACGTTTTACAGATCGGACGTTTATTTAAAACAGTTATTCATAATTGGGAAATATTTAACTGATCCTTTAAAAACTTATTGTTCTTCAAATAATGTACGCTTTTCTAGAGTAGCTGATTATCGCCTGAGAGGATAGAAATCAGCACTCTCTGATTTACGATGTAGATGTGTGTGTGATGTAATGTAGATGTGTGTGTGTGATGTGTGATTATATTTAAGGTTAATTTTTAAACTATAATTAGAGATTCTCTGAAAAAAAAAAACGTTTCGAATTTATGAAAGTTTACGTTGCCTCTTATTTCGTCTACAAATTCTTAAATTTTAGTAAAAGTATTAAAACAAAAATTCAATTTATTTATAAGATCGCCTCCCAGGCGATAATTAATAATAAGCTGCGAAAATAAGATTAGTATTCTAGGGTTAAATTAATTAACCTCTTTAAACTTTTAGGGCTTCTGATGGTCCACACTTTTTAAAATAAATGAGCCTCTTTTTAATTTTCTAGGCTTTTCTCACAGTTTGTCGCAGTAACTAGGCAGAGTTAGGTTAGGTTATAACTATGACCCAGTCGGGGGTGCGGAAGGATCGTCCGTTCCCGCGACCCCCGGCGTAGGTGTGAGATTAAACACCGGGGTGGTTTTTAGTCAGTAAGAGTCTGACAGACCCCTTCCCTCAGGGCGGAGGATTTTCCACTCCGGGAAAAAAAAGGTTATAAAAATGATCAACCACGCGCGAACTGAATTGGTCGCAGAAACAAAGCTCTCTAGCTTAGTTTGTGACTCACTCCGACCATAATGAGTTAGGTTAGGTTAGAACTGTGACTCGCTGCTTCAAGTGCTTCGCGTTCGCCCACACCCGAGCCACGTGTCCCTCCAAATTTGACTGGGGAGACACGTGCTACCAGTGCGGCAGTAATGGGCAGGAATTGTAAGCCCCCCGTGAAGAAGGGCATAGTGGCGGCGCAGGTTCGCCCTGTTGCCACCGACACCGCCGTCGTCGCCGCCAATGCAGCTCCAGCGGCGGTAGCTGAGGAGGGGGGTACGATGTCGGAATAATGGTTTCCGAGTACCGCATCCTCCAGGCGAACACCAACCACTGCAGAGCGGCCCAGGACCTGGTAGTGCAGGTCATGGCCGAGTGGTTGATGAACGTAGCGGTGGTCGCCGAGCCCTACTCGATCCCCGGCAGCTGGCTGGGTGACGAGTACGACTCTGTGGCACTAGCGGCACAGTCTTCCACAGACTCCCCTCCGCTCTCGCTATTAGAGAGGGGACCGGGATACGTGGCCGCCGCGTGGGGAGACTTGGCCAGCGTATGCCGTGCCGTGTCCGCCCGGCAGTCGACGCAGTGGTGACACCGGGCGTCCGGCTCCCTGTTTATGCGACACAGGTACTTCCCGAAGCAACCATGCCCCGAGAGCACCTGCGTCACCCGACATGACAGGGAGCCGTGCCTCCTCCCGAGCCAGCGCTCGAGCACCGGCCGGACCGCCTCGATGCTGATGAGGCCAGCGGTAGGGCGTGTAAGCCTGTCCCGCCATTCCGCCACCAGGACCTCGCGAAGCTGAGACCGACGTAGCTCCATGTGTCGCTGCATCGGTCGCTCACCCCGCGCCCTCGCTTCTTCGCGTCACCGATACAATGACGCAAGTACTTTCGCCTCGAGGTCCCAGGGCGGGGATCCAGCCAGTACGCAGGCCGCCTCGTAGGAGATCGTGTGATGTCCCCTGATGACTCTGACGGCCATCGCTCTCTGCGGTTTTCGCAGTATTGCGATATTGCCGGCCGTCAGGTCAGAGGCCCAAACCGGGGCCCCATACAGGGCCATCGATCGCACGATCCCCACGTAGAGCCGCCTACAGGCGACGGCGAAAGGCTCAAGCTCCTTTAGAGCGAGGGCTAACGCGCAGCCGTGGATCCCGTCGGGCCCCGGAGCCACGTTCTTGGCCCGGAGCCGCATCATGGCTGCCCCCATCTCTGCCTGTGTCACCTCACGCTGATGGCGTTCTCCTCTGTGGACTCTGTGGCTGTGGACCAAGCCATCGGCGGCGGCGTATGCTCCGCTCTTGCCGGGGAGAGGGCTGCGACCACTTCCTCCAGCAGCTCGGGTTGGAGACTCTCCGTAAGTAGGGGCGCCGCGACTCAAAGTTTCCCTCGGACCGCGCGATAAGGGCGCCCCCACGGATCCCCGTTTAGAGTCTCCAACATCTCCTCCCTGGCTCGCGTCTTCGCCTCGCTGATGGCCAGCCAAAGAATCCCCTTCGCCGCGCGATACACCTCTTACAGCGCGGCTTCTTCGTCAGAGACCCGACGACATTTCCTCCGGTATCGGGTGTACTGGCGCCTAACCGCCACGCACGAGACGCGCAGCTGCGCGATCTCGGCGGTCCACCAGTACACCTGGCGCCTTGCTGACTGTGCGTGGACCCGGGGCATGGACGCGTCGCAGATTTGCGTCATCGCCCCGCGGAACCACAGCGCCTCCTGCTCGACGTCGACGGGTCCGTTCATTGCCGACTCTCGACACCAGGCCTGGACAATAGCGGCCTCCTCGAGAAGCTCCCTGTCGATGCGCTTACGCGCCCAGCGCAGATCGTCCGTTCGCGGGGCCGGTGAACCGCGCGCGACGGTGGTCTGGGCGGAGACGTCGAAGCGGATGTATCGGTGATCCGACTACGTCTCCACCTGCACGGCGACACGCCAGTCGCGGACACGACCCGCGACAGCGGGGCTAGCGAACGATACGTCCACTATAGACCCGCCCCGCTGCCGCACGCTCGTGTGGACCGAGCCCCGATTTAGGACGGTCAAGCCAGTCGTGACCGCCCACTCCTCCAACACCTTGCCCCTAGCATCGGCCACAGGGGACCCCCACGCCGCAGACTAGGCGTTGAGATCCCCCAGTAACAGCACCGGGCGAGGGTGGAGTCGGCCCACGACGGCACCCAACTCGACAAGGAACCTCTCGAAGTCGGCGAGACTCTTGTTTGGAGAGATATACGCCCCAACCGTGCAAATGCCGTCCGCGAGGGCGGCTACCCAGCCGTGACCTCGGGACGGGTTGACAAGAGCCCCGCCAATGATGGCCACCAAACCGCCCAGGTCTCCCAGCCAGTTATCCCTGGGGGGGACGAAATACGGTTCGGCGACCACAGCCACCTGGATCGACCACTCTGCCATGCTCTCGAGCAAGAGATCCTGAGCTCTAGCAGAGTGGTTGATATTGCCCTGGAGGAAATGGTAGAGCGCTATTATGGTCAATCCATTCCCTCCACACCATTCCTAGGCCGGGAGTCGGCCGAAAGGCTGCCAGGCTGAAGGGGGGGTAAAGAGCCCGCGGCAGCCTTGAAACCCCTCTCTTCTTGGTCTGGGCGGGCACGCCACAGGCCTTTCCGCCCGCTCTGTGCCCGGCGGGCCTCCCTATAACTGTATACCAATCACTTTTAACAAATTCGCGGAGGTTGCATGTTAGCCCAAATGGGCTATAGTCTCTACATACAATAACTAGTAACTAGTAACTTAAGGTGAAAAATAACTTTTATATTATAGTATAGAAGTTATTTTTGCTGGGAAAGTATCTTATTACTTTTTTTTTTAATGAGGCATAAAGTAGGTCATTACTGTTGTACAAATTTGCGGGTCGAAAAAGCGAATGAAAAGCCATTATTAGCGTACTGAGCGGATAGAAAAAGTGTAAGAAATTCCATTGTTAACGTGCTGTGTTTTTTTTAATGTAAGCCAATTCAGTAGCTATCCCGTAGAGCTATCCTTATAAAATATAGATAATGCCAAAAGACAAAATATTTTTATCACCAAGCGCTAAATGATACTGGCCACATACTTTTGCTGACACGTTGAGTTTTAATAACTGTATCAATTTTAATTTGTATAAACTTTACTTTCCAAAAAATGTCTTTTATTTTCCTCGTCGGTATAGTATAAAGCACTATGTATCATTCGTAAGAAAGTGCGATTCCCAACTCGTGTGTATTAACGTTGCACAAACTGCAAACGCGCAAGTTGCGTTGTTGCGAGTATTCTATTCTATTCTATTCTATTTCAAACTACACCCTCGTTAGTAATCGGTCTCCCCGGTCTCGGAGTATTATAATTTCGGAAGTCGGTAGCAAAAAACGAAAATACAAATTTTACTTTACTGTATGTATATTATTAACCTGAACATTAAAAAAAAGATGGTATGTACAATACAGTAGCCGCGCAGCTCCGCTGCGCAGCCCACCCCCACCGCGAGCCCCTCTGCCGCCGCCGCCGCCGTACGTTCTAGTAGACGAGTCAGTATGTTATTAGATGTGCGGCACAAAGCACGCACATATAATAACATATTTCGATAAATTTTTCTTTGGTAATAAATTTTGAGAAAAAAGCTGGAGAGTTTCTTTGTTTGTTTGAACGTGTTAATCTCACCAGTCGGATTTAAATAATTATTTTTGTGATTGGATAGCCAAATTCTTGAGCTATATATGTATATTATTATTTATATTTTTATAGCTCATTGACAGTTTCGTCAGTTTTGAAAAACGCCCGCCCTTCACCACTTCTTAGTGCTATCGCTGGGAAGAAGAAGTGGCACAATAAACTCCCCAGCAGCACAGCTGTCTGTTCAGTTAGAAAATTGATTGTAAACAATACTAGGTACAGACGCCAGCAGGTCAAGCTACCCGAAACTGTCAAATTTTCCCAATCAACCTTGAACCTTAATGCGTTAGCGATAAAGTTGAAAATCTATTAAAGAAATTTGACAGATTGTAGTAGCTTGATGTGCTGGCGTCTGTACCTATGTTAACCTTTAAGTACCGACGTGCGGTCTGACAGGCCTCGACAGCCACTTGACATGCTAGTTTACCCCTTTCCCCGCTGAATTCCGATCCCTTCTTTTAAGTAGCTGCAAGGACAGTGCCCACGTTGACATCGAAACGGAAAGAAGTGACGTCGCGCGTGCATTTGGTGAGTAATTACGATTTGAAATTCCGACGCGGCCTCTCAGGCCTCACGTCGGTACTTACGTAAGTTTTTTGTTTTATTCCTTTGTTACACTAAACTATTATTTTCACAGATATTGTAAACTATGGATAGACCAGGATCTTCAGGTAGTAAAAGAAATAGTTCTGCGACAGATATACAACATTCAAAGAGAACTCGGATAGAAATAAATGAATCTAATCCGAATTATATGCAAGTGATTGAGGGAAGAAGGGAAAAGCGGTCATTTTGGCTTCATCAATGCATCATACTCAAGGAACAGATACGGACACAGGGAAGCCAGAAATTATACAGTTTTATAATTCTACGAAAGGTGGTGTAGATGAAATAGATAAGAAATGATCCATATACACTTGCAGTCGCCGATCAAGACGCTGGCCTATGACAATTTTTTACCGGATTTTGGATATAAGCTCCGTCAATTCTCATCTTCTACATGATGTACATGTAGAAAGACAAAATGATAGAGGAGCCTTCATAAAAAATTTTGCTCGACAGTTGGTATTAAAGCACATGAAGCAAAGATTTTGTACCTAAGATTGCCTCGTGGACTTAGGATGAGTTTGGCAAGAGTACTTGGTTCTGATAAGCCAGAGGCATCTGAAGATCAAGCCGAAGAAGTCAAGACACGCAAGACTTGCCTCTCTTGTAAATCTAAACTCAAAAGAAAATCGACGTCTAAGTGCTATTCGTGCAAAAAACACATTTGTTTACAATGCGCGAAACAAGTGTGCCCTTTTTTTTTTTTTTTTTTTTTTGGGATGGGAAATCATCAAATGACTCCTCCCGCTCTGGGTGGAGCGGAAGGGAGTGTCAGACTCTTACTGACTAAAACCCACCCATGTTCCTTCCTTCGCCCTTTATGTTCCGGGGTAGCGGTAACCCTTTCGGACAATCCCGCTGCCCCGGCAGGCTTCGGCCCTGAGGGGCCCCTCGTTGTGCTGACATCTCTTTGAGGCGCGCGTGGAACACTTACGCGCCGTCCGGCACGGGCCTGGTCCTGATCGGGCGGTGAGCTACCCATTGCTCTCCGCCCGCAGGCCCGCGCCTACGGTGGCCGGTAGTCTCCAGTGGACTCCCGACGCCCGGGGCGTCTCCCGCGGCGGCTGGGACGGGAGGCTCTCTCCCTCATCCGTCCCGCCACCTCCTTCGCTAGCATGACTGCTTCGCAGAAGGAGGCGACTGCCTCCCACTCCCTCTCGCTCCGGACCATGGCTTGCACCAGGTCCGGGCGCGAGAGGCCGCCGCCGCTGCCGATCGCCTCCACGAGGACACGGCGGTGCTCCGCCCAAGCGGGGCAGACCTCCACCGTGTGCTCCACCGTGTCCTCTGGGCGATCCTGGCAATGGTGACACCCGGGCGTTTCCTCCCGCCTGATCATGTGCAGGAACCTCCCGAAACTTCCGTGTCCGGTGAGGACCTGCGTCAGGCGGTAGGTGAGGGCGCCGTGGCGCCTCTCTAGCCACTCCTCAAAGAGGGGTCTTATCGCCGCTATCGCGGCGTGCCCTGCGCTGGGTTGCGACAGTCGCTCTTTCCATGTCGCCATGAGATCGAGCCGGAGGTCCGTCCGCTCCGCAGCAATTTGCCGCGGGAGCGGACTTTCCCCCCGGCGTAGTGCCTCCGCGCGCCACTCATACAGGCGCGCGAGGACTATCGCCTCCAGATCCCATGGCGGCAGTCCGGCAAGGAGGCTTGCCGCCTCGCGCGAGATCGTGCGGTAGCCCCGGAAACAAGTGTGCCCTGACTGTGCTTAGAATTTAAGGTGTAGTTCGACTGTGGACATTTTTTTTTGCAGAGGTTTAATGTTCCTACTATAGTTTTTTTTCTTAAAGTTATATTAGTCATAACCGCTAACTTGCTTCTGGCAATGCTCGTTTCCAAAACCAAAACTCGAACTTTGCTCTTGGCAACGATCGTTGCCAAAAAATATTTTTTATCAAATGACTCTAAACTCTATTTTAAAGACTGTAAAGTCCTTTCAAAACGCCTTTAAACCATAGAATAATAGATTGTTTAACATTTAAACGCAAGTTTGCAACATCGGCCGACGAATTTTTTTTGACAATTAATAAGTGAAGTTTGAGGCCGACATTTTGTGTTTCTTTGTGCTCTGTGTCATTGTGTGCTCTGTTGTGCTTCAAGAAAAAATGCCGTAAGTATTTTAATATATTGTTTTTTACAAAAATTAAGGTACCAAATTAAGCAAGAAAACCTGTTCCATAATATTTCAATATTTTAGTCAATGATAGTTTGAGTGAAATGTGCTAAAATCGAAAGAGTCGAACGCGTCTTCATCGACGTTGTTTGTTTACGTATTTTAAAGTGGTAATTCACCGTAATTCCTTAAAATTGCGGGTAACTATGTGTGAAATAATAAAGTTTAGACATAATTTTAATCATTTAATGTAAAATGGACATATAATATCTTGTAGATGTGCTAGATTACATGAATATTGACGACAAGTACCTAAGTTGTTACGAAATATTGCTCTGGAAACAATCGTTTCCAGAAAGCAAAGTAAGGTTCACCGTGTAGGGTTGGTACAAATAGCTTGGGCTTTTTTACGTTCTTTTATTTTATTAATATTCTTTTATTTGTTTACATTTCATATTTAATAATATAATTATTTATTTATTTATATATTTTGTAATTTTTTATTGATATTTGATTTTTTAAAAGAAGTAACAATAGATTTAAATTTTTTGATATATTTAATTTATCATAATGGTGGTTTTTGTATCTGTATTTTTTTTATTTATAGGAGTGAACTAGAAGTATTTGGTGGAAGTGGTGGTGGTGGTGGGGTTTGAAGAGGGAGTGGTCCAAGAGTAAGAGGGGGGAGGGGAACTGGACGAGGAGGAAGGGGAAGAGGGGAAAGTGGAAGAGGACAAGGAGTTGCAAGAAACGAAGGCGAATTAGAGGACCCCTGTAAGTTGGCACGGTGTGAGTGGTGCATGAAAAGCCGCACAAGCTATATTTGTAAGCAGTGCGGTGGCTCTGCTTAGAAATATGCTTTGAGGAATACCTCACTGCGCCATTATAAGTCCTACAGCAGGCCTAATTGTTGTGGACCTCGGCTGCCAATATTGAGAACAATTTTTAGTAATTTTTTTTTTTTTTTTTTTAATAAAAAAAATATATTCTGTTTTTATTAAATAATTATTTAAAAAATTTCCAATATTGGCTGCTGAGCTCCACAACAAGAAAAACATTTTTAATTCGTTTTTTTTTTCAATAAATATATAGGTATTTCCTTTATTACATTTTTTTGTTATTAAACTTCCGCAATATTATTAAATATATTTCTTTTTTACATTTTTCGGAGTTTTATTCTAACCCGGTATGTAAAATAAATTATTTAGTCAAGCGCAACCCTAGCTTCTACAACCGCCATCTTGCGATTTATGGGACTCGTTCAAGGTCGTTGCGAGTTTTTTAACTGAAAGTCGTCGTAAGTATTAGTTTTTAATTTATTTTATATCTAACAATATTTTGTCGTTTTATGCCACAAAACTAAACTATAGGATTATATCTATCCATTACATGATTGCAACTAGTTAAAAGAGAGCATAGTGTCGTCGTAATTTTAGTTTGAAATTGCTATCTTTTTCTTTAAAAATAAATCTAACTTTGGAATGTTTGTCACATACCTCTGGAGTTTATAGACTTATGGAGGACTTTTCATATTGTTGTTAAAGCTAATAAACTGGCCTTTCATAACGTATGTATATTTTTGTTCTAGGTTTTATAGTTTTTGTGTAAATCGGCTATGATTGTCCGTCTAGTTTTAGTGGTGAATTCTGCAACGGCGTGTGGATTATTTTATTTTTTTAATGAAGATTTTTTACCACAATCGTTATTGTTTCTTGTTCAATAGTACAAATAACTAGTCTAGTTTATAAAAATGATGAAAAACTATATACCTATCGCGCAATTTTTTTCACAATTTCACGTTATTCGACTGAAACCGGCAAAATATGCTCGACCTTAACTTTAGCCTCTTATAAAATATTGTACACACAACTTTTGTCAAAATAATAAACGTTACTTTTTTCCTTATCTTTTTGACTACACAAAACAATAAACAAAATTACGCTAGGTCTCTCGGATCGATTGTAAATCAAGTTTTAATGAGGGGCGGCTGCGCCGAGTGTTAATGTCAAATGTCATGAGCAAAGTTCGACGGTTTTTTTGCAATCGAAAGCAAGCCAGCGGTTAAGTACGAAATACCATTTTTTGTTATTCTCAGAGGATTATTCTTTGAGTTATGATTTTTTATATCTAATAGTCGGATTTTCCCCCAAAATTCAAACCAAATATTATTGTAGTCTTAAATTTAAAAATATAGTAAAGTTTATTTTCTTTCTATGCTTATTTTTTCTTAAAACCCTTTATTTTCATTATATCGCAGAGACAAATATTTAAATCAATACTTTCTTTATAAAACACAACATAATATAAGCGGCTTCTTAGGCCTCACGTCGGTACTAACGTTACAAAAAATGCACGTCGGTGCTTAAAGGTTAAGTAATTAACATTACAAGACACAGAACATAAAATTAAATTATTTGCCGTATGTCAGCTAGCCACGCCAATATACCAACAATATAATAAAAAACTATAGGTACTCAAGCTAAAAAATAATTAATTAAAATTAAAATGTAAATAAAAGCCTCCAGGCATAAAGGGCGTGACAGCTTACATATTTATGCATTGCTGGGTTCTGTTCACATAGCTGTCACTTGAAGTCACAAATGATAAACTAGGACCATCGAAGTAAAATAAATAAATAAGTTAATACTAATAACAATAACCTGTCAGTAAGCTAATTCTGGAGAAAGAACACAAACATTGTCTTGCGTTAACTAAGGCAACCAACTATTCTTATCGTTTAAGTAGTCGTTGATGGTATGCTTTTGAACAAAGGTTGGATTTTACTTGAGCTTTAAACGCATTGAAAGGCAAGTCTAGCAAAGAAGAGGGTATCTTGTTATAAAAGGTTATACTAAGCCCAACAAATGAGTTATGAACCTTATGAAGCCGGTGAAAGGGGGCACGTAGTTTGTCCTTATTTCTAGTGTTAACACTGTGAATATCACTGTTTTAGTGTACAAGTGTAAAGGAAACCGCCAAAATTGGGCTAAAGTATGCACAGAATCGATATGTATATAAAAAAAAACTAGATTTTTTACTGATTAAAAAGAACATGTAACAATAATAACTTTCTATCGGAATGAGCTAAAAATTATGATTTTAAATATGGTTTTTAATTGAACGTAGTTCTAAAACTAGCTCTGTAAACAAGCTGTCAGGTCATTTTAAGTTAGTTCTAAAACTAGTAGGTCTAAAGAAGTTATTAAAAAAACACTATCTATTTTGTTTTAGCATTTTTGACATGATCATTATAATCGTTTATAAAAGAAAAAAGGACATTAGATGAATTATTGTTGTTTTAGTAAGTTATTTATTTATTTAACAATAACATCTTTCAAAATCGTGTATCAGCGACTGTTTCAAAACGAAAACATATCAAAATGTCAATGTCACGTAATAAAATAAGACGTGACGTATGTTTTTATTTTACCTACCTGATCCCTTTTTTGTGCTATGCAATAATATGCTAATAGTAACATACAAATATGTTCTCAAATAATTAAATCAATATGTCTATTTGACAGTTTGTATTTACAATACATTTTGGCATTATAAATACAATTCTTACCATTTGCCGCATAACCTAACCTAGTGACCCAAAAACATATTTTCTTCCTAATTCCCATAGATTTTTGAAAAAAATCTTTCTGATATTGATATGTACGTGTTTTATCTATTAAATAACACATAAATGATTCCTGTTCACATTTTGGCCCAACGATATATGGATTTCTGGCGGTCTCCTTTGCATAATATATAAGATGTTGGCGAAGATAAATTGTGATGCAACCGTGAGAAGACCAATATCTTTAAAAAAATATCTTAGAGAAACTCTGGCACCTAGCTGGTAAATTGCTCAAACAGCTCGTTTTTGAAGGACAAATATATTTTGTATATCAGCGGCTTTGCCCAGCAGAATACCGTACCGTAGGACATAACGCTGTGAAAATAACTTAAATAGACTAAACGAGCTGTATCAACGTCAGTGTATTGTCTTACTTTCCTGACATCGTAGGCAGCCGAACTGAGCCTTCCTGCAAGACTTGATAATAGATAATAGAACTGTGACCAACCGCGCACGAATTACGCGAGCGACCCGAGCGGAGCCGCGGTAGCGGCCGGCGAGCGCTACATCCAAGCTGGTTGCAGTTTTGGCTATTTAGTAATTTTTAGCCACCAGCAGTGGTGGCCAAGTGGTAACGGCCGCGACTTACGAGTTGTAGGTCGTAGGTTCGAACCCAGACAGGCGCTTTACTTTGTGTAAATTATTTCGTCACCACTGCTCTCAAAACGGTGAAGGAAAACATCGTGAGGAAACCGGCATGTCCTAGGACCAAAAATTCGAAGACATGTGACATCTGCCAACCCGCACTGGGCCCGCGTGGTGTATTACGGCCCATTCCCTCTCACCGAGAGGAGGCCTGTTTCCCAGCAGTGGGAACATTATAGGCTGGTTATGTTCATGTAAGTAGTCATTTTTAGGACCCTAAATTGGTAATTATTTAACATTCACAAAAAGGGTATTATTTGAGCATAATTCTATAGAAATTGTCTATACGAGATAAGATACACGTTAAAATGTCAACATTATTTGACAACATCAAATGTTGACTGGGTAAGTATTTCAAAATTATTTTATAGAAATCAAATACTAACAATAATTATTTTTGTGCAAGATCAGTTTATGACGACGTCAATTGATAAAGATTTCATATTTTTCTTTATCTTTGCACTGTCATTCAGTTTCATAGATAACAAAAAAAAAACAAAACATTTAACTTTCTCATTCAAATCGTCAAACGTCACACAGTCCTTTCCAAAATTATCTTATTAGCTCTGACAGCAGCAACCTTATTGTAACGAGAATATAGTCACAGTGATTTTAACAGACTTGTCAGTGGCAGCAATCCAACAGCAACCTTATTAGAATGACAATAAAGACCACTATGATTTTGAAAGAGATGTATAATAACTGTGAACGGCGTAGCGTCTCGGAATATCATAAGAATATATTCATTTATCCAGAATTAAAAGGTGAAGTCGAATAATAATTAAGGCGAAAAGTCTGAAATTGAATAAAATTAATTTTGGTGACAACAGGATTATTCGAAGTCGAACTAATTTATTAAAAGTCCTTCTTTGACGATTATTTTTCCGTTTTCCTTTTGATTAATGTGAACTTTCCTTTTGGACGCCTACGTTAGGGCTGTTTGATAAGTAATAACATTGATAATTTCGCATATTTTTAATAAATGTTCAGTTGAAATAACATTTTTTATTACAGTTTTTTCATGGGAACAAATGTTTTGATTGACGATTTTCTTTCTTTATCTAGAGAAGGAGGGGCTTGTGGCTAAGTAATAACCGCCGCACGGGTCGATCGATCAGGTTAAGCTACGCTTGCCGCGGTTGATCCGTGGATGGGTGACCACGTGGGTGGGTGGGAAAGCACGTTAAACCGTTGGTCCCGGCTGTCATTCGTGGCACACAAAGACTTCGCAATGAAAGCATGAAAATTTTGACCACGGAAACTGCATTTGTAAGTCTCGAAAGAAATACCAAGTAGAAACTCACTAAACCCTTGCTTAAAACAACATAGCAGAAACAATTTGCATCTGAATAAAATGCTCAAGACCGCTATTTCAACTAGAAGCTTCTTGAGCATAATTATTACTGCCGGTACATCCCCGACTTGCTATTGAACTGGCTTCAAAGCATTTAGTAAGAAAGCTGGCTTACAGTTTTTAATTTAAATTGATTTTGTTGCACTTGAAAGGAATAGCTTTAGAAAACCTTCAACTGAGAAAATGATATTGCATAAAATTTCCAATGCAGGCCATTGCAATGTTTTAAAATTGGATGTATAATATAATAATAAAGTTGGAGCTTCGGGAAGAAAAATACATAAACGTACGAAGGAAATAATGTTTCCGAGCTCCAATAGGCACCTATACTGCGTTCCCAATTTAGTTTCCAAACACTGAATACTTAACTAAGTCTTAAAAGGTTCTTTACATCTTTTGAAAGTCACCGCCTAAAAATAAAGTACCTAAACACGCATAAAGCCTTCTAATAAAACTGACGTACGTACATCCATCAAAACTAAAACTAATAAGTTTTTCAGCACTCCGATATAAGGCACAATAATACCACCCGATGCAAAAGTTCGTCTTTCGGTTATTTACCGAGGTGCCCAAGTTGCCAAGTTTCGTCATTCCAAAGCTAAGCAAGGATTATAAGAGACGTGGCCCAACTTAGACGTGGTTATGAACTTATGAACTTTCCTACTTAGCGAAGGTGGAATAGCTTTTATAGCTCCAGGTTTCGAGTGAAAGGATGCTTTCTTTATGTTGTAGGCTGAAAAATAGGCTGGAGGCATTCTGGAGACCTGTCTTATGGTAAGTAGTTAAGACCGTCTTAACTTTGGACACCTGCTACATAATACATATTAATAAGTATAGATAATGAATAAACTCCCTGCCGTTCTGTGTTTCGTCCCTCATTTAACCTGTCTGCCTTCAAAGCAAGAGTGAACAGGCATCTTCTAGGCACGCTCGTTCCATCATAGGCCTCATCCATCGCTTGCCATCACGCGTGATCGAGGTTGCCATTTAGCAATAAAATAATTTAACTATCGTCACTTGTCGTGTCTGTGTGACCGCGATGTTCTTCTAAACTGCTTTCCGTCAGGCGGGATCGCAGTCAAGCACTAGTTTATAACATAAAAAAAAGAAAAAAACTACGCAACGGATTCTGAATTTGATCCGGTTTTCATCATCATTAATTAAGAGAATTTATTCCGGAAGGTTTATGCGAATAATCCATTAATATACAACTTACATGTAGTAAAAAAATCTCGATGTTCTGTCAAGTCGTAAAAACCGTCCGGGCGGGTCGCTAGTAATATTATAAATGAGGAATTCTTACAGAGAACTTGTTAATTTCAGTTGTAAATAAACTCGGAAGTTGATTACGTTACAGTAATAAATAAAGCGCTGAGAGAGCTGTTTACAATAAATTAACAAAGTAGAATAAAATTAATTAAATTGATAACAGTTTACTGCGGCCACGGGTTTATTTCCCGCTGAAGCAAAGTTAATTAAAATTGAACCTCTTCAATGTTTTATGTATGCAAGTCAATTTTATGTAACTACAAGCTGGGCTTTCAGTGCCGAAATTTAACGGGAATTTGATGTACATAAATAGTTCGTAAGGTAAAAATACTGGTGATTTTGGCAATGTGCAATGTAAGAGTGCGAGCAAGCTAAGACTGCGCGTGTGTTTGAACTTCGAGACTATATAGTCTTGAAGTTCAAACACACGCGCAGACTTAGCACCTCCTGCCAGCACTTGTTCACACATTCGGCATAATGATGGCGAATATTTACTTTAGAAAACACGGAACACTCTCTTAACACTTGATATAAACGTAGAGATGATTTTGACCGCGCAGACTTAGTTTGCACAGACTCTAGGCGTCGCGTCGTTGTAAATCGTGACCTGCCCTGACATCAAGCCATGGACGACATTGTCAAACTTTTAAGGTTTTGAATACAAGGCTTTTGGCTTCATTATTTAGTGTGTGTATTTTGTCATTTTTTTATTGTAATGTGCGTCTTATTTATGCAGACTAATTAATTTGTCTTCCTTTCTTTTCTTCTTTAATCACAAGCAACTCCGTTTAACAAGGAATTTAATCGCCAAATTCTGAACATCGTTCTGATAAGTTGCTTGGATTTTGGCACAGACCTTGTATACTGGGGGTGATTTTTACTGACTAAGCTGTTTTGTTTCCCGCGGTTCACAGACCGTACAGCCTTAGTACATCTTCATTTCAAAAGCACAGAGCGGCAATGAAACTGCAGCACTCTTACTCTATATTTTCTAACTAACTCCTTCCTCCTCCTTCCCCCGAACCACCCTTTCCGTTGCCAGGCCTCGCAATACCAGAATTTTACATAGACCGACTGCATATCTCACCTCCACAACCCACTCTAGTTGTCAGACTTTCGGGCTTCTGACGAACTGTAACGACTGTCACAGATCTACGAATGACAGCCGGGACCAACGGCTTAACGTGCTTTCCGAGGCACGGAGGGGTCTTGGTATGTAAAGATGGTCCCCCATCCACGGACCAACCGCGGCAAGTATAGCTTAACCTGATCCATCGAACAGTGTGTTATTTCTTAGCCACAAGCCCCTCTTAGGTAAAGATCGACTTACATATGTATGAATTGTATAATACAAGAGATGAGCCCAAAGCAGTATAGCACATCAGTATACTTAACCTAAGTATCTACTTAGGTTAAATGGTATATTGATAAATTACTGGTAAATTATTTTCTTGACGATGTCCTTGCATAGATATGCAAGGACATCGTCAAGAAAATAATTTGTTTAAAATAATTTGTGGAAAATAATTTGTAACACCATGTTTTCTCGTCATCCATCACGGCAAATGAAAGTGTGACGTAGCTATTGTAATTAATTACAAGCGCTGTACAGGGTCGCGGTTAGGTATACCGGGACAACTAGTTTAGAACTTTGTGTACCGCGTAACCGTGGAAATTCCTACTTCTATGGGTTTTGTTGAAGTGCCACAACATCTTTTAATTACTGTGGTTTTCGTAAGAGGCAAATAAAAAATTACAAGATAAGATAATGTTTATTTAATAAACATGCCATGTGTATACATGGCATGCAAGATGTTATATCAAATTATCTGACAGTCACGTTTTGCCTGAACGGCGTACAAATATAAAACGTGGGACGCTACACAGCATCAAGTAATTTTAAATTCGTCCATTACACATATCAAATATAGCAATTACATAATCAGCCTATAATGTTCCCACTGCTGGGACACAGGCCTCCTCTCTGTGAGAGGGAGTGGCCTTAATCCACCACGCGTTCTTAGTGCGGGTTGGTAGATGTCACATGTCTTCGAATTGGGAAACCGGCATGTCCTAGAACCAGAAATTCAAAGACGTGACTTCTTACCGCACTGGGCTCACGTAGTAGAATTATAGCCCACTACCTCTCAAAGAAAAGCGGCCTGTGTCCGAACAGTGTGCAGTGGGGACATTAGCTTTCTTTCTAGGAAAGGATTTCTTTTTATTTTTTGACCGATTTATAGGCTTAATAGTGATTATGGTCACCGTAGTAATTCCGACTTTCATGTGTTTAATTTTAGTGCCACCATATCTTTTAAACATTGTGGATTTCTTAAGAGGCGATGGGGAAAATAAGTTTTGAAGTAAATTTAGATATGGTTATATCTAGCAGTAATAGACTATTGGCTTCCAGTCCGGCCGTCATCTTGACGGCCGTGCGACAATTCTAGTGGCTAATAAAGATCAAATTCGCAAAACACGTATTCGTTTTTACGAAACCGATAGGTGTCAAGAACGCATTCTCTAGTTGGCCGAACTGTAGTCGCTAGGCAGCATGAAATTTGAACACTATCTATGTATTTTGAAGATTACGGCTGTGGTTGCGTCTGGATTAGTAAGCAAGTTGAAAAAAGGTTTTAATGAAAGAAGTATCTACAAGTGGTAATAAAAATCGTGATTATGGTGGTCACATTAGGCTTAGGTGGAAGTTATTTACTATCAACACAGATTTTTGTGGCGTTGTGAGTGAATCAGTTACTAACATACTCGTTCACAAAATACGTTAATAAAGCTCCTCGCTGTTTTCTGAAGGTCACATTTTATAACTACCAGCGGATAAGCTGGTAATATCTTAGATTTTCTTTGCAGACCAGCGATTTATAGAAGTAGCTTATTTTGATTTTAAGGTTGAAAGCCATTTGAAATAGCAAGATGTTGGACCTTCTCCAAATAGGTTTTATAGTTCCTACTGACTTAGATATCTTTAGTGTTTTTCCATTATATCTTTGGCAGAATCTACGTGCAATATTTGAAATTGTTCTATCTAAAATATTAATAGACTAGAGGCCACAACGTCGCTTGTATGCCAAATTGAACCGCCAAGTTTACTAGAGATATTTTTTTGTGAACATCATTGTTATTAAGTCCTTACGTACGAAATTTCCGTTTAAGGTAGTTTTTTTTTTTTAAGAAACTTTTGTATTTTTTAATCGAAGTACTAGCCATTACTGAACTTATGTACTTTAGCCATTTAATGGAAATTCGTTGATGGCTCTCCTTTTAGAAGATCTTTCATTAACCAATAGCTCCAGGCGCTCTAGGTGCGTCGAGCAACTTCTGTGTCTGGCCGCGCCTGAAAGGAGACTATTTGGCCCAGATAGATATAGTCTTGGACATATGCATTTTTTTTCTATTTTTTTCTTTTTTTAAACGTTGCCCCACTCTAGGAATTACTCCTGTATCGGTGTCGTCAACTATTACCTAAAACATTACTGAAATCTAAGCATAAATCAAAGGTTCTTCTGCCTCTTTTTTTTTCATTATGGAGGCTTTTAAGATTCTGCATCGTTCTCACATGCATAATTTTTAACATGAATGATGTAACCAATACTTTGTAACAATATTATTGTGATTTAAAAGAGTGTCCATGGTGTTTCTTGTCCGTTCTTCTCCATGGGTACCTACTACGCTTTGGAATGGGCAACTAGCTTCATCTTTTTGACTGACCGAACCTTGACAATTCAAAAGTAACTGTAATTGGTTTATTTGAAATAAATAGTTTGAGTTTGAGTTTAAGAGTTCTGTTCATTCGACTTTCACGATGCCACGTTTCATTACTACTGCCAATTACATTAAACACTACACCCAAGAATAAGTATAACAATGTTACAACCAAAATGGACATCTTAAAGGACGAGGAACAACCCGAGAGAATCCGCCATGATGAATTGCCGTCATTTGTTTCCTGTACACGCGATCCCATGTAAGAAAAATAACACCTGTATTTATGGTATCTATGTCAAGGTAATAAATAAAGGCTTCGGGATTACAAAGACACAGTACTGAGGTGCAATAATTGCTGGAGATTACTGTGAAGGGATGAAGAATATATGGGTAGAGGAATGCCGTGCAATAAAGACTGTATAGGCTACTGTTGGCTGACTATTTGTTAGTGTCAGCGGTGAAGCTGCTTTATTGCCACTCATTTACAATTTGTGCTGCTTAGTGGAATTGTTGTGTTCTTAGTGAATTTGAAGGATGTCAGATTTCACTAGCATCTTTCTTAGTAGTTGCTATTGTTGCTAGGTCATATAGAACGTATAATTTTTGGACGTGACTCAAATCAAATCAAAAATGTTTATTTGTTAGAATATGGTACAATAGACGTTACAATATTGGTTCCAGCATATCCTGCCATAATATGGCGTACAAATAAAAATACTCACAAGCTATCAGCGGTAGAAGTAAGTTACATTACTAAGGGAGTAATAATAATAATAGCCTCCAGACCGATTTCGGTCAAGGTAGTCAATCTCAACGGAGATTAGCCAGGTACGCAGGAGATATTACAGTGCACAAGTGTGTGCGCAAACACAGGTGCACCCTGTTCCTTTACTCTCATAGTCCAATGGGACGGCAATCCGACACGACCGGAGAGAGATCAAGCGCAGGACCAACGGCTTGATGTGCTTTTCGAGGCACGGGGGTATTACACCGCCAACTTCCAAAATCTGGACTATTACTAAGAAATTCCTAATGGAAAACCCAATATCACTTTGTCCGACCCGGGAATTGAACCCAGGACCCTACGCTCAGCAGTCGCGCTTGCAACCACGAGACCAACGGGGCAGTCAACACCTAAGATACATATCTAATTCCAATCACCTGATTTTTATAGATAGTGGTTAAACCCGTTATAGTATTTGGTGGCTGCAATTTCATGAATTAATACCACAATTCTATTCTCCTTGTATGCAACAGCGATAACGGCATAGTTAGAACAACTAAAACTTTTCGACGTCGCCTTTGAAAATTAACCCCAAAACGCAACAGTTGCATGTTGTGTCAAAAATCTCACAGATGGCGCCACAAAGAGATTCGGCGCAAAGACGCGGCCACTTGCCTGAAGAGGCTTTTTATTCTTCTCCGAGTACGCGCCGGTTTCATACCAGGATTAAAATGACGCTTTTGAATAAAGAACACACTTTTTGACGACTCTGATTCTTGGAAAAAAAAAGGTGAACGTATTGAATGAATGAGCAGCTTTGCTCGTCTGATGTACCTATCAAACGAATAAGGGACTAACGACACTTATTCAACTCTGTTCAGCTTTTGTTCATGGAAAATAACGATTTTGTATGGAGATGCGTACGCATCCGTAAAGCTGAACGGGTGGTCGCAAAATCGTTGTTTTAGACGGACAAAAGCTGAACTGACCTGAATAAGTGTGGTTAGTCCCTAAAGCAGGATATTACATCAAATAACGTCTTACCAGAGCGGTGGTAGCCCAGTGGTAACGTCCGCGACTTACGAGGTGAAGGTGTTAGGTTCGAACCCAGACAGGCGCTTTACTTTGTGTAAATTATTTCATCATCACTGCTCTCAAAACGGTGAAGGAAAACATCGTGAGGAAGCCGGCATGTTCTAGAACCAAAAATTCGAAGACATGTGACATCTACCACCCCGCACTGGGCGAAGAGAGCAGGCCAGTATCCCAGCAGTGAGAGCATAATAGGCAGATTATGCATGCATTGACTGGACAGGCCTACTCAAATCTGTGGGCCACATGGTGGATTACGGCTTACTCCCTCTCATTGAGAGAAGGCCTGTGTCCCAGCAGTGGCATCATCAGTGGCTGATTATGTATGTGTACGTCTTACCAGCACCGTTCATGCGTCTGATCAACAATGGAAATAGCTCAAGGAATGTTGTTGAACTGTCAAAATGACACCCATTGCTACTGATAGTGTGTTACCCTGCAGGTGCACAGACTGAAAACATCCATTAATAAGGAAAGCAATAGACTACAGCAGTAGAACTTGAAATCTTTTGAAGCAGTCTTTGTGAAGGTCATAATAATATCATTTGTTGAATTTATATTTTTTTTTAATACTGGCCTCATGCGGGATTTTCTGGTCCAAATAACTGGCAAATTCTTGTTCTATAAAAATTAAAACTTTAAAGCAAGGAATACCCGAGAGCCGGATAGCAAATAGTGCATATCGCTACGTCGAAATAGATCGTTAAATCCCCGCCTAGAATGACAGGTGGAGTGGCTCATGGGCTTTTAGGATATGAGCCCTAGCCTTGAATTTTCTATTAAATGTAGGCTAAATTTAATTTACGCCTCAGAACTGGAGGGTTTTGAAACATTTTGAAAAAGATTTGTCTTTGTAAAATGAGTTAAAATGACTTTTAGTCGGCAGTAGCATAAAATTGTAATACAGGGTAGCATCGACGCGAAACCTTTTACCATAAACTCATGTCGTCGTAAATGATTCTGAACGCCTCTGCGTTATAATTTTTCGTCGGTAATTTAAAAAATTTCTGTTCCATACGTTTGTTTTAACCGCGTCCTGTATATAAGTGTAGGTAAATAAAGATGATAAGCAAGCTGAATGAAATGGGCCGGCCATATTAGCCGTAGAACCGATGACCGTTGGGGTAAACGTGTTCTTGGGTGGAGACCGCGAATCGGTAAACGTAAGGTGGGACGGCCTCAGGCTAGGTGGAGCGACAATCTTCGCAGGGTGACTGGTAGCAGCAGGATGAGAGTGGCCAAAAATCGAGTTGAATGGCGTGTAATAGGAGAGGCCTATGTCCAGCAGTGGACTTCTAAAGGCTGATGATTATGATGATGAAATAAAGTTGAAATCCTATATTACAATATTTATGATATCAACCACTATCCAACATCGATATTTAAAAAAATACTACGGAATTGCGAAATTAAATTCAAATACAATGTTGTCCGTATCATATCAAATATTTTCACTAACTATTGTGACAAACGTAGAGTTTATTTAGCATGTTATACAACTGAACTTTTTGTTTTCCAGTCTGATAGTATTATTTTTATTGCCGATAGATAACTATTAGTTGAAAATTGGAAATACTTTTCAATTGTCAATCAGTTCGGGTTTCGGCCGGGACTATCTACAGTAGCTGCAATATTGTGTTTTAAAAGTGCCGTTAGATACTACACCGAGAGGAAAACATCTGTGTAGGCTTACTACCTCGACCTTTCCAAAGCCTTTGACCTGGTCTCATACGATATCTTGTGGAATAAGATGAGATCATCCCAGATACCGTGTGAACTTATTAACATCTTTAAGTATTGGTACGGGAACCAGGTGAACAACGTGAAGTGGGCGGGCACGTTGTCGGACCCATATAGGTTAGAATGTGGGGTGAGGTAGGGGGGGTTGAGCTCTCCCTCCATTTTTAACCTGTATGTGAATGGAGTAATTGAGGTGCTCAGCGAGCAACATATCGGTTGTCACATAGATGGCGTATATTTTAATAACATCAGCTACGCGGACGATATGGTGCTGCCGAGCGCCTCAGTCTGTGGACTCAGGAGGCTGATGAGTTTATATGAGGACTATGCAGCTTATCACGGTCTGCTGTATAATGTAAAAAATGTTGTATGGTTTTTCAAGGTGGGCCTAGGAAAGTACTGGAAATGCCACCCATAAAGCTGAATGGCTCACCCTTGGAAAGGGTGGACATTTTTAAGTACTTAGGTCATTTCGTGACTCCTGACTTGAGGGATGATGCGGACATTGAGCGGGAGCGGAGGGCGCTGTCGGTCAGAGCGAACATGGTTATTCGCAGGTTTGCACGGTGCTCTTAAGATATCAAAATAACGCTTTTTAGAGCTTACTGCACTACACTATACACGTGCAGCTTGTGGACTGGCTATACGCAAAAGTCGTACAGCGCCCTTCGTGTCCGGTTCAACAACGCGTTCAGGATGATGTTGGCGCTCCCCCGCTATTGCAGCGCATCGACTATGTTTGCGGAAGCGCACGTGGATTGCTTCCACGCCACTATGCGCAAGAGAGGTACGTCGCTGGTGCGGCAAGTGCGGGGGAGCGCTAACAGCATGCTGACCGCGCTCGCAGTAAGACTGGATTGCTCCATCATCTCCCACTGTTGTGCTCACAACAGTGGGAGATGACATGTGGCAGGCTGATGCGACTAACAACCTCAACCACTCTTTTGTAATTTGTTAACTTAATTTTGATTATTATTTATTATTGTAATGTGACTGAATGAGTGAATTTGTTTGAATTATGAGTCAGTGATACTCGAATTAAAATGTTTTTTTGTTTTATAAAAATAAGCTTCGTTTTATTAAATGCGGTATAAATTTTATATGTTTTGTTGTATTATGCTTTTGAGCAGTGGTGGCCCAGTGGTAACGGCTGTAACTTACGACAAACTCCCTCTCACAGAGAGTAGGCCTAAGTCCCAGCAGTGGGGACATTATAAGCTGGTTATGTTGTATATTGCTTGCATGCATGGCACAAAGTCTTTTGCAACAGCAAATTTATACTTAAATAAATAATCTAATCCGATATAATTTCTCTTAAACATATTTTCTCATTAGATATTTAATTAACGTGTTGATTTTAATTAATAAAATAATTTTTATTTAAATAAAATATAATTATAATAAAATATTTTTTATTTATATTTATAAAATAATTTTAATTAACGTGTTGATATTTAATTAACATATTTTCTCATTAGATATTTAATATCAGACGGTTTACACTGTGTAAATTATTTCATCACCAAGATCTTCTCGAAGAGAGGAGGCCTGTATCCCAACAGTGGGAACATTATAGGCTGATTATGCTTTGTGTTTTTACTCTAGTAAGTATTACGGTCTACATGAAAAGACTTTTTTCTAAAGTCACATAACATTATTGCAAAAAAGGTAATACTAGTCTTTTTTTTTTTTTTTTTCTTGTGGGAAATCATCAAATGACCCCTCCCGCTCTGGGTGGAGCGGAAGGGAGTGTCAGACTCTTACTGACTAAAACCCACCCATGTTCCTTCCAATGGGTAGCTCACCGCCCTTTATGTTCCGGGGTAGCGGTAACCCTTTCGGACAATCCCGCTGACCCGGCAGGCTTCGGCCCTAAGGGGCCCCTCGAATTATGCTGACAACTCTTTGAGGCGCGCTTGGAACACTTACACGCCGTCCGGCACGGGCCTGGTCCTGATCGGGCGGTGAGCTACCCATTGCTCTCCGCCCGCAGGCCCGCGCCTACGGTGGTCGGGAGTCGTTACGCGGCTATATTACTAGTCTCAGACCAAGAAATAATGACTTTTCTTGAAACTTAATATCTCGAATTGTTTCACCAGTAAACATTTTAGGGCTAGCCTTGGCCTAAATCTAAAGTGACGAGAAGTGATTTATAGGGTACAATATGGATGAACAAAGGGAAGCCGTTGGTCCCGGCTGTCATTCGTGGATCTTTGACAGTCGTTACGGGTAGTTAGAAGCCCGAAAGTCTGACAACCAGTCTTACCAAAAGGTATCATATTCCCAGTAACTGCGTTGTGGAGGTCCGATAGACAGTCGCTTCATGTAAAATACTGGTATTCAGCTGCATCCGGTTAGACTGGAAGCCGACCGCAACGTAGTTGGAAAAAGCTAGGCAGATGATGATGATGGATGAAGAAAGGGACAGGAGAGATTAAGCGGAAACTCTTGATAATGTAAAGAAAGATCGGTATATCTATTTGAGTTTGGTACTTCCTTTACCTTGCTGTATGTAAGTACAGACGCCAGCATTTCAAGCTACCAGAAACTGTCAAATTTCCCCAATCAACCTTACCTTGGCGGATAAGCGGAAACAAAATTGTGAAGTCAAAGGTTTTAAAAATCTACAAGAAATCGGTATGTAAGTTAAAATCTGACTTGACTAAGGTATCTTAGAGGACAGAAAATTGTAAAGCCAAAGGTTTTATAATTAAAATATGGTAAAACAAAATCTTGCTGAAAGAAAATCTAACGTTGTGTCTGAATGAATGTTTACGTAAGATTATAATAATAATAAGGTTAGTACTCTCCGGGGAAGCACTTGGCTTTGGCCCGTGTTACCCTAAAAAACCGGCAGATACAACAAATAATAATAATAATAAATTTATTTTCAGAAAAAACACATTTAAGGTTCACAGAACAATTCTCCAACTAAAAATAAACATTACAGAAAAAAGTGTATCGTTGGTACCTGTACTAATGAATGAAAAACATTGTATCACAGACACCAGAAATTTGCAAAAATTGCCAATACTAAGTGTAGGACAAATCCATCAATACCGACTCCTCATTTTGTTGAATTGGATCAGTAGTTCTTAGATAGATAATTACTAGACGTTCTAGTAGGTACCTACTTATTTATATAACTATTAATGTACACAAATATGTATAAACAGACAAGAAGAAAGGAAGAGAAAAATACGAACAAAGGTGATGCTTATGTCTAAAGTAATCTCTTCCAGCATATCTACGATAGCAGAAGCGATAAAAATAGATGGGAAAACTTGTGTAAAAGTAGAAGGGAAAACAAAATAAATAAAATAAAAACAAAAACAATAATAATTTAAATATAAACATACTATGTAAGAATATACATACTTATGTAAGTGTATTCATAGCAACATCTAAAATAAATACCACTAAAATAAATATAAAATAATAGCGGCGCCCGGTGGTTTCACCCGCATAAGATTTGATCCCGTGGGAATATCGGAATAAAAAGTATCCTATATGTTAATCCTGGTTATAAACCATCTGTGTGCCAAATTTCATCCAAATCCGTTCAGTAGTTTTGGCATGAAAGAGTAACAAAGATCCATCCATCCATCCATTCAAACTTTCACGGTTATAATATTAGTAGGATAATGTAATTTAAATAATAAATACATTTGCAATTATGACTAAGTGGAAAGAAAGTGTTTTTTCTTACTCGTAATTAGGTTACAAAGTTAGTTTGCAAAGAAAATCTAAAAAATCAGAACCCTTTAACTTTACCACAAGTCAAACACAAGACCCTTCCAATACCAAAAAGTTTTATTAAGTATATTCTAGAAA
The DNA here is from genome assembly GCA_911387795.2 of Apamea monoglypha. Lineage (NCBI taxonomy): Eukaryota > Metazoa > Arthropoda > Insecta > Lepidoptera > Noctuidae > Apamea > Apamea monoglypha. Next base: position 6,076,559 of record OU426918.1, read on the forward strand.
AACAAAAAAAGAAAACAGAATTACATTTTCCAATTTCAAACTTAGAACTAAACATACATCTTCGCGCCAATACTTACGTCATTCGAAAAAGGTTTCGCACAATTTTATGCCAGGCATAAAACAAATTCGTTGTTCAGAATTGAGGCAACATTTTAGTAGCCCGACAGTATTTCTTTCAGCCTTTGTGGAGACAGTTCCTGAATGAAAGATTAATGAGAAGAGTGAGGGGAGAAAGACAAAAGATGCCTTCGAACTGTGTTGAGGCGTTTTAGACAGTCATCTGTTTTTTTGCGGTTGCGAATAGCCCTTTGAGGTGTGGGATTTGTTTACGCTTAATTAGGCTGTGGTTTTTTGGTCTTTTGTGATTAGTGATTAATTTCTAGCGAATACCGATCCATTTTTAAGCCACAATCTAAATATAAAGATTTTCGGTTTTAAGAGTTATCGTGATGTAATTCACGTGAAAGTATTTAATATCTGTTAGACGGGATCATTACCTAAATAGGGCCATTAATATAGAAACTACGTATGAAATATGGTTTTATGATTATTTCTATTCAATTGTCCTGACTTAGGGCCTATTCAATGTTCCGTATCACCCACACGGTTGATTTGGACGGCCCAATGTGGTCCGTGTGGATAGTCTATATATTCATGTTCATACAAAATAACGTAGCGCCCGTCCACTTGGTGGCTTTGTTAAAGAGACGATGGTTGCTTATGGATAACTTCTTCCCCCGACCCACCCCGTCGCATCGCATCAACTGTCCGCGCTGTTACTTCGTTTTCGCTTAGCGATCTTTCTGACCTTCTTTTTTACTCAGCTGCTAATGATCACAACGTGATGTAAGCCTAGAACCTTGGGCCTCTTAGGGCCGAAGCCTGCCGGGTCAGCGGGATTGTCCGAAAGGGTTACCGCTACCCCGGAACATAAAGGGCGAAGGAAGGAACATGGGTGGGTTTTAGTCAGTAAGAGTCTGATACTCCCTTCCATTCCACCCAGAGCGGGAGGGGGTCATTTGATGATTTCCCACAAGAAAAAAAGAATTGGGCTATAAAACGCAAAAATATTTTTTCAAATCCGACCGGTACTTCAAGCGATTAGCGCGTCCAAACAAACAAAATCTTCAGCTTAATTATTAGTAGCTATAGATATAGACAGCAAAATAAAGCACAGCAAAATTAATTAAAAATACGTTTAAAGTAATTTAAGCTTCATTGCACGTTACAAAACCAATTTAAATCGCAGCATTTCCTCAAAATAGAATAAAAATCCGCTCGCTCCGAAATACGCGGCAGAAACAAAACGTGGAGGGAAGCGCACCGGCTGCAACAAAATTACTTCCCAACTCACAATTTATTTTGGACATCTCTAAATGTTAAATGCAGTCTATTGCGAAATTAAAATTAAAACTACAGATACTGTGAAATAACGAACTTAAAATAATAATTAAGAACAGCTTTGCGTCAACCAGCAAGGGGTCCGTGGCTTAATAATAACAGCCGCACAGTCTAACAACCAGTCTTATCAAGGGGTATCGTATTACACACTAACTGAGTTGTGGAGGTCAGATAGGCAGTCGCTCCTTGTAAATTACTGGTACTCAGCTGCATCCGGTTAGATTGGAAGCTGACCCTAACATAGTTGGGAAAGGGCAGAGGCTAGGCAGATGATAATTATGCATATATCTATATTATTTTTGCTTTCTTTATAAAGACCCATCCGTGGCTTTATTATATCCATATATCCAAACTCTTAGCTAGGTCATCTGCCTAGCCTTTTCCCAACTATGTTGGGGTCGGCTTTCAGTCTAACCAAAAGCAGCTGAATATGAAACTCTTACCTATACCTTATACCTAGCGGTATTGCACTAAAATACTAGATCAAGTATTATCATTTTTCTTAAAAATATGCAACATTGTCACCCAAAAATGTTACGTGAAATTCTAAAGTTACCTAACATTGACCTACTTCAGGCGCCTATTCTTGAACTCTAAGCTCCAAAATTAATATCGAGCGATATAAACCACAAGATAGATAGGGACAGAAGGTCAGCTCCAAACAATGAGCGAAAACGCCACTTCTTCACATATATCCTAGAGATGTTTCACACAAAGTCAGCCCTAGAGATGTTTCACACAACTTCACCCTGGAGACGTTTCACGTACATCGAGTGAAACTACACTCGCGTCAACAGACATTCGTTTGAGGAGGTCTTCTCCCTAAGCACGAAATCCATAGTTTCAGCCAAAGTTATGGGCGATTACTACTACGTATTACCTACGGACATAAGATTAGTTTAGGGCCAATCTGAATGAATGACACCACGATTTGACAGTTGACCCTAATAGGATTCACTTCGAAGTTTGGAACTACTTTCGAACGGGCCCGTATCTTCGTTTAAGGATTGAGAGAGTGGTCCCCGAGATCTAGATAAGAAAGAAAAGAAAGTTTTTTTTTTTAATTCTACACAAACAAAACCCACATTGTAAATAAAAAAGACATAAAAATATACACATACAACATAGTCAACGTACCCTCGTATTCGTGCATATAAAATGTTGACAATTTTGTCCATTGCTTGATGTCAGGGCCAGGGACCAAAGACAACACACATCAATTGGACGTAGTTTAGCAAAAAGGACTCAACCCACATTCTTCACAATAACTCGAAAATTGCGTTAGACTATGTAATACAACTTACATTATCAGCCTATAATGTTCCCACTGCTGGGACACAGGCCTCCTCTCTTTGAGAGGGAGTGGGCGTTAATCCACCACGCGGGCCCAGTGCGCGTTGGTAGATATAATAATAATACAACTTGATTCATAAAAATATTGGTATATTTGCCCATAAGTGATTGATTTTATTGATTTGTTAGCCTACATAGTGTCCTGCTGGGCAAAGGCCTCCCCTTTTTCCATCCATACCTCCCGGTCTTGTGCGATCTCTGGCCATGTTGGCCCGGCGAACGTTACCATAAGTGATAATATTTCCAAATATTATATATACAACATCATTGCAGCAATACACATCTAAACTTAAAACATCGATAACTCAAAAACTACTTTTTGTGGATTGAGTCCTTTCTGATAAACTACGTCCAATTGACCATCACATGAATAGATCTCTCTGCTAACTCACCTGTGTGCGGTTTTCGTTCGTTAAATGAAGCTTATCTTCTGCACCTATCTACCTTGTGGATAAACCATGATACAGGAGGATCGACGGGACGATCAGATTAATAGCATCGTCTGCCGTCGACGCGAGAGTGCTCGTAAATCACTGAATGCAAGTACTGATTAAAATACAAGGCGACGTCGGTAAAAGGGATCTAGACGATGCCATGTCAGGCTTGAGTGAACGAAGATGGGATTATTGAGAATCACTTGTTTATTTTGTGAGAAAGGACGGCGGTTGTGAAGTATTATTTTGTGAGATGGATTGAACCCCTTGGACGAAATGATAGATGAAATAATGTCAATATATCAATAAAATTCTACGATTTTATTAGACAAACTTCTGTAGTTTTTAGTGACGTGACATCAAATCTACAGTGGCGGTAGTTGCTTATAATTATAAAAGGCAAACAATTAATTGGAGACTTACGATTTGTAAGTCGTATTTTCGAACCCAGGCAGGCGCTTTACTTTGTGTAAATAATTTCATCACCACTGCTCTCAAAACGGTGAAGGAAATCATCGTGAGGAATATGAAGCAATTTATTATTGGAAGGTAATAAAAGTACTTACTTTGTATCTCATCTAACATATGTACCAAGCTTTTGAGAAATATGTAGGTAATTCATTTGACTTGCTACTTTTCCACCGTACCGAACCTAACGTATAAGCCAACTCTAAAACCTGTACAGATTTATCACGTTAAGTGTCGCACCCTTACCAAGATAGGTATTTGACATTAAAGAGTTAGCCTTATCTACCTTGTCACCGGTCTGCTGTGGCAGACATTTTCGTATTTTAGCCAAGGCTGTAGTTAGTTTTGGCGTTTATTTTTGGCAGAAAACACTACTTGCCGAAACATTTCTTTTCAGAATATTTTCTTAAACTTGTGGACTGTCTTCCCGTTTTTCTTTTTTTAACCACAGGTCTATTATCCATCCGGTATTCGGTTATTCTGCATTCGGTTAGAATGGAAGCCGACCCCAACATAGTTGGGAAAAGGCTAGGGAGATGATGATGAACCACAGGTCTATTATATAAAATTGAATTATCACAAGAAAAACAGAATTATCTCACTAGATATTAACCAAAGGGCTAGGGTTAGTGTCCTGTCATAGTAACTTACCTAATGGTAGTGATAGTAGTGTAACAGGACACTAGTTCCTAGCCCTAGCCCCTTATTTTTATATGGGTTTGATTATAAAAATAGCCACGCCTGCCTGACTGCATTGTTGAGGGAAATAGTAGCACCCCGGAGTCTGAATATGTGCTCGTTTAAAGGCAATATAGGCCCGCCGCCCTCCCTGTTTCATGGGACATGAATGTGAATAGTAATCCGCTGATATCGGGAGCAGGGTCCAACGTACAGGTTGTTAGGGCTCCAGAGACAGGAACCTCCTGACAATGCGAGCCGTATCGTACTGCCTTTTGAATCAGGCCCTTTATCCAACCGCCTAACGAGAGCCTCGATAGATGTTGACCGAGGCTTTCGACCTCATGGCCGAAAGCCTCGGTCAACATCTACTACATCACTACCATTGGCTGATACGACAATCGGCGCAATGACAGCCGAGCTCAGATTCCACATGTCAACAACCTCGTGTGCTAGGTAAAGCACATAACTAGATAATTGTAGTTGTACTATATATTGGACAACTCTGTCTAACTCTTTGGGAAATACAAGCGTGATATTATGTATGTAAAAGCAAGCCTATCTAGAATCAAAACGGTAGGTCGACAAATCGATTAAATATCTATAGAGCTAAGCGCTTTCCACTGCAAAATAAACAAAATCCTTTTAGGAAATACTGTCTTTCGAATAATACCATTAGTAAACCGAATAAACAAGCTTCGTATTGTAACGAATATTGTTGTATACAGTTAACTGTTTGTTGGTTCAAGGATGAAGGAAAACAATAGGAACAAACTTCGGTTCTGCCAGAGTCTTCCGAACAATATCTGAGATCAACCACAGTGTGGTATCATCACATTTTATCAGCAAGAAACAACAACAATTATAACAACTTTTCCTATAGGAAAATCCATTTAAACTCACATACACAAACAGCCAGACCCGGAACAACTACTTGTAGGTCATACAAATATTTGTTCCGTGCGGGAATCGAACCCGCGACACGCAGCGCAGCAGTCAATCGCTTAACCACTGCGCCAACCGTGCCGTCAATTTTTTTATTTTTTATTATTGAAAAATCAGCCTTTAAGGGTTATTTTGTTAAAAAAAACTGCTGAATTGTCAGTTGGAAAGCTTCATAGTCAACAAAATCATGTCGTTAGTTATGACTAACGACATGATTTTCTTGTCAATCATTAACAAAACTAATTATGACAAGGAAACTCTTCTTAAACGTCGCAAAGAGTTCAGCATTTCCCGCAGTGTGTACAGTCCATAATTTACAAAAATTCTGAAGATACAAACAACAATGGCCACTCGAAATTGTCTATGGTTTAGTGATGTGGTAGTTCATGTGTTATTGATGTTACAAGTATAATTATACTAGCTCTTCGCCTCTTCTTATAAAAGATGCTAGCCTAGAAATTAATTACTTGTTGTCTTTGAAATAATCCAAATCATGCGAACGCTATTCATTATCACTGGGTAAGAATAATAAATTCTGTTCATTGTATATGAGGTAGAGATTATAACAGTATTTTCGAGTATATCTTTTATCAACGAACAAAGTATGTACCTACAAAAAATAATGTTACAGAAAGTGAAGAATAAAATAACTAAAATAAAAACTAACTCAAAACACTTAGCCAGTTCGTGAAATAACAGAAAAAGTTACCCAAATCATAATCTCGTTACTTCATAAGTATAATGCAAGCTATCTATTACTATAAGTACTTACAAAAATGTTTTTATAAAGTGCCACACTTCATACAAGTTCTAATTCCCGCGAACATCCTTGAGCCGAAAAATCGCCTTATTATATTTAAGAAAACTGTTATACTCTGGAGCCGAGTACCGAGATTGCTACTTCGATAAGCTCTCCTCCCTAATCGGCTATTTATACATAGTTATTTTTTACCCTCAGAATATTATATATCCCTACATATTATAAAACAAAGTCTACGCCGCGTCTGTCTGTCTGCCTGACAGCGATAAACTCAAAAACTACCGAACGGATTTTCATTCGGTTTTCCCCAATAGAAGGTTTTGTGTAAATTGGTTGAAATATGACGACTGTTGAAGATGTCGGAAAAAATAATACCGACTGAGTAAATGATAATTGATTTCATTTCTGTAAGTAGGTTTGTACAAATTAGTACACCAGAGAGTAAACCAATAGAGTTATATGAAAACAATGTGCTACGAAATTATTCCTGTAGGGTAACCACGCGCGCGAAGCCGCTGGCAAAAGTTAGTTTAGTATAAATAAATGACGCGCGATCTTGAATTATTCAAGATCGCGCGTCATTTATTTATTTATTTATTATTTATTTATCCTCACACTGGAACGCCATACAGCTATTACACCAAATGGAGCAAAAAATCACTTCATGTGCTGCTTTCCGTCCATCCTGTGCGCGGTGGACATCGAACGAGTGGCGTTGGATCACGTACGCTCACGCAGCGTGCAAGTGCAGCATTTCTCCATAGCCCCCATCACTCCTTCCATCTTGCGCACATTCACTGCGAATTTTTGAGACTCAATGATTTTTCAAAACCTTGTATTAAAAATGACATTTCGTTCGTTCGTAAAATCTAAAGACTGTAACGAAAATCTTTGTAACATGGATGAAAGAACAGCACCTTAATTGGGCAACACACTACCAATCACAATCTGGAAGTTATGAAGGAATCCATTGCTTCATAGATTTGAAAAACACGTCTGCTCAACAACGTAAATAAAGCAATGAACGTGGGTGAACTGTCAAAATGAAAGACATTGGTATTGTATTTTATGATACGCTTTTACCCGACAGTTACGTTCCAGCTAATGATCGAAAAGTTTCCTTTGAGTCAACAAAAAAGGGACGGTGGATAAAGAGACTCATTAAACTACCGCTAATAATAAGTCGGAGATTTTGTACTTTATATTTTCTACAACTGGGATCAACGGAAAGCCCCTTAAGCCTTATTTTTTAACAACAGCCTTCGGAACCGATCCTGCTCGGCTTATGGTGTTTGAGTAGATTTACTATAATTTTGCTTAGGATAACATTTTGCACGAATATTTTTCTTTATACTATAGGTATCTTACTTTTACAAGGTGGCGACTTCGTCACGGGGGTCTCTCGCGTTCGTATCGATCCAAAATCATACGTAGCGTCATCAATATAAATTCCTCGTAAAACAACATAGAACGTTCATAACATTAAACAAAAAGTAATAAATTTAAATGTTTTTGAATTAAATAGTTACTTTATTTATTCGGCGACTTTTGATCAACGCGTAGTTTACAAAATACCCACTTGATCCGACGTTTATGTAACTGCAAGGATTAGACAAAATTAGAGGAAAAAAAACCCATATTGAGCTTCCAATCGATGTTAAGATGTTAGCAATACAAATCCACATAAGCCTATATTCTGTAGATATATATAGTACTGCCTGCAGACTAAGGTGACAGTTGGTAACCAAATTATTCAGGCACGAGGAACAAGTTGCGAGGCAAGGCATCAGATAGGTGCAGAGTTAAATGGGGCATCAATTTGACGCTTGGTCTGAACTTTGTCTTAGCCGCGGTTAGCATACGTAATGGGCCCATCAGAAAGTTTAGTGGGATAAATTGCCCGGTACTGCCAATGTTCTATGTTAATTTGGCATACGTATTTTATAATTGGTAGTTTTATTTATTTACTAGCTGCGCCCCGCGGTTTCACCCGCATAAGTTTCGATCCCGTTGGAATATCGGGATGTAAAGTATCCTATGTGTTAATTCTGGTTATAAACTATCTGTGTGCCAAATTTCATCCAAATCCGTTCTGTAGTTTTTGCGTGAAAGAGTAACAAACATCCATCCATCCATACAAACTATCGCGTTTATAATATTATAGTAGGATTTATTAAAACTTTATGCACATTGCACAAGTAAATATTACTGTACAATTCCATAATACGTGTTCCGATATCGAAGACTTTCGTACGTCTTCGTATCTCGACGTTTGGAACTCGATCTATTAGCCTGCTGCCAAGCATGGAACGCTCCATGACTCTTTGTGCAACTCTTAGCCTGTACACAGCCTCCTGCGAATTGAAAATGTTATGTTAGTCCTGATTATTTATAAATATGTAGCTCAACAGTAAGATTAAAAAAAAATTGCCTGTAAAGTTTTTTTGCTGACCGTACAAAAGCAACAAACAACAACCGAAAACAAGATTTATCTTCAGACCCAAGTTTATACCTTTGAGTATTTTTTTAATTACGAACTTTATTCCGACATCTTAGAGTTCGAAATCATAATTTCAGCCGAGGACGTCCACTGTTGGACATAGGCCTCCCACAAGCACGGCCACTTTGACTGGTTCTGTGCTTCTCGCAGTGAATTCCTGCGTCCTTCATCAGGTCATCGGTCCACTTTGTGGGAGGCCTTCCAACGCTACGTTCATCCTACATCCATCCAAGGCTACCTAGGCGTTTGGACAGATACAAGATTCGTTTAAAAGGATCCCATAAACTTTTTATTACCAGAGGAGAAAGTAGTGCCTCACTAACCAATCACTAGAGATAACAACATCGTTCAAAAATATCGATAAACAAAAATAAACGAAAACTTCACAGGTTTCACATTTGAATAATGTACGAGTTTCCTTTAACTGGTATCGGAATCGAGAACAGTTTTCAAACTCAATTCCTTTCTGCCCGTATGCCTTGTTTCAGTATTTCGATATACCATGTTTCTCGTTGAAAATAATGTCAGAATTATACGAAGGAAGGGGGGATTTCGTTTTTACACGTTGTATATATTCTATCTATTTTATAATAAAGGTTGTCTAGATTTTTTTTTTGAGGCAGCTTTTTATTTGACAGCTGTCGCCTATGATTGTTCCGATTAGTAAAAATAGAGCGCTACAGAGAAGAAAAACGCGTAATCACTGTGAAAACCCATAACAAAAATGGGGACCGCTCGCAAAATTCGCGGAATTTCGTTCTTGTGGCCTCAACTGGACGGCTTGGATCTGGACGATACGTGGTTTCAGCAGGACGGCGCCACCTGCCACACCGCGCATGAAAGAATCGATTTATTGCAGCAACGATTTCCAGTCTAAATCATGTCACGAATTTGTATTTATTTCATTCTTAATCGGAACATGTCTACTTTCTACAGTAAGAATATCAAAAATCGCTCAAAAATGCGTGTTTTTATTTTTAAATGAAATACCTAGTAGCCTCTTATTGGGACAACCTTTATAAAGAAAATTAGCAGCAACATCCTCTTTGTTGCTCTTGTAACTTAGGTTACGCACTATGATAAATGTATCTAACCTAGTCAAAACTTGATAGGTACTCGGAAGTCACTTTTAGACTATTACGCGATCAAAGAAATTCTGAGGCCCAGCACGAACGCGTGCCGTAAGTATAACGCAAAATCGAACAATATTGCAATTGAAAATTCTGGTTTCGCACATAAGCTTTACTGTGGGCTTCTGAACCTATATTCACTTTAGATACTAATACTTTAAAAAATGTCTCCATTCCTTCAAGTAACGGAGGTAATTTCCAGAATTTGCATTAGATAATGTACATTTGCTGCGGGAAATTTGGCGAATACGAATTGGTAATACTTAAAGTTAATAATGTCAGTTCCGAGCAACGTCACCAAATTTTGTGAAACTCCAACCTCTACAGTGACATTATTATGTAAATTATGTCAGTTTGTTAATTGTGTGAGTGTCGTTTTGAATAATGAAGTGTACACGTTTATTTATTAGTTCGCGCGGATGTCGGAAAACAAAAATGTGCCTCTTTACTAATTATTTTTCTAATATAAAATTAGCCTAAGATACTCCCTATATCATCAGTTATCTGCCAGTGAAAGTCCCGTCAAAATCGGTCCTGCCGTTTTGGACATGAGTCGCAACAAACAGACACATAGACGTACAGACACCAGCAGGTCAAGCTACCCGAAACTGTAAAATTTTCCCAATCAACCTTGAACCTTAATGCTTTAGCGACAAAGTTGAAAATCTATTAAAGAAATTTGACAGATTGTAGTAGCTTGATGTGCTGGCGTCTGTACAAAAAGTTTTTTTGTTCATATGCATTTAGTAAAAAGCTGTTATTTTGACATAACAAACAGACACTTCAATTTTATTTTTAGGTTTTAAACTATAACCGTGCTTGTAAAAGACCAGGGCAATCCAAACATGAACGTACAGCGATACAGATCGAATAAAAAATATTGGTTATCAAGAGAAACATTCCTATCTTCGACAATAACAATATAGCGTGATGATTAATAAGTTTGTCATCAACAACAGCCATTTTCTTATTGTACCTTCTACCTTATCCAATGTAATAAATCGCTTTACACACGATAATAAAATAGGGCAAAATCGTGAACATCTCAGTTCAGTCAGTTCAATCAGCTCACTATTCACATGCAAATACATTCAATTCGCGGGAAAAGCTGGGTTCTGTGTTAAACTACCTTTTGTATCGTGATAAAACCCTGTTTCAGTATTGTCTCTATCCTTTTCAATGCTGATACAATATGCCCTTTTTGTTCCCTTTAAGTGTTAGCTTGGCAAGTGTTGGCTTGGCTTCGGCATGTCCTTGAACCAAAAATTCGAAGACGTGTGACATCTACCAACCCGCACTGAGCCCGCGTGGTAGATTACAGCCTACTCGCTCTCATCGAGAAGAGGCCTGTGTCCTGGCAGTTGGAACATTATAGGCTGATTATGTATGAAGATTAGTTATTAGGACAGGACTGGTCACATTTTAAGTTACTAATTTTATTTGTCTGTAAATCTTCGATGCAATAAATAAATATCTGAGGTAGTGATTTTACAACACACATAATAATGTAAATAAAAAATGTACATAATGTTTACAACTTCCCTTATAATAAAATACATTTTTCTTGAGACCCGTTACAGCATTCGTGGCACGTCACCTCATAATTTAATGTCAACAGTTTCCGTATTGTCCTGACCCGCGACAGTCGACTGCCTCAAGTGTTTAATTATATCCCTTGGGCTCCATTCCTTCTCTTTCTCACGAAGCTCCCTTGACTTACGAAAGTCAATTTCCAAAATTAAAGATATACAGTATATTTTACCCCATTTTAAACATGGAGTTTGTGGCTAAGTAGTAACAGCCATACGGGTCAATATATCAGGTTAAGCAGTTAGTCCGTGGATGGGTGACCATCTTTACCCCCTCCGTACCTCCGGAAACACGCTAGACGTGGGTCCCGGCTGTCATTCGTGGATCTTTGACAGTCATATGGGTCGTCAGAATCCCGAAAGTCTGAGAACCAGTCTTACCAAGGGGTATCGTATTAACCAGTAACTTGGTTGTGGAGGTCAGAGAAATACTGGTATTCGGCTGCATCTGGTTAGACTGGAAGCCGACCCCATCATAGTTGGGTAAAGGCTCGGTAGATGATGATGATGACCTAATCTTCGCCTCCTGGTTGGATTATGATAGAAGAATCCTCAGGCTTTGCTGACGATTTTCTTTCATAAAAAATGCACTGTTGAAAAATGTAAAATGTTCTTTTAAAAAAATCCTTCCATGAGAATATAATAACAATACAATGTCTTTAACTTTATTATTGCTCCATTCCCGTTCATTCATAAATCTCTCCGAATTTATTATTAAACGTTTCCGTCAAACCCTCTTCCGTTAAATGTACATTTAAAGTAGAATAAGACGCTTGATTGATATGCTAAATACTAAGTCCACCTAAATAAAATCGTAGCACAATGGCCTGTATTATTAGGGGCACACAATTTTCCAAATTGTCCCAAAATCTGTCCACTTTCCATCATTCATAAAAGTCCCATAATTTATTTTTAACCGTTTCCGTCCAACCCTTTCATAATGTCCTATGTATTCCAATTGTACTTAAAACGCTATTCCGGAACCGTTTCACTGAAAACACTTAACCCTGTAAAGTAGCCTGTAATTTGGTACTAAACCTGACTTGTAATTATCACAAATTCTTTATTCTTCCCAAAGAGACTGCCACATCGATTTGGTGGGCATCTAGGGCATCAATTCCTCTTATATGAGCTTATCGATATCTACTAGTCATCATGGGTGTCATCCCAATGTGTAAGCACTAGTACCTAACTGACAAAAATGCACAAAAAAACAACAATTAATCGATTGAGAACAGTCTGATTCATTGATGTTTTTTGAAAACGACTTGGAGCCGCTTTAATAAAACCTTCAGGAGACAGGCGATACGACAATTCGACAATCGTTCGAGTTTCTATGATCCCTTTTTTTGCCAAATATAACAGCACCTGTCGAACAAAGTTTCTTATCGTACGCCAGACCGAAAAAAGTGTAACATTTTTACCTCTTTTCGAAATGATGTGGAAATGTTACACTTTTGCGATCTAACTCTCATTTGCCAAATGTGCAAAAGCAAAAGGAACTTCGTTATAACCGGGTGTCCCTCGACACATCTCGAAGTTTGAAAAGTATGTCGCATTATCCGTTAAATTAAATACCAGATTAGCGATGTACTGAATGAACTTACAGAAACACAGTAAAATTATAATATACTAGCTGCGCCCCGCGGTTTCACCCGCATAAGTTTCGATCTCGTGGGAATATCGGGATAAAAGTATCCTATATGTTAATCCTGGTTATAAACCACCTGTGTGCCAAATTTCATTCAAATCCGTTCGTAGTTTTTGCGTGAAAGAGTAACAAACATCCATCCATCTATCCATACAAACATTCACTTTTATAATATTATAGTAGAAGTAGGATAGTAGGATAGTAGTATAGTAGGATAGTAGGATAGTAGGATAATAGGATAGTAGGATGTACAACATCCTTAGAATCCCCCACAATTATACCAAAATCTACTCTGCATTTTTCATAAAACCGACTCATAATTTCTTTTTAACCGTTTCCAACCAGCCCGTTTACTATTGTTCTTAAAACGTCGTTCCGGGAATGCTCACTTGAAATACGTAACCCTATAAAATAGCGCTGTAAAGACCCTCGAGTGACATGGCCTTTGTTCGCCCTCTCGGCCGTTCATAACTTGATATTCGAAGTTAACTGACGTCTTTGTATCTAAATGTGGTAGCTTTTAATTAAATGTATTATCTTATATTTGTGTTGTTTTCTTTGATACGTACGGAAATGTGGTGGTTATTATAAAAACTATTTTTAGAGTTTACATACACATAATCAGCCTGTAACGCTCCCATAATCAACCACGCGGGCCCAGTGCGGGTTGGTGATTGAATTTTACATCATCATCATCTGCCTAGCCTTTTCCCAACTATGTTGGGGTCGGCTTCCAGTCTAAGCGGATGCAACTGATTACCAGTATTTTACATGGAGCGACTGCTTATCTGACCTCCACAACCCCTCCTCCGTTACTGGGTAATACGATACCCCTTGGTAAGACTGGTTGTCAGACTTTCGGGCTACTGACGACCCGTAACGACTGTCAAAGATCCACGAATGACAGCCGGGACCACCGGCTTAACGTGCTTTCCGAGGCATGAGGGGTCTAGTTATGTGAAGATGGTCACCCATCCACGGACCAACCGCGGCAAGCGTAGCTTAACCTGATCGATCGACCCGTGTGGCTGTTATTACTTAGCCACAAGCCCCTCATGATTGAATTTTATGTAAGAACAATAAAAAGAAAACAAAACTACTAGCTAGTTTTGTTTTGAAAGTAGATTATTAAACCAATTCAAATCAGAAGTCATTTCTTCATACTAGGCAGCTGAGAATCAGCAGTTTTTGAACGTCAAACAATATAAAACAGTCCCCCAAATCGCCCACCCTACACCTCATCCTAGTGCTTTAGCTGGGAGGAAGAAGTGGCGCCACAAACTCCGCAGCAACACACCTGTCTGTTGTCTGTATTGTATGTACAGTTACTACAAGGTACTTCCAGGAGCCCCTATGACAAAAAAAGTTTAAATTGAGGTATCGAGATAAAAGGAGTGACAGCAGCACATATTTTCTCAAGGCGTCGTCACCTCCTTTAAGTATTACGTCAGCACCAGTTTATTTCACGTTAACATGAAAACATACTGAGAAAGCCTCTTTTACTTAGATTCAGGTCTATAAGAACGGATATGGGTGACGTCATCCATCACGCTTGACAGGAACTCCTGACGCTACGTAAGATAGGTATTCGATCAGGGGATGTCTTCCATGTCCCCTTACGTGACACGGTTTGGCAGAAACTACAGATAAATCTTCAGGGTTTTGTTTTTGTATTTCAGCAGCAATTTTTTGCTATTTTTGATGAATCGATGAAAACATGTTTTCGTCAATAGTTCTCTGTTGTTAAGCAACGTGTTACTGGTGAGAAAAGATTGAGTGTCAATTTTCGATTGTCGACCGTCGTTTACAGGGTGTGGCGTTTATACATAGCATAGCACAATATCAGAGCAGTAGTAGCCACTGCGGCCTCGACTTACGAGCTGTAAGTCGTGGGTTCGAACCCAACCAGGGGGTCTACTCCGAAGTGGTATCGGCCGAATGTTCGGCCGTTTCCTGCTACGACGTTACTATTTGGTTCGGTCGGTCCGGATCCTACACTCTTACACTCTTTCAAATATTGACTATGGTCTCGACCCAACTGAGCTGATCCGAACTTTTTTCGCATTTTACTATAATATTAGGCTCGGCTATGTGTCGGTCCGATCCGAACATTCGCACTTTGCACTTCGTAGTAGACTCCCAGGTGCTTTACTTTGCGTAAATAATTTCATCACTAGTGCCCTCAAAACGGTGAAGGATGACATCGTGAGGAAACCGGCATGTGCTAGAAACAAAATTCGAAGACATGTGACATCTACCAACCTGCACTGGGCCCGCGTGGTGGATTACGGCCCACTCCATCTCAGAGAAAGCCTGTGTCCCAGCAGTGGGAACATTATAGGCTGTTTATGCTATGCTATGTTTATACATAAAACCTAAAAAAAACCTTTTAATAATCTTCAGGAAGTCGTGAGCGTATTAAATTGACATCTTCAGACTTGCAATCACCACCCTTATTGCGCAAAACACTATCAATCACAATCTGAATCATATTTAAGGATGTTGCTTATCCATTGCTTTTTGTGTTCGAAAAATTCGTCTGCTCAACCACGTAAATAACGCAATAAATGTTCTTGAGCTGTCAAAACGAAAGTCATTCCAACTGTTAGTGAGTTACGCAATTACCCTGTTATTGAGTAAATGGCATCATTATTGTTTACCCAAAATTCAAGTCATCGCACATAACTGAACTTCAACAAGCATTTATAAATAGATGAAGCTACTAACACTCACCTTTCACTCTCCATAAGAATTTACCTGCGCATATCCATCTTGTTCTGCGCCGGTGCAGCTGAGTGCATTGCGGTAAAGCCAAATGCATCTTCATCATCCGCGCTGGTCATAAATTTCAACCAAATGCTGCAGTGGTGCTTGAAGGCGTATCTTTAAATCATTCTCGTTGCCGTTGAAATTACGCTCGTAAAAGAAAAATACTTTACAATAAAATACCTTCTGCTAGGTAAAATAAAGGACTAAAATTGCTTTTTCATAGTTTTTTTTTCCTTTATTATGAAGAACCAGGTTCTTAATAATTAATTACAATCTAGCCTGTAAGACTAATAATCAATTTTAATCTAACTTACATATTTTTTTACGTGATAATTATTTTAATACTTAAAACTTCGGATAGTGTTGATTTCATTTTTTCGATTAGTGTTGTTTTTCTAATTCGCAATGAAAGGACCAAAAGCAATTTCGACAAAACATTAAAAAATCTACTTACTATGGTGATACGCACAGCTACACATAAAGCTATACATAACCAGGTTATGTTGACTTCTGATTGTACGATAAACCTACACAATGCGAGGTCAACTAAAACTGAAATGTATAGCTTGACGTGTCGTCGTGTGTACCATCTGTTTAGTAGAATTAATAACACTATACATTGTATCAATCTAAACCTAACTTATTATTTGGATTCTTGGCCATATTATATTCTAGGCGATAGGTTTCGGACTAGTTTTTTTCTTAGAAGCAGTTTAAATTGTTACTGTGCTCTTTTTGGTTCCCATTTAACATTAAGCCCCATTCAAGCTCTAGTCTTATATCAAACAATATATTCAAAATCAACATAACCTTGCTCACACACTTCATTCGAGATTGTGCCAATTAATTCCCTATTAAACCAACACATAATTATTTAACGGCTATCACAAACACACAGTTTAAAAGCCTACATGAGGGGGCTCCTTTTGAGTAGAGGGGCTTGAAACAATATTATCTCAACTCTCACCAATGCTAGATGACTTGGTAAATATTTGGTTTGCGTCATGCGCCGCGTGGATGGGAAAATAAATGTAAAGTTTAATTTCAAAATATTTCTTAAATTAATAAGGATTATTGTAATAAAAAAGGATGATAAATAAGCTACGAAGGGGTTTAAATGTGAAGGACTTGTTTGAAAAAACTATTTTTTTTTTTTTGTTAGCCTACATAGTGTCCCACTGCTGAGCAAAGACCTCCTCTTGTTTCTTCTAAATCATCACTTACTGGACACCTGAAGGAGGATATCGTCGTCGAAGTAGCCGACGGTAAATGTGGTGCTACGATGTGGTAACATTTGCAGGGCCAACATAGCCAGAGATCGCACAAGACAGGTAGGTTTGGAAGAAACTAACTTTAAATTCATTTAAAATATTTAAATGTTTAACGGCCACGATTGTAACTACCGTAATTGGAGTTTCGGTGTAATTGTTCGGTCGGATAAAGAATAAATGGTACCCTTTTAAATATTATATCACTAAACAGCGCTTGAAATGGTAATCAAATTAAAAACCATTGCTATTTTGGTCCATGCTCAGATGGTGGGCACTGGAGATCCTATCTTTCAACGATGGTATTTTCGAAGATCGTACTTCAATATACTATGTATATTGAAGTACGATCGAATATACTACTTGCTTCTGGCCGTGACTTCGTCCGCGTGAAATTTCTTGCTCTCCGACCCACCTCGTCGCATCGTATCGTCTGCCCGCCCTATTACTTCGTTTTCACTAAACGTTCTTTGTGACTTTATTTCTTCCTGCTCGGCTCCTAAAGGTCCTAGCATGATGTTATAGCATTGTTTATAGCTTTCTCAAAAATTAGGCAACAAATTAAGAAAAAAGATTTTTCAAATCCGACTGGGTACTTTCAGAGATTAACGCGTTCAAACAAACTAACTCTACAGCGTTATTGTTAGTACAGATTTAGTGTAAATGGTGACTTTCAGGATTATTTTACCACCTCAAAGTAAGGTCCAACTAAAATATCTGGCATATGGTACAAATTATGTGTTTGTCTTTCATTTATCTAGTGGATAGTGCATATCGGAGGTGAAACAGGCTCTCAACATTCGAGAAACTATGAATCACAAGAGCAATATTAACCAAATCGTGTTTCGAGATCATTTACAAGTTCCATCACGTTCCTTAGGTGTCTACTTCAATGAAATACCGTTTGAGACTACGTAATTTATAACCCTGTATAAAGTTTGAGGCTGTAAACCGTCGAGTATTACCGATTTAATTGAAGATTGGTGAAGCGATAAAATGGGTTTTGGGGGTATTATTTATGTAGTAAACGTCAATTGATTTATGTTTTTTATTTATAGTTTGCAAACAAGCTGGTGTCATAAAATATGATGCAAATTTTATAGATTTATAGGGTTAAAACTAAAAAATATGGAGAGAGTTTTGAACAAGTGGCTTTTGATAGAATAAAATATAAGTATGTACATGTTATTTATTTTTTTAACAAATTAATATAAAATAAAATTCTTTATTGAGTGTACATTATTTTATCACCACTGTTCTTAAAACGATGAAGGAAAACATCGTGAGGAGACCAGCATGTCCTAGAACCAAAAATTCGAGGTCATCTATCAACCCGCACTGGGCCCGCGTGGTGGATTACGGCACTGCCTCTCACTGAGAGGAGGCCTGTGTCCCAGCAGTGGGAACATTATAGGCTGATTATGTTATGATATAAAGTTTTCCAAATAAATGCTTCGAGTTCATTTATTTATTTTATTAAAATTAAAATACTACAACAGTAAATAAGTATATATTGAAACTTAAATAATTTAGTGGTGGAATAGCAATATGAGGACTCTAGTCCTGCATTTATGTATTCTCATTTATCAGATGGATTGATAAAAGTAAATAAATAGAGGAATTCTAGACATATGCAGCGACAAAAAAAAACTATTTGCCACATAAATGAATACTTTTCTTGTACGAAAGAAAAGGTATCTTTTTGAATAACATGTGGCCTTGTCTATTCACAAAAGAAAAATCCGTACATTCTTTATCTTTTCGGATTGATGGCTCATATCACACTGACCGAAATATCAATGTTGGATTCTCGAAAGATTTCAACTTTGTGTATCAAAGACCAACTACCAACATACCTTGACACGTCTACTATATTTAAAACACTTTTAAGACTAGTGTCATAAGGTTGATTATTGAATATTTTGGTTTAAACTGAGGGGTCATTGCAAGATAGTTTTTGGGGTTTCCGAAGTTACTGAGGGGATTCAAGGTCGGCTTGCCTTTACCTCGTATAAGCTTCAATGGATCGAGTAATATTGTTTTAACGTCCGCATTACTTTTTTTGGATATGTATATATGTTTTTTGACAATATTCTTTACGATTTTATATCACTAGGGTTGTCACAATGTTACAATGATATAATAACATAAGGAAATACTTATCATTTCTATGTGATTTTTCTTTTTTTTTTTTCTAGTGACAGCATATCCTACTCCTGCGCAAAGGCCTCCCTCCATTCCTTCCATCTTATGCGAGCCCTCGCGTCCTCCTTCCAGTTTGGACGGAACTTATCCAGTTCATCCCGTCATCTCCTGAGAAGAGCCTATTTTATCTTGATAACTAAAGAGTAAAAATAATTGTCACGAAATATTAAAAAAATGGTTTTCTCTGTTTAACTAACATTAAACAAATATATCTAATAAATGAATATTATCTCGGTATAACTAATAAGAAAAAAAAAATAGAACCAGAAAAAACTTAAAAAAGTATTGGGTGCCTGACGCTGGTTTCCAACAGGACCCTATGTTACGAGGACGTCTTACGGATGTAAATCAGTATTTAAATTTGTTACTTATTTATTTTTGTATTGAGGGGCTTGTGGCTAAGTAATAACAGCCGCACGAGTCGATCGATCAGGTTAAGCTACGCTTGCCGCGGTTGGTCTGTGGATGGGTGGCCATCTTTACTTACCAAGACCCCTCCGTGCCTCGGAAAGAACGTTAAGCTCAATTGGTCCCGGCTGTCATTATTGGATCTTTGATAGCGTTACGGGTCGTCAGAAGCCCGAAAGTCTTACCCAGGGGTATCGTATTACCCAGTAACTGGGTTGTGGAGGTCAGATAGGCAGTCGCTCCAAGTAAAATACTGGTATTCAGCTGCATCTGGTTAGAGTGGAAGTTGACCCCAAGATCATAATCATAATCTGCCTGTAATGTTCCGACTGCTGGCACACAGGCCTCCTCTCGGTGAGAGAGAGTGGGGCGTAATCCACCACGCGGGCCCAGTGCGGGTTGGTAGATGTCACATGTCTTCGATTTTTTGGTTCTAGGACATGCCGGTTTCCTCACGATGTTTTTCTTCACCGTTTTCAGAGCAGTGGTAATGAAATAATGTACACAAAGTAAAGCGCCTGTCGGGGTTCGAACCTACGAACTACAATTTGTAAGTCAGGCCGTTACGAAAAGGCTAGGCAGATGATTTATTTTTGTATTTCGCACGTCTTTATTTCTTGAAAATTACATGAATCGTTTTATTCGTCTCAGCTTGTTAAAAGTTGGGCGAAATTAAACTTTTTAACAAGCTACTGTGCATTTGACGTGCGAGCCACGATCTCGAAATTAAAGGACTTTCAAATTCGATTTCATGCCATAGTTTAATTTGAGTTAAACTGTCACAGTATGCTTAATTATTAATATGGGTGAATTGAAAATGAATGCTGTAACGAATTCAAAATTAATGTCTGTTGCTGTACCTACAGGATACACTTTTAATGTTATTAATGCCAAAAATGTAAATAAGATAAGATAAGATAAGATAAGATAATTTTTTATTTGTTCAAAACATGAGTATACACACATAGCATGCAAGATGTTAAATCCAATTATGATTTCCGTCATGTTTTGCCTGAACGGCGGCTAAATAGTAATAATGTTATATTTATTGCGGGAAGTTGTAAGACCAACCTGGAAAAGTGGGGCTAACTTGACGGAACGGCGGTAGGGTGTGATTGTCTAGCTATGCTAAGCATCATCATTATTATTATTTATTAAATATATTTTTTTTTTCTTTGCTCTTGTTTCATGTTTATTATAGTTTGCATATATTTATTTAGACGAGTAAAATATACTTTATGTAGGTATATATTGATTGTATAATGTAAATGGTACACCACAGACTACCTACCATATTTGTCTCTCTTTAATTTTAATCCATCCAAAGGTTGTCTTAGCGATAAGACCGCCCATTGTGTCACCCTTTGTAATTTTTTTGTATATTTATGTTTTATAACGTACACCATATGTACAATAAAGAGTATTCTATTCCATTCTATTCTATTCTATGTCGCAAATCATGCTCCACCTCCTATCCTGCCCTCTGTGTCCCAAAACGTGTAGTCAACGTGACCTCTGCGCTGCCACTGACGACGCCAGTAGCAAAGTTTTTGGCCAACAAGATATAAAATTCAGTCGTGCCAGCAACACGAAGAAGAAGATTTACTGTCAGCTGTGAAACTACTTTATCTAAACTGATATTACAAAGAGAAAAGATTAGATTTTTGTATGTTTGTTTTTACGCTACAACGGCTGAACCGATTTGAATGAAATTCGGCACATGGGTAGACCATAACCTAGATTAGGGTATACATATTTTTTTTCCGATATTCCCACGGGATCGAAACTAAGCGTGTGAAACCGCGGGGCGCAGTTAGTCCTTTATAAATTATGTTTTCCGTATATTGAAATGATCAGATATTAAATTGTTTCAATGACAACGAAATGTGGGTGTACTAAAGGTACACCTCTGCTTAACCCTTTAGGGACACATCACTTTGAAACATGACAAAATCTCAATTTAACCAACACCAGTTCAATCAAAAATTGTTACATTTTTAATCAAGAGTCAACCCTAACGTAATTGGATGTGCAGGTGGCGATAGTGATGGGCCGAATTACGTCGCTTCGGCATTCGGCTTCGATCGGGGCCGAGGCCTGAGCCAATGCGTAATTGGCTTGGCATTGTCAATGAACATGCAAACTGCCCTGGTGTGGAAATTGGGAATGTTTCCAGTCTGCACTCGTTTTGGTTTAAGTGGGATTGAATGGGCTTTCAAGTTTTATTTGGGCTACTATGTAGACTGAATGGTGAGGGGCCCGTGGCTAAATAATAACAGCCGCACAGGTCGATCGATCAGGTTAAGCTACAGTTGTTACGGTTGGTCTGTGGATGGGTGACCATCTTTACATACCGAGACCCCTCCGTGCCTCGGAAAGCACGTTAAGTCGTTGGTCCCGGCTGTCGTTCGTAGATATTTGACAGTCGTTATGGGTAGTCAGAAGCTCGAAAGTCTGACAACCAGTCCTACCAAGGGGTTCCGTATTACCCAGTAACTGGGTTGTGGAGGTCTGGTAGGCAGTCGCTCCATGTAAAATACTGGAATTCAGCTGAATCCGATTAGACTGGAAGCCGACCACAACATAGTTGGGAAAAAGGCTAGGATAGGGATGATGATGTAGACTGGATGGTCTATTTCTTTGATCAAGAACGGCTAGAAGTCTTAACTAACACATACGATAACATCACGCCTGTATTCTTCGTACGGTTAGGCACAGGTTACAGGTTCCTATATTACACCCACATTTCGGCAGTGGTAATATAGATACTATTTATTTTTATTTCCCATAATATATAGTAAGTTCCCTTAGTCATTAATCAGCCGTGTATCATGTCGTCTGTTGCAATATGCTATACAGATACACCAATTTTACCTTTACCTAGAGAAAAGCACCCTGCAGGGGGCAGGGACATCAACGCGAAACCTGTTACCATGGATTCAGTACATGATTCTGAACTCTGATAACCGACGAAAAACGGCGTCTAGATCTATGTGCTGAATTTATGGTTACAGTTTGCACTTCAATGTCCCTGACAATACTACACAACTCAACTTTAATTGCCTACATACTCCGAACCCAGGTTAGCCGAAGCAAGGAAAACCTGTTCAGGTGGAGATTCATTGACGACTCCGCCTTGGAGTGTAAATGTGGTGCTGTTCCACAAACGATGGGACACTTAATATCGTATCCTGCGTGTCCTGTCAGCTGCACGTTACAGGAACTGATGGACGCTGGTGATGGTGCCAAACAAGTAGCCTTATTCTGGGCCGAGTCCATTTAGATTGCTATCGAAACGCTAAGAAGAAGAAGAATACTTTCATACTTAATTTCATGGTAATTATTTTCACTGAACTGTTAGCTATAAGGTTTAGTTTTAGTATCGGCTTATTGACTAAAGAAGATTTATTAGATATCACAGATACTTTGGTCAAGCTTAAATTGCCTCGCTTTTAATAAGTACAGACGCCAGCAGGTCAAGCTACCCGAAACTGTCAAATTTTCCCAATCAACCTTGAACCTTAATGTTGAAGCGATAAAGTTGAAAATCTATTAAAGAAATTTGACAGATTGTAGTAGCTTGATGTGCTGATGTCTGTACATTCATGTGTTTACTTACTCCACATAATAAGCCAAACCCCAATGGCCTAAACACTCAAATCGCAGGGACCGAAGGCCAAAACCCTCCTGTTCAAACCTTCGTTCAAACAAAACAAATCACAAATCTATTTCCAGACCGCAACACATGTGAGTTCATACTTTTGTTCTGAGGCCACTGATATTGGCCTCACTAAACATATATAAAGCACATGAATGTTGCAGGGAATTGGACTGGAACCGTTTTGGCAGCTGTCTAAATCGCTTAAAAGAATAATACACGAACAGTTTTCATTTAATAAATGGGTGAGTGGAAACGTTTTTGAAATAGATGTGTTATTTTTAGAGGAGACTGTCTGCTTATTTGTTTTTCACTGTCATTTTATATACGTCACTTGATATCGGGAACAAAAACAAAGGTACCGAAGTAAGTTACAGTCAGGGAAATTAATTGTTTATCAAATCGACACACTTGTTATACGGATTATTTAAGTTGGTAGTCAATATTATAAGCAATTAATTTCTCTGACTTTATAAACTAACAACAATTTGAAACATTGCACGCGTTGATGGATTGATCTTTATCTACTTTCCTATCGCAGGTAGCTGGAAGAAATTTCTTTAGAAATAAGCATCACCTTTGTACCTATTTTTCTGTTCTTTTTTTTTCTTTGCTGTTTATATATGTGTGTACATAAATTATTAAATAAATTCAATGATTATGAATGGTTACCAAAAAAGCGTAGGTAGGGAATAAATTAAATCAACAAAATAAGAGTAGGTAAATATAATTATAATTAGTAATATAGTTATTTACCTAGTTTCGGCAAGTAATTCCCGGTTGTTCAGGACTCCACAAAACTATATTAAAGATAAAATAGGTAATTAGCGAAACTTTGAATGAGTTAGAAAACTATAGTAACGAAGCTTTTGTGGTGTCGTGTATATGAACTAAAACTAATTAATACTTGTTCTTTACTTGCCCAATTATTACAGTGATTTCTGTTAATTATTAATTACATATAAGAGATAACTAGAAAAGTTAGATAGTAATTAAATAAGTAGGTTTTAATTGAAATCAAGAAGGGTATAATATGTTGAAAAAATCTGTTTAGAAAATATAATATTAAGACATGTGACATCTACCAACCCGCACTGGGCCCGCGTGGTAGATAGCCCACTCCCTCTTGAAGAGAGGAGGTCTGTGTCCCAGCTGTGGGAACAATATAGGCTGATTATTGAATGTTAATAAGCCACTTAGAACATACATAGATATGTATGTATTACAAAATTAAACATTGAAAATGAACCTACTACATCTGTAGTAGGTTATTGTTTAACTTTGAAATAATGTGTGAAATAAATCTATGTACTAGTACGAGTACATGTCCAATGCACAAGGAAGTTCGAGAATAATAATCACTAGGATTATTGACGTGACGACGTGTAGCAGCTGCTATGACAGCGTAGCTTGCTTGGCAGTGAAATTTTCCAGTAAACCACAATCGTAGCAATAGGTCTATTTTTATTTTGAACTAGCTGTTGCCCACGACTTTATTTGCTTGTATGGATGAATGTGAAGGACATTCATTCCAAGTCATTTTTTTTTCATTTTATTATTATAATTTTTTTACTTGTAATTGTGCGTTTTGTTTCTGCAGAATAAATAATACCAGGTTACCTATCTTTTAAATTTCTTATCGATCGATTCAGTCGTTCAGGCGTGAAAAGATAACAGACAGACAGTTACTTTCACAATTATTATAATGTTATGATTGTCGTATGGATATAAAAGACATATCATGTAAATTGTATATTAAAACAGGGTAGTTGTCACTATCCCAAAGCAGAACAAGTTTTTTCATTCTGAGTTAATATAATATCTGACCATTTTACCCTACGGGAAACAAAGTTTATAAAGGACACAAAACTAAACTCATTCGAAACCGACTTCGCAGACAAAAAGCGGGTATTGTACAAAATTAATAACGACCCAAAACACATACATAATTTGTGCCGATTAAGCAAAACTTTTCAGACTTCAGCAACCAATAAAGTTTTAAACAAAGCTTCAGTATGTTATTCCAAGTTGCTATCTCCGAGTATTTAAAACGACCAACAAATGTAACTTTAACATTTAAGTTTAAGTTAAATTACTGAGTAATCTTTGTTCGATATCTTGGAGTTTTGTCTCACGCATGAATTATGTATTCAGGCCGCGTGCCTTGCTTCGCTGTTATTTTAATAACAAGTTAGGTAACTGGAATTGAATACATTACTGTATATGCTTGTAGCTGTCTGATTTTGTTGTTGTGTTTTATTTAGTCATGGTGCAATTTTAGAAAGATTTCTACATTACAAAAATAGTTGGGCCGTTTCTAAAGAAATCAACTACCAAACTGTAAACTTATTTCTGTGCATTGATTTCCCGTTTTTCTTTTTTTTTTTTTTTCTTGGTGGGAAATCATCATATGACTTCTCCCGCTCTGGGCGGAACAGGAGGGCGTGTCAGACTTTTACTGACTAAAACCCACCCGTGTTCCTTCAGTTGCCTATGCCAGGGACCACGGTATCTCTTTCGAACAACCCGCGGCCCTGGCAGGCATCGGCCCTAGCGGACCCCGTCAGTTCGTATTGTAATTGTTACCCTTGTGTTTTATTGGGAACTTTTTAAAATAGTTTTCCCTTGGTTTTTTTCTATTGAAGGCTTCATCATCTACCTAGCCTTTTCCCAACTATTTTTGGGGTCGGCTCCCGGTCTAACCAGATGTAGCTGAGCTGAATTCCAGTATTTTACGTACAGCAACTGCCTACCCGACCTCCACAACCCAGTTACTGGGTAACACGATAGCCCTTGGTAAGACTGGTTGTCAGACTTTCGGGCTTTTGACAACCCGTAACGACTACCAAAGATCCACGAAAGATAGCCGGGACAAAGGGGTCTCGGTATGTAAAGATGGTCAACTCATTCACAGACCGACCGTGGCAGGCGTAGCTACACCAGATTGATCGACCCTTGCGGCTATTATTGAATGCTTTAATTACCCATAAAATCAACAATTTTCATATTACACTCCTACTATTTTCTTTTCTCATCCTCTATAGTTTTATAAACAACATTGGTTCTAGGACAGGATGTCTATTCCTTGTTATAACATCACGAAGCAATATTAATTTGCTCAAATGAACAGAGCCTTCGTTAATTAACAAACATGTGAGGCGAAGAAAATAGAATCTAATGCGAATTTCCGGTGTACTGGTCTTAATTTCCTGTTGTTGCTTATTGAATCAGGCAGGGATTTAAGGTTAATAGATCCTAGGGGATATAAACGACCTTACTTATATACCATACTTATTTATATACGAGAGGTTGTGGGTATTTATACGAGGGGCTTGTGGCTAAGTAATAATAGCCGCATGGGTGATCGATCAGGTTAAGCTACGCTTGCCGCGGTTGGTGCGTGGATGGTTAACCATCTTCACATACCAAGACCCTTCCGTGCCTTGGAAAGCACGTTAAGCTGTTGGTCCGGGCTGTCATTCGTGGATTTTTGACAGTCGTGACGGGTCGTCAGAAGCTCGAAAGTCTGACAACCAGTCTTACTAAGGGGTATCGTAGCATGGCTTGTGGAGGTCAGGTAGGCAGTCGGGGGCAAGGCAAATCAGGTTATCGAAATGTGTCATTTTCAATACGATAGCGTGTCAGATGATTGTAAATAGCTATGCAAATTACGCTTGGTCAAGACGAGTTGCCAATCCAGATTTATAATTTCCAGGTTTCCTCACGATGTCTATCTACACCGTATGTTTGTCAGGTCCAAGAAATAATTAGAAAGTACATACCTAATTATTAATTTATGAAAAATTCACGTTTGTATATATTTGCCCGATTTTGAACCCGTTTCACGACTATGTACGGTACTCCGCAATTCAGTGAAAAAAATATGTCATTTACAGAGGCTTTATGTGGTAGCATTCAGAGCGTTTTTCATAGTGCAAGTGTTACCGAGTGCGATTGACTGTAGCTATTTACGATTACACTGAATAAAACAAAGATATATTCAAACTCCGAGCTCACTGCACGTGTCCCTTGGGTAGCGCTAAACGAACGACGCCTCACAAAGCACAAAGGCTAAGAACACTTGAGTCAATTAAAACTGCACCAAACAGAATAAAAGCTTTTTTTAGCATTCTTTGCCGAAATTTCCAAAAAAAGCAAGCGTATTCTTCTAAGAATCGATTGCCTCGTTGGTCTAGTGGTCCAAGCGTTACTGCTGAGCATGGGGTTCTGGGTTCGATTCCCGGGTCGGGCAAAGTGTTATTGGGTTGTTCCATCTGGAATTTCTCAGTAGCAGCTCAGAGTCTGATTTGAGGTCGGTTGATGCCAATAGGCTCGATGTGACATGAGATTTAAACATGACTGGCGAAATGGAGGTGTACTACATAGGTACACCTCTACCCAACCCTTCGAGGAAACAAGGCGTGATGTTATGTTATAATAACCTTTAAATACATGGACTTAAACATAACTAATGAAATGAGGGTCTACTATACGCGTGATGTTATGATAAATTATTCTTCTAAGAAATCAATATCGAACTGTCCTAATAGCTTCTGCTCAAACCTTTATCGCATACGTTTACCGCTACATTTCGTATTCCGCCTTTCACGTTCTGTCTACCCATATCAATTCTTTATCGACAGATTCGCACTTCAACTGTTGACGTGGAGAATTATAGTGGTTATTTCCCACCTGGTATTTTTTTCACTTCACGACATGAATATTGACGGCACGGTTGGCGCAGTGGTTAAGCGATTGACTGCTGCGCTGCGTGTCGCGGGTTCGATTCCCGCATGGGACAAATATTTCTATGACCTACAAGTAGTTTTTCCGGGTCTGGCTGTTTGTGTACGTGAGTAGTGCGAGGCAACGTTTCTAAAGAAAAAATAAAATATTTTCAAACAAATCTATTATCCCCTCTCACCAAGAGGTATCTGTCCCAGCACTTTTCGTTTTCTTTTGGTTGGGAAATCATCAAATAACTTCTAGCTTTTTAATTGTTGCTATAATTACGTCATTCAACTGGTTAAGCCACCAAACTGGTGAAAGACAGAAAGAAAAAAATTGCGACTCGTGCAGGAAGATCACAATCTAAACTACGAGTATACACAGTCAAATATAAAAAAAACCGGTCAAGTGCGAGTCGGACTCGCGCACCGAGGGTTCCGTAGAAATTTGTAGGTATGTAACTAAAAATTTACGTTTTTCGGAATTTTTTTCTTTACTTGTGATACATGACATTGCTTCTTGCCAAATTTCATGATTCTATGTCAACGGGAAATACCCTATAGGTTTTACGGTGGTTAAAATTTGCGGAAATTTGCGGCATAAACGGCTGTATCTTTTGATTGCGTTGACTTAGGAACACAAATTATATAAAAAAAAAAGTAAAAAGAAAATGAAACTGAAAGTCTTATACGAGGCTAAATTAATTCTAATAAGCACCTAACTACTTTAGAGTTGAGGCTATTACAATTCTCCTGTCGTTAAGTCCCATAAAAGTAGACCCAACAAAGCCTCTTAAGAAACTGTGTCAAGAACGAGAAATTATTTTTTCCTCCTGCATAACATTATTCTGGCCACATTCCAGAAACTGTATTATGCAGACGATTTGTTAATGGAGGGAAATATGACAAGATGGCTGCCAAAAGAGAGGAGTGCTTTGTTCACGTTTTTAATGCGGCTTCATAGGATCCAATGACCCTTGCTAAGGACGCACAAGCGGCATTGTTTTTTGTATTTATGTAAATTTTTTGGGCAGCATTAACTTGTGTATCTGCAAATAATGCTTCTAACTTGCCAACTCTACTAGCGAAAGTCAAATTCATAATTATTACTTATCTATGTTTTTTGTCTGACACCATATCACACGTTAGTTAGAATAATATGAGCAGAATCAGCCTATAACGTTCCCATTGCTCCGACAAAGACCTCTTCTCTGTGAAAGGGATGGCAATATAATATAATAATGTTATTGATTTTCTACCAAAAAGCACAAATTTAAAAATAATCACATGTATTTCATCTATCAGCCTACAACAATTTACTGCTGGGCATAGGCCTCTCCAATTGTACGCCATTCTGCTTGACTCTCGGCAACTCTCATCCAACTGCTACCAGCCAGCCTGCGAAGATCGTCGCTCCACCTAGCTTGAAGGCGTCCTACCTTATGTTTGCTGATTTACGGTCTCCACTCAAGAACACGTCTTCCCCATATATATCTATATATATATATATATAGATATATGTAGTAAACATTTATAATTGCCTATTCAAAAAATCCTAAGCTAATATTCCGAAAAAACAAAAGAACTACTATCTTTACCACCTTACGTCACCATAAGAACCACCTAAGGTGACGTCAGATCCATGAGACGTACCATAAAAACAAGACACATTTATGTAGGTCCAGTAAATGTATACAGTAACAGGCCAGCTTTACAAATCATGGCCACTTAGCCCATCGCTAAGTGAGTAACTATTACCGTTACAATAATATACCCTCGAGGAACTCGA
The DNA here is from genome assembly GCA_911387795.2 of Apamea monoglypha. NCBI lineage: Eukaryota > Metazoa > Arthropoda > Insecta > Lepidoptera > Noctuidae > Apamea > Apamea monoglypha. The sequence goes on from OU426918.1 coordinate 6,106,292, forward strand.
ACGTGCCTTGAATATAAAAGGCAGCTAAGAATATAAATGAATTTCTTCGGTTAACTGTCCAGTAAATAATACAAGGAGGCGCAAAAGTTGTCACTCGATGTCATTTGACTGTATTTTTTGTTTTATTTATTTATTTATTAAAATCCCCCTTACAATTAGTATCATTACAGGTGTATACCTAATGCGGTAGCGTGGTCTTAAAATTAACTTACTTAATTATATGTAATTTAAAACTATGAAAAACGTAAAAAACTAGTAATATTTGTAATAACATGTCTAAAATTAATAACTACTTAAATTAGTTCTCTACATAAAATAAAAACAAAAACATAGCCTACTCTAATCTACACTATAATATAAAAAGAACATCAGTATTTTTGCGAATTCACTCAAATGGCATGTAAATACATCGATTTTCACGTGAAGATCGTTAATAACCCGAATTGCGCGGGTCAATGGTGTTTTGGCGAGAAGGTTGGTCCTGGCAACCGGCACGGCCAGCAGCTTATGCTTAGCTTTATAAACGAATAACTTCGAATGAGCTTTTTTCTCTTTGAGGGCTTCAAGAGTCTGAGGCTTGTTGACATAGACTCGTGACTTCAAAAACCCCCACGAAAAGAAGTCTGGAACGGTTAAATCGGGCTATCTTGTCGGCCAGTGCAAATCCCCAAAACAAGAGATATAAGGCTACTCGAGACAATTATTTCGCGTTCATAATGAGTCATTAATGTCTTGACGTGTATTTTGTATCTGTTTACTTCACAAATGTCATAGTAGAATAAACATTGACTACCGTTTGCAAAAATTATAGCATCTTCCTATTCTGGATAGACACTTTTTTTACTTAAAATACTTTACTTACTACAATTACTCGCACGAAGAAATCACATAACTACTCGCATAGGGTCTGTAGAGACCCCAATTTGTAAGGACAAATTGTAATGGTTTATTATTGGTTTATATAAGTGAAATAACCAATCTAATCTCTTCACCGCCCTTGGTTGACTGGTAGAGAATGCCTAAGGCATTAAGTACACCTTTGTACCTTTTTGTGTGCGATAAGATTAAATAAATAATAAATAACGCGGCCAAATGTATGGATTTTTTTTTAAATTTTCCAATAACCGACGAAAAATTCTCATGTACTGAATGAAAAAATCCTCCATGTTAACAGATTGCGAGATGATGTTCCTGCCAACTTGTATGTCTGGACTCAATAAAACAATATTAGGACATTATGACATCAAGGGTTAAAATATTATTACTCATATTATTATGTGCTATGTGAATCTACAATCGTAAATAAAGTGTGGTGAACCCAAGCGAGTTATTAAGTGTTATCACAGTAAGCATAATTATCGACTTTCGAGATCTTAAACAATTATTTAATAATGGCTGTCAATGTTGTCTTGCAGTTCTAAAGTATAGCCTGACAGTTAGATAGAAGTGGGGTGGAAGACCGCAGGTGCACCTGACATACATTTTACGTAGGAGTACTCGTGGAGGCTATTTTAATCGACATCGATAAACTGTAGGTTTGGAAACCGCACCTCTATCTAACTAGTTTAGAATTGAGAGAGTAATGGTTTAGTGTATCTAGATTTAGATGGAAACGAAAAACACGCGTTTTAACGGGAAATATTTAACTGATCCTACAAAAACTTATTGATCTTGTAAAGATGGACAATTTTTTAAATTAATGAATCTCGAAAAAAACTTTTTGCGCTTCAATGATGCACATTTTTTTAAAATAATTGTGCCTCTTTTTAACTCTCTGGTCTTTTCTCACAGTTGGTCGCAGTAACTAAGCTAGGGTAACCGAAAAAAGCGGGTCAGGTTAGGTTAGAACTGTGACCCACCACACGCGAGCCGTATTGCTAACAGTAACTAAGCATGCGCACCCTAACCAAATGGCTTAGGTTATCTAGGTTAGAACTGTGACTAACCGCGCGCGAGCCGAGCAAGCGGTATATTTAAGACTACAAAGTAGTTGTTATTTGAGGTTCACTAAAAGAGGTGCAATCATTTTATTAGAGTGTTCAATAATATAGAAGCACAAAACTTCTTTTTTTTCGTTATTGAATTGCAGATTAAGAATAATTTGAGTTTCAATTAAATAAATGCCATTTTTAAATGATGAAAAAGTATTAAAATGTAAATAAATTATTTCTCAAACCGGCTCTGCCTCACAAGTAGGTGTTCAAGACAATTTCTCCGTACAAGACAATGGTTTAATTTATTAATAACCGAATAAATTACCCTGAGATGAAGTCGACTTCTTCGAGCATTTTATTTTTAATATTCTCCCTTCTATCTTCGAAGCTCGTTTTGTTTTAGTACCTGGAACCTGTCTGTTGTTTTGTCCCAACTGGAATAGTCTCCATGAAAACTTTCCGTAAGCATGCTTGTAGGTACTTGTTTAGTTTTTACTGGTAATAGTTAAATTCTTCGAATTGTTATTTTATAATAGCAAGTTTATTTAGGGCTGATTTTTCCAACGTCATATAAAAAATTATATGAAGAATTGTCAGAAATCAATTTTATTCCGCGAATAGAAAATTTCTGTCGATTGAAAAATCAGCCCTTACAGATGAAATTGTTTTGCTAACGGGAACAAATAAATAAACTTTACGTATTATTAATGTGACATTAATTTTACTACGTAGACGTAAGAAGTAGTGTAAATTATTGAAATATTTTATTTCCGTGTTTCGTGTAAACGACGTTATCACTCTGGTTATGGATTCAAAATAAACAAAACAATTTTGTTTAATAGATAGATTTATAAACTCATGTTGGTATAATAATGTAGCGGTATCTACAACGCCACACGCGAACTTCGCGTCATACTGACGTCACGCAAATCCTGCATCTCGCAAGCAGAGTTTACCGCGCAATTAACATAGATACAATTTCCCAACATCAATCGTTGGGCAATTGCCCGCCAGACACAAGACCCGTCTGGTCGGAGGATCCTCCCTTTTCTATGGAGGATGAGTGAATTTTACACCCTATTCCTTATACCTCTAAAATAATATCTGGTAGGTATATAAAACCAAAGATTTTCATCTAAGCAACCACTATCATAAAAATAAACTCAGGTTTTTGTCCCATGGGGGTAGGCGACATAACGCCACGACCGCTACGATCCTTACATACTCCTTTTGCTTCGTTCACCTTCATACATCTGCGGTGTAATTGCGTAACACTATCAATAGCAATGGGTTTCGGTTTGACAGTTCTACAACATTCATTGCGCTATTTAAGTAGTTGAGCAGAGACATTTTTCGAACATATGAAGCATTGGACTAGCAATATTCTCCAAAATTATTCAAATTGAGATTGATAGTGTTTTACGCAATTAAGGTGCTGGTCATACACACCCGCCTGTTACTACCCCGAAACTAAACAGTATCACCAATAAGGTCACTGTACGTCCTTCTCGGGCGTCCCCCTCCCCCCTTTTCCGGTATTTCCACTCACATCTGCTTTGTAAATAAGTCGCCTTTCATTCATCCTATCAACATGACCGAACCATCTAAGCATACATAACCGACTTACCAACTGAATTTCGACAAACCGTAATACGGCAAGATTTTATTTCGACAATATGGAACTTGATACGTCTTGACAAATAATAATGTCACTATATTGTTATGTCCTTCTAAGACGTCCCCTCACGGCGTTTCCATTCACATCTGCTTTATCAATGAGTAAATGTAATTGTTCATTTATTCTATTAACATGTCCAAATCATCTAAGCATATACCTTTCAGCATACATCTAAGCATATCCTTTTCCACTGCTGGGACACAAACCTGCGCTCAGTGGGGGGAACCATCTAGGCATTCTATCAATTTATGTCACTACATCTTCTTTTTAATACTATTTGAACCAAGTTCAGGTTGCTAAAGACTATTACTTCAAGTCGTCTGGCGAAAAAAATTTAAAGACGTCGGTATTTTGTAATTTTTTATTCGTCGTTCCTCAGCTTTTAGCTAAGTGAACATAAATTCTCATCATTTAGAAAAGTATTTTCCTTCATATTTAACGGGCATAGTTAATTAATAAAATATTCAGAATAAATTCTCTTATCTTAGAATTTATGTTTGAGTTAAGGCTAAAGAGCCTAGGTTAATTATTTAATATTTTGTTCCTAGGAGACGCAAGGATTGGTAAGGGAATGGAAAACTGATATTGGTATAGCTCAGAAAGCTGAGGTACGGGAAATTAATAATGCACATTAGGAAAATGACTCGTAAAGTTCGTATGTATTGATGATGCGTTCTTCATGAGCTATTTATCTACTTTTTTTTTTGTAAATATTGTAACAGTTAGTAGGTAAACGTGTATTCTATGGTGGGGAAGGACGTAAGCTCTACGCATTGTGGTTACTTGAAGCAGATTAGTTCTTTGCTAATGAGGATTGGTCGATAAAATTTAGGGGAGGGACTTGTGGCTAAGAAATAACACCCATACGGGTCGATCGATCAAGTTCGGCTACACTTAACGCGGTTGGTCCGTGGATTGGTGACCATCTTTACATACTAAGACCCCTCCGTGCCTCGGAAAGCACGTTAAGCCGGCTGCCATTCTTGGATCTTTGACAGTCGTTACGGGTCGTCAGAAGCCCGAAAGTCTGACCACCAGTCTTAGCAAAGGGTTTCGTATTACCCACTACCCACCGGTTAGACTGGGAGCTGACCCCAACATAGTTGGGAAAAGGCTAGGCAGATGATGATTGCTCGATAAAATTTATTAATACTAAGAAGCTCAAGGAGAACTTTTAAAATATAAGTTTATAAAATACTGAAAGATAAAGCTAACATTCTTCTTAATTAACTTCACAGGTGCACTTTTGTAAGTTCCAACTTTTGTACCGGTGTCTTTAGGAAAACCCTTGGTTTTTTAATTTAATTTCCAATATAAAATCGCATGGCAAATTACTTACAATAAATCCGAGTGTCGCATTATAATTCGAAATTATTTTATTACATGAAGACGGTTTTAAGTAACTGTCTAACATACACTATTTTATATACCTTATTTATTACGTACCTTAGTACTGTAAAGATCTGCATGGTTTGTGGTATGCAACCTTTTTGGTAATTATAAGATAATGGCATTACATGACATACGATAAACGCCAATACAAATTGCGAAGGCAGAAAACAGAGGGGCAATGCTCGTAATTTCAAGAACGTTTACAGTCAGAGGGGCAATTATCGTAATTTTAAGAACGTTCACAGTCTGATGTCAGTCTCAATCTGTCAAAAATAACTTTTATTATCCTACATTTTTGACAAGTTTTTGACATTGATTGTCGCTGAGATGAGATTGCTACTAGATTTTGAACGTTTTTAATTACGGGAATTGGCCTTCTGATCTCAGTCTCAATCTGTCAAAAATACCTCTAATTTATTTCCCTACTTTTTTTAAAAGTTTTTGACATTAATTGTCGCTGAGATGAGATCGAGACTAGATTTTGAACGTATTTAATTATGGGAATTGGTCCTCTGTAGGCGTCAGATTTGGCTGACAAGCCAAGTGAGAAGGAAAAAGATGTCAAAAACGTGAAACGATTCTAAAACAATCATTTTATCTGAAATATATTTTTCTAAGTTTATTTGTTTATTTAATAATCAACAGGTTTTAACAAATACATTTTAGACGTCTTCTTTTAAGTAACAGAAGACCTCAAAATTTATTAATATACTTCTCCTAAAGTCCCTATACCACCAGTGAAAAACCCGACATTCGCTTGTGGTACTACTGCAGCACTGCTGGCTTTAATAAATGATTATCCCGACAGAATTTTGACAAGGCTACATTTCAGACTCCACTGTACAGCTATTTCTTAAAAGTTTCTTAAAAATAGCCCGCGCGGACCCGCTGATATATGAAACGAATTGGGGCCAGCTGTAGAAATATATTGCGTTTAAATATTCCAACAATGTACTAGTGGTTGGACTCGCAAGCATTGCTGAAGTACTGGTGCACTGAATAGTGGTACTTGCTAGAGAAACTATGTTTTAATTATCTTGTAACACGCTTTTGAAATACTACAGAAGTTGTGTATTCTTTTACACTTTTGTCTTCACCCATTCACCCTTTACTGTGCACCACACTACACTCCTCTAAGACATTCCAATTGACTTCCAACCCAATATACACTGAAACTAAACGTTATATTACACATTACATACATTATATTTTCAATACTAGTGTTGCTAAATTGAAGAAAATTTTATCTAACTGCTTCTTCGAGCGTAAATAGTAATTTTTCTCTTGTGTCATATGTGGTCTATTATCAATTTTCTGTTTCATATGATTTATATACTACATGTGGAAACTTGTAATTGGCCATATTTTGTATAAACTATTATTTACTGTATCTGTTTAGCAGTAAGTTTTCCTAAAATAAATAAAATCAAGTGAAATTAGACGTCCTTCGAGTTAGGCCTCCTCAAATTGTAACAAGTATTCTGTGAAAATCGTAACTGGCTAGTATTGTAGTCGAGTTCCGTTGGCACCCTTTGGGTACCAAACCTTCCTATATGACTCTGCTGTATAAATGCAAAGTAAAAACTCCGGCAACAAACTGACTACGCTAGAATACCAAAATAAGGAACTATATTAAAAAATACCATTCACTCACTGTCGCAAACTGCCACCAAAATATTTCAATATAGCAGTACAGTTCAAGTCCATTCTACGTACCTTCCATACTAAACCGTCAATATATTTGCAACACGTATAAGCCTTAAAAATGTAACATTACTGTGCAGTTTAGTTACCCGCCAGTGAAACACAGCGGTGCTTCGTTTAGACGGCCTGATACTTCAGTTCACTAGCTTCAACTTTCTGACTAACTGACCGACTCATTGACACTTTATAAGTGCCTGTTTGGTTTATTTGGAATAAATACTTTGAGTTTGAGTTTTAAGGGTGTTCATAGTGCCGACTCTCGACCACCGTAGGCGTGAGCTTGCGAGTGGCGAGCAATGGGCAGCTCGCCGCCCGGCAAGGACCAGGCCCAGGTCGATGGCGCGTTGTGTTCCATGCGCGCCTCAAAGAGATGTCAGCACGAACTGGGCCGATGCCTGCCAGGGCCGCGGGTTGTTCGAAAGAGATACCGTGGCCCCAGGCATAGGCAACTGAAGGAGCACGGGTGGGTTTTAGTCAGTAAAAGTCTGACATGAAGAGCGGGAGAAGTCATATGATGATTTCCCACTCAGAAAAAAAAAGGGTGTTCATAGTATGCCATACGAGAAGAAAATAGGTTACCATCAAAACTTTAATAAAGAAGAAAATTCTTAATCCTTTAATGAAAAGTATTTTCTTTCGATAAGGAATTAGCAGGAATGTGTACGATGTGGCTATTTGTTTTTTTTTTAATACTTCTCTGAATGAACTATTTTCTGTCCGCGACTACATTAGCTCGGTAGTCGTGAGACACCACAAAATCAATACTCAAATATATATAACTTGTTGACATATGCATGTAGTGCTGCTCTTCTCGGTAACGCTCGGGCCATTTCAGGCAGCCGCCCTCGGCCCCCACGTCCCACCGCGTCGCATCGCATCACCTGCCCGCACAATGTCTCTGTTTGAGAGAAAAATAATAGCCTTAGGGCTATTAAATGCAAAATGATTTTTTCAAATCCAACATGTAATTCCATAGTGTTCAAACAATAAAAAAAAAACTCTTCAGCGTATATATTTAAAAGGAAAATGAATTTTAGCCAGACAAATGCTATGGTATGACAAAAATCCAGTGTATTTGAAACAATTATTTACCTTAAAAATGTACTATTATTGGGTAGTTTGGTTACTCGTCAATGAAACACAGGGCGGTCGCTATTTCGGACGCTTCAATGCATCAGTTTGCCGCAGCTCGGCAGAGGAGCGATAAAACTTTATTCGAGAACCATTATTCTTAGATATTGACTTAGAAATATACTGGGAACGTTTTGTTTTGAAGTTCAGCTTCATACGAGTAAAATTGTGCATACCTTAAATTTGATGACTGATATGCAATGACATCACTGAAGGATACGGTTTAAAATTGTTTCTTCATCTTCATCTTTCATGTGGTTCGAGGATTCATACTCATTATCTGAAAAACGTTAAACAAAAATCGTACGTAAGGGTCGCGGGTTCCCAGAGGACACGGTGGAGCACACGGTGGAGGTCTGCCCCGCTTGGGCGGAGCACCGCCGTGTCCTCGTAGAGGCGATCGGCAGCGGCGACGGCCTCTCGCGCCCGGCCCTGGTGCAAGCCATGGTCCGGGGCGAGAGGGAGTGGGAAGCAGTCGCCTCCTTCTGCGAAGCAGTCATGCTAGCGAAGGAGGTGGCGGGACGGATGAGGGAGAGAGCCACCCGTCCCAGCCACCGCGGGAGACGCTCCGGGCGTCGGGAGCCGCGTGACGACTCCCGGCCACCGTAGGCGCGGGCCTGCGGGCGGAGAGCAATGGGTAGCTCAACGTCCGATCAGGACCAGGCCCATGCCGGACGGCGCGTAAGTGTTCCACGCACGCCTCAAAGAGTTGTCAGCATAATTTGAGGGGCCCCTCAGGGCCGAAGCCTGCTAGGTCAGCGGGATTATCCGAAAGGGTTACCGCTACCCCGGAACATAAGGAGCAAACGAAGGAACATGGGTGGGTTTTAGCCAGTAAGAGGATGACACTCCCTTCCGCTCCACCCAAAGCGGGAGGGGTCATTTGATGATTTCCCATCCGAAAAAAAAGGGGTCGCGGGTTGTTCGAAAGAGTTACCGTGGCCCCTGGTACAGGCAACTGAAGGAACACAGGTGGGTTTTAGTCGGTAAAAGTCTGACACGCCCTCCCGCTCCGCCCAGACCGGGAGAAGTTATTTGATGATTTCCCACCCAAAAAAAAAGGTTTTAAGGATAAATGCATATAAAACATACCCCTATAAATCGTTGCTTTCAGTAACAACGTTGTTAAACTAGAAATTTATTCCAACTTACTTTAAACATACACTTAAACTTAAACTAGATCCTCCGTCAAAGATGCTACGACTTGTAGTATCTCAAGACATCAATCGTAGCAGTGAAGCGTCTACGCCGTAGCAACGTCTACGCCGTAGCAACGACTACGCCGTAGATAGCGCAGACTCGCCGGCTAGCATTCGTCTTTTCTTTAAGCCGGAGATTCTCAACCTTTTCTTAATGCGGGTCGCACATACCGTGTATTAAATATTAAATTGATCGCATATATAAATTTTTGTTAAAAAGGTTTCACAGAAATATTGGTATTTTGTCCGGTCCATTTTCAATTATTTTTGCCGTACTTATGTTCGTGATGTCAAAAGCTCAGCGGCTCGAAGGTTGAGTACCACTGCTCTACACCAACGTTTCACTCCGCTAGAATATTTTGTTTTCAATTCCTTTAGACGAGGATGGATCGTGTGGTTTTACTGAAATATACATTTTACGTTTTAACTTTATCTCAATAACTGGTTTGGAGTATTTACTTTAGTGTTTCCACATCGGTGCAGGATCTTTTCACTTTGAAGTGGAATTTGGAAATAAACATGAAGTGTGGCAGATTAAATGTTTATTTTTCTTGTTTATTTTTATTAATATTGTCTCCTATAGGCTTGAAACCTTGGCTAGGTACCTAAAGGAAAGTTCACACATTTCTTGTATTATTATTGTTTTCTTTATTCAAAATTTCAAAAATAATAAGTTAATAAAAAAATTATATTATTGGTATTTCTAATGACGTTTGCATAATAATAATAATAATAATAATAATAATAAGTTTATTGACCATAAGTTTAGGTTACAGTACACCGGTGATACATAATTACATAGTATAGGGCACACTCACTTACGTTCAACTACACTAAGTTAGAACTTATCTATAACAAGTACCAAGGGGGGTAGAAGAAGAAAAAAATTATAATAATGTTATCACAAGTAAAGCAATGGTTCACATATTTGATAAAATTTATAAATGCCCAATGACGGTATACAGAGAAAAGTTCTTTACCTCCCGTGCTAGTCAAAGACTGTGTTACGGCAAGGTAAGATTCTCGCACATGGAATAATAGTCATAAAGTAAACACGTTAAGACACTTTTTACCAATTACATATGTTTTGCTATGAATCGTAGTTGACGATAACGAATTACAAGTTTAGCGTAAACAAGTAGTATATGCAAAGAAATCAGACAATGCAACTACTAACGTTATTTCAATATAAACAAAGTGTTTTCACAATAACAATATTTGTTCAAAATTTGTAATAAGACAAACGTGTTAAAAAAAAAATAAAAAAACAACTTTCAGTCACACTTCCTATCCTTGTCACTATCAATAATACCAACAAATAACAATGTAGGAAAAAAAAAAAAAAAAATAAATGCATTTGGTATTCATATTTTTTAAATATTTTCAACATAGAAATACGTTACAAGTGAAAAGGTCCTAATGTAATGTATTTGCTGTATGTGTACTATATGTATATATTTATAATATAGATAATGCTTGTGTACTAATCTTCAATTAATAATGATTACTTTATAATGTATATATTTATATATATTACTTACATATATTAATATAATGATTTTATTGTTTTTATAAACTTATATAATACTTATCGGTATTCAATAAAATATATATTTATAAGTAAATAATTATTGGCATATTTGTATAAGTTTTTCAGTCTGTTCATAATCCAAGTCACTCAGAAACTCATCCAGAGCCCTTCTACACACAAATCTCGTCGCATCTTTAAGAGGTTTAATTTTACTTATGCGATTATACAATAGAGGAGCCAAGAAATAAGAGAAACACTGTGCAAAAGTGGTTTTGCATGCTGGGACGTCATATACCTCATATACTCGTCTGAGAGATTTGGTAACAGGTTTTCCGTAGGAATGTTGTCTCAGGACTATTGTTTTAATAAAGAGTTGGCGAATATTCAGGACTTCAAACTCTTTGTACAACGCAGTTGTAGGATATCTAAATTTTTTAAAATTAATCACTTTTAGAATACATCTATGAGCCCTTTCTATTTTCATAAGAGTACTTTTTCTAGCACCACCCCAGGCAGAGATACCATAAATTACAATCGATTGGCACAGTGCAAAATAAACGGTTTTGTTCGTAGCTTTGTCTTTTAAGTTTCTTATTTTTTTAAAAATCGGTATCAGTTTACGAATTCGAGATTTTAGATTATTAATATGTTGTTTCCAATTTAAATTTTCATCGATATCAACTCCAAGGTATTTAATACTTTTACTAGGAGATAAGACAGGGCACCCGCAGATACTTGCAGCAGAACAATTAGAGGAATGAGCTTTTAAATTAAAGTCGGTAGGTTGTAAATTATTCCTTATACTAAATGTTATAAATTTTGTTTTAGAAAGATTCAATGTAAGTAGATTGTAATCAAGCCATTCAATTATATTTTTAAGACCAATCTCGGCTGACGATTTGACATCACTCCATGTTTTTTGTTGAAATAAGATTACAGTATCGTCAGCAAAAGTGATCACTTTAGAACCGGGTAATTCAATGTTACAAAGATTATTAACATAGATCAAGAATAATGTTGGTCCAAGTACTGATCCTTGCGGAACACCGAAACCAACACTACGCTTTGAGCTAAGACTATTACCAATTTTTACAGCCTGAGTTCTATTACTAAGATAGTTTTTAAAAAGATCAAGTGGTACACCTCGAATACCTATAGCCTCCAACTTGCAAATTAGCAGAGGGATTGAGACAGTATCAAAGGCTTTGGCCAAATCCAGAAAAACACCAACACATTTATTCTTGTGGTCGAGATTACTAGCTACGTTGGTAACTAGATGTTCAACCGCATCTATTGTTGATTTGTTCCTTCTGAAACCAAATTGATTATTAGAAAGAACATTATTTTTCTCCATATAATTTACAAGCCTAATGTTTATTAGCTTCTCCAGGATTTTAGCCATAGTAGGTAAAAGCGATATCGGACGATAATTAGCGATACTGTCTCTTTCCCCGGACTTGAAAACCGGTATAACAATAGAGTCCTTCAACACATCAGGAAACTTACCACACGCAAAACATAAGTTAAATATGTGTGTTAAAGGTTTAATGAGAAGGTTTATACTTCTTTTCAAAAACACAGATGATATTCCATCCCAACCAGTAGAATTGGTACTTTTTAAGGACATAACAATTTTATTAACTTCTGTTTCATCAGTTTCCAATAACACAAATGAGTTCATTGGGCTGTGCTTACATTTAAACTTTTGCACAAGATCATTTTCCGTAAGCTTTAACTTTTGTAAGATGTCAGTTGATAGTTTGGATGCCATATTAGTAAAAAAATCATTCACAAAATCGACCGATTCTTGAGGAGTTGATTTTATTTTTAATAATTCACAAGGCCCTTGAGATTTTTCAGAGTGATTTAGATTACATACACGCTTAATGACATTCCAGGTTTTTTTAATATCACTCTTGACAGCATTTAAATCTGCTTTATCGTGTTCATTTTTTAGGTTGTGGAGAATGGTATTACAATGATTTCTGTAACGCCTGTAGGTAATCTCTAGATCTTTATCATTTGGTGCCTTATTATGTCTTCTGTGTAACGCATCTCTAAACCTAATGCAACGCAGTAGACCAGGGGTTACCCACGGTTGAAAAGTCTGTCGCCTATTGGGCACGGTAACCTGGTAACTGCTTTTTTTTCTGATTTCAGATAAAGTTTCAATGATCAACTCAGTCGCTTTATTTGGATCTTGTAATGTTGTTATATAAGTCCAATCAAAGTCCTTCATAAGTTTAAAAGCTTCCTCATAATTTAGTTGTAGCAGTGTCTTTTCTGAATTTTTATACTTACTTTTTTTCGTTAAAGGAATAATACAATATATACTACTATGGTCAGTAACTGATGATTCACAGACTACTGTCAGCATTTTCGAATTTGGCTTTGCGAAACAGTGATCAATGCATTTATTGAGACGCGTAGGAAATTGATGGCTAGGTAGTAGACCGTACGTGGCAAGAAGATTCAAATACTCATCGGATTTCTGGTCAGTAGTATTGCAACTCACGTCAACATTTATGTCCCCGGTTAGATAAACATTAGGTACGTGTTTAATGTCTATTAGAAGTTCTTCCAAGGACCCAACAAAATTGGCGAGAGAGGCAAACGATGGTGATCTGTATATACAAATAAAAGCATGGCTTTTACCTATTCCTATCACCAAGCAGTCCGCATCGACAAGATTTGGCTCATATACTGTGACATGTAGTAAATAGCTCCTTATGTAGACAACTACACCACTGTTCTGGTTAATATGGTTTCTAGTATGAAATGAATCAAATTGCTCCAGTTTAGGTATCAAGTCTGAGTTTTGTAACCAACATTCGGTGAGAATAATAATATCATAGTCTATTTTACTCCTAGCAATAAAAACTTTAAAATCTTCAAGATTTTTATGTATGCTTCGTATATTTTGAACAATAATTCTAAGAGACGGTTCCGCTCCAAGTTTGTATTGCGTAAACGCTTCTGGATCCCCGACCAAAAATGAATCACCAACGTTGATAGTATTATCAACCTCGGTGACTACCTCATCTATGTTGCTACCCATAACAACCATATTTATCACTAACAGTAGTAAAATTATATTTTTGGTCGACGATTGTAGTTTCTGAGATCTGTAAGTTATTTTTATTATTGTCGGACATGAAGTTTGAATAGTGGACTGGTATTAATAATGCCATATTGATTTCTAAATAAGATATGTAAAATGGAATATAATAGTAGTATAAAAAGTTTATCAGATAATATATAATATATATAATGCATACAATATTAATGTGAGAGTTTAAAAAAGTATAAAAAATAGTAAACAAGAAAAAAAAAGTACCATATTTTCACATGATCTTCAACAGCAGCTAGTCATTCAGAAGTGAAATCCTTAAGTTGATTTAGAGAATTAATGACTATGGCAGGCTGTCCGTCTTCCTTACGTAGGAGTATGTTTCCTCTTGAGGCCCAGCAGTACTTATACGAACCATTTTTCACCAGTTCTCGAGCGGCAGCCAAAATCTTTTTAGACATAAAAGTTAGAGACTCCGATATATAAACCCGTGAGTAAGCTCCGGTGAATCCTAAGATATCCGTACTTAATGGTTTATCTTTGTTTTCAGAGTTGTATTTTTTCACAGCTTTTAGCAGTACTTCTTTATTTTTGATGTTCTGGTACTCAATAACAATAGGTCCATTTTTCCTACCTCTTCTATAAATAGCAGTATGTTCATCAGTAGATGGTATTTTTAGGGTGTTATATACTTTATTAACAATATTCTGCACATCTTCGTTATCATGTAGTGGAATATTTCTTATTTCTATTGAGTTTTTCAGAAATTGTTTTTGTAAAACATTTACCTGGGTTTCCAATAGATTAATACGCTCTAAAGCTGCTTCATGCTTTGTTTCAAGGGTTAACACCCTGTCGCGGATATCCTTATAATTGGCAGCATTTTCTTCGAGTTGTTTTTTTATTTCGAGGTTGGACTGAAGTATCTCGCTATTTTGCAGTTTAATTACAGCCATCTCAGTAGTCATCATCTCTTTGAAGGACTTTAGAAGGTCACTTTTTAGGTCCTCAAGTTGTTGTTCGTCAGGATTTCTCCGTTTTCTTGTGTTTATATTCCGTATACTGTCTTGTGATACATTTTCAAGGGTAAGATCTGGATGCGACGAGGACTTAATCGGTGATCGTTGCATTTCGTCTGGAATCCCTGCGCATACTACACCCGCAAAGATAGCAGCGCAGCGGCGCGGGCGGCGTAGGAGCAGGACAGCAATTATGAGGTGGTTCCTTTTCCCTCGCGGGTCGCGGGTGCCCGGGCGCACCTCCGCCGCGTGGATGTTAGGTGTACGCGAGAATGGCAATTAGACCGTCACAGTTATGCACTATTATCGGGTAAAGTAAGCAACTTATTAATGCGGAGCAAAGAGTCACACGTCTGTTCTCGATGCGAGTTTGGGCGAAGAATGAATATAACATAATCTTAAGCTTGTTGTTTGGAAGGTGTCGTTTCACATCCTCGTCAAATTCAAGGAGGTAACTATGCTACTGATTCTCGACACGAATCAATAATAAAATATGTAGGTTTTTTTTCTAATTTTCGGAAATCTTCATCGGTATTTTACATGGTACGACTGCCTATCTAACCCCCACAACCCATTAACTGGCTAATACGATACACCGTAGTAAGACTGGCTGTCCGACTTTTGGGCTTCTGAGAACCCGTAACGACTACCAAAGATCTATGAGTGCTTTCCGAGGCGCGGAGTGGTCTCGATATATAATAACCGACCACGGCAAACGTACTTTACATACGACCCTCCCAGCTGTTATTATTTAGCCATCAGTTAAGCCACGAGACAATATTCGCCCTAAATTTTGCATTGTAGTTGACATCAATATCTTACTACGGTCACATTGCTCGACATCGATTGACGTAACTAATTGGTCCCACTAATGAATAGACTACGAACTGTGTAGATCGGTACCCAGTTGAAATAAGCTACATCAAATGGTCAGAAATAAAATCACAGATCACAATTATTTTTCCTCCAGAAAACCTTTTTTTACTGTTGAAACAAAACACTGTCTGTATAACGATTTCATACAACTAGTTACTTTGATTTCATTGTGCGCTTTTACAATCTCTAACGTGACGATATTATCGTGGACGTTTGGTCACCAAAGGAGATAAATAACCAGGGGAGACCCCCTAGTTACTCCGAAGTGGTATCGGCCGAATGTTCGGTCTTTTCCTGCTACGAAGTTACTATTTGGTTCGCTCGGTCCCGATCCTACACTCCTACACTCTTTCGAATATTGACTATGGTCTCGACCCAACTGAGCCGATCCGAACATTTTTCGCATTTTTCAATAATATTCGGTTCGGCCATGTGTCGGTCCGATCCGATCATTCGCACTTTGCACTTCGTAGTAGACCCCCTGGGACGTCGGATATAGTTGAAGTTTACTAAGAAACCGATGGATGATTTCGAATAAAATTAAATTTTATTAATAAAAAAGAAACAGTTAATTTATCGAATTAAATTTCATTCGAAAACATCTATCAGTTTCTTCTGAAACTTCAACTATATTCGATGACCTTGTTTACTTATCTCTTTTGATGACTGTACACGGCGCTGTGATAACACGGGGAAGTAAATTCTATAGAAATGTATGAAGACGCTTTTAAATTTCGATCCACGATAACAATATAAGGTGCACTTATTTCCATACATTTTATGGACGTGGACGTCCACGATAATATTGTAAAGCGGACAATACTTTTTTTCTGTTAAAACTAAAAACGATGTATTTATTTATTTAACCATTTACACACATATATAAACAGACTAGAACTAAATATAGGTACAACGGTGATGCTTATATTTCCATAGAAATCTAATCCAGCACATTTGCTATAGGAAAGTAGATAAAGAGATGTAGACAGCGTGTGTAAGAGTAAAAGAGAAAATAAAACACATAAAATCAAAAACAATTCACTTAGGACTGATTTTTCCAACGCTTGATAACTATTATCGGAGGAAAAATTTTGAATTTTTGACAGTTTTTCCATACAAAAACTGTCAGACGTCAATTTAATTCCATGAATAATAATTATTCGGTCGATTGAAAAATCAGCCCTTAATAAAATAAAATAAATAATATGAGAATATACTTACACACATACTTATAAAATAAATATCACTAAAAAGCTATCTTAGTAAAATTTAGGTTAGTCTAATTTAATTTCAATATTTCTTTCATTAGGAAATCGAACAAGAAACTTTTTACTTCTTCGATATAACACTGAGTGTTTTTGTACAAAACATGCTAAAACTTGACTCTAAGAGAAAAGTTTTTCACAAATTGGCAACACGACTCCGTGTCTGCGCTTTCACTTAATGTATTGAACGCTTAAAGTTAGAACACTTTCAAGTGTTTCCCTTGTGTACTAAGTTATTCAAGAATCTTGTTTTCCAATGCTTGTTTGGAAATGAGGTTAAAATGAGATTTTATGTGTGCTACTGCTGTTCGGGTTTTTTTTTCACATCTTAGTGAAAGTACTACATGTAACCAGGTGTAAATTATTCTATATTAGCTGCACACCGCAGTTTCACCTGTACAGATCTCAATCCCGTGCGAACATCTAAAGCTATGTCCTAATCTAGGTCATGGTCTACCAATGTGCCAAATTTCATCCGAATCCGTTCAGCTGTTTTAGATTGAAACCGTAAAAACAAACATGCAAAAAATCAAATCTCTCTCTTTTTATTATTTATTTATCCATTTATTTCAGCCATCAAGGCCCTTACAAACACATACAATACAATATTAATATAACTTAAAAATACTATAAATACATACAACATTACAATTACACTAAAAACTAACTAACGCACACGAAGTGTCTGCGTCATGTTTCGCTGACTGGGGTCATGTAGCCGGCCACATTATTAGTTTAGGGCTTAATATAGGTCATAGTCTACCTTTGTGCCAAATTTTATTTCAATCCAGTTAGTTGTTAAAGCTCTCACAAACATCCAAACTTTCACATTTGTAATACTCAAACTCAAAGCATTTATTTCAATCAAAACATTTACAGGCACTTTTGCAGTGTCAAAGAGTCAGTCAGTCAGAAAATACGAAGCTTATATGTACTATTCATAGGAAGTAGGATTATAGTAGACTTTATGGAGGTATGAAGGCAATGTATAGATTTCCTCGTCACTTCTGGTCCTATCTGCGGTCGCTTCACTTGGTCCTGTTTGAATACCAGATTGCAACGTTGGTTGAAAATCAGTGTTGCATACTGAGATACGGGCCTTTTTGGGCATGTGGGGATTCTACGACAAAAGTTGCATACAGCCTTGCAATGAAAACATTGATATTACTTGCCTATTTCAAGGTTTTAAGTTCAAACGGTTGATCTTTGCTATCCTAAAATTATTTAATAATAATATCAACACCGAATGTGTGCTTTTATGATATTATTTTGTCCATGTGTCCATTTCGTTAATGATAACGTTATCGTGGACAGAATTAAAAGCGTTTTCATATATTCCAAACATTTTACATCTTTGTGTTATCGTGATAATGTTAGACATTATAAAAACGCACAAGAGCAGCTCTTTCAATTAGAGCGGAATAAAAACTACATTACTTACATTTATTTACCGGTAATAAGGACCCGATACTTTGTAGCCAAGTCTTAGTAAAATTAGGTTACGAACAAGAAAAACTGGGGCGGTCGAAGTAACTGATACGTAGACGACAAAAAAGTTTTAGTACCGTTTATATTAAGTAGGTACTTTAGTTTATAAAAGGTACTAAGTTTTAGTTGCGAATAGTTTGAAAGCGGTATTCGAGATAATAATGTATGGGGTAGCAATTGATCACACATTTGCATACCACTGCCACAGTTTGCGGAAACATAAGTAATGGTAGCAGCAAAATGTGTGCAAAATTTCGTATCGGTACTGTGGTAAACGTTTCAGTTGATGCGGTGACGTAAATCTTTATGTTTTAGTACAGTACATAGATCATGAAAAATAGAAATATAACGCGGCTTGTGTATGATCCTTACACGCGTTGAAACTCTACATTCTTTTCACAAAATACATTTCAAATACAAAACGCCGTATTACATTTTTCAATTGGCATCGACAGACATTTTCAGGTACCCATAACATTTTTATCTCTATCAATACCATATCGAAAAGGTGTACCGAGAAATAAACAGCTGACACTCGTGTTATTCAGTTCACAACATCTACACTTAAAAATGTCAAAAGTCTTAGTAGGTATTCGTACATTTTCACGAATGCTACTATTTATAACACGTGCACAAAAGCGGGCACCCGAATTTATCTGTCGTCGGGCGCTGAGCAGTTGGCAGAGTGCCCAGTTTGCGACCCGCGGGTTGATGACCTCTGCCAATAAATATTTTTTGTTTACGTCACCCAATTACACGGCCGGCCTGTGTATTGACCGCTGTTGGTTACTGTGCCATTGTTTTGGGCTTAAGTGTAATCGTCTGATTATGTACTGTACTGGTAATTAATAGCCAAGAGCCTCGACCAACATCTGAGGAGGCTTTCGTTGGGCAGCTGGATCAAGGGCTTGATTCAGAAAGCGGTACTTCTGGACACAGGGCGCATTGTCAGGAGGTTCCTCTTTCTGGAGCCTTGACCGCCGGTTGCTTGGGCCCTGTTCCCGATACCGGTGGGCTACTATTTTTTTATATTTTTAAATGTTTTTTTATCTTTTTGTTTATAAAAATATTTAAAAATATAATTTGTAAGTATTTAAAAGAAATAAAGGAAATTAATGATATAGCCTATAATGTTCCCACTGCTAGGACACAGGCCTCCTCACTGTGAGAGGTAGTGGGCCGTAATCCACCACGCGGGCTCAGTGCGGATTGAATGTCACATATCTTCGGATTTTTGGTTTTGGGATATTTTCCTCACGATATTTTCCTTCAAATATACACAAAGTCCGGATTCAAACCCGACCTACAACTCGTTAGTCACGGCCGTTACCACTGCGCCACCATTGCTCTCGCGCTTTGCTTTGTTTGCATGCCTTTTTATAATTATTAATAGCTACATTTACAAGATTAATATTCAGTTTGAAAATTCTGGGGTCTACTACGAAGTGCAAAGTGCGAATGATCGGATCGGACCGACACATGGCCGAACCGAATATTATTGAAAAATGCGAAAAAGTTCGGATCGGCTCAGTTGGGTCGGGACCATAGTCATATTCGAAAGAGTGTCGGAGTGTAGGATCGGGACCGACCGAACCAAATAGTAACTTTGTAGCAGGAAACGGCTGAACATTCGGCCGATACCACTTCGGAGTAGACCCCCAGGAATCGATTCGTTTATTTATACCTACCAGGATTCGAATAACTGAATTTCAATTTAAAAACACAGTTCATTTATCAGACTAAATTTCATTCGAAAACATCCATCGGTTTCTTACTAAACTTCAACTATATCCGACGACCCTGCATACTTATCTCTTTTGTTTAGTGACTTCAATTGGTTACGCGGAAAATCCATTAAAAAATCGTGAAAGTAAATATTGTTACAATATTTTCCGTTCAACATCCTCATTCTAGATCCGTTCCAGGATAATATTTTTACGCCATACATCAAACTTCGTCTGCAGTTGATATTGGAAGCGCTATAAATTACGAATAGGCACGGTGGGGCTGCATTCACTGAACTATTGAGCGATATACGAGTAACATCCACTTCCGAAGTTTTCTGCTCGAACTCGACCACTGACAGTGACTGAAAATATTTCGAGAATTCATTTGTATTTACTATAACATTTTAGTAGGCTAGGGGCTGACTTTTCAATCGACAGATAATTTTTATTCGTGGCATAAAATTGACATCTGACAGATCTCGTATGGAAAAACTGTCAGAAATTAAAAATTATTCCTCGGATAAAATTATCTGGCGTAGGAAAAATCAGCCCTTAATGTGAGGAATACCTCAATTTTGTAACTGGACTTTGTAGTCGGGGTGGGTCACATTATTGAAAAGGCTTCCATTGAGGGATACACTTTTATATTTTTGCCATACATTTCACAACTTAACCTGCCCATTTCGGGGCCTTTTGATCAAGCTCAAATCATAAGTATCAATCTGTCAGGCTGCCACGTTAGTGACAGTCCGCCACAGATGTTAGGACGGAGAAGCTACACCCTGGATGAACACCCTTTTCTCGTTTGGTGGGCTCAGTTTAGCGAACGTTTAGCAATATACACGGAGTAATATACGCCCTTTTTGCAAACTTTTTATTAATTTGCCTTGTTTAAGAACTTTATAACACTTATCCTCAACTGATTGAGCAGAAAATTTTGCATACACGTTTTGTGATGACAATGCACGGTTAGCTAAGTGACATCCTTCTAAATCCATTATGGCGGACTGTCAAATATGTCGGACAAATTAATTTCAATACAACTGAAATATTGAATAAGCCTGTTTTTCAATATTTTTTTAAAATTAGTAATTATTATAATAATTATAATTATATTACCTATGTTTCCCCAACTTGTTCTTTTTTGTGTTTTTTTTTTTGCGTCATGTTTACCGTAAGTAAATATCTATATTCGTCGCCAAAATAACTTTACATTAGGCACGGCTTCATGCAATATTGCAGTTAGCTCTAAAAATAAATATTGTTACAGTTTGCTCTATACTCAACGCAAAAAGGTCCAATCGAAAACAAAGGTCAAACGCAGATTCGAGCTCCAATTATGACTCAAATGATACTGTTTTGTTGGCAACTTTGACCCGGTCTGTTTCTAGCCAAATGTGGTCACTAGTGCAAGCCCTTCGTTTTATTGATTACTAGCTTCCGCCCGCGGCTTTGCCCGCGTGGTATGTCGATAAAAAGTAGCATATATGTCCTTTCCCAAGGTTCAAAGTATGTCATCATCACATATCCATACCAAGTTTCATCAAAATCGGGTCAGCGATTTCGGAGATTACCCGAACAAACAGACAGACAAAAAAAATGTTTTTTTGTTATACATTCATTATGAAGCATTTAATAAAAGATGTTATTATTTTGACATTACAAACAGACACTTCAATTTGATTTATTTATATGTATGTATATAAAAGAAAGAAAGAATGAAAGAAAAAAATACATTTATTTAGCACCGACTAAAAGACACACACAGTACACCAGAAACATACATCAGATAAAACAAATAAAAATCAAATAAAAAAGTGTAAAGTCCGATGTAAGAAATGATGTAGCAGGAAAGTGTGCCTCACGGCTGCACCAAAAAGGCCCAGTTCAACAAAAAAGCCAGACAATTAGTGTGACAACGTGTGTGTGTGTGTAGTGTATAGAAGATTGTGACGTAACTAATGGTCTGCAGTCAACAGTAAGTCACGTCCACCCGATAAAACAACACAATAACATAATGAAGCAGGCTTATGATAAACGATTCAATTAGTGTCGAAAGATACTGCTTGAATCGACGTCCATCATAAATATTTAGTGGACAAAAATGGACGAAATTGTGTTCGGTTGGCAGCCGACCAATAATATCACTCCACTGCTGCTTAAGTTTTTAATAAAATATTATGGAAACGAAGTATTCCTCTGAAGTCTGCTTAAGGCTTTTGGTTCCCAGTGAAGTGTCGGATTTTCTTTCCACAGGTATTCGTAAATCAAAGTATCTCTGGGCTGTAGCTTAAGCATCCTTTGAGTTATTGTAAAGGTGCTCCCACACAACAGTTATATAACGTTATAAATCATTGTGTAGCACGATAATATTTTATAACAGTGTGTAACATTTTGCTGCAACATGTTGAGATTGTTATATTATAAACACTCCACACTGGTTCAACTCGTTGTATAAGATCGTATGCCATTCTGTAACCATCAGTTTGGCTCTGCCTTTCGAGAAAGCTGGTAGTGGCTCTAAATGGAGGAAGTGCTTATTGGTTTGGCTTTTATTTTTTGTTTGAAAATTCAAAACAAAATTCGCTCTTAGTGGATGCGTTGAACTCTGAAAGCGAGAGAACAAAGAACATTTTGCTACATGAAGTTGTATAACATCACTAACAATTTATAACTTTTTTTTCAATTTGTTAACAAAAGTTAGACAACAAATGTTATACAACATTCTCTAACGTTATATAACTGCAGTGTGGGAGCACCTTTACTTTAAGATCTCACTTTTATAATTGTGCCATTGCTGAGCGTGTTCTTCGTCTCATGTCAGAATAGCAATCGATAGTAAAATAATTTGACTAAAACTAATTCTGAGATAAGACGTAAAATGCTTATTGTATTTGGGCAGTGTTTTTATAAAAATCCGTATTTCCTTTTGCAATTATTTTTCACAAACCGCAAAAAAATTGTAGTAAGGAAAATTCTTATAAGGTCAGACGATTTGTTTAATATGAATCAAATATACTATGGTGCCACAAGTGGTACTCGCCCTTAAGCAAGTTAACTTTCAACTCAAATCGAACATTTTAAACAGCTGTTTCAAATTATAACATTTATTCCAGCAAACGTTAATAAGATAAACGCTTCCAAAGTTACCACTAATTTATACTGCTCGTTATTAACTCGAAACTTTTACAATAAACATTATTAACAATTCCTTGTATATTAAAATCTTTACTTGAGCATTTAAATGAAAACCAGCTTTACTTTTAGGTAGTAAGATATCGAGTGGAATTTGAATATTAGACAGTTGAATTGGTATATTAGCAATTGGATTCAGAATCGAATGGAATCAATGAAGACGTCTTTTCGGGTGGAAAATTTCTAATTTGTGTTCGGGATTTAGATCGAAAGGTAGCAGACACTTCGTTTAACGCTTTGTGATATTTGGGCTAGGAATATTTGGGGTCGTGGCTAAGTAATAATAGCCACACGGATCGCTACACTTGCTGAGGATGATTTATGAATGGCCGATCTTTACATTCCGAGATTCCTGCGTGCCTCGGAAAACACGTTGGTCCCGGCTGTTATTTGTGGATCTTTAACAGTCGTTACGGGTCGTCAGAAGCCCGAAAGTCTGAAAACCAGTCTTGTCAAGGGGTATCGTATTACGCAGTTACTGGGTTGTGGAGGTCAGATAGGCAGTGGCTCCATGTAAAATACTGGTATTCAGCTGCATCCGTTTAGACTGGAAGCCGACCCCAACATAGTTGGGAGAAAGCTAGGCAGATTGATTTCTCTAGTTGAATATTTAAAAATTGTCCAATAAATTCGAGTCACATTTTATCTTTACGTAACTATTTGGACTGTGGGCCACCCATTTTGTTCTTACCCTTCGATAGGGATGTACTAATTTATGTTTTTTTAAGAAGACTCCCGTGACTTCTTCAAATGTTACTTTCATTGAAATGGTTCTACCAGAATCGCGTCGCATCGTCGCGTCGCGTCATTCTGCGGGAGCCTTAAATTCGCGTGATGTACCACATTTCCAGTAGTACTTATGGTACTAGATCAGCCTTTTTAAAATCCTTCCTTATCCTCTTTACGAACCAGATAAATCTGGTATGCTAATTCTAAAAGAGAGCTTTTATTCAACCCGGTATTATATATTCGTATTCACCAGACCGTAACTTACAGAATTTATGTAATGTAAATTAATATTATTACAGTGACATCATTATATAGACAAAGACTCAAGGTCTGTGGCTGGTAGAAGACTCGCGTCGGTGGCTCGCACTAATTATTTTACAAGGCTTAGGGCACGTTTACATTGGTCGAGTAAGCATTCGAGTACGAACAGAAGAGCTCTATATAATTTCCTGTCTAACTTAAACCTAGGTGACATTTCTTAAATTACAGTTACTTAAGTATGTACTGTCTTCACTAGCGCAATGTCTTAAAATTAAATGAAGTGTATTTTGCTCGGATGCTAAATAATGGTAACTTTACTGAAAACCGTTTGGATGTAACAACATTGGGGAAGGATTGGACAGCAAGCGTTATCGAGTGATAGACTCTGCGTCATTTTTACCGCAAATAAATTAATTTTGTTTCTTTCTTTTATTTCTAGCTAGTCAAGAGTGTGTCAGACGTTCGAAATCATAGTGCTATTTAATAACACCCCTAAACGAGCGCAATGTCCCTCCTTCTGCCCTCATGTGCCCCAAAAAATGCAGCCATAGCGACCTCTGCGCTGTCACCGATGATGCCGTGGAATTGGCGAAGTTTTGTGCCAACATTTAATACACTGTCGTACCATCGACACGACGACGAAGAAAGAATTACTCTACCAATGTGAACGCGCCTTACTACGACGTCTGCCGGATAGTTCCGCATATTTGGCTACGGAACTTCGCGTTATAGACATTCTTTAAATTATCCGTATACGGTGGAGTTTTAATTAATATAGTCGGGCAACTAATTATTATAGTCGGGCAATTAATTGAAATGGCTGAAAGCGTTAGAATTAAGCTGCATTGTTTTAATTGAAATGTGTTTTTGTTCCAAACTTTGGTATTAAAACCAATTAGATTTCTACCGTTATGTATCACATTTTCTGTTATTAAGAAATGCCATATCGTATGCTGAATTACTAATTTTATTGATGTTAATAATAATAATAATTTATTTATTTCCAAAAAGTTACAGACTTACTTTAATTATTAACAAAAATGTATTATAACAGCTAGTGGTAGTACAAAGCAAGTGATCTATGCTGTAGAAATCTGTATACAATAATTGATGAGCCCTGCCTCTTAAACTAGGGTTACCTGTATTTTAAAAGACAGTGTTCAGCTATGGGGTTGGTACAGTATGATTTATACAAGTTGTGGACTGTGTCGATCTACCAAGCGATAATGAACCAAGATTACTTCATAACTGAAAGAACGAAGAATGTTATAATATTTATTAAAAAGAAAACGTCCTCCTAATTTCGTTCTGCCGCGTTGGTCTAGTGGTCGCAAGCGCTACCGCTGAGCATAAGGTGGGTTCGATTCCCGGGTTGGGCAAAGTGTTATTGGGTTTATCCATCAGGACTATCTCAGTAGCAGCCCGGAGTCTGGATTTGTACCGGTTGATGGCAACAGGCTCACCCCTGTTACACGGGACATAAATATAACTAGCTTGAAGTGCGTGTGCTGTAGGTACACCTCTGCCTATCCCTTCGGGGAATATAGGCGTCATGTTATGTTATTTGTTTATTCTTAAGGAAACCATAGAGGAAATTGGAGCCCGCACTTATATTGTGGGCTTTACAAGAATATCGTTTACAAAATCGTAAAAAGAATTTATGAATTGTAGTATCAACCAAAATATGAATATCGTAAGTTAGATTCTTTGACCCGCGGGGTTTCCTGATCCTCTTTTGGGATTTATTTTCTTTCATTTTAATCATCTTGCCTGGTCAAATATTGAAATTGAAATTGTTTATTGAAATAATTTATTTACTTAAATATTTACGATATAGGGTCTTAAACTGGAGGTAGGTAAGAAATAATTGGATTCAACCTGAACTAGGAATAAACCTGTATCTCAGGTATCTCACTCAAGTGCTTCTACATAAGTATTATCTAAAATTCCTACCAATAGTAAATAATGTATCTACTTTAATTATGGTTATATTCAAATTGAGCAAAATAGTATGCTACTTACGTAAATATACTTTTATGTTGGCATTTTGTTTTAGTCTTATGAGTATATTTAAGTTCTTACTCATACTAAGTATGATTAAATTACACATTCTAATAAAGGTTTATGAATATTTATGATTTCTGTCCGGAACGGTGCGAAGGGCATTCTCAAAAATGTGTCATTTGTTACCACAAGAAGAGAAGGAGAAGACGGATTCACAATAATCATCCATTATCCAGTAAAAATGTCAACATCATCGGTACTTCGTTGGAAGCAGGAACTTCCACAGCCGGGGGCATATGTTAACGCCACAGGGTGCCCCCTGTAGCGTCGAGCGGCGCCCGGGCAGCGCTGATTGGTCGTCGCCGAACTGTCAAAAACGTTCGATTCCTTCGTTCCACGGATCAACAGTTCGTTCGACACACAAGGACACAAGAAAATTAGAAAAGATGGAAGTCGGTCCACCATCACAATTTATTATTTTTCATATTGCAACCTATATAACTACCATAATAATTATGCTAAAAAGTGTATTTTGTATCAAGGAACACAGGTCTACAACTCTTTACCTAAGCATATAAAAGACACTAAGTCAATATCTGTATTCAAAAAGTTATTAAAACGACATATTATCAAAGGCATAAAAAAAAAGTAAATCTGTCCGATTCCAACATCATTATCGTACCCACTGCATGTAAACCGTCCATTTTATCTGCTCAATTACTGTCGCCCAATGACAGAAATAGAAAGACAGAAGAATTTTTAAACCGCAAAAACGCCTAAAACCATTACAAATAAACTGAAGCTCATTGAAGAAGCCTGACCCCTCAAATCGCCAAAACATATTGGTTTCTACATTAGTTAGAGAGTAAAATAAAATATCTGCCTCGTTGGTGTAGTGGTACCAAGCGCTACTGCTAAATATGAGTGGGTGTCAATTCCCTTGTTTGGTAAAGTGTTACTGGGTTTTACCGTCAACACTTTCTCCGTAGTGCCCAGGTTTGTGCCCAGTTGAAAGCAATAGGCTCGCCCCCTATTACATCGAACTTAAACATGACTGGCGAAATGTGGGTGTACCACAAACAGCGGGGTAATTGCGTAACACACTATCAGTAGCAATGGGTGTCATTTTGACAGTTCAACAACATTCATTGCGTTGTTTAGGTGGCTGAACAGACATTTGTTTCGAACATATGAAGCAATGGATTAGCAATATCCTTCAAAATGATTCAGATCTCAATCTGAATTGATAGTGTGTTACGTAATTAATAATAATAATAATAATAATTCTTTATTTTCAGTGTAACAATTTACATTACCACTTCATTTATCATACCATTTATAGAGTTAGAGTGCAGGTACACCTATGCCTAACCCTTTGTGGATTACAGGTGTGATGTTATGTTAAAAGAAAATAACTATATGACACATGGACAAAAAAGTGTGATCTTATAGAAAATCGGAAATCTAAAAATATTAAATTTAATGCTGGTGGAAAAGACTGTAGATTAAACAACGGACGGTCTACGCTATGCTAATATAAATTCCGCGCCCATAATAACTCTGCAAGCCAATTAATATCCTCATCTGCCTAGCCTTTTCCCAACTATGTTGGGGTCGGCTTCCAGTCTAACCGGATTCAGCTAATTCTACAAGCCAATTAATAATAGATAATAATAAACGGGACAGGATAATTATACCCGTTTATGCTTATCATTCTGCCAACGATAGCATAAGATTAATTATTATACCGAATAGACTAATAAGGAAACACAAGCTATTGTTTAGTTGTATATCAAATTGTTGTTTTGGTTTTGGCTCCTGAGATAAAGAACCAAAGGATTTTATCATAAATATATCTGAAGCGACGGGTTGCGTTCATATTTGGATTTATAGCGGAAGATATAAATATAAATTTGTTTTTCTTGTTTCAAGGAAAATTCTCTCAAACTCAAAGCATTTAGGTATTTTAAATAAACCAATTACAGGCACTTTTGAATTGTCAAGGGGTCGGTCAGCCAGAAAGACGAAGTCAGTGCCCATTACAAAGCGTAGTAGGTACCTATGGAGAAGAATGAGCACCAAACTCCATGTACACTCTTATATAATTCATGTGAGAACGATGTAGAAAGACGTGGTGCACGTTTTGATGTAAATGTTGAATATTTAGCATAATTATATATTAGCATACTTAATGTTCTCACTGTGTTCTCATGTGTTCACACAGGCCTCGTCTCTGTGAGAAAGAGTGGGCTATAATCCACCACGCGGGCTCAGTGCGGGTTGGTGGATGTCACATGTCTTCGTTTTTGTTTCTAGGACGTGCCGGTGAATATATGTATATCTTCTTATAAATATTTGTTTTATAGTGGCTCTTTAGACAAAGAGAAATATATATATCCAACAAGTGACTTGCTGGTCTATTGAGTAAAAATCTCACCATGAAAACTTGGGTAAAGTGAGCTGTCATTTCACCTGATGGGATTGACACTATTGGCAGCACACGCCAAGCTTAGTTCATCTAAGTTTTCACGGTGAGATTTTTATAGAATAGATCGGCTGCAGGCTGCGTGTTAAAACAATTCATTATCAGAAATAATAATGGGAAAGTAAGTAACTTATAAAAAAAATATATAGCGCAAATTCCGATAAAGTAGGTAATTGCCACTCGTAATATAAATCGTGTAAATGGCTTTGTTCTGTATTAACGATAATGGCTTAAGTGAATGTTTGTATCGTTAACAGGTTACTTGATATTAAATGGCGGTACGTGTGTTTCGGTTACACGCGATAAACTGTCTTGTTACAGGCCCTTTTAATACGAAAAATAAAAGAATCGTTTTTTTTTTCTTTTGTATATGAAATGGATCTCTCCGCATCACACATTAGGTCTGCAACGAATACTTTACGAAAGGGTTATTCAACTTATCCCCATTGACAATCCCCATCATTGGTGATTAGTGAACTTTTCTTCCACAAATCCTCATCAGTTTAAAAATAAAATACAAACAACTTAAGTATTATATAAAAATCAAGAAGTCTTTATTTTGAATTGAGGTAAGGGCTCATTGATTATTTTTATAATCAAACAAATTAAAGTAATGTCTAAATTAATAGCTTAGGTGTAAAATTATTTAAGCTAAAATAATGAAATCACAGTCTAAACTTTACTAAAAATAATATTTTAGAGACCAAATTTGAAATTACTTTATGGTTTGGTTACTTTGTGATTGATTATTTTAGAACGTTTGTTTACCTACGGCAGTTGAGTCTTTACCTTAGTCTAGCGGCGCCACTTTTATTAAAAATTATATCTCGTGATTATAGATGCTTAGTAAATCAAAATCTACATATTACATTCACTCACTAAGACATCAAATACGTAGGTCTTAAGAGGCTCATAATAGCTTTATGATAAAATAGTTTTCTGTAAAATAAATATTTACAAGATATTAATTTTTGACAAAACTGGCCCCACTGGACCCAGGTCTCTTAACCTATTTTCCTAATAAGATCTCATAGTTTTACAATTAAGATTAAGAAAAAAAAATTAAATCACTAATCCCCATTGATGGGGATTGTCAATGGGGATAAGTGGACCCTTTACGAAAAAAATATTTTTCCAAGAAAAAAAACAGGTAATTATGACGATGATTTTGTTGCTGTTTTAATTAGTTAGGTCATCCTTACGCTGTTTTCTAAAATAACCTCGTTATTGTAACTTAGTTACAACGTTGTGTACAGAAACAAAAATTAAAAATATTTACGCGTTGAAAAGCAATCTCTTACCGACCTTTCTTTTCTAAAGCCCAAGACTCAAGATATAATAAAATCTCTCTTGGCTTATTGTTCTTCTAGGATACTTGCCTTGAGGGGGTATAACTAACTGATATTTAATATAATCTAGATGAAAGGGCTTGTGGATAATGCGCGGCTTTGCGGATCAAGACATTTTCATGAAGAAGCTAGCCGAAAACGTTTCTAACATTTTCGGCTAGCTTCTTCGTTCTTCTTCTTCGACTTAGAAAGAAAGAAAAAAGAAAATAAGTTTTTTACCATTTCAGTTGACTTATGATTAAAAGTTACAAAATATTTCAATAAAACAACATTGAGCTGTATTTAGAAAATTCTCGATAAAAGTCAGAGATGAAAGCAATTACTTTTCCAGGGATTTCTTGTGCCAGCGATCTGGAAGTAAAAATAGTAGAACAAAAGAAATAGGAGGCTAAGACCATGTATATAAAGAAATAGATGGTGCAAGTACTTATTTATTTATCCTCTCACTGGAATCACTCATACAGCAATTACACCAAATGGAGCAAAAAATTACTTCATGTGCTGCTTTCCATCCATCCTGTGCGCGATGGACATCGAACGAGTGGCGATGGATCATGTATGCTCACGCAGCGTGCAAGTGCAGCATTTCTCCATTTCTTATGTAATATTGTACGGACGTTATATAATAGTGTGCCATTTATTGCGTGGATTCGAATATGTGAAATATGCACTGTGTAAACATAGTTAATGGCAGAGTGAGTGGTTTCTGCGACATCTGTCGCCACACATAAAAAGTTTGATGAAAAGATTTGTGTTTTCTAACAATATTTTTTCCCTCTCATAGAGAGGCGGCCTGTGTCCAAACAGGGGGAACGCGTTTATTAAGTAACATTATTTATTTACCCCAGCATCACTAGGACAAAAAAAACTAGGCTTTGTACAAATAAAAATATATAGACACGAAACTTTTTTTACAGTGATACAATAAGAGTGCATATCGAAACAACAACAAAATGACCCACAGGACTTTGCACCATTCCGGGTCACCCAATCACGCACATCATGCCTTATCTACATTCTCTGTATCCGTGGTCTTGACGACGTTGAATGAGAAAAAACGCGGCGGTATAATAATCGCCTTGTTAGTTAGTCATGATTTTTGTAAGGAACCGTCGGAGCATTTAAATCGGGGAATTGCTGGCCTCTGGTAAAAGAATACGTACCCAAATTTGTAGGGAAAAAAGAAAAAAAAAAGAAAGCTGAATTTTTGTTGGACCTGTTTTTCTTAATAGTTTGTTTTCTAAGTGAAAATAAAATCGTGTTAATAAGAGAAAATCAGGACATGAATCACTATTCATGTCCTGATTTTCTCTTATTAACACGATTTTTTTTACTTCTTAACGTCAGTTACTAGTGAACTACACTTAGTTCACTAGTAACTGACGTTAAGAAGTCATAAACTCTCTAAAGAATAGCTGTTATTGTGTTACCGTTAACGGCTTTAGGAAACCAAACCTTACCTAAGTGTTGTGAAAGAGGTTCCTCATAGCAACATCAAAAAATATTGTTTCTTTCGTTATGAAGAAGTAGAAGTGTTCTTATGAATCAAATATTTTTTTTTTGTATTAGACCATACTTGGAAACCTTCTGGAAAGGAATATTATAATATACTCGTATATTGAAAGTCAAAATTCCAACTTTTAGTAGCGATTTTTACGAGAACATTTTTTTTGAAAAAAACAACTTTAAATACCCCCACGACTCCTGTACCGTTGCATGTATCCATAAGCAATTGTGCTTATGGATACATGCAACACACACGTAAAACCAATGTTTTGAAAAACACACGTACAACATTGTGGTTATTGGACGGGTTGGCGATTTCAGACTTATATTTATCGACAGTTATTGATACCTATGTAGCGGTATCTACAACGCCACATGCGAACAACACGCCATAGTGACGTCACGCAAAATCCTGCATCTCGCAAGCAGAGTTGAACGCGCAATTAGAATATATACAAACTTCCCAACATTAATCGTTGGGCAATTGCCCGCCAGACACAACACCCGTCTGGTCGAAGGATCCTCCCTTTTCTATAGAGGATGAGTGGACTTTACACCCTGTTCCTATCACCTACAAAGTAAATTCTATATGGTTACTTTTTTCTTTTAGATTATCATAATGTTAATTATTTTCATTATTAACCACTCTGTATTACGAACCTACAGGCTTTTAACACAAAATTGTTATACCCCACAGAGAGGGTATACCTCTTCATCACTTCTCCATAACAACCAATTCTCTTTAACCCCCTTCACAAGTATCTGCATTCATCAAATAGTCTCATTTGTAGTACAAAGCTTGCTTAGTGAGCAGATGTTCCGGAGACAGTGCAGTTTTCATGCATTCATCATTAGCTGACTACGTGACTGCAAAGAGAATGCCCTGCATTACCTACCTCATTTGCTATTTACAAAGGAATTTAAATATACAACCTTTTGTAATGAAGAAAATATAGCATTGTGTTGGAGTTTTTTTTGAGTCAAAGGTAATGAGCAATGGTTGCCGTCTCTGGCTTAACTGCACGTCGATTTCTTTGTTATAAGTAGCTTTTTTAATGTAAGAGTATCGTGAATTCAAAGATTTAAACATATTTACGATGGACGGGACAACACACACATAAGGCACATTGCTCGCAGAATGGCCGATGGAGCGGAAAGGTTCTGGAGTGGCGATCGTACCGGTAGCTGTAGCGTTGGAAGGCCTCCTACAAGGTGGACCGAAGACCTTGGCAAGGCTGCAGGAATCCGCTGGGGAGGCTTATGTGTGGACATCTTTCGGCTGAAATTATGATGATGAATGAAACAAATAGGTACGATAATATTCTACCGAACGAATTTCGGATACGGTAGCCAATCTCAACGGACGTTAAGTTTGATATTTTTAATGATTATATTAGTATAATCAAAACACACAATAGATTACAATAGGTTTTTACATACATTTTCTTACCTATTCTTTGAGCTGTGATAAAGTGCACTAGACCAAGACCAGAGTCTTATCCAAGTAAAATAAAATAAAAAAACGTGTGCGGTCGGGGGACATCCGTCTAAAACGAAGTTCCTTACACGAAACTCGCAAGTACACATACACTCGTATATGAAAGAGAGAGAAAGTGTGAAGTATACGTTTTTAGAAGCTTTCATAAAGTTGTCGCCATCTTGGATTTCATTTAGACCTCACTATCAACTTTAGCACCCTCAAAAATCATGAAAACGACACCCATGGCGAACAATTTTAAAGTTTTAGCAGTCGCCATCTTGGATTAATATTTTGACCTCACTATTGGCTTGGAGAAAGTCGCATGGAGGCATAACACTTTTTCGTTAGGTGACGATTTCCACCAGTTTACTCCCACCGCAAACCACGTTAAAGAACTTCGTTCCAGAAACCTCAGCTTAATCTTTAACACTGATCAAAGGTAACTACACAACATCAAATGAAGAAAAGCAAATGTCCGTAGAAAGTATTCGACAAGAAATTGTTAGTATAATAAAGACGGTTCCCACAAAGCCTTGGTGTTAACTTTATCACAGACGGGGGATTGTTCAGAGAATACAAACATAGCTGTTGCCTTCACCAGACGTTAACAAGTCGTAGACGGTAATTTCTCCCTGAGAGTACGTTGAGCAGGGATCGTAAACCTACATGGTATGTGTGCTGTAATTGGCTGTGGTTTTATTTAGATTTCCAAGGTTTCTTTTACTGTTTTTGTGTGTGGAAAAGTATGCTCGGACATTTCATTTCGATAAGTATTGACTTCTAAATGAGGTCGGTACGTTACAATAACTTGATTAATCAAACTCTCAAAAAAAAGCAAACAAAAATATGAAAATCAAATCTTGTTCCCAAGAACCGGTAGAGTGGTTCCAAAATCACTTTTTAGAAGCAAATTGATCAAAAGAGCAAAATTCTATGGCGGAGTCATTAGGCCAACCAAAGAGAGAGAGAGTGAGTATGTTTTTCATACTTTTGAGTAAGTTTATTCCGTATGTTATGCTGATTTTATTCCGTATAGGTTTTAAGTTGTAAGGATTTTGGTTTATTTTTCGAGTAAAATTTACTTTGACAAATCTTAAATACAATTTACGAGCTAGCTAAATGTATTATTTAGGTACAAGTTTATAAAAATAAATAATGGAAGAGCTCGTTGGGCAACAAAAAATTCGTCCGCATCACTTTCACTTTTAATGGGAAAAATGTCCAAAGTGCCTGGTAAGATTGCCACGTTGGATGGCATTGCTGATTCTTTGGCCTGAAAAATAGGCCAGCCCTCCTTTCACGCGAGGTGTCGGTCAACAGCCCGGCGAGTTTTGGTTCGCATAAAAAAATCTTCAAAATATAAATTCAAAATACTTCAATATACAAGCGAATGTTTACCATCCCTACCAAGGCAATAGTTCTGAAGTACCTGCGTAAAGTTTAGCTGTTAAGCGGCATTGCGGGAGTGAGGGACAGGACGCTTTCATGTAAACTTGACCGTACGAGTGGGACAGATATATGACTGTAGGGAGTTTTAGCAGGTAGGTAATGAACGCTCCGAGGAGTACTTTTAAGAAGAAATATAGCGTTCGAAACACTTGTCGCAAAATTAAAGTTTGAATTATTTTAATAGAGACAGAATGGTTGAGGTTGGCGCAGTGGTTAAGCCATTGACTGTCGCGAGTTTGATTCCCGCATGTAACAAATATTTGTATGACCTACAAGTAGTTATTCCGGGTCAGGCTGTTTGTGTATGTGAGTTTAAATGTTTGATTTAAGGTCTAGAAATCCTCTCTAATATCTCGTTAAAAAAATGAAATAGGTCACCCTCGACACGAATCCTCACGCCTCCATCTCGATTTAGTTTATTTCTTAAAATAACTTTACCAAAACAAGACCCGAAGGCATAGCTCACCAGCCAATTTAAATATCTTCGTAGGTCGGGATAAGCTAGAACTAGACGTATGGTTCTCGGTAAAGATGTCCATCCCCTGTCTTCTCTTTGGCGTCGTAAGCCTTTCCGACTACGGTTTATTCAAGACGCTAGACTAGATGACAGTGTACTGTTAAAGTATAAACAATATACTACAATCATAACTGATTTACATCCGTCACCTCACACAGCAGGTCCAGTTGAAAACCAGCGTCAGGCACTAGTTGTCTGGAGTTTTTGTTGAACTGGGCCTTTTTGGTGCAGCCGTGAGGCACACTTTTCTGCTCTTTTTTTACATCGGACTTTACACTTTCTATTTGATTTTTATTGTTGCTATCCCGTAATTAAAAACGTTCAAAATCTAGTCGCAATCTCATCTCAATGACAATCAATGTCAAAAACTTGTCAAAATTGTAGGGAAATTAGACGTATTTATGACAGATTGAGACTGAGAACAGACTGTGAATGTTCTTAAAATTACGAGAATTGCCCTTCCGATGTATGTATCTGGTATATTGTGTCTCTTTTAGTCTGTGCTAAATAAATGTGTTTTCGTTCTTGTGTCATAGTGAGTGATGATTGTAGTAATTGTTTACACGCCTAGCTATGTCACAACCCATGCTCCACCTCCTATCCTGCACTCTATGTCCAAAAATATGCAGTCAAAGTGACCTCTGCGCTGCCACCGACAACGCCGTGGAAGTGACAAAGTTTTGGAAAAACAATATTTAAAATACAGTTATGCCCGCAACACGAAGATGAAAAGTATCTATGTAAAGCAAATATTAATATTCAAGTCACAACTTTCAGTTATATGGAAGGCTCTTTATTTTCTCGTTTTTATTTTTAGTGTTTATCGTTGGAAACTGGTAAATGGCTTTGGTAAAGAATACTGTATACATAACTTAGCAGTAAGTTTTCCGAATAGAATAAAATAAAATGGGTATAATACCGCAAGTTGACGTAGTGTTTCAATTTGATAATTA
This sequence comes from Apamea monoglypha, assembly GCA_911387795.2. Taxonomy (NCBI): domain Eukaryota; kingdom Metazoa; phylum Arthropoda; class Insecta; order Lepidoptera; family Noctuidae; genus Apamea; species Apamea monoglypha. The sequence goes on from OU426918.1 coordinate 6,142,234, forward strand.
ATTAATTTCCCTGACAGTGCCTTGTTTTTGTCACTTCTTTAATTAATCAATTATTCCTCAAGAGCCATATTTTTTGCGGACGGAAGCATGATAACCTAATACTTATAGGGCAACATTTCCAGAACGAAAATTTTGGAACCAAAACGAACCGTGTTTTCTTTTACAGTAGCTTCCCATACACATCATTAATCTTTCGAGCTGATTCTGCAGAGCCTGGTGCCACGGTGGAACTCGTATTCGTAAATAACACGATGTTTCAAGATTTCCGTATTGTGAACAGAATGATGTCAAAGAAAAATCAAAGGCCACGAAAACATATGAATCACTAATTTCGAGACACAAATACACAAGCTTAAATATATATAAATTCGAATTTGGAATTCCGAACCAAACGCCAGATATTTAAGATCAAAGTGGCCAGTTCGACAAAACGCCAATTTCATATTTATATTTTTCCTTATCTGTACTACTAAAGCAAACGAGAGCTTTGTTTCTTTGAACGCGCTAATCTCGGGAACTACCAGTCGGACTTGAAAAAATATTTTTGCATTTGATGGCCAATTTTTTTAGAAGTCGGGCAAAAATGTAAGAAAGTACGCCAATCGAAAACGAAGTAATAGTGCGATGCGATGCGACGCGGGTTTCTTGTTTCCCCTGGGAAACAAGAAATTTCACGCGGACGAATTCGTAGGCAGAAGGTAGTAGAATATAATCATCCTTTTAACATCAAACTTAATAAAATCTTTATTCAGCTTAATGCTTGTGTCTTAAAGGAAGGAACTTAAATTCTCCAATGGGTGGAGTTTGAACTCACGACTTCGCTTTTCGTTTTGCTCTCCACTTGGCAGACGAAACATGGAAACCATTTTTGGAATCCGCCGTCCGCTAATGTGATAATATTGTAAAATATCAAAGAGGTCAGCGTTGTACCCTACATTCGAAACAAAAGAACATTTTCACTTAAATTCCAGAAGTGGTTTCGTAACTGACAGCTCAATTTATTGCTGGCCAACATAAATTCGGCTTCGAAACTTAAACTTGTAAAGCAACTTCAAGACATTTAATTACGTATTTGTTTATTTTGTAAAGTTTACCGTCTTAACGGGTCTTTTTCTTTAGTATTTTCTGGAATAGGCATAATAGATTCATTCTGAAATTCTGTATGACAATAAGTGGTCCAGAACTTAAAGTTATTTTAGCTTTGACAGCAGCAACCTTATTTTGACGAGAATAAAGACCACAGTGATTTTGACAGCCCTGTCAGTGGCAGCAAGCCAACAGCAACCTTATAAGAATGAGAATAAAGATCACTGTGATTTGGACAGTGATGCAAAATCAGAGGTAAAATAACTGTAAAAGGGCTGTAAGTTATGGCGAATATCACCAAATGTAATGTGATTAGAAAGAACCAAATCATATTCTTTGCTGTAGGTTGCTTTGATAATAATAATTATTATAGACAGCTGATTAAGGGTGAATTTCATCAATGATGCTGAATGCGATCAACACATCTAAACCGCGTTCAAGAGCAGTCAGCGTCAGTATCACAGAGCACTTTATAATACGGGTAGTCAGTATTCGAAAACGATGGTGACACTGACAGCGCATATAGGGTGACTGGTAATTAGTGACCGATAATAGAAGAAGAAAAATCTTTTGGGGTGATTATGGTCATGCTCTTGGAAACATTAAAAAAATAAATATTTACTTTGGGAAAGTTGTTTGTTATGATGAGTACAATCATTTGTTTATCGGTATCGGTCGCTAACTTGACCAAGATTTCAGAAACCAGGAGTAATTAATTTTACTTCTAGAAGGATTTATTTCTGTAAATTAAAATAATAAGTAAGCAAATGACAACAAATACCTAATTAATAAATAAAAATAAAATACAGCGTCGAAGAATTCATCAGCATCGCTGTCGACTGGTAATGTACCCAAGAGACCTGCGGCATTACCTCGTTGAATGGCAATGCTTAGCCTCTGACTAAGGTAAAAGCCAGCCCCAGGGTCACGGGAAGTGTCAACCAGCCGTTTAGAAATTTCCTTAAAAAGACCATGAGCACTCCGACCCCACTCCGGCCCGAGGGTTTCAACCTCACACGACTTGAATCATTTTTATGTTGTTTGAACAAAAATGTGACTATGTGTAGGTACGTATATTATAGGTAGGGATAAGAGTCTCTCTTGACCCTTTCCCGTAAGGTACTCAAATATAGATCGTCTGGATATTGGAAGCTCACGCAAAAATAGGCCTTTTTTTGGGTGGGAAATCATCATATGACTTTTCCCGTTCTGGGCGGAGCGGGAGGGCGTGTCAGACTTTTACTGACTAAAACCCACCCGTGTTCCTTCAATTGCCAGTGCCAGGGGCCACGGTATCTCTTTCTATAAAACCCGCGGCCATGGCAGGCATCGGCCCTAGCGGACCCCGTCAGTTTTGTGCTGACATCTCTTTGAGGCGCGCGTTGAACACAACGCGCCGTCGACCCGGGCCTGGTCCTTACCGGGCGGCGAGCTGCCTATTGCTCGCCGCCCGCAAGCCCGCGCCTATGGTGGCCGGGAATTCCGCCTTGCGAGCATTACTGCTTTGCAGAAGGAGGTGACGGCTTCCCATGGACTCTCACTCCATACTATGGCCTGGATCAGGGCCGGACGCGAGAGATCGCCGCCGCCGATCGCCGCCACAGGACGCGGCGGTGCTCCGCCCAAGCAGGGCAGACCTCCACCGTATGCTCCATCGTGTCCTCTGGGCGATCCACACAGTGGTGACACCCTGGCGTTTCCTCCCACCTTATCCTGAACAGAAACCTCCCGAAACAACCGTGTCCGGTGAGGAACAGCGTCAGGCGGAAAGTGAGGGCGCCGTGGCGCCTCTCCAGCCACTCCTCAAATAGGGGGAAAAAACTTATAGCCGCAATTGTGGCGTGCCCAACACTGGGTTGCGACAATCGTACTCTCCATGTTGCAATGAGATCCCCCCGGTGCTCCGTCCGCTGTACGCAAAAATAGGCTTTAACACTTGACATCTGCAAATAATCTCCAAGAAATTTCACGTAAGTGGTAGGCTTTTCTTACGTTCGCAACATATATTAGTAGTTATGCTATGTGAGAAATTATAGGTAAAACACTACGTCTCGTAACAAAACGACTTCTAACTATAGTCCAAATTCGAAATTCAAAAATAGCTCAATGATTTAATCTTGTGTCTAAAGATAAACCTAGTTTTTTTAATAAGATTAAATATCTGTTTACGTTATGTATACGGCATACGAGTAGCAATATAAAAAACAAACTAACTTCTTTCTTATATCTATGGACACGGGCGTCCTCTCTGTGAGAGGGAGTGGACCGTAATCCACCACGCGGACCCAGTGCGAGTAGGTGGATGTCACGTCTTCGATTTTTTTTTTTGTTCTAGGACATGCCGGTTTCCTCACGATGTTTTCCTTCACCATTTTGAGAGCAGTGGCGATAGTGATGAAATGAAATACACAAAGTAAAGTTCCTGCCAGGGTTCGAACTCACGACCTTCAATTCATAAGTCGGATCCGAAACCACTGGGCCCCCACTGCTCCCAACAGTGTAACATTACAGTATTTCTTGCGTACCTAAGTAATGCAATAGATTCGCCTCTTATTACATAATTCACCAAATGTGGATTGACAAACACCTCCATCTACCCCTCCGTGGAATATAGGCGTGATGTCATTTTATGTAAAATGCCCGGGCAAACAAAGAAATACAAAGCTAAAATTTTCCTAAGTCAACAGTAGTTACGGCCAGCGTACCCACTGTGTGAGGGTAGGTATAAACCCAAAGGTGTGTAGCCCACCACCTCTGACCTCAAACGAGGATCATTGGGTTTAGAGAAATCTATTGCGCAGCCTTCTCGTAGTGCCTATTAATTTACCCCGGCTTAACCCCCGACGGCGTGAGTAGATACATCGAATTCCTTATTACGCACTAACTTGAAAGAAACAGGCTGTGAGCAATGTTTCCTACATTATTTATGTACTTAGGATTCGACTTTGGATATGTCTTAGGTGTAAAGTAAAAGTAATCAGTAACTTGCTTAGCATTTATTCGGAGTTTCTTAGGATAACTTGGAAACTCAGTAAGGAAGATTGTTAGAAATATTCTAGACTTTTATCCTTTCTAAGGATATTATAGGTTTATTTACACGAAAGCGTCCAAATTTTCATACGTTTTTTGCAGGTTCGACACGCTTTTCTGCAGGTTCAAATTTGCAGGTCAGTATCAGGTTGTATAATATAAATATTTATTTATATTATAATTATAATCCTAGAAATTTATCAATACAATCTCTAAGTTCATTATTACCATATTGAATGACTATTTCATAAAGTCATGACATTTGAGAGGCCACAACTGGCCTCTCAAATGTCTCAAATGAACTTAAATGAACTTAAGGAGTTATGTTGCTGATTCTGATGATTAGATTCTGTAAAGCCATATTTATTACAGCTGCGAATCATATTTCAATCAACATAGAACCTGCCACTGACTTGCAAATTGCAAAAAACGTAAGTATATTTCGCGGGTTACCTTAGCGTATCCCCTTAATGTAAAAGTAGATATATTATATACTAGCTGCGCCCCGCGGTTTCACCCGCATAACTTTCGATCCCGTAGGAATATCGAGATAAAGAGTATCCTATATGTTAATCCTGGTTATAAACCATATATGTGCCAAATTTCATCCAAATCCGTTCAGTAGTTTTTGCGTGAAAGAGTAACAAACATCCATCCATCTATCCATACAAACTTTCGCGTTTATAATATTAGTAGGATAATAATAATATATTTATTAGACCAAAAGAATAAATAAGTTACACAATTTGTCTTAGCTACTTAAAATTATGCCTAAGAGTAAATCGGTTACAAATGTGTCTAATTATTAGCATCTGCTGCCGAACTAGGTTTATAGCCTGTATTTCAGTACGCAGCGCCTCAAGCCCTCGGACTGGATATGAGCTTAGTAACAAAAGGAAACGGTTTATTAAAATATGAACATAATTATATAAAAATAATGAAAGGTTGATGTCTTCTAGGTGTGTAAGGTGAAGAAGGTGAGTGTATGTGTGTGAGAGGGTGTGTAGACAATTAAGTAATTTTAGCTAGTAGATTCTTTAGGTCAAGCCGACAAACTGTATCACTATTTCAGGATGGTCAGCATATTCTCTGTTTGGTCTTACGTCAATATTGGAATATGGGTCTGACTCATTTTGGTACATATTCATGGCTAAACTTCCGAACTAATCTTAATGCCTATCATAAGAATATATCATCGCAGAATTAGGTAATTTGATACTTGAAGAAAAGTAAAGATTACTTTTAGTTAATAAAGTTTTCACGTTACTAGGGTTACTAGGGCCACGAGCACAACTAATTTAATTTTTAACTATTTTTAAGATGGGCATCACAGTCTAGCAAAAGCAATTCAAGAATACTAATGACCTACCTAGATTAGATTGTGTCTTCTAAAGAGTCTGTATTATTTACATAATTTTTAAGTGCTTCCACTTACGGAGCCAAATATTTCAAGAATGTCCCTGAAACTTTCATTAAAACCGCTAAAAGTGTTGTTTTAGGCTACTTTTAATTTCCATTTAGGGCTGCTTTCAGTTTCAGACACCTGCTTCAAACATTGAAAAAACAACTAAGGTGTTTTTGACAGTTTTTTTTTTTTTCAGTAAACTTGGGATAATATTTCAGGCTGTATAGGTCACTACAGCCAATTACTCACTAAGTTTATATCGTAAAGGTCGATGTCAAAATATAATTTATCGCTCGTCGAAGACCTAAGATCGATGGTCGAGCAACATAGATTAATGTCGGATATAAATAATACAGCCCGAATAATCGTAATCGGTATCGGAAAACTAATATTAAAGGTGAGTCATCGGAAATATTCGTTTAGGATCGTATTGGGGTTTGCTGGGGCACAAATTATTAATCTGACTCGTGTTCTTGATACAGCATTTAGTTCTAGTAATGAAAATCTGGAACGTCTGAGCTGACATTGCATATTACCTGCTTGTAAGGATAACTAATCTAATTGTTATTTCGTTTTTGTTGTTTTCAGTAGGTAAGTATAATACAGCAGTAGTGGCCAAGTGATAATGGCCACCTTACGAGTTAGTTATTATTATTCATGAATAATTTTTTTCAAGTATCTGTTTTTGACAATAGAAACTCAGCAGAAGGCCAATTCAAGTAATTTAAAACATTCAAAATCTAGTCGCAATCTCATCTCGGCGACAAACAAACGTCAAAAAGTTGTCAAAATGTAGGGAAATTAGAGGTGTTTATGACGGATTGAGACTGAGATCAGACTGTGAACGTTCTTAAAATTACGAGAATTGCCCCTCTGACTTCAAGTAGGTTTCGACAAAGTTTAAAACAAGTAAGTATCTAGCTGAAATATATAAAGAACAATATAAGTAACTGCGTTTTATATAAATTATTCGTGCATCTTTTTGAATAGGTAAGCCCACACACACACATAGTACACACAGTTGACACTCACAGTGCACCCACAGTTGAGCAGTAGCCCAGTGGTAATGGCCCCGACTTACGAATTGTACGTCGTGGGTTCGAACCCAGCCAGGCTCTTTACTTTGTGTAAATAATTTCATCACCGCTGCTCTCGAAACGGTGAAGGAAAACATCGTGAGGAAACCGGCATGTCTTAGAACCAAAAATTCGAAGACATGTGACATCTACCAACTCGCACTGGACCCTCGTGGTAGATTACGGCCCACACCCTCTCACAGAGAGGAAGCCTTTGTCCCAGCAGTGGGAACATTATAGGCTGATTATGAAGTTTAATACAGATATACAGATAAAGGTGTAGGATGGCCTTTACCAGAAGTGGTCATAGTATTAGTTGTTCAGCAACTTCAATATCATCCGGACTGTGCCGAAATGTTGGACGTGGAGGTGGCACGACAGCGGCTCCCCTGTCTTCATCTCTGTCATCAGAAGACAGCCGCCACGCAACCATCGATGCGACGATCTGCTAGAATGATAGTTACCAGCCAGTGTCACTCTTATCCGACCTCCTCGGTGATTCCAGTAACTTCGTAACAAAACTAAAGTCTGTTCAAAAATGTATGTTTCAAATTTCAAATGTATATTTCAAGTTAAACAAATATCAACTTTATTTTAATGTTAATTAAATTGATTTCAGAGTGACTAGCACTACTGAAACAGTTATAAAAATGTTTGAATTTGTAGCGTAAACGGAACTTTATCGTGTAGGAATTAAAGTTATTTTTCCATAAACTCATATTTGTTTACATTTTTTTTAAATAAATCGCAATTGCAGATTAGAAGTTACCGACGGCACCGTCACAGACATAAGTAATTTACAAAGCACACCTTAGCAATTAAACAAGAGATGTAAGATGTCATTATGAGCTCGACTGTCATTAATGAGACAGAATTACGTTTTCTATTGTTACCGGAATTAATAAGCTTGCCTAACAGACGAGGGGGGAGGGGAGAGGGGGAAACACTATTGAGACGCTGAGCTGTTTATTTGATTCATCGTAGCCTATTTATAATGTATGATATTGATCTGTAGTAAGGCGTGGTCATTATGTTCCCGTTAATAGTGCTTTGGTATGCCATGGCGTCTCTTGGGACCATTTGGGTACGCTGATGTTTGATGATAATGTCTCCTATCAGCTATTACGATAAATGTGAATCAGCTGTGTTTTGTTACATATAGAAAAAAAGAAAATATGTTTATATGGATTATGTTGGCAATTTCGATCATAGTATAAATTAGGTCACAAAAAGAGATTAAATAATTATTATAGACTGCCTCGTTGGTCTAGTGGTTGTAAGCGTTACTGATGAGTATGAAGTCCTTGGTTCGATTCCCGGGTCAGGCAAAGTGTTATTGGGTTTTCCTATCAGGAATTTCTCAGTAATGGGCAATAGGCTCGCTCCCTGTTACATGGAAATTAAATATAACTGGCGATATACAGGTGTGATGTTGTGGCAACCTCTATCATTGTAATATGTCACAAATTATCAACTCAACAGAGCGTAGTGCTCGCAACCGGCGTAAGTGTATGACCAGAAGGCCAATTCTCGTAATTTAAAACGTTCAAAATCTAGTCGCAGTCTCATCTCGGCGACAAACAAATGTCAAAAACTTGTCAAAATCTAGGGAAATTAGATTTATTTTTGACAGATTGAGACTGAGATCAGACTGTGAACTTTCTTAATATTACGAGAATTGCCCCTCAGATATATGGACATAAACGAGGCAAAAGGAGTATATAAGGATCGTACCAGGTGGCGTTCTGTAGTTTCTGCCTACCCCCATGGGAATCAGAATCAGAATCAGATCTTTATTTGCTTTGAATGTAGGTACAGGTATAAGATATTATAAGTACATAAATTAATGAGATCGGCTACAATCTACCTTGCGGCGTGCAAATTATTACATAAATGAAAATATTTACAGAAACAAAAAATAATGTCAACAAAACAAAACAGAAATTAAAGTGAAGTCAATTAATAATATTATAGTCAGGTACATACATAAGTCTTACATGGTCAAATATGCAATTAATTATAACATTCATAATTAGGATAAATTTAAGCAGGAGTGAGTTTATGTAGGTTTATAAATATATGTTTTAACTCAATTAAATAATTGATACATATAAATATACACGCAAGCATTTACGTCAAGAAAATCATTTTATATTGCAATTCTGTTGTGATTTTTCAAAAATAAAATAAACTTAACACAGATATAGAAATGCAATAACTTACAGTATGAAACGTTAACGTGAACGTTAAAGTTTATTGTAATATTTCTTCAATATTTCACAGTGACATTACTGAAGGATATTGCATTCTTCGTTCTCGAGATTTGAATGTGAAATGGCTGTTTAGTAAAAGATAAATATCTCATTTCATTTCAGCCTTCACTACATTCATTTTGATCTCGAGAAATAAATAACGCAGGTATCTATTGCATACGTAACATATATACACACATAATCAGCCTATAATGTTCCCACTTGTTGCCCTCTCTGCGAGAGGGCTTGGGCCGTAATCCACCACGCGGGCTCGGTGCGGGTTGGTAGATGTCTTCGATTTGTTCTAAGACATACCGGTTTCGTCACGATGTGTCCTTTATTACAAAGTAGATACAAAAAAAGAATAAGAGAGATTTAGTGTAAGAGAGAAAGTTATATCTTTCTTCTCTCTCATGTAACGAAATGTGCCTAAACGTGACGCGTTCTTGAAATTACATTCTCGCCTTATTATCGAATCGCCGCCTAAGAAGTTTCACTTCAATAACTTAAGAAAAAAGTTATTCTGATATCTTTTTTTGGTTGTCATTCATTCATTAATCCGTGTAATGACCGATTCCTATAATTAATTTACTCTTGTATCTTTGCCACTAATGAATTTGGTGAGCAAAACGATTTGTTTTTTTTATAGGAACCAAAGATAAGCATGATCTTTTCGTGAAACTTTATCTTAAAAACTTTAATACCATCTGCAAAACGAACGTGGAATTGGTGTGAATTGACGTTGTTTCGAAGTAAGGAGTCGTTCGCGGGCTTGCGGGCAGCGAGCAATGGGCAGCTCGCCGCCCGGCAAGGACCAGGCCCGAGTCGACGGCGCGTTGTGTTCCACGCGCGCCTCAAAGAGATGTCAGCACGAACTGACGGGGTCCGCTAGGGCCGATGCCTGCCAGGGCCGCGGGTTGTTCGAAAGAGATACCATGGTCCCTGGCATAGGCAACTGAAGGAACGCGGGTGGGTTTTAGTCAGTAAAAGTCTGACACGCCCTCCTGCTCCGCCCAGAGCGGGAGAAGTCATATGATGATTTCCCACCCAGATAAAAAAAAAAAGGTATCGTTAAGTGGTCATAGTGAATAAGGGCCCAGTTCAGTTGACAACCGCATGAACTTTAAAACGTAGTAGCCTACCATTTCACTTTATTTTCATTATACGGGGTAATATTCCCTAGAATATTGTCATGAAATAGCTTATACAGCTCGCCCCGGTTCACAAATTTACCGAAGTTTTACAGCTTAACTACCAAGGTGTTCTGGTATTCATAAAAAAACTTCGGCAAAATTTACAGGCAGCTGCAATATTTAACGAGATTTCAAATTAATTATCTCGGGAAAGTTTTTAATGTGAGTAGTTATAACATTTACTAGGAGTTTTGTAGTTTATAGGGGTTATGACGTAGAAGAAGTTTTACTGAACTTGAGTTACTGGAACGAAGTTCTTTAACGGAGCTTGCAGTAAGAATAAACTGGGAGAAATAGTCACGTAATGAAAAAGCGTTATGCAACCTCCATGCGACTTATATATAGTTTTCATAGCTTTCGCGGGTGCTGAAGTCAATAGTGAGGTCAAAATGAAAATCCAAGATGGCGGCTGCAAAAATTTTCACATTTTTCGTCATATGTTTCATTGCCATGGTTTTCAAGGGTGCTGAAGCCGACAGTGAGGTCAAAATGAATATCCAGGAAGCGGCTGCAAAAATTTTTCGTCAATTTGAATTTTTTGCAGTTTACCATCCTGGATATCCATTTAGAACTTCGTTCCTGCCGGGGGTCCCCCGACCCCACACGTTTTTTTTATAAGAAGCTTCTGCCCGCAACTTCACCCGCGTTAACCTTGGAAATTATCCCACGGGAACGCACTACTGGAATTAAATGTAACCACATTTTATCCAAATTCGTTCAGCTATTTTTGCGCCAATCCGGAACATACACAAGCAGACAAACGGACAAAGTTCTAAAAACTATCTTTTCGGCATCAAACTCATTTCCACACCTCATAGTAATTACTTTTGTTCAAAAATATTCTTTGTGCAGTTTTGACTTAGTTACTATTTTATTGTAGAATATGGTTTGAGTCTGTCTGTCTTAGATTGCTTTTCCGCCAGTGGTGAAGCTAAGCTACGAAACCATGTATCTATTTCCACCAGAGCTAATTGGGGAAGAAGAGGAAGTCTCGATATACATGGTCCCCACATGCCCTGATCTGACCAAGATTATGTCTGGACTTCAGAAGGGACTCTGACCCTTCAGTTAGTTTCGCCATTTCTTAGGGATAGTCAGAAAGGAAACGTCGACTCTATCTAGTTTTTTTTTTCATATGATGTGCAGGGCATGGTCAAAGATCGCATAGGGGTTTGGAAGGAAAATGGGGAGGCCTTTGCCCAGCTGTGGGACACAATAAACGCTAACAAAAAAAAAATGTATAAATGTGATTATTATATCCCATTTACAGAATTTTATTTCTTTTTATTTGAGTAAGATTTGTCGTATGCAAAATCCTCGTTTCGTTGAACCCTTTTCCATCAGAGTTAAGTTAAGCAAAACTTTAGACATCAAACGATTGATATTGTTTGATAGGGTACGTATTGCAATATCTAAAATTAAAAGAACTAACGTTAAATAACCTACGTTCAAAATCCCTAAAATCTAGATACATAGTGTTTTTAAATACCTAAGCAGCTAACACCTAAGCTACCTACGAATTATCTAAGTTTAAAATACTGATTGTACTAAATATCTATCATTCAAAAATATGTTTCTGGCACTCGCTGGCCACTGTTCTAACCTAACCTAACCTAGCTGTTTCGATTTAAAAAGGATATATGCGTGTTACGCATACGGGTATAGAAACATATAACGGTGAGGTAAACCAATTTAAGGAACTTTGTACATAGGAATTTCAAGTTTTAGCTTTATGAACTTCAGTAACATATCCATTTGACAGTTTCAGCTTTCGGTATTTTGAATATAAATGAAACAATCATTAGGTATTTAGATTTTGGGGATTTCGAACGTAGGTTATTTTACGTCTGTGCTTTTAATTTTAGATATTGCAATAATTACCATTTGATATCATACACATCTATCTGGCAGCCTTATACAGGGATGAAATAACATCATTAAAGGAAAAATCCTTTCTCAGATAACTTACAGCAGGTTCTTAAGAGAGGATTAAGTACTACTAGCAGGAGTCTTGTTCGATAAATTACGTAGTTCCCATGGGAAATCTATTATTGGAATCGATCCAACGCGGGTCCGCTTTTGAAACCCCGGTTATCTCATTGACCTTACAGCCAGTGTCAATGCTTGCCAGTATCTACAAATGGGTAGGTTATACCTTGGTAATCACTTAAAATTAAAAGTAAAGGGATATCTGAAATCCAATTCCCGTAATTAAAAACATTTAAAATCTAAGCGCAATCTCATTTTCTTAAATCTAGACGGTTGGCGCAGTGACTGCTGCGCTGCGTGTTGCGGGTTCGATTCCCGCACGGAATAAATATTTGTATGACCTACAAGTAGTTGTTCCGGGCCTGGCTGTTTGTGTATGTGAGTTTCAATGTTTGTAAACGCACCCACGATACAGGAGAAATTCCTAGTGTGGGGCAAGGTTTTTTTAAAAAAAAAAAAAAATTGCGACAATTAATGTCAACAACTTGTCATAGAAGCAGGCAAATGAGAGGTATTTTTGACAGATTGAGACTGAGGTCAGACTGTGAAAGTCTTAAAATTACGAGATTTGCCCCTCCGTAATCTTTCCCCGGTGTACGCATGCCTATTTCCTGTACGCTTGCAATTCTGCAACATCACAATCAGGTACATTAAAGGTATTCTTGAAACTAGTTATAATCAAATAGGTACATATATGTATTCATGTTCACATTTAATCCTAAATTGGAAACTCTATTACAGGGTGGTAAGTTCGTGTGATATTTCAATATAGAATTTAGCTCTGAAACACGCTTTGATGTGAGTTCCTGCTAGGTACAACCAATTAAAACTAATTTCATTAGATGTTCGCGAACATTTTGAGGTAAACACATCTATTCATCAACCTTGGGTTGGGTAATCAAATAAATGTTTGGTAATTTAGCTTCACGTTCATTATAAAGTGACCTACACACATAACTCACATACTCAGACACTGCACCTACACTCATGTACACTCACAGGACACGAACACACTCACATACACACACCCTACACACACTCATAGAACCCACTCACAGCTCACGAACACACTCACGATTGTATTTACAATCCAATTTTATTGACACCACATATTGTGTCTATTGTTAGGGCCACTTTACACACCCTCACCATTTCCTTCAAACCAGCACACACTTCAATGGGAATGTCATTATTTACTTTTGTATGTACAGAATTTACATAAGAGATGCTTCACACACGTAATCTCCTTACGACTCAATCGTACGGCTAGGCGAATATCGCCTTTGTAGTACAGTATTATCACAGGAGAGATAGGTGCAGAAGGTTGGATCCTACAACCCGATTCGAATTTTACGGCGGCTCTGAAGTGCTCTAGTGACTGCGCGGTACCCTTCAGTTCAGTCACCCTTCACCCTCGCTGACAGGTGAATTTGTTACTGCGCAGTAACTCGGCTTATGTTCCTAGCCGCCATAACGTTTGAATGCCGTTTGAATTCCGCATAAACGTTTGCGCACATAGACATGCTTCACGTACAGCGAATGCAAGCGCACTAGTTTGAAGTAGTATGAGATCACCGTACGTTCGCGTCTATGGTTTGTTTTACGAGTATCTAGTGAAAGTGTAAACAATCCCTGTTCAGGATAAATGCTTACGCAATCACTTGCTAAAGGGAATTAATAACACATTCATTTGTATTTAGGCGGCTTCAACTTTACATCTCACCACTTTTTCCAATAATTGTTGTTTTAATAACTTTATTAATCAGTTGAAGGACACTGAACGAGACACAGTAGAAGTTTTATTGTTATTACGTCTGGGAGCGTTTGGGACTCTAAACGCCCCTAGACGTAATAACAATAAAACTTAGCAAACTGTAAAATTGTTATTGAAATATCATCGACGAAAATTGGTTTTAAATTCCCTCCGTATACAAAAAGTCCTAAAAGCAATTAATGGTCCTAAAAGCAAAATGACCTGTAATCAAAACTACACTTTAGCAAAATGTCCTACTAGCAAATCGCCCTACGAACATTACTGTACCTTACAAATAGGATGTTCTGCTAATAGGATAATTAAGTCCTATTAGTAGAACGTCATATTTGTAAAGTACAGTAATGCTCAAAACTTACCATCGATTTTATCATCATGGCTCATTACAGCATTTATTTGAAGGGTACCATTGAAATGAAAAATAAAGAAGAATTAAAGTACTGGCACTTAAGAAACATCGTCAGAGGAAAAACAGCTTTATGGTGATTTAAAGTTAGAATTTCGGGTTTAACATAATGTAACTCATACCTATATCTCCCGAAAGGTTTGGCAGAGGTGCACGTGTTGACGGGGTCCACTAGGGCCGATGCCTGCCAGGGCCGCGGGTTTTTCGAAAGAGATACCGTGGCCAGTGGCATAGGCAACTGAAGGAACACGGGTGGGTTTTAGTCAGTAAAAGTATGACACGCCCTCCCGCTCCGCCCAGACCGGAAGAAGTCATATGATGATATCACACCAAGAAAAAAAAGAGGTGTACGTGTAGTATACCTAAATGTTGGGTTATGGTATTCAAATAATCAAATCAAAGCATTAAATTTGTAAGTAGTGACACTACAAATTTATAGGAGGTACGTTTATTTATTTATTTTACCATGGTTCACCTAGAAAACATGATATGGACTTTCTGGTGGACCATGGGCAACAAACGGATAAAACAGAACAGAAAACATAGGTACGTTTATGATCCATTTGTTTACATTTTCATCAAATACTTTTCGAATAGACAATAGTTTGACATACATACATTGAGATCGTCACGTCGTACGTACGCGTGTCTACACAGGAAAAAGAATTAACCAGTGGGCAATCTGTAACCATGAATTCAGCATATAATTCTACTAAGGGCTGATTTTTCAATCATTTGATCATTTTATTCGAGGAATAATTTTGAAATGTTGACAGTTACTTTATACAAAAACTGTCAAACGTCAATTTTATTCCTTGAATAAAAGTTAACTGGCGATGGAAAAATCAGCCCTTAAAATATTAGCTGTTCCATACATTTTGACCGCGTAAGTATTGCACTCTCCTATGAAACAGCAGATTTTTTTTAATAACCGACGGAATATTTCTACGCTGGAGGGTCTAGGATCATGTTCTGAATTCATGATTGTAGTTTGTGCCCTGGTTAAGGTTGGCTGATTTTTTTCGTACATGTCCTAGAAAAAAAAAAAAAAAAAAAAAAATTTCGAATACATGTGACATCCACCCACACCGCACTGGGCCCGCGTACTGGATTGCGGTCCACTCCCTCTCACAAAGAAGAGGCCTGTGTCCCAGCAGTGGGAACATTATAGGCTGATTATGATTATGCTGAAGCTATGTACATGCGCCTGTTTTCACTCATTTGTATGTTACTGGCCTTCTGATCATACCTATTCTGTGGTCAGTATTATCTCTGTTCTATTCAGACCTGAATCGCTTTACAAAACACAAAAGGATCGAGAGAATAGTGTTCGAATCTTTTAGAGAAAAATCGTGTTTGTATGAATAGTATTCATTGAATTGATGTGGGATCATGGATTCTATTTGCAGTTGAATAAAGGAATTATTGGTTGAATAAGATATGTTTTCTTTTTTTAGAACGTTGTGAGGGAGATATAGTTTGTAATGGACACAATAAACTTTCTCTATATTAACACATAGAAGTGAAAAATAGCACAACCATGTTACGCCAATTATGTTTAAGTACCATGTAATAGAGGGCGTGGCTATTGCTATCGACCGGGTAAAAATCCAGACTCTGGAATTTTTCCGCTACGGAGAAATTCCAGATGGAAAACCCCAATAGCACTTTACCCTACCTGGGAATTGAACCCAGGACCTCATGCACAGCAGACCACTACACCAACTGTTACTGTTAGCCTGCATCATCCCACTGCTGGGCAAAGGCCTCTCGCCATGACTTCCAGCTCAAGCTAAAATAGACCACTCCTTCTTAGCAGTAGCGCCTGCGACCACTCGACCAACGAGGTCATTCATTGTTCACTTGTAGAACAAAAAGCCAACAATATTTTTGCTTGATATCCAACATACGTAATCGAACCTCTGATCGATCACGAACCCAATGTGTCAGTTAAACAAATACAGTTAATTGGGTATCTGTGTACTTAGATCTGTTTGTCAAGCTGCGCCGCTAAAAGGACCGCAAACAGTAATATTAGGATCAGTGTTTGTCCGATACTGATGACGTCAGCATATATCAATGTGTGATGGATTTTGTCAATTAATAAATGTGAAATGGATAGTGGGCATGATCAACCTATTATATTTTACTGCTGGGACACAGTCGTTTTCTCTGTGAGAGGCAGTGAGCCGTCCATCACGCGTGCCCAGTGTGTGTTGTCACGCGTCATGTCACTTTTTTGGGTAGGACGGTTTTCTCACGATGTTTTCATTCGACATTTTGAGAGCAGTGGTGATGAATGGGTGACCATCCATTACATGTCAAGACCCCTCCGTGCCTCAGAAAGCACGTAAGCCGTTGGTCCCGGCTGTCATTCGTAGATCTTTGGCAGTCGTTACGAGTAGTCAGAAGCCCCAAAAGTCTGACATTCAGTCTTGCCAAGGAGTATCGTATTACCCAGAAATGGGGTTGTGAAGGTCAGATAGGCAGTCACTCCATTTAAAATACTTTTATTCTGCTGCATCCGGTTAGACTGGAAGCCGATCCAAAATTGTTGGGAAAAGGCTAGGCAGATTGATTGGATAGTGATCCGATTAAAATGTAATCTACTAAATTGTTTGGGGTACCGCTGACTAGTTAGGTTCGATTTTTAGGTCAGGCAAGGTGTTATTGGTATTTTCCATCTGGAACTTTTCAGTAGCATTCCGGGGTCTGGATTTGTACCCAGTTGAATAGTCTCGCCCCCTATTACATGGGACTTAAACATAACTGGCGAAATGTGGATGTACTATACAGGGTGGCAGGGACATTGACGCGCCAATGTCGTGAAAAGATTAGGTACACCTGATGCCATAAACAAAATTACGAAAGTAATTCATCTCGGAAATGACCAATTTGAGCCAACCAACAAAGAGTGGGCAATGTATTGCAAACAACGCGATCAAAACGCTCCGCGGGTGCGCGTCGATTTCTCTACCACCCTGTAGGTACACCTCTGGTCAACCCTTCGGGAAACAAGGCGTGATGTTATGTTATAATAACCTCAAAAAAAGCATTAATGCTTCAAGCAAAGCTTCTAAAGAAAACCCTCAATTCAAATGGATGACATACGAGTACATATCGAAACGTCAAAGTAGTAGGTAATATAAAAAGTAATATTCCACACAAAGCTTAAGATAAAAAGCTTGAAGCAGCAAATATACGGGACGGTAAACGTATCTTATTTTAAAAGAAAAAACTTCCTTTGGTCGCTTTCTTTAACCTTAATAAGGACTGAAATTAAAGACGACGTTCATGCCGATGAGTTCTCATACAAGGAAAATCTAAAGAAAAAAATATCAGATGACAAATTAGAGAAATATATTAAAAGATTCAGTATGACACTGGCATTATTTTGATCTGGAGGCTGAATACTGGTTATGACATTGTTTAAAAATAAAAGTTGATTTATTTGAATTTTGAATCGGTTTGCAAATTCGCTCTTCTTTTGTCTAATTTCATATTTACGTTATGTCACCAACAAATGTCAAAATGTTAAAGAACATTATAGAGTAATACATTGGAGGAATGTTAATTAATGTTGTTCAAAACGTAGGTATTCTATATAAGAATAGTAATAACGGTAATTCAGCGTGTAAAAAATATAACGACAATTTTTCAGCGATATTTGATCTTTTTCATGTTTGACAACGTCTTTGACAAACATAAAGAAAAATAAAATAAAAGTACAGGCGCCAGCAGGTCAAGCTACCCGAAACTGTTAAATTTTCCCAATCAACCTTGAACCTTAATGCTTTAGCAATAAAGTTCAAAATATATTAAAGAAATTTGACAGATTGTAGTAGCTTGATGTGCTGGCGTCTGTTCATTAATAGAAACAGGTCTTCTTTCAGAACTGTACCGAAACTGAACCGTCACGCTCGGGTGTGTGACGCTGAATCGGGTATACTATACCCAGCCTTGAATCGCGTATAATACCGGGTTCACTCGATTCGATTTTAGTTAATCAACTGCTAGAAATTTGAACCATCTGAACAGACTTTCAATCGAATTGAATTTCAAATTCAAAGTATTTTTTGTAACAAGAGTTGTTCAACTAAATTCGAACCGCGTGAACCGGTTAAAGCTGGGGGTCTACTACGAAGTGCAAAGTGCGAATGATCGGATCGGACATCGACACATAGCCGAACCGAATATTATTGAAAAATTCTAAAAAAGTTCGGATCTGCTCAGTTGGGTCGGGACCATAGTCAATATTCGAAAGAATGTAGGAGTGTAGGATCGGGACCGACCGAATCAAATGGTAACTTCGTAGCAGGAAACGGCCGAACATTCGGCCGATACAACTTCGGAGTAGACCCCCAGGTTATACCGGATAACCGGCTCTAGTCGTAAGGTTTCACTTCTATCGTCTGGTTTCAAGTACACCCTCTTGTTTACCCTGTTAATCTCGCGCGTCTTTTATAAATATCATAAACATGTAATAAAAACCACATTTCAGTCATCTACTACGTTTCATAAAAGGCATAAAACCTCTTTAATACGTGTTGTAAAGAATTTATTGTCTATTAAATTCCTTCTTAGGTTCAACGAAGCGTGTAACGAATGCTGGGGCGTTCCCGAGATATTAAATTTGAATGGCTCGGCTTTCGTAATATCTTGAACTTAATTTGAACGATAAACGTAAAACCACGGTTATACCCGTAACAGGGTAAAAAAAAGGCTACACATAATAACAGAAAACGGCCATAAAAGTTACGCCAAGATTGGGAATTGAACCCAGTTATATGTCATGCCGTTTTGAGGGACTGTCTTATTTCATTTTGTCGTTCAAAAAGTGCCTATTCACAGCCTAATTTGAATAAATGACTTTTAATTAAAATGCTTTTTGATAACAAAAGTTATAAAGAAAACAGCCAAATCCAAATAACATAATTCTAAAAACACGAACAAATCGAAAAACGTGTTTGCACAAAATATTCCGACCACGAAAATAAGCTGAATTCTTAATCCTATTTTTCTTCGCATTTACTTTCAGCCAGATAAATAGTAGGTTTTGGCAGCAGGCCAGAAATGAAGACTATCTCAGTGCCCGTTTTCAGTAACACTAGGCGACAACTAAGTAAATTAACGCCTAAACAAAAGTGAGCTGTTGGGTTTTTAACTTTCGGTGCTAAAGCCGACCGTTGAAAATCCGACAGCGCGTTTTATTTGTTGGCTAGTGTTAGTGAAAGCATTAGTTCCTATGTGTTAGTAAAAGTTTGGGAGGATAAGGAGCTATACTTAATGGCTTGTAGATAATCAGTGACCGCTAAGTAACATTGGAAAGATATAAGATCGCTTAAGGACACCATCATAGAATAAATTTTACTTGAGCTGATTTTTTTTTGTTTGTGTTTTGGTTTTTCTTAATTCTTTACTAGGTAGGTATCTTTTTTACACTTTGGCTTAGGTGCGTTGAAGAAAAATATCTTGAAGTAACTTGGAGAAAATGGTCTAAAGTCGTTTTTAGTTTTTCTTCCTGTTTTAGAGAAGGCGTTCCAGTGGAACGATTAAAGGTAAGTGCATGTATTATTTTTATTTATTTAGTACTAGCTTCTGCCTGCGACTTAGTCCGCGTGGAAGCCAACTATACCATAAAATACATATATCCTAAAGCATGCGGCAATAGTGTATCTTACTATCATATATGCTAGTTGCGCGGTAAACTCTGCTTGCGAGATGCAGGATTTTGCGTGACGTCAGTATGACGCGTAGTACACATGTGGCGTTGTAAATACCGCTACAACTACATACAATTGTCTGTAACACACCCTTAAATATGACCATACCTTTCCGATACATGCTGTAGATGCCTACCTTATTTAGCATAGATGCCCTCAGCCCAGGGATACCAGAGGGTAAATCAAAGGTTAGGAGTACAAAGCACGTTTTGTTCTCAAAACCAACACAGCAATCTCAATCTTAATCTCTGCGGACAAAAGAACAATGGCCGCATAAATATGGCTTCCGTAAAACCAGAAAAATGCTAGAGATTACGTTGTAAAGAGGAGAACAAGTTTATAACTGGAGTTAAAATGCAGCGTCATTTCTTTGATGTTGTATTGTTTTTGTTTATTGCGTAATAATACCGTCTAAAATAGGGCTGGCAATTCTGCACTTGCGACTAGGACGTATCAATAAACTCGGCCTATAGGACATAGGACTTCCCCAGGCTGCGCAACAAGACCCTGTCCTCCGCCTTCCGCATCCAGACTGGACTAGGTCAGACTAAGACGTCTGCTTTTTTAGATTTCTGACACTTATTTTTTGTAGAATTTTTTTTTTTTTTTTTTTAATAATATCGTCTTCCGATATTCTGTAAAGTTTCTAAATTATATCGTAGAACAACATAATCCTACTGTAATATTATAAATATGAAAGTTTGTATGTTTGGATGTTTGTTACTCAATCACGCAAAAACAGCAGAACGGATTTGGATGAAATTTGGCACACTGATAGTTTATAACCTGGATTAACACATAAAACTATCCCAGTAGTAAGTTCCCCAGGGAAAATTTCCGATATCCACGAGGGCGATGCCGCTCGCTGACAACAGCTAGTGGGCCAAAACGCGGGCCCAGTGCGGGTTGGTGAAAATTATCGATATGGTATATAAAAACAATTTATTTACAATGAGCATTTTATTTTGTTGTTAAATGTTGTTTTTGGGATCCTGCCGTTTTGCCAAAAAAAATTGACAAAATTTCATTATCCAAACAAATTTTAGCAACCTTTTTTATATCAATGCAATATTTGGAATGATTTTAGTACGCACATTTTCGCTGAATATTACCAAGGATAATGACATCAAGGCATTTGGTCTTTTATCAAATGATTTCTTACAGCAAACAATCTTTAGTCAAATGATTTTTTTAAAAACCAAACTAACAAAACACATTGTAATTGAATTCGTATATTTTGTGCAATTGACATAAAGATGCAAATATTTTATCATTGACTAAGCAATTGACTGAATAGAAATAGTAAATTAAAAACTAACTAACTAACTAAATGTTTGGCTTATTTTATTTTGCGTAAAATATGTTATACGAACTGAAATATTCGACTTCATTAAAATTGGTAAAAGTAGTAGTAGGTAAGCAAGTTATTGTTTAAACGTTCACTTGTCAAACATTAGGTTTGCGTTACAATTATTTGTGAAGAGTTTATTTGCTAAGTAATTATTTGGCAAATTAAATTATGCGAAAAATTGTTTGGGAAGTGATATTTTGTATTTTTTTGATGAAACTAGGGAGACTCGCTATTTTTACTTGCATTTAAAAATAAATAGTTTAGTAGAAAATTATTTTATATCCTTTCACGTCCTGTCGTTCACCAATTTTGAAAGAAGACACAGCTTACCTACTCGTATTTAATTGCAATAAATATCACTGTATAAATACAGAGGCTACTTCAATCCAACTGTGTGATATAAATAATCCTCTTCTAAACCCAAGACGATTAATCGGTTAAAGTTAACTAAACAAACATTTAGCCATATTTCCAACTACAATACATGCTCTAGCAACCCTAGCTTTATCCATGAATGGCGGTTTCTCCTACAAATAATAGGGTTTTTATTCTACCCTCCGAATAAAACAACGCTCCCTCCCCTTTGTCTGTATTACGGAACATGGTTCGTTAATTAACCCAGCTATCAATCTGATGAACAGCGCTGTTGTCATTGTTCGACTGAGTTAGGCTCGATTTCTTTGATCAAGGATGTCGCTGACGGCTTTATGTACACTCGATCACGATTCGGAGATTAATGTAGGTCTTAATTTGTTGGACAAATTAACTTGGTAAAAAATTTTAATTGGGTATACGTGCCAGCATTGTGTCTTTAAAGAAAAATATGAGAAGTTAAGGAAAAGAAAATAATTCAATAAGCAACCAACAAGCAACAACAGAAAACAAACAAGTAAAATAAATTATAATTGCCTCGTATTCGTTCGAAATTCGAAGTTTTTTTTTTTGTTTTTTTTTCGGTCAGTTTTTAATGTTGCGGTCAGTCTACCATGATCATAAAAAAAGTAAGTTCATTCCCTACGATTTGTATAGGAAAAGTTTTTTTTTAATATTTTTTGACTTTTCTAGTAGGTACTCAAACCTCAGTTGGTCCAATAGAGGTTTTTGATCCTTATAAGAAACAGGATCGATTGGCATTAAAAAAGTTTTTGTGAAAATTTCCCATTGTCCTGTTGACTAAATTTTTTTCAAAATCTATTATTGCAAATATTTTTTTTCAAAAAATTAAGGAGTCTCCTAATATTGATTTCCTGTAGCTACAACGGTTAAGGTAGCTGCCCTTACTGCCCCATCTCAAAAATCCACCCTGTATATTGTTGTTGTAAATGTGTTGTATTGTTATAATGTAAATGATTAATAACAGGAAACTCAAGTTTGACCCGTTGACAACCCTGAAAGCGATCGCCATTATAATCGACATTTTATATTGTTGCCACAATTTTATTCAAAATTCGAACACAATAGTGACGGGTATATGTAGCGTTCCCTTTTTAAATCGAATAGGTAAAGCATTCCATCTAAATGAGGGTTTATAAAAAGTAAAATGAATTTTTTAACAGTTCATTTGTTTGAACGTCATTCTATAAAAAAATACAGTCTAGGTCACTTGAGATCACTAAAATGTTTGTATTAAAATTATGTTGTAGCTAAAAGCAGTTTTTAAATAACATAAAGCTAACAGTCTTAAAATAATATGTACATATATATTTTAAAAAATCCCCTCCGGAAAGAATCAATCAATCTGCCTAGTCTTTTCCCAACTATGTATGTTGGGGTCGGCTTCCGATCTAACCAACCCGATGCACGACTGGTTAAGACTGGTTGTCAGACTTTTGGGCTTCTGACGACTGTCAATTACTATCAAAAATCTACGAATGGAATGGAAAATCATTGGGCATCAAAAAATTCGTCCGCATCGCTGTCAACAGGAAAAGTACTCACAAGACCGGCAGCATTGCCACGTTGTATGGCAATGCTGATTCTTTGATCAATAAATAGACCAGCCCTCTGGTAACGTGGAGAGTCGATCAACCGCTTGGAGATGTCACGAAATACTCGAAGAACTCGAACCTCGCGGCCCTAGTGTTTCAACCCTAAATTTCTCAAACGTTAAAAACGTTATGTCACATGGATTAGACCACTAAGTTTTCCACCATAACCGTTTGCAGTGATGACGAAAATGATATTGTAACTATAGTAGAATACAATTATTTTCTACTATAGTTAAAATATCATTACCAGCGTGCCATAAAAGTCGATCACCCTCGAACAGCATTAAACTATCGTTATCACATTAACGCCTCACCTAAACTAACTTCGTTATGGCAGGAGCAATCAACTGATTCGGTTACTTCGTATAGTTGGGTAAAGTGAGAAATCTCTCATGTGTGGAAAGAAATTGTATGGATTCTATGTAAGTGATCCTTGGGTTTTCCAATAGGATTTTTTTAGTAACAGCCCGGAGTTTGGAAGTTAGTGATGTGATACCCCGTGCCTCGGAAAGTACGTTAAGTCGTTGGTCCTGCGCCTGATTTCTCTCCGGTCGTGTCGGATTGCGTATCAACCCATCGGCCTATAAGAGTGAGGGTAGAGAGAGTGCACCTGTGTCTGCGCACATTCTTGTGCACTATAATATCTGCCGAAGGCGAAGGCTAGTTTCCGTTGATATTGGCCGCCATGGCTAAAATACGGTCTGGAGGAAGGACTATTATTATCTTTAAGATTAGAATAATAAATTTCAAATTCATATTTTCAGAAGAATTGCAAGTTTTTGTAATAATTGTTTTGTTCAAAGATCTCTTTCACGCCTTATTGTTTCTTGTGAACACGTTCTAGACGAGACCGAGATCATAATATTTGTTGTTTATTTTCCCTTTCGTTATCCATATTCGAAACTAATGAAGTAACTCATGAAACATTTATTGAAGCGTGAACTTACGAAGCTTGGTATTAGTCATTTATCATGCACAGTCCAACGATAACATTATTAAGAAAGCAGAAGGCATAGGAGGCTGCGAGATGTTCCGAGCAGGAAAGCACCGGATATCTGTTTTGGTTTGCTTCATCAAACTCAAGCTAGCCGCAACGCCAACATTTGGCTCCTTACATCCTGACATGGCATAAGCTTCTGGAGGGAGGTGGGCTGGTTGGAATAAGCCACCGACGGCCGCCATGGCCCACGTACAATGGTCCACCTGAAGGACTAAGTGCGGAAACCAATCCCGTAACATAGAACATCCTGACATGAACGAAATTGTGCGAATTGATATAAATTCTAGGGCTCTTTATACACACACGTTTTTCTTGCCGTGAACAACTACGGTTTTTCCGCCGCGTGTTCGCACGGTCGTCAGTGTTGTATGGATCACTAATAGAGGCTTGAACACTTTTTTTTTACGACGCGTTTTATACGCCTTACCGTAATAAAATCGTGCCGTGTACAAAGGGCTTTAGAGTCACGTTCAACTGTTTACCTTGTCAAAACTGATAGCAAAATAATGAATGAAAAACAAAAAACTATGAACACACACAATAAACAAATTAAATAGATGAAAACGATATTCGTAATCATCATCATTAAATGATAATGACTGAAGTTAAAACCCCCCCCCCCCCCCCACAAAATGAATGAGACAACTTCCCTCTTCACTTAACAATCCCGGAAAGCTAAAAACATTCTCATATTTACTTTGACACAAACTTCAAGTTTCCTTGCAAAACAAATTCTTTACATCAAAGAAGTGAGATTCAAAAGGTTATGCATTAAGATCTCTTTGACAGAACATTCCTTCGCTTCCAGAAATTGCTTTGAACATATAAAACTTCTCTTTGCGTATTGACAAAATAAGTATAGGTACAGTCACGAACAGAGCAGCAGTCGGGAGCAGTGGTAGCGTGGTCGTAAGTTCGAACCCAGACAGGCGCTATACTTTGTGTAAATTATTTCATCACCACTGCTCTCAAAACGGTGAAGGAAAAAATCTTGCGGAAATTGACATGTCCTAGAACCGATAATTTGAAGACATGTGACATCTACCACTTACGCAAGATTTAAAAGCAATTTACTCGTGTTAAGAACAAAACCATACTTTTATGAAATAGATCTTTTAATTTTTTTTAGCTTTTTGAAATTTGCGTGACTGTAAAGTATTTATCCTCGTGACTGGACTCACTGCTAACGTGACGTTGTTTGTTCGAGCATGGAACCCACGTACGTGCCCTATTATCTTCGATAGGCTGTTGGAATTTGCTATCAGAGGGGAAAGATAAAAAGATTTTACCTCAAAGTTGTAACATGTATTCTGTCGAGCATGTTTCACAATTATCCAGGTATCTTTACTTTCTTTGATGATGTAATCTTTACTAATCTATATCATTTTCATTCTCCTGTCCGTATCCCAATTTATTTGGGGTCGGCGCAACATGTCTGTTTTTCCATACTTCTCCATTAGCCGCCATCTCGACAGTCACCCCCTTTCTAACCATACCACACAGTCCAACGATCGTTTCTTTGGTCTTCCCCTACTCTTATAGCCATCGACATTCATACTTAAAACTTTCTTCAAGACATTTTCCTGTAACCTATATCTATACTACTAATACAGCTGAAGAGTTTGTTTGTTTGGACGCGCTAATCTCTGGAACCACCGGTAGGTTTGTTTTTTTTTTTGCATTTGATAGTCCAACTCTTGAGGAACGCTAAACATTACCCGAGTACCCTAAAAAGCCGAGCAAAAAAAAAAAATATGTCAGAAAGAAAGCTAAGTGAAAAAATAGTAATAGCGCGGTATGCGATGCGATGCGATGCGACGGGGTGGGTCGAGGGGACAAGTAATTTTACGCGCACGAAGTCGCGAGCGGAAGCTAATTAATAATAATACTAGTCTGTTACTGTCCTACTGCAGGGCAAAGGTCTCTTCTCACATATAGGGAAGGCATGAGCATTGCACTATGCTTGCTCAAGACGAGTTGGCGATTTCAGACTTATGTATATCCTACTTAATATTATAAACGTGAAAGTTTGGATGGATGGATGGATGTTTGTTACTCTTTCACGCAAAAACTACTGAACGGATTTGGATGAAATTTGGTACAAAGATAATTTATAACCAGGATTAACATATGGGATACTATTTATCCCAATATTCCCACGGGATCGAAACTTATGCGGGTGAAACCGCGGGGCGCAGCTAGTTGATTATAAGTTCAGGTTTCCTCACGATGTCCACGATATTAATGTTGATAATGACAATTAAATTGTATATATTAATGTTGATGTCTCAACATGATGCACACTGTCATGCCCTTTCCGTTAACGTTTTAGATTTTAGTCAGTCCGATGAACATGTTGATTTCAGTGAACATTCAAACGAGATCCGTGTGCCAAAAAAACTCTAGAAATATCTGTCAATTTCGCTTGAATTATCCGTTTACGTTCTAGAACAAACATGACAGCATACATTGCTGATAGTTGATAGACAAATTGTGTGCTCAAAACAAACTAGCAGCCTACTGAGCTATGTATGCAGTATCTGTTGATGAGTTAGCTAATTACCTAGCTGTTGTAGCTGTTTTCCCGCCTCGAGTGCAGATTTGTCCGATAGAACACCCCTGTTCACTGCACAGCTACACCGATGCTACCATTGCCCGTAGTAATAAAGTGTTATTCTTGAAATGTTGTGCTTTACAACTAGTTATATTATTTTTGACTAACTTATACGTGAATCTTACTTGCTGATTTCCTACATATGGCCGATGCAAAGGCCTTTCTCTATGCCTCTTGGCTATCCGGTGGTCACCACGTACAGGGAAAAGTACTTCGGTAACCCAGGTTCCCTCCGTGAGACGGTCGGTAACATCAAGGCGTTGCTGGGGAGGGCCGGGTAATCGACGTTTCCGCACCCGTACGCAAAATACGCGCATTGACGTGGAGTTGCGGACACCAGCCCGTATTACCTATGCCTCTTATCGTCATCACCTTCATCATTCCCAGCCTGTCACCCACAGCTGGGCATAATTCTTAATTTTCTTAAGCCAATCTCTCATCCAGGCCCTACCTGCGATGGCAACAATGTCGTCCACCCATCACGCCTCAAAACGACTTACATAAATATTATATCTATAAATAGCTTCTGCCTGCGATTTCGCCCACGTGAAATTTTTTGTTCTACCGACCCATCCCGTCGCATCGCATTGCCTACGTAGGTACTATTATTTTGTCGCTTAGCGTTCTTACTGACTTTTTATCTTTTTACTCGACCTCTAAGGGTCCTAGTGTCATGTTAAGTCCGACTTACAAGCAAACAAATTTTACCATTTTCTTTTTTTTTTTTCTTTTTATAAAAACGTTGACCCATACTAGGAATTACTCCTGTATCGTGGGTGCGTTTACAAACATTTAAACTCACATTCACAAACAGCCAGACCCGGAACCACTACCTGTAGGCAATACAAATATTTGTTCCGTGCGGCAATCGAACCCGCGACACGCATTGCAGCAGTCGATCGCTCAGCCACTGCGCCAACCGTGTCGCCATATAATATTAGTATAGATAATTGAGGCAATTTTATCTTACAATCTCGTATTGTTGCTATACATACCTATGCGGTCGAGTTTCTTGATCGGCAGTGGGGTATTGGATCCTGTGTATAAACACTGTAAAACCAACGATAATGCAATAATCGATCGTACGACAACTTTACGAATTTATTGCAAAACGATATAATTAATTTTATTTATTAAAGTATTAACGAAAACCTCAAACATTATAGGCTATAAAATATTTAACGCACGTGTCGAGTTACAATTACGAATAAAATCATCCATAAAGTGTGAGTAATTGGCTATAATCCACAACAGGCATATTGCTAATGGGGAATTGTGGTGTGCTTCTAATGTGCGCTTCTGAATTGTATAAATTACTGCTTTACTGTTCTGCGGTATCCTTATTTTAACAGTTACATCGTTTCAGCAATTACCATGGTAATAAAAATACTGACCCATAGTTAAAACATTGTAGTAAAAATTTGACTGTACACCTCTGCCTAATCATTCGAAGAATGCAGGCATGGTGTTATGTGTGTAGTCAAAATGCCTCTTTTAATACAGGTGAAGATCAACAATTGAGCATTACACATACAGGTGGTTTGAGCTAGAGCCACATTTTCTCAAAAACGGTTGTTCAAATCACACTGACACATCGGGCACTAGTCTTTGGTTAAAATAAAGCATCTGGAACGCTAATTGTTTGTAATAAAAAACAAAAAAAAAATATTCTGAGAAAACAGAAAGTCAATTCCCGCAATTAAAAACGTTCAATATCTAGTCGCAGTCTCATCTCAGAGACAATCAATGTCAAAAACTTGTCAAAAATGTAGGAAAATTAGAGGTATTTTTGACAGATTGAGACTGAGATCAGACTGTGAACGTTCTTAAAATTACGAGAATTGCCCCTCTGAGCTGTAATCACCACACTTGACAAACAGATCTGAAGTAAACAAAGTAAATATTATTATGAAACAATGTAATTTCTACTTATAATCTTTATAGTGAAGGTAATCTCTCAGTTTTAACAATACCCAAGTCTATGAATAATTAATAACCAATTTGAGTGTAACGTGATCACCTTGTTCACTCCAGTAGATCTCATTTTCCGATACATTAGCGACGATATTATTAAAACCTTTTACCGTTCTTAAGACATATAATTTCTTATACTTAGTCCGCCTTTTGATTGCCGCTTCGCTTATTTTACGAAGACGAATAATGAGTTTGCATTGTTATCGTGATAATTAGCGGGAAGTGAGTTTGGAAAATGATTTTTTAATTAATTGTGTGGGAAGACGATGCGAAAGCAATTTTGAATTATTTACAGACAATTTTCATTTGAATTTAAAATTATTTAATACTACTTAGTGTCGATCCCGTGGGATAAAAGTATGTTATGTGTTATCCTGATGTATAAGCTATATATATTACTGTAAATTTTCATCAAAATCCGTTCAGTAGTATTTGCACGACAAAGTAACAAACATCCATCTAGCCTCACACACTTTCGCGTTTATAAAATAAAATAAAATAAAATCCATTTATTTCAGGTTTTCCCATATTACAATCACAAGTTACGAAACACGGGATTAATACAAATCACAATATAAAAATAAATACAATGTCATCAAATCTTAAATGTTTTTATAATATTACCTACTAGCTGCGCCCCGTGGTTTATTACTCACCCGCACAAGTTTCCGTGGGAATATCGGGATAAAAAGTATCCTATATGTTAATCCTGGTTATAAACCATCTGTGTGCCAAATTTCATCCAAATCCTTTCAGTAGTTTTTGCTTGAAAGAGTAACGAACATCCATCCATCCATCCATACAAACTTTCACATTTATAATAATAATTATAGTAGGAATAGGATTAGTAGTAAGGACTAGCTTCTACAAGCGACGTCGTCCGCATGAAATTTCTTGTTTCCAAGACCCACTCTATCGCATCGCAACGCTTGTCCGCTCTATTACTTCGTTTTCGCGTATCGTTCTTTCTAATTTTTTTTCTTTTTGCTCGGTTTCTAAGAGTCCTAGCGTAATGTTATTAATAATGTTAATTGCGTATAGCCTTTTCCAAGAAATGGGCTATCAAATGCAAAAAGATTTTTTCAAATCCGACTGGTAGTTCCAGAGATTAGCGCGTTTAAACAAGCAAACTCTTCGGCTTTATTATTAGTACTCGTATACATTTTAGGATCAACCTCGGATTGTTTCTAAACTAAATTCGCAAGTCATGCAGATGATTTCCCAACACTGTGATCTAAATGTAGCAATACAGATCTCAATGAGAAATGTCATCTCCCCAATACAATATAAACTACGAGGTTAATACCAAAAACATTTCAACAAATCTCACTCCATAAAACCAACACAAAACAGCAGGATTGTAGCAATATTCTCACATATTTATGTAACACTTATTGACCACACATAACGCCACGATGAAATAAGGTTAATATTCCCGGCATATAGTACATAAGTTATATTTCGGTAGGGTCGGGACATGAATATAATTCCGGACTCACGAGTCATTTCGTTAGGTAGTCGCAATCTCCGCTTTTGTACTAGAAGTACAGAAAACTTATTATGAACTTCTCATGTTCAAGTTTCGGTACTCGAATACCATCGCTTTAGACGTTCCGATACTTAAGTTACCTAGATGAAGTAGGTACCTTTACGTGTTGATAAATCGATTTAGGATAAGATCCAGATTTAAGGTTTTCTTAGTTTGCTTAATCATGATCAAAATCAAAAGTAATTTACTCAAATTTGGCTGAGAACCAGCACTTTTCGAAAGTCAAAATTACAAAAGACAGTCCCCTAAAACGCCCGCCCTTCACCACTTCCTAGTGCTGTCGTTAGGAAGAAGAAGTGACGCAACAAACTCCCCAGCAGCACAGATATCTGTACAAAATACTTGATTATATACAATAAAAAAATAAATAATATAGTAATTATAATATGTAAAGTAATAGCAATCAACTACGCTTTCTCTAATAATTTTGTGGACTATAAACTGAAAATTATGATTTTAACTACGTCGAATTTAAAAATGTCAAAAAATAGAGTTATATGACAGAAATAGAAACTCTTGCAAAGAAAACTTTAAACCTATCAAACATTTTGGTATAACGGTACAAAGCACCATAAAACAAAGCGCGGTCGCCTCTGAATTTACAAAGTACAACGGGGTATGTCATCTGTACAATACAATACAATAGTACGTAATACGGTCAGTCAGGTATTCACGGAATAAATGTCACCTAACAAACCCGTTCGCATACAAAGGGCGAGTGAAACCCTAAATTAAGAGCATTGTGACGTCATTAATATTTATCGACATATTGGGATCGTGTCCACATTAATTGTATGTGTGGGTCTGTTTCCAGCATTCTCTTTGTGTCAGATTACAAATAAGGTGAGTAGGTACAATATGTTTAGAGGATCCACCACTCTATGATCACATAGGGTTAACCACTAAAGCTTGTGTTTTTAGAGACTGTATCATAAATAGTACAGTCATCTACCTTAACCTTTTCCCAACTATATTGGGGTCGGCTCGGCTTCCAGTCTAACCGGATGCAGCTGAATATCAGTATTTTACATGGAGCGACTGCCTATCTGACCTCCATAACCCAGTTACTGGGTAATACGATACCCCTTGGTAAGACTGGTTGTCAGACTTTCAGGGTTCTGACTATTAGTAACGACTGTCAAAGATCTACGAAAAATGACAGCCGGGACCAACGGCTTAACGTGCTTTCCGAGGCACGGAGGGGTTCAGTGGAAAGGGATGGTCACCCATCCACAGACCGACCGCGGCAAGCGTAGCTTAACCAGTATTTTTCTCAAATAATGCGCGGAAGTTATATTCAAATTTTATTAATATTTCAAATTGTCGTTATTTCAAGATAAACAAATATAAACTTTATTTAAATGGCACTTAAGTTGATTTCAGAGTGACTAGCACTATTGAAAAAGTATTGTAAAAATGTTTGAAGTTGTAGCGTAAACTGAACTTTATTGTGTAGGTTTTAAAATAACTTTTCCAACAACTCATATCTGTTTAAATAAATTAATTATGAATTCCAGAATCAATGACGAGGAACAATAATTTTTCACGCACCAATTTATATTCATTTGTTTTTTTTTTTACTTTAATCAGCTCTATTTGCAAGCCAGTTCAAAATTTAAATAAAATCATTGATAAGTTACCTCCTTGTTTCAAATTGATTAATTGTTTCAAAGCAAAAAGTTCGTTCCATTTTTAAATTACACAACAGACATTAATTTTCATACATAACCTGTCGCTGCTTGCGTGTATTTACTTAACCAGTATCGCATTTTAGATTTATGACAAGGAAGGTTGTCAAAATAATGCTCGTATTTCCAAGTATGTTTGAGAAAAATATCATGACTGGCTTTATTTTTACAAGCACCTTCTTCCATATCGCGTTATAAACATCAAGGAAAAATAGGAACCTCTATAATAAAAACAACACAACATAAACGGTCTGTCATTATGGATGACCCAAACCTACCAAAATCAAACGTATAAGAGCTGACCCGTGCTGACCCTATTAAAATAAAATGGGATAGCTATTCAAATGCATACGTCAACATCATGGTATTGGCATGTTTTGGCACAGATGTCCCGAACTATTGCCTGAGGATTTAAACGACATACGTGCCGTGCCGTAACACACTAACGACACGGTTAGCGCAGTGGCTGAGTGATCGATTGCTGCGCTGCGTGTCGCGGGTTCGATTCCCGCACGGAACAAATATTTGTAATGCCTACAGGTAGTTGTTCCGGGTCTGGCTGTTTGTGTATGTGAGTTTAAATGTTTGTAAACGCACCCACGATACAGGAGTAATTCCTAGAGTGGGGACACGTTTAAAAAAAAAAACGAATATTATGAAGCAATGGATTAGCATTATCCTTCAAAATGATACAGATTGTGATTTATAGTGTCTTGCGCAATTAGGGTACTGATCGGACAAAATATAGGTCATCGATACGAGAAGATGAAGATAGGTTAGCCAGATAGCGTGGCTACCATTGCTCGCCGCCCAAATAGTATAGCAACCAAATAAAATTAAAATGTACTCCTATGTGATAAGGTGATACAACTTGGGAGAGATTTGACTTCAAGTGATAGCAACAAACAAATTCACACCAGGATAATCTAAAATAGTACTTATTCCAGAACTCCCAAAAACCAAAATCATGTAGATAAGTAATAAGTACGACCTAAATAACTTTCCATCACTAAACTGTTATCCAGAAACTAAATCCGAATCGTCAATCATAACAGGCAATGTTAGTTCACTTCGTAATGTAAACACACAGATTGCTATAATTGTTATTTGCGATGTCATTGTTTGACCTCATTGCTCCAAATAAAGCCACGCACACATCGACTAGACATGTTCCATGTTAGAAGCTCAATCGTGTTTCCAGACAAATATTTATGTAGTATCGAAAACACAGTGTGCCATTTTTATTTTCTTACAACGGCAACCTAATTAAAGCTAGTTTGTTAGTTTACGAAGATTTTCAATTCGTAAAAAAAATCTATAAATGTTTCAACAAATAAAAATTACAAAAGAAAATAAGTGATGATTGGGCTCAAATGTTCGAATCTGAGGTGGGCTGGCGTAATTTATCTTTAAGGCAAATAAATTCCTGCTGTTTTAAAATATGAACATAAATATGGGGTGGTAAAGAGTCATAAAAATAGAGACGTGTAGGTATAACATATTCTTCAGAAAGTCGGTGATATTTTTAGACGTTCGTTCGTTCGGTAAACATTACTCTAACGAGGTACGCGTGTTAGGAAGTTTCGGTTTGTTAAGGCAAATCTTGCGGGTTTGGTAAAGATGAAAACTAACTTTAGGCGAAACGTTACCGTCAGATAACTTTTAACCGCTGAGGTTAGAAGTTATTGTGGCGGTAGAAACTAGAATAACACAAGAATATACTCTAAAGCGGGTTTGTAAAATTAGTGATACTAGTCATTGTGAAACTAGCGTCGTGAAACAGTAGCTTGACTGTTCTGTTTCGGTGTATTGCTAACTAATATCCGGTTTTTGATAAGCTGATAAAGTTAACTCCCTTTAGAATATATTCTTGTATAATATTATGACTCATATCGTCTGCAAAACCCAACTGACGATATTTACGGGACATCCTAGCAGTAAGGTCAGCTACCTTGCTGAGTGGCAAAATTCGGCATCTTTCACTCGAAGTTAAACGTCTGAACATAAAATGAATCAAAAGTGAAAATTACTTGAATTTCGGAAGTCGGAATCTTTTTGTCTGTATTTTAGTTTTTTGTCACCAACTTCAAAAATTAAAATAATTTTCTGTACCTTTTTGAGGTCGTTGGATTGGAAATAATAACTAACCGTTAGTAGTCGTTGCAAGACAATAAAAATGACACAGTTTATTTTCGATACTAGGTACCCACAAATATTTATCTGGAAACACGATATAGCTTCCAAACATGTCACATGTTTAGCGGATATGTGCGTGGCTTTATTTGGAGCAATTAGGGCAAATAATAACATCGAAAATAACAAATGTATCTGTGTGTTTACATTACGAAGTAAACTAACATGCCTGTTTTGATTGACGATTCGGATTTAGTTTCATGTGTTGGAAAGTTATTTCAACATCATAATCATCATTTCAGCCAAAAGACGTCCACTGTTGGACATAGGCCTCCCCCAAGCACCTCCACTTCTACCGGTTCTGTGCTTCTCGCCTCCAACGGGTTTATACGGCCTTCACTAGGTTATCGGTCCACCTTGTGGGAGGACATCCAACGCTACGTCTTCCGGTACGCGGTCGCCACTTCAGAACCTTTCGGCCCCATCAGCCTTCTGTTGTGCGAGCAATGTGGCTGCCCACTGCCACTTAAGTTTGGCAATTCTTCGGGAAAGTGTAAGGATCCTGGCAGGGTCGCCATGTAAGGTTGTCAGTCCGGGAAGATGAGTAAAACAAGTGACTCCATTGGTATCTCGTGTATTACTGGACAATCATAGAGTACTATCCTTAATAAACATATTGATTCTTAATATTAGAATACAAGAGCTCACATACATAAGTCTTACACACTACAAAAGTCATTTAGGTTGTACTAATTACTTCATCTACATTGAAGGTTTTATTCATAACAAAAGATTTACATTATATAAGCTAACATTTAAAATAATAAAATATACATGTGAAAAAATAAGCAAAAGAATCATATGGGATGTTTAGTTTTGGGAGTTAAGGAATAATAATCTTGACTGTCCTGAAGTGAAATACTGTTTGTAGCTACGAGTATCACTTGATCTATTTTCAATCTACGCCTGGTCAAAACAATCCCAAGTTGTATCCCTTTTTTTTTTTTTTTTTTCGGGATGGGAAATCATCAAATGACCCCTCCCGCTCTGGGTGGAGCGGAAGGGAGTGTCAGACTCTTACTGACTAAAACCCACCCATGTTCCTTCCTTCGCGCTTTATGTTCCGGGGTAGCGGTAACCCTTTCGGACAATCCCGCTGCCAAGTTGTATCCCTTATGAATTAATTTTAATTGTATTTGCTAGCTATGTTGGTAGACACGCCAGATCTGGTTCTCGTATCGATGACTCACATTTTGTCCGACAAGTAAGTTGTGACCAGCTGGTCTACTCTGTAAAAATCTCACCATGAAAACTTGGCTGTCATTCCACCTAATTGTCACTTTTCACAGATCACTTCGAATTCACTTCATCTAAGTTTTTGTTGGGGATATTTTTTACGGAATAGCAATGCTGGACAGCTTTGTTGTTTGCTTCATTAAAGTTTGTTTGCTTAATCTAAATTGAATCTTCAGGTTCGTGACATCTGTGCCAAAACAGATAACAGTCATCATGATGTTGACGTACGCATTTGAATAGCTACCCTATTTTGTTTCATAACCCGGTCAGTTCTCATACGTTTGATTTTGGTAGATTTGTGTCATCCATAATTATAGACGGTTATGTTTTGTTTTTATAAAGGAAATTTTATACTTGATGTCTATAATGCGATTTGAATTAAAGTAATGATTCACTTTGAAGTACTTTTTTTTAAGTCGGTTGTTTTGTTTTGAAAACAAAAATATTTTACACTTTTCATTTATGGTTCCTACCATAACTAAAAAGTGTTCAATATTTTACCTACCATAACTAAAAAGTGTACGAATAAAAAAGGTAAAGTAGAGGTAAAGTAAGGTAAAGATATACGAATTGGTGTAGCGTGGATACGCCAAACCAATTCGTATACCTACCACATGCAAACAACAGTGACAAGAAGTATTATAACATCATCAAGGTACACAAAGTGGATTAAATACGTGTTATCGCTTCCAGTCAAACCGGATGCAGCTAAAAATCAGTATTTTACATATCACGTAACATATATAAAAAACAAACGTCGTTTTCACATCGTTCTCGTGGGGAATTCTGTCGATGGGCATTAGGGGTAACCTATTTCGTTGGTTTAAATCGTATGTGGAGGACAGGTGTCAGACTGTTGTGCTGAATGGGTATTCATCAAGATCAATGCGTATCCCACCTGGAGTTCCTCAAGGTTCTTTATTAGGGCCTTTCTTATTCAATTTATTCGTCAACGATACCGATTCTTGCTTCCTTCACTTTAAAATACTTCTATATGCAGATGACATGAACATTGTGTCAAAGATATCCTCCTTATCTGATGCTCTATAATTGCAGGAAGATCTAGATAGGTTTCAGTACTACTGCAGCTCTAATAAGCTCCATTTAAACGTCTCCAAGTGTTACGTGTGCTCCTTCACCAGGAAGCCCGTTCCTATCAAATTTGACTATAAACTTTTAGACAAATCCTTAGCTAGGGTTAACACAGTCAAAGACTTGGGAGTTGTTTTTGACTCAAAATTATTATTTGATCAACACATAGATAAAATCATTAATAAAGCATCAAAATCACTAGGGTTCATTTTGAGGGTCTCGTCTGAGTTCAGAAGCATCAAAACCATTAAAATTATCTACTGTACTTTTGTTCGCAGTCATCTCGAGTATGCCTCTCAAGTTTGGAATCCCAATTACAACATATACATCAATCGATTGGAAGGCATACAAGGAAAAATTTTGAGGTACATTCAATTCCGGTCTAAAACTTATTCTCCCACTTATCTCCTGCGCTGTAAAAGATTCCATCTACTTCCTCTTTCTGAACGTAGAAAAATTGCAGACTTGACTTTTTTATTTAGTATCGCTAACGGTTCAACCGAGCTTCCCGAATTGCTGAACAAAATCGGACTGCGGGTTGCTTCTGCTTTTTTGCGCAATCCTCATGTGTTGCATACTCCTATGGTATGAACGAATTACAGACGAAATTCATACTTAATCAGACGACACACGACGTCGACAACGTTGTCTACTGGGACGTCGACATCGATGTTTTCAATACCAGTATTTCAAAATTAAAAAAAAACCTGTTTGTGATTTCTTTTTTGAACACGTAACCTAATTAATAACAATTTACGATGTTTGAAACGCATTTGTACTTACGGTAGTGTATTTACTCAAAACGCTGTCTACCTTCTCAAATATTATTTTGTTTATATTCTCTCTTCTATCTGTGAAAACTAGTAATTGGCCTTATTTTTGTTACTCTCAATCGTTTAAAAGTTTTTAGCTGTGAGTTTTCCATGAACTGTAAAATAAAATAAAAAACAGTCGAATTGAGAACCTCCTCCTTTTTGAAGTCGGATAAAAAATGAATTCATAAGTGAACCGATCCAGCAATAAGATCGGCAACAAACGTCTGATATCGGCTTAACGGAGTAAAAAAAGAAACCTCATGCTTGTAAAACTAAATCCGTTCTTGCCAAAAAGCTACGACAGTAAAGTTGTAAGATTCTCCCCAGTAAGGACGACGTTCACACGTAAAGTGCCACCAATCGTTACGATGTACATATCAGTAGGCTTCCAATACATACGTAACCCATAAAATAACCATGAGTCGGCACCGTGACGGGCAGGACATATCAATATTTATTGGGGACTTACATTGTATGGGGAACGCAGAAATACAACTCGATAAGAAGAGCAAGGATCATTTTGATCATAATCAGCCTATTTTGTTCCCACTGCTGGGACACAGGCTTCCTCTCGGTGAGAGGGAGCGGGCCGTAATCCACCACGCAGGCCAGTGCGGGTTGGTAGATGCACTTATTACGTTGTTATCCCGAGGAAGAAGTCGTCTTCCGTTGCATGTCGCGGGAGCTATAAGCATATTTTAAATTCACAAATCGGGAGTGTGCAAGGTTGCGTGGATGATAACTTTTAACTGAAAAGTTCTCATCCATCATTAGGCTCGAACCATCGTGAGGGTGAAGGAAAACATCGTGAGGAAGCCGGCATGTCCTAGAACCAAAAATTGAAAGACATGTGATATCTACCAATCCGCTGGGCTCGCGTGGTAAATTACGGCCCACTCTCTCTTACCGAGAGTAGGCCAATGTCCCAGCAGTGGGAACAGTATAGGCATATTAGGATAGCTTAAAAACTCTCAGAATAAATATTCCAAGTCTCAATCTTGATCATAGGACGCCATTCAATATCCTTCAGCCTGATTGACACGTTTTGAATCGGTCTGTGTACGTACTTCGATGATAAATTAATCTGAACACAGGACCCTATTTCTACAAGGTATGTTATATGGCAACTCAATTATGTTTAGACATGATAAGGCTGGCATTCCATTGCGGTAGATCGAAGCTAACGATAAAAATGTCCTTGACGTGAAACGTGCCTATTTCTGTAAAGAAAATAGAGGGGCAATTCTCGTATTTTTAAGAACGTTCGCATTCTAATCTCAGTATCATTTATCATGTCAGTATCAGTATCGTTTTATCAATCTGACAAAAATACCTCTAATTTTCATACAGTTTTGACAAGTTTTTGACGTTGATTGTCGCTGAGATGAAATTGCGACCAGATTTTGAACAATTTAAATTACGGGAATTGATCTTCAGGCCTGTCACTGACTAGGGACTCTTTACCAGTTAAATTAAAAATGAAAGTATGAAATTATCTGCAAGTTAAGGTAAATTATCCGGATGTGGTAAAATAGGCCATATCGCCATTTTTTAATATAACCTAGATCCGTGACATATGACGCTATATGAACTTTTCAATTCACTCCCTCATCGTGGTCTTGGTTTGTATCATCCCTGTACTGCTCCGCCTAAATGGATCGTCAGCGTTACTCGCGGAGCCTCTACGTGACATTAATCTGGGTTATTATGTAGGGAACAATTAATCATATTCACTAAGTCTGTACTAACTACTAGGACTTAGTCTGTGTTTCGAGTTGCCTGACCTCCAATCAAAGGCTGGCGTGATAATCGTTTAATTAACATTTGGCTATTAAGTTTTCGGGTCTGTACCTACTCACATATTTGATTCGGGTTCGCCCAACTAGTTTTCAACTTGAACTTTGACGTGTTATGAGTTAGTATGGGTCTTTTCAACTGAAGGTCGCTCAATGGAGCGGCCTTTGCTCGGAGTTTCTTTGAAGGATAACATCAGACATAAAATTATCCGGAGAAGAACCAAAGTTACCGACATAACTTGCAGAGTAGATCGGAGGTCAGGGTTTTGTGGCACAGCCTGGGAGAGGCCTATATCTAACATAATTATTAAGGTATGCCACTATAAGAGTCAGAAATATTCTGCTTTTAGTGTTCAGAATGTACCATGACACGTCCTTTAGATACGTGAAAAAGCCAGGACCTGACGGATCTGGTGAATTGGGGAGTCAACTATTGTCATAATTTATTGGAATTTATTGTTTCGGAAACATTCCTCTCAAATCTCAATGTTTCGATAATGTTTCGCTGCATGGCTTCTGGCTCCATCTTATTGGAACCACGTGTTTTCTAGGTCTTACTGATTGATATAATGAAATTAAAAATTGAAAAACGTAACACTCGATCGCCAATCGCAGTAACAGCAGCACCTATCCTGTAGCCTCTACAACTAAGAATGGTCTAATCACTCCACCAGATGTACAAAAAGGAAGGAGTAAGGTTAAGGAGCCCTGCCTGGGTCAACAAAGGTCACTCTTCTCATCATCATCATCATCATCATTTCAGCCGATAGACGTCCACTGCTGGACATAGGCCTCCCCCAAGTGTCGCCACATTGACCGGTCCCGTGCGACTCGCATCCAGCGGATTCCCGCAACCTTCACCAGGTCATCGGTCCACCTAGTGGGAGGCCTTCCAACGCAACGTCTTCCGGTTCGCGGTCGCCACTCCAGAACTTTTCGGCCCCATCGGCCATCCGTTCTGCGAGCAACTCTTCTCCACAATAGCGAAAATGTTGTTTATTTACAAATCCTTTGTGATCAAAATGGGATTAGTTACTCGTACTGCTTTGTTGAATAAAATTGGTCGTTTTTTAGTTCGTTTAGGAACTGAAGGATAAAATTACGTCACGGTCTTATACTCAAATGGTGTATAACAACGCCACATTTTATCTTAATAGTGGATATCAAAGAATAAAAATGGTGGCCATAAAAAGTTGTATACATTCGAATTGATGAAGAAGTACA
Source organism: Apamea monoglypha (assembly GCA_911387795.2). NCBI lineage: Eukaryota > Metazoa > Arthropoda > Insecta > Lepidoptera > Noctuidae > Apamea > Apamea monoglypha. Next base: position 6,182,685 of record OU426918.1, read on the forward strand.
CCAACTGCATGTATAAAACATTAGGTATATGGTTCCTATAATCAACAGATTGTATCAGTCTTCCGTATTATTTAGGCCTTCACAATCGCTCGGTTCCTGTACACATCTACAACTCTATAAAGACAAATACTACGAACGAGATCGGTATCACTACTACAACAGTACCACAATTCTTCATTTTGTTACAATTTCCGCTGCGACCACTGAAGTGTAGTCAACCAATAAATGATAACAGACCATAGTAGCAATTGTCCCTGGTTCTAAGAAAACAAAATATCTGTCTTCTAAACTATAGGACTCGTCAATTATGCTATCATTGCTAACGTTCTTATTGTTTTGGATTGGAACTTTCACCTGCTACGTAAAACATTGACGGCCATGTTGGTTCAGTCATGGCCGATCATTTTATACAAATTATGATCCATTTTTTCCATACAACGAGGTAATGCCGCCAGTGTCTTGGGAACATTACCAATCGACAGCGATGCGGATGAATTTTTTGACGCTATATTTTAGTTTGTGAATTAATTTTAGTTAAGTTAGGATATAATTTTGTTATTTTTATTAATTAATTAGGTAGTCATTGTTATTTACTTACACAGAACAGATAAATTATCTGTTCTGTGTTTACTTACACATTACTTTAATTCTAAGGAGGAAAATTCTGGAGGGGCCCGTGGCTAAATAATAACAGCCACACAGGTCGATCGATCAGGTTAAGCTACGCTTGCCGCGGTTGGTCTATTGATGGGTGATCATCTATACATACCGAGACCCCTCCGTGCCTCGGAAAGCACGTTAAGCCGTTGGTCCCGGCTGTCATTCGTAGATCTTTGACAGCCGTTATGGGTAGTCAGAAGCCCGAAAGCTTGACAACCAGTCTTACCAAGCGGTATCGTATTACCCAGTAACTGGGTTGTGGAGGTCAGATAGGCAATCGCTCCATGTAAAATACTGGTATTCAGCTGAATCCGGTTAGACTGGAAGCCGACCCCAACATAGTTGGGAAAAGGCTAGGCAGATGATTATTACTTTAATTCTAAATAAATACATACAACCTTTTCTTATTGATCTGCTAAATATTTAATCTAGAGGCATTTAAACTTCTGAACTTGTTGTATATTGTTCGGGAAAGGAACATATGTGCCCAATGATATTCATGCGTCTGCTTAGAATAGGAATCTGCCGTACACTATCGTAACTCACGAGTGTCGTATGTACACTAATATATATTATTTCGGTGATAGCACGGCTCGTTGGCTTTGATAGATTGGATAGGTATGATGTCCTACTACGATAGGGTGGTACCGTTTATCGACTTTTCTTTAAAGATTTCATACTCTGTTTTATCAAGGTCAACGGCAGAGAAGAGGATTTGTTTCAACAAATATAAATACACCAAGCGGCAGTAAATGTGGCCCAAGCTCTAAACGCAAATTTGTGCATCAAGAAAACCTATTCTTCAAGATTTTTTAATCAGAATAGGTGCCAAGTAGATTCTCTAGTAGGTTTAAATAACTAATTGCACATTAAGTTAGTTTAAATAACTAATTGCACATTAAGTTAGTTTAAAATTGATATATTAAACAGACCTTTGATCTTCTATTGACCATCGTTACTCACAAGTGTCGTATGTACACTAGTAAATATTATTTAGGTGTAGCACGGCTTTGATAGATTGGATAGGTATTATGTCTTACTTTATGTTTATTGATATTTCAGGAGAAATCATCATTATCTATCTGCCTAGCCTAATCCCAACTACGTTAGTGTCGGGATCCAGTCTAACGTAAAGTCGTATGCAGCTGAATACCAGAATTTTACATGTAGCGACTACATACCTGAACTTCATAACCCAGTTACTGGGCAATACACCTCAGTAAGTGTGGCTGGTCACACTTTTGGGCTTCTGACTACTCCATACATTTTGACCGCGTCGATATTCCACTTTTCTATGAGATAGCAGGTTTTTATTGATAACCGACCGACCGACTGACGAAAAATGTTGGATTTCGGAGACGGGTTCCGAATCATGTACTGTTTGTTTATTTTTATGGTGTACATAATAAAGAGTATCCTATCTATTTATAATCTAAACAAAAGCTTTCAATAATTAAGGTGGTTTACAAACCTGAATAGATTCCATAAAATAACTAAATTTACCCAACGTCAACCAGATGATTACATTACGTAGAACATTTTAGCTAAAGTACTCGGAAGTAACTGGAAAAGTAATCAAATTATAAGAAGTTCCTTTTAAAAGTAAAAAGGTTTTCCGACGAGCGATAGGTAAAATGTTTCTTATAAGAGCCGAACAAAAATGTGTAAAACCTTTTCTAGAAATTTCTTTATGCATTGAAAATTTGAGCACGTCGCTAATAAGTACAAATTGACAAAATATATGTACATTCCTATGTAATGTATTCAAGCTTTTTTGATATTTTCGTAATATAGAACCTGTCCCACCGCCGACGAGGAAGCGATCAACGATTTTCTCGCTTAAGAAAAGTACAAAAGATTGTACGTCCCGTGTAAGTAAAAGCGATACATACGTATATAAATAGTTGATCGCTGACTGTTCACACCGCCGGCAAGTACCCCTTTGTCGCAGCGAAGAGAAGACTTTCTTAGCAAAGCTCGCTTGGCGGGCAGAACACTCGCTGAGAACCATACGCTTGGTACAGACGCCAGCACATCAAGCTACTACGATCTGTTAAATTTCTTTAATAGATTTTCAACTTTAACGCTAAGGCATTAGGTTCTAGGTTGATTGGGAAAATTTGACAGCTTCTGGTAGCTTGATGTGCTGGCATCTTTACATACACATACCAGCGAGTAATCGCTGCTCCTTGCTCGTCAACTACTTTTTTAGTTAGTTGCTAGCTCTCTTCTCGTTAATCTCCGTTGGTGGGACAGGCGCCAAAGACAAACAAGTTACAAAAAATATTTTTTCTAATTCCCATCAAAAATATAAGAAACAGTTAAATCTGAGTTTTTGATATTGAGGATAATACCAGAAAATGAGGAAGCAAAATGGATAACTACATTAAAATACACGATTCAAAACGACTGACTCTTAATATTCATTTCGCGACTTAACGAACCTTCAAGACTTCGTCTAATTTTCTGAATCATTGTAAGTAATTAGGATTTACATAAATTATAAAATAAATAAAATAGACACACGCAAAATAAAACCTTTACATATATTCGATTTGGTGGGTTGTCAAAATTCTAATTGCCTGATTTTAATTAAGACTAGCTGCTGACTAGCTTTTGACCTATATAGGTTATGGCAAATAAGTGTCCTTTAGTTTTTATATTTATTTGAATAGTTAGTCATTTAATTTAGTACGTAGTGTAAAATATATAGTTGTATTAAATACTAGTAGTTCCATCCGCATAAGTTTCGATCCCGTGGGAATATCGGGATAATCCTGGTTATAAATTATCTGTGTGCCAAATTTCATCCAAATCCGTTCAGTTCAGTAGTTTTTGCGTGAAAGAGTAACCAATATCCATCCATCCTCACAAACTTTCGCGTTTAATTATAAACGCGAAAGTTTAGTAGGATTTAGTAGGATTGCAAAAGAAATAAATCTGAATAATGATATATTATGATTTTTCTTATAGTCGATATTTTTCTTATTCAATTCGTTCGCCGTCATTTCCCTAGAGTCCCAGTTAATTAAAAGCAAGGAGTACTCTGTTTGTACGTAAGTTTTACGCCGAGCTAATTAATCTTAGCCTACCAACATAGTATGGAACACAAATTTCCTTATAAACTCTTATATTTTCTTTAAGATAAGATACGTTCCCGTATCATATCTTAAAGAAAATATAACACAACATGCCTTGTTCAGCATCTTTGCTTTACAAGCTTCATTGCTTATTCAATTATTGATTCTCAAACAAGATAATATTTACTTTTATACTATATAAAGTAAATATTATTTTATTATCAGTTAATATTATAGACTTAAAATAATTATATTATGTACAAGTCTAAAAAAAAAAAGTGTGCGGTCAGGCCCAGGAACGATGTTCCTTACGCGATACTCCCTCGCTAGCGGCTTTCGCACCCTCAAAAACCATGAAAATGACACCCATGATGAAAATTTCAAAATTTTTCGCAGCCGCTATCTTGGATTTTTATTTTGGCCACACTATTGGCTTCAGCACTCTCGTTTATGAAAACGATATCTATGAAGAAAAGTTTACTCCCACTGCAAGCCACGTTAAAGAACTTCGTTCCAAAAAGAGGGGAAAGAATCATAGGGCATCAAAATATTCGTCCGCATCGCTGTCAACAGGAAAAGTGGCCAAAAAGTCCACGTTGTATGATGATGCTAATGATGCTAATTATTTGGCCAAAAAATAGGCCAGCCCTCTGATCACGTGGAGAGTCAAGAGAGCTTATTCAAGAATGTAATATCTTAGAAAGCATGTCTAATATGTAGGAAGCTCTGAGTATTTTAAACTTTAATGAGTCATTTTTAAAAGTCGCCTGTCCCGGGTTTTCAAGCGAACATTTTCTCTGCATCTTGCATAGCGTTAAGTGCAATCTTCTGTAGCTAATTAAACCTCGAGTCGCAGGTAATTCTGTCTTTTCACCAACTAGTGGGAAGGAAATGCTCCAGTTTTTAACATTAATTAGTAAGACACCTCGTTGTTATAAAAGAGGGTTAAAATAACCTCTTTTACTTTAAGCTACTTAAGTTCTTATCGTTTTCCTAACAATTTGTTGTTTTACAATTTGTTGCTTTATTAATATAAATACATTTATTTAGCACAGACCAAAAACAGATAGAGTAAGAAATTAGCTGGAAAGTGTGCCTCACGGTTGCGCCAAAAAGGTGTAAAGTTAGTTAGTTTTTTTTAATGTTTACATGGATGTTTACGCTTTTTAATATAAACATAGATGTCTCTAAGAGTAGGGGATGACCAAAGAAACAATGGATGGACTGTGTGAAAAATGATATGACAAGAAAGGGAGTGACTACCTAGATGGCGACTCTATGGAAGAAAAATACATGTTGCACCGAACACAAATAAATTGAGTTATAAGCAAGAGAATGATAATGATCAATGTTTAGGTTTGGCTTAATTTTACACAACGTTTATATATAAAATAGGTTCCTTACTACGTCTTATAGTTAAAATACATAGTTCTTCTGATCAATACCTACTAAGAATAATACAGAAATATGTTTTATTTTTGATAATCGATCAAAATGTCAATGTTGGTGGAAATCGAGAAACCTTCTAAACGATTATATCGACCAAAAACAATCATGCAGACTCCAAATTCAAATGACATTGTCCCATTCTTAATTTCACCAGCGCCGCCGTGCCTGTCTAAGATTAGCTGTCTCCCTAGAGGTCGATTTCGGAGTCGAATTTGATAGAATATAACTGACTATAGTATCCCCAGAATAGGAGCGGTGGAGGCCCTGTGGTATCGGCCCAGATTTACGAGTAATCGTGACAAAGGCAGGCACTTTAATTTGCGTAATTAATTTCATCACCACTGCTCTCAAAACAGTGAAGGAAAACATCGTGAGGATGTCGTAGAACCAAAAATTCGAAGACATGTGACAACCAACCCGCACTGGGCTCGCGTGGTGAATTAATACTCAATTCCTCTCATAGAGAGGAGGCCTGTCCCAGCATTGAGAACACTATAGGCTGATTTGTATATTATGTATACATTCAGGAGGCCCGTAGTTAATATTAACACGGTTAATCCTACTCAATACGTAGGTACTAATGGAGTATCAATTATCCCTCTCCATATCAAACATTTAAGACAGTTATAGGTTAATGGTGATCAAGAGAATAATCCATCATGATTGTGTTAACAAGCTTAAGAACTTAAGCTTCCATCAAGGGTCTTTGTATCATAAACTTTGTTATTTTCATAAAATAAAGGAATTTAATCAGGCCAGCATAACGCCATCTATTTTCAATTAGGGGCAATTCTCGTAATTATAAGAATGTTCACAGTCTGATCTCAGTCTCAATTTGTCAAAAATACCTCTAATTTCCCCACATTTTTGGTAAGTTTTTGACATTAATTTTCGCTGAGATGAGATTGCGACTAGATTTTGAACGTTTTTAATTGCGGGAATTGACCTTCATATGTCATTTTTCGTAAACAAAAAACTATTGTATTTCATTACTTGGCATAATTATATGATACTTGACCCAATTCATAAAAAAAGTTTCCTAAGCAGGTTTAAGTATAATATATTTAATCCACGCGAGTGAAACAGTGGGCACAGCTAGTCCATTATGAGAAAAAATATTAAGCTCCTTATTCTTATAAATACATATGATACAAAAAATGAACAACCGATGACTGATTGTCCGGAAATGCCAAATAGAAGATGTGAAAAGAAAATCTGTGGTGACCGATAATATCGAACAAAAAATATCTTGTCTGTGATCTCAGTAACTACCCGTGACGGATATGATAAATAATATTGTGGTGGTCATATAGGTAGAGTGGGCAGAAGATAAAAGTATTTGTAGCTACTAGCTAGATTTTCTTTTGGGCACTTTTAGAGAGAATCTGCTATCATCATATGGCAATCGACAGAAAATTCTTATTCGTGGAATAAAATTGACGTCTGACAGATTCTGTATGGAAAAACTGTCAGAAATTCTAAATTATTCCTCGTTTAAAATTATCTGGCGTTGGAAAAATCAGCTCTAAGAAAATAATCCAAATAAACAATTTTTGACACATACTGAGTTGACAATATTTTTTTTTTATTGTTGATTTTATTTCTGAAAGTACGATTGTACGAACACTTTTACACATCAATTATATTTAAAAACTAGATGAGCTCGGCGTTTCCTAACCAACTACTCTGAGAGGAAAGGCCCAAACAAACTCAAGTTTTCATTCTCCTTCAATAAGTTGAAGGTAAATGAAAATCTGACGTTTACTTTCGTTCGGATAGCTAGTACTTATTCAGTGTGGTACTTAAGCTTATGATCATAACTATCAAGATATGCACACATAAGTTGACTAAGTTCATTATCTATTAAGTTCATGGAGTTAGTCTTTATCATAGTTTGTCTGAGTGAAGCATCAAACATTTGTACATTGAAAATGACATTGTCTGTTGCCTTGCCTAGCCTTTTCACAACTATGTTGGGGTCGACTTCTAGCCCAACTGGATGCAGGTGAATACAGTATTATATAGTCCTCCAGACCGAATTTCGGCCATGACGGAACATTTCAGCGGAGACTAGCCATCGACGCGGGAGATATTATAGTGAACATGTGTGTGCAGAGACACAGGTGTACTCACTCTTCCCTCACTCACTCACTAAGGACGGCAATATGACAAGACTGGAGAGAGGTCAGACCAGTATTACACATGGAGCGACTGCCTGTCTGACCTCCATAACCCAGTTACTGGGTATTTGTATGGTGTACAATAAAGAGTATTCTATTCTATTCTAACACTGGTTGTTTGACTTTTTGGGCATTTTCTGTATAGTGCGCAATAATGTTCATTGTCCTGCATACGCATCTCTTTTCTGTACAGTAAACATAAAAGCTATAAAAACTTATATATCGTACTAATATTTCACTCGTTTGAAAGAATGACTGCTGACAGTGCAATAACAAATAATATTCGTTTGAAAGCTCTCTGGGTTGTATGTAGCCCTGGTAGCCGTTGTCAACATGACGCATGAATACAAAGGTTTTGCATCAAAATGTTGATGTTCCAACATTTTCTTTTTTTTAGGGTTCCGTATCTAAAGGGTGCCAACGGGACACTATTGCTAAGGCTCCGTTGTCCGTCCATCAGTCAGTCAGTCTCAGGGCCATATTTTAAACCGTAATAGGAAGACCTTTGAAATTTTTACAGAGTGTGTACTACTTTAGCCGCTATCACAACAAATAATAAAAGATAATACAAAGAACTTACTTTTTTTGGGCGCATGTTTTAACCATAGTATGAGACAAATTGTAGTAGTAATAGTGTTCATTAATAATGTACGGTGGTACAGAATCCTTCGTGTGACTCGCACTTGGCCGCTTTTGCTTCTGTGTAGTGATCAAAACAAATCGTTTATCGTGGAGCGAAAAGCGACGCGAACAATTTTTGAATAAAAACTTGTAAAACGAATAGCTCGCGGGTATTGTGGTCACAGCGGGTGTCGGGGGATCAGTCTCCATACCAGGTGAGTTTTTAATTAATTTTCTTGTTAAAACAATATTACTAATGGTAGCAGAAAAGCAGTTGAGATTATGTCCAATAGCTATTATGCTAATAATTTGCCACATTTATCACATTTTAGAAAATTCTAGTATATGTACATAGGTATTTAGGCAGTTAGACACAAACAATAATTTTCAATTCGAATAAAAATTAAAAGTCGTCCAGACCTAATTTCGACCAGGGTGACCAATCTCAGCGGAGACTAGCCATTGGCGCGGGAGACATTATAGTGCACTCTCTTTTCCTCTCACTCTCATAGTCCGATTAGATAGTAAGAGTGAGTGAGTGGTCAATTTGAGTACTACGAAAACTTACGTAAATGGACGGTTTGTGTACATTTATTTTGTACCGGAAAATAAATTAATCAACAAGAAAAATACGCACAAAAACGTGCATAACTACGCAGCGTTCTTAGTAAATATAAGGCCGTCTTTCTCGAACAAAACGCTAATTAACTTTTCAAGTTACACCCCGTAACATAAGTTTCAGGTTCAGAACCTTTGCAGAATTAACTGTGTGTAAAGTTTCCACGGTCTACCTGTTTGCTTTGTTAAATGTTTTACATAATTTTTCTTTTCTTATTGTTCATAGATTTGAATAAGTAATCTCCTTTCAGTTAGTTGAAAATGTTTTAACGATTTAAATGTAAATGTTACAGAGAAAGGAAATCCTAACTCAATTTACTCACACATGTTTTTTATTATATTCAGTATCATCAGATAGTTTGACAAAACTAAGCAAATTATTTATTTTATCTAAATACATACTGCGTAACTACCAGCTTCTTCGCACGGCTTTACCCGCGTGGATGTCGGAAATTATCCCAACGTGCTACCGGGACAAAAAATAGCCTACATAAGGATGTAGGCTATTTTTGGTCCCGGTAGCACGTTGGAAAAAATTGCAAGGAGACAGATGGCATCCTGTGGGGAAGGCCCCACAGGATGCCATCTATCTCCTTGCAATTTCAATTTTTTTTCGAAATCCATTCAGTGGTTTCGGCGTGAAATGTAATACAGGCAGAGTTACATTCGAATTTATAATAATTATAAGTATGGATGACCGAAAATAAACCAAAGTTAAGTCCAGTCTTTCTATCAGTACGAGATATATCATAGTGAAAAATACGACATATTTTCATACAAAATAAATTTAGTTTTAAATTACATTGTGACCTGTCATGTGGTACGTATGACACTAGACATAGAACTAGACTGAACGATGCTAGACACCCCTTGTTTGTTGCAAATACATTATGATGTTGCTCGCCTTATCAAGTCCATCGTAAGTATATTTAAATGTCTTTGAGTGTGACCGACTTTGTATTCATTCGAGTGGTTTCCATTAGTGCCAAAGATGGCTCTTAACATAAAGGGCCCATATCCGACACTCATGTACGGTTTTGTTCTTCAAGTATCCGGTGTTTTATGACGACAATGTGTGTGATTTTTTTATCAAGATTTTTATAATATGTCATGTTACGTCATGTCTTACCAAGGAGCATCCAGTTCGCGTTACCTAGTAACTGGGTTTTGGAAGTCAGATAGGCAGTCGCTTCACGTAAAATACTGTTATCCAGCTGAATCCGGTTAGCCTGGAAGCTGACCCTAATACAGTTGGAAAAAGGCTAGGCAGATTGATTTACCTTATGTCATGATTCAAATGCCTTTAAACTGTAAACCCCAAAACAAAAACCACTATCTCATAAAATGCAAATAATCCTACTTTCCTAAAAAAGTGTTAAAAAAATAAAAAATAAAATAAACAAACCATACACATACAGTTTTTACGTCTGAATAAAAATGGTGGCAATAAAAACTCGGTTTAACCCGAGAAGATACCACCCAACCAGCGCATTCGTGGAAATAATCCTAATTGTCCCACGAGTGGAGCTGATACAGTCTGATACAATGCAGCCACCAATGTAAGGATAAAACAACATGCTCGCTGAGGATCCGGCACACTGTCACACGGTTGTGTAATGGGTAAAGTTACGAGTACGCATGTTTCAAGTTGTGATTTGGTTCATGCTACAATGCACCCTTATAAGCTTTATACACCGCATGGTTTTGTTACGGTACGGCGTCAAAACGATGCCGTAGAAAAAACTTGCCTGTCAACAAACTTCCATAGTGATCCATACAACACTGACAACCGTGCCTACACACGGCAAATACACCGTAGTTTTTCACGGCAAAAAAACGTGTGTGTACAAAGGGAAGTTGTTGTAGAAATATGAAACCCTTTGAAAGCGATTGTCACTTGTCTAGCCCCTCTGCATTGAAGGCATTAGCGACTAATGAACCTAAAATAGTGTATTGATCTGAATGAGAATTGCAATATTTCAAAATGCCTTCAATGCAGAGGGGCTAGACAAGTGACAATCGCCTTCAAAGGGTTTCATATTTCTACAACGACTTCCAACAGGATAGTAGTTTATGTCAGTCTCATCGATTTTTACCGGACTACGCGATGCAAAAAAGGGTAATAAGTTTTAATTTTCCATCATAGTTATCGCTGATAGAATGTCACTTTGTCTAGGCCCTCAGGCCTTTATAGTGAAATACTTTTCCTAATAATGTATTTATATCCAAAATTATTAATAGTATTCCCGGAAACGGCAAAAAGAGTCCTTTGCCTTGCAGTGGATGAAAAATTTAAAAGGAAAGTTTTCATTCAATAAAAGCTGTGCGGTGTAATGGTCAGTTTTATTGAGAAGGCAAGGCAAGCATAGCAGCACTCGCAAAGTAAAATGTCGTGTTTGCGCGTTTTGCAGACGGACATAACATAAAATAGAACAAAAAGGACAAAGAACTATTTTCGTCCGTAAATACGGACGAAAATAGTTTTGTAGGTGCTATATCAACAATAGAAGCAGGTCTCAGCAACAAGTTCCAAGACGAAGACAGAGAACAAAACTTTTAAAATATCTCTCAAAATTACGCGGCACGCGACGGGGTGACATGACGGTTGACGGGGTTTTTACGTACAAATTAAATAAAAACGCGCATCCGCACGGGGATTTTGGCGCCGTTTCCCGCTCCCCGTCGCGTGGCGCGCTGTACAGTGTAATCTACCTCATAGCATTAACTAGGCTCTACATACACGGGTCTTATCAAAAGACACATGAGTTTTTTCTATCGTTCATAGAATATTGACCGGAACTTCCAGAAAAGCAAAACAGTCAAAAACGTTCAAATAATAAATTTTCAGAACCCAGAGGTTCAACAAAAGTGATATAAAACAAAATAAAAAATCCTTGATTATTCCTTAATTACGTTGAAAAATAGTAATAATAATTAATTAATTATCGATCCCTCGACGGGTAAAGGTTTCCTACAGTCATTTCCAGTTTTGTCTGTGTTTTTGCTTTCACAAGTCATGATTTCCCAATCAATTCTACTATCTCGTCGTGCTAACGTTCTGCTGGTCTGCTTTTTCTTCTTTTTCCGCGTGTCATTATCCCACGTTATACTCTGCACGATGGTCAAAGTGTTCACATTCTTTGGTCTTACTCTCATTTGCAAGGTGTGCGAAAGCTACAGGAATTTCGTTCCAACCTGGTGTCCCAGGACACCTCTCGTGTCTTTTTTTCTAACAATTCCCATTCTACCATAATATTCAGGCAGCGATAACAGTTGGCGTTGTGTGGTTTGTTGAAATACGGCTGACGAGAACTTAGATTAATCGCCTCGTCAGGATTACAAAAGCAAATTCCGGATTCCGGATTATATTGTAGTGGGGAACCAATTAGAATGTGGTCGCATCGGCTGACGATGTCGTCGTCAGATGGACACACAATATAATTGCTTGTGTGCGTCAGTATTTATGTGTAATAGATTAGAATGTTGTTAGGTCGACTACTCAAACTTGAAACTTGATTTCAAGTTATAAAGATGAATATAAGCAACTGCGTTATACAAAAATGCTTCTTGCATCTTTATGCATAGTTAAGCCAGTCATATTATCCGCTAGGATCTTATTGTTCATTTTAATGGTTCGCTTGCGAAATCACAATCATTTGTTCACTGCCAAAATCAAATGTTTTTTTTATGAAAAAAGAGTCCCGTCCCATTCACAGTTGAAAATCTTCCTTAGAATAAATATACACGTGTTTTTTTGTCATAAAACAACAACGCTTCATCAGATCGGTCATTTCATTGACAAAAGAATTTATTATCGTTCCTCCTGCAGTACAGCATAGCTTTTCACAACCATTCGACTGGCTTTCGAGTTGTAAATTACACATTTTCGTGTAGGTATGGCGATTTGCCTAGCCCCAACCGCAATAGCAGTCGGAAGAATAGTGGTCGTCTATTTGGTTTAAACTGTCAACATTTTCGGGTTTCAGATTTGTGAACAGCGCTTAGAGGACTCCTTTGATAACATCAATTGATATTAGACCGCGCGGAAGCGTATCGTATGTTGTGCAAATAGTCAAACAATGTTCTATTAACATTGTTTGACTATTTGCACAACATACGATACGCTTCGTGGACTTAAGATTTGTGGACATAATTATTACTCGTACGGCCTTCAGTTTTGACCTTTAACTTGGTATTTACACATTGGTTCAACAAAACAATGTTTGAACTTTAAACTGAGGGGCAATTCTCGTAATTTTAAGAACTTTCACAGTCTGACCTCAGTCTCAATCTGTCAAAAATACCTTTAATTTCGTTACATTCTTGACAAGTTTTTCACATTAATTGTCGCTGAGATGAGATTGCGACTAGATTTTGAACGTTTTTAATTATGGGAATTGGTCGTCGTGGACGACCGTCGTGGAGTCGTGGGACTAACCTGCTTTGTAGCTATGTACGACGGTACTCATATACTCGTAGTACTGGGTGTACCTTATTGGATACCCGAAACGTTTCATAACTGTTTGAAAAAATACCCCCACATTACAAAAAAAAGGTTTTTCTTTAGATCAGAAGGCCAATTCTCGTAATTTAAAACGTTCAAAATCTAGTCGCAGTCTCATCTCGGCGACAAACAAATGTCAAAATCTTGTCAAAATGTAGGGAAATTAGAAATATTTTTTGACAGATTGATCACAGTCACAGTCGTTCCCAGTCTGATCCCAGTCGGATCAGACTGTGAACGTTCATAAAATTACGAGAATTGCCCCTCTGGTTTAAACCTCCGAGCCAGTTATTAAATTAAGAACCTAACTGTTGTAGAAATGCAGTTCTTTAAACAAAAATAACAGCTTAGTTCTGTGCTAAGTTGTCACTTTAGTATTAAAAACTTGGCCGAAATACTTTTATTTTTTTAATTTTGTCCTATAAGCCACGCTATTTACATCATCTACCTAAGGGCTTATGGTAAGGATGGACTAATAAGCTTTTAAAAGTAAGCCGTGTACCTGATCCTATTCATAGCATTATTTACAGGTTGATTGAGGCAAAGCCAGGTGGCTCAACAGTTTTCACTAAACTAATGACTACTGAATTGAGTCGTCTCTTAACGAACTAATTACTCCCTTGTCTGAAAACGTGCCTGTAATTAAGCCTATTCGCTTTGCCCTTAAATGGTACATTGTGATTTGACTCTTCAAAGGTCAAACAACTCCGGAGCCATTCCGGATAATGTTTAATTACTTTACTTTCATACTAAGTAGTAACTTAGTATGAACAGTCAGGGAAATAAGTTGAACTCACCTTATTTTACAGTTGTTTGAAATCATTTTAGCTCAGAAAATTATGTAAACGTCAATTTGCTAAACCGGCTTTTTCCCATACTGGTAAATTTAAACTTCTTAACTGCTTCCTTTATTATCGGGTTGGTTGATGCTTTACGATAAAAGACTCTGTTATCATGAATTCAGAACATCATTCAGAACCACCATGCGTTGGAAATCGTCGGTTATAAAAAAAAAAGTTCATACCGCATTGATCACGTAGGTATTGCACTTTTCTTTGAAACAGCTGACTTTTTTTCGCATTCATTCATTCATTGATTTTGCGCGTCAATGTACCTGTCACCCTGATAAAACCTTTTTTTTTGTTGCGTGGTGAATCTTCTTGGGCTTCCTCCATCGTGGGGGTGACAGAGAGTATGCCGGACTCTTACCGGCTAAAACCACCGCGGTATTACACCTCTGCCTATGGCCGGGGTATGGGATTCGCATAAGCATTCACCGCTCCCCCGACAGGTCTCGACCCGCTGTTCCTCAGCAGGACCCACCTCCCCATACCCTGAGAAAACCAGGAAAATAAAAACAAAACCTGGAAAAACTGTTCAAAATGTTATCAAACTTCAAGTGAAGCTGCAGTGATATCCCCATATCCAGTCACACTGTAGCTCTTAATCTTCAATAATCACAATCCATTTTCATGTTTTTATTCCGAAAATATGTATAAAGTCAGCACGTGGACGTAATTAAGCTTAAAATTCTCATTCACATGCAAACTACATTCATTATAAAAACACATTAACTTGAGTACACCGCCGTTAAGTTTTAAACTATCTTCACAATGTTGCACCAGAAATATGCAAAAATAACACAAAAACATTGCAAAAAGTGTACTTTTTTTTTACTTATTTTCGTTTCTGGCACCACAACCAAACCAAAAGTTGGGAGTTTTCGGATAAAAACGAGTTTATACAAAAAAGCGTGTAATCAGGGACTAAGTGGGCCTTAAGCGAAACTTTTGCTTTGCTTCTTAACGGCAAGACCGGATTAACATTTAGGAAGTTTTGTAGTCACTGTGAAGTTTTTGTCGCGCTTTAGTGCATCCGAACTTTTACGGGTGGCAAAAATAGATGTTTTGAAATTAATTATTTAAGAAGACTAAGTAGTTACGAACTTTTTAGTATGATATCCTTCTTGGGTAGAAGGATATCGCTTCATATGATCTCAGTATGAGTTCTATGTTTATTTCTATAGTTACTAACATCGATTAGATATGCACCTGTTGTACCTATTAAGTAATATTTTTTAACTATTAATTATAGTTAAAAGATGGTAAATTTTCAAACTAAGTGATATAATAATAATAACACATCATCACATCACCATCATCATTTCAGCTGAAATACGTCCACTGGAAGACATAGGTCTTCCATTTTCCGTAGACCTATGTCTTCCAGTGGTGCTTGGGGGAGGCTGCCTCCCCCAAGCACCACCACCACTTCGACCGGTTGTGTGCTTCCTTCCGTCATCGGTCCACCTTGTGGGAGGCCTTCCAACGCTACGTCTTCCGGTACGCGGTCGCCACTCCAAAACCTTTCGGCCTGTCTCTGTTCTGCGAGTAATGTGCCCTGCCCACTGCCTCTTAAGTATGGCAATTCTTCGGGTTATGCCGGTAGCCTTGGTTCTCTAGCTCTTGGTTATATTTATCTACATCCAAAAATAATTAAATATATCTTCAAATCGACAATCAATCTTTGTTTCTGTCCAAATGAGGCCCATATCATAAACACATTGAACATTATCTCAACAAAATAATTGATCTCTAATGTACCTATCTCACTGTCACGAAAAGGATACAAAGGTAATTAGCCATAAGCACAGCCTCCGTAACACAATGACTACCCACTTTCGTTTCACATTCAATTTTTTTTAAACGTTTTACCCTTGTCCCTAGTCCATTTAACCCTTTTGTTCGAAAATTTGTAAAATATTGTGACCCACCTTTTAAATAAACATAAGATCGAAACATAGATTGCTTTTAGATTCCATTCTGGAATTTATGTAAAAATAACGGATTTAATTTATTTAGTCTGTGGATGAAAATAAAACCTTTTTACATGTTAAACTTTTGGTGTTATCAATCCGAGCTTTCGTCGAATAAAGTGATTCGCTTTTGTTTTTTTTTATGTTCTGTATTCAAATCATTTTATGAATATCACACCCATTAAATATCCGATCAACTAGAAACAAGTTTAGCTCTGCAGCATATTTGTTCGCCCCGAAGCTTTAATACAATAGCGTGCAATAAACATTGGGGCTCAGTAAATAAACAACAGACACACAATAACACATTCAATATCAGACAATACCGGCTTCTCCTTTTTATTGTTATTACTTTGGCAATTTAAAGGCTCGTAGTACTTCATATTCACGTAACAATATATGACAGTTTTTTTCCCCGACTTATGTTGGGGAAAAAGAAAGCTGTCAACTGTTTTGTTTAGAAAATCTATTCTTAAAGACATTAAAATCACATAAGACAGTCCACCTAAACCTCTCGAGACTGCAGCCCAGACTGGCCAACTGGAACGCACTTTTGTTTCTAACCATGTTTGTCCCACAGCTGGGCAAAAACCTTTTCCAAGTACTTCATGGCACTAAAATAGTTTTAAACCTTCTGCACCTATCCTTCTTCGTCGCTCATGCCCATAAACATGTCTCGGGCTGACAGATGATCGTAGGCCGTGGGCGCAGCACACTAAAGATTAATTAGAGATAAGAATAACATGACATATGGCGGTGTCGGTGTACAAGGGACGCGTTGTATGTCGTTGTATGTTGCTTTTGCAGTTTAAAATCATCACGTTTTTAATCCTTTCATGTCACAAACCATCCCTTCTTTTACGGTGGATGCCGTAAACATTGTAACTATTCTTACGAAAAACATAGTAAATGAGCAAAATTAACCCATTTGCTAAAACATTTACTAAGGTAAAGTAACCACACAGTACATAAAGGTAAGACCTTTGTACTGGGAAGTATTCTTCACATCACTAACAAGACCGATTTCACACAAACGAACAGTAATAGCCTCGTAAGATTAGGCGAACGGACCTCTCGTAGACGTGCTACGCCGTAGTCTTGCTACGCCGTAACCCTGCTACGTCGTAGCTGAAACTATTTATTTTTATTACTTGACCTGAAGTGGCTGGCACTACTATTATATCTTTTGAATAGCTCAGGAAGACCAGCTAGTTTACCTGGATATTGTTAATGGCTAGCTAGTGTCTAGAAGTCGATAAAATTTTCGGAGAATCTAGGTAAGAAACGCAATATACTTTATAGGGAATTTCTGCAAATTATTGTTTTAAGTTTTTTTATATAATCTTAGACTAATAAGTTTATTTTTTATGCAATCCAGCATGGCACACACATGTGTAAATAATGAAAAGAAAAAGATCGAGGTCATTATTTGACTAACTTAATAACAACACAACGCTATGTTACAAAATAAAATAAACTACCTAGTACAACAATATAACACCATTATTACTACACACTTGTAACACAACGCAATACTAAAACAACAGAAAAAACCAAATAATTTATCCCAACATTTTCTAGAAGTAAGTAAATCTTGTTTTTGTCGTAAAACAATGTTCGCCAAAACTTGTTCGCAATTTTCGTCGCCGTAATAAAAAAGTTGCAAGTCAGATGATCTTGGGATATTTGTGTTTATGCTAGACATTAATTTGGGTCTTGGTGGGTGTCGTTCAATCTTCTAAGCTGTGAAAATGTTCACGTATTTTTTCTGTCATAAAACTCGATCTGTAAGAGATCCGAGTTCGTGTGGAGGAGACGTTTGGGATGAATTGCTTTTCTGGGAAAAAAATGTGGTGATTTGCAAGTAGAGATTTGTTGATGGAATCGTTTGTCTGTGAAGTATAGTTTTTATTCTTTAAATAATAGGAAATATTAATTCCAATTCTTTTTGATGAAAGTATTTGATGTGAACGACTGAGAATTATTGTTATATTGAGAGTTATTGTTATACTTTATTGGAGGACTTGTGTCGATCGATCGGGTTAAGCTACATTTGCCGCGGTTGGTCCGTGGATGGGTGACCATCTTCATATACTCCGTGCCTCGGAAAGCACGTTAAGCCGTTGGTCCCGGCTGTCAATCGTGGATCTTTCAGCCCGAAGTCTGACAACCAGTCTTACCAAGGGGTATCGTATTACGCAGTCACTGAGTTTTGGAGGTCAGATAGCAATCGCTCTATATAAAATACTGGTATTCAGCTGAATCCGGTTAGACTGGAAGCCAACCCCGACATAGTTGGGAAAAGGCAGGCAGATGATACTACACACCTATAATAATACAGGATGGCAGGGACATCGATGCGCAAACGTCGTGCAAAGGTGACACCTGATGCCATAACTAAAATTACGAAAATCATTCATCTCGGAAATGACCAGTTAAAATTTTTTACATTTTTGAGTGCGCAATGTATTGCAAACAACGCGATCAAAACTACCTACCGCGATACCTCGCGCTGCCCTTTCGAGTTTTATTTACATTGCTGTTTTAAGTGAAACAAGTGAATATACTATTTTTTTATTAAGAATCTCATTGGGTTAGATAGAAATAATGATTTTATACAGTTTACAGTAAAAAAAAATTACAGAAAAAAACGTAAAAATTAAGAAAAAGCTGATGTCGGCTTTTTCTTAATTTCCAGAATACCTTGTCCGCTTTCCAGAATGCTATGTCCAGAATACCTTCCGCCTGATGCAGGTCCTCACCGTACACGGTTGATCAGGAGGTTCCTGTTCAGGATAAGGCGGGAGGAAACGCCAGGGTGTCACTACTGTGTGGATCGCCCGGAGGACACGATAAAAATTAAAACTTTAAAGCAAGGAATACCCGAGGCCATGGTACGGAGCGAAAGTGCATGGGAAGCCGTCACCTCCTTCTGCGAAGCAGTAATGCTCGCAAAGGAGGAGGCGGAGCGCGTGAGGGAGAGGCAATCTCTGCGCCCTCACGCCCCTAGTCGCTGCAGGAGACGCCCTGGACGTCGGGAGTCACCAGCCGCCTCCCGGCCACTGTAGGCGTGGGCTTGCGAGCGGCGAGCAATGGGCAGCTCGCCGCCTGGCAAGGACCAGGCCCGAGTCAACGGCGCGTTGTGTTCCACGCGCGCCTCAAAGAGATGTCAGCACAAACTGACGGGGTCCGCTAGGGCCGATTCCTGCCAGGGCCGCGGGTTGTTCGACAGAGATACCGTGGTCCCTGGGAAAGGCAACTGAAGGAACACGGGAGAGTTTTAGTCAGTAAAAGTCTGACACGCCCTCCTGCTCCGCCCAGAGCGGGAGAAGTCATATGATGATTTCCCACCCAGAGGAAAAAAAAAAGGGGGTCCATAATCATGTACTATATCCATGGTAAGCGGTTGCGCGTCGATGTCCCTGCCACCCTGCACACACCTATAAATTGTGTATCCTACTACTACCTACTAATATACACCTATAATTTGTGTATCCTATCCAGTACACACGCACGTGTTTCTGTGATAAATAAACCTATTTTTCTTTCAGTAATTTATATCCCTTAATACTATAAGTAAGCTAATGTTGAACAGAAAATGTTTTTTTTGCATGTTTGTTATGCTTTCACGCTAAAACGGCTGAACGGATTTGGATGAAACTTAGCACATGGTTAGACCTTGACCTGAATTAGGACATAGGACTTTTATCTCGATATTCCTACGGGATCGAAACTTATGGGGAAAAAACCGCGGCGCGTAGCTATTAAATATTAGTTATTAAACAAATAAAGTACTGTTAAACATAAAAAATAAATAACATCTACCTTCATATAAACAGGGACTTAATCACATAATCACATCATTCTCGTGATTCGCGTAAAAAACTTAACTCTAGAAATACGACAGAAGATTTAGTAAATTCGTATCGGGGGGGCACACGAATAAAAAGAAGTCTTGATAGATGAGGTTTAGACGTAGACCTAGGTAGGTAGGTACTAGACGCGACCAATATCAAGTGCGTAAGTAATTGGCAACCATTACTCTCGCTGGCAAAGATTTACCACTCTGGGTTTTTGAAGGTACCTACTTGATTTTTTTGTCAGGACTACATAATATAGTATCTCGGTTTAGATTTTATAATATTTGTCCAGTTGTCACACTTGGGTTAGTAATTGTTACGAACCCCTTGAATATAATTACATTTGCTATTCTCTCAATAAAAAAAAAATAGAAAACAAAAGAAATCTACTTATAACACTTTAAACTGCCTACTGCAAAGCATGAACATTCCATCCTGCTTTTCTTAGGACCTTTTATAACATACACGTGATTTGCGACAGAAGATTTAGTAAATTCGTGTCGTGGGGGCACTCGAATAAAAAGAAGTCTTGATATATGAGGTTTAGACTTAGATGTAGGTAGGTAGGTACTATACCAGACCGAAATCATGTGCGTAAGTAATTGGCAACCATTACTGTCGGCGGCAAAGATTTACCACTCTGGGTTTTTGCAGGTTCCTACTTAATTTTTTGTCAGGACTACATAATATAGTATCTCGGTATAGCTTTTTATAATATTTGTCGTGTTGTCGCACTTGGGTTAGTAATTGTTACGAAACTCTTGAATATAATTACATTTGCTATTCTCTCAATAAAAAAAACTAGAAAACAAAAGAAATCTACTTTAAACTTTACTACTTTACTTTCATTTTAAACCTACTGCAAAACATGAAAATTCCATCCTGCTTTTCTTAGCACCTTTTATAACATACACGTGATTCGCGACAGAAGATTTAGTAAATTCGTATCGGGGGAGCACACGAATAAAAAGATGTCTTGAGAGATGAGGTTCAGATACTAATAGGTACTAGACGAGACCGATATCTTGTGCAGATTTACCACGAAGGGTTATATTTTGCAGGTTTCTACTTTCTTTTTATTCATACTATTTATAGTATTTGTCCCGTTGCCGCGCTTGGGTTATGTAGGGGTATTATCGTGTCTGGGTACACACTATTATATTTATTACCAAGGTCTGGGATTGTGTACAAAATATATTTTTACAGTTATATAACCACAGCAAACAGCAGACCTTTCAATAGCGTGTATACATATGCATAATCTCAAGCCTTTTTCCATTAAAGTAGGCAGAAACTACAGGCAGCCATCTACTACGATCTGTACGTTTACGGTCATACATCTGAGGGGCAATTCTCGTAATTTTAAGTACGTTCACAGTCTGATCTCAGTCTCAATCTGTCAAAAATACGTATAATTTTCGTACATTTTGACAAGTGTTTTACATTTGTTTGTCGCCGAGATGAGACTGCGACTAGATTTTGAACGTTTTAATTTAGGAGAATTGTCATTCTGATCATACACGCACGCCGGCTGCGACTACTACGCACCTAACCTTTCTGAAGAACATCACAAATAAGATCAGTATTTTTCCTTCTAGGACGTCTACTACAAGCAATTCATTTAACGTCTTTTGAGTTTTTTTTTTTTTATCTACCTGGTAAAATGGGGGTCTCTCTCTACTCTCTACCTCTGCCTAACCCTTCATGGAATACAGACGTGATGTTATGTTACGTTATTAAAAAACAAGTTCCAAGTGAATACATCCTCGCGAGTAAAATAGAATAGGATTTCCACACGAGTATGTTCAAATATGATAAACTCTATGTACGTTTTATGAAGTAATAAGTGAGTGAAACTGATATTCGTGAAAATAATGTATAAAAAAAATGCAGGTTTTATTTTTATTAGGAAGATACGTTTTCAGGCAAACTCTCGGAGTGCGGAGTAGGAGATTAGATTATCTTGTTGCGAAAAAAACTGAGCTGTGTAGTGGGACCGTACGTAACGAAGCAGGACCTAAAAATGAACTAGTCAGCTTTTGCTAGCACTTTCACAGACGGGTGAGCTGAAATAAATGGCATGTCTATGTTTCAAACTAAACGATAGTTTGCGGTTACATGGCTAGGAATTAAAAAATATTAGAATGACAATAACCAAGATTTCACAATAAAAACATCACCACAATAAAAACAGCGTTGTGATTGTATGTATTTAATTGTAAAAAAATATTATTATTATTATTTATTTTAAAAAAAAGGGTATTTAATTGTAAACCACAATCATACCAGGAAGGACATTAAAGCGGCTAGGTCGCTATCTCAGAAATAGCTAAATGTCCTTTCTTTGGTATTGTTCGTCGAATATTATTATTTATTTAAAAAAAAGGTATTTAATTCTAAACCACAATCAAACCAGGAAGGACATTAAAGCGGCTAGGTCGCTATCTCAGAAATAGCTAAATGTCTTTTCTTTGGTATTGTTCGTCGAATCATTGAGCTCCTTAAGTTCTGAGCTGAGCTGCATGATTACTAATCAATGCATGCACGGACTGTATAGAACCACTCAATCTGTGTGGTTCTTTCCTCAAAAGGCCATTTCAGACACCAATCTACATGGTCTTCAAACTCAAACTCAAAGTATTTATTCCAATTAAACCAATTACAGGCACTTTTGAATTGTTAAGGGGTCGGTCAGTCAGAAAAATGAAGCTAGTTGCCCATTTCAAAGCGTAGTAGGTACCTATGGAGAAGAACGGGCAAGAAACTCCATGGACACTCTTTTTAATCAAAATATGGTTACAAAGTATTAGTTACATCATTCATGTTAAAAATTATGCATGTGTGAACGATGCAGAACGTTAAAAGCGTCCGTAATGAAAAGTTTAAAACAATTCAAATATTAAATTAAATTAAAATAAGCCATGGTAGCAAAGAGATGACCAGTCCCTACTGACGGCGCCCGTTCACAAACATGACGCATGGATGATCTTCACATGATCTGACCAAGATTATGTCTGGTCTTTAAAAGAGACTGTGATCTCTGAGTTTGTTTCGGCCTTTCTTCTCAGAGTAGTCAGATAGGAAACGCTGACCTCATCTAGTTTTTAAAATATGATTGAAGTGTAAAAGTGTTTGTGCAAACCTGCTTACAGAAATAAAATAATTTGCCATTTACGTGAGTAATGTATTAGTAATATCTATTTTACAAATATAAATAGTATCACAGTATTTTATAGTTACTACATCTCTCAATACAACTTCCGAAGCCATAACAAAAGTTTCGTCAAAATCAGTTTAATAACAAGTCAATCAGTATCAGTTTAATCAGTTTAGTTTATTGGAGTATCTTCTACCTATCCTTTGACCTAGCTTTACTGAAGTCTAACTATTCGACCTAACTTTGTAACCTAGTCCGCATTTAGTCGTTCTAGGTGATTCGTCTAGCGGAAGAAGTGCATTCGTGCTCGCATATTTCACTACACTATTGTCTATTTCTGCATTTGTGGTTGTAACTGACATGCTTTGTGACGTCAGAGATATATTTCACAGTTAAAGGAAATTGGTTTTATATCATCCTTTGTCTGCAATTTTCTTGGGTGGCTGTGACGCTTTGTTCATCATCATAATTTATTTCTATTCCCGCTTTGTGATTTGTCCTTCTGTAGATTCTAAGCTCAAAGTTCTCTGGTATTATGTATATTACCTAACACATACATTCTTTATACAGGTTCATGTTTGTTTTGTACCATTAAACCAGAAATTGTTTTAACACTGCTTAAGCTACTACGCAAATAATAAGAACCTCTGTTTCAAAGAGGGAAATATGTGGCTGGCAACAAATTGTACATCTACGTTAATTTATCGTAACGTATTTATTGGGTTCCTAAAATGCTCTTATCACTAGTTCGTTTGCGAAACCGCTACCTATACTTTAAGTTTTAAATAAATTCACCAACGAACCCTACTATTTTCTCATCCAGAGCTGTTTTCTACAACGAAGCGGCCTATTATCATTAATATTTTTAAGTGCCCACTTTGCTACCTACATCTGGTAATGACCTACATGTGTTGTCGTCATAAAAACGCAGGAATAACGACTAGAACTATAAAATGTGACGAGAACGCTTACCTCGAGTGTTCGGCACTCACCACGCTCACAAGTGTGGAATAAAATACATTCGCAGTCGTAAAATATTACAGAGTATGAAAGTATGAGCTGATGTGTAAATATGAGCACATATATTTTATAAGGCGCACGGCAGACGACGCTATAGTGTGTTGAAAAATAGGTATGGTGTGTGTTATAGGGACCCGGGCCGTGTTGCATCACATACTGACCTGCAATTAAGTCAATACACAATGGGTCAAAACAAAATGGTGTAGTCTCATTAGTTTGTTAGGATTGATAAGTTGTATATTACAAACATTTGTAGCGGTATCTACAACGCCACATGCGAACAACGCGTCATACTGACGTCACGCAAATCCTGCATCTCGCAAGCAGAGTTTACCGCGCAATTAGCATAGATACAATTTCCCAACATCAATCGTTGGGCAATTGCCCGCCAGACACAACACCCATCTGGTCGGAGGATCCTCCCTTTTCTATGGAGGATGAGTGAACTTTGCACCCTGTTCCTCATACCTCCAAACATTAATTAGTGAAGATAAGTGTGACTATGCATTAATTTGTGAGCAGTAGTCAAATCCCTTTAACATGGGAAGCTGACACCAAATGTTATGTATTGATATCGCTTCATCAGCATATAATGTTCCCACTGCTGGGACACAGGCCTCCTCTCTGTGACAGGGAGTGGGCCATAATCCACCACGCGGGCCCAGTGCAAGGTGGGATTTGTCACATGTCTTCGAATTTTTGGTTCTATGACATGGCAGTTTCCTCACGATGTTTTCCTTCACCCTTTTGAGAGTTATCAGTTGAAACTTTTATCTAATTATTGATAAACTGACCGAAAAAAAAACAGAAATATCGATATAATTACGCTAGACCTAAAAGGTTCCCGATGAACCGAAACACCCATCTATCACATTGGATCCCAATACGGTCATTAGTCAACTTTAGGTGTACCTACTACTGACCTACGGAAATCAATATTGGGTATAGATAGACGTCGCCAAAGTTAAGTAATAATCGTATTGATGCTTCTGAGCTAAAAGTTCGGGCATCGTCAATCTGCGTCACTAATATCAAGCTTGCCCACAAAACTTTGCGAGCTAGTAATGAGAGTTTGAAAAATTGCAGTTATTTCTACGCGAAAATGACGTTAGTGCTGTAACGTTACTTTAAAGAAAGTACTTATTTTCTTGTTCTTTGTCGAGTATAAAAGAGATAACTGAGGCTGCTTATAATAAAATCCAATATTATAAAGCAGCTTTGCTACCAAAAGCTTTTGACTAGCAAATTTTTGGAATTATCTTTGTATAAGCTTAAAATTTTGTTCATCAACTCCAGAAAGCCAATGCCCGTAATTAAAAACGTTGAAAATCTGGTCGCAATCTCATCTTAGCGAAAATCAATGTCAAAAACTTGTCAAAAATGTAGGAAAATTAGAGGAATTTTTGACAGATTAAGACTAAGATCAGACTGTTAACGTTCTTAAAATTATGAGAATTGCCCCTCTGTTGTCTGCATTTTACAGGAGTTGATGGACGCTACTGAAGATGCCAAGCTCGTATCCAAATCCTGGGCTGACTGTTTATAGATTTGCATCGACACGCTAAGAAGAAGAAGCTTACAATAGTTGTAATATGTAAAATTATAATTTAAGTGAATAACTATCTCTGCCTAACCCTTCGGGGATTACAGGCGTGGTGTTATGTGTTGTGTTTCGTTTCTATGTCACGTCTGTGGAAGACTTGTAGCGGAATTCTACTAGTCCAAAATATACAAAACTGAAACAAGTTTCAAGCTCAAAGACTTTCCAGCGCTCGGTTCTCCGAGGAATCAGACACTTAATTTAAATATGTTTAATTAAACGATAGTCTTCAAGGCACAATTATTTTGTGCTCTGAATATCTTGAAAATACATTGTCATTCGTGTTATAAAGCAAGTTTTACCGGGAAGTTCAGCTTAGTAGCAATTTACATATTGGTACAGGCCCATACAAAAACACGTCTCAGGTAAATATAACATTAAATTCAAGCGCAATGTCACGCATAGTATCGGTTATGATGTTGAAATATGGCAAGATTCTTAATATATCTATAACTATATGTTTGGAAATGGTGAATGATGATATACCAATGTATTTTGCAAAAAAAAAACAGGTAAAAACAGTTAAGAGGTGTCGTGATACACCGCACCACAATTCCGTAACTCACTATACTCAATCGCAGTCTGAATCATTTTAAAGAATAATTGCTTCATATGTTAGAAAAATTTGTCTGCTCGACAATTTAAATAACGCAATGAATGTTGTTGAACTGTCATTATGAAAGTCTTTTCTACTGTTAGTGTGTTAGGCAATTATCCCGCCGCGCCGGTTGGAACAAAGTTCCTTTCGCTTTTAGACACTTGGCGAATGAGAGCTAGACTAAATAAAGTGTAACATTTTATCAAAATGTTACTCGTTTTTGCTGAGTTGTGGCGGTATCTACATCGCCAGATGCAAACTACGCATGACACTGATGTCACGCAAAATCCTGCATCGCACAAGCAGAATTTACCGCGCAACTAGCATATTTACAGCGTCCCGACATCAATCATCGGGCAGTTGCCCACTAGACACGACAACCATCTGGTCGGAGGATCCTCACTTTTCTATGGAGGATGAGGGAACTTTACACCCTATTTCTCATACCTCTATCTTTATAGAGCTATGAGAAACAGATCGAAGAATCAGATCGTCCCAAAAACAAGTGCACTATTGCTGCAATTTGCTAGCATACAAAAACCACTTTTTTAAGTAATCCTCGCTGAATTTATCACCAAAGTACATGTTGATGCACGTGTCTGTACGTACATGTAATCACATTACAACTCAGTTAGTAAGCACGATTTGTGTGATCTATGAATATTAATGTGATTCATTACTATTGCTCCAGCTAGTTTCAATACTAATGTACCTACGTGGTTTCTATCACAGATAAATTATAAACAGGGAAGTTCGTTTATAGGGAATATTATATTACTTTGAATTTCGGAACTTCAAAGCTTGCATTGTAGTCCTTTTTTATTCAAATGAGCTACTTAAGAAGTGTGTTTGAGAATATTTAGCACTGAATTTAATATTTTCACAAGTAAACTATGTTTTGATTACAATGTCTATGGTAAAACATGCATCATTTCTACAGACTGTTGCAAACTATGACCGCAAGTAAGTGCTAGAGGGACAATTCTCGTAATTTTAAGAACGTTGAGTCTGAGGGGCTATTCTCGTAATTTTAAGAACGTTGAGTCTGAGGGGCTATTCTCGTAATTTTAAGAACGTTGAGTCTGAGGGGCTATTCTCGTAATTTTAAGAACGTTGA
Source organism: Apamea monoglypha (assembly GCA_911387795.2). Taxonomy (NCBI): domain Eukaryota; kingdom Metazoa; phylum Arthropoda; class Insecta; order Lepidoptera; family Noctuidae; genus Apamea; species Apamea monoglypha. The sequence goes on from OU426918.1 coordinate 6,209,964, forward strand.
GTCTGAGGGGCTATTCTCGTAATTTTAAGAACGTTGAGTCTGAGGGGCTATTCTCGTAATTTTAAGAACGTTCACAGTCTGCTGTCTCAATCTGGCAAAAATACCTCTAAAATACGTTTTTGACATTGATTGTCGCTGAGATAAGATTTCGACTACATTTTGAACGTTTTTAAGTACGGGAGCCTTCAGAATAATAATATGATGCTTGGCTGTAGTTGGTTATATTGTTATGGCTTTACGAGTTGGCTGTCTATTCTTTTTCTTCTTAATATAAAATAGTTTTGATCTTCACATCATGCCATTAACTCCTTAAATATTCATGGAAGCTGGATGAGTAAGCCATACCGGTTAAAAAAACTACAATATTTATTTATATTTGTTAGTTGAAGTTGCAAATAAACATTTTTTTATTTTATTTTATCTACAGTACCTACTAATACAAAACTCGATTTTTCTTTCTCGATTTTTCGCAATTTTCCGGTTGGTTCTATCAAATCTGACTTATCTACTCGTATTTATATTCTATACCCTGTCCATTAGGTAAACCGATTTTGACAGATGAATCTAATGATTGCAGCAACACATAATACATTGATTGATACACGTACGGTATTATAATGTCGGTAAGAATCCATAAATAAGATAATTCAATGAGATAAGGCAGTTTATATATTTATTTTATTACGTTCAATGTTAACTTTTACGTAATCTGGAATATGTACGTTAAAAGACAGGTGTCAAAAAACAGTCAACCTAATGGACAGGGTATAATTAGGTGACAAAATGCATCTTTCAACTGTTTTGTTCGGCATGCAATTTTGTACATATAGGTACCGGTTTCATACCGTATCGTGAAATCAGTCGTTTGAAAATATTGAAAAACATTGTTATGACCCCATAGGCATATTGTCGTTAAATATCAATTTCACACCAAGAAAAGGCAACAAAAGCCACCCTTTTTCAATAGCAATATCAATTTCATATATAATATAATATATTGATACCATAAAAATCGTTACATAAAATTTTATACGACTGTCTCCACTCCACTCATTCCTGAAACAATAGGTAACAGACTGTTTGCTGTAAACTGATGGCAGTTGATAACATTACTGATGCTATGATCAGTTAAGTAAATCAAAGCTATGAATATTATTATTAGACACCGTGTTCTTTACTCTATCGATAAACTTTAGCAGACGCTTCTATAGCTTTTACAAATCAAATCTAACAAAGGATTAGTTAGAATTCGTTTCAAAGATATTTTTTAATTTAATTATTTTAATGAAATTTAAAAGAGCTGCAGTAAGAAAGGATCTTAATTTGGCCTATATTGCCGCTTAGTGCAATTAAAATGATAAATCTATCAAATGCAAATTCGGATAAAGAGAGAGAGATAAAGAGGTATGCATGTCGGATGATTTACGTCAAGGTATTTAGTTTGTATGAAAATTAACAAAAAATAAGAATTCATTAATGTGTCCATAATGAAAAATGCTTTTTTCCATGGTCTGAACATCTGGTCGAAGTGTATGTATATCGTTCGGAACACGGTGTATACTTACGTATGCATGCCTCATATCATTGCGTAAAAATTTTTACTATTATGTTCGCTTAGCATCGGGATCTTCTCATCGCTTTAATCAATAAATCAGTTCTGTAAAAATCTTTTACCCAATCAATGTTTGTTCAAAATCATCATCGAACACACAGAGAATAATTTTCACATTTATTAGCATGAAAAGATATGAAGGACTCGACACTATTTTAACATGCATTGACACAAGAAAAACCACTGTCCCGACTAGAAGCTTACTAACTTCCACTTCACCAAACTCCCCTATTGTAACCTTGTGTCTATTGCCTACACACGAAGTATACTATGGTGCTAATGGTCGTTCAGTCCCGTTTAGCTCGGCAAGCATCGGACAGCCACGACAGCGCGAAATGACACGCCATTGCGTCAGCATGCAAGTACATACATGTAGGAAGGTACATTATGTGGTAACTACAAACTATGAAACGAAATTATTAGGATCTATCACAATAAAGTTCAAGGCATATTTAGAGGCGATATCGCTGCCGCGCTCAGTAGCGATACTGGTCCAAAATTACCAACCAAAAGGCCGACCTGGACGTCCGTAGTTTTGGCCGAAATTACGGGTGCTTCCTACTACTCGTATTACAAAGTATATAACTATAATATGTTACGAGAGTAACAATTAGTGTAATTTTATGTTTATTGTATCTTTTATTGTTTTCATAGGTGTGTTAATTTTCTATGAAGATTACATTGTTATAATTATAAGGTTGTATTGTTTTAGTTATAAGTAATTTGGTGTTAATGTATCGTGTAGTTATTTGTAATTGTTAGTAATAGTGTTATTTAAAATAGTTAATATTATAAGTAGGCTTAGCTATCGCATTAGGTTTCTAAGCCTGGAATGATAGTTTAAGAGTTTTAAATAAATAAATAAATAAATAAATAAATACTTATCACAGACGGACATAAGATTAGTTCGGGCACGAACTAAGAATGACGCCCGTCCGTGTACAAGCTTCCATAGTGATTCATACAACATTGAACACCGTGCCAAACAGCGATTAGGCCGTAGTTTTTCACGGCAAGAAAACCGTGTACAAAGGGCCTTACCGATGTCAAAAACTGTTTTGAAGGATATTTAGGATTTTTGTGCACTAATAAAGGATTTTCCGAAACTCTAAACTTGAACAAGTCAAATGAAGACAGAAAGACAAACATACAAATAGAGTAAACTTTACAAAGTCAAGCTCGTATTATAAAAGCATGTTTTTTTTTCAACAATCTACTTGCAAAATGTTGCAGAATACACAAGATATGAAGAAGCGGGCTGGCCTCATTGAATTGCACTTTAATTTCCGACTCGCTCATATTTCCACTGACATTTGTAGAACTCTCATGAACTTGAAACATGATAAGTACGTTACTGTCTCCGTAATGATGTCGTGAGGGAATATGAAATGCTTTGAAATACAGGATTTGTTAAAGTTGTTTTCTCTTGTTATTGTTTGTAAGATGTAATAAGACTCTCATGTTTATTTCATATTGTTATGTGGTTACAGGTCGATCGATCAGTTTAAGCTACGCTTGCCGCGGTTGGTCTGTAGATGGGTGACCATCTTTAAATAGGGAGACCCCTCCGTACCTCGGAAAGCACGTCAAGCCGCCTACTACCTGAACGCGCCCCAGAAGGTGGTAGCCGTAAGGCTCATCCGGGGCTACCGCACGATCTCGGGCGAGGCGGCAAGCCTCCTTGCCGGACTGCCGCCATGGGATCTGGAGGCGATAGTCCTCGCGCGCCTGTATGAGTGGCGCGCGGAGGCACTACGCCGGGGGGAAACTCCGCTCCCGCGGCAAATTGCGGCGGAGCGGACAGATCTCCGGCTCGATCTCATGGCGACATGGAAAGAGCGACTGTCGCAACCCAGCGCAGGGCACGCCGCGATAGCGGCGATAAGACCTCTCTTTGAGGAGAGGCTAGAGAGGCGCCACGGCACCCTCACCTGCCGCCTGACGCAGGTCCTCACCGGACACGGAAGTTTCGGGAGGTTCCTGCACATCATTAGGCGGGAGGAAACGCCCGGGTGTCACCATTGCCAGGATCGCCCAGAGGTCACGGTGGAGCACACGGTGGAGGTCTACCCCGCTTGGGCGGAGCACCGCCGTGTCCTCGTAGAGGCGATCTCCAGCGGCGGCGGCCTCTGGCGCCCGGCCCTGGTGCAAGCCATGGTCCGGGGCGAGAGGGAGTGGGAGGCAGTCGCCTCCTTCTGCGAAGCAGTCATGCTAGCGAAGGAGGTGGCGGGACGGATGAGGGACAGAGCCTCCCGTCCCAGCCGCCGCGGGAGACGCTTCGGGCGTCGGGAGCCGCGTGACGACTCCCGGCCACCGTAGGCGTGGGCCTGCGGGCGGAGAGCAATGGGTAGCTCACCGTCCGATCAGGACCAGGCCCGTGCCGGACGGCGCGTAAGTGTTCCACGCGCGCCTCAAAGAGTTGTCAGCATAATTTAAGGGGCCCCTTAGGGCCGAAGCCTACCGGGTGAGCGGGTTTGTCCGAAAGGGTTACCGCTACCCCGGAACATAAAGGACAAAGGAAGGAACATGGGTAACCCACCCATGTTCCTTCCTTCCATGTTAGTCAGTAAGAGTCTGACACTCCCTTCCGCTCCACCCAGAGCGGGAGGGGTCATTTGATGATTTCCCGTCCGGAAAAAAAAAGGTGGTCTCGGCTGTCATTCGTGGGTCTTTGACAGTCGTTACGGGTAGTCAGTAGCCCGAAAGTCGGACAACCGGTCTTACCTAGGGGTATCGTATTACCTAGTAACGGGGTTGTGGAGGTCAGATAGGTAGTCCCTCCATGTAAAATACACACACTGCTACAGTTACTACTGCCGTCAACGCGTGCCGTTCGAGTGTATGCACACTTAGTTCACACCATAAATAAAGGCACACGTACACTGTGCAGTTGAACAAGCTATTTGGTATACAGGCAAAAATATTCATGTTTTCAATACACTGCTGACATTAATTTTAACTGTGTGCGTAATGCATCTTTCGCTTGAGATACTCTTATTGGAGCGATAACTACTCAACACCCTCACAACGTTATTTTAAAGTCGTTGCAAGTTAGCTGCCTCTATACCAATTTGATTTTTTGACTGTACACGATGTTGGTAACTTGAGCATGTAATACATAGATGTAGTCTAAATGCGTAGGTTACACACGCTACACACGTTACACGTGCATTTAACAACGGGACAGATCCCGCAACACACGCGGTTGAGCGTTACTGATTGGTCAGTGGTCCGTGAATTGTGGTTCAATATAGGACTAAAGTGGTACATATGTCGCAGCCAACTAACGTACCTACCTTGGTTGGTCACAGTTCCAACCTAACTTATGAACTGCTGAACTATTTACCTAATTGTTTTAAAAATACACATCTATTAATATTATTCTATTAAATTATCATCTCGCATAGAGTCGTAGCATTATGCTGGGCGATGGCCGTTTTGGGTGGATTTGATGCATATTTTCTCGTAACTTGTTCTTTTTTGTTTTTTCTATGCGTCATCATTTCAGCCCGGAATCACCAACTGCTGGGTATAGGCCTCCCCTTTCTTCTGCCATACTTCCGTGTTCTGTGCACCTCTCATCCAGGTATTTCCTGCGACTTTGACGATATAATGAACCCAACGCGGTTTTGGGCGGCCCTGGTAATGTTTGCCGCATATAAATGTATTTTCTCTCTTTCTATTATTGCGACACTGATTTACAGCTTGTGACCTACAAGACTTGCCACAGCCTCTCTCAAAGAAATTGGAGTTTCTGAAATATCTATAGGCCATGGCAATCTTCCCGGAATTAAATTTAAATTCCTGGGCTAGGCAAGTAGTTAAACGTTATCGATTCAAGTGATTTGCCTAGCTGTTTAGCGGCGCCGTTTAGTAAAAAGACTAGGCTTTTATTTGAAAGGCTTATTAAGCTAGTTGGCTGCGATACATAATCGTATATGTGGTCGGTTGTTATGTTTTCAGAATTGTAGTCTTTATTCCCAAGTAAATAAAGACAATTGTTTATTTGCTATTGTTTTCTTTTCTACCCTGAAACAAAGAAAGAAAATACATTTATTTGCGGCAAACATGAGGCATAAAAAAAGAATACTAACACAAAAAAAAATAACAATTTGGGGTAAACATGCGTCACATCCACGCAAAACGGCCATCGCTTAGCATAATGCTGCCGTTCTTATAATTTTCTTCAAATTATCAAAAGTGCCCGTTCACTTGCACTTGCAAGAGAAAGAAAGAAAAATATTTTATATGGGACACGCACAGGAAATACAAACAATAAAAAAGAACATTAAAACTAAAAAAATCATGAAAAAAATTAAGTAAAAAGAATATTAAAAGAACAACGAAGAGAGCAAGCTATTGAAAGGTTCTTGGAAAGAGAAAGTCATCAGTGTTCTTAAAAAGTAGAGTGTTATCGAACTGTAGCTAACATAAAAAAAACTATGTCATTTCTAAATAGAAGGGGAGGAGGGTGAGTTCACAATATCTTGTAAAATGTACCGGGTCCCCTTCTGTGCTACGCCGTTGGCACGTTCTTGGACAGTGAAGTTATTTACTTAATAAAATGTAGCTATGGGAATTCAGCTAGATGGACGGACGACCTAAAGAAGGTGGTTGGGACAGACTGGATGCGGAAGGCGGAGGACAGGGTGTTGTGGTGCGGCCTGGGAGAAGCCTAGGTCCAGCAGTGGACTGCAATTGGCCAAGTTGATTGAGTTGATAGAAAACGGTGTTTCTAAACATTTGAAATAGCTTCAGCAAAATATTTAATTTCAGCCAGCAATACCATTCTCTAGTCTCGCAAAATTATGTCACAGAATAATAAAACCATAAAAACAACAGCAAAAATTCCAGTTTTGTTATCGTCGACTGCTACACAATTAGTCGTGCTGTCATAACTCTTATAATAATAGTTGCTATGTAGTATACGACCTCATTTCTAGCCCCCCTTCTAATGACTTGCCATCTTGCTTTTTATGCGACATTTTATCACCAAGGATAAACCTTTATAAATTAATCTCGTGCCTGTATCCATTCATTTTGGAGCCCTCGTTATATGCGTAAGTGTCATGGCGGCACTTGATAGATTAAGGTAAAAAAGAAAACTGACCTGATTAATGATAGAATCAGAGATTGATGACAATAGTATTGTAATGAAGTTTGTATTTTAATGTCATCAAGCGAAAAAAATAATTAAACGTCATAACTTAATTCAAATTTTAAGAGTCAAGGCGCTCCCTTGACTCCTCCTCCCACCACCTCAATCACCTGTAATGTAACAATCCACAATTCCTCTGTATTGGCTAAGGCTTTGCAAGTAGGCTGCCCAGGGGCCGTATTACGAAGTATTAATGCCACTATAGAGGTATGAGGAACAGGGTGTCGTGTCTGGGGGGAACTGCCCGATGATTCATGTCGGGCCGTTCGATATGTGCTAGCTGTGCGGTAAACCCTGCTTGCGAGATGCAGGATTTTGCGTGAGATCAGTATGACGCGTAGTTCGCATGTAGCGTTGTAAACACCGCTACATCATCGTGATTCCAGTCCGAAAAAAGGATGGTGCTATCTGTCATGTATAGCTCCGTCTCTCTCTTACACTGGAATCATGATGACATTAAACTATTATAATACGTCACCAGGCCGTCAACTACTAGGTAGTGTTGAAACCAGCAGGATAGGTTTACATATTATACAAATAGGTAGAAGTAACTCGGCTACGTCGCATGTAAAGGTTAAATTACAGGCAAATGTTCCCGGTGGGGAGCGCCTTAGAGGGCGAAAGAGAAAATAATTTTATTTAAGACATAAATTGATTAAATACTGGCCGGCTACACAATATCTCTGATTAATCATAAGTAATTGAATTTTGAAATAAGAATCGCGTTACGTCTATTTTCGTACCAATACACTTACAGATCAGTGTCACTTTCTCAAACGTATCAAGTCATTGCTCGAAGTAAAGCCACGAAGTTAAGGAAAATATTGGATTTCGGTCTGTTTTCCTCAATTTACGAAGACGATGATATATATACAATGCATTTATTATTAACGGAACTTAATCTATTTTTCAGGCACGCAGACAAATTGAAGAAGAAATAAAGGCTACGTTTTATTTAGCAATAGTTTTGTTTTTTTCGATCAGGTTAGGTTAAGCTACGCTTGCTGAGGTTGATCAATGGATGGGTGACCATCTTTACATACCCAGACCCCACCCCCCCGTGTCTTGGAAAGCACGTTAAGCCGTTGGTCCCGACTCGCTACGAGTCGTCAGAAGCCCGACAGTCTGACAACCAGTCTTTTCAAGGAGTATCGTATTACCCAGATGCTGGGTCGTGCCGGTGAGATAGGCAGTCACTCCGTGTAAAATACTACCCCAACATAGTGGGGAAACTACCCCAACATAGTTGGGAAAAGACTAGGCAGATCTATTATTGAGTTTCGTTTTTTCAAGTTATAAGTTACTTTGCGATTAATTAACCGTCTGCAAAACAAACTATTATTGAGAAGACTATATCTAGTACGAGTAGTGAAAAAAGTACTGCCAATAAAATATCTAGACAGTTGTCATTTCAGCCGAAAGACGTCCACTGCTGGACATAAGCATGCTCCAAGCACATTCACTTCAACTGGTTCTGTGCTTCTCGCATCCAACGGATTCCTGCGACCTTCACAAGGTCATCGATCCACCTTGGGCCTACCTAAAAATACCTCAACGTTATTAAAAAGTCCAAATTAATAAAGATAAGAAAGCAAATTAATATAAGTCCCAAACATTCTGGACCGTTCTGCTATTATCATAAAATTAATTTTTATACCGACCTTGTCCTTCTTGAATCTTGGTGTAACGAGATATTTTCACGCTTCTGAAATGTATATTACGACAATATCTTTCAGTGAAATTCGTGAAAGAATTCGTCTTCCGCATTCAAATTATATTATTTTACATGATCGTGTAAAAGTTTGGAAATCATTTTGATGAAGAACTTCACAGAGCCTTCCTTGAATTTATTATTAGATGCGGCTACATCATGTAACTGCATGATCGCAAGCGACGATAGTTGCTATAGCCAATTTGCACTTTTATAATTTATAACGTGACGATATTATCAAAGATGCATCACGGTAATACAGGAAAATAAAATGTATGAAAATACTAGTAGCGTCCTGCGGTTTCACCTGCATAACTTTCGATCTCGTGGGAATATCGAAATAAAAAGTATCCTATGTGTTAATCCTGGTTGTAAACTATCTGTCTGCCAAATTTCATCTAAATCCGTTGAGTAGTTTTTGCGTGAAAGAGTAACAAACATCCATTCATCCATGTATCCTCACAAACTTTCGCATTTATAATATTAGTAGGATAAATAATAATAAGTATATTAGTAATAAGTAGGATAGTCGTACCACGATACGTGCACGTTTTTCCGTAGTTAATTTTTATTAGTTTATGAGAGCAACAAAAAACAAGAGAGTTTGTTTTTATTCGACGGCCCATATTTCACTTAGAAAAATAAAAATCTGACTCGATATTTCAATTTATATTTTAAATTAATAATCGATCAATCCTTTATTTTAGTGCTTGTTGTCAATGATAATACATACTCACAATAATTGTATGCTGGTACGTGTCTATGGTCGACGTAAGAAAAATTTCAGCTCTATTTTTAAAAGCCTAGTTCAACATAAGTCTAGACAGTAAAAGTAATCTAAAAGTAATCTAGTTTTATTAGGGTCACCTGTCTAGCTGAATCTCTAAACCTGAAACCTTAATTAAGAGATCTGGACATGTCATACATTGATCTCATCAATGATAAAACGGGGACAGGGCAGGATAATTCAATTAGCTCCCTACATATTTTGGGGTCGACCCAATTTTGTAGAATGCGGTTTTTGCTTGTGTAGGTTTAATCACCTTACGAATTGATTACCCGAGATTAGACATCGAGATAGTTTGTAGGGTACCAATTGAGTGACAAAAACTAAACCCGTTTGTTTTTGTCTGTCTGTTGACCAGTGTTTACATTTATTTGGAATGAGAGTTCGGTTATGTTTAGTTAGGAAAGAAAGGAAAAAAATTGAAATTAAGTTTCTTTGACTCAGGTTAAGAAAAGCCGTGTGTCCTGCGCGTGTTTTTTCGAAACGTTTTTGGTTTTCGAGCTGCATGGAAAACATTCTCCGCGCCGGTGAAGAGGGGAAGGGTTTGTTTCATTTTCAACCGCCACGCGTACCGCATTTAGCATTTTGAATGTTTAATTCCAACTGACACAGGTTTCGAGGTTATTATTGACTTGTAAATAGTTGACACTAATCTAAAAATATTTTAATACGCAGGAGACCGCTTGTGTGTGTGTGTTTAGAAAAACTCGCGCAGGAGACACAGCTTAAGGCACACAATATCAACGCACTAAAGAACCCTCATCAAAGGTATATATATTTTTGATCGATTTTGTTACTGGACAAAAACACTCTCGGTTCGTCTATTATATTAAATGTTTGTAGATACTATTATTACATTACTGAAAAAGAAAATATTATTTTTGAATTGATATTTCTGTGAATGTCATTGTTATATTATTTATTCAGTAAACCAATCTTTTAATGTTTTGAGGTAGGTGTGACTGTCTGACACTTACTCCTATTTAATAACAAAATGTCTTATTCTAAATAAATTCTTATTTTAACATTGTCCAACGATATCGGCCCACTTACTCGTAGAAACGAATCAAATCTCAATTTTATGGTCTGACAGCTCGATATGTTACTTCAATAACAAAATATCCTATTTCTTTAAAATAGTAAAACAATATTGAAACTCTTAAAAACCATTCCATTTATATTTTATGGGAAACAGACTTATGGTCAGTCATTTGATTTTTCCATTTCATTTGATTCGTACAAAATATTGCTTAAGATGCAATATTTTGTACGAATTCTAAGAACGCCGAGACCCTTAAATACAACGCACAATACTAGCCACACATCTGGTGACCATAAGATGGGTCCGTAGGCCGTAGGACCGATACCTTAATACCTGTTTGTTGCGCCACTTCTTCTCTCCAGCCCAAAACACTAGGAAGTGGTGAAGGGTGGGTTCTTTGGAGCTGTCTGTAAACCTTCAAGAGAGTTGATCCACGACTATATTAATTAATAATTCTTAATTTTTGACTCTTTGCTCTATTATCTAGTAAATCCTAGTACTGTAATTCTTGAACGTTGTGTTCTTTTCCTCCGGCCAATAATAGTGTCTTAAGAGAGATTATTCAAAACTCTATTAAATGATGGTTCTTGAGATTCGAATCTCAACTCCATTATCTAGTCATTCTTGAATGTTGTATTCTTTATCTCAGACCAATAATTCGGTCAGACTGACATGAACACGTGTCTTGCAGATATCCTTGTTGTGCAAAGGGTGAACTTCCGGGGGGTTTGGGTGGCCACATCTATCTCATACCCAGTCAAAGGACTGATAGGGACCATGTCTCATACGGTGGAGGTCTGCCCAGCTTGGGCGGAGCACCGCCGCGTCCTCGTGGCGGCGATCGGCGGCGGCGATCTCTCGCGTTCGGCCCTGGTCCAGGCCATGGTACGGAGCGAGAGTGCGTGGGAAGCCGTCACCTCCTTCTGCGAAGCAATAATGCTCGCAAAGGAGGAGGCGGAGCGCGTGAGGGAGAGGCAATCTCTGCGCCCTCACGCCCCTAGTCGCCGCAGGAGACGCCCTGGACGTCGGGAGTCACCAGCCGACTCCCGGCCACCGTAGGCGAGGGCTTGCGGGCGGCGAGCAATGGGCAGCTCGCCGCCCGGCAAGGACCAGGCCCGAGTCGACGGCGCGTTGTGTTCCACGCGCGCCTCAAAGAGATGTCAGCACAAACTGACGGGGTCCGCTAGGGCCGATGCCTGCCAGGGCCGCGGGTTGTTCGAAAGAGATACCGTGGTCCCTGGCATGGGCAACTGAAGGAACACGGGTGGGTTTTAGTCAGTAAAAGTCTGACACGCCCTCCTGCTCCGCCCAGAGCGGGAGAAGTCATATGATGATTTCCCACCCACAAAAAAAAAAAAAAAAAAAGGGACCATGTCTCCAAGAGCATGATGCCGACCCAATGCCGCTGGAACTAGCCGCTCCATAGTCAGACATGGACAGTCGCCTGGTTGCCGCAGGCAAAGCCGCTTCTTCACGTTTATCAGTTCGAAAGAACTGCTAGGGACCATGTCTCCAAAAGAGCATGATGCCGACGCAATGCCGCTGAAAAGCCACTTGCGTCACTATATGGAAATGTTGCTCTGAGTACTCTGAGTGTAGATGTGAGGTATCGTTTGAGTAATGACTGATAAAATACCTATTATGCTAGCGTATGGGTTACCCACAAATTAATAATAATAATATACTTTGCATCCCTCTATCATTACTAACTTTCTAAAACCACATCCAATCTATGTTCATAACTATGAATTCCTAAGTTTTATTTAACATTTCTTTCAATCCTTTCCTTGGTCTATTGATGAGACAAGGCACTGGACTTCTTAATATTTGGAATTCATTTAATCTATATCGGTAGGAGAGTGTCCAGTCTGGAGTCGGACTCTACCTACCTGTGTATAGACCTATACGAATGGAGGGGTGCAGTTCTTCCCCGAAAGGGGAACCGATTCACATTACTAATATTTTCTCATAATTAGGAAAAACGAAAATTTTATCAGCCTAGGGTATTTTAGGAACAGTCACATAGGCAAAAACACCGATATTTGAGAAAAATTGTTTTGTTATTTTTCGGTACCGTGTTTTGATTGACGTATCTTTTAAAATAGAAGTCTTTGTTTAACATTTATTTGTCATTCTCTTATTTCATTTGTTTTTCCAGCCATATTTAATTTCTAAAGACCCCACAGATTACATCTAGGTACAGTTCAGGTATCCACTTATATTAAATTCTCTTACAAATTGGAAATTCCTTCATTCCTATTACCAAACCTCAGGCACTATATTAATAATTCCGGAAATCAATATCGTCCTCTATTCGTCTCGTGTTAATCGGTACGCAGTCAAACACAAGTTTGGACCATATATTAAACCACAACAGGCGAAAGTCACACAATAGACAGGTATAATGTGAACGAACCACTTTAGCTATAGGGAAATGGACTTAGCGCCGATTTTTTGATCCGTAGTTAAACTCAACCAATTGTTAAAAATAGTAAGTAATGGTTAAATTTTTGCAAAATGTGTTTTTTGATAAATTTTTAGTTTAACAAAGCGGTAACTCTGGTAACAAATCATTTTAACAATAGGTAATTAGTAAGAAACTTTATTATTAAATAATTGTTAACAATAAAATAATATTTTTAGAGTTCCGTACTCAAAGGTTGCCAACGGGGCCCTAGTCCATTCGTCCAACACCCGTCTGTCACAGGGCTGTATCTATTTAACCGAAATTTAACATTTACAGAATAGCAGTTACTGTGATCGTTTTGATAACCAGTAATAAAGAAATGAAAAGTCAAAATGGCAAGATCGATACGAGACTTGCTCGAATTTGGCTGGTTATACTTAATAATTTATTTATCAACATTTAAAATAGCATAAATAAGCAAGGCTTTTCTTTATTACAATGTGTTTAATATAATACAAATAAACCTTCCGGAATTATCGATCTAAATTATGGCAAAACCGCATCCGTTGCGTAGTTTAGAAGAACAACGCGTTCACACAGAGAAAAGATTTGAAAAGCGACTTTATTGACTTACCCTTATTAGAAATATTTAATACGAGTACTAGTAGATCAATAAGAACAATATTACGTTAGCTTATCTTATTTGAGCAAAATTTAAGTAACTACTCGAAATTACTCCAAATTATTAGTAGTACCATTTTTTTTATTTGGTTTGTTGTTTTGCTGTCGTTGATGCGTTCGTTGTTTCATTATTTCGAGGCCGCGTACTTCGGTGTGAAGTTTTGCGTTGTAACGTGCATTCGTTGTTCCGTGATTCGTTATCAAATGTTTTCGCTGTAACGATATTCGACATTATTCGTTATAATGTAATGATGAAAGCACGAAGCAACGAATATCGTTACAGCGAAAACATTTGATAACGAAGAACGAAAAACGCAAACTTTCGGCGCTGCATTATTCGGCGTCGCATCTTTCGAAGTCACGTAGCGGACTCCAAAAAATTGGCCCTTAGAATCCCTAAGCGGTGCCAAGTGGATACGCGGAAACACATCTCTGACATGCGTTTCCGCCAATCCAACTACAGGAAAACGGTAAAAAAAATTAACCGGTGAAAAAAGTTTTGTTTTTTGTGTATGGCTTATCGCAGGTCAACCGAAGGTTCTCGGGGAGTTATTCCGTCTATTCACCCTAAGGAAGATAGACGGAGACGCATGTCCAAGGATCCACCCTAGGTCTAGTTAGATAAATGGAATTTATAGGCTTACGGTGGATTCTCGGACATGCGTTTCCGTGTATCCACGTTAGGGTGGATTTCATGGGGTGGATAAACGGAATAACTGGTTGTCAGTTGCTTAACCGGGCATTTCCAGTGGATACCTTAATAAATTAAGGGCTCCCGCCATGACTAAAACGCATAAACTACGTACAATGTTTAAGGTCTTCAAGAGTTATACACGTTCAAATTCCAAAATAGGAATGTGTGGGTATAAATCGAGTTATCTATGCTCTCATCGATTCTCGCTACTATCACAAATAGCCTGCGGTTAGGACAATGATGAGGCACTCAAATCTTGTGTTATATTCTAGTAAATGGTCGTAGAATCTAGGAACGAATTTAGGAACCATCTCTTGCCCAATAGTTGTATTTTTATTTATCTACCAGAAAGAAACGAATAGACCTATTTTTGATCCAGTTTATCTTTTATTGTGCGTCTGATGGTTAGCTAGTTTTAGGTATATTATTTAGTAGAATAGATTCAAAACATATATTTACTTCAAAACTAACATAGAGAGGCCATCTTATGTACAGAGGGATGTCCAGCAGTGGACTGCGATATGCTAAGTTAATAACATAGTATTAACTACCTCTTTCTTAGCCTATCTAATATGTAGGGTACGTATTGCAATATCTACAATTAAAAGAACTAACGTAAAATAACCTACGTTCAAAATCCCTAAAATCTAAATACCTAATGTTTTTAAATACCTAAGCAGCGAACTACTTTATATCCCGATATTCCCACGGGATCTCAACTTATGCGGGTGAAACCGTGGGGCACAGCTAGTAGATAATATAATATTAGGATAATATCAGATAATATCAAGATAGGATAATTTCAGGATAATAGATAGATTTGATAATTCTTCTTTATAGAACACCAAAATTTAACAAGGCACATTTACATAACCATTAATATTCAGGATACAACGGCGGTCTTATCGTCGATAATAGGTACAGGTACTACCTCCTGTTTGAATATCAACGCTAAGTTTTACTTCACGTGTTTCATAAAGCCAGCAGAACTGTGCGGGTTTTGTGAAAAATATACCTACCTTCATCAAATACAAGACGAAGACTATACCTTCATCAAATGATATCTCGCTAACAGTCCTTATTTATGGCAGGAGCGTGTCAGTCGAACATTAATTGGCGGGAATGTCGGTCAGGGTCATGACCCGTTGCCAGGGGTTGCACTCGAGCGAGCGAGAAGCATGGGACGCGCCACCCTCCAGATGCATAGGGACGTAGGTATGTATAGCCGACCTCGTAATTGGTTTACCACTTTGACAACAACTCCCAGTGAATTAAAGCAATCCTGACTTCCTGACTTAATGTTATAAATGCGATAGTGAGTTTGTTTTTTTTTTTCACACTAATACAGCTGAACGGATTTGGATGAAATGTAGCACACAGATAGACCATGACCCTGGGTAAGGACATAGGCTACGTTTTATCCTAGATCGCAGACGAAGTCGCGGGCAACTGCTAGTAATAAATAAGTACACGGTGGGATTTAGTTACCGGTGGCATGCTAAAACTTGAAGCAACAATGGAAGTTGCACCGCCTAAACAATATTTAGAAGATGCAAGTATTTATTCCTTAAAATTTATTTTATAACATGCAAGAAACTTGCATAGCGTAAGATCCGTTGTTCACACAATTTTTTTTTTTGCCGTTAAAATGTAGGGTTGATCTTCAGTGTTGTATGGATTACTATGGAAGTCTGTTGACAGACAAGGCATGACTACGGCACAGTGCCATCGCCGTATACCGTACAACCAGTAGTTTGCCGTGCCATATACAAGCTTACACGATTATTCTGCTTTGCGGCTAATTCGCCGTACCGTAAAGAAGTCGTATAAAGGACCTACATGAGGCTAAACATTTGGGTAGAAAGTAAGATGTCAACAGTGTGTAACTGCCATATCCTTTGGAAGCAAAAATAGACTTTGACATTTATCATACAAGTGACGTTAGGGTGGTAAAGCAATTCTATGGTCAACTATACAATTAACTTTGTGTCAAAAATAAAACCAGTTTGAAAAATAAATTAAGTGGTGCTTATTTATCGATTGGCCTTTTTTTTCTGGTGGGACATCATCAAATGACCGCTCCCGCTCTGGGTGGAGCGGAAGGGAGTGTCAGACTCTTACTGACTAAAACCCACCCATGTTCCGTCCTTCGCCCTTTATGTTCCGGGGTAGCGGTAACCCTTTCGGACAATCCCGCTGACCTGGCAGGCTTCGGCCCTAAGGGGCCCCTCGGATTATGCTGACATCTCTTTGAGGCGCGCGTGGAACACTTACGCGCCGTCCGGCATGGGCCTGGTCCTGATCGGGCGGTGAGCTACCCATTGCTCTCCGCCCGCTTATCGATTGGCCTGACCTGAGTTTCTAATTTAGATACTCAGGTCAGACGGTGTTAACTATCGAGTCGTGAGCACAGCTTTTGTTCTCATTTTGTGTTTTGATTTACTCTCGGGGTATTGAGACTAAAATTTTGTTGGCAGACCATAGAATACTATTGACGTAATCAACTAAAACTCACATGGTTTGTCTACTATTATTCTATTCAGTAGAGAACATATCATCACATCATATCATCGTCATTTATATCTGTTTATTAAAACAGATATTTATACGTTTTTCTTTCGATATTTCTCGTGACCCTGGGGTCCCGGACCTTTGGAAGTCTTTTTAAGTTAAAAAGAGGCTCAATTAAAAAAAAAAAAGTTTGCGTCTTTAGAATCGCAATAATAATTTTTAGGGGTTCGTTAATTGAAAAAAGTGTCCATCACCAGAAGGTCAATAAGTTTTTAGAGGATCAGATAAACATTTCCCTTGCAAATACCTACCTACTATAACTGACATATCCCTTTAGAAAAATAAACGTGATGTTGAGATAGATGTAAGAAATAAATAATTCTGGCAACAATTCTCGTGACTCTATATTTTGTTATCCTTCATGAAGCGACAATATTTTGTGGAGACCTAGTCAAATGTTTGTTACACAAGGAGATTTGTGAAGCAAATTTATCTAACGTACATTTTACTTTCAGCAAAATACGTATAAATAAAGAAATACATTCTTAAACTCACTGCTTCTTCCCATGTGGGTAGGCAAAAATTACAGAACGCCAACTGCTCCGATCCTTATATACTCCTTTTGCTTTGTTTATACGTATAACTAATTATTATACTAATTACCCCTCATATGTACGTACATATGAGGGGTAATTCTCGTAATTTTAAGAACGTTCACAGTCTGATCACAGTCTGAATCTGTCAAAAATACCTCTAATTTCCCTACATTTTCGACACGTTTTTGACATTGATTGCCGCTGAGATGAGATTGCGACTAGATTTTGAACGTTTTTTTAATTACGGGAATTGGCCTTCTGGACATACGAGTACACGCACGCCGGTTGCAATTACTATGCACCTGACCTTTCTGAAGAACATTACCAATAAGGTCACTAAAACAGGTTTAAAAAGACACTTATCGAAGTCGACAGTCACTTGTACTCCTCGTCATTGTAATTTTTTTTTACTGAACCATACCTGGGAACCTTCTGGTTACGGAGATATTGAAGGTAAAAGTTTCAACTTTTACTGACGTTATTTACGATAACAAGTTTTTAATGTACAATAACATGACTTTAAATACCCCCACGATCCCTGTATCGTTGCGTGCACCCATAACCACAATGTTTTGCGTGCGTTACATTGCGCACTACCGCAAACAGCAAATTTTCACACCAAAAATATATGTCGTTTTTTGGCAATTATTTTTGTGCATTGTTACTTAGTTTGGGCAGAGAATGCGTAGTTTAGGGCTTTGTAATATGTCTTTTTACAACCTATATGTCCTTCTAGTACATTTCACACACATCTGCCTTGTAAACACTTTTTGTTAGTCACCTTTCACTGACCCTCTCAACATCACCAAAGCATATAAGCATACTCTTTTCAATTGTCACTACATCTTCTTTTAAACCGCACCATTGTCTTATCACATAATTCTTCAGTCGAACATACAAAGTTACACTACACACGCTTCGCAGGGAATGAAACCAGAATAAATGCTGTGAAAATCACAACATTTATTTCTACTTTCGTACCTCTGCTACCACACCCAGCATTCATATATTATATGTTTGCTTATTGAGAAATATTTGCCTACTGCGTGATTTACATTCGGAGATCTTCCTCAAACTTGAATTGCTTTCTTTCTTATGATTGATTGATTTGGAATTATGGTGAACTAAGATGTAAAATATGTAGGTAATTGCGTGATTTTTGTAGAATTTCCTTTTTGAGGTGAAAACTTCTTCAGGCGCACATTGCACTCTTTCTGAACAGGGAATGAAAGTGAACCGTTGCGCTCGGGTCGGTGGCGCTGAATCGGGTATACTCGGCTCCAGTCGGTCGGTGATGCTGAATCGAGTATACTCGGTGCTGACTCGCGTGTACTCGGCTCCAGTCGTAAGTTTTCCCTTCTATTTATTATTGTATTATTTTTAGTATGTTCGGCCTAAAAATTCATTAAGGATTATGGGTGGTAGTGAAATGAGCACAAGTAAGAAATAAATTAAAACATTTAATAAATCACTTTATTTTTTAATAATTTATTTTCTTCTTTTTATTATAATTTGAAGAACACAATTTTATAATCTTCTGTTAGTTCATATATCTTTTTAGTTTACAACATAGTTACTTATTTTACAACCATCATTAATACATCGATTTACAATAAATATTACCTAACTATCAATAAAAATGTATATCATTATAAATAATTGTAAACGGGACGACTTTATTTAAGTTTTCTTCTTTAGTTTTTGTTTTATACGTAATTTTAATACACATTTATTAAGGAAAATATTATTCAGAACAAACATTTATATAATAAAACTACGAAGAAAACTTTTATCTAGAATATTTCGTAGATGTGCACCCGCTTGCAAAAATTGCTAAATGCATTTAGCGCTAAATATATTTCAAATATCATTTCTGTCTCTAGCGTCTTCAAAGGATTGACAAAAACACAACGATGTTTTAAATACGTTTAACACTAAATGCGTTTAGTGATTAGTGGTGTAAGCGGACCTTCGAAATCAAAGTTGATAATTTTGTTCAATTTATGTACAACACTTTTACATAAATATTTTTATTTTACAATATTTTTATCTCACGAAACGACGAGCGCTTTACTTGTGGTAACTAAGTGTACAAACACGCTGTGAATGTGTGCGTAAAGACGAGTAGCGTCAGCACATAACAAACACACGCACACACCCACACACTTCCGACTTCGCCATTGTCTCGGTCGGTACCGAGAGCACCACGCTTACACACATTCACAGCGTGGTACATTTGGTAAACATAAGTAAAACGCGCGTCACTTCGTGAGACAAAGAGTTTAAACAATAACAAGTAGGTATTTTTACCTTAACAATAGAAATAAAATAAGAAGTCCCGCTGTGAATTGTGATTTCCTTAAAATCTATGTCACAATTAGTTTCATAAGTAGGTATTTATTTATACATTGGATTTGGCACAGTTTTGTACAATACAAATGAAAATCCTTGGCTCAGTAGTTATTAAAATAGGATTACAAAATAAAAAATTAAAAAATTAGTATGTTTTGTTTCTAAAATACGTATAAATAAATAGCCTTTAGCAAACTAAAATATGATGGTAAGTTGAAATAGTCGAACTAGTAAAAATAATACAAAAAAATATTCAGTCTTTAAACAGTTCTCAAATACTGCTGGCAAGTTATTTTTTCACAGAAGAGAATGAATACAAACGTTATCTAGAAATAAGACCCAATGACATTTATTTTTCTCTACCTAAACTATGTTTTTTTTTTTAATATACCTATCTACTTGGTGTTTCACTTAATGAGAATTACACATCATCTACTTATCCTCACAAAAATATATTATTATTTAAGTATTTACTTTAGTTGTGTTCTGGTCACTACTGAATATATGTAGGTATCTGGAAGTGCCTTTTAATATATTCTTTCTACAAACTCGTGTATTTAGAATTTAGCTTTCTACATATTGACTTACAGAATAGAATTGGAATTACACAATGTACAATTCAAAACCTAGAATTAATTTAAATAAATTATAATTTTACCACGTACAACAATCTAACGGATATTTAAAATTATCTTAAATATATTTTCGTAATATTTATAAATACCCTTTCTATACATCAATATTTTTAGAGCATCACGACTACTGAGATAGAGACACTTCAAGAGTTTTATGTACAATTTTATGACGTCAGAGTCAATGTTCTTACTTATATTTACAGGTTGATCTTGTATCGGACGATTACTCTGGCCAAATGTAGGATATGTTGCGCAGGATGGCACGGGCCGGCGGACGCGGCGTGTAAGTCGCGTGCGGCACGTGCGGCACGTGCGGAACGTGCGGTGAGTGCGGCGCGTGCGGCACGTACGGAGCGGGCGACGCGGGCGGCGAGGGCGACGCGAGCGACGCGGCCGGTCGCGCTCAGATCGCGGGCAGCAGCGGGCTCGGCGAGCGCGGCACCCGCCGCACGCTGCTGCTCCACGCCTCCCCCATCATATCCTCGTCTCCCTGCACACGCGCACTCGACATACTCTCAGCATCACACTCCTCAACTTCCCAACTCTGAGAGCGAGATGTTTCATTCGTTTTACTATGAGTAGGGCAGCTAGGACTAGGACGTCACTACCGCGGAAGAGGAAACTATGCGACAGAAAGTTCCTCATCCTCATCATGCATTCAGCTCGCAGGCAATCTTACTCTACGACTCGCGGGGTCTAGGGAGTTGACGTGCGGGATTGTGCGAGTGAGTTAAACCACGTATTACGGTGTCAACACTTACATATAAGAAGTAATTACCATCATCGTGTGAGGCGCAGGCGCGGAGTGCGCCGGCGCCGGGGGGGCGGGAGGAGCCATCGGAGGCGGCGGCGCGGGGGGGGGCTCCGGTGACACCGCCGCGGGAGAGAACGACGCTGGCGCTAATGGCGATTGCGCTACGAACAAAAATGTCAGGATTATTCCTGAACACGGTCCTTTGAGACAGTCTTCCACTCTAGGTACACTTACCAGCGGCGGTCAGAGCCAGTACGAACTGACTCCAATGCACGCAGCAGCCGCAGCACAGCTGCAGAGCCGCTCTTCGTAAGGCTCGATGCAAAGCCATGAACAGCAGTGGATTGACTGCAGCGTGCACGTACGAGATATGTAGAGTGATTTGGAAATACATCTGGAAAAAAATGCACGTTCAAACCTGCTATTATCTTGCGGGTAAGTTCATTGTAAAATATTCTATAGCTGAATGACTAATGATATATCTTTATCATCATCATCATCATCATCATTTCAGCCGATAGACGTCCACTGCTGGACATAGGCCTCCCCCAAGTGTCGCCACATTGACCGGTCCCGTGCGACTCGCATCCAGCGGATTCCCGCAACCTTCACCAGGTCATCGGTCCACCTATATCTTTATATCATTCAAAATCTATATTTAGAAAACTATAACACATGACAGAATAGTAATCAAATGTTCTCACTTCATAAGCTATATGCGACGTAAGTGCCGGATGATGCAGCAAGGTGATGAGGAACAGTGGCCCCCAGAACAGCACATAAGCCGCCGTGATGACTAGGAACATGCGCACACGGCGGACGCCCTCACGCTCCACCCGAGCCAAGTATCCTCGGAGGCGGCGACCGCCACCCAGAGGCAGGTTGTTACTGCCTGATGGACGGCAATGACCGTCTGATAGAGTTCCATCCACAGTCTAAGAGAAAATAGGTAACTTTGAAAATATCAAGACTGGGTCAAAATTTTGTAAATAAAGCCCGTATTTTGATAGCTGATAAAATTTTGATGCCGAAAATAAAATCAACCAATTGTGCCTAGTGAAATCAAATAATTTAGAAACAGAAGCCAATTCATGAGGGAACGTCTGGGGACGTCACTCCGGAGTAATTTAGAAGCCCTATTTAGATAGCCTTGATGGTTTAATAAATAGAAACGGAGATCAGTGGACGGAAGGTATAATAATTAAATAGACATACTTATAATTAAAATAATTTATTTTAATAGAGTAGAATTAGTTTATTTGGTAGGTTTGCGTAAAACGAAAAGAGATATAGCAAGACAGATAGAAAAGAACAGAGTACAGTAGCTGAACATACAATAGACTATCTACGAGATGAGACAAGCATGCATCACAGTCCTTACCCTGGGTCCGACGCTGTTGGGCAGGTTATCCATTCGCCTGTTGTCTCCTGCCATGCTGACAAGCGTGGTCACTAAACCAGCTACTCGTACTGCTTCTACGTTAGCCTGCATGCGATAAGATTTAAATTTATCGAATACTTAAATCTGAACCGCACTTTGGCAACGGCAAGCATTGAGTATGGTTTTGTTGTTTACAATTTATATGGACGGTGCACTTCTAAAATGCGAGCGTCCATTCCGAGTGGGGTGAGTTCCGAAAATTTAAATCTTATTTGCGGTACACCGCAAGGAATATTGGCAAGATACCAACAAAAATTCCTATACCGGCCAACGTAAGACTAGAGTATATGCACAATATCGTACAGCGACTTTGAACTATGCGGATGACTTCGTGGGTTTCAACGAGTTTGGAGCGCACCAGTTCTGCGTCACTCGCAACTGTGAACTGCATTACACTACGGAACTTGTTATATGTCATTCAAAATAACTGCTAGCTAGTACCATTTCTCATAAAGCTGTGGATGACATGTCATGGTTACAAATTACTTCGCAATCAATGATGATCATGGAGAAGTTCGTTCTGTGAGAATGGAAGATGATGCAAAAAATGTAAACAAAGCATTACTTTTCTTTATTATCTCTCGTAAAACTAACCTCTCCATGCCATCTGTTATAGGGTCCCGAGGGTGTTCTTTGAGTGTTGTGTGATTAATGATATACAAACCTTCGTGAGATCCCGGTGGAGCTTTTTCAAGTGGAAAAGTGTCAATCCGATACAGACTGCGTTAACGCCTATCCACAGCGCGTTAAGCACATAATGCCTGAAGGGTCCTCGCACTAAAGGACACGACGGGGCGGGTCCGTAAGACCCGTAAGAGCCTGCACTGGCAGCCAAAGCTCCAGATAAGAACGTTGGCCCGAGGTTTATCGTAATTGATGCGAACCAAATCATGAATGTTCCGAAAAGGACGCACTGTAACAAAAGGTTAATTTTATTAGAGGATTTTTATTCAAAAAATATTTTAATGAGCTCAGTAATTCATTTGGGAAACCCCTTTAACATTTCCAAAATTAAGAACAGGAAGTGGACTGTTTTTATCTCTGTCAATTTTTTTTTTCCTCTGGTGAATTAAAGTAAAGGCAGAGTTCGTGAAGGAACGAATAAATCATAATTTTACCTGTGGGCTGTCCATTAGTAATGGCGCTGATAAATCAGCTTGCTCCTCTTCATTTTCAGGGAAAATTGGACTATCGTTGAGCACTGTTGTGAGCATGTTCACTGTTGAAACTGTCACCTAAAATAATTTGGTGGTTAATTTTCAATACACTGGTAAAATTGTTTATGAAAAGCCTGATATTAAAATATATTGCTATTTACATTGTTGCATTCATTAGTACACTACGATTAGTTAATCCTATTGGGTGTGTTCATACGCACTGTGCGCACAACATACATACATAATTATTTTGGACTCATAAAAACATTAATGGCAAAACAAACAAATCTACATATTTCTCAAATCCCAGTTCTAGCGTTATTTTCCTAATCTACGTCAGAATACCAGCCTCCAGACACATTCGTCTACAAACTCTCCAACTATTTAGAACTTATAAGATACTATCAAAATTAAGCATCGAAGATTATTCTTGGCTCTTGAGAAAAGTGCCAAAAATAATCTTCGTTCTTCTTCGTTCGTCCGAACTGAACTTAAGTGCCGATAAATCACTTTTATGTGCCAACTGCCTCCAGCTTCAAACAATCGTACTTTTGTCAGTGAAGATCTGTTACTTTTTGCATTCTGTTGATGCTCATCTGAGTTTGATGATACTTAAGTTCAGTCTCATTTTGATATCCAACAAAGGCGCTGCGACGGTGACTTTTACAGCATTTTTTTTTAACAAAGGCAGTTGATTTTGTGCACACCTACATAAGTTCTAGACTATTTCGTGCCATTTAAATCAGATACCTTTTCACAAACGAAAGCTCGATTAATTTACTAAAAGCAAGCATACACATTTCTGAAATGAACGGTCCATGTCCTACTGCAAAATAAAGAAAGTCTCCAAAGAGCTAATTCCACTAATTTATAAAACTGATAACGTAAACAGCGACATTCACAAAGATAAAAAGTTATGGGTCAATGAACACTCAATGGCCCATATAAGATAATGGGGCCATATGGCCGAATGGCCAAGATATAGGTCATTAATCCAGATAATCATTTGCAAACATTTCCGCAAATGCTACATACCAGCCAATGAGAATCGGCTATTCCTAAATGTGGACCTGTACATTATTGATTCTAATGGACTCCAATTCCGGGTCTTTTATGGATAAAATTGTATCATTGTATCCAGAAAGGTATTAAACGCCGCCGGACTCGGCTAAAAATGTAGCTTTGATAAAAAAGGCATACGTGATCCGTTTTTGTGTTACTACGGATCCAATTTAAGCGAAAACGTAACATTAAACGTTGTTACCTGCTTGATAAGGTCCTCCATGTTTGGAAGATAGATTTTTTTAGTTGTTTATTCCAGTTACCTACCTGTTATTGTTATGAGAAAACATAAATATGGGCCATTGTTTAAAACTTAACTGCTCGTACTGAACCTTACCATATCCAATTTGTACTGTATATGTGTCTATACTGAGTACACTGCATAGTGCATACATAAGGCCTAGAGCACACAATTCGAATTTTCAACTTCAATTTTGGTGCAATGTTTCCAAAAACGCTGACTGAACTGACCGTGACACGGATGTAGTGGGACAAAAAAACAGCTGACACCGCTAGTGCGGTTGTGGCATATGTGGTATTTAATTTCTAACGGTCGGACGGTTTTAGATTGTGAAGGTTTATCTCGTTCAGTCGGCCATGTTGGATTGCGTGTCATACGTGTGACCGGAGTGTGTCACGTAGGCAGGAAAAAATATAAGCAGACCGTATTTTGTATTTTTAGTCTGTATATGTTTGAATCGTTGCTATAAGTTCTATTTTTGTGATGTTTAGAAACAAATACCAATTCAAAGTATTGGTTTTTATTTGTGTGATGTTTTGGCTGAAAGTTATTTCTAAGTTGCTTTCAAGTTGTGAGAAAATCAAACTTAATACGTCTGTGTTATTGGATCTTTAGATCTAAAATATAGTTCTCAGAAAACGCCCACCGTTTGACTTTCATTGAATAAGAAAATAATATCTATCAAGAAGCTTAAAATCACACTGAGGTCCTGGTTCACAGACTGTGAACCAGGACCTCAGTGTGATTTTAATTTAATCCGTGGACTGTGAATCACGGTCCACGGGATTATCATTTTCTACCTGGCTGTTAAACAATGGAACAGAATTTGTATAAAATTATTTTTCAGATAAGTTAACCGCATCTTATAACAAGTAGTAAAACTGCCTGTAAGATGGTTGTCACCTACTTTTCCTTAAAAAATATTTTTAGGACTTAGTCATTAGCTCGGGCCGGTTTTTTAATCCGTAGTAAAACAGAAATATTAATTAAACTCAACCAATTGTTAAAAATAGTAACTAATGGTAAAATATTGGCACAATGTGTTTTTGTACGATTGTTAGTTTATCTAGTGGTTATTTTTTTAACTAATAGTTAATTATTTGACCACATTATATCATTAGATAAACTAAAAATTGATAAAAAAAAACACATTTTGCAAAATTTTTACCTTTAGTTACCATTTTTAACAATTGGTTGAGTTTAAATACGGATCAAAATACTGGCCCTAAACCCACTCTTTGTCTTTCATTGTATAAGAAAATACTTCCTATTAAGAAGTTTAGAAACACGTTCAGCACCTTAATTGCATAACACACTATCAATCATTATCTGAATAATTTTGAAGAGTATTGCTAATCCATTGCTTCGTATGTTCCAAAAGTTTATCTGCTCAAGAACGTAAATAACGCAATGAATTTTGTTGAACTGTCAAAATGAAAGCCATTCCTACTGTTAGTGCGTTACGCAATGACCCCACAAGGCAGTTTCAGTCTACCGGTTGACACTATCTTTCGATATAAACAAATAATTTGCGTGAAATTAACGACTCAATTAGTAAGTTAACCTATTTGGAGTTGATGAAACAGACCTTTAAGTATAAAGATAAAACACTTACCAGCAGCAAAAAGGCGGTTTCTACCAGTGAGCACTTGTACACCGGTTGACAACGGAACACGGCAATGCCGAGGGGCAGCAAGATGGCCGCCCTGGCCAGGTCCACTACCGCTTGGTGGAACAGCAGACCGTGGGACCATCTACGACAAAGTTAATTAAAAATTAAATAAGACAACCCATTTTAATACTTCTATAATATAGCCTTCTGGAACTCAATCTTCAGCAACCAATTCTAAATAATATTTCCTTTCACTTTGTCAGGCTCAAATATGTATTATACTTAAAACAATTGAAGAAGTTTCTAAAACATAATTTCAGTCACCACAAAATGACTATACCGGCTGACTTTTTTACCACCTAAACAAAAACAGGGTATAAAAGGTGAACGGAGTCTATGGCACAGAAATCTCTTTCTATTTTCAGAAACATAAAATAAATTAACCTCCATTCACCTTTTTATACCCTGTTTGTATTCTGACGACAAAAATATAGTCTAAATGTAATCAAATGGATCAACAAATGATTTATTGAATACTTAAACCCGAAATTATAATTTATATCACCATTGTTTTTTAATCGACAATTGAGGATTTTTCGATTACAATTTAATAAATGTTATTCAAACAACAATCAACAATAATTGTTGGAAAAAGTGCTAAGATATAAAGTAGAAACCTTCTAAATAGAAATGAATGTTTTACTAATTCCCTTTAGTGAGTGCTTGTGTAAGAATTTTATCTAAACAGGGTTTGTTTACACATTCATCACATACTTTTGGAATAGACCATATTCTATAACATTAAATATAACGATAATATCTACAATTATTCAGTTAAATTATGAACCCTTTATGAGAGCGATGGACCATAGTCCATCGCTCTCATAATGGGTTCATAATTAATAATAACATAGGTCCCTGTACTCAATTTAATGATGGCCATGCATATATGGCCAGCGTTAAATTGAGTACAGGGACCTATGTCAGGTTACAGACAGACTTAATTCAACGTCAATTTAGTGGTGGATAGGTACTCTAGATATAAAGCTACGTACGTACGAGACTTTGAACACCTACTACTCTGTATGTGTGTCTCTCTCTGTGTGTGTATGTGTAATATGGCTGAGCATTAATGTATCTTAACACCTAATATGTATTCTCATCTTTGAAAAATAAATGTATATTCTAGTGTATCTCATCTGTACTGTTGAGACTACAGCCTACATAATGCTTACATGCAACCTCCGCGAGTCAGTTAAAAGTTATTGGCATGAAATACGAAACAAACATTAATAGTTTAGGATTAGAAGATTAGGCGTCAGTTTTGGCTGACAAGCAAAGAGGAAAAGATGAAAAATACGTAGAATGATTTCTAGGAATAATTATTGAACATACATGATAAACCGTGGTTTAATTGATTCCTCCCGGTACGCTGACAGCTCGTAGAGAGTTCCACAGTACCTACTATATATTTACTGGCCTATATTCATACTGCTTCAAGCCAAAGAACTTTTCTCACAGAGAGAAGAAAATAACACTCGTCGAACAATTTCGTGTCTATTATGATAAGTCTGGGTCTCTTTGTCATAATGTCCTTATTCACCGTACAGTCAATGACGTCAAAGTTTAATTTACAAAGTACCAACTAAAATTTAAAAAGCCGCTTTGGTACATGCCAGGGTCGAACGAACCTGTCCCCGATTACTTAATTGCCGCACTTAGGTAATGATAAATGACTTTATTTCTGTAAGTAAGTTTGTACAAAGACTTTAACATAAATCACATTTTTTCAACTAGATGAGGTCGGCGTTTTCTATCTCACTACTCTGAGAAGAAAGGCCAAAACACACTCAGAGTTCACAGTCTCTTTTAAAGTCCAGACATAATCTTGGTCAGTTTATGTGAAGACCATGTCAAATTGGTGTCTGAAATGGTTTTTTGAGGAAAGAACCACACAGATTGAGTGGAAATGTCGAGTCAGTGCACGCATTTTTCAGTAATCGTACAGCTCAACTCAGAACCTAAGGACCTCAACGTAGGTGCCACTACGATTCACCAACGACATGACTACTAATCTAAACACCTATATTATCACTTCTACATTATTCTTCTAGTTGTATTCATTTACACGGTCTGCTTCAGATGTTTCCGAGAGCCAGATAAACGTTATAACTCATTCTGTCAGTAACAAGTATAAATTTGCGATAAGCGATTTATCAATCATCCAAAGTGTCACGCACTTAGGGACCCCCAGGGGAGGGGCATCACTGGAGGGGACAGGGGAGGACCCTTCGAATCTCGGACGTAAATAATACAGCAGGTGAATGTTTGGGGTATTTTTCGCAAGCAGGAATAGTTTTTGTCTATTTAAAGTTTTTGCGAACCTTTTTTCTTGTTGAGGTCTTAATAGGATTTTTTCTTTGATATTATTCAAGGGAAGTAGAAACTTTTTTTCTGGCAGTGAGTAGGAGATAACAATGACATTATTAAAGCAGCTGTGGTCCGTGACTTTTTCTATGATCCAGGACAAAACTAACCTATGTATGTTCTTTTCCATGTCATGGTCTACCCATGTGCCAAATCCGTTCAGCTGTTTTAGCATTACAGCGTAGCAATCAAACATTTCCTTTTTGTAATATTAGTTTAGATTATAAGCACGGAGAAGTAGTAAAAGTTCTTCACTCTTACTAAATATTTTAAATTACTCATTATTCCAGTAGTGTTATAACAACAAACCGCAAATGAGACTGTTAACACAAAACATTAATTAAGTAAAACATGCTATAAACATTTGTTACCTCCAACATTCAAAACATTTTACGGCCAGCATTCGGTAAACTTTGCCAGCCAGTGTACTAACAGCAATGTCAATAACAATGTGAATAACATTGTTGAGAGCTTTCTGACATATAAATAGTGCTAAAATAAGTTCACAGTAACATTGTAAGTAGTCGTTACGTGAAAATGTCAGTGACAATACGTAGAAGATAGATAAAGTATTCTTTATTATGTACATTGTACACCATACAAATTACAGATATAAATGTAGAAATTTTCCAAGCGGTCACACCATGACCGATCTTATCGTTAAAAGCGATCTTTTATAGACACCTTTAGATGGATTAACTGAGACAATACTGCAGGTAACTTGTGGTGTACCATTTACATATAATAGTGCGTAATACATATATACATACATAAAACATAAAGGGTGGCAAATCGGCGCGCAACATGTTACTATAAATTCAGTACATGATTCATGATTCATGACGAGTTTCTTGCCGGCTCTTCTCATAGGAAACGATCAATGGGAACCGTGAACCTAGCTTCTGACGTTTCAAAAGTGCCCATGTTGGTTTATGTGAAATAAAATATTTTGATTATGATTTTGAAACTTTTTGTCGGTTATTAAGTACACTTTAGCTGCGTACGTATCGCAAGTTTCTATGAAACAGCAGATATTTTATTTATAACGAACGAAAAATGTATACGCCAGGGGTCTAGAATCATGTGCTGAATCCATGGTTTCAGTATGTGCGCAATTGTTTTATGAAATGTCACGTGAAATGTATTCAAAACACAAGATGGAGGCGTTAGTTCTGATTGTCGCATCGCGCCTAAATAACCTTGCTGCACCTACACAGTTTATTTTTGCCTTTCAATTAAAAAACCAATTACATTGGATCGTCTAAACATGAAAGTGAATCATTCAATGTCGACCATACCCTTTATTCTTGCTAATCAAAGTTACTTATATTTCTATGCCTTTCAATCAAATTAATTAACTCCGGTTAAATATTGATTCATTAATTAAATCGAACCGTGTAAAATAACTTTCAATTAATTTGTGCATGGGTTTTGTTTATCAAGAGGGATTTCTAACTGTTAATTGGCTAATAATGCCATCTGCTAACATTGTGCTAACCTATTTTCAAGGATTTTGGAAAAAATAAATATCACAGAGTGGCCAGCAAGCAGGCGGACCACATAATAACAAGTGACACTTAATGACAAGAGTGATTACCGTCGCCTAGCCTATGGACATCTGCAATAACAATGACACCGTTCTAAACTCAGACCTTCGATAAAAACCAATTACCTATGCTTTCTACAAAAACTTCCAGAAAGAGACAGGAATGGAGAAGGTCGGAGGCCTTTGTCAACTGGCAAACGGACATACAATATATAGACAAACGCCAATTTATACGAGACTGACTACGTCACCAGGGCCGTCTTTACCCGGGGGTGCAAGGGGTGCGTGGCACCCGGGCGCAGGGTCTTAGGGGGCGCAAGCCAATCGCCTTGTACCTACACATAACATGCCTACTCACAACCAATTTAAAAAATTCTGAACAAATATTCATTACATCTTTAAAAATATAGGCAGATATATTGTTTGAAATTGTTTATATAAGCCTCATGCAGTTTTCAGTACGACTTGAGATGTACAGACGCCAGCAGGTCAAGCTACCCGAAACTGTCAAATTTTCCCAATCAACCAAACATGAATCAACCAATCAATGAACCTTAATGTTTTAGCGATAAAATTGAAAATCTATTAAGAAATTTGACAGATTGTAATAGCTTGATGTGAAACCTCTTATTAATACAAGAATTAATTCCAACACAGCAATGAAAAGAACTTTTCAAGTAGAACCTTTGCTACTAACACGACTTTTGCAGATTGTTAGTTCGGTGTTAATGAACTAATAAGGTGACTGTTACCATGAATTCCGTACATGATTCTGAACGCCACTGCGCTGAAACCGCTTTTTCGCAGGTTATTAAAAAAATGCCTTTCCATACATTCCCGCCGCGTTATAAGTACTGGTCTTTTCTATGAAACAGCAGCTTTTTTTTTGATAACCGACTAAAAATGTCTACGCTAGGGGTCTACAATCATAAATCCTGCCACCCTGTATAAAAAGTTACAACAAAAATCGATCCTCCCAGACGAGGGAACCAAACATAGTTACAATGTCACCTACCCAGCCGCCTGAAAAGACAAGAATAGTGGCGCCAGAAATACTTTTTACACTGGCGTGTCAATCGTGTTAAACTAGGCTACGTGGCTACGTCTACGTGACGAGACATAGCAAAGCCATTTGGAATTCTGAAAGTGAAGGGGTCAAGGTATCTCTTGATAGTGTTGAAGAAAGTCGTTTGTCAGTGTATTCGATTTGGTCTTCTACACTGCATCATGGATTTTGATACGATTTTGCCATGTACAGTCACGAGCATACGTATGTATAAACTTGGCTTTGTTCAAAAGCAATTTACTCCTTTATTACTCAATGAAATTTTATGTTGCTACGAGCATAGTATTTTCAGACCCATAGGTTTCTGCAATATGTCGTATTTCATTCTTTGTTTTCGTTATTTCACGCAAATCGCTACTTGCTCTGCTCGAAAGTTTTCAAGTGTTAACATATTAATGCTCGTGACTGTTCACACAAACTTAAATATTGACGACATACAGTTAGGAATCTGTGTCGAAACTCGAAATGTCGACACGGTTGGCGCAGTGGCTGAGCAATCGACTTCTGCACTGCGTGTCGCGGGTTCGATTCCCGCACGGAACAAATATTTTTGTACTTATTGCCTACAGGTAGTTGTTCCGGGTCTGGCCGTTTGTGTATGTGAGTTTAAATGTTTGTAAACGCACCCACGATACAGGAGTAATTCCTAGTGTGGGGCAACGCGTATAAAAAAAAAATCCATACTTACTAATATTATTCATTCGAAAGTGACTGTCGTGTGTATGTTACATTTTCACGCCAATTTGGCAAGGAGATAGATGGCATCTGGGGAAACAAATAGGCTACTTTTTGTCCCGGTAGCACGTTCCCGTTGTATAATTCTGACATCCACGCGAGCGAAGCCGCATGCAGAAACTACATAACTATGTATACTTGCTGAAATTAAACAAGCACCTAGATTTTAACTATTTTGTAGATCGTTTCGAATAAAAAAGAAAAATACCTACTTGATCCAAATGAACGTTCACAGTCTGATCTGTCTCAATCTGTCAAAAACACCTCTAATTTCCCTACATTTTTGACATTTGTTTGTCGCCGAGATGAGACTGCGACTAGATTTTGAACGTTTAAATTACGAGAATTGGCTTTCTGTTATGATGAGTATGCACTTGAAAACGAAACACAAACGCCTTTGTTTGGCGTTGTGCGGAGTCTAAGGGTGTGGTGTCGATATGGCCCACGGAGGTATGGTATGGTACCTAGTATTGTATACAATCAAGTATTTTGTAACTGAACAGACAGCTGTGCTGCTGGGGAGTTTGTTGCGCCTTCTTCTTCCCAGCGATAGCACTAGGAAGTGGCGAATGGCGGGCGTTTTTGTGGGACTGTCTTTTGTAATTTTGACTTTCGAACAGTGCTGATTCTCAGCCTAGTTTGAATAAATGACTGTTGATTTTGATTTTGGAGCGACAGTGATCGTTGAGAGGTGGTCGCGACACACACTGGCCTAGGAAGTGCTGAAGTATTTAGGTTTGTTCTTGTAATTGACTGAATAACAATTAACAGTGTGGACGTTATATCATCATCTGCCTAACCTTTTCCCAACTATGTTAGGGTCGGTTTCCAGTCTAATCGGATGCAGCTGAATACCAGTATTTTACATCGAGCGACTACCTATCTGACCTCCACAACACAGTTACTGGGTCACAGGATACCCCTTTTTTTTTTTTTTGGTGGGAAATCATCAAATGACCCCTCCCGCTCTTGGTGGAGCGGAAGGGAGTGTCAGACTCTTACTGATTAAAACCCACCCATGTTCCTTCCTTCGCCCTTTATGTTCCGGGGTAGCGGTAACCCTTTCGGACAATCCCGCTGACCCCGGCAGGCTTCGGCCCTTAGGGGCCCCTCGAATTATGCTGACATCTCTTTGAGGCCCGCGTGGAACACTTACGCGCCGTCCGGCACGGGCCTGGTCACACGATACCCCTTGGTTTATTAAGGGGGTCAACCAGTCTTAACTGGTTGTCAGACTTTCGAGCTTCGGAGGACCCGTATCGGCTGTCAAAGATCCACGAATGACAGCCGGGTTCAACGGGTTAACGTGCTATCCGAGGCACGGAGGGGTCTTGGTATGTGAAGATGGTCACCCATCCACGGACCAACTGCGGCAAGCGTAGCTTAACCTGA
Source organism: Apamea monoglypha (assembly GCA_911387795.2). Classification (NCBI taxonomy): domain Eukaryota; kingdom Metazoa; phylum Arthropoda; class Insecta; order Lepidoptera; family Noctuidae; genus Apamea; species Apamea monoglypha. Next base: position 6,243,583 of record OU426918.1, read on the forward strand.
TCGATCGACCCGTGCGGCTGTTATTACTTAGCCACAAGCCCCAATGTGGACGTTATATAAAGGAGTTATTTCTCTAGTTTACCCGTATCCCAATTCTGCGCCCACACTAGGTATATATGACACTATGTCTAATCACGATCCTTTGTCCGATCTGACATCTAAATTAGTTTTATAAATAAGTTAAGCTTATTTATAAATTGATTATCAAAAGTTTTGTTTCAGATCTAGATCTAGATATCTAGATCTTAATTAAACCTCAATCTCTTGAAATGGAATTAAAGATTAGAATTAAGATAAAGCTTGATTTGAAACTTGACTAGTAAAAACAAATTGGCTTTAAAGCCCAAAAGTAATTTGTGAGACGACAATGACTAGCAAAATGCTGTCTGAATTTTAAGTCGCATTTGTTGTTCAAGTGCCTCGGGAAGCACGTTAAGCCGTTGGTCCTGGCTGTCAATCGTGGATCTTTGACAGTCGTTACGGGTCATCGAAGCCCGAAAGTCTGACAATCTGTCTTACCAAAGGGTATCGTATTACCCAGTTACTAGGTTGTAGAGGTCAGACAGGCAGTCGCTAAGCAAAGGCTAAAAGGCTAGGCAGATTGATTATCTTAAATCAAATACTGTTCAGAATAACAATTTAAACTAGGGAAGTTTTCTCCCAGCAGTTTTACTTATTAGCACATACCATAAATTAGCACAAAATTTTCCCACTGCTGGGACACAGGCCTCCTCTCTATGAGAGGGAGTTGGCCATAATCCACCACGCGGGCTCAATACGGGTTGGTAGATGTCACATGTCTCCTATTTTTTTGGTTCTAAGACATGCTGATGTGAATTGAAAACACAAAGTGAAGTGCCTGCTTAGGTTCGAACTCACGACCAACTCGTAATTCGGGGCCAATAACAATAGGCCACCACTGCTCTCTCTCGCTGTTATAAAAACACACTTATCTCATCATAAATAAATATTATAGTCTAAAGCTAAACGCCAGTTATCGTCGATACAAGCTCCAATTTGTAAATAATTATAATTTTGTTGCCTACAAATTCATATTACATTGAATTGTGGTCTACGCACAAGTGTTCAGAAACCAATATGCAATAACTATACGTACATATTATAAATTATAGCCGATTTACGTGCCTGTCTGACCGCGTTACTCTTCTAATTTGCGCAAGGGTTTTTATTGCGGTTTTCACCATAATTTACGAAATGTATTCCGGAAGGTTTTTGTGTAATACATTAATATGAAACTTACAAATAATAAAGGATTCTCGATTTTTTATCGAGTCTTAAGAACTGTGTGATGCAGGGGCGGATCGCTGATAACGTATGAAAACTTGCCATTAGTGGTCCCAGTGTAAGGGGGGGAGGGCTGTTGTTGTTGGTTGTTTTCTAAACAGAAAAAACATCGGTACTCTGGCTCTCTTCAAGTTGACGTTTTAAGAAGATTTCCTAATTCTTTGAAGGTAACTATATAATCAGTGCTAAGCATGAATTCGCGTAATGAGTTCGTCAGAAAAACGGGGTACCTACCCAACCAGGGATATGGCGTCCAAAAAAAGAAATCATTTATTCAAATTAGGCTGATAATCAGCACTTTTTGAACGTCAAAATTACATAAGACAGTCCCCCAAAACGCCCGTCCTTCACCACATCCTAGTGCTTTCGCTGGAAAGAAGAAGTGGCGCAACAACCGGCACCAACAGGTCGGACTTGCAGTCGTTGGTGTCGGTTGTTAATATAAAAGTCATACTAATAATCATTATGGAAGGAACATTAAACCACGGAATTCATCATTTGCATGTTTGACAAGCGGGTCCCAAACCTTGGACAGATTACGACAGTTTTTACTATCAGAAATTCTGTCAAGACACCTTTAGATTCAATCCGATTTAAATTGTTCCTATCTTATTGAATTACTACTGGTAGTGACTCGGTAATTTGATTTCGCTGCAAATTGAGAACCCTCTGGTGTTAAATCATATTTTCTGGAGGCTCTATCTTTTAGCTAGAGGATAAAGGTACTCAGAGGAAATTGGGTAACGGAGACGACTTATAATAGTAGACAGAGACATGTTGGTACTTTAGTTAAGTGTGTCGGTTAGAGGTGTGTAGGTACCACTCCTCAATTGAAAAGAAAGAATCTTTATTCTCTTTTTAAGTTTTATATTTTGCGCTGAACCCTAATTATTTTTTCTTTTTTTACAATAAAAGTAGCCTAAGTTACTCCTTATGAGGAGTAACTTAGGCTACATCAGCTATTTGCCAGTGGAAGCCCCGTCAAAATCGAGCTAGTCGTTTTGGAGATTAGCCTGAGTACGCATACAAAATGTTAAAAAAAAACAAAAAAAAAATGTTTCGTGTTTCGTGTGTGTTGTTTGTTTGTGTGTTTTGTTTTGTTTGTTTGTTTGTTTTATTTTGTTTGTGTTTTGTGTGTGTTTGTGTTGTGTTTCGGCAAAATGTTTTATGAAAATTGTTTTTTGTTATAAGGACTGTATATACTTTAATATTCATTTAGTAAAAAGCTGTTATTTTGACATTACAAACAGACACATTTTTTTTTTTATTTGTATGTTTAGAAAATTATAAAAAATTAAATGCTAGACGACATCGTGACAGAACACGATGAAGGACGGAAAGGACTGGCCCGCAACGGCTGTGGACAGACGTGTGTAGACAGGGGAAAGGGAGGTCTTCGCAGCACATTACGGGCTGAATGATGACCAATTTCCTGACCGTTTATATAAATATTCTTTTCGGTCTTTTCGATCAGAATTGATTGTTATAATTACGACTATACCGTATCGTATTATGTTGCCTACATTGTACTGTACTGTATACGTTACTTTGTGTTACCTACAACTTTTACAAATACTTTTTTCGCGAGGCCTATTATGCATTGAAGGCCCGAAATACTTTATGTAGGACTTATTTATGAGCAGTTATTCAAACATCTAGTCCCTAATGAGGTTTATACATCTAAAAGGAATCTAATATGAAGTTGATACAAGCTATTAAAATGTCTCCAAAGAAATTTGTACCTTAAAATAATATCGGCAGAGTAACTACCAGACTTCGAAACAAATATTTAGGTGTAAGCACCAAATGAACTGAACTTTTTTAATGGAAGTCCTTTAAACACAGTTAGTTTATTTAAATATCTTGTTCATTCTTCGGAGGGTCTTCTAACAGAAAAAAGCTCAGGCGTTTTCTTTTAGAAGACCCTCCCCTCATGTAATTACGTACGAAATTCCAATTTCAACAACTCCAAATTCAGTTTTCAAGTTCAAGCTTGATAAAATCCAACTAAACACTTATTAGATTGGCGCCATATAAAATGCAGATTCAGTGGTCTCGTAAGTAGTATTTCGTGTTCCCGAATACAGACGTGCCCAATCTGCGGCGTCGATCGCTGGCTCAACAATAACACATATTAGACCTATGTACATTGTTATGTGTATGTGGCGTCTAACGTTAATGTTATCGGTGTAATGTCCACGAGTGTCGTAACATGTTATACTATACCTACGGTTGTAAACAGGTCACAGAATCGTGAAATGAGCAACATTTGAATAATGATAAACATTCATTTTTTCCTGTTATCTGATTCTTCGTATCGAAACGGTCCCTATAATTTATAGCCTTTATTTCTTGGAAAGTATTCCGCTTTGAATTATGTTTTTTTTTTTTGGCGACAATATTTGATAATATTGCTGTGGATGGGTGGCTGGCTATGGATGGGTATTCAAATGGAGCCAGTTATCGTGATTTACGTTCTGTAATATTATTCAATAATATTCTTATTTAGGTCTTTATGGAGGCCATAGAAATGTAAAAAACAGGAGAAGTGGCAAGGGGCGTGTCTGTGTCGTCGCGGACGTTAAAAATGACCATGTCTATGCAAATGGCCGTCTCCGCGAACTAGTGCGCTTTCAGCCGTGATCGTGAAAAAATATAAGAATGCCGTGTTGTTTGGTGTTTTCTTGTAAAAACCGAACCCAAAACCAAAACTTTGTAAATCATGGAATCATTTACCATATATATAAATATAAGTATTTTACGATATTTGTCTTTAAAATCATGAAAAACAACAAATTGTAAAATATTTCTTGCTTTTACTATTTTAATTTTGTTTTCAAATATCGCAGCGACTGTACTATTTTCGCAGTAAATACATTGCTCCTTAACCACTACCTAAGTGTGTCGCTAAGTGACTCAACAAGCAATGTAAAAATCACACATCGATACTTTATTTATGCGGTGCATCGCATGGTACAGCCGCTGCTTCTTGCGGCCAGACTTGTCAACAGTTTTAAACCGGTTGGAAGACCTAAAAAGATGACGTTTAAATCCGGTTGGCAGACCCTTGAGAAGATGTAAAATAATATATTTTTTTTTAATTACTATTTTGTGAAACTCACCTCCGTAGCTGTTTTTTGCTAAGGATCACAGCCATCAGCGCCAAATTGGCTGTCATTCCCAATCCTGAGAGTGCTAACAAAGCCGCAGCGCTAGCAGCGCCACCTGGCGGACAATGCCGCGTGTTATTGACCACGGAGGAGTTTGTGGCGCCTGCCGAACCGAAGCGGAGGTTCGCTCCGATCATGGCCACGGCAGACCCTGCTTGAGGAATAACTCCTGTTAAAACAATCAGGAATACAATCCAACATGAACATAGAAATAGGCCCATAGTTACCTATTGTTATTTTGCTATTAGTTTCGTGATCTGAAAGATGAAATTAATATTGTTCAAGTCAACATCAACAAATTGCAAATAAATAACAGTAAAAAGACAAGATACGGTCGATGTCTATCGATTATTTTACAATCTAAGACAAAGATCGTTTTAAAAAAATAAAATTGAAAATTTTGAAATTTTGTACTGTAAAAATACATAAAAAGCCAATTTGCTATTTCCAATCACTCTACAACATTTAACAATAACACACATGTACGTATCACAACAACAATAGAATCACCTGCTGACATGTTGGCGTTCAGACGTCCGCTCTTAATGGAAGTTAACTGTCGAATGCAATGAATCACTGTGACAGCCAATCAGAACGCCCCCCACCCCCCCACCGGCCCATTGCATTTTTGCACCAATGACGTTGCTATTCACTGACATTACAATGGGGCTTAAGTACTTTATTTTATTACACTGTTCCGTTTATCACTCAGATTTAACACTATTTTTCGAAGTTGTGCGATGTTTTGCAGTTTTTCTGTGATTTTATTTTCGTGCACTTTTGTAACTTTTCTTCAATTTTTTTCGAATCTGTTGGATATTGTCTGTACTGTACTTAAAGTCCAATTAGCACGTAACTCAATGTAGCGAAAGCACTTTCTGAAAACACATTACATTGTTAGCTCATGTATATTAAGTGGATACAAAACTACAAAGTTTCATATCAGAAGGCCAATTCCCGTAATTAAAAACGTTCAAAATTTAGTCGGAATCTCATCTCAGCGACAATCAATGTCAAAAACTTGTTGAAAATGTAGGGAAATTAGAGGTATTTCTGACAAATTGAGACTGAGATCAAACTGTGACCATTCTTAAAATTACAAGAATGGTCACAGATCAGAAAAATGCTTAGTAATTTAAAAGGCCAAGAAAAAGAATGGAGTAACAATTCGACCCTGACTAAGTGGCTTACTCCTATGTCTATTTTTTAATAAACACAAGCAAAAGAACCTACTTAATGTGATTACGATACTGGCAATGGAAAGTGGCACGACGCCGCGACGCGTCGCAAATATACGCTGACGACTCAAACGTCGCACTAATGAATAGATCACAGAGGAATTGAGTACAGCAGTGCTATTCTGTAAGAATACAGCCTGTGAATGAACTTGGGTGAAGTGTGTGTGAGTGCTGCTGTCACCATGTGTGTTTACCTTTTTTGCTCCCCAGTGCCCAGGTTCACACGGGCGATTTTTTAACGCGACGGTTTTTTCTTGTGCACTGGATTTTGAACTCTTGGTGTTGAGACCATAATGAGAATCCGACAGAGAATCCCAGCGCGTCAAAAAAAACACTGTTGGATTTTGAATTCACGGCGCTAAGCAGTAGGTACGTTGAAAATCCAGTGCGCGAAAAAAAATCGGTTGCGAATGTTAAAGCCAAAAACCGGTGTTATACCGGAAACAAACTTTTGCAAAATTGTTTGAGAAACATTTTTTTTCAGCAAATTTAACGCAATTTCTTGTAGGTACAATTAAAAAAAAAATGCATTTATTTCCAAGGCACTCAAATGGATTTATTCACTAGTAATATACACAATAATAAAAAGAATATTCGTATACGATTATGGAGAATTTGTCACTTATGGAACACAGCCCATGCATAACATTTTTAAAGTATATTAGTTCGGTCGGTGTGTACGAGTCTAAGAATGAGTTACGGGCAACAGTGTTGCGCGATTGTAGTTCAACTTAGTTTCCGGTGTATAAAGGAAATGAAGTAAGAATGACGTGTCGTAAATACAAGGAGACCCCCTGTATTTACGACAGTTCATTCTTACTTCATTGCCACCATTGCTCTCGCGCTTTGCTTTGTTTGCATGCCTTTTTTTATAATTATTAATAGCTACGAGTACATTTACAAGAATAATATTCAGATTGAAAATTCTGGGGTCTACTACGAAGTGCAAAGTGCTAATGATCGAATCGGACCGACACATGGCCGAACCGAATATTATTGAAAAATGCGAAAAAAGTTCGGATCGGCTCAGTTGGGTTGGCATCATAATCGATATTCGAAAGAGTGTAGGAGTGTAGGATCGGGACCGACCAAACCAAATAGTAACTTCGTAGCAGGAAACGGCTAAACATTCGGCCGATACCACTTCGGAGTAGAACCAGGGGTTTGGTTTACAGAATAGACTATAAACATACAAACGGGAGGGGTTTCAGGAATACCGATCAAGATACTCATTGCGAAAACACTATTGAATGCAATAATTACAAACCTATAAAGCAATTCGAAAAATATTGCTTACTCAGTAGTTACTAATCTCTTAATAAGCGTTCAGGGTGCGCGTGGGGATGATACCTTCTGACACTGCTCTATGTTCTAGCTCTCACAGAACGTCTTATTGAGTCGCAGTCAATGCTCAATCCCGTTACGTTCGACGTGCAGTCAACTTCTGCTTCCCTAGTGGGTACTTCCGTTAATTAATATAATGACTGTTGCCTGCGGGTTATTTCACATCCACTATCGTCAAACCAAAAAAAACCGTTGTTTCACAAAACTATGACCTTGACGTACGTCAAATACGTTACGTATGTTACGTTAACCAACCGTTTTTGACAGCAAGTTGATTATACCTCTTACTCTCATAGGAGTTATGTTTTAGATTAAACGCCTTTATAATTTGTGGAATGTATTTGATACATCTTCCTTATATTACCCAATTTATGAAGAGAGGGATTTATTAAATAAGTAGCCTTTTTCCCGCGACTTCGTCTCCATGAAATTTCGGTCCCGACCCACCTCGTCGCATCGCATCGCATCACCCGCCCGCGCTATTACTTCGTTTTCACTTAGCGTTCGTTCTGACTATTTATATTTTTGCTCGTAAGGGTCGTAGCGTAATATTAAATAGCTTATAGCTTTCCTAAAGAATTGGGCTACCAAATGCAAAAAGAGTTTTTCAAATCCGAATGGCAGGTCAAAAAAAGTCTTCAGCTTTATTAAATAAAAAGTATACATATCCTACTAAAACTAATTCTTACTTAATCTAAAACGTACTAAGCTAAACTTCTTATTCACATATAAATCATCATACCACTATGAATATTATTATTCAATCTGAAAGAATCATATTCAGAAAGTTTTCTTGAGACAACATTTTCCCCCTCGAACCGACACACAAAGCAATGTGAAAATCCCATCAAAGAGAATATTCTATTGATGACTCCCAATCATATACAAGTGAAAATAACAATACAGTACACAGTTTCATAATTCTGTAGCCGTATAGGGAAGTGTTAAATTGATCATAGTTCCAGTGCACAAAAGGGATGGGGCTATACGTCTTGCATATTTCTATCTCTTTCTATATTTCTATCGGCCGTCAATAAAAATATAGCCGAACGCTATAAAAAGATTTTTATTCATACCACAGCATATTTACCATAAAGAATTATCTATTGATGTCGACTAGGATATCATATTTGATGAGGGTGAGGCAATCCTGTCCTAGAGGTTACGTGTCGTTGCCTTTACAGCGTAAAGAATTATGAAAATGGTTCACTGTGTATATTGTGTTCTATTTTGTGTGCATGATTGAATTTTGTTTGAAAGACCTGCATTGTGCTTTCAAGTAGGTTTTCCACAAAAATATAATGTAACATAATGTACATACTCACAGTTATCTTCATTCATTCATATTTCAAATTCATGTTTTTTACATGATATTATTCTACGAGTTCACATTATAAATCCAAGCAATGCTAGGGTCAGTTCCCGTTTCGCCTCTAAAAGGAACACATTAAATAGGCCTGATACTCCAGGGCCACCTATCCCGGGAACACTCAGCGTGCCTCTCCTAAAAGGCTCCGGTACCTTACCTGACGGACTCTCTCTACGCCTCCGTCCCACGTGCTCCGTCCTCCGTGAAGGCCTCCAGTACCAGTCGGACCGCTGGCGCGCTCGCCAGAGCACTCTGAAGACCCTCCTGTACCTATTGGGCTGCGCCTCATCCGAGGGCCGCCTCAGAAGACCCTCCTGTATCGACTGGCTGCTGTGCTGCGTCCTGCCCCTGTTGCGTGGGCCCCCCTACGGGTATCCTCCGTGCCGCACACGCACCTGCACCTGCCCTCATCTGCGTGAGTCTACCTCTTCAGCTCCATCTGCAACTCCACCGCAGCCTCCTCAACCTACCTATAACTCATCTTCATCCTTCCTCACCCACACACTACACACCACTGACCAGTCCATCTCCATCTTTTATATACCTTTTATATAAAACTTTAATTGACTTCAATTTCCCTTTCTTTAATTCCTTAATTTAAAGTTAGTTTCTTGTCGCTACACAACACTTTATACTGTATTGACCAGCATAAATTATTCTACGACTACTACAGCATACAAGCTAACAGTAAAATCGTAGGTAACAATAGAAAGATTTTGTTAATTTCAGGCTGAATTTCAGGCTAAACGATCTAATTCTGAATCCCCCATTTCAGCGAAGTGTTTAATGTGAGTACAATGATACCTATTATTGTACAATGATGGGCACTTTTCAGGCTTACATATCGCTGTAAGTCTTGTAAATGGAAATTTTTAGTTGCACTGAATTTTTGGTAAAATGTTGGATGATTATCAGTAGATAACAGAAATAATTTTAACATTACATACGATAAAGGTTTGGTTAAGTTACCAACAATTAATCAATATCTAAAAAAGTCCGCCAGTTTATTTCTTTAGAACTATGCCTACCTTGAATAAAACAGTAATCTTTAGTAAATCTTGCTTTTGCCCGCGCCTTCGCTCGCGTTAATTTAGAATTTGACAATCAATATTCAATCAAGATTCGAAAGACACGAGGCGCCATCTATTATCATAATAATGTTATTGTTGTTTTCCTCGGGACCAGAACTTTTTTTTGGGATGAAGGGACCCTATGTCCGTTTCTGTACATCTGATAACGTATATACAAAACTTCAGGATGATCGGTTCAGTGGTTCAGGCGTGAAAAGGTAACAAACAAACAAACTTACTTTTGCACTTAGCTGCGCCCCGCGGTTTCATCCGCATAAGTTTCGATCCCGTGGGAATATCGGGATAAATTACATCCTAGTTATAAACCATCTGTGTGCCAAATTTCATCCAAATCCGTTCAGGATTTTTTGCGTGAAAGAGTAACAAACATCCATCCATCCATCCATTAATCCATACAAACTTTCACGTTTATAATATTATTATTAGTAGGAAGGTTAGTAGGATAGGATAGGAAAGTTAGGATTATGCTATAAAATTTAATAACTTTCTAAAGAAAAACATGCGGTGAAAACATCATAAAAGCAGCAAGTCTAAGTAACAATTTTATTTGTCTTTTAGAAATAAGTACGACAATTTGGGCCAATACGAGTATAGGCGGATCTGACAAAAGTTTATAAAAACCTACAACGACAACATACTTATCTCGAAACTCGCACTCATCTGCTCGCCATTTTTACCCGACTTTATGGCATTTTTAGTGCTATACATTATAGTTACGACTAGGCTTTAGACAACGACTATTTTATGAATAGCCGCAAAAATAAAGCTGTAAACAACGAGGGGTCATAATGACCTCCATCAGAGCAAAGGTCAGAATTGTAGTTACGAGTCAAAGAGGACAGAAGTGTTGTCACTTATTTTTGAAAAATAAGTACAATAATAAGTAGTAAGTATATATTATAGTACATAGTAAGTATGTACCTATTTATGTATTTGTGTGCCTAGTTTTAATAGTTTTTTTTTTATCATTGCTCTTCTCAACCAAAGCACCTGCCATCTAATCTCTTCACCACCCTTGGTTTAATGTGAGGACAATGAAACCTAATATTGTATAGACGCCAGCACATCAAGCTACTACAATCTGTCAAATTTATTTAATAGATTTTCAACTTTATCGCTAAAGCATTAAGGTTCAAGGTTGATTGGGAAAATTTGACAGTTTCGGGTAGCTTGACCTGCTGGCGTCTGTACAATGAAGGGCACTTTTCAGGCTTAGAAATCACTGTAAGACCTTGTAAATGGAAATGTTAGAGAATTCCTAACGCATTAAGTCCACCGTTGTACCTTTTTGTGCGAAAAGTTTAAATAAATAAATAATAGGTTTCCTTTACAACCAACTAAACTATCCTAAACTTGTTTAAAGAGCTGGAGTTTATTTATTTAAAAAACTATTATTTTGGTTCTACTTTCCGAATAGTTAACCAAGTCTTTGATCAACAAAATCTTCTCACATGTAGACAAATATTTCGGTAAAATATTTGTCGCCGTACACTTGTGTGCTTGTCCGTGTGTGTGTGTATTATACCTACATATGTGTTATGGGCATGCCTACAAGTAATTTGTGAATTGATTGATCGGGGGTTCCGGAACCCCTTTCTTTGTATGGTTGTCACGCTCGTATGTTTGATCGTGCCGGCATTAAAACCTACCCATCCCTTCCAGTTTAGGATAACGATGATATACTCACATAATGAGAATGTAAACTTATGTAGAAGCTTAGTACAAAGGAATTACCTAAAACTGCCTAATTGCTCTAGTGGTCGCAAGCACTACTGGTAAGCATGATTCTCATTCTCACATACATAATGTTTAACATGAATGATGTAACCAATACTTCGTAACCATATTTTTCGGTTCGGTTTTCGTGCCCGCTCTTCTCCATAGATATCTACTACGCTTTGAAATGGGCAACCAGCTTCATCTTTCTGAATATTAAAAAAGTGCCTGTAATTGTTTTATTTGAAATAAATGCTTTTAGTTTAAGTTTGAGATGAGGTCCTGGATTCGATGTCCAGGTCGGGCAAAGTGTTATTGGATTTTTCCGTAAGGAATTTCTCATTTGCAGGATTCTGGATTCTGGATTTGTGGCCGGTTAGTGACAATAGGCTCGTCCCCTATTACACAGGACTTAAAAATAACTGGCGAAACGTGGGTGTCTATAGGTACACATCTGCCTAAACCTTCGGGAAAAACAAGCGTGATGTTATGTTACGTGCTGAGTTACTTTAGATTGCACCCTCTCTTTGTGATGTCAGTCATACGCGTTTAAAGCACAGGAGTACGAAAATTTTCTGTGTTTTTTAATGATTTCGACAATTTATTTTTCACTGTATCGTATTAAAAGTGTAATATCAACGTGCGTATAAACGTATAGTGAAACGCACGTTTTCATATAATATTTGTTACACTTTTCGAAACAGATATTCAGATAACTTGCCAGGGTGAGATCAGATAGCGGTGAAATGAAATTGTACATTTTAAATTATCGTCATTAATTGGTCGCTGCCAACGCGGCTACGTCAAAGCAAAATGTGCCGCATTTTCGCTCCTGAACTTTACAAAAAATAAAAATATCTTTTTCATTTGTATTCCTGACTTTTATTAATGTTCTGGATTTTGCTTAAACTTTTGGTTCAATAACCAGCATGAATTCAGAATCGTGATTTTAAAATTCAACACATACTTACCTCATAAGTAAATCCGATTAGATAGATAAAGTACTCTTTGTTATGTACAGACGCCAGCACATCAATCTACCCGAAACTGCCAAAATTTCCCAATCAACCTTGAACCTAATGTTTTAGCGATAAAGTTGAGAATCTATTATAGAAATTTTACAGATTGTAGTAGCTTGATGTGCTGGCGTCTTTACACCGTAAAAAGAAAAGAGAGAGATTACTTTTCCTCTGATAACATAAAATCTAATTAAACTGCCTGCCAACTTGACTCATTTCACTTAGATTGTGAATATTTTATTTTCATTCTACCGTCAGAAGGCGTGGCCATGCTACTCGCCACTATAAAATAAGCTTCTGAACGCCCACTGTTGGACACTGAAACTTATTATAATTGGTACTTTTTATTATTGTCATATCCACTCATATTCAAACCCATTCTCAACTGCATACGAGCACCAAGATAAATCAACTTCACAAGTACTTGAAATTCAATATGTCCGCCATTACCTACTTACGTCTCCTAAAATATCTCCTAACGTCAAAGTCCTCCATCATGTCCTAACGACGTTCATGGCAGCCAATTAGTGCCACTAACTGGCACATATTCAGCGTAACACGAACTATCATTATACCAATTAAGTTGACAATTACTTGGCACATTAGAGCTGTTACAACACACTGGGGACCAGCGTCGCCACATTGTTATAGGAGATATCGCGAAGAAGCGACCATTTATCAGTAGAGCTTTGTCTGCATTGTAACACGCGTATATATATTAACTGCCCCCTTGGTCTCGTGGTCGCAAGCGCGACTGCTGAGCGTGGGGGTGAGTTTTTGTTAGGAATTTCTTAGTAACAGCCCGGAGTTTGGAAGTTGGCGGTGTGAGACCCCCGTGCCTCGGAAAACACGTTGAGCCGTTGGTTAAGCTGATCTCTCTCCGGTCGTGTCGGATTGCCGTCCCATCGGACTATGAGAGTGAGAGAAGAGGCAGTGCATCTGTGTCTGCGCACACTTGTGCACTATAATATCTCCCGCGCCGAAGGCTAGTCTCTGTTGAGATTGGCCGTCGTGGTCGAAATACGGTCTGGAGAACTTTATTTTATTTAACACACATATTTCAAACACTTTTGTTCCATCTTTGATACTTGTCACGTAGAACGACACGAAGAAGAAGGAGACCTACCTTTGTGCCACTGCTGCCACAGTGATAAGGGTAGTAAAGTAAAGCATTTCCTCAGCATTCCTTTGCATTTGCAAAAGTGCAATAATGGCGCCGATTCTCTTGTTCACAAATTATAAGTTCAGTGCATATTTTTCTTTCTATTTCATTAAGTAAAGGACAGAAGGTGAATATTAGTTTAGTCCTGTCAAATTAGTCAGCGCCTGACGTGTCGTAAATTGACGTATTTTAGTAGCCAATTTTTTAATCACGTCTAAACTTGTTTATGGAGTATCTGAATTTGATAGGACTAAACTAATATTTATCTTCTGTCCTTTTCTTAATGAAATAGAAAGAAAAAGATATTAAGCCAATTACGTTGATAATTACCAGGTAAGTAATTAAACCTATTACTCGTACTTACCTAGTACCGGAGAACATGACATTGGATTACCACAAACTGCGTAATTCGATATTTGCTTGGTCAAGCGTCACTTCTCGAGATGACCTTCGACCGAAATGAATATACAATACAATATACCCGTTGACTGCCGTCACAAACAATGTTAGTGTAATTGGCGTACAATCTCTTAAGTATTCTCTTCTATATATAAAAAAATCAATTGCCGTTCGTCAGCCACGCAAAACCTCGAAAATGGCTCGACCGATTGTGATAAAACTTGGGTAAGTTTTTGTGTGTGCGCCGTAGAAGGTTCCTATTAAAATAAAATGGAAAAGGCATTGCAACGCATGCCGGGGCATTAGCTAGTAGCCCAAGAACAATAAATTAATGTAAAAATTAAAATCCGACACTGATGCCCATTTTGTGATAAGGAGAATTATCGACATCTCAAAATGAAACGCAAGTCAAGTAATTTGATTGACTGTTCATAATAATTAATTCAGCCAATCACAGCCCCTCCCGGCTTTAATTCTATCATAAGAGTTTTAAACTTTCAATGAGCGAATTAATGGGGCGCTTAAATAAATCTATTTTGATGTTCAAGTTTAATCTTAGCTAGGGTGCCAGAGGATATCTTTAGTCAGTGATTTATGCAATTTGAAAACAAAATTATCATAGTATTATCCTATCGCCTTTATGCAAATTTGAAATCTATATAATAATAATAAATACAAATAAGGACCCTGTTACCTGAGTGGGTTACTTACGATTTATATATATTTTTAAATGTTTTTATATTCTAATATGTAAAAATAAAATTATACAATAAAATAAAGGAATAATACTAATGATAAATCTATTCAGATTTATTATTTTTTTCTTTGGAACTACAGGTCGGATTTGAAAAATCTTTTTGCATTTGATAGTCCAATTCTTGAGGAAGGCTATAGGCTATTTAACATACTCTTCGGAGCCGAGCAAGAAGAAATAAAGTCAGAAAGAACACTAAGCGAAAACGAATATGGCTGGCGATGCGATACGAAGGGTTGGGTCGGGACAAGAAACAAGAAATTACGAACGTATTCGCGGGCAGAAGCAAGTTTGGAAATACATAAAGTTATTATTTATTTATACATTAGTATAACATTATAAGCGTTGCTAAAACAGGAATCAGGACCTTATTGTGAACCCCTGAGCCCATAGAATCAAATATATCCCTTCCTATTCACCATAACAAGATGCGCATCCATTACAATGACCAATGGACCACAAGGCCCTTTCGTATTCATAATATTGTATGAAGAATGCTTAGTTCTGATGGAGTGCCCAAACAGAATAGAATAGACTTTCATCTTGTTTGTATTATCTCCCTTTTATATGGAAACAGACACCATATGTTTGTAAGAGTTCATTGTAATGTTGATATTTTTTATCACTTTGCTCAGTATACAGGGTCAGATTAAATTAGCTAGCGAAACTCCGCAGACGAGATGGGTATCGATATTTAAACATGGTAAAACATTAAAGAAGTTAATTTGATGACATTTTTTGTGGGGTCACCGACCGCAGTTAGTGTAGTCACTTGTAAAATAATATTTCAAGTCAGTTTTTATGTGTATACTTCACAGAACTATCGATATCTAAATACAATAAAACAAAAGAATGTAGATTTTCTAAACTCATACTTAAAGTATCAAAAACATCAAATTTTTTAACGTGTTTAGATATCTACGAGATATCGATACCCATCACATCCGCAGTTTCGCTAGTTAATTTAATTTTGACCCTGTATAGTAATTGAAAGGTATTGTTGGGCAAATTGATTACCAACTTACACAACCTCATTACAAGATTAATCTTTTGACCAAGGTTTACCATCGAGCCATTTTTGAGTTTCGAACTTTATCACGAAAAAGTTAAAGTTCTGATTACAAAAACTGACGTTCAACACGAGTCAAAGTTGTCAATGTTTTATTAAGAACTTTACGATTTTGGAATAAAGTTCAAAATACAATAACTGGCTCGAAGGTTTGGGCATAGACCGAAGTGAGAACTCGTTTTGTAAGTTGGAAATTGTCCGTAAATTCAAATCATAATTGTAATTCTTTGACAGTTGTGAGAAATGGTTATAACACAGCAAATAATTGTTGTTTTCCGTTAAGCAAACCCTGGCGATACCTACATTGATACCTATATATATTTTTGTTCCTGGCAAGGTGCAGTGATGACAGGTGGAGTAAGGCAGTGACCGAATGGCGTCCAAGGACTGGGAGACGAAGTGCCGATCGTCCGGCGGCGAGGTGGGCGGACAACATTGTTACCATCGCAGTTAGAACCTGGATGAGGCTGGTACAGGAGCGTGGGTATTGGCACATGAAAAGAGAGGAGTGTGTGAAGTCGAGTTGTGGATGATGATGATGATCTTTTTACCAACTTCAAAACAAAAGGAGGAGTTTATGCACTGGGCGAGTTTCTTTTATTTGACGTCAGTTACCTATTTTCTTAATCTCACACATCTTCGCGTTAATCTATGACGACCTTAGGGCTCCCCAAGCCTATTCAATTTAATTTCCCCGACAGCCTTATTTATTGCTGATAAGGATCACTAAATAATCATATAACAAACCTGGTAATAAGTACCTTGTTACAATTTTCATTGATTTATTTTCGATTTCCAAAACCTATGGATGTTCCGTATACCCATATATCTTCACCGATTGGCTATCCCACCGAACTAACGACCTATAAAACACGTACAACGTGTGAACGTTCCCACAGTATACTCGGTATCAGTATCCTATATCTGTACAATAATCCTACCCTATTACGAGAGTTCGTCCCTTTTCTCTGCCATGATAAATAAAGGCTAATACGTACAAAATAATGTAATTTATTGAAACATTTTACGTTGTAATACGGTTTTATAAAGTGTCGATATATTTCGGGGGCTGGAGTTGTGATTATACAGGATGGAAGTTACACAGTTAAAAAACCTACGCGGTCAAAATGTATGGAAAAGCCATTTTTTTTATAACCGTCGAAAATTTTAACGCAGTGGGGTCCAGAATAATGTACTGGTAACAGGCTGCGCGTCGATGCCACCCTGTATTATTTAATTTACCACTTATGAGGAATGAAACCAATAGCTACAACTTAAATTAGTGCATATCTGCCTTCATCTATACTAATATTATGAAGAGGTAAAATATATTTGTTTGTTTGTATGTAGGATATAATCTCTGGAACTACCAGTCGGATTCGAAAATTAAAGGAAGGTCTCTAATATACTAATATGTATACTAAATCGTCACCTAAAATGCTGTTCGCGTTTATTATATATATCGATACTGCAGATATACTTTACTTCAAACTCACAGGTGCCACGCGCCTTCGGTTTCTTTGCCCCTTGCAGTTTTATTATCTCAACTAGCTTCGCGTGAAATTTCTTGCTCTCCCGACCCACCCCGTCGCATCGCATCGGATCGCCTGCCCGCGCTATAACTTCGTTTTCGCTTAGCGTTCTTTCTGAAACTTTTTCCTTTGTCTTGGCTCCTAAAGGTCCTAACACGAAGTTCTAACCGATTGGTAGTTTCAGACATTAGCGCGTTCGAACAAACTTACATACAAACTCTGTAGCTTTATTATTAGTATAGATGACTCGCATACATGCTTAGACTCCTTGATCCGTGTTTCAAGACCGGTTTCTAAATTGGGTAAATTAAAATAGCTCTCACGAGTAACGAAACCCGAGCCCCACTGTTGACTCCTTGCTGACTGGCCAATATTTTTGCCATAGCATGAGATATTCTTATAGATACGTGAGAAGAAAGGCTCTACAACTTATATTATATGTATTAGGAGCCTCCGTAAGTCAACAATGGGCCCAGCTGCCGTCATCCTAAACAAACGGATACAGGATTCACTTTGGCACTTCGACGTTATATCGAATTTCCTGTCTCATGTGCGAAAACACCCGAACTAATATTCAGGCCCATTCGGAACTTTTCGATAGCAAACCGAATCGATTACACATCTGTGTCGAATGGACTTATTTTAACGCGAAAAAGATTTGTAATTCATATGGTATGACATTTTGTTCATTAGACACCAATGTGAGCATTTATTATTTCTGACATGACGATATTATCGTGGGCGTTCACGTCCATAAAACTCATAGAAATACGTGCACGTTACGAGGCTAACAATCAAATTCAAAAGTCATTTATTCAAATTAGTCTGAGAATCGGCACTTTTCGAACGTCAATATTAGATAAGACAGTTCCCCAAAACGCCCACCCTTCACCACTTCCTAGTGTTTTCGGTGGGATGAAGAAGTAGCGCAACAAACTCCCCAACAGCAGAGCTGTCTGTTCAGTTAGAAAAACTTGATTCTATATAATAGTAGGTTGCAAAGAGTATCGTGGATGGACATTTAAAAGCATCCTCATATGTTTATATTCATTTTAATTCCCTGTGTTATCGTGACACCATGACGTGGACGTCCACGTCCACAATAAATCCACACGTTAGAAATTATAAAAGCGCACATTGAAAAACAACAAGAAATTTTCAAAATAACTGTCTCAGCAAATCATCAAAAAAAAAAATACTCTAAATAAGTTATCGTGAGGTCCAGCAAAAATAAAACAAGAAATTGTAAACAATTGGACCCATTTACTCAGATTAAACTACCTGGAAAATTCAATAAAACCCAAAGTGCGAAAAGGTCTCGTGGTTTTATGGGAAACCCCATTTTGAAATGGCTAAGTAAAAAGAAAAACACTTAGCCGTTATCCCTTCAGAACTTGACTATGCTATTAGCCTCACATTCCGATGGCGCCATTTTGAACTGGTTTGGAACAGTCTGGATCCATTTTCGCCGAAGCCGGGAGCGGTATATCAAACCAATCGTTGGCCAATCTCGACGTATTATGGATCCATTATCTGAGCAAACCTTCTGATTTATGCGGTTTGAGTACGAGCGTTCGAGTTTACTTTGAAATGTATTTCTATAGTTTAATGCTGAGTTAATTCCTTAACTAATGTCTAGTATATTTTGTACCAACAGACTTGTAGTTATAACAAGACTTTTTTAGGCAGATTTTTCAAATTACTTTTGATTATTTTCTAAAGCGACAACAACGTGCAAAGCACTCAAATTAAAAAAAAATATATAAAATATCTATTTGAACAACATAACAACCTTGCACATAATTCGAGTAGATAAGTTACAAATAAGCAGTAAAGGTAGGTACAAATTTTGTTTGGTTTGTATCATTACTAATGATGGTTGTTAGCACGGAACTGATTCACTCTGTTCCCCGTACAGTATAAACTGTATTCCAGTGGAACAGTTTTCCTCATTCTCTGTAAATGTACTCGTACTTATAGTAGGAGCATACTAATATATTATAAATGTGAAAGTAACTCAGACCGTAAAGTAGCCTAAGTCCTTCTCCAGATCCCAGGCTACCTATATGTCCGGTTCGGTTTAGGCGTGTAAAGGTCACAGACAGCTGTCTGTGTGTCGGATAGGTAGCCTGGGACCTGGAGTAGGACATAACGCTGCTTAAGTTCTAACACCACGTAAGTCAAAAATACCAACGTTACAGGAGAGTGACAAAATGGCATCATTTTACATAGATCTAATATATACTATATATCAAAAATAAAGTTACATATGTAACAGATCCAATTTGAAGTGTACACAAATTATAAAATAGTATTGTTATGGCACCTTATGTAGGTAAAATTATGCAGTTTTTTCACTCTACTGTAAAGTTATTATTTTTGACTTAGGTGGTGTTAGAACTTAAGCGACGATAAGCTACATTTTACTCTGAATATTTTATTTGTTTAAAAAGCAACTGCTATTATTCCATGTAGAAGGTCTAAGGTTTATAAATGCTAAATATATTCATTCTTTCATGACAGAATGAATGTCATACAAATGTAACCCGTTAAGTACATTTTAGCCAACAATATTCCAGCACCTTTAACACCTGAAAAACGTTGGATTTCGAGTTTTGCTAAGTGCAGCTTTTTGTTATCCACCGCAAGCCGCAGACCGCAGTGTAAAAATGTACCTAGATTGTTATCGGTAGAATTTCAGTCAAACTACAATTTATGTATATAGGTACCTACATATTATTTTATATTTATTTAAGCTAGGTCTAAGTCTAAGTCTAGTCGATAATGTGTTTGGATAACTCTCATTATTGACTTACTAGCTTCTGCCCGCGGCTTCGTCCGCGTAAAATTTATTTTCACCGAACCACCCCGTCGCATCGCGTCGCCCTCGTTATATACATATGTATTACTTCGTTTTTTGCTTAGCATTATTTTTGACTTTTTAGCCGACCCCAACATAGTTGGGAAAAGGCTAGGCAGATGATTCTTTTTGATTTTTTTTTTGTTTTTGTTCAGCTCCTTAGGGTCCTATCGCCTTCCTCAAAAACTGGGCTATCAAGTGCAAAAAGAAATTTTCAAATCCGACTCGTAGTTCCCGAGATTGGCGCGTCCAAACAAACTCTTCAGCTTTATTATTAGTAAAGATATAGATTTGTAAATAAACAAAATATAATATAACTACCTACTAATCAATATTTAGAATGGACGGGTTCTCTTGACCTTCTCTCTGATCCTCGTGGCTTTAAGGACATCCAATACGGTACCTTTGTAATGGGTGTCCTAATTCTTTTACTTGGGAAGCAATTTACAACCTTACATTATATTTATTTAAATCTACCTCGTCATTAATTGAATCAGTAAGCTTACTTTATTTACATAATAACAAAATAAACTAGTTTCTTTTATAATTACACACGACACGTATACTCACATCGTTAAAGGCCTACTCTGATGAAATATATTTTTCAAAAATTGAGCATTAAAATTGTGAGCCGCTTAAATTCGCAGTCGTGTAGAGCCACTCTTTTCGACCTAGTAACCTGGACTCACAGGTGAATGGTGAAAGAACTCTTCAAGCACACCTTTTTACAGATGCGAATAAACTGAATTTACACAATTTGCTAAATCATAATAATTTCCAAATTAATTATTGAATTCACAACTAAAGTTCCTGAAATTAAACTTCTATTTTCTATGTAAATTAATGTCTCGGCAATTTGTCAAACGCTTATTCATTGATCAGGTTAAATATTCCTTTTGATCTTGATTAGCTTTAATGTTTCCTGTGAGCTTCCCTCTAATTACGTTTTCATGCCATTTTCTGGGTATTCCCTAAGGGGAATTCTTGGAATCGATCCTAAATTTATTAAATATAAGTACGCTATTTTCTAGCTGCAATGCTAGCTGGTTAAATATTCTGAAATAGCCGGACAGTACGGGGAAATTAAAGAAAACTACTGAAAATCGGAATATTTTGTAAATATATCCTATCCTACTTCCTTCTAATATTATAAACGTGAAATTTTGTATGGATGGATGGATGGGATGGATGGATGGATGGATGGATGTATGTTACTCTTTCACGCAAAAACTACTGAACGGATTTGGTTGAAATTTGGCACACAGATGGTTTATAACCAGGATTAACATATAGAATACTTTTTATCCCAATATTCCTACGGGATCGAAACTTATGCGGGTGAAAGCGCGGGGCGCAACTAGTTAGGAATACAAAAGTATTTGAGCTGGCTTTAAGTTACGATTTAATTGCTTGTAGCAACAATAAAAGTTGCGTCACCTAAACAGGTTTTAGACGATGCAACTCATTTGTTGCTTCAATCTTATCGTATGCCACTGGCAAGAAACTTGCATCGTATCGTACTTATATAAATCGTATTTTATAGGTAGGTACAAAAAACATAAGAATCGAATCTAACGATGAAATTATGGGAGGCTCCCGCCGAGTCAACCAGCGCATTGCTTTAGCGCTGTCTTTCTGTGCCAAGGGGGTCACAGTTTCGTTCCTATCTCGGGAGATGCATAATATGTGTGCCCTACATTCCACAGGTATTTTTGTCACGTCTGGAACTACGAGCACAGATCTGAGATTCAATTCGAACACCCACGATACAGGTGTAATCCAAGTGCGGCGTTTCTTAACCGATTTCAGAAATAGAGGAAGTTCTCAATTGGACTTGTAAGTATTTTATTTATGCGAATCCATTTCTACAATACTTACCTAATAATCTCTATCCTGCAATGGTGTGCAAATATTAGGTACATTACATATTTGTACCTTATATTTATACGTACGACACATTTGGCATAATGTGTTAAAAGAAAGAAAAAGTATTGAGTATTGAGAGAGAGAGTGAGTGGGCGGTGGGGGGGGTGTGAGTGTGTGTGTGTGTGTGTTGTGAGTTTGAGTATTGTGTTGTGTTGTTTGTTGTTGTGTTTTGATGATACCATTGACTTACATATCTTAAGACCACAACCATCATCATCTGCCTAACCTTTACCCAACTACGGTGGAGTCGGCTTCCATTCTAACCGGAGGCAGCTGAATACCAGTATCTTAAGACCATAATAATCCTACTGTAATATTATTATAAACGTGAAAGTTTGTATGGATGGATGGGTGGACGAATGGATGGATGGATGTTTGTTACTCTTTCAAGCAAAAACTACTAAGTTATTTATTCCCTTTGAAGTGGGAAAGTTAAACAGAATATGAGTACAATTTACTCAAAGGTCAATCCAGTTGTCACTATAACAACTTATTTTATCGTATACAGGTACCTAGATAGCACAAGTATAATCAGCCTATAATGTTCCCACTGCTGGGACACAGGCCTCCTCTCTGTGAGTGGGGGTGAATGAGAACCCATCACGCGGACCCAGTGCGGGTTGGCAGATGTCAAATGTCTTCGAATTTTTGGTTCTAGGACATGCCGATTTCCTCACGATGTTTTCCTTCACCGCTTCGAGAGCAGTGGTGATGAAATAATTTACACAAAGTAAAGCGCCTGTTTGGGTTCGAACCTACGACCTACAACTCGGTAAGTCGCAGCCGTTTCCACTGGGCCACCACTGCTCTCAGATGACAGGTAGATAGAAATATCATTTATTTAATGCACACAAAAGAAGTACCACAACACCCAAAAGCACAATGAAATGATAACAAATAACACGAATCTAACGAAAATACAAGGCGCCAATATACAAAAAAAAACTCATTCCAATTTTATTTTCAGGGGTGTATTTATCATCTGCTAATTCGTCATCGCTTTCCCAAAGAAAATCTCTGTCAGCCTGCTGATCAATCACAGATTACGTTACAGGCAGGTAACGTATCTCAACTTGTTACAAAATAGGTAATCCAATGACGTACGGCTCAACGATTACAGCACAAAGCTCCACGTTGAAAAATTCTTCGTAAAACAGATTTAAAATGTTTATTTTTGCGCTCCGCACCTGTTTGCATCCCGCCAGGATTTCCCGTGTCATGTGTGTGGCACCCTGTATTTGCGTGAGTATCGTATGTATAACAACCTTATATGTGTGCGTGTGAGGATCTGTGGGGTGTGTTTGTGTGTGTGTGCGTGTGTGTGTGTGTAGCTATTGTACGCGTCAGCTCGCGCCAAATATCCGGACATGGAAAACATTTGTCGGCAAAAATGGAGGCCTTGCAAAATAGATTGTGTAGGAATAACATGAATTTAACTGTCACTTAAAGATCCTCGAAGCAATTTTACTTGTAAAAGTTTACAAGGAAAATTTCTTTTAGGATATTATTCATGACAAGATTTGTAATTTGGAAAACGGCAAAACACAATTAGTACGTATTTGTTGTTTGTTTCCGTTTTCCTAAACATTTTTGTAAATTTTTCATCACCACTGCTCTCAAAACGGTGAAGGAAAACATCGTGAGGAAACCGGCATGTTCTAGAACCAAAAATTCGAAGACATGTGACATGTACCAGCCCGCACTGGGCCCGCGTAGTGGATTACAGCCCACTCCCTCTCGAAGAGAGGAGGCCTGTACCCCAGCAGTGGGAACATTATAGGCTGATTATGTATAGAGCAATGGATTAGCAATCTCCTTCAAACTGATTCAGATTGACACTATAATGTGTTACGCAATTAGGGTGCTGAACCAACGGCTAGTAAACACAAACATGACAAAAAAATACTTTCTTCCTCGAAAAACAATCGGAAAAACTTCTAAATCTGTCTCCAGAAATAGAAATCGATTTCCCCCGTAAGATTTAGTAAGTCAATAGTTTTTCTAACGCTGAATGTGAAAGGTTTGAATGTAATGTAAATACCATGTGAATGAACCATCATGAATGTTTCATAAGTCTGCTCTATAATCATTACATTTACTATTCGCGAAACAAGTTTATTTTAGCAGGGTGTACCTGGCCTGTGCGAAATTACCGATGTTTGTTTTGTGAACGTTGTGACGTCATTTACGAGTAATTACGAGTGTTTGTTAATTTTGGTTGCTGCTGTTTACTTGAACAATAATTTCAAAGTGGGAAAAAATACAATCATTTCGGTTCTCGGTTGTCATTATAGTTGTGCAAAAGTATTACTGTATTTGGTTTGTTTTAAGTGTGGTAAGAGTAAATTTATAATAACGCGCTGACCTGCAAATTGCTAAAAACGTGATATAATTTTAATTTCACGGGCTACCCTGGTGGTTCCCCCTTAAGACCAAGCGTTCCACACATTTATAACTTGGGCACTAAGTTAACACTCTATTACAAACGCAATTAAGTTCAAACTACTAGGGTCACAACAATTCTCTAAGGCTTGTTCTCAAGCGACATACATATTGTATATAATTAAATATAATGGTTGAACTAATACTTACAGTTAGCTCTGTGCTTCCGCTTAGTAATGTCAGTCGTTAAGGCGTCTATGATAACAAGGACGTGAGGTTTTAAGCAAACAATTACATACGGATCTTTATGCCTTTATGAGTAGTGTTTAATTATTTAAAGTTTAGGTACATCTAAGAATAGGGTTAACATGGTCATCTGTTTCTACTTTCATCAAAAAACGGCTCATCTATGTGTATACTAATATAGTAAATCTGAAGAGTCTGTCTGTTGGTTAGAATACGCTAATCTCTGAAACTACCAGTCGGACTTGAAAAAATATTTTTTGCATTTGATAGCTGATCACCTAAATGGTGATTCTTGAGAAAGATTATGAATAAAAATCAGAAATAATGCTAAACGAAAACGAAGTAATAGCGCGAACGGGCGATGCGTTGCGATGCGATAGGTCAGGAGAACAAGGAATTTCACGCATACGAAGTCGCGGGAGAAGCTACTGTTATTATATTTCGAAATGAAACGTTTTTTCTAATTGACCAGCTCTACCCAACATCAAAATCAGCTTAGTATTTAATTCGAACACTATTCAAATTCAGGAGCAGAGTTACTGATAATAAATAGATACGTCTTACATATTGATAATGCAACTACGCCATAATAATGGGAATCATTTTTTTTTTTTTTTTAAACATTGTGCTAACAAGAGGTACGTGCTGGATAGGCACGTGGTGTTGGTTACCTCACTCGTATTCAGCTCCACGCTGTTATGCAAATTTTACTAAGTACCTATGAGAGCAGTCTCAGTTAAGTTCTAGAGCACGATGGTGATAAATAGCAGTTGATTTACCATGCTTAGGAAAGTAACGTACTCGTAGTATTAAAGATTTATGCTTTGGTATTAGAACATAAAAACATGAGAAGTTTCTTGATGAGCAGTTTACTCACGTTCGGTAGGTCAATTTTGACATGCACGCACAGTTCAAAAAAACTTATACCTTTTTGACTCATCATCTGCCTAGCCTTTTCCCAACTATGTTGGGGTCGGCTTCTAGTCTAACCGGATGAAGCTGAATACCTGGTCACCTATCCACGGACCAACCGCGGCAAGCATAGCTTAACCTGATCGATCGGTGAGAGGGAGTCGGCCGTAATCCACCACGCGGGCCCAGTGCGGGTTGGTAGATGTCATATGATTTCGATTTTTTTGGTTCTAGGACATGCCGGTTTCCTCACGATGTTTTCCTTCACCGTTTTGATAGCAGTGATGATGAAAGAATTTACACAAAGTAAAGCGCTTGTCTAGGTTGGAAACTTCGAGCTACGACTACCTACCTTTTGACTATGTATTACTAACAAACTACAAATGAAAATTACAAGTCGAAAAAGTAACATGAGCCAGTTCGCGGGCTATGTTTATCATGCCTCTTTATTTTCTAAAGTGTACCTTTTAGCAGTTATTTACATAGATGAAATATGCAAAGTTTTATCGCTGTTTACCGGCTAATGTCAAGACACCACTTAAAGCGACTAAATGCCAATATAAATCAAGTAAATGTAGTCTTTAAGAATACTCTATTCTCAGGCTACGTTCACGGCAAAGCGGTGCGGTTTCTCGTTGTTTGAACAGATTCACGCTTGACACACCAATTACCGTAATAGTATTAAAGTCTTTCGTTGTTGTATTGTGTTTACATAAACGTGCCAAACCATCACTCCAGTTTTTCCAAACAAAAAACTAAAACAAACATTTATAAGTTCATTCTAAATTCGCTTGACTGCTGGAATACAACCAGAGTTATTTCACTAACAGCTTGCACTACATAAGGTCGACTTTTGCAGACAATCTTTACAGTACATACATGAGCGTGTAATTTAGTAGGTAAGCAGACCATACCGATCAAGTACGTGGCTTCAACGCCTGCCGCGCTCGTCCACGCTCTTCATTTTTCATCGACACCTCGCAGCCCCCAAACAACACACTTCTCTTGTTTTAACATAGCACATCACTTAGCCATCATTCACGTGAACGAACATTAAATAAAACGCACCTACACTGTGCGGTTTCGAATCGAAGCAGTCTTTAAATTTTGAGAAAATGATTAATTTCTTATTGCCTTGTATACAGGTTTTCAGGGACAACGACGTGTAACCTGTATCATGGAATCAGTACATGATTCTGAAACCTGCATTGAAATCCTTTGTCGGTTATTAAAATAAAAAACAAATGCTATTTCATACACAACACACACACACACACATACACAATAAACAACACAAACAAAACACACAGACACAGCTTATTTTTTTATACAACCGGCAAATAATGTCTACGCTAGGGCGTCTAGAATCATGCGCTGAATTCATAGTTAAAATTTGCGCGTCGATTTCCCTACCATCCTGTATTGTAACGTACATACTCTTCCCGCAGCTCGACAAAATACGCCCCGCTTCTCACACCACTGTCCTATAAACACAGCTTTATAAATAATGCGGCTTATACAATGAATTTATTATCCCGCGAAACTTTATCAAAGTACACTAAACTACTTGTGTAAATAGCCTCCGTAGAGATAAGTTCCGTAAATAAGTGTAATTTATTTAGCTTCATTGTCTTTCTTACTATCTTCTTTGAAAATTAATGGTGTTTGATATTGTTCTAGCTAATAAAGCCTTTGTATTATTAATCTGGAACTAGGTTGTCAGGTAAACAAATAAATCTTTTTGAATTGACACAGATTGGCACAGTGGTTAAGTGCTTTAACTTCTTGCACAAAACGACCGGGAAACAAAATACCTACCTGTATAAAACCTATACAAAATCCTAGCCTTTTCCCAGCCATGTTGGGGTTGGCTTCCAGTCTCACTGGATGCAGCTGATATAGCTATATTTTACATGAAGCGAGTGCCTATGTAGTCGAGCGACGACTACCGGCCACCGTAGGCGCGGGCCTGCGGGCGGAGAGCAATGGGTAGCTCACCGCCCGATCAGGACCAGGCCCGTGCCGGACGGCGCGTAAGTGTTCCACGCGCGCCTCAAAGAGATGTCAGCATAACGAGGGGCCCCTCAGGGCCGAAGCCTGCCGGGGCAGCGGGATTGTCCGAAAGGGTTACCGCTACCCCGGAACATAAAGGGCGAAGGAAGGAACATGGGTGGGTTTTAGTCAGTAAGAGTCTGACACTCCCTTCCGCTCCACCCAGAGCGGGAGGAGTCATTTGATGATTTCCCATCCCAAAAAAAAAAAAAAAAAAAAAAAAGCGAGTGCCTATGTGACAACCCAGTTACTGGGTAATACGATACCTCTTGGTAAAACCTATACAAAATACAAAACTGTGTGAACTCAAAAAAAGTACCAACGTCGTCACTTATCGTCTTATAAATTGAAAATAAAAAGATCCTGTAAATGTTTACATCTCATGAATATCAATTCAAATCTAGAAACTTTTAAAAAAATCTCTTAGACCGCTTTCTGCTAATTCAATACAAAAGTTCTTAAGATACATTAGACCCGAGCTAAAAAGGCGCCACAAAGGACCTCGGACAATCTTGAAATCTGCAATTTAACGAGACGAAATAGCGGGATGGGGATGAAATTCAAATCGAGGGATCTTCTAACAAATCACTGGACGATAAAAAGGATTCCTCACAATTTGTGAAAGGGGAGTGCTTCTGCGTTTTCACCGTCCCCGAAATATATTTTTTAGTCATGCGTTTTTTTTTTCCTATCTGTCATTTCTATGTAGGAATGTGGGGTATATTTTTCGCAAGTCGTCATTTGTTTTTTCCGGGTCTGTGACGTCTGAGGTTTCCATAAATTATCAGTTTCACTTTCGGTTTCTCTTAGTCTTCTTCTGTTCATATAATTTGAGAACGACAAAACAACTACCTACTTGAAGCTAATCGTTCAGTTATACTAATGAGGCGATTTAACAAGATTAAGCATCTACACTGTTTCGTGTCAGCTGCAACTGAGCTGGCGAATCTGCGTCAGTTTGGCCTCTCCGTGTACGGCTTTAGGAGGTTTGAGTGGCATATTTTTTTGTAGTCGTTTGTTTTTTCCCTATCCGTCATTTCTAAGGTACGTGAGTTATACGGCCTTGTGTGAAACGGCGACGTTTCGCGCCAAATGTCTTGTGAATGGAAGCGACGTGCCGTTTCTTCTTTTACGACCGCATCAATTGCTCTGTTGTTCACACTGTGAGTTGGTAGTCTTTATAAGTGATTTTAAGTGCGTTGTGCTGTTGGCAAATAGCACTTTAGGTATCCAAAATATGGACACAGCCTAACCAGTTATGCTTTTTCTCTTTTCCCGGTAACTAGAATATGGAAAAATAACAGTCGTTTTAATTACACATAACATAACATCACGCCTGTATTCCCGAAGGGTTAGGCAGAGGTGTCCATGTTGTATGGCACGAGACTATTGCATCAACCGGGCACAAATTCAGACTCCGTGCTAAGAAATTCCTGTTGGAAATAATTCTTCGACTATTTTGCTCTATTTCTTGTAGTAATAATAAATACATTAGTACACACACAAAAAAACACCCAAGAGAACCCTAAATCCACAATTGAAAAAAACGACCGTCATATATATCCCATCATAGTTAAAATACATCACGGAAATATTTTACAAAGCAAATTGAAGATAGCGTCTGTAATAAAGAAGCTACGTGATAGGAAAACTGAGCTCACTCATAAACGTGCGTGATACTGTAGGCTGCACGACAATGGTACAAAACCAATAAAATCTGGCCTTGCATTCTGTTGAAACTGCGCTCTACGCTGGACCAGCTCAAGATGAAAGTGTTACCACTGACTGCGGTCGACTGTACCGTCGCCGGGGGAATCTAGTATGATGTGGACACGGAGCAGAAATTTATACGTAGGTATGTACGAAGAAAAGCTCTGAGCAGTTTTGTTATATAGATATTAACAGAAAGGTTTTTAGAGTGTGAATAAAGGGATTTAAAACTAAAAAAGTACTATCAAATCAATCAAATTTAATCTAATGTAAACTAATATTACTAAGGGCTGATTTTACCAAAGTCAGATATCTTTTATACGTGCAATAAAATTGACTTTCTATTTCAAGTATGGAAAATCTTTCAAAAATTCAATTTTCTTCTCAGGATACGATTTATTCTAGATATAAAAGTATGGTGAAATTCGCCCTTAGTGGCTGAACCTGCTTGATTATGTGTTTATAAAAGGTAGGAAGTATGTTTGTAAAAGAAAGAAAAAGTATTTATTGTGTTGTGTTGTTTTTTGTGTTTTTGTTTTTTTTAGTATTTATTGTGTTTTGTTTTCTTTTTTTGTTTGTTTGTTTTGTTTTCTTTTTTTGTTTTTTTTTTTTGTTTTTTTATTATTATTTTTTTTGTAATTTTTTTTAAAGGTTTGGTTGTCTCTGAAAGTACTGATCTGATCATATAAAATCTTTCCCTGTCCACTTACAGAAATACTATTGCCGAGAGCTATGGAATGATGTTTTTTTTTTATTATTACAAAATCACACGCAGATGAAGTCAGTCGCGGGCTAGTTAAAAAAACTATAGTTTGTGCGTTTTTTTTACAGACTGAACGCATTAATGGACTCTAAACGCCCGCAGGCGTAATAACAATAAAACTTTAATTGTATTTTCAGCGTTCCTCAGCCGATTGCTGACGATTGCCGACAGCAGAAATAGATTACTAAATGTCATAGGCAATCTCTACCTGTCGTTGAATCAACTGAAAAAAACTATTATTCTGATTTAGAAATGACAAGAATCTGATTCTAAATTGAAACTGTATCTGTTCATACTTTTACTAAACCTGCGGAGCAATTGCTTTTTTTTTCATTTTGACAGTTCAACAACATTCATTGCTGAGCATACAAATTTTTCAAACATTATGAAGCAATGGATTAGCAATATCCTTCAAAATCATTCAGATTGTGATTGACAGTATGTTACGCAAGCAAGGTGCAAGCAAATAAATCGCGACAACAGACTCACAGTGCCACTAAACTCTTGGATGCCGAGTGAGACTACACTTCTTTAGGAACTTGCACTCACTTCGCTTATCCGTGATATAAACAAAACGCGTCCACCGTCTTTTGTTTTATCTCGGAGTTTACAAGGAAACAAGTGACAGAATCGCGATACTCGCCCGAGGAGATGCTACTTACGTATTCATAACGAACTTTTTCTTTTCTACCTGAAGGGGAGGATAAAGGTTTCTATCGCAGTTTTTAGAAAGGAAAATCCTTACCATAATGTTTTAAGAAAAAGCTTTCTATGTGTTATTTTAGAATAGCTAAGCACATAGAAAGCTTTTAACGGTTTCTTGGGTTGGCATTATGTACGAGGATTTTATATTAAGGAGCTTCCTAATTTAACAAAACTTGTGAAGGATAAATATTATATATAGATCGTGGCGCTTTAATGGCAACACTAGTTTAACACACGTATACGGTTTCTCGTTTTCGTTTAATGAGCATATTTTAATTTCAACAAATGTAGCCATAGCGACCTTCGCGTTGCCACCGCCGAAGCCGAAGAATTGGCGAAGTTTTGGGCAAACAAAACACTGTCGTGCCATTCACACGACGAAAAATGAATATATGAAAGATTCAAAATCCAATAAGTTTTCTAATTCGTTAGTCTCCATATAAAAAAAAAAACGTAACAGCTGTTCTTAAAGTATGTTATTTAAGTTAATGGCGTCACTTAACTCCGCGACACCGAGTACAGGGCACATTAAAGTTAAGCTTTCTACTTTACTTGAGTACGAAGTACAATGCTTAATCTTAAACTGGTATTTAAGATAAGAACGTCATTACGATAGGGTTAAAATACGTTAGGGTATACGTAAGGGTAATAGGGTTAAAGTACGTACCGACATAGCTTGCAGAGTAAGCAACCTGAAGTGGCAGTGAGCTGGCCATGTTTGTCGAAAGACCGATGGCCGGTGAAGCAGACGAGTCCTGGAGTGGAGACCGCGTATCGGCAAGCGTATTGTGGGACGCCCCCACCTAGATGGACGGACGACCTAAATAAGGTGGCTGAGACAGACTGGATGCGGAAGGCGGAGGACAGGGTGTCATGGCGCAACCTGGGAGAGGCCTATGTCCAGCAGTGGACTGCGATAGGCTGAATTGATTGAAAATACGGTAGATTTAAGATGGAATCGTTATTAGACATAATAGGAAAGAAGTAGAAAGAGCTCGAGGCTAAATAATAACCCATACGGGACGATCGAAGGTTAAGCTACGATTGCCGCGGTTGGTTCTTGGATGGGTATTACAGATCACCGTTGGTCCCAGCTATCATTGACAGTTGACAGTCAAATCTTTGACAGTTATTACGGGTAGTCAGACCAGACCAGACTTGCCAAGGAGTATCATGTGACCCAGTAACGGGTTTGTGAAAGTTAGACGAAAAATACTGGTATTCAGCTGCAACTGGTTAGACAGGAAGCCAACCCCAACATAGTTGGGAAAAGGCGGGGCAGATTGATTTATTGAGGAAAGAAAAATCGCTATGAAAACATTCTTTGTTCTTACCTGGGAAAAGTGAAGATTTCTTATGCGAAAATATTAGCTCATGCCACTGCGGCAAAAAGATTAGCCAGTCAGCAGGTCGGAAGCCAGACAAACACTTACAAGTGATGGTACCTACACCATCACTTGTGGAGACTAGTTTAATGCACCTCCAACTAAAAAAAAAAAAACGAAAAAGAAAGAAAGAAAAGAACTTCTTCTTGATCAACTAGTACGGGGGTCAGGGTGAATCGGTTTCGTATAAACCTGAATTTATTATTGCGCACCGAGTTACTAATTGGGTCTATAAGCTTTTACGTAGATTTGGCTTATAGCTTTTACATAAGGTTGTTATTCTCTTGGCAAAATGAAGATTATGTTATGTTATTAGAAAGTGGGCAGTTTGTTTCAAGAATCGCCACTGAATAAGTTTTGGCACTAAACAAGCGTTCTTGTGAAGTTTTCTATCGTGATCAGGCTCATATTTGAATGACATAAAACCGTCATGTAACTCTTATCTCACTCTAATTTAAACCTTACCTTACCGAGATGAGAGTTACATTGCATGACACTGACTTACTAATGGTTTCGCATTGATCGCGAATGTCCTACATTAATCTTAACTTTAAATACACTTCATACATTTAAATCCATTTCCATTTAAATTCAATCGTTTACCAAGTCACATACGTTCCATTCTCATCACGTGCTGGAAATATACCATAAACAACATTTAATTCCTGCCACCCAATTCCGTTGCACCACATCGTGGCCCAAACGCACTGTTCCCGAGAATTTACCGCTATAGCAGCACCGCTTGGGAATTATACCGATAGCACTCGTAAATTGTGCGTGTTGCCAGTCTGTTACCGCCCTTATTGCCACATGACCGGTGAACTGTTGTCGGTAAATTATGGTGTACTTTGTTTTGTTAGCACGTGTGAGCTGAGTTGTGAGAAAGAGCAGTAAATAGAGGTGTTTTTTGAGTAAGTTGTTGGAGAAAGATAGTTTTTATTTGTCAACAGCGCAATGTTTTGATCTACGGCCAATACTTATGGTCTATAGGCAGCTGTTTAGCTACTAAACCTGAGCTTGGTTAAGGTCTAAGCACGCGCCCGAATCACGGCAGAAATTAAAAGTTATCACTTAGTAAATCGTGGTTAAAGAAAGAGTACGTTTATTTGGCCAGTACCAAAGAACACATTTACCTAAACAAAATTAAAACTACCATATAAACAAAATATAGGATGGATGGATGGTGGATTATGGCCCACTCCCTCGCCGAAAAGCGGCCTGCAGCAGCAGTTAGAACGTTATAGGTTTATTTTGCTTATGTTTATGCTATGCGTTCTTTTAAATACATTTAAAAGAACGCGGTTTTTGCAGCTGTTGATACATCAACGGCTGAAAAAACCGCTTCACCCAACAATCAGACAAAAACTTAAGTAAAACACAATATGAACTCAAATTACTTCAAACAAATGACAAAAACAAAACACAACACAGACTCAAAATAAACCCAGCTAGCAAACAGTATAAACAGTTGACTAACGCAAAACGTCCACAATTCTACAAAGCAGGAGTTTAACAAAAACAACAAACGTTTTGGTACCTACCTCATACGTCGCCTAAAGGAACCCGTTTAGCTCAACAGGACTCGTTACAGGCGTAACTAAGTCATTACAACTCCTGACTCGTAATGACTTGGTTACGTCTGTGCCTACCTGTAGGCACTAATGCTACATGTTTGAGTACTTACAAGGTGGTTAAGGGAACTCTTTTTCACATAATTCTGCCTTGCAACGATAAAAAGGCCTTGGACTGCGGTAAATGTGGAATTGGGAATGTTGAAAGTTTAGGTAGTTAAGTTAATTAACCCATTGAAGGACACTGAACGAGACACAATAGAAGTTTTATTGTTATTACGTCTGTGGGCGTTTAGTGTTCCGCAAAGTTTTAAAGTAGTACCTAATATTTGACGTTTGAAAACATAATACGCAGGTCAACGTTACATTAGTATTTCTTAAGAAGTGCGTTCCGTTAAGGTAGCAAAAACAAGTGTTTTCGCAAGTTCCTTAAACGGTCAAACCTAAATAAATAGGATTCATCATTAAATATCCAAAATTATAAATATGTAACTAAAAACTTCTTCTTAATGATTCTTTCCCTCCCTTTTTATATACTTGTACATTTATATTTATTTAATTATATTAATATCATACAACAGGAGAAATCAATTATAAGGAACTACTTAAAAATTTGGATTTCCTCAAACCATTTGCTAAGAAACTCGTTAAAATTAATTAATCCATCCAATGGAGTAGCCTTCTTACCTTATTTCTCTGCACCAATACGCGGACCGGGTAAAAAGATAAAGTATGAAAAGAGAGCGATTGCCTTCACTAAATTTACTTCCGTTTTCATTCGTCGTATCGCTTCTAAGGAGCGCGGATGAGGCCCCTCAGAGAATTTGATGGATAATCATAATTTATACATGCCATTATAAGATATTCTAATCTCATTTTCTTGAAGTTTACGAAAGTAATATAATCGAAAGTCTATAGTAATGTCATAATTAATAATTGAAAAGTTAATATAATCCTACTAATATTATAAACGTGAAAGTTTGTATGCATGGATGGATGGATGTTTGTTAATCTTTCACGCAAGAACTACTAAACGGATTTAGATGAAAGGCACACAGATGGTTTATAACCAGGATTAACATATAGGATACTTTTTATCCCGATATTCCTACGGGATCGAAACTTATGCGGGTGAAAACACGGGGCGCAGCTAGTTCAACTATAAAAAGAAATCTCCAAACGACTGGTTGACACTTCTCGTGATCCAATGGCTGACTTTTACCTTGCCTTTACCTACTCTCTTGGGTACATTCCCAGTCGACAACGATGCGGAGGAATATTTCGACGCCTTATTTTAGTTTATTAATAGTTTTAGTTAGGTTAGGATATTTTTTTTTTTTTGTTATTGTTTGAAAGAAGAAGAAAGAAAGAAAATGCATTTATTTGCGGCAAATACATATGTTTGTTAGTTTATTTCGTTTTTAGGTTTATTCAGTTGCCTGCGGGCGGAGAGCAATGGGTTGCTCACCGCCCGATCAGGACAAGGCCCGTGCCGGACGGCGCGTAAGTGTTCCACGCGCGCCTCAAAGAGTTGTCATCATAATTCGAGGGGCCCCTTAGGGCCGAAGCCTGCCGGGTCAGCGGGATTGTCCGAAAGGGTTACCGCTACCCCGGAACATAAAGGGCAAAGGAAGGAACATGGATGGGTTTTAGTCAGTAAGAGTCTGACACTCCCTTCCGCTCCACCCAGAGCGGGAGGAGTCATTTGATGATTTCCCATCCGGAGAAAAAATAAAGGTTTATTCAGTTAGTGTATATATTTGTAGCCGTATCTACATACGCCACATGCGAACTACGCGTCATACTGACGTCACACAAAATCCTGCATCTGGCAAGCAGAGTTTGCCGCGCAACTAACATCTAAACAATGGCCCGACATGAACCATCGGGCAGTTGCCCGCCAGACACAATACCTGTCTGGTCGGAGGATCCTCCCTTTTCTATGGAGGATGACTGAACTTTACACCCTGTTCTTCATAACTCTATATATTATTATTCTAAGAAATAAAGATTATTTTACATAAATACTTTAAAAAAATTACTAGCTATTGTGATATTGTTAAACTGGTAGTATTTAATCGGTATTGGAAAACACTCACTACTACTTAACTAAAAAAACTTATTACAAAATTTCGCACATCATCAACGCAAAAAGAAAATCAACTCCTTATGTATAATAATTAATTGTGAATTTGTTTTAACTGTTTGATTAACGGTCAGTGCGACCGTAAACCAAACAGTTTCCTTTCTTTATGCTCGGCTCTTATGGTCCCTAGCGTGATATTAAATAGCCTATATAGCCTTCCTCAAGAATTTGACTAACAGATACAAAAATATTCTTATACGACTGGTAGTTCCAGCGAGTAGATATGGATAGATAGTTTCGACAAACCACCAAGCGCAACAAATACGCAAAAACAAAACAACATCTCCACACCAATAAAGAATTTAATAACATAAATCGAACCGCAGATATTACTAGCCGTAAGTGAGAAGCGCCTCGTTAATGGCGGACGAGTCGTGAGAACGCCTGGTAGCTAGTGGCGTCTGATCTCAGAGGGCCGATAAAGCGAACGCGAGTAGGTTCCTTATTAGCCGACTCGCCACAGACAACGGCAATGGAGCGGAATATCTTACCAATATATGAACGGTTTGAGGAACATTTGCACATTGTATATATAGCAGTGTTAATAATCTCAGATAATTTACATTCCATCGCCACTTAATCATAGGGACAATTCTCGTAATTTTAAGAAAGTTCACAGTCGGATCTCAGTCTCAATCTGTCAAAAATATGTCTGATTTCCCTACAATTTGATAAGTTTTTGACATTGATTATCGCTAAGAAGAGATTGCGACTAGATTTTGAACGTTTTTAATTACGGGAATTGGCCTTCAGTTATCTACTTTAGTTAAATGTATTCTAAGTTGATTTTTGAGTGACCATTTGTAACAAAAAGGTCCTAATAAGTTTTTGGTTGCAATGGAATTTAAACTTTGATAAGTATGACATTCAGTTTGTTGTTCCATAACTTGAAAATTATCTCAAATTCCTAATTCAAAAATAGTAAGGGTTTCGATCTATATAATAGCCTATTTGAATGTGAGTATGGCAAAATCGGATATGTCGTAACAAGACAGATTATCATCCCTTTTCTTGGTGTCGTGAATGTAATACCAATCATCTATTTATCTTCAAAGTTACCCAAAATGTCCCAGTGAGTAAGTACATAAGCAGCATAGATCTGTGTCTCCTGTACCTCAAAGGGCCCTTATAGAATACCGAATTTGTATCGCTTGTTATACACATGTGTACGAGCTCGTCCTAATGAAATGAATAGCCCGTCCCTGAGAAGTTGCCTGCCAAGTTTAGTGACAAGGATTCGTCATGTCATGCAAACTTGATATAAAGGTATATGCCGTGTTTAGGATATAAGATAAATGTGAGAGCTAAGTAGGAAATACGTTACCCATTCTTTCAAAATTGAAAGCGAAACGCCAATACTGTTTTCGCCAAGTGAAACCGTAATTTACGAGGCCCCATTTAAAGAAACAGATCCGTTGCCAAAATACCCACTAGTATAGTAGGTTAATAGATGTCCCAAGAGCATTTTAAACTATTATCTCTGGTAGAAATTGAACGTTGTGCAGAATAATAAACGTAGCTAAATTGGATTCCCGCAGTACTGTTGCTGATCCTGAATTTAGACGAATTATTGCTACAGTTTCATGAGATGTCATCTTATAATCCAGTGAATAAAAAAAACACATTATTAACCCCCGATTTATGTGGTCAACTGAAACTTACTGATTAACCGGATAAATACGGTGGAAATAATAAGTTTCCTGTCATAATAAGTTGCCATTCATGCCGCAGTAACGACCGGTCAAACCGCCAACTTTAGTATGTGCTGCGGTATACAAGCCAGCGAACAAAATGATCACGTATGTCTCTTTTTATTTATGAAAAAACTTTCATGAATGAGTTATAACTGTTTACAACAAAAGTTCGCGTAGTCAGTCATGCATAACAACTTCCTGACAAAAATACAATAACTTCCTCTACCTCTCAAAAACTCTTTCACTTTCATAGCATAAGAATATTCAGCCCATAATGTTACCAGGTGGGGAGTGGGCTGTAATCCACCACGCGGGTGCAGTGAGGGTTAGTGGATGTCACGTCTTCGAACTTTTTACTCTATGACATATCGGTTTCCTCACCATGTTTTCCTTCAGCATTTTGAGAGCAGTGGTGATGAAATAAATTACATAAAATAAAGTGCCTGCTTGGGTTCGAACCTACGACCTACAACTAGTAAGTCGCCGTCACCGTTACCACAGGGCCACCACTGCTCTCACTTCCATAATCCACTTTAGGGCTGATATTACCAAAACCAGGTATCTTTTATCCGTGGAATAAAATTGACGTCTAGACAAGTTCGTCACGACGACAGTTCTAGTATGGAAAACCTGTCGACACTTCAACATGTATTATCAGGATAAGATTTATTCTAGGTATAAAAGTTTGATGAAATTCGCTCTTAAAAAGACACGTTACTTCAAACATAACGTACAAATCAGATTCGCAGGAATCTCGTTGCTCACTCACGTCCACACAAATTCCTGAGATACGTTCAAACTATTCAGACATTTCTCTTTGCTTTGAATTAAATTCACACGCTCCACATTCATGAACGAATATTTTGTACTAAATCTCCTTCAAATACTTCACAAACCAACACAAATGTTTCAATACCTGAGATACTTTAAGCAATTTTAATAATCTCAAATAATTTACATTCCATCGCCACTTAATCAGTTATATACTTTAATGAAATGTATTCTAAGTTGATTTTTGAGTGACCATTTGTAACGAAAAGGTCCTAATAACTTTTTGGTTGCAATGGAATTTGAACTTTGTTAAGTACGGCATTCAGTTTGTTGTTCCATAACTTGAAAATTATCTCAAATTCTTAATACAAATATAGAGCTGCTTGTTTACAAGTACCCTCAGATCTTTCAGGATAAAAGGAATCCTTTTACTTCGCGTGATTAAATCCGGTTTTTTGCGACAATTCTGTATCTCGGATTCATTCGGTTTCCAATAATACTAGAAGGTCCTTTGGTTTGCTACCATCTTAGCTCAATAATTGTGTTTTTCTAGTATATGGCTTGTGTAAAAGTAAGTATAATATTTTCAATATACTTATCGATACTTTTGCCGGTAAAGGAATAAGAGAAAAATTGTGTATTCTACATAAATAAGATGCACATTACTAAGTTAAAATAAAAAAAAAACACAGTAAGACAAAGTTTGGACTTCTGGATGTTAGTCAAAGATCAAGTTTGTGCACCATAGGTTAAGACGGGAAGAACACACATGCCTGCGTTTCAGTGCCGTAGGCAACTCACCCTTAAATAGATCCTTCAAGGACCAGTAGCTCTTCCAGGCGTTTTCCGTTCGTCTTGTGATTTCTTTATCTTATCTCGCCTAGAAAGAGACTACTTGGCCCAAGGAAAGGTATTCCTAGACAAGTTGTATCTATTATCTCCCCGTCTACTTTTATGCTTTTAGGTGTTTCGTTGCACATAACTTTGGTCTTCGACATATTCATCTTCAGTCCAACCTCAAGGCTTGCATCGCTAAGTTCTTTGAGCATTCGTTCAAGTTCAGTAGCTGAAGATGAGAAGAGGACAATGTAAAACTTAAATGGGACTGGGCAGGACATGTCTGCCGCATGCCGGACAAACTGTGGGCCCAAATAGCACAGAATTGGTGCCCTAAGTCAGAGAGGCGGGACCACGGCAGACCTCGTAGGAGATGGCAAAACTGAAAGGAGGACGCGCGGGCTCGCGAAAGATGGAAGGAGTTA
Source organism: Apamea monoglypha (assembly GCA_911387795.2). Classification (NCBI taxonomy): domain Eukaryota; kingdom Metazoa; phylum Arthropoda; class Insecta; order Lepidoptera; family Noctuidae; genus Apamea; species Apamea monoglypha. Next base: position 6,283,136 of record OU426918.1, read on the forward strand.
AGGGAGGCCTTTGCCCAGGAGTCGGACAGCGAAGAGTAGTAAAAAAAAAATACAAAGTAGCCGAAAGCCTACTTCATCTATCTATACATAAGTATAACAAAATACATAGTAACGATGCCAACTGTACATTGAATATTTTTTTTACTGATGCCGAAAATAGAATTTTTGTCCGTTTATCTGGATGTATGTTCCGGATTGGCGCAAAAACGGCTGACATCGATCATGCCTGATGGGAAGCGATGTATGAAAGAAAACGAAGCAAGGATCGTAGCAGGTGGCGTTTTGTAGTTTCTACTTACGCAGTAAGCAGAAATTAATGCAATTAGAGCATTAATTAATACACATATGTGTATTAATGAATGTGGAGAAGAGAAGCTGCAATTCCCTTTGAAGCAATATTATTTCTGTTGGATTATGTTCAAGCGTTTGTTCATTTCGAGACACAGAGAAACAGTTTCTCATTGGTATTCAGACAATTAAAGTGCGCACCCGAGTCAACTTCAACGATAGTTTCAGTATTCTAGGAGGGATAGGATCCTTTGATACAAATCAAATCAATTTATTCGCTGAACTCAGATACGCGGTATTAGATTACATATCTACATTGGAATCTGTCTTATAACATCTACCTTGTGAATATGCAAACAATAAGGGCCGGGTTGTTTCACGTCCACTTGATATTTTTATTATTCTCATTTTTTTTGTTTGCCTATACTGTCCCACTGCTGGGCAAAGGCCTCCCCCAAATCCTTCCAGGAGCTCTTCTCAATTAGGAGTTTTTTTTTTCCTCATCATTTCTGGAAAGTCCTTCAGTACAAGTAATGAAGTTAATTTACAGTTCAATAGAACCGAGTTCAGTCAGCTAAGTTTGAAATGTGTTTTGAAATAACCCAAGCTTGAACTGACCAGTGACCCGATGCAAAGATTTATAGTTTTCACGTTGCCTAAAGTTGTTTTTGGTTGGACCATATCTTTATAGTTTACCTGTTCGTGTATTCACAAGGTAGATGTTATTATGACACTCCTCTCTCATACATACATAAACTCACGCTTTTATCCCATGGGGATAGGTAGAAACCACAGAACGCCACCAGCTACGATCCTTACATAGTCATATCCTTGGATAAAATCATGATAAGATAGATATAAGCAAACGTATACCTACACATTCAACATTTTTTGTTTATTTTGGTTGGTACTCATTATTGACACAACCTTTATTGTTATCTTGATATTTTTGTTCTAAGTTCATAACCGTAATTCATATGATCCAAACTTTGTTTTTTATCTGAAATTTTTGCGTATACTTTTAATATTACCCTTTATAATTACCCTCGTTATTATTGTCATCAAATCACCAAAGGATCAACCAATACCTTCTAAGTGTCTGTATTCTTGTAACTTTACCATAAATCAGTGTTTTATTTCGCAATCAAATGCAAATTATCGGTAATTGTGTGGAAGTGTGTGAGTGTTTGAGAACGAGGAAGACTGACCTGCCGTAATACAGTTTTCACTAGTACGGAGGTCAGTGTGAATTAAGCTCAAACAACCGCATAATATACATACACAGGTATTTATAACCTCATACGTAATTATATTGTATGAGTGGACACAAATCATAGGATTGTTGGGATTTGTATGTTAGGTTTGTTCTTTTGTATTGTCAATAAACATTTTTACTTTTTTACTTTACTTTACACAAAATATTTCTAACATGATTTGAAAAACGTTTTTTCCCACCAAACTTTACGCAACTTGCATTTGCACTATTTAAATATTTAGTAATGGCATACACAATTCACTTGTGTCTTTCAATTCGAATGTAATAACTAAATTGAATCCTGTAAACATACAATTTCAAAATCGTTTAATCAATATGATTTTACGGAAAAACTAACCTAAGAGATCTGAAGTAGACCTATAGGATACTCACAAAGTGACGACATTTTAACGACAACAATTCAACTGAGTTTCATGATGTTCCGTTCCTCGAATCGCGTCATAATGCAGTAATGTTTCTTAGGGCAATTCGTTAAGCGGTTTCCCACCATTATTTTATTTATTTATTTATTTAATCTTTTTGCACAAAAAAAAGGTACAAAGGCGGACTTAATGCCTTATTATTTTCGCGGCTGAGGTGTGCTAAGGTCCTCATGTTTCTTTCTTTGTCACTACAAGCATATTGAATGTGTTGACCAAAAACGGAATTGTTACCCATTGGGTTAATATGTGCATTGGCTGCAAAAGCCATCCTAAATATTCAGGACCATATGAATTCAAAATCCACTTTTTTTTTCTGACTCCAGTAACCAACTCATCCCACCATTTAATATGATAAACTTTATCCGCAGAAGGATCATGATCTACAGACCTAAGTTCGCCCTTCGCGTCAGGGAAATTTATAGGCCGTTTTAGACGGCCCTGTGCCGGTCGATTTGGTTGCTACCTTGTGTGTCATGTCACATCGTTTTAATGTGTTAAATGTACGAGCATGAGAATTTTTCAGGATATTTATTGGTGCGCGGTGTATTTAGGTGTAAAAGAGATAAGTTTTGGGAAATAAAATTGAAGAATTTTTGGTCAGGTGTGAAATAAATGGTGTCTTAAATAAAATTGATCTGAGAAACCAGCATTATATTATGTATCAAAAATCTCAGATATTTAAAGGATTTCATAAAAGAAGGCCGGAATTAAAAACAGTAATTCAGATTAATAAGCATTTAACGAGCAGTAATCGTCCCACGGTCATTAACGGTTGTAACAAATTGTGCTAATTATTAAAACGTTACGATTATTTCCTGCTCACGAATCTTGAACCGTTTCAACGTAATTGCTATTATTATTTAATGATAAGGTAACTTTTTGATTGGGGTCTAATTTTATCAATTATTATTTAACTATACCTTTTCATTTGTGTAATAAAATATGGAAAGTCATTGAGGTCGTTATAAATTTTAATGATAGCATTGTTGGATTATCCCAAAACTGAAGCCCAATTCTCCTAATTAAAAACGTTCAAAATCTAGTCCCAATCTCATCTGTGACAATCAATGTCAAAAACTTGTCAAAATGTAGGGAACTTAAAGGTATTTTTGACAGATTGAGACTGAGATCAGGGGGGCAATTCTCGTAATTTTAAGAACATTCACAGTCTGATCTCAGTCTCAATCTGTCAAAAATACCTCTAATTTCCCTACATTTTAATAAGTTTTTGAAATTTGTTTGTCGCTGAGATGAGACTGTGATTAGATTTTGAACGTTTTAAATTACGAGAATTGGCCTTCAGATTGTGAATGTTCAATCAAAATGTGAAAACATCCATCGGTTTCTTACTAAAGTTGAAACTATATCCTATGACCGTGGTTACTTATTTCCTTTGGTGGCTGTACATAAATACCGGTGTTTCTAGCCCTACTTATCTAGTATATGTACAGACGCCAGCACATCAAGCTACCACAATCTGTCAAACTTCTTTAATAGATTTTCAACTTTATTGCTAAACCATTAATGTTCAATGTTGATTGGGAAAGTTGACAGTTTTCGGTAGCTTGACCTGCTGATGTCTGTACAAGGGGTTTCTTATACGTTGATTAAAGTAAAGATACGTTTAAATGTTAAAAATGTATGGTTAAAGTCGCCAATCAATACAATAAACAACGTTTATGAATAAAGGGATAATCGTTTTAGAATAGAAAAGAATTACTTTCCTAAAACACATTATCCTTCCAACTAATATTATAAACGTGAAAGTTTGTATGGATGTGTGCTACTCTTTCACGCAAAAACTACCTACTGAACGGATTTGGATGAAATTTGGCGCACAGATGGTTTATAACTAGGATTAACATATAGGATACTTTTTATCCCGATATTCCCACGGGATGGAAACTTATGCGGGTGAAACCGCGGGTCGCAGCTAGTTGTTTATAATTGTTTACCGTTGTTCTCACAACTATTTGTATTACCTGACTAGTTTTGAACACAGACGAAGTTCCCATAGTTTGAATTACATTTTCACAACGGGTCCAGCTGCGGATACCAGGAAGCCGTATGAGACTGAAACTACAGTCCTTTTACTCGTACCTCGTTTCGCAGTGGGCTTTATGATCCTTGAAATAAGGTTGCTCTTGGATTTCTTTCACTGACATGTCCGCTAAAATCACAATTATATTTATTCTCGTTTTATTAAGGTTCCTTTTCGGTTGCTGCTGTCATGGGTGAAATAACTGTGAAAGGACTGTAGTTGTTTAATTCTAAAACATGTATGGAAGGCTACATTTATTTGTTTTCTTCTTTTCACCATTTACCGTCAATGAATTTTGTACCTAAATCTTAAGGTTTATTTTTACTTACACTTTACTATTTTCAGACTACATATTAGAAACATTTTAAATGACTGGGCAGACCCACTCAAATCTGTATGGTTCTTTCTTAAAAATACCATCTCAGAGCCTGCCCGGCCCTCATCTGACCTGATCAAGATTATGTCTGGACTTTAAAAGAGACTGTGACCTCCCTAATAAGTTATATGTTCGTTCGAAAGTGATACTACTTATCAAAAACTTCTCAAACATTACACCATAATCCCATAAAGTACGCCAGTTAACTCCGCCTTCCATTTCAGCGGCTGAACAAATACGCGGCGTATTCGGGGGAGATAGAGCACGCATGCGCCCTGTTAATGAACATGCTAATTTAGAAGCAGCGTGTGCTGTGAAAATTAATCACTTGCTAATAACATGCAAGATTGGAAAACTTTGGGAATTATATTTAGTGTAGGAAGTATCGTGAAAGGCAACCCTCAAGTAAGTCAAACTTTTTGAAATCTCATCGAAGGCTTCAAGATAAGAATATGGGGATAGCGTTGGTCCCAAACTAGGCACTGCCTATATCTTGGGCATCATTAAATAAAAGGTTTACTGTTAGCCTGCATCATCCCACTACTGGGCAAACGCCTCTGCTATGTGCAGAGGCCTTTGCCCAGTAGTGGTACTTCCAGCTCTTCCGATCCACGGCTAAAGTGGACCACTGGTCAATTGTTTTCTCCAGCTTGTCCCTTTAAATAAAAGATTTAGGTTATTCTAAAAATGATAGCTTAATTTGGCTTCTTTTAAACTAATTAAATTAACATTTCTACAAGACATGTAGAAATATTTATCGCATTTTTTAAATCCTTTTAATACTTTATCAAATATGTGGTCTAATAAACCCCACAATTTAACCTCGCAAAATTACTACGGCTGTAGCAAGTGCGATGAAAATTGTCTACGTTCTCACTCAAGCTTAAGCCGCTACGCCGTAGTTGCGTAGCATAATATGGCGTAGCGAGTATTGCTACGCTTTCGTAGCGAAGAGTAAGTTTCGCGGACTGACTGCGGAACTTGCGGTTTTTTTTTTGTGGAGTTTAAAGAATAACGCAAACGACAATGATTGGTTATTGTCGTTAGTGACATAAAGTTAGCTTTATGTCACTATTTAATATAAAAAAAAATAATGATTATTATTTACGCACACAGCATCCAAAACTGCTCATCATTAATTTAATTGTATACGCGCAGCTCGATCCCTTCCCTCCATCCATTTATTTACGTTCCAAAACACGTCCCTTTGCGTCACATAAAGTATTTCGTAATGTATGAAGCCTTCGTCGTACACTCTCTACCGGTAGGACTAGCATTTGGTTTTATCAATACTCATAAATCTTCATACTATACGTCAATTGGTCGTTCCGCACATTTGTCAAGTTCACTTTATCCTTGAAGTCAATGATTATTTGGTTTCTATAAAATTACACTGCTACGTTTCCTTTAGGTACTTTTGATAATGACGAATTTATCTGTCGACGAAGAAAAAAAAGGAACAAGTTTTACAAAGTGTACTGTAATGGTTAGTGTTGCCGCAATCAGCGAATTTCTGTCTGGCAACCTACAATAATGATAAATGATTATAATTCTGTGAGTAGGTTTCTACAAACACTTTTACAAGTCAATCATATTTTTAAAAATAGATGAGGTCGGCGTTTCCTATCTGACTACTCTTAGAAGAAAGGCCGAAACCAACTCAGAGGTCACAGCCTCCTTTAAAGTCCAGATATAATCCTGGTCAGATCTTGTGAAGACCATGTAGATTGTTGTCTGAAATTGTCTTTTGAGGAAAGAACCACACAGATTGAGTGGACATGTCCTGTCAGTGCACGCATTTGTCAGTAATCGTGCAGCTCAACTCAAAACTTAAGGAGCTCGACGATTCAACGAACAATACCAATAATGATATTTTACTAAATATTTGTGGTATCATTGTCCTCATCATCTTCCTGCACTTATCCCGGTTTAATTGGGGGCTTCCATAAATCTCTATCAGCTGTATTATCCGATGTCACTTTGCGGTAACTGGCAATGACTTGTTTTTTTCCTCAATTCAATAGATAATGCCACCTCACCTAATTGGCTCCTCTGCTCGCCACGCCACTCTAAGCCCGCACCATAAGAAAAGCTTAGTATCGCGCTAGCGTGTTATGAAATTATAATAAGGCCGCGTTTTGTGCGATTATGCCGAATATTTCGGTTTGTGTTCACACTTCACGCTGCTATATTGACGTGACATTTGCATCACTTAACGCTGCGGTCTGGTTGTTATTAATATGAAAAGTAGTCTTTAAAAAATGTGTTTTCTGCAATGCAGTAGACGGCCAAGGAACTGTTTTTTTTTTTTCAAAGATCTTGCTTATATTATTTATACTTTTAATACTATCACTACTATATTTCTCTTTCCAATCTGCCTCTTAATTTTTTTAGTTAAGTGACGAAATCTCTTTCCCTTTAGAATTTAATCACAAGGAAGTATACCACGTGTACCCCACGTAGGGTTTGCGTTTTAGAGGGCCATAGTTATCAACTCTTAGAAAGCGCATTATCCTATCAGGAATTAATGATGATTTGACGTTTTATATGTTCTGAAAAGCTTGTTGGGGCTAGCTTGTTTGAGATATAAAAGCTCTAAATAGGCCAATTAACTTTTTAATTTTGGTTCTGTGGTTAAACATTTTCATGTTTAACCACAGAACCAAACATTTTCATGTTTAACCACAGTTTTAATATACCGTTTTGGAACAATATCATTGATCATATTACTAATATGTGGTGCAATTATTAAAGCTATTCATAATTGAACAATAATTGTCCTGAATACAACACAGTCAATTAATGTAATGGCTAATTAATTTGTTATTTTGCAGTTAACAGTCACATGTTTGTATGCAAGGGATTATATTGTTACTGATATAATAATCACCGTTTACTTCATTTAGGTATTATTTCCGAGATAAAAATTAGCAAATAAATCAAAAGGACCGTAGCAGGTGGTTCTATACGTTTTGACTATCCCCATGGGAAAAGGCGTGAATTTATGTTTGCATTTATGTATGAAAGGTAAAAAATTCGATAAAAAATACTCGATAAAATACTGCATGCGGTTAGACTGGAAGCCGACCCCAACATAGTTGAGAAAAGGCAAGGCAGATTGAGATTTATATATGAAAGGTAGCCTATGTTCTTCTTTACAAAACCACAATATTTGTCTGAAAAATAATAATTACATAGGGACCGATCGGCTACTTCGTGAAAACGCGAAAAAGAAACAACTCACATTCGGTAATCTTTTCAAAGAAAGTTTCGTGAGCCCAACGAAAACTTTCTTGTTCTATATTGTATAACCCAAAAAACACAACTACGTAGACAACGTAGATACTAGATAGTATTTTAAACAAGACAGCAGAAGCAATATCATCATCTTTCTCCTGCCCTTATCCCAATTTATTTGGGGTCGGCGCAATGTATTTATCTTCCATACTTCTCTATTAGTCGTCATCTCGACAGTCACCCCGTTTCTAACCATATCATCATTCACACAGTCCATCCATCGTTTCTTTGGTCTTCCCCCACTCTTATAGCCATCGACATTCATACTCAAAACTTTCCTCACAACATTTTTCTCATTCCTCCGTATCGTATGCCCATACCATACAGACAACAGAAGCAATATTATTTTTCTTTTCCTATATTATTATGTTGTAAAACCGAACACATAGAGAAATTAACTCAGTGCAACGTAGAGACGACGTAACCAAACTGTTTTGATGTGGTTATTACTTCAGAGAACACACAATAGTCCCTTTGATTCACTGAGTAGAAGATGGGACGCAATTCTGGTTTGCACGAACACATGTAGATTCCTACAATGATCGGCAGGCAAGGAATATTGTCAAACAACTTGCTGTACCTACTAGCTAGGTACACAAATGGTTTTATTACATAGTTTCAAGTGCAAAAAGAGCATGGTAACCCAGTGGTAATGGCCCCGACTTACGATTGTAAGGTCGTGGGTTCGAACCAATGCAGGCGCTATACTTTGTGTAAATAATTTCATCACCACTGCTCTCAAAACGTTGAAGGAAAACATCCTGAGGAAACCGACATGTCCTAGAACCAAAAATTAGAAGACATTTACCAACCCGTACTGGGCCCGCGTGGTTGATTACAGCCCACTCCCTCTGGAACAGAGGAAGCCTGTCTTCCAGCAGTAGGAAGATTATAGGCTGATTATGTAAGTGCAAAAAAGATTGCTCCCGCCGAACTTTCAGGCGTTATAAGGCAAAAAGATTTTAGAAATTCTACAAGAATCAGAATTTGTTTTTATTGCCTAGAATAGGCAGATGTGAGTGGAAACGCCGAGAGGGGACGCTCTAGAAGGACATGTAGTGACCTTATTAGTGATGTTCTTCAGAAAGGTCAGGTGCGTAGTACTCGCAAAGAGGGTGCGTGTTTTTAGAATTTTTTTTCCGTTTGTCTGGATGTATGTTCCGGAGTGGTGCAAAAACGGGTAACCTCGATCATGCCTGATGGAAAGCGACGTATAAACGACGTTCTGATGATTCTGCCAACCCCCATGGGAAGAAGTAAGCTTAAGTACATACATAAACTCACGTCAAACATACATATTATTATGTATGCCAAGAAATTGTCTGTCATCCACAGCCACTTAAGATTGATTGAGCTAAACGAAGATACTGCCAGCCTGCCCTCAAAAGGAGGTACACTCTGTATTACTTTATAATACCGTATCTGTCTCGCAATCAGTCCCCAAGATTGTACATAAAGGGACCGTCTATTACGCTCTCTGATAACAGGATAGGTACCTAAGTAGTAAATCTTGCCTAAGTGCTCGTAAGGCTGCTCTTAGCTATACATTTCTGAGAAACATACAACGACATAATTTACTGTCATCCGCTGGTTTCCTTTAGACAAAGAGTTATGAAGATCGGATGGCATTCGAAACAGCGAGCAACGCTTTATGCATTCTCGTTGCCAATTTAAGACTGCACTACTGTCACAAGTTACTGCTGTGCTTTGAGTCCTGAGTTCGGTTCCTGGGTCCGGCAAAGTAGGTTTAAGTATTTTCATTAGGAATATTGTCTTTAGTCGGACTATCGCGAAAGACCTAATTGTTTGGGATAACTTAACCTAACATCACACATGTTTTCCGAAAGGCCAGGCCAGGCCATTTCTCCAGTTATGTTTAAGCCCCATGTAATTCTCCGAAAATTTACCTCAAAAACATGCACAAGCAAACAAAATAATTCCAGTTTATGACAAAACATTATGAAAGGTTCATTTTATTACTCGATATTTGTTATACCTTCCAATCACGTATTAAGTTTCGCGATTCGTCCCAAAGTCCGTACATAAAGGGACCTCTTATGTACTCCGGTATCTGTATACAATATTGTGAATCTTCACTAAGTGCTTCATAGCGACGTTCCTTACTAAGTAATTGATACAAAGGAAATAGTCGGGTGTTATATTGACCACATAGAGAGAGGAATAATAATGAAATTTTAATAATGCTTGGAATTACAGCTCATATTCACAGTCACTATACCCTGTCCATTGGGTAAACCGTTCTTTGACAGATGGCAATAGTGAATGCAGCAACACACAATACATTGATTGATACGTACGGTATTATAATGTCTGTAAGAAGCCCTAAATAAGATAATTCAATAAGATAAGGCAGCTTATGTATTTATTTTATAACGCATTTTAAAGTTTTACGTAAACTGGAATAGTTACGTTCTAAGACAGCTGTCAAAAAACGGTTAACCTAATGAACAGGGTATGTGCGCGGAGTACTATGTTGTTTTGTTTCGGTCTTTCTTCTCAGAATAGTCAATTAAATTTGCTCATTTAATGGGTAAAATTGAGTCACCAAAATGGAAAGAATGCAATACAGCTGAAGATCTATATCACATCTTGATGAAATGTGTCCGGAACGAGTCGCTTAGAATAGAAATCTTACACAAATATCCCAAAATTCGTACGGTGGGTGGGTTGTAACAGCGCCTTAGCTGTTCCGATGTCGGGGACAGCTATGGCACTGTACAAGCTGGCCAATTTGGGCTTGAGGTTGAGACGTTGATTGTTGCAATCTCAAGCTCATTTGATTGTTTTCCCTTTGTTTTTTGTTTGATGTTTTTTTTTTGTTTGTTTTTGTTTATGTATATGAGAACGTATAGAGCGACATTGTTGATCTACGACTAAGCTCTTTAAATAATGATTTTAAAAAAAAATTGTCAATTAGGAAGAACCTAACATATCTTGTTTTAAAACATAATTTACGTCTTAAAGAGATTTTTAAACCTTTAAACCAATTTACAGATATAAATATCATTTTTCATCGTCATCAATTGTCATCATTAATTGTGTAGGAATAGGTAGGAGCGTAGTACTCGCAACGGGCGTGCGTGTATGACCAGATGTATGAAAGTAATCGAGGCAAAACGAGTATGTAAGGATCGTAACAGGTTGGGTTCTGTAGTTTCTACCCAACGGGAAAAAGTCGTGAATTTATGTATGTGTATATTAGAACATTTTTGTTTCCAATTTCTATCAATATGAGCAAAATAATTACGTCTCGAAATATCAGAGTAATATTATTGCTACGAGTAGGAATACCACCCGCCGAATATTACGTAAATATACTTTGATACAAACTTCAAAGATTCATGCGTCAGAACGTATTTTCATGCGGAACCGAGTTCATTTTTCCGTCTGTTTTTAGATGAGCAAGCAAAAATATTTAGGTTCTCTCAAATAAAAACGGTTAACAGTATTTATAAGTTTTTTTTTCTCACTGTTAGGCAAAGGTCTCCCCCAAACTTTTCCAACATTCCTCATCAGGCATAAGCCTTCACCTGCCAATCGGTGAGGAACGAATCCAAATCGTCAAGCCAGCGTTTTTTAGGCCTGTCTCGGTGACGACGCCTTTTATAAGATTACAAATGAATAAATTACTTATGACTATGATCTATGAAAGATAAAGACAATATTTGAACACATTACTTTTTTTTTTTTTTGTTTTTTTATTCAGAATTGCCATACAACCTGCTAATGCTGCCAGCCTTTTGGGCACGTTTCCTATTGACAGAGATGCGGATGAATTTTTTGATGCCCTTTGATTATTTATCTTCCCTTTTGACTTGTACAGACGCCAGCAGGTCAAGCTACCTCAAACTGTCTAATTTTCCCAATCAACCTTGAACCTTAATGATTTAGCAATAAAGTTGATAATCTATTATGCGCAAACATCACACCTGTGCACAAGGGTGGGTCGAAGGGTAATGTGGAGAATTACCGTCCAATCTCGATCCTCTCCACCTTGTCAAAGGTTTTTGAGAGACTCGTCCATAATGAGATATATCCATTCTTACATAATGTCATTATACAACAGCAACACGGCTTCGTTAAACAGCGGTCTACTACCACAAATCTCCTGTCTTTCTCCAGCTTCTTATTTGATAGTTTTGACAAGGGCCTGCAAGTAGACGCTGTTTATACAGATTTTTGCAAGGCCTTTGACAGGGTGGACCATGAGTTGCTGCTTAATAAAATTGCCTTTAACGGAATTCGTGGCAATTTGTTACGATGGTTTGCTTCGTATATTTCGAACCGCTGTCAAAGGGTAGTAATCAATGGTTACAGGTCAAGTATTTATGAAGTCACATCTGGTGTCCCACAAGGCTCCATTCTTGGTCCGCTCTTATTTAACATATTTATTAACGATATAGGTGACTGTTTCAGCAATACTGAATTTCTATTATACGCCGATGACTTGAAGATCTACAAGTCCACCAAAACTGTCGCTGATTGCATTTTACTCCAACAAGATCTTGATAGACTTACAGACTACTGCCACAGTAACAAATTAAAACTAAGTTTACCGAAGTGCAGCTATCTCACGTTCACTAAAAATAAGCATATTATTAAGTTCGCCTACTCCCTTTGTCATGTGCCACTATCCCAACTGAATTTAATTCGTGACCTTGGCGTTATACTTGACTCTAAACTGTGCCTAGACTCACACATTAACAAAATTGTCAGCAAAGCTTTCCAGCTATTTGGTTTTATTATGCGGTCCACCCTTGACTTTAAGCGAACCACGTCATATTTATGTTTATATAAAGCGCTTGTTCGTTCACAGCTAGAATATGCAGTGTCAGTATGGAATCCTTTCTACAAAAAATATTCTGAAATGGTTGAAAATGTACAGTACAAATTCTTGCGTGCTATGCACTACAGATGCCACAAATCCTACTTATCATACTCTCAATTACTCAGCAAGTACAAGCTCCTCCCCCTTAGTTCTAGAAGGAATTACCTTGAAGCCACTGTGCTATATAAAATTGTCAGAAACAAGTTTAACTGTACAAATCTGAACAGTATGATTTGCTATGCTGTACCTCGAACCATTCACAAGCGGCGGGTACGCGCAGGTACTCTTTTCGCTTTGAACACTTGCCGAACTAACTCAGGCCTGCGCGCACCTCTCCGCCGTATGGTTGACACGTACAACAGTACCTTTGTGAACGTAGATATTTTCAATTGCTCAATAAGTAAATTTAAAAGCCTCATTCGCCATTCCCTATTATATACCACAACAAGTGCTCCTTAATATATTAATTTTGTATAATTTTGTTATCTTTTTACTGTAATTTTGAACAAATTATTCTTATTTTTTTTTTTATACATTTCTCATATTTATATTTTTTTTTCCTTATCATTTAACTTTTAATTGAATATTTGCCACACGTACTGCTATTAATGTTCCTAGCGATTAGCTCTTTTTTTTTAAACTTCTATGCCTATTTGTGGACAGCGTTGTGGGTTACTTATAACCAAATTGCTCAGAACTTAAACTAGTTGTAAGTCCTTATAATGTAACTGTTTGCCGTTCCTCTCAATAAAAAATAAAATAAAATAAAATAAAATAAAGAAATTTGACAGATTGTAGTGGCTTGATGTGCTGGCGTCTGTACATATTATTATTATTTTAAGACTGTTAGCTATTTATAGTTAATATGAACTATTTATAAGTTTACAAAAGAATAAATGATATGCCTTCGTTCTATGAAAGATAAAGACAATATTTTAGTACATACTTTTATAATCTGTATAATCTATTTAAATTTCATAAGCGTGAAGGATCACTAGATCCTGGTTACGCCAACAGTCGGGCCGCTCTGGTCATTTATCTTGCTAAGCATCTGTCAGGCCCTGGTTCCTAAGCTGAATATAAACCCTACTTAAGATATTTGACGTATGCATTCAACTTCCCTCTCTATAAATAGACATTTTTGAAAGGCTGGAAAAGTGAGCCCTTTTCCATAATGTTAATGTAGAATTAACGTCCTGTTGCCATATCTCTATTATGACGTATTATAATGTGAAGTCGTGTTTCGCATGTGTGTCACTCACGTAACTAGGACGTGACTATTGGCATTATAAGTGAATGGGAACGCGTATAATAATTACTTTTGTATATAAGCATTAGGCCAGCTGGAGCCGCATAGAAGACTATAACCACTCCCTCTCGAAGAGAGGAGGCCTGTGTCCCAGCAGTGGGAACTTTATAAACTGATTATGTATGTTATGTATAAGCATTAGGTAACTGTTAAAGAAATAAATAACAATAATGGGAACGTGAAGTCATAATTGAATTCGCAAATACCGCTACAATATTTGTTGATTTTATTAATAAATTCAAACTAAAACTTGTTAGTACATCTTTGGTTTAAAAAACTTGCTGTTGTTTAAACAACAACAAAACAAAACGAATTGTAACATGTTTATAACATCGTGTCTTTGTTCCCTAGATTTTTATAACATACAAATAAGAACATTTTAAACACAATAACGGATACACCGGACCTATTCCAAACTGTGATTGCTTTACCACCACACTCGTCACCCCAATCTTTGCAAGACATCCCTATACATAAGGTCGGTAACACAACGACATGCCACAACTGTCCCGCGACACCCGAGCTTCCTCCTCACACGATAAGCCAGTAATGAACCTAATTAGGCCACTAGCTTAACGGACCGACTCTTAATTGCGAAACTCTGAGTTAGGCCTCACCAATGGTCGGGTCGCGGTTGGTCGTCGGCAAGCTCTGTAATTTTTTTAAGGGAATTCATTAGTATGTATGTATGTATACTATATGTTGACGGTTTGAGGACTTCAAATAGCTGGCGAAATGTGCATGTACTATAGATAGGTATATAGAGGTATGAGGAACAGGGTGTAAAGTTCACTCATCCTCCATAGAAAAGGGAGGATCCTCCGACCAGACGGGTGTTGTGTCTGGCGGGCAACTGCTCGATGATCCATGTTGCGCCATTGTATATATGCTAGTTGCGCGGTAAACTCTGCTTGCGAGATGCAGGATTTTGCATGACGTCTTTATGACGCGTTGTTTGCATGTGGCGTTGTAGATACCGCTACAGGTACACCTCTGCCTATCCCTTCGGGGATAACAGGTATAATGTTATGTTATGTTTGGAGTTAAGCTTCATTATAATAATGGCAGGGTAAACAGAGAGACATTGTAAGGGGTTTGGTGAAACAAAATAATACTCATAAAAACATTTTTTGGGCAATTCAATATTTTTTTAACCAATATTTTGTAATTCTTAATTTATTATAAGACTTCCTTAAATATGTGTAAGTCTTCCATGTACTTTGTGATAAGCATTGATAGCTGCGCTACAGTATTTTACTTTTGCAGCTATCTTCGTATCTTTTGTCAAGTTATATCTAAATTGTTCCTAATAAACTTTCATTATTTATTATAATATTTTGAAATCAGTCTTTACGAGATAGATTGCTATTGGATTATTTCGACTTAGCTTTACTATATTATTCTGTTAAGTTAACGCATCGTTTTATGTAAATTACTTTTTATATCTTTTTTCTTTCTTTTTTTCTATACAGAAATATTTGTATTCATGTATCACTTGAAGGAAAAACAACATGCCGCCAGTCTTGCATAATTCTCCAACTTATTAAACATTCATGTTTGTTGTGTACGCGCTTCATGCATAGAAGTTTTTTTTTTTTTGCAAGTGAAAACACCCTTATTGTTCCCTAAGCTCCTAAGTAATAATGTTCCTACTGCTGGAACACAGACTTCCTCTCTGTGAGAGGGAGTAGGCCGTTATCATCCACGCGCGGCCCAGTGCGGGTTGGAAAATGTCACGTCTTCAAATTTTAGTTTAGGACAAGCTGGTTTCCTCACGATGCTTTCTTTCATCGTTTTGAGAGCAGTGGTGATGAAATAATTTACACAAAGTAAAGCGCATGTCGGGAGGGTTTGAACCATGGAGGCATGAGGAACAGGGTGTAAAGTTCACTCATCCTCTATAGAAAAGGGAGGATCCTCCGGCTAGACCGGTGTTGTGTCTGGCGGGCAACTGCCCAACGATTGATGTTGGGAAATTGTATATATGCTAATTGCGCGGTAAACTCTGCTTGCGAGATGCAGGATTTGCGTGACGTCAGTATGACGCATTGTTCGCATTTCGCGTTGTAGAAACTGCTACAAAACCTACGACTTACAACTCGTAATTCGCGGCCCTTTCCACTGGGTCACCACTGCTCCTAAGTAAAGGAAGAAAAGTATTTTTCTCCATTTTAATAAACTGTAAATATATCTTGCTTCACACTATTTGAACGGCTTCGCTCGATACCCACGGGAACTAATAGAAGCCTTCTATGTGGACTCGATACGACGATGTACGGTGGAAATCTTTTCCAGCCTCTACACTTTTATTAACACTCCTAGGAAAGTTTCAATGTTTAACTAATACTGTGGTTTCTTGTAAAATGTTTTGACTTTTTAAAGATACGTCAAAGGTGCATCAATCCTAAATTGTCTTTAATGGTTACCAGAATCACGCAAAAATAAACGAGTGAACGAATTCAGATCTTTCAGCTCAGTGAGACCGCGGAACCTATTAATTAATAATTAAACTCAAATTCAAAGCATTTGTTTCAATTAAACCATTTACAAGCATTTTTAAATGTCAAAGAGTCGTTGAATTAGTCACAAAGTTGCCTATTCCAAAATGTAGATCTTTAAGGAGAAGAACGGGCAAGAAACTCGAAGGACACGCTTTTAAATCAAGATATTACAAAATCCTGGGTACATTATTCCTGTAGTTTCTATATATAAGAACAATGTAAAAAAAAAGAAATAATTCAAAATATAAGATTAAAAATAAGCTCAGCAGTTAAGAGATGACCAGTCTCAACCGACGGCGCCCGTTCACGAACATGACGCGTGGATCATCACCGTCCAGCTAGCGCGTCCAGCTCAACCATTTTGTAGGGAACCGAATGATCCAACACACGCGCCACCATCAGTGAGACATTTAAGTGAGCATGACATATTCTCAACTTAGTAAACGAATCCATGGGACTTACTTAATTGTTAGGTAAGCAAATTGACTACCAGCTTTAATGGTCCGTGTATTCAAATTGTGATTCAAATCACAACGGTGATTTTCTGACTGTTCTTATGGGTGTAACACGGGAAATTGACGTAGGATTCCATGTCAATTTGCTTAAAAAATAATTTCCCTGACTGTTCATTTCACGAATATCAAATAAAAGACAGAAATATAAACTATTGACCTATTTAAAAGCGTTTCTTTGGTACGAACCCATGACCCACAGCAAAATGTCAAGCATTCAGCCGCAGGATCAAACGGGGCGCCAACTATCAACCCGAACATAGCGGTTTATTTTTCTTTACAATCTGTGAAGCTGTCTTTACACTCACACAGCCCCTTTTCAATGCACAAGGGAATTCCCCTGTGCATTGATTGAGTACGGTAGCCTTATAGATAAGACAAGACCGTGGAGGCCGTCCCTGCCTTTGTACAATTATTAGCAAGTAGCTATTATCCTTGTAAACAGTTTCATTGCTTTCATCTTAGCGTGTCGAAGGCAAAAATAACACGAAAAAATATATTTCTTTTTTTTTAATTGACCCAAAATTCAGCAACGCGAACTCTGTTTGGTGACACAGCCATTAGGTCCTCACGTGTGCAGGTGACAGGGCATGCGGTGCAAGATGGGAGGTGAGTTGTCTATGGAGTGTTGCCGCATACAAACCGGAGGTCTGAGCCGTCCATGAACCATTGCTTTACTAAGGCAGTACTCCAACTACCAATGTATTGTGTCGTAAACTTTCCACGACTGCTGGATAACAGTAACAGAACTCCGCTTCGTTACTTCCCATCATTTAAAAAACTTAGTAAAAAGCTTTTATGTTTTGTCTCGTATATTTTTTTAAATTTTCTTATGGATCATAATTAGAACAGGAAAAAATAATAAACAAAAAATAAATTTCACTTTTTCTCGTTATGTTCTTTTTTTTGTTGTAGTAGGTAAAAGCTATTCCGACCCTCAACTTTCGTCATTATGATTTCAACGCAGAACAAAAGCTGTTTTCTTTTAATTTTAACTGTAGGTACTTGTATTGTGAGTGTAAAGTTCTCCTTTAAAGAATAAAAATCCGTGACTTCTGAATTGCTTGCTATTAATTATTGTGTAAGCAAAAAATTTCGAATATAATTTTTAAATTTAAATTAGAGGGGCTTGTGGCTAAGTAGTAACAGCCGCACGAGTCGATTCATCAGGTTAAGCTAGGCTTGCCGCGGTTGGTCCGTGGGTTCCGTACCTCGAAAAGCACGTCAAGCCATTAGTCCCGGCAGTCATTCGTGGATCTTTGGCAGTCATTTCGACCCGTCAGAAGCCCAAAAGTCTAACCACCAGTCTTACCTAGAAGATACGTATTAACCAGTAACTGGGTTGTGGGGGTCAGATAGGCAATCGCGTCATGTAAAATACTGGTATTCGGCTGCATCCGGTTAGACTGGAAGCCGACCCCAACATAGTTGGGAAAAGGCTAGGCAGGTGATGAATGATTAAATTTAAATCTCGAAACGCCCACCGTGTCGAAGGTATGATAATTTGACCATTTCCCGACCCTTTTCAATAGCGAAACAGTAATTAATCACAAAAGTTTACTGCCCGTTATTATCACACACCAGAGCAGCCATCAGCTTCACGTATAGCGTCATAAAATAGCCACATTATTGGCAATGTCCGTTGCGGCCAATCAGAGTAATTCAGAACATTAGCCCTCGCACAAAATGTAGCCTGGACAGTGCAGATATTATTAGCGTTTTAGTAGGGAGCATTATGCCAAAACGCATAACGTATGATGCTAATTTCTTTAGTCTTACGGTATATTTTTGCCAAATAAAACAGCGAGTGTGGGTGGAAGCGGTGTTGTGTTTGTGCCAAAAATGTCACCGCGTTTGTGCTTAATTAGATTAGCTCTTGAAATAAATTTGTCATCCTAGATTTCTGTGGCTCTGCGAAAGCTTTTTGACTACTCACAAAAATATATTCTAAGTGAAAACCTTTAAGTCTTACTTTTGAAATTTGTCACTTCTATGATTAATTTTGCTTACAATTTAAGCAACTATAAAGTAAAATAAAAATAATTAAACTATATAATGATAATAGCTTTAAGTATTCCGTAATAATAAAAGAAATTTTCATAACCTAATGCCGAGGGTGCTGAGTAGATCAATGGATCGGAAGTCATAAACTGCGGAGACAACACTTTCAAAACATGGTATGCAAACTTGTAACAAACAAAAAACAAAGACTTTTTTTATTACCCTATACTGTCCCACTGCTGGGCAAAGGCCTCCCCCAAATCCTTCCAGGAACTCTTTTCCCGCGTCACATCAAACCAGCCCTCGCGGTACGCGTCCAGATCGTCTCGCCATCTCTTTCTGGGCCGGCCTCGGCGGCGCCGTCCATCTTCAGGCACCCACTGTGTGGAGGCTTTTGCCCAGCGGTCATCGTGCATACGGCTGATGTGACCCGCCCAATCCCATTTGAGCCTGGCAGCCTTCTTTCCTACATCCATTATACCCGTTTTAAATTAAATACAGACAGATAGGAAAAACATATTAATTGGAAAATCAAACGTCATTACGCAGAGCTCTCAGAGCTCACAGAGCATAGAGCAATATTGCATATTCACACAACATCACTGGTACAAACAGAATAGAAACGAAATGTCGGAAAAAAAATGAAAGATTTGAATTGGGAATGTCATCGATAACGATGTGTGTCGGCTTCAGCGTAAAGTGATTGAGTGATGAAAGATTTATGATGGCCGCGCTGTATGAAAACACGTGAAAAAAGGTACAACGTACTTTGGATACATTTTTTTGTCGGTACTCGAAAGAAAATATTGAATAAAAAGACAATTTTTGCGAAGAGCGTACGTAGTTTCATGACATTTAAAAGAAGTGTACTTTGAAATACAATAATTTATACAAACGATAAAATTATAAACACTGGATCAACTTCTTCAATAAATTTTCAATAAACTACCAAAAACTTTAAAAAGCATGACCAACATAAACCATTTTAAATCGCATCTTAAAGAATTCTTGATTGAAAAGGCTTAGTACTCTATCAATGAGTTTTTAGATGATAGAAGCATAAAATAAAAAATGTCTGAACCACTTGTTATTCTATCTTGTTTGACACAGTCTTATTAAGTTTGTAGTTTTTTACGCCTAATTTGTACGCCTTTCAAGGCAAAACATAGTGATACAACGCAAATTTTATAACATGTACCATATTACCTATGTTCAACAAAAAAAATACTTTGACTTTGACTTCTTATAAACTAAGGGCTGATTTTACCAAAGTCAGTTATCTTTAATCTGTGGAATTAAATTGATGTCTGACAGTTTTTGTATGAAAAACCTGACAAAAATTCAAAATTTATTCTCAGAATGAGACTTATTGTAGGTATAAAAGTTTTGTGAAACTAGCCCTTAATTAACTAATACCATAAAAATATAACCTAAACTAACTAAATCGATTTTCTTTGAAATTGTATTTCTTATAAGCAAAATCTTACGTCTATAAAATACAAAAAAAAGCATATTGAGGTAGGTATCAATGTATGCATCAGTGTGACTATCTAAATGATTAAAAAGTTAGGAGAGTTGCCATAAATACCTAAGTTCGTTCATCGAAATAGTTTCTAGCAGGTAAATGTCTAGCCTGCAAATTGGTAGCGCAAGACGTAACAGAGTTTATTTCCCACATGAACACTATTTTCAAGCTCCAAAATAGAACGACTATTTCTGTTCCCATATTGAACTGGGAATTAAATAAAAATATCGAATGTGCTTCTCGAATCCACACTCAATTGTAAGATAAGGCAGATCAAAATGGATTCCTTAAGCACCTACTTGCAGGCTCGTGCTTGGCCGTTAAGTGCTTTTTATATCATTATTAAACTTCGCTAACGGAAATTGCACTATAAAAAAGTATTTGTGTAGCAAGTCGTTTTTAAGTGCAAAGTGCCTTTCTTTTTCTTAACTGTAATACAAGGGGCCAGTTTCTCGAACGAAAATTATAGCTAAAGTAATGTGACGCATGCCGGACAACCTGTGGACCCAAATAGTACAGAACTGGAGCCCTGAGACAGTGAGGCGGGGTCGAGGCAGAACACGTAGGAGATAGCGGGACGAGCTGGATAGGTTCCGTCAAAACTGGAAGGAGGACGCGCGGGCTTGTGAAGCATGGAAGGAGAGGGCCCTTTGCCGAGGAGTGGGAAAGCGTAGGCTAGCAAAAAATAAATGAGACGAACGCACGCGCGTAAACTGATGCGATTGGCTGTTGATAAATCTTTCAACCAATCACAGTAGTTTACGCGTGCTTGACAATTCGTCACATTAATTTTGCGATAATTTCATTTGAGAAACTAGCCCTAAGGCCCACTTGCACCAAAAATCACTTAATACATTCAGTGCTAAACGAATTTAAAACATCGTTATATTTCTGTCACTAGTTTAGCGTTGAGTACATTATGTGATTTATTGTTCAAGTGGACCCCAAAAGCGATATAGAAAAGCGATTTAAACTCGTGTTGTTGAAAAAAGTAAGTTGGTATTCAGATTTTCAATATCCAATAGAAAATTCTTTAAAGTTTGAAAAGTTTCAATCAAACTGCAATCGTTTTGGCAGAATTCCCTGAATCCTGGTGGATATTACACACATAAATCACGTTCTTGAACAAATGTCTAGTACCAATATGTTACAGCCAGGTTCAGGAATATGGCCACATGAGCGCAGATTGCAAAAACCTCTATTTGGAGTTTGACCATTCAACGTTACATAGGCCCGAAATCATTCAGTGATAAACGGGCGTACGAATGGATAACAATCATCCATTAAACTGAAAACCATATTTTAGAATAAAAATAAAAGTTTTTATTTAGGTTAGGATATTATATTTTTATAGTTTGTTAGTTTATTTACTACATATTAGAAGTTCATCCAGTGTATATATTTTTATCATTTTGCTGTAAATTGGTACCAAAAATAAAATTACTAATATTTTAGTATATTTCAATAGGTATAATTCGCTGTTAATAAATATGAGACTAAGACAAAAAAAACTTCGCTAAGTTCAAAGTACGAAAACGGTTTTTTCTAACATAACGTATATTTTTATTAAAGCTCTTACTAATCCCTCACAAAACGGTCTTAATCATCAAGCCGCCCTTTCCCGGCCTACCTACTTTATTCCTTTATTGTACCCTAATTATTTTACAAGAGCAAAGCAATTTGTATTTCATTTCCTCGTTCAGGACCATGAACTTCAGACCCTCAGTTTACAAATTAATCTCAATTTGAGACTGGAGAATGTTACGGCTGGCCTCGCCGCAAAAAGCAAGGATTTATCTTGAGAAAGAAAAAGTTTTAAGACAATTTATAGCCTTTATCTTAGCAAAATAAACTTAATACAAGGATCATAATTCTATACATAGACTATCTACATACCTACTAAGGTACTTATAGATTCCACCCTAAGAAAACAAAATACATGCTCACGCCTTCTTTCCATGGGGGCACGCAGAACCTACAGAACGGCACCTGCTTTAATCCTTACATACTCTTTGCATCGTTTATGTTAATAAAAAATATAAAATTGTGGATGATACAAAATGATGGGTGTAATATTTCATTCTACTAACCATCCGTCTTACAGCACCCATGAGAAATAAAAAGCTACCCTTAATAGCATTACGACGTATGAGAAATAAAGTCTTGGGATTAGAGTTGAAAATCGATTGTATCTAAAAGTGTTGCTCTGCCTATTGTAATTGTATAGAACTGTGAAATAATATGGAGATTTTATAGACACGCACCTTACTCGTACTATAAACGCGAAAGTTTGTGAGGATGGATAGATGGATGTTTGTGACTCTTTCACGCAAAAACTATTGAACGCATTTTGATGAAACTTTACAGTAATATAGCTTATACATCCGAATAATACATAGTATACTTTTTATCTCAACATTTCTAAGAGATCGACACTTATGCGGGTGAAACCGCGAGGCGCTGCTAGTTCCTAAATAAATCTAAATGATACACGCTTGAATGTAAGCTTAAAGTAGGATTGCTCTTGCAATTTGTCGGTACATATATAACTATGGTAGGTATACAAAATATTCCGGC
Organism: Apamea monoglypha; assembly: GCA_911387795.2. NCBI lineage: Eukaryota > Metazoa > Arthropoda > Insecta > Lepidoptera > Noctuidae > Apamea > Apamea monoglypha. Next base: position 6,306,110 of record OU426918.1, read on the forward strand.
TCGGAAATGAAATCCAAAGCCATGCAAATATTTCCTCCCCAAGGACTTCTAATGGATTCGCCTGCGTGTGCCATAAGGCGGTCGCTTCAAATTACGCATTTCCAATCGTTATTTTATGTTTACTAGCTTCTGCCCGCAGATCTATTTGGTTCATTAGTGATTTATCCTGGAGGCTTTTAATTTGGCATTAAGTTCTGTTTACGGTAATATTTCTGCTTCAGTTTTATTTTTTTTTTGTATTTTGTGGTATACTAGGGTGAGCTACATGACATTATTATTATTAAAAGCCTGTGATGTCCCACTGCAGGATGAGAGCCTCCCTACTCTCTTTCCACTTCTTTCTGTTTAAAACTGCTGAGGACCAGTTCTTGAAGGATTCCAGCTCATCCTACATGACATATGGCAAGTATTTTAAATTACAGTTTTTTGTATCGTAATATTAATTACTTTGCACGTTATTGCATAGAATCAAGTTCTTCTAAGTTAAGAAACAGCACTTCTTCTTCCCAGCTTAAGCAGTAGGAATTGGTGAAGAGTTTTTGGGGGACTAACTTATATAAATTAAACGATAAAAAAGTGCTGATTCTCACACTAATGTGAATAAATAACTTTTCATTTTTGTTTTTTATTGAAAACCTTGACGCTATTACTCGTAATCGCTTTGTAGATACTGTCCTTTTTTTGGGTAGGAAATCGACAAATGACTTCTCCCGCTCTGGGCGGAGCGGCAGGGCATGTCAGACTTTTACTGACAAAAACCCACCCGTGCTCCTTTAGTTTCCTGTGTCAATGGCTACGGTAACTTTTTCGAACAACCCGCGACCCTGGCAGTGTAGATACTGCCCTTAGATGATTTAAATCAATCGTCTCAGATACTCAATGTCTAATTTTCAAATCCATGATGATGGATTAAGAGAAAGATCGTCCATTCTCCATTTACTACGAGTATTTCACTATTTTAGGTTTATATGTGTATGATTTGGTTCATGATATTCGTGACAGGTTTTTTTTGTCTCTGTCTGTGTGACCGCTTAATTCTTTGAAATTGTGTAATGAATTTTGATGCAGTTTTTACTATCATGTAAAGCATTTATTCCGGAAGGTATATGTGTATAATACATTCATATTAAACTTCCAGATAATAAAGAAACCTCGATGTTTTGTCAAGTAGAAAAAACCGTGTAAAGCAGAATCTACTACACACTTTCCAGAAACACAATAATAAACAAAGTCTTACTAAAAATCAACTCTGTGATTATTTAAAAATATATTCACGTTTCGTCTGAAAAGTTCTATAAACGAGCGTCCGCCAGCAAAAATATTTCAATTCAAAACTATTTGTCAATTCATTCACGTACGATACTACTAACTAGTTCATTGTACATAACTATCCAATAGTACAATTTAATCCTAATTTTATTATGGTCCAGGCGAATGTACTTAAACTTTAAGTATTAATTTTATAACTATATTGGGACCCTTTATTGTAGTAAAGCGGATTACGACAAAGGGGAACTACGATTTTAATCTTTGTGGTCCTGTGACTACTTTTTATGTGAGATAGATTGTGTTGAACATCGCTAAAAACTGGTTGAGAGGCCCGGCCCGGCCTGGTAGGGGGCTCGTGGCTAAATAATAACAGCCACACGGGTTTATCGGAGGTATAGCTTCGCTTGCCGAGGTCAGTTTGTTGATAGGTGACTACCGATTACATATATATAAGACCCCTCCGCGTCTCGGAAAGCACGTTAAGCCGTTGGTCCCGGCTATCATTTGTAGATCTTTGACAGTCGTTACGGGTAGTCAGAAGCCCGAAAGTCTGACAACCCAGGGAGTCTACTCCGAAGTAGTATCGGCCGAATATTCGTGCCGTTTTCTGCTATAAAATTACTATTTGGTTCGGTCGGTCCCGATTCTACACTCCTACACTCTTTCGAATATTGACTATGGTCCCGACCCAACTGAGCCGATCCGAATTTTTTTCCCATTTTTCAATAATATTCGGTTCGGCCATGGGTCGGTCCGATCCGATCATTCGCACTTTGCACTTCGTAGTAGACCCCCAGTCTTACCAAGGGTATCGTGATACCCAGTAACTGGGTTTTAGAGGTCAGATCAGTCGCTCCATGTAAGATACTGGTATTCAGCTGCTTCCGGTGTTTATGTTCTTTTTTATGCGTCATGTTTGCCGCAAATAAATGTATTTTCTTTCTTTCTTTCTTTTTTTTCTTTCTAGACTTGAAGCCGGCCCCAACATAGTTGGGAACAGGCTAGGCAGATGATAATGAGATTGTGTTGTACATAGCATACAAAAACTGATTCATATCCTAAACAAATACTAGTTTATTTGTCAGATGGTTATGCTCCGTATATTGTGGTTTTAGTTTAGTTCCAAATTGTAGGTAACACAGTTAGCAATGTGCAAATACAGGTAACATAAATGTTACGTGTATTTGCACACTAAAAAATTCATGTAAAATCTATAAAATGATTTGCATGTGTATAGCGAAGCAAATTTTGGTAGTACGCAGGTATACCTATACATATAAAATATGCCAATAAAATAGTAATTTAAATTCAATTAGTTTTAGAAAGTTTTAAGCTTCTACAAAATACTCGTAGCCGTCGTAGCACTTTCGTAGACCCTCTACGCCGTAGCCAACAAATGTTCTACAGACAAGTGATGTGAAACGCATATTACATGCTAATGAAAACATGCTTTATGTATTATTGTATGGCGCCGGCAAGACTGAGTTCTGCTATAGAAATGATTGCATAATTTTTATAACAAATATTTTCTTTAACCTTTTCTTTTATGAAAACTTCATAAAGGTTTTTGGCGCCAAAATGATACTTTTTTTGTCAAATAAAACTTTCGTAACTTAATGAATTGAAAGAGCAGTATTTTTCTGTATAAAAATATTTACTAAAGCGATGGTTCGAAAATATTCAAACTCAAAGCATTTATTTCAATTAAACCGTGATTTACTAACGTGAATTGTCAAAAAGTCGGTCAGTTAGCCAGAAAATTAGTTTCGCATTCTCGTGATTTGTTTCAACTATGCGTACCTATACCTCCTTTTATGTCATAATTTCGATACATGTTTGACTAAGATCTACTTTAGTTAACTATTGATATTTAAAATTATTCTTATGTAGACGAAACAAATGTTCGTCCTCATGAAACAAGCGTTTAATTAAACATAATGCTCTTAACTGGATTCCACTTGCGTTCCACCCCTCTTATCAAATTAATGGCATTCCGTCGCCACCACAAAATTAATTAGCAGATAATTTAAAATCGATTATCGATATCGAATCATAATTAAAATACGGACGCAGCTCTAATTTGGCGTATTCTGACTTTGTAGAAAACTTGCCAAGTATTTACGAAGCGGCCAAGCTTCTCGTCTTAGCCAAGGACCTTTGCCAAGCTTCTTATAATTGTCGGGGCTTCGGGAGCGAGCGATTGTAAACATCTGGTTCCCGAGCCTCGCTCTCGTAATTTTCCGAGATATATTTTTTTTTGTCTGAACGTTGGAGACAATTCCGGGAGTCAAGTTACTAATGGGTTATTACTTTTTAGTACAGTCGTAAGGAAGCTGAAGTTAACTGCATACGAACGTCTAATTATTATGCTACGCTGCGTTCCTTCCTACATTTACGTAAGCTCTTGGAAGTTTCTTGAATTTTGAACTTTGCAAGCGTATTGAATATTACATAGTATGTAATGTAATAGTATTACTTTTAATTTTAGGTTCTAATTTAATTACTAACAGGCTCTTTAACTTTTAATGTACACACTACATATTTTCTAAGTTACAGTAAATATGTATTAAGTTTAAATAAAATTAGGCATGAAATACAAAACGTAATCCGAAAATAAACAGGACTCACAACTCGCTGTTTAATATTTTCCATTTCCCGATACGGGCACGAGCCATCGATGACTTTAATCAGGCTTACTGTTAAGCCTCCAGTCCTCCGCCACATGACGTGACCCGACTGAAAATAATCCCCAAAAACGCATTATGACACTTTCCTGCCACAAAACTTTACATCGGTATGCTCGTTTAAAACGAACACTCGTTATTTGCATCTTAAACGGAAAAGCCATGAAATATGTATAATACTTAGCCAAAATTCCTCAAACTTTCAGTTTATGTATGCTACTTGCATAAACAAATAGTTCTTCATGAATAGTTATTACTTATAATTTATTACATACCAGAAATTAAAGTTTGAATCCGTTACATAATACGAAAACAAAAAGTTTTATAACCATCAATTAAAAATCTTAGACAGTACTGTCACGAGAGAGAATCACACAAAAAATCTAAGTTCTAATTTTATATTGAGATCGATTTTGGAATAAGGTGTTCGCGGTTCGAGGCTGGCGATGTAGCCGGGAAGCCTCGGGCGCGGGCGCGCGCTCCCACAGTCGGGTAGATACTGGATGCTGGCTTTGCCGCAGGAGCCTGCGTCAGAACCACTGGACCTCGACACCTTTTTGTGGGACCCTAATTAATAACCAGGCGTGACGGGGACTCGCTCCACATCAAATCTCTTTCGACACTGAGCCAAGGGCGGGTGTTTTATCGCGAATTGTTAATGAAAGCGATTCTTAGCGGCATCTACAAATAGTCCGCTCGTAATTCAGGGTGCGCGGTCGAACGACACCCGTCTGGGTCGCCACTGACTCCTTTTGTAAAGTAATTTATGTAAAATTGCACGATGCTGACATTTTTACGCGACTTTCCGCAGAATTACAAGTTGGTTTTATGTGTTGTGTTCAATTTGTTTAACCGCTTCCGTTTTTTTTTTCATTATTGCGACACTTTGTAAGTCCGCTTTTTTATTTTTGACATGATTGCTCGTTGGTCATTGTATTACATTTCCTGACACATTTTATACTTCTGTGTCAAATTAACGTCAAGAAAATGAAAAGAACGTTTCATCTTTTACGCTGTTGATAAATACGAGCCGTATTTAAATATTCATGTTTTAATACATATTAATAGAATAGAATAGAATAGAATAGAATACTCTTTATTGTACACCATACAAATTATAGAACATAAATATATAAAATTTAATGTTACGGTTTCCGTCAGGCTTATAAAAAAACCGACTTTAAGACTCGAAGAAGAAGCCTCTCTATTCAACACGATTGGTTGCTAATACCTAAAGTAACTTTATGAATATCAATCAATCTGCCTAGAATTTTCCTAACTATGTTTGGGTCGGCTTCCTGTTTAAACGAATGCAGCTGAATACCAGTACTTTACATGGTGAGACTGCCTATCTGACCTCCATAACCCAATTACTGGCTAATACAAAAACACCTTGGTATGACTGGTTGTCAGATTTGGGCTTCTGACTACTCGTAACGACTATCAAACATCTACGAATGACAGCTGAGACCAACGGCTTAACGTGCTCTTTCCGAGGCACGGAAAGATGGTCAACCATCCCCAAACCGACCTCAGTAATCGACCCGTGCGGCTGTTATTTTTTCATTACGATTTCCTAAAAAGAATAAACACAAAAGAAAAGTAAGATGAGGAAAGAAACATAACACAAATTGAATTATAAATGAGTGTTAACTTTACTCTGCCCAAAAACATCCGTATGGTGCCCGTCGCTGGTAGGTAGGTACTTAATACTACATATCATAATTACTATGCAGTTTCCCTGCCAAATTTCGGGATGAGTTACGAATTCTTCGTCATACAATGTGTTCGGTTTGTTAATTTTGGCCTTGTTTAGAAGGTTAATAGTTTTTTATTGTAGTTATCGTTATTGATTTAAACTAACACTATTATCTTCACCATGAGTGTACCCTAGCAGTTTTCACCGCTTAAGCCGCGGTTCCGAGCGGTGGCCGCTACATAACGGCGGCAATGACGGCCGTCATGAAAATAATGACACTGGAGTTTGACTTTACGAATTCACAAAACACTCTCTAAGAAAGCTCATAAACAACTGTGCAGTGACGTCATTCGCCAATAAATTGCGGATTCTGTGATGGCCACAGAAGTCTTAGGAAACCATGCTTTACGAGTAGTATATCAGCGTTTACTCATTTTAAATGTCAACAAGTCAAATTGTCTTCTACTAAAATCTTTTTAAAATAACCTGTTAGGAATGTCAAAATTATCAGATTTGTAGACAGATGGTACAAAATGTACTTTGAGAACGGGAAAACGCATCTTAAAGTTTTCCACACATCCACATGAATCCCTATTTTAACATAACATCACGCCTGTATTCCACAAAGGGTTGGGTAGAGGTATTCTGTACACCCACTTTCCGACAGTTATGTTAAGTTCCATGTAAAGAGGGCGAACCTATTACCATCAACCGGGCAAAAATTCAAACACGGGGAGCTACTGAGAAATTCCTGTTTGAAAAACCCATTTACACTTATCTACAAAAAGTCTGTAGGTCAATCTCGTACTTGGAAAACGTTTAAATTCAAGTCGCAATCTCATCTGTGCGACAATCAACGTCATAAACTTGTCAAAAATGAATGTTAGATGATTGTAAATTTGACAGATTGCGACTGAGATTTGATTGCGAACATTCTGAAAAATATGAGAATTGGCTTCAAAACATGAAGCACTTCTCCCTCAAAGTGCTGAAACATTTGATCGCAGTTTCTAGTCAAAGGATTTACGGAGTTAGTAACGTCGTCTTATTCAATTGGACCTTCGAAAATAACTTAGTTATTCTTGACTAATTCGGTTAGGTCAAACCTAGAATCCGATACGATTTTCTAGCGATACAATTTCACTAGAAAATACTTGCGCATTTCTGTGATAGAACTTTTTTGTGCATCTTAAATGGTGATACGCTGTTAGTTTATTGTTTGTAGGTTTTATTTTAAAAAAAAAAAACGTTTGCCCCACTCTAGGAATTTCTCCTGAATCGTGGGTGCGTTTACAAACATTTAAACTCACATACACAAACAGGAAGTCAGGTAGGGGGGTATCTTTTTATTGTTTGTAACTCGCTTAGAATCAATCAATCTGCCTGACCTTTTCACAACTACATTCGGGTCAGGTTCTAGTTTAACCGGTTGCAACTGAATACCAGTATTTTACATGGAGCTACTGCCTATCTGACCTCCACAACACAGTTACTGGGTAATTCGAAATCCTTTGGTAAGTTAACTCGCTCAAAGTTTGTGTAAAAAATTTACTCCTCATAACGGGCAAAATGTGATAAATATAGGTATAGTAAGCATGAGCCAATTCAGAATCAGTTTGACGGTGCGAGGGAGACAGAGAGATACATGGCGCGGGGAAGTGGGGGTAAAATATGATTTACTTTTGTTTTTGATTGAAAATAGAACAGCATGGTTTGAGAAGATGTGTCATTTTTCCTCGAAACGATTATTTCGAGAGATCATTGTGAAACCTAAGCCATTACATACACGTGTCAAAGCCACGCGAATGACAAATGCTCATGAACCGAAAATTAACATTCGTGTCATTTTCATGATGTGCTTGTTATTAGCAAGCGTAGGCGTGCGTTGATCAATGCAGTCATTAGCAGCCTGCTCATTTTATTGACTCATGAATGCGGTCGTGGCATAGCATAAAGCATATAAATATGTCAGTTGCTTTACGGATATACTCTAATTTACTTTTGCTTGGAAAGGACACGAATCAAGCTGCTGTGTGGAGTTCGACTCGTAAACTTACCAATTATATACTATATACTAACAACTATACTAGGTATATTATTATATATATCGAATTCTTGGTTCTAGGACATACCGGTTTCCTCACGATGTTTTCCTTGACCGTTTTGAGAGCAGTGCTGTTAGATAAATTACACAAAGTAAAGTGCTTGTCTGGGTTCGGTCCTACAACTCTTAAGTCGCGGCCGTTACCACTAGGCCATCAATACTCAAACTGTTATTAATAATAATAATAATAATAATAAATCTAATAATTAATCTTAATCTTTAATCTTTTTGTTTATAAAAATATTTAAAAATATAATTTGTAAGTATGTAAATGAAATAAAGGAATAATAATAATAATAACGGCAACACCAACGTCAACAAGTCAACGTCCCGATATTTTAATATTTTTAGTCATATACATTTTAGAAGCAGTTTTTATACCTAGTTATTGTGAATTTACCAATCAAAAACCAAATACTCAACCAATTTTCCGTTTAAAAAATACAATGAACAATATTACAATAAACTTTTACCAAAAACTGCCGAACCGGAGGTGACATCTGTCATGTCACCTCCGCTAAAACACAAAAAAATATCGTAACAGAACGTGAAAATGTTGACAAGATTAGCCGCACGACGTGCACGCCTACCATCACCGGACTCTTCGCTCAGCTCCGCCTCGCCGCCGCCGGTACCCAGCCCCACTGTGAGCGCTGTGACGACACCGGCCGCGGTAGTTGCGTCGAGCTCGAGCGACGAGTATTTCTCCCCGCCCACGACACCACCACCTGCTCGTCGACGGGGAGGACGCCGGCCGCCGGACGGTTTAGGACCTCGAGGCCCACTGGCCTCTGATAGGCCCAGCTCCCGGCGGAAGTGTGCAGCGCATAAGATGGACACGATCCATCAATGAAAATGTCATGCGCTCATACTATGGGGCTACAGAGGGAGGAAACAATCTGACCGCGTACCGTGTTCGGATGCTCTCTCTTTTTCAGGTGCTTGAGCCAGCTGTCAACGTTTCGGCACAACGACTATCGGATCAGGTACGGGTTATTCAGCGTAATCATATGTTAGATGACACTGTACTTGATCGCCTGCGAAGTGAAATGCAAAGTAGCCATGTCATCGCCCCCCAGTCGCAGACTGCTGCAGTACTACCGCAGTCTAATACTAGCCATGCTGACGAAGGGAGTAATGACAGGGCTACAAATGTAAGTATCCAGTGCAATGAGGAATTGAGGAATGCTTTGGAGGGTGCGATTCGGGAATATCGGTTCATGTCGCCCGAACTTAGACCACGCTTACCTCGTTTGCCCATGCATAACAAGAATAGGGCGCTGGTGGCGGTTCTGGATGCGCAGTTGTCAAGTCATTTTGACGCCTGCGAAGACCTCACCGATACTCATTCAATTCTGTACTGCGCGGCTGTAGCGGCATGTCGTGTAGCTCACGTCAAATTTGACAGTGACTCTAGAGCTACACGACCGAAACCAGCCATACCAGCTTGGCAGTGCAGAATTGAGCGTCGTATTGGTGGGGCCAGAGCGCTCATCGGCAAACTAATCTGCTTCAGAGAGGGCAATACTCGCCCTAGAGTGATGCGCTTTGTGAGGCGGGCGTTCTTGGGGACTGATATTAGTTCTCAAGATTATTTGTCCCGCGTCACAGAGCGTATCGACTTCCTGAAGCAGAAAGTGTATGCATGGGCAAACCGTATTCGTCGGTATAAGCGGCGAGTAGAGCGATACACTCAGAATCGCACCTTCCAGAGCGATGAAAGGTGGGTTTATAGGGGTTGGGAGCGACCAGACCAAGATGTGGCTGACACGTACCTACCGGATGATGATGCCATGTGTTCCTTTTGGCGTAGTATCTGGTCGGCGCCTGTCAGTCACACCGAAGGTGATTGGGCTCGAGAGGTCGAGCGAGCCTGTGATCCAATACCAGAAATGGAGGCTATTACCATCTGCCCCCAAGATGTAGCTCTTGCAGTCCGTCCGTTACCTAACTGGAAATCTCCAGGGCCGGACGGGCTGCACAACTTTTGGATCAAATGGTTTACAAGGTCGCATGCTCGCTTGGCATCTCAGTTCCAGACTGCTTTGGAGTCTGGTTCGCTACCCCAATTCCTAACGACAGGAGTTACCCACCTGCTCCATAAATCAGGCAGCACCGCGGAACCCAAAAATTATAGGCCGATCACGTGTTTACCGACAGTCTATAAAGTTCTTACATCCATTCTGAGAGCTAAAATTAACAAATATATAGACACCAACTCCATTATGTCTGCCTCTCAAAACGGATGTAAGAATGGGTCCCGTGGTACTAAGGAGCTACTCCTCATTGATATGGCCATTAGCCAACAGGTTCGTCGTTCCCGAAAGGATCTGTCGACATGTTGGATAGATTATAAGAAGGCCTATGACTCGGTGCCACATACATGGCTCATGAGGGTGCTGGATTTGTATAAAGTAGATGCAACTCTGCGTACCTTCCTGATGTCGTGTATGGGGCAATGGAGGACGGTCCTTCGCTATCCAGGATGTCGAAATATTCAGAGGAATAGCGAACCGATAAGGATCGAGCGAGGCATATTTCAGGGCGATAGTTTGAGTCCGCTTTGGTTCTGCTTAGCCTTGAATCCTCTAAGCACGCTGCTGGAGGATTCAGGTCTAGGCTACCGGCTGAGGAGAGGTGGTCAGGTTATATCGCACCTCCTTTACATGGATGACCTAAAACTCTTTGCTCCCAACAATTTGCAACTGATGGAGCTACTGAAAGTAACTGAAACTTTCAGTAGCGCCATCAGGATGGAATTTGGTGTGGACAAATGTGCGGTCATGCATGTAAAGCGAGGGGAGATTGTGGAATCCGTGGGAACCCAACTCTCGGATTCCACAAACCTTAGAGGCCTCTCCGTATCCGAAACCTATAAGTATTTGGGTATGTCGGAAGCGTTAGGCATCAATGTTACTGACATGAAGCAATCGTTGAAGGAGCGCTTCTTTGGCCGCCTGAAAAAAGTACTTAACAGTCTTATCAGGCGGAAACAAGGTGCGTGCCTTCAACAGTTGGGTCATGCCGGTTTTGATGTACTCTTTCGGCATACTCAAATGGACTCAAACCGAACTAGACGCCCTGGATAGGAGGGTGCGGACGCTGTTGACAGCAAATCGAATGCATCACCCACGGTCATCGGTAATGAGGCTGTATATTCCGCGAAAATGTGGAGGTCGCGGCTTTTTAAACGCTAAGACCCTCCACAATCGCGAGATCTCAGGGAATATTTCCTAGAAACCGACATGGGGATGCATCGAGATGTAGTCGCGGTGGACAAGGGCCTCACCCCGCTCTCCTTGGCTAAAGAGAACTGGCGCAAGCCAGTAGTGCTTGATACCAATGATCGCATGGAAGTATGGCAAAGTAAGGAGCTTCACGGACGCTTTTACCGGGCCCTACATGGACCCGATGTAGATCTACTAGCGTCCGTAGCCTGGCTGCGTTTCGGTGACCTCTTTGGAGAAACCGAAGGTTTTGTCTGTGCAATTATGGACGAAGTTATGATGACGAATAATTACCGGAGATTTATTGTGAAAGACGGCACGGTTGACATCTGTCGGGCATGCCACCGGCCGGGAGAATCAATCAGGCATATTATCTCCGGGTGTTCTCGTCTAGCTAACGGAGAGTACTTGCATAGACACAACCTTGTAGCCAGGATAATCCATCAGCAACTTGCTCTGAAATACAGCCTTGTCGAATCTGAGGTGCCGTACTACAGGTATGTGCCCGACCCAGTTCTCGAAAATGGAAATATCACATTGTACTGGGATCGATCCATCATCACTGACAGGACTATTGTTGCCAATAAGCCTGATATAGTGGTGGTGGATCGATCAGAGCGGCGCGCAATGATTGTTGACATAACCGTCCCGCATGATGAGAACCTCGTGAAAGCCGAGAAAGATAAACAAATCAAGTATCTTGACTTGGCTCGCGAGGTTGTCGACATGTGGGATGTGGACTCAGCAGTCATTGTGCCGATAGTCGTGACAGCCAATGGCTTAATAGCCAAGAGCCTCGACCAACACCTGAGGAGGCTCTCGTTGGGCAGCTGGATCAAGGGCTTGATTCAGAAAGCAGTACTTCTGGACACGGCTCGCATTGTCAGGAGATTCCTCTCTCTGGAGCCCTGACCGCCGGTAGCTTAGACCCTGTTCCCGATACCGGTGGGCTACTATTTTTTATATTTTTAAATGTTTTTATATCTTTTATATTCTAATATTTAAAAATATAATTTATATGTTTACATTTAAATAAAGGAAATAATAATAATAATAAGCTGAGAAGAGAAAACACTCTAAAAAATAATAATAATATTTATTGAAAAATTATAGGGCATGAAAATTAGTACAATTTTGCTTAAATGTAAATTATATTCCTAAGACTTACGTGCCTGAACTAGGTTATCCTGTGTTTCAGGCGAAAAGAGCTAAAATAGTCTTTTACAATTAATAAATAATCAAAAGTTGACAATAGACAAATAAACAATTAATTACAATGTGCAATATGATGCTTGGCTTCGTAACGTAAGTGAAATTTGTATACCTACCTATACCTATTTACTTTAACACAGTCAGTAAATTCTCTGTTTCTTCGTAAGACATGCTTTGGAGAGCATCCTTGAGGATTCTATTAACTGCATACTGCCTGATCTTTCACCACAACAGGAGAAAATGTTCTTATATCTCGTGTAAAATATTAAATTGTCTCACTCCAGGAGTGGCATAGGGGTGTGATTTTGAAAACAAAAACATAACTTTAGATTAAGGCATAAAATATACATCACCTGCGCGTATGTACTTTCATGTTTTCTTATTCTTGAGCCTCCGGAATTTTCATACAAAATCTATGTGGATGAAATATGGGTGGGTGTTTGGTTACCCACGCGCCGGATATTAAATCTTGGTTATAACTTGTTTAAGCCACCCATGAGCTACTTTCATCGCTCTCCTGATATATAAGGGTACTTCCAGGAATATTTTACACCTTTTGGTGTAGATTAATATTTGGGTACATCTGTGATCCGCAGTTACCTGTGCGTGGTCCTTAACTACCTCGGCGCTACCTTATTAGAGGTATTTTATGCTTCGTTTACTTCTACGGTCACCAAAAGGGATAAGTAAAGTTTAGTAAGAAACGGATTGATGTTTTCGGATAAAAAAAATATTTAATTAATAGAAAACAAACAGTTCATTAATCAAACTAAATAACAACGGCGAAAGTTTAGCTGACTTTAATTTAAGCGTCTAAAAGTGACTTATATACGAAGGCAGTTCTATTATTTTTCTACGTTTTTTCAAAGCATCACATTACCTAGTTAAGTCCGGATAAAAAAATTATTTTAAATGAAAAGTTATTTGATTTTTTCATTGAGTGATGCCATTTTGTATTTATTCTGCCAAGTGACAGTAAGTACAGTATTACTGTAATAAAATCAGTTTTAGTTTGTTATTGTAACAAAAAGGAGTAAATGAATTAACAATAATGTTTATATATAAAAGGAAGTGTTCTTTGTAGGGAGGTAAAAATATTGTAGTGTAAAAATAAATGAATTACTTTCAACTAATGACTGGCAAAAAGACTATTATCCCAAGTCGAAAAAAATATAACTTGGTTTGACAACTGTTGATTGTTCGATAGGGTTGCCAGGTCGCCAAACCTAATAGCCGGACAGACCAGCCAGTTTGGCCGGATATTTGGGTAGAAAGGCCGGACACCCTACATTATTGAGGATTTTGTGTCTTAGTATTAATAGGTACGACAAAAAAATTGTATGTAAAATCAAGCTTTTTTGATTATTTTCATAATCAGTCATCGGCGCTCACTGGTTTGCGAAATGTAAAAATCCTAACAAAAGCCGGACAAGCCAGACACCGTTTATTTTGGCTGGACACGCAATCAAAAAGCCTACCTATGTCCGGCTTTATCCGGACGCCTGGCAACGCTAACCATAAACATAACCTACAAAAGTTTATGACTGAATTTCTATTACTCTCGGACTTCTCGAATAAAAATTCCTGCACAAACTAATTCAGAAGTTGACGCCGAGTTAAACAAGATATTTTTCATTTAAAGACGCAAGTATTAAATCTCAGCTAAATTAATGTATGGGTGGCTGCCATTGTTCTTTCATTCGAAAACGTCCATCGGTTTCTTACTAAACTTCAACTATATCCGACGACCCTGGTTACTTATCCCCTTTGGTGACTGTACTTACCCTTTCTTCAACTCGTTTGAACGCAGCATATGAAGTTTCTATTGTACTGGAAAATACAGGCTATACAATACTTATGAGCAATTTTTGTTTGTTGGGATACACACGACAATAATGAATTTGTTTCTAAGGTTACCTTTCACATTCCGGGTTAAAGAGTATACCTTCCTGCTTGTGAAAATAGAAACACATTATGAGATCTTTCATTTCAACTTTGTGACCATGGTCAAAATCGCGGGAAACACCTGGATAACGGGTGCACGGAACCGGGAAATATGGCAGAAAAAGAGGAGGCTTTACCCAGCAATGGGTGATTCTGGGCAGAAATGATGATGATGATTGTGTCCAAGGTTGACTTACCTTGGGCACGCCACAATTGCGGCGATAAGTCCCCTCTTTGAGGAGTGGCTGGAGAGGCGCCACGGCGCCCTCACCTTCCGCCTGACGCAGGTCCTCACCGGACACGATTGTTTCGGGAGGTTCCTGTTCAGGATAAGGCGGGAGGAAACGCCAGGGTGTCACCACTGTGTTGATCGCCCGGAGGACACGGTAGAGCATACGGTGGAGGTCTGCCCGGCTTGGGCGGAGCACCGCAGCGTCCTCGTGGCGGCGATCGGCGGCGGCGATCTCCGACTTCCGGCCACCGTAGGCGCGGCAGCAATCGCTTTCAAAGCATTTCAATTCTATAATGACTTTCTGGATTGACAAGCTTTTCAGTGTTAGTTAATCCCATACATTTTTGACCTTTTGACATCATTGTTCGGTACCGCTAATAGAATATCACTTTGTCTAGGCCCTCCGGGATTGGCACCAGCAGGTGCGATAACATAAGCATAATCATAATCAGCCTATAACGTTCCCACTGCTGGGACACAGGCCTCCTCTCTGTGCGAGGGACGCCATAATCCAGTACGCGGGCACAGTTGGCGGATGTCTTCGAATTGTTTGTTCTAGCCCGTGCCGTTTTTACTGTATTTTCCTTCACCGTTTTGAGATCAGTGGTGATGATATAATTTACACAAAGTAAAGTGCCTGCCTGGGTTCGAATCCACGTCCTACAAATCGGAAGTCACGGCTTTTACCACTAGGTCACCACTACTCTACAACGTATTCCAAATAACATATTAATACCTAATACCTGCTTCTCTGCAGATACCGTTGTTGTTATAAAGTCAATCCCCACTACCAACAGTAGTACAGAAACTTAGTAACACTGTCTAATGCATTACTAATGTTCTAGCGAGCTCTAACTAACTTAAATGTTAATACTGGAAGTGGATCAACCACGAAAGTTTACTAGCTCCGGATTCAATCTAAACTCCGATAGGAATTCACTAGGAGCTGCAGTGTACATCCAGTGATTTAAAATGGCGGCTTCGATTGATACAATGAACAATCGAAGCCGCTAACAACATCGCTAATCCTTCAAATCAATACTTGATGTTAATCATGAAAGGTTTTTAACCTGCTTCATCTAAAATGACTAGAAACTTAAATTGTCCGTATATTCAACTCACAACTGCCATTCTTTGACAGTTATATAAAATGGTTTACGTAGGGTGTCAATTTCCTTAACAATTATTTCCCAGATGATATTTAGAAGTCCCACGACTGACTGACTGTCCACAGCATAATCATAAGCATCGTCATCAGCCTACAGCAGTCCACTGCTGGACATTTGAACGCCATTCAACTCGATTTTCGGTAACTTTCATCCAGCTGCTACCAGTCATCCTGCGAAGATCGTCGCTCCACCTAGCCTGAGCCGCCAGGCGGATTATGCTTAAGTTCAGGCTAACCTTGCCTGAACTTAAGCATAATCCGCCTGTAATGTTCCCACTGCTGTGACACACGCCTCCTCTCTTCGAGAGGGGATGGGCTGTAATCTACCACGCGGGCCCAGTGCAGGTTGATAGATGGCACGTATCTTCGATTTTGGTTCTAGGACATGTCGGTTTCCTTACAATGTCTTCTTTTACCATTTTAAAACCAGTGGTGATGAAATTATTTACACAAAGTATAGTGCCTGCCTGAGTTCGAACCCACGACCTACAACTTGTAAGTCGGGCCGATACCACTGGGCCACCACTGGTCTTTCTTAATATACTTATCCCCTAATAGTTTTAAACGAAGGTTACAAATTCATATGCGAACGAAGTCACGGGCAAAAGCTAGTCTTTCTTAACTTTAGGTAAGAAAATTATCAATTTCGTTATTTTCAAGAACTAAGTAGAGTTACAAAACCTTCTGTACAAAGAGGCGTGGGTTCAATGCTCGCGTCGACTGCAAAATTGTCGGATAATTTCACAAATATTTGAGTAACACTATTTGCTTGTATGTCAGAAATTGTATCGGAAAAATCCTATCCTATACTTGAGTTATTATTGTCAATAAATATTTTTTGACCCCCTATGATTCTGCACCCTTGTTTTGTTTTATATACATGTACATATTATTATTTTACGGACTGGTTTTTCAGTCATCTTAGAACGTTATTCGAAGAATAATTTTGAAAATTTGACAGTTATTTCATACAAAAACTGTCAAACGTCAATTTTATTCCTCGGATAAAGTTAGCATGTATCATACAAATAAATCTTACGAAATAAAAAAAATACAACTTTCGAATAGTATTGGATTCACAGATAAGGTTTCAAAGATAAGGTCAGCAAAAAAAAACAGTGTTTATACTTTTTACATCCTAGTTTCTTACAAATAGGTTTTTTTATGGATAGTTGATCGATTTTTCCATCTATCAATATCGGACCAGCCAAATAGACAACACAAAAAATCTTCACTAAGCCCTAACCCCATTTCCCATAGACAAACAAGTACCGTATCCTAAAAATATGAATAATAAACTGCGCAATATACGTTAAATCGGCTTACTTTAAGCCAACTTTGTGAGTCTATTATAGGGTCGCGTAAATACCATATTATAGGCATAACAACTTATAAATACGATATGTTATGGAGGATGAGTTTTGCGATAGGACTTCATGGCAAACATCGAAACTATGAAAATTTTATATCGACAAAGCAGATATGTCCTTCATGCTTTATTGAAATCAATGAACAGACGTGTAACTAGTTTCTACCCGTGAATTCGTCGGCGTCATATTTGTTGTTTTGACATAATATAATCCTCTAACACTCGACAATACTGTAACTTCCCTTTAGTGAAAGAATTTTCGGGTTTGAATCAGTAGTTCAGAAGATAAGACCCTGTATACAAACTCACAAATATTTCCTCTTTATACTATTAGTATATACATGAAATATAATCCCACGAACATATACGAACGCGAAACAAATATTTATTTTCGACCTTCAAATTACCTGAATGGCTATGCATCGAACCATTTAAGTAATTTACCGCGAAAATTCACATAAAAATAGTTTTTATACTTTTCCAAAACTATCGAATATATCTTGGAACTCCCAATACAGCTATAACGGACTCAGGAGCCGAACGGCCGACGAAAACAAACTTTATGCAAAGCGAACAGCCCCAAATGGCCAAGTTTAAAACTTATCGAACCGTTCCTAACGACATTACAGTGTGTTTTTTCTAACATGTCCAACTTAGTAAACAAAGAAGGTGCGAAAATTACCCATTATCATTTTTGCATCAATTACACACAGTAGTACGGTGGATGGATGTTTGTAAAAAACTTACGGTATGAATTACAAAAACATCCACTGAGTACAATACCATCAATCAATTAATCTGCCTAGCCTTTTCCCAGTTCGATTGGGGTCGGCTTCCAGTCTAACCAGATGCAACTGACTACCAGTATTTTACATGTAGGGACTGCCTACTTGACTTTTACAACCCAGTTAGATAGAATACTATTTATTATGTACACCATATGAATTACAGACCATCATCATCTGCCTAGCCTTTTCCCAACTATGTTGGGGTCGGCTTCCAGGCTAACCGGATGCAGCTGAAGACCTCTCATTTTATCTGACCTCCACAGCCCAGTTACTAATACGATACCCCTTGGTAAGACTGGTTGTCAGATTTTCGAGCTGACCACGAATGACAGCCGGGACCAACAGTTTAATGTGCTTTCCGAGGCACGGAGGGGTCTTGGTATGTAAAGATGGTCACCCATCCACGGACCAACCGCGGCAAGCGTAGCTTAACATGATCGATCGACCCGTGCGGCTGTTATTACTTAACCCTCTCGAATTACAGATATAAATGTATAAATTTTACAAAGGGTGACACAATGGGCGGTCTTATTGCTAAGAGCGATCTTTCAGTTACAATACTTATACTAATTAACAATTTATAATCACTACTTTCTTAAAAAAAATATTCCGAGAGCGCCATATTGGTTTACCAAATAACATATATGAAGAAAAACACCTTTTAAACACGATAGCAGAAATTCTCCGATCACGATTGTAACACTAGTGTAAGTGTGAATTATGGCCGGGCCGTATGTACGCGGCCTATAAATCTGGTTGAATAATCGGTTGTTATCAAATAAGGAATATTTCACGCTGATTCGTTGTTTTTAGACTAAGTTTATTGTTCCCCTTCTTCGTATTTTGGCGTATTGCCGAGTTCAGGTTTATCAGGAACTCTCTGGCTTCTGAGTTGGGATGCTAGATACCTCTTAAACCTAATCTTGTACCTAGGTATCATCCAGTTATTTCATACTGGGTGTAAAAAAAAACCCATCACATAGGCATCAACTCCGCTTTCTGTACATCATAATTTATTTATTTTTCCCAACACAACCACCCCTACAGGTCGCCCCAAATCGTGGCACTAAACAATACTTTTTCCATCAGCTTATCACATGCAAAGTAATTTTTGTAAACTCATTCAGAGAACAGGTAAATAAATCCACCCTTTCCGCGATTTCGTTGAGTGTATGCATGGCGCGCGTCAAAGGTGCTTTACCCAGCAGGTTGGTCCGGCCGCGAGGCACCGCCAGTAACCGCGGTCTCCGTCACCGCGACACGTAATCATCCGGCACGTTTAGACACACATACTTTAGTACACCCGGGTTAGAGATCTTTCCACGCAATAACTTAAAAATATATATAATAAGTGCCAAATCCCTTCTTGTAAATAAAATAAGTACAACATTGCATAAAAATAATTGCTGGGAAACAAATTTTATTTTTGGTGAGAAAATTTGCTGTTTGCGGTAGTGCGCAATGTAACACACCCAAAACATGTACGTATGGGTGCATACAACGGTGCAGGGGGCATTCAAAGTTGTGTTATAACATTAAAAACTTGTTTTCGTAAAAAAACGTCAGTGAAAGTTGGGATTTTGACCTTCAATATCTCCGTAACCAGAAGGTCCCAGGTATGGTCCAGTACAAAAAATGATTGCAATGACGGAGAGCACAAAAGACTCTCGGCTTCGTGAAGTGTCTTTTTACACCCGTTCACAACACTACTAACTAAACTTACACTAGGTACTAAATTAAATGAATAACTATATAAATTAATACAAAAACAAAAGGACACGAAGGCATCGAAGTACCTAGTTACTGTACCTAGGTATGTTTCGCAACGAAATATCGGCTGCACAAGTTCCAAACACAGCAACTTATCTCACGATCGGAACATTTGTGTGAACTATGTTCCCATTATTTATTACAAACTTTCACGTATTTCAAGACTATCAGCAGGATAATTATCTTTCGCTGGAAAGTTGCCCGTTCACACAACTTAGTTATGCAAGCAAACTTTTAAATGTCCAGCGGAAATGGCTTTTCTCTGAGATTCTTACAAACAATGATAGTAAAGATAACCGACCTCGTTCGCCCGTTTGCCACAAATACGACTAGGTACTTCGGGGCAATTGCCACACACTAACCGTAGCAATGGGTTCCATTTTGACAGTTCAACAACGTCCATTGCGTTATTTACGTTGTTAAGCAGACAATTTTTTCGAACATATGAAACCATGGATAAGTAATACGAGTATCCTTCAAAATGATTCAGATTGTGGTTGAAAGTGTGTTACGTTAATTAGGGTGCTTATTCGACTCAGGTTCCCCGAGTCAGGGAAAATATAATTATTTTATTAAAAATAACAAAACTAACTTTAAATAAAACTATTCACAAACTAAAATATAGCGTCGAAAAATTCACCCGCATCGCTGTAGACTGTTAATGCACCCTTTATTTTATTAGGTTTTTCAACAGGCAAAGTTTGAGTATCAGCCTGGAATCTGAATTTGTGCTTGTTAACGGTAAAAGTCCACCTTTTTATTGTGTATTACGAAAACAACACTGGCTACATTTGAGTGTACTATATCTGCAATATTAATGATAGCAGACTCTAAGGAAACGTTCCTTTGTTTTAGGAAGAAATCCCTGTAAAGTCGTCTCATATCACTCGTGTCTAATATAATTAAGACAAGCCATCCTCTTGTCTAAACGTAGTTATCGTTTACAAGCGATGGAACGAAGAGTAAATGTAGTAGGAATTTATAATCGACTGCGTGTATTAATAAATAGGTATTTGCCTACTTGCGTGATTTATTATGTAAAAAACTCACCGTGAAAACTTATGTGAAGTGAGGTGTCAATACATAAGCATGCATTAAGTGGAATGACAGCTCACTTCAAGCTCACTTCTCCTAAGTTTTCAAGGGGTTTCGGCTGAAGTTAATTTGTTTTTTTAGTGAAATCCTTCAGAAAGTTTAGTTGGGTAAGTAGTACTTGCAACCGACGTGCTAGATTGAACTGAATAAGTATTAATGAAGGCGAAGCAAAAGAATCACAGTAAGGGCCGTAGAATGTGGCAATCTGTAGTTTCTGCCTACCCCGTGAGTTTATTTAGCATAATCAGCCTATACTGTACCCAATCCTGGGGCACAGGCTCCTCTCTTCGAGAGGAAGTGGGCTGTAATCTACCACACGGGCCCAGTGCGGGTTGGTCGATGTCACATGTCTTCGAATTTTTGGTTCTAGGACATGCCGGTTTCCTCACAATGTTTTCCTTCACCGTTTTGGAAGCATTGGTGATGAAACTATTTACACAAAGTAAAGCGCCTGTCTGAGCTCGAAACTAGGACCTTAAGTCGCGGTCGATTACATTGGGCGACCACTGCTCATACTTCTTCATCTTCTTCTCTATTGAGTTTATGTAATAGTATGTAATCTAAATTGAATACAATTTTAGTACCCAACACTCACTCATCTTATTTAATGAGTATTTGCGTAATTGATAAATAATCACCGAAATTAATATTCGAACATGTATGATTAATTTCTTAATTCGTCGTTTGATCTACCTACATATGTATAATTAAGAATCCATCCGTTGGGTAACTACGTATATTTTACGTACCTACGAGGATCTTTTAATTAAAATGCTTATATTAATTAACATTGGCCACGTGTATCAACAGCGTGGGTTTATTTTGTTTAAGTTTGACTACATTTATTAACTTTTTAATTTAATTTGAGTATTTTAAGTCTACTAGCTTTTTTATACAGGGTGGCATTCACATCGACGCGCGAACTGTAACCATGAATTCAGGACATGTTTCTAGACATAGAAATTTTTCGTTGTTTGTCAAAAAGAAAATCAACTGTGTCATAGAAAAGTGCAATACCTACAAGGTCAAAATGTATGGAACAGCATTTTTTTTACCACCACAAACCACTACGCAAAACCACCTACACTACCTAACTATACATATACAACGTGCCGCTACAATGGCGACATTAATTTAACACACGGGTAGGGCTAGTGGTCGGTAATCATAAAAGTTATAACAACATTAAAGAAAACCTAACTTGAAAACTTCCACCTGCGCCGCTCGCCGCCATAGGGCTCTCTTTCCTTCAATTCGCCTTCAATTTGCACGTTATTTGTTTTAATTACATTGATGCGATGTTATGATCCGTGACCCTGGCAAATGACCCCTGCGGTACAGTTCTTTAAGTCAGGTTGCTCTAAGATGCTATTTTAGAAAATTGTTAATAAATAAATAAATATTAATGTTTAGTTGAATTAAAATATATTCATACAACTAAGACACGAAACCGTATACGTGTGTTAAATTAATGTCGCCATTAAAACGCCACGCTGTATACACAAAACTAAATATATATATAACGTTGTTCAGTTGTTTTACATAACGGAGCTGTTTTGTAAAACCACTAGCGGTTTTGTGAAACAGCGGATTCAACGATCCATTTGCGAAATACATATATAATGTGAGTAAATTAATTACATTGAACGGTGCAGCACTCTACTAAACGTTGAATTCCACAACCGTCACCGGCGACTAACTCTAATTAATATGTTTGAGTACATACAAACAAACATGTTGGGCAGCAACCGTGACGCTAAACTCAACATTCATCTAATCAAATCACGTAGCTATATTATACAACTAACTATTTACACAAGGTACTCAATTAAATAAATAACTAACTATACATAAATATATACAAAAACAAAAGAACATCTAGGCGTCGAAGTACCTACTCGTCCACATCGCTGTCGTTCGGAAACGTGCCCAGAAGACTGGCAACCATGCCATGTTTAATGGCAATGCTAGTACTAAGAATCAACAGTTGAAGGTCATGATATGGTCTACTGCGGGTGAGCTTGCGCAGGACGACCACATGTCACATTTATTTTACGATTCGGTATACCGGAGAGGTCTTCAGTTCGCTTTACTATTTTTATACCATACGGTGTTCACGAAAGAATCACTGTAAATGCCAGCTTGTCCCACCGCTGGGCAAAGTCCTCTCCCATGACTATCAGTTCTTACGATCCAGGGCAGATTTCGAATTTGAGCCGGTCACATGCACAGGTCCAAATAACTGCACATGCAGGTCTATTCCAATATACACTCCGGTCTACCTGCGCAGACATGCGGTCTGCAAAAGAGTTTCTGTTAGACCGTAGTGAGTATGGCCGCTAATAGGCTAGTAGGCTGGTATTATTTATTTTTATTATTAAACGCGACTGCTGAGTGTGAGTTGAGTTCGATCCTAGGTCAAGCAATTTTATCGTGTTTTTCCAGTAGAAAATTTTCAAAATTGTTAACATTTAATGTAAAGAAGCCCCTATAAATTAATGTGGGCATTTATGAAATTTTCAAAATATAAACATAGAAAGAAGAAAGAAAGAAAAATATTTTATTCTGCACAAACAAAACGCACAATTACAAGTAAAAAAAAAAATAATAATAAATTTAAAAAAAAACGAAAAAGACATAAGATACACATAGTCAAAAGACACGTACTCATGCATAAAAATGTTGACACTTTTGTCCATTGCTCGCTGTTAAGGCCATGGACCAATGACAACTAACATTAATTGACAGTTGACAGTACAGATATTGTAACATAAGTAACAACAAGTAAAACTAAATTGAAACTGGCTGAAACAAGTTCGATACCATTACTGTACGTATGTCACAAAGCAAGCAAGGTGAAGCAAGAAGTTATTAGAACGTGTTCATAAATTAAATACTCCGGATTAAGCAAATTTGTGTCTCGTAAATAATGGCGGGGCGACTATTTAGGCGTGAATTATTGCCTGCACACAATTAAGTGCTTAGCAAGCTGTTTAACGTGCAACACTCTGTAATTGGTACATGATACGCCTCCACTGAACTATCAGAATGTAGCTTGAATTTAGCACCGATCTATCAAGTAGTAGCTGTACCTATTTTTTTTCTGTTCTGTTTTTTCTTGTCTGTTTATATATGTGTGTACATAAATGGTAAATAAATAAATAAATAAAATAAACTTTGGAGTAATTTTTTACTCTTCATACTTTAACTTTCAGCTCTATCGATCCAGGGCTAAAGTAGACCACTGGTCGTTTGTTTTGTCCAGCTCGTCCCGCCATCTTCTACAGGGTCTGCTGCGACGCTTTCTGGCTGTGTCAGGCCTTTACGTAGTTGTTATTTTGGGCAGTCCTTTGCCCAGCAATGAGATGATGCAAGCTAACAGTAATAGTAACTTTAACTCCAGGGGGTCTACTCCGAAGTAGTATCGGCCGAATGTTCGGCCGTTTCCTGCTGCAAAGTTACTATTTGGTTTGGTCCGTCCCGATCCTACACTCCTACACTCTTTCGAATATTGACTATGGTCCCGACCCAACTGAGCCGGTCCGAACTTTTTTCGCATTTTTCAACAATATTCGGTTCGGCCATGTGTCGGTCCGATCCGATCATTCACACTTTGCACTTCGTAGTAGACCCCAAGGTTTCTGAATTGAGAATAGGTAAATGCAACTGCTGAGCGTGAGTTGAGTTCGCGGTTGTATCGGTTTTTCCATTAGGAAATTCTCCGTAGCAGCTCAGAGTCTGGATTGGTAGCCTTTAATGGAAATAGGCTTCCCCTTGTTACACAAAATATAAGTGTACAATATACAGGGTGACAGGGACATCCACGCGCCAACTTTAACCATGAATTCAGCACATGATTCTAGACTACCTAGCCATAAAAAAATTACTGTTCCATACATTTTGAGCGTGTAGATATTGCACTTTTCTATAAAACAGTATGATGTATGTATGATGTAACAGTATGAAACAGAAGAGCAGTGATGGCCCAGTGGTAACGGCCGCGACTTACGAGTTGTAACTCGTAGGTTCGAACCCAGACAGGTGCTTTACTTTGTGTAAATTATTTCATCATCAATTTTCACTCTCAATACGGTGAAGGAAAACATCGTGAGGAAACCGGCATGTCCCAGAACCAAAAATTCTAAGACATGTGACATCTACCAACCCGCATTGGGCCCGCGTGGAGGATTACTGCTCACTCCCTGTCACCGAGAGGAGGCCTGTGTCCCAGCAGTGGGACCATTATAGGCTGATTATGATGAAACAGTAGTTTTTTTTTTTTTTTTATAACCGGCGAATTTTTTTTTCATATGGTGAACTCATAGTTACAGTTTGCGCATCGATATCCCGGCTACCCTGTATAGTATACCCTGTCTACCCTGTTAGCGGCTACCCATTACTTGTTTAAGTAAGATAATATAAGCTCCCGGATATACCTCAACAACATCTCATGCAAACTAAACTTACTAAATCACGTCAACGTCAAACCAAGTCGCTAGTGGATTAATTATAACGCCCACACCAAAGTTGCCAGTCTCAATTGGCGCGAGTCAAACTTTGGTTGCGTTCCATTTTGAGTCCAATTTCTGCGCGGTACGGACGTCTTTGTCAAGTGATATCCTCTGGTACTTTGACTGTTAAGCATATTATTTTACCATATTTTGTACATCTAAAGTTACTTATGTAGCTATGTAGTATCTGACTCGTTAAAAAGGGTTTTAAAATTGTGTTATAATTACAAAAGTTACCTATATGTAGAAGCACCTGTCTCGTTTACATGGGTTACAAATTCTACTTTTATGTTTTTTTTTTTTAATTGACAAATCAAAAGGAAATATTCCGATCGGCTCTCGGTTCATCCAAATATCCTACCCAAAGGTCTCTTAAATCCTTCCCTAATGGTGAAAAGGCTGAAAAGAAAGGATGTGCTCTAAAAAACGGCAATTGAAACACTGGTATCTTCGCCTACACGCTATATTCATTTAACCCATCTGCCTATTGCCTAAAGTATTACGAATGATTGCCGATAAAAAAAATACGATTTGAAAGTACACGTAGTTACATCAGTACCTACCTATGTCGTAAACTATATGTTATTAATAAAGTTTACTTTACTGAATAAATTATATTATAACAACCCCTGACAACCAATCCTACTGCAGAGTCCCAATAACTTGGTAAACGTTTTACTTTTAAATTCTCATATAGTTTTTCCCGTCACAAGACCCACGACAGAAAACGCAGATCTCTTCCTGTTTCTTAAATACAAGTAAAGGTCTTATATATCAATCGTTAGATTACAGACGTTGTTCAACCGTTAGTACATCGCAATTGAATATAAATATTTAGTAGGATCAATTGCAACACGTAGGTTCCCAATCTACGGCCTAATTACGTAACACACTGGCAAACGTAATCACTTTCATTTTGGGGCAGAGAATATATATTCCAGTAATCGGCCATCAAAAAGAGGCTTAAAACATACGGTACCGTGAACATTGTTCAAGTGCCAAAATATAACCCATTTGGAATGGGAGCGTTTCATACAATTAGCCTTTTATTTCGAATGTGACACAAGGTTATGGCAAACCAACAGACAGATGGGTGGATGACCTGTATAGGACTTTGGGTAAGACCTTGATGAGACTTGCACAGACCAGGGAAATATGGCACAAAAGAGAGGAAGCTTATACTCAGCATAGGGCTTCAGCTCAGCTTAGGTTGGCAGGGCTATCACTGACGACAAGGCATTAAAGTAAAGTAAAATAAAATAGTTTATTTCAACATTCAAAATTACAATGTGGAGGTATCGTTATCCCAAACTAGGCACAGCCTTCTTGGGCATTTTGGTAATTTTAATCAAAACAACATAAACTTAAAGTTGAAATTGGCTACAATTAAGCTAGTTAGCCTCATGGAGACTACAAGCTTAAATATTATACCTAATCATAGTATTTCTCCAAAAATTCGAAGACATGTGACATCTACGAACCCGCACTGGGTCCACGTGGTGGATTACGGCCCGCTCCACGGAGAGAAGGCCTGTTGGAAAAAAGACTGATTATGCTTATGGTATAATATCTCTCAGAGTCAGTATTTGTTTGAAAGGCAAAGCATAGGTGTGATAGCCATTTTATCGCTTTCACAGTTAAGTTATGACTTTCATATTACTTATACTGCGATCTTCTTTTTATCCAATCAAAGTTTAGTTACGATCCGTTTTAGAATCCAATTTACGATGTCTGCGACGAATGAAAACTAAGTGGAACACGGATTTCGGGCGAAGACAGACGTTCAGAGATTTATTTTAGTCACTCCTGCACTTTAGTGAGAATCTTGTTACCTATTTTATCTACCTTTTACGGATGAGTCGAATCAAGTGATCGACACTTTCAATCAGATAACTGGTTCTCCACTCTCAGTACGTACCTAATATAACCGTACCGAACCGTATAAATTTTGCTAGGGTGGTTTTGCCAATCAACCTCCAGGGAATGTTTATTAAGTTAATGGCATATTACCTACGTGATAAACAGTATTTCATATTTGGAATAGAATACATTTGACAGACAGCCCTGCTGACTGACTGGCTGGTTTACTAATATATAACACCGGCTCCACAAGTTGGTCCCAACGTTGGTCGATGGTAGTTTGTCGATCCACACATTGGAAGAGTGGTATTGGGGCCAACGTTGGTACCATATATGAAGCCGGCGTAACAATGAGTCAATAAAGGAATAGTAATCCTAATATTAAATTAAAAGACGCCTATTCTTTATAATTAGCGACCCGCTCCTGCTTCGTAAGGCTTATACGTCTTGACAAAACATCGAAATTACTTCATTATATGTAAATTTAATATTAATGTATGTATTTTACTCATATACTTTCCGGAATAAATACTCAAAATGATGGTGAAAACCGCCTCAAAATTCGTTATAGAGCGGCCTCCAAAAGTTAGTTGACATTTTTCCACTTCAGCTGTGACACACCACATTTTATGATTTATAAAATTCTGGTTCCAAATGTTTAAACTGTACAAATATATCGTTTTATTGACTAATTCAACCTTCCCTCAGGATCACCACTGTAGTAGAAAAATTTCAACTAAGTTTTAAGGCCACTGTACGTAACGGATATTGAGGCGGTTTTCACCATAAGAACAGACAAACAAACAAAGAACAACCAAAAATAGGTTTAAAAGAACAACGAGGAGACACATATAAACATAAATATCTTTAATTTTTATATGATAGAAAATCCCGGGAGACATCCCACAATAGTTTAATCATTGTCATCTGAAGATGTCCCCGATTTTACTCTGCTGCCATTACATGTACTAGACAACCATTAATCACTAGGTTGTTACGCAGATGGAGCTTAGAGAAGGGATATTCTAGCCATCAAAACCAGTGGCAATTGCTGTGTACCATCACAAAAAGCAGCCAAAACTTTAGACACGCTGCTATCAATTAAAATGAGTAACGTTCCGAGAAATCACGAAAAAAGATTATGTGGTTTTTCTGTTCTTTCTTTCTTTCTTTCTCTATGTTTGCTTCTTATTACACTACTGTTTGTTGTCCCTAAATAAATAAATAAAGTCAATCTACCCGCATTTAAAAGTTTATTACACTTCATTTAAAATCCAATTTCTAACCGTCCATGTGATGACGTCACGGCCTCGTAGCGGAACAATGACTAACTTCTGTCATATGCCGTCGTAAAAGGTTTGCCCCGGAGGGCTTTTGTGTGTGAAGAGAATATTGTACAAAGTTTCTATGTATACTGTATAGTTTTGCAAACCAATTTTATGGTACGTTGAGGGAAGTGATATGAAGATTCGAATGACATTATTTCGACACACGCTGCTTCGAAAAACTTTGTGATTGGTATACCAGTTCGAAAACACATTGAATCGAAAACCGCTATTTCGAATGACGTTATCGCGAACACTTTTTGAATGTTACGCTAGTACGAAAGTCATATCGAAATCCACTGTAGCGGTAATTTGTCTGGGAATCGAACTCGCGACCTCGATGAGACACAGCAAGCCTCGTCTTTGGATTGGGTTTGGGAAACAAGAGCAGTGAGAAGTTTTATTTTGAGTTAACTTTTAATAGCAATCAACAAATCAGTATTGTGTGTGTTATGTGGCAAGGGTAGACAATGCCCACTCTAGAAACTTCTTTGCCAACCCTAGAAAAATCGACAGTATTGAAGTACTTGCTGATTAATCGGTTTTTATTAGGGTTCCGTACCTCAAAAGGAAAAGACGGATCCCTTATAGGTATTGTGACGAGATGTAAGGTTTATAGAGATGGGCTCACAATTATTAACTGTGATAAGATTAGCAGGACAGCTGCCACCCCTAGATAAAATCCCGACAAAATCGCCAATGATTGTAGGTGGTAAGTGTGGTTGTGGGTGGAATTATTATGTACGTGTTTGTGAAGGCTTTAGACCCCTTAGACCTTCCCAATGGAGCTTAATAACGCAATAAATCTTTTCAAGTACATCATTGTACTTCTGTTTGTTCAGTTTGATGAAATGTATAAATCAAAACACCTGTCTTTATTCCTAAAATTACACATGTATTACGTGCAAAGACTTCATTGTGTGGTCACACAAAAACAAAACTCTAATTATGTCTGTACTTATAATTGATTACGATATAATAAATCATGTCGGGTTCACTTTTATAAATGGTTTGTATGTTTAGAGTCAACATTTTCGCGTCACCAAACACAGGTGGTACAGATATGTTATTCGGTTTACAGACATTCAATATTTAGTTTAAAATTTTACAAGTTTGTCGTGAATATATTGTTATTTTTTTTCGGATTAATTAAGTAATTACAATTTATTAATTAACGAAATATATTGCCATATTATTATGGTTGTGTACCTATATTACCGTTATTGTTATTATTTATACCTTTATTTTTTTAGCCTACCTTTACCATCACTTTTCTACGTATTTTTCTATTCCTTTTTTTCCTATATTATCTTTTCATGTGTGCGTACAAATCGTTAAATAAAAAAAAAACATTTTTGTTTTTATTTATATAAAATGTAATAATTTAAGAGCTCTCTATAATAATTACTTACATCCAACTTTACAATTAGTTTTGAAAACAAAAATAAACTGTAGCATAGTGAGCTGTGCTTTCAATTAATCAGTAAGTTTTCCAAAGTCACCGGTCATTTCCCATATGAGTGAAGATTTTACGTAATCTCCCGAGAACTTTGTGAGAAGATAAATCCTAACCCAAACAGAAAGTTTTCACTTAATTTTAATCAAAACATCACTACAGGGCTCTAAATTACCATGACCACTTAATGCCTTACTTCGAAACCACGTGAATTCCTTGACACAGTAACCTAAACCGCGCGATATGAACGCGAAGTTGGCGAGGTTTGAACTGTCAAAATAAATCGCTTGATGTCGCGGCGAATAATAATTATAATACCATATGTACAGAGTTGGGGCCCAGTTGATAAAACGTTATAAAGCATCGACTTTACTTCAAAAACGTTTACATACCGCGTGCATGCAATATGCTCGGTTTAAAAATGGAACGAGACCGAATGAAACGCTTAAACAAAAGAAGTAACATGGCCGTCCATACAAACAGCTGTCCGCATTGAAAACTGTCCACTCAATAATAACGAAATCCGTAAAGCTGTGTTGAAACTGGAAAATTCCCGTTTGCCAGTGATAAAGTTAAATGCAATTTTCCATATACCTCAGCGGGAATGTTTCACAGGTCACTTACGTTTTCAATCGACTCCAATGTACCCGAATTTTTACAAAAGAGTAGGGCCTTATTTCTGCGTACATGGCAAGCGTTGTTTGGTAAAAGTTTCATAGTTTTACTTCCAGCCAGAAGTGTATTATCAAGAGCGAATATTTTCGCCGTATTTCTAAAAATTGTGGCGACTCTGAAAGAGGCGACTTCACTACAAACTATCTAACTACTAATATCGTTCATGAGATTTTGTGGAAGAAAATACCCTGGCTTGGCTCAGACTATGAATTTTTGAAAAGATTGTTGAGGCTGATTCAAAATAAGTGGAAAATAAAAATAACTCGTTATTTTAAAAGGAAAGTCTATGTTTATTATTTTATCTGTATATTTGCAAATATCATGCTGATATTTGATAATTACTTAAAGCGGTTTTTTTTTTTTTTTTCGGGATGGGAAATCATCAAATGACCCCTCCCGCTCTGGGTGGAGCGGAAGGGAGTGTCAGACTCTTACTGACTAAAACCCACCCATGTTCCTTCCTTCGCCCTTTATGTTCCGGGGCAGCGGTAACCCTTTCGGACAATCCCGCTGCCCCGGCAGGCTTCGGCCCTGAGGGGCCCCTCGTTATGCTGACATCTCTTTGAGGCGCGCGTGGAACACTTACGCGCCGTCCGGCACGGGCCTGGTCCTGATCGGGCGGTGAGCTACCCATTGCTCTCCGCCCGCAGGCCCGCGCCTACGGTGGCCGGTAGTCGTCACTCGACTCCCGACGCCCGGGGCGTCTCCCGCGGCGGCTGGGACGGGAGGCTCTCTCCCTCATCCGTCCCGCCACCTCCTTCGCTAGCATGACTGCTTCGCAGAAGGAGGCGACTGCCTCCAAAGCGGTCAAATCATGATGCAATTAGCAAAAACTCCAGTTTTAAAATAAAGCGAATACCCACAGGATCTAGACAAAAACGACCTAGATACTACCAACCTATCTCAAACTATTCAAAGGCTTTCACAAGCGATCGAAATGGAATCGGTAAATGCCTAGAAAAAGGATTTACTACGTGTTTATCCAAAAAATAAATAACGTTTACCGTGAGCTGCGGGTAAATCCTAAGATTTGCCGGAAAATCTTCTAATAAACGGATGTTCGGGATTCCAGTAACGTATGCCTAGAGACGTTGATATTGTCACCCTTTCCATTATTGGTCTTGTACACTTTTCTTCATTATTTCGGCTGAAACATGACCGTTTGTCAAATTGCTTGTGCTTGTTTATTTGAAAGGCCTAGCCGGGCCTGTAGTAGAGACACTTTAATGATTGCACACATTTAAAGACTGTACCCTAAAATCTACGCAAGCTATTGAGAGTATGTGCCTATTGCGATTACTTCCTATGGAATGGTGGTCATAGCTTCCTGCAAACATCTGGCTGAAAAGCTGCTTAACCCTCCGTACGAAATATCCATTATAGATAAATATAATATCACTGTTATTATTTCAGATTGTCAAGTTTCAATTCAATAAAAATGGTTGAAGCGGGAATAAAATGCAAATAACCCGAACGAAACGAGTGCAAACGAAGATTCTAGAATATTGATCAGACAGATTTAATGTCGCTTGCAAACGATTTAAAAAAAAGGTATTCAGAATTGTCTGAGCGAGAATATTTAATATATAATAGACCAGGAAGGAAGAGTACATACCAAGTTATCCCATTAACGGGTATTGAGGAAAGAAAAAGAAAAATTCACGTACGAATTATAGTCATAGTCGAAACAGTAGAATATTTAGGGCTCGACGAATTTTATTGAAGCCGTAATTGACGATTAATTTACTTTTAAAATTTAAATATTACCTATATTTTTCAACAATTTTAGCATTTTATCTTTAAAAAAAAAAATAGGTTCCCAAGATGTTTTGCATTATACGATAATGCAAAAAAATCTTTTTGATATTTTTTTCTGATAAAGCTATCAAATCAAATTTTAATGATGCAAAGTAGCTGGATAGAAGTACCAGAGGATCGAGTTTAATAGAGTGTGATCGTAGAGGCCAATTAAGGCCAGCAGTGGAGTTCTATTGCTGCTGATGACGATGACACTAACGCTGAATAGTGAGCATACCTACTACCAGTAGACACCATTTCACGACCCTACAACAAACTGCAAAATCCCGTACAGCAAGCGACACATCCCACATTCCCCTCTCAGAGATAACCACGGAACAAGTTTCTCACAAAGTTTGTGCTACAATTTAACTTAAAATTTCCCTCACAAAGTGTGCTCGCCACGAACCAACAAGAGCAGAAAAACGACATCGTAGTGCTGTGTGTATGTGGTCGTAAAATTGGATTAGCTTTCCGCGATGTAATGAACGTTAGAGTCGAGGAACAGATGCGACACATTATTAAATAAACACCATATCTCATAGTGACTGCGTCGTTGGCGCTTTAAAAATGGTGGCACAATTTACAATTACATGAGTAAGCTTCTGTGATAAATAACTGCAGTAAGATCTAGATGAGGTCTTTGTTTCGGCTGTTTCACTTCTGCGGGGTATACATAACACACTAACAGTAGGAATGGCTTTTATTTTGACAGTTCAATAACATTCATTGCGTTATTTACGTTGTTGAGCAGATAAACTGTTCGAACATATGAAGCATAGGATTAGCAATATCCTTCAAAATAATTCATATTCTGATTGATAGTGTGTTACGCCCTTAGTGTGCTGTTACGAAATTGGGGTAAATGTTGCGTTATTATTCATTCTCTTTTCCAAGACCAGGCGCACTTTTTTGCCAAGTCTTATGCCTTTTAAGTCCAGTTATACTACGTTGCTGCTGGTAATTATAAAAAAGATGTGTGTTGGTAAGCAACGATTAACTTTTTGTACCAGATTTTTAGGCCAGGTCTGCAAAATTATGTAGCCAAAATAAATTCAGGAAGTAGGTACGACAAAAAAGTGCATTAACGCTCATTAGTCCGGAACACACGTGTTTTATATTTTTTACGGAAAATGAAAAGTAACAAGCTGTTATCTTTGAGCTGTTGCTTTTTACAGAGAACCTTTTAAAAACATTTTATGAGACTCACATTTTTATAAAAATAATAATGCTGTACTAACTTTGTTTACCCTCCTCTTGAGGTAATCGAGTAAGAATAACAAAGTGTAAACAAAACACGGTTTTCATTAGAAAAGGGACAGATTTTTTTTTAAGTACCTAAGCAACACCGCAGCTATGGGTGCAGCGTTTCTTAGGCCCATAGACCATCTGCATCTGCCTAGCCTTTTCCCAAATATGTTGGGGTCGGCTTCCAGTCTAACCGGATGCAGCTAAATACCATTATTTTACATGGAGCGACCCCCACAATTGCGACCCTCGGTAAGACTGGTTGTCAGACTTTCGGACAGAATCCCGTGGATCGCCCGTTCGTGGATCTTTGACAGTCATTCAAAGATCCACGAATGTCAGCCGGGACCGACGGCTTAACGTGCTTTCCGAGGGTTCTCGGTATGTAAAGATGGTCGCCCATCCACAGACCAACCGCGGCAAGCTTAGCTTAACCTGATCGATCGACCTGTGCGGCTGTTATTATTTAGCCACGGGCCTCTGCTTTGGATGGGACCCTTAGCCCATAGAGCTTTTATATAAAAGTTACTTACTCAAATGAATGTGAAAAGCTCTCAGAGGCCTTTCAATCCATATTCCATCAGATTTAGGATTTAGTTCGCTTACGTTTGCGTAATCTTTCGAAGACTTGCAAATATGGATAACTCTGGGATCGTAGGAGATTGAATTTTGTATGCATGGTTTGATATTTTACTTGGCACACACATGCCTCAGTGCCATTAATAATAAAATCCGTGAAATGTTTTGAAAAAAAAACGGCCAAGCTTGCACGTAGTATCACACAAAAAACTTTACCAGGTCTACAATTCTACATAATTGTAAAATTGTAGAAAAAAATTGCATAACACAGAAATTACAAATATGTATTATGAGTTACAATATTGTAGATTTCTCACTACAGTTTACATGTTTTGTAAAGATTTTCCGTTACAATTGTGTGGCTTAGAGTTCTGTGCACGCAATTGTAAGATTTACAATTTGTAAATTGTAATTGTAAACACAACCGTTTGTGCCAGCAAACTTTAGTTTAATTCATCAAAGTTTAGCTCGCAAAAAAATGACATTAACTTTCGTTCCAAGATCACAAAATAGGATCGTGTCCAATTTGTGTGCCAATTTGATATTGCGTAAGGTGCACTTGGGTTCTCTCGGTTGTTACAGCCGAGCTGTCACAGTTAACTTAGTTTATTACTAGTTCAATCAGCATTAAGTTCTCTTTTACTTTATTTGGACTATTTCAGTGTATAGATCTTCTATTTCTTTGGAGTCACGTGTGTTCTTGAGAGGCCACGCTGCGTCGACATTACCTCCGGTCACGTTCAAACCCGCATGAGGCTCTCCAAATATAACTTCTTTGAGTTCTTAGCCCTTTGATCTTAAGATTAAATCATCCCTATTGATTCTGTCAACAGCAGCAAAAATATTTTATTTATTTATTTATCCTCACACTGGAACGCCGTACAGCAATTACACCAATAGCGCAAAAAATCACTTCATGTTCTGCTTTCTATCCATCATGTGCGCGGTGAACATCGAGCAATATAATTCGTTTTGCCTGTGTGACTCGTATTTTTTGAGGTGATGTTTTCTGATTAAAAGTAAATACGACTAAAACTAACCAAATTAAAATGGAATGAATGATTCTACCCTTTGTAATAACATTTATAGGTATTTCGTGTAGCGAACGCAATTAAAAGTAGAATAAGTATTTGTTTAGGATCCCCTCGCGACCTTTCATTCCACCGGGCTATACCAACGGAGGCTTTTCCTGCAAAATGTGTTACTGGTTCCAAATTTCTTTTTATATATTGTTTCTACATCTTCTCTTAAAATACCTACGACTGTTTATTTAATATAGTCGGAACTTAGGAAGCATTCTACATAGTTACAAAGTTGGGGCAATTTGTGGCTATCTAGGCATTCGGGCATCTCCGGTGTTGTTCGGAGTACACTTCGCTTCGGTTCGGCCATGGCACGTACTTACACTGGCAGCTTCAGAACTTTGCCCACATCGTGTGAGCAGCTTATACTAACACACAATACAAAGTTGTGTGTGCCGCAAGTTTAAAGTACTCGAAACAATTTATGGGGCATTTTCGTGATTGTAATTGACGATTCGACAACATCAGAGGGGTAATTCTCGTA
Source organism: Apamea monoglypha (assembly GCA_911387795.2). Lineage (NCBI taxonomy): Eukaryota > Metazoa > Arthropoda > Insecta > Lepidoptera > Noctuidae > Apamea > Apamea monoglypha. The sequence continues at coordinate 6,341,688 of OU426918.1, forward strand.
ATTAAAAGAACGTTCACAGTCTTATCTCAGTCTCAATCTGTCAAAAATACCTCTAATTTCCATACATTTTGACAAGTTTTTGACATTTGTTTGTCGCCAAGATGAGACTGCGACTAGATTTTGAATGTTTTAAATTACGAGAATTGGCCTTCAGATTAAATGCAAGAAATGAGTCGGAGAAAGCGAACTATAAATGATATTACTATGTGTTGTAATTTCTATTATAGTTTGCCCGTCAAAGCATGTTTCTATGTGAGACGTCTTCATAAAAAGAACATAGAATGGAAGCTCGATCTTGAAAGACGTAGCGTAACTAAAAAGAGACTAGTGCTTAGTTTTGATCTTCGAAAAGCAGAGTAGAGCAGATGGATTGATTTCGGGATTAAATGTCTTTTTTTACGTTTGTGCATTATTAAACCCAGTGTTGAAATGTTCGTAGAATATACGACAGTAAAACATTGTGTATATTTTAAATTCCGAACCATGATTTATAATAAACACTTTAATCGACTCTGGATCCATTGATGAAAGAATAAGAAGTGACCCATATTTTATTTTAAAGTATACAAAGCTGCAATCTCACCTCGTTAAATAATAAATACCTAAATACTTTGCAAAAACCATAAATTTTTCCAACTTACTTGAGAAACATCATCACTTCATATAATGCAGTTTTCATATAAACCATCTGTAGTTGATTTTCAATATCTGACAGCAAGATGGCCGCTTCAAAATACGAAAGAGTACGAAGCGCTACCCATGCCGATATTGAATACAAATAGTCTACCATCCACTCAAAGATTTAACTCTTCGTTTTTCTTTACGAACTTTCACTAAGAGATACTTGAGCAGGTTTTTCTTTTGTTTTTTTTTTTGTCATTGTCCCTCTCAACCAAAGCACCTGCCATCTAATCTCTTCACCACCCTTGGTTGACTGGTAGAGAATGCCTAAGGCATTAAGTCCGCCTTTGTACCTTTTCTTTGTGCAAAAAGATTAAATAAATAAATAAATAAATAAATAAATCCTTTCTTAATGTCCCATGCTTAGGTTCATTGGACTGTTTATCAAACCTTAAATCTCACCCTTACTCAGTTTTGGTTGATAATTTATTGTAACTCCTTAAATATATCATTAGAAGTTGTCCCAATGCGATAGATATAAAGAAAACATCGCGAGGAAACCGGCACGTCCTAGAACCAAAAATTCAAAGACATGACATCTATCAACCCGTACTGGGCCCTACGTGGTGGATTGCGGCCCGCTTCCTCTCACAGAGAGGAGGACTGTATTTTGCAGTCGGAACGTTATAGGCTGATTATACTGTTTGAATGCTATTATATTTAATTGCGTCACTCATCGCAATAATATACAGTAGTTATGAAAGAAAGAAAGAAAATGCGTTTATTTGGCACAAACTAAAAGACACACAATACACCAGATACATACGAGTATTTCAAATAAACACACACAATAAAAAGAAGAAAGAATTAGGTACCATCTCATAAAATTGACTTGGTTGTTTAGATTTTATAGACGTAGAAAGTACCTTTTAAAAGGTTTATTTCATTAAACATCTGAACTGAAACCAGAATGGTCTAAATGTAATCTCTCAGAGGATCTGTTCTCTATCTAGAAGTGTCATCTCGACGGAGCATAGCATTTGAGTTATTTTGAGCACAGTGGTCCTACGTGACGTTTACATATTTCACTGCCAGACTGAGCACACTGAACTGTAACTTGCGATTAGTTGGACGTTCTAGCTCTGTCTAAAATTAACTCCGGGTTCTATTATGTGAAAGTTCCAAATTCTAATCGGAGATACAGCTAGGTATTGTCTTTTTGTAATGATGTACACTTTTTAATAAATGAACCTCTAAGAACTTTAATGGGCTTCTAAAGATGTAGACTTTTTTAAAATAAATGAGCCACTTTTTAGCTAGTTACTAAGCTGGGGTACCCCGACTAAATGAGTTAGGTTAGAACTGTGAACCAATCACACACGAGTGGAATTGGTAGCAGTAACTACACCAAATGAGTACAGGGCACCTGGACATAATGAGTTAGGTTAGGTTTGAACCGTGATCGACTATCACTGTGTGTGTGTGTCTCTGTTCATCCAAGTCGGTGGCAGTTTCTATTTAATATTTTTAGGACCGAAAAAAAAGAAAAAGGAATTATTTGAGGTTCACAAAAAGAAGCGCAATCATTAAATTACAGTATTTTTAGGAAAGCAATATTTGAGGTTTGATTCAATACTTGCATTAAGTTTTTTAACTTTGGGACAAGCATGGTCGAGAAGAACAAAAGACAACAGCATAATAAAGTCGTTTTCCATAAACAAAGAATCTACAAACGCTAACCTGTTTACCTCCGGTAAACCCCCGCAGTCACAACCACTTACATAGCATAAAGAATGGACCTTCACAAAAGTGATTTTATTTTCAAAACGCGACTCGTTCAATTGTCGAACACACGCCATACATATGGAGCGGTATAAATCTCGACGACTAGCCTGCTTTATAAAACTCTATTTGAATGACGCTTTACAGCGCTTTTTCAAACCCACACACAAAAGACTGCAATGTCATTGAAATTAAAACTTTCCATAGTACTTTCTACTTCCACTTGGTGAATGAATATTGTAAACGTGTTTTGAGTTCGTAAAAAATATTTTTGATATAGTAGATGGAACGTAACTTTCTTATTGTCAAGCTCTGCCTCATTGTGGTCTAAATAAAATTTATCAAAGTTATACAAAACGTATTCCATTTTTATTCACGACAACTTCGTTTTCGAATTCAGTTATAGGTATCGATTTCGAGGTACCCCAAAATAAGTTAGGAAACTTCCATTGAGTGGAAATAGCCTACTCTTTTATTCTACTGGGCAGACGTACGATACAGAAATTGTCTTTGTAAAATCTAACAACGGCGGAATCTTTATTTTTCTTGGAAAATTTGGGCCCGTGTTTTATTTTTAAAAAAATCCACTCTTTTTTTCTGGGTGGGAAATCATCATATGACTTCTCCCGCTCTGGGCGGAGCAGGAGGGCGTGTCAGACTTTTACTGACTAAAACCCACCCGTGTTCCTTCAGTTGCCTATGCTACGGGCCACGGCCCAAAAATCCACCCTTAGGTGGATACACGGAAACGCATGTCCAAGAATCCACCCTAAGCCGTTACCTATATAAATTCCGTTTATCCAACCCGGCCTAGAGAGGAATCTCGGACATACGTTTCGCGTATCCATCTTAGGGTGGATTTTTTGGGGTGTATAAACGGAATAACCCTTAATACCTACTTAAGTACCACTGTACCACAGTGCAAACACCACAATTCAGAAAAGCACGTGTAGATTTCTATGGGCTTATTATTAGCAGTAAATCATTAACATTATGACATGTGCACGACTGCCTCGTTAGTCTAGTGGTCGCATGTGGTACTGCTGAGCATGAGGTCCTGGGTTCGATTTCCGAGTCGGACAAAGTGTTATTGGGTTTTTCCATCTGGAATTTCCCAGTAGCGGTCCGGAGTCTGGAATTAAGCCCGATTGATGGCAATAGGCTCGCCCCCTATTACATGGGACTTAAACATAACCGGCGAAATGTGGCTCTACTCTAAGTACACCTCTGCCTTACCTATGGGGAAAATAAGTGAGATGTTTTGTGAATCAAAGTCTATTTTACCCAAAATCTTATCGTTTACATCAACATCAATAAAACCAGCAGAAAGTTCGTCACAAAACATTTTTGATGTTTCGCGAGCAACTTAAACAATCAGTCGGCACAAAGTTGAGGCAACTCATCTAAAAGTTACTGTGCCAATAAATAGTTGCAGACTTCGCTGGAGGCTGGAGTAAACCGACAATGCTACTGTATTTACGTAGAAACATCTGTTATTGTTGAATCTGTTCTTTTTACATTCATAAAAGTTATTTATGTAGGAAGTTACAATATTCTATTTTGTACATTACTTTTCTATGTTTACGCAAAAATTGGTTTATTTTTATATAATCTGTTCAAGTTTTTTTTATTGCTATTCATAAGTCTAGAAATAAAATATTTAGGAAAGAAGGAATTGAATGCCCATTTAATATTTATTCAAGCAAATCATTAACATCGCATTTAAATATTTTATTCCGAACATACAAATGATATTACTAAATACTACATATCTGCGCCCCGCGGTTTCGCCCGCATATGTATGCGCGGTATGTTAATCCTGCTTATAAACCACCTGTGTGCCATATTTCATCCAAATAGGTTCAGTAGTTTTTGCGTGAAAGAGTAACAAACATCCATCTATCCATCCATACAAACTTTCACGTTTATAATATTAGTTAGATTGCTGACGTAATCACAATCCAGACCGAAATTTAAAAAGAAGCTAGTATGATTTAAAAAGTTTGCATCATTAGATGTGCAAAAAGTTTTTAGAGGTTCATTAATTTTAAAAAAAGTGTTCATGGTTAGAATGTCAATAAGTATTTTAGCGGATCAGTTAAATATTTTCCGTTCCTTATCCACTTTTGCAAGCCACTAACAATAGATAAGCATGGATGTTAATTTTATGTGACCTCATTTGTTTCCCTCTGCACATACTCGTACACAAGCTATAAGTACACAGTAAGTGGATGGCCACTTACGTCCATCAATCATCTATGTGTAGACCACTCATGTGTCACGTTATTTTTTCTCGATACCAACAAAAACGTTTATCGATGATGACATATCGAAAGCCGATAGTTAAACATTTACACAATTGGCTAGTTGACTATTTTTTTTTTATTATTTAAATTGAAGCTTTTTTACCTCACCAATAGCTCGGTATAACCAGTTTTTTTTTAATATCTTCGGAAATTAAAAAGATATAAGCGTTCAAAACTCTCAATTAGACAGAGGGGGAAATACTAAATTGTGACATCATAGTTCAGTATCGCCATATAAATTACATGCAAAAGTTCGTTTTGCGAGAAAGAGATAGACAAAAAGCTTTTGTAAGTTATAAGTTTTTTATTTTTCGACCGATTTCAAATTTGATTTCGAATTCTGTTATCGTATCACGCATGTGAATATATTATTTACTAGAATATACAGTATTCAATATCATGCAACTACTCAATTAAGTATCAAACAAAAACACAGGCGTAGTGTTAAGGCTCCAGTAGAAGGCGCAACATGACGGTGCGACGCGATTCTGGTAGAACAATTTCTATGAAGTCTCCATAGAAATTGTTCTACTAAAGTCGCATCGCGCCTGTCTGCGGGGCCTTTACGCAAATTTGGGTGGACCGGACCGCATAGCGAAAATCCTCGTATATCACTTTCGTACAATTTGTAAGACTTATCACACACTACACTGGGGGAGCTGCACCGAGCTATTTCGTATTGAAATGCGATACGCTGAGACCCGACGCGGCTGTAATGTGCGCTTAGCTTTAGAAAGCTGGACTGCTAAGTAATTACTGTTACTGTTAGCCTGCATCATCCCACTTCTGGGCAAAGGCCTCTCCCCATGACTTCCAGCTCTTTCGATCAGGGCTAAAGTAGACAACTGGTCGTTTGTTTTGTCCAGCTCGTCCCGCCATCTTCTACAGGGTCTGCTGCGACGCCTTCCGACTGTGTCAGGGCTCCACGTGGTGTTTATTTTGGCATAAGTAATATTTCGAGATTTTATTTTTGGGACGAAAAGTTTTCCTACATTAGGAACAGAATAAAGCAATGCATTCTACCATAGATAAATGTGTGAGTACTTGAAAAAGTCCAGTCGAACCCTTAAAAGTATCCTAAAAAACTCCCAAAAACCATAATAAAAAAGTAAATATTGAAGTAAATACCTCAACATATGACCTTCCAAAAGACCCTAATACAATTATGGCCAATAAAATAAAAACTTTACAGCGGTATCTTTGCGATATAGGGCATTAAGTTTACCCTTTATTAAGGTCACTTTATGAATTGCCAGCAGTTTGGTTGGCTACTTACGGCCCATTAATCCTGCACGACATGTACAAGTGCTTAAGTCACTTGGTATACTAAATTGTTGAGTCAGTTCCGGATTGTTTGGCAAACAGTCGAGTATACAGTCTTAAATAGGTACTTGCATATACCCTTGGGAATTGTCAATGTCGTACGCGACGAAGAATAGCTTCTTCCTGATGTTGTCTCTTGGGTATCGTAAGGACGCTTGCAGTTTTATATCGATTTAGTCGTCCAATAGGACCTTTTACTTACCTACACCTGCCTGATATCAACGAAGTGTGATCTACTTGCATGGTTTTTCCTAAACACAGAAAACTGTAAAGCCATATTAGTTACAGTCGCGAATCATATTTTAATCAACTTATCACCTGACACTGACCTGCAAAGATGTAAGAAAACATGAATTTTGTGGGCTACCTTAGCGCATCCCCCATAAAGCTTATCATTGCAAGTCACTTCTAAAGCCATCATGGTCTAACGGCTTTCAGACAGCGGGGTAATTGCATAAAACGCTGACAGTAGGAATGGCTTTCATTTTGACAGTTCAACAACATTCATTGCGTTATTTACGTTGTTGAGTAGACAAATTTTTCGAACATATGAAGCAATGGATTAGCAATATCCTTTAAAATGATTCAGATTGTGATTGATAGTGTGTTGCGCAATTAGGATGCAGGAGAGCTATTAGTATTTGCCCTCGCTGGACCAATCAAAACAAACCTCATCCATCAGAGCGGTGCATAATTCAGCTGCATCCGGGAAGCTCAGGACAACGGAAACTATTTACGTTGACCGATTGACTAGTTATCTATCTAGAGTGATTTAGGAGTAGTTACAGGAGAGTTTCAGGACGGCAGCCTAGCTAAAGCTGATAAATTAATTGCGGGAGAACTACAATATTATTTACAGGTAAGTCATGAAAGAAAGACATGTTTGCTCTCTGAGCAATTATTTTTAAATTAGCATTTTTGTCCCACTTCTGGGCAAACGCCTCCCTATTCTCCTTCCACCTCTCTCTGAGCTAAATGTTGGGAATAAAAGAATAAAGTAATAATTTTATTTTAAAATTTTGTGTTTTTTTTTGTGAAACCCCAAGTACGTACTTCGTACCTTTTTGACAACTTGCGGTTATATATTTATTTCCATATTTTCAGGATTTGTTTTCAAAATGCAATCAATTTGTATGACATATTTATTGTATTTATTTCTGTAAATAACATGTCCGAGAGTATTCGGAAACCGCTGAACCGTATTTAATGGAACCTTTGTTGTTTGACACCGCGACTCAGCGCAAATGATTTGTACAAATTGCTTCAACTCTCGTCAAAAGCAATCTGCAACCAAATATCTCCTTTAGCGGTATCCAGAAGTCCGAACATTATTAGCACAAGCTTTAAATAAAATAAAATCTAATTGAAAAAACATGAAGAAAAATTCATAAAAGAAATGTTACCAGCTTTACTTTTATTTCAAACTTTTCTTTTTTAATGCATTTTTAAAAGTAAGTACACTAATTAACACGTAATTGCGTAAAATAAAAAGCTCTCGCCACTAACAGCTCCACAGCGGAACTTTTATCATTAGCCACCACTATTTAAGTTTTTATAATTAAATAAAAAAGGTTTCAGAGCTTGAATTGCCTACTATATAAAAAATCAAGATTACTAGGATAACTTTATACACTTTCCTAAGTCTTTATGCTGTTTTTTAAGTAAAGAAGGCCCTTCACTCTGGCCAGCCATTAAAATTATAGCCAAAATTAAAGTCTGCGGTGATTGGGCGGATTAATGACTTCCATAAATAATGAATACTATTGAAGTTTGTGTGTTTGGATCTTTGCTTACAATCCTTGTCATTTATTCAGAATTAAAATTAAATATACATAAATAACAAATTGTACCTAATGATGTTTGTTCCCAATCACGCAAAAACGGCTTAACCACAGATATAGGAATTTTTACATTTCTATGGGCTGAACAGATTCGGCACACAGATAGTTTAGTAGCACCTGTGGGGTAATTGCGTAACACACTAACAGTAGAAATGACTTTCCTTTTGACAGTTCAACAACATCCATTGCGTTATTTATGTTGTTGAGCAGACATATTTTTCGAACATATAAAGCAATGGATTAGCAATATCCTTCAAAATGATTCAGATTGTTATTGATAGTATCTTGCGTAATTAGGGTACTGGATTAACACAGGATATTTAGCATAATCCGCCTATAATATTCCCACTGCCGGGACACAGGCCTCCTCTCCGTGAGAGAGAGTGAGCCGAAATCCACCTAGCGGATCCAGTGCGGGTTGGTAGATGTGACATGTCTTCGAATTTCGCTTCTAGGACATTTTGCTTCTTTTCTCACGATGTTTTTCTTCAAATACAAAGTACCTATCCTATATCAAAACGGTGGATAAATAAAATAAATGTCCAGTGGCATATTTTCCGACAACCACGCAGCCGAAGCCGCAGGCAAAAGCTTGTACAACATTAATTTTAAAAGTAAAACATTGTCGCCATTGTAGCTATGGTCTCCACAAATTCTTTGATTTATTCCAACGTCACGTCTGCCGCTATTTCAGTTCCCCCAAAGCTGTGTATTTTATCATTTTAACGATGTTTACCTACTCACGTTTTGATTTACGCCCCGTTCCATAGACAACACTTTTGTGAATAAATTATTCACGAATAGTTAATACTGTCTTCATTATGTAAATAGATACAGATGGGGTTACTACATTTGTATTTTTAATTAAAATATGGTGTTTGTTTTTTTGACAAGCTTTTATCCGCTATTTTATCCAATATATTTTTTTTACCATTTACGTACGTACACACATATATAAACAGACAAGAAAAAATCAGAACAGAAAAATAGGTACAGAGGTGATGCTTATTTCATAAGAAATCTCCTCCAGCATACCTGCGATAGGACAATAGATAGAGAGATGTAGACAGCGTGTGAAAGAGGACACATTCATTCATTCAATAATATTATTATGTGTACATTATAGCTATATTCGCTATATTTTACTTATAGTAATTAAGTAAGTAAGGATGGTAGGTAGGTACGTTTAGGAGACCAAAAAATAATACATAAAAACATAAACAATTCACTTAACAAAACTAAACAAATTTATTCCATTTAACACTGAAATTTCACATCAAGGTTTAATGTTGTTCCATGTCAGACTAAATATGATAACATTAGGGTTCTCTCAATGGAAACCGGGCTTCGACTAAACATTGAAAGTAATGGGACGGCCAGGGCCGCAAGGCCTAGTTACAATCTGACTCGTTGAAATCATCATTATCATAGCCAGCTCAGATTGAGCTGCTTTCAATGAATTTGTTTGAATCCTACTAACTTAATCCTACTTCCTACTTCCTTATAAATGCGAAAGTTGAAGATGGATGGATGGATGTTTGTTACTCTTTCACGCAAAAACTACTGAACAGATTTGGATGAAATTAAGCACACAGATACTTTAAAACCAGGATTAACACATAGTATACTTTTTATCCCGGTATTCTTACGGGATCAAAACGTATGCGGGTGAAACCGCGGGGCGCAGCTAGTAATCTATACAGTGAGGTGTTCACACTTCCACTCAAATTTTTATACAATAGATTTTCTATGAAGAAAAAAGATAAAGGAACGCACCAGGTGCTGGTGCGTTCCTTTCATCGCCCTTTGGTTGATTGGTACTTAGTCGCATATATATCGATCTTCCAGGAAGGATCTATACAAATAAATAAAATTGAAGTGTCTGTTTGCAATGTCAAAATAACAGCTTTTTACTAAATGAATATGAATGTATACACGGTACTTATAACAAAAAACAATTTTTATGTTTTTGTTTCTGTCTGTTTGTTTGTTCTAGCTAATCTCGGAAAAGGCTAGACCAATTTTGACAGGACTTTCACTGACAGATAGCTGATGTTATAAGGAGTAACTAGGCTACTTTTATTTTAGAGAAAGAATTAGGGTACCGCGCAAAAAAAAATAAAACCATGAAATTCAATATGCACGCGAACGGAGTCAGCACAGCTAGGTTTAAATAAATAAATTAGAAAAAAAACCGTGAAAAATGAAAGGTGCCTAAAGCTATAAATTGCTAGAAGAGTAGTGGCCACCACATAGCGTCTCCAATTTATCGGTGAATGACGTCACTGAAACGGTATTGATGAAAGTAAGTTTGTGTATTTTCCTATGGCGTTTTTGACACCGTGAAGTCAAACCCCGCTGCCCAAAGATTTAAATAATTGCCGCTGCCATCATTTTCATGACAGCTGTCATTGCGGCCGTTACGTGGCGGCCACCGATCTTCTAGGTAACGAGCCTTAAGTATTTATTTATTTAATAAATAAAGAAAAGAAAGAGAAAGTATTTATTGTGACTCGTACAGGATCATAAAGTAAACTAAACACAGTTAAAATTAAAACATAAAAACTATTTATATCTTAAAAAAGTAACGAAAAGGAAAATGAAACAAAGTCACAGAAGTGTGTTTTCTTTCTATCTTTTTTCTTAATATATTAAGCACACAAATGTACTGAGGTGGACTTAATGCCTGAGTCATTTTCTACCGAGTATCTGTTAAGACTGAAAACTAAAATATAAAATCAAGTCATTTATTCAAATTACGCTGAGAATCAGCACTTTTCGAACGTCAAAACACAAACATATATTTTTCACGTTTCATTTAAAGGTGAAATGAGATGCAGCATTCCTTCATATCATAAGCTTGGTTATTTATAACATTCTCAGAAGATTGTGTTTTAAATAAAATTCTCGTGTTGATATCTTATCATGGAGCAGACGTTTTCTCATTTCGTGAACAATGTAGATTCATTACATGTGTGACTCCTGGGATTTTTTCCACTCGTTAATTTTTGAATTATTGTTCGGTCTGATAATGGAAAATAAGGTTGCAAGTATACATCGTTCCTCCAGGTTAACCGTTTTTTGACAGCAGCCTTAGAACATAACTATTCCAGATTACGTAAAAGTTAACTTTAAAATGCGTAATACAATAAATATATAAACTACCTAATCTTATTGAATTATTTTATTTATGACTTCCTACAAACATTATAATACCGTACGTGTATCAGTTTTGGCAAAAAAAAATATAATTGCTCACTAGGTTAGTACTATCAGTTATTCTGTGTCACTAGTTCGATTTGTCAAAAACGGTTAACATAGTAGACAGAGTGTAGAGCCTTTATTTCTCTAGTATATAGCAAAATGATCAGGGGGTCTACTACGAAGTGCAAAGTGCGAATGATTGGATCGGACCGACACATGGCCGAACCGAATATTATTGAAAAATGCGAAAAAAGTTCGGATCGGCTCAGTTGGGTCGGGACCATAGTCAATATTCGAAAGAGTGTAGGAGTGTAGGATCGGGACTGACCGAACCAAATAGTAACTTCGTAGCAGGAAATGGCCGAACATTCGGCCGATACCACTTCGGAGTAGACCCCTTGGTTTGCATAGTTTTTCGTAATCTCTATAGCTGCCAGTAGTTTGGATTTGTGTCCGGCTCGCCTCCTGGTAGGGACATGGGACTTAAATATTACTGCTGAAATGTGGGTGTACTATATATGCGCCTCTGCCCTTCGGAAAATACAGAAGTTATGTAATGTTACGTTATTACTTCATAACCCAGATTGGTCGAAGCAAGGAAAACCTGTTCAGGTGGAGATTCATCGACGACTCCGCCTTGGAGTGTAAATGTGGTGCTGCTTCACAAACGATGGGACACTTAATATGCGTGCGGGTGCCTGCGTGTCCTGTCAGCTGCACGTTACAAGAACTGGATGGAGGTAGGTGATGGCGCCAAACAAGTAACCGAATTATGGTCCATTTAAAGTGCTATCGACACGCTAAGAAGAAGACTTAATAACCGGCCAAAATATAATGTTACTGAGACTAAGATTTGTGGCCACAAATCCTGAGATAATTTTACCTATTGACGTAAAAATTTCACGAGTTCTTGAATAGGTAAGAAGTACTTGCGTCGGAATAGTCAGCCATAAAGTTAAGAGACACACACGTCGGTAGCATTGCCTGTACACACATGGGACTATAATTGCACCCTAATTGCGTTACCTTCTATTAGTTACAATCTGAATCATTTTGAAAGATATTGCTAATACATTGCCTCATATGTTCGAAAAATTTGTCTGTTCAACAACTTAAATACCGCAATGAATGTTATTGAACTGTCAAAATGAAACCATTCCTACCGATAGTGTGTTGCGCAAATTCCCCGCTGGATACGTCTCATCCATTAGAATAAGCCAATCAGACACGGGAGGGAATCGACCGTACCTAAGTCCGGCAAACGATTTATATTAGCTAAGCTTATTTCAAACTTGAATTACTCACAAAGTCTCTAGTAAATGCTCCTTCAGCAAGTAATCCTCTCGACGGAAATGACCTACAAGGTCGCAAGAAAAACCTCTTTCTTATTTTTGCCTTCAGGTTTATTCCCTAACGAACTTTAGTGTACAAATCGAGTTAGCAGTATTAAATACTAATTTATTTTCGTCACTTTAATTTTACAACAAAAGTAATTCTAATAGGCTCGCCCCCTATTACCTGGGACTTAAACATAACTGGCGAAATGTCGGTGTACTATACGTACACCGCTGCCTAACCCTTCAGGGATTACAGGCGTAATCTTATGTTATGTAAAAGTAATTTTTTAAGTCCTCCATTTTTTGTCTACTATCATCGCCTATTATTACTAAACAACGTCAACATTAGACCTTTGTTCTTGATCGTCTATAATGGACGCTCAAACTGCCATTAGCTGTAATTTCGTTATCAGAGTCTCCACTAAAACAAATAAAACAAACTCCATTAGTCGAAGCAATTACTTGAACCAAAATAAATTTGCTATATCTGTTTCACCACCTCCTTACGTACGTAGGTAAATTGGACCTCGGCGTGCGATTAGCTGGCTCGCTTCTCTCGCGAACTTTTTCCCGACCGCTCACCCGAAGGAATGTAATCCTCTGGATAAAAAGGGAATAAACCGCCGCTCGTTAGCCGATGACGCGGCATTATGAGGAGATTGGATCCTCCCGCGTCCTGTTACTTAAAATATCCACTGAAGTAATCTAGTCTACCACTTAAATATATCTACTACTGGCTTCTGCCCGCGATTTCGTTCGCGTGGAAGTCTTTATACTAAAATAACAGCCATATTTTATAAAACTCCCTTGACTGCCGGCCCCCCGCGTCGCATCGCATCACCCGCCTGCGCTTTTACTTCGTTTTTGTTAAGCATTCTTTCTATATTTTATTATTGCTTGGCCGCTACGGGTCGTAGCGTGATGTTAAATATAACCTTCCTCAAGAATTCGGCTAACGAATGCAAAAGAAAATGTTGAAATCCAACGGGTAGTTTCACAGATTAGCGTATTCAAACAAACAAACTCTTGAACGATAATATATAAGAATATATTTATTTTGTAAAAATAACTAGACCTTCTCTCAGTCTTGAGACCTACGCGTATTCTGAAAGCCCTAGCCTCCGCCATCGATCACAATCTACAAAAAAGAAAGACCACTATCTATCTGAATTACTTAGAAAACAATCAATCAATGACAAGATTTATTGAGCCTTATAAAAATGTAAGGAGACATGAAGGTGATTCATCAAAATCGATTCTGTTTTTATAATATATCTACTTATCGCAAACATATCTTCTATACTAGCGTAGCCTTTACGGATAAATATATTCATTTATCAGTGTTTTGTGTTGTTACAAATATTTCTTATATTGCTTGTAGACCCAATAAATATGTACATAAAGGTCCTGAAGAATAAAACTAGTAAAAACAGTGGCGACATAGCTAAAGTCAACTGTTTTTCTACATAAAGACCATTAGATAGTGTAAGATGGATATAGCTACTCCGACAAGCACACATAACTTATTTTTTTGGATAAATGAACGGATTGTGACATGCTTCGCTACATGTCTCAAATGGCATACATTTACCTTTCCCCAGTTCATTTCACAGATAAATCTCCGAACGCATAAACGCACACAGAGACAAAAAGGTACCTTTATCTAAATAGATCTACCCATAGTTTATTATTATATTCCGTTCTATAAATCATTGAAACTCCTCCTGATCCTTTTCTCAGAACAAATAATTCTTAATTTACAGCTGTTCGAACGATACCAAGTGTCGTAGGCCCTCAATGAATAACAAAAAGGTTCTATGTACCAACTGCGCCGAGAGAGAGCCAATCACATTATTTATTTAGTTACTGAATGACAAACAGCTGTAAGGCTCTTTTAGTTATTTAGTATTTATGTTATTCTGTTGGTTTTTTTGGTTGGAAGACTATGCTAAGGGATCCATTGAGCAGTCGGGATCACGAAAGCGAGACGCTCGGTTTCTATAGCTTACCAAACGTAAGTTTATAAAAAGGGTGTCAGTTTTAAGAAGCCAAACTCTTGCGTAGGGATACTGTTAGCTATTGTTATCACTATATTAAATTATGTAAAGTAATTGTCCATGTGCCCAAGTGAAATTACATTAATTTAGCTCTTAAACTGACTTCTGCAGGTTGACAGTAAGTTGCTGTCAAACGCTAGCCTACATGTACAGTCTCACTTGGAAACTTGGCAGTCGAGCTTGAACACTCGCAGAGTGAAGACGTATTTTGTGTATATGGCAACAGTGTTATCGAAGTGTAGTAATGTTATTAAACTGATCATAAACCTACGAGTATTCAGACTTTGCTTTCTTTGCAACCTTATAGTGGATTACAATAGATTCTGACTGACAACCTCCCTGGTCACAAGCGCTACTACTGAGCATGAGGTCCTGGGTTCGATTCCCGGGTCGGGCAAAGTAATATTGGGTTTTTCCATTTGGAATTTCTGAGAAGCAGCCCGGAGTCTGAATTTGTGCCGTGTTGATGACAAATAGGCTCGTCCCCTATTACATGGGACTTAAACATAACTGGCGAAAGTTCGGTGTACTATAGGTACACCTCTGCTTAACCCTTCGGGGAGTTATGTGCAGAAATGTGATAAATTTTATATATTTGTACTAAGATTGAGAAAGAATAATGTAAAGAACTCACAAAACTGACAGAGCTATACATGGATTCGCAGAAACACTGCAGAATAGATTGTTCTCCACACTTGTGGTGCAAATTACTGCAGCTGTGTTCAAACGGATCCCTCCTAAATAACCCAGTTCCTTAGAACACAATGTTTATCTCAAACAGCGACGTATACTCATTAGTACAGAGTAATGAGCATAATTTACTGGACACATAACACGTTTATTTACATTACCGGGTGATGTACACACATCTACAACGTTGACGAGAGTTCAACGAAAATAATTCGTATACCAACTTCACAATAAACCACAATTCCAAACAAAAGGTACGATTTTAGCATGAATTTTGCGCGTCCGCTATAGTAAACTTGATGTCGGACAAAGTGTTATTGCAATATTTGGAATTACTCAGTAGCAGCCCGGAGTTTGTATTCGTGTCCATCATCATCATTTCAGCCGAAAGACGTCCACTGCTGGACATAGCCCCTCCAAAGTACCTCCACTTCGACCGGATTTGTGCTTCCCACATCCAGCGGATTCCTATGGCCTTCACAAGGTCATCGGTCTACCTTGTGGAAGTCCTTCCAACGCTACGTCTTCCAGTACGCGGTCGCCACTCTGGAGTGGCGACCGCGTACTGGAAGGTTCTGGAACCTTCCTGCCATCTGTTCTGCGAGCATTGTGCCCTGCCCACTGCCACTTAAGTTCGGTAGTTCTTCGGGCTATGTCCGTTACCTTAGTTCTCCTTCGGATCCCTTCATTTCTGATTCGATCACGTAGGGAAACTCCAAGCAAGCATTTGTACCCGGTTAATGAAAATGGCATAGTAACATAACTGGCGACACGATAGTACATAATTCTCTGTCTGCTCCTTAGGGCAATATAGGCGCGATGTTATTCAACAGAGTACAGTAACTCGTGTGGTTGCCAAAAACTGATGAATACAACATGTTGTTGTTCAAGTTTGTCGACAACAGAGCCTTACAACGGCGCAGATTTATAGTTCTATTTGCAAGAATCAAGACAAAGAACTTGTGGACCAACTTGTTGGTACCACTTAATTATTTATAACTCTGACTGTGACTTTAAACAAAGGAAAAACACATTTATATTTAAAACACACGTTGACGCGACCGAGGGCCACACAGTGAGATAAATAGTTTAACTTAGGTCAAGAAGTGCATCTTTTCATACTTCGGTTCAACCCGACGATTCCGGCTGAGCCAAGTGTACCCTTTCGCCTTCCTTCCACGTTCAACCTTAAGCGTGTCAAGCAGAGGACACGGTGGAGCACACGGTGGAGGTCTGCTCCGCTTGGGCGGAGCACCGCCGTGTCCTCGTAGAGGCGATCGGCAGCGGCGGCGGCCTCTCGCGCCCGGCCCTGGTGCAAGCCATGGTCCGGAGCGAGAGGGAGTGGGAGGCAGTCGCCTCCTTCTGCGAAGCAGTCATGCTAGCGAAGGAGGTGGCGGGACGGATGAGGGAGAGAGCCTCCCGTCCCAGCCGCCGCGGGAGACGCTCCGGGCGTCGGGAGTCGCGTGACGACTACCGGCCACCGTAGGCGCGGGCCTGCGGGCGGAGAGCAATGGGTAGCTCACCGCCCGATCAGGACCAGGCCCGTGCCGGACGGCGCTTAAGTGTTCCACGCGCGCCTCAAAGAGATGTCAGCATAACGAGGGGCCCCTTAGGGCCGAAGCCTACCGGGTCAGCGGGATTGGCCGAAAGGGTTACCGCTACCCCGGAACATAAAGGGCGAAGGAAGGAACATGGGTAGGTTTTAGTCAGTAAGAGTCTGACACTGATGATTTCCCACCAGAAAAAAAAAAAAAAAAAAAAAAAAAAAAAGCGTGTCAAGCAAATATTTTGTTGTTGGTATAGAGCCGGATATTTGATTCTGCATTACAGTTTCCTAATTGTGTAACACATTATCAATCTCAATCTGAATCAATTTGAAGGATATTCCTAATCCATTGCTTCATATGCTCGATAAATGTGTCTGCTCCACAATGTTAGAAACGCAATGAATGTTGTTGAACTGTTAAAATGTAACCCATTGGCTACTGATAATGGGTTACGCAATTACCCCGTTAGTTGCAGACTAAGTTACGTGAGCCTAGCCTAGCTAAGTTAGCTTTTCTCATGTTGTGGCCTGCGCTATATTATTATGTGTGTTGGATAGCTAGCCGCCTGTTAAAGTAACATGTTATTAAGTGAGTGAGTGAGTTTATAAATGTAAGTGTACATTATGCAGCTGGGTATATAGAGTTAATGTTTGAATTATTTTATTACTACAGTAGGTAAATATAGTATAGTAACTGGGTTGTAGAGGTCAGACAGGCAGTCGTTCCATGTAAAATATTGATATCCAGCTGCATCTAGTTAGACTGAAAGCCGACCCCAACATAGTTGGAAAAAGGCTCGGCAGATTTTTTGTGAGACATTTGCGTATAAAATACTTTCAATTAACATAAGGTTTTCTTGATTAGTAAAGGCAAAAGCAGCAATTGACTTTTATAATCTTTATTATTAAACAATGGATTAGCTCCTTAATTTTGATTTATGAGTAATTACAACGAACGTTTTAAATCATTAGGGCAAGGGCTGAAAATGACAGGCTCTCTAGTTTTCTCCTTCAATGGAGCGAATATTCCATAATACATCTTAAATCAATTGCTAGTTTAGGATTGGATTCCAGTAATTGCAAAATGGTCGAACTTGTTTGGAATCGTCTACGAGTATGTCCGTAATTTCGAATTCAGAAAGAATCCCTGTGGGTGTGATTAATTATAATAACGTGCTTAACAGAGGCAAAGATATTTAATAATATCAATTTATGTAATATTTAGTTTTACTTACTTTATTATTATATTTTTTTTTTTTTTTTGTTATCTTTGCTTATCTAGGGAGAAGACACATTTTTACAGACCAACACAATTAATAGAATAAATCATTTTAAAAAATAAGTACGTTATTTCAGCTGATTTTTTAAGTAAATATTACCCAATCTCATAATAACCGATATCATAATATCGGTTCTGTGTGATTAAATACATAGAAAGAAAGAAAGAAAATGCGTTTATTTACAGCAAACATGACGCAGAGAAAAAACAAACACACAAAAAAGAACAAGTTGGGGAAAAATATGCGTCACATCCACGCAAAACGGCCATCGCTCAGCATAATGCTCCGACCCTATGCGAGACAGAGCCCCAGTGCCAACATAAACGCGTACGCACATTAGCGCCATATCCAACATTTGCAATAATTAAACAAATATCATAACTTTGTCACATAGGTACCTACGCGAGATAGTAGAACAGCCAAAAATATATCTTTATTCGGATTAACATGCGAACAAAGCCAACTTTACATGATGAGGAATGGGGAATATTAATAACAGTCATTAGTTTTTATAGGGTCGCAGCCGGACTGGACAGGTACTATTTATAATGGCGCGTATATTTATTTTCTGCAACTATTATGCTTGTTTTTCTAACAAATATTGTTGATATCTCTTGACAGATATCATGTTTAGGTACTGTAACATAATTGTGTAACACACACCATGGCAATGCTGTTCATTATGACAATTCAACTATAACTAGTTTTTTCTGACAAATGTTGTAGCTATCTCTTGACAGATTTCATGTTTAGGTACTGTAATCTGATAGTGGTAGCACTTAAAGGTCCCCGAAACGATCAATTGTAATTGTAGTATTGTCAATCGCTTCAATTGCATTTGATAGACGGTCAATTTTCGCATCATTGTTTATCAATCACGTAAAAATTTACAATGTTAAGACAATGACAATACCTTTAATTTTGATAGTTCAACAATATTCATTGATCATTTACGTTGTCAAGCGGATGAGTTTCTAATACTATGGAGGGTTAGATTTATCAATTTCTTTCAAAATCCTTTGGATTGTTATTACAAGTGTACTACGCAATTGGCGTGATGGTGGTTTTTCGTACTCATTTTATATAAACACTTTTGAGCTCAGGGTATAATACCAGGAAGAAAAAGAATCAAAGAGGCAAGTCTCTCTTAGCTCTAGGGTCAACAAGGAGAAACTTTACTTACAGTAGTAGATACGTAGCTACAACTACAGAATCATAAATGGAGAACAATTTTAAATAATACTGCTGAGCGTGCCCGCCTGCTGGCTGTGGGTGAGTGGGAGTCGGGGATCTGGCTTCAAGCACTCCCGTCACCCAACATAGGCACTATGCTGGGTGACACCACCTTCCGGCTCGCTACCTGTTTGCGTTTGGGCGCTCCTTGTGGGGCTCCGCAAGGAGCTCGCTGTCAGTGCGGTGAAGCTGTCGACTGCCTCGGACACCATGGCCTATCCTGCAGTAGGAGCGCAGGTCGGATAGCACGGCACGCCAGCAATAATGACATCATCCGTCGTGCTCTTGGTGCCAGCTGTTTTAGAACCCAACGGCCTGGCACGCGACGATGGGAAGAGACCAGACGGAATAACCATAATGCCCTGGAAGTTAGGCAGACCTTTGGTGTGGGACGCAACATGTGTCGACACCCTTGCACCATCCCATCTTCCTAGCACGGTGGGCTGTGCTGGAGCGGCTGCTGCTGGTGCAGAAAACCTCAAAAGGCGAAAATATTCCAACCTGATTGGGAATTATATGTTCGAGCCGTTTGGGGTTGAAACAGTAGTGCCATGGGATCCGAGTGCCCACTTGGTTTTTCGAGATATCGCCAAGCGATTAATCGACTCTTCACGTGACCAGAGGGCTGGCCTATTTCTTGGCCAAAGAATTAGCATCGCCATACAGCGTGGCAATGCTGCCAGCCTTTTGGGCACTGTTCCTGTTGACAGCGATGCGGACGAATTTTTTGATGCCCTATGATTATTTTGCTTATTTTTTCTCATACACATCATTATTTTAAATGTTAGCTTATATAATGTAAATATCTATATTATGTCACAAATAAAGATATTTTAAATGAAATTCAAAGATTTGGTGGTTACTGTTTTATTTATATATATCACTTAATCTTAATAAATTTCTAGGGAATGGAAAAAAATAGCTGAATTAAACACGTTATGTTAAAAAAAAATCAAGTATCTATGATCTAATTGTTAGTCGCAAAATTAAACTTCATCTGCTCTATAATCCTCGCGGTTCGTGATTTGCGTCGTTTTTACTATTGTTGGTGTTAGATCTGTAATAAAAAACATGTTAAATATCAAGATCTACGTATTGATATGTTACATTATGTCTATTGAGGGCCTGTTTCAGAGTCTGCGGATTCCAGCATGTTCGAAAAATTTGTCTGCTCAACAACGTAAATAACGCAATGAATGTTTTTGAACTGTCAAAATGAAAGCCATTGCTACTGATGCCAGCCAGCCAGTGTTACGCAATTACACAGGTAAATAAAAAAATCGAAAATAATTTAGTATAAAATTATCTATCAGAAATGTTATCCAGATTTTAACTTGAAGTGGTAAAACAGGACCTAAATATTCTGAATTAAACATGTTTATCTAAAAGTGTGTTCAAAATTACCATCTTTGTTTGCATATGTAATTTCAATAATTTCTGTAACAACAGTGCCGTTACAGTAAATTGTGGTCGTCTTCTCTCTCTCTATAGCAGGTTGATTTTCTATATGGAAGAAGTATATTAAATCGTACTCCGTGTCGTTCTTAGCCGTCAACTTGTCGACAAAGTCTTGGTTTGTCGTTCTTATCCACATTGTAGGCTCCCCTTTCAGGTTTGACATATCTAAAACAAATATGAGTCATATTACAAGTAAATTAGTCCTATTTCTATGAATTTTAAAATCAAAAGTAATGTAAAGTGTACCGATTTCGACATTCTTTCCTTTGCCATTATTATTATGATCCTTTTTG
This sequence comes from Apamea monoglypha, assembly GCA_911387795.2. Taxonomy (NCBI): domain Eukaryota; kingdom Metazoa; phylum Arthropoda; class Insecta; order Lepidoptera; family Noctuidae; genus Apamea; species Apamea monoglypha. Next base: position 6,362,659 of record OU426918.1, read on the forward strand.
CAATCCTCAGGTTTTGGTGTTTTAGAATCATCATCGCTGCTATCATTTGTATCCATGCTAACCACTAGGCTTTTGTCGGTACCAGATGAATCTGCATCATCTGCATCAGTAGAATTCGTTCAAATATTTACTAATTCAAAGAATAATTCCGAAGAATCATTATAAATATGGAGGGGCATCACCTGTACTTTCCGAGACTTCAATATTTATGGTGATAATTTCGTCTTCAGAATCATTAGCTGTGCTACCGCTGACTGTTATTGTAATATCAGTCTCGGATTGTTCGAGTTCTGATGAATTATCACCAGAAGCATCACCGGTATCTACATCGTTTTGTACTGAAGGTGACGCTGTGACACTCGAATAATCATCACTTTCGGCCGGAACATCAGTATTTGTATCAAACAATTCACTTGAATTGTATACAGCTGATTGAACAAAAATATATTGAAGCTTTATCAGCTTGCAAATTAAATTGAACAGCAACGTTATGCAGTAAACATATGTAGTGCGAAATATGTTTCTTACATTTGAGCAATCTTTCACTCCTATCCATAATAAATATAACATAGTTTCACTTACCTGTTTGGGTATCCTTTTCCGGATTGTTAACCTGGTCTACGTCAGTTTTATCTTTAGTTTGGGTGTTCTCATTTTCTTTAGGTGCTTTTGTTTTATCATCGCTTATATTGCCGGTCGGTGAAGTTGAAGTGCTTGGAGATACTGTAGTGGTGGAAGATGTTTGGGTTATACCATCCTGTCCATCATCTTGTTTATTATTGGCGTCGTTATCTGATTTGCCAGGGGTTTTAACAGGTCTGGTTGTCGTGGTCGTTGTAGTTGCCACTGGCGGAACATCGCTGACATTATCAGTTGTTTGTTCTATCGGTGATAAGGTAATAATTTGATCCTCTGAAGTATCATCCGGATAGGGCGTAGTGCTTACAACTGTAACAATGCAATTAGTTTCATTATTTTAGTATTTTTTGCTAGTTCCATGTAATGTTCCTTCGTCATCACCTGTACTTTCCGAGACTTCAACATTTATGATGATAATTTCGTCTTCAGAATCATTAGCTGTGCTACTGCTAACTGTTATTGTAACATCAGTCTCGGATTGTTTGAGTTCTGATGAATTATCACCAGAAGCATCACCGGTATCTACATCGTTTTGTACTGAAGGTGACCCTGTGACACTCGAATAATCATCACTTTCGGCCGGAACATCAGTATTTTTATCAAACAATTCACTTGAATTGTATACAGCTGATTGAACAAAAATATATTGAAGCTTTATCAGCTTGCAAATTAAATTGAACAGCAACGTTATGCAGTGCGAAATATGTTTCTTACATTTGAGCAATCTTTCACTCCTATCCATAATAAATATAACATAGTTTCACTTACCGGTTTGGGTATCTTTTTCCGGGTTGTTAACCTGGTCGCCGTCAGTTTTATCTTTAGTTTGGGAATTCTCATTTTCTTTAGGTCCTTTTGTTTTATCATCGCTTATGGTGCCGGTCGGTGAAGTTGAAGTGCTTGGAGATACTGTAGTGGTGGAAGATGTTTGGGTTATACCATCTTGTCCATCATCTTGTTTATTATTGGCGTCGTTATCTGATTTGCCAGGGGTTTTAACAGGTCTGGTTGTCGTGGTCGTTGTAGTTGCCACTGGCGGAACATCGCTGACATTATCAGTTGTTTGTTCTATCGGTGATAAGGTAATAATTTGATCCTCTGAAGTATCATCCGGATAGGGCGTAGTGCTTACAACTGTAACAATGCAATTAGTTTCATTATTTTAGTATTTTTTGCTAGTTCCATGTAATGTTCCTTCGTCATCACCTGTACTTTCCGAGACTTCAACATTTATGATGATAATTTCGTCTTCAGAATCATTAGCTGTGCTACTGCTAACTGTTATTGTAACATCAGTCTCGGATTGTTTGAGTTCTGATGAATTATCACCAGAAGCATCACCGGTATCTACATCGTTTTGTACTGAAGGTGACCCTGTGACACTCGAATAATCATCACTTTCGGCCGGAACATCAGTATTTTTATCAAACAATTCACTTGAATTGTATACAGCTGATTGAACAAAAATATATTGAAGCTTTATCAGCTTGCAAATTAAATTGAACAGCAACGTTATGCAGTGCGAAATATGTTTCTTACATTTGAGCAATCTTTCACTCCTATCCATAATAAATATAACATAGTTTCACTTACCGGTTTGGGTATCTTTTTCCGGGTTGTTAACCTGGTCGCCGTCAGTTTTATCTTTAGTTTGGGAATTCTCATTTTCTTTAGGTCCTTTTGTTTTATCATCGCTTATGGTGCCGGTCGGTGAAGTTGAAGTGCTTGGAGATACTGTAGTGGTGGAAGATGTTTGGGTTATACCATCTTGTCCATCATCTTGTTTATTATTGGCGTCGTTATCTGATTTGCCAGGGGTTTTAACAGGCCTGGTTGTCGTCGTCGTTGTAGTTGCCACTGGCGGAACATCGCTGACATTATCAGTTGTTTTGGTAATAATTTGATCCTCTGAAGTATCATCCGGATAGGGCGTAGTGCTTACAACTGTAACAATGCAATTAGTTTCATTGTTTTAGTATTTTTTGCTAGTTCCATGTAATGTTCCTTCGTCATCACTTGTACTTTCCGAGACTTCAACATTTATGGTGATAATTTCGTCTTCAGAATCATTAGCTGTGCACTACTGACTGTTATTGTAACATCAGTCTCGGATTGTTCGAGTTCTGATGAATTATCACCAGAAGCATCACCGGTATCAACATCGTTTTGTACTGAAGGTGACGCTGTGACACTCGAATAATCATCACTTTCGGCCGGAACATCAGTATTTATATCAAACAATTCACTTGAATTGTATACAGCTGATTGAACAAAAATATATTGAAGCTTTATCAGCTTGCAAATTAAATTGAATAGCAACGTTATGCAGTAAACATATGTAGTGCGAAATATGTTTTCTTACATTTGAGCAATCTTTCACTCCTATCCATAATAAATATAACATAGTTTCACTTACCTGTTTGGGTATCTTTTTCCGGGTTGTTAACCTGGTAGCCGTCAGTTTTATCTTTAGTTTGGGTGTTTTCATTTTCTTTAGGTACTTTTGTTTTATCATCGCTTATGTTGCCGGTCGGTGAAGTTGAAGTGCTTGGAGATACTGTAGTGGTGGAAGATGTTGATGATGTTCGGGCTATACCATCCTGTCCATCATCTTGTTTATTATTGGCGTCGTTATCTGATTTGCCAGGGGTTTTAACAGGCCTGGTTGTCGTCGTCGTTGTAGTTGCCACTGGCGGAACATCACTGACATTATCAGTTGTTTTTTCTATCGGAGATAAGGTAATAATTGGATCCTCTGAAGTATCATCCGGATAGGGCGTAGTGCTTACAACTGTAACAATGCAATTAGTTTCATTATTTTAGTAATTTTTGCTAGTTCCATGTAAAAAGTATATTGTACTTACCCGGTGAATTAGTCGTAGATGTACGATGAATGTGTTTGCGTTTATGTGTTTTTATAACCTCTGGTTTGGATGACGTGGTATAATTAGGTTCAATTGGAGATACTGTTGTGGAATTAGATTGGTCATCATTTTTGCTAGCATCAGCAGAAGTTGGTTTTGCTTTTAAATCATCCGTTGGCTGGTTTTCATTTGGACGCAATGGTTTTGATTTTTTATATTCTTCGGGCTGATTTTCAACGGGAGATGTTGAGTTTGAATTATTATCATTCCCTGGTTGAGCACCATGTATAGGTTTTGATTTTGTATTATTTGCTGGCTGTGTTCCATTTACAGGCAATGGTTCAGAATCATTATCGTCTCCTGTTTGATCTTCACTTGGAGAAGATGGGTTGGAATTGTCATCATCACCTGGTTGATTTTCAGGATAATTCAATAGCTGAGTGGCCAATGGGGTTGATTTATTATCATCTGTTGATTGATCATGCGAGTGCCTTGATTTTCGTGTATAATGGTGTGATTGATGTTTGTTGTGTGAAGTCAATGAGGTGGAATCGGTTTCATCGCCTGACTGATGTTCATTCGAAGGCAATGGCTTAGAGTTGTCATTATTTTCTGGCGCATTTTCATTTCGAGACGATGGGTTTGAATTTTTATCACCTCCTGGTTGGTTTTCAGGGTAAGTCAATCGCTTTGGAGTGGTCAATGGATTATCATCTGCTGCTTGATAATGTGAGTATCTTGATTTTGGTTTATAACGGTGGACTGGATGATTTTTGTATGGAAGCAACGATGCGGAATCGGTTTTACCTCCTGACTGATCTTCATTCGAAGGCCATGAATTGCTATCACTTGCTGGCTGACTTTCACCTGGAGACGATGGGTTTGAATTATTATTATCTGCTGGTTGATTTACATGTGAATGTTTTGATTTGTGATAATGTGCTGGGTGCCTTCTGTAATAATTGAATGGTTTATCATCATGTGATTTAGGTTTTTTAATGTGTGCTGGTTGTTTTGTATTTGGAAACAATGGAGTGAAATTGTTTTCATCTTTGGTCTGATCTAGTTTTGAATTATCATCATTTGCTGGCTGATCTTCCTTTGAAGTCAATGGCTTCAAATTGTAATCATCTGCTGACTGATTTTTCTGTTCTACAGGTTTATTCCCATCCTGAGACAAGGGTTTAGAATTTCCATCTGCAGCTGATTGATTTACAGGCGGAATCAATGTTTTTGAATCGTCATCATTTCGTAGTTGATTAACATCCTGAGGCAAGGGTTTTAAATTGCCGTTTTGAGTTGACTGATCTTTATTTGAAGTCGAAGAAGAAGTTAATAGTTTTGAGTTGTTATTATCTGCTGGCTGTTTCTCCTGCTGAGGTGATGGTTTCAAGTTACTATGATTTGCTGGTAGATCTTTTAATGGAGGGGACTTGTTTGAATCATATTGGTCTGCTGGTTTGGCTTGATCTACATTCAACGGTGTTGGATTTTTATCATCTGCTGGTTCATTATTCGTAGGCAACGGATATTCATCTACTGAAAAAGGAGTCTTGGCGATATTATCTGGTAAATTCTCTGGTGATTGTTGTGTTAAAACTCCATCACTATCTGAACCATCAATATTTTTACGTTTGTGGTGTACTAGACGGAGTTTTGAATTTTGGAGCGAACCAAGATCAATCGTGTCCAGAAACTCAATAGTTCCATTTGGATGCACCACTACATAACGTTTATTACTTTTTGCTAAAATATCTTGTATTTCAGGTTTCGATACAAAGCTACTCAAATTATATTCTGAAAGAAAAAATCCAATCATTTTTGTAATTTGACAAACCCACGGTAAATAAAATTAAGCAACAAAAGTCGTAAAAAGCTGGACTGCGACGTTTATGTATAATCTAAATTTAAGATACACTTGATAGTGTATAGCATTTCATGTAATACCTAAGAGAGTATTATTTTAATTCTATCTATTATAATAATATTCGTTGCTGACTGTACAAGATAGCTACAGATCTTATCTTATCTTTTTAAAAACGTTGTCCCACACTAGGAATTACTCCTGTATCGTGGGTGCGTTTACAAACATTTAAACTCACATACACAAACAGCCAGACCCGGAACAACTACCTGTAGGCAATACAAACATTTGTTCCATGCGGGAATCGAACCCGCGACACGCAGCGCAGCAGTCGATCGCTCAGCCACTGCGCCAACCGTGTCGCCAATCGTGCCGTGTCGTGTCCGTGTCGTCATTAGATAGCAAGATACTAAGGAAACAATTAAATAACTCACCTGTTATTTCTCCTGAACTTATCGTAGAATACACATTCTGTTTTGTATTAGTATTTGTAGGAGTAGGACTACGTACGTACGTAGGACGGTATGCTATATTACTTTCTTCACGTTTATTACTTCCAGAATTGACTAATACTGTATCGGAAGGTGCGGAAGGAGCTTCCGAATTTGTATTAATCGGGACAGGCTCTCTTGGTCCATAATTAGCTTCATACTTTCCTGATTTGACCTCTACAGGTTCATTGACTGCACCATTGATAGAATCATCACCTACAATGTTACTCCTTCCAGAACCTGGTCTATAATTATGTGCGTATCTGCGGGCTAGAGGCTTTTCCGATAAAATTTTACTAATGATAACAGGAGCCTCTTTCTCAGTATTTATATGTGCAAGGTTACTTGTATCTGAATTGTTGTCTGGTTCAGATATCAATGGGGACCTAACATCTTGATTTGTTATTGTTGCAGAATTACTTAAAACTGGACGTGATCTGTAATTTTCTGCGACTTCAATATTTTCAGACTGGAGGTTACTTGTATCTGAATTGTTGTCTGGTTCAGATATCAATGGCGACCTAATATCTTGATTTGTTATTGTTGCAGAATTACTTAAAACTGGACGTGATCTGTAATTTTCTGCGACTTCAATATTTTCAGACTGATCTGTCAAAGTGTCTGGAGCTATTACAGCAGGGGCTTCATTATAGGTTATACCAGATTGGGGTGCAATACTATGCGTGTATCTTCGGGCCCCAATCGGTCGTGTTTTTATTTTAGATGCTGCTACTTGATCTTCACCATAATTTTCGTAAGGTACGGAGCCACTTGAATAAAAGCGAGGTGCGGAGTTATCAACATATTTTCTATTATCTGTCAAAGGATATTGAACTTGTTCTCTAGTTAGGTATGACCTACCCGGGTGATAGAATCGTCGATTTGTAGATGGTACATATTTTGGCTGTAGATATTGAACTGGACTCCGGTAAGGTTCTTGGACAGTAGTCACCAAAGGCCTTTCATCGTCAGGTATGAGGACTGCGCTAGGAGCGGGCTTGGTGTATTGATTTTGTGGTCTCCAGTTTTGGTTTCGATATTGTTGGTTTTCAAATCCGACTTGAGATGTACGAGATGGATACGGTTCCACTCTGGGTGGGTAGGAGTCCAACCTGCTTCCATCTGTAGGGGAATCATAACTGACCAAGAGGTCTTCTGCCGACGGCGACGAAGCAGGACTTCTATTATATACATTGCTGTCGTAGTTAGGTCTCCTTTCTTGATTTGTATAATAATCTTGGGTCTTCTCCGGCTGAATATTTACATTTCGAGTTTGTGTGAAATCAGTATGGAGATATTGTGCATTTGGTGCATTTTGGTTAACCTGCCAGTTAGATAGCGGGTTTACTCTTTGTCTGACATGATCCTCGGAATGAGGAACCGAATCTGAAAAAATGTAAAAAGTAAACTTAAGTTACAAACTTGTATAATTGCGTCCACCACTTGGCACAATAAAATGACTAAAGTTTAAACATTGTTCTTCGGGATAGTTAAAACTTAACAGTAATGATGGATGGCAACTCTGAAGGTACATTTATTATTATAGCAATGGAAATTATTAAGTGTTCGATTGCAGAGTCAACGTACCGACAATATTAGACCAAAAAAGCAAAACGTTAAATAATATCACTTTGGACTTCATCGTCAACTACATTGACGGTATTTCACACAACACTGACAATTCCAGAGCCCTCTTTATTATTAAAACGTGTGCTCAAACAAACAAAGCGCTCGAAAAAGCTGTATACACACAGCACTATTGTCGCCATCCTATGTATTGTCAACCTGCGTAAATTGTTCATTACACGAAAATTGTTCATTACGTCACGAATGATATATAGGGCGCCGATATTGACACTCAACAGTGTCTGGAAATTAAATACACACGTGTGTCCAATTTTCAATTCTACTACATTTAAATACAACACAATGTTCCTTTTCTTAACTACGTTGTATTCTTTGTACCACTGTTTATTCTTAAAGCGATTCTTTTGTTTTTAACCACTGGCTGCTTTTCCTAGTACATATATACCGTCTTGTCAGGAATGATGATAAATGCTTACAACTAGGTAAATAAGAACATAAAGATACATTATGAAATGTGTTTTTGTGGTAACTTAATACGTCTTATTTACAATGTATGGTAGTTTCTTAAACATTTGGGCTGTTTGAAATTAACGACAGTTTTATTGTGTTTGCTCGATACGTTATATGAAAATCAACATTGTCAGCAATATATTAACATACAAGGTGATTTTAAAACGTGGTTATTTATGGTTTATTGTCTACCAAGACTAGCCATGTGTACTTGCGACAAAAATAAACTTTTTGTGTATAATAGGTATATAAAAACCACGCAATTTACTAAAATCTTCTTTAATTATTATTAACTCAAAAGTAAATCAAAAACTTGTCACGTTGGCAGCCGTCTTATGGGAGTTTGTTTGCTTGTTGCTTTGCTAGTGAACTGAGGAGCAATTCCTGTATTTTTAACAACATAATCTGCCTATAATGTTCCCACTGCTGGGACACAGGCCTCCTCTCGATGAGGGAATGGGCAGTAATCCACCACGCGGACCCAGTGCGGGTTGGCAGATGTCACATGTCTTCGAATTTTTGGTTCTAGGACATGCCGGCTTCCTCTCGATGTTTTCCTTCGTCGTTTTGAGAGCAGTGGTGACGAAATAATTTACACAAAGTAAAGCGCCTGGCTGGGTTCGAACCTAGACCCTACAACTCGTAAGTCGCGGCCGTTACCACTTGGCCACCACTGCTCCGCTGCACTGCTCCTATTTTTAACAACGTTCGCATTCTAATCTCAGTCCCAATCCAACAACCTACATTTTTGACAAGTTTTTGACATTGATTGTTGCTGAGATGAAATTGCGACTAGCTTTTGAACATTTTTAATTACTGGAATTGGTCTTCTGATTTCAACGAGATGCTGATAGCTTAAATACGACTTACTAAGGTTAGTAAGTCGTATGTGTACAGACGCCAGCACATTAAGCTACTACAATCTGTCAAATTTCTTTAATAGATTTTTAACTTTATCGCTGAAGCATTAGGTTCAAGGTTGATTGGGAAAATTTGACAGTTTCGGGTAGCTTGACCTGCTGATGTCTGTACCTATGTGTAAAAATGGGTAGGTAAACATTTTTGAAAAACTAGGTAGGTATCATCAACCATCCAGCCATTTCAGATTTTCAGTGTGGAGCGAAACCAAAAAAGGTAATCCCGCTTTTATCAGTTTTTACAAAGAACAAAAAGGAAATATGAAAACCATGACTATTTCGTCGGTTTTTCATCCTATCTTAAATATGCACGTTTCACTATGTACGTATGTAAAACGCCTAGGCAGTTTGCACTAAAAATTCTGCCGCATGTAAACGCGTTCTCACGTACCGTGCAAAACGGCGAACCGTTTAAACGCGTAATGCAAATGGGAATTGCTTTTATTTCTCTTTTTTTCGTTCTACGCGAAAATACATTTTCTTTTTCTCTTTTCGGGGAATGTGATGTGACGTTCCTAGTTAAATAGAAATGCTAAGTTATTCTGAAAAAATTTACGAAACTTATTTGTAAATGTAGTGTTTCACTTTTTGTACAAAAGATAGTAGTGGAATTAATGAGAAAGAAAAAATGAATAAGACTTAGGTATAGAGCACTCATTTCCAATTTGCATAAATGTTTCTACAGAAATCGATGACCTTTATACCGTCAAGTGCAATGCTGAAAATAGTCATAGGTACTTGTATTGTATCTTGTTGTAGTATGACTTCCGAATATCTCATAATCTACTCATTATACATGGTACCTAGTGTACCCGTGCCTAACTCACGGCCTGTCTACATATTCATATCTATTTCCGTAGAAAAACAAAACAAAATTCAAGGAAGACACAGAGTAGATTAACATGAAAGATATTGTTCTTGTTATACTTGCTAAGAAAATGGATATTATATGCAGGTAATATATAATATCCATTTTCTTAGCAAGTATAACAAGAACAATATTTACCTAATCCTTAATTAAAACCATTACTCTACCCAAAGATACAATGGGTCCCTACATGTTAAGCCCCCATTCCTTGTTTAGAAAGTACATACACTCAAAATAACCCGCATAAGCCCGGGATTGTTATTACTCTATAATAAAGTTCCGAATTGCTCCTCACAGCCACTTACGGGCTGAAAATGGTGTTTCATAACTTCATAAAGTTCAGGGAAATGTCAAGAGTGGATGCTATTTATAAAATGGTTCAGTAGCGGTTTGTAATATCTTTTGTTGTTCATCAAGGTTATTAAAACGGAAAAGAAGTGGGGGATTAATGACCCATACAACACCCAGTGCGACTGCGGTGCTCAGATCATGCCCACTTTCTGGATTACCTATCCTAAGTGTTCACCTACGCTTCGGATGACCTATAGAATGCCACTGATACCGTGGGCTGACACTGCTCCGTGGTTAACGTGGGCTGGCTACCTACTCGGCTCAAGCAATATAAAAAAAACGAAGAGGTCTACAGTCGCCGGCACGTAACTTGGCAAGAGTCCTCTCCTATTCCTCTCCTTTCTTTAACTTTCTTCTAGACAGATATGTTTAAAAATAAATTATGGCAATAATCATAGAATAATGACAAGCAATAAAAGTGCAACTTTTTTGTTGTACTAAGTGCACATGCGCAAACTTACTCCCACTACGTCAAACTCAAACTCAAAGCATGTATTTCAAATAAACCAATTAAGTACAGGCACTTTTTAATTGTCAAGGCCAAAATCTTGCCAAGTTACGTGCTGACCATCGACACGACAAGAAGAAGGAAAATTGAAAAAGATAGAAAAGAATTTTTGGAAATGTTACATACCATACAATAGTTATAAAAAGTATATTTAAAAAGTCCCCATGGCTTACTTTGCCTTAATTAATACTGAGCTTCTGAAAAAATCATCAACACAAAAGATTACTAGTGGGCTGTTAAATCTTCTGTGATGCTCTAGGTTAAGCTTGATTTCTTAAGAAAGCTGTGAACGGTCACACACTAACGTCTGTTCAAATAAATAGCGTTTTTTTGACACCTTCATGACAAATACTGGTGAAAATTTAACCCGTCTTCCTTCAAAGCAAGAGTGAATAGGCATCTTCTGGACACGCTCGTTCCATCAGCGACCTCATCCATCGTTTTGCATCAGGCGAGATCGAGGTCAAGAGCAGGCCCATTGAGAAATAAAAAAAAAATCTAGGAAACCGTCGCTTTAATAGCCCAGGAAAATAAGTTTAATTATATAAATCTTCGTTAAGATTAATCACAGGATTATCTTTATTCTGACATTAGAAATATTGTATGAAAAGCCAATTACGAAATCTTTTTCGAAAAAAAATATCGGCTGCCAAAGGTACCGAAAGTCATATATTCGCGAATATTAAAAAAAAAATTGTTCGGTGTCAATTTATGTTGTAAAGTTTCTTCCTAACTTTTTACAAACAAAAATCTTGTCAAGATTCTCTTAGGACCTAGTTCTCGAAATGCACAATGCAATGCACAAACAATGGTATGTCAATTAAAGCGCAACTTTTCAGCGCGCGGTTTTTTCAGTAATTTTAATGCCTTAATAATGATGATCCCAGTGAGTAATCCTCACTATATTTTTTTTCGCAGACGACCTTTTTATCCGAAACAATAACAACCAATCCACTTTACTTAGGTGTAGGTGAGATATGGTCACAAATTAATTTGATTAGGCTTTCAGAGTTATTAAGCGTGCGGGTGTGAGTGTTGCAAGAACGTACCTAAATCCGAGAGTCTGCAATTTATTTATTTATTTTACAGAAAGCTTACAGTCAGCGCTAAATAGTGTACATTTAGCGCTTACAGTTGCCATTTACAAACTTCCACTAATTATAAACTAGGTAGGTATGTACAGACGCCAGCACATCAAGCTACTATAGTCTGTCAAATTTCTTTAATAGATTTTCAACTTTATCTCCAAATCTTTAAGGTTCAAGGTTGACTGGGAAAATTTGACGGTTTCGGGTAGCTTGACCTGCTGGCGTCTGTACCGTTGTTACCTTTTACCTTTCCCTACACTGTCCCACTGCTGCGTAAAGGCCTCCCCCAAATCCTTCCAGGCATCCTTTTCTAGAGCTACCTCGATCCAACCCTTGCGGTACGCCTCTAGGTCGTCTCGCCTCCTCTTCCTGGGCCGGCCATAGCGGCCTTAACTTTTTTCGCTTCTCAAATTCGAGAACCTTGAAGAGGAATTTTTATATTGTGAAATGTGAATTGCAGAATGATTAATGTAGAAACACAACCACAGTGAAATGTCCTTATTGGTTTATTATACAAAAAAGCACTTGAAGGAACATAAAAAATGAGTCAAGGGGAATGTTGACAGAAGTAAAAACTTAAAACTATGAAATAACAGTGGTCACCCTAAAGCTACAGATACATATTATACTGTTAACATGTCGGTGACTCAAACCCATAAGATTTATCCCTACCAAAAATCTCAATCTCGACGCACGTAAAGAAGTGTTCACTTCAAATGCTTCGTTTAATAAATACAGAACCCTGTTACAAAGTTTTGTGCATAACAGAAACTTTTCTCGCTTGGAGCGTGTGTTGCTCTTGTTATGACATTTTTAACATTATAACGCAATTCCGAATACGCTGTAAAGCAGGAATTAAATATTTCATGTAGAAAAGTTTTCGCTAACAACCCACGCTGCGCAGGTTCTTTCGCGTTATTCTACGAAAAAAGATTTGGTAAAATAACTTAACATTACGCCTGTAATATACGCCTCGAAGGGATAGGCAGAGGTGCTTCTTAGTAGGTACAATATTTCGCCAGTTACGTTTAGTCTCATACGGGACGAGCCTATTACCATCGACCGGGCATAAATGATAAATGATTTTATTTCTGTAAGTAGATTTGTACAAACACTTTTACACGTCAATCATATTTTTTTAAACTAGACGAATTCGGCCTTTCTGACTAGTCTGAGAAAAAAGGCCGAAACAAACTCAGTGGTCACAGTCTCTTTTAAAGTCCAGACATAATGTTGGTCAGATCAGAGGCTCCGGGCTGGTACTGAGAAACATAATAACACTTTCCCCGACCTTGGAATAAAACCCAGGGCTTAGATGAAAACTACTAAAAAAAATGCCACTAAATGCTACTAAATGCCTACTCGACAATGATTTAAATTTCTCCTACCAACCGACACACTTTATTTTCTAGGCATGTTATCGTAAAGCAGATTAATGAAAACAGTTTTTATTTACTTATAAGTTTATGTATGTATTTTTGTATCTATAAATACCCACACTCTCGCCCGTACCATGTACTCTGGCCGCACTTAATTGATCTCTTGGACTCTAATCCAACAAACGGCATGTCAGAAGTACTGTGAGAGGGATTTATGAAAGTATTGTTAACTTTTTACTTGATGATTTTATATTTTATCTTGTATGTGTATCTATATACAAACTGTGTCTTTAATTTCTGTAATTGATTTTAAGCAGTTTTTATTAAAGAAATAAATCAATCTATTATACAGTATATATTGTATATACCAATATAATAATCTATCTATTATAGTATATTGTATATATACTTATTATTTGGCACCAATGACAATCTCATTTTATGTCCACACAATCAGTGTCTATTCCAGGCACGGAAGAGATCGCAGAAAGCGATAAGACCGCCCATTGTATGAATTGTAGTATTAAACGATATTTTTTTGTTATCTATTTTCTGGTGTACAATAAAGTATTATTTATATAAATAAGTTTCGTGTTGATAGTCGTAAGCGTAGGTAAGAAATAATTGGGAATAGTTTGTCTAAATTGATCCAGTGCGTGTCTAGCTCCCATTAATATTCTAAATTGCTTTAGATCTGCTACTACTAGGTGAAACAGATCCAATTTTTCTGAGGTAGTAGGTATGACCTACTTATATTCTTTTGTGGAATCTACAACCTCTGAAAACAGCCTTAATTGAAAAAAAATGGTATTTATTGTGTTAAAAGATAAAATCAACACCTGAATATAAAACCTTGTTAGAAATAAGCGATATTCAGAGGCCCTTTCCCTAAATCCGGATGGTGTAATAAGAGAAAGGGAGGAAGTGTCCCTATTAAAACATCACCTAAATATTGGGCCCTTAATATCGTGTAGCGTAATAGAGGTTTAATCTCTTCCAACTCTCACAACCCATTCTATAACTACATTACCTCAACACAAAAGACCTCGTAAAACACCTAGGTAATTTGCATTTCAAAGTTCCGCTAAGCATCCAACAAATCAAACATGGAAATAGGCAAACGAGCTCTCATTCTGCCTCCTCGCTCGTCCCGGGCCAGACCGGAATCCCGTAGATAATAAAACGCAGTAAAACACAGTCCGCCGCACTGTTAAATCTTTTCTAAACCGGGAACAATTCGCTTTTACCGCGTCGGGAAACGCCGCCGTCGTATCTCACTAACGGACATTTTTACCGCAAACCCATTCGTAAATTTTTCAAACTTGGAATAGCTGATACGACGAGTACGGAAATGGGTTTATTTCGATACTGGCAACTGACACTGAATAATCTGTTACACTGTCAAACCTACGCGGTTTTGGAGGGAATAGAAATTTTAATGTTCGTTGGACTTTTTTTTTCGACCACTGCAATCAATCTCTACTAACCTCGGCAGGGCGGTACTTCATGGCCACCAGAAGCAAACCATGTTGTTTCTAATTTTATCTCGATTGTGGGTGAACTTGCCAGGGAATTTAGATTTAGGCAATCCTTTAGAGTCATGACTTCTACCCATCACCTACAGCAGCAGCGCTATCATCACTGTTGATGGCCCTGCGAAGGTAAAGTAGATAATCTCATTACCTACTACGGCATGAGCAATATGCCGTATTTTCCGTAGTTGCCGTAGTTTCAATTTCCAAAAATATAACACGAAACCAATTCACATTAGGTACTAACAGAATTTAAGCCACAAAAGTGCCTTCCACAAAGGAATATCCAGCCATGTAGACAGGCCACATCTTCCTAATTACAGATACAAATGATACGATACCTTATGAAGTTACGAGATACCGTACTCGCTTTTTCATCGTTGTTTCAATAAGAATTACTCTTTCGATATCCTTTCGCGAGTAGGCAGTTTATCGCGCCCCTGGCCATGTTTCAGCACTCTAAACACGTAGCCATGTCTGTTACATTCGTTACGATATCGCCGCCTCTGAAGTTTTATGTGATAACGTTGAAGGGAGAATCACTTCAGCTTAGGCGAGAAAGATAATGCAGATATAAGTTTAAGCTATCCTCGTGTTTCCTACCTCAAAGCTTTTTATTGAAGTTTTTCTTTGTAAGTCGTATATTTGAGCGAAATTAAAATCAAAAGTCATTTTTTCAAATTAGGCTGAGAATCAGCACTTTTCGAACGTCAAAATTACAAAAGACAGTCCCCCAAAAACGCCTGCCCTTCACCACTTACTAGTGCTATCGCTGGGAAGAAGAAGTGGAGCAACAAACTCCCCAGCAGCACAGGTGTCTGTTCAGTTAGAAAATACTTAATTTTATACAATACTAGGTACCTATGTTAAGTAATTCACATTACAAGACACAGAACATAAAATTAAATTATTTGCCATATGTCAGCTAGCCACACCAATATACCAACAAATATAAAAAAAACTATACCTACTCAAGCTAAAAAATAATTAATTAAAATTAAAATGTAAATAAAAACTTCCTAAATAAAAGCCTCCAGGCATAAAGGGCGTCACAGCTTACATATTTATGCATTGCTGAGTTCTGTTCACATAGCTGTCACTTAAAGTCACAAATGATAAACTAGGACCATCGAAGTAAAATAATTAAATAAGTTAAATACTTATAACAATAACCTGTCAGTAAGCTAATTCTGGAGAAAAAACATAAACATTGTCTTGAGTTAATCAGGGCGACCAACTATTCTTATCGTGTAAGTAGTCGTTGATGGAATAGTATGCCTTTGAACAAAGGTTGGATTTTACTTGAGCTTTAAACGCATTCAAAGAGGCAAGTCTAGCAAAGAAGGGGGTATCTTGTTAAAATGGTTGCGTACACAGTGTCAACATCCTCTGCCCAACCCTTCGAGGAAACAAGGCGTAATGCCCACACGCAAGACAATCATTTTAAAAATCAAAATTGTTTATTTGCATAAAATGTGGTAGGTACAGACGCCAGCACATCAAGCTACTACAATCTGTCAAATTTATTTAATAGGTTTTTAACTTCATCGCTAAAGCATTAAGGTTCAAGGTAGATTGGGAAAATTTGACAGTTTCGGGTAGCTTGACCTGCTGGCGTCTGTACAAAAGATTGTAAGTATATAAAATTGTAGTGCAGACACATTCCGCCATTTAACATATTGTTATCGAAATCGCTAAGGAGGACTTTATATACCTTACCCAAAACCAACTGAATGGAATTCATGGAATGCCCCGCGTTCGTCTAAGTACAAAATTACGTCTGCCGTCGACGAGTGTCGATTGCTGCAGTTGTGTCTGCCGTTTGTGCGTGCCGCTCGTATAATGATATGATGCGTTAGTGCGTCGAGCTTAACTGGACGTTAACGAAGTGACGCCCGACGCCTATTCCGTCAGATGCCCATAATACATCGTTAAAATCCTTTAAATAGTTTTCAGATGACGCCACAACACAACACATTGACACAGTTGTCTAAATAACTTGGTCGACTACCGACAACTTTTTAAAGACAATTTATCGAATCAACCTGTCTATGAAACTCATAAAAACTCATAAACAAAAAAAATAGATCGAGTTTTCCTTGCATTGTCCTAGTAAGGCAACGTCTCGAAAGAATTCCCTTCAAAAGAAATCAAAGGATCCGAGGTAAAGCCGATAATCCCACCTTCCGTTCCATTTGTTTTCAATAGAGGCCAGCCTTTTGTTACATATTTTGGTTGTAACACCTTTGTAGTCTAGCCGTACCTAAATCTGATAAAACAATTCTTCACAAACTTGCTGTGATATAATAAAGTGTAATTTATTTTTATACCAAATGTCTACCTTTGTCCACTGTGTTATTAGCAGATCAGGGAAACAAAGCTCCAAAGGGAAGAGGCCTATAGTATCATATAATATACCACATACATAATGGGTGGATCAAGGCTATGATGAAATGATGATGACCAACCCAAGAACTTCTGTATCTTTACTGGATTTCGAGGTCCCGTTCGTTAGAGTGATCAGTTTACCTAATAGTACAGACGCCAGCACATCAAGCTACCCGAAACTGTCCCCCAATAAACCTTGAACCTAATGCTTTAGAGATAAAGTTGAAAATCAATTAAAGAAATTTGACAGATTGTAGTACGAGGGCGGAGTGATAAGTCTGGTAAAAATTAAACAAGGAGTCAATTTCATTTAATTATTATTATTTATTTTTCAAAGTAGTTGTAACTTATAAAACGACGCAAAAATTCGGTTTTATCCCGTTGAAACAACGCCAAACCTGCCTCCGAAGTGGTCACACGCATGCGTTTTTGATCAACAGTCGGTAAACGCGACACCCATCGCGCGGATCGCTTCTTCTTAGCTAAATGTTGGTGTAAGATATTGCGAATACGTTCGTCTGAGATGATATACACAGTCTGGCCATAAATACTGTTACAACTAAAAATAAGAAAGATATTACATTTGAATTTGGAATCTGTCGTTTTTATACGATTGTTCATTGAGTTTTCTAATTTTGGCGCCAATACATTGTACAATATTTTGCGATTTTAAAATGGAGTGGGGTGATAAAGAGAACCGAATTGCTGTGATTGCATTACACAAAGTTGGTATGGAGCCAAATGCAATTTGTAAAACTCTCCATACACTTGGTATTAGTCAAATGTTTGTGTACCGGGCTATTAATAGGTATGTACCTACATAATAATGTCAACGGTACATACAAAAAGGCCCAGCGTCAGCTTCTATATTCGACAAGAATCTCACATCATTTTCACTTTAATTTATATTTATTTTAGAACATAAAAAGGAATCTAACAGTTTATTTTGCTAAAATTTTGCTGCATGTTGACGTGACACCAGAAATATATATCAAAACTTTCGTCGTAAATGCTTCTATTTTTAATCTGTACATTGCTTCGCTCCGTTTCAGAAAATATTAACATTTTAAACATTGGCTACTCATCAGATGAAAGAACATCGTATTTTATAAGCTTATCCACATTGGAGGGACAGAGATGGCAAAAGTGTAAAACTTGCAAAAATTAAAATATTGATATTTTTTTAGTGGAAAATAGACATTGCGTTTTTGATTGATTGTCTTGATAGCGATTTGTGATGATATCACAAATGCTTATTTAGATTTTCTGTATAATTTTAGTCCATTACTTCTATGTTCATATAATTTAAGAGTGATTTCAGTTTTTGTGCAACTCCTGCGACAATGTCATCACAGTCAATCTTTTGTACCTAAAAATATGTCAGAAAAGAGTCGGCCCGAAAACAAAAGTATTGAGTTCGACCCTATTTTACCCGATCAGGGAATATTATTTTATCAAGAATGCCCAGCGGAGTACGAAATCGAGCGGCCTAGATTACTGCCTTTGAAATCTACGACTCAGATTCGGTTTGAGCAGCTGCAGCACGAAGCAGCAAGGGTTTGGAGAGAGAGGCAGAAAACTGCAAAGAAAAACTGACTTTATTTATTTGTAAATCAGTGTAGTGTTGTGACAAAATGGCTTACACGTTATTTGTGATAGAACTGATATCTGCGTTCATATTAGCAGCAACTTTACTGTACAGATATGGTGACTGCTATAGAAACCATATTATAGTGACGGTCTCAGTGTTAACAGCATGGTACTTCTCTTTTGTGATTATGTTCCTCTTGCCCCTGGATATATCATCGGTGAGTACTAGATTATCTTCCTGAAGTGGGTTTTTCTAATAAGAATCATATTATTACACTTCAATTAAATTGTAACGATACCTCACAACATTGAAATATTATCAAACATGATTTGACTCTGAATCATAAACTTGTCCGGCGGAATTCATAAACTTTCTAAGATCTATAATATTTATATGAGTACCAACCACAATCATTGTTTATTTCCCTCAGACTGTGTATCGACAATGTATGGAAAATGTAACAAAAGTAATGGAGACTACTCAAGCTACGCTACAGAATGGCTCAACTACGGTAGCTCCGCCAATCATTGAGTGTCATAAGCCTTGGAGCTTGATGAGCTCCAACGTGTTCCCTAACCTTTGGAGGGTTGTGTATTGGACATCACAATGTCTCACTTGGTAAGTATTAAAATGACCTGTAAATAATACAATACAAAAATGTATATGTTACAATAACTCTATTCCCACTTGCATGGGCAAAAAACATGTTGAGTTCTAGAGTAGCAGGTAACTTATAGTCCGATAAACCATGCCATGTACGTCTGGGGCAGTGTCAGTTAACCTCGCTGCCACCTTGATGTATTACTAAGGCATAAGCTATTATTTCACAATTTGTATGGATATGAGGAAAAATAACTTTTCTGATAGCAGTTCCATTTAGTAAAGTCAATAATGGAGTCAGATAATGTGGTTTTTATTTGAAATGTTACCATTATCAGTTAATCTTTCCTGTTATGTACCATATCATTAAATCAAGTAAAGGTCTATGTTATGATAACAAAAAAATAATAAAACCTTTTCACAAAAACATATTGCTCTTTAGTTGAATTTTTTGTGGTAACTATTGTTTAGTGATAAGGTTTATGAGGATATTTTGGGATAAAGAATTTTTAAATCCATTGAAATGAATTATACAAAAACTAACTGATAACGTCCTAGCTATCAAGCTGAGTTTGATACCATAGGGCTTTATAATGTGCCTCTAACACACCAATCAATATTTTTTACACTTTGAATCAGCTCAATTTTTACTAATCATAAAACTTTTATTCCAGGTTAATAATGCCAATGATGCAGTCATACAGCAAAGCTGGCGACTTCACAGTCAAAGGAAAACTAAAATCAGCTCTAGTCGACAATGCCATCTACTATGGTTCATACCTATTCATATGCGGCATACTTCTCATATACATTGCCTTGAAACCTGGGGTATACTTAGACCCGCCTAAAATAAAGGCTATTGCATCATCAGCCAGTAATACATGGGGTCTGTTCCTACTAATCCTATTACTTGGATATGCATTGGTTGAAGTGCCTAGAAATCTGTGGAATAATTCAAAGAAGAATTATACTTTAACTTACTGTTACTTCAAGATTGCTAAGCTAAGCACAGATAAGTGTGAAGCTGAGGAAACCGTTGATGATATCTTGGATGTAAGTATTTATATATTGGTCTAATAAATTTATTTTTTGGCAGAACGGATATTGGCAATAAATGATAATATTTATCAAGCAGCTGTATTGTGGATGTAGAATGAGGATAATATTTTTATCACCATCTCTAATCAGTAATTCTGACATACTTACTTTGATAAAGTTCACCTATATTTTTTTTGTTTTGAAATGCTTCTCTGATGAAGAATGCCACCATGAACACCGAATTAGTAATAGAAAAAAAAAATAACTAAGTCAAATGAAAAATGTAGTATGATTCCACCCTAACATGCTTTCTTTATCTATTCAGAGTCTAAAAGCGGTGTCTACAGCAGTAGGGTCGGGTCACCCTCTGTATCGTCATGTCGATACCATAGTGCAGAAGTTACCAATACAACTGCGAGACAGACTCAATGGACGCGCGCCGCCTGAGAGACCCACACCACCTTCCTTGAAGTCACTCGTCAATCTACACAAAAAGGTAATTTCCAACAATCAGATAAGTCTGTAAACATTACATATTTCTCGTCCTTAAACTTGTTGTGATTTCTCAAAGGCATCCGACTGTCTTGTCCATAATACATTAATCAGGAAATCGCATCAATATGGGATTTCAAAATTAGGTCTACATTTTACTATTTGGACCATGAGTAATAGGGTTCAGAATGACGATAGTAACTTCTAACGACGTCCAGAGCCTAAGGATATAATGGGAGTTCAACAGGGTTCTATTTTTGGCCTACTTTTTTTTACATATTCCATATATCTATGTACACAGACTATCAAAGCACTACACGTGCTACAGCGTACGGAAACGCAATGGTGTCTGATGCTGGAACGCATCTTCCATCTCGAAGACATTGCGGCTAACCAGCGGTCGCCTGACCACCGGTTCCAACACACGTTCCACACGCCACGGCCTAGAGTGCAACGGATATTCTACCCGCCAATCATTGGTAAGTTAACATCACAGATATGCCTCGCAATAATGCTCCTCGTCTACTGGGCACAAGCACAAAATTGCTTCAGCAACATGTTTTTGTATTGCGTGGCCCTTATTCATTGGAAAACCTTGTTGCACAACATTGTTTCTTTCAACAAATCAAGCCATGTTGTGGCCCTTAGTAACTGATTTTAACATGGCGAAATAATTCCCACTATGAAATTTATTCTAATCTAATTATCAAAATATTTTATTCTTTGGTAATAGAGAGCATTCCAAACATAATTCATTTAATTCAGTTAATTAACCTAGCGTCCAATGTAAGTTCCGTTCCAATAATGACGATAACGTAATTTGATATTTTGAGTATGAATCAGATTATAACACACATATTTCAAATGTTCCAAACTGATGTTATGTGATATTCACCCTTTATGATACTAACTATATATAACTATATTGTGTAATTGGTGTTTACCAACTACACATTAGTCACAATAATATTCCCATCAAATATGTTAATCATCATTTCATTTAAATATAAAACCTCATCATCGTTACCATAATATTTCACAACAATTGAAATTGAAAATATTTAGTAATAAAACCGAAAGAGGATTCCAAATTAATAGACAGGTACTGGGGGTCTACTCCGAAGTGGTATCGGCCGAATGTTCGGCCGTTTCCTACTACGAAGTTACTATTTGGTTCGGTCGGTCCCGATCCTACACTCCTACACTCTTTCGAATATTGACTATGGTCCCGACCCAACTGAGCCGATCCGAACATTTTCGCATTTTTCAATAATATTCGGTTCGGCCATGGGTCGGTCCGATCCGATCATTCGCATTTTGCACTTCGTAGTAGACCCCCTGTACAGGGTGACACGATACCCTTAGTTAGACTGGTTGTCAGACTCGGGCTTCTGTCTGACTATCCCACTGTCAAAGATCTACAAATGACAGCTGGGCTTAACTTGCTTTCCGAGACACGGAGGGATCTCGTTATGAAATGGATGGTTACCCATCGACGTATCGATTTCAGCAAGCGTTGCTTAACCTATCGAATCAGTCGACCTGTGCGGGTTTAACTTAGCGACTCCATGAGCCCCTTGATAGATCTTGATCTATTAAGGGGCTCATGGAGTCGCTAATGAAAAGGATAATTTTTCAGAATGGTACTGGGAATGCTTCCTGAGGCAGTACTTCCTAAAAACGATGGCAGTGATAACTGGCATCTTGTCTATAGCCGTGGTCTGGTCCGAGATGACGTTCTTCTGCAAGAAGCCTGTCCTCTCCATATTCGCGAATATTGTCATAGCAGCTACCGATACGTACAATTATTCGGCAATTGAGGTGAGTTACACTTTTATTAAAGTCTTTCGTACAAGTGACAGGTCTTATTACGTCAGCGATGCTTGTATTGGCTGCGCGAAGCAACGGCCCTGTCGTCCCAAACCTCCTTTGATTATAAAACCAAACTTTTGTGAAACCAGTAAGTAGCTCCACTTTGGACTTGCGAGGCAGTGGTCTGTCTAATTTTACATAAGGAAACCCAATGTTAGTGCAACAGCTTGTAATTATTCACCAGTACTCACTAAACTGTGGCAGGATACTCTTCCCCCTCCTACTCACTATCTACCACCAAAGGAGCATCTCCCTGCAGGGTGTAACCTTCCGTGGTCCACCTGGAAGTCCCTGAACCGTCTCCGGACACAAGTGGGAAGATGTAAGTCCAACCTGGTAAAGTGGGGCTACCTTGACGGAACGGCAGCGGGGTGTGATTGTGGAGCTATGTCGCAAACCATGCTCCACCTCCTATCCTGCCCTCTGTGTCCCAAAACATGCAATCAAAGTGACCTCTGCGCTGCCACTGTCGACGCCGTGGAAGTGGCAAAGCTTTGGGCCAACAAGATATGAAATTCAGTCGTGCCAGCGACACGAAGAAGAAGAAGAAGACCAGTACTCAAACATTGCCCTAGAAAGTCGTCTTTTAGTATTTCAATAATCGTATTCACATAGATGTTGTTTCGTGATACATCCAGTTATACGGATGTCTACCAATTCGACTTACTAGCATTTGATCAGCTGTTAATCTCATCATAAACATAACCTTTTAACCTTTCTCCCTCAGATAATCTCAACAGTAATAATCGCGTACATGTTCTACTGTGCGTACTCTACCGTTCTCAAGATCCGTCTCCTGAACCTGTACTACCTAGCGCCTCATCACCAGACCAATGAGTACAGTCTCATATTCTCAGGCATGATGGTCTGTCGACTGACGCCCGCCATGTGCCTCAACTTCCTCAGCTTGATACATATGGACTCTCACGTTATTAAGGAGAGGATTATGGAGACTTATTATACGCAGGTATGTTGTGACAGTGAAATGAGTGGACTATCTACAATATAGGACATGAATTCGGCACATGATTCTATAGAGCGTAGAAATTTTTGGTTGGATACCAAAAAACAAAAATCATTTGTTTCATAGAAAAGTGCAATACCTACGCGTTAAAATTGTATGGACCAGCTAATTACTTTGTTTTAAATAACCAAAAAAAAGAAAAATTTCAACACATGGGACTCAGAATCATGTACTGAAAATCCAGTGTTGCGCTTCGATGGCCCTGCCACCCGTATATTCGACTCGAATCGAATTGCCTTACTGCTCAACTATGGTAACTTATTTCTTATCTAAATTATTGTAAATTCATAATCAATTTATTCAATCTATTATTGCAATGTGTTTTTACATTATTACTGGTTTTCGAACCATTCATGAACTTGGAAACGGCACCAAAAAGTATTAAGCCTTGACGCGATTAGTGATCGTCAAAAACCTAAACAGCTTGTCTTTTATTAGCTCATGTTGATTGCGAAGGTTTTAACTTTAACTGACTTTATGCTTTTCGTGTGTATATAATAGTACTACTGCTCTCAAACGTGAAGGAAAATATCATGAGGAAACCGTCATGGCCTAGAAACATGAAGACATGTGACATCCACCAACCCGCATTGGGCCCTCGTAGTGGATTACGGCCCACTCCCTCTCACAGAGGAGGCCTGTGTCCCTAATACAGGACAGAACTAATCTTATGTCTATCTTTTGTCCGTTTCTTAATGAAATAGAAAGAAAAAGATGCACTGAACTTAAATTTAATTTAGTTTGTGAACAGGGAATCGGCGTCAATATGTAGATACCTCGTCAAAGCACATTGTAACGCAAAAGACAATCTCACTCCCATCTCATTCTCTTCTCATTGTCATCTTTTCTCTGTAGATAATGGGTCACATGGGCGTGCTGGGCATCATCGCCGAAGGGTTCAACATCTACTTCCCGATGCTGGTCGTCCTACTCTGTGTGGCGACGTACTTGTCGCTCGGCAGTCGACTATTGTCGCTGTGCGGCTTCCAGCAGTTTGTGGGCGACGATGAGCTCACTACCGACCTAGTTGATGAGGGACGGGAGATTGTGAAGAGAGGTTTGTTAACCTTCTACTTATAATAACTTAATTTGGAAGCGAATCTGAGGCTCAAAACTCAGCCAAAGACCCTACAGTCTACAGCTTCGGGGCATATGATACCCCTAGTTATATACTGCGAAAATTCTTTATTTTAATTAGTATATTAACACATGATAACTTTTGCTGTCCAATTGCAAGTTCCACGATGCGAGGAGCTCGTCTACGTGTTTTTCAAATTTACCTATTGAGCGAGCGGAACGCCCATTTAGGGCGTTCCTACTCATTATGTCCACCAAACCGCACTGGGCCCGCGTGGTGGATTACGGCCCACTCCCCTCTCACAGAGAGGAGACCTGTGTCCCAGCAATGGGAACATTATAGGTTTATTACGCTATATTATGCTAGTTATAAAAATACTGGTTTTACAACATTTTCTATACGATTGTAACAGAGAAACGCAAGCGTCAACGTGCGGAAGAGTCGCTAACTCGTCGCCGTGACTACAGCGAGAGGTTTTCAAAGTACAGGTCGCCGCGTGACACCCAGGATGGAGGTAATACGAACAGCCATTGTTTTATAAAGCTTTTCTCTAAATTAATATCTATGTAAATTTTAGTAAAACTAAAGTCCTTTGAAGTAACTCTTTCCAAAGTAAACATCGAATAGAAATATCTCAAGTCATAAAAAAATAGTATTTTCGTTATAAGACAATTTACACAATATTTTTTTTTATTTTAAACAATTTTGTGTCCAGAGTTCTACTAGTATTTTTTTGTTTTGTCTTGTTCATTGTCTTTGTCACTAATACTATCATTTGCACTTAACTCACTCCTGCACTGCCCTTTAAAACGACTACTATTCTGCTCTGTTTACTGTATGCTCTTGGTATTGCCCTTCTAGATTGAAAACTTAATTCCATGGCCTTTTTATACGTAACTGTTCTCGCTTTTGATTTAAGAGATTGAATCAATAAAGCAGGTTGGTCTAATATTTTATATCAACATGTCTCATGCAAAATGGCTTTTGCATGTGACTGCAAGCATGAAAAAAACAACGTTTTAGGCCCAGTTGCACTACAAATTGCTAAATACATTTATGGCTTTATTTTAAACAGGGTAGCCCAGTGGTAACGGCCGCGACTTACGAGTTGTAGGTCCTGGGTTCGAACCCAGTCAGACGCTTTACTTTGTTTTAATTATTTCATCACCACTACTCTCAAAACGGTGAAGGAAAACGTCGTGAGGAAACCGGCATGTCCTAGAACCAAAAATTCGAAGACATGTGACATGAGACTGGGCCCGCGTGATTGATTATGGCCTACTCCCTCTCACAGAGAGAGGAGGCCTGTGTCCCAACAGCGGGAACATTATAGGCTGATGATGCTAAATGTATTTAGTGATTTGCAGTTCAAGCGGGTTTTAATTATTAAATGAAATCGCATCTTGTGTTAGTTGACTTCGCGTAGACGCTACTCTGTGCTCAAACGCCGGGTAGGCTTGATTGTATTGAAACTACCGTCGCTTTGACGCAGCGAGGGTCACGTTGAGCCATTTACTTATCCTCACACTGGAACGCCATAAACAACTTCGCCCGAATATCCGTCCTAATAGTCCGTCCTCATCATTTGAAATTGTCTAAACGGCCTCTGCGAGTTGGCTTCGGCCCCTGGTACGCCTTATGATAATAATGATGAATTTTATTGAACCAATGTTACAATACCTTAAATAAAGGCTATAAAGAATTTATAATACTTACTACACCAAAAGCCAACAACAAACAGACCCTTCTTTCCTGTCATCATTTATTTTATCGGTTATTGTGCATGTCGTCACATTTCAGCCCACACCGGGCTCCTCAACGACGTGGACTCAGACTACTACGTGCAACCGAGCCCTGAGCGCAACCAGCCACAGGTCACAGGCTACCAACGAGCTGAAGTACCGTATAACAGGTCCGCACTGACGCTGGAAGATGAGTTAGACCACCGGTTCGGCGAGAGTACGCTGCCGTCCATAAGAACTGACTTCGATGACCGAAGGAGGGATAAGATGACCATCCCGCCTCGCGGATTGTTTGATGACGTATAGAGTGCAATGTTACGCTAGTAGGTAATTTTTGTAGGAGTTTCTGTGGAGGTATTGTTATTTAGATTAAAAAGGAACCTTTTTTTAAGAAACGGTCGATGTGTAAGCGAGTGATCTCAGTCTATCGCGACAACGGTGGTATTGTGTCGTCTGATCTAAGCGTTCTCGCTTGTATATTTAAATGGAGCTGTTCACATGCACCACGGCGCGATTCAGTTGTGTTGTGATAACTTTACAGTGTTGTTGTAATTGCGAAATGTCTCTAAGACAACTTATTACGGCATTTCAATGTAATTTGTTCTTAATCAACATTACAATAAGTTGCAAAACCGTGTGACCTTGATAGCTTATAGTTATATTATAATAAATGGTAATACCTTCACAAAAACAGGTCAATTAAGTTATTGTAATTAGGTTTAAAGTAATCGTTATTAGTGATAATGGTAAAATGAATGAAATGTGCGATCGATGTGTGAATAGTTTGCAATTGATTAATTATAGGTACAAATATAATATATTATGGCTTACATTATTATATAGAATCGAATTCGGTGATAACCAAACATAATATTCAGCATAAAATCACTGATCAAGCTTGCTAATGATACAATCACAATTTGAATAGAAGAAATTTTACGCTTACAACTTACTGTAAAGATTCCTAGTTTTAAAACACAATTTGTCCGATCTACAAATTCTAATCTTTGTATACAATTGCACCAAGTGACCTACCGCTGTATTCATCGTAATTATTAGCATTTCGGTCCTAAAACTACATATTTAGTGGTGCCATAGTTGATGGTCGTATATTCTGTTAGGCAGCTGTCATAATTCAACCCCACGAATGCCCGATTTCTTGTACCAACGATTGTTGGTATTACTAAAGCTACGCTTTCCTGGAAGAGCAGTGGATGCCACATAGCGTCCACAATTTACCGGCGAATAACGTTATTTATAAAAGTAAGTTGGTGTGTTTTCCTAGAGAACGTTTTTGACACCATGAAGCTTCTTTTTAATGAGCCGTCATAGCAGCCTTTATGTGGCGGTCACCTCTCTTCTAGAAAACCGTACACTACTATCTTCACCAATATCGAAGCGTAGTTACCATTACATTAATTAATCTCACCTATATTCCCCTAAGGGGTAATTAAGGTTAGGTAGAAGAATATTAACCTGTCGTATGCCGCCGAAACGTAGATTAATGCTCCAAAATAGGTACAGTAGGTTGCCGGAGCGTATATCTACGTGTTATCATCGCACTCCCGCGCGTACCGTATTCTGCGGCAGACAGCGCTTTATGGGTCTTACTATAAAAACTTATACACTTGTTCCGTGTGTCTAATGTCACTGGTACAGACGCCAGCACATCAAGCTACTACAATCTGTCAAATCTCTTTAATAGATTTTCAACTTTATCGCTAAAGCATTAAGGTTCAAGGTTGATTGGGAAAATTTGACAGTTTCGGGTAGCTTGACCTGCTGGCGTTCGTACGTCAAAGTCCATATAATTATGTCATGTTTAAAAGGTTTTTAGCCTAAACAACTGACGAACACTGTTTTGTGGTGTTAAGTTATGTGTTTAGCGCGGTGTGGCATACGAAAGGTTAAGCACACCCACATTCGACAGTTACGTAACCCATTCACGTTTTATAGAAAAAAAATTAAGTATTGTAAAACTTTTATAAGTACCACGAGTACCACTTCGAAAGTTCAAATTGATTTGCAATCCGTTTTTAGATATTTGGAACCGGACATGTATAGTCTTTATGTCGCATAATATGTAAGTAAAATATCAGTTTACATTAGGCACGCAGTATTTAAATAAATAGAGTGCTTAAACGCACATTATTACTTACTTTATTTGTAAAAGGCCTACTGCACATTTACATATTTATTCAAGAATATATATTATATAATTTTGCATTATTGTTGTTTATCCTATAATTTTAATGTAAGTACTAACTAAACGTTTTCCGATCTATTAGTGTGTATACAGGGTGAGTTTTAGAGATAGAAGATCAACATCCGAATTGCGTAACACAGTTTCGATCACAGCCCGAGAGTTTTGAAGGATATTTCTAATCCATTTCTTCATAGGTTTAACAAACGCATCTGCTCAACAACGTAAATAACGCAATGAACATGGCTGAACTGTCAAAATGAAAGAAAATGTAATTAACTGTCATTTTATGTGTGTTACGCTAGTACCCTGCGGGTCGACATTCAAAACTGAGTAGAGCAAAATGTTCAAAGAAGTAATGTCTCGATTTTCGGCGAAGAACTGAAGGCCAATTCTCGTAATTTAAAAAGTTCAAAATCTAGTCGCAGTGTCATCTCGGCGACAAGCATATGTCGAAAATGTAGGGAAATTAGAGGTATTTTTGACAGATTGAGACTGAGATCAGACTGAACGATCTTAAAATTACGAGAATTGCCCCTCTGATTTGTAATTTCTCACAATTTCTCTCCGAGGTCCCATCTGCGACAACTCACCGTGTATATTAACTGCGTGGAGGTACTGGTTTCATTAACAAATCGAGATTATCACTATGCTGTAAACTTGAAATATTTAAACTAATATAAATAAACTGTGTATTATTTCGTGTGTACATAATTATTACTTATGTAGCTTAGATGGATGTTTTTATGCTAATTAATTATTTTTGTTATTGTATACTTTATTTC
Source organism: Apamea monoglypha (assembly GCA_911387795.2). Taxonomy (NCBI): domain Eukaryota; kingdom Metazoa; phylum Arthropoda; class Insecta; order Lepidoptera; family Noctuidae; genus Apamea; species Apamea monoglypha. The sequence continues at coordinate 6,392,070 of OU426918.1, forward strand.
ATTCCATAGGTTTATTTAATGCAGTAAGCATTAAACACTGATGTGATATTGTTATCTGGTGTATTATTTTATTACTCTTTCCCTTTCATCATTCTCCTGCCTTTATCCCAAACCCAATTTATTTGGGGTCGATGCAACATGTCTTTTCTTCCATACTTTTCTATTAGCCGCCATCTCGAAAGTCACCCCCCTTTCTAACCATATCATCATTCACACAGTCCATCCATCGTTTCTTTGGTCTCCCCCTACTCTTATAGCCATCGACGTTCATACTCAAAACTTTCCTCACGACATTTTTCTCATCCTCCGTTAGCCTCCGTAACGCATGCTCATACCATGACAACCGGTTTCCACACAACTTTTAAGTTACCGGTGCCACTTTCAGAATTACTCTTTCCCTTTATGAACTAAAAAATATGAATGTAATTATAAACTGTATTAACAGTCACTTCTGGTATACAATCTGTATACCGTATGGTCGTGATGGCAACATTTGTTCCTTTAGCCCGACTGGACTGTTCATTTATTACGCAAGACGATTTGAAAGGGTTCGAAAAAGTGATTTTAAAATTTAAACAAACAGCCGTAGGTTCTAGCGGGCAGTCAAAATACTTTTTGAAGTGAAACTTCTTTACGCACGCTTGACTTGGGGAGTAAGCTGGCGAACGCGTGACGTAAGCGTTACGAAAAGTGTGATTGGGCGAGACGAACGAGAGCTGAGTGGGGAATATAAGCAAGAGAAAGCAGTGCACGCGCACATTTTCTTTTTCTCTTCCTCTCATAGCCAAATACGTTCCGTATATCTAAGCACAGTGCAGACCTATTGTCTGTATCACAGTGTTTCAATTAATATTTTGAGAAAGAAGTTTCACTTCAGTCGTGTGGTCATAAGCACACTCGGTTTTTTTTTTTATCCGTTTACAGTGCGTTGTCACTGTTGTGCTAACAAAAGCGGCCAAGTGCAACTCAGACTCGCACACGGAATGGTTCTGTACCACCGTACAATATTTAACACAATTTTTTTTTTTAAATACTTCAGTAAATAACATGTTTCTTGTATACCCCTTTAATTTTTAACTTTATTTTTATTATTTGTTGTTATAGCAGACAGTAGTGCACACTCTGTAAAAATGTCAAGTGTATTACGGTTCAAAAGTTAGATTCCCTGTGACGGGCGGGCGGACAGACAGCGGAGCCTGTCTGAACAGGGTCCCGTTGGCGGCATCCTTGTCCCGGTTGGAAGCCGTCCTCAACACAGTTAGGAAAAAGCTAGGCAGGTGATAACAATCTAAATTGACATACTCATTGCCATTTACTTATAGGAACTTGATAAAGCTAACACGATGTTGATATTACAATAAAAACACAGAATATTATCGTATAGAATATTTTAATTACTGGTTTTGTCACGACAATAAATAACAAATGCATGTCCTATTTAAAGTGTACTTTGATACTGTCCATTTTGGTTCGTATTTCGTGAGAGGAGTCCTTGGACAAGTCTTGTGCGTACGACTGGTAGATAGTTCGCAGTTTATCTAACTCTTCCGATTTGTTGAGATCTGGAAAAAATAACAAATTGTAAAGCTTCCATATGTAGCAGTGGATGGAACTGTGATGTCTAGTGGTTGTTTTTGGGTAGATTTTCTTGAGTGCGCTGATAACAATTTGTAGTGTGATCACTAACCCGGATGCACATTAATAGCAGCTGTTTCCAGAACATTGTTGCTGTGGTTGATGTTTTTATTTTTTTGTTAACCTATGTTTTCCCGCTGCTGGGCATAGGGCTTCCCATACTTTTCCAACTTTCCTTATCTTATGCCTTTTCCTGCCAATCGGTCAGGAACGAGTCCAAATCGTCACGCCAGCGTTCTTAGGTCTGCGTCAGTGAAAACGCCGGACGCACCCACTGTGTGACGATCCTGGCCCATCTGTTTTGATGCATCTTATACCTATGACCAGCCCAGTCCCATTTCAGCCTCGCAGACTGGACAGATTGATGAGTAGAGCATGTTATTTGACGTACCTTTTAATTGTTTGACAAGTATTTCCATAATATTGAGGGCGTCCCTTCTGTGCCTCACTTGATTGCTGTTTTCTGTGGAAAACGACCAAGTTTTTTGTTAGATCATAGAAACTGTCCTAGTAATCGTCTATTCGCTATGTTTATAAAGCACGATTTCAAGCAGAGATTTATAAATATAAAGTTCCCAATACTCACGCAGCGTATACTCAATTATCAAAGCGACGTGTCCAGTAACGCTACTGATCGCCTTATCTCTGTTCGACACAGGCACGTTGTCAGTTTCCATCGGTTCTCCAGTATTGGTCAGTACCGTCAACCTCTCTAGTACGCGCGCAACGGAAGCTAGGATGGCCAGCTGCGTCGATCGAGAACTCGTTGGATACGACTTTGAGCAGTGCTCGAAGAATACGTCTTGGTATTTTTCTGTGAAACATAAAAAATAATTATTTTATTTAATTTTATTTAATAATTATGTTACCCATCTGCAGGAATGACTAACTTCCACACAAACTTTCATCCCCCATTAAACCCCTTTAGGGGATGAATTTTCAAAAATCCTTTCTTTGTATGCTCACTTTCGATTTACAAGGAACCCTTGTGCGAATTTTCCTACTTCTGTTTAGGCTGTGCGTTGCCTGTCAGTGAATTAATTTAATATTTTTTATTAAGTAGGGTTTGGTTTGCTTAGTGAAAAGATAGTGCTATTCAAATTCTTTATTTTATTATTTTAACAGACATATATAACCTCATCGCCACTCTGTGAAAAAAAAATAAACACCTGGATATCAAATCTCACCTTGTGTGTCAGGTTCCTTAGGCCACGCTTTGCCCAGTAGTTCGTAGGCAGCTTCTTTGAGCGCCGTCAATTGTTCCCGCCGCTGTCTCGCACCTTCGTTGTCTTCCTCGTCAGATTCTTTGCCCATTGATAATTCATCCTGTAGAAAAAAAAAGTCGCTTTTATAACAAATTCGATCGAATATAGCAAAAGATTGAAAATGAACGACTCGCGAGTGGGCAAACAGACAGAAAAAAATATCGATACAGTGGCTTTGCTAATGTTTCTCAGCACCAAGAACTCTTCGTTTTTATTAAAAGTGGTACAACTTTGTGTTAGCAACATGTTTTTGTGTCGCGTGAAACATGTTATTGTATGGAATGTTGCTGACAACATGTTCAAGACTTGTATCAACCTCGTATCCATGGCAAAGAATGTTCAGAAACTGTTTCTCAACTTTTTTTTTCCCATGAATACAGAACTTTATAATCATAACAAAAGTTTACCTTAGACAATATAATTTTAACGATCTCATAAAGCTGCTGGAAGCGGTCGCAGTGCGTGGCTGCGATGGCCTGCCCGAGCGCGGTGATCGCGTGACGTTTGTACACCATCTCTTGTTTGCGGCTCTCCACTAGTAATGCGTTGATCACCTCGGTGGCCAACGCTTGTGATACTGGAGGCTCGTTTTCTTTTACACTGCGGGATTAGAATCAAAATATTAATGCATGTCGATAAAACATACAATGGCGCCGATTCCCTTGTTCACAAACTAAACTAAATTTAAGTTCAGTGCATCTTTTTCTTTCTATTTCATTAAGAAAAGGACAGAAGATAAATATTAGTTTAGTTCTGTCAAATTAGTCAGCGCCTGACGTAAATTGGCATATTTTTTAGTAGCCATGTTTTTAATGACGTCTAAACTGTCTATGGAGTATCTTAATTTGACAAGACTAAACGAATATTTATCTTCTGTCCTTTTCTTAATGAAATAGAAAGAAAAAGATGCACTGAACTTAAATTTAGTTTAGTTTATGAACAAGGGAATCGGCGCCGACCAGTGATTGCTCAGAATCAATAGAAGTATTAGCTGCTAATATCGCTATTGACTCTAAGCAATCATGTCACCATTATCAACATGCATATTAACAATTAACAAGTCAACATTTCAGGAGAATCCTGTCTAAAATCAACTGTCAACTAATTTCAAGCACTCTACATCGAGTTTGGACGAAGTAAAGACAAGAAAAGCAAGAAATGGGAAGTCCTGAAGTTTTACTAGGCCACAAGGCCTGCGAGTAAGTTTCAGGAATTAATACGAATTACGTTAGGTATAAGAGGCTTGTAAGCCCACGTATGCACGGACGTAAAAATATCGCGGCGGGATTTTATCGCGCAATGGATTCTCAACTCTCGGTCCTGAGCCCAGGGTTAAGAATCCAACTGAGAATAGAATAGAATACTCTTTATTGTACACCATACAAATTATAAAACATAAATATACAAAATTTTTACAAAGGGTGACAATGGGCGGTCCTATCGCATAGAGCGATCTTTTAAAGACAACCTTTGGATGGATTGAGCGCCCCAAAAAAACTCACTTATGGATTTTCAACTCTCGACGCTAACCAGTGCGTTGAAAATACAATGCGCGAAAAGAAAACGCCGCAGGAAAAACGCGCCCGTGCATACCTGGGCTAATGGTAAGTAGCTTTAGTACATTCACTCACGCGCATAACTCTGCAAGTGCCCCAATGACATGTTCCTTGCCGTCGAACGTCTTGCCGTGCACCGCCGCCAACATGGCGCGTATCAACTGCTCCCGATGTTCGCCCAGACCTGACGACACATCCTTGCATATCGCCTTTATCGCGTTTGCCGCCTAAAATTGACAAAGAAATGATTGAAAACATTCATTCGTACATAGTTTAAAGGGGACATAGGATAGCTCTGCCAGAATAGTGTATATTCGCACAGCAGTGTTCGCTATTTTTTTGCCTGGAATTGTTAATGTTCCAGGAAAATATAAAGATTTAAAAATCTTTAGATTCGCAAAGATGGAAAATATATACAGAGTCCAATTAAATTAGCTAGCAAAACTCCACAAACTTTGTGGGTATCGATATCTAAACACGATGAGAGCCATGGAGTATTGCACAGCAATCACATATCTATACTATAAGCCTTAACAGAACGTAAGTGGAAAATAGAAACAACAAAATGTTATTGTGTGCACGTGACTGCAGTGCTAAGCAGCAACCTTTATAGTATAATAATAATTATAAAAAATTATGAAATATAAAATTCACATTATGTCTATACTCTATAATAAAGCTTAATAGTTTATTTGTTTGTTTGAACGCGCTAATATCTGAAACTACCAGTCGGATTTGAAAAAATCTTTGCATTTGATAGCCCAATTGAGATATATAGATGATTGAGAATGTTGAGGAGGGTTAGGTGGACGCTACAACCCTTTTTTTTTTTCTGGGTGGGAAATCATCATATAACTTCTCCCGCTCTGGGCGGAGCGGGAGGGCGTGTCAGACTTTTACTGACTAAAACCCACCCGTGTTCCTTCAGTTGCCTATGCCAGGGGCCACGGTATCTCTTTCGAACAACCCGTGGCCCTGGCAGGCATCGGCTTTAGCGGACCCCGTCAGTTTGTGCTGACATCTCTATGAGGCGCGCGTGGAACACAACGCGCCGTCGACTCGGGCCTGGACCTTGCCGGGCGGCGAGCTGCCCATTGCTCGCCGCCCGCAAGCCCGCGCCTACGGTGGCCGGGAGTCGGCTGGTGACTCCCGACGTCCAGGGCGTCTCCTGCGGCGACTAGGGGCGTGCGGGCGCAGAGATTGCCTCTCCCTCACGCGCTCCGCCTTCTCCTTTGCGAGCATTACTGCTTCGCAGAAGGAGGTGACGGCTTCCCATGCAGACGCTACAACCCTCAGGAGCCGAGTAAAAAGAAAAAACAAGCCAAAAGAACGCTAAGCGAAAACCAAGTAACGCGGCCGGCGATGGGATGCGACGCGGTGGGTCGTGGGCCGAAATTTCACGCGGGCAGAAGCTAGTAAGAATACTACAGTGACGTAACTAATTTACCTGTATCTTTTTCGTCCAGCTACTAGAGTTGAGACACCTCTCAATCTCCTCCCGTATGACTACCAGATGTTGTTTGATGCCACTCTCTCGCGCCGGGCTTATGTCTGTCCATATATCTTCGAACATCTCGACTGTTGTCGAGTCTGAAAATTGAAGTTGAGCTTATTTGAATACGACGTATGATTATTTCTTTAATATCACATCTTTTAACCATGTCTGTGCTTTTCTTAAGAAGTCTGACCAAAGTTTATTAAGATTTTAGAGTGGCAGACTGTGACAGCAATTTATGAGTTTAAGCTCATTAACTTGTGAGATGGATTCTCGCCGGTTTGTGACAAGAATGTGCACAAGCGACACTCTTCAGGTGATTAGCCCTTATTTGTTAAAGAGACGCGGAGTTTCTCTTCTCATACTTTCTAGCGTAAAACTCTGTTCGTGTTAATGAGCGTCAAAACGTAAATGTATCTGAATTTGGAAAGGCGGCTGGTACAAAAGACAAACACCAAACAACCAATTTCCACAACTAACATAAGATTTGATATAGGTTTACTGATCAAAGACAAGATCAGCATAGCTATCCATTTTACAGGCTATCGTGTCGAAATTGACACATTTTGATCACCTGATTTTCCATGCTGTCGGAAGAATAGCGCTTGTCTATTTGATTTAAAGTGACAAAATTTTCGTGTTTTGAATTTGTGTACAGCGGTTAGATTGGGTACGGAAGCGTATCGAATGCTTGGTAATAGTTATGGAGGCTTACAAAAACTTCTCAAATGATTACTATTTTATATTCACCTTCTTCCTTAGGCCCATGCATAGCCAGGAACACCATCGGCGCTAACAACGTCTCATTATCCTTGATATGCTCTATCTTAGCCTTGGATATAGACTTGAGACAGAGCGCGATGGCCGACCGGGACATGTCGTCTTCTTTTGTTTCGTATAATGATACTAGCTTCTTCATTAGCTTTTCTGCTGATTGGACCTGGAATGTGAGGTTGATTAGTAAAATATGTCTTTGATTGAGAATCAGATTGCTAAATGAGTTTTTCTTGGATGTCATTTTAGAACATTATACATATAACCTGTTAATTTTTTTTAATAATGTGCTCACATAAGCGCTGAACATATGCAAAGGAAAGTCTTGAAGAACGTTTTCCATGATCACGGTTGGTAAAGCTGATAGATTTGGAAAATCTAACAGGTTATAATACCTATAGCAACCATAAAAACTCTTTGCTCTTTGCATTTAGAACTCATGTCTTTTTCTTTTAATTTTTTCAGTAACTTCACTGGAAAATAGTACATATTTCATACAAAAAATTAGATAAAAATGAAAACTCACCTTCGCATAAGCTGAAACTTGACCTAACGCTTCAGAGTAATTCTTCCTCACGGTAGAATTCCTATCGAAAGTACCAGTCAGTAGGTTCGACATGATCTTCCCGGCGACCGGTTCTAGGTCAGTTCTCAAGTAATGAGCGGCTAGCACGATGAAGTGACAGACCGCCACTTTGGTACCGAGCTGTGGGGACTTCATCAGCTCCAAGATTTTTGGGAGCATTTCTTTCATTACTTCGATGTCAACGTATGGCATACACTGTGGAAGGATAGCTAATTAGGTATTTTCTTTGAGAATTTCCAGTATATATCCTACCAGCGTTTTGTCGCAATCATAGACGAAAAAAAGTTTTAATTGTGTCTCGCGTAAATCTATTTTTATACGACATACAAAGGGTGGTAAAGGCGCGCGTCATAGTGACTATTATTTACATTGACATAAGGTTTAAATTGGTTTAACCGGTGCTTGTAAAATGCAACAACTTTATACTCCATGCTATGGACTAATATTGTCACAAATAAAAGAATTATTATCGATAAAATATATTGACAGTATTTTTTTTCTTGTTGGTTCGGGACTGAATGTTGTCAATTAGGTCAAAATGTTAATACCACCTAAAAGTTTATCTTACTTTGACCACGGTATCCGTAGTGTAGTGGTGTCTCGCCGCGCTCGCTCTCATGTCATCCAACACATCTCGTGTCGCGGTATCAGCCAGAGCGGTGGAGAGGTACGACAGTCGTGCCGACTCGAGTTCTCCTGCCGCGCCCGCTAGAGCCGGGATCAGTCGCGCTAGGAACGGTTTTAATGTTTCCCCTGCTGCGGTTACTAGTTTGGAGACTGTCTGTAAACTAAGGATAATATTTTTAATACTGTTTGAATGTGGACTACTGGAGCTATGCAAATATTTTCTAACGAAATATTGGATACATGGAGTCGATGAAACAGCATCGGGTGAGCCTCCACGCGTCAGAAAATCATCGCGAGAGATGTCGATAAAAAATAGATTTCGTTCAGCCTTCGCTATGGCGACGGTCTGGCCCGCTTCGTCAACGAAGGAAAAGTTAGTATCGAAAGTCTATACTTCGATTGTAGACCTATTTTCAATGTCGAGAAAATAATTGTATTGAGTCCTGAAAAATACTACTGCATACGATTTTTCATACATTATTGTCGACGAGTTGAAAATAAATTATAGCATATACATAGTAACTTTGTTCCTAGGAAAATGCTCTTAAAAGCTAGATCATTTAAAAACAAATAAATGTCACATACCTGACACTCCTAACTTCCTTGACTACATTGGTGATACCTGTATCCAGTAGAATAGGTAGTATGACAGACACCACCTCCTTGCCGTCCTTGCCTGTACTCACGTCTGCTGCGCGAATACAGAGCTAAAAATACAATAAAATAATTTTAAACTTCGTATTTTTTCAGGATGACTTTGCCTTCCTGGCAACACAGATTTGATTTTGCAATAGCAACATACAGGTATTTATTTATCATTTCTTTTAACATCGCTATATTGGTTTAGGCATACTTATTGATAAAAAACTTGTCACTATTAAGATCATAGTTCAATCCGCCATAGGTTTAACATAGCGATAGGCTGAAAACCAGTGTTGGGACTCTGTCTCACATATGGTCTTAGCATTATGCTGAGCGATGGTCGTTTTGCGTGGATGTGGGTCATGGACACGCGTGAATATCCCCCAACTTGTTTTTTTTTTTTTTTTTTTGTGTTTGTATTCTTTTTCTGCGTCATGTTTACCTCAAATAAACGTCTTTTCTTTCTTTCTTCTAACCTAGCTGATTGTGACAATAATAAACCAGCCATGTCGTAAATTCAAATATTTAATTCATTTCATCAAGAAAGAGAAATAAAGAAGTATGCTCTATCTTACCTTCGACAAAACGGTAGCAGTCGAGGTGGCGGATTGTCTTGTGCCTTCGTGCACGTCATCCATTACTCTGAACAACTGCAGCCATATCGTCGGCAGTTGTTCTAGGGACTCGTGTAGACTTGTTGCGCCTCTGTGTAAAAAAAAACAGTTATAATATGAAATTCGCTCCTTATTTTGTAACTATTCAAACAAAAGTTAGAAGTTTTTTTTTGTTTGTTGTCGATACCCGTCATGTATGTGAAGTTTCTCCGGTTAATTTAATTTCACATCGTATAAAAACGAAAATATAAAAGAGTGTCACATAAATATTACCTCAATAAATCTGCAAGCGCATTACAGCAAGACATCCTCACTCTCCATTGGTTCGATGTAAGATTCGCTACTAAGTCGTCCAGGATCTGTTTGTGATATTTGTGGACCTGAAATCGAAAGACACTATCAGTGCATGTGTTTGTTCAAACTGAAACATTGCTTAAAAGAGCTGGAAATACTGGAATAGTGTCAGAACACCGAAAGAGGTTTTTCAATTAAAAATAGGACAGGATTCTGCAATAGTGCAGGATGCTGACAAAATTATCGATAAACTGACAATTTTAGAGGCGAACCTCAATGTGCCTAATATATCAAAGTTACGTCACAACCATGCTATTTGTCGACAAAAATTGGATCTTAAAAAGTGCAACCATATGTACTTTTTGCTAACTGTATTGTATAACTTACAGTAGCCATAGTGTTGGGCACGATGGCGTGCCAGATGCTCTGCATGGAGTTCTGTATGCGCGGTGTGGGGTCGAACCGGTAGCGGTACAGGCGCGGCACTATCTTAGGCAAGTGGTCCGATAGTTGGGCACCCGCTTGTAGGGCTATTGAGTGGAAACCGAACGCCGCACCTAAGGAAAAACATTGGTAATGTGTTAAAAGACATGACAATAAGAAACATATTTTTCTACGGGCTAGGGCTGCTTTTACCAAAGTAACAGATAACTTTTATCCGCAGAATAGAATTAAAGTCTGACAGATTTTGCATGGAAAATCTGCCAGAAATTCAAAATTTCTTCACAGGATGGGGCTTATAAAAGTTTGGTCGAATTCGCACTAAACAGTCTACCTTGTCTGACGACATTAAGAATACTTTTAACTTTGAGGAAGTTTCAATATAGCTAAATCGGTGGATTATTAAATAGAACACACAAAGGGTAACACAAAATAATAATGTCACTTGCCTTTCTTAGAGTTCCACATAGAGTTGTGATGGGCTAGGTGCATGAACTTGTATAGTAGATCCGGTTGGTTCAGGTCTGACGCGAGAGAACACAGCTCTTTGTAAGTAGATAGGTTGCCACTGAAACAATAAAGAGAACAAGTTGTTAATGCGACGAAAGCAATGTATTTTATTTGAAATAGTTCATTTTGTGACTCTTATTACTCTGACATTAAATATACATAAATAGACATATTTATTTGCTCTTGACATCCATTTTTAACCCATGTCAGAATTATATAACTGGCATATTCCCACTTACCCAGTAGGAGCCTTCCCCAGTTGTCCCTCCTCAAATATCTTGGTGTCTTCAGTGACCTGCGCGACAGATCGCTTGCCGCTCGTCAGCTGCTCTATGATCTGACCCACCAGCGCTTGTTTCTGACTCTCATCAGAGTTCTGGTATACGAGGGATAGACCTTTGCTGGCTACGTCTTGGACTATGTCTGTGGAGAAAATAGTGGAATAGAATTTAGGCTGGACTGTAATCGAAAAAAATGGAATAGATTTTCTTCCAAGAATATATCTATTTACTAATATAACTGTTTACTACATAGTAAACAGTTATATTAGTAAATAGATATATATTTTACTATTTAGTAAACAATTAGTTTGACATGCTCATGTGCAGGCGCATGTCTCGTCTCTGAATGCGAGATGCGAAACTAATATTTAAGAAATAGTGGCAATAAAGGCAGGTTTTTTTTGTTTTTCAATAAAAACGTCAGATATCTGCACTGTGTAAAGGCCTAATGACAAATCAGGTTAATTTTTTACGTATCTGCAAGAACTTTATTGAATAGGTCATGCCATGATGTCATTTAAGTTTCGTACTCGTGGAAGCTATTTAAACACGATAATATTATGTAATATACACTGTATTATCTCACTACTTACCGCTGTTCTCTGATAGGAAGTCCATGAACACATCTTGTAATATTTGCAACTTGTTCTTGATAGGCTCACGTTCGGGACAATTCTTCAGTAGCGCCAATAACCAGATACTTGTAGCCTAGGGAAAGTCAAAAGTTAGGATATGAAGGTTTTTCTTAAAAAAATACTTCACAGACAAAAATTAACAAGAACTTTATGTCGATTAGTAAATCAACTTAAAAAACTAGCAAATTAAACACATATAGAATATTCCGGTAGTTTGTATAGTTTGATAACCGCCATATTCATTACTGTCCCTTATTTATGAATACTTTTGTTAAAAATCCATTATTATTTTACCTGTCTGGAGTGTGGATGTGGATTTCTCCCGATCTTGAACAGTTCTTTAAGTAACCACTCTAACAACTGGTCGTTCTCCTTCAAAGCGTCAGTATTCTTTAATTTCGCCGCACCCTGTACATAAAAAAGTTACATTACTGCAAAAGAAACTGTAGTGTACAGATACGTATAATGGTTGATAATTTTAATGATAGAGTATTCTACAAACAAATATTGAACCACACAATATGTGATATTGTAGTTAAAATCAATTCTTTTTTTTCTTTCTTTTTTTTTTTTTTTAAAAACGTTACCCCACACTAGGAATTTCTCCTGTATCGTGGGTGCGTTTACAAACATTTAAACTCACATACACAAACAGCCAGACCCGGAACAACTACTTGTAGGTCATACAAATATTTGTTCCGTGCGGGAATCGAACCCGCGACACGCAGCGCAGCAGTCAATTGCTTAACCACTGCGCCAACCGTGCCGTCAAATTACTCACAGACTTATCTTTATGTAAATAAAAACTTACCTCTTTAGGCAATTCAGTCCACAGGTCTCTGTTCTCATTAGAGTTTACTCCTTCAACACATAATACTAGCGACTCGCCGATTTGTAAATGGATTTCGAACTCTTTGCTCTATAAAAGAAAAATAAACACTTTTTAAGTAACGGCCTTCAATTGTTTGAATAACGAAATTGTATTGGAAGCTATTTAAGCATAGTTTTAAAAGTTTTATCTCATCATCCGCCTAGCCTTTTCCCAACTATGTTGGGGAATTTTACATGGAGCGACTGCCTATTTGACCTCCACAACCCAGTTACTGGGTAATACGATACCACTTAGTAAGACTGGTTGTCAGACTTTCGGGTTTCTGACTAACTTTAACTTAGGGTAATAAATTGTGCATAAATAAATTACAAGGATTGACAATATAGGTTAACTTACATCTTTAGCCATCTGCAGGAATCCCATAATGATTTGTTTGGAAAAAGACAACCTTTCACCACAACACAGTAGGCCAAGCGTATACAGCGCCCTCTCTTTTAATTTAGACGGCAATTTCCCGTTCCCAACTATCTTGAACAACCTGGATTGAAAGGAAACCAATTTATTGCTAAAAAGATTTTCTGGGCATAGTTCGGTACATGGGGCTGTATAAATGAAATTAACACAGCATAGTGCCACTCAGAATGTCAAGAGATTTTAAAAAGTAAACGTCATCAAAGTTACATACGTATGGCTTTATTTTAAAGTAGATACTTAACGAAGCGTTTAAGTTGTTAAGTCATGTCGAAAAAAAACCCGAGGTAAATTGATTAAAGGACGAATAATATAAAATATTACACAAACAATAAATGAACTACGTATGAATTCAGAATCTCAAATAAATATCATGTTTTTGGAAAAACAAACTCAATGTCCCACGCGACAAAGTTCAAATTCCACTGCAACCAAATTCTTTTTAGGATTTTTTAATACAAATGGTCACTCAAAAACCAACTTAGAATACATAAACCTAAATCAGATAGTTGAATAAGTGGCGATGGAATACGTACCTATCAGCAACAGTAAACTTAGTGACATCAACATCATTGATATTTGTGTCACTCTTATTAATGTTGAAGGGGTTTTCGCTCTGTAGCATCGCGTCCTGTTTCGTTGACGTGTTGGGTAGGGGCAGGCCGCTACAGCGAGCGAGCAGCGATATGGACGAGCATGACGTACTGACGAGTAGAGTTTGTGTGCTGGCTAAGAAGTTTGCTGTAAAAACATTTATTATGATTAGCCTTGAGACAACGCAGCAGGTCCTGGGTAAACAAACACCGTAACTAGAGAAAAGCATTCAAAAAGCATTTAAAACAAACTAAATTGCTCGTCAATTAAGTCTTACCACGATCATGTATGATACAGTTTTTGGTTACAAATAAGTAAGAATTTTATTTTAACACTAAAGTCTTTGCTAATTTCATAACGATTTGTCCGCTTTAAATAATGAACAAATATTAGTATGATATCTGCGAGCATGAAACATCGTGAGAAAACTGGCATGTCCTAGAACCAAAAATTCTAAGACATGTGACATCTACCAACCCGCACTGGGCCCGCGTGGTCGATTACAGCCCACTCCCTCTCGAAGAGAGGCCTGTGTCCCAGCAGTGGGAACATTAAAGGCTGAATATGTTACGTGAGTAAGAAATCCATCATTAATCGACGCTTTATGTAACTGGACCTACATTACACTAAAATTCTGATTTTAAAAAAATTGCAAGCTCACTTCTCATGAGAAAATATGACTGGCAGTGGCATTGCAGTATTAACCACTCAAATCAACAACAACAATACGACAACCCCATTTTATGTCCAGGCAAATCATTGTCCATTCCAAGGTTGCCTGGAAGAGATCGCAGCAAGCGATAAGGCCACCCATTGTATATTTTTAGTGTTCGATATTTTTTTTTTTGTGGTGTATAATAAAGTATATTATTATATAAATAAATAAATAAACAATACAAATATATGAAGCACTTACCCAAAACAACAGCCCCATCTTGATACGGCTCCCAATTCGCCGGACTAAATCCTTTCCCTCCAAACTTCCCCCTCTTCGCCAACACAACACATCTCTCACACATATTCGATAACGCCGACAAGTACCCGCACTGAGCCTCCAAGCTCTTATTATTCTGCCCCTGTACCACGAACTCCTTTATCTCCTTATCTATCGCTGATTTCTCGCTAGTATTCACTGTGATTATCGCGTAGATCACCGCGGCGATGTCGCGAATTTCTTCCTTGGTACTGGTCGTGAATAGATTGCGCAGAAATGGTTGTAGGCTCGTGTATTTGGAGGCCATTTTCTCGGGTACGCAGCCGACGATATCAAGGAAACATGATAGTGGCATTATTTCTGTGGATAAATGGAATTTATTATATGCTAAGCTTGATAAAGAAATTATATATGACTATATTGTCTTGAAAGTGATGCTCACTACGAGACAAGGATATCGGTACTTAATGACTATCCAAATGTACCAAGTCCAAATGTCTGACCTTTAATCACTCTGCCTCACTTGACTGTTGCCCAGAGAGTCTAAGAAATGGACTGTGAAAATTTAACTATTTATTTTATTTTATTCTGTTCGGGAAACTTACATCTAATTGCCCAGAGAGTCTAAGAAATGGACTGTGAAAATTTAACTATTTATTTTATTTTATTCTGTTCGGGAAACTTACATCTAATTTAAACAGTGTTCCTAAACCATATGCAATTGAAGGCCATTTACAAATGTCCACTGCTAAACACTTAAAACAACAAAAAAGGTGACATTTTAGCTTGGTCTCCGAGCGCCACGTTTGCAATGTCTCTGAGAGGTATCTCCATAATCTGCGTCAGCCACATGTACATCAGGTCAGCCGTCAGGTTGTTTCCCATTGAATAACACAAAAAAGTCATACCCGACTAGTATCCACTTGCACTGATAACGCAGTGCTTTTATTTGGATTAGTAACACCTCCAAGTTCTCCGTCCATCGATGGAATGGAGTGAACAACAGAAGCCGACATCACAAAAATCCTAATATTAATCTATAGTTTGACCGAAGTTGCTATACCGCGCCTTAGGGATGCGCGGGGAGGCGGGCGGTGCGACGCCGTGAGCGGTGACGGCTGAGCGACCTGCACCGCGCCGCGTGAGCCGCGCACGTACCGAAGGCGCGGTACAGCGGGTTCGGCCAAACTATAGTAATAATTACCTGGACTAGCATTCAGCAGCGACGTTATCATGGTAAGATACCGCTCCAACACCTCCGTGTCCAGCAAGTTATCGTAGAAGTACTTGGAAAGGAGCGGCGACGTCGCATTCGGGTGGTTCGAGCAGTCCTTCAAGTTAGCGTCGCGGTTCAGACACATTCGCATGTAGCGGAGGATCTAAAATGAAAAGAAATTATTCTATAAATAGGATATCAAAATCATATTTAAACTTCATGTTTTAAAAGATAAACAAATAAACTATCTAAATAAGTGAATATCTAAAGGGTGTAAGAATATTGTATTTTTTTTTTTTCTTTTTTTTTGGTTATTAGTCAAACACAAGCCTAGCAGAATTATAAAAAGGTTAACAATTTGAAGGATCGACTTTGAAATTAATAATGATATAATCTGGAGTCAGAAACTCGAAGCAATATTTACACGGTCTTTTTTGTTGTTATCTTTGAGTACCTAATATCTTGCCGTTATTGAAATAAGAACGGTTTTTCGGAGTAATTACATGCTGAAGATACCTTACTGAGATACCTCACGAGCTGCTTGGGGGTTTACCTCGATGCCAGGCACGTGCGTGCGTGTCTATTAGCATGCATTTGTTTTACACGGAGGTGACATCGAGGAAGCGAGCTAAATCACGGCCGCGAGGTATCGCAGTGAGGCATCTTCAGCATGTAATTAGCCTAAAAAACTGGAGCTAAGTTTGAGGAATGCCAGTGCGCTTATGCCCCGCAAACATACTAAAAAAAAAACAATAGAATATCACAAATCACTCACCTCCTGATAAGTCATAGGATGGAACTGCAGCACTTGATTCCCGATCACGAACCTATGTTTAGCATTCGACCCCTTCTTTCTCTTCTGCATTTGATCCCACAAGTAATTCACTACTTCGTTAAACTTCGGCACTTTCAACTCTTGATTTTCGGGGGCTCTGTCCTTGTCTTTCTTAGAGGAATTCTCGTCTATACTGACGGTTGCCGAGTCTTTCTTCGATACGTTGAATACTGCGTCTTCTATTTCACTTGGGCGTGATGTGCCGTATAGGCATTTTAGCGCTTCGTTTGAAATGTCGTCTTGACTAAAGAACATTCAAAATATATTTTAAAGAGTTTTGAGAGATCAACCTGAGAAGCACGTCATTATAATTTCTACATAATTCTCTCAAGTAAAATTTTTGGACATCATTTTCCGTGCCTCCACCAGGTTTTGGGGAGACATTGAAAGTGTACTTTATTCTCAGTTAAATAAAGTTCAAAGTTGTATGAAGACCTTCAACTACTCCTAGAGCGTCTTCGAACGCGGTACTGTGTGCTTATTTGCACTTTAAAATGCTGACCATAAGGTTCATTAATTAATATCACTAAAATTTCTTACCTATCTCCACTGGCTAGTAACAACAGATATCTAGCTGGGACGTAATCTTGAGGGAACACAACCGCTGAGTACCTCATGGCGATATACCGGATCATTGGCTCTTCGCTGTGCATGTAACTGTAGAATGAAATAATACATTTAGAATAACCTAAGTCAAAATCTCTTAGAATAAAGATTCCAATTTTTTGCGGCTTGAAACTTATTCAAATAAGTGGCTTGAGTTTTTTTTTTTTTGTTGTCGGCTGTACAGGTAGCAAAAAAAAAATCAACAGTACAGAAATAATTTAAAAAAAAAGACTACAGTACAGGCCTGCTTTTTTTTTACAAAAAAGTGGTTAAATAGGGGATGAAAGTTTGCAGAGAAGCGCGTCAATTTTGCCAATGGAAAATCCCATCAGGGAACATTGTCGTGTCAGAAATAAACTCACTGGTCCAACAAAGCGAAGAGCGCCAACGCCTGCGGTTCATCGAAGGGGCTGGTCTTAGCACTCTCATCGACATCCATCTTGTCACCCTGTGAGGTACTGGCCGCTGGAGCAGTCGGAGTTACCGCTTTAACTGTATACATAAATTAGAAAGAGATGGAAATCATATGTGAAACCAGTCATCAACTATGTTGGGGTGGGCTTCCAGTCTAACCGGATGCAGCTGAATACCAGTATGTGAAACAAGTATAAGGGACTTTTATGTGGGTTGCTTCTATTAAAACATCGTGATCCAATTGTAGTGTCTATTGTCGAAACAAAAACACGCTGTAAGTTGAACGATGGTCAGATTGAATTACACAAACAAATGACGTACGCATGCGTTCGCATCGATAAAGATTATCACCAGCCTATAGCAGTCCACTAGTAGATACAGGCCTCTCCAACCGCACGCCATTTAAATCGATCCTCGGCCACTCTCAGCCAACTGTCACCAGCCGCCACCGACCGTCAGGCCATCTAATCTCAAGGCGAATGAATCCGACCTTACGTTTACCGATTCGCGGTATTTACTCAAGAACACATCTAGTCGTGTATCGATAAATGCATAGTGACTGGTCACTTATCGATAAAAAAATATTTGTCCTACCTTCAGCATTAATCTTGAAGCCGGCGGCCATCTCGAGCAGTGCATCTCTTAGCGCAGTCTTCATCTCGGGCAGAGCGTCCGGTATCTTCTTGACCAGCTCTTCAAGTAATGCGAACTGATTGGTGATTGTATCAGGACACCTCATTGCCAAGCGACCTGAATGTTGAAAAGATATCTTAAGTAATCTAGAAGAAGAATTCAACAACAAAAATAATGGGTCTAAAAAGACGCTAAACGAAGCTGAGAGTAACTTACACTCCCCGTCATTGCGATATTTTACAAGCTTTTATTTAAGTTGCCTTGTTAAGTTAGTATGTATTGGTCAAATCTTGCAAGCTGCATTAAAGCCACCTCCTATTATCCTACGGAGTTGAAATTTTGCATGTTAATTCTGATTCGAAGACAATGCATTTTTATGATGCGAGACCTGATTCTACACCCAGGATTAGCTCCAGACGACGAAACTAACAGTCAACGGTACAGACAAGATTTTTTTTTGTACTAGAAACCTTATTGTTAAGGAGTTATTGAAGATCAAAGTTGTAACTTTTTCAACATTTTTCAAGAAAAGAAATTTTAAATTAATGTTACAACTTAATTTTAAATACCCTCCACAACTCCTGTACCATTGCATGCACCCATAAGCGTAATATGTCTAGCGCGCATTACATTGCGCTGCCGAAAAATCCTGTTATTTTTGCAAACAGCGATTTTTCACACCAAAAATAAAAGTCGTTTCCCAGCAATAAGTTCTGCTCAATATTACTTAATTTCGTGCACAGAATATGGAAATAACGGCCATGTGACGGGTATAGTACACCCTGTGTATATCGGTTCTTCTTTTTTTTTTTCATTCTCATATAGTTGCAAGACTAAGTAAAAGTTTTCATCATCACTTACCTAAACACATGTAGGCCTTAGGATGCTGTTCAGTATGCTCGTCAGATCTGATGAGTTTTAGCAAACCCTGAAGAAACACTGTCGCTACCTTCCTCAGTTGAGTCTCGTCACCACTGTAATATATGATTACCATTTAATACCAGTAACATAAAACCTACTGAAATTAGCCGTATTGGGAAGTGAACACTTATCGACACCGAATTGGCTTTAGCCGGTCAAAAAGAGCTTTGTGTCCAGGCAATAAAAGCTATTCGTCTATAGCATAATCAGCCTATAAAGTTCCCACTGCTGGGTCACAGGCCTCCTCTCGATGATAGGGAGTAGGCCATAATCCACGCGAGCCCAGTGCGGGTTGGTAGATGTCACATGTCTTCGAATTTTTGGTTCTAGGACATGTCGGTTTCCTCACGATGTTTTCCTTCACCGTTTTGAGAGCAGTGGTGATGAAATAATTTACGACCGAAGTCGTAAGTCGGGGCCATTGTATAATAACATTTTAAAATAAGGATTGGCAAGATCTTTTAATATTAATTTCGGGGATAAGGACTCACCTATTTATGACGTTTACAAGAAACACCAGTGCCTGGTTACGTAGTCTTGAATTTGTGTTCGGATCAAAAAGCGACGAAAATACAACCTGCGAAAATCGAGTGTTAAGAACAGTTTTTTTAAAGTTTTGATTGCAGCGGAAAAAATAATTTTATTTACAAAACCTCGGCTTTCAAGTTGAAAGACAATTTTAATGAGTTAAGCTACAGAAAGGCATATAAAAATATTTACCTGTACACAATGAGGGAACATTATTGCTGGTCCAGTCGCCTTGATCAAATACTGTATCAGTTTCAAACGCAGTCTTGTGCAAGCAGGTACCTAAACATTAAATATTTTAACATAACATTCTACAAGTAACTGGTAAAATAAAATTCTACATAACATCACGCCTGTGATTTCCGAAGGGTTAGGCAGAGGTGAACTGGAGTAACTGGTGCCTATAGTAACTCCAATTTTGCTGTAGGAAATATGCTTACCTTGCGGTCATCTGGGGTGACCTTCATGCCTCCCCATGTGCCCAAATATAAGGAGTATAATGGAGCCACTACTGAGGGTTGAGACCAATCCACTGAACTGAAACAAAGTTGAAATATAATACAATCCTAATAAAATAGCAAGTTTCTAGTTTCCTGTAAGTAAGTTAGTTTCAAAGTTTAATAAACATAAGTTAATTAAATTAATTATAGGGAACTGCATGCTTTTGAAGAGGGGGCCTAGAATAGAACCTTGTGGGACCCAACCACCAGAGAACTAAATACTCGTTGTAAAACAAAAAAGGCCTGAGTAAAATTATAACGGACATTCCAATATTTTATAAACCCTTACAACATTTTTTTTTTTCAAATTGATATCAAACATTAATTACCTGTTAACCCTTATGAGCGGACTATTCGCGTGGTTGGCAACACTGAACCTTGAGTCTGCTGCGGCAACGATCAACGTCAGTAGAGTGTCGTTCATGTTGAATATATCCTTCCCTATGAAGTTCACTATAGACAGCTTCATCTGAAAATTACTTATGTTTAATGACAGACCACCTTTTATTCTTGATATAAGTAAAGTTAAAAGCTAAAGTATAGCTGGCAAACTTTATTCAAATACATTGCTTGAACCTAGAGTAACATACTGCACTGCGGTATAATTGCGTAACACATAATCAGTAGCAATGGGTTTCATTTTGACAGTTCAACGACATTCATTGCGTTATTTACATTGTTGAGCAGACAAATTTTTTGAACATATGAAGCAATGGATTAGCAATATCCTTCAAAATGATTCAGATTGAGATTGATAGTGTGTTACGCAATTAGGGTGCTGGTTGGCAATTAATCAGAATAAACAGATGTAGATGCAACATAGATTTCAACTTTTACGCTGATATAACAATAGGGGGTCACGCTGAATAAAGTGCGTTAGTTCTGGACGTCTGAGGGAAGACATCGTCGTCGAGGTAAACCGCGGCGAAGCTCGTGCGACAATCTGATCATGTTTGCGGAGCCAACATGGTCAGCTATCTCACAAAATAGATAGTTTTGGTTTGAGGAAAAAGGGGAAGCCTTTGCCCAACAGTGGGACACAATGTAAACAAAAAAGAAGATATGCATATAATATCAGTACCTAAATAAAGTAGGCGATCGTTTCGATTCACCTTTAATTAATTAATACAATGTTCAATCATATTAAAAGTACTTAACTTGTAACTATAACACTTGAAATTGAATGGACATTGAACCTTTTATTAGTAACAAAAAATAATTTGTTCATACCTCTTCTAGCTGGTTTGGATTCAATTGATTCTTGGCAACAATACGTTTGTAAGTCCTCATACTCATACCAGGCGGTACTTGAAACTCACTCTCACCAGGGTTTGGTAAAGCCCTAAAATAAAACGAGTACAATAGATTAATGAAAATCAATACAACACATATCTTTTGTAGACCATGCTTTACATGCTTATGTGCATAAATAAGGAAGTCATCTATATAGGTTGCTCTTTACATTTGCTGATAAAATGCGAAATAATATTTATAATTTTATGTCCAGGAAAATCATTGTCCATTCCAAGTTTGCCTGGAAGAGATCGCAGCAAGCGATAAGGCCGCCCATTAAATATTTTGTAGTGTTTGATGTGTTTTTTATGTTATATATTTTTGTGGTGTACAATAAAGTATATATAAATAAAATAAACAATATAGATTTTTAAATTGTAATCATGCATCAAAATTTCTATCCAGAAAGATAACAAAAAAAAAAATTTTTCACCTAACCAGGGAATAATTCCTCGCTATTTACATTTACAAGCCGGTGAAAAGCCGAGGCATACTCTAGTTACTAGTTTTGAAATTGAAATATTTCCAATAAGAATAACACAGTTTGGGAAAATTGTTACCTGTATGGTAGGAGTAGGACATCAGTGGCAAACTTGAGTATCAAGTTGGCCACTTTTGGTTTCTCTTTCAAGTTCAGATCCGTTTCCTTGATATTGCCCAGCAGTGGCATGACTAGCATCAATATACTGTAACAAATAAATAAATAAATTAGCCTATGTAGTCCCACTGCAGGCAATTAAAATAAATTTAGTTTAAAAGCTCATAAGCAACTTAAAAAATAATTTTTATAATAATAATTAATTTATATTTATAATTTAATAATTTTAAATAAAAATATACAATTTGAGGGAATTTGGATGACTGAGCTAATTGTGGTAAAATGCTAATTTCTTATTTAAATAAAATTACAAGCTGGGACATAACTGTACGGTATTTTTAATTTATTAGATATCTCATGCTAAGTTTAGACCTTATGCTAGTCAAAGATATAGATATTTTTTTTTTTTTCAATAACTGCCATCAGTGCTTTCTGGACTATTATCAGTTTCGTTGCGTGAATAAAGTGACGTTTCAGGTACAGGGGCCAGTGCCCACTGCTACCTCTTCATATTACTTGACTTCTCTTAAGTCAATTGACAGTACATAGTAACAGATATCAAATAAATTGAGCTTAGTCCCTAACCACACCCTTATTGGAATTTGCTTTGAGTTTGTCTTTAGATTCTTTGGCTTAGCTTTATTTTATGTATGAAAGATATTAAAGTCTCACCCATCCTGATGTCCCTGAGGTTTGTTCTCTATGGCCTGTAGCAGAGAGGGAGCCAAACTGAGCTGTTGTTCACGAGGCAGTCTTGGGAAACCCATAGTGATGTATATGATTGAGAAGTTCTGAAACAAACAGGATGATAATGAAATTATTACCTTAGTCTTTTGGAGATAAAATTGATTTTTGATGACATTCTTGTCTGAAGTTGTATTTTTTTTTTATATTTGTAAGTACTTCGCATCATGTCCAAAATGACTAAGCATAAAACACTGACATTTTCAAGGATACCTCTAAAAATCTTCAAAGTGGAGCCAAAATTTTGCCAAATAGTGCTCTCCTATACTTGTACATAACCATTATGGTTTATAAACCTCACAATATAATAAAAATATACTTACAATAATAAAGCTGTTGGATGTGGGCTCCTTGTACAGCTGCAATAGGGTCTGCACAGGCAGCTGCACATCAGCACGGCACTTCACTCTCTTGTTCACATGCACAAGCAGCTCCATCACTTTCGTACGCACCTACCAATGTTGAGTTATCAATCAGGAGATGACATCAAAATATAGGAGAATTCATAAAATCAATTCAATTCGAAATTCAAAATGTAATTGATTTAAATAGGACCTTCCAATGCGAACTTCAATTATTGGCTGATAGGAGCATCCTTTTAGATAATAAAAAACAGGCTTTTAAGGCAATAACACAATTCACCTGGATAAATATGAATTTATATAAATGAAAACGCTGTAATGTATACAAATAACAGCTAGAACCGAACAGAGAGTCATCCTCTCACTATAATTTTATGTAAATAAAGTATTTCAGACCTGTTCATGAGGAGATGAAAGCTTCAATATCACAGGCGGAAGAAACCGGCCCAGACAACTCTCGAGCTGGTCATCACTATCCGCGTTGCCTAGACGCAGAAAGACTCGATCCAGAAGCACTAGAAATAATAAAACAAAGGCTTTAAAATGCTAACAAACAGCCGGTGGATGCAAGCTAGGTTATCGCGCATTTTAACACGTTTCTTTTAAACCTACGGTAATCTGTTACTCACACAAATCGTTGGAACAATCGCTCCCACTCTCCGTTACTTCCATTTCAGACATTTTTTTGGTTTTAATTCACAATAACTCCAGAAAGTTTGTGTTGAAGATGACAAACAAAAATATTTGACAGCTGCTCAATACTTGACGTTTTATGCAGAACGTTTCATTTCAAGCATAATTTTTACACGCAGCCATTTTTTTATTCAAGTTGCGGTCTAGTGCGTTCAATGTGGACCCGTTGGCACCAAGTTGTAAAAGCAAAAATTAGTAAAATATTATCCAAACTTTAAATTGTCAATAAGAGGCTTAGTGAAAATATGTAAATTAACGATAATTATTATAAATTATTTATGGCTTCGACCTACAGGCACGGTCCAATTCTCGTTAATTTATTTGTTTTGTAAAAAAAAAAGCCAATACGCCAAGGACTGAATGTCAGAGTAAAGAACAGAATACCCGGTGGAACAAGAACTCAGATATGATCATGCATGTTTCCCCCATTTTTAGAGAGGGCACAGGAAGAGTGAAAGTTTTGTGTGTACTAATCATAATCATTTATTCATTTGCGAATATGGGTACAAAAGAAAAGGTCTCATACAAACAATAGTGTCCACTAGCCATATTCTACCACAAGGCATGCAAATTAAAATCAGCAATACACCCAAAAGGGCACATAACATAACCTCAAACGTGTATCACCTGAGGGGTGAGGGGATAGATAGGCAAAGGTCAATAGTACAACATACACCCATATTTCACATGAGGGGGGGGGAGGGAGCCTAGTCTGCACCTGAGTTGCTACTGAAAAATTCCAATAACTCTTTGCCCAACCTGAGGATCGAAACCAGGCAGGACCCATGTTCAGTAGTTGGACTTGCAACCACTAGCGGCGCAGTTAAAAGAGTTAACATACTCCCAATATTTTACGTTCCTATTTTCCCTTTTCTCATATAGTTTTACTAATGTGAGCACAGTTGATCTGTAGACATAAAACCTGGTCAATGTGACTAATGGTTAGCCAGCATCCAAAGGCATGGAATTATTATCTAATATATTGTTGCGCGCCACAAATTACAACTAGCGCCATCTAGTATCGAGTAGCAGAACTAATTGATCCTTCCAGAAATTTCGATGCTAGAACTTTCTAGAACTATCGACATCTGGTCAGTCGGGGCCGGTATGTACTCGAGCATTCTAGATGTTTCTACAATAGAAGGTTCTAGAACTATCTGCGGCTCTATATAAGTATTAGTGTGTTTGACTTGTTATTAGAGTTTTTTTAATTAAAGAGTTTTTTTTTTGTAATTTATATCGGCAGTTTTAATTATCACGAACCCCGAAGCTCGTAACAATATTATAGGTCTACCGGAATCTCATGGCAAATGGGGAAATAAAAATTTGTTCTGGCCAATACTGGGGAAATTGGATTAAACGATCTTGATACTGTTTAATTTTTATTTATGTCTTTAGTATTAATGAACATGAAGTATATTAGGTATGTGTATGAAGAATGTTGTTATACATCGGGTTCTTAACATAGGAAAATATGTCATGAAAAATAAATCAATTTTATATTACTTTATGTACTAATTTATTATATATCATCATACCTACTAATAACTTAACACCTCATTCACTTTAAAATCAAAGATTGAGTTTGATTTACGCCTTCTTCTTTCCTTATTTTACGATACACATTGAAAACAATATTTCTCGCTTGAGATCGAAGTGGCTTTTTCGACATTATCACAAAAACAACAAATTATCAAGAAGATATCACAAAAACTCAGCAGCGATTAGTTTAGTTATTTTAACAAATCTCGTAATTTGATTTGACAGGTGACAATTGAGATTGCCATAAGAATATCACAATTTTTTAATTTATTTTTATGCCATGAGATTCCGGTAGACCTATAGTTAATATTATTTAAATTAGTAGACCATATTATAATCTAAAGGGGCTTATGGCTAAGTAATAACAGCCGCACGGGTCAATCTACCAGGTTAAGCTACACTTGATGAGGTTGGTCCGTGGATGGGTGACCATCTTAACATACCAAGACCCCTACGTGTCTCGAAAGCACCTTAAGCAATTGGTCCCGGCTGTCATTTTTGGATCTTTGACCGTCGTTATGGGTCGTCACTCAGAAGCCCAAGTCTGATAGCCAGGCTTACCAAGTGGTGTCATGTTACCCAGTAGCTGGGTTGTGGAGGTCAGATAGGCAGTCGCTCCATATAAAATACTGGTATTCAACTGCATCCGGTTATACTGGAAGCCGACCCTAACTTAGTTGGGAAAAGGCTAGGCAGGTGATGATTGTAGTCTAAATGCCACAAAATAGAGACACTAGAGGTGCATTCAACATTATTTGATATGCTACTTAATATTATAACGTAAAAGTCTGTATGTTTGGATGTTTTTTATTATGCAAAAACGGCTTAACGGATTTGGATGAACTTTGGCACACAGATGGTTTATAAACTGGATTTACAGATAGGATACTTTTTTCCGACACAACGTTGACGAAGACGCGGGCAAGAGCTAGTAACTAAACATTTCAAACACGTTTATTTGTTGAAAAGAAATACGAATTTAATTCATTAGTGATCATTAGGTATATTTATTTAAAGATTGAGCTAAATATATAACATAGGTTACCAATTATAAAAATAATGGAAATAGAATTTATTATGAAGTTAAATAATACAATAAAGTTAAGCTGCTAATAATGCTGGGTACACACTGGATGAACAGAGTATTTTTGATTAATATTTCGCTGAACACAGAGACCAAAATGCTTTTAAACCTTCGTTTGGCTTATGGCTCAGTCTGTACGCAGCAGTATAATTTGAAGGTATTATAAAAAAAACAATGACACACTATTTTTATCATAACACAGCATTCAATCACTAATTAAATATAAAAAAAAAAAACTTTTAAAAAACTATATTTAATTAATACTTAAATTTTGAATTCCATAACATTGAATCAACTTATAAACTTTTAGTAAATATGTTTCTTTTTTTTCATTTCTATTCGGAATGTCTTCAATCCAATGTTATTTATACTAGAAACTCACATACTTCATACCTAAAAATATTTCAACACTCATTATCAAATATGATTTGTATATTATTGTACAATAATCATTGGTCTTACAGTTGCCAACCAAATACTTTTTTCATTAAAAACGCCAACACAATATTTATGGCTGGCCACACAATTTCGCTATGATGGTTCTTTTTTTAAATCGTATTCTAGAACTATGGTTCATATTGGCAGAGATTGTCGTGGTCGCTCAGAGATCCAGGTCGGCTCCTCATTGCCGCGCGTGTTTTCCTTCGAGTGTGGCGACCCTGACAATACGTGTGGTCTGCGGAGGCAGTGAGTGGACGGACGAATAAAATTACACATACATTGACTTTACATCAAACCAGACAATTCTTGTGACCGAACCTTAGTTT
Organism: Apamea monoglypha; assembly: GCA_911387795.2. NCBI lineage: Eukaryota > Metazoa > Arthropoda > Insecta > Lepidoptera > Noctuidae > Apamea > Apamea monoglypha. The sequence goes on from OU426918.1 coordinate 6,418,992, forward strand.
ACCCTGTTCATCTCTCTACTAAAGCACGGGCACGGTGAATTAACCTATCAAATCCTTCAGCGGTTCCATTCTTTACTGATAAATTCAAATAGTACTACGCTCAATGCCTCCGCATCCAAGTCACACGATGTCCACACGTCTGAGAGCATGTAGCTTGTCACTTGAACACCGACAGTGTCAGGTCCCCCCTGTGTTATTCGATGCCGTGCGCGAAGATCATGACGAGCCCAGGCTCTACCATCATATGCTCGTCCACGTGGGTGTTGTCACAATGTAGAACGAGGACCGCTTGCTTTCCTGGTACTCTCTTGCACACGTATTTTTCATATAATCTGTAAAAATATTTTTGTTTTACTTTAAGTATATTAACATTATTCAGAAGTGGTGTTTGGCAAGAAATTGTGCCTTATCTAACATTGCCGTAGTTTAATTTATTTCAATCAGTAATAAAAATAAAAGAATGATTAACTATTTACATGATTACTTGTTGCATAACGCTGTTTCCAAATATACGATTCTGGATCAATGCAATCGCGAAAACGAAAAAGATGTCATAGTGCAACTTTCCAGTTCTCTAATTGACACATTGCATAAAGTCAAAGTATTTATTTTACTCATAGATAATGGTATATCAATGTTTACAGAATTATGATTATTACAATCAGCCATACAACTCCTTTACAATTGGCCTTGCTTTAATGAAATAGTCATTCAATAAGGTAATTTGAACATAGGGCCGGTTATCTGATCCGTATCTCAACCAATTGTTAAAAATAGAAACTAATGGTAATTTTTTTGCAAAATAAGTTTTTTGATCAATTGTTAGTTTATATAATGGCCACTAATGGTTATTTTTTTAACTCATAGTTAATTATTAGACCATTAGCATTGATGTTATATCATTAGATAAACTAAAAATTAAACTGAATAACTAATTTAACTATTAGTTAAACTAACAATTAATAAAAAAACATATCTTGCAAAAATTTAACCATTAGTTACAATTTTTAACAATTGATTGAGTTAACTATGTATCAAAAAATCCGCCCTTAGAGAGTTGTTTGATGATTCTAATTATGTAAATATTAATATTTGATTAACAAAACACTGACCCCTACATTGGAAAAACGTAAATTTGAATTTCGTGGGCTACATTAGCGCGGGATGCACTAATGTAGCCCGCTAAGGTAAACTGCATTACAACTTGCCTCCTATTGTTTTGTCTGGTTTCGAGTGAGGATAGGCCGGGCGGCCACCGTCGTTCGTGACAATTTTCCATAAGGTCGTCTATTATATGAGGTGGGCAGCCAGATTCTGATAAACTTCGCTTGATCATCATCTGAAACAAGAATACCACGAAATGTTACTACTTTTTTTTTAAATATAATGACAATTCAAAGGTGCAACCAAGGTACAGACGCCAGCAGGTCAAGCTACCCGAAACTGTCAAATTTTCCCAATCAACCTTGAACCTTAATGCTTTAGCGATAAAGTTGAAAATCTATTAAAGAAATTTGAGAGATTGTAGTAACTTGATGTGCTGGCGTCCGTACCTATGAATTGTAATATGTAATCCTAATATCCTACTAATATTATAAACGCGAAAGTTTATGAGGATGGATGGATATTTGTTACTCTTTCACGCAAAAACTATTGAACGGATTTTGATGAAACTTTACAGTAATATACATAGCTTATACATCAGAATACTTTTTTTCCCGATGTTCTCACGAGATCTTATGCCTGATCTTATGATCTTATGCTTCTCTCCTGACTTGAGGGTTGATGCGGACATTGAGCGGGAGAGGAGGGCGCTGTCGGTCAGAGCGAACATGGTTATTCGCAGGTTTGCACGGTGCTCTAAAGATATAAAAATAACACTTTTTAGAGCTTACTGCACTACACTGTACACGTGCCGCTTGTGGACTGACTATACGCTAAAGTCGTACAGCGCCCTTCGTGTCCAGTTCAACAACGCGTTCAGGATGATGTTGGCGCTTCCCCGCTATTGCAGCGCATCGACTATGTTTGCGGAAGCGCACGTGGTTTTCTTTCCACGCCACTATGCGCAAGAGAGGTACGTCGCTGGTGCGGCGAGTGCGGGGGAGCGGTAACAGCATGCTGGCCGCGCTCGCGGTAAGACTGGATTGCTCCATTATCTCCCACTGTTGTGAGCGACATGTGACTATTTTTTTATTATTATTGTGTATGTAATGTGACTGAAGGATTGTATTTTTTTTTTTTGGATTATGTGTCAGTGATACTCGAATTAAATGATTTTTTTTTATGCGGGTGAAACCGCGGAATGCTGCTAGTCATTGAAATAAATGCTTTCAATTTATAAACAGGCCTTGTATCAAAAGAGTCGATTCAACATAAACCCTTAATTCAGGCTATTGTCTTTTACATGGTAAAAACAATATTTCGCAACATCCCCAGCCGTTGGTTGCAAGAGCAATTAGAGCATGACGTCTTGAGTTCGATTCCCAGGTTGGGCAGTGTTATTGGGTTTTCTATCAGGAATTTCTCAGTAGCGACCCAGAGTCTGGATTTGTGTGCAGTTGATGGCAGCAGGCTCGCCTCCTATTACATGGGACTTAAACATAACTGGCCAAATGTGAGTGTACAATCTATCTATTAATCAATGAAATCATCAATCTATTTGTTTTTGTTTACTGAGTACTGACACAGGTTGTACTACACTCTCAGCGCATCGTACGCACACATACTTGCGTCATACTCAACGCGGCGCGATAAATAAATGAATATAACTATGCGCTAATTGTACACCATGTTATTGTAATACAGTTCAATACACAATATCGTGTGATTATACTATTGTATGAACCGTGTGCCAATACTATGCCAGTACGAGGTCCAGTTGAAAATTAGCGTCAGGTACTAGTCGTTTGGCATTTTTGCTAAACTGAAGCACGATTTTCTGATGTTAATTTCTTAAAACAAAATACACTTTTTGTTTTATTTTTATTTGCAGAATAGGTTGTGTGCCTTTTAGGCCAGGTAGCACGGGTGATTTTATAACGCGATTTTTTTGAATCCAATTTTTACCCAGATAGTCCTCTATTCAGGAGTCAGTTCATAGCTAACCTGTAGAACATCATCAGGTGTGGATATCATGCCGCCCCAGCGAGTGACTCTCGCCCGCGCCAGAGAGTTGGCCCAGCGGACCACTTCCTCTCGCTCCATTTGGTCAGCAAGCGCACGCATTGAGGGGTTCGATAAACGCATCGCTCGCATAAATTCCTGGCACAAATGGTATAAAAAATTATTAGTTAGGCAGTAGAACAGTCACAGTTTATTCGAATTTCGTTTCAAAAAGCTACTTGTCTTTTTTTTCTTTGAAATTCGAGGTCGCGCGTTGTCTTTGTAATGTAACGTCGTATAACTCGCATTTTTTGTAATTTGTAACAGCTAGCAAACAGCAATTATTATTATTATTATAGTAAACAGCAATTAAATAATAGTGACATATTTACTAAACTGTGAAACTAATAAAAAGCATGCATTGCCTTTTGTAACCTACATACTATTCAATTCATTATGCATATTGAACAATATTAATTATATCATTAAACAGATGACAAATGCTAGAACTGCTATTGTCATTAAACAATAATTATTATTTATTTGTCTTTGATAACGGTCTTATTTGCATAACGCAAGAGTAGTAGGATTGGATGCCCAGGATATGCATCCAGAAAAATTCTTTGTGGTTTTCTTAGCCTAAAAACTTAGCTTTACTTAAGTATTTTGATACTTAAGTAAAGCTAAGTTTTTTACAGTCAGACACAACATACTTTCAACAATGCCAGTTCTCGTTTATGTTCGTTTATCACAAGTCTCTGTTCGGCTAATTCCTGTTCGTAGTCGTTCAACTTTCCTTGATGGGTTGCGATAAGTGCCCGTAGTTCACGGACACAGTTGTGTTCGGCCAGTTCATCTTTCGGTATCACAAGTCCGCAGCCTGCTTCACATGGCATTGGCCTTTTGGGATTATATTCACCTGTAAACAAGATAATAGAATTTGTAATTAAGGGATATGTTATGTTTATCTTATCAGTAATAATCTTATAATTTAATGGGTAGACGATAAGATCAGCCTTCAATTATCATTTTTTGCAGATACATTATTGTTCTATTTTAGTTTTATTTTTTTTATAAGTACTATAAATGTTTTATAAATAAATATTGTTGCCTACAACTTAATTCCCAATTATCATAGTTTTGTAGAAAAAAATATTCTTTTTGTGGTTTTCCATAACATACAGTAAACACAATGGCTCAAACATTCAGTCAAACTGAGTTCTATGCTGCCACCGATAACACTGTAGAAGTGAAGTTTTAGGCCAATAAAATTTAAATTGCTGTTGTGATAACAATACGAAGAAGAATAGCTCTTTCATGATAAAATATATTTACGAAACTTAAACATACATTCAACTAAATGGGATGCCAGTGAATCCAGTTTCAGGACAGCGTTGCACCCATGGGGTGCGTTGTCACAACTCGTGCACAGTCTATAAAGTAAACATTGCATTCATATTATAACATCTGTCTCTTTTAGTATAGTGACTGTCTCTATGACTCAAGCGTTCATGATAGCTGATGAATACTATAAAGTAATATCTATATCGATACTCTAACAATAATGTTTTGATTCACAAACATTACTACTGTTACTCAAATATGATCCAATCAATTTCACAGACTCCATAATCTGATTATTACGACACAAATTGCTATTTATCTCATGATATTTATTATATAAGCCCTTGCAAAACAATCACAATGTGTGACCTACAAACCAACAAGAAACCATGACATTCTTGTGAAATAATCACCTTGATAGTAAGTTGCGTAGTATTCTGGGAACGGGTCTTAGCTGGCTGGCGGTGACGGCCTGTCGGTCAACAGGGCAGGTGGGCTGACGACTGATCCACTCCGTTATACAAGCACGACAGAACGCGTGCTCGCAAGCAGGGGCCTACGTACACAAATACACAAATTCGTAACAACACACACATTAAACACACTTCCTTCTTAAAAACCATACAGAAAATGAGCACAAACCTGAAGTGGGTCCTCTAGAACCCCTGAACAAATAGGACAAATGAGTTCTTCATCAACGTCACCTTGAAATCTTTTGATTTCAAATCCCATGTTTGTTATTTTCGCACAGGATTGACAAACATCAGTCCGGTGTGTTCTTGCGTGGAATTTTGACTATTTATAAAACTGCAATTGAAGGAAATGCCAATAACAAATAATAAAATCAGCACAGTTTGCTTTGCTTTCCTTCCAAATGACTTTTTAACAACGTTACCACAGACTGCTTACAAAAAAAATGAATTATCAACTAGGAAATGTCAAATTGAAATGCTGTCAAGTGTCAATTATTTAGTCGAGTCAAGCCAACATTTATTGACATTACTAAAGTTTACTTGCTTGCATCTTTAGGGAAGACAATAAAAAAATAATTGTTTGTCTCTGCTAAGCAACTGTTGCCATGTTATTTTTTTAATGCCCCAGCCTTTACTTTATAAATTAAATTATTTGCTATGTCCTTTGGTTTTTACAGTGTTTTTTTTACAATTTTGACATTCCTCTTACACATTGTAGTAACAAACGGGGAAATAATAAACAAAGTGATTTATAAGTCCATACAAAGATCTTATAGTTTTATAACTAACCCGTTAAATGGCTAATAGGTTTCTTTTGGCAACATTGCTCTCTTCCTGCCATTTGCCAACAAATCTGCCTATTCTTTTTTTTCTGCCATTATGTGCCATTGTAAAATGGATCTGGGCAAAGGGTGCTGATAAAACACAGTTTTCTTCTTAATTTATATAGAAAAATCACAAAATTAGATTCCAAAATGAGCGTCTTTAAATCAGCCATGGGCTATTTCAGCTCAGGAGGCGCTAACGGTGGCAGTGATAATGATTTTGTTGGTCAGTTTGTTGAAATAGGAAATATGAAATTGAGAGTTAAAAAGGTGATCGCAGAAGGTAAGTCAATATCAAATTGTAATAACTGTTTCATGCTCCGGCTAGAGTAACTCGTGAACTTAAGATTGGTGTTCTCATATTTCGTGTAGGCGCAGTACACGTACTAACGTCATAGAAATTGGGGGCGTAAGGGTACATTGTCCGACAAAATGTTTGGGGTCGTTATGATGAACATATCCGTTATGACACTCGAACTAATTTCTCTGTAATAAAGTGAACGAACCTTTAAATTACATTGACTTTAACATTGTTATGATGAAATTATTTTTGTTATAAAAAGTTCAAAATTTTTTTGTGGAAACTACAAGGCTTGCTCATTAGTTTTAAAGAATAAAATGAAGCTAAGCAAACATCAAGATACTATGTTTCACTTACATCAGTCTTGCATGTTCTAAGGTCATATAAATTAGTTTGAATTACACTAATTCATAACAATGTGGAGTGAATGACAAAATGGATTGGTTTATCAGTAGATATGATTCCATTAACAGTAACATTATCTTTTACATAGTGAGTGTATATTGTCATTAGTTGATGCCACCTACCCATATGTCAGTATTGAAGAAAGTTTGTTGAACAATCAGTATTCATGATTGTTCCATTTTTGGTAGACAAGAGGTCTTTGTCCTGCATCAGGACAATTTTTAAGTTATAGATTACCTATTGCTAATAAATATACTTTTAAAAAGTTACAATAAGATTCCTGTAATTAACAGCAAGAGAAGATTGTCATCATCCATTCCATATGTTGTGCAGAGTGATTTGCGATTGCTCTACGATGATCAGATATAGAATGATACCGCTTACTGCAGCCCATTCTCATGTAATAATCCCTTAGTGGTCTGCTTACTAGAAATCACATAAAATGTGGTATATTTTTGAATGCTGCTGCTTCATAAAATTGTCTGAAATCCTCAAATATGTTTCCTTAATGAATATGGTCTCAATTTATTTACTATATGTTCTTGAGGTTATAAATTTTTCCTGGAACCATGGTTGGCCTATTATTAACTTTCCTACTATCGTCTATACTAGGAAGTGTTACAGGGAACGTCATGCTGTTTAATTAATCTAGTTATAATATTTTATCAGCATCTGCAGGAAACTGTTACAAGGAAATTGATTTTTAAAAACCAAAAGAATTGGTCTATTGACAATATTCCTACTAAGTCCTTTCTATTTCAGGTGGTTTTGCTTTTGTGTTTGTTGCTCAAGACGTATCCACTGGTACCGAATATGCCTTGAAAAGGCTAATGGCAGCTGACGAGCAGGCAAACAAAAACATTATTCAAGAAATTAGCATATTAAAAAAATTATCAGGTCACCCTAATATAATCAAATATATAGCAGCATCTTTTATTGATAAGGCGAAGACATCACATGGGATGGGAGAGTATTTGTTGTTGACGGACTTGTGCAGCGGGGGAAGCTTGATGGAAGCTCTGCAGAACAGAGGGACAGCTTTTCCTCTCCCGACGATACTTAGGGTGTTCTACCAGACGTGCCGGGCTGTGCAGCACATGCACGCACAAGTGCCCCCTATCGCACATCGTGATCTCAAACTAGAAAATTTCTTAATATCTAATGAAGGTAACATTTTTGGTCTTATGTAATAACAGCATGATCCTTGTGGAAGATTTGTGAGCACTGTAATATTAAATAGTGTGTTGTGTTCTAATGGACTTTATTGATTTTTATAGGTACAATAAAATTATGTGATTTCGGTTCAGCTACCACAGATATTTATTCACCGAATCCTTCCTGGAGTGCAAATCAAAGAAATATGTTAGAGGAAACCGTAAGTTGTCCTTTATTTTACTTAGTAAATTAATGTTACATTAATTAGAAGTTATGTAATTCTTATTGGACTATTTCTTCTTATTACTTACACAATACAAATAACATCACATCTTGTTTCTTCATTTCCAGCTGGCCCAATTCACCACTCCTATGTACAGAGCACCAGAAATGTTAGACACTTGGGACAATCGCAAGATTGACCACAGTGTAGATGTGTGGGCACTAGGATGCATCCTCTACACACTGTGCTATATGCAACATCCATTTGAAGATTCTGCTAAACTTGCAATTCTAAATGGAAACTATAATCTTAACCCCAATGATCAACGCTATAAATGTTTTCATGAAGTTATAAGTGAGTAAAATTACTTCTTTTATTATAATGTTTTGTATGTAAATTAAAATATGTGATTGTTATGTGTGTTGTCCCCAGGTGGTTGCCTATCAGTGAACCCCGAAGAGCGCTTGACAATAAGTAGTGTGCTGGAGCGATTGGCGGCGATAGCAGAGTCCAATAATGTCAATCTCAAGCAACCACTCAAATTTGAGCGTAAAAAAGTTGAACAATCTGTGGCCACTAGCTCGCCAGGTAATAAGAAGTCAAGTAAATATTACACTACCATATCCTAAGAGAAATGTCGCGGCGCGGCACGTTCAACATTTTGTGATAAATTCGAGACAGAGTCGCCTAAACGTTTACATTGAGTTGCGAGCGCGCGTTTCACTTATACATCCCCTACGGACCATCGTTCTGTTCTGTTGCATTAAATACTCGAGCTAAAAATGGTCAAGTATTTTTTGACTTTTTACACTCAAATTTTTTATTTTTTCCATATATTTATTTTGAGTTCCTTAGAAAGGTTATTAAACGAAATGTGAGATTTATTTACATTCCAATGTTGATTATCACCAAAAATTGAACATCACCAAAGGTAAGGCAATGTTGAATAAATTGTTCTCTGAATGAAATAAGGTAGTATAGCATTTATTTGACTTGAATCAAAATTGATTATTTATGTTGCTTCAATGCTGAGATGCGTTAACATGACGTTGGTAAAGTTAGACATGTAATATTAATATTTTCGAGCATTTCTTTGTGTGTGTAAGAGGCTCAGAGTGTGCATTTACATAGTGCAATATTAGCCATGATGTTTCATGAACAGTGAAAGTTAATAAGCTTTAATTTGATATTTAAGTCTGATTATGAAAGAAGACTTGAAAGATTCACAGTGATAGAGTAATAGAATGGTCACTAAAATGATAAAACAAGATACCAGACAAAATTGACACTTGTCGCAAATTCTTCAAACATTCTTCTTGAATAATCTTATTACCAAAAAGTCAGTGTGCATTTATGAAATGCATACCTTTTATAGCTAGATAGGATACTTGTCGCTAGTTAGAATCTTTACTATGTTTTAGGTGTAATTATTAAACTGTTTATACATTCCTGTAACTTTATTGGGCTATATATACAATTTCACACCAATGTCTAAACCCCTTACTATATTAGGTATATTATTTTTCTATATAGTCTAATAGTTAATATTAAATAAATATCCAGTTATAGTATATAGACAAATGTACAGTGGTACTAAATCTGGATAACGACTAGTATATTATATGATATATATTGGCTTATAATAACACATTTGAGAGTATATATGTGAACTAACATTGGTTGCGGTGGCGCCGCGGCTCATCGTTGGCATTTAACGGTATTGGTGGCTTGGCGGTCTCGGCACCCTCGCGCACTTGTCACGTAGAATATATTTTGGCTCTTATATTTTAAGTTCTTTGTGTGTATATAACTAGTCTGTTAATTAGATCGGTGTATTCTATTACACTGCTTGTTATCACATTATATTTGTGTTGATGCAATCAAACACTATGATTAGAATCATGGATCAGTCCAGACTGTCCTGACAATATAAGGAAATGATATGTTAAACTGAGGTACAAGTATTGAATTAGAGTAGATTTATATGATATTATAGAATACATGATGTTTAGCGTTCATACGTATGTCATTAGTTGATATCACAAAAGTTAGTGTTTCTATGAACACTGTCTTACACTTATGTCATTGAATCATTATTTCTGTTGTGCATATTATTATTATTTAGCCATGTGGGAGCTTAATATAGATAAATAAATGAGTATATTCTTCACAGCCGTCGTTTGATTTTATTTCTAACGCATTTTGAGTGGCACAGAAATTGAAAGTGAGTTCTGTGGTTGGGCGCTCCGTGTGTGGACAATAATGTGGGTATAATGTGTTTGTGACATATGCTCTGTGTTACTATCAGATTCACGTTCGCTTTCAACTAACATGATGGTACGCACTGTAGATCTACTGGTTGCACTTGTAGGCACGATTGTAAACTTTTTGTATCAACTAACAATTCATTCGGTGTAAATTGCTAAGGATCATTTATTTCATTAACTCATCTTTACTTCTATTGGGTGTCAACCAAAAGGTATGGGTATTCCGTACAGCAGAGGCTACTAGAATAAAAGTGTACAGCTCGACGAACAGTTAACTATAAATCGTCATCATATCTGAAACTTATTGTGTTAACATATAGTGTGTGTATCTCAGATGCGCACGTGATAAGTGGTGTGGCGATCGTTTATATGCGCATAAGTTGCATCGCGACATAACTGACTGCTCAATTATGACAAAGCATTTGAATCTGTAGCTAACTGTTGACTCCTCCATTCTAAACCTTATTGCCTAAATTTTAAGACCTATCACAAGTAAAACAGTTAAATTACAGGATCCTACGCTATGAAGGACCCTATGTATTTTAACAAACCTGCTAAATTGCATCAAAATCCATTCAAAAGTTTAGCAGTGGAAAAATCACTAATAGACAGACGGACAAACGAACCTTCGCACTTATGTCAAATCTAATTATGTGTGAACATTTGAACTCTTATAAATTATCCCCAAAACTTCACCACAAATGGCTTAGGCAGGCTCTCATTTGTTCTACAAGTATTATTATTATACGCAACATTTTTCCTTGCGATACTTAACTAGAAAAATGTACTGCGGTATCTACGCGGTAACCAACTGTAATATTTTCCACATAATGTACAGATGATTGCCCGTTTATACCGAGTCCCAGCAATGTGTGATGCGTAGGAGTGTCATAATTGAATACAGAGCGTGGTTGAGCTTGATTTACTCGCCTGGCTGGGTCATACGGAGTTGGTCGAGTCGTACTGAGAAAATAAACTCATAACTATATCTTGTTATATGGCTTCCTACTTTATATTGGTTCTTAGATTTCTTGGGTGGTTTCTCTATTTTTATTCTAGTAATCGGTAATGGTCACTTTTTTTTTAATTAGTTCCATTTTTCCTTTTAGCCATTTTAATTTTGATTGTTATTTGTCATGTTTTTGCTAGTTCTCGGGGTGAAATATGTTAATAAACATGCTTAATTTTAATCATAATTTCATGTTCATTATGTATCGTATCGTCAAAAATTTAAACCAAAAATGTACAAAAAATTACAGGGACAAATAACCGTATAAAATGTTAAAATATTTTTTATATTATCCAAGTAGTATTTCGAGCACTTTTTCATGGTCATATTATTTAAAAAAAATTATAAGACATATTTTTATTAATACGTTTATTTTCACCTCTTTTTACTAACAATACTGTTATAAAATTATTTCTAACTCACCATTAAAAATATCTGTTACTTTTATCTAATCTTGAAGGATTGACGACTATTCAGATAAGGTATAGCAACTATTAAGTAGGACCTGCGGTATGCGATATAACTAATTACGAAGAGGCATGAATATGAAATTCTTCAATTATTGTTATTTTAAAACAATGTTTATGGATGGAATTGCCATGCATGTTAGCCTGTTAAACAAGGAATCAGTGCTTATATTTTATTTCTTTTGAATGGTCATAACACATTGCATGTACCTGTTTGTATAGTATCAGAAGTCCCTCGCCTCTTTTGTATTCAAAAACAGTTGAGTAAATATTTGTTATTAAAATAATATTTTCTGTCGCGACCGCGCCGCGACGCGGTGGCCGAGTGTGTCCAATAAATCATTTGATTTTATAAGTAGCAGATAAAGATAGTGTGTTGAAATCAACACCACGACTGCATTGAAGTGTTTACTATCAATATATTGACATATTCAATATCAGATTATGTACTTACTACGGTGTAAGATAACGCTCACTCGCTAAGAGGCAACTTTAGTGGACTCGATCGATACTATTAAGATTGCTGATCGTTAGTTGATAGAGGCGTGGGAATTCTGTCTTGTAGAATAATGTGTATGCAATACATATCACGTTTTCTTTTTCATTTTAGGTGTTTTCAACTTTTTCGGATGCCCAATAGTTTTCTCGTTTAAATGACCCGCTGCGATAGCATGAACCCTTGCATCGGACACCCATCACACATTGACGCTTGCTAGAACCATTGGATATGCTCGCAATGATGAGTATTCATTGTTTTTATTTATTAATGTTTAACTATATTTAATAATGTTGTTATTGCCTTTAGAATATTTTATCTTATAAACCACTCGATGGTTGTTTTTGTTTGGCAGCGATGTACCAATAATTTGTTTACTAAATTCGTTGTTTTTTTTTAAGGCGAAATTATTTTGTATCTATTTGAAAAATAGGGCAGTTATTTTATTTCGTGTTCTCTGTCCGCCAAACGAATTTGTATAGAACCGTTTAAAGTAGTATATACAGTTTTAACGATGACAATAATATTACAATTCTCTTTGTATTTATATAAACCCAAGGCTATAGATATTGTAGGTCCGTCCTATACTTAGATATTAGTATAGTTATACTTTTTCCAATACAAATGTCCTTTTATATTCTAGCCTAGTTAAAAGACAGTATACGGGGCCAAATTAAATTTGCTAGCGAAACTCTGCAGGCGTGATGTGTATCGGTATCTAAACGTGATAAAACAAATTAATTTGATGACCTTTTGTGGGGTCATCGACCGCAGTTAGTGTACTTGAAACGTCAGTTTGTAACAACACTCCCAAAGGTTGTTGAACCCAAAAAAAGAATCAAATATTTTATATTTTTATTTTATCGTGTGTAGATATCGATACCATCACGTCTGCAAAGTTTCGCTAGCTAATTTAATTTGACCCTGTAAAGTCTAATTCCTAAATGTAACTGTTGCTTCACTACTATTAAATAAGTAAATATTCCAGCTATATCTCCACATTCCATGAAAAGGTACAAAAGTGATGTTTGGTCGATAGTATTAATTAGTTACCATAATTGTTATGTAATTACGAGTTTAAGAATTCTGTTATATTACATGCAGTGCCTATATATAGTATTCAACTTGGTACTTATTAGAATATAATTCAGATTAAGTGCATTTTTATTTGCACTTTGCATTTTATTACATTAAAAAATATAAAACAGTTTATGGTTAATTCTATTTCTTGGCTCAAATTCGCCTAAATAAAGATCTGCGTGAAGCTTCTAAATCATACGATATAAAGTCCTTCGGTATTTTATATAACAAAAATAAAGAACTAGTTTCAAATTATTTAAGAAATATATAAAGTTCGAAAACCAAATCAAACTGCGCTGTGAAAATATGATTGTATCAGTGGGGGAATCTAAAAAAGCATAGGAAGTAAAAGAATGAGTGCTTCAGAAATAATGATTTAATTTATGGTACACTGGCAAAATGGCTATTACTTTTGCCATTCGCTTTTTCCAGTTAAAAACAAAATGTTTTATAAGGTGCTTTTAATTTATATTCATACATATTCCATTTAACTTAGGAAAATAAGCATTTGCCCCAATTTATGTCAAAATATATTCTCGATTTGAATTTATTAGATCAAGTTAACAATAAGATACAAAAATGTTAGTATTTTGCTCACTAAAGCATTGAATTTACTGGTTGGAAGAAAATATTTCTAAATAGTTTACTATTATAAATATCCAAGTCTTCTGTAGTTCCAAGTATTCTGTAGAATATTAAAAAAAAAGTATTATTATTGCGGTTCCTGTGTACTGGGCCATTTTGACGCATTTTCTATTTTTCTTTGACAAATTATAATATTAAAACCGAGGCGTTACCAACCTAAGTATATTCTATCAAAGACGTTATTAGTTTCATTTCCTATTTTGTCGATCAAAAAAAAAATTTGCGCATGCGCACGTTGGTCGGTCTTTTGTTTATAGAGACACAGGGATCGGAAAAGTAGGCTTTCGCTTTGCTTTTTGGCTGGTTCAGAGGTTTTAACCCATTTTTTTGCTCAATCATAAATAAAAATGTAAACGGGATATCCGAAAAAATATTGATGTCCTTGAGGGTTGGTAACGACCCAACTCTTCAATGCATGTTTGGTCGAGAACATCGAAAATGCGCCAAAATGGAGCATTCCAAACAGGGACCTTTAGGCACTATTACCAGTAGGTAAGTAAAATTGATTATTTTTTAATACTTTTATAAATGTGTTCAACAAAATTATGTTGTTAAAAGAGTATATTGTTGTAATGTTAAACATTTTTCATTATATTCGCTGACTTTAAATATTTTTTCTTTAAACTGTTTGATATGAGAATGCACATGTGATTTTTTGAAACAATACTGATTTGTTTTATATTATATTCGAATAGTTAATTTAAAAGAGATAGTGTTTAGACGAGCAATATTTTTGTTACTATTTAGAAGTTTAAGTGTAAACATGTAAGATATTTAACGTTAGAAATAAATATCTAGTACTCTATAATGTTGTTTTTGTAATGTCTTAACTACCTTGTGATGTTTTAACATTTTTGAATATGTAAACTCAAGTACCTAATACTTTAATCTACATTACAATTACATATCAATTATTTTGTGATGGCACTCAGAATAAAAGAGTTAGCAGAGCCAATCGCTCTGCCTCGAGTGCCATTGCTAAATAATCTATCTGTACACAGATTCGAATCTAATCAATGAAATTGCCATTGACTCATAGTTACTAATATACATTAGGATAAACTTGTTATGCATACAAAACCAAACACATTATAATAACTACCAAGAAATGGGGATTATTAAAATCCTCCGTGAAATGTGTAAGATTTACTTGACCATCATTAAAGGCTCAATACCAATTGACACACAAAAACGCGCCAAAATAACTGTCACTTCTTCTCATTTGTCATTTATTAACATCTTTAATTTTATTTTAGCGAGCAAAGAGCCGGCGGCTGTCGTCCAGGAGGTTCCGAACTCACGGCCTCCAGAGCCGAGTCGCCCCCCGCCACCCGCGCGTCCCCCGGCTGCCCCGCACTACCAGCCACCATTGCCAGCGACACCGGCCAACTCTGGAGGACTATTCTCATCTATCAAAGGAGGCGCTGGAAGCTTCTTAAAGAATTTGAAGGATACCTCTTCGAAGGTTATGCAAACTGTGCAACAGTGAGTATCGGAGCATATAGTTGTTATATGTGTAGTACTCGTATAGCCCTTAAATGGACCATTGCATGGTTATCGCCCCTTGAATTGATCCATCTCTAGAGATTACCAATTAAATAATTTAAGAGTTTTTCCTGAACAATAATGTTTTTGTTTTTTTCTTAATTTATTTTTTTAAGTCGTCATTCTGGAAAGTTTCTGAATCAATTTAAGTAAATTGATAAAAATAATTGAAAATATTCTTTAGAAATGGGCTTTCTAGATAGAATGTATCTAGATTCGACAAATTAAAAAATATTTTGTTTTGGTTATGACTATTTTTTCTTTGGTTTTCAGGTCAATAGCTAGAACAGATTTGGATATTAGCTACATAACTAGTCGTTTAATAGTGATGCCTTACCCGTCAGAGGGCTTAGAAAGCGCTTATAAAACCAACCATATTGATGATGTCCGGGTAAGATGTTATAATGTATTTATTTCATATCTTTTAACCAAGATTAGTAATAATTATTATGTACAACTGTTGTTATGTCAAAATGATGCAAGTCTACCAAAATAATCTGTACCAGTTTTAATTTAAAGCTTATACGAGATTGATAAAAGACACATAATTGTTATTATTTGCACCCTAGCTTACAATTTCTGGCCGATTTAAAAGTTGAAATCATAAAAAAGGTTGTTTGTTCTATGGCAGATTTGCTTAGTGTGTAATAAATAAATTAAACATACATAATCAGCCTATAATGTTCCCACTGCTGGGACACAGGCCTCCTCTCTTCGAGAGGGAAATTAAACAAACTGATTGAGAAGACGAATATTAACACAAGCGTCCGTACTATGATGTCTCATCAAAATTAGTTTGTCCCTTTGTTTTAAAAGCGTGATAATTTCCAGGCATACTTAGAAAGTCGTCACCCTGGCGGCAAGTACAGTATCTACAATGCTTGCCGTGGTTGCCGGCTCTCCTTCCCTCGTCACGTGTCCGTCACGGACGCGTGCCGTACGCTATGGCCCACGCCAGCCCATCGCGCGCCTCTGCTGGCGCCAACGTATGCGTTACTGCAGCATATGTATCAGTACTTGGGCAAAGATGACCGGCAAGCTGCTGTTATTACGTGTCAGGTATGTAGCTACCTACGTCTACGTTTCGTAAGTCCCACGTCACATTATGGATGGGTAGGGGGGGGGGGGGGGTACCGTACACTGTGGCCCATTGCGCGCCACTAGTCGCGCCAACGTATGCTTTACTGCACAGTACTTGGGTAAAGATGAACGTACGATACGTAAAACATTAAAGTTAATTCGATAATAGTTGAAACAAAATTTTAACGACACCACATTACTTTTATTCCGTTTCGTTAGAAGTTTTTGGAGGTCCTGGCTAAACGACAAGGCCCATTTTTGTTTTCCTACTTCTAGTTTCGGCTCCTTTAGTTTTAGCGCCCAGAATCTCCTCTTTGCCAGCCGATAAACTATGCTGTTCCATACACTGCCTTAGCTGAAGCCTAGATAAAAGGAACTGATCGTGTAGTAAAAACAAAGCTCTAGGTTAATACAATTTCAATTTCGCGCACAAGACACAATCGTAAGGTTATTGGTTGATGCGTGACGTTAAACCTCGCTACGAGACAGACGTTCACTAAAATCAACATCCAACGCAGAAACGCGGTACTTGCGTATGCGCAACAGTGTCAACCGAAGTAATAGCGCGGGCAAACGACGGGGTGGGTCGGGGAACAAGAAATTTCACGCGGACGAAGTCGCGGGCGTAAGTTAATGTTATTATAAGTGTAGTTTATTAAATCAGCTTCCTTTACTTACAGGACGGCAAACAAATGTCGTGCATGTTAGTGTGCGGCCTGCTGCTGTACGCTAAGCTGGTGACGGTGCCGGAAGACGCACTGCAGATGTTCGCGGTGAAGCGTGCGCCCATCAACATGGCGCCCAGCCAGCTGCGATACCTCTACTATCTCTCTAATATTATTAGGTATTAGACTATCACCTATCTTCTGCTGAATATAAGCTACTCCCAAAAGTGGGATGATGCTCTCGTTTATAACCCAGAGTCGACTATGTAACGAAACTTACCAAGTCAAGGTAGTCATTCGAAGCTGGGGCAACAATTTCATCAGGGCAATAACATAAGGCCCTTCGTTTCTCCGCAGACTAAGACGATTTTCTAATGATATCAAATGCACGCAATATACACTTTTTGTTATTGGCATAAAGTACAACATTGTACAGGCATCGGCGCCGACATCAAACCTAGAACTGATCATGATCTGCTCTTTGCAAAAAAATAAAGTCATTTATTCAAATTAGGCTGAGAATCAGCACTTGCCCCAAAAAGGCCAGCCGTTCACCACTTGCTAGAGCTTTCGCTGGGAAGAAAAAGTGGCGAAACGAACTCCCCAGCAGCACAGCTGTGTGTTCAGTTAGAAAAACTTTTTTTTTACTTGTCTTTGATCGCAGTATGTTTATATTGACACAGAACGATGCTACTACCGTACTTCTGAAGACTCAAATAATAAAATAATGCATTTGTTTCAGACCAGAACCAATCCTCCCTCACTTCCGGCCAGTGAGCTTAGTATCTCTGACCATTCAACCAGTCCCCCTCTTCACTAAGGCGCGGGACGGCTGCCGGCCCTACATAGAAATATACAATGAGGACAGAATGCTGCTATCGACCATGCAAGATTATGATAGGTTGCATCTCTATAGCATGGCTGAGGGGAAAGTGAGTATTGTTAATTACTTCAAGCCGTTACTTGGTGGAACATTTTTAACAGGTTGTATCTTCGTTCTAATGGTTGATTTTTCAATCCACATTATTATTCATGGAATAAAATTGACGTCAGTTTTTGTATGGAAGAATTGTCAAAAATTCAAAATTATCCTCCGATAAAATTATCTGGCATTGGAAAAGTCAGCCCTAAAGCTAAGAGGAAATTTGTTGGTATGTAACCCAGACCCAACTCTTCAGCACAAGTCAAACTACTACCCAGATTACTTACTCTGGGTAGTAGTTTGACTTGTGCTCGCACGTATTACGACTTCATAATGCCATATGCTGAAGGTGTAGTTGGCATATAACAGTATGAATGTCATTTTGAAACTATGTTTTCTCATCAACTGCTAAATGCTAAGCTATACGATGCACGACTGGCTTAATCCTGACACTTTTGGGTTCGAATCCAATGAAATGCAAATCGGTAACTTGTTTTAAATTGGATTTGATGCAGAACTATAGCGTATTAAGATTAAGCCTGCAGGCTAATCATATAATGTTAAAATAATTTTCCTCAGGTAACCCTCCCACTAGACACCACAGTGGTCGGGGACGTGGCTGTCTGCGTGTACCACGCGCGGCAACAGTTGGGTCGCGTGCATTCTGTGCCCGTACTCTCTGTGCACTTCCACACCGGATATCTATCACTTGATCAACACCATATCAAGTTTAATAGGTAACTTTCATTTTATTTGTCAAGTTTACGATAACAGCTGGATAGCTGAGGATCAAGTTTAATGGTATGCAATAGAAAAGGTATAGAACTTTTCTCTCTGGCCTGTAGCATTATGAATGAAATGGTAGGACCACTAGATGCAACAGTTGGGTCGACTGCTATGGACTGATGAAAAGGGGGAAAGGGGTTTGTAGATCTTCAAATTTCGTATTGGCCCTCTCCATTTCGTAATCTTACATGCTTACCATTTTAGAAGTCGATAAAACTGTTTGTAGGGTTGTCTCGATTTGTTGGTGTTGCAAAATTTCACCACATTTGCGACTTTATCGTGATCAGAAACGAGTTCCTTTTTGCAGCTAGTAGTAGCTAATAAGCTGCAAAAACGAATTCTTAAGAGTTAAGGGCCTAGGATTTACTCCGACATCTTCTTTCCTGGCAGATCTGAAATCGACGGCATAGACGAGTCCCTACCCGTGAACGACCACTTCTCTAACAACACGAACGCGGTGATAAGTCTCGTGGTTCAGAACGGTGAGCGTCGCAAGCCGCGCTCCGACCTCTGGGAAGAAGACCATTCCTTCCCCATTCGGACGCCCGATGTACTGTTCTCTACTAACCTGGAGAGAGACGAGACTATTGATAATTTTGGTAAGTTTTTTTTTATGTTTTTGACGATCTAGGTAACATAAAAAAATCTAAAAGTGCATTGTATTTTGAACTGTTTCTTCAAGAAAATAGAGATTAAATTCTTTCCTGGTCGAAATTGTGAATGCATGTACGATTGTACGCACGGTGTGTACCTACACTGCGGTCCAAACCTGTGGGTAGAAGATCATTTCTTCGCCATGCGGACACGAGGTGCATTGTGTAGAATCTTGAAGGGTAATTGATTTATCTCATTCAAAGATAATTCTTCGATTTTTTGTTTAATTTAACTGTAAATTATACCGTATTCCTTTGTTATATGTATATTATAAAGTTTATGTATTTTTATATATATGTGTACATCTATTTTATCTATTTACGCAGCGAATCTTCGCAACAACCCCGCAGCCGTACCAAAGACAAGTATGTTGTAGTGTTGTGTTTAGCTAATCATTCATTTAGATCTATGATTTAGCTCAACATACTAAATAAATAAATGAACACCAAAGCTGAAAACAGTGCGCTCATAATCTCATACGATGTTGAAACCGTGTACGATGCATATTGTGCTCATTGCAATTTGGATTTATAAACCAACACAGTGAACTCATACATTTAACTTGTTTTATTGGTTGAACCGTTTTCTCCGGTGTAAAACTTCCACACACACACATCACATTTTAATTTTTCATTGGCGCCGATTCCCTCATTTACAAACTAAACTAAATTTAACTTCGGTGCATCTTTTTCTTTTTATTTCATTAAAAAAAGGACAGAAGGTAAATATTAGTTTGGTCCTGTCAAATTAAGATACTCCATAGACAAGTTTAGACGTGATTAAAAAATTGGCAACTAAAAATACGTCAGATAACGTCAGGGGATGATTAATTTGACAGGACTGAACTTTAGTTTGTGAACAAGGAAATCGGCGCCACTGTCTGTTTAACATTTATTTAACCCGTTCATACTAAGCTCTCATATTTTTGCGTGCACAAAGTCGTTACTCGTTTTTACATAAGGCACAGGTTATTTCAAGTGTACATTGCCATGAATATTATATGAATAAAAAAAATGCACGCCCTTTTATTACTTATCTATGTGATATTCTTAAAAAAAGAGTTTACAGGGTGGCAGGGAAATCGACGCGCTAACAGTAGTTTTTTGTTAGTTTTTTTTTTTCCTTTAGCCCTATATTGTCCCACTGCTGGGCAAAGGCCTCCCTCATATTCTTCCATTTTTGTTAGTTATAAAAAAAATAATCTGCTGTTCCAAAGAAAAGCTTTTTTTTAACTTTAAATGTTTCGACGGTTTTTTTTAAAAAAACATTGCTTTTCAATCATGTGCTGAATTCATGGTTCAGAATTGTGTACTGAATCCGTGGTAACAGGTAGCGCGTCCCTGCCACCCTATGTGTATATACGTATTGAACACAAGAAAATGCAATACAAAAAATAATTGATAATTTAACAAACGTGTAACACCCGCAGTAACAGCCGACTACCCAGTGAGAGAGCCGGAGCCGCCTCGTCCGTCGCGGCCCTCCCGGCCCGCGCCCCCCTCCCCCCTCCCGCCATCCCGCCCGCCCCCTCCCGCGACCCTTGCTCACCCCGAACCTGTCCCCCCCTCAGAGAATACCGCAGACTTCTTAAACCTGAACCTGAGCTCTGGGGCCGCACAGGAACCGAAACCAGAGAAAAAACTGAAGAATGAAGATTCGTTTGATTTCTTTGGAATGATGGAAAAGCATACTGATGATGGGTTCGGAGATTTTCTTACTGGAAATAAAGGGGAGAAAGCTCAGGTGAGTTGTAGAAGTATTTTACAATAGAGAAAGATTTTTGTCAAATTAATAAAGTGATTGAAATACTTTTGTTCCTTCTCTTTTTAGCTATATTGCTTTAAAACTTTCGATGGAAAATTTAATATCTGTGCCAGGCGTTCGAAATATAATTTTCTATCATGTAAATAAATACGTTTTTTTGGAAAAAACAACTAACACCTACCTACATAAAGTTCAATTTGCGCTACTTCAAATATTTTTATAACATTTCCAATAGCACTGTAATAGTAGTAGTTATCAGCGGGACTGTCCGAAAGGGTTACCGCTACCCCGGAACATAAAGGGCAAAGGAAGGAACATGGGTGGGTTTTAGTCAGTAAGAGCCTGACACTCCCTTCCGCTCCACCCAGAGCGGGAGAGGTCATTTGATGATTTCCCAACCGAAAAAAAAAAAAAAAAAAATTGTAGTAGTTATTCTGAAATCAACTTTTTTTTACACTTAGCCATAGCCTTTGCGTTAGAAACCCATTTTAAAACTGTAACTCTGTTCAAGACCTCTGCTTTTATTTTTTCTAGAAATTCGCAACTGAGTCGATATTCGGCGACCTCCCCGCCCCGCCGACGGAACAAGCCGATGCGAAGACCAACGTGAACTCCAGCGATCCTCTCAACTTCGACCCCTTCGGCCTCAACGACCCTCTGCCGAAGATAGAACCGGTGCTCACACCACAACAGCTGATTCAGGAGGAAGGTGAATATCATGGGAGAGGTAGGCAAAGGTGTATTAACATAGTGCACTTTTCCCTAGATAATTCCTATGTTACAGGAAAGGGAAACAACATTGTCAGTAGTAAATGGACGCCGAAATACTAACATGATACAGATGGAACTATGGGTTATTTTTAGGAGGCAAATCTTATTATGGGTTATTTTTAGGAGGCAAATATTATCAAGTTTAAAGCGATAGTTTCTAGACGTTTTAGTTTCTCACTACAACCTCCTTTTGGGTTAGACTTGAAACGTCCACTTAGTTTAACATCAATCTATGATTCCAAATCTCATATTCTTCTTCAATCTATGTGGGTTCGTTGTAACATGTCTTTCTCTTTCATACCTCTCTTGTCTTCACTATCTTCATTCTTTTATGTTAGTAATGTATCAACTAATAATAATTATAGCCTCTATTGAACTAGGTCGTCCCCAAAGCGTTCCCTTAGAACGTGCACAACCAAACAACCAAGGGGGTACGCGTAAGGACCCGTTCGCCGAACTGGGCGTATTAGGCAGCGCTATGCCGGCTGCGTCCGCACAGTCGGTGAGCGCGAGCGGCAGTATCGGCTCTACGCCGAGAGCGTCGCCTGCGCATACTCCGGCACACCAGCCGCATACGCCCGCGCATCAGCCGGATTATAAGTAAGTTTTCTGTGCTTAATTTATTGCTAGCTAGGTATAGCTAAGTTATAGTACATTCAAGGAACTTTGTTGTTGAGCAGATAAGCACACTGCGGCAGTTCGCCGTTTTATAACCATTTTCATAGGACTGGAAAAGAAGGATAGAGTTGGGATTAGAATTTACGGACAATTTATGTCGATAGTCAGTTCAAAACATACGAGTTAATATGAAAAGAAATTATTTTTGGAAGTATTATCGTCATCTGCCTGGCCTTTTCCCAACTATGTTTGGGTCGGCTTCCAGTCTAACCGAATGCAGCGGAGTACCAGTGTTTTACATGGCGTCTGCCTATCTGAAATTCACAACCCAGTTACTGGGTAACCCCTTCGTAAGACTGGTTATCAGACATTTGGGCCTCAGACTGCCCGTAACGTAATTTTACAAAACGTAATTTTCTAAAATATATAAATCTCTGTTTTGACAGATCAGTATACCCGTGCAAAGTAAGGGCGGGTCCCTAGTTTATTATAAGTGAAGACTTTGAAAATCATGGTATTACACTCACTATTTTACATAATTATTTCTAACCGTAACATAATTTCCAGTAGGTCCCACTTTGAGCCAGCGAAGACTCCTGCAGATGATAAACCTAGAAAGCCAATGGACGTGTTCGGTGATCTCCTCGGTAGTCAAGGTTACGAGTTTGCAGCCAAGAAAGATTCCGGCCCCAAGACTATGAACGCTATGAGGAAAGAAGAATTGGTCAGAGATGGCGTCGACCCAGAGAAATTGAAAGTTAATGATTGGGTAAGTTGATAATTACATACAATTGCACGAATAAACATGAATATTTATAAGATGTGGATTATATCTAACTAGTATGGAATGTCTGTTTTATTTTTAACTCTTTCTAGTGGTGGCTGGTAAAGGCCCTTAATCCTACTATCCTACTAATATTATAAACGTGAAAGTTTGTATGGATGGATGGATGGATGTTTGTTACTCTTTCACGCAAAAACTACTAAACAGATTTGGATGAAATTTGGCACACAGGTGGTTTATAACCAGGATTAACATATAGGATACTTTTTATCCCGATATTCCCACGGGATCAAAACGTATGCGTGTGAAACCGGGGGGCGCAGCTAGTATTGAAATATGTGACAATCGTTTTTACAAAAAAATTAACTGTTATGTCCATTAGTGATGATTGTTGGCTAGTTATTTGATGATAGGTGGTGTGCATAATAAATAGTACTCTGTTCTATCTAAACATTTTCAAAGAGTAACGGTGGAGTTTCTTGCCCATTCTTCTCCATACGAAAACTACCTTTTGGAAGGGGCAACTAGAATCAATTCTATTTTAATGTAATTTTTGACGCTCCAAAGTGCCTTTTATGTACCTATTTGAAATAAATGATTTGACTTTGAATTTTAAACCTAGTAGCCCACATTCTCATAACAGCCACATCTATTATTAGTTATCAGAACAATGAGAAAACTACATATATGTCAAATATTTGCAGATGACGTCACGGTTGATGTCGACTCGGTTTTGGTTCCGCTTAAAAGTACCAGTTTTGCCTCATATGTTACATTAAACTGAAGTACGCATTACACACATTACAGACGGAGGGCAAGAAGGCGAACATCCGCGCACTTCTGTGTTCACTTCACACCGTGGTGTGGGAGGACTGCCGCTGGACGCGCTGCGACATGTCCCAGCTAGTCACGCCAACCGATGTCAAGCGCGCCTATAGGAAAGCGTGCCTCGCTGTACATCCTGATAAGGTAGGATTTTTTTTATACACTAGTTAGAGCAAGTCGCAATGGTCTCGTATAAACCTCATAAGTGCTTTATCAGCTCTGACAATAATTCCCATCAAATAAAAAACTTTACTAAAGTTGAAACAATCTGTCACATAGACAAATAGACTATATCGTTTTATGACGTGTAAGTGACATTCAACCTTAGGGTGGTAAAGAATTTACGAGGTCGGCTATGCGCCGCTAAGCTCGATCAGCGAACGTGTAAAGATCCGCATGTATTAGTCGGTCCACCTAGACTTAGACATTTATTTAGTGATTTCTTAGTATATATTTGACTTCCTTTTTTTTTTAATTGAATGTGGAAGTGTACAGACGCCAGCAGGTCAAGCTACCCGAAACTGTCAAATTTTCCCAATCAACCTTGAACCTTAATGCTTTAGCGATACAGTTGAAAATCTATTAAAGAAATTTGACAGATTTTACACACATCAAAAGTGTCTAGGGATCAGGTACATTATTAACTATAAAAAAATATCCAATTAGTATTTGCCAAATTAGTCTTCCAGACTGGCTTCTTACTTTAATTCCTATGTTTAAGTTAACAACTTATCCCTATATTTTGTAAAAAATTCGAAAAATTGCATTTTTTGCAAATTGTGAGCAATTAACCCAAGTTAATGTCGTCAATTAAATGGCAAAAAAAGGCAAATACGAGGATTTTTAAAAAAATTAATAGGTAATATGTGTTTCCACCATTGACACGAATCACACAATCACAGCGATTTGGCATGCTTAAAATCAGTTCATCAAAATCACTTTGAGGAATGGCCGACCACGTTCTTTCTAACAAGTCAAAAATTTGTTGGGTATGCACGGAATCCATACTCGGCAGAGCTCTTCTTTGGAGCATATCTCATGCGTGCTCAATTGGGTTGAGGTCTGGCGATTGGGCAGGCCACGGTTGAACGTCGATGCGAGCATCGGCAAGAGTGCGTGTTACGACTCTAGCCGTGTGTGGACGATACACGTCCCGTATCGTGTATTAATCGAAACGAATCACCCAACCGGCTTCACAAAGGAATGATTACGTCTCAAACAATCCTCTCCGCATAAATCTGAGCATTGAGGTTGCCCCTGATCCAAATGAGATCGGTTCTTCCACCGATCCAAATACCGAGCTAAACCTTTATTGTTCTCCTCCAAATCAATGAACTTCCTAACAAAATTTCAAACGTTCTTGACGTCCAGAGGTCATCCAAACTCGAGTACGTCTTGTACAATTCATACCGAAAGGAGATTCATTAGAAAAGCAAACATCGCCATTCTCGCGCCACGCTACGCCATCCTCCCAATTTCTGTGTTCGCGAGCCCGTTATAAAAGGGCCCTACTATTGCGGGGTGATATAGGTGGTGTAGCGGCCTTCGGGAACGCAGACCCACTTCACGTAAACGATTACCTATGGTTTGTTCGCTTATCAGCAAGCCTGAAGAGCTGTGGAGCCTCGTAGCCAACATCATGGCGGTCATGGTACGATTCCGTCGAGCAGTATTTTGGATGTATTGGTCCTGTCTACGGGTGGTGATGTGAGATCGTCCTTCATGTCGCTCGGCCACGCTAGCCTTGATGCGATAGCGTCCAGAGGCGGCTTATGACGCTCTCGTAGTGCCAAGAGCGACAGCCACAGTACGTTGCCTGGAAGCGGCTTGCATCATTCCAACGGCGCTCATCATCTCTTCTCCTGTCAAATGATGTCGTCGCTCCATATCAACACATTTTTTTTTCAGTCCTGATGAAAAAATTGTAATGGTTTTGTAAAAACACTATTACACACTTTTATAGGAATCCTGATTGACAGTTGATTTTCTATTTTTAATGAAAATTTAAGGAATTTTTTTATTCAAATAGTGAAATTAACTAAAGAGAATTAATAACGATCCAAAAAAGTTAAAATAATAATCCTCAATTGCGGCGATACTCTAAAACGTACTTGATCTTTGATGTGCTGGCGTCTGTACAAAAATGAGAATTACTTCTTCTGCCTTTGATTTACGCTACTATTTATTATTCTCCTTGTTTGCAGCAAATGGGCACATCGAACGAGAACATGGCGAAAATGATCTTCATGGAACTGAATAACGCGTGGAGCGACTTCGAAAACGACGCCAAGCAACAGAACTTGTTCTCTTAAACGTAATAATGCAGCTAAAACATTACCATAATATAAACACGGAGTAGTCAACAAAATGGAGATCTAGCACGCATGTTCCTCTGTATAATCAAACGTGTGTGCGATATTATCGATGCGTTCGCACTCTTGTGGACGCGAGCGCGCCCATAAGCTCTCCATCTGTTCATTACTCTGCTACAACGGAGACTAATCCAGTATATTAATAGCGAAAATATGTTTACTTAGATAGACCCTGCTAATGGCGTGTATTCAGAAAGCAAGTTGGAAATATAAGAATCTAAATGCTTAACGCGGAGTCGCAGATTTGTCTTACAGCTAGAATTTAACGGGAAATCGCTAAGTATAATTTAGAATTGTGATAAATTCTTAAATAGTTAATTAAATCAAATGTTAACTTTGTGGATATGCATTATGCATCTTATATTGATGTTTGGATGTAGCCCCAATTAATAAAGGCTTTTTAGTAGATCTTTAAATGTCTCGTATTGAAGAAATTTTATTGCGTAATTGAATAAATCAGGTCAATTTTATTGCAGTATGTTCAATGAAGTATTCTTACACAAACGGTGTTTTGAACACTAGAAGTAGTATAGTATTGAGACTCCTTTAACCCTTTTTCATAAACAAACAGTAAGGCTACGTACGCACTGACAGGTGGCTTGTTTAGCGCCTAGAGCTTAGTGACTTAACATCCTTCGATACACTAGGCGCCTAGCGAAGGGTCTAGGCGTTAAGCAAGCCACCTGTCAGTGCATAAGCAGCCTAATTTAGTTTCACGAAAAAAAAAAAAACACTAAACATCAAAACGTGATCATTAAATAACCACTTTCCATACAATGCCATTTTAAAGTCGTTAGTTCGTTTAGTCAATGTCTTCCGATAGCAGTTTCTTTTAGGTACCGTAGCAATAGTCCAATGTAATAAATATAGTAGTAATTTACTAGGACATTACTTAGTAATGGCACCCCTTGCAGACGGTAGTGTGACAATGACTCTTTCTCTTTTTGGCACTTAGCTGTCGTATAGCGTTGTTTCACTCTGTCAGACATTGCTTCGATGTGCCGTCGCTAAGTAACCGACCTGTGCCGACTGCAAAAACAACGACTCGGTCAGAGCTTCTACGTTAAAAAAATTGTACATTACTCAATAAATAATGGTATATTTAGTTGGTTTAGTTCAGTTTAAATATAAATATATGAATCGGGTCCGTGGGATATAAAGGATTATTTTATAGACTTGTTCAACAGGAAATTAATAATTTGTGGGCGTTACTTAATAGTCTTTAGTATTGTATTTTAGGACATTCACGTACATAATATAGAACAAAATGTATTTTAGATATTAAATATCACGAGAGCTAAAATGTATGAAATTAATGAAAAATCAAAGTTACAGTTTATT
This sequence comes from Apamea monoglypha, assembly GCA_911387795.2. Lineage (NCBI taxonomy): Eukaryota > Metazoa > Arthropoda > Insecta > Lepidoptera > Noctuidae > Apamea > Apamea monoglypha. Next base: position 6,446,913 of record OU426918.1, read on the forward strand.
ACGGTTAAAAAAAGTTATTCTTTGACTCGAAGTTATCGATTAAATAAATATGCTATCTATCTATTTGTGGAAAGAGTAGACATTCAGCTCCTTTGCGATTTCGCTTTATTATGTTACTACTTTATAACTTAGGTATATGGAGAACTTCAGGAGGGCAGAGCTGTTTAAAACGCTACGCATAACAAATCCTGAACTGATATGCGATGATGTATTCTTTTAATTTTTCAATTCATGAACGCTTCTGTAATATATACGACGCTGAATTCGGATACTTCTTGTGAGTACTGTTAGAGCCATACCTCACCGGGGCGGCATGGCGACGTCGCCAGGTCGCGCTGCCAACCATATATTTTGATGGCGACGCGACCTGGCTGCGTCGCCATGGCATTTGGGTGTGAGGTATGGCTCTTAGTCGCATAAATTTAACTCTTATGATGCCAATTTACAAGGTAAAAACAAAGGAAAGTCGCGCAATTATGTCAATGCAAGACGGGTCACTGGTACACGGAATCTAATCAACGCTGAAGTGAGATATATTATTTTATTCCCTTGGGTTTCAGGACTTGGTGTTGTTAGATGTTAATTAAATTAGTTCTCTGAGAGCTTACGATAATGTTAAGTTTATACATTCCTATTGAAATAAGTGTAGTCGGGAGTCCATTGTCGTTAAAATAGATGTGGTTAATGAAATGTGAACTTGAATACAATCTTTAGAATCTTATGAATTATTTGAATCAGTATTTGGTCTTAGAATGAGGCTTCCGTTCATCCGACTTTATGACAGATCGTGCAATAGTTCATTTTGGAATCTTATTTTTTTAATAATCTTATGTAGTTAGGCCTATTACAGAGTAAAATTTGTTGTTGATTCCAATATGGTATAGAGCCAGTGAAGTCATCAATATCGTGTATATTTTGCTTAGATAACGTACCTATGTCTAAATAACAAATTGTTCGAAAATAAAGTAATTTGAAAAGTAAACCTTGCGTCTTTTTCTTCTTTACATCCTTCTGTCCTGAAATTCACATATTGCTCCTAGGTTTTATTAATACAAGGACTTATATAAATACCCATTTTTATTTCCTAAAAATATTATTGACCAACTTTAACCTTTTGAACGCCAGAGTATAAACTTATCGCCGTACCCCTGACGCCAGGCCACTTTTCTGGCAAATGACCTTCATAAAAAATAGGGATTCCAAAACTTATATCGATATACAACTGAGTTTTTATTTTCGTCTTTAATTTTCTAATAAACCGTACTCACGACACTGAAATTTTATTTAACCTGCCACTATATTCCAATATAGAAATCTTTACACAGCATTTAACAGAGACTATCAATGAAAAAGCAGATATTAGAAAACTAAAAAAATATATTTATTAAAATATGGTTACAACACTATTCAACATGACTTGTCTTGGTGTTGTGACAATGGCGTTGCTTGCCAGTCAATTTTATGACATTCTCGCATCTGAATTAGGGATGTAACAGTGTACACGTTGGTTATCAATTCTAATAAGTATTCTTATCTAATAGAATATCTATCCATATCTAAAATACGCAAGGATTTTAATGTAGTAATAAAAAAAAATTAAAGCACTTCACTAAACTTAATCGCCTGCGCTTACGACGTCACCGTTGTGTCATAGATTTATGACTACGGCGTACAAGGGATGATAATATTGGTTTGCGCTAGGTATACGCAAGAGATGAGTTTAACAAGTGTCCATATTAGACATTTGCATATTTTATTTTTGATTGTGTAGCTAAAGGCATGGTTGTATAAGACTGAGTTGTTTTAAAAATGCGTTTTATTTCTCCTGATATCAACTTATACATAAATAATATACTCTGGACTAAAATTTCATATTCGTCTTCTTAAGTTTTTATTGATTTTACAATCATACGTCACAACACTAGCTGTCACATATAGCAGACTACAGCGTGTGAGACACTCCTTTTATACGCGTTTAACATCTACTTTTAAAGCAACAAATTTCTCGATATTCGTGGTTTATTTATATTAGTTTCATGCAATTCAATATAGACGGACCTTAAACTCTTAAATTATATGAATAAAAACACACAAAAGTAATGATTAAATTGTTTATTTCATAATATGGTGCGTACGTGTATTTTGTCATATATTTGTGACGTTGGCGTTCAGGGTATGATTTCGTTTGTCACATATATGTGACAATGGCGTTCAAAAGGTTAATGTGTACCGTTTGCCGGGCCCTTCCACGGAGACGCTCGCTTAGCTCATTTGGCACGCACGCGTTTGATCTCATTAGCTTAGCTACTGTGAAAAAAATCAGAAACTATAAGAGGCTTATTTAAAAAAAAAAGTGTGCATCATTAGAAGTCTAAATAGTTTTTAATATATAGTTGATTAACTTAAAAAAGCTTACACGGTCTATAAGTTTTTAGAGGATCAGTTTTTCATGCTGGATTATATTCGAACGCAATGTGTATTGTCACGTTCGTTTTTACTTTAGTTTATAAAAATGAAACGCAAAACTATTATGAGTAAGAGTATATTATTAAAAATGTACTAAAGAATCACGAGTGGAGTGAGGGTTTTATAAAAAAGCGAGGGTACGTTATAACCCGGTCTAAAGGTCGGACCACGTATGAGGCCGTGAATACCGCACTCTCCTGCTTGGTGATGAACGGTGACGTCGGTGAGGGCCCCGGAGTCAGTCAGCGGAGCAAAGACGTTGGGTGGAATCAGGTTTAGCCAGCTAGCAGCGCAGATCTTCAGCCGCGTAGAAACTCCTGGAACCGCCGTTTCAAACAGGCATTAGCTTTATACTTATTAAGCCAATATTGCAAGCCTTCACCTTGCAGAAAGAGGTTGGCATATACTAGAAGGCTAATCTAGGTAGGCAATATGAGAAAAATATTATAATTTACTCAAGCTTGTAGGTATTAACTAATAAAGGTAGATAATGCTATAAAGAAAGTGAAGGAAAAGCTAGAAAAATTGGTGTCGGTGATAGTTTACAATAATAATTATAATTATCAAGGTAGGTATTAGACACTGTTTAAAAGTAGCCGTTATAAACGGTCGAAACAAGGCAGGTTACAGGTAATTTAGCGGAGATTAGATTAAGCAGACAACTTTCCTATTAAGCTACAGAAAGCAGCGGTTATTATGCACATTATACTTAAACACATTTAGAACACAAAGATTAAATTGTACAACTTACCCAGTACGGGAGAAATACGGCACTTAATCACTTGGGTTGCCGAGTATTTTAGTGTTTAGGCTTTTGACGCTATTGATGATTTCACCATTAAGATAGTGAACAATTTAAATAAAAGAATTACGAGGTCGTACGCTGTAGAGGTACGGTACAGAACGTTTAGTACGTGTCGTTCCCTGATAGCTGATCGGGCGTCACTGGCGGCGGCTCCGTCGAAATGCCTGCGTGCGCCCGCGCTCCGTATCAGGTGAAGGGAAGGGGTTTTGGAATTTACATATAAAACAGCGCGCCGTAAGAAATGGCTCTGTCCGTTTGTTCGTAGTTTATTATTGTATCATACTTGCTTATTTTATTGTTTTAATAATTTGTATATTAAGCAAGTAAGTATATCGTGACAGTACCCCCCTTCCGAGATAAGGATTTTTCCTCTGGAAAATCCTTCACTATTGTGATCACGATTTCAAATCTTTGATATGCCATGCTCCTAAGTCGTGACCGGACATATCCTCTAATATATATACTAAGGGCGAGCGCTTATCCTTTATACGACATTTTAGGAACTTCGGAGCGAGTTTTTTACTGAAGTGAGCGTCCTTGTCACTTTGAAAGTAACACCTTTTCCATACTATGTCTCCTATTTGAAACTCTGCATCCTTACGTCGCAAATTATAACGCTGAGTATTTTTTTGATGACTTCGCCATAAGGCAGTCTGCACATCGTCAAAGATTTTACGGAGGTGACCTAAGTTAGCAGCGTATTTATCACGGGGTGAAAAAATTAAATCCCTAGGAGTAGTATTTTCTAAATAATGCGAACCACAAGTTATAAGTTCCCTACCATGAATCAAGAATGCGGGTGTATACCCAGTAGTTTCGTTCACCGAGTTATTCATTGCGAATTGTATTTTTGATAAGTTAAGATCCCATGTTCTATGATCTTCTTCTACAAAAGTGGAGATTGCTGTTACAATAGTTTTATTGTACCTCTCCACAGTATTTATTTGTGGAGTGTACTTTGGCGTAAAATGAATACTTGGGATTTTGTATTTAGTGAAAATTCTATCTAATTCGCGACTTATGAATTGGCATCCGTTGTCAAGTATGACTGTTTGCGGAATGCCGTGTACTAGGAAAACATTGTCTTCCAAATGTTTAGAGACCAAGTCCGCAGTAGCTCTGCGAAGAGGGAATAATAGGCAATATTTGGAGAAACAACATGTTACCACAAATATATAAGAATTTTGTTTTCTACTGTTTGGTAAGGGACCCACTAGATCTACTGAAAGTACTTGAAATGGTCTAGAACAGTCCTTGGGTCTTCCCATTTTACCGAAGGTACCATGTGTTGGGTGTTTGTAAGCTAGGCAAGTTTCGCAATTGGCAATGTAGTTAATTACGTCTTGGCGCATACCCGGCCAGTAAAATCGAAGTGCAAGTCTTTTGTATGTCTTGAACACGCCGAAGTGACCAGATATGGGCTCGTTGTGATTTTTTGCAATTACTTCTTTACGCGACTCGCTTGGAACAACCGTCTTCCATTCAAATTCGGACAAAAGTGCATTACCACTTTTCATGAATCTAAATAATGTGTCATTCTCTACACGATAATTCGGCACACTGCTCGGGTTTTCCAGACAACCCTTGTAAATTTTTAGGTACCATTGGTCTTTTATGTTAGACATGGTAGGTGAGGCAAATGTAATTTGCGCCAGTGGTACCGTTCTCGATAATGTATCCGGCACTATATTATCTTTTCCTCGTCTATGTTTTATCGTGAAGTTGAATGAAGAAAGTCTCACACCCCATCTAGCGAGACGACCTGTTGGATTTGTAAGTGACAGGAACCATTTTAGTGCTGCATGGTCCGTGTATACAGTAATAGTTTGACCGTTCTCCACATAGCAACGCCAGTGTTCTAGAGCCGTAAGTACTGCCAGTGCCTCTCTTTCAGTGACACTATAGTTTCTTTCGGGACCAGTAAGTGACCTGCTCATATATGCAATAGGATGCTCTTCACCATTTATCTGTTGGGCGAGCATTGCACCTACCCCATAGTTGCTTGCGTCAGTATGAACTTCAAAGGGAATACTGAAATTTGGACAGGCCAGTACAGGTGCATTAACAAGACAGCCCTTCAATTGCTGGAAGGCAGCATCAGCTTCAGGTGACCAAAGAAAAGGTGGAGAATTTTTTTTAGTGGTTGTCAGCTTGTTTAGAGGTCCTGCTATGGTACTAAAATTTTGTATAAACCTCCTATACCAGGAAGCTGTACCTAGAAATCGTTTGACTTCCTTCCTAGTGGTAGGTGTGGGATAGTTTAGTATTGACTCTGTCTTTGCGGGGTCTGTACGTAGACCATGAGCATCCACAACATAACCGAGGTAACAAAGTTCTTGTCTGAAGAATTTGCTTTTTTCTAAATTATTGGTTAGATTTGCACGTTTTAATTTTTCTAGAACCCTAGTAAGGAGTGCAACGTGCTCTGAGAATGAGTTACTAATAATTATTACGTCATCAAGGTAAGCAAATACCTTCAGTTCAAACTCTGGACCGAACAACGCATCAACTAGGCGTTGTTGTGTTGCAGGTGCATTGGTCAATCCAAAAGCAGTAACCTTGAACCTAAATGTACCCCGACCTGGAACGTAAAAGGCCGTCTTGTCCCTATCCTCTGGATTTATAGGTATCTGCCAAAATGCTTTTGAGAGGTCTATACTAGACAAGAACCTAGCGTCTCTTAGGTTATCTAAGATTTCTGAAACGTATGGCAGGCTGTACGCATCCTTTCGCGTAACGGAGTTTAGCTTCCGGCTGTCGAGACAGAACCGAGCTTTGCCGTCTTTCTTGCCCACCACTAGTACTGGGGAAGACCAAGGACTCTCACAAGGTTCGACTACATCAAGCGATAACATTTCATCTAATTGTTCTCCGATGATTCTTTGTTTTTCTGGTGAAAGTCGGTAACAACGCTGTTTAATAGGTTCAGCGTCACCAGTATTGATTCTGTGCTCGATAAGAGAAGTTCTTCCCAGGCCTTTATGTTCAAAGGAAATACTTGTGAACTGACCGACTATGTCGTCAGCTATGATTTTCTGACCCTCCGACAGGGAGTTGTATGAGTTTAGAAAGTCATTGGTAAGTAATGAAGAATTTTGTATTGATGAGTTTTCGTCTGGAAACATTAGCACGCTTGATAAATGATTCGAACATATTTTAAATTGTCTCCAAAAGTCTATGCCTAATATTAATGGAGAATCTATTTCGGGTATAACATGTGCAGTTATAGACCCCAAAACATTTTCAAAAATGATTGGTAGCTGAATATACCCTTTAGAAGTAATCTTTTGACCACCAGCAGCAGTTACTGTAATTATGTTATCGGTATTTAAGAAAAGTTCGGTTTCCAGTAAGGTTAAATGTGAGTTATTGCCCAGGATACTTACAACGGAACCTGAATCTAGCAAGCCGTATACATTTATATCTTCCTTAGTATTTAACTTTATTTTTACGTAAGGACGTGGATCATTCCTCGGCTTTGTATTAAAAATCGGAGCAACCTTGTATGAGTTAAAGAAGTTTTTTACTGTCAATAGCCACTTTTTCCAATCCGAGTTATCGAAACGTTTAGCTATTTGGTTACTCCGACTTTCATAAATTAGTTTTTTGACTTGTTTGACTGGTTCGGGTTACATTTTGGGCAGTCAGGTATGCGGACATCTTTCATTCCACACTTAAAACAGAAAATAGTACGTTCTGCAGTACATTCCCTCATAGTATGAGAATCTACACGACAGCGATGGCAATACTTTTTGCTTTGAGTCCCTATGGCGTAAGTTTTATTTGAGTTTTCATTAGTAGCCGTGCCATCTGTTTTGGCACTAGAATAATAAGAATTTCTAGAAGTACTCTTTACGTCCTTAGAATTTTGATATGCAAATTCTGGTGCCAACGAACTATAATTAGAGTTTGGTGGCTCCTTAAAATTATCGCATCGAACCTTAACACGTTCAAAGTTTCGACAAAGAGTTCGCAAATGATTTACAGAGGCAATGTCAGGGCAAGTTGCTAGTATATTTGCGTAGCACGGTCTTATGTTGTGCAAGATAATATCGAGTTTATCCGTGTCACTCATTGGTGTGCTGAGACGCGAAAACATACCTTCCATAATTGCCAAATAAATAGTTATGCTTTCGGCATTGCCCTGTGATCGATTACGAATTTCCGACAGCATGCGGTAGTCATAATCCACGATATCGAAATCGTCCTTAAGTAAAACTACTAATTCTTCCCAAGAAGTGACATGTGACCTAACACTACGAAACCAATGTAACGCATCTCCAGTAAAAATCTCTGTTGCTGCATTCATGATTTTAGTATCTGAGACATCTTTAGCGGTTCTGAATTCATTCAACCGTTGGATAAAGGCTCGCACGCAAGTCTTTCCGTCATATTTTAATTTAGAAATATCAGAGGATAAGCCACGATCACAGGTGACGGAAATTTTTGTAAGCCCTTCCGCGATACTATCTGCTTGTAAAGCAGCCTCATTTTCAGCCGTAGACACGGTTGATTTTATTATATCAGCAAATTGTGATGATAAGCTATTATAATTTGATTTCAAATTATTTATTAATTTATGTTGTTCCGTAGTCAGTGGCGGAACTATGCGCTGTAATCTATAATGTAAGTGGTTTAGTAAGTTCCCAGTTCTATCTGCTAATGTTCCTTGTATGTCTGACTTAAGTGACGTTAAATTTGTTTTTACTTTTTCTAGTGTTTCCGAGAATCCATTACAATCCTCCACAAATTCCAAGCAAGATTCATATATATCCTCAGATGGATATTTTTGTGTTAGTCTAGTAATTTGGCGACGTAGTTCTGTAACGTTATCCACAGGCACCTCACCTCGAATTGTAACCTCATATAGAAGTTCTGATTTTTGTAACATCAGGAATTTTATTGGGATTGCCATCTTTTAAGAAACCGGGTATGTTGTACAATTGAGATAAACTGTATACGGACTAATATCTACTAATTGAAGCGAAGATACATTCAAAATCAGCCTAAATATAGTTTATTACCGTTACTTTATACCACATGTAGGTAGGTATACTAATCAAGTTACAAATTCACTGGAGGTAGTACACAAGTTAGTTACAAATTTACTGATACACAATACAAGAGAGACGCAGAAATAAAAAACACAGAAATTTAGATTCTATTTAAAACCATTAAAACTAGGACGACCACAAACACCAACTATAACCACACCAAAGAATGCCTAATAGCTACAACCAAATACGTTAGACCGACCTTTGACCTTTAGAAAACCACGTTTTTGGGCGCCACTGTCACGTTCGTTTTTACTTTAGTTTATAAAAATGAAACGCAAAACTATTATGAGTAAGAGTATATTATTAAAAATGTACTAAAGAATCACGAGTGGAGTGAGGGTTTTATAAAAAAGCGAGGGTACGTTATAACCCGGTCTAAAGGTCGGACCACGTATGAGGCCGTGAATACCGCACTCTCCTGCTTGGTGATGAACGGTGACGTCGGTGAGGGCCCCGGAGTCAGTCAGCGGAGCAAAGACGTTGGGTGGAATCAGGTTTAGCCAGCTAGCAGCGCAGATCTTCAGCCGCGTAGAAACTCCTGGAACCGCCGTTTCAAACAGGCATTAGCTTTATACTTATTAAGCCAATATTGCAAGCCTTCACCTTGCAGAAAGAGGTTGGCATATACTAGAAGGCTAATCTAGGTAGGCAATATGAGAAAAATATTATAATTTACTCAAGCTTGTAGGTATTAACTAATAAAGGTAGATAATGCTATAAAGAAAGTGAAGGAAAAGCTAGAAAAATTGGTGTCGGTGATAGTTTACAATAATAATTATAATTATCAAGGTAGGTATTAGACACTGTTTAAAAGTAGCCGTTATAAACGGTCGAAACAAGGCAGGTTACAGGTAATTTAGCGGAGATTAGATTAAGCAGACAACTTTCCTATTAAGCTACAGAAAGCAGCGGTTATTATGCACATTATACTTAAACACATTTAGAACACAAAGATTAAATTGTACAACTTACCCAGTACGGGAGAAATACGGCACTTAATCACTTGGGTTGCCGAGTATTTTAGTGTTTAGGCTTTTGACGCTATTGATGATTTCACCATTAAGATAGTGAACAATTTAAATAAAAGAATTACGAGGTCGTACGCTGTAGAGGTACGGTACAGAACGTTTAGTACGTGTCGTTCCCTGATAGCTGATCGGGCGTCACTGGCGGCGGCTCCGTCGAAATGCCTGCGTGCGCCCGCGCTCCGTATCAGGTGAAGGGAAGGGGTTTTGGAATTTACATATAAAACAGCGCGCCGTAAGAAATGGCTCTGTCCGTTTGTTCGTAGTTTATTATTGTATCATACTTGCTTATTTTATTGTTTTAATAATTTGTATATTAAGCAAGTAAGTATATCGTGACAGTATTACTGAATAAAAAATTTAATTGAAATATTTCCCTAACACAAGTCTATTATTTTGCCTCGGTTTCAATAACGCCCCCCCCCCCCCTTTCCTGTTACCTATGTTTAAAAAATGATGAAATAAAACCTGTTTAGTAGTAAGAACCTTATTTAATCAACATAAGATCATCATTTGTCAACTCGGTTCCATCTTGACGTCCATACACCCGTACTTCTCAAGAAGCTCTTGTTTCTTGCGCCGGAGCAAGGCTTCCTCTATGTCCTTCTGTGACGGTACTGCTACGTGTGACGTTACGATTGGCCGGTTTGGTTCGCCATCTTCATCTTCTTCTATTCGCTTGTCGTCGGGCTAGAAAAGGTTAATTCGTGAGCATGAGAAAATTGTAGAATAGGGTCAAGGGTCGACGCAATATCGTCATTGCGTATGTCGAAATAAAGTCGAGAATAGATAAAATAACACTTATTATACGGGGTGGCAGGGACATCAACGCGCAAACTGTACCCAGTACCTGAAGTAAGTACATGATTCTAGACCCCTTGGCATAGAAATTTATCTTCGGTTACGAAAAACTAAATCTGGTATTTTATAAGTGAAATCTACGCGGTCAAAAAGTATGGATCATCTAATATTTTTTTTATATTATAACCGACGAAAAATTTCAACGCAGGGGGGTCCAGAATCATGTACTGAATCCATGGTAACTGGTTGCGCGTCGATATCCCTGCCACGCTGTACTATTCGCAAGTGTATTTCATATATTTATTATCTATTTTATTTCTCGCATCTGTTATCTAATAATTTGTTTGGGAGTGAAAGTATGGCTAGCTTTTCTAGTTTACAAAATTATTTATGTTCCACATTAACATCTTTGACCAGCTAGTAATACAAAAGGTGTAATAACTCACATCTTCTGGATAAATGTCCTCTTCTTCAGGCACTTCTTGATCCTTATCTTGTTCTTTATTCCTCTTCCATTCGTCCACCGCTTGCGCTATGGCTGTAACGTAAAAATTAATCATGACACACTTGAAATAAAGGGCCTCTTTTTTATAGGATTATTTTTGTTTCATCTCATGGCTCAAGCAGGACCTTGGAAGCTCCTGCTTCGTACGTTCCAATGCTTGGAAATGATATTACTTTATTCTGTAAATAGGATATAGGAATCACTTTTAGAAGCCATGTTAAAAAAAAAGTTAGATGGACGACGACCCCTGAGAAGAAATAGTGAAAAACACAGGAGTCAAGGTCTCTTTGGACAACTGACTCGTCTAATATAAACCCTGAATGTCTTGGAAAAAAACCTATACAAACGAACCTTCTTTCTCAGCTTCCTGTTCGAGCGGCATCAACAGACCGTCGTCGTCATCTCTGTACCCGTAGTAGTCGGCATCCACGTCCCTCATGAGATCGGCGCGCGTTCTGCGAGGCGGCGGTGGAGGTTCTTGTTCAAATAACTCGCGGACACCTACCCATAAGAAACGTTAATTAAATCTAGTCAAAAGAAGATTCTCTGATGACATTGAATAATACACTTTATGACCAATGTTACAAAATTTAAAGTTGCAAGAATATCGACGCAGACATAAAACGGCTGAGAAATGAGAACTGAGCAGGCTTATTTTTTTTATGTCATTAAAAATCATCTGGTGTCAAAGGGACACCAGATGATTTTAGCTCAATACAAAGAGGAAGCTCTTTGTATTGAGCTGGGCCTAATCACTAAAAGGTGAACTCTAACAATTGAAGGGGTGTCGAAAGAACTTATATCAACACAAAGTAAACTATAAATACATTTGCATAAGTCTGAAATTGGTTTAACGAAATAGCACCACGCTTTCCAGAACTTTGTGTGATTACAGTCTTCTCCGATTCAATAGGTATGTTGTTTTGGATTACAACATGACGCTAAATTGATAAAACTACTTAACACGTAGATGCGGTGGATAAGTTTAATACACTTTATGTCTGTATATAATTACTCGTATTTTATATTGTAAATGGTACACCACCTACAGTATTTGTGTCTCCTTAATTTTACTCCATCCAAAGGTTGTCTTTAAAAGATCGCTCTTAGCGATAAGACCGCCCATTGTGTCACCCCTTTGTAAAATTTACATAGTTATGTTCTGTAATATATATGGTGTACATAATAAAGAGTATTCTATTCTATTCTAACCGACTCTTTCAAGTTGCAAAATCTACGAAATATGAAAAGGGTAATCCCAAAAGATATAAAACGGACATAAGATAAAAATTATTATTAACCTGGTAGATCTTTAGCGGCTCCGAAGTATTTGTATCCTCTGTTACCGGGGACCTCTTTGCCGTCTTGGTCGAGCATCTTGGGCCCAACTCGCGCATGATCCGGCCCTCCCAGCGACTTTATCTGGACTTCCCAATGGCGCTTCTCACGCATCAGCTTGTTGATCTCGTCGTTCAGGTCCCGTATCCGAAACTCGCCGAGACCAGCTGGTAGACAAAGAAAAATGTTTTAAAGCTATCTTCATAAATTGTAAATAGATGTTCAAAATCAGCACGTTTTTGAACGTCAAAATTACTTATGACAGTCCCCAAACCGCCCTTTATAGTTGCATGCTCATAGTGAACTCGTGTTCTAAGGTGTTCACACTTGTTCGAGTCGACATTAATCGGCACAGCAGCCTATGATGTTCCCACTGCTGGGACACAGGCCTCCTCTCAGTGAGAGTGAGTAGACCGTAAATCCACCACGCGAGCCCAGTGCGGGTTGGAAGATGTCACATGTCTGCGAATTTTTTGTTCTAGGACATGCCGGTTACCTCACGATGTTTTCCTTCACCGTTTTGAGACGGCCGGCGGCAAAATTGTAAATAAATTGTAGCATTAGCTTTTGGTAGGCTTTGTTGCTAATAAATACTGCCGACCAGAACAAGTGAGTAGCACGCCTAAGATAGGTTTAATGAATGTATGCGCCATGCGGCCAGTTTGAGTACTTGAACACGTAATTTAAAAAAAACAGTATCGCTTGTCAAATTAATCCCGATTCCGAAGGTAAAGTCCGTTTCACAAAAGAAGTCTCGTAGACGCGGCGCCACTGTCGTAGGACGGAATCATAAATATTGATTTATTTATTTATCTCGACATCATATACGAGTAGCAGGCTTGGTTATTGGTTAATAAAATGCACATTCTTAAATAGAGAAAGGTGTCTGGGGTAGGAGAGTTGTTGTAGGAATGTTGCTAACTATATAATAATAATTAGTTCCACTTATTGCCGCGGGACTTCTTTCGGGAAACGAACTCTAAGGACATATGTATTACTTTACTCTTTCTGCCTTTACAGACAGGTATTGCCGTAAATCTTATGATTGACAATGTGGAAAACCATTGCGAACAAATAATAACGAGGTGTTGTCGTGTAGGCAGCTAAGCCAAATTGATGCACTTCTAGTTTAATCGCGAAAAAATACGATAAAGTACCAAAACGCAATAGTTACTGTTGAATACCACCTAAGCTCACTGAATGAATGCCATGTTTCAAAGAAAAGTTTCAAATTATGTCGGAAATTCTGACTAGATGTTTAATACTTGTATAAAATAGAAAAAATATTATCAACATTATTGTTTTTGGATCACAAAATGTAGGTATTCAAGGTCTATTATTTCTTTTTTCCTTTTTTGCCTTTCTTCCCCTTGGCCTTGCCACCTTTTGTGGGTTTTGCTTTCTTGTCTTTGCCGCCCTTTTGTTTAGTGGCCTTCTTTTTTGAAATGTCGCCACCGCTATACTGCTGACCCGTACTGTTACTTTCTATTGGTTTATCACAAGGAGGAGCTTTCGGAGTTACTAATTCTATTTCGAGGTCAGTCTTTTTATCTTTTGTTTCGAGTTTCTTTCCAATTTTAAGAATGAACACATCTTTTTGTGGATGCAAGACTTTTTCCATATTCACAGGGACGGGGCATCTGGAAGGCGTAACGTTGACAACCTTCCTGTCTTTCTTGTCAGCTGGTTTTTCCAGCCCTTGCAAAGTATAAGTCAAGTTTGATGTATAAGTGTTGTCATGACACGTAGATGTAGGATCTCTTGGTAGTTCAAATTGTATTTGTTCGCCGGTATTGTATGCTGTACTCTCACACGAACATAACTCTTGAATCTTATCATACCTCCCTATTCTTTCTACTCTACTGCTCTTCGGTACTCTGATCTTCAATTCGTTAACATTCATTTTGGTATATATTTCGTCATATTTTTGGGCTCGATCTGGAAAATATTATGAATATTTAGTTTTAGGCAGTTGATATCTATCTCAGTACACTTTCGGATACAACTTACCATGTTCGTAACAAGGCACAGGCCCGCAATCGTAAGACCGTCTAGATATTGCGTTAGACATTTGCGACTGTGGGCTATCCGATCTTTTGTGTTGATCCATTGTGCAGATCGGAGCTTTCTTCGTCATAACTCCTTCATCGAGAAGTATTTTACCCTGATCGTCCATTTCAACCTTATGGCAAGAGTACATTGTCATGCCGTGATCTTCTTTCAGGAGAAATGAAGTACCCTGTGGTTTAGGTGAAGCGCAAAATGCAGTGGTTATCTCTTTTCCTAAAAACGACATTCGAACTGTCACCTCGATTACTCCAATTGAGTCTCTGTTCTCGCCGTCACAGCACGACAAGTAGTACATGTTCTTGGAAAGCGGTGTTGATGTGGTGCACAGTATATTGTCTGTTGGCTGTTCCTCCATCCATTTTTTGCAAAGTTCTTCTCTCAACTTGATAAATTCACATGTGAAGTCCATGTGAGTTTCAGCTATTCTCGTCACACACGTAGTACACGGAGGTTGTTTCGTCAACAGCAAAACAATTACGAATTCTTTAATACTGCATATTTTATCATAGGTCATGGCAAACAGAGTGGATTTTCCTATATTTAGTTTACTGAAATTTTCAATTTTACCGAAAGACGAATCATATAACACAATGGGTGGTTTTCCCAAAAATACAGCTGAAATTACCAAGTTATTGAAATCTATGTCGAAACATTCACATTTCATATGGATTTTATTTATTATCATTTCAATGAGGAATAAGTGATACGGAAAATTAACATCCTCTTCTTTACACACACAGCACAGTTCTTGTTTAGTACGCGCGATGTCCTCTGTCAAACACTTTATAGACTGTCTCAAAGCGTTAGCTTCGCACGTAAGCGCTTTGCTCATTGTCGCTATTTTATCTATATTGGTAGTTAAGTTATTGGACTTGGAACCCACTATTTCACTTGCAAGATCTTTGACAGTATCCTTTAAGCCTTCAACTTTTTCAGTAATGGTCTTATCATTTGGTTGGAGTTCTAAAACTGCATTTACTATTTTACTCCCGAGTTGACCAGATGTCCTTCTCTGAGCTTTTGGACTTCTGTTTTCTTTGTCGGGCATCTCAGTGGGTGACGGTATTGCGTACTTTGGAGACTGTGACTTTGGACTTCTGTGTTCTTTGTCAGGCATCTTAGTCGGTGACGGTATTGCGTACTTAGGAGACTGTGATTTTGGACTTTTGTAATCTTTATCGGGAATTTCTGTCGGTGATGGTATTGCGTACTTCGGTGGTGACTGTGGGGTAGGCGGGGGGATGGGGGCGGCCTGCGTCATGCTGCGCCGCGGACTCGCCCTCGCTGGGGATGGCGCCGACGGTGGCAGCGGTATTACTTGCATCGGCTCTTCGGCAGGAGCCGGAAGCTCTGATTTTATACTTGGTTCCTGAGCTGAACCTTGAACCGAAGCCTCGACATCATCCATTTCAGAACACTTAAAGTACTATATTATCAAAGTAATGTTGTATTGTAACAAAAAATTTCACATTTTAGACTATTGATACCATGTTGTTAGCCATAGCCCTATCGATTTATGACAAAGATTTTAAATCAATCAATTAATATAGCTTCCAATTAATTGTGTCTATGCCAGTCACAGGCCCAAGATTCGTATTGTCCCAAGTGAATGCAGATTGGCCAGTTTCCTATCATGTGGTCTGACATCAGTGTGTGTGATAGTAACTATGCTTACTTATTTACGACCTAAAGGCGTGTTAGTTTCGTGAATAAATTAATCGTAAATTCTCCAGTTTGTCATATAAAATATTAAAGTATGTTTTAATATTTAATTAAGTATATTTTACGCTATTCTTATAGGAAGGGTTTTCCAAAAGGTCCAACCAGGGTTAGAACTTTGTCTGCATTCATAGAACGCCGTAGATAATGGCAATAGCTAATAATACTTACCATTCTGTATCTGTGCGACTTTCTTAGCAATTTCTCTGACAATCTGCAGCCTCCATTTCTCAGCTTGTGGCAGGTCGGTACACTCTGACGCGAGGTACGGCCTCCGCTCGCGCTGCCCGCCTGCCTCCTGCACTTGTGCTGCGCGCCACCGCGCCAGCGTGGTCCTGCAAACACGTCAATATTCATCAAAACGTGTCTTCACAAAGGGAAAATTAACAACTTCTGAGTTGTTATTGTATTGGTGGTTGTGAAAACGCCCCTTTACAATCACTTACTTAGGGCGATTTTCACCAATGAAACCGAATGTCTTCAATAAAACACCAAATATCGTAATTTGTGTATTGAGCTAAGTAGCCCAGAAGTACGAGTGGATAAATCATAAGAGTAGGGTAGGAACAACAATATGATGGAGGGCAGACTGGAAACCTAATAAACATAAACTTATAAATTAGGAAGTATGTAGGTAGCTATATACAACAGATTAGAACATCTAAACTGTGTTCAAGAGCTGTTAATATGTGCAGCCGATCGATTCTGTGAAAATCTCACCAGGAAAAGTTAGGTGAAGTGAGCTATCAATCGTATCTATCCCTAGCATTAGTTGGAATGACAGCTCACTCCACGCTCACTTCACCTAAGTTTTCACGGTGAGATGGTTACAGAATCGCACTGCTGATCACATTCGAGTTTCATTGGTGAAATTCAGCCTTAAAGTGTGGTCACCAATCATCATCTGCCTAGCCTTTTCCCAACTATGTTGGGGTCGGCTTCCAGTCTAACCGGATGCAGCTGAATACCAGTATTTTACATGGAGCGACTGCCTATCTGACCTCCACAACCCAGTTACTGGGTAATATGATACCCCTTGGTGTGTGGTCACCAATATGCCTTAAAAATACAAAAGTTACCAATTTTCCCATTGAGAAGACATGGCTTCATGAATCATCAAACCTATGTTGATAACAACTCTTCTGATTTCCATTGTATCAAAATCTTTTTCATTTTACAATGTGCCGTTGTGGAGGAGTGATTATTATAATTTTCATTATGTTTAATTAAAATAGACTTCACACTTTTTAGGGTCATTGACTATAGACAAAGATCGTTTGATTGATACCTTTTGTATAAACTGATTCACAAATGCCCAGGCCCCAAACCGTCTAGACCTCAGTATTCCTGAGCTGCATGCATAAGTATTGTAACTACATCATTTGTCACCTGACTATCCAATAAAACATCCTGCATTTACTGTACAAGGTCTTACAGTATTGTATTGACATAAGTGCACTAGTTCCATAAAATGTGGTTTGAAAACTTAACATTACACTTACATAGCCTTTTCTGCATTTCGAGCCTGAAACAGAAAACTTGATGTGACTTCTGATTTCTGTCTATACAGAACTGTCCCAAAGAGGGAACCGTTTATGAATATCAATGATAAAAGTTGGAAATCAGGTTTTATGTATCTCACAAATATTGTTGTACTGGAAAAGCTTTAGAATCAACTGAAAAGTTTTATTTTTATTTGCTAGAAGTAAAACAACAAGTAGGTAAATAACTATGTCAAACAGTTTGCAATTACACTTACCATTTTTGTCTATCTAACAACCACACTTGAATTATTCACTTTGTTAGAATTTCACTTTAACCGAAACAATAACAAATTACTGCCGCAAACTCATTTACGATAGATAAACCATGGACTTAAGTATGTACCACAGAGTACATTTTTATGGTATGTGCATACTTTGGAGAGATACACCGACAAACATAACATAACCTCAAATTGGAAGTGACATAACTGAGTACTGAATTACTGATACCCTCTTTGGAATACTGACAAGTGACAAGTCACAGAACAGACCTGTCACTGTCACATTAATCAATGAGACGAAAAAGAGAAAACCATAATTTTTTAACCAACTTAAAAAAGAGGAATTATTAAAGTAAACATTTAATATCCTAAACTAACTAAAACTATTAAAAAACTAAAATATTGCGTCGAAATATTCCTCCGCATCGCTGTCGACTGGTAATGCAAGAGACTGGCGGCATAGCCACGTTGTATGGCAATGCTGGCCAAGGTAAAAGCCAGCCCTTGGGTCACGGGAAGTGTCAACCAGCCGTTTAGAGATTTCATTGAACAAGCAATGAGCACTTGGACCCCACGGCCCGAGGGTTTCAACCCCAACCGGCTCGAAAATATAGTAATTTCCGATAAGTAAGGATTTTTATACTTTCGCCGCTTGAGGTTTTCTGCAGCCGTAGTAGCAGCGCCAGCACAGCATGCCGAGCCAGGAAGATGGGATGGCGCAAGAGTATCGACGCACGTTGCGTCCCACACTAAAGGCCTACCCACTTTTCATGGAAGTAAAGACATACCTACCGTCCGGTCTCTTGCCATCGTCACGTACCAAACCATTTGGGTTCTAATAAAGCTGGAACGGCGACGGTGACAAGAACTCGTCGGATGATGTCATTAATATTCGCGTGCCGCGCTAAGTGACCCGCACTTCGGCTGCAAGACAGGCCGTGGTGTCCGAGGCTGTTGACATCTACGCCACAGTGACAGGGATGAGGAGAACAGCAAGGAGCTACTAGTCGTAGGAAAGCAGCGAGGCGGAAACTAATGTCGTCGAACATAGGTGTTAAAGACCCGACTCACACTTACCCACAGCCAGCAGGCGGGCATGCTCAGCATTAGTAGCAGACGAGTCTAGTAAATTGTTCTGGACTATTCTGCAGAGCGGTTCATCCCACCGTCTCTGGGAAGAAGGATTGTCGGGTGGAACTGTATTCGGGCAAGTGAGTCTCCAGGCATGTAGCCTCGGAGTAGCACGGCACATAGGAATTAATCAGTGAGGGGGCTAGGATTTTCCTGATTAATTTATCAGTGCCGTGGACCGAGGATATGAAAGCCGGTAACCGAATACTAGAAATTTTGCGGACGCCTAGGCCCCCCATACGAATGGGAAAGTACTGCCAGCTTCTTGCGAATGTGCTCGCAAACTTTAACTTTAAAGGATAATAGGTTGGTTGCCATCCTGATTTCCTCGGGGAGCGCGTTCCACAGAGAGACAGACTGAACGAATAAGGAAGAGTGAATGAAGTCTGTGTGGTGAGTGGGACATTGGAGAAGACGATTATGTGATGAACGTAGATTTCTATTGTGGTTGGCGCAAATGTACTGAAAGTGGGGGCTACTACTAGACTAGATAAAGGCTAAAAAAGGAATAGGTATTACGGTACTTTTTTAAAACACAGAAACCCAGCAGGGAATAATCTGCACTATGAGATCGCCAATATTGCAAAAAAAAAAATCTTTACCACATTAAATGCTGATTGTAACGATGCTTCATAAAAGCAAAAAATCGCAATAAAATGCATTAAAACCAATGACGTCTGATGCCTTTTTTATTTTATTTTTATTGATGTAATCTGGTAATAAAACCTACTTCAGAGTACTTAGCTAAAATATATATTCAACCTAGGCTTTTTGATTTTGATTTTACTTTAGCTCTTACATCCCAATTAAAGCAGTTCTAACCCGTTTCAGCTTCGTAAGTAGCCCGACTTCAAAAAGTAAGGTGGCAACACTGTTTGTTTTATTGATTAAGTTATATTATACATATTATATTACTTTACTCTATGGATATAGCTTTAATAAGACATCTAAGTTAAAAGCATATTAAAAGCCATCTATGTCATTCGACTGAAAGACTATGGCTCCCGTATTATTATTATACTCTTTGGACTATGGTCATGAAAAAATATTATAAAAAAAAAAGATTATTTATTTACTTCACTTGTGTTGTGGGCACAGAGTGCATTTTTATATAGATAGGGTAAAGTAGGGTTTGTACTATTGTTGATCGAAGGATGATTTATTAGAATTTCCAATGGCGTCTGGTACAACTCTAAGCTGGGAGACTTTACCAGAGGAATTACTATGGATGATATTTAAACATTCAACCTTGAATTGTGTGGTATCTTGTATGACAGTAAACAAGAGGTGGAAGGATATTGCTCTTGATTATATCGAGGTAAATATTATTATTTGAAAGCTCTAACGCGACCTTTAAATCTACATTTTTATGTAAAATACTGACAACTCTTCTTACTTGTATTGATGTTTATTAAACTAAATAATATTAAGTTAAAAAAAAACTCATTTGTGGCGAAATATCGGTGCACTATAGGTACACATCTGCCTATAACTTCTAGAAAAACAGGTGTGGTGTTATATTGCAGAACTAACCTATAGCATTTTTTTTTTTGCCTTTGTTGTCACACTGCTGGGCAATGGCCTCCCTTTCTCCATTCCACTTATCTCTATCTTTAGCTAGTGTGGACCAATCCTGTCTGTAGGCGTCAAGCTCGTCCCTCCTAGGTTGCCTCGATGTAGCCAATAACATGGCAAGGGAAAAGTATCAAACAGGGTTGGAGGTTGGACTTTCTATTGAGGTATATACAAACCTGCGAACAGGCTGTCATTTTTTCAGTTTTCATAGCACCATCCATTACAGTGCATCTGTTACACATATTGGATTCAGCGTGAAAAATGCTTTATCACTTTATTGGAGTAAAAGCAAATAAGTTGTAAAAACGTTTCCAGATAGAGCCCGCTTCAAACTTCATGGCAGCTCTGAAGTGCGCCACTCGCTGTGCAGTACTTCACCCCTGACAGGTGAATTAGTTACTGCGCAGCGACTTACCTCATATTCCCAGCCGCCATTAAGTTTGAATCAGGCTGTAACTAAGCTATTTCTTTACAGTCTCATTCACTATGGCCGAAGCTCGCTACAGAAACAATGGTAAACAAGGGTCGCACTTTCAAAAGGAAATCTGTACTTGGCTTCAAAGATATGTTGATGAATTCATTGCTCTGGCCTTTTGTACCGCAAGCACAGATAAAGCTTCACCGCACATACCTGCAGGAGCACATAACAAGTTTACAGGTGTTAAAAGGTAACAAGATTACTCCATCAAAATACTAACTATCAGAAATATATTTTATTTAATAATTTAAGCACATAAATGAACAGATGCCGATTTACTGTCGTAGGTATTTTTTACCAGTCAACCTTTGGGTGATGTAGAGATAAACAGTGGCGGGTCCAATCTTGAAAATTGAGGAATAAATATTTTTAACCCTTTGACCGCCACGTCAATAACGAAAATCCGTGTTCTCTACGCCAAGCAACAAATTCCTTCTTTCATACCTACAAAATAATAGTGACGGCAAAAGTATATGTCGATAAAAAATCGATACATTTTACTTGTGCATGGTTTACGAATAAAAATTGCTTATAAGTACCACTGAATATATTAATTTTCACCCATGTTTCACCCTTTTTCTCTGCTTAGTAATCATTACTAGAAATTACATCATTACATAATAGCAGATTTTATATTAAAAAGAGTAATTCAAATATTTTAAATAACAAAGTCACAGCACTAATCTCGTTTGTAAAGACATCCTCTGACGTGATAAGCCGTCACTGGCGTGGGCAGCACTGCGCTTACGAACTTTGCCATCTCTGAGTTAGAGATGAACCAGTTAAATATATGAATAATATATTTTTTAATTACTCACGAGTTAATTGGCCCCCGTTTTGAATCGTGTAATCCACAGATATAAAAATCGCAAATTTGTTTTACGAAAATAAAATGTCTACATTTATTATTTACATACGGCACGGCACGGCACGGTTGGCGCAGTGGTTAAGCGATTGACTGCTGCGCTGCGTGTCGCGGGTTCGATTCCCGCACGGAACAAATATTTGTATGACCTACATGTATTTGTTCCGAGTCTGGGTGTTTTTCTATCTATAATATGTATGAATTTACAAAAAAAAAAAAAAATTGTATATAAGTAGTTTATCAGCCATCTTGTTACCATAACACAAGCATTAGGTTGCTTAGCTTGGGACAAATGGTGCTGTGTGAAATGTCCAGGGATTTATTATTATTATTTCCTTTATTTCATTTAAATACCTACAAATTACATTTTTAAATATTTTTATAAACAAAAAGATAAAAAAACATTTAAAAATATAAAAAATAGTAGCCCACCGGTATCGGGAACAGGGTCCAAGCTACCGGCGGTCAGGGCTCCAGAGAGAGGAACCTCCTGACAATGCGAGCCGTGTCCAGAAGTACCGCTTTCTGAATCAAGCCCTTGATCCAGCTGCCCAACGAGAGCCTCCTCAGGTGTTGGTCGAGGCTCTTGGCTATTAAGCCATTGGCTGTCACGACTATCGGCACAATGATTGCTGAGTCCACATGCCACATGTCGACAACCTCGCGAGCCAAGTCAAGATACTTGATTTGTTTATCTTTCTCGGCTTTCACGAGGTTCTCATCATGCGGGACGGTTATGTCAACAATCATTGCACGCCGCTCTGATCGATCCACCACCACTATATCAGGCTTATTGGCAACAATAGTCCTGTCAGTGATGATGGATCGATCCCAGTACAATGTGATATTTCCATTTTCGAGAACTGGGTCGGGCACATACCTGTAGTACGGCACCTCCGATTCCACAAGGTTGTATTTCAGAGCAAGTTGCTGATGTATTATCCTAGCTACAAGGTTGTGTCTATGCAAGTACTCTCCGTTAGCTAGACGAGAACACCCGGAGATAATATGCCTGATTGATTCCCCCGGCCGGTGGCATGCCCGACAGATGTCAACCGTGCCGTCTTTCACAATAAATCTCCGGTAATTGTTCGTCATCATAACTTCGTCCATAATTGCACAGACAAAACCTTCGGTTTCTCCAAAGAGGTCACCGAACCGCAGCCAGGCTACGGACGCTAGTAAATCTACATCGGGTCCATGTAGGGCCCGGTAAAAGCGTCCGTGAAGCTCCTTACTTTGCCATACTTCCATGCGATCATTGGTGTCAAGCACTACTGGCTTGCGCCAGTTCTCTTTAGCCAAGGAGAGCGGGGTGAGGCCCTTGTCCACCGCGACTACATCTCGATGCATCCCCACGTCGGTTTCTAGGAAATATTCCCTGAGACTGCATATCTCGCGATTGTGGAGGGTCTTAGCGTTTAAAAAGCCTCGACCTCCACACTTTCGCGGGATATACAGCCTCATTACCGATGACCGTGGGTGATGCAATCGATTTGCGGTCAACAGCGTCCGGACCCTCCTATCCAGGGCGTCTAGTTCGGTTTGAGTCCATTTGAGTATGCCGAAAGAGTACATCAAAACCGGCATGACCCAACTGTTGAAGGCACGCACCTTGTTTCCGCCTGATAGAAGACTATTAAGTACTTTTTTCAGGCGGCCAAAGAAGCGCTCCTTCAACGATTGCTTCATGTCAGTAACATTGATGCCTAACGCTTCCGACATACCCAAATACTTATAGGTTTCGGATGCGGAGAGAGCTCTAAGGTTTGTGGAATCCGAGAGTTGAGTTCCCACGGATTCCACAATCTCCCCTCGTTTTACATGCATGACCGCACATTTGTCCACACCAAATTCCATCCTGATGGCGCTACTGAAGGTTTCAGTAATTTTCAGTAGCTCCATCAGTTGCAAATTGTTGGGGGCAAAGAGTTTTAGGTCATCCATGTAGAGGAGGTGAGATATAACCTGACCACCTCTCCTCAGCCGGTAGCCTAGACCTGAATCATCCAGCAGCGTGCTTAGAGGATTCAAGGCTAAGCAGAACCAAAGCGGACTCAAACTGTCGCCCTGGAATATGCCTCGCTCGATCCTTATCGGCTCGCTATTCCTCTGGATATTTCGACATCCTGGATAGCGAAGGACCGTCCTCCATTGCCCCATACACGTCATTAGGAAGGTGCGCAGAGTTGTATCTACTTTATACAACTCCAGCACCCTCATGAGCCATGTATGTGGCACCGAGTCATAGGCCTTCTTATAATCTATCCAACATGTCGACAGATCCTTTCGGGAACGACGAACCTGTTGGCTAATGGCCATATCAATGAGGAGGAGCTCCTTAGTACCGCGGGACCCGTTCCTACATCCATTTTGAGAGACAGACATGATGGAGTTGCTGTCTATATGTTTATTAATTTTAGCTCTCAAAATGGATGTAAGAACTATATAGATCGTTGGTAGACAAGTGATCGGTCTATAATTTTTGGGATCCGCGGTACTACCTGATTTATGGAGCAGGTGGGTTATTCCTGTCGTTATAAACTGGGGCAGCAACCCTGACTCTAAGGCTGACTGGAACTGGGCTGCCAAGGGGGCGTGCGACCTTTGGAACCACTTTATCCAAAAGTTGTGCAGCCCGTCCGGCCCTGGAGATTATTATTATTATTATTATTATACAGCTATCCTACCAAAACAATTCATATTTTATTGCAATATCTGTCAAATAGCCAATTGTGTTAATTGCCTTTAGTAATTCACCGAATTAAGTTATATAAAAAAAAACAAATACCATAAGAGTATGAATTATATTAGTACGAGTACAAATAATATATTAGTAGAAGAGAAGGTAGAACATATGTTAATTATCTCGTATTAATTTCTCGTACGTTTTAAATTAATGTGTAAATACAATTTTAGTAATATTTATTTTAGTCCTTAAAATGTTAAGTTTTTTTATGTGAAAAGAACTTATTATTAAAATACCTATTATCTGGTATTAACGTATTACACAACACTATCAGTGTCCGGCACCGCGCGTTGACGTCATTGCGCGCCGTCTCATCCCGTCTGTGGCGTACAATACAAAGTACTGTAAAGGATTCCGCTGACAAGGATGCGCGAGAGTTGCCACAAAATTATCGATTTGCACTTTTTACTCATAAGTTTGTAAAGTTTGTCACTACATTCGGTACTTTTATTTTATATTTTGATTTGTATTTAGTCTGATGTAAAATGTAGTAGACAAGAAATAATTTTCGTCATATATTAGTGAAGTATGTATTTTAATTTGTTTTCGTAAAATATTTCATAAAGTTACCCATCACTAGCTGACGACTCTTCACGTCCGTGGCGTGGATTTGCACGCCAAATGATACCTTTTGCATGATGTTCTTACATTGTGATTTTTCCCATTATAGAATGGCTAATTGTTATATATCTTTGTGTAATTATATAATAAATATGTCTAAGGAATAACAATAGGAAAAAAGAAACACTATACACATGTTTTTATATATTAATTTTGAACTGTAATAAAGTGTTATTTTCGACGTGCCATGCCGTCCGTGGCGTCGTGAGCACTTTTTGATTTGACGTCCATAGACGTCCGTGGCGGTCAAAGGCTTAAGCAAGTTTTATGCAATAATACTGTACATTTGTGTAGAGAAAAAAAAAGTAAACTTATTATTAATACATCTCTCTACGTTAATATTACCCTATTGAATGACTATTTCATAAATTCATGACATTTGAGGCCAATTCTAACATAAGGAGTTGTATTGCTGATTCTAATTATTATAATTCTGTAAAGCTTTATTTGTTACGGTTGCGAATCATATTATAATCAACATACAACCTGACATTGACCTGAGAATTGCAAAAAACGTACCTAAGTAAGGCGATTAACATACTTCCACGCCACACAGGTCGCCAGCCTTTTCGGAGATTAGCCGGAACATACAGACAGACAAAAATTTTTATAGTAGTTTGTTTGTAATAACTACCGTATATATTATTATATATTATATAGTTTTTTTAACTAAAAAAAAACCTACTTTCATATGGATTTTGTAAAAAGCTGTTATTTTAACATTATAAACAGGATACATCAATGTTTATTTGTATAGATGATATAATATAACTCCATGTATTACAGGACAAGCTCATTACCATTAATCTGGCAGAAATCCAGGCTGCTATAGTTCGTAATATTAAAACGGGCGATATAAAATTACCCCACGGGCGATTTTTTCTCGCGGCGATTTTATTCCGCGCTCTGGATTTTCAACGCTCTGCGTGGCGCCGAGTGTTGAAATTCCAAGTGTGTTTTTTGACTTGCTCGGTTGCGCTCTGTTGGATTCTCAATGCTCGGCTGAACGCCGAGAGTTTATAATCTAGTGTGCGATAAAATCCCACCGCGATATTTTTACGTTGTACTTTGGCTCAGACTCGACCAACGAGGCCATCAAAAACTGTTACTTAAAGTGGTTTATAATTTTTCAGACACCATGATTTTGACGGTGGACATAAGGATGACAGACGTGCCCATAAAATACTTTAATATTCGGAATGCAAAACTACGGAGAGGGATACAAAGCAAAGGTATTTATTAATTTGGGTTACACATGTTTCATAAAAGAAGAAGTGGAAGGAAGAAGTGGGAAGTGATAATTTGTCAATTTTTTATTGACAAATTATCACTTCCCAAACAATTTTCCGCATAATTTCATTTGCCAAATTATTACTTAGCAAATAAACTCTTCGCAAATAATTGTAACGCAAACCTAATGTTTGGCAAGTAAACGTTTAAGCAATAACTTGCCTACCAACTAGTACTTTTACCAATTTTAATGTAGTCAAATATTTCAGTTGGTATAACATATTTACGCAAAATAAAATAAGCCGAATATTTATGTAGTATCGTCAGTTTTCAATTTACCATTTCTATTTAGTCAATTGCTTAGTCAATGACAAAAGATTTGCATGTTTATGTCAGTTGCACAAAATATACAAATTAAATTACAATGTGTTTTGTTGGTTTGGTTTTACATTAAAAAAATATGTTTCTGGTCACAGTTCTATATATATATATAGCTGTTTCGATTTCAAAAAGATATAAGCGTGTTACGTTGCAAAGGAGATCATTCAGCTTTCACACAAAGTTGGGCCCAAAATCGAAAGTTAAAGCCAACGGAAAAGGAGGTTTTTAATCCGTTTGGAACGTCATCCTAAGCATTTGGTACTATGACACCAAAGCGGTAGAACCATATATCATATAAGCAGCTACATAAGTTCGAAATAAATGTAATTATATCATCTAAGTATGTACGTGGACTTATTTAGTAGATATTATAAACTTTTTTGCCATGACTGTAATTCTGTAAGTGTGACTGTAATATTAAAAAAAAAAGTTAGTTCGATTTTCCGCTTCGATTATGAGTTTGAACATAATTGTGTTTTATGTTTTGTGCATACCATGTCTTGTGCAAGGTTACTAATTCTCGCAAATAAAACAATGGCAAACAGGTTTCTAAAACTATCTTAATAAGTTAATATACACAATATGTTAATTCGGTCAAATAAAACAATGGCAAAAATTTTTTTAATACTCACTATCATCGTTTCAGCTGAAAGACATCCATTGCTGGACATAGGCCTCCCCCAAGCACCTCCATTTCGACCGATTCTGTGCTTCTCGCCTCCAACGGGTTCCTGCTGCCTTCGCAAGGTCGTCGCAAGGCCTTCCAACGCTACGTCTTCCGGTACGCGGTCGCCACTCCAGAACCTTTCGGCCCCATCGGCCATCTGTTCTGCGAGCAATGTGCCCTGCCCACTACCACTTAAGTTTTTCAATTCTTCGGGCTATGTCGGTTACCATGGTTCTCCTGCGGATATCTTCATTTCTGATTCGATCACACAGGGAAACTCCAAGCATAGCCCTCTCCATTGCCCTTTGGGTGACTTTACGCCTTCTAATAAGGCCCATTGTGAGCAACCACGTTTCAGTGCCATAGGTCATTTCACTGGCAACACGCACTAGTCAAAGACTTTCGTCTTGAGACACTGC
The DNA here is from genome assembly GCA_911387795.2 of Apamea monoglypha. Taxonomy (NCBI): domain Eukaryota; kingdom Metazoa; phylum Arthropoda; class Insecta; order Lepidoptera; family Noctuidae; genus Apamea; species Apamea monoglypha. The sequence goes on from OU426918.1 coordinate 6,474,580, forward strand.
GGTATGTGGGACGAGAAGATATTGCGTAGCTTCCCGAACGCTGCCCAGAGGAGTCGGATCCGACGATTGACTTCTTTCTCGAAGGTGGACCTACTCAACTGGACAGTTTGTCCTAGGTAAACATCTCGTCCACGACTTCGAGTGTAGCGTCTCCGATCTTCATGATAGTGGGTGTTACAGTGTTGCATTTAACATGACCTTCGTTTCATTCATTTTAAGACCCACTCTTTCGGAGGCAAAATCATCCAATGGGGTACTAGCTAGCCATCTGGTAAGCACAAAAACGGTAGCTCTCATTATGAGGGCTTTACACTGGTGTCTAATTGTCTATAGCCAGACCGTCTAAATGGAAATACGGCTATGCCGCAGGTGACTAAAAGCGCAAGTTCCAAAGTTGCGGCGGGTGACTAAAATCGACCTTGAAAATGCTCAGTCGCAGGCGAGCGCCTACCGCATGAAGGTGGACATTTTCATGCAAAATGAACTAGTCGCCAGCGATTTTTATCGACCTGTGCAAATAGGGTGGCGATTCGGCTTGTGAGACGATTTGGTAAGCGACCAGCCGCACGGTGAAACTCGACCTAGTGCAAATCCCCCATTACCCCGCAAGTCACCCTTACCTATACAAGGTGTCGTTTTGCATCCTCGTCAAATTCAGGAGGTAACTATGCTGCTGATTCTCGACACGAATCAATAATAAAATAAGTAGGTATTTTTTTTCTCTTTTAATAAAATAAGTAGGTATTTTCGGAAATCGGCATGTGTGGGACACGCATTTTAAAACGCGGCCTGTGTGAGACCGTACTGCACCGCACCTTTTAACACACACATAAAAACGCGGCCGCTTATACGATACCATAACGCAATTCTGTTCTTTGAGAGTGGTGTATTCAGAAATACTGTCAAACTTAAATACCTAAAAAAACAAGTATATATTCATTATTTACCATTGGATAGTATTTTTATTTGATTATTTATGTCATTCATAACAGCTTCCTGAAATTTGACGAGCATGCAAAACAACAGCTTGTATAAGCAGCTTTGCGCGTTACTATACTATGTCGTACACTGACACTAAACCCTGACCTGGAACTGTGTATATAGAGCTTAATTTAGATTTTTCTGTCATTTTAGCTAGAAAACTTCAAGTGAGTGAGAATGAATACATGCGTGTTAATGTTGAGCATCAGTTATATGCATATGGCAAGGAAAACCCAAATGATCCACTCCACAGCAGTGAAAAGTTAATCTTTTTCAAGATCGACATTCTCGTGTATAGGTACGTAAGTTTTCTGGGGTCCGATAATTTATTTTCGATGACTTGACTAGAACCCACAAATGTTGGTCGAACATGGTGTCGTTCAAGTCAAATCTTGGAACCAGTTTTTTGTAATTTGTCTGCAAATGCTCGTTATCCTTGACTTTTAAAGAGCTTTGAAGGTCAGTAGCGTACCTACTACCCTCCATTTTATTTTATTTTTTCAAAATGGCGGCCACGCCTTTTTCCCACAGAACAAATAAAAGAGGTTAGAAAGGAAATAGTTCCTGATTTGTATTAGAACGCAACAAGATCGTACCCATGTATTGCAAGCAATGTATAATTTTGCATCTGAATGCGATTTTATCGTTTTTGTCTACAAACTACATAATACTTTTGTAATAATTACAAATATCACTCGTATTTTAAGGTTTTTGGACTAACCGGTGAAAAGAAATCCCTCCTCGGGCCACATTACACTCCTGACTTCTTTTCCGACACGTTATAATAGCGCAAGACGGCATAATTCTTTTTTTCCGCTGAGCTTCGAACGCTGTCACAACAAGAGCGCGATTGTTGACCGGTGATTCAAATTTCGGTTGACTTTTGAGCGTCTGCTCAAAAGTGCGGCGCGCCTGCCCCGCCCACAAGGCCCTTTTAACCTCTTTTATCTGTTCTGTGGTTTAACCTATATTGCTGACATCAATGCAAACAGAAAACATAATAAGACCAAACCCCGTAAAGCATATATGGGCAACAACCGGCCCGCGGACCGGATCCGGTCCGCTGTAAGATATGAAAAAACCCAATTAAAAGAATATTACATTAGGTACTTATACTCACGGGAGTGACAGTGAGGCGGCAAACATCAAATCGTTTGATGTTTGCCGCCTCACTCTTTGATAATCGCCGCCACTCGGCTTGCTCGATCAAATTCTTTGAAGTTTGCCGCCTCACGGGCGACACATTAAAAGATTTATTGCTTCTCAGTTATTATAAACTAGTTTATTCCAGATTATTCCTTCATTTTGCCTATATAAGCGGGTGGATGGCCCGAACGTTAGTTCAGTTCTATTTGAGCTACCGAGGTGATAACTTGGACAAGCGATATCCTAGCGAACTGCTCGAGCCGTCAACTTGCTTTTTGACTTTTATCTTGAGTGGTACTAACTATAGTTTGTTATTAAGTTTATTGAACGAATAGTAAACAAAAATAATGTCTGGTGGAAAGAAACGAAAAGTAGATACAGAGGGTCGCCAGTTTCAAGAAAAATGGACTGAAGAATTCTTTTTTATTTTGCACAATGGTAAGCCTATTTGCTTGCTGTGTAATGAATCCATTTCAGTAATTAAAGAATTCAATATAAAGAGGCATTACTCAACTAAGCATGCTACGCTGCACTCACTGACAAGACAATTAAGAACAGACAAAATCCAGAAGCTTACCGCAAATTTGGAAAAACAGCAACAAATGTTTCATAAACAAAGAACACAACTTGATAATGTTGTGAAAGCTAGTTTTATAGTTAGCTCAAAATTGGCAAAGGCATTAAAACCATTTGCCGAAGGAGAATTCATCTTGGAGGGTATGTTAGAAGTTTGCAGTATTTTGTGTCCTGAAAAGAAAAATGAATTTGAAAAAATTTGTTTGTCAAGACGAACTGTTGTTCGACGTATAGAAATGATGGCTAATGATATAAAAACAACATTGACTGACCGTATGGCTGGTTTTGAATCATTTTCCATAGCATTAGACGAGAGCATCGATTTGTCTGACACAGCTCAACTGGTTATATTTATTCGAGGTGTTGATAAGGAGTTCACTGTTACTGAGGAATTGCTTGCTTTACAGCCACTTAAAGGAACCACTACAGGAGAGGATATTTTTATTGAAGTTCAAAAGGTATTCACGAGTTTTGGCTTGCCATGGTCAAAATTAATTGGAGTATGCACTGATGGTGCACCTTCTATGGTCGGCTTACGTAATGGTTTCATCGGAATTTTTAATGAAAAATCAACAGAATTAAATGTGCAGAAAGATGATTTGATAGTCCTTCATTGCATTATCCACCAACAGAACTTGTGTTCTAAGTCCATTCGACTCCAGAATGTTATGAATGTGGTAGTAAAAACCATCAACTTTATTCGATCCCGAGGGCTTAACCATCGTCAGTTCAAGGCGTTTTTGGATGAAATATCAGCTGAATACCTAGTCTTGCCATAAATATTGTCACGAAGAAAAAAAATTTTTTTTTAAGTATTGCAAATAATATTTATTACTTTTACAGTGTGCAGTTTAATACATAAATATAAAACAATTTAAAATATAAAAAGCTTATTCGAAGTGGTCTCCATTGGCTGCAATACAGTCCTTTAAACGTTGAGGCCAGTTATCAATAGAAGCACGCACTCTTTCCATGGGAAAATTCTTCACTGCCTATCGTATGGATTGTTTTAGGGACTCCAAATTATCATGGCGTTTAGAGCAAGCCGTACTCTCTAAAACTGACCATAAATCATAATCCAGCGGATTAAGATCGGGACTAGACGACGGCCAGTCTTCAGCTCTGATGAAGTCCAAAACGTTCACTTCCAACCAAGACTGCGTGGACCGAGCTTTATGACCCGGCGCCGAGTCTTGTTGGAAGGACCATACTTGGTTATTGAACATGGTGTTGTTAAGGGGCTTAACTACCTTCTCAAGAATGGTATCTTGATACACTTGTGCCGATGTTTTGATACATTTTTCACAAAAATATGGCTCAGTCACTCCTTCATAGCTAACACCCCACCAAACCATCACTGAAGTCGGATAATGCCCACGTTGCACTCTGTCGACTAATTGGGAAGCTTCCTTAGAGCTTTGAGCATAAATACGTTCATTTTGTTTGTTAAAATGTTGCTCAATTGTAAAGATTTTCTCATCCGTAAACAAAAATTTTCTGTGACCTCCCTTTGCGTTCCGCTTCAGTAGTTGTTTCGATTTTACCACCCTATTCTTTTTTAAATTATCAGTTTAAAAAATTACCGTGCGTCTCTTATAGGCTGCAAGTCCTAAGTCATCTTTTAAAATACGCGACATGGTTCTGGGTGCTATCTTCATCTCCCGAGATAAAATCTTTTGCTTTCGGACAAGATTTCTTCGAATTCTTTCCCTTACTGCTTTGACCACCTTTTTCGTACGAACACTACGTGGACGGCCAGATTTTTTTCTGTCACAGAGGAGGTCTCATTGTACCTATTAATAGCCCGGTACACAAACATTTGACTAATACCAAGCGTATGGAGAGTTTTAAAAATTGCATTTGGTTCCATACCAACTTTGTGTAATGCAATCACAGCGATTCGGTTCTCTTTATCACCCCACTCCATTTTAATATCGCAAAATATTATACAATGTATTGGCGCCAAAATTAGAAAACTCAATGAACAATCGTATAAAAATGACAGATTCCAAATTCAAATGTAATATCTTTCTTATTTTTAATTGTAACAGTATTTATGGCCAGACTGTGTATAACGACGTAACATATTATTGTGAAGTCAGATGGCTGAGCAAAGGAAAAATGTTGAAACGGTTTTACGAGCTTAGAAATGAGATAGCAGACTTTATGAAAATAAAAGATAAACCACTATCTGAATTAAGTGACCCAAAATGGATATGTGACTTAGCATTTCTGGTCGATCTTACAGGCTATTTGAATGATTTAAATTTAAAACTTAAAAAACAAGGACAGTTAGTAAATGATTTGTACAGCCATTTGAAAGCGTTTCAGATCAAACTACGCTTGTGGGAGTCATCGATGCTGTCTGGTAACAGTTACCACTTCAACGCGCTCTCTGCGTATGAAAATATTGCTTATGCTCAATATGCTGAAGAACTCAAGTTACTTTCGGAACAATTTTCGAACAGATTTAGCGACTTCAAAAACATGGGAGACTTTCAGTTTATTTGCTACTCCTACAAAATGCTCCAATACACTTACAAATGGAGTTGATCGAGATTCAAGAAAACTCAATCTTAAAATCCAAATTAGAAGACGTAGAGTTGTGCGATTTCTACAAAAAATACCTAGAAGATGACAATTTTCCGCAGCTTAGAAAATTCGCAAGAAGATTGATTTGTGCGTTTGGCAGTACTTATAAATGCGAACAGTTATTTTCATTGATGAAAGTTAATATGTCAACACATCGTACAAGACTGACTGACGATAATTTGGAAAATTCTTTACGTCTTTGTATCAGTGGAATTAATCCAAATATCGATGGATTAGTTTCCCAAATTCAAGCTCAAGTGTCTCATTGATTTCGGTGTATTTAACTTTCGTAGTTTGTAACAATTGCAAATTTAACGATTTAATTAAATTTCATTTTGTTATTTTAATAAATTGTACTATAATAACATTGTCGTATTATTTCATTAATACGATTTATTGTCTAATACCTAACGCAAAAAATATTATCATTACTTTAAAATGCACTTAGTACTTTTAAACGCGGCCCGCGAACGTATTTGCACGCTAGTTTGGCTCTCAACATGTCAAAGGTTGCCCATACCTGCCGTAAAGTGTCACGTTTCCGAAATATTAAAGTTCCAGGGATTACTTTAAACATCTATGTAACAAGATGTACCTACTCAAGTTCAAAAAATATGGATGTCCCGTGATCAACTTAGAAACTTTTCATAAGTGGCCGCCATATTGAAAAAAAAAAAAATTGCGCGACAGTAGGTATGCCAGGCTCCATATAAATATCTTCAATCGGCACAGTTGGCGCAGTGGTTAAGCGATTGACTGCTGCGCTGCGTGTCGCGGGTTCGATTCCCGCACGGAACAAATATTTGTATGACCTACAAGTAGTTGTTCCGGGTCTGGCTGTTTGTGTATATGAGTTTAAATGTTTGTAAACGCACCCACGATACATAAGAAATTCCTAGTGTGGGGGAACCGTTATAAAAAAAAAATCCCCTTTATATGCATGATCATGTGTGGCGTTTTTTGGTTCTCGTTTTAGTCTGTTGAACAGCTCTATCATTTATTATATTACTATTTTTGCAGATTGGAAGGCAATGTTTGCTACATAATCACCAAACGTCACATAATATGGGCTCTGACATGGGATTTGAAAAGATGGGATCTCGTACCTAGAGGTCGATGCTACGGCAGTTTACTCGACGTACCATGTTCTATTAGTCTGTATAATGACCAAATTTGCATGGTAACTAAGCTTGGATTTATATTGTGTGAAGATCGGGACACAATGTTGTATCAGAAACAAAACGATTGCAACCTTGTGCCTTCTATTGAGGAATCATCTGTTTTGGTATTGTTTAGTCAAAAAGGAGTTGCCATCTCAGGTAAGACAGTTACCAGTTTATCTTAGTAAGCTTTTCCTGAGAAAGGACAAAAAAAGAGAAATCTTAGTTCTTAAGGCGCTGCCCAAATGTAGGCCACCGTAAAACGCTTAGTTTTTTGTCATACAGTGAGGCGTATCATATTACAAGCCAGAAAAAAAATTGAGTGTATTGTCAAATACTGAAGAAAAAACACAGAACAGATAAAAGTAGTTAGAAGGGCCTTGTGGGCGGGGCAGGCGCGCCGCACTTTTGAGCAGACGCTCAAAAGTCAACCGAAATTTGAATCACCGGTCAACAATCGCGCTCTTGTTGTGACAGCGTTCGGAGCTCCGCGGAAAAAAAGAATTATGCCGTCTTGCGCTATTATAACGTGTCGGAAAAGAAGTCAGGAGTGTAATGTGGCCTGAGGAGGGATTTCTTTTCACCAGTTAGTCCAAAAACCTTAAAATACGAGTAATATTTGTAATTATTACAAAAGTATTATGTAGTTTGTAGACAAAAACGATAAAATCGCATTCAGATGCAAAATTATACATTGCTTGCAATACATGGGTACGATCTTGTACGACATGAGCGGTCACGCAATGTATTGCGTTCACTGCGAACGTCGCGTGCGTCGAGCCAAAATGCGCGTCGATAGTGTTGTACCAAATTGTAAACAATGTCGATATTAAGTAAGTGTATACAAATAATTATGTTCAGATATTTGTATTACAATTAAAATAACTTTGTTTTTATTAACACCAATTATTGTGTAATTTGAATTATTAATTTAATTTCTTAGTTGGTTTTTCGTCTAAAATTTGGTTTGAGGTTAGTAATTTACGAAAAAAAAATTTTTTTTTTTTAGTTTTCCAAGAGATAAGAAGAGACAAGAAAACTGTGGATTGAGGCAACTGGTAGAATTGAATGGATACCTACTAAATGTAGCACAATTTGTTCGCAACATTTTTCAGAAAATGGTTATGTAATTAAAAAGTTGAAATTGAGTCTAAATTATTGTTGAATATTAAAATATTCTTGTATTTTTACTTGGGTCATTTATATGCTTATGTACTTACTTTAGCTCATGTCTTTGTACGCTTAAATGACGTTAATCACGGACATAGACAGCCCATAAGGCCAATTCTTGTAATTAAAAAAATTCAAAATCTAGTCGCAGTTTCATCTCAGCGACAAAAAAAAATGTCCAAAACTGGTCAGAAATGTAGGGAAATTAAAGGTGTTTTTGACAGATTGAGACTGAGTTAAGACTGTGAACGTTCTTAAAATAAAGAGAATTGCCCCTCTTAATTAATCCTTACCAAATAAATACGTTACTCATCACAAGTATTTAATTTTGAACAAAATTGCCCTTGACGTTATTGGATTTCAATGAATATCTTAGGAGATGTCATCGTTTTAAAATAACTCCGCAAGGCGGCCGGTCATTAGCTTCCTATAGTAATGTACTAACTAAGTGATAATCGTAAGTAATACTCTTAAAGTAATGGAATATATGTAGGTATTATTTTAGTAGGATTTTTCCTAAAATTAACGCGAGTGAAACCGGCGGGCTATAGCTATTATTCATAAATTAACATGATGAAGTTCATAAATACATTTTTCACAGAGTAATTCACAATAAATTAATTAGATTATATTATGTTAATTCGACTTAGCATTCGATATGGCCGTGAAATTTAAAATTTCTTTTTAGATTTTTTGCAAATTGTAGCTTTGTTTTACATTTTATGTTATTCAAAATGTTATTTTTCTTTCTTTCTATTATTGTGACGTAAAACAGAGCTGCAACTATCATAAAACGAAAGAAAATTTAAATTTCGCGGCAGTATTGAATGTTCCCCCTTAATTTCACTTCGATTTAATTTTATTTATATGTAATTAGGAAGTCCACATTATTCGTACCGTACCCGCAACTTAAAAAATTGCAAAACTTTAATTAACAAAATTACAGTAATTTTATCGATATGATTAATCGACCTTTTGGTCGCCGTAAAATATTTGAGAAACAAAATTGCTTTTACATGTGTGTGAGTGTACGTCCAGAGCAGAATTTGCGGTAGTGTGACAACCAATAGCAAACACGCGATCTAAGTGCATGTGGTTTATTTGTGTGCGTAATGCGCGTACGTATTGATCTCTTGCTTGTAGTGGAGAGTGAGAGTGGGAGACATGCGGCGACAGGCGTTCTAATACAAATCAGGAACTATTTCCTTTCTATCCTCTTTTATCTGTTCTGTGAGAAAAAACTAATGCAAAAATATTTCTTAAAAATAAAATAGTATCATGATAAAACAATCGTAAAACAGAGCTCAACAAGATATTTTTCGTCGCATAATTCTCAAAATGTTGAACGTCATCATATTTTATATAATGATAATAATGGTCAATCAACTAAAGGGATACCTAAAGAGTATTCCATTGAGCCGTGCATTTATTTTTTAACTGCAAAAACTGCAGAATTAGGTACTTTTATTTTGGCGATCATTCGATTCAACCAACATCAAACGCATCGCTATTTTGAACCTTATTTGTTGCCGCGTTGCGCTATTGTCGTTAACCTAAAAAGCTTCTTACCGTGCCTTGAAGACATGAGCATATCATATGCCCCGAAATTGGCAATGGCATTTGACTGGTTGTGTGGGTGGTTGGCTATGGGATTTTCGCGTCCATATTTACGAAGTGTTATTTATTTTTCTATATCCATATTGTATTATCAAGGCACCTTTCCATTTGTGCATCAATTTCATCGTATTGTTTTCAGTACGAAATAGCGATCAGCGGGTTAAAGTTTGCCAAGAAGAGAAAACGAATGTGGTCTGGTTGGAATGTGCGGACATGACATGCGCCACCGAACATGGGGAAGTTCTGTTCATGGGCTATAAGGATGGATCGGTCAGTACCTAATGTTTTAATTTTTTTATTTATTACTTTTACAACACTGCTAGCAAGCTAGCCAAAAATACATAAAGTGTAATTTTTTGGGTACCGTACCTACCCAAAGGGTGCCAACAGGACACTATTACTAAGCCTCCGCTGTCCGTCCGTCTGTCTGTCTGTTAGCGGTATGTATCTCATGAACCATAATAGGTAGACAGTTGAAATTTTCATAGAGTGTGTATTTCTATTGCCGCTATAACAACAAATAATAAAAATAAAATAAAAAATCTGAAAAGGTAAGTAAAATATAAAAGTTAAAAATTAAAGGGGTCTCCGTACAAGAAAAGTGTTTTTTTTTCGGCTTTTTTAGCATTTTGGTATGGAACCCTTCGTGTGCGAGTCCGACTCGCATTTGGACGATTTTTTTAAATTTATACCTAAATAATAAACTTCTAATCATATTATAAACAGGTAAAATGGTTTGTTAGTTTATAAGAGATAATCTTTAAAAAAAAAATTCTTACTGATAGAAACATTATATACCGAGAGTATATGTTTTATGATGTAGTTGACTTCCACGCGGACAAAAATCGTGGGCAGAACCTAGCTATAAGATATTTGGCATCTTGCCAACACACAAAACTGTATCAAAATAATTTTTTAGGTCGCAATATGCACTCCACATACTATGACACCTACAAACGCTCAACTGGACCGATTGTTTAACGTGCGAGAATTTGACAACGATATCGAAGACCCCCGCATAGTGGCGGTGGAAGTGTTTGAGGACAAACTGTCGCACCACCTGCTTGTAGCCACCCAAGACAAAGTGCTACAATTCTTGATCACTTACCCTGATCACATAAGGTCTTATTTTGATTAAGTATATGTTTATTTATATATAAACAACTTATGTTCACAGTTCGCACCACACATACTGCTGTTATGAAAATCTTTTATATGCCCATAAAAATATAAAATTGTAAAAAATACAGTGATATCCATGATATAAATACTAGGAACAAACACAAATTTGTTGTACCTACAACAAGGCTCAAGAAAATAGGTGGCTTGTTCAAATGCCAATGTATACGCTTTTATAATAAACTTCCAAGCCCCGTTCAAGATATAAGCCTTAATAAATTCAAATCATTCATTAAACGTAACTTGTGCAAGAAAGTATTTTATACATAAGGATTATACAGGGTTACTGGTAATTCGACGTATATCCGTCAGGGGCTGATAAGGGGGCCAAAATGCAACAAATTGAACCCCCCATATGTATGGCCGAAATTCAATAGTTTTCGAGATATTTGAATTTTAAGGGTTTTTCGATATTTACCCAAAATTTGACATTTAATTCCAAATAAAAAAAAAACTACATATTTGAATGGGTACCATTAAAAATGATGTTGTAGCTGGCACTTCAATTAAGCTATGGACATAATTAAAACTACTTAATTAAACAAAATAATTAAAATAATGAGCGATATGAGAATAATATCTTACCAATATTTTCATTTTACGCTTCAAAAATGTTGTCTCGTCACAAAAATTTCTATGACATTAATCGTACAAATAACTAAAACAACTTGCCTATTCTGTAAGCTTTCCAAAAAGGTATAAAAGTCAATTTTAAAATACATAATTCGTGGCTTGGCATGTGTTTGAATCGGCGCGGGGAGAGAAAGGGTCATTTGTATTTGTATGAAATAAAATGCATTAAAAAATGTACGTCAAATTTTATTAAAAATTTTACACATCTTGTTCAAAATGAGCCCCTCGATTACGAATGCAGGTTCGAATTCTCTTCCTAACTTCGGTTTTCGTCACTCTTGATGTGAACGTTGTTCTCATCTGTTGCGCCGCATTTATTATTCGCTGTCGAAGTTCTTCGACTGAATTTATTGGGGTCACATAAACTAATTCCTTCATATGACCCCAGACGTAAAAATCAAGTGGTGTGATATCAGGGCTTCGTGCTGGCCACGGAATTGGCCCTCCCCTCCCAATCCATCGGTTTGGATATCTCTCGTCTAGCCACTGTCGGACAGTAATCCGGTAATGTGCTGGGCAACCATCATGTTGAAACATGAGGTTGTTTTTTATTTCTTCAGGAACATCCGCCAACAAATCGTCTAGGTTGTTTCTCAAAAACTCCTCGTAATTTTGGCCGTTCAAATTTTGGGGCAAGAAATGAGGGCCCACCAAATAATTATCAACGACCCCCATCCATACGTTCAGGGAAAATCTCATTTGCGACGCAGTTTCTTTTAGTTTTTTTGGATTCCTGCCTGCTTTAGGTGCCCAAAAATGTAAGTTATGGTAATTCGTTATACCATCCCGGTCAAACTTTGACTCGTCAGTCCACAAAATATTTCTTAGGAAATGTTCCTGGTTAGCGTCAGCGTTTAACATAAACCGAGAAAATTCGAGTCGCCTGGCAGGATCTCCCTCGTGCAATGTTTGGACAGGTTGATAATGGTATGGGTGTCTACCTGATAGATGAACTACCGACCACACTTTCCACTGGGACATACTGAGCTGTCTTGCAACAATGTTCGTTGAGATATTTGGGTCATCAATAAAACACTGAAGAATGGTGTCCTCTTCGTCAGCCGTGTACCGTCGAGGTCTGCCAGCATTGACTTGTGCTCTCTGAACACTGCCACTTTCAGACAATCGTCGGTAGGTGCTCCCGAAAACAGTAACGTGGGGAAGTCGACGATCGGGAAAGCGGCGTTGGTATTCTCGCCGAGCCGCAGCCGCGTTTCCATCGGCAAAACCATAACAAAACATTATGTCTGCGTATTCGTTATTAGAATACGAAGCCATGTTATCCGAAATAACAATGATAACAAAAAGAATAACAAGAGAAACAAGAATTAACAATAATGATCGATAACAATTTAACGCGATGAGAGATTGGTTAATAGCAAGATAACAACACACGTGCTTGCGCGGCGTAGAGTCGAAACTTACTAAAGATTAGGAAGGCGACGCGAGCGCAGCAGGCGCCGTGTAGTCCCCCGCCCGCACACCCCGCCACAAGAACAACAACAAGAATTTCGCCAGTAAAATCGGTTGTTTTATCGAGGATCATAAACTAAAAACACAGATGATTTCTCTCCCCGCGCCGGTTCAAACACATGCCATGCCACGAATTATGTATTTTAAAATTGACTTTTATACCTTTTTGGAAAGCTTACAGAATAGGCAAGTTGTTTTAGTTATTTTTACGATTAATGTCATTGAAATTTTTGTGACGAGACAAAATTTTTGAAGCGTAAAATGAAAATATTGGTAAGATATTATTCTCATATCGCTCATTATTTTAATTATTTTGTTTAATTAAGTAGTTTTAATTATGTCCATAGCTTAATTGAAGTGCCAGCTACAACATCATTTTTAATGGTACCCATTCAAATATGTAGTTTTTTTTTTATTTGGAATTAAATGTCAAATTTTGGGTAAATATCGAAAAACCCTTAAAATTCAAATATCTCGAAAACTATTGAATTTCGGCCATACATATGGGGGGTTCAATTTGTTGCATTTTGGCCCCCTTATCAGCCCCTGACGGATATACGCCGAATTACCAGTAACCCTGTATAGAGGACAAAAAGGCTTGGGATTGAGCTGCTTCCAATTTTTACATATTGAATGTTTGTATTTTTTTTTTCTCTTTTGTTGTTTTTTTTTATACACTTTGACAATGAATATTATATATACAATGACATTTGCTTACTTTGTAAAGTATTCTATTATTTTAATTATTGTGAATGTGAACATTATGTGGGTCATTTTATTTTTTATTTTCTCTCTGTTTTGTTAGTTTTGTCATGGTCTGGCAGTTTGAGTAAATAATGTGGCCTACCGAAATGCCCTTTCTTTGGTATTGTTCGTCGAATCGTCGAGCTCCTTAAGTTTTGAGTTGAGCTGCACGATTTCTGACAAATGCGTGCACTGACTGGACAGGTCCTCTCAATCTGTGTGGTTCTTTCCTCAAAAGACCATCTCAGACATCGATCTACATGGTCTTCATATGATCTGACCAAGATTATGTCTGGACTTTAAAAGAGACTGACCTCTGAGTTTGTTTCGGCCTTTCTTCTCAGACTAGTCAGATAGGAAACGCCGACCGACCTCATCTAGTTTTAAAATATGATTGACGCGTAAAAGTGTTTGTACAAACCTACTTACAAAATAAAATCATTTATCATTTATCATGAAAACATCTTCATCTTCATCTTTGATTTAAAAATGATTGCGATTTAACTTAAGAATTTCTTTTACAATTATTTTATTTTATGTACTTCAGTTACTATTATAAGTTTTAAGTATACTAACGTAAATATTAATCACTATGTCTGATTTAAATCCTACTTCCTACTAATATTATAAGCGTGAAAGTTTGTATGGATGGATGGATGGATTGATGTTTGTTAATCTTTCACGCAAAAACTACTGAACGGATTTGGATGAAATTTGGCACACAGGTGTTTATAACCAGGATTAACATATAGGATACGTTTTATCCCGATATTCTCACGGGATCGAAACTTATGCGGGTGAAACAGCGGGGCGCAGCTAGTAAATAAATAAAATTCATTTTGTGAGGATTGTTCTGTCTAATATTGGCCATTGACTGCTTGCGAGCTCAATCCATCTCATTACAAAATAAGTTTTGACTTTAACAGTCCCAGCCCAAACCTACAAGCCAGTTATTGTATTTTGAATTGTATTCCGACAGCGGTATATTTCTTAATACCAAAACTGACTTTAGTAGCGAGTCGAGGTTACAGTTTTTTATTAAACACTTTTTACATCAGTCAATAAAGTACAAAGCTTATTTTACATTAATAAAAATCGATGAATTTTTTTTTTATATTTTAGCCGATTTAAAAAAAAAAGGAAGAGGTTCTCAATTCGGTTGAATTTTTTTTTTTAAATATTTGTTGCCTCAGAACTCCGTTATTTATAAGCTGATTTGGAAATTCTTTTTTTTTAACTTATTAGTTGTGGTAGGTCTACACCAGGTATGGGCAACCTTTGACATGTTGAGGGCCAAACTTTAGCGTGCAAATACGTTCGCGGGCCGCGTTTAAAAGTACTAAGTGCATTTTAAAGTAATGATAATATTTTTTGCGTTAGATATTAGACATGAAATAATACGACAATGTTATTATAGTACAATTTATTAAAATAACAAAATGAAATTTAAAAAAATGGTACATTATAATTAAATCGTTAAATTTACAATTGTTACAAACTACGAAAGTTAAATACACCGAAATCAATGAGACACTTTAGCTTGAATTTGGGAAACTAATCCATCGATATTTGGATTAATTCCACTGATACAAAGACGTAAAGAATTTTCCAAATTACTGTCACTCCCGTGAGTATATTTTTTAATTGGGTAAAAATATACAGACGAACATAGAACCTCCTTCTTTTTTGAAGTCTGTTTAAAATACAATAGCTGGCTCACAGGTTTAACACGTTCGTGTGAGCAACCTCATTTCTGAATATTGGTACTGAGGCGCACCTTTTTCCCATACAAAGTTAAGCAACGTCTAAAGACGTCCCGCCGTAATACGTACATCTTAGAACTGTGTTATGTGGCGCAACGTTATTTCACGTCCGACGTCATAGGAATTTGCCCATAAAATAGACGTCCAAAGACAAAAAAAAATATGACAATCTAGAGGCCGTCATATGACGTTGCGCCATTTCATAATTATATTAACACGACGTTGTAAGACGTTGCTCACGCGAACGTGTTAAGCTTGAACAAAAGTTTGAAATAAAAAAAAAATGTTTGTGTTTGTTTTGAATATGTTTTACGAAGCTCGATCATGTCAATCATTTAAAGATAAATAACACATTATTTGTCAATGGCCAAGATACGACGTGACATGGCGCGTCTATTAATAACTCTGTGTAGCCCCAATCTGCGTGCCGTTAGGGCCTTAGGTAACTTTATAAGTAAATATAGGTTTTTAATTATATACTCCCGGACTCCTAAATCGAGCCACCGTGCAATTAAAAAATATGTGAGGTATAAACTAGGCCTAAAACATCAAAATAATGATAGATTTATAAAAAGGTTTTATGCAGTTTTAAAGCCTGGCCATCATCTTGATGTCATCATTGTTCCGAATTTGAATTCACGGCGATTTAAAAAGTTTAAAAACCTTTATAAAATGCAGGGTTGCTTGATTTGCACTTGCCGGGAGTGTATTTATAAGTCTGTAAAGGCTAATATTAAAGGGTAAGGTTTAAATAATGAAACGCCATTGTAATTTGTAAATTTATTATCCAACAAACAATGTACAATCCGAACAATCTTTGGTATAATTTATTCCTTGTATGCCAGGACGATATCAAAATAATTTGATTATAATTATCATAAATAAATAATATCTTTACACTAGTTCACAGATTTTTTTTGTAGGTATTACCATAAATAAATAACCGTATATAACCATGATGTTGCACAAATATCCTTTTCTTAGTATATAAGTTAATTATTAATTTCGAATAATCTGGGTGTAATTACTTATTACAACACTCCGAAGCTTTGGTACTTCGGATAACATTTTTTAGATGCTTAAATTAGGTTATTCAAGATCTCTTCTGCATTTTATACCAATGTTTAGAATTATAAAACCATTTTGTAATTTGACTATACAACTTAAATGATTAACGTGAATAAAGTATAATAAACATATAAAATATCTTTTATATTATTTAAATAGCCATGTAACACACAGGCTGAAATACTTTTAATTAGCGTTTAGCTAATTAAAAGCTGAATGTTGTATTCATTTAAAGTGTGGGTAGGTACTTAAAATAACATGAATGTGCAGCGTGTGTGTTACAGCCCTTATCTAACACCTATTCCATATAACAATACAATTCGTGTTCCAGACACAATAACATATGTTTTAATTGATATGCATTTTAACTGATTTAATTTAAGATACCCTCGACATGTAGGTATCGATTCGTTTTAGAATACAACACTTATAAGGCAGCTTTCAACTCGACCCATTCTTGTTAAAAAGTAGATTTTATGCATCTACGATTCCGAGTGCTATTTTCTACACATTGGTACTAAAGTACTTATTCGTTACGACTACAAAAGCTTGACTGCAGAAGACTACCGTCCAGCGGGACTTACAATCACCAATAATAACACTGACGATCACGCACCGAACGTTCTCGAAAACGCTGCTGCGCCCGCGCCTGCTCAATGTAACAAGGGAATTTCAACCATCGCTCTATGTGCTAGAGTTATGTTTAGCGGTCCGTCGTGTTGGGGTTGGTGTAGGAGAAGCCTCTGAAAGGCTCCTGGTCCATGGAGCGCAGGACGTGGGGCTCCACTGCGGTGAGGCGGGGCCGCTCGCCGGTAAACGCTTTGTCGAAGTATTGGGTGTCCATCGGATGTCTCTGCCAAAAAGTAATAATGAATGAATGGATTGAACTGATTTGTTTACTGGTAGCAAAAACCAAGGATGGACTTCCAAAATGAGAAAGATCATTTATTTTAAACCTTTTAGTGTGTTATATTTTTCGTCTCCTCAAGCCCTTTATTTCCGTGCCGGACGGCGCGTAAGTGTTCCACGCGCGCCTCAAAGAGATGTCAGCATAATTTGAGGGGCCCCTTAGGGCCGAAGCCTGCCGGGTCAGCGGGATTGTCCGAAAGGGTTACCGCTACCCCGGAACATAAAGGGCGAAGGAAGGAACATGGGTGGGTTTTAGTCAGTAAGAGTCTGACACTCCCTTCCGCCCCACCCAGAGCGGGAGGGGTCATTTGATGATATCCCATTCGGAAAAAAAATAGCCCTTTATTTTGATTATAGTAGGTATCAAAATAAAGTGAATGATCACGGTATTAATTTTTTTTAAGACACTTCTTATTGACGTCTCAAATCGCCATTTTGATTGTATAAAAACAAAACCTAGCCCATACTTAACCATCGCGCGACCCAGATGAGTCAATATACACCCCATGTATGAAAATCCATCTAGCCGTTAGGATGCTCCGAGGATATAAAGAATCCCACATAAAAAGATACGCATGGAAAATATAACCGTGGTTTTAGCTACGGCGCAGTCGGGTAAAAAGAAGAAGAACATAAGTCATCTTGCCCTTATAGGCCCTTTCTATCTATAAAAGGACTTTGGTTGACTGAAAAACCAACCTAAGAATCCAGAGAAGTTTGCAAGTTTGCTGATAGTGACGTCGCACTTACCACCCGCGGTCTGAAGGGTGTCTCCAGGTCGCGCCTCTCGAGCCGGTCCCAGCTGATTGCGTGGAAGAAGTCCTGCTCCCTGATATCTCCGTGCATGCACTCGGTGCCGCCCAGTCTGGTCCGCGCGTCCTTGTCCAATAGCTACAACAGCAAACATATTAACATTGACATGAATGATGTCATTGGAGAATCGATAAAGGTTGAAAATCCATTTGCACTGCATGTACCGTGTACGAGAAAGTTTCGTGTGTTGTTTACCTTCGCATTTACCTATTGAGTCTAGGACAGGAGAATCTTCTATAAGGAAAAACAGTCTTCTTATCCCAAACGTATTTGGTAGATACAAGTTATTTTTATAAAGGGCAGTTTCCCAATTTATTTCAAACCCTCACTAAAATCAATCCAGCTACGCCTTTTAGTTTTTTTTCTTTATTTCTCTTTCTCTTAACATATCCAGGCAATCAACATACCCTGGTCAATATGGTGAGCGCCTCCTGTGAGAGGAAGCGCGGGTAGGAAGGCATCTCATTGCAGATGGACCAGAACAGCTCATCCTCGTCGCAGCCGCTGAACGGACTCTGACCAATCAGCATCTCGTATAGCAGCACACCGAAAGACCACCAATCCACTGTCTGGTTGTATTTCAAGCCTTTTATTATCTGGAAAAAGACACACTATTTAAAATCTTTGGTCAACCTTTGATCAACAAATTATTTGAAATGTGGTCAACAAATGAAGGCTAGGCGCGATCGTTCATATATCTCGTAGGTTATTAAATTACCATACCAAGTATCGGTGCTCGACTACCGACCACCGATGCCTCGTTACATATGGAATTACATGGAAAGGGGACATCTGCATGATGGATTGAGGAACTTAAAAAAACTCGTGGTTTTTGGACGACCCTAAATCAAAATTACCTAATAAGATGTCGCTGAATACGGTATGTTGCATGACCTCCGCAACGAGTTGCGTTGTAGAGGACAGAACGAGACGCTAACCTGTTGTTGTTGTACATACTGTTGACAGACATTTGGCTGCTAATCACAAATCATCGGTAGTCAAGATGTGTCATATCATAACTATGCAGCACGGCTAGACTGATACGTTTTTCCTACATGTCTTATTTAGTAAACAAACACGATACGAAAATCATACGTTTTTGGATCCATCACATGCGCATTTGATTACTACCTACGTCTAAAACAGCTCCGAATCAGACCCACACATTTTTTTTCAAAATTGAAGTCACATGTTTGTTCAGTTCATCCAAAGGTTGTCTAGTAGATACAGCTGTCAGCGATAAGACCGCCATTGCCCTCTGAATACCCCATACCGTATAGTAGTTGCTGATGTGGGCCCACCCACAACCCGCAAAATCGGCAATATTGTGTAAGCTGTGTGATATTTTTTGTGTAGCTACAATAAAGTATATTTTATAATCTATCTAGGTATCTCAGTTTACCACATAGACTAGTGAAAATTGTAGTACTTAACCTACCTACCTATTTTCTTAACTTTTCCCCAGAAGTTTGAACGTCTCCTGTTTCGGCGGTCTGTGTGGTCAATCCATACCTACAGCCCTTTCACAGTTATTCTAATAAAACGTTGCTGTTGGGATGCTGCCACTGTTAAAATCATTGTGATCATTATTCTCGTTACAATAAAGTTGCTGTTAGGTTGCTGTTATCAGAGGTGAAATAACTGTGAACGGACTGGTGGATGAGGCCAGAGACAACAAAGATGTGGTAACGTCGAGGAGCGAAGAGAGTTAAGGCGTCAACCTTTGACCGTTCGACAACACGATTACAAGACCAAGCGACTGCCAAGTTGTCAACCACGGGATTGGCAGGTGTATAGATGATTCAATAACCATTAATTATTGTTAGATCTATGGAGACAGATCTGTTTCATTAAAGAGAGATTTACTACTGAAATAATGATGGACATAGGTACTCATCTTTGTCCATCATTATTTCAGTAGTAAATTTGTTTTAAATACGTACCCACATAGTTAAAGCAAATTACGTATATTATTACTAATAATAAAGCTGAAGAGTTTGTTAGTTTGTTTGAACACACTAATCTCGGGAACTACCAGTCAGATTTGAAAAAAATATTTTTGAATTTGATAGCCCAATTCTTGAGGCAAGCAAAAAGTCGGAAAGATCGCTAAGCAAAAACGAAGTAATAGCGCGGACAGGCCATGCGATGCGATGGGGTACCTACCCCATCACATGGGGAACAAGAAATTTCACGCGAACGTAGTCGCGGGCAGAAGCTAGTAATTTTTGTGTAAGTAGATTTATTTATTTATTTATCAGGAAGAATTTATATTGTGTTTGATACATTAGTTTACATTACATACATCATAATTAATTAAATTTAATATAAATTCTAAAAGTGAACATGCACAATAATAATAAAAAATGTAAAAAAAAACATGTTTATACAAATCAATAATAATAAATAGCAAATTTTTGTTCTCTATAGAAAATTGGAATATTAATATTAAATTACAGTTCGTCCATTGAGTACAAATTTTTATCCAACAGAAATGCTTTGAGCTTAGCCCTAAAAGAGCTAGTGTTTAATAAAATTTTCAAATCCGCCGGCAGTCTATTAAACATTTTTACAGCTTGGTAATAAGGGTTATGCTTGACAATGTTAAAATTAGGTACAACTTTATTTTTGAAGTCCTTTTTTACGAGTTTTTTCCCTGGCTATTCTTTCTTCCCCGGATTCGTATTCATGGATATATTTTTTTTAAATTAACTAGCAAAACAAGTATGTATAAGCTGGGCAATGTTGGAATTTTTAAACGCTGAAAATGAGATCGACAGCTTTCTCTTTGTGTAATTCTGACAATTGTACGTATTACTCTTTGTTGGAGAATGAAGGCTCGCTGAGAATTGTAATCATAGCTTTTCCCCCAGAACTGTATGCTGTATCGAAGTTTGGGTTCGACAAGAGCTTATTATACCATTTTTAACTGTTCCGTATTTATTTCGTCTCTCAATGCCCTCAACGTATAACACGCAGATGATATAGTGGAGTCTATATGTGCCAGTTCTTTTTTCCAGTTCAGTAAATTATGCAAATGGATACCTATAAATTTTACTTCTCTCACTAATTCTATCCTTTCATTGTTCAGGGTTATATCCATATTATCTTTATTGCCTGCGGTCGATCGAAACAACATGATGTTCGTCTTTTTAATATTTATTATTAATCTATTTGCATTGAACCAAAACTAAAAAAGATGCCAACGTAGTATTGACCTTGTCTGTCAGTTCACTGATATTTTTCGCCCCTACTAGGTACAGCGTTTGTGTCATCGGCAAAGACTACGAGATTGTCTGGAATGATTTCTTTTATATAATTTATCATATAATTAGTGAAAATTATAAACCCAGCCAGTGGTAATATTAATCATGGATGATTGGTATGTTTTCCGTTGTCCATTCGTTCTATAGTGCTGGTTTCTGCATACATTTTTCTGTTTCTTAAATACGATGTAAATAATTGCAGAGCTCTGCCTCTGACACCATAATAATTTAGTTTAGTAATAAGTAGATTGTGATGAATTGCATCAAATGCGGAATAGATCTAGAAAAATCCCTGCTACCTTTAATTTATGATTTGCTTTGCAAATTACATCATCTAAAAGTTTATAAATGGCATCTCCCGTGCCAGTTCCTTTCTGTTAACCGAACTGTCTATCATTTAGAACTTTATTTAAATAAAGATGAGTAAATAGCCGAGATCAATATTTATTCAAAAATTTTTTAAACTGGGTAGAAGCGAAATTGGTCTGTAATTTTTAGGGTCCGTTTTAAATTATCGCTCCAACATGTCTTAGAACCAAATACTCGAAGATAATTTTGTGACATCCACCAACTCGCGCTGGGCCCGCATGGTGGATTATGGTCCACTCCCACACAGAGAGGAGGTCTAAATCGTCCCAGCAGTAAGAACTTTATAGAGTGATTAAGTAGGCACCTATAGGTATACGGCATTCCATGCAAATCAGTGGAAGAACTTCCAAATACCTAGTTATCCTAACATGAGTCTATACAATGTTGTTACACAAAAAAAAACACTACAATACTAAGTGCTGACCTCAGGTGCCATATAGTCTGGTGTCCCGCAGAAAGTGTCTGCCGTCTTGTCCAAGTATATCTGCAGCTTGCACATGCCGAAGTCGGCGATGCGGACGTGACCTTCAAAGTCCAGAAGGATGTTGTCCAGTTTTAAGTCCCTGTAAAGGATATACAGGTAATTATTAAGTTTGGGATCGTCGAGAATTAGGGATCAATTTGTTTAATTTTGAAATCAAAGACCGTGAGACAATATTAATTACCATCGTTTGGTAAACTTGTAATCGGTGCTTTGGTATTATTAGCTCAAATCTTAAATCTTGTAGGAAGCTACATCTTCTTAGCTTAAGGCTTTCAGCTTCTTAAAATTTTCATAAGAATGTGTCAAAAAGCCTTAGTACCTAGGTGCATTAGTTAAGGGATAGAGTGCAGAGATTGCTGACATCCTTACCTCAACTACACAATCAAAATGTAGACTGAAATTAATAAATTACCTGTAAACAATGCCTCTCTTGTGCAAGAATTTGAGTCCTGATACAATTTCCGCAGCGTAGAACCGCGCGCGCGGCTCCGGGAACCGCCCGCTTTGCTGAATGTGGAACATCAGGTCACCGCCATTCAGATACTCCATCACGAAGAACAGGTGAGACTATAGAAAAGGATATAAAAGCATACTTATAATAACATACCAAGTCGTCCGCCACATAAACCACCTCATAAATACATGGTTTCTTTCGCCGCTTCAATTGGTTATCCTATTTCACTTCCCATCTGATTAGGAACCGCCCAAAGCTTCGCTTTACTAGACTGACTGTCGTCCAGCCCGAATCTTTGTATGCCAAAGGCCGATCCTACATATTACATGGCCCACTCATAATCACTTTGCATATCATTAGATTCCACCGGAAATCATAACTGCTCTCCGAAAGCTATTAGAGAACCCACATAGTGCGCCAATTTTCACTATAAATACTGTGTATTTGCTCACTATCCTCTAGGTATTTAGTTTAATGACGATTTGTAGAAATATTTTTCACAATTTATTTGATGTTAATGATATGAAAGCGTAACCATTAATGCATTCCGAATTCCAAAAATTTGGTAGAATGTAGCGATTTTAAATGTCATCATGAACCGTAAAATATTATAATAAATGTTGAGTTTACTTACATCCGTCTGGAAAGTAGCGAATAAATGGCAGAGGTAGGGGTGGTTCGTGCCAAGTGCGAGAACTTTCCTCTCGATCAAAGTGCACTCCACGTCGTCGTCTTCCAAAACCACGTCTTTTTTCAAACATTTCACGGCGTAGTAGTATTCTGTGTCACGAAGTTCAGCCAATAATACCTGGAAAAGTAAAGAATCTGTTGTAGTGAAGTGTAACTTTCCTCGGAAAATCTAAGCGTCGGACGGCCAATAAATCAATTTTGGACCCTCGAAAACCTCTAACCCTTGGACTTAGTTTCTCAATTTGACGTGTACAGTCTCTTGTCAACATTATCTGACCCACCCTAAAAACAAACGAATTTGGACCCTCTACCAGTAACATTAAGGTTTATTCAATTTATATGAGCTTATCAGAAAAATGCTCGAAAACTCGATGAAGAAATACAATAATAATACAGACACGCAAATTTGGTCTTCATAACGTTAGCATTAGGTTATATGTTATAACTACTTGTGTGTTATAGTATAATTAGTGTAATAGCTTATTTTAATGATTGCGTTCAAGTAATTCTGATCTCGTGGTCTGTGTATAAGACTGACAAAAACAAGTTGCGAGATCAAATCCTGCGACGAAGATATTGTTTTGCTTTCAATTTAGAATTTATTCCAAAACTCTTTCTTGTATTATTGTAAAGAACTATAGACGGATAATCTTCAAATATAAACTTTCTAAAATGGTAATATTTTCGCATAACTTGTACTAAGTGGGTAGTTGAAAAATAAATATTCGTATTCATTATAAAACTGGTATTCAAATGCTACTAAGGATATGCAGTGACTACGCGCAAACATATTTTACCTTGCCTTACTAAATTGCAAAAACAACGTCTCTTTACATTTTTTTATTTTCTATTTTATAGGTATTTTTTTTATTATCATGTCTCAATGGTGTGATTATTTAAAATACAAAATAATCTATTTGCACGAGGAGAAGGTTGGCTGCTTGTGCTGTGCAAGAATAAACTTTATGAAAGTATACTATATGGTTCAAATTCTTTAGAATATTGCGTCTAGCATTATGTACAACTAAGATCAAATTTCAATGAGAGTTGAGTTGGTCTTGTGGTCACTAAGGTAGTGCGGTGTTCATCGTTGTCTACGTTCGAAACCAAGTTTAACCTAAATATAGCTTTTTGCTCAGCTGTTTTTTTAAATTATTTTATTACACTTTTTTTACATTTCTTTAATGGACGACGCAGGGTCTTGCCTTTTTAAACGGGCAGTTTATGTAGAAATAAAACTAAACAATTGTAAGTTTGAAGTGTTTATTATTTCATTAAAACACTTAGGTATGATAAAGTAAGTAAATGCTCATATATTTCCAAATTAATATACATTTTATATTAGTATGCCATAATCAAATCTAACCATTTATAAACATTAAAAAGGCATGCTTATGCTTAACAGTTTGTTATCGAGAAAATTAATTCATCTGTGAAATGTTTTAAAGATTTATCGCAGCCTATATGTAGTGAATAAACATGTTATTTAAATAGAAAAAATCTATTTATAACAATAACATCACAACATAATCTGCAACATTTTAATGGTCTAACAATCAATCCATTGAGCATTTACTTACATGGTGTGTTTAAAAATACCTACTAGATTAATTAGTAGCGGAGTGGCGCACCGGCCCCTGTTATAACTTGCTGTAAGCGGCTACGCATACCGCGCACTATATTCCAACACAAATCTTTGCCTCTCATGTGATCCCAAGTCGATGTCACGATCTTAACCAAGTTGTGTTTGTTTCGCACTTCCGTTGTGTCCCAATTTAAAACCATTTTACCCCATAGATTTTCTATAGGGTTCAAATCAGGACTTTTAGATGGTTAATTAATAACTGTCACACCTTCTTGAGCAGCTAACCAATCCTGCACAATGCCTGCACGGTGGATGGAACAGTTATCGTGTATGAAATAAATATGTGATGTTGGATAGGTAATTCGCACAGTCGGCAGCATGACGTCACGCAGAATCTCCAAATACAAACTACTATTAAACCTACCACCTACTTCCACTAATTCACCAGGTCCCATAGACGACATTCAGCCCCAGTAGCCCAGGGTTATTCTACCGCTGGTTCTACAAGGTAGCAAGCACTTCTCATTGTAGCGTTCTCCTTTCCTTCGCCATAAGATTTTACGTCCATCTTTATCCGATTTAAATGATTTTTCATCAGTGAAGATCACAACATTTTCTTCCCAATTAAAATTTAAATATACCTGGGCGAAACGGACCCTTTCTTCGCGATGAGCAGGTGTCAATGCAATTTTCTGTGCCGGTTTATAATTCCTTATCCCAGCAGCGTGTAAATGCCTTCTCACTGTTTCCACTGAAATATTGTGGTTTATTGCGGTTACACGAATGGGCAAAAATGGATTTTCAACATGGCTTGAAACAATGGCCCGGTGGCGTTCGAATTCCGGACTATACTTAATGGCTTTTGCTCCTGGACGAATCCGCTGAATATTTCCATTGTCTTCATAACGTCTTAGCCATAGTATGACGGTATGACCGTATTTCTCTAAAACAAAACAAAAAACATTTTTGGAACCGTGTATGTAACTTGTAAGGAGAGAATGGAGTGGTAAAATAGCCAATTACGCGTTCATTAATCACAATCAATAAAATAAAATAGATATAAAAAAACACTTACTTTTATATTAAGTCAACGACCAATCTCTTTAATTCCAACATTCTGCTCATGTAAAAGTATGATTTTATGTTTGGTATAGTCATTAAGTTGCGACATGATTTTACACCAAATTGCTTAAAATACTTAACGAGTTATGCGAAACGATTTACAAACGTGTGTGCGCAGTCACTGCTATTAGGCGTAGTGTAACTTTTGTCACTTAGATGAATTTATTATCTTAGTCACGATCACGAAGCAAATATATGTTTTACTTCATATCCAACCATTCTTGGTAAATATAAATTCTGTGAACTTTAAGTTTTTTTAATTTATCCACCTGTTTACAACATAAGTTATTAGGCGTAAATCATATTGGTCGTTCTTTAATAATGCAAACAATACTGTAGAAATGAAAACAAATTAAAAATGAAACTAATAATAGGTGGACTGTGTTTTCGAACCCACATGTTGTTCGTCGCCAATCCAGCATCAAACCGCTTAGCCACAAGAACTTGTTGGGAATACGCGAAATTAAAGATTGAGTTGTAATTATGTAGTGTGACTTAAAAGCTTTTCAAGTTTAATGTCAACGAGATAATGATTAAAATAGCGTAACAAAATGATATATAATGCCGGTGGCTCCGACAATGTTGGGAGGGTTTACCTTAACGTTACGTGTTAAAGATCAAATTTGCATGTCTGTAATGTTATTGTATTTGTTCATCGAGTCCTTGAGCACTTGTCTGATAAGCTCATATAAATTGAATAAACCAATAAGGGTCCAAATTCGTTTGTTTTTAGGGTGGGTCAGATAATTTTGAGAAGAGACTGTACGTATCGTTCGCACATAGACACCGGCTAGATCTTAACCCACTTATTATGTATCCTCTGAACGTTCTCTAAACATAATATATTATATATTTAAACATTGAATACAGTGTTCATCGACCTATACTTCTCCAGTTCAGTGCGTAGGCACGCTTAAATAGACGTTAGTGCAGAGACAAACAGATACTGATACCGGTTCTATTTAAAGAGACGCAAATCGTTAGCGGATGCCACAAAAACGACCTGTGTGAAAGATTTGTCTTTGAAAAGTCATGCAAATGGCGAGGCAGACACCGATACAAATGATCGAGTCACTCGATGATCTTCCATCTTGCTTGTTATTATATAATAACAAGGCGTAGCGTCTCACATCAAGAGGTATCCCTAATTTTATTAGTGTTTTTGCAAATCTCGGACTGACAAAAACAAAGTAAAATTATGTGCTGATATATCTCGCAGGAAGCGAACGTGACACCCGCACGACAGAAGTTTTCATTTTATAATTCATATATATCATGCTTTCTCCGTATTCTTGGCCCATTCTCAAAGGCAATTGGGCCAAGCTCTGAAACCAGGAAGACGTTGCGTTCTGGCTCACGTAACGCGCGGATCAGTCTTGCTAATAAACGTGTATTTGGTATAGCCGTAAATCAATTTTAACGCTACACATTTACTCATTTATTTTGAGGATAATGCTGTCCAAAATTAAGTGCTCCAGGTTGAACAGGTATATGAGCCAAATGGTAGCTATCTTTAAGAAGAGCTGTATGAAGAATACCTAGGTACTGACGCCAGAGCTAAAGGAATCGATGAAAACACATTCACGTGACGCATCTGTTAAGAAAATAAAAATACACTGTAGAAAAATAGCGCGCCTCTACATGCGTTAACAGATTTGTGTTGTTTTGGCTATAACACATATCATTCTATAGCTAGATAATAATTGTAGATGGTAGACTATTAAGCCACGATAGACAATGGTTAATAGGCGACAGTACGTCGAGCGGAGGGAGGACGATGACACGTGCTCTCTGACGTTGGAAAGGTGGCCAGTGATGTAGGCATCCGAAATAGAGCGAATAAATCTAATGTTTCAGTACGATAGTACGGCAGGTAAACTGCGGCGAACCGCTAAGCTGCAGGTGGCAAGCTGCCATCACGCATCATCACTGAGGTTACGGTCACCACTGCATTTATACCAAAATTATAAATGGATCATCATCAGAATCAGATATGTCAAAGACAAATAATATTGTCTTAAAATTAGCACATGTATCTATTTCTGTCTACAATATTTTGTTTCTGAGGTAGTGATTTCCCAGAATTTGTGAAACAATTATGTTGTTATTACTATCTCAAAATTATTCTACCCAAACGGGTACTACCAAATCATTCATAATGTCATGCCGAATAAACTAAAAGTCAACCTAATTCCGACGAGCATTGTTGTCTAGTTGTGCTAATTTTCCTGTCACAATATTTCGATATTTTCTTTCAAAGAGATTCTGAGAAACAGGGCGATTATTAAAATAATTTATTGCACAAGTCACTGGGGAGACCTGCTCATCTGTCCTGATTTCTATTTCCACGCTACTCTGGCTAACAGCCTGAAAAGTCAAAGCACTATGATATCTGAGTCGGATAATAGTTACAAGTGGGTTTAGAGCAATGGGTCCTCCGGGTTGTGTAATCTTTTTCTATATATATTTAGCCGACAGTGTCCCACTGCTGGGAAAATGCCACTCCCAAATTCTTCCACGTATTTTTTCTCTGGGCCACCTCGAACCAGCTTAACTATTTGTCACCTAACTTTTCCAAATGTTTTGTGTCTTGTAACCCAAGTCGGGCTTGTTAAAAGTCCTAAAAACCTTGTCCAGGCAAATCTTTGTTTGATTCGGATTGTAGAGTTATCTTTTGATACAGGTATCTCACAATTATATTTAAACTTCAGGGTTCACAAATATTTTGAGCTCAAAGCTGAAACAGTTTGTTGCACAATATCGGTGGATAATTTTATCCTCAGTTGAAAGGAAAGGGCGACTGGCGACGTACGAGTAAACTTTATAGCTGTCGACTGACAGCTATATGGGAGCTTTAATTTTATGTCCCCTTTATTTATTGTGCGAACACTGATGTTTAAAATAAGGTGTAAGTCTTGCGTTTAAATCTCAGGTATCCTTTTTCACTAGAGCTTTGGTACATAAAAAGCTTTTGAATCTCAAAACGAAGCCTCCTAATTCAAAGCTTGTAAGTTTAATTAATAATTATGCTTTTGTACAGTCATAAAAATTATTCTTGAGTAATTAACTGCGACTCATTCAAAATTTAGGTCATTGAAAGTTGAATTTAATATTTCTTCAAACGGACGCATATGGTCCAGAGCTTTACGAGTTCATCGCCCTTTACATGCAAAATAAAAATATTATTTGACATTTCCTAACTCTTTGGTGTTCTGTGCGTCACTATTAACTGGCTCGCCGCTGCGTCTCGAATGCGAGAAATTAATAGCATTATATCGTCACGTCACACACTCAAAATCACTAGACACTTAATATTTTAGATGACTCCATTTGGTATGACGTATACGAGTCTACCCTGTCTACCTGTTGGGTATCGGACTAGTCTATTGACGTCACCAACCACGATCGTGCGTGTAATAAGCTCGTTGAGACATAATAAAGACGTTACCCACACATAGTTTCCTTTCTATTTTACATCACTATGTAATTACAGAGTTGCGTATATCCTACTCTCTTCCATCGTCAGTTATTTAAAATGCTATGATGTTCAAATTGTCATGAGTTTACATACATGAACATGAAGTACTCTTTGGTGACCTAGTTCCATCTATTCTTGAATTCACAGGTAGTTAATTCTATTTTCACATGATTTCCTCACACTTTGACACAGTTTTAAAGTGCAATAACTAAGGCGTTATGACACTAGAATATTATTTGTTGAGTTGCTGCGTTCGTAGCAGTTAAATACGCCTACCTGCTGTGATGACTAAAATAACAATCATATAAATTCTTACACCATTTCAGCAATACTTAGCAAAAATTGATGTCTATCGAAATAGGCCGTTGCTGGCCGAGGCACTGTGCTTACCTGTAGAAGACACGACAACCTGACACAGGAACAGATGAGTTAGAAGGTCAGGGTAAGGGTACAGGTCTTAGAAGCAAAACCATGATTGTCTGTTCCCACAAGTGATGGAAAAGGTGGCAAATATGTCAGTTCTATGAAAACCAGAGGAATATGTACCTCAATTGTGAACAACAGACATTTTGGAAGCAAGTAACTTGATAAATCTCAGCTAGAAAAAGAGGTTAACAAAGCATAGATCAAATTAATAGAGTCAAAACCAATCGGAAATGTGCGAAAAAAAATCTGCCATTGATAAGTCGTGTCAACCTTATATAAGAATGATATAAGATGTATATAACTGGATTAAAACTAAACTTTCCGCATTACGCAAATCCCAAAGAAAATATTATTAGTTTTTGCAATCCGGAAGATGTGATTGAGTAAGAAAACCAATTGAAAACACTTCTCAGGGATTAAACGTTAAATTGAACAAATCACTTAAGATTTTAAACATTTTAACACTTTGCAAATTAATGGGCGTATTATTTCTGTAGTGTTGGAATGTGTCTTGTTTGTCATATCTTTGTATTATTAGACGCGTCTTTCAGCAACTAAATACACTGTGTTCAGTGTTGTCCGTTGCAAATCATTATATGTACACAACGGCTTATCTATGTATGCGAGAGCTGTTTTTTCTCTTGGCAAAATCCCTTGTTTCAGTTTTCGTTTATTTTGGGACGCAGAATACGTACACACCTTGGATTTTTACAAAATAAATTCATTTATCTTGGTAGCACTTAGGAAGAATAATGTTTTATATCTTCGAGGTGCAGACATGAACATTAGCTATGAGTTTTTTTGGATTTGAAAAAAATTACATGGAATCTACTACATAAAATATCTCACTGAATCAAAGGCACGTTTGAAGAATACTCGACTTTTAAACCATCTGAAAGTAGAATAACATGATCTCTTTGATTGTTGTAATATATTGATCCATTTTTAAACCTCGAAGCGGAGCTTCACGTCAGAAAGAAATTGGCACTTACCTCCCCGAGCCAGATTCAGGTCAACGAGAGAAAACAATGACCATTGCGAACAGACACCACTGACTGATATTAATGTCTTGGTGACGCGGAAGCTCATGAAAGATCGATTGCTGAAAGATTTACGAAAACAAAGGTGTTAATGAACTCACTTTTCCAAAGCTTCCTTTGCCCAGCACCTTGATAAATTGGAAGTCTTCGACGGTGTACTTCCTGAAGCGAGGGATAGACCGCGCAGGAGGAGTAAACCGACCAGTCTTCCTGAAGATATCGTAGGCAGTCGATTGCTCTGAGGAAGATAAAAGTTTCGTCCAGAATTAGTTTAGCAGCATACTCGTATATTTGATACGATAGAGAACAAAGTTACTTTAAATATGGATTTGTTGTTTATAAAATTGAACAAAAGCATTAGAAAGAGCCTCAAGCACTGGCAATTTTGGCACAGTTACGAAATCGATCGTTCCCGATGTTAAAAGTGGACTGTGCCATGTGCTTGAGCCAGAATAGTTTGAAACGTCTGGAAAGTTTAATACCTAAAGTCATTTGTTAAAAAAAAATCAGAGAAATGATGACGTCACAAAAGATTGTAATAACAAACACAAAAGAAAATTTGTTTGTGATCTTTTAAATTATTTTTGAATTTGGTGTGGGTCGTTTGCATTTGTGTTGTAGGTCCTTAGGGCCGATACGCAATTATGGCCCGAAATGACAGAACTGATACTGATTCCCTTATTTCTAGTTATACTTCATGATGAAGATTGTTGGTAATGGGGGGATGGGAACATTTATACATAGGTACATACAATTTGGTCTGGGACTTGGGACATTGAAATTGAGATAAGCTTCAAGAATTTGATGTAAAAGTTCAATTTTACCCGGCTTGGTTTCTTTTTCGTTCATGATCCCAATAGCCCAACGCTATTTAAATTCTTGCCTTTTCTCCCGCTATTAATTTCGACTTTCGTGCGGGTTAACCTCTTTTAACTATTTCACCTATCTACGCGTTTATGGTTTGTAGTGTTTTAAATTATTGGCACAAGCACGTTGGCAATTATCACATATGTGGCGACTGGCGATACACATCGGTAAACATCCTTTGCTGATCCTTATCGGATGACACTTTCAAGTGCGACCACCGACACTGTCACTTTACTAATTTGTTTAGTTCGTCATATTAATAAAAATATGAAATAAGCCTTATTTATTTTCTCATTTCATTAATAACCCGTTTGGCTAAAACTACAAAATGCTCTCGACAGTTTTGCTCGTTAAAACGTAATTTATGCTTTTCTGCCTTTTTAGGGGTTGATGAAAGTTGTTATTGCCAAATGCTATATCAAAATATACTTTTCTTGTTTAAAAACTCTTCGTTCCTAGATCTTTTACTACTGTAGAACAACTTAAATAGCATATTTATTAGGGATAGCTATATGGTGTCCAGCCTGCACTTTTCAGGAGCTAATGGACGCTACTAAAGGTGCCGAATTCTGGGCTGACCCTATCTAGATTGACATCGTCACGCTAAGAAGAAGAAGGGTTGCGGGAAGACTCCAGTCGTCCTAATCTTTTATTCCACTTCTTCTTCATCAATCAATCTGCCTAGCCTTTTTCGAATTAGGTCAGCTTCCAGTGTAATCAGATGCAGCTGAATACCAGTATTTTACATGGAGCGACTACCTATCTGACCTTCTCAACCCAATTCCACTCCTTTATCACTCATTTCGAAACACATCCTCACGCCTTGCAATGCATGTTTTATACGTTTTTTTCGTAAACGTGAGGTCGTTGGTTTACAACATGATTCAAGTTCATGGATGTTTACGTTGCGTTATAGTAGTATGACATAATTGGTACAGCATGTGCGATATATTAATTCTCTTTCACCTCGGGTGAGATCGTGAGCGTCGCTAAAAATATTTGCTCAGACGGCAATATCAAGGTCGTCGCGGTTAATTCGGGGGTGATCACGGGATCTCGATGAGAAAAAGAGTCCAGCTTTCCATATCAAGTTTATATTTCGATGGAAACGGGAAAAATTATAGTGAAATGAAAGGTTTGTTGATTGTTCTTCCGCGTTATTGTTTTTTTTTTAATTTTATCAGTCGTAACAATGTTGAATTCCATCGGTTAATCGGGGTCTTGAAGAAGGAACATCAAATTAAGTACAATAAGATACTTCTCATGAATGGGTACCCAATGTTGGCATACTCAATCACGGTTATAGTGAGAAGATTTAGGTAACAAGAATTAGAAAAAGACTATTTGGTTATCAACAATCAGGGATTCAATTTAGCTAACAAACATTTTTCAAGACTATTTTAGAGGAGAGACAAAGGCCCATGGTATATGAACACGAGAAAGTGTGCCAAATTCTTGCGGCTATTTTCAAATTAATTTTATGGTAAAAAAATGACGAACCAGGAATCCGCGTGATCTTATCTTGTGACACCGTTTGTTTCGGTTTCCCTGTATTACCTATTAATTGCCTAATATTTTATGTAGAAATGATGTGTTGAATGCGCGCAACCGATAAAATTAAACATAACGATCAGAGTCCAATATATTACGATGATGCTTGTTATAACATAACTCATAAATTACGTGCTAGCCGCGTTCCCTATAATTCAAGAGGCACACAATCTCTGTTTACGTTCTATTTCTATGTTAATCTCCTTTAATTTGTAATTCAAAGCACTCGTATATAAATAATCGTTACAATTATTTTATTTGGCACCGTTGATAACTTTGGGATCATATCTTTATATAATGTTTATTATGAATAGCTGGATATTTTTATTAAATACTAGCTTCTGCCCGCGACTTCGTCCGCGTGAAATTTCGGCCCCCGACCCATCGCGTCGCATCCCATCGCTCGCACGTGCTGCTACTTCGTTTTCACTTAGCATTCTTTCTGACTTTCTTCCTTTTGCTCGGCTCCTGAGGGTCGTAGCATGGTGTTAAATAGCCTATAACCTTCCTCAAGAAATGAGCTATCAAATGCAAAAAGATTTTATTAAATTTGTCTGGTAGTTCCGGAGAAAACCCCCTACATACAAACTTAGAAACAAACAAATTTTACCACTTCTTATAATATTATATTAGTATAGATTTCTATCTTGTAAATAATTATTTCATCAAGTAGTCTTACTAAAAGTACGACTGATTTATTAGAACGACTTACTGGAAGTGCCTACCTATGTACGTCATAACCAAATTGTATAAAACTGATGGCGTATTGATAAATTGGATTCTAATAATATCTTAGTCTTGGTTTTATTTTCGGAATTCGAGTCATTAATTTGTAAAATTAATGTTCCTTTTGTGGTGCCAAAACTTGGCTTGGCTTGGCTTTGCTTGTCTCGCTTGATTGGAAATAAATCATTCGTCCATCTCCAAGTTCTCAGAGTTTCTAATTTTCCTGTTTAGTCACGCAGCTTCACAGAAAATTTTGTGTATTTTGCGTTATTCTTCTCCGAGGAATACCTGTTATATTGAAACCACTGTTTATGCTTATAATTTCCAACAACTAAGTTTAAAATAACGTCGGTTGAAAATGTTTGAAAGGTCAGTTTTAAATAGGAATGGACATTACTCTTTGTGGACAGCTGACGTTTTAATAAAGCTGCTGCACGGATCCAGCAGCGACTCATTAATTAATTCAATCTGGAAGTGATATAATACAGTGTGTATTACATAATTTATACAGTGATAAGTCGACACTCGCGCGGATGGTATGCGGAACCCATCTCGAAGTAGGGCGTGGGCCTGCACTCTGTTTTCAGCGAAAGTCCTGCTGCTTCAGTGCAGATATTTATAGATGTGATCAGAATACAATAAGTTTTTTTGCCAATCGTACCAACATCCGAGTTTATAATAAAAAAATAAAAAAATATTGACTGGAACGTTCATTAGATGAAGTGAAAAGGTTCCGACCGACACCTTTGATGATTCTTTGATTGAACAAAACATAAACATTTACGTAGAGTCACATATAATTTACTTCTCTAATGGTGAGCCAAGAACATCTTTATTTTTTCTTTAGAAGTTTCTGAAGGCGATTTCGATGAAACATTTTTGAAAAAAGTTGATATGAAAAACATGACAACTGGAAACTGTGTTAGTAGCTGCAAGCAATATTTATTTAGTTGAGACTAAAACACGATAACCAAAATGGTGAATAATATCTAAAAGAAAAGTATTTACAAAGAACATACACAAGCGTAAAAAAATACTCGTTATTATAGTACAACATGTCTCACCAAGCTGCTGTTCCAAGAGGTCGGTGTTATTTGCCTGCGCCGGCGCAGCGCCCGACGATGTCCCGGGAACCTCACCACCTGTGTGGAGGAATAACAATCAAATTGCTCTGGATTATACACAACAGAACCTAATACTGAATTACTAAGAAAATTAATAAATCACTCAAAGAATTACATTAAAAATATATATTATAGTTGATCCGGTAGAGTTAGAAGAAAAATCAAAGTGGACCAAACAATGTGTGACCTATTTGTTGAACATCTTAATTTTTGTTTAGTTATTTGAATCATACATACAAACACTTAACATTTTTGACACACAAAAATGTAAACATAATAAAGTTGTAGACTGTAATGTCTCACAAAATGAAACAAATATGATTTTGAAAACTGTGCATATTACTTTGTGTGGTGAAAAGAAGAAGAGAGAGACGGCACAAGATACAAACACTTTATTCGTGAAACATAATAATATAAATTATTGATGTTCTTTTTATTACCATGCAAAAGATAAAACAAAACCACTGCTGAATTGCTTATACAACTAATCCTAAAATATATCTGACGCTTGAGTAAAATATTTTATAATATTCTTTGCTTTTACGACACCCTGTTTATCACAAAAATCTTGACAAAAGTCCACAGGCTGTCAGCTTGTAAATAAAAATATACGCTGTGACGTTTGAGGAGTGGTCAGCCAATTAATCGATGATCGAAGAAACCATCGATCCGTTAGTCACGAGAGCAGAGACACGCGCTGGCATCCATCATCACACGTCACTACGTCGATGACTGATCAAATTATTATGTCCTTCAGTGGTTCTTCATTAACACTTCCACTAAATTCACGTGAAAAGTCTTTGAGGTAAAAATATTCCAAGATTCTTGGATTGTACAAGATTTACGAGCATCAGATGATTGGCAGCCGATCGTATCAACCATCGATGCCCTAATGTTCTAATTCCGAACCAAGGAAATGCCAACCTTTTTGAAAATTAAGATGTATACAAAGGTGAGGCTAAAGAAATTTCGTATTTACTTGATGTCAACTCCCTCTATATGATATAATTGTGGCTGCAATTGGTCCTATTAATTTTGTACAGGTGAGCAAATGATTGGCTAGTGTCCAGACAGCCACATCTCACACCCACGCCACAATATACTTCTGAATATAAACAAATACGCACAATACGTATAATTTTTTAAAAATACATTCACTAGAAATTGACTGTATTGAAAGGATGATATAGATTGTTTTGACTTGTAAATCGAAAATCTTGGATAGGAATAACATTGCGATTGGTTTATTTGCCAATGATGACAATTTAGGTATTTGATCCTAGTTAGCCTGGTTTTTATTTTTGTTAAGATTTTTAAATCGTAGTCATGTCAGTAAATGCCTACCTAATAAACCTAATAATAACAGAAACAGACGTTAGATAGCTAGCCAATAAAATTGCTTTATTTTGGGCTGAACGGCTGACGTCGCTATGACGCTCGCATTGGTATATTTCGTTTCGCTGATAACATAAAAATCGTTGATATCACCATAGACGCACTAGGTTCCTATTTTGAGTGTCTACCCACCTTTTCTAGATGCAGTTCTTGAGGCCAAGGCTTCCACCAACAGACGCTGGTTCACGCCGCACAAATTCGCTGTCAATTTTTCACACTTTCGGTGGCAGTTTACATCGCAGTCTAAAACAGATTACGAATTGTCGCGTGGCACCTAGGCTTGTAGGTTTTTGTACAACTGTGCAGACATGCTACATCAAATATGCTGAAAGCCGTGCAAAAGCAGACGTGCAAAGTTTCCTATCGGTTTAGTGGAAAATTAGTTATGTGGATACAATATAAACATGAGTTTCGTTAATATAAATATGTGCGTCCCTAGATTGGTTTATTATCTATTTAATTACCTTTTTTAATTTGCGAAAACGTTGCAGGTGACGCAGGTGCTGAAGAATCGAAGCCAGAATCATTAGAGCCAGTAGAAGTCCTTCCGTCTGGGTTATTTTCACACTCGTAAAATTCCGCAGAAGCTTCACTTTCGTCAGATTCATCTTCGTCTTCCTCGTCTGAGGATTCTTCTTCTGAAGACGACTCCGATGTGTCTGAATGAATTACTTGAGGAGGTTTCTTTTGCAAAGGACGTGGAGTCGCTATTAAAGGTTTCAGCGCTCTTTCTTCCTTCACTGGTTTCTTTTGTACAACTGGTGCAGTGACCACAGCTTGGGTAGATGTTTCTGGTTGTTCGTCTTTTTTAATAATATTTTCAGCCTTATTTTCCTCTCCTGTCTTTTGTTCAATTTGTAATCTTGCTTCAGATTCTTCTTTTGGAATGTCTTGTGACTGTAACACTACTGGCGTAGCAGGAACGTTAGCCGTTATGTTAGCCGGTTTAGAAGTTATATCATTGCTTGATGAAGTCGATGTTTCTTCATTTGTTGATGGTATGACAGTGGTTTTCAATACTTTATCATCAGTCTTATCACTCTTAGTTACAACATTTTTAGCTGGCGGGCCAGATTTTGACTTGGCTTCTGGAGAACTCTTTGCGGGTGCTCTAAAGTTTTTATTAGAATTAGGAACTTTCGCTTTTTCAGATTTTTGCACAGCATTATTCGAACATGTGCATGTGCAAGGTGGTTTGTCTTTTGATGGTCTCTTATTTTCAATTAAATCGCTAGGGCCATTCAATACCTTTTCTACCTTGTCATCTTCTGACAATTGACTTGTATTTTGAGCAATTGCTATATTTTCAACTGATTTAGACTTAGATGAGCTTTTCACAATTGTGTTATTACTTGCATCTGAAACTATTGTTTCGCTAAGATCAGCCGTAACCGTAGGTTCAGCAATTTTTGATGTTGTTTTACTTGAAGTTACTGGTACTGATGATTGTATCTTCATATCCGTGTTTGTTTTAAATTCCTTATCATTTGTTCCTTGCTCTTTTGATTTGATTACTTCATTTTGTTCTAGTCCTACTTTAGACAGATCCTTTGAAAGGTCTGTGGTAGTATTCTTTGTTTCCAAATTATTGAATTCTATTATTCGTTGTTCGGCAAAATAGTTTTCAGGCAACTGGGAAGGTTTTTCATCTTCTTTTTTAAGTTCATCGACTGGTTTCGGGGCGGCTTCATGGTCGCTTTCTACTAAAGTTCTGGTTTCGTCCAACTTTTTACTATTTGCACTTGTATATTCTAAGGTTTTCAAAGTTTTTAATACTTCTGTCTTTGCACCGGCTTTTGGTAATGCGGCCTGAAGCGACTTCAAATCGGGTTTAACATCCTTTTTTAATAACTTCTTTGATTTTTCTGATTTTGTTTTCTTCTGGCTGGGTTTTTTTACTTTATTTTCATCTATAGCGTCCAGAGACGAGCTTTTTCCTATATTTTTACACTCATTAGAAACAGATGACAATTTCACCGTTGTTGTATCACTGTCCTGCACTTTACATTCTTCAATTAATTTTGAATTATCTTTTTCTATTTCTTTTGTTACAATTTTGGTTAGCTCAGGTATTACTTTGATAACAGCTTCATCCATAAAATTAGATTTATGACTAATTTCGGATTCTTTTCTAATATCTGAAGGATTAACTTCTTTTTGCTCATCTTTTGGCTGATTTAAAACATCTTCTTTGAGTCCTGAATCTAACTTAGCTTTAATGCCTTCTTCACTTATGAATATTGAATATATTGGTACTTTCGGTGCGTCAGTTACTTTTTGTTGAATAGAGTCAGTTAAAGACGTGGCATTATTTGGATTTTGATTTAAGTCTCCAATATTATTGCCTATGATTTCATCACGGTTATCTACTTCTTCCTCTGGAAACCAGGCTAAAGAACGCATGTGTTTTTCTTTGGCATCTTCTAAGATTTTCTTTCTCTTTACTAAGTAAACAGTTTCCCTTTTTCCTATTTTGTTCCAAAAATTACCATCGTCAGGTTCAGGTGAATCAGGATCATTTCCAGCATTCTTTTTATTCGTTGTTTTCTTAGTGTTATTTGTTTCGTTATTTACATCAGATACATTTCCTGATAGTTGAGGCATTTTTTCTACTTCACTGCTGTAAGTAATTTCTTTTTTTGGTACGTTTACCTTTTCTTCTACTGTAATATTTTCAATCCTGAATTTCAGCGGACTCATTGGGGATTCTGTTACTTCAACCGATGATGTAACTTTAGTTTTTAACTTAGGCTTGGGTTTTTCTTTTGTATTATCTTGTTTCACGGATAATCTGCTTTCTTCTATTGCAGGCAAGGCCACATTTGCTAGTTCTTTAGGAAATTCGGTTATAGAATCTAATCTGCGGAGACTACTTCCTGAGGATGATTTCTTAATACTTCGCCTTTTTGAAAAGTTTCTTGGATCTCTAACATCCTTATAAGATTGTAGACTATCGTGTAATGAATAGTCAGATTTTGTAGTCTTGAGCGGATTTTGTGAATCCTGTTTTTGTCTTTTATTCGACCCAAACGCCCCTAAATTATTTTTTGTTTCAGCAGCAATACCAACTTTGCTCAAATCCAAAGTTGCAGTACTGAGGTTTTCGCTTCGAATTAATGAATCTAATAAATTAGCCTGTTCTGCCAAAAGTTCCATTGAACATCTTCGGTCTAAACATATATTTTCAGCCGGAACAGTTTTTGGCGCTGGAGTCGCTGGTAAACTTTGAGATTCTACTGGTTCTTTCTTCTGTACCTTACTTGGCGTTTCCCAGTCTTTTTCATTCTTGACGTGGAACTTTTCCACAAGCTTGGCACCCATGGTTTTCTTTTCTTTCTTATCCTTGTAAGTCAAATCATCAGAAAGCTTTTCCCTCCATTTCATGAACTCTTTCTCATCTGTTTTGTTTTCTTCGTTTACTCCTTGTTCAGTTTGGTCTTGACTTGTTTCTTCCGAACCTTCTGCCTCTTCATTTGGCTTACGAGGAGAATTTCTTTTAATAGTATAAAGTCTAACAACTGTTCTTCCGCGTTTTATTGTACTTCTTTGGACACCTGGTGAAGAATCAATACCGGTTTCCGGTTTGCCGTCGACCCTGGGCATGAAAGGACCACTTTCATTGACATTGTTTGTATCCTCTTTTGGTGGTGATGGTTCAGGCTTGGCGGGTGTGGGAGGCGTGGGACGTCTAGTTGGTGTCGGAGGCTCTGCCTTATGCCTGTATCTATCTCTGGAAACATCGATATCAGCGGTGTTTATATTTACAGGACGTGGTGTATAGTTGGGAGTACCGTAAGTTCTAGACGAAATTGGTACTCTTCTCGGGCTATGTATTCTAACAGGACTCGCAGATCCTCTTTCAGTGATTGTAGTGAGATGAGGAGAGTAGTTTCTTCCGGCACTGCTTACCCATCTTGATGACAATGGTGCACGAGAGTAGCTACTGAGAGACGAGTGGTTACTGTAACTGCCTCCAGGATTCAGATACGAAGCACTGTAAGACGATCCCAGCGGCGAAGCTGAACTGCTATAGCTGTAAGGTGATCCAGTGTACGGGGATGATGAACCGTAATACATGTTCGCGATGTGTTCGGAAAACAGTGGTATAACAGCGCGTTAAATCACGGTCGTGCGACAACCGGGGTCGCGCATCGGAGCGCGCGCGCGTACTGGCGCAGGCGGCGCGCGGGGTGAGCAGCGCGTGCAGGTACGCGCCGCCCACCGCCCCCGCCCCTGCGCTCCGCGCCAGCCGCCCGTGCCGCCCGCCCAGGTGATTGATTGATGATGGCAAGTAGATAATAATAGACACATATGACTTTTGTCACAATCTCGGAAGGAAGTTTTTACATGACTGAACGAAAGTTCTCCCTATGATTCATATTTTGAATTGCAACTTAGTATCTATTCAATAAACCACTAAACTTAAATGCTGAACTTAGGGAACAACATAAATGTTCATAATTCATTAACATGAGTTTGAAATCGGTTTGCGTGTCATTTATTACCGTTCTATTATTAGAGGATCCAAAAATAAAGCTTCTTGCGACATGCCTAGTGGTATTAATAGATAAGCAAGCATTGTCTACCTACTTACGAGAACTATTCCCAGCTAGATTTGTTTATTAACGAGGGTCAAGATTTTTCGTGACCACAGATTACTGTTGTCAGATCAAAAAAAAAAAAAAAAATGTATCAGCTATTTGCCATGTCACGGAAGTCGTGAGTCAGTTCGGGAAAATGGGTTTTTGTTATACCGGGACGATGCACTGGCTACCAATAATATCATAGCACTAGCTTCATATGAAAAGAGTTAATTTTCAGGGATATAAGTCTCTTGTTTCGTGAAAAAACCCTGGTATTAAATTCAGCTTTTACAGCTCTCAGGACAATCACATCATCAAGCACCAAAAACATGGGTTACTGATTTTTTCTCCAAATTATTACATGATAAGGGCTGTTTCTACAGGATAAATATTTACAAGATTTTTATGGAATAGGAATCAAAATGAAAAGTCAATAATAACATACATGACATCACGCCTGTATTCCTCGATGGGTTAGGCAGAGGTGTACCTATAGTACACCCGCATTTCGCAAGTTATGTTCAAGTCCCGTCCATAAATTCACATTTCGTATCTGCCTGTGTGACCGCGTTGTTCTAACAAACTACGAAACGGATTTTGATGCGGTTATCATCATTTTTTAGAGAATTTATTCCGTAATGTGTATGTGTATAATACAATAATATTCAACTTACATATAATAAAGAAATCTCGATGTTTTGTCAAGTCGTAAAGACAGTACGCTAAACAGTTACACTATATGGTCCCGATTGCTAACCGGCTTTAGTAGACTCAGATAAATAGGTACTCTCAAAATCTCAGAACTTAATCTCATAATCGAAACTACTAGAGCTGAAAGACAACAAAATAGGGAGAACGAAAATAAAAATGAGTTCATATTATGTAGAGTAAGCCAAGTTGTCACCTAAACAGTTTATCAAGTGGATATTTCGTTAAATATTGTGGCAGTAAATATTTTGTGGTTTCAGGTTAAAACGTACTTATGTGGGGCGTGTTTATAAATCTAATGGAATGGCAAACTTAAAATAGATCATATTTTTCTGTTTCTATCATAATTGCATATTTAATAAATGGTAAGTATTAATGATTCATAGAAAATATAGAATCTTACATGAATGGAGGTTTACGCTCATACATCTGAAATCTATGATGT
Source organism: Apamea monoglypha (assembly GCA_911387795.2). Lineage (NCBI taxonomy): Eukaryota > Metazoa > Arthropoda > Insecta > Lepidoptera > Noctuidae > Apamea > Apamea monoglypha. Next base: position 6,516,717 of record OU426918.1, read on the forward strand.
ATAGCAACGCTTTGTATTTTTGGCTCCAGTGGGGGTACTCACTATTAAAAAAAATCTATATCCCTATAATATATAAAATCTGTATCTGCAGTAAAATCTCAGTTTGCCACGAACATTGCGTATAATTATGAATGAAACCATTAATAAAATCTATAGACATATTATTGGATGAGGCTGCGTTGTTTTAACCTTTTTCCAGTTCTGCTATCCTATCGAATGTTTATGAATGGGTCATAAACATTCGATAGGCTACAGAGTCGCAAATTACACATTCAGTCACACATTCACAATGTGACATTTTCGTTTACCTGATTAATTATTTGCCTAGTCCCTGACCGCATATAACCTTCGGAAGAATATTGGTTGTCTATTTGGTTCAAACTGTCAAAATTTGGATGATAACTGTTGGGACCGACAGGTTCTGGAATGGTGACTGCGTACCGGAAGACGTAGCGTTGGGAGGCCCCCCACAAGGTGGACCGATGAACTTGTGAAGGCCGTAGGAATCCGCTGGATGCGGGAAGCACAGAGCGGGCCGATGTTGCGGTGCTTGGGGGAGGCCTTTGTCCAGCAGTGGACGTCTTTCGGCTGAAATGATGATGATGATATCAACATTTTCAGGTTTTGGATTTGTGAGTTACATATGCTGATCTTTGTCGTGGTGCATGTTGGCCTTAAATTGTATTGCTGCTTCAGCAGCGGCTGGTTATTTAATATATTGGTCACTTGCTCGACATTTGATAGAAGTTCTGCCACCTCAGCTTGCTAACCGGTTAGGCACCGATTGAGGTGACAACATTATGTTGTTGCTCTTAATCAGATGTGGTTTAAACGGCGGCTATGGCTTTGGCGTCGGACATCGGACTGGTGGCGCTGACTGTGGTGAGAGATGGTAAGTTATATAGTTAATAACTGAAAACTTCTAATAAAAATACTGCGCAGAGTGCTTTAAAACATATATGACGAGATTTATGGACTAGAGATTTATGGACCAGAGATATAGTTTATGATTTCCTTCTTGTTCACGATAATAATAGCTTTATAACGACCTCTACAAAAAATGCAATGGATAGATTTCGTAGAAGTAGGGATGATGTTATTTCGCATGAAGGAAATAAGAATGACTGTTGTTTTATTTCTATTCATTTTCACACGCACTTTTAGTCATTACATATGTTATCATATTGTCATAATTATGTGTGTATTGCTGTGTAAATGAACAAAAACAATAGTTGTAATTTTGGTAAAGTTGTTTATCAAGCCGCTAAATGCTTCGTGTTTTTTCGTTCTGACTGATATTCTGCTGCTTCCAAGTGCGTCGGGCGTCGAGTCCAAGTGATGATAGCTGGGGTTAAGAAGCAAAGTATAGAAAACATAGAGCGGCATCTGTCCCTAACGTAGTCTTAAGGTGAGTATATACTAGAGCATTTTCTCGAGCATTTCCGTGTAATGTAACATTTCTGCGAATGCTCGACACTGCGTTCGACGTAATGCTCACTGCGAGTGAGCATTTACCTGGAACATTTATTTCTACCTTGCGTTCATTGTTGAAATGACGGATCTACAGGTACCGCTCGAGCCTTTGCTCGATAAATGTTACATGAACACTCTCGTTGGTTTTTAAAATCAGGTTGTAACAAAATATCGATCGTCGTGTTCGAAGTCGGTCGATAACATTTAAAAACGGTGAATGCTCGATGTTCTGTTACCAATAAAATAGTAAACCTGGAGTTTCTTGCCGGCTCTTCTCCATAAGAAACGACCAATTGGAACCGTGCACCTAGCTTCTGACGTTTCATAAGTGCTAATGTAGGATTATTTGAAATAAAATATTTTCATTTTGATTTTTGATTCGATTCGATTATCTTCGAAAACTATTATGTATTAGTTTTCGTTTTCGTAAGAAGACATCTTCTTAAATAGTTCTAATCATGTAGACCAAGTGACCCGCCCCTGCTTCGCACAGTTTTTACAAGTGACACGTTATGATTTCTTTAATTATATAAGTTTAGTATTAATGTACTGTATCTTAAACGTTCCGGGATAAATTATCTAAATGATGGTGGAAACTGCATCAAAATCTGTTGCGTGGTTTAAAAGAACAACGTGGTCACGTAGACATACCCAAAACGCGACTTTCATTTATAATACACCCCAATAGAAATGGACCGTATGCCTTATTTAATAAGGTTGATGAAAAACCGGATGGAAGCTACAATTAGGGCAAAGTGGCAATACGAGTTGTTGAAACAGGATTATTTTTGTTTTTTAACAATAAAACCATTTTTATTGTTGAAAATCGGGGATTAAAATGTTTTGCTTAACAAGCCGTTTTTGTTTTTTGTTTTAAACCTGCCAAGTTGTTATGCTATTTTAATTTGTAATAAATTTATTGAATCCTGACCTATAAAATATCAGAAGTTATTTTTATTAATTGTAGTTTTTGAGATCATTATAGTCTTTTTGAGATATCTCGTATCAAATCGACGCGCAAAGGGTGAGCCGCTTATTTTTCACGCAAGTGTATTTGTGGCCCTAAATACCTCTCATTAGGAACTTCACTTAGGAACTGTTTACCGTTTACGGATGAACTGCTTCATATAAAATGCTCGTGAACGTTTGTGCGTCGCTTGCGCCTCGTAGGTGACACGGCTCGCGCCCGGCAGGGTCTAACATAAATAATTCCATATTCGCTGATTAGTAGCTAGAGCATGGATCCTTCGCAGCAAGACTTATTTCCTTTGTAGCAAGTCGTAGGCCCTCTGTAGCAGATCGTAGGCCCTTCGTAGCATGTCATAGGATCTTCGTAGCGGGTCGTAGGCTCTTCTTAGCAGGTCGGAGGCCCTTTGTATCAGGACATAGACCTTTTGTAGCTCTTCGTAGAACTTTCGTAGCAGCACGTAGACCTTTCGTAGCACTTCGTAGCAGGACGTAGACCCTTCGTAGCCCTACGTAGAACTTTCGTAGCACTCTGTAGACCCTTCGTCGCAGAACCTAGATACTTCGTAACAGTTCGTAGGTCATGCGTAGCAGTACGTAGACCCTTCCTAGCAGGACGTAGGCGCTTCGTAGCAGGATGTAGCAACAGTGTTCACTTTAAGAGCGGTTGTTTAACACTGAAATTGATACCTCCATTGAAATATATGTCACTCATTTTTCTCGATCAATACTTAGTCTTATTAAAGCTTTATTTGACCTCAAGTCTGCCAATTCGTAGACCCTTCGTAACAGGACATAGCACGTGTTCATTTAAAGAATTGGTACTTCCAATGAAATTGGGTTTCTTATTATTCTCAGTAGTATTTTAACCTATGGTCATCCCTTACCGATAGCAGTATGGCCACGATTTCATGTTCATGCAAGATAATGTTCGTGTACAGTCACGAGCACCAATATGTCAACACTTGGAAACTTTCAATTGCGATTTTTTCGTGAAATAACGAATGCAACGTTGAAATACGACACATTACATAAACCTATGGGTTCGAAAATGCTATGTTTGTAACAACATAAAATTCTGCGAGAGCTCTGCGAGAACAATATCACACTATTAGAGTGGTCTGCTAAGTCCGCTGATCTCCATCACATAGAGCATGCGTGTGATTTGCTCGGAAGAAGAGCGTTCAGCAACTTTCCCCAAAATTTGAACACGGAAGAAGAGCTTTTTGCACATCTTTCCAGAGTATGGAGCGATATTCCACAGGTGACAATAGACAACCTGATGCTCAGCATGCCACGCCGTAGAGTTATGTAGAGCCGATGTAGAGCCGCCGCGAATGCCTTGGGAAGTCCAATTGATTACTAAAAATTTGCCAGGAATGTTTTTTTTTAATATAAAATATATTACATAAAAAGTTTTAAAATAAAAATAATTACTATGAATACCCTAGTCTTTGTTGAGTAGTGTAAGTATATCTAGATAGAACTATAGAAATAATTATTTTATAATATAAAATACGCCTTTAATTCATTACCCCGGTAATATAAATGCAATAGATATTATTCCGTGGATTGTGTTACATTTTGTATAGAATACTCGTACCTAAAATGACTATTTAACTTTAAAGCCTTATATATTAATAAACCAAATTAGAAGTTAAAATGTTCTAGTTATAGATCTGTAACCCGAAAATACCGCAGCAACTGTGAAATATAGGCATAGTTACTTGGTGAATAAATGTTTCAAGGTTTGCCGTGAATGTTTGGACTTTCCGTATCAGTTTCGTGACATTTTTTAGTCAATCAATGAATGTCCAGATGGCCCTTTTATGCCCTCTTCATGGCTTATTAGTACAAAAAGGTGGCAAATGATGACATACACACGCATGCTTAAAAAAAGAATATTTGGCTGACTATGGCGTAGGTTTATCCATGCACAGCTTGTATATTTATTGAGCAAACACACTAATGCCATTTTTCGTTAACACTAAGAGACACCTAGCCGAATACCTAAATTAAAGCACGCTGTTGGATTTTCAACTTTCGGCGCTGAGGCGACCGTGGAAAATCCAACATCTCAAGCATAATAAGTATAATTTATCAATGGCAAAAGCCGCCTTAGATGAACGCCCATTTTTCAACACCATACGTACCTCGACACAGTAGTATCTTTATTTCCAAACTTATAAAACCAAGTAAGAAAAAAACATAGAAACTTTGCTTACAATACACGTAACTACAAAAACCATAGGGTGCTGAATCGCTGATATAAAAATCTTCGTTCACCTTTGAAAAATTAGAACATCAATTGCTATTCTCAAACCATGCATCCATCCAAAGCATGCACAATTTAAAATAAAACACAGGTGTACATCAATAAAACACAGGTACACATAAATATTACTCATACTTTTGATACATTAGAATTCGATTTTCTGCCAATCTGAGAGAGAATACCAATTCGAGTATCAGATTCTTGCCCACGCAAGTAAACCCAATACATCGCGCGTATCGATTGGTTCTCGTGTACGAGTGTACGACAGAGATTACGATAATTTATTATTGAATTGAGCTAATATTAGCAATGCCTTGATCCTAGATCATGAGTGCTGGCTTCCTCTTTAAAATTAGACTACTTTTTCCAATAATAAATACTTATCACTCTACGCAATGTTATTGCTATTGTATTGTTCCTGAGAAAATTGGAATTCATTGGAAATGGATATTTATAAAGATGCTTTTGCAGTATACGATTGCATCATTATAAAAGCCAACAATCTCATCATTTAGAATAACGCTGTGCTCAGTAAGAACACTCAGACGTCTTCAGGGAGTGCACGCACACAAAGCATTTTCTTATCTCGTGATATTTCATCATAATAAGTAATCGAGTATCAAAATTTCATATAGGCACCAACTGGTATTTCTTTCTTCACAAAACTACGGTTAGCTATAGCCCATTTTTCATAAACAATGTGCGTGCCTAAGCGTGTACACGATGGAACTTGTACAAAAAGGTATTGTGGTCTAAAACAGAAAGTGATCTCTAAGTGCTCATACACACTAGCGGTACGCGTCAACGGCCGAGGCAACGGCAAAGACAACTACAGCCTCCACAACGTGCCACACGTGTGTGTATATGAGCACTAAGTAGTGGCGTTATCTATTTGGCTCCTACTGTCTTATTTAGGCCAGCTTGCACCACAAATCACTCAATACGTTTAGCGTTAAACGAATTTAAAACATCGTTCTGTCTCTGTCATCTTCAAACGAGGTGAGTGAGTTGAGGTGGTGCAAGCGGGCCACAAAATGCATATATGGTAGCGTTGGGCAGCACCGAACTAACATCACGAAACAAATTCGCTCAAGTGCGTGCACTTCCATCTGAAGCTGACCCTTATATTCAGCAGCATAAAGTCGAGAATACCTTCACACTTGAGCTCCTGCTTGAAGAAGCCGTAGAGCATGGCCCCGCAGTGATCGCAGAAGGTGGGGGACATGAACTGGTGCGGCCGGAACCGGTGCGGCACGTCCACCTTGAACCTCTCGCGAAGGTACTGAAAAGAATAATTATTTCATTAATTGTTTTATTTATTTATTAAAAATAATGTTGTATAAAGTTATTACAGGTTACAGGCACACTATTAAACCTCTGGGGAGTGTCTTAGCATACCATGGTCTGCGATTTTATCAACGGGCTATTTGTAAAAATCCAAACTAATCGTGACACTCTTATTGGATTGTTATAATGTTCTTTAAGTTTGCCGTTGCGCTTAATATTTTAGATATAATTGTCGAAACACACTATGCCGAAGGTACGCGACCGAAGTTCCGCGGCTGATTTTACGTTTCGACGTATTCGGCTGATATGACACACCATAAGTGCCGAACTTACGCGGCAGAAATTCAGTTGCGCAACTTTGTGTGTATTCAGTGTCTCGAACGCTGTCGTGGCGTCGTGTCGTATTATCTAAACAGGTGGACAGACAGACGCAAAACAAAGTGATACTGTAAGGGTTTCTTTATTACTTTTGAGGTGCGTTGCTTCCCTCCCCGGATCTTCTTCGGCATCGTCATGTGTGCTCTACAGAATACGTTGCCGCCGAATTGCCGCTGAACTTACGCCCGACCGAAGTTGGGCTGTATGCTATAACGCAACGTAATTTCGGCATAATGTGTCGTCAGTAATTCAAATAGCATTGCAGGCGTAATAATGCAGAACTTCGGTCGCGTACCTTCGGCATAGTGTATTTAGACACTTATAGTGAATCTCTAATATTCACAAGTATTTTATTTATTAAAAAGGCATACACATTGATCTAAATGATCCAGTATTTCAATCCCACGCTGAAATCAAGTGATATTGTATTGGTCCAATACTTTTAATTCCCTTCCAGCATCCAGCCAGATTAGGATAGAGTTGCTTTTAGTGGCAAACCGCTTAACTTTGTGCTCTATGGGATGCATGTTTTTGTTTGTTTGAGATTATTGTTTTTGTCTGTTTGATGTTAACAAGATACCATTTTGCCTCCATCTTGCCGTGCCTTCGCCGTATTTCCCGTGGCCGCCTATGATAGAAGCTCATATTTTTTGACTTCCATATTAAGTACATACACTGGCCTGCAAAACTAAGTACTACACTTTTAAAATTTCATTTTTTTTGTAAACTATAGAAGTTAGAGATTTAAAATAAAAAAACGTGTTACAGTAAATTTTATCAGCTTTCTTTGAAACTAATTAGTAACATTTTTACAAAAAAAAAAGATAAAACAATAAAAATAGCCATTTTTACCTTAGTGTCAAAAAACTCAATTAACATTTATAAGTATGTTTTACATGTTATTTAATTTTTAATAACTGGTATTGCCTCCTCAGAGTCTGACTACAGCTTCGAGCCGGTTTGGCATACTAAAGATGAGGTTTCGGAGTCGATGTTGGGAAATATTCTCCTATTCTTCAATCAGGGCCTGTTGTAGTGCTCTGAGGGTGGTAGGTGGTGGTCTGCAACTTCTGACTAGCCTCCCTAGCTCATCCCAGGCATGCTCAATCGGGTTGAAATCAGGACTTGTTGATGGCCAAGCCATCACGCTGGTACCAACCTCCTGAATATACTTTTGCACGACCTGAGCCGTGTGTGGCCGGGCATTATCATGCATCAGCATCGATCCATCACCCATATTTGCTAAATACGGCCCTACATACTCGTTAAGAATCTCTTGGGTATATCTTTCCCCAGTCAGAGTGCCATTTTCTATGGCCACTAACTCTGTGCGACCTTCTGAAGATATGCCAGCCCATACATGTACACTGCCTCCACCGTACTGGACACTTTCTGAGAAGCAGTCATGAAGATATCGCTCACCAGGCCGCCTATAGACACTTCGCCTTCCATCAGAAGTGTAAAGTGAAAATCGAGACTCATCTGTAAACAAAATTCTTGACCACTCTTCTTCATCCCACTGTATGTGTTCACGGGCGTATCGCAGTCTCGCTACTCGATGCTCTCTCTCTAGTTTGGGGCCACTCGCTGGTCTTCGGGGTTTCAGATTTGCTTCAGCAAGTCTTCTTCTCACTGTACTGTCACTAATGTAGTCCCTTCGGGTCTGAAGAAGCTGGAGGCTGGAGAAGTTGTGCTGGACTTCAACTGCATTAAGGTGGCGATTTCTTAACACAGGGGAAACAATATAACGGTCTTCTCGGGCACTAGTACACCTGGGTCTGCCATTACAAGGACTCCACAGATGGTTTCCAGTCTCTTCGTACCTTCGCTTCACCTTCTGGACCGTTCTTAACGTCACACCCACCATTCTTGCAGTACGACGCATACTGATGCCTAGTTCCAGAAAAGTCATGATCCTAGCACATTCTTCAGGTGAAAGAGGCATGATAAATAAAATGTATGTGCTGTTGTCTAACTTGGCTTTTGAAACAAGACTCATCGATCAAGAAAAAATTTGAAAACAAAAACAGAAACAAAAAAAAATTAATTGTAAAATTGTAATTCGAAAAGGATTATTTTTGTTTTTACAGCTTTTTTCAGCCATTTCTTAAAAGAAGGGTCTCAACTATGGAGTTTTTATATACAAAATTAAACTCTTTTTCGTCCGTTCGAGTTATTTCGAAAGTATATCTTGTGTACTTAAAAAGTTATTCCAAATTAAAAAGTGTGATACTTAGTTTTGCAGGCCAGTGTAGTTGATTTGATCACGTTAATTTTGTACATTGTGATGACAATTGGTGTTTAAGGATTCATTCACCTCCCAGGATGACAATCACAAGCATATCTTCTGTTCACCATCATCTTCCTGCCCTTGTTTCATGTTACTTGGGGTCGGCGCAACAAAATTTTTCCCTCCAATTCCCTGTCAACCGTCACTGTGTCATATGCATAGCATCCCTCACAAAGTTCATCCATCTTTTCTTTAATCTTTCTCCATCCATCATCATTTCTAAACATCACTCTTTTAGTTACATGCGTTCTTAAAGAGTGATGAAGCATATCTTTTGTTCACACGGCAAAATGATTAAAGTTTTTTCTCACCACAGTGGATTCTGAATATACGGAGGACCCGGTACATTTTCCGAGCAGCTTGTTGTGGCATCTCTTATGGACAGCCGTCTGGCACACGGCGCACCGGTAGCCCTGCTTGCCGAAGCCCCACAGGAACTCCTTGCAGAAGGCGCAGAACGTTGGCTGCCTGAAGAACTTCGCCACGAAACGGTGACCGTTTACCTCGTGGATTCTGGAAACAAGGACAATTTTCATGCTGTTAGGAGGTTATGCCAGATTTATTATATTATTTTTAAGGATGCTCTTCAGTAGTTTTCACTGACCCATCTGAGCTATACTAGTAGCCCTAAAATAGCTCAGATGCATCATGTTATTATTTTAAAGGACGTCGAATTCCAATTTACACACATAGCTGTGCAAGAACACTTGTGGCGGCTTTATGAATATGGGTCCTCCGATGTAACGGCACGTTAAAAATTATTCCAAAGGGTAGGTAAAGTAAAGGTGGGTAAGGTAAAGTTATTATTTTGCTTAAACGTGATCGTCCTACAAATACTTTACATCTTTGCAACAATTACGTCTCGAAGCGAGGAATCTATAGTGATTTTAGCCAACTGTGAAAATGGAACGTCTCATGAATTAACTTTGCATAACTTAAAGCACCATACACAGTTATCGCTAACTAAAAGGGCAGTGTAGCCCAGTGTATGCACGCTATGAGTAAGTAACCCAAAAATTTATTTCACATCCTGGATATAATATATACATATAATAATATTATGAATGATCCAGCAGGTCATGTCACTCACGTTCTTTCATACCCGGTAAAGCACACATAAATAAGAGTACTCGAGCAATTAACCACCGGAACGAGCGTTCCAGCTCATTTCAATAAATCATATGATGTTAACAAGTACTAAATAGATACTCGACGGTTATGACGTAGTAGTTGCTTAATTATTCCTAAATTACTTTCAAATCTTCTCAATAATATCTAAATAATATTCTTTGTATTTATTTTCCCATAATAAGGCATTTATTTGATTTTTATAACAATAATTTAGTATTCTTATCATATTGAGTAATGAACTGACAGTTGATTGGAATATGGCGGAAAAGTGTACAAAAAGGGAGGCAAATCGGTTCTAACGATGATGATATTGTGAAATAGTGATAAGGACGTTGCTCTGCCTAAATACAGACATGAGTGTGAATTATAGTTCGTGTTTAATTGTGTAAACCCTGCTACTGAACAACAATAACTTGTGCTACATATATATCTTGCCGAAAGTGTAAGTACAACAATGGAACGTAGGCGGCACCAAGTGATGGGCTCATGCTGACACTCTTGTGCCAACAATCTTAAACGCGAATATGCGGGAATTTAGCAAAGGAGGCGTGATATATTGCTGCGGATATATGCAGTGAAACAGTAGGTCTAAACCTACTGTTTCCCCTGAAGATATGAATTTTAAAGGTCTAGGGCTATTGCCTGAACAAAATAAATGTTTGTACTATCTGATGACTGTGACGGTTGAACTAATAGCGACAGCACAAATGTTTGCGGATGGACGATAACGTGTCTTAAGCATACAGAGGGAATTTTAGCAACTAAGTGTTAGCAAAGATTGGAGTGCCTGGGAGACCTTATTTCGGCCATGCAATTCTTAAGCGAGAAATTCGTTGATAGCTAGTCGCTTCCTCGTCAGCGGTGGGAAAGGTGCCTAAAGGGCTATTTTTGTCTGCTCATTGGACGATAGAATATGCTTTACCGACTATACTACGACCCACCATTATATACGTATTATGTTGATCTTCTTTATCTGTCAGACCGAATCGTAGAAGAGTATTCTCATCTATTGTGTGGACCGAATTAAATATGTGACACGGAAAATTAATACCTATTTCATAAAATGGCCAGGTCATTAAAAAGTTTTTAGGCTGATGCCAACTCGACATTGGTCAAAGGTGTTTTGATCTTTGATATTAAGTAATTATAGTGTTATTGTAATCGTGTCTCTGTGCCGTAGCTGACTAGATAAGGCTGCCTGTATATGACGCCGGACCGCAAGTTTGTGTGTTATACGAATGAATATCGCCTCAATGCGGTGCATACGCGGTTCCGGCACGGCGCCGGTGCGGCGCATATTCGCACGATATTCATTTGTATACACAAACATGTGGTCCGGCGAAGGTGCGGCTCCGGCGTCATGTTCAGGAAGCCTAAAGGTTAGAATTAGAAAACTGACAAAGATATAAAAGACTTGATTGTACATACTATACTTACTTATGGTGTTTGATGGCACCGCGTCTCTGGGTAATGCGCTTGCCGCGGGATCGGCGAATGGCACCCTCGTCACCCTCGCCGCACACCCCGCCCGGCAACCACTGGAATGTTACAAATGTTGTTTTAAATAAACATAGCATAACATACATAACATAACATAGTATATTCAGTAAACAAATAAATAATAAAATAGAATATTGTTGCTGTAGGTGGTTAACAAATAAAGTTGGTCTAAATTATAAAAAATAGTAAATTCATCTTAAAAAATCTTAAATTCGTTCATTTATTCAGTGACAGATAACACATAGCCTCGACCGCTGGGTCTAGAAACATGAAATTCCTTAAAGGGCCTATTTAACCAAAAAGAAAGTTTGTATGGAATTTCGGCACTTTTGGCTGATGGGAAATCTCAACTTGTAGAAATATAATGGTAGATATAAAATGTATGTGGTGTGGAATGTGGTATTGTAATGTATGGTAAATATTATTGTGGTTTAATGGTAGATACTTACATAAAAAAGAAGTAAAAAAGAAAGTAGTTAAAATGAGGGAGTCTATTCTAGGGAGTCTTCAAAATATTAGTTAGTGTCAGACCTAGTTTGGGGAGCAAACTGGACCTACCGCTTATGAAGTTAAATAATTTGAAGCGGTGTTCAGACTTGAGACCAGTCTTCTACATTACTACTTATTCCCATGGTTTCTTCGACTCTAACGGCTCTAGGTAATGCTATTACTATTCACATCTAATCTAATCTGACTAGCCTGTATTGTCCCACTCCCTTTTCCACACAATTCTGTCTTTTGCTAGTGCAAAGGCCAGTCCTTTCGGCAGGATGATTATATTACTACTGGCTGCGCCCCGCGGTTTTACCTGCATAAGTTACGATCCCGTGGGAATATCGGGATAAAAATATCCTATTTGTTAATCCTGGTTATAAACTATCTGTGTGCCAAATTTCATCCAAATCCGTTCGGTAGTTTTGCGTGAAAGAGTAACAAACATCCATCCATACAAACTGTCACGTTTATAATATTAGTAGGAAAGTAGGATAAATCATCGAAATTACAAAGAGCGAATGCTACGGTTACACTGCATGATCTTTGAACCCCGAGCTCCTAATGTACCAACATCGTCCAATGACCGTAGACCAACCGCAGACATACCTATTCCGGTAGATCGACTTTGGTCTGGTATTTAAAACAAACCCTCATGTCATATTCGATTCATATGATTCAGCAGTTAAACGAAAAGAATACTTCTTGAGCTTTTCTATTCCTCTTGTTTCTCTTGTTTATTGCCTTTGGGGTAGGTAAAGTTTTTTTTTATAATTTTAATTAGTTAAGTTTTAAGATTTCGGAAGAGTGGGTCTTAAAATGAACATGGACAAAACCAAGATCATGCTGAATGCCCATGTCACACCCACTCCTATCAAGATCGGAGACTCAACACTCGAAGTTGTAGACGATTATGTGTACCTGGGACAAACGGTCCAGTTAGGTAGGTCTAACTTCGAGAAAGAGGTCAATCGTCGAATCCAACTCGGCTGGGCGGCGTTCGGGAGGCTGCGCGGTATCTTCTCGTCCAACTTACCACAGTGTCTCAAGACGAAAGTCTATGACCAGTGTGTGTTGCCAGTGATCACATACGGGACTGAAACGTGGTCGCTCACAATGGGCCTCATCAGAAGGCTTAAAGTCACTCAAAGGGCAATGGAGAGGGCTATGCTCGGAGTTTCCTTGCGTGATCGAATCAGAAATGAGGACATCCGCAAGAGAACCAAGGTTACCGACGTAGCCCGAAGAATTGCCAAACTTAAGTGGCAGTGGGCAGGGCACATTGCTCGCAGAACGGATGGCCGATGGGGCCGAAAAGTTCTGGAGTGGCGACCGCGAACCGGAAGACGTTGCGTTGGAAGGCCTCCCACTAGGTGGACCGATGACCTGGTGAAGGTTGCGGGAATCCGCTGGATGCGAGTCGCACGGGACCGGTCAATGTGGCGACACTTGGGGGAGGCCTATGTCCAGCAGTGGACGTCTATCGGCTGAAATGATGATGATGATGAAGTTTTAAGATTGAGCTAGAGTTTCGTTTCATTTCATATAGTGTACAGGCATCTTCAGGGTACACTCGTACCATCACAGACCTCATTCATCGCTTTCCATCAGGCATGATCGAGGTCAACTCAAGGCCCATTCAGCAAAAAAATAAATCCCCGATAATCAGCTAGTATAAAATTACATGCGGTAAGGTGTGGAATATTATCCCTTAGCTGATTGTACTCGCAAGTAATTGTGCCATACTTTGTATCGATATGCATGCACCGGGAATCAAGATGCAGATATAGCGTTGTTTACGCCGCATCGGTATGTAAATAAAGTCGGCTGTGCATCACGCTACGCATCGGTGCAGCGGTGTAGCGCAGTTCAATGGCGTAGCGCTTCCGCGTGTTTAGCTTTTGCAAACTGGGCATTTTTTCCCTCATACGACAAGCTATTAACTCACATAGGAATTTGGTTATGTCATTTCACAACAAAATATCCAAGATATGATTATTCCGGAAATCGAAAATGTTACCTAACAGAAAAGTAAATAGTTTTTTTACTAAAATGCTTCTCCATATTGTAGGTACCTTCCTTTCTTTAGCTATTTAGAAGACGTACATAAAATCTTAATATTTAAAAACTATAAGCGTAACGGGACAATAAGCGTAACGGGTCTTTGAGTCGTCCTTTTTCGTGTATGCAGCCGGCGTTCATCGATTTATTAGACGTTGTCACGTCAAAATAAATGTAGGAGGTCATGATTTACAGAAACACTGTGAAAAATCATGTAGATAATACCTAGGTTTAACGGCGCCACTAAATAAACGCTTATAATAACGTATTTTGAAAGTATTGTAGCGTAGCATGTTCACTATTCAGTACACAGTTGTAGATTCTTTCCAACCTAGCGACGACCCTCATTGTTTTCTAAACGGCGACATTACAACAGATTGTAAACATTAGTACTTAACGATTAACTGTTTGTTGTTTAGGCGCTTGAGCATTATGTCACTCAGCGCTAATTACGGTGACTTGATCGACTGCCAACAATCTGCTCCCACATTGGACACGAAACAGCGACGCCCATACGTGATGCAGCTCGTGCAGCCTCAACACTTATTATGGAAAATGAACACATCATTATGCATACAACGCTGATTTATATAACTTCTACGGTTGCAAAATCACGTGAGGCCTTTGTTGCCACAGAAATAGCTATAAATCAGTTTATTTTCAGCGTTACAAAAGATTTTAAATCTGTAAATACTGAAACCCAAAATAACTTCTCTACGTTCTCTTTGGAGCCCCTAATCATTTATCTAAATCTGCTCATAGCGCATCAAGATTAAAGAAGATACTGTAGCCGCAAAAATAAACAACTCTAGCGCTGGAAAATGGAATTTGCATTGAATAAATTTAGTTCTAACGACTTTTAAACCCACGCCCATGTAACAGTTTAATACATACATACACAACAGAAATACAAACTTCTGAATATCGCAACAAATGCTAGAATAGGTACAGATTAAATCGATCGTATGAGCCCTTGATATGATATTAATTGGCATGTGTTAATGTATAATTAGAGCGCCCGCGCACCGCTCCGCGCGTCGCGCCGCTCGCTACAAAGCCTGCGGTTATTCACATTACGAGTTTCTTATTCAGCGATATCAACGTAAAGCTCTTTGAAAGCCAAGAATTTGGATGCCGTGCGAAACGAGAAATTGGACATACCCGAAACCAAGATGACATCGCACGCAACTGATGTCGGTTTGTGGACACATCGCCAACTCAGACGTCACAGCCACTGGCCGGGATGCACAAAAATGCCATCGCCAATAAACATCGGATTCTGTAATACCGATGTAGTGCCCTTACAGCCGAAGGGACACAACTAGATGCACCGGTATTTGTATAGAAAACGTCGCCGCTCAAGGCCTGCGAATTCCCTGGCATAGATCTGGGTGGCTACAGTTGAAATACACGGCTAGTGTCAAATGGCCAAAATTGAGAATTCGTTTGTCATATGTTGAGATGCAGCGCGATCACGTGACCGATTGCATTACGCGATACGTTCGATTTGCAGTCGTATGCATAGGCGGTAACACAGCGTGGCATTGGACGGTTGCTCGAGACAGATGTTATTTCCAATTGATTTTCCATTCAAACGTTACTACATCAAAGGAAATTAGATTGGCAGATTATAATCTCATCGCTCTGATTCAGCTTTAATTAAAACTCGTATAAAACAAGTGGTATCTGCGTCGCAAACCGTTTAATACTGTTTACCTTACACTCAATAACTGCAATTCTTAGTGGAAAACACAAAGGCTGCATGAAGCACCACGTGAAATTCTTAAATAATATGGCTTTGTCATCACATAAAAACTTTTCGACATGGCATCATTTTGTCCCATGTTACAGGATACAGTTCCACCTTCAAAACTTACTGAATAAGTGCTTAGAAAAATACATTCCTAAAATATCTGGACGTATCAGTGCAACTTGTGCACCGCAGGCCACAGTGCAGAAGAGTGTTACCAACACTCTCTGTTGTCTTCTGACAGCGTACGAGGATTTGACGACCTAAAGAAGGTAGGTAGACAAGGTCATGAAGCCCAATCAATCTGCCTAGCCTTTTCCCAACTATGTTGGGGTCGGCTTCCAGTCCAACCGGATACAACTGAATACCAGTATTTTACATGGAGCGACTGCCTATCTGACCTCCACAATCCAGTTACTGACTAACACGATACCCCTTGGTCCTGCTTGTCAGACTTTTGGCCTCTGATTATCCGAAACGACAGACAAAAATCTACGAATGGCAGCCGGGACCAACAGCTTAACGTGCTTTCAAGCCCAATGCTCAGAAAAAAACATTTATTTATAACAAGGACGAAATCCATAAGTGGCCCTAAAATAGAGCCTTGCGGCAATCTTGATCGAATGAACTGGTGAAACTATAAAAGATATAGTATGGTTCAAACAGTGGTATTTAATTAAGTTGAAGCTCATATATACAAACAGACAGCAAAAGAAAAAGTTTACAATGTTGTTAAAAAGTGCCAATTATAAGGTACTTTCAAAACCAGTACGAAAACCTGATGACTGCGAAGGAAGTCGAAAGCCTTTCTGAAAACCATGAATACCTATCAAAATCAATTAATATCCTGTATTTTATTAGGATATGAATATAAATTGTAGGTACAACAGAAAATTTTATCTACAATAATCGTATGATTATCACATGCTTAAAGAATTGTAGGTGTATGTATACCCACCGATTTACATAGCTAGTAGGTAATGCAAAAACGTGACACAGTTAGGTAGTTATCAATCTTATTTGAATGCAAGAATTAATCAATACCTACATGTAATAAGACAGGTACTTGTTTTTACGAAATGCACAGTCATCATGATAGTGACTTATATGATAATGATAATAAATAATACAAAGGAGCGCGTGATAATTTTTTGCCGTATAATGCCTACCTAGGCTGATAAATTAACCTTCAAGAGGTTCGTTGTTCTCAAAATGAGTGCATGACTTTTATGGTGTATTTATTTTGACACACATTTATAAATCAATGAGTTAATTATATACGCACTTCAAAAATAAACTTTATTTCTTTGAATTCTTCATTTTCTGCTTCAAAGGAAATGGTGAAACGCTATGTTAGCTACACGATTTAAAAAAAACATGTAGTTAGCATCATACCTACTGCGAATGCTGCTGTTTGCAGTATTTGTTGTGATTCTAAAGGCGTTTTTTCCACTATTTTGATGTGACTCTTCCGAAAGTCTATCAATATCGTTGCGATCCATTGTATAGACGCGCTTCTCTATTACGCAGACAATCTATAGATGCGTATGCTCGGAGTACTGGAGAAACGCCCTCACAATATTTTAACTGATTTGTTTGACTGCATCGTTGCCACTGCTACAATACAAATCATAGCACAATAAGGCCAAGGAGAAGCAAACACAAGATTCTTAGATCCAGGTATAATTTAATATCAAAGCATCATGTTTCTTTCAAAGTTTTGACAGCAGTAACGGATATCAGTTAAATATTTGTACCTAAATAAACGAACATTTTTCGGGTGAAGTACCTAAACTTGAACGTGGCTTGGAAAGAATCGATCGAGGAGCATCAAGGCTGAGTGCTTGTGCGGTAAATGCACGAGTAAAAATAGACGGAACCCAACGGTTCGCTCGATGGTGCTGCTCCACCGTTGTATCAGCTGTGCGTCAGCGCCCATTCAGGTATCACTCGCTCACTATCATAACAGAATAACGACATCTTAACTCTTAAGTACGTGTAAAAACGGCCAGTGACGTAGAGCGTCGTGATTAGTCTCGTCCCATTAACTTTTGCTGGTAAACACCTGGTAAAGTACGTTTTAACGCGGCGCGAAAGTATGTATCAGCCGATCGATTCTGTAAAAATCTCACCGTGAAAAGTTAGGTGAAGTGAGCTTAGAGTGAGCTGTCAATAGTGTCAATCCCTAGCATTAGTTGGAAGGACACCTCACTCCACGCTCACTTCACCTAAGTTTTCACGGTGAGATGGTTATAGAATCGCACTGCTGGTCTGATGCGGTGGTTCGGCAAAACTCCCATTTCAGTAGTGCAATGTTATAAAACGTTCATTACACCCGAATGGTAACTTGCAAAGAATACCTACCCATGTCAATTTCGATTATTATTCGAAGTAGGTGGTAGTTGTCGGGTAAAATGGTATTTTGAATAGGCAAACGGAAATATGCTCTATATCACCTATGAATATGAAATACCTATGAATTCCAATGATAAGCCTTTTTAACAAAACCCAAACATATTTCCCGTTCGATTTCAGTTTTCAATGAAGCTATGTGAGTTGTAAATTGAATGTCTAACAATAGATATCATAATACAGATCTATACTCGTGGATACATAAACATCGTGAATTGTGTATCGAACGAGTAGTAGCAACAGCTTGTACCAACACTTAAATATTTACGGTCGTAAAGTATTTTTTTATAAGAGAAAGAAAACAAACCGTCTTCCATCTGAGCTGCTAATCTACTTGGCCCACTTTGAAAATTCTTTTTGAGTGACTAACTAATCTGCTGGGTATTTTGTTGCGCAACTTCTTCGGTGAAGGGCGGCGTTTAGGAGGACTGCCTTATGTAATTTTGACGATCAAAAAGTGCTGATTCTCAGCCCAGTTTGAATAAATGACATTTGTTTTTATTGAAGTGAAACTTCTTTACGCACGCTTAACTTGGGGATTAAGCTGGCGAACGCGTGACGTAAGCGTTACGAAAAGTGTGATCGGGCGAGGCGAACGGAAGTTGAGTGGGGGATATAAGCAAGAGAAAGCAGTGCGCGCGCACATTTTCTTTCTCTCTTCCTCTCATAGCCAAATACGTTCCGTATATCTAAGCACAGTGCAGTCACGGTAATATTATCTATACAGTATTCCAACTGTATTACAACATACAAACGGACGAAGCGCGAGTTATGCCTACGCGCCTCGATCTCGACATGCGCTCGACATGCAGACAGTCGAGACTGTGCCGCAGTGACGAACGGAGGGTGTGTTGTTTTTTTAACAATAACCGCGCAATTTTTTCACTTAAAATAAGTTCAAGTACATATTTAATATGAGAAGTAGGATATATTGTGCTGTTTTTGGTTGCATGAATTCGTCAAACAATTTTTAATTAAGTTTTATATTAGAATGCGGATTTTTTATACTTTAAAATTTAATAATAAAGCATTTCGTACGTCTCAGTCGAGGCGCAAATATTTTTCGGTCGCAAATTTATAAGATCGATTTGTTATTCAAACATAAATATGGTTTTTAAATTAAATCTACCAATCAAAAAACAACACGCATTTTTATTGAACACTTCCTATTCAATTCACAAATTATTTTATTAGCTTATAATATAAAAAAGTATATTTACAGTCACAAAACTAAATGGAACACAAAGTAGGCAAATGTAATAAAATGCTGGAGGCGGGCAGCCTAGGATTTTCTCCTGTATCGTGGGTGCGTTTACAAACATTTAAACTCACATACACAAACAGCCAGGCCCGGAACAACTACTTGTAGGTCATACAAATATTTGTTCCGTGCGGGAATCGAACCCGCGACACGCAGCGCAGCAGTCAATCGCTTAACCACTGCGCCAACCGTGCCGTCGAGTTACAATACTGTATGGATAATATTACCGTGGTGCAGGCCTATTGTCTGTATCACAGTGTAGGAGCAAGAGAGAGCAGTGCGCGCGCACATTTTCTTTCTCTCTTTCTCTTATAGCTAGTAAGTGAAATATGTATATATCTCAGTCATTAGTTCGTTTGCGAGTTTACTAGCGTTACGCGAACGGTGATTCTTTGGTTTTTTTTATATATACCTACGTTCCTTACCTAGTCTTTCTAAATCTTTCGTTCTCCTGGATACTGATATCAATGAAGTGAATAGTATAATAAACTCTCTAAAATCAGATAGTGCCCCAGGATGGGACAATATCTCCACTAGGTATCTTAAACATGTAAAACATGAAATAATCCCAATCATAACGCATTTAGCTAATCTTTGTTTTAAAAAAGGCACCTTACCTAATTATTTAAAGAAATCAATAAACGTCACCCTCCTGCCCACCCTTGTATATGGGGGTTATATACAAGGGTGGGCAGGAGGGTGACGTTAGTAACTATAGACCAATTTCTGTTATTCCTGTTATAGCAAAAATATTAGAAAAACTTTTAAACTCCAGATTGTTAAGCTATCTTCAAACCAACAACATTTTATCTCCATCTCAATTTGGCTTTAGACACGGTACTTCTACGGAAGACGCTATCACGTCTTTAACTACAGTAATAACTAAAGAACTCGACAAAGGAACTAGGTGCTTATCGGTTTTTATAGACCTAAAAAAGGCCTTCGATACGGTCTCTATCCCCATCCTTATCCAAAAATTAGAAAAAATCGGTATTAGAGATACACAACTATCTATATTTACCGATTACTTGACAAATAGAAAACAGAAGGTTAAGCTAGAAAATTGTGTCAGTGAGGACGTTGATGTAACATGTGGCGTGCCCCAGGGAAGTGTTCTGGGTCCTACCCTATTCTTAATATACATTAACGACTTATGTAATATGGCAATCAATAAAGCTAAAATATTTTCGTATGCCGACGACACCGCAATCGTCTTCACTGGCTCAACCTGGGCTGAAACCAAAACCAACACGGAAAATGGTATGGTACAAGTGGCTTCATGGCTAAAAACAAATCTGCTTACGTTAAACACAAGCAAAACTAATTATATCTGCTTCTCAATATATAAAAATGTCCAACCAGAACCAAATTTTAACATTAAAATACATGAGTGTAGGAGAACGGCTGATTACTTCTGCAATTGTCCAACCATCAGTAAAGTTAACCATGTCAAGTACTTAGGTATATTATTGGACCAAAGCCTGTCCTGGTATCCTCAGATTGAACAAATTTCTGCGAGAATACGAAAATTTATTTGGATTTTCAAAACTTTGCGACACATAGTCCCAAGAAGTAGCATAACAAAAAATCTTCTAAATGAAGTGTACATCTCACTTGTTCAATCAGTAATAATATATTGTATCTCCATCTGGGGGGGCGCGCGTAGAACACGTTTCCTTGATATTGAAAGAGCGCAACGGACACTAATAAAAGTAATGTATTTCAAAAAAAGGACCTTTCCCACCCATGAGCTATACCAAATAAGTAACTTAATAACAGTCCGAAAATTATATATTATACACATAGTATTAAAAAAATATAAAACCCTACCCTTAGATCCTAATGTTTTAGCTAGAAGAAGAAAACACAATATTGCTACCACCCCTTTTGTAAAAACAGAATTTGCAAATATTCAGTACGACAAACGCTCGTCTTTCTTATATAATAAAATAAATAAGCAAATTGATATTCATACTAAATCGTTCAAAGAATGCAAATCGTTGCTGATTAAGTGGATAAATAAGTTAAACTACGATGAAGTATAAAACAACCACACACACACACACACACACACACACACACAAACACACACACACACACACACACACACACACAAACACACACACACACACACTCACACACACACCAACAGACTAATGATAATTTTCTCTTTATTTTTCTTTTTTAACAGGTTGCACTAATTGTATAAGATATAAAAGAGCGGCGCCTCCTGGCACAGGCATCTATATGCTTAAAAGGAGACGCCACCAACTGTATAATTTGCAACGTGTATTAATGAATTAAAACCTTTTTGATTTTTTTTTTTTTTTTTTTTCGTAATTCTATTTCGTTTTGAACAATTTAATAAAGTAATATTTTGAGAAAGAAGTTTCACTTCAGTCGTGTGGTCATAAGCACACTTTTTTTTTTACTAGCATATGCCAATCCTTGCGTTCCTTATTACTTATAGCTTATCTTATAAAGAAAATGCTATAAACAATCAGTTCACTGGTTTCTGTGTAGTTTTTGAATAACGACAACAGGAAAATAGCCTCAACCTTATAAGGTCACTATAGTGAAGAAACGAGTACCTAGATAATACCTCTCTTGTCCACTGTGGGTTCTAGATTTCAGACTACTTAAAAGCACTTTAAGTTCAGGTATTTCCACGATGTTTTTTCTCGCCGTTAGTCAGTGAACAAGAAACGAATTCTCTCTCATCTTTCGTAGTAGATGGTGATTAGCGTCCCATATTTAGTTATTGGCTGTACGTTATGTTTAAAGGCTTTATACTTGAACGGTCTCCAAGCTTACTTTATTTCCATAGTACTTTAGTAGGTACCATTTATCTTTTGGTCGTATTTTTGTCAGGATAGATAGAATTCTTTACATCTTTATAATTCATTTACCGCAATCATGAGACAATCCCGCTCATAGAAATGTAAAAAACAGATTCCGCCCAAACTAGGTATTTAAAGTAAGTAGTAATAGTAGGTTGTAGAGCTCTAGAAGAACCCCCAGATACTACTGTGAAATCTTTACTTTTTGGCGGAAACTTAGCCATTCATGCAGTACCCAAGCCATTTGTCTATAATACTGAAACATCTAACTAAATGGATCAATCACCCAGTTTAACTAAGTATGATTAGATGGACAACAGACAGTTCCATAAAAATGGTTGATGATAAATAAAATGAATTATAAAAAAATGTTTTCATGAAACTGACATCCCCCAAGTAACACATTAGCGATGAATTAGGTCATAAACAAGCGACATTACAGTCTACAGCTTTTATGCAGATGTACTAAAGGATAGGACGAGTCTTTAGACTGTATTAAGGAAAGATTATACACTATTAAACAGCATAGCTGACTAATGACTTTATGATGGCGAAAAAGTATACTAAAAGCATTTAAGTAGAATTTGAAAATGATCTAGTCCAGCTTTTGGCTGCATGTGATACTATTGGCCGGTTTGAAGTCCAAAGCTTGTTAACGACTGCTTAATACGAAAAATTCACCTCTCTTGTAACGGTGCGGACTGCATTAAAGTATCGAATAATGCCACTGGCTTTTAATTGGTGTACACTAATTCTATTCTAATTCTACTTCAATGAGCTTGTTAATGGCTGATTAAAAGTGGATATGTAGTCTCTAGAAATGCCGTTACATTTATAAGAGAATCATTAATTCACCCTGAGTTGTAAATTGGAGTAGGTGTACTCCATCCTAATGCCAATGCATAAAGTGTAGCTGACAGCTATTTTACAGCTTTCGGCGTTATTTAAGAGTAAATCTAGATTATTGGTGTTTAAATTACGTCAGATTTGATTTTTTTTGCATAACGTGTGACGCGACTTCAAGAGTTACTACGTATATTTTAATACACTTTAAATAAAAAATGAACAACTTAAAACCATGGAATAAAAGAAAAAGAACTGGTGGAGTAAAAAGAAAACTGTCAAAAGAATACGCTAAGGCTACTATGGACGAATTGCAAAGGAGCAGTGCTGATGCAGTTGATATTTACACGTCAGTGACGTTTACGCATAGTGAGGGTTCCGCACAAAAAGATTTTGATCAAAATATTGATGCTTATAATAATGATGCAGTTGATGTTTACAAGCCAGTGTCGTTTTCGTATAGTGAGGGTTCCGGACAAACAGACTGATCAAAATATTGATGTGTTAGCAAAAAATGCTTTAACTCATTTTATGTTTTTATATTGTGCCATTACAATTTGTTTAAGTGATAACTATAATCCATTATTACCACTGTCAGAAGAGCTGCTTCAATACTTTGTAGAGCATTACAAGGATGTTTATGGTGCAGATTACGTGACCAGCAATGTGCATAATCTACTTCATGTCACTGATGAGGTTCAATTAAGATTTGGGTCACTTCAAACATTCAGTGCCTATCCTTTTGAAAATAAATTGCATTTGATTAATATAATGTTGCAAAGTGGTAACAAACCACTTTCGCAGGTAGCAAAAAGACTCAGTGAATGTTGTGCTACTGATCGAAAAGATGAAAAGAAGTTTGAGATGCCTTTCGTTACCAAGGATAATAAAAGTTTCCCCAAAATTAATTTTCAGGATTTTATACTTACAGCGAAATCTAAAGATAAATATTTCATGACTAGTAATCGTGAAATCATTGAAGTCAAGTCAATTGATACAGAAAATGTAATTAAAGGCTACAAAATAACAGGTTTAATAGATTTTTGACTACCCAGTAAAGTCATCACTTCACTCACAGTCACTTTTAACATATTTAAAGCAAAACGGCCTAACGCAGAATGTATTGAAGTGAAAATACACTTTCTGGATGTGAATTTTAAATTTATATGTATTGAACATAAAAACTACTTGTATTTCATACCCCTTTTACATACTTTGTAATTAATTATGGAAATAGATTTTTTGAAATACTATTATTTCAAGTAAAGTGTATGTAATTCTGCTGAGCCCTATACAATCTTAATAAGGATAATAAGAAAAATAAAAATCGTTTTATATATTTGTACGTACTGTTTTTTAATCAATATGAAATATAATTTGTGGAAATACAACATAACTACGAACAAATGCTACTTTTCATAATCTGAATTATTTTTTAATCACAGCCACTAGATTTGGTATCGACATTAAAATAAAAAACCTTATGCCATTATTAGTCATAACACAAAAAAATAAATAGGCCAGCACAACTCTGCTGTTGGATACTACCTCAACTTTGTTTGTATGGTGATCACATCATTATATGAAATTTTTTTTTTTTTTGGAAATAACATAAATAAGAAAATAAATGTTACTTTTTATAATCTGAATTATTTTTGAATCACTAACACCGGAAAGGATTAGGTACGCTATTAGGTACCTATAATAAAATAGGCTCAGTCATTATTATATTTAGCCTTGACACAAAATAATATATGCTATCACAGCATGGTACAGCATAAGGTTCAAAATTGATTGGGGAAATTTGACGGTTTCGGGTAGGTTGATGTGCTGGCGTCAATTTAGTAAGGCGATTGCGAAAAGTTTAAAATAAAAAAAAACGTCATATACAAAATAGTACAGAAACAAGATACTTTTGTTGATATAGGTACACACCGGTAAACTACTTATTACATATAAAATTGAGAAAAATCTTATAATACGTCTACATTTCCGATAATTTGATCTTGAACATCTGAGTTTGGTATAATATCGCTTTCGGGTTCTTGATTGTTATTTTCAGAGATTTTCTCACCGATCGCTTCTTTAATTTCATCTCCGACGGTTTCCTTCACGTCTGCTGTTTTTGTTCGTTTGTTAATGTTACTTGAATCTTTGCGTGTGCGTTTTGTGGAAGTTCTTAGGTTTTTAATTTCTAATCTTTTCCCTGAATTTTTCAACACTGTCTTGCAAAACTTTTTCAACGATTTAGATTATTTTAAACTGCATTATTGTTCCTGAAAACAATATTAATGTAATTAGCAAAGTACCTGTAGTGTATTTACTGTATTTCCAAAGAGCTATTGACTGTTGAGCAAGCCAAGCCGTCTCTTAATGTGTTATTTAAAAAACTTAAATCATATCTTTTGGGCCTGCAAGGGTATTTCGAAAGCTAAACATTGTACATAATGAAATGGTTTTCTGTCGAGATTTCTTTATCCCTGAAAACCTATTGTATGCTCTCTCTTTATACCAATACACAGTAAGAAAGCTAATTAAAATCCTTTGTCCAGCCAGCATAATGCTATAAGCTGGTACATAGACTTGGCAACACCACTGTTACAGTAAATAACTTTTCAAAAGCATTTATGGAGAATTTGTGCTGGTTATCAATGGACGCCATTTTAGCATTACAAAAACGATTTGTTACTAAATATCCAGATGATTTTTTATAGATTTTAAGGATATTTGATAGCTTTTAATTCAAACAATATGTTTTCCACTTGTTTCCTAATGGGACACAACAAGTTAGAATGCAATAATTTGAGTGATAAATTTATTAAGTATTCGTACATCATTTATCTTGTAAAATATTTTCGTTAAAGCGATATTATTCTGATGGCGCGTGAAATATTTGATGTAATTACCTATACACATTTACAGTAAAATGGTACTCGCAACTCAATTTACATACAAGGACACTGAAAATCAACGTGAAAACTATTAAAAATATCTTACCTTAAATATTGTCCGCCCGCCCACTTTAACAAATAATAACTGTCGTCTGTCACAAATACACAAAATAAATATAAAAAAAAATTTTTTTGGTTATTTATACTTTAATAAAAGCAGTTGCCAAGCCTCAAAACATCTGAAAGCTGTTAAAGAGAATTAAAGAAGCTGAATCTTAGGCTGCAATGACTGTTGTATAGCTGTATAAGCCAATGTACAGGCCTTGTACAGCGGTTTCAATGATTATACTGCCGTTAACCAGCCACTGTAATGCTCAAGGCTGGTTAATTTGGGGCCCAAATTGGAATTACAAAGGTTGCGTAGCTAACTACACAGCCCTTATGCAGGAAACTAAAACAGCCTTGAGTAGTCACTAAATTCTATAATCAAGTCACTGTGCGGCTGTCATGTGCTACTTGGGCCGTCGTCGTATCTTCATTTATTTTAGTCTGGGCACGTTAAGAAACAATATAAATTGTAAGCACTTAGATACAGATTTTACGATTGTCGGAATGTTTACCTACAGATTTATTTGCAGACACTTAATGAGAAATATTGAGCTACTGATGTTAACAGTGCCTGTTGAGAAGTGGGCACAAAAGGAATAATTGTCAGATTGTGATGATGGAAAGGTAAACAAAATTTCTGTTTTTATGTTTTATGCCCCAGGCATGATGAAGCGGGCTGTCCACCAATTGATGGTAAATGGTGCGTTACGGACGACCTAAATAAGGTGGCTGGGGTAGACTGTATGCGGAAGGCAGAGAGCAGGGTGTTGTGGCGCAGTCTGAGAGAGGCCTATGTCCAGCAGTGGACTGCGATATGCCGAGTTGATTGGTGCGTTGCCATCCCAGAGACACACATCCGGCACCCTTCAAAACCGATCACGGCAGAAACACTACTTGGCGGCAGAAACCGGTTTGGTGGTGTACCTACTTCCTCGGACGAGCTCCTTCAAAAAGAGCTTTAACTACTTCAAGAACAAAATGCAGTTAGACTCGGAATGCTGGACGTATTTCTAAGATTGATAGTTATCATTCCCTGTTTATTAGATTAGTTACATCCGTTATGTCTGTTTAATTGCTGAATAGAATGTAAATTTCTCGCGACATTTAATACCCGACATCCTCGAATAGCTGCTTTAGTGCTGACATTATTTAACTGTTGGTACCAACTTGTATGACAGCTGTTCACAAAAGCTTTTGTGCAACTTCAGAATCACAGACTGTGATGCTCAGGCAGAAGTTCTGCAGACCAGTACACCAATACCTGATCTGAACATGTTGTCATAGACACAAAGCACTTGCACTTCACGGTGCAAGAAGTTTAATTCCCATTCATAGTTGCAGTCACATCTATGGTTACAGTCGTAGCCGACTAAGGAGCAATCGATTGCAGCGTTATTGATAAGTGTATTAGGTAGCGATATTAGTAAATAGCTAATGGGCGCTCAGACTCACATAGTCGGCATGGAGTCGCTGGTACTGGCGCGGGCGGGCGGGGCCGCGCGCACGTGGCGCGGGCGAGGTGCGGCGGCGCGCCCCCCCGCCCGTGAATATCATCGACGCGCGCGCATGCCTGCGTGTGCCTGCGGGACGCGAGCGCGAGCCGCCGGACGCCTGTGGGCCGCAGCCCTGCGCAGCACACTTCCTCGGCCGCCGCGGCCGCCGTGAACAGAGATCTCCCGCCGCGCCCGCACTCGCGTATTTATAAACGGAATTCCTCACGCGCTATTCGCGGCCGGATACAACTTTTTACACGACTTTCAGCACTTACGTCGTACGGAGCACTGAAGAGGCGGGTTTCGCCGATTCGGACTCCTGGATTGTCTGGCGGAGCCCGCGTGAGTCACACCGCACGCACCTTACGACAGAAGTTAAGCGATTCACTCAAGAAACAGAGCTTAAAATAATTATAATACAAGCTTGTGAAAACGCTACAACGAATAAATAAAACACCACTATTTATTTATAGTTGGCTCTAATTTTTATTTATTACAGACAGAATATAAAAACAATGGTGCTTTCTTTTGCGTCGAGTCGCCTAAATAATTTCGTGTCTACGTAAACGCGAGGCCGAGCTTGTTATGCCAAACCACAATAAAATAATAACTAGTTTGCAAACTACTACTAGTTTGCTAGGGACTGGTATACCTATGTACACAACCGATATAACAAACAACTGGAGAACAATGCAGAATTCGGGATCCATGACGGTTTACTTCTGGCGGCGCTGAGCCATAAAACGGCAGTAAATAGGAGCAATGAATCAAACGGTGGTCAATTTTACGAGCGACCTCTGATACTGTTGTGAGCGGAGATCACTAGAACGAAACTCAAGATCTCAGTAGTCTGACGTTTTCTGAATAAAACATCAGATGTTAACTACAGCAAAAGCTTCCTAATGTATCCATTCTCTTTGTGGTGCAACAATTTTTGATTCCTCGTATATTTCGCCTGTTATATTACCCTTCTTTCTGTTTGTTACTTGAGTACTTGCAATTCCTGGCATTCCTTTGTAACGTCGTGACACCAGCGTTAAATATTAGGGTATAAATAAATAAGTTCCGATCCCATAATTTCTATTTTTGATAGGTACTTTTATTTAAGTTTCTGTTCTGGCAGGTGCTGCATACGGCGAAAGCTAATACATACTAAATCTATTCTACTAAGTTTTTTGGTTTAAACCGTGATATTGTTCTACATTATGCCACTCCTAACGATTCAAGAACGTAAATAGGGTGTATGAAGACTTCAGCACCTGCAAAAATTGTATCGTTATCATTAGAACATAAGCACTGTACTCCAACTAAGACCTTTGGTAAAGAACCGTCGTTACTTGTATGTAGGTGTCCAAAGACATTGGGATAACGTATGCGGTGCGAGGCGCCAGTGGCCGGCCACAACACTGCATCATCACGAGAAGTTGTCTTCGGAACCGCGGCGACAGGCACAACCAGTCGCAGCAGTATATCGATTGATTCACCAACTCGCTCTGAGAACACACGCACCCACATCATACACAAGGCCCTGCCAAATTTAGATGAATTACTTTTACTACGCTTTGTTTAGTATTCGTACGAAGCTGCTACCGTTATTTAGCAGCCAATTTATAAGTAATGAAGTGAAGTGGCGTCTACTGGTACACGTGCGCTTAATGTCTCAATCAGTTACCTCACATTTGAGTTGTGTCCCGAAATAGCAGTAAATAAACAGCTGAGCTAGCATGCAACCCAAATACATGGCCATGGACACAAACTCCGCTGAAGCTATGCTTAACTGGAAGAACAAAATAACATGGAATAAGTTCAGAGAATCCCATGCATTCCATTGCCAGTATGAGGTACTTATATGTAGAGTAAAATAGGAACGTACCCCAACAATCTTGTACATTGTCATGCATATGACCCAGGCCATCACAAATAACTGGATGACCATTGCTTCGCTAAATATCGACTCTACTTCTTTAGAGAACCTGTTAAAACAGAAGAATGAACCTAATGAGATACCTACTTGTCTACGAATGTAACAGACTAGTACTTTTTAATAATTTTGCCAACTGGCCGAAGCTTAGAATTTGACTCGGTTTCTTCCGGTGATATTTAATAAAGCAACTGATTACATGGTGGGATTAACAGCACCATAGCATTGACTATACCTACCTACCAGTAGGTAATACCAGTAAATACCACCATAAAACCACCAAAACCACCAATATGGTCAAAAATAGTCTGAAATAAACGATTTTTTTTACCGTCTGTTCCACCGTGTGTAACACACGTAATCTAAAATCTGATTACGTAAAAAACTATCTTACTTGACCTATGTAAAACAAATGCAATTTACCGTAGAATTTGATCATAATGCAACACGCAATTCTTGAGTCTCTCCTGTAGCTCAGTTTTCTCCTGTTCTTCGTCTTTGTAAAAAGTATATTGAACGGGTCTCTTAATTAACGTACTGGTTTTTTCAGTGTCGCCAAATACCACCAGCTGTTCAAGATTGTACCGAAGTATCTGTATTTGTATCTTTGCTTGCGCGTAGAACGCTACGATCGTGCAGTCCATTGTTACATTGCCATAGGCTTGGATAGTTATCAGAATAATCATGTAGGCCAAAGCCAGCGAGAACCTAAAAATCATTATAAAAATCTAATCTAAACACATTATAAAAATCTAATCTTGACTTTTATAATGTTCTTACATATGTGTAGGGCAGTAGGTACTTAAAATTTTGGAAGCGAATCAAAGATGTTTCTACTTCGTTTAGAATAAATGATTCTCACATCCTGATTTCTGCTGATGCTGGCATCAGCAGAAATCTAAAAATATTTGTTTTGCCTGGGCAAAACAAATATTTTTAGGTACCAACCTAAGTTATTTTAGGTAAAATAAAGATTTATTTAACAAGTTCTTCAGTTTCAACCTTCAGGAACTTTAGCTACTAGGTAGGTACAGACGCCAGCAGGTCAAGCTACCCGAAACTGTCAAATCCCAATCAACCTTGAACCTGGAATGCTTTAGCGATAAAGTTGAAAATCTATTAAAGAAATTTGACAGATTGTAGTAGCTTGATGTGCTGGCGTCTATACACCAGCTTAGGTAATTTAAATAGGGAAATCAACTTACGCTAGCGTGCTCGTAGTTTCAAAAGGAAAGTATCCAGTGAACTGAACTTCAGTGCCGAGAAGTCTATTAACGATTGGGAACACTGTCCACATCGTAGCGCAGGTGAAAATGGCCACGTGGTATAAAGTGAGCAGTCGAGACATCACCAATGCGTTCGCTTTCAACACTTCCACATGGTAAGCCTTGCTTGCTGCGAACATAGGTCCTGCAGGAAATGTTAAACAGCTGTAAAGTAGGATTTACTTTGGCAAATCTTACCGAACGTGCGAAAGCCCAAAATTTTATTTGCTTTCGTACTCAGCTTTCTTCTTTTCTCTTTGCTCCGTAGATAAGTGAGATTGGTAAACCTACTGCTCATACCAGACCGCTGAATGTCAAGGATCTTAATATCACCTTCTTAATTTGGGCAATTTTTTGGCTCGTTGTAGTTCAATGTTCATTGAATTTGTCAAGCGTCGAATGCCGAGATGGGATGTTCCAACTGAGATTTATACACGATAAATTTGCGGGTGCATCGAAAAAATATGATGCCTAAACATACTAATATAAATCATACCATTCATAATAGCAATGAGATTATCAATGCGGCGGGTCCTCATATTGAAGGCAGCTTGCTTCCCCAGCGAGTTCAGAGTGGTGAGTAATATGAACAGCGTATCCACTATTAGATTGGTGCTGTGCCGGACCTGATACGTGGGGGAAAAACCGTACTTAATTTATATCAATTGTACACAGTCTGGCCATAAATACTGTTACAATTAAAAATAAGAAAGATATTACATTTGAATTTGGAATCTTTCATTTTTATACGATTGTTCATTGAGTTTTCTAATTTTGGCGCCAATACATTGTACAATATTTTGCGATATTAAAATGGAGTGGGGTGATAAAGAGAACCGAATCGCTGTGATTGCATTACACAAAGTAGGTATGGAGCCAAATGCAATTTTTAAAACTCTCCATACGCTTGGTATTAGTCAAATGTTTGTGTACCGGGCTATTAATAGGTACAATGAGACCTCCTCTGTTTGTGACAGAAAAAGATCTCGCCTTCCACGTAGTGTTCGTACGAAAAAGGCGGTCAAAGCAGTAAGGGAAAGAATTCAAAGAAATCCTGTCCGAAAGCAAAAGATTTTATCTCGGGAGATGAAGACAGCACCCAGAACCATGTCGCGTATTTTAAAAGATGACTTAGGACTTGCAGCCTATAAGAGACGCACTGGTTATTTTTTAACTGATAATTTAAAAAAGAATAGGTTGGTAAAATCGAAACAACTACTGAAGCGGTACGCAAAGGGAGGTCACAGAAAAATTTTGTTTACGGATGAGAAAATCTTTACAATTGAGCAACATTTTAACAAACAAAATGACCGTATTTATGCTCAAAGCTCTATGGAAGCTTCCCAATTAGTCGACAGAGTGCAACGTGGGCATTATCCGACTTCAGTGATGGTTTCGTGGGGTGTTAGCTATGAAGGAGTGACTGAGCCATATTTTTGGGAAAAAGGTATCAAAACATCAGCACAAGTGTATCAAGATACCATTCTTGAGAAGGTAGTTAAGCCCCTTAACAACACCATGTTCAATAACCAAGTATGGTCCTTCCAACAAGACTCGGCGCCGGATCATAAAGCTCGGTCCACGCAGTCTTGGTTGGAAGTGAACGTTTCGGACTTCATCAGAGTTGAAGACTGGCCGTCGTCTAGTCCCGATCTTAATCCGCTGGATTATGATTTATGGTCAGTTTTAGAGAGTACGGCTAGCTCTAAACGCCATGCTAATTTGGAGTCCCTAAAACAATCCATACGATTGGCAGTGAAGAATTTTCCCATGGAAAGAGTGCGTGCTTCTATTGATAACTGGCCTCAACGTTTATAGGACTGTATTGCAGCCAATGGAGACCACTTCGAATAAGCTTTTTATATTTTAAATTGTTTTATATTTATGTATTAAACTAACACACTGTAAAAGTAATAAATATTATTTGCAATAAAAAAAAATGTTTTCTTCGTGACAATATTTATGGCAAGACTAGGTATCGTAGATGTACTATGTCATTACCTACCAGTCTCTGGTTTCAAGAAGTTCTTACATAACTGTCCAGCAGTAGTGTAAAGTGGTGGACATTACCTACCAGCCTAACACCCGCTCATCTAATAGGCTAAGACCTTGTTAGAACTTTGACTGCCAAAGTGCCATCAAGATGACGGGGAGACTTGATCCTGACAATGTTTGATTACCAATTGCCTAACTGCTTCATTAATTAAGCCCCACTTTTCCTTCACTGTTGATAACGTGATCACCACACTTGGTGAAGTTATTGCCGATCACCGTATCAATACTGCACTGTAGGATATTAATCTTCTAAATCTTCATATAAGTAGGTACTTACCTACTTAAACTAAGTAGGTACATATTAAATTCGTTTCAGCCACGGGAATGGCGTGTGGTTCTTAGCTAAAACCGTCGCTAAAATTTACACGATGACCATACGGTTAGGTACGTACTCTGCATGATCTTACCTGAATCACACGTATGACGTGTTGCAAATTGTACGTTAAAATAAAAGCCCAACACATAAAACGATATGTATTATGTAAAAACAGTTTCGTAGCAGACAAGGGCTTTAAAACTATTTTGAAATAGCCGACTCTGGCTAACGCATTAAAATGAGGTCTAAATCCTTCGAACGTGGAGTATATTATATT
This sequence comes from Apamea monoglypha, assembly GCA_911387795.2. Taxonomy (NCBI): domain Eukaryota; kingdom Metazoa; phylum Arthropoda; class Insecta; order Lepidoptera; family Noctuidae; genus Apamea; species Apamea monoglypha. Next base: position 6,550,002 of record OU426918.1, read on the forward strand.
ATCCGCCATTTTGCAAAAGATTGGAAATATTAGCCTTTGTAATTAACTTAGGTGTTGACTTCTTGGGGCTGATTTTTGAAATGGATAAGTAAGGTACTTTTGTTAATTATCTCTATTGAGGTGTCAATTTCGAATATAAAAGTGGTCAAAATTAACAAGGAAACTAAAGGATGTTTCAGTTTTGGAATGTCTCGTTTGTCTGAAATCTTTCTTAGTCCCTCTTAAGGAATCCATAATCTAGTGGTTTATCATTAGATCTCGTCTAAAGAGATAGGTAGGCGTCCCGACATCAATCAGAGTTAAAAATCTGTTTGAGACTGAGTGCCCGAAGCAATACCAATAACTAAGCATAATTCAGGATTCAAAACCAAAATCTATTACTAAGAACTTCCTAACCGAAAATAAAAGAGTGTGATGTGCGACCTTAGAATCGAAAAGAACCGAAAAAACATTTTTTTCGAGTTTAAGTGGAATAACATCAATCAGTCTGCATGGCCAGTTCCCAAATGTGTTGGGTCGCTTATAAATCTAACCGGATGCAGCTGAATACCAGTATTTTACATGGAGCGACTGCCTATCTGACCTCCACAACCCAGTTACTGGGTAACACGATACCCCTTGGCACAGGATACCTACATAGCGTCGCTCTAGATGTGACATCTCGTAAATACGAACCTGTCAATTTTCCGGGAGAGACAAAAAGCTGTTTTGATAATTATGTATGCTTTTGGTTATTTTATGGAACAGTAAATAAAATCCCGTATGTTTTCTTGTATGTACATAAAAAATCACCTTGGCATGCTTGGTGTCTATTAAACTTACAAGGTCGGGAACCTTACAAAGTGCTTCAGTCTTGTCACGAGATGTCACTAAAAGTCAGTTTTTTAAGTGAAGTAAACCTCCTGTACATACAAGGTATCACCAGAAAGATGGAAAATTGCGTGATGGACAATTTTGCATCAAAATGTAAAATTGACCAATAATTGCAGTTACGAGGTATCACATCTAGAGCGACGACATCTAATAGTACAAGTCCCTTGGTAATACTGATGGTCAGATTTTTTGACTTTTGACTAGGTACCATTAAAGACTCAAAGATCTATAAATGACAGCCGGGACCAACGGCTTAACGTGCTTTCAGAGGCACGGAAGGGTCTCGATATGTAATGTATGGTCACCAATCCACGAACCGACCGCGGCAGCCGTAGCCTTTGATCGACCCGTGCGACTGTTATCATTTAGCCATGAGCCCCTCAAAAACAAAGAGCCATTAAAAAAGCACCCTGTAACGCTCTGTTGGCCCGGCAAACCATGAGGGTGTTAATTTCGCGACACTTCCCACTAAAGTAGATAATGATGTAGAAAATATCAAGTGATCAATTAAGTAGTTAGGCTAATAAGCAGTGTAAACAAACCGATTTCACGAAAATTGAACCTTAATAAAATATTAACAAGGTAATTTATTTAAATGCTACCTAATAGGCTCGTTTAGTAGAAATGAGTATCATGGCACTAATTAAATGTTGATAGGCAGAGACGCAGTGACGTATGATTTTGTGCGAGGGGGAATATCATACAAAAATTAAAAGATACCTACATAGCTCAACGTCCTGTTTAGCTCCATCTCTTTCGTGGGCGTAGTTTAAAAAAATTCTGTTTGCGGTGGTGGTAGTACAGACGCCAGCAGATCAAGCTACCCCAAACGCCCTCCTGCTCCGCCCAGAGCGGGAGAAGTCATATGAGAACTACCCCAAACTGTCAAATTTTCCCAATCAACCTTGAACCTTAATGGTTTAGCAATAAAGTTGAAAATCAAAAACGAACGCTATATGGAGTGAAATAACAAGGTAGGTATAGGTAACCGTACATACACAGTAACCGCACAAGTATTACTGTGAACAGTAATACTTGTGCGACTGTCGGCGGCGCGAGGACCAACGTCGTTACGATGTCAGATGTGTTGCCAAGTTGATTCTTCATTTCTTCCCCGGATATGTTCTTCACTTCGTCGACGATCAGCTTACGTTTGCGTTTCGTTTTTGCTAAACAATTGGGTTTGTGAAGAGTCCTATATATAGTGTATAATCTATGGTGAAGAGTTGGGCCCAAACATTTAATATAGCTAGTAACAAAGAAAAGACTACTATAGTATACTGGCTAACAGTAATACTGTGCTCTCACCTCTGTGCGCACACACACAGAACAAAGAGGCAATTCTTGTAATTTTAAGAACGTAGTCTTATCTGTCTCAATCTGCCAAAAACACCTTCTATTTTCCCGGACATTGATTGTCACTTAGATGAGATCGCGACTAGATTTTGAATGTTTTTAATTATGGGAATTGACCTTCAGATAAATTATCTATTCTGTGGTGCAACTGGTACTGTTGCCACAAGTTGGTGGAGTAGTTTTGACTATTGGTTCTACTATTTCTTTGTCAGTCATAATCGTAACCAGTTGAAGATTTGTTAGTTTATTTGATGAACAGTCGGCAATCTGCGTTCTCTTACTTTCAATGCAGTTGATGATTTTTCCAAAAGATGTATACTTGGTTAACACAAAACGTTTATGTCTATATGAGGTCAAATATTTGGAACGAAATATAGGACACAAGGATTTGGAAACAGGTGTTTTAATAACAATGTGTGTTCTATTGTGAAATAGTTTATTTAAAAATCTATCAGAAAATAAACCACATCAGTTATTGTATTTGGTATTCAGCTCTGGCCGAACATGCTAAACCATTTGCGTTCGCATGCAACGATTGGAATGTGAGAACAGAAATTTTGAGCTGTAACATCATAGCACATAATGTTTTAATACTGCGGCCACTTTACTTTGTACTCAAATTATTACTCAAATGCCTGTGCGGTCGCTATAATTATTAGAAATGGAACCTCCATTAGTAATAATCAACAATGTTGTAAAATGCTATATTAATTTAATCATAAATATTTCTACACATTATCTATTAGTTACATTTACATAAAGATTTCTTATTTGAACCCAGAGCTTTCAGCGGATGTCGAACAAATGAACCATGTCCACATTTACATCACAAAGTTTATACAACGCGTCGTCATGAACATAAGTATAAGTATCACTCTATTAATATCTCGGGGCACTGTCTCTTAGGTGACGTCTCGTCGTCCGCCGGTTCTTTCCGCTTCAGTGACTTGCTGTCCTTGTCCACCTTCATGCCATCTACATTGGACTCGTGTTCCTCAGTCTTTTGTTCATGGTCGGATTCTAGCCTGTCGTTGTGGGCTAATTCGTTATCTGGGACGTCGTCATCGAGTGCGATGTCGTCAGCGGCGTCGTCTTGTTCATCGTCGTCAACTTTCTCGAGGTAGTCTTCCTCGTCTGCGGCCGCCTCAAGCCTTTCAGCGGCCTTTTGAGACGTGGCATTCTGTGAGCCAATGCTTGAAGACGCTGAACGTTTGCTCACAGAAATGCGAGCTGTCAGAGCTCGATGTAGTTGAACTATATCTACTGGGGCACCCTGTGAAACAAAACAACACTTAACCAACATATTTTTTTTTTTAAATACTGATCTTACTTTCAACACATACGTGTGCAGCAAGTATTCTGACGAATGCTTTGCATGTCCTGTTTGTGCAAAGCAAATACAACCTTGAAGATAATGTATGTCAACCTTTATGACTGTCTGTGAAAAGATTTACATGTTATCTTAGTACACTTACGAGCCTTTCACTTAGCTAGCTAGCGCTGCATGATTTCAAATGTCTAGTTGTATTCAAGAGCAGTTATCTCTTGAACCATCAGGAACAAGTCTTCCATTTCTGGCCTGCCAACATCAACTTATTAGTCAACTGCAAGGCTGCAGTTGACTAATAAGTTGTGTTGTTGTTGAGTTGTTTAATATATTCATAGATCAATGTTTGTCAGTAAAAGTAAGCTCAGCCTTGCTATTCTATACAAAACTATACTAACCATTATGAGGAACAATTTAATCTGCTGCTGGGAATCGACAGCAGTGATTCTGAGTGACTTGGTGCCAGCTCGCTCGACAACCATGTCGGGCCACAGTTTGGTGTTGAGCACGACTCTCAGGGAGCCGGAGACCCTGGCTACGAGTCTCGCGGCGCCACCACTGCCCGCCGGCGCGTCGTTGAGTCGCAACATGCCGCGCCCCCGCTCGCGCCAACTGCCCGCTTCCCATGCGAACAGGCGACACGATACCTGCAAAGGGGAATATAACGAGCTTATTCAACTTGTAGTGGTATTCATTTTTCGTATGATTGCGAACCACTTATGTTTATCTGTTATTGTAGATCTGATTGAAACACATTTTTCAATCAATCAGATGGGAAAACATGATTAAAGTTATGATAAAGCCTGTTAATCAGATGAACATTAACTTCAATGCATCAAAACCTGCAGAAATTACTCTTCTGAATCTCTTGACTTTCAAGCAATCCATGCAGTTGCAGGGACCTAAACCAGAAACCTTAAGTCTTAAAGTTTATAAGTAATATATTACCTGCAGAACATTGATCTCGCCCTCCTCGCCAGTGATAGTGTTGACGTGCGCGGCAGGCGGCGGCGGCCGCGCGTGACAGCGCTCGTACTCGGCCGCCGCGGCCGCCAACCCCTCGCCACCGTTTGAAGACTCGCCTGGATTACTGTCCTCCTACAAACACAATGCCATATTGAATTACATTATGATTCTTTGCAAAAGCTCAAATTAAATTATATCTAAAACTTGGCCTTGAGACATGTTGATACTTAATTTGATCTAATCTTAAGGCCCATTATTCAGAAATTTATCAAACCTAATAGAACATGCTTAAGTCTGAAATGAGCCTCCATAATAACCGGATAACTAACAAGCTAGAATAAATGTAAATAAACATGACAACAATACACAGTAATAAACATGAATTTCATTTCATGAAATTTATCTTATCAAACTGAACCTCTTAAACCAACATCAGAGGTCAGTTACGTTAACATTGATTGGAAACAAGTTTATAAACAGTATACATGCACTACAAAGAAAATAATGGTGAAATAGAAAGTTTACTAACTATGAAAGACCAGGAGCATGTCTTACTAATAAAATATTGTGTAAATTATCACACAAGTACATAATAATTGCCAGACTAATTAGTTACAAGCTTTAAACCACTTGAGTTAATCAACTGACCTGATTATCCTTGACAGTTGTTGCAGCACTGGTGAATAATAACTCTGTGTTACCATTAGATGAACTATGGTCTGCAGATGATGCTTCCCCATTATTAACAGTTTCCTTTATAACAACCCGCTCACTTAAATTTTGACCAAATACAAATCCTGAGGAGCCCGGGGCAGGCTGTCCCGCAGGGGGTACTGTGTTGTTGGGTCGTGGAGTGACATTAGCAGCTCCTAGCGGTACAAACTTAGGAGGTTCAGGTTTAGTTTCCTTCAGTCTGTCTTCAGTTGGAGTTTCTTCTTCTTTCTCCTTTGTCGCTTCAGAAGCTTGTTCGGAAGTTGCTTCAGCAACTTTCAGAAATGGATTGTTACCAGGTTTCAGCTGTGAAGGTCGCAGAATGGAACCTAAATATAAAAGGCAGTATTTTAAGAGGATCTTTACATCAGAAAGGATAAGAGACTTTTAAACAAATGATCAAAAAACAAATAAATTGGCTCTTACCAAATGGATTACACGCTTTATTTGAACTTGATGCAAAGCTAGAGGTGCCAAAGCCACCAAGTCTAGGTTTTGCCAGAACCACTCTTGATTGGGATGACCCATTAAAGAAATCTTCAATAGGTGATTTGCCTATAAAAAAAATATGGATCTTCAAAAGATAGTAAAGACATGAAGTGACTCATGCAATGCATAATACTATCAAATAATGCACAAAGCCCTGTAAACATTTCTTAGTTTACATCAATCCAATCAACAAAAAACATGACAACTAATGGGAAAAAAACATGGTTGAAAAGTCAATAGGAAGGATAACACTAATGAGGACTGTGACATCTACATGATTATGTTTGAAAAATAATAATCCCATATTTTAAGCTTGGACTAACACACAAATATTAAAGTTAACTGAATAGTTGCATGTTTGCTCTGCAAAAAAAAAGATTGTAGGAACTCCATCTAAAAGGGGCAGTATGGTGAATGTAACAACATCAAAGTAGTTTTATACATTTGTCATTCTTGTAAGACTTTGTAAAACTGCAATTTACTAGCGGAAGCACATATGAATAACCCTCAATATCTTGATTTATCGTAGAGGAGCATCAAAATAGGTGTAAAATGGTAAAAAGAATCTCGTTGATGATGCAGCATGGACAAAGTGAAACTGACCCGTTTATACGTTTTAAAAACTTGATCAAGTATGTGTGCTAAAGAACTTGAGTGAAATTTACCGAAAACACTTGAAATAAACAGTACCAAGCAGAGAAAATTACATTAAATGCTAAATCTTACCTTGCTTTGCGTCTGCCATTGTCGAATTTGTAGGTTTTTTTTTAACTGGACTCATAGTGACAAGGACTTGTATGCTAGTGGTAGCTTTAGTCTGCTTTAGTAATATTTTTTATATTTTAGAATTTATTTTCTGTTGAATTTGAATCCAAAAATATTGTCTTTTAATTAATGCCCTAAATTATATTAACATTAGATGGTGATAAAAAAATATTCCACAGACGGATCAAAAGTGGAGTACCCACATTATTATTATAAATACAGGGTCACCTCTATAAAAAACAGCAGAATTGCCAGTCTCTAAATTATACTAGATGGAAGGGAAATAAACCTTACCGTCGAGCGCGCGTTTCGTAGCGCGTGTCATCTCTACTAAAGAAAGTGGAAACCCAGCTAAGACACGCAAAGCACTTTGCGTTTTGTAACAAAAAGTATCTCAAAAATATTTAGGGCGACCTATTCAAGAATTTGTCACAAAAATCAACCGCTTTCCTAAGACCTTAAAACTTTGCATGGGAAAATTGATAACTGATAAAGTATGTAGTGGCAACTCATCGAAAGTTGTCATTGTTGTCAATGTCAATTGTCAATCAGGAAGAAGCGAATTGCGAAACGATTTTATGAACAAAAAGAAATTAATTATTTTTTTTATAAAAGAATAATGAACAGAAATAATCAAGACATTCCAGAAACAGGATATACAATTCAGTGAATTTGTGACTTGTGTTATTTAAGTATTGTGACAAAAGTATTTTCGTAGTGAATTGACGATTTATATTATGAATTGGATTACTTGGAATATATTTTTATAGACTGCTTGCATTGGAGGCCCTCTACAAGTATTACAAGTGCATTTACTACAGACATCACATAAAATATAAATATAGCAGGTAAGCATTGTAAAATGTGTAGAAACCAGTTTTCAAACTTATCTATTCTCAATATTATTATTGTAAGTTATACCAATTACAAATTGAAGGAAACTCTGATCTGAATGATATTTTTCTAATTACCAAACTCTGAATTCAAGCCTAACATAAAATAAAGTAGAAGAAAATTGGTATTATCCTGTAGTTATTTATTTTTTTGCATAATTCTTCAACTGACAGCAATGCATTATTTAACTGTCCTTATGAATGATAATTACTTTTGATTAACTCATTCCCATTCTTTATAAAATAAAGTTTAAATTTATAAAAAACATCAATCTTTTAACAGGTACCTACATTAATCTGTAATGTGTGCAACAAATGATTATTTTCAGTAAAGTAATAAAAAGAGTTTATTATGCCAGTGTTAAAATGCAAGTCATTTAATTGTCCATAAATGTTTACAATTATACCTACTAATTCTTCACTTGCATCTGATAATGTTGTCATCTGATGACTTAACAACTGATTTTAAAGCCAGGGTATCTTAAGATAAACACCTTAAGGCTTTAATAAAAAGATAGCTATCATCATAACATAACCATGACCTTATCTTCCCAACTAAACTAAACTGTGATTTAGTCATGCTAGATGAAATAGACAGCTGTGATCATTACATTAATGTCATGTTGACAACAAAAGGTTGATCGCTGATGTCATTTTAGTCTAGCAAATTAAAAATCAGAGTTTACATCAGATGGAAAATACAAATTACACTAATTATGAAGAAAAATTACCCAAATTATCTTATGGCTCATCATTAATTTGTTACTCAAATCAAACTAACAGTGATCCATATTTAGATAAGATAAAATTTTCCATTGATTTTATGCTGGACATTTATGCAGGGTGGCAGAGAGATCATTGAGCAAACTGTGACTATGAATTCAGCACATGATTCTAGGCCCCTAGCATACAAATTTTTCATTGGCTTTAAAATTAAAACTGCCGTTTCATAGAAAAGTGCAACACCTACAATCTACATGGACAAAAAATATGGAAAAGCATTTTAAAAAATTTGAAATCAGAGTCATGTACAGAATCTTACCCATGATAACAGATTGCACGTCAATGTCCCTACCATCCTGTATAGCCTGCCGTTTCACTTGCATCATAAAGGACTTCATATAATACCTAAGTGAAAAAGCATCAGTACTTACAGTTCGGACCCTCTGTTTTCACGTAACGAATAGTCATATGGGTCACAACAACTGCGAAATATTTTATTTTTACCTTTTTTTTCCTTTTTGTGCACTACAGTCAGGTTTAAAAGAAGTTAAACTACTTTATTTTATTTTCTGCTTCTACCTGCGACTTTATCCATGTGAAAGTTCTTGTTTTATTCTATGACACCCGGCAATACTATATCTTCCCAATAATGTAAGTAAGTTCGAAGACATACAAAGTCACAAATTTTGCCTCTATAATTTTAGTATAGTTCATTGCATCAATAATTTTTATATTCATATTAAGACAAATTTTTAAACAACGTTAGAAGCGGATTGGCAGCAGGTGCCTCTGCTGTACGTAGAACTAACCTGGAAAAGTTAAATGTTAATGTCAACACATTTGTTAAAAGATTGTCATTATTGTTCACAAAAAAAACCACAACAATATGCAAGTCATTGTAGAATTGTACAATAGTAATAAATGTCCTCAATTTATCTTTATTAATTAACATTGTGTATTTCATGTTATATTGTTTACCTACATGCTGAGCACGGTCTTTCCCCATGTCCTGTGCAGGTCGGCATTTTCAAATTAGTGCTCATGTCGTACTTTTTTTCTCCTGTCGGCACGAGCTTTAAATGGGAGAATAGCTCGTGCCCTAGTGGAAACCTACCGCCCGGTTAACAATGCCCATTGGCACTAACTGCAGCAACGTTAACAGCGGACGCTCGCTAAAAGGCCAGGACATTACACGATTTCTCGGGCCGTCTGTCGTATGCGCTGGCTACCAGTTAGGACGCCGCTATTACACTTACGCTTGAAATCGCTTCCTGCCTTAACTCACTCTCAGTCGTTAATCGAACGTGGAAACCTTTGCAAGTCTAGCATTATGGCGCCGACTTTATCCAACCGTCAAAAAATTTACTCTCTGTTTCCCTGTCTTATTACACTACACGGTCGATAGCGCGGCAAGGAAGCGGGAAGTTCGTAACGTAACAACTCGCTCGCTGTGTTTAAGGACCCTGATCTTTGTTTCTTATTACACTACCCTGTACCTGCGGGCAGGGCCCGAGAAATCCCGGACCATGTAATGTAATAGGCCTTTTAGCGAATCTAATACTAAAAACTCACAAGGCGCTTGAACAGAGGGGCAATTCTCGTAATTTTAAGAACGTTCACAGTCTGGATCTCAGTCTCAATCAGTCAAAAATGCCTATAATTTCCCTACGTTTTGACAAGTTTTAGACATTTGTTGGCGACTAGATTTTGAACGTTTTAATTACGAGAATTGGCCTTATGGTAACAGTATCGAACCGCAACATAGTGACACTACAACGGATAAAAGGACACAGTGGATCGCTAGGTAACGACGCGGCTGACGAGCTGGCCAGAAGGGCATCCAGCACGTCAGTCTGTGGACCGGAACCTGTTGTGCCCATCCCCTTCAATCAACTACGCAGGTGGCTACAGAAGCACACCCACACACAAGCAGAGAACTGGTGGACCTCGTCACCGGGCCGCAGGCAGTCCAAGGAAGCCATGCCATCATTAGATGGCAAGCTAACCCCCGAGGTCTGCCCCGCTTGGGCAGAGCACCGCCGTGTCCTCGTAGAGGCGATCGGCAGCGGCGGCGGCCTCTCGCGCCCGGCCAGGACCAGGCCCGTGCCGGACGGCGCGTAAGTGTTCCACGCGCGCCTCAAAGAGATGTCAGCAATCCGAGGGGCCCCTTAGGGCCGAAGCCTGCCGGGTCAGCGGGATTGTCCGAAAGGGTTACCGCTACCCCGGAACATAAAGGGCGAAAGAAGGAACATGGGTGGGTTTTAGTCAGTATGAGTCTGACACTCCCTTCCGCTCCACCCAGAGCGGGAGGGGACATTTGATGATTTCCCATCCGAAAAAAAAGCTAACCAAACGGTTACTACGCCTGGACAGGAAAGGCCTGCGCCTGGTGACGGGGACCATCACGGGACACTGGTAGCGACCAGTGTCCCGTGATAACAAACACTTCCACACGATAGGCATACCGGACAGCCCCCTGTGCAGGGCTTGCATAGAGGCTGATGAAACCGTCGCGCATGTGGTCTTTAAGTGCACAGGCGTCACCCATATTAGGTCAGAAACCCTCGGGACACCCAGATGTTCTCAACAGGCCAGGAGACTTAATAAGCTTCTGAAGGCAGGTGGGCTGGTTGGAATAACCACTGACGGCCGCCATGGCCCACGCACAGTGGTCCACGTGAAGGACTAAGTGCGGAAACCAAACCCGTAACATAGAACATAGGCCTTTTAGGGTTCGCGCAGATTGACGGAGTAGTGAAGTGCAATTTTTGCCGGTTACAAGGTACGGGTACTCCTAACGACACGCGGACCTCACCAAGCCGCCAGGCCTCTGTGCGACTTTGAGCACCTCCAAGACTGAGGCGTTTGACAACACTTCGCGCCACTTTGTGTATTTTTATTTCGTAATACATATTTGAGCTGTATGTTATCACTATCACTGCACATTATAAAAAACAAAGTCCCCCCGCCGCGTCTGTCTGTCCGAATGCGATAAAAACTACCGAGCGGATTACATACGTTTTCCACAAAAATGGACGCAGTGATTCGTGAGGAAGGTTAAGGTTTATCTATAAATAATTCATTAAAGTGTTAAATATGAAAATTAATAATTCATTAAAGTGTGAAAATATGACGATGAGTGTTGAAGATATCGCAAAAAATCATGCCGACTGGGAGCTTTATATACTGGCGTGCGCCGCGTAAACCAATCTAGAGTTATATATGAAAACAATGGTAGTACATTAGTACGTTCCCGTGGGATATTTTCCGATACCCACGCGGGCGAAGCCGTGGCAAAAATTAAATAAATAAAAACGACTTTCAGTTGTTATACTAGAATTACTCACAATGCTGCTAGAATTACTTGTTTACTAATGCAACACCACATCTCTTCATGAAAGCTAGTAAACGGACCCAACCAGCCGCGCAACTTTAGTGGCTTCGAACCCACTAAAGTTGTCAAAAAATAAAAGGCCCGTTTTGACATTTGAGAATGCGTTCTTGACACCTATCAGTTTCATACAAACGAATACGTGTTTTACGAGTTTGATCTTTATTAACTACTAGAACTGTCAATGTCAAAACGGGCCTTTTATTTTTTGACAACTTTATGCATTGGGGAAAAGCTAAGATGAGTGGATACTTATTAATAACTTACTAACCATAGCTAACTTGATAAGTTGCTAATTCGTTTTGAACAGAAGAAAAGTCGGTTGGAAAGAACTTCCTTTCGCTGTATATTTTTAACAACAACAATGAAATAAAATGACAACGTTTGAGAGTAACTAAATGAAAAAGAAATACAGCTAACGCGCATACTGCACGTCTATACTACAGTAATATACATAGAAGACGTATACTCTTGTAAACACACAAACACATACAAAAATGTTAAACTTTTTTTTTCGGTCTAACTCTTATTTGCCAAACGTAGAATAACAAAATAAATAACATAAAGTCCTCCAGACCGTACTTTGGCCAAGTCGGCCAATCTCAACGGAGACTAGCCTTCGGCGCGGGAGATATTATAGTGCACAAGTGTGCGCAGACACAGGTGCACTCCCTCTTCCCTCACTCTCATAGTACGGCGGAGAGAGATCAGGGCGCAGGACCAATGGCTTAACGTGCTTTCCGAGGCACGGGGGTAACACATACTCCGGGTTGTGTGACTAAGGTTGTTTTGTGCTGTGTTTCATTAGATGTGTCCCCAGTCCCTAGACTAAGGCACCCGTGCGAAGCCGCGGCTGCCCAGCTAGTATTAAAGTAAACAAGATAAATAAATTGGTGGTATATTAACCCAACCAAAAATAATCGTATTGACTTTGAATTTTTATCATTCGGGGTTATTGAAAATGCGATATAGTTTTATGCCGAGTCACCATGACTCGAACGTTTACCTCATTTGGTTTACACAACCAAAGTTTCAGTGTGCAAGGTGTATTTTGTCCTGCTCAGTCAGTAAGCGCGCGACTCTTGCGGCTAATACAACACTAAGATTTAACACAAGACATGAAGAGTGGTGTAGGCCCAAAAGTGTAAATAAAAAATAAACAAAGTGCATTGTGGAATAGTGAAGTGTGTGTTGTGCATCCTCTTGTGAATTTGATCTCAAATTGAAATAGTGATAGTTAATACTTACAGTGTTTTAGTAAATTATTTATTAATTTTTTTCCATAAGTGATAGATATGAAACTGGACACAAATGTCTTCGAATCACAATGCAACTCGTCTTACATAGGTATTTTTTTCCCAATTCTATTTTCAACAGGACCATATTTGCCATTGGAAATTATTTGTTAGTGATATGGGTATTTCATAAATCCATAAATCAGAATCATAGTTCAGTATTATGTGTCTATGACACGGCGAGGGGAAATATTTTGGAGTTGAATCATCTCTCCTGCTCCAATAAATACTCACTAAGTATGATTAACTAAACATCTACACAACAGAAACTGTACTGTATTAAATAAACAAAAAGTAACCAATTAAGAAAGGAATATAATTACTAGCACGTTCAAAATATATGTTTTTCTGTAATACATTGTAGAGTTCCACTCCATATGCCCAAATGAAGAACACACCAGATCATGAAATCATGAATCGATTGATAAATTCGTGAGATTATAGTGCACCCACAAATAAAGAGTCGTGCTGCGGCGAACGTCCATTTTGATGTCGATAGAAAATAATCAGAAGTGCCCAGAAAAGTTGTGCATGCATGCAGCTCACACGAAGTTTTCAATAATGACTGTTACTTCTGTTACTAATTGATCTAGATTCAATAAAGACTAGAAAAATGACTTACTGTTCAAGAAAGTCATCCTTCATAAACTTAGGCATTAAGTTCCTATCGGTCTTTTCAGTACTCGTAGCAACGGTCGTGTAGTCAGTACACGTTCTGAAACTGTGTTGTAAAACAAGTCACCTGCTATGTCTAGCAGTGAACGTCTTTTGACTAAAATGATTGTGTTAGAAGACGCCCAACGTTAACCAACAGGATAATCCATTTACGTGGATCTTACACTTCTCAGCCTCTCTGAAAGCCCCTCACAGAACCCTAGTACATAGATTAATTTGTCCATCAGGTATGGAGACAGATGAAGATGTGGTCCGAGGCAACATGTTGGATAACATGCCACCCATCAGCTGCGATGTGCTAGAAGGCGAAGTGGGCACCGGTTCAAATGAAATCGGTGACCTGACGTTCTGCATGGGAAACTATATCAGTGACTTTATGAAGGTGAGCACAATTTTTTTGTACCAAAGTTGATTCGATATGAGCTACTTCGACTTGGACCAAATTCGCATCCAAGTTAGCTTCCAATGGCCAACCCATTTGTATAGGTTTGTAGTCGACACGAGACTTTGTAGCCGTGTAGTAGATTGACGCTGTGATGTAGCCCTGAGGTTGTAGTAACAGTAATTGTTTTTGTAGTATTTCTAATAGTGTACTAGAAATAACTCTTTAACATAACTGGCGAAATGTGGGTGTTCTATAGGTGCATCTCTGCCTAGCAAGTTGAGTTTGATTTTCTTTAGTTGTTTAGTTTGAACTAAAGCCAGTGGTTCACCCCAGATGCTGTTAGAATCGAAATCGCCTCGTCTATAGTAAATCTATCTATTAATTTCACTCAGCAAGTGCAATTAGCTAAGAAAAGCGATCATACATAAGTATCATTTAATCAGCGCCAAAAATTAAGGTCAAAACCTCAGAGAGCCATCCCCAATATCCCAATATTCTACATAGTTCAGTGATCTACCGTCAGCATTTGATAGGCCAATAGACGCAGCAGTAATATCTTTGGGAGCCCGACTTGCAGACAGAAAAGCTACAGGTGCTATTCTGTTTTCAAGTCGGGCTACTATAGCCAGCATAATGAGCTGCAAGTCGGTAGATTAGGTGCCGACTTGCATCTCATCATGATGGCTCGATGGTCGACTTCTGGTCTAATTCCAAAGCAGTGTTGTTTTTTTGCACAAGCTTCCCGCCACCGTACTCGAGTCAACATGACGTGGGATGTATGGTCATTATTCTAATTCTACATTAAATCTATTGTCATACATTTACTGCCAATAAATTATGATCAGGTCAACATTCTGAAAACTCAACGTTATGTTATGTCCCAGTATTAAGAAGCTGCTCAACAAATTGTGTCTCAAATTTTATATCACTATCAATCGCATGATCGCACTGTATTAATTAAATATGAACAATAAAGAAAATAATAATTGTTGCGACGCGTAATCTGGCCGAAATATATAATTTAATTCGTGTAAACAAAGTAGGTAGGCAACTCGCGTTTATGCAGTCATTTGGACTGATGTTTTTCATTGGAAAACGTCAGTGTCTTGCGACTAAATGTGTTGCCAGTACTGAAATCGTCTTAGATTCTTTCTGTGTCGGGATCTCCAACTACAAACAAAATCAAAATTTATTTTTCATGGTGCGGTTAGAAAGAACCAAAGCGCCAGTGAGAATTTTGCAGATGTTACGAAACCTCATGCGGGCTCGGGAGAATACCACGCAGTGAATCTGCAGTTGCTAAATGATGGTTCCAAAGAGTAGAAACATTGGAAATGTGTATAAATGCGATTTTTAGTTTAAAATGACTGAGCACATTATCTGCTAAATCTTAATGATAATGCTAATATCGTATTTTGAACTTTGTAATGAAGACTTTGTACATGTAGACTTTGTACAAATTCCAAATTATTCATATACTTTTATCATATCTCAAAATGTTACAAGTCCAATGCTTGGCTGGAAAAGAGAGGGTTCAATCAACTTCACAAACTAGTAATTACGACACCATCACAAAAACGACACACGTCTGCGATACTTCCAGCAACCGTTGCCGTTAGTAGGTGATGACAACCGACTTCAATACTCCATTACTCATCACACACTTTTCTTCACTTTTCGTTTCTATTTCAACACTGTAAAATCGCCATCCACTCATATTATTTTCTGATGGCGTACCCACCGAAAGCATTATCCTCCTTTCCATAACCTAGTTTATCGGGGTTCCATGCTCTCTTATCTAAATGTCAGCCATGAGACGACTACCGGCCACCGTAGGCGCGGGCCTGCGGGCGGAGAGCAATGGGTAGCTCACCGCCCGATCAGGACCAGGCCCGTGCCGGACGGCGCGTAAGTGTTCCACGCGCGCCTCAAAGAGATGTCAGCATAACGAGGGGCCCCTCAGGGCCGAAGCCTGCCGGGGCAGCGGGATTGTCCGAAAGGGTTACCGCTGCCCCGGAACATAAAGGGCGAAGGAAGGAACATGGGTGGGTTTTAGTCAGTAAGAGTCTGACACTCCCTTCCGCTCCACCCAGAGCGGGAGGAGTCATTTGATGATTTCCCATCCCAAAAAAAAAAAAAAAAAAAAAAAAAAAAAAAAAAAAAAAAAAAAAAAAAAAAAAAAAAAAAAAAAAAAAAAAAAAAAAAAAAAAAAAAAAAGCCATTACCTAATATATCACAATGTATACCTAATAATCCTCACCTTCGGTTCGGATGCGAGAAGCACATAACCGGGCGAAGTGGAGGTGCTTGGGGGAGGCCTTAGTCCAGCATTGGACGTCTTTCGTCTGAAATGGTGATGATACCTAATAATTATCTATTTTATTATAGCATTGTTTTCAAACGTGGCGTGATCGCGTGCCACACTACCGTGTATCCAGATGTATACAAAAGATATTCACATTCATACATAAAAGTTTTCTCATAATATGTTCCTAATTTCTCTACATTACCATGTCCATGACAACCGGCTGCTGATGCCAACACAACACTCGAACTTACAAACGTTTCATCTGGGTTTCGTCTAATACTGAGTTAGAGTTCTTGACAGGAGCATCTTTGGAGAGAAGGAGATATCTTTAACGGAGTTAGCAGGGTCTCGATAGCCACTAAAACAACTCGAACAAGCAGCCGCAATTCAAATTCAAGTTGGGCTAATTATGCTTGAATTTACCGTTATCAATGCACCAGGCAATGAAGTCTTATTTATAATATTGGAGCTGGCATTGCAGGCAAAAAGGTTCGATCTGCAATTTTTCCGTCATAATGCAATCACATTCTAAAAGTTATATTTATTCAAGTAATATATGCTAATAAGCTGAATACCGGATCCATGTCTTTTCTTGCATTGCAATTCTGTTATATTGGAGCCGCTGCCGCGACCGGCTCGACGTCTGGTAAAAGTAACACAGACAAGTTCTCTGTCTTACTAACTGCAAGTTCTTTGGAAATAAATTGGAGACAAAAGTAATAGGAACTTAAACTCTACGCTTCTACTGACGCAAAGGGGTCTTCTGCACAAAACTGTAAAAAATACGATTCGATACCGGCGGAAGTTTAACGAATAAAAATAAGTAATCTATTAAAAGAATCAGGCAAAAGCCTAGCTATGTTAATTAGTGACACAGTGATTGTCCTACAGCCATGAACTCACTAAGTCGCGACGTCATTTCTCAAGACCGCTTCGCAATCATCAACATGAGTGGTAGCATTAAAAAAACATGTAAAACTTTTTGACAGTTATTCCTGTTATGTATATATTCAACTTATGTTCCTTGAGGCTTACAAGTCACCACTGAGCATTGGCCTCTTTTTTTCCGCAATAACATCCGGTTGTGTAGGGTTAGTAAGAGATTAGGTAATACAAGATTTATCATTATGTTTGCCTTTGTGATTGTGCCTTTTGCTTGTCTTCAAAACAGACTATAAAAATAACATGTTGTCATTGGTTTTTATTGTAATCACGTTAACAAATATTTAAATATATTGGCCGCCAAACATTGAAATATAGTCAAAATATCCTGCTGATTTAGATCAACAATCTGCTGCAATACACGAC
This sequence comes from Apamea monoglypha, assembly GCA_911387795.2. Classification (NCBI taxonomy): domain Eukaryota; kingdom Metazoa; phylum Arthropoda; class Insecta; order Lepidoptera; family Noctuidae; genus Apamea; species Apamea monoglypha. Next base: position 6,567,467 of record OU426918.1, read on the forward strand.
GTCTAGCCGTATACCTTTGCAATAATTTACAAGCGTCTCAAATATGCTACTTGAACTTAGCTGACCTTCATAAACTTACCTTGAAAACAATCTCACTAGAAGTTGTTGAGTCATCGGAAAACCACCACAAAACTTTTGGCAGAACATATTACAAACATCTTGGATTCACTGCAGAATCCGACGTTTCTCTGCAAAAGCGAAAACAAGAAAATGACGGAATCAGTTACTAAAATGTCGTCTAATCAACTAATTTAAAAGTTAAGAGACACCTCCACGCTACTTGCACATCTCTTGTTTTTCTTTCCTTTAACCGGTCACTATTTTATGATGAAGAAAGATATAAGGCATAAGTCCGTTGCAGTATCATCTACGTCTTTTATTTCTTTTGCAATTTAAATTGGCAATATCCCGGACGAGAGTACTTCACTTAAAATGAATGGACGACTATCATGGAAACAGCTCAGATCGGCCGGATATAGCGGGTCATTGATTTTTCAGCGAGTCCTTAAATCAATTAAGAGATTAGGTGTATTTGAGATGTTACTTAAAATGTTCGGATCAAATGGTCGCTGAGCACTGTTTCCAGTTTTGTTTACACGTCTTCGTTTTTGAGTACGTGACTAGAAATGCTTTGTCATGGTGATGTCTTATTTCTAGTTCTCGATACTGCTCCCCATTGGTTATTTAGGTTATCTATCATGTTTTGGGATCTATAAGTAGTATGTATAGCGGAAGCGCGGTTAGCACACCATCGCGAAACTCGGCTATACTAAATTATGACAGGATGGTACTATTTCAACGGTGCCGCAGAATCATTTGGATTTTATACACGAACTTTTAAATTCTACTGATCTTTTGGTGCACGGTAAAACTGTAATGATTTTATGTTGGCATCAACTTAAATGTATATAACGTTTGTGTACTACTGAATAAATAAATAAATAAATAATAAATAATGATACGAGAGTCGTGTCGTGCACTCGTGTGTCGTGAAAGGAGCACCTATGACAAACTACGAAAGACCATCATTACGTGAGGAAAAATCCGTGCCACGTTGTCGTGACATTGTACTCCTATTCAATGGGGAGTCACCTTACTTTCAGTCTGCTGAAGGTATAATTATGTATATCGGTAGCACCTCGTGGTTATTATTACTGAACCGGAGAATTCCAATTACGCGATTTGCACTACATTTATTATTACAATAACCCATATTATTTATATAATCTGCCATAGCGAACCGTAACTGTTCTACAATCTGCCAAAAACTCGCGTCAGAGTAACCCGAAAGAACCTGTTTTATTAGGAAAATTCTTAGGGAGGTAATATTGCCAATGAATATGGTAAGTAAACTCTTACAAGTAATTGCTCACGACTTGGACCACGTGGCTTGAGGCTTTGTACCACGAATTTATAAATTAATCATCGTACCTACCTACTATCTATATTTGAAGGTCGTAGCATATCTAAATTGTTTGGTTGAGGTTTTGTGTCAATAGTATGTCGGTTAAAAATTAACCCTTTTCTTTTTATTGGTGAGTATACTGTATATTTATAAAATATTTTTATGGTTTTTCTTCAGACGCTAAATTCGTTAAAACGTCTGTCTGTGTTTAGCCTGGAGGACTTGTACTAAAAAATACCGAATCGTATTTGCTTTAGCCAATTGCAATGGCATGTCAAAGCTACTAATGCATGTGATATTTTATGACCCTAGACGTGATTTCACCCGTTTAGTCGTTACGCATTTGTACATATGCCAACAACACATGTATTACTTTTCCTGATGGTAAGAAACCAATGCGTTGCAGTCTCGACCATCGAAATAATTAAAATAAGTATAATTAAGACACATGGATTTTGTCCTAAACTTAACCGCGAATGTTTTATTAAGTCCCACTTGTCCTCATTGACGTTGATTAACGGCTAAAGTGAACGGCGCGGTGGTGATAATACTTAGGACAATGTGGTCTCGCAAATAACTAGAATTTGAGACTGGGCCAATATAGCCAAACAATATAAGAACGCGTTGAACGGAATGCCTACATAATATAGCCAATAAATACACGTTGCTACTTACATACTTAACGCTAGGTCGCACCAAGCTCCGCCATGACAAAGCACATTTTTATCATCCACCTTCATAGCTAGCTAGTACTTCATTTTTGTCGAGCTGTGTTTACATACCTACGTGTCTAATATGTATGGAAATGATTGTATTTTTTTTAAACGGGTTTATTTCGGAATACCAACACAAACTGATGTACTATTTGAGCTGAGTCATGGTCGTAAATTCTGTCTGTTATCGACGCTGCCAGTCAAACTTGTTTTGCTGCATGAGTTTGAGATGGAAATCAGAGGAGCAATTCACGTAATCTTAAGAACGTTCACAGTCTGATCTCAGTCTCAATCTGTCAAAAATACCTCTAATTTCCCTACATTTTTGCCAATTTTTTGACATTTATTGTCGCTGAAATGAGATTGCGACTAGATTTTGAACGTTTTTAATTACGGGGATTGGCCTTCAAATTTTATTTTTCTATATTTTTTATAATGCCATGAGCATTATAATAATTGCCAAAATTGTTTTGAAAAAGGCGCGTTGTCTACTGTCTATGATAACACTGGGGCCTTGGACCGAGCAGTAATGGTGGCCATAAATTAGATTAGGTATATAAGCGGAATAGTTTTTTATAATAACGATGACTCGGCGATATTTATACAACGTGTTTCTGAACGGAACGTTTGTGTTCGTCTACTGAAGTAATAAAATAAAGAACCATTATCAAATAAGAGCAAGATTATAAATACCAAATTTAATTATAAATATTGTAATATCAATTATAATATAAGCGATAAGTAAAGCAGGTCAATTATTTAACGGAGAGACCATATTATAACCTTATTAGAACAGTGAGTTTGGTCTGTCTGGATAGCCGAAGTTAATTTCCAAGCGCAATGTCAGTTTTCGCTAAAACCACTGCTAATCGCCGAAAGTTGATAATCCAACAGCTCGATGTAGCAACTAGTGTTTGTTTATTATTTTAAGATGTTCGCGCGTGCCTTTATGCTGTGCAGGTAAGATTAAGCGAAATTACAACCATGTTCCAACTCTCAAGTTATCCCTGTGCATAGATAAGCGAAATCTATTGTTTTCTACTTGATTATTTATGATAAGCGAAATCTATTGTTTTCTACTTGATTATTTATTTCTAAGTACACACGTACTAATCGTTTGGGAGTTCTAGGGTTAACCCTAGACTATACAAAACTTGAAACCATCGACCCCGCTTGTTCAGTTGTGTTGTTTTGGGGTACGTAGGTCGAACATTCTGTATGTTCAAATATTTTGTTAAGAACAGCTTATGACAATGGGTTGTTTTCAGATGATGTTCACGATGCGGTCACACCACATGTTGACTGACGTCGTCTTAGAAGTCGGCAATGAGCTGTTCCATGTTCACAAAGTCGTCCTGGCAGCGGGGAGCCCGTACTTCAAAGTAAGTATTTTTCCACAATTATAATGAGTCAAAAAAAAGGCGAACCTAAACGCACAAAACCAAACCCCGAAAATTTTGTCAGTTTAAATTAATAGACGACCACCGTTCTTCCGACAGCTACACTCCTTTGCAAAAAAAACAGGCACCTTACAGTCATTAACTTTTCTATGGATAATGTTAATATTTTTAGTATGTCATTAGCATAAATGACTAGAAATTTCTTATTATCAGTGAGTATAGTTTTTAACACTTAAATCCTGGAATCGATGTTTGGTCAATGTAAACAGAGAGTCGTGTTAAAATGGACATTTTTATGGGTATAATGAAATTAAGACTACGATTATGGTATTTTAATAAAAAAAGACGCAAAAAAATTAATAACGAGTATGACCTCTCGTACTCGCCGTTTTAGGAGGTCCCAGACGTGCTCAATGGGGTTAAGGTCGGGGCTCCGCGCTGGCCAATCCAAACGACGAATACCGACCTCTTGTATAAAAGCATCTACGTCGCCAGAACGGTGGGCCCGAGCATTATTGTCCATGTAAATGGCATTTTCACCAATTACAGTCAGTGCGGGTTGTGCATGTTGACAAAGGATTTCAGTTATGTATATATATACCTTTGCGCATTTAGTGAGCCATTTTCAATGAATACTATCTCGGTACGATAGCTGGAAGTTACGTCCGCCCAAAACATAACCGACCCTCCACCATAAGGGGTGGTTTCTTCAAAACACACGTCTGCGTAGCGTTCCCCTGGTCTTCGTAACACTCACCGACGTCGGTCCTCACCATTCAGACAAATTCGAGCCTCATCGGAAAAGAGTACGCTACTCCAGTTACCTAGTGAACAGTCCAGTCTCCAGTTACATATCGAGTAATCTGGTGCTCACGGAGTAACTTTGCGGCCCGCGCTGGTCGTCGACTGTGTATATCAGCCGCTAAAAGCCTCCTCCTCACTGTCCATAGGCTAACTTATGCTCCTCGTACCTCTTCAAGTTTTGTTTTGAGGTCTATGTAACTGCATTTGCAGTTCCTCAGCGCCTGAGTTACTAAAAAGCAGTCGTCTCCTGGTTGTGTGCAACGTTTTCTCCCAGAACCTTGCCTTCTCTGAACGGAACCTGTCTCTTGGTATCGAGCCCAGGTTCTTTGGACAGTTGAACGACTCACGTTTAACCGCTGTGAGACGTAACATTGGCTACACCCCTCTTCCAGCAGCGCTATAATTTTACTAGCTCTTATTACTTTTTCTGTCATTACAATCGACACAAAGATTTAGTCACAATAAGGCAGGATTATGCGACTAACGTAAATTATTCTATTAAAAATAACGAGAAGTTAGTTTTAGTTGCCTGGTAACCTTTTAACCGCAAACCCGCGAAAAGTAAGTAAAAGTCACAAACTGAAAAAGGGATTATTATTTAAAAAAAAACAAAAGTTTCGAATTTGGAATTAGCTTTTTTCATACCCAGACTCTTTATTAAGTGCCAGCAACATAATTTGGCTATTAAAACCTCTTTAGAACTAAATGATTACCAATAATGTAGAAAAATCAAAACCGCCCATTTTTTTTTTACAAAGGAGTGTATTTGCGGTCGTGGGCATGGCAAATTAGTTATTGAAAATGTGTCATTTTCGATTCGATAACCTGTCGAATAGTTGTGAATAGCTATGCTATAAACATAATGCTTACCGTCCCCGGAAGGGCCAATCTAAACAGGCAAATTATAGGCATTGTGCCACAAGTGGCCACAACATGATCAGAATTGGGCTCAAAACTACTTGTAAGGTAAGAAGTGGAATTGTTATCGGATTATAGACACATATGATAGATTATTCGGATAGTATACAGTTATGCAGACATTGGCACTAAAACATTAAACGGAAAAATCAAAACCTATTCCCGCACGCGTATCATGACCACCATAGAAACGGGTTTTGTCGACGGAAGAATAGACAAACTGACAGATTGTAGAAAGATTTCTATCGTCTTAAGCATGGCGATGAAGTGAAGAAATGTTTCTGTTCTTCAGTCGACAAAAGTCTACAATGTTAAGCATGACGACCAATTTTTCTCTACTTTTGACACTTGGGGGTAGAAAGATTTGTTCTCAACAAGTGTCAAATAGTCTACATCACGTTGGACTTAAAACAAGAATATTTATAAGAAATCTCACGATACAGATAACACCTAATATTAAGGGTCTGCTCGCTCTGTGGACGTCGTCGATGGAAAGGGCGCGTCCGTGCTGGCGCGCGCTTTTACAGTATCAGTGCTAAGTACTTTGGTTCATCGCCTACAATATTGACTTTATTTGCTCCCCGTTGCTATGGAAAGAATAAATGTCTTTGTCTGTCTTCATAGAAACGCGAGCCTACAGGTTGCCCCGTGGTCGGACAGAAGAGATGTTGAGTTGGATAGAAAGAACTTTGTCTATTCTCGGTAGAATAGAGATAGATGGATAGATCAGTCAAGCCCCGCGAGCAGTTGTTCATAGATTTGCTTCTACAAATCTACAATGATGATTTCTGTAAAAAGTTGTCAATGAATCAATAATTCGACAGATACTCTGGTAGATAGATATCGTACCTACATTGGATAAATCGTCCTATTGTATAATTGCACTGTCAAAGGAATCAATAACATTTGATAAGTGTTTTTATTTACGCTTGGTGTTATTGGGTTTTTCCATCTGGAATTTCTCAGTAGCAGCACGGAGTGTGGATATGTGCCAGGTTGATGACAGTACACTCGCCCCCTATTATAGGAGACTTAAGGGGAATCGCCAGGGTTGCCCGCGACATTAAAATTTTCTTACGGGTCAGTGTCAGGTTGTATTGAATAACTATTCCTGAAATAGTCATTCAATGTGGTCTATGATCTGCCTCTTCATAGGAAAATGCTGTAGCAGACATTTATAGCCAGTGCACTTAATTTTGATTGAACTTGACCTTGACATATATTTATAGTGACTTGTATTGTTTTTATAATATCATTTTTTAAATGTCTTTAGAAACCTAAAGAAATTTAATAAATCAGGGTCACAGAATTAAAAATTAAACAATTTTGAATTCTGTGACCCTGACAATTTGTATCTTTTAATGTTCATTTATTTTAATAGCATTGAAATTTTATTCAGAGGTATTAGTATTCTGTGGCAATAGGCGTCGTGATATTTTATTACAGAAAACGTAAGAAAATTTGAATTTCGCGGACTTCTATGTCGTTTCCCGCGAAATGTGGGTGTACTATAGGTGCACCTCTGCCTAACCGTTGGGGGTTACAGGCGTGATGTTATGTTGTTATATGTAGATAGATGTCGTACCTAAAAATAGGAAAAACTAGATTACAGACTTACAGAATCATCAACTCTTGATAAATTTCTTTTACTAAGCTCATCGAAGCGTGTTATAAAGTCGCGATGTCGACTCATAATCATAACAACTATAGTGTAACGTTTATCACTCGCGGGTAATTAAATACTTGCCAGTCATCCTCTACAAATTAAATACAATAATACAATGATACACAGTACATTCATTATTATCATAACTAATGGTTTTATTATTCTAAACAAATTCTTTGTAGGTAACCTACACAAATTATATGTATGTCTCATACATCTTCATTTTTATTTATCTGGTGCTTAAAACACAGGAGTCCTCCTAGTTTAAGCCCAGTTGCACATTTCTTGTATCTTGCCACTAAGTTACAAAGTCTAATTTAAGGTACAATAATAAATTTTAAATAGGTTTTAAGTCTTGAACAAATAAATATTGTTATTGTGTATTTAAGGCAGTCGCCCCATTTTCTAAAACGCTAATCAACTCTTCCTGAATCTCATGGTAAATGCTATAATTGTCTGACTGAAATAACAAAAACAGCCAATGAAACCACTGGACATTGAGATTGACAGTCTATTAGCTACTTTTTGCCCATAACTATAAGCCTAAAGTAGCCTTTTCGAAACCGACACCCTAATTGCGTAACACACTATCGAAGAAATTGTCTGCTCAACAACGTAAATAACGCAATGAATGTTGTTGAACTGTCAAAATAAAAGCCATTCCTACGGATAGTGTGTTACGCAATCACCCCGCGGGTGTAAATAAGACTTATCAAATAGATATTTAGGTTTTGTACCTATTATAATTTATAACGATATAATTCACGTTACTAAAGTATTGCGTTGCTTTTCCACATCACAAACAAACATCACGATCTTCCGTTAAATTGGCCTATTTCGTTTTTATACATAACATCACGCCTGTACCTAATCTCCGCAAGGTTAGGCAGACCTATAGATATTACATCCACATTTCGCCAGTTATGTTCAAGCCCATATACTTAACAGGAGGCGAGGCTATTGCCATCAATCGGGCACAAATCCAAACTCCGGAATGCTTCTAATAAATTCCAGATGTGTGTGTTATTGGGTTGGATGTGTGTTATTGGGTTTATCCCAATAACACTGACCTATCTGGGAATTGAACCCAGGACCTCGTGCTCAGCAGTAGTGCTGGCGACCACTAGACCAATGAGGCAGGCAGTTTCTATACAAATATTACAATTAATGCGTATCTATAGACGGAGCTGTTACTCATTCATTCATACGCGTTCAATGAGTCGGTATCTACTTGTGAAGTTGTTCCGTAAACAATGACTCCTTATCATAGGCGAGCCCCTCATATAATCAGTCTATAATGTTCCCACTGCCGGTCTTTTAGTATTACTTTACCGTACTGCCGGGGCACAGGCCTCCTCTCTTTTTATTTTGAAAAAGAGAGGGCGGGTTGGTAGATGTCACGTCTTCGAATTTTTGGTTCAAGGACATGCCGGTTTCCTCACGACGTTTTCCTTCACCGTTTTGAGAGCAGTGGTGATGAAATAAATTACTCAAAGTAACGCGCCTGACTGGGTTTGAACCCACGACGTACAGTAGGTACAACTCGTAAGTCGGAGTCGTTACCACTGGGCCACCATTGGTCGAGCCTCTAAGCTCAACAAATATTGTTAGGAACACAACAATTTTCCGAAGTACATACATGTATATCTAAAACGTTCACGGTGACTTGCATATTTATACTTATTCATACCAGCTGCGACTTTGTAAACACGGTTAATCCCCATTACTTAGATAGTTCGAATGTTAAACTTAAACTTGTTCGCACTTAAACTTAAAATCATATTATAGCCTAAAAGAATTTTTAACCGAGAAATAAATAAATTAATATCGACTTGAACACATTACACATAAATAACTAGGTACTCTATAAAACACCAGTCCGCTACTACCTCATTCCTGTATTTTTTTTGTGATTACTTTCTATTTTATTTTATCTGAAAATGTGACATATTATAATGTAAAACTAATCTATTGACATTAAATTAACTGAGATAATAATGACATTTAGGCTCATTGCAAATGACATAAATTGTAGTAAGTATGAGATTATAATGTGAAAATGATAATTTATTTATTTTATTTAGTTTATAAGAATGACATAATGTATAATAATAATTAATAATTTTTAAATTAATCTATATTAACAAATTTTATGAATAATGATAGCATGTGACATTAATTATAACCTATCGCCTATACATTGCTGTGCCCTAGCAGGGTTCATTGTTTGGAACTATCATAATGTAACAACCTGTAAACAACATGTAATGCAATAAATGAATGATTATGATTATGTTTCTGTCCTTCACTTTTTTTTGCTATGTAATAATATAGGTAGTCGTTGTTACTGCCTCGGTGGTCTAGTGGTCGCAAGCGCTACTGCTGCGCAGGAGGTCCTAGGTTTCGATTCCCAAGTCGAGTAAAGTGATATTGGGCTTTTTCATCTGAAATTCTCAGTAGCAACCCGGAATCTGGATTTGCGCCTGGTTGATAGCAATAGGCTTGCCCCTATTATATGGGACAACTGGCGAAATGTGGGTGTATTATAGGTAGGTACACCTCTACCTAACCTTTCGGGAAATACAGTCGTGACTCGTGATGTTATTTTATATTGTTAAATATCTTCATTATTTGAATTTGTATCCGTATAGAGGAACTGTGGAGGCAGACTTAACGGTCTGATTCTAAATTCCGACCTAGATGAAACCAGTATTCTGCTTAGACGCGTCAAAATTTACAATTGTTATTCGTGACTCAATAGTAAAAATGAGTCACTTCCGAGAAAAGATTTTGATTATAAGAAATAGAGTTTGATGATAAACCCATGATTCTTAATCATAATTTTAAATTGGAAATTGAACAGGATTGGTAGGCCAATGCAAAACTTCAGAGGGAAGATGTAGAGGGCCTTTGAATGTGGTGTATACCGCCCATACAGGCACTCGCAAACTGTAACCATGAATTTAGCATAATGATTCTAAACCCCTTAGAGTAAATTATTCGACGGTTATCAAAAAAAACTGCTATTTCTATGAAACAGCTATTTTTTTAAAAATAACCCTTGAAAAATTTCAACGCACGGGGGTTTCAGAATCTTCATGTATTGAATGTTACGCGTCATTTACGCGTCGATGTTCCTGCCAACCTGTATACAAGTAATTTTGGGCATCATCGTAAAAAGATTTCGCGATTCTAAACCTGCATTTTCTTCCACAGGCCATGTTCACAAGTGGACTGAAAGAGTGCGAGATGTCTCGAGTACGTCTGCAAGGCGTGTGTCCCTCGGCCATCGCGTGGCTGGTGTACTTCCTGTACACCGGCAAGATTAGGATCACTGAGATCACCGTCTGCCAGCTGTTGCCTGCCGCCACCATGTTCCAAGTAAGTTATTCGTTATGTTACGATAAAACATGAATAATACGACTAAAGAGCCGGTTACTGTCCCATTGCAGGGCAAAGGCCCCTTCTCATGCTATCTTTGCATTAGCATTAATCACCACGCTTGCTCAAGACGGATTAGCGACTTCAGACTTATATTAATTACACGCAATGTTCGTAAAAATCCTATATTTATAATAAATATCGATATTTGATATACCGGGTCAAATTAAATTAGCTAGCGAAACTCCGCAGACGTAATGGGTACCGATATCTTAACATAATAAAACAAAAAAGAAACATAATTTGATGATTTTTTTTGTGTAGCCACTTGAAATATCAGTTTAGAAAATCAGTTTTTTTTTGTTTGTAAACTTTACAGACGTGATGAGTATCGACATCTAAATCTAAAACAAAAGAAAACATTTTTTAAGAAGCTATTTTTTATGTAAGTGCTGTGTACGCCTGTAAATGACTAATTCACCATAACTCAACAAATTAAATACCTACAATGATACACAATACATTCATTATTATCATAACTAATGGTTTTATTATTCTAAACATATTCTTTGTAGGTAACCTACACAAATTATATGTATGTCTCATACATCTTCATTTTTATTTATCTGGTGCTTATAACACAGGAGTCCTCCTAGTTTAAGCCCAGTCGACCCATTTTCTAAAACGCTAATCAACTCTAACAGACTTTCATGAATCTCATGGTAAATGCTATAATTGTCTGACTGAAATAACAAAAACAGCCAATGAAGCCACTGGACATGAGATTGACAGTCTATTAGCTACTTTTTGCTCATAACTATAAGCCTTTTTTTTCCGGATGGGAAATCATCAAATGACCCCTCCCGCTCTGGGTGGAGCGGAAGGGAGTGTCAGACTCTTACTGACTAAAACCCTTTTGCCCTTTATGTTCCGGGGTAGCGTTAACCCTTTCGGACGATCCCGCTGAAACTATAAGCCTAAAGTAGCCTTTTCCAAAACCGACACCCTAATTGCGTAACACACTATCGAAGAAATTGTCTACTCAACAACGTAAATAACGCAATAAATGTTGTTGAACTGTCAAAATAAAAGCCATTCCTACGGATAGTGTGTTACGCAATCACCCCGCGGGTTTAAATAAGACTTATCAAATAAACGTAATATTTAAGAAGCTATTTTTTATGTAAGTGCTGTGTACGCCTGTAAATGACTAACTCACCATAACTCAATGCTTATGTTATTTTTTATTATGTTAATGTTTCTAGTGAATAGGTCGTTGGTGTACAGTCGCCTGCAGATAAAACGGGACCCCTCAACGCTCACTGCTTATAGTTTATTTGTAAGGCGGGGGGGTCCGTTTTCTCTGCAGGCGTCGGTACCTATCAAATAAAATACAGATTTCCTCAACTCTTACTTGAAGTAAGAGTTGAGGAAATCTAACAACATTACCAGAGGTCGTTGACGCCCAAATAAAAACATCAATCAGTGTCAGTAATGTCTAAGATAAACTTAGAAAGTACATATGAATTGAAAAACACACACATTCGTACTTGCCCGGATTTGAACCCACCACTATTTCATGAGCCTTATTTATGACGTCACTGGCGTATTGTCGGGGCAACAAAGACAACTCTGCCTACTCCATAAGGGAAAATATTGTTATTTTGAAATGAACAAACAAACTAATACTAAAATATACTCCCTGATATTCAAAATAATAATTATATCTAATCTGTTGTGTATAAATAAAAGGAGGAAAGACATAAGTACACATAGGCAAACCCCACATTAGTCAGCAACCAGTGAAACGCGTATTTTTGTTTACTCATTGTTTCCTCTGTTAAACAAACAATATTTTCATGGTAAGACGCAGGACTGTTTGATAACTGCGTAAAAAAAAACTGACTGGCAAAAAATACAACTATTAATATACATGACAAACCCAGACAATCTCAGGGTTTTTTCCCCGTAAACAGCATAAAAGTCTATGAACATAGACTTTCAATGAACATAGAATCAATCTGCCTATCCTTTTCCCAACTATCTTGGGTTCGGCTTCCAGTCTAACCGGATGCAGCTGAATACCAGTATTTTTGTTCTTTATTTCTATTTTTTTTTTAAGTCTATGTACAATCTGAAGTATTTTTATTAAATAGCATTAATAACACAATTAATATTTAAATAACCTTTTCTCTGTGCCTAAGTCGAAATATTTATAAGATTTCAGTAATTTTAAATCTGTAGTTTTGAATCATTCATTTTCATTCAATATGTAATTCATATTGTCATCGATTTTTCTACTCTTTCCTTCCTTAGTTGACAGTTAATATACCAATATAGCACAGTTCATCTATTACATCAGCTTATATTGAACTTATCATCGTATTGATTAACATTCACATACATGCACTACGGTTCTCGGTAACTCATGCATAAGTAAACCTGTTTACATCGCCTTTCCTTTCTTTGTTTCCAAAGAATTCTAATGATACGCATAATGTACACTGATATATTGTATATTTTGTTTAATACTTACTTTTGGACTACGTAGAAACTGACAATTAAATAAAAAAACGACGGGAGTGCCGGCAGAAGTGAAAACTTACCGTCTTACGAATTTTCGATCAGGGTCACGTGTCCTGACGCGAGTTTAACATTTTTTACCCATTACAAAAAAAGTGTTCAACGCCGCTAAAGAAGTTTTCACTTCAATAAAAACTTTTTACTACTTAGCTAAGAGTTTGCTGAAGGAAAAACATCGTGAGGAAACCTGGACTTACATACATTAAATATAAGTCTGATATCAACAAGCCGTTTTCAGCAAACGTGGTGATCAATGCTCATGCTTTCTCTGTATGAGATGAGGTAGACTTGCAGTGGGACAATAATAAACTGATGTTATTATTATATAGGAGTTTAATTGTATCTGCCTCATCTTCGCCAGCCTATATTGCAGTCAACTGCTGTTTAAAGGCTCTTTCCAATGGCAAGCCATTAATCTCGATTCTCGGCCAATTCCATCGATCCTAAGTCTATTGAACTAAAATATTTTAATTACTATGCAAATAAAAAATTATGAGTAATCAATTTAGATATTTATTTAAACTGCCTGAGGCAGTGTCACTAGTGATTGATTAATGGTTCTGCGGTTACGAATCTTATTGGCCAGCATCGTAATTTTGTCAAGCAATATCACCCTTCAGGGAGAGGCTGTGTTGATATTCTGATTCTGAAAGCAAACAAGGTCCCTTTGAAGGAGTTCCCACAGTTACGTATAAATGTGTAAACTTTAGCAATCTACACTTATTTTAGCTGTGTGCCGACAGATTTCGAACGTGATCGACGCATGCTGCGCTTTCCTGGAGAGGCAGCTGGACCCGTCCAACGCCATCGGCATCGCCAACTTCGGGGAGCAACATGGCTGCGTCGACCTCAAGAAAAAGGCCCATCATTTCATTGAAAGGCATTTTACTCAGGTACGGGAACATTAAGAAAATCAAGTACCTTTTTTTTCTCTGGGAAAATCCTCATGCATAATAATCCCCTGTCTGGGGAGAACTTAGGGTTATGTCGGACTCCTACCAACTAATATTGGAGATAATTGTACATACGCCGCACCCCTGACTGGTATCAGCCCGCCATGCCTACAGAGCCCCCATCAAAATCAAGTACCTGGTTAATTAATCAATAGATGCATTCGTGTTATCTATAATCCAATCTAATTATTAAATATAGAAACTATTACGCAGTGTAGCGGATTTTTGTTAACTTATCGGATAGCGGACTTCGATTCTATTTACTAACAAAATGGAGGTTATAGTAAAATTTTAGCAATCTCATCCACTGACTGCAATTTATTATCTAACTAGCTGCGCCCCGCGGTTTCACCCGCGTAAGTTTCGATCCCGTGGGAATATCGGGATAAAAGTATCCTATATGTTAATCCTGCTTATAAACCATCTGTGTGCCAAATTTCATCAAAATCCGTTCAGTAGCTTTTGCGTGAAAGAGTAACAAACATCCATCCATACAAACTTTCACGTTTATAATATTATAATATAATATAATATTGTAGTAGGATAGGATTAAATGGTAACGAAAAATATATACCTATTCCCTTCCCAATATCGTCATCTTCTTCTTCGTGTCGCTGGCACGACTGTATTTTAAATCTTATTTTCCCAAAACTTTACCACTTCCAAGGCGTTGTCGGTGGCAGCACAATCATCATCGTCTGCCTAGCCTTTTCCTAACTATGTTGGGGTCGGCTTCCAGCCTAACCGGAAGTAGCTGAATACCAGTATTTTACATGGAGCGTCTGCCTATCTGACCAATACAGCAGCACAGTATCTGGTGGCAGCGCAATATCATCATGAAATCCTGAAAAAAGCTCATAAAATGATCACGTGTTAACTCAAGTTATAAGTCACAGATTTATGATGATAATCTAAGTCAACAGTAACACGTGAGTGACATCGCGACATGACAAGACAAGTTAAATGCGACATGACAAGTTAAAACAGTATCCCGGGATAAACAGTGTTGTCACGCTGCGACGACGTGGGGAATTACGAATTCGCTACTATAGATAAGGGACATCGTGGATTAACGTCGCCTGACGTCTTGGGTGTCTAATGATGATCGTTATCACAGGAAATAAATTCGATTTTTGGTAGTTTGTCCTACTAGAGGTTCCAAATGCAAGTCAAAACTTAAGGTTATATCAAGAATGCGGTTATCATGGCATCCTTTCCTCGCTTTCCACTTATCTGTATGTAGATAAAATCCTCTAGATTTTCTTCGTCGTGTCGATGGCACGGCAGTGAAATAGATTAGATTAGTGATTGTGTGTTTTATGTGTATGATTTTGTTGACCAACAACTTTGCCACTTCCAGGTCACCTTTTTTTTCCTAGATAAAAGCTAATAATGCAGAATTTGTGATGCAAACCCTCCGTCCCTATCTAGCTGTCTATTAGATAATTACTATAAAACATAAAAAAAACCCTTTCTAGATAAAAGAAAATTAGCATAAAAGCAAATTAATTAAATCTCATATTATTTTTACAGGTGTGTCAAGAAGAAGAGTTCCTACAGCTAACGCCTCAAGAATTAATATGTATGATTCGCAAAGATGAACTAAACGTAAGGGAAGAAAGAGAGGTCTACAATGCAGTGTTGAGCTGGGTAAGATAATTATATTAATTACTAGTTTCTGCCCGCGACTTCGCCCGCGTGAAATTTCGTGTCAACCCACCCCGTCGCATCGTACGTCCTTGCGTTCAGCACGATCTGACGGGGTCCGCTAGGGCCGATGCCTGCCAGGGCCGCAGGTTGTTCGAAAGAGATACCGTGGCCCCTGGCATAGGCAACTGAAGGAACACGGGTGGGTTTTAGTCAGTAAAAGTCTGACACGCCCTCCCGCTTCGCCCAGAGCGGGAGAAGTCATATGATGATTTCCCACCCAGAAAAAAAAGGGTCCTTGCGTGATGTTAAATAGCCTTCCTCGAGAATAGGGCTAACAAATGCATAAAGAATTTTTCAAATCCGACTGTTAGTTTTAGAGCTTAGCGCGTCCAAACAAACAAACAAAACAGCAAACAAACTTATCTGCTTTATCATGATTATAGATATTGATAGATTATTATTATGTTGTAGATAACAGTACCGCACACACCACATTTCTACTCCACACTGAGCCAACGTGGTGAATTACGGGCCCCTCCCTCTCACAGATAGGAGGCCCGACTCCCAGCAGTGGGAGCATTAAAAGACTGATTATTTAAATAACAGTGATAAAACTTGGCCTTGTTTTATGTAATTCAAACAATTCAAATGTAATTAAAATTAAAACGTTACCTACGCAACAGATTAGGAATGTCTTATAAAAAATAGATTTTGTGCAAATTTTCAAAGAACGTGTGTCACTGTAGCATTATTCCATACGAACCCCGAGTTGCAGCACTTGTTCAATATTATGATCTGTTGCCAAAGGTCAATCGTATGTCAAGAATTGATCGGCTGAAGTTTTTTTGTTCAACCGATTACGTGAACAATCATGAGATCATTCACATCACATGATAGCCTTCTTCTAGAATAGAATAGAATAGAATACTCTTTATTGTACACCATACAAATTATAAAACATAATTATATACAAAATTCTTCTAGCCTTCTTTGGAGCTGGTTCGCCGGTAGCAATGCACTGTTTCGATTGTTGCTTGGTTTCTGGGGTATGGTGGTGGATCCATGTTTCGTCTACTGTTATAAAACGACGCAAGAATTCGGGTTTTATCCCGTTGAAACAACGCCAAGCCTGCCTCCGAAGTGGTCACACGCATGCGTTTTTGGTCAACAGTCAGTAAACGCGGCACCCATCGCGAGGATCGCTTCTTCATATCTAAATGTTAGTGTAAGGTATTGCGAACACGTTCGTCTGAGATGCCTACTATCTCGACTATCTCCCTCATTTTTACTCTTCGGTCGTTCAACACTATATCGTGGATTTTAGCGATCATCTCTGGAGTAGTGACCTCAACTGGGCGTCCTGGACGCACAGCATCACTTGTGCTTGTACGACCACACCGAAAATCGTTGAACCACTTATGAATAATTTTAATCGATAGAGCAGAGTCCCCATAATATTCATCAAGTTTTTGTTTCATTTCCGTTATAGTATTTTTGCGCAAAAAATAATGTTTAATCACTACACGAAATTCACTTTTCTTCATCTTTGCAAAAACGTGTTCAGTTGTTTTTCTTTAATGGCTGTCAAAAAAAAAAACTAACCGGCAGTCTAGCTGAAAATTTTAATTTAGTCCTTCAAAAGAGTTGTGAACAAGGAGGTTCCATGCAATTTGCGATCATTTTATTCCAAAATACATTTTTACCAGACTTATCACTCCGCCCTCGTAGTGTCTATCTGGAACTACTTAATTAAAACACAGTACTTTTATCACAATCCCTTTACTTGCCTTGGAGGTAGTACTTATGCTATCGTGGCGGGTACTTACGTGGCTTCAGCTCATGAATAAGGTCATGAAACACGTTTACCTATCTTATATAGGCCAACAAACTCGAGGTCCGGCATTTCGAAGACTATGTTCATTTTCAGAGGGTGCGCGTGCTCCAGATTTTTTTTTATAAAGGCCTAAATTTGCCATTATTACAACATTTCTTCACAAAACCTCCCGGCAAACCGGCGCTGGCGCTCTGTCTCGTATAGGGTCTTAGCATTATGCTGAGCGATAGCCGTTTTGTGTGAATGTGACCCCTAACTTGTTACTTTTTTTTGTGTGTTTATGTTCTTTTTATGCGTCATGTTTGCCGCAAATAAACGTATTTTCTTTCTTTCTTTAATATGATTTGTGAGATGTTGCTTTTGACTAAAATCTTATGAATCTGCTATTTGACATTAAACTTCAATAAAGCAATTCATAATTTGTGGACCATTTTACGAATTTCCATACAAAACTGTCAAACAGGTGAATTGCGTGATATGAATTGAACACGGATCATATTATGAATTGTCAGTTTGTGATCATTTTACGATTTTTAATATGATTCATATTGCTATCCTATTATGATTCTGCCAAAGTGGCCTTTTTAGGCCCCCTGATCTCTGGTTCGGAAACTGATCTCAATACAGAACGTTTAAAGACTATCAGTGTTTAAAATGATGGGAGTAAGACAGGCAATAATTTATACAGGGTCGCAGGGATATCGAACCTGTTACCATGGACTCAGTAGTTACATGATTCTGGGTGACCGTCCTGTGATGAGGTCGGTTATTAAAACATCTAAAAATCTGCCATTTCCTACAAAAATAAAATACCTACATGATCAAATTGTATGGAACAGTAAAGTTTTTGTTAAATAAACAACGAAAAATTTCAATGCGGGGGCAAAATGGGGCAATATTTCAGTCCAGAATCATGTAATGAATCCATAGTTGCGCGTTGATGTCCCTACTCCCTGCCACCCCGAATACCTACCTAAATACATTTTTTTTTTTTAAAAAAACGTTGCCCCACTCTAGGAATTTCTCCTGTATCGTAGGTGCGTTTACAAACATTAAACTCACATACACAAACAGCCAGACCCGGTACAACTACTTGTAGGTCATACAAATATTTGTTCCGTGCGGGAATCGAACCCGCGACACGCAGCGCAGCAGTCAATCGCTTAACCACTGCTCCAACCGTGCCGTCAAACATAGTATGTACATAGTAGTTCTCGAAATGTTTTACCCAATTCCGTAGCTCAGTAATAATAGCTACTACGGCACCTATTGACTATTACACAATGCTATGTATTATGATAAGTAAATTCCGCGACATCCGTTACAATCGCAAAATAAATTGACAATTCACTATTATCGCGTGTTCAAACATACTAATGGTTCGCGGAATATTCAACATCAGTTACTTAGAAGCAGCTGTTGTGCCAATACCGCGAGGTCATTGTGTCACCGTCGAAGTAGCTAATTATTTCTACCAATAGGCTCCGTGAAGAGCAAATAATCAGCACCCTTATTACTTAACACACTATCAATCGCAATCTGATTGATTCTGAAAGGTATTACTAATCATTGCTTCGTATGATCGAATTTGTCTGCTCAACAACGTAAATAACGTTATGAATGTTTTTGTCAAAATGAAAGCCATTGTTGTTGACAATGTTGTTTGTGTTTTATTTTTTGACGTTTTAATTTTAACAAAAGTAGCAACGAAATCGGAGTCTGATGAATAATAATCAGTTTTACCACAATAAACATTAATGTGTTTTTCTAACGAAGTCAAAAACGACAATAAATAAAAGCATTCGAACGGTACGTGTCAAGGAACTGCCAATAAAAATTAATTTGTTAACTACAGGGGTGTGCTATTACCTTATATTAACGTAACCTACCTACTATAAACCCTATGTAATGGATAGAAAGTTGAAATTTCAATAAAAACCTAACCATACTTGCAAGTTATTTGGTGAATCTCCGACACTTAAGATTAGATTGCCACTTCGGGTAAAGTAATTCAAATTGTAGTTTTTTTTTGTCAAGTGTTGCTAGGGTAAACTTTGAATCTGCTATTTTTCTAGGTTTGACAATAAATATCAATTGATAAATATCCACATAAATAACAACTGATGTAATATATCCACTGATATATGTATATTAGCGCATCCGGCAAATAATAATAATTATCAAGTTTTGTAAATGCGTTTATCATTGGTTGCATGGTAAGATTGTAGAGTCAACGACCGACCGAATGCTAAATGTACCCCACATGCGAATGTTGCCATCCTTCGCTGCTATCTTATCTCTCCAGATATCGTTGAACTCGTATTAGCGATATTTTAAGTAAAGCATGACTCTCAGTTTCGTTATCTAAGTATCTATACTACCACTAAAAACAACGCTTTGGAAATAAATTACTTTACATGTTTTAACACAGAATTTAAAGTCTGCACATAATTATGGCCATTCGATTAAAAGTTTTTAACTAATAGACCTGGGGGTCTACTATGAAGTGCAAAGTGCGAATGATCGGATCGGACCGACACATGGCCGAACCGAATATTATTGAAAAATGCGAAAAAGGTTCGGATCGGCTCAGTTGGGCCGGGACCATAGTCAATATTCGAAAGAGTGTAGAAGTGTAGGATCGGAACCGACCGAACCAAATAGTAACTTCGTAGCAGGAAACGGCCGAACATTCGGCCGATACTACTTCGGAGTAGGCCCCCTGGATTTTTACTAATAACTGTTAAAAAAATTAAATGACACGTAAAACCACAGACATTTTTAAACTAGTCAATCACGATAATATCATTGATATACTAACTATCGTGCAGCAGTGGTGGGCCAGTTATAACGGCCCCGACTTACGACTTGCGAGTTGTAAGTCGTGGGTTCAAACCCAGACAGGCGCTTTACTTTGTGTAATACATTTCATTACCACTGCTCTCGAAACGGTGAAGGAAAACGTCGTGAGGAAACCGGCATATCTTAGAACCAAAACTTCGAAGACATGTGACATCTACCAAACCGCACTGGGCGCGTGGTGGTTTACGGCCCACTCCCGCTCACAGAGAGGAGGCCGGTGTCCCAGGAGCAGGAACGTTATAGGCTGATAATGCTACTAACTAACATTACTAAATACACGTCATAAAAAGGCCCCCAGTAAACGATGATCGATCTTTCTATGAAGAAAAACCAGTTAAGTATCATCTGTGCCGATATTTTGTCTATCATTGAATGACGTGGGCATGAATATTGTAGTGAAATCAAATAATCACATTATCGGAAAATAAATACGTCATTGTGAATTCCATAACGATTGTGTTAGTCTCCGAGCAATTAGTAATTAATTATTTAATACTAGCTTTATCGTTCCCACACCCCGGAGCAATTAGTTTTGCCTTCGTTACTATATTATTATATGTATAGATTTTTTCAAAATAATCTTGAGCGGAGATTTTATGATTGGGAACTTAGGATTTTGTGTTTGGGGTTGGACCTCTTATCAGTGCTAATAAATTATAGGAACATCATTTTAAAGGATATTGCTAATCCATTGCTTCATATGTTTGAAAAATTTGTCTGTTCAACAACGTAAATAACGCAAGGAATGTTGTTAAACTGTCAAAATGAAAGCCATTGCTACTGTTAGTGTGTTACGCAACTGCCCCGCAACTCATGCTTTGGGAATAATATTAGTCCATTTAGATTCTATCGACACGCTATGCATAAAACTAAATAGTTTTATGATGATGATGATTACCTATGTATTTGCTGCACAAATAAGTCTATTTTCTCAGAGCAAATATTATTACTAAACCGCATTGTAAGTATGTAATACAAATAAGTCGGTACGTAAATAAATAATATGAGACTCATGCTCTCATTGTACTGTTATTCGTTGACATTCACATGACTGTATGTGTAATATATCAATAAAATAATCCGTGATGATGTGAAAGTAAAATATATGAATAAATTATTGTAGAGAAAAAGTTATCGGTTTTCATATAGGTACTTTACCCTTGAGCTGGCCTAGCATAGTACGAAGTTTCAATGAAATAAGAGGCCAGCTTTTACCTGGTTTAGCTTATACGTGAGGCCTGCGAAATAAATAGAAAAGTGTTGTTTACGTTGGAACGGTGCTGACTCAAAAAAACAATCGTTATCGTATTATTAAGTATGACGTTATTAGATATGAAGTATGTTGTTCACAGTAATTAGTTGAATAAGTTGATAGTATCAGGATTCAGGACCTCGCTATTTTTATTTCCATTACTTTTATGGCAAGCGACATCGCGGTAGGCCCAGACGGAGATGGCGGTATGAGCCAGACTCCTTCAAGAAGAACTGGTCCTTAGCAGCTTTAAACAGAGAAAAGTGGAAAGAGAGTAGGGAGGCCTTTGCCCTGCAGTGGGACATCACAGTCTTTTAATAATAATATTATTAAATGTAATTTGTAAGTATTGTTACGAGCTTCGGGGTTCGTGACAATTAAAACTGCCGATAAAAATTACCAAAAATTACACTTTAATTAAACAACACTAATAACAACTCAAACACACTAATTATAAAACACAATTTCACTTAAGTCGCACTTGAAGATCGCTTTCGATGTATTCGCTTGTATCGCTTATACAAATCTGTGTCTCGGTCGTCTTAACCCGGCCTTATATAGTGCCGCAGACAGTTCTAGAACCTTCTATTGTAGAAATATCTAGAATACCGGCCCCGGCCCCGACTGACCACATGTCGATAGTTCTAGAAAGTTCTAGCATCGAAATTTCTTTAAGGATCTATTAGTTCTGCTACTCGATACTAGATGGCGCTAGTGGTAACTTGTGGCGCGCAACAGTATTTAAGTGAAATAAAGGTGATATTAATTACTTTTATGTCTGTAAACGCAAATTCAATTTAATGATGTGTGATAAATAGTTTTTGTTGCTTTCCTCACTTTCACTGTATAAGAAACTCTTGTGCAAAATGTCATGCTTCTGCACACAGCGGCTTAGACTGTGTGTTGTCTGTCAGGGAATTTTAGACTTTTACTTAGTAGATTTATATTCGCCTACAGGTGAAATATGACGAGGACAGACGGCACCCGCGCATGGAGCACATCCTGCAAGCGGTGCGGTGTCAGTACCTCACGCCCAGCTTCCTCAAGGAGCAGATGAGCACGTGCACCGTGCTCAAGAAAGTGCCCGCCTGTCGGGAGTACCTCGCTAAAATATTTAAGGTAAGCTTTTAAATTATAAACTTTTTTTAAATTAGTCAGGCTTCAGGCATGGCCCAACGTTTTCTTTTGCTATATTTTTTTCTTTTCTCTCAAAATGGCGCTGGAAAACATCGTAAGGAAACTGGTATGTCCTAGTACCAAAACGTTCGAAGACATGTGACATCTACGCAATCCGCATTGGGCCGTATGCCGCTAGTAGCGGCGGATGTGTCGAACTTATCCATATGTACCAACCATCTTTGTACCTACCATATGCGACGAATAAATGTCTTTGTCTTTGTCTTTGCCGACTGGGCAGATTTATTTTCCTGTTGAAAGTTAAAGCTGCAAAAAGAGGGTAAATGCTTATGACCACACGATAGAAAACTTATATGAGCCGAGTATACGCGATTCAGCGTCACCGACCGATTGGAGCCGAGTATACCCAATTCGGCATCACCGACGCGAGCAAGACGGTTCAGGAAGAGCGCAAGTGGGCCTAAAGAAGTTTTCACTTCAAAAACCTTTCAGGCAATCTACAATAGCATCTTTTGATAGCCTTAAGAAATTAAATGACCTATTCTTACTGAATACTCTTACAAATACTAATATCTTCATCTTGTTTCAGGATCTCACTCTACACAAGAAGCCCGTGGTGAAAGAGAGGCGACCGAACACGCCACGCATCATCTACGTCGCGGGCGGCTACTTCCGACATTCTATAGACCTGTTTGAAGCCTTCAACTTAGATGATAGCTGTTGGACGACGCTGCCCAGGCTGACAGTGCCACGGTCAGGGTTAGGAGCCGCGTTTCTTAAGGTGAGCATCATAGGAATAGGTGGAAAAAAAAAGTTGATTTAGTTAGAGAGACACGTACGAAAACGTATGTATATCATATACGTGGCGAGCGGCTACTTCAGACATTCTAACGAGTTGTTTGAGGCCTTCAACTTGGACGATTTAATATTGGGTGACGCTGCCGAGGCTGACAGTGCCACGGTCAGAGTAAGGAGGCCCGAGCCACGTATGAAAACGACAAAGTATCATATATGCCAAGCACTTGTTAGACCCGTTTGAAACCTTCAAGTTAGAGAGACACGTATGAAAACGTATGTAGGTATATCATATACGTGGCGAGCGGCTACTTCAGACATTCTAACGAGTTGTTTAATATTGGGTGACGCTGCCCAGGCTGACAGTGCCACGGTCAAGGTAAGGAGCCACGTACCATAACTACAATGTATTATATACGTCAGGCACTCGATAGATTTCTTTGAAACCTTCACCTTGGATTATTTACTATTGGGCGACGCTGCCCGGACTAACAGTGCCACGGTCAAGGTAAGGAGCCACGTACCATAACGACAATGTATTATATACGTCAGGCACTCGATAGATTTCTTTGAAACCTTCACCTTGGACGATTTACTATTGGGCGACGCTGCCCAGGCTGACAGTGCCACTGACGGTCAGGGTTAGAAGCCGCGTTTCTTAAGGTGTGCCACGTATGATAACGTATCACATGCATCAGGCACTCGATAGAGTTGTTTGAAACCTTATACTTAGACGGTAACTGTTGGGCGACGCTACCAAGCCTTTCTGCCTAAATGTGTGACCCATTAATGGTTTATCAACAACCGGTTAGCCTATCCTCGTCGTACCCTATACGTCCTATACGTCCTCTATTACTAGAAAAACCTCTTGTAAAACTCTACATAACTCTTCGGGGCATACAAGCGTGGTGTTATGGTAAAACTCAAAAATATTTCCTTGTAATGTTGCACGGACTGTTTTCATAAGAAGAAAAAAATGCCTGTGCTATTAAGCAAAGAAAAATAACTATAATGACAAATTGGTTTTCGTTCTACGAAAAACCGATTCAACATAAGTCTGAAATAATATTTAACAATAAAATTCGACGTAAGGCCGCCTGTGTACATTTCTGAGTTTGAAGTCCTACTTCCTATTATCCTACTATTATTATTATTATTTTAGTTGACATATCTCGGCACCCTGGGGGGGTCCCGAGATATGTCAACTGTGTGTTATGTCTTTGAAATGCGTACTAGGGGCCGAAGCCAACTCGCAGAGGCCCTTTACACAATTCTAAATGATGAGGAGGTACCAACCGACGATTATCCCTGTATGCAGCATGCGTGTGCACCAAAGGACAACCCCCGGTTGGTGCAGGACTATTGCAGAATATGGAAAAAAAAAACTGGGCTATGGGTTTTGATGGCTATAGTGGATCGGTTACCTTGAACTATGAAAGGTCTATGTCCCCTGCCTGACCAATGATAATTATAATATTCACAGCTGAAATGACAGGGTTGACTTACACACTCAATAATGGGCCCCCGAAAACGGTCGCTAGCACATAGTGTCGTAGCGACAAGGGGGCAACATATCCTGAGGTGCATATGAGGAGTGGAGAGGTATTCCACGGCTATCAGGACAATCCCGGAAGTACGGTCAAGATCCCTACCAGCATCTTGCTGAAATACTTCCTTCCTCCGAGCACGTTTGCTCTTGCGAATGTCCACTCAAGCCAGCCAATAAAGGCAAGAATGAGGTGGGAGCTCTGTTCCTCGTCAGTGTTCACTCCAGCCGACCAATAAAGGCAAACCAGAGGTGAGAAACAAGACTTCTCCCGGGAGATAGGGTCCGTGGGGTCGCTACTGCCCAACAGCTCGCCACATGCTGCCCTGCAGGTTCCTGTATCTCTCTTGGTCTGGCTCCTCACCTAGACCTGATCCGGCAAAGTAAACTCTTCCGTCACAGACCTAGAGTTTAGAGCGCGAAAGCTCCACCACGACGTCAACGTAGAGATACGGCGGTGGGGCTATTATTATTATATTATAAACGCGAAATTTTGTAAGGATGAATGGATGGATGTTTATTACTCTTTCACGCAAAAACTACTGAACGGATTTGGATAATATTTGGCACACAGATGGTTTATGACCAGGATTAACACATAGGATACTTTTTATCCCGATTTTCCCATGGGATCGAAACTTATGCGGGTAAAACTGCGGGGCGCAGCTAGTATTAAATAAATAAATAAGGCACATAGGTATGTGGCGATCGTACGTTACAAACCCTAAATGTTTCCGAGTCAGGATGACGGCGACAAAATGTAGCGTTTTAAACGTCATCGTTTAATAATACTTTTTTGTCCATATTTATCAGTCGCACTATATATCATTTTGTTATATAATGGTGTTTCGCATAATGTAAAATTTTTGGGCGTAATGTATCGCCATTCTGACAGTTTTTGAGTAATTATTTATTTGGCGTGGCTAGCTGAAATATGGCAAATAATTTAATAATTTAATGTTCTGTGTCTTGTAATGCTAATTACTTAACATACCTAGTATTGTATACAATCAAGTATTTTCTAACTGAACAAACAGCTGTGCTGCTGGGGAGTTTGTTGCGCCACTTCTTCCCAGCACTAGGAAGTGGTGAAGGGCGGGCGTTTTTGGGGGACTGTCTTTTGTAATTTTGACTTTTTGACGTTCGAAAAGTGCTGCCATTGAATTCTCAGCCTAATTTGAATAAATTACTTTTGATTTGATGAATATTTGTAAGGAATCTCGGCATTTTTGTCGATACGAAATCCCATCGGGCACACGGGTTGTTCCTGTATAATTTATAATTAAATGTCTCTATTTTTGCAGGGTCTATTCTACGCAGTGGGAGGTCGCAACACGTCGCCAGGATCTTCGTACGACAGCGACTGGGTGGACGTTTACAACCCCGCCACGGAACATTGGAGACCTTGCAGTCCTATGTCAACACCGAGGCACAGGGTATGTAATCAACTGTAGTAAAGTAGTTGCAAATAATAGTGGCTTTTATAATCATTGACATAAGGTTTAAAATACAACAAAAAAAAAACAAGAATATTTATTTCATCTCAAACATTATCATAAATGCATTAAGCCAGCCCCAATAAGTTACAATAGTATTTGCTAATAACTATATAGAGGATTTAAAGAAAAGTGAAATAAAACACTGATTTATCAGCTCTGGATGTGTGAGGTGTGCACATGTATGTGAATGTGTGTAGTATCAAGAAATAGTTTTTGTTTTATTGATCCTAAACAAAATGATTCCTGATGGTAAAAAAAACCTATATTTCTCATTACTTTCTGCTATAACTGTAGTCTGTAATTACCCAGTGAAAACTGTTGGATACTACAGTCGTTCGACGATAAAAAATCATAGGGACATCGTAGGAAGCGCCTGCTATATATTTTGGTATATTTGGCGTTTCTCTAGTCAAAGGCCTTTCGGCGTGACGTGGAAAGCCGGTAATCTATATACCGCCGTTAAGTGCGTCAGTTGACATATTATCTTAAGTATGCTCTTTTTCATATCTATTTTACGTATGAATGAAAATTATAATCTAACTTGAAACAATACTGAAGAATGAGAAGTGCGTGTTGTATTCCATTCATTTTCTTGAAAACTATCAGAAGCTTCATAGAATAACAACAGAGATTAAAATACGTAATCCTTGAATAAATACGAAGAAATCAAATATCGTAGATAATGGATTTGTCATTATAATAATTAATTGTTTTTTATTAATAGGTAGGAGTAGCAGTAATGGACGGACTATTATATGCAGTCGGCGGTTCCGCGGGCTCTGAATATCACAAATCAGTAGAATGGTAAGCATAACACATCTATATGTATACTGCATACGTCCGCTAATTTATAGTGAATCGGCAAACGCAGCATGGGACTTCCCCCAGCTAGATGAACAGACGACTGAAGCAAAATATCTGCAACACGTGCCTCAGGAGACATCACGAGGCATTATTCGACATGTTGTCTCTTTCGTCGTCACGAAGACGTCGGCCATGTCGTTTCATATCGGGCGTGACTTCGCACAATGTCTCCGAATACACGTGTCGCGGGACATTATTGTCCTTTTGTGAATACACGGCTTTAAAAGACTGCGACTGGAAGCAACAAGCAATAAACCGGGTGTTGAGGCGCAACTTGACTGGGAGAAGTCTATGTCCAGCAGTGGACAGCGGCAGACTGAGTTCATTAATTGCTAGCTTTATGGGCGTGGCTTGTGTTACGAGAACTTATAACACGATGATTTCAGTAGAGTCCACCAATTTTGTGATGACGAATAGATCTTTGTCAACAATCAATCAATGACATTTTCAACATTAATTATTCTAACTCCAAATTGATAATATTGTTCCCTTCCCTGGTATTGTAGCATACTAAAATATTGATAAGGTATGACTTTGCAAAAACTGCCTTCTACAATAATCGAAAAAGATAATGTTCGTGATTTCCCACTTTGATAAAATACCAAACAATAAACTATATACGAACAAAGGATTTAAGATCTGAGAAACTAGTAAGCATGATATGGATATTTGGTTCAATGCGATAGGTCACTAACAAGTTTTTTTTTATGCAACGTGTACGTTACTTGCGATAATATAAAATGTTCCTATAATTTTAACAGTATAGGTAGGTATTGATAGATACATAGAAAATGCTTTCTTATATACAGTTAGTCACGTAGATCAGTCTTAGTATACGTATACAGGGTGGCAGGGACTTCGACGCACAAACAACCTGTTAACATGGATTCAGTACATGAACATGCACACGTGACGACCTAATGGCTGCGTCAGCGAATGCTATCCGCGTTGCAGAATTTTGGGCCAAGCAAATTTAAAAAATAAAAAAAACTATATGTTTGCCATCGACACGCTAAGAAGTACATGATTCTGGATCGGTTACAGTTTACGCGTCATGGCCTTGCCACCCAGTATCACTATGAGATGAGTCCAGAAAATCATTACCTATGTATTTATTTAGACAAAGTTTTTATTAAGGTCTTCAGTATTACAGGGTACGACTCGTTTAAAACTAAAGACTCTTTACCAATCTTCACTCATTTAAGTGCCTCACATGATTCAACTTCACAGCTATAGACTTACAAGACTTTGACTTGTATGTTAAGTTGTTAACCCTATACTTTCTTTCTCTGCAGCTACGACCCCGAACGTGATACATGGACGTCAGTAGCCTCAATGGGTTGCGCGCGTCTTGGCGTGGGTGTATCCGTCGTCAATCGACTGTTGTACGCAGTCGGAGGGTTTGACGGCGCACGACGCATTGCCTCCGTCGAGTGCTACCATCCAGAGAACAACTGCTGGAATGAAGTCGCGCCGATGCATATAGCAAGGAGTGGGGCTGGTACGTAAATATATATTTTCTGCGACACGCGTGTCGCACGTGTGTTTTATACATTTATGTTCTATAATTTGTATGGTGTACAATAAAGAGTATTCTAGTCTATTCTTTCTTTAAAATCCTTTTACGACGGTTTTTTCTAGTAACTCTTGTCCTCTACTGTGTGAGTGGCTGGCACTCTTATTTGGGGTTTCGAGCCGGATATCAGAACGACTTTTGGATCGCCACATGCTAATGGCCATAGTTACAACATGGTTTTCATTTCATAAAAGCCCGTCCAAAAAGCTATGCAAAGTAGTAGTTAACCAAGTAGCTAGATTAAGACTGAACATATTTGAACTCTGTTGACTATATGAAGGATCTATCTAGGTCGTGACACTTCTTTTTAGCTATAGTCTTCTATCATCGTCATCAATTCCAATTTTCTCCAATTGCACACCATTTAGCTCATTCAGCTGCTACCCTGCGAAGATCGTCGCTCCATCTAGACTGAGGGCGTGCTACCTTACGTTTGCCGAATCGCGGTCTCCACTCGAGAACACGTCAACCCAACATTCATCGGTTCTACGGCCAATATGGCCGGCTCATTGTCACTTCAGCTTACTTATTCTGTGAACTATCACCTCATTCCGGATTATATCTCTCAGAGATAGTCTTCTATGGCTAAAGAGAAGTGTCCTTGTAGTTTTGTGCCAGGATGGATTATCTATCTGCATTTGTTAATCTATGAGTAAGTCCGCACAGCAAAACCTCGCTGGGCGATTGTTTCTCGCACGGATATAAAAATAAAAAGTTTTCGATTAAGGAATATCTGTATAATCTGTTCATACATTAATAAATATTTTCTATATTTTTAGGTGTAGCAGCAATGAGCCAGTACATCTACGTGGTGGGTGGTTACGATGGGTCACAGCAACTAGCATCGGTGGAGAGATATGACACAGAGCGAGACACGTGGGAGTTGGTCGCGCCTGTTCACATCGCGCGCTCAGCACTCTCGCTTACTGTGCTTGATAATAAACTATATGCGCTTGGTTAGTATTTCAACTTTTTTACCATTACTTCATGTGGATTTTTCCTAAAAAAAACTACTTTATTTAAGGACCTAGACAACTCAATACCAACTCGACTAAAACTAAAACTATTGAAATCTGACAGCCAGCAGGACGACGGACGAGAGAACCATACGATATAAAGTTCGGGGTTGGTGTTGAGTTGTTAGTGTGCTACGGCTAGAGTCCGACCGAATTTCGTTTACGGTTTTTGGCTGAAATATCCGTTTTCAACAGAAGAAATAAAACCGAATAAAATTGAGTACCGGCAAATCAATACTATTCAATTATAACAGCAAAATAACCGTGAAAATGTAAAACAAATGCCTTTTCTCGCTTATATCTTATCAGATTGTTTGTTTGTTTTATTAATTATTTCTGAGAAAAGTATAAAGTTTCGTATGATTTAAGTTAAGCCGTTTAATATAATAATTCAAAGCTTCTCAACTGCATTTCTTTTACTTTTTACGTAGAAAAACCTATCGACCAACAACAGTATTACAAAAAACGTTTTGAACATAATTTGTTTCTCCATATGACAATTTTGTCACCCCATATGCCTTAACTTTCGCATAGACAGCAAGGTATATGATACTAAATTGTTGTTCCAGGTGGCTACGACGGCACGTCGTTCCTAGACATAGTGGAGGTGTACGACCCGGCCAGCAACACGTGGAGCAGCGGCACTCCGCTCACGTCGGTGCGCTCCGGCCACGCGTCCGCCGTTTGCTACCAGCACGTGGCGCCACACTGCGACCTCGCCGAACAAATACCCACCGTCATCAAAAAGCTCGGCAAGCGACCTTCCGCATCAGGATCCTCAGTTTCCGGGACATCCTCTGGCTCAACCATATCCAGAAACGATGACATACCCACTGCCAACAACATCATAGGAACCCTATCCAATCCCAGAACGCCCAGCGATTACATGTAGTGAACATAACCAATCATCGTCAACGGTGATATTTCTCTAACTCGTTCGCGCAGTTAGCTTAGCTCGCAAGGGACGTATACCTGCCGTAATCTCAATGACATCCGGTTCAAAGTCCATTCCATACTACAAAGCCTGACCTGAGAATGGGTTTAAATTTATTCAGATCCTGACGATTTTATGAATGATAAATGAATATTAATCATTTTAAAGTAAATTTTAAGTTTTAAGTTCATCGCGCTATTAACTAAAATTATATCATACGGGGTGATACTAAAATTGTGCGTCACAAAGTCACGGTCGACCACTAAACTGTCAACTCATCTATTTTATACGATTATCACGAACTGATTATGAGTTCTGAGCAATCAGATAACAAATCCAAATAATATGGGCAGTATTATTTGTTACGAATCAATAAATAATAAGGAAAAATTATTTTCAAACATTGTAACCGGGAGAGCAGCATCTACAATAGTATGTCCGAATTTGTCCTAAATTATTTTTTGAGGCTCCTTTTTATGACGTCACAACAAAGTTGTTTTTAAGCAGTAAATTAATACAAGCAATATTATTTAAAAGACTTTCTGGTTAATGTAAATATTTTTTAAGTTGATATGGAAATTAAATGTATCTTTAATTAAATTAGTTATAATTATGTACAAATTCCTATAAGCTTAAGTGTTATCATTCTTTCCAATGTATCATATAGATAGAAACTATTGAAAATGTAAATATAATTTACAGTAATTATAAGGAAAATAAAGACTGTTATGGGAATATACCAAGTATTTTTATTTACTTCACAATTAAGCACAAGGCGCTAAGTCTTAAAAGTACATTTAGAAGTTGAAATAATTATATGACACAGTGAAAGTCTACATCAACAAACAGAAGCTGTCACAGTCGCCGTGCCAGTCTTTGGCAGTCGTTACGAGTCGTTAGTCGCAAGTCCGAAAATCTGACAACCTCACCAAGGAGTATCGTATTACCCAGCAACTGGGTTGTGGAGGTCACTTAGACTGGAAGCCGATCCCAACAAAATTGGGAAAGGACTAAGCAGATGATGATGAGTAAAAGTCTTTACTTCATAGTGGTTTTCCTCATGGACTTCGCGGTCTGGGACAAACGACCCGCGCGCGCGCAGCTTGCACACGACTTCTGTGACAACGCTCGCATCGAGACATTATGAGTAAAATAGTCAAACTACACACATTAAATGATTAAACGGTTGAATGCCGTAATTACAGAAACAATTAAAAAACCATTGTGCCTCGTGTTCATCCACGTTCCCGGCAAACGAATGGTTAAACTAGTACAACTATTTACACTGATAAATAAATATCATTGTTTTGTATTGATTCTTTAGTACATGATCATCTAAGCTCTTATCTCAAATACTGTGGTAACTGTATAATATCTAAATACTTAATCATAATTCCCAAACCCTGATCGTCGCACCTTTCACACAAGATTGCATTGCCATACTTTATGACATCTACTGCAACCATTCGCATTCCATACGTTGTTCCTATATCTAATTCCTATGTCCACTAAGTCATCGGTGGTCGTTTTACGACTTTTCGGCGCCTCTTCACAAATATTCTCATATCGGGTGCGTCATTGGATTCTAAAGCATTTTGCTCAGTTTGGTTGACTACTTGTACTGCATCAGTGATCGTTGTAACAGCTGTGCTTAAACGTGGATCACTAATAACATCGGTTTTTGCCGTATCGGCTTGTAGTGGATTCACGGGTGAGAATTCTTTGTGCGGTGTAGACGTAGCTAAAGCTTTCAAGATATCAATTTTAAATTCCTTTGTAGCCGGAATGGGATGGGCTTCTTTAGTGTTATCTATTACATTAACTTTGACATCTATAGCAGGTTTTGTTACTTCTATTTTATTTTCATACGCGATTTCAGGCTGTTTTCCTGTTGAAATTATTACTGTTTTGACAACAGTAGGATCCTTTAAGACAGGTTTAGGGTTCAAATTTTCATAAACGATAGGGGATGGAAGTTGGTTAGGGTCTATTATTTCTTCATTCCTCTTGGAAGGTTTCTTCTTTTTAATTTCATTAACGACTTCTTTAACTTCTACAACCTCATCAGATATTTGTGAAACAGCTTTAGGGATATCGTCATCTGCTTTTGTTTCTTGTATTTTAGCTTCACCTTTGTTTTGTGTCTGTGTATCACTAGGAATTGCATCTTTGTCAATTAGCGGGGCAGCATCAATTATTTGGTTGATTTTCATGTCAACGGCGTCTTGCGCGTCTTCAGAAATTGGTAAATATGAAGGTATTCCTAAATCCTCTGGAGTCATTAAACTATTACTGTCGCCGAAGAGATCACTGAACTTCTCCTTTGTTTCTTTAGGTTTACCTTCCTTATCTTTTTTGGATTTTGGCTTCTTTTCAGGAACATGGATGGCGTCAGCTGTAGTTTCTTTCGAATCTTTAGATATCTCCTTTGATTTCGATTTTTTCCTTTTGTGTTTTTGTTTCTTTGTACTGTCTGATTCTTTAGTTTTTTCTTCATCTGCAACATTTTTTAACTCAGCAGGATCGACTGTTCTTTCGATTTCAGTATTAAGAGAACTAGTAAGTGTTTTGTTTACTACATAATTTACAGAATCATCAGTTTTAGCTTTATTCGTGTTAAGCGGCATATCGCATTTTTTCTGTAACTTGTCTGAAACTACTATTTTATTAGTATCGATATGATCGCTATTGTCATCGCTTAGTTCTAAATCGTCTGCCACAATAGCAATCTTGGTGAGTGTGGCCTGATGTTGATTCTCGCCTCTCTCTCTTGATCTTGATTTTTTATAACCTTCTATTTTACTATAATTTTTACTATTAGGAAGAAATTCTTTCATGTTCACGTTCGCGCCTTCTTCACGCTTAGTGTATTCCTGTTTGTTAGTTAATAATTCTTTTGGTAAACTATCTTCTGCTGCACCTTTTCTATAAACGTTCATATGTTGTGCTACATTTTCGTCTACGTCAATGACAGGTACATCTGTCTTGCTCTGAGTATTTTTATTATTTTGCCCGATTTTCGGAATTCGATACTTGGCTAAATTCGGTTCCGAAACTTTATCTACGTTTGCTGGTTGCTTTAAAAGATCTTCTGGTACTTGTTTGCTTATTTCAAAATCTTGAGTATCATGTTGAATTTCCTTTGGTTTGCTAGGAATTACATTCATTTCGTCATCAGTCGCACGAGCCTCACTCGATTCCATAGATAGATCTAGATTGGCCACTGGATTATCAATGTCCATATAAATTTCATTTATAAGTGTATCACTGCATTGTGACGGTGGACGCACTAAAGCAACAGGGATGTCCGCAGGTTTAACATCCCATGCAGCTTTGTTAATTAATTTTATATAAATAGTCCTGCCTCCCGCTGTAGATAATGTCTCTACGCCATTTTGTTTCCAAAGGACATATTTTTTGCTCGTTACTCGCGGGTCTTCCAAGGCTGTAGCGGCAGTAGCCATAATTTCTGCAAAAATTTGATTGTTGTACTTTATTAATTTGGTTTTTTGTTTGCTGAACTGCTGCCCCTTCACCAATGTTAATATTTACTAACAAGTTTAATAAAGGTTATAAAAGTTACCTTAACTTCAGTTTGTATAGACACAAAGAGTTAAAATAGGATTATCATAATTAAATAAATAAACATCTATTTTTTATGTTAATTCATTTATCATTTTTGTTACCTTTAATGGGATTAGCAAGAGCTGTATCTGTGTGTACAGAATCAGGAGACTGGCAGGAAAAACGATGCATATCATATTCCATATCATATTCATGAGGAGAGAAAGTTGGTTCAGGCGCATCCATAGATTCTCTCTCATGGTAATGCCTCCTGCTTTCCTTAGAGTGAGCTTCAGGGTTACTGTACGACTCAGTCCTCTGTCTTTTAGTACGAGGTTGATCATGATCTTTTGATCCATATTTGGATGAATATTGACTGTCATGGTGTGGTCTATTGTTTTCGTAATCATAAGAATGTCTGTCATAATCAGATCGGTGGTCTGATTTCCGACGTTGATCACGGTTATAAAACTTTTGATATTCAGGACTCTCCATAGATCTGCCTTGATATCTTCCACGTTCATGTCTGGTGTAATCATCTTGATGTTCCTTGTATTGTCTCTTCTGTCCTCTCTCTGGACTGTATTGTTTTCTGTACTTTAAAGAAATTTCGTACTTATCCCGACCTCTGAATGTGGTACTGTCATGGTGTCTGCTTGACCTACCTTTGTAGTTATCCCTTAGAGTAGATTCAGTGTTATTATACCCTCTGTCATCCATACTAAATGTTCCAGAAGCAGTTTTATTACTATGTCTATCAATTGGCATTTTGTTTACATTTCTCCTTTCGTGATCACTTCGGAGATTATCAGTTCTTGGATCTTTGGCTTGGTAGTTTCGTTCTGGTTCCTCATCAGAACTAAATACGGCGACGGGATTGCTGTAATGTTAAAACTTTATGTTAATGACGTACAGTCAGCTTTCAAGGAATGTTAAAACATCAAGCAAAAGTATTACCGCACAGCTGGCATTGACATCCTTCTATTGTTAATGCTGCTTGCAGATGTCTTGGGTGGCTCATTACATTCAGTCTTATGTTGTGCAATGTTTTCATTAACACTACTTTTCCTATTGGTGGTTAATTCTACTTTTTCGCCAACATTGTAAGACTTGCTTTTATTGCAAGCACCAGGATCAGGAACCGCGTCTTTCGGCGGTAAAACAGGCGTTTCACGTCTAAAATAATAAAAACTCTATTACCAATTGTCAAGGTTTCCATGTAATCTAAGAATAAATCGGTTATGCAGTGATTATAGATAGATATACACTAAGAAGATGCAAAGCACATCAACTGTGTAGAAAGCTACTACTATTTGGGGTTTATTTATAAATATTTATTAAAGTTAAGTGACATTTAAACCTCAAAAATGTATGGTTAAACAGTCGTTAATCAATACATAACTTATGTTTATGAATAAAGTGGTTTATGACTAGGCTATGAATACGAGGGCGACACTGAAAGTTTTTAGAACTGGCCACTTGTAAACGATATATTAAAAAAATAAGTGCAAATTTTGAAAATGGAACTATTTGCCAATATTATTATCAAAATCAAAAGTCATTTATTCAAATTAGGCTGAGAATCAGCACTTTCGAACGTCAAAATTACAAAAGACAGTCCCCCAAAAACCCTTCACTATTGTGTATATATTTTATTCATTTGTCATTTGTTTACGATTTGGCGGCAAATTGAAAATTGTCTGCGTCACGTCAGCATGAATTTAACGCGAGAAAATTTTCGTACAATGATTTTCTAGGACTTTCGATATCATTTAAGTCAACAAGAAAGTTATGATAGACATCGATTGGCCTTTCACGATGAAGCCCCATCTCGTGCCACTGTTTACAACTGGTTTAATGAGTTTAAACGTGGTCGCACTAATCTCACCGATGATCTGCGTGAGGGACGGCCTTCTACGGCGACGACTGAAGATAACATCAGTGTTGTGCGGCGTATGATAGAGACTGACAAAAGAGTGACTTATCAGCAGATGCGGACAAGCTTAGGTATCGGTATGAGTCAAGTGCACAAAATCCTCCATGAACATTTAGCGGTCAGGAAGCTTTGTGCCCGGTGGATACCTCATAATTTGACAGAGGCCCAAAAGCTCCGGTCGTGTTGATTGGTGTCGTAAAATGGTTCAAAGATTTAACGGAGGTGACTCAAATGCTGTGTTCGACATACGGGTGACGAAAGCTGGATTTATTGTTATGATCCTGAAAACTAAGAGACAGTCTGCTGTCTGAGTGTTTCTTTCCGAGGAGTTGCCAACTAAAGTGAAAAGAGGTCGAAGCGTGGGAAAAAGATGGTGGCCTCGTTCTTCAGAAGGACAGGTCATTACGCAACAATTGTTTTAGAGGATCGAAAAACAGTTACTGCAGAGTAGTACACTAACAATTATTTGCCACTTGTCTTGGAAAAAGTTCGGGAGAACGACCTCGCAATAGGATCCTCCTTCACCACGACAACGCCTCGTTGCACACCGCCAAGCAAACAATCGACTACTTGGCGACGTCAGACGTGGAATTTTTATTTATTTCCGAAAATAAAAGAAAAACTTCGAGGAAAACGTTTTATGGACGCCGAGGAAGCAGTGGCTGCGTTACAAAATGCCGTCGAAGAGATCCTAAGGACGAGTGGACAAAGACCTTTTTTCAGTGGTTCCATCGGATGCAGCGATGTATTGATGTAAATGAACACTATTTTGAAAAGATATAATAAAACTAATAACTTGCTAGTTTGTTCAGTTTTTGATTTTCTAAGAACTTTCAGTGTGACCCTCGTAGCGGTGCTCTTTGTTCTTTGCGGAGAACATACTTTCCTATGTTGTAACTAATTTGGTAATTATAAGTTATAGTCATTGTTATTGGTTTGGTTTGAAAGTTATTGCATGTCTGCCACATGTCAGATGACAATTGGGCTAAGAGATCCTACGATTGGGTCCCACTAAACGCACGACGCCATCGCGGCAGGCCAAGATGGAGATGGCTGATGGATTTCTCCCAAAAGACAGAATTGTGTGGAAAAGGGAGAGGAAGGGCCTTTGCCCTGCAGTGGGACAATATAGGCTAGTTACATTAGATAAGTTATTGATTTCCAAAAAATCAAATAACTGAACTAACATGATTCTTATGATATTTATTTTAGTTTTTCATGATATTTATTTTAGTAGTATGTATGTATGTTTATTTGTATGTATGTTAGTATATTCTCGCAATTTTTGTTTATTTTTTTAAGAGAAATGTTTTTGATTGTATGTATTATTTTTTGTCTTTACAATTTCACACGCTGTCTACATCTCCGTATCTTTTGTCCTGTCTCGGGTGTGCTGGAAGAGATTTCTTGTGAAATAAGCATCACCTCTGTATCTATCTTTTCTGTTCTGTTTTTCTTGTCTGTTTATATATGTGTGTACATAAATGGTAAATAAATAAAATTCCTGAATCCTGTGATTGCCATTTGTTGCATGTAATTGTAAGGCCATCAATGCAGTTAACAAGTACAAATAAGTATACATTTACGCCATACAGGAGCAATGTAAACATGACAATATTAGTAAACTTATGTTATGTTCGCGTAAGTTAATATTAACCACTGCATTGCCAAATGTAAACTTGCAAAAATACATAAACTCACACAGTTTTTCCATTGGGGTAGGCAGAAATACAATACCTTTATTTATCACAAATCAAGCATGCTTCAAAATACAGTTTTACGAAAGTCATATATCAAGTAACCAGTGCTGACTATGCATATAACCTTAAAATGGCCTCATGATGCAACCATTATCAATACATACATTATAATACATTCACTGAAAATTAGAAAGTCTAGAAATAATAAACAACGCACAGACTTTTGAATAAAGTGACAATATTAAATATTTTTTATTTGTCCATATTAGGAACTAAGTGCCAAGCAGGAACAGTAGTTAACTAATCGCT
Source organism: Apamea monoglypha (assembly GCA_911387795.2). NCBI lineage: Eukaryota > Metazoa > Arthropoda > Insecta > Lepidoptera > Noctuidae > Apamea > Apamea monoglypha. The sequence continues at coordinate 6,605,764 of OU426918.1, forward strand.
ATGCATCACATAAGCAACTGGACATCGAGTTTTTCCCTCGACCCACTGCGTCACTTCGTTTTCGCTTAGCATTCTTACTGACTTTCATCTTTTTGCCCAGGTCCTATGGCTCATAGTTTGATGTTAAATAGCCAATAGCTTTCCTCAAGAATTGGGCTATCCAATGCAAAAGACTTTTGCAAATTGGGAAAGCAAACTAAGCTTTATCCAGTTGATCAACTGATTTGTTTCTTACCTCTCATGCTTAGTATCATCTCTCCTCTGTTTAACATTATCTTCCTTATTTTTATTACTTCTGCTCCCTGATGCTCTATCATAGTTCATCCTACCTGGAGGTTTGACACCCTGGTTGACATTTCTTCTAATGTCCCTCCCACTCTTTATAGCTTCCAACATCATCATGTCTTTTCTAAAACATGGATTTTAATTAATCATTTAGAAATGCATAGATTAGAACTAGCTATAAGCAACCAATAGTGATTTTTTTTTCAGTTTGAGAGAAGTGGTTGTTCAGTTTGTTTCAGCCTTTCTTATCAGAGTAGTCAGATAGGAAACACCGAACTCATCCAGTTTAAAACTAATATGATTGACGTGTAAAAGTGTTTGTACAAGCATACTTACAGAAAATAAATCATTTAGCATTTATAATAGTCTTATTCTTTTAACCTACTTTTTATTGATTCTTTGGAAAGATTCCAAAGAAAAATCAAGGTAAATGTAAGGTAAAAATATTAAATCAAGCATATTAAAAGAATACTAACTCAGTATTAAGTTGAGTAATCATGTCAGTCTTCCTCTTTATTTCTGAGCGGGCAGTCATCAACAGAGAACAGTAGTTTTTATGCAATGTCTTGAACTCCTTGTCAAGATTGTCATAATCCTGCAATATTTCCTACAATATCAATGTGTTATCCATTCGTGTTCTTCTTCTTTAGTCGGCGAAATGCGTCAAGAGTCAAGACAGTATGTAATGTGTGCATCATACAACGCGACACGCGTCGATGACAGAGACAACTACAGCCGTCGACGCGACAAAAACAGGCCATACCATACTCAAATACAGGAGAAATATTGTTACTAACATATTTGAGTTCATAGTTCTTTTTTTTCTTGTTATTACCTGCAATCAGTTTTACTTTTAGTATCCACTAAAAGTAAAACTCGGATGAGTTGGGGGGTAAGCATTGGCGGAAAGAACATGAGCCCAGCGAGCCATCTACTCGTACATATTTGTGCTTAGGTCTACACAGGTGTGGGTCCATAGTTAATCCATAAATGTAAATACATGAGTGACACGCTGCCGATGGCTGCAGTTGCCTCTGTCGTCAACGTGTGTCTTGTGTAATGCACACTATATGACACTTAATATAAAGCCGTTATGAAGTTCATGATCAGTTAGTAAAATACTACCAGTGAATCATAGCCAGTCTGAAATTAGGTTCTCCGAACATTTTCACATGAAAAATGTTTGATGTCACAGCACTCTCAAAGGGGCTGCGTTCCGGCGGCGGCGGGGCGGGGCTGAGCGCAGCCTACTGCACAAAACTCGGACTGGCCATGATTAATTGGCCATATTGTATGTTTTGATTTAGAAGCTAGACTTAGTTAGACTTTGGTTTGATTCAATGCTTAAAAACTTTAGCTTATAGACATCAAACTGAACATGAAACACTCTTGTACGTGTAAGCGCATCTAGTTAGAGCAGTAAAACTACAGTAACTATGTGCAGCAAAGCTGAGATATTAATAGCTTGAGTGAAAATCAAAATTGATAGTTCAATACTTTTAAACAACATAGACAAACATTAAAATGTTATTGCTAGTTATGAGACACTTGCTTTTTTAATATTTTCCAAGGCAGCTGCATTTTCTTCAAGCTTCACTTTCAGCTCTTTGTTCTCAACACGTAGCTAAAATAAAAACAAAAATAACTGTATAATGTGAACTTTTATATTTAGTGTACATGGTAGTGTGTTAGGCTCGGATATTTCGTCAAATTTTGTGATAAAATAAGGTTTTCAAGACAAAATATTACAGGACGTTTTGGCGCTAAACCTCAATACCTCCTGAACATCATTCACTTCTTCGTAGTTACATAAATCGTCGTAAATGCCCTCCATTGCGAAGGGCAATATAGTAAGATGAATTTTAGAAATTAGAATTAGTAATTTTTCAGTAATTCAATGTAAAGAAAGCATAACAATAAAACAAAGCTTGAAACTCGCTCGCTCGTACTCCGCCACTTTGCTAGAACAACTTCACATATAACATTGACACTACTGACAGTTTAGTATTGATGTTTAGTGGTGTTCATCAATCTTTTTTTTTTAACAAATACTTAGTCGATTTTAATTATCACGCTAACAAACGTCCTGCAACTCATACGTAATACACAACGTACAACGTATTATTATTACTGTCAACCACCTGCCAAGGTTGTTGACAGTAATAATGAGGACGAAAACCCATAGTTAGTTATATTCAAAGTGTATGCTCCATTTCAGCTTTTTAACCTTCAGTAAAAAGTGCAAATGAAAACTACTAAGAAGCTGATACTGATCTGCAAATATTTATAGTATACAGGGTGGCAGGGACATCAACGCACAAACGTCGTGAAAAGGTTACACCTAATGCCATAAATAAAATTATGAAAGTCATTTACCTCGAAAATCGGTTAAAAAAATTGTCACTTTTGAGTGCGCAATGTATTTATTGCAAACACCGCGATCAAAACGCTCCGCGGAAGGCGCGCGCGCGCGCCCTACCTACCGCGATACCGCGCGCTGCCCTTTCGAGTTTTATTTACATTGCTGTTTTAAGTGAAACAAGTGAATTTACTATTTTTTAATTAAAAATCTCATTGGCTTAGATAGAAATAATAATTTTATACAGTTTACAGTAAAAAAAAAATTAAAGAAAAAAACGTAAAAATTAAGAAAAAGCCGACGAAAAATCTCAACGCAGGGGGGTCCAGAATCATGTACAGACGCCAGCATGTCAAGCTACCCGAAACTGTCAAATTTTCCCAAATCACCTTGAACCCTAATGCTTTAACGATAAAGTTGAAAATCTATTAAAGAAATTTGACAGATTGTAGTAACTTGATGTGCTGGCGTCCGTACTGAATCCATGGTAAGCGGTTGCGCGTCGATGTCCCTGCCACCCTGTATTTCTTGTGAATAGAAAGAAGCTAAATAAATAGCTTGTTCTAATACAAATTCGATCATCATGAACTATAAATTTTAATGTTAAAACTTAATCCAGAACCGAATCAATTGATCATTATTTAGATTTCGGGATACCTCAGCAGTATGAAAATGATAACCCAAAGATGGATCTTCCATCTCTAGAGTGTTAGTTTAGAATATATCCTTGAATATTTTAGAAGCTATAAAAGTGCGTATCTTAATCGCTCCCATAGTTTTTTAATCGTAAATCTTTAGGAAATGAATGACTTCCATTGTTATTACATCTGATTACAACATAACGCGGCATTTATTTGTCAGAAGCTGCCTAGAGTTTATTACAAACAAGTTGTGTATGTTTAATAGGTAATGAATTTTCCGTGAGTAAGCGATACTAGTGATAAAAATTATTAAATTTCATCCTAAGTTTTTACCACTGCATAAACTGCCACTTAGTCAATTCAGATGTCGTTACTGTTGCGTGTCTAAGAATTTGACAGCTAGCTGTCAATATTCATACATTTTTGGTAATTATGCAACTTCTTTTACGCATAAATAATTAACACTTCGAGATAAGTGATGAATGACAAATTGCTAATTTTTTATGCTTTTTTAATTAGTGTTTTGATTTTACATTTGCGTTGTTTGCATAAGTTTTGTATCTATCCACCCAAGTCGACTAAATAAGAAAAAAATAAACTAAGTTATTGTTTCTGCGTAGTACTTAGTTTTTTCATATTAATTACTTGCTTAACATACACTGATTAATTACTATTTTTACAAGCTAACACTAAAATATAAATACAATTATTCTGTTTCTGTATTGTATCTGTATTCGAATATCCGAGTTTCCGACCGACCCGACCGTTGCCGATTGGCGCCGATGACGCCGGGCCCGGCCGTTGCTCATTGCCCAGTGCCCGCACGACCCACCTCGCCCCCTCAACCCTTCATACCCTTCTCATTGCCCATGTCGGATGAAATCGTTCGTTCTGTCGTTGTTGCGTTTTGCTTCGCCGTCTGGCGCCTGGCTCGCTCGCGGTGAACGTTACATTACTGTTGTGTTTATTCTCAATGGCTTTCTTCAGTTTTTATTAGATTTAGTTTGTTTGAATTTGCATAAAGATAGTGTTAATAAGAATGTCGGTGCTTAAGAACTCAATTTATAAGATTTACATGTATTAGTGCAACAGGCGATTGTAAGTCGCAAAGGGCTCGTGTAAACATAAGAGAACGTTGTAATTACAACATGCCTACGGATTCTGAATGCGAGTGCGACCTGGTGTCGAAGGAGTGGTTGTTGGCAAAGTTGCGCTCCGACGAGAGGGATACTGTGCTGATAGACTGTCGCGGTTCCAACGAGTACTCGATAGCTCACATCCGTTCCGCAGTGAACTTTTCTATACCGAGTATAATGCTGCGGCGGTTGGCAGCGGGCAAGATCGAGCTGGTATCGACAGTGCAGTGTAAGGAGCTGAAGGCGAGGATCTCGCATTGCCGTACGCGGGGCATATTCGTGTTGTACGGGGACGGAGTTCCACGGGACCCGGACTCGGTGCATGGCATCCTGCTGCGGAGGCTAAAGCAAGATGGCGTGCAGGTCGTCTGCCTTGAAGGTACGAGTGGCACCAAGTATTACCTAATTACATTAATGGGTCGAGTCCCCCGCGCCGTGTAGCATAGTAGGTGCAGCCTACACCCTTGTATTGCACCACAGAGCACTGTACAATGATAACCTAGCATGTATGTAGTATATTCATTATAGTCCATGACCATGTATAGTTCCATCTCGGGTTAAACTTAATCACAATGATCATGTATACTAGTCACTGCATCAACATGACTTGTTTACATTGTAAAATGCTTTCAAAATAACTATGTTTACAGTATTTGTAGATGTTTTTTTAGTATTCTGACTTTAGACCCTAAATGATGGTATAATTCAGTTGCAAAGACACTGATCCTGGAAAGGATCTTTTCTATTTTTCAATGGCATGTTGATAATGGCAAGATATGTCTTGTTAACAAAAAATAATTACTATGGGTACATGCACTTACATAGAATCTTCCTATGCTTTATAATTTACAGTTATAGTAATCATTAAAACCTGTTCCTACTTCCTATGTCTAAATAGGAACAGTAGCTAAGAATTAGGCAGACATGAAAAGTAGGAAGAGTGTAATATATTCAAGCTGCCATTCCAGTGGATGATTTTTGTAATTTGCAAATGTTTCCTTCACAAAATGGATAAAATAACTATTATAGGTATTTTATTGTAATAATAGCATTATTTACTATGAGTAATCTTGTTGTCTCAGGTCTATTTTCGAATAATTAGCTCATCTAGTGGGTATTGAGTCAATATACTAATTGTACAAGTCTCTAAACTGATGTTATTTCGTTTTTATAGAGAAAAGATCTGTAAAATCGATAACAAGATAAAATGTTCTGGAGTAAATTGATAATAGGTAATAACAATTTAAAAAAACCACTATCACATGTCACATCAAATTGATAAACAACTTTAACCTGTTTATCTTACTTAAAAACAAGCCAAGTGCAAGAATCACGCACTTAGGGTTGTGTACCATCAAAACTATTATATTTTACCTTATTTTTAGGATTTGCCATGATAGAGGTAATACATATATTCCAGGAAAATTTCAACTAGCTACCTTTTGTGTCTTAAAGGATACAGTCCTATGATATACAGACCACAGAGGCTTAGAAATACAGTTCCCTGATCACCTTTAAACCCTTAAAACCTACACATACAAACAAACCCTAAACAAACCCTTAAAACCTACACATACACATTAACAATTGCAGAACAGCATTCCTATAAATTACTGAAATGACCAAATCTAAATGAATGGCAGAATAGTTAGTAGCGCAACACTGAGCCTAGAAAGAATAGAGGGTAGCCTTAACACAGCTGTGTGAACTTACAAGCTTGTGATAATTATATAGGAATCACTCTAAAATTACCAATCTTTGCAAAAACATCCTAGGGTTGCATCATCAACAAATCCCTCAGGCTACTACATCAAAGCAGTAAGAATGCAACTTAGTGTCTGAAAAGAATAACTTTCATTACTTATACATCTATGAACTTTTAACATATACATTAATTATTCACATTTCTGCTGTTGTAGAAGCTGTTTATTTTTAGAATAAAATATTCTGCTTAATATTAATTTGCATAAATTATTTTCATATTAATTACAATTTATAGTTCAAATAACTAAGTATTTAAAAAAAGTAAAGTTCAAAGTACTTACATTCCAATATTATTTTATTAATAATTCAAAGTTCTGTTGTAGTTGTTTTACTTTTGGAATAAAATAATGCTAATATTAATTTACATAAATTATTCTCATAATAATTACAATTTAAAAGTTAAGTTAGTAAAAAAGCCAAAACACACTTTTTATAAATAGTTTTCCCCGGTTATTACCAGATAAGTAAGTTAAAGCATCATTTAAACACCTAGAAATACTGAAATATGTGCCTTTCTTATATGTTGTGCAAAAAGTCAATTTATTCATATGATTCGGGTTTTTTTTTCTGAACTACAACTAGCTCAAAGACAGATTGTAATTTTTAGCCAGCAGCAATTAAATTCAGATGGGGTTTCAATACTCTATCTCCGTTAGGAGATCAAACTAATGATAGACTGCAACTGCACATGCATAAGCTGCAGCAAAATAATATAAACTTTATTTTCAAATGATTTCACTAAGTTTCCAAGTTGTTATCACCAACTCTTGTTGAAAAGTTTCATGCAGAGCATTTCTGCCCCCTTCATTTTTATTTTCTTGTGCTTTTTTACTACTGAAGATTTGTATCATCCTTTTTTGTCCAGAACAATTGGAACAGATATCCTGCGTTCTAAATGTCGGATATTACGTAGCCATAGATTTCAGGCTAGGTACATAAATAATAAAATGTATTTCAAATACTAATGGATATCAAATAAGTAGTACCTATGTATTATTCTCACGACGGCATTCATTCAGTAAATTATTACCTAACTTAGTGGTAACACGTAATACCGGTTGCCACGCCGAGGAACCGTTTCATAACATTCATTGACAAATACTTCTCGATACCTATCTATCTTTGAATTTGAAAGCGACGTACCTACATGAATTATGAAATACTCATCACGCAAAAGCGATGGAGAAACTTTTTATGTCCCAAAATGTAGAAAAAGTCTTGGCCTGCAGTTTGCCAAGTTTCTTCAATAAAAGAAACCAGAGAAAAACGTGCATTGGTATAATCTAGATTTTGCAAACCGGCAGTCTTCCGCACTAATTAAGATCGATTGTATCGATTTATTTTGCAACAGCAAAGTAAAGGAAAAGCGCTAGTTTAACACTCTTCAGACAGACTGCATATAACCGGTAGCTATTTATTATAGTATCAGATGCGACGAAACGTCTTCGATTCAATCTGTTTTAGTTTAAAATGTGTGAGGGGCGTAAGAGGCATGCCGGAGGTCGCAAGTCGAGGCATCCGCTCCTCCAAACGTGGGAGAGGAAGTCGACTACTTATTGTGCTCCTCAATGCGAGACGTTAGATTATAATCACCGCACAGTCTCGAATGCGCTTGTTTGTACCAACGCTACGTTATTTTCTGGACTGGTAAATGAACACAATTTAGTGGTCCATTTATTACTGTGTAATTTATTGTACAATGAAAATAACGATGAGTTGCTTGCATGAAATGTGTGTGTGCAGTTCCCGGATAACAGGATGCGAAATAAAGTAAAGTAATTTATAACAGCCAACTAGCTATTGTTATTATTTTCACCATCTAGTCTTAGTCCAGCGTGATAGACAAGCCACCTACCACATAATGCCAAACAAAATCCCCTTGAAATCTTTGAATAAAAACATGGAGAATTAATCGTACCCCTAACACCACCTCGCTGCCATACAAATAATACATCGTACGAATGTGTCCACACTCCACATTGAGGACAAATATTGCGATAGCTGTTTTACGACTATTCTGCTCATGTTGATGACTCAATCATCAAATATTTTTCCATTCCAACATCGACATTAGTAGGAAACTTAAGAGGATCGTAATAATTTATTATCAGATATAGACTGGATGATCAAACAGGCCGGATGTGGAGCTACTGTCGCCTTCGTCCGACGGAAGAGCGCCGCAATTTTATTAATAAGTTCCCGTTTCACTCACGTCCTGTCAATTTTAACTTTGCGTGTAAACTATGTATAAAATGTGAGTGTAAATTGTGTATACTATAAAATACATGCTTTGCACTAATGAAAGAACGCAGTTTTGTACTAATTTGAAGAATGCAAATGATAAATCTATAAATGTTACTAGTGGTGGGTTAATGCCCAGGCATTTGGGGCAAATTTCAAATACTTTAAGAATTAAGTATGCCCACTTAATTCTTAAAGTATTTGAAATACATGTTATTTGACAAGATCGAGACGTTTGGGACATATTGGTCATAATGCTATAGTAAAAATTGCCCAAAATGTTTTTTATACCTTGTACCTAGACATCATTTGGTAATGAACAGAAATCATTGAACACCGGAAGCAAATTAATAAATTCAACGATGGCATTAATTGTAAATAAGATATTCCATTGATCTATATTGGACAGTGAATTGCCCATTTGAAGTGTCTGAGTACGGAGCAGCGCGATCGTAAAATAAATGGCACGTGCTTGCGAACAACAGGATGTTGTGAGCTCCGCTTTGAATGTAAACTCTTCGGGGCTTAACATTTATAATCGTAGAGGAAATCGTGTGCATCTGGCCGGAGTGGATGGCTCACGCTAATATTATATATGATAATATAGCATCATAGAGGAAAAGCAAATGGGAAAGGGAAGCGGGATCTCATAAAGGAGGATCGCGTTAGAATTAACTCAACCGCATGGAAACAATTGCGTCTGCTTTGAGCACTTTTATCAACTGAAGTTTGATATAAGCTCAATATTAAAACTATATCCTCTAAGGACGCCCCCCAGGCCATGATACGAATAGACAATGTTAATCAATATCATTGATAAATCTAAAGCGTAAAACTTTGAATGGAGCTCAGTGTGTATAAACAAGTACATCAAGGCGTAACATTGGCATTGACAGTTTTTATGTGCTGATGTAATGTCCAATCCGCGGATTACTATTTTGTGCTGCGTAGGTATTGTATTCTGATTTTATTTATGTCTGGTTCCGCTACAGTGACTGTGAATAAAAAAAATAGGTAACTGGTTACGCCGTAAAAGCACGTAAAGGTCACCAATGTTAACGCTCGTGTATACATTTGAATATGGTTTATAAATTAGATATCAGCGTACAAGTGTACATTGTTATAATTGTGGATAATATAACATGTGATGTGAGGTCGGGGTGCAGCCCGATGTAACTCTGTTAAATTCTGATACGATTATCAGGAGCGCTATCTGACGGGCAGCCGACGACGGCGCCACACTCATTATCGGCTTGAAATCGAGCCGACAGTCAATTAGTGCATCATGTCCTGACCATTTATAATTCAATACGCTGGCAAATAAACCCACCTACCTAAATGAATGAACAGGAAATTTTACATTTTGCGGTATTTAACTAGGAGCACTTAGTCGACCAACCGCAAAATATGTAATTTCTGATTATTTGACGAGACATCATCTAAAATATAACGTGAATAATGAATTAATAATGTAATTAAGTATCACAAGTTGAACCCTTGCTTGTGGTTTTGTGTCCGTCATTGCGCGTGGACTTTGTCTCTAGTTTAAGGAAGAATTCGATCTTGTTTTTATACTGACTAAATAGTATAACGATGACTGTAACAATGGACCGTAGACCCACTGGCGGTAAACCTCCAGTTGATTCATTGCTCTAACACATATGTTTGTTTTGCTATTTATTTCCGAATCCTAACATAGGCATCTCCTCATAATCGCGTGGGCTATTTTTTGTGAAGTGTATCGTACGTATACACTTTTCTAAGTACAAGCAGAATATCTATTTTCGTGATATCGCCTTGAAATCCAAAACTCCCATTCCGTCGATTCTAAGAACCTGAATCAAATCGTTAGGAGTGACGTCAATCTGCTACATTCCCAGAATCCGGCCGAACGTTATTATTTATTTATTACAGTGTTATTTCTCTATTGTTTTCTTAACACACAATTCTAAATGTAACTTAATAAGGATTGTTAGCACAGGTAACAAGAATATGATTCCCAGAAAGTGTTGCATCTATATTTAGAGCCAGGCTGTATTTGTTGGTTGTTAGATGCGATGCCAGAAGGTTAAAATGTTTATGTCATTCATTTAACAAGACTTGTTTGTCACGATCATTGTGAATGGATTTAATTGACCCAACTCGAAGAACAGTCAATAGAGCTCGATGTGCAATCATATTTATAAGTCGCCCACCAACCTTAGTAAATTGGTTTAAATTGTTCCAACAGGCTTGATTAAAGTCTATTTAAAGATGCCACATATTATCAATGACATGCTTTCGCTTTAACCTATTAACTTACTACATTTTGTGCAATGCAATCATAAGACAAGGTGGTGACAATTACAAGAAGGACGGCATTCACCGTAACCGAATTCGAAACCCAACTCCATAATTTAGATACTGGACGACAAAGTTTTGTGCGATCCTATTAAAATTGCACGTGAAGAAGTTACGAAGTCAAAGTTAAATTTTGTTAATGAAACGGGATTGGCAGACGCCAGTCGTTCCAGCCGATCTCTTACTCAATTATTTGTTGACGTGGTCTACCTAGTTCACCTGATCCTACCCTGACTTATTTATTAACCGCTAATCTATCACTGATGTATCTTTTACTACTGACATTCCTCAGCTCTAAGCATAGCATTGAATAGGTGAGACTATATTACTGTAACTTCACCCTTTCAGGGATGCATGCTTTCTGTTGAAAGCATGCATCCCTGAAAGGGTGAAGTTACAGTCATGCATCGGGGTCGGGGTCGGGTGCATTTCCAGAGCCAATGTTCATAAGCACAACCACCTGGACCACCAATCTGTAAGCCACGTAAATAGATTTTTCTGCTTTTTGTTGTTCGACTTGCAGAACAGAAAGACAGTCGTTCTATAGCCACTAGATCTAGAAGAACATTCTCTGTAGAATTGTTCACAGGTCTGCATAATGATGTATTAGGTGGTTAAAATCGCACAAGGTTGTTGATAAACGTGGCTGGAAGGACGCGGGCCGCCGCCGGGCCAAGGCCTCCCCGCAGTCCGCACCTGCCTCCTACGCCACACCAGTGCCTCCCCGCGTGCCGGTACCACCGCCATGCATGATCCTGCCTTGTGTGCCATGCGTATTTTCACATCTTGTTTCATATATTACCGTATTTACATCATTTTTTATCCTATTCAAGATCTCTGCCCGCTGGGCCCCAACCTTGTAAAATTATACCCAGTTCAAATTACATCAAAGCTACATTTTAGGTAGACTGTTTGTTGTATGGCTATCGGTGGGCGGTCAGGAGTGGGTGCTAAATGTGTGCAAAGCGATCACGTTTATATTGTGTGGGTGTAGCAGGCTGAAGGATTGGGTTTGCGCGGTGAGGGGAGTTTTATGGAGTCCTTGCTACCGAGGACGAGCGTGGAAAGTGGGGGGGAGGGGTGTCAGAGACGTGGAGGAGGGTACGACGGGTTCATTGAGTGCGGCGGATGAATGGGCCGCGATGAGTCATCGGATCGATGCCGAGCCGCCGCCGCCCCACTCCCCCGCTCCGCGCGGCTGCGTGATGCCGGCCTGCTGGCTTGCAGCTCACCCAATGGCCCATATTTAATGTGAAAGTGGCAAATCGGCACACTTGTCCTGCTATCTGATTATTCACCGTCATTACGGTAGCCGACATATTTTAATTTGGGTGAGCCTTGTTGGACGAAATGTTAAAAGTTGCTTTGTTTACCTGTGGTATGGCTAAGATTTATGACTGACTTAATGAAAAGCCAAGGGCAATACAGGGTCATTTATGTTCAATTCGATCATTTATTAGACAGAAACATGAAATAGTCAAGCAAGCATTGCACTAAAACCATGTTCACCATCATCTTCATAAAACAGCCCTTTCCTCGATATGTTGGCACATAACTTTAGTATAGACTATTTGGGAAGTCGGTGGAATATTTGTCATTAAATAAAAAATAAATATTTTCACGATTCCCATTCCTGTAATATTCCATTTAACATCGGCGTCGATTAACTGATCAGTCACAAATAATATCGTATGCGAAGGATATTGAATGGGCGTCAATAATGGGCTGTCGTGCTCGTGACTATTGGATATACCTCTTATAAGTCTGTGATGGACATAATGGGAGCATAATTAGCATCACAATCGTGGGCTGAGCGGCGGACGACAGGAAGCGGCCGAACGCGACGGAAACGCTGCGTGCTCGTCTATTTACCACACCTGTCACCAGCAACAACACCGTCTTAGGAACTATACCTACATACTTGTATAAAAACCTATTAAGAGGTCTTTTGTTCTATTCTATTTTTGCGATTGGTCTTCTTGCGATCATACCTGCTTGAGTTGAGTGAGTACCTTCTGTGTGGGTTGAGTAAGATTTCAACTCCGACCAATAAAAGCATGACCTTTACCATAAAATATTGATTTTCTAAAAGTCAAGAGGTCTGTGTTGTTTGGAAAACACGTCATAAAGAAATATTCAACAACTGAGATTTGCTCATTAAAATTATCCTCCCCATTACTCTCCTACCCTCGTATAAAAGATATTTCCAAGCTTGATAGTAAATGTCAGACGTGCATCATTATGAATGGAAGTATATTAATGAACAGAACAATGAATGAAAGAAATAAACTTGGAATTGAATTAACGACTGCCTACACAGATTTGCGTCAATAGTTGACGCGCAACTAGTAATTGCAGCTAACAATTGCCTGTTGTAGTAATGGAATGTGGAATGTTGAACACGAACACAACGTAATACGGAAGAATTTGAAACTTAAAAACTACCACATTGTGCCGATAATATGGGACGAAGAACTGCAGTACTTCGACTACTCTTGTAGTCATTATTAACCGATTAATCATAATGTGTTTTATCTGGTCGATGCCCATCAACAAGAATGCACAATCATTTCGAATTTGAAATTGAAAGGCATTCCTCCGTAACACATTCATTCTTCTGTTTGAATCTGCCTACCTTTATGGATGAATGCGACGAACTTATGTGCATCTGAATCAAAGCATACATACCTAGTTTATCTTTGAGTCATACTCGGAACTTAGTAAAATTAATATTGAATGACTAGACATACGGGGAATAACCACAACTGAACTTTCGACACGCGTAAAACCATCGACGGTATTTTAATACCAAATGTGAGTATTTTTCTTAAAATAACAAGTTTTGTAAGCTATACATAAACACGGAATCGAATCCGTCAAAATTCGCTTCGAAACATAAGCCAGCAAAACAAAGATATAGGTGATAGTACTTTATTCCCTAAGCTTCCACGCTAACATACGAATAATTAATCACTTTGTTGTAATTAGACCACAGGTGGCCGTCCACGTCATCTTATCCCCCAGATGCATCTCTTATCATGTTGTAGGGAGTGGCGCGTGCTCTTTTGTATCCCAGGAACCACACATAATTAATTAATCTGCTAAAATAGCTGCAAGAAGCTTCTTAGTCTATCAGATAATTTATATATTTAAGTGTTACGCGCTATTCTGCATTACATAACTAAGAATAACTTTAAATTAATTGTGCATATTATACGTTTTTATTCCGGTAATAGAACCTTATTTCAGGTTGGTAGCGTCAATAGTGAGGCAAGTATTTTAATCACTACAGCCTCGCTTTTAGCTTGTATTCTCAAACCCGAAGCATTTATTACAATTAAACCGTTTTCAGGCACTTTTAAATTGTCAAGGAGTCGGTCAGTCAGAAATATAAAGTTGCCCATTCCAAAGCGTAGTAGGAACCTATGGAAAAGAACGGGCAAAAAACTTCATGGGCATAATATTAGATTATTATTATTTATTTGTTGGTAATTTTTCCTTAAATTATTTTATGTGTTTGACATTTTACCTTTTTTTTTTTTCGGGTGGGAAATCATCAAATGACTCCTCCCGCTCTGGGTGGAGCGGAAGGGAGCGTCAGACTCTTACTGACTAATACCCACCCGTGTTCTTTCCTTTGCCCTTTATGTTCCGGGGTAGCGGTAACCCTTTCGGACAATCCCGCTGAGACATTTTACCCTAACATAACATTTGTTCCTGTTAAAATCTGGCGTGTTCCTAAGCTCCAAATGTTACTCATGATGCTACCCAATAGTAAAGCTCAAATATTATAAATCAAGGCGTGTGCCCATTGGGATTACCCATTTGCAAAACGATGATACCTCCAACTTTCACTTATAAACTTAAAGTACCAACTTTCAAGTAGCTAATTTAAAAAATGACTACCTAAACCCTTTTAGGTGGTGTATTTTCAAAAATACTCTCTTACTGCAAGCTTTCGTTGTAATTATGTATTAGGAACCCTTGCTTTCATGCTTCTAGATCCAGCGGTTTAGTCTTTCAGTGAATGAATGAATTTAAGATTTATTATTTTTTTACTAGCTGCGGTCCGCGGTTTCACCCGCATAAGTTTCGATCCCGTGGGAATATCTGGATAAAAAGTATCCTGTATGTTAATCCTGGTTATAAACCATCTGTGTGCCAAATTTCATCCAAATCCGTTCAGTAGTTTTTGCGTGAAAGAGTAACAAACATCCATCCATCCATCTATCTATCCATCCATACAAACTTTCACGTTTATAATATTATTAGGATTAATTATAAATTATATATATTATATTAGGATATTAAGTAGATTGTGTTGTTTGTCAACAGGAGACTTCAGCGAGTTCCGGCGCGCCTACCCCGAGTGGTGCAGCGAGGCGGGGGCTCAGCATGTGCCGCATCTACCACTCATGGGACTGCGGTCAGTACTCTTTCTTTAATCTTGTTTTACTAGCCGCCTCCCGTGAAATGTAACGCGGTGTAAAAATACCCTTAACGAAACCGAGAGTCACTTTTTCTACCAATCTTTTTTTTTTGTACTGGACCATACTGGGACCCTCTGTTTTAAAAAGGGTCTCAAAGTTCCAACTTTTGCTGACGTTTTTTTTTTTAAGAAAATAAGTTTTTAAATGTTTTTTTTTTTCAATAAGTTTAAATTTTAACTTTAAATACTTCCACGATTCTTGTACCCTTGCATGCACCCATATGCACAATGCTTTGCGTGCGTTACATTGCGCACTAAGTACCGTAAACTGGGAATTTCCACACCAAATCGTTTCCCAGCAAATATTTTTGCACAAAGTTACTTAGTTTGATGTACAGACGCCAGCAGGTCAAGCTACCCGAAACTGTCAAATTTTCTCAATCAACCTTGAACCTTAATGCTTTAGCGATAAAGTTAAAAATCTATTAAAGAAATTTGACAGATTGTAGTAGCTTGATGTGCTGGCGTCTGTACATAATGCATAGTAGCACTTACCTAACTTGCCTTTTAACTCTATACAATTTCGGAATGTTTTCCAAAATATCATTTTACTCAATGGCTTAATTATCAAAACCTAGTTCGCGCCAAAAATACAATTATTTTATTAGGTTTTAATATACGAAAATCTAGCGCCAGGCAGTAGGCCCATCAATCGTGGCTCGTGGGCATACATGGCCCAGTAATGGAGTTTGCGTGTTATATTCAGGTACAGCGGGAAGTCAAGAGGGCTTATTCTCATAGGGACGGTCTGGAAGTAGAGGCGAATGTTTACAATTTATACATCCTCCCCCCACCGGGAGTAATCTACGAAAACTTTAATAATCCCTATTACACTTTTCCGCGCTCGCATTCGGGTTACATGTTGCTTTTATTACTTAACTAACACTGAAGCCATGTCGTAATGTCTAAGGTAATTAAGATCACAGTTATAATTAAACTCGATTGTGTAATACAAGTATATCGAGGAAATCATTAGAATTGTAATTCTGAACGGGCTGCCTCACTCGATTGAGAGAACGAGGAAACTCACGCGTGGGAACGAGATTTGCGCGTGAGAAGGTTTTTCACTTCGACGGAAAAAGTGTCCGAACCGATTCCGGCGAGACTGGATGCGATGCGACGGACTTTCTCAATGTGACGTTGTTGATGAGCTGATCCCGTGAGAAGTAATTGTATGTTCGCTTGATAATATTACAACACGGTATTAATCGCTTCGGAGCTACTATTGTATTGTAGGTATTAGATATTATATCGATGATTGTAGGACATGTGGAAATTATGAAATAAGTGCGCTGATAAGGTAAAAATGTGTGTAAAGTTTTGATCAAATCAATTTTCGAGTGTTTAACAGCTAGCGGAGTTAAATAATAGGTACTCATGTCCTTTATTTCACGTTCACCTGAAGTCTATTAACGCGTGGGCCGCATATGCAAGCAGATCGAATCATAAAACCGAATTCTCAGTATCGGTGACGATGACAGAGGATGTTAGTCATAAAGTGCAAACACTGGTTCCTTCCTACCGCTCTTTGTTACTCAGCCAATATGTGATAATGTACATGAATATAATGTTAATAGGTACCTATCACACGTAGCCGCGACTGATTGCGTTCTGCACGTGCGAACACACTTCAATGTCAAATATTCCATTCATGAGAATGAGTGATTTGTTCAGCTGGAATAGTATCGTTTAGTACTACAATGTTAATCAAATAAACATGTGGCAGCTAAGGCATAGCTCTAGCCCTCATTTAGTAAGGTGTTAGAACAAGGCACTGTGTCTGAAGAAACATGGGCTCTATTTCAAGCGACTAATTTCATAGTAACCTTCGATCCTGATAAGCTGGTCAGACAGGACCCTGAAATGTTATTTATTAAAAATCTAGTGGTTTCATTTTATACTTATTTGAACTTCAGCTTCACCTGTTAAAGGTTAGCTACTAAATCGATCGTTGAACGTTCCAGCAAAAAACTTGCGTCATATTGCAGGTTGCTGAAAAAAAAACGAGTTGGTTAATAAACTCATTCATCATTTTGAATGGTGACGAGCACCGTCTACGCTTCTGTAAGTGTGCAGTTACCTAAACACGTAATTGGCTTATTGCATTAGAAGCGGTGAAACGGAGCCTTGCGCTCAATGGAGTGCGCTCCATTCATGCCAGCGCCAACCGCGCCGTTCACTGCTCACTCACTGCTCAGTTTTTCCCTGCGCAAATCACTGTAGTGTTCGGCACATGATGTTAATGAACCGACTATGTTGAATGGCGACTTGTAACGTGACATCACCATACAATATTGCTGTATCGACGCTAACACTCAACAAAATTGTTGTTTATTATTCACCAGTAGATGCAGTATTATGTAGTGCGCATAATTTAAATATTTAAACGTGTAGTAGCATAGTACCTATAAAATAGATAATCTACTTATATTCTGTAAGTGTTGTGCGCAGGCAAAGCAATCGATGAGTTTCTTACTAAATCTGAGCGCATGATACATTTAAAAGAGGATGTAAAACAAATTTCGAGCTTCCCGTATTATTTTCCTTCGAGTATGATTTGCAAGCATCCGCTTCTGATCGCGTGGGCTGCATGACTGCTACCTTTCACGATATAATACCCGACCGAACTATAAATAGGAACATTCAAATTAATGGTGTAAATGTAACGACTCCCACGCTGACGCGGCGCCGCGCCCGGCGCCTCCGGCCCACCACGGCCACCGGCAGTCAGCTCCCGGCTCCGATCCGGACGAACTAAACACGCACGAATTAGTTAGGCGGCCCACGAGCAAGCCCTTGGCCGATATACCTGCTCGTCTAACTTATAAAAACAATATTTTATTTTAATTACAACATTATAACATTGTACGTTCTTATAAAAAAAACAGGACGAAATATAATGACGACCCCGCCGGCGCGCCTACACACGTTTTATAAATAGATATTTAGAAATGCCTTGGTTTCTCTAATTAAATCTTCATATAATGTTTTGTTATCGTTACCAACTACAAGATGACGTAGGTACACTGCTTTATAAACTCTGAGGGCTGACGTCAACATCCCTTGATAATTTGATATCTAATCCTCATCCATACGTAATCTTGTTTCAATGTAAGTACCTCGTACAGAAACAAAATTATCCGGTTTTGGAAGAAATTGTTGTTGATTTAAGCTTTACCGTTCAGTTAGTTCCTTTGGTTTCCTCGAATCAAGATTGTCCTGAGGAATGTTACTTTCGAATTTTTTGTGATGTCCAACTGTGTTCAATGATGATATCCGTAGATCCTGGTTGACGAGACCGCGGCAGGCGGCAGGTTATCGCTGACGTGACGTCATAGTTTCTGACGTCAAGGCAATCCTCGCTCCGCGTGAGTTCATTCACGAATTAATCCGTACACGCCACACGGTCACGGTCGGTGACGGCTGTATATTTATATTGCGATTTTTAATCAAGAACATTCATATTTAAATAGTAAGAACAGATAATTTACTATTCTCAAGAAACATTTATTTCCATTGTCATTTTACTTAATAGGTAAATAATATACATACAGTATTATCAATGAACTTTATTTAGTTACAAGAGTTTTTGCTTATAATTAATTATCTGTACTGTCTTGTTTCTTCATGCAACACTCTTAATCAGCCTATAATATTACCACTGCTGGGACACAGGCCTCCTCTCTTTGAGAGGGAATGGGCTGTAATCTACCGCGCAAGCCCAGTGCGGGCTGGTTTCCGAATTTTTGATTCTAGGACATGTCGGTTTCCTCACGATGTTTTCCTTCACCGTTTTGAAAGCAGATTAATATAATGATTAGCTTGACTAATATAATAATTACAATTTCATTTAATACTCCATGAAGTAAAACAAAACAAACAGTAATTGTAAACGATCAATTCAAATTGATATTGATAATTTGGAAAATCCCTATCATTTTGTATGATTATTCGCGATTACTTCGTTTGTGATAGATAATTTAAATATTGTTTTACATTTTTACAAAGTGATTAGTAATACCTAATATGTAACGAAACTGCGATTAAAAATCCATATTAAGGTATCAACTGCAGCAACTTCTTGCCTCAATATACGCATTATTTTATTAAAAGGTAGCGCATGACTGTTTAAGTCATACATAACTAATGATAATATCATACAACTATGCTGTAATACCTCATAACATAGGTACTCGTAACACCATATTAGTAATTGCAATAATAACAACACTATAATTATGTTCAGTAAGCATCCAGTGCCATTCTCCATATAGAGCCGTTTTGTGATATCCGATCTTTAGACTATACGGGGTGGCACCGACGCGCGAACTGTAACCATGAATTCAGCACATGATTCTAGACACCCTAGCTTAGAAATACCTAGTTCGTCGGTTATAAAAAAATCACCTCTTTTATACAAAAGTGCAATTTACCTACGCGGTCAAAATATATGGCAGCATTTTTCTTTACATAAACGACGAACAATTTCTACACAGGGGGGTTCAGAATCATGTATTGTAATCGTGTGAATCTGTGGTAACAGGCTGCCCGTCGATGTCCCTGCCATTAGAAGGGTCTACGTTGACCATTTTCATTATATTCGTTGAAACAATTTCTTTATAGTCTCTTATACCTTTTAGTTATAATTATTTTATCGATGCAGATTATTTTATCAATTATCGATCCATATAATCTTGCTTTCTACGCTTTTCGGTATTATTTAAAGGAGCAAATGCTGTAGAGTTTATTTTTAGGGAAATGCTATCTTTACCGCTTGATAGGTATTCAGCCAATTTTTGGTGCTTGTAGGTACGACATATTGATGTTTTGTCGATTGTGTCATTTCATTACACTAAAGCTTATAAACCTGTCTTACGATATTTAATGCATGTAATTTGCTATCCAGTCCAACTAAGTATTACATGACACTCGACGAAGCCTACTATCTCAGAAGCTGGTTAAAAATAGAACGTTGTGTTAATTTTACGCGACATCACTCTTTAGTGTAGTGTAGTGTAGGTGCTAGAGTGGCCTGCGACCTCGACACACTTGCTAAAATACAATACCAAACAAACACACGTCCACACTTACATACATACTATATGAACAAACATACAAACAGGCCACGCATAAATGATTTTAGCCCCCGTCATACATAACACAAACTAGCGATCTGCTTTGTCCGGACAACTCGAATCGTTAAAACGGCTGCCAGGATGGGAACTAGCGAGTCCGCCATTAAAAAAAACCGTCCCTTGCAGGCGGTCATTGGCAGCGGGTGGGTCGAGCCGCATTCCTGTGCGCCAGCGCACCGCACGCACTCCTACGCCCACACGCACCGGCTCTCCAGTGTGCACACAGTTACCCGACCGACTCGCGGAGCCAGTCCACTACATCCCGCAGCTCTAAGTTGGGCCGCGCTCGTTATTCGGACGGCTCGCGGAGGCACCGGCCGCCCATACGTATCGGAGTCGTTCATTAATAACACGGCCGACCGTGTCACGGCTTCCGGCGTCCGCCTCGCACACGCCGCCGCCATTCAAATACGAATTGTATTCGCATGGAGCCGACGACGCCGTCACTTACACAATGCACTACTACAAGTAGCTAGTATGCGCGCATTTAAATGAGCAGCTCACATTCATTGTTTTAGCGGAGTGACATTCTCCGCAGCCTTGTTACACCTGTGTATCGGGAATATCGAGTTCACATTCGACACTTGCGTAACGGACGGGGCTCCGTTCACCCACATCACACATGTAGGTAAAATTCGTGTGAGTATATCGTTAACATGATGGGATCGGACGGAATGGCGTCGGTCGCGTGGGCGAGGCAGCTCCCCTGAATGGACGTGTCGCCGTCGGCTGGCGGTCGCCTACGCGCGGCCCACGCGCTCCGCACTACCTACTAGTACCTACTATGAGCCTACTAATGCCTAGTACATGCTGCCCACGGTGCCCACTGGCTGCCGCCTGTTCATAATTATCTTGATGACCACTCACGCGACACTGATCCAATTTGGATCAAGCGCTTGTTTGACGCACGCTCTCCATTGAAGACATTTACATTGATATTTTTTCAAATACGTGGTACAGACTAAGTAATTCAATTACAAACGGACTCAATTTGGTTTTGTATTGGAGTGGTTAAACTTTACCTTTTCTTCGTTTACCTGTTCTTTTTTTACTAAAACGGCAGGCTTTGACCTAAGTAACTTTAGAGCGCTTTATGGGAAGGAATGGCTTATATCTCTTATAATACAGGATGACGTATACTGAATATTTATATGTATTGAATCCATGGTAACCGGTTGTGCCTCGATTTCCCTGCATACAGCAATTTATACTTTAGATTTCTACAAAGCTTGACATAAAAAAAATGTTGAACTAAAAATAACATAAATTATTTATCTTATATCAAATCTGAAACAATAGCACAAAAAAAAACATACTTCAGTAGTTGATATTATTTGAGGATCACTATTTTGTATGGTGAAGCAGTGAAGCAAATGAAAAAAAAAAATGAAGAATGAAGATGATGATGTCATGATGAATGAAGTGAATGATGGTTTTCTGAATTCGAATATTTTTCACGTTGCCACTTTAGGTAATTAATTTAATTTCTAAACTTATCTCGAAGGGTATACAGTCAACTTGGCCTCATAAAATTATGTATATGTATATGATAGAGATAAGTCTGTTGTGAATGTCATATTATGGTTTACAGGAAATAAACGATTGAATTAGTGGGCTTACACCATTATACCTAAATGGTCAAAGGTGAAAAAAAAAAACAATAAAAATCATCAAGATTTGGAAACCTTATTTATTACGTTCTTTAAGTTTTATATTTTAAATTGGTGTCGATTAGTCGAACTGCCTACTCCTCGTAACTATGTGATCACTTTAGTATTATTCAGGTAGTAAACTAATTAATTATCTTCTCATTCGTTGATGGGACGAGACGACCACAAAGCTTTGGCATTTCGTAAAAAAAAGAGGTTGCAAGGCCCGCATTCCACAAACAAGGTTCAAATGTAAAAACACAGCATTGTTTTGGCGACTGTAAGCCAAACATTCTTTTTGAACTAGACCAAAAAAATTGGTCCAGTAAGTTTGTTGTTCATAACGATTTAATGAATTAAGAAGGAATTGAGGATTTCTCATGCTTACATTATGTATTCACTAGCTGCGCCCCACGGTTTCACCCGCATAGGTTTCGATCCCGTGGGAATATCGGGATAAAAGTATCCTATATGTTAATCCTGGTTATAAACCATCTGTGTGCCAAATTTCATCCAAATCCGTTCAGTAGTTTTTGCGTGAAAGAGTAACAACCATCCATCCATTATATTAATAGGAAGGATAGGATAGTGGGATTTTTAATGTAACATGAACGGACAGAAGTCGGGCTAAGCTTTCATTGAATACTTCAATGAATGGGTTCAAAGTTCCATGTATCGACTACCATTGTCTTTCCATAGCCTTTTATAACCTTGCGAAATATAGTCTGTATAGTCTTGTTTTATTTATTATACCTATTATTATGTTGACCCTCAGATGTGACGTAGATATTATAATAGGCACACGAAACAACGATTTGGAGGATAAGAATTTCTTGATATGGCAATAGAACCGCAGATTTTCCGCGAATCTGGCATTGTAGCGTAGGAGGCAGGCTATCAACATTACGCTGTACGAGGCAACGGCGAAGGCGCGGATTCGCCTAATTTGATTGCTTTCAAAACAGCAAACTGAATGGCGGCGAGACGATTCAGAGGGCGAATTTGGAAAAGTGTCGCGTGGGAGGAGACGCGTTGGAGCCTCGGGTGAGGGGTGCGGGAGGTGAGGTGCGGCAGGAGGGGGGACAGGGGGTGAGAGTAAGGACGCGGCGCTGCGTGGGCGGCCATTGAGCCGCGGGGGCAGGTGAATGGTGAACCCCCGGAGCCTCCTCCCCCATTCAGCAGCCCGCGATCGATACCGCCCCGCGCCCGGGCCCACACATACAGCCGCCAACGCTCGCTTGGATGCGCCACCAGCCCACAACGCTCTAACAACACTATGCTTATGTCGCACTTCTGAAGGTCGATACAAGTTTTGCAGAAGATTAATGAAACTCGTGGACGTCACTCACGCTCACGCCATTCTTTTGATATGTTCCCCCGATAGTCCTCAAAGCTGACGACTATCCTTGTTCCACCGAAATCCTTAGATGGCGAATTGGAGATGTTGTCGTTAGACTAGGTTCGTTTCGTTACCTGGTATACTTATAGTAGATATACCTATCTAGGTTTGTTTATGCTAAAGCGATGTCAATATTATAGCCTTAATTGGATGGTTGGGTGCAGGATATAATTACGTTACGGGGTTGAGGGCTATCGGCTACCCCTGTTTTCGAAAATGTTAGGCATTATTTTTAATCTTCCACGTATTAAGCAATAAGGTCATTTACGTCATAACAATATGTAGCGGTGTGAGGAAGTACCTATCTGAATTTTTTTAAAGCAGTGATGACCTTATGTTTGAATTTTTGAAAAGCAATTTATCTAAGTTCGTCAGAAGTAAATATTTATACTATTCCAAGGAGATAAAGAGGACAAAGACTTTGCAAGTGCTCAGAATGCGTTGTTACGAAAATGAAATAATAATAACTGATTTATAACAGAAATTGATAACAAATAAAATTCCGCGGATTTTGGCACAATATCTGTAATTTCTTCGTTTGCTAAATAGAGATGCTTTATCGTGGCATGGAACTCTGTCAACTGTTTAGTTTGCAGCCAACGATGTTGATACCAACAGAATAGGATCCCATTAGCTCGCAAGTCACACAAGCAATCAATCAAACTCTACTGGCTGCAAAACATGTCTCCTACACGAACTGCATTGTTACCGTAATAACGAGAATTTTGCGTCGTGACTACTGAGTGTAGGGCCCTGGGTTCGATTCCCTAGTTATAAAGATTTAAGTGGCTGTTGAAGTCTTTGGGATTGGCTTCTGAATAACGGCAATAGACTCGCCCCTGTAACATGTTATTTAAACATAACAGATAGTTATTTAAACATATACTAGATCAGAATAAAAACACTACGAAGACCGCGTCCACCACCACCACCACACTTCTGGTGGTGGTCTCTCTTTTCTAACTTGTAGCGTTCAAAGAGAGCTGGTTCTTAGTCTAAGTCTGCTATATTATCATCGTCTATTCATTGTTTGAGGGTAAACAGACGTGATTTCAAGTTTACAGAACATGTAGACATACGAGGGTGACACTGAAAGTTCTTAGAAAATCAAAAACTGAACAAACTAGCAAGTTATTAGTTTTATTATATCTTTTACATCAATACATCGCTGCATCCGATGGAACCACTGAGAAAAGCACTTTGCCCACTCGTCCTTAGGGGTCTCTTCGACGGCATTTTGAAACGCAGCCACTGCTTCCTCGGCGTCCATAAAACGTTTTCCTCAGTTTTTCTTTTATTTTCGGAAATAAATAAAAATCGCAAAGCGCGTGGACGGGGCTATAGGGCGGGTGACCCAGTAATTCCACGTCTGACGTCGCCAAGTAGTCGATTGTTTGCTTGGCGGTGTGCGCCGAGGCGTTGTCGTGGTGAAGGAGGATCCTACTGCGAGATCGTTTCTCTCGAATCTTTTCCATGACAAGTGGCAAACAATTGTTAGTGTACCACTCTGCAGTAACTGTTTTTCGATCCTCTAAAACAATTGTTGCGTAATGGCCTGTTCTTCCGAAGAACGAGGCCATCATCTTTTTTCCCACGCTTCGACCTTTCTTCACTTTAGTTGGCAACTCCTCGGAAGGAAACACCCAGACAGCAAACTGTCTCTTTGTTTCAGGATCATAACAATAAATCCAGCTTTCGTCACCCGTAAGTATGTCGAACACAGCATTTGAGTCACCTCCGTTAAATCTTTGAACCATTTTACGACACCAATCAACGCGACGGAGCTTTTGGCCCTCTGTCAAATTATGAGGTATCCACCGGGCACAAAGCTTCCTGACCGCTAAATGTTCATGGAGGATTTTGTGCACTTGACTCATACCGATGCCTAAGCTTGCCCGCATCTGCTGATAAGTTACTCTTTTGCCAGTCTCTATCATACGCCGCACAACACTGATGTTATCTTCAGTCGTCGCAGTAGAAGGCCGTCCCTCACGCAGATCATTGGTGAGATTAGTGCGACCACGTTTAAACTCATTATACCAGTTGTAAACAGTGGCCCGAGATGGGGCTTCATCGTGAAAGGCCAATCGAAGTCTATCATAACTTTCTTGTTGACTTAAATGACATCGAAAGTCATAAAAAATCATTGTACGAAAATTTTCTCGCGTTAAATTCATGCTGACGTGACGCAGACAATTTTCAATTTGCCGCCAAATCGTAAACAAATGACAAATGAATAAAATACATACACAATCATATTGACAAAGAGTTCCATTTTCAAAATTTGAACTTATTTTTTTATCATATCGTTTACAAGTGGCCAGTTCTAAAAACTTTCAGTGTCGCCCTCGTACAGACGCCAGCAGGTCAAGCTACCCCAAACTGTCAAATTTTCCCAATCAACCTTGAACCTTAATGTTTTAGCATTAAAGTTGAAAATCTATTAAAGATAAGTGACAGATTGTAGTAGCTTGATGTGCTGGCGTCTGTACATAAACTCACACTTTCTTCCCATGGGGGTAGGCAAAAACTACAGAACGCCACCTGCTACGATCCTTCCTCCTTTTGCTTCGTTTACGTTCATATGTACAGTCACGAGTAAAAGTATGTATACACTAGGCTTTATTCAAAAGCGATTTACTCCTTTATTTTTTAATGAAATTTTATTTTGGTACGAACATAGCATTTTCGAACCCATAGGTTTATGTAATGTGTCGTATTTCAACGTTGCATTCGTTGTTTCCGAAAAAAACGCAATTGAAAGTTACCAAGTGTTGATATATTAGTGCTCGTGACTGTACATCAACACCCTAATTGCGTAACACACTTTCAATCACAATCTGGATCTTTTTGAAGGCAATATTCTAATCCATAACTTCATATGTTCGATAAATTGTCTGCGCAACAACGTTATAATGCAATGTATGTTGTTGAACTGTCAAAATCAAAGCCATTGCTACTGTTAGTGTGCTACGCAATTACCCGTGCTATGCACCTGACCTTTCTGAAGAATATCACCAATACTGTCCATCCATCATCAACACTTACTTATGTGAATATTGTCCGTGTTCCAGATCGCTACGCATCTCGGGCTCCGGCTGCGAGGAGGCGCTGTCCTCGGGCTCGTCCTCCGAATGTGAGGACACGCACGGCCACGTGCCGCAGGAGTTCCCCATCGAGATCCTGCCGAACCTGTACCTCGGCAACTCCACCAATAGTGAGGACTGTGACGCGCTCGCTAGGCATAACATAAAGGTACTACTTCTTACTTTATCAAACAATAGCTAGACCAACATAATTTTCATGACGGTTTTAGGAAACCTAAGCTTTAGGGATGGGTGAGAAGTATTTAAAGCTGATAGATCTGTTGGGTCGCCATTGGTTGAAGATTCACTGTTTTATGGTTTTTTTTATTTTATATCTTGCTCCCCACAACATGATCACACAGCAACAGCTATGTTCAGACTAAGAAAGTGGAACGGACTTGTATTAAGTACAGTCAACACAGTATTAAGTACACACGGCTACACATCAAGCTATGCATTTCCAGTTTTAGCTGACCTCGCATTGTATAGGTTTTTCGTACAATCAGAAGGCAGCTTATACTGGTTTTGTATAGCTTGATGTGTAGCCGTGCGTACAAACACACACACAATAAAGTTATATTGAAATTGCTTATTAGTCTTATAGGTTAGATTATAATTCATTATTGAAAACCGAATTCTTTTTAACAAATAATTAAATTTAAAATGTTATTGTTTACAGTATGTGTTGAATGTGACCCCAGACCTGCCCAACACTTTCGAAGCGGAGGGCTGCGGCATCAACTACTTGAAGATACCCATCGCTGACCACTGGAGTCAAAACCTCTCTGTACACTTTCCACAGGCCATCAGATTTATAGGTAACAGCTTTAGGATTCCACTTGTCTTGAGCGACGTTCAGAGAGGAGTATTTCTCGCTCAGCGACAAGCATTAGCCTCCATCACGTTGCTTTTTTCTAATTGTTGTCTCCACTCAGTTCTTTATTCTGATTGTGGCCTCCAACCGGCTTTTTATTCTGATTGTTGCCTCCAACCGGCTTTTTATTCTGATTGTTGCCTCCAACCGGCTTTTTATTCTGATTGTTGCCTCCAACTGGCTTTTTATTCTGATTGTTGCCTCCAACCGACTTTTTATTCTGTTTGTTGCTTCAAACCGGTTTTTTATACTTATTGTTCTCTCCACACCCGATTATATATTCTGATTGTAACCTCCAATCGGTTTTTTATGCTTCTAGCACAGCCCCGCGGTTTCACCCGCATAAGTCTCGGTCCCGTGGGAATATCGGGATAACGGGCAATGGGTTTAGGCCCATCATAATTAATATCCCAAGGTACGCCTTAATTTCTTCTGCTGATACTGGTATATAGCGACTTTTCAATCTGAATGCTGCCTTTTTTTTTTTTTTTTGGGTGGGAAATCATCATATGACTTCTCCTGCTCTGGGCGGAGCAGGAGGGCGTGTTAGACTTTTACTGACTAAAACCCACCCGTGTTCCTTCAGTTGCCTATGCCAGGGACCACGGTATCTCTTTCGAACAATTCGCGGCCCTGGCAGGCCCTAGCGGACCCCGTCAGTTTGTGCTGACATCTCTATGAGGCGCGTGTGGAACACAACGCGACGTCGACTCGGGCCTGGACCTTGCCGGGCGGCGAGCTGCCCATTGCTCGCCGCCCGCAAGCCTGCGCCTACGGTGGCCGGGAGTCGGCTGGTGACTCCCGACGTCCAGGGCGTCTCCTGCGGCGACTAGGGGCGTGCGGGCGCAGAGATTGCCTCTCCCTCACGCGCTCCGCCTCCTCCTTTGCGAGCATTACTGCTTCGCAGAAGGAGGTGACGGCTTCCCATGCACTCTCGCTCCGTACCATGGCCTGGACCAGGGCCGGACGCGAGAGATCGCCCCCACGGGGACGCGGCGGTGTTCCGCCCAAGCCGGGCAGACCTCCACCGTATGCTCCACCGTGATCTGATTGTTGCCTTCAACCGGTTTTTTATGCTTATTGTTGCCTCCAACCGGTTTTTTATTCGGATTGTTACTTTGAACCGGTTTCTTTTTCCGATTGCTGGCTCCATATGGTTCCTAATATTCTGAATGTGTCTTTTCGCAGAGGAGGCGATGTCAGCGCGTTGCGGCGTGCTGGTGCACTGCGTGGCGGGCGTGTCGCGCTCCGTGACTGTGACGCTGGCCTACCTCATGCAGCGCCACCGTCTGTGCCTGCGCGACGCCTTCGAGCTCGTGCGCTCGCGCAAGACCGACATCGCGCCCAACTTCCACTTCATGCGCCAGCTGCACTCGTTCGAGCGCGACCTGGGCCTGCACGAGCACAGCGCCAGTCTGAGTAAGGTCCGCACCGCGTCACCCCGCCCCCGTCCCGCGCGGCTCGGCGGGGCGGCGCCTCACGGAGTGTGTGTCCCACAGGTGCTGGAGGCGCTGGGCGTGCGTGAGGCGGGCGGCGAGGACGCGGCCGGCGCGTGCGGCTGCGCGGCGCCGACTGGCGTGTCGCCGGACTCGGGCATCGAGTTCGACCGCTGGAGCGCGGCGCGCGACACGCCACAATGACAGTTCTTCACGCCGGCGCAGACGCGGCCGTGAGGCGGCGCCGCCTCACCGTAGTACCTTGTTTGATAGCACGTTTCAACATGTATAGTCGTTCGAGCACGCTGCGAACTCTCTCACCGTCGCTAGCGACGGACGTAGGTACGTTAGAGCAGCGGCCGACCCCACCCGGTGTGGTTCTATCTGTTAGTCTTAAGTGAGTCGGATTAGTGTAAAATATATACTTTATACATATTTTTTAAGTCAATTTTATAAGTTCGACATGTATCTGGATGTACGACTTGAGATGCATTCCCGAGTAATCTTCCATTATGCTACGCATTTGATGTCAGTTTGAGTTTATTTAAAAACAAGTGAGCGCATTCATCTTTATTTTTTTATTTGGTTCTCAAAGTGTTGGACCGTTTGAGTTGTGTTGTCCATTAATGTTTAACCTCTGTGAGGGTGACGCGCCGTGTAAGAGGTGACTACACGTCACTAGTGCCACAGCATTCAATCCAAAAACATAATACAAGGTATTATTTGTTAAGATTGGATTTATGATTGTTCTATTCATATTTTTACATTAAATTAAGTCCATTTTTTCGTAGGAAATCGTAATGACACGGGGCTTCTGATAACTCTTCCATTGTTGTTGATATATTTATGTATATTGTATTAGTATGAGTGAGTGCGCGAACGTGCGTGTGATATTATTATATAGTCGTAACTATTGCTCGTATGGATACTATATTTACAATTTTTTAACGCCACACTAGCGACCACAGCTGCCCGAGCTCACTGCGTGTGTCGGCGGCCATGGGACTTCCGCAAATAAAAATAAACAAATATTTTATATGAAAAGAAATACCTATATAGGATGAATGACTATTTCAATTTATTTTTATATTAGTTTACTACAGTCTGTCTTAGTATCGAATAGCAGCCGAACAAGAGAGTAATAAATGTTGTACAGTAGAGGTCCGTCGCAATTAGTGTGGGATCTATTTATAATTCACACCTAATATAACAGTTCGATTGATAAGGTCTTGATATGACTATTTTTATATGGATTATAATACATAGTGGATGTACTCTAGCTATTTAGATGCATATAGAATATGCTATAACACTCATTAACATTGCAGTTAAAACCCGAACTCGTTACTATTTTATTTTTCTTATTCAACTATTAGATTGGTTTCACACTGGTGACATTGGCTATGCATTGGCTGCACCGGTAGACGATACCAAACTGTCAAGTATTTTAAGTAAAAACTGTCTATAATAAAGCATTGGCCACATAACATCTATGCAGTGCGCCTACGCTTATAACGTTCATCATCATCGCACACGCTTCGCATTTAGTGCGGCTGTGCGGCCGAGCCATGAAGTAAACTCCCTTGAGATTGAGACGCTTTACGGTACAAACACACTTCAGTGAAGACTGTGACAAAAATAGTCTAAAGGCACCTTCCATGAATTAGCATAATATTAAAATATTTATTAAATTCATGCTTATTGCCCTAGACAATTATGTGGTATATTATATGCCAATCCATCGCCTAATATTATTAGTACAAGTTTAGTTTGTTTTACGCGGCAGAGTACTGGTTTATCTTTGCACGCAGATGAGCATGGAGTATACATATAGTCTATATAAGATATGTATATGTATGTGATATGTAGTTGAATTTTGTGAAGGGATGAATGAAAACCTTACTCAGTAACAATAAAAGTTGCTATCGTAAGCATTAGTTTAATAATTTAATGTGTTCAAGAGTGGTTAGCGAGTTCGGGGTTTAACCGCAACGTACAAATCCTCCGCCTCGCAGCCGGGCAAAGACAGTGAATACGTGATATTTTTATTTTACTATATTGACGTTTCCATTGGCATTTATCATTTTCCGACTTGAATAATAACTATATATTTTTCTATATGTTGCGTAGTTTCATGAGTTTTAACATTTAGTATGTAAATAAAAGGCAAGCTTTAATATTAAGTATGTTAATTATGATTATGAGAATGTAGAAAAGTTGTTACAATGTAAATTTGTTATAGATTAAGACTTGATTGAGATTCAGCTTCCTTAACATTGAATGCCAATTTATTACGTAGGTTTGGACCTAAGTCCAAATGATTAGCTAACATTTCTGTTACTTACTTTTGTAACGAAGTGTTGAGATCCTTTATTTTTAGATATATATCTTCCACATTAAAATAAATATTATAGAACACTACAAGTTTTAGCGAAGTTGTAATTTTAAGTCACGTTTCCAAATTAGTAACGTGGAAGATTATGCCAAAGTTCACTGTCATTTAAAATTACGTCACAGAAAATAAGGAAATAATAAGTATCCACCGTTACAAACTAAAACTTTGTTATTTTAGTTTAAACCTTATAATTTTAGTTGTTTTGTACAAACCGCCTTTACATTCTGAATGTTTCTAATTGCACTATATATTGTAAAGTTTTATATTTCTAGATATAACGTAATATAATTGTAGTGCACAAACTAATGTCTGGTCCACGTAACGATGCCACCGTGCGGGTCGATCTGGATGAAACAAAACAAATGTTGTATTATAGTATTGTATCATTTCTGTTATGATATGAAACTCATGTTAACTGATGATGATGTTGATAATGTTTTAGAAAATCTTTTAGTGCTTTTTCCTGAAGGTACCTAAAGCCACATGGCACACGTAATATTAACCTCAAAACAAATATAAACACTGTTAATCTATTGATTTTTTATTTATTTTGCCTTAGTTTTTTCTTAAAAAACAGAAAAAGAAAATGCAGTATGAAAAAGAGAGAATGCAGCGAGGTTGCATGAATAATTTTTTGTACACTAAATACGCACTTGGAGGTAGATTTGCGAAAAGATGAATTGCAGAAGACATTAGGCGTGCTACGCACTTGTTCGAGTCTGTCGAGAGTATTTGTTGAAAAACAAAGCCGACCCGAAGCATTAGTATGTCGGTTAATGCCGACCCGGACAATATAGTGTGCACGCCTTACAATCATTGGGCAAATGCTAATGATTCCAGCGAAACCTTGACACCCAAGTCGTTATTCGAAAAGGTAAAGTGTACGGATTGAGGGCCATAACCGTGAATCGAAAAGTGAATGTTATAAAGACTTAAAAAGGTATCGGTATCGAAAGTGTTAAGTACCTACGTTTTCGCATTTGAGTTGGTGCAGTGTTACTTGATACTTCCATTGAGTAATATTTTGTCACATCAATATGACGTGCTTTAACTTTCCATCCTGTTTACCCCAAAAACAAAACGAAAATCCTATTCACTGCCCCTACAGAAAGGATTAACCCTTTGACCACCACGGACGTCTATGGACGTCAAATCAAAATGTGCTCACGACGCCACGGACGGCATGGCACGTCGAAAATAACAATTTTTTACAGTTCAAAATAAATATACAAAAACATATTTATAGTGTTTCTTTTTTCCTATTGTTATTCCTTAGACATATTTATTATTCTATAATTACACAAAGATATATAACAATTAGCCATTCTATAATGGGAAAAATCGCAATATAAGAACATCATGCAAAAGGTATCATTTGGCGCAAAAATCCACGCCACGGACGCGAAGAGTCGTCAGCTAGTGATGGGTATGGAAAACAATTACGACAAAAGCTTTATGAAATATTTTACGAAAACAAATTAAAATACTTCACTAATATATGACGAAAATTATTTCTCGTCTATTACATTTTACATCAGACTAAATACAAAGCAAAATATAAAATAAAAGTACCGTATGTAGTGACAAACTTATGAGTAAAAGTGCAAATCGATAATTTTGTGGCAACTCTCGTGCATCCATGTTAGCGGAATCCTTTACCGGTACTTTGCACGCCACAGACGAGATGAGACGTCGCGCAATAACGTCAACGCGCGGTGCCGGTCACTGATAGTGTTGTGCAATATGTTAATACCAGATAATAGGTATTTTAATACTAAGTTCTTTTCGCATCAAAAATCTTAACATTTTATGGACTAAAATAAATATTACTAAAATTGTATTTACACATTTATTTAAAACGTACGAGAAATTAATACGAGATTCTTGTGGTATCTCGTACGGTAGAAGAGAAGGTAGAGTATATATTATGTAAGTACGAGATACTACTGTGGTATCTCTTACTAATATAATTCATACTCTTATGGTATTTGTTTTTTTAATATAAATTAATTCAGATGAATTACTTAAGGAATGATGAATTACTTACTTTATGAATTACTTATTCTATTCTATTCTATTCTAAGGCAATTAACACAATTGGCTATTCGTCAGATATTGCAATAAAATATGAATTGTTTTTGGTAAGATAGTTTGTATGTAAATAACAAATGTAGATATTTTATTTTCGTAAAACTATTTTGCGATTTTTATATTTGTGGATTACACGATCCAAAACGGGGGCCAATTAAGTCTGAGTAATTAAAAAATATATTATTCATATATTTAATACTTTTTCAGAGTACTTTAATAAAATACTAGTCACGTGACTAAAATACTACACATCATGCAATAATAACGCACTGGTACATCTCTAACTCAGAGATGGCAAAGTTCGTAAGCGCAGTGCTGCCCACACGCCAGTGACGGCTTATCACGTCAGTGGATGTCGTTACAAACGAGATTAGTGCTGTAACTTTGTTATTTAAAATATTTGAATTACTCTTTTTAATATAAAATCTATTATCTAACGATATAGTTTCTAGTAATGATTACTAAGTAGAGAAAAAGGCTAAAACATGGAGGAAAATTAATACAATTCAATGGTACATACTTATAAGCAATTTTTATTCGTAAACCATGCACAAGTAAAATGTATCGATTTTTTATCGATATATACTTTTGCCGTCACTATTATTTTGTAGGTATGAAAGAAGGAATTTATCGCTTGGCGTAGAGAACACGGATTTTCGTTATTGACGTGGCGGTCAAAGGGTTAATTAGGTTAGCAATGGCATTAACGTAACGTCTCGCCTGTATTTCCCGAAGGGCTAGGCAGAGGTGTACAGTCGCCTGCAGATAAAACGGACCCGTCAACGCTCACTGCTTATAGTTTATTTGTAAGGCGGGGGGGTCCGTTTTATCTGCAGGCGACAGTACCTGTTACTATAGGTACACCACGCCTCGCCAAATTTCGCCGGTTATGTTTAAGTCCCATGTACAATAGCTAATAGCCCTGCTAGAAAAAAAAACAACTTGTAGAAATGATCATCACTGGGGCGGGTCAGCCATTGGGTATAATAACCGATAGATAGCTTTAAAGGTTACATTCAGGAAGGTATATTAATAAAACATCTGGATAATGTTACTTTATTTATTTTCAAAAGAATGGAAGTACAATAGCTACCGTTAATAACAAGTATAATAATTAGTTTGCATAATAATAATTATTCGAATTATGTTACTTAAATATTCATAACAATACTATTTTGACATTTTCAAGCGTAATTATATACAGTATAGCTATCGAAATCATTAAAACTCCTTTCTAAAATTAATCTCAATCTTTCTCTAATTGACTATCGTTGGGTGAATACTGGGAATCTCCGGAACCGAATCCCCAGGAACTAATCTAAGTCTACCCTCACGTAGGCCTTCCGTCTCCTGGACTCGTCATCAAACAGTTGCCATCGCTCTATCCTCGAATAAACATTTACATATACAAACAGGTGTACAAAAACCTTAATATAATCACAAGGATTCCACTACCTACATTATATACAGTAAATTGGTGCTATAAAACGTTAACCATTATAATGTTATGAGTAGCAACGTAGTGTTCCGACCGCTAATTAACTATTTCAGAGCTTTAAAACTAATTGTGTATGCATGCATGCTGACTAACGTCTTGTGACCAAAGAAAAGGGGGCATTTGACTATGTATTTAAAGATGTTTTGTATTTTTGCCTATTAGACATGGGTATTGCTAAGTAACATGACCTATTTAATACTGATGTCTAGCTAGATGGATATAGTAGAAACTCCCTTTTCGAAGGGGAGAATAATTAAAGAACGATCATAACTTGAGAAATAACAATAAAGCTTTTATAACACGTTCGCTGCCTCAACATTCGTACATCTTTTTACATTATATATTTTGAGTAAAGTAACACCCTATTTAACAATATCAATAGAGTAGTCAAGTACCCAATCATGATAATATTGGTTGCCACTAAATAAAATAATTTCGCCACTCCATGCGGGTTTGCCACAGTGGAACTTGTTTTTTTGGCACAAACACGTGCTTAATTAGACTATAAACTTTATTAATTGTATTTACAACAAAGTCTTCACAATATCTTATTGCTTTTAGTTAAAATTCGAATTGTAATAACATGTCAATTTTTGAAATAATATTGTAAAGATAACAACCGCTATAGCGGTACACACATAATACATTCATGTTTCATAGGAATGCTTTTATAACATACATATTATAGAATAGAAAAAGAAACGTAATGTTCTTTGGAATGTTATGAAGTTACAAAAAATATTTGTTTTGGATAACAATGCATATTAATTTTATGGATTGAAAATATGATGGATATATAAATTTACTTTTAAGGTACACATAAAGGCACCCTCCGATGTCGATTACTATATTGGTCCTCCCAGAGAATAAACTTTTATCATTATATAAACGGCAAAAACCCATTATACAATATACTAATACAATGGCACAATAGTTCCGACTTTAATTCATAAATAGGATGTGCCCGTTGGTAATATGTACGACAAATACCGGAAATATGAATACGATATAAATTTAAATTTGAATAATATAACCAACTATTCCCTATATTAAGATATGGTCTGATAAATTGTAATGTATAATATCATTGCACTAGCTGCTAAAGCGACATCTTGTAAACATCATTCAAAATTTGCATAATCATAAAATATACCTATTTGAGAAAGAAAACTCGCTTAGATTCTATGATTGACATACAAAATTGGTGCTACGTTTCGTTACAAGGCAATTCGTGGATCTCAGTCACGACAGTAAAACTCATGGTTCTTTCGGATTTACTTTCAAAGGTTTTCCTACATTTATCTCATGTGAGGAAGCGAAAATAGTGTAATTATTATTCGTTCATTTGTTTTTTAAGATACACGTGTAGAAAGTAGCTGCCGAAGAGCTGAAAACGGTTTTTTTTTTTCGAATTATAAAAATACATTATTTTCGCTTCGACCGTGTCGTACTTAGAACGGAATATAAATATGTTATTATAATACTGTAACACAAACTGTAACGTATCGTTACAACTTTGCTATATTACTATAAAATCATTAAAAGGAGTTATGATATTCCTCTATACGTACAAATTATGTACACGTAAAATGTATGTATTCATAACGCATTATTACAAGTATAATTTAATAGTCATCATTAGATTAATGTACCGCATCGATGTCTCGCTGCGCGCGTGATATTTTGACCTGCAAATAACATTGACTCGTTTAAACCGGGTGTCTATTTAAACCCATGCAAAATGAAAGAACTGAGTAATTTTGTCCAATATGAAAAGGGAAGGCATCTTCAAAGTAGTCGCTGAGCGTAGCGCATAATTTGAAGGTGCACAAAGACTATACGGATGAGGTACACTATGTAGTTAAAGTAAAACTAATGTTAGAAATATGCAGACGTGTAACGTGTTCATCAGACATGATGCGTGGCGGCACAGTGTCAGTGTCTGGTGGTTACCTTGTCCTTGGGCGTGGAGGCCTCTCCGGACTCGAGCGCGAACATCTTCATCTTCTCCTTGAAGGACAGTTGCTCGGGCACTGGCGCGTTAGACGCACGAGCCTGTTGCTCCGCAAGACGACGCGTGCGTGGGTCCCTACTCAACCAAAAACATTGCAATAAACAGTGACATACTAGACTTTAGAACGCGGTGTCTGCGCTAGCTTATAAAACTGACGACTATTTTCTCCTCTACCTAAAAACCATAATGTCCAAAAACTATACTCTACAGGTTCAGTGGTATCAAACGGTCGAGAATTTAGTGGAGACCAGTCACAAAGCGGTTCTCTTGGTCAGTGGCGTAACAATAGGGTGGCAGGAGTGTGGCAAAATGCCAAGGGCCCCCCGTCGGAGGGTGGGGGGGAGAGAGTCATGCACAGGAGGATCCTAACATAAGTATAGAAATGTAAACTTTTTGCGACCACTAGAGCAACGAAGTCGACGTTACAGTCGTCGAGTTACGAAATCTACGCGGACGAAGTCGCGAGCGAAGAGCCAGTAAAAAGAAATTATAACGTTGGTTGAGCTTCTTTACATTGACCCTATCTCATGAATTTGCCTCGGGCCCCAAAGGGTTACGTTAGTTACGCCACTGCTCTTGGTCCAGGGTGTGAATGAACTCCGTCAATCGTGAAGGTTCTTTTATTCTACTGAAACTTGAGTGTACCAGGTACGAATAGAATGAATTCGACGATGATTAATGCGCTACGTACGGCAGACCGCGTTATTAAAATTTTCTTACGTTTTTCGCAATTTGGAGGTCAGTGTCGGGTCGTATGTTGACAATGACCTGCAAATTACCTAAAACTCGCCTGTTCGAATAGACGATTATTAAAGTGCCACGATGATAAGTTAGTTCTAGCTAGCCGTACCTGTAGACCTCCTGCGCGCCGATGACGCCGGGCGTGTGTTGCGGCAGGTTGGGCGCGTTGGGCGACTGCGGCGACACCGGGCCCGCCAGCATGCTCTCCGCTTCCTCTATGAACCGCTGTAATGCACAGTTCACATTATATCTTAGTTTGACAAAATTTCCATTTTTTTGTGGTCTCGATAAACACCGCTATTAATCTAAGATTGGTTCCAGTAACCAGTCAAAGAATTTATTAACTTTACAGAAAGGGTCACAATCTAGATTTGCACTTTCATCTTTGAGTATTGTACAGTTACACCCAAAATATGTACGTTACGTTAAGGGCCATTTTTGTTTGCTCGTTGCACGATAGACTGCTTTATCGATTAAGTCTCAGTATTATATATTGTGTAATTTCAATAACATAGAATGTTATCATTCAGTTATCTTCTTTTACTGAATTAAAAATGTGACATTTGCAGACACTGGCAAAAAGGTTTTAGATTGATATCTACTCGATATTGTATGCTACTTTGATCTTTGTTATTAAGTAATCTATACTAATATTATAAAGAGGTAAAATTTGTTTATTTGTATGTATGTAGGGGAAAATCTCCGGAACTACCAGTCGGATTTGAAAAATTATTTTTGCATTTGATAGCCTAATTAATTATTGAGGAAGGTTATAGGCTATTTAACAACACGCTACGACTCTTAGGAGCCGAGTAAAAGGAGAAAAAATGCTAAGTGCATACGAAGTAGTAGCAAGTGTAGTATACAGTGATGGGATGCGACGCGATGGGTCGGGGCTAAAATGTTACGCTGCCCGTAGTTAAATATAGTTTTCTATGTAATAGTCTGCTTAGTGCTGTAGCTTCAAAAGGTATTTATCCTGACAAAATAATGTAAAGAATTTGAAAGCTGGCGAAGATATAAAAGACTAGAGTGTACGTACGTCGGGATCTTCTCTAGCGGGCTGCGCGTGCGCGTGGTGCGGCGCGGGCGGCTCGTGCAGCGGCGGCGGGGACGACGCGGGCGGCGCGGGCGGCGCGGCGCGCTCGTGGAACGACACGCGCTTGTCGCGCGCGCTGCCCACCGGCGAGCTGGCGGGACCACTTACATTTTAGTTGCTATTTCAGAGTCTGACGGTATTTCGTTTTATAACATACTTAGTTCCGGAAAATCTATAATATCAGTTTGCTTTAGTATACGTACTGCGGCGCCGCCGTGTGCGCGGGCAGCGTGTGGTGGTCGTGGCGCGGAGGCGACAGAGTGCGCGCGCGCTCCGCCATCACCGCGAACGACGAGCCGCGCGCGGGCGGGGCGGGCGCGCCCGGCGCGTGCGGCCCGGACGACACGCTCAGCGCGCTCACGGCTGAGCTCACTTCAGCTACTCGGGTTTCTTCGTAAGTCACCTGCGGAAATTATGCTAGTTAGTCATACCATAGCGTAGATTAGCTTCAACGGGCCGCAGCGCGACACATTCTCATACAAAAAAGTGCGGTGCGGCCGCCTGTAATATGTGCTGGTTCATAAAAAACGTACGAAAGTGATGCAGGAGGATTTTTGCAATACAATGCGTTGCGTAGCGGACCGTCCTAATTTGCGCTAGTTATCAAACCATTCGCGCACGAATTTAATATTAGTTTATTTAAGCTTAGAATACACTGCGGTTAAACGCTAGTGATTTTGGAATTTCTGAAAACGCCAAATTGCGACATATCAAAAATAATATGTGGCAATTGCTTCGAATCAACTTTGCTATTCAACAAATAGTGCTAAATTATGTGCGAACCCGAGAAAGTGTACAGCTCAAGCATTACAGGTTATAGTAATCACAGTTAAATCCGTTTCAGTTGTTATGCTCAAGTTAATCACATAAACAACAAGTACCTGCTCAGTAGCATATCCGTTAGTGATCTCGGTGCGCGTGTTGGTCTTGAGTATGGACTTGGGCGGGTGCGGCTGGTGCAGTGCGTGCGCGGGCGGCGCGGGCGACGCGGCCGGCGAGCCCGACATGTCATCCAGCAGCTCTTCTGTGTCTTCTGAACCTTCTGCCGTGTTGCCTTCCTCCTATGGAAATAAGAGATATGTCATTCTCAAGATACTAACATTTTACTGAAATAATCAGTTTGAGAAACAATGCAATACAGAGTCAAATAAAATTAACTAGCGAAACTTTACAAACATGACGAATTTTTTTTGTATTTTCAAAATTTTGGTATTGATACCAAAATTTTGAAAATACAAAAAAAAAAATTGCACGTCCAGCACCGTACACGTGGTAGAAGTGAAACTTCTTAAAAATTAAAGAATAAGAGACAGAGAGTTATATCGTTCTTTTCTCTCATGTAACGAAATGTGCCTAAACGTGACAAGTTTTAGAAATTTCGCCCTCAATTCTCGTCCAATTATCGAGTCGTCGGCTAAGAAGTTACACTAAAATAACGACCGCAATAGCGAACGGACGATGAAAAATAAAAAGTTTCGATATTATGCTTTTTTATTTTATCACGATTTAATATCGATTACGTCTGGGAAAGTATAGAAATTCGTAGTTTATTTAAAAGTTAGTTATTTTCAACCAAGGTTTTAATACAAAAGAACAACTAAGTAATGATTACCTGATCGTGTTGCGTGGCTCGCAGTTCAAAGTCTCTCTCGAGCTGCAGCGCGCGTAGTTGTTGGTTCTGCACGGGCGTACGCGCCGCTCCTAATGATATTAACTGAGCGATTGTGGCGTCCCTGAATATAATAATACAAAATTAGTAATAATACAATTTTTTTTTGGAGTATTTCTACAGTTCACAGTGTAACGAAAGTTCGTTACCAGTTTTTAAAACGTATACAATTAAAACATTATTTTAAAATAAGTAATATAACTGGAACATTGTAATCGATGTAACATTAAAATAATAAAAACCCTGGATTGATAAATGAAGTTAGTGCTAGAGGCATGTATCGAATAATTTTTATGTCCATCTAGTTAGATAGATCTATATTTAAAATGGATCGTGGATGTTAGCATATCAGAGATTGATAAACTCTAATACTGTTGGACCGATTACCATACAGCTTGGCTTGAATGTTTTTTTTCACGGAGGTTATTAATCTTTTTAAAGGATTTTTCAGAAATTCACGCGGGCAAAAGCTAGTTATTCTATGAAAAAGATTGCTTATCTATTCGTTCTGTTGGAATATGCGTGTGACGCGGTTACCTGCGCGCGCGCGCGGCGGCGCGGCGCGCCTCGTGCTGCCGCTCGCGCTCCTCGCGCTGCCACGGGTTGTGCGGCGCCGGGCCGCGCGCCGCGCCCGCGCCCAAAGGGTACACCGACACCGCGGGCGGCTCTAGCGCGCTGGCCACGTATCGCTCTGTATACAATATGCGTGTGACGCGGTTACCTGCGCGCGCGCGCGGCGGCGCGGCGCGCCTCGTGCTGCCGCTCGCGCTCCTCGCGCTGCCACGGGTTGTGCGGCGCCGGGCCGCGCGCCGCGCCCGCGCCCAAAGGGTACACCGACACCGCGGGCGGCTCTAGCGCGCTGGCCACGTATCGCTCTGTATACAATATGCGTGTGACGCGGTTACCTGCGCGCGCGCGCGGCGGCGCGGCGCGCCTCGTGCTGCCGCTCGCGCTCCTCGCGCTGCCACGGGTTGTGCGGCGCCGGGCCGCGCGCCGCGCCCGCGCCCAAAGGGTACACCGACACCGCGGGCGGCTCTAGCGCGCTGGCCACGTATCGCTCTGTATACAATATGCGTGTGACGCGGTTACCTGCGCGCGCGCGCGGCGGCGCGGCGCGCCTCGTGCTGCCGCTCGCGCTCCTCGCGCTGCCACGGGTTGTGCGGCGCCGGGCCGCGCGCCGCGCCCGCGCCCAAAGGGTACACCGACACCGCGGGCGGCTCTAGCGCGCTGGCCACGTATCGCTCTGTATACAATATGCGTGTGACGCGGTTACCTGCGCGCGCGCGCGGCGGCGCGGCGCGCCTCGTGCTGCCGCTCGCGCTCCTCGCGCTGCCACGGGTTGTGCGGCGCCGGGCCGCGCGCCGCGCCCGCGCCCAAAGGGTACACCGACACCGCGGGCGGCTCTAGCGCGCTGGCCACGTATCGCTCTGTATACAATATGCGTGTGACGCGGTTACCTGCGCGCGCGCGCGGCGGCGCGGCGCGCCTCGTGCTGCCGCTCGCGCTCCTCGCGCTGCCACGGGTTGTGCGGCGCCGGGCCGCGCGCCGCGCCCGCGCCCAAAGGGTACACCGACACCGCGGGCGGCTCTAGCGCGCTGGCCACGTATCGCTCTGTATACAATATGCGTGTGACGCGGTTACCTGCGCGCGCGCGCGGCGGCGCGGCGCGCCTCGTGCTGCCGCTCGCGCTCCTCGCGCTGCCACGGGTTGTGCGGCGCCGGGCCGCGCGCCGCGCCCGCGCCCAAAGGGTACACCGACACCGCGGGCGGCTCTAGCGCGCTGGCCACGTATCGCTCTGTATACAATATGCGTGTGACGCGGTTACCTGCGCGCGCGCGCGGCGGCGCGGCGCGCCTCGTGCTGCCGCTCGCGCTCCTCGCGCTGCCACGGGTTGTGCGGCGCCGGGCCGCGCGCCGCGCCCGCGCCCAAAGGGTACACCGACACCGCGGGCGGCTCTAGCGCGCTGGCCACGTATCGCTCTGTATACAATATGCGTGTGACGCGGTTACCTGCGCGCGCGCGCGGCGGCGCGGCGCGCCTCGTGCTGCCGCTCGCGCTCCTCGCGCTGCCACGGGTTGTGCGGCGCCGGGCCGCGCGCCGCGCCCGCGCCCAAAGGGTACACCGACACCGCGGGCGGCTCTAGCGCGCTGGCCACGTATCGCTCTGTATACAATATGCGTGTGACGCGGTTACCTGCGCGCGCGCGCGGCGGCGCGGCGCGCCTCGTGCTGCCGCTCGCGCTCCTCGCGCTGCCACGGGTTGTGCGGCGCCGGGCCGCGCGCCGCGCCCGCGCCCAAAGGGTACACCGACACCGCGGGCGGCTCTAGCGCGCTGGCCACGTATCGCTCTGTATACAATATGCGTGTGACGCGGTTACCTGCGCGCGCGCGCGGCGGCGCGGCGCGCCTCGTGCTGCCGCTCGCGCTCCTCGCGCTGCCACGGGTTGTGCGGCGCCGGGCCGCGCGCCGCGCCCGCGCCCAAAGGGTACACCGACACCGCGGGCGGCTCTAGCGCGCTGGCCACGTATCGCTCTGTATACAATATGCGTGTGACGCGGTTACCTGCGCGCGCGCGCGGCGGCGCGGCGCGCCTCGTGCTGCCGCTCGCGCTCCTCGCGCTGCCACGGGTTGTGCGGCGCCGGGCCGCGCGCCGCGCCCGCGCCCAAAGGGTACACCGACACCGCGGGCGGCTCTAGCGCGCTGGCCACGTATCGCTCTGTATACAATATGCGTGTGACGCGGTTACCTGCGCGCGCGCGCGGCGGCGCGGCGCGCCTCGTGCTGCCGCTCGCGCTCCTCGCGCTGCCACGGGTTGTGCGGCGCCGGGCCGCGCGCCGCGCCCGCGCCCAAAGGGTACACCGACACCGCGGGCGGCTCTAGCGCGCTGGCCACGTATCGCTCTGTATACAATATGCGTGTGACGCGGTTACCTGCGCGCGCGCGCGGCGGCGCGGCGCGCCTCGTGCTGCCGCTCGCGCTCCTCGCGCTGCCACGGGTTGTGCGGCGCCGGGCCGCGCGCCGCGCCCGCGCCCAAAGGGTACACCGACACCGCGGGCGGCTCTAGCGCGCTGGCCACGTATCGCTCTGTATACAATATGCGTGTGACGCGGTTACCTGCGCGCGCGCGCGGCGGCGCGGCGCGCCTCGTGCTGCCGCTCGCGCTCCTCGCGCTGCCACGGGTTGTGCGGCGCCGGGCCGCGCGCCGCGCCCGCGCCCAAAGGGTACACCGACACCGCGGGCGGCTCTAGCGCGCTGGCCACGTATCGCTCTGTATACAATATGCGTGTGACGCGGTTACCTGCGCGCGCGCGCGGCGGCGCGGCGCGCCTCGTGCTGCCGCTCGCGCTCCTCGCGCTGCCACGGGTTGTGCGGCGCCGGGCCGCGCGCCGCGCCCGCGCCCAAAGGGTACACCGACACCGCGGGCGGCTCTAGCGCGCTGGCCACGTATCGCTCTGTATACAATATGCGTGTGACGCGGTTACCTGCGCGCGCGCGCGGCGGCGCGGCGCGCCTCGTGCTGCCGCTCGCGCTCCTCGCGCTGCCACGGGTTGTGCGGCGCCGGGCCGCGCGCCGCGCCCGCGCCCAAAGGGTACACCGACACCGCGGGCGGCTCTAGCGCGCTGGCCACGTATCGCTCTGTACACAATACGAATATCTAAACAACTACACACATGAACACACGCTTCTTTTCAGTAGGTAGGCAAACTGCAGAACACCACATGCTAAAATCCTTACATGCTCCCGCACGATACGAACACGCTGATTGTAAGTAGGTACTATGCACCTAACCTTTCTGGAGAACATCACCAATAAGGCCAATACATGTCCTTGTAGGTGTGAATTCACACCGCCACCCACCCACCGGGAGGGGATTCACACCTACCTTGTAAAAACCCTTTTTATTAGTCGCCTTTCATTGGTCCTCTCAACATGACCAAACCATCTACTTT
Source organism: Apamea monoglypha (assembly GCA_911387795.2). NCBI lineage: Eukaryota > Metazoa > Arthropoda > Insecta > Lepidoptera > Noctuidae > Apamea > Apamea monoglypha. Next base: position 6,650,054 of record OU426918.1, read on the forward strand.
TTATATTCGATCAATCAAACACTTGCCCTGCAAATAATTAGGGTTTATCTCGAAAATCATATTTTTAAAAATCTTTTAAAAGCGTAATACCGTAGCTTGTCTATACAAAACTAAGCAAAACCTCTACTTGTGTACCTTGAAAAATCTCCCTTTGTATTCCTATTGACCATTCACCATACATTCATACAATTCACAAAAAACTTTTGAGCTTTCAGAACTGCAACATGAAAATAGTCTATAAAATAAACGAAGAACTAATTACCCATACCGTCTTCGGGTTGCACACTGGTGGGCTGAGGCTGCGGATGTGACTGTAGATGTGACTGCTCTTCCATTTCCATGTCCGTTCGCCTCGCACCCTAACATCAAAGATTAATCATTAGTTAGTTAATACATATATGTATTCTTGTAAGAAAACATTCATACAAAATCAACATTGCAATCTTAATGTAAAGTATTGTATAAATAACCAGAGACGCTTTGATGCGCTCTCAGACTAATGGAAGTTTATTTATTTTCAACTTTATTTCACCGAGCGTAAGATTGATATTTTTTTTAACAGGAAAAAAACCCGCTGCTCTGCGCTTTTCCTGGGAAAAAAAGTTGGTACGGCGTATTTTACCTGAGGTTTCGGGGCGACAGGTGGTTGTGATCTCTGCGGCGATGGTGGCCCGGGAGGCATCCATTCGTACCTGCAATATTAGTCATGATTTTAGAGATGTTTTGGTTGGTTTATTCGACCTCATAATTGGTTTATCACCTCAAGGTTGATTGTCACTTGCACAACACAAGTCAAAAGGATATTATTCATCGTTGCACGTGGGTACATTGTGTCACAAACATAAACCAACGTGTGCTTTAGTTCAAAAAACTGCTACAAGGACCTTTTGGCGATTAAATGACATTGACAGGGGGCCGTTGATGGCAAAAAATTGTGTGAAATTGTATTGTAAAAACAAGATGGCGGCGTTAAATCCAATTTTTGTCACGCGCTAAAAGATTTTCATACAGTTGTAGAATATTGAACTGACCTCTGCGGCGGGTGGTGTTGGTTGTGGTAGATCTGGTGTGGGTTCTGGTTGTGCACGTGTAGCATGGGCTGCGAGTGGTGCAGCTGCGGCGACTGCTGGCCGTAAGGACCTGGCGGCAGCTGCATCTGGGGCTGGCCTGGAGATTATATAAAAGTCGTTATTTGAAGATCGTTCTCAGAGTCGGTGTTCACGGATCTCAGCATATTTTGGATTTCGTTGGTGATGGGTTCCATTATTAGGTCACAATGGAGGTCTTCATTTCTTATATACCAGGGCGCGTTAACAATACTCTTTAGTACCTTATTATTTTGGAATGTTTGTATTATTTTGACGATGGTTGGTTTACTACGCCTATATCGGCTGAGAATATGCTTGTATAATAAAACATTGTTATGTATCGTCAACTGATCGGCAGCTTGGTGTTTTTTTTTTTCAATTTGTAATCTGACTTAGGGATATACCCTATCCAATAAAAAAATAATCATCAAAATCGGCGTACTGTGTAGACAGTTACGCGAAGTCATACAACAAAATGATATATACGCGACAAAATGAGAACCGCTTCCCTTTTCGTCATAAAAAATTGGACATAATTATCATTGTAGAATGGAGAGTAAATAAAATAAAAATGGCAGCGTTACCCATGAGGTGGTGGTGCTGCGGCGCGTGCTGCGGCTGCGCGGCCGGCTGGCGCCGCGCCACCTCCTCCGCCAGCTCCGCCAGGCGCGCCGCGCGCGCGCGGGCCGCGCCCTGCACACGACACACAGTTGATGACACGCCGCTATAGCGTTATAGCTATATGTCGCAATAAGGCTGCGTTCTCGCTTTGTCTCGCCGACAAGAGTCAAGAATATCTTTATACATGGTCTTTTTCACGCCACGCATGTTAGCTTGGCTGTACTGGAAGCGCGCTGTAGTTTAATATTTATGCTACAGTAAGGTAAGCACAGGTTAAAAAATAAGCTCTTTAGTTTACACAACCTTTCATTTACTCTACGTAAGTTAAGCAACCTGCTCAAACTACACCTCGTTGATGTACCGTGATCATACCTAAGACAAAAAGTCGGCCATAATCTGTCTCTAACAACGAGATTTGTAACTTTTGCTATTAACTACATTAGTACGTACCTGGTGATGTAAAGGTGAGTCTGGCGCTTCGGCCTGTCCACCCGCAACGAAATGCGCCGACTGCGGCCGGTTGCTGCCTGTTGAACTGCGCAACGACGACCATCTGGAGTCATTAGAATCATGTATGTATCAGTAACTCCATAAAAAAGTTTAAGAAACCACACACACCTACCATCATAGGAAAGTAGTAAAAACATCGAAAAGATGCGAAATCCTCGCTCTGAACGCGTTTAACATCGCGTTATTACCCTAGTTTCAGAGCGAATGATGCGCTTCTAAACAAAGTTTTTATACACCAACTAAAAGTGTAGATGATGATAACGGTACAGTCAACCGCATGTCAGTACCACTTGAATTACGAAGCCCGCTCTTACTGCTACGACATAAAGGCACTGTTAACACGTTCACTGCCAGACAAAATCTATTGTTGGCGGACAACGGTGACCGCGGTGACAGTCAATAACTTACTAGTTCGGGTAAATAAGCAACTGTGCTCTATTTTAATGATTAAGTTACTTATTGTAAATGTGTCTCTTATTATAAATAAACAAATAATATTGATTATTCTTACCGTTTTTGACCATTAATTCTACCAACCGTTGGCATTTTTTGTAATTTGTAGATTTTTTTCTGTATTTGGCTGAATAAAACTCATTTATTCATTCAGACGTGCAGTTTACTGTACGTAGCTTCCTTGACTTTTGCAACTTAAGTACTGAAAATGTAGAAATCAGTTTTAGGTACCTGTCTTGTAAAGCATGTTGTTGTGACTGGACTGTGGACAGGTTCTGGTAGAAGCCGTCGTGCTGCGCGGGCGCCGACAGGTTGTGGCTGCTTCGGGACTTGCTGGGCCAAGCGCTCGGAGAGCCACTCGCTACCGGAGAACTGACGGGTACGCTGTCAATGTTTTATATCAATTACTGTTATGTTTGAAGCTGTGGCCGGTTTAGAATTGCTCAAATGTCGTGCGCTTGAGTGACACATGTCATTCTGATACATTTCTTAGTGTGTACATGCATATAAGTGAAGTATCGGTAGATACTTAGACTGCAGGAACCTTTTTTGGCGTAGTCGAGGAGCAGTCATGTATTAGAATAATAGTATTTTTTTGTTTGTGATAAATTTGTAAACGATTGTGTTCATTTTCTTTGCTAAATAAGCAGAATTTATTCTACTCCTTTGTGATAGTTTCTATCATTGCTGGAATGTTTGCTGATGTGTGTGGGCTGTGCATACCTGCCGGGCGCGTGGTGCGCGGGTAGCGGCTCGGGCGCGTGGTGCAGCGCGGGCGTGCTCTTGCTGCACGCGGCGCCCGGCTCGGCCGCCAGGCGCGTGCAGCAATGTTTGCTGATGTGTGTGGGCTGTGCATACCTGCCGGGCGCGTGGTGCGCGGGTAGCGGCTCGGGCGCGTGGTGCAGCGCGGGCGTGCTCTTGCTGCACGCGGCGCCCGGCTCGGCCGCCAGGCGCGTGCAGCAATGTTTGCTGATGTGTGTGGGCTGTGCATACCTGCCGGGCGCGTGGTGCGCGGGTAGCGGCTCGGGCGCGTGGTGCAGCGCGGGCGTGCTCTTGCTGCACGCGGCGCCCGGCTCGGCCGCCAGGCGCGTGCAGCAATGTTTGCTGATGTGTGTGGGCTGTGCATACCTGCCGGGCGCGTGGTGCGCGGGTAGCGGCTCGGGCGCGTGGTGCAGCGCGGGCGTGCTCTTGCTGCACGCGGCGCCCGGCTCGGCCGCCAGGCGCGTGCAGCAATGTTTGCTGATGTGTGTGGGCTGTGCATACCTGCCGGGCGCGTGGTGCGCGGGTAGCGGCTCGGGCGCGTGGTGCAGCGCGGGCGTGCTCTTGCTGCACGCGGCGCCCGGCTCGGCCGCCAGGCGCGTGCAGCAATGTTTGCTGATGTGTGTGGGCTGTGCATACCTGCCGGGCGCGTGGTGCGCGGGTAGCGGCTCGGGCGCGTGGTGCAGCGCGGGCGTGCTCTTGCTGCACGCGGCGCCCGGCTCGGCCGCCAGGCGCGTGCAGCAATGTTTGCTGATGTGTGTGGGCTGTGCATACCTGCCGGGCGCGTGGTGCGCGGGTAGCGGCTCGGGCGCGTGGTGCAGCGCGGGCGTGCTCTTGCTGCACGCGGCGCCCGGCTCGGCCGCCAGGCGCGTGCAGCAATGTTTGCTGATGTGTGTGGGCTGTGCATACCTGCCGGGCGCGTGGTGCGCGGGTAGCGGCTCGGGCGCGTGGTGCAGCGCGGGCGTGCTCTTGCTGCACGCGGCGCCCGGCTCGGCCGCCAGGCGCGTGCAGCAATGTTTGCTGATGTGTGTGGGCTGTGCATACCTGCCGGGCGCGTGGTGCGCGGGTAGCGGCTCGGGCGCGTGGTGCAGCGCGGGCGTGCTCTTGCTGCACGCGGCGCCCGGCTCGGCCGCCAGGCGCGTGCAGCAATGTTTGCTGATGTGTGTGGGCTGTGCATACCTGCCGGGCGCGTGGTGCGCGGGTAGCGGCTCGGGCGCGTGGTGCAGCGCGGGCGTGCTCTTGCTGCACGCGGCGCCCGGCTCGGCCGCCAGGCGCGTGCAGCAATGTTTGCTGATGTGTGTGGGCTGTGCATACCTGCCGGGCGCGTGGTGCGCGGGTAGCGGCTCGGGCGCGTGGTGCAGCGCGGGCGTGCTCTTGCTGCACGCGGCGCCCGGCTCGGCCGCCAGGCGCGTGCAGCAATGTTTGCTGATGTGTGTGGGCTGTGCATACCTGCCGGGCGCGTGGTGCGCGGGTAGCGGCTCGGGCGCGTGGTGCAGCGCGGGCGTGCTCTTGCTGCACGCGGCGCCCGGCTCGGCCGCCAGGCGCGTGCAGCAATGTTTGCTGATGTGTGTGGGCTGTGCATACCTGCCGGGCGCGTGGTGCGCGGGTAGCGGCTCGGGCGCGTGGTGCAGCGCGGGCGTGCTCTTGCTGCACGCGGCGCCCGGCTCGGCCGCCAGGCGCGTGCAGCAATGTTTGCTGATGTGTGTGGGCTGTGCATACCTGCCGGGCGCGTGGTGCGCGGGTAGCGGCTCGGGCGCGTGGTGCAGCGCGGGCGTGCTCTTGCTGCACGCGGCGCCCGGCTCGGCCGCCAGGCGCGTGCAGCAATGTTTGCTGATGTGTGTGGGCTGTGCATACCTGCCGGGCGCGTGGTGCGCGGGTAGCGGCTCGGGCGCGTGGTGCAGCGCGGGCGTGCTCTTGCTGCACGCGGCGCCCGGCTCGGCCGCCAGGCGCGTGCAGCAATGTTTGCTGATGTGTGTGGGCTGTGCATACCTGCCGGGCGCGTGGTGCGCGGGTAGCGGCTCGGGCGCGTGGTGCAGCGCGGGCGTGCTCTTGCTGCACGCGGCGCCCGGCTCGGCCGCCAGGCGCGTGCAGCAATGTTTGCTGATGTGTGTGGGCTGTGCATACCTGCCGGGCGCGTGGTGCGCGGGTAGCGGCTCGGGCGCGTGGTGCAGCGCGGGCGTGCTCTTGCTGCACGCGGCGCCCGGCTCGGCCGCCAGGCGCGTGCAGCAATGTTTGCTGATGTGTGTGGGCTGTGCATACCTGCCGGGCGCGTGGTGCGCGGGTAGCGGCTCGGGCGCGTGGTGCAGCGCGGGCGTGCTCTTGCTGCACGCGGCGCCCGGCTCGGCCGCCAGGCGCGTGCAGCAATGTTTGCTGATGTGTGTGGGCTGTGCATACCTGCCGGGCGCGTGGTGCGCGGGTAGCGGCTCGGGCGCGTGGTGCAGCGCGGGCGTGCTCTTGCTGCACGCGGCGCCCGGCTCGGCCGCCAGGCGCGTGCAGCAATGTTTGCTGATGTGTGTGGGCTGTGCATACCTGCCGGGCGCGTGGTGCGCGGGTAGCGGCTCGGGCGCGTGGTGCAGCGCGGGCGTGCTCTTGCTGCACGCGGCGCCCGGCTCGGCCGCCAGGCGCGTGCAGCAATGTTTGCTGATGTGTGTGGGCTGTGCATACCTGCCGGGCGCGTGGTGCGCGGGTAGCGGCTCGGGCGCGTGGTGCAGCGCGGGCGTGCTCTTGCTGCACGCGGCGCCCGGCTCGGCCGCCAGGCGCGTGCAGCAATGTTTGCTGATGTGTGTGGGCTGTGCATACCTGCCGGGCGCGTGGTGCGCGGGTAGCGGCTCGGGCGCGTGGTGCAGCGCGGGCGTGCTCTTGCTGCACGCGGCGCCCGGCTCGGCCGCCAGGCGCGTGCAGCAATGTTTGCTGATGTGTGTGGGCTGTGCATACCTGCCGGGCGCGTGGTGCGCGGGTAGCGGCTCGGGCGCGTGGTGCAGCGCGGGCGTGCTCTTGCTGCACGCGGCGCCCGGCTCGGCCGCCAGGCGCGTGCAGCAATGTTTGCTGATGTGTGTGGGCTGTGCATACCTGCCGGGCGCGTGGTGCGCGGGTAGCGGCTCGGGCGCGTGGTGCAGCGCGGGCGTGCTCTTGCTGCACGCGGCGCCCGGCTCGGCCGCCAGGCGCGTGCAGCAATGTTTGCTGATGTGTGTGGGCTGTGCATACCTGCCGGGCGCGTGGTGCGCGGGTAGCGGCTCGGGCGCGTGGTGCAGCGCGGGCGTGCTCTTGCTGCACGCGGCGCCCGGCTCGGCCGCCAGGCGCGTGCAGCAATGTTTGCTGATGTGTGTGGGCTGTGCATACCTGCCGGGCGCGTGGTGCGCGGGTAGCGGCTCGGGCGCGTGGTGCAGCGCGGGCGTGCTCTTGCTGCACGCGGCGCCCGGCTCGGCCGCCAGGCGCGTGCAGCAATGTTTGCTGATGTGTGTGGGCTGTGCATACCTGCCGGGCGCGTGGTGCGCGGGTAGCGGCTCGGGCGCGTGGTGCAGCGCGGGCGTGCTCTTGCTGCACGCGGCGCCCGGCTCGGCCGCCAGGCGCGTGCAGCAATGTTTGCTGATGTGTGTGGGCTGTGCATACCTGCCGGGCGCGTGGTGCGCGGGTAGCGGCTCGGGCGCGTGGTGCAGCGCGGGCGTGCTCTTGCTGCACGCGGCGCCCGGCTCGGCCGCCAGGCGCGTGCAGCAATGTTTGCTGATGTGTGTGGGCTGTGCATACCTGCCGGGCGCGTGGTGCGCGGGTAGCGGCTCGGGCGCGTGGTGCAGCGCGGGCGTGCTCTTGCTGCACGCGGCGCCCGGCTCGGCCGCCAGGCGCGTGCAGCAATGTTTGCTGATGTGTGTGGGCTGTGCATACCTGCCGGGCGCGTGGTGCGCGGGTAGCGGCTCGGGCGCGTGGTGCAGCGCGGGCGTGCTCTTGCTGCACGCGGCGCCCGGCTCGGCCGCCAGGCGCGTGCAGCAATGTTTGCTGATGTGTGTGGGCTGTGCATACCTGCCGGGCGCGTGGTGCGCGGGTAGCGGCTCGGGCGCGTGGTGCAGCGCGGGCGTGCTCTTGCTGCACGCGGCGCCCGGCTCGGCCGCCAGGCGCGTGCAGCAATGTTTGCTGATGTGTGTGGGCTGTGCATACCTGCCGGGCGCGTGGTGCGCGGGTAGCGGCTCGGGCGCGTGGTGCAGCGCGGGCGTGCTCTTGCTGCACGCGGCGCCCGGCTCGGCCGCCAGGCGCGTGCAGCAATGTTTGCTGATGTGTGTGGGCTGTGCATACCTGCCGGGCGCGTGGTGCGCGGGTAGCGGCTCGGGCGCGTGGTGCAGCGCGGGCGTGCTCTTGCTGCACGCGGCGCCCGGCTCGGCCGCCAGGCGCGTGCAGCAATGTTTGCTGATGTGTGTGGGCTGTGCATACCTGCCGGGCGCGTGGTGCGCGGGTAGCGGCTCGGGCGCGTGGTGCAGCGCGGGCGTGCTCTTGCTGCACGCGGCGCCCGGCTCGGCCGCCAGGCGCGTGCAGCAATGTTTGCTGATGTGTGTGGGCTGTGCATACCTGCCGGGCGCGTGGTGCGCGGGTAGCGGCTCGGGCGCGTGGTGCAGCGCGGGCGTGCTCTTGCTGCACGCGGCGCCCGGCTCGGCCGCCAGGCGCGCCGGCAGGTCGCGCTCCGACGCGCGCCGCGCCGCGCCGCCCGCGCCCGCCGCGCCGCTCGCAGCCGCCGCGCCCGCTGTAACATCACGGCACTATTATAGCACCTCTATACGACTTCTTAGTCAATCAGCTACAGAAATAAAGAAATCTACATCGACATAAAAATAAACGTAAAACCAATAAAATAATATTATAATAACGAAAAACGAGTGCGAGTGACAGAAACGTACGAAAATAAACGAGAAACGATTTATATACGATAAAATAATAAACGCAACGATATCCATGCATTTCACACAAATTACATTCTGTCCAAATAATAAACTTCCTCCATTCTGTTACCGGGTACACACATGAAACGAACGTTTCCATGAAATTACACCTGGATGCATAATTAATCTCTAACTGATGCATTTCATGTAAATACTCATGAAATTCGTGTGCATCAGACGACCAATGTGAGAAGTACAATATTTGTATGACGTAATCTGTGTTTAACCAAAATAAAATATCTAGTGGAGTAACGAAAATAAAGTTGTGCGTCCAGCTATAACACACCTATCGTCATGCGTGTGTGGGAGCCTTACACGTGTTGAGTGCGGCGCTCACGTCGGGACACGACGCCGCCAGCGGCTGCGGCGCGCGCGGCGGGCTCACCGCCACCACGCGCGGCAGGCGCTCTGAAGACCCCTTCGAACTCCCACTCACAACCAACGACTCCTTACTCTGTTTCGCCTGGTCCGAGTTCATACTCGACTGGTTTGACTTCAGCCTAATATTATCTAAAGTGATTCGTCTCGGCTTTTTGTCAATTATCTCGTTGAATACATATCCGTTAGCAGTATTGTCAGTGTGCTCCTCGGAAGGCAAGTTAGGTATTTCGAACTCATTGCCATGCGCTAGCGTATCCTCGCTGCCGCGTGATCCATATTTAGACCAGTCTTCCAACTGGATGAGGATACTTTTCACTTCGTCGTCAGATAGTTTCTCACACTTGGTCTCGCTCGTATCCATTTTATTGCACTCGTATTGTATATCCGCTAGACTCGCACTAGCGGGAAGGGGTTCAATGACCTTGATAGTTTTGTCGCGGACGCTGAGGTTCGGACTCGACTGACAATTTCGCTTGTATATCTTAACACAATACTTCAGATTGATGTCGTTAAAATGTTTTGTCAATTCTTTGACTTTGCCGAAGGACGGTCTATATTCATCAGGAGATTTCCAGGACTTTCGATCGACACTATCTAATATTTGTTTAGCACCAGGTTCTACAGGCGTCTGAGCTTTAACAGTGCCGACGTCACATTTCATTTCATTATTCGTCTCATCAAAAGAATCAGACGTTGAATAAGTGGACGGAATTTCGGTATCTTCAGATTTACCCGAATAAGATGTCGACATGCTAAATATTGCTCTCTTGAGCCTGCACTGAATATTATCCATTTGGTCATAGTCTTTCTTAATATCAAGGTTAAGCTCGAGTTTTCTTTTAGGAGTCGATATGAGGCTCTTCACTTCCATAGGAGAAGTGGGCGTTTGACAAACTGCGTCCGCAGTTTCAGGTTTTTTATCTGAATCTGGTTGATCAAGAGACAAAGACGGTAATATTCGCCGTATTTTCGGCGTAGCCACCTTGTCAGGTGGGCCTTCGTTTTCGAATATCAGCGGTTCTGAGTTCGGCTCATCGATGTAAGGGATCTGTTGTGTCTCAGGTTGTGGCGTGCGACAACACTCGCACGCACTCACACACTCGTCAATGCCGGTACAGCGTCGTCTATAGAACTCGTTCTCTCTACTACGAGCGTTAAACAAATCGAGGGTAAGCTTAGTGTCAATTGGTTCCATCTGAGGAGGTAGACAAATGGAGTCTCCGTTATCGCTAGACTGGTCGTAGTTGGCGGGAGGCTCGGGTACCGGCGGCGGCTCGTCGGGCGGAGGCTCGTAGCGCGGCGGGGGCTGCGGGCCGGGCTCCGCCTGCGACGTGGAGGCGCCGGGCTGCTGCTCGTCGAAGTCCTCGCACGTGAACGTGAATACGGGGATGGCGCGCGGCGGCGGCGCGTCGCTGCGCAGCTCCAGCGGGCAGCCCGGCGTGTCCGGGGACAAGTCTTCCTGCAGCTGCTCGTTCTCCCTGTCCAACGTCACTATCAACCTAGGTATCGAACCGTGGTAGTGAGGCTGCCACTCCTCACTCTCGTCCGTACTAGATTCTGTAGACTCGTCTCTCAGAAAATGACATCGATTGTGACACGGCCGACGACCATAGCCTGCAATAGACACTTACATGAACTGCAATTCGGTATTTCATTATGTTTTGCTAATGAAGCGACAAATAAAAGAAACGAAAAATAAACGCAACGAAACCTGCAAAAAAAGGATATTCAGCAACAAGGTCGGTATTGGAGACTGCAAACTCAAAACTTTTAACCCGCAAAAGTGTAAAGCCGTGAAACAAAAGAAAAAAAAAAAAGAGTAATTTTCACCAGCAGACTGTAAAAAAAAGCTACGTTATGGTTCCGTGTTACCGGGCGTGCGGGGGGAGCGGGGTGAGGTGTAAAGTGGGCATGCCTGCGGTGGCGAGCTCGGTGCGCGGCGACGCGGGCCGCAGCAGCGCGGGGTGCGGGTTGGTGTACGTGCCCGAGTTGCGGCGCGAGCGGTCCTCGTACTGCACCTCCTCGTCTGCGCGCCAGAACCACAACCACGTCACCAGGACCGTTACATAACGACTCAGTGCTATATCCCTCAAATAAACGTGACATTAGGCATCCTATCTACTCCAGGAATCTGGAATGCTTACTATAGTTACATGTAATCATTAATATTTTATCATAAAAAAAAGTAGTCTAGGAAGATTTTGTGATTTGTTTTTTTTTCTAGCACTTTTACCTCAGGGAAGGCATCAGAGAAATAAAACGTAGAAATTGTGGCTTTACGTGGTGATAATAACATTCTTTTAAAGTCTGTTAATAATAATATTGATTTGTTAAGACCATTTTAGGTTCACGTATGTGTTAGTAAGCGCTTAAAAAATTATGTTAGTCCATCAATAAATTAAATTTAAAATTTAAAATTAATTGATAATAATGCAGATATAAATAACTCCCTAAAGTTAGGGATGGTCTAGTAAAAACGCTTTCTATCCTAGTTCGAAAGATCATCCTGTATTTTAGTCCTTGCGAACGTAGTCGTGGCACATCTTAGTACATGACACTGCACTCTTATATACAAGGGACTTACACATAATTGGCCGAATGTGGGTGTAGGTACTATAACTACACCTCTGCCTAACCCTACGGTGATTACAGGCATGATGTTATGTATTAAAAATGAGTTCTAATTTGAGTACCTTGTTTAATATGAGTTAATGAACATACCTTGTCGTTGGTTGTAGGCGGGCTGGTGCAGCAGAGTTGCTAGGCCGTGCAGCATGGCACCTTGCTTGGCCACCTCCAGGGTCACCGTAGGTCCCGTGCGCACTAAGTATTCTGCCGCCTATGAATATTGATTAGCGTTAGGGATATAAAACTATTTTTCACACAAGCTGCTCGATAATTTCAGGTCATATGTCATGCTAACCTAAAGTAAGTTATTATACCCCTGGGGTCTAGCCGGGTAATAATGTTGTACTGAATTTCAATTAGCGTGCTAGTCAATAATGTGATATGAATTTAGAATCTTTACAAAAAATTCGTATGAAAACTAGCTAGACCTCTTTTTCCCCACTGGTCGCACTGATCTAGGATACATATCTATGACAGTACTAAAGTAAAATTAATCTTACTACGTTGTATTTGGGTTTCAAAAGGGTAAGTAAGCTATTTCTAAAAGCGAATTATTGTTAATTTGGCCAAATTCTGTTTAACTAAAGGTAATTCTTTTTCCACTGTTATCGCGATTACAGAGAGTTCAACCTTCTAGGTCAAATAAATTCATGTTGAATAACGGGTGTAAAAAAACCCCTAACGAAGCCACTTGTTCTTCCCGTTATTTTGATCTTTTTTTCCTGGGTCATACCTAGGAACTTTCTTTGACGTTTTCCTACGAAAATAATTTCTCAACTTTTAATACTTCCACGATCTTTGTACCTTTGTATGCACCCATAAGTACAATTTTTTTGCGTGCGTTGCATTGCGCACTACCGAAAATAGCGAATTTTCACACAAAGAAATTAAAGCGTTTCTCAACAATTCTTTTTGCACAGAGTTACTTAGATGACGTACATAACAGTACGGCTTCGAGATGAGTCTTTTACACCTGTAGGTATATCTTGATTTCGCAAATTCCCACGTACCTTCTCCTGAGTAATCCCGACGAGTGACTGTCCGTCCACAGACAGCAGTTGGTCCCCGGCGGCCAGCCTGCCGTCCGCCGCCGCCGCGCCGCCCGGCACCACCGACTTGATGTAGATGCCGAGCTTCGTCTGCCCCGCGCCCTGAACAACCAATAGTGCAACGTCGAGTGAATTACTGTTTAAGAGTTATAGTGTCTAGGCAACCAATATTTGGAGACTTGTTATTTTATGGCAGAACTCGCCATAGCACGCGATTTTTGGCAGTAATGGTTTTTATTCTGGCGACTCGTAGATATGCGATTTACTATTACTTTAATCATCTAGGGGTCTTAAGAATTAGCAAGTTTGGTTAGTTTGGCAACCTGGGACCGGGGGGGGACCTGTTAGGGTCCGGAAGCATGTCTCCACGGGTAGAATATAATTTCGCTGTTCGGCACTGCGCGTGCGGCGAAGACGCGTGCCCAGCGCGTGCGGCTGTATGCTAGGAACTAACCTTAGCAGCAACGATGCTGAGTCCCATGCCGTTAGAGTTCTTGTGTAGCTGTATGATGTGCACGCGCGGGTCGGGAGCGCGGCGCTGCGCGTGCGGCGCGGGCGCGTGTCCGCACATGTACACGGTCCACACGCCCAGCGCGTGCGGCTGGTGCGCTAAGCGACATAGTCCACCTCGTTGTAGTGGCGCCACGAACTCTGCCAGACCGGGTGGCACACCGCATACCACCTGAAACCAAATGAAATCGTTTATAATGGGTATAAAAGATCCATCACCAAGCCCACAGTCACATATCCTTCACTACGATTATTTTTGTTCGTTAACGCGGCTTGTGGTAAGAGTTGACTGGTATAAATCGCCACGTAACAAAAAAGCGTTATGCCCCCTCCATGCAACTTACTCTCTCTCTCTGTGTGTGTACTAGGAAGAAACACGAGAGATAGAGATAGTTTTCATGGATTTCAAGGGTGCTAAAGCCGATAGTGTGGTCAAAATGAAAATCCAAGGTCGTGGCTGCGAAAACTTTAAAAATTTTCATCAAGGGTGTCGTTTTCAAGGTTTACGAGGGTGCTAAAGCCAATATTGAGGTCAAAATGAAAATCCAAGATGGCGGCTGCAAAAAACTTTCAATTTTTCATTTTGGGTGTCGTTTTCAAGGTTTACGAGGGTGCTAAAGCCAATATTGAGGTCAAAATGAAAATCCAAGATGGCGGCTGCAAAAAACTTTCAATTTTTCATTTTGGGTGTCGTTTTCATGGTTTTCGAGGGTTTCGGCACCCTCGAAAACCATGAAAACGACACCCAACAGTGAAGTCAAAATGAAAATCTAAGATGGCGACAACTTCATGAGAGCTTCTAAAACCTTATACTAGATCTCTGTAGAGAGGCTCTGTATTAAAAACCCGAATTAAATTCACACATTCTCTCTCGGTCTCTTTATTTCTGAACGGGGTCCCCCAACAGCGCACGATATTTCTTTCTAGTGGGCTTAACACGAACGCGCGGAGTAACCGTAACGTAATGTCGAACGATTTTAAAACTAAAAATACTCGTTTCGCACATACTACTCACATAGTTTTACGATTGTATTCATATTTATGGGTTTTGATTATTGAGCTTGTAGCAAAAATTTAAACCAAAAAGCAGTAGCTACATTTTAGATTAAAAAAATCGTTCGAGTTTAGACCATACCTGGGAAACGACTGGTTACGAAAATATTGAAGTTCAAAGTCAACATGTTGTTACTAATAAAACTAATTATACGATATAAATATGAAACACACATACCTCGGCACTGAATCCATCACTCGGTATCAACAACCCGGCACCTAACCACGAGCTTTCCTCCAGCCTTATCTCTCGCCCATCAGCCCGGTACAGTTCGTCCGTGTGCGTGCGCACGTAGGCCACGCCCGCTTCCACCACATCCGGCGGCGCGAGCGGTGTTAGGAGCGCTCGCGTTTGTACCGAGTTCAGTTTGAAACATGCTTTTAAAGCTGCTACTGCTTCGTCTGCTGTACGGTACTCGCCTTGGATTAGGCGTGCTGTAAATAAATTACAATTATATAGAATCAAGTTCATCTAACTTAACAGACTGAAATATTGCTGGGAGGTTTGTGGAGCTAGTTCTTCTCGGCTAAATTACTAGGACGTGGTGAAGGGCGTTTGGAGGACTGCCTTATGTAATATTTACTTTCAAAAAGTGCAGCTTTTCAGTCTAATTTGCATAAATGACTTTTTAATCTGAAACGTAATAATTTTGGATTACGAATTATGTAAACCAAATTAAAATATGTAGTCCACAGAATATTTTCTTCTTTACATGTATATTTACTTGTGTTCTTATATTGATACTTATCAAGCCATATAGGATTTCCCCATTAGGGGTACATTTTCAAAAAATCCGTCCTTATTGCTTACTTTCGTACACACTTATGAAAGGAACTCGTTTCCAAAATTTCGTGCTTCTAGACCCAGCGGTTTGGACTGTGCGTTGTTTGTTAGTGCATGAATTAATTAATTTATTTTATTAAGTAGATTATGGACAGTACAACATCTTTCTGTGCCTTATAAGTAGGTGATAAAAAGTAAAGTCAGGCATACCAGCTTGGTTCATGCGCGCGAAGTGGCATTCTGCAGCCAGCTCCAGTCCTTGTCTCTCTGCCCAAGCCGCCAACACTTTCAGTCGTGCCGATAAAGCAGCGCCCCATCGTGCACTCACCATGCCTTGTTCGGTTACCAACTGAGGAGAAAATGTGGTTGATTACTACCAATGTGGGGACAAGTGAACCATAGAAAAAGATGAACCTATACAAGACGAATAGCGCCATCCCTTTTTCTTTCATCGACTTCAAAACTTCCCTATACGGCCTTTGATCATGTAAGACATGATCCTTACCTGTTCGAAGATGACGTTAAGTTACGTTAGAGAAGTTTTTGACAGTTAAGGTGCAGTTGTAACTAAAAGTGGAAATGGACGGAAACTTGTGGAGCATATTGGAAAATGCATTCGTAAAATGCAGCTATCTTAATAGGTCCATTCGGTCCAAGATAAAGCTTGGTTTGAGACGACTTACCTTGTTAAAACAAACAGCATTGATGTAGTGGAAGAGATGCGAGAACAGCTGGATAGTAAGCGCGGCGTTGACGCGACACCTGCGCAGCAGCACGATGGCGGCCGCGAGTGCCTGCAGCGTGGGCGCCGTGGCCTCGGTGGCGTCGCCCACGGCCGCGCTGGTCAGGGTCGCCAGGCCGCGGGATAGCTCTTCTTGGAAACATGTTACTAAGTTGCTGCGGAAAAAACAAACTTGTTACCGATATTAATAATAATAAATCTTTATTTTTCTCTCTTCACAAATGATCAATACGTAAAAATATATAGAGACAAGAATTTTAGCGTTTTATTCAAAACTGCATAAAATATGATCCTTTGTAAGACACTGCCGTCCATACTAGGATACCCTGTGTGCAGGATCCCCAATCCCCCAAAGTTGGGGTCGGCTTCCAGTCTAACCGGATTCAGCTGAATACCAGTATTTTACATGGAGTGATTGCCTATCTGACCTCCACAACCCAGTTACTGGGTAACACAATACCCAATGGTAAGACTGGTTGTCAGACTTGGGCTTCTGACTACCCTTAACGACTGTCAAAGATCTACGAATGACATCCGAGGCCAATGGCTTAATGTGCTTTCCGAGACACGGAGGGATACACAGCAAACCAGTTACAATAATTTTACTGTAGACAATTTGTAAAACCGTTAACATATTTTTTTTATAATTTCTTATCACACTTAAAGATATGTGTCACTGGTGTTCTAACTGTCAACAACAAAATTGGTTACCTTTAATTTGACCTAAGAAATTTTATTGCTAAGATGTCAATATTCCGAGTACACACCACAACCCACACTGTACTCGTAATCACAATAGAAAATGTTCTAGCAAACAACATAAAAACAAATGGAATTATTAAAATACCTGAAAGCATTCTGTACAGTGAGCGAGAGCACTTCTTGAGCTTGTGTGGAGAAGGACGATATGTGTCGGTCGTATTTCAAGAAGTGCAGCAGTTCACTCGCGTTAGTCATCCAGAAGGCTTGTGCCGCCGAATCCGAGCAACGCTCCTGGAGATTGAAGAGATAGGGTTTTATTATACAACTGGCCGAATTTACCGTCCTAGCTATGTGTTAAAGACATCATTGTTCCAGTGTGAAAGAGACGGAGCTACACATGACCGATAGCGCTATCCCTTTTTCGCAACGGAATCAAGATGGTATTATCACGTCTCGGTACGGCTCCAGTACCTTAGTTGCGTAACACACTATCAATCTCAATTTGAATTATTTTGAAAGATATTGCTAATCCATTGCTTCATATGTTCGAAAAGTGTGTCTGCTAAATAACGCAATGAATGTTGTTGAACTGTCAACACGAAACCCATTGCTAATAATAGTGTGTTACGCAATTACCCCGCTGGTCTGATTTCCAAAGAGTACTAAAAAGATATGTCGCAAACCTATGCACTTCACAGGTTTTCAATAGCTTGTAGGCATGAGATTTAGTAAACGGTTATTAATGTTTATAGTTTTGTTTCGGGTTTACCCCACAAGTTTCGAATTCGAATGGAGCTCTTAATCATAAGCTCATTGCGAAGCGAAACTGTGACACGAGATCTACAGTCCTTATATGACTGTTCCTATATTATCCTCGGCTGATAAGATTGTCATTTTCCCTAGTTATGTTTTTTTTCCGTTAATATCCCATTGCTGGGCAAAGGCCTCCCTACTCTCTTTCCACCTCTCTCTGTACAGTTATTTGTTTAAATTATTGTAAATAAAATCCTAAATAAATAAAACCGTTAACATTAACAAACATGAACAAGTCTCTCGAAAGTTCTAATATAAACATGGTAAACACTCTTCATTTCGGCAGTCGTACGACATAATTACACATGACTGTTCACCTAGGAGCAACATACATATATTCCTGAAATATCAGACATTGAAGCGTGGTAATTACCTGTACGGTGGCGTGTATTAGCGTAGCAACATGGTGTAGGAAAGCCGTCAGTTTATGAGCGCGCTCGGTCGGCGTCAACTCGGGGCGGTAATGCGTTGAAGCCCGGTACCTGTACACACATAATCAGTATAAATTACACTCCCCACAAATTGGATTTATCTATCTAATGTTATAAATTGGACAGTCTGCCAACATGTTTAGATATAACGTGTGTGTGTTACGCTTAAATATTTCACGTTTGTAATTTTGGAAAGGGAGGCAGAGTTGTACACTGTACAGCTAGGTTAAAGTTCCATGTTATACAGAGCGAGTCTTTTTAATCAACCGGACATAAATCCGGACTCTGAACTGCTACTGAGACATTCCTAATGGAAAAAAAAACCGATTAACCTTTGGCCGACTTAGGGATCGAACCCAAATTCCACGCTCAGAATTCGCACTATTTGCGAAAGGATTTGGTGGTAATGGAATCAGGGATAACTTTTACTCCAGCAAACCAAGACATTTTTACGCTGGCATTTATTCTTTGTGAAGGAATTGATTTTCTTTTATGCGTAATTCAAGTACGTTATAAAGTTGGCGTGGGGTTTTATGTACGTGTCGTTGCTACGATTTATGTAGCTCGTAACGTGTGCATATATTACTAAGTAAACCATGACACATCAAGTTTATTTCTTCAAGTTGTTACGCAGCTTTAGTTGGTTGATTAAGTGGCTTTAAAAGCTAGACAATAAGTAATAAAAAAAAAGAAAGAAAATAAATGAAAATAACCCGGTGCATAAAAGTGTAGCGTAGTTTTCAAAAGAATACTTATTACTTAAGGGTAAGGATAACAAAGTTACAAGTAAAAAAAAGTCCAGCGCTCCCTGGACAGTCAAATATTAAACAATCAGCGAAGTTAGTTAGGGGCGTTACCGCCTTTCTGACTAGCTACTAGTTTTGCCACGGCATAACTACTCTTATATAGTTCACTGGCAACCCGCCCTTGCTTCGCACGGTTTTTACGACTTGACAATTTATCGAAATGTATTTATTGTACCTTATTTTAATATCAATGTATTACACCTAAACCTCCCGGAATAAATTCTCTAAGTTATAGTGAAAACCGCATCAGAAAACGACTTAAATTTATAATATGTATAGAAGAAATCACCACAGGTAAAACTGCGTCCCACCACTAAAAAATACTGTTCAATATGTGAAATCAAGCACTCACAATTAATCACATTCATATCAAGTTGATGGAGGAGGGAATTATCACGGAAAGCGATTAAAATTTATAATATGTAAGAAGAATCTCACCTGGCACACAGATACAGAGTGTAGACGGGCGCTAGCTTGAAGGCGGGTGCGTGCGGGTCGAGACGTGATATCACGGCTGCTAGGAACTGCGCCTGCCCCGCTTCAGGGAACTCCAGCACAGCCGGCAGGATCGCCTCCTGACACCCGCGACCACTGCTGATACCCGCACTCATCCTGTATCACCATATAACATTTAACCATGTGTGGTGGAAAAAAATGCATTTTTGCTTAACTTTTTTTTATTTTGAGGGCTTGTTTTACCACTTGTTGAAAGTCCGGCTTAGATTAACCAGATCTTTTAGCAGTAATAAAATGTTTCAAAAATATCTCTTTCTGTACGTATGATTAAAAATTACTTATTATAATTATAATGATAGATTGATGTCTACAACTAAATTATATGGGCAATGAAAGTGGTAAAACCAGTCGAAGATGGTCAACATATAATAGCAGATTTATAGTAAACAAGCGAAAACTTCACATAAAACATAAATAAGCATTAAGCAGGCTTTATTCATCAGACGTTTACGCTAAACACTAACTTTAATATTACGGACACTTCTGAGACGACGTTTATAAATTCTTCAGTTATTCAACTTCAAAGGGGACGTAAATTAATTATTAAAACCTGTGCCCTAACAAGTTTGTACATAATTTATAAACTGAAAAGTAAAGTCAGTTCCACAGCAATCCATTAGGGTGGTTGTATCAATTATAACTAAATACCTGTTGTCATGTCCAGAGCCCCCGCTTTTCGCACTGCAGATACTCTTTGTCTCGACGTTGCCGTCCAAGTCGAACGTAGTTTCATAATTGTCTTTGTACTGTTGCACAGAGTTGGACGTTCGGTTCACATTGGAGCTCTGATCTTGGTCATTGTACACTGAGCTCGTGTGATCATCCTTCACGTAGTCGTCTTTGGTGTCGTTGAGGTGTTGCGACATAATGAGCGACTCGTTGTCGAGTTTCAAGGTGTTGTTGTTGTAAGGCGGCATGGCGTCGTTGGCGTCCCTGTAGTAGGTGTCGTGCGATACGGGACTCATCGTCCTCTGATACTCTGTGTCGTTAGTGGTGTTCGCGTTGGAGTCGAGCGGGTCGGGCTGGTGTGACGTCATCGACGTCGGCGACATCGCGCCGCTATTCTCGCCGGGCGAAGTCGGCGATCTAACGTAAGGGTAACGTACACAAGCGGATATTCGTGAGCCAGTGACAGAAACATGCAAAAGAAAACAAACAATGACAGATGAACAAAACATAAAATACACAGCTTTGAAAGTGATTAGATAAGCGACGGGACTGATCGTGTTTACTTACATTGATAGAATTAGTACAAATTAAAAGTAATAACATAATGTTGCAATTGTGCGATGGTATTCGATAGCTAATCGACCAACTAATGTCCGGGTCAGTCTAAGTACACTATAGGGCCCAACTATACACAACATAAAGAAACGAGCTACGGTGTGTGTGCAATGTTCTTACCTGTCGTATATTGAGCCGGAGCCGAAGTGTTGTGATTGCGCGAGGTTCCTGTTAATGAGGTTCTCCTGTGCCGGGTCCACGAAGCGGAACGTCGAAACACGACCGAATTTAAGTAGACAACCGTGCTGCGACAAAACAATTTAGATTAATTGACACAAATCTCGGTTTAACAGCTCTAAAATTCACTGCAATCGACATTAAATTTGTCTTTTAGCCGTGCATTTTAAATGAACGCCTTAAATACCTCTACTTATAAATATTTAAAGGGCCGTACGACTTTGCGGTTGTTTAAAAGCGGTCTGCTTTTCGGACAATATTGATTTTGAATGGTATCCACATGATACTTGGCGGACACGAATACGTTTGTTTGAACTAGATAAAAACGCTAGGAAAGCTTCGGAACGTTGTTAAGCGAGGCTGATTTACACAAGAATGTCCATTCTAGATCGTGAATGTGGATATCTCTGTGAACTACGTGGGCGTACCGTTGAATGTATTACAAATAAAACTCGACCGTAACCCATTTAGCAAACCTAGGGGCAAGTGACTGACCTTGATCTACAAGTTCGACGCGTTCCTGGAATATTTAGCAGAGCCGTATTTAGGTTACCAAAACCACTCTATACTTGCCGTCGAATCTATAATATCGTTAAGGAAAATGTTTTCTTAATTGATTTCTTTTTACGTGACGGCTGATTGACTGATGGTAGCGTTGATATGGGTAACGATTTTTTTACTAGATGGTTTATTCAAGCTTTATTTTCATTAGTCATGAGTTCCATATTAATACTAAAAAGATTTTATAAATATTAAAGCCAAAGCTTGATACGAACGCGTTCATTTGCACAAGCGTTGGCTTCATTAAGCAATGTAAACAATGTGTTCGTTCGGGTATTATGGAGCGTTACGTTTGGGTTCGAAACTTCGAATATATTTTCGTAAAAGCAAAACGGGGTTGGCAGTACATGGCACATTTAGCGAGACAGTCCGCCACTCGTGCCCGTCTTCCTACGACGGAAACGATCGCCTTTATGTTGAGTGCACAGTAAAAGTCAATGACGAATCCATAAAAATAGAACTGCTTTCAGTTAAAAGCTGAATTTCCTATATAAAATTCAGGATTTACGTCACAGTATTTCTACTGAGCGGATTTCATCTAGGATTACTTTTTGTATCAATTGTCAATAAGGATTTATTCGGCTCGGTAACTAAGCCTGGCTGTGCGGAAAATGTCAGTTTGGCGTATCATTGATTTTATGCGGGTTATTCTACCTACATCAGAACTCTCAATTGAAAAACCGCATTTGTATTTAATAGAATAACGACAAGGGTCTTATTTTTAAGTTTACTTTAAGCGTATTCTATGATCCTATATGGAATGGAAGGAACTTGTGAACAGTTCTGTAGGCCTATTTTTGGGTGCCCCTAGATTACATTTTATACTCCCGCATCGTAAGTTTTACTGCCACAGCTCTTACATTAAAGTCAGGGTAATGGACAGCATGGCATGGCAGGCTGACGAACTATGTGAATTTGTCATGGGAAAAACGCGTGAGTATGCATAATTATGTCACTGTAAGATTGTGAAAACCGTTAGTATAATAATAATAATCTATACAATATATAACGCATTAATTTTCGATAGTTTATAATTTATGCATGTCAAACCGCCGAATTGAATTCTAATTCTGTAAATACATGTTTGTTACGGTCGCGAATCATATTTTGGTCAGCATACATCCTAATACTGACCTGGAAATTGCAAAACACGTTATAAACTTTAAATTTCGCGGGCTGCCAGCTTTCGCCTTAATAAAACTTACTTGTAACCGTTGCGAGTGCATGATCCTGCGTCCGTTGACATAGACGTGCGCGTCGGCGTGTAAAGGTGTGACGTTGTACCCGCCGCCTTCTGCCGGCGCGACCACGCAGTGCCGCGGCTGGATGGACGGGCCATACAGCTGGAGAGTCGTGCCGTTGCCTGAACCCACCTGCCGAACAACATTAACATAGTAATGTCATATTTTAGCTAACCACTTTAGTTTTCATAAGAAACAAGCAAACCCCTTCTGCTCCACACAGTTTTTACGACTTGACCAAACATCGATATTTTTTTATATGTGGGCGTCCAAGTAAAAATGGTCCAGTAGTGGGGTATTGAGTTAAGACTAGATTCGGTATCTAGAATAATCCATTGATAGTAAGGATTGAAAAAATATTAAAAAACTGGCACATATTTTTTTATCAGACATTTGAAGTCGAAATTCTGAAAAAAATAATAATATATGAAATTTTAGATAATTGAGGAATTATTAATAATCAATTAAAATCGCGAAATGCAATTTTTTCACCAACTTTACAAAACTTCTTATGTCTCGAAAACTAAATGCCGAGAACTGGACCCTTTTTGTTTGGACACATGCATAAGTTTAATATTAATGTATTATAAACACTAATCTTCCGGAGTAAATTCTCTAAATGATAGCGAAAACCGCATCAAAATCCGTAGCGAAGTTTAGAAGAACAACGCGGTCACACAGGGAGACGAAAAGCGATTTTTATTTATAATTTGTATAAATATTGGTGCAGAGCATCTTGTCTGTACTCCCTATTAAAGGGTAAGTGGTACGGCTACACATCATTCTGGCTCTATGTAGGCCTGTGTGTGCGACTTAAGGTATTTAAAGCTACACAACACAACAGATGGAGCGGAGAGCTTATCGTCATTTGCCAAACTTCATTTGAGATTTCAATGACAATACCCACCTTCGAAATATGTAGTTATATGAACTTGTGGACGACTTAATGATTATAATTCTGTAAATACATACTTGTTACGGTCGCGAATCATATTTTGTTCAACATATAACCGGACACTGATCGAAATTGTAAAAAACGTCAGTAAATTTTAATTTCGCGGGCGACCCTGTTGGATCCCCCTTAAATATTCAATTTATAAAATCTACGTATTGGGTATGTTTGCTTTAAGTTCACTAGATTTCGAACTTTGTACCTAAGTCAGCGAGCAGAAGATTGATTGTAGACATTAGAGTTGTTCTAGAATTCGCCTAGTATCAGAATAGGAATTGAAACTATAAAATTCAATTGTTTCTTGAAGTAGAAAACTTGAGCAGGTAGCTCCACTTTCATCGAAAATAGCTACAGTGGAATTACATACATACAAACATAGCATATCGTCTATACTCCCCCAAGCTGTAGGCAGAGACGCATATACAGCGTGGCGCTTTAATGGCGACATTAATTTAACACACGTATACGGTTTCGCGTCTTAGTTGTATGAATATATTTTAATTAAATTAAACATTAATATTTATTTATTTATTAACAATTTTCTAAAATAGCATCTTAGAGCATCCTAACTTAAAGAACTGTAGCGCAGGGGTCATTTGCCGGGGTCACGGATCATAACATCGCATCAATGTAATTAAAACAGATAACGTGTAAATAGAAGGCGAATTGAAGGAAAGAGTGAGAGCCCTATGGCGGCGAGCGGCGCAGGTGGAAGTTTTCAAGTTAGGTTTTTTTTATGTTGTTATAGCTTTTAAGATTACCGACCACTAGCCCTACCCGTGTGTTAAATTAATGTCGCCATTGTAGCGGCACGTTGTATAGAAACGCTAACACCCACATTTTACCAATTATTTTTAAGTACAATTCTCAGAAGTTATTTACAGTAAAATTCTTTGAAAATATAACATAGACTACAAATTTAATAAATATTTTCTTGAAAGATATAACAAGCAAATTGGGCTGATGTCGTAATTTAAATATCGCCGGGGAACTTGAAGCATATTCGTACGAATTGACTTTGACGCGAAAGCGGTGTTTATTAAATTCACAAAGCTCGAGACTCGAGCAGCGTTAACTACGTAATTGAATTATTCTAGTTGAGAAAACTATACCTCGGTATTATTGCTTTAAATTTTCGGAGCACCGATTTTAAGCCTGGATTTGAGGTTTTACTCGAATGGTGTGTGGTTACCGAATAATCGATAATACATGAAAACCGTCACGAATTTATCTAGTCAACAGCCTTTTTGGAATGAATGCCATTTTATATATACATAGAATGAAGTCTTTATAAGGTAGGCGACATCCGTCTCTTGAATATTTGCGGCACTGTTAGTTCTTAGATAACATCTCCGGACACTTACCGCAGTCCGTCTGTTACACGCAAGCATGTTTGTCAGTCTGATTTAACTTTCATATCATGTACATATAAACAAAATATACTTATTTTTAATTGATGCATAAAACATAGGTCTGTAGCCAATGAAACTATTTTCTGCGTTCTGGCTGAGTAATGCCTTTTTAATTAGTTGTTGTCAGAATATAAAATATGATGTGTTTCACCGAACGACATTGATGTCTTTCATCGATCGACAGCACAGCTGACTGTTCCCTCGCGAAACTATGGCTCAAACAAGAAACTACTCTAAATACTTCATTGTAGGCATTTGTCGGTTGAATGAATGCCTGTGAATTATCCATTCTTATGTTGTATGGACCCTATGATCATTCATAGGTACATCGCGTATATTGTGAATCGAAGCGTACATTGATGTTTTATACAAACTGAACCTAACGTGTTAGTATATAATATTTTTGCCGCTCGGTAGGCTCCCAAAGGAGATGTGTATTTTTGTATACTTAATATCGTTTATGACATTATTGGGTCACAGCAAATATACATAAGTTATTTACAGACACACTTTAGAAATGAGAGCGAAATGTAAATAGGCTGTCTTTTTAATAGCATATTTTGTGAATTTTAATCGAAACTGTAAAATTTTAACTTCAGTCAAACTTGAATCCATACCAGCTGAAATTGTATTTGTATCTCTTATTACTAACACTAGTTATTAAGTTATTTTGTTGTTACTAACACTATGGACCCAGGTCTGAAATAAAAAAATTGAATTTGAAAATAGCTGCTGGAACGAGAGCGACATGTCCAAAAGTTTTACCTTTTTAAAAGTAAATCCAGTCCTAAACAAGATTCACTATAATTCGGTCAGCCGTCTATCTATCCGCTTGCCTATTACAAGTCTCACCCGCCATAAATTGGATAGTAAATAATTTAAGGGCCATAACCTCGATATCTCCTCGCTGTGATCATCCGGCTGGGATTTGGCGCTGTGATTTGTGTCTAAGGACCCGAATCATGAAGGATTGAAGGCCCGTCTAAGGGATTATATGGGATGGGTATGTTCGTAGCAGTAACTAAATTTCACTGGAACTTTCTTATATTATGAAACAAAACAGTTGCATGTGGTTGTGCTTATTCGGCTGTAGGATCCCCTAGTAAGGTGAAGGCAAACGACAGAAGAGCCAATAATAATTATGTGTTATGCGGTCGTTTACATTGGTTTAGGGCCAAAACACTTACACACGATAAGACATCGCATCGTGGCAAGTTGCGACCGAAGTTGTTACAGACATATATAAATAACAATTTTTTATTGATAACTAGTCTTTACAATTACTTGTTTTAGGTGTAAACGGTAAACGAAAATAGTAGATAGTTATCAATAAAAATAGTTTATCTAAAGATGTCTGCAACAACGTCGCTCGTAACGTGTCACGACGCGACGTCATATCGCGTCTATATCTGTGTGGCCATAGTCAGTGAATCTGCACAGTCCAGGACCAGGAACTGCGTCTTTTAGATTTTGTTTGGCAGGTTCCAGGTTCAACAAAATTATATGACAAATTAGATTTTTAGTGCATGAAAATATTCAGACTCAATTTGTACCTGTACGGGCCGTAAGTTTGGCAGAAGTCCGCAATTCTAATGAAGTGTTGACCTAATAATTAATTTAGATAACTAACCTCGACAACATCTGATACTCTGAGTCGCCGTCCGTTCTCTAGCACCGTGGCGTCTGGCGACATCTCTACCAGCATCGGCTCGTTTCCGGGCCGTCCGCCGGCGGTCCCGGTGCCGGATCCGACTTTCTTCTTGCGCCGCCGCGGCTGCACGTCCGCTGGCCGCCGCCGCACATGGAACATGATGGAGCCTACGACAAACACACACGGATTAAGTCAATATAGAAATTGGAGCAAATGGCACAAATGAAAACACACAGCACACAAAAACAGTATACAACTCAATGACAGTAAACCATACTTATTTAAGTAACTTAGAAGAAAACATTATCGGTTCGCGTAAAAAATATCTCTTGTTTAAAAGTTGAAGAAACAATGCAGGGCAACAGCTTTTAATACACGACCACTTCTACCAAGTAACGCGACCCTTCTTGATGGTAAGGCAAACGTTCAGTAGTTCCACAGTTCTACGATAGTGGATACAAAAACAGTGGTGCTTTTAAAATTGCATAATTTATAGAAAGCAACCGAGGAAAGTGGGTCTCTGGTCAGGGTGGTGGGTGGTTGTCGTGGGGTGAATGCCAACTGTAAACCTATAAGTATTTATATTCTAAACTAAGAATGAAATTATTGACGATGTGACTGTTGTTTCGAATTTATTGCGACACATAGTTTCATAATTCTCCTGCCCTTATTCCAATTGATTTGGGGTCGGCTCAACTTGTCCTTTTCTTCCATACTTCTCTATTAGTCGTCATCTCCGAATTCCACCCCTTTCAACCCATATCATCTTTCACACAGTCCATCCATCGTTTCTTGGGTCTTCTCCTTCCTCTACTCTTATAGGCATCCACACTCATACTTAAAACTTACGATAGGTACATAGATTGCGTGTATTTATTTTAAAATAGCGCTTAGCCGGGCGTAAAGAGTCTGTCTCGGGTTGATCTATGATCCCGAGCTCAATTTTATTCAGCCTCTTAACTACTGCCAATCAATCACCTTACTTTAGACGTTTTCATAAATAACCTTCTTAACATATCTACCTATTTCATAAACAACTAGCCGACCCGGCAAACTTTGTACCCCCTCAGAAGTAATAAACGTGAGAAAATGAACTATCTTCATTTTTTTTTCGTGAAATTTCCCATGTTTTAGGTAACAATTATTCTGCAATTCGGGATGGAGACAAATCCAACAAATCAAAGATCATTAAAATCGGTCCAGCCGTTCTTGAGTTATAAGTGGTGTAACTAACCCGAATTTCAATAAAAAAAAGTTGGTTAAAATCAGTAAAGTCGTTCTCAAGTCATTGCGCAACCAAGGAAAATAGGGAGTATTTTTTATATACGAGGGCGGAGTGATAAATCTGGTAAAAATCTATTTTGGAATAAAATGATCGCAAATTTCATGGAACCTACTTGTTCACAACTCTTTTGAAGGACTGAATCTAAAATTTTCAGCCAGTAATGACCGTTAGTTTTTTTTTTTTTTTACAGCCATTAAAGGAAAACAACTGAACACGTTTTTGTAAAGATGAAGAAAAGTGAATTTAGTGTCGCGATTAAACATTATTTTTTGCGCAAAAAAAATATAACGGAAACAAAACAAAACCTTGATAAATATTATGGGGACTCTGCTCCGTCGATTAAAATGATTATTAAGTGGTTCAACGATTTTCGGTGTGGTCGTACAAGCACAAGTGATGCTGTGCGTCCAGGACACCCAGTTGAGGTGACTGTGAGGTTGACTCCAGAGATGATCGCAAATCCACGATATAGTGTTGAACGACCGAAGAGTAAAAGTGAGGGAGATAGTCGACATAGTAGGCATCTCAGACGAACGTGTTCGCAATATCTTACACCAACATTTAGATATGAAGAAGCGATCCGCGCGATGGGTGCCGCGTTTACTGACTGTTGATCAAAAACGCATGCGCAATGCATGTTGAAACAACGCCAAACGTTTGGCGTTGTTTCAACGGGATAAAACCGAATGTTTGCGTCTTTTTATAAGTTACAAGGAAACTACGTTGAAAAATAAATAATAATAATTAAAATTGACTCCTTGTTTCATTTTTACCAGACTTATCACTCCGTCCTCGTATATAGATATAATGAAAATATACATATAAAAGTTCCTACGTAAGTTTTCAGTGAGATAGTGTGTACAATTAACATGGTTTTATTTGGGTCGATGTCTCACGGCAGGTCAGGCGTATTGACAATTTGTAGTTAATTGATGATCGAATGTGCCGACAGGAACTATTCGTGTATATAGTGCTACTTATTTATTTATTTCACCATCAGCATGGAAGACTTTTCGTGTGTATAGTGCTATGTGATCATAAATCGGCCTATGAAGCAATTAGGGAAATAAATACATACATAAACTCACGCCTTCTTCCCATGGGGATAGGCAGATTACAGAACGTCACCTGCTATGATCCTTATATACTCCTTTTGCCTCGTTTACGATCATACATCTGATTTAATATTTGAAATAAAATTAACTGAAAATCTTTATGTAAGTTAAATATACATAACATTAATAGCTGTTGCTTCTCAAGCAACAGCGTCTGTTTATGGTATTTTGTTATTTCATAATTTTTTATTTAAATATCTTGGATGAAAAGTAACCTATGTTCTTCTTAAGGGTCCAGGCTACCCAGCTGTCCAATTTAATAGCGATCGACAGACAGAATTACTTTCGTATATAATATTAGTGAGGAAGCGTGGATTATACATAGCTGACCAGTGCCTTCCTGCGACCTAGACACCTAAGCATTAGGTCAACCGGGTGTATTGTCCGCCGCCGTTTCGGTCGGTTCGGCTCCGGTTTCCCTACATTTCCCAACCGCAATCGTAACTCCTTCCTATGTTCTCAGTTCTGTGATCCTAGGCTAAGAGTTAACAAGTTGCTTACGTCTACCTTACCTTTGTCTCATTGCCTTTCAGGACAATGCCGAGTTCAAAGTTTACACATTTATAGTAATGGGTATTGCTCAAGGTTGTCCGTCCGCAACATTGTTCTTTATATCTCATAGTTACGCAACTTTAACTGCCCTCTTGGGGAAAGTCTGAACGATAATCCTTGTTCTTTTTGTCGGGAATATGTAACCGTTGGACAGTCTACATTACCCAGGAGACCTGTGAGATAAATGTGGCCTACAAAATATTTACAGAAAGAGACTTTTCTTCTTCGGCTCACACATGTAAATACCTCGATTTTAATACAAGGAGGTTATACCTCACCGTCAGAACATTCATATTTTACTTTTACGACCCAATTAATAAATAAAGAGCAAGTGTTAAAGGTTTTATTTCATTTATCGAGCCTATGTTTATGAATATGACAAACAAAAACGAAACATACTCGTAGATTTCAATTTGTATTGGTACAGGGTAATAAAACAAACAAATTTGTATTACAAAGGAATTCTATTACGAATAATTGTATAACGTAAACGAATTCATAATGGATTAGCTGTTGATGAAAAACTCATTGCAAAATGTTCAGCGCCGTCGAGCTAAGAGTAAACGAAATTAATTCTGAAAACTATTTTTTTTCCGTTTCCAGACTTTATCGTTATCTTTTTTGCAGCAATGCAGTTAAACTCCGAGAAAAGCTAGATGAAGTAAATCACTAAAGACTTTTATATTTTGGCGTCGTGGTAACTCAAATACTGGACTGTTCCTAGAATTTTAGGCTCAACTTAATCTTCTTATAAAAATGTAGAGGTTGACCAACTCTTGACACAAGCCATGGATTGGTAAACCTTACAACAGTCGTTAGTAATAGTAATTAACTAGGTACGTGCTGAATACATTGCTATTCCTTTTAACTACATACCTACTTAATTAACTTGACCACATACCTATTCGTGGTCGAAAGTTAATTTATGTATGGCTGTTCAAACATAAATGGCAGTTCCACAATGGATCCTGGGGGACATTACCCTAATGACCACACTTGGAAGTTTGGCATCCGTATGTGTTAATGATCGCATTGTATGGTGTTATTCAAATTAAGGTTTATATCGCTGTTTTTGTTATGCGTCTGCTAGGTAGAGAACGAACGACATTTTGATTGCATGTGCAAAACTAGTTGTTAAGAAGAAACCTCACGAATAATATTTTCTTTTTTGTAATTATTTTCTGGTCGTTCCTGTATTGCTTGTAAGCAGTAAACAGAACTTTGACCTACAAGACAAAAAACACATTAGCTAAGTGAATAAACAAATAATTAACCCAACTGGGACAGGACGGTGAGACGGACTCATTACGAGGGCAGGTAAATATAATTAAAGTATAACAACGAAGAGGAAACTTGGTAGATTGAAACCGAATTCACCTACATTTCAGTTACAAGTAGATTCGTGCATGAAGAATGAAGTAATCCACTTTATTCTTCGTAGGAGCCGTAGCACTTACACTGTACATAATGTCACTTTACAAACGATCACATGGCTTAACACAATTTAAGGATATTTCAGAAGCGCTACATTTAGTGGCATCGTGTTTAAGTAAGTGCACTCGAAAGCGTGTTACGTTGTGCGCAGAGAAGGAGGCTGATGGAGGAAGGGGGACGTGCTACGAGTGAGACAAGCCCGCCTCTAGTGTCAACATC
This sequence comes from Apamea monoglypha, assembly GCA_911387795.2. Classification (NCBI taxonomy): domain Eukaryota; kingdom Metazoa; phylum Arthropoda; class Insecta; order Lepidoptera; family Noctuidae; genus Apamea; species Apamea monoglypha. The sequence continues at coordinate 6,680,705 of OU426918.1, forward strand.
ATTAGTGTCTACATTGTCCCGTTGCTCTACTGGAGCTACGAGAGTTGCTACGAGCTACAACTTTCGTAGGCCGCTGCATAAGATCGGAATTGCTCACGGTGAAGACAACCTATGGGGGCAGCAATCAATATTTGTTCTAAAATATCGATTGAAAAACATAAAGGTACTCAACCACTCATTTATTTCAACTTGGCAACGAGCAACTTTGTTACCATCAGTCATTTGCAATTCATACAATATTAAACAGTATCAATCATACTGTAGACGTCTTTGAGGAAATGATCGATGGAAACAAAGAATTAATTCCTGATTAATCGAAGGCGCCACTCTGTCGATATTGGGAACGGAGAAAATTAGTCACTACTTTGAACCTTCTCAGTAAAAGTTTTTGTATTTACCATGGAACTTTTAATTTAGAAGTCTAGTCCGCATCCAGAATAAGGTTCAATATATTAGTAACACTACAACAACAAGCATAACAAACTACTTACGTACCTGCTTTACATGGAAATCTGAATTGGAAATCGGGTCAATGGTCACCAAATTGGCGAAGTAAGCCTGTTTGAACTCAAATATACAATGGAATTGTAGCTTATGGGGCCGTTTGTGGAATATAATACACATACATAAACAATGCACTTGGGTTCAACAGAATGGCAAAATCAATAGTTAAACCGAACAAGCAATGGAATATAAATAATTAACGAGTTGATAATTTCATAGCAAGGGGGCTGTTCCGTTTATTACGATCCAGTTTAGTCCGCATCAAGACGTCAATATAGCCGCAACTTCAGAGAAATTAACGGCCACGTGAAACTTGCCCACATGAGCCCACATCCTCTTAAGCTCTTATCTCGTGCCTTAATGCTGGCTATGAAAACTCTCATCATCATGAAATTGGTGTTTCATAAGTCGCGAGCCAGCAGTCTAGGTAGAGAATTGAAAAATAATTCGCATTTCTAATATTCCATTGCATCTTTGGACAAAATATTTGGAGATCAAAAATTCGGAATTGTGGTCAATAGCACAATAAACACTGAACACACCACATGAACACTGTATACAAGACGTGTGAGTACGAACACTGTAAACCTGAGGAACGATTACCTAGCACGACTTCCTTTTTATCATTTCGCAAGCGAGAACTAAAGGATCTGCTGAAAAGCATATTTGCGAGCGCGATTAGTATTTTCTTTATCCATAGCCGGCCGAATACTATAAAGGCGTAGCGCGTAGTAAGTTCAAACCGACCGGCGGTCTAATTGTAACTGGACTGAGTGGCACACCACCACTACGTCATACACAACGTACCACCACCGCGGCACCGGTGCCAGCCGGCCGCCACTTAAGTCATAATGCAATACAGGTTAAGGACTACTTTATTGGTTTTGCCTAGTTTTATGTGACCAAACGTCGAGACAGAATGATACATATCACATGGTACATATTATATGCAAGGTGTGATACATAAACTGGTTCGACGTCTACAAGCCTGTCGCAGATGTCGCGATGCCAATATCGTAATTGGTCATGTTAGTAATTAATTAATCGTTCACTCAAATGAGTTTAACAACATTACATTAGAAGCGCTTGCATATAAAAAGCGGCATGAAAAGTTGCTGAATATGAAAAATTAAATGATTAGAGTTTTCAAATAATTGCACGATTGTGTTTGAAATTGAGACCACGACACTAAATTAGTACTTGTGGTAAGTCAGATATATTGAACATACATTTTAGAAACTATGATGCAAATTACCAAAGCTGATATTTCAGAATGACAAGATGTGACGTGTAATTGAGAGATGACCCATTTTTTCCCAAAATTAATTAATAAGATATGGCACCCGATGACGAAGGCGAGTCTCAGAAACGACAGGACATGGCAGTCTGTAGATAGGGCGCGGCAGGGGCCGGCTGCTTGGCACGTCGCGACGGAGCCTATACCTACGCTCGTTGCGTGCCTGCGTGACCTGCCGAATTTGTATAATCACCTCACCTGTTGCTAGTTCACAAATAATAATAGTCAACAAATCGACACAACTTACTCCGATACGATCGAATCCCGTTTCTTCACGTGTCAGATTGAATAATTCAAATGTTTACTGCGTTGACATTTAGTTTGACATGAAATGCTGTTTTCAGTTTAGTATTCTTTCAGTTACGTATCGATTGAATGGATACTGAACGAGTTACAGTTGAACCAGTTCATCCATTGTGCTGACGTCTAAGTTGTATTTATCGGAGCCATAACAATGGGCATTTCCGTTTGGAGATGTCTGATGTACTCTCGGTATTATACCCAGATGTGGGTACAATACAGATTTTAAAGCACTTGGCATGCTACTGTAGTGAAGGACCGATAGCGATCGCTCCGACGAAACGCCACTCAACATTACACACTAAATGATATGGGACCGTCGGGTTCCATAGGAGAAAACCTCATTTTCTAAAAGGTCACGAATATACATGTGTAGTGTATAGTACTCGTATAATCCATTCCACACCCTTTTCCTTTCATTGGGGCAAATTACTCTCAAATTACACTTTATTTTCAGACACATTTTGCGATTTGCCCTATTCGTGAGGGTCATAAGCTTTCAGAGTTGATGTTGTATGAGGTCTACTTAGTAGGTATTTTATTTTAAAAAAAAATTACGACTCTTACACACATTTACAACAGATGGATATTTTAGGCTAGGCAGCATTTGGGAAGCTATGTCAAGTTTTCTCGACGCCTATGAATCAATGTTCGAAGACAGTCTTCAACCAGTGCTTCCTGAAATGTAGATACTGACAGTGGAGTTGGTCCACAAATTCAAGATCGCTCAGCAAGACTCTCAAGCCCAGTAGAGTCCAGTTGAAAACCAGCGTCAGGCATTAGTTGTCTGACATGTATGCTGAACTGGGCCTATTTGGTGCAGCTGTGAGGCACACAATACTATTTTAAGTTTTTTCTGTTTTTTTTTTATTTGTTCTTGAGTGTGCTTTACTTAACCTGGTTCGAATAAACTTATTTTCCTTCTTTCAAGTTATGCTCTGGGTTTTTTTTTAGATAAGATCGGATATAGCTTACTCAGCTAGCTGAAAAGTCAGAGGCCGGCCATGTTTGTCGAAGGACCGATAGGCGTTGGTGCAGACAAGTCCTGGAGTGGAGACCGCGTATCGGCATGTGTGGGGTGGGGCGCCCCCCATCGAATAAATCGACGACCTTAAGGCCGTCTTGTAGTGCGGTGTGTAAGCATGAAAACGCTTCCTCACGACCCGCTTAATAGGTACGTACCGAGTGTATAGACGCAGCGAGCGAGCGCGCGCCGGGCGCCGAGCAAGCCGATGCTAGCGATTGAACATGCCACAATGCAGCGTAAATGCAGTAGGTAAGGTGTTTCGGGTTCGGGTATATTGACGGAAGAGGAAATAAAATGACTGTTCTGCTTTGTTTGTGTTGTATTGGTGGCTGGGACAAGCTGGATGCGGAAGGCGGTGATCCGGGTGATGTGGCGCTACTTGGGAGGGTGACGGCTATGTAGCACGGGAATGCGATATGCTGAATTGATGTGAACAGCCAAAACAGCTGCTATTTGAGTTTACACCTAATTGAATAAACATTAGAAAAAATCTGCGAACAGAGCATTATTGCATGCAAATCTTTTCTCATACGCATTATGCATGGAAAAATTAGCGTAATTGAACTCTGAACAATACGCGGTACCACGTGTTCTTATATCAAAGTATGCGTGAGTATAAATGCTTCGATAACATCAACGGAAGGTGGGTGCAGTAATATATATATGACATGCTGCCGACGACCGATGACGCCGGCACGCAATGTCGCGGCGGCCTCGCGTCGGACCTTGCGTAAACATAACAATGAATGTATGGCGGGGCAGGGCGGACGGTCATGTGCTCGTGTGTACCGAGACCGACAATACGGGGACAACAATACATCTAAGGAGAGTTACACAATTACCTAGCAAAATACACATGGCTGGTTTGAACATCTCTATAATAATAAATTATACCCCCGACGACAATTCAAGCCGCGTATAATTCTTGTTCAGTTCAGTCGCTGGCCCAAGATAAAAATGGGGCAGCCATTATATAAATATCAATATACAAAAACATTTTTCAGTGGTTTTTTTAACTAGTTCCAGACGAGAACGTCAATGGAATGCCCATTGCACGGTTTATCTGTAAATGTTGGTTAAAAACTCAAGAAACTACAACTGTACATTTAATTCTTCCAAGAAAACAATGTCTCTTTCAGGAAATAGGCCTTGCCCCAGTTTTGATGTCGTGAAAACAAAAGATTTATTCAGCGGAAGTTGAAGATCTGAACTTCTGCATAATTAGCACTCTTTTACGCTTTCATGTTTGGAATGGATATAAAAGAGGACAGGTATTTAATTCCTTGTTACATTGAGAAAAATCTTTTACTGTTTTTGTTCCGCATACTTTCTAAAAGCCGGAAAATATAGAATATCAAATAGCATTCATGTAAGAGTTTTATTCTTAACACGAAATACTATATGATGTAATTTTACAAAAAGTTTCAGAATTTACATTGACATTCATCAAATCATTAAAAGCTGAACCTAATTTGAATCAATACAAAATTCATGGAAAGCTTTACAAGCAGACACGCTGAAACATTTTCATAAATTTGAATTGCAACAGTAACTGTAAACCTTTGATTTTCCAGATCATCAAAGACAGTATAGGTACCTTAGATGCGAAGGTCGTCAAATTAAAAGTTGGATGGCTAGTTGGAGAGATGTACTTTGCGTGAAAAACTAACCGCCTTATAGCGTTTCTTTCAAAGCAGCTCAAAACGTACCACGATCCTTTTTCTGACAGGTTTAGCATAATTTATTTATTTATTATTTTGTCAAACAATTTTCAAAAGATGATGACTAGTTTTTTTTAGTACCTTCTAATAATCGAGAGAACGTGGCTAGATTATAAACTAAGCAGTGGAAAAAAACCATCAAGAAATAAAAGAAAGCTGATAACAACAGTATATTATTATCGTGAAGATAGCATCGTCACATCTTATCGAATCTAACTATCGATTGAGGGTAGATGTTTGGTGTCGTTGTGTGGGTTGTATTGGGTATCAACCTCCCGAGATGCATTAAAAATGAAGCAAGAAAATAAGACCTTACTATATTTCATGATCATAATATTTGGTTCTCAGTGAATATTAGGATCATCCATAGCATCTCGTGGTTACCATATAGGCGACTAACAGATTATGTGATAAGTATAGAAGCCAAGAGCCATCTATGTACACCGTCATACATATACATATTGCGGTCCCTATTTGTCTTCAAGCGTGGCGATCAAGACAGACTTCCCGCATCTATTGTCACGGTTCGTGGCAGTGGCATGAACTAAACATATAGCTAAGAACTAGCCATGTCAGATTATGAATCACTTCCGCCTGATATGGTTGTCAATATATCTCTACATATAGGATCCACAGTTAGGTGTTAGTACTATATGTAGAATACGTCTATATGAACGCTCACTAACTATCCCAAGGGATTTTATACCGTCAACGGCATACCGTAGGTGAACTTTTCACCTATTTATAATTCTTTAGGCAGCTCAAGCGTTCAACGCTCAAGCGTCAAGTTTTTATAGTAAACTCGTTATCGACCTATGTAAATAAGGGAACCCTCCTATGTCAATAGTACGTGCAAGATCATTTTGATTTCTTCTTAAAATCTTTAAGAGTATTTTGAAGAATTCCTATCACGAAGGTTGTAGAGCGTTGAGATATTACAGGTCCCACGTCAAGCCTAAGATGATAGGAAAATATTAATGTGGCGGAACAAGTGAACAAAGAAACTTACTTTTGGTATACAAGTCCTCTTGCACTTGACGACTCGTTACGTATATACACGGAAAATCACGGTACAAACGGTGTTGTGAGCAGGGCCCAGCAATTACGTTTCCGACACAATAATTATTCAGCCGGCGAAAAACGATATTTCATAAAAATTCAGCAGTGGGTTGTAGGCCTGTCGACTTCATTTTGCATGAAAGTATATAACAAACTTGTGGGAACTGAGAGATTCAAGACGAGAGTGGATTTATAATTAGTAGCTTAGCTTCTGACTTCTAAACTTCTTAAGAATACTTTGCTAAGAGCTCTGAATTGCAAATAACACTCAACGCTTGTGGCATAAATATTGAACATATTCTGGAAAGTTCTTGTTCGATCGAAATTACAATTACAGCGTCATTTCTAGATCTTCGTTTTAATTATTGCATATTGCTTCAATTTTCTTCTGGAAGACGCTTCGGATTCAACATTTATGTTTTTGTTAGTTTATAGATTCTAAAGCGCAAACAGTTTAGTTTTAATGCACTTGAAAAACTCTAGATAGATTTCTAACATGAAATCTTTATATCCCCAACGGCCGGCATAGTCGCCTTGTTCCCTGGATTCCTGTTAGAAAATCATCCTGTATATTGTTTTGCATTTCAAAAGTTGTTTCTGAACAACTTTGTATAGGCACTTGTGAGAAAGATCGAAATGGCTTGGGTAAACCCCCGAGGGAAACGTCTAGCCGCCCAAGCCCTCTTTGGGATAAAAGCTATACCTACTACAGTTATAGCCGTTACGCAACACTTTTCAGTTTGTAAAAACCTTTGATAACTATTCAAATATAGGATTATACGGAACAAATTCGTTTAGGGATAAAAGTTTTGTAAATATAGCTTTTAAACGCAACTCTTTTTAGTTTTTAAATTGTACATGTGTCGATAACTCCTATAGATTTCCTGTACGTTTATTATTGCAGAAAATAACACTCGTGTGCCGCCCGCAACTGGCAACACAAGGAGAAGTTCGTAAACAGACTTGGCTTAAAATACGGCATCCTAATTAGTCTGTGCTGCGGGTATTAGTAGCTAGTTTCCTGCCACGTCAATCAACGCCCTTACAGACCTAAACTTCAGTTAGTCTAAAAATACTTTTGGGTTTCCCTATTTTCGGTTTCAACATTAAATTCCGTATTAATCAACGCGCTTAAGTGTGAAAATCCTAATGAAGTTGAGACGATTGTTTGAAAGGAAGAGAAGGTTGGCGCCTGATAAAACTTTTATTAAATTGAAACGAACCCTCAAAGTCAAATTTATGATAAAAACCAATTTATACTTCGTCATTGTTAAGTTACAAGAGTTCACGCGGTAAATTAAAAACGTATCACCGCCAGCGCTGACAATATTTTGTTAGCTGATACAATCAGCAATAAAAAAAACAGAAGAATGGCGACAGTTAACCTGCGCAGTCTAATATAAAGTTAACTACTAAGTAGCAGAGTGTACTATTGTACATGTGCATGGTATTTTATGGCAGGATACAGCCAACGTATAAGTATGCAAGCACGCGCGGGAGCGAAGGGTCAACAAATACTTTACCCGCCAGTTTGTTCCCGAGCTAAATACACAAGCTATTCGTCTTCCACGCACTTTTCTATTGGGTTAATAGAGCAGGTGTAGGATAAGTGCCTCTTACCTTGACATTTACAACTTGGTGTCGCAAATAAAGCAAAAAAACAAAGTGTTATGGGTATACCAACGTCACACCCAGTAATAGGTTCTGCACGAAGATATTGGATACCATTATTCGTGACCCACTTCACCGTGATACGCCAAAGGTAGTGATAATACTCTAATGCGCTTTGTATTCTATTCCATCGAGCAGAAAACATGATCTGGTTCTAAATAATAGGCGCCTGTATGAAAGTGATATTGTTCAAGTGAATATATTTTTAGTAAATGTTTTCGAATGTTCTTTCGCGGTATACCTCGAATTCTCGATATTGAGTATGGCTATAAATACATCAAAAATGCAATCACTGTCGTGCATGCAGTTATTGGTTCCTTTTCGTAGAACGTATTAAATTCTTCTTTCTTAACATTCAGCTAGCCGTCCTTTCTTTTTTGTTTGCTATATAGTATCATCTACATACTTTTTATATACTTCAGTTCTCATGCTTTTAAGAAATGACGAACCCTTAATAATTGTTGTTATGAGTCTTTTACTATGCTGGTGTCGGCTTCCAGTCTAACCAGACTGCGCCTGTTTTCAATATTTTACATGGAGTAACTGCCATCTGGCCACCACAACCCAATTACTGCTATAGTACGCAAAACTGTTATGTTAATATAATATTGGTACTGTTTATTGTATCTTTCTCATTTTTATTGCGACTTCTGGAGGTAGTCATTTCTTCTTATGTGCCATAAATTCATGCAAGATACCCTAGTGTTATAACATAACTCAACCATTTCTCTCGGCACGTACTTACGCACAATCGTTTATCTTCACTAACAAGTCGCCTTAGAGATCACTCTCAATAACAAATAATGCGAAAGGTCAAATTGTAACTGGCAGAAAGAAAGACACGCCACTTTATGGCCAGCCAGACTATAAAAAGTGCTCTTTATCGCGACATTCTCGGCGAAATAACTGGTTTAAGCCAAGACAAAAGAAACACTAGCAAGCTTTGATCGGTGACGACACAAAATCATTTAGAAAGTTTGGTACTTCCGCATCACACGGAAACTATGCGAGTACTACAACATAATGACAAAACAAGTTTGCAACTTACAGTCGTGCACCGGAATATATGTAAGACATCGATTGTTGGGTTCTTGAGAAACTATAACTCTATTTAACTCTTGCAAAAGTTGAGACTTTCAAGGACGGTATTATGCATATCGATTCCACGAAGGAACGGACATCGAACCGCGAAACGAGTTAAAAATACCAGCACCGGCGGCCGGTCGACCGGCATCTGTGGGGACACCGGTCAGACTACTCTGTTGGCCACATGCGTTTGTTTACTATCTGCTTCGATCGCGGCTGCGGCGCCGGCGGTGGCCGCGGTGGGCCTAGCCGGTGATCACATTGCAAAATTTGAACACAAAGTTTTTTCGTGCGAACTTACGGCGGAGGCCCCAATCCATGTCGAGGCGCGCGGTAAGTGAGGCGCGTGGCGCGGCGTCTGCGAGGCGACTGCCGCGTCCTGCGCCCGCACGTTCGCTCTCATGTATTCCCATTGTGAGCCGCGGCGAGCATTGTCCGACCAAGAGGAACCTTCTCGCGGAAATAGTGGACACGCCGACACAGTGCAACCACCAACTAAATGCTACTACTTAAAATACTTTCACGAAGAATCTCCTCATCATGCGTTGCTTGCCCTAATAAGTTTGAACGCTCTTGATAGTAGTTTTGAATCACATGCAGAACATATTTTTAGTCGAACGACACATGCCAAAAGTATGTGAGTGTCAGTTCCAGTGCGCACGTGACTGTGGTTTGGTGATTGTTCCGAGTTTTAACTGCATCATCTCTGTAGAAAGCAGGGAAGTAAGTAGAGTGTCAGCTTCCAAAACAAATTCCGTCATTCGTGTTTTATTTAACTTAAAATTTAAGAAGACCGAGGAGGAGAAATGTATTTTATGAAGTTTTGAAGTGAGGTCTTATGCAAAAAGCCTCCTTGCCCTCAATAATTAAATTTAGTTCAGTTCCTTCATTCAGAAACCGCCCTCCATATCTATACATAGTACCTACCTCAACTTCGGTTTGGACCAAAGATAATTTTGTAGGTCGGGCTTATTGATGAAAAAGCGTTATCGGACAATTCGCTACTCGCTCATTTCCCGTTGGAGATTCGATTCCGTTTTATATGTCTATCAAATGTTCTATATAAGACCATTGTTCTGCACATTTTGGCAAAGTTGGTTTAGGAGGATCAAGATTGCTTTTTACTTTGTTACTTTCAGATACATTTAAAACAAACTTTTGCGCGCGGCTTTGCTTGCGTTGAAGTTGAATATTATCCCGCGGGACCGGATTACTGGGATAAAAAATCCTATGAGCTAACCCAGATCATGACCTACCTGTGTGTCAAACACCAAAATCTGTTCAGCCCGTTAAGGCGTGCAAAGAAAAAGACAGATAAACAGACTTATTTTCCCATTTATAATATAAATTAGTATGGATTTTAATTTTTTTTTCGTGAAATAGTATGTGGGTAGTATATAGGGCAGTTTTTAAGATTCTTGGTGACCAAGTTATAAAGTGTCACAATTTGGAGCCAAGGGCGATAACGTTTTAACTTTCAATGCAACTTGGGAGAGGTCCAGCTCCTGGATTCCGGCAAACTTAGATTCGATTGAAGCACGACTACGTCCTCATAATATTATGTAGATTATTTATATCTAACCTGAATCCTTATGAATATGAATCCTTGAGTATCCGATAACGTGAGGGATATTCATACCCCATATATTAGGGAAAATTATTTGTTCATTTTGCTCCGCAACTTTTAGGGCATAATAAGAGGACTGATTATAATATAAAATATTATCTTGTAATGTTATGTTGAATGTCTCATTGGGCGGTTTCTTTCGTATTTTCTATTGTTATGACAAGGTGAATACGTCTCCGGCTCTACAAACATCGGAAACAGCTCTTTGAGTATTAAACTCTGCCGCAATGCATCAATGTTTGCTAAACCAGGCTCGAGTATGACCGAAAGAGCAAGCATAACCCGAATCAACACAAGGGACAAAATCCATCTCGAAATCAAACGTCCGACCAGATTCAATTTCGATATTTGCCGTGAGACAAAAGTTCACTAAGTAATGAACTAACTTCAGCTCTCCAATTAGATCGAACAGAATGTTCACCAGTTAGGGAAGTTCTTACTAAATTGATATAATATTTATAATTGGTTTGTTATCTCAATCCCTGAAAGGAGATCATTCACCGTTCATACATTTTTGAGCTAAATGTGAAAGTGCGAAACAAAAAAAAAAAAAAACTTTATTCCAAACGAATACGTTTTTCTCTTCATTTTTACCAATTATTAAAGCTATTACTGTAATTAGAGTACTATTATTCTGTTACCTAAAACACAGAACACAGTATTCTCAAACAAACCTTACAGATTTGGTCCCATAGTAAAAAGTGAAGAGGCGGCATGTTCTAACGAATTATAACTTTTTTTATTTTGCAGTTTCATACTTTAGCCCAAAATGAATCTCCTTTGTTTTGTAGCTCAATAATAAAAGCAGAAAATGGACCATAAAAATAAACATGAAAAACAGCGTGATCCGCATAAAGAGAGGAAAAATTAGCACGCTCAAAGGCAGCTTAGCCTGATGATTTACATGAAACGAAAAAATATTACCATACAGATGAACGTTCTGTAGGGAAATAACCGCAAAAGGTATTACACGCGCGTGAACCTTGAACATAATGTTTTACTGGAATCGTAAATAGCAAAAACGTAGGTTACCAGTGTTGATCTTCCACACTATTATTAAAATAAGCTTTTTCTTTGAATATAGTTAAATTAAAGAGTGTATTTCATTTGCTTGAATTCATAATAAACATCATTTACGAGTGTGGCCAGCCATATGGTGGTTTTAAGGTGGAAGCGCCATAGAAACCCGCGAAATTCAAATTTTCTTACGTTTATAGCATAAAAAAAAATATGATTCGCGACCGTAACAAGTATGTATTTACAGAATTATAATCATTAAAACATCCGAATTGAGAACCTCCTCCTTTTTCGAAGTCAGTTAAAAATCAAGGAAACTCTCAAGTTCTCTAAGTTTCGACGACACGGTTGGCGCAGTGGCTGAGCGATCGACTGCTGCACTGCGTGTCGCGGGTTCGATTCCCGCACGGAACAAATATTTGTATTGCCTGCAGGTAGTTGTTCCGGGTCTGGCTGTTTGTGTATGTGAGTTTAAATGTTTGTAAACCCACCCACGATACAGGAGTAATTCCTAGTGTGAGGCTACGTTTAAAAAAAAATAAAAATATATAACTCAATTAATTGATATTTCATGGAAATACTCATTCAATAAGGAATCATAATTTGTTTAACATAGGTACAACCTGACACTGACCTGCAAATTGCAAAAACATAAGAAAACTTAATTTCGCGGGCGCCCCTGGTACGTCCCCCTTAAAACTAGCCCAGTACCATTCTTACCACAGAAGGCCAATTCTCGTAATTTAAAACCGTCAAAATCTAGTCGCAGTCTCATCTCGGCGACAAACAAATGTCAAAAACTTGTCAAAATGTAGGGAAGTTAGACGTATTTTTGACAGATTGAGACTGAGATCAGACTGTGAACGTTGTTAAAATTACGAGAATTACCCCTCAGACTGTGAACGTTCTTAAATTCACCAGAATTGCCCCTCAGATTGCTAACACACACAACGAGGTTGGCTGATGTCGTTATAAAGTTGCGGTTGTGAGCACCTAACTACATACCTACCTCACCTTACCTTTACCTTAAAGTCACCTTTAGGAAAATTATAATTTTAAATGTGAATTAAGATCCCTTTGTGTATATTTCGGGCTAAAATTGAACTCATTAGCTTCCTTGCTAGGGCTGAAAGCACTTATGATTATGAACCAACTCAGAAATAGCGAGCATCTGGCTCATGCTTTTGATTTGATTTTTTTTTTATGGAACGACAGATAAATAATTGGAAACATACCAATAGAGTCAAAGACAGCCACTCGGTATACCAATACTTAACTAGTATGGTGTGAAGTGCAAGAAAACTTTGAAATCGAAAGTGCATGGACATTAATTATGAACCCCTAATACACGCTGGACATCGACGCGCAAACATGATGGCATGACATGAATTCAGCACATGATTCTAGACCCTCCACAGTAGTTTTTCGTCAGTTATTAAACAAAATATTTGCCGTTTCATGAAAAAGTGCTATAGTTACACGGTCAAAATGTATCATCATCACCATTTCAGCCGAAAGACGTCCACTGCTGGACATAAGACTCTTCCAAGTGTCGCCACATCGACCGGTCCTGTGCCTTTTGCATCCAGGGGTCTCCTGCGGCCGTGACAAGGTCAAAATGTATGGAACAGCAGTTTTTTTTTTTCATATCTTACGAAAATATGTCAACTCTGGTGGGTCTAGAATCATGTACTGGATTCATAGCAGCAGTTTGCGTTGTTTAAAGCCTTTATATCCAAAGGATACCATAAGTGCAAATGTCGCAAATCTACAGGGTGTTTAGTAGAAGAACCGACACAATTTTTAAGGGATTGGGGATGTCATTTGCTAGCATAATTTTTTTTTATTTTTAATTTTCATTATGAATTTTTAAATTGAAATGTATCGTTCCTTAACACAATTTTACGACTTTGGAAGCACCAGAGTCAATTGCTAAACTAATTTTACATAAATGGACATTGCAGATAACACCTAAAACTCTTGCGCTCTATTATAACCACAAACAAAAAAGTTGTGTCGATATTTCGGGTAATTAAAAGGAAACATTATTATTTCAATTACCTTCCGCGACACTCAAGACAGGTGTTATGGGTGAAAATTATTATAATATGACACTTCCAACACTGCACACGTTGCTCTCAGAACGAAAAGTGAGCGAGCTTGCTTCTGATTGTATTCTGCGCCAGTTAACCATTTTATCGCCGCGGACACGTACGGTTGAAATGTCGTCGCTGCCAACGACGAGATTGGATGTCACGAAAACATTTTATTATCAAGTTCGCGTGTTTTTGGTATGTGTAAATGAAAAAGGTTTCAGATGAAATCTACTTTGTAGCTTCAACAACAGTCTGTCTCTGGGTTTTTTATATATAATAACATGAGACTAATGAGACCCATTCTAGGAAGAAAGGGCAAATAAACAACGTATTTGCCTCCAGCAAGGAATGAATACAGTGTAATACGATTATATACTAAAATAATAAAGCTGAAAATAGAGATAGAGTTTCTTTCTTTGAATGCGGTAATCTCTGTTACTGCCAGTCCGACTGGCAGAAGTAGTTTGAATGATAGCCCAATCCTTGAGGAAGGTTATAGGCTATATTATTATAACATCACGCTACGACCCTTAGGAAAAGAGCAAAACAAAAAATCTCGCGGTCGAAGTCGCGGGCAGAAGCTAGTTCTTCCATAAACCGTAACGATCAATTAAGATGAGCTGAAACTCTACTTAAAAAAATGGTTTATAAGTATAAGCATATAATATTCCCATATCTGCGACCTCCTTTCTGTGAGAGAAGTGGTCGAAAATTATTAATATTGAAGTAAATAAAATTTGACTTGAATTCATCCAATGAAGAATTTATCAAGTGTTCTGACCACAACCGAGATTTCTGAAATCGATGAATCGATTTCCGATTCTGATCCGAGAGAGTCGAGGGGTATAGAAACTTTTTCGTCGACCGCTGGCCGTGCAGATGTGTTTTGCATTCCCTCATAGAAATAATTTGACATCATACGGATTAGACGTTTGTAACTCTTGGATTAAACTTTTACTTGTATGATATTGATTGGTACGGAATCTTCGAGCACTGCAAATAATTTCTTTCGCCAACCTTTTTTCTTAGCGATTACGATGCCCAACATCTGAAATATTCTCTATCTCCGAAGTCCTTCAAAGTTCAAATATTATTATGACGTTACTATAAAACAGAAACGTGCCCCGATCCAATATAAGGTATCTTCACATACATGAAATTGACTACAGGAATATTTGTTTCATAAGATAACCTCGAATTCTTTACGTAATTGCTGCGAGACCTTCACGAAAAATAATAACTGGGGACATAGGTAGTTTCATTTGCGAGCTTAGTAAATAGCTGCATTATCTTTCTGGATTAGTAAGATCTAGATTTTCAGTGTGTATTCATGAACGAAACAATATTTGCCTATTATGCGTTACAAAACCATGATAAAGCTTTTTCTTGTAAGTATTAAGTTTTTACTGAAATAATACCTTAGGGTACAGTCGCCGGCACGTAACTGGACAAGACTCGTTAGATCTATAATGCGATTATCCTTTCTTTAATTATTTTATATTTTATTTTTGCAATATCCATAGAATTATATAATGACGACATAATGACAAGCAGTAAAAGTGGCCATTTTTTGTTACATGCGCGAACTTACTCCCAAGTGCGACTGTACCAGCGATTGTGTTCCGTATGTACAATGTAGGGGAAGGTGGGGGGACACCGGATAGTTAAAAAAAATACACAATAAAAAAATCACTATGTTATTTATTGAGGTAATCAATGTCATAAATGTTTAAGTATACCTTAGGCATAACTTTGGAATAAAAATGTTTGAGATCAATCTTAGTAACTACAAGTTATATTTTTTTTAAACAAAAATTATAAATCCGAATTCACCCCATACCTATGGGTGAAACCGGATAGGCATTTTTTATTCAAGGGGTGAATACAGATACTAACAATAAAACGAAATAATCAAATTATTCGTAGTTTTTGCATACAAAAAATAATAATTCTTGCTCAGAACAACTGATGCAACTTTCGTGAGCCCATTTAAGACAAGCAGTGCATTGGTACCATATGTATGTGGACTTAGTTTGACTGTACTTTTCGCCACAAACCAAACACTCCGAATCCTCCTGATAGTTTTCTTTATGCGTCTTTTTACCGATACCTTTACCTTTGCCTTTTTTTTTGTTTTAATTACTGATGACATAGCCTTATTTGCCAGTTCATTTTTATACGGTGATTCAGTCAAAATTGCGGTTTTTCCTCGACGCGCTGATGGCCGCATGTTCTTATTAAAATGAGGAATCGGCATAATATCTTTTGATGATACAAGACTTAAAGAATCTTCTTTACACGACCTTCTAAGGAATTTTTGGGTACACTATATGTGTGTGACGTTAAAAGATATCCCATTCTGACTTCTAGCACTGAATTTATGACTAAAAGCATGTCTGACTCCGACCACTGCAGCCTATTTGACTTCCTCACATATGTTCGTGGCATGTTGACGCTCGCACTCTGTAAAAAGTAAAAAAATAGTAGATAATTAAACAGAGGAATAAAACAAACGCCCGCAATACCTACATATAAAATCAATCGGGGTGAAACCGGATAGTCGAAATCACCCCGTCCGCTTGTACCCCACAGGTGCCATGTTTGAAATTATAATATTAACAGAGATTATGTTTACACTCATAGCAACAACAAGTACCGTTTTAAAAGGTTAAATATGTATTACTTCATAAAAAATACAACTGTATATGATAGCACATAGCTAAACTTAATGATAACACTTTAAAAAAGTCAAAATATTAGTTATCTTACCTTTGTTTACATTTTTCGTTTATAGACGCACGCGCTGAGACGTTACCGTCGCCGTCAAATGCAACTGCACTGATTAAGCGTTCGCGCGTATTTCACCGCTAGCTAGAGCGATACAGCTGTACGCGGAGTAATGAAATAGCAACTATCTGGTTTCACCCCCTGTCCGGTTTCCCCCCTCATTCCCCTACATAGCTGGAACACACTAACGTCCAATAACACGAAATAGTCTAAATAAAGGTCTGGGAAATACGGTACACTACCAATACCCTAACTAAACAAGACCAGGAGACGGTATTTTCACATTGTATTTTTCTAGAATATCGTGCCTCTCTGTACTCCACCATGTGGGTCAAGTGGCTCATGCGC
Source organism: Apamea monoglypha (assembly GCA_911387795.2). Classification (NCBI taxonomy): domain Eukaryota; kingdom Metazoa; phylum Arthropoda; class Insecta; order Lepidoptera; family Noctuidae; genus Apamea; species Apamea monoglypha. The sequence goes on from OU426918.1 coordinate 6,697,245, forward strand.
TGTCATCTCATTTTCACTTTACACGAAAACTAAACAACGCTGTTCTCTGCAGCTTCAAGCTTGCTTCCACTTCTTGGAAGTGTAGCTTACGTAGCGAATTTTTCGTTATGCTTTAGAAAGTAGAAGAATACTTATTTGGATGGATGAAGTAGACAAATAAATGTCAAGGTGAATTACTTTTAGAACCACATTTGACTTAAACGTGCGATGCATGTTCATGAAGTGTTCTCTGTGTGAAAAGTGGTTTGTTTTGAACTTTTTAGTTGTAGCCGGGTTATTTAGTTTTACATTTTTTGACCTTTTAGTGTGTTATGTTTTTGGAACCGTCCACAAGATCTTTATCTTGATTCCCCATATAGCCATGGTACTAAAACTTTTTTTTTAGAGACAGAGGTCTCCAAAAAAAATCTCCAAAAAAATCAAAATCCCGCCATTTTGATTTTATAAATAAAAAACCTTTAACCATTGCGCTACCTAGACGAATTGATAGACACTTTATGTGTTAAAATCCATCCAGCCGTTAGGATGCTTCGAGGTTACAAAGAATCCCACATACATAGACACATAGATACCTAAATACGCGTGAAAAACATAACCCCGTCTTTGCTGTAGCGCAGTCGGATAAAAAGATAATAATGAATTTATTTACAACCAACATCAAAGACAACTCCTTGTCCCTTTTTATACTTAAAAAAATAATTATATAAACTTTAGCAGGTCTGCTAATTGCGGAAAGGCTGAGTTGATTGATTTATTCAATCCTTTTCAGTCTTTGATTTTTTACTTCATATCATAAATTAAATTCTAACGACGATCTAGCTCCGTTATCGTACCGGCAAGTAACCGAGCCAGCAAGTCCACGCCAGTGCGCTAACCCTACACTATAACATTATGCGACAGAGGCAACGAGCCGTAAGAACCAGCCAGCCACTAAAACCCATTAATAAAATTTTCCCAGTTAATAAAAAAGGCAATTTCATCTAATCGGTAGTGAATGCTGCCGTCATTTATAGGCACAATAATAATCTGGCACGCGACGTCGCATAGTTTGCAAACGGTAGTACACGAACTAGCAATAAACTTACAAAAAATGCATTTGGAATCCATTAATTCATAGGTAACTTGATATAAAAACCTTTTGTAAATATTCTTATATTGAAAAGTTCTTTAGGAATAAATATAATGTGGTTCATTATATTCGTAACAAACTTTTCTAAACACGTCAGTCACAAACAGATTGAGGTACAGCCAATTTAAACAGCGACTTTTGGGCATATCGCAAGGGCAATTATAATTTTGAAAGGTTAAATAATAACTGGATGAGCCTCAATAAATATCTGCGTACTGTTTACCAGCAACCTTAATTACCACATTGCTTGACAGGCAATATGATTTATTACATTTTCAACTTGAAATTGATACCTGACACGAAATAATTATGTACAAACTATGAGTTAGTTAGTAGTATTTTTTAGAGTATTGTATACATAATATTTGCACCAACGACAGTCCCATTTTATGTCCAGGAAAATCACTGTCAATTCTAAGGTTGCCTGGAAGAGATCGCAGTAATGCGATAAGGCCGCCCATTGTACATTTTGTAGTGTTTAATGTATTTTTTTATGCTATGTATTTTTGTGGTGTACAAAAAATAAATAAATAAATAAATTACGAAACTTAAATCATTATTAAGTTTTGGAACCACATAAAGAATTTCATAGATGACAACGTTCAAATTCCTCTTCTTTAGGATTTTTTTCTGATAAATGTTCACAAAATAATAAACTTAAACTACGTAAAGCTTAGATTCTGAATTTAATGAGGAGCATGCTGCACTTACTTCTCGTCATATTCATCAGGGCAAGCGGGCATTCGTCGTCTTCCAAAATGTATTCTGAATTGTCGGTTTTGTCCTCCTAAAAACATACAGTTATGTTTAGTTCACAGGTAATTTTCGTATACACAACGTTTTGGTTACCGATATCGACGAATATTGCGGAAGCAATATTCATGAAAAGGCTGAAGCATTAATAAATTTTGCGTGCCTAACGGTAACGGCCTTGTTTTAGTCACGACATCCATCCCAATAATAGTGGTTAATGTCATTAATACCAATTTCTCTAAGGGCCTGTTTCGCTGTTTTCGTAAGTATACAAACTATCTTTCACAGAATAGGAAAATGGGCACAGAATTCACAAGACTCTGCCAGATAAGTTCACCTGAAACTTGCAAGGTGGTGAAACAGACCACAAGTAATCAATACAACAACTAAATACAAAGTAACTGTTGAATTAATTTGGCACCTTGCGTTGATAACGTCATGGCCAGTCATCTCCTACTAAGGTTAAGATTAAAATGTGACAGGGTGATGAGATGACGTGGAAGGCAAACCGCATAACAAGATGCCGTTAAATTCAAGACAGTTATGAAGTTACACAAATTGTACTGACAACATTTCTAAGAGTATGCTTAGACGGTTTGGTCATGTTGGGATGATGAATGAAAGGAGACTTACGAAAGGTACAAAGCAGATGTGAATGGAAACGCCGGGAGGGAACGCCCTAGGAGGACATATACTGACCTTATTGGTGATGTTTTTCAGAAAGGTCAAGTGCGTAGTACTCGCAAAGGGCGTGCGTGTTTAACCAGAAGGCCAGTTCTCGTAATTTCAAACGTTCAATATCTAGTCGCAGTCTCATCTCGGCGACAAACAAATGTCAAAAACTTGTCAAAATGTAGGGAAATTAAAAGTATTTTTTGACAGATTGAGACTAAGATCAGACTGTGAACGTTCTTAAAATTACGAGAATTTCCCCTCAGATGTATGACCGTAAACGAAGCACAAGGAGTATGGAAGGACCGAAGCAGGTGGCGTTCTGTACCTTCTGCCTACCTCCATGGGAAAAAGGCGTGAGTATGTTATATATTACCTGCACAATACAGAACTGCAGCGGATCTTGATATGACATGCCGTACTTGTCGAGCGTCTCCCGCAGGACGGTGGCAGCCGAGTCGTTCACTGACAGCAGTAACGTGACGTATGACACGTCGGGCCGCAGGATTGAGCCGTATACCCTGAGGGTACCACCTAAATACACACACATTTATTAGAAATTAATTCATATCTGTGGAGTTTGGTATATGTATACACGCTAAGTCCAAAATTGATAATTTTCTTTCATTTACATCAGCTTAACAAATTTAATTTTTTACTTTTGTTTTCGTCTATTCTTTGTAAGTCTCCTGCTGCTTTAAATACATTTAACAGTTTGATCAACAAACGTAACTATTCCGATTTGTAGCATTTAAAAAAAATCAAATTTTCATAGTGTAAAATCAGATTTTTGACTTATTTATATCTATACTAATAATAAAGCTGAAGAATTTGTTTGGTTGTACGCGCTAATCTCTGGTCGGATTTGAAGAAACTTTTTGCATTTTATAGCCCAATTCCTGAGGAAAGTTATATGCTATTTAATATCACTGACCCTTAGGGGCCGAGCAAAAAGAATAAAGTCAGAAACATCGCTAAGCGTAAACGAAGTAATAACGCGGTCACTCGATGCAATGCGACGGGATCGGTCGGGGTATCAAGAAATTTCACGCGGACGAAGTCGCGGGTAGAAGCTAGTCATGTTTAAGTTTACCAATCACCAGAGATATTAGTGTCGTTGTTGTTTGATAACACTTTCCTTATCGGTCGATTTGGACAGGCGATACCGCACAGACTGCATTTTTTTGTTTTGACTGCAAGCGGCCAGTGTGTCCAGCTGATGATAAGTCACCCACCAGTCACACGGCCCCTTATGGACGTCGCATCTATCTATCTCCGCATCTATTGGATCTCTGTTGATACTTTAAGACATTAGGGGATCCTTCTCCAGAGGAGCGTCTTTACAAAGAGCTCTACTCCTACTGAACGACCTCCTCGTCTGCTACGAGTAGTAACAACAAACTGAGATCTCCATGGTGATCACTGTTATTACCCCTTTCAGTTTCGCAATTTATTACCACGGATTATATTATGATGTTACGGTAAACATTTTTAAAGTTGTCAAAAAATAAAAGGCCCGTTTTGACATTTCAGAATGCGTTCTTGACAGGTGTCAAGAACGCATTCAATTTCATACAAACGAATACGTGTTTTGCGAATTTGATCTTTATTAACTACAAGAACCGTCAATGTCAAAACGGGCCTTTTATTTTTTGACAACTGTACTCAACAATGACATTCCTAGAATCAATTCTAATTTCTTTTAATTCTCTTCAAAAGTAATAACTTGCTTGTAATTCAATTTCTTAGTTTGTTTTGTTTAGTTGTAAATCCATAAAATGTAATGGTTTCATTGAAACTTTAGAGGTTTGAGGAACAGGGTGTAAAAAGTTCACTCACCCTCCATAGAAAAGGGAGGATCCTCCGACCAGACGGGTGTTGTGTCTGGCGGGCAATTGCCCAACGATAGATGTTGGGAAATTATATCTATGCTAATTTAGCGGTAAACTCTGCTTGCGAGATGCAGGATTTGCGTGACGTCAGTATGACGCGTTGTTCGCATGTGGCGTTGTAGATACCGCTACAAAACAAATGATTTGACTTTGGCGATGATTAGTGCTCTAGAATTAATCACATCTGTAGTCTCTACTCAAAGGAAATGAAATCCCGAACTAAGTGTCTAGTTTGGAGCTCACTGGCAACTAACACTAGTGTAACCTAACTGTAGGTAATATTTGAAGCCACTTATAACATTTTAATTTGTGTTTAATCTGTATACCTGCTTATGTATTACCTAAATAATAAATATTCTATATCTACTTTAGAGTCGATTATGGATCATTTCGAGTGAAGCAACAGACGATCGACTTTAGTTGTTTAGTGCAGTTTTTCCGTTTATCCATCCAAAAATTCCAACTTAAGCTGAATTCGCGGGAACGCATGTCCGAGAGCGCACCTCAAGCCTATAAATTCCGTTTATCTAACTAGGGATAAGGTTAATTCTCGGTTTTATGTACATTAGTGTGGATTTTTTGGAGTGGGTAAACCGAATAACCCGTTTAGTGTTCTGAAGGGTATTAAAAGTCGTAGTCCTGCGACAGTAAAGACAGACAAAGTCCAACGGAAGTGGTGTAAAGTTCACGAATTAATTGAACATGCGTGAGTTATCTATTACACACAAGTCGCGTGTCTCGCTGGTGCTGACTCATCAAACAATTGTTACTATTAACTACTTACTACTGTATGCTATTAACTGCGAGGCAGATGTTTAGAAATAGTCCACATGACTCGTCACAAGTTCAAATGTCAAGTTCACACTGACAATTTAGGTACTTTTCTTTTTAGATATTAGACGAGATGAATTAAAGTACTCTCGATATGGCTCTAGGTAAGTTCCCCGTGAAGTGGGAACTTTAAATCTGGTACGACTTGAAGAATTACTCGGTAAAAGAAACATTTAGCATAAGCAAGAGCGCTCATACTTTACTGTTGAATATACGGTCAGAGAAATAATTTGTTTAGCAGATTGGCACACTAACAATTTGCCTTATTATAGCTAATTCTTAAGCATGTCAAAGAATGACACTAACTTATAATATGTATTTACGGACAGTTTGCTTAGCAACCATTTTCCTCGACTTTAATTTGTTACCTGTGTCAGGTCCCCCATCCTTGGACTTGAACTGCTGCAGCTTACGGCCGAGCTTCTGCTGCCGCCGGCGACGCATCACCGCCTCCGGGTTACTGATGCTGCGCATGAACGACGTCTCTGGCAGTTCTGTGTAGTTAATAGATCTATTTTAAAATATATACCAAAACTTTGTCAGTTTCATCATAATTCTCCTGCCCTTATGGTAACAATGTCGTGGTTCTTTAGTTTAGTATTATTTTATTACTTCAAATTATAGGTCAAACATTCCTAAGTTAGAATTAGGTATTCGTCTTTGCATAAATGACAATGTGTCATTCGCGTATTGTCCTTGCAGGACAAAAGAAACAACAACTTGTCTTCCAACGCGCATCACGAACATGTGAATCACAACTTGAGTCCTCTATTACTTTTATTTGTTTCGCACGTAACATAACCGCGAATTACATTAAAAGGTGGCTTAAAAATTTTTGATACACATACAGGTGGTACAAAACATAAATGTATTTTTTTTTTTTTCTGTACCGTTTACGCTCGAGGACATTTTAGTCTCCATCTCGAGACACGCGGGGTAATTGCGCAACACACTCACAATACCAATGCCATTTATTTTGACAATTCGACAATACTCAATTTGTTACATGTATACGTTGTCGAGCAGACGAATTTTTCAAACTTATGAAGAAATTATTTAGAAATTCCCTGAAGAGCCTTTCAAGTATCTATACTAATAATAAAGCTAGAGTGTGTTTGTTTGAACGCGCTAATCTCTGGTACAGTCAACAAAAGAGATAAGTATCCAGGGTCGTCGGATATAGTTGAAGTTTAGTAAGAAACCGATGGATGTTTTCGAATGAAATTTAGTTTGATTAATTAACTGTTTGTTTTCTATTAATTAAAAAAAAAATATCCGAAAACATCAATCCGTTTCTTACTAAACTTCAACTATATCCTACGACCCTGCATACTTATCTCTTTTGTTGACTGTACTACCAGGCGGATTAAAAAAAAATCTTTTTTGCACTTGATAGCGCAATTCTTGAGGAAAGCTATAAGCTATTTAACATCACGCTAGCACCCTTACGAGACGAGCAAAAAGAAAAAAATGTCAGAAAGAACACTAAGCGAAAACGAAGTAATAGCGTGGGCTAGCGATGCAATACGACGGGGAGTCGGGGAAATAATAAATTTCACGCGGACGAAATCGCGGGCAGAAGTTAGTTTATTAATAAGAAGACATGTTTCAAGCTAATAGTGTGTGTCTGTAAGTGTAGCACAACGTATTATTTCAAATTAAGGCAGTTAAAAAGTAACCTGTATAAAGTTTCTCGGCGACTGGTCTGTTTTCATCGTTGGTGTCTGATTTGAGTCTCGATAGTTTTTCCTTTTTCTTCAGTTCTTTCTTCTCTCGTTTCGATAGTTTTCGTTTGAAGTTTTGATCTCCTTTGTCGTTCACAGCCGACAATGGGACCTGGATGAACAATAGAGGTTCGTTAAACTACGTTCTAGCCATTCCATCATAATGATAATGACCAAACAAAGAAATGATAACTAGCTTATCACAGTTGATTTCTACATAATCCTCTCTCAAGAAGAATGCCTTAATCTGATCCGCACCCGCTGTGTGGATGGGCTGTAAAAACAACACCTTGGGTATTTATGATAACTTAAATAGGTTTTTTTTTACCTTAGAACATAGCGTGTGTATTTATTTATTTCGCATAGGTGTAAAATACATCTACTGTGAATTTCAAAATGCGAAAACCCAACACAGACTTGGGGATCGAACCCAGGACATCACGCTCGGCAGTCTTGATGAACCGTTCTTCGGTTTTGGAAACATAAATAATATAATAATCATATCAGCCTATTATTGTCCCATTGTAGGGCAAAGGCCAGGCACAAGCATTTATCACCACGCTTGCTCAAACGGGTTGGCGATTTCAGAATTATATTAACTATAAGTCCTCAGGTTACCTCACGATGTTTTCCTTCACCGAAGTCAATAATGTCCAAGATAAACTCAGAAAGTACATATGAATTGAAAAAGTCTCATCGATAATTGTCCGTATTTGAAACCACACCCTCGTGTATGAGAGGCGGCCTTAAAGTTGAATATTTGAAAATACAGGGTCATATTAATTAATAAAAATATACCCATCACGTCTGCGGAGTTTCGCTAGCTAATTTAATTTGTGCCTGTATAACGTTGGTGAACATTACCTCGTTGTTGCTAAGGCACTTAAGTAGAAACCGTCCCTCCCGATCATCGGCATGCCAGTTGAGCTGCACCAGTAAAGGCTTCTCATGAGGCTCCAGCTTGCGCTCATCGTCCGGCCCGTGCGTCTCCCACAGCGAGTAGGAGCCGAGGGATAACATGCGCATGTCCGGACGGAACTTCTCGATTAACGTCTCTGTTGGAAGAAATGGTGATTAACTAAGGTAAGTGTTGACGAAGTAAAGCTTTACGTAAGTCATTGATAGTTTAACGAAAGTTCATTGTTCTGCCGCTTTGGGGTCGGCGCAACTTGACTTCTTCCATATACACTGAGCGGCACGGAATGTGGCCCAAACATAAACACCGATAACAGGCGATTTCGATATGTATGTGTGTCGTATGAGAATTTCAAGTGGCAGTTTGTCAGGACATTTTTTTTGTTAATTTAAGAGAGTAAGCACAAAAAAGTTAATTTTTTTTTAATTTCTGTGACACTTAACGATAGTTCGTTACTGGAACGCACAAAACACGGCTGAGTTAAAATTCGATATTCAAATGGTCGTGCATTTAATCTTTATTGTTTTATTTTTTAATTAATCTGTAGTAATTTATGCTTCCAGAATTGAAACACAATGCCTCTAACTTCAGCTCAAGTTGCTCAAGCTGTGTTGCTTCGGAGTCAGGGGTGAACGCAGCGAGAGATTGCTCAAACTTTAAATGTACCGCGTTCAACTCAGGTACACCTTAACAAGGAGATCAGGAAGTGGCGGTATTAGGTGGACATCACCGCCAGATGACCGATTTATCGCTCTCGCAATTTTGAGAAATCGTTTCCTTACTGCGGTCGAATTACGGCAGCAGCTACAAACGGCAAGAGGGGTCAACGTATGTGAGCGGACAATAAGAAGGAGAATGGAGGAACGGGATCTGCGTGCTGGAAGACCAGCTAGAGGTCCAGAACTGTTCCGACACCATCGCGTAGCACAAAATAGAAAATCTTCAAACTAACTAATTAGATGACATAGAATATTTAGGTATTGTGGCGCAGCCTGGGGTCATCTTTCTCCTGCCGATTTGGAGTCGGCGAAATATGAGTTTTTCCATCAATTTTAATCTGCCGTTATCTCAGAAAGTGTTCTCAAAGAAAAGCTGGTTGCAGCAGTGGGCTGAGTTGATCGATTGAAGCCCAATTGGAAAGCTAGGATAAGCTAAATTAGGTTCCTCCTTTATAAAAGCCACTGAAAGTGCTAGTGGGAAGCTCGAAATTGATCCGCAAAAAAAATCATGCCAGCCCGATTATATCAGTTGTCGGATTGTGTGTGCGGAAACTTACATTCCTCAGATGTAGGTTAGTAAGTTAACATACTCCCAAGTTGTTGATATCTTGTAATAGCAAGTTATCAACTTCGTTATCCGGTTGTACAGACTTGTTAATTATCTACTACGTCGGTATGTAAGGAGGTGACCAGTTGGCTGCGCTCCATCATAATAACTGCCTTCTGGTGACTTATATTATAATCAAACAAATTTAATTATGTCTACATTCCTGAGGCAGGGAAGCGACCAGCTAATTATTATTGTAACACGCAGATTCATACTAGATGATTTTTACAAGTTTTTCTAATAAACGATAACTTTATTGTTTCAGGTAAATAACAATAAATCAAAGAAATAGTGCGCGTTCGCTGGATAGAATATAAAATATGTTATAGCCTCGAGATAAGAATAGTAAAAAGGAAATCAAAGTAAAGAATACTTCAGTTTATTTATTGTAGCAAGATTGAATGGAGAGCGAAGTCAACTTAGACTAATAAAATATGCAAACCCTTGTCGAACTCTCTTAAAAAAAAACTGCCGAATTGAGAACCTCCTCCTTTTTTTGAAGTCGGTTAATAATAGGTACAAACCAATTATTTGAAATTAATCGTACGTACTTATATCTTACGTAGACAATGAAAAGGGATATACTTAATTAATTTGTATGCAGATTTAATGGAAAACTTTCAGTATAAATATTATTTCACTATCCCTGAAGTTTGGAGAATATCTTGTAAAACAACAAGGTCGTAGTTTGATCCTCTCTTGAGAAATCTACGGGTGAAAGATAACAAACTTTCAAAATTAAAATGTTATGACACTCATAACTTCCTCGCCAAAAACATGAAAGAAAAATGAAGCTTAGGTAGGTACTTCAAAGAAAACTCCACCGGCAACTTAGTCTCGAGAGTTTCCCTAGTAGCGGTTAAGTGAAATCGTTTTAACGTCGTAAAGGCACATTAGGTACAACTTAAATAGGCACTCAAGTCTCACCTATGACATCGCTCACAGTGGCGTCGGAGGCGACACGAATACATTTTGTTGCTATCTTCTGACCTGAATCTTGGAAATAGAACCGCATCACACCGTGGAACTCCAGATTCTGAAAATAAGGACATTGCAGAAAATTAGATAGGCTTTATTTCAATATCAGCCAGTTACCCAGTAACTGGGTTGTGGAGGTCTGATAGGCAGTCGCTTCATGTAAAATACTGGTATACAGACGCATCCAGTTAGACTGGACGCCGACCACAAGATTTCATAAATACACTGTTGGGAAAAGGCTAAACAGATTATGATGATGATGATGATCAATTTAGCTAGCCATTTCCGAACTATGTTGGGGTCGGCTTCCGGTCTAGACATTTTATATGGTGCTACTGGCTATCTGCCCTCTACAACCCAGTTATTGGGTAACACGATACCCCTTGCCCCCTTAGTAGATACATTTTATTTAACATTAGAGAATTTCTCCTGTACCGAATGCATTTAGTAAGTAACACATCACATGTACAAACACCTAGTCCCGGAAGTTGTAAATACTGTCTGTAGGTTAAACAAATATTTATTCTTTGCGGAAATTGAACCCGTGATTAATTCCATAATGTAAATTCATTACTGCCTGCCTCGTTGGTCCAGTGGTCGCAAGCGCTGCTGCTGAGCATGAGGTCCGGGGTTCGATTCCCAGGTCGGACAAAGTGTTATTGGGTTTTTCCATCTGGAATTTCTCAGTAGCAGCCTGGAGTCTGGATTTGTTGAGGGCAATAGAGTTGCCCCCCTATTACATGGCACTTAAACATAATTGGCGAAATGTGGGTGTACTATAGGTACACCTCTACCTAACCCTTCGGGCATTACAGGCGTGATGTTGTGTGTTATCAGTGTGTACAGTGGGCAACATCTCTACCTGTAAACCAATTAAATCCCTTAGTCCCCTCTAATCTGGCTAACCCGCTTAGAGTTACAGAACAAAGTTAACACAACAAAGCTAAAATTGCCTTTGTTTGTAATTTTGTAAAGCGTGTGTCATGTAAATATGTTTGATAAATATTTTGCGAAGATAAAACGGATGCTGTGTAACTATTTTATCGTTCGAAGAACCGTATGTGATAATTAATTTAGTGTCCATTTAATTATTTTTATTATTTGAATTTACATAACATATCATCACGCGTCTAATCCCGGAAGGGTTAAGCAAAGTTATGTTTAAGTCCCATGTAATAGGGGGCGAGCCTATTGCCATCAACCGGGCGCAAATCCAGACTCCGGGCTGCTACTGAGAATTTCCAGATGGAAAAACCCAATAACACTTTGCCCGACCTGGGAATCGAACCCCGGACCTCATGCTCAGCAGCAGCGCTTGCGACTACTACACCAACGAGAAAGTCCACATACTGATCACACTAGACCGAAATAATCCAATGTTCTCCATGTTAGCAGACACCAGTAACAATTTCTTACCTATACAGTAATTAATCATGTACTTTAATGCCTTTTAACATCTCGAAACCTGGCAATCGGCCAAGAAAACTGTGTTGAAAGAAATTCAGATACGCAGAGTAGTCCCTAATTCTAAATACTGAAGAGAAATGTTTACTATTTTCAATATTCTTTCAAACTAGCTTCTGCCCACGACTTCGTCCGTGTGAAATATCTTGTTCCCCGACCCACCCCGTCGCATCGCATCACCTGCCCGCGCTTTTATTTCGTTTTCGCTTAGTTTTCTTTCTTACGTTTTTCCTTTTGCTATGTTCCTAAGGGTCCTAGCGGGATGGTCTTCCTCAAGAATTGGGCTATCAGAAGTAAACATATTTTTTTCAAATTCGACTGGTGGTTCCAGAGATAAGCGCGTTCAAACAACGTCTTTGTAGTGTATTTAATTTATTTCTCAGTATTATGGTACAGACGTCAGCAGGTCAAGCTACCCGAAACTGTCAAATTTTTCCAATCAACCTTGATTCTTAATGCTTTAGATATAAAGTTGAAAATCTAATACAGAATTTTGACAGATTGTAGTAGCTTGATGTGCTGGCGTCTGCACATTTTGGTCTTATATTAAAGATTGTTTCACACATACTACGATTGCTGGTGTAGAAATATTAAGAGCTATGTACATGCAGATTGGTTAAGATTTATCAAAAAAGCATTATTTATAATGTCAAAATATTAGATAATAGTTAAATCTAACATAATTATAAGTCAAAATGCTGAAAATATAAAGCATAATGTCAAAGAATAAATCATAATGTCAAAATAAAAATTACAATGTCCAAGAATTGATAATAATGTCATTATTAATGTTAAATAAAATATCAAAAAGCATGATTTAAAAATTCATTGACATTTTACACTTAAACTTATTAATTGGTAACATTCTCAGGGCAGGTGGTAATTTATTTATAAATTTTAATTGTCATACACCTGGCATTTCTATTGTATAATTGCAACTTCTGAGCAGGTACGCACGGCTACACATCAAGCTATACAAAACCAGTATAAGCTGCCTTCTGATCGTACGAAAAACCTATACAATGCGAGGTCAGCTAAAACTGGAAATGCATAGCTTGATGTGTAGCCGTGTGTACTAGTAATTTCCCGGCATTTTTTTTTTTGTTCAGTCTTTCGGAGACTTGTTCATTTAATAGAAATAAATGAGGGATTTTTTTACAAATAGACACTCTTCAAAAATATACAGACATGGGAGTGGGAGAATCTTTAATTCTTTAAATAATGTCCTGCAATGGTCTAAATATTCTGCTCCACTCATGGCTCTGATACATTTTTTTTGCACTACGAATCTTCTCTCTCTTCCACATCCCCTGAATTACCCCATATCACTTGCCGTAACTCAATACTGACGAAACATACCCACGATAAGCATTTAGGACTGTTTTCTTAACGTCATCAGTTTTATTTAAACTCCTTATTTATTTATTATTTATTTATTTACCATTTATGTACACACATATATAAACAGACAAGAAAAACAGAACAGATGTCACAGACACACACACACACAGACACACACAGACACACACACACACACACACAGACACAGACACAGACTTATGTTTATTTTCAGTATAGATTAGTATATACGAGTAGGTTACACATAGTGAAGCTATGTCATTATAATTTGCAAGTAAAAGTAAATGACCTGTGAATGTGTGAAGGCCTATTAATCTATTATTGCTTTTCCGTGATGTCGATAAGTAGGATTCCTTCCGGGATTAGCGAGGATCAATTGTGTACCCGTCAATGACGTCACAAATACGATTACTTATATCCTGTCCATGACTCTGCGTTTATCTAAGTCGTTTTAGATACTTTTGTATTTTTACACCGTAGTATTTATTATCTAGAATTGTTCTTATACTTGACTGAATCATAACAAGTTTTAGCACAATAAAGAATGGGATCATTTTGCGCTTAAAATCAGATAATCAATCATCATTCATGATGGCGAGCAGCGACATCACTGATCATGGCGATCATTCAGGATGATAAAGGAGAATGACCAAAAGTCGTACCAAAAAGTGTCATGCATCAAGATCAAAATATTATAGTAATCATTTTCATAATTTTTTACGACATTACGCGTCAGGGATTTGATTTTTGAACAGGGAATTTAATTTAAAGTAAAAAAGTGTTGATATTGTATTATTCGCTTAGGGAACCGTTCCCTGAGGGGCCCGTGGCTAAATAATAACTGCCGCACAGGTCGATCGATCAGGTTAAGCTACGCTTGCCGCGGTTGGTCTATGGATGGGTGACCATCTTTACATACCGAGAACCCTCCGTGCCTCGGAAAGCACGTTAAGCCGTTGGTCCCGGCTGTCATTCGTAGATCTTTGACAGTCGTTACGGGTAGTCAGAAGCCCGAAAGTCTGGCAACCAGTGTTACCAAGGGGTATCATATTACCCAGTAACTGGGTTGTGGAGGTCAGATAGGCAGTCGCTCCATGAAAAATACTGGTATTCAGCTGAGTCTGGTTAGACTGGAAGCCGACCCCAACATAGTTGGGAAAAGGCTAGGCAGATGATGATGATTGTATTATTCCATTTACATGACGTTCCGTTTCAAATGATATAATTAATATAACCTTGAATTTTAAAAGTGTCATGATCACGTCTTTCAAAAAACGTAAAAAATAATTTTACTTTGTCGATTCTACAATAATTAAAAATAACTAGAATATAATAGAATAGAATTTTTACTTGAACGATTATCATTTTTTTAGAGCAGTAATGGCCGTTCGGTTATGACATGTCAAACAAAGTTAAGTACCTAGTGTTTAGGTTATTTCGATTGTTTTGAAAATCTCCGATACCCGGGTTTTGTTTATAAAAAGAACTTTTGTAGGAGTTAATATGATAAGTGTAGTCTATAAAAACCAAGTTTAACTTTGATGCAGCATGGTACGGGATTCCATACAACCATGGGCGTTGTCCTTTATGCATTTTTCTATACGTGCAAAATAGGATAGATACCTACTCTCGTGAGAGAGGCTAGGTCAGCCATCATGACTAATTTAAAAACAAGGCTACGAGCAGAAATAAAAATAGGTATCATTGTTGATTAATAATATTGATGTTAATGTTAAAAGTAGTCGTTAAATTAATTAAATTAAAAGCAAATTAAGACCTTATCCAAAGGTGATACGGTGTATAATGTAACGTTACCTCATTGGGTTCACTGAGCGCGAACAGATCAAGGCGATTGGCGTTCCACTGCTGGATCATGTTGCGGAGCGCCTCTCGCTCCAGCATTCGCTTGTCCGCCGCGTCCATTGTGTCACCGCATCAGTCAGCCTGAAACGTCAGAAAAAAAACCATTAGATCGTTACAACAATGACAAAAAAACACAATGACTCTGATAAGGGTAAAATGATTAGCAATAACTATGTAAACTCCGGAAAATGCATTGTTTAGCAGGTTGACTCTTATACTCATGAATGACTAAAGAGTGACACTTGTAATTTGAAAATGCGGGCAATTTCGGTTTCAGCCAGTTTGGTTAACAATTTGTTTCCCTGACTGTACAAACTGAGCACATCAAGCTACTACAATCTGTAAAATTTATTTAATAGATTTTCAACTTTATCACTAAAACATTAGGTTCAAGGTTGATTGGGAAAATTTGACAGTTTAGGGTAACTTGATGCGCTGGCGTCTGTATATAGATCGATAAAGAAATCTATCAGAAATTTAGAACGTTATAGTGTGTTACTTGGTCATACTTTATGTTTGATGTTTTCTTAATTTAATCAGGTCTTATTGCAACATTATAAAGTTAAACAAATTGTTTACAAGCAAATGTCTTGCCAGTTGTAATAAATCATTAGGTGTGCGACTCGCAATAAAATATATTATTTAATTGAATACAATAAATCTCACAATAACAGCACAAAATTAATTAGCATGACACAAACAATCAAGTCTATCACGTTCATATCATGGCTCTCATTATGCGACCTAATGTCATCGTAATTTTTAATTACTCAAAGTTTATCACGCTGACCACAGTAACGATTTAATTATTAGGTTACCTAGATTAAACCCGGTATCTTAATTACAGTTTGAATTGAAGCTAAATCGAGGCTAACATTTACTATTTTCAATTTATTTATTAAAACACGCAAGTAAAACATTACCGATTGGTTTATTAGATCACCACAAAAAGGGAATGTCAACAATTAGCCGCACCCAAACATGCAGTCCTTATCAATGTTCAAATAGCGATAATTTGTCAAATCAATATGGCACCTTTTGAGATACAGAACACTCGTGTACTCATCAGTTGAGCTATACGCTTTCTGAAAAGCCCAATGATTCAGGTAACAGCGCAGTTCCGATTAAGCGTCATACTCTTTCCGCTGTTATGATTGATGTAACGTTAATGTAACAATCTTACGTGCGCAATGCGCGCCGACTGGCTCAGTTAGTTCAGCAACGCATTCGTTTATGTGTAGTAAACATTAGTATTGAATCAAACAAACACAGTGACTATGGTTACCATTCAATGGTGATCATGAATCTAGGTCAAGCGGCTAAGGTTGTCAGGTAACTTTCTATTACGAAAAGATATCGCATTAATTAGCGATTACTCTTAATTGCATCTGCGTCTAGACAAAATCTAATAATGCATCTGTAGTTGTTAGTATTTTGAGTTTCAATGAAAAACGTAGTCGTTGTGGGCGGTTTCTGGCATTCATCATGTGCCGGTACTGCCGGTACACGTATGCTTCACTGTAGGTATTTATATCGTAAACATATGGCCCCGGCGGTAATGAAACGACCGACCACCTATGCTCGTAAATTTTCTCTCTCCTAAAAAGGTAAGTAAGCAAACGTGTGACTTTTAACAAACAAACCAAACGTTTTTTAACTTGTTACCAATGTCATTTTGATCATTTGCGCAAGCTACCATTGCATGCTTTGGCAGAGCTCCGCTCCAACTTTGTGTGTTCTTGCGTGTAAACAATTCTAAATAAAGTCCAATTAAAAAGTTTATAAAAGTTGTTATTATCAATAGATATTAATTTAGGCCTCATTTCTAAAAAATAACAGCTTTCATCTAATAGACTTGGCTTTCTATTTACATTATTGTTAAAAATAATTAAATAGGGCTGCTAATTTCTATTATAATTATGTAAGTTTTATACAAATATGTATTCAACAATATCGTTATTGCACCTGCCACTGTTTGTCTCTGCATCACCCAAACGTTGACTGATAGAAAATGGCTATGGCATTAAGTCCGCCTCTGTACATTTGTTCGTTAAAGTATTACATAAATAAGTATGTAAATGTTAGTATTGGTTACCTAGGCAGAATCATATTAAGCAATGAGTATTGTTAGTCACGCCCTGTATACGCTAAGGACACTTGATGACTTGACCCTACACTGCCGTGACAAGACAAGAAAAATATTTTTTTATTAGACAAAACAAACAAAAAGTGATTGGTCACTAATAGATAAAATACTTTTTCATCAAAACACTTAAGACATAGTATTTAAGTAGGTAAATACTACACTTATCTTTGAAAATAGATACAGGCAGCCCTACAACAGTAACTAACAACATAACCGGTGTTGGCTTAAGTTTAGAATTACAGAGAAACATGTTCCTATTTCATCTCAGTTTTCATCTGAACCAGTTTATTAGTGTTAACTGTCAGAAACCGAAACAGCCGTCAACATTGTTATGCTTCGGCTCGCTTCCGCTTTGGCTGAATACAGCGTACGGTACGAGGTAGGTACTACACTTGGCCAGAGCGAGGAACTGCGAGCCATTCAGACCAGATCGTTGACTTTAAAAAAATAAACACGCATCGACAACTGTTACTTATGGCAACGAAATACTTTCAAGTATTTATAGCCTAACTCAACGACCAAAATATACATTTGTGCGCATGCAAAGAAACGTCCAAGTTTAGATGTCACGCGAAACGAAACCTCGAATATTTCCGATGGTGTTTGTTACTTTGTTAGTTTAATAAGTAGGTAGCCGTCTATGGTGCCGGAACTTCACGCTTGAACGCCGACCTTGCCTCTTCCTGTTGCTCACCAGGAGGTGGTCTGCCGAATTGTCCGTCATAGATATATTACAAGGGTTATTGACATTGTTCGATTCCATCAATGTTAATCAAATATTTGCTGAAACTAAATAGTTCCAGGTTACAGTTTCAGCGTATGGATGTTTGGGAATTTTGCTTAGAACTAACAAAACATTTTTGCACTATAAACCAAACCCATAAATAATAATAAACATTAATTCCAGGAAGCTACAAACACCTAACAATGCGGTATGAGAATCTGCAAGAAGCCGCACACCAGCGTAATTTATGAGTAAACATAAACATTCTAGTTTTCATTGAACAGGTTAATACTGTTTAAGTGCAGCGTGGGAACGCGTGGAGTTAAAATAATAAAGCGGGTGCAAAAACCATGGGCATATCGACCCCCGCGGCAAGTGCATAGGGGCGGAACAAGTGGACCTATCCGCGACGCGACAACACGTATTTGTTAAGCACCGTTGTGCACTTGCCAGCTCTAACGGTGATCAAATATTTTGGTATTATTTTTGATCATTTATATGATTATAGGCAGGTATTCTACGGTTTTTTAACGGCAAGAAGAAGGTTATGATAAAAAATAACAACTAAAAACTCTACGACCGTTTGTCAGGTATTCGGATACGCATTAACACTTTCTGTTTCATTAAGCGTTTCGATCATTACCTAACAATTATCTCAAGCCTCATCAGCATCGCTATCTAAAATAAAGTCCGTAACAATCAGCATTATTCTTAAGATGCATGTTTTCTCTAGCGGTAAAGACAGCATTTGACAAAACGAGGATGCGCTATCAGGGTAATTGCGTGCACAGAGTAACTCCGATTACGGGAATCTTGAAACTCGAGTGTCTGCGACTCGCTGATGATCGTGACGCGACGTTGTGAGCAGGCCTGAGAACTTCGCCCGCTTATGTGAATGCTCCCATGTCTGTTATGTAATGCGACAGTACTGTTACCCTGTCACGCAACAATACTAATTGACGGCGATTTAAGTTCATCTTCACAATTCACATAGTCGCATTTGCTCGCTTCGGTGTGCCCAGAGACGTCACTCGTCGCTCCTTATCTTGAGCACGGCAAAACATTTCAAAACCGGCTTTTGTATCATCGCTGCCCTCGTTGCAAATGGACAACGACTTTTTTGATCAACGAAGAGTGACTGATGTCAAGCCGCTAGTTCAGTACCTATACTAAGTTCTATTAAAATGTGGCAGTGGACAAACGACTAATTCAAAATCATTTCGGACAATTTTTGTTAGGTTTTTGTAGTAAGTATATTCTTCTGGGTCCGCGCCGTTGTTGGAAAAACTCTTTTGTGATTAAGAAACCAATTTATAAAACTTCATTCTTCATACAGTATTATGATTCATTAAAGCTATTTGAAAAAACCATCTATTAGCAATGCTCTGACCCTGATCAATACTCTCATTTATAATTAACATTTGAGCTAAAGATTAAAATTAAAATATAATATTAAAATCTAAGTATAAGGTTAACTTCAAATTAAAACTAACTTATTTAATGGTCACAAAATAATTAAAATACGCTGTCTACATCCCTCTATCTATTGTCCTATCGCAAGTATGCTGGAAGAGATTTCTGAAGCATCACCTCTGTACCTATTTTTCAGTTCTGCTTTTTTTCTTGTCTTTGTATAGTTTTTATATATATAATTATGTATACATAAATGGCTTAATAAATAAATAAAAATACTAGAATAATGACTGCATATTGTATTTAATAAACGGAATGCGAAAGCACCAAGCTTAAGGCATTAGTATGACTCACATAGAAGGCACGCGAGACTCGTCAAGTACCGGCGGCGGGTAGAGCCGTTAAGCTCTACCCCGAAGACCTTCTAACCAAGGGCTACTGATCACAATATACCTTAAACAAACTGTCGCTTAAATAACCATGCAAAAAGCTAAAAAACTAAAATACGATAAGTACTTAATTGACTGCCAGAAAATGTTCACTAAGGAATATTTATAGAGTTCGTGAGGTTCAAGCCCTTGTGCAATAATATTGGGCATCGACTGACGCTGCGCTGAGCGTATGTACATAATGTACACCTGCTCCATACACGAACATTCCATAATAACGCGACGTGACTTTATTCTAGAGTCGAGTTACAACTATGTGGATTATCGTACTGATTATATCGTTATATTTATTACCTTAGTACAAATACTTATATTTATACGTAGCACCTTACGTATGATATGAGTAACGCGGACTTTACGCCAAACACAGTCAACCCGAAAATACTATAAACTTGTACACTTTCCCATATCGCGGGCACATGTCACCTTTTCGAAATGTAATTTCCATTAACAATGTCAGCATTTCGTAATCGGAAAAGTAATGTATACACTGTGCAAGTAAAATTTTTCCTAAAGGTGGTTAAACGTTTCTTTCCGCAATTGAACATTGGAAATAAAGAAAACATTTTGAATTTAGGATCTATACGTCAATCAACTAAAATCCACGCGAAGTCCCGGACAAAACCATACTCAAAATATTTATTATTTATTGCCTTTTTCCGAAAATCTCCGAAAATGTTCACCATAACTAGAAACATATTTATCAAAGAAGGCAATTCAAGCTTTATGTAACTAATCGAAGTAATTGAGAATAAGTAGTCATGGTAAAAAAATACAGAAATATTAGAGAAGGCAGTATCAAATAACGAAGTGTTTGGTGTCGTTCATTGGCGAAGTGATAGTAGGGCAATACTACGGAGAGTGCGAGAGAGAGGGCTCGTCAGCAATGCTGGCATACAACCAGCCGGTCTCGAGTGCCACGTTCCCGCCAGCCATCGACGAGGAGAAAGAAAAGTGTGACGCCACGGACTTCATCGGCATTCGCGCTTCAACAAATGACCGTGACCGGACGACGCGTTCACTCTCAACGAAAACGGGATATCACCAAGCATGCGATTGTAAGATATCGACGTTTAGTGAAACGTCACCGTAACTAGTTGTTCGCAGAATGTCTGTTCCGGTATACCAAGCCAGTTGACATACTATATCTAGCTATATCGACCACCGGTACGTACATGGGGTCGGTGGAGCCTGGCACCGAGTGTGCTTTGCAAAGGGAACCGATTCACCTCACGCAGGTTCCGGCAATAGCGAACCTGACACGAAAAATGTCATGTAGCCCCAATTTTATCGGCATCGCGCTACCTACTTGTAAACACGACGAACGACGAAGTTATTTTTCAAATATCTGAATTCAATTTTATTGCAGTTGCAGGTACTTGATTATTCTTTCATAACAGTCGAAAAGGTAAACCGATTTAAAAGATAATCTCAAACAATACTACAGTTGCGCCATTGATGTTCAGACAAAGCAAGATGCCATTACAAGCTATTGTTTACTAAATCAGTTTTGCAAGTCAATAGTACCAATTCAGTGTTAAATGTACGTATAATTTGGCTATTAGTAATGTTAAAACATCTCTTTTGCAGCACAGCACTGACATCATTATAACGTTTGTTTCAGTAGTGAAATGTTGAAATGTGTGCTAAATTAAGAACTGCTCCGATAAAACCCGTGGATCGATACGATACCGTCCACAATTATTAAATAACTGAAGCATTTTTATTCCGAATGTGCATTCTCAGGCTCCCTGCATTGAAGGTCAAATATAATTTGCAGTAGTGGGGTATTTTTGCGTATAAAAATATTTGCAGCATACAAGGGGAGTATACGATAATTTTGACATTCAGGTACTATAGGTATAGATACGGTAAGTTCAAACTCGTAGTCCATGCCTTAGAAAAATTTAAGTAAATATTGAAACGCTGGAAATAGCGGTTAGAAAACTTTTTTTCATTTGAATGTCCAAATAGAAAACATTCATTTGTTTTCTATTTCTACGAGTTTAACGAATCAAATATTTGTTATGTAAAGCAGCGATTCAGTGAGAGTGTGTAAAGCGGTCAGGCTGCGTGAGCCAGGCGCGTTCCACTTGCAACCTAATTAAATTAGAAGCAATCGGCTCTGCTGCGCGGTGCTGCGCCAATCCTAGTGCGGAGCCGCCCCCCTTGTTCGTGCGCCCTAAGGTCATTGTTCCTCCCACACGACGCACCAATATGTAATTAACTAACGTGCAAGACAATCAGACGCATATTTTCAATTCTAACGTGGCCTCATACATTGTAGCGCCTTTAGGAGTCTATAACTCCGGCAACCGAATGAGCGTCTATAGATTTTAGTTGACTCCTCTATTCGCATGGTTAACTCATCTTTCGAATAAAGTTCCTGCATATAAAGTACGTCCCCGTCGTCGCGAAATGGTAACCGCAAACGGGTGCAGGGCGAACAAACATCCGCATTAAGCCGACCGTAGTCTTCGTCGGTCACTTTCCGGCGACTCCGGCGTCATACGTCAGTCAGAGCGTAACCTCTGCAGCACAGAATGCAACATGATCCGAAGGAACAAACGAAAGCCTCGATGGCGGACGGTGAAAAAAAACTGGTTCTGAGTAGTTAAATGGCATTTATTGCGAGAAGTAGACGTGAAAGTTTGAACCGAGCTTAGAAAACTGGCTACTTCATTACTGACCAACATTAGATCTAATAGATGGGCAGTCGCGCTATCTTTTCTATCACACACCATAACCTAACCGGTAGTTAACCTTAGTATTAGCGTAGCAGTTATTCCAAGAATTCAAAGGTCTCCAAAATGCTCGCTTATGACTTGGAAATGAAGTCATTCTGCTTATTTGTGTGATACTAACAAATTTTATCTTGCTTTCGAGAAAGAAGATATATATATAATATTAATTTCGGACCGGATGCAATGAAAGTTGTAAACAAACCGAACCAAAATATATTCACCAACTGGAGCAAATGTATGCATGACTTACTTTGTTTACACGTGTAGATCTCAGTCAGTTATGAAGGGTCTATTAGTCAGTGTCGGAATTAGCGGAAACTCGTAAATTTGGAGAGTGAAACTTGCAATACAATCAATTTGCATATTTAGAATCAATGAAACCTTTTATCTTAATGGGCCAAACAAAGTTAAGGTATAATATCACATCATACCTGCATACCTACATCATGAATTCTAAACACTGCGATGCAAGGAGTTTAGTTGCGCTAACACAACACGGTTTAAATGTTTGAAGCGAGACAGCAAGGCTCCGGGGCGGGCACAGCGGCGCATTTACTGCGTTGATACAGCGGCCCTTGTGGTGAAAACCGCCAGGAGAACGTATAAAGACGCAATCAGCGAGAGAAAAGCGCACACAAACTGAGACGGAGGCGCAAGCAACGCCTTAATGGAATACTTAAAAATTCAGGACGTCGTCCATAGCTGTGACCTACTGACGAACGCAATGGTATTTAACATAGCTGGTTAACGCTTTCTATCTACAGAATGCAGTACAAGCAATATGTGGCGGAGACCACATAGTGAAACAGGTGAAACTTACTTCGATACAATGCACTCGTTAGACGATTGGCTGGACAGCAAGCTGGCTAGAATAATCTACGTCATGCTATCTGAAACAAAAGAGCCATTTGAACATTGTGTGTCATTTTCTAAAATGATACAAGTGCAACGAGGCCACCCATCCATCAGCACAGTTACGATATCAATTGCCACAATTGTGAAGCGAAACCAAAATAATGGCGTGACAGACACAACGCACAATATCATACTGTCGTAGAGCGACTACTCATAATTACAAACCATTGCGCAAATAAAAATGCGAATTCGGTTTCTACAGTGTGATATTAAGGTAGTTTATATCGTCGTTGTACCATAAAGAAAATTAAATATTGCAGAAATTGTAAGTGGTTTGATTCGACATAAATATATATTTTGTATTCCAAGAACCAATTTATTGGACTACTTGCTTTTGCCCGGAGTTTCGCCCGTGTGGAAGTCTTAACCCAGGCTATGGTCATGGTCTGGTCTACTTGTGTGCCAAATTTCATCTAAATCTATTCAGCCGTTAAAGCGTGAAGAGGAAAGACAGACACACAAACAAAATGACTTTCGCATTAATATTAATATGGATGTATGTATTTGCCCTTCAGGACCAACTTTGTAGCAGTCTTCACGGTAGTCGTCGGGAAGCCACTTACTGGGCATAAAACAATATAATTATATTCAATCAAAGTACCGTCGACTGAAAAGAAGACCCTTAGTTTAGTAAGTAGTCGGGATTTTTATTACTTGCACCCTGTATTTAAAACTGTGTTGATTTTTTTTTATTTGCTCCCGTAAGTCTTTGTGGAGAAAAGCGTGCGTGATCCGTATTGGATTAACATTGGGTTACCTGTAGAAATGTAATAAAAAATATACTCGGTCGATGGTAACTCACCGCTGACTCACAAAACCTTTTGCTTCAGGCATATTATGCATACCATGAAATCTATCATATTGTGAAAAAATCAGCTCAATCCATAACAAGAATGCTGAATAATGTATGTAAGATAAAATATTAGATTAAAAGACAAATAAGAAAATATGCTGTATCAAAATTCGTACCTGAATTCGTTCGCAATGATTGTATTCAACACGGAGCTACTCAGCGCGTGCATCAGTGAGTCATTGAGGCAACGACCGGGTGGTATAGACGTACAGAATGGTTTATCCATTCTTCACTAACTAAATATCTACTTAAGTCGATAAGACTTCATTCCTACACCAGGATGACCCTTTGATGATTCCCAAATTACTTTCATTGTACAAATGTACACAGTCAAGGAATAAATATAAAGTAAAAAGTAAAGACAATTTTTTTTATTAAGGAACAAACCAAATTGACATATTACAATGGAAACGATGATAGTCATCATTGATGATAGCTACAAAAGTTAAAAAATGTGTGAGAGCTATCAATGCCCGAAACATAAGAAACACATTGTTCCAGACTTAACTATGACATGGGTAAATATGTTCTGCACATTTTACTTGCACCTTATTATTTTTCCGAAACGAATGAACCGAACGAAAAGGTGACGACATGCGCCTGCTACCAGCTAAACAATCGACCACAGTTCAAGTAGTAGGAACTTTCGAAATCGTATCGTTACTCGTAAAGATGAAGTATTCCTGCATTTATTGTATTAACGTGATGGCATTACGTATACGAAGGTTGTGTCAC
The DNA here is from genome assembly GCA_911387795.2 of Apamea monoglypha. Classification (NCBI taxonomy): domain Eukaryota; kingdom Metazoa; phylum Arthropoda; class Insecta; order Lepidoptera; family Noctuidae; genus Apamea; species Apamea monoglypha. Next base: position 6,722,131 of record OU426918.1, read on the forward strand.
AAGTACGTACCGACCGCATAAACCCATACAAAGCTAATTAGAATGGAAGTCTCGTATGCAAAGCATTATAGTCAATAGGTACTCGACACTCGTGGTCGAGTATGGTAAATGCGGCATAGGCCTGCGTACAATCGCGGCACGTGTCACGATTGTTCACCAGCAACCGTCATCCTAATAGGAATCATCATATCCCCAAGGAAAGACTGATAATACTAACTAACATGAAACATTACTACATAATTATTATAAAACAAAGTCCCCCGCGGCGTCTGTCTGTCTAAACGCGATAAATACGGCTTTCACCAATGGACGGAGTGATTCATGAGGAAGGTTTAGGTGCATAATTCATTAAAGGTTTTGTGCAAATTGGCTGAAATATGATTGTTGAAGATGTCGGAAACAATCATGCCGACTGGGAGCTTTACTGGCGTGCGCCGCGTAAACCAATAGAGTTGTATGAAAACAATGTGTTACGAAATTAACACATTGTTTACCTGGATTAACACATAAGGTATTTTTAATCCCGGTAGAACGATATCCACGCGGCCGAAGCCGGGGGATAACGTTAGTTAGTCATAAGTATCTACTAGGTACTAAATATTGCGTAGCCTAAAACTGAATGTACTTACCTAACACTTCTTAACTAAGGCCGATTCATTCATAGTACTTACAATATTTGCTACAAACAAGTCCATAAAATTTTAGGAAGTAGTGTCGAAACCCAGAAATATATAATTACACCAGTCCAGACAGCCACGCCAATTATTTTTGACTGATTATTTTCTTAACTTGGGTCTATTTGCAAAATGATAGAAATCAAAATTGCATTTAGACCTTTGTGCAATCAACCTATGCTATGATTTTGGTCATCTGAGGGGCAATTCTCGTAATTTTAAGAACATTCACAGTCTGGGGGTCTACTCCGAAGTAGTATCGGCCGAATGTTCGGCCGTTTCCGGCTACGAAGTTACTATTTGGTTCGGTCGGTCCAGATCCTACACTCCTACACTCTTTCGAATATTGACTATGGTGCCGACCCAATTCAGCCGATCCGAACTTTTTTCGCATTCTTCAATAATATTCGGTTCGGCCATGTGTCGGTCCAATCCGATCATTCGCACTTTGCACTTCGTAGTAGACCCCCTGATCTCAGTCTCAATCTGTCAAAAATACCTCTAATTTCCCTACATTTTGACAAGTTGTTGACATTTCTTTGTCGCCGAGATGAGACTGCGACTAGATTTTTAACGTTTTAAATTACGAGAATAGGCCTTCTGATCTCCAGATTAGTTGAGATGCTAATTTATTTAAATTAGTGCAAGAAGAGATTGGAGTAAACGTAATTTGGGTGTTTTTACAACTCGCTTTTAGTTAGTCTCAAACATAGTTTTATTGAGCAAAAATAAAATGAAGTTAAATCTCTTCATTATAAATATTTACAGTGATTACTTTGCATGGATTCAATGTTTTAAATTGTCAAAGTTTGCCTAGCTTTTTCCCAACTATATTCGGGTTGGCTTTCAGTCTGAATACCAGTATTTTATTTACCTATGTATAGTCAACAAAAGAGATAAGTATGCAGGGTCGTCGGATGTAGTTGAAGTTTAGTAAGAAACAAATTGATGTTTATCCAACGACCCTGCATACTTATCTGTTTTGTTGACTGTACTACCGATTAGGACTGATGGCCGGTGGAGCAGATGAGTCCTGGAGTGGCGACCACATATCAGCAAGCGTAGTGTGGGCACCCATCTATATGGACCGACAACCTCAAAAAGGTGTCTGGGGCAGAATACAAGCAGAAGGCATAGGACAAGGTGTTGTGGTGCAGCATGGGAGAGGCCTATGTCCGACAGTGGACTGCGTTGATTGATTAACGGAGTAGTAGTAGTAGAATAGTCTACTATAAGAATAATGCGTACTTAATATTATAAATACGAAAGTAACTCTATGTCTGTCATCGTTGCATATCGAAACCACTAAACATTGTTATAAAATTTGACAGGTAGGTTTGGCGTAGAGAAGAACACAGGCTACTTCTCATCCAGGATTTTTGTATCAAAAAATGATGAAATACAAAATAAATGCAGCACATGGGTAAATATAAAAAAAAACAGTGGTAACTAAGAATATAATGAAATTAGCATTTGTATAGGAATGCAGTATAGTATATTAACCCTTTGTATGCGTGTGTATAAAATATACATCAATTTAATAAGGTTACATACATAAATAAACACACAACATACAAAAATATATATTACATAAGGAACGTTAGATCCTCCATAAACCAAGTAAGACACAATATAATTATTTTGAATCTACAGATTTCAAAAAGCAACTGGCAAAAATTCGGTCAGTAGGTTCCTTTTGTCACATTTTGGGGAATCTGGCCCCAAGGTGGATGGAAAAGAGAATTTCGAATGAGGAATTGTAGTGGCCCAACCACTACAATTCCTCGTTTGAAGTTCTCTTATTCTCTTCATAGGCTTGTAACTTGGTATGAATAAATATACAGTAAAATTACTTGAACTTAAATAAATAGTAAAGTTTTGCATTATTTGTTCTCTAACACAAAAAAGTTTTCAAGGTGTTAAAGTATGCATGGAAGAAACTTGAGGTACAATCCAATTAATTTCAAACTTTATATGAATGATCCTGATAAAAAATAAGAATAATAAGTTTTAGATTTTTTTAAATCATACCTTAAGTAGTTCAAAACGGGTAATCAGGTATTTAGGGGATGATTTTACTGCTTCCTTCGCGATTACCTTGTAAGTTGGTAAATAAAGGACACATACCTACCAAATAATTTTACAAAAATCAACCTATTAAAGCTCAAGATTCAAGTTAAAGCTACCCGAAACGGTCAAATTTTCCCAATCAACCTTGAACCTTAATGATTTAGTGATAAAGTTGAAAATCTATAAAGAAATTTGACAGATTGTAGTAGCTTGATGTGCTGGCGTCTGTACAGTTTGTTTACAAAATCTCATTCCTTCAATTTAGAAACTTAAAACTTGGCACAAATACTTATCTTGGTAAATAATAAAGATCACAATGAGTCATTTTCCGAAACTACCATTTAAAAAGGGGTGGGTACAGGGAGTGTTGAAGTTCAAAGAATCTACGATAAATGCAGTATTGAAGTGGTCTAACCGAATAAATCTCAATGATAAGTAGTTTGATATGTGTACCTGTACAACAATATCCTTCATAGATCTCATAAAGATAATAACTAATGAATAAATTGTGAATTTGATTATAATATATTATCTTTTAGAACAAAAACTTTATGTTTCTAGACTAGATACTTACTAAATACAGCCAAATATTATTGTACAGAACTTTACCAAAGTTTTGAAAACTTTATAGAACAGAAATTATTAACGTTTTGATGGCTAAAAAAGTTCTTTGGAAGTAGATAATGTTCAAAATTAAATTATTAGGTACCTGCTTCTGAATTAAATACAAAAAAGAATGGTCCTACAGTCACATCAATGATCGGATCATGATGTGTAATGTAATCACACAGATAACGTTACGTGATTAACCTACCTGTGTCACGACATTCCGCGCAGAGCAGTCTCAAACTTTTAATTATTAGTATTTTACCAAACTAACCTGTTGTACTGCCTAAGTTTCAATTCGACAGCAACCACACATAACAACGAAACGATGATCATCAAATACACGAAAACAATCACTCTTTAGAACTTTGAAATAATTAGTCAACAACTTTTCAATGTACTGCGCGACACGGTTTTCTTAATAGTATAGCACACTTTAAAAGTTCAATAAAGTAGTCAAATGTTGTAGATAAGTACATAAAACACACATTGACATCAAATTGTAATCTTCAGGTCATGTTTGTATACTCAAAAGATAGCATAAAAGTTGGAAATGATCCCAAAAATATTTTTCAATCTACGTAAGAACAGCATTTACGAGAATGACGCTGACAGTCGGAGTCAGCAACCGTCTCCACAACACAAAAAGAACTTTTTTAATTTCCTTTGGCACCGACGCCACAGATTATACAACATTCATTGTCTGTAAGCTAAAGTTATAGTTGTATTTTCTTTCTTTACTTGTTTCAGGTGAACCATGCCCCAGTACCATAAAGTAATTTTATTTATTCTGGTTTGTCTTCGACCATTGATCGAAGTAGTTTGTAACAAAATGATTGTTACTCCGTAAACGTTTTGCATAGACACTATTGACATAGGGCCTATGCAAAAGGTTTTTGCACGCGCCATCTTCAACCCTTTTTAAACTTGAAAAAAAGCAGTACTTCAATCCTTTCACATAAAATTTACCCATTATTTTGCATCACAGTGAGCTTTATTCGCATAAGGTTACTGTGAGAAGTAAAATAACTGTGAAGCGACTATGGTTGCGTTTGCATCGCGTTTGATGCGCGTCGTCCTCAACGGCGCGTAAAAAAGCGCTGTGTGCTTAGCTGCTTCCAAGGGTTCTAGAAGAGTATATTTATTTCACTCTTGTGAAACCTTAAACAATCAGTTCGAAACTTCAATCTGTAGGTGAATTTTCGTATCCAAATCGTTTAAAAAGCAATGTAATCTCAGCGACAATCAATGTAAAAAACTTGTCTAACATTTCTGACAAATTGAAACTGAGATTAAAATAAATGCGAATGTTTCAAAAATACGGATACTGCCAAATCAAATCAGTACCCTAATTGCGAAACACACTATTAATCTCAATCATTTTGAGGCATATTGCTAATTCATTGATTCATAAGTTCGAAAAATTTGTCTGCGCAACAACGTAAATACCGCAATGAGTGTTGATGAACTATCAAAATGAAACCTATTGCTACTGATAGGGTGTTACGCAACTACTCCGCTGAACACTGTTGTCAAATCTGATTAATGCGAATAAAAAAAAATGAGGAGAAGGAGGAGCAATGAGGAAGATGTGAAGTAAGTTTTGAGTAAGTATGAGTGTAGATGAGTATAGATCTTTCTCTAATCAGAAAGAACAAAGAAACGATGCCAATGGATGGACTGTGTAAAAGATTATATGGCTAAAAAGGGGATGACTACCGAGAGAGAAAACGACTTATAGAGCAGAAGTATGTTAAAGATATGCTTCATCGACCCCAAAAAAAAATTGGCAAAAAAATGAATGTATGGAGATTTTGCGTCGAACTACCACTACATGGGTGACAGCTGAAGATGATGATAGTGCTAGATTGACCGTCTAAGTACGCCCTAAGAGTGAAACAAAAATCTTCGATTCAAAGGCCTATTCACAGGACGCTTTTTATACGCACCGTCAGAGTAAAACATTGGCCTGCAAAACTAAGTACTACACTTTTAAAATAGAATTTTTTTCTAAACTAGAGATTTAAAATAAAAAACGTTTTGCAGCAAATTTCATCAGCTTTCTTTGAAACTAGTAAACTACATATACATTAGTAACATTTTTTACTTAAAAAAAAAAGATATAAATAGCCATTTTTACCTTAGGGGCCCCTTAGGGCCGAAGCCTGCCGGGTCAGCGGGATTGTCCGAAAGGGTTACCGCTACCCTGGAACATAAAGGGCAAAGGAAGGAACATGGGTGGGTTTTAGTCAGTAAGAGTCTGACACTCCCTTCCGCTCCACCCAGAGCGGGAGAGGTCATTTGATGATTTCCCATCCGGAAAAAAAAAGTGTCAAAAAACTCAATTAATATATGTATAAAAGTATATTTTACATGTTATTTAATTTTTAATAACTGGTATTGCCTCCTCGGGCTCTGACAATAGCTTCGAGCCGGTTTGGCATACTGAACTCGAGGTTTCTGAGCCGATGTTGGGCAATATTCTCCCATTCTTCAATCAGGGCCTATTTGAGTGCCCTGAGGTGGGTGGTGGTCTGCGGCTTCTGACTAGCCTCCCTAGCTCATCCCAGCCGTGCTCAATCGGCTTGAGATCAGGACTTCTTGATGGCCAAGCAATCACGCTGATACCAACCTCCTGAATATACTCTTGCACGACCTGAGCCGTGTGTGGCCGGACATTATCATGCATCATGCATAAGCATCGATCCATCACCCATATTTGCTAAATACGGCGCTGCATATTCGTTGAGAATCTCTTGGGCATATCTTTCCCCAGTCAGAGTGCCATTTTCTATGGCCACTCTGTGAGACCTTCTGAAGATACATGTACGGATGCCAGCACATCAAACTACTACAATCTGTCAAATTACATTACTAGATTTCAACTTTATCGATAAAGCATTAAGGTTCAAGGTTGATTGAGAAAATTTGACAGTTTCGGGTAGCTTGACCTGCTGGCGTCTGTACATACATGTACACTGCCTCCACCGTACTGGACTCTTTCTGAGAAGCAGTATTGAAGGTATCGCTCACCAGGCCGCCTGTAGACACTTCGCCTTCCATCGGAAGTCTAAAGTGAGAATCGAGACTCATCTGTGAACAAAATTCTTGACCACCCACTTCTTCATACATACCACTGTACACTGTGTATGTGTTCACGGGCGTATTGCAGTCTCGCTACTCGATGTTCTCTCTCGAGTTTGGGGCCACTCGCTGGTCTTCGGGGTTTCAGATTTGCTTCAGTAAGTCTTCTTCTCACTTTACTGTCATTAATGTAGTCCCTTCGGTCTGAAGAAGCTGTTGCTGGACTTCAACTGCATCAAGGTGGCGATTTCTCAACACAGCGGAAACAATATAACGGTCTTCTCGGGCATTAGTACACCTGGGTCTGCCATTGCAAGGTCTCCTCAGATGGTTTCCAGTCTCTTCGTACCTTCACTTCACTTTCTGGACCGTTCGTAACGTCACACCCACCATAGTTCTAGAAAACTAATAATCGTAGTACAGACGCCAGCAGGTCAAGCTACCCGAAACTGTCAAATTTTCCCAGTCAATCTTAAACCTTAATGCTTTAGCGATAAAGTTGATAATCTATTAAAGAAATTTGACAGATTGTAGTAGTTTGATGTGCTGGCGTCTGTACATTCTTCAGGTGAAAGGGGCATGATAAATAAAATTTATGTACTGTTGTCTAACTTAGCTTTTGTAACAACACTTCGATCAAGAAAAAAATTGAAAACTAAAACAGAAACAAAATAAGTCGAAAAGGATTATTTTTGTTTTTAAAGCTTTTTTCAGCCATTTCTTAAAAGAAGGTTTTCTACTATAAAGTTTTTATATACAAAATTAAACTCTTTTTCGAGTCCTTTTTATTTAGAAAGTATATCTTGTGTACCGTCAACGCGAACGAATAAAAATTGAAGCTAAAAACTTTTTTACAAAAAAAAACACTACAAAGTGAAAAATAACTTTAATCTCGGAACTCGGTGTCGTTAGTTCCGCATTTACGTTTTCTAACACCGACCGGAAGTCGGTGTTAAAAAACGTAAATGCGGAACTAAATTAAAATTATTTTTCACTTTGTAGTTTTTTTTGAAGTCGGTTTATTTTTTTGTGTAGTACCTACTTACTTATTTTTTTCTCTCTTTTTAGTTGTACCTACCCCACACAAATTCATTTAACACTCTGCTATGTAAATATCAGTGACAGGAAGATATTAAATCGTCATCAATATAAATTTGGTGAAAAAGAAACGTATTATTGAAGCTAACTTAAAATCTACCTACCAAAGCAAAGTTAATCAAAAATGTATATATGGACCACCCCTGAAGCATACCTTATCCATTAAAAAAAGAATTTTGCAAACATATTTATTTATATATACCTATATACTTTATTGTACACCACAAAAATACATAGCATAAAAAATACATTAAACACTACAAAATATACAATGGGCGGCCTTATCGCATTACTGCGATCTCTTGCAGGCAACCCTAGGAAGTTAGAATGGGCAGTGATTTTCCTGGACATAAAATGGGATTCCTGTCGTTGCTGCAAATATTATGTATATACAATACACTAAAATAGATACACAAATATATACATACTCAAAATTATAGATAGGTACATAAATACTATATATATAAGCCACGAAAAATAAAAGAACTAGATGATTGCAGTTAGGACCACGAGATCACGACAAGTAGTGTTCCTTTACGAGTCTTTTGAACACCTGTAACGACTGCGCGCGTTTTATTTCAACTGGCAATGCATTCCACAAACGAGCGGCCTGGACAGTAAAGGATTTATCAAGGAAAGTTGTGGAATGCATAGGCATTTTTATCTGATGACCAATTTCGTGTGGGAGTCGCAAAGAAACTGAAAACGTTTCTTGAGATAGAGAGGGGTGGAATGGGAAAAGAGCACATTAAACAGAAGGGAAAGAATATGGGCATTCCGGCGAAGGCGAATTGGTAACCACTTGAGCTTCACATGAAATTCGGAAACATGGTAATATTTGCGCAAACCGAATATGAACCCTAAACAAAATTTTTAAAGCCGCTCAAGTTTATCTAGTTGGTCTTGGGTAAGATCAAGATAGCTGGCATCTGGTATAGTCAAGGATGGGTAGAAGCGCAATCTTGGTGGCAGTCGGTAGGAAATTACGCAATCTCTTCAAAGACGCGGCGGATGCAAATAGATTGCGGCTAACTTCCAGTAGCTGGGCAGTCCAAGAGAAGGTCTTATCAATAAATATCCCTAAGTTTTTAACACTAAAGGGAACCACTCAGTTGTCAAAAGAAACTTGGGGAAGGGTCGTCCAGTCGATTCTAGAGACCGCCCTAGAACTGCCCACCACTACAACCTAGTCTATAGGGGGTTGACTATAAGTCCATATCTTTAACATAATAATATGACCGAGTTATGCCCGAACATAAATAAAAAAAAAAATATAAACATCCGAATTGAGAACGAGAACCTCCTTTTTTGAACTTGGTTAAAAACAGAAGACATGAAAATTGTAGTATCAAATCTCTTTTTTAATAATATTGAATAACGTAGTTAAACGCAATTCTGGAAAAAAAAAAGACAAAGTCGACCAGTTAGTAGATTTATTTTCTTGATTTTCGCTTATTATGGTATGCTGGCGCAAAATCCGTTCAATATCTCAATCCAACGTTGAACTGGATTGGATGTCGACAATGTCGTCGTTGCCAATATCCATGATTATTACAATCAAAGCCGGTTGAATCGTAATTTTCATCTCACTCTTTCTAACAATGTCATGGACCCTTTTACGATTAAGTCTCGCTGGATTGAATACCAAGTAGACCGCCAAACCAGTTTTGGACTGAATTAGAAACTAACTGGATGGGATAGTCCAGTTGCGATCCAGCACTATACATCAGTTCGCTGGACTGCTACTGGAATAATGTAAACTACCCATAACAGCGACACAAGAAGCTGCATTTTTGAACACTGTTTTAATATGAATGAAATGCATTTAAACAACACAAATTATAGAAAAAGAGGGCAGGAGGCATTCACATCCGATTCCATTTCAAAATATCAACCTGTTTAGAGAAAAGTCAGCATGAATTTCATAATTTGTTTATATTTTGTTCTAAACTTGTACATTCACGCACATACACACAATAAATGTCAATAATAAAAAAACAAATTTAAGTCTGCCCGAATATAAAAAAAGGTTGATACAAATGGCACTACCCATACCACTACATGATACTATATAGATTGTGGAACAGCAATATACCAAGTGATTTATTAATCAAGAACACATACAGATATTATATTACACCGTTCACAAATGTCACCAGTGTATCTAAATATTAAATACAATAAGGGAAAAATAAGATTATTTCGAAAAGTGAACATAATATTTATTTGTTATTATATAAAATAATACTTGACCTTAAAGTCAAATTAATAAATCTACAAAGTTGTTTCAATTACAAATCAAGAGATTACAAAATACCTATTTGAATAAACTCTACAAAAAAAGGATCTTACAAATTAAATCTTAAAAGTTGTACGTTTCTAGGGAGACCTAAGTCATCCCAAATTTATTCAAGTGAGATATATCTTTAATTTGCTAAATATTTCGAGTAAATGCATTGTAATCACTAATCACACAGTCTCCTAAGCAGCTATTACATTTGAAATAATCTTCAATTTCTCACATGATTAAAATTTGGGTAGACAATCTCAGATGAGAATTTTGTACTGTCATGATAACCCCATGTGCAATATTATCCAAAAGGTTTTTACCAATATATGCAATAATGTAAAGATCTACAACAAAATGGGTAAATTGCAGTAACACACAAAAAGAGTTATCGTGACAAACAAATTACACTAAAAGTGAGTGTTGAGTCAGAAAACAAAACACATATTTTACTGCTCCTCAGAGCCTTCATCCTCGTAATCTTCATCCTGTTCCTCTTCAGTGGAGGCGGCATCTTTCTTAGGTGGTGGGTCCTTGCGTGGTCGTCCACGGCCCCTTCCTTCAACTGGCGCACTCTAGAACAAGAAACGTAAAAGTATCCATTAATTAAACAATTCTAAATCAATTTGATTTCTTATTTACACAAACATATTATTTTATCCATGAATTTAATACCTTTCCTTTAGCAGCTGCCTTTTTCTTAGATCCCTTAGGCCTGCCTCGCCCTCGCTTTGCTACTGGAGCTTGTTCATCATCCGATGATTTGGTAGATTCCTTAGTCCTGGTAGCTGCCGGTGGTCTCCCCCTTTTCTTGGTATCACTCTTAGCCTCCTGATGATACAAATAGATACATTAAATTAATGTAGTGGTAGTGAAGTAACTTAAATGCATTTTCATATTACAAAGACCTAAAATAAAAAAAATAACTCACTGATTGTGTTCCATTGGCTTTCGGTCTTCCGCGTCCTTTCTTCTCTACGACCGTGGATCCGTCATCAGACATAGTCGGTTATTTAAAAACAGCTAGGTGCAAAGAAAAAATCTGAAACAAGTAAATAACCAGATTATAAATATACTGTTCCACACACAATAAATAGACCAACTCCATTTCGTACTCCATTATTATTTGTGACGCCACTACGTGAATCGAGAATTTACCTACCAAAACTACAGATAAAAGTCAATACAAACGGGAAATATGAACTTAATAAAATAAAACCTGGATAAAAAATAAAACAAATGAAGAAAATGTCAACAAAATAAGATCGTTTTGCCACACTAATTAATAGCATTCGAATTAATTATTTATCCACGACACTTGAAAGTCACTAAGAACAGACAGTAACTTATTAGAAAATAACTAACGTCGAAGAATATTCCAAAAAAATGATAAACTATAACGTAATTCAAGAGAAACTCTGTGTTAAAACAACAGAGTAAATGTAGGAACGCCAAGCGACTTTAATAATGGAGTCTGCTTACATTAACTAAATACGAATGAATTCCAGTATTTTCAAAGAGACGATGCAATAAATTAACATAAATTTTCGTGGAAATAAATCCGGCATTTAAAATACACAGTAAAATCCGAATTTTGATCAGATTTACAATAAAAATACTCACCTAATTGTTTACAGTACAGCAAACGGCAATGGGTCAAAGAGAATTTATGGCGGGCAGCGAACCGGTGATTGTCTGGCGTCTGTGCAGAGGGCGCTGAAGTCTTTGTTAGCAAAAAATAAAAACAAATGAAACAAACATTAGCCTATCCCAAAAAACAATTGGTACCAAAAAAATATAAAAAATGAATAATTTCTTATTAGCAGCGCTTGGACAGTCCAAACATTATTAGAAATTGAAACTAAATGGTCTATATCAAAATTCCCGCGAACAGGAAGCTATCAATAAACAAACAAGAAATGGTGATCTTGTATAGATAGAGAGGAAATCTTAGTAAATCGACTTACTACGGAAATTGTTTTTTTTTTAATATGCATGTTGCTTGCATGTAACGTAGGTAGTTGATTCTCCCACAATTTTATGAATCTAGTTTTGTATTGCACAAAAAAACATGTTCACATGGACAAACACGTCGAATAATCAGGATACAAGAGTATTCCTACCAAAGTTTGCCCCCACCACCGTTTCTGTATGAATGGCGCTAAAAGGGCAGTAGAGACTACGCTATAGTAAATAGCTTATAGAAAATAATTATTGTATAGCAGAACAATATCGCTCAGCATACTTTCTACAAGGACACGTTTACACAACGCTATGTTATAAAGTATTGGCTTGCTGTATGCGATAAACTTGAGCTATAAGGCACTATTCTCTGATCCCTGTTCTGATACAGTTTTCTTTTCAATATTAGTAATAATCTGGAGTCAATTCCACATCATCGTCATCGCTTGATGAGCTTTCCACGTTAGTGAGTACCAAATCCATTGTGTGTGTAAATAACTTGCTGTACTTAGTACACCGTCATGCTAATAGTTACAGCTTATGACGCCGACACACACATACAGCTTATGGCTTATACTTTAATAACGAAATACTATAGCGTAGTCTGAACTGCCCTTAAAAACTCGCAGTAAGGCCCACAGAGTACATTTTTATATAGGTAAGGCCACATATCAGTCAGTACCTAACTCAGTAGTGTTGTGGTTCCCGGCACAAGTAGGTAAACGTTTTGCACGAAAGAAATATTATAATTAATAAGTATATTATTAATATGAAAGATAAAATGATATCACAGTCCTTTCACAGTTAATTTAACGAGACTAAAGATCACTGTGATTTTGACAGTAATGCTGAATCAGAGGTAAAATATATATCGTGTACATACATACATCCCGTAAACAAAATAAACTCTCTCTGAGATTATTTTTGTTTCCAGGTTCAGTACTATTCCGGAACAGAATTTCAAAAGTCGTTTGTCAAGCACTCAGATATTCTGCCAAATCGGCCTAAAAATTGTAACCGTGTGGAATGGAATGCTTTTGAAAATTATTTGCCGACGACTAAAGTCACTGCGTGTGTATCTAGTATAATGATCTTCCTTATACTAGGTAATACACGCGAGTTACTTTAGTCGCCGGACATTCCACACGATTACGGTTCTTTCAAAATCTGTGTGAAGACGCGAGATTTTAAAAACTAAAAGCGACTAAAGTCACTGCGTGTGTACGGACGCCAGCACATCAAGTTACTACAATCTGTCTTTAATAGATTTTCAACTTTATCACTAAAGCATTAAGGTTCAAGGTTGATTGGGAAAATTTGACAGTTTCGGGTAGCTTGACCTGCTGGCGTCTGTACACACGGTGATAAATCAAGCTATACATTTCCCGTTTTAGCTGACCCCGCATTGTATAGGTTTTTCGTACAATCAGAGGTCAGCTTATACTACGGTTATGTATAGCTTGATATGTAGCAGTGCCTACCTAGCATTATATTTGTATGGGAATTTAGATCAAAGCCAATGGGGTTATAAACTGAAAGCTCATCATAGGTGGCAGCACTGTTGTAAGTCCATAAACTGCATTTTTCATATACACATCATATGAAAACTAACCTAACTTGGAGTGTAGAACCTACAAGAAGAGCTAAGGAAAAGGGAAGCGTTGGTGTTACTGGTAAAAAACAGCTTTAGTGGAAAGGTCAATAAAATTTGGTAATTATTGGTTTGTAATTGGTTAATTTTAAATTCAGGGGACGCATCGCCATTTACCCTGAGTTGTCACGAACGTGTAATACACAGGGTAACCCGCAACGCATTAGAGGGTGCTTTTGCGCCTGGTTAGCGTACGCCTTTACCGAGATATTGACTATGAGATCGGCTGGGAGGTGGTTATTAGTATTAAAAGTAAATATTTTACTGAACATTTCTAAAACACTTTCTTTTTCGCACTCTCAGACTGACAGACTCTCAGGCTGTTTGCGCAACTGTCACCCAAAACTGTAGCCAGAACCAAATCCCAAGTCTATAGTACTTTAAAAATGCTAAATGCCCTTCTGACTGCCAATCCTGAATGTGATGTGTTTGCGGATGAATGGAGTAAAATTATGCTTGGTGAGAGAAAGTATGCAAGGGAGTCCACTGTTCCATGTTAGTTTTAAATTAAATATTAGACAACATTATTGTCAATGTAAATCTATGTAATTGGTATTGTACCATTTTAATTAACTATAAATAAATAAAGGGGCTTATATTATATTTTGTTTTTTTAGGGTTTGCCTAATGTTTTTCGACATTTAAAAATGTATGGTTACCCACAGAACATAAATACCCTAACGGGATGGTACATGTATGTATTTGTAGGTTTCATATTGTATTTAAGGTTAATTTATGAAATAATCAGAGGTCAAATTCAAAAGTTTCGTTTCCAGAGAAAACAAAACTTTTGAATTTTGAAACGTAGATTGTTTGCCTGTTAATTCGTCTAAAGATTCTTAGATTTTAGTAAAACTTTTAACACAAAATTTCGATTTATTTATAAATAAAATACCCTCCCATTGAATAATTATATAATTACTATTTATAGTCTGGTAATATAATTACTATAGATTTATTTAAATTCCGCTGCCTCAAAGCACTGCCTCAACCCAAAGCACCTCAATCAAAGGCTCAGAGACAGTGACAACTGACAGTCTAAGCCATGTCATGTCAGTCATCCATCCCACCATGTCAATGTCATGTCATGTGTCATGTAACGATGTAAACATTTTAGGCTGTTTTTATTTATTGTTCTTTTGGTTCTCGTATTTTTTTGAATGTCATGCTGGTAATAAAATAATTCAATTTATCAAACAACGTAATATCGAACTGTGTGTGTATTTGTTTATAACAACTCAAGTGTCGACTGCTCCTTGGGATACTGCGTCGCTTGGGGCTTTAAACATAAATGGAAAAGCCAATCGAACCAGATAAGGACGACTGTTGTAACAGTGGCTGTAATCCTTGTATATTCGATATATATGAAAGGCAGCTGATACTGTATAAAAAACATTTAGAGAGTGGGCAAAGTGTAAATGATAATTTATTACAGAATAATGGTATATCACAATTGAAATACACTGTATTTAATGTTGTTAAGAACATGCCAGTCTGTCATTTACACAATTGTATAACATTCAAAAGAAAATCTGTAGACAGTAATAAAGTTTGGTGGAAACCAGGTGACCATGTGCTCTATAAATTTAATAAAGGTAAAAATGCTTGCACAAGAGCATATACTCCTATAAAAGCTAAAAATGAAAAAACTGAAAGTGATTTTTCTATAATTGTAAAAAAATATGACCAAGGCCTAGTATCTACTCACTTGTGTAATTTAAATGAAGGGGATGCTACATTGTGGAGAGGTCCTTACGGACATTACAAGTTGGAACCCAATAAGTTTCAGAGAATCATAATGATTGCACAAGGAACAGGGATAGCTCCATTTATTACAATCATAGATAACATTTTAAATAATGAAGATGATTTTACCAAAATATTATTATTATATTGTTGTAAATGTGAAAATTCTATACTATTTAGGGAGGAACTTTATGCTTTCAAATCATATTGGAATTTCAAGTATAATATTTATTTAAGCAGTTCAAGCACAACCACTTTTAAGTGTAGATATCAAGAACCAATAGACAAACATAGGTTAAGCAATGAATGTTTATCTAATTTAAAACCTTTTCTAAATAGTGACCAGATTCTGATATGTGGAGCTCCCATGTTTAATGAGTCTTACAAATCTTATTTTAAAACAGAAGCTCCTGGAATAGCAAATATAATCTTATTTTGATGATTTCTAGTTTTACTTTTTAATGTTACCTTATCCTATCATAAATAATAATATATATTTATTTTATTTATTAAAACTTGATGCACAAGTAAAAAAATATTGTACAAAGGTGGACTTAATGCCTGAGGCATTTTCTACCAGTCAACCTTAAGGTGATGCAGAGACAAAACATGGCAAGTGCAACATACGGTATAAATGATTTAAGTATAGTGTATTAGTTTTCTACAACTTTGTATGTATACTTACATTGGTTGTACATAATTAGAGAAAAGTTAATCAAACAGCAGAAAATTTGACATCTATTTGCATCCACTTTTAGGTACCAAGTGGTTTAAAAGTAGAACCCGCAAGAGCTAACTTGGGCCGCTCGGGTCTCAAGTGAACTCTTGCGGGTTGTAGTGTCTGTCCGACCGAAACACGATTTACAGCCAAAACCGAATATTAGGCTCTTTTTAATAAGTACGGTACATATTATATAAAGAGTACTTAAAGAGAGTTGTGATAAAACAATAAAAAAGTGAGTGGAGTTTCGATGTTTATGTAGGTATGTTGGTAAGAGTAGGTACTATTACACTATAGGTAGAGTTAATTTCAAACGAGAGCAGCGGAATTGCTGCATTAGAAGGGATAAGTGACAATATATCAAAATATTCCATATACATCATTGTAGCAATACACACCTAAACTTAAAACCTCGGTAACTCAAAAATTACTTTTTGTGGGTTGAGTCCTTTCTGCTAAACTACGTCCAATTATTTATTATTTATTTAACAATAAGTTCCAATGGGAACATTCCGTCGCGCCGCGCTTGATTAGGCGGTCTAACTTCGTGGAGAGTATTCTAATCTAATCAAAGACTACTATAGTATACTGGCTAATCTAATCAAAAAGAAAAGAGTACCGACATGACACCATGACCAGTATGATATTAGTGACATTTTCCAGGGGGTCTACTCCGAAGTGGTATCGGCCGAATGTTCGGCCGTTTCCTGCTACGAAGTTACCATTTTGGTTCGGTCGGTCCCGATCCTATACTCCTACACTCTTTCGAATACATAATGACTATGGTCCCGGCCAAAGAGATTTAAGATAATTTAATGTCTTTGGTCCCGGCCCAACTGAGCCGATCCGAACTTTTTTCGCATTTTTCAACAATATTCGGTTCGGCCATGTGTCAGTCCGATCCGAACATTCGCACTTTGCATTTCGTAGTATTAGACCCGGATCGAATTCATAACTCGAGAGAAATTAAATAAATCAGATCGAACCCTAGCGACAAGAAAGTCAAGAAACACACCCTAGGGGCAAGATGATGCCAGTAGGCACGAGATGGCGCTATGTTAAGATTTCATTTTACAATCATATTTAAATTACAAGAATTTGATATAAAGTACACCAATTATAATTTTATCATACATTTTCTTTGCTAATGTTTCTCACACAAAAGTAAATGCATAATAATTAATTCAGGTGTTGGCTAGGTGATGCTCCATTTTAATTTTTTTGTTCTGGCAATAGTGATGTAAGTTCGGTATGGATTTTTTCGCGCCGGCGCGAAACGTGTTTGCTTCTAACTTCCTTGTATTTTTCACCTATTGACTATTTCAATGAAATAATGCTTTTAGCCCGAAGCCGTTTAATCTTATCTAAATAAGCCTAGTATTTGAAACAGAGGTACAAATTATGTCTGAAACACAGTTACATAAGTGAGAAAATTAGTATACAATAATAATATTGAAAGAATGATAGTGGTCTAAATCAGTGCTAAAATATTGTTGAAGTGTGTTTTACAAAAATGGGTTCTATCGTGTTGAGAAGTTTATCTATCCTTTTAGGGGTGTTTTTTGTATTCGTTGGAATAACGAAGCTAACCCCATTTATTTCGAAGGAACTGCATAAAGATTTGGTAAGTATTTTTTATCAGTTGTCTAGCAAACATATTATAAGGTCGCTAGGTGCATTTAGATTTTTGTAGCAGAGCGAGTGGCTTGCTATTTTGGTATTTGGCCTGCCGCCTAATACCACCACGGAGTCGTCTCGTTGCGACAGCCCACGGCGTGACTCGATCGCGCCGCGGGTCCCCCCTGCGCCGATTCTTCTTAATCATCTGTAATTTATTTGTTGGCGCATGTTGCTAATTTGAACAGGTACATTTTAATCGATCCTTCTACAACAATGTTGGCAACCAATAAAACAATTTGTTGAGTATTGTGATTGTCACGGCACTGCTGTTCTAGGATGCCGTGGTAGGTAACTACAAGTGCTGAAAATATTTAAGTGAATATATTATGCTTAGGTTTTGATTATTATAAAAGTTAAGCAAAAGGTAGACAATAGGGATCATAAAATTAATTATTGCCTAAGGTTAATTGACAGACCTATTTATGTGATGAACTTTTAGTACACAAACCTCAGTTGGTCCGATAGCATTTTTAGATCCTTATAAGAAACATGATCGATTGGCATCAAAAAAAGTTTTTGTGAAAATTGCCGATTTCTTGCTGACTGTACCTACAATTTCTTCAAAATCTGTGAATGCTGATCAAAGTTCCACAAAAATGTAAGGTTAGTATCCTAGTACCGTTTTCCTGTAGCTATAGCGGTTAGGGTACCTGCCATTATTGCCTCGTCTCAAAAATCCATTCTGTATAATCCAAGAGTTACCTATTTATCTCCTCAAAAAAATACCATAGTGAAGAAATGTCAATCGTCAAAAAGCTGTACCTAGTAGGTACCTACGTACTTAATCCCTCGTAAAACACCAATCAACTACAAAGTGGAATTTGGATAATGCAAGTACCAATCTATAATGTCCAATTTTATTGTCAAAATTCGCTGGATGCGAGAACCACCGAACCGGTCGAAGTGGCGGTGTTTGGGCGGCCTACGTCGAGGAGGATTAGGTTTTCGGCTGGAATGATGACGATGATGGGATATTCTATATTATAAAAGACAAACTGTAGATGACAAGCTGTTCAATGAATCATAACAATACATCAATAAAAGTATCAACGAAATCCATTTCCTCGTGAGGAGCAAACAAACAGACAGATGAGTGACAGACAGACGTAAATCCTATAATTATTGATTTGTGTTTCGTTGCACGAAACAGCTGCGTGAGACTCCCATGACCTCTACGATTTTAAATAGATGATGACAATAACTCGATTTGTTACGATACTAATTTAACCGCCCTTGTCCTTTACCCACGTAGGTATCTAAGAACGAAAGAGAAAATAAGTAGTATAGTTAGTGTAACCCAGTGAGTCTGGACCATTACCAAACGGTCAAACCCGTACGACGAGTGGGTCCGAATTCGAACCCAATCAGGCAATTGGAAACGAGTTAAATAACCAATACTCATAAAATGGTGAAGAAAATCATCTTGAGAAAACCCGCGTATCCTAGCATCAAAAATTCAACATGACACGTCTTTTAGAAGAAAAAGAAAGATTTTTTCAAAATCTTTATTCGGTGTTGGTGGAGGTCACATTGTGGGCCCTGTGGAGGGTAAGGTATGACTTGTTCCTATTTATAAAGAAGAGGTTTAAGTCACAGCACAGCACTTACATCAGTGGGAACATTGTAGGCTGAGTTGAAAATAAATATATACCTATCTATCTTCACAGTTGGGTTAATGGTGCAGCAGTTCCATAGTTAGTTCTCTAATAAGCACACGTAAGTAAAATCGCCAAGCTAATCCCGAACAAACAAGAGTGAGTTTTAGAGTAGGTATATTTATTTCCCTCCGTCTCAAAAAGTCCTAGCAAAAGTTGTAGCAAAACGACCTAGTACATATAATCAAAACGACACTTTAGCTGAATGTCCTATTAGCAAATCGTCCTACAAGCAGTTTCTTTGTCATTTTAGCAGAGCGTCCTATTTGTAAAGTACAGTAATGCTCAAAAATTACGTACTATCGGTTTTTACAATGTTATCATCCAGGCCAAACGTTCGACAAATTCCGAGAGTTTGTTACATCTAGGTATGTTTAATATGTAAATGTAAACAATCTCCGAATAGATATCATCGTTCTTAACAATACGTAAGTAAACACTGGCGTCTTCCAATGATAATAATACGAATTGAATCTCGAGTCTGGAACTGCATTCAACGAGCTCATCAATATACCTACGTATTTTACGCAATTTGTTATATCGGAGATATCTATAATAAAGACTGCCTTGAAATAGTTTTCGCCTTGGTGATCATGTAAACATTAACGATCCAATAGAGTAGTAGGTTGATTACATGTTCACACATTGTAAAAGTTATGGGCAGGCTATGGCATTACACATCTTTTTTTAGGACATCACCAATTTGTCAATAATTAATTATTGTGATCATTTCGATAATTATAGTCTTGTACCCGTAGGTAATCAGGGGAATGGACAATTCGATGCACAAGGTCTGGGTACGATTCCCTTCTGCATAACTAAGTAGCACCCTAACTTCTGCTGGTCGTCTCTTCTCCCCTTACTTGGGTATATCTTAGAAAGTATCTCAGGGTAGACCTTCCGCAGACCATGCACCCTTCGAGAATACAGGTGTTGTGTGATAATGATAAATAATAATTCTTATTTGTTTCAGAGAAAAGAATACGTGAGATACGCAAAAGTGTTTCCATTAACGGAAACATTAGACTTCAAGTTACCTTCGAAATGGTACAGAAGGGCAGTAGGCGGCCTCGAAATATTATTTGGATTGGCCCTGGCAACTATACCTAGTCGTAAGTGTATTCTTTGTTTCATTTATATTTTGAAAGATACAGAGATAGCCCTGCACTCCTCAATCTAGTACCTATAACGGTTTCTGTAACGAAAATCGACGTGTCAAAATTCGCATTCCCAATTTCCAAGTGATCCGATGGCTGTTGACAATACAGTCAACCAATCGAAGCAGTTGATACGCGCTTAACAATATGTTGGCCAATTTGTGTGTCGACTGTCGTACCAAAAAACGAGCATTAAACATAAATAGTTATTTGTTACACATTTATTTTTTTAAGTTTCTGCAATGTAGCGGAAGTTGGTGACAGTTTCTGCATCCTAAAAGTTTGCCATAATATACCCAAAGGACGCAAAGTAGAACACCTTGTTCCTTAACTTTTTAATACTTTTATGCTTCTTCAGGTTATTAAATCATATGTTACAAAATCTAAAAGCTCTGGTTGGTATAGACGCCAGCAGGTCAAGCTACCCGAAACTGTCAAAATTTCCCAATTAACCTTGAACCTTAATGATTTAGCGATAACGTTGAAAATTTATGAAATAAATTTGACAGATTGTAGTAGCTTGATGTGCTGGCGTCTGTACGATACGAGAATAGATAATTCATAACAGACACAGTCTGTTACGAGCTTTCGTGTTAGAAATGGTGCGTGATATGAAAACTGGCAAACCGGTGGCATGCATCGTGCCGGAAACTAGTGATGTCATTATTTTGACGTTACGTAAATATTAGAATACATACTTAGATCTACGATAATCTGGAAGAAACTATATATTAAAAGCCCGCTGTAGTCGTCACGAAATTGGGTCTTCAAATGACCGCTAAAATAAAGGTCGATGATCGCAGTAGGGTTACCAGTCAGGGCTGCTGTTTGACACCTTGAATAAAACCCCATTTGTCCTTTGCCACCAAAGACATTAAATTATTTACTTAAATCTCTTTGTTTGCCACCTAAAGTGCAAGGGAGCAGGTCTATGAACCTACATATGGCTCTTTCGTTAAAAGTCACAAGGTAAAGTGCTCTTCGCATATGCATTCGTTTAAATAGATGTACAAAATGTGGTACAAAGTGACCTCCAGATTGCAGTCTTTGTCTACAATAAGTATATCGAATCTTATTTTCAATATTCAAAGCGAGGTTTGTCACCGTCAGTAATTTATGCAGTCATAAAGTACGAGCACAAAATTGAGAGTGTACTGGCAAGTGCGAGGTTGAATACTAATAAATCGCTATAAATAAATAGTTGGAATGCTATAGTACCTACCTAATGCGTTTAAAACAATGGTAGAATGGAAACTTTTAAGTTCCTACTTCAACATTAAGCTTGTAAAAAACTTGAACAAAACTGTTTATCTTTGTTTCAGATAAAATTAAGAATACAGCTAATATAGGCCTCGTCCTGCTGATGATATTAGCAGCATACTCGCATATAATGGTAGGCGATCCCTTCGACCGCTGCGCGCCGGCACTGGTTTTCTTCTTTATGCTGAGCGGAAGACTAGTTGTTTGGTAACATGTTTTACATTAATTTTGCACGGTATCCTTCATACAAAACTGATTCAATGAGAAATATTTTAACCCCAATCACTATAATCTAGATTGGTTAATAATTTGGCTGCAAGCTTTGCCATGAGTTGTAATAATAATTATTGACGTCAGTGCTGGTCAAATTTAGCCGAATATTTTTCGAATTCATGTCATCGCACTGTTGATATAAAACATTGATAAATACCAAACAAAACCAGAAATACATAAAGAAATTAAGCTCAACCCACTTCAGTAATAAAAAAGTAGTAAAACGCCAGGTTTGTTTTGCAGACGCATAAAACTTGGCAGATATTTTACTAAACTTAAGATTTAGTCCCAAAAGTTGTTACTAGTACATAATATGCATAAGAATATCATTTACTTCTAAGGGTAGTAGCACCTCGGCCAATTTTTATGTGGTATTAACAAGAGTTACGAAATAAAATTAGTGCTATCGCACACTAGCATTGTTTTGGCAGTCGGCCAGGGAATCCACGATGACGAACCACTGTGTCGCGCAAATAATATCTACACGTTCCAGCCGATCGGGTTATTGCAATTTACAAACATTGTAATAGGCATCGACCTCCAAATGAGCAAATTCAACTACAAGAGCTTAGCAACCTATCGCTTTAGTATTGAAGTGACATTCATTTCTCAACGTTATTTAGAGTTACCATCGATGCCGTGAAAGCAAACTATTAATATCACGTCTTATTGTACTGAGCAGTGAGCTGGGCAAAGGCCATATTTTTTTAGGTGTTCTACATTCAGTTGCGGTGTAGAGCTGCTAATTGTTTGCATATTTCACCTACACTCTCTATCTACTTTAAATTTTTATTCCTGACATTCTAATAACGCCTAAACATTTTAACAGGTATCAAATTAGCCGCCGAGAAGAAATGGAGAGAGCCACTGCTACACAGAACGGGAACGGGCTCAAGCGAGAATAATAAGTTTTAATAATCATTATTATGTTACATTTTATAAGCAGTGGCATACGTGCAGAACTATTATCTTGAAATAATAGCGTCATATTTCAGAGTGAAATTAGTAAATTACTCGAAAAATATGACCGACTTCTCTATGAATGTCTGAGTTTAGAAGACATTCATTGTTTTACTGGGTAACTTAGAAATATAAAAAAAAAATTGCTCGATGGTTAATTAAAGAATCACGCTGTGATGATGCTAGTCAAAAGTTGCGAATATTAAATAATTTTGTTATGTTAATCAGCTTGTTAGTATAAAACCCTCATAGTGCATATTATTGTGAAAAGTCAAACAATTAAAATAGAACTTTCAAGTTAATTTCTAACTCTCTAGGTGAACGCGCCTCAGGAGAGTAATTTGTACCTAAAAGTGATATTAATTTAAGCGATACGTGCTAGGTTCATTTTGTATGTGTGAGTGATGTGTATGTGTGTCACGTTTGTAGATCCATAATAATAACTGCCAATGCATATTGATAGGCTTAGTAAATATTTACTGCACTTATAAAAAGATGGTATATACAATTAACAGGGCACCTTTTTAATGTACTTTATATTATTTTATTATTTGCTCAAAATCATAGTCATTAATAACGCAAAGCTTTTTAATAGTAATAATTTGTTTTCTATCATTTATTTTGATGTACTTATTTTTAAAACAAAAATTAAGCTTCTTAACTTTAAGTTACATAAAATTCAACATTAATTTATTGTGTTAATAAAATATTAATGTAATAGAAATGATTTATCTTACTGTATATTATGTGTGTGATGTAAGTGAAGTAATGGTCAATGAATAAATGGGAAATATTACCAATATGTTTTATTTGTATCTTTATTTTTAAGAAATATATATATCATTAATCATTAACAATAGTTTTTAGTGCTTACTACAATATTTTATAACAAAAGCTCTTGCAAAGTTATTGGTAAAAATCTCTTTACTTTATACTTAAATCGTTTTTTCATATTATAATTAATCAAATTTAATCACGTCATTTTACTGTAAATAATAAAAATAAAATGTAGTTCTTGAACAAAAATGTGAGACTGATTTTAAAACTTATTATAGTTTGTTTATATTACAGAAAATCACAGAAAAAATAATAAAGTAATGTTCCCAATAGATTTCTATGATTAGTCTATTGGTTAATTTACCAAAGATGGGAACAGAATGTAGCTTGCACACTAGTACCATTGAGGGTATCCTTAGCAGATACCTTGCCTACTTTTGTAACTAATTTCGAGATGTCTGGCTCCACCGGAAAAGAAGTCATGGGTTGGCAGAAAGTATAAACGGCCCATGAAAAAACTAAACTGGTTTTGGCCCAGCCTTGTAAGTGATGAATAAATGACTAGGTATTTATACATGTATAGTATTATTTTCAGCAACTAATTTACGGCCTACGTCAATGATCTATTTGCTTCTTTTAAAATCATAATTACTAGAGAGAAAGTTCTAGCAAAATAGCTTTCAAACCCGAATATTTTACTATACAGAGCGTGTCTGGGCAGTACGGGATGACGGGACGTCGCCGTTTGCCCTTGAGATTCCAACCAGTTGATAGGGTTTTATAAAAAACTTTTTAGTTTTAAAGCTTCCTTATATTCAGGTATCATTGCGTGCAAGCCTACAAAATATAATATGTATAAAATGTTAACGATAATAAGCATTTCAAATTGCCTTCAACATTATTTGATAAAACGAACGTTAGAAATAAACAATTTATACATACAAAAAATATCACATATGTACTATGGACTGCTAAAATTCAAGCAGGATCACGGCCTGTTTGGAGTAATTCCAAAGCATTCTTAAGATTGCCAATGGCTGTTTTTATGTCGTCATAGTTGAGAGCACTGCTAGCCCATTTACAATATTTCTGAGCTTTTGCAACTTGATCTGGAGACAGCTGCGCGACTTTATTATCGCCGTATAGATTAGTTGAAGGCTCCGGTATTTGTTGCTGAGATGGATCATAAGGAATGAACCCACCAGGATTGGGATCCGGAGTGTATGGTACTGGAGGCAGTTGCGATGCTGCTCTCATTGCAAGATTAGGATCAGGCAGAAAACTGTTGAAGCTTGATGGAGCAACTGGCGGGGTTGCTGGAGTGAGTGATGTGAAACCCGGTACTTGAGGCATGTCGGTAGGTCCTGGCGGTGGAGCTGGCTGGCCATCACTTGATGGACCCTCGGCATTTTCGTCACCTTCCTCTGATTGCATTGGTCCTGAAATTATTAATTTAATTCTTAAATTAATAATAATCTAGTAACTAGTTTATGAAGGAAGAACATGCTTCCTTAAAAATCTGCTCAAAAGGTAGAGTTATTTTTAGGGGTTTTCACACTACAAAATAATTTTGAGTGAAGTTAAAACAGAATTAAACTGAAATGGTTTTGGTATGTCTAACAATATTTTCTTCAAGCAATTGGTTATTACACAACATTGAAATAGTAATATACCTGGAACTGGTGTCTCTCCATTCTTGAGACAGTTATGAATGTAAGCAGCCTTCCACTTGGCATACTTTCTGTTTTGGGTTGCTTCATCCGTAAGATCACCAAAAGTAGTTAGAACATCATAGATCATCCCAGCTGTATAGAATGCTTTCACAATATTTCTGGAACAATAAGTATTGGTTCTTCTTTAGCCTTCTGCAAACATTTTTAAAGGAACGGTTTTTAACTAACAGCAAAACAGATTTGTGGTCGTTTTGAAGGCCAGTTTCAACAACAATATTCAAAAGAAGCACTTACATAACATTTCAAGGAATGCTTCAAATTATAAAAGTTGCATGAAGAAAGAAACAACAACATACAACATACTAACTGACTATAAAATGACTTTTTACTGCACTTATAATTAAAAGAAATAGTAATAGACAGTAAAAGTACACAACTATACAGGCTGGCTGGTACATCAGTGCGCAAACTGTAATCATGAATTCAGCACATGATTCTAGACCCCCTAGCACAGACATTTTTCCTCAGTTATCCAAAAAAAATGCTCTTTTATAGAAAAGTGCAATTACCTATGCAGTGAAAATGTATGGACCAGCAAATTTTTTCAGGGGGGTTCAAAATCCTGAATCCATGGTAACAGGTTGCATGTCATGATCTTGACACCCTGTATATTCAGCCTAAAAGTAAAGGCACTAAACTTAGCATAGCACATTATCATCTGATAAGTGACATAACTGTATTGATTAATTAGAATTAGAATTTCATTATTATAAGCTACAGACAAAGTAAATTAATCATAGTATACTAACTGAATGAAACTCATTCATCCTCAATACAAAACAAAATGAATTGGACAAAATAATTACCTACATGTCAAGGAAAACAAAACCAAATTAACCACTTACTTTCCGTAATTTTGTTCCCTGTCCTGTTTATCAGCATACAGGAACAGCTTCAGAGCGTAGTTTTCAAGATGGGCTTGTGCAGCAACCTCATTAGTGACTGCATCATTATCTTTATTGACTTTCTTGGATTCTTCTAACCAGTCCATTAGAGCTGGAATAATTTAAGATTGGTCATCTCCTAATACAACTCCAGTTTTAGGATTTAGTTTATTATAAATACTAATACTATTTATTAGGCCCACTTACACAACAAATCAATAAATTATTTTATTGCTAAGCTAATTTAAAATATCATTATATTTCTGGCAATTGTGCGACAAAGAGAGAATGATGTTGTAAATACCTAGTTCGTTTAGCTCTAAACGAATTTCAATGAATTGTGGTGGTAGAAGGCCTAAGTATAGTTTAAGTACCTAATTCTATCTGTTTATTTGATAATAATGATATCTTACACATTAGAAGCTTTGTTTCTTCTGGCGTCTTCTTATTAGCGATTTTTAGACCCACTTGTAGGGCATGGAGTCTACACCAATAGGCCACAACTGGATCTCTAGTATCATGCTCAGCAGCAGTCTTCAAGTAATGCTGAATTGACTTCAGGCTCGGCGGGCACTCAGGAATAGTCACAGACATTCTTAATTAAGCTGTAAAGTTTTTAAGAAAATGTTGAACATTGAATAAAACAACAAATTATACGAGTACACTGATTAGTTATGAATCACAACAAAATCATTATTTTTTAGTGTCAGACAGAACAACTTACATATTCAGAATAGCATTGTATACCTACCTTCATCAACTGTTGTGTATTAATAAAGAAACATGAAATTTTTCAAAGAATACGCCCTATTTGTAATATTGTAATCAGTAAAAACGGAATTCGCAAATCACAAAACCTTTGCCATAGACCAGGATTAAAAATAACAATGACATCAAATGACATGTCATGTCAAACTGCCAAGTTTAGAGTTGCAACTACAAATGAGTAACACACGAATGAAGTTTTCTCGATTATGTACTATACTCTTTGTTATGTACATACATCGAATTCATATCTCCTACTATAATTTGAACCTTTTCAAATATTCTTAAACAGGGGGCTTATCACTGCTTTTTTGTTCTGTGACTTAGTAGGAATTCGTACGCCACCCCATGATTCAATGACTTGCTAGCTGGGACCTTAGACGGTCCAAAGTCCCCCAAGATTATAATATTTACTCTGTAATCAAGTCGGATGATTTTTCAATGAGGTTAAAAACTGACAGTTCATCATAGGTGGCAGCACTGGTTGTTAATCCTGAAACAGTCATTGTTGTGTATGTGTTTACTACTAGTATATCGATCAAAAAGTAGACCAACTCGAGGATGATCTTCCTGATATTCCTGCAATGGAAATTTTCAGAGATGGTAATACTAGCATTGATCTAATATGATAAATTAAACACACACACACCCTTAATATAATCTACAGACGCCAGTAGGTCAAGCTACTCGAAACTGTCAAATGTTCCCAATCAACCTTGAACCTAATGCTTTACCGAGAAAGTTGAAAATCTATTAAAGAAGATGATGAGAAGATGTGCTGACGTTTGTACAGACGCCAGCAGGTCAAGCTACCCGAAACTCTCAAATTTTCCCAATCATAGCTTAATCTGCTGGCGTCTGTACTTATACAAGTGCCTGTAGTGAAAACGGACATGCTTCTTCGTTTTATTATAAAGAGCATCACCACATGTTTACGATTTTTCCCATTAAAGTCTTCCGGTTTAAAATGCACATACATAGTCTCGACGAAGTATCAAGTTACCATTTTTTCGCCTTCAACAGCTTTGGGAAATGTATTATTATGGATCCCCGTAATATTGTAGTCAACAGCTAAACACCGGCGCAATTTAATTCATTCGTAATACGTAAAAGAAGTAGCTTATTTACAAAAAAATGTATGGTTAGTGATACCTAGCTGTCAAATTCTTGGACTAGTGATAGTAGCGACATTTAAAGTGAGTTTAGTTTGCATTAAATTGAACTAGTATTTTTTCTATCTATTTACTAAAAAATGTTGTCTATTTTTCGCTTCGTAATAAAAAAGGATGTGGACATTCAATCAAATTATAACAAAAAAATATAATACTTATTATTAACGGAAACCAAGAACGAACCGCATCATTGAAATGTCAAAGTCAAATGCGAAAGAAGTTCGACATTTGTCAAACAAGCGAAAAGTCCTGGACTGGGGAATTATGAATTTGGTTGAACTTGTATTTTTAAATATATAACAGCTTGAGTGCTACTATATTAAACATTCTAGTTCTTCCTTAAAAAGTTTCCAAAATGCCATCCAAGCAAAGAAAGATTGCTATGATGGGATACCGTTCCGTGGGTAATGTTATCGTTTCAAAGTCTTGTGCGTCTTATTTAGTGTGACATTATAATAATATGAAAACGTTTTCAGGTAAATCATCTTTAATTATACAGTTCGTAGAAGGTCAGTTTGTTGATTCCTATGATCCTACAATTGAAAACAGTAAGTACATTTTATAGTTAATATTATTGGTAACATGTTTTTGTCACGCCACGATCGTTGTACGATCAATCTTTGTGTACTGTACAATACCCCACATGTTCGCGAACGGTATTTATCTTTTTAGAACCGTTTTTCTCATTCTAAAACGCATTATTTTAATAATTTTGATTAATTTTAAATAATTATGAAGGTTATAGAATATCTATATATATAACCAAATTCATTGAACGATACATTAAAGTATTTTTTTATTATTAAACATATTAATTTCAAACAGCAGATCAATGAAGTGCAAAAAATATTATGACTTAGTGATAAGAAATATATTGTTATCAGAGACACTTATGCACAAAACTTTGTTTTGTCTGTTTCATCTCAATATAAATTACAAAGAATTCTTTTGTTAAGTGTTGTAGACCTTATTAAAGTAAAGTAAACATTTAAATTACATAATAAAATATATATTATTTTGTCCAGTATTCTAATGAACACTAAAATTTATGAAAGTATTTGAATAAAAGGGGAAGACAGTCTCATTGACAGTGATGCAGATAAAAAAATTGTCTGCATCACTAACAACGGAAAAGTGTCCAAAAGGCTGGCAGTGCATATAGGATGGCAATGCCGATTCTTTGGCCCTAAATTAAACCAAATATCTCAATTATATTATTAACATGTATATTTTATTCAAGCATTCACAAAATTTATCCGGCTGAATTCAACTGAGTATGAAGTGAAGCTGGTGGACACGGCAGGTCAAGATGAGTACAGCATATTTCCACTTCAATACAGTATGGACTTCCATGGCTATGTGCTAGTTTACTCCATCAATTCCAGTAAAAGTTTTCAAATAGTACAAATTATTTATGACAAACTTTTGGATATGGTTGGAAAAATACAGTGAGTACTTACATAATAGTAGTCTAATTTTCTTGTCAGTTTAATTTATTGTTTTATACTGTTACACTTTGTAATTTTTAATTTCAGTGTACCCATAGTATTAGTTGGTAATAAAACAGATCTTCATCTAGAAAGGAAAATTAGTACAGAGGAAGGCAAACGACTTGCAGAGAAATGGAAGGCTGCATTTGTGGAGACCAGTGCTAAACGAAATGAGGTGAGTTTCTATTGATAGTTTAAGTTTCATGCTACTTGGTTTTGTATTTTATGAAGAATATAAAAAAAATATGCATTTATGACCAGATGTATGAATCTAAACGAGGCAAAAGGAGTATGTAAGGATCCTTCCGCAGAATCCTAGCAGGTGTTGTTCTGTAGTTTCTGCCTACCCCCATGGGAAGAAGGCGTAAATTTATATATATATCCATTGAAAAAATACAGGCTGGCAGGGACATCGACGTGCAACCGCTTACCATGGATTCAGTACATGATTCTGGACCCCCTGCATTGAAATTTTTCGTCGGCTTTTTCTTAATTTTTACGTTTTTTTTCTGCATTTTTTTTTTACTGTAAACTGTATAAAATCATTATTTCTATCTAACTCAATGAGATTTTTAATTAAAAAATTGTAAATTCACTTAAAGCAGCAATGTAAATAAAACTCGAAAGGGCAGCGCGCGGTATGGCGGTAGGTAGCGCGCGCGCACGCGCCATCTGCGGAGCGTTTTGATCGCGTTGTTTGCGTTGTGTTTGCAATACACTGCGCACTCAATTGCTGAACTGCGCAATTTTTTTAACTGGTCATTTCCGAGATGAATGACTTTCGTAATTTTATTTATGGCATCAGGTGTAATTTTTTCACGACGTTTGCGCCTCGATGTCCCTGCCACCCTGTATAAATATAGGCATTCCGGCATCTAGAACAGGGACAATCTACACATGGTAAAGGCTAATATAATTTAGCTCTTCACTTTTGATTACATTTTCGATTTATGATACAAGTAAATAAATAAGTTAACTAGCATATCAGTATCATGGAAATTAATCATCGCCTTCAAGCAGGGTTCGTAATAATCCGATATTTATAATAAATATCTTTATAATTCTTAAATATTGTGAATAATGAAAGATGCTATTTGCATTTTGTAAGTGGTTTATATGTGTTTTAGTTGCAGAATATAAGTTTGCGTTTGATTATTGTCCTTTTTTATTAGAAAAAGTAATTAAAAATGGAGTCTGATAAATAATAATCAGTTTACTAAAACAACACTAAGCAAAATTAAAATGAGGTAGGTATAACATTATTCTAAATAGCATTCAAATGGTATGCATCAAGGGATTCCCATAAAATTTAAAATTCTTAAGAATTATTACTTATTATGGATATAAGGTTTGAATTTCAATAAATGGCTAACTGTACTTGCACATTATTTGGTAAATTCCTGAAACTTATGATTAGATTGCCACTACGGGAAAGGTAATCCAAATTGTGGGTTTTTGTCAAGTGTTGTTATGGTAAACTTTGAATCTGCTAAATTTCTAGTTTTGACAATACATGTCAATTTATATATCCACTATATGAAATGCTAAGCAGGGTGTAAAAAGACACATCACATAGCTGTCAACTATGCATTCTCTACATCAAACTATTTTTGGTGTGTTTGCTGTTTGCGGTAGTGCGCAATGTAACGCACGCTAAAAATTGTGCTTATGGGTGCATATAACAGTAAAGGGGTCTTAGGGGTATTTACAGTTTGAAAAGCTTGTTTTCGTAAAAAAACTTCAGTAAAAGTTGACCAGTCAGAAGATTCCTAGGTATGGTCCAGTACAAAAAAAAATTTACAATGGCGAGGAGTACAAGTGCCTGCATCGTTAAGTGTCTTTTTACACCTCTTATATCATGATAAATATCGGCTAACCGTTGTGTCAAGTCTCTAGTTATATATTTGCAGTTCAAGTTTTAAAATAATGTTCTTTTACAATTTCAGTCCGTGACCGACATGTTCCATGCTATATTATTAGAGATCGAGCGATCAGACGGACATATACCGGACAAGAATGGGTGCGTTATTTCTTAATGAAAGTTTACGTTTAATGAACAAAGTGCTTTTTACTTAAGCTAAGTGATTTAAATGTATTGTTTATATGTGCACAGCAAGCTATGTTGCGACCAATGCGATTTATGGTAATTATGTATTCTTCTGGAGACTTAGGAAATTTAAACTGTATGAGTAGGACAAAGAAATACTGTTGTTTAAGATGTGTCTATATTTAGCTTTATTGGTAAATGTTGAAGATTATAAAGCTAACATTTGAAATTAATATTCTGGTTGAATTATCCATTCATCTTGGGTGACAGGTGACAGGTGACATTCTCTGACCTCAGGCTTATTCATTAGGTACTTTATTTACGAAACTATAGTGACAGTACAAAAATTACAAAATCTTGTTTATACAAATTAGTGTATAATTTTATTTATTATCCTACGATTTTAATTACATAGTGGTCTCTAAAAAAGTCACCATAAAAGTTTATAGCAAATATCAGAATATTCTTAAAAAAGATATTTCAAAAATAAACAAAAAAAAAAAAAATATTGAACCTGTAGATTTTGTTTTTAAATTATGTTATTTATTGCCTAATGTTCTCGCTAACTCAGTTGTCTGAATTTAATCGTCATTTTAGGAAGAGAGGAGATATTTAGAAAGCTTCTGTACCCATTTTTCCCTGAGTTGGATACTGACTTAGTTAGTATCCAACTCAGGGAAAAATGTGTACAGAAGCTACTCAGATTCAGTAACTAATAGTTTCTGAATCTGTCTGCCGATTAAAGTGCGAAGGAGAATGACGTATCGCGACCTTTCTTCTTTCTAATTATGTTATTAGATGATAATAATAACTTGACGAATGCGATTACACTTGTCTGAATTCAGTAACGGAAACATTTTTTAAAGTGTAATGAAATAAACCCTTTAATATAATTTTAAAATTCTTGCGTTATTGATTATTATTTTACTAATAAACCAGAAATAAATTGAATATCAAACTGTTGTGCTAACAATGATGATATATTATGTTAAAAACCAAAGGTTCCTTGTTATATTTTTTTTTCTCTTTATATAAATCTTGGTAGGTATTTGTATAAACATCTAAATAACTATAAATATGTAGGCATAATTTAAGATTCTTTATTGATTTTACAATTAGGTTATTTAGTTTAACAAGTAGGTACATATTTACTTATATTTACACATAATTGATGATGCTTTTTATTGTTTTTATAGGTATGTAAATTTTCATGTTCATATTTTTGTAACTTAAAATTATAACTGTGACCATCTCCAGAGTATTGGTGCACTGTTAAAACACATAAAAATAGATATTTAAGCTAATATCGTAGTAGGTACGTGTTGCATCCCAGATTTCCAGCTCTGCTTCTTTTGGTGTTGATTCACGCCTGACGTAGATGCAAAGCTCTCTGGTTGCAAGGGAACGTGCTGAAACACAGTCAAAGATTTTTTGTTAGTCCAAATTATGTCTCAAATTAGACTATCTTCAATCTTTACAAAACCAGAACAAATATGCACTTATTTTATTTGTAGTTTTTCAATGTTCGCCTCTAGGCACTTGTCTCTTGCACCTGTCAAAATCTAAAATTAAAATTGAAATAAAAAAAGAACTGAGTGAAGAAAGTGCTCATTTAGCTAATTCATTTAAAATATTCTGTCAAAATAAAATATTCAGTCAAAGATTTTTTGTTAGTCCAAATTATGTCTCAAATTAGACTATCTTCAATCTTTACAAAACCAGAACAAATATGCACTTATTTGATTTGTAGTTTTTCAATGTTCGCCTCTAAGGACTTGTCTCTACACCTGTCAAAATCAAAATTAAAATTGAAATAAAAAAAAAAACTAAGAGAAGAAAGTGCTTATTTAGCTAATTCATTTAAAATATTTAGATATCAAAGAATGTTTGTAAAGGACTCAATAGCATTCGGTTTAAAGACATTTATTTCTCAAAAAAAGAACATTACGGTTCACTTACATATTGAGAAATGTATAGAAAATTTATAATAAAGTAGATACAGTCTCTGTGACCACATACAGTTATACAAAACATTTTATAATTGAACCTGATTGATTGAACCATTTTATAATTGTATAAATGTATAAACATTATAATTGGAATTTTGCCCTGGGTTATGAATAGTTATAATTTATGTTGTGTGGGATTGCATTTAGTACTCTGCCACTGTTATTTTAGAGGCTCGAGTAATAAGCGATAGATTAACTCAGTGTAAAATATGAAAATAATTATAATCTTTTGGTGTGCCTGTCGTATATATAATCTTGCAATTTAAATAGGAGCCAGGTTCGGGATTGCTAACCGTAAAAGATCGCGGTTCCCTCCCCCGCTTCATCGCCCTTGGCTGCGGTCGCCTGATACTGCGATGTGACTGCTTCAACATGGGAGGTGAACCGATAAAGAGGAGCTGTATACTTGCCGTGAACAAGTTATGATTAAATAAACCTTCCGATAATATAAAGTTGTGTGTGATTGACATCCCCCCACTTAGGGACCAACCACACTTATTCAGCTCTGTTCAGCTTTTGTCCATAGAAAACAACGATTTTGTATCGAATGCGCACGCGTCCGTAAAGCTGAACGGATGCGTACGCATTACATACAAAATCGTTGTTTCCAAAAAAAATCTTGCATGCTAACTTAAGTGGACTATTTTACGTTCAAGTTATCCTTATTTGGTTTGGTACGCACGGCGGCTTATCAAGTTATACATTTCCAGTACATATAAGCTGACTTTTCATTGTACGAAAAGCCTATACAGTGCGAAGTCGGCTAAAATTGGAAATGTGTAGCTTGATATATCTTCGTGTGTACCACCAAAAAGTAAAAATTTTGTATTTTTTTTACACTTAAATACAAAGGCATGAATGTATAATATTATAAAAGACAATGAATGTATGTGTTACCTACTAGTGGGAATTTCTTGGTTTGTGAATATGCCTCGTCAATATTTTTATGTTGAACAGATACTGGCGTATTTTGTAATAAATGTATATAATACATTTTAGAGTTCAGTAGCCAAATGACATTGGTAAACATGTTAATATGGTTGAGGTTTACTTTGATCTACTTTAGGGGTATACGCAGCTCGCGCGTAGCTTTGTTGACAAAATATAAGCTTTAAAGTTTGCAAAGCTTAAGTCGGGCGCAAATAGTTATTAAGTGTTTTTTTGCCGATGTTACATTACGTAACAAAGCAATAAATTGTAAAAGTAAAAAAAAAACTTAATCATGTCATAGGCTACGGAACGGTATTTGTTAGTTTTATATAAATAATATTCTTTTATAAACGAGTATCAAATGTAAATATGTAGGTATGTGAGTTATATGTGTTATAAGACTTCCACATAAGGGTGCATGATGTATGGAATATAGCTTAATGATTGAGCTGTAGTCATCATAGCCAATTGGCCATTGAGCATCAATGGTTCAGAAGCTAATTTGTTTCATTCATAACAGTAATGTTGAATGTCAGATAGTCTGCAATTCGGGAGACATCCTTTCTAATGCCGCGTATTTACTCAGAAACCAAGTTACGAAACATTGTTTCAGCAAAATGTTTTTGAGTTGCGATCTCGCAACAGCAAATACTGCTGGCAACATTGCTTCTAAATTACGGGACTTTATTATGTCTTAAATATTTTTAATTCCCTATATGCGTATGCAAGTAAGTACACTAGTACTTAAATCGGTACGTAAATACATACTAACCTACGTCCTGATTTTGTTCAGTGATTGAGTGAAATTGAACTTGACAAGTCCCCCAGACATAAGGTCCACATTGCAATTGGATTTGATTAAGGCGAAAGCGCCAGGGTAGTCCGCGAAATTCAATATTTCTTGTTTTTTTCAATTTGCAGGTAAGTACTAGGTTGTACTTATGTTGATCAAAATATTATTCGCAACTGGAACAAGTATGTGTTTACTCAAATTCAATCAACATGCAACCTGATTACCTACCGGACACTGACTTGCAAATTGCAAAAAACGTAAGAAAATTTGGATTTCGTGACTACCGAACCAGATTTTAATATTATAGTGTTACGTACCACCATGCGTCCCGTATGTGGAAGTCACAGTATGTTTGTACCTACACCTACCACGTAATCATTTCTGAAACCAAAAACAGCTAGCTGGCTAGATCTCTTTCGGCGTTCTTATTGTTACAGATAAAATCCTTTCCTTGTATAAATATTTTTCATTTGCAGCCGATTTTTTCTACGTACACAATATCCTTTTCCCATTGCATGGCGTAGCTATGTAGTGTCATTATTATAATAAATTAATAAAGCTTAGTGATTTAGCTACTCAGAAATGTGCGAAAAAGATATCTGTGGCGCAATATTGTAGGTAACCTCTTCATTGTAAATAACTACAATTTAAAATAAACAACTGCCACTACAAAAAAAAAATGTTTTATTTAAAGAAAACCTGCTTCAAAAACTTTTGATCGTTTTGATACAGATACAGCACGGGCATTAATATACAGGACGTCCCACGGATATGCCACATGGAGGGAAAGTAACTTGAATATTGTAGATGGAACATTTTACTGAAAGGGGACATTCTTTGAATTTAAAAAACAATTGCAGCCTGCTACAGCCTGTAGCTTTATCATACCGATCGAATGGCTTCTTCATAAGGATTATTTTTTGCTAAATAACATAGTGTCAAAAATAAAAGGAAGACCATGAATTTTAACATTTTTAATACAACATTAATCAATTTATCAAATGCCCAAAATGATTCCCTTCCTGTTGAATACAAAGTCGCACTCTTTTGATTATTTCGCTCCCTGTCGATTTTTGGATTTTGTTGTGTTGGATATTTAGAATAATACGTCTAAGTTCTGCTTGTAGCTCGTGGACACTTTCATACTGGTTCTTGTAAACTATTTTTTTTACATACATACGGCTCGATTTGTTGCATACAACCAGGTACCTACTAATTAGGTATCTCTTTATCATGTTATCATGCACTTAAATTATAATAGGGAAGTGATGCGTACTTTTCAAGTGGGTACATTTATTAGTAATAGGTACTATGATAATGTCAGTTATTATGTCCTTACGGCAATGTCAGCTTTTCATTTTTCTGAACAATATTTCACATCAAATGTTAAAATTCATGGTTTTCCTTTTATTTGTGACACTATGTTACTTAGCAAAAAATAATCCTTATGATGAAGCCTTTCGATAGGTATGATAAAGCTACAGGGTGAATATTTTTCTCATGTAACGGGTTCGATTCCCGGTTCAACCATGTAATTATTTAAATATCTGTGAATGTAGTTTAAATTGTTTTTTAAATTCAAATAATGTCTTCTTTCAGTAAAATATTCCATCTACAATATTCAAGGTACTTTCCCTCTATGTGGCATATACGTGGGACGCCCTGTGTTACTATGGACAGTTCGGCAATAATATCGGATTTAAATTATGTGTGATCAATGATCATACACATATTTGTCGACGACAGAGGTCTGCGCAGCTCGCCCATCATCAGTATGGTCTTGAGGTAGAGATTCCATGGCGTAGGTCTCAAGTAACACAGTAACAATACCAAATACTTGCTGCACAAAGGTTTATTTGAATAATAGCACAGCACAGTTTAAATAATAACGGTTATAATAGTTGGAGACAATACTAATAAGGTACCTGTGAACCAACGATCCCGATTGGAGGACCGATCTGAAGTATCGTTCTGAGCCAATTTTTTTTTTTTTATAAATGGCATCTCGTAGTTGACCTAGAGAGGTCGTGACTACTTAACCGGACTATCCTGTGGTTGCCTTAAGTAAACTTAAAGCCTCCAGCCAGGGCTTAAAACTAATTAAAAACTAAGCGACTGCACGCTAAGGGCGCCCCCTGTGGGGTACGAACCTCGGCTTAGGGCGTCGCTGGGAGAGGACGGCAAGATGGGACAAGCTGGATTCTCTTGCGACTCCCGCTTTTATAACTATAAAATCGACACCCCTCCAACCGATTCCGTTCACGTGACATGTGACGTCACTGTGTTCACCGGTATTACAAAAATCAATTCAGCGTCTAAACCAATAAATAGTCAAAGATGCGACATATTTATATATGTAATCATTTGTGCAAGGCATTGACATCACTTTAGCAGCGTAAAACCAGACAGTATAATGTTACAGAGTTTCTCTATATCGCAAATATAGCCTAGTGGCATTTATATAGCAAAAAAAAAATAGCTGGCAGCATAAATATCTGACGATGTTTCGAGCCGCTTCTTCTATATAGCAAAAAGCGACAAAAAACAAAAGAGACGCATAAAAATATAATCAATATAAGAAAATGCATCTTGTGGTTAAAGACAAATTTAATAATAACCAATCAAATAACAGGCCTTAGCCTGTTATTTGATTGGTTATTATTAACTTGCAGCACACAAAAGGATTCGATGACGGCTGCGGGGCTGCTGTTCCATCAGACGCATCCATTTTCGACACTAGCATCTTCATTTTGAACACGTGGGTCGTTGTGGTCCAATCCTACTTCTGATGTTGACGGCTGAGAGGTCTGCGCAGTCGCCCATCATCAGTATGGTCTTGAGGTAGAGATTTCATGGCGTAGGTCTCAAGTAACACAGTAACAATACCAAATACTTGCACAAAGGTTTATTTGAATAATAGCACATAACAGTTTAAATAATAACGGTTATAATAGTTAAAGACAATACTAATAAGGTACCTGTGAACCAACGATCCCGATTGGAGGACCGATCTAAAGTATTGTTCTGAGCCAAGTTCTCTTACGACTCTCGCTTTTATAACTATAACAATGACACCCCTCCAACCGATTTCGTTCACGTGACATGTGACGTCACTGCGTTCACCGGTATTACAAAAATCAATTCAGCGTCTAAACCAATAAATAGTCAAAGATCACTTTAGCAGCGTAAAACCAGACAGTATAATGTTACAGAGTTTCTCTATATCGCAAATATAGCCTAGTGGCATTTATATAGCAGAAAAATTTTGCTGGCAGCATAAATATCTGACAGATGTTTCGAGCCGTTTTCTTCTTTAGAGCAAAAAGCGACAAAAAACAAAAGAGACGCATAAAAATATAATCAATATAAAAATATAACAATAAATAGTAAAACTTAACGGGGAACTTATTCAAGAACCTGCTCGAATCGCATCATCCGTCCGTGCACGAAAAAACTTTTGTAGCCCTAACGTATGTGTCCGAACTTGAGTCGTGGGCGGACAAGACATCTCCGCCTACGATCTCGGCCCCAGCTTACCCACTGTGGAAGAAGGATCGCGAGTCCCTACGCCACGCTCGCGACTAGCTCATAATAGTTTTGATATTTATCCGTTTTACATGTTTGTGCCCCTTATCCCTGTGTTTTACTTTTATAATTATGCTTTTTATTGTTACACGTGAGTACCAATCATTTAAATAGACCCAATACCCTGAAACGAACTTCCCTACACCTCTTTTGTCAGAGAAGACATGTCGAGGTCCAAGGAAACACGTCTTTTTGAAGCGACACCGCATCCTATATTTTTGCATACTTTTAGTGTTTCTTCGATGTCACTTATTTGTGCTGCCACTTGTTTAAGCCTTCCACAACTGATCATTTATAGTTATTTGCCACTATCATGACGACAGAATCATGAAATCTGGGGGTCTACTCCGAAGTGGTACCGGCCGATTGTTCGGCCGTTTCCTGCTACGAAGTTACTATATATGTAGTTCGGTCGGTCCCGATCCTACACTCCTACACTCTTTCGAATATTGACTATGGTCCAGACTCAACTCGATCCGAACATTTTTCGCATTTTTCAATAATATTCGGTTCGGCCATGTGTCGGTCCAATTCGATCATTCGCACTTTGCACTTCGTAGTAGACCCCCAGGATGTTATTGCCGAGCCGACCATTATAATATATATTTATGCCCGTGACTATACACCATAATCAACGAGTGTAAATTCCAGAATATAAATCAATTGTCTATATTGTCAGAATGTTTGTTTTCTACTATAATTTTTAACTTTTTATTTCTAAACGATTGGCTTGGGCGAACGTCAAGTTGACAGTAAATTGTCAACAAATTATTGTGAAAATGGCGACTACCGGAGTAGGCTTTCGATGGTTAGATTTATTAGAAAAGGAATTCGACAAAGCATGTGTCGAGTTAGATACCTCTATAAGTAAGTAAAGCTTGTTTATCACTCGTTTGAATATAGTAAAGCACCAGTACCTTCACCTTAGTGATTTTTCGAATGGAATCATGATGAAGATTTTATTTATCCGTTTTTCAGTAATTTTGTGGCTGTAGCATTAAATCAATATCACTTATTTACTGCTTAATTCAAAAGTTATGTGTAGTAACAACGTTTAAACGCTAACTTTGTGCAACTGTATCTCTGCATTCAGAACATAGCTAAGTCATTGTCTGAGTTCATTGCTTTATGTTGTGTTCTTATAAAAGTGATGATAGTGTTGAATTGCTGTTTTCATGATCTTGTAAAATGTTTTTTAAATTACTGTACCGTTTGTAATATAACCCTTTGTTGGAATGTGATTGGAGATTTGGAGTTTATGGTAGCTATGTAGTTCATAGATATGCTCTTAAATATGTGTTTATGAAAAGAGAACACTGGAGTAATAGATTAGTTAACTAACAAAATTATTAGAAAGAGGAACAACACCTCTTAGGGTCAATTTCTCAATCGACAGATATTTTTTATTTGTGGAATAAAATTTACGACTCACAGATTTTGTATGGAAGAACTGTCAAAAATTCAAAATTATTCTTCAGTTATAATTATCTGGCGTTCGAAAAATCAGCCCTTAAACTTTCAGGTTGCACAGACAAGATGTTACGCAAAGTTGTTAAATTAATAACCTTAGTAATGAATAATCTTAGTTTTGCATGATACACTTTTTAAGGTTTCCTTTATTGGAAGCTGTTCCCAACATAGTTAAGGAAAGGCTCGGCAGATTAATTCATTGATTGAATCTTTTTAAAGTTTTCAAAGTATAATTTTTTAAATCGAAGATTTGCCATATAAGGTAATTACTAGTTCAGAAGGCCAATTCTCTTAATTTAAAACGTTCAGAATCTAGTTGCAGTCTCAACTCGCGACAAACAAATGCCAAAAACTTGTCAAAATGTAGGGAAATTAGAGGTATTTTTTGATTGAGACTGAAACCAGAGGGGCAATTCTCGTAATTTTAAAAACATTCACATTCTGATCTCAGTCTCAATCTGTCAAAAATTCCTCTAATTTCCCTACATTTTGACAAGTTTTTGACATTTGTTTGTCACCGAGATGAGACTGCGATTAGATTTTGAACATATTAAATCACGAGAATTGGCATTCTGTCTGTGAATATTCTTAAAATCACGAGAAATGCCTATCAGAACCAAAATCATGAGGAATTATATGAAGTTCTGAACCTGGCAACACTTTATTTACAAACACAAATACTCGCTACCAGGTAAAAAATATCACAGAAGTTAAATATACATTATGAAAAGATACTGTTTTTCATTTATTTAGAAGTAGTTTTATTCATATTATTTAGAATAAAATATGCTAATAGCAAATTTGAGTGCTAAATCTTTATTTATTGAAATAAAAGGAACAAAAATAGAAAAAATACTTGTACTTCTATAAAAATCCCTATTTCGCATTGTTAATGGGTAATTTTCATCCGTGCTCACTTTGTATGTCCATCGTTACCAAGCGCGCAAACGTCTGACTGTGTTGACTATCGGTTTGAATGAACCTAGAATCCTGTATCACTACAACAGCTCTCAGAATATTCTTTTTTTTTTCAACAGTAGTACAAAATATAATGTAATATTAATATTAATTAAACAATGTTTGTAAATTACAGCAGAGTTGGAGACAGAGGAGCCGGAGGTAGTGTTTGCTTCTCGTCAGAGGATCGCCACACTCAGTTCATGCTTTGCTCAACTCACGCACAAGGCACTTACAATATTTCAGAACAGTGCCAAAATAGAGGTATGTCAATGTCCATGAGTCTTTAAGAAAGAATCTAAAAGGTACCTATTTTAAATGTGAATCCTGAAAATAGAACCTTATTGAAGTGTGATTTATAGATGAGATGAGAATGTAGTTCTTGTTAAGGTATCGCTCACCTCCTACTGTATGGAGGATGTCTAATAACAACCTATTTCTATCTGCGATGGATAACTGAATCAATCCTTAAAAATCAGCAGCAGTTGATTGAAAAAAAAAAAAAAATAACAAAAGACCATATTTTTAAGGGTCGACTTGAAAAAGAAAACCATCCTAAGACAATATTGCATTTAATTATATCTGTACTGTCACTTGCTTATATTGAAGTTAAAAATATGAAAGTATGACTATGCAGCTAGTCATAAATTTTGGTGGTCCAGCTTGTTATTTTATTATGTTCACTTCGTACTTAGATAAACCTATAATAGTCGGAATATAAACCTGCTACAACCTTGTACCAGTACTTCCCTATACAGAATAATGTTATTTGTGGTTTGTTGTTGACACATCTATCTATACCACCTTTTTTTGGCTTTTATGAAACTTCCTTGAGAAACCATACATAGTTGTCTTGAATTCAACACCTATTCGTAATCAATTCCTCAGTATGCAAAGAAAGATTGTTTAAACAAGTGCAGACCATGACAGATGATATTTATGTCATATTGTGTTGTGAGGTAAAGTATGGCCACACCACATGTTGGCAGTGGCTGAGTGGCCTGAATGTTCATAGTACGGGTACAGTAACTTGGCCAACTAGTTTTAGTTAACTAGTAACTTGGCCAGGCTTTAGCGTAGTGGGAGTAAGTTTGCGCATGTAAAATAACAACAAAAAAAATCACTTTTATTACTTGTCATTACTCTATG
The DNA here is from genome assembly GCA_911387795.2 of Apamea monoglypha. Lineage (NCBI taxonomy): Eukaryota > Metazoa > Arthropoda > Insecta > Lepidoptera > Noctuidae > Apamea > Apamea monoglypha. The sequence goes on from OU426918.1 coordinate 6,764,776, forward strand.
GTTATTGCCATAATTTATTTTTAAACATATCTGTTGTGAAGGAGAGAAACGACTCAAGACTCTGGCCAAGTGGTGCCGGCGACTGTGTAAAATAATGTCTCGTCTAGGTTCATAATAGTGACAAAGTTTAAAATAAAACACCAAAAGGTTCACAAAGTATTTATATTACAAACTTAAATCTAGGGTTTGGGGTAGTTCATGTTCGGGCCGCGGTCGTAAGGGTGTTTGTGCAGATGTCGCCGGTGTGGTGTCCGTACGGTCGTGGTCTTCGTATGGCGAGTCGCGCCGCCGCTCAGGATGTCCTTGTCTACGCCCATGATATCGCCACCCCCACCGTCGTCGAAGTACCCAGCCTCGTCATCCTCCCAGTCGAACTCTTCATCGGATTCTTCACTGCTGTAATTTCAAATGATACATTGAAATCATGTCAATTAATGTTGTATTCTTATGTGTCTCAGGACATTTGCTGGTCAATGAGTTATCTGTTATATTCTTAAATATTATTATGCACACTGTAGACACGAACTCTTTAATAATAGTCTATGATATGTATAATAGAATTCTTCAGACTTTATTTAATTTTTATTTTTTAAATTAAATTTTTAACATCTTGGTTTGATGGGAAATAAGCTGCCGCAATTATATTAGTTTTTACATATTTTAGGTGATGATCTACTTCCAAATTTTTATTTTTATATATTTTTTTTTTTGCATATTTGCAGTGTGTATAATTTGTTGCGCCGTACTTTTATACCAGACAAGCTCTAGACGTGAAGACCTGTAATTGGCTGTCAGATTATCATACTGTTATTTATCACTATTGTATTTAGCTGTAAGTCTTCCAAAGTCCTTAAATAAATAAATAAAATAAAATCAGTTTTGGGAGCATGACATTGGCACAGTATTTGCACAAGAATGTTAATGATCATATTATTTGGTTTTTAGAAGCATTCTTCTATCTAGTATATACCATCACTTACTTGATCCCTTCCAGTTTTTGCAGTAGTCTGTCAGCAGCAGCAGTGACGTCAGACGCTGGCCCTGGTTCTTCGGAGTCGCCTTTGAGATGCGCTTCCAAGCGCTGCAGCGCTGCATCTGCTCGATCCGTCAGCGACACGAATTTCTCTGTCAATTGCCGTAGTTCATTCTCTTTGAGGATTGTGTGGGATGTATTGCGAAAAGCGCCTTCTAAGCGGCGACAGGTGACATCCGTCTGGAAATGATAAAAAAAGAAATTGATTAAGTATATTCAATCACTCATTTGGTCCTCTGAATCTCAAAACCCACCACGTTAGCCAGGCTCATCATCATTCTCCTGCCCTAATCCTAATGTATTTGGGGTCGGCGAACAATGTCGTTTTCTTCCATACTTCTCTATTAGTCGTCATCTCTGTAGCAGCCGTCGACATTCATACAATTGAACTACATCAAAACTTTCCTCACGACTTTTCCTCATTCCTCCATATCACATGCCCATACCATGACAACTGACTTCTACATAACTTTTCAGTTACAGTGCCACTTTCAGACTTCCTCTTATGTATTCATTTCTTATTCTATCCATTCGTCTGCTGTTAAGGTGTTACTTACGAAATTAGGGAATAAATAAATAAATAAATAAATAATAATCCCTCTTAGCATTCTCATCTCAGCTTCATGCAATTGTTAGCCTGGCTCAATACCAGTCAATTATCAGCAAACACAATAATCAGTGACCATAAATTACCTGTTCATTATGCTTATTATTAACTTGCTTGCTTATTTTTGCAAAATGATAAACATGGGGATAAATGTTTAGCTAGTTTTTAAATGAGTCTGTAACTTCACGCAAAAATAACAATACAAGGATAATTCTACATGTTACTAAGATAATTATGAGGAAGTCATCAGGTAATATTTAATTAACAATACCTGCGGTAAGCGTGTCGCATTCAGGATTTTTACGACTCTGTTGTCATACTTGTTTATATCTTCTTGGATCTTCTTAAGCTCATGGAATGTCGAAGATGTTCTGAAAATAATAGATTAAGACCATGTAAAAACTACTTCTACTCGAAAAGTTTCACAATCATGCATAAATTAAGAAACATGACCTCTGACTCTAACGTGACGTCTGGTTGGAATTGCAAATAATCCCAGTACCTAATCGTCCTCCAGACGAATTTCGGCCATGGCGGCCAATCTCAACGGAGAGTAGCCTTGGGTGCGGGACATATTACAGTGCACAAGTGTGTGCGCAGACACAGGTGCACTCTCAATACCCTCATTCTCATATTCCTATGGCACGGCAATCCGACACGATCGGAGAGATCAGGCGCAGTACCAACGGCTTTACGTGCTTTCCGAGGCACGGGCGTATCACACCGCCAAGTTCCAAACTTCGGGCTGTTACTGAGAAATTCCTAATGGAAAAACCTAATAACACATTGACCGACATGAGAATGAAACCGAGGACCCCACGCTCAGCAGTCGCACTTGCGATCACGAGACCTACGGGAACCTAGTACCTAGTCATCATACGGAAACGCGTATCTCATTCAAGAAGGATCAATAAAGTATGCCTTCGAAGTCTACGTGAAATATGACAAGTAATTAAATGAAATAGGTTTCCAGAAACCTGTGGATAATAGCGTTTCCGCGTAGCCACCAAGTGTAGGTTGGTGTGCCTATAGTATCTCGGTCTTCACCGTAATTTACATAAATAAGGACTCGTATGGCTAGAGAATAATTCATGGGCTACGTACAGTTTAATTAACGATTCGATTAGTTTGTCCAGCACATCCGTCACTTGCTTCGGATCGTCTTGCTGTACTTGTTGACACGAATCCACGAAACGCTTTTGTGCGTCCAAAAGTTCTTGCATCTGCAAAAAAGAATAAAGTTTTTTTGTTTAATCTGTTTGTTCTAAGATTCTCAATAAAGGTTTCCTTGAGCAAATATTCAACGAGCATGTCGGTCAAGGATTGAATGCTTGATTGAATCACTTTTGTTATTTATGGGTGAGAAAATACGTCAACCAAACTTTAGATTTCAATATGGTTTGTGCTTCTTAGATGCTATCTAGCTATCTTAGATGTTACAAATAATACCTTAAGATCAATTCTATAAGAGTTATCGCTGAGTCGTTTGGTGAAGATTTGGTCCAAATCTGCAGAATTGATTCTCGCATCCCGTTGTCGCCTGGCCAAGGCTCTCAATCCGTCAGCCAGCTCCCGACGCGTCACGTTGACGAGGGAGAGGCCGTCCCTCATCAGAGACTCTAGAATTAAACTACGGTGCCACGTGTCTGCGTATGCGCCATTAACCTGGAATATAGGGAAAGGTCATTAAAAACATTATTGTACTTATTTTACTTGATATCGTTTGGAACTTCTAATAACGATAATTATGGCTACATGGCTCATTAGTATTGTTTTAAATAATTTAATATACAATTTTGCTAATCTTGGGAATACCTTGCAATGAATCCAAAATAATATGGTATCGCAGCTTAATTAAAAATAACTGATTGTGACCTAGCCTTTGGTTGGTCGCGACATAACAATAGTTATGAAATAATACTCTTAATGATTAATAAATACCTTTTCTAATAAATGCTTATGGCTTATAATATGAGTGGTTAGATTCCTAGCTAGTTCAGCTATCTTCGTTTGACTACGTTCTATTTTTTCACTGCTCTCTCTGATGGTGGCCTGAAATCATGAGAAATACTTAATCTATGTTGCCATTTCCACATACGTAATAACATGCACTTCTGAAGTAAAACAAAACCCACCTGCACATTAGTTTGCAGCATATGTAACCTGTGCTCAAGTCTTTCTGCTGTTAATTGAGCTCTTTCTAATTTTAAAGTCAATGTATTTTCCACGCGATCTGTAAGCAAATACATGAATATTAGCGGTATCCTATTCAGCTTGCGTACGACGGCCATTTGCTAATTTATTCGTACCACTGCAGCCCAAAGCGGTGCCTTTAGCAGTTAATTGTCCGTTGCTCTTGTTCATTCAATTGCGAGCGATGTACACCAGCAGATATTGCAAAAGTTGACCCATAGTAAAATAGGATATGACACAATAAGACTACCGTAGTCCGTGTATACGTGACTCATTAGTTTCCCGGAACAAAATACCTATGTATTGTTGTGATATGACTTTGTTCTAGTTCATGCAGTTCTGGTTGTAGTCCGAAGACAATTTGTTTAACAATGTCTTTGTTTCACAGTTGCAATTATTTCGTAAATATTTGAGTTGGTTGCTATCGACCCTTACCATGCAGCGTGTTGTTGTATGTATGTATTGGTTTAATGTGGTATGCAATATTTAAGGGCACATAAGGTACATTTTTCTTATCTTGGCTGAAAACTGAGTAGCATTGTATAATGTGTTTTAAATGTTCAGGATTTAAAAGCCTTGCCAATACTTCGAAACTGAATGCTGAAGATAAAGCGATTTTTGGCTTTTATGAAATTAAAAGTATAAAACCCCCTAACCCCATGGACTCCTGTCTGAAATAAAAGTTTTCAATTCTATTCTAAAACCTTATTAAATGATACTCACCAAGCTTATCTTGAATGACATCCAGGCGTCGTGCTTGTTTCTCCTGAACTGCACTAATTGTGTCTAAAACCCAAAGTCTTTCTTCTATGCTAGAAAGGATACTAGTGATGTCCTGCAATTAAATAGTAACTCATATTAATCTTAGCTATATTTTGTTCCTGCCGAAGCACTACCAAAATAAATGTTAAGCTTCTAATAGGCATTCATTTATTTATAAACTAGTTTATCGAAAGTAATCTACGAGAACATCATGATATTTCCGGCAGTCCTCGCCATACGTTTTGATGTCTGTCGGAGAGCTTATTATTATCATAGAATAAAATCTGTGTCTCGTTTATAGTCCATATTTCATGAAATGTGACCTGCTTTGAAAAGGACTCGGGTTAGTTCCGTATCTTTCAATTTCGTCAAGAGAATTCGACTCTCGGCTCCAAGTGTGCTTGTCTGAGTCTTCTTTTTATCCATTCTTATAGTTTGAACTCTTCTTCTCATACATACTTCAATGATCAACTAATTATAACCGACACGTGCTGTCGCTTCATTGTTTTGTCCATTGCCTCGCCGTACTTTTATTTTAGGTGTTCGAATTTCAATAGAGTTAATATTGTTTTTATGCTCTTTGGCAATCCAGTGCACGCCTTTATTACCTACGGTAGCTACAACTTTGCAATACTAATCGCACCGAATATGTTGGTCCAGTTACCAGGCACGTAATATTGGTCTAGTGCAGTAGTGAGGAGATTTTGGATTGTATATTTTGTTAAGTCGTTAAAGCTAAAGTTTAACGTGTCAAGTAGCTTACTCAATTCCCATTGACTATTGCTTCTCGTAGGTACTTATTATTGCCTAACTCCTAACAAGTTTTAAATTCATTCAGTCTAGTTGTCCAACTACGTGTTTATTGACAGTGGTAATTTATATGTTCGACACAGCAGACAAACAAACAAACAATTTCAGACTATTTAAACAGTGCTGGTGTCGGTGACATTGAGCATGTTCCGTTTGCTCTAATATTCTAAAGATATGTTTGGAAACGCGACAAGATTGTTCAATAAAAACGTCTGGGAGGTCCATACAGAAAGGCCACTTTGCTCAAAACGTACCAATGGGCTCAGAATGTGACCATGCAATATTACGACTACAGAAGTTCGAGTCTTGAGATTTTTTCGTTTCACCTGTATGACCTGCATGACTTCAAATGCGTGTGGGGTTGCTTATCTCACGTTCTTATTACGGTTGATGATTCTGTTCTAAGCCGTTCTCATTGGATGGTAGTGCAGTATTTACAGGGTTGTATTTATATTTACCTTGGGGTTCTGTTTGCTCAGTGCGTATGCTCGCAAGCCGTGCTCAGAGGGCGAAGCGCGCGCCACGCATAGGCACGCCAGCGCCGCCACTGCCACTCTTAACATCGCCCCGTCTGCGGAACACAATGAGTTGGTTGAAGTTGGTGGTCTTTGTCAATATTTAAGGAACGAGGGACTTGAGGAGGACCGTTAATCTAAAATATAGCTATGGAACTTGGTGTCACTAAAATATGAAATGGAAGTAAGGTTCTTTATAGATTTATGTTAAAATGAGTGATTTTCGTGTTTGACTCTTAACTAAATTACTATATGTGGTGCTTCCAAAATTCACTCAAGTTCAGGTTTAGCTAGTTTACTATGACAATAGTTCGGCTAAAGGCTTAAGGCAGTTCTGTAAAAGCACTGGAACCTTTCTTTGCATAAATTTTAGAGACATAGTCTATGTCAATGGTCCGACTGATCCGAGCTTATAAAAATTGTTTCTATATCAAGAAGTGTCTGAGATATTTTATTAGATTCGTGAGCAGATAGATGCATCTTTTTGTATGATCATAAAAGCGCTGTCATTTCGGAAGCTCACCATTTATCTATGTATAAGGAAGCCATTTTAACGGTAGTTCTCACTAAGCGCAAAGCCTTTCATTAAACCGGGACTGATAAACTAAACTATGGTGAAGATTACGATATTAGATACCATCTATATCAAAAGTTATTCCGCTCTTATTTTTATTTTAACTAATAACCCAGCTAATAGGCTGTATAATTCATTGCTTTCAATCATAGACCATATAAAAAAATGAAACATCACACTCATTCCAAAAACGTACACTGTTAAGTGATACCATCTCATAAACCCCTCATTAGGTTTTGACAAATGAGTTGATAATCCATTAATATAGCACCTAAAACGTAATAAATACGGGCTATATCAATAAGCATTATGTTGCGTGGGCGGCTCTCAATTTGGAAACTTAGTCCATCATTTGTGGGATTCCATCTATTGTGAAAGTGTTGCGTAAAAAATATACGCAAAATTTTGTAACAGTTTAAATGGGAAAACAAAAACATATGATTTACGATTTAACACCTGCTTGTCTCGTTAAGATATCGTCGTGAACGGCTATCGTGAAGGCTTTGTATGAAAATGTTCTGTAATGCTAAACAAACAGTGCGGCACTCGCGTGGCGGGGTCATTGATATCAGTAAACTGTAAAGCGGTTCTTTATAAGCATACAACTTCGCTAAAGTAATTTCCTAAAGGTACGTTTATTTACCTTATAACTGCACACAAATCGATTAGAGCGGGTACTGTGATTGCTTTAAATTAAAGCCTTTATTGAAGTAGACGGTACTTATGGGCGTCTATTATCCTTTAATTACACTGGGTACGTTATTGCTGGGAAGTAATTATCTTTATATTATCTAGCAATAACAAAATACATTAAACGAAGATTACTTGGACCATTTTATTACACGTTCTAGATATACATAATAATCAATTGATTTATCTCAATTTCAGATATGACTATGTTTGGTAGTGTCGCTAGGGAAAGTTTACCAGAGTACCAGTATACCGGCATTATGTGCCGCTGAAATTACAGACAGGATCTCAAAACAAATATTTTACACAATTGATCAATTTTACGCAATTTAAGATGGCCCTGCAAAACTCGATCTAACGAGGTTTTCAGGGCCAACATGGCCTGAGATCGCTCAAGACAGGGAGGTTTGGAAGGAAAAAGGGGAGGCCTTTGCCCAGCCGTGGGACACAATATAGGCGTATTCGTGAAACAAAATATTTAAGACTCGCTTCTGCCCGCGGCTTCGTCCGCGTAGATGTCGGCAATTATCCCACGGGAACGTGCTTCCTAGGTAAAAAGTATGTCCTTCCCCAGGATGCCATCTATCTCTTTTGCAAATTTTATCGAAATCTGTTCAGTGGTTTAGGCGTGAAAATGTAACATACCGACAGAATTTATAATTTAGCACTATGCCCGCAACTTCGTCCGCGTGTACTTTACTCTAAAAATTTCGAAGATGTATGTTTACGATCTTTATCATTTATAACTTTAAAAAAATGATTGGGACGTTTCCATAATTTGACTCAAAGATTATGTATACCAATTTTTGAGTTAATCAAGCCACGTACTAAAATACTCCTCTTAAAAAAATAATTACCCCCTTTTGCCCCGTCAGGAGTACATTTTCGAAAAACCCTGATACATGTTATTCTTTATTTTTGGTCTTAAGTATAAACACTGAGTTTCGAGTTAATCGGACCGCGCGTTCAAATTCTTGTACACAAACTTTAACACCCCTAATATCGGGGTGTGAGGGGTAGTTTTGAAAAACTTATAATGATAAACTTTATTACTTACTTAGGTAGGCGCGTATTCTTGGCAATTTTCAAGTTTATTAACCTAATAAATAAGATTTTTCGTATAAACTGTATTCCCGATTTTCACCTCCTGGAATTTTGAAAAATCGTTTGGGATGTGTTTATAACTTGACTCAAAGATTATTTATACCAATTTTCGAGTTAGTCAAGCCACGCTGTAAAATCTTCCCCTGTAAAATTGACTACCCCTTTTCAGGGGTAGATTTTCGAAAAACCCTGGTACACATTATTCTTTACTTTCAATCCTAGGTATAAATACTGAGTTTCGAGTAAATCGGACCGCGCGCTAAAATTCTTCCATACGAACTTTAAAACCCCCCAATCCCCTTTTAGAGGGTAGTTTATAAAAAAAAATGGCAAACTTCATAATTTACTTAGATAAGTATTCGTGCAAAGTTTCAAGTTTATTAACTCAAGGAATAAGATTTTTCATACAAACAAAATCACCCCATTTCACCCTCTTATGGGTGAAATTTCGAAAAACCCTTTCTTAGTAGATACCTACTCTTCACAAAGAATAAACCGTCCAAATTTCATGTCTTTAGGACCAGCGTTTTAGGCTGTGCGTTGATGTATCAGTCAGTCAGTCAGTCAGGACTTTGAATTTTATATATATAGATATAGATGCACTGGTCTATGTTTGGTAGTTATTATCCGAGTTCTTCCAGGTAGTCACTACCACCAGTCCACCAACGTATTTCATGTCACTGAAATTACAGCCTCCAGCTTTGCCATCGAAACTAGAAAATAAATATTTTCCACTGTTGTATGTTTAAGAAATAAAAAATACTGCCATAGTGTGACTTTAAAAGTTGGTGTCCCATATTATTATAAAATTAATTAAGCGTAATATCTCCTAAAAATATCAGTATCAATGTCTGTTGCAACTTCACACGTTCGAGTCATATCTCCGTTTGAGCATGCGCAAAGTTCAAACGTGCGGACACAAATAATATATGGGGCAAAATCCCATATTGTGACATTGTTAGATTGCTCTAAAAAGTGAAGATATGATGACTGATGTTTATCCACCAGACTTTCATCTTTTTTTTTGGTTGGATTATTGTTAGTCAGATTTGCATGGTTAATTACGTAGGTATTAACAATGCAAATCTGACTATTTTTATTGACAATTACCTACATACAGATACAGCAGTTTTCATTTATTTTTTTATTTTATCTTTCTTTAATGGCCAACCAACAATATTGTTTACTCGTTTAAGATTAGTATAATATTTTCTCATAAGTTAGCATCGCTTGCCCCGTAAACGTAATAATTGTGCCACAAGCACTCATCATCATCCTGCCCTTATCCCATGTTACTTGGGGTCGGCGCAACACGTTTTCTTCCTCCAGTCTCCGCTGTCAACCGTCACGCTATCATTCACTCCCTTCTCTTTCATATCATTCCTCACACAATCCATCCTTTCTTCAGCCTTCCTCTCCCTCTCCATCCATCAACATACCATAAAATTAATAACTAAGTAGGGAAAACAAAAGAAACATGTTTAAAGTAACGTGAGCTAATAAGAGTTTAAAAATAACATCGAAAATCGAATAAAATTGACCTTAAACGTAAAACATAGAGACACCTATAAATTATATCAAAAATAAGCACAATCAAAAGGAAAAAAATCTTCTTGTTTGCTTTTTGCACTGAAAGTATTTCAAGAAGCTTGGCATCTTATATGACCCACCATATATGAAGACAGACACAAACTCATTACTATGTGCTAGGTACGCATTGTTTATTACAAACACGCGTTTAAATACAACCCAAATGTATTGTTGTGACAAGCGCATATGCATAGTATTTTTAGTCGCGTTTTGTCTTTTAAAGTTCAAACACTTACGTTAAGTTACTTTATATAACTACAAAAAATATATTTCAAAATTTTGCATCAATAAAGCATTTTTCAAAGAATTCATAATGTGCGGAGATGTATTAAACATTAACAAGTGTTTCATGCTGATAGCAGTATAATGTTAGATCCGTGCTACCGTAGGTCGCGCCATGACGTGCATTGTTTATTTGTCTGATCAGCGACAGGTGTACGGGCCCGTCCTGTTCATGTGCATCTATTTATTTGCATTCCGGTATAGTTCGTGGACCTCGGTCTGTCGGATTATCATTGTCTAGCTACGCCCACGCTACTAAGGTCAGCCTTTCATCAACCTCAGCCCTCCTCCCGTATGCACCATGTGCTTACATAACCATAATACGTCCGCTATTATAACGTCAGTCTTATGTGTTCTATGCGATTGTATCTTTTTAATATGTAGCGCAAAGAGGATGTTCTACTCATTTGAATGTGTCTAGTTTGAATGATTCGAAGCTACATTGTACGAAGTAACTCAGGATTACATATTGAACACTTTTGAGGCTCTATGATTCAGAATTTGTATATTTATTCTTTAATGGTACGATGCAATGATGTCAAATAGCGTCACGTTGTCGTCGCATAGTAGTCACGTAGTCATACTACTTCGGTAACCATCGAATTCGTTACGGATCGACATACAAAAGAAATAGATCAGTATCGTTATAAATTGACTTCAGATCAGATGTCGAAGCAATCGCATATAACGGCTATCATGATTTACTGGCGCATCGAGTATTCATACTGACGCTGACGTGATCAATGACAGCTAAATCATGATGGAGTGAGTGACGACACACCAATTTCTCTTAATGAAGCTTTATGAAAGGGCGTCCCGCATGATTAAAAATCGATAAAGAAAATACACGCTCCCGAACTGAACACAATACTTGAACATGTCACGACAATTCGGAAAGATATATTGTTGTATGAGATAATTTGACGAAACCCCGTCATCATATTTTTGTTCCTGTTACATACCTGGAGGCAATCAAAATTCAGAAAGGGAAAAGGAATGCACGTTTGTGGTGCGTCGACCTCGCAGTACTTGAAAACATGCGACCTGGGAATGCAGAAACGCAACGAAAAGTATTTCATCTACCTAATTATGATGTAAAGCGCATTACTGATATCCTGTTGACGAAAAATCGTCCAAAGTCGTGCGACTCGTTTTATGATATTTCCTGAAATGCATTTTCACGTTAGTAGAGTTTTGTGTTGCGTATAAGTGCGGCACGGCAGACGGATGTGTTACAGCAATTTACCGCCGCAGCTAGTTGTCAAAGTTCAGTAGAACTGGAGGCGAGCCAACGCGGCTACAGCACGCACTTCCAGGTGCTACACGCTTTCATTGCTCTTATTGGTACACATTAATTCTAAATGAAATTCATTAATATCACTACTTCCAATAATGCTACTTATTATAATTAAGCAGATATTTGTTCAGTTCTTATGTAAATACTGGCATGCATCAGATATAATTAGCTTTGTATGAGATGGAATTAATAGAGATATATTTGTTTTTACAAAGTCATTGGCCTTTTCGTCCTTCTCTCGTCCTATTGTGGACGGCTTCCTGGTGAGATCACGTTTATTTAGTTGCAGCATTCTCTACCCCTTTTGTCTACATGCTATACATAATCGGTCCGATGTTTTGGAACAATTTGTTTGTACGGATCGGTCGCGTCAGGCGGGACAACGGTGAAATTAATCTGATTCTTTTCTTGTCGAGTCACGCGGCTTCCGTTGTTAAATTAAAATGTAGGGAAAGGGGATGTCCTATTACTTTTTATCTGGAACGCCGTGATACGTGCGCTGTTGTTATGCGTCATATAATGAAACCGTGGAGCCGTGGACCACCCGAGATTGCTTGCTGTCTGTCAATTTTATTTTAGCTGTCCCTTTTGTGGTTTGATTCTTATTGCGCCTCTAAATTTATGAAGCTTTGAACATTTTCATAAAGTATTTCGCCCAAACACAGAAACGAAAACATGATAATTATATATTTACAAGTTCTTTTATATTTACAAGCTTTTCGTACGAGCTTTTACGTTTTGTGCAAAGTTTGATGATCACCCTGCCAAAGATATGAGCTACGATTGAATTGGAATCTGGGTTATTAGTTATGTAGAAACTAAATGCTCTATTTATATCTAATATGGTTACGTCATATGCGTAAATGCTCACACAAACTCAAATCGCCGTCATTTACATCTCATAAATGTCGGTAAAGCTAATCAAGATAAATAGCAGATCAGTAGACTAAGTCAAATCCTCCGATTTATTGTTACCACAATAATGAAGTTTTTAGATAAATATTATTAACCGCAGTAGGAAAGCAACAAAAACAAGGTTATACAAACGATGCCTCCAGTTTAAAATAGGAAATGGGCGTGCCGATTAAGTAGCCAGAAAAGAGTGTCAATAAATTATATCTTTTCGTGTCAGCTGGTAAAGAACGCAGAGAGAAATTGTAATCGTTATAAATCATTTGGACTTGTTAGCATTTACATGTAATAAATATTCAGTTAAATGACTCTATCAATACGGTTTCATTACGAAAGTAGCTGTGCCTACTGGTTGCGCCCGCGTCGTGATCACATTGTTGGGCGCGGAATCGCGGACTCAACTTGGCAAAGTTTACCTGTCTGCAACTACGCGGCCTTCGTGGAATGTCGTCGGGTAGCTCATTATAAATTTGCCTTTATGTTGCAATTTCATATGAGTCACCATTTAAAATAAATGACCTCCGTGCTCAATTCATCAGAGATAAAGAACAAAAAAGAAGCCTCAATAAGAGCCGTTGCGCGATGCGGCTTAAACTTCCTTCGTCATTCAATTTTTAACAACATAATGACTGCTTTAGAGACCCTTTAAATTATGCCTGTCCCAATTATGTAGTTTCAATTAACTAACCAGATTATTAAATGATAGTGCTCCGAAGGAAAGGGCCTTCCTGGCTTAGTGTCATGACAGTTGTATTTCGATTTATTAGATTTTGAATCGCATCTATTTGTATTTTTATCAATTGCTCAACTTAATCTTAAATATAATGTATGTATGAGAGATATCTATTTACCAATAACGTTAACGAAGTGGTTGTCCCGCGGCAGTCTGTAGCCCTGGGGACTGAGCACTGTTTGTTTGTTCTGTTGCAGTAACTACAGCGAACTGTGTTAATGTACAGAGATAGCTACGAGTGCTCCTAGACCACGTTATCAGCTCGCGTTAGGTCGTTTCACTGTCCTCGTTTCGAGAATCTTGTCGATAGTTGAATCATCTTTAAGAATGAGGGACGCGTCGCCATGACATCGTGTCGCCGTTCACAGTCACCATAACTAAACTGATGGTATTTTAAAATCTTTTCGCTAACATTGGTTGCGGTTTAAAGATTATGACAAATAGCTGGCAGAGCTACACAAAGAAAGTTGGAAAGTTTAGGTTGTAGGTGTTCGTTTGTTGTGCGCATTAAGCAAAGTCCTTATAGTGTGCCTACTGTGTCATCTGCTTCTGTTGTTCGTCTTCGTAAGTGGGTTACTGACGCGGCAGACGGCGCGGCGACCACTCGCGCAAACCGGCTGCCAATTAGTTGGTGGCACAGTCCACGTTTTCTGAACAACCTATCCGGAATTCGGGTGCAATTTATCTTTAATGTTCCTCTCTTATCTTGGTCTTATTTTACACAGATACGTTTTGGAGTGGCGGCGCCGCTGTTAGATAATTTCATAATTATTCAAATTTTACCTGACGGTAAATTGAAAAACGATGTTGTTGCGTGACTGCTACCGTTTACTTGTTTTTTTATTACGTTGTAAACGATATTATCATTGATGTTGAAATTGGTTTGTTCTAATATCATATCTAATGAAAAGTATCATGGCATGGTAATAAAGTTCCAAGAGGGCTTGTCTTACGTGCAAGTTTAGCTGCAGGAAAGTTATCTAACATTACTTAAATTATTTTACTTAACATTCAGTTATTCTAATCTTTAATTAGGTAAATGTATTTAGAAATACTATTTGACTACGAAATAGTAACTTTTACTTCACCTTTACAGGCAAACAAACATTGTTCTGTGTTTGTGTTTTATCTCACAAAATAAATAGAAGTGAAGTTAAATTATTTTAACTAAAGCAAGCGCAGACAAATTTTATCTTCTTATCAAATAGTTTAATACCGCTAAATGTCCCGGGAGAGCCGCTTACAAATGTGTTATGTAATATCGGGACTGCATATTTCAGCCGCTGTGCCCAGGCGCAAGCGCAACTGCAGCCACGCCACGCCAGCGAGTGGCCGTGGCTGGCGCATGGCACGCGTGCCGCTCCCAGCACTGATTCTAATCAGTTGCATCTGTCCAAGACAATACGCATTGCCTAATAGGACCGTGACTTAAACTAGAGCCATTGATTTCTTATCTGATCCAATCTAGTTGAACAGGTCTTCACGATCAATAAAGTACTTATCAATTCCCTTTTCTTTCTTGCTACATCAGTGCATGATTTTATATTGATATGATTAGACACTAGCATACATAAGAGTAACGTCTTTCGCAAATTAAATGCTAAGCTGCCCACATTCTTTGAATAGCCCTGATATCATCTCTAATGCTAGGCTAAGACAGAAAGGAATTGTTTAGAAATGTTGAATCATAGTTTTGTTGTAGCGAGTATGTGTAACCGATGTCAAGGAGGTCACCACTCAGGCAGGTTCAATGTCTTTACGTTAAGGCTTTGTGGTTAAGAGACAACTTTTAACAATGCCCCATAAACTTTTGAAGAAACAAAAACTGATAATGTGCTCTAAATGTAAGTGCTTCCATCAGGATAGTTTTATGATTAATGGTATTGGAATGTTGTTGACAATAATACAATAATACTGGAAGACTGGAAACTTTAAAAAAAAAATATATTGAAGAACACAATATTTTTACTGCTAAGTATCCAAAAATCTACAAATAGAACTTTTCAATTTAAAGCATCTTTATTGATACCTTTTTAAGCTTGAAGCTAATTAGAATTTAAAAACAAGCGAATAAAATAATAACAACGGCTTTAATTTCCCGTAAAATGAAATGAATGAGTTCGATATAAAAACCGATGTCTTTCGTAGCGCCTGTCTCAAAGGCATGCGTTTGCAAACCGGCTTGGTCGCGATACTATCTTAATTACAACATTAGCATGGTGATGATTCGCTTTGAATACACATTAGGCGGAATTATCTCACGGCGACATTTTGCGCTCCACATGCAAATAGATGATGACGGAGCGTCGCACCGCGGGACCTCCCCATTCTACCGGACCGGTATTGATGATCATCATCTTGACGATAAAATCGATTCTAACATTGAAGTAAAAATCGTAGGTGTTACAAACGTACATATAATATCTGTTATAGCTGTTACAAAGCTATTTTCCAAATTATCATTTGATACCCATTTACAGTAATATGTTTTGCTATCAAGTCTTATGCAGTTATGTAATACTCAACACATGCACTCACGTAATACAATATCATTGAGTATCGCGCCTAAATTGCGTTAGCATTTTTATTGATGGCTGTATTGATATCTTTTATGGATATTTATACTGTTGTTTAACAAAACAACACTTAGTTTTCGTTTTCGATTTTCTTACTTGTTTCAAAAGGAGTTACGAAATGTACGTTGGTACTTTCTCTCTCGTCTCGCAACTGATACACGCGGGAAGTGTGGATGGAGGTTAAGAAAACAAAGTTTCGTCTTCACGTAGATATAGGCTGCAAAACCGTGCCTATAACATGTCAGCATATATCCACCATATTTATGCATAATAGGTATTACAAGTTTCCGTCGACAAGACATGTGACTCAGGTTGGCTGGACAAATCTTCAAAATAGCTTGCATTTAACTAGGTCAATAGGTCACTTTATGTGACGGCTAAACACCCTTATTTCAGAATTTGTGACGCTACAGAATCTTAGATAATCGATCGAAAACGTGTCCAGCCATCTTGAAAAACCACTTTTCGCTGGTCTCCCAATCTCGGTAACGGAAGTGATTTTGACGACTTTTTGCATATCAACGGGCGTCACATAAATTTGTGACGGGCACCGAGCTAAAAGTTTTGTGATAAGTACAGTGGTTTAGTAGAAAAATGCAAAAATCTGTGTCCAGCCATCTTGAATTCACGTATAAAACTTATGGCTGGCACTTCCGAATCTCAATAACGGGGGCGTTTTCGAATATGGTTCCTTTACTAATACTTGGTGACGCAATGTGTGACAGTAATAACGTTTGATTTATGGCGTCACATGTAAGGGTTTACGAGAAATCAATAAAAACATAATGTCCAGCCAACCTGAGTTCAAGATGGCTGGACACATGTATCTCCACTGCCTGATGATCTACGACCTTCGAAATGTGTTCAAAATGTTGTGACGGGGACGATAATGATAACCTGAAATTGTGACGGAGAAACTTTGCGTAGTTTCAAAGATATTGATCATTTAAATTTCCCCATACAAACACTGCAGTAGGGTAACCAATATTGTAGGTTTTATGTAGGACAAGTATATTTTAAGGTGTTTTCTTTAATGGACGAAAATCCGTGTATTGGTGATACTAATACGAACAACTGTAGATATTTAAATCAATAGAAGACAAAAATGTAGAAGTGAGGAAGGGGGGGTGTAATTTTTAAATGTTATTGATTATTTACGTGCAGATATCTATTCTTTTTAGTAGGTATATATTATGTCAGGAGAACTAAACTAATGCTCTGAAGGTATTTAAGTAAATTAAATGAAAAAATAATGTTTGCTGTAAATAAAATCACATTTATTTATTTTTACCTAAACAGCGTTTCAAATGGCGAAAATGACGATGATCAACTCGCATTTGCACTTCCGTAACCCCCGCCTTGTACCACAACGTTGTTTTACCGCCGTCCTAAGGCCGCGTACCGGACGACGGCGGGCGCGGGCGCGGCGGAAGTTGCTAAAGTATTTAGTACATAAAAGAAATCCTTTATTTATGTAAAATTATGGTCACCTCACAATATTAATGGATGTTTGTATGGAAAAATTTAAATAGTCAATATCTTTGAAACTACGCAAAGTTTCTCCGTCACAATTTCAGGTTATCATTATCGTCCCCGTCACAACATTTTGAACACATTTCGAAGGTCGTAGATCATCAGGCAGTGGAGATACATGTGTCCAGCCATCTTGAACTCAGGTTGGCTGGACATTAAGTTTTTATTGATTTCTCGTAAACCCTTACATGTGACGCCATAAATCAAACGTTATTACTGTCACACATTGCGTCACCAAGTATTAGTAAAGGAACCATATTCGAAAACGCCCCCGTTATTGAGATTCGGAAGTGCCAGCCATAAGTTTTATACGTAAACTCAAGATGGCTGGACACAGATTTTTGCATTTTTCTACTAAACCACTGTACTTATCACAAAACTTTTAGCTCGGTGCCCGTCACAAATTTATGTGACGCCTGTTGATATGCAAAAAGTCGTCAAAATCACTTCCGTTACCGAGATTGAGAGACCAGCGAAAAGTTGTTTTTCAAGATGGCTGGACACGTTTTCGATCGATTATCTAAGATTCTGTAGCGTCACAAATTCTGAAATAAGGGTGTTTAGCCGTCACATAAAGTGACCTATTGACCTAGTTAAATGCAAGCTATTTTGAAGATTTGTCCAGCCAACCTGAGTCACATGACAAGACTACCTAAGTATACAGAACAGGTCACTTTAGCAACTGTGATCTTGAGGATTATTACTTTTTTATTTAGATCACCTTTGTTTCGACGATCTAAAATGTGGCATAGCGTTTTTTGTGTTAAAAGTTTAAGTAATAAGTAGGCGTTTGTCCTTGTTTGTGTGATTATGTATCCCGCACTTGGGGACGTGCCGGGAGGTTTATTTGTGTAGAACAAATACAAGGTGCTCGTGAACCGGGAGGCCGGGAGCTCTGCCGACTTGACGTGTTTGCTTACGTTGATATGCATACCTCCCGATTTAATTGTACACCCTAAGAACGCGCTCTGCTGCATTCATTAACAATAATAGCAGCCACTGTATACTAACGAACAACTTAGGATAGGTTATGTAATTTGTAATAACAGCTTTTGTGTCAATAATTGAGTGGTGCACTACAAATAGCATGCTTGCGCTAACAATTATTAAAAGCTCGAGCCACTTCTGTAACGGTAATACCAATCATACTATGATTTTAAATAATTAACTTGAAACCTATGTCCAGTAACGGCTATGCGTTTTCGCTAATCATGATTATTTTAAGTCAACTCATTGTCCTAGGTCAGTTGCGAACTGATATCCTCGTTTTACAGCCGCTATAGAAAACGCAGTATGTAGGTATTTTATCAGTTATTTCTAAAGTACCTAGTTCAAGTTGCACTGATAAAAACGGTAGGTAAGTCTGTTCGCTAATTCAGGAATATCCGGCACAAAATACCTATGTGTAAAATCCGACAAGTTATCCTGAAAACATATTTTTTATGGATTTTTGTATGAAATTGGCGATTTAATTAATTTAAGTTATCCTGGTTTACCCTAAGATAATAATTGACGATATTAAATTCAAATTGGGTTTTTTAATCTGTGAAAATTTCCTGAAAGCGTATCACAATGCAAGCATAAAGTAGCAACGAAACTTTTCTGTCAGTCTTTCTGGCTGTATTTTTTAATGACGAAATATAAGATTTAATTAATTCGAAGCACCCTCTTACGGTGAAAGTCAAACTTAAATAATTTTCGCGTCCTTTTAAAATGTTTTACGTATTGTTATTTATAAGCGAAAGTCCATTAAGTTCTCGGCTCTTGTCTGACAGGAGTGTGTTTCGCGTATGAACATAATAATTTATAGCCTTTAATTATATTCGGTACCGAGTATATTGAATTCGCTTACTTTACAAACTGAACATGAATTTTCTCATTTTGAAAGGTTGCACCAATATTATAAGCAAGCATATTATGTCACTGTGTTGGTAATTGATTAAGAATTTCCGTTTCAGAATATAATATCAGTATAATTGAATACTCTACAAGAAAGCCTTTATATTCGTATTTCTTTGATTGATTTATCACTTCATCAGTAACTTATGAATATGTCGCATCAAGAGTGGCCGGAATGCGAAACATCGGGTCTTCTTCACGATCCGACATAGTTAAACTTAGCTATGGGCACTGTCGTGGGTACTCGAACAAAAGATATTTTTAAATCAAAGTAATTTTATTAATTCTCACAATTTTACAATAAACCGAAACAAACACGTGCGTTGGTACTGAGTGTCTGCCAAGACAGTCGAAACTCAACTGACCGAACACTCGGTCGGTCCCTTCCCTGTCCTCGCTGCATCCCTTCTACCGACGATCGTGTCCAAGCAATATGGCGCCACGCCACGCTTGCGTTTCCGGTGACGATTATTATTAGGTTTACAAAATAAATTGTTAGATGGCGCTGCGTATTGACCATGGCGCCATCAATCCACGACACGGCCATCCCTGACTAGCACCCGTCCTCGGGTGTAGTACCTGTGGACAAAAATTAACTCAGACAGTAATCTAGCTCGGCTATCCTGCCCGTGAAACAAAGATTAATTCTCTATGGTACTTTATTTCATCTAAATCTAAGTGAAATAATCAGCTGTACTAAGGCTTCATACAAGAAGCTTCCGTAGAGGACACATTGGAAAAGATCCGATCAACAAGTTACACAATAATGCTTACAAAATTGTCTACCATAATTCATCAGCAATGTACAACCAACTCATGAAACTTTCACAATACACTGTGCACCAACACAGATCATAATCGCACCAACGATTATCAGACCCATCGCCACATGTTACTCATGAGGTGCGGTCTCGAGTTTAGAGTATGGGTGTACAAGCCTGTTAATCAGATGTGGTCTCACTACCACTGTCACTGACTATGACATCTAATTCTCGAGGAACTTGATGATCGGGGATCTTCCTCACACGATCATGGGGGTCAGATTACCACACAAGTTACTACCACGCAGGCTATTGCCATACTATATTGCCTAAACTTTCTTTGACAAGAAAGCACTGGGATCAAAATCACCGGAATCAAAACAAAATGAAAACTTCTCACCGGATTCAATTGCTAGGTGATCAGTGGCTGGCTTCACAGTGCAGGCATTCACCCGGTGCTCTACGTTGCCGCTGCTAGTCTTGGTGTCCTTTTTCGGGCAGCGAGTGGCGATATGACCTGGTTCGTTGCAGTAGTAGCGCGTAGGCGACGATGTTTTGTTTGGTACACTGCTCGGAATGCCGACATAGCAAACTTAAACGCGCGGCTCGCTACTTGCCGCTGCTGCAGGTGCTGGCCTGGAATGAAACATGACCGCAAAGTATCACATAGCTCGGTCACTCCTGACCACATTTGGTACAGGCAAAAACACAATTAAAATTCGAACAAACTAAAAATAGCAGAGTTCAGAGTGTTACCCACTATTTGATTCCCAAATCTCAAGGTTACAATAAAAATAATCAACCAAGATGAATGTGTCTCATACTATCTAGTAACCTCCAGTTACTTAACTCGTCAAATTAATTTGCGCATGGGCCCCCTCGGATCGCCAAATCACTCTTGGACTTTATGGTTTCTCACGAAACCCCACACAACACACACAACTTAATTTCTGCCCTGTTTCAGCAACAAAACTATTAATTGACTTTCCTCTAATTCGTTAGTAATACTCTGATCAAAACTACCATCGATAACAAAAGGTTCCTTTAAGCCTTAGTAAGAATTGGTCAGAAACTGTATCAATTTACTCGTAGATTACATACTCGTACAACGCTCATGGCCTGGCTGCCGCAGCAGCTAGTGACACTCATGCCACCCATATCGTCATCACCTCAAGTGATACGATCTACACACATCACTTCACATAGGAATTTACGACTCCCAGGTCATTACAAGACCAACACAACAATAGTCTCCTTTCGAAGCCCTGGTCCACGCTGCACCACCAGCTGGCCATCGCCCCCTGATCAACTCACAAGTGAGTTGCAGTTACGACTACAGACAAGTACGTACAGTGCGACCTAATAGTCATGTTATGTGCTCTACTACTCGGTGGAGGAACTCTCCTCACCGTCTTCTACGTTTAAGTCGTTAGGAACTCTACTTAGAGGCATCTTTCGTATACGATTGTAAGCGTACGTATAAGTGCGCCTGGATTTAAAGACTTTTAGAGTATTGATTCAACCAGAGTCATGTAAACAAACTTTGATTATTATCTAATCATAGCGTAAATCATCAACCAAAGCCATGTACCATTGTGATCCACATTAACAATCATTTTAAGAGCTTTAGACACCTGGAAATCCACACACGAGTAAACCACTCTAACGCCACGGCTCTCCAGCCAACCAGTAATCGCATTGCTGTCACACATCCAACGCATGGATCCGTGTGCATCACCCTGTGACACCACACAACTTTACTACGGCCGATAGAGAACCCCTACTCGCGTGCTTTCCATAATGTAGGCTTGCTCATATCACGACTGTGATCACTATCTACTTCGACTGGTACATGACCTACTGGCATCTTTCTTTACCTATCGTGAGCATACTTGTAAGGTTAGAATTTAAAGTTTTTATCTTATAGCGATTACCCGCCAAAACTTCCGCTACCTTAAACGGACCTCTGAACTTCCGATCTAACATAATCTTATAATCTGATTTCACTCTTCGTTTTCTAATAACATGAAATCGTCAACCGAACATTTTGTTATAGCTGCCTTTGTTCTATCAAATCTGACAACAAAAACTCTGTGTGTGACATGTTAATCGAAAAGCCTAGGTTTCAATATTTCACGTAGGTAATATCATAATATTACTTTGCAAGTAAATGTCGGGTAGAAAATAGTAATAAGATCTCAAGCTGTTGCTCGTTAATCGTAACACTACATGTGATATGTTCTGTGCTGACTAAATATGTTTGACCAATACTAGTCAATGCAACAATGTTGTTAACTCGTTTGCCACATAATTTGGCTGCACAACTCGCTTTTAATAAACGAGCATTCAGCACCAGAATCGTAAACAAAACAATACAGCTCACCTTTATTTTCTAACGTGTCTGAGGGTAGTTGTACAACGTCCACTCGCCGTACACGACTTCCAGCACGTTTTCCACCATCTGCTTAGCTGCCACTACTCGTGCACAGGAATGCGATATATCCTGGTTTCCCTCACTTGCAGCACACGAAAGGCTTCGCTGACGGCTGCGGGGCTGCTGTTCCATCAGACGCATCCATTTTTGACATAGCACAAGCATCTTCATTTTGAACACGTGGGTCGTTGTGGATTTATTCCGCTTCTGATGTCGCATCAAGAGTGGCCGGGATGCGAAACATCGGGTCTTCTTCACGATCCGACATAGTTAAACTTAGCTATGGGCACTGTCGTGGGTACTCGAACAAAAGATATTTTTAAATCAAAGTAATTTTATTAATTCTCACAATTTTACAATAAACCGAAACAAACACGTGCGTTGGTACTGAGTGTCTGCCAAGACAGTCGAAACTCAACTGACCGAACACTCGGTCGGTCCCTTCCCTGTCCTCGCTGCATCCCTTCTACCGACGATCGTGTCCAAGCAATATGGCGCCACGCCACGCTTGCGTTTCCGGTGACGATTATTATTAGGTTTACAAAATAAATTGTTAGATGGCGCTGCGTATTGACCATGGCGCCATCAATCCACGACAAATATAACATTCACAAGAACGGTCCAGAAATTACCAGTTTTATCAATCGACTTGAAATCGACGGACTGCATCGAAACCATTGAGCTTTATCATAGATGCGGTTATTTGATCGAGTAGTTCTAAATAGTAACCAATGATTATGCAGTTCCAAATAGTGAACAGATGAGCGCATGCGCACACTCCCTCGGAAGGGCTTACCCAACAGACGCTCAAGGCGAGCCCTTGATGAATTTTTAATTGCCTGCGGTACTCTCTGATTCGACATTTACCAGCGAATCGATAAGAATTAAAGCAGCTATAAAGGTTAAGGCGAAACCCGTCCGTTGGTAGTGTTCGTACGATAAATCCAATTACCCTGACATTTCTAAATCATACAGTGAATCCGTTCGCCAGACAGGACAACGTTTTAATGAGAACTGTATATTTAGCTTTTAATTAGTGAAACTCTCTCTAATCTAGATATATGGAAGATTAAATTATGAAATAATATCTTAAAATAACTTAATACTAATAAAAATAAACTTTTCGAAACGTCAACTTCTTGCATCATATTCATAATGTTTTAATTAATGCAAAAATATTATTTTGTAGGTTGCGGTTTTCCTTTAGGAGTTTCCTTGACCGATATGAAATCATCAGTGCAGTAACGAGTGTTTACTCTTCTATGCCCTTCACTTGATCGCTCTTCCCACGTCGTTATGCAATGATAGCCTCGGGGCTCCGAGTAGCTTTCAGGAGCCAGTGGCGACGTCTCCTAGTAATTAACGTTAGTTATGTCTGGCGAACGATTATGATATCCCAGTACAGCGTCTTGCTAGTTAACCAATGTCGAGGCGGTAATGCCTTGATTTATGCTGCCTCCTCGAGGTTCGTTCACACTGCCTCACAAGGGAATAAACTACTCTAATAATCGCTTCTGGTCCCCGAGGTCCTTTAAATGCTAATGTCACGTAATAAGCTCAACGATTTACGTGATCGATCCTAACGATGTAGCAAGCGTGAAGACATTTTAATCGCACCAAGTTTTACATTAAAAAGTTGTTAATGAAAAGAGTTGCTTCTTTGAATTTAATTTACAGGTTCGATAAGGTGCGCGTTCACTTTTATGTTCTGTTATGTAGGTCGATGTTTTGAATTGAAATCATATAAAATGGACAAAATGTGATCAGAGCGATGTTCGCAAACGGCATAGCAGCGCGTAGCGGTCGTAGGAACCAGTCCGCGATGGCGATATTGACGATAACACGCGTAATGTGACTCGCCGAGGTTTGGCAGACCTCCTAGGGTTCTTCTGAACTATTAAGACCGTTTACTTGTCGACACCTAGCAGTCTTCTTATTGCTAAACACCAGTTTCATTTATTCACTGATGACATTTGCATGCTCCAGATAGTCAATTTATTTATAGATGGAGACTTGTGAATTATAATTTGCTTGATTACGGTTATGCGATTTTTTTTTTGCAAATATCTCCAATTTGTTTACTTACTGACAGCATGAACTTTGATATACATATTTGTCATTTTCCGGCAAATTAGTATGTAGGTAGGTACTACGTATATGTGTGCGATGATGAATTAAAGATAACTTGTTTCAAACAATGGTTTCGTGAACATAAATAAAGTAAAAACGTTTATAACTAATAAAATAAAAGCGTGTTATTTGATAGTTTTTATTTTCGTAAAATTATCAATGCCAGGCCATAATATTATGGAAAGGCGAGTAAACATATTTTGTAATAAATAGATAATTTTATGTCATTGGAATGTTGATGCAAATCAACATAAAGCTTATCGTTATGAAAATAGTTTAGCAAGTTAATCAAATAAACACCAACATTCTAAAAGACTATATATATAATTTAAAAAACGCGAACAAGATATTCGCACAGCGGATATTGCGTGTGCAATCAAAACATACGATAATGTGATAAGAAAGATAAAACGTTGCGCTACCGACCTAGGGTTGCTCCAGATTGTAGATGCGTCCTCTAGTGCGTTACTGTGGGCACTGTCACTGAACTTTCACTGATACTCATGTCACAGGGCATAAAATCGCGAGGTAAATACACGTGTTTCGCGTAAGGTTTCTGTTCGCGGGGCGCGAGGTCGTGCAACAGGTGCGCTTGCCGCAGCTTCCGCAGCGGCTCTGGCGGCCGGCTCCCGCGCCGACCCGCCGAACACGCCTCGTGCGTACGCGCACCTCCCCGCCCGCCCTCACACTGTCACTGAAGCCTTTCATTACTACAGTTTTCAGCGGCTTTTCATTGTTTGTTATAATGTAGAGTTATTTTATTAAATAAAATTGTTAGTACAACGCTTTGTGATTTTAATGTACTATTTGCAAACAGCAAAGTATTACTTACGCAGCTCAGACCAATAAAAAAGTATACGCAGTTATGCCTTGGATTTTTATTAATGCAGAAAATTTCTTAATGAGCTCTGTGTATTAAATTATTGTTTTAGTTAAACGATAAACATACAGTTCAGTTTATGGAACCAGTGCAATTACGATAACGTCATTAAACATCAGGTAGCAGCGCTAGTTGCAGATGCTGTACAACTAGGTGGAACAACCTACAAACATACATTATACACACATAGAAAAGAGCTTTCTAAGAATTAAGATGAAATTATTAGATGTCATAAAATAAGGTGCGCTGATCTGGTCAGCAAAACGCGTGAGAAAGTTGGTCTCTCACCGCTCATAAATCGTGTATTAGATTCTTCTAAATGAAGCCCTTGATTAGATGTTAATTAAAAGAAGAAGACGTTCTTTATGGCCGGCGCTTTATAGAGAAATGATGTCGCATGTTGTGAGTACGCGGGGTACTTGTGGGTTTTAAACACTTGTCTACATTGCGTCACGTCCATGCTTGAAGAATCCGAATCTTCATCGATCATCTTAATCAATATTGGTTCTATTGCTACGTTTAGTTACATAAATTGACTTTCCCTTCGATGGGTGTCGAGTCAATTAATGTTTGCTATCAGCACCTGTCTGTGATAGCGAGGACAGTATGTATCGTATGTACGCACGCAAGTGCCTTCATTTTGATTGCATTGAGGAGATTGCGTGTGATAAAGTCTATTAAGCGTAGCTTTTTGGCTGTATTATCGAATTATCTCACTATTCGTAAGAAACGGTTTCTTGAACATGCTACAGGGACGACACGCAACCTGTTACCACGGATTTTGTTCATGATTCTGAAAAAAAGTATACATAGATACATTTTGACCGCGTGGGTGTAGCATTTTTCTATGAAACAGTAGAATTTTTTTTTCATAACCGACGCAACATTTCTATGCTAGGGGGTGTCTAGAATGCCTGCCACCCTATATATGACATATTTTAATTTTACTTTGTAATGGTTAGAATAAAATAAGACATTATCAAATCAGTTTCATGTAAATGACGATCTCTGTCAAGCGACTCAAGAGCAACGAAATTATTTAATGAAGACGTCTATCACAATACCCGTGTACTTATTATGGCACAAGGCGTGTAATGAGTACGGTTTGTGATAGCAGTCTGATTTGTGTGGACTGTGCAAACATAATTTAGCTATTTTGTCGAGTGCCGCCGCTTTCCTGTCACATTTGGAATATTGGTACAATGAATACCGATGAGTTACATAAACATTGGGTTATTTCAAACGAAGATTGAATAACTCTTTCTGGCGTGAAAGCTGCTTTTCCTTATTCAGTTCTACATCATAATCATCGTCATCTATATGCCAATTTATTTGGGATCGACGCAGTGCTTCTTTTACTTCCATACATCCCTACTAGTGTTTTTGGAATTTTCTTTCCTAGCCATCATCAACATCTTTTTAACAATCCATTTGGTCTGCCTCTTTTAAGTATTTTTTCATAATCAACAACGGTGTTGCTTCGTTACTTGGCAGATTACGTATTCGTATATGTGCTTGTGCAACATGAATAACCTGAAAAGTTTATTTTACTTTTTACAGACATCTAATAATTCTTGTTTCTACTTTCTTACCATTTACATCTGAATGTAATATGTACATATTTCCATGTGTTCAAGGCACTAGGCGCTATAGAACATGGAATTACGATGTATTAGTATTCTCTTATTACCTGTCTCACTGAAATTCTGCAGGGAGCTTTTACTTCGTTTTGGATTATCTGGTCCTAAGCTAGCGGCACATGCCAACAGTATTTTCTATTGAAATTAGCATATTCATGAATACCAATAGTCTCACAAAGTATTCTGGTAGGAAGCGGTCTTTTATAGAGAAATTTAGCTTTTCATATTCATTTCCAACTCACTGGAAACATAATATTCGTAGGTATATTACTTTTCCTATTGATGTCGAATATTCTGTACAGTTATATTATAATAATTTTGTTCTGTACAAGTAGATCAATATTAGTACTTTGTGAAAATTTTATTTGTGTCATCGTACTGATACTTGGAAACCTTACCTTACACGATCAAGTTATCGCACTAGAAATCTCTACGTTTGTTTGCTTTCATGAAAAGCTGATAAGCGGTTTGCCATTCTTATGTCATTTACATTAGGTTTTAAATAACGCCTCGGTGGCGACATATAATTGCGATTACATTAAAAACACCTCGTAACAGAACACCCGTGTTGCCATATAAAGTCATTACATTGAATCAATATGCGATGGAAACGGGTTAGGTCTCAATAAAATGATAACAAGCGGCGCCGGAGTGCGAGAGACGCGATTGTGCTCATACAGTAATTAAGCATTAATAATTTTCGATTACCGCGAAGCGTGTCCATCCATTGCTGACCACGGCCGGCTCGTGACAGGTTATGTGGGTTTTGAGCCGTCTGCTCTCGGGAAGTAAGAGGGGGAAGCTACACGGGTGGTCAACTGTCCTTTACAAGCGATTGTACACATATCTTTATTCATTACTCATTATGTCTTTGAAATTGTAGAGACGCCCCTTAATTCACCGGTTAAATTAAAGACTTACTTATAACAGGCAGCTATCGACGATGACTAAAATTTTATATCAACTTTTGAATTCTACATAATTATAGAGATAACCCTTTTCAAAATATCTCTTCGTCAAGTACGACGGAGTGGAGTGCATTAGTTTCAAACAAAGTGAGTCATAAAGTTGTACAAGCACTTATTATTAGCACTGGTTGTTGTTTCTGAAGACAGATACTGGCGCAGATAATAATGTTCATTCATATGTTCAATTAGTAGATTTGTGCAATCCTAAATTGCTACACTGACACATAGGCGTGAAATAACAACCGAGCCTAACGAGCCAATTAGCTATGGAAGTGTATTAGACTGTTTTTAGTTTAGAAAACCGTATTCGCTTTTATGATTGCACGGAATCGTTACTGTTTATGTATTCGTAGTTGTTGTATAGCAAATGAACCAGAAGCTCAGAGATGATTTGAATCACTTGTAGGTACGTAGAAACTGCGGTCATCGCCACTCCACTTACTCCTCATTGGCGAAATGTATTGGTACCCTACCTACCTAGCTTGCAGCGATTCTGTTTTATAGATTTACAAGTCACGCTCTAGAGAGCTCGTGCTTTGCTTTACTACCCCGATCGGTAACGTTAACATGCGTAAATTATTGCTTGATCAGACCTGATCTCCTTTTTCGTAACCGCTTATAAATCTTTTTGCTTGTACTTTGTAATAGGGTCACATTAAATTTAAACAAGGTTCTTGTATAATGTTTTATGAAAAACAGTACTGTCGTAAACAGACACTACATAAGTTAACTATTCCAAAATGAGAATATACTAGGACTTGTTGACTGCAGATACATGAACATATTTAATGCTCCATCGTGAGCTTGCCATTTATTTCAATCAGCACTGATTTATCGGTTGTATCTGGATGTTAAATGTGATTTTACAAGATAATGCGTGTTTTCAATGCGTTGAACAAGTTAAGTTATGATGATTTTACGAATTGGATTCTGTGTAATGTCTTGTTTAAGAGCCAGCCATGTCAGTCGGTTTTTAATACTGCTAAGCTTATTATCGACATCCGATTATAAAAGCTCACACAGCTTTTAACTACCATTTCTAATTATTGCAATGAGATTGCTTGCATAAATCTTTCTCTCCCGCCCTGCCTGCTACAGCGTAGTTTTACGTTTAATGGCCGACGTCGAACAAGAGAGTCTTGTGAAGCAAAAGAATAAGATTAGTTGTTAATTGAAAATAAATTAATAACATTGTTTAATTAAAACTTTACATTTTAATACTAATACTAAACCTGTCTGTTCATGTCAATGAAGTAAGAGGGCCATAGACTTGACAACCACTAAGTATTCTAATATTAAAAAAGAGATTTTTTTTATGAAAAAGAGGGCTTTCATATTGCGTGTACATACAAACCTCCGTCCCTGAAGAATACAAATTTGGTTAATGTGTTTGTTTTGTTTGCCATTATACCGTATTGTCAATCGCACATAGGTACAAATGCAATTCCTTCTGGAAGTTTACAGTTCCTTTAAAATTTAATACGATTGGATTTTATACCAACTGCGTTCTAAACAATAAGTCATGTTTTACCTTGTCATAACCATTCTGTTAATCATATGCCATGTTTTTTATAGTCCTCATAAAATGCGATGAGATTTCCTGATTTATATTGCTCTCCAGTTTATCGATTCACGATATACATAGTTACAATGTTATACATAACTTTCTCACAGGCGTTATCCTTTAGCGGATACGAGGAAGCAACAGGCTACTTATTGGGTGTTGATGTAAAGCTCTGTATGTTCAAAGAAATCATCATTTCACACGTCGAATTTGGCTTTTATAGTCTCAATCATCTGTTATACCAACATAATGTGTACACCCTTTCAATTTTATTACAAAGTTGCTCGTACCTTGAAGACGATATGTTCATTAGTTGCAATTTATAGTGTTGCATTAGAAAAACAAACATAGTTATTTGCTTACATTGAAGCGTTGACAACGGACATGAAGTAAGCTGGCCAAGGTCCGGCATCACATAAAACATCACTTTAACGCGTCGCAGTCGCGTACGACGTTTGCAGAAATGGGTACCCCGTCACGCCTGTACACGATTTACCTTTAATATGATAATGCGACAGGTCTGCCTTTCTGCGGTTCGTGGGAATCGCTCGCCGCAGGCTGCAGAATAAACCATACTAACGTTTAATTAGGTTCCAATGCCTACTTACCTACACACGTGCAGCGGGTTGACGAGTTCTAGTAACTCTCCGTAATAATTCTCGATCGAGTAATAACTATCGACGTTAAACTTAAATGCAAAATTTAACGACACCAAGCAATTACTAGTCCTACTCTCACAGATCGCCACATCTAGCAAGGTTTGCGCAGTTGGCAATCTCGATTCCCCGAGATGGGGCATCCGGCTGTAAAAAGGAAATCAAACCAAGCTTTCCTTTTGTTACTGCTCCAGTGGCACCGTCTATGCGACTATCTCTATGATTGACGTGTTTGTTGTACTTAATACCTATACATAAGTATGTTAAAATGT
This sequence comes from Apamea monoglypha, assembly GCA_911387795.2. Lineage (NCBI taxonomy): Eukaryota > Metazoa > Arthropoda > Insecta > Lepidoptera > Noctuidae > Apamea > Apamea monoglypha. Next base: position 6,795,191 of record OU426918.1, read on the forward strand.
TTATTACCTTTAAGTAACTTGCCAGATGATTTATGTCTTGGTATAAAATGTTGATATAAACTTTGAAGTATAAATTGCAGATAAAACATTTTATATTGATGATGCCTGCCTATTTATGTGCATGTTTAGATATTGTATGATTAGTTCTTAAAGCTTAGTTAGGTTTTAGCGCCAAATTATGATTGTTTTCGCTTAACAACAGCAAGTGGCACACGTAAACATGGGGCGGGCCGCGCGCATGTGTCAGCCAGCGTGCGCGCTTCCTCCACATCGCTTTACATTAACAGTAATGGGTCTTCATGCTCTTTAACTACCTCATAATGTTGAAAGCTCTGCCTTACAAATTACCTAGTCGTTTCTGTAGATCTATTCGGGAGTCTCACTTTTCAACGTTATTTCAGTTTGCGCTCTGCTTGAAAGTGGTTGATGTCATTAAGTGCACGCACCGCAAATACCACTTGATTATTGTGGTTGTTGTGTAGTTTTTCCCTGGTCTAACGTCTACCCCATTAAGTTTACTGATTGCATCAAAACTGTTAAATTTCAGCTTTTCAGCTAAGCTCGCCAGTCACGTTCATCTAAGTGCCCCTCTTGTGCAAAGAAATATTGAAGATGCTGTTATAGCAAAATCTAGAAAATGACGAAATACAGTCCCAGTAACTGGATCTAAGAATAGTACGGGCCATAAGTTACGACAAAAATTGAATGATTACCGATTATTAATAATATAATCATTGCGTGACAAGCTACTATTTTCTCTCATTTTCGTAATTGATACTTTCAAGGATATTCAATCAATCTAAGATAGGTACCTGTCATATTATTTTTAATAAGTGATTATTTGCGTCGATGTGAAACGCATAACGCCATTAGCTTGGAGGACGTAAATGAGTAATGACTTCGCACACTGCGTCCCACACAGGTCAATGGCAATCACTATTATTTTCACAATTACCTCACTCAGAGAAATGGCTGTTTGATTAGCGTGAAGCAATATTTCGTTTGCCACCAAATGAACTTTAAATAATTTGTTTCTTTCACACGTTATTGTAATAAATGTGATATCGTTCCTATGCGTGCCACTTGTAAAACAACACAAATCGTATTATACGAAAAGCAATACTTGAAGCAATAAAATAAATAATACGATAGAAAAACGATTCGTAATCTAAAGATAGATTCATTTGAATAAATGTCGTGACGGGGGCAGTAATTTATATGTGTGTTAGCTTGAGCATGGCTGTACGTACTAAACCGCATAAGATTTGCATTTTTGTCTCTACGAAAAGATATTTATTGTTATAATGTGTGTTTTGTAATCTGTGGTCGCGCATCGCGTCATCGTGTGAAGCAGGATTTTAATTACAAACATACATATTATGCATACAATATGTCCTACCGTCGCGTCGGTTGGTTGGGAGGTGTGGAGTAGGTACCTGTACAGTTGTGTATAACGAGGATGTTACGTGTAACGTAATACTAGTAGTTTTCGCAAATCCAATGAGTCGGCCGGATTTTGTGTAACGTACGTGACTATTGAATAGGCGCAGAATCATCTATCGGCGTTAGCGTCCTCGGCAGCTTTGTTCCCGGATACTTATCTCGAAAGCGTCGCGTCATTCATGAATGCTATTGTGTTTCCCCTATTCAGGTCGTTACTTGATACGATGCACAACTTACGCGCCTTTGGGATTCCATGTTTTGAGGTTTAGTGGGTGGTGCGGGCGATGACGGCGCGCGGCGGGATGCTCCTGCGGTCCACTTTGTGGTCCGTTCGAGCGTGCCACCATCATCGGCGGACGTCGTGACCGCAAACACCGCGCCAGGCCCGCAAACCTGTTCCCTAGCCTTCAATAGACTCATTGAACATTACTCTCGTCGCCCTTGATGTGGTCGACTATTGCGCCGCGGAATTGCTTATGATGGGAAAATCATTCAAAAGTAATAATACGTAAAGGAATTCAGTTCAAATTGCAATAAATGCAAACAGACTATACATAAATAGCCTGGCGTACTAGATCGCTGTGCATTCGTCGAAGCCAGGCGACGGATGATTCATGCCTTTTAGCTTACAACCCTCGTCGATGACTTGATGCCAATTTTACTGCTCAGTGGAACACTCATAAACCACTGCATACGTTTATAGCTTAAAATTGCTTTTATTGTTTGTTGTTTTTATGAGTCTGAGAGCATTGTTTATTAACATAATAAATTTTATTAACAATCTACAGTACACTTGTCGGCTGTCGCCTCTTTCAATAGAGAAGAACCCATTGTGATTATGAATCATTGACATTATACTGGAGAGAGTAAAAAGAAGACACATATGAAAGTCAAAATAAAGAATATATGAAAGTCATTTCTTTCTTTAACAATTTATCCAGGCTATTGATTTTTATGTAAATGAAAATTTCTCTACATTACAATCCAGGCAGCCGCTGGGTCTTTGTTCTTCCGGACGTAATCTTTTACATTGGACACAGTGGACACCTGGAGACTATAAGCTTCCAATCAGTGTTTTGATTATGTTAATGCCCTTTGTTATGTCAATTGGATTACTTGGTTTATCTTCAGACTTTTTGAAGTTGTATTTTTATCTAAGCCCATTGCTTTGAAAAAGGCCTCGTTCGACGTTTTCCATTGGATCCCAATTCATCCCATCACCTCCTTCATGGCCTATTGTAAACTCGTATTACCCTTATTTTACTAGTCTTTATTCCAGCACAAAGCTTGTGCTTAGCTTTGTGCCGTTTGGCCCCACAGTAAGAGTGCGAAAGAATGCTTCGTGATTTTGATTTTGACCGCTTCCTCACTTCCCGGAATCCGCTTCGTATCCTCGTACATCCCTGGTGGAAAAGCACCCTTATTCCGGCGTGGGGCAGGCATCTTCTGCCCAGCCCCGTTTAATTTGGCTGCCGTTTGAGCCTAATCAGCAAATATACTTTATGAGTGCCCAATTTATACATAAATATTAAAATTTCCCAATTATGTGGGTACTTTCCAAATGCCTAAGCGAGCGCAGCTCTACATGAATCTCACGACCTTACCATTGAACAACTTATCAGCACAAAAATACGTTTAAATTATACAAATAATGAATGTTTATCTCGGTCAAATATTTTACTATTTTGTCAGTTTATGTGAGAGTCAAAATGGCGGGTGTACCATAGCGAATTAAATTATACCAATTACCAAAAAAATCTACCTAAAATGTACTATTCAGTACCTAGGTCTAAAAAATCTGTACCTCTTTCACAACGAAATTATTTAGAAAGTAAGGTACACCCGCCATATTGACATCAAGATGGCGGGTGTACTATAATATTTTATTATTTAACCATTACTGATAAAATATAATTACACCAAAAAATTGTACCTAAAAAGTACCTCCATTAAAAGAAAACGTACACTTGAACAGTTGGATAGTTTCTTAGAAATAAAACAACCGTGTTTTGTGTAAAACTAAACACGATACTTAATTATAATAATATTATTGATATAGTTACATATATTATATGTACATTGCAGTGCAGCCCAGTGGTAACTGCCCCGACTTGCAAGTTGTAGGTCGCGGATTCAAACCGTGTCAGGCGCATTACTTTGTGTAATTTATTTCATCACCACTGCTCTCAAAACGGTGAAGAAAAACATCGTGAGCATGTCCTAGAATCATAAATTCGAAGACATGTGACATCCACCAATCCTCAATGGGCCCGCGCGGTGGATTATGGCCCATTCCCTCTCCAAGAAAGGAGGCCTGAGTCCCAGCAGTGGGAACATTATAAGGCCAATAATGCTAATGCTAAATTATGCATTTATATTTTTATTTATTTTATTGCCCGAAGTCTGACAACTAGTCTCACCATGGGGGTATCTACATGTACACGTGTTTTCCAATAACTAGTTTTTGGAGGTCAGACAGGCAGTCGCTCCATGTAAAATACTGGTGTTCAGCTGCATCAGGTTAGACTGGAAGCCGACCCTAATATAGTTGGGAAAAGGCTAGGCAGATGATGACATTTATATTTAAAGGATATTTTTAAATTATGAATTATATGCACGATAATAATTATTAATAGTTACTATATTCCGTCGGTTTAGGTAGGTAGTTAACTAAATGTAAACAATCTTGGCATGTCTTTTTATCTAAAAGTTGTCTATAAATTGTATATAAAAATCTTTGCGACTAGGTATTTACCTAAATCGATGTTAGCTAATAAACTAAATTCGAAAGAAAAATTGCTTTTTTGCCACTTAATTTTAACATGTCAAATATATCAATGCTCAACCAATCGGCAGAGTCTATGTTATGTGAAGATAATAACATTGTACAATGTAGACGTAATGACTGCAATGGCATACGAACATTAAATTACGAACTAAGTAATACAATAGCTTTTGAGCTGAATCAAACAGATGTAATTTGTCTTAAAGACATATGGAAATAACATTAAATAATAGAAAATACGAAATTCTTGGATTAATTGAGTTTTTACCATCCGGCGGCGATGTTACAGACATCCACAATATTGGCCACTATCGAGCTCATTGTCGTCGTAATGCTGAATGGAAATGTTTTGATGATCTTAATAATTTTATAACCAAAACTCCGAATTCACTTATCGCTAATTGCATTATGTATGGACAAAAATAAAGAGGTATCTAATCATTTTGACGCGTAATTTTCATTCAGGATGTATACTTCAATTATCCCTAGAATATATAAAAATATGCACCTAGATCAATAATTAATTATAATATTATCATAGTAAACGAGATACGGTTGTTTTATTTCTCAGGAACTATCCAACTGTTCAAGTGTACGTTTTCTTTTAATGGAGGTACTTTTTAGGTACAATTTTTTGGTGTAATTATATTTTATGAGTAATGGTTAAATAATAAAATATTATAGTACACCCGCCATCTTGATGTCAATATGGCGGGTGTACCTTACTTTCTAAATAATTTCGTTGTGAAAGAGGTACAGATTTTTTAGACCTAGGTACTGAATAGTACATTTTAGATAGATTTTTTTGGTAATTGGTATAATTTAATTCGCTATGGTACACCCGCCATTTTGACTCTCACCAGTTTATCTGTAACAGTTGCAGAATAATTAAACCACTGCCTTAAAATATCTGTCCTTAGGTGTCTCATATCTTGAAATATGTCTCGCTGGGGACAAGATATAAATTCATGTTTGCAACGTTTGAGCACTTTGAACTCAAGTATTTCTTAACTGAACTATTAAAACAAACTCATGACTCATTCTATCAGTAACAAATTGCATTCAACGGATCGGATATTTAATACGTACGGAGAGACAGACACACGTTCTTATAATTTGTCATCGTGATTATCTCCTAAATCATTTTATTTTGTCTTAATCACCTGAATATTATAATAATATGTACTACGCACTTTTGATTCGACTCTTGATAACTGTATTTTGGTTATTAATACATTAATATTAACATGAATATACATGCGCATTATGCAATAAGTAACTTGTTTTTCTGGGGTATTCAATTTCATGTACTATTAGGCATGCTTACAAGCATCGTATAATAATAATTATACAGTTATATCACCTGTTAATCAATCACAATAGAGATTTTTAATTTCTTTTATGATTAATAACTTCAATGATTATTTTAATTGTATCGTAAAACTCGGTTTAGATTGTATCTGCCGATGTCACACAAAGGTATTATATGTAATGGTACACCGGACATTATAACAACACTGAGATTAGCATATCCTCATTGGGGGTGCAGCGCATGTGTTGCATTGATTCGTTTCTGAGAAACGTGTGTCGCGAAATTGTCGTAGACAACACGACGCGACTGGCGCGCGGGAAACGAATGCCTGCGCCCGCGCAGCGCTCTCGCCAGGTGCGATCACGATCAAATCACACGAATGAGCATGCATATTGCATTATTATTCCATTTAACTTTAAATGCCTATGTGCTCGTCTTAAATTCACTTGAAAAGCTCTTAACATGAGGCAGATTGGCTTCAATTCTCATTCACCGCAATTAAATTAAAACAGACACTGAAGGCTTTGGTTGTGTACTTTTAAGATTAGTTGGGAAATTGAGAGCACACGAATTTTCTGAAAACTTTCATCCTGTTATATTTGTAGACCTACACAGCTGTAACTGTACCGTTTTATAACAACTTGGTTCTTGGATTCACCTTTGTCAACAAAATAACAAGTAGGCTGTTAAACGTAAACAAATAACAATAATAGTTAACTTGTCCGTTTAACCTACTTCAATGATTACGTACACCTTCGAACTATAATGTGAAACAAGATAAAATGGTTTGGACAGCCTCCAACAGCCGAGGCCAACACTTGTCACAGTGATTACACCGAGGATCATTTGTTAAACGCTACGAACTGTTACTCCACTGTCTCCATTGTCATTATGCGTACGTTGATTTGTGACTCCCACTCCCTGTGTCTCAACAGTAACAATACTAGAATGCTTTCAGGATTGTACAATTTGCCAATACCTGCATTTTAATGTTTAACGTCCAATTGGTGTCAGTTTTTCTTGGTGTTCGTCATCTCACATCTGTTGATTAATATGTAAATTCAAATGACTTTTTTAACTTTTTGTCGTTGAATAGTGGATACCGTCAATAGGACGAGATGAAAAGCGGTAATAACTCTTTGCTGTAGATAGGGCAAATGGTTCGAAGCGAGCTCCCCGCCGCGCTCTCATCCACTACTCATGCTGCTTGATAACATCCATTTCCTGGGTGGCGATCCATCACCTTTGCACCTCGTACTCTCACCATTGTTCGAATGTTCACATCTGGTTGATCTTGTATCATTCATAAAACCTTCTAATCGATCGGTGCAGGCGATCGGTTTAAAATACATTTTATGGTAATGCACCCGTTGCTGCATTACGGATGTAGATTCTAATGTAAGTTTGGAGATCAGTTGCACAAGCGTCAAGTATCATTGCAGCGTAGGCGTGCATACCGCTATCTGGTGATCTTGTTCGCCGTGCAGCCTGTGAACTATGCATTACATTTGCTAACCCACATGAAAATTTTACATTACGGAACATAAGTGCTTGGCATTTTTACCGTATAGCGGTGTTTATTCTCGGACAATTCCTGCTTGTAGGTACAATTGAACGGTAGTGAAAGAATTAGCATATTGACTGACAATGAGTGAAAAGTTAGAGGACAGTTGCGTCCTCGGCGTGATGCGACTGCAAGCACGACCGGGACGCATGTAAATGAAGAGTTGCACACGGTGCAAGTATTTGTCAGAGGCATAAACAATGCATGTAGGGCGCTCAGGACAGACGAAACAATGACCTCATGTAGACTTACAGGAAAGAGCTATTGTACAGTTCAAACGGGCTTATGTTCAAAATTTATTTCCATATCAGTTCGCTTTTTAGGCGAATTAGTAAACATTTGTTCTCGATGAGTGTAATACGTAAAAGCATTCCAAAAAGAACACTCATACTTGATTTTCAATAATCTCATGGTTAAACATGCAATAAAGTTATGTACCGTATCTTTAATGCCATTGCCAAATAGTTGATGTGATGTATATTGTGGGTTCTCATCAATATGTAAAAAATCCAGCCAACATCGATCATTATGTTTAGGTATAACTATATATTGTTTTTTTTTACTTTTTAGTAGTTCTCTCTAGATTTGTAGAGTGGATCTTTTACTTGTGGTGAAAAACGGAGAGTGAATACACAGACAACCTCTCACGAGTGTTTCTAGAAAAACCTACGTCTCCGTAATGTCGCGTCGTAAATAGCTGCAATTAATCATAGTTAGTTACGAGTACTACCAATTTCACTGAAGTGTTTACCAATATAACGTATTTAAATGGTAAAGCTGAGTCTGACTTTTGAATTAGTTCTTATTTGAACCTTTCACCAATAAAAATATTTTATCACTTCTAGGAGTTTAGTTCTGCTGTATGCAGCAGTTATTTCTTGTTCCATTCGTTCTAATTCTAATTGAATGTAAGTATCTGCCCATATGAATCGTACTAGAGCAAGACGCGATTGCATTGCGAGCCTAATTCAATTAAAGTTGTATATCAACTCGTGTGGTCCCCTAAACATGTCAGGCAAGACGCGAGAGCTTTCATGTGAACTCTTACTACTAAAATGCGATGGCATGTGCTGTTATTCATGAGAGTCAGATTTCATCTCGGGATTGACGTGTAAATGTGTCGACACACAGATTGGGAGATTTATTGTTGTTGCTTTGCATGAATTGTCAGATCTATGTGTGGCTCGGCCCGCAAGCACCGGCGGCGGCGCGTGCGCACCACGATCAAATCTTTCGTGTATCTGAGATGCGTGCAATGATATCAAACAGCGGTGAATCAATCTTCCGTTTGTTAGTCGTTATCTGTGATCGGCGCCCACACCGCGTAAAACAGAGAGTACTCATACAGCGTGAATCGCTTTTCTTCCATTGCACCTTAAACCATCCGACGTCGTGCAGCTCGCAACTCTGGCCGCTGGAGCCGCTTTATTGCCAGTGCCCCGACATATCGCAATAACTCGCAACTTAATTAGGGAAGAGATGAAAGTAGCTGGGCACGTTGTCGTCGAAGTTGGTATTTAAATTGCCGAGGGCCATCCGTTCTAAGATACTCGCGTTTTATTGCGGCCCTAATGAATCGTATTCATTGTCTCGGAATACAACTTAACTGTTCATTTATTATAATGGTTTTTATACTGCATCTAATACTGTGATGTGTTAAAGACGTTAGAATTCTCAACGTCGTTATAATATTCACGATCGCTTTTAACAACAACACACGCCCACTCCATGTTCAGGCGATAATGATCTTGAAATCAGCGTAGGTCGTGTTTATTGGTGTATAGTACGAGACAGACTCATCCCAAACAATGTTGGTTCAATATTGAGACTGCAAGCCTGCATATTTCGTTGTGCATTTATCCAGCATGTTCATTCTCATAGGCATTCATGTAGGTTGTTTATGGTTTTTGCATACACATGTATACCTACGTAACTATGTCTTTGTGTGCCAAGGATAATTGCAAAGGGTGTGGTGCTGAAAGTCTCGATGAGAAACCGTCGATAGGACACGTAAAAGTACGAAGACTACGTGTTGTACTAAGAAATGTTGGGACAAACGTGTTTCGAAATAATAGTTTTGCAAAGGTTGGGCCTAAAGTTTATAGTTGTAATTAAGTCTGGGAATGGGGGAAACATTCACTCACGTTACTGGAACGTTCCTTTTGTTCACTGGGCCACTTACACAGGTCACATCAAGATGCTTCATTACATTACATCTCGGAGCCTTTCGCTGTCGTTAATATTTCGTTACCTACTTGATTATTTAGCAAAATAGACTTTAGAAATAAAACGAATCGAGTTCAATAATGTTGCTTTTGTAGACTATAACGTCTGCAAATACAAAATCCTTGAATTCAGAATAAGTAGTAAAATATGCATGACAATCGCTTTCATTTTGACAGACCAACAAAAATCCATTGCGTTGAGTTGGTAAGCGTCAATACGGGTTATAAAGCATACGGCACAAATATCTTAAAATTATATTGGCTATTAACCTAATAAAAATCCGAAGTTGGTGTCAATTATTACAATAATTATGTTATCGATCATAAAACGGAATGCGAGCTATAGTATTCTGATGTTGATGATCTTCAGCTAATGACCGCCATTGCTATTATTATTTTACAGGTGGGCCGCCTTGAGTCCCGTTCTTGTAATAGTACCCTTTCGATAATGACTTGATAATAAATCAAGGTCCAGGATTTACAATTGACGTGATTTAAATTAGCCATTACCTTCAAAGCACGAAGCTCAATAATCAACTCAGTATTTATGAAGGGCCAAATTAGTAGTACAGGTTAAATATGTGAAAGTAAATACATGCTGGTTTTTTATAGGTAATGGATAATTACCTAAGCTTAAATTTTTATACTATAATTAGTTTTCATTTTTGCATTCTAAATATTCTAATACAATTCAAAATTCATCCACCTAATTACCAGCTACCTAAAATCCAAGCATTTTTTTGCAGATGCTCTTCAATAATCATTTTATTCAAAAGCTCATCAACCAGTTCAAGTTAGATATGTTCCGTGTAATAGTGTAGATATGAATGCGTATAATAATGTGTATTTGCACCACAACTCGGTGCGGCCTGCGCGCAGCTGCCCGGTGCCCTGCGCTTGCGCCGCATGGCGTTCCGTCGTAACATCCACTCGAGATCATAGCTTTATACTCCTGCACTTAAATAGTACAACTACATGCATTTCCGGCTCAGATCTACTGTTTCCAATCAGTATTCAGCACTGCGGAGATAAAGACTAAACTTGTTAATATTCTAAATGAAAACAGAACTACAATTCTTCGTAAATGTCGCTTAACTGCATTCCTTTATTCAATTTACTTCTAAAATTAACTAGAAATATGTGTATGGATACAATTGAATAGACTAGAATTAACATAAAATGATGTAGTTAAATAGATATTTCCTTGTAAGGGCCTTGTTAAACGTCGGGGCGGGTCTAATCAAGCTCCATTTATAATCCCACGTGTAGGTTTTATTTCGCTGCTAACTGCTTAGCGGATCTTACATACCGTCTCACGATTATAATTTTATTTGATCGACACCTTCACTAGTATCTAGGATGTGGACTGTAGTCCATTCAAATAATCAAGAAATTGAGAAGTATTTAATTCTCCGAAATAGGAATGAGATCATAAACTGCATCACGACCTAAATACTTAAACGATATGTTCAACTGAAATAATAAAATAAATCATCATGGAATTGGCGGGGAGATGACATGTCAAATGTGGATGAGGGTAGGCTGTGGGCTTGATAGCGGCACGCGTACGCCCGGGCTGCGCACACGCACCACGAGGGTGCAGAAGTCAAACGATTTATGTGCCCGTGTCGAGTCGAGGACATACACGACAACACGACCGCTGTGTCCTTTAATTCGGATTTACGCCGCCATTGATTTCGGGTCGAGATTAAATTCTATTGTGCTGAATCACTTCCATGACATTCGACACTACTTATTGTTGATATACGATCCCGTCCATTTGTTCGGGAGCTTTAACCGTCAGGGATTAAGGATTTTTTTCCCTCTGTTTGCAGGCTGAACTTGTGGATATGAGGGCCGAACTGGTGCAAGCACGAGCCGCGTCAGCTGGTAAGTTTTGACGTATTATATAGCTACAGATATTTTGTAATCAATATTTTACAGTCCAAAGTTTTAATTGGTGCGACTAACTGACTGGTCAAACTTAGGCCAATCCCGTTAGGGACGCGCGACGTGACTGCGCGCGTCAATTGTTTTAATGATTAGGAATTAAGCCATGCGACTATTCGCGCCAGATTATACACCTCATCAATACAAGTTAGTTGACACAATTGACGTCCCACATCCCGCGCGGGATTCGCCCCAGTTTTGCCAGAGCTTTAGTGTGATAAGGTAAAGCAATCTTCGAACACTTGCAGACATTGCTTAGTCATGTAGAGTTCGCCCCCAATTGAATACTAGGTACTGTCGATCTTGCTTTATATAACCTAACTACTCTTACGACATCGTCGGGAAGAGATACTTACCTATTAATGATTTCGTGCCTATGCCTAATCCTGCTCAAAACATTCATATCATGTCCATAAGGTTTTGCTATAAAATGTGATGTCTCTTTTATTTATAATTGCTTTTCGGGCTATGTTATTGTGACAAAATAATTTAATATTTCCTCCAGTTTTCCTTCTATACACCATGTTGTGGAATACCAAATACCTAGTGCTATTTTAACGCCCAGACCTTATCATAATGTTAAAATAAATCATATCAAAATGTCTATATTAATACGTTGCTTGAAACCATATTCTAACGCTACAATGTCACCAGTCATTTGTCCTTATTCAAACTAGTAGTAAGCTCTTGTAACTGCCCCGTTAGTCTCGTGGTTGCAAGCGCAACTGCTGAGCGTGGGGTCCTGGGTTCGATTCCCGTGTCGGACAAAGTGTTATTGGGTTTTCCATTAGGAATTTCTTAGTAACAGTCCGGAGTTTGGAAGTTGGCGATTTAATACCCGCGTGCCTCGGAAAGCACGTAAAGCCGTTGGTCCTGTGCTTAATCTCTCTCCGGTCGTGTCGGATTGCCGTCCCATCGGACTATGAGAGTAAAGGAACAGAGAGTGCACCTGTGTTTGCGCACACACTTGTGCACTGTAATATCTCCTGCGTACCTGGCTAATCTCTGTTGAGATTAGCCACCGTGACCGAAATCGGTCGGTGGGCTATTATTTTATTTTGTTATTATAAGCTCTTGTAAAGAGCTTGTCTGGGAAAGCACTTCCCGGGGTCCCACCTTGTTCTGTCGCTAAAACTGAATTTTAGGAAAGGTTAAGGTCAGTAGAAACTATTGATAAAGTTCAAAGCAGCGTCTGAATGTGCAGGAGGTTGTCAGGAGAGCGGCGACACGGCCGGCAACGTGACGGATGCTGCGAGGGCGCGGTCTGAAGCGGCACAACTCGCGCGCGAGAACGCAGCGCTGCGGGAAACTGTACTCGCGCTACACTCTGAACTTTTTGGAGCTAGGTAAGACGACAATGATGCTACTGTCACAGTCAAAATATGTTCGTCACCTTAAGGTCTATTTTTGTCTGCTCTTTGCACGATATAATCTGCTTTACCGACTTGGCATTAATTATTGTGTCAATAACACAGAATGATATTCAGCCTTCTTCTTTACATGTCAGACCGAATTAAAAATGTGACTCTGACAGACTGACAAATAAATAATAAAAAAAAAACTTAAAATAGCTAGGCCACTAAAAAAGTTTTAGGTTGATATCAAGTCGACATTAGTCAAAGGTGTAAGCTATTTGACTATCGATCTTTGTACAGACGCCAGCACATCAAGCTACTACAATCTGTCAAATTTCTTTATTAGATTTTCAACTTTATCGCTAAAGCATTAAGGTTCAACGTTGATTGGGAAAAAGTAAACACTTTCGTTACAAAATAAACTCTTGTGCAAAATCCAATGCTTATAGACCGGTTTAGGCTACGCGTTGTCTGTCAGTAAAGAATTTAACATTTTTATTTATAAGAATGGCAATAGTCTAGCCACCAATAACATGAAACATTTACTTGTATGCCTGCGTAATGATAAGTTACCTTACCTATAATAATCAAAATTGTATAATTCCAGACTGGCCACAAAGTACCTGGACAAGGAGCTAGCGGGTAGGATACAACAGTTGCAACTTCTCGGCAGGGATATGCGCGCTGAACTACGAGATTCACTCTGGGCTCAGGTAAACTTTTGTTTATCTCCTAAGCCTACCTATATCAGATTCCTCAGTTTTTGTTAATTTTTGTCTTTCACCCAAAGTCTGTGTCTGAAGACAGAATGAACAAAAAGTGGAAAAGGAATTTATTAGTAAACCGATCCATTCGATTTCGGCATTCTGCATCTTTCACTCGCTTACCGAATGATCGAAAAATGAAGGAGCAGATGAACGTTCTATATAATTGTTGATGTCGTGTAAACGTGGAATAAAACAAAAGTGAACTTTCAGTCGAGTTAGGCGTCTGATGTCGGCTTTAATAACCGCCTGTCTGAATAGTCAATCTCAGGCCATAAAGCTTACTAGAAAATATTACTTGATTGAAATGATCTCCGGAATGTGAAAGCTCCTCTCTAGTGAATAGGAAGAAACGTTAGGTAACTAGGTAATAGAATTAGTAGACTTCTAATGCCATATATTACCGTAAATTCTATAGTCATATATGCATAGTGCACACACCACAATTTAGAGTATTACGCAGTAACTACACCTGCAACAAGAAAGCTGAATTTGCGTCGCGCCGTACATATCGATAAAGTGTTCAGTAAGCTTATGTCTGCGCGTCGTCTGCACTGCGCTTGCGGTTTGTGCATACATTCGGAGAACACCTGCGAGGTGTGGCACTTACAAAGAATGATGACGAAAACATTTGGCATTTTTATGCAGTAAACGTTATGTGCGCGTTGGGCAAAAATTACGAACTTCCAAACCAACTTTCATTACTTATTTAACCTCTTTTTTAAAGTGTGGCTAAGTAATAACATCCGCACCGGTCGATCAATCAGGTTAAGCTACGCTTGCCGCGGTCGGTCCGTGGATTGGTGATCATTTTTCCATACCGAGACCCCTCCGTGCCTCACGTTAAGCTGTTGGTCCCGGCTGTAATTCTTGGATCTTTGACAGTCGTTTTGGGTCGTCAAAAGCCCGAAAGTCTGACAACCAGTCTTACCAAGGGGTATCGTATTACCCAGTGACTGGGTTGTGGAGGTCAGATAGGCAGTCGCTCCATGTAAAATACTGGTACTCAGCTGCATCCGGTTAGACTGGAAGCCTACCCCAACACAGTTAGGAAAAGGCTAGGCAGATGATAATTTTTTTTTAATATTTTCCCTTTTCGCCATACAAGGAACTCTAGTGCAAAATGTCACGTTTCTAGACCCAGCAGTGTGGGCTGTGCGTTGTGTCAGTGAATGTTTTTTTTTTTATTAAGTTGATTTGGGCATAACGTGACACAAATAACGTGTATAACCTTGACTTTACCCTCGTACATTCCGCTATCATAAAGTCATGATATTATGCTTACACAATATTCAATGTACGGACGCCAGCACATCAAGTTATTACAATCTGTCAAATTTCTTTAAAAGATTTTCAACTTTATCGCTAAAGCGTTAAAGTTCAAGGTTGATTGGGAAAATTTGACAGTTTCGGGTAGCTTGACCTGCTGGCGTCTGTACTTTGCATAATTTAACTAACGTTTTGCGTTTTTCCGGCCGTTTTGTGGGCGAAGCTGTTGTTACCGCAAAAAATGCAAAATATGTTTCGTTTTCAAGTCCCCTTGAATTAGAAAACACATTACAATGTAGGTTAAAATAATACTGTTATGATTCAACTCACCCACGAGGACGTACTTAACCGTAAGTGGACGCCTACTTTAATTTAAGCAAAAATAAAAATTTGCTAAGACCCGTTTCATTTTTTTGGGTTTTTTTTTCCTTATTTGTTACTACTAAGGTGCTTATAAGGAGAGGCCTCTTTTAAAAATAAAACAGTGTCCGCAATTTACTAATGTAGTATATAAAATTCATAATATAAAAAAAAAAACAAACAACAGGTAATAGTAACAATCAGAGTACATCGCTAGAGTCACAGCAAAGTTACTTTAGGGCAAGATTCATAGAGCGCACTTTGACTTTACTTTCTTAAGTAAGCGTATCGTATGAATGTGAACCTTTTTCTAACGCATATGAGTAATGTTCATATTCGTATAAACGAATATAAGCAAGCATTGTATACGAATATGAACGTTAACGCTATACGTATAAAGTTCATATTCGTATGCGACGCTTTCTTTACTTGTCAAAGTAAAGTCAAAGTGCGATGTGTGATTCTTGCCTTAAGATTTTCATCTTGTCTTTCTTCAATACATATAGTGACCTCGCTCACGACCACTTATGGCGCGATGCGGTCGGTGTTTTATGCCATAAACTGCATACTACTGTTGGAAGTTGGAGGTGTCGTCGGGACATAAACAAAAAAAAGGAAGAAAGTATGCAAGGAACACCATTGTTCCATGTTAGTTTTAAATTAAATTATATTATTGTTAACGTAATACTTAATTCTTTCTATGATAAATTAATGTAATTGGTGTCGTACCGTTTTATTTAACTATAAATAAATAAATAAGGCGAAATCAAAGAGTACACTGCATAGAATTTTATCACACAGGAATCGACCATATTTCTAAACTTTTGCTAGTTAATACTATAAACTGCTGTACAAGGATCTTATGCCGTGAGGCCATAATTGGAACTAACGCCTCCATCTTTTTTCAATAAATTTCATAAACATGCTGACTAACAACGCCGTGTAAATGTTATTCAAGCGCTAAAATATCCTTGTAGAACGAGAATAACATTTATTTGGCAAAAGTTCGTGAAACACTAAATACAAATGTTTAGAATTATTTGTTTAAGTTTTTAATAACAATAGTGTGCTCACGGCTGCGTCAGAAAGGTCCATTTAAGCATTAATGCCAGACAGATATAGATGCCATTTAGACAGGAGCAGTGGTGGCCCAGTGGTTACGGCCGCGACTTACGAGTTCAAGGTCGTAGGTTCGAACCCAGACAGCCGATTTACTTCGTGTAAATTATTTAACCACCATTGCTCTCAAAACGGTGAAGGAAAACATCATGAGGAAACCGGCATGTCTTAGAACCAAAAATTTGAAGATATGTGGCATGTACCAATTCGCACTGGGCCCGTGTGGGAGATTATAGCCCACTCCCTCTTGAAGAGAGGAGTGTCCTAGCAGTGGGAACATTATAGGCTGATTTAGGCTGATACATTAGATGCTGTCTGACGCTGGTTTTCTAATGAATCTTTAGGGATAAGTAACAAACAGTTATACAACTGTAGTTGTAGATATAATAACCTCAACTTTTCTTGAATAGGTGGAGGCAGAGATCCTAGTGCAACGTCACAAGACGCTGGTGCGCGTGTGCCGCGGCGCGGGCGCGGCGCGCGGCCTGGCGCGCCCGCCGCCCGCGCCGCCCGCCGCGCCGCACGCGCCGCACGCCGCGCGCGCGCTCGCGCGCACCGTGCGCGTGCGGCGCTCGCCGCATCTGGGGCTCGGCATCTCTGTTACGGTGAGTACACAGTGTGGTTGCCCACTAAACTAGAGTGACCATTTATTGAAAAAAAAATAGACAAAATAGGTACAAGATGGATTGACGGAAGCAAATAATGATACTATAAGTACGTTTCATAAATACTTGTTCCTTTAAGTATTTCTTCCTTTGCTATACCTAATTTATTGATTTGTTTATGTGAGTGTTTGCAGAAAAATCAAGTTCTTAAAAAAATAAGTGCGCTATTTGAATTTCATGCGAGAAGGAGTACAAGTGTGTTGAAACGATTATAAACCCGGCTTGTTTTTTCTCGACTAACATAGTCTTTATTACGAGAAACCTTACTTATTTTATTGCCTGCTGTAACCGAACCTAGTAAGCTAGTAAGCTAGCAGAGGACTCTCATTAGTTAAACGACGGGATTCGATTGAAAAGCCTTTTCATCGCCAAGTCTTTGGACTATTTCCAGATTGATTAAGAACCTTCCTACACTCATACTGTCGATCTCAATTGCCACAGGGTGGTCGTGAACACGGCGTGCCCATCCTGATCTCCGAGCTGGAAGCGGGCGGGCCGGCCGCGCTCACCGGCGAACTGTATGTGGGCGACGCGATACTCGCCATTAACGACGTCGATCTCACACAGGTATAGTTAAACCAGAAAACTTATTTGCTTCTGTAATCTTCGTGTTTCCGAATTATCACGAACGTCGCGCCACAGAATAACTCCCCACAAAAGCAAAGCTTCTAACTTTTGTAATGCCGCGGTTTGAAGTAGCATTAGGCGTCTGTATGACGTTCGCCCTCTATTAGATTACCTACTCCAGTCGGAGATCGTCACCTGTCACTCAACATTTTTGACAAGTTTATTGGAATTCCATAGAGTTGTTAATGTATAACTTGGTAATCATGGTAATACAAAATAAGTGCTTCCGTGGTTGTAACAGCTCTATGTCAGATCTCATCATCGCGAGTTCGTACTTCTGAAGATAGACGATGATTTCCGAACCGCCTGCTTTTCCTTGGAGATCTGCATGTAGCGGTAGATCTACTACTAACAGCTACATTGATGGGGGTCACCAATGAAAGCTAGCGGTCCCTACATGACCCCGGGTATAATTCAGAGTTAGAAGTAGGCATCGACGTTCTGACACGCACAGTTCTTGAAGATGTATACATTACATTCGCTCGAAGCATGTTTTTAGCAAGATAGACGGACGACATTATTGCCATGTAGCCTAGCAATGTGTGAAGTCAGCAAGTGGATCATGTTGATGATGTCTGCAGCTGGGTTTAGACCGGCCAATCCGACTTGTTGGGAAAGTTAAGTGATACACGCGCTAGCTAGAATTTCGCGACCTAGCTTAGCGCACCCCCCTTAAACCACATACATTCCGAAAGCCACTAAACATGTTACATTTCCAGGCTTGTCACAAAGAAGCGGTACAAGCGCTGCAGAGTGTGAAGGGCGACTGCGCGCTCTGTGTGCAATTCATAGCCACTGACGACGACGACAGGCTGTCAGAAGATAATTATAGGTGAGACTGGAATGGAATGATACAATATTACATAAGATTTGATACTATAATCCGTGCCATTAAAGAAAGGAATCGAAAAGTTGGGCCAAACAAAGGAAATAAACGCCGCAATCGTTCACTTCGGGTCGGCGCCCAATGGTGGTACAGCAATTTTCAACGACAACGATGCCGCGGTATCCTTAGGTATGCCGCGACACGGTGTCGTCTGGCGCCCATGTGCTGGTTTGGTCCCTGGGGTGGGCACCGCGTGCTGTGTTCTGGTGCGTCGGTGGTGGGGAGTACTCCCCAGAGGAGGGTCCGGTGACGGACGACCGCGGCGGGTTCACGGATGAGTGCTAACGCGTTCCCGCCGTAAACGGCAGAGGAGGACACCGTGGAATTTTAGTGGGTTAGAATCCCACATAACTGCACTGTCTCCCCGTGGTAGTGCAGAATGCATGAGCATTTCTCCACGATAAATAAAAAAAAAAGATATGCCGCGGCGTCGTTAGGCTCATTGAAATTTCAATTTCATTGTCGTACACAAATTATTTTTCTATTCGTCGCATAATCTGCAACGTCTTATACAAAGCTTCAAAACAAAATAATGTTCACACAGACTTATTTAGCGCGGGCTTACTTGTACTGCATGACCACTGTC
This sequence comes from Apamea monoglypha, assembly GCA_911387795.2. Lineage (NCBI taxonomy): Eukaryota > Metazoa > Arthropoda > Insecta > Lepidoptera > Noctuidae > Apamea > Apamea monoglypha. The sequence goes on from OU426918.1 coordinate 6,814,101, forward strand.
CCGTGTCCTGACTGACCATTACGCTGCAATATTATCAGCATCATAACATAATATAAATATATGTCTATGTCAGGTTCCCGCTGTACCCGGAGGACGGCGAGGTGTTCGGCGCGGAGCCGGACGGCTCGGGCGCCACGCCTACCGCGCCCAGGACTCCCGACTACAACAGGTTTGTGCATCCCTATTACATATTTATTGTGGTCAGTTAGACCCCACAGACGTTTTCCGGTTCATACAAAAATCCCATAGGACATTAAGTTTTACCCGAACTAGTACATTTTACACGCACATTTATATATTTTTAATTTTACTGTAATGTATGTACGGACGCCAGCACATCAAGTTACTACAATCTGTCAAATTTCTTTAATAGATTTTCAACTTTATCACTAAAGCATTAAGGTTCAAGGTTGATTGGGAAAATTTGACAGTTTCGGGTAGCTTGACCTGCTGGCGTGTGTACATATAAACCTTCCGGAATAAATTCTCTAAGTGATGGTGAAATCCGCATCATAATCCTTGTTGTAGTTTGGAAGAATAACACGATCACAACTACATTTAATGTAATGATGTGTGATGTAGACCTCGGTTGATGATGTTTTAACTAAATGTACTAGCCAACTAAGATTGCGTGTAACTATAGCCAGCTAGGGTTGCGTCGACTTCGAGCCTATTTCAAACGATCATTAAGATGTACAGAGTGACTCAGAAACTGCGAACCGTATAAGGGCCTGTACCCACTGGCGGCAAAGCATCATTACATGCAAGCGCACACTGACGGCAACTATGCATACTACGCCTCGACATGGAGGAGCATGTCGCGGCGTCTTTAGGAACACCGAAGCGTACTGTCGCAACCTCGTGCTTGCTTGTTCTTTTCACAACAGTTGTAACACTGCCTTGCGCCCCACTTTGCCTCGGCATCCCAATGGTTGCCCAAGCATTCCGAGTGATGCCGAGGCATTACGAAGGCTGCTGACACGGCCATGACGAAGCATACCACAGCTTTGCTTTTGTACCTACGATGATTATTATTGAAATTTTAATTTTATTGTCATACTATTAAATTATATTTCTATTCGTCGCATAAAACCTCTTTGCGGTGCCGTATGCCGCAGGCTCCGTGGCCACCTACGGGCCCAACTAGTCTTAAAAATTACCATCGCGGTATCGACTCAAAAAAAAGAAGAAGATAGGGCCATCTAGGAGGCTGTACGTATTCTGCAGTAGACCTTCACAGACTAATTAAAAATGTTGTGTGAAATGTAAACTAAAATATACATAAAAGCAATTTGTGTGGCTTTGAAACAGTTAATATTAAAACCGCCTCAACATTTTAGTAGGCGTTCATAATTGTGTTTGTTACAGAATACATTTAACGATACAATTACAGGCTGTTTACCTTTGAAGTTCCTATAATAGTAATAATTTATTAGTAACTGAAGTCCGTATGCACTTACTTAATGGCTAAAGTAATGAGACAATTTCTGGAAGAGAAAATAGTATTATTAGCTTTCGTTATTGCCCTACTTACTTACTTCACATCTTCTCATATACCCTGTCCATTAGGTAAACCGTTTTTTGGCAGATAGAACTAGTGATTGCCGCAACACACAATACATTGATTGATACACGTACGGTATTATAATGTCTGTAAGAAGCCATAAATAACATAATGCAAGGTACTGGAATGGAAATGTAAGGTACTGCCTTATCTTATTGAATTATGTTATATATTTATTTTATTACGCATTTTAAAGTTAACTTTTACGTAATCTGGAATATGTACGTTTTAAGACAGCTGTCAAAAAACTGTTAACCTAATGGCCAGGGTATAGTTGACTGACTGTATGAAGATCAAAATAGAGAATAAAAAAAGCTTTCGTTATACCGCTCATAAACATGGAAATCATACAGTATACTCACTTACTTTATTCTATTCTTATCCGTTTTGAGAATATCTCCATTGTAGATTCAAGAAAACAGATCAATAATCTCGTACGTCGATGTTACTACTTACATACTATTCATCATTACCATCTCAGTGTGCTGATTTAGTTGCTGGACATGGCCTGCCCTAAGTAATACGTTGTGTGCGGATATTCCCGAAGTCGAAGGCGTAGGACTTATTAAGGAGAAATGAAGTGACAGATAGCTGGTAGCACACTGAAGTTTATTTTTCAAGTACAGATTACTATACTAATAATCAGCCGTCCCATTCTATGTAGGTCGAGTAGGTAGTGAATTTTTATTTATTTGTATAAACTTTATTGTACACCACAAAAATACATAACAAAAAATAGACCGAACACTAGTTTTGTAAGGGGACAGTTGATAATGGTCGATGTTGACCCCATGGAATGGAGAAGGTTGTTGAGTTTGATAGTCTGTACCACACCCTTAAATATGACCATACCTTTCTGAAACATCCTGTATAACCCTAAGCAAAAAGATCGGTCCTGCTTTGCGCTCATTCAGCGGATTCCCACGACCTTCGCTAGGTCATCAATTTAGTTAAATAAAATGCTAATAAGTAATATAATTATCAGATGGTTACAGAAATTCGAAATATGTAGCATGTCATCAGTCGATGAATAAATTGGATTGATATTGGGTCCAAAATACATAGATGCGATAATTCACATGCTTATAAAATTTTATTGAAGAACGTGTTGTAATCTCTCACGCCCTACGCTTCACTGAGAATATTTTGTAAACTCTTTCAAAATCTGGCTGACGAGAGTGCGGTCAAGCGTTTCTCATCCGTACAGTTCAGTGTTATGGGTGTAGTTGTTAAAGGAACACTTAAACCACGTATGTTATAAGTGTTCCCTTAAAGCCGATTTCCTTTGTAGTGAAGATTGTTGTCGTTGGATGACTGACGGTTCATTCTGTTCCCACTGGTTCGTATTGACAGAACACAATAGGAGAAATGATAAAGCGCACTGTAAAACAATCGTGCCATCGTGTATGTGAACCATTTACATTCAGGGTGGCAGTGACATCGACGCGGAACCTGTAACCATGGATTCAGTACACTTCTGGACCCCCCTTCTTCGAAATTTCTCGTCCAGTGGGGTCCACAATCATATACCTACTGAATCACTGGTAGGTATTGGTAACAGATTGCGCGTCGACACAAATAGTCTTTCCGTTCAAAGTTTTGTCGGTGGTATACATAATATACAGGGTGACAGATCCCTGTCACATACATAATATACAGGGTGACAGATCCCTTTCAGCCTGTATATTATGTATACCACCGACAAAACTTTGAACGGAAAGACTATCTGTGTGGTATACATAATATACAGGGTGACAGATCCCTGTCACATACATAATATACAGGGTGACAGATCCCTTTCAGCCTGTATATTATGTATACCACCGACAAAACATTGAACGGAAAGACTATCTGTCGCCATACAACAGAGGAAATAAACAGAGGTTTATTTTTAAAGAATGGCGTAAACGACTAACATCGTATGTTCCGCTCTGCCTCCGAATACATTTCAACGTTCAGTACGTGAATTTTTTAAATACGTAATTCGTACAAGCAGTCCAAGCGCCTACTGACTGATTATAATTATTTAGGAGGTACGCTCAACAGTTTTCAGTCGTTATTTTTGGCACCGTAACAACTTTGTCACATCTGCTCCCGACAGCCGCGTCGATGACAACTCGTGTAACCGACACGTAACGCCAATCATGGCGACAACATATCATGTCGGAGTAATTACCTACATTACATGATCCTATTTATTAACCTATTGACCGCCCCGTCGGATTAATAAGACAAATGTTTGCCGGATCCGTTTCAGTCGTATTTATACGACGAAGGACGACAACGACGAGAACCTATGTTATTTATTTTATTATTTATGTACACGCAGTAAGATAAATAGGGACATTTGGATATATAGGGTTCCTTTTTTGTTTTTTATTTCATTGCACGACCCTATTCGTCGGATATTTATTTGTCGATTTGTGAGCTGGGTGCTGGGGTTACGGCAAAGGATAGAGAACCAATCGGTCAATAGGTTAAATGCTACCCCATGCATGGAAAAGAAAACGAATAAAATAATGCGTTTCTAAAGTTAATAGTGTTATAATAAAGAACTATCCCTACCATTATTAAGTATACCGCACTTTGTACGCACAGCTACACATCATACACATCAAGCTATACATACAGTATAAGCTGACTTCTTTCTGATTGTACGAAATACCTATACAATGCGAGGTCAGCTAAAACTGGAAATGCATAGCTTAGTGTATAGCCGTGTGTACAATGTATATAAAATATTTACTGGTTTACACTAATATTATCATCTGCGCGACATTAATCACATCACGTCTCATACAGGAAAATCCTTAATACGTTTGCCCTTTCTTAGAATTCTGACGGTAAACCCTTTATTGGAATGGTGCCCAAAAAATTACGCCCATCACATTAAGACACCAATTTAATACAATTATGACTTCCGACTGTACACTAATCTGTTTGGGATAATATTAGACAGTAACAAGTTATTTAAAACATCAGAAACAAGTTATTGACTTGTGAATGTCACAACAAAATACCGAATAACAAACATACTATTAGAATATAGGAATCGTGTTCATGCAAAAAGGTATTCTTCGTGAAAGTGCACCATTTGGGTGGTCATAAAACAAATGAAGGGCGGGCGTTTTGGAGGAGTCTTTTGTAATTTTGACGTCCGAAAAGTGCTGATTCTTAGCCTAATTTGAATAAATAACTTTTGATTTTGATATAAATATGACATCGGACTATCACCAATGTTGGCCGACTTCAGATCATAATGAGCTTTGGTCTCCAATATATTCCACCATGTTTTCGCGTTAGGAACAGAAAATGACGTTCTCTTTACGTTTCTCACGTTTTGTTTCTGTATGGCGCAGTTTCGGTCCACATCCACACCCTGCTGCCGTTCTTGAGGACGGAGGCGTAGAGAGAGTCCGTCAGTTACCGGAGCCTTTTAGGAGAGGCACGCTGAGTGTTCCCGGGATAGGTGGCCCTGGAGTATCAGGCTTATCTGATGTGTTCGCTTTAGATGCGAAACGGGAACTGATCCTTGCATTGCTTGGATTTATAATGTGAACTCGTAGAATAATACCATGTAGAAAACATGAATTTGAAATATGTTGGTGGCCATGATTAGTTTTGTAGAAGTATGAATGTATAATCAGCTAAAAAGTTAAAGGCCGCTAAGAACCTAAGAGAAAAGTTGTCATGGCTACGTATTAAACGTCGTTGTCAGAGCTGTCATAATAAAATATGTATTAATAAAATACAATTAAATGTATAGTTATTTTGTATTAAAAGTATAGTGTTTATAGAAAAAATGATATCAATCAATGTGGGCGAAATTCCCAGCCCTTGGATGTCACTAAATCGTCGTAGTCTTATGTTAAAGTGGATGGCTGTGTCTGTGTATTGATTGTGGATAGAACGTGGCCTGGTGTCGTGAGGAATAGTCAGATCAGCGCTTAACGGTAACGGAATGCTTGTCTGACCTGGAGGAATGAATGAAGATAACTGTGAGTATGTATATTATGTTACAGTAGCCCCACTTTACGAGGTTCGAATTACGTTTTCCCACTTGAGTTCGGAGACGGTTCAGGGACTTCCAAGTGGACGGAAGGTTAATTATTTTTCCTAATAAGAAGAAAATAAAATGTAACTGTAACTTTTTATTTTACGTGATAGATTATATCTAAGAATAGTGTTAATTTGCACTTTCACACAATTCCGTAGCACTTTCTTAGGGTCTAAAACGCTTTGTTCATGTGTTACTATATAGCACAGCCTTGTTACTATTGACGTGTATACATGAACTTACTGTAGTCGTATACTCGCAGACGCACGTCGGAGGCGGGGTCGCACAGCGAGTGCGAGTCGGAGCCCTACCGCGTGGCGCCGGCGCCCGCCACCTACCCCGACTACAACAACATCAACAACAACCTCAACATACTCGACATGGACGACGACTCCATCAAGATTGAGGCCAGACTCGAGGTAATACTACATCCTGAGGTCTAGAAACTATACGAGGTGGTGATTTGAGATAGGACTGTAAAGGCAGCTATGTTCATGCTAATTGAAATCGTTACCTAGCTTTTTGAGTTACATCCGACTACTAATTACTGATTCACTGGTTCAACTGACGTCAGAAAGTCTGTAATTTCTTTTTTCTGCTCTTATTGCCTTGTTTCAAATGCCACTTGTAAACACAACAAAGATTCGAATATTAGAGGATTTTAAAGAGGCATGAAGAGCAATCAGCACTGTTTTACCTATAATAAAGCAATGTGCCGCGTGGTGTGTAGTGGTCGGGCAGCGCGCGGGGCGTGCGCGCGGCGCGCGAGGCTTCGTCCGGCGAGTCGGCGGCGTCCACGCCCGTGCACGCGCGCCCCACCGCGCTCAAGAAGAAACGCAAACCTCAGGTACAACCCACCTCGCTTGTGCACGACACCTGCTATACAATACTAGTAATATGATAGAAACTTAATTCAATCTCTCACACAGCACTTTATTAGGTAGCATTTCCCTCACTGCAAATTAAGAATTTCACAGTACCTACTATATTATGAGGCGTTGCCCGCTCTGAAAATTAAAAATACTCACTCATACTACTGGTCTGACTTGGTATTCAGAAAAGACGCCAAACTATATAAAATAATGTTGGTATAGGCAAGCTTAAGATTGTTATATGCGCTTTGGCACGCGAGTAGACATTTCACTGCAATGGGCATCTCGGTAATTTCGATTAAAATCGATAAAAACAAGTCAAAAATAACTTTACCGTTACTTTGATAAGGTTGTATTCTCCCTACTGCAAAGTTGTAGCAACTTGTAGAACAGTTCAGTTGCTGTTAACATTTCGTTTCTTCTAGACAGAGCGCAGATTAGAAACCTCGCTTATTGTGGTATGTATCAAGTCCTTGGTTATTTGGTTATTGTCTTCGCACTAAGCATTTGTCCCGACATTGACGCTGCGTAGATAAATACACTGCACTAGCGCAACGCCGCGTTGACGCTGCGACAGTGTTGCGAACACGTAGCGTTAGCATCGCGTTTTCGTGGCGTCTACGCTGGACAAATTCTAGATGTGAAGCACCCTTAGTAACAAGACCAAGATAGTCCCCATGTTTACATCGGGGAAGACCTTGGCTAGCGTATGACACAGTAGAATCAGCTGGAGCGTAGCCAATGATGTTGTTTAGAGATTGCGCTGTACTGCATATTATTATTAGTTATCATACTATAGTAAAGTCAACCGCAAGTCTATGGTCATTTGTCATTGACGCCTTAGCGCCTTTATTTCGTAGCAGTAAGGGCTATTTTCATAGTTCATATGACGTGCGATTGACCGTACGTATTTCAGGCTGTAAATTAAATTAATTACCACATTAGTCGTTGAAATCATAATTGGTATTTATGGTAGTGGCATTGAGTAAATGTTTTGATGATTTGTTGTAGGACTGGCGCACTAAAGGCGCGTACAGACCAGTGGAACTAGACGCTCCTTCTTCGGACGAACCTCTAGCGGAAGCGCCCTGCGATAACCTCCCTGTCTCTGATGGAGGTAGGTGACATATTTAGCTATGTAATAAAACTTAATTATAAGAACTGTTAGTCGTCAAAAATAGTGTAGGTTAGTAAATTCAAAACCTGAACTTATGGATAAAGGACGCAACTGTTCTGGCTTACATTTTGTTGGTAAATCCTCATCCCAAGATACTCTAATTTTAACTCGATAATTTTATACTTCATCCACATCAACAAGTTCCAAGACTACTCGACCTTCATCGAAACTAATTGTGCATATATTCGCCAGTGCCCGAGTCGCCCCTAGCGCCAGTGCCGCCGCCGCCGCAGCTCGCTCAGCCGCCCCTCATCGACATCGACCCTAAGGACTCGAAGCCCGTCAGCAAGCCCAACGGCGACATCAAACCCCTCAGAAGAGAATCCAAAGGATTTAGGTAATACTCATATCAACTATTTAGTACTCGCAACACTATTTAACGAAAACCAAAGGAAACACCAAGGTCCTGGCTTCGATTCCCGAGTCGGGCAAAGCGGTATTGGATTTTTACATCTGGAATTCCTCAGTAGCAGCCTGGAGTCTGGATTGTGCCTGGTTGATGGCAATAGGCTCGCCCCCTATTACATGGGACTTAAACATAACTGGCGAAATGTGGGGGTACTGTAGCTACACATCTGCCTTACCCTTCGGGGAATACAAGCGTGATGTTATGTTATGTATCATCGCTTCGTACAAAACCCAGGGTGGTATTTCTTTAGCATCAATTTCGATTCTTGAATAAAAAAAGCTTTTTCAAAAACTATCGATTCATTTATAGAGGTATAAGGAACAGGGTGTAAAGTCCACTCATCCTCTATAAAAAGGGAGGATCCTTTGACCAGACGGGTAATGTGTCTGTCGGGCAATTGCCCAACGATTGATGTTGGGAAATTGAATCTATGCTAATTGCGCGGTAAACTCTGCTTGCTAGATGCAAGGTTTGCGTGACGTCAGTATGACGCGTTGTTCGCATGTGGCGTTGTAGATACCGCTACACATTTTTCGTTTTGTCTAAAATCTAACTCATGGTTCCTTCAACCACTTCGCTCTATTTATCAGTTTTGGTTGTCGACCTCAAGTCTTATCGTGAGGTATTCATTCAATATGCTACTGCATATTGGCAATTTATTGAGATAGATAGTCAGTCGACTGTCTCATTTAAACATTTTTGCGAAATGTGGGTGTACTTACTATAGCTACACCTCTACCCAACCCTTAGGGACTTACAGGCGTGAAGTTATAGGTGTGATGTTGATGATCAACGTGCCATAGTTGTTCGAACTACAGCTACTAGCTGGGACATAGTCAAGCTTTACAGCATAGACAAAGGCTTTCTGATACCAAATTCAGTAACAATTGTTTCAACATAGGTACAGCATAGTACAGAAAGGTGTTTTTCATTCAGGTCACAACCCTACTGAATGAGGAAAACAACACCACGAAGGCAGTAAATATGTCATAATATTTTAAGGATCCTTTTTTATTCGATAAACCACAGTATAGTTACTTCCGCCCGTACTTAATATACTGACATGCGGGTTGCTGACCGCAGAGTCATCTGTACCGCACCGGTGACATAAATGTGACAGGTACTAGTACCGGGATGGAGCGATTTATGAAGCTGGGCATCAAAAAAAATCAAAACATATGATTAATTATGACGGTTTATCATCATCATACATTAATAATGTGTTAAGACATTGCCAACGTCGAGGCATACAGTGTTACTATACTAAAATTAAAATTGTACATACTACTGTTCTTAAAAGTACCCTAGGCTGATAAAACTTTTGTTTTTCCTAATTATGTTAAATGTTAGTGTTTAGGTCGCTTCACCCCGTCAGTGGAGTAACATCTGCCTTAATTAAAAAAAAAAAAGAACTTGGAGTTTATTACCACATTTGCATGCTTAAGATCTAATTCGATAATGGACCCTGTTCAATGGCAAAAGCGCCTAAATACAATACACACCACGCTCATAAGGGGCGGGGTATTAATATTGAGTGTGTATCAAATTTTCCGCATTCCCTACACAGGATAGGGTCCGCGCGCAGGGTGACTGCGGGCGCGGCGCTCACGAACGGCGAGCTGGAGCGCGCCAAGTTCCCGCCGCGCCTGCTGGCCGGCGACGGCGACCCGGACTTCGGCACGCCCGTGTGAGGCCGCAGCGCACGCGCACGACACGGGACGCGCTGCGTGCTACTCGCGACCCGCGCCCTGCGAGGGAGCACGAGTAGTACGAGTGCGGGGCGTCGATCGACGTACTTAGTATTATTCGATCTCACTCTGCGTGTAATGGCCTACCGAATTTAGATTTAATAGTATTTTCATTCTTTTACGCCGAGGTGATACCCGATTTTGTGTGTTTATTTTTCATTTCATGTACGATACGACTAAGGGAGTAGTTTACGCGTAGAGTTGCGCTCAGTCGCTTTTATGTGTCCATAATGATAGTGATCATGAGATTAGTCGATTAGCCGACTGTTCGGATCTCCAATCAGCATTCATACAAGTGTGATTCATTGCCATTACGCGGAGCGGAAAGTTCATCTATTTATTGATCATATTGGGTTGTTTATTGATTTATATCAATTTGACTTGTTCGGGCTTTAAAATCTTATTTATTAAGCCATATAAAAAATATATATAAATACATATATGCCCAGCAAAATTTATAATTTATTTGTAATGCACAAAACTGTTATTGCCAACGAAATATTGATGGATGATGTTTGAACACCCGATTTGTTAACGTTTCTCTCTCACATGAGTCCTTTTTTTTTTAGTACGGGAAGTTTATGTTAAAAAGTAATTATAGTCTAAATATGCGGGAACACCATCATTAAACGCAAACTAATCACAAATTAAATATTGTCAAGTTGCCAACAAGTATAGTTTTACGAAACTGAAATCGGGTTCAACGTGATTAATGAAGACGAACGGAATGTCAGCTGATACTATCTCACACGTTTGATCAGAGCACATTGCGACCTTTTCTTAATCAAATAAAACTATATCTCGTCCATCAACAGGCAATAACAGTCTCTATTTACTCTTTAGAAGTGAAGATTATACGTTTAAGAATTTAGACAATTTTAATAATCTCATGTGAGGTGCGTCAACCTGATTTATTACAATTTATTTTAGTTGTTTATTTTTCTAACATTTTGTGTACATATTGTTTTAGATTTCGATTGTATATTTTAAAATAAAATAAAAGAATTCTATGTGTAAAATGAAGGAAATTCAAATCAATGTGACGACTGATAAATAAAATAGTTAACAGTATCCATTTTGTACACTCCTATTTAGCTCCTACGTGTGTATGTTAATTGACAAGCGGAATAACCATGAGATTTAAAATAATATTAAAAGCGAGCTCTTAAGAATAAGATGTTAAAGTTAACGTGTTATATTCAAGTAAAGATGATATCTTTTTAACCGATACTTTAAGTAGATTTAAAATCATCTACGACATTTAATACGTCGAACGGTCCATGGTGAGTATAATTATAATACATATCAGCACGGCTCGCTGAGCGTAAATACTAACTGACAACTGTCTAGTGAGCTGGACATCTGCCAATAATATTTCCACACGATATACTCGTATACAAATGTGTGCGTGCCTACACACCGGTAGATAAACAATTTAAATTAGAATAACACCTTTTAAATAAATATTGAACAGTTATTATTTACTTGATAAGGACGTTGAACTTTTGTCAATTTTACCAAGTCGTGCAATCAAGTGATTAGCTTCACATTATGGCTCTAAGTCCTTAGTATGAAATTCAGTTGAATCTGTTCAATGGCAAAAGCGCCTAAATACAATACACACCACGCTCATAAGGGGCGGGGTATTAATATTGAGTGTGTATCAAATTTTCCGCATTCCCTACACAGGATAGGGTCCGCGCGCAGGGTGACTGCGGGCGCGGCGCTCACGAACGGCGAGCTGGAGCGCGCCAAGTTCCCGCCGCGCCTGCTGGCCGGCGACGGCGACCCGGACTTCGGCACGCCCGTGTGAGGCCGCAGCGCACGCGCACGACACGGGACGCGCTGCGTGCTACTCGCGACCCGCGCCCTGCGAGGGAGCACGAGTAGTACGAGTGCGGGGCGTCGATCGACGTACTTAGTATTATTCGATCTCACTCTGCGTGTAATGGCCTACCGAATTTAGATTTAATAGTATTTTCATTCTTTTACGCCGAGGTGATACCCGATTTTGTGTGTTTATTTTTCATTTCATGTACGATACGACTAAGGGAGTAGTTTACGCGTAGAGTTGCGCTCAGTCGCTTTTATGTGTCCATAATGATAGTGATCATGAGATTAGTCGATTAGCCGACTGTTCGGATCTCCAATCAGCATTCATACAAGTGTGATTCATTGCCATTACGCGGAGCGGAAAGTTCATCTATTTATTGATCATATTGGGTTGTTTATTGATTTATATCAATTTGACTTGTTCGGGCTTTAAAATCTTATTTATTAAGCCATATAAAAAATATATATAAATACATATATGCCCAGCAAAATTTATAATTTATTTGTAATGCACAAAACTGTTATTGCCAACGAAATATTGATGGATGATGTTTGAACACCCGATTTGTTAACGTTTCTCTCTCACATGAGTCCTTTTTTTTTTAGTACGGGAAGTTTATGTTAAAAAGTAATTATAGTCTAAATATGCGGGAACACCATCATTAAACGCAAACTAATCACAAATTAAATATTGTCAAGTTGCCAACAAGTATAGTTTTACGAAACTGAAATCGGGTTCAACGTGATTAATGAAGACGAACGGAATGTCAGCTGATACTATCTCACACGTTTGATCAGAGCACATTGCGACCTTTTCTTAATCAAATAAAACTATATCTCGTCCATCAACAGGCAATAACAGTCTCTATTTACTCTTTAGAAGTGAAGATTATACGTTTAAGAATTTAGACAATTTTAATAATCTCATGTGAGGTGCGTCAACCTGATTTATTACAATTTATTTTAGTTGTTTATTTTTCTAACATTTTGTGTACATATTGTTTTAGATTTCGATTGTATATTTTAAAATAAAATAAAAGAATTCTATGTGTAAAATGAAGGAAATTCAAATCAATGTGACGACTGATAAATAAAATAGTTAACAGTATCCATTTTGTACACTCCTATTTAGCTCCTACGTGTGTATGTTAATTGACAAGCGGAATAACCATGAGATTTAAAATAATATTAAAAGCGAGCTCTTAAGAATAAGATGTTAAAGTTAACGTGTTATATTCAAGTAAAGATGATATCTTTTTAACCGATACTTTAAGTAGATTTAAAATCATCTACGACATTTAATACGTCGAACGGTCCATGGTGAGTATAATTATAATACATATCAGCACGGCTCGCTGAGCGTAAATACTAACTGACAACTGTCTAGTGAGCTGGACATCTGCCAATAATATTTCCACACGATATACTCGTATACAAATGTGTGCGTGCCTACACACCGGTAGATAAACAATTTAAATTAGAATAACACCTTTTAAATAAATATTGAACAGTTATTATTTACTTGATAAGGACGTTGAACTTTTGTCAATTTTACCAAGTCGTGCAATCAAGTGATTAGCTTCACATTATGGCTCTAAGTCCTTAGTATGAAATTCAGTTGAATCTGTTCTAGTTTAAGGACGGGACTTAAGGAGAATGAAACATCTCAGATGCCGAATAAACACTGAGTATATTTGGTGTATGGATACCTCTTATATTTACTCACATAGGTAGAATATAATATACTTATCTACTACATCACACTAGTTCTGTCATGTCACGCATGCACACGTACGGCGCCGTGTCAACGTCTCGTAATGTTTTTACAATAGAGTTATGTAATGGCTCATAGATTTAATAGTGTCTCGCTAGACTGCAGTCGAGTCAATGACATGCACGTGATCTTATAAATTGATAGATAGACCGTTTCTAATGCGGCTGCATTTCACTCGCTGCCGAGTGACTGCCGCGGTATTTTGTTCTTAAAATAATGTCCACAACTAAGAACAAACTCGCATTTTATAACAGGTTCTTTCATTCTCATGTTGTATAAATAGATACTAGAATCTATCTTTTTATGTGCATTCATTGAGCTATGTGTTTTATGTATTTTTTATTTATAATATAAAGCTTTTATTATATGAACATTCCACGCCTGCTGTTGTCACGTTTTAATGATTTGCCGCGATTTACATTATATTTTTATTTTATTTACATCTAATGACAATATGCCTATGTATTATAAACGAACGTATTAAATTTTTATATAAAATAAATGTTATATTCTTTTACTGATTGTTTAGTCGGATGAACGATTAATATGGTCATCCCGGCTATTTTTCTAATAACGTTAAAGTCGACTTCCAGTCTTGGCAGACGCGGCTGTGAGAAGCTGTTGTCATGTCATTGGTGTCCCCCCCGCAACTCAATTACTGGGCTTGAGTATATCATTATGAGTGGTTGGCAGACTTTCGAACACGATCCCTAAAAACAGCCTTCGGGGTAATTTGCGTAACACTATCAGTAGCAATGGCTTTCATTTGGACAGGTCAACAACATACATTGCGTTGTTTACCTACGTTGTTGAGCAGACAAATTTTCGAACATGAAGCAATGGATTAGCAATACCCTTCAAAATGATTCAGATTGAGTGTGTTACGCAATTAGGGTGATGGCGGTCCCTCCCTCCCTATTGTTCGATCAAAATACCTACAGGCGAATTGAGAACCTGTCGAAATGAATCCTTTTGAAGTCGGTAAAAAAAACCAAAGCAAATCTATATTTCTATAGGAAATTCAATAATAGGCCACCACAATAGACTCCCTACTTCCTACTCCTACTTCAACCTTCCGTTCTGGTTGGTCAACTCACACAGGGTTTGGGAAGGTTGGCTTCTGAACAACATGTGGGCGGTGGATGTCTACCATCGCAGATATGAAAAGAAAATTGTTGATTGATCAAATTAAAAAAGAAATCGGACAGGTGCTGAAAGACCTCGCACAGTAAAGAGTTCTGCAGTGTGGATGAATATTTATGCAGAGAATTTTCGAATCGATATTAGAATTTCTTGGATGAACTATAAAACCTAAGTTTTCATATATTCCAAATAACAATATTCCATATCTCAAAAACTATCGACTTAAATAGTAAAGTCACGAAACATCATAGTCTTTTTAATTAATAATGGGATCTAACAATAACTTAGGGAGAGAAAAAACAATATCAATTTAGAAAGAGTTAGGTACTGTCGCTGCCATGCCGTTGCGTAAAGCATTCGCTTCGCTTGGCTTAAGAATTCAGAAACGCCTGTATCTAAACGCTTATTCTTTAGCGCAACAGTAATGCAGTCGTCAAAATATTTAGATAATCCTATCCTACTAATATTATAAACGCGAAGATTTGTAAGGATGGATTTTTGTTACTCTTTCACGCAAAAACTCCTGAACGGATTGGGATGAAGTTTAACACACAGATAGTTTATAACCAGGATTAACACATGTGATACTTTTTATCCCGATATTACCACGGGATCAAAACTTATGCGCGTAAAACCGCGGGGCGCTGCTAGGACATACAAGAAACTATAGAACGCTACCTTCTACGATCCTTTGGTGAAGTATGTAGATAAAGTCGGATAAAATCTGTTGTACGTGAATATTCTGCTCCTGTAATCGGGCCTATTTTATTGCCGCTTACGAGCGCAATTTCAACCGCGTAAATAGTATCTCGGAAGATAGATTTTTTCACCTGACCGCCTATGGACATTATGGACATCAGCTGCAATACCAAAAGTACGTACCGGAAGACTTTGATAGAAGTTCACCCAGTAAGCAGCGCGTTTAGTAGAACGAAATAATTAGGTACTAATGCATAGGGCGATTATTCAAACTTGGCGCATTAAAATTATTTTGGTTTTTGACAGTACTTGTAACGTAGAATGAAACGTAATCAAATGTTGCCCGGTTTTGAATATTACTAGTTATGGTGTAAAAAAAATACTTTCGAACTAAAATACGCAGGTTTAGTCAGTACGGAATAAAATATATTCGAGATATTGTTACATTTACCCACAGGGGTGGAGGTGCGGGATGACAGCCAATATAATTTAGTATTTTCTTATTTTAGAATATGGTGGTTGCTAAAATTTAAGTCTATTTACGACAGGTATTTATTTATAAAGGTAAACCAACAGCTTTTGTATACAATATTTCTCAAGTAATATAGATAACAATAGCCTCAGACTAACACAGTCACCGATTACAGGTATTTAAGACATGTATGTATGTGCCTGCTCGACTAGCCCAACCTTCTCGAAAATGTTAAAGTGCAATAATATATTCCTATTATGATTTTTTGAACTTGTTACCGCTGCGCTAGTTTTTATATATTTACATCATTGGAAGTGGAAGGTCGAATGTGAAATGAAATGGTAGAATTTAAAAATATAAATTGGTCACACTTGCAACTGTCATCCATTCCTATAATTATTATTATTAAAACAGATTGTCTAATGGCCAAGCCTGTATTTCTCGTATAATATTTTGTAGCGATTGTTATTTACCTTTGTTATAGTTTGAATCGAAAGCTTTTCATTATGGTTGTCAAAGTATATATCAGTGGTATTTCTGGAAACAAAGAGGTATGTTTAATATTAGAAAATTCCTGGGACGGCCGGGTGCTTTTCTCGACTTTTTCCAAAGCTGATTCATGTAATTATTGTTTTTGATTACGTGAGATGTGGTACTTTTTAGGTGAAGAAACGGCAGCAACGTGTTTTGATGATACTAGATTCCAAAAGCATAAAATATGATGTCATTGACATAACGGAACCAGGAAAGGAATCTGATAAAGAGTTTATGCAAAACAACTCGAAATCGAACGGCGGTACAGTCAGCGACCCCAACCCGCGGTCTGCGCTGCCGCCGCAAGTCTTCAACGAAGACGAGTACTGTGGGGTATGTGATATGTTTACATTAGTCATTTATATTAGCAGCAAAACTATTTCACAGAATATGAAGTACATAGATGACTTGGTATTTTTGGTATGTTGCCATCTGTTTGTATTTTGTTTCTTTGTGACATGCTTGTGTAGGTCCTGTTTATTTGTTTATAAAGTACTTGTCTGTTTGTAAATTCATTTCTTTTCATACACACTTTGTGAAAGTTTGCAACTTTTGTTTGGTGAAAAAATGGTAAACAACTGTTCCAAGCAGCATTCATTATGGCTTTCAGGACTATGATCTGTTCGACCTTGCAAATGAAGTGGACACCTTGGAACAGTTCTTGAAGATGGAAGCACCACCTGAGGAACCACCACAAGTTGAAACTGAGCAGGTATTGTAATACATAATTTGTTACTATTGCTAATTTGTTTTGTGATAAAATATTATACGAGACAATAAACCTCATTTAATTATGGGGACATTTTAACTTTCCTGTTAATTTATTTTGAATTGCAATGTAGTTACACCTGTAGAACAGAATTGTAACTTGCATGTGTTGTTTAAGGAAAAGGCTGTCAATGGCGATGTTGAGGTTGAAAGCAAAGAAACTGAAGCAAGCACAGAAGAGAAAGTTGAAACAACTGAGACCACTGAGACTGGTGATGACAAAGAGAAAACACCAGAGAAAGAGGGCAGCCCTGCTAAAGAGGGCGGCCCTACTAAAGAGGGCAGCCCTGCTAAAGAGGGCAGCCCTGCTAAAGAGGCCAGCCCAGCTAAAGAGGCCAGCCCAGCTAAAGAGGCCAGCCCTGCTAAAGAGGCTTCACCCACAAGAGACGCAAGTGGTGCAGCATCTAAAGAAGGCACTCCTGCTAAGGATGAGCGTGCCAAAGGCGATTCAAAAGAAAATTCTCCAGAAAAGGAAACAGAAAGGCAAAAATCTGTAGAAAAAGAAGGCACCCCAGAGGGAAAGGCAAAGTCGCCTGAAAAAGAAACTAAGGTAGAAGCCAAACAGGCTTCAAAAGAAAACTCTCCAGCGAAGGACGAAGTTAATGAAAATGGTACAGTTAGTTCGCGCGAGCATTCTGCAGAAAAAGAAGCGCTCGCTGATGACCAAAAAGAGACTGCAGAAGCTAAAAAAGATAACCCATCCGAGGCTCTGATTGAGAGCGAGCAAATCGCTGCAGCTGAATAACGGACTGAACATTTATTTGCTTTTCAGCTCAAATCAATCCCTATTAGCACTAAGCAAGCACTATTCATTAAGTTCTGATATTTATATTGCATCGTCATCATCACTTCTTTGATATAGTCATTGTATATAATGCAAAGAAGTATTTGTTGAGAATCATGTTATGCGCCGATAGTTACGTTTTCATACAATGTGGCCTATTATCGTAAATCATTAGAGTTATAATAAAATTAATCAAATTTTTTCTATGAAGTTCCAGAATAAGATTTCTATATAACAATTTTATCCTCCATTAAGGCTTGTATTATTTTTAAAGTATTAATTTTTTATTTACAATTTGCTTATGTTCTCAAGTATTCTTTTTTGTACAATGGGATATATTTTAAATTAATTTTTAATATGATTTTTTATAAATGAAAGTTTTTTTTCACGAGAATGATCTTTTCTGTTATTACTCGTCTTGCTCGATGCAAAATCAAAAAGCCATTACTTCGACTAGACTGCCATGAAATATAGTATTATTTATTTACATTCATTATTTACACCGTAATCACAAAAATTATCATTCTCTACGAAAATGCACTGCTTTTGATTGTAATAAATTACTTTTATCATTACAAATTTATTCATCATTTTATTAATTTTAATTAAAGACAGTTTTTTTTAACAATTTTTCATATTAATTATATAAAATACGAACGAAACACTAATTTTATTTATCTCTTGCTTTGTTTCCTTTTTATTAGTGTGCAACGAAAACCGAAAGAAATATGTGTCACGGTTTAAGAACATGTAGGTTACAATAAGTATAATTACTTCATTTAAGCTAGTACTCCACAGATTAACATGCATTTTTTTACATTTCTAGATGGTTCGTTTTTTCACTGCAACAGTCAAGGTCGCAGATGATGTCGAAAACTTACGCTTTCAAAATCATTGTGCATCTTACGGAGTAATAGTTTCTGTACCCTACTGTAACGTCGCGTCAGCGTCATGCACGGTTGGGTCGGTAGACAAAAATACATCAGACATTCCAGTATACAGGGTGAGTTTTGCTAACCATTCGAGAGAGAATCGATTTCTATGAAGTACAACTTTTGTTTATAATCAATTATAGTGTGTGAGACTTGAGGCATTCATTATAGACTCAAATTCCACTTCATCGTTCTTATATTCGTTGAACACATAATGGGAAAGGTTTAGAAAATAGCCATTTTTCACAGTAATCATTTTTGATATTTTATACACAACGCAAGTATTTTTCATTAGGAAGATTTAATCACACTTCTAGTCTAGTGGAAATCGTGAAATATCGTGACGCCCATCCCGTGCCCTTCCTTCACGCGAGGGGTGAATGTGCGGTCGTTGTCGTTTGGAATACATTAATTACGAGCATGCGATGTGATTGTGAGTCTACCTACACCACACCCTGTGCTTAGCCCGCCGCGCCACCTCTTGGGCTTGCTAGCGTGACTGCCGCAGCTAATGGGAAAATGCCTATTTTCATTGAGAAAAAAATATGTTTTTTTTTTTCGGGATTATAGTACTTTGGAATGGGCTAGCTTCATCTTTCTGACTGACCGACCCATTGACAATTCCAAAGTGCAATTAGTTTATTTAAAATAAACGCTTTGATTTTCAGTTTAAATAAAAAAAGTCAATGCAATTAAGTTATTGTAAGTCAGTAAAGATTGTTGTTAAGTGCACAAGTAAAAAAAATTGCCTTTATATTGCAACGCGTTCTATTCCAAGCGATTATAAAATCAGTCTATAAATTAACAAGCGAGGACAGGCCGCTAACTATCGTTTAGTAACACACCGTACTGATGCACCCTACGGAAACACTAATAACTATGGTATTATGTAGGCGCAGTCAATCGCTACATAGATACCTACTACGTCACCTGTGAATGCTCATGATCCTCATTGGGGGTAAGCGAAACTGCTCTTTCGGATATATTTTTTATGACATAATATCTCACTGAGAACGGACGCGGGGAACTACGCGTCTGTGTACAGTCCGTTCACAGTTATTTTACCTCTGCTTTTGCGTCACTGTCCAGATCACAGTGATCTTAATTCTCATTCTTATAAGTTTGCTTTTGGGTTGCTGCCATTGACGAGTCTGTCAAAATCATTGTGATCTTTATTTCTCGTTACAATAAGGTTGCTGTTAGATTGCCGTTGTCGAAGGTAAAAAACTGTGAACGGACTGTAGGTCAAGTCTGGTATACAGACCACAGAAGACATTTATTCCAGGAGATACAGACTATATTGTTGATGACTAGAGTGACTGATTTCCCGCACGGTCCACAGAACTAATAATTATTTGACCCACCGATAGTGTTCCGAGTTGTGCACGATAGGTCCTAAGTGCTTGACTGCGCCTGGTAGCACTTCATGTAACGTACGAGTACACACTACTTATGACCTAAGTGATATTGTTATCTAATCTATCCGGTATTTTTTTCCACTTTATGATAATCTTATCAAGATTTCATATCTTGTCACTTCTCGGGTGCAGGCTAAGCGTAAGAGTGAGGCTACACTAGTGTAGCCGGACGTTTAGACGCTGTAAGTACTGGCACGCAGGTTTCGCAACGCAACGGAAACGGTCGCGACTTACGAGCTGTAGCTTGGAACCCACGCAGGCACTTTTGTAAACGATTTCATCACCACTGCTCTCAAAACGGTGAAGGATAACGTCGTGAGGAAACAGGCATGTCCTAGAACCAAAAAATCAAAGACGTGACATCCACCAAGTCCAACCCGCACTGGGCCCGTATAGTTGATCATAGCCCACTTCTCGAAGAAAAGTGGCCTGTCTCAGCAATGGGAACATTAAAGGCTAATTATGCTGTTATGCTACTTCTAATTAAACATTCTTGCAAGCAAACGCAACGCAAGCATGCGAAAGAAAACTAAACTATCCGAGGCGTAGTATTGTTTAAGGAGAACTAGGAAAACCACGTCTTTGTTTAGAAATATCAATTTATGACGACCGTCTGTTGACGTATGGTGACATACATAGAATAGACTGCATTATTTCTAATGGTTTTTATAGTAATTAAAGTCGGTTTAAAAATTATGTTCGGGGCCTCAAATGCCTAGGGGAGACCAGGCCTGGTCACCGCTCTTCTAAGAAACCGTAGCTTTACTACGGCGTCGCAGCGTTTCGGTGTCGGGGGTGTCAGTCTTCAAAACTGCGCTGGGCGGCCGCTCCGGCGTCGCACCGCATCATTCCTCACTGCTGCGTCTCTGGCCTGGCAGTCTATCCGGAGAGAAAATAATATTACGATAACTGACAGACGGCATAGACTTAGTAATGGGGTCCCATTTTCTCAATTTTCGTACAAAACCCAAAATAAGTGTTTACTTGTAAATTGAAGTCGTTAAAGTACTTAGCAGACATGTTGCTTTTAGTATTGTCAAGTAAAAATATATTCGCTTTCCGGAAGATTGACAAGCACTAAGGGCAACAGAAAACTCATCTTAGCGATTCAACGTTCGGTCGCGATAGCAAAATCTCACGTTTCAGCGATTACTTCGATACTGCATCGCCTTTTGGCGACTCGGACGCTAATCATATTTTAATCAACATACAACCTGACGTTTGTTCTAAGGTTCAATTCATTAGTTCGATCGTCGAACTAGTGAGAATTTTTTTGTCAATTGTTCGACCGTCACGTGATCAAATATATTTACCGAAATTTTTCTAAAAAAATGCCCAACATCAATTTATCTGCATGTTAATTGCATTTGAGCATCAGTATCGGCGCGTAACTTTAGTTTCTGAATGTTGTTATAATTCGTTTTTTTAAATTAGGAGCTGTTAATATAAAAAATATGTTTCTGGCATTCGCCGGCCGCTGCCGCGGCACCGCTCGCTTGGCGTTGTGTGGTCACAGTTCTAACCTAACCTAGCTGTTACAGAGAAAAATATATTTGATCATGTATATTTCATCAAAGTTAAGTACACGATTGTTTTTTTAAGATTATAATTATGTAGGTATACTTGTAATTTTGACGTTTCAAATTTGATTTTTGACTAATGATCATTTATTACACATATAAGCATTTATTTTGTTTTTTGATTAAAATAAATTCGACGGTCGAACAAATGAGAAAAAAAAAATCTCAGTAGTTCGACGGTCGAACAATTGTGAAAAAAATTCTCACTAGTTCGACGATCGAACTAATGAATCGAACTACTGCGAACATACCCAACGTGACACTGACCTGAAAATTGCAAAAAAAAAATTAGGAAAATTTGAGTTTCGCCGGTTATTCCGTTTAGCCACCTCAAAACAGCAACCCTAGGGTGGACTCGGAAACGCATGTTATTAATTAATTAATTTTTAATAACCAGAAACCTAAACAGAAATCATATAACGAATTGCATTTAAATCAAATTATACGTCCTCGTTGTAAGTAATATTAATATGTAATTTATAAATTCTGCATTATGCCCAGGAAATGACCAACACATGTGTATCCTGGATAAATTAGTCTCTTTTAATGTACGTTACATTTAGAATCGTTTTCTAAGGCGCCTTCCTCACCGGATCGGCGTGTTTTCGTTTCTGTACCGAATCTGTACAGATTCTTCATCGAGTGCATGTAATTAAATGAGAGCTTCCTCATTGAGTAGTTTCGGTACAGATTCTTTACCGAGCACATACACACGTCTCTGTACTGAGTACTACCGCACCTCGACTCGCCCGTCCCGTCACTCCCGCCCCACCCGCCCCACCCCGCAAGATACATAACAAATGACAAAATCGTAGCAAACCGAGCCAGTGAAGAAGTGGATCTCGGTAAAGAATCTGTACAAAAACAAAAACGAAACGAAAATGCGCCGATACGGTGAGGAAGGCGCTTTAATGTCTTTACTACAACAGACGTATTAGCGAAAAACGTATGGTATGACAATGTCTACTAAGTATCTTGGGCCAGTTTCTATAAATGACTGTACACAGCCTAGGGAGAATATACGAATTTAGATTATCCACCCCCTCCGGGGTGGACAAACACGCGTTTCCGAGTATCCACCCTAGGGTGGCTGTTTTAGGGTAGATAAACGGAATAACCGAATTTCGCGGGCTACCTTAGCGCATCCCCCTTAAGGTGTCAAAAAACGCTCTGTATTTGAACAGTCGTTATTGTGTGGCCGTTCATCGTTTTCTTAGGAAACCGAAGTAGTACAACAACTGTTTGCTGTTTACCGTAAACTTGAGAACGAACGGGTACATCTAATATCACATAAGCAACATTTATGCTCAAAGTATCAGCTTGTCGTATCATGCTGAATGTGCGGTCGCCACTCCTTGGCAAAAATCAACAAAGGAGAACAAAAAAAAAAAATACAAGC
The DNA here is from genome assembly GCA_911387795.2 of Apamea monoglypha. Classification (NCBI taxonomy): domain Eukaryota; kingdom Metazoa; phylum Arthropoda; class Insecta; order Lepidoptera; family Noctuidae; genus Apamea; species Apamea monoglypha. The sequence continues at coordinate 6,837,264 of OU426918.1, forward strand.
GAAAATGTTATTTATTCAAGATTAGTACTTTGAGCAAATAAATTTTCTTAATAATTTATTCTACGTTTAACTTATAGTAAAATAAATATGGAATAACATGATATAAAATCTATAATGGAAATGTAAACATTCAGGTATCTAATTATTTTCATTGCGTCAATAAAGCTACAATGAAGTATCTCTATAAACAGCCTCTATTATAGAACTTTCAGTTCGTTCATATATTTTTTTTCATAACTGGGGAGGGTGGATTACTGAAATCCTTAAGGAGGGCTTCGCCGGGGAACTCAGCTATGTTTCTATGTCGTATTTCTACGTCGGGGCGTTCGTCTAGGAGGCAGGCTTGTATGTTTTTGTCTAGGGTTACTAATCTTTGGCGTGAGGTTTTGTATTCTTCGACCATGCTGAGGTTTCGTTTGATGCCGTCCACGAGTTTGACAACGGAGTACTCGCCCATGGCGGCGCCCTCCTGTAGCTTGGTGCCGGCGATCTTGGCCACGGAGGACTCCTTGACGTCGGTGATGAGCTGCACGGCCCACTGGCGCAGGTTGCTCAGGATCGTGACGGGTCCCTCGTACTCGTTCGGTACGATCCCGTCCACTTCGGATTCGAAGAACGACAGCAGTGGGAACCATATTCGCGTCCTGGAATACATACTGTTCAAATATTAATGATACCACCTGAAATTGATGTTTTAATGAAGTGAATGTCCCATAGTTCCCTAGATGTCGCTGTGAAGTTATTTTTCATTTTATTGCTTATGAGATATGGGTTGCAGTGAATGACACTCGATGAGCATGTGAATATTTTTTTTTAGGAATCGTTTTTTGAGCTTTCAGCGTTGCTTTATGAGTCCGATTTTACTGTATAAGGCACGCAAAAAGCAGCAGCGAACAACTAAATTGTTGTTTGAGTCACGGTTGTCATGGTTTTAATATTTCCAACTTGCAAATGTAATTATGGCCCAGATAATAACAATGTACAGACGCCAGCACATCAAGCTACTACAATCTGTCAAATTTCTTTAATAGATTTTCAAGTTTATCGCTAACGCATTACGGTTCAAGGTTGATTGGGAAAATTTGACAGTTTCGGGTAGCTTGACCTGCTGGCGTCTGTACACTGAGTTTATGAAAGATTTACCTGGAAGAGTCGTTCTGCATGAGCGCTTGGTTGTTGGACAACGTGTGGTAGTACAGGAAGAGTCTGGAAGTGATGTAGAAGGCGATGAACACATCGATGGAGTAGTGCTCGTGCGCCGCAAGGATGAAGAAGATGCCGAACATGTTCATCACCCACGTTAATATGTGCAACAGGTATAAGTTGCGGGAGGTATCTGGAAACAAAGAATACGTTGGTTAGTGTATACGAACTGTACGATAGTGATCTGTTTGGTAAAGTTTTGGTATAATAAAAAACTAGCGAGCCAGGGGGTCTACTTCGAAGTGATATCGGCCGAATGTTCGGCCGTTTTCTGCTACGAAGTTACTATTTGGTTCGGTCGGTCCCGATCCTACACTCCTACACTCTTTCGAATATTGACCCCAACTGAGCCGATCCGAACTTTTTTCGCATTTTTCAATAATATTCGGTTCGGCCATGTGTCGGTTCGATCCGATCATTCGCACTTTGCACTTCGTAGTAGACCCCCTGCTTCGGTTTTTACGACTTGACAAAACATCGAGATTTCTATAATACGAGCATTCAATAAGTACCTAGCCTCATCGCCAGAGGGCGCTGTAGTTTCAAAAGAGTTTTACCACAGTGTAGCATATTCTTTTTTAATTCTTTTTTCAAATTTTCATTCCAATCCCTTCATTTGTTTTAATTTGACAACTTATGGAAGCGAACGTGTCGATCAGTTTTACAAAAATGGAAAAAGAGCAATATCGTTCGGTGATTCGATTCCTATTTTTGGAAGGGAAAACGCGCATCGAAGTCAAAGAGCGCTTGGATGCTGTGTACGGTGACTCTTCTCCATCGATGTCCACCGTCAAAAATTGGTTCAACGAGTTTGCACGTGGCCGTACGTCGGTTTTTGATGAACCACGTCCAGGTGCACCGAAAACAGCTGCTACGGAGGAAAACATTAAAAAAATCCATGATCTCGTATTGGCAGATCGCCGATTGAAGGTTCGGGAGCTAGCTGAGACTGTAGGCATTTCAGAAGGAACAGTGCATCATATTCTTCACGAGGAACTCGGCATGAGAAAGCTGTCGGCACGATGGGTGCCGCGTTTACTCACACCAGAAAACAAGCGCAACCGTGAGACCACATCGGAGACAGTTTGGCGCTGTTTAAGCGGAATCCAGCGGAGTTTTTGCGTCGTTTTGTGACCGTCGATGAAACCTGGATCCACTGGTACACACCAGAGACCAAGGAGCAATCAAAACAATGGATCCAGACCGGGGAACGTGCTCCAAAGAAGGCGAAAACTGTAAAATCGGCCGGAAAAGTTATGGCCACCGTTTTCTGGGATTCACAAGGTGTGATCTACATCGATTACCTCGAGAAGGGTAAAACAATTACAGGGCTTTACTATGCCGATTTATTGGGCCGATTCGACGCCGAATTAAAGAAAAAACGACCCCATCTGGCGAAGAAAAAAGTGCTGTTTCACCACGACAACGCACCGGTTACAACGTCTGCCGTTGCCGTGGCCAAATTGGTCGAATTACGCTACGAATTGCTGCCCCATCCACCGTATTCTCCAGATTTGGCCCCTTGTGACTTCTTTCTGTTTCCTAATCTGAAAAAATCACTCGCCGGGAATAGATATGGATCAAATGAGGAGGTCATCGCCGCCACGGAGGCCTATTTTGCAGAGTTTGACAAAAACAATTTTTCGGACGGGTTAAAAAAGTTGGAGCATCGCTGGGCTAAGTGTATCGAACTAAAAGGAGACTATGTTGAAAAATAAATTGCCACTTTTCCAAAATTTTCGTTTACTTTTTGTAGGCTAAGTATTTATTGAATGACCCTCGTATATGTAAGTTTAATATTAATGTACACACATAAACTTTCCGGGATAAATTTTCTAACTAAATAATGGTGAAAACCACACCAAAATCCGTTTTGTAAAACAACGCGGTCACACGAAATACGAATTTAATTTATAACATGTATAGATAATTAATTCTCCATTTTATTTTCAATTAGTTCAGTATGAATTTTTCAATGAAAATTGCTCGAGCATTTTGCCACTTGATGTGCGCTGAACTAAACCTTAATTACACGTAAGTAACGATAGACGACATGATATGAGAAACGGCAGTTTAATAAACAATATAAGGCTGCTTTTCAACCAGAGATGTGCTATGCTACGTTGCTATGGATGCGTTTGTTATCCTCCAATCATATTCATTGATCCACATAGCATAGCACTGGTGGAAACGGATTCAACTAAGCTATGTTTTTATATGGAAGGATGCGTGCTATGGATGGGAACTATGGATGCGCGAGTGTTGTAGCTATGTGCAGAGCAGAGTACTCCCCGTGCTTACCCTACTATCGATGCATCGCATTGGTCGAGTTGAGCATCTTCCTCGCACAGCTACCTCGCGGCGGCGCATCTTCATAGCACATCTTACTCGCTCCGCTACACAGCTTAGCATTAGTGGAAACGGTCGCACAGTTTCGTAGCTTAGCTTTCACATCCTCGCAGCATAGCTGCATAGCACATCTCTGGTGGAAAAGCAGCCTAACACGGGGATATTATGTCCTTCATCAAGTTCAAACATAAATTTTACCTACTGACCTACCTACAGCTGACCATATTGTCATTTACGCGCAATATATCTGCCCCATTTAGATGTTTTTATGGATAGTCCAATTTGTTTTATTTTAGAATGTCGAAGATAAGAGAAATGCAATAAGTAGAAGATATATAGAAGTGAATAAATCGCAGGTACAGATGCCAGCACATCAAGCTACTACAATCTGTCAAATTTCTTTAATAGATTTTCAACTTTATCTCTAAAGCATTAACGTTCAAGGTCGATTGGGACAATTTGACAGTTTCGGGTAGCTTGACCTGTTGGTGTCTGTACCATAATGGTAATGGGATCGAAAAAAACTGACATGCTATTTATTTTTCTTGCACTTCGCAAAACATTTAAGACTAAAATTCATGATTTTAAAAAAACCGAGGAAGCAAACTAGGCTCGCGCGACCGAGAGCTGAGGTTCTAACCACTAGGTCAATACAGTGCTCCATAGGTTGATGAACTGCAGAGGGCACAGTCCGAGCACAACAAATTGGTGTCAAACATGTCTCTATTCGCAATCTCAAACAAAGTCGGTCAGTGTTATCTATGTCTAGCATTGCTTTGTTCCTTTAAAAATTGTTCTAAATATTATTGACTAGCATCTCCCTGCGACTTCGTCCACGTAAAACTTCTTGATTTAATATAAAATATATCCTATGACACTCGGCAATACGGTAGGTTCCCTTTTGTGAAAGAATTATCGGAATCGGATCAGTAATTCCGAAGATCGACCACCTACATGCAAACTCACAAATACCCCTTTATATTATTTACTATAATTGTGTCCACGACTTCATTCGCGTGCGAACCGGAAAACAATGTTTTAATTTTTTTTGCGCGTAACCCTAAATCTTTTTCTAAAATATAGGTTGCCTAAGTTACTCCTAATAACATCAACTATCAGCCAGAAACCGCTGGAGCCGATTCGGAGATTACCCAAAACAGACAGATAGGCAAGAATTAAAAAAAAATATTTGTTATAAGTACCGTAATACCGTATATACTTTCATACGCATTTTGTAAAAAGCTGTTATTTTGACATTACAAACAGATACTTCAATTTTATTTACCATTTGTATAGATGTAGATATGGATTGAGTTTCATTAAGAGCTGCTAAAATTCTAGTCAGTATACAAAAGTTTTAGTACATAAACATCATTCGTTACGCATTCATTATACAGATTGTTTTATTAATTTGCTATTCGGTGATGTCCCGAACAATGCACAATTATAAATTGATGCGAACAAAATGACGTCATGACTGTCTATAGCCCGGTTTATTTGTACATGATAAAATAATACAAATGATAAGTATATTAAGTAATAATCTTTCGCCTTACAATTCGTTGTTGTGTACAGGATTAACGCAAATACTAAAATCTATAATGTGATAAGAAGAGGATTAAGATCAGATAAAGGAGACTTGGTTTTTTGGCTTTAGTTTGAGGATTTCCTTAAAAACCTTTGTCCTTTTATCATGATTTTATGAGTCTGTAACCATTTACTGGCGATCAATGACCGCTACAATAGAAGGTCAGAGGGGTGTCCTGTCTCTTCATAATCACTGACAGGCTTGCCAGACAAATTGGTGCCCACAGATTATTTTATTACCAGACAGTATTATGCAGATTCTGATGCAGTGATACCCAAGAGTGGGAAAGATCTTTTGCTTTGGACTACAAATTGTTGAGTGATTGTTGATTTTTAGACATTTTAAAATAAATCGAGTCGATCGAAGGTTAAGCGACGCTTGCCGAGGTCGGTCCGTTGATGGGTGTCCGTCCATTACATATCGACCTCGTGCCTCGAAAAGCACGTTAAGTCGTTGGTCCCGGCTGTCATTTGTATATCTTTGACAGTAGTTACGGGAAGTCAGAAGCCCGAAAGTTTACCAACAAGTTGTAGAGATCAGATAGGCAGTCGCTCCATGTAAAATACTAGAACCTATTCAGTTCAGTCTAGTAAGACTATTCAAAGTTTTAAAAATTATTTGATAACTTAGGTTTAGTAACGAATGTTTGTTTAACGTTGAAATTGATTTGTAGGTATATTAATTCTACGTAAATTAGGATTTAGCGACTTTGGTAACTAATAGCTAAATTCCTAATGCACAAATAAAATAACTCTAGCGAGGCTTTGTTTTTGCGAGGAGTGCTTGTTAGTCACGAGACACGGGCAGTTACCTAAAGATAATCTAATCGGACATTCGGACTTGGTTTCTAGATTATCACCATGGAATTATTTTACTCCTTTGTTTTAGTTTAGCCATTGTTTAAGCTGCAATAACCGTCCAGACACAAAAAATTCGGAGTTAGGTTGCTTATAATTGTGTAGTTTGATTATGACTAGCATACAACAGACCAAAAGAAACAAATAGCGAAGAAAAAGAATATGTTATTTTTCTGAACGCAGCTAACTAGCCTAATGCCTAGCCTAGTTTATAATATTATTATAACCTATTTATGTACTTGTGCACTTATTTTATTTATAAATCATTTATTTATTTATATTTATATTATTTTATTATATTTATTTATTTTTTATTTTATTTAGATTTATGTTATCTTTATAATAATTTACTCCCTTTATGACATTTTCATACATATTATTTACATTTTCAAATATTTTTGTAAAAAAACATTTAAAAATATAAAAAATAGTGGCCCATCGGCATCAAGAACGGGTCCAGGCTGCCGGTGGTCAGGGCTCTAGAAAAAGGAACATCGTAACTATGTGTGCCGTTTCCGGGAGTACTGCTTTCTGAATCAAACCCTTGACCCAGCTGCGCAATGAGAGCCTCCTGAAGTGTTGGTCGAGGCTCTCCGCTATTAGGTCATTTACTGTAACGATTATCGGTACAATGATTGCAGAGTCCACGACCCAAATGTCGACAATCTCGTGTGCTAAGTCAAGATACTTGATTTTTTTTTTATCTTTCTCAGCTTTGACGAGAATCTCGTCATGAGGGACAGCGATATCAACAGTCATTGCACGGCACTCTCGTCGTCTATCACCAGTACCACAATGTCAGGCTTATTGGCTACAATAGTATTGTCAGTGATGATAGATCGATCCCAGTACAATGTGTCCCAATAATAACTCCTGTTAAACAGAGCACCTGTCATCTTATCTCTACACCACCCTTGGTTGACTGGTAGAGAATGCTAACTAAGGCACTAAGTCCGCCATTGTACCTTATAGTGTGCGAGAAGTTTAAATAAATAAACTAGTTGCATTAAAAAATGAACCGAAATGATGAAAAGAAATTTTCTCATTATTAACAAAAATCGAAAACTGTAGCCGAGAGTTTCAGCTCTCCGATAATAAAACAGTTGGTGCGGAGGTTGATTTTTACTAACACTAGGCAATAAGTTATTTTTTCTTTTGTTACTAACACTATATGGATAGTTTGTGTCCGAAATAAAGCTATTCTATTCTATTCTATTAATAGTTAATAAATCGATTGTTTCGAATTATTGTTTGTTTTAAAAGCTATGAAGGATATTTTGGAAACGGAAAGCGTTTGTGCTAAAATTTCAAGGAAAACCACTAGGCATTTAAATATCGCAAACAATTCAACTTGTAGGGTCACACAAATTGATATAGTTATTTCCTCGTTTTGTTTTCGCGAGATAGTTGCAATCTCCGCCGCTAACGACTTGCTTACAACTACAACGTAGTTAGAGAAACATTGAAGTCAACAACATTTGGAAAACAAATTGAGTTTTATTATATAAATAATATGAACAAGAAATGCGTCATTCAATATTTTCAAAACTTCCTTAATACGTAATTTATCTATATGACCACTGATTAGGATATGTATGTTATGTAAAGATTAATGTGTATTGCTGATATGTTATCTTTGTATTCTAATAAATAACACATATTCAGCACATGTACCTATCTAGGTCAACAAAGAGCGATGTTTCGAAAAAGGACTCGCGATCGGAATGTTGAGCGCCCCGTTATAAATAGCCAATTTGTTTATACCGCAACGTGGTCGCGCGACCATACAATCAATGTCATCGCTGTCAAAATGAAAAAGTAAACATTTTCAATGACGAAGGTTTCAACGAGTTTTAGAAATAGAACGCATTCACGTGTCGCACAGTGTGGCACCACGCTAAGAATAGTCTACTCCTTTAGGTACTTCCTGTGTCGCGGTCGTCATAGGTGTGCTAAGGGATTATATTAGACTTTCGATAAACTGAATTATATCTATTGCACTGCAGTTTCTAGGGCTGGACGCGCAATACTCTTGAAGACAAGGCGATTAGCGAGCGAGCGAGCTGTCAGCTAGGCATTGATTAAAAAAACTGTTTCACGGTCGTCTGTTTGTCCCCGGTCGTAGTTTCTAAACCCAGAGCATACGTCATAGAACTCAAGCTAGATCATCCATAATATAGAACTGGAACAGATATTATACTACTCACATTCAGTTATAAAGAAGTTAAGAAGCGTGAGCGCGACCGTATGTCCGGAGAACATGTAGTCCCCACACGTTCTCACTCCTCTCACGGACATGCCGGCGCCGCTCCAGATGTCGTAAGCCTGGCGGAGTCGCCGGCCCCACACTGTGAGGTCGTCCGCTGGAGGGTAGGAGCGCGGCTCGCACTTCAGGTGGGAGCCCGGCACCGACAGCGATGTGATCAGCATCGTGAAACATCGCAGCAGGAATACAGTGCCGGCTAACGCGAAGAATCTCCGCAGGATTATGAATCTGGAGTAGAATGTCAACGTTGTTTGTTAGTTGTGTTATTGAAAGCAGTATCTAATGCGTTTCAGGTTAACAATAGCAAGGAGGTTCACATTGAGAGAAATTAGCTGGAGGACGGGTTATTTGCCCAAGAAGGAAAATCGGCCAAAGAAACTTGAGCATCCCTTTAGCGATATCGGTAGAGAATAGGTACTATACATGAACAAAATTGTCACATATCACCTAGCTGTGGTAGTGCTGGTTCAACACTGTCTAAACTCAAAATGTCGGCGACAAGACCCTATCTGAGTACCAGGGCGCAAGTAGTGACGTTACCGCTACGCACAAAAAGTAAAGTAGAAATTTTAATCTAGTTAGAAACTTTTAAAGAGATTTATTTCATGTTTTTTCTTATATTTCTAATTAGTATTTAGCTCAGATTTGTTGATAGTTTTGTATTCCAAACAAGTGAGACTGTTTTTGAAAGGATTCTTACAAGTGTAATTTTGTTCAAGTATATTTACGTAACTTGAAAACTCACTTTTTTGTTTATGGTTAGATTTTGATAATTTTTGTTTTAAAGGATAGGCCTAGATATAAAACGAATATTTCCGTTTGAATTATGAAAATCAGATCATTAGTTTAGAAATTACAAGGGATTTTGTATAGTGAAAATGTGTCGACTCACTTTTTTGACAGTTTTTGTTCTAGAAACTTTTTATTATACATAGTTAAGTTATATAGTAAGGTTTAATTAAGTAAATGGTTATATAAGGAACATAATATAGTAAAAATTGTAAGGAAATTCTATAAAAATAAATAAAATAAGGGGCTTGACAGATTTCGGCTTAAGAAAAAAGTAGCATGAAAAAGGGTTCAAAATACACGGCTCTCTATAAGGTAACGTAAGCCGGGTATAAATAGAGCACAATTTGCGACGAAAAGTCAGTCACAGCTCAGCCGTCGAAGAGGCAACACCTACAAAAGAAGCCGAAATCTACAAGCAACATAAGTAAGAAAATTGGTTGTTTATTTCACTGCCTATCTCTGCAAAGCCTTCCGAGCCGGTATTCCCATAAAAAACGGCTACGCATTCAGGGGTGCGTGGGACGTGTGCCACCAGCAGAGTCACTCGACTCAGTGAAGGGAAACATACGTCAAAACGTGGGAGACTGTCCCAGGTACGACCGTAAGGTACTGAATATACCCCGGTTGTCCGCCACACAAAACATGTAAATTCCTATTTGACCAAAATTTCTGCCTGTAGGTACGAAAAATCAGAGTTATTTGGCTATTGGGGATACAGTCTCGGTCGCACCATTTTGGTGTGTCCCATAATATAAAACGTCATGTAAAGTCCTCATTTATATGCTAAATATGTTTAATGAACGTAACGCACGCTCCGCTTTGATTATCATATAAAAGAAAACGGGTGTGAACATGTACCCAAGAGATTACTGCCATTCTATCATGCAGAGGATAATTCATTCGTTTATTGATAACCACGAATGCGTGGTGACGTCATCTCCAAACCGACAATAGTCCTCATTGTGAGCATGCGGGGTGCACGGACAATGGCAATTGGTAACTGCGTAAATTACGTAGTTAGCAACGATATCGTTGCTTGATAAAGACGGAAATGATTCAGTTAGCAATACAGTGAAATCATAATGCATAAGAATTTTATTATACCTACAGGTTCATATTGGTAGATAAATGGTTTATTACGAGTGACCTTAAGCGTAAAGGTAACAGGCTAGTTCGTTGCATTTGAAAGCGCATAAGGAGCATAAACGTAGGTAAGATTTCATTTTGATGTGAGCTCTCTCTGACGGAAAACGTTATGATTAAGATACTAAAAAACGCAGTTGTTGTTGTTTGGGTAAATATTGAGACAAAAGCGTCGGTCAAAAGAAATCAATGAATGTTAAGAACAAAAGCTTTGCAGAAGACTCGTTAGGTAAATGATCGTCAAGATATTTAGTTGTGACACTCACACAAAAAGATTCATCTTATTTGTAGTAACACACACACAAAAAGGTCTTTGTCTGAGTCTTATTTGTGAAACATAAAGTGAGTTGAACGATCAGTAATGATGAGTCAGCAATGAAAGGACTCGATAACATAGCACTTTGGTGTTAATACAAGCAACGAGCTCATCAAATAATGTGAATTTTTGTTTTAATTATTGGCCTTGTTTGGTCTAGTAGTCGCAGTCTCAAGTGCAAGTGGTGAGCGTTGGGTCACGGGTTCTGACAAAAAACAAGAACTGTTTTTCTATTATCTCTATACTGAGTTTTACTGGGTTTTTCCATAAGGAAAGTCTCAGTAGCTAGATTCGGGGCTGGATAGAACCCCGGCAATGGCTACAACAAGAGGATACAACAAACCTTGTTGTATCCTATTAATGGCAACCGCAGTAATATTCTTTTATTAGATTCAAAGCTTGATTGTTTGGCTTGCATTTAATCCCTAAAATCTCTTGCCTTAACGGCACAGTTTGTTTCAGTGAGTGAGCTATTGGCTACTTCACCATATCAGCTACATGTGGCGGGTTTGAATGCCGACCGGAGCAAAATGGACTACAGATATCCGGGTCTGGCAATTTTTTTGTTTACATATTTGTGAAAGGCAGTCTTATCGAGTCTTTTGGATTTGACCTTTGTTTATAGTTTAAGTACGCAGGTACATCGTTATCGAGATTAGTCTACATCTGATTGTGGGAACGTATTTTATTACCGCTTAGTATTACGTACGTTATAGTTAGGAGGATTAAGTCTATAAAGAGATTCGAAAATCGTGCGCTAAGACACGTCGCGTCGCCCACTGTTGTCTTGGAAAACTTCGTCAAGTTATTATACCTAATGCCAAGCGTGGCGAGACTAATAAGCCTCTGTAATCTTCACATTCTTAATAAATTATAAGAGGTTTGTGATAATAGCTTTCATAAGCGAATTTGATGCTTAACTTTTGCGTTAGCTAACTTTCAAAGAGCTGAACTGAGCAGACTGAATGAACATAACCGAAAAAAATACATTTTTGAAAAACTGGAATAAGACTGATATATTTCTTTGATTCATCTAAGTTTGGCATTAAGCAAGAACTTATAAAAATTATTGTTTAAAAAAAAAGCATTTCTATTATAAGAGATCCTACTTGTTAAGCCAAAAGACCGCCTCTATTTGTGTAGAGTGCTATAAAAATTGAGGGTACGCAATAAAAGGTAGTGAAAACAATCACTCCATGCAATTATGCTATGTGGTACATACCACATAGCATAATTGCATGGAGTGGTTGTTGATGATGTCGTGATTGCGTATGTTGTCTAGGTGACATTACATAATCGACTTTCATTCTCCTCGTGTCATTTACATTTGTATTTAAAAAATGCATGGTTATGTCAGTCCATAGAGAATTTATGCAGTGACAGCGCTTCCCGAATTAAATCTACCGCAGTCGTTTGCGTTGCGGGTTGCGAAGGACCATGTGTCAATTGCCGTGGGTCCGGAAGCCCGAATAAGTCTGGAATTCCGGAAGTGGACAGCTGCATTTGATTGTAGGCTGTAGGCCGTAGGGTATTATTTCGTTTCGTACAAAGAGAATGCAGTTCAACGAAATATACGTAACTGTAGCATGAAAATAACTCGTGTACAGACCCAGCAGGTCAAGCTATCCGAAACTGTCAAATTTTTCCAATCAACCTGGAATCTTAATGCTTTAGCGATAATGGCGATAAAGTTGAAAATCTATTAAAGAAATTTGACAGATTATAGTAGCTTGATGTGCTGGCGTCTGTACAATGAGTCCAAAGTCTGGCTGGTAGGTACAACACATTGTTGATATAACATTACTTGCAACAAAGACTACAGTCACAGCTGTGTCTTTGTCCCGTGACAAAACTGAATATCTAGTTTTCATTTCCTTCAGCAGCTTGTACTTGTTGATATAAACAGATAGGAATGTTGACTAAATTATCCTTGAGCTATTACAAAAACGTTTGGACTACATTCAAACAAACCTTCATTTGCATATAATGAGTTTCTCAATATGATGAATAAACAAATGTATCCATTTTTGGTTAACAAACACCAAATTGCAAATATTTGGAAAATATTATTTAGTGGTGTCTATTTTCATGGAGGGTAGGCGGAGATACACTACTGTACATCACTTTGACATTTACATTCTGTCCAGTCTGGGAAGGTTAAATAAATGAACAAAGTGAAATAGACAAAAAAGGGGTATATACATGAATAGTTACCGCAGTCTGATTGGTATACTATTTATTGTCATTGAAACCTTTAGATCTTGTATAGACAAAGACATAATTCAACAGAGTATTGTTTTTTAAATATTGATGATATTGTTTATACTTAAAATTAAACAACCTTGAAAGCTTATCAGTCATAATTTGTTTACACAAAACATGGACCAAAGTACAGTGGACCAGAGTTTTAACTTTTCTGATGACTTTTATATTGGGTTATTAATCCATAGTCAGAACCCACTTTAGTTTAAATGTTTGTAAACAAATACCTATGTTAATAAGTGCATTCATTAATTGTATGTAAATAGAAAACTAGTTTTTCAAGGAAATTCAAAATATTTGAATAAATGCAAATTCTTTGTTTACATAATACCTAGACATATAAAAATACATACCTATGTTTATGGAAGAATAGTACAACTAGCCATATGGCCATTAGGAAGGAGCCGGTGATTTCACACATATCGAAGGCCCATGGGATGTGTGGCACATTGTCTAAGAACAGGTCTGGCAGTGGGGGGTATTTCTTCATATCTGGCACCTTATCATGTACGATGACCATCACTACAGCGGTCACCCATGTCACCAGGAAGACATAGCCTGCGCAGAAACATTCATTATCATCTAGTCAACTTTATGTAGAAACTAAAAGACAATATACATTTCTACTCACTTTCTGTTACTTTTTAAACTTAACTTTTTGTTTCATTTTCCATCCAGATGCTAGTATATGATATACATATTAAGGTTTAGCAGTTTGTCACAAAACCAAAATAATCCTTATTTATTTATAATGTAGTTAAATCGTTGTCCATATATGTTTTCCAACTATGTCACGATGATGCAATGTTAAAAGTAGCACTTGTTTATTGTACTCTTGCAGATTTCTTGGACTGTATCCCAAACATGTAAGTAGGGTACCAAACAAACCGTAAATATGGCATAAAATACTTTTTTAATCTGTTTTTATAGTTACCTAGAGCTATTGTTGTCTTCCAAATTTCAGGTTTCAATCTTGAAGCTTTAACGTCTGCCGTAAAACTTGAAACATACTCTGAATTCCTCACATATATGTCACTTGGTGTTGGTATTTTGTTGTGGAGATTATAACTCAAATGTGACAAGTTAGTCCCAAGGAAATTGATGTTTGTAGATGGATTACTGAGGGCATCGTCACAGAGTCCGAGTTCGAACATCGCAGTCCGGTTGTGTTTTTGTAATTTCTTCACAAGCAATATGAATCTCTTGCGTTCACCCAATCTTAACTGGTCGAATGGGAAGTCGTAAAAGTCTCGATCAACAAATGATAGAAGACACTGTCCGTCGATATCATGGGATTTAATAATTTCTGTTATGATACTGGATATTTTCTCTTTATGTAATAAATCTAAAACGTCTTTGTTACTCCAATTGATAATATCCGATTCCATTTTCACCACTTACTCTTACTTTAGTTATGTTAGGCAAATTAAATGTGCTTTTAAATATTTCTTGAAGAATTTGTACGAGTGTAAATGCATGTAAACAAGGTAACACTGAATAGACGATCACAAAACTGTGTGTGTGTATTTATTTTAAAATTTAATCCATCACGGAATACTGACAAAGTGACAATGACAAGTGACGTGACATTGAAAAAGTTGACATTAGATATGTGTCAGTTATAGTGTAGTATATCGTTTTTTTCAATTAGTCGATTTTAAATTATTTTTTTTATAAAGTTATCTTGTAAGAAATCTAAGGTTTGTTTGTGATAAGTGGTTTGTGTGATACGTGAATGTGTGCCTCTGAATCGTCAGGTCCAGTTTTCAATACAAATAGATAGCTTGTCATGTATACAAAATATGTATAATTTATATCTTGATGCATCGTGTTTGTATAGTAGATTACCTTGTATACTACTAGAATAAGAATTCGAATGTAAACTTTGCGTTCTAATATTCCGGTTGCTTATCGGTGAAATTTTTTTTTACCTAAATTAAAACCTAACTTTGATACTTATGGCATGCATGCAAACCTCTGCATGTTATGCTATCCATGCAATGCTCTGCATGCTATGCTATGTTATGCATGCTATGCTTCGTTATGCATGCTACGATATGTTAGGCATGCTATGCATTCTATGCTATACTATGCACGTTATGCTATGCATGCAATGCTCTGCATGCTATGCTACGTTATGCATGCAATGCTACGTTATGCATGCAATGCTCTGCATGCTATGCTATGCTATGCATGCAATGCTCTGCATGCTATGCTATGTTAGGCATGCCATGCATTCTATTCTGTGCTATGCACGCTATACCATGCATGCTATGCTATGCATGTTTTGTCATGCATGCTATGTATGTTATGCTATGCTATGCATGCTAAGCTACGTTATGCATGCTAAGCTATGTTAGGTATGCTATGCATTCTATGCTATGCTACCATGCATGTTATGCATGCTATGCTATGCTGTCCTGTGCATGCTAAGTAATGCATGCTATGCAATGCATGCTATGCATGTTATTCTATGCATGCTATGCCTTGCATACTATGCCTTGCATACTATGCTATGCACGCTATGCTATGCCATGCATGCTATGCCATGCATACTATGCTATGCATGCTATGCCATGTATGTTATGCTATACATGCAATGCTCCGCATGCTTTGTCATGCATGCCATGCATGGTCTGCATGCTAACGCTATGCATGTTATGCTATGCTATGCATGCTATGCTATGTTAGGCATGCTACGTATTCTATGCTATGCTACCATGCATGTTATGCAGGCTATGCTATGCCTGCTATGCAATGCATGCTATGCACGTGCGTTGCTATTGCATTGCCATTGCATTGCTATAGCCATTGCTATTGCATTGCCATTACATTGCTATTGCAGCTAATGCATATACAGGGTGTCCCAGAACTCAACGTCAAGCCGAAATGGGGCGACAGGATTGATTGTAAACATCATGAGAAAAATCAGAAAAAAAATCTATCCCATGCAGTTTGAAAAATTTGGTCTATCTGTTACCATTTATCGTGAAAGATATCCAAATTTAGAGCGCTATCCGGATCACCGCGTGTTTGTTAATGTGCACCATTCACTCACGGGGAGCGGCCATTTCCCGAATCAAATGCGGGCTGGAGGTAGACCTCGCTTTCCTTACGAGGAAGAAGTATTGCAAGAGGTCGCAGATGACCCAAGTATTTCCGTTCGTGGAATTGAAGAAAGAACGGGAATACCCAAAAGCACAGCACATCGTATTTTATAAAGAGCCGAAATGCATCCGTTTCACGTACAACGAGTTCAAAGTCTTCTCCCTCGAGATTATCCTGAAAGGATTTCATTTTGCAGAACAACCTACAGAGGCATAATGAAAATCCCCGATTCATCCAAAAAATTCTCTGGTCAGATGAATCTACATTTAAAAAAGATGGTCACATAAACTTACACAATTTTCACGAGTGGCATGTGGAGAATCCACATTTAATGCGAAAAGACAGATCCCAGTACCGCTTTAAAGTAAACCTGTGGACCGGAATTTTAAACGGCATAATTGTTGGGCCTTTTGAGCTGCCTGAGAACTGGAATGGCACGAATTACCTACATTTTTTACGAGAAAATTTACCAACTTTCTTAGAGGACGTACCACTAACAGATCTTCGCCACATGTGGTATCAACAAGATGGCTGCCCAGCGCATTACGCAGTGCAAATAAGAGATTTCCTTGACCAGGAATATCCGGGAAAATGGATTGGACGTTCAGGCACTATCTCGTGGCCAGCCCGTTCCCCAGATTTAAATCCCCTGGATTTTTTTTATTGGGGCGTTCTCAAAGAAAATGTTTATTCAAAGCCCATTGAGAGCGTAGCCGACTAGCCGAGCTGCGTGAACGAATTTCTCAAGCTGCTGAGGACATCAACTCTCGAGGATATGCCCGGCTAATAAGTAGATCTTTTTTAAGAAGATGGGTGTGTATTGAGGCTGATGGTAAACAATTTAACATTTGTTGTAATAAAAATTGTTATTTCCCTATTTGACTTTTATTCCAATAAACCTAAACTAAACTAGGTCAAGATTTTTCATTATTTTATTAATTTTACTTACTTTTGTTGACTTTGGTAAAAGTGGCGTCACTACTACTCATGGCAAACATGTCCACTATCCATCTCTCTCATGATTTTGCCGTAAAATTAAGAACCTACCAAGAGCTTGTGCGAATAAAAAACATTTTAACTGAGTAAAATGGGTTAAAAAAAGTCAGGTTACTTGAGGTTTTTATTTTTTTACTCGTTTTTTTTAGTATGAAACTAACAAGTATTGTACCATTTTACAATCCTGATTAAATGCGCCAACTTTTAATAAATGCCTTCAGAGTGCTTGTGGGGCTGCCGCGGTTTTGTAGCGCTTCAGGTATGTTTGCCTATGCGAGGGTAGATGATTTTTATGCCATCATTCGAAAGCGATGCGCTTCTCTCCGTCACAGAACACGCGTTAGCTCCCATAGTATGTTGAGGGCATTGAGTGACCGGTGGGACTGCCCGATGCTTGGCCGGAGGGTGAGACTGCACACACAGGTCGGCGATAGGTAGTTTACGGGCATATAATATTTTCTTTTTCTTCTTTTTTATTTATATTATATTTTATTTGTGATTGTATGTGTTACTAACAATAGATAATTAAGCAATTTTTTATGTAAATCTAACATTTTTTACTGCAAGGTCTGCAAATAAAAGTTTGTTATTATTATTATGTAGTTTATTTATTTAGTTATCTTATTTTAATACATTTATAAATATTAGTATAAAAAAAACATTTAAAAATATAAAAAAATAGGGATCCACCGATGTCGGGAGCAGGGTCCAAGCTACCGGTGGTTAGGGCTCCAGAGACAGGAACCTCCTCACAATGCGAGCCGTATCGAGGAGTACTGCCTTTTGAATCAGGCCCTTGATCCAACCGCCTAACGAGAGCCTCGATAGATGTTGATCGAGGCTTTCGGCCATCAGGTTATTGGCCGATACGACAATCGGCACAATGATAGCCGAGCTTACATTCCACATGTCAACAACCTCGTGTGCTAAGTCCAGATATTTAATCTCTTTCTCAGCTTGCACGAGGTTCCCGTCATGTGGAATGGTAACATCGACGATCATTGTGCGGCGCGCTAATCGATCTATCACCACTATATCAGGCTTATTGGCGACAATAGTCCTGTCAGTAATGATAGACCGATCCCAGTACAACGTGACATGGTCATTTTCAAGAACTGGGTCGGGCACATACTTGTAATACGGTACCTCAGAATCGACAAGTTTATATTTCAAAGCAAGTTGCTGGTGAATAATCCTGGCTACTTGGTTATGCCTGTGCAAGTACTCACCGTTAGCCAGACGAGAACAACCAGAGATAATATGTCTGATGGACTCATCCGGACGGTGGCATGCCCGACACACGTCAACCGTGCCGTCCTTCATAATATGTCTCCGGTAGTTATTCGTCAAGACAACTTCGTCCATAATTGCAAAGACGAAACCTTCAGTTTCCCCGAAAAGGTCCCCAAAACGTAGCCAGGATACGGACGCTAAGAAGTCTCATGGGCCACACCGGGCTCATGCGGGCTCATGAAGAGCCCGATAGAAGCGCCCGTGAAGCTCCTTGCTTTGCCATACCTCCTTGCGGTCATCGGTAGTAAGTATTACAGGTTTGCGCCAGTTCTCTTTAGCCATGGAGAGCGGGGCGAGTCCCTTGTCCACTGCAACAACATCACGGTGCATACCCACTTCGGCTTTTAAAAAATATTCTCTGAGATTGCACACCTCTCGGTTGTGGAGGGTCTTCGCGTTTAAAAAGCCTCGACCCCCGCATTTCCGCGGGATGTACAATCTCATCACTGATGATCGTGGGTGATGCATCCGGTTTGCGGTCAGTAGTGTACGGACCCTTCTATCCAGGGCATCGAGTTCGGTCTGAGTCCATTTGAGTATGCCGAAAGAGTACATCAAGACCGGCATGACCCAACTGTTGAAGGCGCGCACTTTGTTTCCGCCTGAAAGAAGGCTAATTAACACTTTCTTCAAGCGACCAAAGAAGCGCTCCCTCAACGTTTGCTGTTGCGTTTGTGTGTTTCCGACATACCCAAATACTTATAGCTTTCGGATGAGGAGAGGGATCTAAGGTGTATGGAATCCGAGAGTTGAATTCCCTCGTATTCCATAATCTCCCCTCGCTTTACATGCATGACCGCACATTTGTCGACACCAAATTCCATCCTGATGGCGCTACTGAAAGTTTCAGTTACCTTCAGTAGCTCCAGCAGTCGTAAATTGTTGGGGGCAAAGAGTTTCAAATCATCCATGGAGAGGAGGTGAGATATGACCTGACCACCTCTCTTCAACCGATAGCCTAGACCTGAATCCTCCAGCAATGTGCTTAGAGGATTCAGGGTCAAGCAGAACCAAAGTGGACTTAAACTGTCGCCCTGAAATATTCCCCGTTTGATCCATACAGGCTCACCATTCCCCTGGATCTGTCGACACCCCGGATATCGAAGGACTGTCCTCCATTGCCCCATGCACGACTCAAGGAAGGTGCGTAAAGTTGCATCGATCTTGTACAATTCCAGCACCCTCATGAGCCACGCATGTGGCATCGAGTCATAGGCCTTCTTATAGTCTATCCAGCATGTCGACAGATCCTTGCGGGATCGACGAACCTGTTAGCTAATGGCCATGTCGTTGAGGAGTAGTTCCTTAGCACCGCGGGACCCATTCCTACATCCATTTTGAGAGGCAGACATAATCGAGTTATTGTCAATGTGCGTATTAATTTTTGCTCTCAAAATAGATGTAAGAAGTTTATAAACCGTCGATAAACATGTGATTGGTCTATAATTCTTGGGTTCCGCGGGACTACCTGACTTATGAAGCAGGTGGGTAACGCCTGTTGTTAGAAACTGCGGTAGCGACCCAGACTCTAAGGATGACTGGAATTGAGATGCCAAACGACTGTGTGAACTAATTAGCCATTTTAACAAAAAGTTATGCAGTCCGTCTGGTCCCGCTGATTTCCAATTCGGTAACGGACGGACTGCTCTGGCTACGTCTAATGGCGTAATTATAACTGGTTCCATTTCTGGTAGCGTAACCGTATACGCCGTATAACCGTATACGCGTATTCCCCAGTAACTGGGTTGTGGGGGTCAGATAGGCAGTCGCTCCATGTAAAATACTGGTATTCAGCTGAAGCCGACCCCAACATAGTTGGGAAAAGGCTAGGCAGATGATAAGATGCAGATGATGCATGCTATTCTGTGCTATGCACGTTATGTTATGCATGCAATGCTCTGCATTCTATGCTATGTTAGGCATGCTATGCATTCTATGCTATGCTACCATGCATGTTATGCATGCTATGCTATGCAGGCTATGCTATGCACGCTATGCCATGCATGCTATGCTATGCATGTTATGTTATGCATGCAATGACCTGCATTCTATGCTATGTTAGGCATGCTCTGCATTCTATGCTATGTTATAATAATAATAATAATAATTTATTTGCATCAAGTTTTACAATATGCGGAGCTCCGTAACACCGGCTCAGTCGGGATTAGTTACTTGCTGTGATACGACATCTCGAACGTAACGAAAAATATTACAAATATGCCTTATTGTGCAATTTTTACGTGCAAAAACGATAGCAGGACAAAAAATGTATCTTGCGGAGGTGTATCGTATATTTCAATATAATTGTTTTTATTGACAAAACCATATTTATTACTTTGTTGCGAACTACAAACTACCTTATGTCCATTGTTCAAAGTCTAAATCAACTTGCTCGCTGTCTTGAATATCATCGTATACATTCTAGAAACTTCGACGCTACTCGATTAGGGATGGGACACATTCAAATAGTTCGGTATCGATAAAATAATAAAATGTGTATTTATACAGTCTGGCCATAAATACTGTTACAATTAAAAATAAGAAAGATATTACATTTGAATTTGGAATCTGTCATTTTTATACGATTGTTCATTGAGTTTTCTAATTTTATTTTAATATTTTGCGATATTAAAATGGAGTGGGGTGATAAGGAGAACCGAATCGCTGTGATTGCATTACACAAAGTTGGCATGGAGCCAAATGCAATTTTTAAAACTCTCCATACGCTTGGTATTAGTCAAATGTTTGTGTACCGGGCTATTAATACGTACAATGAGACCTCCTCTGTTTGTGACAGAAAAAGATCTGGCCGTCCACGTAGTGTTCGTACGAAAAAGGCGGTCAAAGCAGTAAGGGAAAGATTTCGAAAAATCCTGTCCGAAAGCAAAAGATTTTATCTCGGGAGATGAAGATAGCACCCAGAACCATGTCGCGTATTTTAAAAGATGACTTAGGACTTGCAGCCCCCCCCCGGTGGGTTCCCGCATTGTCGAGGCGGGGGGGGCTCAGTAGCCGTGGCTTGGACAACCACGGTGAAGCTAAGAGGAACCCGAGGAGGGGCCGCTCGTCAGGGCTTTGCCTGTAAGCCGACGACGTAGCGGCCAACAAGTAGGTTGCGGTGCCGCTTGGGCGACATCGCAACTGATGCGGGCCGTGATGTGGTATGGGAGGCATCACGGCTGAGGGTTGGAGGCCGCGGCGGGGGAGGAGTGTCGGTATTGCGGTGCGCCGCTCTCTCTACCTTCCGCGGCCTTGACGGGGTCGCCACCGTCTGATGGCGAACGCGGTGGGGCCGCAGGGGAAGAGGAGTGTTGGTATGACGTTGGCCGCTCTCCCTATCCTCTGCGGCCGAAAATTGGCAGGCGGCGGGGCCAATGACCTGACCCGTCGCAGGGGGACCAAGGGTGCCCAGACACGGGGTCGTCTGGCGCCCATGTGCTGGTTTGGTCCCTGGGGTGGTCACGGCGTGCTATGTGTTCTGGTGCGCCGGTGATGGGGAGTAATCCCCAGAGGAGGGTCCGGTGACGGACGGTTACAGCGGCCTCTAGCGTTGAGAAGCTGAACTCGTTGTGGATTGCTCGAATTCGATCGTTAGATGGAAAAATGGACTTCATTGATTTAGACATGTAAAATAAAAATTTTGAACAACAATAATAAAAGTTTCGTCAAAGTTGCATTTATAATTAGTAGCCAATTATATCATCTTTTTCTGTGTATTGAAATGTTCATTTTAATTTGCAAGTGTATGAGTTTGGCGACACTGGTTCCCGTACTAAGGAACTCTAAGGGCACTTCCACTGTTTTTTCTATTCCGTGGTTATACCACTCATAGATTATACACAGTAAGGACTGATCATTAAATGGTCAGATAAACTTAATAAATAACACGGTTAGATACATTTTATATTCAAAAGCTATCAAAACATTAAAAATAATAATGGTGGTAGAATAAAACATTGACATGATAATAAACAAAGTTTAATTAAATGGTTATTGTGATCAATACATCATTGACGACTTAATAACAAAAAAAAAAAAATGAAAATTCTGACAATCAGGAATTATTATAACATTCAAGAATCATAATCATATAAAAATATTCAATCTCCATGAAAATATTAACATGACGCTTTTGCAGTATCGAAACTGTATATCTCCCGAGATTCAAACATTGATTGGTCAATCTTTAGAACCCATGAGCCTTATGAAGCTCATTGGGCACTGATTATTCAATATTGCTTTTACGAATGATAAAACAATAAAGGATAGAAACAGTAAAAAAAGGTTCAATAAAACTTTCAAGTAGGTTTAAGGCTCCCGCAGACAGACGCGACGCTAGTAGGACAATATTTATGAAAACTTCATGGAAATTGTTCTACCAGAACCGCGTCGTACCTGTTTGCGGGAGCCTTCAAAACGCAATGCGACGTAACAAATGGTATAGTTCGATTTTATTTACCTGACGGATACACACAAGTTAAACTGTGACCCATAACTGATTGGACGTATTTCTGGCGGGTCTTTCTCGAGTGAAACAAAACGAGCTTATTCGCTCCGAAAATACGCCCAATCTGATAAACCCTTAAAGTTAAAATTTCCCATTATTTTATCTGTTAGTAAAAGCATGGATGGTAAAAGATAACAATATTTTTAGTTTAGATTTATTTGTCCAGCCGGTTTCTCACCAATTACTGGTTTTTCCTATAAAACTAGGTAACTATTTATCACACAGTTGCCTTAGGCTGTTTTAAGTATTAGAGAAAATGAAATTAATATAATACATATAATAAAAACTTGTCAAGTTTTTAAGCATTTGGTCGAAACTCAGAATGAAAAAAAAAAAAACTAAGCGTGTGCTTGATTACAATTATTTCAAAAAGCCTTAAAATTAGTTTTAAACTATCAAAATGCCGACATAACACGAATAAAAATGGAATAGATCAATAAGACGATATTATTTACCAAGTATTAAACTTGTGATTGAACTTCATCTGCAATAAGTACTTCACATTGACTTGTGCGACGTCGTATACGATGAATCTGGGTGTGTGCTAAGGAAAATAACATAAAAATATAATTCTGCTGGCGAAGAACCGCCTTGTTCACAACGCGGTAGTTTGCAGAGATCATAAGAAATGCCGCGAATCAATTAATTCAGCAATTCAGTCTATTATTGATTGACATAGCCCTCTCCCAATCCTCCCAACCAAGCCCTCTTCTTCCACGGTACCCGGTTCTACGGACGGCCCTTACCAGGCTGGAACTGACTGGATAGTTTGTCCAAGTCGCCTTGTTAGAGTGTGCCCCGTTGCGACCACCCTGTCGGTACATCTAGGGCGACCCATGCTATGATACTCGGTCTCCACTCGAGAACTCGTCTGCTCTAACGTCTATCGGTTGGAGAACAGACATGCTGCCAATTCATCTTGCTAACTCTCCAAGTTACGTCGGTTACCCTGGTTCTTTTCCGCGTAAATTAAAACGCCGGGAATGATTATTTCTGGGGAGTGCGCTAAGGTAGCCTGCCAAATTCAAATATTCTTGACTTTTTTTACAATTTACGGATCAGTGTCAGGTTGTGTGTTGATCAAAATATGATTCGCGATAATAACAAATTTGTATTTATAGAGTTTTAATAATTAGAATCATTAATACAACTGGTTTAGTTATTTATTTATTTTAAGCCTATGTTGTCCCACTGCAGGGCAAAGGCCTCCCTTGCTTCTTTCCACTCCTCTATGTCTTGAGCTACTGTGGACCAATCCTCTGTCTGTAGGCGTTAAGCTCATCCCACCATCTTCTCCTGGGTCTGCCTCGATGTCACCGGACGTTTTCTGGGACCCACATGGTGGTACATTTGGCCCATGACTCGCCCGACATGCGGCAAACGTGTCCGGTCCAGTCCCACTTAAGCTTGGCTGCTTTTTGGGTCACGTCGGCGATTTGTGTTTAGTTATAATTGATCTCAAATGCCATGTTTTTACGTATTGGTCATTCAATAGGGTAATCTGAACTTAGAGAGTTGTATTGAAGATTTTAATGAATATAATTCTGTAAATATATATCTGTTACGGTCGCGAATCATATTTTGATGAAGATACAACCTGATACCGACACGGAAATTGCAAAAAAACGGTAAGAAAATTTTAAATTTCGCGGGATGTCCTGGCGCTTTCGCTTTGACAGGCAGGTCATAAAAATGAAAATGGTGATGGTGATTAGTAAAGGATACTCGTTATAAAGAAGATGGGTGTCGACTTTGTTGGTGATGGGCTTGCCGAGCGGCACGATGGTTCCGTCGTCTAGCGTCTTGTTCTGTGCGGGGTCAGGCATCGTCTGGCCGACGCCCCACGCCGAGTGCATGTTGGGCGGAAGCTTCACGTTCTCCGCGGAGTGACACTCTTTCCTGAAAACACAACAAGCAACAATAATACACATAACATTTCTTTTTTACTTCTCCTTTCGCAGGTCTGCTGGAAGAAATTTCTTAAGAAATAAGCAGTACCTTTGTACTCATATTTTAAATGTCTTATCCTTATTTGTTTTACTGTGTGTACATAAATAATAAAATAAATAAATAAATAAATAAATAATAGTAGGTACTTAACTTATTTATTACTTACTCGCTCTCACAGAGAGGAGGCCTATATCCCAGCAGTGGGAACATTATAGGCTGATTATTACTTTACTTACTCCCAGGTACAAAACGCAACACTTTTCGTACAATAATATCCAATATTTTTACGAACCATTTTAGTACACACACACAAGTTTTGAAGACACACTTACATGTTTCCGAGAGCGACTTCACATAGCAGCATGAGTCCGGTTGGGTTCCTGGTGCTGGTGCAACAGTAGTTGGCAGACTTGGACACCATATCTGCGAAGTATACACCTTTGCCGAACATGTAGCCCGTCACTGGCGCTTCCGGCGGCGCTATGCGGAGACCTGGTCAAACAGCAGAGAAAGGAAACTAATTAAAAATGACATAACATCATGCCTATATATCCCCGAAGGGCAGGCAGTGGTATACAGTACAATGAAATTTCGCTAGCCTATTATTGCCACTAACTAGGCACAAATCTAGACTCGGGACGGCTACTAAAAAGTCTTGATTAGAAAAACCAGAATAATACTTTTCCTGATATGAGAATCGAATTCAGGAATCTCAAACTCAACAGTCGCGTTTACGACCAGCGAGGCAGTAAAGAAAATAATCAAGCAATCTGAAACAACTGACTGACCTTGAGAGATGATTCCTGCAAAGTTGGTGACGCGCGAGCCGTGCCACAGCAGCCGTCTATTGTGAAGCTTCCTGAACGGCTTGAAGCGCTTGTCTTCACCTTCGCGGACCACTTTGAACACCTGCAAGCATAGGAAATGATTATTATAAGGTATGAAAAAAGTGCAACAGTAGGCGACACATTACTCGCAGAACGAATAGTCGATGGCACGGCTTGTTTGCCCAAATATCACCATCCTCTTGCCCTTATCCGAATATTTAGGGCCGGAACAGTAATTCTTTTCCTACCATAAATTGGTATTAACCGCCATCTTAGTGTTATCTTCTTTACAAGCCATATTATGCACTCACAGTCCATCCATCTTTTATTTACTTTAGTATGCCGTCTAGTGATATACGGTGATTGTTACCTACAGTTGTAGTTGCCTTGCGAGTCTTGCGGTAGATGTCACATGTCTTCGAATTTTTGGTTCTAGGGCATACATGGCTTGTAAATAAATAATATACATAGGAGGTAGATGACCAACCTGTTCGATTTCTAAGGTGAAGGTGGAATGTGTAGCCGCGTGCGTGTTGCGCACATACTCCTGAATCATCTCGAACTCTGGCGAGGACATCGGCAGCGGAGCGATCTCCGCCTTCAGTTTCAAGTAGTGAGACGTGATTGGAGAATGGTCGTCGACCGGATCTGTGGATCAAAAGTATTATTATGTTAAAAACAACGCCTATATTATATACGCGTCAAACTTTATGGCGGCTCTGAAGTGCGCGACCCCCGCTGGCTCATGAATTCGTTACTGCGCAGCGACTCGCCTCATGTTCCGCGCCGCCATAAAGTTTGCATCGGGCCGTTCAAGTCATATCTTTTAATTAAACTAAAAGTTCAACCTGTCATTGTCTATTGAATAACATTATCATTCCTGCATTTATGAGACAAATAAAACTGGGACAGTTGTATGACTGGTTGCACCAAATAACTTAATTGTAGTGCCCCTGATACGTAACAACACTTGTTTGTTATAATGAATTATATTTATGTGTATGTAAATTGTAGCACCTTATTAGTGGAAGGATTAAACGGTTGACATACTTTTAGATTCTAAATAGTAGTTGAATCAATCTAGTCCTATAGCTACCGAGAACATCGTGAAATATTAGTGAGTGGAATCGAGTAATGTTTCTATGCACCTTATGCATAGAAAAATTACATTTTACACGTTATCATTAAAGCATTAGCTTTAGCGATAAAGTTGAAAATCTATTAAAGAAATTTGACAGATTGTAGTAGCTTAATGTGCTGGCGTCTGTACAAGTGTAATTTTTTTGAAACATATTAGTTACGACTACATAATATTTTAAAATGCAAAGTCGATAGGACACATAATACCAGCCTATCACAGTCCCACTGCAGGGCAAACGATTTCAGACTTATATTCATTATAAGTCCAGGTTTCCTCACGATTATTTTACTTCACCGATGTCAGTAATGTCCAAGATCAACATAGAAAGTACATATGAATTGAAAAAGTCACATTGCCTTTGTTTTTTTCAGAAATGTGAATACACAATCAGTACCTGTCTTCATCAAGCTGTAAGCTATTTCTATCTCCAGCAAGTTGTCGAGCATGGCCGTCTTAGTCTTGATGAGCTCCACGTTGTCCAGCAACGGAGCGTTGTTCACGCCGAAGTCGTGGGGAATCAGAGTGAAGAATCTGGAATATTATGCACATGATCAAAATTTGATAATAACATGACATGTTTTTAATTATAAATCAGTAGTTGCAGACTTATTGCAGAATGTACTCTACATTCTGCCATAAGTCTGCAACTAATACGCGGTCGCGCCAGGCGATCGATAATACCTACATAAGCAGGCGCTTTTATAGCATTGCATGCGTTTTTAAGGATTATAGCATATTAAGCAGGCGCTTTTATAGCATTGCATTCGTTTTTTAGGATTATAGCATATCAATGCAACAATTGGTTTTATCATGAAAAAAAGGGGTAATTATAATATTAATTTCCACTTTGTATAAAGACGTTTAGTAAATAATTGAGAACCTGTTGGTAGCGTCTATCAGTTTGCCTTGGCTCGTAGATCCCTTTTCGATTAGCTTCAGAAGTTCCGACAGAATTTTGTATCCTGACTTGATTTGTTTCTTCGAAAGTTTTCCCAGTGGCATCTTCTCGGTGTCAAGCTAAAAACAACATTTATTTTATACTAGCTGACCCGACAGACGATGTCCTGACCAGCTTCAATAGTTCATACAAAAATACCATAGAAAAAAACATGTTCGGTTTTTCGAGAATTTGAAAATTTTACGGAGCATTGTTCCAATTATTCTTCCTATAAAAACCTAATTCGGATTATTACGAACATTTTAAAATAAAAAATAGCCAAATCAGTCCAGCCGTTTTCAGGTGATGCGCTTTCCAACGAACAGCATGTGACGTCGTGGTACGTGTGATCATGCCCTTAATTAGACTCGTTTTTGGCTGATTGGCCGGAAATGGCAGCAAATAAAGATGAGTGAGATAAAGAGAGCTATGAGGGAGACCTTTGTCCGCAGTGGGACAGTATATGTAAAAAAATATGACTTTTTGTTTAACAAAATATCGCAGATATCGACGATCGTGTATTATGTCTGTCACGGGTGGAGAGAAACAATGATAAAGGTTGTGGTCTGTTGGTGAGCACTGTAACTAAGGTATCCTATAGTAGTGTCATATATGTAGTATGAAACACCTGAAAAGTGCTGAAAACTAGCCCAACACTAGTCTATATAAATAAATAAAATTGTGTCTGTTTGTAATGTCAAAACAACAGCCTTTTGCTAAATGCATATGAAAATAAATACGGTACTTATAACAACTTTTTTATTTTTTTTGTATGTCTGTTTGTATTGGCAAATAGCTGACCTTATAAGGAATAACTTTGGCACTATTTTTTTTTTATAGAATTCGCGAAAATGATCCGCGCAGAAAAATAAAACCCAAGAAATTTCCGACATCCACGCGGACCAAGCCGCGGGCAGAAGCTAGTTTGCAAAAGTAATATTTTTTTTACCTCGAACTCTAAAAGAGTTTTCTTCATGACGTCGACATCAAATATATTGATGACAAGTTGTTGTACCGGGACGGGGAGGTCACACTTAGCTTCCACGGCTAGGTTCTGCGGTGCCGCGTCATCAGTTCCATAGTCCATGTCTAGCGGGAAGTAACGTCCTGGTACCTGGTCGATACAGATAGAATATAATTTATTGGAGAAAAATATGGCCACCCATTATTAGGAGATTTTTTTGACTTACGTCGTCGTCAATAAATGCTCCATTAATGGACGGGTCATTTTCAATACGGGTGCTACATAACGGTACCGTTTTCTTAGAAAATATAAGCTATATAGGTCAAAATGGTGTATACAAAATAAATAATGATTTTGAGTTTATGGTAAAAAAAATGAGCAAATTAAATATTAATACCCACCTTTATAAAATTATCTCTCAACTCCCAAGAGTTACCAGTTCTCTCCATGTATATGTCTTCAAATTTCTGGACTGCACCATCACGAGAATTGTAGTTTTCTACTTGAGAGCCGCCGATGGTGGTTCCGATGCGGCCCCACGAACGGAACAGCCAGTACCTGAGGTATGATGAACATTATAGCGTGAGTATAAGCGACCTCTTAATACTTTACCACCCTAAGGTTGGATACTTGAATGCCAATTGCACGTCATAAAACGTAAAGTATTATTATTACTTTAAGGCTTCGTACGCACTGACAGGACAGGCTTGCTTAGCGCCTGGAGCTTGGTGACTTAACATCCTCAGATACACGCTAGATGACAAGAGAAGGCGCAGTGCGGCCGGTTGCGAATAAGAAAAAGAATTTATTTTGACAGAAACATGGTTACAGGGTGTTACGTTACATTATACATTGTAGAAGTTCAGCATGTCTCACTATATAATCGGTATGCAAAATTGATCCATTTAAAATTGATACAACCACAGATTTATAAACTAAAGGGAGATATGGTGTGGCTGCCCAACTGTTCGAGTCCGGCTGTCGCCTTCAACTACATATGCACTACAATACGAACACGCGCTCACTCACACTATAACAGTCACCACACTCAACGCGAGCCAATCGCGTAACG
This sequence comes from Apamea monoglypha, assembly GCA_911387795.2. NCBI lineage: Eukaryota > Metazoa > Arthropoda > Insecta > Lepidoptera > Noctuidae > Apamea > Apamea monoglypha. Next base: position 6,866,835 of record OU426918.1, read on the forward strand.
CAGATCGCAACGTTGAGACACACAACTACATTGACAATTCTTATTGACAAATCAACGGCGCCCGCGTTTGTTTCTGTTTTGTGCATACATTGTTCGCACGCGCCACGCCCCCTTGGCATATCTCCCTTTAGTTTATAAATCTGTAGATACAACTTAAAATTTCATTATTATTATTCACATGTCATTAATTAATTTAGTAATATTATAAAAACTATAAGTCATTTCTTATAATACAAAAAAAAAGAATTATTTACATGTCACGAATTCGACAATTTTATAAAAATATTTTTCAATAAGCCATTTTTTTAATATATGTCTGCGTAAGGGGCAATTCACGAATAGATTTTGGTATTTTATTAAAACCCACAGATGTTTTTATTTAATGCGGAAATTCTAGTGTTTGTTTCACTTCGCTACTCGCAAGGTGACTCGCTAGGCTCTACACGCTAAGCAAGCCACTTGTCAGTGCGTACGTAGCCTAAGACCTATGTTAGACAGATTCAACCTTAGTGAAGTTTCAATTTACTGGGAGTTTTATTCAAAAGTGGTAAAGCAATAACTATACACATTTTAAGGTAAATTAGTGAAAAATTAAACAAGAAATTATAAAAATACAGTCTTAAGGGCTTTTGTCCACCGCCACCGCCACTCACCGGGATGTCACCGAGAACGAGATGATGGCGCCGAAGTAGCGATACGTACATTTACTATGGACCCGTGTCCATCGCACGTCCGTAACCCGAACGCCGTCATCCCGGCCGCCGAAGTTTCGAGTAGTTCGGTGCGACGGCTAGAACTTGTTCGATCTTGTCCACACACTGCCGTCGCAGCGCTTTTTGTTTTTATATTGCATATCATGTCGAGCTAGGTCGCGGTGGACACACGATCACCATCACCGAGACATCACGTTTCGTTCCAATAATATCCAAGATCCAATAATTGTCACTCACCTCTTCTTGCCATCACTCTCCAGCACTTGCAGCTTGTAGTAAGAATTCTTCTGCGCGACGACATCTGTCTGCGACAGTACTACGGTGTACTTAGTGCCGTTGCGGTCTGTGTATACATGCGCTTCGTCCTGTAGGTTGGATGCTGGGTCTACCGCTGTTCCACCTGGCAAAAGAATCAACGTAATGTCACGCTTATAGTCTTCCAAAGTATAATAATATTTTGCTGGTAAAACCTGTCTAATGATGTGATTCTGGCACCTGGCGTAATTGTCTAAATATTCGAGTTAGCTGGGTAATATAAAATAGACCCTATTATTATAGAAATAAAGTTCATTTTCTATTAATCAAACAAAGTAAATATATGCGCAAATACGGCAAGTGTAATGCCATACAAAAAGGAAGCGCCTTTTGTATTTAACCGCGCACAAATCCAGATTTATTAATAATAAAGAGTATTATATTAAGAGCTGGTACAGAGAATTTCGTAGTGGGAAAATTTAATTACACTTTGCCCCACCGCTGCACCGATCGAACCGAATCGTGCCTTTGATCGAACCTAGGATCACCAGCCGTACATGGAAAATCCAAAAAGGAAGTAAAAGGCAATATTTTTAAAAGTATCCCTCTATACCTTACAATGTTTTCGTAAAACGGTTTCTCTCTTGATAGGATAACGGGTACGGTAAACAATACAAGAACACATAATTATCATAAGTTATAGAAAACATTTTGATAATACTCATATAATATTTTAGCAGGTACTACATAGGGGGCCACATATGTAGTTCGGAAAAGGCTAGACAGATGAGGATGGCGATGATGACTGTTTATTTAAAAGAATTAAATAAAAAACAAAAAAATACCTTGAATCTTCAATTTCACAGCCGATTTCGATGACTTAACATACATACTGCCAGATTTCGGAATGGACTTTCCATCCAAAACCTCTTGAGGAACTCTTGTAGCTGGCTATAAAAAAAAATCAATAATGAAAACAACAACATCTATACTGTCTATTCAATTTTATGTTTCAAATTGACTTTATGTCAAGTTAAACAAATATCAACTTTATTTTAATAGTAATTAAGTTGATTTCAGAGCGACTAGCACTATTGAAAAAGTTAAATAATGTTTGAAGTTGTAGCGTAAACTGAACTTTATAGTATAAAAATTAAAGTTATTTTTCCATAAACTCACATTTGTTTACATTTTTGGCAAATAAATCGCGAATGCAGTTTACATATTTTCTGAAGTGGCAGACAGAGAACATTACAACGACATTTCGCCAACGACCAAGTAGAAACAAAATGTAGATTTACAAATAATAATTTTGATCTAAAACTTACATCAGATCCCCAGTCAGCAATGTTATTTTCTTTTATAAGTTCTAATGACTTGGAAATAGTTCCATTTTGCTCGATTAAATCGAGGAATGATTCCTCAACAACCTGTAACAGAAAAACTGAATAGTACTACGACATAATGTGTTTGAAATCGAATGTTCAATGTTTCAAAAGTCCTAATGAAGCACATAAATACATAATGGTGCTATATAGCTCGCACATTGTTGCTGAAGTTTGTATGAAAAAAATATACAATCTATGCAGACAAAGTCTAAAGTTAAGTCAAGTAAATTATAAAGCAGTACCTCAATATCCATAGACTTAATTTCCTCCATTCTGTTGGACATCCTTTCCACATCTTTCTTGGTGGACACCACAGCAACGGTGGTGGCAGTCGGGTTGGTCACCACGAGCCCGCCGAGCTTCAGAATACGTTTCTTAGTTTCTTCCTTGTTCTTCAACTTGCCAAAAAGGAAGAACTTCAGGTTCTTCAGTGGTGGCACTGGAATTTCTTTCTTGACGCTATGAATAATAAGTAAAAAGTAAATCTACATTTCTCGATTTCAGAGCCATCAGGGGCCCAATTCTATAAAATAACCAACTTGGGCCCAATTCTGTAAAATAACCAACTTGTCAATAGTGTATAAGTAGTGTCTCAATAGAATAGTCATTGACATTTGGTATTCCACAAATGATTTATGGTCATCGACTTGCCACTGTAGTGCTATTGAAACGCCATAGTAAGGCTATTGTAATAATTGGTAGTCTGGTCCACTATAATGTGTAAATGTCATCGTGATGGCCAAATTTAAGGTACTCTGTTAAGTATTTGACAGTTGTGTCTATCGTGTTTGAATAGTGTTTTGGCCATCGAACCGCGATTGTGAAGCCATCGAACAACACCCTTTTCCCTATTGATTTGCTTCAACTTGTCTATTTTTATAAAATTAAAACAGTGTCCGTGTGCTTTTTTTTTTTTTTTTCTGGTGGGAAATCATCAAATGACCCCTCCCGCTCTGGGTGGAGCGGAAGGGAGTGTCAGACTCTTACTGACTAAAACCCACCCATGTTCCTTCCTTCGCCCTTTATGTTCCGGGTTAGCGGTAACCCTTTCGGACAATCCCGCTGACCCGGCAGGCTTCGGCCCTAAGGGGCCCCTCGAATTATGCTGACATCTCTTTGAGGCGTGCGTGGAACACTTACGCGCCGCCCGTCCGGCACGGGCCTGTTCCTGATCGGGCGGTGAGCTATCCATTGCTCTCCGCCCGCAGGCCCGCGCCTGCGGTGGCCGGGAGTCGTCACGCGGCTCCCGACGCCCGGAGCGTCTCCCGCGGCGGCTGGGACGGGAGGCTCTCTCCCTCATCCGTCCCGCCACCTCCTTCGCTAGCATGACTGCTTCGCAGAAGGAGGCGACTGCCTCCCACTCCCTCTCGCTCCGGACCATGGCTTGCACCAGGGCCGGGCGCGAGAGGCCGTGTGTGCGTCTTACGTAGTCATGTTAATAAAGTAAAGTGGACGTCGTTTTTCGGCGCCTTCTCTACCTAGTTTGCGGAGGCGTATTTTGGCATTGGTTTGAATTGCCGAAGTTGTTTCTTAAAATTCAAATAAAAAAAATCGAAACTTTTCAGATACTTATTGTGCTGAGCTTCTACGCCACAGGGTCATACGAAACACTGGTTCGCCAAAGCGCTTTGCACAATGTCTCACAGACTACGGTGTCAAGAGCTGTGAACAAGTCACCGGTGCATTGAACCAAATCTATCACAAACATAGTTTGGCCAATGCATCCCCAAGAAAGAAATGCAATCAAGGCAAAGTGAGTGTTATTTGTTACAATTAACAAGCCGATCTTTAATTCATAGTTTTGAGATAATAATTGTTTGTTTGTTTATATAATTATTTCTTACAGATTTTACTCATCTTTTAGTTTCCCGGGTGTACTGGATTGTATTGACGGCACACATGTCGCTTTACCGAGGCCTGTACTTCATGAAGAGCGGTATTATAACCGAAAAGAATACCATTCCCTGAATGTCATGATTGTAAGCAACTATTTATTTTTAGACATACATATATCAATGACTGGTTGTTATCAAATTCTAAGTTAGCATTAATTTATAATAAACTTTGTTACAGATTTGTGATGCAGATTTAAACATATTGTGCGTTGATGCAAGCAGCCCGGGTTCAGCTCATAATTCTATGGTGTAGCAAGTACATCCACTGAACCGCCATCTAATTGAGGTGTCTAATGCTGGAGAGGAAGTGTTTTTGTTAGGTTCCAATTACATAGTATTTATTATAATATTACAGACCTAAATAAGCAGTAACAGCAATGTAAAAAGTGGTAATCAACTATCTATCAATTTCTAGGTGATAGCGGTTATCCTTTACGGCCAACTATGATGACACCAATTTTAGATACAAGGGAGGGGACTGCTGAACACAATTACTATAAAGTTCATGTGTCAGCACGCAACACAGTGGAACGTTGCATAGGATTACTGAAGGCTCGATTCAGGTTTAATATTTTAATTAATTTAATACCTATAATAAACAACCATACAGTCACATCGCATTGGGCCAGTGTGGTGAACTACAGCCTAAACCCACTCCTTAACCTTTTGAACGCCATTGTCACATATACGTGACAAACGAAATCTTACCCTGAACGCCAACGTCACAAATAGATGACAAAATACACGTCGCACCATATTATGAAATAAACTATTTAATCATTACTTTTGTGTGTTTTTATTTATATAATTTAAAAGTTTAAGCTTCCGTCTATATTGTATTGCATGAAACTAATATAAATAAACCACCAATATCGAGAAATTTGTTGTTTTAAAAGTAGATGTTAAACGCGTATAAAAGGAGTCCCCCACACGCCGTAGTCCGCTATATGTGACAGCTAGTGTTGTGACATATGATTGTAAAATCAATAAAAAATTAAGAAGATGAATATGAAATTTTGGTCCAGAGTATTTTATTTGTGTATAAGTTGGTATCAGGAGAAATAAAACGTATTTTTAAAACTACTTAGCCTTATACTACCGTGCCTCTAGCTACACAATCAAAAATAAAATATGCAAATGTCTAATATCGACACTTGTTAAACTCATCTCTTGCGCATCCCTAGCGCAAACCAATATTATCAGTCCCCTGTACGCCATAGTCATAAATGTATGACACAGCGGTGACGTCGTAAGCGCAGGCGATTAAGTTTAGTGAAGTGCTTTAATTTTTTTTTTGTATTTGTTTATTATTAAAATATCGTGTAAGTTAGTTATAGTATAAACCGCGATCATGAGTGTAATGACTACCGAAGAACTTCTTCGAATATTAGAAGGAATTTGAGATGGCGAAGAGTTCTCGGAAGCGGAATCAATACAAGAAGATGATTTAGAGGTGAATTATTTTAAAAATTATGATCAAAAATGTTATATCAACATTTTAATTTATTCATTAGGGACAAAAACAGGTCAGTAATTTCTTAAACGAAATTTTTTCAAAAAATAACTCACTATTATAGAAGAACGATACAGGCTTTGATAAGCACCTGAAATATTTTCTCTTTTATTAGATTTACTTATGATATGAATCAATCGTTGAAAATATTATCTGACCTTATTGTTCTTGTTTTTTTTTATATAACTCTTACGAATGAGTAAAATGTCGTACCTAGACCAGCGCACACTGTCTACATAGGTATGCATTAATAAAGGTAGTAATCATAGTATGCACCTAATATGTAAGCTAACCTAATTAAAAAATGATTAATTTTAAATATACTACTAAGACGGAACCAGTTAGTGTACTTATTATTCTACACACTTTACCGCTTTGGCTTAGACCGGAGTCGTGGCCAGGCCGATATGGCCGCTCCGAAGTATATAGGTACATAGATTGTCGTTTACAAACAGCGGACATAAAGTTTAGAACTATAATAACTTTTGCTTTCTGATAATAATTATAAGGAAAAATAAAAAGCTTTATAGAATTTTGTGATTTTAATTTTGAACCCAAAATAGATATTATTATTATTAGGTACTAAACTGATGTTCTTCCTAGTATATTATTAGGTACATTTTGTTAAAGATTTGTGATATTTTAAGACTGATTCGTAATAATAATTATTAGGTATATGTAACTGTTGATTTTTAAATTATTTCTGCGTATTTTTTACATGTAAAAAAAAAACAATAATTAAAATACTGATTTCAATTTTTTTTTATTACTACATTAAAATCCTTGCGTATTTTAGATATGGATAGGTATTATATTAGAAAAGAATACTTACTTATTAGAATCGATAACCAACGTGTACACTGCTACATCCCTAATTCGATGCGAGAATTTCATAAAATTGACTGGCAAGCAACGCCATTGTCACAATACCATGACAAGTCATGTTGAATAGTGTTGTAACCATATTGTAATAAATATATTTTTTTAGTTTTCTAATATCTGCTTTTTCATTGATAGTCTCTGTTAAATGCTGTGTAAAGATTACTATATTGGAATATAGTGGCAGGTTAAATAAAATTTCAGTGTCGTGAGTACGGTTTATTAGAAAATTAAAGACGAAAATAAAAACTCAGTTGTATATCGATATAAGTTTTGGAATCCCTATTTTTTATGAAGGTCATTTGACAGAAAAGTGGCCTGGCGTCAGGGGTACGGCGATACGTTTATACTCTGGCGTTCAAAAGGTTAATGGAGACGCGTATGGGGTGGTATGATGATGTAAGTTTGTCTAGATAAATAATAATAAAAGTTATCTGTTTTCAGATGTTTGTTAGCAGCAAGAGCATTGCATTACAACCCCATCACTGCTGGGAAAATAGTTAATGCATGCTGCGTGCTACATAACATAGCAAACCGCAGCAGGCTACCCATCATATTGCTTACGAGCGAGGAAGAAGAAATGGAGAATCCTTTCTACTTAATTGAAATAAAAAACAAGACGATTCTAATATTATGTATTTTAAAGACAGTTAAAAATTAAATACCTACCTAAATAAAAAATAAAATCAGTAAGTTTTTTTTATAAAAAAATCAATAATAAATGAAACAAAATTGAATAGGTTTTCAAGGTCCGAAGGCGACAACACCCAATAAAACGCACAAACTGTTTCAATTAGGACAATTTTATTCACAAGGAACCGCAATTACAAAAAATCCACCCAGGCATCTAGGGGAAGCGTCAGGTAAACCTTTTCACATATATTATTGAAATATTAGACAAAAATCAACAAAGTTACAAAACAAAAGAAAATCAAATTCTCTAAATTATCAGTATCAACAGCTATCATTGGTAAAATCTCTCAGTTACACATTAAATTAACACCGTGTAAAATCTATAATTCTAAGTAATCTAATCAAACTATCACTCTAAGTAATCTAATCAGTCTTTTATATAACACAGGTTGCAGATCCGATGAGAACCAGGGAGAATCCGGGGAACCATCATGTCAACCCAGAGCTGCAAAGAGGCGGGGCCATTAAACAGTCGCTCATTTCACGGCTGTGGAGAGAACAAAAAAAAAATAACGAGTGGAAATTAAAAAAGTTTTACAATTTCAAGTTTTGTTTTTGTAATATGTATTAACATCATCATCATGTCAGCCAAAAGACATCCACTACTGGACATAGGCCTCCCTCAAGGTTTAACACCCCAGGCCTCCCTACGTTCAGTACCTTCTCATTCTGACGAAAGTAGTCTCGGTTGGTTCCTCTGTTAAAAAAAAAGTTAATGCAAATAAAACTTTAATACATACTCTAGCTTGTGGGGGGGTTTTGAAGCACAATTACTATTGGCTCTCTTAGCCTCTCTGCTAGTGCTTCAAATGCAGCTGCCAGTCGGTGAGTGGCTTGGGCATGTTCCCTTGTAGCCTCTGCACTTATATGTTCCATGGCCTCCAGCCTCGCAGACGCCTCGTGCGTAGTAACATACTCTGTGAGATAATTTTTAAATTTTACAGAACATTTGTGGCTACTAGAATTTGGGACAGGCTAATTAATTAAATAGGAATAACTTTGATACCCACCGCTTCTGTTGACTAGCCGAGCTGCTGGAGGCACAGTCTGCCGCGGTGCAGGAGTAGTGGTAGGTGTGCTGGGTTCTGGCATCCTGTTAGCCTCCTGGCTCATGCTGGGTCCTTCTCCTGACAGTCGAGGTTGGGGCTCAAATTCTGGTATTGCCCACTCCAGCACTGCATCAGTGTCTGTTGTTATACCCGCGTCATTGTCTAGCTGTAAAGTGATTTCTTTTAGTACCTATTTCAAATGAAACAAATAAAAGTAAGAAGTCACGGGCAAAAGCTAATTTAAATATAAAAAGAAAACTAACCATTTGCACCACCTCTTCCTTTAAAATTTGACTGTTTTCCTGTGAAATGAAAATTCAAACGTTATTCATATGGCATAGCTATTATTAGGTATATTGTAACAAAAAATAATAAAAGTTTAACCTTTTGAGCGCCATGCGGTACCGAACGCGATGTGTCCCCCAGCGCCAAGCTATAAATGTATAACGAATGTATAGTAAATACTAGTGATGAGGGTAATTGTATTATCGATAAACTTCGGTTACTAACATGTTAATGTTACTTACATTTCATATAAATGTACCAGACAAATAAAAATAATGACGTATTTTTATGTCTTGTTTTATTTACAATTATAGTTGTAATAAGAAAAAGCAGAATACACTTTAAATAATGACAAATCAGATACATAACTCAAACAAATCAACGAAACTGGCTACATCCCTATTGTCTTCTGACGTCATCCAGTTGTCTTCATATCAAGACCGTGGCGTTCGTAGCACGTAAAAGTTCAATTTTTATTAGGGATGTCTATAGTCTCTTTTCTTAATTTTTTTTTTGTCTATTTCATGTTTATGCTAAACACACATTATTAGTATTATTACACACACATTTCCTTCTTAATGTTGGTAGGGAATTATAATAATTACGAAACATAATTTTCATCACTTATCATTTTAATTAATAATGTAACTCATCATCATCATCTGCCTAGCCTTTTCTCAACTATGTTGGGGTCGGCTTCCAGTCTAACCGGATGCAGCTGAATACCAGCAATTAATAATGTAACTAACAATTTTAAATTTAATCAACATATTAAACTATAATTAACAATTTTGGGTTTTGAAAAACGTAACTTGAGTTTGTTTTTGGCTTGATGAATGAAAGTTTAAAATCTTGGCATACATTTTCGTGCGACGACACGGTTCCACTTGATTCATTTCTTCTTCAATCAACTATGCAAAATAACTATTTCTTGTCTGCTCTCTGATTTTATTCTCAATCAGAATACATTCGGTGCACGCTTTTTCGTTACCAGTCAATCTTGTTTCGGATTTCGCCTTTTTTTTTCAAAATTCAACATTTCGATTCTTTAGAAACTTAGAAACTTAATCAAATAACTACAACACTAGACGTCTTCATATAAAGACTACGGCGCCTGGGACATTAAAAAAAAATTGGCTATTATTTTTTTTGTTGGTTTTGCCCGGTGCCCAGCAAAACCGTTACACGTCCCATGTCTATATGCCTATTCAATTTTGCAAATTTAAGTTATAAAACTCAAAGACTGTGACATGACGAGAGGATTATGGCGGACCCCTGGCAAAGGTTCACCTACGTCTCGTCCAAGTAAATCATACAGCCTTTCTTGTATGGGGGTAAACTTTTTGGTCCTCGACGGTCCCCCTCCTAAAAGCAAAGGTATTAGCGATTGAGAACAAGTTGTGGTAGAATTTGTTATTATGTACCCACCTGTAGCTGACATTTCAACTTTCTCAGTTCTAATAATTTCGATTTGTAATCATTGTAGTACTGAAAAAGGTAGAAAAAGAATAATGTAGGTATCATCATCAGTGTATCTGCAAACTGCGTGCAAAAAACGCTGGATCAATGGAGACTGGTGAGAATGAGATATTCTTGTTGATGTATATTTTTAGATGTTAGGTACATCTAAAAATATACATCAACAAGATACACTGATGCAGATACACTGATGAGCACAGTGGAGCCAACTCTAGGTTGGACTCTAAAAAATCAATGAGAGCCGAGAGCTGGTTTACGCTCACACTTGCCATGTTGCCAACCCTGAAATGTTGCTATGTGGATGTTCATATCATAATTCAAAAGTTACTGTGAAAAAATATTTGCATTGCACTTCAGAACACCGAACTTATATCACTATAAATTAATCACGTTTTTTAATTATTCTCCCAACAACACTTGGGACTTTTTCACTTACCTTATCGTCGTCGTTTTATATGACAATCAAAGAACTTATACTCTCTTCGATAATATTTATGAAAACAAAATTTCAAACCAATGGAAACAGCAGCTGCAAGCTTTTTGACAGTTGTTTTTTTTTTTTTTACAAAGGCAAAGTCTAAAAATTGTCTTGAAAAAAATCTTATTTTTTAACAATAAACGCATGTTTTTAGTGAAAGGGAAATGCCGATTTTAGGCCTTGAATTGCACAAGGGATTGGTTTCACTAAAAAAATATGTTAATATTTTTCTCATGTCTTCCACGTATTCATTAGTCTGTGCAAGTTGGTTAGTATTTAAAAAAATAATTAAATATTAAAACGACTAAAATAATGGAACCTCAATAAAGATAATTTCAAAATGTTGCCTTTACAAAAAAAATGTTGGCACGTAATCAATCGGAACAATAATAATCGTTTATTATTGTTTATTAATGAGTTCATTTTCTTCTAAAAGAAAATGAACGAATGAATGTAATGTAATGTAAACCACAGAAACCTTTTGATAATTGTTATTTTTCTATTTTTGAACTTAATAGTGATATTTATAAAACAAAAAATATCTATAATCGATCTAAGTATCGATTTTTTTGCACTTTTTATGGCAACACCAAATCTACTTATCAGCTGCCGGAATACGTAAATGTCAAAATCATTGCTTGTTTTGCAACTCAATTGCTTACTGGCGACTTGTGTTTATTGCTTTCTATTGACTACTTTTGCCCATGAATACTGACTCTGACGATTCTCCCCTAACTGACAACCACGGCTTGATTATGGATTCTGCTCCTGCTACTCATGACGACACTGGCGACCATTTGGATTTGATATTAGACGCTTCGACCGACGAACCCGGCATTAACTCTGGACCTAGTTGTTCACAACAGTCATCATCTACTGCTGTAACTGGTGATCTACGTTGTGTAAACTGCGGTTTGAATGTATCCAGAATGCGAAGACATACTTTGGAAATCGCTGAAGTTCGAAATCTTATACAACGATGGATTGGCCAGGTAAATAATAATATACCTACGTATTTATTAGAAATCTTTATTTAATAGTACTATTTTAGCCTATTTTAAGTGCTGAGTTTATAACTTCTCTCATCTTTTCTTGTAGGTACAAGTTTCTAGTGATAGTCTAGTGTGCCATGCATGTTGGACCAATGCTTGGAATGAGATACGACATCCAACAAGATCTGAGCCAATTGTTGGTCATGTAAATGTATGTATCAGCTGTGGCACATCACTTTTAAGGAAACGATCACATACACTGAATACAAACACTCCACGTGAAGCTGCTATTAGAAATATGGTTGCCCAACAGATAGCACCTCGTCAGGTATGGTATTTTTGTGTTGTGTAATATCTTTTGATTATAATACTAATGTAATTCATTTGATCTTAAAGAATTGTATATGTATAATTATGTCTACTAAAAACATAAAATAATTTAGTATAATATTGCATTACATGAGCCGTTTGTTTTTTATTGCAGTTGACAAGAACAACACTTCTCTGTCATACCTGTTGGCGAAGGATTGACAGAGCAGCATCACGTTCTGCTATAGAACGAGAACCTGAAGCAACCAACCTTAATAGAAGTAGGGCAGATTTTCAAAACATTACTGTTAGTAATGATAATGTAAGAGAATTCCCTGCATTAAATATAAACGATTTAATATTGATTGCATGTGGGACTTACCAACTTAAGCAAGCTCGCTCATATTATGGCGAGCACATACGATTTAATGGGATGTATCGTATTGAAGTTTGCACTAATACAAGAAATAGAATTATCGATGGCAATATATTTGGACAGAACTGTTCACTGTTGAGGGCCAGAATCGCCAGTCGTCATGTTAGTCGCAAAGTCTACTTCGTGTATATTTTAGTCAGCACTGTTAACACAGGCCGCGCAGCAATACAGCAGTACTGCTGTAACTGTATTGTCGGCCGCCGTACTGTAGGATGCTGTGCCCACGTCATGACCGTGATATGGTACTTAGGATGGGCACGGCATCAGAATAATATTTTTCCACCGGCACAATTTTTGGATGATGTTTTAGTGATATATGATGATGAATAAAGATGTAAAACTACAATGTGTTTTGTGTTATTGGACTCCCAGTTAACCATGCTCATTAATAAATTAAAATAATGTATTGTGATATTTAACATTACTAATATTCCTGCCCTTGTCCCGTCTTATTGATGAAATATAAGAATCTTTAATAACTTTGAAATCCTAAGTATTTTGTAAATAATTTCTTTTACTAATTGATTATTGGAATTGTCCCCCACTATTATCATGAGTTTTTATATGTGTGCACCGTGGGCCTAAATTACTATGGCGACTTGGCATGCCCCTTTGATGTTTTTGATAATAAAACGTTTTTATATTATTAAAAATACCCATAATATAAAGATTTAATTGATAAAAATAGGATTTTAAAAAGTGGTAGGTTTGGTGTACCTATAAGGTCGCATGTTAGATTTTTGTTAGAAACACTGAAAACTGTTGTACTGCCACACTGTCGACCACAGATATAGATAGACATAGATAACGCAAAAGCAACTACTTCGCGTGCCCCAGCTTATGATGCAGAATCATAAGCCGCCACTTTCGCGCTCAGTCCTGTGTACTGCAGGCTGGGTGAGCGTGAGTGAGAAAGAGTGCTTGTGACGTCATAGTAGGTAGTCAAAAAATGGCACGCTTGGTTTTCATACAGATCGTGATACTTGCGTTATCTATGCCTATCTATATCTGTGCTGTCGACATGCTATCGACACACTACTGAGACACCACTGAAACGCCATTAGTTTTTGCAGAATGACAAATTTGCAACAGTGGCAAAATAATGTCTGTAGTGTGTGGATAGAGTGTCAATGGCGCGTTGCTTAACTCAAAGTTACAGAATTGGGCCCCTGGTATTCAGCTGCATCCGGTTAGACTGGAAGCCAACTCCATCATAATTGGGAAAAGGCTAGGCAGATGAGTATCACAAAATAGGGACTTACTACATCTTATCTACATGGTTCTAATAACATTTCAAATTAACTTACGTTTCAGTAGCCTCATTTTTAACAACGACCAGTAGAGGTACCCGTTCAGATTCGAATAGTCGCACGTCAGTCTTGGGCTTATATCTCTTGAAGACACTGACCTCTTTAAAGGCTTTTGGTACAATCATAGGAGCTCTCTTGGGATTCTGAGTTACATGAGAACACTTCGTCCATTCTGTTAGATTACCTGTAGACGAAATCATCATTTTAATTTATATTGAAGTGTATAATCTTAGTTTATTTAAAAATAGGGTTAATAATTAATTTAAGTTTAAACATATCTTGAACATTTTTTTTATTATTTTCATTCATAAAAAAAAAAAAATGTTTATGTACAAAAATGGCGAATTTCTAAGCGTTTTCTTCAATATTATACTAGAAAACGCCATTTGAGGTCATAAGATAGAAACGCCATAGTAACTGCGTGCCATTCAGCCTAACTATCCTAAAGTCTATTCAAATTTATGTTTAAAATTTATTTTATTTCAAGTTAAACAAATATCAACTTTATTTTTATGGTAATTAAGTTGATTTCAGAGTGACTAGCACTATTCAAAAAGTTATAAAAATGTTTGAAGTTGTAGCGCGTAAACTGATCTTTATTGAGTAGGAGTTGAGGTTTACGTTTTTGGCAAATAAATCGCAAATGTAGATTAGACTACCTGCTATTGAAGAATAGCTTCAAAGCGTGAAATCTCTCCCGTTATAAAACCGTTTGCGAAAAAATAAATTAAATTTTTTACGCAAATCGTCTTAGTTAAAAATAAGTATTAATTCATGCATATTTTTGCTAGTGATCAAATACCCAAATACCCTATGGCTGGTTTTAAATGGCAGAATAAACACCATTTATCAATTAGCTTCACATGTATATTTTGGCAGCACGACAAGCTACTTACATAAGGAATAATCTAGTTGCATCAACAACACCTATTCAACAATCTTTCATAATCAGCCTATATTGTTCCCACTGCTGGGACAGAGGCCTCCTCTCTTCGACAGGGAGTGGGCTACAATCTACCACGCGGGCCCAATGCGGGTTGGTAGATGTCACATATCTCCGAATTTTTGGTTCTAGGACATCCGGTTTCCTCACGAATGTTTTCCTTCACCATTTTGAGAGCAGTGGTGATGAAATAATTTACACAAAGTAACGCGCCTGTCTGGGTTCGAACCTACGACCTACAACCCGTAAGTCGCGGCCATTAGCTCTAGTCCCTGCGCTCTCATTCAACAATCTTTACCTAATATTAAATAAAGTCGCTTTTCGTGTCTGTCTGTATGGACGCGTAGTTCTTGTAAACTGCGAAACGGATTTTGATGCGGTTTTCACCATTATTTAGAGATATTCCAGAAGGTTTATGGAACACGTTAACATTAAACTTACAGATAATAAAGAATTCTCGATGATTTGTCGAGACGTAAAACCGTGCGAAGCAGGGACGGGTCGCTATTATCAAATAAAGAACTAATGAAATAAGTCACCTGTGCATTTATAACCAAAGGTGTCTAACACCAGCTGACCGTGCTTGCATTCTGAGCACGGCTCGAGAATTCCGAACGCCATGCAGTCAGCAAGACGGTCCAAACACTGTAACAAAATCATATTGTATGTTTAACATGTTTACGAAGGTTTACATGGAGTAGACTAGCATATATGCCCACAGTGGGGAAGATGTTGCTGTAACAGAATGGTAGCAATCATCAATATTTCAGCCAAAAGGCATCCATTGCTGGACGCCTCCCCCAAGTACCGCCACTTCCACCGGTTCCGTGCTTCTAGCATTTAACGGATTCCTGTGGCCTTCATAAGGTCATCGGTCAACCTTGTGGGAGGCTTTCTAACGCTACGTCTTCCGGTACACAGACGTCACTCCAGAAAAATGGTAACAATATCAGATGATTTTCTATTACCAATCAATCAAATGATTGTATAATTAGGTGGTAGCAAGATACTAGGCTTCTTTCTTTTTGAAAGCTTATTAGAATATTTTGTAAATTAAAATAATAGAACAATTTATGTTTTAACAAACCTCATTTTTTCCAATAGGTACTTCTTGTGAATTAACTTGAAGTAATTCTTCCAAATGAGGCTTTGATAGCTCACTCAAGGCATCTCTATATTTAAAGTACAGTTTGTTTTGTTTCAACAATTTCTTTTCTTTGTCTTTTTCTTCCTTTAATTCTGCTTCATTTTTGGGTTCTACTTTTAATTTCTTCACTGGCACTTCATCCGGTTTAAATGGTCTGAAACATCATTATTTTTAAGTACCCCCAACACATAATTATTTTACTCTATAAAATTTTTAAACTATAAAAATATAATAGTTTATAAAAAATCAGATCACATACTTGATCTCCTCTTTGACTATAGCTTTGTCTTCTTTCTTTAGGGTGTTGAAACCAGGTAGACTCTCCCCGCCAGCATAGAAGTGGAACTCACTCCTCCTTTCTGCAAAGCACTTGACATGGTGCCACAATGCCTGCCCCCCATACTTACTGCCCACTTCAGTATCATACACCGTCTTAGAGATACGAACTTCATCCTAAAATAGAAATAGCATAACCAATTAAAATAAATAAAAACGTTCATTCAAGGATTTTATATAAAGTTGAGTGCAAAACGTTATTGTAAAATTGAATATCATCCCATTTTATATTCAACACTATCCTCTGCTCGCGACTTCGTCCGTGTAAAATTTCTTGTTCCCCCGACCCACCGTGTTGCATCGCGTGCTCGCGCTGATACTTCGTTTTCGCTCAGCGTTCTGTCTGACTTTTTACTCGGCGCCAAGAGTCCTAACGATGTTAATAGCCTTCCCCAAGAATTGGGCTATCAAATACAAAAAGATTTTTTCTAATCCGACCAGGCAGCGGGGCAATTGCGTAACACATTATCAATCGTAATCGGTTTCATTTTGACAGTTCAACAACATTCATTGCGTTATTTACGTGCTGAGCAGACAATTTTTTCGAACATATGAAGCAATGGATTAGAAATTGGCTTTAAAATGATTCAGATTCCGATTGATAGTGTGTTACGCAATTAGGGTGCAGTACTTCCAGAGATCAATGCATTCAAACAAATTCTTGAGCTTTATTATTAGTTTAGAAAGTTTAGATACATAGATTATCTGCTAAAACACGATAGTTTCCGTATTGAAGCCTGTGTTTGTGTTCTTTCTTAAGCAACGGAGGATTTTTACATAAATAATTTAAATTATAAATGTTTTTGAAGGTAACTATTGAAACAGTATGTGTGTATTTGAATACTCTTTCATGTTTGTGATTATTTTCATATGACCTTTTATGATCATGGCATACAAAAAAAGGTCTTATTTATCTTACCTTACATATTTTAATATCACAATGTTTACAAGTAGCTCTGCTACTCTTGGAGTACTCCACGAGGTAGTCTTTAAGTGCTAAATTAGAAGATTCAGCAATGGCATCGCCGGCACCATCATCAGCGGCCCTCTTCTTGGATTTACCTTTACCCTTAGGTTTTGCAACTGGCATTACTATTCCAGTCGAATTTTCTATAAACAAAGTTTTTTTTTGTTAATAATCTGCAAAAGTAATCATGCATAGTATGCCAACATTTCGCTAGCTATGTTTGTTGCACGTATAGAGAGGAACCACAAACAAATAATAATTGTAGTACATAATCATCCTTCTTTTTGCCCGGTTCCTAAGGGTCTTAGCGTGATGTTAAAGAATTGGGCTCATTATCACTCATCATTTCAGCCGAAAGACGTCCACTGCTGGACATAGGCCCCCAAGCACCTCCACTTCGACCGGTTCTGTGCTTCTCGCATCAACGGGTTCCTGCGACCTTCACAAGGTCGTCGGTCCACCTTGTGGGAGGCCTTCCAACGCTACGTCTCGTCGCCTCTCCAGAACCTTTCGGCCCCATCGGCCATCTGTTCTGCGAGCAATGTGCCCTGCCCACCGCCACTTCAGTTTGGCAATTCTTTGGGCTATGTCAGTTACCTTGGTTTTTCTGTGGATCTCTTCATTTCTGATTCGATCATGTAGGGAAACTCCAAGGATAACCCTCTCCATTGCCCTTTGGGTGACTTTAAGCCTTCTAATAAGGCCCTTTGTGTGCGACCACGTTTCAGTGCCATAGGTCATCACTGGCAACACGCACTGGTCAAAGACTTTTGTCTTGAGACACTGCGGTTTGGTTGCGGTAAAGACTTTGACTATCAAAAGCAGAAATAATTTTTCAAATTCGACTGGTAGTTCCAGAGATTAGCGTGTTGAAACAATATCTTCAGCTTTATTATTAGTATAGATTGTAAAATACAGATATCTGATAAAAAGCAGCATTACGTGCAGTGCAGCAAATAGTTAAACAATGTGCAATATCTGATAACACATTATATTATATTACAGTGTACTTATTGTATTTTCCAAATTAATGGATAGTTCCAGAATAAAATCAAAGTTCACCATACCCATAGTCGATTTGATTCTCTTCTGATCAACAGCCTTGAGTTTATTGAAGTTTCCGATTTCGCTGGCAGAATTGGGACGTTGCTTTTTGAAGAAACAGTCTTCATGATGCCAGTTTGGTTGCTTGCCATCAAAGAATGCAGACTGACGAGAATAGAAAAAGAAAATATTAAGTCTCTCACTAAATAATGTTAGCTGTTATTTTTAGTTGTATCAACTGAGGAAACTGAACATTTGTTTTTTTAGTTTGATTTATATTTTATACAGGGCTACTGGTAACTCGACGTATTCCTTGCAGGACGTCATAGTAGGGTGAAAATGCAACAAATTAAGCCACCAAATGTTTTACCGAAGTTCAGTACCTAGGTTTTGAGTTAGTATGATTTTTAGTTTTTTTATGAAAAATCCCAGATCAAATTTTTGAAGCTAATTTGAAAATTATCTATGGAGCGACTTACTAACTCAAAAACTACTGAACTTCGGTAAAACATTTAGCGGCTTAAATTGCTGCATTTTCACCCTAATATGACATCCTGCAAGGAATATGTTGAGTTACAAGTAACCCTGTATAATTATGTTAGTTTGTAAGGTTTATAGGCCTTTGCAGCCTGAAATAAATGTTCAATATTAGTGTTACTTTGAACTGAACAATATATACACCGTGTTCTTCACATTATCCATAAAATACAAACACTTCTACAGCTTTTACAAATCAAATCTAACAAAGGAAGTAGTACTTAAAAGGGCTTTGTTAAAGATATTTGTAATTTCATTTAATGAAATTTAATTGAGCTATGCAGTAAGAAAGGGTCGTAATTTGAAATTTAATTTAGTTTTGACAAGTTTCAGCACACCAAATGTTATGAATAAAAATAAGACGTTGCCAATTTGGATAGAGGCATGCATATTGGGTGATTTATGTCAAGGTAGGTATTTAGTTTGTATGAAAATGAACAAAACAAAAGAATTCATTAATGTGACCATAATGAAAAATGTTTATTTCCATGGTCTGAACATCTGGTCGAAGTTTATGTATATCATCCGGAACACTGTATATATAATGACTATGCAAAATACACACATTTTTTTTTTCTGGTGGGAAATCATCAAATGACCCCTCCCGCTCTGGGTGGAGTGGAAGGGAGTGTCAGAAGGGAGTGACTGATTAAAACCCACCCATGTTCCTTCCTTTGCCCTTTACGTTCCAGGGTAGCGGTAACCCTTTCGGACAATCCCGCTGAAAAATACACACATTGACGTGGAGTTTCGGACACCAGCCCGTTTTACCTATTACTTAAGTGAACAAAAATTTGAAGGGACTGTTGTTAATAACTGAAATAAAGGTGTTGCCTAGTTCGGCTAAAACTCTATACAGGATGGTAGGGACATTGATCATTGACATCCTCCTGCATTGAAATTTATTGCACGTATATATTACTAGGTATTGCACTTTTCTATGAAACAGCAATTTTTTTTTTTTTGGTAATCAATGATAAATTTCAACACTGGGGTATTCAGAATCATGTACAAAATCCATGGTAACAGGTTTCATGTCGATATCCATGCCAGCTTGTATACATTTTATTGTGAAAAATTCAAAATTTTTGTCTGTGACATAGTTCTAAGTTTTACGAAAAAAAAAACATTAAAAAAACGCAAATAAACATTACCTACTTTTATTAGAAAAGCATTAGGTAACTGGTAACATGTTATATTTTTCGAATAAAGGGGCTTGCACTTGAATACTCTATTCAAGAATCAATAGGTGATGGTCTTATAACTATCCATTTATTTATCAAGTACTAAAGTGCCCAGGAATAATAAGTTACATTTAGGGGATAGAAAAGCCAGCCATCTAATCTATGGGCACAGTGCGCTTACGACGCAAAGCAATGACAAACAACGTTTCAAAAACAGTTGATCATTTGTGCAATTTCACCCAGTTCACAAGAAAAAATACCAATTCAAGTTTGGTTTTGAAGCCAGTTTAGTGTACTGTTAACATAAAGTCATTGAAAACGCACTAATTGCGCAACATCAAATATTAACGGTTGCTTTTTAAATGTATTGTGAACAACACAATAGTGACTAACCTGCACCATGATGGCAATACGTAGGGCCCCCTGATCAATTTTTTGTTTACATCCTTTACACGCGGCTCTTCCAGTTTTCGCATATTCGGCTTGAAAAGGTAAATCCGTCATTTTGATGGGTATGCGGTATTCACCTATTTATCTAAACTTAGTATCCAGTATTTTTCTTCTTCCTTTTTGATCGAGCAGGTACGAACAATTTTCAACAAAACAACCGGCGTCAAGCCGCTACCGCAAGTCAAAACCTGTGCAAACCATAGAGTAAAGTAATTTATCGGGTGCAAACGTGTGTAAACTTGTTTTTGACAGTTGATTAGGGAGAGGACTACAGAATTTAGTTCTAGAAGGCCTTAACTGTTTTCCTTGGTTAGTCGATTTTTTCTGGGTAGCGCAGACAAACAATTCACTGATTCTTGCCCTATGACAATGGCAAACGTTCATAGAATTATATTATAAGTACCTGGTGTGAGTAATCTTGTCCTCTTGTCACATAATTATGTGTACAGACGCCAGCAGGTCAAGCTACCCGAAACTGTCAAATTTTCCCAATCAACCTTGAACTTCAATGGTTTCGCGATAAAGTTGAAAATCTATTAAAGAAATTTGACAAATTGTAGTAACTTGATGTGCTGGCGTCCGTACCAGACGCCAGCAGGTCAAGCTACCCCAAACTGTCAAATTTTCCCAATCTTGAACCTTAAATATTTAAAAATAAAGTTGAAAATCTATTAAAGAAATTTGACAAATTGTAGTAGCTTGATGTGCTGACGTCTGTACAAGTACCACTGCATTCGTGCAGTGCAGTTGAAACTCCGTACGACATACACACTCAAGGTCAAAGTGTTATATCCACTCACCTGTCCAAGGATACTACAGTCACCAAAAAAATTCTTGCCCAAATTGTCCATGGGGAGTACAGTCACCGAACGACATCGTTCAGTTTAAACGTGTACAGCGCTAAAGACAGGTGATAGTCGTACAGTATAAAATTACTAGATGACGGTATATGAAATTTGTCATCAGTGAGAGTGAATTTAATCTGTGCAACGACAATATATAAATACTAAGAAAAAAAAAATGAAAGTGACAGTTCGTCTTTCTTGTCAACAAACTATTTATTATTGTGTGTGGGAGATCCACGCAAACTGTGATTAGTTTCTGTTTTTATACCTTATTTCTATTGTTATTGTACATCAAATTAAACGGGAAGACATTTTCTTTACGAAATATGCATTACTACGATAATTTAAAAACGGTTACATAGAATAATTTAGTTGAAAAAGTTATACGATTACGACGCGATCGACGATTGACGATTCTATGTTGTTTACAATGTATTCTAATTGGTTGTTTGTATTAAATAAATGCTAAATATAAGATAATTCTTCACTATTAGCTCGTTAATAGCCATTTACAAACGAAATATATTGAGATGGGATCTAGAAATGATTAAAATGCAACTCGTTATTCATGATTTTAGTGTTGGTGAGTGTAGTCCCCATGGACAGCGCTACTTACAACGTAAATAATGGTTTGTTCACACTAAGCGTTTGATGATAACTTTGGGAATTTTGTGGTTTTATGTTTTTGGTTTTATTTAGGTATCTACTATAGGTGTGGTGTTTATTTAATATGTTTTCGTTTTTCAATATCCATATTCATGGGTAGAACACTATAAAAATTTGGAGACTGTAAAAAAATATTCAGTATATAATATATATCTATATATATAATACATAGGTGTATATATATAATATGTAGGTATATGTATAATAAACGTAAATGTGTTTGCTCATTATATAAACTTTGCGGAATATTAATATTTGTGTTTCATTATAATAACCTCGTCGTGTGCGCACGCCATTAGCCGGGCGGCCATCTTGTCACATTTTTATGTCGCCCGAGGCCCGGGGACCTTTTTTTATTTTTTCATGACCGAAAACTAAATATTTATATTGAGATATTGGTGTCATTTTAAAGGGTATATTATATACGGACGCCAGCTCAAGTTACTACAATCTGTCAAATTTCTTTAATAGATTTTCAACTTTATCGCTAAAGTATTAAGGTTCAAGGTTGATTGGGCAAATTTGACAGTTTCGGGTAGCTTGACCTGCTGGCGTCTGTACTATTATAATAAAAATAATTATTGTCAGTAACTATTATACTTTTCTTGTAAAAATCGAAATAAAAAATAAATACGATAATTTTTTTTGATTTCTCCAACTTTAAACTTTATTTTGATCCTATAATCAAACTCTGAATCTAAAACTTCCATCTGAAAAGATTCATTAGAGTCACTGGAATCAGTTTCCTACATTAATAATAAAACTTTCTAAGTTGTTTTCTGTATTCTATCCCTTTCTTTATATTTATTTTCAACATGTATGACATGATCAGTCATTTTCTTTTACTCCTCTGGAGTTATGGTTTCAAACGATTCTTTTATAACTCCCTCTAACTCCACTGCGGCCAGGGCAATATTTTTACTCGCCACTTTACGTTTAGCCAAACTCCGTACCAGCTCAATGGTGTTTAGATCGCAGTGGTAGGGGGGGAAGTCGTAATACCTCATGCCCATTCTGCTTCAGAAGTTCATCAGCTTCATATACTGGTTCTGGTGTGTTTTGTTTTACAAAACATAGGAGCTCTGCTTTTGTGTGATATTCTTCAAACGGAATATCATTCAAAGTAAGCCCTTCTCTTTTGTCATTTTTGCGATTTTGTGATGTAGGCTAGCTTTATTTACAATGATTGAATGGTAACTGACGTTATCCATAACTATTACATTCGGCTCATCGACGATTTATTAAAGTTTACAGCATTCAAGTCGTGGTGGTAGTCCGCCATTTTCAAGACTAACAATGAATTTGGCACAGGGCCTTTCTCTGATCCAGCATGTACAATTATGTACCTTTTCCCTGTCGAAACATTTTGAATTGCACCAGATTTTCTGTAAAAGAAAACAAGTCGTGTTAAAATTATAATGTATCATTGATTAAGGTATGTTAAATAATAAGGTATGTTAAATGTAATATAAACTGAATGTGGATCAAAATAGAGAAATAGTTTTGTAGAAATATAAATAATAATTACGATTTCAAACAAAGTATCAAGTTCTTAGCGTCATACTAACCTAAGAAATTCAACACCATCTAACATTGCCATTTATTAAGTCTGCAAATAATTCGAGCGTCTATTTTCGTTTGCCAGACTCTAAGAGAGTTGTTGGTCGTTTCATAGTTTGTGCATCCCCAAAGACGTTGTGCATGATGAGCATATTGAGCATACCATGGATCCCTTTGAAAGATGAGCACTTGCCTCTGGAGCTAGTGTTGCCATACTGCGATGAGGTACAGTCTAAAACTATCTGTAGTAAACGTCAAACTCATACATAAGAAGATGTCAACATACTAAATGTCAATCGTGCTCTGGATGTTTTATTTTGTGAGAAAGGAAATATTGTTTGAGGCGTACAGAAGATAGATAGATGAATCTAATGATACTGAAATAAACTTTTTAAAATGGGTAGTAGAAAAGAGAACTTGAAGAAATCATTGGGGATATCGGAGTACCCATGGAGCTCAGGTACGGTAATCGATGAACAATAAAAAATCAAGTATCACGTAGAATGGTAGATCATACAACGAATAAATCAGAGACCTTCAAATACTTTTATAAATGAATAGCTGCTGTAATCGCGTATATTTTTATTCGTCCAGCAAGTTAACTTCTTAATGTTATTGCACCTCAGATGATCCTCTGTGATTTGTTATGCAAATGTTTGTGTATATTATGTGCATAAACGACATAATGTTATTGTACTACGTTGTAGGTAGGTTCTTCAACAACCTATTAACAAACGTACATGTTAAAGTTACATGTATATTACAACACATAAACAATAAAACTATGTCTGTAAGGATTGAGGAGCCACTTTTTGTATCTTAATGAAATTAATATACCTATTTAGTAGTAAGTTTAAAAATTTTGTAGGTCCGATCCTCGATTTTATAGTATAATTCTTCATAAGTTATATGAACATAAAGGTGGCACCTCAATCTAAATGTTTGGATTGAGGAGCCACGTCAGAACTAGGAACATCATGGATTAATATTTATCATAATTTGGTATAATTTTGTAGCATTTGAGAGTAGTTAGTAGACAACATCTGAGCTCGGTTGTATTAAAATTAAGACAGTTACCATACATTATATGTGGTTCTTCAGACCATATATACGACTTGTAATTTTTCAAAGAAGCAGTAGGTACTTCAATTAATGCGAAATTTCTTTGTCATTTAGTAGTTAATATTTTAGATTTGTAGGACAAGAGTCAGTAATTAAAAATGAGTGAATTGGGAGATATGGCACATTTTAACTGGCTCCTCAATTGAGATGCTTCGGCAAATAGATTTGCCTATAATTCTAAATCTACTTATACTTGTGACGAAATTTAGAACAAATCACTTCTTTTTTTGTATAAATTTATACTAATTGTACATATAATCCTGCCATAAAAAAAGTAAATATCTATGAAGTTATAAGCTATCCTTTAATTTCCTAACAAATTGTTTTGGAGGGTGTCCATGAATAAATTATATTAAAAAAGAATCGTTTTGTGGCTTTTAAAAACACAAATATATTTTATTCCATCTCATTATTTGGGGGTAGCTTTGGGGGTAATCCAAAGTTTAGAAGATGCAGAAGAAAATTCATTTGAACTAAATGTTTGTACAAAGTTTCAAGTAAACAAGGTACCAGAATCTATAATGATTTCAAATACATCACAATTATACATTAATAGGCGTTAATTTATCCCTGCGATTAACGTCGCTGTGGGTTACTATAAATGTCACTACCTAACGAAGGATGAGATGTTTTGTTACAACGTCTATGATTCTCACTGTAAAATTCGTAAAAGCACCAACCAACCAACATTAATTCATTCTTTGACTTATGTCGAAATTGACTACTAAATACCTTAAAGAAGTATAAAATCAAAATCAAAAGTCATTTATTCAAAGTAGGCTGAGAATAAGAACTTTTCGAATGTCAAAATTACAAACGCCCGCCCTTCACGTATATGAAGAATCTCTGTACATACCTGTTTGAATATTATCGATTTGTTAAAAATGAAATTTTAATCCTTATATGTATATCTTATATTTCATATCCTCCTCCTATGGTTTCATTCATATAACATGGTCACCCTTAATAGCGAATTCTTAAGGAATATCGAAAAGTAATTTGTTTTTCAGATACTGAATATATACAATGTTGATCTGCACATATATATTTAGTAGACATTTATGCTAAATGTTAGTGTCTCTGGTTTTTGATTCTGTTGTGATCTCAGGTAGGTACAGTAACGTTGTGATCTCAGGTAGGTACAGTAACGTTGTGATCTCAGGTAGGTACAGTACCGTCAGGATTGAGGAGCCAAATAAAATGCGTTTATTTACTAAATGCACTCAGTTTTACTACTTTGCCTGTATGCTACAAATTCAACACACTCACTACTAAATGTTTTTGGAGTGGAATATAAATTGACCCATTACTTTCATGGAAATTCATGCTCTTATGTATAGATTGAGGAGCCACATTAAAAGTATTGTATATTCTAGAATATCAACAGTACAGGACTCAGATTTTTAGTAGTCACTATACCCAATTACTACTACATGGTACAAAATTTTCAAAAATATTCAATCCAGATGTTTAGATTGAGGAGCCACTTTTAAATTAATATAACTGGATGTATTTTACTACAAATTTCAAAATTTGGCCTACAAAATTATTTGCTTTCCTACTAAACAAAGGGGTGAGTTTCCGTTTAAAATCTGCAGTGGCCCCTCAATCCATACGGACATAAAAAAAATTTGGTAAGGAAATATTTACCATGCAACAAATTAAATTAATTAAACTTGGTTCACTTTTAATTATGTAAAGTACAAAGAGAGAGTGAGAGAACATATGAAGTTACTTACTTACACTTACTAAAACTATCCTAAACATTTACAAAGGAAATAATCAGATAGAAATTCCAAGAGAGACCAATGTTAATTAATAAGTTGAAGCTGCATTCAAAGAAAATTATATTCTATAATTTTAATGCCCCAAGTATATGTAATTTATCTGTAGATGAAGAAGAAAATAATACTTCTCAACCTGTCCAAGTACTGAGGAGGCAATCAGATGAGGCTCGGCCCAGTGTAGCCGATATGCCTGGAACAAGCGGTGGGAACAGTGGAAACACATCTGCACTTGGTGAGTAAACTCCTTATCTTTAATATATTGTTTCATTTATTTTAAATTTTTATCTCTTGACATTTATAGGTTATTTATAATGTAAAAAAAAATAATAGGATAAAACTTATGTGTTAATTATATTAATGTTTCTTGTATAGTGCTAATGATTAATGTAGCATAACTAAAATTGTAGGACGTCACCTTTTTTTTTTGGGGTGGGAAGTCATCAAATGACGTCTCCTCGCTCTGTGCGGAGCGGGAGGGTTTGTCAGATAGCCCTGGCGGACCCCGTCAGTTACACTCGTATTTATAAACAAGTAATTACTTGTTGCTAAGTAATTTCTTAATTAAGTCATTACTTGAAGTTAGAATTCTTAAATACAAAATCATATTCGATACTTAGTTAAGAAATTCTCGTTACTTAAGATAATGCATAAGTAAGTAAAGTATCTGCTGTCGTTTCTGCCTGGCAACATTTTATTCACGCGTTTCGATACAGGTGACAGCAAGTTACTTTGGAATTAATTTTAACAGAACTTTGCTCTTATTTCTCTAATTATTAATATTATTATTTTACATCAAAGTTCCTTCAAAAATATCTCTTATAACAACTATTAAAAATTATTTAAGATACTTTTTTAATAAAAAAATATTTATTTATTTATTTAATCTTTTTGCACAAAAAAAAGGTACAAAGGCGGACATAATGCCTTAGGCATTCACTACCAGTATATTCACTGATTTAAAGGAAAAATGAAATGTTTTACACGATGCAACCCGACCATATTAGATAGAAGGTTACTCTTGTCATTTTTGCTAGGACTGGGACATGATTTTTAACTTGCAAGTGTTATACGTCAAAAATCCGTCTGACTTTACATCTTGTCATTCCCACCTTGATGTGGTTATCCGCACAGAGTACTTTTTGATAGACTGATAGCCGTTTAATTTGTTGCATTGGTGTTGTTAAATCTATCTTTCTTTAGTTTTCATAGTTAAAAATGGCAGACCAAGAGCGTAAAAAACCATTCTCATCATTAGAGAAAGACATTTTTTTGAGTATAATTCAAAAATATGAACACGTGTTGTCTTGCAAGAAGACCATGGGTCATTGTCAAAATTGTCCAAATATAACAATAAATTCTCGATGTTTTCCATGTTTAGGTAAGGTTAGAAAACGACAAAGCAACGCGAAGAACAACGAAACAATAGATCCGTTTTGAATGTGCGTTACTTAAGCAACGAAATTGGTTACTATTACTTGGCTAAGAATTCTAACTTAAAACAGTTCTTACTCGGACCGATTTCTTAACTATGCAATAAAAAGCGTTGCTCAAGTAATTACTTTTGCTTAAGTAATTACTTTTACTTGTCTATAAATACGAGTGTTAGTGCTGACATCTCTTTGAGGCACGCGTGGAACACAACGCGCCGTCGCACATACGAGTATTGGCATAAAAAACCTGGCCATAAGTTTAGTATTCAAAGTGTGGCTTAACTCAATGCAACCATCACTTTCTGACAGCTAAATAACCTGTTCATAACGTACCGCACCCCCCGCGCCCTTATCCCTTCACCGCGCGGCACACAGGTAGTCGGAACTCAGTCGTCGTCCAGTGCGGTCCATTGTTTTCTCGATAACCTTATTTTTTGTGCTCCTAAAATTTGCTGGTCGTTTTGTTAATAGTTGGTAGGATAAACACGACGAGTATGGATACTCAAGGTATGTAACAACATAAATAATATAATTTCATTTAAGTTACAGACTCACAAATGTTTTTTTTTTAAATTTCGCAAAGGATACCAAAATAATCAAAAATAACAAATTTGACAGAGTTAAATGTAATAGGGACATTTAAAATAGACTGTTGCTAACGTCAGACCCATTTTTAAGTAGCACTAGAAAACCACCACGAAAGAAAAGTAACCCATTCTGTTCGGAAACCATAAGTCTTTTACTCCCTGATGCAGAAAATTCATCAATAGAAAGTGACGAAGAACACAATAGAACAGCAACAGATGAAAACGATGAATTTGATTTCGATGATTATTTTTGGATAAAATTTAGTATCCAGTAGCAGGCGTAGGGGGTTGGAAGGGGGGTGGGGGAGGGGGGGTCCCCCCCTTCCGCTCTGGCACCACTCCCATGAAAAGGCAATGCACAATTCCTGAGAAAAACCAATTAATGTAACCTAACCTCAAAACTTTTTACAGTCGCTTAAAAACCGTAGTCCGGTAAAATTTTGCATGAGGAGAGTGGGGGGAGGTGCCCCCTATGCCCTGGCACCACTTTCATGTAAAGACGACGCACCGTTCTTGAGAAAAACCAAATATTGTAACCTAACCTCAAAACACTCAACGTAGCACAGTCGAGGAAGGACCGGTCGACGGAGCCCCGCTTTGCGGGGCTCCTACTTCTGGGTTGTTTATAAAAAAATAACCACGAAGGTGATGGCGGGGTCTGTTCGCTCGCTTCGCTCGCTTACTCGACCTTCTAACACCTTCTAACCTAACCTGTCCGTGTCGGGGTGCCCAAAGTCCAGAGCTCGCTTCGCTCGCTCATGCATCCAAATTCTCCTGGTATCAGTAGTAACATTGGGGATTTTATAGGTTGTTATAAAAAGAAATGAAACAAAACATTCATACATCATAGCTTTTTCTTACGTTCCGTTTTGCGTTCGTCTTCACATCATTTTGCACCATAGACAATATCTGAAACAGATTTGGTTGTCAATCGCCCATTTTAACGTTCCGTTTTCGCTATTTACCTGATTTGAGGTTAGAAACATTTTTCATTAATTTCTCGAAAAATATGCATTACCTTGTAATAAGAGTGGTAGCGTTATAATCGGGGACCCAAGCCCTACCAGCTTTAACCACTTTTACCCCCCAAATCCTGCGACTCGATATCAAAGCCAACCCTTATTTTTTTTTTTGTTTAATTATATTAACTAGTAATATTATTATAATAAACGTTTGAAAACTATCTTAATTTATTTATTATATAGTTTTCACGTCACAAATAAATTTGAAGAAAGATTAATAATTGAATTTATACAACAAATAATAATAATAATTTATTTCAGATTCATTACATCCATATTTGTTAGTACAATTACGAGCTTACAAAATAGTGTTACTAATAATTCATAATAGGTAATTGATTGACCTATAATAATAATTTAATTAAATAAGTAATAGTAATATTTTTATAATAAAAGTATTTTTTTTCCATCACATAAATTAAATTAAAATACCGATTTAAATAAAAATAAAAGAAATAATGCGATATGAATTCAATGATTCAGGAGAAGACCCAATCACAATTAAATTAGTTAATGTCACAGTCGGGCAGGTTTCCTACGTCTACAAAGTCTACATTTTCTATGTCTGAACTAGAAGTTAATAACAATTCGGCTTCATCTGGTAGAGGTTTACTACGAACAGTTTTGCCTTATCTTAGGTCTGAAACTAGAGAGATATGGGTCTGAGGATATCAGCAAATTATGGATGATATCCTCATTTGTTGCAATTCTCCTAGTTTTCCGCGAGTAGGTTCTGATTTTTTTAAAATCTTTGTTGCGAGCTTCGGATGCCTCTTCAGAAAGTTTACCGATTGGAATAAAGTTATTGTGCTCAACTATGTCGGCACCATGCATGAGTAATTTATGCACACTCGAGAGCATATAATACCATGCATAGAGCTCAACATATCTATGAGCACAATATTGCCGGAACTTTTCCACATCTAACAACTCTTCACATGAGACTACCTGAAGAATCACTCCAAACCTTCTAATGAGTTCTTCATCAACACCCGTGATCTGCGCAGTCACTTCGGGATTAGCAAAAAATCTTCAAAATAGAAATTTTTAATTAATTCATACGTTTTGAATAAGGACGGTTTTCGTCAAGATCAATAGTCACATAAGTTTGTTGTCTATCAGGGCTCAATACTGGGTAAAATATATATATATTTGAGGTACATTACCGCGTATTACAACATCGTCCAAATATGCATTTTTAATTCATTCATATCTTTTGAACGGGGAAGCCAGGCCCCTGGTCCGCATAGGACGCCACCCTGAGGGGCAAATCCCATTTTTTAAAGAATGGTTTCAGTCTATTTTCTGTCTCAATCTGTAAAAAATACCTTTACCTATAATTTTGTCAGGTTTTGACAACGTTGCTGCGTTGAGATAGCAACCAGATTTTGAAAACGGAAATTGGCTTTCTGAAGTCTTTTTATTGATGTTATTTTTATTAGCCACTCATGGAACACTAGGATATAATTTGATACACATGTAGTTGTTAGACACCTCTCCCTTCGCATATAAATATCTTGTAGTATTCATAGTTCTGATGTTTTTGTTTTTATTACTAGGAGCACAACAATCGCAGCCTACTTCGCCTGCCACCGTGCGCAGGCAACAGGCTAAGATGGACAGAGCTCTGTTCTGGTCTATCATCAATAACACTCCAAGGCCATCTAACGTTGGAGTCACACGGTAAGGACCACTTTTCTTTTGATTAAATAACCAGCTTCCGCCCGCGTCTTCGCCCGCGTGGTATGTCGATAAAAAGTAGCCTATGTACTCCCCCAGGGTTCAAAATATCGCCATACCAAATTTCATCAAAATCAGTAGGATTCATACTGCGCGTAGATCTTTTTATTCATTATTCAACAGTACTACCTAAATAGTTTTTTTTATATATTACATAACTCTCTTAAATATCTCTCTTGCGTAGGTGTTCATCAAACCGTGAAGGGTGAACATACACGGTGCATAAACGTAATCTAAGGTTGATTCAATCATGTCTCCGTGACGCTATTGCACCGTCTACACGGCGTAAACGCCGTTTCAACCAATGCCACGTGAATCATGTGTAGCGCTTGCGACTACTAGACTAACGAAGCAGACGTATACAAGTGTTTACATAAACCTACTTACAGAAATAAAATCATTTATCCTCCCAGGTCCAGATTATGCGATGTGCCTCTAACGTACGTGACGCGGCCTGCGATCCCCGCGCGCTCCGAGATACGCGACACACGTCGCAGCGAGCGGGCGAACACGTCAGCAGCTGACATACAGCGCATCCTGGCGTTTAAGAAACTGACTCGCAACCTACACAGCTTGACGCAGTACAGACAAGGCGCCAGCATGCAACCAACCTCCTCGCGCCGTTAGTAACCTTACTTTGACTTTACGCTATTGTCACTCTTAGGATCGCTTGCACCACAAATCACTAAGGACGGACTTGACTAATGCAACTCAACGCGATCTAAACCGCGTTCAAGTACTGTCAGTGTCATCATTGTTGTGGAATATTGACACTGACTGAGCTTTTGAACGCAGATTAAGTGTGCTGATCGCGTTCAGTTCCATTGGCGACTTGTTCTCCCTGTCATTGTGAACGTTTTATTGTACTGGACTATAACTCGGAACCTTCTGGTCTGGATGTCTTACGGAGCAACTCAAAAGGAAAAACGAAACCCTTATAAGATCACTTCGTTGTCCGTCTGTCTGTCCGTCAGTCAAGACCCTTTTTCTCAGGAACGCGTGGAGTTATCAAGTTGAATTTAATATCAAATATTCAAGGCTGCAATCCCTTGAAGCAGTGAAAAAATTAAACTTCTAAGTCAACGCAATCAAAAGATACGGACGTTTATGTTCCGAAATAAAATCCTATAGGGTACTTCCCGTTGACCTGGAATCATGAAATTTGTCAAGAAGCAATGTCATGTAGCACAAGTAAATGAAAAAATCCGAAAACCGTAAATTTGTAGTTACATTACAAAAAAAATAAACTATTTACATACCTACAAATTTGTACGGAGCCTTCGGTGCGCGAGTCCGACTCGCACTTGACCGGTTTTTTAAACTTATCTTTAACTTATCTTTCAACACCTGAACAGCTAAATGCACCTATAAGCACAATGCAATTTAACCGGTAATCCACCACCCAGGTTTCACAGGCAGTGCTGGTTCCTCTCGAAGCCCGCTGTTCACGCCGTCGTTGCCGGTCGCGGCATCTAATGCCAGGCCCAGGACTTACAACAACTGTTGCAGCCGGTCACAGCCAGGCCGTAGCTCCCTGCCCGGATACACGAGGAATAGTATGTGAAAGAATTAAATATTTTATTTGAGACACGCACAGGAAATGCAACAATAAAGAAGGAACATTTGAAACTAATAAAATAATGAAAAAAAGACCTGTGTGAGGCGAGAAAGACCGTCAAGGACGCGTTTTTATTAAAAAAAAAATGTTATCTAGTGCAATGGTGCTCTCTAGGCACTGACCTATAATTATACAACTTATACAAGTACGCCGGCCTAAATATACTATACGAAATGACAGTTGTTTTTTGTGCCGATTCAAAGCACCCCCCGCTCGAGCGTCTCAGGAACAAAAATTGATACATTGCCGCAAATGGCCGTCGTTTTGTTTTGGTCTCTAATGATTTAGGTCTAAATCGTGAAATACGACATTTTTGTGTATTTTGTGTTTACTACGAGATATTTAGAACAATTGTATCATGAGACTATGCGCATCTTGTAAAATTCTCCATCAAAAATATTAGTTCCACTGTCAGCGCCAAAATGGTGAAATCAAATGTCGTCATTTTGTCATCGATAGCGCACTGGGCCCGCGTAGTGGATAACGGCCCCCTCTCTCTCACGGAGAGGAGGCCTGTGTCCCAGCAGTGGGAACATTATAGGCTGATTATGCTTTACTATAAGTGGGTCATACGTCCTAACCATCATTTTTGCATGTTCAAAAAAAAGAGCGTTATATTTATTTCCCTCATCACCCTCAGCCAACCCGCCCGACGTCCTACCAGTGCCGGACCCGCAGCCGCCGTCAAGCAGTCGCTACCGCACTTTGCCGCGCCCGACGCCTACAGTCGACATCGATACCAACGCGCCGCTACCGGACCACCCTTACGTCAACGTGGAGCAGTCTGACGATGGTAAGAATAGCATAAACCTACCATCGTCAGCGGGAAATCCACCCGCAAGCATCCGCACTTATTCGCTTTGATAGCTCGCTTACGTAGTGATGCACTTCTCAATCTATCGAACTGACGAACGTTAAGTTCTAAATACAATAAGTCTAAAGTTGTCAGTTTTGTATTAAGATCTTTATTGTACTGGAAATTAAGTTAAAATTAAACGCGTTTTGTGATTAGACGAGTAAACTTTGTAATATCGAAGTTGTAAAATGGACGATATGTTATAGATGTTGAAGCGGTGCCTGATGCAGCACCAGCTGCTGAGCAGACAGATGACAACAATGCTGAGGAAGAGAATAATGAAAGTAAGTTATTAATGAACCACGGCCCAAGTGCACTACAAATCACTAATCTGCATTCGCGACATATTCGCCAAAAATGTAAACAAATATGAGTTTGTGGAAAAATAACTTTTAATTACTAAATAATAGTTTACGTTACAACTTAAAACATTTTTATAACTTTTTCAATATTACTAGTCACTCTGAAATCAACTTAATTACCATTAAAATAAAGTTGATATTTGTTTAACTTGAAATAACGTTAATTTGAAACAAATAAAATTTGAATATTAGTGCATTTAGCGCTAAACGAATTTAAAACATCGTTCTATTTCTTTGACAGAAATAGAAGATGTATTAAAGTCGTTTGAAGATGACAGAGACAGAATGATGTTTGAAATACGTTTAGCGTTAAATCCATTTAGTGATTTGTGGTGCAAGCGGTCTTAATAAATTTATAAAGTAGAATCCCTCATTGTAGAACTTCAAAATGTCCAAATAAAGTGTCCTAAATGCCTACCATGGTGGTCTAAGTAACTACGACTAAATAAAACAATAGAGAAAATTCTGTCTATGGGCTAGTCTTTCTCACTAGTAAGACTTAAAAAAAATAAAGGACAAAATACTGAAGTGTCGCATGTTTTTAGCATCTCTCCTAGTCTTTCGTGCTCATTGGACTTTTTGTAAGAACAAAATACTGCAGTGTCCATATTTTTAGCACCCACTCTGCTAGTCTCTCTGGCTCATAGAACTATTTTTGTTGAAGAAAAAGGAGCAAATTCTGCAGTGTCAATCTTTTTAGAACCCAATGATATTATAAGTAAAAACCGGCCAAGTACGCGTCAGGCCACGCATAGGGTTCCGTAGTCAGCCATTTCTACTTTACTTATATAGCCTGTATTGTAACGAAACCATACCGCGATTCATAAATTTGGAATAAATGTACAACGCCATCTATCGAGTGTCGTTGTAAACTGTTTTAAGTTCCTATTTGTATTTATTCTCTTTAGAGGATTCAAATAAATATGATTTTATTTTTAATATTTTAAATGTTTACGTACACGTGTACGTTACATCCCCACTACGTATAGTGGGTACTACAGGTAGTGGGGATGATTTTTCTCGCATCTACCCCATTTTGTGGGGTATCATTAGATAGGTCTTTTAAAAACATTGAGAAGTTGCTAAG
This sequence comes from Apamea monoglypha, assembly GCA_911387795.2. Taxonomy (NCBI): domain Eukaryota; kingdom Metazoa; phylum Arthropoda; class Insecta; order Lepidoptera; family Noctuidae; genus Apamea; species Apamea monoglypha. The sequence continues at coordinate 6,901,799 of OU426918.1, forward strand.
ACGATTTTTTGATTTAGGTATCCATTTGCGAGATATTCAACTTTAAAGCGCATTTTTTTTTTGTTAAAATAGGGCGACCCCCCCCCCCCCCCCCTCTAAAAGCTAAACGGCTGGCTCGAAAAATCTGAAAAATATGATGGTAGTCCATGTGATGAACTTTGAAGGAAAACTATAACGGCTTATATAACTTTGTTAGTTCAGGAGTTAACTTGTAAAATGCGCCTACTTGGAAAACTTCGTACAAAAATAACGAAATAATAAGAAAACATGTAAAATATTAAAAGTAAAATCATATCAAGTATCTATTGGTACGGAATCCTTTGTGTGCGAGTCTTACTCGCAGTTTGCCGGTTTTTACTTATAGTACGGACGCCTGCAGAGAAAACGACCCCCCCCGCCTTACAAAAGTGAGCGTTGAGGGGTCCCGTTTTCTCTGCAGGCGACTGTACCATACTCCCTCTATGTTGATAATGGCTTGATATTATAAGATGATGCATTTCACGAAGGTGCGTCAATCATTTCAATTTATTCAATGACATTAGAGTCACATAACGTGCGCTCGTAAACTGCATTCTCTACAGCTTCAATACCTTTTAGCACCGACACACAACGCGTCAGCCGGAGCCATATCCCTGGCAGAAGAGGTCATGGAAGTAGATGTTCCGGACGAGACCGACAACGCGCCCGCCGCGAATGTCGAGACCGACGCTATAGAGCCGAGTGTCATCAATGAAGGCGTACGTATCTGCTTGCTTAGCGACTGTGCAATAGCGAAGTTTTGTGGCCGAAATTATGCATGCTTGGTACAATTTTTGACATCCGAATTTTTAATCCTTTGAAAGACGGTGCTTGCTAATTACCAATTAGCGCTATCTGTAAAATCGTAGTCTTAATGCGTAATGGGATTTTCCATCGGAATAAATACCTACTGAACCCGTTTGGGGAATGAATTTTCAAAAATCCTTCGTTACCTTAGTTACGGAATAAGGAACTCTTGTGCAAAATTTCATGCTTCTAGACAGCAGTTTAGGCTGTGCGTTATTTGTCAGTGAGTGAATGGATTTAAGATTTGTATTATAAGTACATAGATAAAACCAAACACAAAACGTCCAAAAAGTGAGTGTCTTCCATTGACCAATTCAATGAAAGGCCTTCAGTGAATCATAACATTACCACGCTTACAACGCTAAGGGCTAGCCGTATGTATACTAACAATTTACTAACGCCTGCTTTAGCAAGACAAGACGCCGTAATACATGTTTTTATTAAAAACTTAATTTATTTCTCTCTTTATTTTTTCTTGAATTCAGAATCTCAGATAATTATCAAGATTCGGAAACAAACTCAATGTCATACATGACATAGTTCAATTTCCATTGTGACCGAAATTTATTTAGATCCTTTTTATTACTATGGTCAATCAAAAATCAACTTAGACAACATAAGGCTAAAGTTGATAGTTGGTAAGGTGGCAATAAATGTAAATTATCTATGATTGTGTATTCAAAATTAGTGCTTTGCCGGCTTCTAGCTATATTGCTTGCTAACTTTTTACACTTACAGGACTACAAGGCTTCAAGGGTTCATAACCTGGCGCGGGAGCGGTTTTTGGCTTTCACTCATGATAGGCGTTGTCCCATTTTATGCGAAGCGAATGCTAAGTTAGCCCGTGTCCTGACTCGATGGTTCGTTAGAAGTATATACCATATAGGCCCTCGGCGTCCGATGTCGAGTGCCTATTAGGGCTGGCGCAGATCCGCCGAAGCGCAGAGAATCACGGATTTCACTGGCAAACAAATACCAACCTTTCGGGAGTTGAAATAAAAATTGCAAATAAATAAACTTCCATTAGACCGAGAGTGCGTCAAAGCAGGCGGAAATACGCGTTTAAGGTTATATATTTGTGACTTAATTTAAAAGGCGCAATGTAGATATTCTTTTGGCAGAGAAAACCGCGCTGCATTTTACTTCACCAAATCCGGGAAATACTAGACATACGTATTTTAATGTCTATCAACGCATATAGAACTCCATTACAGGCTCCATGTCCTCCGGGCTCATTTTCCTGACGATAGGAAAAGGGGAAAAAATGCAATGTTTTTCACAAATGCTCGAGTTCCGGATACTCAGAATAAAATAAATAAATAAAATAACTTTATTGAAACAGATAACTTTTCCAAAAAAATACTTAAAGATTAGGTTACAAGTTTAGATAGTAAAGGTAGCATAAATAATGGAAATAATAAGAATTCTGACTTACTTTTATTTTTATTAATCTTTATTTATTCAGACTACAATCATGGTATATAGTATTAGTAACAAAAATAGCTTAGCCTAGATGTTAGTACTAAAACAGAACGGGTCCGGTTTGTAATCGCCCACACTAGCGGCCTATCTGCCCGGGCGGCTATTCATTGCAGTAGCGAGGCAGATTTCTTACGCCACAGTGGCAGTGCATCAAATCCGTCAGTGCGTGTATCTGCAAACATTGCCGAGGACAGCTACAGAAGCGCGGCAATCGCAACAAAACCTTGAATGTGTTATTACTTTTCCTGGGCCACCAAAATAGCGCTCAAGGAGTTTTTTTTTTTTGCTACAAGTGTCAAATTATTATTCCAATTCCAATACACGTTATTTCCACTCAAACAAATATCAACGTCATCTTTGTGAAAATAAAGATGATTTTAGAATTACTGGTTCTATTAATAAAACATATTTTTTTTAATGCATTTTGTTATTTGTTTGCGCGGCAAGCGCGCGAGCCCTTGTTGTGAGGAATCGTGAGTAAAAATACGTATACCCATACTAACCGGCACAGCATTTTTTCTAGGGGGCTACAAATTCTGATGAGAATGTCGAGACTTCGCAACAACAATCTCCCTTCCATGGCGTTAAGAGGAAACGGGAAAGTAAGTTATCATTTGCTTATACTAGTAATACGTAGTTAACGTAAAATACCGGCCGTAAATATTGCATATCGAGTTTAAATTCGTAAAATATCGAGTCCGTTCACATTTATTTTACCTTTGAAAACAGCAACCAAATAGCAACCTTATTTCAACGAAAATAAAGTTCATTGCGCTTTTGACAAACTTCGCAATGGCAGCATTAGCAACCTTATTGCCACGACAATAAAGGTCACTGTGATTTTGACAGTGATGGAAAATCAGAGATAATTTTTTTTCTTTGCACGACATCATCCTTGTGCCACTAAGGCTTAAAAGTCGAAACATTTTTTTAAAGTGTGTCGTCCCACTCACTGGCGAACGATCGCAAGATAGACTGAAGCTGTAGCGAGACTGTGCTTCCTTACCCAAACCTTTCGTCCCACCCGCTGAAGACCTCCCGCCTGGACATGAGTTGCCTTGGGTAACCTGGAAGTCTTTAAATAGACTCCGGACCCAGGCTGGCCGAATAAAGGAAAACCTGTTCGGGTGGAAATTCATAGACGACTCCGTCTTGGAGTGTAAATGTGGTGCTGTTCCAAAACCGATGGGACACTTGATATCGTGTCCTGCGTGTCCTGTCAGCTGCACGTTATAGGAACTGATGGACGCTGGTGATGGTGCCAAACAAGTGGCCGAATTCTGGGTCGAGTCCATTTCGATTGCTATCGACACGCTAAGAAGAAGAGATGAAATAACTGTGAACGGACTGTACCTACAACACTGCAAGGTTAACGTCGCCATCTTGTATTTAAGAAAGCCCTCCTGTCAATGTCATTCAAGCGCGAAAATATCGTTGTAGCACCCTACATTATGAATATTACCGATTCGCTTCTGTAATGTCCTAATAGCATGCAGCATGAATGGCAAGAAGTTCTATTAATCTTACCAATGCATACAACTTTTTCTCAATATTTCAGCAACTGATGAAAATGCAGAGCCATATTCTGTGCAAGAGTTCAACCAAGTGAGTGTTATTTTTTTTGTTAAATAAATCATTTAAAATATTCATGATCATTCATTAACACTTGTAACCATATTCATTCATTATCTTAGTTTGGCTTGGATTTGAGAAAATAATAAAATAAAATTGTTTATTATTTATATTTCAACATCCCTGCTTCAACAATCTAAAATTCATTTTTTGGACATTGTTGTGTGTTTTTTTTCTTGCCCTCTAGTATTTCAGTCGCCAGCACGTTTCAACTACCTCGTTAAGACTGCCTCTTTAGTTACAAGACCAAAGAGCAAGACCAGCTTGTGGTCCTGGGTTCGATTCCTAGGTCGGGCAAAGTGTTATTGGGTTTTCTCTATCTGGAATTTCTCATTAGCAGCCCGGAGTCTGGAATTTGTGCCCGGTTGATGGCCATAGACCATATGGCTATAGGCTAGCGCCCAATTACATGGGACTTAAACATTACTCGCGAAATGTGAGTGTACTATATAGGTACACATCTGCCCAACCCTTCGGGGAAACACGGTGTGATGTTGTGTTGTTTTAAACTGTTGTGTTTACGTACGATTCCACGCATATTTTATTGTTGCATATATTCTCTTCACCAATGTGACACACTCAGATTTGTTACGATTGAAAAAGGCGACTGTATCTTTTGTATCTCCATTCTTTCTATTATTTAATGTTACGCCTAGTATTAAGACGACACGATTTTTTTTCGACATGATAAATAACGCATTGTCTATTGTTGATCAGTCAAAACTAAAGGAATAGTCATACTGAGTGTGTTGTTATAAGAATATGTATGTTGAATGAAATTTAAAAAAAATGTATTTATGGGGCCGGTCACTACTCTCTATAAAGTGTCATATACACTTGTGCCTTTATCACAGAGTCTCCTACGCCTGCTGGAATGTCCGGTGTGCCTCGAATGGATGGAGCCGCCCATCTCGCAGTGCCGCCGTGGCCACCTGGTGTGCAGTCGCTGTCGCACGCGGCTTGCGTCTTGCCCCGTCTGCCGTACTACTTTCTCGTCAGTGCGAAACAGGGCTATGGAAGGGGTATGTATTTTTTTTAAGTGGTTTAAATGTTTTTAGGTGCAGTGTCGACCAAAAGTCCATAGGCAATCTCACAAAGCAATAGCGTGACGTTTAATTTGACTAACGCCCTTCTAGTTTCAAACAAAAATTAAATAAAAAATTTAAAAGACCCCAGACACAAAATAAAAATAAAATGAACGTGAAACCATATAAAAAGAAAAAAATAACCTTGAAATTATGAACCTACGTAAGTACGTATGAAATTTTTTGATTAAATGTTGTCATTAGGCTAATGATTATTAGCCTAATGTTCTGTTAAAGTTAAAAATAATAGCGGTCCCCCGACGCGACGTATTCTAAATGCAACAGAAATATAATGTTATTTCGCGTAATGCGACGTTAGTTCATTAGTGTATGTTATCTGCGGAATGTTGAGACATCACTCATACACGCAAACGCACCCGCACTGTCTGTATAGTGCTCACACAGTTCATAGCAATGTAGTCCTTAGCGGGCCACTGGAGTTTTGAGCGTACGTACATTCAAGTCTAATATTTTCGTCAGTTTTCAAATGCTTTCGTCAGGCAGACTGTTGCATAGAAAACTATATTTAATTACTTCATGGCAACTATTAAAATAGCACACACCTTTGATCAATGTCGAATTGACATCAACCTAACCTTTATTATATACTTGGCCATTTTATTAAGGGCTGATTTTTCAATCAACCGATATAATTTTTATTCGTGGAATAAAATTGACGTCTGACAGTTTTTGTATGGAAGAACTGTCAAGAATTCAAAATTATTCCTTCGATAAAGTTATCTGGCGTTGGAAAAATCAGCCCTAAATGTATACAAAAATTGAAACTGACTGTCAGAGTCACATTTGCAAGTTTAATATAAATGTATAAACACATAAATCTTCCGGAATAAATGTTCTAAATGATGGTGAAAACCGCATCAAAACCCGTTGCGTACTTTCATCCCCTATATATTCACCATAATATGATTTTCTCAAATCCTTCCTTACGGCCAGTTTCTTCAGCAACAACTAAAGTAATCAGTAAAAGTATTGACTTTTACTTGACCTTTACTACGATAAATGTGTTTCTTCATTCAAGTAACAGTTAAAGTAAAAGTGAAAATGGTTGCCATTACACATACGTCGTAATTTCCAAAAAAAAAAATACGACGTGGGGTGCTTTTTTACACATGGCAGCATCACAATTTCACTGTCAAGTGGTGCCAAATGACAGTTCTTCCTTGGGTTCCTTCGTAACAGCTTTGTAAATTCGAAAGTCTGTACCGTTTTTATTGAAATTAGATTGAAATACTGTATTACATTGAATATGAAGTTTATTGGAGTTATGAAGAAAATGTGGACATAAACTGCTGATGAAATGTTAAAATTACAATTTGATATTATTTACTTCAAATATTTAATTTAGTTATATTAATAGTAATTAGTATAACTAAATAAAACAAATTAAGTTAATAGTATTATTGAGGCATTTACTAACATAATTTTTAAGTATTGATAGTACCATAAATATAGATCACTGTCTGTCTTAAATAAATAAAATAAACTTGACACCTAGGTATGTTGTCATTATTATAATATTTTTCTTTGACTGTTTTAAACGCCACTTGTTAGATGTTTGGTTTACGTTTATCTGCATAATGCTTTTTCATTTTATTACAATTATATTTGTTACAAAAGATCCCCAAACTCCTTTTAGTTGACCGGTGTTCTAAATTATAACATGTTAACCTACAACACAAGTTCGTCAAAATGACAATTACTTTATCTTTCACATCAGCTTAATAAGTAAAAGCAACAGCTAAAATAGTGAAGAAACAAATTTAACCGTTACTTTGACTTTGTGACTTTACTTTGGTTGTTACTATTATGAAGAAACTGACCGTTAGTGCTCACCTTCGTTATGTTATGAGTTTATGTTGGCACCAACTTAAATGTATAAAATGTATGTGTACTATTGAATAAATAAATAAATAATGTAAGAAACTCTTCGGCAAAATTTCATGATTCCATACCCAGCGGTTTGGCGGTTCGTTGTCTGTCAGTGAATGAATTTAAGTTTTTTATGACGTAGATTGTATGTATTTGCATTTATTCGTCTCCATCTATTTCCAGTCTAAAACCCTTACTTAAATTCCATTTTCAAGAATGGTAATAAAATAAGTCAAATAATAAAATTTATCTTCAATTCAAGACACGGTTTCTAACACACACAGTTTCTTATTGGACTGTAAAGTTATCGAAACATTAATTTATTGTTATTAAGTTTTCAAATTCGCCTCTTTCTTCTTATAATAAATATCTAGGCTTCGAAGTTCGAAAAAAGATCTCGCCAAAATCTAGTACAGTGTTTATGATAAGTAGCAGGCGTGGAGGGTTGGAGAAGCACATGAGTAGCAGTTTTTGTGTTCGCAGGTGGCGGAGATGTTGCGCTACCCGTGCCGCCACGGCTGCGGGCGCGAGGTGCGCCTGCGCAAGCGCGCGCCGCACGAGGCCTCCTGCGGCGCGCGCCGCTACCACTGCCCCGCGCCGCCCTGCGCGCGCCATCCGCCGCTCGCGCACCATGAGCTCGCGCATCACTTCCAGGTAACATACAGCGCATCAAAGAGATAAAGATCTGAACTTTTATCTGTGTCTGTCACTATTAAAATAAATGATAAGCCGTACGTGTATGTAAGATTTCACCCTTGTTATAATATTTTACCTCAAACATTCTTACCATGTATCATCCTTTCAGTGCAAACACCTTCCCATCGTGAAGATCGGTCGGAAGCACAAGTTCTCTATGAAGGTGAACTCTGAGCAGCACGACACTTGGCTCATCATGGCGCTGGACGAGTACTTCCATTTGCGCGTGGATGTAGATATACGCACGTGGGGAGTCATCGTGTATGTGGCCTATATTGGGCCCAAGCGCAAGGCTAAACATTATACCTATGAGGTATGTTGAAACTATCATAGACCTACATTTATTCTACGAGTAGATCTCCCTTAGAATAGTTTTCAACGATCTTATTCTCTCAAAGCTGAATCATTGTCGTTGCATGTCCCGGGAGCACATCGATCATTGTAATTTCAATTTTATGTTAATTTAAATAAACATAACGCTTGTAGTTTGCAAAGATCGTCCTAAAAGTGTCGTCCGATGAGTTATAGAAATAATGCAGACTTTTGGAACGAAGTTCTTTAACGTAGCTTGAGGTAGGACTAAACTGGTAGAAATCGTCACGCGACTAAATGTGGCTTTCTCTCTCTCTCTCTCTCTCTCACTGTCTATTATTCTATTATTTATAATAGAGAGATAGTTGTCATGGTTTCCGAAGGTGCTATAGCCGCTAATGAGATCAAAATGAAAATCCAGGATGGCGGCTATGAAAATGTTCTAATTTTGCATCATGGGTGTCGTTTTCATGGTTTTTGAGGGTGCTGAAGCCGATAGTGAGGTCTAACTGGAAATCCAAGATGGCTGCGGATTTTTTTTAATTTCTCTTCATGGGTGTCGTTTTCATGGTTTTCGAGGGTGCTAATGCAGACAGCGAGGTCAAAATGAAATAAAGTCATATCACGTATCTTCGATTATCGCGTAAGGAAGGTTCCTAACTGGGGACCCCCACCGCACGTTTTTTTCCCTACCGTCTGCGTTATCTAGCTAGCCGCTGTCTGACGATGCTCTGATATTAGAATAATAATTAATAATACTCCATAAAACGTTCTCATTTGTGTATCCACATACTATTCTACCTTTCCTTTGTAATACCAGGTCACCGTAGAAGGGCAGCACAACTCTAGGAGCCTCAAATACGCGCGAGCCACACACAGCGACCTCGAGAGCTCCTCTCTAAACGTGAGTCGCCAGGATTGCTTCCACCTCACCCTGGACCAAGCGCTCAACTTCCTTCGCTTCAAGAATAGGCATTGCGAACCAGACAAATTCTTGGATTTTGATGTTGAGATCGGTAAATGTCAAAGTGCTAACGCACAGGAATCTAAAGATGATTCCGATTCATAAATCACAGGAGTAAATATCCAGCAGAGAATAAGCTTTATATCGATTCGGTCCGCCAAGAAAGTTGTCTATCAGTTTTGACAATATTGATTAGCAAATGAAAATATCGCTAATCAGTTCAATGCATGACGTCACTACAATACAGCGTTAGTGTCAGATTATTTTTACAAGTGAAAATATACCTTATTGTTTGTAGACGTGTCAAAGAGTATTCATCAGTGTGATAGACTACTATATTGGCTGACTGTACTTATCAGAAACGTATGAAAATAGTTGCCTGTTGGATATACAGTATGTGATGGAGCTGTGATTGTATAATAATTGTAAAACTCTTAACAGAGCTTTCGAATATAAAATGTGGATTCAATCATCTGATTGAATCCACATTTTCCACGTTTTATGATTGCTATCTAGCAATCATAAAACTTTTTCCATCATATGCAATTTCTGTGTGAACGTGATAACGTGACTTCGCTTTACCTAGGTTTCATCCTAGCTGTGAATTTCTTTCTCACTCACACCGTGTCTATGGTTATGTCGTATGAGTGCGCAAAGAACTACCTGTCAGCTCCTTGTCTAATATCGTGTCCTGTCGTGTTACAACTACAACCCAATCTCCAGATTGTTTTGTGATTGTTTTTATTGTAACGACCGTCTCACGTTCGAGTGAGAGAAAGAGATGAAGGTATTAATAGGTAAGTATTCGTCTAGCAAGACGAATAGCGCCATCCCTTTTTCGTGGCCGCACAATGAAGGTTTCAATATACGGTCCCAGTAGTGATTTTGATCTACGAGGGCGGAGTGATAAGTCTGGTAAAAATTAAACAGAGTCAATTTTATTTAATTATTATTACAATGTAGTTTCCTTGTAACTTATAAAACGACGCAAAAATTCATCCCGTTGAAACAACGCCAACGTTTGGCGTTGTTTCAACGGGATAAAACCGAATTTTTGCCAACATGCATTGCTCATGCGTTTTTGATCAACAGTCAGTAAACGCGGCACCCATCGCGCGGATCGCTTCTTCATATCTAAATGTTGGTGTAAGATATTGCGAACACGTTCGTCTGAGATGCCTACTATCTCGACTATCTCACTTTTACTCTTCGGTCGTTCAACACTATCGTGGATTTTAGCGATCATCTCTGGAGTAGTGACCTCAACTGGGCGTTCTGGACGCACAGCTTTACTTGTGCTTGTACGACCACACCGAAAATCGTTGAACCACTTATGAGTCATTGTAATCAACGGAGCAGAGACCCCATAATATTTATCAAGGTTTTGTTTCGTTTCCGCGATAGTTTTTTTACGCAAAAAATAATTATTAATGACGACACGAAATTCACTTTTCTCCATCTTTGCAAAAACGTGTTGAGTGGTTTTTCATTAATGGCTGTCAAAAAAAAAAACTAACCGGCAGTACTGGCTGAAAATTTTAATTTAGTCCTTCAAAAGAGTTGTGGACAAGGACCAGACTTATCACTCCGCCCTCGTACATACACAACGCCTAGAAAATAATTAGATTTTATTTTCGTAGTTGTAGATTGCTGTGTCGGTATTATTAATCTGGTTCTAATATAATGTTAGTCATGTTAATATAATCGGGTTGCCAGATTTTACTACTTAGTCGGTCAATTTCGGATTTTTACACCTTCGTGTCCAGCTAAAATTTATAGTTGAGATTTTTTTTATAAAAAAAATTGTTTCAGAATTATAATAAACAATAAGCAGTGCGTATTTCCATGACAAAATTATTCATACGTAAACAAAAATGCTCTGACTTTAGAGAGAAAATGTCCGGCTAAAGTAACAGATCTATCCGCCTTTCCTATTTTTTTTTTGCTCTGGCAACCGTAGTCATGTAAGTGTAGGTATGTTTTAACTACAGCGTCTCGGTACTCTTCTATACTCGATAGTCTTCTATACTCGATATTCACTAAATCATTGTTATTAAACATTTCCATGTTGTTTTGATCTATACATTTAATATTCTTATAGTAAATGTTTAAACTTAATTTATTTATAAATCGTTAGTCTAAGTTTAAATATTACCCAATAGTGTTATACATAAAATATTTTAAATTAAAATAAATACAAAAAAGTATGTTTTGGTATTTTATTTTAGATCTCTATAACGACATCATTACGGCTTATATACAGATGATATCACGATTTAATGCATTATGTACAATGTCAATTTTTACAGATTATAATAAAATTCATGATACCTACTTCATGTAAACTTTTCAACTGCATGTTTTGTCGAGTGACCTAAAGCGATAGGAAAACATAACAAACATATAGTTCAATTATCTCACGAAGCGTCCTTGATTTTAAATGTGTGTGTAGCTGTACAACTGCGAAAAATGACAGTTGCACTTACTCATTAGCCTACCCTGTCCCACTGCTGAACAAAGGCCTGCCCCAAATCCTTCCAGGCTTCCTTTCCTAGAGCCACTTTGATCCAACCCTTGCGGTGCGCGTCCAGGTCGTCTCGCCACCTCTTCCTGGGCCTCGGCGACGCCCTCCAACCTCAGGCACCACCGTATGGAGACAGCCGAGCTTCATCATCTTCCTGCCCTTATCCCATGTTACTTGGGGTCGGCGCAACGCGTTTGACAGCCGAGCTTACGAACACAAAAAATGCGCAGACATTTAAAAAACAAGACCGAACGCTCCGTGACATTAACGAACTGTACTTCTAAGCGTAACTATGTAACACATCTACTAGGTGTACCTAATAGGAGAGGCGAGGTTGTGAGAACATTGATTTTAGTTAAAACTATAATATCGTACACTTGTGTTCACGCCACTAATTGCTTGGATGCAATCGTCTGTCTTGCGTACTCCGTGTCCACAAGGCCGCGGCAAACTAGAGAGAACTCTTGCACCGTCTCCAGTAACCGTCGCTTACTGCTCTTCTCCCTGATAACAAAAAAAAAAAATGGTTTTATTCAAAGTACATAATTATAACAAGAATACAGTTTTCAAAAGCTGTTTGCTTGTGGTTCAGTGGCGGTATAGGTTTTGTATTTCACAAACGCGCGTAAATCTTTTCAATTTATCTTACTAGCGACCCGTTCCTGCTTCGTACGGTTTTTACGACTTGACAAACCATCGAGATTTCTTTATTATTTGTAAGTTTAAAGTAATACAAATCTTTCGGAATAAATTCTCTAAATGGTGGTGAAAACCGCATCAAAATCGGTTGCGGAGTTTAGAAGAACTATAAGTCTTGTGATTTTGTTTTATACTATTTACAAACCGCGTGTCCGATGGGTATTCCCATTGGTAAAAACGACGAACTTCCATACAAACTCATCCCTTTATTTTTTTATTTAACCCCTTTATGAAAATAATTACAACAATTCCATCCTTAGTGCTAACTTTCATTATATTATATAGCTCCTTATAGGAGCTCATGTGCAAAATTCCAGCGGTTAAGGCGGTGCGTTGTCTGTCACTGAATGAATGGATTTCAGATTTTTAGATTAGATTACAATGACATAGTCGTCACATGACGCGAGCTCGTGAATTGCAATAACTATAGTGTGTACGTACTTGATGACGGCTTGTATGAACTTGTGCTTGTGCGGGTCGGTGGCGTGCTGTGTGGGGAAGCCGGGCGTGGCGAGTGCGTGGCGCAGCCAGCCCGCCAGCTCGGCGTCGCGCCAGGCCGCGCGGTTCAGGGCCAGCAGCAGCTCGGCTAGCGGCTCGATCTGGTTGCGCGGCGTTGCTCCACCTGATATGAGCGAATTAGTAAACCACAACCGTATTTATAACGTCTTGAATTTTTTTTTCAGGCCGAATCAAAAAGCTAACGCGCGCTCGACAATTTGTCACATAAATGCGATAATTTTCGTTCGAGACAAAGTTCTTATGATGATAAAAATGAAATTTTACAATCGCCAGTAATACAATATTTTTTGTGGTGTAGTCATAGTTACCTATACACGTGAGCGCAGCGGCGGTGAGCGCAGGCGCACGTGGCTGTAGCGCGTGCGGGCGCTGCGCTGCGAGCGCGGACAGCCAGCCGCACGCCGCGCGCGCGCCGCCCGCCTCCCACATGCGGACACAGCCGCATGCTGGTACAGAACAACGTGGTTTTAATATGCACGACCTGCCTTGACTTTAAACTTGACTTGAATTTAATGATAGCTAGCCATGTGTCCGATGGGATTTCCTATCGATAAAAATTACGAACTTCCATATATTATTTCCTTTTATTTTTTCTTATATATTTCATAAATCCGTCCTTAGGATCTGTTTCATTTTAAAAGCAATTCTTGTGCATAATATCATACTTCTAGACCGATCAGAATGAATGATTTTTATTAAGTAGATTGTGAAAACCGCAAATCAAAATACTGAATTGTCGACTTGAAGTAAACGAAACAGTGAATCTATAAAGCCCGTTAAAAAAATACACAGATCAATAACAAATTCTAGTTGCAAGCAGCTAGATTAGTGAACAGAGGATTAAATTAAACAGCATGCGATTGGAGATGATGAGCCCGAGTCTAATAACTTCTTACTAAGGGGCATCTTCCTACCCAGTAGTAAATTGAGTCGTGGTGGTCAGATAAGCAGTCGCTTCATGTAAAATAATTGCATTCAGCTGCACCCGACTAACATAGTTGAGATAAGGTTAGGCAGATGATGATAACGATGAATGACAATCTCACCTAATTCTACTAAATCGGGTAATATATCATCCAGCCAGTCGATAAAGTGCGGTTTCTTTTTAGTGACAGCTTGCAGTAACGTGAACAGTCCCTCGGTGAGGTCAGGTCGCGCGGACGGGTCGGGCGCGAGCGCGCGCACGCTGGCCGATACGCTCGCGTGCAACAGTGCGCGCGCACCCGCCCACTCCGCGCCCAGTGCTAGCACCACCTGACAACAAAAACAACGTCACGCCTGCATTCCGAGAAGGGGTAGGCGGAGAGTGGAGTGTGCGGTGTGGACTGCGCGTTTAGATTCTTCCATATAAAATTTAACATCCCCACACCCCCTAATGCTTCTTCGAGGGGTAGTTTTGAAAAACTAATAATGGCAAACTTTATTACTTATATGATGATATAGGAGTCACATGAGACGCGCTCGTGTATTGTATTATTTATAAAACTTGCCAGTTTAACGACGTCCAGTCCTGAAGCACACGGGTACGTGTTGAACCCGGCGACGATCAGTTGTGCGATGTCCGAGATTAGTGGCAGCAAATCGTCGATCAGTGACGATACTGTCTGCTTTAGTATGTGGAACATTGGCTGCGGAAAGATACAATTAAATGTTTAAATTATGCCTGGTTGCTGAGTTCTAGTCATTTAGTAAAGTAAAGCCTCGTATGTATGGTAAGATAAAGGGGATTGAAAGTTTATAGATGCAGCCTGCCATGCCTACTGTCGCGCCATTTTGTTTATTTTTTTCAAAATGGCGGCTACTCATGAAATCTATATAAATCGATAGCGGACATCAATGCAAACCAAAAATATAATAGGACCAAACGCCATATCTTGTTGCTTAAATGTTTGAAATAATCACTGAAACTTTAAAGTAATCAAATGTCTATGCAACAAGATGGAACCAAGTTCAAAAAATATGGATGTGTTACTCACATTTGTACCGTATGGAATGGATTTACATTACCTCTACAAGCGGCTGGCTGCTGGCGTAGGGCGGCAGCGCGGGCGCCAGCGTGCGGAACAGCGCCGCCGCCAGCGCGCCGCGCGGGGCCAGCGCGCCCAGCAGCGCCGCGCAGCACTCGGCCGCCAGCACGGCGCGCGCGCTGTCGCCGGCCTGCACACGGGCTGGGCGGTTACTTTACGCTCTTAAAGCAGATCAATGAAATTAAATTCAATGTTTATTTCTGTAAGTAGATCTTCAGAGAGAAGTCAATTTGGTCAACATTTTAAAACTAGATGGCGCCGGCAGTATTATATGAAAATCCGACCAGGTTCGCCGGGTACCGCTTCAAGTAACACGTGTCGTCTTGCTAAAAAACGATCCACGCACGTAGCCGGGCACGAACTGTGTGGCAAAAGGCAAGCGGGCGGCCATCACATTGGCAAAGTTTTCGTTATTGAGGATGCCTAAAATGTAATAAAAATCAAAGTCCAAAATTTTTGCCATGAGAACGCGGCCGCTTATACGATACCATAATTTTGCCTACCCCTGAGCGCGCGCACCTCTCGCCCCCAGCGCCCTACTATCTCCCTAAACCACGCCCACACATAAACTAATGTGATTGATGTCGCCGCCGTGAGCACGTCTTCACAGAATAAATAGTACAAGTTCCTACAGAAGAGGTACTTCGCGCAACAATTAATAGAAATAGAGACTCTTGCTACTAAGCAACAAAGTGCAATTCAGCTCGCATAAGCGCTCAGTGCCTAACGCGATATTCACCTAAACGTTGCCGCTCTCTTCTAACGCGTAACTCTGTCGCTAATTGGCGCGGAGTGACGCGCTAGCTGTGGCGCTAGGGTTGTCGGCTTGCGCTTGCGTCTACCTACTTGACCACGTAATCTATCTTATGGTTATGCGTATGATTACACGGTCAATTAGGTAGATAAGTCAATGAATATTAAAGTCCGTCATTTCTAATTAACAAATGAAAACAAACCTTTAATCTTTAGGCTACCTAGATACCTCTTTGTTTAGCATTCCTCATTAACTTACAATAATAATATTTTCACATTATGCGTTAATTAAAAAGTTCGTAGAACAAAAACATCAAACATTCTGTTTGTTTACTTTTTACTATAATAATTCTTAATTATCTCCTAAATTCGTGGACCGATTTACATGATTCAAACGGATAAAATGCTTTTAGATAAGCAAAAAAAAAAAAACACATTTTCAAGTTGCTCTCGTAATTATCCAACATGTATGAAACGCGTAACAATTATTGTAAAAACTAGCTTATCAAACGGCAAACGTTAAATTTATTTTAAACTGGGTCTAATTCAATAAAAAAGGAATCAAATTATTTTTTGTCAACAACACTATAATCTAAAATACGCGAGCGGTGACAACCGACTGGCGGAATGGCGACGGCTCCACGCGAAAGTGTAGACATTTATCGCTGTAGTAGGTACGGCCGATTGAACGAGACACGTGACGTCTTTCGCGCTGGTTTAATTTAGTTTTATTTGTAACAAATAATTTCATTATACGCCTCGATGACGGAAAACTACTCCAATGTTGAACTGGTGGAGATGGTTCGTTTATACGCATTAAGTGGAGACAGCCTACGTCCCTGTGCAGAAGGCCAATTCTCGTAATTAAAATCGTTTAAAATCTAGTCGCAGTGTCATCTCGGCGACAAACAAATGTCAAAAACTTGTCAAAGTCATTTATACAAATTAGGCAGATAATCAGCACTTTTCGAACGTCAAAATTAAAAAAGACAGTCCCCCAAAAACGCCCGCCCTTCAAAATGTAGGGAAATTAGAGGTATTTTTGACAGATTGAGACTGAGATCAGACTGTGAACGTTCTTAAAATTACGAGAATTGCCCCTCTGATGTGCCCCAAAACGTCATGCTCGCTGCCACCCAGAGACTGCCGCTGGACTTTTATTTGTGGGAAGACATTTAAAGACTTGTGTACACAGACGAAATAACAAGTGTTACAGAATTAAGGGAAAAAGTGGTTAGTGCTTTGGAGACTATAAAAGCGAATGTGTTTGTGTTGCGAAAGCTGAGAGAAAACTAGCAACGTCGTACTAGACTTTGTCTGGAATGTGAAGGGGGACACTTCGAACAAAAGCTCCGGCTAGCTTTGGTAATTTATTTATTTGTACATAGACAATAATTTGTAAATGCATAATTAGTTAAATCAATTGGTGTAAATAAGTTGATTGCATTTTTTTTTACTACGCCAAAAATACATAGAATGACTAACCTTTTGAACGGCATTGTCGCATATATGTGACAAACGAAATCTTACCCTGAACGCCAACATCACAAATATATGACAAAATACACGTCGCACCATATTATGAAATAAACAATTTAATCATTACTTTTGTGTGTTTTTATTTATATAGTTTAAAAGTTTAAGCTTCCGTCTATATTGTATTGCATGAAACTAATATAAATAAATCACCAATATCGAGAAATTTGTTGTTTTAAAAGTTAAACGCGTATAAAAGGAGTGTCTCACACGCCGTAGTCTGCTATATGTGACAGCTAGTGTTGTGACGTGTGATTGTAAAATCAATAAAAACTTAAGAAGAATAATATGAAATTTTAGTCCAGAGTATCACAAAAGTTGGTATCAGGAGAAATAAAACGTATTTATAAAACAACTCAGCCTTATACAACCATGCCTCTAGCTACACAATAAAAAATAAAATATGCAAATGTTTAATATCGACACTTGTTAAACATATCTCTTGCGCATCCCTAGCGCAAACCAATATTATCAGTCCCTTGTACACCATAGTCATAAATCTATGACACAACGGTGACGTCGTAAGCGCAGGCGATTAAGTTTAGTGAAGTACTTTAATTTTTTTTTATTACTACATTAAAATCCTTGCGTATTTTAGATATGGATAGGTATTATATTAGATAAGAATACTTATTAGAATCGATAACCAACGTGTACACTGCTACATCCCTAATTCAGATGCGAGAATGTCATAAAATTGACTGGCAAGCAACGCCATTGTCACAATACCAAGACAAGTCATGTTGAATAGTGTTGTAACCATATTGTAATAAATATATTTTTTTAGTTTTCTAATATCTGCTTTTTCATTGATAGTCTCTGTTAAATGCTGTGTAAAGATTACTATATTGGAATATAGTGGCAGGTTAAATAAAATTTCAGTGTCGTGAGTACGGTTTATTAGAAAATTAAAGACGAAAATAAAAACTCAGTTGTATATCGATATAAGTTTTGGAATCCCTATTTTTTATGAAGTTCATTTGACAGAAAAAGTGGCCTGGCGACAGGGGTACGGACGGCGATACGTTTATACTCTGGCGTTCAAAAGGCTAATAATGAGTGCTCCTAAACAAAATCATCACTTATAAACCTTAACTCATACTTAACTAGCGAAGCTTTCTATTTTTATGACAAAGTAAAAATCATTTTAGATTTAGTAGATAGGTACACCAACTGAGGTATTTTTGACAGTCCTAAGGCCGTTGCGTAGGAAAGAAAGTTTCAAATCAACCAATTTCATGCACAGATAATTAAACAATACATTGTATCAAAACACCGCGCGCCGAGGGCGCCATGCGTTCGTATCTGTAGTACACTACATACCTACACGTTTTTATTACTGAGAGACTTACAATTTCACAATTTCATTATTTACTCTCCGTTGTATCAAAAATAAAATAAATTGTATACGTAATACAAAACTAACATTTTATTAATCCGCTGATAACTACGTACCTACTCTCTTACTGGTTTTTTTTTTTTACTAGTATTACCGCATTCTAATTAAGCTTTAAAATGAACTAGGTAATTATCAAGAGTTTATCATGTAGGTGATTTTCAAACTCGAACTAGGCTATTGCTAGCCGCACGCGCCGCTGTAAGGTGGGCGGGGCCTGCCGGTCGGCGACACGCACGCACACAGCGAGATAGTCGTGCGACACTGCCTACCGCATACGCCACGGGGCGATTCTGTTCTTTGAAAGTGGTGTATTCTGAAATACTGTCAAACTGAAATAACTAAAAAAAAACAAGTATGTATTCATTATTTACCAGGGATCGTAATTTTATTTGATTATTTATGTCTTTCATAACAGCCTCCTGAAATTTGACGAGGATGCAAAATAAAAGTTTGTATGTACAAATTGTCAAATTTTCCCAATCAACCTTGAACCTAATGCTTTAGCGATTAAGTTGAAAATCTATTAAAGAAATTTGACAGATTGTAATAGCTTGATGTGCTGGCGTCTGCACATTTTATGTTAATATAGCATGCAAATTTAGTATATTTTAAACAGATTATAAAAACTAAATTTCAATTAAATTAACTTATTGGCTAAGAAATCTTGTACCGATATTACTGAATAACGCTGTTAGATGTTTTTTAAATAGGCGAGAATGCTCGGGTACCTGCGCGTCCAGCTCGTCCCGCAGCGAGCCGGCGAGCGGGCGCAGCAGCGGGCCGGCCGCGTCCAGCTCGGCCGCCGCCAGCGCCGCGCCCGCCGCCGCCACCAGCTGGCGCCGCACCCACGCGTCCGAGCGGCCCGAGTTGCCTTGGAATGTCTGCAGAATACAGCGTTGGTTAGTATCGCACATCGCCTTCTTTCCAAGGGGGTGTTTATTAAATTTATCATTACATATTTCGACCATTTTAAGTTGCCCGAGTTGCCTTTTCCAGATATACACTTTTATTACCTGTGCAGCCTGCACGATGTCCGGTGCGAGTGCAGCGGCTGGAGCGCTGCAGTCGGCGGCTAGCTTGCGCAGCGCCAGCGCGGCAGCGGGCGGGCAGCGCTGCAGCGCGGCGCCGGCGGCGCGCACGCAGGCGCGGCCCAGCTCGCGCGCCTCGCTCACTGACGACACCCATGACGCGTAGCCGCCTGGGTAACCGGAAGATATGAAGTGATAATCGACGCAGAAAAGCTGTAGCGTATTCGTACACTTGGTTACCACAAGTAATGTGCGCGTCGCTTCGTGAGATAAAAATACTATACTAAAAAACAATTTCGGCGTAATTTATTGGATAAAATAATATTACAATTTTAATTCTGTATTATTATTATTAGTATTACTTACCAAGACAATCAAGTGCAGTATTAAGCATCCGTTTATTCGTCGACGTATGCGCAACATTCAATGCGTGATGTATAAGAGCGACCAGCGCAGGCGGCGCTCGTTGCGCAGGCGCAGCGTCGGCGAGTGCTCCAAACACATGCAACGCAGCCTCTCGCCCACTCTCATTGGTCGCTGCGGTGAATGCAGCTTCTACTGTCGTCCAACACCATTCACCTAGGACGCCATAGCAGTACATCTGTTGACACATGAACTCATAATTTATTCCTAAAACTATCTTTTAATGTTTGTAACTACCTGTGCACTTGCACAGGAAGTTACCAAGCCCCAATAAGTTTTTTTTTCTTTCTCTATTTTAATTCAAGTACTTAACTGCAATACCAGCGGCCGGCAACCCCATAATGAGATGTATCATTAGATTTCGATACCCGAATTCTGTGAAGTTTCCTCTTTAGTTAATTTGACCTTGTATTTACTGACCACAGTGTCGGCGATGTCCTGTCGGTAGCAGCGCAGCAGTTCGAGGTCGTCCTTCGACAGCGACACGTCAGCAGGCGCCGATGACTTGCTCACTAGCGTCGCTAGCAGTCGCGAGAACACCTGCCGCCATACTGGATGGATGTCGTTTGTTCTGTCCATTAGATTTAGTACTTCGTCCTGAACAGAAATATGTTCATCATAGTACGCAAAATTGGAGGTAAGCCCATAATCAAAACTTGAAATTTAAAAAAAATGTGGCCGTCACGGGAGGCCCGGCCATGTGAAACATCGAAATGCGCGGCAGTGGAGAGGGGGCATGACGGCCATAAGAGAGCGTCATAACGTTTGCCATCACGGCATACGAGTCGCGTCTTACCCCCAAGGCGCGTCAATAGATTTTTAACATCAAAAATACCTCACCTGTATAGTATACCAGAACCCAAACGTAAGGTTGGACCTAGTCTCGTGCAGGGGGTAATGACCGGGCGCTGCCTGCGCGGCTAAAACAAGTTCTATGAGTTGCCGCGCGCCGTTCGCTGCCTCGGATCCGTCTGTACTCTCCGCGGCCTGCACGAGCGTGTGTGCGTGACACTCGCCCAGGGAGACGCAACATGTTATGAGGGCGGCTAGCAGCTCCTGAGAGAATGGAAATGGTTGTTTATGTAACGTTGATAGACTTGAGAAAATAATGTGAATGGTATAAACAAATCGACTAAGGACATGTAAAACATTTATACTTAAAATGAATACAGTTTCTGTTATTTTTTTAAAGAAGTACCTCGTTTATAGAATTAGGCACGTTGTCCCTTGTCATGAGAGGCGCTGCAAGCGCTGCGAGGTCGGACAGCAGTTGCAGCGCTGAAGCGTGGTAGCGCGCTGCAGCCGCTGTGCCTCCAGCGGCCCGCACCGCTGACAGACATGCTTCACAAGCATCTAATGGTGAGTCGCTCACTGCGGGGTTCCACCTGGTAACATATTAAAAGTAAGATGCGTATTTATAAGCAAATGTTACTATGAAAATTTTAAATAAGCTTATTAGGTAATGTCAGATGAAATCTTAATTTTTTCTCAAACGTCAGAGTAGTTGTCTGTTAAAGTTCTCTTAAAACTAAAATACCTAATACACAAAGGCAAAATAAATAATACTTCGTTTGAGCCATATGGCGAAACAGCCGCTTCAAACGCGTTTGAAATCACGCCCATTATAAGGCTGCAGCGTTAGAACATATAATACGCCCAGTGCGTTTTTCTGCATTTATTTCTTTGACTGACACTGATCTGTGTACTCTTTAGTAAACTCACGTGTACAACAGCTGCACGATGGCGAGCAGTGCGCGACACAGCGGCATGCGGTCGGGCAGCGAGCCCGACGCGTGCTCGGCCGCGTCCTCGCCGCCCAGAGTGAGCCAGCTGCACGCGCACGTCGCGGCCGTCACCCACGACTGTACTGTCTGCTCTGAAGGAGATTCTGTAGTGTAGTCCGTGCTAAGGGAAAATAAAAACATTGCAATCATTTTTTGAGAGTGGGAACATGGCTAGAAGATGAATTAAACTTTTTTCTTTTTTTTGCCTCAGGCAAGCAAAATGTTTGAAAATTTTAATTTTATATTATAAATTACAGTACTTAATTAATTTTTAAATTAATAATTATAGGATAAACACTCACTTGTACACAGTTTGTAAGCACCGAAGCATGTCATCTAGCACCGCCGGACAAGCCTGCTGTAGAGCTGTGCGGTTCTTGCTCCGCAGGGCTGATCCCATTGTCATACTATTGTACTGGCAATAGAAATAACAAATAAATAATTTTACTCTGCCAGGTATTTCTATACACGATCTAATACAATAATAATGAGTCAATATTCATAACATAAAACTGTAATATGAACTAAATTGAATAATTGACTTTGGCAACTTAAACATAACGTGTGGTCGGGGACCTCCGTCAGAGACGAAGTTCCGTACACGATACTCGCACGCACGCACACTCGTATAATAATAGATGCGTTTTTACTAAATGTACCTTGTGGAAACTCCCCATAGGGTTTTGGTAGAGTATAGTTAGGATGAGGCTTTCGAAATTTCTAACTACTGAATATACCCAAGTTGGAGTATCATAATCGGGTATATTTAGGACCTAGCGTTGCGTGATTACGTACTACTAAATATACCCGGCCGCGTAATGCCAGACAGTATATTACAACAGACAGCCATAGTATGTGCTGGGCCGATTTGTGCTCGTAAGTGTCGGTCCAAGAGCAAGCGAAGACATGAGGGATGACGGGGGCTCAAGTGAGCGAGCAAAGCGAGCGAACGAGCCCCCGTCATCTCTCTGTTAGGTTCCTTTAATCCCTGTAGACAGAAATATAGCCCCACGAAGCGGGGCTCCGTCGACTACGTCTTATTATTATTGTAAACCGACTTAGACCCGCCACGTGATCTTCCCCACCCTAAATACTCGCACTATGCACAAATCCCGCCATTTTTCAAGCAAGTTATTCTATTGAAAAAGGGTATACCCGAGTAGCAGTGTCTTGGTAAGGTACATTTAGCGGTAGTCACTCGAAAGTGTGATCTCCTAATTATCCTCTCGAGCGCTTTACGAACACCGTTTGTACATAAGCAAAAACGCCTCGAGCGCCTTACGTACACCATCTGTACACAACAGACGTCGCTCATTGGACGTTGACTTTTATCATTTTGATTTTTTTTGTTGTGTACAGATGGTGTACGTAAGGCGCTCGAGGCGTTTTTGCTTATGTACAAACGGTGTTCGTAAAGCGCTCGAGAAGTTATACCCGAAGTCGGCCAGGTCCGTGACGTCACTGGCGTCCCCACAAGGTACATTTAGTAAAGGCGCATAATAGATAGAGACAGAGAGAGTGAAAAGTCGCATGGAGGGGGCGTAACACTTTTTCCTTACCTGACGATTTTTTACCACTCAACTCCTAGTGCAAGCCTCATTAAAGAACTTTGTTCCAAAAATAATAAAAATTATAAGGCAGCACATTCTTTTTTGTAAGCCACTCTGGCAAAATGATATTTATCTAGGAAGGCTTTTTTTCTGATATACTTACTTCTTCAGGTATCACAGTAAGAACTTCCAATAATAGTGTTGTGTTTTCCACATTAGATAAAGGTCTCAATATTGTGGCCAGGTCCACTGTTCCTTGCTGCAGGATAAATGCTGCTAGCTGAAACAATTATTATAACATTATAGATATGAGAATTTAGTGCAGGGAGTCACATTGCAAATGTCATAGTTTCTTGTTTTTATGAACTTATTAGCTGTGCCCACGACTTTGTTTGCTTGGAAGTTGGAAAGTAATAACAATGTTTTAATAAAATAATTCTTAAAACAAAAGTAGCCTAAGTTACTCTATATGTATAACATCAGCTATATGCCAGTGAGAGACCTGTCAAAAATGGGCCCTGCCATTTTGAATATTAGCCAGAACAAGACAGACAAAACATTTAAACATTGTTTTTTGTTAAAAGTACCATATATTCTTTTATATGCATTGAGTAAAAAGCTGTTAATTAGACGTTACAGACACTTCAATATTATTATTTGTATAGTATATAGATTATGATTTTTCAAGATCTACAACATTTTATTTATATTATTTAACTTAAAATATATTACTTACACTGATACATAATCTATTAGTAACAATCTTAGGTCCCTTGGAGTATGTGAACACGGCCTGCAGTAATTTGTCTTTTAGTTCATCATAGCTCTCTGGAGGCACCTCATTCCAACAGCGGAGGATCTTTGTGTGGAGTGTTGTTGCTGCATAGAACTGAATCTCTGTACCCTAAAAGAAATCTAAATTAAACAGGGTTCACAATGGTCATGTCTTTATAATACCTACCACCGAAGTTCATATTGTGGAAAGCAATAAATATACAGGGTGCCAGGGACATTGACCCATAACCTATTAATATGGATTCAGTACAAAATTCTGAACATCCCTGCAATGAAAAATTTGATTGGTTATTTTTAGGTATTGCACTTTTCTATGAAACAGCT
Organism: Apamea monoglypha; assembly: GCA_911387795.2. Classification (NCBI taxonomy): domain Eukaryota; kingdom Metazoa; phylum Arthropoda; class Insecta; order Lepidoptera; family Noctuidae; genus Apamea; species Apamea monoglypha. Next base: position 6,926,046 of record OU426918.1, read on the forward strand.
GTTTTTTATAACCAACAAAAAATTTCTACGTTAGGAGTGTAGAAATTTCGTTGTCTAGAATCATGTGCTGGATTCATGGTTACAGTTTGTATGTCAATGAACAATGCCACCCTGTATTTAGTATTGAGTAAATGGTTAAGGCTTTGGCCTGGGTGAAGCAACAGGTCATTACTTGAATCCTAAACATCTTCATCACCTTGTGTATTGTCACAAAATGTGAGAGAATGGCTTATGTTCTGGTAAAAATATTATCTAATCAGTAAGATAGTAACTGGGGCTGACTGCCCAGGGTGCTCTTCTGAAACTGTATAATTCTAAATTTCATATATAAGTACATAGCAAATATAGTGCATTAAACATACTACATGACACAGGTTATTTGCAGTTATGAAATCTAGTCACTTGCTACTTGAGTTACCATTTAGCAGACCAAAAAGATCTTATCTTTCAGGTAATAACAGATGTTGTGCTTAATCAGTATATTACCTTGCTTGGTTGAAGCAATTCCCACACGAAATTCCAAGCTTCCGGGACTCTTTGCGCAGCTGTAAGCCAGGCGTGGGCTTTTGCCCTTTCACTCTGCTCTCCATTGTAAAATACGGACACAGCATATTCTAAATTTTGTGCCGAGTACTCCATTTCAGCGTTCTTGTAGTATAAGCACCAAGTTTAAACTCTATAAGAACTCACTTCTTACAACATTGCTTCCTACAAACCGTAAATTTATTTACAGAATCTAAACTCATGCAACATTATCATGATTTAGGCATATAAACACTGATAAATATTGATATTCCTGATGCTTGGCGTAAGAACAATATTTTCTTAAACATTCAATGGCTGACAGGTCAGCTGTAGAAATTGTAACGTTCCTTTATGGGCAATATGCATTTCAAAACTATTCATGTTTGGTTGACATAGACTTTTTGAAAAAGAATGGAAGTTCCCCAAGTAACTTTGAAACCGAACCAATAAAACAACTTCTCAATCGCTGTTCACACACATTAAAATACGTTTTTTCAGTAATTTGTTATGTTATTCGATCGCTTTTAAAGTACTCTATTGCAGAAACGTAACGTTTTGGTTCGACTAAACGTTGCTGCCAACCTTTCTTTCAAATCTCCAACAGACTTTTTTAAAGTGTCATGTCAATATGTCAAAATAAGGAATACTTCAATTAGTGGGTACCTACCTTCCCTTGAAAATATCCTAGAAAACCTAACACCCTCTTACAGTCATACAGTCATTATGGGGACTTCAATACTTGCTTATTGAAAAATGATTCCCGGTCTTCTTCTTTTCGATCAATAGTCCAGTCGTCGAATTTATCAATTCTCCCCTTGAGTGCTACACACCATTTTCCAAACTGTAATCCTTCACTTTTGGATCTACTCATTGTTTCGTCTTCTCAACATGTCAGCAAGCATGGTTAACGCCCAGCTGACATGTTTTCTTACCATGACCTTTTATTCCTATCCTATAAAATTCGCCCACCTAAGGCAAAACCTAAGATTCTCCTGCAGCGCAATTTTGGTGGTACTTAGAAGTATAGATGATCTCCGAGGAGACGCTAGCAGCATTGACTGGGCTCTTTTAGTAAATGTTGAGTCGGTGGATGATAAAATCAATTTGCTGACGGATAACCCTGTGCAGCTATACGATATTCACGCTCCCATTCGTGCGGTGAGAATCAAACCTCTTCCGGCACCATGGCTTACAGACGATATTAGGACTATCATGCACAGAAAGGCTGTAACCAAAACTAAATATAAGTGTCGGCCCTCACCGTCGAACCGGGAGATCCTTGTTGATGCACACAATCGCTGCAATGAGGTGTGTAGAGATGCCCAACGCCGCCATATTCACACCTCAGTTGAAATCGGAGATCCAGCAAAAGTCTGGAAATTTCTTAAATCCATGGGAGTTGGAAAATCACGCTAAGAATCGATTCCTAATTACTTAGACTTTGATTTACTGAATCAACACTTCTTATCTTCGTCCCACTGTAATGGGACCATGAAGGCAGCTACTGTTAACTATCTATCAAACCTTTCAACTCCGGATCATCCCCCATTTATTTTTAGTCAATTCTCTGATTGTGATGTTAAGAAGAGCATAGTGTCAATCACGTCTAACGCAGTCGGTAGTGATTGTGTAACTTGGAAAATTATACTCCCTGTCCTCGACGAAATCCTTCCTATCCTATGCTATATCCTGAACTACTGTATATCCTATGGTGGCTTTCCATCGATGTGGAAAGAGGCCAAAGTCATTCCTTTACCCAAAAAATCCAATCCTATTTCTTTTTCAGATTACCGTCCCATCTCCATCTTGCCTTTCCTCTCCAAAGTCCTAGAACGCCTTGTCCACAATCAGCTTAGTGCTTTTCTTTGTAAGAATAGTCTGCTGAATCCTTTCTAATCCGGTTTTCGTCCTGGTTACAGTACCACTACAGCCTTAGTTAACGTCACTGATGACATACGGTTGGGCATGGAGGAAGGAAATCTGACAGTTCTTTGCTTACTAGATTTTAGCAATGCATTCCATACTGTCGATTTCGATATCCTGCTTGGTATACTTCGCTCGCTTAACATATCTCCAACGGCGATTGACTGGTTTCGTAGTTACCTGTATGGCCGCCGGCAACGTATATGCATAGAAGAGTTTTGCTCTTCGTGGTGTTATACTTCTGCTTGTGTACCTCAGGGTGGCGTTTTATCTCCTTTACTTTTCGCAATATTTATAAACTCCATTAGGTACCAAAAAACTTATTTCTTCCTACCACCTTTATGCCGACGATTTGCAAATCTATAAACAAGCTAGCCACTCGAATTTGGCTGATGCTGTTCACGTTATCAACAAGGATTTGGTTTCAATCCGTGAGTGGAGTGAGGTGCATGGGTTGCAGGTGAACCCATTGAAGACTCAGCTCATTGTTGTAGACAGCTCAAGGATGATCCCCAAGATAAACTGGTCGCAGCTTCCCCAGGTTCAATTTAACGGGACTGCTATTCCATTCAGCGAAAAGGTTAAGAACCTTGGGGTTTGGATCTACAAACATCTTTCCTGGGGTCCTCAGCTACAGGAGGTAAGTCGTAAAGTGTTTGCATCTGGTCACACATCGTCATCACTGAGACGGTTGCGGAACGTTCTTCCAACTGCCACTAAAATTGCGCTTGCACAATCCCTTTTACTTCCCATCCTTGATTACGCTGATGTCAGTTATCCAGATCTTACCTAGGCACAACTAGATAAACTTGAGCGACTTCAAAACTTTTAAACTTGAGCGACTTCAAAACTTTTGCATAAGATTTATATTTGGCCTACGCAAATATGATCACATATCTGAATTTCGAACGGACGCCAGCACATCAAGTTACTACAATCTGTCAAATTTCTTTAATAGATTTTCAAATTTATCGCTAAAGCATTAAGGTTCAAGGTTGATTGAGAAAATTTGACAGTTTCGGGTAGTTTGACTTGTTGGCGTCTGTACGAGTATGTATGTACAATTGGTTGGTGGGCATTTTTGTAAACAAGAGACTTCTTTTACGCAGAATTAATTAATATGCCCCCTTGCGCAGCTATATCAGACCTGAATCCTCAGGTCTAGGCTATTGGTTGAAGAGAGGTGATCAGGTCATATCTCACCTCCTGTACATGGATGATTTGAAACTCTTTGCCCCCAATAAATTACGACTGCTGGAGCTACTGAAGGTAACTGAAACTTTCAGTAGCGCCATCAGGATGGAATTTGGTGTGGACAAATGTGCGGTCATGCATGTAAAGCGAGGGGAGATTATGGAATCCGAGGGAATTCAACTCTCGGATTCCATACACCTTAGATCCCTCTCCTCATCCGAAAGCTATAAGTATTTGGGTATGTCGGAAGCATTAGGCATCAACGTTGCTGACATGAAGCAAAAGTTGAGGGAGCGCTTCTTTGGTCGCTTGAAGAAGGTGTTAATTAGCCTTCTTTCAGGCGGAAACAAAGTGCGCGCCTTCAACAGTTGGGTCATGCCGGTCTTGTTGTACTCTTTCGGCATACTCAAATGGACTCAGACCGAACTCGATGCCCTGGATAGAAGGGTCCGTACACTACTGACCGCAAACCGGATGCATCACCCACGATCACCAGTGATGAGATTGTACATCCCGCGGAAATGCGGGGGTCGAGGCTTTTTAAACGCGAAGACCCTCCACAACCGAGAGGTGTGCAATCTCAGAGAATATTTATTAAAAGCCGAAGTGGGTATGCACCGTGATGTGGTTGCAGTGGACAAGGGACTCACCCCGCTCTCCATGGCTAAAGAGAACTGGCGCAAACCATTAATACTTACTACCGATGACCGCAAGGAGGTATGGCAAAGCGAGGAGCTTCACGGGCGCTTCTATCGGGCTCTTCATGAGCCCGGTGTAGACTTCTTAGCGTCCGTATCCTGGCTACGTTTTCGGGACCTTTTCGGGGAAACTGAAGGTTTCGTCTGTGCAATTAAGGACGAAGTTGTCTTGACGAATAACTAGCGGAGACATATTATGAAGGACGGGGCGGTTGACGTGTGTCGGGCATGCCACCGTCCGGGTGAGTCCATCAGACATATTATCTCTGGTTGTTCTCGTCTGGCTAACGGTGAGTACTTGCACAGGCATAACCAAGTAGCCAGGATTATTCACCAGCAACTTGCTTTGAAATATAAACTTGTCGATTCTAAGGTACCGTATTACAAGTATGTGCCCGACCCAGTTCTTGAAAATGACCATGTCACGTTGTACTGGGATCGGTCTATCATTACTGACAGGACTATTGTCGCCAATAAGCCTGATATAGTGGTGATAGATCGATTAGCGCGCCGCACAATGATGGCACATGACGGGAACCTCGTGAAAGCTGAGAAAGAGAAACAAATTAAATATCTGGACTTAGCACACGAGGTTGTTGACATGTGGAATGTAAGCTTGGCTATCATTGTGCCGATTGTCGTATCGGCCAATAGCCTGGTGGCCGAAAGCCGCGATCAACATCTATCGAGGCCCTCGTTAGGCGGTTGGATCAAGGGCCTGATTCAAAAGGCAGTACTCTTCGATACGGCTCGCATTGTGAGGAGGTTCCTGTCTCTGGAGCCCTAACCACCGGTAGCTTGGACCCTGCTCCCGACATCGGTGGATCACTATTTTTTTATATTTTTAAATGTTTTTTTTTATACTATTAATATTTAAAAATGTATTAAAATAAGACAACTAAATAAATAAACAACATAATAATAAAAAAATATTTAAAACAGCTGAATTCTACGATTCGCCATGATATTAGAAATGCGAAGAACTTCGTTCAGATCAACTGATTTTGTTCTTTTTTTTCAAAGGCCAGAAATACCATACCAGCCATTCTCCCAGGCATACAGGTATATAGCCTTTGAGGCCATCGATCACTAGTAGATCGTAGGCTAGTGATCGATGTTTGAGGCCTATTGATTTCAGTTAAGGTAGGGCATTGTGATTTCAAGGTAGGGCATTGCCCCACAATGCCCCCCCCTAGCTACGGCCCTGCGATGCAGTAGAGCTTAATGAAAAATTTTCTTCGTTTTGTCGTATATTTTTAATTTTACTGTAGTAAAATTAGAAGCATTTTATACTATAAATGAATACGGTGAATACTAGGTCATCTTTAAATTACTCTATTTGCCATTATTTCACAAACATCTTTTGCCATTATCTCACCAAATTAATTTTGTCGGGTCATTGGGTAAATCATAAAGGAAAGTACAATTGTAATTTAGGGGGTTATTCTTTAAATGTATTATGGCAGCACTGACACTGGCAACAACGTTTTCATTCATTGTTGATTGATACCAGTTCATTCACTCATTAGTTTGTTGTGGTGACTGTGGTGAGGTACGGAACGAGTGTGACTTCAGACTTGTGTTAATTTCAATATTCTTTCTACCAATAATTACCACTAGTTAAACAAAATGAAGATTGAGGAAGTGAAGAGTACCGCTAAAACCCAAAGAATATCAGCTCACACTCATATAAAAGGTTTGGGTTTGGACGAAAATGGAGTTCCCATTCAAATGGCAGCCGGTCTCGTGGGCCAGGAATCAGCGAGAGAGGTACATTCTTTGTTATATTGTTAATTACAAGCAGTAAAGTTCATAATTCTATTCATTATCGTAAAATTAATTTAAAAATCTAAATGTTTCTGCAGTATCGATCCAACTTTGAGGTTATGTTTTTTGGTTACCATGGATTGTTACTTCAATAGAACATTTTGTTGATAGCTTCCTTAGATGTTTCTGATTGTTTTCACATAATTTCCATGATAACGTGGATACTAATTGCCATGGAAACACATGCACAAACAACTGGACAATGGATCTTTTGTATTTCAAAACACTGTTTTTCCCCAAAATTAAAAACAAAACAAGAGTTTATTCAGCAGTAAGTGGCATTCTACAAAGCTTGAACATGTTTCTAGGCTGCGGGAATAGTGGTAGATATGATCAGAAGCAAGAAGATGGCTGGACGTGCTTTACTGTTGGCTGGACCACCCGGCACGGGCAAAACTGCCATTGCCTTAGCTATAGCCCAAGAATTGGGTACCAAAGTAAGTGAATAATAACTTATTTTATTGTTGGGTATGGAAAACAAAAGTCATGTCCTCCACATGAGAGGTGAATATTGAGGTATCTGATGAAGATGAATGAATGAGAAGATATGCTGAGCTGAACCCAATTTTACCTGTTGGAGTTCCTTTATAAATAAACTAGCTTCTGCCCGCGACTTAGTTCGCGTGAAATTTCGAACCCCCCACCCTGTCGCATCGCATCGCTTGCTTGCGCTATTACTTCGTTATCGCTCAGCATCTTTCTGATTTTTTCTATTTTTGCTCGGCACCTAAGGGTCCTAGCATGATTCTTCATCAAGACCTGGGCTATCAAATACAAAAATAATTTTTCAAATTTGACTGGTAGTTCCGAAGATTTGCATGTTCAAACAAACAAACTCTTCAGCATTATTATCAGTACAGTACAGATAAATAATAAGGGCAGGAGGATGTGACGAATTTGTCTGGTATATGATTATAAGAGAAAAAAAAGAAAGATTTATTTTATTGTTTAATAGTTACTACCCTTTATAGAATTGTTGTTCCAGTTTTTTTACATACTCAAACATCATTTTTACAGTATATGTTACATAGTACTTCAAAGATGGAAATCTTGTACCTTAATAACTCTCTAATTTATTGATTCATTACTAATTCATTTGCCTGGTCATGTCATTACTAAGTTTATCTTAAAAATTCATCAAACCTTTAACTCAATGTACCACAGTATTTTTATCTCATAAATAGATGTGCGCTTTACTTGTAATCACACTGCGAATGTGCGCATGAAGTCGATTAGCGTCAGCACATAAATTACGCATAGACATACTTCCAACTTCCCCTGTGTTTCGGACGATACATAGAGCTCCTGCACTTGCATAGCATATTTGTACACTTGGTTACCACAAGAAAAGCGCGTGCCGCTTCGTGAGATGTAAATACTGTACCTCCTTTAAAATCTAGTACCTTTTAATTAATAATCATAGTTTCGCAACCTATAAGTTCTATATAATCACGACAATATCTAAATCCACAGGTGCCATTTTGCCCAATGGTCGGCAGTGAGGTTTACAGCACGGAAATTAAGAAAACAGAGGTGTTGATGGAGAATTTCCGGCGTGCCATAGGCCTACGTATCCGTGAGACCAAAGAAGTATATGAAGGAGAGGTCACTGAACTCACTCCTGTAGAAACTGAAAATCCCGCTGGAGGTTTGTATTTAAAATTATATGCCACTTAAATAAAATTATAGTTACAATTTAAATACATATAAGAGGGATCACTGGGAACCAAATATTAATTAGTTGAATACTACAATTACATTACAGCCAAGAAATTAAAAAAAACGTGCTTAGTAGTATTTGATGATTTTTTTAAACTGCTTTCACTGTATTATATTTTGTGATTGTAATTGTTTCCTTTTTTGTTGCCATACTTAAATTTAATGTATGTTCAGGTTACGGGAAGACAGTGTCACACGTCATCATAGGACTAAAGACAGCTAAAGGCACAAAACAACTGAAGTTAGACCCTACTATTTACGAGTCACTGCAGAAAGAGAAAGTAGAAGTGGGTGATGTCATCTACATTGAAGCCAACTCCGGTGCAGTAAAGAGGCAAGGAAGGAGTGATACTTTTGCCACAGAGTTTGATCTTGAGGTAAACATTATACTTTTTCCATTTTGAAGAAAAAATAACCTTGTGAATGTATCAATAAGGTCGAAAACACGAATGACATAGCTAGCATGAGATTGCATCTCTTGTGTATGCTGTTTTACTTTTACTTTGTGTAATGGCATTTTGGTTTGTGTAATTTACAACAAGCAAATTCAATATTGCAATGTCCCTGTTCATAATTACTTTTTATTCTTCTAGGCTGAAGAATACGTGCCTCTGCCGAAAGGTGATGTTCACAAGAAGAAGGAAGTCGTCCAGGATGTGACACTGCATGACTTGGACTGTGCCAATGCTAAGCCTCAGGGGGGCCAAGATATCATGTCGATGATGGGGCAGCTCATGAAACCAAAGAAGACTGAGATTACAGGTAAACATACTTATATGGCTGTGAATAGCCATCTTCGCTAATTGTAGAGTTTAGCAATCACGTATTTTTGCCTCCTTCAGCTTCTCGCACACGGACTAGGAGGTCTACTCTTTAAGTCCAAAGATATGGGCCCTTCCCAAAGAAGTTAATCTCTCAAGACAACTTTCAGACAGGCAAAACCCCATCGGGCGTAGGAACACTTGTCAAATCGTGTTCTCATTCATTCTTAGTTCGGGCCCCTATGTAATCTTATGTATGTAAGTGATACGGTGTTGCAAGCCGCAGTAACTTCGACCGAAACTACGGACTTTACCCTAGAGGAGTAGTAGTTGGCATTAATAGTGGAAAGCGACAGCCAATTTTACAGACGGAGAGTCCGTGAGCGCATACACTTTGTCTCCATCACAATCATTTCTCATTCATTTCTGAAGGGTGGTATCACACTCCAGAAACAAACTAGATCTTTAGTCTTGTCTACTGCCAAGGAATTAGATCCTTGTCTATTACCAAGGAATGAGATTGTTGTCTATTGCCAAGGAATTAGATCGTTGTCTATTGCCAAGGAATTATATCCTTGTCTATTGCCAAGGAATTAGATTCTTGTCTATTGCCAAGGAATTAGATCCTTGTCTATTGCCAAGGAATTAGATCCTTGTCTATTGCCAAGGAATTAGATCCTTGTCTATTGCCAAGGAATTAGATCCTTGTCTATTGCCAAGGAATTAGATCCTTGTCTATTGCCAAGGAATTAGATTCTTGTCTATTTAGCGGAAGGGGTTTGCCGCAGCCACATGCATGCCTACTTCGCGCCTACACGCATGTTGAGCCGAAAAAGTGTGTAGCACGTCTAATAGACAAGGATCTTATGCCTTGTCTATTACGACTTCCTCCAGAAATGAACATGAAACACTCCGTAATTTGGCGTTGCGGGTATTCATGTACAGCAGAAGATCACACAGCACTATACTACATAACAATGTTATTTTTTGTAGATAAACTGAGGAAAGAAATCAACAAAGTAGTGAACAAATACATAGATCAAGGAATAGCTGAATTGGTACCCGGAGTTCTTTTCATAGACGAGGTAATTAACTCTTTCCTATTCACAGTATCCGGGCGTAATTATGATACATCGAGAGACTTAAGAAATAGTCTTTGATTCTTTTGGTCTTACAGACAGAGATGTCTGTATTATACATGGTGTATCAGAAAAGTGTGGGTGGTTATATTTAAGGGTGTGGTACAGACCATCAAAGTGAACAACTTTCTCCATAGGGCCAACATCGTAATCGCAAAAAAATATCAATTGGCCATACAAAACTTCAATACCTATTTACTTCAATATATATTTAATATGTTTGGTTTTCATGTTTTTATTATTTTGTATGTTCTTTTTTTATTCTTTATATTTACTGTGCGTGTCCCAAATAAAATATTTTTCTTTCTTTCTTTTCGCTATTACGATGATAGTCCCATGGAGAAAGTTGTTCAGTTTGATGGTGCTATTTGATGCAGTGACATGCTGTATAGAGCAGCACTAAATCTCGATGTGCTAGATTTACGACTGGGTTCTATACTTACCTATGATTACTATCTTATTACTGTTATTTGACTGCCTCGTTGATCTCGTGGTCGTAAACGCTACTGCTGTAGCATAAGGTCCTGGGTTCGATTTCCAGATCGTGCAAAGTGTTATTGGGTTTTCTAACTGGAATTCCTCAGTAGCAGCAGTCTGGAATTGTGCCGGGTTGATGGCAATAGGCCTCCTATTACATGGGACTTAAACATAACTGACAGAATGGGGGTGTACTATAGGTATACCTCTGTCCAACCCTTCGGGGAAACAAGGCGTGATGTTGCTATGTTATGTACTGTTATTTGTACTTAGTTATTTCAAATGAAATATGTTGTTAAATTTTTAGGTGCACATGCTAGATATTGAAACGTTCACGTATCTACATCGAGCTCTGGAGTCGGCCATTGCACCAATAGTTATCTTCGCTACCAATAGAGGAAAATGCCAAATCAGGTAATTTCATTTATTATTTACCGGCTTTTCTAATTTAGTTATAGAAGTTGTACCCGTAATAACTTGATTATTATACAGATAAAAATGGCTGTTTCTTAGAATAGTGCAATGCCTACGCGATCAAAATGTGTGGCACAGCAATTTTTGTTTAATAACCGCCGAAAAATTTCAACACGGGGTTCGAGAATCAAGTACTGAATCCAATGCGGACGACACGGCTGGCGCAGTGGCTGTGCGATCGACTGCTGCGCTGCGTGTCGCGGGTTCGATTCCCGCACGGAACAAATATTTGTATTGCCTACAGGTAGTTGTTCCGGGTCTGACTGTTTGTGTATTTGAGTTTAAATGTTTGTAAACGCACGCACGATACAGGAGTAATTCCTAGTGTGGGTCAAACGTTTTTTATGAAATGAAAAAAAAAAAAAAAATTAAATTAATAAGTTACGCGTCGATATTCCTTAAACTATCTCAAGTAAGTAAGTAAGTGTCCTTTAAAGTATATTCAAAAATGTCTTATGGCAATGGTTTTTGATACTTATGATTATACTGTACTTTTCAGAGGGACTGAGGACATTATTTCACCGCACGGAATCCCACTAGATCTACTTGACAGACTTCTCATCATTCGCACTTTGCCATACAACAAAGCTGAGCTCTTGCAGGTACTTAGCAGATTATCATAGCTTTTACATTGTAATTTAAACCATATAACAGTACCTATTAATAAAAGTGACACGACCCGTTTGTGATATACTTCGGATTCTTTGTGTCTGAATGTAATAGAAGATATAATTGCAAAATTGATTGATATGTTTCAGATATTGAAACTACGTGCGTCAACGGAAGGAATCTCTATTGATGAGGAGGCCCTGGCTGCACTGTCAGAAGTAGGAGCTAACAGTACTCTAAGGTAATACGTAATACTGTTTATTCCCTTTTCTAGAGCTATTCGGAGACTTACATAAATGATTCATGATTCACAATCATCAAATAAATTAGTCTTCAAATAAATAATGCTGAATTTTTTTTCATAAATTAGCATTGTTTATCGAAGAAAAAACAATCAATTTTTGTAGTATTTTAACAGCTAGGACTTGATTTTTAAGGTTCCGTACCTCAAAAGTAAAAACGGAATCCTTATAAGATCACTTCGTTGTCCGTCTGTCTGTCCGTCTGTCAAGACCCTTTTTCTCAGGAAAGCGTGGAGTTATCAAGTTAAAATTTATATCAAATACTCAGGACTGCAATCCCTTGAAGCAGTGATAAAAATCAAACTTCTAAGTCAACGCAATCAAAAGATACGGGCGTTTATGTTCCGTCTACGCCGCATATTTTGACACTCGCAAGGGAATCAAAATCTATAGGGTGGGTACTTCCCGTTGAACTAGAATCATGAAATTTGGCAAGAGGCAATGCAGCACAAGTGAAGGAAAAAATCGGAAAACCATAAATTTGTAGTTCTCTCCAGTCCGACACGCACTTGACCGGTTTTTTTTTAAATTTAAGATAATAGCCAGCACCCTAATTGCGTAACACACTATCAGTCACAATCTGAATCATTTTGAAGTATATTGCTAATCCTTTGCTTCTTATGTTCGAAAAAAAAATTTGTTCAACAACGTCAAATAACGCAGTGAATGTTGTTTAACTGCCAAAATGAAAGCCATTGCTACTGTTAGTGTGTTACGCAATTACCCCGCAGGTTATCAAATCAAATCAAATCAAATCACTTGTATCCTCTTTTTTTTTCTTTTCTTTTTTTTGTTATCTGCGGCCATTATAAGCTTGATTTACAAAAACGTCTTGAATAGAATAGAATATATTTTATTGCAAAACATGAGTATACATCATAACATGGGCAAGGTCTTATAATAATATGAATGTATTTCTCTTAAAATTATCAGCCTCTATCTTTCGTGTAAATACATAGAAAAATGTTAAGTTAAGAAAAATTGCTTTCATTTAAATGACGAGCGAGAACTTTAATAATATAATAACCATTGCATATTCAATCATCAGGTACGCCGCTCAGCTTCTAACGCCAGCCTCGCTAGCCGCTCGCGCAGACGGCGCGACGCGCATCACTCCCGCGCACATCACCTCCGTGCACACTCTGTTCCTCGACGCTAAGTCTTCAGCCCGTATCCTCACGCAGCACTCCGATAAATATATGAAGTAAACCTAAGACAGTACTCACAGTATGCCACAGAGGAGTGAACCAATGGAGTGCTAACACGAAGAATGATAAGTGTTCAAATAATAATACGGTTCTTTTACCAATTTGGGATGTGTCTGCTGTATCTTTAATATTATTGAACTTGTTTTAATACAACACGTTCAAATTTATCTATGAGAATTTAAACCTAAAAGCACATGCTTTCCTATTTCTCAACTAGCATTGACAGAATTATCGTCATCCGCATTCTTCTCTTACACTAATCGAAATGCGTCAACCGTACTACGTCGTAAAATGAGCAGTTTGTCATCCAATGACAGACGTGTATGCTGACTGCGCAGCTCATTACTTTAACATGTGCGTGTTAGCACTCTGTTTGCGGTTACTTCTGAGTTTAAGCTAGAACAGAACCTCTCGAACAAACTACGTGGATGTCTTTATTGAGGACTCTTGTTAATATTGATTGACTGTCGATATATCGTACCTAACAACTATGAACGTAAGTATCATGTAGTTTGTTTATGAGTTTCATTCAAGATACAATGATCGCGTCATTACTATTGTTACTCGTATCGACTTGACAGTATTGCAATGCTACGTATTTCCAACAAGACATTCAGAATCTTCTGGTTTCCATTAATTTTAGTTTGACACTTTATGTGATATTTTTATTATTTGATAAATATAACAATAAGTTAATTTGAATCAAATACGATAGCATTCTTTCTGATTGTTCTTTAGATTAGAGGAATGTTTAATTTTTTTGTTCTGTATTCAGGAAGTGAACTTTAGTTTAATGATACATTGGTTCCACCGAATGTTATAAATGGAAGTTCAAGAAAAGAGTGGAATTGTATAATAAATAAGTTTTTATTTTATAAAAATGTCTCTTATTCTATGTTAGACCTAAATTTATTTACACAACAATAATTTTATTCAGGCGTTTTCAATAATTAACAACAGAAATAAACAACTTTTTTTTACTGGGAACATTCAATTTTACTACTAAATGTACGCATTTTGTAGTTGCTACTTAAAAACAAAAAAAAAAATGTATGTACAAAAATACTAATCTTGTAGATTGTGATATTTACAAAATCAAAAATAGGTACCATACAGTCTCAAAAACTTGCTACGTTTCTCTAGACTTAGATTCTACTTCGTCTCCTGGTTTGACGTAGTTTACTGGAATGTATCTTGCTTCACTTTTTGGTGCTGACGTAGTACTGGGCGCGAGGGTGGAGGTCGGCGGGGCGAACGTGGGCAGGTCCACGTGCAGGTCGGTCGGCGAGCCCGTGTGTCGGTACAGGGCTTCAAACTGTAGCTCTTCAGGGTACGAATGCGACCGAATCTTCCTCTCGTCTCTTCCATTGCTTGGATACACGATGACTATCTTTTCACCTTCACTTCTTAAAGCTACGGGTGGCAAAGCTGTACTCGTAGACGCGGATGGTCCGGCGACTATTTTCAACATCTCAGTGGGCGACGCCCTAATCTTCTCTGTTGTTGTTGTTGTTGTGGATGGCGGTGTGGTTGTACTTGTGGTACTAGTCGTGGTCGTCGTGGTCGTCGATGGTATCTCCGGGTCTTCAGGAGACTCAACCTCACGCTTCATCCCCGGCGGACCCACTGTCCGCAATGTCTCGATCTTCATTTCTAAAGTAGGTGTTGGCACTGGCACAGAACTCGTCACATTTATATCCTCGGTGGGAATAAACCTCGCAGTTGGCTTCGGCACCTCTCGTGAACCGAATATTGGCAAGCGCGGTGCATAGGCTGACACTAGAGGTAGGAGGGTATCCCTGGCATATCGTTCAGCCCTTGAGATGAACGATGCCAGTCTCGAAGGTAAGAACTGCACGACGAATCCGGTTTCTTCTTTCTCGGCTCTCTCGCCCCAGGTTACAGTTTCGTAAGTGGGTGTAGTGGACATGTCGTAGTTCTTAGCTTTACGTATTATTGGAGATACGGTTGTCGTTCTCGGTGGTCTGGTTGCTCTTAGTAATGGTTCAGATATCTCCTGGTCGTCGGGCGCGTCGGATCGCTGTCGAGGTGTTTTTCGGAGACGAGGTCGGAGTACTGGCTCGGCGATTTCGATGGCTCCACTGGGAGCAGTCTTGGTGTTCGTCATACCGAAGGCTCTGCCTGCATTTTCGCCTCCCGTCCACTCGTAGGTGTCGACGAGAGTGAAAGGCCGCTGAGGTGAGTCCTCGGGTAGTTCGTTGTCAACAGGGTCGATGGTGTTGCCCTCTTCTTTCGTTGTATTTTGTTTGTTACTCAAGTATTCGTGGGTGCTACTCGTTGTGTTTGATAGGACGTTATCCTGAATGACAAATTAAAATATATTTAATATCTTGTATCTTTCAAAGTTCGTGGGTACGACCATACAAAACAAAATTAAAGTATAAATACCTGTTGTATTTCACAATCGCCAGGATAGAGTGGCATTTCGATTGATTCTTCAGACAATAACTGGATTGCTTTCTTGCAGAATGAAGAACTGTAAAAGGACAAATTAACTGTTTAAAAGCTGGCTTTCTTTCGTCCCCCCATATTAGGCTAAAACAAGAATAGTTAGTAATTTTCAGAGACAATGTTATTTAATTGCAGTAAATGTGGTACAAAAGATTATACATTATTATTTAAGTAAGATTTAATTATATAGTAGATATTAAATTGTTAGTGTAATGACTCATTTCGCCATAAATTGGCATGCAAATCTCTAAACAAATGAACACAATTCGAAGCAACTTCTGCCTATCTTTTGTAAAACAAGATGGTAGTTGGAGCGGGTTAAATGAAACCAACATTTATGCCTGCTTACATAGACTGCAGCTAAATGAATGCTTAAATAAAAGCGCGATGTTGAATTTTCAACTTTCGTCACTAAGTCGAGCGTTGAAAATCCAACAGCGTTTTACAACTCACGTCTTAGCGAAGCTGTCAGTGATGAGTAGTTTGTGTATGTGGATGGACTTGGCACTCGCGCTGAGCCATCCGTTGTAGCCCGCGTAGTGCACGGTGGCCCGCAGTGGCACGCCTAGTGCCGGGTGCGGCACTAACACGCGGGTGAAGCGAGCACTACCGTTCACTATGTCTTCACGTCTGAAAAGTAGGGGTTTAGTTATATTAAAATAATTTTAAGACCAAAGAATAGTGTTTACACTTTTTCATTCCGTGATATTTTGCTTTGGATAGCTAGGTTGTCTTGATCAAGTTAAGTGAATTCGCTATTGCTGCCATATGATATCTGATAGGCAAACTAGTCCTCGAACGTATTATCTTGCATAAATACAGAAACTCACACCGAGAAACTTCAGAACGCCACCTACTACGATCTTTACATACTCCTAAAATTAACCGATGAACCGATATTTTAACCGTCGTCGTGTCGCTTAGGGTCAGTTCACACCGAGACGCGACGCTGCGCGTACACTTTAAAAGAGTGACTCAAAATATACTTTATTTTCTACACGAAAAGGTACACATTGCATTGTGAGAGTTCAGAATACGTTGCGCCGAACTCTCACAATGCAATGTGTACCTTTTCGTGTAGAAAATAAAGTATATTTTGAGTCACTCTTTTAAAGTGTGCGCGCAGCGTCGCGTCGCGTCGCGTCTCGGTGTGAACTGACCCTTAGTGCAGTCTTGGTGGTTACTATGCATAACAGCTTTTCTTTATGAGTAAAAGATTTACGTATTTTTTTTATTATGTCTTGATACTTACGTGTTCATTCCCTTGTCACGTTACCAATTTACTGCCTTTATGGGTAAGGTACATCTGAATGATCGCCAATAAATTGCCAGACTTGCTTGGCGAATACTGCCTGGCGGGCTGGAAAATTATTCAACATACTTGGTCATAGGGAAGGATTCGTTGAGTCCGGAGTCCCCGTGTAGCGTCAACGTCACTCGGCCGAAGTTGGCCTTGTCTCCGGAGCCGGTGCCGGCCCACACCGACACGTGGTATTGATGAGCTAGAAATATACATAACCTTACATGAATATCCGCGTTAGGAAATAGTTGGCAGAAATGGACTGTGGTCCTTTGCATCTAAAAACATGAGTATTTAGTATATAGATGTTTTATTATAAGAGTCCTCCATGTTTATAAAGTATGAGTTTGTGATTCCATTCCGCATTCAGGGGTCCTCAATTGCTGATAGGTTCTCAGAATTCCAATAGGCGACAAGACCACAACAACCGGTAGAGGCTGGTTGAGGAGTATACACCTTTAGGCGTAGTGTTAAGACTGTTCTCAAATGTAAAGTTAAGTAAATACCACAAAACGGTTCTTCCTCTCTGGTGAGTAAATAAAGCTGACCGCGTCCCAAGGACCGGTCTGCGTAGTACCCCATGTTGCCGCATCGGCGCTGCCCGTCGCAGGGAAAGCATCGGCCCTGGTACAAAGAAAATAAATAACGGGGTTAATGACGGTAAGTATTGCCTTTAATTGTAGGGATTGAGTGGGTCTGTATCACAAAGTTGAAAAAGATTTTTATCTGCACTGAAAGATAAATATTGAGGCAGTTAAACTGGACTGGAGATATAAACTATTAAACTTACGAAAGGGAAGCGAAAAAGCGTAAATAATCATTTAAATTCTAAAAATATACACTCTGTTCAAGAAGGGAACATTAAAATTAATGTTTGCTACTACACCTTTACAGTGCCGTAACGGCGTAACTTTACCTTTTTATAGCCTTTTTACCTACTAACTATTAAGAAAAAATTGATCTACGTCTATCACATTGATTGTGTGGTCTACCTCAAGAAAATGAAATTGGGCTATTGTTTTGAGCTCATAAAATCGTACCTATCATTCATATGCAAATTTCTTTCAAATTACCTACTGCTCAACCGCGACAGTTACTACTATGAAGTGTAATGAGACTTCCTGTGTAAGTAACTTCATCTCAAAGTCATATTACGTAATCGTTTTCCATGGATTGTTATTGTAATAAAATTACCTCGAGGAAGGCGTCGTAATTCTCGCAGGGGAAAGCCGGGAAGTGACACTTCGGCGAGACGGAGTCTGTGAAGAATTTGTAGGCTCGCCTGTGGTTGCACAACGAGCGGCCTTCCACTGATGCTGCTGCCCAGGGTAGGACGAAATCTGATACCGCTCCGACGAATCTAAAACAGAAATTAAGGTAATGAAATGAAACTGTCAATCTGTCTAGCCTTTTCCTAACATATTGGGGTCGGCTTCCAATCTGACCGGATGAAGCTGAATGCCAGTATTTTACACGGAGCGACTGCCTATCTGACCTCCACAGCCCAGCTACTGGGTAACACGATTCCCCTTGGTAAGAATGGTTGTCGAAATTTTTGAGTTTCTGATTACCCGTAACGACTGTCATAGTTCTACGAATGACAGCCGGGACCATCGGCTTAACGTGCTTTAATTGATTTATTAAATACATTCGTTCCGTCTCGAAAGATCAATCTACAGTACCTTGTGTTTATTGGTCTTTTGAGTCTACAGTAGAAAGTACAGTATTTTTTCAAGCTAGCTACCATCGAAGGTGATTTACTCACAGGGCAGTAGTGTTTTGAAGTAGGTACAGGTACTAGGTATAAATTCTTGATTAACTCATCATACAGTATCTCATTAATCATCGGCATTATTGCTTATCAGTACCTAATTATTTCAAAACGTTCACTACTCGGCGATGAGCGACCTACATACGTCACTCAGATTTCGCGATTGATTCATGTGCGTAGGTAATCAAAACGTCTTGTTTGAAGAATGTATCACTTACCTAAACTTAAATACTTACAAATTAGAACATCCATGCTGCACCCTGCCTCCGTTGGGATAAAAGTCGACGTGTCCGAGTGGCTGCGCGGCGCCCAGACCACCCAGAATGAGAGTCTCGCCGTTGGAATGGATGACGTCCACAAACTTCGCATCGGAACGGTCTAGACGGGCACGGGGATCTTGGAACTCGAAGAGAGGACCTGCTGGGTCTAGCCCTGAAAAGAAGAAACAGGTGTGTCAGTTTTTTTAATACGTGATACCAACTAACAATCAGGATCAACTGAGACATTTGACAATTCAAAAGTGCCTATAAATGGTTTTATTGCAATCATTGCTTTAAGTTTGAGTGTAGACATGCTGGATATTACGCGATTTTATGTACGAAAGGACCAAAAACTACTCTTCGCTTGTCTGTAAGTGGTAGCAGTGGGATTGCGACAAATAGGAAAGAAAAAGTACCTACTAGGGTCTTAGTCGTAGTGGATAGCTATTTGGAGAACATAAAAGTTAATATTTTGTACTAACCTGTAATCCGACTAATATTCCGCAACTCTGAGCCCGCAAACCCAGCGACATGAGCGCCCAAACTAAACCCGATCAGGTGAACATCCTCGAACCGCAAGTCTATATGCTTGGCGAAACCTGGAAAATTCAATCACGTATAACGACACTATAGCAAAATATAACTTATTTTCATATAGTTAAAGTTCTATTTTCAATATAGCTTCGTTTAATCCATTCCTTCGAGTCGAATTACCTTGCAACAGCATAGCAAGCTGTTTGCCGACAAGCCTTGTGTTCGCAGCAGCTCGAAGATAGTTTGGCATCGTGGCCCCTCCTTCCCAATCTACACAAACCACGTTGCATTCTTCCTGCAATAGGAAAAAAAAACATCATGATTATCTATGCAGATAGGTACTTCAACTGTCATAACTCATAATACTAGCCATAAAAACCTGACAATACGGTTGTTAATGTACCTAATGTTATATAATCGCTCCCCATTATGAAACAGTCTGGCCGTCTGGTCACTGTCTGTTCTAGTTAGGAGCTATTATTCTTATGAATCGATATTATGTTGGTGAAATTGTTCGAAGGTAGGAAGTACCTCTCAAGGAGACATATTACGCTTCACAATAGGTACGTATTGGTAATTATTTTGGCTCTGAAACTAATGAATGGACGTAATGACTGCGACAACTTCCGCGTGTCGTACGTAGGTACTTAGATCGTTTACGAATTTACGATAGGTGAAGACTTACAGGGTTACCTATGTATTTCCCGCGTATCGTATGTTGGATTCTTTATACCCTCGAAGCGTCCTACCGGCTGGATGGATTTTAATGTATGAGGATATATCACTCGTCTACGTCGCGCGATGGTTATAGGCAGGTTTTGTTTTTATAAAATCAAAATGGCGGATTTTCGACTTCAATAGTGACTTGAAAAATTGTTTTTTGTACGTACAGCGATAAATCGAAATAAAAGTACTCACAACAGCCATCAAAGCGGACCTCATTTCATAAACCCACACGTTGTCACAATTGGAGCCGAACCCGTGAACGATGATTCTGGTCGGTCGGTTGGGCTCGAAGGCCCGCGCTGCCCAGCTCCATGCCGCAGACATGTTACTTGCTGACACAGCCAGTAGTGGCTGGTCTCCTCTGGAATTGCAAAATGAAAGAGATATAGGTATGATTTCGGTTCTTTGACCATATCTAATGTCTTCACACCTGACGACTTCAAGGGTGTTATAAAGACTACTACTTTAAGCCTCACAAAAGTTGCACAGTATTGTTTCAGCACTAGATTGCGTGTTGCAGGCAACGTTCGATACATGTTGTAAATGAAACACGTTTTCCAGAAGATTCGCCAGGTTGGGTGTTCAAAAATGCTTTACCTGCTAACAGTAGAGTAGAGGAGGAAGTGCGTGCCGACCTCCTGCGGTGAGCTGGGCAGCGTCTCCAAGTACGCGAAAGGACCAGCATCTTCGAAACATCCAAACTCGCCATAACAGACGCTGCCTTGAGATCTTTTACTCCTGTTAAGAAAATTATCATTTATGAAACGAAATAGAAGTGCGATGTATTCTACAATTTGGGGAAGAACATTTGATATACAGGGAGGCAGAGACATCGACGCGCAAACTGCCAGGAATTCAGCACATGTTTCTAGACCTCATAACGTAAAATTTTTCATCAGCTATCAACAAAAAAATCTGCTGTTTCATAGAAATGTGCAATACCTACTACGCGGTCAAAATGAATGGCAGCGCTAATTTTTTTTTAATAGTAGATAAAAAATTTCAACGGGGCGTTCAGAATCATGTACTGAATTATCATGGTAACGGGCTGGGCGTCGATGTCCGTGCCAGCCTGTATAAAGGTAAGCAAGCTTTTAGACGAATATAAGACTTTTGCTAATTGTGCTTTCTCAGTTTACACGCATTGCATAATTGCGTTGCTTCTTTATATAGTTATCGTACCTTGAAAGTTTCGTTATTGTAGATATGTAATTTTACGGCCTATTCATTTCGCGTTTATGTATTTTTGTTCCATGTGCAATGCATACGACATCCAAGGCATTCAAAGAAAATTTACATAATTACGTTTAAGTTTATAGCTGTGTGTTAAATCTAGTAACTGCTTGAGAACAATGCACACTTTACCAACGAGGTTAAAATATCTACATCTGCATAATTTAAATTTTCCTAAACAAAAGTGTTCCATATCTTTTGTGTGCCTAGAGATTCAGTTCCGCTGGGAAATTGTTTGAATATAAAAGAAGCGATATGTTTTCTAAAGAACCTCTAATAGGTATGCATAATTATTATGGCGTGGACTGATAAAAAAACCGGCTAAGTGCGTGTCGGACCGCGCACAATGAAAGGTTCCGTAAACGGGATTAATTTATTCCATGAACAAACTTTTGAGTTGAAAAACATGTTCTCCCATACATCGATATACGTCACGGTCAATTCTCCAACTGCAAATGTAAGTTTGTAATCGCATAAATATATTATTCTATGTGATAAAAAATAATAACGATTTTTGGACGTTTTCCTTTACTTGTGCTGTGAGACCTTCATAATTTTAGGTCAACGGGAAATATCCTGCAGGTTTTGTTTTATTTGCGAGTATCTAAATATGTCGCATAAATGTATTTTTATTTTTTTTATTGCGTTTACGTTGCTAGAGCTCCAAAGGACCGCAGACCTACCTACGTATTTAATATTAATTTCAACTTTATACCTCTACGCGTTCCTGAGAAAAAGGGTCTAGGCAGACTGACAGACAGACGGACAACGAAGTTATCCTATAAGGGTTCCGCTTTTTTCCTTTTTTTCGTTGTTTTGCTACCGAACTTTTTACGCACGGAAACCAAAAAAAAATAAGTAACTATAAATATGCTGGCAGGTAAGTAATTAAGTAAGGCTGTCAGTATAGCTTAATTGAAGTATTAGTTTCAGTTCTCTCTTTTCCATATTTCACATGGAAATGCTTTCATAACTAGTTTCTCAAAAAGGTGTAAATATGATATTGTGGTAAGGCACAAAAGAAAATAATATGACGGGCGCATTGTGAGTGGTAGTACACACCTGAACTTACGTAACCCGTAAAACATTTCACACAATAGAAACGAAGCTCTGTGACGAAGGAAAACAAAGGATTAATCTCATAACATAGCCGTGGGGGACGTTGGCTACATTACTATTGAGATGTAACTCTCACTCTCTGGTATTTGTTGCGGAGATTGAAAGCTACACGTAACAGTTTTCTGAACAATACTTCATTTTCATAACAGATTGTTGAAATGCGCATAATGATGATTAATGACAACAATAACTTACTAACAGACGAAAAAGTCAAGCGTAATACCTGCGTGCTAAATATTAATATTTCTTAAGTTCTTACTTAGTTGATTAAGGGCTAACTTTTTCATCGTCAGTTATCTTTTATTCGAGGAGTAAAATTGACGTTTGACAGTTTTTGTATGAAATAACTGTCAAAATTTCAAAATTATTACTCGTATAAAGTTATAAGATGATTGAAAAATCAGCCCTTGGTAGCAGAAGTAGATATGTAATTAAGACTTAAACCGCTAAGAAAAGGGGTAAGAGGTAGGTAGATTAGACTCTATTAGCATACGACTAGGTATAAAATTATCAGTAATGTGGCTGATACACGTACGAGCAAGTAAGCTTGACGATCTTTTACGCATATAGATATGTCACAGAACGCGAAATTTTGAAGAGACACGTGGGAGAAAATGTCGTCGTGTTCTCGTACTTACCTACTTGCTTGCATTCGAGTGGGTAATAATAACATTGATAGTACTCATTCAAGATGTCATATTTACCTAGTTCGAGCTCTCTTCTGCTCCCATTCTTTCATAGACTCCTTGACTGCCTCCAGCAGTTCGATGTCTCGTTTCTCATCCTCTGCCTCCTGCGCCGCCGTCGCCGGCCTCCCGGCGCCCCGCCATGATTCTAACTCAGCATCTGTCACAAAAAACATTTCATAAGTGTCTCGGTCTGGATCCCCAAATGGGTTTATAAAGAACCGTTTAAAAACAGTGATCTCCTGAGTTAGGAATAGGACAACCGATATAAAATTATAATTCGACTCTCAGACCACTTAATTTACTTACTATAAAGGCAGAGAATTACCTCCACTTAGTCAATTTAAACCATTGGCTACAGTTTAAGAAAAGTAGAAATTTTGCTCTTACAACTTCTGAATACAAATTGATCCAACTCGTTTCAGAAATGCGTTGCTGTGCCACTATAACAAATTATTCCAAAAATCCGTGTGATACAAAATAATGGTACAGGATAATGGATTTTTGTGATAACCATAACGAATGATATCAATCTAATGAAATATGGTCTCTGATAACAGAATTGCAACATCAACCTCATAGAATAGAACAACTCGTGAAATAGGTGAGTTAACTTTTAAATTCAATTGTTTGTTGCATTATAAGTAAGTAGACAGGATTTCAAAATGACCACGGATGTAGCGTAGCGTGCATTGTGAATTGTGATATTCCTACCACGTAAAGGTTTTTTATCCGTATGCCGTTGTTGAAACTTGAAATATAGGCGTCCACTTAGGAGTGTTTGCACCTTTGCGCAAACGGATACAATTCCCGTAGGTGGGCTTTAACCATGCACCTGGCAGAGAACTAATATTACTAAACAATATATTCACCGTCCTTAATTGAATGTTTAGCATTCCAATGTTTATTCAAATGGCACTCGTTTCTTGGTATTTCAAAACTGAGTGTTTTGCAGTGTTTGCAGTGGAGTGCATTTTAAGAAGGAGCGAAAGGCACCGCGCCAGTGGGTAACCTGAATGCTAGCGTTGTCTCCGGGTGAACGACTGTCACCACTTTTTGCTGTTTAATGTGGCCTTGATCTGTCGACCGTTGTAGGGCAGTATGTAGCTCGAATGCGAGGCCTACTATGGACGAAAGTAGGCCGCTCCCAGCCAACGAGAATCATGAGAAATCCAACAGTCTACTTAGTTCAATGGTAATACTAATTCCTTGTACAGGTCGAAACACTTTATGGTACACCTACGTGAAATGTGGGACTCATTATGACTTGTAAACCCGGTCAAAGTCAAGAGTTAGTCATCGGACAATTGACAATACTAACAAAGCGGTGTATGTCATTTTAAAACTGCTGGTACGTAATTTGGTATTTAACAATTGCCTGTGTTGTGTTGCGTGGACTGTACATTGATTTCAATTATTCAAATGCCAATGTGCTCGTGTTTTACCTTGGACAGTATTATTTTAGTGCTGGTAACAGAGCATAGCGAAAACACAGAAAAAAACATTTTATTGTGCTAAGAGTTGCATAATCCGTGAGCATTTGGATCATTCTTGTGATGTTATCATATTACAAATTCCTATTGTAAATCTCTGAGACAATTTTGGAACCTAAATTGTGGTTTTGAAAATATTGCTGCATGATTCAGTAATATTTTTATATTTTATTATAGACAGCAAAAGCTGACAGGGAGACATGCGAAAATCTGTTGAAATAGATCGTTTTGCTTTAAACCCGTCACGAGCATTAGAGTCATCGTCGTTGGCGCTGGTGTTTTTAGCCCAAACATGGAAAACTGCTGCGAAATATCACAGAGCAATTCTATTGTTTTGTAGATTTCAATAAAGCATTCAATTGTGTAGATCAGGAACTTGTATGGTCAGGTCCTTTGGTTTTTATTCCGCGGTTCTGGTACGGGTACCTACATTCGCTGTTCAGGTTTTGTCTATTCAATAACACGTCATAACAACACACCTGTAATCCGCGAAGGGTTAGGCAGAGGTGTACCGAGAGTACACACACATTTCGCCATTTATGTTTAAGTCCCATGCATGATGGCCATATTTGTGCCATCAACCGGGCACAAATCTAGACTCCGGAATGCTATCGAGAAATTCCTGATGGAAAAACCCATTAACACTTTACTGACCTGTGAATTGAACTCAGGACGTCATGCTTAGCAGTAGCGCTTGCGACCACTAGACCTTTTGATATTTTTTATTAAAACTAGATAACTATTATTAAATACTTACATTTGGCTATAACTAGCGTCAGCACAGTGAGTAGAACAGCTAGCGAGCGGCAGGCGTGCGCCGCCATCCATGCGGCCCGGCATTCACGACCGCCTGTGGACGAAACATGATCGCCTTGTCAAACGGAATGCTTTACACCACAATTATAAATTAATATAGTACAATTTAGATTGTTTAAATTACTATTATATAAGGTAAAGGACACCGTTTAACCCATTAGAAAGGTAGGCTTTATTTGAAAACAAACAAGGAATTTTTAACAAAAACTAGGTATACAGAATCTCCAATTTCCATTGCGTGTCGATCTTGGCCAATAATCATGGCATGCTCTTTGATAAACTGAATACCTACTTTATACCTCAATACAATAAATATGTTATATACTATGTGGGCCCAAATAGCTCGGAATTGGTGCCCTGAGACAGCGAGGTGAGGTCGCAGCAGACCACGTAGAAGATGGTGGGACGAGCTGGATAGGTTCCGTGAAAATTGGAAGGAAGACGCGCGGGCACCCGAAAGATGGAAGGAGTGGAGGGAGGCCTTTGCCCAGGAGTGGGACAGCGTAGGCTAACATAAAAAAAAAACTATGTTAAAACCAATATGATATTAAGGTTAAGGACATAGTGCATTAGAAAGGCTTTATTTGAAAGCAAGCAAGGCTAGGCGGTTTAATATAGGATACGTTTTCTCACTGAGATAAGCTGCTTATGGGCACTGACGTAACTCGGTTTTGAAGGTGTCTTTTTGTACAAAAATAACGATTGGGCAATATCGGCTGTATTGACAAGTTATTTAATACCATTTTATTGATCATTCTCAGTATTTCTCAGTAAGATCCTCAGTATTTTCTGATTCCATAAAAAATATACAGCATCAAACCATTTCAAATGTTCTTTGTACAGATTGAATCTTAAATGACAATACGTAATAAAAGCATGACGGTTTTATAGTTTAACATTGATTTCCATAACAAGGTTCAACCTTCGTTGACCACATAACTTCGTAGCTAGTACGTATTACAAACGTTTATTATAGTGTAAAATGATTATATCGCAAGTGCACACAACACTTCAAAGACTCATTAAGGTGCTAACAACCGCTATATAATAGTAACTTCTAAACAATGCGGCGTCAAAGATCTCTCGACTGCTAATTATATCATTAACGACAGTTTCCTACTCCGTGCAGAAGTTCCCATACTTTGTTCTGTAGTCTACAATACAATACGTTATGAAACATTGTTTTGTTTCGGAGATTCTATGAATGCTAAACACAGATTGAGTAGTGTCGTGGATTGAATGCTGATTGACGTACAGTAAAACAGACAGGATTATTTTTATTTAATTACCACGAGCTAACTTGCTTTGTTAGTCATGTCTTCATGCGGTAGATTTTTGTTTTCCTTTGTGAGGATCAATCTGCCTAGCTTTTTCCCAACTATGTTGGGGTCAGCTTCCAGTCTAACCAGATGCAGATGAATACCAGTATTTTACATAGAACTCCTATATGGCCTCCAAAACCCAGTTATTGGGCAACACGATACCCCTTGGTAAGACTGGTCGTCTGTCTTTTTTGGCTTCTGACTACCCGTAACGACTGTGACTGAAATACCTACGAATGACAACTGGAACCGACGGCTTAACGTTCTTTCCGTGGCACGGAGAAGTCTCGGTTAATTGCTTGTATATTTTGGCGATTGTAAAATTCCATAAGGACAAAGGACGAAAATATAGCCGTACACTGTGACGAATTGAACCTTGGACGAGGTATAACTTCACGAGAATATAAATAAAGATAACCAAACATTAAACGGGTAAACGTAGCAGGACCAAGATCGAAAATCTTGGCCGCGCAAAGGACCAGAAGGCCAATTCTCGTAATTTAAAACGTTCAAAATCTAGTCGCAGCCTCATTTCAGCGACAAACAAATGTCAAAAACTTGTGAAAATGTAGGGAAATTAGAGTTTTTTTTTTACAGATTGAGACTGACTTCAGACTGTGAACGTTCTTAAAATTATGAGAATTGCCCCTCAGTTTGTCAGAGCCTCTTTATTTTTATAACCATAATTAATTACGTATTCTTCTACGAGACGATCTTGTCTCGCCACATATGCATACATACAAAAACTCTCGCCTTCTTCTCATGGGGGATAGGCAGAAACTACAGACACCATTTATTAAATGATTTAATTAACCTGTTAAATTATTTCCACTGAAAGTCCTATCTATTTGTCTATTAGACCGTGCTACTTAAGGCCTATTTCGTGAAATTATAGGTGCTTAGAAACGAACTCTGATTGAGGCCAACTCCGCCTGTAGGAACCGGTATGCTGGTAAAAGGCCATTAAAATGAGAATAAAAAATACTCGATTGCCTCGAATTTAATGCGAACAAGTAAGTGCCTTTTGGAATGACAAAAATATATGTTTACCTACCCGTGGCTGTAGTGCCTGCTAGCCATAATGAGCTGTTATTAAGAATTCTGTTGAAATCTGTCGCCAAGCCTTTAAAAATAATGATCATGGTTGATTCATGTAGCTGTGCCCAGGTAAAGCAAAATTATTATTTGGTTACGATTATCGAAGAAAAAGCAAAATAAATTATTATGAAAATAGAGCAGTTTTAATGTTCTTTGCTTTATATGGTTTATTTTCATAATCTCTTAACTAACTATTTACACTAGGTACTAAATTGAAAGACTAACTAACTAACTATATAAATAAATACAAAATAAAAGGATATTTAAGCTTGGAAGTATTCGTTTGCATCGCTGTCATCCGGAAATGTGCCCAGAAGACTGGCGGCATTGCCACGCTGAATGCTTATTCTTTGGTCAAAGAACGACCCAGCCCTCTCACGTGGAGTGTCGATCAGCCGGCTAGAAATTTCCTTAAAAAGAAGACGTGCACTCGGGCCCCATGAATCGGTTTCGACCCCAAACGGCCTCAAACCTGTAGTTACCCATAAGGTTACAATATTTGCGCCGTTTTTATTAGTCTTTGATGTTAAGACTGTCTTTCTTAAAATGCATCAATAATGTACAGGCTGGTTTCAATGAGCCTCTTTCAACAAGAAATGCAGTGCACCCATTTTTCCATCATATAGTGTGAATGAAAAAAGCCTTGGAACTTTCTTTCCCATAAAAGTGATATGGCGGTGTAAGCGAACATCGTGAATTTATTGACCCATGGGTTATGGGTACAAATATGTCGGTCGAAGCTATTGACCTGAAACCGTGGTTCAGCAATCACGTCCCAATTTCACAGTCGGCTGCCCGCTGCCCACTCAGACCGACGACAAACTGGAATAATAGCCAGTAACTGGATTCGAGTAATTTGAGCAAATGGATCAAATGGCTCGCTTTGTCTAGTTTGTCCTATTACCATATTATTATCAGTTTTTTTTTCTACTCTTCGGCGAAATGCATCGAGATCTACACTTACTGTGAACGGTATTTTGATTTAAGTTTTGTCCATAAAGTTTCTTGGCCGTTTTTCTCCTTAAGAGGCAGGCTCTTAAGGAGAAAAACGGGCAAGAAACGCTTTGGAAAGGGCAACAAGTTTCAATTCTAAAGTGACTGTAAATGATGTTATCGAAGTAAATGCTTTGAGTTGTAACAGCTTTTTGGTGTAAAATTTGAATTACATTTTGTTATGTACTTTTCGCTAGCAATATTCATGATTGTAATCCGGTAGCAGTTTCTTATAATTGGACTAGCAACAGCATTTAATTATACTGTTTAATTACTGTGTAAGGCTTCCTTAAATTCTCAGAAGTATACATTCCTCTAGGCAAGTGGATACTATTTGTAGATAAGTACTTTAATATTTTGAAACAGTGGTAGAGCAAACAGGAAGTAGATATTTTAAACTGTATGTGTAGTATATGTATACCTAACTAAGCTTTTATTATCCCCAGTTAATTAACCTAAATAATGGTTGTAATGTAATGATGGCTGGAATTAATTGATAACTTCAATTAATAAGCATTTTAATTCAAACTTATGTATCCAATTACTGTAATGCCCATTTTCACCAACACTAGACGACACCTAAATGAATGCAAAATAAAAGCGTACTTTTGGATTCTCAACTTTCGACCCTCAGCCGAGCGTTGAAAAAAAAAAAAAAATTTCGCTGAAAAAGCACGCTGCTAACAGCGTGCATTTTCAGCGAACTTTTCCAACTAGCCTGTCGGTAGTCACAACCACGCACTGCTTATGTAAGTTAGTATCCTCAAACAAGTCCTTTCAGATAGTCCCTTCGAGTTTATCCTCCCTGGATTCTTCAAGCTTGTACTTAAATCGAGTGGCTATCAGTATCAAACCTTCGTATTGATTTTAAAATCATTATGTACACATGCAACCAAAATACTTACTAGCATGCATTAACAAGCAGAATTCAAAACACATCACACGTATTAATGGAAAAATGCTTACGGCAAGACATTCTAACGTTGCTTCTAATTACGACCAGTCATGCAACAGTTGAAAACTTTATAGTTGCACTGTTTACAACGCACAAGTATTTGTTACTATTAGAAGCAAATGTACATATGTACAGACGCCAGCAGGTCAAGCTACCCGAAACTGTCAAATTTTCCCAATCAACCTTGAACTTTAAAGCTTTAGCGATAAAGTTGAAAATCTATTAAAGAAATTTGACAGATTATAGTAGCTTGATGTGCTGGCGTCTGTACATCGCCACACAAGTCGTTCTGCATAATCGATTTTTTATGAAGCCTTAAATTTAAATGAGCTTAAATGAGCCATAAATTATTGGTTGTGGAGGAAAATCTATGTTTTTATTATCTAGTAAGAAAAGGCCATCGAGTTTATGGATGTGGAAAACCTTACACAAGGCTGAATGTGTCGCTGATTAACGATGTTTCAGACGAAGAAATAAACGCGAAAACATATCGAAATGCAATAACTTTAGGGCTGATTTGTCCATCGCCAGATAATTTTTATTCGAGGAATAAAATTGACGTTTGACATTTTTTGTATGATATAACTGTAAAAATTTCAAAATTATTCCTCGATTATTCAGATGATTGAAAAATCAGCCCTTAAAATAATTTCGGCAAGTTTAGGTAAAATTACATCCTTTCGGACTGTTGGTTTTATTGCTTGGTTCCAATAGTGGGTCCAGTAATATTTTCAAGTACTTATTTTTTCATTTAGATGGTGGATCCAAGGATCTTAGTTTTATGATTAGCCTATTATGCTCCCACTGCTGGGACACAGGCCTCCTCTTTTCGAGAGGGAGTGGGCTATATCTATAATCCACCACGCGGGCCCAGCGCGGGTTGGTAGGTGTCACATGTCTTCGAGTTTTGGGTTCTAGGACACGCCGGTTACCTCACGATGCTTTCCTCCACCGTTTTGAGAGCAGTTGTGATGAAATTATTTACACAAAGTGAAGCGCCTGCTTGGGTTGGAACCCACGACCTACAAACTCGTAAGTTACCACTGGGCTACAACTGCTCGCGATCTTACTTTAATGAGTATTTTTTTGAGCTCATGGCACTAAATCCTTTCAGACTATTCTCAAAATATGACAAGTACAGTCAAGCCAAATATCATTTGTAATGTTTATTTATTCGGGCCAGCTATGTTTTATCGGATAATTATTTCCGTTGGGCTACTTCGTGCCGCATGGAATCGTTAAAATATCTGTGAATACTGACAGATATTTTAACGATTCCATGCGGCGCGGCTGCATTGAAATTACTTTCTGTTCGCGTATCGTTTGATCGCGCATTTCATTAAAACTGTGTTCAGTGCTCTACCACCGTTTTAATGAGAGAGCGCTTTATTTATATGACGCCTATTGTTCTTTATGTGTTGTGGTATTTTCTTTATTATCTTTAAATCGAAAATATGTATTAGCTACACGTACAGTCAAATGTTAAATTCTACAAAAACGCACACACACTCGTAGGTATATAATAGGAAGAGATAGATAGAGAGAGAGAGAAAGTCTCACGGTGGGGGCATAACGCTTTTTCCTGACGTGACGATTTCTACCAGTCAACTCCTGTCGCAGGCCGCGTTAAGAAACTTCGTTCCAAAAAGGTTTTTTCCGGTGAGTTAAGTACGAAGGCAATAAATGTTAGCCTTAAACTTTCTCAGACAGTCCGAAAGCGCTTTCTGACGTTGCTTTCACGTCTGTAAAGCCCTGTACCAACTTTCAGCTTACACTGTCTTCAGCAATAAGCCCGTCCTACCTCTTTGTTCATTATTGGTAAGAATCACGTAGTGTCAGGTAAAATTTACATTGATGTGGGCCTATGCCAGTTTATGATGCG
This sequence comes from Apamea monoglypha, assembly GCA_911387795.2. Classification (NCBI taxonomy): domain Eukaryota; kingdom Metazoa; phylum Arthropoda; class Insecta; order Lepidoptera; family Noctuidae; genus Apamea; species Apamea monoglypha. The sequence goes on from OU426918.1 coordinate 6,957,562, forward strand.
GACACAATGTCAAAGAGTCCATCATTAGGGTCATTGTCGTCGTGGGTAGTACGTCGGTACCTACCTAGTGATACTTAATTGTAGGTCAAATTCACACTATCTTTCGTTTAGTGTGGGAGTCGATAGAGAGAACAAAAACTTTTACTTGTAACATTTAGATTCTAGAATAAATAATTATTTTTGGTACATTGAAATAATTAACCTCAATGTGAAAGAGTAATCTATTGGAGGAAGTTACAATCGTAATAAAAAGATGAGGAATGAGTCGGATGACGATGAGGAATGAGTAGTAATTGAAATAGTGGAATGGATTGTAAATTGTAAGCAATTGTGTTCCACATTTCCATTATGCCATGAAATAAAAAATAGAGCAAAATGGCGCCGAACCACATCTCTACAATATACGGAGAAATTCTATTCGTTTCTTTGTATTGAAAAAAAACGTCGAGTAATTTGGAAATCACTAACCTGAATTTGATGTGAACGGTAGCTAAGCAATTAGTGAGTTTGCGTTTTTTTTTTTAAATATGTGTTAACTATGTGTGTAGGCATATTTACCTACACGCACGGCTGATAGCCGTGTTCTCTTGAAAGGTTTTTGCTTTTCCCAAAGACGGGCACTGCCTAGAGCGCTTATAAACACACCCTGTGTCCTATCCTCCATAAGTAAGTCATAGATTGGATTCCAGAATTCTTCTGATATCTATTTGAAATTGTGAACTTCTCACTCAAATGGAGAGAGAATTTTAGATAATCAGATTAGAGCTTCAAAAACTTATAATAAACTATATTGAATTCCTGATGTGGCCTTGCAAAAGAAACATCCACATCCAGGAATGACAATAAACATGTTACAAAACGATAAGTAGTACCGATCAAAATGACAAATGTGATACAAATAAAATCAAATTAATGCAATTTATTCCGCCATCGTACTTCTTGACGTAAGTGAACTAGGTACATCCGACATTGCACTCATGCTGTTGAGTAGCTGTTCCTTCCGTGTGATGGCTAATCAGCAGCTACTGCAGTTAATAAGCATTTACTTCATTTCCAACGACATAATCATGGCCGAGGAGTGTTTTCATCCGTTAACCAGGAAATTACCTAACTAGATTTGTCAGTGTTACCGGTAAACAAACGACCAGTAGTCCACTTTAGCCCTGGATCGATAGAGCTGGAAGTCATGGGGTCATCATCAACAGTAACAGTTACCGGTATTATATACACAAAGAATGTCTTTAGTTAAATTAGCGTCGAGGCAAAGACTAATAAACAAAATAGTTTATTGGTACACAAGGTTGTGTGTACGAGTTTAAAAAGACATTTAAATTCAGCCTAGAGTCAGAAGGTTAGCGAAAAATTGTTGTGTATTGCTGTGTTCTACGATAGTCGTACGTAGATAGTCACAGTTCTACGCACGATTTAAAGTTGACGCAAAAAAAGTTCTTGAAGAACAATCGAATATTGTTGGAATTTCCGAGTTAAGTAAAAAAAAAACAATAGTGAAGCTAATTATACGGAAACAGTAAGTAGCAAGATACTTTGAAGCAATTGGCCATTCTAAACACTGTGACATAATTTTGGTAGACCAGAAAAAATCGTTACATCATCGTCCAATTCCAAATTCACGGGAAATAGAAGTCTGCAGTGGCTTTAGTGGTTTTGCTGCAAAAGTTTTTTAATTAGTTAGTTAGATACTTTTACGTGTAATGAGATAACCTGTTTAGCATTTGAATGCGTAGGCCGACGTGAAATATCGGCGCCTGCATCTCGGCCGCGATTATGTAAATCGTGCACAGCTGAGACTTTCTTCTGTTTGTCCTCACAATTAGCGTGGGGAATCGTATCGAAGCTATAGTTAGAGCATCGACGTGAAAACTGTCTGTATTTGTGAGGCTGACTAATAAGGCTGATTTGCTCACTGTCTGTGTTGGTTTTTTGAGAAAAAAGGAGTAGGTATTTGTTTAATCGATTTCTATATTTCAGATTGGTAAATCAATACATCATTCTTAAGCTCACGGTTCTCTTTAGTAAAATAAACATTGCAGTAGGTATACGATGTGCATTTCATAAATCATTTCAAAAGAAATCGTTGTTTGTGTTGTTAACACGAAACGCAAGTCAGCAAATATATTTGAAACACACATAGCCTTTTGTGTAAAATTAATTTCTACTTAAATCTGTAAAGGAACATTCAGTCAAGTACTTGACATTGTTCTTGTGAGTATGTGAGAAAATAAATACAAAAGCATAAATAAATAAAACCTATGTAAACCAGCAGGAACTTTACTTTGTGTAAATTATTTCATTTGCGCTCAATACAGTGAAGGAAAACATCGCGAGGAAACCGGCATGTCTTAAAACCAAAAATTCAGAGACATGTGACATCTAGAACCCCATTGGGCCCGTGTGGTGGATTATGGCCGGCGTGGTGGATTACGACCCACTCCCTCTCACGGAGAGGAGGCCTGGCCCAGCAGTGGGAATGTTATAGGCTGATTATGTGTATGCTATGTAAACACGTGATGGGTTCGGATGACCGGATTCGACAATCAGGAAGTCAGAAAAGATAAAATTATATTTGGGATTGGACTTGGGTTGATGTTGCATTCAGTGACCGATATAATTAGCATAATTTAAGAATGTAAATAGCAATGAATCAGTTGACATCTTTTATTCATGATGAAGTGTCTAAAACAACATGATAATATTGATGTTATGAATGGGTCATGATAGTGACATGTCATTCATCTCTCTTTCTGATATTCAATGGAACTTGTGCAGAATATTGCACCGTGCTAATAAAAAGTCGAGTGTGAAGGTAACAATCAAGCATGCGAAATCGTAATTACAAGAAAAAAGACGTAAAAAAGTAACGTTTCTAAAAACGAAATTAATAATACAGAATTTTGTCACACGATTCATTTTGAAACACCTGATTAGCTCTGATCAACCATCAGTTTCCAATTTAAAAGGTTACGCATAGGCGGTCATGTTGAACAAAACGAATGAATACAGACTCGAGACAGTGACCGGGGCCCGACGTGAGGGGGGGCTTATCACAACTTTCACTCAAATACATCTCAGCACGACCTCGAGACGTTTGGGCAGCGACCACTATTACAGAATCAAAACATTCCGGTATCCACGCAAGGATCAAAATCCAACGCTGTGTTTGTAAGCGAGTAAAGTATCATTATCAAGCCTACGTGGTAATGTTCTTTGCACGATTGGATTTTATCGCATGATTTAAGCTCACTGGTAGTTACCGGCCGGTGGGCGTACCTTAGTTACAATTAGTGAAAGTCGAAACGACACTGATGCATACGACACTGACACAACAAATGAATCACGTTTTATCGTCGGCTGCATCGATTCATTTGTGTGGTTTCGTTTGCGTTGGCTGGTATTACCTCATTTACTGAGCTTGACGAAGAAAATCAAGCAAGACACTTTCACGATCAAGTAAATGAAGAACGTATCATTATTTATCATCAGTCGTCCTGCGGGACTAATTACGTAAAACAGTAACAGTAGCAATGGCTTTCATTTTGACAGTACAACAACATTCATTGCGTTACTTACGTTGTTGCACAAACAATTTTTTTTTAACAAAGGAGGAGATATATTGTCTATATTCTTCAAAATTATTCAAATTATGGTTGAAAGTGTGTTACGCAATTAGGGTGCTGCGTTCCGTGTTATCAGATTCGGTTAAAATAACTGTAACAAACTGACAAATAAATTACCTTCGTACTCTATTTTATCATGAAAACGTGTTTATTAACAGTTTGAGGGAAGTGAGGCTTATACTGATAATTTCCTGCATGGATTTCTGCTATAAAAGTTGACGGTACTGAGTCTAATTAAACGATTAGCGATTGTGATAGTAATTATGTCAAGGCACCAACAATCCAGTGTGCGGAACGCACGGATACTTTTTGTTAGGTAACCTAAGTTATAGGTCATCTCACATGTCCTTCTAGGCATCAATAACTGAAAGTCACGTGATCATAATTATAAAGCAATTAACCGTATACTTAGTTTGGAAGCGCCCCCGAATGGAAAGGGTGTCTTATGTCGTCATTCTTGACGATTCAGACCCACAAATGACGACGTACGACACCCTTAATTGATAATGTAAATATTGATTATGCTACCCATCGAATGTTATGAATGTGCGTTAATTAAGAGAGTTGGATAAAAAATTCATATGTTATCGCCATTGAATCTTCCATATATAGCGCGCAAGTTTATTAATAGAGCCTTTTTTCTTTCGGATCTCAGTTTGTCGATGTTATTTTCGGTGTTAACTTAGTGTTGCACATGAAAGTTTTGAGAAAATATAAATCTCCCACAGTTACTGCGATACATTAATTCGCCACTTCTTTTTGTAATGTGGTCTTTATTTTTGTGTCGCTACTGTTTCCGACATTTACTTTTCAATTCACTGAGTTATTTCGGAAGTAAAAGCACGTAAAAGTATGAGTAGTTTATTGAGTTTATCTTCATTATATTATTACTTACTTAAGCACTTACTAACAATACTTTTTTGTTTTGAGTACTTCGTAATAGAAGATTTCAATCAACCAACTCAGCCTATCGCAGTCCACTGCTGGACATAGGCCTCTCCCTGCGCCACAACACCCTGTCCTGTCCTCCGATAGAAGATTTAAAAAATAATAAAATCTATGTTCTGAATGAAAATCTTAAATTCACTTCACTGACAATTTACAATTCACTGACGGACAAAGGGACAACGCACAGCCTAAACCGCTGGGTGTTGAAGCATGAAACTTTGCACAAGAGTTCCATAAAATACGAAAGCGAGCAGTAAGAAAATTATTGAAAATTGGGGCTAAATAGGGGATGAATGTTTGTATGGACGTTCGTTATTTTTGCCGGTGGGAAATCCCATTGGGTATACACCTTCTTTTATATAATTTCTGCGCGAGTGACGGAAACATCTTTAAATATTAAAACTCAAAATCAGTACAAAATTATGTAAAAATATGTATAATATTCAACGAAAAAAACATCATGTCATTTATTATACGGCTGTCAAACATTAACAGATGTGGTAAAATTCCAAAAAAAAAAAATTAAAAAAAAGTCGTACTCTGCCTACTCGATCAATTTTATAAACTTGCATAAGAGGAAAAGAAGACAAAAACCAGTCACACACAGTAGATATCAGGGTGAACAAACTGATTAGGAAAAAGAGGAAGGTCCATCAAGTGTATCTAAATCATTGAAAGACATAATAAGGATAAACCGGTGGTGCTCCAGTAGTAACCGTGTGGACCGCGACTTACGCGTTGTAGGTCGTAGGTCCGAACCCAGACAGCACTGCTCTCAAAACGGTGAAGAAAACATCGTGGGGAAACCAATATGTCCCAGAACCAAACAAATTGAAGACATGTGACATCTACTAACCCGCACCGGGCCCGCGTGGTAGATTACAACCCACTCCCTCTCACAGAGAGGAGGCCTGTGTCCCAGCAGTGGGAACAATCATTTTCTAGTAAAGGTTTTGCTCAAAGGCTCAAAAGTCTTTTCAAAGAAACCTGTGGGATAACAGGATAAGCTATAATATAAGTAGACCAGTCCAACGTTCGAACCCGGCCGACGCCGGCAGGGTTCTTTCATTTCGTGGTCTACTTGTAAGTTCCGACCGACGTTCCGATTGAACGGACTCCGGATACAAGTGGGAAGATGTAACTCCAACCTGGTAAAGTGGGGTTACCTCGACAGAACGGCAGTAGAGTGTGGATGTGACCTGTGTCACAAGCTATGCACCACCTCCTATCCTGCCCTCTGTGTCCCAAAACATGTAATCAAAGTGACAGCTGCACTACAACCGACGAAGTCGTGGAAATATTGCAGTTTTGGGCCAACTAGATCTGAAATACAGTCGAGTCAGCGACACGAAGAAGAATAGACCAGTTTAGAGAAATCCACTAATTCCAAAATAGCTAGTCACTATACATTTTCTAATTTTTGACTAGCACATAAAAAACCCACTCGTTTTACTGAAATGACTTCCCACTGGTATCATCTAAGTCAAAAAAAAAAAATCTTTTCTGAAAGCAATTAATTGCAAATTGTAGATAGTTAATTCTGTTAGAAATATTAATGAGTTTAGAGTTTGCAATACAGAATATAACGTTTGTTAGAATTCGATTCCCGTTAGTTTAGCTATATACCTAGTTACCTCGATACGAGCAACTATAGAAATTTATATGAGTCTGCCATATGAGTAGGGTTACCATTTTGAAATTTGAAAAGTGGTAATAAAAGCCGGACGTTTGCAAAAAAGACTTTTACTTTTTAATGTTTCTTTTTTCAGTACTCACTGAACTTATTCTGTTATCAAAAAAAAATCCTCCATGTACAAAAGCTCAAACACACAAACCAACAAATGGCAAAGTCCGGACGTCAGGCCAAAATGTCGGACATGACGGATGGTAAGGTAACCCTAAATATGAGTATCTTTTTAATTGCAGTTTACGAATGGGCACAAACACCGATAGAAGTGTTAAAACAATGGTTTAGCTGATAATTGTCTGCTGGTGAATGTACTGAGTAGAGTAGATTCAAAATCCTGTTTTACGATAGTAACTAGTTGTTACATAGACGGCTAGGCATGATTGCGCATGGGCACTTAGGAACTGAATTGCAAAACACCTATGGCTTACTAATAAGTTGTAGGAAACATTATATTATTATTTCTAGGTTTATAAATTAACATAAAAATACTACAGAAAAATGATAAAAGTGTACTAAAATGTAAGAATTGATAAGACGGCTTCCTTACGTAATGTGGTTGTATTAAAATGTTAATTTACGTATAAAAGACATCAACGCGCTCGGTTCTGGAGGTGCGACTTTAAATTATTATTATTTAAATAGACTTCGGACCCAGGTTGGCCGAAGCAATGAAAACCTGTTCAGGTGGAGATTCATAGACGACTCCCCCTTGGAGTGTAAATGTGGTGCTGTTCCACAAACGATGGGACACTTAATATCGTGCCCTACGTGTCCTGTCAGCTGCACTTTACAGGAACTGATGGACGCTGGTGATGGCGCCAAACAAGTGGCCGAATTCTGGGCCGAGTCCATTTAGATTGCTATCGACACGCTAAGAATAAGATTATTATTTTTAAATCTAAGTATTAATCTTACTTAATCGGTTTATTATAACTTTAAACATACTTAATAATGTAGTAAACTGATATCTATAGGGGGCTATGTATTAATAAAAGGTTTTTCCAGAAAACGTGCGTTAGTTATTCTTGTCTAATTTAAAGAAATGTTATCATTTCGCTTATTATGTCTTCATATTGATGTAAACAATGTGTTCTTTAAATAGTGTTTATTGAATCATAAGTTACGTTTAAGGAATATTTATTCTGCGATCGCGTAATAAGTTGTAGAAAGTGGGGATTTTAAATCAACTTCTTGGAAAGCCGTTTCGTAATATGTATTTTGCTGTGCCTAGTGACTCAGAACCTATTCGATAACATCCAAAGTGTTGACAATTTGGAGATAAAGTGCGTACTTTAGGACACGATAAATTACATAAAACAGAAAGATACTGTGTTCGTATAAAAGCAGAAAGAGTTGCTGAAAACCTGAATTTAAACAAATTAAGCAATCCAAAGGGCTGATCCATCACGTGACCAGAGGTCTGGCCTATTTTTTGGCCAAAGAATCTGCTTCGCCATACAACGTGGCATTGCTGCCAGCCTTTTGGGCACGTTTCCTGTCGACAGCGATGCGGACGAATTTTTTTAATGCCCTATTATACTTTTCCTTCTTTATGTACATTTATATATTATTAATATTATTTAAAGCATCCAAAAGTAGCGGCCTCTCGCGCCCGGCCCTGGTGCAAGCCATGGTCCGGAGCGAGAGGGAGTGGGAGGCAGTCGCCTCCTTCTGCGAAGCAGTCATTCTAGCGAAGGAGGTGGCGGGACGGATGAGGGAGAGAGCCTCCCGTCCCAGCCGCCGCGGGAGACGCCCCGGGCGTCGGGAGTCGAGTGAAGACTACCGGCCACCGTAGGCGCGGGCCTGCGGGCGGAGAGCAATGGGTAGCTCACCGCCCGATCAGGACCAGGCCCGTGCCGGACGGCGCGTAAGTGTTCCACGCGCGCCTCAAAGAGATGTCAGCATAATCAGAGGGGCCCCTTAGGGCCGAAGCCTGCCGGGTCAGCGGGATTGTCCGAAAGGGTTACCGCTGCCCCGGAACATAAAGGGCGAAGGAAGGAACATGGGTGGGTTTTAGTCAGTAAGAGTCTGACACTCCCTTCCGCTCCACCCAGAGCGGGAGCGGTCATTTGATGATTTCCCACCAGAAAAAAAAAAGCATCCAAAAGTACCAAACATAAGTACTAACTCGGCCTTACAGTTATAGAACAGGCCAAACCGTAAAATAGATAAAATGTAGAATTTTAAATAGTATAACTCTACAATATATGGAATTTTGCATACAGCTTTGCGTAACATGAATACGTAGTAAAGTATCTTGTTTATTTTAAACACAATAATTATCTCAATAATATTCCAATTACATTCATGCAACTTGACCTCTGCAGTAAACTTACTTTAATTTGTCATGTAATGACAGCGTTAACTAAGTGTTAAGTTTAATGAGCTGTGAGGAACGGAAAATTGGAGGGTTAGAAAAAAAGGCAAGTGGGTATATCATTCTACTAAAATCAGGACACTAAAGTGAATGCCTTAATAAAAACGCGCTGTTGAATTTTCAACGTGCGGCGCTAAGCCGAGCGTTGAAAATCTAACTACGCTCTTTTATTTTTTAAATGAAAATCCAACTGCGGTCTTTGTGTGAAAAAAGTGCGGAATAGTGTGAAAATGGGTGTTACTCTTTACGGGATACATTGCCTCGCTCTTCGCTTTGCTCAAATGGACAGGTAGCCCAACTCTTGGTTTTTATATAAAGCGTCTAATGAATTGTTAACTACGTAAGGCGAAGACTAAACGTAGGTACTAATTGTACGTGTTTAGTGACGTAATGTTACTTGTTAACTTGGCTTTGTTGACAGTTTTTGTTAATTACGTAAACAGTTTAATGGTTGGGCAGTTGGCAATTAGAACATTACTTTGACTATGACAATCAGAAAGAAAATAGCAGTAATTAACGAGTTCAGTTTATTTATCGTTTATTAATCGAAAATTTTGTTTTACATGTGGTTTAACAAAAATATCAACAGTAAATCGTTGAAAGACTGTCGGTTTTGGATAAAATGTAAATGAACATTTGATCATTTCGTTGAAAATATATACCTACACATATAATTAAGTTGTCGGATTCAAGCAAAATCTCGATTTTTTTTTGAGTGAAGTTGTATTTTGAGATTTACATAGGCATATACCCGTACATACCGAATGAATCAAGTTGTTATAAAGTTATGACTACGCACATCAAAGTACAGTAACTTCAATGGCATTGTAAGTAGTTTCTATAATGCCATAGAACCCGTTACAATATAACAGAAATTACCGACTGCCTTATTGACAACACCGTTAAGCTGTAATTACAGAAAGCTATTACCGCCGTAATATCATCTGTAATAGATTATAATTCACCTTTAGACGATTGTTAACTGATAATGAATGAGAAGAGAATCTTGACCTAGTGATCTGTTTATATTTTTAACATGATCAACACGAAGAACAAGTTTTTCATTCAATTCATTCAAATTAAATGAAAAACTTGATAATGAATCCGTTGAGTAAAGGTCGGCGCTATAATCATGTACAATTGTTCATTATTTAATTAAATACAATAGTAAATGTTTCTTATTTAATTATATATTGTTTATTTTGTTCCTGCTTTATCTTATGCAAGTAGTTGACTCACACTTGACCAGTTTTCAAATATCCTGCGAGGTAATTGCGTAACAATCTATCAGTAGCAATGGCTTTCATTTTGACAGTTCAACAACATTCATTGAGTTATTTATGTTGTCGAGTAGATACATTTGTCGATCATATGAAGCAATAGATTAGTAAGATCCTTCAAAATGATTCAGATTAAGATTGGTATAGTGTGTTACGCAAATTGGGTGCTGTTTTATCCTGGACAGTATGTATTTATTGAATATTTCTACATGTCTGTTTGTTTGACTTTACAATAGGAAACTAATTAATGAATCCGCTGCTTATTAGCAAAATTGCATTAATAAAACCGTTCGATTACAGTTTTATGGTTAATCACTTCCGCAGAGAAGTTATTTGTATTTGTACCTACATATCTTTTAACTATATTTTCAAACGTTTTACCGAAATGCAGGTAATATTTTCTGTGTAGATCTTAAGAGCTGAGACATGAGATGAACTAAACAATAATTTATTATTTAAACTACGTTTTCATTATGTAAGTTAAATAAACGGACCTTGAAATTATCTACTTTAATTTTAATTTACTTTCATTTCAAGCATCTTAACAATGATACAGTTAAGTCAATCAGTTAAGGAAACGAATTCGAAATTTCTCTCGTAATAAGAAAATTGTAGAAATTTAAAAACTAAATTTGTTTTGTTTGTTTCCACTCCCTTTTTTATATACTTGTTTATGTTATTGTATTTAGACTGTTAGCTTTTAATTAAATTAATTAGATGTAGGTAAATATTATCTTGGAAATACAAATATATGTTATAAGTAAAAAAAAACTAAGGTGCTGCAATTTGAAGCAGTCATAATGCTAGCGAAGGAGGTGGCGGGACGGATGAGGGAGAGAGCCTCCCGTCCCAGCCGCCGCGGGAGACGCTCCGGGCGTCGGGAGCCGCGTGACGACTCCCGGCCACCGTAGGCGCGGGCCTGCGGGCGGAGAGCAATGGGTAGCTCACCATCCGATCAGGACCAGGCCCATACCGGACGGCGCGCGCCTCAAAGAGTTGTCAGCATAATCTGAGGGGCCCCTTAGGGCCGAAGCCTGCCGGGTCAGCGGGATTGTCCGAAAAGGTTACCGCTACCCCGGAACATAAAGGGCAAAGGAAGGAACATGGATGGGTTTTAGTCAGTAAGAGTCTGACACTCCCTTCCGCTCCACCCAGAGCGGGAGGGGTCATTTGATGATTTCCCATCTGGAAAAAAAAAAAAGTTGCTACAATTTTAAGTTATGTAAGTACCTACCTAGAGATAAAGCAATTGTGATCAGTGTCACGGTTCGAAAGTATTTTCCACTAATTTCCTATCGATATCCATGTTCCTATTATATTACTCACGGATATCTATGATATCCGTGAGTATATATGTATAAGGACATAGTAATGGTACCAACTTTCTTGTTTCTTAGATAGGATATTTTAGGAAATGGCCAACGAATGGCCGTGTTTGTGTCACACACCAATGTTGGGCACACAATTTTGCCATTCATTGGCCCAGCTCGCTCTTGTTAATATAATGTAGCCAGTGCAGGATCCATTACATTAGCCGCAAATTGGAAATAACGTAAATAATTTCAACCAAATGTCCGAGACAACCTTGCACCTACATAACACAGTGCGGTTTAAACTGTTATCAAAAGGAAGTTGTAACATTGATTCAAACCTTCAGGCGTCGAAGTAATATAATATTAATATGATAAACGGTACCTAAGTTCTGAAGATACAATCGTGATATGCATTGTGCATACAAATCCCGAATTAATCTGAAGTTTATTACTTTTTAATGGGGTTCTAAGATTTATATTAAGATACGTTGTTTGTCTGCTGATACTTTATTGTAATAGAGGTACTTGGGCTCTAAGTGGGAGCTCCTACTCCGGTTGCTATAGGACATTCCGAAGTGGGATTTACAGGTCGAGGTTGAATTAAACGGTGACGGTCTAATTGTGTTCTTGGATCTTGTCCTAGTAATAACGTCAGTTAACATTAATAGCGTGTATTATACATAGTTAAGTTTAATAACATGCATTATAGCGGAAGTAAATAGTAGCGAAGGTTAGTAGGACAATTTGTGCGTCGTGCACATGATAGTCTGGCACCAATCGATGCGTAGGTACTCACTTCAACGCCTAAAAGCACCTGTCATGTTTGTTTCTATGATTGGTCAGTTAAAAACAAAACACTTGCGATAAACACACTTGCATAGCATTAACAATATTAAATACACACCTATTTATGAGGTGCCGCACTCCGTCAACCGTTACTTCGGCGATACCGCGCTAGACTTTCGTAAACCAACAGCCTGATTGATAAATATATCACGTAAAGTCGGTTTCATCATATTGGCATTCGGTGAACGGCAACACCAATTGTTTTACGTTGTGCATTCTGAATGTGTAACTCTTTTTTCGGCTGTATTGAATCGTGTGAGCAAGAAACGTATCAATCGACCTTCTAGGCGTTTGTTAGACGCAACAAATGTGTGACTTATGTCAAGACGGAGATAAATATTGCCGTTTCACGTTGTTTATGTCACCTAAGTAAAGGGTTTACGTAACGAGAAGTGAGTGAGTAACACACAATGCATTCTGTTGTAACAACTAACAATGTTCAGAAGTATTACCGCAACTCAAGAAAAACTCTTTGTTGACCAAAACTATCAGCAAGAACACACGCTGACTCTATAGAACCTACCTACTTGGTAAAACAATACTGACAGTGATATATGGTCATTAAGGCCATGTGTATGTCAGCGGTGTACGATGTTTTATGCTTCACGTAGAGGGGCAGTTAGTATCACATTACCTTCAATGCACTATTGCCCCATTTGCCCCTTTCAAACCTAGATACATACCTAATAGAGTTGGCCAAATGCGTGTCGGCAATACGCTTGGCACTCAAAGTATCCACTTTGCGTAAATTGAACGTCAAATGTAACAAGCGAATGCAGTTTTTTTCCTGACATTTGCCATTTGGATTTGCGAACATCGAGTTATGAAAACTCCGACCGAGCCGCGCGCCATGCCCTCGGTAGCTTTTCGTGACAATAGGGAAATAGGATACTTGGCTCTATATTCCTGCAACAAAATTCTACGGTCCAATTTTCTTACCTTTTTGTATTTCTGCAGTTATCACTTGTACGTTTGCGCTAGGCATAAATCGAACCTTCATTTATGTACCATCTATCAAGGCATTCTTTTTATCTTTTCCCCATCCGCTCCAGCGCATTGCGCACTGCACCACATAATCAGCCTATAATGTTCCCACTGCTGGGACACAGGCCTCCTCTCTTCGAGAGGGAGTGGGCCGTAATCCACCACGCGGGCCCAGTGCGAGTTGGTGGCTGCACCACTGTAGTACATAATAGGTACTTTCCTCTTCCTCAAATTGCTCTTACTTACGCGTAATACGAAGTAATTTATTCGTTCGAAACATCATTTAGCTCGTGTATTTGTTACCCATTAAATGTTCGTGTCTCGTGTAATGTGTAATTACGGTAAATAGCGAAGAGAAGCCGAAAGAAACCTGTTGGTGCACACTATCGGTGCCGCGGCCGTGGGAGCACAGCCGATTGTTTTCCCTACAATGGTCACGAAAGAAATGGAGGACATTCTGATAAGTACTACTATTCTGTGAAATGATCACTTCGTACACATGATTTACAGTCAATTGTAACAGCTACCATAATATGTTAGCCTGGTTAGCACCTCGTTTCGTCAGTTTACTTTTGAGGTTTACAACAAACGGTAGTTAATTCCTAGGTTTAATTAAGATAACATCTGATTTTGCCGGCTCTTGGTGCAATAAAATTATTATCTATATATGTGAGGCATGGTGCTTGAAGTATCAAGCAAGACCTCTTTTTGATTTGCAAGCTTTTTAATATTAAAGTTTAAATAAGAAGTCGGTTAAAAAGAAAGCGCACAGCGGAAATAATGTGGATCGAATTGGTGCCAATATAATATTTTGACACCATTTAAAAAGTGTATGAACATTTTTAATCAATTTGCCAAACGAGGAAATCAGTAGATACGAGGTGGGTATTAGGACCACGTTCAGGAACGAAGTGTTGAAAATTGCTATGTTAGTCATTGTAGTTTCTTGTAACCATGGCCCTATTTAATATAACTGGACAGTGCGACAAATTTGTCAAAAAATTACAAAACTGTCACATTTTCACGATACGACGGTGCTGTTTTATAAACCAGAAAATGTATGAAAATAACTTATAAACTATTGAAATTCAGACTTTCCTTCTGTCATCATTTTTATTTCAAGACGTTTCTTAGAAGGTGGTTGTCTTTAAAAATATAAACTACTTGCCACACAATTATATCAATGATTAATGGACTCATAATCAGCAGTTTGGCACCTGCTGATGAATAGCAAACATGTTAGCAACATCGCATTAAGCTAGTCAAGTAAATTACAACTATTATTAAGTTGTTTATGTTAGTAATTAAACATAAAATTTAGTAGTTAATGCATTAAAAAGTCAATAGAACAAACCTTACAGTTAGTCCACCGGCACTGGTGCACAACTTGTAAAATATACGGTGATTATACGTTTGTTCACCCAGGCAACAAGTTATCAAACTTTCTATCGGCCTATCAAATACACAACAAACACAATGCTCGCTTTTTATAACTGGTATTTCACACAAATTTCTTAATGTAATCCTATAATTTCGCTCATAAGTTAGTTGAGCGTGAAGGAAGATACGTTAACGTGAAGAGGTATGGTAAAGACGCGCGTGTTTTCCCACGGCGGAGGTTCAACTGCGCGCGCGCCGCTGGAGAAACTCGAGAGAAATGTATCGTCCCCCTGCGCGGCGCACCAGCTGTTACATCAATGCTCTTGTCTGATATTGTTTACCACCACGGTTTTTGCTAACTAATAAATGAGAGGCAAGTTAAATGCCCGTGCCGTCACTTCCGGCCGCGCGGTGCCCATCACCGTGACATCTGACTAGACGTAAACTAAGACAGCTTCCCGCAATGGTAGTTCCAATTGTTTTGTTTATTTAATTATATAATTAAACGGATGAAGAACAAAGAAGGGTAAAATGGTACTTAAAGAAAGAAGCCTTCACTTTTTCTTCGAGTTTTCATTTAATATTGTCTCCTGCCTACCTAAACTACATTCATCTTTGAGTCATGTCGAATTAGAAAGATAGACAATGAAATGACGTATGAAAGTCAATTTATCACATATTTTATTTTAATATAATCTGCTCGATCGTAATTTATCAGAAGCTGTGTGAAAGCTGATTTTTTATATTAATAGCTTCATACATTCATCTTGCCAAGATCTGCCAGACATGTAGTGTTTATTTAGGGTTACATAAAATATAGATAGTCTTAAAAAATGTGTCTAGTTTTATACCCCAAAGACCGTGAAAGCAAAAACATTCGTTCTATGTTCCATGTTATGGGTTTGGTTTCAACACTGAGTCCTTCAAATGGACCATTGTGCGTGGGCCATGGCGGCCGTAGGTGGTTATTCCAACCAGCCCACCTCCCTCCAGAAGTTGATTAGGTCTTCTGGCCTGTTGAGAACATCTCTGTAAGATCTGGGTGTTCCGAGGGTTTCTGAAAAAAACATTCGTTTTACAACATTTAACTCGTTAAATAACTGCTGTTCAAATTTTCGGCACATGCACAATGCACATGTTACATATATATACATTGTATAACTGTCATAAATTCTTTGTATGCACTCTTATTCTGTTTTATTATAGTAGTTTTATTTTAACAAAAATAAAACTACTATAGCTGTTCCGCTGCTAAAATTACAAAAAAAGAGTGTGAAAAACACTCTTTTTTGTCCTGCCCTGTTCCTATCCTGTTCCTGTTATGCCTAGCTAGAGCTAGAGATAATATAATTAGCTTTTTTAAATATTAGGCAATCTTGTAGATACATAATATATTTTCTTTACCAAGAAAATTACAAAATACTCGTATATTATGTCACATAATGTTATCTATACAAAAGGAAAGCCACATTATTTATGTGACTCTGCTTTAGGTATCATTCGTCATCATGACCGATTTGTTTTTGACATTTTGCTAATAAGACAAATGACTCTTGAAGTGTGAAAACTTACGTAACATCTGCTGTTTTAGTTCTTTAAGGTTCTTTCGGTAAAACACTTTACAAACAGAAGAAATTGCAGCCGATAGTGACAATTGTAGAAGTTTTACAGAAAGAAAATCAAAGAAAACCGATACCTAACACTCTAATTCCGAACCATCATTAATTGCACCTGTAATAAAAATATTTTAGTTTTAGTTTATTTTTAGTTTTATTTTTACTCTTGGCTAAATGTACACCTTTTGTAAACGTTTTTATTGAATACGTTATTATATTATATATTCCTTTATTTTATCTAAGTACATATAAATTAAATTTTTAAATATTTTTTATAAACAAAAAGATAAAAAAAAAAAACATTTAAAAATATAAAAAATAGTAACCCACCGGTATTGGGAATAGGGTCCAAGCTACCGGCGGTCAGGGCTCCAGAGAGAGGAACCTCCTGAAAATTATTATATTATTATTATATCTAACGGGAGAGGGCGCCCTAGAAATATATTGACCTTATTGGGGATGTTCTTCAGAAGAAGGGGAAGGTGCGTAGTACTCGTGTATGACAAAATGTATTAACGTAAACGAAGCAAAAGGAAGGATCATAAGGATCATAGCAGGTTGTGTTCTGTAGTTTCTGCTTATCCCCATGGGAACTATGAGAAGTAAAGGGTGAGAGTTCGGGCCTGCGGGCGGAGAGCAATGGGTAGCTCACCGCCCGATCAGGACCAGGCCCGTGCCGGACGGCGCGTAAGTGTTCCACGCGCGCCTCAAAGAGTTGTCAGCATAATTTGAGGGGCCCCTTAGGGCCGAAGCCTGACGGGTCAGCGGGATTGTCCGAAAGGGTTACCGCTACCCCGGAACATAAAGGGCGAAGGAAGGAACATGGGTGGGTTTTAGTCAGTAAGAGTCTGACACTCCCTTCCGCTCCACCCAGAGCGGGAGCGGTCATTTGATGATTTCCCACCAGAAAAAAAAAAAGAAAAAAGGGTGAGAGTTTATGTTATGTGAAGAAACATTGTCACTTTGTCAGCCTGGTTACAATAACTCAAAGTAAGTATACATTAATTTTATTTAAACCTGGTTAATATTAGTAGTTATTAATAGTTAGATTACCAGTTACGAATGTGTTCTTTAAAACATTGTGATTTTCCTGGCTGAAGAGGTATTTGTCAAGCTTTCCTCATATTTATTTTTGTTAGCAGGTAAATGAGAAATAGTTTTAATTAGATAACCTCATTGAAACCAAATTCCTTATTTGCATGTAGGTAGATACAGTACAGTCGGCAACGAAAGTGGTTGTACATTTCAGTTTTTTATTAATAATAACTGTGTTCAGTAATAATGTTATCCGACCCTCATTTGCAGTGTTTGTAACCATACAATAATCTCTTCTAGGCAGTGAAACTGTAGTGAATGAAACACTCACCTATGAGGCTAGATGCAATAGCAGTTTCCAAGCATTCCGATTACCTCGTAAAACCCGAGCATAATCAATACACGAATGCGTAGAGTTAATGAGTGTTAATATTATGTGCCTTTTACCTAAGCGGTTTCAAGTTGCAGCAGCAGCGGCGCAGGCGCGCTGCATCGTTACGTAAGCACTTTCACCGTCCCTGCGCGCTAACTACACGCAAACAAGCCGTCGTGCTAACGTGACGCACACGTTACGTTATAATACCTACATACACTTATTATCTACTAGCTGCTGCCCGTAGCTGTGGCCCGTGACTTTGTTTGCGGACATTTCCGTGATTGAAAGATCTGTTGGAAGAAGTGATTATGATGTTAAAGCTGATAGAAATGTTTAAAAACAATTTCCTCTTAAATAAAATTATTTCTTCTGTTTCAAGATTTTCGTAAATTCATAAACTGCCGACTGATAGCTGGAATGGACGGCCTTAGAAAAGAATGAGTTGATTTTTAAAGTGTCTTTCCGACAGGAAATAGGACATGAGCAGGCAATGCTCTGAAAGTAGCCAAGTTATAAAGTCAAATAGTGAACTACAAGTAAGCTAATTAAAAGTGCAGTCATCATCATCAATGGCAGTCCTCCAGGCCTGGCAGGCCTCCTCCCTTCCGTGCCATGCTTCCCTGGTCCATGCGAGTCTTCCCCGCGAACTTCCAAAGTGCCGTGCTTTGCTATTATTTAGATACATGCGAGATCTATAATTACGACAAATTTAAGAAAATTTAAGGCTTAAATAAATAAAAAAATCTATTTACACAAAAAGAAAAAGTATAACAGACAAAGATAGTTATCCCCCTCCTTTGTATCCTTAAACTGCCCTGTATATCCATAGACATACCTACACACACACACTATTTCTACATATCGAATCATTCATTTATTTATTTATTGATTGAGTACCGAATGTGTGAGCGCCTGGAATGGGTAGGTAAGAAAGTTAGGTTACGTTGTATGATAAAGAGCCGATGTGCGTACTAGTAACACTATTACAGACATACATGGACTGTGATCTGGTAAAGTTAGGCAACTGATTATGTTAACCTAGGTACGGTTCAGCCAAAAACACCTAAGTTTATGGCCTGGTGGATCCACAGGCATACAGATCTCTTTACTGTTTGTGTTTCTATGTTTCTACTTGTAGGGCCCGCCTTTCCTATAGGGCCTTATTGGTTAGTCTATAATTACATCATCATTTCAGCCGAAAGCGTCCACTGCTGGACATAGGTGTAAGGCCCAAGCATTCCGCGCTGGTTTTGTGCTTCCCGCATCCAGCGGATTCCTGCGGTCTTCACAGGGTTATCGGTTCACCTTTTTGGAGGCCTTCCAACGCTACATATTCCGCTACGCGCCACTCCATAACCTATTGGCCCCATCGGCCATCTGTTCTGCGAGCAATTTGGCCTGCTCACTGCCACTTAAGTTTGGCAATTAATACATAGTTTGTTATTATTTGTTAGGATATGATATACTCACAATGGACCTTTTGGGACAATGTTCAGTCAGGGAGTCCGGAATCAGGGAGTTTCTTTTGGTCACTGACACGACTTCCTTAACTGCAGTAATCACTTTTAAAGTGCATGTACCTACTTTAACCACAACTACAGGCTGACCACTTACCAAGACCTCATAGCAAATCAGTACAGTAACTGCGGCTTGATTGAAGATAAATACTTACCGTAGGTACTACTGTTGAGCAGGTGAACGTAGAGCAGCAACTGTCGACCAGCGGAAGGAAGTAAAAAGCTAGGGAAGTTAACTAAGACTAACCTATCACGAACTAGTGAAACGTGAACGCTCCGAAATTGGAAAGCCTCCAAAACCGGCCATGCCTGAAGATCGCTACACCCGTATGTAGGTAGGTAGGTAAGTATAGGACACAAGATATGAGGAAAGATACTGGCAATGTTTGGCGATCTCCATCTGTGAGTAAATTGTGTAAGACTTAGCTCTTGATAATCTTATGAGGATAAAGTTTCTTCTTAGTGTTTCCATGGAAATCTAGATTGGGTGTGCCCAGAATTCGGCTATGAGTTAGGCACCTGAAGATAAAGCCGTTGATGTAACTGCTTGACTTGCAGTTACTTACTGGATGCTGAATATTGTCAAACCCAAAACACGGACGTTTTGAGTTTGACTAACAAGGACAATAAAAACCGCGTTAAACTGTTATCAGAAGACCTCAAGGCTCCAGCAACCGACCTTGCAGCCTTGCCTTGCTCTCGACGGAAACCCCAGTGAACCTTACGCAACGTCTGATACCTATAAAATTCAACAATAGTAGGTAGTATAGGTAATCCTTCGATCCAAAGTAGGTAAACGGACCTCACAAAGTTCACATAACAGTTGAACTAAAAAGTAAGAGGATGTGATTGAAATGACGTCACCCCGGATTTCGGTCGGTCGTAACGTAACGAGATTTTACAATCTCCGCCTCCAACAACGGACGAGACGGAGTGACCAAAAAAGCGACATTGTTTAGTCTGAAATACATTCTTTTGTTACCAGAGAAACTTACATTGTAAACTTACAAGGATAGATTTGGAAAGTGGCTATCTATTCTTTAGACGAAAGATAGATGAGGGAATTTGCAACTCTGTATTTACATACATATATGTAGACTGTAGCTAGTAACATTTTGTAAAAAAATGAATACAGACATACTCTACCTACACCAATGGTGTAACACCATAGGTCTCGCACCCGGCTGGATATATTTTGTCAGGTGATGCATTTTCATCTTCCTAAAATGCTTTTTATGAAAAACAAGACTGCATGATGCAAAAGCTAGCGTAGCGAGCTCAAATTTTTTACATTCCCGTCTCGGAATTGTCGGTTTCTTTTAGACATTCTTATTACAAAAATAGGAGTCGGAAAAGCTTGCTTAACGTATTAATCTCCCAGTTTTTTATTTTACGTAATCCGTGAAAATACCTTCTTTTTTATTTATAAATGGCATTTCGCAGTTCAACCTATGAGGTTGTCGTCTGCTTAACCGGGCTTGCCTGTGGATGCCTCAATAAATTAAGGCCTCTACCCAGGGCTTAAAAAACTTAAAAACTAAGCGACTACACGCTACTTGGTTTAGGGCGTCGCTGGGAGAGGGCAGCAACGGACAGGCTGGATCGGAATTAGTGAAAAACACCGTAAATGTTCCCATATAAGTATGTACCTAAATTGAAAAAAAAGGAATTTGGCGCCGTACTTAATACAATATAGCCCCGAGTACCTATACGAAGGTACATAGAATGGGAAATACGTTCACATGAATGGGGAAAACGAGCGTGTACAATCGCTAATCTGAAACGCTGCATCAGCTGCATGTTGAAAATAGAAAGGGTACATAAATATACAAATAGAGCGTTTTGTCGAGTTAACAACTACCTAACTGGAAGTGGATTTTATTTGTTGTTACTTTTCAATTACAAAAATATCGGTTTATTGAACAGATGCACCATTAATATATCGTTCGTTCAGGAAAATGCAACTGAAGAGAAAACCATGAAGTGAGATTGAGACATTATCGGTAATAAAACCAATCTGCTCTAGGTAATCGAAGGCTGCTTTTCTAACGAAAGTGGAAGGATTTTTGGAAATTTTACCCCGAGGGCGGGGAGGAAAAGGAATAAGATTTTTAATACAAATAAAACCTCCCAGTTTTGTTTGTATTCAAAATAAAGCAAACTAAATGAAAAAAAAACTTGAAACATGGTACATAAATAAATAATCACACCACGAGTTATTTAAAACTACCCTACCCTACCATAGGAAGTGGTAAAGTTTGTATGTAAGGAATTAAGGATATAACATAGGAAATTCGTTATTTTTTTAAGTTAGAAACGTGCAAGATGGTACATAGGTATACTATGAAACTCATCATGAAAGGGGGCTAAATAGGGGTTATAATATCAAAGTTTGTACGAAAGTTCGTAATTTTTTAAAGTTAGACCTGTACCTAAGTTCATATTTACGCTCCTCTATATAAACAAAAGTTAGTTCATTAGGTTGCATCATCGTTTTTTGATAACTCATCCGCATCCCATAAGGTAAGAGGCCGATGATAAATCCCATCGGACAACGTCTTGTAAGGTCAGAAAACGATAAAGGTTAAAGGATATGTCCCTCAATACGTGTTTTATCATGCTCTACTGTTAGCTTTACAGCTCTACCATGGATCTACCAAACATGTGCTGCTATCTGTTGAAGTTTAGAAACAATGTGCAGCAACCTTTGATGCGCCATCTAGTGTCGAATAGAACCCTTGATTAACTTTGAGAAGATGTCGCTAGTAGTTTTGTAAAAAAGTTTCGTTGTATTTTCTAAAAATAACACCAGAGTTCGTTCCAAGCGCTATATTTAGTTTTTAGACATTTGACAAAAAAGATGGCAGCGATTGCCGATTGCTGTCCTTCGGATTTATTGCGAAAATGGCGCATTATGTGATATTTTCACATAAAAATATAATTTTAAGTGAAAATTTGTGTAGTGCTGCATAGTGATGGTGTGTTATTTTTCATGAATGACAGTGTACTCGTGTGTAAATAGGACTGCGACTTTCTTCTGGATATTGGATTACACATAAAATAAAGGTATTTATGCCTCCTACGCATAATTCTTCGATTTCCATGTGATGTCCTACTAATATTTGTGTTTAAACTAATAGGATCCTTATAGAAACGTGTCCAAACTGAGAATATTACATAAGAATGTGAACTTTTATAGGTACTTGGTGATTTCTTCATGTGGTAGGAGCATTCCTTTCTTCCGTCGGTAGCATATGTTATTTTAAAGTTCTTGGAAGTGTAGTAGGTAGGTGTGCAAGTCGTCGGGCGGTAGCCGGGTGGAGATACTTGGTTACTTTAGTTATTGGGGGCTTGCATGACATCAGCAGGCATTGCCCATTGCTGTAAACTTTAGCAGCATGATTCATCAGACCGCTCCACAGTCTTTATCGCAAACGTGTTAAGGTTCATATTATTGGAATCTATTGTAAAAACATTGTTTTAGAAATAGGTCAGTGAATGTGAAGTAAAATTATAAACAGATTTATGCCCTCATTATTCATTATAAGCTCCCCTACTCCTTCTGCATTCAGTTTGCTTCTAATGGACTATTTTAACTCATAATTTTATTTATCTGCTAACGGGAAAACAGTTGGGATAATCTGTTGCCTGGTTTAAAATAACAATTAATTCTTATTAGAATTTTGTATTAAAAATCCACTTCCCAATGTATATTTAAATATTATGCGCCTTTATTTACGACAGCAAATATTATAATACCTGCAGTTCTATTTCATTACTTATATAATTTAATAAATTATTATAAAAATGTAATTTGAATTGTATGTGTGATATAGAGCAGAGAAGTATGAATTATTTATCTAGTTTACAGACCGTCAGATGACCAGATTACATGCATTTAAGTAGCCTGATTGTTATGCATTCCTGTGCATAACCATCTAGCAACATGCATTCATAATGTAACTTATTAAATATAATGTACAACTCATACAGACTACCTATTTTCCTCAATTATAATCCAAATGATTGGTGATGAGGCAACATTATAAATATATAAATGTATATCAATAATAAACTTATTGA
Organism: Apamea monoglypha; assembly: GCA_911387795.2. NCBI lineage: Eukaryota > Metazoa > Arthropoda > Insecta > Lepidoptera > Noctuidae > Apamea > Apamea monoglypha. The sequence goes on from OU426918.1 coordinate 6,980,642, forward strand.
GTGTAATGAGTCAATAAATTAAATATTAACTCCTGAAATATTTACTTTTAATTTAAATTAATGTAGAAAATGTCGACAATATGTCTAAACACTAGCAAAATGTGCCTGTCCAACAATCTGGTCAGTTTTATTTATTAGAATGAATGTGACAAAAAACATGCTTTGTGTTTTTCATTGGACGATTGTAGTCCAGTTTCTCGATTCTAATAATAACAACAAAACTAGGTCTGTAGTTTTTTCTTAGTATGCATCCTACAGAATGGCTGTGACACAGATACAAATTCGTCAAGTTAGTTTGCTTATTTTTAAGAAAACCAGCAGTAACTAGGTACTTTCCTTATGTCTTTTTTGCAGTCAAGAAATAGGAGAACGAAAAGCGACAAAAAAATTACTGTATCTAATTGTTTAATTGAATATAATTAACTTAAGTACATGTGGCATGATTTGATATTTTCCATATGGCTGATAACTAGAGCCAATGCAGCTATTACAATAAATATTCTATCAGACCTATGATAGGTTCCAAATGACTAACTAAAGTACAATTCAGTCTTTAAATAAATGTCTTTGCAATGATTCACAATGAATTTTCCCTCGGTTGAACTTTTGATAAGACATTCTCAATGTTATTATTTACATTCTTATCTGACATGTTGATTTAATGTTCAAGTGTTTATTTATTTACATACAACTGATAAGGCCTTTTCAATGCTGCACTGAAGACTGAGATTAAATGCCTATGTATTTTACTGCCGATAATGTCTTGACTAGAGGTCCACCGATAATACAAATCAGACATGCCTATAAGTTTTATTATCATTACCTAATATCCAATGTAGTTTATTAATTATCCATTTCAATGTCTAGTCATGTTTCTGATTTATAAGCAAACTAGCTTCTGCCTGCGGCTTCACCTGCGTGGATGAGGGAAATTATCCCAGGAAAAAACGTGGAACGTGCTACTGGGACAAGAAGTAGCCCATGTCCATCCCCAGTATGCCATCTATCTCCTTGCCAAATTTTCGTGGCTAAGGCCTGAAACGGTAACATGCAGACAGAGTTACTTTCGAATTTATAATATTAGTATGGGTAGTGCATAGTTTAATGCACACATACAAAGACGCATCTTATTCAACCGCAATAATTGGAACAGTGAGGTGTGAACATCACCGAGCATAGTTAATATGCACTTAATGAATAAGTGTACCACTGAAGCAGTTATTAGTTATGAATTGAATGTTTTTGATATGTATGGCATTGCCACATGCTGCTTATGTGTTTATCTGGCCAATTTCCAAGCTAAAGTGTTTCGGTTGGAGAATTGACAGCACTGACACTACATTTTATTTGTTTTGATTTGATATAGTGTGTTGTAGGTGTATATGAAATTAATTTTATTAATTAATTTAGTTCTGAATGTTCTCTAGTGTACTATGTACCGTGTCTATATAAATCTGGTAAACAGTTTTCTGCTGGTTGAACAGCTGGTATGTAATAGTAGGAGTTATTAGATTAAAGTCTTCAATTTACGGATGGTTAAATTAATTGGCTACACTGTTTTCTGAAGTATTTCATATATAGTCAAGTATTCAAAACGGATACACGAAGCAGGGGTCCTGCCTCACGGTGCGCCCATAGCCATTTATGTTACAAAGTACCTACCTATTACCGTGATTTTTGAACGAATCCATACCGCGGCTTTTAATTATGCCCAGGCGCAGTCACGAATTTCATGAAATTGCGACAGTATGGCTGCACAAGGTCAATTTGCAAAAATACTGAGCAGCTGTAGATATACCCACACGGTCTGTATCAATACAAGAGAGCGACAGGGTCATGACCTAGTGTTGTAGGATGTCAAGACAAGACTCTTGGCTTCGCTTGGCTTGGCGTTGTTGCTGCATCGCATCATTTGGAGCAATATTAATTCGACAGACACGTGTATTACAGAAAAATATCGAAATTATCAATATTCCTGGGAGCACAGCTTCGTGCTTGTCGTTGAAATCAGTGCTCAGTGGAATACCTCGTTCCTACTTTGAAGAGTCCTTTCTTTGGTATTGTTCGTCGTATCGTTGAGCTCCTTAAAGTTTTGAGTTAAGCTGCACGATTACTGACAAATGCGTGCATTGAATGGACAGGTCGCAGATTGAGTGGACCTGTCCTCAAAAGACCATTTGATGTCTCAAATGGTCTTTTGAGGACAGGTAACATAACCCACATGGTCTTCACATGATCTGACCAAGATTATGTCTGGACTTTAAAAGAGAGTGACCTCTCAGTTTGTTTCGGCCTTTCTTCTCAGAGTAGTCAGATAGGAAACGCCGACCTCATCTAGTTTTTAAAATATGATTGACGTGTAATAATGTTTCTACAAACCTATTTACACAAATAAAATCATTTATCAAGGTCCAATTAGGCACCTACCTACATCCAAAAAATGATTCGTTTATTTTAAATGGGTCTCATAAATCTTTCGACCGCGGTCCTCCATAGTCTATTTCGTATAGTTTCTGTTTTAGTTTCTCCCAGGTCATACAGAGTGACTTGTAATTCGACGTAGCCCTTACAAGGCGTGATACTCGTAGTTTGACCTGTGCAAGGTAGGCATCACCCCGTATGATATTACGCAGAGATAGGTATACTTCGAATACTAAATTACCTATACAATTACAAGACACCCAGACACCCTGTATACTAATTAAACTCTGGTGTTAATGAAGCCTTTATGTGGTCGTTCACTGGACCTTGAACCTTCATTGATCCTTGCCTCAGTAAGCACATGCGCTCACCTAACTTTCCAGAAATAAATGAAAAAAAGGTCACGTCCTAAGGTTTACTTGAAGGTCGACTTTCACAATATAATATAAAAACAAGAGCTTCAAATATTCTTTTTTCTTTAAGTTATGTACTAAAACGATTTTTAAATTAATGACTTGAATCGATTCATTGACGTCGTCGATTTGACGAACTAGCCATAACAAGAATCTAAAGAGGCTTCATTAGGTAGGTAATTACTTAATTATCAAATGCAAAAACAATTAAAATACGTCTAATACCTATGGGAACAACGGCAGACAATCGAGACGAGTTCGTCCGTCTGACCTTGTCTCTATTCTCGTGTTCAACATCCATGTGTTGGGTTTCCAACATGTTCACTTGTCTCGAATTCTTTCGATACAAACGAGTCGAGCCTTTTAGAACATTAAGTATATCTTCTTTTGAAATGAAATGAGAAACTGACTGACATATCTGCGCACAGCCGAAACATACTAGGAACGTAAAATTATCACTAGGGTTCCTTTTATAATGTAGGCAAGTACTAAGAAGGGGGTGTTAAATTTTGTAGGGGAAATTACAAAATCCACGCGGACGAAGTCGGGTAACGAAAAAAAAAACACTTGTCCCACAGTGTCTTTTTTTTTCGTTACCCTATATTGTGTCCCACTTATGGGCATAGGCCTCCCCTTTTTCCTTCCAAACCCTGTCTTAAGCAATCTCTGACGAGGTTTGCAGCGGCCAACATGGCTGATGGCCCTGCAAACCTGTTCAGATCGTCACCATCACCTTCGCCGTGGTCTACCTGTGATGAGACACAGGTACTATAGGCGACCGCAACATTTATTACTTTAAGAGGGGCAATTCCCGAATTTAAAATAACGTCCACAGTATAATCTGTCTCAATCGGACAAAAAATCTCTAACTTACATTTTCGACAAGTTTTTTACATTGATTGTCGCTGAGGTGAGCTTGCGACTTGACTGAACATTTTTTTAAGTACGAGGATTGGCCTTCAGCGCCACCGAATAAACTAAAGACAAAATTACAGATTGTAGAAGGATTACTACGGCGGTATGTCAAAAATAAAGAAAAGAAATTTTACTTTGTACAGAAACCAATCTGTCTATTCTTATTAGGGCTGCATAATTTTTATCTGAAGAATAATATGACACTGACATATTTTCCATACAAAAGCTGTCAAACCCCCATATTTATTCTTCCAATAAAAGTTATCTGACAATTGCCCTTAGAGTAGAGATAGAAGTGTTCTTGCTACGCGTGCAGGTGTGACAGTTGATAGTGATCAACAAGAGCGTATCAAATAAAATTACATGCTGCAAATCTTGATAGATATATTGAGGCAGCTGTAGTGAGTAGTTCGTTTGGTCGAATACGCGTGTAGCTGTTAACTAGAAGAACAGACGCAAAGCTTATAAGCGTGAAGACTATTTCTGGTCATGATTTCGTTCTCGCGGCTTACTAGGTACGCCGGTTCTGATAAGTCAGTTGTTATTTCGTATCTTATTCGGTTTTCGAACTAATCATGTAAACATCTAGTTCGACAGCATAAAGTAATTAGCTAATTAGCTAAGTAGTTAATCTAATTTACTAGAGACACCTATAAAGTAGAAACAGCAGGCGCGTCCAGAAATTCTATCTTTCAATATCTGAAAGACCAAAGACCTGATTCAGCACATGTGAAAGATCACATGAACAGTTTTCTTACCCAGAGTGGGTGTACCCAGGGGCAACGGCCGGGATATCGCCAACGCGAAGTAGAATTTAGAGGAACTGTTGTTTCTGGGTCGTATTTACGTTAATGTTGACTGCATCGGTATAAGTTACCGAGGTGGAACACGCCTTGGGAATGGTTAGGAACTTTTAATCCTTTAACCTCCAAGTTTTAGACATAAAATAAACATGTATGCTCGTTGGCCACCTCGTGTCCCAAGTTACGGATTGAATGGCCTGAGTTAAGAACTCTTATTTATTACGATACTTTTTAACCGGATTCTGTATACCTGCAACTGCAAGAACCCTTTATAAATATAGGAACAAAATAAAAAAAAGCAGGATTTCTCGGTTACCTTCATCCTGGAACCAACATACATAATTTACTTAAGTAAACCCAGAAAATAACTTTGGTTTTAGACAAAACAACGTTGAGTCAGCCGTATGGAATTATGTTCTATTTTTGCTACATTCATTGGTACTAGTTCTAGACTCTTGCCAAATTATAAAGTTACGACAAAAATATTTTCGAACTACTACGTCATATATCTGCCTAATTTATGCTACTGCTGCATTCTGTGTCAATAAACTGCCCCAAAAGGTTAAAAAAAGTGCGAACTGTGTCCCAACTCCCTAAATACTTACAGGCTTTCCAGTTCACATTTCACTTTATGGTTGCTCGAGAAACCTAAAAACGAAACGACCAATAAAACTTATTTAACTTGCAATATTTCTCTTTCATATTCCGGGACAAATTCAGCTGAATTTGTCCGGGAATATATTAAGGAAAAATAAATTCTACCTGGTTATTGTCTCGTAGAACACATCCAGGTTCTCCAAACTGCCTTTTTGCGGTGAATTATTTTTGGCAGTGCACAAAAAGAGCCTCATCTCATTATTTTTAGACCGTCTGGCAACTTTCAAGTCCTCATCCTCGAGTCAAACGTAAACAGGCCAGTCAAGCATGAAAAAACTAAATCGTCCTTGGATGACATGACTGAGTGGCCAGCGTGGCAGCAGGGAGTTTAAGTAGGAAACCATATCGTTGGGGATACTTGGCCCTATGTGCTTGCATTGCATTGTGATTGTGAAGATTACAAAGCGGTATTCCCTATCTACTTAAGAGAAACCTGTATGTATCAGATGCAGGCTAGATTCTTGGGTCACATCCTCGCACACATTTTCTTTCGTTCAGGTCACGGAATCATCGAAAGCACTTCTCGCAGTTAGTCAGATTAAAAACTGCAGACTTTAGTGGGCCTACTCTCTCGTCGAAGATAAGGGCCCGTCCGAAAGTAGTTGGACACTTCGTAATGAAACCTACACCCGAACTTTGTCGGACCGGAAAAAATGTATCGCGTGTAAAGACTGTCTGTCTGTCTGAGACTGTCAAATTGTGTTGCCATTTATTCATAGTTCGGGTCCCGAACTAATCTTATGTACATATGAGACATACTGGGAAACGCCCGTAACTTCGGACGAAGGTACGGATTTCGGTCTTAGAGAGTAAACCACTAGTATCGTGTTTAAATAACAATTCAATTCTGCCCACCTTGGAATACTTAATCTTTTAAGACTCTTATGGATAGTCGGAATAATCATACAGCCATGTGGCAGAGATTAGACAGAATATTGAATTCAGAACCAGACTCCATAGGAACATCGGAAGCGTTAGTAATCCTTTGACAAAATCAATATCTATACTAATAATAAAGAGTTTGTTTGAACGCGCTCATCTCTGGATCATCCAGTCGGATTTGAAAAAAAAAATTGCATTTGATAGCCCAATTCTTGACATCTATAAGCTATTTATCACCATGCTACGACTCTTAGGAGCCGAGCAAACAGAAGAACAAGTCAGAAAGAACGCTAAGCGAAAACGACGTAATAGCGCGGGCAGGCGATGCGATACGACGGGGTGGGTCGGGGGAACAAGAAATTTCACGCGGGCAGAAGCAAGTAGTGTTATAAAATTAAAAATCTGTTCAGAAGTTAAGACGTCACGAGAAAACATTAGCACTGATAAGTGCTAGTAATAAACCTTCCTTTATGCTTACGAGACTACTGCGAAGTAACAAATGACCACAAAGTTATTCGTCTGGAACATACCAACGTAGAGGCGTGAATTTTTGCTGTTTATTATAAAAATTGGCCAAGTTTGTGTCTGATTTGCATTTTTATAGTGTTTCATCTGTCTTTGTTGGATGTTTTATGCTACATAGCTGTCTAGGCAATCTTTCTGCTTCTATTTTTATGAATTAGGGAGAAAAGCATCGGATTGGATGAGTCCCCAAGTAATAAGCGTTATTGGAAACGTTGGGACTTATGACCAGCGGGGTAATTGCGTAACACACCAACAGTATGAATGGCTTTCCTTTTGACAGTGCAACAACATTCATTGCGTTATTTACGTTGTTGAGCAGACAAATTTTTTGAATAAAGCAATGGATTAGCAATAAATCTCCTTCAAAATTATTCAGATTGTGATTGATATTGTGTTACGCAATTAGGGTGGAGGTGTGACTTTATTTCCCACAGTCGGCGCCCGGGTTATATAAAACAACAGCTTGTTAATTTTTAATCATATTTACTTAACTACCGTAAACCCACTTTCAAAATGAATGATTGTCTGAAATTGTGACATTTACTCATGTAACTTAATAGCTACAAAAAGGTATGGGCTGTGTAATTACCTCCATAAAGTACATATCTTAAAAACATATGGCTCTTTCGTCTGGCCTTCATCGATTTGGAAACCTCGTATTATTTCGTCAACTGACCCATGTAACAGCATTTAATTCCTCATCAGCGGCATTTTAATTAATACACTTAACCACTTCGTTAAAATACCTAGTAGTTTTCCAAAATATAAATTTAATAAGCCTTCGAATTAATTCCAATGTCAGTTTAATATTATAGTATCACATTTTGTTGAAACAATAGATGAGGTGTTGAAATATTACGTTGCCACATTATGACTAATTTCGTCACAGAACACTTGAATGAGTGCAGCAACTATACATTGATCGTTTTGATATTTTATTGGATGCGAAAATAAACGACCTCTACAGTAGGTAATTGCTGCCGATGATGCAAATAATATTATTTCTTCAATTTCACCCTTCGTAGGGTTCAGTAGTGTCCAGAAAGGAATAAAATCCTCTCAAGTTATCTATCTCATATTGTCTAGTAAAGTCCACTTGCGCATACTGAAATCCAAAAGAGTGTCCATGTAGTTTCTTGCCCGTTCTCTCCATAGGTACCTACGCTTTGGAATGGGCAACTTTGTTTATATTTTCTGACTGGCCGACTCCTTGACAATTTAAAAGTGCCTGTCAATGGTTTAGTTTGAGAATACTGTGTCTTTCAGTAAACATCGACATGATGAAGAAGAAGAAGTAAACGAGCCGTTTAATTACCATATGTACTGTTGCGATTACTTCATTGCAACAAGCAATATGCTATGCAGCAGAATCCCATTCCTATATTGAAGTCAGCACAATGCACATGCATAGCTGTTTGGAGCCTTTAGATAGACAACAGAAACTAGGTTGCTCTGAAAATACGTTTTATTGTCCGGATGTTTTCCTCTATGGATGAAAGTTCGTGCACAAGTGGGGCTCTCTTCCGTTTGGCTCAAAAATTCAGAATGTGTTACAACACATTTTGAATTTATCATGAGCATTTTTCAGTCTTGTTTGTTCTGAAATAAAAAATGTACAGCTAGTTACTAACTTACATAAGACTGAAAAATGCTCATGATAAATTCTAATACTCGTATTATAGCACATAATAAAAAGTACGCTGAAAATTGCTTAAATTGAAGGTCATGAAATCACATTTAAATGAGCGATTGTCCGTGTTTTAGTTGGACTCATAGGCAAGTGCGAATAGTTGATTGGAGGTTATTCAACTGTTGAGAGAACTAAAATAGCGCGATCGCTGCGTCCGCGCTTGCCGTTCTGTGTCCGCCCGGCACACGCCTGATGACGCCGACGCTGTAGCAAGTCGCCCCGGGACCGCCAACTATGCTTCCGGGATACACACACTCTAATTTGGCCCAGTGTTCGATCGCCAACGTGTAAAGTATTCATCAAGTTTGACATCATTTGTGTCTGCTATTAATTATTTACAGCCAGCTTTTGATACTGCGTCGTATGTCGTCTTTGAAACTTTTCTAGGCCGGCATTAAGTTTAAGAATACCACAGTCAAGTATAATTTTGGATTTATTGAAATTACAATGAATTCTCTCTTGTGCCTACCTCGTCGATGTCTTGAGTCACCTACGTGTTTCTTGATTTCGTCAATTTCGTGTTTGTTAGAAATACTCTTCAGAACCGAGGTTTCAGTAATAAAATTGAACGTGGGTATCGATGCATCAGCATGTTGTGACGTCAAGATTTTGATATTGGGATTTATGTTGTCTTTATTATTGCGGTCCTCGGTGCCGGGTGGAGACGGCGGCGGCGCGGCTGCGGTGCCGGTCGAGCTCGGGTCGCGGGGAGGGCGCGGACGCGGATTGCGATATTTATAGAGGCGCCGAGACGCCGGCCCCACACTATCCCACATGTTAATTGGCTACTTGCGCCACATTTTTTCTGGACGTCACCGTTCACGCTCATACAACGCCAATGCCATCCGACGGCCGCGGCGTTTCCGACCGAGAAACATTGACACCTATGTAACTGGCCTAGATACGCCAACAGTTTAACGCTAGGATGACGTTGTTATACGTGAAAACAAACAGCGATGACAGTTCAAGACCCTTTCGCGAGATCTTTTCAAGAGACAGCTGAGACACATTGGAGCGCTCTACCATGCAAAACTTGTACCAAATCACGAGTAGACTGTTCAATTATAAGTATTTTTTTAAGGTGATATATAATTTTTCGAGGAATGATTTGTTATGAACGACTTAGGCAATCAATAATGCGAACAGGTGACTGTTAAAAGATGAGACTGTAAAATAATGTGAAATTGTCAAGGTGGACTGAAATAGAAAAAATGTTAGAGACGTAAACGATGATTCAATGTCAAATAGTTTCAGATTGAATTGTTTTATCTCGGTCGGAATGAACTCGTCCAAGAATCTTCAAGTTTTATAGTTTATACTTTTGTTAACACAATTTTGGAATCCATCAGTTTAAATGATTCGTTACGTGTTAGGCTAGTGATAGTGATAGCCCCTCGGCTAATGAAAACAAGCACGCAGAGGGTGAACCGCTCTGTCAGACATTATTTAATAAACAAATGTGTTAATGTAGTTAACGCCACCCTCTTTATTTATTCAAACAAAAGTTCTCGTTTCATAGAACTAAATGTTTTACGCGTATTCTTACATCGTGGCGTCTAATTATCTGTAGCAGAACTGCAACGAGTTCACGTAAATTACGTTTATTGTAGCAATTTGTACTATCCAGTTCAAATAACGTTAGTACACAAATAGTGTTAGTTAGCTAACATTAACATCTTCTTAACCCAATTGCAATAAGCAAACGGGAATTTAGGATAACAGAATATCTTTGTCTTATCACAAAGTATCCAGGTTTCCTTTAATTTCTAGCAGGATTGTTGAAAGCTAAAGTAACATTGTGTGGCCTCTCCTCTCTCTTCTTTTTCTTTTGTATCGAAGGTGGGAACATTCTAGAACAAAAGCTTATGCCGCGGGAAAAGGATTAAACAAGTCAGCTGTTTCTTATCACGGCTTAATGCTCAGGGTGCGTCGTCGGATGAACACTTAATACTGCCTCCGTCACTCATCGAGTCTTTTATTGCGAGCCCTAATCCCTGTCCATGAACGTTGATCGAATACTGTATTGCAGTATGGCTTCTATCAATATCCCGTGTCGATACGACTTGGCACTGTTTTCCTCGTAACACATAAAGTAAGACTTGAGCTATGTATACAGGGTAATATCCTAAGAATCAAAATAAGGTATTGCTTGATTGTGCACCAAAACCGATGATAGAACTTGAGCTTAACCTCATTTCCGTTTAGTCTATCAGCCAAGCCAATTTTCGGCTTTTGTGCACGAGTGGGACCATCTGCCAACGTCGATAGCGTCGACCCTGATAAAGTGGATTAGAACTTGAGACCAGTTACAAATTAGTACTAACTGATCAATAATATTTTATGCTAAACCTAGTATTTTCAGTCAATGTTAAATTGCCTCGTTCGGTTAGTGGTAACGGTTGGGCAAAGTGTTATTGGGTTTTCCATCTGCAATGTCTCAGTAGCAGCTCGGAGTCTGAATTTGTGCCCGGTTGATGGCAGTAGGCTCGCCTCTATTACATGTGACTTAAAAGTAACTGGCGAAATGGAGTACTAATATAATGGTGCACCTCTATTATGTTATTGTACTTATGTTTCAGGAATCAGAGCGCCTGGTTCACGATCGCATTCTTTTGAATATGTGTAACCCTGTATGCCTACGCATGCAAAGTAGAGTTTCCTCAGTTTCCTATAGTTATTCATGGACTCCATCGTTTGTAAGTCATTCACCCACCTCAATACGTGAGCAGAGACGTTTTTACACTAGAAGCCAATTTGTAGCGTTGTCGTCCAATTTGTTTTCGTATTGTACTTATTTTTTTGTTATTTCCTTAATTACGTTACTACTGAAGTTAGTTTTTAGATGAGGATAAGTAGCAACTCCTCTATCTAGACTTTCAAGACCGATTGACTTTTAAAACGAATCGAGAACTTTACTATACATATTTCCTAATAAACCATTGCATATCAAAGATCATGCATTGTTCCAAGAAACGCAGTCGCAGAGGCATTTCCTCCGAATATAAGAAGTTCGAGTCACCAGTTGGTATTACTACAGTACCTACGTGGCAGGATATTTCCGTCGCCCAACCCAATATGTAGGTGGCTTTACGACACTCACATATTTATAAAGCTGTTCGTATCATTAACGATATTTACAAAGTAATAATTTAATTAATGAACAACTGCTGCTTTTCTCTGTATCTACGCGACGAACTCTGCTTACGACTCAATCTAGTCTTCCTTCTCAATGATTTATGACAGTACGCTTGCTCATAGACTTAAATATATCCGGGTTTATTTGATGTCGGAGAAATGCGTAGGTTTTTAGAAATATACGCTAGTACGCTTAATGTGTGAGTAAGATTTTCGGCGTAAATGGTCTTGCGAAGGGTTTCAGAATCAATTGAATTGAATAAAGCTTCTTGCGATATGCTGCTCTTGTAATAAAAGGTTGAATACTTAATTTTATAATGAAAGTAACGTGCAATACTTTCTCGTTTGGTCCAGTGGAAAGCAGCGCCATTGCGCACGTGCGTGGACTACTCAAACGGTTTGTAGCGTGAATCACGTTCTTAAAAACAATGATCGTAGTGGTCAATGGGACATTAAGTCTGATAGCATTGCCTTATGCCTTTCCTAGCGTCCCTACTTGATCGGCTTATTAGTATTCACCGAGTGTGAGTATGAATAAATCACGGGGTCCCTGCTGACGGGAAAACTACTCTCTTTGCCAGCTTATAAACAAGCGTAGCAGATACATGGCGACACCTACAGTCGCGCTGACGACTCGCCAAACGGCTAATTGGCCGAATCTTTCTTCCGAATTCCGAAATGACTGTGTGGTGTTTCCCCAAATTACACCAAAGAATGCCCTGTTGTGGTTCGTCAGATAAAAGCTAGACGTTATGCCAAAATAAATTTCATCTCATTTTAGTTTGATGATTAGTTTCGCGTGCAATTTCCTGGGGTGCTTTATTCGCTTAGTGGTTTTATTTCTTGAAAATTATAGTATTAGTACGTTACAAACAAATCTGTGTCGGAATAACGAGCCAAGTGCGGTACACTACATAAACCAGCAGCGCAGCTTGTCTGATACATGATATATTTTAATGACAGTATTTAAACAGGTCGTGATAGTGAGTTATTTGTTTGTTACAGCAGTCACAATGGTGGTGGGCGAGAGCAAGCGCACCGCCAACATCATGGACGGCATTGAGAACACCGGTGACGTGCGAATGCACGACCACCGGCTAAGGCTCAAACAAAGGTGAGCGTTATCCCCTAGTTACCTAAAACCCATTGTCACATAAACACTAGGAATACCTACTGCAAATGGCCATAAAAACGATAGTATTTATAGATTTATGGAATTCGCAGCTTCTTGGCTAAATCGATTATATTCTGACTATAAGTTCGCTTGGTATTTCCATAGCCTGGCCTATAACCCTCTTCTATTGAAGCAATTGCGCATGGCCCATTTCGAATCTGCACTCGAACTCTTGTTTGTTCGAGATCTAAGAACATAAAGTCCATACGCCATCCTTACGTCAATGCATGCTTACCCTGGTATTATTTTAGTAACGTAACGCATTCAACATGGAACATTTGTGTACGCGCCGTTGGGCGTCACGTCACCAACCAATGACCGGGTTTAGGGTGTCAGAGTGTTCACCTACACGCGAGACGTCGGAAGTTTGTAGGCGTAAAGGTTGATTCTTACATCATTCCATCCACAGATATATTGCATTCATGAATTTTATCGTAAAAGACTACTTCTAACTTTTACCATATTCGTTTTGCACAAACACAAGTTGGTTGATATATTTCCAACTGATCAAATACTGCTTCAATGACAGCTTTATATCAAACAGGAATGACTATGATACTCTAAACGCAACTAATTACCTCGAAAATCCTAATAAACCGTTTTGGTGGATGACTAGGTCCTTCTTTGAAGTTTCTCGTGTCTCTTGTGAATCATAGTTCCTACTATTTCTTTAAAATTTTCTTTCATTTAATGCTTTACCATGTTCAAACAAAGCAACGTCCTCAATAATGAATAAAATATGGACATAATGCTAACATCGGGTGAATGTCTTCGGCGACGCGAGGCCGATTCATTTGAATGTTTCTGCATTACTATACTTACTAATACTAAACAAACGTGTATTGCGTGCATTGTCGGCGCGTGGGCAGCGATCGATGCCTTTCGGTTCAAGTTAAAAGAGAACGGCTGGTTTCCACATTACAGTACCTACTGTTTTCACTGATATCTTGGCGAAATCCAACTAGTGTGATGTTGTCATCATCCTTCTGATCTTATACCAATTCTTCCGTACCCCATGTTAGCATAATTCTCTTTCTAGCCATATTATGCTCTTGCAGACAATCCATATATTGTTTCATTGGTCTCCCTCTATTTACCATCGACATTCATATTCAAAATTTGCACCCGTCTGATGTCGTATGTATGCCATCTAAAAATAACCGTATATACCTACTTTTGGAGATATTAGGCGATTTTGCTTTCTTTGCATTACTATGCATTCGAACTTTCATTTTAACTTCAGGAAGAAGCATATTTTTCTCTATCTGTTAACTTCCGTCGGATAAACAGTTAACAAACTAAAATAGCTTTCGTCCGCATTTTAAACAGTCATTTAGTACTCTTTAAATAGGCGACCGGATTCACTTTTTAAAATAGTAGTTCGCATTACGTTTTACTATAGGTATTTCTATTATTAGCGTCAAGTGTTAGAACGATTTATGTAAAGAAAATCCAGTACTTCGAGAGAACGAGAGAAACGCTTTCGCTTATATGCAAAGTGTGCTCGTAGTACTGGTGTGTGCGTTTCCGTGACGCATCGATTTGCTTTATCGTTTTAAACCTCGACTCTAATCATTTGAGTAAATTGAACCATTTTAGCCGTGATGACTTCGTATTTGTCGCTTAATTTTTGGACAATGATTCTTCGAATTACTACACAAAAGACGATGACTAAATGAGATTCAAATGTTTAATAAAACGTAAAGCAGTTGATACTGTAGCCCCAGTGTTAGAAATTAAGGCTAATAGGGCCTCTGATCTAACGTTCCCAGTTTACAACTGCAGCTTGCATCATCAAGCAATGAATGTAAATCGCCTACTAGCTTCAATTCACTATCACATAAACCTGACATTTAACCTGTTTACTTACCATTTATGAATATGTATTACAGATTTGATATAGTAAGAAAACTAGGTCAAGGCACGTACGGCAAGGTGCAGCTGGGTATCAACAAGAAGACAGGCCAGGAGGTGGCCATCAAAACTATCAAGAAGTGCAAGATCGAGTCCGAGGCTGATCTCATACGCATTCGGCGGGAAGTGCAGATTATGTCTTCTGTCAGACATCCTAATATTGTGCATATTTATGAAGGTACGCAGCGCATGATAATTCATTCTCAAGCTTCCCATTAAAGTGTTTGGACAGTTAAAATTACCACTCGGGGCAAAAATAGTTTCTGCTCCGTTTAATCCTGCCATAGCCGGTATTCAAAACTTCTAGATGACTGATGAGACAGCATAAACATTACTGCAGTCATTATAAATTCCAACATCATTTTCTCTGACATTTCCAATGCTTCATCGTATTATTGCGATCTAGATACCGCAGTAACAAGACAAAGACAACTATAAAGTACAATATCAATCGGTGCCAAATCATCTCGTATTGGCTCTTTTGTCGTTACATTTCATAGACTGTCGTTCGTCTGAGTCCGCTGTTCCAAACAACATGGCATGCGTCCGAACTATAACATTATTGTAACTATAGCTTGAGAACGACTCTTTATAACAGTCTGACATGATGTTGATATTTCTTTAAAACTAATCGTGAAATATGCGACCATTGTTCTCTAAAATAACGTTTATGTCTTTCAGTATTTGAAAACAGTGAAAAGATGATCCTTGTTATGGAGTATTGCTCGGGCGGTGAGCTCTATGATTATCTTAGTCAGAAAAAAGTATTACAAGAGGACGAAGCAAGGAGGTCCGTAGACTTTTTTACTCTTGAATATATTTTTTAGTTTTGGCTTGATTTCTGTTTTAACAATATTATTTGTTATGGTGTTTCAGGTTATTCCGACAGATCGCAACTGCTGTGTATTATTGCCATATACATAAAATCTGCCATAGAGATTTAAAATTGGAGAATGTTTTATTAGATGATACTGGTAGTGCTAAGGTTGGTGAACATCCCTTCTATACCATTTATATTGTTATTATTTTCCGTATAAGTGTGTTACAAGTGGTGTTATTTTATTCCAGATTGCCGACTTCGGTCTATCAAACGTTTTCAAAGAGACATCGTTACTGTCTACGTTTTGCGGTTCACCTCTATACGCGTCTCCGGAAATCGTTAAAGGAACACCATACATAGGGCCAGAGGTACTTACGCCATAATTTAATTATCATTTACATAATACGTTTAAGTACAATGAGTCAATGATCTATTCGAGGGTCATGTTTTCCTCCTTCTTTTTGTGACAAATAAAATCCTGGACTGGTCAAATTTGCTGGTGGACTGATACCTTGACATTGGTTTAAGCAAAGCATACCTAATGACACAGGGACACAGGCCTCCTCTCTGTGAGAGGTAGCGCGCCGTAATCTACCACGCGGGCCCAGTGCGGATTGGTAGATGAGACATGTCAGCACAACCATGTGACCTTGACTTGCATGTGGGAATGTTGCAAGTTACAACACCAATTTTAATACGCTTTGTATGATTTCTTCTATCGATTAGAAAAGCCTCTACTACTATGTACAGACAGATGTGTTGCTGGGGAGTTTGTTGTGCCACTTCTCCCCAGCTAAAACATTAGGAAGTGGTGAAGGGCGGGCGTTTTGGGGGAATGTCGTATGTTATTTCGTCTTGAAAGTGCTCATTCTCAGCATAATTTGAATAAATTATTTGTTTTAATACCTTTACCACGTCCGGGCGTCCAGCGCAGCTAGCCGACTAGCTAATTTATTGAACACGACATGAGCTGTTCTGACGATCGAGCTTTTGTGGCGTGCTTTTATGGAGGCTTATCAAACAGTGAACTGCTGATGATGAATTGTTTTCATAGTTTGTTCCGACAAAAGAGAGAAAGATATTGTAATGTTTTGTTTTCACTCCAGGTGGATTGCTGGTCACTGGGTGTGCTTCTATATACTCTAGTCTACGGAGCTATGCCATTTGATGGCTCCAACTTCAAACGTCTAGTCCGACAGATCAGTAATGGCGATTATTATGAACCTAGAAACCCTTCAAGTAAGTTTTTTTCTTCATAAAATAGTCACTAGCGCTTTAAAAACACGTCTTCACTTAATGTACAAACTAAATGATAAAGATCCAAACTATCATCGTCTACTATTGAATTGCACCCCTTGGAAGGCCCCTATGATGAGTAACCGACGTTTTGCTTTTTTTATGATGATCTTCAAGCACATTTCTGTCAACCAGAGGGGCAATTCGCGTAATTTTAAGAACATTCACAGTCTGATCGAAGTCTCAATCTGTCAAAAATACCTCAAATTTCCCATCATTTTTGACAAGTTTTTTAATTGAAATGAACGATGATGATGATGATGATTGTTGATGATGATGTTTTTTGATTGATGATTTTTGTTGCTTTTTGAGTTTTTTTGAGTTTTTTTGATTGATTGGTTTTGAAATTAGTTTGTCGCCGAGATGAGACTGCGACTAGATTTTGGACGTTTTAAATTACGAGAATTAGCCTTCTGATGATAGTTACCTACATACTTTCTAATAAAGTGATGTATTGTGTGTTTCAGGTGCATCACCTTTGATTCGCGACATGCTCACAGTGGACCCGTTGAAACGTGCTGACATCGCCTACATTTGTGATAATCCGTGAGTTCAAGCAGTTTTCAATATAAACTATGCAATTCTTATGGTCCATTGAATACCGTTACTGAAAGAAAACTGAACCTGAGGGCTAACTCTGGGCCTGCGGGCGGAGAGCAATGGGTAGCTCACCGTCCGATCAGGACCAGGCCCGTGCCGGACGGCGCGTAAGTGTTCCACGCGCGCCTCAAAGAGTTGTCAGCATAATTTGAGGGGCCCTTTAGGGCCGAAGCCTGCCGGGTCAGCGGGATTGTCCGAAAGGGTTACCGCTACCCCGGAACATAAAGGGCAAAGGAAGGAACATGGGTGGGTTTTAGTCAGTAAGAGTCTGACACTCCCTTCCGCTCCAACCAGAGCGGGAGGGGTCATTTGATGATTTCCCATCCGAAAAAAAAGGGCTAAATCTGCGTTCATACGACTCTTTTAGTTATACATTCATTTATATGCAATGTGTTTGGGTTGCGTTTAATTACGGTAATCGTCGCGGGCGGTCGTCCCTACCGTTAATGAGGCGAAACTTTTCACAATAAAATGTATTTAATAACAGAAAGAATCTATAACAAAAAGTTTATGCATAAAGTCCAATTTGCACTACAACTTTGAATTTTTGGACTTTTTCAATAGAACTATTCATTCTGAAATCAATTTAATTTACACAGGTACCTATATATAGTTGATATTTCTTTTCTATTCTTTAAAGTGGAAATTAAATTATTTTGGAAACAAAGATTTGAATATGAAATAGACTTGTTCTTTTCCACAGACGTAGCTTACTGGACAGCTGACCAAATCAAATATTACGGTACAACACTCCGAATTCTAAGCACGTTTAATCTGCAGATGGGTGAACACAGGCTGCGAGACATCTTGCCTAGAGGAGGCAGAAGCCTTAGCTGCGCAGACGCCGGTGCGGTTGGATCTGCTGCTGTCCCTGGCGCCCGCAGCGCCCTCTAACTCTAACTCCGTCATGGTGCCCAATGAGGTGAGGGCCTTTCACAGTTCAGACATATGTAGATCATACATAATAATAAATAGGCTAGGATGTTCCCATTGTTGGGACGTCCCACTGAGGCGGAACAGAGAAACAACAACCAATAGACCTTTGAGTGAACGTTGAGCGGAAAAGAGCCGTTTAAGATAAAAGATTTTCATTCACTTCGCTTCGATGGGAGTTTCAGCCTAATCCACCGAGCAGGCTTATGCTACATTCTTATTTATCTAAGAAGATTCTAATGAAATTGACAGTCTCGTTCACCTAGTGGTCGCAAGGTTGACTACTGAGAATAGTGGTCTAGGGTTTGATATAGGGTTTTCCAATTGGAAATTCTCAATAGCAGCCCAAAGCCTCTGTGTGAGTGTTCTAAACACCCCGCCACGCCCCTAACTATCGGGTAAATAGACGATATGTGTTGATTAATGCATGTATCTAAGGAGTTTTTTTTTCTACAGAATGAACTAGGTCCAGAGGAGAGCGGCACAGACCTCACTAGCTCAACGTCGATGGCTCACATTGAGCCCAGCAACTCTGCCGAGAAGAGGATCTTGGACTTAGTTGCAGGTATGAACATTTATAATACTTAACAAATTCGTTATTCTGGAATAAGTTAATTAAATATTTTATTTTGTTTGTGACACTGGATAATAATCCTTGTTACCAGTGTCTTATATTTCAAACACACACGAGGTTGTCCAAATTGCAGTTTCATGTCTGCGTCAATATTCGTACATCTTGCATTTGATTTATGACACTGAAAATAATAAAGTGTACCTGCTACCTACACAAAGGTTATCCGGAAAAAATAATTATAACATTTTGAGTTTTTGCTTTTTTTTACTTTTGCTGCTTTTTGTTTACATAAATCTAAATATAACAGTTAGTTAAAGTAATGTTATTTTTTTCCATAAGACTATATCATAAGCGTTATATTCTCAGAGGGAGGCGAAGACGCAATAAAGCCGTCGCCGACTCGCACGATCGTGTCGGCGTCCGACAACAAGCGCAAGTTGGAGCTCGCCATGTCGGCTAGCGGACTACAGAGGAAGAAGGAAAGAGTGGCCAGGTCTGTAACATACATATTCCATTCTAGTCCACTGCTGGACATTTGCTTCTTATTTATTATTTATATATACTTTATTGTACACCACAAAATACATGTAAGTCTGCAAAACATACAAAGGGTGGCCTTATTGCTTTCTGCAATCTCTTCCAGGCAACCTTGGAATGGACAAGCGATTGTGATTGCTTCTTCTATGGCGAAAAGTTATTTAAGTAATCGCAGTATTGTGTTCGGTTTTCATTATGCTATTTTTCCACAAACCAATTTATTTTGCTAACAAAAAAATAAACGATAAGTATTGTAAACTTGAAAAAGAAATCCTAAGAGGTTGACCTCGTGTAAGAAACTGAGAAGGCCGAATAAACAAAATACCTTAGCTCTGTAAACAGTACAGCAAATGTGTTCAATAACCAGAGGGGCAATTCTCGTAATTTTAAGAATGTTCACAGTCTGATCTCAGTCTCAATCTGTCAGAAATACCTCAAATTTCCCTACATTTTGACAAGTTTTTGATATTTGTTTGTCGCCGAGATGACACTGCGGCTAGATTTTGAACGTTTTAAATTACGAGAATTGGCCTTCAGTTTTCAGTCCTACTTTAATATAGTGTGCATACTTTTGTCCTTTCTCTTATAACTGTTCTCTTATAGCGATGTGTTTTGTTTTAGCTGCGCGAGCATTGCACCGCAAGCGCCGGTGTTGCCTGAAGAGAGCTCGCCGGAAATACTGCCCAATGATGAACCGACACTGTCTGCTGACAGGGTAAATATCTCGTTGTTATTTACAGAATCAACATACCGAGAGCTTAATATAAAGTATAATCTTTGACAAACCACCCCGACAATATCCATCAATCAATCAGCCTAGCATTTTCCCATCTATGTTGGGATCGGCATAATGTGCGTCTAATAAGTGTCAAATTATTTTCATTGTATATGCAGTAGCAATGGGTCTCATGTTGACAGTTCAACAAAATACATTGCGTTATTTACGTTGTTGAGCAGCCACATTTTTCGAACATATGAAGCAATGGATCAGCAATATCATTCAAAATGATTCAGATTGAGATTGATAGTGTGTTCCGCAATTAGAGTGCTGAACCGATAAACAGAATTTAGTGATAAATGGAAATATTTCGGAAAGCTGTATCTAATTGAAAATATTGATTAGTATCTATTAATATACAATTTTTCCATTTTTCAAGATACAACAATACTAATTATGGGTCGTATCTTGAAAGTGCTCGTGCTAAAGGCGTACCTACATCCAAACCAAATTCTGTTTCAGCCTCTTAGAACTAGTTGCTTGCAGTCAGTTGTTACACAGTTTCTTGTTACTTTCTTCCCAGGCAATAACACCAAACCTAAAATCATCAGCGACAATCACAATCCAGCCCTCGCCAGTCGAGCTCGTAAGAGACCTCACTAAGGACATTATCAGAGAACCGCCTAAAGAGGAGCCTGTTGAGAAGCCGACTAAACCACGTGTAGTCATCAAGAAGAAGACTTCTCCTACCAAGACGGTGGAGGAGAAACTGGCGGAGAAAGTTGAGGAGGCTAAGGTATGAGATTTTGTATAATATTGCGAGCCTTTGTAGATTATTTTAGGAAACTGTGGTGTTGAAAGGTAAAGAGGAATGAAATAACTTTTATTTTGAATTTATTTTAAATAAATGCGATTGTACTATACTTTTACGATACTTTTATCAATATTTGTAATATAATTGTGCCTTTTTGTCCACAGCCCCAAGAAGACACAAAGCAGAGCGCCGTAGCGTCTGCGGCAGACAAGTTGACGTCACTGTCTATAGCACAACAACCGCCTGCAAACCAGGTGCCTAAACCCAAGAAACTGTCCATACCAGGTATTTTGTATTCATTATTGTTCATATTAAAATGTATTACCTTATACACTCTTCTCTGCCTCCTATAATATGGGATTACATATACATACATACATAACTATCGAAATGCGTGTATTTTAGACACCTCTGCCTAATCTCTTTAAGGAAAACGGACGTAATTTTAATTATTACTTTAAGGATTGTTCTCTCTCTCGTTCCTATGATTACATTTTGTATAAACGGATTCCTCTAGACTTGCAACAGCCAATTCTGACAAGTTTCTCAAAGAAATAATATTAGTCGTTAATGCCGTATTCATAAACACATTTTACTTAATACTTGCTTTTTCGTTTCACCAGGAGGTAATGTCGGCAGTTTCAAGGATCAGTTCGAGAGGAGAGCTTCTCTTACTACTGCACCTGAAATCAAACGCAACATCTCTAAACCAGGTACGTTAAAAAAGCAAAAGAAAATATTTAAAAAGCTATACTGAGCCATACTGATCCGTTTTGGTGACAATTTTTGTCATTGCACAATGAACTTAAAATACACACGAATAAGACTCATGTTGTTGTTTACAGTTGTGTCAAAGATTGCCAAGCCCAAAGCTCAGAGTGAAGATCGTGAGTTGCAGTCCAAGACGCCTGACAACGGTACGGTTCGGCTGCAACAAATTGGCATTGAGCCTTCACAGGTAAACAAAAACTTTTCAGTAAACCTCTATCTACTTATTAAAAATATTATTCAAATACTGGTACCTAGTGAGTTCAAAGAAAAAGATTCAGGAAAAAAAGGTAAGCATTACGATTGTTATTTTAGGCCTTATGAATGTCTTATGAAGGCATCGAAAAATAAATTAATATGACAAAAGATTCTACATAATTTCTACAAACCTCGGGGACAGAGTTTACTATAGTAACTTTGATGGCAATGATTCGAGATTTGCATCGATATGAATCACCTGCGATCGTAAAATGCAAATCTGTGCACTAATAGATGTACTATCATCTACGAAACACGGAAGTGGTGACTGTTGCAGGTTATATTTAGCTATAATCTATTATCGTATCAATTACCTTCAAACGTAGGCTAATAAAAGAATAATATAATTCATTAATTGATTAATCGTAACAGGAAATTGGCAGATGAAGTTCACAGTACGAATGATTCACCTTTTATTGTATTATAATCCTTGCATCATCATTGTTTAGCGTATTTGTGGGAAACTAGTCCCTATCTCTATTATAGACAAAGCATCGATGCTTGCAATTTTAGAATGAGATTAAAATATAAATTAATTTCATTAATAATATAATTCACAGCCATTCACTTAGTAAACACCTAATATCATTAATATCACTAAAAGTAAAAATAAGCTATGTGATAAAACTGCTGAAAACACGTGAGAGCATGAGATGAACGTGCAATGCAGATCCTGAAAAAGGAATCGTATCTGATTGAAGTTCAAAACAAACGCAAACAAACACAAAATTAATGAACTTTTGCATCAGTCTAGCAGTCCATTGCCTGACATTGGCCTTTCCAAATTACACTGGCTTCGATCCTGGGCCATTCTGGTCCATTCATTACCAACCACCCCACGAAGATACCTATCACCTAGGTTCCCACCTCACCTGGGGGTGTATATTTGTACACCTGAGCAAGTACACACTCCCATCTATAACCACGAGCATATTTCCCAACAATAACGTGCCACACAAACTTAGTAACGCATTTAAATATAAACAAAACCCGTGCATGCGTCGTCAACATGCGCCTACGACCACGGTGTCTTTGGCGCCTGCCACCATTTTGTATACGACTCGAACTGGGGTGGTCGTGTGTGGCCATAACCATAGGGAATATTAGAAGACAGTTGACCACTAACTTTAGTATTAATTATAAATACTGAAGTTTTAGTGACGATCATCGAATTTTTTCTTACTAAATCTTTGCTGCATAGCCATGGTTGTGATTACAAAGTATCGTAAGGTCCGTAAGGTTACCCACTATTTATCGCGCGTGTATTTGTCGCAGACTCACACTGAGGCGGAGCGGGAATCGAACCTCCGCAGCGGCGTAAAGAAGACTGAGAGCGAGCCTTCACACAGCTCCACTTCTGTCGACCCTGCTGTACTGCTGCAAGATGCTAGGAGGTCAGTCAACTGATTATGTTCATCATGCATAAGGTTTTAATAGATTGTTTGAAGGGATTTCTTTGATTCCTCATATCTTTCGGCATTATTCTTGCTGGCTTTGAATTATTAGGATTCTTCCAGAGGTTAAAAAAAATTGATCAATATGACCACCTTTTGCTGTGGTACCACAGTTAAACTACGAGTGAAAGTCAATGGTTTTCTACTTTTAATATCTAATTGCAATTGTTCTACACCACGAGTCTCTGGCTTTCTAGAAAAACCTTTTTTTTTTTTTGTTAAAAAATAAACATGAAACGTAATGAGTTTACTGTCACAACAAATATGTGGCGTCATACCACACACATCCCGTCCTTACGTAAGGCAATACGTTTCTATGTGACAATGACGGATGCTGTTTTCTTATACATTCTGATTAATGCGGCAGCTATGATGCCAAGCTATTTATTTGAATATGACTAATGTGGAATATAATTTGTAGGAGTCTACAAAACTCTATGGCGAAGTTGGTCGAG
The DNA here is from genome assembly GCA_911387795.2 of Apamea monoglypha. Classification (NCBI taxonomy): domain Eukaryota; kingdom Metazoa; phylum Arthropoda; class Insecta; order Lepidoptera; family Noctuidae; genus Apamea; species Apamea monoglypha. The sequence goes on from OU426918.1 coordinate 7,004,398, forward strand.
GAGAAAGCCGGGGAAGAGCATCGCAGGCGCGCCGCAAGGGATATCATATCGTCTGCTATACGCACAGGTAACTATGTTGTTATCAACTATACATTTAGAACTGTACGTCATATTATGACCTGTAATATGTATAATGTGTAAACACGCGCCAATGTTCGTGTTGAATTCCTTTGTAATTATTATTATGTCCTGTAATTTTTCACGTTCGCTTGACGTGAAGGTTTTAACGGTACTGAGATGAGCTTTTAAGTCATCTTATAATTACTAAAATGCTGACTGTTAATTGCCTTTTTTTTAATTATTTCTATTCGGTAATGGGTATGTACCATGATATCCCGCGAAATTAAATGTTCTAAAGTTTTTTGCAATTTGCAGATCATGGTTAGGTTATGTGTTGATCAAAATAGGATTCGCGGCGTAACATATATGTATTTAAGGAATTTGAATCATCAATACAAATGCCACGCCTCAAATTCTATTATTTAATGAAATAGTCATTCGATAGCGTAATTGGAACATAAAAGAAAATTTTAATTTCGCAGGCTGCCCTGGCGCAGAATTAGTTAATGCCATTACGGCAATAAATATATATAATACAATGAGACAGGCGCAGTATCAGCAATGAAGTACATCCAAATCTGTGTAGATTTATGTGGATATACTATGTTATTTTGTACATCTGCTCTTGTGTATCATGAATCTTGTGTGTATAATGATTATTATTATTATTATAAATTGTACAGCCGTTACTTGCAAGTTACCAAGCTAGTACTATTTTCTCTCTGATTGTTATGCTGAAGAACAAGTGTTTGTACGATGTGCACGTTGTGTCCCGCCCAGGCAAGCCCCCGATGCCGTACGGCCGCTCGTCGTCCGCCGGCGTGGCGTCGCTGGCGTCGCCGCCCGCCACGCCGCCCGCGCAGCCCGCGCCGCGCGTGTTCCGCACCGAGGCACAGCACAGGGTCGAGGATCATCGTAATGCCAACAGGTAATTTATTTATTTATTTATCCATTTATTTCAGGCATCAAGGCCCTTAAAAACACATACAATGCTATATTAATATAACTTAAAAATACTATAAATACATACAACATTATAATTACACTAAAAAACAAACTAACGCACACGAAGTGTCTGCGTCGTGTTTCGCTGACTGGTGTCATGTAGCCGACCACGTAACCGGCGGTACACAATACCCTTCGGCCAGAACTCTTCCTTGAGGAACTTCTCGAGATGATGTGTCGGAACACGCACCACGAACGACTTGAAGTCCGAGTTGTGACGCGACTCCAGCTTCTCGACCCTCAAAGTCCAGTTGGTCTTCACACGCATGTACTCCACGATCTCCTCAACCTTCGTGGAGTGGTGCAGTCTGGACACGTACAGACAACAACAACAACAACATCTTCCTCTACGCAGACTAGCCATCTACACACAAGACATTAAACAGCGTCAAATCAAATTAGCTAGCGAAACTCCACGGTGTACGTGATGAGTATCGATATTTAAACATGATAAAACAAAAAAAAAAAAAACCGGCCAGGTGAGTGTACACTGAAGGGTTCCGTACTTGGTATGATTTTTTTTATTTCAAGAACAAACTTAACTTTGTAGTTGAAAACATGTTCTCGTATACATATACGATATACGTTACAATCATTCTCCAACTAGTCCGCTCAACGAATAACCAAAAAGGAGGTGTAGAGTACGTGAGCTGGGACCTAAGCGATTTCTTCAGAAAGTTGTTCAGGGTGCTTAGGGAGTAAACATACTAAAAGTCCCCGCGTCTAGGGGGTGAGCCGGAGTGGGGGGGAGAAGTTCCCACTTTTGAGTCTTTCGCTAGTATCTTTAAAATGGTGCGTCGTACAGAAAAATTATCTTCTATGTAATGAAAGCTCATAAAATTTTCTACAACTTTTATCTTTAATACTTTTTCGAATTCCTACTCATTTTCGAACTTCACGTTCCGGAAAAGTGAAAATTTTCGAAAAAGCGACTTTTAGCAAACACTAGCTGGTGCCTGCTACTTCGTTCGCGTTATTTCGGGATAAAAAGTAAGCCAGGTCTGTTAATCCAGGTCCTAATCTATATACCTACCAAATTTCATCCAAATCCGTTCAGCCGTTGAGATGAATGGTTGTCGTTGACCCACCACTGCTATTTCAGCGAATGTGAAGTCGAAGGCTAGAAGCTTGATTTTTTTAGAGCTCCAAGGGACCGTATTTGATGGATGATTGATTTGATATACAGGGACATCGACGCGCAACCGCTTACCATGGAGTCAGTACATGATTCTTTCTTTTTCTTAATTTTTACGTTTTTTTCTGCAGCTTTTTTTACTGAAAACTGTATTGTAAAATCACTATTTCTATCTAGCCCAATGAGATTTTTAATTAAAAAATAGTAAATTCACTTGTTTCTCTTAAAATAGCAATGTAAATAAAACTCGAAAGGGCAGCGCGCGGTATCACGGTAGGTAGTGCGCGCGCGCCATCCGCGGAGCGTTTTGATCGCGTTGTATGCAATCACAGATTTATAAACTAAATGGAGATATGGTGTGGCTGCCCAACTGTTCGAGTCCGGCTGTCGCCTTCAACTACATATGCACTACAATACGAACACGCGCTCACTCACACTATAACAGTCTGTTTGTTTCTGTTTTGTGCATACATTGTTCGCACGCGCCACGTCCCCTTGGCATATCTCCCTTTAGTTTATAAATCTGTGTTTGCAATACATTGCGCACTCAAAAATGTAAATTTTTTTAACCGGTCATTTCCGAGATGAATGTCTTTCGTAATTTTATTTATGACATCAGGTGTAACCTTTTCACGACGTTTGCGCGTCGATGTCCCTGCCACCCTGTATATTTCTACGCGTTCCTTAGAACAAGGGTCTTGACAGACATTTTTAACAATTAGTCGTTCTCCCAGTGGTCGCGGCGTGTCGGTGGAGCGTATCATCCCCATCACGGTGGCGGCGGGCGAGCCCGCGTCCCCGCCGCCGCTGCCCAGCGTGCCGCCGCCGCCGCTCACGCCCAGCACGCCCGGCACGCCCGGCACGCCCGGCACACCCTGCACGCCCGGCACGCCCAAGCCTGTGCCCACAGCTGCTCATAGAGTCACACCGCTCAGGTTTGTAGCATTACTTTATAGTTGACATGTCACTCTAATCCAGCAGTGCGATTCTGTAACCATTTCACCGTGAAAACTTAGGTGAACTGAGCTATCATTCCAACTCATGCTAAGGGATTGACACTATTGACAGCTCACTCTAAGCTCACTTCACCTAACTTTTCACGGTGAGATTTTTACAGAATCGATCGGCTGGTGCTACACAATATTGTTTTTACTAGTTACTGATCCACCACATTTATTTAAGCTACTAAGATTTTCTTGACAATGCAGTGGATTATTTAACAGCTAATTATGGTTTTATCTATTTTTTCAATTAAATAAAAAACGATAAGGGTTCTTTGTTTCAGTACGGAACCCTAATAAATTACCATGAGATAAGCCTTTGCAGCTGTTTGATTTTATTTTTTTATTATCGCTTATTTCCGTGTGTACATGAAAATTAACTCGAAAAAAATATCGATTTTAATTGATCTATCAACCATAAGGGTGATAAATCGGTTCATAGAGTGGAGATGTAATATCTCATTTGTACCGTGTAGACGGCTGGCATCAACGGAATCTGGCAGCGCGAGCGAAGCATGCAGCAGTCCAGGCGAGCCCATCAAGAAGTCTGCGCGCGAGTTCATCATCCCTATCGCGGTGGAGGGCAAGGGCTACGTGACGCCGCGCCAGCGCTCCCTGGAGCCCGAGCCCGGCGCGCACGGGCCCGGCGCCCGGCACCACCGCGCCGCCAAGCCGAGGCGCATCAGGTACGCATAGTCAAATGGAAGGCTTCTTTACTAAAATAAAGGCCGTGGACGAGCCCCGTCAATCATAATGCCGCATTATGGTTGTTCTTTTTTGTAGCAAACATTTTTTTGATTGCTGCATTTTTTTAAAGCGCAAAACCCAGCTTTTGCAGTGATCCAAGCTACATCAGTGACACACAAGACTAGTAAGTGCTCATGCACACGCGCGGCACCCGTCAATGGCAGAGGAACCGTAGCCGTTGACATCGTGCGGCTCGTGTATACGAGCACTAATATGCGTCTGTCGATCGCAGCCTATAAAGTACCGCAATTTAGACAAGCAACGTTGTATTCTTCACTAATCTTTAACCATATTTAACATGCTGACTTCTCCGTGTTCACCAGCAGCCTAGTAAGCGGCGGTGAATCAGAGGAAGAAGAAGACGCGCACATGCACCGGCTGCGGCCCAGCCGCGCCGCGCGCGCCGAGTCCGTCAGCTCCGGCGAGGACGACGAGGAGGACGAGGGCTTCCACCTGCTCACTGCGGAGAACCTCTTCTCCACGCTGCTGCACCGGGTGAGTAACACGAGAATCCTACGGGAAGACAGCTGTACTGCTATTCTGTAAAAATCGCACCATAAAAACTTAGGTGAAGTGAGTTTCAAGTGACCTGTCAATCTCTAGAATAGCGTCAAGTAGGATGACAATTCACTTCAAGGTCACTTCACCTAAGTTTTTACGGTGAATCCTGTACAGAATAGTTAATAGTTGGCTGAGCTCATCACAAGTAGATACAGCCTTTTTCTCAACATAAGAAAAGAAAGAATGCACATTTATTTAGCACAAACTAAAAGCCATACAACATATTCTGTAAAATAAATACCAAAACGTGTATTCCGTGTAAGAGTCTACAATGACGGCTGAACATACGGGGTCAACACGTCTCTCCTGGCTGAAGTTGAAGCCATACATGACAAATATGTTAGATGCGGACGTTGCGCCGTGACAGTTGAAATGATGACCGAGAACAATTTTTCACCACCTCTAACATCCTCAGATTCCCTTTCATTTTGCACGAGTGACTCATTTCGTGGTTCATCTCTGTCTGGCTCGTGCTGCAAAAGATTTATCTCTATTTACTTGACATTCTTCATGTTATGTTTCCCGTACCTTACAGGTGCGCGCACTGACGAACCGCCTGAACGGCGAGGAAGGTCCCGGCTTCAGCCAGCACTCACTCTTCAACAACCTACAGTCGCCGTTCTTCAACAGGTAAAAAACTTAACTTTACAAACGTATGGCTTAACTATACATTAACTAAGATAAATCTGTAACAAATAAATAAATGAAAGTTAAAGATTAAAACCTGATATAACAGGATACTTTTAAATGATTCTAATTAAAACACTCTGTTAAAATTTTCATTTAAAATTCTTCTTTTTAATATATTCCCTAGTCATTCAAAATTATATTTCGAATTTAATAATAATTTTCTAGACTTACCTACTATAATTACAAAATTATTTATAGTGATAAGTTGAAAATCGTAATTTGCTTACGATTTTGAACTATGTCAAAATAATCTTGAATATTGGAGTCCAATTTCATTATTTCAAGAAAGCTCATTCATAATTTATATTGATAACATTTCTATTCATAAAGTTTGATTATAACAATGACACAATTTAATAATTTAACAATCATGCTTTACGTTTTCATTTCGCAAATATAATCAATACTTTAATGAATACAAGTGCGAAATCGCATGTAAATTTATCGTGATTTTCCGACTAAAATAATGTTAATTTTATGCATGCAGCCCCCACTTACCAAGGAGAAACTTATTGTGAGTATACTTTAATCATTTTATACACATTACAATAACACGATCATATTTTAATAATTAATTTTTCAATGACACTGTAACACCTTTTATTATGATTACATGCAGCACTCATAGATATGTGGAAAGTAAAAGAAGTGTGTCGGAAACGTAAGTTTATATGAGTTTACAATACATACTGGAGAAACGACCTGAAACAAGAACACACATACACTACACACTAATAGAAATCAGAATAAATATAGAAAACAAAGTATGTTGTTTTATCTTTTTTGACAAATCGTGATAAACTCTGATTTTATTTGCTAGACTGAAATGACAGCTGCGATCGACCTTGTCAACATGATACATTGCATTAATGTAATGATCAGATGTCATTTTGGTCTAGTAAATAATCTGAGGTTACCTACATGCTTTCAAATTAAGTTTTTTTTTTTATGGAACCATACTTTCAAAACTGAAAACTTGAAACAAAGTCCTCTTGATTAAATAAATGAACAAATTACTCTGACACAATATTATACACACTTTGTATTAGTGCAAGAGAGCGGTTTATGTTAACCCAAGCCGCCTTTTTGAAACCACACTCCTGCACTGTCTTTTTATACGGCAAAAGGGATATCTGTGGGACTCACGTATCATATTTGTACCCGTATAAGAATGAAAGTTAGCACGTACGAGAAGACTTATTCCCGTATTTAAAAACGTTCAAAATCTAGTCGCGATCTCATCTCAGTGACAACCAATGTCAAAAACTCATCAAAAATGTAGATAGAGGTCAAAAGTAAGATGTGAACGTTCTTAAAAATACGGTATTTGCCCCTCTGTGGTTGGTAATCCTGTAAACTGCAAGTGTAATATTTGTGCATACTTATCTCTTTTGCCTACAATACGTTCATTCCCAATTCTACAGGAAGTTTTTAATCTCAATTTACGTGTACTCTAGACGCGAGGGCTGGGGCTCCCGCGACATGCACGCGGACTTCGACTCGATGTTCAAGCCGCGCACGCACATGCCCCGAGGTGAGTCCGCTTTGCACCCGCTTGCTACCCGCGCACGGGGAAAACGTTGCCAATATCACGCTCACGCCTGAGGCATGCACCGACACGCACACTTTTAGTATTTTGTTGGTGTATTTTCATTACATTTTTTTTTATAAATAGAAGAATTTTATCTTAAGCTTTGTCTATAAATGAAATGTTTAAGCAAAATCGCATTTAAATAAATCTATGTTCTTTTTTGCGTTTTTAAATAATATTTTTGTAGCGTTCGCAATATTTTACACACAAATTCTAAATGTAAAAACATGATTATTCATTTAAATTGTTTTTTTTTTAAATATTTTCTAAGTAAACACACTATCCAAATAATAATACAATTAATTTATTAAATCACAATATTTCTCAACAAAAACACTTTATAAATTGTTGCACATATTGTATTTTTTATTCGAATTATTCCAAATTGTTTGTGTAAAACACTTGATGTTATGTAAATTCCACAGTACGTTTGGCATAGCAGCATGAAAAGCAGTTCATCAGTTACTTCTTATTTCGAAGTGATTTTTGAAACATGTTTTGTGTTATTCATAATTCTTGACATGTTAAAAAGATCGTAAGAGCTTTATCATATTTGTCAACATCATTACTAAATTAGAGCATAGTTTAGTTACCAACATATCGATAAATATTATCGATAACTGCGTATAGTTTCTTTTAAAATGTGTTACCTTAAAAAAACTATACAGCTGCTTGACACACACTAGTCTATGCAGTAGTCTAGAGCACGGCACACGTTGTAAGGATACTGTGATTCGTTAACCACTGTTAGCATTAGTTTTACCACCTCGCTGCGGATGGAGCTCTATTTTTTTTATACAAAACAAACATTCTATATTGCATTTTTTTAATATGTTTAAAACCCGTTCAAAAAACAAGAATTAGAAACACTTTTTACCGCTATTTTGATGCTGACAAAAATGATAAATCCTTCGCAATAAGTTCGTCGCGTCACCGTCGCACTGCAACACGCAAGTAGTTAGCGCTGCCTCGCACGGTCAACGACACTCACAAGAAAGCTAGCTTCACTAAAACAAATAAATTAACTCTCAAACCATTCCATAAAGTGCTCCAAATATACGCCACCAACGAATTACAGTAACCATTGCCTCCGATATTCGCGACGTTTTCCGCCGTCGACATCGTTTTTTTTTTCTCAATTAACATCAATGTCATGTATGATAGACTATCGATATAAGAGCCATCTATCGATATATCGATGTAACATGGCAGACATACCCACAGTCTATTGTATATCTTGTGTTCTTAGAGTTCATTAACATTGTTTTAATTAATAAAGTTAACATTTTTTTGCATTGTAGTGTATTATTGTATTCAAATTGCATTCTTTGTGCAGGTGTTGACTTTCTCCTACCCGCTAACACTAGCAGGAAAATGTTGCGTTGCTCTCAATTATCATAAATTCAGTTATTTCAGTTGCATCGCATGAAATGTACGTACAGGACATTTCACTTGCATCTCCTGTGCCAATGCAGTACTATTTTTTGTATAAAGTAGATATTAATTCATTTCTTTTATTCTTTTTTAAACTGTCGACAATTTTCAGTGATAAATAAAAATTGAGTTATAAAAATAATGATGCAGCGTGACAGTTAATTAATTTGTTTGTCAAGTGATCATGGCATACATGTGTAGATAGTGGATGTGGTAGCACTCGATGTTGGGCGACACGTATGTCAGTATAGAGATCATGTCACGAGTTCATATGCTACCGCGGGGCTGGGACAACTGCAGCCAGACTAGCGAGCGCTCGCGGCGGTGGGTGGGGGGGGAGCAGGTGACTCGCGCTAGTGAAGCGGTAGTGAGCTTGTGTTGGTGTGGTTGCAGTTGGGTTGCGCGTTACACTGCATGCTCCGACCAAATCTTCACTTCACAGCGGCACCAGCGCCAACCACAAATCTGCCACAAACGCCACACAAGAATAGGTACTAAACTATATTTATTTCTTCATTTATGTGTTTTTGTGTTCCGCACCGTGCGCCGCGGCTGTTATCAGATAGAGATGCCTCTACTATGTGAAATATATCGCTGAAGCCATAATTTAGTACGCATTTGATAAATTACTATCCCTACAGAAGCAACATTTTAATGCATTCTTTTGTGATTTGTTTTCGCATATTTAAAGCTTAACGTTTGACCTAATTTGACTAGTGAGTATTTAGTATTGTAGATATGTATTAACTTTTAACTGATCGCATCGATGTTTGCATCTTTCGTGGATTTACTACAGGCGCACAGAGCCCTCAGTCTTATTGCACTCGATTCTCTATCTAAAGATCAAACGAGGAGGTTCCGCTCGTAGCTCCCTTTCGTTCTCGATCGTCGAGCGGACGCAAAACAGATTTACAATATCGTCACTGTAAATATTCCATGACAGCGAGCGTTCTGCATGATCGAAACGTGTGTTTTTCGATTAAATTTCAGGTAGTAGTAAGAAAACCGGTAAGCACCGTACCGGGCCCCAAAACGCGGAATCGAACGTCGAAAGCGGACTAGACCTGTCGGACTTGGACCTGAGCTCGATCGAGTTCTCGGAGCGCGAGATGCGCGCGCTGTCGGGCCTCACGCCCGCGCTGTCGCGCCGCCTGCAGCGCCAGCTGTTGGCGCACCTGCCGCCCGCCGCCGCGCGCACGCTGCGCCGCACGCTCTCGCTGCACGGCGCCCCCGTGCGCCCGCCCGCGCCCGCGCGCTCGCACTCCGCCGACCACGAGCAGGACGAGCCCGCGCCCACGCGCTCGCACTCCGCTGACCATGAGCAGGACGAGCCTGTGCCCGTGCCCACGCCCAGCGCGCCCGCCGCACCCGACACTCCCACTGAGGCCGCTGCGCCCACCGCGCCCACCGCGGCCGCCGATCTCACCCCGCCTACTGACGAGCCCGCCCCGCCCGCTGCCGCTCCTGAGACCCCTAAAGAAACAAAGGAAGAAAGTCCAATAGACGCGGCGGCACCTCAATACTCAACTTTGCCGCGGCCGCGAAGACGGTCCAGTTCGCGGGAGGTTACTCCACTATTGGCCGCAGTCGACGTGGAGTGTCCGTCGCCTAATTCGCTCATGCGAGAACCGCTCGCGACGCGGCCGCGCGACCGGCCCCTGCTCAGTAAATACTTGACCCCGGAGCGGACGCTGTTGTTGGACGACACGTACGGCTCGGACGGCGGCAGCGGTGCGTCGGAGCCGAGCTGCCCGGCGTCGCACGGCGCTGCGGCGGGCGCGGCGCTGCGCCGGCACTCGCTGCGCGCGCCCAGCGGCGATCAACCCCGCCGCCGCGTCTCGAGGTTCCTTCGCTCAGACTTTTTCGACTCTCCGCCGGACGAGAACCTTTACGAGCGCCAACGAAAAGAAAGAGAGTTGGAAACTCAGAAAATCTTGCGAGAGATCAGAGAAAAGAGAAACAAATCGCAAGAGGCGGCAGCCGCGAAAAGTCCCATAGACATAGCCGACGCACCGCCCGCGTTCCGGGACGACTTTACCGCTACCAAGAAGTGTCTCTCGCCCATAGGGCTCGTCGGAAGCAAAGAGCGCAGTAGGTCCAACACTCCATTTTTCCCGATCCTTGATAACATTAAAGAAACCGCGGTGGATTCGTCCGCATCGACGTCGAACTCGAAACGTTACACTAATTTGGAAAATTCAAGACAAAAAACAGTTATCGATGAAAACTCCTCTAGTAAAGATTCCAGATTGATCCGACCCAAAAGCTACCCTGTGAAGACTTTAGATTCTATAGATGAACCCAGTGAAAATGTGCTGGCTGAAAGTTCGTTTAGTAGAGAATATGATAAAGAGAGGTCTTTGCCGAGAGAGTCAAAATTAATAAGACCGAAAAGCTACCCTGCAAGTAGTCCATCGCCAGAAAAAGTTTATATTAGTCGTAACGTTAAAATAGAAGATTCTAAAGACACTTCACCGAAAGATGAGGTAGTTAATCCCGAAATTAAATCTGATGTAGAAGTAAGTTTCAGTATTACCTTGCCTAAGAAAAAGCCTGAAGTAGTGACAAAATCCGATTCTGTAAAAAATAATACAAAGCTGGAACAAAGTACCGAACCAAAAACGGAAACGGATATAAAACCTAGTGACACTAGTTTGTCTTTGAAAAAGTACAGTATAATCAAAAACAGAGACAATGATAAGTCTGAAACAACAGAAGTAAAAACAGAAAACAGTATGACTGTTCCGAATGGCGGACCATCGGTTGACGTTGTGAAAGTTACATCTAACGGAGACACTAAACACACAACTATGGATCAGACGTCGAAGAAAGACGAAACGGCCACAAAAACCGGTGATACCGATCAAACAGAAAAGAAAGGCACAGTAAAGAAAAAGATTATTAGAAAGGTTTCATCGAAATCTAAGACTGATTTAGGAAGCAACCAAGAAACTAGTGATGCTAAAACAACTGAAAAGAAGAAAGTTACTAAGAAAGTAAAGGAAAAGGTTGCCGATGAGGATGGTACGAAATCAACAGTCACAAAAAAGAAATCTGTTTTGCAATCAATAGGTCATAAGTTAGAAAAGTTTGCGTCTAATAATAAATCTAGCTCTCCAGAAAAGGGGGCTGAAAATAGTGTAAGGAGTGAGACGAAAAAAGATAGTTCTAAGTTAAGCAGATTGCAACGAGAGCAATCAGTGCCCGTCAACGTAGAGCCTACAACCGAATCAAATCTTATTAAAAGAGCTGTCACACTGACTGATGTCGCCGCTCTGGAAACTCAGCAAGCACCTCAAAACAAAACCACCGTTTCAAAAGTATTAGGACTCTTTAAAAAATTCGAGCCGAAGGAAAGATCAAAACCTATTGTTGAAAAATCTCTCTGCGAAAGTCCTGAGCAGCCTAATGTCAGTAATTGTAAAACTGAATCTAATCCTGAACCCAGTGCGGATAGTCTTGACAAAGATAAACCTCGCAGACCAACTTCACTACTGTTGAATGGTCTTGGACGCAAAAATAAATATGGGAGAACCTCTAGTGACACTGTCTCCACATTGTCCGTAGATAACGATGATCAGCCTGCGTCCAAAAAGGAAAACGAATCAAAGAACATTAGAAACAGTTTAAAATTAGATTTCTCTAGATTGCCAAGAGTTAAGAAAATAGTTCCTACTAATCCTGTGATAGAACCTCAAATTATGAATATTTCCTCTGTTGACGGTGAGACTGAAAAGAAAGATATTCCAGAAAAGAATGCCGCGTTTGTAGACAGTAGTACACATGATGATGTCACTGAAGCACAGAGTTGCAGTCGGTCGAGAAGTAGGTCAACTATTTCAAACTCCGAGTTGAAGTCTGATATTAGCGCTGATAATAAGTTTTCCGATAGAAACCCCCTATCTCCTTCAGAGAATACCACAGTACACCTCCGAAATCACGATTCCACCACACCTGAGAAAGAAGACATTGTCGATAGAATACGTAGGAAAAGCTTTTATTCAAGATTCAACGAAAAGAAACAACGACGAAAGAGTAGTTTAGTGGGCCCTGGAGCGGCCGAGTACGACCCGGTCGCTAGAATACACTCCCAACCGACCGACACTAAGTACGACGTGTCGCCGACATCGCCGCTCACCTACGACTTGTCTCCGTTGTCTCCAGGGCTCTCCGTCTCGTCTGACTTGTCGCCGTCCACGGAACGCTATAGATCTCTTTTAACCGACCTGCCTGTTAACACTAGGAGTAACTTAAGGTTTGAAAACTATGGACTGAATGATAAAATTGATACTTATAGATCTCTCGATCGCAACGACTTTAGAAAATATCCGGGGAGCAGAAGTTATTTAGACTACGACCAACCATCCTCGTACGGTGCCAACCGGTACTCCAGAACGAAATCCCTTTTGGATAGCTCCGACGGATCTGAGGATAATAGTCTTGTCAATTCGTTGAGAGATCCTCACAAATACAACAGAACTATATCAATGTATTCGCCTGGTAACTATGCTACTTATAGACCAAAAAGAACTACTCGCAACTCTGCGATTATTTTGAAAGAGAGCGAAAAAGAAAAGAGCCCAGAAAACATATTGGAAAAAATAAGGCAAAGAAAAAAGATATCAATCAGCGTGACCAGGAAACCCGATGCTGAGAAGGAAACACTGCCAAGGTGTGTATACTTTTGTACTTACATGTTACGTAAATAATTTAAAATAACTTTCCCAAAGTGAAAGATAATACGATTTTATTCTGTGCACGCTTCACGCTTCCGAATTAAAGTTTATAGCACTAATGCTTTTAAAAAGTTTTACATCCTATACATAAGCAAACGAAGAAGTTTTGTGAAATATGTAAAATACTAGAATGCCTCCGAATGTAGATGGTAGACCTAATATTCACTTCTGCTGAGTCCACAATGATATTGCTCGTAGAGAACTCTCAAACAGAAAGCTACAAACATCATTTTAACGTTCAAAATCATACGACAGTAGAATTAATATTTTAAATGTAATATGCACTTCATAATTGACACATCACAGAGCAATACAAGAGGAAGAAAAACGCCGAAGAAGTTTGTTCAGCAACCACATAACGTGAGTGTATGTTTCAGATCCAATATCTCACCGAAAGGCGACCGCGAAGGCGACCGTGCAGAATGCTCTGAGAAAGTTGACTGAGAGGAATTATTGATTGTGACAGGATATAACTTGATTTTGTGATTTATATAAGCATTTTTGACAATTAACTTTGCGAACTTATTGCGAGGACACTGTAGGGGTAGGTGTATCTGACGGAACTTGATGTTTTCATTGTTTTTGTTATAACTTATTTACAATGTCATTATAGTCTTTTATTAGTATTGATCTAATCGAGGCTGCATCGATACTCTTGCCAAACGTAGCATATACTCACGTGTTTTTAGATTTCATGTAAATTAAAAGAATCTCATCACCGACAGAAGACTGTCTTTAGTGGCAAACTTAGGTAATACTTATTGAAATGAATCTCTCACTGAATTCAAAGTATCCTAAAAGTCATGAAAAAATTAGAATTAAATGTTACTTGAACATTTCCGAATGTTAGGCATTTGGGTTATCAAATCAAATAAATTATAAATAGGGTGTAGCTAGTTTCATACAGATTCATCCAATTACAACAGATAGTATTTATAAATTGTTTTGTATGAACTTTGTTGGCTTTCTTCAAAGCGCGGTGTCCACCAACTACCGCACATTTGATACAGCTTTTTAAGCTGAGCAGATTTTGTTACTGTTAATTAATATACGATTGACTATTGAAGTGTAATAATATATTTTGCAAAGAGTGGACTTTTTGTTAAGTGTTTATTGTAAATTGATTCTTATGTGCCTTTATAAAACATAAGTGACTGGATTTGATATAGTCCATTTTATTGAAATATATAAAATGACACAAATTTTAGAGTGTGTTTGCACAAATACGTTTTACTCAACATTATTATTAACTATAATTTTTCTTAGTTACTATCAATTTACATTTTTTTATGTGACCCTAAGTCAGTTTAAGTTTAAATATTTATCATAACCATTATAGTATTGAATGCTAAGTCACGACGTAACAGTAATCGAATAGAATGGTGCTTAGATGATTTCATTAGGAATAACTATTTATAGACCGGACTTGTAATAGACTCACACAAAACGTGTATATTTTTAGCAATAGCGTTTTCAGTTTTAAATGTATTATTGTAAGCTGCTGTTTGTTCGACTCAACTAGTATTGCATACGACGCCGCGTGATTGTAGCGCCAATCGTTTTTAATTTTTCTTTTGCTGTCAGACAAGTCAGGGAGCGGCTAGTTAGATATCAGTGGTGTTAACTGTTAATAAGCAATAATTTTACGCAAATCCGTTCATCTTCGTAATTTCGAATCTATTTATTAATTTTTATTAGAATTGAAAATTATTTATTGGTGTGTGGTGATCTTTAATGTTTCTCTTTAGTCATAGTTACCGCGGTGACATTGGAACTGTGATTCTTACGATTGATATTAAATTTGCTATCACACACGTTTTGTATTGAATGTGAATAAATTATATAGTTAAAAATGTGTTTTGTGATTTATATCGTCATCCCAGTTGATTGAATGAATGGTATTTAGATATCTTCAGAACTAAATACCTTGAACATGAGTAAGGTATAAACCTTGTAGCAGAGCAGCTTTAGTGGCATCGCAAGTTAATTTAAGTTAAGTTTTTCCATAACAACATGCCTGTATTTCCCGAAGGGTAAGGCAGAGGTGTGAGGTACCTACAGTACACCCACATTTCGCAAAGTTTGCTATTGTCGCATCTATTTCGAATTAGTTTATCTAACAAAAGGGGGAATAGAAGGGGAAATTTATTAGCTCTTATTCCCCCGTGTTCTCGCTCCACCAAAGCCTGTTATTGGTGCTGATCTCAGATCCTGGCCTATTTTCAGCTGATAGGATATTGGCTTACAGCAGGGGTTGGCCTAGATATGATGGAGGTATCTAAACGCGTTGGGTAAATTATACAAGGTTTGTTGGAAAGGAATCTAAAGCTGTAAGCCTTTAGGGTCAGTTCACACCGAGACGCGACGCGACGCGACGATAAGTACTGGAAGAGGCCAGTGATTTCGCGCTGCGCCGCGCGCCGCATCGCAATGTCGCGAGGTGCATCGTAAAATCGTTGGCAACACGACGCAGCAAGACGCCGCGCGGCGCAGCTAGACGCCGCGCGGCGCAGTGGGACGTGTCTACATTCGCTACGTGCTCCCGCCCCGCCCCGCGTCCACCCGCAGTCTACCATTTGCAAGCGCATGAGAACGACGTATATTTGGCGGGTGCATTATGGAGATCGTAACTTTTTGTAACCCATTTTGTAATAATCATAAAAAAAAATCTGGATAATTGGCAATATGGTCATAAGCCAGGGTATGAAATTCACCATGAATTAATCTATTTCTCCATAAATTATGCACCCAAATACTCATGTGTGATGTTTTCTTTTTAATTTTATTTTTGTATTCTTCTTCCTCTTCTGCAAGAAGTCCGATTATAACAAGATCCCAGTCTATCATTTCATTATAATATCACTCGATCACTCGACCGTACTGCATCAATTCTGCATGAAGTCTGGACGGAAATAGTAGAGACAAGTCGCCACGGCGGCCTCAGCTGCGCCTCGCGGCATCGCGCTGTGCCTCGCGGCGTCGTGAGGCGCAGCGCCGCTCTCGCACGCCGCGCGTACCGGCGAAGTAGGTACCGCTGCGTTGCTCTACGCCGCGAGGCATCACGAGGCGCAGCGCTGCACGGCGCAACGTATTCTGAACTCTCACAATGCAATGTGTACCTTTTCGTGTAGAAAATAAAGTATATTTTGAGTCACTCTTTTAAAGTGTGCGCGCAGCGTCGCGTCGCGTCGCGTCTCGGTGTGAACTGACCCTTATAGGGCAGAAACGAAATTTGTAGTTGACGAGGCTAACTTTAGGGTCGTTTTTATCAATAAAAAATCGACCTTAAAGTTTATTAGACAAGTCGGGTGGTTACAGGCGCTGAACAAATTTCGTTTCTGCCCTATAAAGGGTTAAAAGTGTCAATAGCTTATGTTCTTAAAACTCAGCTAATAAATAAAACGCAAATTCGGTAGGTATACATATTTTGGTATTTTATTATGACATTTAAGTACGAGTATATTAATAAAAATACAAACTCAGAATCAGTATACATTTGGTATTATATTATGATATTAAGTTGATATTAAGATTTAGTACCAGTACGGGTATATTATTATTATTAGGTCGATACAGTATAGTTGGTGCGAAACCCGAGCGCGCGTCATTTAACTTTTGACTCATTGACATAAGGGTTAAACTACTACGAATAACGCGCGCTAGTGAAACGATACAACTGTATGGTCTGTTCCAAAAGTATCTGAGAAAATGTAAACAAATAGATAAGAAAACGTACATGTCAATTTGTAGTGACACTTACAGTACAATTACAAATCTCTGCTTTGGTTTTATTATTTGAGTAGATACTCAAAAAGCCGAAATTCAAATGTTAAATCTTCTTGAAGATGTTTTTCGTTTTACAATTGAGGTTCAATTTTATAATCTTAATTTTCGTCGATGTTGTTTCAATTTAATAATGTTGTTGTTTGTTGATAATGTTGTTTGTTTTTTATGTTGTTGTTGTTTGTTGTTATTTTTCTTTCTTTCTTCTTTCTTTTCTTTACTATTCAAACAATAATTGTTAGAAAAAGTACATAATCAGCCTATAATGTTCCCACTGCTGGGACACAGGCCTCCTCTCGGTGAGAGGGAGCGGGCCGTAATCCACCACGCGGGCCCAGTACGGATTGGTAGATGTCACATGTCTTCGAATTTTTGCTTCTAGGACATGCCGGTTTCCTCACGATGTTTTCCTTCACCGTTTTGAGAGCAGTGGTGATGAAATAATTTACACAAAGTAAAGCGCCTGTCTGGGTTCGAACCTACGACCTACATCTCGTAAGTCGCGGCCGATACCACTGGGCCACCACTGCTCTCTGTTAGAAAAAGTGTTGCGATATAAAGTTGAAAACTATTCTAAATACAATGTGTAATCTATAATAATGTGTGAGTAAGTAGTAAGTGATTGCCTGAACAGGGTTTGTTTACACTTTAATCAGATATTTTTGGAACAGACTATAGTAATTATTGTGTGTGGTTTTTATGCGGCGACAGTTTGGAGCTCTTGGAAGTACTTGCTGTCTTTATCTGCCAGCTGTTCGAGGATTTCGTCGATGTCTGTGTTCGGGAAACGTTCTACCCACGATTTGATCATACCTTCGGCCGTGGCTGGGTAGCGCTTCAGGTCTATTTCCTCACCTGAAATGAAAAGGGTTTTATGGCAAGATTCAACTGGCGAACTTTGACTTTGCTAAGTAAATTAAGCTGTTCATAAGAATATAAACCTATTGGACCTTATTACAAAACAAGGTTTATCTTTAGAACCAGGCTTAAATCATTTATTTCAAATAGGCACTTTTGAACGTGAAAAACTACATTAAAATAAAATTGATTCTATTCGCCCCTTTTAAAAGGTAGTTTTCGTATGGAGAAGAATGGGCAAAAATCTCCACCGTTTGTAATAAGACGGTTTATGTTTCAACCTCGATTTTATATAATTTTCTCTTTTATGTGTCTGTAATTTTTGTTTTTTAACCGTTTTAATTAAAGTAAATAAACAAATAACCGCCACTTACCTTTGTTGCTGTTAATGAGGAAGGTGTTGGGTTGTACAAAGATATTGCGCGGCTGCTTGTGCATCATCACGATCTCGCGCCAGCGGCCCCAAGGCTCGTCCAGGCGGCTGTACTTCTCGAATAGCTTATCTCCAGCTTCGAAGTCGGCCGTAGCCTTTATTGTTTGCAGTTTAACTAGGAAATCACCTGGAAATTGATTGATATTTTAGTTTTTGTGGTGAAGAACGATATAATTTATGTTTACTTACAGAAGTTTAGATTGTACGAAAATGGTCCCCAGGATGACTGGGCAAGAATATTTATACATAAATAAGCCATTTATAAAAATCCCGCCACTACTTCGCACGGTTTATACTACTTGGCAAAACATCGAGATTCATTTATTATATGTAAGTTTAATATTAATGTATATATAAATAAACATAAATGTTCCGGAGCAAATTCTCTAAACGTTGGTGAAAACCGTATCAAATTTAAGAAAAATCCGTTGCGAATTTTAGAAGGATAATGCCGCGCAGTCACACAGACCTTCCTCCTTTAGTCTCTTTTCGGTCCTGTGTAAAGACTTTAACTTATTATAAATAATAATTTAGTCTCTTTTGTCCTTTTAGAGTAACCATGAATTCAGCACATGACCCCTTAGAGAAAAAACATTCCATCGGTTTAAAAAAAAATATCTGCTGTTTCGTAGAAAAGTGTACCAATAAATACTTACGCGGTCAAAATATATGGAACAGCAAATTTTTGATGGAATGGGACGCGATGGGGTTCAGTTCAGAATCATGAACTGAATCCATGGTAACAGGTTGTGCGGTAATGGCCTTGCCACTGTATCTATCTCATCCATCCAAGATGCATAGAGCCGTCCTACAATCCTATCCTACTAATCTTATAAACGCGATAGTTTGTGAGGATGGATGTATGGATAGATGGATGAATGGATGTTTGTTACTCTTTCACGCAAAAACTACTGAACGGATTTTGATGAAACTTTACAGTAATATAGCTTATACATTACAATAACACATAGGATTCTTTTTATCCCGATATTCCCACGGGATCAATATTTATACGGGTGAAACCGCGGGGCGCTGCCAGTACAAAATATTACAATAGCCTTCGTTATGATATTCATCATTTTCCCACGTACCAATGATCTTCTTCCCCCGAGTGGCGAGGTGTTCCCGCTGTAGTGTAAGGCACAGGTTCTTGCCAGGTTCAGTCTCCGTAATGGTGAGCATTCCTTCGCCTTCCAGCTCCAATAGACGCATCAGCACGAAGCGTGCACGGGCGTGCGCCTGGGAAAAACGTTTGATAAATTAAATGAAAAAATACTGCTATAATAATAACTCTTTCTAATTGATTTTAAGTGTGTCTTAAGGTGCAATTCTCGTAATTTTAAGAACGTTCACAGTCTGATCTCAGTCTCAATCTGTCAAAAATACCTCTAATTTCCCTACGTTTTTGACAACTTTTTGACATTGATTGCCGCTGAGATGAGATTGCGACTAGATTTTGAACGTTTTTAATTACGGGAATTGGCCTTCAGGTCTCAATATTATTTAGTGACTTGTCTATTGCTCATACTATGTCTACGGTTATTCTAAAGATAGTATATTCATAGATGCAGTACCTGCAGCCAAGTCTTGGTTGCGGGCTGGTACATCTCCGTAGCCTTAGCGGCTCCGTTCCACAGCAGACTCAACCAGTTCACGTAGGTTACGTCCTCAGCTTCCTGACCCTCGTACCCGAAGATTCTGAACAACACAATAAATTAATTTAGCTTCCATGTATTTTATTCCGGAAAAAACACTTATGCTTTGGTACACAAAGTGTATTTTCCGCTGTTACAGTTATGACACCAAGTTTATTGATAAGACTCCTCATTTTCAGACACTGAGGGTTTCTTACCTACATTAGTGTGCAAATGTTCCACATCATTCTGGTAATACACGACTATTAGATCATTCTAGGGGCTGGGTTATTTGTTTTTTTAATCCTGAAAAAAAAAAACAGTTTTTTTACTCACTTCAATATCTCGGGCACCAACGAGAGATACAATCCAACAGCTTCAGCGCGGCACTCCTCGAACGCAGAGCCAAGTGTCGTGAACGTACCGTCATACGTCTCTCCCGGCTTGTACCACGACTCAATCTCTTTACCTGGACCAAACAGAGAGCTATGTTAAAGGTACAATTCTGAAGGTAGCTGCAGACCGCAGCGACAAAGCCGCCCAACCACAATGACAGAGCGCAGCGACACTACTGGTTTCTATGTAACTCTAAGAAAGCGCTTAGTAGATGGCTATTTATTGTATGTCACGGGCAAGAAACTTGCATCGTGTAAACACGTCTTTCGGGTCATACGTATTTCACGAATGCCGATCAGCCCCGCGCCTTCGTTATATGTTGTTTCCTACTATTTAAATAACCAGCGTTAAAGAATCTTTCTTGTAAGCAAATCCACATGACAGTAAAAACGCCCTAAGTTAATGAAGATCGATAAGAAATGACTCTTTCTTAAAGGGATACAAAGCCTATCTAACCCCGGTTAGTCGACATATCGACAAATACGCTAGTTTAAAAGTCGTGTGTGGAGTATTTGTGAATTACTGCGTACTTCTGTTTATTTCCACGGAGTTGCTTGCCCGTTCTTCTCCATGCGAATCTACCCATTGAAACGAGCGACTAGCTTCAAATTTCCGACTAAACGACCTCTTTTTCAATTCATAAATGCCTGTAAATTGTTAAATTGAAATAAATGCTTTAACTTTGACGAATCATTGCTCAGATCTTGAGTAGGATGGTGGAATCTTTCCACTAGGAAAGTAGCAGAAATTTTGTTTGCATCAACCTATTTGCATCTATCGGTAACTATGCTAGAATAGAATAAAAACACAATCCTGAATAAAAATATGATAGAATGTGATAATGCCGCCCAATAATTATTTAATATTCGTTCTTGTTATGTATTTTCAGGTATACATATAATAAAGTATATATAAATAAATAATCTTACCAGTAAGTGGGTTCTTGACCTTATCCTTGTTAAAGTTGAAGGTGCCGTCAGATTTCTGCTGCAACAGCTTGCCGCTGCCGTGGCCGAGCAACTCGTGTAGACCTACTTGTACCTGTCAGGAACATAAATACTTTACTACTAGCTTTTGCCAGCTGCATCGCCCGCGTGGGGGTCGGAAATTATCCCACGGGAACGTACTACCGGGATAAAAAAGAAACTATCTGAGTGCAAAATATCATCCCAATCCATTCAGCCGTTTAGATGTGATTGAGTTATAAACATCCAAATTCCAGTATAGCCTAAGCCAAGCCAGCCAAGCAAGGAACCTATAATTGCATAATTTGTCTGAAAATGAAATTTGAGTTAACCCGAGAATAGTAAAACCTAAAAATATAATTTAAATAATGCTTACTTCAAAGGAAGCAACCCTGTATTTCTCCAAAAGCACCTTGTCGCTATCCGACAAGAATGGAATGACAGACTCCTTGTAGGCAGCCGGGATCACGTTGCCCAGAGACACGTTTTTGAAGCCGAAGTTCTGACGAATCTCATCATCTGTTATGAAAAATATTAATACGTCAATAATGAATAATTTTGTTCCTAGTACAGACGCCAGCAGGTCAAGCTACCCGAAACTGTCAAATTTTCCCAATCAACCTTGAACCGTAATGCTGCAGTGATAAAGTTGAAAAACTATTAAAGAAATTTGACAGATTGTAGTAGCTTGATGTGCTGGCGTCTGTACACAGGACACTAAGTAACAGTTTTTGAGACGGAATTTCGGGGTAATAACGAAACCAATCATGAATAGAGCAAAGTGGTCAAAAGAACCATTAGCTCTACCGGGTCAAATTAAATTAGCTAGCGAAACTCTGCAACCCTGGTGGGTATTGATATCTAAACACTATAAAATAAAAACAAAAAAAAAATTGATTGTTTTTTGGGGTTCAACGACCCCTGGATGTTTAGTTACTTGAAGTATGTGTTGAGAAAACCTATTTCCTTTAGTTTTGTCGTCTTGAGATATCGATACCCACCACGTCTGTGAAGTTTTATGAATTGTGGGATTTTTGCAAATAAAAATATCACCCTATTTTATAGCGACAGTTTTGGTGATGGCGCCAAACAAGTGGCCGAATTCTGGGCAGAGTCCATTTAGATTGCTATCGACACGCTAAGAAGAAGAAGCGACAGTTTTGCTCGACAAGACTTCGAGAGGGTGCAATCAGAGATAGTTGGCAACAAAAAGCACTCCGCTGCTTGTTTTACACCTAAGTAAAACTAAATATTCAGTATTACGATATTAATTATTGCAAATCATAAAAAAATATTTTAATTGCACTACATAGCGATATTTCATAAATACAATATACCTATACACAATATTGACAAATTAATTAAAACAACGAAATATAATACAATAACGAAATGAAAGACAAAAAGACATTCGCTTCGCCATATCTTAGCTAGCCCTTAAATCCATGAAATACGTTATACATACAATTAGGAATGTTAATGCCAGCAGGGATGCCACTTCCCGAGAACGTCATTACGTCTAAACTGGTGAAGTCAGGTCTTAGGAAGGTGTCCTTCTCCAAGTCTTCGCCCCAGGGCAGGTACTTGATGAACCTTTCGGCTCCATCGACGAGGTCGCCGAATTTCTTGGACATTTCTTTGTTGACCATGGCTACGAAGCCTTCAAATTCTCCACGCTGACCGCTGGGATCACGGTACGTTTCGATGAAGCCTTGATATCTGTGGATGAGCGCAAGTGTTTTATGGGAAATGTTTTCATGTTGATGGCTTAAGATGTACTGTATACACTATTGAAATGCTGGCATATAAATTTTAGTGGAGGGGCGTTCAGTTTTGTACAAAGGTGTACCATACGAGTATGTACACCGATAACGAAATTACACAAATAATTAATTCACGAAAATTGCGATTTTCAAGATCTTTGGAAAGAGTGATTAACTTAACGGCGAAAAATAAATGGACATGGAAATCAGCAAATTCCATTAATTTCATATGTTTAGCTTTATCGGGTAACAAGTTATGTGTAGGTAGGGCAACTATCACAAGAGATGATTCCCGTAAATATACACCACAACCACAGCGCGACACTATCTTTTGTTATTTATCAGTTTATTGACATCGGTTCTAGGATTATACGAATTACGTACATCTTACAAGATCTTTGCAAAAAGCATAAACAACAAAAAACGCTTTACGTTTCAATAATCGGTCCCTTATCCTGGATCCAGAACCGGCTGCCCTCCTTATGTTCATTCAGGTTGCCGTCCTTGAAACTGTTCACATAATGTTCTAGCATGTTCCTCTGATTGTCGTTGGCTGCATACTCGCGGGCCATCTTCAAATTGTCATTGACGCGCTTCAAGAGGGGCGAGTAGTCTCCGCGGGTGACTTGGAAATAGGCCCCCTTGTACTTTTCCATCGCCATGGTCAGGCCTGGCATTGGGGACTGTTCCACGCTGGCCAAGTGGATGGTGTATAATGGTACTGTGGAAAGATTAGATATAGCTAAATTGAGAAATTTGAGCGAGATTTTGCGAAGTGGAAACTTCTTTTGACTTTGAATTCTTTCTGAATAGTGAACGAAGCTGAACCTTAATCGGGTATACACGGCTCCAGTCGGTCGGTGAAGCTGAATACAGTACATATATTATACTCAGCGCTGAATCGCGTATACTCTAGGGTTCTAGTCGTAAGATTTCAATACTATCAACCTACTTCCTACTATATCCTACTAATCCTACTATCCTACTAATCCTACTTCCTACTAATCCTACTAATATTATAAACGTGAAAGTTTGTATGGATGAATGGATGTTTGTTACTCTTTCACGCAAAAACTACTGAACGGATTTGGATGAAATTTGGCATACAGATAGTTTATAACCAGGATTAACACATAGGGTACTTTTTATCCCGATATTCCCACGGGATCGAAACTTATGCGCAGCGCAGCTAGTATGGTCATAAGCTCTTTTAGCACTTCTAATAATGTGGTACTGCTCCCATTGTGTGCACAGGAAAGAATGAGAGCTTTTATATATACAAGAACCTTATGTTTCTATGTAATGCATACTGTATGTAATTACACAATTTATTGTTCATGAATAAATGACTAATGACTAATGACTAATGACTAATCAATTCTGAAGACCTAAAAAACGCGTTTTATGCCGCGGCTGGCGTGGCCACTTACTTGGGCCCAACTCAGTTAACATTATAAAATATTTTTACATCTACCATCGACTTGAGAAGAGGAATGTATGTAATTATTAAAGTTGCTTCTAGCAGGTACTGGAAAATTAGAATCTGATGACTACAATAGAAAATCTAATTATGAACTAAGAGTTACACCGTCATAATCTCGATTTATGATAAGCATTGTAAATGGTAGCTTGAGGCGATTAGGTTTCTAATGAACATAAAAATTGTAATAGTTTTCAATTCTTTTGTTCTTCAGTACTTACAGCCATTCTCAGCGGTACTTTTGAATGTTCGACAGATGTATGCTTCCAGGAGTTTGGTTTTCATCCAATCATTCACTAAGTTTGAATCTTCTTCAGTCATGTTACTAGAGAAGTAAGTTGTCACACCCTAGAAGGAAGGTACTGCCTATAATATTGTAATGACAGAGATTTCAGAGGTTGCTTAGACTTTATTATATTTGCATTCAAAGTTTGATAAGTTTGACTAATTGTTGATTGTTACTCAATAAATTATATAGGGTGGCAGTTACATCGTTGCACAAACTGAAACCATGCATTCAGCACATGATTATAAGATGATGAATGATTCGTCAGATATCAAACAAAAAATCTGTTGTTTCATAGAAGAATGTAATTCAATTCCATTGATTCCAATACCTATGCGGTCAAATGTATGAAACAGCATTTTTTTTTAAATATTCGACGAATATATTAACGCATTGGGTTTCAGGATAATGTACGGAATCCATGGTAACAGGTTGCGCGTCAATGTCCCTACCAACCTGTATATTCCCACAGAAAAATAGACAACACAAACAAACATTTCGCTCCAACTAAGAACTAATCACTGACCTCTGGAGCTAGACCAAGACGGGTGAGCCTAGGAGAAATACTATATATAAACTTCTCTGTTTGTTGCCAAATCTTCATCATGTGTTGAGGGTCATCTTCGAAAGCTTTGGAACCTTTCACAATAAGCTCGAAAGAACTCTTAGGTAAATTCGGAATGAACTTTGTATCACCAAAACCTTTGTAGTTGCCGCTGTTGGCAAATATACCTCCAGCATATACCAAAAATGCCTGGAAACCACCAAAAAAACAGTGTCATAATAATAGGATGTTTACCGACCGCAAAATAGTAAATAGATAATGTGTTTTATATTCATAGGATGTGGTGAAGTTATCAGTTCAATTTTTTTATGAGAACATGAGGTAAAGTAATACTAGATGATAGTTGTGATAGACAAACATTTGAATGCAGATAATGAAACATTCTGTTAACAAAGTCTTTCGAATAGAGCATATTATGTTAGTGATCATAGAAAATGCGATCGGTCAATTTAAGTATAGCATAGCTAGCCTATAATGTTCCCACTGCTGGGACACAGGCCTCCTCTCTTCGAGAGAGATTGATGTATAATCTACAATGCGGGCCCAGTGCAGGTTGGTTGACACCCTTCACTCAGTGGCGATGAAATTGTTTACACAAAGTAAAGTGCCTGTTTGGGTTTGGACAAACAACCGACAACTTGTAATATAGAGCCATTTAGTTGGACCACCACTGCTCTCAATTTGTGACTCAAATGAGTAGAATTATGTTTAATGATATGTATTTAACACTGCACATCTTGGAGAATGAACAAGCAGTGAAGAAACAATAAAGAAGAAGAATGACAGTTCTTACCTGAAAATCTTCATTATTAACACCCTGTTCAGTGGCAGCGTCTCTAAGAGACTGCATGGATTCCATGGCAAAGATCCTGTGCAGCATAGCAAAGATTTTTGGAGACTCTGGACTTGTCTGCATTAGAACTATGAGTCCACCGCTCCATGCCGCCTGAAAAACACAGTTGGATACTTTTGGTAACACCAAAACATGGTCATGAACTCATGACATTCATTACATCAGCTCAGCTATAAAAAATACAGCTATTGAGTATTTTTAGACTAATATAAAACAACAATGACGAACAATCAATTTTATAGCATTAGCACACATGTCTCATTTTAAGAATTAGTAGTTTCAAGACATCATTTCAAATATTATACAAATCAACCCCCACTGTAATTAAGTTTTATAATTATTGTTGCTTTTGACGTAAAAGGTAATAGAAACAGGTTTCTGAGAAAATTGTAAGACTTCAATGTAATGCTATACAGTTCAAATTGATCCGTGCATGCAGACGCACATACTCGACGTGCAAAGCTACCAAGATATGACAAAGCAAGGCATAGAATTTCGGGACGGATGAGGGAGAGAGCCTCCCGTCCCAGCAGCCGCGGGAGACGCTCCGGGCGTCGGGAGTCGCGTGACGACTACCGGCCACCGTAGGCGCGGGCCTGCGGGCGGAAAGCAATGGGTAGCTCACCGCCCGATCAGGACCAGGCCCGTGCCGGACGGCGCGTAAGTGTTCCACGCGCGCCTCAAAGAGATGTCAGCATAATCCGAGGGGCCCCTTAGGGCCGAAGCCTGCCGGGTCAGCAGGATTGTCCGAAAGGGTTACCGCTACCCCGGAACATAAAGGGCGAAGGAAGGAACATGGGTGGGTTTTAGTCAGTAAAAGTCTGACACTCCCTTCCGCTCCACCCAGAGCGGGAGGGGTCATTTGATGATTTCCCACCAGAAAAAAAAAAAAAGGCATAGAATTTGGATTGCAGCTTAATCAGGCTGTCAGGAATTGCTGAAGTGTTACTATTTGCACAGAAACCTGTGTTTATTACCTTTATCTCAATGGGTAACCAAGAGATAAAACTGCTTAGATGCCACTAAACGCTGTATGCTAAAAATAAATTTTAAAAAGGCACAATGAATAAGCATTTAGAAAATGTTTTTTAATATGTATTTAGGTATATCAGGTAATGTTTATATATTTAGAGCGGCATCTACTTTGAGCTGATTTCTAAAATAAATTGAGTAATTTGCGCATGTACCTAACCATAGAGGAAATTTACCCTGCCCAGGGTTCAGTTTTGATAATCTAATGTTTTAGACTCTTATTACAAAATCGACATTTACCCATAAAAATAAAGTAAGTAACACTATGCCGATGAACACTTTTCTTACAAAATAGAATATTTTAAAAATTAATTAATTTAAAAATATGACCTTTTCCATAAAATAGTTTAATATTTTTTTGCAAAAATGTATGATGATGTTCATTAAAACAATGAAACAATTAATGTTATCACCACCTGGTAAGCAATCAAATAAGAAAAAAAAAACTAACCTGACTCAAGTAATGTGCATAAAGTTTTTCTTTGTCCGTTAGTTTAGCAAATGCCTGAGAACTGTCTAGTTCTACAAATTTCTGGTTGTTGGGCAGCAGAAAGTGGGACCTGTCTTCAGCCATCGCTAAAATTAAAAGTTATGCCAGTTACAAGATATGTTAGCAGAGTAATTACAAAAAATAAAAAAAAATAGATTTAATACACATTAACTTTCATGTAGTTACTGACCCTTAACTATTTTAGGTGGCTGCGTGGATTGAGACTTAATACCAAAAGTCGATGTGCCTCTGCACTGTTTACAAATAAATGAATCAGCAGTAATAAGCCGCCGGCATTTTATAAGGTTAATAGTCAGAGTCCGCAACATTGGTTATAAATTAAAAGGAAACTGAAATCGTAAAAAATATTTAATACTGATTAAATATAGCTTTACTTACTGGAATATTTATAGTTTTACTTTTAGAAAAATCTCAAAATCCTTTTACAAAAAAATATCAATGAGATTGAGATCAATGTTTCCGATTGTCAAGTTTTAAAGACAGCTATCACTCAATCACTCGAGTCCAGCGTCAGCAGAAACAAGTCAGTAACATAAATTAGTAGAAAAAGGTTCTTAACGCCATCAATGTTAAATAAAAATATAAAAAAGACAACGTATCCACACAAAATGAGACAGTAAGCTCGATTATGATACTACAAATAATTTCAATTTCATATATTTGGAAAAAATACCAATCTTCGTAAATGCTCTATAACTGTCATGTTAGATGATGTCATCAAAATCAGTATAAAGGTAGGATTACACTTACAAACACAACGTTTTCTTAAATTATGTTTACTAAATAAACTGCTAAGCTAGATGTAATTCATAATTTTCGTTTAATCAACCAATATTCTTAATGAACCATGCTGCGTGTATGTTACTAGGACTAAGCGAGTCTTGTAGCTAGTCTGTTTCTGACCCAAATCTCGTTTCGTTTCTTTCAATCCTTATAAAGTGTATTAGTATTTAATTATAGGAATATTGTGTGACTATTGTGCGAATATTGTGTGTACTGGGGCGATTTCTCGTAACGTAAATAAGTAACCTATTTTTTCATTTATTACGTTTTTATATTTTCATACATATTTGATATATATTCCGTTACACGGAAGATTATTCAAACTGACGTTTGTGGCCCTACCACAAACGCACCCATCAATGAAGTAAACATTCAACATGGATGGTTTCCGATTATTCTCATCCGTATTTTAGGTCAAATAATTTGTTTAGGATGTGTAAGTGAAGTTTAGAAAAGTTATCGTTATTTAGTGAAAATGTCGTCGGAAAGGTAACATGTTACATTTAAGTTTTACTTATATTGTTGACAAATTGCTTCCGATATCCGTAGTTGAAAGTTGCAAAATCAATAAAGTACGCGGAAATCGCTAATGTCACGCCCTGAATTCGTACTCAAATTGTTGGTGTGTGGTAGAATAGTGGTAGTAAAGTTGAGACGTTGGTGATGTTTTATTCTAGGGTGGAATGGGTGGAGATTATCGAGCCGAAGACAAAGGAGCATATGTATGCTAACCTAACAACTGGCGAATGCGTCTGGGATCCACCTGAGGTATACTTCGACCAAAATTTTATAGACTTCCGTACATAAGCGCCGGTTTCAATTTTCCAGCAAGTGATTAGCCTTTTTGGTTTCCCAGTTCTGTTACAATAAAGTTTTAACTTACTATAGCTGTAACACTGTTTAAACATTATCTAAGACAACATTATGGCTACAAATCAAGTTTAACTAGCAAATACTATGGGTATTCCAGATATATGACTCACTTTCACATTTCTTCTTTTCTAAAGTCATTAGTAGTTTAAATTCTTTGGTGTTCTCAATAATACTCATAGATTATTTGATCTGCTTAAATACATTCTGACACACAGTATCCTATGTATTCTACTATCTAATGGCTCAGTTCTTTTTCAATATTTAAAACAATTGGAATATATGTAAACTATTATCAACTCCTGCTAAAATAATTTAATTTAGCCTGTGTTAATTGGATCAGAACAAGTCATGAAATTTTTAATTAAATTTAATAAAAGCCATAAAACCTTTTTACTTCTTGACCTATACTGATTCATGTAATGTTTTCTTTTGTTATAGGGTGTTAAAGTCAAACGAACAGACTCGTCACAATGGTGGGAACTTTTTGATATCAATACACATAGGTTTTACTATTACAATGCCTCCACACAGGTAATTATTATGACATAATAAGAAACAAAAAGGATTACAAACTCATTGAACAATACCTCATGTTAACTTTATTTTTAGACAACTGTATGGCACAGGCCTACAGACTGTGACATCATACCGCTAGCTAAATTACAAACATTGAAACAAAATACAGACCCACAGAAAAGGAGGGAGACTTCCACACAAACTAATCAACCTGCACCTCAGGTGAGTCAAATTTTAAAAGAGTTTTTATTATCTAAATAGGCATTATACATAGTCAAAGCTGCACATTGTAATCTAATAGTAATTGGAAATTGGCCATTATACTGAGATATTTAATGTTGCGTTTGTTAATATTGAGCAAAAAAAAAATGTGTGTGCTACAGCATAAATAATGCAATGTATGTGGTTGAACCGTCAAAATGAAAGCCATTCCTACTGTTAGTGTATTACACAATTACCATGCTGATCCTTGCTAGTTTCCTTGTGTCTCAAGATATGTACAAAATGACAATGTTCATAATTATTGAACATGATACCACTATTAAAAAGCCACTAACCTCAATAATATATTTTATCACATAGTATATTAAAACAGACAAACTACATTGAGGTACCCTAATTGATTTTTGTGGGAGTAACCAACTTGGAATTGGGGTCAAATCTATTTTTATCTCTCATAGCAACACTAGGAAAGCTTAGCTTAAGAATTCCAGTTTTATGATTGAGAGAACTGGGTTACATTATGTTTTATTGTATTGCATTCTTTGCTGTTTGGTTTTTATTCTTTGCTATTCTGTGGGGTTTATTATTTAACCATTTTAATTTATTATTTAAAATTTTCAGGAAGTTAAAGTAACGTTTTTAATTAATCATTTAATTTTTTTTTTACTATTTTATTTTGACCACAAACGCCTAGATAAAAAGATTACCTTTACTGGTTAAGTTGGAAAATTGCAGCATTATGAAGTGTTAAAACAATAATGGTCACACAGTTTATAATACAAAGCGTTTTTTTATGATTTCAGTGCAAGTATAGTTTACTTTTTATCTGCACTGACACATATAGTTAGAAGGTAGCGGTTACAACAATGGTTATGTTATATTTATTGTGCAAGAGACAGTCATTGACATTAAAATGAGGTTATTTATAATATTATAATGTATGTTCATTATTCTTTATTGTTCTGTATACCTACATCTCACAGAGAGAACCATGACATTGTGTTGTCTTGTAATGTAAACATAACATATTACTTTGCATTATGGTTGTGGGTTTCTAACATTGAGGTTCCTGTATATCTATTAAGGTACCTTAATTCTGCCAAAATAAATGTTATAGAGCCAGTTCAGCTAGAGACAAATGTTATTACTATTAGATGATTCAAACAAACCAATCTGAATAGTAGTTATTTTGGATCTTATATAATTTTATTTGGTTTATAGCCCTTTTTTCAGGGTGATAGTTGTAGTACAAAAGTCTCGGTGTGCCATTTGGCAAAGGCGTCCAACCCCTTCCAATTATCCCTGTTCCTTGCCTGTCTAGTCCATGTCTTTCCAAGGGATTGGCGTTGTTCTTCTAAACTACACAACTGATGTTGATGCGTTTTTCACTATCATTTAGAGAATTTATTCCGAAAGTTTTAATGCACATAAAACTTTCGGAATAAATTACTAACTATGTTAATATTACACTTACGTATAATAAGGAAATCTCGAGGTTATGTCAAGTCTTTAAAACCGTGCGAGGCAGGCGCCCCTGCTTCGCACGGTTTTAAAGACTTAACATAACACTAGCATACATAATTTACTAGCGACCCGCCGGTCGCTAGTAAATTATAAACAAAATATTTCATTTAATTCTCGATAAATACAAGTAAATAAGATTTCTATGTGAATGAGACTAAAATCAACTTTCCAATACCACCAGGTGCCACCGATACTTGACCCAATCAGCAGCAATGGCAACAGTACAGTCGCAAGCATCAGCAAGCTCTCGCCTGGCAACGCAAAAACCGTCACTCTCACGCAAACGAGTCCCGTGCGAACGAGGAGGTCCCATTACCATCACAGGTGACAAAACAATCACATATTTTCACTATTGTATTGTCAATTATGTGTGATGATTATTCATGTCAAATATATAATGGTGTCAATTCACACTGGGTTGCCATTCAGTTGTACGGTTTACAAAAGAGATCAGTATATATGGGTTGCTCATTTGAGTCCACCCACTTTACATAGTGCTTTATATGCCATGCGAAGTGGCGGTGCTTGGGGAATGTCAAATCCAATATTAGACGTCTTTCGGCTGAAATGATGCATACATATTGCTTTCACGAGGGCTCCCGGCATCTCAAATGTCTCCCGAGGGAAGGCTCCACGCATTGAACGTGTTAAATCAAAGCTGTGCTCAGCAATAAGTCTTTGATTTTGTGTCTTTATGACTGTGTAGTGGCCAAATGTGGGTGCACTACTGGTACATCTCTGCCTAACCCTTCGGGGATAACAGGCGTAATATCATGTTATGACTGTGTAGTGGAACGATGATTATTGTTACCTGCAACCTTAACTCTTTTGTTGTCTGTACAAGTTGTAGGAATACTATCATTGTTTGTCCTGATAAAGGTGTGTTGTTAATTGAGGATGATAATCTCATTATCATACTGAATGTCAATGTAATTGTTGTTTGTTTTTGTTCTGAGATAATGGAACGTGAGGAATAATGTTCCTTTATTGCTTTAAGCCGTCTGTTTACTAGGTGACAAAATGTCGGGCGACACGTGACTCCAACCACTTCGCGCGAAATTACTCTAAAGTTACCAGACGTCTTGTCTCTCGATCAGTTTCATCGTTTTCGTTGTCAATATGGCTTGTAAGTCTAGTAAGATAATAAGTCTGGCTAAGTCGCGCGACTTAGCTCGATGTCTGGCTACGACGTGCGACGTGGCGCATTGTCTCTTGAAGGAAACAACGTGTCACGGGCAATTTGTCAACAATACACAGCTCGATAGATTGTTTTTTTATTTTTTTATTATTGTGAAACTGTTATACGTTTAACAACCAATTTATGCAGCATTACGGCTTTTATGAGGCACTGGAATATTCAGTTCTATAACAAATTCTGTTGACGGATATATACAGGAACAGCGGTGATAGCAGACGCGGGAGGCTGAGCGAAGATGGCTCCACCCAGTTATGTCGACATACAGACTCCGGCCGCTCTTCAGACAGCAGCATCAGTAGCGCGCAGCAGAGGAGGAAACAGGTACCATAAACAAACACAATAGTCAAACATAAACGATAGATGGTCAGAATCGTTTTAACGAAAAAGGGTTTTAAAAATTATTTATCGCGTGTCTAGTTCTATGTCGCCTGTCAGACTCGCCCCCCATTACATGGGACTAAAATATAAATGATGAAATGTGGGTGTACTATCGATATACCTCTGCTTAACCCTCTGGGGAGTACAGTTGTTATGTTATGTGACCTGTTGTCCTGTTTTGCAAAACGACATAGGAGCCATATGATTTTATAGCAACGTATATAGTTATTGCAGGGAAAAAGCCTCCCTTACTCCTTTCCACTCCCCTCTGTATTCTCTTTCTGTACTCTGTAGCTAGTGTGGACCAATCCTGTCTGTAGGCGTCAAGCTCGTCCCATCTTCTGGCATACTATACATATAAAGTTACGTAATTGAATAATCTTTTTTTATTGTTTCAGGAACTTAGTGCAGCTGTAGTATGTAATCCCCCTGTATGTACTCCGCAACTTAGGAAACGAAGCAGTGCGGCACAAGCGCACGAAACTGAGAAATGGTCTCCCCATACAGGTAACCATTCTCATCATAAGCCTTCTTTTCAGTCGGGTAAAAAGCTTTCCTTTCACAGACCGAAATCGAAAGCGTGGCGAACTATAATTCGTTTAGATTCGGAGTAGTATGACGTCACAGAAAAGAACGTGATACTTGCAAGCCTGATT
This sequence comes from Apamea monoglypha, assembly GCA_911387795.2. NCBI lineage: Eukaryota > Metazoa > Arthropoda > Insecta > Lepidoptera > Noctuidae > Apamea > Apamea monoglypha. Next base: position 7,038,067 of record OU426918.1, read on the forward strand.
AAAAGTTATTTTTGGTTATGTTTTTATAGGGTTTACGCTGTACCGTATGTTTCGATTAATGGCAATAGGCTCGCCTCCTAATATAAGGGACTTAAACGTAACTAGCGAAATGTGAGTGTCTCTGCCTATCCCTTCCAGAAATACAGGCGTGATATTATGTTGATAATGTTACAGGTCTTAACCGAAGTGGCAGCTTCATATCACCGAGGAAAGATGCGTCCGATGATTCGATGCACGAAAAGTATTTCAAATCTGTTGAAAGCACCCCGTTGACTAGAAGAAAGGTAATATCTCATTTTAATTCGCTGTCGCTTGCTTGACTTGAAAATCGCTTGGGAGATGACATATCTTGCACACAGCCTTGTATACAAGGTGGCAGGGACATTGAAGCGCAAACTGTAACCATAAATTCAGTACACGATTTCGAACACCCGTGCGTTGAAATTATTCGTCGGGTTATAAAAAAAAAAAAAATCTGGTTGCCCGTCGCTGTCCCTGCCACCCTTTATAACTTAGAACAATGTAAACTGTATGGGAATGAAAATGATTTGTGATGAGTGACGAATCTATGAAATATTTCAAATAAATTATTGACCGACCAACTTATACGTGACAGGAGTGGATGCGCTGCTTGATCAAAAGACGATATCCCAAACAAAATATTACTTCCAAAAACTGCAATTTCACAGATAAGTTAATGAGAGCTTAAAGTTGAGTCACTGCAGCAAGTAGGTAGTAAGATTCTGGTAGCATTAGCAGTAGTATAGGTCGTATAGATTGATACTAATGCTTTCAGTTGAAACAGCAATCGGCGGGAGGATCGTCCTGTGACTCGGCGTCGCCGCAAAGTCCCAGCAGCCCCTTACAAAAACCACAGCCTACTCCGTTCTTACAGGTTTGTTGTAATTTAGATAATTTTAAACGTAAATTCGCGTTGATTTGCAAAACTACTATTTATAACTGTATATTAAAATATTAAATTTCCCGATTCCTTACTGACTGGCTATTAATTTTTACCTCGGCTTGAGCTATTCCCAGATCGTGCGTTTACGATACGACAAAACTCGGGTCGATACAATTGAAAAACGACTTTGCGACTGTTTCTAGCGTAGACTTTTGCCTAACCTACTTTCTTAATTAATTTTATTATAGTTTGGGGTTCAAATTGCGTAATAGGATCTATTAATACAGCTAGTAGCGGATTCGCTTAAACTTCTGCTAATATGAAGACTAATCAATACAAAAGTTGTCTTTAAACATTTAAATGTAAAACTGGCACCCAAAATACGGGGTCTACTCCGAAATGGTGTCGGCCTTTCGGAATGTTCGGCCGTTTCCTGCTACGAAGTTACTATTTGGTTCGGTTGGTCCCTATATTACACTCCTACACTCTTTCGAATATTGACTATGGTCCCGACCCAACTGAGCCGATCCGAACTTTTTTCGCATTTTTCAATAATATTCGGTTCGCCCATGTGTCGGTCCGATCCGATCATTCGCACTTTGCACTTCGCAGTAGACCCCTGGGTTGCCTAATTTGGGGCCAATGTCAATACGATGTTCTAGTAAAATCTTTTAATTTATGTTTAGCTTATGTTGTCCCATTGCAAGGTAAAGGGCTCCCTTTCTCCTTTCTACTCATCTCTGTCTTGAGCTAGTGTGGACCAATCCTGTTTGTAGGCGTCAAGCTCGTCCCGTATTTGGAAATATCTGTTTCTTTATAAATTAAAGCTAAAGTAGTAGTAGAGGGACCAAGAGTGTAAATGGCTTGTTTGTCAAAGTTCACTTTACCAGCCATTAGAACGTTTAGTTTATTAGCGTAACGACCGCGACCCAATTCAACAAAGGTTCTGGCTATTGTCACGGTAACCTTGACACGATTGGGCGCGTTTCATATTTGACACAGTTAAGATTGACACTGTGAGAGACTGAGCTTGAATGTTATGACCTTGTATTTTTATTCAGAATGTCGCTTAGGTATTTCTGAACTGGCTGGCTAGTTTTCTAGTCTGGTTATTCACTGGCTTGTGAATGATTTTTGTACTTGACTCCTTGGTTGTTGACGTTTAGAAATCTTCACATAGTTTTGAAGGTTATTTATAAAATCAGTTGAATTAGTAGGACACCGTATCTGGAATAGCTTGAAAATATACGAAAACTGGACCGTTTTTTAATATAGTTGAGGATTTTCGTGGCTACTTCCTCAATAATACTCCACCGTGTTCCTTCAGTTGCCAGGGACCACGGTATCTCTTTCGAACAACCCGCGGCCCTGGCAGGACTCAATAATACTCCTTAACAACTATCTTTACGGCTCTTAAACCTAAAGTGTAAGTATGGAAAATATGAGAGGATCAATTAATTAATAAACCCTATGTTTTAACAGACAACAGCAGCTCGACCGTCGCTAGTATCATCCATATCTCTAGCAACGGATGCAGCGGCAGGCGTTACGTCACGCGTCATGCACAGCTTGGAGAGACCGCACCAACTGTCCAGGCATGCGAGGGAACGATTCTCTGATAGGTGAGCTTCTAATCTATTTATATGTTGGTACAAAAACAGCAATTTATGTAAAACCACTAAAAGAAAAAAAAAAACAATAATTAAATAAAAGTGAGGTAAAGTATTAAAACGCTGTGTATGCAATATCACGGTGCTTGAAATACCGGTATTTTTGGGAACCGGTGTCATTGGACCTGTACTATAACTACCGGTACTAGACGTAGAACCTATACTATTGGTACAGATTCTACGTCAGTTACCGGTACCAAAATCACTACAAACAAATCTTTTCGTTAGTCAATAATTTCAAGGTTGCCAACCGTACGAGGTTGCTCGTACAAATATGAAAGTTGTGGTATGCGCCAGGTACCTGAATTTGGTACCAGTACTTGTTAGGTGGAGTACCGGTACCCGTCTGGAGCCGGTTCCCAGTTACCGAATGGTAAGGACCGCTAAGTATCGTACCGATACAGAACCTGTACTTTTAGTACCGGTTCCAAGCCCTATTATACCACACACCTTGTATTGGGCTATAACATTGGTGAATCGCCTTATGCTGAATTGACTGGTAAAGGCAGCATCACCTACCAAGTTGCGCTTCCGAGACACCAGTTTTGAGATAACGAGACATTAGATCACCGTAAACCTTTATAAAAGAATAAACAACTGTCTATGGCCATGCAAGTGTTCAAACTAAATCGTATTATTTTTGTGTTATTTGTATGTGCGTATAAATAACATACAAATAATTCGATATAATAAAATAATAAGATTAGAAGAATTAATTGATTTTTAATTATTTTCAGGCATTTAGACAAAGACAGGTTAGCTGAACTGGAGCGCATAGAAAGGTACCCGGAGAAGCAAGCCGTGTACAGCGTCGATAAGCCATTCAGACAGACGAGCCTCGATCTACGTCATAATACTGCTGCTGGTAATTGGCACCCAGCACGGGACTTTACAAGGTAAGCTTTATAATCGTATGGCTTATTTATAAGTGGTTAGATTTGCGTGTTGCGAGTCAACAGTGTTTATACGATTATCATTAGTGAATCAACGTGGTCATCTACTTGGCTTAAACAATATAATGACGTCAATTAACACAACAATAATATAAAAAGTTTAAGTACCGTCGACAGGAAAAGAAGAAGAATCAGTAATACTATAACTGGCGCCCAGCATGGGACTCACTCAAAACTTTCATTATTTATCTTTATTTGATTCTAAGCACTGTAGATCCGTGTTAATGTGAGTCAAGAATATCTTCCAAAATCCTTGTGAAGAAATACGTCTCATTTCACGGCATAACGCTACATCCGCTGAAATGGCGCCCAGCATGAGATTTTGCTTCGTAAACATTACGTAACTAAATATTAAGCGAAATCGGTACTTTCCTTAACTTGCAAGTTGCGTCTGAATTGACAGCCATTTGGAAGAAAAAAAGCTGTCTTTAAAAACAATAATGTCAAACTTCCTTATTGGCGCCCAACTGGGACTACGCAAAGTAACCTTTTCACAACTTTATTTCAGAATATGTATATCATAGAATACAATTGTATGGACGCAAATTAGATTATACTCAATCAAAAGAAAAAAGCATGCTTTGTTCCAGGCGTCAACAAGCGGAACCTGAGCGCTATACTTCAAGCAAGACATCTGTATCATCTGGTAGTAGCAAACATCGGACACCGCCGCATGAACCCCACCATAACTTTATGAGGCTCTCTTCAGCCAATGAACAGGACAATATTGCAGCTGGTAAGTCATTTTTCCTCTCTATCTTATAGGCTGATTATGATACGTAATTTTTACTCGACTGCGCACTTTTTTTAAAACAGTTTTGCGCTACACTTCACATTTTTATGTATTTTGGGTATGTTTACAAACATAAAACTGCTTAAACATCCAACTTAGAATTGCTGCTAAAACGATGCTAGAGGAGTATGTAAGGATCGTAGCAAGTGGTGTTCTTTAGTTTCTGCCTACCCTCATGCGAAAAAGGTTATAATTATTTGTTGGTAGTGAAGTATTGACTAAACTATTGTCTTACAGTGAACTACAAGTTAAAATGCGTGAACTTGGTGGAGCCACCCCTAACGGAGCCAAATGTACAGAAACACAACCAGAGATTAGAGAGGTCTACTGCGCCTAGAGATCGTACTAAATCAAGACGTAAGTTATGTTCATTTGATAACTCTAACCCTTATATTATTATAAGACTTTTCTTGTCTGTAATGCCCAAAATGTTAGACAGACAGATTTGTGTGGGGTTAAATCTTTTTCGTTGAAATTGAGCAATTTGTTTGATGTTTTAAACATCGGCATATTCACTGGAAAAACAACAAAATGTCATGATTAACAGTGTTTACAATAGCCGCAGTAACTTTCTAGTCATAAAGCTGAAAAACCGTTAAAAACTTTTGTGTTCCCAGAAAGAGTATCGATTTTGATAATTGAAACTTTCGGAAATATTTGTAATGGAAACTGAATATTTTGCGCTCTTAAACTAGGTTTATGTATGTCAATGTTGTTATTTGCAGGACACAAGAGGCCCGTGGAAATAGAAGACTGTCCTATCGACGGTGAAGAAGAGGAGGATGAAGGTGGAAGCTCACCGCTGTACTGCAACTGGGATCTACGCGGCATGCAGCATTTGTTGCCTTTGCAAGACTATATCATACAGCAGGCTAAGTTGTCCAGTGAGTTATCATACTTTATTTAAAAAAAAAAAATGTTCATACTCTAAACTATAGAGACGCTTTTGCTTTATAGTCTAAAGTAAACACGAGAAACAAAAGAGAGAAGCGATAATTTTAACAGTCACTTTTTCGATGTTCACTAGACGAAAAGGGCCTATGTCCTGATGGATATTCTCAAATCAACCTACTATGCCGACCGCTTAACTCTCGCGTTGCCTGAGGTAGATGCGCGGTGCGGGAGGGGTGATAGTTGTCACAAATTGACGAATCACTGAGATCTCGCATCACGTCACCACACCCCTCCCGCACCGCGCTGCCATCTCAGGCAACGTCTCAGTTAAGCGGTTGGCCTATTATAAACTTACGTTTATACTGTCTCGACCCCATACTAGTTATCTCCAGTGGGCCTTCTACAATAACGTTTACCCTACCATTAGGTCGCGCCCGCTACGGTGGCGGTTCCGGCTCCGATGGCGAGTCGGGATCGTCCAGATCCCATTCCCGTTCCGGTTCGGAATCCCGGTCTTTATCCGGTCACGAGCCGGACAACGAGTCTTCAGACGGCGGCGCCCGGACACCGGACGATGACGACGGTTCCGGCGTATATTTGCCGCATGCGTATGCGCATAGGCCTGTTGATGTGGAGTATATGAACCATGGAGTGTCGTATTATAATACGTTTGTCGGATTCGACCGGGATCGGCAGCCGTCGCCTGGGATTCATAGAGTGAGTACATCTTATAGTTGTTTTCATTTAAATTTAATTTCTGTCTTACACATAATACTTTTTATCCGATATTCCCACAGGATTCAGACTTATGTGGGCGAAACCGCGGGGCACAGCTTGAAAGTTTATAATATGAGATTTTATAGTAGATCACGAATCCGGGACATAATTTTAAATTATCGGTTTAAAGGTATATTATCTATGGATTATATTATTAGCAACACCTTTCTCGATGTAGACGTCATCCCTGGGCGGCGGCGCCCCGGCGGGCGGCGGCCCGAGCGAGGCGGAGGGCGCGGGCGCGCTGTACAGCCCGGTGCGTGCGCACGCGCCGCGCCCGCCCGTCGAGCAGGACATCGAGATCTTCGCCAAAGACAACCTCAACTTCAACAAGGGAATCTTCCGGAGAAAGGTGAGTAATTTCATACCGAGACCTCTCCTTGCCTGTGCCATGTTAAGCCGTCAGTCCCAGCTGTCATTCGTAGATCTTTGAAAGTCGTTACGGGAAATCATAAATAAATCTGATAAGTAAGAGGTATTGTGTTACTTCGTAACTGGGTGCTGGATGACGGATAGGTAGTTAAAGTACTGGTATTCAGCTGTGTCCGCTTGAGCTAGAAGCCAAAATAAAGACAAAAGACAATTAAAGACTAGACAGATGTTGATGAGATCCGGCCCAATAAAGACCTATCAATTTGAATAAATTCAACAACACACCTTAAACTCAATATTATTTTATTTTTTTACAGGCATCAGTCCGCGACCTACTGTCGTGGACATCATCATCAATCAGTGCACCAATGGTGGGCGCGGAATGGGACAAAGCGCATAAGAAGGCCGCTATAGACCTGTTCCGGTTGGTGCAGATATACATGGGCGACCGCAAGGCACGGCCCGGCATGACGCTCAACTCTGTCGCGCAGGATATCCTGCACGCTACCTTTGCTAACGAGAAGTGAGTACCATTGCTAAGAATGCTAAAATGATATTTTTTAATCAATGTCAAATGTCATTTAGTTCCAATACAATCGCAGTAACAAATATTTACTAACAACAGTTAGCAAATATTTACAAACAACAGTTAGTAAATATTTGTAACAGAGATTGTATTGACAAAACAAGCGTTAGTTTCGATTTTCACCACGCGCCCAAAGAACCTTGTAGCGTTCTACATGTATAACCTATGTTGTAACGTGGCAGTGCGCGACGCTCATTTAATGTGTAACAATGAGATATTTTTTTTATTTTTTATTACGTTGCCCCACATTAGGAATTTCTCCTGTATCGTGGGTGCGTTTACAAACATTTAAACTCACATACACAAACAGCCAGACCCGGAACAACTACTTGTAGGTCATACAAATATATGAAATGATTCTTTATATCAGTCAATATCATTGTTAGTGCAGTAACCGGATTCTAAATATATAGCAACTAGACCACGTGAAAGTACTAGATGTGATGTGGGTAGATGTTTTTGTAACATCGACAAAGCTAGCTCTATTCCCGCATATTACCAAACTGCTCTGTGGTAGTTTGGTAAGCAGCAGGCATGATCGCCGAGTCTACTCACAGTTACTGAAATAATTAATCGTTAGATTATTGGTTCCATATTTGCGAGGGGATGGTTTCTAGCCACATAAAGGGCAAAGGAAGGAACATGGGTGGGTTTAGTCAGTAAGAGTCTGACACTCCCTTCCGCTCCACCCAGAGCGGGAGGGGTCACTTGAAGATTTCCCATCCGAAAAAAAAAAAAAATGGTTTCTAGCCAAGTATTCAGTTCTTTATACCATATTTTCATACTTTCAGACTTCGTGACGAGTTATACGTGCAGCTATGCAGGCAAACGACAGAGAACCCACTTCGTGATTCATTGCTCCGTGGCTGGGAGTTATTAGCTGTGTGCTTAGCATTCGTGCCGCCTTCGTCTGCTTTCCAGCCAGCGCTCACCAACTATGTGAACAGGCATAGAGACCCGGCGTTTGCTGATGCTTTTCCTGAGGTGAGGAACTGATACGAACCTGACACTTCTAATAAGATGTGAAAATTGTGCCCGGATTAAAAAAAAACCTTAGAAAAAACTTAGTGAGTCAGTAAAGTCCTTAGTTGAGTGACGACGACCAGCTAAACACAAGTTGTAAATTATTATTAGCGTTTTAAAACTATGTATCCCTATTATCTACCTTGCATTTTTTCCGTACGCAAATTACGCGCATTGACGTGGAGTTACGGACACCAGCCCGTATTACCTACCTTATACTTTTTTGATGATTTCGAATCGATCGTTTCCACCTTTTGTGTTAGAGTATGATGCGTTATTAAAAAACATTTTGGAAATACTTTCTCAATTCACTTCCACCTCTAAGTGCAACAAGTTTTATGGTTCTGTACAGAAACGCTATTATATTGCTGCGGTTGGTTGTCAATCAAATTACTATCTAACAGGTCAATGTCCGATCATTCATCACATTGTCATGAACTAACAAATATTTCATTTACAGGTAGGCAAGTGGCCTATTCACGTGCAAGTATCACACTACGCGGGCGTGGCGTGCAAGCGGCTAGAGAGGATCGGCTTCGGAGGCAAGAGGCAGCCAAGGAAACCTACCACTGATGACATCGATCAGGCCAGGGTGAGTTACAAATACAACTCGGTTTAACTGAAAAAAACTAAAAAGTGGTGGGATTTGGTATGAGTAAATATGTGGACTACGGCCCACGCTCTCTCACATAGAGGAGGCCTGTGTCCCAGCAGTGGGAACAATATAGACTGAGTATGTATGAGGAAAGTTAAGCTTTGTGCAAAGATTCTTCTATCGTCAGGCTAATTATTAGGATTGAAGTAATAATAATTTTATGAAATAATCCAGCTTCTGCGACTTCGTCTGAGTAAAATTTCGCATCGCATCCCCAGCCCGCGCTATTAATACACACATAATCAGCCTATAGTGGGAACCAGTATTGGGCAAAATGTAATCTAACTACTGATTACTAACTTCGACTACATAAAGTAATTAGTAATCATAACTACAAACTACATAAAAAATCGAAAAATGTAGTTAAAAATTTTGACTACTAACTACTAATTGTAGTAGCAATCACGATTACTTGATTACTTTTTATAACTACTGTCGTTTGGTAGGTAGTTAGAGCATCGCGTTGTAGTCGCGTGTGTTAGAGCAAGAGCGCACTATAGCACGCTCTCGCTTTCGCTCGCAGCATGTCGGTACAAGTCATTTGGGCAGTGTATTCAATTGCGTCTAAGGCGATTATCACACTGCCACGCATCACGCTGCATGTTGCGTGTCAACGGACTGAATGAACGCGCGTGGAAGCATTTACTGTGTGTTGGACTGTGCGTGTTTTCCATACGATATTTTTTTTCTAAAAGATGTATGCCGAGTCCAGAGGTCAAAAGCAGTTCTGATTGTTTCTTGTTATTTATCAGATATGGATCGAGAACGAAATTGTCTTCATAGATATCCAGAAGTGAAAATAAAAGCTAATTTAAATGATTAACCCAATCAACCTTTTATGTTTATTTATTTGATTCGCAAATAATTTGAATTAAGTTGATGTTTGCTGAGTAATTTTATTTTTTTTATTACATGTCAATAAAAAGTAAGTATAGGTCATAATATCTACCACTTTAATCCTTGCATTTGATTATTCATGAAAATAAACATAGGTATGTGCAATAAACAAATTTTTTTTTTATGCAGCCATATTCCAAAACATATATTACTACACATTACATGTTTATTTAATTGCAAAATATAAGTTCATAAAACTTAAATAATCAGTAATTATAACTACTAGATTGCAGCAATCAAATTAACAACTACTTAATGTAGTTTGATTACTGTAGTTAAGTTACATGTAATCATAACTACATATGTAGTTAACTACTTTTAATCGTAATTAGTAACCAGATTACAAAATTGTAGTTAACTACGCCCTACACTGGTGGGGACATTATAGGCTGATTATGTGTGTTGTGTGTAAATATGTAGTAACAGAGAAAATACGGCTCACTAGAAAAAAATCGTATTTTGCGGTATGGGGTGAACAGCCGCTTACCAAACTGCCATAGCACAGTTTGGTAATACTCATTCAGGATATGAGTGACTCGGCACTGACTATGTTTTGGTAGACACCAAAGAACGATGTGACAGAAATTCGATCAATAGACTTAATACAGAAGGGAGTGAGATTAGGTTTGTTTATTTGTTGAACTAAATGTCAATTTAAATCCAAGCAGCAGTGCGATTCTGTAACCATCTCACAGTGATAAATTAGGTGAAGTGAGCGTGGAGTGAGCTGTCATTCCAACTAATGCTAGGGATTTAAACTATTGACAACTCACTTTAAGCTCACTTCACCTAACTTTTCACGGTGAGATTTTTACGGAATCGATCGGCTGGTGTTACGTCAATTGTGTCTTATTTCCTGTTCGGGAAGGCCATTCGTCAATTTGTTTCCTTTTTCCATCTAAACAAAAAACTCGGTCAAGGCTTCTCAAATAATTAAATCACGCACAAAACACGTAAATCACGTTATTTTCTTTCCCAGATACAAATATTTCGTCAATCGATGTTCGGTAACACGCTATCAGAAGTGATGACGTTGCAAAAGGAGCGCTTCCCCAACCGGCAGCTGCCGTGGGTACAAGTGGCGTTGTCGCAGCAAGTGCTGGCCCTCAATGGAAGGGAGACTGAGGGAATCTTCCGTGTGTCTGCTGACGTCGATGAAGTTAATGCTCTGAAGGCGAAGATTGATAACTGGGAACTGCCTGATGCTTCTACTTTGACTGGTGAGTTTCCTGATTTAGATAGCAGTTTTACCAATAAATTTATTTAGATGAATTTGTATAACCACTTTCCCAAAAACGAAAGTTCGTCGACTTTCAGATATTCTCATTTTACAGTCTCTTCGTGTTAATTAAGTTTGGAGTGAAGAAATAACAGATTTATATGTGAGCCTAATTTTGGGACATTATCTTTTTAACAGTCCATAAAAAAGAATACAATGTATAGAATGCATCAACATTTTAAATCGATCACATTTAAGTATGTCGCTACATCAGGGCGGTTTTCATGGTTCAAGCATTATCACCAACGAGTGGTTAATTCACCATTCTCCAGTAACAATTTTAATTTATAAAAATAATATTGGGTTTTTCTCAGCCATTATGATATTTCTTATACTAACTGCATCAATTTGTATTCTTATTTCCTCAGATGCTCACGCCCCAGCCAGCCTACTAAAGCTCTGGTACCGCGAGCTGTACGAGCCGCTGATCCCGGACGCGTTGTACGCGGCCTGCGTCGCGGCCGGCACTGACTTCGCAGCCTGTACTAGAGCCTTGCATCGACTGCCGCCTATCAATAGACTGGTCCGTATTTAGGTGTCCTGCCTTTTCGCAGAAAATTGTTTGCCAAATTATCACTTGCCAACCAACGTTTCGCCGATGTTTCACTTTGACAACTAACGATTAGCAAATTTTTGTTTGACAACGTTTCATTTGGTAGAATTATTGTTAAGCCGATTATTATAATGACACAAAACGTTTGGGACATTTATCATTTGTCAACCATTTCACTAAGCCACACAACTATTAGACGAATGACGTTTTGTCAGTGTAATACATTGATATAATGTTAAAAAATAAACTAATTTTTACATACATTTTTTATTTAACAATCTCAAAAATAACATTAAATCTTTAAATTGGCAGCAATGCACAGCAATAACTTTTCCTCTGAGTATGTAGCTTTGTGTTCAAGAATTCTGTTGATTCTTTCTTCTTTGTCCAAGTACTTTTTTTTCTTTGATTCTGGTGGGGCACCGGTTAATATATTATCTATTTCCCCTTCGTTGGCAATGGTTTCCTTCATTAATTCTTTTATCAATTCATATACACCTGGTTGTCTTTTATCAATGATATTGTTGATTTTGTTATGCCAGCCTTCGGCCGAGTTCTGTGTTCGTGGTATATTCATTTTATTTGTTTCATGACAGCTTCAAAAACTAGGTTGATATTTAGGTTGTGCGATATAAGTTCCGTGTACATAATTCTTCTCGAACCAATGAGCTAATTGTTGCCAATCTGGATCTTTAAAACTGTTTTGGATGCTGTTGAAATATACGTATATTTCAGATTCCTCCAGAAAACTGAGTGCTAACAAACACTTTACCTCTTTATTAAACTGTATGTCGCTTGCGTATCTTTTGGCGAAACCCTGGTCTTGAACTTGCCTAAAACAAATAAGTTTTTTTTAATAAGTATACAACAGAAGTCTAAGGTTACGATAGGTTAGGTTAGAGTATGACAAACAACGCACGAGCCGAGCGAGCGAAGCGAGCGTGCCGCGGCAGCGGCCGGCGAAGTGCCAGAAGCGAATCGCTTTTGTAAAAGGAAACAGTTAAGTTAGGTTAGGTTAGGTTAGAGTATGACAAACAACGCACGAGCCGAGCGAGCGAAGCGAGCGTGCCGCGGCAGCGGCCGGCGAAGTGCCAGAAGCGAATCGCTTTTGTAAAAGGAAACAGTTAAGTTAGGTTAGGTTAGGTTCCATCAGCGTCCCAGAGGTGACACAGGCAGAGATGGGGGCGGCCGTGATGCGGCTCCGGGCCAAGAACGTGGCTCCGGGGCCCGACGGGATCCACGGCTGCGCGTTAGCCCTCGCTCTGAAGGAGCTCGAGCCCCAACTGAGAGGACTCTACACAGCGTGTCTTGAGCAGGGCCAGTTTCCCTCTTTGTGGAAATCTGGTCGTCTGGTCCTGCTCAGGAAGGCGGGGCGCCCTGCGGACTCGTCGTCCGCGTACCGGCCCATAGTGCTGCTAGACGAGGTGGGTAAGCTGTTTGAGCGAGTAATCGCAGCCCGCCTCGTCGGCCACTTGTGCAGAGAGGGGCCGGACCTGGACGACAGTCAGTTCGGGTTTCGGCATGGGCGCTCCACCGTACACGCTGTGTCGCGAGTGAGAGTCCTGGCGGAGGAAGCGGTGTCCCGGGGCGGGGTGATGTTGGCGGTGTCCTTGGACATCTCCAACGCCTTCAACACCCTGCCCTGGAGTTGTATTCGGGAGGCACTGCGGTATCATCGGGTGCCTCCCTACCTCCGCCACATCGTTGGGGCTTATCTGTCGGAGAGGTGTGTCACCTACATGGGACGCGATGGCGGAAACCAGCGCCGCATGTCGTGCGGCGTTCCCCAGGGCTCGGTCCTAGGACCGCTCCTGTGGAACGTCGGGTACGACTGGGTGCTGAGGGGCGAGCTCAGACCGGGGGTAGACCTGACGTGTTACGCGGATGACACGCTGGTCACTGCCCGGGGGAGCTCGCACAGGGAAGCAGCGTTGCTGGCGACGGCTGCGGTCTCACAGGTGGTGGGCCGCATACGTCGCCTAGGCCTGGAGGTGGCCCTCAGCAAGTCGGAGGCCATGGTGTTTCATGGCCCCCGGCGGGCGCCGCCGCCCGGTTCACATATCGTGGTCGGGGGGGCTCGGATCGCTGTCGAGTCTACCATGAAGTACCTAGGATTGGTGCTCGACAGCCGGTGGGATTTTGGCCCCCACTTCCGGCGGCTGGCGCCCAAGTTGTTGGGCGCGGCTGGGGCGCTGTCAACGCTGCTTCCCAATCTGGGGGGCCCGAGCGCCGCCTGTAGGCGGCTCTACGTGGGGGTCGTGCGATCGATGGCCCTGTATGGGGCCCCGGTGTGGGCCTCTGACCTGACGGCCGGCAGTATCGCGGTACTGCGGAAACCGCAGAGAGCGATGGCCGTCAGAGTCATCAGAGGATATCGCACGATCTCCTACGAGGCGGCCTGCGCACTGCGGACCTAGAGGCGAAAGTACTCGCGTCACTGTTTCGGTGGCGCGAGGAAGCGAGGGCGCGGGGCGAGCGACCGATGCAGCGACACATGGAGCTGCGTCGGTCTCAGCTTCGCGAGGTCCTGGTGGCGGAATGGCGGGACAGGCTCACACGCCCTACCGCCGGCCTCGTCACCATCGAGGCGGTCCGGCCGGTGCTCGAGCGCTGGCTCGGGAGGAGGCACGGCTCCCTGTCGTTTCGGGTGACGCAGGTGCTCTCGGGGCATGGTTGCTTCGGGAAGTACCTGTGTCGCATAAACAGGGAGCCGGACGCCCGGTGTCACCACTGCGCCGACTGTCGGGAGGACACGGCGCGGCATACGCTGGCAGAGTGTGCCGCTTGGGAGGAGCCGCGCCGTGCCCTCATCTCAGAAGTAGGCAGTGACCTGTCGCTGCCGGCCGTGGTCGAGTCGATGGTCGGCAGCGAAGAGTCCTGGGACGCGGTGGTTTCCTTCTGCGAAACGGTCGTCTCGCAGAAGGAGGCTGCGGAAAGGGAGAGGGAGATCTCGTCCTCTCACCCGGCCCGCAGCAGGCGCACCGGGCGTCGGCGGAGGGCGGATAACGCCCTCTTCCAGCCCCCCTAAATGGGTCCAGGGGCGACGGACTCGGGGACGTCCGTCGCCCCCCACACATCAGGACCCGAGATGGCGGCGCGTAGTGTTCCACGCGCGCCTCTCTTAGACGTCGCGGGGGGAGTCAAACACCTCACTCCCCCCCCTGACCCGAGGAGGCCCGCGGTGGCGGGCCGGCACCAGTCGGGGGTTGCGGAAGGATCTTACGTTCCCGCGACCCCCGGCGTAGGTGAGAGATGGAACACTGGGGTGGTTTTTAGTCAGTAAGAGTCTGACAGACCCCGTCGCCCGCCCCAGGGCGGCGGACATCCATGAGGATTTTCCACCCCGGAACAAAAAAAAAAAAAAAAAAGGTTAGGTTAGGTTAGAGTATGACAAACAACGCACGAGCCGAGCGAGCGAAGCGAGCGTGCCGCGGCAGCGGCCGGCGATGTGCCAGAAGCGAATCGCTTTTGTAAAAGGAAACAGTTAAGTTAGGTTAGGTCACATTAAAGATAAAGTAAAAAAAAATAATAGTAACAATAACTACCTGTATATAATTTGTCCCAAATGAAAATGGCATCCTCGTAAATAAATTTCTTCAAAATTTGACCGAAGACTCAGTATTGCAGCTTTTTCGAAATCTAACACACATACTTTTGGTGCAAGATTAATACCGTGTGCTTTGCCGTATTCTATTATTAGTTCAAACATTGTGTCATATGTGTGTTTGTCTTTATTAGTGCACAAACAAAAGCACAACGGAAATGTTTTTTTATTGTCCGTAAAAATATTTCCATGTATGGTATATAGCTGTTTGAATATGTTGGGCGCAACTTTAAAAGTGCCATCTAAAAGCCAGTATGTCGCACGGCTTAAAGTTGACATCATATTAAGTGTGGACATCATCACAATCCTTTTATCAGTATCGAACGTATGATCCTTTAAAATAAAATTTTCATTCTTAATATTAGTATTTACGCTGTTTATCACAAAAGTAATATCAGTGGGCTCTTTTATAGCATTCTGTTTTCTTTTATGGCGATAAATAACTTATTTTAACGCAGACGTGGGCGGCAAACATTCTAAGACATCTATAGACACATTAGTTTTGGCATTTTGTAATACTTTACATGTTTTCACACCGGATAACGAATCACTTTTTAATTTTTCTTTGAAATCGCTCACGCATTTCCTGGTAGGATTTGGCTCATGATTGTGATTATCCTGACACTTCATCACTTTATGAATGCCGTCACATAATTTCGTGCTTATAGTTGAAGTACATACATATATCTTGTTTCGTCGCAGTTCACAACTCCAGTAATAAATATTATTTGATTCTTTGTTCTTTTCGTACGTAAATCCATTTTTAAATAACTTAACTCCGCCTCTTGAAGTAAAAAAAACTGAGCACTCTTCAATACACTCACTCATTTTAATTATTACATCAATAAAACATACCACAGTAATATTCCACAACTAATGATGTAAACACTTATCGTCAATGAGTCAATTTATTCGTACTAACCTACATTGTCATAAAAATAAGTTGCGCTTACCCACATAATATTACATTATTATTAAACGATACCCAACTAGATTCGGTAAACAATAAACAACTCAATGAATATTACGCAAACTAAAACATTCTGCTACTTAAAAGTTGGCATTTTAAAAAGTGTCATTATGAAAAGCAGACCAAACGTACAGTTGGTAACTGTGAGGTTGGGAAATAAAACAAAATTATATGATAAGTTGACAAATGATTATTCGGCGAAATAAAATTCTGCGAAACGTTGGTTGGCAAGTGAAAATTTGGCAAACAATTTTCGGGGAAAAGGCAGAGAACCCCGTATTTAGTATAGTGCCAGAGTTAATATGATGCATCGAGCTTTTGAAAGATAATTTATTTATTTAGACACACTAGCAGCTAATTAGCTGATGCGTGTGTATCAAATAGCTTGCAGATATTTAAAGAATAAAAAAAAAGAAAAAAAAAAAATGTTACACAGGTCATTATCATCTGCATAAACTTTTCCCAACTATGTTAGGGTCAGCTTCCAGCCTAACCGGATGCAGCTGAATACCAGTATTTTACATGGAGCGACTGTCTATCTGAGCTCCATAACCCAGTTATTGGGATACATGATACCTCTTGGTAAGACTGGTGGTCCGACTTCACAGTTGACAGATTGTCACACAGGTATGAGTGAAACAAAACGACGCACTGTGAAACAGAACTTTTCTGAAACTTCATGTGCTGTATTAACAGCTATGTCAACCAGTCTATCAGTTGACATTGAAGAATGTATATAACTTCAAGCCAACATTTAGGATATGCCATGAAAAACAATGACTGTCAAGAGTAAAAGTGCGACAAGCTTGTATATCAAATGAAATTGTGTGACGCTAATATTTTTGAAATAAATAAATAAATAAATAAATAAATCCCTAGACATTTCACACAGCACCATTTGTCCCAAGCTAAGCAACCTAATGCTTTAATTTACAAATATACATTTTGTAAATTATTTCAGGTACTCACCTATCTCATAAGTTTCCTTCAACAATTCACTGCGCCGGAAGTGGTAAGTCAAACGAAAATGGACTCTGCGAACCTCGCTATGGTGTTCGCGCCGAACTGCCTGCGCTGCACGTCACAGGACCCGCGCGTCATTCTCGAGAACGCGCGCAAAGAAATGACCTTCCTCAAGACTCTGATCACCAACCTCGACACATCTCACGTCCAAGATCTTCTGTGACCTATGAATCTCAGCTACTGTAACAATAACGTCGCTTCAGAGAGGCTGACGGACTTCTAGGGAACGTTCACTTCGCGAACTATTTCCAGGCAGCTGATAAGTGTGACGTGCCCGTATCAAAGGACCTCTGTGTGTACCATACCCCTTCAATTACAATGTGTCTAGTCTGTGCGTTCTATCGACCATCGGTGGATAAAGCTCTATACGGTATGCTCCCCAACTTCCCTTATGATTACGTATATTTGACGTTCTTGTATATTTTTTGTATTTTTGTACGCTATAAATGAATAATTTTATTTGGTTGGACCCAAAGATATTTAATGAGATGTGATTTTAATTATATTAGACTTGAGCTTTACAAAAATGTATTTGCAATGTGTTTTGAAAGAATTTGTTGTTGGTGCGCATGCGTGATTGTTTTTTATTATTTACGAATTACGAATATTGTTTACTATGGGAGTGTGAGCGATTACTTTTGCAAGATGATGAACTACTTTGAAGTGTAACTAAATATTATCGTGCTCTGCAAACTAGGAGCGCCTCTAATAATAAAACTATGAACCGTGTGTGCACTACCCTCAAATATTATACTTACACTGCCTACTGACTGGACTGTGCCAGTTTAGACTTGTGCTTTATTCGGTATAATGGAAATTAAGAAATAAAAATATAACCAAAAGTGATATTTACTCAAAATGTTTTACAAGAATAAAAAATAAATTAAATATATTACGGCAACTTAATATTTAAAATATATTAGAGGAAAATATTTATAAAGTTGGGTAGTGAACACAAGGTTCGTTAAAAGAAACTAACACATCTCGAATAATCGAATAGAATACTTAAAATAACTGATTCAAAAAGCACTTCGCGTGAAAGCTTATACACGTTATTTATTACACATACATCACGCCACTAGAGTAATACCAGTTCCATTATATAACATCAATTTTAATACTTTATTATTATACGGTATTATTAGGCAAATAGAACGATCATCACAAACATTACCTTCTAAGTTAATAAACATTTATTGAAGAATAATTTACATTACCGAATTACTACTACAATACGCATTTATTTTTCACTATGTAAGTTTAAAATGTAGTTTAAGTTGGTACAGAGTCTCAAATATTATAGTATTTTTGTCTCACGAGGCGACGCGCGCTTTACTTATGGTAACCAAGTGTACAAACACGCTGTGAATGTCTGCGTCAGCACATGACACACACTTCCGGCTTCGACATTGTCTAGGACGGTGCCGAGAGCTCCTGCGCTTACACACATTCACAGCGTGTTTGTAAAGGGTTTTTCATTAAGAGCGCTCGAACTTTGAAATTAAATAAAACAACCTGTTTAAGTGATATTGCCACAATTTTCGTTTTATTTTAAAGGAAATTCGATGACATTATTTATGGAATATAATTTCAGTCAAATGGCCGCGGCGACTCCGCGGTAGCTAGTGTATTCTAAAATACCAATATTGGACGACATCTTCGCATAAATGGGGCTCAATTCACGAAGTACGCGAGTTATGTTGGCCTTCAGGCTGGCAATTGTCTGTGGTTTTTCTACATAGACCAGAGATTTTACGTAGCGCCACAGAAAGTAGTCGAGCGGTGTTAAGTCACACGATCTCGGTGGCCAGTTGATGTCGCCACCACTCGAGATGACGAAGCCCTCGAACTTCTCATCCAATAAATTTAATGTTTCCTGTGCAGTATGGCAAGTGGCGCCGTCCTGTTGGAACCACATGTTTGTGAGATCCATAACATCTATCCTAGGCCACAAAAAGTTTGTTATCGTCGTCCGATATCGGTCGCCATTGACAGTGAGCGTTGCTCCTTGCGCATTTTCGAAGAAATAAAGGGCGATGATTCCGCCGGACCAAAATCCACACCAAACAGTGAATTTTTCGGAGTGTAGAGGCACCTGATGAATCTCCCGTGGATTTACGTTGCTCCAAATCCAGCAATTTTGTTTTTTAACAAAGCCACTCAACCAGAAATGAGCCTCATCTCTAAAGATGATTTTTTTTCCGAAAGCAGGGTCAGCCACGGCGCTGTCTGTGGTCGTTGGGTTTGCTCTTGAGTTAATTGAAATTTGCATGGATGAAAACCCAAGTCTCGACGCAAAATCGGCAAAGTTGATGTCGCAGAAGGACCCAGCTCTTGCGCACGACGCGGAATAGACTGCCTGGGGTTTTCTCGCACACTATCCCGAACGGCAACAATATTACCAACGATCTTGCGTTTCTTTGACGCACAGGCACTGCTTCATCGATCACCGATCCGTTTCTCTCAAATTTATGCTTTAAACGACGGATTGTGGACTCTGTAGGACGGCCATGAATGCCATAAATTGGACGCAATGCACGGAACGTTAGGCGAACAGAGCACTGAGTTTGATGATAAATTTTAACAATTTGTACGCATTGTTGCAGCGTGTAGCGTTCCATGGTGAAATGTCACGACAAAATCTGTATTTCCGCCAAATTTGACAGCTATCGCTTTACCAAGATGGCCGCTATACGCTGTCAAAGTTCGAGCGTCCCTATTGAAAAACCCTTTACTTGGTAACCACATGACAAGCGCGTGTCGCTTCATAAGATAAGAAGACTGCTCACTGATGGTATTCTACTTACCTAAGTGGAGGACTACGAAAGTCATGACTTCACATAATCATTACCATACCACAAGTGAAGTCATTCGAAGTATCTCCACCTGGGTAATAGAGTTACTTACCTACTCGAATGAAAGAAAACGTCAAGTAAAGAGTTACTATTATAGAATAGGTGAATTTACCGGGCAGCTTTAAATTAGACAAGCTTAAAGGATATATAGTATAAAAGATTCTTAATGGCACGGTTTGTGATTGTCTCTTTAATTTTATTCAAACTCTATGAAAAGTGTTGCGTTTGTTGTTTCAATTTTTATCGATAAAATCTCGAATAATATCAAAGTTCGGAAATCATTTCTTTTTTCATATCAAATCTTTCGATTTATAAAATCGAATTGGAAAAAATGCAAATTCTTCTCTAAATCCTGTTTTAAGAGTTATGTCACGGCGATTTTATTATTACTAGTATCTACATTATTTTTATTTGACACTAATGTTTAAAATGCCTAGATATTTTAATAGATTGTCCGTAGTTTTAAAAATAATTGAATTAAAAAAAAAACTTTTTAAACCTACCTAAAGTTTCATATTCTGCTACGCAAGAATAGTTAGTCCAATCCCAGTTCGTAGAAAGTTAATTCTTATAGCTTTATGCAGTATTTTCGTCTAAGGGAAATTTTAATTAAAAGTTTTAAAGCAACGGCTACTTCTATAATAAAGATTACTAAATCGAATACTTTTACCATCGTCAATCTATATCTAACTCCATACATTCAGTTAACTCGAGCGTTTTCGTAGACCAATCTCGCGCGCGAGTACATATAGTGGGCAGGGCTTGTAACTCAAGTTGCGTTTTACAGCTCGGAATAAGAAATCAAGCTGCCGCGTTCCTATTTTAAATGCTATCTACTGTTAGTACTTTTTAATTTATAGTTTGTATGATATGGCGACCTTATGCGAATGCCAGTCTTTTAAGCGAATGAACCAGTGTATGGAGTAGGTACAAAGTTGCAATAAATATAAAGATATATAGACATTTAAATAATAGCGAGCGTAAATTCCGTAGGATATTATTTTTGTAAACTATTAAGAATGCTGGCAGCAAACTTCAATGCCAATGTAGCAATATCGAGAGACCTCGTCCAGATGTACTGAAACATGCGACTCTTGTGTGTGTAAATGTGTTTTATAAGAATTATATTACTTTAGATGTTGGATGTGCATGTTCAGGTCTGGCCAAGGTTAAAATAGAGAGAGTATTTTGGACTGCCTTGAGTGGTCACAATTTATAATAAGTATTGAATCACTGTTCATTGCAGATGACAGAGGCAGCTTTATATTTTTTTACGTTAGTTTTTTTTTTACAACAAATCTCATTTTTTTTTAAGTTTACATACTGGCCGCGAGTGGTACCTTTTCACTAACATTACTAACCTTTATCTCTTGATCTCAAAATCAAAGTTTCTATTTTATTGGTATTCTTTTCTGAAGTATGAAAATGATAATGTTCTCCTTGTATGAAATCTGTGTGTGTATTATTTGTATTATGGAATATTGGCATAATCATACAAATAAGAAAAAAAATATTAAGTCCGCTTACATTTGGCGGTACTGAGGATGAAATTTACACTTTTAATTCGTTCAGTGATGTTACTAACTGAATTAAAATTAAACCACCGCTCGTGTCTACATAGTACCGCAAAGCAAAGAATTTTAATGTACCAGAAAATAAGCTTTCAATTATAACGGGACGCAAATTATAAAAAAATATATTTGTACATCAATGTTACCGTAAATAAGAACCTATACAAGTGCCATATGACATATGTATGTATAAATAAATATGCCTAACAGTACCTAGTTACTGATGCAGTGACTTTGTTGTAATCTCTATATTTCCACAATCTTTATGATAGTTTAGTTGCTAGGTATGAAGATTTGTTTTAGAATGCTTCTAAAAGGCTATCGAAGATCAACGGTGTTTTGTAGGATAGGAAAGGAGGGTAGGTAAGCTCTCAATATTCCCTATATTATGTAATATTCGTTCTAAGGGTTACGACAGAGCACAATTTATTTTTTTGTGTACATTATTAGTTAGCTATTTATCAAATATAGCTATTACATAGATCTATTATCGCCGACGCAGCGACGCTACTACTATACTATAATAGTAGTCTACCATTGTGCTTGTAATTTCTCATCATGTAAAATTGTATAGTGCTTATAAATAGTTTCAAGAAACAATTTTCGTCTACCTTGATATCCCTTTGTACATAACATGCCTATATTCCCCTATTGTTTATGACAATATTATGCCTACGATGTTCATAATGTAGAATATCACTGTAAATGTGAACGTTCAGGAGAAATAAATAACTAAATATCCGGTGGATATACGCGAATACCAACATTTTGTTTTATTTACTTTCCAATTTACGTCACTTACGATTATTAGGTGTGGGCGTATGCTACACGCCCATTAGTTAAGGTAGGATGAGTAATAAACTTTAACAGAATTTGGTAAGAATTTGTTTACCAAAATGTAGGGTAAAGTAAATAATTCGGTAAATAATAACATGGACAGTCCCTTTAGATCTCCCTTCATATGCTTATTTCTAAAGAAAAATGCTCCAGTAGACTTCTAGAGGCTATGTACCTTCGTCTTAAGGTGGATTTAGATTAAACGAACATAGAACAAGAACAAGAGCTAGAGCATTGTTTTGTTAATATTTTTGACATATTAGTAGGGAAAAACCAACGAAGGAATGCACCGTAGAGTGGGGATAGAATGTGCATTCGCTCGTTTGGTCTAATTAATCTACCTTTAGAAAATTTCTTAAAAATACAGTTTTTGTAGTTGTGTAGAAATGGTTCTACAGATCTACAAAAACTATTTTTTTTGGAAATGAGATGGTCTCATTTCCAAAAAAGGTTAATCCACATTACGATAGCGTGTAAACTTTTGGTAAATATAATTTACCAATTTCGACAACTGGTAATAAACTGTAATTGGTGTAAGTTGATTAAAACGCTATGTGAATTTCATTAGGCTATTGGGTGCTTCCCCTTGAGCCAGACGTTAGTTCCAATTCATATTGTTGCTGGATTTTCATTAAAATGGACAACAAAGTAAGAGTGTATCCCATGAACAAATATTTCAAGACGACCATGAAAAAGCACCGATACAAAAACATCATCGAAGCATTAGATCTCTCAAACATCATAAGGAAGCTAAGCGGTATATCAGTATTTGTTTTAAAAGTCACCCCGGACAACCGCATCACCAGGAAATTTAGTTTGTTCGGTTTGACATCTTTCCTGTTGTGGTATGCGATTTTTATTTACTGCACTTACAAATCTCATGCTGAAGACCAGACTATTCTGCGTATTTTATACAATACAAGAGTCCAACGATATGGCGATGACTACGAGAGGATATCTTCCACACTGTACGTTATGTTCGCCTTGTGGAAGATACCGTACTGTCTAAATACCAACAACCATGTGATGGAAATCATAGTTAACGTGGATAAGGGTTTAGAGGAACTCGGCGAAAATGTGGATTATACCCGTGATGCACACCTGGCACTTAACATGTCCATTTTTCAGCTGGTAGTCTACTTATTGCGGTTACTCAGTATTTGGATGTCACTCAGCCGTTTGAACGTGCCAATACCAGCAGAGCGGCTGTACCAAGTCGTATTCTCTGATGCCATCGCGTTCATTTCAACAGCTCATTATTGCTTCTATCTCAAAGTTTTGAGAGGCAGATATGAGCATATAAATAAAGTGCTTGAGGAGATAAAAAATCACACATCTTGGGAATATAAATTGTTTGCTCGAGGTAGCATGGTGGGTAACGTGCAAAAGCCAGTTGGTCTTCAAGACAAATATATATGCGAGAAAATAAAGGCATGCGCGAAGATGTACGGCATGCTGTACAAAGTGACTGACGCTACCAACAGCATGTTCGGAGCCATTTTGATGACGACCATATTTGTGAGCCTCTCGTACATTATCATCTACATGTTTTACTTCATGGAGGCGACAGCAGCCGGCCTGTTTCACGATGTAGAAAAATACATTGTATTTCTCATTTACGTTGCATGGCAAATCGCCTATGGATTCGTCATGATATTTTTGATAGTGTATGTTTCCGAACGCGCCGTGTACGCGGTAAGTTCAACATAACATACTTTACTTAAATATTGTATAAGTAGATATCTATTTAGAGTACAATTCATCATCGACATTAAATGTTTCAGGCAAAAAATACATCGTTTATCGTACATGAAATCATGAATTCCGACTTCAGTCCAGCGGTTAATGCAGAGGTATTTTTTCTTGATTTGTCATACCTATCCTGATTAGTAATTATCTACGTCATACATAGACGGAGATCGTCCAATTTTATTCACACAAATTTCAAATGTTTTTATAGAAGCTTTTTGTGGAGGACAAATAGAGCGTCTAATTTAAAAATGCACACCCATTTTTAAATTAGACGCTCTATTTGTAACTTTTTACGAAATTTTTACGATGAACGTAAGAAGCAATTGCTTCTGATGTTCGAATAATGGATTAGCAATATTTTTCAAAATTATTCAGATTGAAATTGATAGTGTTACGCAATTAGGGCGCCGTACAGTCACGAGCAAAAGTATGTATATACTCGACTTTATTCAAAAGCGATTTACTACTTTATTTTTGAATGCAATTTTATGTTAGATTAGAATAGATCAAATGAAAAAATCAAGTGCTAAAACAAAATGTAAATAAAACTATATCAATACTTTGTCAGTTAAAAACTCGGAAATATTATAATAGGCTTTCTGAATTAGAAATTTCTGTTGTTACGAACATAGCATTTGCGAACCCATAGGTTTATGTAATGTGTCGTATTTCAACGTTGCATTCGTTATTTCACGAAAAAATCGCAAGTGAAAGTTGCCAAGTGTTGACATATTGGTACTCGTGACTGTACAGACAGACAGCAGGTCAAGCTACCCGAAATTGTCAAATTTTCCCAATCAACCTTGAGCCTTAATGCTTTAGCGATAAAGTTGAAAATCTATTAAATAAATTTGACAGATTGTAGTAGCTTGATGTGCTGGCGTCTGTACATTTATTAATCGATGATTCTATGGAGTTTCTCTTTTTTAGGCGATACAGCTATCGATACAGGCTCTGCATCAGAAGCCAATATTTACTGCGCACGGACTCTACGAACTCAATTATGCTTTACTGCACCAGGTAAGCCTCGTTCGTCTACATGGTCACAAGCGCGAATACTGAGCGTGAGGACCTGGGTACGATTCCCAGGTCAGCCACATCGTGAAAGTTAGGAACTGAAGAATATCAGGCACAACTGCACAAGATTTGATTGATAATGGAGCCACTAAGAAGAACACGGATGGGATGCGAAATTATGTCGTGTCGACTCGCGACACGACATAATTTCGCATCCCATCCGTGTTTGATAAGTATAGGATTTTGACCCTCCATCAATGCTTTTAGATTCTCAAAGTAAATTGACAAAAGGGTAGTTACAATTAAACCCCGGCCGTCAAAAGAATCCTGTCCTGTCCTGTCAGTGCGACAATTCTAGTAACTAATAAAGATCAAATTTGCAAAACACGTATTCGTTTATATGAAACTGACTGGTGTCAAGAACGCGTTCTCTCGACAGCCGGACTGTAAGAGGGTGCATTCCGAAAGCTGGCAACGTCGCAAATAGCTGTCAAATATATTATACTGTAACAAACATACAGCGCTATCTAGTGTAAATTATCCAAGGCACTATGATGACCGGCATCATAAACTAGAAGACAGCAACTACAAACGATTTCTGTAGACAAGTGACGCCATCTAAATCTTCGTGTGCAACAATCTGCGCAAGCGCCACCCCGCACCACCACTACAGATGACTACGTGTAGAGATTGTGCACACATGTACAACGAATCCGCCTTTATAAGCAGAGCTGTCTTCGAATAAATCGTCATAGTCCGGTTAAGTAGTCACGACCTCTCTAGGTCAACTACGAGATGCCATTTATAAAATAAAAAAAACAGAATAAATCGTCATTCATAGCTAGAGGTTTCTGAGCTATGACTTATTTTTTACGTGTCACCATAAGGGGTTAAGGTGACGGCGGCGAGCAATGGGCAGCTCGCCGCCCGGCAAGGACGAGGCCCGAGTCGACGGCGCGTTGTGTTCCACGCGCGCCTCAAAGAGATGTCAGCACGAACTGACGGGGTCCGCTAGGGCCGATGCCTGCCAGCGCCGCGGGTTGTTCGAAAGAGATACCGTGGTCCCTGGCATAGGCAACTGAAGGAACACGGGTGGGTTTTAGTCAGTAAAAGTAAGGGTAGGGTAAGTACACGAAAAAAAAAAACAAAAAATAAATCATAGCTCGAGGGGCGGAACGTAAGAAAGTGACAGTCAATTACTTCCACATGCGAAAAAGGAGAGAAGTAAAACAACGTACGCGCTAAACCAAATAAAAATTGTATAAAATAAAAATAAGCGGTCTATCAAAAATATTTTCAGCCAGAGTTTTCAATTACGCACATGTTGAATGCAATTTTGCAATGACATTAGGTACTTAGGATTTTAGAATTACAGAAAAAAATATAAAAAAGTAGAGGTCTCTTCGGAATTAAATTCTAGCGAGGAAATTTAACCCAATTGCGTTTTCCTTCAGTCAGAGTATTAATCAAATAGTCAATAAACATATAAACAAAAATTAAATAATAGTGCTGTAATAGTGAAATAAATGGTTACGAAAAAACCCCCCATTTATTTTGGTATCACCTTAAGTAGGTATTTTTTGTTTCAGTTGTCGCGTTCAGTGTCTACTTACCTGATCATACTTCTGCAGTTTGTCACCGATGCAAAGCAGACTAGATCTATCGACTATTTTAATTCATCTGTTTAGATGTTTCATATGTGTCGCTTTTCACGAGATCGAATCTTCTGTAGGAGGATTACGAGACCCGCGGGCTAATTGCGTAACACACATACAATGGCAATCGATTGCAATGCCTTTAACTTTGACAGTTCAGACATCTTCATTGCGTTAATTACGTTGTTGAACGGACGAATATTTCAAACCTATGAAGCAATTGATTAAAAATTTCTTTCAAAATCTCCTGGGATTGTGATTTAAAGTGTGTTACACAATTAGGTCCTTATTTAGCTTAGCTAAATGTAGAGATGTTTTGATGTTTTGAGTGGTGTAACGAAATATTTCTTGTTTCAGTGGTCACAAGCAGTGTACACGTACCTTATTTTACTTCTGCAGTTCGTCACCGACAGGAATGAGATTGATTTACTGACTACTGTTTAATTTAAGTGTTCAGTCAGCAAGTCAGCAATCAATGTCGATTACGCTTCACTTTTATTTTTTAAAGAGAAGACGTAAAGTTGAAGTAACACCAATATATAATATAGTACATATTAATTCCATGAGTAACACAAACTCCTTAAGGGCGCATCGCTACTTCGGAGCCGTCATCTCGTTCTCGTTGACGTCCCGTTGACGGTGCCGGTGGACAAACGGCCTAAGTGTAAATGTATGTGTTGCTTTTAACGATTTTGACATTTCGTTGTTGTTTTTGTGGCTTTAAGTATAAAGATGTATGTAATTTATGTTTATTAACAACGCAAAAATCTTTGTAGGTACTCTATAAAACAGATGTATGCACGGGTGCTTATTATATATATTTTACCAGGAACACAGATAACCGCTTAGGTATAGTCGAATACCTACGATGGTCCCAAGAATTTAATAACTTTTCTTGAAAGAAAATGAAACATGAGTTCAATACATTTAATAAAAAAAATAATAGGTAACCGGAAATTTTACAACCTGTGTTTATAATCCTCGTTCATTGACGAAACTCAAAACACAAGCTATCAATGTCTACAAACACAACTTATTGAAGTTAATAAGGACACAGTTATGAAAACTATTGTGGGCAACTTCTAAGTTACCATATAATTGTTAGAATGTCATTTACGATCCTCAAAGGCATTTAAATTTGTACCTGGAAGTCTCGTCTCGAGATAGGTAATACTTAAATAATTACTTCTACGCAACTATATATTATTTGAAATTACTTAGCTGAGCAATTAAATGTAAAACAACGCTTACTCGCAGCGTTATTCGCTTCAAGCCAATCTATCTTATATCTACTACATTAATAATAAAGCTGAGCTAAAATCTAAATACCTAATGATTGTTTCACTTATATTCAAAATACCGAAAGCTTAAAATGTCAAATGGATATGTTACTGAAGTTCATAAAGCTAAAACTTGGAATTCCTATGTATGTACAAAGTTCCTTAAATTGGTTTACCTCACCGTTATATGTTTCTTTACCCGCATGCGTAACATATATCTTTTTTAAATCGAAACAGCTAGGTTAGGTTAGGTTAGAACTGTGACCACACAACGCACGAGCCGAGCGAGCGAAGCGAGCGGTGCCATGCCAGCGGCCGGCGAGTGCCAGAAACATATTTTTGAATGATAGATATTTAGTCCAATCAGTATTTTAAACTTAGGTAATTCGTAGGCAGGTGTTAGTTGCTTAGGTATTTAAAAACATTAGGTATTTACATTTTAGGGATTTTGAACGTAGGTTATTTTACGTTAGTTCTTTTAATTTTAGATATTGCAATAGGTACGTAATAACCCTCTGAAAGTACCAGCCGGATTTGAAAATATTATATATATATATTTCGGGTAGGGCTAGTGGCCAGTAATCATAAAAATTATAACAACATAAAATAATTCGTAATTTGAAAACTACCGCCTGCGCTGCAGCGCCGACTCCTGCTCTTTGCACGTTATCCGTTTTAATTTCATTGATGCGTTGCAATCATCCGTGACCCCGGAAAATTACCCCTTCGCCACCATTCAAATGTACAGGTTGCTCCATGATGCTATTTTAGAAAATTGAAAATAATGTTTAATGAAATTAAAAAACGTTCTTAAAACGAAAACACGAAACCGTATACGTGTGTTAAATTAATGTCACCATTAAAGCGCCACGCTGTAATAATTACCTATCATTTCTTCAAGCAATGTTATTGTCAAGTTCATGAAATTTACCAAGGAAAACGGTTATTCTGTGTTTATATTTTCTAGTATGTCCGCTGTCACTTAATTTAAAGATAGCGCTATCACTTAATAGAAAGAGAATAAATGTATGTCTTTGGAATTAGTAGGTGTTTTATTTATTCATGCGTCACGCTGACGCTTGTGCCTTTATAACTTACGTGCTTTCTTAGGGCCGGCGCCCACTGGCGGCATAGCACGGCAAGGGATTTTTATGCGACGAATAGCTTAAAAGTATGACAATAAAATTGAAATTCCATCGGCAACGATGCCGCGGTATCCTTAGGCATGCCGCGACGTCCTTAGGCATCATCATAGAAATATAAATTTTATTGTCATACATATAAGTTATATTTCTACTCGACGCATAAAAATCTCTTGCCGTTCCGTGCCGCCAGTGGGCGCCGGCCCTTAGCGTGCCGATGCGTGTTTAAGGTAATTACTTAATTGTTAATGAAATTGACACCTAAAGTCTATTCAAACCAATGTTTCACATTTATGTTATTTCAAGTTAAACAAATATCAACTTTATTTAAATGTTAATTAAGTTGATTTCAGAGTGACTAGCACTTTTGAAAAAGTTATAAAAATATTTGAAGTTGTAGCGTAAGCTGAACTTTATTGTGTAGGAATTAAAGTTATTTTCCATAAACTCATATTTGTTTACATTTTTGGCAAATAAATCGAGAATGCAGATTCCGTCAATATGACGCATATACATGTACATGTAGCGTTAGTGCTGCATGCTGCAATGGGAACAATATATTGTTCCCACTGCAGCTTCACTCCATAGCGTATTATGAAGGCCATCCAAAACTAGTTCTGAGAGAGTCTGACACACTGAAAAAGTGTAGACACTTCGTTCATAATTTGAACAGACACGCGACGACGGCAAGTCAAATAAATGATGTGGTTAAGGGGGCCGGTTATTGTCGCCATATGCATTTAGTAAAAGTCAAAACAGCAATGAACTTGTTGACGACTGTCGATAGCTTTGTTCCTGCCTTAGTATAGTCTGTTCTAAAACTATATATGAAAGTGTAAACAAACCCTGTTTAATTAGAAGGCTTCAACTTTATATCTCAGTTTCACTTGTTTGAATAACATTATTAAACTGTAATTAAATAATGTATAATAATATAAGTTGACATATCCGGTCCCGCATGATGAGAACCTCGTGAAAGCCAAGAAAGATAAACAAATCAAGTATCTTTACTTGGCTCGCGAGGTTGTCGACATGTGGCATGTGGCAATCATTGTGCCGATAGTCGTGACAGCCAATAGGTTAATAGCCAAGAGTCCCGACCAACACCTGAGGAGGCTCTCGTTGGGCAGCTGGATCAAGGGCTTGATTCAGAAAGCGGTACGAAGTACACGGCTCGCATTGTCAGGAGGTTCCTTTCTCTGGAGCCCTGACCACCGGTAGCTTGGACCCTGTTCCCGATACCGGTGGGCTACTACTTTTTATAATTTTAAATGTTTTTATACCTTTTATATTCTAATATTTAAAAATATAATTTATATGTTTACATTGAAATAAGGAAATAATATAAGGTGCATAAGCCTCAATTTTTTTAAATAGCTGCAGTGCTTTTTAGTTGTTATATTTTTCTTATTTTGTTCGCTCACTGTTCAATTGCGAACACAAGTGGTTATTTTAATAATTTTAACTATTAAATATAGTATGTAGTAATATGTTACTGCTTGTATGTTCACAATTTTATTTTAATTCTAAACGCAAAGACATGTAATTGGCTTTCTTTCGACTATTGTTTCCTTTTTTTGTTTGTTTTTTTTAGCTGTAAGTCTTCCATGCAGTAATAAATATATAAATATCGAAGACGAAAATTGAGGTTATAAAATTAACCTTAATTGTCAAACGAAAAACATCTTTAAGGTGATTTAAAATTACAATTTCGGGTTTAAGTATTCAAAGGATCAAATCACTCAATTTGTAAGTTGAGACATGTCGGGCAAAACCCTGATCATTGGGTTACAATACAGGGTGTTTATTCATTTTATTATTTAAAAGGATTAATTAAAAGAAATTAATTTGATTTTTGGAGTCAGCGACCATAGTTAGTTGAAATATCAGTTTAAAAAATCTGTTTTGTTTTTGTGTAAACTTCACAGACGATGGGTTTCGATTTCTAAACACGATAGAACAAAAGAAAACTAATTTTATCAACTCAAACTTCAAGTAACAAAACGAACAGAGGTCGATGATGAAATATTGAATAGCATGCTTAGCATAGCATGCACAGCATAGCATGCACAGTATAGCATGCATAGCATAGCATGCATAGCATAGCATGCACAGCATAGCATGCACAGCATAGCATGCACAGTATAGCATATAGCATAGCATGCACAGAATAGCATGCACAGCATAGCATGCACAGCATAGCATGCACAGTATAGCATGCATAGCATAGCATGCACAGCATAGCATGCACAGTATAGCATGCACAGCATAGCATGCACAGCATAGCATGCACAGTATAGCATGCACAGCATAGCATGCACAGCATAGCATGCATAGCGTAGCATGCACAGTATAGCATGCACAGCATAGCATGCACAGCATAGCATGCACAGCATAGCATGCACAGTATAGCATGCACAGCATAGCATGCACAGCATAGCATGCATAGCGTAGCAGCATAGTATTTACCGGGTAGAATTCCATCTCTCATTTGTACGTGGATGTACAGGAAATTTTCTGATCCTTTTGTTTACATTATTAATCAGATGCTTTTCGAATAGACTATATAATATTTGTTATTTATTATTAGTTAATTAGTTAATTTATACAGTTTGCACGTATTAACTCCGTGTGAAACGAAGCAATTACGAGGTAATAACTGCTATTATTAGGGGGTACTGCCTAACTTTGTACCTAATAATAATAATAATAATTTAGGAGGAGGAGCTTCCTGTCTCTGGAGTCCTAACCACCGGTAGCTTGGACGCTGCTCCCGACATCGGTGGATCGCTTTTTTTTATATTTTTAAATTTTTTTTTTTTACCTAATTTTTATATTAAAAAAAAAATGAAAATGTAATTTAATAAGATAAGTAAATAAATAAACGAAATAATAATTAATTTCACTCTCAAAGTACAACAAAAAACTTAATCAATGTACAGTACAATTTAATAAGGTATTCGATGGTTGTACAGCAGCACGTAATTGATGATCTACCAACTCCCAAACTAAGTCAAGCTTGTATTTTGGGAGTTAGTGGTTCTTAAGATGCAGGGCTTACCATAGACACAACCTTGTAGCCTAGAAATTGACTTCCAACAAATGAAAGTAAAAAAAAAAACAAAAATTGAAACATAA
Organism: Apamea monoglypha; assembly: GCA_911387795.2. Taxonomy (NCBI): domain Eukaryota; kingdom Metazoa; phylum Arthropoda; class Insecta; order Lepidoptera; family Noctuidae; genus Apamea; species Apamea monoglypha. The sequence continues at coordinate 7,070,267 of OU426918.1, forward strand.
GTACAATTAGTGACGGGCGAGGGATAAGTACTCGAAGAATAAATATTCAAGTATTTATCAGAAATGGATAAATACCCATTTTTATCCAGTGACGGATAAATATAATTTAAACGTTGTTTCTATAAGTTAATAACTACTGTTGTTGTTTGAGATTTCCGAAACTTCATTTATTACGTAAGACAATTTTAACCAATTTGTGACTTGAATGAACACAATGAACACCCTCACCCCCTTTGAATCTTACGTAAGATCAGTATCTACCAAAATTGCAAAGAAAAAGTAGCAAAACTTTTTGAAACTTATAATTTTTGCTTACTGTGATCTTTTTTTTTTCGGATGGGAATTCATCACATGACCCCTCCCGCTCTGGGTGGAGCGGAAGGGAGTGTCAGACTATTTTTACTAAAACCCACCCATGTTCCTTCCTTAGCCCTTTATGTTCCGGGGTAGCGGTAACCCTTTCGGACAATCCCGCTGAACTTAGGTGATCTTACGTAAGAATAATTTAGTACGCCTATGTAAGAAAAAATAATACTTGTTCAGACCCCTCCCCCCTCAAATCGTCTTGCGTAATAAATGAATAGCCCCAAGCTGCCCGGGTCCGGAACGCACTAAGCCGGAATTGTTTGAATAACGCTTAATGCTAGACATTACGCAGTAGAAACCGACAGTAAATTAAATAATATACAGGTAAAGTATATAAGAGGAGGTATTTCCCTCACTTTAATTGCATTTACGACACTTGTTACACATTAAACTCTTAAATATAATAATAGTTGTCGCGTCCTCGAGTTCCGAAGGTTGTATGTTAACCACACCGTGAACTTTGCGACCCTGCTGTTTACCAGAGTAGAATTAGTGCGGGCCACGACGGCCGGCCGGAGGAAAATGTACATATAAATCGTTGCGGATTTTCTTAAGACTGACACGCGACTAGGCGCGCGCGCACACCATGTTCCTATACCTCCTTTGATCTACACGTACTTTTGTTACAAGTGTCCTATTACAATTGACAAAATGTTTGCGTGGTTATTGTTGTTGGCTATAGTGTTGTGGACGGTGACGTTTTGGTATAGAAGGAGGCACATGAATAAGCTGGCCTCGGCTTTACCAAAACCTAAGGATGAGCTGCCTTTGATTGGGCTGTCGCATACGCTTGTCGGTGATACTGAAGGTGAGTTTCACTTAAATATGGATGTGACATAATGACGGAAGGGTTCATCTTGGCAGCTCATTTACCGCTATGTGCACTAATTAAAATCTTTCATAGGTAATACTTAAATAATGATTGTTTTTTAAACGTTTTCTGGTAAACATGGGTATACAGGGTGGCAGGGACATTGATGCGCAAACTGTAATCACAAATTCAGCAAACGATTCTAGATCCTTTAGCGTAGAAATTTTTCGTCGCTTATCAAAAATATCTACTATTTCATAGAAAAGTGCATATGCGGTCAAAACGTATGGAACAGCTAATATTTTTTTTTAATAAACAACGAAAAATTAGTAGGTCATGATTATTCCAATCATGTCCCTGCCATCCTGTATATTATTTATATGATAAATGATATTTATTTAACTCCAGACTACTACTGATAAATTCCTTATAAAAACCCAATAACACTTTGCACGACCTGGGTATCGAACTCAGGACCACGCTCAGCATTCGCGCTTGCGGCCACGAGACCAACGGGGCAGTCAGAGTTGTTGAGCTTACGAAGCACACGAAGAAAAAAAGTAGAGCTTTAATTCTTTGCTCTTGTAAAACGTAATGCTATTCTGATGATTCAGATCAATTTTAAATATTTTTTGTCAAAAATAAGTAGGTACAAGTATATTTTATTCGAACCCTGGCATATTATTACCAAAAAGTATAAAAATAGGATCGGCCCTAGGATACTCCCTTGAGGTACTTCAATTTTTACTAGTGACTACTGGTAGTTAAAAATTAGCATAGTAATAAGTAGTTTACTGTAAATAAAGTTCAAAGTAATTTTTTATCGTTTGTATTTTGTAAGTTTTTATTTATTTTTGTATGTGTATATGTCGCAGCCAACTGGTTTAATGGACCGTTTATTTAACCACCTAGACTTTTAACTAAACGGCGGCCGTTCAACTAACGGCCTGAATGATATTCAATAAATTATAGTTTAGGTTGGAACTGTAACCAATCACGTGCGAGCCAAATTGGTCGCAGTAACTAAGCCAGGTGACTCCGACCAAATGGGTTAGGTTAGAACTGTGATCAACCGCGTGCGAGCCGAGAGAGCGTTGCGAGGCGAGCATTACTTCCGTAGGCCAGGCGGTTGACTAAACTAAAATTTAACCAGTTGGCTACGACATATACACGGTAAATATTTACACTGGGATACGACATAATAAAAAATAAAAAAAGTAAGAGAAAAAAGAAAGAAATAATTATAATTTGAGTACAAAGGTATTGCTTATTTCGACGTTTTTACGTTTTTAACTTAACTGCATCTCATAAATAAATTGGAAGTAACTCCTACTAACCTCAACCTTCATATCGAGTCCGCGTATCAGTCGTCAGTTTATTTAATTCGCCAGTTTCGTTGATTACTCAGTTTCACTGATTGATCAGGTTTACGGATTAGACAGTTGCGTTATCTCGACAGTTTCCAGTGTTTGCCAATTTCGATTTCGTCGATTCGGTTGGGTTTATTCAATTCATCAGCCAAAGCACAGTCGGTAAAAACACGTCTGCAAATTTAAATAGGTATTGAGATCTATTTGATAACTTTTAGCACAGATGACAAATGTTTAACTTTTTTGATACCATATCCGCCATAAATATCCGAATAGCCGCCGATGCCGACGTTGATTAAATATTTTGCGATGGTACATTTAACTGCATTCCATCGCCATTGACACAGTTTTCCTCTATTTATGCAGACATGGCTAGTACCTACCGACAACGAGACAAATGTTGCTCCTTTTGTATATTGCCTTTAACCGGACAAAAAAAAAAAATAGTTTACAGAGTAAAAATAAATTATGTTTTAAAAGTTAGATGTTTTCGGTGTTTCCTATCCGACTACTCTGAGAAGAAATACCAAAAAAAAAACGTAGACGTTGCAGTCGCTTTTAATGTCCAGACATAATCTTGATCGGGCCATATTTGATAAGCTGACTTACTTTATTTACTTTTATTTTAACGACAGTGGTGGCCCAAAATTATTTAATCACCACTGCTCTCAAAACGGTAAAGGAAAAGATCGCGAGGAAACAGGGGGTCTACTCCGAAGTGGTATCGGCCGAATGTTCGGCCGTTTCCTGCTACGAAGTTACTATTTGCTTCGGTCGGTCCCGATCCTACACTCCTAAACTCTTTCTAATATTGACTATGGTCCCGACCCAACTGAGCCAATCCGAACTTTTTTCGCATTTTTCAATAATATTCGGTTAGGCCATGTGTTTGTCCGATCCGATCATTCGCACTTTGCATTTCGTAGTAGACCCCCAGGCATGTCCTAAAACCAAAATTTCGAAGACTTGTGACATCCACCAACCCGCACTGGGCCGGCGTGGTGGATTATGGCACACTCCCTCTCACTGAGAGGAGGCCTGTATCCCAGCAGTGGGAACTTTATCGGCTGATTATGCAAATAATAAGTCAGCGTGAAGTCTAAAACTACTCATATAACAGTAATAGGTAGTATTACATTTACATGAGTAGTTTTAGGCTAGTGATTTACGTTTCCAGATTTACTTGATACCTTATTTATATTTTATTTGGATGACAATAAGTGACCACGGATCGCTTTCGAGATTGACTGCTATATTGACGACTAGCTTCTGCCCGCGACTTCATCCACGTGAAATATCAGCCCTGGTTTTAATGGAAACAGGTTCGGTGGTGTATGATACATCTCTCGTCCTCTACCTACACACAGATGTTAATGTGATATGTATGGGGTCTAAAGTAGTTATGACGGCTTTCAGATATCATGAATCAACTGCAACATTTAAGCTACGAGAGCATGCAAAATGACGGAATCATTAGAGCTTGGCTGGGACCTACATTATTCTTCGGTAAGTATAAATTTTTATATGTATCATCTCTTTGTCTGTCCGACCTCTTGATAATTCAAAAGTGATCTCATCTCAATCCCGTGGGAATATCGGGATGAAATGTATCCTATATCCTAATCCAGGTCATAGTCTACCCATATGCCAAATTTCATCTAAATCCGTACATGCGTTTTAACGTGAAAGCGTAACAACCAAACTTACAAAAAATCCTAACCTTTATCTTTATAATAATACTAGCTATGATATAGCTATACTAGTTAAAATACTAGCTTCGGCCTGCGTAACTTCGTCCGCGTAAAATTTCTTGCTCTCCAGACCCACCCCGTCGCATTGCATAACTTGACCGCGCTATCACTTCGTTTTCGCTTAGTGTTCTGTCCGACTTTTTTTCGGTTTGCTCAACTCCTAAAGGTCATAGCGTGATGTTAAATAGCCTTCCTCAAGAATTGGGCTATCAAATGCAAAAAGAAGTTTTCAAATCAAACGGGTTGTTCCAGATATTAAACTAACAAATAGGTAAACTCTTCAGCTTTATTATTAGTATATAAATATCGTTCGATCGAATTACTTATTAATAGATTCTTTAATGTTCTGTTCAGAAGGTCTATTATTAAGATTATTATAATTTGCAAATCTATAACTGTGTTATGAATAAACATGATCATTTAAGACTGTTTTTATACTAGCAAAACTTGACATTGAAATTCTTCATTAAAATAATGCGAAGTTCACGTTTTTCTTATGATATTATTGTTTACAAATGATTTCTCCAAATGTACTATTAATGTCCTTGACATTCGTATTTTATGAAGCAAAAACAACCTGACTGTCAATTCACTATAACACTTTTGCTTATAAAGAATAGATAAACGATTTTTTTTTATGGCAATAAATCTTCCTTGATTCGGGAGCTCCGACTACAATCGCCATTTTAAACAAAAGAAGGTTATCTCTATCGGAAAGATACTAAAAAGCACTAAAGCAAAGTACTGCTCCGTTAAAAATAGGACGTGACCTAACATTGATCTAGATTCAGGGCTCATCAGCGCTCCCAACATTGTGTGAATTGCGAACGGTTTTATTAGTATTCATGTCTGTTATTATGACGACCGTTAGTATATAACCTTTTCCACCTATTCTTGGTACACTGCATACACTAGCATAATTACTTTCTCCTGAAGGAACCTGAGAGGTATCCTGCTTTGTATTAAAGTGTAAAGTGTCGTGATACTTTTTTTAACTGATGAAAGTGTTATTTTTGTTTGTTTGTGCAGTCGTAGTAAATCCCGTCGATCTCGAGATGGTTTTGAAGACGTGCTTGGAAAAGGACGACCTCCACAGGTTCATTAGAAAAATTATTGGGAATGGCGGAATATTTGCTCCAGGTAAGAACATTGTTTTTTTAATTACAGCAACTAATAACTTAAAGACGATGATGATTTGTCTAAGACACAAGTGTTGATGGCGCACGAACTGATCAGAAACAGACATTCCAAAATTACGGCTCCTTACTAGAAATTTGGCCACTGTGGACAACATAAACTTTAAAAAAATACCTTGGTACTAATAAGAAGTTTTATTAAATCAAAAGGTTGCTTTCGTTGGTTGCTTTTGTTAATCCCATTTGCTGTTGCTATGTAGGATATTCAACTGAATATGAGTAGATAAGACACTAGTATTGACGGCGGACGAGCTGATCAGAAACAGACATTCCAAAAATTCTAGAAGACATCCTAGAAACCAACGCTGCCCACTGACAGCTTAAAGTTCACTGGACACCACAAACTTAAAAAGAAGTCAAACATGAAGGTTAGAACAAAAAGTTGCTTTAGAAATTATGTCTCATTTGCTGTTGCCATATTAGATATTCAGTTGGGGTTGTGGAGATTAGGTAGGCAGTCGCTCCACGTAAAATAATGTTATTCAGCTGCATCCGGTTAGTTAGACTGAAACCCAACCACAAAAATAGTTGCGAAAAGATTAGGCAGATCAGATGATGATGTTGGATATTCCGCTGGATACCCTAATAATAGATGGTTCTAGGCGTTTCACACCTATATCTAGGCTTTGACCTTTGTCTTACATACTGCCACATAGTTTATAATGTGAAAGTGTCTACATAATGGGTCTCTAAGAAACATGACTAAAATCTCAATAGCTATATTAGTAACATTACCAATGTTAATGAGTCCATATGTCCCCCAGTCACGTCTGTTTAAAAATGTCCCACCTAAAGAACAAATGCGAGCGAATTCGTAATAATTCGGCGGTTAGAACAATAAGGAAAATAATATTAGCAGTGACACGCAAGCAGTAACAACAGAATATTTCGCAACTGAGTCAGAAAGGACATAAAAATTCAACAACCAGGTAAATCGGGCTGTGTTGTAAACTTGTGGTGTGTCATGATGATTAACTGGAAGCATCATAGATGTTGTGATACAACCATGCCAAAACTTCTTTTAAATTGCGTCAGACCACAGAACTTAGCTACCAGTATGCAATTATAAGCAGATTTGTTTTTACTACATGCAAGTAGGTATTAGGGTACAGGGACATGATCACAGGAATAGCACCACATTAGGCACTCTAGGCTAGATTCTTCTATGAAAAATTAAATAGTTAGTTGATGCAAAAAAAAAAACTCAAGAAACGATGCAATACAGTTTCTAGGAATCTAAAAATACTGAATCTATATAAATAAAAATGAATGACCGAAATGTATGTACGCGCATAACTTCCGATCGACTGTACCACATTGGATAACACTTTTTTGTTGTGTTTGTTATAGTCGGGACAAGGTTTGTATAGAAGAAAATTAAAAGAAAAAAAAAACGACGGTTACGACGGGTCCGTAAGTTTTTGTGCAAATAGGTTCCAGAGCCAGTTTGGCCACCTCAAGAAAAACTTGTTCAGGGGGTTACCACCAGCTCTTATAGCAGGCCAGAAGTTGAACTGCACTGCATTTTTGTTCTATGACTTAGTACAAAAAAGCAGTGCAGTTCAACTTCTGCCCTGCTATTCACTATTTATTAATTTATATAGATTCAGTATTTTTAGATTCCTCGAAACTGTATTGCATCGTTTCTTGAGTTTTTTTGCATCAACTAACTATTTAATTTTTGGCAAGGTAGTTGTGCGAATATCTACCATGATTTGGCACACCTTGGACTGACAACCAAATAAGCACGTTATGTCGAGTAAAACATGAAGTTTCACCTAAAATAGAGTCGGCACGATGAATCATAATTCGTGTTACGTAACACTATGCAGTGCTAATTTATCGGCTCATCATTAGTGCAACAGTGACCTTATCCTTCAAATATGATGGGTATTGCAGTAGTTATACGGTTTATTTTTGTAAATAGTAGCTTCAAACTATGCGTATGCTAGTGACGTTATGTTCACTCTCACTCTCTACATCCGTAACACTGATGACTGACGTATCATCTTTCTAGACGTGTGCGAGTAGCCTCAAATTCAAGATGTTTACAAAAAATATTAATGTGCTATACCCTTCGTAACCACTGTAACATCTAGCTACGTAGATAAATGGCAAAGGGATTTGCGGTATGCAACGGACCTTCCGTTGCATACCGACCTATCCGCCATAATGACGGCCACGCATAAAACGGATATATAAATCGATAGCTGTCAAGCAAACAGAAAACATTACGTTTCTGTGATATTAACGTTCACAGTGATCACGTAACCGCCATATTTTTTGAACTTGTTTACATCTTGTTGCATAGATATTTGAAATAATCACTCTGACAATATGTATGATCCATATAAAAAACCTTCAATCCCCTTTTAAGGACGTTCATACAGAATAATATATAATCAAATAGAATCAAATCTTTGTCATATTGTAGTCAATTGACTACAATATGACAAAGATTTCACATGTTTGCTACACAGGAAAAAAATATGATAATTGTAATTATATGTCAAGTTCTGTACAAACTAACCCTTGGCCAACTATCTGGGGTTCTTTAGATAAGTACGATCTTGATCATAAACACTTATTATTAAGGTTGCAGAACATTTCCTGAAATCATTTTTTTTTTAAACGTAGTTCCTATCTGGCGTCGCCGACGGAAGATCTTAGTGCCAGCCTTCAGCCCTAAGATAGTCGAAAACTTTGTCCACGTTTTCGCTGAGCAGAGTGAAAAGCTGGTGAAGCAGCTGAAGAATTCTTCCGGCATTGGAAAGTTCCGCATCTGGCCGTTCCTTAGCTCTTATACCCTGGATTCTGTGTGTGGTAAGTTCAATTAATTATAGCCCGAAATAATTTGAGCGTCGACGCGCATGATAATTGTGATTATTGATTAAAGAGGCCACTAATAATTGGCTAATTCAGTTTCAACCGTCGGTAATTACATATATATCCCCAAATACTAGAACATAAATCCAGAGCTGTAATAACCTACTGTTTGAGCTTTCGGAGAACCGAATTTACAGTTGAAAAGCAGCACACACTCTATACCTATGCTAGCATAGGCATAAAATATTGTATTGAAAAGCAGAACATAGTCTAGAAAGCAGAACACACTCTTTGAAACATTATTTTTATTTTGTGTTTCACGAACTGTGCCTAAAAACCTTTATGCTTTCTTTCTTTCTATTTTTAACCATCTAAAGGTCAAAACCGACGGCAGATAATTCACCGTTAGTTTATTTCTAATTTTAGAAAGTATATCGTTGAACTTTGTGCCTACGTGATTAAGATTGATGATAGTTCAAATTACCGTAGTCTATCATACTTGGTACGGCTCAGTCTAGATCAATTTGTCATGATAATTATTTCTACACGCAAACGTGGGCATTGTTTAGGCAATTAAACTTCATTTGTGTAAAGTTTCTGAGTTATGTGTTCTGTTTATCTATTTATACTTTATTGTGCAGATTGTAATGTATTTCTGATAGGAGAAAGTATGTTTTACCAAAATTTCTTTGAATTGCGAATAAAATTAGTTAACAGTTAAAAACTGAAACCTGAGAGGTAATTCGCGTAATTTTAGGAACATTCACAGTTTGATCTCAGTCTCAATCTGTCAAAAATACCACTAACTTCCCTACATTTTTGACAAGTTTTTGACATTGATTGTCGCTGAGATGAGATTGCGACTGGATTTCATCATCAGATTTACCATTTGCAAAAATAATTTTAGTCTGTTAACCGGTTTCCTGGATGAGTTATTTGTAAATCTTCCTTCACATAAAAATATATACATAGGTAGCAAAAGACGGATTACTTGGAAACGAACTAGAATCTGAAGTTCAGGGACACCTTCATCGGAAGTTGGCGGTTTCTTCTTCAGTTGACAGATAGGAATTTCACTCACTCATCTTTAATTGACAGAAACCACAATGGGAGTAAAAATCAACGCACAAGAGAACTCGGACCAACCGCTCCTAAAAGCCATGTGCGACGTGCTAAACCTGGTGTGCGAGAGAATCTTCCACTTATGGTTACAACCAGACTGGCTGTACAAGTGCTTCCCGAAGTACAAGAAGCACCAAGCGTGTATAGCAGTTATGCATGGATTTACTGATCAGGTAATTTCATATATTTGTTTGTCTCTCTAAGTATAGCAGTTCACTGCTTCCCAATCGCTTCCTGTCACGGAGGGAGTCTTATCCTCACTCCTTCCGCGAACTTAAGGTCGCCCGCGCATGGGGGGGCGGCACCAGCCGGGGATCGTGCAAGGCGCACAAGTTCCCATGATCCCCGGTCCAAGTGTGGGAAGGGAACACCGGGGTGGTTTTTAGTTAGTGAGAGTCTGACAGACCCCTCCGCCTACCCCAGGGCGGAGGACATCGATGAGGATTTTCCAATCTGGAAAAAAAGGCCTTCCCAATAGCAGACCCAACTAGATCCTCGACTATCTTCGTTCAGTTGCTACTAACAGCCATAAACGCATTAGATGTTGACGAACTTGATTATTTACAGGTTATTGAAAAGAAGAAAGAAGAATTAAAACTCGAAAAAGAGTCTAGAACAGAGGTGGATCATGAATTTGGTGAGAATTTTCTTTAGGATATGGCACTGCTAGCAGATTATTGATTTCATAATCATCTTGCTTTTACTTAATACCTAATGCAACAAAATATTATGGGGAAGCGCCAGGGTAGCCAATAATAAAAGGAAATCATCAAAACAACCCTCTAAGTTCATATGACCCTATTGAGTGACTATTTCACAAATATCAATCAATTGGGTTATATGAACTTACAAGGGTTGTATTGATGATTTTAATGATTACAATTCTGTACTGGTTAAGGTCGTGAATTATATTTTGTTAAACATACAACCTGACCTTGACCTTGAAATTGCAAAAACGCATCCCCCTTAATATTTGACTTTTTTTTAATGCGCCTTAAATTCTGTTTCAAAATCGAACCCAACATTTTTTTTTAGATTTAGGATCATACAAGAAACAGACTTTCCTAGACCTGTTAATACACTTATCTGGCGGTGAGAGTGGGTATACCAATGTGGAGTTAAGAGAGGAAGTGTTGACCCTTATTGTAGCTGGCACGGATACCTCTGCTGTGTCTCTAGGGTATACACTGCAGCTGTTGGGGAAATACCCGGAAATCCAGGAGAAAGTGTATGAAGAGTGAGTGTTTCTATGAAATTTTGTAAATGGAAAAGTGTTTCTTTACTGTAGACTAGCTTCTGCCCGTGACTTCGTCCGCGTGAAATTTCTTGTTCCCCGACCCACCGCTTTACATCGCATTATCTGCCAGCGTTATCACTTCGTTTTCGCTAAGCGTTCTTTCTAGCTTTTATTCTTTTTGCTCGGCTCTTAAGGATTATAGGGTGATGTTAAATAGCCTATAGCCATCCTCAAGAAGGCTTCCAAATGAAAAAATATTTTTTTCAAACCTGACTGGTAGTTCCAGAGATTAGCTCCTACATACAAACAAACAAATTTTACCTCTTTATAATAAACAGTCTCACTAGAAAATAACAGACTTAGTTGTGAAAAAACAAAAAAAAACATGAAAATTAGTAGCCCATCAGTATCGGGAACAGGGTCCAAGCTACGGGCAATGCTCCAGAGAGAGGAACCTCCTAACAAATCGAGCCGTGACCATAAGTACCGCTTTCTGAATCAAGCCCTTGATCCAGCTGACTAACGAGCCTCCTCAGGTGTTGGTTGAGGTTCTTGGATATTAAACCATTATTATCTTAACTAATTATTATTCTGCGAAAACCAACCATTATAACTATTATTATGAGGTCGTCAGAGGTTAGGGGTTATCTATATCTGAATGAATAAATTAAACTTATTTTATATCTCTACTATAAAGCTGAAGAGTTTGTTTGTTTCTTTGTTTGAACGCGCTAATTTCTGGAACTCCCAGTCGAATATGAATTTTTTTTTCCTTTGGCCTCGAGGAAGGCTATAGGAGTATAGGCTATTTAACATCAAACTTCTTCTTAGCGTGTCGATAGCAATCTAAATGAACTCGGCCCAGAATTCGTCCACTTGCTTGGCACCATCACCAGCGTCCATATATAATTCGGCCACTTGTTTGGCACCATCACCAGCGTCCATATATAATTCGGCCACTTGTTTGGCACCATCACCAGCGTCCATATATAATTCGGCCACTTGTTTGGCGCCATCACCAGCGTCCATATATAATTCGGCCACTTGTTTGGCACCATCACCAGCGTTCATATATAATTCGGCCACTTGTTTGGCACCATCACCAGCGTCCATATATAATTCGGCCACTTGTTTGGCACCATCACCAGCGTCCATATATAATTCGGCCACTTGTTTGGCACCATCACCAGCGTTCATATATAATTCGGTCACTTGTTTGGCACCATCACCAGCGTCCATATATAATTCGGCCATTTGTTTGGCGCCATCACCAGCGTCCATCGTCCAACATCACACTAGGACCAATAGAATCCGAGCAAAAAGAAAAAGAGTCAGAAAGTAGTAGTAGTATCCGCCTTTGTACCTTTTTGTGCGAAAAGTTTAAATAAATAAATAATAAAGTACGCTAAGCGAAAACGAAGTGATAGCGACGAGGAGCGTTATAAAAATGTGGACGTGGCCGAAGTCGGGGGCAGAAGCTAGTGAATAATATAAACTAACGTAGTTTCTAACTTCTTCCGCATTTTATGTTGATTTCTTTGTTCATAACAATAGTGTAGTTTGTTGTAGTAACATTATAATACTGCTTGTTATTAATTACTATGCCTTGGTATAACTTGATTGATAGATTGACGTCTATAGATAATCTTGGTTGTATTGTTTACTATTTTCCTGTATCTAATCTAGAGTTGTAGATAAGCTTAATTAAGTACAAGATAAAACAATCAATATACAGGTAACTAGCTATGTAAAATACTGGTATTCAGCTGCATCCGGTTAGACTGGAAGCTGTCCCCAACATGTTTGGGAAAAGGCTAGGCAGATTGGTTGATAAGCTGTGCCCCCGCGGTTTCACCTGCATAAATCTCGATCCCGTATGAATATCGGGATAAAAGTATGCTATGTCCTAATCCAGGTCATGGTCACAATAACATCCATATTTATACTGTGTCATGGTCTACCTATGTGCCAAATTTCTTCTAAATCCGTTCAACCGTTTTAGCGTGAAAGCGTAACAAACATAGAAACATATTTCTTACTAGCTGCGCCCCGCGGTTTTACCCGCATAAGTTTTGATTCCGAGGGAATATCTATAAAAAGTATCCTATATGTTAATCCTGGTTATAAACCATCTGTGTGCCAAATTTCATCCAAACCCGTTCAGTAGTTTTTGCGTGAAAGAGTAACAATCATCCATTCATCCATCCATACAAACTTTCACGTTTATAATATTAGTAGGAGTCGTAGGAAGTAGGATTAGTAGGATAGTAGGATATCTATGGAAATAAAAATATCTATTTGTTTCTTTTTTTATAATTTTAGTCTAAATGTCAATTTAAAAAATATGCACGTCCGTGCATAATTTGACCTTTGAATAGTCTGTCTAGACTATTCAATGTTTTAATATCAAATTAAGAGCTGCTTATTCAATGGACAGAAAATTATTATTCGTGGAATAAAATTAACGTCTGAAATTTTTTGCATGGAACTGCTTAAAATTCAAAATTAGTCCTCAGATAAAATTATCTGGCCTTCGAAAAATCAGCCCTAAATTAGGTAGCGAAACTCAGAAGACGTGATGGGTATCGAATTATCGATATCTCAAACCGATAAAAAAAAGAAAACTCTGGGTTGTTTTTATTTTGTTTTATTAGGAAAAGTTTACTTCAAATAAGTAAACTTTACCTATTTAGGGCCGGTTTTTTGATCCGTAGTTAAGCTCAACCAATTGTTAAATAGTAACTAATGGTTAAATTTCAGCAAAATGTGTTTTTGTTCAATTATTAGTTTATCTAATGCTTATTTTTTTTAACTGATAGTTAATTATTTGATCATTAGCAATGATATTATATAATTAGATAAACTAAAAAATTGATTAAAAAAAACATATTTTTCTAAAATTAAACCATTAGTTACTATTTTTAACAATTGGTTGAGTTTAACTACGGATCAAAAAACCGGCCCTCGTATCCTTACAATGCCGGACACAGTCGTCTCCCCCGTGGAGCGGCAGCAGGTCGGTGAGGATGGTGGTGTCGAGCGTGGCCGAGAGGTTCCGCTGGGAGCAAGGGGCGACTAGAATCAATTCTATTTTACTGCAATTTTTAACGTCCAAAACTGGCTTTTATGTACCTATTTATTGATAGGTTAATTCAATTAATTAGGTTTTTGAAAAAAGCAAAGAAATTCCTGTGCCATTGATTTCTAATCTGTTAACTAAAAGTCATTTGTACTACCTACACCCTATAGTAGGTATCATCATTCTCCTGCCCTTATCTCAATTTATTTGGGGTCGGCGCAACATTTCTTTTTCTTCCATACTTCTCTATTAGTCGTCATCTCGGTAGTCACCCCCTTTCTAACCATATCATCATTAAAGCAGAGGTAAAGTAGTACACTAAAGTAGGTATGTCATTCGTTAAATCTAACATACTGTGTAGAACTATTAAATACCTGGAAAAATGAAGGAGAACCTAAATAATGCAAATAAAATTATTTAGCATTAAAGTTATTGTCCTTTTACAGACTCTGCGAGGTATTTGACGATGATCGCATGTTAGTCAAAGACGATTTAATCAAGTTAAAGTACTTGGAGCGAGTAGTCAAGGAATCCTTAAGGTTATTCCCACCGGTGCCGCTAATTATTCGGAAAGTCTTAGAAGATATTACGTTACGTAAGTATTTTGTATAGTTAAGTTAACAATGTAATAGTATTTTTATTGGGAGAGTCCAACGGCATCGCGGAAGACCCAGAGACGTCCGTAGATGGCGGGACGAACTTCACGCCTCTATGAGGGATTGGTCCATATTGGCTCAGGGTCGAGTTGAGTGGAAACAGGAAAGGGATGCCGTTGCCTTGCAGCGGGACAATTCAGGCTTATTATTATTATTATGCTGGAGCAGATACTCTTCTGTAGAGTTGTTGAAAAAAAATTTTGCACTCTCTTTACGAAAGTTTGTTGTCTATCCGCATTTGACTGCGGTTATATACCCGTAAATCGAGGTTTTTAGTCAACATACTACCAATACCAGTAGAGCACTGGTGGCCCAGTAGTAACGGCCGCCACTTACGAGTAGTATCGTGGGTTGAACCCCGACAGGCTCTCTCCTTTGTGTAAATTATTTCATCACCACTGCTCTCAAAATATGAAGGAAAACATCGTGAGGAAACCGGCATGTCCTAAAAGCAAAAAAAAAATCGAAGACACACTGGGCCCGCGTGGTAGATTACAGCCCACTCCCTCTGACAGAGAGGAGGCCTGTGTCCCACACACTGTGTGCTGTGTGTGTGTGGAACATTAGGCTTAGGCAGAGGTGTATCTATTTTTTTTATTGTCTTCAATTATATTTATCATCTATTATCTTCCACAGCGTCTGGTCGCATTTTGCCCGCTGGTTCGGGCGTGGCTTGCTCAATATGGGGTGTACACCGAGACCCCAAGTACTGGGGTCCAGGTGCCGAGGAATTCGACCCTGACAGGTTTCTGCCTGAAAGATTCAACCTGGAACATCCTTGCAGTTACTTGCCTTTTAGTAATGGACCTAGGAACTGCCTCGGTGAGTAACTAAAGTGGGTGATACATGCACAAGCAAGTACCTACGCGTACTTGTGGATCGGCACCCTAATTACGTAACACACCATCAAATGAAAGCCATTGCTACTGATAGTGTTTTACGCAATTACCCCGCTGATATATTTTACGTTGTCACTCCATGTAGGTAGGTATGTGAACTTTTACAGTGGTCAGAGATCCTGTTGGCATCGGATTCAAATCGGCCATATTGTGGTGAAGATTTAAGTGCGAAAGTCTTCCATTTTATGGCAAACCTTTTCTAGAAACGACAAGATCTTACAAAATATGCTCATTGTAGGAAAGAAGATAACTACTATTATATAAACGAATATTTACTTTGTGATATTATTGCTTTAATTATTGTGAATGTGAGGACTGTTTTAATTTTTTTCGTTAGTTTTTTGATAATCTGGCAGTTTGAGTACTTTATGCTGCCTACCCAACTGTCCTTTCTTTGGTATTGTTCGTCGAGTCGTTGAGCTCCTTAAGTTCTGAGTTGAGCTGCACGGTTACTGACAAATGCGTGCACTGACTGGACAGATCCACTCAATCTGTGTGGTTATTTCATCAAAATGCCATTTCACACATCAATCTACATGGTTTTCAAATGATCTGACCTAGATTATATCTGGGCTTTAAAGGAGACTGTGACCTCTGAGTTTGTTTCGGCTTTTTTTCTCATAGTAGTCAGATAGGAAAGCCGACCTCATCTAGTTTTTAAAATATGATTGACTTGTAAAAGTATTTGTACAAACCTACTTACAGGAATAAAATCGTTTATCATTTTACCGAAATCGAAATCGTATAAACGAAAAACCCAGAATGAATTATCTATTCATATTGAGTCATTTCGAAAGCAAATACGTTTGTACAAAGTTTTGTGGTCTAGATAACTACTTAAACATTCTGTTACCATCGCTGTTTTTGTATGTCGTAAAAAAAAAAAATAAGATTGACTTCTTCATGTCACTGCGCGTTAGGTCGGCTCCTAAGCATTCTCATTAAAAAAGAAGTGACATGAAAAAATCAGCCTTATTTTAATGATTCAAAACTCTTTTTCCGAGCCGGTCTGTGTCAACGAACACTTCTTGATATTATTAACCATCCAAACGCATTTACTTTATTCAAATATATGTATAATTAAAAACATAATTAATATAATAATATAATATAATTTATTTATCAAAAAAATTGTAGTACGGACGCCAGCACATCAAGCTACTACAATCTGTCAAATTTCTTTAATAGATTTTCAACTTTATCGTTATAGCATTAAGGTTCAAGGTTGATTGGGAAAATTTGACAGTTTCGGGTAGCTTGACCTGCTGGCGTCTGTACATGATGACAATTTACAGAATCGTTTATAATTAAATAATCATTTGATTAACCTTGTATCTAAGAAACAATTAAACACTTGTTTGCACATGCAATTGTGCATCTTTTTACTGTAGGCAATAAAAATTCGCATAAAAAGTGGCATATTGACTGATATTACTTCTATGTCAGAGACAGTCAATCAGCGGGGTAATTGCATAAAAAATGATGTTAAACTGTCAAAATGAAAGCCATTTCATTTTGACAGTTCAACATCATTTTTTATGTTGTTGAGCAGACAATTTTTTCGAACATGGAATGGATTAGCAATATCCTTCAAAATGATTCAGATTGTGATCGATAGTGCCAGGGTGCTGTTTTCGATATCTGCAAACATTTACTGCTAACCAATGCATGAATGCAGGTGGGTAATTGCGTAGCACATTTTAACCGCGTAGGAATTGCACTTTTGTAGGAAACGTCAGATTTTTTTTAATACTCGATCAAAAACTACAACGCATGGAGGTCCAGAACCATGTACTAAATCCATGGCAACACGTCGTGCATCGATGTCCCTGCCACCTGAATAATAATAGAAAAATGTTTTATCGACATAAAGTACCTAATTATATTGTAATAATTTCGTATTGTCTGTCAGACATTCGTTCAGAACAGGAAGAAAGAAAGAAAATACATTTATTAAGCACAAACTAAAAGACACACAAAACACCAAATACATACTCGTACAGACGCCAGCAGGTCAAGCTACCCGAAACTGTCAAATTTTCCCAATCAACCTTGAACCTTAAAGCTTTAGCGATAAAGTTGAAAATCTATTAAAGAAATTTGACAGATTGTAGTAGCTTGATGTGCTGGCTGTGTACATCAGATAAAAAGAAATAAAAATTCAATTAAAAAGTGTAAAGTCCGATGTAAGAAAATGCAGGAAAATGTACGCCAATAAGGCCCAGTTCAGCAAAAATGCCAGACAACTAGTGCCTGACGCTGGTTTTCAACTGTTTAGAGGTATGGCCTTCCGTTAACCAGTTAATAAGCCGGTTGCCGCTCTGTATAGAAATAAAGAAAGAAAGAAAGAAAAATATTTTATTCTGCACAAACAAAAACCCACAATGACAAGAAAAAAAAATAAAATAAAAAAAAAACAAAAAAAGACATAAGATACACATAGTCAAAGACACGTACTCATGCATAAAAATGTTGACACTTATGTTGAGTACCCCTGATCAATATCGCTCTCAATCGTAATGATAATTACTTCCAGTAACTAATTAAGTGCTGACAGTTGTTAGCTATGTACATAAGTGCACGTGTCTGCATTTTATCAGTCGTAAAAGGGATTTCCCTTCTCTATGTCCGCTGTTTTGCATCGTTTAGTATGAACCGGAAATACCTGCCTGTAATCAGTTACAGATCGATTTAGCATTGATGACGCGGAAAAGATCATACATATCACATATATCTACTTATTATAGAATAAACAAACTCAAAAATTACCGAACGGATTTTCATACGGTTTTCACTAATGGACGTACTGATTTATGAGGAAGATTCAAGTGTATAATTTGTTAAGGTTTTGTGTAAATTGGCTGAAATTTGACGATGGTTGTTGAAGATGTTGGAAACAATCATGCCGACTGGTAGCTTTACTGGCGTGCACCGCGTAAACCAATAGAGTTATAATGAAAAAATCCACGCTGGAGAAGCCGCGGGCAAAAACTAGTGTAGTATAAAACAAGGTCACTCTTCGTGGCTGGCTGTACTGCTGTGTATGTGACCGATTAGTTGGCGACTACTAATCGGTCACACACACACCCGACCGATTAGTTGGCGTTAGACGACACGGTTGGCGCAGCGGCTGAGCGATCGACTGCTGCGCTGCGTGTCGCGGGTTCGATTCCCGCACGGAACAAATATTTGTATCGTCTACAGGTAGTTGTTCCGGGTCTGGCTGTTTGTGTATGTGAGTTTAAATGTGTGCAAACGCACCCACGATACAGGAGTAATGCCTAGTGTGGGGCAACGTATAAAAAAAAAATGATTAGATCATCTAAGCTACTCAATATTTTGGTGCGGTATTCGCTCATCGTTTAGAGAATTTATTCCGGAAAGTTTATGTGTTTCAACACATAAACTTTCCAGAATAAATTCTCTCTGAATTTTCTAAAAATTGTACTAAGTATATTTTAATAGAAATAAAACATTGTATTCTATTCTATAATATATTAATATATATTTTTTGACATGTCGCTATTCTGTAAGAATCAGGGTCGATAGTAATACGTGCAATAAACAGATTGATTAAATATGATTAGGTTTAAGAGAACATGGCAACCATTTTGCGTAGAACAAGTACCCCTTGCTAAAAAACCAATCTTTTCATTGGAAACCCGGTACAAGAATACAGAATCTTCTTAACTTATTTGTGGTACGGTCGTTTTAATTCATTTTTTTTTGTCCACAGGCTACCAATACGCGTTGATGTCAGTAAAAACAGCGTTGTCAACAGTATTGCGACATTATAAAGTAGTACAAGACAGAGAAGATGGTCCTGTACCAAAAATTAAGGTCAAACTCGATATAATGATGAAGGCTGTCGACGGATACCAACTGGCATTGGAAAGAAGAGAAAAAGAAAAAGTTTCTACGTTACGTCACTGAAATGCGCGGGAAATATGATACCACTTTTTTTTTTCGTACCTGCCAGCTTTAAAAATATTAAGTATCTGTTTTGTATATACAGACAGGTTAATACGGAAGTATTTAGATTAAAATATTTTTAATATTTCCGTTGGTTTTATTAACTATATTATCTATAAGATCAGAGTTTTCCAAATAATGTAAGCTTCTGAATTTTCTTGAATAGTTTCCATAACTTGGTACCTGATTAGATTATTTTTAATGCCAAGGCAAATGCGCAAATCATAAACAATAATTTTATGCAAGAAGTTTTTTGTATAAAGTCTGATGCAGTACTTTACTATCCATAGAGTAATTTCTTATTTTTTTTTATTTATCTGTCTGTATGACTGCTGACAAAATCCTGTTGAATACGTCAAAAAACAAACCGGATTATTTCAAATGGGCCTTTATTAGGCCTTCAAACTCAGATTTTGCCCATCAAATCTCGTGGATTGGTCTGAGATACGTGAGTCATTACTGGTAAGTCAAGCCGAACTGGTCTCATTGGTGATATAGTTGAATAATAAGTTAAAGAATTAACTACGATTCTCTGGCCTTGCACTTTCTCGATGATCGTGCGTCCCTTGAATCTATTACCGCAGCTATTTCCATGTTAAATTATGTGGTTCGTTATTTTTAAAAGCTAGTAAGGTGTTTTCACACTATAGGTTCCTACTTATAAGTTTAAATATAGGCTAGAGACGTAGTTTCGTAATAAACGTTGCAGATACCTATAGGTAAGCTTTAAGCTTGGGGAAACCTTTTTCTAAATCTTCCTATACGAGGTCAAATACAAAATAATGGGGCATTTTGTTTGAAGAATTCTCGGAAAAGTCTATATTTTGCTATTTTGGGTTCAATCAACCAATATTTTCTTTTAGACAAACTACTGCACAAAGTTATAAAGCTGTAGAGCAGAACAAGAACGGTTTTGGGAAACCCTACGACGAGATGATGAAGTTAGATTAGGAACCTGCCTGGGAACATGAAGAATTTTCAACTTTACCGTGAGGAAGAGCTGTCTCTATTAATTTAATTATCCCCCACTCACATAACACCCCACGTACGGTTTACGACCCGCTGTAGCACAGCATAGCAAAATCAGCCCATATTATTCCCATTGCTGGGGTATAAGCCTCCTCTCTGTGAGAGGGAGTGGGCCGTAATCTACCACGTGGGCCCAGAGCGGGTTGATGTGATGGATGTTACTTGTCTTCGAATTTTTGGTTCTAAGACATGCCGGTTTCCTCGTGATGTTTTCGTGCACCGTTTTGAGAGTAGTGGTGATGAAATTAAATACACAAAATAAAGTGCTTGCCGATGGCTGTAGGCCACGCGAATTAGCAAACGAAGGGTAGGTTATCCTCAGGGTGGGTGGAGCGACGAACTTCGCAGGGTGACTTGTGACAGCTGGGAAAGAGTTGCCGCGGATCCAGTAAACTGGCGTGCGATTGAAGAGGCCTGTCCAGCAGTTGACTGGACTAGGCTGATGATGATGATGATATTGATGATAACACACCGCTGACACAGCGCTTACGTAGTGCGTCATCATTTGTTTTAGAACCATGGCTGGCATTGTGACCTTGAGTCACGAAATAGATTCGACTGGTTCAGCCCATTCCATTCTACAAATTCTTCCAAAAATGTATATTTACCGATCAACAATTTTACAAATATGGAGAGAAGATAAAAATATACATACTGGATAGACTTCTAGTACTAAATAAACTAACAATTTACTAAAATTAAAATATAATATCCCAACCTAGCTAAAAAACTACAAACTATCACCAGTGACCAAAAATTCCTCCGCATCGCTGTCGACTGGTAGGTAATATACCCGGGAGACTGGCGGCATTGCCACGTTGTATGGCAATACTGAGCCTCTGGCCAGTCCTTGGGTCACGGCCGTCACGGGAAGTATCAACCAGGGGGTCCTACTACGAAGTGCAAAGTGCGAATGATCGGATCGGACCGACACATGGCCGAAACGAATATTGTTGAAAAATGCGAAAAAAGTTCGGATCGGCTCAGTTGGGTCGGGACCATAGTCAATATTCGAAAGAGTGTAGGAGTCTAGGATCGGGACCGACCTAAATAAATAATAAATAAATAAATAAATCCCTGGACATTTCACACAGCACCATTTGTCCCAAGCTAAGCAACCTAATGCTTGTGTTATGGTAACAAGATGGCTGATAAACTACTTATATACATTTTTTTTTTTTTTTGTAAATACATACATATTATAGATAGAAAAACACCCAGACTCGGAACAAATACATGTAGGTCATACAAATATTTGTTCCGTGCGGGAATCGAACCCGCGACACGCAGCGCAGCAGTCAATCGCTTAACCACTGCGCCAACCGTGCCGTGCCAAAATAGTAACTTCGTAGCAGGAAACGGCCGAACATTCGGCCGATACCACTTCGGAGTAGACCCCCAGGTGTTCGGAGATTTCGTTGAACTTTTAGTTAACAATGCTTACCATTTGTCGCCTTCGTCTGCATTGGAGGGAAACTATGCCAGATAAATGGCAAAATAAGGTATCTACTATAGATAAAGTAGGCAGTATAACCTCAGCCTTACATTACACTACTGTGTTCGAACATTTTTCCGCGACCTTCGAACTTTCACAACCATTTATTTTAATGACAAAAATCCATTGCTCGACTAGTAATTGCACTATACATAGAATTCCAAGCTATTTGAAACAGTTTAATGATAAATCGTAACTCTAGTCATTTTATTACGGGTTGTAGTTACGGCTATTAATCAACAAATGCTAATTTAGCAATAAAACATAGAACAATATGTAATCATAATTTTATCTGTGTATTTTATACATAAAACAGTGGTAAGACAGGGGCAATATCTTTGTTTCCATTTCCTGCAATAGGCCTACACCAACCGGGGGTTGTCTTTGGGTGCACTTGCATAGTGCGAGCACGTATAATCGTCTGTTGGTGCCACATTTCATTCAGAAAGTACAACGGGCGTCTGCGAGTTGGCTTCGGCCCCTCGTACGCCTTCCAAAGTTCCGGGACCCCAGGGCCCCGAGAATAATATCTTACCAACATACTCTGCGACGGGATAGGTACAGCATTTATAAAGGATACATTTTTAACCAGTGCACAAACTGTAACCATGAATTCAGCATATGATTCTAGACCCTAGCGTAGAAATAGTTCGTCAAAAAATCAACTTCATTGAGAAGTGCAATACTGACGTGGTCATCATGTATGGCAGAGCAAATTTTTTTTTAATAACTTACGAAACATGTCAACGCTGGTGGGTTCAGAATCATGTACTGAATTCATGGTTTCAGTTTGCACACTGGTTCAAAATTTTCTTGTAAAGCTAAGCAGTAAAAGGGCAAAAGCTCACATAAATGATATCGTACAGCATATTACAATTACAATCACTGAGAATTAAATTCTCTGTGTTTACAATACAGCTAATATTTTCTCGCTCTCACTAGGAGACCTAACACATTCCAGCACTACTAGGAGCATAGATAAATATACGACTAGAAGTGCTCACTAAGACAAGACTTGCAGGCTGATTCACTTATCTGAGGGAGGCTGAAGAGTCGATTCAAAAGCTTCAAGCAACGCAAGCGAATAAGTAGGCATTTTTCAGGACTTGAATGAGGAGGCTAGTAAATAATAGTTTTGTGGCTAAAAGTGCTCACTACGAGAAGACTTGAGGTCTGGTTAGTTCTCGAAGGAAGCGGAAGTCTAATCAAAAGCTTCAAGCATCGCAAACGCGATAATATCTATACAAATAAAAATGAATCACCGAAATGTACGCGCATAACTTCCGCTCGACTGCACTAGATTGGATAATTCTTTTTTTTGTGTTTGTTATTGTCAGGACAAGGTTTATAAAGAAGAAAATTAAATCGAAATCGGGATCGAAACTTATGCGGGTGAAACCGCGGGGCGCAGCTAGTCATAGATATAACAGTAGAGGGCATGGTATAATTATTTTTATAATAAGCCAGTTATCCTTAAGCTGTATCAATAAGGGCTGATTTTTCAATCATCTGATAACTTTATTCGAGGAATAATTTTGAAATTTGGACAGTTATTTCATACAAAAACTGTCAAACGTCAATTTTATTCCTCGAATAAAAGTTATCTGGCGATGGAAAAATCAGTCCTAAAACACATAAAAGTAGTAGTATTATTAGGGCTAATTTTTCAAACGCCAGATAACATTATCGGAGGAATAATTTTGAATTTTTGACAGTTCTTCCATACAAAAACTGCCAGACGTCAATGTTATTCCACGAATAAAAATTATCGGTCGATTGAAAAATCTGCCCTTAGTGTAGTAGCATTTAATATGTTTATTTTGTATTTTTCTGTGACCTGTTTATTGTCGAGTATAGACGTCATTGGCGCACAGGGCACGCTTGCGCATGTCGAATATTGCCGACGTTGGCGTTCAAAAGGTTAACACGATGGGCAGGCTTCCAAAAGGTGTCAACATTAATAGTCCGAGTAGCAGTAAATATCGGGTTTTCTTCTAAAAAAAGACTTTTATTTTTACTTTAATAATGCTTAGGCAGCTCATGCTTTGAGGCATTGTATGTTGTGCACATATTTTGTAACAGTTTCCCTTCAGTTAAGATTTTCGTGAAAAGTTACGCAAATCTACATGAATTCCTATTACGTCTCAGATAGCAAATTTTGTTTTTTTTTTATGTTTATTTTCCCGTAAGTGTGCACACACGAACAGCACGCGCCAATGGCAGAGGCAACTGCAGCCGTCGACACGTCTACGACTGCCGTCTCAATGTGCCACCTGGTGTATTTGAGTACTGTGCTCAAATACACGTGCGGCATGTTGTCGACCGGTCGACGGCTGTTGTGTCGCTCGTGTGCACACTAAGTAACTTCAATATTTATAAATATTTTGCCCTTTTTATGCAAAGGCACAAGTGAATGACAACCGACAACGGCCCGTAGGTTTTTAAAGCGGGCTTTTTATATTGTAACAACCTGTATCACGCAAACTGTTCACCATAGAACTGGGTTACAGGAAGCGGCAGGAATTTCAATTTAAAGTTTTATAGAATTTAATTATAGAGTACGTGCTCTTTTATAGCCGATATTATACGTTCATTTCGCGGTCGCAACGTTTATAGGGCATTAAAGGTAATACGGGCTATCAGAATGTGGGCACTTCTAGTCGCAGGAAAATTGTCTGTGTTAAACTTCAAATAAAAGGGAAAGTTCAAAGTTGTAACATGATAACAAACCAATTTTTTTAATTTGTATTATTTTATTAGCGAGTTATATTAGTACATTGATGGCTAAGTAAATATCTAGTTAGACGAGACGGACTCCTTACGTGTTCTGTACTGGATAATACTACCAAGTTTATTAATGATATTTATTCAGAGTTCGGGTTTTAATGTTACAAAACATCCGCATAAACATAATTCAATCAAATATCTCATGAAATCCAGTCGTTCGCAACCGTATAAAAATACAACCACCGCGTGGTCGCATTCCTCAAAAATGTTATTCAACTTTACCGAACTTGTTCGGTTAAATATAAAAAGCGACGCGTCATTAGAGTAACAAAATGCATTATCGTTGTTACGTTGCTTTTTACAGGAGGCTCGTGTCACGAACGGGGGTTAATAAATCACTGGGGGTTGGGCATCAGCTTGCAACGTAACAAACTCGGAGAATCGGAGACAGTATAGGGTGGGCGGTGGAGAGCGCCAGTCGACCCGCGCCGAACGAAGCGCGCGCCGAAATACCGTAACGTAGCGCAAACGTGTTTCGAACGATATCTCGACTCCAGCCAATATTACGATTGCAATGATAAGCTGACATGCGATTCACGCGTTCACATACACGAGTATATTCCATTGAAGGCGAAGATGTATCGCGGCTGATAGGAATAAAGTTGGAAATGTTCCTGTCCAATTTTGAAAAATAAACAAGGCATGTTTCTAGGGCTGTGCTGAAGAATGGACGGCAGCTTCGATGATGACGAGCCTTTTGTATTCAGACTTAATGAGAGCGGTTCTGGACCCGGCTTGCTGGTCAAGGTACAACGTAGAACTTGTTAGGAAGCACGTAGTTTCTTAGATGACTTCTGTACAGTAGGTATGTGTAGTAATGATTTAACTTTATGTTATTAACTAGCAAATAACTAGTCATTAAATAGAATGAGTAGTAAATTGTTAATTCAAGGAGCATTTATAATTAGTTTTTATCATTCTCGTGTGATATTCCTCAATAAGTTGTTAATAAAAGTTGACGCAAGCTGCATGGTTTGCACTTCGTCCTAGACCTATCTATCATCATGGTTTTACCCTTGCCCCATATGTTACTTAGGGTCGGCGCAACACGTCCTTTCTCCCCTGTTAACCGCCACGCTATTAATCCCTTCCTTCTCTTTCATATTGTTCCTCACACAATCCACCCATCTTTCCTAGTCAAACCTAGGCTATAAGCTATAAACATTCGTTTAATGTTAGGTGCGGTGCAGTGTAACAGCTATAATTAGTTAATAACGCGCTATTATTTCATTGACACAATTAGTTGTTTAGTCGTAAACGTGTCTACAAGTCCAACTCGTAGGTTGCGCATGGGTGCAGTTTTATACAGCCTGTCGCTTTATTGACGACATTAATTTAACACATGCATACGGTTTCGCGTTTTCGTTTTATGAACTTACGTGTTTACGCCCGCGACTTCGTCCGCGCCAAATTTCGGCCTCCGACCCATCGCGTTGCAAACCATCGTCCGCCCGCGCTATAACTTCGTTTTCGTGTAGCGTTATTTCTGATCTTTTTGCTCAGCTTCTAAAGGGTCCTAGCGTAGCCTTCCTGAAAAATTTGGCTATCAAATGCAAAAAGATTTTTTTCAAATCGTACTTGGACGCGCTAATCTCTGGAACTATCTTCCAGAGATTAGCGCGTTCATACAACCAAACAAACTTTCCAGCTTTATTATAGTATAGATTTGATTGATTTTTTTTTTCATTTATTTATAATTACAATTTTATAAAATAGCAACTTGGAGCAACCTGTACTTAAAGAACTGTAGCGCAGGGGTCACGGATCATAACATCGTATCCATGAAATTAAAACGAATAACGTGCAAACAGTATGCGAATTGAAGGAAAGAGAGAGAGAGAGAGAGAGCTCTACGTCGCATCGGCGAGCGGCGCAGGCGGTAGTTTTCAAATTACGAATTATTTGATTACTGGCGTGTGACCCGTGTGTTAATTAATATCGTCTTTGTAGCGGCGCGTTGTATAGGTAAATTAAATACTGATTGTATGTATTAATGAAGTAGAATTGTTAATTTTTACTATGTCAGTTGGTATTTTATATTGCCATTACAAGTTGTAATTTAATATCAAATATTTATAGGTGTAATTACTTGGTATTAATGTAATTACCTACTAGTAGTAGTAGTCGATATGTTCGATTTAATTGTTATTAATGATAAATAAAACAATCTTTGAATGTGTTTAGTGCATGTTGCTTCTGACAGCAATTTAGTTCGTAAATTAACTACTTATAACCATTAGTGGTAGAGAACGGTTTATTAATATCATTATTATTTATGAGTTTTTAATTAATATTATATTAAATACAGCGTTTTGCTTAATGGCAACATTATTTAACACGTGTATACGGATTCACGTTTCCGTCTTAATGAACATATTTTAATTTCATTAAGGGCTGATTTTTCAATAGTCGGATAACTTTTATCTGAATAATAAATATGACAGTTTATGTTTTCTATACAAAAGCTGTCAAACCCCAATATTTACTCTTCAGTTAAGAGATGTCTGGCTATAGAAAAATTAGCCCTTGATGTTATTATGTATTTATTAACGGACTACAAAAATGAGAACCTCCTCCGGTTCTCAATTTGCCGGATTAAAAAAAAAAACAATTTTTTAAAATAGCATCTTGTAGTAACCTGTACTTAAAGATCTATAGCGCAAGGGGTCATTTTCTGGGGTCACGGATCATAACATCGCACCAATAAAATTAATACAAATAACGTGCAAAGAGAAGGGGAATTGAAGGAAAGAGAGAGAGAGTCCAAGTCCCGAATTATTTTATGTTTGGTTTGTTAATGTTACCAGTTTCATTTTATTTGTAATATAATTCTGCTCCACTTGAATCTAAGAAAATAAAGAGCATTTTTTTTCGATTTGGTCTTGTTTAAGTATCCCTAATCGCACTTGGGGTCTGCTCTCCTAGCACTAAATCCGTATTTTCGGCCGAAGTTACGGGTGTTTCCTAAACCTTGTCACCTTCGGACATAAGATTAGTTTGGGGCCCAAATCAGGAATTAATCATCACATCGTTGATCCTGACGGCCTTTGAATGTGGTCCGTGTGAATGAAATGAATATTTTATATTAATTTTCATACAAATTAGCGCCCGTCCACGTGTTGTCGTTGTGGTATGGTTGTGGTACATGTGATCGGGCCCTTTTTTTTTTTTTTTTTTTGGGATGGGAAATCATCAAATGACCCCTCCCGCTCTGGGTGGAGCGGAAGGGAGTGTCAGACTCTTACTGACTAAAACCCACCCATGTTCCTTCCTTCGCCCTTTATGTTCCGGGGTAGCGGTAATCGGGCCCTAAGGCAGGCTAGACACACTTGTTCGGGTCAGCATGATTCGGTACGATTTGGTTAAGTCGGGCAGCAAACTCGAATATATATATTTTGACGTCAGGCTGTGTCGAATCATGCCGACCCGAACAATTGTGTATATATAGCACTCCTAAGCTTTTAAGGTCCAAAGACCGATTATTTTGGAAACAATGAAAGATTTTAGGTTTATGCTACAAATATTTGGTGGAACAATATATTGTTAATATGTGTTCTGGAAAACGACATACAAGCTGTTGTTTTGCATCCTCGTCAAATTTCAGGAGGCTGTTATGAAAGACATAAATAATCAAAAAAATTACGATCTGTGGTAAATAATGAATACGTACTTGTTTTTTTAGTTATTTAAGTTTGACAGTATTTCAGAATACACCACTTTCAAAGAACAGAATCCCGATAAGGTATCGTATCGACTGCGTTTTTATGTGTGTGTAAAAGGGCAGTTAAACCGCGTTTTAAAATGCGTGTCCCACACATGCCGATTTCCGAAAATTAGAAAAAAAAATACCTACTTATTTTATCATTGATTCGTGTCGAGAATCAGTAGCATATAGTTACCTCCTTGAATTTGACGAGGATGCAAAACGACACCTTGTATAGGAACAAAATATTTTCAATGCAGATGTCATTCATTCTGAATTTCAATGAGTAATCATAATTTAATTCCATGGATACTTTTGTTAGGTGTGTGCTGAGCGTGGGTGGCGAATGTACCCCGGCTACCACAGCGGCTTGGAGGAGCGTTGGAATCTCTGGTGGAAGACCAGCGCCTTTTCTGCAGCCAGCTACAAGACCTTGGGAGACTGGCAGGTTAGCAGTTGTTATTTATTTTACACTAGCTTTTGTCTGCGGCTTCGGCCGCGCTGAGGTCGAAAATGTATACCACGAGAACGTAACGTAAAGTTAACCCTTAACTCAGGTTAAGGTCTACCAGTGTGTGCCAAAATTCTTAGAAATCCGTTCTGCTGAGGTGTGAAAACATACAGACAGAGTTAACGTTCATTATTCTATGGTTCTATGTATATATATATATATTTTTAATTTAGATTAAGGGCTGATTTTTCCAACGCCAGATAATTTTATCCAAGCAATAATTTTGAATTTTTGACACTTCTTCCATACAAAATCTTTCAGACGTCAATTTTATTCCACGAATAAAAATTATCTGTTGATTGAAAAATCAGCCGTAAGTATGTCCGTACTTATCCATCTAAATACATACTATTTGAATGGATTTGAATCTAATGCAATAAAAATATGAAGTGAATGAAATACCAGTAGGCCAGCCATGTCTGTCGCAGGATCAAATGAGTCCCCAAGCCGGGGACCGCGTCTCAGAAAAGTAGAGAGTGACAGTCCTTAGCTAGATGGACTGTCGACATAAAAGGAAAAGTTAAGAGGGGAGAGTACGTGGAAAGATTTAAATGCTCTGTAGCGGTATCTACAACGCCACATGCGAACAGCGCCTCATACTGACGTCACGCAAATCCTGTATCCCGCAAGCAGAGTTTACCGCGCAATTAGCATATATACAAACTTCCCAACATCAATCGTTGGGCAGTTGCCCGCCAGACAAAACACCCGTCTGGTCGGAGGATCCTCCCTTTTCTATAGAGTATGAGTGAACTTTACACCCCGTTCCTCATGCCTCTATAGCTCCTTTTTTTACTTTTTTATTTCCTGTGTGCGTCCCAAATAAAAAAGCTTTCATTTTTTTTTTCTTTTAAAGGCCTAAAAAGGCGGTTGGTACAGACTAGATTTAGAATGCCTATATCCAGCAGTGGAATGTGTTAATTTTATTTCCCTCCTGGTAATCACTAGAACTAAATAGGACTACACTACCAGACATTTTCCATGATAAAAAGTCGACAAAGTCATAATTACTGAACCTTCATTTTTATTGCCATTTGAATGGAAAGTTTTATTGAATTAGTTATCACTGAATTATTATTATGATTATTACTAGCTGTGCCCCGCGGTTTCACCCGCATAAGTGTCGATCCCGTGGAAATATCTGGATAAAAAGTATCCTATATGTTAATACTTAGTATAGTATAAACCATATGTGTGCCAAATTTTATCCAAGTCCGATCAGTAATTTTTGCGTAAAAGAGTAACAAACATCCATCCATCCATACAAACTTTCACATATACATGTGTGTAGCTGCGCCCCCGCGGTTTCACCCGCATAAGTTTCGATCCCGTGGGAATATCTGGATTAAAAGTTCTATAAAAAAGATTCTATATGTTAACCCTGGTTATAAACTATCTGTGTGCCAAATTTCATCCAAATCCGTTCATTCGTTTTTGCATGAAAGAGTAACAAACATCTATCCATCGATACAAAATACATCAAGACAGAAATATCGTAGTACTAACGTTAAAATATTTGTCTAGACATTAAATGGATGATGTTGGCAACCTAAATGCTGAACATTCAAACTAACTGTTGCCATCTATCCTTATATTTGAGCAATGGACTAAGTTAAGTGCTAAGTTACCCTAACTTAGCATTACAGGTTTTAGCTTAGATTATGTCAGTTCATCATCTGCCTAGCCTTTTCCTAACTTTGTTGGGGTCGGGTTCCAGTCTAACCGAATGCAGCTGGATACCAGTATTTTACATGGAGCGACTGCCTATCTGACCTCCATAATCCAGGTACGGGGTAATACGATACCCCTTGGTAAGACTGTTTGTCAGACTTTCGGGCTTCTGACTAGCCGTAACAACTGTCAATGATCCACGAATGATAGCCGGGACCAACGGCTTAACGTTCTTTCCGAGGCACGGAGGGGTCTCGGTATGTCACCCATCCACGGACCAATCGCGGCAAGCGTAGCTCAGCCTGATCAATCGACCCGTGCGCTTGTTATTACTTAGGCACGGGCCCCTGCGCTTACAACCGCCCCTTAGTTTACATTACGTATCGTTGAGTAAATAAATACCACGATGGAGTTATTCGAAAAGAGCAGCAGAAGCATTATATGGAGCATTTTGGAAGGTCAATGTAAAAAACTGTACGGACGACAGCAGGTCAAGCTACCCGAAACTGTCAAATTTTCCCAATCAACCTTGAACCTTAATGCTTTAACGATAAAGTTGAAAATCTATTAAAGAGATTTGACAGATTGTAATAGCTTGATGTGCTGGCGTCTGTACCTCAAAATTATACCATTACTTTTGAAGGTCGGAAATGGCGTCAAACACAGTAATGGCTTTTTTATGATTTATGTATGTACTTACACATAGTAAAATTCATTACGAAAGGACATTATATATAACTTTATGACATCACTAGCTATTGCCCGCGGCTTCGCCCGCGTGGTGGTCAGTAATTATCCCATGGGAACGTACTATATAATATCGAAGTATAAAAAGTATTCTATGTGTAACTGTGTGCCAAATTTTATTCAAATCCGTTCTGCCATTTTTGCGTTATTTAGTAACAAACATACAGGGTAGCAGGAACATCGATGCACCAACTGTAACCATGAATTCAGCACATGATTCTAACCTAAAACTATTAGCCAGTTATCAAAAAAAAAAATCTGCTGTTTCATAGAAAAGTGCGACTACGCGATCAAAGTGTATGGGCTGTTCCATTCCATTTTTTTAAACAACCGACGCAACATTTCAACTCAGGGGGTTCAGAATCATGTACTGAAATCTATGGCGCGTCGATGTCCCTTTGAATTAGTAGGATATATCTTTCAATATTTTATTTCTACTTTCAAATCAAAGTTGTTTCAGGCAGTATTTTTGTTTTCAGTTCATGAACCACATACCGAAAGGCGGATCGATATGCAGAAAAGACAATCTGTCACGTCTTCTACGTTGCATGAAGAGGATTTATGGAGCTGTATACGATTTCAGGTATATTTAGTTTTACAGTATATTCTTGTGATCTTATTGGTACAGTATGACTACCTTCAGAAAGGACAGGAGCGTAGTACTCTCCTCGACCAGATGTATGAACGCAGCAAAAGGAATATGTAAGGATCCTTGCAGGTGTCATTCTGTAGTTTCTGCCTACCCCTATGGAAAAAAGGTGAGTTTTTCTTGTGTGTATTTTCTTCTGCGTAAGTATAGGTATTATAGGTAACCTATACTTTAATGTGATGAAGATTTTTACGATTGATATTTTGGAACTTGTGTTGTCGTTATAAAATCTAGATCTTAGTTAGTAGGTACAGGAAGGTGCTAAGTTTTAAGTATCTACATAAAATCCGACTAAATATATTATATTACTAGCTTGTATTAGTTGAAGGCTAGCTTTACTAGCGTCTGCCCGCGACTTTGTCCGCGTGAAATTTCTTGTTCGCCCGACCCACCGCGTCGCATTGCATCGCCTGTGCCCGCTATTACTTCGTTTTCGTTTAGCGTTCTTTTTGACTTTTCTTCATTTTTCTCGGCTCCTAAGGCTCCTAGCTTGATGTTAATGTAGTCTGTTAGTCTATAGCTTTCCTCAACAATTAGGCTGACAAATGTAAAAAGTTTTTTTTTAATCATACTGGTACTTCTTGAGATTAACGCGTTCAAACAAAGAAACAAACAGACTCTTCAGCTGTATTACACGATAGATACAGACATTAAGAACTCGTCCGCGACCTCTAGGAACGTACGATTTAACAGGTATATTATAATAATAAGTATGTTTTTTTTTTTCATAACAACGTCCAACTGTCAATGAGCGAGAAACAGTCGGCAAACCTAATTATTTTTTCGTCTCCCTCTCTCTCTCTCGAGACAGAGACGTTATAATAATTGGTGGGTACTGATTTTTCCTAATGGCCTAACCTTGACCACTGAAACTGGTGTATCATGGAAGTATTTTTTATTGCCGGTATCTGACGTCAGTGCTGTTCGTCTGACGTGTTACGTTGTCTAACAAGACGTTACGTTCTGGCGTGCCGTGAACTTTGGTGCACTTGTTAGAGCGGAGTAGAGCAGGGTTAAGTGGTTTTGATATTTTGGTTTTGTTTGTTAGAAGATTGTTAATTTCATTAATATATATATATATATTTTAATATAAATTCTCCATAACCTAGTAAGAGTTGCTACCTGGGTAACACGATTCCTTTTGGTAAGACTGATTGTCAGACTTTAGGGCTTCTGACAACCCGTAACGACAGAAGCTAGTGTAGCTTAGTTTTTTTAATATATTGATCGTTTAAGGGCTGGTTTATCCCTGGAATAAAATTGACGTCTGACAGTTCAGGTACCTATGGAAAAATATTTCAAATTTCAACATTTATTCTCAGGATAAGACTTATTCTAGGCATAAAAGTTTGAAGAAATTCGCCCTAAGGAATAGGTAGTATATCGACGAAGGAAGAAATATAAAATATTGATACTTGTCGTTCTACAATTAATTAGAAAATGCAGATTTACTAAGCTTTGCTTTTTAAAAGGTCATAAGATTTTTACCCTGTAACTAATTGTTTGAGTATTTAGCTGACGCAGACGAAACTAATTTATTGCATTGAAAAGAACTTTGCCCTTTAAACCTTATTATGATTAAGTAAAATTGCAGAGCAATTACATTATTAGGTTACTATGTCATTATTTCGCTCTGTATGCTAGTCTCGTCTTACTAGAATAGAACAAAATAATAACATATATTTATTCGATAGCAGGGTCACTCTTAGTCATTAATAATAAATCATAATTTATACGTACAGACGCCAGCACATCAAGCTGCTACAATCTGTCAAATTTCTTTAATAGATTTTCAACTTTATCGCTAAAGCATTAGGTTCAATATTGATAGGGAAAATTTGACAGTTTCGGGTAGCTTGATGTGCTGGCGTCTGTACCTCTACTTCATCAAAAGATACTTGTTGTTATACTTATGTTTGGCTGTCTTTTTACATACATAAAGTCAGGCCTTCTTCCCATGGGGTAGGCAGAAACTACAGAACGGAACCTGCTACGATCCTTATATACTCCTTTTGCCTCGTTTACGTTCATACATCTGGGCCCCAATTCTGTATGGTAATTATTATTCCCCGCGTAAGCTTACCACGTGCAAACCACGTCAATATCGTGTCTTGTAGAAGCCTTAGTAACGGCAAGGAAACAAAATGTCAACAACATGTATTTTGACAGTTCAAACCATTTTGTAATTTGACACAACGCTTTTTTTGTTTGACGATAGTTGTGCCATTTTTGACGTATACGCGTGCGTCAAGTGGACGTGAAACAACCTTCCTTTGCCGATTTTTTGATCCGTAGTTAACTCAACCAGTTGCTAAAAATTGTAACGTAATTGTAATTGTGTCTAATGGTTAAATTTTTGCAAAATGTTTTCTGATCAATTGTTATTGTATCTAATGGTTATTTTTTTAAGTAATAGTTAATTATTTGACCATTAGCAATGATATTATATCATTTTTATCAATTGGTTGAGTTTAACTACGGATCAAAAACCCGGCCCTAAGTGGTCATAGCACAGAATAACTAATAGTATTAACGTCATAGTGAATTACGACCCAGGTCATGTACGCTCGCGGGTTAGCACTACGCACCTATAAATTATTTATCCTCCATAAAAATAGTTTTTCTTCCTCCCTATACTTAACGTAAATTGTGAGTTTATGATACTGCCTGCTATATTTTAGGGTAACTCCACTAGGGGAATATTCGGAAGGCGTATGTTACGTAAAATTGGCAGACCTACTAATCTTCTTCCCCCTAACCTACCGAAATTCAGGAAAATAACCTTGTAACTATAGGTCTTTGATAAAATGTTTGCGTTTTTTATGTTATTAGCTGTCAGACTTCTTACAATGATAATAACTTTTTGCAGAAAAACACTGTCACAGTATGATAGACGTTAATGAATCAATTAATAGTTTTTCTACCTTGATTGTTACAGGGTTAATAAAGTATTATGTTTGACATAATACTGTAATAATCAAGGTAAAAACAATACATATTACGTTATTGTGACAATCAAGAGTATTTTTTTTTCTGTTGACATCTTTGATGTATCATACAAAGGTTTCAATCATTAAAGACGATTATCGATTAATTAATCGATTGTAACTGCCTCGTAGGTGTAGTGGTCGCAAGCGCTACTGCTGAGCAGGAGGTCTTGGATTCGATTCCCAGGTCGGGCAAAGTGTTATTGGGATTTTCATCAAGAATTTCTCAGTAGCAGCCCGGAGTTTCGATTTTTGCCTGGTTGGGCTTTAGGCTCGGCCCCTATTACACGAGACTCTGGCGAAATATGGGTGTTTTCTATAGGAACACGTCTAGCTAACCCTTCGGGGATTACAAGCGTGAAGTTATGTTATGTAATGGAATCGATTCGACAAAAACGCATCGTTTACCTGCAGGTACCTACATAAATATTAACTGACTACAAGATGTCTATCCTTAAATGGATTGATTAGGTACATTCCTGAGATCCGCATTGCAAGCAGTTGTAATTAACATATTTGCAAGTCTTTCCACTTTTCATGTATTAACAAGCTGATGCAATACTTATATGTGCATTTATCTCTTTAGTTAGTGAGGGACTCGTGGTTAAGTAATAACAGGCGCACGGGTCAATCGGTCAGGTTAAGTTACGCCGCGGTCGGTTCATGGATGGGTGACCATCTCTACATACCGAGACCCCTCCGTGCCTCGGAAAGCACGTTAAGCCGTTGGTCCCGGCTGTCATTCTTGGATTTTTAACAGTCGTTAGGGGTCGTCAGAAGGCCGAAAGTTTGACAACCAGTCTTACCAAGGGGTACCGTGTTGCCCAGTAACTGGTTTGTGGAGGTTAGATAGGCAGGCAATTGCTCCATGTAAAATAAAACTCAGCTGCATCCAGTTAGACTGAAAGCAGACCCCAACATAGTTGGGAAAAGGCATTTTGACTATTTCTTTAGTCTGTTACTGCAGGCGGAAAAACGTACCTTATAAAATGACCTGCCTCCGAATTCCCTATCCCTGTATCTCCTGAGTCTGCTGCCTCGTTGGTCTAGTGGTCACAACCGCTACTGCTCGGCATGAGCTCCTGAGTTCGATTGCCGGGCCGGGCAGTGTTACTGAGGTTTTCCATCTGGAATTTCTCAGTACCAGCCCGGAGTCTGGATTTGAGCCGAGTTGATGGCAATAGCGATGGGACTTAAACATAAGTGGCGAAATGTGGGTGTAGGTACTGTAGGTTACACCTCTGCGTACCCCTTCGGGGAACCTGTATTCCCCGAAGATTACATCCCGCCTGTGCATGATGTAATCTTATGTAAAACGTGTGTGTGTCGTACAGACGCCAGCACATCAAGCTACGAGTACTAAAATCTGTCAAATTTCTTAATAGATTTTCAACTTTATCGCTAAAGTATTAGGTTCAAGGTTGATTGGGAAAATTTGACAGTTTCGGGTAGCTTGACCTGCTGACGTCTGTACCATCACATTTGTAACTATTTTTCTTTTCCTTTTTTTTTGTCTGTTTATAATGTGTGTGCATAAATGGTAAAATAAATAAAATGACCTAGAACCGGGGTAACCAACTTTTCTGCCATTTTCCCAGTTTCCATTTAATTTTTATCATTTTCCGTTCCTTTTTCTGCCCTAGAAACAGACTTACTTAGTTATAGTAAAATCTACGATTCACACAGTACCTCTAGGATATAGTAAAGTTTTAATTATACACAACAGCATTAAAATCTCCGCTAACCAAGTAATTACTTCGGTATCCGAGATACAACAAAGGCTAATTACATTTGATGAATGACGTCTTTTGAATGAATACCTGCCTACGTCAATAAAAATAATGGTATTTCACGTTACATTATTCAATTGTAAATCAGAATAGATGTTGTGATTTAATTTCTAGCATTGCGTGTTGGGAGAGGACGTGAAATATTGTCATAATTCATTTTGATTGCCAATCGTATATTTGACTAGATATTAGGCATAATTTCGAACATTTAATTTGATTTCAGGAGTTGAATTAGTTTCAGTACAGGGCTCTTAAATATTTATGAAGGAAATTGATAATATAGGTTAAGTTATTACGGTCGAAGGTAATGAAAATAAGTGTTTGTATTTGTGTATAAATATTATAGAATCGTGTGGCAGTAAAAATACTGTAAAAACGTTACGTTACTTATATTTGTTTTCACCATAAATGTTTCGAAAACAAACCTGAAATGTAAATCGCATTTCATTGCTCACGACAATAATGAAAACGGTTTAATATCAGGTAATTTTTACAAATTTAAAGCCATAAAAACGGGTAGGAACCATTTTTGTACACGCAGCTCCACGAACCACCGATGTTGTAAATTGTAATTTTATCCTGATGGGAATTAACAACCGGGGAACCGGGTTGTTTACAAAGATTAATAAAATTGATTTCAAATTGTTGTAAAATTCAGAAGCTATTATTTTGTTTATCTTTTTATTTTCGAGGACGATTTGGGAATTGTAAATCAGGATAATAAAAGCTGCACAATTGCTTAGGAAATTCGGTTTATTACGGCACTTTTTTTCTGAAAAAAAAAAAAACACGAATCCAACAAAAACTTATTTATTTTTATAATGTCGCCGTTTCAGGATAATATCGCATTCTTATTCATCATAGAATGTACGTATTGACAAAATTACCTCACATGCAATTTTGATTTATAGCTAAACCGATTCCCCTTTAACGTAGAAAGAATTTGGACAAATAAAACGTTGTTTGGGAACTCATATAATTCCAGTAACTTAAAAATAAATTATTGAAGTCTATCCATCAATCATGAAAGTTGCCTTCAATCATAGACTTAATGCCATACGGTTTGGAACTTCACATTCTTATGATACATGCGATTCCCTATTGCTAAGGACTTTGTTTCTTTTTTGTCTTAAAGTTCTTGTGTGTGACTGTTTTTCGGGTTGCTTTACGTTTTGTCTCAGTTTTCGGTTCACGCTAGGTGACTACAGACTCTATCGACTGTCTTTATAAAATATTTTACCATCTTTACCTACTTAGTAAAATTTAATCAAATATAAGAAGTGTTTCATTGCATTGTATTGGTTAAGCTACGCTTGCCGCGTTTGGTCCGTGGATGGGTGACTATCTTTACATACCGAGACCCCTCTGTGCCTCGGAAAGCACGCTAAGCCGTTGGTCCCGTCTGTCATTCGTGGATCTTTGACAGTCGTTACGGGTAGTCAGAAGCCCGAAAGTCTGACAACCAGTCTTACGAAAGAGTATCGTATTACCCGGTAACTGAGTTATGAAGATCAGAGAGGCAATCGCTCCATGCAAAATATTGGTATTCAGCTGCATCCGGTTAGACTGGAAGCCGACCCCAACATAGTTGGGAAAAGGCTAGGCAGATGATGAAGCGTTCCATTGAATCAGTATATATGTAGTTAAAAAGATGAGTGTCCTGTTGCTTAACGACTAGGGTCCATAGAAAACAAATGAATGAATTGGGATTCCATACGGGGCACCACCGGCCACATGCTGGTCAACTGTCGTGAAGGACCTAAAATCTAAAAACGACCGACCGACGTTCCCGACGCAATTGCACAAGGTCGCCTGACCCCAGATAAATTGGGAAAAGGGCTGGAGGAAGGAATGGTACATAATTCTCATGAAAGCATCAGCTGCTTTCATGAGAACTAAGTACCATTACTTATGTGATAATTTTTTGTTCAGCCTCACACTTAAATCCGATAAAACCTGAAACACAGACGTAGACATCAGAACCTTAAAACCCTATCTGCAATTGATTAGTCTTTGTAGCCAGTGCGTACGTACTCAATACGTATATACAGGTCGGTCTCCATTGCCGTGTACCGTGGTCCGGGTCACGAGTCAATCGTTCACGTCACACGGTATTTGAATGAACCCACGCGCTGGATCGCGTGGCGCACGGCAGTACCTCGCCTTACCTATTGTTGCCCAGGTATGAAAAAAGAATTTGCGCCAAAACATTTAGTGTGTGTAATTTAATGCGACATAGTTGGCAGATGATTTTATCACGATAATGTATGATTTGAGGAATTGATGGATAGTTACATGTATGCCATATGGCATTTATTCTTTACATATACCTCATCATCCGCCTAGCCTTTTCCCAACTATTGTTGGGGTCGGCTTCCAGAATAACCGGATGCAGTTGTATACTAGGTTTTTACGTGGAGCGACTGGCTATCTGACCTCCACAACCCAGTTACACGTAACACGATACCCCTTGGTAAGACTGGTTGTCAGACTTTCGAGCTTCTGACGACCTGTAGCGACTGTCAAAGATCCGCGAATGATAGCCGGGACCAAATATCCTAATAACGTGCGTTCCGCGGCATGTAAGGGTCTCGGTATGAAAAGATGGTCACCCATCCACAGCACAGACCCACCAACACGGCAAGCGTAGCTTAACCTGATCGATCGACCCGTGCGGCTGTTATTTGCTACGAGCCCCTCGCGATTCTTCACATACATACCTAACTGTTTTAATAGATTAACGATTATCTACGAGTATTTAAGGAAACGGTAGGTTACCGACACGGAATGTTCAATCGATGTTCATTTTAAGAACAATAAAATTCTTTTTCAGTATGCAATGTCATGCCAGCGCAATATTAGTTTCACTGAATTTACTGCAGTTAATAGTTTCAAAGGATAGACTTGACATTCAACTTGACTCCGTATTCCTTGTCAACTTACCAAAAGTAGAAACTTACAATTTATTACATTCAATTACGGTCACGCTAAATGCTATTGCAATTAATTTATGGCTAAAACTGAAAGTAAATACCGAAGTAGTTGTTTCAGCAAGTTGAGCATATTTGAACAGGACCTTCAGTTTAATTCTTGGTTTTTTGGTTACCATCGGACACCAAGTTTTGCTGCCAAGTTTTTAAAGGTCGTAATAAAAATTTCCTGCATCGTGTCTTAAGGTGAAAGTTCACGGTAATACCAAATTATTGTTTTGAATATTAATGAACGTATTTTCAGCAATTACCTCCAAGTGGTACCGTCGAGATCGCGTGACGATTGCACAAAGAAAAAGGAATCAATGTCATAGTTTTGTTTTTTGTTGTGGATATTAGTATTCATTGTTGAACCACAAAACTGACTGGATCACCCCAAACATTGCGTTTTCGTTCAGGGGTGTGCGAGCGAGACAGAGAAAGTAGTAAAAATTAAATGGATGATAACTTGGGGTAGTGAAAAAGTAATGCCTGTGTACGAAGCAAACAGAAATTTGAATTTAAATGCGTTTGAGGTTGAATGATTTCTGAAAGTAGAGTGACTCAAAAAATGTAATGGAAAACGTATCGATAACTTGGCGTTTTACGTAAACAACAAAAAATAATCGTAAATGAAAAGTTTGTTAAGAGGCTGAAAAATTACCCAGTTAAGCACTGAATTTGGATACTAAAGGAGTTATTTACGACTACCATATTTATTTCATACTAGAAACGTATTTGTTATGAATATTAAACTAGGCATATGGCGTGCACACAAGGTTGAATCTCTATTGTTGCATTTTACGTGAAAAAAATTACTGCCACCGTTTTACGATACGCGTGGTGTTGCCAGCTTGTGAACATCCATATATTTACTTGTAAATTCTTATCGCCAATGAGTTACTATCACCTCGTATATTTTCGCTGTTACTCCTACCATTATCCGCACGCCTGAAAACTTTACGTTCCGAAATTTTTTATGTATACCAGCAGTTACTTTTATACCCTCGATTGGCATGTCAGTCGTAAAATTACGGTTTTTTATTTGTTGCCTAACCGTAAAAGGGTAAATCGGTTACCGAAATTCTTTTCGAAAAACTATTTTTGGTGAACGTTATTTTGGGAAGGTTTATTTATAGCCATAGATGAGATTCCTATAAATAGGTACTAACTGCGATGTTATGTCTAGTTTATCGTACCTAAGTTCTATTCATATTTCAGACATCGATATCAAACCATAAACGTAGAAAAAAATTTTTACTGCCTGTGTATGTCCACTAGGTCTACAAACTTTCATTAGGTAGGGAAGGCATAGCTTTGGCCTATCGGGAAGATACGATTGTTTTTTCACTTACCTTAACAAATACATCTGTTTAATCTCAAAGTAAGCTGCCTATAAAGAACAGGCGACACCAGAAGAGTTTGATCTAAATAAGGGGTTCAAATAAACCCTTTAAAATCTTTGGAGATGTTCCCAGGTCTGGCAAAGTGTTTTCGCCAGGTATTTCCGAAGTCTGTATCACGTGGGACTTAAATATAACTGGAAAAAATTGGGTGTACAACAGGTACACTTCTGCCTATGACTTCGGGAAAAACAGGCATGATGTTTTGTTGTGTTATGCTATAGATGGTCAATAAACTGTATCGTTCTTTATTCTTCAGTCCACCATGTTACCACCTACCCCTGGAGTACGCAAAGCTGGTGACAGAATGTTCTCGACTGCGACGAGACGAGAATGGAGCGGGGGCCAACGTCGTGTGGATACACAAGCCTGTTGCCCAGAGCCAGGGGAGAGGAATCTTCCTGTTCAGAGTATGTAATCTTAAATTGTTGATCAAAGGTTTTGCTGTCTGATTTGCTAACATCATACATGCCTTATAAGCAGAGACTTTCGTTTATTAATAGTCGGAAACACGACAGGAAGCACAATAATGCACACCTTTACCTAAATTACATTCACCTAATTGTTATGATCTTTCATCGAAGGTTAACGCGTCGTGGAGATTGGTGAAAGTAACATGAAAATATAACACAAAGAACCCGACCGAAGTATGCAATGCAACTTGAAATGTAACGCAAAAACTAGGCGAATTTGTTCCAAGATAGGGCACTTTATATCACCTTTCACAAATCTATACCAGGCAATCTGTATGGTGCTATTCACCAAGCTCTGCCATTGGATCGGTAGTTGAAAAAGAAGTTGCCTCATTTCTTATACTATCTATACTTAGTCTCCTTTTGCCACATAAACACCATAGCGGAACTGTCTGGAACAAATATTCTGGGAAATTGGTTTTAATTTCAAAACCGAAGCTGACAAGAAAACAAAGCAAAGTCAAGCTCAAATCTACTGCCGTTATTCGACGATATTCGTGTTAACATTGCGCATAGCGATACCAAAATCCAATAGGGAGGTATGCTAGGAATCAGTGGTACTGACAAGCCGGGACGTCTTTTGTTTGGAACTTAGTACTTGTACTATCGCCAAAATCTATATCTGACCATTTTGAAAACAAAATCCCGTGCACATGATGACCACAGCTAAGTACGTAAGTAAACCAAAAGGGAATCCTGTTTAGGTCGACTAATAATATGTGCTGCAAGTAGGAATAGTCCTTACGGTGGTCAGATATAGATTTTGGCGATAGTACCTACGGGTAATTTTTTATCGCGCACTGGATTTTCAACGCTCTGCTTAGCGCCGAGAGTTGAAAATTTAACTGTGTTTTTGATGCGCTGGAATGCACTCTATAGGATTCAGAATACTCAGCTGAAAAAAATGTGCGAGAAAAAAAAAGTCGCGGGAAAATAATCACCCGTGAGTAGGGCTTAGAGGCTTAGAGCACTTACTGAGAGAAGAGCGAGAGCGATTTATCATAATCAGCCTATATTGTTCCCACTGTTGGGGCCAGGCCTCCTCTCTTCGAGAGGGAGTGGGCTATAATCTACCACGCGGGCTCAGTGCAGGTTGGTAGATGTGACACGTCTTCGAATTTTTGGTTCTAGGCCATGCCGGTTTCCTCACGATGTTTTCCTTCACCGTTTTGAGAGCAGTGGTGATGTAATAATTTACACAAAGTAGTGCAAAACAGCGCCTGTCTGGGTTCGAACCTACGACCTACAAGTCGTAAGTCGCGGCCGTTACCACAGGGCCGCCGCTGCTCTATCGAGAGCGATTAGGAATGCAGTTATTTGCAGACAATCAACGCTATTCATGTCTTTTTACCCAAAAAACCTTCTAATAAATTCCAGAGCCTATGCGAGATGAACTGCGGTACTTCGGCGGTGGTGCAGCGGTACATAGAGCGGCCGCTGCTGATCGCGGGCTACAAGTTCGACCTCCGTCTGTATGTGTGTGTGCCGGGGTATAGGCCGCTCACCGCCTACATGTATGCTGAGGGACTCGCGAGATTCGGTAATAACTGCTTTTTTTTTTTTTTTTCCTGATGGGAAATCATCAAATGACCCACCCAGAGCGGGAGGGGTCCCGCTCTGGGTGGAGCGGAAGGGAGTGTCAGACTCTTACTGACTAAAACCCACCCATGTTCCTTCCTTTGCCCTTTATGTTCCGGGGTAGCGGTAACCCTTTCGGACAATCCCGCTGACCCGGCAGGCTTCGGCCCTAAGGGGCCCCGGTAATAACTGCTGGATTTTTCTTATGGTCTTGTTAGATTTCCGTCTGATTTCTAAATCTCCGGTATAGTCTCTTGCTTTTAGTTAGGCAAAATTTTAACAACCGATTAAGTAGCACGAGATTAGACTGCAGATTAGATTGGACAGGCTTTTTAGCTGTCACAAACCCGGACATAGTCTTGTTTACCTTGGGTTCATGTTAGTGGGTCCACTTTATATACACATTGACATTGATGAATATTATATTCAAAATGACATGAATATTTACTTTGTCAGGTTCAGGATCAGGTTAAGCTACACTTGCCGTAGTTCGTCTGTGTATGGGCTGACTTTCAACTCGATTTTCATATAGGCAAACATGCATAATCAGCCTATAAGTAATGTTTCCAATACTGGGACACAGGCCTCCTCTCGGTGAGAGGGAGGGCTGTAATCCAGCACGTGGGCCCAGTGCGGGTCGGTAGATATCCATCTTTAAATACCGAGATCCCTCCGTGCCTCAGAAGCAGACCTTTGACAGTCGTTACGGGTAGTCAGAAGCCCGAAAGTCTGACAACCAGTCTTACCAAGAGATATGGTATTACCCAGTAACTGGGTTGTGGAAGTCAGATAGGCAGTTGCTCCGTGTAAAATACTGGTATTCAGCTGCATCCGGTTAGTCTTGAAGCCGAGCCCAACATAGGTGGGAAAAGGCTAGGCAGATGATGACCTACTGCATTTTCCCAGTTAATTAGTATTCCTTTTCAAAAATAGTGCCAGATTCTGAGATCGTTTTCACAGCATAGCTATTTATTAACCTTCCCATCTGCACGTTCCAGGCACAGACAAGTACACCCTCTCGGACATCCACAACCCGTACCGCCACCTGACCAACTCGTCACTCAACAAGAGCGGCCCCCGATACGCTGAATGTAAGGACCGAATCGGTAGTGGTGAGTGTTAACACGTCGCTGCAGACGCCCGGTTCCTCACACCGGACGTCTTGACAACCGTGTGATGCTTTGCAAGTACGATGTTGCTGTTGTATGTATTGACGGTTTTGTTTTTTTGGGGGTGCTACAGCATATTCGATAGCAAAGCTGACCCGAACTAATTAGGGCTATCGCGTATGAATTCGCCACGAGGCGCTAGTGTAGCGTGAGGTCTCCGAAATGTCAAATGTAACTGTTTGTGGGTGGGCTACGCGGGTTTATTTCTAATTAGAATAATGTTGTGAATATTTTGCAATACTTGAGATTAATTATGGCAAATATGAGTTACGGGTCAATTAATGTCGTGCTTTAAAAACGGAGCTAACAAAAAGAGGTGGAAAATTAAGCGGGCTGAAAGAAAAGCTAATTCAGAGGTTAGTTTGTATACTGTATACAAAAATATTTTTTGTTTGTTCAAATATGATTTAAATGTTCACTTTGTTTTCACGGCCCTAATAACAAACTTTGAGTGCTATACT
The DNA here is from genome assembly GCA_911387795.2 of Apamea monoglypha. Classification (NCBI taxonomy): domain Eukaryota; kingdom Metazoa; phylum Arthropoda; class Insecta; order Lepidoptera; family Noctuidae; genus Apamea; species Apamea monoglypha. The sequence continues at coordinate 7,114,974 of OU426918.1, forward strand.
TCAGGAACTTACTCGATAGTGGCGCCAACTGGTGAAGACAAAAACGGTAGCCCTCATTACTACACTTCATTTTTCTCGTGCCGATTGGCAAACTTCGTTCGTCATCTACTCTCGCTCAATCATGTTCGGGGCAGCTCGGCACAATTCGAGCTAAGCCGGGCGGGTTTTTCCTAAACATATTTTTGCATATTATATTCCTGTTAGCCGCTCGACTGTGCCGAATCATGGCAACATGTGTAGCACCCCTTACTTAGTATAATCTCCAGCAGCACTGTAAAGTACGATAGTTTCTATTCTTTCTCTACCTGGCTTAGGCACTGCATAGTAGTGCATCCAATAAAAAGGTAGCCAACACTGCTGAGGTAGCTATATTATGACGCGCTGCAGTGCATTTTTTTTTTTTTTTTTTAAATCTTAACGTTATCAAACACTAGCAATTTTTCGTGGTACCTATCGTAATTGATTTCTAAAACATATCTTATCTATCATTCTTATTTAGTAGCACAGAGTTATTTGAGTAGACAAAGTAATAGGCACAATTATTCGGAAAATCGAAATAGGCCGTTTGCTAGAAGTAAGTAAGTTAAGTAGTCCAAAGAATTCATTAGTAGCTTTTTTAAAGACGTTATTTTTTTAACTCTTAAAATCTAGATGAGTTCTATAGAATAGTATCGTAATTACGAAGTACCTACCGTTGAAAATTGTATATGTTAAAACACAATTCCACACACACAAGAAAACATTTCGACACATACAATATGGTACCAACCTATTTTACGACCAAAATTCAAAATCATGTAGGTACAAATACAACACCCTATTTCAGAAGACCCGTTTCCGACATTGCAGGGTGCAAGTGGACCCTGACGCAAGTTCGTAAAGCCCTCATAGGTCGCTGGGGGGCGGCAGAGTGGGTGGTGTGGCAGCGCATCAGGGCTTTGGTGACGTTGACTCTGCTGGCACAGGCGGCTGGTACCCCACCGACAAGGAACTGCTTCGAATTCTACGGGTTTGATGTCTTACTTGATGATTGTTTGAAGCCTTGGCTTTTGGAGGTAAGGATAGGGGACGTTTCATCTTTTAGACCCGAAGTAAGTTCCAATTGTGCAAACAAAAGTAAAACTTCATCCCTCGTTTTGATCTTGTTCCAACCTATAGGCCGCCCGCTTAACTGTGACGTTGCCTGAGGTAGCTGCGTGGGGCGGGAGGGGTGATAGTTGTCACAAGTTAACGAATCACTGAGCTCTCGCATCACGTCACCACACCCCTTCCGCACCGCGCTATCCCAGGCAACGTCTCAGTTAAGCCGTTGGCCTATAGTTGATTTTTGTACGTATTCCTGCCTTAATCATTTTCCTAGGCAAATAAAGGTTGTGATAACATACAGAATTCTTGAAGGCTTTTATCTCAATCTTTCTATCGTGATGGTAGACAAAAAATGTTAAGCATTTCTCTGGTACAATTTTAGGTGAACCTCTCCCCGGCGCTGGCATCAGACTGCGAGGCTGACGTGACGGTGAAACAACCGATGCTGCACGAACTGTTCGACCTGCTGGGACTGCCCATGAAGCACACGGGATTGGCCAAGTTGAAGGCACCTCCTCCACCCACGCCAAATACTAATAGGTGACTTATATTGTTTAGAGACCCAGGTGGAAGTCTTATAACATACAAACTGCACTATATGAAACTCCTTTGCGTTTTTGCCGACTTAACTGGGGTTTTGATGACCAATACATCAAATGGTAACATAAAACTCGTTAACATAACTCAAAAGGGCTTTGAAGGTCCATGGCAAACCTTCCTGTCCACCATTTTGTTTTTTATTCAAAATGGCGGTCAGATTTGTTACCTATACTTATAAATCGGATTCTGTGGATGTGGATGTCGCGTGATCAACTTTGAACGTTAATATCTCAGAAACGTGACGCTTTGCGGGGTTTGGTTTTAGTATGTTTTCCGTGGGCATTGATGTTAGCTATCGTTTTAAATAGATCAAGGCCGCTATAAAAAAAAATTGCGGACAGTAGGTATGCCAGGCTCTCTAAAAATCTTCAGTTCCCATCTACACCAATGTTATGAGCTGGAGTCGAATGGAGGTGGAGGCCCATGACTTTTTTTCTACATGATTATTTTCGACTGTGTTCTCCCTTGGAATTCCAAGGGAGAACATAATAAGTGGTAAGACCTATCATAAGCCATTTCTTATGATAGGTCTTACCGCTTTACAGTATCTAGTACTGATGAAAACACAGTACTCGCAACGATTTTAGTAAACCTAGGATGTCTTTTGGCGAGCCTTCATGTATTGTCCGATATTCACTTTGCAACATTGAACATCGGTAAGTGAAGTAGTAGCGGGGTGTAGTTTCTCATTGGCTAACGCCAAAAATATCTTGCACGTAGACCTTAGTTAAAGTAGAGAAGGAGAAGTGGAGGTTACACAACATTTTTTTATAGAAAGACGTTTGGTACACGTGGCAGTTGCAGCTCCGAGGAAGAGGGCGGGGGCCGCGGGCGCACGCGCTCGGCGTCGCGCCGGGGCCCGCGCCTGCGCCGGCGCCGCGCGCTGCCGCTGCACTGCGTCACGCTGGCGCCGCCCGGCGCAGGGGCCACCGCCGCATCGCCTGCGCAGAGCGCGCCTGGCACGCCGCCCACGCCGACTACGGCTGGAACGGAAAAGGCTGAAAAAGCTGAAAAGGTTTATCATTTTTTTTTGTTATTCCTTTTTATAGTATTAGGATTAGTTACCAAATAACTCTAGGGCCCGCTGGCAAAACAAATCATTGAATGCATTTAGCACTAAACGCATTTAAAATAATATAACATGACTACCACTAATGCTAATCGTTTGAAGTTGACACATACAGACAGAATGATGTTTCAAACACGTTTAGCGCTAAACGCATTTAGTGATTAGAGGTGCAAGCAGGCTTAAATCAATCATAATAATTAAGACATTTTTAGCTAGAAACTATAAGACTAATTTGGTCTCAAAGAATAGAAAAATCACTCTATAATAACTTACTAAGGAAAAAAAACTTGAAAACCTGTTAGTTTTGACTGTCGTCTGAATTGCGCGCATATTCCAAATTTATCAAATCTCCATATATTGGCTTAACTTTTAATGACACTAATCACTCAAAAATGCAGGACTCGACAGACAAAAGCAAGGAGTTATACAGCGGACGATACAAAACGGATACCAGCAGTGAAGCTGACGCTCAGGTAATATGGTATATGCATTCGCCATAAGCATGACCTTAGCCAAACACATGAGACAAATAGACTATCCCTTGATGAAAAACTCTTTCGAACATTAAAATAGATACTTTTCCACAAAAGAATATTTAACAGTTCTGCTGAGTCACCATCATCATCAGCCTGTAGCAGTCTACTGCTGCGGCGTAATTCCGTAACACACTATCAGTAGCAATGGCTTTCATTTTGACAGCTCACACACACAACATTCATGGAGTTTTTCACGTTGTTGAGCAGGTAAATGTTTCGAACATGTGAAGCAATGGATTAGCAATATCCTTCAAAATGATTCAGATTGAGGTTGAAGGTGCATTTCGTAATTAGGGTACTATTCATAGGCCTCTCCAATTGCACGCCATTCAGCTCGATTCTCGGCAACTCTCATCTAGCTGCCAGCCACCCTGCGAAGATCGTCGCTCCACCTCTGTGGGTGTCCTACCTAACGTTTTCTGATTCGCGATCTCCACTCTAGGACACGTCAACCCAAACGGTCTGGTCGGTTTTGTATTGAGTCTTCTAAACGGGCTTCAGAATCAATCCGTCTTATTACAAAACGAGTTCAAATTTTAGACCTAGCCTAAACCTTCGAGCCAGTTACTCTATTTTGAACTTTATTCCGACAAACGTAAAGTTTATGCAAGATTGACAACTTAGACTCGGGTTTAACGTCAGTTTCTGTACTATGGACTTTAACTTTGTCGGATTATAGTTCGAAATTTAAAAATGGCTCTAGGTTTTAACCTGGGTTTAAAGATAAACCTTGTTGTGTAATAACGCCGAAAGAGTTTGACCGTATAAATTAATGAGCCGTCTTAAACTTGTCAGTCTCTAGCTATTTTGTTTCCCTTCCTAATACATACACTCTTGCGTGTTGCTACGCGGCACAAATCCATCGTTTCATCGCAACATAATTTCCAATGTCAATCGAATGATATAAAAACGAATCCCTCCATCAAAAACTATTCGATACTATTACCATAAAATGTAAATTATGTTCCGTTTGTTTTTTTATAAAATCTCGCGTTTTCTGCCATCTCGAAGGTTGCGGCCTTGACAAAGTATGAATACAATTATATTGTCGCAAAACATCGGAGGCCTGAAATAGAACAGTTCGATTTGAGTATAGATAAGACCAATGTCTTCCGTGACTCCACCGTTTAAGTACGTACTAAATGGTACTGAATCGGTACAAGGTTTCATTGAGTTCCTTATATCTAGACATTGTCGTTTAATGAAGATGTCTGGCGGTCGTAGAGTTTGTATAGGTTTGTATTTATATTTACCTAAGGCGCCATCTCCACGGGCGAGAGAATCGCGGCGAGTTTCGCCGTGCCATCTAATTTTCGCCGCGATGATATCGCCGTGTGGAGACACGTTCTAAGAGAGTGTAAAGAAATAGGTGGCACGACGATAATATCGCCGCGATTCTCACGCTCGTGGAGACGGCCCCTAAGAGTAGTATGACGTCACTTGTATATATACAGCACTGTTGCTACCAGACTTCAGCATGTGGTAGTCAGAATCTAGAACTTAACTTCAACACCCACGAGGATAACAAAGGCTCTGCACCTTCTACTACTGGCAGTCAATCAATGGTAAAAGGTACAGGGCCTTTTTACCAGTAACTTTAATCTACACCAGATCATGTGGTTTTCGCCCAAAACTCCCAAACGCCATTTATACTTCCCAGTAGTAACGGCCGCGACTTACGAGTTGTTTGTAGATCCGAACCCAGTTAGGCACTATTTGTGTAAATTATTTCATCACTACTGCTTTTAAAACGGTGCAGGAAAACATTGTGAGGAAACCGGCATGTCCTAGTAGAATAAAAAAATCGAAGTCATGTGACATCCGCCAACCCACCTGGGCCCGCGTAGAGGATTACTGCCCACTCCCTCTCAACGCGAGGAAGCCTGTGTCCTAACAGTGGGAACACTATATAGACTAATTATGCTATGACGTCACTTGTACATATACAGCACGAGTACTGTTTGCTAATCCGTTAAAGATTCAGGCGTGTTTAGTCATAAGAGTTAAAAGTCCCTTCTCCATTGACAATTGCACGCTGAGTTCTTTCGAAGAGTGTACGGTATTCATGCCAATGCAAATGTTCTGACTAGTATCCTATTTTGAACCAAGGATGATCCGAAAAAACATCCTGGAGGCTAATTAATGTAACTGAAAAACATTCAAAATCTAGTTACAGACTCATCTCAGTAATAATCAATGTCAAAAACTTGTCAAAAATGAAGTAAAATGAGAGGTATTTTTAATAAATTGACACTATGATTAGAATGAATTGAATTGAATTCTTAAAAATACGGGAATTGAAAATATGAAATAAAATCTATGAAACATTTTTTTCAACGGCTCCATCTGCACGACGTAACCAAGAACTGTGCACTTCACTATGTTCTCTAACGTTATGTTGACTTCCATTCCAGTCATCCTCGACCGTGCCCATCGCACCAGCGGAGAGCGTGGACGAGTCCTGGCGCGGGGGCTACTCGACCGCCGCATCCCGACGTCGGGTCATGACGGCCTGCCAGTGGGGGAACGGGGTCTGTTGGAACAGGGCCATAGGACGAGTGGGACATTGGGTTAGGATATATCCGCACTCGCTGCCTAAGGATGAGAATGAGGTGAGATTCTTTTAAATGTCATAAATAGTGTTATAACAAAACCGTTCATAAATACAGGCTTATAACAAATGTTTGAGCAAGTATACCGAGGTTAGGAGAGCCAAAGCCAGCTTTATCGTAATGATCTGGGTACAACTCGGCGCTAAGTGCTTTCACTTAGCGCTGAACATGAGTTGCACCCAGATCAATAAGTCTGTTGCTCTACTAATCTTAGATTGGGGGAGTCTGGATAATCATTCGTTATAAAACTATAGGGCTGGAATCCAAAGATCCAGGTCGAGCAAAGTGTCACTGGGTTTTTTCATGAGGAATTTCTTAGTAGCAGCTAGGAGTCTGGATTTGTGCTCAGTTGGAGGCAATAGGTTCGCCCCCTATTACACGGGATTAAACGTAACTGGCGAAATGTGGGTAACCATTCCGGGGTTTTATTATGTGATAAAAATTACAGTTACCAGTGGAAGATGTACGTGAAAGCGTGGCCCAAGTATCAAAGTTCGTGCGCGCGGCGCGTGAGGTGAGTCGCGAGTGCGGCAAGGACACTTCGGGGCCCCGCGACGCGGCCCGGGATGCAGTTTTCGAAGAAGCCCTTCGAAAGAAGTTAGACTTTGGGCCCCACTTCCAAGTGTGGTTGCCCCCCTTTTAATGTGTTCATATTTTAAGCCATAAGTGGTTACCTAACTTTAACGTACTGTTAGATAGAGGAATAAATGCTTACTATACATTATTTTGTGGTTTTACTTTTACAGACTTCATCCACCATGACACATGCACTGACTGCATGCCTTAGCTTGATTCTAATTAAACCGTCCTAACAAGCACAACAGTCTTTACCAAATCCTACTCGTTATAAAAACGATAAAGTTGAAATGTCTCACCTGCAAGTCTGTCTGCTCATCTTATTTTTCAAATTGGAAGACGCCATGTGGCGGTAGACTTAAAGCTACTGTTTCCTAAGAGGTGGCCACCACATAACGTCCGCAGTGAAGGCTGTCTTGAAAATGATAGCAGCGGGTTTTGATTTTATGGTGTCAAAGAAAAAAGGAAAACGGACCAACATACTTTCTTAAAACTTTGCGGGACGTTCGCCCACAGACGTAATAACAAGGAAACAACACGTGAAGTATTCCGCCGGTAAATTGCGGACGCTATGTGGTGGCCACTGCTGTTCTAGGAAAACGTAGCTTTATCTTAGAATGGTTGCAACACCTTCCCAGGTGATCCCGTTCGCAAGGACTTCAACTCCCAAGAGACATGTTTTGATGAGATTGTGATAATTAATAGACGCGTGTAATGTAAGCAGTCCATTATAGCTCGGCGTGAGCGAGGGTGCTAAACGCCGTGCTTTAATAGACTACTTAAGTCACTCGTATCGTATACTATTTTATAGCTCGTGTGAACTAAACCCGCACTTAAGACACGCTTTTCTGTATAAAAATTAACCATTTAAGTCACAGAAAAGCGTGACTTAAGTGCGGGTTTTGCGCTCATACCGTTATCTATGCTGAAATAAGGACCAAGCAAACCTACTAATTACAGTCCTTTGTGCCAAGGTACTAAGAGTTTAACATAATTAGAGTGACGTATTCGTCAGCCGTCAGATATAATACCGTCATTTAAGTAATTACACCGTCACAAGTTAATAAAGCTGGACTTGTATGATAAAAAACCTGTAATTAACTAGTCTACAATGTAACTGAGGTCACAAATTATATGGTAGCTTCTGCCTTTTAATTAAATTAATATGGCGGTTAAAAATGTGTTTGTAGGTACAGTAGGTTCAGGGTTTTTCAAAGGTTGCCAAGGATTCTCGAAGGACGTACCAATCATCGACACTTTAGAATAGAATAGAATCGAATATTCTTTATTATGTCATCATCATCATCATTTCAGCCGATAGACGTCCACTGCTGGACATAGGCCACCATGTACACCTTTATTATGTACACCATAAATATTACAGAATATAAATATAGAAATTTTACAAGGCGTGATACAATGGACGGTCTTATCGCTAAAAGCGATCTTTTAAAGACATCTTTAGATGGATTTAAAGATGATGGATAGATGGAAAGGAGAGACAATACTGCAGATAGTCTGTGGTGTAACGTTTACACATATACAATAAATACATTCATCCACAAACCATATATCTATATAAATAAATATATACAATAATAATCATAAAACAAGTGCAATGAACATAATAAATGATGTTTAAGGAGAGATACTAGTGCAGTCGTTCATCAATTTTACCAGTACCTATATTTGACTTAATTAAAAATACCGACATAGGGGGTGACTAATAATAGAGAAATATTACTACTATTTACGGTTTTCAGATTTTTTCCTTTACCTGTGCTATATGACATTGCTTCTTACCAAATTTCATGATTCTAGGTCAACGGGAAGTACCCTATAGGTTTTGATTCCCTTGCGAATGTCAAAATATGCGGCATAAACAGAACATAAATGCCCGTATCTTTTAATTGCGTTGACTTAGAAGTTTAATTTTTTCACTTTTTCAAGGGATTGCAGCCCTGACTATTACATATTAATTTCAACTTGAAAACTCCACATGTTCCTGAGAAAAAGGGTCTCCACAGACGGACAGACAGACGGAGTACGAAGTGACCTTATAAGGGTTCCGTTTTTCCATTTGAGGCACGGAAAAATACATCCACAGGGTATCAAACTCAAACTGTCGTAAAGAAAATACCACAGCACCACTGTACTCATCATAGAGGTAATCGCATAAATAAAAAACTACGCTCCAATTACTCACATGGCGGTAAAACCCTACGATTAAAAAAGATTAATGAACTATTCCTTACGTCTAATTAATTGACCGAACTCATTACTAAACTGTAATTGAATAGTCATCGTTGAACATTCACGAAGATTACACATTACCCTACTTTTGGAACAGTCGGGTAAAATGAGTGACGAAAAAATAAGTCCTTTTGAATCTTTTACAGAAGTATACAAAGTATTGATGTGGGCAGGATACTTCAAGCTCCTGAACAAACCAAAAAACAGGTTCCTACGGATATGCCATGAATTATACAGATATTTTGCGTTTTTGGTGATTATTGGATACAATGTAACGCATATTACATTTATTATACAGGTATGTAGGTACTATTATTTGGAAATGTATTTTACGATTGCCTCGTTGGTTTAGTGGTCACAAGCGCGACTGAGCATTAGGTCCTAGGTTCCAATCCCAGGTCGGGCAGTGTTACATGGGACTTGAACATAACTGGTGAAATGTGGGTATATCTAGGTACGTATACTTATAGTAACCCTTCGGGGAAGGGGTGCAACTACGCAAACTATATGTTTCAAAATCATAATCAAAATATTTTATTTCAAATACCAATGCTTAGGTATATTAACCTGCATGGGCACTAATGAAACGTCAGAAGCTAGGTGCACGGTTCCAATTAGTCGTTTCCTATGGAGAAGAGCCGGCAAGAAACTCCACGGTTACTCTTTTCAAAATAATTGGCTTTCACAATGTTTTCAAATTACAGTGTTAACAGGTATGGGAGGACAGTGTAGGCCTATCAACAAGTACCAGAGCGGCAATTCTCGTAATTTTAAGAACGTTCACAGTCTGATCTCAGTCTCAAACTGTCAAAAATCCTTCTAATTTCCCTACATTTTTGACAAGTTTTTGACATTGATAAGATGATAAGAAAGCTAAGATGATATTGCGACTAGATTTTAAACGTTTTTAAATACGGGAATTGGTCTTTAGGTACCTAATTAAATAGAAAATGGTCTATAAATCTACAGTTTACAGTTTCACTATACTAGGCAAACAGTTAGCAGCTAATTGTAAGCACTCAATAACGCTAACTGGTAGGGACTGCAAGCACTGTGTGACAGGTCTATTTGCAATAGAACAAAGCGTTTGCCCAGCTCGGTTACGCAAACTGAAGCAGGTGACTACTGTTGGCCAACATTGCACTGAATATCTTAGAGAGCAAGGGGGCAGCCCCTTACTCTCTAACATTCACCTCGTCATTACATCGCATCTCCTACTCACCTCTGCAGGTGAGTTGAATATGCGTTCATAATGACGAAGTGAATGTCGGAAAACGACGGGTATTTACTGTTACTAATACAGGGGGTCTACTACGAAGTGCAAAATGCGAATGATCGGATCGGACCGACACATGGCCGAACCGAATATTATTGAAAAATGCGAAAAAAGTTCGGATCGGCTCAGTTGGGTCGGGACCATAGTCAATATTCGAAAGAGTGTAGGAGTCTAGGATCGGGACCGACCGAACCAAATAGTAACTTCGTAGCAGGAAACGGCCGAACATTCGGCCGATACCACTTCGGAGTAGACCCCCTGTATGGATTGTGAGTTCTTCTAATCCGAAATAAAGAATATATTGTTATTTAAATAATTATCTCTGACAAACAGTGGGCCCAAATAGCAAACAATTGATGCCCTGAGACAGTGAGGACACGTAGGAGATGGCGGGACGAGCTTGATAGGTTCCGTCAAAACTTTAAGGAGGATGCGCACACTCGCGAAATATGGAAGGAGTGGAGGGAGGCCTTTGCCCAGGAGTTCCCGCTCCAGCGTAGACTAATAAAAAAGAAACTTATCTTATGGGATCATAGAATGTTCAGCCGTGGTGAATTGTTCAGCCAGCTTACCTTTTCAAACTTGTACTATGTCATCCGAGTATTCCTTTTACCCACAAGGAATGTGTGTGCATGTGTCACATCAACGCCGGCTGTCGCTGAAAACCAGCGCTGAGGCTCTGTCTCGTATAGGGTCTTAGCATCATGCTGAGCGATGGCCGTTTTGCATGCATGTGACGCATGTTTTCCCCTAACTTGTTTATTTTTTTTGTGTTTGTGTTCTTGTTTACCACAGATAAACGCATTTTATTTCTTTTCTTTCTTTCTTTACACTGGTCAATAAACGCCATATGACGGCACGGTTGGCGCAGTGGCTGAGCGATCAAATGCTGCGCTGCGTGTCGCGGGTTCGATTCTCGCACGGAACAAATATTTGTATTGCCTACAGGTAGTTGTTCCGGGTCTGGCTGTTTGTGTCTGTGAGTTGAAATGTTTGTGAACGCACCCACGATACAGGAGCAATTACTAGTGTGGGGCAAAGTTAAAAAAATAAATAAAAAAATTACCATTACCAACTAGCACTTTGCTTGGGGTATAAGGTTTCCTTAAAAAATCTGATGAAATAATAAGGCCAGCTAGCGGCGTGGCCAGCGATTTTCGCGGCGCGGCATGGTCCACGCGGTGTTGCCAAATAGTAGGTACTTTAATTAACGATTAACGGACTTGTGGAAAGTTAACTAAAAGTTATTGAGTCCGTTAACAATTTTTAAAAGTTAACTTAAAGTTAATCCGTTACTCACAATGTTAACTTTGTTAATTAACGATTAACGAAGTTCTTGTGCCCACAAAAAAAAATGGATGTTTTGTCAAGTCGTAAAAAAATACATGATACATATTATAAATTAAAGTTGCTTCTGTCTGTTTGACCGTGTTGTTCTAATAAACTACGCAACGGATTTTGATGCATTTTTCACCATTCATCATTTAGACAATTTATTCCAGAAGGTTTACGTTTATAAAATATAAATATGAAACTTACATATAATAAAGAAATCTCGGTGTTTTGTCAACTGCGACCCGCCCAGCCCTGCTTCTTCACGACTCGTGAAGAAGCAGGGCTGGGCAGGTCGCTAGTAGGTATACAGGCTGGCAGGGACAACGACGAGCAAACTGCAATCATGAAATCAGCATATGATTCTAGCCTAGCGTAGATATTCTTCATCATTAAAAAATATATACACAGTCTGGCCATAAATACTGTTACAATTAAAAATAAGAAAGATATTACATTTGAATTTGGAATCTGTCATTTTTATACGATTGTTCATTGAGTTTTCTAATTTTGGCGCCAATACATTGTACAATATTTTGCGATATTAAAATGGAGTGGGGTGATAAAGAGAACCGAATCGCTGTGATTGCATTACACAAAGTTTGTGTGGAGCCAAATGCCATTTTTAAAACTCTCCATACGCTTGGTATTAGTCAAATGTTTGTGTACTGGGCTATTAATAGGTACAATGAGACCTTGTTGGTCAAAATGTATATAACAGCAATTTTTTTATTTAATAACCTAAGATAAATTTTGACGCAGAGGAGCATAGAATCAGGTATTGAATCCATGGTAACAGGTTGCGTGTCAATGTCCCAGCCTACCTGTATATAAAAATAATGAATGTAAATTTATTTAAGAGGAAAAGGCTGACAGCACAGTTAAAGGTTGTTAGATGTATTATAAATTTTGTTTATTTAATTGCAGAGACGTCACAACTTGGATGATGTGTTCGATGTTTCGGCGATTGAAATACCGCAGCTCAACTTGGCTATTACATTCCTTGCGTTGAACTTCAATATACCGACGATTGATAAAATTAATAAGTTAATATGTGGTGAGATAATTTATTATTATTTATTTAATTTTTTACAAGTTTATAAAATAATCTTGACTTAAGAACTATGCCCCGCAAAATCGTTTTCACGGTTTGTCTGAGGGAACGGAACAAACAGTATCACACTAATATTATAAAGGCGAAAGTTTGTGACTGAATTAAGTTCGGTGGCAGCAGAGGATGCAAAAAAAACCCGATTTTATTTATAGGAATATAATTAAAACGAAAAGTTACAATTATAATATTAATCTAACTAATTACTAAAAGTATTGTTCAGTCGACGATTGACCAAATAATGAATGAATGAAATCGTGGGATCCAGTAAACTGGTGTCAGCTTCGCGACCACACAAGGCGGCACGTGTGCAGCGTCCAGCTTCGCGACCACCCAAGGCGGCACGTGTGCAGCGTCAGCGTTCCAGATATTGCGCGGTGTTGTTACCGTGTGAATTCAGGGCGATGCATACTATAACAATTTGCCTCGGCTATGCTTGCGTAACACCTCCCCCCGAAGAACAGCGACTATTGAAGACCTTGGTCGTAAATTGCGCTGGGAGATGATCTGTTCTATCTCTTTGTGTCTCTGGTATAGCGTAGATGATCTGCGGTTGAACTTCCTTGTCATCGGAGGATTCTTTGTTAAGATGTTTCGGGTAACATCTGCGATAAGTGAAGTATGCAGTTAGTGCACATGCACTGAATAGTAACACATAGAGCGGTATAGTTGTATGATAGATGCTGCTATTTGAGTGTGTATTGAACTGTATTGGTGACTGCAGTGAAATCTCCTTATTGGTAGCGTGCAGATCATCCAAGTTAATAGAGTTAAGATTGAATAGCGGGCGTGCCATTGCGCTGGGAGTATCTTCTTTAGGGACATCTATTATCTTCAAAGCTTGACCTTTCAGTCGATCATTGGAGTTTGAGATGGTGAACTCTGCTGTCTGGATAAAACAGTTGTGAGGAAGTATGGCGAGGTAACTTCCTTGTAGCAACTTGTGGAGATCTTGTTCGCAGGATAGCCGTACTTTCGTCGGAGTCGGGAAGCTGATGGTGTAATGGCGGTCATCGAGTTTCTCGTAGGCTGGTTTTTGAAGGGATATGGTGACTGGTTTGCATTCAGGAAGTCTCTGCTGCGTGGTGATGAGGGCTCCAATACAGTCCCGTGGTGTTCGGCTTTGTACGTTGTGTATCTCTTCACATAGATACCCTTTAGTGGACTTCGGGCATTCAGCCTCTATGTACTTGAAATCTTTCGGATGGATTGCAAGGAATTGGGAGTGAGGGACGAGAATTTCGTGGTTTTTGTTAGGAACTATGGATATCTTGTATAGATCATATGTCTGGGGTAGAATAATTGGAAACTTGTAGACTATAACTATTTCATTACCTATATAATAAGAACCTAGCTGTATAACGTCATAATATTCTCTAGCTCCTATATCTAATACCTTATTACTACCATATAACCTAGTTAATTTGCTTGTTATAGATCTAATAGTATCTAAACTAATAACGTCATGGTGTGCCGTTGACGTTCTTATAAATGCCAGTACGTTCTGTAACTTCGATATCTCTCGCGACAGCCTATCAACGTTATCGCTAACTATTAAAATGGTCTGTCCTAGATGAGCATATTGAACTAACTCTTGATTTCCTTTATCCAAGCTCTGACTAATATTTCTGACCAAGGCTGTTAATCTGTTCTGATTGTCTACCATGCTATCTACTAATTTAGAGTGTTGTGTTACCCATGTTTTGGTCAGACTCACGTGATTGTTATATTCTGTTAATAACTGGTTTTCATTATCTTGAAGAGATTTTATAGCATTATTGAAATGTACTGCATCTGTATAATCAAGGTTACCGGTTATACTTTTAACAACAGAGCCGAGTCCATCTACGAGGCCTCTTTTAGAACGAGTAGTTTCAAATGACTGCAATTGGTTAAGTACAGATTGAAGCTGATCTTCTAAGTATTCAATATGGGGCTGGAATAAGGAAAGGCTTTTATTATTAAGGTCGGGGCTTATTTCTCTTAATTGGTTATGAACGGTATTGACCTTATCCTGTAATTCGTGAAGATTTACGTGTTGTAAAAATGAATGGTAATGAGATACTATACTACAGGGGCCTAATTTAAAAGGTAATACACCGGGGCCATCGTCGAGATTTTCAAGTTTTATCTCCTGTGTTAGGGCCGAATACAGGAGCAGATGAAGTACTAGGAGGGTCCTGTAACAATTGGGCACTTTTAGGTACTCTTTTTAACCTTGATTTAGCAATAGGTCCACGCTTCTTGCGCGTGTATATATGTATTGGTAGGTCAGCCATGACAGTATCGTGCGTGTAGCGGGGTACTATCTTTTGGCGAGAGGCAGAGGGATTTTTCACAAATATTTGTTGTTCAGGTGAGTACTGGTTTCCTGTCTCTCTAGATTTATTACGAGAATCTATTAAATCTTTGCGTTGGGTCATGCTAGTCTCGTGAATTAAGTTGTAAGCATTAGTCATTTTGTTTTTATGTTCAACTGTATACTGCTGTAGTAGGTGGGTAGTTAGGTCTATGTCCAATGGGTCTCGTGGGTCGAAATGTCCAGTAATAACGTCGATTGGTCTGCATCTCGTCAAGCTATGTATAGACCTATTGTAAGCCAAAAGGGCGTAATTTATTAAATTTAAAACGGATTCATTCTTTTGTTGCACTTTCAAAATACGTAAGTGTTCCAAGATTGTTGAATGGAATCGCTCGACAATTCCATTTTCGTTAGGAGTATGAGGTGCTGTTTTGTGGTGTTGGATTTTATGTAGTCTTGTGAACTCGGCGAACAGTTGGTTGGTGAACTCCGGTCCATTGTCCGTCACTACAGTGTAAGGTACTCCGTGATGGGTACAGAATTTTAATAAAGCTTGAACTACACTTACTGCTGTCCCGTCCCTTATGAAATAGGTTTGAGCATATTTTGAGAAAGCATCAACAATAGTTAGAAATTTTTCATTCTGAATAGTTAGTAGATCTAGATGGACAGTTTCGAAAGGCTTACTAGGTGGAGGGACAAGACGAAACTGTTGTTTTATGGGATTGCGGTCATACTTGGCCTGGCCGCATACTGGGCACTCGTTAATAAATTTAGTGATATGCTCTCTCATTTTAGGCCAAAAGTATTTGTTGGACAGGGCCAAATAGCACTCATTTATGCCTCTATGATTTGTTTTACCGTCGTGATATTTGTTAATTATTTCTTGTTGTCTTAAATACCCTCTTACGTTTTCCAATTCCGTTTTTGCTATCGTGAGGTTCATGGCTGAGTTCTTAAAAGTCTTCTGTAGTACAGGAATAATTTTATATATTGCTAATGGTGGATCTATTAGTAAGCCTGTTTTGATTTTGGGGTGAACATACTCTTTAATAGCATTAATGACGTCTTCCTCCAGTTTGGATTCCGACAGTTGAACGGCGGTACGCGTGTGCGTTTCGAAGGGTTTTGTGACGGTTGGCCTTCCTTTGATGTCGCCTACGATAGTGAGTACTAGCTGTTTAGTGAATTTGTTGAGTGGTTGCTCAGTAATGGGGATTTCTAAGATGGGATTTTCATCGTCGGTATGGACTGTTAAGGTGTTAGAGTCGTTTGCGGCCTCTGAGGCTGTAATCGTTCTGGACCCGTCAGTTGATTGATTCCTTTCAGACAGGTTTACAGCTATTGAACTTGCTTCTTCGTTATGGAGCTCTAAGCGAGACAAAGCATCGGCGTTGGTGTTTAATTTGCCTTGCTTATAGACTACGGAAAAATCATATTCCGATAACTTTAAACGCCATCTTGTAAGTCTAGAATTGGGTTCTTTAAGGCTCATAACCCATTGTAGAGGCTTATGATCGGTAATAATTTTAAATTTTCTGCCAAATAGATAGGGTCGAAAGTACTTGCAAGCCCATACAATAGCTAGTAACTCCTTTTCTATAGTGCTGTAATTAAGTTCGCTTGAATTTAAAGTTCTGGAGGCGTACGCGATGGGTTTATCCGAACCCATAGGACCCTGCGATAACACAGCCCCTAATGAGACATTGGAGGCATCAGTGGTCAATAAAAACTCTTTAGTAAAATCCGGGTATTGTAAAATTGGGTCATTTGTCAACAGGGTCTTACAATGCTCGAAACAACTGATGTAATTTTGGTCACAAACTATTTTAGATCCCTTCTTTAGGCATTGGGTCATGGGTTTTGTGATACGCGCAAAATCCGGTATGAATTTCCTATAATATCCAAGGAGACCAAGGAAACGTTTGATCTCTGTAGTAGTTTTAGGTAATGGGTAACTATTTATAACACTAATTTTGTCTGGATTTGGTTTAACTCCATCTCTACTAACGACATGTCCTAAAAATTGGGTTTCCAGCTTCAGGAACTCGGACTTGTCCATTTGTATCTTGAAGTTGGATTCCCTTAATTTCTTGAAAACCTTTTCTAAATTAATAATATGCTCTTGCAAGGATGTACTGAACAGGATAACGTCATCTAGATACACTAAGCAGATGTCCTGAAGGTCTCGTAGGATATTATCCATTACACGCTGAAACGTTGCCGGAGAGTTTTTCAAACCCATCGGCATTCTTAGAAATTCATAATGTCCATTTTCTACGTTAAAGGCAGTTTTGTGTATGTCAGAAGGGTCTAACTCAACTTGGTAAAATCCGCTGGCAAGGTCGAGAGTGCTAAAGTATTGACATTTGCCTAACTTATCTAATATGTCTGAAATGTTCGGTATGGGATACTGGTCATCAATAGTTTTTTCGTTGACTTTACGAAAGTCTATCACAAGGCGCCATTTGGTCTTACCCGAAGCGTCTGCCTTTTTGGGGACCACCCAAATGGGAGAGCTCCATGCAGAATCCGAAGGTCTGATTATATTTTGCTCGAGCATTTTACTAATTTGGTCTTTAACTTCTTGTTTATGGATGTATGGATATCTATAATTTTTAGCATGGACAGGGATTTCGTCAGTCGTCTTAATCTTATGTTTGATTTTGTTCGTAAATGTTAAAGGTTCTCCTTCCAGATAAAATACATCTGAGTACCGTGCGCATAAAGTTCTTAGGTTTGCCAATTCTTCCGGATTTAAGTGGTCGGTGCGGAGGCGCGATAAAACTTCCTGTGTACGGTCAGATAATTGCTCTACATGTTCACTCTGTACGTTAAATAGTTCGGCGGTAACGGGACGGTCCATCGAAAAGATTACGTCATTAGGTGACTTATTGGAGATTTGTACCCAACCTCTATTGTTTTTTACTGTGGTCAAGCAATCAGATATTAAACAGTTACTAATTACCTGGTCAGGAACGAATACCTCACCATCGTGGGAATTTATGGGCAATCTGACTAACTTAGATGTCTGAGCTGGTATGATTTCTTCGTAGAGATTAGCATTGCGAGAGTCATACATGGTAATGGGTAACTCAGTATTTCTGGTGATTAGTTTCTTGTTTCTTAAGTCAATGCTAGTACCCCATGAGTCCAATAAATCAAAGCCTATAAGGCCATCAAAATACTTATGGAAATCTAGAATGAATAAAGTTATATCGCCTTCTTCTTTGAATTCAGGGAAACTAGGTAAGGTTATTGAATAGTTATTTTTATAAACGTTGCGCACGTTGGTTACTTCAAACGGGTTATAGTTAAGAGGCACGTTGGAAAAGTATTTTTCAACAGCTTGAGGTGATATAAACGACTGGTTGGCTCCAGTGTCTATAAGAAACTTTAAAGGTGGGTTATGGATTTGAATGTACCCAAGTTGTCTCTGTATGTTAAAATTTACATCTATTTTGGCTTTTCTGATTTCGGGACCTCGGGAAAATTTCTATCCGGTTTCCGGTTTTCGTTTCCGGCTTCGTCTGCGTTTGGTTTAAGTTCCTCTACCACTGGAACTTCATATTGCCCATAGTTGTTGTAAAAATCCAGGTACTCTTGGTAAGCATCATAGTCTTGGCTATACGCGGCATAAGCTAAATCGTAATAGGGATCAAATACGCAGTCATAGTTATTAAGTTCGCGTGTTCTGAAATAGTTGCTGGGCGGCGGATTACCAGCTGTACGCCAGTCATGTCCAGTCGAGGGTAAAGGTTTAGGCACAAAGTGGCTGACGCCACTCATAGGACGCGGCGTATTATTAGAATTAGTGGGTTGCACGGGTAATCCATTTGGGAGCCTAAAGGCATTACCTTGAGCGTTATAATTTGGGGGTGGTGCGCGGAACATCTGTTGAGTCCGCGTAGGGCCACGTAATTGTTGTAGCTGGGGTACATTGTGCCGCCAACCTTGGTAAGGTTGAGGAAAGAATTGTTGGGGACGCAGAGGACCAGGAACGCTATATATTTGTGGTTTCGAGGGACCGGGCATACCCATTGCAAAAGGTTGCTGCATAAAATGATTTAATGGTAAATTAGTGTTGGGCTTAGAAGGCTGCTGATTATTATCTTTCTTACTAGACCCGCCTTCGGTGCGTTGTTGCATATAGAGGGTATTAAGCTCTTCCTGAACGAACTCAAGGGCTTTTTCCATCGTTTCGGGACGCATACAACGAACCCTAGAACCTAAGGGATCTTTTAAGCCACGCAAGTAACATTGTAGGGTTAGTTTCTTATAAAGATCGCGTTTCGCTGTGACTGTAGTAGCCACGGTTTCATGCAATGTGACGTATGTCATGATTGTACTGAATAGATTCTGGCAGCGCTCGTAAAATTCTTGTGGGGTAGAGGACCCCTGAGTTTGCAATGACAGATCGTTATACAAAGCGGTCTCGTCGCGATGGTCAGCAAAGTTGTTAATTAATGCACTTCGAATGCCAATCCAATTTTCGGGAATACCGTTAGTATTTATCAATCGAGCTGCGGAACCCGTAACCTTGTTTAATATGCCATTTATAAGAGCCAAATTGGTTAACTCATTACCCGGTTCTGTCTTGAAATATGCAAGTACCAGTTGGTCACAGAGATTTACGAAGCGGGTTAACACGTGAGGGTTACCATCAAAATCAGGCAAAACCTTGAGCGAATTAAAAATCTCTCCTATTTTGTCGTGTGACATATCTGCGTCCAGTAGTGCTGGTTCACCTAATTGCCTAAACTCGTCTATAGTGTTAAGCCTATTCGATCTACTACTACCTAAACTAGGGTTACGCGACTCTCTTGGGTGGAAAATCTTGAAAACACTAAAATAAATCGCACAATATCTATGTCATAAGATGCGTTATTACAAAAAAAAATACTGTAAATGACAGGTAAGGATCTAGGTTAGAATAAAAATAGGATAGTAAGGATTTGAAAGATTCAAAGTACTTACAACATAGTTTTCTTGCCGAATCGATGTCTGGATTCACCTCTGCTGGCGCCTCACGATGTATGTAGATTCTGGATTCTCGAGAATCGGTAAGCCACGCGGGACTTCGGTCCGATTTTAGGGGAAATCTTGACGCGTCACGTACCTATTATACCTCGAAAATCCTACCGGCTGCGCCAATTAAGTTCGGTGGCAGCAGAGGATGCAAAAAAAAACCCGATTTTATTTATAGGAATATAATTAAAACGAAAAGTTACAATTATAATATTAATCTAACTAATTACTAAAAGTATTGTTCAGTCGACGATTGACCAAATAATGAATGAATGAAATCGTGGGATCCAGTAAACTGGTGTCAGCTTCGCGACCACACAAGGCGGCACGTGTGCAGCGTCCAGCTTCGCGACCACCCAAGGCGGCACGTGTGCAGCGTCAGCGTTCCAGATATTGCGCGGTGTTGTTACCGTGTGAATTCAGGGCGATGCATACTATAACAATTTGCCTCGGCTATGCTTGCGTAACAACTGTGTGTGTGTGTGTGTGTGTGTGTTTGTATGTTTGTTACTTCTTCACGCTCAAACGGCTGGACCAATTTTGACGAAATTTGGTATGGACGTAGCTGACACTCTGGATTAACTTATAGGATACTTTTTATCCCGATATTCCAACGGGATCGAAACTTATGCGGTGTGAAACCGCGGGGGGCAGATAGTAAAATATAAATATGTCTAGCCCTCTTCACCAAATCTGCTGACACCGACCCAGACTAATTTTCTTTCCGTTCGTGAGCTCTCATCACCTGCCTAGCCTTTTCCCAACTATGTTGGGGTCGGCTTCCACTCTAACCGGATGCAGCTGAGTACCAGCACGAGTATGAGCTCTCTCAAATAATATTCTCATAATTTATATAATCTCTATTAAATGTTCAAGTGCACATTTACAGACCCAATTTTCCAAGCATATACAAAAAAAGACGAAGAGATGCTCCTCAAGAATACAAGAAACATGCAGCGTTGTGTGAAGATAATTAAGATAAGCATAACAGTAACTGCTACCATCTGGACAGCCTCATTCTTCGCCAGAAAGTACCAGGACCCAACTGCTATTGTTTCTGTATATTCGCCCTTTGCAACTGATTCGTGGATTGGGTAAGTTTAGAAAGGCTAATCATCATCAAAATCAACATCATCATCATAAACATCAGCAACATCATCAACGTCATCACCTTTTCCCATGATTCCCTGGTATGTGCTATTCTCATCCAGGTTTTCCCCGCAGAATTGAAATATATGTGGAGGAAAACCGATAAACGAGATTATGTATGATTACCGAGATGTACCTATATTATATAATATATATATATGACGGCGCGAGCGTGGGCGTTGCGATAACAGGGCCATCATCATTTCTTGGTACGGGTTCCATGAGGAAGGTGGGTACTCGGGCAAACCAGTAAAACGTAGGTTGAAGCACAAATCACAATCACGTTTATTTTTATAATTTACAATGAGTCAATCACTTTATGAATAATAAGAAACCAAGGCTGGTACGGTGAACGTGACAGTTTCGATCGTATGCTCTCAACTATAAAGGCGTCCGCTACCGTAAATCGAATGCCGCCCTTTTTCAAATCGACTCTGTCCACGTATAGAAATGGCGCGAAATTATAGCGCCCCCTAACGGTGTTCACTGTACTAACCGATCAACCAATGAGAATTAAGTTACAGTTTGACCAATATTACGAAATCAACGGGTAGCAGTATTTTTTAATATTTTGATAATGTTGTCGTCTTGAAATTGCTGGCGACGACACGGCCAAACTGACGATTCACACGTCCTCGTGTGTATCTGTAAAAACATTCTCATTTGTAGCAAAACTCTTGCTCGGCTTAACCTGACCACAATTGGTTAACATAAAAAAAAGAAGTTTGAAAGATACCTCAAAAGTAAAAATAATCAGAATAAACTTCAATTATTGTAAAATGAACAATACACAAAAACACAACACTAATACGACCCGGCTGCTCGGCAGCGTAGTCTCATTGAGACCCAAACAGTAGTCTTATTCAGACCCAAATAATAGTCTTATAGACCCGATCAGTAGTCTCACAGAGACCCATTAGTAGTCTCATTGAGACCCAAACAGTAGTCTTATTCAGACCCAAACAATAGTCTTATAGACCCGATCAGTAGTCTCACAGAGACCCATTAGTAGTCTCATTGAGACCCAAACAATAGTCTTATAGACCCAGCCACCATACATCTAGCCGCACATTGCGCCCTGAACGACTCATAGAATCGCAGTTACAACTACGACCAGACTGTACAGTTTGATTATGAAAGGGTAGGTACCTAGGTTAGTCATTTTAGTGTGCGTGATATTCAAACAATTGCGGAAGTGCTTTCACTATTATTATCTGCATTGGATTCTATGTCAACAATCAGTTCAGATGGAACTTCACATTGAGGCATCTTTCTAAGACGATCGTGGGCATACTTATAGGTTCTGTTACTGGTCAATGATTTCAAAGTGTAACGATCGCCTTCAAGTACATCAGTTATTTGAAATGGACCTTTGTATTTCGGATCTAATTTCGTTTGGTTTCGTTCTTCGTTTTGCATAAGAACCAGGTCACCGACATTAAATTTGACTAATTTAGCCTTATTACTGTCAAAACGAGACTTTTCGTAATTAGAACTTCGTTCGATGTTGTGGGCTGCGTGCTCTCTCGTTTCAAATATAGGTATCTACCTCAACTTCAGTATTGTCAGCAGTCAAAAGATTCAGTGGTCTAGCTACGCGAGCGATCATAAGTCCGAGGGGGCTCGCCTTTGTTACTCTATTAACGGTGCAATTTAACGCCAGTGCCACGACCTATGCGATGTTTCTAGTAGAAACCTCTTAATCATCATCATACTGCAGTAGAAACTTTCTAGCAGTAAGCATGCACTTTACTGTATTCATCACGCGTTCTACCTAGCTGTTTGCTCGACTGGAATCTGTCGCGATTAGGTGTAGGCGAATGTTATGCGAACTAATCTGCATTCGCGATTTATTTGCCAAAAAGGTAAACAAATATGAGTTTATGGAAAAGTAACTTTAAATGCTACACAATAAAGTTCAGTTTACGCTACAACTTCAAACATTTTTATAACTTTTTAATAGTGCTAGTCACTCTGAAATCAATTTAATCACCATTAAAATAAAGTTGATATTTGTTTAACTTGAAATAATATTAATTTTGAAACATACGTTTTAATAGACTTACAGTATTTTTTTAAAATTCTTTATTACCATCAAAGCAACGACCTTGGTCTGTTATAACGCGAGAGTGGAAATCTATCTGGCATCGTATTCGAATTTAACTCTCGATAATCTATTACCATACGCTCTGAACCATCACGCTTTTCCACAAGAAGAATCGGACTAGCAAACGGAGAACTACTCGGTCGGATTATGTTTGCGTTCAACATCTCGTTTATTTTGTTACGCACTACTTCTCGTTCGCGGGGACTGAGTTGGTAAGGGCGACGATAAACAGTACCTACGGGTTGGATCTTTTAAACGAATTTTCAGTTCACCATCAATAAACCCAAACGAAAATTCAGTCAACACACGCGCAAGACTAACTCTAAAAGCGGGCGGAACGTCGGTTTTAATTGCACTTTCTTTTAGCGCGGCAAAACAAGAAACCGATTTTGTTATCACTAGATTCCCCCATAGAACACTCAAATCATAATTTAAAATATCAGAGCCTATCATTACGTTATGCGGCATAAATTCATCTGGTACAATAAGAAATGACAAATGTAAACAATGCCCGTCAATAACTACCTCGCATAGAATTTGTTCGGTACAGTAAACATGAGCGTTGCCAACGCCTTTTAATCTTATGTTAGCAACGGAACGCTCTCCTAAGAATTTTTCTGCAATACTTTGCTTAACAAGAGAACACTCAGCACCACTATCGAAATAAAAAATGTACGACTCACCGGATTGTATTAGCTCTCCGCGTACACCTTGGACTTGGCATTAGTTGATTCTTCGTTCCAGGGTCGCGCCGCTGTCACTGCTGGTGTTGCTACTGGCTGCTGCATTGCTCGTCTTCGGGCAACGAGGTGCAATGTGGCCTCGTTCTCCACAGCGGAAGCAGGTGACATTCTTCTTGGGATCCGATGACGTAGGCGTCGTGGTAGAAGTGGTCCTTTGTGTAGCAGGCGCCTGACTGCTTTTACGTAAACGACAGTCGATTGCTTTGTGCCCAATCTTATGACAATAATTGCATTGGAACGGCGTGTTGCTTGCTTGTTTTGTTCGTTTATCATCTAAAGTAGCGTTGTCGACGTGTCGATCTTGTTTTCTCTTCAACGAAAATGCGTTTAATTCTTGAATCAACTTTGTTCTCGTCTTGATTTCCGTCGTAAAAGCTAGTCGGTTGATTCGACTATCCATTTTCGCTAAGTGAGCAAGTACGTACGATATAGCTATTTCCTCGCAGCTCATTTCGTTCCATTTAGCTAGGAGTGACGTCATCAAACGGCTCGCGTATGCAGCTAAATTTTCACCGTCGTTTGGTTGGCTGTTGTTGGCGTTAATTATAGTCGCTGCACAGGTCTCCGCACAATCATATCGTGCTAGGAACAGGTTCTTGAACTGGCTCCACGTCATACCAGTATGCGATACTTGAGAAAGCCATGTCGATGCACTTCCTTTCAGAGATTTGCTAAGGGCAATAATCAGCGCGCCTCCTTCCATGGGATGTTCTGTGAGGCAAATGTCCACCGTCGAGCTCCAAGAACGTGGATCGACATCAGGTAGGTCCGGGTTGAACTCTGGCAACTTGATTGAAGTTTGCTTCGGCGTTGATCCGCGGATGGCTTCAATCATGCTCATGGTAATTCGGTTTTGCTGCTCGAGAAGCTGGCGCCAATAGATATCGTTGGTAGACGCCCGAGCTGATCCCACTTCTGATGACGGCGCGAGCGTGGGCGTTGCGATAACAGGGCCATCATCATTTCTTGGTACGGGTTCCATGAGGAAGGTGGGTACTCGGGCAAACCAGTAAAACGTAGGTTGAAGCACAAATCACAATCACGTTTATTTTTATAATTTACAATGAGTCAATCACTTTATGAATAATAAGAAACCAAGGCTGGTACGGTGAACGTGACAGTTTCGATCGTATGCTCTCAACTATAAAGGCGTCCGCTACCGTAAATCGAATGCCGCCCTTTTTCAAATCGACTCTGTCCACGTATAGAAATGGCGCGAAATTATAGCGCCCCCTAACGGTGTTCACTGTACTAACCGATCAACCAATGAGAATTAAGTTACAGTTTGACCAATAATACGAAATCAACGGGTAGCAGTATTTTTAATATTTTGATAATGTTGTCGTCTTGAAATTGCTGGCGACGACATATATATATATATATTATACTCGTAGCTCATTGCATAACACTGCACAATTCCTAGAGGCCTAGGTCAGTAGGTCGGTCCAAGATTGCAAAACAATAATTATATTATTTGCACTGAGCAAAAAGGTAAACTTTGAAATATCATTAGTTAAGGTTCCCACAGACAGGCACGACGCGACTACTGTAGAACAATTTCTGTGAAAACTTCATGAAAATTGTTCGACCAGAATCGCGTCACACCGTCGCGCTGCGTCTTTCTGGGGAGCCTTTATAGGTAACTGCATAAATTTAGTGATTTTTAAACGATTGCCTTGATTTTTCGTTTTGGTCTTAAATATATATACACACGTCACGTTGCAGTGTAAAACTGATTTACATCCGTCACCTCACACATCAGGTTCAGTTGAAAACCAGCGTCAGGCACTAGTTGTCTGGCATTTTTGCTGAACTCGGCCTTTTTGGTGCAGCCGTGAGGCACACTTTCCTACTATTTTATAGCATCGGTCTTTATACATTCTATTTGTTTTTTATTTGTTGCTATCTGATGTAGTATCTGGTGTACGAGTGTATTTTAGTCTGTTCTAAATAAATGTATTTTCTTTGTTTCTTTCTTATGTACCGGTGTATTGTAGTAATTTTTTGAACGTTCAGACTGCCTTGTATTTCCTTTTTTTCTTGAATATACCTGTGATTAACATATTTAATAAAATGTTTTTATTAATTGAGTCATATCTTCACTAACAGCACATATTTTGGACATTCCCGTCGACTAATTTTGCAACATGCCCTTTACAGATTCCCCAATTGCATTTTTAGATGCAAGTATTGCGGATTGCGGACGCCACAAATTCTATACAACACAAAAACCCATCCAATCTCCAATAATTGAATGATTGTCCACAGATACTCATGCACAGTATTACAGGAAGTGACACCCCTGCTGTGGACCGGGTTCGGACACTTGGCTCTCGACTGTCTCATAGCGACGTATCATGCGCAGGCGGAAGTCCAATTGAAGATCATCAAGTACAATTTAGAGCATTTGTTCGATTCGGACGACACACCCAGTGGCTGTTGGGTATACAGGGACGTTGTTGACAAGGATCTGAAGAGCCGCTTCGTGCATTATGTGCAGAGATATGAAGCTGTGGCGTGGTATGCGAGAATTAAAAAAAACACCCTGACGATGGGTACCTAGTTTAGTCAAAAAGTATATGGCATGATTTCTTAAGGCACTGCCTAAACGTAGGACATTCATTCATTTATTTATTTATACATAAAAAATTTACATTGTGTTGAACATTATATATTAAATAAAATTATCACATGCAGAAACAATACGAAATAAAATCCTACTAATATTATAAACGTGAAACTTTGTATGGATGGATGGATATATTATTTATTCTTTCATGCAAAAACTACTAAACGGATTTGGATGAAATTTGGCACACAGATGGTTTATAACCAGGATTAACATATAGGATACTTTTTATAGATATTCCCACGGGATCAAAACTTATGAGAGTAAAACCTTATGTGTTTTACTGTGTGTACATAAATAATAAAATAAATGAATAAATAAAACCGTGGGGCGCAGTTAGTGTTAAATAAAATTATCACACGCAGAATCAATACATACTCGTATACATAAAACGCTCAGTTTTTTTTTGTCGCATAGTTAGGCGTATTGGTATATATTAGAAGCCAGAAAAAAATTGAATGTATTGTGAAATGTTCAAAGAAAAGACTTATTCAAAAATATTTTATAAAAGCTAAATAGTATCATGATAAAACAATCGTAAAACAGAGCTCATTTTTTTTTTTTAATTTTAAACTTAAACTATGTTTTGTAAACTATCATATATTTTAATGTAATGATAATGAAGGGAAGTCACTCAACTAAAGAAATACCTAAAAATTATTCCATTGAGCCATGCATATTTTTTTTATGAAAATGAATCTGCAAAATTACTTATATTTTGGAGGTCCTTCGATTCAACTACCATAAAAGTATCAAACGAATCGCTGTTTTGAACCTTATTTGTTGCCTCGATGCGCGTTTACCTAAAAAAATGTTTTTACCGCGCCTTAACATATTGATATGAGTAAATCTGTTTGGATTATTTAATAACAGTCATTTTTAAAATGTTTTGGGACCATCTTCCGGGAACACTTATTAATATTCAGTCGGATATTTATTACACTGCTACTGACTTCAAAGGATAAAAGTATAGAAAAAAAAAACCGTCCAAGTGCGAGTCGGACTCGTGCGCGAAGGGTTCCGTACCATTATCTATACAACATTAGACACTATATTAATTTAATTATTTATTTTTAAAGTGAATATACAACTAAATATTTTGTGAATATTTCAAGCGTCTACCTGTTGCCGTTATTAATATCGAGCAAAAAAACGGCAAATAAATCACGTCTGTTGTATGGGAGCCCGCTTAAATATTAATTTTAATTTAATGATTTATTTTTAAATTGAATATACAACTAAATATTCTGTGAATATTTCAAGCGTCTACCTGTTGCCGTTATTAATATCGAGCAAAAAACGGCAAAAAAGTCACGTTAGCTGTATGGGAGCTCCACTTAAATATTTATTTTATTCTGTTTTTAGTATTTTTGTTATAGCGGCAACAGAAATACATCATCTGTGAAAATTTCAACTGTCTAGCTATCACGGTTCATGAAATACAGCCTGGTGACAGAAAGACAGACGGACAGTGGAGTCTTAGTAATAGGGTCCCGTTTTTACCCTTTGGATACGGAACCTTAAAAAAGAGGATAAAAAATTAATAAATTAAACTTCATTCTACGTTTCAGGTATACAAATAAAATCGGCGATGTATTCAACAGTTCCATGTCATTTCTGTTCTTCAGCTGTAGCGTCAATATTTGTGTGGTGCTATACAGAATGAGTATCGTAAGTCACAATAAGGTCGACTGGTAGAAAAAGCCTCAGGCATTAAGTCCGCCTTTGTACAATATATTTTTTTACTTGTGCGTATTGTTTTAATAAATAATTTAGACATATTCCCTTCTCTATCTTGCACTTGTAGTTTGATAGTTTGTGCGACAGACGTGATAAGTGACGTTTATGAATCATGGCCTGAGGCCAGCCGCACTATGGATGCGTTTTCGTACGAATTTGACTCGTACGAACACTTATGAATACGCACGAACCATCCCGATTCTCCGAGTAAACTGTGACACTTCGCACACAAGGTGCGAGTTAGACGTGCGTTTACGCGCGTGTAGTTCCGACGTCCGAAATCAATCCCGACTTGATCGACTTTTTATGTGATCGGGCGTTAAAAATACAATATGGTCACAGGTCACAGCCGTACGAAATTCATACGAAACCGCATCTAAAGTGCGGCTGGCCTGAGAAAGCGATATACTTATTGCTACAAATGCACAGCATGACTTGTTTTGATGATATTCTTTCATTTTCAGACTCCTGTATTAACGTTGCCATTCGCGTTCTCAACATTATATATTAGTATATTGTTAGGTCAGTTGCTACTGTACTGTTACTTCGGTAACTTGGTGCAATATGAGGTAAATTTATTTAAAGTTAACCCATACAACCTCTGCATGTAAAAATCCTAGACGATGCCAGTAGCTTAAACTGCACTAGCTCCCTAATGTCGTAACACACTTTCAATCACAATCTGAGGGTTTCGAAAGAAATTCTTAATCCATTGCTTAATAGGTTTGAATAATTCGTCTGCTCAACAACATAAATAACGCAATGAACGTGGCTGCACTGTCAAAATGAGGCATTAAGATCAATTGTCATTGCTGTTTGGGTCATCTCTACCAAATAAAAGTAATGAAATAGGTAGTTCATATAACAAATATTTTTTTAACTAAAGTTGTCCAAAAGCTTGATTACACATACATAACATACCTAATCAGCCTATAATGTTCCCACTGCTGGGATACAGGCCCAAAGAGGCCAGGCAAAGCTTGATTGATATTGAGAAAATCTTTATACCTAGTCTTGCCATAAATATTGTCACGAAGAAAAAAAATTTTTTTTTATTGCAAATTATATTTTTAATTGTAACAGTATTTATGGCCAGACTGTGTACTTACTAACAAATGAAAATAATCAAAACCATCTAATTAACATAGGTACCTTTTATTTGATCGGGAATGTAAGTTATTATGTAACTTTTATCTTTCTAATGCATTTTCAGAGTGATTCAGTAGTAACGTCAGTATACTTGAGTGACTGGCTTTCGGCGTCCCCCCAATTTCGTCGTCTGCTCCTGATTGCCATGCTGCGCTGGTCACAAAACATCACTCCAAGATTTTTTGGGATCGTGCCGCTTTCTCTCACCACTTTTGTTTCGGTAAGTAACTAGAGAAGTCTCTTTTTACATTAAAGAAATATAATTATAAGTTGAGCAAGAATTTTGACGCTTGAATGATATTATCAGGAAGGCGTGGTTGGTAGATGTTTGTGAAATTGTACATAATAATATTTTTATTTTGTTAATAATTAATATTTATTATTTCGTTTATTTATTTACTTAGGTATCTTATTTTATTACATTTTTAAATATAAAAAATAGGTTAAAAAAAAGAACATTTAAAAACAATATCTATTTATTATTATTTTATTTTTAAGTTATTTAATTAAACAACAATAATAAAATTTATTTATGTTCTCCCACAAATTTTAAAATGTATCAGTTTCTAATTCATAAAAATTTGAAGATGGGAGATAGGAGCCCATACCTACTAAGTAAAACCTATGCTACGGGTCTCCTGGTTTCCTTATCTCGAATACATTATAGACAGCTCTGCTAAGGATAAATAACAATGTTAACATTTATCAACAGATACTTGGGTGTTGACCCTTACTAAGTAATAAAATAACTTGTATTAAAGGCAGTGGTACAAGCCCATACATAATTCGGTTTCACAAAAGAATAGCAAGGAGAACAAGTGTATTTTACACTAAAGTTAAAAAAAATCCATAATTTAAAATGTGTTCAAAATCTCAACTTCCTTTGTAGGAGCTGCTGGAAGTCACTGAAATTTAAATACGTAACATTTTCAGGCGATATACTAATGAAGGGTTTTCTTTTCAGGTTGTCAGGTCCGCTTACAGCATGTTTGCGGTTTTGAGTACGAAATAGTAGTTTGGAATTGTTGCTATTCCATAGTATCACTATTAAAGTACATAGTTTTCTTTGAATATGAATAAAACTAGAAAAGTAACGAGTTAATACGTACTTAGAATGCAAATTATCGTAAATGAGCACCCACACACAGCAAGAAAATTGCGAATAAATTAAATTATTACATGAAAAAAAAGTCTTTTATTTATTCTTATATTAAATATTGTTTCACCTCATGTAATGTTCCAAACTGCGACCTAAGGAATTGGCTTGTGCAATTTATGTATGCAATGGCCCATGACAAGTCAAGATACAAATGCTATACACCATGTAAACCAATCGCGGCATCAATTCATCTACCTACATAACCTGCAATGAGAGAGCTTAATAAGTGTGCATCTCTAGTTGTGCCTGTTTACAGCCATTTCGGATTTCACACTCGAGCAAATGATATGTTGTGCTCGTTACTGCTCACAGCCCTACACTGTGGCACGAGCACGGGGGTATAAGTGCTCGGAAGTCATAGACAGAGGCTTTTGAACTGGAAATGGTAATTTAAATTATGAAATGATTGGGAAAGGCACAGATTTTGATAATTATTTACTAACCCAACTAATAGCATTGATTGCCACTGCAACTTTATCCTTCGCTACCTAAACTACATGATACAAATAAGTTAATTAATTTTTGTTTCCCATGTACAATGGTCCACCTGAAGGACTAACTGCGGAAACCAAACCCGTAACATAGAACATAGAAGTTAATTAATTAATTCCTCTAGACCGAATTTCGGCCATGTCGACCAATCTCCAGCGGAGACCAGCCGTCGGCGCGGGAGATGTTATAGTGCACAAGTATGTGCGCAGACATAGGTGTACTCTCTCATCCCCCACTTTCATAGATTGGACGGCCATCCGACACGACCGGAAAAAGATCAAGTGCAACACCAACGGCTTAACGTGCTCTCCGAAGCCCCCCGTGCTTATCACACCACCAACTTCCAAACTCCGGGCTGTTACTAAGAAATTCCCAATGGAAAGTCCTTATAAAACTTTTCTCGACCCGGGAATCGAACCCAGGACCCCACGCTCAGCAGCCGCGCTTGCGACCACGAGACAAACGGGGCAATTATCACATAAAATAAATATATACATATTGTAGTTTGTAAAATGATCATTGTTACGAATAATTTTGTACTGTTCGTTAGACATATAAAATAACACGTTTTCAGTTTCCAGTGAAGAAAACTAAAAAGTCTGACATCTGTGCAACATTACTAAGTCTACGTTAAAGTCCACAGGTAGCCCGAAGGATTCTCTATTATTATCTAATGTAGCTGCGGCCGAGCGCTGTTTCCTCCATATTGTGTAGGTTATTATCTTATCTCTCATACATGATTCATTATGAATGTATCTCTTGCTTTGCCCACGGTTATATGAGACTAGAGTGGCAGATTATGGAAGTAAAATGGAGGAGGAGGACCTACCTATCTTCTTCCGCACGTACCAAGGACGTTAAAGGACAGTCGTTCCAAATGGTCTCAACGTTTTTGACCTTGTTTTTTTTGCTACCGAAGATTTTCACTTTTTGGTTAATAGCACTCGAAACTAAGAACTTTGGTTTCTATACAGAAACGAGCGGTATCTTTATCGGCGTGGCTTGAGTGGTAGAAATTACGATGATCGTTGAGGGCCCTTAATCACCACGAACACTTAACGATTCCTTACTTCGAAACCACGTCAATTCCTTAGCTAATCACGCCAATCTCGCGTTCATTTCGCACGGTTTCGTTAATTGTGTCATAAAGAATACGGCCCCAGAGAGGGCCATGTCTGACAATGGTGGGTGATGTTATTTATTTTGAGAAACCAATGCGTCAGTAGTTCAAAATGCCTAATTTAATCGTAGTAATAATTAAAAACTAAAAGTTTTTTTTGACATTTTACAAATTCTGTGCGGCTGTGTCCAATATGGCGTTGAATGTGTTGAAATGAAATGAAATAATTTTTTTTTATTCTGTAAATAGGATATCGGAATCATTTTTACTCGTTATATCACATAACATATATTAACAGATTAAAAAAAAAATCATTTCATTTGAACACATTCAACGCGCATATAAAAAAAAAAGCTCGGTGAGGTCGGCGTTTCCTATCTGACTACACTGAGAAGAAAGGCGAAACAAACTCAGAGGTCACAGTCTCTTTTAAAGTCCAGACATAACCTTGCTTAGATCACGTGAAGACCATGTAGGGTTGATGTCTGAAATAGTGTTTTGAGGAAAGTACCACACGGATTTGAGAAGACCAGTCTAGTCAGTGCAAGCATTTGTCAATAATCGTGTAGCTCAACTCAGAGGCTGAGTTCTGTGTCTCCTATAAAACCAGATTAGGTTTGAACTGGGAAAAGGGCAAAAGAAAAGTTAACCAATAAAGAATTTGAATTTGATCAATTAAGTAAAGTAGTTAATATCGTTTGTACTTGTAATTCTATTAAGCTGGCTGACTCATAAAGAAAGAAAGAAAATACATCTATTTATTTGCGGCAAACTTGACGCATGAAAAGAACGCAAACACAAAAAAAAAACACACACACAACACGCAGCGACAGAAGACTATAGTATCTAACAATGATGTAATGGGTTTTAAAGGTCAGGTTGGCTTTCAGAAGTTGTAAGATAAAATAAACAGACCATGATTGAGCGATCTGTTTTTCTTTAATTTCAGTGAGAAAGAGTTTCTTTCGACCGAACCTAAAGTTACCAGGGATACTAAAATAACTGGGGATAGAAAGGGACCTTAGGACCCACAGTGAAACGAAATCTAGATTGTAATTAAAACCTAAGTTGAAATGTTAATTTTAAAATGAAATGGAGAGAAATTGTTAATTTTATTCTTATTTTTTGTTGGTACTTTGATTATCGTAGAGGGGCCCGTGGCTAAATAATAACAGCCGCACAGATCGATCAATCAGGTTAAGCTACGCTTGCCGCGGTTGGTCTGTGGATGGGTGACCATCTTTACATACCGAGACCCCTCCGTGCCACGGAAATCACGTTAAGCCGTTGGTCCCGGCTATCATTCGTGGATCTTTGACAGTCGTTACGGGTCGTCAGGAGCCTAGGAGATGATAAATAAATTAAATAAATAAATAAAAAGGCTACGCAGATGATGATTTTGATTAAATCTTGATTTGTACACGTTATATTCATCAAATCCGATGAATTCGACGAGTAAAAAATTATCAATACCACTCAAGTTCATATTACCGTATAGAAGTGGCCTCAAATGTCATGAACGCATGACATTTGAGGCCAATTCTAACTCAAGGAGTTGAATTGCTGATTCTAATTATTATTATTCTGTAAAGCGACATTTGTTACGGTCGCGAATCATATTTCAATCAACATACAACCTGACACTGACTTGCAAAATACAAAAAACCTAAGATTTTTTTTTAATACTGTTTCTTTATTCATTTTTGGGAAAAATTAGGAGCCATCTTACTTGTTTAATAAATAAAACTAAAACTTGGGTAATAAATAACTGGTGAGTATTTATTTGCCCACACACACGTGTGATTCACGATTCAGATTCACTTATAAAGGGCACTATACTTGCATCAAGAGTCAAGACGTCTGAAATGAAATGACGTGTTGCTGAAACAAGCCGGATTTATGGAAGCACCTCACACGTTGGGAATACCTACGAGTTCCTTTGTGCCTCGTGCATTGTGTCATGTGCTTCGCTGTTATGCTACCCTAGTACTTTGCCTAGTAAGAAGTGAGTGGTGGGTTATGCAAGGGCAGTGACATCCATTGAGAATTACTGATGCCACAGTAGGCGAACATCTCGTCAACTGTGTAGGAGGAAGTGCCAAAACCACCACTGTCTCTGCCCACGCTGTTAGTCAAACTAAGTGCGCCTTAAAGATTTATAACGGTGACTTTGGAATACCCCTTGGTATGAGTCACAATCGCAGTAGCGACAACAGAATGTTATAAAAAACTGACGTCATAAAAAGTGATAGTTTATCGTCACCAGTAAAAGCAATATTTGCACCCGTTGGTGCAAATATTGCTTTTATTACAGCCCCATTTTATGTCCAGAAAAATCACTGTCCTTTCCAAGGTTGCCTGGAAGAGATCGCAGAAAGCGATAAGGCGCCTATTGTAGTATATTTTGTAGTATTTGATGTATTTTTATGTTATGTATTTTTGTGGTTTGTACACCACAAAAATACATGTAATATATATATATATATATAAATAAATAAAAGCGTATACAAGACTTTGGTACATATATATCATCATCATCTAGGCTGCCTAGCCTTTTCCCAACTATGTTGGGGACGGCTTCCAGTCTAACCGGATGCAGCTGAATACTAGTATTTTACATGGAGTGACTGCCTATCTTACTTCCACAGCCCAATTACTGGGTAATACGATACCCCTTGGTAAGACCGGTTCTCAGACTTTCGGGCTTCTGACGATCCATAACGATTGTCAAAGATCCATAAATGACAATCTATGAAAGACTGAGAGCCTGGCTTAGTTTGGGTATCCCCAAACTAAGCCAGGCTGTCAGTCTTTTAGGAGTCAGTCCTCAAACGTGGAGCATTACAAGGAAATTGTGGAATCGTGAATGTCGTGATAGTTTCAGTAATAATTGTAGGTATAGGTACTTAATTTCAATTTATCTATTACGCGTCTGCCGCTTTGAACGGAAGAAAAACATTAAAGGGGTTTGATTCTTGTTTGAATAATATGTGCTTAGTCGGGTTCCTTAAGCTCTATCAAAAGTTAAAGCAAGATTTTATTAATACGATCTTTTGCTACTACTCGTAAATGAGCCACTAAACTTAGCACTGGGTTGTGGAGGTCAGATAGGCAGTCGCTCCATGTAAAATACTAGTATTCAGCTGCATTCGATTAGACAAGATTAGAAAAGGCAAGGCAATTCGAAGCAAAACAAATCCTAAAATAGCTTATCAAAACAACAATACTATCATCACTTATCAACAGATTGATCCTCACAATAGTCCAAAAATGGCCTCACATTACACTGTACGAAAAAAATCAAGGTAACATCGACTATCAGGGATAGTTTTGAGTTTCAGAGAACACTGAAATTTCCATTTTGCTCGCGACCGTTTAAGACCAGTGAATGGACCCTATTGTGTCGGGTCCATTGTGTTTTTCTATTGACCGACGGCTCATACGAGAAATGGTTCCACCGTTCATGGATTCCAATTACTGTACTGACTATGTAACTGAAATTGCTGGATTAGTTATTTTAATAGACTATCGGGGAGCCGGGATTACCTTTTAGTTTAATTGAATTGCTTTTCGGTTTAAAAAGAATTGAATGTGTAAATGGGTGCATGTAGGGGTGCTTTTTCTTTTCTGTTTTCTATTAGGGCAGCGTTTTGTGTGGGTTGGTAGTTTAATGAAAATACACTGTTGTTTTACAAACATTAAAAGAGTGGAAAGTATGATAAGTTTAGAAATATTATTATGAAATCTGCAGGTGACTTTAAGTCAAGGGATGAAGAACTCTGAACTAATGAAGACGATGAAGCGTAAGTAGAATTAATTGAACAATACCTAAAAAAACTCTTGTATGATTCTACAAAACACCTAATAACATCGCTGTAAAGCCTAAAACACATTCGGCCAGACATAGTAAATTATGCTAAATATGCAAGTTGTTAGAGTGCGGCCGGTGACAGATTGCGTTCTTGACATCTGTCAGTGTCATACAAACGATTACGTGTTTTGCGAATTTGATCTTTATTAGCTCCTGGGATTGTGGCACTGGAAGTGTTTGGAACGCATTCTCTCGAAAAACAGTAGTTACCATATTTATTTTACTTTTAATTTTTTCTCTTGGCTTGTAGTCTTTTCTTGCCGTAACATATAATCAGTAATGCAACAATTAGGAGGAGACGCTGATTTATGATTTAATTTTGTTAATGCATTTTCTTTACGTACAAAGTATTTTTTTAATTATCTATACTAAAAATAAGAGTTTGTTTGTTTGAACACGTTAATCTGTGAAACTGCCAGTCGAATTTGTAAAAATAAGTTGGCATTTGATAGCCCAATTCTTGAAGAAGGCTATAGGCTACTTAACATCACGCTAGGACCTAAAGGAGCCGAGCAAAAAGCGCGAACGCTAATAGCGCGGGGTGGCAATGCGATGCGACGCGGTGGGTCGGGGAACAAGAAATTTTACTCGGACGAAGTCGCAGAAGCTGGTTTATTTCATAAAATGATTATTACTTCAATCCTAATAATTAGTCTGACGATAGAAGAATCTTTGCACAAAGATTAACTTTCCTCATACATACTCAGTCTATATTGTTCCCACTGCTGGGACACAGGCCTCCTCTCTGTGAGAGGGAGTGGGCCGTAATCCACCACGCGGGCCCAGTGTCGGTTGGTAGATGGCACATGTCTTCGAATTTTTGGTTCTAGGACATGCCGGTTTCCTCACGATGTTTTCCTTCACCGAGAGCAGTGGGGATGATATAATTTACACAAAGTAAAGCGCCTGACTGGGGTCGAAACTACGATCTACAACTCGTAAGTCCCGGCCGTGACCACTGGGCCATCACGGCTCTCACTTTCCTCATAATTATCATTAATAGCCTTGCTCCACCCGCGCTAAGTATTATCCTCCCCTATCCCAATCAGACCCATAGATTAATCTTCCATTCTAACAATATTCTAATGGGAAAACTATGTAGCCAAGTACCTACAAGTGCCAATATGATCTCATTCGGCAAATTGATTCCCGACAGCACAATGATTGCAAATTAATCAATTAACATGGAAGTAAGCTTCGTGACTCGATTATTTGATGACGGGTAAGTATGTACGACTAATTAATTATTAATGGCACATAGTAATCTAATCTCGTTATATGATGTAATTAGTAGTATATATCTGATTGTTGATGACAACTGCCTAATGTGTAGTTTAGGTGTGTGCTTATGTGTAAAGTTAGTGTGGGTATCTATGGTGTTAATTAATTTAACTAACTTTTTCAATGAGCTGGACTCCTTTCATGAAGATTGGTCCTTAGCAGCTCTGGAGAGAGAGATGTGGTAAGAGAGTAGGGAGGCCTTTGCCCAGCAGTGGGATATTAACGGCTAAAAAAAAAATGTTGTCTAGAGGATGATTTGATTTTGGCTCTTCCTGCTTATTTGAAACATCGTCGTCTTGAAGCTATTTCTATTTCTAGCGAAATAGAAATAATAATCGTACACTTTTTTTTTCACCAAGTGACTACAATCATACCGTTATTTTAAATTATATATCCAAAATATAATAAAATCAAGGAAGCCTCATTCATTTTCATCCACTCTTTACACAACAAATTTTTCTCAAAGAAGGTTTCTTACAAAAGAAAACCCAGAATCCCGAAAAATACGAACACTCCATTTAGCCGCTACCAAGTCACTAAATCCATGAAGCCAAACAAATCACTGCCCAATGCCAGAACAGGAAAACAAAACACGGTCGTTATATATCCGTAACATCTTACTCCACATCAAGATGTACGCACACTATATCATACTTTAAATCAATATCCTGGCTATTGTTCCTCTTCACAACACATATAATATGTGGCCAGTAAATCTTGTGCGGCTGTTGAGAGCCCGGCTTAGATTAGGAGGCGTTATTGAGCCGTACATCTTGTGGTACACACTCGACATCGAGACGGGACAAGATGCTGCGTTGATAACGGTACGATGCAACTTTGATTGAAGTTTATGAACGAATTAAAACTGATTTTCTTTGACATGCTATATTTGGCATGTAAGCTAATTTTTTTTTTGTTGTAAAATGTAGGTCTATCAATGATAGCCGGGTTTCATTAGGAGGCGTTATTGAGCCGTACATCTTGTGGTATACACTCGACACCGAGGCGGGACAAGATGCTGCTTCTTGATAGAGATGCAGCTTTGATTGAAGTTAAAAATTTCTGGATTGAGTAAATTAAAAATCGGGTATAGATTGGCAAGCGTAATTACATGTTGCGGTGCAGACTTGACACCAAGACGGGACAACATACTGCTCCTTGACTTCCTTGATAGAGATGCAACTCTGTTTGTAGTTTATTTCAATAAAATTGAACGTGTTTTTGAATGAAATGCATTATGATTGCTGATTGAAGTACTTGGAAATTAAATAATGTTGGATTTAATAAAGGAAGATTATAAGAGGGGCTAAGATTAGGACGCATTATGAGCCGTAGGTACATCTTGTGGTTCACACTCGACACCGAGACGAGACAAGATGCTGCAGTTGTTAGAGATACACCTTTGATTAAAGTATTTGTCAATTAAATATTTGGGGTTAGATTGAAGTGGCTATTTGATAAAGGTACAATTCAACTTCGATGAATTAAAATGCACACACACAGAATAATTTTGATGTTTGAAATAAGCCCGGTTTTAGATTACAAATTGTTACAAGAAGCTGTACAATACAACTCATGTCCCTTCTTCTTTCAACAATATTTTCTAGTATTCGGAACACAAGTTACGATAGCTCCAAATCTATACAACACATAGATACTTTCCTAATTGTGGCACTGCACGTTACGTTACCGAGAAGTGTCGCTACTCCAATAGATTACAGCTTTGCCTACATTCGTTGAATAAATGATTAGAATATGACAAAACAGTTTGTCAAATATGCAAAGATCCCCGATGGGACATGTTCCAGTAAGCTTGTGTCTGTACTGTCACAGTATTATTTTGCATTTCAAATTCAAAATTACTAACTCGCACAATTTACTGTAGGACATAATATATACATATGTTCATTTGCAACTCTCCGATATTACTTACCCACGTAGTTTCATCTATGTACCTATTGGTATACAGATCAATATATTTTCTTTCATTTGATTTCGATTAATAATTGACAATAACATGTTGACAACAATTATTTGATTTATGAATCTGATGGTTGTGTCAAGGTTTTGTGTACTGGTAAAGTAGGTCATATTGAAATTGCCAAAACGTGTGTTAAAAATTTACTCAAACAAAAGTTGTGATAACCAAAACAAAGCTCCACCGAGCATCAGGAAGCCAGCTAATTACAAAACAAAACAAAACATTGCACAAAAAATCTAACCTCCAATGAGGCGTGAACTTCACGCCCACATGGCATGAAATTATTAATTCCGTACTCCGTAATAACGGTGCGACACATCGGCGACCGCGACAATTGAATGAGCGGCGAGCGGACGAAGCGTTCGCCCAGCAATCCATTATGCAGATTGCTGGTCCGATTGCGGCATTGTCGTCGGCTCGCTCCGCCAGAATTACGTACCCAATGCGTACCCAATGCACGCCGACCTCCCGCGATCCATTTTATGGATATTGCGTCGTTGGATTAACGATTGATTGATGACTTGCAACCGAACGCGAAAAGCTGATTTGGATTGTTTTGTTTTCAGTCACTGTGGAATAATAAACAGTAGGTACAGGGGGCGCTGTGAATTGGGGGATTATCTTGGGCTTGATACAAATTGGAACCAAAAAGAAAGTGACAGAAATGGGCACCTTTCCCTGTATATTATATTGTAATAGTTAACATTCTTAAGTACAACGGAGTAAGTACAAGCAAGGAAGTTACAAGCAAGCAAGCAAATTCTTCAGTCTCTTAGGAAAAACCGAATGAGTTTATATTGGCTCCAACTAAATGTATAAAATGTATGTGGTAGTACACATACATTTTATACATTGAACAAATAAAATAAAAAATATAAATAAATATGTAATAAAGTTTACCTGTGTGACCTTCCCCTGTAGGACTTAAATAAGTCCATCAGTTGACTAGAACAAGGTTGTGACCAGCTACGCATGTAACAAAGTGTAAATAATGGCCATGTTTAGTTTCGCTTTCCCCAACTTTCTCTTCACGACTTCTGGGGGTCTACTACGAAGTGCAAAGGGCGAATGATCGGTTCGGACCGACACATGGCCGAACCGAATATTATTAAACAATGCGAAAAAAGTTCGGATAAGCTCAGTTGGGTCGGGACCATAGGCAATATTCGAAAGAGTGTAGAAGTGTAGGATCGGGACCAACCGAACCAAATAGTAACTTTGTAGCAGGAAACAGCCGAACATTCGGCCGATACCACTTCGGAGTAGACCCCCTGAGTATGGATTTTGTGAAACCTAGCCTATCTACGCCGCAGGCCGCCAGTTACATTCTGCTTGCCGTAACGAATGCTTTAGTAGTTTGGATCTACTATGTGACTTGTAGGTAACTCTTGCGTAAACACAGGTTTAATTTTGAAGCAGTACTAATTAATTTTTTAGCAAGAGGAATTTCTCAGTACTCCTGAGCCTGGATTTGTGTCCGGTTGATGGCAATAGGATCATTCCCTATTACATGGAACTTAAACATAATATATGTACAGACGCCAGCGTCAAGCTACCCGAAACTGTCAAATTTTCCCAATCAACCTTGAACCTTAATGCTTTAGCGATAAAGTTGAAAATCTATTAAAGAAATTTGACAGATTGTAGTAGCTTGATGTGCTGGCGTCTGTATCTAACAATGTGGGTTTACTAGAGGCACACCTATGCCAGACCGGGGATGACAGGCGTGATTTTAAGTTATATTGAGTATTAATTTGTAATGAAAGTTTAGTTAATACGAAAAAGGGCGGCACATAATATAAAGTTGAAGTAAGTAGGGTCCCGATAATCAGTATACATGGCCGTCAGTGGGCGGTGGAGACGCTGCGGTACCGGCGGCAGCGGTGGCGGTCGCGGTCACCGACTGCTTCACCCAATCCCCGCGGATTTAGTTTACCCCGATACTTCGGCTCCACTTCATCCCCGACCGAGGCTGGAAGTCATGAATACATAATTATTTCTCGGCTATTAATATTTTTACCCGCCCCCGTGGCGTTGATTGCCTTTTGAATTTATTACTAACCTCGCGATAGGCCATTTTCGTATTTATTAAGACCACCTGCCATGCCAACAGTGCGCTGCGCTCTGAGTGAATTATGAGCCAACGGATTTTGCTAATAGAATATTTTATTTCGCCAGTCTCTCTGTGGTTAAGCGGATTTATTTTCGCGAATATTGTACTGAAAGTATGGAGCGGGGTTTCGGATAGATTTGATATCTTTGGACGTGCGTAATGCGGTTTTAAATTGTAATGCGGATTTGAATAGGTTTCGATTAGATATTCATGAACCAGCTCCTCGTGTAAGGAAGTAGTAAAACCGTTAAGTGATTTATTGGGAGTCGATTCGCCTGCTTATAGTTGACTTAAGTTACATGCGATTTTTTTGACGACAATTTTGTCATTTTTGCGTTGCTGTTAAGAATGGTACCCGTACTTCCTTTCGGCCTATAAGGTAAGTTAGGTCATATAATTAATGCTTATGGTTTTTTGTCTCAGGGTCAGGGTTACCGGTAAAATATGTAATAAAACGGACCGCATACTGAACACTTTTCGACCGTGTCCATGTCCATTGTCATAACATAAATATGTATGACTTTTTTGTTACCATTGAGTGTTTTACGACTACGAACAAGGTTGTCAT
The DNA here is from genome assembly GCA_911387795.2 of Apamea monoglypha. Classification (NCBI taxonomy): domain Eukaryota; kingdom Metazoa; phylum Arthropoda; class Insecta; order Lepidoptera; family Noctuidae; genus Apamea; species Apamea monoglypha. The sequence continues at coordinate 7,156,857 of OU426918.1, forward strand.
CAATATGAGAAAATAAAATCTACTGCTAGGTTAAGTACATACTTACCTATATTTGGAGGCAGATTGTAAGATAAGATCATTGTATTATCCAATCCGCCTCTTTGTTCCCAAATTAATCACAACGTTGTCGCCATACAAATAAATGTCTCTACTATTGCCACCATACAAATAAATTGTAATTCATTCCTGAAAGAAAGAAAGAAAGAAAATGCATTTATTTGGCACAAACTAAAAGACACACAATACACCAGATACATACATCAGATAAAACAAACAATAAAATAAAAGATTCAATAAAAAGTGTGAAGTCCGATGTAAGAAATTAGCAGGAAAAGTGTCCTGGCCGCCGACTTTATATTCTTTATCCTAAGTCGCGAACAAAACGAGTGATCTCCATTTATACCTATCTGTAATTCGTATGATGTACGGAATAAAGAGTATTATATTCAAAGCTTCACAAAGGAATACATTACTAAATTAACGTAGCTCCATAAAACAATATATCATAAGAACAAACTGCCATATTGACGTTCACCGTTCAGCTCTAAGCTCGCAATATCAATTTTCCGTGAGTACATAGAGCTACTGATATTGCCCACATCGGTCCTGATTGCAAAGTGTTGCCAGTTAACAGATAAACACCGGTGCATGCGCAAATGTTTGTGGATTGCTCTCATTAACGGAATGAGGTCGCTAATATAACTGCTAACCGTTTTACTGGGTGTGAGCTTCAACAAAGAGATAGTTCTGCTCATTTGGAAATAAAATGAAACTGGTTGGAAATGTTTGTGCGTTCAGGAAGAAAATGTAGGAATATGATAAAAAGTAGTTAGTATTAAATTTTTTGATAAAATTGCTTGATTATGGCGATGTACAGACTGCCTCTACCCCTCCTGCGGGTATATAGGATGAGTAATGCTAAAAAAAAAAGAATTTTGAAAAACTTTTTCCATGGCATGTATGAGAAAGGTGTGGCATAGATCATCAAACTGAACAACTTTCTCCATAGGAGCAACATCGTACACGCGAAAAAATAATTAGTCGTCCCATACATTTGCGTCGAGTGGGTATTGAAGTTTTGTACAGGACCACACATTTCTGATACACGCCACCATGGAAAAATGTCTTTCAAAAGTTTTTTTTCTTCAGCAGCTTATGAGTGCAATTTACTGCAGTTACAAAGGACCTTAAAAAGCATAATCACCGGTAGCATAGATCGCTTCATGAATGAGAATCCTATGTCCACCAGTAAATATCCCCAGGTTGACACAAATTACAGAACTTTTAGAGTACGACCTCCATAAATATATTTCACCTACAGCGAACCCCCTGAAAACAAAACTACCCGAAACACAATAAAACTAAAACCCATCTCCTGGAATCGCAATACATTAAAATCTGCGCTTGAATCCCTAATTCCCTTGATATACCTGCTCCCACTGTTCCATCTTTAATTAGGCGCGAACAAATACGTACGATGAACAAATGGCCTCGGGCTAGCTCCTTTGTCCTTCCCTGTATATCCCGCAACTTTCTTGCGGCCGCAACGAAGCGACTTTGAGACCGCAACCCACAACGTGAAACGGTTTAATTTTAATAATTCAGTGTAAAAGGTGCGTCTTTCGTTAGCTCTCGTAGAAATAATAGGTACGGTACAAAGTTAGCAGTAATTATAGTGTAAGTTTAACAAAGAGTAGGTGAGGTGTGGTTTGTAGAGGCGATTTGAGTTAAAAGGTTGTTTGATGTTATGGTTAACGGAGCGGAAAGAAAAAGAAGTCAGGTCTTAGGGATGATTTTACCAAAGTCAGATATCTATTATCCGGGGAATAAAATTGATGTCTGACAGTTCTACTATTGAAAAACTGTCAAAAATTGGTATGAGAAAAGATAGACTATCATTTTAAAATAGTATATATAGCTATAGCGTTTCTTGCCTGTTCTTCTCCATACGAAAGTACATTTTGGAAGGGTCAACTAGAAAAACATTTTTTTTTTTTTTGTAAATTTTGTCATTCATTTTTTTATTGGCGTAATTAAATAAATGATTTGACTTTGAAGATCAGCATGCTGACGAAATCTACAGTGAGCATAAAACCTTTATGATCATGACTAGTCTTTTTGTATTGCTTGGTAATTATCACAAGCACCTCTTCAGTTTTAAAGTCGGTTAAACGAATCTTATGTAGCTAAAGTTTCTTTTTGTTCAGTTAGACAAAAGTAAGCATGCACTCTCATCTGCATACGGCCAAGTTAACCGTTTTAGGTGTCATTAAAAAGAGCATAGCGAAAGCGAAGTGCACTTTGAGCACAACTAAATGCTAATTTAATCGTCGATCTGAGTTCATTTTCGGAAATTTGTACATAATATTACAAGCTTCTGAGTTCTAGGTCCTTGTTGTCTTTTGTGGTGCTTCTACTTTCATTGGAGGCTACAGAATTTAACGACGACTGCTTAGAATAAAATAACCGTGTAACTTAAAATCGTTCTAGGCAACATAAAACCACGGTAACAGTTATAGGTGGGTCTGAAAATAAGAATAATCTTAGGATGAAATCAGACTATTAACTGACGTCTCTGGCCCTGATAAATATCTAAGCTAATGATCAATAAGTTGCAGTAGCAGCAGCAGCATGGCCATCTTTGCAAAATATTGCGGTTAGCCCTGAATGGGGTTAACACAGAGCAAGAAAGAATAGTCGAAAAAGGACAAAGCCTAGGTACAAAGTAGATCGGAAAAAAGGTGGAAAACGATAATGATGATGCTGAATTGAAAGCTCTTACTAACAACTAAACAGATAGATAAAGAAAATGGCGAAAAAAAAACATTCCACAAAGAAAAACACAACGTAAACCCTACTTAAAACAACATTAAATCCTACTTAAAAGATATAAAAACCAAAAATAAATAAAGCTACGGCTAGGATCTGACAGATAAGTATCCTCAGCCCTTTGTTCAGGCCTTCGTATTTATTTTACGGTTATTTGCAGTTTGGATTTCATTTAGTTCTCTACTTATTTAGGTTTTGGTTCATTAAACTGGAATTTGCTGCTTGACTGAGATGACTTGCCAAGTTTTGAGCGATTTGAGCGTAGTCAGGATTAATTTACGATTTGCGGTCTCATCTTATCCGTGGCTCTGTAAAGAATTACTTACATCAGGAATATAGGAAAAAGTCAAAGTCGTATCATTTATTATTTGAAATATACGTATGAGGCAAAATTTACAAAAAAAAAAATGAATTGATTCTAGTCCCCCGGTAGTTTCGTTTCGTATGGAGAAGAATGAGCAAGAAACTCCACTGTTACTCTTCTAAAATGTTTTACAATATTTTGTATACATTTGTTATATTATTTATATGTGAAGAAGATGCACCTAGAATATAATTACTTTACCACAAAAGGTTAAAAGAATGACAAATAAAATAATGATAGGTAAATTAATTGTGATAGATACATGGTGCTCACATATTTACAAATATTGTAAAAGTAGATGATTTTTAAGTAGTCCTACCATATGCAATTATACAACAAACTGCCGTTGTGACTGTTCAGTGTAGCAGCCATTTATAAATATAATGTATAAAAATGTATGTATAAATTATATAAACTAGTTCAAAAGTCATGTCCGCAAGAAAGGGTTCCTGAATTTTCTTTCATCCACAACTTCTCCACACATTTCATTGTCACAAGGTCCCTTCAAGGTTATGATATCTAAATGTCAATCCTTTTATCATGAACTCGTGAATCCTTTGAAATTCATTTCATAAATTTGAGTTAACGCGCAAGTCCTACTAATATCCTATTAATATTATAAACTCGATAGTTTGTTAGGATGGATGGATGAATGTTCGTTACTCTTTCACACAAAAACTACTGAACGGATTTGGATAAAATTTGGCATACAGATAGTTTATAACCAGAGGGGCAATTCTAGTAGTTCTAAGAACGTTCACAGTCTAATCTCAGTCTGTCAAAAATACCTCTAATTTCCCTACATTTTGACAAGTTTTTGACGTTTGTTTGTCGCCGAGATGAGACTGCGACTAGATTTTGATCGTTTTAAATTACGACAATTGGCCTTCAGGATTACCACTTCAGGTACTTTTTATACCGATATTCTCATGGGATCAAAACTTTGCGGGTGAAACCGCGGGGCGCTGCTAGTCTCCAATATGTAATTGCGTATCTACGAGTATTTTAATTAATTGCAAGGTAAAACCAATGAGCTGTGGTAGAAACCAACAATAAACCCATCCATTCTAGCTTTATTATGCTTAGCATAAAATGAAGGCTCCAATGATTATCTCCAACATCACACGTCCCTGTTGTTTAAGAAGTCGCATCATTATTTATGCAGCATCCCATTAAGTGTAGCTTTAATTAATAATAAAGACAGCGCATCTTCTCATTTTCAGCAGCTTAAGACTTCGTCTGATAGAGGACTTAGTCAACTTGTGAAACTCAAAGCCTTGCCAACTACTACATTGTTTAAAATTAGCTAGCTTGTACACTGGACATGGTTTAATTTTAATACGAGATACTATGTAGATTTAAATTAATTTGTAAAGTCTGTTAAACATCGTCATTAGTTCCTTAAACTACTGTCAAACTCAAAACCAAAGAGTATAGTAATACTCAAAACATTTATTCATTAAACCATTTACAGGTACTTTTGAATCATCAAATGTGTCGGTATATATCAGTTGTAGCCAGCCAGACATTTCTTATCTTTCTCTCCCTTTATCATCTACAGTACATCGAAACCCAGACCACCTGCCTAAGTGGTACCTTAATCAATCCACCTAGCCTTTTCCCAGCTATATTACCAGTCTGACCGGATGTAGCTGACTACTAGTATTTTACATGGAGCGGCTGTCTCTCTGACCTCCACAACCCAGTTACTGGGTAACACGAAACCCCTTGGTAAGACTGTTTGTCAGACTTTTGGGCTTCTGACGACCCGTAACGACTGTCAAATATCTACGAATGGCAGCCGGGACTAACGGATTAACGTGCTTTCCGACGTACGGAGGGGTCTCGATATGTAATGGATGATCACCCATCCACGAACCGACTGTGGCAAGACTTCGATCGACCCGTGATCATTTATCAACGAGCCTACCTATCAGGTTTTATGTAATTGTAAGAACCTATTTAATCAATTCGATGATGCACTTAGTACTAATACAACTTGCAACAATCATATAGCTCCGCGTCTTGAGACATTTACAAGAAAGTATGTGTACAGTCAGAGAAATTAATTGTTTATCAAATTGAACAACATACTACGTCAATTTGCGTACTATAGCAATTTCATACATGGTCGACGGTCGTCCGTCGATTTACTCAACAATCAATTTCAATAGCCGCTTTTCTATCATTATTGAATTTCGTAGAAATTAGAGTTAGTTTGGCTGGCATCTCACTCAAGATTTACGATACCGTATTCATGTTGGCGTATTTTCCTACGTAAGGAATTTCCTGAAACGGCGCATCCTTTCCAAATTCAGTGAAAACAACGCTATTCACAATATCCTCTGGTGTTTGTGTAGGTCTATTCCCATTTAATAGTAGTACCTATTCATTCCATAACGTTAGCTGGCCACTAGTTTAGTTGGTGGGTTCGCCTGCTGCCCCCGGGCAATACACCTCAAACAGAATGCTTTGTGAATTTAACTTAGGTTTCAAAAGTAAACTCGGCTAATTGGAATATATATTTGAAATAACATGCTTAACCGAAGTTGCTGGTGTTGTTTTAGTGCGTTACCTTACTCTCGTCTATTTCGATATGGAAATAATAATGGTTATTTAAGAGATATTTTTTTAGGTAGGGAAATGGGGTGTGGGTTTTACCATCTGGCTGTTATTTAACTGGAAGGGTTAAGGTTCAGCTCATCGGTGTCTAAAGAGATAATGGTATGGTTGTACCTAGGTAGGTACGTAATTATATTTCATTCTAAGTTCTTGTTAGTATAGCTGTCCTTGCTTTATTTGAGGAGTTAGCCGAAGTCTAACGTACAATTTTAAGCTGGGTACTAGATACTAAAACTACTAGATACTAAATACTGACCTATACGCTGGTACGATATTTCCATTTGTTTTTTAGAGGCATGAAGAACAAAGTGGAAAGTTCACTCAACCTCCATAGAAAAGAGAGGATCCTCCGACCAGACGGGTTTTGTGTTGGTTTATTTATAAGCATAAAATATATTATCATAATTTACATTGGCATAACGAAATTCAGCATAATGATCATTACGCATAATATTATTAGGCATAAATGTTTTGTCATAATGCTTGTTGCCATAAATACTGCTAGCATAATAATAATGAAATAATTTTATAAAGCATAATGTTAAAAACGCATTCTAACCCAAAACACAACACCAAGAATAGAGAGGATTGTTAATGGTCACTGTTCTAACCTAACTTAACCCATATGATTCAATAACAGTAGTAAATATCAGGAAACATCATACCTAATAATTGTATGCCTAAATACTATTATGCTAAATGCCTTTAAAATTTATGCAACTCCAACTTAAGCCAAAACATTTTAGACTAAATGATATTTATGCTAACCTTTGCATTATGCCAAAGTATTACAATGCAGCAGTATTATTATGCTAATAAAAGTTATGGGAAAACGTTATGCCAAACTATATTATGCCTTAAAATTTTAATTTTATGCCAACAGGGGTATTACCTTTTGTGTCTGGTGGGCTGCTGCCCAACGATTGATGTCGGGTAACGTTGTAAATATGCTAGTCGCGCGTCGAACTTTGCTCGCGCGATGCAGGTGTTGCGTAGTTCGCATGTGGATGTAGAGGCCGCCGCAGTCGGTTTCATAATCATTCTCTCCTTAATTGACTGAAACATCTAAAGAAATGGGTAATATTTTATTTTTACAGGCCATAATAAGTGATAATTACCTACTTACCTACCTACCTACGTTAGTCAACAGGCCTTTATCCCAACTCACATCAAGCAGTTATTTTTCTAATATATTACAACTTTCCTAGTAATTTACAAGGAACAGGGATCGTGACAAATCGTCGCCAAAGTCGTCGTCATATTCACCTCACGGAAAGCAGGTTAAGCCTGCGACCGCCACTGTCATCACGGAGCAGTTTCTAAAGTACACAAGCTCGGGAAAGTTTGAGGGTCGATGTATGGTCACTTGTGTATCTAATGTGGATTTATGAACATACTGAACAAATACTACCCACTAGTAAAGATTTTAAATTGGCTGCACCTTTCTGAATGACAGACTCCTTGACCAATCAAAAGTGTCTGTGAATGGTTGAATTGAAATAAATGTTTTAGGTTGGATACAATTTTTAATAGACCTCCTTACTACCACAAAACAGTGTTTATCAGTTGTTTATGTTTAGGCTAAACACCTTTTAAACACGACATAATTATATGGATTTTGACGTTACACTGACGGTAGACACACGTTGACCACGTAATTAAGTTTTTATAGTAAAACCCTTTATTTCTCACTCACTCTTGGAAAGTTGACGTCAATCAAAATGTGAGAATTAATTTGAATGTGACTTGACGAATATCAAAACACTTTATCAGAGTTTGAGAGCTGTTAGAAAGACAAAAAAAGACGAGTTAATTTATTATTTCAAATCCTACTATCCTATCCTACTTTTTACTATCTATTTTACTTCCTACTATTTCCTACTATCCTACTTCCTACTAATATTATAAACGTGAAAGTTTGTATGGGTGGATGTATGGATGGATGTTTGTTACTCTTTCACGCAAAAACTCTTGAACGGATATGGATGAAATTTGGTACACAGATGGTTTATAACCAGGATTAACACATATGATACTTTTTATCCCGATATTCCCACGGGATCGAAACTTATGCGGGTGAAACCGCGGGGCGCAGCTAGTATTATCAAATAGTTTGTTGACCGTGTAATTGCTATCAACAGTCATGAGTATTTCCTTCTTACCAGACAGTACAATGGGTCGAATGACCTGTGGCAGAAGACACTTCAAAATAGAATCTGCATCTCATCTTAGTTAGCTATTCAAAAATCGAAAATTACAAGCCCTAAAAATCGGTCCATTGTTCACAACTCCGTAGAGCTCTCTCTGTGGGTACCAAACAATATTCCTAACAATGGCCGGAATTGGCCGGACCGGTTTATTTGCCGGGTAAACAGGCCCGGAAGCATATCGGCCGGTGCTAGGTCGCCGGCGACGTTCACTTCGCTGATTTCCAACCGAAAATTAAAACGGATACGGTGAACAATGGCCGAAAACGAGGGCTTACTACGAGTGGATTGATGTGTTGTTAATTACAATGACAGGTGGCTCAGTTGATTTTTTGGGCGAAGGTTCATTCATTAGGGGTTGTTTGCTTGTGTTTAGGGTTCTTTATTAGTCGTATTTTACATAAAGCAGCGCCGAAACGTCCTCTACTTTCCAGTGCTCTAATTCCGTAACAAACTCGTATCAATCACAATCTGAATCATTTTGAACGATATTGCTAAACCATTGCTTCATATGTTTGAAAAATTTGTCTGCTCAACAACGTAAATAACGCAATGAACGTTATTGAACTGTCAACGTGTCAGCCATTGCTACTGTTAGTGTGTAACGCAATTACCCCGCTGCTCTTGTACACTTTGTAAAATGTCGCTATTGGCATCACTGAAGATTTTAGTTTTACTTTGCTATTATAATGCTATAATCACAGCAAAACACCTTATCTTACAGAGGTGTATGATTCCTCCTGATAAAGTTTCTAAAAAGCCGACAGGGTGCTATGGCTTAAGAAAAATTAGTTAGTCTTATGACAAGAATTAAATATTATACATCAGCTGTGCTGTATAATATTTAATTCTTGTCATAAGGCTCTACCAGGTTCCAGGTTGAGTGTATCTTAAATATCTTTGACCAGGTTGAAAAATCCCAGACAGAAAGAGAATAAATAATCACAATAAAAAAATCTACATTAAAAACAAGAAACAGAACGCAAAATATGAAAAGAAAACTCACAATGTTTTGGCGAGGTACCTAATTGACTTGTAATTGGCTTTCGCCGTAAACCGTAGTCCGTTTTGGGTACCAGACCAGAACAATGATCATTTAATTAGTGCACGGCAGAACAATGCTTGCAACACGATGCTCCGTGCGTCGGCTCACTGAGATTTCAACCTCAATTTCCTACAATTTCTAATTGCTATCGAAATACGATGCGGCCTCATAGTAACCCCCGGGTTGATCGAGTAGCCATTTTGTGCAGAACAAACTCGGCCATCGCTAAACCAACTTGTACCAACGAAATTCGTGTTGTGTTGATATTGGACCAATCCATACAGTTTGAAAGCCACATTTTTAACTGACTACAACTCTGCACAAAAAGCTTTGTTATAAAGCTATACAATATACTCTGTGTACGTAGGTTCAGACTCGATGAAATGTCCCAAGGATACTTGGCAATTCATAATACATACAAAGCTTCATGAAATTGGCAACTTTCGCGAATTGTTACTGAATGGAAATATTGAATTTCATAAACTAAATACACTGCGCTGTTCGCTGAAGGTTTAATCATGGAAATACCGCATCGATTTTCAATATGTTCAGGTCTTATGAAAAATTTGAACGGTTTTAGAGCTGCGCTGTGGATTTTTCTTTTGTGATTATTTTGATACGGGCTATGAAAACGCTTTCCTTTTAAGCCGAATCTTCAATAGAAAATAAGAAAACTATGAAAATCAAATATGAATTCAAACAAACTTTTAGGAATGCGCCTCTATGTTATGATGTCGAAAAAAAACTATGGTTTTTTTTTTCGACATTATATTATAATCACAAAGTTTATCTACGGAATCATTGGAAGGCGAGTATAGAACAGCAAGAATTTTTCCTTTTTCGATAGGTACTTTGGATACCTATTGCAAATCTGACACTTTTGTTTAAATGGGCTTGGGGGAGATAAGAAATATTTACAAACGTCGTGAAAAACGAATTATCTGAAGCCGCTAAAGCTGAACAGATTCTGAAAATAGTGTAAATTTAAGTATCTTTTTGCTGGAGGAAATTCTTTATTCACCTTTTTGGAGACCCAAAAGTAGAGTAAAAGCTCCTTATTCTTTCCAAGCACTTGGCGTAACTAGCACAGTTAAATTAAGTAGAATATATTCCATTTGAGATTAATATACGAGACGATTAATATCCATTATTCGATTAGCGCGTATATACGTAGAATGGCCTATTAGGCTTGATGCATTAGCTTAATTCGAATGATTATTCATGACGATTCCGTGAGGGGGAAGGTAAAACTCAATATAACAATGTGGGGATCAGATGGCATGCGCAGTGTTCATACGTTTTATAATATCATGTGTGTTTGAAAAAGGGAGGGATGATGATATTCTGAATTTGAAGTGACAACAAGTGACAATGACAGACGCGTATTTCGTGTAAGCTACGAATTATTCGATGTTAAGGGAATAAATGAAATTTATTTGCAAGCATTGTGTAGAAAATTACAGACGGTCGGGTTTTTTTAACAGTTTCTAAAACACCTCGCTAAAACTAGCATGCAACATTATTTGATTATATTAATTAAATAAACGAACCTAATAAAATTGGTACTTAAATCATACTCCTGTCTCCCTTTCAGAACCTAGATCTAACATGACTAAACTTCAGAAGGAAGTGGGTATAGAAACAACAACTAATTGGCTATGAGTTTAAAGAAAGCTTAACCGACTGTATCAAGGATGGATAGACAACCAACTGCCTAAATACTCAGTGTGTTACTATTAACTTATAACACACCAAGTGTCTTAAACAACCGATCGATTCTGTAAAAATCTCACCGTGAAAAGTTAGGTGAAATGAGTTTAGAGTGAGCTGTCGATAGTGTCAATCCCTAGCATTAGTTAGAATGACAGCTCACTCCACGCTCACTTCATCTAAGTTTTCACGGTGAGATGGTTACAGAATCGCACTGCAGGTTTGGCACTCATTTGAAAATCTACCAAAGCTAAGGGTGGGTAAATATAATACGTAAATAAACTTTTTGGTCCTTGGTACTTACTTTGAATTATGCTTCGTAGTCCTTCCTTCTCCGCTTACCGGTGAAGGAAAACATCGTGGGGAAACTGGGATGTCGAAGGCATGTGACATCCACACCGGCCCGCACTGGGCCCGAATGGTGGATTATGGCCCACTCCCTCTCACAGAGGCGGACACAGGCCTCTGTGAGAGGGAGTGCGAATATTAACGGCTGATTATGCTAGTCCTTTCTTCTTCGCTATATTCGAGGTCTAAAATATCAACAGCTGTAGTAGAAATTTCTAATTCCTCTCATTGAGAGGAGGCCTGTGTCCCAGCAGTGAGAACGTTATAGGCTGAAAATGCGTTGCGTTATGCGTAATAGAAATGCGAAACCTGCTAACCTAAAAATTATGAAAATCATACGATCAGATGCTGTATTTAACCTATTATTAAGCTGAAATAGTTCATCCATCAGTATCATTGTATTATTGAACACAAAGTGTATAACTTAACCCTAATTATGGTAATAATGCGATTCATCCAATATTCATGAGTTCACGGCGATTGGCGCCGAGATGTCATCGATATCAAATCAATTGTAAAGCGACCGATAATGAATACAAACTGGAGTAAAGGACAAAAAACTCCCTTCAGAGACCACGTTATAATTTATTCATAGTTTTAGGCATTTCAGAAAAGTTTAGTAGTCTGTTATAAAGTACAAAAAGGCACGAACCACGATATTTTCCGGTCATCTGGATTTTTTTCCGGTAGGATTGAAAGATATTTTATTTGTTTTTTAAGCGACTTCAAAAAAGAAGGAGGTTCTCAATCTGCCAGGGCCGCGGGTTATTCGAAAGAGATACCGTGGTCCCTAGCATAGGCAACTGAAAGAACACGGGTGGGTTTTAGTCACTAAAAGTCTGACACGCCCTCCTGCTCCGCCCAGAGCTGGAGAATTCATATGATGATTTCCCACCCAGAAAAAAAAGGAGGTTCTGAATCCGACTGTATTTTTTTTTAATGTTTACCTTTTTTGTTACGGATGCTTTTAACGTGCACGTCTTTATTTATTTAAACTTTTCGCACAAAAAGGTACAAAGGCGGACTGAATGCCTTTCTAGGTACATCGTTCTCAAATGTATAATTTCAACATGAATGATGTAACCAATATTTTGTAACAATTTTATGATTTAAAAGGAGTTTCCTGCTTGTTGTTCTCCATAGGTACCTACTGTATAGCTATCTACGAGCTTCACGGTGCACGGGACTTATAAAATTAAACTTCGGTTTATCTCGTTAAGTTGAATATTTATTCCTATATAAAAATATTACGTGTTTTACAACCGAATACATTTGCTTGGCCCCTAGTCTATTCTCTGACAAATTCTTATTCCAAATTCGCTTAAATGTTCGAATGGAACCCGTGCTAAATTATAGCCGGCCAGCACTACATAAGGTTGCTTTCGGCAGACAACATTTACAGTACCTACTACACTTTGCCCCATTCCAAAGCTAGCTTCATCTTTCTGACTGGCCTGTGTAGATTTATTGAAGAGAGAACCTCGATGATAGTGAAATGATGATGGAGACGAACGAGAGAACAAAAGTTTCTTCACCATGTTTTATGATTGATCTCTTTTTAAATCCCTCAAAGTCATACAAAACTGTTTGAAATTAAACACAGTGTTCCTTCAGTACCTCATCATTTGCGTAGCGCTTTTTTCAACTATCGGCTGAAGGGTCAGATTCCAGTGTAACCGGATCTGAACTCATCTCATCTGAACACTAATGTTTTACATGGAGCGATTGCCTATCTGACCTCCAGAACCCAGTAACTGTAGAACTCATTGGCAAGAATTGTTGCCAGACTTTCGGACTTCTAATGACCCGTAACGACTGTCAGAGATCTACGAATGACAGCAGGGACCAGCGGAATGATATGCTTTCCGAGGCACGGCGGCGTTCTCAGGGTCATCCATCCACAGACCGACCTTGGCAACCGTTGCTTAACCTTGAAGATAACTGGCTGATATTATTTAGCCCCTATACGTACGTACTTATGTTTACAATTTCAGCCTATATAAAATTTATAGATTCAAATGCGTTGTACGTATTAGACGCAGACACAAGTTGAAAGGTTCCTCTGAAAGCTTAACTAAGCGAGCTACCTACTCAATCATTCAAAAGCGTTAATTGCTTCTTCCAAAACTCGGATAATCCTGAATAAATCTTTTGCTAAAGCTAATGGCGCTATATTTTATACATAGAGCCTTGTTTAGACGTGTATGATATAAGCACTTTTTTAATATTTTTGCTGAGAGGGAGTTGATGTTGATGCTGTATCTTTGTTTTCTATGTAATTATGTTGAATAATTTGTTGGAAAAAATTCACAACCTGGTTTGATACTTATCCGAGACTTAGGTACCCCTGAATACGCTTTTATAAACATAAGCTGCGGAGCTATTCTGTAAAAATCTCACCGGGAAACATAGGTGAAGTGAGCTTTAAGTGAGTTGCCAGTAATGTCAATCCCAAGCGTCAATGGAATGACAGCTCACTTTAAGCTCACTTCACCTAAGTTTTCACGGTGAGATTTTTACAGAATAGACCGGCTATTCAGTTACTAATTTGAAACCAGTGTCAGTACAGAATAACACGCATTTTGCAAAGTGACATCAGTTTTCATACTAACCCCACAAGATCTACATCAAGTCCAACAGTATCATCGAAGATTTCTATTTATTTATTTGTATATTTATTTATTTAAGTCAGACAAAGTGATCCATATTTATGTTAGTACTTGTAGCGACCTTAGGGACGCGATTGCCGAATTGCATTTTTGATGTGGTAAAGGAACTCGAGCGCTATACTCGCCAGTCGCTTACATACCATCGCCCTGCCACGTCCACATTTACTATAATAAGCAATCAGAGTTATGTTGAACCTTTATTTTAATATATTAACAATTTCAGTATAAAACTAAATTCGCGTATCATTTATCAGGACCTTATCAACATCACAATATAATTGTATTTTATTATTTGGTAAATAAATTATAGTTACCAAATAATAAAATGAGAAAGAGAGTAGGGAGGCCTTTGCCCAGCAGTGGGACATTATCGGCTACTAAAAAAATAAAAAATAAATAATAAAATACAATTACATTATTAAGGCCTGATTTTTCAATCATCTGATAGCTTTATATTCGAGGAATAATTTTGAAATTTTGACAGTTTTTCCTACAAAACTGTCAAACGTCCATTTTAGTCTGTGAATAAAAGTTATCTGGCGATGGAAAAATAAGTCCTTAATTAAATAATTGAAGTACATAAAATCAAATGGTAAAATAAATTCATAAGTTAAAACGCAATCATCTAAAAATTCATTAAAATCTGTAATAATAACAATGCACACTTTTTTTTCAATTCACTTTAGACATTGGCAGAATGGTTGAGATCGGCTTTGCTTGTCATAATAAAAAAAATAATAGAATAGACACCAGAAGGCCAATTTCCGTAATTAAAAACGTTCAAAATCTAGTCGCAATCTCATCTCGGCGACAATCAATGTCAAAAACTTCTCAAAACTGTAGGGAAATCAGAGGTATTTTTGACAGATTGAGACTGAGATCAGACTGTGAACGTTCTTAAAATTACGAGAATTGCCCCTCTGAAGGTCTATTCTCATACTTCTAAAACGTTAAAATTCAAGCCGTCGCAATCTGAGGGGCAATTCTCGTAATTTTAAGAACGTTTACAGTTTGATCTCAGTCGCAATCTGTCAAAAATACTTCAAATTTCCCTACATTTTGACAAGTTTTTGACATTTGTTTGTCACCGAGTTGACACTGCGACTAGATTTTGAACGTTTTAAGTTACGAGAATTGGCCTTCTGATGTCAACGACAATCAATGTCAAAAACTTTTCGAAAATGTATGACATGTAATATTGTATTTTTGACAGATTGAGACTGAGATAGGACATCTCACACACTGTGTAACTCGATCTATGTTTACAAATAAAGATTCTTCTGACTGCGAACGTTCTTAAAAATACGGTAATTGCCCCTCAGTTTTATGAAAAGAGGATGTACTATTTGATTAAAGTTATGTATGAAATGTGCTCATATTACACATTGTTCATATTATAGAAGTCTAAACGTGAATGAGTGTGAGAAGACAGCTACTCATTGTATTTTAGAGTCATTTATGCATAATATATTATTACGTCTTGTAAAAATTGAATTTGTTAACGTCAATTTTATCGTGATCCCGTCGATCTTATGTCGAATTAAAGACGTTTTGTTCTATCGATATTATTACGTGTCAGGTACGGTTTCAGACAATCCTGCTTATATTATAAACGCGAAAGTTTGTATGGATGGATGGATGTTTGTTATTCTTTCACGCAAAAACTACTGAACGGATTTGAATGAAATTTGGTACACCGATAGTTAATAACCAGCATTAACACATAAGATACTTTTTATCCCGGAATTCCCACGGGATGGAAACTTATGCGGGTGAAACCGCGCAGTAGTACTAAAATAAATCCTTGAAAGGGAATTTAAAGTACCGACCTACTTTTATAGTGTTAAAACAACTTTTTTTTTATTTTCACCCCCAAAAAGCATCATCGACTACTCCTATAGCATAATCAACCTATAATGTTCCACTGCTGGGACACAGGCCTCCTTCGAAATGGCGTGGGCTGTAATTTACCACGCGGTCACGGCCCGCGAGTTGGTAGATGACAGATGCTTCGATTTTTTGGTTTTAGAACATGCCCGTTTTCTCACGATGTTTTCCTTCACTGGTGGTGAAGTTATTTACACGAAGTAACGCCTCCCTGGGTTTGAACCCACGACCTACAACTCGTAAGTCAGGACCATTACTACTGGGCCACCACTGCTCAACACCTATGCTAAAGCATAGTTTGCTAAAAAATAACAACACAAACATATATACCTATATATAAATATAGCGCATCTGGCATGTTTGCTGAAGCAGATACAGATAGCTTTCAAGCAATTATGCGAAAAAGAACAGCATCCCTGATGCGAAGGCTTCGGAGGAGCACCAACAGCATTTTAAAGGTGATAGTGGATAAGCCTTTTTTTTTTTTTTCTGTTGGGAAATCATCAAATGACCCCTCCCGCTCTGGGTGGAGCGGAAGGGAGTGTCAGACTGTTTACTGACTAAAACCCACCCATGTTCCTTCCTTCGCCCTTTATGTTCCGGGGTAGCGGTAACCCTTTCGGACAATCCCGCTGAGTGGATAAGCCTGACAGCCCGTTCCTGGGGCACTGGACCCGTATACACAGCTGCAGGTCTGGTGCAGCGGGAGGCGGACTTGGTGATTGTTATAGGTTTTTAAATTAATTATTGTATTATTTTATTTTAATGAAAAATTGTATGTGAATTTATTTTAAATGAGAATGTTACTAACATAGTTTATAGGTGTTACTAACTTATATATGAATCTTTTGTGTTCGATGTAAATAAATAATAATAAAAATAAAACATATACATATTTATTTTTTACAATTTCAAACAAAAACACCTTGTTAAAAATCCCTATTAGCTTCAAAAAAACACAACATATGCGAATGATATACAACGTGTAATATAGTCTAGGTGGCGACACGGATAATAAAATAATACATAAAGCATTTAGACGGAGGCTGGCAACACTCCCCGAAACGCGTTTTGAATTTCGACTTCCTCGTAAAATGTGGCAATTGAAACGTTTTAATATTGCTCTCTCTGCGTAAATTTTTGGGGTCACTTTACGCGATTGCAAAACCTTGCTTTAATGTCTACCTAATAAAACAATAAAAGTTGCGTTTCGATGCTTCACTTTGCTATAAAAAAATTGTTTTGAATGTGGTTCTGCCGATTTTGTATTGCCTAACGTATACTGTTTTTTTAGGGCTCCGTAGTTCACGTCGCGGAACCCTTATAGTTTCATCATGTCCGCCGTCCGTCCGTCGACGTCGAAGGGAGTGTCAGACTCTTACTGACTAAAACCCACCCATGTTCCTTCCTTTGCCCTTTATGTTCCGGGTTAGCGATAACCCTTTCGGACAATCCCGCTGACCCGGCAGGCTTCGGCCCTAAGGGGTCCCTCAAATTATGCTGACAACTCTTTGAGGCGCGCGTGGAACACTTACTGGTCCTGATCGGACGGTGAGCTACCCATTGCTCTCCGCCCGCAGGCCCGCGCCTACGGTGGCCGGGAGTGGTCACGCGGCTCCCGACGCCCGGAGCGTCTCCCGCGGCGGCTGGAACGGGAGGCTCTCTCCCTCATCCGTCCCGCCACCTCCTTCGCTAGCATGATTGCTTCGCAGAAGGAGGCGACTGCCTTCCACTCCCTCTCGCCCCGGACCATGGCTTGCACTTGTTTTTCCTCCCGCCTAATGATGTGCAGGAACCTCCCGAAACTTCCGTGTCCGGTGAGGACTCCGTCCTCGGCTTACCTTCCAAACGGTTAGTGCTAGAAAGATGAAACTTTGCATGGATTTTTTTTTCTCGCATCTACCCCATAGCGTGGGGTATCATTAGATAGGTCTTTTAAAAACACTGAGAGGTTGCTAAGACGATTTTTTGTTTTAGGTATCCGTTTGCGAGATATTCAACTTTAAAGCGCATTTTTTTGTTAAATAGGGTGTCCCCCCCTCTAAAAGTTAAATGGCTGGCTCAAAAAATCTGAAAAAATTCATGATGGTATTCCATGTGATGAACTTCGAAGGAAAACTATAACAGCTTAGATAACTTTGTTAGTTCAGGAGTTATAGAGGCCTAAGTTGTAAAGTGCCATTATGGGTGACTACGGAACCCTATTCTATGCGTGGCCTGACACGCACTTGGCCGGTTTTTTTTTTTTAATTGGGCTGACTTCATGAATTTATATTGTTAAGCAAAGTCGTTCCTAGATTATAGTGCTCTCTAGGAGGAGGAGAAATAGTTGAGTACTTTGACCATAACACCTAATCTTTTTAATAATGGATAAAATGTTTTTCAACAGAAAATCCAATTTTTATTAAAAATCAGAAGCAATGAATGCGATGCGCAGGAATTTTTCGACGCTATATTTTAGCTTGTTAATTAGTGAATATTTATTTTTATTCATTGACTTATTGCGCTTGCCGTTCTTTCTTACTTTTTGCTCGGTTCCTAAAGAGTCTTAGCGAGATACTCTAGAAAAAAGGGTATAGGCCCTATAGCCTTAATCAAGAATTGGACTATCAAATGCAAAAAGAATATTTCAAATCCCACTGGCAGTTCCAGAGATTAGCGTGTTCAAACAAACTATTCACCTTTATTAGTATAAATGTTGCCGCCAACTAGCTTAGTTAGCCATTCAGTTAACTGCCTAGCCTTTTAACTAAACAACTAGCGGACTGAATGATATTCAGCCATTCAATCAAACAGCTAGGCAAATGACTTGAATCGCTAACGTTTAACTACTTGCCTAACCCAGACATTTAAATTGGCGATTGATTGACTGGCGATTGATTGATTGACGATTGATTGATTGGCGATTTATTGATTGGTGATTGATTGATTGGTGATTGATTGATTGGTGATTGATTGATTGGCGATTTATTGATTGGTGATTGACTGAACATGGATATCGATTAAGAAGGTATTTGTAGTTGTAAATAATGTACCTTTAATTTTAATACTGAAAAGCAATGATAGATTATTCAACCCCATCTAGAACATGTACGCCATTAGTAATTCAGTATTAAATCTGTAACATCACACACGTCTATCAGTTAATTAATAATTCTTCACATTTAGAAAGCCATAACGTTATAGAAATTGGCCATCAGTTGAAGCTGAACGGATTTTGCCATTAGGAGTTATGAATAAGAGATGCAAAGCCTTAGATATGTACGGGGTGGCTGACAAACTCGCTACTCGATGTACATACATATTCTGCATATATTATGTTCGATAGATTCAGGAGCCTAAAGGGATAAATTGAACTTAGAACAGTTAAAGGCTGTATATTTTGCGCTGGTTGAGGCGAGGATAAGGTATAGCATCGTGCTCTGGGGTAATAATTACAGTTATAACTGATCTTACAGAAACGAGCCATAAGGAAAATAGTCAAAATTTCGCAACGTGTCCCATGTAGAGTTTACTTTTAAAAAATGGGAATATTAACAGTACTTAGCTTACTTAAATTGGTCCTCTTAAGTCATTTTTGTTAAGTATCTACATGAGTTTGAATCACAGGAAGAACGTGAGATAAAAGAGAACACGCGAAGAAAATTTTTTAAGCAACGAATAGCACCTAAATTTAATATAGTTGAGCATTGCTCTAAGTATCAAGCTGTAAAAATATATAATGGGTTGCCTTCTGAGCTAAAGATCCTGATTTATAACACCAACTTGTTTAAAACAAAATTAAAAGCCTTATTGTTAGAAAAATGTCTGTACAATATATCGGAACTAATGTCACACAATAGTACCTAAATGAATTACATGTTATTTATTTTTTATTTTTAATCACTTGACATTAAATAATCTAGAATATTTTGACAATAAATTTTAAACTGTTTGACATTATATTTTAAACCTTGTTGACTTTATATTTAAAAGTAGTTTGACATTAGTTTTTAAAACTATTTGACGTTATTTTTAAAACTATTTGGCACTGTTTTTGAATTTCACTTGGAATGTTAATTTAAATTAATTTAATTTTAATTTTTAACTCATAGTTCTTTGTATTTGTTTTGTAAATTGCATGTGTATATTATATTGTATATTATATTCAACACAATGTAAATTGTTTTTATGAATAAATTAAATGGATGAATGAATGATTACTGAAATGTTTATGTGATAAGTGACTTCTATTATTTATTAAAACTTAATGCCCAAGTAAAAAAAATACTGTACAAAGGCTGACCTAATGCCTGAGGCATTTTCTACCAGCCAACCTTAGGGTTATGCAGAGACAAACAATGGCAGGTGCAACATACGGGATAATAGCAAGGACATGATTATAAAATACAAGAATAAATACTAATACATAGATAGATAGATACATGGCTTTTACTTTTGGCCGATTTGATAATTTACAGACTGTTATTGGTTAACTCTTGTATCTTAACCAATAATGAAGCAAAGACCTCATATAGCTTTTGCATAGTAGACCCTCCCATATGGAAAGTTGCTATCACAGGTAAAATTAGCCTACGAATCTTTTTATATGCCCAGTTTGGCAATAAAAATGCTACCATTGGTAAGCAAAACGATTCGTTTTTGTTTACAGGAACAGCAGTGCGATTCTGTAACCATCTCACCGTGAAAACTTAGGTGAAGTGACCGTGGAGTGAGCTGTCATTCCAACTAATGCTAGGGATTGACACTATTGACAGCTCACTCTAAGCTCACTTCACCTAACTTTTCACGGTGAGCTTTTTACAGAATCGATCAGCAGTTCAAACATTTGAAACTAGAATTTTAAATCATAATTTCATCTCAATCATAAGGAGAGGCTAAATTATAACAATGTCAACTAACTTTTGGAGGGCCACTGGACATGATTAACGTTGGAAAACACTGTAGGTATTACATTCACACAAGTAGTTTTTGTATTAGAGGAAGGTAGTAGGACTTTAGGATCGTGAGGAAACCGGCATGTCCTAGAACCAATAATTCGAAGACATGTGACATCTACCAACCCGCACTGGGCCCGCGTGGTGGATTACGGCCTACTCCCTCTCACCGAGAGGAGGCCTGTGTCCCAGCAGTGGGAACTTATAGGCTGATTATGTAGTAGGACTTTAAATCACAATAAGATAAGCTGAATAAAAAAAATAACGATCGACTACTTTATGTAAACGCCCTTTCAGATTAATAAGAAGAGACAATACAAAGCCTACCCACAAGAACAAAGGCCCAAACAAAATATTTTGATACCCATTATTTGATCTAACAACACAACTCCGCAGACTGTTTAACAAAAACTTTTTCTTACAGAAAACAACAAAATATCACCGCAAAAATTGGTAAGCTTATTAAAATGAAGAGGGGAGCAATTGAATAATGAACAAACACAATTTATTGTCGACAAAGCAAGTTTCTTTGCCGCTTCGTGGTAAATAAATATCGGGAGGAGTCCACAAGCCTCTTATCTGTCGATTGAAAAGTTCCATTGGGAAAACTATGGAGCGCTACTTGAGGAACTCGAATGGAAATGCTTATTAGGTGAAATTGGTGCTTGTCCATAGTGCATTTTGCTTGTTTGCTTCTCGACTGTTGGACGATTTATGTTGGTTGTGGGATAGTGTTATTTATTGAAGTTTTGGGGCACCATCGAAAAGTTGTGTTGAGAAAGGACACTCGCACAGTGTGTGAGTTGCCTGGAAAACGTTTTTACTAGTTAAGTAGGTAATTTTACAGCATAATTTGAGGGGCCCCTTAGGGCCGAAGCCTGCCGGGTCAGCGGGATTGTCCGAAAGGGTTATCGCTACCCCGGAACATAAAGGGCAAAGGAAGGAACATGGGTGGGTTTTAGTCAGTAAGAGTCTGACACTCCCTTCCGCTCCACCCAGAGCGGGAGGGGTCACTTGATGACATCCCATCCGAAAAAAAAAAAAGTAATTTTAGAGGTCAACTATTGAAAAGAGACAACCTCTCAAAGTCTAGCGCTTTTTTAATATTTCGACCCAAACAACACCCTCATTCCTTAACACACTTTCAATCACAACCTGAGTCATTTTGAAGGATATTGGTAATCCATCGCTTCATATGTTCGAAAAATGTGTCTGTTCGATAATGTAAATGGGTGAATTGCCCAAGCAAAAAAATACACGGCAAACCTGAGAACGGTAGTGCAATGTGCTGATTATTAATTTTATATATTTTTTCTCAACAACGTAAGTATTTCTCTACCTTGGCAAAAAAAATCATTGGTATCTACCCTCTAATATACCCAAAAAAAAAATTACAAAGTGTTATTTTATCATCACGGTGACCTGTCCTGAACCCAATTCCGCTCATAACATACCTTCTCCTGCAAATACATTCGTAATATGGATTTAAATTGATTTTGTTATCATTAAATTATAATATATTCGATCAAATAAAACAATTTTTGTTTGTTTATCTTCTTTCTCATGGATTTGACAGGCAGTCAACTTTTGTCTGGAAAAAAGTTATCATTTCAGAGGACAGTAAGTTTTAGTAGAATAGCCACATCAACATTGCGTTGTTACGCCCCTTTCACCTTTTCTCACTCCGGATCAGTCCGGCTTAAGCTCTCGGCGCGAACGCACCGGTCCCAACGTCTTGCGGTTTCCCGCCAAAAAAGTAAGTTTATCATTTCAGTAATATGGGGACAAAAATAGTTTCATTTCGGTGGCTGTTATAACTCGTGCTAGATTTGTTTAATTTGTTTCAAAATTGTGTATTAAATTCGCAGTAAGTACTGTTTTGTTTGAGTAGTGTTCATATTTTTTAAATAATTTTTTTTCGGAGTTAAATGTAGAACTAACCTCTATTTTATCATCTCAGTGTTATCATTTCAGTGGATTCGGTGGACTGTTATACCAATTACAGTCCACCGAAATTAAAAGTATCTCCGAAATGATAAAAACATAAAGTTTTAGAGATCCTGGTGTCAAATACAAAGTCATAGTTTTGTAATGTACCTACTTTTACCTAGAGTGTCGATTAGATTATTTAGGTGTATTTGTTGTGTAATATTTGTGCTTAAGATATATAATATATACATATATCTATGTAGTTAGTACATGTTTACTATACTTTAGATACACATTTGTTCGGCTCAACGAAAATGTGATGAGTGTGTGGGTCACCACAGTGTAGATTATTATACCTACTAATTGTCAACAAAATAATTATTTCGAGGGTTTACCTTCAATATAAGTCACTTACCTTTATTTTTATATCATTTATTACGAGTAAATAACAATAATAAATAATATTTGATATAATTACAAAATTTCTTAATTTTACAAGATATAACAAATAAGTTAAAGAGCATTTAAACGTTATATGAAAAAAAAAGAGATATACCTATGTGATGAGAAATTGCCTGTGAGAGTGTTTGTCTGAGTCAATGCAAGAGAGCTAGTGTGTGAGCGCGTGGTGTATCTGAAGGTATAGTATTTTATAGGATCATAGTATAGTGTGTATGAATGTATGTCTGTGGATATGAGAAAGAAGAAAATTGAAAAGCGTGTATTTTGATTTTAGGATGCCGCGGCCTAAGCAACAGACTAGAGAAGAAAGGTTGGAAAAAAGGAGGTTGTATGAAAGAAGAAGAAAAGAGAGAATTAAGAGCAATGAAGTCTCACGCGAAGAGTTTTTGAGAAAAGACAGAGAAAGGTATGCCAGAAAAAAACCAGCGGGATTAATTGTTTCAAGGCATCTAATGACCCCTAAAAAATTAAGAATTCTAAGAAGAAAAAACAAAATAAGTGCTGCTGCTTATTACCAAAGAAAAAAAAATAGAGCAGCTCCAGCTCCTATAGCGGCTCGTGCTAACCCTCTGGATGAGACAATTGGGGATCAAAGTGATGGTCCTGGACTAAGCACTTCCTGTCACAGTTCCTTCTTGCCTACTTTACGGCGCAGCTTACGATTGAACAGCAATAGTATTAGTACGAATATCCAAATCCAACGTTCTAATACTACAGAAGCTAGAAGCTTTCATCGGGTATACACAAGCAGTCCACGACAAACCCTGCTATCAACGCATCAAAATTTTGTAAATTTTGACTATAGCAATCCTGGTCCAAGCACTTCTCGTCAAGGGAATCCATCTTCGGCTCGGCGCTGCTTGCCGATGAATAGCGATAGTACAATTGGTTCCAATATTCAACATCATATTGATGACAATGTAGTAACTGGCACTCATTGTGTACAACCAAGTGGCGTACAACGAATAACATGTCCATCAAATCTAAGTAGTATCGAGTCAACATTATGCCCCAACAGCCCTGTTTCAGACTCGTCAATTACATCTGTAGAATTCAAGCGAGGACTTAAAGACAAATTTCGAAAATATCAAAAAACTAAAACTAAGCTAATAACAGAATTACAAAACAAATTATTACAGGTCACTAAGGAAAAAGAAATGTTCAAAAAAAGGTGTAACAGACTACAAAGCAATTATATGATTTTGAAGAAAAGTACCCAAAAAGGAGAAAAACCAGCAGTAGAAGTCATAAAACCTGATGAAAAAAAAAATCGAATTCTCAGGAGGGTGGTGAAATTTTTAGAAGATGATGAAAATTCAACACTGTGTCCTGGAAAAAATGACACCATATCTAGACATGGATTAAAAAAACAAAAAAGACTATTGACAGACACACTTAAAAATTTACACTTGAAATATTTGGGATCAGGAGAACCACCGATAAGCTATTCAACATTTTCAAGAATGAAGCCTTTCTGGGTCACTCAACCAAATGTGAATGCACGAAATACATGCCTATGTGAAAAGCACGAAAATATGAAACTTTTGATTGAATCTATGAAAAGAAACCGCCTTATCAAAGAAAATACAATATCCGACGTTTTAAGTAGCCTATGTTGTAGTAAAGATAACATCGATTGTCTGCAAAGAATATGCTCAAGTTGTAAAAATAGACACATTGATTATCAAGAGTTTAATAATGAAGTGAACATAGTGTATTGGGGTTGGGAGAAGAATAAAAGCATATATGTCAAAAATAATGTAGAAAAATCTGCTATTAAAGTTGAAAAAGTAAGGCGTTGGGTGAAACCACTAGATTTAATAAAAAAATTCGAAGATAGCCTGAAACCATTCCTTAAACATTGCGTCAATAATAAAAATCAAAATCAAGCTTTCAAAACGTTAAAAGAAAATATGACTACGGAAGACTGTATTATACAAATTGATTTCAGTGAAAATTATAATGCCAAATATGGATCCGAAATTCAATCCCTTCATTTTGGTGGTAGCAGACAACAGTTCACTTTGCATACTGTCGTAATATATTTCAAACTCGACAACGAAACTTGCAAAACTCAGTCATTTTGTACTGTAAGTACCTCTTTAAGGCATGATGCTGCTGCAGTATGGGCACACCTCATTCCTGTTTTGCAAGAAATTGAGATAACTGCTCCTCTGGTTCGTAAACTTTACGTTATTTCTGACTCACCATCTGCGCAATACAGGAATAAAAATATATTATATATAATAACTCAGTTATCCTCCTATTGTCCGATGCTGACCCACATAATTTGGAACTATTGTGAGTGTGGTCATGGAAAAAGCGCAGCAGATGGAGTGGGTGGAGTATTAAAGAGAACGCTAGATAAACAAGTCTCATATCAACATGATATTACCAATATTGAATCGCTGGTACAAAACCTACAGTGTTATGTTAAAGGTGTGAAAATTGAAACAGTTGAAGATTATCAGGTGACAGAAAAAGATTGGCTCTTGCCCAAAGACTTAAAGACTTTTCCGGGAACTATGAAAGTTCACCAAGTTGTTTGGTCTAAAGAGTCAGGAAACCGTTTGGCACTTCGACATCTGTCCTGTATTGAAAGAGAATGCCTAAATAAAACTATTAGGTGCCCTCACGGCAAGCATTTAGGTTTTCATGACTTCACTGGGATTCAATCAACGAATTTTGCAAATAATACAAATATAGCACATCTGCGTCCAATTCAACTGTCAGAAAAATTAGTACTACGTCCCAAGCCATTCAATGAAAAGAATCTTTCCAAAAAATTACAAAGGAATAGTGAACCACACACACACTCAATCACAAACATTGAAATATCAATTATTAAGCCCTCAACATCCCATTCCTTTGATGGAATGAATAATCAAAAAGGAGAGAATGAGCAGGTCGATAATACCCAAATCATTGCTCGAAAAATATGAAAACTTCAATGAATTTAGCACTCCATCGTGTTCATTTTTTGAAAACAATGATACTGAAATTATTGAAAAGTATGAACGGACAAGAAATATTGACAGCGAAGAAGAAATCATGATTACAGCCAAGAAGAGAAAAGTAAGAAGATTATCTTCGTCTTCGTCCAGTTCTGATTTGAATATTTTTTGATTTTTGTTATTGTATATTTAGTTTTTTAAATATTTGCTGTCATTTAATGGCATGACTTGTTTTAGGTAGGAAGTTAAACTTATTAAAGAAGACTGATGACTATAATAATTATAGTAAAGACGTGCTGTGGTGTGATAATTAAAGAAGATTTGTTTATTAGGTACATATCTAAATTAAAAACCTATATTTATAGTCATGAAAAGAGGCTGATTAGTGAATTTGAGAAATAATTGTGTGATTTAAAGTGACATGATGAAAAATTAATCTTTAAGCTACATACTTGAACCTACTCGTAAATACGTACCCAGAAAGACTGTTTTATTGGAATAACTATAATTCGCATTAGGTATAAGAATTACTTATACATAATTGCGAATTATAGTTATAGGTAGAACAAAACTTTGTTGTTTTTTGTTCTATTTAGATATGTACGTTTCTCTATTGTTGTAGTAATTTAAGAATAAAGTGATCTCAATCTCAGGTTTCTGTTATGTTTCATACGTTTATGTAAAAGGATTAAAAGTACTAAGCTATTACTACTAAGATATTTTTATAATGTTTCTTATTCATTTATTGTATTTTAAAAATATAAGAGTTGATTTAATTTTAGAAGTTTTACTGATATACCTGTAGAAACACTATTCTCCTCTCGTTACCAATTTAACTAAATTATACCTAGCATTTTTCTCTTAGTGCAATAGGTAGACATTAGGTATTACTATTAATGGCATAACTTACAAATGCAACCATCATATTAATCAGAAACTTTAAGCTTTCTAATCGCGATACGTTGATTCTTTTGAAAATATATCAAGTAAATTAGTATTAGTACATAAACAAGCAAAAATATTTATTTAAGGTTACCAGCATTTACGATAAAGTTTTCCAACATTTTCACACAACAACAACCACAAAAATTACCAAAGGTTATAAAAGTAAAGAAACTATTCATTCATATCATAATAAACATTACATTACATTAATATCATTCTTTGAGGTTATTGTAACCTCAAAGAATGATATATGTAATAATACTAACTGTAATATCTGTATATTAATGATGATATTAAAAAAACTGTGTACTGTCCTGTCTCAGTGTTTATCTAAAATTTGTGGAAATCAAACCTAACAAAGTACGGAACCCTGGCTGGGGGCACGGTTGTTCTTAGCTGTATCATTTCGGTGGATTTATCATTTCGGTGGTAATTTTTATCATTTCGGTGGACACTTTTAATTTCAGTGGACTCTTAAAACTTTATCCTTAAATATTTATGTAAGTTTTGATAATATTTGATGTCCACTCACGCACAATGTTATAAAATAGACTAAAGTATTATTTGTCACTAAAAATATATAGATTGCATTGAAATAAAAAAATCCCACCGAAATGATACATAAAAATCTCTTGTTGAAATTCACCCAAATAACGGATGAATGTTGTTGAACTTTCAAAATGAACCATGAAACCATTGCTACTGATAGTGAGTTACACAATTACCCCGCAAATTATGAACAGCGCAGAGGAGACGCGTATATATTTTTTCTTATAATTGTGAATGAAATAAACTACTATTGATCAACTATACCCAATAAGTAGAAGAATACCTATTTGTCAATTAACTAAGCTAGGACGTTTTGCTTCATCATCTCAATCCTCCATCTCGAAAAACAGATAGTAAGTACAAGTCCTATAACCAACATTTTTAACAAACTAAGAACAAATGGAACCATTAGTAGACCAGAAGGGTTTGCGGGGCAATAGGAAGCCGGCGGGGCAATCGAGTCAACCGTTTAGCGTAACCGCGGCTCGGGGCGACGCAAAAACGCTATTTGTAACTACTGCCGAGCCGAATGTCTAAAGACTTTTCCAGACTGAACTAGATTGTAAGTAGTTAGCTCTAGACATTGTAGATAGGTACCTACTTAGGTAGGAAATAGGCTTATGTTTGTGATGTGTGCGTTGATATTGAATTGTTGCTGTTAAGAAGACAAAGTACTTTTGACGAATGTTTTTAAAAGGGTTGTGGTAGCTAGGTATATCGAATTTATCGATCGAAAATAGTACTAAACAACAATTTTGATATTTTGCTGGTGTGGTTGCATAACCATAGCATAATTCGCCTGTAACGTTCCCACTGCTGGGACACAGGCCTCCTCTCTGTGAGAGGAAGTGAGCCGTCGGCTCAGATGTCACATGTCTTTGAATTTTTGGTTCTAGAACATGCTGGTTTCCTCACGATGTTTTCCTTCATCTTTTTGAGAGCAATAGTGATGAAACAATTTACATAGGTATAGCGTCTGTCAGGGTAATACACTTACGACTCGTAAGTTGCGGCCGTTTCCACTGGGCCACTGGGCAACTGTTTTCCACTGGGCTGCACCTCTCTACATATTATATGAAATAGGTATTTCATTTATTTGAGACTAGTATAGGTATACTAGTCTTCGTAGAAAGTATCTTTAACGTTTAGTCTTAGCTACCTACTTATAATTACGTTTAAAAGTAAATCAGTCACAATTGTGTCTAATTATTAGCATCTGCTGGCGAACTAGCCTGTATGTGTGTTTATAGCCTATGTTTCAGCACACAGCGTCTCAAGCTTTGAACGCTTCGAACTGGGTACGCAAGTATGAGCTTACAAACAAAAGTAACAATAATAAAATATGAACTTAATAACTTTCAAAGAATGAAAGGGTTGCTGTCCCCAAACTAAGTCCGTATCTATCGTACCTACAATCTACCCTCACACGCTAAGAAATTAACAAAAACCAGAGCAACTCCATCATATTGTTATAACACCTTTATAAATAGTTAGTCGTTCTATTCCGAGGTGGAGGCAAGCTCCGCAGTGTGATCTGTCAATGTCCACCAACCCATTGTTACCCTCAAGAAATAAAGTGCACGTTGCACACCGGACTTTAGAAAACTTTTATAAAATATTAGCCGGCCCCGGTTCAAGCTTCCCTGTTAAGTGGCTTATGCAACTGACCTCGACTTGCTAAGCGCCAAATCGATCTTTGCAATCCCGCAGCGCATTTTTCGAAGCACTTCCAACTTTTCTAGTGGGTGCGATTGAGAACGCGTTTTTTCAAACTTTATTTTTGGGTTTTTTCGTGTGGCGAAGTATTTGATCTGTAAATAAAGGAAGGCATATGTGTAGTTTTGGATATTTTTCTTAGATCTTTTCCCGGAAATCGTAATAACATCGTTTATTTTTGCGGGTTGGCAATAAATCATTCCGACATTTCCTTGGTATTTGTAAGTCTTGTGATTACATAGTTACTAGTTAGGTCAAATCGTTAAACATGAAAAAGTTTTTCATGTTTTTTTTATTTATTTGACATAGGCACACCAACAACTTATTTACAAATAAGACATGTACAGACATTTACGATGGGATTCTGTGTATATAAGCTACTTTTATGCATGCACATCATTCACAAAAAAAGGACGAATCTGAATTACAATTGAAATAATTATCGAGAATAAAGAACACAAGGAAAAGTTAAATTAAAAATATAAACATAATTTAATTACATTAATATTGTACATTAAATTTAAATTAAATTAAGTACTAATTACTAAGAAAGAAACTACATTAAAAAAAAACAATACTATTAAAAGTCAACAATTGAACATTAATTTATTACATTATGGGATATGATTATTCTGAATTATATTGATAAAAAATAATTATATTCAAAATAAAAATATTATTGAATTAAAATAATAGAAGTGGAACGAATCACAGGTCGGTGGGCAGGTTAATGATTTTAGTTTTAAAATTTGGCAGACTGTCAGCGAATATGTCAATGCTACTGTCAATGGAATAAGCTTGGTTGTAGGAGGTCAACATTCTGTTTAGGGGAGCATGGCGGCCCAGGTTTGTGCGACACGTTTTAGTTGCAAACGGTCCAATAGTACGCTTCGACCCGAGCTGAGAGTGATGAGGTACGTCTAGACTGATTTTGTTAAGCAAATCTGGGGTTGAAGTCATCCCGTTAACAATTTTATATAGTGTTGTCACATCATTTAGGACCCTTCGTCGGTTCAATGAGTCTAATTCAAAGTAATTTAGTCGTTCTACATAATCGGCTCTGTAAGGGCATTTGTGGTCTGTTTTATATATATTCTGTCAAATTCCTCATTATACACCCACAGTATTCATGCATTTTCATTGAATTAAAAAAGAATATGTACAAATTATGTTTATATTGAGTAACACGCCATCTATTCAATTGCACGGACACTAACACGCTCTTCACCCGAGTGTTGTCCGTTTACCATTTACTAACAGTAGATGGCGCTGAGTGTTATACAAGCTGCTCATTTATTTATAGTTTTGTATGAAATACTAAAATTGTTATCTTATTAAGATGTTACTTATTAGTATAAATCGGTTTAAAAAAATGAAAACATTATCTTTAATTAATTCTAACAAACATTTGCGTTTTAATGTTTTTTTTTGGATTCTATTATTAATAGTTGGTAAGTACTTGCCCAGTTGGTAAAATCATCTCGTAATTGATTCGTATGTTTAAAAAAAAACTTCACTGTAGCGATCCATGAGTTTAGCACTAGCTTTCTCAGAATCACTAGAGGTCCTTAAAAAAAAACACTTTCCTCCCAACTCATACAATTAAAATTACTTCAATGAATACATTATGAAGTTCTAATTAACTTCATTCAAATTGTACCTTTAGACGGCAAGAATATTCCTTAGCCCGGCTTATTCAGCCGCCACAGTTTTAAGCCTCCGTGCCGCGACGTGAGCTGGTGCTTTGTGACGGAATCCCGTCTTCATTATTTATTCCGTGTCACATACACATAATTCCCCAGACACTGTCTGTTTTCCAGCTACGTACACATCCAAACACCGCTAGTGAGGTGTCAAATAGAATACTTTATAGATCACTTGCGAGAATCGCGATCTTCGTCTCGTTTAGTTTGAGTGTTTGGATGACTAACTACGAAATTTCCCGCCCAATAATTAAGTGCTTCAAACGTGGATTGCCAAGTTCTTATTTGAAATGGATTTTCCGAGCACTTGCAGTCAATTTGTATTCTGTTGCATTGCATCCTTTGGTTAATACCTTGTTAGGTAATAGGTAATCAAAGGTTGCATAGATTAAAAAGTTAGTGTCATGGATAAGAGCAATGAGAGATGTAGTTGGCATATCCATAGATTTTTCAACTGTTGGACCAGACTATATTAAGAAAATATTGAGGTCCCAGGATATATTTTGAATCCTCATATAGTACGGCGTCTAGGAGCAGGTACACACGACGAGATATCAAGCTATACATTTCTAGTTTTAGCTGACTTCATATTGCTTTTCGTACAATGATAAGTCGGCTTATACTGGAAATGTATAACTTGATATATCGTCGTGCATACATTCGTGGTTAGTATATTTTTTGCGTTATTTTTATTACTTATACAATACAGTTCAAAGTCCACCGATCCCAATGGACTTCTCCACAGGATTAGGTATATTAGATATCTACTGAGGTATATGTATATATGTATGTATACCAGCAAGGTTCCCACCTCGACAAAATGATATCATGACTTCTCTCCCGTCGTGTCGTGGATTGCCGCCCCATCGGACTATGTGAGTGAGAGAGGAGAGAGTGCACCTGTGTCTACGCACATGCTTGTGCACTATTATATCTCCCGCGCCGAAGGCTGGTCTCCGCTGAGATTGGTCGTCATGGCCGAAATTCGATCTGAACGACTTGTAGGCAATAGGAAAATAGGAAAGAACAAAATTCCACTTTGTGAAATGACAAAAAGTTGAATTTAAAACAGATAAACATCGTCAATTCACGTGCCACGCCTACAGACTCTTTAACGATTATAAATGATGAAGCATCATACGAAATGCGATCTGTATACTTATGAAATGGAAACGCCCAAATTGTCGTGAATTACTTTATGTGAGAGCTAAGCCGCCATTCGTTAGTAAATGTGACAACTCAGTTAATTGGTGATGAAGTGTTTTGACGGCACTTGAAATTAATTAGTTTCTTTGTCGGAGTGATTTACGAGACAGGCAGATAGCAACAATGTTATGTCATATCATATTTGAGTTAATTCGGGAATAATGTAGAATTGTAGATGAATAAAAGATGGGCTCTGCATAGTTTGGGGACCAATGAGTGTTTTAGTATCTGTAACGTAAATTAAAGAAAAGAGAGGCCTTCGTTCAGCAATGGTTGAAGTCGGGCTGTGGATAATGACGATGATGAAGGTAACAATGACTAACGGTCAGAGATTTATTCTCATTTTTTGTACAGACGCCAGCAGGTCAAGCTACCCGAAACTGTCAAATTTTCCCAATCAACCTTGAACCTTAATGCTTTAGCGATGAAGTTAAAAATCTATTAAAGAAATTTGACAGATTGTAGTAACTTGATGTGCTGGCGTCCGTACAAATAGAGAATAAAAAAATAGAAAATCAAACATAAAACACACACTCACACACATACCACATATAACACACACATAATAATTCTTAATAAAATTTGTATGTTAAGATGAAACCCTAAATTAAGTAAAGGTATGTTAAAATTAAAATTTAGGAGTTTATTTCTCGATAACGAGCCGATTCAGCCTTTACCGTGAAATAAATTCACATCTTAGGGCTGATTTTTCCAACGCCAGATAACTTTATCGCAGGAATAATTTTGAATTTTTGACAGTTCGTCCTGTACAAAAACTGTCAGACGTCAATTTTATTTCACAAATAAAAATTATCTGTCGATTGAAAAATCAGCCCTTAGAGCATTGTTATAATATTTTCATTATCTTACACTAACGGCTGGTTTTTCAATGATCAGATAACTTTTACCTGAGGAATAAATAATTGAGGTTCGACTTCTTTTGTATAGAAAATATATAAAACTGTCATAATTATTCTTCAGATGGAAGTGAAAGTTATCTGACTATTGAAAAATCAACCCTTAGTAGGTAGTATTAACATAGTTAGTTAGTAATTTTAAGTTTGAGGCTTTTTAACTAGAATTAATAATGTATTAATTACCAAGCGCTTCTCGCCATGAAACTGGGAAGTTTGGCGAGTAATATTGTAACAACAAAAAAATATGTATGTTTGTGAATACTAAATAAAAAAAAAGCGAGTAGGGACACTACAAATAAGACATATCCTTTCTACTTTCACGAAACCTCCAGAAATAAAGTCTGGAATTTATGTGAAAATATATACTTAGAAGTCCTTTTAGAGGTCTGTTTCTCGAAAAAAAAATGGCGATGAAAACTTAAACTAACAATCTTAAATCAAACCAAACATTACCTTTTATTGAACTAAAAAGTTATAGATAAGGAGGTACCAACTTAGAGAGAAGTGGCTACTTCCCCAAAGGTAATTATATCAGTGGCGAAATTGTATAAGTTTGAAGCAAAAATTTTCACCCAAAATAATATTAGGAGGAATATTTTACGAGGCTATTACCTCAGAAACAGGCTTGATATAACAATTACAGAGTTCTATTGAATTCCCCGTAACTTCATGCCTATTAAAAGTTTTCTTCGAGACTTTAACAACATAGCTTGAAACAATGATCATTGAAACGCTAATGTTACACAGATTATTATAATTACTGTCAGATTTTGGATCAAATTGTTTGAATTTCTTTTATGTTACGCTAATAACTTTAAGGGTTGAGTTACGGACTTTGGTGTTTGTTGGGTAGCTGCGGGAGTTGCGTAACACACTAACAGTAGGAATGGCTTTCATTTTGACAGTTCAACAACATTCATTGCGTCATTTACGTTGTAGAGCTGACAAATTTTTTGAACATATGAAGTAGTGGATTTGCAATATCCTTCAAAATGATTCAGATTGTGATTGAAAGTGTGTGCAATTAACTGTTCTATTAGCTCTAAGACTGCAGCAACTTATCGACCCTGTATGCCCTCGCCATCAAAGTCTAGACCAAATTAGGAACTCATAATGACTAATTTAAATAGCACAGTAGCTCTATTTCTGAGTTACGACTCAGCATGCAGATAAGCCTGAAAGTGTCCATTAACATACTCACTTTATAGTTTTAGATTTAACCGCCTTTTTATTACTCTCCTTTGAATCTGACAAAGGCAGCCAAAGGGCTTTCTTATTGCTTCGCATTTGAAGAATTTTCTAAACGAGTGTGCAGTGTGTTATTGCTTTAAGCTTTAAAAGGGTTGAAATGCATTTTCTCACCTGTAATAAAGTTTTGAAAGGATTGTGGACATGGGCGATGGACTGAAAGCTCTCTAGACATTAGTATGGTTGGTCTTATAAAGGGTCTTTCAGTAAGCGCGCTTTTTGTTGAACGCTATATCCGTCCATGGTGATTTGGCAAAACAGACTGAATAAATCACAGCCAATTTGACAGATGTAGCTTCAACAATATGGTAGCTATCAGCCGTCAAAGTTCGGAAGTCCCTATTGGAAGACCCTTTATTTAGTCCGTGTATTCTATTTAGGCTTATTTCATATGTCTTTGATGATTTTTTGCGTAGTTTTGCACTACTTCAATACAACACAAGAAAGAAGAAATATTTATTTGCGGCAAGCATGACGCATAAAAAAGAACACAAACACAAAAAAAATAATAAGTTGGGGGTAAACATGCGTCACATCCATCCGTAGTTTACGATAAAACAAAAACAACCTATACAAACCAAACTAATAAGTATTGCAATAAAAATATTCTTTACTCACCAAACTATACCCAGAACTCGTAATAAACTCAAAATATAAGAAAGAAAGAAAGAAAAAGTATTTATTGCGACTCGTACGGGAAGATCATAAAACTAAACTAAACTAAACCAAATAAAAAATAAACAAATTATATTTAAAAAAAGTAACAAAAAGAAAAATTAAACAGAAACTACCTATACGACGCCAAAAGGCTCTCAGCATGATGCTACGACATTTAAATGTCGCAGCGCTAGTATTCTGATAGGGTCCGCTGTGATGTCACGGGCAATTACAGTAATAAACAAATAAATATATCGCACTCGCAGGCTACACGGCCTCCAGCCTCAATCCCGCGCCGAAGACAAATGGCGACCAGTAGCGGTGCCCCAAGAATGTGGCGAATTTATGTTTACATCTGTCCTGACATGTCGCGGCTCGGGTTTACGGAATAAACGTGTCCAGAGTATTGTTCCGGGTAGTTAGGAACTTCTTCTGTGGAAGTATTTAAACAAAGGTAACATTCACTGAATAGTCCTGTCATAATTTTCAGCGGAGTGATGAATAGTGTGCGTCTGTCTGTGTTGTGTTACTTCTTATATTGGAATAACGAGAC
This sequence comes from Apamea monoglypha, assembly GCA_911387795.2. NCBI lineage: Eukaryota > Metazoa > Arthropoda > Insecta > Lepidoptera > Noctuidae > Apamea > Apamea monoglypha. Next base: position 7,192,314 of record OU426918.1, read on the forward strand.
TATTTGCTTGCATTTTTTTAAGTTTACTCGTGACTTCGAGATTTCTTTATAAAGACCTTTTCTATACTTCCAAATGTTATGTGGTTTACATCATGATTTTTTTTTTTTTTTTTTTTTTTTTTTTTTTTTTTTTTTTTTTTTTTTTTTTTTTTTCAGTGATGGTCACATAGGCAGACACGAAACGCGACTTAAATTTTTTATATGTATAGATCTATTTATCCATCTTACGTCTATCATTGCTAAGTGGTAAGGGTGGGTTAAATGTTGGTGTACAGACCCCAGCACATCAAGCTACTAGAATCTGTCAAATTTCTATAATAGATTTTCAACTTTACCGCTAAAGTATTAGGTTCACGGTTGATTGGGAAAATTTGACAGTTTCGGGTAGCTTGATGTGCTAGCGTCTGTACAAGTCCAGAGGGTCTACTACGAAATGCAAAGTGCGAATGATCGGATCGGACCGACACATGGCCGAACGGAATATTATTGAAAAATGCGAAAAAAGTTCGGATCGGCTCAGTTGGGTCGGGACCATAGTCAATATTCGAAAGAGTGTAGGAGTGTAGGATCGGGACCGACCGAACCAAATAGTAACTTCGTAGCAGGAAACGGCTGAACATTCGGCCGATACCACTTCAGAGTAGACCCCCTCGTTTCCTCATATTTGGTTTCCTTCACCGATGTAAATGATGTCCTAGATAAACTTAGAATATGATCACTTTAATCGTTGTTAATTAAATGGCAGCTAGGTATGAATATCAGTATTTAACAAACGTAAAATTCTGATATTCATATCCAATTGACTGCAATCCTTTACCAATACACAAACAAGTAGTTGAGTACTTACTGAAACTGAATCCGCGATGGGTAATGGGCCATACGAAATGTGTGCTTACGGCTCATGCCTATTATGTACATATATAATAGTAATAGTAAATACTTTCTTTATTGGATGTAATTTTACCCAGTATTCAGGCTCCGTTCGATTTTTATTAATTTAATTAATTACAGCTTATTGCATTGCCTATCAATATTTGTTGTGCGCCATTTCCGAACACTATGTAAATTGGTTTATGTAAACAATTAAACAATAATATTAAACAACTGTGATTGTTTTATTTGGTCCGTTTCAATAAACTGCAGCTATTTTTTTTGTTCATGTTGGTTGGAAATATTGAAGTGTTTTATAGAAAAAAAAATAGGTAAACAGGGTTGGTATATTGGCGTGTGCTAGCTGACATATGGCAAATTATTTTAAATGTTTTGTTTTTCGTAATGCTAATTACTTTGCATACTATTGTATAAAATCAAGATCTTCTAACTCAACAGACAGCCTGCTGTGCTGCTGGGTTGTTGCGCCGTTTCTTCTCCCCAGCTAAAGCACTGGGAAGTGGTGAAGGGCGGACGTTTTTGAGGACTGTCTTATGTAATTTTGACATTCAGGAAGTGCTGATTCTCAGCCTACTTTGAATAAATGACCTTTGAATTTTATATGAGCTGTGTAACCGACGTAGCTTTATTTTTTGCTCTTTTGATTTTTAGTAGGTAAGTAAATCGACTTAAGTACTGAGAAAAATATGATCGCTGGAAAAAGGTCATAATTCAAGTTTCCATACCAACCAAAAAGAAAACTTACAAAAATACCGTCAAGAAAACAAAGCGTAACATTTCCTGTTTCCACTTTTTCCTTAAGTTTCCCGTTTAACGTGTCCAACACCATTTTATTTGACAACCACCGCACTACGGCTAGCGGTCGACAGCTTGTCATTTGTCATACGCGGTGGTATGACTGATTTCAATTACCCCGAGCATTCCCGACGAGACCCGAACCCTCCCGAAGTTCAGACGAATGGGGGGCGGATGGTGGACGCACCCTAACAAGAAAGCAGCTTTCATCTAAGATATTATTTTGTAATTTGTGCCAATGTCACTTCGTTTAACAGTGATGATTGTTTAACTGATCAGGGAATAACATTTTTGATAATTTCAGGTGGGTTTTAGGTACAGACGCCAGCAGGTCAAGCTACCCGAAACTGTAAAATTTTCCCAATCAACCTTGAACCTTAATGCTTTACCAATAAAGTTCAAAATATATTAAAGAAATTTGACAGATTGTAGTAGCTTGATATGCTGGCGTCTGTACAAAACTAGGGAACGTTTTTATAAAATCGTTTCAACTCTGAGACGGAATTAAATGAAACTATGAATCAATTTTATACAGCCATTCACCAAATTACGATAACTGACTCGCATATGCAAGATAAAAACCATTTAAAAGGCTGATTTATATCCAGAAGCGAGCGTCAATACATCAAATGGAATCTATTTTCGTGTTGGTACACTAATAGATAGATAAAAACCGCTACTGTACAGCTGGCCCCACATCAAGAGTACGCGTTTTACACAACAAATCGTAAAAAGAACATTAGCATGGCCCAAATTACGACGCCATTTTGATTCACAACAGGATGCTCCGAATATTTTCTTTACATAAGTAATGATAGCTGCACAGGTCGGTCAATCACGTTATGCTTCGGTTGCCGCGGTCGGTCCGTGAATGGGTGACCATTTTTATGTAAAAATGGTCTCCCATTCACGGACCGACCACGACCACAAGTACCGCAAGGTATACCTTTATACCTCGAACGTTGTAACGTTGCATACCGAGACCCCTCTCTACCTTAGAAAGCACTTTAAACTATTGGTCCCGGTAAAAAAAAAAAAAAAAAATCCGAAAGTCTGACAACCAGTCTTACAAAAAAGCCTCATATTACCCAGTAACAGGCAGTCGCCCCATGTTAATATTCGGCTGCATCCGATTACACTGGAAGCTATCTCCAACATAGTTGGGAAAAGCCAAGGCAGATGATGTTATACAGTGGCCGGGCGTAAAAATGACACATCGAACTTTAGAAAGAAACTGTCACACAGGTAAGAGTGGCAGTGATAACGTTATACAGCATACTCAGGCTGAAATGTTTCCACTGCTACACAGGTCTCTGTGGGAGCGAGTCGGCTGTAATCCATCACGCGGGCCCTGTGCGGGTTGGCAGATGTGACATGTCTTCGATTTTTTGGTTCTAGGACAAGCCGGTTTCCTCATTATTATGTTTCCTTATATACACATATATGTTTTCTTTCACCGTTATGAGAGCAGTGGTGATGAAATAATGTAGGTACACAAAGTAAACTGCCTGTTTGGGTTTGAAACCTACAACTCGTAAGTCGCGGCCGTTGCCACCTGGGCCACCACTGGTCTAGATAACGCTAACATTATCATCGTCATTTCAGCTGAAGGACGTCCACTGATGGACATAGGCCTCCCCTAAGCACCTGTACTTCGACCCGTTTTGTATGCTTTTCGCATCCATAAAGTTGCTGCGGCCTTAACAAAAAAAAAAAAAAAAATACCTATGGCACTGAAACGTGGTCGCTCACAATGGGCCTTATTAGAAGACTAAAACTCACCCTAAGGGCAATGGAGAGGGAAACGCTTGGAGTTTCCCTGCGTGATCAAATCAGAAATGTAGAGATCCGCAGGAGAAACAAGGTAACCGACATAATCCGAAGAATTGCCAAACTTAAGATAACGCTATGCAAAAACTAAATTTTCTAAAACTTGCTGCGAAATATTTACGGCCATGTAGTGGTATGCTGTTTGTATTGGAGCGTATACAATTATACATGGTGCGTAAATGTTTAACGTTGCGTTAAAGCTGTCAATAAATCAGTTTGAGTGTTCTGAAGCTTCGTTAATAAAAGTATTACTCGTAGATTAAAGTGCCTATCGTAAAAATTGTTGTGAAATCGTTTATTTATTTAAGTTTACATGCACAACATAACAGAATATAATTCCAAGGCATTGTACGGATCAATATACAAACTAAAAAGTGACAACACATACATATAAAGTAGGTTAGGTAAAATACATTTTTTTTTTTACTTTTTTGGGCCGGCGGGAACGAAGTTCAAATTGAAAATCCATGATGGCGGCTTCGAAAATTTCAAATATTTTGCAGCCGCCATTTTAGATTTTTATTTTGACCTGACTATCGGCTACAGCGCCCTCAAAAACTATGAAAACGATCTCTCTCTCTCTAACTTTCTCTATTATATGTCATAAAAAAGTCGTGTGCGCTGCGTGTAACGCTTTTTCATTACGGGACGATTCTCCCATTTACTCCTACCGCAAGCTCCGTTAAAGAACATCGTTCAAAAACACACAGCGTTGGCTGGCAAAACCCTGAAGAAGAAAAAGACGTATGTATTGTATAAATAATCCCAACTCTTTTTATTCACACAATATTGGCTGTAATTTGGCAATAAACCTCTCAATTCATCGGTCGTCGTATCGTGAGACGGATCGTCGGAAATGACGAACCAAATTGCATGCATTCAACCTGGGATATCGTTAGTGATATGTAAATACATACCAATTTGCAGGTGATTTTGAAATCACGACAGCTTGGTTACTCTAAATTGGTTGCTGTATATGTTAACCTATAACATGTGAAAGTAGTACACCCAGTTTCTCTGAACTATGTAGACTATTGACTAATGAGGCGGTCTGTGGCCTTAAAACTGCACGAAACCCAACTTATCCCTTAATTTTTACAAATGATTGAAATATGTTAATTAAATGTTCCATTTATATTATACTAGCAGCTTCCCGTGGTTTCACCCGCATAAGTTTCGATCCCCTGGGAATATCGGAATAAAAAGTCCTATGCGTTAATCCTAGTTATAAACTATTTGTGTGCCAAATTTCATCCAAATCCGATCAGTAGATTTTACGTGAAAGAGTAACAAATCCATTCATTATCAGCGGGATTGTCCGAAAGGGTTACCGTTATCCCGGAACATAAAGGGCGAAGGAAGGAACATGGGTGGGTTTTAGTCAGTAAGAGTCTGACACTCCCTTCCGCTCCACCCAAAGCGGGACCTCATTTGATGATTCCCATCCGGGAAAAAAAAAAATCCATTCATTATTCATTATTATTTATTTATTTATTACTGTAATTGCCCGTGACATCACAGCGGGCCCTATCAGAATACCAGCGCTGCGACATTTATTTTTTAAATGTCTAAGCATCATGCTGAGATAGTGTAGCCTTTTGGCCTCGTATAGGATTTTCTGTTTTATTTTTCTTTTTGATACCGTTTTCTTTATACATATAATTTGGTTTTTTTATTTATGATTGTGTTTAGTTTAGTTTAGTTTTATGATCTTCCTGTACGAGTCGCAATAAATACTTTTTTTTTCTTTCTCTTTTTATCTATCCATCCTCAAGAACTTTCGCGTTTATAATATTAGTGAGATAGTAGGAAGTAGGATTTAGGTCTGGGAAATCTATATGGAAACGCCTCTGAATATTACCACTTGGGCTCAAGTAATTAGAAGAAGCTAATTGCCAATTCTAAATCGTAGTAGGTATCTATGGAGGGGAACAGGCGAAAAACTCCATGGATAGTCTTTTAAATTATAATGTTACAAAAATATTAGTAACATATGTGAGTACGATGTAAAAAGACGTACAAGTTAAAATACTTCAAATGGCACATTAAAAAAACAACCCATAATTAAAATAATTACAATAAGCCGTGGCAGCTAAGAGATGACCAGTCCCAACGGACGGCGCCCGTTCACGAACATGGCGCATGGATCAGCACCATTCAGCTCAACCATTTTGAAGGGAGCTAAATGATCCAACACACGCGCCACCGTCAGCGAGACATTTGAGTGAGCATGACATACTACATAGCCGCCGGGGCACATTCAAGTCAATGAAAGACATATTACCCGGTAAATGGAAGCTCTATAGTACATAGCATGCAATTGTCTATTACAAAGGAGATTGAGTTTACACACGCAAAGATAGTCTTACAATCTTCGGCAGCTCGAATAGTATTTTCAAATAGACTAAAATAAAGAAAAATGCGTTCATTGGCATAATCAGCAAAATAAATACATCTTAAAACTATAAAAAAAAAAACAGAAAACAAAGATTATAATGCCAAAAGGGCCTCAGCTTAGCATAATGTCAGATGATAATGTCAACACAAGGTGTACCACCTGACACTAATTTTCAGCTGCAACCCACGAGTGCCATTCGCTGGAATAACAAACACATAAGGAAGTGTGTGTCCGTTATAATAAATAGAAAGAATTAATTAAATGTGATAATATAGTAAAGCTCATACAAAATCAAATAAAATGTTAATCAATTGCGGTTGTATCAGCAAAAGCATTTTTACCAGCGATGGAATAGTCTGTATATGATAGCAGTCTTCAGTCCTACGCTACGATGTAGATGTCTAAATTATAATATCAGGGCCAAAGATAGGCAACAACTTTGTTTTGCTACAGAAAGACAACTTTTAATTACTTCCCAAACAAAAACGGCCAGCTCTCAACTTTATATAATTTGATAACTTCAACTTGAACGTTTCCATTCGAAAGCGAAGCCGTGATAAACAAATCCGTTCCGTGATTGTTCAGATTTACTACTTTATTATTGTATATTTTAAAGTCCTTAGAATTTATATCCGGAATAACATAACCAAACATCACGTCTGTTCTTCCCGAAGGGTTAGGCAGAGGTGACCTATAGTTAATCTATAGGATAAAAAAAAAATCACATAAACCTACATTGGCCTCCACCCAAATCCCGAGGCTGTTAAATTACTGGACAGCAGTGAATCTGTCAATCGACTTAAGAGAAGTCAAGTAATATGAAGAGGTAGCAGTGGGCACTGGCCCCTGTACCTGAAACGTCACTTTATTCACGCAACGAAACTGATAATAATCCAGAAAGGACTGATGGCAGTTATTGGAAAGAGAAAAAAAAACCTATATTGGCACTTATGAAACGTCAGAAGCTAGGTGAACAGTTCCAATTGGCGTTTCCTATGGAGAAGAGACGACAAGATATACCACGGTTACTCTTTTAAAAAAATCCTCATCACTACCATCATTATCATTAGAAAACCAGCGTCAGACAGCATCTGTCTGGCATAAATGCTGAAATTAACCTTTTTGGCATAGCCGTGAGGCACACATTAATGCTGTCAAAGCATTAGTGATCAGTGATTTTTTTTTTAACGTTGCCCCGCACTAAGATTTTTTTCTGTGTCGTGGGTGCGTTTACAAACATTTAACAAACAGCCAGACCCGGAACAACTACTTGTAGGTCATACAAATATTTGTTCCGTGCGGGAATTGAACCAGCGACACGCAGCGCAGCAGTCAATCGCTTAACCACTGCGCCAACCGTGCCGTCAAGCAGCATTACTTGTACTGTTTATTTTGTTTATCTGTGTTTCACGAACTGTGTCCAATTAAACTTTATTCTTTCTTTACCCACATTTCCCCAGTTATATTTAAGTCCCATGGAATAGGGGGCGAGCTTATTGCCATCAAATGAACACCAAACCAGACTTCGGGGTGCTACTAAGAAATTCTTGATGGAAAAATCCAAGTACAATTTGCCTGAACTGGGTATCGAACCCTCATACTCAGCAGTAGCGCTTGCTACCACTAGACCAACGAGGCGGTACCTAGAATGTCACAGTGTAACTCATATTTATGCCAAGTTTGCGCGCAAAAGTAATACGAGGAAAATATATGGCTAACCCCCGCACTCACAGATGTCAATTAACGTTAATGAACCTTTAACTTCATATTAATTAGGCACTTTGGTGAGGCTGGTATATCTTTGCGGGCAGTGAAAGTGTTAAAGAACCCAAATGTTCTAATTTTTTTATTTGCATTTTTGGCATGGACCATCTTTAGTTAATCAACTAGCTCTTGGCTGCGTCTTTGCCCGCGTGAATGTCGGAAAATATCCCACGGGAACATATTATCGGGATTAAAAGTACCCTACGTGTTAATCCAGGTTATAAACTATCTATGTGCCGAATTTCATCTACAACCGCTCAACCGTTTTCGCGCCAATCCGGAACATACTTACATCCGGACAAACAGACAAACGAACAAAAATTAAAAATCTATATTTTAGGCATCAAACTCCTGCAAAATCTTGTATCTCGCAAGCAGAGTTTACCGCGCTATTAGTATAGATACAATTTCCCAACATCAATCGTTGGGCTGCTGTTGTTGTTGCCCACCAGACATAACACCCATCTGGTCGGAGGATCCTCCCTTTTCTATGGAGGATGAGTGAACTTTACGCCCTGTTCCTCATACCTCTATACTGGTGACCTGATTTGAACACGCAACCTTGACCCGTGATATGAATTACCTTCTGATCTCCTTCTGCGTTTATCAGCTATTTTTATTACTGGCCTTCCGCCTGGACACGCGTTACCGGCCGACTTGGAAATCTAAAAAGACTTCGAACCCAAGTCGGCCGGAGCAAAGTCAATCTCCACACATGGGGGTTCACGGACGGCTCTGATTTCAAGTGCGTATGTGGCACCTCCCCACAGACAATGGCCGACCTTCCATCCTGCGCCGCATACCCTGTCACCTGTGCACTTGATGTTCTTATGACTGCGTTAGTGAGCGGAGTTTGCGTTGCAGAATTTTGGGCCGAAGATGTTTGAACTTTTTGCCATCAATACCCTAAGAAGAAGAAGCTATTTTTAATGATGCAAAGACTAGAATGGAAATGCTTCTAATGGAACAATTACACTTTCGACCAAAGAAAACTACCTTTGTCCGACTCAGCTCAAATACTTCAATCTTTTATTCATAGTGCTACAGTTAGTGCCGCACTGGTACTAACGCTGTGGTGCTATAACTGACGGAATACATCTCGTAAAGGCCGGGAACTACCGGGTAGAAGCTTGTATATAAACTGTACAAAGTAAGCCGTTCTTAGCTTAGGTACTGTAAGCCTACGTTCAGAGGACTAAGCTTTCATATATCACACACTCTCCTCCTGTTTGTCCTAACTATCTAGAATCTTCACAATGTATTTCGAATTTCTATAGATAGCTCCCAATTCATCCCAATCGAATTTCGAAGTACCTACCTATCTATTTAGGAAAACGGAAGTTCTACTTTTTGGGGAAAATCCGAATTAAGACCTCAGATATATCAATCAGGAATTTTCAACGTGTTCTCCGAATCAATTAATGATTGTTATATTTTCCGGTTTGGAAATGTTTAAATGGGACATGTATCGTTCGCGAACGGCAGTAGCTGGAATTCGTTTAATGGAATTCAGGAAGCTCTTTGAGGAAGTAATGATATAAATATTATTGCTGTGCCGTTTGGAAATCTTAAAGTCAATGCAGTAAAAGAAGATCTTAGAAGTCGTCATTAGGCACAGATATACAACGTGCCGCTACAATGGCGATATTAATTTAACACACAAGTAGGGCTAGTGGCCAGTAATCATAAAAAATATAACGACATATAATAATTCGTAATTTGAAAACTACCGCCTGCGCCGCTCGCCGACGTAGGGCTCTCTCTCTCTTTCCTCCAATTCTCCTACTCTTTGCACCTTATTCGTTTTAATTTTATTGATGAGATCCGTGACCCCGGCAAGTGGCCCCTGCACCACAGTTCTTTAAGTATAGGTTTGCCCCGAAGATGCTATTTCAGAAAATTGTAAATACATAAATAATTAATAACGTTTAATGAAATTGAAATATGTTCGCGTTTTCGTACGCTGCATGAGAACCGTTCAGGAGTCAATATCACAGAGAAAACTAAATAATATTTGTATCAAAACATCACAAGTCCGCGACCTCACAAACAAATGTGAAATATTGTAACATTTAGGCAATTGTTCGGACCGTCCTCGGCTTTTCACAAATAAACAGCCCGAGGTCCTGACCGGGAAGAATGAAGGACCCTTTTCTTGAACTATTATTCTGACAATGAAATTCCGCAAAGAACACCTGATATATTATATCAACTAGCGTAAGGACAAAGAATATCAACGGTAAAGGAATGGCAAAAAAGGGAATTGTAACTTTGAAAACCGCTTCTGAGCAATTACACATTTAACTACATACTTCCTACTAATTCTATCCTACTTCCTGCTAATATTATAAACGTGAAAGTTTGTGAGGATGGATGGATGGATGGATGTTTTTTACTCTTTCACGCAAAAACTACTTAGCGGATTTGGATGAAATTTGGCACACAGATGGTTTATAACGTTTAGTCCACTCTCGGCCCCTCGACCTCCAAAACCAGGATTAATACATAGGATACTTTTTATCCCGAAATTCCAACGGGAAAGAAACATATGCGGGTGAAACCGCGGGGTGCAGCTAGTACTTTATATTTCAAAGATCATAATGACAATCTCGATACCAGCAAAACTTCAGAACTTTCTAATATTAAACTTGAAGCAACAAACCCGAAATATAACTCAAATATACATAAGTAAGTACTGAGGCAAACTAGTTTAAGTATATATTAATTCTGTGCAAAATAAACAGAATGTCTGCGAGGATTTGTGCAAATACTGTGAGTCTTAAAGAACAACGGATTAAGCCGAAATCCGTCGTAAACGGGAGATTTACTCCGTGCATCCCGACTACGTGAATCAACGCACATCATAAACTTAGGTATACGTACATAATGCTGCTCCGCGTAAACTAACAATGTGGGTACATGGGGCTGCCAATGTTTAGAACCCAGCCTAAAATATGGGAGTTAGTTTGTAAATTAATTTCTGAATGGGAATACATCCAACCTGTATGTGGATGGATATGAATACAATAATAAATACCACATATAACAAGGATATAATGAAACATGCAGAAGGTATAATGAAACCAATTAAGTCTATGTTAAAGTAACCGAATTGTTTAATGGAAATCTCATCGTCGCACTAGATATAAGTAGTCTTGTACAGAATTATTTGCTGATAGCTTTTACTGCTTCGTCGGATAGCAACGAGCGCAGATGGCTAATGGCTCAACCAACCAATTGAAAAATACTTCCTAATGGCCATAATTGGCGTTTCCGAGTTTGAGGACACAACTTTGCTGGGACAGACAAGATTGAAATAAATCAAAACGGCTACAAATGTCTACGTTTCGAATGGAATCAATGGATTCCTGAAACTCAAACTTCCCCTGATTGTAAATACACGGTCCGTCGAATTTTGTAGTCGAAAAAAGCAAAACGGTCTTAAAAGAATGCTGAAATAGGAACGTCTGTTATAACCAACATTCCTATCTGGAGGATCAAAAATTTCCTATGGTGCTTTTTCCGTCTACATTCCTTAAATTCTTGACTTTTGACTTATTGAAGGATTCACTAATTCTTGGTTTTGAACCCGAAATTAATATTTCTAATTCGGGAGAACAGGGTTATATTTTTGACATTATAACTTTTAAAATAATGCTATTATAATACTTGGCAGTGAAGACACTTGCAATTGACTCTGACTTACAAAAGTATGCAGACAGTTAAAACCGTTGTTTTCCGTGTTATTTTCAATCTTATAGTGAAAACAAAACGTGCATCAAAAACAAGAACCCTATAAAACTAAATTATCTTTACTTTAAAAGATACTTTGACCACTAGCTTGTTTCGGCCTTTCTTCTCAGAGTAGTCAAATAGGAAAGGCCGACATCATCTAGTTTTTAAAATATGATTGTAAAAGTCTTTATACTAACCCTCTTACACACATAAAACCACTAAAAAGTATTTACTAAAAATCATCAAAAACCGTTACAATTTCCTCCATTACCAAAAACCTCCACCAAACCACTTATTTCAATTTCGGGCGGCTTCACCACTTTAGCATAGCAACCCTGTACGTACACACAGATTGTGTTGCCAGCAATCCGTCGGGTTGCCGACGAAGGCAAGGATTAGCTACCAATTACACCTCTCAGCTGGCTTTGTGCCGTGACGTGTCACCATGACTTGTGCACTTTAAACGTGTTATGAATTCTGGAATTTTTCCGTAGCTTTCGTGCTGGTAAAGTTTGAAATATGGTTTTGTGCTTCAGGTGATTTTAGTTATAGTTTTTTTTATTAGAAGCTTTTTATGGCCTGTATGTGTGATTATTGAATGTATAAGTCACAGTTGAAACTCTTAACCGGTTAAAACCATTTTTATAGTACTGTGTGACCTAAACCCGCACTTAAATCACGCTTTTCTGTGACTTAAGTTGTCCATTTTTACACAGAAAAGCGTGACTTAAGTGCGGGTTTAGGTCACACGAGCTATATACGATACGTGTGACTTAAGTAGTCTGTTAATGCACATCATTTAGTATTTTACAAATTTCACGTCGAACAATAATCTTATTGACTGCAAAAATCTGTGTAAACCATATTTAGAAACCATATTGGATTGAGAGGTTTTTGTTACCGTTTTTTGTAGTGATTATATAATGAAACTAAGACGTTATGTGAAAACGGTTTTAGAGAAAAAGCAGTTTTTGACTGAAACCAGTCAACACAGTGTACACACCATTCCACACCATCACCTTTGTACGTATTTTTCTGTTTCTTTCTTCTTGTCTGATTATATGTGTGTACATAAATAGTTAAATAAATACATAAATACACTTGTATAAAGTTCCTTTTAAAAGGGAAAACATTTTCTCTTGTTAGCACAAGTGGATATAGGACTGGTTTGTTGAGGAAAAGTGTTTTTGGTATGGCACCGGCTATTTTTAACCACATTCCTAATTCCATAATAGAGGAACCAGTAACAACTTTATATAAAGAACTAACAGCACTTCTATTAAATAAATGTTACTACTCCGTATCGGATTTTCTAGCTGATAAATTTTAGTTTTATCAATGTCTGTATGTTTGATCATGAACTGCATCAATGTTCGCATGCCAAAATAGTAAAATGTACAAGGATTATTTAATATTATTGTTACCAACTTCTGATTAAATAAATGAATATTCTATTCTATTCTAGCTTTTAGTGACTGAAATGACTGCCGAAACAAAGGTTTAGATGTACATGCATAGATAAACCATACCAGAGAAACTCGCCCCAATATTAACCAATCCAACGCACACACAAATACACATCATTTAGGTAATCCGGCTTACACCACTATCTATAATGATGGTCCAAATTGATCTAGTAATATAATCATTGGTTAGGCTTAACTCGTATGTAAACAAAACCTAGCATTGCGGTAACCAGACTAATCCCAGATTATACAGATGATTGGCCACAGGTCTGCTTGTGGTAGGTTCCGTGATACCCATTATCTGACTGTTTAGTACAATTTTAGTACATATTTATACTAATCAACCGCGACCACATGTTCAATCATTTGTTTGTTCGGTGGTTTCGAAAATGTTGCGTTATTTATGTGGTTACGTATTGGAAATCTATTAGGGAATAGGATGAGTTATTTTGATGCGTGTATGTTCGACAGGAGCTATGGAAATCTGGAATTCAAAATCATTACATGGAACTGAAACATGACTGGTGAAATGTGGATATCTACAGGCTGGCAGGGACATCGACGAGCTATCTGTTACCATGGATTCAGTACATGATTTTGAACGCAGGGGATGAAATTTTTCGTCGGTTATTGTTTTTTAATCCGCTGTTCCATACATTTGGACTAGATAGGTATTGCACTTTTGTATGAGACAGCTGCTTCTATGCTGGGGGGTCATAACGTGCTGAATTTATGGTTACTGCCCCACCCTGTATAGGTACATCTCTGCCTGACGGATACGTTATGCAATCGTTCTGGTATTATGACAATACATTGAACTTCAAATAAAATCTGAAAACACTAAAATATTTCTGGGTTAAATTTCCAATACTCACATTAAATTAAAATTAAAAGTATGTGCCTACCTAAATACTATGAACAAGATATTTATGGGTTTATTTATAAACATTGTTTAAAGTTAAGAGACGTTTAAATGTCAAAAACTAATGGTTAAACAGTCGGTAATCAATAGATACTTAACTAAAGATTAAAAGATTTCCTAAAATATTAGGTGCGATGGCAACTAAGTATTTTGATCTTAGATCTATTCGCTTACCGCCTAAATACCTACAGTTAGATATAAATCTAGTTTATACTAAAATATTATTATTTCAGTAACGAAAATATTCGCACCACTATGTAGTAACACATTGGCACAGATCCATAATAAACAGCTACCAACACAACGATAAAAGCCAACTTTGACGAAATAACTTTCCAAGATTTTAATAGGCTGGTGCTCAAGGCTTGGGATACACAGGGAACCGTCATACATAATTAAGCACTGACTTAAAACGCCTGATAAAGTCTTCGAAGAGGGCGAAATTGAGAGAGAACACTCGGAAAGTTGACCCCATCTCGATGTGGGACAGCTTGGAGGAGTCTCACTCTTCCCAACTATCCTAGCTGTGAATAAGAGAGAAAGACTCATGTTATAGGTAAGTATACATATCGATATATAAAGAGTGACATTTTCAAATAATAAGCGATGTAAACAACAGTAAAATATGCGTTCTCACCATGCATCCTGTATGAAGAAATTTTCTTATTTATCAATACACTCTCATGGTTCCCATGCACCTCCGTCGTATCTTTTGTACACCTCGCACAGAACCTGACATTGAAAAAAGACCCCTCAATAAATTGCCTTTTACACACACATCAATATCTCAAATGGTTTTCTACGAACAGTCCGGAGACAGGATTTGTGCCAGGTTGATGGCAATATGCTCCCCCCTATTACATGCGAATTGTGGGTGTACAATAGGGTACACCTCTGCCTAACTCTTCGGGGGTTACAGGCGCGATATTATGTATGTTTTCTACTAAAGTAACTTACTATTACCAGCAGCTGCAACTTGAGGTCAGCCCTGACCGCTTAAATCCAAGCATAAGAGAGATTTGCTGCCGCCATGATGTTTCTAATTGCAGACTAATCCGAGCTCGCCATGAAAGCCGCGGCCCGACCACTGCGATGGGCCACGATGCAACTAAACTTGTGTTTACATGCTGCAGTTGAATTAATTGAATTGAAGCCAGTGTTTCTGCGTGTTTTTGGGACTAAAACAAGTAACTAATTGAGAGCAGAGGGCCTAGATAAAGTGTATTTCTATAAGTGATTACGAAAATCGAAAATATAAAAATATTGGATTGACTTGCTACCGAAAGAGAGCATTGGTGGCCCAGTGGTAATGGCCGCGACTTACGCGAGTTGTTACAGTCGTGGGTTCGAACCCAGGCCGGCGCTTTACTTTGTGTAATTTATTTCATCACCATTGCTCTTAAAAACGGTGAAGGAAAACATGTGAGGAGAAATGTCTTAGGACCAAAAATTCGAAGACATATATGATATCTACCAACCCGCACTGGGCTCACGTGGTGGATTACGACCTTTTCCCTCTTACACAGAGGAGGCCCGTGTCCCAGCAGTGGGGCCGTTATAGGCTAATTATGAAAAACTTACGTCAATCCTGTTGAAAGTTGTTGAAGATAAACGAAACGCTTTGAAAGCGATTGCCAATTGTGTAGGCCTTCAGAATGCAAATGATGAAATGCAACGCATGACAATGCAAGCAAAAACGCGCAGATTTCGATGTCACGGGATTTTGCGTTACTGACGGCCAAATCCTACCGCACTGTTGTGCTTTTGCGTCATCTATCGCTAACTATTACGGCTATGAACTTGGTTTTAGACAAATACTCAGATTTATTGAAAACATCAGGGATTGAATAGCAAGGACGTGTCAAACAAAAACAGTACCTAATGACCATAATGCTGTTATTTTGATCTAGCTATTACTTCAAAATACTATTTGAAGCAGTAGGTACAAAACTAATGCTTCATGAGACGACTTTTGCCCGCGGCTTCGCCCGTCTTGATGTCGGAAAATATCCCACGGGAACGTACTACTAGGATTAAAAGTACCCTATGTGTTAATCCAGGTTATATACTATCTGTATCCTAAATTTCATCTGAATATGTACAGCCGCTTTTGTGCACATGCGGAACATACATACCAGAAAAACAGGTAAGCAGACAAAAATTATAAAAACTACTAGCAGCGCCCCGCGGTTTCACCCGCATAAATTTCGATCCCGTGAGAATATCGGGATAAAAAGCATTCTATGTGTTAATGCTGGTTATAAACTATCTGTGTGCTAAATTTCATCCAAATCCGATGAGCAGTTTTTACGTGAAAGAGTAACAAACATCCATCCATCCTAACAAACTCTCGCGTTTATAATATTACTAGCTTCGGCCAGGGGTTTCACCCGCACAAGTTTCGATCTCGTGGGAATATCGGGATAAAAAGTATCCTATGTGTTAATCCTGGTTATAAACGATCTGTTTGCCAAATTTCATCCAAATCCGATGAGCAGTTTTTAAGTGAAAGAGTAACAAACATCCATCTATTCATCTTCACAAGCTTTCGCGTTTATAATATTAGTAGAATAGGATATTTTCGGCATTTCGTTCCCACATTTCGTTGCAAATACTTTTTTTCAAAAATATTCAATGCACAGTTTTGACTTCGTTAATATTTTTTGTCTTCTTCTTTTTGTGTCAATTGTACAGACGCTAGAGCACATCAAGCTACTACAATCTGTCAAATTTCTTTAATAGTATTTCAACTTTATTGCTAAATAATTAAGGTTCAATGTTGATTGGGAAAATTGGACAGTTTCAGGTAGCTTGACCTGCTGGCGTCTGTACTTTTCTTCGATGTTTTATATTCCCTGAGCCAAATATGTGGGTAGTACTACTTTGTTATACTTATGTTTAAATTTTAACCGACTAACCGCTCAGCATAAGTTAAATATTTTAAGATTTTTCCTGTATTTTTTTTTGCCTTACTTACTTATTTTCTGTCTTTCTTACTTTCTTTATAATGTCTAAAGACAAAATCATGTTTGGATAACAGAACTTCTTCCAAACATATAATAAATGAGTATTTACCTCTACTTGGAAATGTAAAATGAGTAGATTTCCTCTGGATTGTGGTTTCTTGGAAAGTTACACACAGTTAATACGATTACGCTTTAAGATTATCCCTAATACGAACAGACAGGTAAATATTTGACAAGGATTTCTGAGCAAAGATATGAAAGTGGTTTTCAGAAATAAAGATTAATGCTCTCAAAAGCTTATACGTATGGTCACCAAAGGAGATAAGTAACCAGGCCCGTCGGATATAGTTGAAGTTTAGTTAGAAACGAATGAATGTTTTCGAATAAAATTAAATTTAATTAATAGAAAACAAACAATTCATTTATCAAATTAAATTTCATTCGGAAACATCCATCGGTTTCTTACAAAACTTCAACTATATCCGACGACCCTGGTTACTTATCTCCTTTGGCAACAGTGCATAAAAGCATCCTTCAATGCTAGTGGTTCTATAGTTACGACCGCATAGATACAAAGCACAAAGCACACAAACAAACATCCAAACATCATATTAAAGCCAGCACACGATTTCCATTGGCCTCAAAGGCATCTGCAGTCCATACACTAACCATTACGAGCTTTCTGTCAATACATTAGAAATCCAATCACACATACGTCACAGCCGGTCATAATCCGACTGAGAAAGACATCAAAAGCAATAGTCCATATGACTGTGACGTCACGGCTCGGTAACCAGAACTGGCCTGGCCAGGCCACGTATTTCGGTATTATTGCAAAACGGAATACTGGCAGCGTCTAGTTATTCAGGACTACACCAAACATCTTCGTTGGCTTTAATCCAGGGGGCCAAGTTGGGGAATTAAAGTGACTGGATGGTGTACTGCTTTGAGTATGTTAGGGGTGCTGACTTCTTGGGCGGAGCACCGCCGCGTCCTCGTGGCGGCGATCGGCGGCGGCGATCTCTCGCGTCCGGCCCTGATCCAGGCCATGGTATGGAGCGAGAGTGCATAGGAAGCCGTCACCTCCTTCTGCGAAGCAGTAATGCTCGCAAAGGAGGAGGCGGAGCGCGTGAGGGAGAGGCAATCTCTGCGCCCTCACGCCCCTAGTCGCCGCAGGAGACGCCCTGGACGTCGGGAGTCACCAGCCGACTCCCGGCCACCGTAGGCGCGGGCTTGCGGGAGGCGAGCAATGGGCAGCTCGCCGCCCGGTAAGGACCAGGCCCGGGTCGACAGCGCGTTGTGTTCCACGCGCGCCTCAAAGAGATGTCAGCACGAACTGACGGGGTTCGCTAGGGCCGTGGGTTGTTTGAAAGAGATACCGTGGCCCCTGGCACAGGCAACTGATGGAAAATGGGTGGGTTTTAGTCAATAAAAGTCTGTCACGCCCTTCCGC
Organism: Apamea monoglypha; assembly: GCA_911387795.2. Taxonomy (NCBI): domain Eukaryota; kingdom Metazoa; phylum Arthropoda; class Insecta; order Lepidoptera; family Noctuidae; genus Apamea; species Apamea monoglypha. The sequence continues at coordinate 7,210,534 of OU426918.1, forward strand.
TTGATTTCCCACCCAAAAAAAAAGGGCATGAACCTCCACAAGAGGGGGTTCATGGAAGGCTCTGACCTCCGGTGTGTATGCGGTGTCCTTCCACTGACAATGGCTATCTTGCACCGCACTGGTTTTGTTAAGAATATTTTTTCTTTTTTTTTTTTAAAACGTTGCCCCACACTAGGAATTTCTCCTGTATCGTGGGTGCGTTTACAAACATTTAAACTCACATACACAAACAGCCAGTCCCGGAACAACTGCTTGTAGGTCATACAAATATTTGTTCCGTGCGGGAATCGAACCCGCGACACGCAGCGCAGCAGTCAATCGCTTAACCACTGCGCCAACCGTGCCATCAAATGGGCATCAATATTATAACAATTTTCACAATCTATTTTATTAATAGCTTTCAAATCAAACTGGTATTTTCGTGCCTGTGCTAAATCTACATAACAAATTTTATCGGCAATTTGTAACGTTTGTGATCACAAATGGTAATTCAAGTAAAATATTACATCAACTAGTATGTATTTCCATAATGCGTGACTCTTCCTAATTAATGACATCCTGGTATTTGACAAGAGAGTAGTAGGTATCACCTTTTTTATTTAATTTTTGCTGTATCTATAACACGTGAAATTCATAGGTGTGTTGTTGAGCATAGAGCCTCTCTTTTCATCTGCCAATTCCCACGCTCCTGTGCCAGCCTCCTCCAGGTTCTACCCGCGATGGTAACAATGTCGTCCGCACATCTTGCAAAGGACTTAAACTATATCAAATTCATAGTTCCAATTTTTTTCAAAAAGAACACATAAAATGAATAAAATAAGAAGAAGGATCGGGTCTTTAATCAGCCACGCAAAAAAAAAAAACACGCTATGCCCTGTCCATTAGGTAAACCGTTTTTTGACAGATGGAACTAGTGATTGCAGCAACACACAATACATGACACGTACGGTATCATAATGTATGTAAGAACCTATAAATAGATAATTCAATAAGATAAAGCAGTTTTTATATTTACTTTTTTACGCGTTTTTAAGTTAACTTTTACGTAATCTGGAATATGTACGTTCTAAGATAGCTGTCAAAAAACGGTTAACCTAATGGACAGGTTTGTTTTGCTACCCCTTTCTCAATTCATCCTTCCATAGATCCTACATCCATGTTGCATGGCTCTCTTGCAATTAGTTTCCGCTCAAAGCACGTCTGCCGCAGACCGAAGTCTATGATCCAAGCTAAACCAACGGAAAACAGATTTCCTGTATAAGTAAATCGCCGACAAAGTAAAGGAATGATTCATAAACTCGTTCCGCTGAATATTTTGATGAAGGAAATAATTATTTACTCACTAGGAAAATAACTCGGTCAGATTTGGATGTTTATAGAGCGGTTGGAAATAGCCGATTTTTTGCAAGTTTGTAGTGTGATGTTGATTTGTGGAACATTGTTGCTGAGTATATGATATAATGTTCATGAAATAGCCTTTTAGTGCACATTTTCCAAACAAGCTCTCTCAATATCCAATGAGGCTTAATCAGCCTACAATATTCCCATTGCTGCAGGGAGACAGGCCTCCTCTATGTGAGAGGGAGTGGGCCATAATCTACCACTCAGGCCCAGTGCGGGTTGTGGGTTGTCACATGTCTTCGAATTTATCGTTCTAGGACATGCCGGTTTCCTCACGATGTTTTCCTTCACCATTTTGAGAGCAGTGGTGATGAAATGAAGAACATGCTTAATAATATAGCTTTTTCATCCAAAAAGTGCGTACTGTCTGAACCCTTGTCTTCAGTCTTTGGACTTCGTTATGATAAAGGACGGTTCCAAATACTCGCATAAGACAATAAATGTTGAATTCGACATTTATGTGGCATGTCAGACGTTGGGCCAAGCTTTGCATTGAATAACTGAGTGCTCACAGTAAATGTCAAAACACGATACTAGGAGATATTTAATCAATGTGTTTATAATATAACTATTACTGTCAGATTGTAAATGCATATTATATACAGTTTATTTTTTAAATTTTATTCTATGAAATATAAAAAAAACATTAAGTATTTTTATTTAAATATAGTACTTAGAGCAGGCAATTCAGTATGGAAAATAATAGAATAGAATAGAATAGAATAATCTCAGACAAATGTCCACCTGTAGCAGCATGGCAGATGTGAACCCTTTTCACTGCGTTTTTCATGACATTTCGTTATTTCAGTGACTGTGTCTCAGATATTTTGTTTTAATTCTTGAAGGTTCATTGGCCTGTTAGCATAGACACGTCCCTTTAGATAGCCCCACAAAAAAAAGTCTGGAGCTGTTAAATCCGGGAATCTTGGGGGCCAATCAATGTCACCGTTTCTCGAAATTAATCGACTCGGAAACGTTCTTTTCAACGTCTCGATTGTGGCTCGTGCCGTATGACATGTGACACCACCACATGTTTCCGAAGCCCAACTAATTCGCTTGATGTAAGAAAATTGCTTTATCTGTTACAATGCCATGCTGCTCAAATTTAATCACTAAACGAGGTCATTGTTAGCCGTGAAGTTAAGTGATTTCTACCAAAAATTGGCCGCAATTTTCTTAGAATTTCCGCAGTACATGATTGGGTTGAGTAGAATGTTTAAATAATTAAAACACTTTGTTCAGTCGTAAAACGCTCCATAACAAATTTGCCGTATCTACACAAAATAATTTTCATGAAACAATTGTCGTATTTGCCGCCAAAACAAAATGGCGGCAAAAAAAAATTGTATACCTCAAAGTTGCCCTGTGTTAAAGTCGCTCATCGTGTCTATCTGTGTGACCGCGGTGATCATCTAAACTACGCAACGGATTTCGAAAAAAAAAATAGAAAATTTATTCCGGAAGGTTTATAAATATAATACATCAATATTAAAGATAAAGGGATTTGTGGCTAAGTAGTAATAACAGCCGCACAGCAGATCGATCGATCAAGTTAAGCTGCGCTTACCGCGATTGCTCGGTGGATGGGTGACCATTGTTACATACCAAGACCTCTCCGTGCCACAGAAAGCGCGTTAAACCGTTGGTCCCGGCTGTCATTCGTGGATCTTTGGCTTTCGTTACGGGTCGTTAGAAGCACGAAATTCTGACAACCAGTCTTACCAAGTGATTTCGTATTACTCAGGAACTGGGTTGTGGAGGTCAGATAGGCAGTCGCTCCGTGTCAAATACTCAGCTGCGTCTGATTGGACAGCAAGGCGACCCCAACATAGTTGGAAATGGCAAGGAAGATGAGGAGGGTTAATTTTCTTTTAAGTTCCATCTAAAATGCTAAGGCTATAAGATTCTATTCTAATTAAGTTCCCTTTTACACGAACAAATTAGTCCAATGTTCAACTAAACTGCACAGATGTAAGCTTAAATGTTGATTCTAAATGAACATCAAAAACGTATTTCCTTGTAAATGAAGTCTGAATGAATGCGATCTCACTTCTGAGTGAAGATAAACGCACTTCACTCGGTTAATGTAATGAAATTTCATGGAATTCAGGAAATTCGCTGTAAAATGAACTGGCTGAAAGAAGCTTCCTGTAATATGTGAGGTTTTGTAAAGAAATCGAGGACTTTCCTAAGAAGCATGCTTGTGTCATGGAAGGAGAGAGACCTTCCTGTATTTCCTGACGGCACTGTTGGCGCTGTGGTTAAGCGATTGACTGCTGCGCTGCGTGTCGCGGGTTCGATTCTCGCTCGGAACAAATATTTGTATGACTACTTATTACTTAATCTTTATAATTTTTAAATCAGTCTGTGAAAATGACCATAACACATGCTTGAAGGCAAAGAAAGGAAATAACTTTTGGTTTTTTTTATTTTAGAGTACCGGTGCCCGCGACTACATTCGCGTGGATGTCGGAAAACAATAATGTGTCTCTTTACTAATTATTATTTTTCCAATGGCTAATTTTTCCAACGCCAGACAATTTTATCCGAAGAATAATTTTGAATTTTTTACAGTTCTTTTATAAAAAATCTGTCAGACGTAAATTTTATTCCAAGATAAAAAAATACCTGTTTGAAAAATCTGCTCTAAAATAAGTAAGTTACTCCTTATTATATATTTCTTATAATATCAGATCTGCCAGTGAATGTCTTGTCAAAATAAGCCCCGCCGTTTCGGAGATTAGCTAGCTATATTAAAATAAAAAAATCCGAAACGGCGGGACAAACAGACGGACCGACAAAAAATTTAATGATTGTTTTTTTGTTATAAGTACCGTATTACTTTCATAAGCATTTCGTATTATAACTGTTATTTTGACATTACAGACACTTCAATTTGAAAGAAAGAAAGACAATACGTTTATTTGCGGTAAACATGACGCAAAAAGAACATAAAAAACAAAAAAAAAACAATAAGAAAATGTTGAAATGCGTCACATCCACGCAAAATATCGCTCAGCATAATGCTGCGACCCTATGCAAGACAGAGCCCCAGCGCTGGTTTTCAGCGACAGCCGGCGCCGACGTAATGACGTCGTACGGTGCAGCAAAAAATTATTCTTCAACAAGTATTAAAACAATTATTTATATTTTTAAAGCAACCAGTTATTAGGACGCTGTACTGGTAATTTCATTTATTTGTATATAGATAGAATATGTATACATAAATAGCTACTCTTCTTTTTAAATGGTTTTTATTATCTGTATAGGTATATTTATTAACATTAAAATGCTTAAATATATACAATTCTTAGCTGCGCCCCGCGGTTTCACATTCATAAGTTTTGATACCGTGGGAATATCGGGATATAAAGTATCCTATATGTTAATCCTGGTTATAAACCACCTGTGTGCCAAATTTCATCCAAATCCGTTTAGTAGTTTTTGCGTGAAAGAGTAACAAACATCCATCCATCCATACATACAAACTTTCACGTTTATAATATTAGTAGGATTACACAACCAACTATTGACATTAGTTACTAAATTGAATAATGTAGTGAATAACTTCTTTTTAATAGTTTGAATAAACAAAATTAAAAAATAGACTTCCATTTATTTCAGGCAAAAATATGAATAGCTAACCTAACACAGATTAGAACCTTACAAACAATCAAAAGAAAATATGCGTTTGTCTGTAGTCACAGATAAAAAAAAAAGCTCAAAAAATAAAACAAAACCAAGTTCCTACTCCATACTAGCTCGCAACGCATTGGCCCAAAGACCGCCATTCACTAGGTGTAGGTATGTACACATCTCCAGAGAAATCACGAGAGGTTATTCAGTCTCCACCTACCTGACTATACAGGGCTATATACAGGGCCATTGTAAGCCACATTACACGAGTTCCCTATATATTCGAGAAATTTGTACCAGAGCACGGGTTTGAAATATCTTTTCAATTTCTGGAGGCTTTTTCATCATGAGTAGTGTTGTGGTTGTGTGTTATTTATTTGACATAGTGTGGTTGGTACATCATCCTCATGCTTTCTGAATTGTAATGTCACGGTATTGTTGTTGTGCTACGTAAAATAAAGTTTTGATATAGCACCTTTGGTAATTTGGTGGGATAGTTCGTTTCTTAGACTATAAATTTAATCTTGGAAAACTAGAAACTTAATTAACATACAAGGTATAAAAGACAGAGTGACATTTTATTAACGACTAGCTGCGCCCCGCGGTTTCACCCGCGTAAGTTTCGATCCCGTGAGAATATCGGGATAAAAAGTATCTTATGTGTTAATCCTGGCTATAAACTATCTGTGTGCCAAATTTGGTCCAAATCTGTTCAGTAGTTTTGGCATGAAAGAGTAACAAACATCCATGCATCCATCCATCCATACAAACTTTCGCATTTATATTACTACTAGCTGCGCCCCGCGGTTTCACCCGCATAAGTTTTGATCCCGTCGAAAAATCGGGATAAAAAGTATCATAAATGTTAATCCTGGTTATAAACCATCTGTGTGCGAAATATCATCCAAATCCGTTCAGCAGTTTTTGCGTGAAAGAGTAAAAAACATCCATCCATCCATCCATCCATCCATCCAAACTTTCGCGTTTATAATATTATATATATAATAATAATAATATTGCATTGTGCCGATAGTCGTGACAGCCAATGGCTTAATAGCCAAGAGCCTCGACAAACACCTGAGGAGGCTCTCGTTGGGCAGCTGGATCAAGGGCTTGATTCAGAAAGCGGTACTTCTGGACACGGCTCGCATTGTCAGGAGCTTCCTCTCTCTGGAGCCCTGACCGCCGGTAGCTTGGACCCTGTTCCCGATACCGGTGGGCTACTATTTTTTATATTTTTAAATGTTTTTATATCTTTTATATTCTAATATTTAAAAATATAATTTGTATGTTTACATTTAAATAAAGGAAATAATAATATTATTATTAATTAATTATCAGTAGGAGTAGGATAGGAAGTAGGATAATAGGAAGTAGGATAGTAGGATTAGTAGAAAAAGTAGGATAACAATGAAGGAATTGTATTAAAAAAGTCAAAAGTTTGTTAGATTGACATAAACTACCGAAAGCTTATTTAAACCCCTCGTCTGTCAGGCAAGCTTATTAAGGGCTAATTTTACCAAAGTATCTTTTATCCCTGGAATTAAATTGACGTCTGAAAGATTAGCGGGGTAATTGCGTAACACACTAACAGTAGCAAAGCTTTCATTTTGACAGTTCAACAATATTCATTGCTTTATTTACGTTGTTGAGCAGACACATTTTTCGAACATATGAAGCAATGGATTAGCAATATTCTTCAAAACGATTCAGAATGAGATTGATAGTGTGTTACGCAATTAGGGTGCTAGTGTGAAAAAACTATTAAAAATTCAAAATTTATTCTCAGGATAAGACTTATTCTAGGTATAAAAGTTTGGTGGAATTCTCCTTTTGTTCGCTAACAATAGATAAAGCAATTGTGTCTCATTAGTGACAGTTGAGCTCTTAATATGTCAATCCTGTTGAAAGTCATTGTAGGAATTCGTGAAGCTTTGAAAGCGATTGCCACTTGTCTATTTACCTATTGCCCTCTTTTTTTTTTTTTTTTCTGTTGGGAAATCATCAAATGACCCCTCCCGCTCTGGGTAGAGCGGAAGGGAGTGTCAGACTCTTACTGACTAAAACCCACCCATGTTCCTTCCTTCGCCCTTTATGTTCCGGGGTAGCGGTAACCCTTTCGGACAATCCCGCTGACCCGGCAGGCTTCGGCCCTAAGGGGCCCCTCAAATTATGCTGACATCTCTTTGAGGCGCGCGTGGAACACTTACGCGCCGTCCGGCACGGGCCTGGTCCTGATCGGGCGGTGAGCTACCCATTGCTCTCCGCCCGCAGACCTTTGCCCTCTGCACCCTAATTACGTAACACACTATCAATATCAATCTGAAGCATTTTGAAGGATATTGCTAATCCATGTCCGAAAATTTTTACTGCTCATATGACACATGATTGTACTCATCATAACAAACAATTTTACCAAAGGAACGTTTTTTTTTTTTTTTATTTACTAACCAAATGACCAGAAGGCCAATTCTCGTGATTTAAAACGTTCAAAATCTAGTCGCAGTCTCATCTCGGCGACAAAGAAATGTCAAAAACTTGTGAAAATATAGGGAAATTAGAGGTATTTTTGACAGATTGAGATTGAGATCAGACTGTGAACGTTCTCAAAATAATAGTATATGGTGAAGGTTGGGCTTTTTTTCGGTAGTTCGCACATGCACCTTGGCATTAACAAAAAAACGAGCTATCGTTTAATTACATAACGTTTAATTACAGCCAGTGTATCGTTTAATAACAATTTGAAATATAATTTTGAATAGACCTTATCGTCTATTTTAACATTATTATTTCAAGATAAACAAATATCAACTTTCTTTTAATGATAATTAGGTTGATTTCAGAGTGACTAGCACTATTGAAAAGTTATAAAAATATTTGAAGTTTTTTAAAGCGTAAACTGAACTTTGTTCAGTATGAATTGAAGTTATTTTGCCATAATCTCATATTTGTTTACATTTTTGGCAAATAAGATGGAGATTTGCAGATTAGGTACCGTACAGAGAACCCGCTGTTTATCAAACTCCGCAAGCTGTAAAAGTCATCCGAGGAAATCGAACTTCCATTCTTGAGTACCACATTGTTCCTAAGCCAAGGGTTAACGACTCCTTATCGCTGTAATGTTACTTTCTCTACACACACAGGCACCTGCAATGGGTTACACAGAATGCAATGGAAAAGTATGACTGATTTTCTGTATTTCCAGGCTTCGTTGAGAAAGGTGCACAATTGCTTTATAGGCATGGCGAATCAGACATTTTAAAAGAGCATAAAAGTTTTTCCTTTCAACTTGTAGGCAAAGGGAATTATGATGTTTGAACTGCTGGGACACAGGGCTCCTCTCTGTGAGAGGGAGTGGGCCATAGCCACCACGCGGGCCCAGTGCAGGTTGGTGGATGTCACATATCTTCGAGTTTATGGTTCTAGGTTATGCCGGTTTCCTCGCGATGTTTTCCTTCACTGTTTTGAGAACAGTGGTTATGAAATTAAAAACACAAAGTATAGTGCCTGTCTGGGTTCGAACATGTAAGTCGGGGCGATAAGTACGCTGCGGTAGCGTAACATTGAAAATGTGCGAAACAGCATTTTTATGGAAATTAAAGAAATGTTACATCAAAAGTAGCGTAACCATAAAGAAAATATGCTACCAGTACAGTATTTAGCTTAGATTCTTTTCCCGTCCCCATACCTACCTACATAAGTACATAATCAAAATACAATGTGGGGACGACGATACGATAATAATAACTTCGTAAATCTAATGACGTTCCCAATCTTATATACATAAATTCAATCAAATATATTCAATAGTTAGTCATTATAGCTAGTCTAAGAACCCATACTTATATTCAAATTTTATTTATGTTTCAAATTGACGTTATTTCAAGTTAAACAAACATCAACTTTATTTTAATGGTGATTAAGTTGATTTCAGAGTGACTAGCACTATTGAAAAAGTTATAAAAATGTTTGAAGTTGTAGCGTAAACTGAATTTTATTGTGTAGTAATTAAAGTTATTTTTCCATAAACTCATATTTGTTTACATTTTTGGCGAATATGTCGCGATTCAAATATAGATTGTTTTTTTATGACGGCACGGTTGGCGCAGTGGTTAAGCGATTGACTGCTGCGCTGCGTGTCGCGGGTTCGATTCCCGCACGGAACAAATATTTGTATGACCTACATGTATTTGTTCCGAGTCTGGGTGTTTTTCTATCTATAATATGTATGTATTTACAAAAAAAAAAATGGATATAAGTAGTTTATCAGCCATCTTGTTACCATAACACAAGCATTAGGTTGCTTAGCTTGGGACAAATGGTGCTGTGTGAAATGTCCAGGGATTTATTATTTATTATTTATTTATTATTTTTTTTTCTAAATTCCATGTTATAATTTATTTAATAGTTTCAAAATAATACTATGTACTAGTATCGATAATATTTTCATTTATTGGCGCCTTATCGACCCTCCTTAGTTTAAGTTGTATATTATGCCTCGTTGTTCTAGTGGTTTCAAGCGCTACTGCTGAGAATGGGGTCCTGGGTTCGATCCCTGGGTAGAGCAAAGCTGTTTTATTGGATGGTTTTACACCTGAAATTTCTCTGTAGCAGCCCGGAATCTGGATTTGGCTCGGTTGTTGGCAATGGCTCCCCCCCTTATTACCTTCATGCAACTTAACTATAAGAAAATGTGGGTAAACTTCTACCTAACCCTTCGGTCAATACAGGCGCGTGATGTTATGTGATGATTTTATATAATAAGTAAACAGCAAACAAAACGGTACGCCCATTCACAGTCTATAACAACCACGAACAGTCTCAAACAACGTAATTCAAGTCCTCAAATTACCCGAAACAGTAAGAAGTTGCAAAATACTTAATTGTTATGAAACGAAAACTCGCGCTTCAGAAAATACATAGTTTAACTTGTTAACTGGCCGTTAATCGTCGCTGTTAAACGTAATTACGTAAACCGTAGTTCAACAACGGTGAATCCGATACTTTGTTTGTGAAACAAACTGAACACTGTTAACAATTAACACGGAGTTAAAATAGGAGATAGTGAAGCATGCTATCAGGTACTCGTATGCAAATGATTACGGGTTTTTACTCATATTTACCCGACTGCCCCAGAAGGAGGGGAATGTTTTTCTCATTAATTTCCGGTTCATTACCAGTCGACAGCGATGCAGAGATTGGTGCTCAAATAGGAATACCTTTGGAGCTCAATACATAAGTGCCCAAAAAATAGGTGCTCAAACGGGAATACTTCTACTATATGACGCTATATTTTAGTTTTAGTTAGAAATCATTTTTGAGTTAGAATATAATATTGTTATTTCCTTTATTTCATTTAAATACCTACAAATTACATTTTTAAATATTTTTATAAACAAAAAGATAAAAAAACATTTAAAAATATAAAAAATAGTAGCCCACCGGTATCGGGAACAGGGTCCAAGCTACCGGCGGTCAGGGCTCCAGAGAGAGGAACCTCCTGACAATGCGAGCCGTGTCCAGAAGTACCGCTTTCTGAATCAAGCCCTTGATCCAGCTGCCCAACGAGAGCCTCCTCAGGTGTTGGTCGAGGCTCTTGGCTATTAAGCCATTGGCTGTCACGACTATCGGCACAATGATTGCTGAGTCCACATGCCACATGTCGACAACCTCGCGAGCCAAGTCAAGATACTTGATTTGTTTATCTTTCTCGGCTTTCACGAGGTTCTCATCATGCGGGACGGTTATGTCAACAATCATTGCACGCCGCTCTGATCGATCCACCACCACTATATCAGGCTTATTGGCAACAATAGTCCTGTCAGTGATGATGGATCGATCCCAGTACAATGTGATATTTCCATTTTCGAGAACTGGGTCGGGCACATACCTGTAGTACGGCACCTCCGATTCCACAAGGTTGTATTTCAGAGCAAGTTGCTGATGTATTATCCTAGCTACAAGGTTGTGTCTATGCAAGTACTCTCCGTTAGCTAGACGAGAACACCCGGAGATAATATGCCTGATTGATTCCCCCGGCCGGTGGCATGCCCGACAGATGTCAACCGTGCCGTCTTTCACAATAAATCTCCGGTAATTGTTCGTCATCATAACTTCGTCCATAATTGCACAGACAAAACCTTCGGTTTCTCCAAAGAGGTCACCGAACCGCAGCCAGGCTACGGACGCTAGTAAATCTACATCGGGTCCATGTAGGGCCCGGTAAAAGCGTCCGTGAAGCTCCTTACTTTGCCATACTTCCATGCGATCATTGGTGTCAAGCACTACTGGCTTGCGCCAGTTCTCTTTAGCCAAGGAGAGCGGGGTGAGGCCCTTGTCCACCGCGACTACATCTCGATGCATCCCCACGTCGGTTTCTAGGAAATATTCCCTGAGACTGCATATCTCGCGATTGTGGAGGGTCTTAGCGTTTAAAAAGCCTCGACCTCCACACTTTCGCGGGATATACAGCCTCATTACCGATGACCGTGGGTGATGCAATCGATTTGCGGTCAACAGCGTCCGGACCCTCCTATCCAGGGCGTCTAGTTCGGTTTGAGTCCATTTGAGTATGCCGAAAGAGTACATCAAAACCGGCATGACCCAACTGTTGAAGGCACGCACCTTGTTTCCGCCTGATAGAAGACTATTAAGTACTTTTTTCAGGCGGCCAAAGAAGCGCTCCTTCAACGATTGCTTCATGTCAGTAACATTGATGCCTAACGCTTCCGACATACCCAAATACTTATAGGTTTCGGATGCGGAGAGGGCTCTAAGGTTTGTGGAATCCGAGAGTTGAGTTCCCACGGATTCCACAATCTCCCCTCGTTTTACATGCATGACCGCACATTTGTCCACACCAAATTCCATCCTGATGGCGCTACTGAAGGTTTCAGTAATTTTCAGTAGCTCCATCAGTTGCAAATTGTTGGGGGCAAAGAGTTTTAGGTCATCCATGTAGAGGAGGTGAGATATAACCTGACCACCTCTCCTCAGCCGGTAGCCTAGACCTGAATCATCCAGCAGCGTGCTTAGAGGATTCAAGGCTAAGCAGAACCAAAGCGGACTCAAACTGTCGCCCTGGAATATGCCTCGCTCGATCCTTATCGGCTCGCTATTCCTCTGGATATTTCGACATCCTGGATAGCGAAGGACCGTCCTCCATTGCCCCATACACGTCATTAGGAAGGTGCGCAGAGTTGTATCTACTTTATACAACTCCAGCACCCTCATGAGCCATGTATGTGGCACCGAGTCATAGGCCTTCTTATAATCTATCCAACATGTCGACAGATCCTTTCGGGAACGACGAACCTGTTGGCTAATGGCCATATCAATGAGGAGGAGCTCCTTAGTACCGCGGGACCCGTTCCTACATCCATTTTGAGAGACAGACATGATGGAGTTGCTGTCTATATGTTTATTAATTTTAGCTCTCAAAATGGATGTAAGAACTTTATAGATCGTTGGTAGACAAGTGATCGGTCTATAATTTTTGGGATCCGCGGTACTACCTGATTTATGGAGCAGGTGGGTTATTCCTGTCGTTATAAACTGGGGCAGCAACCCTGACTCTAAGGCTGACTGGAACTGGGCTGCCAAGGGGGCGTGCGACCTTTGGAACCACTTTATCCAAAAGTTGTGCAGCCCGTCCGGCCCTGGAGATTTCCAGTTAGGTAACGGACGGACTGCACGAGCAACATCTTGGGGGCAGATGGTAATAGCCCCCATTTCTGGTATTAGTTCGCACGCTCGCTCGATCTTCCCAGTCCAATCACCTTCGGTGTGACTGACAGGCGCCGACCAGATACTACGCCAAAAGGAACACACGGCATCATCATCCGGTAGGCACGTGTCAGCCACACTTTGGTCCGGTCGCTCCCAACCCCTATAAACCCACCTTTCATCGTTCTGGAAGGTGCGATTCTGAGTGTATCGTTCTACTCGCCGCTTATACCGACGAATACGGTTTGCCCATGCATACACTTTCTGCTTCAGGAAGTCGATACGCTCTGTGACGCGGGACAAATAATCTTGAGAACTAATATCAGTCCCCAAGAACGCCCGTCTCACAAAGCGCATCACTCTAGGGCGAGTATTGCCCTCTCTGAAGCAGATTAGTTTGCCGATGAGCGCTCTGGCCCCGCCAATACGACGCTCAATTCTGCACTGCCAAGCTGGTATGGCTGGTTTCGGTCGTGTAGCTTCAGAGTCACTGGCAAATTTGACGTGAGCTACACGACATGCCGCTACAGCCGCGCAGTACAGAATTGAATGAGTATCGGTGAGGTCTTCGCAGACGTCAAAATGACTTGACAACTGCGCATCCAGAACCGCCACCAGCGCCCTATTTTTGTTATGCATGGGCAAACGAGGTAAGCGTGGTCTAAGTTCGGGCGACATGAACCGATATTCCCGAATCGCACCCGAATATTGTTATTTTTATTAATTATTTTATTAGGTATTAGTTGTTATTTACGTACATATTATTTTAATTCTAAATAAATATAATCTATTTTCGGGTTGGCTGACGGGTGACTGCCTCGTTGCTTTAGCGGTCGCAACCGCTACTGCTGAGTATGAGGTCCTGGGTTCGATTCCCAGGCCGGATAAAGCAAAAAAAAAACCCCAATAACGTTTTTGTACCTACATTTTCACGCCACAATTGCGGCGATAAGTCCCCTCTTTGAGGAGTGGCTGGAGAGGCGCCACGGCGCCCTCACCTTCCGCCTGACGCAGGTCCTCACCGGACACGGTTGTTTCAGGAGGTTCCTGTTCAGGATAAGGCGGGAGGAAACGCCAGGGTGTCACCACTGTGTGGATCGCCCGGAGGACACGGTGGAGCATACGGTGGAGGTCTGCCCGGCTTGGGCGGAGCACCGCCGCGTCCTCGTGGCGGCGATCGGCGGCGGCGATCTCTCGCGTCCGGCCCTGGTCCAGGCCATGGTACGGAGCGAGAGTGCATGGGAAGCCGTCACCTTCTTCTGCGAAGCAGTAATACTCGCAAAGGAGGAGGCGGAACGCGTGAGGGAGAGGCTATCTCTGCGCCCTCACGCCCCTAGTCGCCGCAGGAGACGCCCTGGACGTCGGGAGTCACCAGCCGACTCCCGGCCACCGTAGGCGCGGGCTTGCGGGCGGCGAGCAATGGGCAGCTCGCCGCCCGGCAAGGACCAGGCCCGAGTCGACGGCGCGTTGTGTTCCACGCGCGCCTCAAAGAGATGTCAGCACGAAGTGACGGGGTCCGTTAGGGCCGATGCCTGCCAGGGCCGCGGGTTGTTCGAAAGAGATACCGTGGTCCCTGGCATAGGCAACTGAAGGGACACGGGTGGGTTTTAGTCAGTAAAAGTCTGACACGCCCTCCTGCTCCGCCCAGAGCGGGAGAAGTCATATGATGATTTCCCACCCAGAAAAAAAAAAAAAAAGGCCGGATAAAGTAAAAAAAAAACCAATAACGTTTTTCTATCTAGAATTTTTCAGAAGCAGACCGGAGGTTAGATTTGACAACAGTCTCGCCCCCTATTACATGGGACTTAAACATAACTGGTGAAATGTGAGTGTACTATAGGTACATCTCTGCCCAACCCTTTGGGCACACCAGGCGTGATGTTATGTTCGGGTTGATTGTTCCCCGAAGTGGGACTGACCAGGGGGTCTACTACGAAGTTCAAAGTGCAAATGTTCGGATCGGACCGACACATGGCCGAACCGAATATTATTGAAAAATGCGAAAAAAGTTCGGATCTTATCAGTTGGGTCGGAACCACAGTCAATATTCGAAAGAGTGTAGGAGAGGAGGATCGGGACCGACCAAACCAAATAGTAACTTCGTAGCAGGAAACGGCCGAACATTCGACCGATACCACTTCGGAGTAGACGCCCTGTATTGTTGAAAGAAAGTATACTACGATTAAACCAATTGTGCCTTTTTAAAGGTACAGACTGCCCATTGAATATGCAGCACGTATGCACACGTGATTACTTTCCGGAAAATCCGCATTTAAAAGTGGATATATACAAAGTGGCTGGGACTATGACGCCCAACCTGTTACCATGGATTCAGTACATGATTCTGAATCCCCCTGTATGTAATGTAGAAAATTGTGGTCGGTTATTAAAAAAAAATTACTGTTCCATACATTTTGACCGTGTACGTAGGTATTGCACTTTAGTATGAAACTTTCTTATTTGATAAATGACAAAAAATGTCATAATTTGCACGTCGCCATACCTGCCAACCTGTAGATACTGGACCCGGGTCCTAGCGTTGAAATATAAAAGAAAAGCTTCAGATAGTAAAAAAAAATTGCTGTTCCATACAGGTTGACCGTGTCGGGGCCAGTCGTCGCTCGAGCAGTCAGGCTCAAGAGGTGGCACGCAGTATGCGCGCCTTATTGGAAGGACGTGCGGTCGTGGGGTCGGCCGCACTTGGTGATGGGGCCTGTTAGGCGTGGCGGGCTGATACCAGTCGGAGGTGCGGCGAATGTACAAATATCTTCCGGGCCCCCGACTTATGGTACTGGAAGGAACAGTGGGGTTTTAATATAATAATAATAATAATAATAACTTTATTTCAGACCAGGGTCCATAGAAAATAAGAATTACAAATATAATTAATAAAATTAAAATTAAATTAAAATTAAAACAAAATTAAATCAAAATTAAATCAAAATTAAATCAAAATTAAATCAAAATTAGAACAAAATTAAATCAAAATTAAATCAAAATTAAATCAAAGTTAAATCAAAATTAAATCAAAAATTAAATCAAAATTAAATAAAAATTGAATCAAAATTAAATTAAAACATTCCAAATTAAAATCAATTACAATAATTCAAACAATCAATCTACGTAACTGGATGACGCACGATGTGTCGTCATCCAGTGCCACATTATTGGGCTGTCCATCCTGCCGGCTATCGTGGACACTAGGCTGTTGGAGCTATCGCGTACTCGCCGCATCAAGGATGCTATGCGCAAACGGATAACTGCATAGAAATCTGGCACACCAGCTTCCGCGAACATCCCCGACGCACTGCAAAATCGCGGTAGCCCCAACATAACCCTGAACGCGTTATTATATTGGATACGCAGAGCACTGAACGAGCTTTTTGTGTACCTGACCCATAGGGCACACGTGTACAGAGACTGGCAAAACGCCCTAAAAAGTGTAACTTTTACCTCCTTGGTACATCGTGCAAACCTACGGGCCAGCATGTTACATCTAACCGCCAATGCTCTGCGTTCCCTCTCCAAGTCTACATCATCAGACAGACTATCGGTGACCCAATGTCCCAAGTACTTAAACTTCGTCACTCTGGTAAGCGGAGCGTCCCCTAAGATAACAGGTGGGACCGAGTCATAACATTTGTTCCCCGCTTTAAAAACTAGGAGCTCACTCTTGGTAGCATTGTACCTGAGACCGTGGGCCACCGCATACTCCTCACAAATACTAAGAAGCCTCCTAAGTCCACCGATTGATGGGCTCAGCAACACCATATCATCAGCGTAGCTGATGTTGTTAGCACAATGCCCATCAATGAAGCAACCGACATTGGTATTGCTAAGCTCACAGATCAGCTGGTTAACATACAGGTTGAAAAGCTTGGGTGAGCTGAGTCCCCCCTGCCTCACCCCGCATTCCAACCTGTATGCATCCGACAGGACACCCGCCCACTTAACATGGTTGTATTGGTTGTTATACCAATACTTAAGCACCTCCATAAGATCCCTAGGCAGGCTTGTGGCAGACAGCTTCTTCCACAGACAGCCATAAGACACCAGGTCGAAAGCCTTGGAGAGGTCCAGGAAACACGCATACACAGGGGTCTTCCTATTAGCATAGTATTGTTTTAGTCGGTAGGAGTCCGACATAACCCTCCGTTCTTCCCAGATGGAGGGTATCCACGAGGATTCCCCACTATAAAAAAAAAAGGTTGAACGTGTACCCAGTATCGCACTTTTGTATGAGACAGGAGATTTAGATTTACACAATTTCATACTAACAGTTTGCGCGATAATGTCCTTTGTACCCTGGATAAAATTATAACCCAAGTCGTGGTCAGAGTATCCTAGCTTAGTTACTGCAACCAACTGGGAGAAAGGGCCAGAAAGTTAAAAAGAGGCTCAACTATAAAAAAAAAAATGCGTCATGCAGAAGCGCAAAAAGTTTTAAGAGGATCGGGTAAATATTTCCCTTTACAAAACGAATATGTACATAAATAAGTTCAGCATTGAATAATTACCTACAAGTGCTTTGTAATACAGGTTCCATGTATCCAGGCAAAATTAATTGGCTTTGTTTCATGAATTCTGTATACCCATCCCTGTTTAAAAATGAATGGAGTAGAAACAGTAGAGTTTAAATATTAAAACATACTAATCAGGCTTGATTGAGAATCAGAAAAAAACTTTGTTCTTTTTGCGTTGCTTACGTCGGTAAAGTTCGCATTTATTAACCTTTTAAACATGTAACATTTGGAAACCACATTAAGCCGTTGGTCCCGGCTGTCATTCGAAGATGTTTGACAGTGGTTACGGGTAGTCAGAAGCCTAAAAGTCTGACAACCAGTCTAACCAAGGGGTACCTTGTTACCTAGTAACTGGGTTGTGGACGTCAGATAGGCAGTCGCTCCAAGTATACAACTGGAACCTGTTCCTGGACTGGTAGCCGTCCCCACCATTGTTGGAAAAAGGCTGCCCAGCTGGGTAGATGATTCATAAACAATTTAAAAATGTAACATATATTCCTTATGTTGATACATCTATAATTTCTATACAAGGTATTTTTTTACAGTTTTCAGTCGCATAATAACGTACGTAGGGTAATGCTTACGTAGAAGTGTACCTATAGAACACCCACATTTCGCAAGTTATGTTAAAGAGTTATTTCTAGTACACTATTAGAAATACTACAACAACAGTTACTGTTGCTACAACCTCAGGGCTACATCACAGCGTCTATCTACTGTACACGGCCACAAAGTCCCATGTAATAGGGGGCATGCCTATTACCATCAACTGGGCACAAATCCAGCCTCCACGCTACTACTAAGAAATTCCCGATAGAAAAACCCAATAACTTACAACATAATCAGTCTATAATATTCCCACTGCTGGGACGCAGACCTCCTCTCTGTGAGGGAGTGGGCCATAATCCACCACGTGGGGCCAATGCGGGTTGGTGGATGTCACATGTCTTCGAATTTTTGGTACTAGGACATGCCAGTTTCATCACGATGTTTTCCTTCACCGTTTTGAGAGCAGTGGTGATGAAATAATTTACACAAAGTAAAGCGCCTGTGTGGGTTCGAACCTACGACCTACAACTCGTAAGTCAGGGTATAACTTACAATAGGTACTTACCTACCATTGTAGTGCGAGGTTATGTCTTCATTAAAAACTAACAATAATAAATATTCAGAGGCCATCGGGAACATAACGGCAAATTTTTAATACATTAATCCCACAACTAATGGGTTCGAATAAAAATATCGATTGCTTGTATTGTCATTGTAAAAAATATACAAAAAAACCAATTAAAAGTTTTATGAAAGTCTCCTGAAACTTTTCCTGTTGTTTCTACTTCGTAAAGGAGTTGCGACATTTTGACATTAAATTAAATACAAGCCTATGGATGTATAAATGTTATGGTTGTTTATTTTTAACTAATTAATGACGGATTTATTTTCATTTATTTACATACATCGTCGTCATCATCATGATCTGTCAAGCCTTTTCCCAACTATGTGGCGGTCGGCTTCCAGTCGAACCGGATGCAGCTGAATACCAGTATTTACATACACGTAAGCTAAGCAATATATTCTCATCTCACATACCGTGTCTCTGTGCAGTGGCACAGACCAGTGCGTGTTGCAAGTACCTATGGCACTGAAACGTGGTCGGTCACAATGGGCCCTATTAGATGGCTAAAAGTCACCCAAAGAGCAAAGGAGGGGGCTATGCTTGGAATTTCCCTACGTGATCAAAATAGAAATGAAAGGATCTGATCCGCAGGAGAACCAAGGTAACCGACAGAGCTACATTGCTCGCAGAACAGACGGCCGATGGGGCCGAAGACGGTCCGATGACGTTGTAAAGGCCGCAGGAAACTGCTGGATGCGGGAAGCAGAGAATCAGTCGAAGTGGTGGTGCTTGGGGGAGGCCTATATCCAGCAGTGGACGTCTTTCTCCTGAAATGATGATGATGACATACACATACGTCATCAGGAACACAGGCCTCTTTGAGACGGAGTGGGTTAATAATCCACGCGGGCCCAGCGCGTGATGACAGATGGCATGTGTTGCGTCCGAATTTTTGGTTCTAGGACATGCCGGTTTCTTCACGATGTTTTTCTTCACCGTTTTTGAAAGCAGCGGTAAACTAGTAAGTCGGGGCCATTACCACTCGTCCAACACTGCCCTCACCACCATTACATTTATTTACTTGGTTGTATTTTTTTTTTTAAACGTTGCCCCACACTATGAATTTCTCCTGTATCGTGGGTGCGTTTACAAACATTTAAACTCGCATATACAAACAGCCAGACCCGGAACAACTACTTGTAGGTCATACAAATATTTGTTCCGTGCGGGAATCGACCCCGCGACACACAGCGCAGAAGTCAATCGCTTAACCACTGCGCCAACCGTGCCGTCAATTTATAAGTGCTATGTGAATTAGAGCAGTGATGGCCCAGTGGTAACGACCTCGACTTACGAGTTGTATGTCGTGGGTTCGGACCCAGACTGGCGCTTTACTTTGTGTAAATTATTTCATCACCACTGCTCTCAAAACGGTGAAGGAAAACATCGTGAGGAAACCGGCATGTCCTAGAACCAAAAATTCGAAGAAATGTGACATCTACCAACTGGATTACGGCCCACTCCCTCTCACAGCGAGGAGACCTGTGCCCCAGCAATGGGAACGTTATAGGTTGATTATGCTATGTGAATTCTGAACTGGAGTAGATCGTCTATTTTCAACTGGTTGTCATTTATAGCGTCATGTGCATAGGTATGATTTTATCTGTTCTGTGGGTATGATAGATAGATATAGGGTGGTATCATCTTTTCGTCTACCAATCGCCACCATCACAACACAACATCACGTCTGTTATCCCCAAAGGGTTAGGCAGAGTTGCACCTATTGTACATCCACATTTCCCCAGTTGTTTCAGCCCCATGTAATAGGGGCCGAGCCTATTGCCATCAACCGGGCACGAATCCAGACTCCGGGCTCCTACTAAGCTAGCGCTTTCGAAGACTTGATCAACGAACCAGCAGATATTTAGTGTTTTAATAACAAAAGACTATACAAAAATAGGTAATAGGTATATAATAAAACATAAATGTGACGATACCATACAAAAAAAAATGCTGAAAAACGGTCTAGATCTAACCGCAGACATAATACTAGAAATAACCTAAATATATTGTAGAATTTCCACACATGATAACAAGACCTGTTTAGACCCACAATAAATACTGCTTTTGTTAACGCAGACACTATTCAATTCTACGAATAGGGGATTTTATTTTCGACTAGCATCTGCCCGCAACTTCGTCCGCGTGAAATTTCTTGTTCCGCCAACCCCGTTTCATCACATCCCCTACCCGCGCTATTACTTCATTTTCCTTTGCTCGGCTCCTAAGGGTCTTAGCGTTATGTTAAATAGCCTATAGCCTTCCTCAAGAATTAGGCTATCAAATCCAAAAAAAATTTTGCAATCCGACTGGAAGTTTTAGAGATTAGCGCGTTCAAACAAACAATCTGTTCTGCTTTATTATTAGTACCTATATAGATTCTACATTATAAATATATAGTTCTGATATTCCGTTTGAGGGTCTCTTCACCTTTAAGTGTTATTCAATGATATTGCCTGTGAAATTGGTATCACAAATATGCCCCATATGCCAGTATATTACGCTCAATATCATCTCATTTCACCCTTCAATGTCAGCAGTACTTGTCAATCAATCATGTGGAAGTTTTGTACATTATCAGCGTACGGAAGAGGGGATGTTTTATCTTTTGTTAGTGATAGGGGGAAAGTAAAAGAACAGATATAAAGGTGCATTTATATCTGTAATATGAGCAGGAGCTTGTGGCTAAGTAATAACAGCCGCACGGGTAGATGGATCAGGTTAAGCTAGGACTGCCGTGGAGTTTTAGTGCGTTAGAGTCCCACATAACGCACTATCTCCCCGTGGTAGTGCAGAATGCATGAGCATTTCTACAGGTTAAAAAAAAAGACTGCCGTGGTTGGTCCGTGGATGGTTGACTATGTTGGGATCGGCTTGCCATCTAACCGGGTGCAGCTGAACACCACAATTTAACATGGAGCGATTGCCTATCCGACCTCCACAACCCAGTTTTTAGGTAACACGATACCTCTTGGTAAGACTGGTTTTCCGACTGTCAAAGATCCACGAATAACAGCAAGGACAAACGGCTTAACGTGCCTTCCGAGGCTCGGAGGGGTCTCGGTATGTAAAGATCACTTATCCACAAACTGACCGTGGCAAGCACAGCTTAACGTGAGCAGCAATTCTTAATTGTAATTTTAAGACCGTTCACAGTCTGATCTCAGTCTCAATCTGTAAAAAATACCTATATATTTTCTCTAAATTTTTGACAAGTTTTTGACATTGGTTGTTGCTAAGACGAGATTGCGACTAGATTTTGAAAGTTTTAATTACGGGAATTGACCTTCTGATCGATCGACCCCTGCGTCTGTTAGTAGTATTTTGCTTCTTTGTTCCAAATCCTAAGTTCGATTCCCACACAAATCAATGAACTATTCACCATATAAACCCAGCTGATGTTCCGGGTCAAGGAGTAACTATTTACAATTTTATTATGTGAGATTTGTATCAAAAAACTCAACTTACGACTTTACAATAACCATCGATAGCATTTTACCTACAAAGATTTGCATAAAAGATACTGAACGTATTTCCTGCTGTTTTTTTACAAATGGCGTGTGGATAATGCATTGTGTTCGAACAATGGACGTAATTACAGAGCATCGATACTTATGTGACGTCAGTAATTGGTCGCTCCACGCGTTTTGTTCGCACGTTCCTTAGGTACTACTTAGGTATGCTACTTCTTATGGTAGAGCTGAATGTATAGCTGATTAAGTTGATGTTTTCACTGAAGAATAAGTTATGGGCTTATAAAAAGTACTAGCTGCGCCCCGCGGTTTCACCTGCATAAGTTTCGATTAATCCTGGTTATACTATCTGTGTGCCAAATTTCGTCCGAATCCGTTTAGTAGTTTTTGCGTGAAAGAGTAACAAACATCCATCCATCCTCACAAACTTTCGCGTTTATAATATTAGTAGGACCTATGAATGCTCAAGGGCGGGTCACATCAGCCGCATGCACGATGACCGCTGGGCAAGTCTCCACCCAATGGGTGCCTGAAGATGGACGGTGCCGCCGAAGTCGGCCCAGAAAGACATGGCGAGATGACCTGGACGCGTACCGCGAGGGTTCGAGGTGGCGCGGGATAAGAGTTCATGGAAGGATTTGGGAGAGACCTTTGGTTAGCAATGGGACAGTATAGGCTAATAATAAAAATAAAAAATCTTTGAATGCAAGTTGCGATAAAAACGATAGAATGGAATTTGCTTGAGTCTCCTAATCAAGGGATTAGCAGACTCAAGCAAATTCCATCTATTCTCCTAGATACCCCGATGGTCTATTAGAGACCTTTCTCAAATAGGCCATCGGAGTATCTAGGGAAAATTCTTTGACTTGTAAAGCGCATTCATGATAGTCAGATGTATGGTGTACCCCGTAGGTACACAATGCGTATCTAATACCAATAAAATACCAATCAGTGTTTACTTAATTACTATCAGCGATCTAAAATGAAACTATTTATAGTCCTTCTTTATTCGGCGTCTTTGACCTAGTAGTAGATACTTACCAGGCGAGTTCCTCATCGTTAATTCCCTGACAGATCCTCCTCAATCGCCTTAACTACACCCCCGGGAAAACAGGAACACTTCCAACAAACTCTTTTAAAACAATTAAACAATATTTGGAGCAGAATTTTAGGGAGCAGTGGAGGCCCAGAGGTAAAGGCCACGACTTACGAGTTGTAGGTCGTGGGTTAAAACCCAGTCAGGCACTTTACTTTGTGTAAATTATTTAATTAGCACTGCTCACAAAATGGTGAAGGAAAACTTCGTGAAGAAACCGACAACCAAAAATTCGAAGACGTGACATCCAAAATCCCGCACTGGGCCCGCGTGGTGGCTTACGGCCCATTTCCTCTCACAGAGAGGAGGCCCGTGTCCCAACAGTGGGAACATTATAGGCTGATTATGTTATGTAAACAATATGTTAACAATTCAGAAAAAAAATGCTCACATAAACCATTATTCATAATTAGTTTAAATTCGCATTCTATTCAAAAATGCTCATTTAAGGTTTCTGCGTAGACGCGAGTACGAACAAAAGGCGAATAAACTTCGTGAACGCTCTAATTTTGTGAAAACTGGAAATAGTTGATGCGGGAAATTTCCCGCTGCGCTAAATACAATGCCCGACTGACTCGTGTAAAGAAAGTTATTTATAATGTCGGGCCCGCGATGAATTTAACTCATTACGTTATGCTCGCTTTGCGCGTTATGCTAGTGAGGACATGACGCTGACAATTATGTATGTATACTGTGGTCTGTTCCAAGTGTCAGAAAACGTCTGATTTCTAGTCGCAATCTCATGTCAACGACAATCAATGTCAAATACTTGTCAAAAATGTAAAAAAAATCACGGGTATTTTTGACAGACTGAGAATTCAGGTTAACTTCTTACGCATTCACTAGTAACACATTCCTATGTATTTAGAAGGTATCAACTTTATATCTCACTAATACATTTATTGTTTAAATAAAATTATTAAACTGTTTTATTGAAAAAGCATCGACGAAAATTAAGGTTATAATTTTACTTGTCAAATAAAATCTACTTTACTAATAACCTTACTTGTGAAATGAAAAACATCTAAAATTAGAATTTCGGGTTGACATATTCAAATACTCAAATCAAAGCACACAATTTGTAAGTGGCACTCCAAATTGGCATCCACAAGTATTTTTTCTGAGGGGCAATTACCGTAATTTTAACTCCGTATAAAAACGTTTCCATTCTAATCTCAGTCTCAATCTGTCAAAAATACGTCAAATTTTCCTACATTTTTGACATTAATTGTCGCTGTGATGAGACTGCGACTTGAATTTTAACGTTTTTTAAGTACGAGATAATGGCCTTAATATCAATTTGTTTACATTTTCATCAGCTACTTTTGGGACAGACCATATGTATAGTGTCCATACTACGTTACTAATTGGAATCGGTGATAGGTGTCATGGCGACGCTGATGATTGATTGCAACGATTTTTGATGTCAGATAGCGTTCATGTTTTGGGCGGCGACGGGTCTATGTTATGATGGCCTGTATTTTTATTATAATTAGGTGTCAAGGAGTGTTAGTTAGGTAGTTAGTGATTATGGTAGAAAATGGCCTCCATAATAGCCTATTTAGTTAAAGAGAGCAAAGCATTGTTGTATTGGAAAGAGATTTTTACAGTGCCTACAGTAAATATAGGGTGGGACATCGTCCCACAAACTGTCACAATGAATTCAGCACAAGATTGAGTACTAGACCGTAGCGTAGAAATTTTTCGTCGGTTCAGCTATTTTTTTTTTAATAGCCGACTAGAAATTTCAACGTTGGGGTGTTCAATATCATGTACCCATTCCATGGTAACAGATTGCGCGTAGATGCCTATTTATTATTAGTATAATAATAATAATAAAAATCCCCTGACCGAGTTCGGGCACGATGGCCAATCTCAACGAGAATTAGCCAGGTACGCAGGAGATATTATAGTGCACAAGTGTGTGCGCAAACACAGGTGCACTATCTGTTCCTTTATTCTCATAGTCCGATGGGACTGCAATCCGACACGACCGGGGAGAGATCAGGAGCAGGACCAACGGCGTGCATTCCGAGCCATGGGGGTATCACACCACCAACTTCGAAACTCCGGGCTGCTACTGAGAAATTCTTAATGGAAAAACCCACTAACCCTTTGCCCAACCTGGGAATCGAACCGAGGACTCCATGCTCAGCAGTCGCACTTGCGACCACGAGACGAAAGGAGCAGTCTTATTATTAGTACTCTTCTACACAAACACGTTTCACATTATTTTATTAACATTTTCTTTCCCACAAAACTTTCTTAAGAACAAATAAATCCACCATTTCTAAAATTGTCACAAGAAATTCAGAATAAAAATAATGTATTACTCAAAGTCCACATTACGGAGGGCATGAGAACCGCATTTCAATTAAAGTAACGTTTGGAAGTTGGCTGAACGTTCAACAAATGAAATTATAAGCCCGTCTTACACCCGCGGTTCCCTTCGTTGAACTTGCTGCGTTCTGAAATGTTCTAGGCGCTACTTAATCCTATCCTACTAATATTACAAATGTGAAAGTTTGTATGGATGGATGTTGGTGACTCTTTCACGCAAAAACTACTGAACGGATTTGGATGAAATTGGACACACAGGTGGTTTATAACCAGTAGGATACTTTTTATCCCGACTTTCCCACAGTATCGAAACTTATGCGGGTGAAACCGTGAAGTACAGCTAGTAATTGTTTTTTTTTTTTTTTTTTGTTTGTTTGTAGGAGGTATTCTTTTGGAACTACTAGTCGGATTTGAAAAAAAAAAATTGTATTTAATAGCCCAATTCTTAAGGAAGGCTATAGGTTATATAACATCACGCTATAGCCCTTAGGAGCCGAGTAAACAGAAATAAAATCAGAAAGAACGCTAAGCGAAAACGAAGTGATAGTGCGGGCGGATGATGCGATGCGACGAGGTGCGTAGGCGGAACAAAAAGATTCACGCGGACGAAGTCGCGGGCAAAAGCTAGTAATATTATAAAGAGGTAAAATTTGTGAGTTTATATGTAAGAAAGAAAGAAAAAGTATTTATTGCGACTCGTACAGGAAGATCATAAAACTTTACTAAACACAATCAAAAATAAATAAACCAAATTACATAAAAAAAGTAACAAAAAGAAAAATGAAACAGAAAGTCCTATACGAGGCCAAAAGGCTCTTATCTCAGCATGATGCTACGACATTAAAAAATAAATTTCGTAGCGCTGGTATTCTGATAGGGCCCGCTGTGATGCACGGGCAATTACAGTAATAAATAAATAAATAATCTATTTTATTATTTAAATATATATAATTATATAAAATATTATCAAATAATATAAATAATTAATTCTTAATCCGCGCCAGACGTAACCTCAATACTTGTCAATGCCCTACTCTATCTGTTCTGTTCTGTCGCGGACAGAAGCTAGTGATTTATTATTGTGAGGTTTGGCATAAGAAATGTTAGTCAGTATGTATTAACTATTTCTCTATTGAGGGTGTTTAAAACACGTGTTAGTTATTTATACAAAATATATTAATCCGAAATATTAAAATCATAAATCAAAACGCGTTTCGCCGCAAAAGACAATAATAATCCTATTCATAAAATGGCGGGCAGTTTTCTCTTCTCTATGGAAATTCCTTCCTTCCAAAAACTTTCCTGCCAGCACTCGAGTAGCTTCACTCGGTGTTGCCAACATATCTTTGATGATTTAGGACTAAAATGTGGAGTTAAATGTGAGAATAATTCTATCATCAGAAAAAGCTTAAATGTTTATATAGACCAGGAATCGCAAGTCATGTACGTAATTACACTACACGACTAGTTTTGATTCTGATTCTGGGTACTTATTTCAAGCCCCAGTTCTTGATACTGGGGTCATATTAATACATCAATCATTTGGTGCCTACACTGCATCCTTAGCTTGATCTTGCTTAACATCTGTCGCATCTACATAATCAGCCTGTAATGTTCCCACTACTGGGACACCGGCCTCCTGTCAATGAGGGCCGTAATCCACCACGCGGCCTCAGTCCGTTGGTAGATACGAGTATCACATATCTTCGAATTTTTGATTCTAGAACATGTTCGTTTCCTCACGATGTTTTCTTTCACCGTTTTGAGAGCAGTGGTGATGAAATAATTTACATAAAGTAAAGCAGAAAAAAAAAATTCTATGTTATTAGGTAGGTACTTTTGTAGCAACATAACAACGGACTTCATTTGAATCCAGAACTAATCGGGCAAATCCGAAACATACTCGTGGAAAAGCGCAAACGATAATAAAAATGTTAATTTAATTCAGCAAACCTTGTGTGACACATTTCGGAACGCGCTCGTAAACACAAAGCAACTGGAGTTGCGCCGCGACGCCTCCCCCTGATTATGTAGGTGTATGTTTAGTGCTATTGTGACATGCGATGGTGTTCCGCATGTGGTTTAAATAAATCTAAACATTTAGTCCCTTGTATACATTTATACTAATCTATCTATATCTATAATAATAACAAAGCTGATGAGTTAGTAGTAGTTAGTAGTTAGTAGCCCAATTCTTGAGGAAGGCTATAAGCTCAGCGGGATTGCCCGAAAGGGTTACCGCTACCCCGGAACATAAAGGGCGAAGGAAGGAACACGGGTGGGTTTTAGTCAGTAAGAGTCTGACACTCCCTTCCGCTCCACCCAGAGCGGAAGCGGTCATTTGATGAATTCCCACCAGAAAAAAAAAAGCTATAGGCTATGTTTTTTGTTTGTTTGAACGCACTAATCTCTGAAACTTGGGATTTGTAAAGTTCTTATTGCATTTGATAGCCCAATTCTTGACGAAGGCTATAAGCTACTTAACATAGACCCTCACACGCCTCTCCCCCACAGGATCCTTAGGAGCCGAGCAAAAACAAAAAAAGGTCACAAGGAAACAAAAGTGAAAACGAAGTAATAGCGGGGGTAGGCGATGCGATGCGACGGGGTGGGTCGGGGAACAAGAAATTTCACGCGGACGTAGTCACGGGTAGAAACTAGTAATATATATATTTTAGTGTGAAATTGTCTATTGTATTAAAGATTTTTTAATAAGAATGAAAATAAAGTACCTATGCATAGATAAAAAAAAATGCTAACTTGACTTTGTTTATACTTAAAAGAAAAAATAAATAATAAAGGGAGACTTAGCCCCTTAATTGAAAATATAAAGAGGGGCTTGTGGCTAAGTAATAACCGCCGCTTGCCGCGGTCGGATGGGTGACCATCTTCACATATCAAGACCCCTCCGTGCCTCGGAGAGCACGTTAAGCCGTTGGTCCCGGCTGTTATTCGTGGATCTTTGACAGTCGTTACGGGTCGTCAGTAGCCCGAAAGTCTCACAACCAGTCTTACCAAGAGGTATCGTATTACCCAGTAACTGGGTTGTGGAGGTCAGAAAAGCAGTCGTTCCATGTAAAATACTGGTATTCAGCTGCATCCGGTTAGACTGGAAGCCCACCCCAACATAGTTGGGAAAAGGCTAGGCAGATGATGAATTGAAAATAACTGTATACATTTCTGAAATTAAGAAATTTTAAAATAGAAAAATAATATAAGAGTTATTTCTAAATAAATGATAAATGATTTATTTTTGTAAGTACGTTTGTATAAACACTTTTGCACGTCAATCTCTTTTTTTTTTAACTAAAACAACACAGATAGATCGTGCAGCACTTAAGGAGCTCAACGATTCGACGAACAATACCAACGAAAAGACATTTGGGTAAACCGCATAAATTACTCAAACTGCCACATTATGATTAAAACTAACTAAGAAGGGAAAAAAGAAAACAGAAAATAGAAATGACCCACATAGGACTCCTCACATTCACAATAATTTTCTAAATTCTACCTACAATTTATTGTTTTCACTCAGTTACTGATTCACTTTCACAGATTCAGTTAGAAAATATTAGTTTTCCATATCCGTACTAAAATTGGCAAGTATTCAAGTGGCAGCGAATGGCTGCACCACTCGAAATCAGACTTTTATTTAGAAAAAAGTGGAACTAGGATTTTTAGTTCGATGTAAGTACTTAATTGGTTTCCATGTTTACTTTGCCACTACCAAAATACTGCTATAAAAAGGATTGCAACACTTGAAAACATTGCAGTTTTTGTTTGTTTGTTTTGTTTTTGTTAAAAAAAACGTTGCCCCACTCTAGGAATTTCTCCTGTATCGTGGGTGCGTTTACAAACATTAAAGTCACATACACAAACAGCCAGACCCGGAACAACTACTTGTAGGTCATACAAATATTTGTTCCGTGCGGGAATCGAACCCGCGACACGCAGCGCAGCAGTCAATCGCTTAACCACTGCGCCAACCGTGCCGTCCGTTTTTGTTTAAATAGGTAGTCAATTAATTAGTCCGGCGGCGAGATGGGCGTACGACATTATTACCCTCGCGGGCAGCAACTGCACCATAATGGCGTAATACACTATCAATCTCAATCTCAATCATTTTAAAGAATATTGCTAAACCATTGCTAGGTCAATCATTCTACGCTTGCCGCGGTTGGTCTATGGATGGGTGACCATCTTTAAATACCGAGACCCCTCCGTGCCTCGGAAAGCACGTTAAGCCGTTGGTCCCGGCTGTCATTCGTAGATCTTTGACAGTCGTTACGGGTAGTCAGAAGCCCGAAAGTCTGACAACCAGTCTTACCAAGGAGTATCGTATTACCCAGTAACTGGGTTGTGGAGGTCAGATAGGCAGTCGCTCCATGTAAAATACTGGTATTCAGCTGAATCCGGTTAGGCTGGAAGCCGACCCCAACATAGTTGAGAAAAGGCTAGGCAGATGATGATTGCTAGGTCAACCATTCATAGGTCACCTGATGGGGCACTTGTGCGCACTGCATGTACTGTTGCCGGGTGTGTCCATAAGATGGCTTAATAGATATAACTAGTACTTGTTAAGTTATATTGGTTGTTATTATTGTTCCTTGTTTGTTTATGTGTATGTCTTTGATTATTATACTAACATAGTTTTAATTAATACTAACAAAATTATGGGTAATGTGCCTGACATAAAGATAAAATAAATAAATAAATAAAAATTGCTTCTTATGCTCGAAAAATCTTTCTGGTCAACTACGTAAATAACGTAATGAATGTTGTTGAACTGTCAAAATGAAAGCCATTGCTACTGTCAGTGTGTTACGCAATTACCCCGCTGGACACACTACGTCAATTTGTCGAGCTAGAAATAGCCATTCTTACTTTCAGTCTACTGGCGAAGAATGGCACTTGTGATTTGAATTTATGGACAACTAGGTTTTGCCCGCAGCTTCATCCGCCCGCCTGGCCTACCCCGCTGGATACGGCTAGCACAGGAGCGTGGGGATTGGCACAAGAAAAGAGGGCCTCTTTTTTATCTTTCTCTCTGCTCAGTAGTGGGTGAAGTCGGACTATAGATGATAATGAATGGATGATGATGGATGATGATGAAATTTGAAAACATTGTAAATGCCAATTATTTTTAAAAAAGTATTTGTGAAAGGAGAATGGGTAAGACACAAAGTTAATTGTAGCATTATGATCTATGTCGATCTTTGTTGCCCTCGTGGAGTAGTTTAATTTATCCTAAGACAGCATGCCCGAATTTACTTGGAGAAAAAACATATGTGAGGAAGTAAGATTGAAGTAATAAAGGGAAATATTTAACTTATCCTCCAAAACTTGTTGACTCCCTGAGGGCATAAAATAAAGACATAGTTCACTAGTATTTTTTTTTAGTAATTTATATGGGCCCCGCCCATATAAAATTAGGCATTGTCCTTTATGTCCGTTTTCACCGACATCCCCTAAGTTTAAGGGATCCCCTAACAAAAGTTAGGGGGCTGTTAAAAGGTGGATTCTGTTTCATCAATATTAAGAGGTCACTTAAACGTTAAAAGGTCCCCTAAATTTGGGTTGTTGAAATGTGGGCAGACAGACATAGGTGGTACGTAAGTGATCTCTCAAGTAACGATGTATAGTGATTTATTTAAATTTGTTGAACATTTTGACACCATTTCTACTATATTCGATGTAAATAACAACAGGAACGTTTTGAATAACCTTCACATTTTCGCCTATAGCCAGCCATTACAAGTAGCACTATCAAAATGGCCAAACTTTAGACAGATCAGATCATAATAACTACAAAAAAAAAAATAGTCCTTCAGACCGAATTTTGGCCAATCTCAGAGGAGATTGGCCATCTACGCGGCAGATAATACAGTGTACAAGTGTGTGCGCAGAAACGTGCACCCGTGTCTGCGCACTGTTCACTCTCAAAGTCCGATGGGACGGCAATCCGATACAACCGGAGAGAAATCAGACGCAGGAACAACGGCTTAACGTGCCTTCCGAGGCCCAGGGGTGTCATACCGCCAACTTCCAAAATCCAGGCTGTTACTGAGAAATTTCTAATGGAAAAACCCAAAACACTTTGCCCGACCTGGAAATCGAATCCAGGACCCTACGTTCAGCTGTTGCGCGAGACAAACGGGACTACAGCACTTATAGCACCTAAAAGTAATCCTAATGGATATGAAATTCTCATTTTTCATTCCCAGAAATGCAAAGCGGATCGAAGGTAATGGAAAAAATATTTTTTTATAACACAAACGAGGCGATGCCGGATGCGAGCCGCTCCGGATAAAGAACGGATGTTCATTATTGAACATAGTTTGTGCTCATAACTGCACATGCGAGTGCTATTTACTGTTTGTTCATATTTATAAATGCATGTAAAGAGGTTATTGATTTGAAGGCACGGAGTGTTCTGCTTAGGAATGGAAGCTATGTTCATTTATAAATCTTTGTTTTGTATTTTTGTCTTTTGAACCACTATTTTTATTCTTCTTCTTAGCGTGTCTTGCCAAGAGGTATCGTATTACACAGTCACTGAGTTGTGGAGGTCAGTCGGTCCATGTAAAATACTGGTATTCATCTGTATCCGGGTGGAAGCCGACCCTAACATAGTAGGGAAAGGGTTCCTTCTATTTGGCAGAATCTTGATACTCCGATTTTTATTTGGCATAACTCACATGGCATCTTATCATCATCATCTTATTTAATCGAATATTTTTAAGGCATAAAAAATATTTAGCATAACTTTTGTTTGGCAGAATATTAACGTGTCCGAATTTACAATGGCATACTTTTATCTTGGCAGAATTTTGTTTCGCATAATTACCTTTGCCATAATTAATATTATGCATAATTTTGTTTAGCATAACATTTATTTAGAGATACGATTATTTGGTATGGGTGCATATTTGAACATCAAAAATTAAAATAGATGTATCTTCTTGTAAAAATTAGTGTTCAAAACATCAAAAACTTATAATATATGGAATAAAACTGTTAAATTTAAATAAAGTAAATTTATGCTGTCGAATGGTTAGATAACCTACGTGCAATGTATTTAAAATCGAATAGTCTGCAAAAGTGACATAGAATGTTCTAAATATAGCATGTATTGGTAGCATTTTCAATATTAAATTAAATTTGTGTCATAAAAAGTCAATACGTTGTGCTGCAAAATTTTGTGACAGAAACGAATCGCTGCGAAACCGACTTTACGCAGTCTTGTCTGCCCTACCCCTAGAGTGTATTTTAAACCCGCGTAGGCGCGGAGGGGTAGGGCGGCCCGCGAGCTGAGGAGCAGGTGGTTTGAAGGCCCGCCACCGCGGCTGAGGCTGGCCGGCGAAGCCGGCCAGCAAGCCGAAGCTGCGGTGGTGAGCGTTAAAACCATCTGTGACGATAAGCTCGCGTGGCGCCGCCCAAACCCCGCAGCGCCGGAGCCGTGACAGAAACAATGCTTGCTGCATGTTGCATGCCTGCTTGCATGCTGCATGCCTGCTGCATGTTGCATGCCTGCTTGCATGCTGCATGCATGCTGCATGTTGCATGCCTGCTTGCATGCTACATGCATGCTGCATGCATGCTTTCACAATCAACTGTTTTATTGAGTAAATACATGCAGAATCAATTGTTTTATTGAATAATGATGATAATAATTAAATAATAAATAAAACAAAATATATAGACAATTTAGGTCAAACTAATCTTAAATTAGCTCCAATTGCCTTCAAAAATCCAGTTTCAGTGTAATCCGACTGATTATTTAATAAAAGGAGATCGGCGAGTCATGGCCCCGATAGACAAAGTATTAGACCATTCGAAAAAATATTTAAATAATTATAAGACCTACTTAAATTTATCATTTCCTAAAAAAACGTAGGAAAAAGGAATTAAAAAAAAAAGAAAAGTCAGTTGATGTATTCCTCGCGTTGCAGTTGTTTTAATAACAACTGATTTTGCCATATTAAAAAAAAATGTTTTTCCCATCAAGAGATTTGTATTATAATGTTCGATTTATATATTTTTTTCACTTAAAAAGTATTTTATGAGTTTATTGCAAAACAATGATTAAAGATAAAGTATTTTTTTGTTATTTTTGTGTTATTTTAATGATTTTATAGAAAAATCGATTTGCATTTTTGCGAACTGCAACACTTGATACGGCTGTCACTTGTCAATCAATCGGTTGTCAACAACAGATTGCCGGATAGCGTCATAACGTTTCTCGTTCGTGTTGTGGACTTGCGTTATATGTTTATTTTGTGCTACATTTAATTACCGACCCTTGCTGTGTTTTTGGACAATTACCAATTTGCCTTTGTGACGAACTTTCACCTCATATTAAAATCACTCAAACTCATGACCTAAAGATAGAGCGAGAACAAATGTTAATGGGATTAATTGACTACTGTCTGAAATAAAGTTTTTTTTTTTAATTTCCATATCCCATGTTATATCAAAAAACTAATTACACAGGGCTATAGACTAATATTACTCCTTGAAAACCCAAATTATTTCATTTTTGTTTATTGAGGCCTAATTTATTAGGGCTGTTTGCGGATCTCCTTTCTATGCGACATTTCTTATCCAAAACTTTTTTTCTTTTTGCTGGTATTGGGGCACCTGTACCTAGTTTATCAATTTCTATGATTGAGTATTTCATTTCTTTGATGAGTGAAATCAGTTCTGCCTTTTAATGACTATCGATATAAAATGTATGCCAAAAGACGATTCTGACTGTGAATTTTCTGCGATATGATGGTTCTGCTTTTTAATTATTATGGATATAAACATTATGCCTAAAGATGATTCTGACTAACAAAATTATGAGTTTTGAATGTATGACAACTGAGTGTATGCGAAATGATTTTCTGCGAAATGAAGTTTATGCTATCCGTTGTTATGCAAAACAATATTATGACGTAAAAAGTTCTGCTATAAAAGGTAGACCCGTAGGGAAAAGGTTAAGCAAATGATATTTTTTAAATTTGTTTTGCCCGAAATACAACAACGCGAATACACCCTCACCAACCATACCTGAAGGCCAATTCTCGTAATTTAAAACTTTCAAAATCTAGTCGTCGCAGTCTCATCTCGGCGACAAACAAATGTCAAAAACTTGTCAAAATGTAGGGAAATTAGAAGTATTTTTGACAGATTGAGACAGATCAGACTGTGAACGGTCTTAAAATTACGAGAATTGCCTCTCTGGCCACTTTGTTTCATTCCACTTAAGAAAGAGATTTGTAGCAAAACCGCAAACATTTTTGTGCATCTGTACAGACGTCAGCACATCAAGCTACTACAATCTGTCAAATTTCTTTAATAGATTTTCAACTTTATCACTAAAGCATTAGGTTCAAGTTTGATTGGGAAAATTTGACAGTTTCAGGTAGCCTGATGTGCTGGCGTGTGTACTATTCGCTAGTTACCTTAAAAAAAATATAGTATACCAACTTACATCAAAACAAAATGTTCTTACCACCCAGTACTACAAATCGTCATACATTTCACAAGTTTACCTAATCAAGATGGCGCTGTTAATACGTAAATACAGGGTCAAATTGAATTAATTAGCGAAACTTGAAAGACGGTTTAGTATCAATTATTCTTTTGTGTAAACTTCACAGACGTGATGGGTTCTGTTTGATAGCTAAAAACAATAAATATAAAAAAAAAGTTTCGATTTTTTTTGGATCACCGTTGACTGTTGGTAGTCCAATTGAAGTATAAGTTGAGAAAATCAGTTATTTTATCGTGTTAAGATATCGATACTTACCCATCACGTTAGTGAAGTTTACACAAATAAAAACTGAAATTGCAAGTACCTAACCCGCTACACCAAAAACAAACATCATTATATATTTTTTGCTTTAAACACGAAACACGAAACTCCGCGAACGTGATGGGATATCTAACCTCATGGTTAGATATCCCATCACGTTCGCGGAGTTTCGCTAACTAATTTAATTAGACCTTGTATTATAAGGTTATAACATTAATGGTCGATGGCGATACGATAACGGTGACGTCACGATACTACATAACTATTTAGCTAAGAGATTGTCCTTGGCACCTATCTACAAGGGTACAAGAAAAAAGTTTTTTTACTCAAAGTTTTTCCTTGATATGATGCTAGTCCAAAGTTGGTAGTCGTAACATTACTCCTTGAAAATCCCTGTTTTCCAGCAAGAAAATAAGATTATTTAAATAATAAAGATGATTGATTATTCATGGAACTGTGACAGGAGGAATCTGAACACCTCGAGAACTTTCAACGTTGAATAATAGATCCGATCAATTAACCAGGAGAACTGTTGCTAAGTTCGGCCGGTGGAAACTTTGTGTAATTGCAATACCTTTCACAGTTTCTACCATCCGTTATTCATTATGTATTCTCGTTAATAGTGTTGTGGCTCCATCAACATTGCTAGGAGTTTTCTTTTTGTTCTTCGTCCTAACTATTATTCGCAACTTACGTATATTGCTTTTCGAAACGGCTGTTCAATAACAATTTAAGCATAAATAATGAAAAGAAAATTAAGTGTTCTAAAAATAATACCCGAGCAGATTATTCATCGTCATCTGTCTAGTCTTTTCCCAACTATGTTGAGGTCAGCTTTTAGTCTAACCGGATGCAGCTGAGTACCAGTATTTTACATGGAGCGACTGCCTATCTGACCTCCACAACCCAGTTACTGGGTAATACAATACCCCTTAAAGCTGGTTGTCAGTCTTTTGGGCTTCTGACGACCCTTAACGACTGTTAAAAATCCACGAATGACAGCCGGGAACAACGGCGTAACGTGCTTTCCGAAGCACGGAAGGGTTGTATGTAAAGATGGTGACCCATCCACGGACCACATTAACCTGATCGATCGACCCGTGCGGCTTTTATTACTTAGCCACTTTGCTAGTTAGCTAGCTATAATACTCATACCCTGAATAATGACCAAAATTAAGTGGCAGTGAGTGGGCGGGTCACAACTGGAAGAACGAATGACCGATGGGG
The DNA here is from genome assembly GCA_911387795.2 of Apamea monoglypha. Classification (NCBI taxonomy): domain Eukaryota; kingdom Metazoa; phylum Arthropoda; class Insecta; order Lepidoptera; family Noctuidae; genus Apamea; species Apamea monoglypha. The sequence continues at coordinate 7,246,934 of OU426918.1, forward strand.
CCGAAAGTTTCTGAACTGGTGACCACGTACCGAGAGGCTCGGCGTGGGTAAGGCCCCCAAAATACGGACCGATGACTATGGCGATGGTGAAGATCGTGAGAATCCGCTAGATGAGAGAAGCACAGGACCAGTCGATGTAAAAACAATCCATCCAGCTGCGGATGCCATTCGTCAAGTTTTCACGGTGAGATTTTTACAGAATAGATCGTCAGTAGGTCAGGATTGCTCAGGATCGTAGCACATGACACTCTGCAGAATTTCTTTCTTCTTAACAATTTAAAGTTCTAGAATAATCTTGTAATATAAAAATATTATGCCTACTTATCAATTGTGTTGGGAAAGGGAGACCGTAGCCATAACACTGTGAATGCCCTTGAAGCCACGTAGACAATGCAGAAGAATTATGCTTATATTGAATTTATTTAAAACAATACCAGAGACTACCTCATTAAGTATAGTCTAGAAACCTGAGCCAATTCTTTAAGACCTAAGTTTAATAAAGTCTTTAAAATCCTAAGTAAACCCTTCTACGGAAAGATGTGATCTCTGGAAAGAACTACTTAGACCTCCTGATCTCTTTATTCAACCATTGTTTTTTTTTTCTGGTGGGTAATCTTCAAATAACCCCTCCCGCTCTGGGTGGAGCGGAAGGGAGTGTCAGACTCTTACTGACTAAAACCCACCCATGTTCCTTCCTTCACCCTTTATGTTCCGGGGTAGCGGTAACCCTTTCGGACAATCCCGCTGTTTATTCAACCATTCAACCATCAGAGAGTCTCTCATCCGGGCATAAGTTACCGTGGCCTACTTGGAAAATCTTAAACAGACTTCGTACCCAAGTACGCAGCAGCAAGGACAACCTCCACAAGTGGGGTTTCATGGAAGACTCAGACCTCCGCCCGGTGTGTATGCGGTGTCTCTCCACAGACAATGGCTCACGTCCCATCTTGCACCGCATGCCCTGTCACTTGCACACGTGAGGACCTAATGACTACGTCAGCGAATGCTATCCGCGTTGCAGAATTTTGGGCAAACAAATTAAAAAAAAAAACACAATATTTTTGCCATCACACGCTAAGAAGAGAAGAATCCTAAGTTTGTCAAGTAAAGGATGAAGCTGTGTTTTTCTCAATAGCAGCTATAAAGTGGCCAAGTGTAGGTATTTAAGTATATGGTAGAAAGATATTGTGTGAGTAGGACGTAGGTGATGGTAGGTAAGTAGGTGGTAGTATTATGGTAGGTCTTCCAGGCTGCGCCAAAATACCCTGTACCCCGGCTTCCGCATCCAGTCTGACCCAGCCACCTCATTTAGGTCGTTCGTCCATCTAGCTGGGAGGCGTCCCACATTACACTTGCCGATACGCGGTCTCCACTCCAGGGGGTCTACTCCGAAGTGGTATCGGCCGAATGTTCGGCCGTTTCCTGCTACGAAGTTACTATTTGGTTCGGTCGGTCCCGATCCTACACTCCTACACTCTTTTGAATATTGACTATGGTCCCGACCCAACTGAGCCGATCCGAACTTTTTTCGCATTTTTCAATAATATTCGGTTCGGCCATGTGTCGGTCCGATCCGATCATTCGCACTTTGCACTTCGTAGTAGACTCCCAGGACTCGTTTGCTCCATCGACCATCGGTCCTTCGACAAACATGGCCAGCCCACTGCCACTTCAGTTTGCTTACTTTGCAAGCTATGTCGGTAACTCCGGTTCTTTTCCGGATAATTTCATTCCTGATTTTATCCTTTAAAGAGACTCCGAGCATAGCTCGCTCCATAGCGCGCTGAATGACCTTGAATTTGTGGACCGGCTTAAAAACGCAGTGGGGTTCATGTAATGGGAATCCATGGTATCAGGTCGTGCGTCGATGTCCCATGCCACCTTGTATAACTGAATGTTATGTTATACAACGAACATTAGTCATATTTTGATTAAATTTCGGGATGGTTTACTGTTACAAAATGTAAATTGGGATTCAATTTTAATCCCCCTCATCTACATTTTAATGCTAATGATTTTGGAATGAAAGAAAAACAGAATTAATCATTTGCTTGCCTCTACTAAAGAAATTTGTTGGTGTAGATTTATTACAGAAGAAGGGGACGAAGGGTGGTTTGAGGCATTTAGGGATGCCCAGCAGTGGACTGCGATAGGCTGAGTTGATTGATCGATTAATTACAGTTTAATGTCATATTTATTTTTGAACAAAATTGAAGAAAAAGTTCATGTGATTACGTTTTTTGAATTGCTTTCTCTCAACCAAAATTCAAACCAATGCATACAAGGCATGGCCTGCCCAACGGGCGTTTGATATTTACCAAGATTCAACCTCCGATTTGGCTTGGTCATTGAGCAGTGGTGGCCAAGTGTTAACAGCCGCGACTTACGAGTTGTAGGTCGTAGGTTCGAAACCAGCTAGGCCCTTTACTTTGTTTAAATTATTTCATCACCACTGCTCTCAAAACGGTGAAGGAAAACATCGTGACTAATCGTGAAGAATCCGGCATGTCCTCGAACCGAAAAATTCGAAGACACAAACCTTTACTGGGCCCGCGTGGTAGATCACGGCCCACTCCCTCTCACCGAGAGGAGGCCTGTGTCCCAGCAGTGGGAACATTATAGGCTGATTATGCATTATGCTAACCTGCCATTACAGTCATGGTGCCAGTGGCTTTGTAACTTTCATGGCACTACTGGCACTAAATCGCGATGTGTGCCTGCGTGTCTATTAGCATGCTTTTGTTTTACCTGGAGGTGACATCGGGGTAGCGAGCTAAACTGTGGGCTAAAAGTGAGTCATCTGCGACATGTAATTCCCTTAGGACCGGTTGTTTCAAACGGTTGGTTAATATAACATACGTTCGTCAAATAATAAAGATTACGTAGTTATTATTATTTGACGTGCGGCAAGGCCATAATTTTGTAATTGTAATTTGAAACAACGCTTGTTTTTTGGTTTGACGAGAGTAACCGCCATTTTTGACGTTTACGCGTGCGTCAAGTGGACATGAAACAACTCGCCCTTATTAGAGTACATCGCGTATATATAAGAAGTTTATTATCATTTATTTTGATATTATGTACTAACATGACATCCAAATGACAGTCTCTTTGTAAAATAAATTCGATGTGCCATATTTACACGCATGATTTATTCGCACGTATGAGAATGAGTAAATGCGTTTCTGGCATTCAATGACCAGCCTCCTGCCCCGTTATTTGATAAAATAATCCTTTTCCAATATGCCATTCATGGGTGACAGGAGGGAAATCTGTGGAACAATACAAAAATATGGTGCTTCTGTACTCTGCAAGCCTTTGATTTCGAAATACCTGAACAAAACGCGTATCTATTGTGTTTGTTGACTGTGAAATTGAATGATAGAATTTTACTTGATTACACAATACCTCATGGAAATTATCACATGAGGATTATTCACTTTTTGAAATTGTGAAGTGCGATTGTTTTCAGGTAAAAGGTAAGATTAGAGTGGTGTAGTGAATTATTTCAACGACAATTATTATTATTAGTTGGTAAGACACACTACTAAGCAGCTAATTCGTTGATGTGTGTGTTTCAAATAGCTTGGAGGTATTTAAAACACACGCAATTAGCCAGATACTTGAACTGTTTGTGCAACTACGAGAGAAAAAGATGCAAATTACAAGATGGAGGCTTCTTTTCTTAATTTATATTTATAATATGGAGCCTCCTTTTCTTGCCTTCTACTCATATAATCAGGACAGGAACGCCTGTCAGACGGTTAAGTTATTTTTATTTAATTTCCTATCGTGAAAAAAGCGGAAACGATAATTCCTTGTTTTTATCGGAGTTGTGTCAGCAATGATCGCTTTTAATATTTAATTCATTTAGTAATAGATAGCTGAATTTCATTTAAACTAAAGAAATAAAGAGAAAAAGAAGATTTGATTTTTTATATGTTTGTTTGTTACAGTTTCACGCTAAAACGGCTGAACGGATTTGGATGAAGATTGACATATGGGTAGACCATGGATTAGGACATAGAATACTTTTTCTCTTTATTCTTTTTATTCCGATTTTCCCACGGAATCGAGACTTATGCGGGTGAAACCGCGGGGCGCAGCTAGTATTTTATATTATTATTATTTTCGAATAGAATTCTTATAACTAGCCTAACAAACCAAACAAGTTAAAAGTTCACTGATAAGAAAAGGAACAAAGGCGAGGGATGCGGTCAAACAGGTCCTGACACTGAAATAGAAATTTTCAGGTTCAGAGATAGATGAAAGATGGTCACAAATAATTTCAAATTGGTACCCAATATATATAAAAAAGGAAGGGTAGACCTTTTAAAATGGCCCAGACGGGCAAAGGATAGAGCCATCTGGAACGGTTTGGAGGAGGTTTTCACCGTAAAAGGTAGCCCTAACAATACTAACCTTATTTAAGTACAAACTAAAGTTACCATCAAATAAATAAATAAGTACACAACTCAAAACTACATGTAAGGGATACAATAAAGCTAATAAATAAATAACTAGCCTAAAGTGTATTTTAGTTACCGAAGTTTCATTCTGATAAGTAAGCTCTCTATGTTAAGGTAAAAAAATCATTTTACAAGTTTACGTTACGTGGTAGGATACGTACTGAAATCAATTTCAGTACACACAAGATAGAATAATAAATCAATCAATCAACTCGGCCTATTGCAGTCAGAGAGCAGTGGTGGCCCAGTGGTATCGGCCGCGACTTATGATTTGCAGGTCTTAGGTTCGAACCCAGACAGGCGCTTTACATTGTGTAAATTATTTCATCACCACTGCTCTCAAAACGGTGAAGGAAAACATCGTGAGGAAACCGGCATGTCCTAGAAGCAAAAATTCGAAGACATGTGACATCTACCAACCCGCACTGGCCCGCTCCCTCTCACCGAGAGGAGGCCTGTGTCCCAGCAGTGGGAACATAATAGGCTAATTATGTATTGCAGTCCAGTGGCGCAGCCTGCCACAACACCCTGTCCTCCGCCTTCCGCATCCCAGCCACCTTCTTTAGGTCGTCCGTCCGCTGGGGGGCGTCCCACAATACGCTTGCCGATACGCGGTCTCCACTCCAGGTCTCGTCTGCTCCACCGGCCATCGGTCCATCGACAAAAAAAGCCAGCCCACTGCCACTTCAGTTTGCTTACTCTGCAAGCTATGTCGATAACTCTGACAAAAAACAAAAATAAATACAGTTTGCGAACTCACACAAATCATTGAAAATACCTTTGATTAATTAGAACTCACGTCGAGCAGATGAACATTTATGGCTTAAATGACCTACCTTTGCGAGCATAACTAGGTACACGACAGACAAAGTACCTTACGGGTTACGGTCCGTAGGTACTTTATACGCATTACTCTTGGTTATCCCACAAAAAGTATTGCGAATATCTGTAGCTTAGGTGTTTTATCAATAATCCAATGATCGTATTTTATTTAAACGTAAATAAGGTATTGTCGGTGGCCGCCGGCGCCCGCGTCGTAAATTACCGTGTCCCGCGAGGATTGCCTCTCCCGACTCCAATATATATTAATCAACACTTAGAAATAAAAGTGTTAACAGAGAATTCTTTTGTATATTTTGTGGAACTAAGTATGGAAATACGAGCTGAACAATGCACTGATTTTCTTGGTTGGGTTTGTATAATACTTTGCGGTAGTTTCAGTTTGCGGTTAGGATATTGAGTAAAGATGGAAGTTTTTTTTTTTAACCTTTATTAAACAGAACCAGGTTCTTAATAATTAACTGCAATCTAGCCTATAAGACTAATAAGCAATTTGAATGTAACTTAATTTATTACGTGATAATTATTTTAAAACTTAGAATAGTGTTTATTGTATTTTACACAAGTCCGTTCCACTTTCTTAGAGTCTGATATGATGATATAAGCACTTTCTTCGTGTGTTATTATGTGTGTTATTGGCACTATTATTTCTACACTTTTTACACTACAGTAACTCAAAAGGTTTTGTCCGTTTTAGTCTGCGCACTATATTTGTTTGGTCTAACAGCTGAATTGCCTCGATGTTCACATGTCGGTGGAGTCGGTGTTCATGGGCCTCAGCAAATTTTTGGATTATGTTGGTGACGGGTTCTATTTTTAGGTCACGATGGATGTCGTCATTTCTTATATACCAGGGCGCATTAACAATGCTCCTGAGAAAGATGTAAATGAGTGACTTTGAGATTGTGACATTTATACGTTTGCTGCTAATGAAGTAGGTACACATGACGGTCAATCGATTCCATATGATCAAAACACACCATAAAATAAGATACATATAAGTAGTTCAGAATTTTAGCCACATTCACTGCTGGCTATATTCATCTTGCAAGTTCTTTGCGCCACAGCACCCAGCACCTATAGAATTAATCGTCCTTTTAGCATTACCAGAGTAAAACCAACTTGACTTGACTGGCCTGACAATCGAACTATGAACCACTGCAACTATAACCCGCGATAAGACTGTGTCTGTGTGATGCAGCTGAATACCAGTTACATGGAGCGACTGCCTATCTGATCTCCACAACCCAGTAACCGGGCAATACAATAAGGCCTTTGGTAAAGTCTTACCAAGAACAAGACTGAAGACCACGACTGACTGACTGACTGATCATGACCAAGACTGTCAGACTTTCGGGCTTCTGACGAACTATAACGACGATCAAAGCTCCAAGAATGACAGCCGGGAGCAACAGCTTAACGTGCTTTTCCGAGGCACGGAGGGGATACCCCCCGTATGTGAAGATGGTCACCCATCCACGGACAAACCGCGGCAAGCGTAGCTTAACCTGATCAATCGACCCGTGCAGCTGTTATTACTTAGCCACAAGCCCCTTCACAAAGAAAAAGAAAATTCACAATCATTGAAAGAAAGAATGAAAAATGCGTTTATCAGCATAACAACAACAACAAAAAACAGCATAAAACTGTGAAAAAGAACAGAAAGAAAACAATTCTTATCATGCCAAAAGGGCCTCAGCTCAGCAAAATGTCAGTTGACATCACAAGGTCCACAACAGTCCAGCATTTCGCATCAGATCTGAACTCTTTCGTTGGTCTATTGGGAGCAACGGGTTTGTTTCTAGGGTCACCAGCCGGTCTATTCTATAAAAATCTCACCGTGAAAAGATAGTTAAAGTGAGCTGTCGTCCCAACTGATGCTAGGGATTGACACTGTTGACAGCTCACGGTGATATTTTTAAAGAAGAGATCGGCTGGTCTGGTTAGGTGCTACTGGGTTTTTCCATCAATAATTTCTCATAACACAAGCTTTTCGAGAAGTCAAGAGGAATTAGACAGCTATCGTTTCTGCTTATTGCAACTCAAACTAACTAGGTATTGTTGTATTGTATGTTGACGTAAGAGTTTAGCTTCCAAACTAAATATGAGCGAGCTAGAACAAACGGTGTTTAGATCCACGTATTGTGTGCGACTGTGCGAGATGCACACTAGACTAATAAGTATTGGTAGATAGGTAACTACTCATCATCCACCTCCAGCTAGTCTATACGGGGTGGCAGGAACATCGACGCGCAAAATGGAACCATGATGAATCCAGCACATAATTCTAGACATAGCGGCAAACATGACATCTATACCTTTATATGTCTTTTGTGTATGTATATATGTCTTTCTAGAGATAGCGGCCTTTTTCGTCGATAATCAAATAAAAAAAATCTGCTGTTTCATAGAAAATTTCAGTACCTACGAGGTCAAAATGTATGGAATAGGTTTTTTTTTTAAATTAAATTTCATCGTCCCCGGCCCAGAATCATGTACTGAATCCACGGTAACAGCTTGCGCGTTAATGCCCCGGCCACCCTGTATATCCAACAAGGTTTGCTTTGACAACAAAGTTTGTTTAGTCTGACCAGATGGAGCAGAAGAACCAATCATTTCCAATTAGAGCGACTGCCATAATATCTGAACTCCACATCCTGGGCAATACTGACATAAATAGTTAAAAAACCGGCCAAGTGTCGGACTCGCATACGAAGGGTTCCGTACCACAAGGCAAAAAACGCCGAGGCAAACATGTTTCTTCTATCTGTTGTATATCTTTAATTTTCAACTTTAATTTATTTTTATTAGGGCAATACACACGCGGTGAAAATTTCAACTGTATACGTGTACGGTTTGTCTATTACGGTTAATGAGATACAACCCGCTGACAGACAGACGGACCGGCAGCGGAGGCTTAGTAATAGGATTCCGTTGGCACCCTTTTGATACGCAACTCTAAAAAGGGGCCTGCAGTCAGACTTTGTTCTGGTAACTCACATATACCTAATGGATTAGGTTAACTATTGGCCTCAGTTGACGTTTAGCCAATTAAGCCACGTGCTCCACACTCCACAGACACACACACATGCAATAGATGCTTCCGTGTACATAACGATCGCCCATTCTTAGACTGGCTGCAGGATGCGCAGCTTAATAGCGTAATTCAGCTTCCACATAACGACGGACCATCACACCAAATAATTCCAGCAGCTACAAAATTATACTACAAAGCGTTCGCAAACCATTCGATTACCCAAAAGGCATATGCACTATCGAATTTCAATTAAAGTTAATTCAATCGAAATTTTTAAAAAGAAAATATTTTATTTCGCAAAATTGAGTGAATCCATTCCAGTGCGTTTGAACCGAAGCGGCCGGGCCAGTGTGTCGTAGTAATTTTATTTGTAATGCCATAGAGTATTAAAGGTACAGAGGCGAAACTCCCGCCGTAAATGTATTTACACAGTTTTGAGCATGACTGGCATAATGCGCTCCACCCTTGATCATCGACAAAGTTGACAAATTCACAACCGGCTTTTGGCTTGAGCGAGCGTGAGTCGTAACAGGCTTACATACAAATTAAAAGAAAGTCAGGAAACTTAGATGATAAGCAAATTGACTATCTACTTAATATCCATAAGTTTTAAATATGATTGACGTGTAAAAGTGTTTGTGCAAACCTACTTACAAAATAAAATCATTTATCATTTATCCATATCCATACATAGTAGTAGTGTTTATAGTATTATAACTGCGAAAATAACTTGACAACGGCTAAACGGATTTCGATGAAATTTGACACACAGGTAGACTATGAACTTAACAATTAATTAATTAATCGTAATATCTTATCCGGATAGTACTTTTTCGTGGGGTTCCGACCTACACGCGGATGAAGTTGCGGGAAAAACCTAGTTGTCCATAAATTCAAATCACAAGTGCCATTCTTTGTCAGTAGACTTAGAGTAAGAATGGCTTTATCTAGCACGACAAATTGACGTAGTGTGTCCAGCGGGGCAATTGTGTAACACACTGACAGTAGCAATGGCTTTCATTTTGACAGTTCAACAACATTCATTGCTTTATTTACCTTGTTGAGCAGATACATTTTTCGAGCATATTTAGCAATGGTTTAGCAATATCCTTCAAAATGATTCAGATTGTGATTGATAGCGGGTTACGCAATTAGGGTAGGTACTGTTCAACAATTAAATAAATCGCTGATCATACATACGTTTCGCCTCTGTACGATTTTATTATTCTGTGGTAATGGAATTGTGGTTTTGGTTGGCTTGCAACCTATGCTGATGTATTTACCGTAAATAGATACAGGGAAACTGGGTTTTCCATCCCGTATACTTACCTTGCATACTTTTCCACCTAGAATCGGATAAGGGAGATGTTTGCACTGAATTTTTCATGGCTTCTTGGATACTATGTAGTGTGAAAGGTAAGTAAATCCATCTATACTAATATTTTGAGATTTCAAATTTGTGAGGTTGTATGTAAGGGGCAATCCTTGGAACTACTGATCCGATTCCTAAAATTCCTTTACTAATAGAAAGCTACAGTGTTGCCGAGTGTCATAGGATGTATTTTATGTTAAAGCAAGATACTGCAGGCGGACGTCGTCGTGAGCTGAAGCTAGTTAACAATATAAGAACCGTTGCTTTACCATGGTTAGTGATGGAGAGGAGATTATCTGTTTTGTCTTCACATTGTTTGAAATTATTTTGTTACTCACGGATTTTACGACAAGGTGTTTTTTTTTTATTTGTAGCCCGCGTTTATTTTTTATGTTTTTTGCAAATTGTGATTGGTTTGCGTTGTATGTTGATCAAAATCCACTACGCAGTTATAATGATATAAAAATTACTAAATTATTATAATTAAAATCACGAATATAGCTCTCGAAATTAGATTTGCTGCAAATCGTCATGGTTTTACGAAATATGTAGTTTTAGGCTAGTGGTGTCTAATTGATCTAGTGGTCCCAAGCGCTAATGTTGAGTATGAAGTTCTGGGTTCGATTCCCGGGTTAGGCAAAGTGATATTGTGTTCTCCATGGGGAATTTCTCAGTAGCAGCCGGGAGCTGCTGTGCCCGGTTGATGGCAAGGCAAAGGCTCGCCCCCTATTACATGGGACTTAAACATAACTGGCGAAATGTAGGGGTACTATAGGTACACCTCTGTCTAGCCCTTCGGAATACAGGCGTGATGTTATGTTACGATTTCGACCGCAGTAATTATGTTTTTTAATTGGTTTTAAGTTAGTAAGTAATTATTTTATCATAATTGCCACGTATTGAATTTTGAACAACATACAGCGTAATAACGCGCTACAATTTGCAAAAAAAGAAAAATAAATTTTGAATTTCACGGGCTACAAGTAGGTACAAGTACCTTGACGGATCCCCCCTTAAGAAAACTTCTGAAAATAAATAGAGTACTTTCTTTACACATTTACAAGTTATGTTTCACAACTTTTGGTATGAGAAAAGAACACGTTCTCGACAAGTTCACGTAACTTTTCATGGGAAGACGTTTTTATTTTCATAGTTCTGAAACTCAACTTCTGAACAAAAGTTGTAATTCTTGGAGTTATTTCTATCACTCTTAGAACTTCTTCCTGAATCTAAAAACATACTACTTAGCGTCCATTTTTAGATTCATCGTCAAAATATTGAATATTGTTAGCGAGAGCCGTCCAAAATAATATTCGTAAAAAAATCAACAGCCAGCAGATCCGTCAGCCGAGCCCGGCCCGGCCCGGCCGCCGGTAGTGTTTATATTCATACTGTTGTTTAGTTTGTGGTACAGACGCCAGCAGGTCAAGCTACCCGAAACTGTCAAATTTTCCCAATCAACCTTGAACCTTAATGCTTTAGCGATAAAGTTGAAAATCTATTAAAGAAATTTGAGAGATTGTAGTAACTTGACGTGCTGGCTTCCGTACATACCATACATAAATCAGTCTATAACGTTCCTACTATCGGGACACAGGCCTCCTCTCTTCGAGAAGGAGTAGGGAGGCTAACCTACCACGCTGACTCATTGCGGGTTGGTAGATGTCACGATGTATTCCTTCACCGTTTTTGAGAGTGGTGATGAAATTTGCACAAAGTAAAGCGCCTGGCTGAGTTTGAACCCACAACCTACAACTGCTGTGTCCTGAAACTATGGAGTACTGCCACTTGAGGTGAGATTCGTGTTCTATGTGTTTTGTTATAGAATACTCCAATATAATGGCTGAACCCAGACCTAGGCCAGACCACAGAATAACTATAGTCCTGCCAGAACTAGTTTAAGGGATAGTTTAAAATTATTGCACTCCTATGTTAAAGTTATTATATTAAATTATGTCAACTGAATATATGCAGTTCAATGTGATTTTTGTTTGTGCAATAAATTGTTTTATTATTATACTCGTTTAGGGGCCATTACCTCTGGGCCATCACTGGTCTGTTACCACCAGTGTGTGATTGAGATTTTAGACCTAAATTCCTGCAATAATTTTCAGCAACGAAAATTATGCCCCAAAGCCAGGAAGCAAGTCAAAATAATTAACGAGAAGGTAATTACAGTTGTTAAAAAGAAACACACACAAGTTGAGCTGAAGAAGTAGGGTACAGTTGCAAAGAATGTATACAGGTACCTACTTAATTTCCCCCTTTCTTTAATTCTAGTATTTCCCGGCTAATTGCCAAGATCCGCATTGTTTAGAGCAACTGCTGGTAGCCTCATTAGCAAGCTCATGATGTTTCTGCATCAATTATGTGGCGAGTTTGTACTGAATGCCTGGCTCTAGAGCACCAGGACAAAACAAAGCACAGAACACATGTTTGAATCTACATCTGAAAGGACGTTGGCTTGAAAATTTCTACGTAGGTTTTGTCAGCCGTAGTTTTTATTTAAAAAATATCAATGAGAGAGATCCTGGTCAATTTTGAAGTCCCTATTTTGTGATTTTTTTCCGGTAGGTATCGAATAAAACCACCCCGGTGGTAATCATCTGCACATGGATGGTGGCACCGAGACCTCTCTGCGCAGCGCCTGTTACACACATCCCTGGGGAATGTAAAGGGATCCCCAAAACCTTAAGGTTATTCATCATCATTATATCAGCGAAAAGACGTCCACTGCGGCTCCCCCAAGCATCCTCCACGAACTCCAGCTTGATGTATTCCTCCTAGCACACCAATTGCGCTGTGAATCACAATCTGAATTATTTTGAAGGATATTGCTAATCCATTGCTCAGCAACGTATATATACGCAATGAATGTTGTTGAACTGTCAAAATTAAAGTCATTCCTACTGTTAGTGTGTGACGCAATTACCCCGCAGCTTGGAGTATTCCTGGTAAGTAATTATTGTCATCATCAAGTAATAGTTCAACACCATTCTACATACACAGAAAGCATGGGTTCAGGGCTATGTGTTCATAGACGATCATACCAACGATAAATCTATTTATAATCAGTAATGAATTATTTAGCACGCCATTCAGACAGAATGAAACTCAATTTATTATATTAACCATATACAGATCAGTATGCAAGACCCAGCTTAAGACGTGTTACTCGCAAGATTCTCCAAAGCACATTCTATATACATAAGTATAGAAAGAATTACCCGACGTGGAGTTATGCGAATAAAAACTGGTCTAAGGTGGGCGACGAAAATACATTCGTGAGTGGGTCACCTTAGCCACCTCACGCTTTGTTACGGAGGGTTTAGGGAAACAATAAACAACAATACGCTCGATCTTGGTTCAATGGGCCTCCGGGGCCCACAAAATGATGTGCCATAAGGCAGGAAGTACAATAACACCTTGTATAATGGATGGATAGGTGCCTCACAACGCAAGACAGATAGCCGGCCGTAGCAAGAAGTGTGGCATGTTTTATTCATAATTCTTGAACCGGTGTGAGTGCCACTGGGCGAAATTTATTTCTTAAAACGTTTTTATTATGCGATTTCATTTTGGTAATAGCTTTGACTGACTAGTTGTTAGTCTGATGAGATTTGGTGCAGGTTTCAGTTTTCGGTTAAGTATCCGAAAACTGTGAAACGGGTGTTGTCTATACAGGAAAAAAATTAACCAATGCGCATATTATAACCATGAATTCAACATAATTATGTTTCTAGACTTTTTAGTGTAGAAATTTTGTGTCGGTTTTCAAAGAAATGTTTCATAGAAAAGTTCAGTGCCTACGCGGTAAAAAATTATGCAACAACTTATATATATATTTTTTTTTTTATAAGCTACGAAAAGTTTCTAGAATCATATGATGAAAAAACAGTTAAAGGTTGCGCAGTGGTTAAAAAAAATCCCGTATACCTAGAGTCAAGCTGGGTCAAGTACGTTTTTATTTTTTTCAGATCTCAGATTAATTCGTAAATTTAATTGAATTTGTATTAAGCTATCTGCCAGATAAGTTATCCAAGGTGAAACAAGTCATTAGTAATCTAGCCTAACAGACCACAACGGGCATTAGCATCAGCAAACTGTTGAAACCTAAGATACTTATAGTTGGATTACTCTTAGAACTTTAATGGGTAACCATTAATCTTTATTTAATCTAAATCTTGACCACAACCAAAATATTACCTTGATATAGTCTGAATTTAATTAAAATAAGTGTAACATTTGCCATTGATTAATTTATGAAAATTAATCTATGTCAAAAATTAAAATTCGTTGGTGACCTATGCAAAGCAAATTAGTACACACACACACACACACACACACACACATTACTACACGCACACACATTACTAGTAGTATTAGTACTTATTACGTTTGACAGTCGTTACGGCGGCGGGTCGTCAGAAGCCCGAAAGTCAAGGGGTATCGTATTACCCAGTAATTGGGTTGTCGGTCAGATAGGCAGTCACTCCATGATGTACTTATTAATATTTATATAATACTAGTAATAAAATAAAGTTAATTATTATTCACAAAGTTATTAAAAACTCGTAAAACATTAAGTAGGTATAACGAGACGGCGGGCGATGAAAACATATTTATGACTTGTGATTTCAGTTTCTCGAAATAAAAATACTATACTTATCTATAAATAATTATTGAAAACTTATTTACTAGCTTGTTAATAAATTATATTGTTACATTTGTTACGAGTATATCGAAAAACTCTCATTTCACCATGGAAGATACATAGTAGAGACCCGCCCCGGCTTCACGCGGTTTTTACGACTTGAAATAACGTCGAGACTTCTTTAACTGTCCGTCCGAAAATAAAATAGGTATATAAAATAAAAATAAAAAAATATTTTAATTTTTCCTTATTATTAGAATTAATCCGGTCCGGTCCGATCCGGTTAGACTGGAAGCCGACCCCAACATAGTTGGGAACAACATAGTAGGCAAATGATGATATTAGAATTAATCATCTTTTTGTATGCACGTGTTTATGTGACAAATAAACCTATTTTTCTTTTCTTTATTATGTGTAAGTTTCATTTTAATGTAGGAATAAATTCTCTAAATCAATGCTGCTCAACCTCAGGCCCGCGGGCCACGCTATGGCCCGCCAACGATTTTTAAATGGCCCGCGCAAGCAAGTCCTGAATTACCCACCAAATTGATAAATCCCGCCAAATTTGCAGCCGCGGTAGGAACGAAGTGTCCGCGAGGAAAATTATTAAAAGAGAAACAATTGCAGAAATCACATGGATTCAAATGTAAGGTAAGTTGATGTTAGCATCAACTTACCTTACATTTGAGAAGATACACAGTACTTAAGTTTAATTTTGTTTCGTTATTCAGCATAAGATGCTCTTTGTTTTTTTTATACTAAATATTACCTAACAAAAATAAACAATAATTATTAATTTCAATTTTAATATTGAGGTTTTATTGCGCATTTCCTGAGAGTACCTAACTAACTATAATAGGAATTGTCAGTGGCCCGCCCGAAATGCCCGAATCCTCCGTTTGGCCGACTGTTAAAAAGGTTGAGCAGCCTTGCTCTAAATTATGGTGAAAACCGCATCAGAATCCATTGTGTACACACAATGAACTAAGAACAAGCGCTGGTGGCGGTGTGATGAACTAAGCGGTCACATAGACACGAAAACCAACTTTTCGTCGTAGTCAAATCATTTATTTCAAGAAGGCCATGAAGAGGCTCTTTTGAACGACAAAACTTTTGTTATATACTATGTATAGATTCATAACATGTATACTCGTATAATCAGCCACACCACATGCATGCATGTGTGCATGTTACCACTGCTGGGACACAGGCCTCCTCTCTTCGAAAGAGAGAGGGGCAATCAATCAATCTACCACGCGGGCCCAATGCGGGTTGGTAGATGTCACATGTCTTCGAATTTTTTGTTCTATAACATGCCGGCGTCCCCACGGAGTTTTCCTTCACCGTTTTGAGAGCGGTGAGTGGTGATGAAATTATTTACACAAAGTAAAGCGCCTGCCTGGGTTCGAACCCACGACCTATAACTCGTAAGTCGAGGTCGTTGCATGTATAGACATAGGTAGGTTAGATAAGTGCAAATTTTGCTTCAAATATCAAGTAATTAAAAACTTGATTAGGGCTTTCATAAACCAAGAGCTAATTAGCTTACCTGGATACTAAAAGCCACTAGCTTTTCATTCTGTGAATAAACTAAGCTTAGTTTGAGTGGGCAGGGCTACTAAATATTCATAAGCTGTATGGTCTCCCATCATTATTTTAATTAGAGAAGTAAGTACTAACTTCAGTTAGTTATTATTCTACATTTTTAACAAATTATTGCATTTACTTGCTTTCTTGAAAACCAAGGCTATTTTGAAGGTGGGCCATCATTTTTTTTTTCTTGTCAGACGGTGGCTTGTCTATATTAAATTTGTCTACAGTTATTGTAGATACATACTCGTATCGTCAGATTGACGCTTGCTCTACTCTTGCTGTATTCTTATCACCAATACATTCTTTAAACGTGGTGATTAGTGTTCAAACTACGATCTATATGTATGCCAAAATGATAAGCAGAAATGTCATAAACTTTACTTATCAAAATCTTCCCTAAACCTACAAGTTTGAAAGGGGTACCTACTTCTTCACCACTAAACAACACTGAACACCCCTAAATAATTAAACCTAATCAAATCAAGTGACATCAAACACTACTTAAACCATAATACGAGAACTGACACTCATGGCTAAGTTACACTTAGCTCTAACTTCATTGAGTATGCATAAAGGAATAAACACCCTACGTTTATAGTTGCAGTGTAACAAATTACTCCACTAATGTCACTTTTCTTGACCCCTTTTATACAAAAAGTGCACAGCACGCAATCTGGTTATTAATTGCAAAGCGAGTGTTAAGTTAAACAGTTTTCTAAGAATACTTTTCGTATTACCATTTTACCTGGCGATCTGATTTCATGGTAATACATTTTTTTGAAGAACGAGCCAATTGCTCAAAACGGTGAAGAAAAATCGGTTTAGGAAACCCATGACCTACAACTCCAAATTTGGAATCGTTATTTTGGCGTCCTGGACTCCTGGTGAAACCCGCCACGCGAACCCAGTACGGATTGGTATCCGCACTGGGTTTGCGTGTCGGGTTTCCGCAAACTCCTTCTCACAGCAAGGAGGCGTGGGAACATTACAGGCATTATTATAAAAACAATCGATTGTTTCTTCCACCGATGCACAATCAATAAGGAATTTATTTATTAAAGATCATGATGATATTCCAAACAATGCTAAATTTTAACTGTATGATATCTAACTGGATCAAAAGCCAATATGTATTGTGTTTCCAAACAATTCGCAACAATACTGATCAATGCATGACTGTAGCTCGGAGCCATGAACACGTCATAACATCGTCTTGAACGGCATGAATGAAACATGAGAGACATCATGTGGATACTTGCCTTTCACACATGGAACGACCAGCTAAGAAAGAACACCCCTCCCCTCGCATTGACCTCAGATAATGAAGAAAAAGGGAAAGTATCAGCGGTTGATGAAGGTCGAGGCAAACTGGACACTACAAGAATCGTCCTTAGGAAGAACGAATTGATGGTTGAATAGTTAGACCAAAATTTATTAGTGTGGCATATTTGGTCTGTCCCATATTCGCTGGTGACTTAAGGGGGAAGCATCAGGGTAGTCCGCTAAATTCAAATTTTCTTACGTTTTTTGGAATTTGCAGGTCTACAGAATTATGACTAATATTCAATTAAATGGTTATTCAATAGCCTCATATGAACTTACGGTTGTATTGATGATTTTAATGATTATAATTCTGCAAAGTCATATTTGTTACGGTCGCAAATCATATTTGGTTTAACATACAATCTGACAATGCCCTGCAAATTGTAAAAAAACGTAACAAAATTTGTAATTCTCAGGCTACCTAGCATATCCCCCTTAAGAAGGTAAATACAGGTATGATTTCAAGGAAGGCCTGTTTGAGTGTCACATGTTTGAGTGTCATCTGCAAAAATCGCACCTCGCGAATGTAAATAACACATTCCCATTTATGTGTTTTAGCACTGCAATTAAAATCCGGGGTCACACAAACGTGTCAGTCGGTGAACCGCTAGCGAGTTTTTATTGGAGTTACTCACATAACAATAAAATTTTACTGTTAATAATAAATTAAACTTTCGTTGACAGATTTCAATTTGAAACTTTACTATGCATAGGACTGTGTGGTTGAGTTCTGATGAGATATATGTATTATTTAAATTCAATAGGTAGGTAACCACTTACTACCTATTGATTACTTTTTTTACAGGATCCCTCAGAAATTTTCTAGTGAGTTGTTTCATAAGAAGTTTGGATTGATATGTGGGCGATTCAGTCGATGATCTCGTAGGTTTCAGTGACGGTCGCCAACTGAATCGCAAAGCTTACAATAAACTTACAAAGGGACGCAGGGAAGATTAAAAATCGAGCGACTCGCAGACACAATGAAAATGTTTTTTCACAGGCCCCTTTCAGGCGCGCGCTTTGTTTGTGAAACGAAGTTCGTCGTTTTTTCCCCTATATACGCTTCATCGCGATTCTCTAGGGCGGGGGAAAATATTGCGTAATGAATATCCCGCTCTGATTTCACTACACGCTGATGCAGTTGCATTCGAGTGCAACGCTACGTTAATTTGGGCAATAATAGCATCCGTAGATAGAATCCAATCACAATTGTCAGCGTGTTTAAACAGTTTGATGGGACATCGCATTGTTTTAAAGTGGAAACAATTTCGCAGGTGACGAATTTGATCTCGGGGGATCGTAACTCTGGTATAGTACCGACTAGCGCGTGTCATGTCGCAGTGGGGGATATAAATTAAGTTTGCCTTGTATGTAAGCACCTACGCGGGATTATTTATTGATGTGTAAACCCGCTAAAACTTAAACTACCTTACCTAAATAATTTATAGGTTCTAACACTCGTGCGTTCTCCAGATTGTTCAAGAGTTTGAAGTGAAGGCGCGCACACACACAAAGTTATGGCTCCGAGCTCAAAGTTATGGGGAGCGGTGAACAGGTATTAATATTGTTGACTCTACATTATATAATTGAATGTTATTGGTGTCACAATTTTGAATAATTTATGTTTGTGAGAAACTAATTTTTATTTACAAACAAGCGCGTTAGAGAGACATACGTAACTCTCTCGTACGAGTTCTTTCGAAACTGTGATTAATATTTAGTCGATCATTTATCATCATTAATATGGTTTCTTATCTGAAGAACTACTCATATTTCTTGTTCCAAGTACCTATATAAATAATTTTCACATCTTGGGGCATTTTTATTGCGTTCAAAAGTGCCAATTTGGGATCCCAATGTCATACTACACTCGATAGCTGATATCATGTGGCTGTGGGACACTTGAGAAGGAGAACTTTTTAACGAGAACTGTCTTGCTTGTCTATGTACTTTTTTTTTTTTTTTTTTTTTTTTTTTTTTTTTTTTTTTTTTTTTTTTTTTTTTTTTTGGGATGGGAAATCATCAAATGACTCCTCCCGCTCTGGGTGGAGCGGAAGGGAGTGTCAGACTCTTACTGACTAAAACCCACCCATGTTCCTTCCTTCGCCCTTTATGTTCCGGGGCAGCGGTAACCCTTTCGGACAATCCCGCTGCCCCGGCAGGCTTCGGCCCTGAGGGGCCCCTCGTTATGCTGACATCTCTTTGAGGCGCGCGTGGAACACTTACGCGCCGTCCGGCACGGGCCTGGTCCTGATCGGGCGGTGAGCTACCCATTGCTCTCCGCCCGCAGGCCCGCGCCTACGGTGGCCGGTAGTCGTCTCTCGACTCCCGACGCCCGGGGCGTCTCCCGCGGCGGCTTGGACGGGAGGCTCTCTCCCTCATCCGTCCCGCCACCTCCTTCGCTAGCATGACTGCTTCGCAGAAGGAGGCGACTGCCTCCCACTCCCTCTCGCTCCGGACCATGGCTTGCACCAGGTCCGGGCGCGAGAGGCCGCCGCCGCTGCCGATCGCCTCCACGAGGACACGGCGGTGCTCCGCCCAAGCGGGGCAGACCTCCACCGTGTGCTCCACCGTGTCCTCTGGGCGATCCTGGCAATGGTGACACCCGGGCGTTTCCTCCCGCCTGATCATGTGCAGGAACCTCCCGAAACTTCCGTGTCCGGTGAGGACCTGCGTCAGGCGGTAGGTGAGGGCGCCGTGGCGCCTCTCTAGCCACTCCTCAAAGAGGGGTCTTATCGCCGCGATAGCGGCGTGCCCTGCGCTGGGTTGCGACAGTCGCTCTTTCCATGTCGCCATGAGATCGAGCCGGAGGTCCGTCCGCTCCGCAGCAATTTGCCGCGGGAGCGGACTTTCCCCCCGGCGTAGTGCCTCCGCGCGCCACTCATACAGGCGCGCGAGGACTATCGCCTCCAGATCCCATGGCGGCAGTCCGGCAAGGAGGCTTGCCGCCTCGCGCGAGATCGTGCGGTAGCCCCGGATTAGCCTTACGGCTACCACCTTCTGGGGCGCGTTCAGGTAGTGGGCGGCTCGCCGCCGCAGTGAACGCGCCCACACCGGGGCCCCGTATATGGCCATGGACCGCACGACCCCCGCGTAAAGCCTCCGGCAGGAGGCGTTTGGCCCCCCCAGGTTGGGCAAGAGCCGCTTGAAGGCGGCCCCAGCCCGTTCCAGTTTGGGGGCCAAACGTCGGAAGTGCTCGACGAAGTTCCACCGGCTGTCGAGGACGAGACCCAGGTACTTCATCGTCGTCTCGATGCCGATGTGAACCCCTCCTGCCGTTAGTTGGGATCCCGGTGGTGGCGCGTTCCGGGGCCCATGAAACGTCATGGCCTCGGACTTGTGCAATGCCACCTCGAGACCCAACTGCCGGATCCTCTCCACGACTATCGCAACCCCGCGTGTCATCGCGTCGGCCGCCGCCTGATGCGACCTCCCCTGCGCCAGGACCAGCGTGTCGTCAGCGTAGCAAACCACGCTGACGCCATCAGGGAGGTCGGCCCGCAGCACCCAGTCGTAGCCGATGTCCCACAGGAACGGCCCCACAACCGATCCCTGCGGGACACCGCACGACATCTCTCGCCGGTTCCACTCCCCATCGCGACCGGGGTAGCTGACGGCTCTGTCCGTCAGATACGCCTCGACTATTCGACGGAGGTAGGGCGGCACTCGGTGATACCGGAGTGCCTCCACAATGCAGCTCCAGGGCAGGGTGTTGAACGCGTTGGCGATGTCGAGAGACACCGCCACGACGACCCCACCCCGGGACACCGCGTCCCCCGTCGTGAGGGCTCTCACGCGCATGATGGCGTCCACCGTCGAGCGCCCCTTGCGGAAGCCAAACTGGCTGTCCGCAAGATCCGGCCCCGTCCTCACCAAGTGCCCGACGAGGCGGTTTACAATTACTCTCTCAAAGAGCTTGCCCACCTCGTCGTTGTCTATGTACTTACTGTAAATAAATAGGCTTAGATATAGCACTTCGGAATTTAGAAAGAAACTGTCGCCGATGAATGACAAGGGCGACGCTCAACGAAGTCGAACTTTTTCCAGTACAGTACAGTACAGTTTTTACAGTATGTAGGTACTAACCTAGTATTTTTATAGCTCCATACGTCCGAATGAAAAACGGAACCCTTGTAGGATCACTCGTGTGTTCATCTGTCTCAGCCATTTTGCTCAGAGTCTAATTGACTGATTTAGTTGAAAGTTGTACACATGAATTTCTGTGACTCAAAGACGGACGTGTAATGTAAATAAATGAATTTTGAATATGAAGGTTACTTGGGAAGCAAAGAGTGTCTTTTTTTGTCAGTTTTTCAAATAGTACCGTTTGATAGTATCAAATGAAAGAGCTTACTGGGAGGGTCTCAAAAATATTTTGTATATAATTTTAAAATAAATAGTTTTAAATCTATTTAATACATGAAAATTTTCCATTCCCAGTCCGTCGCCCCCCCCCCACCCCCCTTCGCCAAAACTATTGAGTCAACAAATTCAAAAAAATGCAGAAAATTGTTGTATAGTTATTAGATTACAGAACAACCTATAAGAAGTCAATATTATGCGTACAAACTTACATTTGCAGTTGGAATGTGTGAGAGAATATGTTTTTCAACTACAAGTTATGAGTTAGTAAGTAGTTAAATTGTATGTTCTGTATATTATCACTTATTTTACCAACAGTTTAATTACTCATCTACGACAATTGCTACGTCAAAGCCAAGTACTTGCTATATACTTTATTTTACGATTTGTAAATACCAGCGCATAATAAATGACATACATAAGTAGGTGGTTAGTATTTACTTAAATAAAAGATGATAACTTGAACAAGCCAGTGATTTTTCTCTTAAGCAATTTTTAACCAACCGAAAAACGAGGAGGTTATGCAGTCGAGGTTATTTTTTTGTTGCATTAGAATGATTACGTCAAGTTATTTCCTTGCAACGCTTTTATTAACATTATCACTTTGAAGTTGTTCGATATTGCCATAGGGACAGAATGTTGTTTTTGTAGTTGCTTTGCTTTTTCGGAAAAGGGTTGATTTTGATAAAAGCTTCTTTACAAAGTAAGTTTTCCCGCCCTTGCTATATCTTGATGTCCCTTTGTTGGATAGTTCCTTCTTACATCCGCTACCAGGGCTGTAGATTTGTTAAGAGTCATTTTATCAGTGCAGATTTGCCATTTTCCTCTATTAGTTTGCGACCCTTGTTGTCAAAACAAACAATAGACGCTTTAGTTTCCCAGAATGGCACTAGTTGTTCGATTTTTTTAAGTTAAAAACAAGTTTTATTTTTTTACTCGACTGCGGTGATACCCAATAGGCTGGATCAGACATCTAGCTTTTTGAAATACGAAAACATTACCGTTTTTGTATTTCAAAAAGCTAGATGTCTGGCTAATTTAATGTATATGCTTATGCATTTTCCATATGCATTTTCTTGTTCTGCTAAAGTTCCCAATTACTTTTGCCACACAATCCAATAGCTTACGAAGATCTTTAAACTAACTGTCTTGTTTTAAAAATTTAAGTAACTTTACTCCCTCTAATAAATAAACATCTTTTATAATTACTTACCGTTTTTAAAGGAAGTACGCACTCTTTTCTTAATATATGCGACAGCACTCCAGCCTTTGATCTGCATGAGAATTTTTAAAGTATAAATAATATAGATATATAGCGGTAACCATATGACCTTGGATACCCTCGTAATATATTTGAGTGACATGTTTTATGTCGACCCCGAATTCAGGCCTTCTGATAGATTGAACCAGAATTAGTGTTGATGGCACCAAAGTGCCACTGATATTACCCAGGAACGAAATAAAAAAGATAAAGCAAACTCTCAAAGAAAAAAAAAGAGAATAGATAACTTTACGAATATGATATTCACAATACAATTTCAAATGTAAATTTGAGTAGAAAAGACGTTCCTAACTAAACATTACAGTTTTATTACACGAACGGTTTAAATATTGTTGTTTACGAGGAGAGCATAAAACATAGGAATAGTTTGTGATGAAAACGCGGGCTTATAATGTTGCCTCCGTAAACGCCTTTTGAAGTGCGAAGTTGCGACCAAACAGTACCAGGAGCGTATGAAATGATGAAGCTGATATAAAAGTCTTTGTGAGCGAATGCAGTCTGATATTATGCACTGGAGACTGACAGGCTGTGCTGAACAGGATATTAAACTTCAGGATGAGCTGTAGAATATCACACATCTTGCGTTTTATTTACCACACTTTGCTGTCGTTACTAGAATCATTATAAGCCTGTACCTCGGGTGTGTGTGCTGGAATAATTAGTCGTTTTTCAAAGCATTGTGGTGGTAATATAAAGAATGAAAAATAAATCCTACTATATAATATTATAAACGCGAAAGTTTGTATGGGTGGATGGATGTTTGTCACTCTTTCACGCATAAACTACTGAACGGATTTGGATGAAATTTGGTACACAGATCGATTATAAGCAGGATTAACACATATGATACTTTTTATCCCGATATTTCCACGGGATCGAAACTTATGCGGGTGAAACCGCGGGGCGCAGCTAGTTGACTATACATATATTAGAAAATATATTTATTTTGCAAGTTATGGGTAACGCATATTAGGTGTTATAATAGTGCAACAACACGATGGCGGAAAAGTGTGTTTTTAGTATTTATTTATTTATATATACTTTAATGTACACCACAAAAATACATAGCATAAAAAAAACATTAAACACTACAAAATATACAATGGGCGGCCTGTTATAGATAGCCTTTATTCATTTCACAGGAGACTTTCCTGATTTTCCTTTAGGGAAACCAGAAAGGAAAGTGGATCCAAAATTATTGACGAAATATTTTTTCTGCATATTACGCCATATATTGTAAAAGCAAGTTAATTCAATATGTAAGTAAGTTATGTTTATGTTAAGACTTAAGACAATGGTGGCCTATTTATTTTAGTAGAAAATATACAATCTTTAGAACGACAAAAAGGGTGAAGGAAAACATCGTGAGGAAAGGCATGTCCTAGAACCAAAAACTCTATAGATGTTCAGCGGCACCGAACGTTTTTTTTACGAAAAATTGCTTTTAATATCACATTGCGTGTTTATTGTACCTACATAATATTAAAATAATCGTCCGACCTAATGCATTTTGCTTGTATTTTCTGTCATTAATATTATTAGTTATGACCCTGTACTATTCATATAATCTACTTATGAATACTGGGTTGTATCATTTGTCATCTATAATCATTATGTGGCCAGATACAACACCATGTATCCATCATCTCATTACCTCCATCCGGTGTAAACGTTGGTCGGATAAAGCCACTTCAATGATTAAATTGTTCTATCTATTGCTGCATAAGTACGCTGGTCCTGCAACAAAGTCTTACAAAAACGAGTAATGTACAGTATATGTACATCATTATTAAAGTGCCGGTAGGACCTTGGGACCAATATGTAAGGCTAAGATGCTAAGATTAGACGTAGTTAAATGTTTTATAATAGATTTTCTAACTTAACTAAGGGCTGATTTTTCCATCGCCAGATAACATTTATTCGAGGAATCAAATGGACGTTTGACAGTTTGTGTATGAAATAACTGTCTCGATCCACAATTGCTGGAGATAACAATATACAAGGAGAGAATAAAAATTTATGGCGTAACAAATATACAAACAAAAATACACTCGAATTGAAAACCTCCTCCTTTTTGAAGTCGGTTAAAAACAACACAGGTTCACGTTAATTTCAAAAGGCAATCAAATAAACAAAATTAAAAATTAATTTTATAATTGCAGAACTGGTTTGAGATCCCATTAAGTACCTGTGAATTATGTTCGATCAGATATCAAAAGGACGAGGTGCAATCGTTAAGGCCAAGGTCATCATTAATACCTTCTTTTAAATCGATAAGTTCAAACTCGTTTCGATGCAGGTTATAATCGTTTATCTATATAATTGCATGCAAACATCGAATTGATGTCGGCAAGTTGTAAATGTACTTAATTATTGCTACGAGTATTAAAGTTACGATATCAAGTGTTACTGATTAATAAATCAAAACTTTTTTTATTGATATTTAGTTTGCGTTTCATAAAAAAAAAGGGATTGCTGATTAGATAGGTATTGATGCAATCGATGGACTATTTTTCTAAAGCAATGCTTCAATAAATTTACGTTTAAAAAATCTCTACATTCGGTAGGCATAAATATATTACTATGGACATCTCGGCAATAATATCTGATTTCATGATTCATCAATTAACATAAGTCATGTAATCATTTATGGAATGCATATACAGGTGACAGCACAAATATGTGACACCGAAGGTACACTAAGAGGAGCGAGCCAAAATGTAGAAAGCTGCAATATCTGTCATGACTTAGGTAGCATAAAAACCTGACAGTATCTATAATGTTTCGAGTTTTCTTCTAAATCGCAATCGGTGCTGCTCATATTGCAAAAATATGTGACATCCCACTGGCAACAAAAATATCTGACATCTGGGCTACATTGACGAATCCTCCCTTAAATATTTCTGCCACACCCTAGACAGTCAGCCCTGTTGCCCACGTCTTTATACAAAAAAAAAGAAAAACAAGAGCTTTTAGATTTACCCACGGAGTAATTGCGTAACACACTAACTAACAGTTGGAATGGCTTTTATTTTGACAGTTCAACAACATTCATTGCATTATTTACGTTCTTGAGCAGACAAATTTTTCGAACATTATGAAGCAATGGATCAGCTATATCTTTTAAAGTGATTCAGATTGTAATTGATAATTACGCAGTTAGGATGCCGGAAGAAACCTCCTTTTCGATAAAGGATTTATGTCACCACCAAAGAAGATATTTATTATTTTTAAGCTGAATGCATTTTCAGTTTCTCTTAGCAGTTATACAATTTTAGTTCAATAAATTCCAGGAAAATAAGTATGTAATATTCTGCGAACTCATAGCGTGTATAAGGTGCATTTAACAGGAGATACGTAGATTTATGCTTGACTGATCTTTGCTCATCTCGCGAGTGAATGTGAGGACCTAACGGTGACGTAGGTACTTTATATTTTTATTTCCTTTTTGATAAAGTCCTATACACAGCTTACAGAAAGTTACTGTCAAGTGATAGGCTCTATCTAATGCTTACGAATCATCAGAGGGCCTAGAAATGTGAATATCGCTTTCAAAGCCTTTCGGATTACACTTTCAACAGGATTGGTATAAGCTTTTAGGTAGTTTATGTCAATCCAATACATTTTTTACTTTTTCATTTATCACTGATAAACAGTCACTTTATCTAGGTCATCAGGAACACTACCGCACGCCCCAATCTTACTCGTAAGGTATTATAAATTAATGATTCTGGTGAAAAATACGAAACAGACCAGTGTCTGTTTCGTGTTTTTTTTTCGTTTTTTTTTTTAGTCTGTTTTTTTTTTTTTTGCTCTACCATTGAATCAAAAATGTATGGACAATCCTATGATTCTCCCCACCTTTTGTTTTTTGTTTTTGGGGGGATATAGTTATTTTAATTTCTAATGAGTGTCTGAAATATTTGCCCAGAATAGGCAACATTCTATCCATTCTCCCATACTTCATATTATAAATGCGAAAGTAACTCTGTCTGTTTGAATGTCTGATACCAATTTTACGCCTAACCCCCAAAGCGTTAGTTATGAAAATTGATGAATATGTAGCCTCGAACCTGGAGAAAGAGTAGAAGGATATACGCTACTTTGGAACCTGAATCGCAGACGAAGTCGCGAGCAACATCTAGTAATTTTATATTAGCAGTAGCATATCTATGCACAAATTATAATCTATTCTGTAAACTTCGTTAGTGTTTTAAAACTACGATCAACATATACAATATGCCAAAATGATAAGCAAAAAGTAATAAACTTTACTTATCAAAATCTTCCCATACTTCTCATATCACCATATCTGGTGACGTTGCAGAACACACAAAACTTATCAAGGTAGGTTAAGTATACGATATCTATGTCACTGGGGTAACTCATAAAAAACTTAAAGTCTTACGAGCAGACTACAAACGATGATGTAAAGCGATCTTGGGAGATTAAAATTCTTCGGTACCCAACTATTTTGACGTTATCGATCGCGATAAACTAAGGTGATGTCCATTGTGCAGACAAGGAATGGTAGTGCAACGTTGTCAAAAATTGTAAAGGGAGGTATTAAAGAAGCAAATAAATCCTCTTCTTGGATAGTTTAACAAGAAAAAAAGAGAATCAAGAATGAGAAAAAGAAAGAAGGAAACGAAAAGAAGAAAAAGAAAGTAAGAAAGAATGGACAAGAGTCAAAGAAGAAAAGATGAAAGAAGAGAGAACGAAAGCAAAAGATTCAAAGAAGACAAGAGAAAAGAAGAGAAGAATCAATATTGTTTGCGAACAATTCGAAGCTTACATTATTAGACTTGTTGATTGTAAGTGACAAACGTAGCTAGCAGCCATGGTAATTATCTATCTCACCAACATCTCAAAAAGTATTCCTCCTGAAGACAGCATTTACAGTTCCTATCGGTGGTCAAAGAATTTAATACATCATAGCATATTTTTCTATCTTTCTTTCTTTAAATATGGACTTCATCATTCAAGCTTGGTAATTATACTGGTGACCGACGTGACCGTTAAAGATCTAGAAACTGGTTTTAATAATCCAGTCTGCTAACATCGAATGGGTGCTCCTCCTTTCCTTCAGTAGGTACTGTGAAGGGCTGATGAGCCCTTCTAAGAAATCAAATAACGTATTTTACATATTTTACATTTGCTTTGTCCGCCAAATCTGACGCCTAATCTCTTCTAATCTTAAACTATCTTAATGTAAATCTCGTATTTCATGCCAATAACTTTTAACTGACTCGCGGAGGTTGCATGTAAGCACCAAATAGGCTATAGTCTCTACAGTACTTATAAGGTTAAGGAGAAAGAATTTCCAAGTGAAAACTTGAGCAAAAAGTTTTCTGTTTACGTACGTGTGCCTTATAGGATATTCATGACTATTGACCGTGACCATGACCCTAGTTGGTACTTCGACGGGAGTTTGTTTTTACAATTTGAACATTCGCTTTTACAATTCTCGGGAACCAGAGTCGTGCACTATAGACTAGTCTGGCATTGTGGTGAACTGCACCATTATTGCGTAACACACTGTCAATTTCAATCTAAATTATTTTGACGGATATTCCTAATTCATTGCTTCATGTGTTCGAAAAAATTGTCTACTCAACAACGTAAATAACGCAATGAATCTTGTTGAACTGTCAAAATGAAAGCCATTGCTACCGATAGTGTGTTACGCAATTACCCTGCTGGACCTGTTTGGGACCAGGATGGGGTGTGGGACGCCCCCCAGCTAGATGGATTGACGACCTTAAGAAGGTGGCTGGGGCGGACTGGATGTGGAAAGCGAAGGACATGGCGTTGTGGCGCAACTTGTGAGAGGCCTATGTCGGGTAGTGGACTGCGATAGGCTGAGTTGATTGATGGAGTCAGTATTATTTTATCCCCGGTTTCACAAAATTTTAATGGTTACTTACCGACCTTTATCTATCGGTTATCCATCACTATTATTCACTAAAATCGCACCACCTGAAGGCTAGTCATCTACTTAGTTTGAGAATACTATTAATATCCATTGTAAAAGCGCGGTGACTTTGAATTCCATTAAACAGTAAAAGATAACATTAAAAATGTACCAAGCTATCAGTGGAGTTTCCATATCAATCTAATAATCCGTTTGCGTGGGAACCCTTAACAAACAGAACTCGCCTCTTCATTATACATATTTGTATGAATAATTTAACCGTATCAGTCAAGTGTCTGTCAAATGTTAGATATGAGGGGAGATAGTTGCGAGAGATAAGTAGCGCTATCTTTGTCTATCACACAATGATTCTCTTATAGATTACTACTACTATTGGTACTAGCTGTTGTTCGCGGTTCCACTCGCTTTCTAGGGAAAGTACTTCATACACCCGGATCAAAAATATCGTAATGCGTAATTTGCGTATCACACAATCAGTAGCAATGGCTTTCATTTTGACAGTTCAAACAGCATTCATTGCGTTATTTACGTAGTTGAGGAGACAAATTTTTTGAACATATGAAGCAATGGATTAGCAATATCCTTCAAAATGATGCAGATTGTGATTCATAGTATGTTACGCAATTAGGGTGCTGAGTTAAGTAGACATCGCATCGTGTACTTTCAAAATGATTCAGGGTGAGATTTTAAGGCGCAGGGCGCAGGCAGGGCGCAGTGGAGAAACTCAAACAGGAATCCGATACCAGACACACACTATCTGGCGCACAGCTACCAACGCAACGGCTAAAAAGCAGGCACAGCTTCTTGAAATCGACAGCGTCTCTGACAAGAAACCCGGCCGACGCCCGTTGCAAACTATGGCAGGATACTCTTCCCCCTCCTACTTACTATCTACCACCAAAGGAGCATCTCCCTGCAGGGTGTAACCTTCCGTGGTCCACTTGGCAGTTCCTGAACCGTCTCCGGACACAAGTGGGAAGATGTAAGTCCAACCTGGTAAAGTGGGGCTACCTTGACGGAACGGCAGTAGGGTGTGATTGTGGAGCTATGTCGCAAACCATGCTCCACCTCCTATCTTGCCCTCTGTGTCCCAAAACTTGCAGTCAGGGTGACCTCTGCGCTGCCACTGTCGACGCCGTGGAGGTGGCAAAGTTTTGGGCCAACAAGATATGAAATTCAGTCGTGCCAGCGACACGAAGAAGAAGAAGGGTGAGATTGATAATGTGTTACGCGATTAATGTTATCAAAATCCGTTCAGTCATTTAAGCGTGATTGATTAACAAACGTACACACAAAACATCAAAACTTTCATAGTTATAATAATATTGGGATAGTAGGATAACAGAACTTTACGATGCCCTTAATTTTATTGAGTGGCCCGTATGGGTGGATACGGGATACAATTCCCGATAAATTGCTTTTGTCCGGTGCTTCAATTAACAAAATTTTCATTAATATAAGCGTTTTTCTTGCGTAGGTACAATGTAGTCAGTTGTGATGGAATTAAAACTTAAAAAAGCGGGAACGGAGAAGTTAACTTTGTATTAAAATCGATAAACTCATGTTAGACAAACTATCTTCAACTGTTGGTAGACGAAGACGCGGTTGACGATAATGCACGATTGCTTAAGTAACCTATTCGAGACTAGAAAACCAGCGGGATTGTTGCGTAATACACAATCAGTAGCAATGGCTTTTATTTTGACAGTTCAACAACATTCATTGCGTTATTTACGTTGTACAGCAGACTAATTTTTCGAGCATAAAAAGCAATGGATTAGCAATATCCTAGAAAATGATGCAGATCGTGAGTTATAGTATGTTACGCTATTAGGAGACATCGCATCGTGTACCATTGCTTTACAGTAGGTAGGTTTTGAACTTCTGCAAATAATTTGTTATGTGTTGTTTGTCTCAGGCAGCTGAGAGGAACGTTGGAGATGATAGAGATATGGTTAGATAACACAAGATAAGAACTTTAAGTACCGATGACATGTAAACAAATTTTCTTTTTATTTATTGAATGACAGAAAGACAGATTTTCTGGAAAAAAAAAATTGTATACATAAGTAATCTTTATTTATTCGTTGGTTGAATTTTCAATTTGTTATAGGACTCTCTCAGACATTTTTTTTTTGAATATAGAGTTTTATCAAAAGAAAAAAAAAACACTAAATGCCAATCTTCTCAAGAAAGAACGATTAATAAGAATCATCACGATGTTTAATTACTTACTTCTTGTCTTCAAAGTATTATTCACTCTTCATTATTTTGTTCCAAGCAATTACCTTAATAAATAATCAACTCCTCATTTGTTAATCTCTTCTGAAACTCATTAATTACTAACTGTTGCCGGCGACTTCGCCTCCGAGTATTTTGTCTTCATCATCATCATTGGCTGCCTTGTTCCACCAAGTAGTAGTCCTGAGTATAGGCCTCCTCCCATTTGTGCCATGCTGCCCTGGTCTGTGCGAGTCTCATCCAGGTCTTCCCCACGATCTTCTACAGGTCGTCTACCTGGCGAATGGTCTGCCAACGCTCCTTCTACCGTTTCTCGGCAATCATTCCGTTAGGGCTCTCCACCTACCATCATCGCTTTAAGATAAGGTGTATTATGTATTTGATTTTTTTTAAACAAATAGCCTGGATGATTATATGTCTTTCTCCAGGTCCTAAGCTACCTATCTGTCAAATTTCATAACGGTAGGTTCTGTGGTTTAGACGTGGGGGAGGTAACAGATATTTACTTTTGCATTTATAATACTAGTAAGGATATTGTTGCTGACTGCACCAGCGGGGTAAATGCGTAACACACTAAACAATTGCAGTGTCTTCCATTTTGAAAGTTCGACAGCATTCATTGCGTTATTTACGTTGTCGATCGGACGAATTTTTCAAACATGTGAAGCAATGGATTAAGAATTTCTTTCAAATCCTATGGATTGCGTAATAAAATGTGTTACGCAATTGGGATGTTTGTTGGATTAACAAACGCTACATTCGGAACACAAGTCAACTTGGTACAAAGGTTAATTAATTTAATTACAGACCTACTGTACTGAAGTGTAATGACCTGCCTATTGTGATTGAAGGACCACATAAGTACGTAAACTGTTTAAACAAAATGTTAGTTGTCAAAATGCGGGCTCGACTAGTTACTAGTTAATCTGCTCTGCTTCTATTTGGGCTGATTTTTCAATAGTCAGATAAGTTTTATCTGAGGAATTAATATTGCGTTTTGATAGCTTTTGCATAGAAAATATGTCAAACTCACATATTTATTTTTCAAATAAAAGTTATCCGGACTGTTGAAAAATCAGTCATAAATAAACTAAATGGGGCTTTTTTTTTTATAAAAAAAGAAACATACTTAAAAGTGCCAGGCAAAAATGGGATTAGGCGGGTCACATCAGCCGCATGCACGATGACCGCTGGGCAAAAGTCTCCACATTATGGATGCCTGAAGATAAAAGGCTAAAAAAAAAAAAAAAATATACCTAATACCTAGTCTACACAACGGGCGGGCTAACTCTGGCAAAAATTATGTAGGTGCATAACTTTAATTCAAAAATATATTACAAGAAAAGTTGACTATGACACATTTATTAACCTTGAACCAAGGCCAAGAAGCCATTAGATAATATGTAATTACCTATCTAAGAATAAATTCTTGATATTTTGTAACATATAATACAACTTGTAAGAATAAATTCAATGACGACATTTTATTCAATAAGCCACTGCTTGGATACTCAACTAAACGTATATGGCCCGTAACGGCATTCTTGCACTTGCATTGATAACGGTTCCGTACCTAAGGACCTCAGCCTAACTCTACGTTCATTCAACTTTGTAGTAGCGACATCAATGAATTAGACATCTATTTCCACGAAAAGTTGTTAAAGTTAGCGAAAATAGGAGTTACGGTAGTCAATGAATCGTATGATAACCTGAGGCGAGTGCGGGAGGGTGCATCACGCTCACGCACGTGTTGTCAGATTAATTGAATGCCTTCCGCCGCGCAGCCCCCCCGCCTCCCCGCCACCCGCGCCGGTCGCCGTACAACTACCAAACAAACAAACAATCGCACAACTTGCACAACCACTGAGGGATGAACTATGCTCTCTGCTCCTCCCTTATGCACTTGTGATTTTTTTAACGTTACTTTATTTTCATACGGTGTAGTAGCGCGGGTCGCAGGGCGCGGGAGGGACGCGCGCGGGCCGCGGGGCGGGGCGGGTCGCGCGGCCTCTCGCGTTTAGTACAGCGCTCAGCAGGAGTGTCGGACGCTCGGCTTCACAGTCGACGACTTTAGTATTCTTCGTTTATTTTCTTTTCTATTCGTTTATTTGTCACTCGGACCTTACCGCGGCACAAACATGGGATGTTTCACCGTGAATGAGTGAGTTACTGGTGTTACCGTGTTTACCAAATTTTTATTTTGACAGTGTCACGTTCACGTGCGGAATCAAATTATTACCGGTTCCGGAGTTTTTAAGTGTTTATTATACGTACACGGCCTTCGTTTGATGCAGGTAGAGCCGGCTGATCGTCAAATAGGTGCAACAGTGTCGGTTTCTGGTGGTACTACTAAAGAATTCTCGTGGGAATAACTTTACAAGTGCTCCGATAGTGATTCGTGTGTTATCGGAAAAAAGTTCGCACGGATTTGTTCCAATAAGATTCTTCTGGGAAACTAGTGTGAAGTGCGTGTGCCGGTGAAGTGAAGCCGAGAGGAAGTGCTTACAACTTAAACATAACCTTACCTTGTATTCGAAAGACGCGCGTGTTGCACGGGCATGCGCAGTCCGGGTCATCGAAATTATTAATAAGTGCTTCATAATTTTATAAACAAACTGTGACAGTGTTGTAGTTTTGTCGTGGTGCGTCGCTAAACAGAAACGCACGAACGAGTGAATACCGGGGGCTCGCCGTCACTAAGCCGGTTGACCGTTTCGAATCTTTTTTCGAATTTCAAAATCAAGGATAACGTTCACCTGTGGGATTTCGGTGTTTTACCTGCGCGCGCACAGAACTTCTTTACAAAGGTGAGTAGTTTTCATACTGCTCTGCGAACTTGAACGCGATATCCGCAACTTTAGTTGGCTGCAAAATATTAGTTTTTTAATTTGCTTGTATGACTGAGTAGGAATAATATCTACTGGTTTTTAATTTTAATTTATGCGTCTCACGGGCAGTTTACTTAAGAAACCTGTGCAAAACACACGTGAAGTCTGTGATTTATAAAAACGTGTTTCATAAAAATAAAAAAAACTTCGTTTGGTTTCGGCGTCTCGCGGGCACTGTTGTGGTCCTTTGAGGCTGACTTTTATATTTCTTTTTTATAACTTTGTACGTATGGTTAGTTTAGTCAATAAATCAGTCAGCCTATTGGCTGACGTCACCACAGGAGCATCCCGTCCCGAGGTCTTCCATCTCTCTCGCTCTTGAATAATTGAAGACTGGTTTGAGGAGCAGAACCAATTAAACGAAGTGACGTTTGACGACTCTCCCGCACAATCGCATAAACTTTGCTTTTAATTTTTTAATAAAGTTTTTTATTATTTGAATGTTTTGAAGACAGGCTCAAACTCAGCATTTATCTGTGTCCTTGAGCAAGGTTTATTGCCTGGTGATTGTTTTAATTAAGCTTCTTTTAATGTTGTTGAGTACGCAGGTGCGTAGGCTTGATCTGTAGCGTGTCCTGTCTGCGTGATGGGACATTCATTGGTTTTAAGACCACAAACAACGACGAATTTGTTTTTGGTTTGTTGTTATGTGTCTGTACCTACCTACATTAAGACACGCATGGCTGTACCTGTACCTACCTATAGACAGATTCTAGACATAGGTACTCACTCGCATACAAAGTTGAATGAACAGTCAAGGACAGGTAAGATATACCTACAACCTATATGTTCCTAGTATTATTAGTTACCTACGAATAAACTCTACACTAAAATATTTAAGTACTTAACACAAAAGATCTAACATGTAGGTACGTATATAACAGGATTCAAGATAAGATTTATTAATTAACAATTCAGGTATGTTTCATTAATCACTCGGAATAAAGATTGACCTACCCTGTTATTGACCTTTATCTGCATCAGCTTTCTGGTCAGCTTCCTTCCAGTCTAAACGGACCAGTATTTTACATGGAGCTACTGCCTATCTGACTTCGCAACCGACTGGGTAATGGGATACCCCTTGGTAAGACTGGTTGTCAGACTTTCGGGCTTCTGACTACCCTTAACGACTGTCAAAGATCCACGAATGACAGCCGGGATCAACGGCTTAACGTGCTTTCCGTAACACGCAAGGGTCTCGGTATGTAAAGATGGTCACCCATCTACGGACCCACCGCAGCAAGCATAGCTTAGCCTGATCGATCGACCTGATACGATACAATAATAATCCCTATTACCTACTTACCAACCTACTAATCGAATTGTATCATCGCCTGCTAAGTTGGTAGGCAGGTATCAAAGTAGGTAACTATTGTGTGTCTTAAAACTTTCAAACAGACTTGTAAACAATGACCTTGTCAATTCACAGTCAAGTTCTTCGGTTCTTTCACAAACTTCTTATACGATTTACCAACGCAACCTCGTGAACGAAAGGTGAAAGAAAGTTTCAAATCCTACACGTATTGTTTTACAGGAAAAGTGTTCTACAGACATTCAAACGGTCTAGCGGGTTTTGTTTTAGACTTCAAGTTTTTTTTCCCTGTGATCCTGTTAGTCAGTGGACGCTGCAAATTTTTTCGTCATCAAACCTATAAACTAAGCGACTACACGCTAAGAGCAGATGTGGGGGACAGATCTCGGCTTAAGACGTCACTGTAGGAGGGCAGCAAAGAACAGGATGGATCGGACCAAAGCCCCTGCCAATAAGTACATAGGTATGCTTGTGTGTGTCTTGTGTTTCGAAACTCCACTCGCTCACCCGTCCACTTCTTCACCGTGGGTTGACGTAGCTTTTCTCACGTAGATATGTGCAGTGGGATCACTTTTTCCTAGTCCTGCTATTTCATACCTATTCACAATAACTGGGGAATAATAATGTTATACCTGGAATCTGATACAATCTTGTATGACAACAAAAGACCACCATCTTGTAATTGTAATACGAGTGACGACTATAATCGTTCGGATCCTTTTTTTTTCTCAATAACTGCTTCATTGTTCTAGTGGTCGCAGTAATGCTTAGCATGTGGTCGTGGGTTCGATTCTCAGGTCGGGGAAAGTGTTACAGGGACTTTCCATCAGTAGCAGCCTGGTGTCAGGATTTGTGCCCGGTTGATGGCAATAGGGTTGCCCCGTATTACATGGGACTTAAACATAGCTGGAGAAATGTGGGTGTACCTCCTATAGGTAGGTACACCTCTGCCTAACCCTTCGTGGAAACGAGGCGTGATGTTATGTAATGTTAGCTTAATAAAAGTCACTGGCGGCATGGCAAAATCGATACCGAATCGAGTGCTAAGTTGAAATCGATGTTCGTTTGTTTTTGGTGAGAAAAAACTTCGATAGACAAAAAAAAATATCCCTTCGCTTGGCAAACGGACAACGTCAGTTCGTACACTCGGATTGTCACGAAAAAGTTAAGGGGTGAAGTTTTATTCCACGTTTTACAATTTTAAAGGGATTACTTAAATCTGTCTTTACCAGAATCATTGAGGAAGATTTCTTTTTTGCGGATCATTTCATTTAAGTAATTTTAAAAGTTGGTGGGTATCAGGTATCGATGCCTGCCTATGTTAATTTATTTATTGAAGGAGTTCGTAGATGAAAACAAGATCAAGCTAGAAAGTGCTGGGGTTACGGCATGTAAAACATAAACTTGCCATACAATTACACAGGTATTATTAACAAAAATCTAAATGAGTTAATATTCCTCGCCTAATTGCTAATTATTTATTAAAATTATAAATAATTAGGCAGGATAAGTCTACTTTTGACATGCGCACGCGCAGTTGCGCAACTTCGCGCATGTTTTGAATACAATGGACAAGCCTGAATACAAATACACAAGAAATATTAACTGAATCGTTTTTTTTTACATTTTAACACTAATTAGTACGTAAGATTAGTATTCAAATCTGAGTAGAATATCAGCAGCTAGTTAACACAAGGAAAACACGTTATTTCCTAACAAATTAGGTAATAAACTGACAGGAATACTTAAAATGTCAAATGTCAATTACGATATTTTGCTTCGTACATCTTGACTTCACACTTTACGCTCATTGGTTAAACGAAATTCTTATATTCATATAACATCGTCCAACTAACATTTACATAAGAAATTTTCCTGTATTTGCTCGTAGACTGTTGCCAAATACACTCGGATATATTCTGTTGGTTTTCTCGCCACTTTTGTATTAGACTGTACGGTGCACCGTACAGTCTAATACAAAAGTCTCATCTTCGAAACACAAATTAATTGAAAAAGTTTTCTGATACAAACTTCAGATAGAATATACAAAGTATTTAGTAAAAAAAAATGCTAATCACAGATTTATTTTAATAAATATATTATGTAAATGCATTCGTAACTCACGCCTTCTTCCCATGAGGGTAGGCAGAAACTACAGAAGATAATTACATACTCCTCTATCTTTATATAAATAAAAATGAAATGCTTTTCGTTGGTAAGCGCATCACTTTAGAACAGCTGGACCGATTTAGCTATTTTTTGTTCTGAAATGTTTGTAATTAGGTTTTTATGGAAAAGAAAAATGTTTATGATAAAGTTTCCAAAAAACATCTCAAATTCTGTTACATGTTCTTTTTCTATAGGATTCTTGTAAGAACTATTGAAATTTAGACAAGACAACGCCAGTCAGGTCACCTACTTTTATTAAATATATTGTGATATAAAATGTTCACCATCATCTGCCTAGCCTTTTCCCAACTATGTTGGGGTCGGCTTCCAGTCTAACCGGATTCAGCTGAATACCTGATATAAAATGTTAAAGTTATATAAGTTTTAGAAGCTGAATACCGGTTCTAACCAGTTTTTGTTAATCCCCTTGTTTGTTGTTACTTGGGACAGCTGTAATTACTTAAGCTATACTAATCCACTGTCGTTGCGAGCTGGAAAGCAAACAACAGAGCAGCTGTAATGTGGTTAACTAGCTACGTGTGGTACTCTTTCCAATTTACTTGCCGAGTATCAAAAGGAATTAGTCTGGTCAAATACAGGGTCGCAGGGTCATCGACGCTCAACCTGTTACCATGGATTCAGACCGGCGAAAAATTTCAACGCAGGGGTAAAATTTTTCGACGGTGGTCAAAAAAAAATTGCTGTTTTATATATTTTGCCTGCGTTGGTAGGTGTTGCACTTTTAAATGGCAGATTTTATTTTTTGATAATCGACGAAAAATTTCAACGCAGGGGTGTCCAGAATCATGTACTGAATCTATGGTAACTGGTTGGGCGTCGATGTACCTGCTACCCCTTTTTTTTTTCCGGATGGGACATCATCAAATGACCCCTCCCGCTCTGGGTGGAGCGGAAGGGAGTGATAGACTCTTACTGACTAAAGCCCACCCATGTTCCTTCCTTTGCCCTTTGTGTTCCGGGGTAGCGGTAACCCTTTCGGACAATCCCGCTGACCCGGCAGGCTTCGGCCCTAAGGGGCCCCTCAAATTATGCTGACAACTCTTTGAGGCGCGCGTGGAACACTTACGCGCCTGGTCCTGATCGGACGGTGAGCTACCCATTGCTCTCCGCCCGATGTAACATCTAGATAAATTCTGCCTTTGAAATTATTTACTATGTTTACAATATAAATACTAAGTTCTGTGCCGTAATTCAAAACATTTCTTTGATTGGCTCACAACACAGTTAATTATTTTGGGATGAAAACATATGACTAATTAAATATGAATTGATTTTATTGATGAACATTTGACGCGGCATACATAAATAATTTATAAATTAATGGATCCAATTATACTTATTTTATAAATAATCAACTCTGTCGTTTAAATTAAAGAATCGATTTTTTTGTAGTAAAAAAAAATGTACTTTATCACGAATATCGTCGAACATGAAAATCTGTGGATCAGCCGACCTATTCTGTGAAATCACCGTGAAAACTTAGGTGAAGTGAGCTGTCAATAGTGTTAATCCCTAGCATTAAGATGGAATGACAGCTCATGTCAAGCTCACTTCACCTAAGTTTTCAAGAAAGAAAGAAAAATTGTTTATTCCGCACAAACAAAACGCACATTACAAAAAAAAAAGACAAAATATACACATACAACGTAGTCAAAAGGCTCATACTCGAGCATAAAATAAAAAGATCGACTCAAGAATAGACTAACATATAGAATAACAGCTTTATTATATTTCCTAGTATTACTGTTCCCAAGTATTTACAAGTTCACCTTAAGTATTTTATAAGACGACATTGTCAACAATAATTCAAATTCCAATAGTATCGTTCTCAGTATCCAGGGCGCATTTCCAGCAGTATCGCGAAGCCCGGTAACTCAACGATCAAGTTAAAATGATATAGGTAAGGCAAGTTTCTTGAATTTTTAAAGGTAGAGCGACACCCCATCCTGTACGAGTGCTCGAAATAATATTTTCATATGTTCCACATGTAGAGACGCACCTACATTTTTTTACCTTCTCTGTATTATTCAGATAGTCGTAGGATGAAATATTAAAATATGGGTGAAACAAAATCTCTGACATTATCAAGTGTTTTTTAATGGAGCACCCAGTTCTCTATATTAATTCTACATACAATGTTTTATGTTATGCAGATTACTAGCTTCTATATAAAATACTAGCTCCTGCCCGCGACTTCGTCCGCGTGGAATTTCGGCTCCCGACTCATCGCGTCGCATCGCAATGCTCACCCGTGCTGCTACTTCTTGTTCGCTTAGCGTTCTTTCTGGCTTTTGTTCATTTTGCTCGGCTCCTAACTTGATCTTAAATAGCCGATAAACTTCTTCAAGAATTGGGCTACCAAATGCAAAAAGATTTTTTCAAATCCGAGTGGTAGTTTCGGAGATTAAACCCCTTTTTCTTTTTTTTTTTTTTTCTGGTGGGAAATCATCAAATGACCCCTCCCGCTCTGGGTGGAGCGGAAGGGAGTGTCAGACTCTTACCGACTAAAACCCACCCATGTTTCTTCCTTTGCCCTTTGTGTTCCGGGGTAGCGGTAACCCTTTCGGACAATCCCGCTGACCCGGCAGGTTTCGGCCCTAAGGAGCCCCTCAGATTATGCTGACAACTCTTTGAGGCGCGCGTGGAACACTTACGCGCCGTCCGGCACGGGAGATTGTCCCCCTTACACACAAAAAAATTGTTTTTACCTCTTTGTAATATGCACTGTAGTATATTCTAGTTTAATATCTGCTATAGTTAGTGTAGACACGTTCAATACGCCTGGCATTGACTGCTGATCAAATGATCAGACTTAATTCAAATCCCCTCAATTGAATTACCTTTGTATCGAACTTGTATTACAATGTTGCGTACTAAACTAGAATTTTACCGATTGACACGTATCATCGGCCAATGCATTATGGTATCTGCTGACAACACGTGTGATTCGCAGATTTCGATATGCAGATTATCTATCGTCGAAAGCTATTAATAAGCTGACCAAATCTGTTTACATTTTAACATAGTTGATCATCTTCATTGACTGATAGTCATGTGCCCAATTGAAGCTCTCCTTCCGTTTCTGCCATGGTGGTGTGCGTCTCATCCCGAAAGCCTAGACAAGTGGCATCATCATTCTCCTGCCCAAATCCCAATTTATTTGGGGTCCGCGCAACATGTCTTTTCCTTCTCTATTAGTTGTCATCTCGGTAGTCACCCCGTTTCTAATCATATCATCATTGGCAATTGAAATGTCAATCGCTTTAAAAGCGCTTCGTATTTCTGTAACGACTTTCCACAAGATTGACATAAGCTTTCGGCAAGCAGCTTATTATATGTCAATCCAATACATTTTTTACTTTTTCATCGCATTTTTTGTTTGACAAAGCGGTATTCTATCGCTGATAGAATATCGCTCAGGTCTCACCCTTTGTAAGTCACCCAACTATCTGGATCTTGATTTGCTAACACATTTTCTGCCGCCTCTTACAAACTACATTTAACTTACGGAACGTCTTAAAACGTGTTACCCGTATGTATATCGACTTAATTAAATTCAAGTTCTAAGAAACGTTCTTCAATACCTAAAAATGAGATATGAAGCTTTTAACAACCTCTTACAATATCTAAAACCTCTCTACAACAGCCGAGCGATATAATAAAAATGCCTATAATTTTTCCTCTTCATTGTCGAAATCTGACCTTTGCTACGCATCACCAACCCTGTATTAACATAACCGGTTTCAACCAGTTAGTAGAATCGTCCATTCTAGTACTGTATTCCAGTTATACTAGAGTGGAACACTTCCACTGGCTTGCTTAATCGTTACCTAAATGCTTATTCAGTCAAGTATCTTTCAAGTCGTGATGCCAGTAGGCTCTTAGGTGGTCAGAGTGATGTAACACCTATTTACAATCGTAATTATTTGCCGTGTGTGTTTACTTTAAACGCTTTATTTTGTGCTATAGTAGTTTTACAGGCAATCATTACTAATTAAACAATCATGATCAGGCTTCAAAAGGTTTTAAAAGTTCATGAGAGATTTGTCGCACTCTGATTAACTTAAAGTCTTAAAGGTTTTCTTTCTTTACTTATACCAGGATAATTAAAAGTTTTCTGTTTAAAGAAATTTAAAATATTCTAGACTTTAAGTCAGGACACATCTGCCGCATGTCAGTCAGTGCGTCTCGCTTAATGGCAAACGACATCGCGGCGGGCCCAGAAGGAGATGGCGGGATGAGCTGGACTCCTTTAATAAAGATTGGTTTTTGGCAGCTTTCGGCAGAGAAAGGTGGAAAGAGAGTAGAGAGGCATTTGACCAGCAGTGGAATATTAATGGCTAATAAAAGATAAAAAATAAAAACATAATTTTAAGCAGCTGTTTAATTGTTCGCTACAGATTGTTTTCTGTCAGCAAAAGTTACTTTCAGCTGATTGCAATCGTACCTAATTACAACGACTCATAGCGAATTGCGCAGCGCATCGTAGGGTTAACAATTATTATTACTCAACATCGCAATGAATGCCAGTTCTGAAGGCGAGGTCAGAAGTCAGCCGCGGGAGTCGACTCAAGTTATTTATGTACAAACTTAAAACGTGTGCATTAGAGAGTGCAAAACCAAAACAAATGTTATACCAAGTCCATGCGACTCAAAGTTCAGCGGGTTATATTGCGTAAAGTTTGCCTCAAGCACCCAGTTTAAGGAGCAAAAGTTTCTATTTTTGTTAGCTGAATATCTGGATAAGGCGATTTGAATATTCTTGATTTTTTAAGTAAGAAGATTCTGAACGTTCCGGTGAGGGGCTTCATTAAATCTTAATTAAGTACCTAGTGAATTTAACATGTAGGTACTATTTTCCTTGGCTTTGTCACGAAGAGCTCCAGATCTGGAAATATATAGACGTCGTTACATCTTCCATTGTTTTTTTTTTGTACGAAATTTTTAAATAGGGACCTTACTTTGTTAACCAAGTCTCAGCTCTAAAGGTATGAAAACTGTCGCGAAAGACGGATCATATTGCTTTGTTGGGTATACCTTCCACGTAACTATGTAATTGGCTCTCGTCTCCTAAGCGACTTGGGGCATGCATTCGAGCAAGTTTTACACCCTAGGGTAATGTACCAAAGTGTCCTTCTAAACATCTTGGAAAGATGATGAAGTAGGTAATCAGGTGTAAATATGACATATCGAGGGACGCAACTGTCACAAAACTATGAATGACACAGACAACTTTTCTACGCCGATTTTTTTTCTAAAACTCGATGCTGTAATGACCACAGCACAGCTAAAAGAGGTCACCTCTTTTATCAGAGGGGCAATTCTCGTAATTTTAACAACGTTCACAGTCTGATCTCAGTCTCAATCTGTCAAAAATACCTCTAAAATCCCTACATTTTTCACAAGTTTTTGACATTGATTGTCGTAGAGATGAGATTGCGACTAGATTTTGAACATTTTTAATTACGGGAATTGTCTTTCTGTTCTGTAGTAATAACCTGGGTATCTACTACATAAATATTATATTAACTTTGAAAAGAACGATGAAATAAATAAATAAGCTAGGGTTGAACTATAACGTAGAGCAGAAGACGGCCCAAAGAGGGTGTCTTCGGCTATTTGTCACACGTGGGGGCCATTCTCATCCACATTTTTGGGACGTTTCTCGAACATAATTCTGACACTTGTTGAAACTAGAGACCGAGTGCTATAAAACAGAATATGTCTGCGTTAGCTGAATTGATGGCCGCTTCTCTAGAATCCGGATGAATTGATGGTCTAATACGAGAAAGTGTTGACTTCACAAAGGAACGCGATCTAATACTGACATACGAGCTTCTTAATTGTGATCTATGGATAGTATACGAGTGTTACCGAAATATCCTGATGGATTTACGAATGTTTTTAGTTTTTATGTGCTAACCATGCCGCTCGATGCGCCATCGGCGGAATATTTGAAATGATTAAAAATAGTTTTTATTTTATGCCAACATCGAGTGTAATAAAAATAGTAGTTTCGGTTGAGCTTAACAACCGGATCCGGGCGAGACCCGCCATCCGACTCCTCACAGCAGACCGACGGATTTATTTGGTGATGTCATCGATTCAAGTTGATGTCTGCACCGGTTTTTACGATTTTTTTTAACACGTGCATTACGCAATAATTTACATTCGATCAGCGGCTATTTTTTCCTTAAAATAACCCTTAGAATTAATGAACCCAAAATGTCGAATTGTCGCCACATAAAAACTGGCTGCAAAAAACTTCCACGAGTTCGAAACTTGTTAGTTGGACAAAAAGGTTTTTTTTGTGTGTGAAGTCGCGGTAGCGCGTGCATCGCAGGTAGTTTTGACCCCAAGTAGGAACCACAGAATTCTTATTCGATAACTCCTTAGTTATTAATGGAATGAGGACAACATAACGAAACATTCGGTTGTAACAAACAGAATCGAAATAGACAATGAATAAGTTAATAGGGCCACCGATCGGATCCAAATAATGTATCCAGTTATTATACTGATACTGTTGGCTTACTGAAACTTGGGCAGATAAGCTGAGTTTAAATAG
Organism: Apamea monoglypha; assembly: GCA_911387795.2. NCBI lineage: Eukaryota > Metazoa > Arthropoda > Insecta > Lepidoptera > Noctuidae > Apamea > Apamea monoglypha. The sequence goes on from OU426918.1 coordinate 7,291,000, forward strand.
TTAGTCGGTTTAAAACTCTGCCGACGTATAAGTGCCAACTTGATGTTCGATTTCGGTTGGGGCCGAATTCATGAATAAACTAACTAGTCTACTTTCGGTCTCGTTTAACTGCTCGCGTTTTTTTGTTGCCAGTCCGATATGAAATAATTTCTGGAAATATTCCTTTAATATATATATATAGCGCGAGATTTGGAGGAAAAAGTAAAAGAAGAACAAGATAGATTTGAGTGCCGAGCCGCTTTGAGAGACCACATTTATGTATTTACAATCCTTATTTTGTTAGGACTAACTTCTGTGTTTGCATTTTACCTTCGGACGCTTATTGGAAATGTGATTTATTTCTTTTGGGACAGTTGTTATGGGGCAAAAGTTGTTAAGGGACAATATCCATTCATCCGTTGTCTACGGATGAATGGATATTGTCCTTTAACAACTTTTGAATATGAATGAATGAATTGCACCGATCCCAGCGTGGTTTGACCAGACTCGATTAAACGAATGAACCCCAAGAATCGCACTAGCTCTTGAAGCCTCATGTTCATGGTGCTACAGCGACCATTGCATATCAAGAAGTGGACCGGGGGGCGCGGTTTTTGTAGGGAAGACGTGACCTTAGAAAAGGGTAGGATTTAAGAGCCTACCGGATATGCATCCTAGAGTAAGCATTGGACTAGTGGAGAGATGTGTGATATTTGTCTATGGATGGGCCGTCTTAAAGACTTCGCGGTCAGGTACTTTGGTCGAGCTTCACCCGTAAATTTTTTGGCGGGGTTCTACTGCTTTGAGCTTTCTCGGTTCTTTTGTATGTCATTGCTCTGCTGTGTTATGTTGTGTTAGATGTTGTTGTTTTCAATGTCATCATCGGAGTTCTCGCTACTATCCGTCTCCGGTTTTTTGTATATCTCACTAGCAGCAATCTTCACCTTATTTTTGTCTTCCGCCGTATCCATCCAAAAATCGATTCCCTTGACGAAGTTAAGTGGTTAAAGGGACAACTTAAAACAGCACCTTCATGTGCTGTTTTAAGTTGTCCCTTTAAAAACTTTTGCATATCATAAATATTTAATGCCTTTTGAATTTACGGCTACAGTGCACGCGCTATGTGAGAAGGCTGTAGGAAAAAACCGAAAGCTTTTAAAAATTCGCGCAATCACGTACGAGAATCTGCTATTAATACCGGTACTAAGTATACCTGTAGCTACGTAAAGCTATACAGTTTATTTATGAAACGATAGGTACTTAGCAGCCTTCGCTTGTCAGCGACAGCAGTAATTAATTACGGTTCGGCCTCACCCCGCGGTGGAGCTACCCGATTGAAGTTAACTAAGCGTAGTTAGCTCAGCTCGTAGTGTTTTGACATTCGATGAGACCCCAACTATAGCCACTATAGGCCAGCTTTGCCAAATCTTCAAAGACCAAATTGAACGGACTCGAAGTCTCGGCTCTTCAATCTTCATACCAACTTTATTTGAACGCTCCAAAGCCATTATACAGTTCCTTCAAAATATTCTACACATTTTGCATTATATTTCGGAGCTTGATAATACTTGTGCACTATAAAAGAGATGTCTTTTGTACCAGGCGCGGATGAAGTTGGAAAAGTGTGCAACTGAATTCTGTAGCCTCGGGTAGATACGCGCCTCAAGCGAATCGTACGTAATGCGCCCGATAATATATTCAGATCGCATTTATTCGCAGAGCATAGGCACTGAAACAAGGTTTTGTTAGTGCAAGAGACACAATCCCCGTGGGCTAGACTTTTTGAATCGCTTTTGCAGGAACTCCGGCGTGAATATGAGAAATCTTCACGCGAAATACAGATATCGAGACGGTCGAGAAATCCGCTATGCATTTGATATAACTCCATCGGTATTACAATACGATACTAGGTATGTCTGCACAATATACGGTACAAGTATTGTTACATTCACGACGGAGGAAGACAGTAACATGAATATAGGACATACTTCCTTCCTCCCATAATCGTTAATAGTCTGGAAATCGGGTTATAGCTGGCATCGTACGGGAATATTATGGCACTACGCTTTTAGCCATACTCCCACGCATATTGAACGGGCTCTTAAGCCCGTATTCACATTATACATTGCGAGTCGCCCATAAATCCCGGTGCACATTAGAATTTCGCCGGACCAATGCGCCCCTGAAAGAGCTACTTACTCCAATATGCCGTGCAAGAATTGTTAACACAAGTAAAGCTTTTAAATTTCCATTCACATCTTCGTGCGTTTCAAGAGACTCTTGGAGTTTCTGGTAAAATATGTGCGGTCCTGTATGCCCTTATAAATTATTGAAGACCATTTCGTTCTCAGTGTTTTTTGTCGGCTGAGCACTCCACCTTCGGCTTTTATTTATTGTTCATAATCCGAAAATCATGAATTTGCTTTGAGTATTTTTTATATTACTTTCGTTATCTCTATATTTGGGGTGATATCAAAGTTTTACGCAGCCGCATTTTCTTGATGAGCAGTTTTTCGCTGAATTATTTATATGACCTACGTTCAAACAATATCTAGCGTACGTGTTCCTAAATACAGGAGTCTGATTTCCCTATTTACTCGTCATGATTTAAGAGTTAAACACGACTATGTATAATGTATTAGTCATAGTCGTCATAGAAGTATTTTCAAACGGATATTGGTGCAGAAGCCAGAACGCATACGTCACTATTACTAATTGATAGATATTTACAATTGCATGTGTACTAGGCTAGCATAGGAGGTTAGTAGGTGTGTCGAGTGCAAACCGCGTCCATCAATAATACGCTGGCTTTTGGATAATGGATGGTGTTACCACGAAAGCCTCCCCCCACCACCGTTCAGGACCCTCAAACCTTGCCAGTTCGATTTTTGTAAAAGGACACAAATATTTGAATGGCCCGCGACTGTTTGAGAAGAATGTTTGTGTATGTGATTTGTAGGGATAACACCTACAGGGTATGCGGACTTGGTTTTTTTTATTTAAAAGAGATTAATGTACTTCCGTGGTTCGCGTTCGCGGAACCAGAAGGTAGGGCAGCATTTTCTCACTCGTGGGAATGAGCAATAAGTTCCTCTTGCCAGCTATAATGACAATCTTCGATCACACCGATATTAATGATGATGTCTTCGATGTCACGGCGGTAACCAATCCATATACCTTAGCAATCCCGGCGATCAGACTCAACTTGAGAGGTCCAAGATCAACAGTACTTATACAGTAACGTTTATAGGATGATAATATAATTATGATGGTGAATTGATAGTTTGTTCCAAAATTGCCTAAGTATTAGTCAGAAAAAGCCGCTTTGCAACTTCCGACCTATCCATGTCCAGATGAATGGCGACGTCAATGGGCATATCGCTATCGATATTTCAAATTCAGAAATGGCGGAGCTACGATGGATTGCAAGGAGGATGTTTAGCGTTAGGCAGGCACCGCTGTGCGGAAAATGGTTGGGAACTGGCTAGGTATGGAACTCTCTGACAGTCTCTTTGTCTGTGTTCCCTTCCACGTATAACCTGTCAGCCTTCAAAGAAAAAGTGAATAGGCATCTTCTAGCATTGCTCGTTCCATCATAGACCTCATCCATCGCTTTCCACCAGGCGAGATCTAGGTCAGTTCTGAGGTAACAAACTTAAAAAAATATCCATTCGAATTGAGAACCTCCTCCTTTTTTGAAGTCGGTAAAAAAGTAAAACTTATGTAACTTTTTAACACCTTTGTATTACAGCTGCGCTTGCGCCTGTCATTCAGCAATCGCTGAACAATTCTATTTCTTGACAAGTTTGGTGTCCTATTCAAATAAATTATTCCGAATCAAACAAAGATAATACCGAAGCAATGAGCCAGGAAGAGAACATAACCATTTACCTACCACATCACAAACACACTGTGAACATGTGCTAAAGCAGAGTAATCCATTCCGTTCGTTCTATTATTACTTGATCCGTCGGATGTGGATGACGCTTAAGCTTTGTTTGACGTCATGACTGAGCATGAAGCGTAACGTCAATATACTCTTGGCTAACTAAACAATAAAATAATGGCCTATAAATTTAACAATTGGCATTGATGGCGCTATAACTTATGTCGCGGAGTCGTCCCTGAGGACCAGGGCGCGACAAGCAGTCGCTGGCTTGATTAAAGATCTGCTTCAGTGCTTTTACCGTGGATAGACGTTTGGTCCCCTGGTGCTTGCCTAACCGTCGGCCTATAACCAGGAAACTTGTCCCACAGAGCTACCAACGATTCTGACAGATCTCTCCCCGATGTTGAAAAAAAAGCAAAGAATTTGAAGCGTTATCAACACGGATTAGGACTTCTGACAAGCGTCAGTTCTTAAAGACACTTTTATGTGACCTTACAAAGAAAGCGATGTGAAAGAACACTTCGTGCACATCTTTTCCTAGAAATTCTCCTCAAGTCCTCACAATGTTACAATACTTTGCCGCGCAATACGCCACTAATAGTATAGAATACTCTTAGAAGTATTAGGTACATACAGCCGTACTGTATAAAACTCAACAATAATATTTAAAAATCGGAGACCCATAACGATCCTCTGTTATCCGATAAGTGAAAGAGTGCACCTACTTAATATACCTGATGTTACCCTTTATTTTACATATGTGTCATGTATTGTGAGATCATAAATTAATCAATAAATCCTATCCTTATCATATAATAATATATATAAGTGTATTTAATTTCATCACCACTACTCTCAAAACGGCGAAGGAAAATATCGTGAGGAAACCTAGAAAAAAATTCGAAGACGTGACACTAACCCGCACTGGGCCCGCGTGGTGGATACCGGCCCACTCCCTCTCACAGAGAGGATGCCTGCAGTGCCCTAGTAATGGGAAAATTATAGGCTGATTATGATTATGATTAATATACAGGGTGGCAGGGACACCCCCCTGCCACCCTGTATATCATCGTAAGGTAAGCTATTGCGCGTGGACGCGCAACCGCTTACCATGGATTCAGTACATGATTCTGGACCCCCCTGCGTTGAAATTTTTCGTCGGCTTTTTCTTATTTTTTACGTTTTTTTCTGCCATTTTTTTTTTACTGTAAACTATATAAAATCATTATTTCTATCTAACCCAATGAGATTTTTAATTAAAAAAATAGCAAATTCACTTGTTTCACTTAAAACAGCAATGTACATAAAACTCGAAAGGGCAGCGCGCGGTATCGCGGTAGGTAGCGCGGGCGCGCGCCATCCGCGGAGCGTTTTGATCGCATTGTTTGAAATACATTGCACACTCAAAAATGACAATTTTTTTAACCGGTCATTTCCCAGATAAATGACTCGTAATTTTATTTATGGCATCAGGTGTAACCATTTCACGACGTTTGCGCGTCGATGTCCCTGCCACTCTGTATAATATTATAAATATGATTTTTTTATGAATAACGGCTTAACGGATTTGGATGAAATTTGGTACACAGATAGTTTAATATAACCTGATTTTACTCATAGGATACTTTATATCCCGGTGGTACGTTTCCGACATACACGCGGGCAAAGCTGCTGGCAAAAGCTAGTATTAAATAAAATAAAAGATCGTGGCTACTTGAAATATTTACCTTGTACGTTTCATTCTACCGTAACCAAAATTTATTACGACTCGAGCACTAACAAGATGTGTGCAGCCGATAAAATTCAAATACAAGTACTTCTAACAATTGTAATCGTAAATGAGCATTCGTTGATTTCTAATCCAATACCTCAGACCTGTGTACTACAATATTTTCTCCGGTACCCGTTATCAGCGTGAAAAATCAAGCTGCTGATACATTGACTGGTTTTCCTATTAATCCGAGAATGTAATCCCAAGAAAAGAGCCCATGTAAATCGAATTAGAAATTAGAATCGATTCAAAATCGATTTCGGTTATCGAGTACGGATTTAAAAGCCATTTCACGTACACAAACTATGATTAGTAAATGGATTTAGTAATACGGTTTTATGTTCGGGTAGGTCGGATGGTTCTGATTGTTTATTAAGTCTCGGGTTTTGTTTATATAGGATCGGTGGATTGGTAAGGAGGTTATCTCTCTAATTAGCAAGCTCTTAAACATAATCCTTCCCTACTTGCTGTAATAAGATCAATATTTGCTCACCGCTGACTATAATAGGATTTACTTCTGTAAGAGCATTACTCCAAGACATTGTGATTTTAATTAACTACGCACGTCAAGTACGGATTCTACTTTATGTAAATAACTAATTGACAGAAATAGATTTATTCTATTATACGTGCCTTAGCCTGAGTGCTAGAGTTTTTGGAAACCATAGTTCCATTATCAAAGAAATCAAGCCTACAGCAAGGTTTAATTAAATTCAAACGCCGAAAATCAGGAGTAGTTGTGGCCCGGTGGCTGCGAATTACGAGTTGTAGGTCGTAGGTTCGAACCCCGACAGGCGCTTTACTTTGTATACATTTTTTCATCACCACTGCTCTCAAAACGGTGAAGGAAAACATTGTGAGGAAACCGGTATGTCCTAGAACCGAAAATTCGAAGACATGTGACATCTACCAAAACGCACTGGGCCCGCGTGGCGAATTACAGCCCACTCCCTCTCACTGAGAGGAGGCCTGTGTCCCAGCACTGGCCACATTATAGGCATATGCCAAAAATCTAATTTTAATAGAAGCAACCTTCCAAACGCAGTAACAATCACGTCGACGGCCAACATATCCGTTTTTAGTTAATTTTCCGCCCCATTTTTACAAAAGTTGTTAACTTTGTAGGGTATTAATTTGTGAGGGAGTCATTAAAAGCGTTTGTTAATAATTAGGGTGTAAATGTAATACGGTGGAAGTTATAATTGGGCGAATAAGTAGCGATCAGAAGTTCACGCCCTCACACCGGAGCTTGACGTAAATTAGTTACGAACTACTAAACTGACACTTCGACGGCACATGTCTAGTTAGGTTAACGGTATATTCCGCTCGACGACTGAATCTTTCACTTTCCGCATTGAATTTCGTGAGAAAAACTTCTGGGGAAATTATTTAGATGAGTGGTTTTTAAAAGAGTAACCGTGGAGTTTCTTGTAGGGTTTTCTCCATAGGAAACTACGGATTGGAACCGTGCACCTAGCTTCTTCTTCTTTCCGCTGGATACAAGAAGAACCGAACCGGCCGAAGTGGAGTTACTTGGGGGAGGCCTATGTCCAGCAGTGGACATCTTTCGGCTGAAATGATGATGATGATGACCTAGCTTCTGATGTTTCATAAGTGCCCATGTAGGTTTATGTGACATAAGATATCTTGATTTTAATGATACACTAACAGATCAATGTTTCAAACACATAGCTTAACTCATAAAAATGTCACCAACGTACGGACGCATGATAACCATCACAATTTAATGGTACATTTGAAACTATAATCATGATTCATGAAAGACGAAATATTTCTGGTCACTTGCTTTTACTCACAAATTATTTCCGTTCGATCTTTTTCGGTTAGTGCACTCACAAAAATAGAAGTATAGCAGTATTATTTACTATTAATCTTCACTTTCTTTTGTTTTGGCTTCTGAGGGGACAGATGTTTGTGTTACCGAACGCCCCACATTCACTGCATTTCTCTCCAATTCCTACGAAATATTTTCTTGCATCTCGTCTAAATTAACATGTACCCTGTAATGTATGCAGAGTGCTTTCCTACATAAAATGTTAATTTAAAAATCTTCCAAACATACAAATTTTGATGTACCAACTAATAGGCATATTAAAGTTTCGAAACAAGACGTTTTTCTAAACGTAGGGACCGTTCAGTGTGTGAATCACGAAGCGTATCGGTTAATGGTTCAAAATGACCGGCCCCACGTGACGACTCGCGACTGTGACCTTCACTTACCGTCTCAAGATTTCAATTCCTAAATATAGAACATGATTAGTATTATAACTATTGAGACTCGAGTCTTGAGACCAGCATTCTCTAAACGTTTCAATTTATTCCTCAGTTTCCATTTACCTACTTTAAAATAATTCTTATTCGTGGCATGTTCGCTGTCGTTGGGAACAACGGCGACTCTTTTTATGTGTTACAATATTTTTCGTGTCAGTCTTTACATCAAAAGACCGAATGTAACGTCCTAAAAATAGAATTAATTTTGTACGAGGAATCAAATATCATTCAGTGATAACTAGTGCCAGCCACAAGAATATAGTTAGAGAAAAAAAATTGGACGACTTCCAAAAATCGATTACATTTACTCCATCGTTAACAGGAAATGATCATATATCTCCGCATTGGATAGTTACTGCTGGTAGTTTATTCTAGAAATCTGAAATACAATTTAATTTGTATGTTACCTAACGTTAAAGATTATCCCACATCGAAAGAGAAGTGAGACCGCAAACTGTAAAATTTGATGCGAATTTACGTTTGCGTGTCAGATCTCTTATCAGTTTTACCTCTCGACTTATCAGTATCAGCTAAAGGCGCTTCGAAATATTTATCTATCTGGGCTGTCAATATGTCAGTGATATGACAAATTTATCAAAATGCCATCATGATATATGTGCTCTCTTGAAAGATCAATACCTAAAAATACGGTCTCAAGTTCTGAGCGGTTTCCTCCCAATTAGAGAGAATCTTTGATGCGAACTAATCTCCCGTGACTCCGATCACTTCCATTTAAAACTGCTTTTCTTGTCTATGATTTCAAACGAGAAGCGCCCCGTTGGGATTCGAATAACTTCTGGGTAGCTAAGAAGAAATTGGCAAACAATGTTTTTGGAAATATAAAACTGATACGAAAGATAAACAGCTGCCTTGCATTTGGTTATGATTTGTACTGATAAACATGCATACAGTCCTTCTTTTTAATACAGTGTTAGCGAAGAGAATGTGTGTATGGATTGTGAATCATAAACAATGGTTAGCCTTGTTAATGAATCTGAATGCGGCCGAGCAGCGGTCGTGGGACCGGCACGATTCATTGCTGCGCGATGCGTTGCCGTGTGCGATATTAAATTTTCTACTTTAACATGCATTTCTACTACATAGCTACTTAAATACCAGTCCACAGATTCTGTCGCAATTACTTCAATGTCGAACACACAGTGGTTCAGGAATTTATTACAGTAATAAAGATTAAAAGACGTTCTTAATTCGCAAGATGTGCAAGATATGTAACGAAATGGGCCAATACGCTAATTAATAAGTAGCGCTATTTCAGTTGGTATTGTCTTGTGGTCAAGGTATGACATCAATTTAAATGCTTTGAAATTGCATTTGACAATGGTTTATTGTCAGTGCAATGGGTAAGAATGGCTGTGATAATAAATAACAGATGATGCGATGGTCAGCGATGTAAAATACCCTAATGATGTCATCTGGCGTGTTTGCTTGCACGACATTGTGAGAGGCCATGGTTACTGGGTTACATTTTGCAAAGGTAATCAGGTACATTATTTAACGGCTTTGCAAGTCGCATTCCTAACTAAATGTATAGTCTAAATCGTAGCCATCAGACTGGTTCGGATATCTCCGAGTACGAAGTGTTCATTGAACTTGGTATAAGCGAATAATTCAATTAGGGGACTTGATATAATACGATTATGCTAGTTAGTCAAAATTATCATGGTGTGAGAATATGTCGGTTGATTTATATTAACCTATTTGTACGTATGTGTCACTTGAATACAATTAATGGGAATGAGTGAGAAGTATAATGAAAACCCCCAAAAGTACGCACACAATCGCCATCCTATTTAAGCGATGCTCTGCCCAACTTTCGCCGGAATTCGTCCCAGGAATGTTCCGGAAAATTCCGTGAACAAGCGCCGGCGTCACTCCCAGAGGGAACTAAGACGTTAAATCCTGGTTACAAACACCTATTGAGCCTTTCTCACTTTGTTAATGAATACAAATTGTCCAATAAATTGCTGTTACAAGTGAACCGCTATTACATTTTAAAGGGACGCTACTCACACGTATTTTCTCATATATTCTCCTAACGAAACATAACACAACACACTGCCAAAAGGAACACCTATAAGTTACTATAATTGGCTTAACTTACTAATTACTGCCGCCCGTATTTGTGACTTACACCAAAATACTGTGTATTATTACTAAAATCAGTATTAATAACCTGTATGTCTTAGATTCCTAATTAACTTGACCTTCGGACAACAAAACGAATGCAAAAAACGATTGAAGAATTCAGGGTCGAGAATTTTCGAGTCACATCATTGTTGATTCGTTGGGAACACAACTTACAGTTGTTGCAAATAAATACATGTTTTATTCCGATTTTGTCACGAAGGCTCTAATAAATAATGACGTGGTGAGTAAATGTTTGAAAAGTAACATTGATAACGTTGCGTAAATGGGTATTCATGTTAGAAATTGTTTTGTTTGACTACGAGGGCCAGACAAAGCATGATTTTGTATGGAACTATGAACGTGTAGGTATAAAAACGTCATTGTATGTTGCCGTGTGTGTGGTGACACCCTAGGGACGCTTTACATATTCCTGTAACAGAGCCACTAGCTCTGATGTGTTCACTGTATTGTGTCCGTTCCACTGCGGGACTTTGATCCGACATTAATTTAAATTAACCCTACAACGTAAGCACTAAGAGTCATTTTTCCATCACACGTCGAGTAATGCATTCATTCATATTTGAATTTAAACCACGCTTACGTTAATTGCACTGACAAATGATGTTACGAACTATTCTAGCCTGTATGGTAAAATAGAGGTAGTGAATTAAAGAGGTCGTGTCTCCGGAGGATTAATACGTATTAGTTATGCAGGAACTTGATCTTATTACTTATTTAATTAAGTTCGGGTGCTTGGCGAACGAATCGATAAACGAACGTGTGAGATCTCAAGTCTCAACGTATTCGATTTATTCCTAATGTGAATTCGGTGTCATTAAATATTTGTTCGTCTAAGGGCTAATTTCTCAATAGTCAAACTTTTATCTGAGGTGTAAATACAGCTGTTTGACAGCTTTTGTATAGAAAACATGTCAAGCTTTCAAATTTTGTTTTTAGGATAAAAGTTACCGGACTGTTGAAATATCAGCCTTTAGTTAAAACGATAAAGTTTAAATTTAAACCACTTTATTTAATGTTCTTGTTTGTTTGGTAAAATTAATTTGGCCCAATCTCTATTTTAATCAATGCGGAAGTAGACAAATGAGATTGAAAACAAAGTTATGATTTTGATTGATAAATGATCCCATTAAATAAGCTACCCGGAATACCTTTTGGGCTTAGAATATCAGAGACCACCTCAAATTGATTCAATATTTTGATTATAAATAAATATACAATACTATAACACATATATTTATTTTGATTATAAATAAGGTATATATATTTCTATTAATTATGATTGTATATTTTTCTTATTCCATCCCTTAGTCGTTGTTCTATCTGGGGTCGGGTCTTCTTGTACAGCGGCGCCATTCGACGATGATGACGACGATCTGATGTGAGTTGTCATAGGAGTTAGGTTCTGCTCTTTCATCTTCCTCTTAATACTGGACCACCTTGTGGCGGGGGTCTTCCTCTTCCCAGGCGTTTCTAGGGATATTCAAGAGTGTATTTATTGAGAAACTAATCATCTCTTCTCATTACGTGGCCGTACCATCTAAGCTTTTTATTCATTCATTATAACTGTCTAAAGTACGGAAACAAAGCGCATTTTTCTCAGAATAAAATTTCAATTCAATCTACGCCATTGCCAAGGTTGAAACAATAGAAACACTTCCCTCTTTATCGATAAGGATCAAAATTGTGCATGACTAGTGACAGGTGCCTGCACCACAATAAACCGTTCCTGTCTGCTGATTACCTTGTGAGGGGGAGATTTAATCATAGGTAGCTAAACAGGGGCGATGAGGTGATGCTTCGATAAAACTAAGATTAGAAATTTCTAGTTGATTTGTGAGTCATCGCATTAGGACGGTAGACTGGCATTTACCAGGTGATCATAAGCTTTCCTTAGTTGTAGCAGGTAGGTTACACGCTTAGTTTGGCATTGGTTCATTCCATTCAATTGTGTTCAGTCACTGATCATGTGAAACGTCAAATAATGAGTTGATTTCTAAATATTTTGACATATATGTGTACATTGATTTGGATGGACACCGGCCTGAAATGATGCCAGTTGAATGCGTGACACACCGACATATAGAAATCTCATTAGCACTGCTCTAAGCTGACTAATTAATTTAACGGACCGTCTTAATATTGAACCAATAGTTAAATATTAAGACTTTTGTTTCTTTAACAACAATGAAGCAAAGACCTCATAGCTTTGCATAGTGGACCCTCCCATACGGTAGTAGCTATTACGGGTAAAATTAGCGTACGAATCTATTTATATGCCCAGGGGGCTTACTCGTACCACCAGCTCTTATAGCAGGGCAGAAATTGAACTGCACTGCTTTTTTGTTCTATGACTAAGTACAAAAAAGCAGTGCAGTTCAACTTCTGCCCTACTATAAAAGCTGGTGGTAAGCCCCCAGTTTGGCAGTAAACAATGCTACCATTGGTAAGCAAAACGAGTCATCTTTGTTTATTGGAACCGAACATAAGCTATGTTGTTTTAGGAGACCGAGATGTGAAACTATTGACCCGGAAAAAATAATTGAAGCTCCTGATGCTATTACCAGACACAAAAAATATCAAGATGTGGTGTTACTATTGACACGGAAAAGACTAGAAAGTGAAAAATAACTATAATTTCGGTGTCTTTGTATGTATTTTGCCACCGACTTCCAAAATTGAAGCTATTTAAGAATTTTTCAAATCGGTTTATAAATAACGGAGTTCTGAGGTAACAAACATGAAAAATAAACGAATTGAGAATCTCCTACGTTTTTTGAAGTCGGTTAATAAATAATTTACGGTCCCGATGCTATTACTAGAAGCGAAAATTTTAAACTAAATTTTTCGCGTTTTAAATGAATGAACTAAATATTCTGCCTGACCAAACCACCCAAACACAACATTAAGGCCAAAAACCCAAATAGCTTTAGGAGCAGAAACTTAATAACAGTACCCTCCTATTTTCGGGCCTTAAATCTCGATACGAAATCACTCAAATTGGTTTAAGCCTCTTTTGATTACGTTCCTCCATTATGGTGTGGTGTTGTGTCAACCGCGTTGTGGTTATATTGTTGTTCGACGATATGGGACGGGAGACAAGAGTCGGATGCGAGCCCTGTGTGATGATTGAATCGATACAACGTCACTTTGAATGCTTTACCGTATGATATTTCATGGGAGATATGACGTTTTATCTTGAGTAGATTGTAGATAGATACAGGGGAATGTTGTGGCCGTTTGCAAGATAGACGTACATATTATCTTATTTGCTTGAGAGGTGTTTATGAGATGGTGTCTTATCGAGGAGGAAGCACCTCTAGTGTACTTTTTGGACTTTATGTTTCTACTTGAACCCTTCTTAATCATTTATAGTGCATCTTCCTGCTGGTATCAGTGGTGGGCCAGTAGTGTCGGCCCCGACTTACGAGTCGGGTCGTGAGTTCGAACCCAGGCAGGCACTTTACTTTGTGTATTTAATTTCATCACAGCTCCTTTCAAAACGGTGGAGTAAAACTCATGAGGAAACCGAGATGTCCTAGAAAAAAAAAAATCGAATACATGTGACATCCACCAATCCGCACTGGGCCCACGTGAAGACATATTATGGCCCACTCTCTCTCATGTGTCCCAGCAGTGGGAACATTATCGGCTGACTATGCTTTATGCTTCCTTCTATCTACAATGGTACCCTCTGATAGTTCATGCCACTCCCTGCACCACACGTTTCGTTTTCTATGATTGACGTTGATTACTGCATGTTGTCTAAAAAGGATGTCCACGATATTTGATTAAATGAAGGGCGACGAGGCCGACACTAGCAACGTTTATTGAAAGATTACCGAGTCGATTATTGCCAGTTGAGAAAACTGGCTGAAGTGTGGTATAAAGTGAGGAGTTAACACGTAAAGCATTTAGACATGTCGAAATTGAATTAGGTCCGTAGAAAACTAACTATTGTTCTTCGTAAGCAATTCAAATCGTGAATTAATTTAAATGTATGCATTTTATTGTAAAACTGTTAGTATTAGAGGCACTGTGTACGCTGTGTATGTCAGTACAAAATCGTGATTGGTGTGCACGCGCATACCCGTTGCACAAAATGAAACCATTATCATAAATTACGGTAGACTTTAGAACTGATCGTTTGACCGCTTACTGACATGTATTGGGTCATTAAAACGTGCATTTACGTGATTAGCAGAAATCGTGTTAAAGACGCGACTACATAAAATAAACTCCTTCGTGGACCATGTTTGGGAAATGAGGCCATTCTTACTAAAATCGCGCGTCTTCCTACTAACCTAATTCCTCCTACTCTAATGCATGTAATAATTTATTTAATCACTAGGTCCCACACCTAAAACAATTACCCAAAGTTAGTCCATATCCACCCTAATTGTAGTGACGGAAACGAATATCAAATGTACTTGAGTGACGCTCCCCAGGGCTGCCTCGTATTGGGGTCTCGGGGACCCTCGAGATGGCAATCAAAGAGAATGACCCTGAGCAGCCACCGCGAGCAGCAAATGTCCTTCAATTATTTTCTTTACCTTTACTCCGTGCGTTATTTCTTTGCTCTTACTTCTGAGATGCTTGAATGGGATTTGTGTTGTGTGTTAGTTCTTTTATTTTTTGTTCGTCTCTCATTTCGTTTTTTGTCGGGGATTTTCGGAGAACTTGTTGGGGTGTGTTTTATATAAAGATCGTTGTTGTTGCAATTATTTTGGTACGGCTCGCAGACTGGATCAGTTCAATTGCGCGCACATATTCTTCTAAACTCTGTAATTTTGTTCACCAAAGATTTGTGTTAATAACTTTTCTTCGATTCTTTTCTTTTCATTTGCAGATAAAATAAAATCTTAGTACAGAAATACGTAGATCGGGAAACTCTTTTCCAAAGCTATTAATTATTAAGAAGCGAGCTGATGGGTTGGCAACCTGTCACAAACTCACAAAACAATGATATATTAACTTTTAACTCAATATTGTCATGTCAAACGACTTCAAGAAGTGATTGGCACGCACTGACCCTGCTGAGCACAAGAAACTGCCGTAAAACTTAAAATGTAATACTTATCTTATCTACGTCACCATGTTATCCAGCCATATGTGCCAGTACTGCTAGACTAGAGTATCTAATGTTACATAGAATCTGAGAGATGTATGCCCGAGGGGTATGCGGCAGGGCAACGCCGCCGTATGATCGATCCTATCATCAACTTAGTTAACTTTGTATCTTCAGACTTTTATTTGCTCACGTCTATCTTAGGCCGTATGTCTGCGAAAGTATTTTCCCCTCTGGGACCTTGGCGTTTCATTTGATGATTAACTTTTGCTCAATCTTCAATCTTGTTAGGGTTGTTTTTAATTTGGCTGGCAGATTGCAATGCTATTGGTGGAGGCGTCGACGGCAACACGGTTGTCTAATCAAATTGTCATTTGTGCGGTAGATTTTTTTATGAAATGAAACGACCGACCTGATACTTTTCGTCGAGCTCATCCTTGCTCAGTTCATGACGGATTTATCCAAATTTTCGTCAAATGAACTATATTTTAATAAGGACTTAAGTTTTAATTTCTAACATCTCGACTGACATATTCAAAACAGAGCTTTTTGTGTTTTTAAATATAAATTTTTCCACAACTGGTAGAGAGACCAAAAGCCGCAGACACATATCTCCTGGCTGTAATTAAGATTTCAACTCTTTACGTTCCCTTAAAATAGACACTACGCGATTGTTAGTAAAACATTTCGCAGACATTGCTCTTGTTTTATGATTCTTCCATACCCCATCAACATGGTCACATTTCCGAGACACTTTATGAGGGAAATTTCGAAACTTCGCAAGACATGATCTCAACATTATATCCTAGCTATTTGCGGTAATTAACGGTCGATGTCAAGAAGTACTACGCCGCGTAGGTAGTTATATGTAGTTACCGCTCGTAGTACGTACGGTCTGGCAAGGATCCATGAGTAAGCGTCGGGGCGAGCCAGCGCGTCAGCCTGTGCGAACGTGTTACAGCTTTCAGATTGATATTGCATACATCGGTTTCCATACTTATTGTCTTGTCTTGAACCTTGAACATAATCGATTCTGTTTTATAAGCTAACATTTAAAATAATAATAGTATATACGTGCGAAAAAATAAGCAAAAAATTCGTCCGCATCGCTGTCAACAGGAACAGTGCCCAAAAGGCTGGCAGCATTGCCACGTTGTATGGCGATGCTAATTCTTTGGCCAAGAAACAGGCTAGCCCGCTGGTCACGTGTAGAGTCGACTAACCGTTTGGTGATATCTCGAAAAACCAAGTTGGCACTCGGACCTCATGGCCCTAGTGTTTCAACCCCAATTCCGTTTTATTGTTTGTTGGAAGTTTCATTTTGGGAATGATTTTGACTGAGAATATTTTTTTAAACGCGTGCTTTAAGATTATTTATGGCTGTATTTTTTTTTTTCATTCTGACGAGTTTACAATTTCAAATGATTTGGATTATATACATCTTTATAGCTAGCAGTACTTTGAACTAAAAAATTAAGAGTCCAAAAGTCCAGCTAAAAAAACACACCTGTTTTGCATGGAGTCCTTAAAAGACAAAGAGGCAGCAGGCCCGGATCTGGTCGACTCACCAGTGAGCAGAAATTTTGCCTCGTGCCGACACAAGACACGATTATCAAGATCGTTCATTACCTATAGACGAAGATAAAACAGCAGTTAAAAACAAAGTGGATTACGTGATCATCTCGTTTATGTATAAAATTAATTTACCTACAATCAACGAGAATGACGATGACTTCATATCTATAATATACAGTGCTTGTGTGACTTAGATGTTTGGACAGCAAACAGCTAATGGCATATTAATTAATTCCTAGACTCAATGGAAGGATATAATATTACTCAGTACTGAGGTGCCTTTAAAATGGCGTTATAAATTTTATTCTCGAAATTGTGGTTCATAACTTATTTTCTCTGTAGAATTATTGAGCGTAGGCCCTTTATAGAAGGTAATACAAAACTTGAAGATATGCCTGCAACATATTTTATTGCTATCTCACCGAAATAGGACATAAAATATGAAAGCACTCCAAAGGTTACGGCAAAGTGACTTCTTGAAAGACGTCTTTAAAATTAAAGAGATATTTGGGCCACAATCTAAATTGCGTACATACTCATTATATTTTAACAGCATACAAAAGCGATAACAATGATTGGATTCAGGGGAGCAGAAACCATAAAATTGAAATCAATTTTGCTGTAATGGTTATAGGTACATAAAACACGTATTGCTGGTCACTGAAAGAATTCTTTTATCTTTATTATGTCTTGTGGTCGACTTTTATCAACCACTTTTTCCTGTTCACTTGATGTTTAACAATATTCTCACATTATTGTGTCTTCTATCTATGATGAATGAATGAATCAGTATCTACTCTGTTGCGAATTTCTCAACTAATTCTCAAAAGTCACGTCCAGACAACCCTCAGAGAATGTTCCAATATGATAAAAGTTTAACAAATAAAGTCACTTAACTTCTTCGCGATCAATTTACGAGTTCTTATGACAGTGTAAGATTTCAATACACCGAACATATTTATCGTCTGCCTTGCCATGTGATCGTGATTTGGGATTTGTAAAAATTCTACCCTTGCAGATGAATTTCGACTTATTCCGTACACATGTAGGGGTGAAAATCATTTGGAGGGATCGAGAAAATTCCCGCTTATTTCTTCGACTCCGGTTCTTTTTGATATTCACCCTTACACCGAGGGCGAAAGGTGCTTTATCTTTTATCAGGGTATAATATATTCAGTTCACAAAATGAATTGCGAGTGTTAGTAACTCGGAGTGAGCCTGCGAACATATTCGTGGGGATCTGTTGCGTCGTTCATTCCCTTTATTGGTTACATGCTTGGTCGAGAACGAATCCTATTCCTAATTGTGTTTAGGTTCTATTTCACTTGACAATGATTGTGGGGATTTTCTTAAAGGCGTTTTCCGATCGTTTTATATGTAACTTATTTGTTGATGGCGGTGGGTGTCTTGTAGAGATATTAACTTGCTCTGGTCCATGTTAAACACCCGGCTAATGAGTGTACTAACAATACGACTTCGTGGAAGCTTTGCGACTCGAATTATGTTAAGATGTCACACGATTTTAGTAACATACGTTAATGTTTTTGGGTTGTTTGGTTTTGTTTGCTGTACTGTCACGTGATTTATCAGTTTCAGAACAAACTTTCTTGAATTTCATGTTATTGGACTTCAGTTTGATAACACATGCGTTGTTATGTAAGCTGGAGATTTCCGTAACTTTAACGACTGTTATGCGTCTGCTTACATTTTTGTGATCATGGAACCTGAAAATGTCAAACAGATGTCAATAGGTCGTCAAAAACAAACAAACAAAAAAATAATTACGAAACTTTTTAATGGTTTACTTGATGTCAACTTCATTCTCGACGTCCAAACTTTCTTCGCTTCCTATGTCCCTCATTTCGTTTTGCTCGCTATTTTTTCATTCCATTATGTCTTTTAAAGTTTCCCGAACGGAGACAACTAACCTACATAAGGTTGGTTTTCATTCTACAGTTTACTCACCGATTCTTTTGTTAGGAGAGTTCATCGTCATTATTTTTCTTTGTCTCACTCCTTCATTATTTCCGGTGGACACAAAAAGTTTATTGTTGAGCGCTTTAAGTATTAACCCGTTAGTTATAGAGGTATTGTTGGGATCTCCTCTCATAGTTGTACTTAGACTTCTGTAAAGGTTACTACATAGGTTCTTAACGTGGGCGAAAACGGCCCCATCGTGGGCGTTTGAGACTTTCAGGGCGCAGTAGAAGACCCTATATCCTATCTTACGACTATATACACGTGTAAATATAATCGTTGCAAAAGTTGTTTCAGGTCCGCAGACAGATGGTAAGTGAAAAAAATTGGGGGCTCTAGAAAAATAACTCAAAGTAAAGGCGAAATAAGGTTGAGAACCTATGGTACAGAACGACTCGTCATGTTAATTATTACTTGCATTGCTCTGGTTAAAACTAACAAAATACGAACCCTTCCAAGCTGCTTAACATTTTTATTGAAAATAAAATACGAAGACGATGGTATTGAAATTTATGTATTCCAGTTGTTTAAAATTTCACAAGCATGAAATCCAAGCCGTTTAATAGCCACTTATTCTACGCTCAGTGAAGAACACTCGAAACCTGATCTGGAGCCATACCGAATCATATTTTCCTGCAAAATTTCACATTTATTTCTTTCTTTTTAAATCGTTAATGCCTTCAGGTGCTAAGTGAGGTTCATTTTAAAGTATATTAAATACTTGCTGTGCGTGATCTGAATTGTGGTTTATTGGTTTAGCTTTAAGGTTCATTTTGCTTTGTGGGTTTGGTTGGAATGTTGGTTGCAATGCGGGATAGAGGCTGGTGCCTCACCACGGTCGGTGTCGTGCAATTAACGTTTTTCAGGACGAGCGCTTCAGGGTATTGTGACGTTGCTCTCCACGTGGATAAGATGGCTGAAAAGTACTGAAACCCCTGGTACTCAAAAGGCATCTTTAAGTGTCGGATTTTTCCCCGGATAGCGACTCACTTGGTTGGCTTTCATTATTCCTACATTTGTAATTTTATGAGGTTGTTGACACGATGATATTGTATTTTTGATGTTTGTATAAAGTATGACGTTAACATTGATACACGTGGAGTAGTTAAATCTGCGTTTAATGGCGAATTAAATTAACCACTCCGAGTTACGCTTGCTTAGTTAAAATAAAAACTACACTACTTTTTTCTTCTATATAACTGCTCATCATACTTATATAATTTTTTTTTATATCTAGCTGCAATCTTATTTACCTGAACGTTACAAAACTGAATTCTAGGTTAAGGTACACACAATCTCAGCTCGCTTTTGCAAGTGTCGCGGTAGACAAATGAGCAATTTGCCGTCTCATCGCAGTCGTAATGTTGCAAAATGGCGGCACAGGCCTCTTACGACATAACTCGTGCCTCTCAAACCACACAAGAAATCTTTACAAACGAGAAGTTTAAAACTTTAAAGAAATTTTAAACGAACCGTAGAAATAACGAGCGGTGATATTGAAACGCAATTCGTATGAAGAATAATCCCACGAAGCAGGTACTCGTAATATCTCCTATTTTGTTCCGCCGCTGGTTTTCTTGCGGTTATAACTAAGTGCTACGGCAACCTGGATATTAATCGTCGTCTAGAGGATTGCGGACCCCAGTTTCCCTGCTCTTCGATACCTTCCTAGTGAAATATGGTTGGGATGGGAGCAGAAATACTGAATATCTAAATCTTTCGTAAAATTAATTTATGAAAGCCGCTTAAGTTTTTGGGATGCTTCTAAATTCGTTTCGACTCGTGGTGTGGCGCGTGTGGAAAATTTAATTATCGTTCTTGGTAGTGGACTTCTATCGTTGTTATTCAAGAGGCGTATGTCTGGCGGCCGGTGACGTAAGAGCTAAGTATTTGTTGGTATAGACCGATGACCTCCCGACAATTTGACTAGCAAAGTTAATGCGGTAACAAATTCAAGACTCAATGCCACATTAAGATTTTTCCTTTTACTTTGTATTTTAATGACTGTTTTCTTTGTTACCCACTTATCTGCTTTGTAGCCTTGATTAGTTGGCCTCTGTGTCATGAATAACATTTATACACGCGATGATAATGCTTCCTAACGCACCTATTATTATTTTATATTAAAAAAGGAAATTACTTTGCGATTTATACTCGTATCATTGTCTGTCGTAAGAAACACATCCAACGGCTTTATGATTTGTTTCTCTCATGATAAATGCTATAAGCTCAAGTTATGACCTCTTGTCAGGTTTCATAAGGGACCAGTATTGTTTCCCTGAATCAGGATTTGAGGGAGGCAGTGGAATCCCCGCTAGAAACATGCAGATGTCAGCCATTTGTTATTCAAATTCGTACAGACGTCTCGACTCAAACGCACCCTGACATGGCGATGAATATGTAAAAACGATTATGGAAATATTTTGAGTAACACTAAAACATTGCTTTGTACGAGTTTTTGTTAGTGCGTATGAGTCACTGTCAAAAGACACAATTACACAGCACATAAATGGCAAACAAGATATCAATAGAGAAAATAGATAGCTTCACCGATGGGATCGTCTTCCTATTTAGATTCATGAACGTAATTCTAGACGCGATGCGTTTCCGGTGCCTTGCGACGCCTGAGCGGTGACGCTGCGTTATCCTACATACAAATCACCGTAACATGCTACACGGTGCGTTGCGGTGCGATGCCGAGCGTCAAAGCGGTATCGTAGCGCAGCGCATTGTACTAAAGAAAACTGACACAAACAACACTGAGACACTGTGGCGTCGTAGTAAGCGGCGTTGCGTTGCGATACCGCATTGCCCGTGTTTCACTCGATGCGTTGAAATCTCATCGGTAGCGCCAGTGTGTCCTCACTCTTAGACTGATTGATGACTATGTCTTGTGCTCAGACGCACATATGTCCTCCTTTCCAGACACTCACTGCGCATAAGTAAAGGTTTTCATAGCGTCCCACTGTGCCAGATCCGATCAAGAACAGTCGATTCTACATCGGTTTTTATCGTGTGCCATTGTCGATGACAACGGCAATAATTACTGTTGTTCACAGTTCTCATCTAAATGCTTAATGCTTGTACGAACAATTTACTTTTAATTAATGCAAAGCAGATCTTTCCCAGTTCATTGTTGTCGCTAGCAGGGCACTGTTGTGATCTCATTTTATTTGTTCGCTCGACCCTCCGATGGACGGGAGTGAATTGACAAAGATTCCGCTACGCTTTTTAAATGTAAATAAAATTTATTTTCCTCAGTGAACAACCCTACTGTCCCTAGTATGTATGTACGTATTATAAAAGTCTTGGTGCCTTTGAAATATTTTCGCTGTCACGCGTTGCAGGTTTTCGTCTTTGTCGGGATACCTTAAGCCTTCCTTCAGACAGTGTAATAGAAAAGCTGTCACGATGCAATTCTTTCGCCGACCGTGCTCAACTTTTTTTATCAAATTGGACACTTCAAATAATTTATTAGTCACACCTATCTGTTTCGCTCGTTCCATTGATTTTCGATTACGGCGTGTGCACGACAATTGTTTAATATCATCGCAGCTCCTAAATAAATGGTTCGTACATTTTTTTAGTTTAGGGGGCGGTGGACGTCGATGGTAATGGAAAACAATCGTGTTTTATTGTACTCGTAAGGTTTGATGGGCATATAAAAGTGCTCACCTTAAAGGAAGGGTCCGTGCCTTCACGATAACATTTGCGGGATTCCGTACTTAAGATACCCTTTTAGGTTAGTCGCAAAAAATCAACTCTCCTTTATTCATTCGATATTGCTGCGATCTCCTTCACTACGGGCATTATTTCGATTTATTGTGGCATACCTTTGAAATATTACTACAATACGGGACGTAATATTATTTTAATTTTCATCGTTGACCGTTCAGATGTTTGCTTCTAAAAGTATTTCATTATTTTTGTTGGAGTTTTTCTGAATATCAACCATTTTAATCATATAGTTCAGATTCCATTTGTCTAGCCTTTTCCCAACTAAGTATGTTGGGGTCGGCTTACAGTCTAATCGGATGCAGTTGACTACCAATATTTACATGGAGCGACTGCCTATCTGACCTCCACAAACCATTTACTGGGTAACACGATATCCCATGGTAAGACTGGTTGTCAGACAATTTTTTTTTGGGCTTTTATCTACCGTAACGGCTGTGAAATATCTACTAATGACAGCCGGGACCAACGGCTTAAAGTTATTTCCGAGACACGAAGGGGTCTTGATATGTAATGGGTGGTCACCCATCTACGAACCGACCGCGGCAAGCGTACCTTAATCTTCGATCTACCTGTAGCTGTTATCATTTAGCCACAAGCCCCTTATTATTTTTATTAAAGCATAATCGTATAGTTCAGATCATGCTTTAATAAAACTGACACGTAGTAAAATTCCCAGTTTATACCAAGCGTTTCACGGAACTGTTCAGTGTTTAACCTGCACTACTTAATACTTTCGGAGCTGTCTCACAATTTGTGAATTTTAAGCGAACTTAGCTGAAAATCCATTTGTTAGAGACTCTACGATACCCTTCTATCGCAGCGTTAAACTAAATAACGTTTGACACTATTTATATTCTACAGATTTTATTAAACGTGTATAATATTTGATACAAGTTTGATTTTATATGTGTAGTAAAATTTTATATTCGTATTAATTCTATAACTAATTTTGCTCTTGTCATCTTGCAGTATTTATCCTCTAATTATTATGATTGCTAGAAATAACTGGTAGGTGATTAAAGTGAACGTTACCGATCCTAGTCATTTGCCTAGCTGTTTGATAGAATGGCTGAATATCATACAGGCCGCTAGATAAACGACGCCGTTTAGTTAAAATGCTAGACAGTTTACTGAAAGGCTGATTAAGATTGTGAGTACTTGTAGCCCGAAATAAACAATATATTATTATTCTGTACCTAATAATTGAATATATTATTAGGTGCAGAAGTCCTATACCTTTGGAAGGCGTACGAGGGGCCAAAGCCAACTCGTAGAGACCCCTTAGACAATTTTAAGTGTTGAGGGTTGAGGCACCAATCGACGATTATCCCTGTGTGCACTCTGCAAATGCACCCAAGGACAACTGCAGAACATGGAAACAAAACATATTGAACTATGGGTTTGGGTGGCTATAGTGAACTGGTTATCTAGGACTGACTGACTAATAAATGTTATGTAATACACAGATAAAATGGCAGAGGGTGACTTGCACACTCAATAATATTATTATTATAAATATAAACACATACGTTTTATAATCATAGACTGGACAAAGTGAAACCGACACTCGAGTGTGTCCAAGCTTTTTCGTATTCATTCCAAAACTCAAAAAAAAAGTTTGTCCATATATTTATCACCCCGGACTCGGTATCCGAAGTTAGGGAGAAAGTTTACGGGTCAAGGACCTTTCACAAAACATTCCAGCGAAGTCGGCGTTGTTTCCTACGATATTTCCGACGACTGCTGCATATAAAATTTGTTTTAAATAAGGAAACTTGTGTGATGGGTCGTTGTAATGGTTGCTAGCGCTACTGATGAGCATGAGGTCCTGGGTTCGATACCCAGGTCGAGTAAAGTGTTATTGAGATTTTCCATCTGGAATTTTTCAGTAGCAAAATGGAGCCTGGATTTGTGCCCGGTTGATGGCAATGAGCTCGCCTCCGGTTATGAAATGTGGCTGTACTATAGGTGCCCTGCACCTCTGCTACATGCGTGATGTTATGTTACTTACTAGTGCTTAAAGGATGCAAAATTGACACCTATCTATATGTCTGCCCTTACGTAAGTAATATTCGCACCTTTTTGAAGAATCTTCACTGTTTAACTAGGCATCTGTGGTTACTTATGTACCTACTTATGTGTATTATGTGAATTTATTGTGCACACAGAAGTTCACAGAACAGACGTTTAAAGTTCAAGTAAACCACACGTTGAGAGCAGAGAGGAAAAATGTTTGATCGTTGTGAAGTAGTTAGGGGGTTATAGGTGCTCCTTAGGTTCAGTGGATAACACGTCAGTGGTAACAAACCCAATATAAGCTGGCCTTTTTTTAAAACCCTGTACTACATAAAAGTACCTGCCAAATCTACCAAACCTACTAAATTAATGATCATCTTATCTTATTAGGCCAGCTCAAGGTTAAATAAAGTGTGTCCACTGACGTGCAGTCGACTGTGCGTAGCCGAACGTTTCGCTGTCGACCACTTCTGGACCTTAATATTAAAGATATAAGGGCGAAAACTGGACGACCTCGTTCACGGTTGGTTCTACAATGCTTCTGCGCAGCATCGCTTGTCGCTTGCGCATATTTTATTTAACGATGAATTTGAATTAAGTAATTTAGGTTTCTTAAGTAAGATTTATGGTGAAAAAGTCCACCTGAGTAGTATCAATTAATCAGTAGGTAACTAGGTACAGACGCCAGCAGGTCAAGCTACCCAAAACTGTCAAATTTTCCCAATCAACCTTGCACCTTAATGCTTTAGCGATAAAGTTGAAAATCTATTAAAGAAATTTGACAGATTGTAGTAGCTTGATGTGCTGGTGTCTGTACCTAAATATTTTGAAATCATACTTGACCATTGTGTAAGAGCCCATTTGTCATTTTTGTTTATTTAATATTTGTACATAACTTGTCAAGGATTTTTAAATGTGACCTTCGTTCACTTGTATTGTTTTATTATATTTGACATTAGTTATTTTGATAAACAATAAAAGTTTATAAGCCAGCGAATACCTTCGGTTATTACCTGATATTAATTAGGTCCCTGCAAAGGTCAAGAAGAACACGTTGTTAACATTTTAACATTACAATTTGTTATTGCGGCAATAAATGGTTAATCTAAACTAATATTCTAAAGAGACCAGATTTGATTGTTTGTGTCTTTGTTTGTTACGCTGTCATGCTAAAACGGCTAAACGGATTAGGATGAAATTTGGCACATGGGTTGACCATGACCTGGATTAGGAATTAGGATTCTGTTTAACCAGATATTCTCAGGCGATTTTCTAACTGAACAGACAGCTGTGCTGCTGGGGAGTTTGTTGCACCACTTCTTCATCCCAGCGAAAGCACTGGGAAATGGTAAAGGGCGGGCGTTTTGGGGGGCTGTCTTTTGTATTTTTGACGTTCAGAAAGTGCTGATTCTCAGCCTAATTTGAATAAATGACTTTTGATTTTAATCAAGACTTATGTGGGTATATTATATTTTGTTTTTGTTTTGCGTTCAGATCACCGATCAAAAGGTACTGACTTAAAATAATTATAAATAACCATTACCTATAAACTACTACAGTTTTTAATCATCATCATCAGCCCAGCCTTTCCGGATCGGTCGGCTTCCGGTATAGCCGGATGCAGCTGAATACCAGTATTTTACATGGAGTAGGTAACCTAGTATTTATTTTAAAAAAATATATACTAAAATAGAATCAAATTATAAATCAAAAGAATTTGAGAAGATAACGGCCAATTTATACAGTAGCCAAAAACACTGACCAGTACTAGACAAACATTATTACCAAAGTAATTTGTTATCTGTAGACAAACACACTCGATACATACGAGTACATACATACAGATTAAAAAACACGCTACGGTCCACTAACTTTTTAAATAAATCTCGGGACACCAGACAAGGGTCCGACCAATTCGTTGTTTCTCCAATGTTTATTTCCGCTGCCACGTTCCATTATTGTTGTGAATTAAGATCAGTCTAAACTTTTCTATATGAAAATTATAATTTTGTGACATTTGTGTTCATGTATTATAGCAAAGTATTTATTCATCTTCATCATCAGTCTATAGCAGTCCACTGTAAGTTGGACATAGACCTCTCCTATTGCACGCCATTCAACTCGATGTTCGGCAACTCTCATCCAGCTGCTACCAGCCATCCTGTGAAGATCGTCACTCCACCTAGCCTGAAGGCGTCCCGAACCTTACGTTTACCGATTCGCGGTCTCCACTCAAGAACACGCAAACTATTTATTACATTCTATAAACATTACTTCTTCTTAACTTGTCGATGGGAATTGATATACTGTCAGCCCAGAATCTGTATACGAGCTTGGCAACTTCAGTAGCGTCCATCAACGCCTGTAGCGTCTGGACAACAGGACACTGGACACGATATCAACTGCCGCATTGTTTGTGGGCCAGCACCACTTTTACACTCCAGCGCGGAGTCATCTGTGAATCTCCACCTGAGCTGGTTTTGTTTGCTTCGGCCTACCTAAGTCCGGAGTCTATTCAGACTTTCAGGTAAACCAAGGTAACTCATGTCCAGGTGGGAGGTTTTCAGCGGGTGGGACGAATGGGTTGGGTAGGTTATACATTAGTACTATAAAAGTGACTGTGAGTCTGTGACATGTGACCTCTGAGTTTGCTACTGTCATTCTTTTCAGAGTGGTCAGTTAGGAGACACCGAGCTCATCCGGTTTTAACAGATAATTTAATTTTTGACGTGTTAATGTCTTTTGTTGAATCCCATGTACAGAAATAAATATAGTAGGTATATATCATTTATTTAGAAGTTGGATTGTTTTGCGAGTAAAGTATAAATATCGAAATACTTATCTTCGTTCAGATTTCGTGATTTTATAGTTGGACTTTTCCTCTCCACCTTTCAGAGCATGGTCCTTTCACAAATTATATTATAAATATGAAAAGGCTTCTTATCTCTAAGCGGGTCATCGACCTCTATTATGTCGGATAATTAACTTCGAAGAAACGTTTTGCAGGAATTATATTTGAAACATCACAGGGGGTCTACTCCGAAGTAGTATCGGCCGAATGTTCGGCCGTTTCCTGCTACGAAGTTACTATTTGGTTCGGTCGGTCCCGATCCTACACTCCTACACTCTTTCGAATATTGACAATGGTCCTGACCCAATTGAGCCGATCCGAACTTTTTTCGCATTTTTCAATAATGTTCGGTTCGGCCATGTGTCGGTCCGATCCGATCATTCGCACTTTGCACTTCGTAGTAGACCCCCAGGTTGCGGTTTTCTCACTGTCCGTCTGAAGATTACAATCAGGAAAATTGAGTACAAATGTCGATCGTAGACCTTGTTGAAACTGAAACTGTCGTGAAAGAAAAGAAAGAAAGAAAGAGAAATCGTTTATTGTGCACAAAAAAATGCACATTACAGAAAAAAAAGACATATAATACCCATATACAGAGTAGCCAAAAGCCTCGTATTCAACAAATAATAGTTTAAACTTTGACTATAGTTTTTAAGTTTTTAAGCCATGGCTGGAGACCTTTATTTATTTGCGTTGTGTGATTTCTCTGTGTTGTAAATGACAACAAACAAAAAAATAAACGCCGAAATTGTTTACTGCTACTAACCTATTTCGTGTACAATCGTTTTATATACTGAAGTATTGTACGTAGGTGTTGTCTAAATATTATCTAGAATTCTATTCAGGCTGGGCTGGTGTTTGGCCTGGCTAGAATGCTGACACGACGTCATTACGCCTCGGAAATAGGCACTTTTCCCCTCGTTAGCAACTCGGCGCTGTCCCCACTCCGCTATCAAACTACATTCATCTACAACTATCGTATGTGTGCTCTTCAATTAACGACACCTGTTTTATGAGGTTTTATGTCATATTTGTGTTGGTTTTCCTATACGTCTACACTCAGCTGAAAAAAATCAAGTCATTGGATTTAATTGCACTATTGGCTATTGGCTTTAAGACTTACTATTTACCAATCTATAGGTACATATAATAAAATAGTCACGAAGTCACAACTGGACATTGAATATTAACTCATAGGGTACTTTTAATCACGGTAGTACGTTCCAATAGGATATTTTCCGCTATCCATGCGGGCAAAGCCGCAGGCAAAAGCTAGTACTTAGGTAATCAATAATTCTAGTTAACAAGGAGTTGATTATACCATTTATTTCAAATTTCTTTCTTAAGTATAGGTCTACCTACTAGATATGCTTTTAACAAGACATTTGATTACAGGATTATCTAATTTCGGGAATGTTCCAAAGATTCTATTTTTACGACGTTCCATAATCCATCTTTGCGTGCTCAAGACTGCCCTAACCCATCATCTTAGCAATCTAAACTTTAAACGGTTTTAACATAAAGTTCATTTCACATCAACACCTATAAGACCTTTTAATATGAAATTCTTTTCTTCTTAATTAATGTTCGGTAGAGCACAAAGCTACGATTGTGTATTTTTTTGTACAGTACTGTACGTTTATTGCTGGAGTTTTAATTTCTGTAGTATTAATTTATAAGGGTGCCGGCGATTATGAAGCTTAATTGGTACCTTTGTTCTGGTTCAGAAGGGCGAAAGGGGATT
Organism: Apamea monoglypha; assembly: GCA_911387795.2. Lineage (NCBI taxonomy): Eukaryota > Metazoa > Arthropoda > Insecta > Lepidoptera > Noctuidae > Apamea > Apamea monoglypha. Next base: position 7,320,066 of record OU426918.1, read on the forward strand.
TCAGTTTTAAAATACCACTTTGGATGGCGCTCAACCGGTTTCTTAATCAACGTCTAGCTTATTTACGTAAGTTTTGTGTTTGAAATATCGCTCTTAGTTCCGTTGCTATTTAGAATAGTCTGTCTCGTGGTTTTGCAGAAATAAAATCATAAGATAAACATGAATGAATTTCAAAGAATCTCTTCACAGAGTCATTCTGTATATAGTTTATGACGTAAACCGTCGATAGTATTATTATCACTTTATTCTTATTCATCTAATTTAAATCAGTTTGCGTGTGTTTTACAATGAACATAATTGACAAAGTTTGACGTAATTATCATAACTTGCTTTTTACTCCGGGTTCGTTCACGCGACCTTCGAATTTGGGTAAAATATTTGCTCTAGTTACGTCTTACGTTGACTTACGACGTCGTGGTCCGCCAGTTAACGTGAACCACGTAAATTAGTTTGAGTGTACTTTAAAATGAATTGGTTTGAGGAATAATGAATACCTAACTATTTAATTAAGTACCTATTATTTGTGTTGTTTGTAAAGGTGTTAATATTAATTGACTTGGAACTTATTGTTTGAAAAGCAGAAGTAGGTGCTTAATTAACAAAACGAACTTTGTAATAACTTTTTAACGATTTGCTAACATTAGGTTAGCCTACATTGATGCAACAGACTAGACTTAGATAAACAATGGAACAGTTTAGCAATCACAAACGACCGTGACGAGTAAAGAAAAGAAAGAAATCCAGTAAAGTCGACATTCCAACGCTATTTAGCTCTGGGTCTCATCCCAAAACCGGTCAAGCCGAAATTCAAGATGGCCGGCTTGGCGGGAATACCTACAATATTTACATTGACATTTGCGTTCGGGCGCGTTCGGTTCATGACGCGCGTGACCTTCACCTCGATCGCAGGTGAACGCGCTTGGAACGCACCGGTAATATCTCAAGCGCGTCGACGCGTTTCGTTGATGTCCCGCTGGCTGTAATATTAATATAAATCATTAATTAATTTAATGTTTCCACATGTGTTAATTGCTCACATTTGTCAAAGACTTCTCTAGTTGCGGTGGTTAACTTTTTGTCGATCTTGAAGGAATTCCAACTCCTCACTACTGGCAATTAATTATTCACACTTGCCAAACAAAAATTGCTTTTACGAATATAAATAATACTTACTATCTTTTGTAGCACGTGCTCGACCGACTGTGGACTCTAGATCTAGATATCGTAAGTCTTTATTAGGGTTAATATTGACTTAGTCCAATATCTCTACAATCGACATTAATCGTGTTTGGATACACTGCAGAACAGCAATCGAATTTGTCAGTAGACATTCGACAGACATTCTTTGTCTCAATTATTGCATGTTTTCCCCACGCTGCTGTTGGTTTTTCGTGACAGCAAAGATTCCTGATAAGGATTATTGTTCGAGTCAGTTGTCGTTCTTTACAGCAATAATTATGGATTTATCGCGTTCTTTTTCAAGGTTTGCCGCTAACCAGAGGCTATTTACTTAATATTCATGACATTAACATAAATTATGAGCAACATCTCAGTAAGTTTTTCATGATGTAGGTACAGCTCGTTGGGATGGAAAACTTACCTAATAACGCAATTAGAATAATATACCTATACTAGCGGATCCGGCAGACGTCGTCCTGCCCGACCGGGTCCAATTGTGTTTTCAAACCATCCAGGAACCCATTGAAATATACACACAAAATTTCATCCAAATCGGTCCCGCCGTTTAGGAGAAGTTAGGTGACAAACCGTGATCAGAAGAATTATATGTATCCTACTATCCTTCCTACTAATATATATATATACAGTATGTTAACTAACAGAGGGCGTTCCCGTTAACCTGCAATAGTATAGCATCCATACATGCTAAAAAAAATATTACCATTAAAAAACAAAATGTTTTTATTTTTTTTAATAATTAAAATATTCACTAAAAATGTTAAATTGATACGTAAAAGAAACACTCTGTACACGCGTACTTGAAGGACGGCAACGTCGCAATTTATTTATGAATGACGGGCCGCGTGTGCAGCGATCTAATTGATGTGCCTAGAACCGCCCCCTGTCCCCGAATGTCCACCTAATTTTATTCGGAACTAATCTCACGCGCTGACCGGACGCGTATTATTTTCGTATTGCAACATCTTGCGTCATTCTTGTGTGAAAAAGTCCACGTTATCAGTTCAGTGCTCAGGAGTATGTGAACATGGTGCTCATTTATGCTGAGTGTAACTATGATGGTGCACGTGCTCTGAGGACGTATGCTGAGAGGTACCCTAATGCACATCAACCGCGGAATTCTCGTGTTATTGTGAGTACCGGTTCACCGTTGTAACCGGTAGTGCCGCGTCGTTCTGGTGGCCCCCGACCCGTGATCTCTGTGCGGCAGGAAGATAACGTGCTAAGGCATTTTGAGGAGGAGCCCGGTTCAAGCACTAGAAGAGCCGGCCGCCTGTTAAACATGAGTCACGTCGCAGTCTTTAAAATTTTAAAGAAAAACAAAGAGCATCCGTACTCACTTCAAAAAGTACAAGGTCTGCTTGGTCCAGCTGACTTCGAGCGCCGGTTAACTTATTGCCAGTGGGCACTGCAGCGATGCGCGGAGGACACCCACTTCATCGAAAACGTCATATGGTCAGACGAAAGCCTATTTACGCGCAATGGCATGTGACTTGTTGCTTTGTCAGCTGGGCATTTGAGACGGCTTGTTAAATGTTATTGTTAAAAGTAAACATACTTACATAAATGTTTAATTTTACTGATAACAACCCGACGACGTGTCTTTCTAATTCATTATGCCGCCATTGAAGTCGCCGGTCGCGTACGCATTGCGACGTTGCCGGTTTGGGCAATGCTAGTAGTCTAGTACGCTAGGTACTATTTCGCGATACTATTTTGATTTTAAACAGGATGTTTCGAATTTATTGTCAATTAATTATTTTTTTGAATTCGGATTATTTTATGCTTATTTCTCTATGCTGATATTTTTATTTGAATCTATTAATGATATAGATTAACGAGTTTAAGGGAACGCCCTCTGTTATTTAACATGCTGTATATATATATATATATATATTTATTTATTTTATATTATATATTATATTATAATATTATAAACGTGAAAGTTTATGGATGGATGGATGGATGTTTGTAACTCTTTCACGCCAAAACTACTGAACTGATTTGGATGAAATTTGGCACACATATAGTACCAATATAACCAGGATTAACACATAGGCTACTTTTTATTCCGATATTCCCACGTGATCGAAACTTATGCGGGCGAAACCGCGGGGCGCAGCTTGTATTAAGATAATTCTCTAATTGCGTTATTAGGTAAGATTGTTGTCTAATAATTAAATTACAATTATTTTTTTGTTTAGACTATTGTGTCTACTGTCTCACTGTTGGACAAAGGCCACCCCTTAGAGCTTCCAGGAATTCTTTTCCCGCGCCACCTCGAATCAGCCTTCGCGGTACGTGTCATAATTACAAAAATAAAAATAATTTTATAAACTTATTTGGTGGCAATGGCAACACTTCACTAAACTTCACACTACATTACCGTATCACAAAAAAAAAACATGTTAAAGTATTACAGAATGTTTCTGATCTTTGTAGATTGGGTGTGAAGCAAGTAAGTCGCACGGTGACAGCTGCCACTCAGCCATGAACGTGGTGACGGCTACTAAATAGAAGCCAACTTAAGCCACAGCGCACGCGCACTATTTTTGGACGAATCAGCGAATATGTAACTATATTTAGTAATTACTGCTTGATTGACTGCTCAGGCGCGCGAAATGGGATTAAAATTAAACGGAGAAGATGAGGCATCCGTGAGCTAAAAATATATTTAGAACCAGAAACGATTAAGAGCAATTTTAAAGACAATTTCAAGACCTTTTCGATGATTAATTGTCAGCTATTCGTTTAAAAGCTTTAAAGCAACAATCTGCGGCAAGAAAAATAAAACAAACGTGCTTTGATTCGACGACAGCGCTGTCTACACAATCTGAAGTGCTAATTGAAAGATTTAAATACCTCAATGTTTGTTTTGTCTGCACTATTTAAATCTCTCGTGAGCTTGTCTTTCATCGACTCATTTTAATACCCTTTCTTTTGTTTATTTGAGTGTATTCTCATTGAAAAACACTTCTTTGTAGTACCTTGGCCTATTTCTAACAAACGTTTCAGCTAATAGGAGAAGACCTTAACTGTCTTAATGAAAAATAGTCTCTGTCAAGGCTAGTCTCATTAAACTAAATGTTTGTGCCTTCAGTTTAAGCGAAACGGTTAAAGACAAAAGCGTTACGTCACTTTAGTCTATTTATACGTATTAAGGCTGTACCCTGACCAAATAACCTTGAGCATTCGTTCCCTCTTTGCCGCACCCCACCTCTACAATACTTCGTGAAAATTACTAGCGCCATCTGACGAACAACTTACGAACTATGAAACTGCGACTAGTAAAAATCACAGACCTTAGAATACACAGAGACGGCATTTAATATTTTTTTTATTATTTCTATGAATGAAAGAAACGGTGCGCCGAAATAATTTTGGTCAATGAATTCAGTGACTATACTTATCTCCATGAATACTTACTTTCTAATTTTTGAACGAAAAAGCGTACGCGACTTCACGAGACTTTCTCTCTAACAAAAATTTCCGATAACTAAAATTGAGACAAAATCAAAATTCAAGATGGCGCCTACAAAAATTTGCAAATTTTTCGTCATGGGTGTCATTTTCTTGTTTTCGAGGGTGTTGACAACGATTATGGGGTCAAAATCAAAATCCAAGATGGCGCCTCCAAAAATTTGCAAATTTTTCGACATGGGTGTCGTTTTCATAGTTTTCGAGGGTGTTGACAACGATTATGGGGTCAAAATCAAAATTCAAGATGGCGCCTACAAAAATTTGCAAATTTTTCGTCATGGGTGTCGTTTTCATAGTTTTCGAGGGTGTTGACAACGATTATGGGGTCAAAATCAAAATTCAAGATGGCGCCTACAAAAATTTGCAAATTTTTCGTCATGGGTGTCGTTTTCATAGTTTTCGAGGGTGTTGACAACGATTATGGGGTCAAAATCAAAATTCAAGATGGCGCCTACAAAAATTTGCAAATTTTTCGTCATGGGTGTCGTTTTCATAGTTTTCGAGGGTGTTGACAACGATTATGAGGTTAAAATCAAAATTCAAGATGGCGCCTACAAAAATTTGCAAATTTTTCGTCATGGGTGTCATTTTCATAGTTTTCGAGGGTGTTGACAACGATTATGAGGTTAAAATCAAAATTCAAGATGGCGCCTACAAAAATTTGCAAATTTTTCGTCATGAGTGTCGTTTTCGTAGTTTTCGAGGGTGTTGACAACGATTATGGGGTCAAAATCAAAATTCAAGATGGCGCTATCGAAAAGGTATATAGTCTTTTGAACGAAGTTCCTTAACACGGCTTGCGGTAGGAATTGGTAGAAATCGTCACGTAAGGAAAAAGCGTTATGCAACTTTCTTTCTCTTTCACTCGCTGCTTCATTTTTTTTATAATATAAGAATGTGTGTGTGTGTGCGAGTATCGAGATTCGAGCAGACGAGCATTGTGCGCGGCCGGTTGTATATCCTAAATACTGAACTAAATTTCGTTCCTGGCGGGGGCACGTTTTTATACATATTATATACAAGATACTCAAATTCATGATACTCAATAAACATGGGGTGTTTATTTTTTAGATCACTGTCTGAACAGGTAATTCAACCCAGGTGATAAAATTAGAAAAATAATAAATAAACAACAAAGTCAATTTTATTACCATTTATTATTTTAAAGTCGGTACCTATATACAAATTATTATTAATTTAACTATTGTCTATTCCTAGTTTACATATCCCTAAAATCTAAATAACGAGTACATGTAGGCACATTAACGTCTGAAGGTTCGTCACCTTCACTTCTCCTATCTATATCTTCGTGTAATTGAGGTTCAATATTTTCTTTACTTTTTTTTCTTATCATTGCCTCTTCAATGTATGGAGGATTTCTTATATTCATACCTCGAGGGTAGCGGGGGTCGACTAATTCTGGCAACAAAAAATCTACATAAAATGATGTAAGCTTTTCTTTCATCTTCTCCTTCCAGAATGTATCATCTCTCTCGGTGTATTCCGTTTTTAGCGGAGAGTTTTCGTTTGACCAAACTGCAAATAAACACTGTGATCGTTTAGTTACGTGTAGTTGCCCCTGCACTTGATAGTACCATTGGTGGTTTTTATTGATTTCCATCTCTTTTTTTGTTGTTTTCCAAAAGGTTACTTTTCTTTTTTTTTTATAGCTTCTTCTAAACCCAATTTGAATGCCGTTATCGGGCATTTAATTTCTACAATAGTATCGTCGCTACATAAGCCATCCGGAGTGGCTCCTGAAAAAAAACAACGACTTTTATTATGTACCCAAAAAACAATCATACCAGAATAACCCACGATCTGTTTTTTCTTTTTCATCTGAAGTAGAAGCGGTTATCTATTTTCAAATATAAATGGACTACCCTTTCTAACTTTCATTGAAGTTCAGAACACACGTGAAAGGTATCAGAAACTTACCTCTTCAATGTTTTTATTGGTTTCTTCAGTGTTTTCAGCTTCCATCAAGTCTCCTGTAAAGTCCTCTCGTAAACTGCAAAAGAAAAATATTTTGCATAATGAAGACAGATTTTTAAGGTTCGGCTGACTAGTGATAGGGATGAGATATACTTTTAAAATTCAATACGCTTCCAAGTACGAGTAGGTATGTAAAAATAACAAAACGGTGAAGGAAAACATCGGCATGCCCCTAAATAAAAAATTCGAAGACATGTCTTCGAATTTTTGACACACAACTTTTCGCAGCCGCCATCTTGGATTTACATTTTGACTTCACTATCAGCTTTAGCACCCTTGAATCTATGAAAACGACACCCATGACGAAAAATTTGAGAATTTTCGCAGCCGCCATCTTGGATTTACATTTTGACTTCACTATCAGCTTTAGCACCCTTGAAAACTATGAAAACGACACCCATGACGAAAAATTTGAAAATTTTCGCAGCCGCCATCTTGGATTTACATTTTGACCTCACTATCAGCTTTAGCACCCTTGAAAACTATGAAAACGACACCCATGACGAAAAATTTGAAAATTTTCGCAGCCGCCATCTTGGATTTACATTTTGACCTCACTATCAGCTTTAGCACCCTTGAAAACTATGAAAACGACACCCATGACGAAAAATTTGACAATTTTCGCAGCCGCCATCTTGGATTTACATTTTGACTTCACTATCAGCTTTAGCACCCTTGAAAACTATGAAAACGACACCCATGACGAAAAATTTGAAAATGTTCGCAGCCGCCATCTTGGATTTACATTTTAACCTCACTATCAGCTTTAGCACCCTTGAAAACTATGAAAACGACACCCATGACGAAAAATTTGACAATTTTCGCAGCCGCCATCTTGGATTTAAATTTTGACCTCACTATCAGCTTTAGCACCTTTGAAAACTATGAAAACGACACCCATGACGAAAAATTTGACAATTTTCGCAGCCGCCATTTTGGATTTAAATTTTGACCTCACTATCAGCTTTAGCACCCTTGAAAACTATGAAAACGATACCCATGACGAAAAATTTGAAAAATTTTCGCAGCCGCCATCTTGGATTTACAATTTGACCTCACTATCGACTTTAGCAACCTTCCTCAAGAATTGGGCTATTCAATGCATAAATATTTTTCAAATCCGACTGGTAGTTCCGGAGATTACCGATAATACAGACAAAAAATTTGACCTCTATAATATTAGTAAAGATACGCTATAATGTGTCTTATTTGTATAGAAGTGAGGATAAATGGCGCGAATTGGTCTAAAAGAAATCGAGGCGATTAGGTAAAGTTATGAAGAAGCAATTGTGTTTATGCAATTATATTCCTTATTATGATAGGTATATGCCAGCTTTTTCCCGACTCGACCGACTCGAACGTGCCCGAAGTACTTACACAGATTTCGGTTCGTGTTCTCGCCACACTCGGACAGCTTCGGAATACTTCGGGCACGGCAAGCGAGCCCCGAACTCGCAACCAGCGCCGTCGAACGCCGTGAGGCCCGCGCCTTCGGCTTTCAGAGATGAAAATACTTGCATAGGAAATCAATCCGTGTTACTATACAAATAAGGAGCACAATCGTTTTCGCGAAAAAATAAAACTTGGAAGTTCAAAGTATTTTTTTATTGGCAAATACGATTGTGCTCCTTATTTATATGACGATATGGATCGATTTCCTATGCAAGTAGGTATTTCTGTGTTCCAGCTCTGCCCGCGCTCGACTAGCAAATAGTTTCACAAATTTTATGCAAGTTTTTCCCGCCCGCACTACACCAAATAGAATTAGCATGACATGAAAAAAAAAATGATGAAAAATGAAATGATGAATGGAATGATGAATGAATGATGAAATGATGAAATGATGATGATGAAAAGGAAATTTACCCTTTAAACGTTACGTAACCGAGAAAAGGATTATATCTAATACTTACTCATTATTGCTTATTTCCATCGGTTGTATATTAGAAATTTCCATTAGGGTTCTCTTTTAACCTAAAAAAGATTATTTATTTGAAAATACATAAAATCTCAAATATTTACATACAAAAAATCATTACATGACAAGCACTGAACCATGTAAGTACTGAATCAATGTGAATGTTCATGTCTGTAGGTTCTTATCTCTATGGCACACGCATGATAACGAAGATTCAGATTGTTGATAAAATAATAATGACAATGATGAGATGTTATCACTTTTCTAAATACTCAACATCTTAGAGCAGTACTTAGTAGGTTTTTGTAGTTAGGTACATACCCGCTATCTACGTAACTTTGTTGAGAATGTATAGATATGGTTGGTGTTTCGTCATAAATATTTTGGGCTTTTCTTTTCGCCCAGCTACAAAAAAAAAAATAGATTGATAAATAATTTGCACCTTTATCATTATATGTATAATATATATAAATATAACTAGACAACGACAACTTACCGAGCATCGTTCATCTTTGCCTTTCCTGCACGTCCTACTGGCACAGCTTTCTTGTACTTTGGCTTTTTGAGTGTTTGTACACAACACTAGCGTCTTTTCGTAAAACTCAATAGTTTTAAATACACACACAAAGCGTCCTTTCGCAATAAATAACACAATACCTAATATCTAACACAAAAAAAAAACTATGAGCAAAAACAAATAATGTCAATAAACTAATTACATATTATTAATGTGACGTAAGCGAGCGCGACGCGGTGACAAATGACACGGGTTTCACCCTCGAGAGCCTGCGGCACACTGAATCCCGATACGGGGCGCAGGAGTTACAGTACTGAATACGCCCATATTTTAGAATAAAATCTGTATAAAATAAAATTTTGGTCTTTTGGAATTTTTTTTTGCGTCAAAATGTTCATTATTAAATTGTCTATCCATTAGTGTCAGTAGCAAAATTAAATAATGTTTACTTTACGAGGAGAAGCATGTTATTAATCACTATTTCTCATTTCTGGGGTTGTGTTGTAAGGAGATTTATTAAAGATATACTCAATAAAAAATAAAAATAAAATTGCAATTATGGAGTTAAGATTATGTCGAAATTTAATGTATTTTTTATTAGGTGATATTTCTTTTAAATAACAAGTAGATAGCTCCAGAAAACTGCACAAAAACGGCTTGCGTGGCGTTTTGGTCGGGGAGGCGCCTTAAGGGCTAATTTCACCATTGAAACTGAACGCGATCACCAATGAAACTGAACGTGATCAGCACATCTTAACCGCGTTCAAGAGCTGTCAGTGTCATTCTTGTTGTGGAATATTGACACTGTCAGCTCCTGACCGCCTTTTAGATGACCAGATCCTAAATTCCCGTCAAAATCTAGTCGCAATCTCATCTTAGCGACAATCAATGTCAAAAATGTAGGGAAATTAGAGGATTTTTTGACAGAATGAGACCGAGATCAGATTGTGAACGTTCATAAAATTACGAGAATTGATCACGTTCAGTTTCAATGTTGAAATCTGCCTTTAGTCTATAATTATACATTTTATGTTAATGATACGGCCTGAAAGTTCTATTTATCAAAAGTTTCGTTGATCGTTCCATTAGTTGTCGAGCGAATACAAACAAAGGAGGATCTCATATGACGGAGCTTCAAGGCTAACCGGTTTAACACTTATCTTCATGGATATAATTATACAAATAAATTGTTTCTAGGCTACATCACTAGTTTACATACGTGTTTATGGCTCTTCATTTAATTAAATTTATTAATAGACTGTCTTGTTGAATTTATAGGCTTGCATTTAAACGTAGCCAGAGTTGCAGGTAAAACTAGATTTATATTATATTGGATAAAATGATAATGTCACATTCAAGAAATCTAGCTATACGAGTATTATGTAAGACAAGCTATATATAAATATAGTTATATTATGTTCTACCTGCGACGTTTACCGCATGAAATTTCTTGTTTTAACATAAAATACATCCAATGACACTCGGCAATACTGTAGCTTCCCATTAGTAAAAGAATTTACGGAATCGGATCAGTAGATCCGAAGATTACCAGGGCCATACAGACTCACAAATTTTACCCCTTTAATAGGTTCTGCCCGCGAGTTCGTACGCGTGTAATTTCTCGGTCCCTCGTCCTATTTCGTTTTCGGCGTTCTTTATGATGTTATTTCTTCTTTTTGGTGGGTTCCTAAGTGTCCTAGCGTGATGTTTAAATATTAAAAAAAAATATTAAATATTAAAATGTTGAGCCGGTAGCCAGTTCTAGACTTGGGCTATCAAATGCAAAAATAATTTTTCAAATCCGACTGGTAGTTCCAGAGATTACCCACCCCTACTTACAAACTTGCAAACAAAACAATTTTATCTCTTTATAATAGTAATATTATTATAAGTATCACACACACGTGGCACGGTAAGCCGTTGGTCCTGGCTGTCATTCGTGGATCTTTCACAGTCATTACGGGTCGTCAGTAGCCCGAAAATCTGACAACTAGTCTTACCAAGGGGTATCGTATTTCCCATTAACTGGGTAGTTTTGGTCAGATAGGCAGTCGCTTCATGTAAAATACTGCTGACCCCAACATAGTTGGGAAAAGCTAGGCAGATGATGATGAATATTATCTTCTTAGCGTGTCGATAGCAATCTAAATGGACTCGGCCCAGAATTCGGCCACTTGTTTGGCACCATCACCAGCGTCCATATATGTATAAGTATATATAAATAATAATAATAAAAATTCATTTATTTTCTCCACCACGCTGCGTTCCAAAACGGGCACAATGGATGTAGGAGTGAAGGCTGCCAGGCTCAAATGGGATTGGGCGGGTCACATCAGCCGTATGCACGATGACCGCTGGGCAAAGGCCTCCACACAATGGGTGCCTGAAGATGGACGGCGCCGCCGAGGCCGGCCCAGAAAGAGATGGCGAGACGATCTGGACGCGTACCAAGAGGGCTGGTTCGATGTGGCGCGGGAAAAGAGTTCCTGAAAGGATTTGGGGGAGGCCTTTGCCCAGCAGTGGGACAGTATAGGCTAATGTAAAAAAATATAAAAATACCTACTTGGAAGGGAGACAGGAGCCCATACTAAGTAAAGAACTTGTGTCATGGGTCTCCTGGCCTCCTTATCCCGGACAGGTATACATAGGTGCTAGAATCTAACTAATTAAGAGTTGCGTGATTGAGAATGATGTAATATAAGTATAGATTAGTAATAGATTTCATAAAAAACTACGATGACCACATTCAAGAAATCCAGTAATATTATGTGAGAAATAAAGAGAAACCAGTATTGTATTCTAATTCTATCAATAGCACAGTTTTGGGTAGCACCACACAGAGACCTGTCTAAAAATTATTGTTGGTTGAATAGCTAATACTCGCAGATCTTGAAATCGGCACGTGTGAACGTTGAATTAAAAATAAGGCCAGTATGTGGGTAGACTGACTTTATTTTAGATTTGTAAAATAAATATCAAAAGAAATTGAACAATTTTATTCATTTTTGCCAATTCGTAAATACAATATACAAGTTTGCATTAAAATAAGTTTACTATCACAAGTATATAAAAAAGGGAACAGCTAATTGGGAATCAAAAAATTCGTCCGCATCGCGACGTCAATGGGAAAAGTGTCCAAAAGACAGCATTGCACGTTGCATTGCAATGCTGATTCTTTGGCCTAAAAATAGGCCAGCCCTCTGTTCACAAGAAGAGTCGACCAACCGCTTCACGACGTCCCAAAATACTCGATAAGCACTCGGACCCCCACGGCTCTAGTGTTTCAACCACAAAAGGGCACAAACATATAAATCCCATTAAGGTTTTTATATTTGCGCCGTTTGAGGTTTTCTGCACCTGCAGCAGCAGCCCCAGCACAACCCGTGGTCGGAAGATGGGATGGCGCCAAGGTGTCGAAACAGGTTACCTCCCACCATAGGGCTACCCAACTTCCAAGGTATTATGGTCATTTCGTCTGGCCTCTTCCCATCGTGGCGTGCCAAACCATTGCGCCGCAAGTGATTTTTTAAAATGTTAGATGCCTCAGCCTGAGGCAACCGTCACCATGCGTGGCTTACAATTCGAAGCACATGCCTCATAATGTGTGGATGCACCTAAAGGCCATGGTGTCAGAGTCAGTCGACTGCTTTACCGCATTGGCAGCGATGTGGAGCATCGCAAGGAGCACCGGTATTGGTGTTCTTTTTTGCGTCGTGTTTACCGCAAAAAACGTATCTTTTTTCTTTCGCCCAATATCTAAAGTTAATAACTTTTAAGATTTAATCCCCTATTGTAAAGTTTTTCTGAACGATTTTACCCAACAACGACGCCGACGACGATCAACGATGTTTTGACGCTTTGGTTTGAACTTTACGCAGCTTTTATTCTATGATTTTATCAGTGGGTATAGCAAAAATGTAAACGTATGTAAGGATCTGCAGTGCGACTCTGTAAAAATCTCACCGTGAAAAGTTAGGTGAAGTGAGCTTAGAGTGACCTGTCAATAGTGTTAATCCCTTAGCATTATTTGGAATGACAGCTCACTCCACGCTCACTTCCCTAAGTTTTCACGATGAGATTTTACAGAATCCATCGGCTGGTGGCGTTCTATAGTTTCGGTTTACCCCATGGGAAGAAGGCGTGAGTTTATGTACCTATGTTTGTATATTATTATTGATTTATTAAATTCTCCCTTACAACTATCATTTCAGGTGTATGTTGGTACCCAATGCGAAAGTAAAAACAAAAAAAAAACAGATTTTTTTATCTGTGCATAAACACAGTAAAATCTAATGTGCTTTCACTCGTTAGCCATTTAAATATTGCACACAGATTAGAAAAAAACAAATAAATATGTCGTTTAACCAGCAAAGGATAAGGTCAAAAAAACCTTTAAATACCTGAATAGGTACATGAACACTTGACCGCTTGTGATAGCAGTAGGACCGTCTTTAAAATTAACGATTATCGTCCAGCGAGGTACGAGTTTATCTATGTATTTGAATATAAAATAAAATCGAGGTGACTTAGGTCAAAGGCAATCATACGACCTTGAAGTGTGTGGTGCGAAGCCGAACATACTATTAAAACTTGTTATTACAAGTTTTAATGAAGTAGGTATATTATTTCGCAACGTTTTTGGAGCTTTCATTTTACTTTTATGGTATTCAATTTATGATTTACTCTGTTCGAAAGTAAGTTTTATTTTGCCTGAAATATTAATTAGTTGCAAAGTTGCTGCTTTGATTGTTTAATATTCTTTCTTATTTTTTTACCTTAAGGTCATGCGCAAGTGTGAAACGCTCAGTTTTTGTCGCACAGTTAGGCGTATTGGTATATATTACAAGCCAGAAAAATATTTTAATGTATTGTCAATTGTTCAAAAAAAAGGCTTATTAAAAAAACATAAACATAAAATAGTATCATGGATAAAACAATGGTAAAACAGCTCAAAAAATTATTTTTCGTCGCATAATTCTCAAAATTTTGAGCGTTATTTAATGTAATGACAATAAAGGGAATTCAATCAACTAAAGAAATAACAAAAAAACATTCCACTATGCCGTGCGTTTATTTTTTTATGTAATTAAAACTGCAGAATTACTTTTATTTTGGTGGTCATTTGATTCAACTAACATCAAACTCATCGCTGTTTTGAACCTTATTTCTTGCCGCGATGTGGTATTGTTATTTACTAGGTGCATAACTTTCGGTTACGTTTTCGGCCGAAACTAGAAAAAGAGCCGAGTATTTGGTTACGATTTCGACTGAAAACCGTGTTTCAATCGAACTCATAGTCTTCTTTTTTGTACAAAAGTAAATACCAATTAAAGTCACATCGCAAAAATAACAGCAATCTTGTTTCAACGTTACCAGTGAAGCTATCCAATTCGGCCGGGATGATTGACATACCATGCCGTGTACGTCGGAAAATTGCGAGTTACCAGAGGGCTCGGTTTCGCCGTATTATGATTTATTAGCCGAATCCCATTGCCAAATGTTACTGTCAACCCCACAGCGAACAGAATTGAACAGCTAACGAGATTAAATGGTAATCGACTAAATTGCCGATGCTAATGTAGCAGGAAATGAGACTGTTCTATCTTCAATACCAATTAAGATATTATAAAGATACAAGGTTTAATCGTTTAAATTTGTTTGAAAACCGGTATCAAAAAATTGCGCTACCTAGTTTTTTTTAGGGTCAAATCAAAAGTCATTTATTCAAATTAGGCTTACATAGAATCAGCACTTTTATAACGTCAAAATTATATGTAATTTTGACGTTATAAAAGTGCTGGCAGCTCCTTAAAACGCGGGCCTTTACCATTTCCTAGTGCTTAGCTGGGAAGAAGTGGCGCAAAAAACTCCCTTGCTGCACAACTGTCTGATAAGTTAGAAGAACTTGATTCTATCCTACTTCCTACTATCCTACTATCCTACTTCCTACTAATCCTACTATCCTACTTATAATATTATAAACGTGAAATTTTGTATGTATGGATGGATGTTTGTTACTCTTCACGCAAAAACCACAGAACGGATTTGGATGAAATTTGGCACGCAGATAGTTTATAACCGGGATTAACACATATGATACTTTTTATCCCGAGATTCGATACTAGCTGCGCCCCAACCGCGGGGCGCAACTAGTACAATAATAAAACACACAAAACATTAAATACCAACCCAGAAAAAAAGAAACTAGTTTTTTTAGGGTCGAAGCATTGAATATAGGTTAACAGACAAGCACTCGTAACACTTATTGAAACCATATTCTGGGTCTCGGCTATTCTATTTTAACAGTCCTAAAGGGGCGCCGAAAATAGTCCCAATGCGGAGTGTTTCAGTGTTAGTTAGAGCCCATTTTCGGAGACACAAAGTTGGGGGTGAATGTAAATACGATTTGAATTTTAAAGCAGGTTGGACACGCGTGGTGTATTCACTCATAGGCAAGGAACCTTGAGTCTCGCGTGTAACAACACATTTTTTGTCCCAAATGATATAATGCCGCGGCTTTTTAGGGCTTTTAATGTACCGAGGAATGTTTATACGCGATGTTTAAACTTTTTTGTGGCATAACTTGTGCCTTTGTCCTGGAGTCATGTGAGGTTAACATTCGTTAAAATGTTCGTCGAGTTTAGACGCTCGTTTTAATCGTCGACTCCTTGACTTCACCGCTGTGTTTTGTTTTTTATTTTTTTTCTAGTTTTTTTGTGTTCGTAAGATGAACATAAAAGAGTTTTTGTTTTTAAGTGAGCAACTTGATTGGGTTATAGAGTTCAGTAGTTGGTATTGATTTTATGAAGCAAACAAAAAAACCTTGATTTTTATACTTATGAATAATCTACTTATTTAAGGGCTGATTTTTCAATCGAAAGATAATTTTTATTCGTGGAATAAAATTGACGTCTGACAGCTTTTGTATGGAAGAATTGACAAAAAATATAAATTATTCTTCCGATAAAATTATCTGGCGTTGAAAAAATCAGCCCTAAATGTACAATAACAACTTATGCTTAATTAATAAATAAAATAAAAATGTAATATCATTAAATATCCTAACCTAACTAAACTATTAACAAACTAAAATATGGCGTCTATAATAATATAATTATATAATAATTCTTATTTATAACTTACTTTATTTACTTACTTAAGTATTTTTTTTTCCTTACAAAACAATAAAAAAACTACGACTTTTCATGAAAATCACAACGTAGGTAAAATATTCTAACTGTAGGTACTGGTTTCCAGCACAGCTTTTCAGTTCGGTTCGCGATACCGTATGATACTGTAACTCGAAACTCCCCTTGCATTCCATGAATGGGAGTCCATATTTCCGGAGTGCGAGATCTCATCAAAATCGGATCAACGGTTCTGGATAATATAATAGGGCGTACATAACATACATACACTTGACGTATTCTCTTAATAGGGTGTAGGTACGGAACCGAACCGTACGAATAATTATGATATTTATAAAACGTATATTTTATCTTATATAGCACGGGTGTACCACGGCATTACTTTAGGTGATTCCTTCAATATAGCCTGATATATTATTATTTTTTTGCAAAAGAAATAAGAAATTTTGATTTTCGGAGGGCTGCAACAACATTGATGAAACTATGTACGCTCGCTAAAGATACGCGGGCTACCCTGACGGGTAGCCCGCGAAATTCAAATTGTCTTACGTACATAATAAACTTTGTAAAACAAAGAACATTTATATTTAGCGGGTTACCCTGGCGCTTCTCCCTGAAAAGTACCTCATGCTAAGGTAGGGTTTGACAGCTTGATGACAGGTTTGAAGGTTCTCAGCTTCAAAACCTTAATTCCGAAACCCCATGTAAAGTTACTTTTATTAATTAAGTAATATTTCGAGCATGGAGAATTTATTGCTCTTTAATAGATCGTGTATTGCCTTTGTAAGTTTAGGGTCAGTACACACCGAGACGCGACGCGACGCGACGCTGCGCGCACACTTTTAAAGAGTGACTCAAAATATACTTTATTTTCTACACGAAAAGGTACACATTGCATTGTGAGAGTTCGGCGCAACGTATTCTGAACTCTCACAATGCAATGTGTACCTTTTGTAAAGTGTGCGCGCAGCGTCGCGTCGCGTCGCGTCTCGGTGTGAACTGACCCTTAGGTGATAGATTTCGAAGAATTTCATAATTAAATCTAAGTTATTCTAGATTGTATCTTAGCTGAGAGAGCTTAGAGAGAATATTAAATTGCGAGACCATAGTAACTAACTATGACTTATTTTAATTCATAATTAATTGTTACAGACATTTTAACCGAATTATGAGTGTCACATACAAAAAAACTGACTTCTCAAAAATTATTAGCTTTTCTGCCCGCGATTTAGTCCGCGTAAAATTTCTCGTTTTAACTTAAAATATATCCTATGACACTCGGCAATACTGTAGCTTCCCAGTAGTGAAAGAATTTGGGTAGAAGATTACCCCCTACATACAAAATTGAAAGTTTTACCTCTTTATAATATTAGTTTAGTATTTAAGTTAGCCTGCATCACCCCACTGCTGGGCAAAGGCCTCCCCCCATGACTTCCAGGTCTTTCGATCTAGGGCTCAAGTAGACCACACCAGTGCGATTCTGTAACCATCTCACCGTGAAAACTTAGGTGAAGTGAGCGTGGAGTGAGCTGTCATTCCAACTAATACTAGGGATTGACACCATTGACAGCTCACTTCACCTAACTTTTCACGGTGAGATTTTTACATAATCGATCGGCTGGTCGTTTGTTTAAGTAGTTTAGGTATTTAAGTAGATGGTAAAAAAAAATATGTGATTTTATTCAACGTGAAATGTAAGCAAATTTGCAAACCTATTTACAAATGAAACTTGAATGCGGGAAATCGTTTATTTCACTGCTCGCAGCCGATACGAGTAAGTGAACAACTTATAAATGCACTATTGAAATACTCGACGACCCGGCCATTTAAGTAGGACATTTTGTATTTCCAGTTCCCACCACGAGTACTACTAACCCCTTTAAATATTTGAATGAATTTTGTATTGGAATAAAAGAAGTTTTTATCTAACACTAGCTGCGCCCCGCGGTTCTTTCCCGCATAAGTTTTGATCCCGTTGGAATATCGGGATAAAAATACCCTATGTGTTAATCCTGGTTATAAATTATCTGTGTTCCAAATTTCATCCAAATCCGTTCAGTAGTTTTTGCGTGAAAGAGTAACAAACATCCATCCATCCATCCATACAAACTTTCGCTTTTATAATATTAAGTAGGATTGCGTAATAACATCACGCCTGTAATCCCCAAAGGGTTAGGCAGTGTACCCACATGTCGCCCGTTAGAAGTCCCATTTAATAGGAGCAAGCCTATTGCCACCAACCGGGCACAACACACACTCCGGGATGCTACTGAGTTTCGTGATGGAAAAACCAATGACTCTTTGAACGACCTGGGACTCATTTTTAATTTTCAATTTTATCAAATCAAAACACATTTTTAATTTTTTAATATGACGTAAGCAACAAAGTCCACCGTAGGTAATGGTTATTTTATTGTAAAATACTGAATTTAACATGTACGAGTACAATAATTTATAATTCATATTCGATAAAATCGACCCCCAGTTTTTTAAACACGAATCACTGATAACAAGCAGTTGTCAAAGCTCTTTTTTTTATTATTTGCCTAGTTGTATCGGTAGTAATACGTTGAATAACTTCAATGGTCGATGCACTTTAGCCCGAAGAGGAAAACCAAATTGAAAATAAACTGGTTTCAAAAAATTTTTAGGTTAGGTTATTATATTTTGATTGTAATATTTTGTTAGGTAATTGAGGGCTGATTTTTCAATCGACCAATAATTTTTATTTGTGACATAAAATTGACGTCTGGCAGTTTTTGTATGGCAGAACTGTCAAAAAATCAAAATTATTCCTCCTAGTTATCTGGCGTTGGAAAAATCAGCCCTTAGTATAAGAAGTTTATCCAGTGTATAAGTCACCGTAAGATTGTGAACACCGTTAGTTTATGATATATCTAGTAAACGGTCATAAACTAACGGTGTACACAATAATACTGTGGGTGACATATATATTTTTATCCTCTTTAATAAATTTCCTATTCATGATCCTAATGTAGAGGATCCGACATCAGTATATTCTACAATATCTTTTGTAAAAGAACCGGTCATAGTCTCGCAAATAAACGCTCGTTTGAGCTTCTGAAAATAGGCCACGGAAACGGTAGGGTGAAGAACAATACAAGTTCAAAGTATTAATATAAAGCTAAAGCTCTCAAAGAGCTCATTCAATTTAATAAATTAAATGTTTCAGTAATGGATACGTATGTTTAAGACCATTAATCTAACAAAAGTACTGAACAAACTTGCTTGCAAGTTCAACGGGAGCTTTTTGGCGATAAAGTTTTCTTATAAAGCTAACAGGGTTCCGTAGAGCAGTCTACTACTACAGCATTTTTTTTTCTAAAGTTTGCGGTAATGAAAGATGTGAACAAACATCATCTTCTGCCTAGCTTTTACTCAATTATGTTGCGGTCAGGTTCCAGTCTAACCAGATGCAGCTGAATATTTTACATGGAGCAACTGCCAATCTGGCCTCCACAACCCAGTTACTGGGTAATACGATACCCCTTGGTAAGATTGGTTGTCAGATTTTCGGGCTTCTAACGACCCGTAATGACTGTCATAGATCCACGAATGACAGCCGGGACCAACGGCTTAACGTGCTTTCCGAAGCACGGAAAGTCTTGGTATGTAAAGATGGTCACCCATCCATGGACCAACCGCGGCAAGCACAGCTTAACCTAATCGATCGAGCCGTGCAACTGTTATTACTTAGCCACAAGCCCCTCAGATCAAGAGAACAGACACATCGATCAAAATGTAAAAGGCTCAATTTGGGTTGACATGTCCGAAAATAAAGGGTTCACCGCAAACGCTTGTCACACTTTATCATTTTTTATCCTTTTGGCGGTGGCTTGATGAACATGGTAACACGAGGCCTCCAGTGTGCCATCGGGGCAGGGTGAATGTAACGATTAAAATTTCAAAGACCGCTTGTGTATGCCATGCAGACCGAAATAGCGTTCCCTCTCGGTAGATTGACGCTCACAGAACTACCACCCGATTTCACTGCCGTTTGAAAAGACTCGTGTCATGCAAATTTTTACTCTATTGTTTCGTTATTAAAATCTAATGTTGCGAAATGGTGACTACAAAAATATGTTGGTAGACTTACGCGGGACGTATGTTACTTACGATGCAGGAAACGAGGGGAGATACTAGTGTATGTTTGCCGAGTGTCTGCCTCGAGATTTGTATCGTATTGTACATTTGTTGTCGAGCACTGAATACCAAGATGATGTCACGTTTTATGATGTGCGTGATTGAATAAGGCCTTTAAATGTTAAGATATAATGGTGCTTCTTAATTTTGACGGGTGGAGGTCAAATGTATCTATGTGTAATTAGTGTGAGAAAAAGTTTTTTATTTATTGCTTAGTATTAGTCATTGCTGCATCAGTAAAAGGTCAATTCGCTTTAAGAATTAATGAAGGTGAAGTTACATGTTGATAATATTTTTTAGGACATTAATAATAAATAAGGCGTCGTTCACACTGCCCCGCGCCACGCGACGGGGAGGGACATGTGGCCGCGTGTTGTTTTTTTTTTACAAAAATTAGTTTTTGTTTAGTTTGTAAAAAAACACGCGCGGCAGCCGCGTGCGCCGTTTGTGTAGCGTTTCGCGAGGAGTGTAAACGACGGCGACGCCTAACAAGGGCTTATTTATAAACTAGAGTTTGTTAGGTATTTATGTCACAGTATCTCAAATTGTTGGCCCCTAAATCTCGTTAACAACAGACATAACGTTGATTCATTGCCAACAAAGACTTGAAGTACTCCATACGCACAACGGAGCATGCGGTCTAAACAATCCACGGCCCGATTACATAAGCTGCTCCAATTCTACTTATAAATTCCTAGACGTCACCTCCGTTGCCTCCGTATGATATCACTCCGCGTAATCTGCGCCATTCCGACCGTAATGGCGCGAGTGAGTCGCGCGCCATTCTCACGTCGACGACGGCTTTAGTATCCCGCGCCATTGCCGAGCCGCGCGCCGGACATCCGCCACGCTACGCCATTCCACGCCATTCCCCGCCAATGCCAACTGTCGCACCATACAATACCCTCCAAGGCGTCGACGTTTTGTTTAATTGAAAATTTTCGTCATATCGCGGCCTATTGTCTTGTAAATAAATGTCCACGAATTGTGAAATTTTGCTAGTCATTTTCGTGGTCGACGATACGGTTCTTTAGTAGCTACTTCGTTTGAAAAACAATACGGTGCCTATAGACCTACTTACAGTGTGATAAACAACACCTGTTTGCGAAATCGATACAACGAGGTCGAAGGTCATTATTATATTAGAAAACCTCATGCATAATTAAACACCACGTTACTTTTTATCGACCCCTCTTTGTGTAGTTAGTCTTAACTCTAAAGAGATGAGGCAAAGGAACTTGACATTCCACTTAAAATGTCACTTGAGCCAGTAATAGTGAGGGGCAAAGCGTAACTGTCGCTGGTCAACGGTTAGTTAACAGGGTGTTGCTATCATCGCGTAGCGTCGCAGACTACATTCGGTTTAATTTATAAGCTTTTAACGCTTGTTGATATTATTACGCTCGCTCATGATTTGGCCCTGTCATTGACCTCGACAGAGCTTTTTAACCGCGTTGAACATACTCAACTCAATTGGTTTAAATTATTTATCGGGGTACGCGCTACTGAACTTGTTGATTGATGCTTTGAGGGGACTGAGTTGCAAGTTACAAATACGACCACCATCGTTGAGTTTGTGTTGAGTGTATAATTAAATTAAAAAAGTTATAAATCATGAATCATGGTGTATTTGTGGTTTGTTTTGTTAACATGAGCTGTTATAATAAAGATCCATACTCAGTCATCAGAGCTTTTAATTTCAATTCGCTTGACTTTACATACACTACATTAATTTGCAAATATTCCCGCTATAGCTTTTCACTTGCATCGCCCCGTTCTAGCCCATCGACTGCTTATCAACCGGCGACACGCGGCCACCAGAGGATTTGACGCGGAGATGCGCGCCTATTATACTGACCACACTATACATCTTGCTACTATAGCACTGCTATTCAATGACAACTAAATAAAACATGTTATTCTTAATTAACTGTAGGTATTTATTAAGGGGTTTATTTATACACGATGATTAAAGTTAAGTGACGTTCAAACGTCAAAATATATCGTTAAACAGTCGGTAATCACTACTTGTCTTTAAGCAACGTTTATGAATAAAGGGGGACGTTCTATTTATGAAAATTCGAACGTCTGATTTTACAAAATATAAAGTACGCGCGCGCTTCGTACATTTTATTAAGCATTCCATACATTTCGAATTTAGAATGAGAACGCTAAACTCAAATCCGTTGCAAAAGCTAAAATGTCGTCTGACGCTGTTTGCCAACAAAAGTTTGTTTTTATTTTATCAAAAGATAAGTGATATTATCATAAACTTTCAAATAAAAACAGTATCCACGGGACGTTAAATAACAAGTAGGTAATTAAAACGTCACTCATCGTGCCTGAGAAGGGCCCATAACGAGAGCACTGACATTGATGGAGGATGCTGATAAAACTAAATTAATTTGTAGAGTTAAACATGTTTTCGTTTAGGCCTTAAAAATTCTATTTAGCAGATAAACAGTTTGGCCTGAATGAGTCGCGAGGGAATCGCGTGCTTGAGGCCTATGCTTGACCGAGCGTGCCGCCCTGGTCATTTAGTTTGTTTGACTTCGCATAATAACTTCTTACTGTGAACTACCAAATTCCCACCGGTAAAAGTTGCGGCTCCAGTTTCGTCCCAGGAGCCTGAATTATGAAGTAACTTGTTCAAGATTGAAAACTGTAACTTTCAACAATGGCAAGTTAGTTTCGACTGTAGTTACCCTCTCCTGCTATGTAATAAGCTACATTTTTCTGTGTCCTCCCGGGAAATTACGTAAGAATTTCGGATACTCAGGAGTTCATTGTGCAACTTTAATCCGAGATTTTCTCACAGGTTCGTTCGGATATTTTGATGGAGACCATTTGTCAGTGTTGCTTAGAGGACTGGATATATTAATGGAGGTTTCCATATGTATTATTGCTGGTAGCGAACACATGAATATTTAACCCTTTTTATGCGATAACCTAAATAAGCTGCGCGAAATCGTAATTACACTTTATCTGCAAACTTCGGGGTATTAATCCTGCTGCTCTGATAACACTGATTATGTTTGTTAAAAGGTTTCACGTTCGTTATACTCATGGCTATATTTTTTTTTCAGGTAAGTGTCCATGAAATCCGTGAAAGCTGATTTATAACTTTAATTCAGTAAGTAATCGTTCACCGATCAATTAATAACTTCAGGACGAATCCAGAATCCAGACAGAATTCTCGCATACAAAACGAAGGGCCATAACTCATTGCGAACCTAATATTAACCTCAATCTATTATCTCCTAAACGATTTCGCACCGAATGAATATTCATTTAAGAGTAATACCATCCCAAAATGGCATTAGAAGGAAAAAATACGCTCTTCTCGTGAAACGAGGAAACTCATTTAAATTTTTGATTGTGAAGGAAAGCTCGCGAATGGCGGGCCAAATAGCGGCGTTATCGAAAGGGCAATAATTTGTTGTGACAGGTTTCGAGTAGTAAGTAGCAGTAGCAGTAGTATTTCGAGTGCCCAATACTATAAAGCCTCAGTATAAATTATTTTTGGCTCATAACTTTAATCGTTAAACGTAAAACTGACCTTGCCGACCTTATTTAGAGGTGCGAGGTAATGAAAAGTCCATTCATTAATCTCGCGGTCTGACGGCGGACGGCATGTAGAATCGTCTGCACATGTCGCTGGCCGTAAGACGAATGACCAAGTATCGCGCAAAAAGGTTTAGCCGTCGTCATTAGCGAGGGTAGTTGTAACCTTGTAATGAGGAGAGTTTGTGTTGACGGCAACATTCTTCATATCGCGGACCATTGCGCTGTTTAGGGTTCCGTCGTCTAACGACTGGCCCTTTTCATTATCTCGCTTTGTGGCTCATTCGCAACTATCATTGATGTTAAAACCGTAATAAGCTTGACCGAATTGAATTTTATGGAGGTTTATAAAACCCTTAGAGACTTGATGAATAATGACGTGTCTTTAGAAACGTTTGAAGGGTAGGGATTTGTCTATGGTTTGTGATGTGACCAAGTTTATGTAGTTTGAAAAGATACCGTGTGATGCGACCGGTATTATTCTATTCAAAGGGATCTACAATGGGACAATGATATTTGGGACAGCCTTTTATAAACAAATGGGTCACTCAGTCCCATTCTCATGGTAGCTATTCAGGTCAATGGGTTTCAAAACTTGATTTTTTTGCACAATCAAGGAAGTCACTCGATGATGCTGTTCGGTGACGTAATCAGTTAAATGTAGATGCAAAGACAAGGCGGGGCAAACGTACTGTCATAATGTGAATTCGCTGCCATTTGGTTGGTAGTGTGAAAAATTGGTGTAAAATTATGTCATTAAGAGTGCATTTTACCAAAATTTAATACCTAGAATAAGGCTTATCCTGACAATATTTTTTGAATGTTTGACAGTTATTCCATACTAGAATTGACGTCCGACAGGGACGTCAATTTCATTCCACGGATAAAAGATCTGACTTTGTTAAAATCAGCTCTAAGTCGAAAAAATTATATCGGTCAAACGACCAACTCCTGAGTTGATGCACATTTGCGCTCGTTTTACGGCATTTTGAAATGTGGCTCGCAAAACATCCTTCAGAAATCAGAAATCAGAAATATTTATTTGTAAGTTATAGGTACAATAGATGTAAAATGGTATGTACAGTTCGCTACAACCAGCCATTAATGGCATACAAAAAAAGTTTATAAATCAGTGAATGAATTTAACTTGGTACAGACGCCAGCACATCAAGCTACTACAATCTGTCAAATTTCTTTAATACATTTTCAACGTTATCGCTAAAGCATTAAGGTTCAAGGTTGATTGGGAAAATTTGACAGTTTCAGGTAGCTTGACCTGCTGGCGTCTGTACATAATTATAGTTAAATTTATCTTCTCTAATTGTGTATGGAAAAATAAAATATATATTCAAATTAAAAATAATGATCAAGTATCAAAAAAAAATAACATTCCTAATAATACAAAGTAATTATAAACATTCAAGTGCATAACAGTAGATGTCAAATATATATATAGATAAATTAAAATTGTAATTAGTCAACAACATAGATGAATAATGCCAAAAGTAAAAAGAACAAAACGTCATGTCAGTTTTTGTCTTCTATAAAGTCAGCTGTCGAGTAATAACATTTGCTGATTAAAAATTTTTTGAGTTTCTTTTTAAACATTATGACATTAAGAATCTTTATTTCTCCTGGAATTTTATTATATATAACTGGAGCCATTTGATAGATGCTTTTGCGCAGAAGGGCTGTTTTGCTGTGATCAACACAGAGTAGATTTGATTCCCTTTTCCTCAACCGTGAGTCAGCTGGAGCTCGTTTTTCAAAAAACTGTGGATTTGTTTTAACAAATAATGCTACCTTGTAGATATAACGGGATGGAAATGTTCCAAAGTATGGCTTGCAGCTGTCCCTTGGTTGTAATTTACAGATTGCGCGTAAATATTTTTTTTGTGCGATGAAAACATAATTTTTTCTGTCGAGTTTCCCCAAAAAATTACTCCGTATCTTAGAGCTGACTCTACGTAGCTATGATAAGCAATTAGTACAGCTTCACGATTTACAAATTTGGATAATTTATGGAGAGCAAAAGCAAAACTCTTTAGTTCTTTACAGATCTCTTCAACATGTAGCTTCCATGTGAGTTTACTATCTATTCACTAGTCCTAGAAATTTTGTACTATCAGTATTTGTCACTGGCTTTCCATTATGGCTAATATCCGGAAAGTTCTGTTGTTGTCGCTGATTAAAGTGCATTGTATTAGTTTTATCTAGGTTAATTTTTAAGTTGTTCACCACTAGCCAATCTATTGTTTGTTTTAATGTTTCATTAATTTCTTTTTCGTAACGATAGGACTTGTCTTTTTTATCATTATCGTACTATCATCAGCAAATAGTACTGTTGATGTTTTTTGGCAGGTCATTTATGTACACTAGAAATAGTGGGGGTCCTAATACGCTCCCTTGAGGTACACCGTACTTCACCATTCTAAAATTTGACCGATGTTTGATTTCACGTTTGGATTTAATGTTAATATTTGTAATTTCAGTGCATTGTTGCCGGTTGCTTAAATATGATTTAATAAGATCTATACCTTTTCCGCGTATTCCATATCTTTCTAATTTGCCGATAAGTATTGTGTGATTAACATAATCGAAGGCCTTCGTCGTGTCCAAATAAAGAGCACATATGGGTATTTTGTTATGTATACTTGACATAATTTTTTTAAGAAAATCATATATAGCAATATAGATTGACTGGTTTCTTCTGAACCCGTTTTGTTCATTGGCCAGTACATTTTTTTATTTTCTAGAAAATTGTACACTGGAATGTATTATTTTTTCTATGACTTTAGAAAATATCGGTATTAGTGCCACTGGTCGATAATTTTTAAGTGAGGTCTTATCTCCTTTTTTAAACAATGGTTTAATAATGGAAATTTTAAGTTTATCTGGAAAGACTCCTGCTTCGAAACATAAGTTTATTATAAAAGCTAGTGGAAAGCAAATAATATGATTGACTTTTTTTATTACGTTCGTCGTTATATTATCGTAACCTGTACTTTTTGTATTTTTGAGCAATTGGATCGTTTTCGATACCTCTTGTGGTGTTACTGGATTTAGAAAAATGGAGTCTTTGACTATTTGATTTATTTGTGGAGGTTTTTCGTTACTGTTTGTGGTATTTAGGTCAATGTAAAAGTCGTTGAATGCATTACATATGTCTTTGGGATTTACTATTTCTTTATTATTATCAACAATTTTTGTCAATGGTTCACGAGGGAAATCAACTTTATTGTTATTGCTTATTTTCCAAGTGCCTTTACTTTTATTATTAGATGTATTAATATAATGATTGTTTTGTACATACTTTGTTAATTTAATATTTTTTTTATATCTAGACGCATATGAAATAAGTTTTGTTTTATTGTTCTCCGTTTTTGATTTAAGATATTGCAACAGTAGTTGGCGTTTTGCTGCAAGTTTTAATGCCCTTCTATAGCCATTTTTGCTTTTTACTAATAGTTTTTGTCACCATTTTTTCAGGAAAACATAGGTCGTAAAAAACTTTCAATGTATCTACAAAACTGTCGTATGCTGAATTTGGGTCATTTTGTTCATATACGTCACTGAAGCTTAGACATATATTCAGGAGAAAAGTCTCTTATTTGTACTTTCCACGAGTGGATTGCACATGATTTTTTTACGTAGCATTTTAAGATCTGCGCAGTATGGTCTGATAGCGCTGTCTCAATTGCTTCTCCGTTGTTACCTCGGGCATTATGAAGTATGTTGTCTGTACTACTGGACAAGCGGGTAGGTTGCCTAGTAACAGGTTACATCCGTAAACCGTGTTTAAAAACGTTTTAGTTACATGGTCGTTTTTAAGAATATTTGTATTATAGTCCCCGCAAATTATTATAGTTTTAATATTTTTCTCGCGTGTAATAAGAGGAAGCACATTTTCTAACCATTCGAAAAAAATCGAGAGTGTGTGTGTGTGTGTGTTGCGTAAGTTCCAAGGCACAGCATTCAAAAATATTAATTCTAGACAGTTTTTTAACTTCTGATAGAGCTTTAGACTCGTGTATAGTTTTTACCAGAATACAAGTGCCGCCTTTTCTGTTATCTATATAAAAACTGTCACCCAGTTTATAGTCTGGTAAGAATTCATCTAATTGCACTGTCAGCATATCTAATTTATTGATTAGTCCTGCTATATTTTGATGCACGACATTTATATGATTATAGACGAAAAAAAAAATGTCTTTTTTATTGCGGATGGTATTATTTAATGGACCAGTGGGTATATTTACCCTACTAGTGCCTTGTGTGATAGGAAAGTAGGTATTCTGTTATAGTTTTTTGTCGAAACGAGTTTTATTGTATTCACGACTCTGTGCGTTTTGGTCCTTAGACATGTCAGGGAATAATTTCATGTCAATTTTAATTCCCTTCATTATGTTTTGAAATATGCATTGTATTCCAGAATTTTTTAATTTACCTGAATTGTCTGAGAACATGTCAAATGTTAAGTAATAATTTGAGTCAAAAAAGTATGCGCAGTCATGATTTTGAAGGTTCATGCAAAGTATGTTATTAAAAATTTCGACTTTATAGTTGTATATGAGTGCCTCCCGTATATACGTGGGTGCAAATATTATTATGTTTGTGTGTGTTATGTTTACTACGCAATCGTGAATTAATTTCACTACGTTAATAAAGTTGCCATTGTCATGGATGTCAGTCTCCCCCAATACGATTATACAATAGTCATACATGTTAAAGTCATTCAGTTTTGATTTTACACCCGCCAAAAGTGTATTTATCCCACAATTAGGTGAAGAGTACCAACAATTATTAAAATCCCTAGCAAAATTCTCATCGATCGTTTGTAGCATGTCTCGCTGTGTGTAGTTACCTACTTAGTATGCATAGTTTAATGTGTTTAACGTGCTTTCTATTCGTTTTCTTTGAGGGTTCCATTTTGCTATCTGAAGTTACGGTATCATTCGGTGAGACCAATTTTGAATTTCTTTTTGGCGTCTGTACTTGTTTCATTGGACGTGATGCCGAAGGTTGTTCATATGTTAGCTTTGGCGTGTTTTCAATCTTAGGAGCGTCTGCAGTAGATTCATCATCCTTGACTTGTGTTGGAGACATAATTGTTTGGCTAGTTTGTGATTCAGGCGATACGATATTTTGGATTTGTTTAAGTTTTTGTCGCGGTGTCAATTCTTGTTGTTTCTCAAGATTTAGGCTTTCGTAATTTTCTATGATTTTCAGGTATGATTGATGATTCTATGATTTTTTGTAAGTCTGAATTCAGACGAAAATTTTCATTGTTTAAATTTTCGATCTCACGGTACGCTAGTTGTAAATTATCAGTTAATTTACTAACTTTTTCCTCTAAGCCAAGTGAAGTTGGACTAGCATTGATTGATGTATTCGGCAAGCTTGCCATAGTTGTATCAAAGAGCACTGAATTATCTGAATCAATTATGGTAACTGAACTTTTAAGGTGTTTGGTACGGTATGTTATTTCCTCTATTTTTAATTAATTATCTCCTTTGAATAAGACAAATAAAAAAATCTTCGTGTAATGGAACGTAACCACAGTGCAGTCTCAAAAGATTATTATCCGAGTCTCTTAGTTGCGATTTCAAGACGAAGTTTATTCTGTCAGTGATAAACTAACTGATTGTGATTACATAGAAAAATTTACTGATTTCAAATTCGCAACTGTTAAAAAAAAAACAGACAATTTTGTAAAAGTATGATAATTTCGTTCAGTTCCTTTTTTATTATTATATATTGATGTGCCAACCTGTGTTTGTGGTGGTCCTTGATAATTGTCCAAAATAAATGTCAATCACTGGTAATCCTGTACTTTGTTGACATTAGTCGGATACGTTCCGTTCTTCTTCAACCACCAAATTGGTGATTTCTTCTTCAATGTTGGCTTTCAAGACTTGAATGGTTTGTAGTTTGTTGTGGTAAACGCGAGATTTCATTAAGCCTCAAAGAAATAATAAATAAATAAATAAATAAATAAATCCCTGGACATTTCACACAGCACCATTTGTCCCAAGCTAAGCAACCTAATGCTTGTGTTATGGTAACAAGATGGCTGATAAACTACTTATATACAATTTTTTTTTTTGTAAATACATACATATTATAGATAGAAAAACACCCAGACTCGGAACAAATACATGTAGGTCATACAAATATTTGTTCCGTGCGGGAATCGAACCCGCGACACGCAGCGCAGCAGTCAATCGCTTAACCACTGCGCCAACCGTGCCGTCAAGTCTGATGCCGCCAGGTCTGGCGATCTGACCGTTAAAATCGCCAAAATCGGAGATCACACGGCCCTGAAATTGGTGTTTCAAAGTCTCCATCGTTGCATGAGCTATTTGACTGGTGACTGTGTATCGCTCTCACTCTCGCTGTCTACAACGTATGTATCAAATCACATTATAACGCCATTAGTAAAAATTATGGTACATTCACATTATGACATTACTTTTGCTCCACCTTGTAGTAATAATCATTCTTCTGCCCTTATCCCAATTTATTTACCTTGTAGTAATAAAAGACTTAAAAGACAAACTAGATCAGCACCCTAATTGCGTAACACACTATAAATCTCAATCTGAATAATTTTAAAGGATATTGCTAATCCATTGCTTTATATGTTCGAAAAATGTGTCTGCTCAACAACGTAAAAAACGCAATGAATATTGTTGAACTGTCAAAATGAAAGCCATTGCTACTGATATGTTACGCAATTACCCCGCTGATTCTAAATGCGTCATTTCCAAGAACAGTGTTCGAATAAAACACAACTTTCCCGTTTTCTTGTTTATTATTCAGTCAACGCCGTAATTATCTGTTTACTTCCCAATCGCATTAACGTATCGGTTTACAAAAGGATAAAACAATATAGAGGAATCAGTGCAAGTTGAGACAAAATACCTACGTCACAGCGTGAAGGGGGGAAGAGGGGGTCTGAGAAGGAAATACAATTGTTCAATTGATCACCGTATTATTGAGATACTAAGACCGTCACATCCGTTTTGTGTCTCGATATCGGTATTCCGAAATATGCTACCGATATTCCCCGGTTTCGATAGCTGTCGTATTCGGTATTGTAATGTATATTGGTTTTGAAGTTGGCTTAAATGTTGAATTGTTTTTTTAAATGTTTTTTGCCATTAAGAATTTAGTCTAGATTTTAAAAGGGATAACTTCGAGAGAGTTTCTAAACTTTACATATCTCGATTTTGGACATCTTTGAAATACTTTTTTTGTTGTATAAAATCTACTTTTTCTTGGAAGACTGAATTCCAAATTAAGGTCAGATTTTATACGTACTAAAGTCTAGACTTCTACACTAGCTCTTCTTACAGTAGGTAATGTGTAGATATTAATTCAAAAAGTGAAAACCTAGTGACAGCAACAGACTTTACAAGCAATAAAAATAATAATAAAGTTGTCTATGAAAAAAACTACACCACTCTTGTAAGTGAAGGCTGAAAGTGCTGAAACTCATGTGTAAATAAATTGATGTCCTTTACAAGCAAACTGGGGCTTAACTGATGAGTCTAACGCTGACCTTTTTGGTGCTAATGCTAGAATAGATTAGTGTTGAAGTTTTGTTGATGTTTGGTTCCGTTATCCTAGGAGATGCGAAAATCCTCTTTTAAAAAGGCACAATATTTGTTCAGCCGCTGGGGAAACGGTTCATGAAAATGATCAATATTTTCACTAATTTTCTGAAGACATAATTTCAATTTTATGTCTGGAGCAATATGTTTTTTTTTAATTGCCTATAATAATCCCAGAAAAAGGAAAGTTTAAGGATTCCCTGCTGTGTTCGTTTTACTTTAACAGAAAAAGCATGCAAGACGCAATTGAAAACCAAAAAAACCTATCCATCAATAAAACCTGACCCAGGTTGTCACACTTCACCCTCAGAAGCTCATTCAAATCAATATTCTTCTGTAACTTACCAATAAATTGAACCGTGACAAACGTTCAGAAGGGCGAGAAAAAAAAGGGTCTGACCACTTTGAGAAAATCACATAATTGAAGAACAGTAAACGGTGCGGAAAGAGGAGGCGACCCTTGGAAATAATTCTCTAGAAGGACGAGCCTTTTGCCGGATGTCAAATGGCGGCCATGGCTCATATATCATACGCGGTTAGGGGACGGAAGGCGCCATGAAAAATGACCTGAACATTCAGTTTTATATGTCACTTTGGATGTAAACATAAATTGATGTTCCGTTGAAATAAATTTCATTTGAATAATAACCAAGAAAAAAACTTAAAAAAAAAAATAAGCCAAATAGGCCAGACCTCGATCACACCTGATGGTAAGCAATGGATGAGGTCTATGATGGAACGAGCATACCCAGAAAATGCCTGTTCACTCATGCTTCGAAGGCAGATGGGTAAACTGTGAAAGGGAACATAAGGAAGTAAAGATAAAAGTATTATATGTAGATACCACGTGGTGAGCACTTCCTCAAATTCAATATTTTACGATTATTACAACCTATATATACAAACACGTGTGACGTCAGATGTGTCGACACGAAGTATCAGTAATTTAATATTACATAATAATATATTGTATGTATCCCGTAGTTCCTAAATTCTTCACTTAAACAAAAAACGTAATTTAAGTTCTAAGGACCGGTTGGTTCATACGGTTATCGTACCATACATACGTACGTCAAATAATAACGATCACGTACTCGTACTCGAACGTTACGTACGTACGGCAAGGCCTTAATTTTGTAATTGTAATTCGGAACAACGCTTTTTTTGGTTTGACGATAGTTAGCGCCATTTTTGACGTATACGCGTGCGTCAAGTGGACGTGAAACAACCCGTCCTAAGATACAGAATGTGAATTTTTGCCTTTGTGAAGGAATATTTTCACTATCTCTTACATCGTTGTCGAGAGTATTTTTAAAAGAATTTTCGGGCAGCTAAAAATGTCGAAACAGTACTTGTGTTACGAGTGTCGTGTCCTCAAAGGGTACAAAAGAATTAAGAAAGAGTAAAAAAGCAAGCTCCTCTTGACTTGGCTTTTTCGTTCACACCCGTTTCCAATTGTTACATGATCTCACGCCTGTAACCCCCGAAGGGTTCGGTAGAGGTGTACCTTAGCATGTACTGTACACCCATATTTCTCTAGTTATGTTTAAGTCGCTGCCATCAACCGGGCACAAATCCAGACTCCGGGTAGTACTGAGAAATTCCTGAGAGAAACCCGAACAACATTTTGCCCGACCTGCACCCTAATTGCGTAACACATTATCGTTCTTAATCTGAATCACTTTGAAGGATATTGCTAATCCATTGCTTCATATGTTCGAAAAATGTGTCTGCTCAACAACGTAAACAAAGCAATGAATGTTGATGAACTGTCAAAATGAAACCCATTGCTACTGATAGTGTGTTACGCAATTACCCCGCTGGGAATCGAACCCAGGACCATGCTCAATAGTAAAGTTTGCGACCACTAGCCTAACAATGCAATCGTTTCCAATTGTTAGTCAGAAATGGTACAGAATAATGTTGTTTTTAAACAAGATATTAAATACTCTATATAGATAGTATCTTTACGATAGTTTTAACAAAGTCATTAGGCTAATTACAGCTTACAGCTACCTATAGAACTATCTATGTTTACAGTTGTAATAAAAAACAAAATTTACATTCGACGATTAGATTGCGTTAGTTCAACATGTGTGTCGTGAACGCCGAAAACTGTTTCCTATTAGGTAATTGAAAATACGAGTATTCAATTCCCCTATGTCGACAAATATTTGTGTGTCCTACACAGATATACACTTGCGTGCAAAAAATTGACCCACCACGCCGTGTTCTTCGATTTTAAACAACATGATTTAACAAGTTTTTTTTCTAACAATAACCTAAATACACCTAAAACCTCCCTGAAAGTACATACTTTGATAATTCCAATTAAGAAAAAACAAAAGAATTATCAAAACTAATTCTGAACTGTTTTTGAGGAAATCGCGAACTTACAAACATGAGGTTCGAGTAAAGAACCCCCCTTTTTAACTCCGTTAAAAAATCAAGTTCAATTTTGATTAAACGAACACATACAAAAAATTACACTTTAAAGTCACCCACTTTTTCCGAGCAAAAGTGAGTGATGAGGACATCTGAAGAATCGAGTCGATCCTGTCAAGAGTATTGCTTTCATCAAAATATAGTGTATATTGCAAATAAACTGTACCTTACACAATATAAAATAATAAATTATATTCATTAAAATTTTAAAATCGTCTCTCAAATGGAGAGTAAAGGGTGAGCCAATTATTTGCACGCAAGTGTATATATCTATCTACTGGGACTAATGTTTGCTGTTGCAATTTGTATGTGCAATAACAGTCTGACCCACTATACGCCGATGACGAAGCGTCAAAGTACCAACTACCGTCCATCCATGAGAAATAGGACATCCTGGAGCATCCAACCATCCAGCATCCAATCTTGTATTGGATAATGCATCTGTCTGCTAGATCATACGGGTATCTTTATCAGTGACGGTCCTTAGACCCAATGGGGCGAGGTCGAATCCATTGAGTCCAATTGAACGGTGCTCAGAAACTATAGTTTGTCGCGCAGTGCTCTGGAATGTTCTGGCATATTATTAACTTGATAGAACTTGTTGGATATGAGGAATAAGCAGTGTCAAATGATTTGGCGTTTGTATATTAATAAACGATTGAGTGTCGCGATTGGTTTTATTAGGGCATTGGACTTTGGACCGATGTCCTTTATAATATTTCAATCAAGACCTAAAAAAATTCCAATAAATTCATATCTTGTTTTTTTGAGAAGGTTTTTAAGAGAATATGATTAAAATCGAACTCGTCCACTAATAAATGATTTTGTAGGTTTGTACAAACAATTTTACACGTCAATCATATTTTAAAAACTAGATGAGGTCGGCGTTTCCTATCTGACTAGGTACTCTGAGAAGAAATGCCGAAACAAACTCAGAGGTCACAGTATCTGAGGTCTCTTTTAAAAGTCCAGACATAACTTTGGTCTGATCATGTGAAGACCATGTAGATTGATGTCTGAAATAGTCTTTTGAGGAAAGAATCACACAGATAAAGTCTTGTACGACTAGAGAAATAGAAGCAGCTAGATACTGTTGGCGACTTGGCGCCACGGTGTCACTCGATCATTTCCGTCAACGCCGCGCTTTGCTAATGGACCAAGAAGTTCATGAAACAAATGGTGGCAGAAAAAAACAGTCGATAAATAAAACATACTATACAATCAGTGACGTCATTAAACACGTAAATAAGTGAGGAAAATCATAATGTCACAGGAAACGATCTTATATTTTTACACGGTGACCTTCTACGATGTGACCTATGACAGTTCGGATGTTTGACTTCCTATTTCCATAAATAATTTATGAGACAAATCATACTGTAACACAATACATCAACTAGGTAGGTTACGTAGGTACCAACATACATTTTTATAAAGACTTAGAATGTTACAATCCCCGCTTAGGTACTTCGAAAATCGGAAGCCTATTCGAATACATCTCAAATATACTTGTCCAATGACATGACTGCCTGGTAGTATTCTAGCCAACTAAAATTACTTGATTTTACCTTCAGGAACCCGGGATTGTTTCAATTAAATTAAAAACATATCCATTTCATAATTAACTAACTGCGCCCACATAAGTCTCGATCCTGTGGGAATATCGGGATAAAAAGTGTCCTGTGCAATCCAGGTCATGGTGTCTACCCATGAGCCAAATTTCATCCAAATCCGTTTAGCCGTTTTGGCGTGAAAGCGTCGTCTTTATAATATTAGTTGAGACAATATAATAAAACAGCGGCATAAGAGATTCCTTACTGAAACTTAGCATTCTCATTACCGCAGTAAGAATTTATTGATCTAGTATTCCACATACACGTACAACCGGTGGAATGGCTTGGTAAAGGACCGCGTACGAATATGTAAACGGTTCCCCAGATAGCAACAACACTGGCTTAGGATTAAATTAAGTTGAAACCACTCATCGCTAAGCTGTTTTGATTAATAATTCAATTTATAATACAGTGTAGGACTAAGCTGGGTTCTTCGTGGTGGCTCCTACCGGGTATTGTGAGAGCTCTGCTAACTATTCGTGTTCAAATTATTGCAAACTTGTACCTAGTGCAGCGTTGCCCGATTTTTTTCGTGACGGGATTGCGAAACTAGAAAAAGCGGGACATAATACAAAACGTTATTAATCAGCAGTTTTTTTTTTAATTTCTTACTACTTATACTTAATTTGAGTTTCAAATTAAGTTTACTATGACGATAGATAGCCATAGAAAATGTATTTTTTTATGAAAATTTATTACTAATACTAATAAAAACCGCACCGTCGAGTACTTTCTCTCTGAAAAGCGGGACTGAGCCTGTCCGACATTTAATTTTGGGCTAAAAATCAGGACGTCCCACAAATCGTAAAAAATAAGAAAACTTATTGGCATCCACAGTGACGTATCCTGATCCATTTGTTTACATTTTCACCGGATACTTTTGGAACAAAGTATATTTCGCTGAGAATTGTGGACTGTGGCGAGCTGTGGCTCACATCAGTAGCCCAGTGTGCGGCCATATAGCCCACTAAGAATTGTAGCCCGCTCCTACATCGTAAGGGATGCCAGTTGAGTTGAGTGACACAAATAGGCTAGAGCAGTGTAGGTTGGAGTTGCGAGAGTTCTATCGCAATTTTATAGTTAACATCTTTCGCGACACACTTTGTGTTGTGTCCGGATACTTTTATACATGCTGATATTATAACAGTTTAGTTGTGGTTGTAGGAAACAGCTTGGCTCTACAATTTCTGTAAATTTGTAGAAACCAAAACCCATTTAAATATGAACTAGCCTTCGATAATACTTTTGGTGCGCTTCATTTGGTGCGCTTCGAGGAATACCCTTTCGATTTTGTAGTTTTTATGTTTTTTTTTTAATTCTCCACCTATGTATTCTCAATGCTGGACAAAGGTCTCTCCCATAATTTTCCAGTTTATTTTATGTTCTGCCTTATGATTTATGTGTTAAGTAAGTTTTATTTCAATTTTTTTTTTGGAAAATAAATTCCCACCTCTGAGTTACACCATATGTACGATTTAAATACCTATTAAGTGGGTAGTGGAGCTATTAATGTCGAGCTTAGTGCTTTAACTGGGCTATTTTATAGGTTTTTAATTTCTATGTTAATTAT
Organism: Apamea monoglypha; assembly: GCA_911387795.2. NCBI lineage: Eukaryota > Metazoa > Arthropoda > Insecta > Lepidoptera > Noctuidae > Apamea > Apamea monoglypha. The sequence goes on from OU426918.1 coordinate 7,357,293, forward strand.
GGAGTTAAATGTAGTACACAGTACAACGAAACAACACTAATAAAATAGAGTCGAGCTTCAGACAGCGACAATTTATCTCCAAACGGAGTACATTTTACAATCCCAATCGGTAACAGAATTCGTTTACATTCCCTTCTTTTACACCCGATGCAAGTTCATTGGATTAATTGGTTGTGGTCTTCGCTTTAAGGCTTTTATTTGTGAATGATTCTGGTATATATACTCTTGTATCAACAATTTTGCTCACTAGCGCCGTTTCTATATTACAATCTTCTGCCTGCCACTTCGTCCGTATGAAATGTATTGTTTTAACATAAAATATAATTCTATGACACTCGGCAATATTGTAGCTTCCCATTAGTGAAATAATTTTCGGAATCGGCAGGATAATTGTGTAACACACTATCAGTAGCAATGGGTTTCATTTTGACAGTTCAACAACATACATTGCGCGTTTTACGTTGTTCAGCAGACACATTTTTCGAACATATGAAGTAATGGATTAGCAACTGCGATATATGTGTACCCTTAACGTTATCATAATTACTTAAAAGAGCCATCAGTTCCTATGACAAACCAGTCAGTAATTCTGTAGCCCCAAGTCTTCTCCAACACCCAGTGTTCTTCTTCCTCTCACATACTTGACCCATGCTGTGTCCGACAGGGTCCATAATTGTGACTAATATAATTATATCGCTACCAATTACATACATTACTAGCTATGCCCCGCGGTTTCACTCGCATAAGTTTCGATCCCGTGGGAATATCGGGATAAAAAGTATCCTATGTGTTTATCCTAGTTATAAACTATCTGTATGCCAAATTTCACCCAAATCCGTTCAGTAGTTTTTGCGTGAAAGAGTAACAAACATCCATTCATCCATCCGTCCATCCATCCATACAAACTTTCACGCTTATAATATTAGTAGAATGGTTCGCCATAAAGAATTGAATTGAGGCCTAACGGCATGATTGTCGAGAAACGGTAAAAGAAGCGTTGGCAGACCAACAGCCGTCAGGTGGGTGGACAACCTATTGCGTAACACACTATAATCTCAATCTAAATCATTTTGAAGGATATTGCAAATCCATTGCTTCATATGTTCGAAAACAACGCAAATAACGCTATGAATGTTGTTGAATTGTCAAAATGAAAGCCATTGCTACTGATAGTGTGTTACGCAATTACCCCGCAGTACCTACGTTGTGACCTGGACAGATACTCAAGCTTAAGCACCAAGTTATGTAGACTGTGTCGATACAATGTTAGTAAAAGACTTGTCAAATAAATCCTTTTCGTCTTTAACTTTCCTACTATTTTTTTTAAATCTGCTTGAAGTCCGAATTAACCCCTTGAAGGTTTAGCCACAAAGCTTTTTTCTGTATTGGTTTAGTGCAGCTTTCATGAATGCATATTACTTTGATTTAATTAAGCTAAGTTATAAGATGAACAATGAAATGATAAGGATCATAGTTTAGCAAAAGCAGACGTGACTATACTCATCCACTAGCTGCGCACCGCGGTTTCCACATAAGTTTCCATCCCGTGGGAATATCGGGATAAAAAGTATCCTATGTGTTAATCCTGGTTATAAACTATCCGTGTCCCAAATTTCAACCAAATTCGTTCAGTAGTTTTGGCGTGAAAGAGTAACAAACATCCATCCAGCCATCCATACAAACTTTCGCATTTATAATATTATAATATAATATAATAATTATAATATAATATAATAAGTAGGAGTAGGACAGTAGGATAGGAAGTAGAATAGTGGTATACTAATATTATAAATGCAAAAGTAACTGTCTGACCTTTTCACGCCAAAATGGCTGAATAGATTTCGATGTTACGCACACGGCTAGACCATGACCTTAATTGAGTAACGCACTATCAATTACAATCTAAATTCACATATTAGAGGATATTGCTAATCCATTGCTTCATATGTTCGAAAAAAATTGTTACTCATCGACGTAAATAACGCAATGAATGTTGTTGAACTGTCAAAAATGAAAGCCATTGCTACTGTTAGTGTGTTACGTAACTACCCCATTGGGTTAGGCAAATATATAGGAACATTTCTATGGGGTTAGGACATAGGATACCTTTATCCCTGTAAGTTCATTCTCGTGGTATAATTTTTTACCTCCACGCGGGCGAAAGCTAGTACCATGTAATTCTTTCAGGGATTACAGAGCTAAATAAAGGCCCACCATCATATGCCCACCATTCAGTTTGGCAGCAGGCCACGTCCATTCATTATCTTAATTTAAGTCAAATCCAATAAATAGACCAAACGAATTACAGTGAATGTCACACAATAGGTACTGTAGGTACATGACATACCTAGTAACCGGCCAACAATTTTAACAATGTCTTTCCGCCTGGTTCACTCACCAATGAAATCCACCGACAAGTAATATTGTACGCTTGACTGGCATAAACGAGTTCCTTCACTTATTTTTTGGATTCCAACGATTTTGTATCCATAAAAGATATTGGAAGATCTTCTATGATGTCAATGTTTCAAGCCTGATTTGATTGAAAAAACTACTGTATACTTATTTAAGTAATGGATTGCTGGGTTTATTATTTGACTAGCTTCTGCCCGCGACTTTGTCCGCGTGAAATTTCTTGTACCCTCGACTCACCCTGTCGCCTCGCCTCACCATCACCTGCCCGCGTTATCACTACCTTTTCGCTTAGCGTTATTTCTGCCTTTTTTGCTTTTTGTTCGGGTCATAGAGTCATGTTAAATAGCCTATAGCCTTCCTCAAGAATTGGGCTATTAAATGCAGTAAGATTTTTTTCAAATCCGACCAGTAGTTTCAGAGAGCGCGCTTGAACAAACTCTGCTTTATTATTAGTATATAGATTTAATACGCTGAAAGAATTCGAAGTAATACCGTTCATGAATGAAGATCAGCTTATTGGAAAAATATTATTCCATTTCCATTGTAGTTTATTAATTTGCAAGATCAAAGGTTTTACGTATTGTGTTGCTGGCTGAAAATAGATATTCTTTCCCTTTTTGTGTGAGTTTTGTACCAAAGTATTATTAACGGCAACGAAGATAGATATCAATTTTGTAGTTGTTGTCTGAGACAAAATATGCACATGCACCATGGGGATTATCGTGTCGTGACTGCCATGTTCGTCTAGCGGTCACAAGCTAAGTACTGCTGAACATAAGTCCTGTATTTGATTCCCAGGTCAGACAGTGTTATTTGGTTTCTTCGTTGGGAATTTCTCAGTAACAGCCCGGAATTTGGAATATGTGCCCGTTTGATGGTAACGGACTCGTCCCCTACAACATGGAAAGAAAGAAAACAGATTAAGGCACACAATATTCACGCAAAAACAGAAAAATAATGTGCCTCACGGCTGCGCCAAATAGGCCCAGTTCAGCATAAATGCCAGATAACTAGTTCCTGACGCTGTTTGCGACATGGGACTTAAACATAACTGGCGTAATGTGGGAGTGTTATAGTACTGCCTAAACCTTTGAGGAATAAGACGTAATTATTGTTCATTAACGATACCGTCATCGTTATTCTTGACGGACACAGAAATATAACATGAGTAGGCATATGTGAGGACCTTGGTCTTCAGGGGCCTTATTCTCTATGACACAATGAACGAAACTGCGCGAAACTAACGCGAGATTGGCGGGATTAGCTAAGGAATTGACGTGGTTCCGAGTAAGGAAGCGTTAAGTGGTCATAAATTATTCCATCAACACTGCTCTCGAAACGGTGAAGGAAAACATCGTGAGGTAACCGGCATGTCCTACAACAAAAAAATCGAAGACATGTGACATCTACCAACCCGAACTGGGCCCGCGTAGTGGATTACGGTCCACTTCCTCTCACTTTAAGGAGGCCTGTGTCCCAGCAGTGGGAACGTTATAGGCTAATGATGTCAGTGGACATAGTGAATTAGGGCACAGGAGAAGTCTACAGACATCTGGTAAGATCAGTACCTCCTGAATTCCTGACTAAGGGAACGGACGCTCAGCGTTTAGCATAAATTGATGTTCTCGAACAATGTAAGCAGTAGGTAAGCGGGTGAAGTAAGTTCATCGTTCCTCTCCAAGTTTGATTACTGTTTATTGTGCTTTCGACTGGTCTGTCGATCAACTAGTCTTTGTTGTTTGTGGGACGAATATATATACGGAATAATGTTGGCTATGCTACGGGATAACGTTTGCCATGGAGATTGTTTAGGGAATGTTCAAAATAGCAACAACGCGTGCTTTAAAATTTGATCCGTTGGCCTAAGTAGTTGGTAGATATTGAAATAGTCAGAGGAAGTATTTTCATAGTTAAAAAAAAAAACAAGGAATTAAAATAGAAAGAAAAAATATCTGGGTAGAAATTGAAATAGTCACAGAGAAATATTGTTATTTTTGCGTTAAAATAAAATAAAAATCTTTTACTGGGAATTAAGACAAAAAAAAAAAAAAAGGTTATGGATATCTTTTGCCTATCTTGGAGTATATTACTTACCAACCTACCCCCTAAATTATGTTGACCACAAGAAGAAAATCCCTTACGTTCAAATAACATTCAATACAATCAACCCAAACTAAAAAAGCTTCTAAAAAAGTTTCAAGTCATTTTCTTTTAATCACAAGAAAAGAGCAATTGCCCCGAAATTACGTTCTCCAGCCAAAGAATCAATTGAAACATGTGGACCAATAAGTGTTAACCGGGGGCCGATTCCTTCTACTATTGTTGCTAGACCGCCCACTCTGGGCCTGACGTGGACTGAATCACAAGTAACTCTGCACTTACTATGGGAACTCACTCTTTTTGAAAAGAAACATAAAGTATGTACCTATACCATGTTCTCAGGCTGTTCGCAGAGTGATGTCCGCTACCTTTTCTAACATACAAGAAAAGGGTATATTCCAACTATTGTAGTCCAATGATGGATCACCAGCTTATATGTAGTAGTGCTAGATATAGGCTTCTCCAATCTCCTCCAGCTAAAGCATTCCATTGCTGGATATATTATCATCATCATGATTACCAGCCGACCCGTCCGTTCCTACAAATGCCTAGGCCTCTCTACTTTGATCAACACCCAACTGTCTGCTTCCGCAAAACTATATACTACTACAGTTACATCTTAATTCTAGGCTGTTAAGATGACCGAATTCATTTGTAAAGCCCCAGAACCCTGTACAAATGGACGACTATTAAAAAAAAAACAACAGATTATAATTTTGTCTCAAAGACTCAAGCCCAGTAATGAGTCTGCCGTATTATAATGGTTTTAATTTATTCCATTTACGCGGGCAAAGAAGGAAAATTCGCAAACGAAGTGTACAATGTCGAGTCATCATGCAAATCAGAAGAGGCGTAACCATTACCATTGGGGTTTAAAACCAAACAAAAGACGATATTAAGGCAACCTTGAGGACTATAGAGCATGGAGACACCTCAGTGGCGGCTGCTGCAGGAGCATTGTCAACACTTTTCATAAAAACCAAGTGTGTCACCGTTTACTCGTACCACGACACTAATGACATATAGAAACTGGTGGCTTTGAATGGCGGTTCACACACTTTCGGTCCCACAAATTTTATTACAATCCTGATCCAGTGATCTTTATTCTCATTCTTGTAAGGTTGCTGTTGGGTTGCTGCCACTGACAAGTTTGTCAAAATCATTATGATCTTTATCCTCGTTACAATAAGGTTGCTGAACGGTCTATAGTACTGCCGACTCAATACGCTGCAGAGTCAACGATTCCGTGCGCTGTGTTCAGAACTCACTGAAAGTTGAAAGAACGAAACCAGTGGTAAAGGACATAGCATTTCTTTCAAATCTAGCTGTAATGGAACTAACCAATTTGAAGCCAACTCTCGGATAGCTTTTAGCAAAAGCTAAATTTTGTTTTTATTTCCAGCTCGATTTATATACCGGTAAAAGAAAACTGCAAGCGATTTTCTTCTTGATCGTGGTAAGTTTGCGATAGTATTTGACTTCTCTCTTGAGAGAACCTTTTTGGCTTTTGAACCCTTTCAACCAGCTTTATCTGTCAGTGTCAGTTTAGGTTATATTATCTATATCAATGTTTGCTCATTTTTATCAAGTTATTTCATCTATGAAGAAAAAGCTAACAGAGAATCAGTTCTTTAAAAATATTTGCTTCATTACCTTCTGCTTCCGTTTAATATAGCAGCAAATTAAATATTTCTCGTTAAAATAACATTACACGTTCGTTAAGATCCCCCAGGTAAAATATTACTATGGAAAAGAATTGTGCGTAAGTAACATTCTTAATTAATATTCACGGGACAAGCGTGGAAATTAAAATGTTTATAGTCCGATTAACATTACAAGTGAGAAAATTTGTATGGACCTTTAAACATTCGGCATTACAGTTAAGATTTTAATCGAACCTAAGGGGACTGAGATTTAAGCTCGTGTTAATAAGTTTATTAAGGAAACGTTTATTTGGGGAAGTTTATTTCATCATCTGCCTAGCCTTTTCCCGACTATGTTGGGGTCGGCTTCCAGTCTAACCGGATGCAACTGAATACTAGTATTTTACATGAAGCGACTGCCTACCGGACCTCCACAACCCAGTTACTGGGTAATACGATACCCCTTGGTGAGACTGGTTGTACGATTTTCGAGCTTTTGACTACTCGTAAAGAATCCACTAATGACACCCAGGCCCAAGGGCTTAACGTGCTTTCCGAGGCACGGCGGGGTCTTGGAATGTAAAGATGGTCACCCATCCGCGGACCAACCGCAACAAGCCTAGCTTAAGCTGATCGATCGACCCGTGTGACTGTTATTACTACTACTGAAAATACCACAACATATATTTTTCAGAATTAAAGACCTTGTATTATACAATTTGTTTAACAAAATTCGTTTAATCATGCTTTGTTTTGTTTTCAATTATATTTGGCAGTGTTTTGAGCAGCTTCTAGTTCGTTTGGCACTTTGCTGCAAGGGATCCGGTATTCCGGTTGTCACTGACGTTTCCTGTGGGGTGGTTTTTGAACCTCAGTAAATGCAGGTTTCCGCAGTATTTCGTCGTGTCAGCGTAAATATAGAAGAAATGTTCCTTATTTTATTTCTTTTATCGTTTCTTTGTTATCCAGAAAAAAACTGTAATAATTTTTTTTCCATCGCGAATTATTTTAACGTTAACTTGAAAGGTATTTATACAATTGAAACTATCTATTTTTAGCCCTTTCATAAGCGATGACCGTAAAATAATCGTAGAAAGTAGGTAACAATTTATTTTGTACTAGCTTTTGCCTGCGGCTTCGCCCGCGTCGTTGTCGGAAATTTTCCTACGGGAACATGCTACCGGGACAAAAAGTATGTTACTCCTTATAACATTAGCTATCTGCCAGTGAAAGTCGGTTCAGCCGTTTCGGAGATGAGCCGGAAAAATCGGACAGACGGAGTTTTTTTTTTGTAGTTAAGTAGGTATGTACCGTATATATATACTTTCATATGCATTTAGCTAAAAGCTGCTATTTTAAGATTACAAACACACTTAAATTTTATTTATTTTTATGTATGTATGTATAGTCAGTTCTTAACTGGTAGGTATAGAATGGTTCATAAGCGAGCCTTTGAAGTCGCATTTGCTGCCATTACCAAGTGTTATTTTAAGACCTAATTTGGCCAACAATTGTCAGTGAATGGCAAAATGGTCCTTGTCAGACGCGGTTGAACGTTCAATTACTTTACAAAAGGTACATTGAAGCCTAAGTGATCTGTCAATGAACTAAGTAGTTCCAACTGCAGCCATTGTGTGCAGGATCCAAAGATAAGTGATGCGTCATTAAATTCTGATTTTTGACTGCTTTTGAGTCGGAAAGTTACTCACTTCATTATCACCATCGTTTCAGCAGAAAGATTTCCACTGCGTTGGGCATAGGCCCGAACCGAATGAAAGATCCTACGTTTCTCCCCATTGAAAACCTGTGTGTTTCACCAGTTCGTCGTCATCGGTAACAATTGCCTACTTTAGTTTATTTACTGGTAATCTTAAAGATATACTAGCTTTTGCCTACGGTATCGCCCACGTGAGGGTCGGACAGGAACGTACTACCAGAATAAAAAGTATCCTATCGTAGGACAGGATACTTTTTGCACACGGATTGACCATAATGCTCTTATTCCAATTTATTTGGGGTCGGCGTAACGTCTTTTTCTTTCACACTTCTCTATTAGTCATCTCAGTGATATGGTTAGAAAGGGTGTGACCCCTCACACAGCCATTGACGCGTAAAAAGCCAACAGACAGTCAGAGTTACTTTCGTATTTGTAATATTAGTACCAATGGATGCTGTCACCCAGTAACCCATGAAGCGTTATGAAAACCCAACCCTTTTCAAACCCAAGATCGAAAAAACGGCCGCCATTAAAAAAAAAAAAAAAATGGCGCGACAGTAGGTATTCCAGGCTCCATATAAAAATATTCAATCCCATTTCGCTAAATACACAACTACCAAATAACACCATACTATCGTTCCATAGTCCAACACACGACTAGTCAACACAAATTACTTGATAGTTATTGGTTATTGCCTATAGTAATAACATACGGAACCCACTGAGTAGCGGCCATATTGCCTTGCGTTTACGTCAACCAATATAAACCAATTGAGGAGCGGGTCCTGGCGTAGCAATAAACAGCTTGAGACCTGCTTGATGGCAGACCACAGGAATTGAACTCATTAAGTTTCATCAAGGAATGATAATATCTAAGTGATAGTCATCTTTTTGGTATTGTATTTTATTTATTATTATCAATCAATCTGCCTAGCCTTTTCCCAACTATGTTGAGGTCGGCTTCCAGTCTAACCGGATGCTGAATTTTCTCTAAACTAATATGACAAAGAGAAAACATTAGATTGTTTGTTTGGTTGCTTGTAACACTTTCACGCTAAAACGGCTGAAAAGATCATCATTCTCCTGCCCTTATTCCAATTTATTTGGGGTCGGCGCAACATGTCTTTTTCTTCCATACTTCTCTATTAGTCGTCATCTCGGTAGTCACCCCCTTTCTAACCATATTATCATTCACATATTCCATCCATCGTTTCTTTGGTCTTCCCCTACTCTTATAGCTTGTGCGTTTTGTTTGTGCAGAATAAAATATTTTTCTTTCTTTCTTTTCTTCTTTCCATCGACATTCATACTCAAAACTCTCCTCACGACATTTTCCTCATTTCTCCGTAACACATGCCCATACCATGACAACCGATTTCCACACAACTTTTCAGTTACCGGTGCCACTTTCAGACTTAACTGAAAAGATATAATTATATGAAATTTGGCACATGGGTAGATCATGACCGCCAGGTCATGGTCTACTCATGTGCCATGTACCCATGGATCGAGACTTATGCGGGTGAAACCGCGAGGCGCAGCTATTTTATTATATTGTTTAATATTTTTTTAAGGTTGTAATTAAAAAAGAAAAAAACGCTTTAATCAAGACCGCCCATTGACCGCAAATTTTACATAGGGGACACCCTATGTAATATTTTCCACATTTACCTACATTTGTAATGGTGTACATAATAAAGAGTATTCTCTTCTATAATGTCAGAAAAACAATAGCTGTCCCTCGAAGCGTATTTAATAAAACCTATTTTGATGTAATTTGATAGAAAGGTAACTGCTTACCTGAAAAGGGACTTTATGTAGGTACATAAGTACCAGGAAAGTAAACACTTTACACGTGGTAGCCGCGGACGCAGTCAGGCTTAAAGTAAGCTTACAAATATTTCGTCAGAAAATTTGATAAATTAGGGTCATTACGTAATATTTAGTTTTTGGCGTATTTAATAAAACCAATTTTGATGTAATTTGATAGAAAGGTAACTGCTTACCTGAAAAGGGACTTTATGTAGGTACTTAAGTTCCCGGAAAGTAAACAGTTTACACGTGGTAGCCGCGGGCACAGCCAAGCTTAAAGCAGGCTTACAAATATTTCGTTAGAAAATTTGATAAATTAGGGTCATTACGTAATATTTACTTTTTGGGTATTTTGTAAAAAGTACAGGTCGTATTTTATTTCAATGAACTAATAACACCTATTTATCAAAGCGTTTTATCACCTTTAGAATTACAAGAGAGCATTATAAATAATTTATGCATGATGGCCATCAAGTAGGCAAGCTATTGTTTTGTTTTTTTTTTCTTTAATCGGATAAAAAATTGTCTCATAAATGTCGGTAGCAAAACTCGTAAAAATAAAGTAGATACTAAACGATACAATGAAAATACAAATGTCTTCAAACGAGTTCCGTTTGACATGCTCATCGATTCATCAAATACCCTTTCACTTATTTATCCAATTTCAAAATAAACTTCGACTCAATTTAATACTCGTATCAAAACATTGAGCATGATATTCCAAAAATCATAACGAAGTATCTTGAACAGGGACGTATTTGGAGGAAAATTATATTTCACAATTGAATTGTCAAGTGACGAGGAGATGGTCGATGGAGTAAAGCCGTGACCGAATGGTGGCCAAGATTAGACCAAAGAAACCAGAGCTGTTAAAAAGCGCGCTGGGTTGACGATATCGTCAAAGTCGCGAGAAACACCTGGATGCGAGACTCACGGAACCAGGAAGGGTGGTAGAAGAAAGCGGAGGCCTATACCACACAGTAGGTGATTCCGGGCTAAAATGATCATGATGAATTTGCAAGTCAATGGAATGTGTAGAATGACGATCAAAATACCAATGTCAATTTTCAATGACTTATCCACGTGTTACCGACCGCAGGGACATTGTCAAAAGGGCAGGGCCGAAATTATTACCCGCATCCGTCGCTCACGCGAGAGAGAGAGGCTTGTGGCTAAGTAATGACGGCCGCACGGGTCGATCGATCAGGTTAAGTGACGCTTGCCGAGGTTGGTCCGTGGATGGGTGACCATCTTTACATACCAAGACCCCTACGTGCAGTGGAAAACAAAATAAGTCGTTAGTCCCGGCTGAAATTCGTGGATCTTTGACAGTCGTTACGGATCGTCAGAAACCCGAAAGTCTGACAACCAGTCTTACCAAGGGGTATCGTATTACCCAGTAACTGGGTTGTGGAGGTCAGATAGGCAGTCGCTCTATGTAAAATACTGGTACTCAGCTGCATCCGGTTAGACTGCAAGCCGACCCCAACATAGTCGGGAAAAGGCTAGGCAGATGATGATCCGTCGCTCACGGGTGGAATGCGAAAGACGAATGCTTTACTAATGGTCTAATTCACGAGCCCAATACGACTAAATAGACCGATCTAACTGAATGAGCTACCAATATAGAACGCCATTAGTTTCAATCAGAACGGTATGTAACTGCGGTCGCATAAATTATTTATTATCATCCCATTCAATTGTTTAGGGACGTTTATATTGATAGAGTAATCGATGCTAGTGTACACTGACAGTCTATGATGTAGACGTCATTAGTAGTTAGTTTCAATTAAGCGAAATATAGTTTCTGTCTGCGGATCTGTCCTCTTAGTTTATCGTCGTGTTAACTAGATTTATGTCATCTATTTATGCAGAAATATTTCATAAGTTAATTGCTTGGCATTATGTCGGAATTTTGATGCATTTAGTGCCAGATGTTTGAATGATTTACATCGATCGTTTGATTATGTCGGCGACTACATATTCTGTTAGCGTGGCACGTAGTTTTTGTATCAGAAAAATGCTTTTTCCCTTTCTAGTACAGTAACATGACGTGTTTTATTTTGTCATATAGTTCACATTAAAATTGACATAAACCAGTCTACGTTACAAATCTAACGTCAGCTGTAACGTCATAAATACGTACCTATGAAAAATACACCGACGTAAACTAATTGCTTAGCAAGTTTTTGTGTACATAATGTTCAAAAATAACAGTCAGTGCGTAGTACAGAGTCCGTCTCTGCTATTTTTTATGACGTTTCCGTCAAAATCATTAATCACGCGCACACTGTATCTTGCGAACGGTACATTCAGATTTAATATACCGACAGTTACCATTTTCATTTATTATTTTAATACGGTTTTCATTATACTGCAGATTCTTATGAAATGGGATCTTTCTACTGGAACGTTTCGATAATGTGATACCATACAATGACATCATCGTCATCATTAGGTACATACCTTCTCAACTTTATTCCCTAAGATCTATCTTTTTTTTTTGTTAGCCTATACTGTCCCACTGCTGGGCAAAGGCCTCCCCTAAATCCTTTCAGGAACTCCTTTCCCGCGCTACCTCGAACCAGCCCTCGTAGTATGCGTCCAGGTCATCCCGCCATCTCTTTCTGGGCCGGCCTCGGCGGCGCCGTCATCTTCTGGCACCTATTGCGTGGAGACTTTTGCCCAGCGGTCATCGAGCCTGCGGCTGTGACCTGCCCAATCCGATTTGAACCTGGCTGCCTTTTTCCTACATCCAATATGCCCGTTTTGGAACGTAGCGTGGTGTTCCAAATTCTATTATATATTCCGGATAATTCTTTAATATCATTTGTAACTTCTCACCACCACAATTCTTCAAAAAATGAACTTATTATATTGATATGTGTGTGTGTGTGTAGTGACTATGTAGACATCGATCAGACTCCTCCCACATCCCTTAAGTATCGATACAAGACAATCGTTATCTTAATCGTTACAACTCGATTAAGTACTTGTTAACGCTACAAGAATATAGTCGAGTAGTTGAAACGATTACATTGAAACAGTTTGTCGCCCCGTGATTGATAGCAGCTGTAATTAATTAACATCAGATAAGTTGACAGCTGGGACAAAGCTGAGGCTTGATTACCGGGAGCTTTATTATAACTATATTAAAGCCGGTTATTGTGTTCTCAGTAAAGTATGTTTTCCTCCTCTTTACACGTGGACGCGGTAGATAAATCTTATCACAGGTAATCGCGACTGTATTCTACTAAGGGTTAGGCTGAGGTACCTATAGGGTACCCAAATTTCGTCATTATGTTTAAGTCCGATGTAATAGGGGGCGAGCCTATTGCCTTCATCCGGGAACAAACCGGGACTCAGAGCTGCTACTGAGGAATTCTAAGTGGAAAAACACAATAACACTTTTTCGATCCTGAAATCGAAACCAAGGCCAATTCTCGTAATTTAAAACGTTCAAAATCTAGTCGCAGTCTCATCTCAGCGACAAAAAAATGTCAAAATGTAGGGAAATTTAAGGTTTTTCTGACAGATTGAGACTGAGATCAGACTGTGAACGTTCTTAAAATTACGAGAATTGCCCCTCTGGAATTCATTGTCAGCGGTTGCGCTTGCGACCACTAGACAACAAAGAGGCTGCCCCGATTCTTATAATGTGTGTGAAAATAGGACTTAAGTACCTTAAAAAGGTTCATAGTTACTTTATTTTGATGAATGAGCATATTTTACCTTTTATTTTATATTTTTCGAGGGTCTAGCCTCATGAATACTTCGGTCCTGGAAAGGTCGAAGGGTTATATAACCAGACTGTTACTGTCCAAACCCGATACGGTGGCTACCCCGTATATACGGAGGAGCTACGATATTTCTTAGTCGAACGCTAAACTTCAGTTGCAAATCGTATCTACCGGGACTCAACTGTAGTAAGTCTGCAGTAATATGGCGAAAAGGTTCATTTTATCTTGAGCAAATATAGCAAAAGGTAAGAGGATACGCTGGACCGTCCAATGTGCTAACATCAACATACTACGATCGCTCATCAGTCGTCACCAATCAGATTAAACCAATCTCAATCTGCGTAGGTTTTCCCAACTAAGTTCGAGTCGGCTTCCAGTCTAACCGGATGCAGTTGAATACCAGTATTTTAAATGGAGCGACTGCCGTTCTGGCCTCCACAACCCAGTTACTGGGTAAAATAATGCCCCTTGATAACACTGGTTGTCAGACTGTCAGAATACCAGACTACCCGTAACTACAGTCAGGGATCTTCGAATGAACAACGTGCTTTCCGAGGCACGGAGATGTTTCAATATGTAATTGATGGTCACCCATCTACGAACCGAACGCGGCAGGCGTAGCTCAAATCTTCGCTCGAGCCGTGTGGCTGTTATCATTTAGCCACGAGCCCCAATCCAGATTAGTGAGCCCTTAGATTAACAAGATTTTTTGCCGTTGCATCGTTTGCACGTCTTCCATTCTTCTTCAGTAATTTTAACGGTATTTTGTAGAGACAGTAGCTGGTAGTTTTAAGCAGCAGTAAATCTTCCTTATGGTGTCGTGTATCTCCGACCACGTTTGGATTATAATCGACTTTGTTTTGCAAACATTCGGCCGTTTAGTATTGTTATGTATTGTTATCTCGTCCGGTCAATCATGTCTTGGAGATACCTACATGTTGTCTTAAGTTACGATATCTTCATTAATAGAAAGAAAATACGTTTATTTGCGGTAAACATGACGCGTAATACTTTAGCTGGTGATAGCAAAAAGAATTTCAGGGGTTCGGACTTCTAAGGACTAAAAAATCGCGATGACAATAGTCTGCAGATGAGGTCTACGTTCCATTGAACCGCATCAGTGCCCTTGGGTATCTTATCAAATCTCCATGTGCTTAAAATTCGTATGTCAATAAGTTTATGATAAGTTGAATGTGTATAAGTTATATGACAGTGTTATTTTTTCTGATACTACATACTTTTTCTTTAAAGCCGAGCCAAGCCAAGCGTACGTCGGACACGAAGGATTCGGTTCCACTGTACAGACGCCAGCAGGTCAAGGTACCCGAAACTGTCAAATTTTCCCAATCAACCTTGAACCTAATGCTATAGCCATAAAGTTGAAAATCTAATAAAGAAATTTGACAGATTGTAGTTGCTTGATGTGATATTTAACACTGCATTTGTTTTAAACGCGTTTTTTTTTTGGAAACAAATAATAAAACTAGGTAAGTTAAAAATTAAAGGGGGTCCTTTAATTTTTAGCTTAGTTTTATTATTAGTTGTTATCATTTAGCCATTTTCCACTCTGTGAAAATTTCAAGTGTCTACCAAATACGGTTGAAAAGATTCAGCCCTGCGACAGACAGACGGACAGTCAGCGGAGCCTTAGTAATAGGGTCCCGTTGGCCGTCACCCTATGGGTACGAAACCCTAAAAAATATCGTAAATATTGTTACAATATTTAGAGCTGATTTTTTAATAATCTGATAACTTTATTCGAGGAATAATTTTGAAATTGTGACAGTTATTTCATACAAAAACTGTCAAACGTCAATTTTATTCCTCGAATAAAAGTTACCTGGCGATGGAAAAATCAGCCCTTAGAAGGATATGTTAACCTACTTAGCATTTGTCTCATATTCAACGCGTTTAAAATAGTTGATCCAAATGTCGCAAGCCGAAACATGGCTGACACAAGCAAATCTTCTGTCGTGGCATTGCGGCCGGAACTGGGAGATAAGGCACCTGACCTACATTGAAATAATACAACAGCTTCCAAGTATTGTTTAACTACTGAAAAAAGGGAGCAGCATTTATTTGCTGTGGTGAAACTGTAGCTCTAACTGTTATTTAAGAATAATAATAATAAATGTATGTATGTATGTGGCCGTGCTGCGACCTACTTCTGCCGCGTGGGCCCCTACGGGTATCCTCCGTGCCGCACACACACCAGCACCTGACCACGCCTGCACCTGCACCTGTCACCGGCACCTGCCTCGCGTCGCGTCTACCTCTTCAGCCTCCTCAACCCACCAATCACCCATCTTCATCCTTCCTCACCCACACACTATACACCACTGACCAGTTCATCTCCATTTTTTATATAATCTTTACTTATTATTAAATCTTTAATTAACTTCAACTTCCCTTTCTTTAATTTAAACTTAGTTCTTGTCGCTACACGACATTTTGGCATACATACATTTATTTAGCTAAGTTTACATTCGAGTGGATTGAATTCCTAGACCTCACCCTAGGATTCCTTGTGTTGTGAGATCCAGGGTCCTTCGTTCCGTTCACAAGTTTACGTAATATGATACATTTTTAAATTGATGATGTTGTTGATTGTTGTTGTTGTTTCTGTTGATGTTGTTGTTGTTTATTGTTGTTCTTTTTATTGTTTTTTTTTTTTTTTTTTTTAATTTTAATCTTTTTCTCGTTGGTTACTAACATAGCATATAAGTAGTGTGTATTACTAACATCATATGGATCAAGGCCTGAAATAAAGTTATTTTTTTTTTAAACTTAAAATAGGTATATAAGGAGTTATGTATACAAGGTGGTGTAACTTGTGTCAGTTGTATTAGTGTTGTAATAGAGTGTCTGTATGCTATAGGTACGTATCTAAGCGAGTGCTCTTATGTATTTGTGAATTGTCAATGGTGAATATTTTCTGTAACAAAAAAAGAGTACGAAGCAAAAGGAGTATGTAGCAGGTAGCGTTCTGTAGTTTCTACTTACCTCATGTTCATGGAATATGGATAGACGAAATGGTACGGTAGTCAAGAAAGTCTGTTGAATCTGTTGTACGTGGATGGGTGACCATCCATTACATATCGAGACCCCTTCGTGCCTCGTGGAAAGCACTTTAAGCAGTTGATCTACGTATGATGACGATGGGACAACGAAAAATTGCCCAAAAGTGTGAAAACCAGTCTTACTAAGGTGTATCGAGTAACTGGGTTGTAAAAAGCAGATAGGCATTCGCTCCGTGTAAAATACTGGTATTCAGCTGCATTCGGTTAGACAAGAAGTCGATTACATTGATTTTTGTATTGCTTAATAAGAATATATCATTTCAAGTTTAACTTTGTTTTTGTATAAGTTATTTGACGCCAATAACTCATTATTACTTAATCTTATATTATGACGGACTAATAAATAATCTTGGCCCCGACACACAAACCTCAAATTCCATAGAATTTTAGGTACTAATAAAATTGTTTGTCCGAATAACCTTGTAGGTTCCAAAGGATATTTGCAAAATATGAAAAAAAAAAATGTAATATTAATATTCTTGTGTCAAATGTCGGAGGCTATAATGTCAAGGTTAGATTCTAACTCCGTCATTTAGCAAGTTCTTATAATCCGGTAATGTCGTAATTATTTCTTTTATTATTTGAATAAGCGTCTCTCGGGCGAAGAAAACAAGCCAAAATCTTATGGCGATGGCGTTGCGTTTTTACGAATAAAACCAAACGTTGGTTACACGACACTCGTCACACTTCTTTGTAATTGGAGTCACAGACAGTCCACTGTGCAGGGCCTGCATGGAGGAAGACGAGATTGCTCAGAGAGGGCAGCTCATGTTCTTCTTAACTGCCTGCTGGTTGCCGCATGCAAGGCAAAGTATTTCGGTAACCCACGACCCCTCCGCCAGATTGTCAGTAACTTCAAGGTGTTGCGGAGTTGGAGTAGATCGAATCATCGATTTTTCCCCCATAAGCAAAATGGGCACTTTGAAGTGGAGTTGCGGACACCAGCCCGTCTTACCAATACTACACCAGTCTATGGTGAGGTTGGTAAGAACGGAGTGAAAAAAATTATTCGGGTTGACTTTGGAACTGTTGATCCGCTGTCTGGAGAAAAATAATCAGGCTGTGGTCATATCACAACTTGGATTGTTTTGTTTTTTCTAACGGTGGTCTGTCAAAGGTATCTAACGCAGTGTTTGTGACCATGACAGCTCATTTTTTTTATTGGAATCTCGCAGTTCAACCTAGGAGTTTATCGTCGGCTTAACTGAACTTGCCTGTGGTTGCCTCAATAAATTAAGGCCTCCGGTCAGATTAAGGCCACCAGGGTCTCTGGCTGTATGTCAACAAGTTTACGTTGCTATACATATACTATTATTATGGACCAAAAGTGATTCTCAGTGTGAAGGAAGGGGGAATTCTGCACGAGACTAAAATTAAATTTTATATTCATAGTAGCGTTCACTCTCCATGCATATCATGAAGCCTTGATGCATGCATTTACCGAGATTGTAGTTTACAGTTTAAAAAATTCTGATAGCCATTATTAGCAATTTTATGAAGAGATTAGAGAGAAATAAGAGATTAAGGGGAGATAAGAGAGATAACGAGAGAGATCAGAGAGAGAGAGAGTTCAGAGAGAGAGCGGGAGAGATCAGAGAGCGAGAGAGATTAGAGAGATTAGAGAGAGAGAGCGAGAGAGCAAGAGATATTCAAAGAAACGAGATGTTTTTCTGAGTGCTTTTACCAACATTTATTATTGTTTGTCTTTGGATATTAACAAACAATGCCAAGTTTTATGTGCACTTGGTTTATGTGGCGTTATGTTGACACTAAAAACGGCTACTTAAACTGATTGGACACTGAGGTATTACCTATTAAATTATTTGCACTGTAAAATATTTCCACATGTCATCGTGCGGTTTTGCAGGCTAAGTGATAAAAGCTAATGGGGTTTGTCAAAATAAATTGGCTGAAATTCAGTAAG
This sequence comes from Apamea monoglypha, assembly GCA_911387795.2. Taxonomy (NCBI): domain Eukaryota; kingdom Metazoa; phylum Arthropoda; class Insecta; order Lepidoptera; family Noctuidae; genus Apamea; species Apamea monoglypha. Next base: position 7,375,724 of record OU426918.1, read on the forward strand.
GGTAAAAATAGTAATAATCTCTATAATGAAATATATTATCACAGAGCGTAGAACACGTGTCACGAGAAAACCTGGTGTTCTCATGACGCGTGTTTGTTATCTATATAATTATATATATCTAAATATACTAATAATAAAACTGAAGAGTTTATTTCTTTGTTTAAATGCGCTAATCTCTGGAACTACCAGTCTGATTTGAAACATCACGCCATGACCCTTAGGAGCCAGGGGGTCTACTACGAAGTGCAAAGTGCGAATGATCGGATCGGACTGACGCATGGCCGAACCGAATATTATTGACAAATGCGAAAAAAATTCGGATCTGCTCAGTTGGGTCGGGACCATAGTCAATAATCGAAAGAGTGCAGGGGGTCTACTCCGAAGTGGTATCGGCCGTTTCCTGCTACGAAGTTACTATTTGGTTCGGTCGGTTCCGATCCTACACTCCTACACTCTTTCGAATATTGACTATGGTCCCGACCCAACTGAGCCGATCCGAACTTTTTTCGAATTTTTCAATAATATTCGGTTTGGCCATGTGTCGGTCCGATCCGATCATTCGCACTTTGCACTTCGTAGTAGACCCCCAGGAGTGTAGGATCGGGACCGACCGATCCAAATAGTAACTTCGTAGCAGGAAACGGCCGAACATTCGGCCGATACCACTTCGGAGTAGACCCCCTGGAGTCGGGGGCTGAAATTTCACGCGAACGAAGTCGTCGGCAGAAGCCAGTAAGAAAATAAACACTAATTTTTTTATCTACCGAACTTCATAACAGTTGCTTGTCCAATTTTGTTTACCAAACAAAGCTACTAAGTCAGCCATAAAAACGGCTAATGTTCCACCATTAATACAAAATGTAAATTAAGAAATTTCCCTGTTAAATTTATGCGGGTCTCTGTTTATAAGAATTATCATTCATGACAGGGTTTGATCCGACAATAGAACTTTCTTAAAGAATAAAACCGCTTGGAAGTCTTCTGTTTACCAAGCGTTATGGAATCAATGATCTTTCTAATTAAATTCTCTCAAGCTTCGCGTTAAATTCCTGCTTTCTAAGTCCGCAGTATTTTAAGTTATTTTCTTGTTAGAATTACTAGGAAAATGTTTATTTTGAGTAGGTGTTGAAGGGAGCTAAGTGCTTACAAGCTTAGAGGCTTTTTGAATACTTTTTCATTTTAGTTCAAACATTTACAAAATTGAGGTAATTTTTAGACACAATAATATCAAAAGTTATAAAATTGAGGTAATTTTTTGACGGAATAATATCTACCAAAATGAACAGCTAAAATGTTTTAAGTGAATTGAAGTTACGACATATGTTTTCAAGAAATAGGAAGTTAAAATTATCTGTCCATCTATACAGACTGTAACGGAAAGGGTATATACATACCAAGGACACGGCTTCTTTGGACGACATCAAACGATATTGGAAGGGTATTTTAATCCTATCTCTACATGTTCGGAAGTTACGAGATTTTTTAATACATTGATACCAGAAACCAAACTTTTAAAATTGAAATAAGCACATCACTAGCACTAAGTCAGCTGATCGGTGTCATCGAACTATTTGTAAGTAAAAATAAACCTCTTACTCCTGGTAATTCTGAATAAAAGGTTCCGCATGTTTATTTTTTGTTTACAAAATATTATTACTGACTTTTCCTAAACTTTGATTATGTTTGTGAACTAGCTACAATACAATTAATTATATTAAATTAGTATCAAAATTTAACGAAATAATATTTAGATACCTGCTTGCATTGTCACGTATCATTTACACACTTGTTGGATTTTTCCTTAGTTGCCCTTTTGTAGAAGATTACTTTTTAGATAATTATTATCTACATAGTAATCTTCCACCCACCTTACCATCGTACCTACAACACAGTAAATACCTAATTCAAAAACAATATTCCTGTAAATTTCCTAACGTTATTCTTAACCTTTTGTTTTGGTGGCCATAAGGATGAACGATGTTTTGCTTTAAATCGATGTTTTATTCGATTCACAGATCGAATCCGGTGCTCTTGAATCGATCTTCTAAATATTCATTCAAAAATCGTAAACAAAAAAATTTTAAACCCCATTTAACACACCTTTATTTTGTTTACAGTTGCCACTCAGGTAGGTACGTCTAAACTTTTAATAAATAATAATTGATAACCTTTCCGGCGTAATTCTACGACTTTCATTCAGATGGTACAGATGTAGTCGGTTAAAATCACTAAAATATGAACTTCAACTATTGTGTGCCCTTATCATAATATTTTTTACACATACGATCCAGGAGTTGTTTCGAAAAATCGTCAGCTCGTATCATTGAATTGATCATAAAAATCGAATCCTTACGTGCATCCAGGAATTAATTGCTTGAATAAACATTATTATTGGCCATTAGAACTTAGAATAGAAAAAGGATTTAGTAGTAACAATTTATGTCCAACTGAACCCAAAACTTCATTTCAATTCACCTCTTCGCAACTTATTCTTCTCCTAGTACAAATAAAATCACAGTGGGTTCCGTTCATAATTTTTAAAAGAAGGTCACTTTTTTAAATAATTATGATGAAAACTATTAACAAGTTAATAGTTTTTTGAAGTGAAAACTTCTTTAGCGGCGTTGAACACTTTTTTTGTAATGGGTAAAAAATGTTAAACTCGCGTCAGGACACGTGAACTGACCGAAAATTCGTAAGACGGTAAGTTTTTTAATTACAAAATAATAGCACGCACGCATAATTTTTGTCTGTAGGACTAACCGAAAGAATTATCGGAAGTTTATGGTCTGTCGGTGCTGTTTGAGTGGTACATGGGTTTTATTGGTTTGAGCACGTCTAGTCCTTTAGTCTAATTCAAACGAAGTCAATAAAAAATGTCGCAAAACTACATCTAACTGTGGAAAGAAATTAATAAAGAACTAGGACCGCACGAGTAACAGGAATTGTTATTGCCGAATTGAAAATTGTGTCGTACAGAACCCTAATTACGTCGTTACACACACAACGAAGCATCTTAGTGTGTGTAAACAAAATAGGTACCAGGATAGCAGGGAATAGGAGTTTTATTGTTATTGTTTTGTTCGACAGTCGACTCCTGACCCGCTTCTAGTGCGCTTGTTTCTATCCCTGTGATACGCGCATCAGTTCAGTGCGGCTACACCTAATTGACTTTTTTGTTGTGTTTGCAAAGTGTCGTTAAGTAATAGCGAATATTACGAAATGTTGATATGTGTCGGAGCAGAAGATAGTAATCATCTCAGTGGGTTGGGCGTGGTAGTAGAAGCGTGGCTTGACCTCCGCGATCCCCAGACCTAACCCCGTTAGACTTTTTTTTGTGGGTGTTTAAAAACGTAGGTAGTGCAGTGCAGTGGGTAGTGGTGCAGTTAGGTCCATTGTGGACCTAATGAAAGTGCGGATTGAGGCCGCCATAACGACATTAACACCAGACATGCAACGCAATGTTTAGGTGTCCTTGAACAAGCGAGCGGTTTTGGTACTTACGTGTGTACACCGAACCCCATCTTTAAAAATGTAAGTCAATTTACTAAATTAAGCAAAGCTTTAAGATTTTACTGTTTACTCGGTAATAAGTAATAATAAGGGATGAAACTAGTTAACCTACCTAAACTTTGTTTCGATTTTTTACGTAAGTTTTGTTATCTCAGTTTTTACGTGCAATTTCTGGCTTGATATTAACGAGTAATACATTAATATCATTAATCAATAATTACGCATTAATTTTTACATCACGGTGTAGGTAGGTATGTTTGGTTTATTGCGCGCGCGCGTGTCGGCACGGCGGGCGGTCACAAAGAACCGCAGCTGTAATAGTCTGTAAGCACTAGGCGCACAGAATTAGGCGCGAAAACCTTTGGCGGCGACGATTTTATTTCGGCGGTTCGGGCCGACAAAGAATACGGTAGACGATACTAGGCGCGCAGAAATACGGAAGAGATTTTTCGTAATATTGGCCATTAACGTGGAAGTCATTGACCTACGTAGTGCGGTGATACGTTTGTTATGATTTGAATTTAAGAAACCCAAGATACCGAAAATTTGGTATCAATTTTTAGAGTATTTTATTTTGAGTTGAAACCCTTCCAATATCGTTTGTTATCATCCAAAGAAGCCGTGCCCTTGGTATGTATACACCCTTTCCGTTACACGCTGTATAATAGATTCCAGCTTTTGAGCAATGTATCCGGATTCCGAACTCACTATCCGGGATGGCGATTGAGACACACCTATCCAAAGGATGACATACCTACTTATATTATTATTTACTAGATTCTGCCCGCAACTTCGTCTGCGTTAAATTTGTTGTTCCCCCGACCCCCCCCGTCAGACCCCGTCGCATCGCGTCACCTGGCCGCACTAGTACTTCATTTTCGTTTAACGTTTTTTCAGAATTTTTTTTTCGGCTCTTTACGGTCCTGGCGTGATGTTATATAACTTATAGCATTCCTCAAGAATTAGGCTATCAAATACAAAAATAATTTTCAAAGCCACTGGTAGTTCCCCCTACATAAAAATAATATTCATAGCCACTGGTAGTTCCACATACATAAAAATAATTTTCAAAGCCACTGGTAGTCCCCCCTACATAAAAATAATTTTCAAAGCCACTGGTAGTCCTCCCTACATAAAAATAATTTTCAAAGCCACTGGTAGTCCCCCCTACATAAAAATAATTTTCAAAGCCACTGGTAGTTCCCCCTACATAAAAATAATTTTCAAAGCCACTGGTAGTCCCCCCCACATAAAAACTTACAAACAAATTTTACTTTTTTATAATATTAGTATAGATTAGCATCTACAGTAGGTGCAGCTTATTAACATTAGTCGATAACTTGCTTGATATACAGCTTGCTTGAAAACCCCGGAAAGCGAAGGGCTGGGCCCTTCGAAACATATTATCGCATCAACTCCTCAAAGCAATAAGACAAAGTCATCACAGTAAGATATAACACCCATTACACACAGTCTCACACCGTTGTTCATTTGTTTACAGCCACTGACGTGTCTGTTCATCTGATATGCTTATATACGCAACCGTGTTCATCTTAACAGACCTATCCATTTCCTTTCAATATCGTACCACGTTCGAAGACAGTCCTTTAATTGAATGTATGCTCATAAAGGCTTAAATTATGCGTACACAATACAAGCAAAAAAGCACTTTATTTGTTTTACGACAAGGTTGGGTTTGGGTTTTCTTTGTCTTGTTTATTATGTACAGGTCGGTAGGAGTATAATGTGAAGATGAAGGGGTCATAGCTGTCAGGGGTACGTCTGTCATTGACACTAAGACTTGTTTTATATATTGAACGCAATCGAGTAGGAATTGTAAATTGAGATTGAAGAGCTTTTCGCTGTAATTTGAATACAATCCGGTTTTGAACTTTGAACTCCCATAAAAGGTACTTTGCACGTACGTAGATTGACTTGCTGATAAAAATCTTAGGAAGTTTTAATACGTAATGGTCTTGAAATCGTGATTCAGCGGCAAGCTTCTTTCTTTGTTTTCAAAGAATTCACGCTTTGAATGTTTGTTGTTTAAAGGTAGTCTGAAACTGAGTGAAAACAGACTGAAGCAAGGCTTAAATGAAGCCCAGAATTTCCAATTTATTACGTGTTCCAGTCGAACAACATCCAAATCGAACTGATTACACATGTATGCAACGTAACAGGACGTCCGGATGTAAATCGCTCACAGATGTCCCAGGGCAGATTACCTTTGAAGTTGATGAGACCCCATAGAGAGGTCACGTTCAAGGGAGCGAGTGACTTGTGGCACTTGAGCTGAAGAGCACCTGCCGGGTCAATGGGAACGTCCTCTGAGACAGCTAAACAACGATCGAGGGCCGTTCGAATAACTGTTCCATTCCAACCGACGACGTAAACACTGCCCCTAGGTTAACACAGTAATAACACTCATTATTATGGGGTATGGGGAATATTGCTCATGTTATTTACGATTATTGAGTGTCATAAATGGCCTACTTTACGACACATGTCGACGATGTCTTGAGCGTTTATTGATTCTGACACCCGCCGGATAACATTTTACGCGACGTTCAAATTATTTACGTAGTCGGCGCCGTGCAGTGTTAATGTTTATCTCAGCTTCCAGAACTTACTTGTGCAAATAGAACAAAGCATTGCCAACAAAGTATGCCCACGAATGTGCAGCGCAACACGTGAATCACGGTCAACCTTCACACGAGTGGAGCAACAAGTCTCCCTCTATTCAAAAATAAAGACGCCGCGCTCTGGAATCTCTCAATGGAGTACAATTAAGATTCTCCACGACTGCTGAGTGCCTTCATGCATACAGAGTACACGGGCCCGCCTGCAAAACGCAACTGTTTCACAATCTCAATAAATCTCACTTCACACAGCATTGAGCGCGCCACCACAGTATTTTTTATTTTTAAATAAAAATAAACTTTGCCCGATCGTCATAAACGATTTCAGACCCAATCCTGAAAGTAGTATGACCCAAATTTCAATAAACAATGTTGGTTCCTAAACGTTTAACGCTTCTCACGTTACGGCCTTATCAATGCAAGAATGTCATATCGACTTTTGGGGATATCTTTCTAGATTGAGCTCTAATACTTTGGGAAGAGTGTAAGTGTGCCGGAGGGTGGCCGAAATATGCGAGATGACATGCGACGAAAGACTTTATTGACCAGTAAGTTCTGTTTCAATGTCACGTTCTCACATTCAAGGACTCTTGATTATTATTTATATCAAACGCGTACAAAGAATTTTAATTTGGAAAAACCTAATAACCATCCAAATCGTGGGACATTTTTGTATCTTCCGGATCTCAAAGTCAAACAAATCGAGAAGTTTCACTACATCGCAATTCAATTAAAATTCTTTTTTATTTTCGTATCTTGGATAGGTCAAACGTTTTTTACATGTTTGTCGTTGAAATAAGATTATAGAAAAGAGGCAAAGGAAAAAGAAACTGTGAAAAGATTTTTTCGACCCGAAGATACGCAAAAGGGATCTGCAGACGCGATTAATCACCCATTCAAAGAGTTGCGAGAAATATGTCATAATGAATACGACGAGTGATTTATTTGTAACAAATTTACATGAATACTGCTCTACTTTTTAATATAAGTCGTCGAGTCGTGGAACTCGACGACAATAGCCAAGGCAGTCTCCAGTAGCATCCAAAGTTTCAAACAGACTCGTACCACGAACCGTCGCGACGTCGTTGCATCTGACACCAAACTATTCTTACTGTTTTTTTTCTTTTCACTTAAGTATTCCGCGAAGTTTCATTTCGCGCTGAAATCCGGACTCTACTACGATTGTCCGCTACCGTTTATCCGGTGACATTGATACATTCCGTGGCAGTTTCGAAGTGGGGCTTTGAGTCTTGGAACAATGCGCGCAATGTATGACTAGCGGTTGTAAATAATCGTTGCTTGATCTTGCGGTTTGAACAATGGGTTGACGCAAGAGGTAACCCAGAGGCGGAACAATCGACGATTAAAATTGTTTATAAAACGCAGTTCGATATGCCGGTAGTTATCGCGCAAGCGAAAATGTGCATGAACTACTCTCAATTGTTTTCGGTCGCCATTGGGAGCGCTGTTTCTTTATCGCGGTGGTGTTTGATAAGCAGTCGCGAAATGTTTTTTTGACGCCAAAAACTAGGTTTGTTTTTCTCAGAAAAATCTACTTAGCCTTTTTCCAACTATGTTGGGGTCGGCTTCCAGACTAACCGGATGCAGCTGAGAACCAGTAGGTATTTTACATGGAGTGACTGCCTATCTGACCTCCACAACCCGGTTACTGGGTAACACGATACCCCCTGCTTATCAGACTTGGGTTTCTGACCACCAGTAACGACTGTCAAAGATCTACGAATGACAGCCGGGGCTAACGGCTTAACGTGCTTTCCGAGGCACGGAGGGGTCTTGAATTCTCAATATGTAATGGATGGTCACCCATCAACGAACCGACCGCTGTCATCGTAGCTTAACATCCGATCGACCCGTGCGGCTGTTGTCATTTAACCTTTTCTTAGAAGAATTGTTTTAGAACGACGGGAAAATTAAGTATGGCTCACGTGTGATCAGCTGCCTGAAGAAGTAAGCTTGAAAACGGTTTATATTGATCGTTCAAATTATTATTATGTTATACATATCGGTATATTGTTCAGTCCAGTCAGTTATGTATTGTTCATGTGGCAGTTGTCCAATCATACAAGTAGGTTCAAATCAGCGCTAAAAATATTTAATCTTATCCAGATGTCTTGTTTCTCTATTATATACTAAACTTTAAAATGTTTTATGATGTTACAAAATTAGCATTTCCTCTAGAGTTCAAGAAAACGCATCTTATTTTTATGTGCTTTTATTAAAATTCTGACACGCACTCCTGGCTAATAAATTGTAGACATTCAGCAGCTGGCCTATTTGCCTAGTTTAACATGTTTTATTTATAAATTTAATGAAGTTTAGTGTTATGTATTTTGTTTGCAGAATTATGACTGAAATACTTTCGGTTTCGATGTCTGCCTACCTACGTCATATCGTATGAATGAAAGAGAGAATATTTGTCAGATTTTTATTTCAGTAACGTTAGGGAAAAATCTGTGCGGAAAAACAGTAAGTACCAAGCTATCGGAGACGCACGTTCCTGCACCCAGATATGGATGGACCTTTAAGAACATTTAAGCTCAATTTACACTGCCGCGGAACGGAGTGGAAGCGAGCGAGCGATTATACATAGCAAAATGAACTTTATGTCAATTGTCTAACGTACAAACTAGATACGAGCTTATTATTGCCGGAATTCCCGAGAATGCGCGATAATTCTCCAGAAGCTGCGCGACGTGTGCATCTAATTTGTGCGTTACACTTTTGACATAAAATTCATTATGCTTTGTACAAAAAAAAATCGCTTCCATTCCGTTCCACGGTAATATAAATTGTTGTCCATAAGTATAATCAGCCTATAATGGTCCCACGGCCTGGAACACAGGCCTGCTTTCTGTTAGATGCAGTGGTCCATAATCCACCACGCGAGCCCAGTTCAGGGTGGCGTATGTCACACGTCTTCGAATTTTTGAAGTGAATACTTCTATAGCGGCGTTGAACACTTTTTTGTAATGGGTAAAAAATGTTAAACTCGCGTCAGGACACGTGACCTGATCGAAAATTCGTAAGACGGTAAGTTTTCACTTCTGTCGGCACTCCCGGAGTGCAATTGTTTTTTGGTTCTAGGACTTGCCGGTTTCCTCACGATGTTTTCCTTCACCGTTTTGAGTGAAGTGCCTGCTTGGGATCGAACCCACGACTGGGCCACCACTGCTCTCTTTTCTTTTCTTTAAAGTGTCAACGATGCTTTTTCCCGCTAGGATTGGCCTGTATTCTAGGTAGGATATTTTTCAAAGTATGAAAAAAAAATACCACTTCACAAAAAAACTTTTTAATTCTCCCCCGCATCCTAAAATGAAAATGCATAGACTGCACAAACAAAACAGTAGCGCCAGCATTCTATTATGCAAAACCTTAATGATATGTGTTTACCTGCGCCTGGGCTATACAACCTATTAGCATAATATGAGCATCGTCCACCTGTTTAGTTCAGGCTAATTCGCTTGTGAAGTAGGTAGCCCGTAAAATTTATTAATTTTCACTATCCAGCAACATTGAATGTGGACATTGGCGGAGCTCCCGCCGGCCCGTCATAATAATTTCCTATCAATTTTAGTGAATTTTGCTGCGAGTTCGATCGAGCGAAATTATTTTGTAAGCTGGTATTAAATGTGACGATGTAGTGGAAGGTGTAGGAGAGCATTAATACATTAATCAGACGATTGAACTTAGTATAGAATCCGACAAATCATAGGCTTTTTCATAAACTACAAAATTATATTATGAGGCCTGATATCGAAGGCGGGGAAGGCTGCGAGGGCGGCCAAAAAGAGAGAGAGGCGGCAACGGCGCAAGGAGCGAAGTGTCGCGGCTAGGCTTCGTGCCCCGAAGTCCGCAGCTGTAGTGATCACACTACAGCCGGAGGCGGAGAAGAAGGGCATGTCCTACCGCGACGTGCTTGCCAAGGCGAGGGCGGCGGTGAACCTCCAGGAGCTCGGCGTTGCGGAGGGCCTCCGGGTAAGGGTCACTGCGACTGGGGCCCGGATGCTGGAGGTCCCTGGTGCGGCCAGCGGCCCGACTGCTGACGCTCTGGCCGAAAGGCTTAGGGCGTCCCTAAGTGCAGACGAGGCCCGAGTGTCCAGACCCACTAAGTGCGCTGATATGCGCATCCTGGGTCTGGACGACTCTGCGACGGTGGAGGAGGTGGTGGCTGCCATCGTCAGGACTGGGGGGTGCTCTGCCGAGCAAGTGAGGGCGGGCACCATTCGTCCTGACTTCACGGGGATGCAAGCCATTACGGTGAGCTGCCCCGTGTCGACGGCCCAAAAAATAGTCGGGGAGGGCCGAAGGCTCCTGGTGGGCTGGGTTTCCGCGCAGGTGAAACTCCTGGAACCCAGACCTCTGAGGTGCTTCCGCTGCCACGTGGGCAACCACGTCGGAGCTAAATGCACCTCGGAGGTGGACTGCAGCAGTCTCTGCTTCCGCTGCGGTCAGCCCGGTCACAAGGCCGGCTCATGTAATGCCGCAATGCCGCACTGTTATGTATGTGCGGCAGCTGGCAAGCCGGCCGATCACCGGGTTGGGAGCAAGGCCTGCGCTCCACCCGCCAAAGCGAGGGGCAGGGTCAAGCCCTCCGCCACCGCCGTCATCGCCGCAGCCGCCACCACCACTGCCGCCGCTGCCGCCTCCACCGCCGTCGCCGCCGCATCCATCGCGGCTGGGCCCTCACAGGGGGCCCTAGAGGGGGCTGATATGGAGTGCCAATAATGGCCCCATTACGCCTCCTCCAGGCGAACATCAACCACTGCGCCTCCGCTCAGGATCTGTTGCTCCAGAGCATGGCGCAGTGGTCGATTAACATCGCCGTGGTCGCTGAGCCGTACTTTGTCCCGCCCAGGGACGACTGGGTGGAGGACCTGAGCGGCTCAGTGATCCTTATTTCGTCGGCCGCCGCCGGTACCCCGTCCCTCGAGGCGGTCAAGAGAGGACGGGGGTGCGTGGCAGCACGGTTCGGGGAGATAGTCGTGGTAGGGGTATACTTCTCCCCGAGCCGAACTCTCGCCGAGTTCCACAACTCCCTTGCGGAGCTGAGAGTCGTCGTCGTTGGGCTCCGTTCCCTCCCCGTACTCGTCCTCGGGGACTTCAATGCTAAGAACGTGGCTTGGGGTTCCCGGTATACGGACACACGGGGCAGGATGGTGGAGGACTGGGCTCTGGAGACAGGCCTGGTCGTCCTAAACCGGGGTTCGGTCCCAACATGCGTGCGGATGCGGGGTGAGTCAGTGGTGGACATCTCGTTCGCCAGCCCCGCTCTGTTGCCGCATGTCGTCAACTGGCGCGTCATGGAGGAGGTGGAGACCTATTCCGACCACCGGTACATCCGGTTCGACGTCTCCGCCCAGACCTCGAGCGCGCCAGTCCGACAGGCCCCGGGTGGTCCGCGGTGGGCGCTGAAGCAGCTGGACCGGGAGCTCCTCCTGGAAGCCTCGATCGTGCAGGCCTGGGTGTCACCACCGGACAGGCCTGCTGACATCAACGACGAGGCGGAGTGGTTCCGGGAGGCCATGTCCGAAATATGCGACGTGGCAATGCCCCGGGTCCAGCCCGGACGCGCCCGGCGCCAGGTGTACTGGTGGTCGCCGGAGCTGACGTCTCTGCGCGAGGCGTGCGTGGCTGCGCGACGTCGGTACACCAGGCACCGCAGGCTCCGTATCCGCCCTCCGGATACGGAAGCCATGCAGGCGGAGCTGTACGAGGAGTACAGAGTGGCGAAGACCGCCCTCCGAGCGGAGATCCTGCGGGCCAAGAGTTTGGCCCGCGAGGAGTCGCTGGGGATTCTGAACAGAGACCCGTGGGGACGCCCATACAAGATGGTGCGGGAGAAACTCCGCCCATGGGCTCCCCCGCTGACGCAGAGTCTCCGGCCCCAGCTCGTGGAGGACGTGGTGAGCGCTCTGTTTCCTTTGCGAGGGGAACATACTCCCCCGCCCATGGCTCCGCCTCCTGCGGTGCCAGATGCGGACCACACCACCGACGACGACGGCGATGCTCCGGAGGTGACCGAGGTAGAGCTGAGAGTGGCGGTACGTAGGCTGAATGCCAAAAATACCGCCCCAGGACCCGACGGCTTACCTGGAAAAGCCTGGGTTCTGGCCTTGGAGGCTCTCGGGCCTCGACTAAGGGGGCTACTAAGCGCATGCTTGGAGAGGGGCCAGTTCCCACTACGTTGGAAAACGGGGAAACTGGTCCTCATCAAGAAACCGGGGCGCCCTGCGGACTCTCCGTCCGCTTACCGGCCCATCGTGCTGCTCGACGAGGTGGGCAAGCTCTTTGAAAGAGTCATTGCAGACCGCCTTGTCGAGCGGCTGGTGCGGGTGGGGCCGGATTTGGCGGAAAGCCAGTTTGGTTTCCGCAGGGGGCGCTCTACGGTGGACGCCATCATGCGTGTGCGAGCCCTCACGACGGGGGATGCCGTGGCCCGGGGTGGGGTTGTCTTGGCGGTGTCTCTAGACATCGCCAATGCCTTCAATACCCTGCCCTGGAGTTGCATCAGGGAGGCACTCCGGTATCACCGGATGCCGACCTACCTCTGTCGCATTGTCGAGGCCTATTTGACGGACAGAGCCGTCATCTACCCCGGTCACCGGGGAGAGTGGAACCGGCGAGAGATGTCGTGCGGTGTCCCACAGGGATCGGTCCTGGGGCCGCATCTGTGGGATATCGGGTACGACTGGGTGCTGCGCGCCGACCTCCCTAGCGGCGTCAGCGTAGTTTGCTACGCTGACGACACGCTGGTCCTAGCGCAGGGGAGGTCGCACCAGGCGGCGGCCGAAATAGCGACACGCGGGGTTGCGACAATCGTTGAGAGGATCCGGCAATTGGGACTCGAGGTGGCCCTGCACAAGTCCGAGGCCATGTGTTTTCATGGTCCTCGGGACGCGCCACCGTCGGGTTCCCAAATAACGGTAGGAGGGGTTCACATCGGCGTCGAGTCGACGATGAAGTACCTGGGACTCGTCCTCGACAGCCGGTGGAACTTCGTGGAGCATTTCCGACGTTTGGCTCCCAGACTGGAGCGGGCCGGGGCTGCCTTGAGGCGGCTCCTGCCCAATCTAGGGGGTCCAAACGCCTCCTGCCGGAGGCTATATGCGGGGGTCGTGCGGTCCATGGCCCTTTACGGGGCACCGGTGTGGGCGCGTTCCTTGAGGCGGCGACCAGTCCGCCGGTTGAACGCGTCCCAAAGGGTCATGGCCGTCCGGCTGATCCGAGGATACCGCACGGTCTCCGCTGAGGCGGCGAGCCTCCTTGCCGGATTGCCGCCATGGGATCTGGAGGCAAAAGCCCTCGCCCACATATGGGAGTGGCGAGAGGAGGCAAAACGCCGGGGCGTAACTCCGCTGCCGCGAGAGATCACGGTACAGCGGACAGAGCTCCGGCGGGATCTCATGGCGACATGGAGAGTGCGATTGTCGCAACCCAGTGCTGGGCACGCCACAATTGCGGCGATAAGTCCCCTCTTTGAGGAGTGGATGGAGAGGCGCCACGGCGCCCTCACCTTCCGCCTGACGCAGGTCCTCACCGGACACGGTTGTTTCGGGAGGTTCCTGTTCAGGATAAGGCGGGAGGAAACGCCAGGGTGTCACCACTGTGTGGATCGCCCGGAGGACACGGTGGAGCATACGGTGGAGGTCTGCCCGGCTTGGGCGGAGCACCGCCGCGTCCTCGTGGTGGCGATCGGCGGCGGCGATCTCTCGCGTCCGGCCCTGGTCCAGGCCATGGTACGGAGCGAGAGTGCATGGGAAGCCGTCACCTCCTTCTGCGAAGCAGTAATGCTCGCAAAGGAGGAGGCGGAACGCGTGAGGGAGAGGCTATCTCTGCGCCCTCACGCCCCTAGTCGCCGCAGGAGACGCCCTGGTCGTCGGGAGTCACCAGCCGACTCCCGGCCACCGTAGGCGCGGGCTTGCGGGTGGCGAGCTATGGGCAGCTCGCCGCCCGGCAAGGACCAGGCCCGAGTCGACGGCGCGTTGTGTTCCACGCGCGCCTCAAAGAGATGTCAGCAAGAAGTGACGGGGTCCGTTAGGGCCGCTGCCTGCCAGGGTCGCGGGTTGTTCGGAAGAGATACCGTGGTCCCTGGCATAGGCAACTGAAGGAACACGGGTGGGTTTTAGTCAGTAAAAGTCTGACACGCCCTCCTGCTCCGCCCAGAGCGGGAGAAGTCATATGATGATTTCCCACCCAGAAAAAAAAAAAAAAAAAAAGGCCTGATATCTCCGACGGTGCGTTGTGTTCCACGCGCGCCTCAAAGAGATGTCAGCACGAAGTGACGGGGTCCGCTAGGGCCGATGCCTGCCAGGGCCGCGGGTTGTTCGAAAGAGATACCGTGGTCCCTGGCATAGGCAACTGAAGGAACACGGGTGGGTTTTAGTCAGTAAAAGTCTGACACGCCCTCCTGCTCCGCCCAGAGCGGGAGAAGACATATGATGATTTGCCACCCAGAAAAAAAAAAGGCCTGATATCTCCCCGGTCGTGTCGGATTGTAGTCCAGACAATGCGTGTGAGGGAAAAGAGAGTGCACCTGTGCCTGCGCACACACTTGCGTACTATAATATCTCCTGCGCCGAAGGATAGTCTCCACTGAGATTTGTCGCCATAGCCGGAATTCGGTCTGGTGGACTTTATATATTTTTTATATTATGAGGAATAATGTAAAGTTTGCTAAATCGTTATCTGTACATAGAGAATCACATCGTAACAAAAAGTTATAGCAGTAAGTAGCAGACTAATGCCTGATACCTGCGATATCGAATTTTCGCCGATATCGTTGATAGAAGTTCATAGCAATCAATGGGCACCTTTTAAATGCGTTGAAAGTTCTTTTAATTCTCATTGATAAGCAAGTAAAAAGAAACTGTTTTTTTCTTCTTTTTTATTCTTACGAGCTGGACTCCTTTGGTCCATGACAGCTCTGGACAGAGAGAGAGGTGGAAAGAGAGTTGGAACGAATTTGCCCTGCAGTGGGACATTAACGGCTTAAAATAAATAATTCCTACAAAGAGTGGTATGATTTGGAGGGTCTCCCAATCGAATACTCCATTGCAATTAAAAAAACTTAAACTTATTTTTTTTTTATTGGACTAGAAAGTGAAGTAACATGCACAACTTAGTTCTCACTTAACGCACCTTAAAGGGACACTTGGCCATGAAACTGAGCAGGAAAGTTTACGTCAGAGAGAAGGACATTAACTACTTTTTAACTAGACCAAGTAGGGGAGTTTTCCTTGTGATAAGGAGAAATTATTTCACGACTTTACGTGGCTTTAGTGTGCAAATATTTATGGTAAGTAGCGTAAGTAATTGAGTTGACTTTTTACACAAGATTTCAAATTTTTTAAAATAAATCTACAGGACAAATGGCGATTTATTCTAATCAATTATTCATTATAACATATTTTAAATTCGAATGAAAAACTGTTTTTTGTTATATCTTTCCATTTTATTAGATTTTAGTAATCTGTAAATATAAAAAAAAAACACTAACTAAACACAACTTGAAATCCCAATGCAAGTTCGTTTTATTTATAACTAGCTGACCCAGAATCTGACCGGAACTTCGCACCGCCTCAGAATCAATAAGAAAATTATTATCTATTTTTTTTCGTGAATTTTGCTCATTTTTTAGTAGTTATTCTGCTATTCGGAGCGGAGACAAATCCAACTAATCAAAGATCATAAAAATCAGTCCAGCCGTTCTTGAGTTATAAATGGTGTCACTAACCTGACTTTGTTTTATTTATACATATAAATTTCAACATTTTATGCATTACTTGCCTACTTCATACGACTTACAAGCTTACTCTAAAGAATCATCATAAAATCCGACGGTTATCTTATTAACAACAGCTAAGCTACCTACAACTGCAGAATGCACATCGCCCGATACAATCTGTTCCGGACTCGTCACTAACAAGCCAATTATTTACGTCAAGATATTTAATCCAGTGAGAACCCATCGCGATGGAAAATAAATGATCATGTTACTATGTCTATTTCAGTTGAGTGGGTACAAGTTTACAAATGCGACAGAAAAGTGTTAATTCCTGTGATTGTTAACTCAGATAAAAAATTTAGTTTTGACTTATTTAAATCTTAGTCCGGAAGCGTCCAGATTAGCCTCGACGAGTTGTCACCTGGGCAGTCGGACCCTCAACCGCCTGGGTGGCAAAAGGGTGTCCATAGTTACAAGTTTATTTTTACACAAGCGCCAGCACATCAAGCTACTGCAAGCTGTCAAATTTCTTTAATAGATTTTCAATTTTATCGCTAAAGTATTAAGGTTCAAGGTTGATTGGGAAAATTTGACAGTTTAAAACTTAAAAAAAAAGTGCCATTCGGTTTGCAAGTACCAACCGTATGGCACTTTTTTTTTCCGGGGTGGAAGATCCTCATGGATGTTCGCCGCCCTGGGGCGGGCGTCGGGGTCTGTCAGACTCTTACTGACTAAAAACCACCCCAGTGTTCCATCTCACACCTACGCCGGGGGTCGCGGGAACGTACGATCCTTCCGCAACCCCCGACTGGAACCGTATGGCACCTACCCTAACAAAACTTATAATACTTTCTATCAGTAGTGAGCGATCATAAGCTTTAGGACAAAGTGGCATAGTGACCACGGCTATCCTTTGAACATCACTATGAATGATGAGTATTAAATACATTAAAATGTATAACGTGTAAGTTGTTTATTTAATAGACGATAAATATTGAATAGTTTGTACATAACCATTTCACTTGAGAATATTTTCTTGTTTCTTACTTTTTAGAGCGTGATTTTTCAGTACCCAAGTCTGGTTTTAGTTTCTGAACTTACTTTTTTATTTCTAGTCTATCGCAATTTCAAGTAAGTCTTGAAAAACCACATAAAAATCCGTATCGTACTATTTTACCTGTTGGCTCTTACTTGACGACATCGCTAACCCTCGCCAAATCACTTCCAACACGTTTGAATACCTTTACAAAAGCGTGTCTCTTCTGAAAACACATTGTTTTAGTTTCTTGTAGCTGAGCGAGTCTATACTTTCGCACAGTTATATAGTTTTTTTTTTAATCTCTCGGAGTCTTCACTCACAGTTACGTTATTTTTTTGAGTATTTTCGTCGTCTAGGCCCGTGGATGCATGGTGAGTCAATACAGTCCTACTTTTGGCTTTAAGGTTTTACTATTTAATTCCAGTCTATTGCAATTTCAAGCCAGTCTTCTATAACAGTTCCAACAAAAAGAAAAACTATATAAAAACCGTATTAGGTACCATTTCACCTGTTGGCTGCAACTTTATCACGTTTCCGTCGCGATAACATCGCTAACCCCCGCCAAATCGCTTCCTACACGTTTGAATACCTTAACTACAAGTGTGCCTCCTCGGAAAAACATTGTTTTTAGTTTCTTGTCTACAGTTCTTTGTAAGGAATGAGGTGAGGTAGTGAAATGTTGAGAAATTGTGACTATTTTGTCAATCCATAGTAACTTTGGGAATTAGCCTTTAAATGTTGTTGAATTAATGTTTGTTGTTGTTATTATTAGTTACTTAGTTTTTTTTTTCAGTTTCTGTAGGTGCCTTAATCTGGGTCAAATAAATTTATTTTATTTTCTTTTTTTCAAATGCATAAAAAATAGGTAATGCTAGATGAACATTTATATATATTTATGAAAAGAACCTGCGGTTGAGTTCAAACCTAATAGGAAAATCTCGAAATAAATACGAGAGATTACTAGCATTAATATTTTGTCTCACGAAAGTTAAAACAAGAATATATTGATACCATGACGAATATACCATAAGACATAATGCCAATAGAATACACAGTTGCCTATGTGAGCAAAGCCGCGGGCGCATCTAGTTTATATTATATTTTAATTTGATCATTTTGATCTCAAAGTATCTATCGTAAATTGATGTAAAGCTATTACATGTCAATCCCTGCTTCAGGCCTACGGTTGGCTATCGATAGATTGAGGAAACGCGTCGGGAAAGCGTGTGTCCGTTATTTTGATTGCAGTCTGTCTGGTCAAGTCCGTTACTCCAGATATGTCCATCTGTCATTTTAGATTCCGATGCGGTTACAATTTTTTTTAGAGGATTGGAGTAAACTTCTGTCGGGTACACCCGAAATCAATCTGGGACAGACTCAGAATCTCTTTGAGATAATAATGTGGAATGTTTTAGAGAATCTTACGCTAGGGGTCGCCCTAGGAGGACATATGGTGACTTGGTGATGTTCTTCAGGAAAGTCAGGTGCGTAGTCCTCGCAACCGGCGTGCGTGTACGACGAACCAAAAGGAGTATGAAAAGATCGTAGCAGGTAACGTTCTGTAGTTTCTGCCTACCCTCATGGGAAGAATGCGTGAGTTTATGGATGTTTTTAGAGCATCCTGTAACATAAAGACCCGTGTCGTGTTTGTGTCTATATAGTTTCTAATGTAGTTTCAATTTTCACAAGCAGACGAGTGCTAAACCGCAGACATAATCTCCGGTTTATCAAAAACAAATGCGTAAATATTTGGAGGAGAAGAGTAACGTAAAATACAAGGCAATATCTTACTTAATCAAAAATAATACATACTAAGGCAATATTATCGTTGTCAAAAATATACTGAAAAATGAGTTTTCTCTGGCGTATACAGAACAATTTCGTCATGTGCCAAAACAGGGTTTTCAGCATATTTTGACAACTCGGAGACTGTGTTGTAGCGAGTTGGAGTATTTGATATAGCTTTTTTTTAGTATATACTATGTTATAGCTGGCTAGTAATGATAACCTTGAAGCGCTATACACAAGCACAGTACAATTAATCTGTGCTGAGTCAATTTTGTCTGAAGCGTTGCGAACCTCTCAGCGGGATTGTCCGAAAGGGTTACCGCTACCCCGGAACATAAAGGGCAAAGGAAGGAACATGGGTGGGTTAAAACCAGTGTCAGACAGTCAGACTGTCAGACTGTCAGACTGTCAGACTGTCAGACGGTCAGACTCTTACTGACTAAAGTCAGTAAGAGTCTGACACTCCCTTCCGCTCCACCCAGAGCGGGAGGGATCATTTGATGATTTCCCATCGGGGAAAAAAAAAGGGTTGCGACCCGTAGACCATTAGATCTGTAGACAATTTTTTATTTTTATTAAGTACCTGTTACTTGCTGACAAGCCTACGCTGCCATACCTACTGTAGTTTGAAAACATTATAAAAGCCAATAAATGATAAATGATTTTATTTTATTTTGTTTGTACAAACACTTACACGTCAATCATATTATAAAACTAGATGAGGTCGGCTTTTCCTATTTGACTAGTCTGAGAAGAAAGGCCGAAACAAACACACAGTCTCTTTTATAGTCCAGACATAATCTTAGTCAGATCATATGCAGACCATGTAGATCGATGTCTGAGATGGTATTTTGAGCAAAGAACCAATAATTTTTGAAAGAGTCACCGTGGAGTTTCTTGCCGGCTCTTCTCCATAGGAAACAACCAATTGGAACCGTGCACTTAGCTTCTGACGTTTCATAAGTGCCCATGTTGGTTTATGTGAAATAAAATAATAAACAAACAGCCTAACACAATTTTGTATGCTACAAAAATAATAATGATTATAATCAGAAATTGTCAGGAGCTTGGACCCTGTTCCCGATACCGGTGGGCTACTATTTTTTATATTTTTAAATGATTTTTTATATTTTTGTTTATAAAAATATTTAAAAATGTAATTTATATGTACAGACGCCAGCAGGTCAAGCTACCCCAATCTGTCAAATTTTCCCAATCAACCTTGAACGTTAATGCTTTAACAATAAAGTTGAAAATCTATTAAAGAAATTTGACAGATTGTAGTAGCTTGATGTGCTGGCGTCTGTACTTAGTTGAAATAAAGAATAATTATAATAAAAAAAAACTTGAAAAGCGTGTATTACTTATTTATATCCCTTGACTTTACACGACTATAAACATGTCTCCTTTAACACTTTGGTTTAATATTTGATTGAAACTGATTGTACTTTGTGTCGCGTGAAAATTATATTCGTTTTGCTTTTCTACCTATATTAAATTGTGAGCGACTGTTACATCGAACTAACATGATTTGTTGTATCGATAAGTTAATGCTCCTTCCATATTATAATGTTATTTTTTTATGAAACATAGTGATTTTTGTGTTATTAGTTGATTGAACACGATTGTGTGGTGTTAAAGAAATAGTTTTTGTTTGTAGTTATTTGTGAGTTCGTTTGCTTTAATATAGTCTTTGATTTATTATGTTAGTGGTCGATTAGTGGAAATTATAGACGACAAATAAGTAAAGGTAAAAATATGTACTAATATTATATTTTTCAGACATCAATCTACATAGCCTTTTCCCAACCGTATTGGGGTCGGCTTCCAGTCAGTTGAATAACAGTATTTTACATGAAGCGACTGCGTGTCTGACTTCCACAACCCAATTACTGGGTAACATGACAACCCTTGGTAATACTGGTTGTTAGATTTTCTGGCTTCTGACTACCCGTAACGACTGTCTAAGATCTACGAATGACAGCCGGGACCAACGGCTTAGCGTGCTAAAAATAGTCACCCATCCACAGACCGACCTCGGCAAGCGTAGCTTAACCTTAAGCCCCGTGCCGTGGATATTTATACCTTACCAATATCAAGATTACCTAACTTGATATTGGTAAGGTATTTTCGTATTTATTTTTCCTGTAGAAAACTTAGGATAGCTTCAACAAAAACTGGACGTGTACCAATTCTATCTGCCCAGAATCTTAAAATAGAACACTAACTCTAAACTTGTCTTGTTTTAAGTTTCTTTTAAACTTGACTCAGCAAATTGCAATATACTTAAGTAGAAGATACTCGTAGAATGTTTACCACCGTTCGATTGACTCAGGTTAGTTCCACAGAATAGATAGGTACAGAAGGCCAGCTCCATCAAACGAGCGAAAACCGGTGCAAGCACACAGACACGCATGCTTACGGAGATCTCAATTCAATACTAACATCCGCAGGGTCGAACCAAGGTTAAGCTATTCTTGAAGCGGTCGATTTGTGGATGAGTGACTCGAGATCTCTCCATGGCTCGGAAAGCACGATAAACCGTTAGTCCCAGCTGTCATTCGTAGATCTTGGACGATCTTCGACGGGTAGTCCAAGGGTAAGTAGGACCAAAGGGTATCGTGTTAGCCATTAACTGGGTTGTGGAGGTCAAATAGACAGTCGCTTCATGTAAAATAGTGGTATTCAGCTGCTTCCGGTTAGACTGGAAGCCGACCCCAACATAGTTGGGAAAAGGCTACGCAGATTGATTGGCAGTCGCGATTTGCACTCGCTGTACGCGAGCCGTGTCTATGTGTGCGAGCATTTTCCCTCGGTGTATCGAGCCGGCCTTCTGTACCCTATTTATTCTGTGTTAATTCTTTTCTCGGTTCACGCACGATAAAATCAAATTAGCGGAGTTAATTGTTTCCCCCTACGGTTTACTGTTACAGCCACACTAGACACGCACTTGTTCAGCCTTCTCAAAGGACGTAGAATTCTTGGGAATCCATGTAGCATAGCATCATTGGCAATGGATGGACTTGTGGCTAAGTAATAACAGCCGCACGGGTCGATCGATCAGGTTAAGCTACGCTTGCCGCGCTTGGTCCGTGGATGGGTGGCTATCTTTACACCGAGACCCCACCGTGCCTCGAGAAGGACGTTAAAATGTTGGTCCCAGCTATCATTCGTGGATCTTTGACGGTCGTTACGGGTCGTCAGAAGACCGAAAGTCTGACGACCAGTCGGACCAAGGGGTATCGTATTGCCCAGTAACTAGGTTGTGGAGGTCAGATAGGCAGTCGCTACACGTAAAATACTGGTATTAAGCTGCATCTGGTTAGACTAGAAACCGACCCCAACATAGGTTGGGAAAATGTTAGGCAGGTGATGATCCTGACTGATCATGTCGAAGATGATGTTGGGTTTGTTCTATTGGGTTTTATTTGGCCAAAGTTAGCAAAATGATTTACTTCAAGAGGAAAAAAATCCTTCATTACAGGACCACTTTTAAATGACTCGAAAGTGCAGTTCTTAATTCAATAGGTTTTGAGGTTATAAATATTTTTATTTATGGCTTGACAAGCTGTCTCCATTGGGATTTCCATTAACTTTCAGTCCTTATTTAACCCCTTCAGGGGATGAATTTTCAAAAAAACTTCTTTAGTCCTAACTTTCGTTATAATGGGAACTCTTGTGCAACATCAGCGGTTTAGGAAAGAAAGAAAGAAAAAAATAAGAAATCAGCAGGACAGTGTGCCTCACGGGTGCGCCAAAAAGGCCCAGTTCAGCAAAAATACCAGAAAACTGATGCCTGACGCTGGTTTTCAACTGGACCTGACCTGACCTGTTTAGGCTGTGCATTGGCTGTCCAGTCAATTAATGAAATTAAGATTTTTATTAAGAAGATGTTTCGATTATCCTTCTGATACATTTGTAATACCCAAGAGCTCACCGGCCAACATTAAGTTGAGTCATTGCAAGGCAAAAGAAGCACAAAAGACAGGATGTTGTTGCTCAAACATTTGTTTCTGCCACTTTTAGCTTGGAGCCAGGCAAATACCGAAAGCGCACGCAAACAAGAATTTTGCAAATAATTGAAAACCCTGCTTGTCTTTACGCAGACGTTGCGCAAAAAGTGCTGCTTCATGGACTTGTAAATATCATAAAACCAACAATATTCAATCATAAAACCACCATTTAAAAGTAAAAATACGACGACGAAAATGTTACTTTGGTAATGATGAATGAATGACGGGTGTGATTAACGAGGTCCATATTGTATAGAGTTCCGGAGGTCTCATCACCATCATCACGTTTTCATCTTCCATTCTCCCCTGTCGACCGTGATGCTGTTATCCACTCATCTTTTCTTTGCCTCTCCATCCATCACTCTTTAGTCATCTATATATGTACATATAAATACTATAAATAAATAAAATTGAAGCGTCTGTTTGTAATGCAAAATAACAGCTTTTGAATAAATGTAAGTAAGGTACGGACGCCAGCACATCAAGTTACTACAATCTGTCAAATTTCTTTAATAGATTTTCAACTTTATCGCTAAAGCATTAAGGTTCAAGGTTGATTGGGAAAATTTGACAGTTTCGGGTAGCTTGACCTGCTGGCGTCTTAACATAAAACAAAAAGCTATTTTTTAATTTTTTGGTCTGTCTGTCTGTTTGTTCCGACTAATATAAGAAATAGCTGAACCGATTTTGATGAAATTTGGTATAGGTATACTTTGAACAAAGGCTACTTTTTATCGACATACCACGCGGGCGAAGCCGCGGGCAGAAGCTAGTCTACAATTATAATTCATTTTATCATCTACAATGAAACAAATTAGATGTGTCTAAAGTCTAAAGTTAAATAAAACTAACTTTACCCATTCACAACTCATCCAATACTTTTTTTACCACTGTAATAAAGACACACACTAAGACGTAAATTGACGCTCCCAGACACTCCAGTAAAGTGCCACATGCCCATTAAATAGCCCGGGTGCCACCAGTGTCCAATTTAAATGTTCTATACGAAACCTTAATGAGATAGGTCACGTACTCGTGTTGCTTGACTAGCAATTGTTATCAAGGATTTCTTAGAAGCTGTTGACATAATGCTTGTGGTTCAGACATGGAGGAGTTAGTTATTGGAGTAATCAAGTGAATGGTGTAATACTAATCTGCGGTGTAGCTGTCTGGCGTATTTGCGCTTGTTACATTCAGTTTTAATTCAGGTAGCAGAATAACACTCCGTTAGTCAGTCCGGAGTCTGGAGTTTTGACAGGTTGATGGCAATAGGCTTGCGCCCTATTACATGTTATGTAAACGTAACTGGCAAAATGTGGGTTTACTGCAAGTACTACTTAGCCTAACCCTTAGGGGAATACATGCGCGTGATGTTATGTTATTCATTTTTCGTTGTAATCCTGTTAAATTTGTCCTTGTGTGGCCTTTGCCATCATTTTCCTAACTCTGATAGCTATGATTCAACCTGTGGTGAGATTATTGAAGCGACTTTCTTTTAATCAATTTTTCTTTTCCCCGCGTTCGCCAGCATCTTAGTAAATAGGATGGATGGAGTTTGAGCACTCCAAATGACTCTACTCTGTGTGCGTGGTTCAGACCAATATATAGTGTGTACACATGTGTAATGTTACGTTTGCTGTGTAGTATTAGAATATTAGTTTAGAATTACGATGCTCTGTTGGATGTGTTTCTAATTAACTGTCTTTTGTTGGCCTTTGAATTGTTTACTAGGATTAAAGGAGTTGATTCTTATGTGTTTCACCAAGATTAATATTTCTTGTACAGACGCCAGCAGGTCAAGCTACCCGAAACTGTCAAATTTTCCCAGTCAACCTTGAACCTAATGCTATAGCGATAAAGTTGAAAATCTAATAAAGAAATCTGACAGATTGTAGTAGCTTGAGGTGCTGGCGTCTGTACCACAAGCGGAATTCATTTTTATTTGGGGAAACTGTGGGAAGATGTCAAGAGAATTTGCCCTCCATTGCCCTCCTTAATCTACTCATCATAATCAGCCTATAATGTTCCCACTGCTGGGACACAGGCCTCCTCTCTTTGAGAGGGAGTGGACCGTGATCCACCACATGAGCCCAGTGCGGGCTGGTAGTGTCACATGTCTTGGAATTTTTTGGTTTTATGCCATGCCGGTTTCCTCGCGATGTTTTTTTTTTTCACTCTTTTATCTACTAATACGTGTTAATAATGACAAACTGCGATACCTATCCAAACCCTTTGCTATAACCAGTCTTGTAGCATTTGGAGCCTTCTCGCCTTCGCAGGTTTACAGTATTTATTCATCACTAGCTTCCGTGGCTTCGCTCGCATGGTATGTCGATAAAAAGTAGTAGTATTCCCATACTAAACTTGAAAACCGGTCCAGCCGTTTCGGAGATTAGCCAGAACAAACAGACAGACAGACAAAAATTTTAAAAATGTTTTTTTGTTATATTTACCGTATATACATATAACAAAAAAACTTATATAAACTTATACTTTCACATGTATATTTAGTAAAAAGCTATTATTTTGACATTACAAACAGACACTTCTATTTTATTTATTTGTATAGATCATTTTGCTGCCCTTTACTTGGGGTCGACTCAACACGTTTAAGGTATTTATTATAAATAATATGTCTATAGAAAAAGTAATACTTGCCAGATACTCATTATTTTGGACTCTTCCATTTTCCCTGAGCTTAGAGACTTTTGATATGAAAATGAGAATAAAATTTGACAAAAATGTAGGTGGTTCTACCCACGCACCTCCATAATAATACTGAATACTTACGTAAAGGTCCCGTATAAACTTTCCTATTGACTCATCTTCGCAAATGATTGAATGAATTTCGTCCTAACGTCCAATGACTTAGTAAAAGCGGTTATTATTATAATCAAAATCAATGAACCGGAGGAAATATGAAGCTTGGTTCATTATGATCGTGGATAGTGAGTAAATATCCATAAAGCGGTATTCAGAGGTAAACGTTAAGGTAGGGTGGCAGCATTTTATCACCTCGTTTATGAGGCTACGGGGAGCACTGAACAGTATAAGATTCCGTTTCTCCAACTGCGGCTAGTGATGTATTTGTGTCGATAAATAACGATAATTCTTATTGCGGTTCAATGGCTCGTCTTATTATTGTTGCGGAACTTGAAGTCCTTGGTATGGTGGGATGGGAAATTATCCGTCGATTAAATTGTAATTATGGATGGGAAATTAATTGATTGTATACACGACAACATATCGAGCTATACATTCCCAGTTTTAGCTGACCTCGCATTGGCTTTTCGTTCAATGAGCAGTCAGCTTATACTGGAAATGTATAGCTTGATATGTCGTCGTGAATACTACCTATAGGTACATAGGTTTAATAGTGCTCTTCATCATAATTGTAGGATCTAAAATGATCATGCACTTCAAACGTTACGCAAAAAGCTACAAATGTTTGGTTCATTTAAAAATTAGAGGCGTTACGGTTGTTTCATACCTTTTATTCATAAATTATTCATAATATTCACATGCTGCAATACAAAAAACACGGGTTAAACGATAATCTGCGAGCGGTAACGCTCGATACGAGCCTCACATTGACATTACAATAGAGTGACGTTGCGTTCGACGTTTGATTGACGGCCGAACTGGGCAAACTTTCGGTTAGCACCCGCATTGCGATATGTAATCAGCATTATCCCGTATTAAGCGTTCCCGCAGTCGAGTTAATGCAGTAATTACTGCGACGGTATGTGTAGGTGATTCGCGCGCAAACTGTAATTAGTCTGCCATTAACTGTAATTAGTCTCCTCGCCCGTGCTGTCACTCCTCGCCCGTGCTGTCTTCCTAATCGGACGTGTTAACTATTTTTTACTTAAATAATCTTTGCATCGAAATGTTTTTGTCACTCGGAAATATTACTTAAGTTACTGGCCATAAAACTCTAAATTCAGTGCTATCTGAGTGGTGAAGTGAAGGGCAAGCCCGACCTTGACAAACGCGGGGTGCCTGTGCGAGTAGTGCACACTGTGTCAAAATATTGTCGTCTTTATCTTGCGCGCTCGACGGTTGAGTACCTACCTAGCAACTTGCTACTCGGCGGCGCCGGTAGCAGCATAAAACAAACATTCAAGTACCTACTTTTCATAACGAGTGCCGGAGAAAATTATTGCGATCTAACGCAGCCGCACTTCTACTACAATACCATGACTACTACGGACACTTCGTTGAATAAATCACTGTCAGATACTGATATAAACCTATTGGGAAGCACAAATAAGACCCCACCTAATTATGTTTTTCAACGAGTCAAGAGGTGCAGAGAGGATATGGATGATTGCCTCTCTAGGCAATTGCAAGAATTTAAAGAAGAGATAAGGAAGATGATGTCTCTTTTTTCGGTTAATCAAGGTAATGAGATGTCAAAAATCTCCGCTACTCTGAAGGAAATCCAGCTATCAAATGCCAATATTGAGAACTCAATAGCTTTTCTTACCGCACAAAATGATGAATTCAAGAAAAAAATTCACCAATTAGAAAACGAGGCGAAGAAAGACAAGGAGTACATAGTTACATTGGAGAACAAGCTTGAGGACATGCAAATTGGCAGTAGAAAATCAAACTTTGTAATAAAAAACGTTCCGAAAAAAAGTAACGAAACCAAGGACGATCTTATAGATCTGACTATATTCCTGTCGCAAAGCATTGATTGTAAAATTAATAAATATGACATTAAGGATATCTATAGACTGCGAGGTACCAACAGAGACAACAACCAGTCACCTATTATTGTTGAAACGAGTTCCACTCTATTGAAAAACGAAATATTGAAGATGGGAAAAGCGTTTAATATCAAACACAAATCTAAACTATGTTCTAAACATCTTGGCTTTAAAACGCAGGAAGATACCCCCATATTTATTACGGAGCATTTAACAACAAAAGGATCTCGCCTACATTTCCTCGCCCGAGACTTAGTAAAATCAGGTGCCTATAAATACTGTTGGACAGCCTACGGTAGGGTGTATGTGAAAAAGGACGATCAATCGCCGACTATTG
Organism: Apamea monoglypha; assembly: GCA_911387795.2. Lineage (NCBI taxonomy): Eukaryota > Metazoa > Arthropoda > Insecta > Lepidoptera > Noctuidae > Apamea > Apamea monoglypha. Next base: position 7,403,513 of record OU426918.1, read on the forward strand.
TTATTAAAAGTGAAGACCAGATCCACAGTCTGACTCTGCAGAAATGACTACATACATGTTGCCTCCGGTATTTGTGCCACTACAGGTATTATACTATATATGTTGTATACAGCATTACCGCTTCGTCTCGTATTTTTTATGTAGCCACCCGCTTTTTACTGTATACTTTTAACACTTTCCGCGCGGTGCTAATCACCATAGTTATAAATATATGCTATTTAACACGTCGAATTTGTATACCACATATGCTTACACATAACTCATATATATGCATTATACACTTACTCAACAATCATTTATCCAAAACAATCTTATTTCTCATAGACTTATACTACGCATCGCCAACCAAAACTCATCTATACAGATACACATTGTTACCTACACTTACAATACATATAGTCACTATTTACATTTACCTCACATCGTGTTGTGTATTATGGTACATTAGTATTATAAAAAGAGCTATCGTCTGTTACTATATACATTCTGCATTATTTTTCCGTGTACCCACTATCTTGAGAGTAAAACAATTACCTTATTTTACTTTAAGGTATTTGCTCCTTGTAATGACATTCATTCTATTAAAATTCCAACTAAATGAATGATACGCTTCAAACAGTTACTGATATAGATAATTTTGAGATTGCGCGCACCATTGAATGCGACAGTAATGAGCTGTCTAAACACATTTTTGTAAAGAAAAGTGACCTAACTATTTTATCACAGAACATTAGAAGCATTTATTGTAACTTTGATGGTTTTTTATTGTCAATGTCTACATTTAACTTCGAATCAGATATTATAATATTTACAGAATGTAGGTTAAATTCTAATAAACCTATTCCTCAACTTAACAATTACAGTTCATATATGACTTCAAGGCAGTTAAACCAAAATGATGGGGTGGTCGTTTATGTGAAGAGTGCACTCGAACATCAGTTTACAGAAATACCACTATCTCAGGCCTCCTGTCTAAGCTTGGAAATATTGAATAATGTCATACTCTGTATCTACCGATCACCATCAAGCTCAAACACCGACAGCTTTATCAGTTCGCTTAACAATCATCTGGAGACCATAACACCAAATAAAAACATTATCGTGGCAGGCGACATAAACATTAATATTATACCAAACCCAACTGAGCAGTCTCATGAACTTAAAAATAGAATGAACTACCTTAACATGTTGTCTTTACACGGCCTCCTTCCAGGGCATCTGTTGCCAACGAGAGACAAATCATGCCTGGACCACTTCATGCTTAAAGTAAATAAGAAAAAGTTTTCATCCACTATTGCTATCCTTAATACCACGGTAACTGACCATTACACAACCCTTCTAGTATTATCTAAGCAAAAATGTTTACAAAATGTTCATAAAACTAAGACATTTGTTGATTTTGAACAGGCCCTACATTATCTAAAAGTAAAGAACCTGAGTGAATTACTTTTCTGTGATGACCCTAATTCACTGTGTACGCTGTTAATACAAACTCTAGCTGACTCCATCAAATTAAATACAACCACATTAAAGATCCCTAGCAAAAAACGCATTTTAAAACCGTGGATTACCAATGGTATTTTGCGCTGCATACAAAATCGAAATAAACTCCAAAATAAACTTCGTCAGGATCAAACCAATGAAATTCTAAAAATAACATACAGACGTTACAGAAACTTCTGTAACAATTTGATTAAAAAACTTAAAAGACAATATGAAAGGAATCTGCTATCTAAATCAGTCAATAACAATAAATTAATGTGGAAAAACATAAAAGCTATTACCTTCTCACAGAAAACAAATAATTATGATGCAGAACTGTTAAAACTTCAGCCAACCCCGTCAGATTCAGTTAATTTTATCAACAATTATTTTTCTAAAATTGGTCATGACCTGGCCCAACAAATCCCACCTACAACCGTCAATTATGCCTTCGGTCAGAGCAGTAACCCATCTAATATAGTCAATTCTTTTGTGCTTCTTGAAACTGATGCCGAAGAAGTATACAGAATATTAATTAACCTAAAAGCTGACAGTGCCCCTGGCTGGGACAACATCTCTACGAAATTCTTAAAGTATATAGGCATGGAAGCCGTCCCTATCATAGCCCATCTTGCAAACCTCTGCTTTAAAACTGGCATCTTCCCTGCCCCGTTAAAAATAGCCATTATTACCCCTGTGCACAAGAGTGGGGGTAGAGACGATATAAATAATTATAGACCAATTTCTGTTCTTACTAGTATATCCAAAATTATTGAAAAATTAATAAATGTTAGGCTTCTTAGTTACTTAAACAAATTCAATATCATCTCCGACTCACAGTTTGGTTTTCGTCAAGGTATTTCCACTGAGGACGCCGTCATATCACTAACGTCTTCAGTTGTAAATCATCTTGACAATGGTGATAAGTGCCTAACTGTCTTTTTAGACCTTAGAAAGGCATTCGATACCGTCTCTACGCCTATCCTTGTGAACAAGCTAGAAAAAATAGGTATTAGAGATATCGCGCTTGATCTGTTTAAGAACTATCTTTCAAATAGGAAGCAGAGGGTCAAAGTGGGGCAACATATAAGTGATGTCACAGATGTATCATACGGCGTCCCCCAAGGAAGTGTATTAGGTCCAACGCTCTTCTTGGTATACATAAACGACCTGTGTAACATGAAAATTCCTAATGCCAAAGTCCTGTCGTACGCCGATGACACAGCTGTCATCTTCTATGGTAGGACATGGCAAAATGCGCAGCTAAGTGCTGAAGTAGGAATGTCCCAGGTTGCGAATTGGCTCAATGCCAATGTTCTCACATTAAATACATCCAAAACAAACTTTATAAGTTTCAGCATCTGCAATCGTACTCAACCAACCGGCGATTTTCGAATTATTATACACACTTGTGATGGTGCTAATGCTGATGGTTGTAACTGTTCTAGTATTGGCAAAGTTTCTAGCACAAAGTATTTAGGGGTAATGCTAGATCAGAGATTGTGTTGGTACCCCCATCTTGAGCAAGTTGCAAACAGAGTCCGCAAGCTAAACTGGATTTTTAAGACTCTGCGTCACGTGCTCCCTAGGTCTATACAGAGTAGCGGTAAACCTGTTAGTAATGTGCTCACTCAAATATATATTTCTCTTGCGCAGTCAATATTGATATACTGCATTCCTGTTTGGGGCGGGGCAACAAAATCTAAATTCATCCAACTGGAGCGAGCACAACGTGCCCTGCTCAAAATAATGCATTTTAAAAAAAGGAGATATTCCACAGAGAACCTCTACAAACTTAGTGGTGTTCTGTCAGTTAGGAAACTATACATTACTCAAATCGTTTTAAAAAAGCACAAAACCTTACCTTATAATTCGGACATGCACTCTAAGAGAAGAAAACACAATATAGTGCAAATACCTTTAATCAAAACCAAATTCGGATCTATGCAACTTAGTAAACGATCTGCTCAACTGTACAACAAAATAAATAAAGAAATTTTTATATATGCAAAATCTCATCATATATGTAAAGAAATGTTGATTGACTGGATAAAACCACTGACATATGAAAATACTGAAGCTCTCCTACAAAACGTAACCTAATACAAGTATACGGCCCGCTCACACACACTGTAGACTCTCCCATACTTTCACGTACATTCACACACACATACTCATACAACCACACATCCATAACACTCATTTACACTCAACAACACAAATGCACACTCACACGCGTTCACATAATTATATTTTGTTTTATATTTTGTTTTACTACACCTATGTTTCTGTTTTTGTTGTGTTTATGTAAGTACCTACTGTTGTGAAGGAGCGGAGTCTTCTAATACAGGCATTATTTGCTTAAATGAAGACTCCAAACCCGTAATTGTTTATGTATACTTCTGGACACAATAAACTTTATTATTATTATTATTATTATTATTATTAAACCGCATAGTCGTGATTTGATTAATGGCGTTGGGGACGACCGTGCGTCAGATTCGGCACGCCGAGAGTAATCCGTTGTTTTTCGGTAGGTACTTAATCGATAAAACATTCGCACATCACTAATTTTTGTTTCTGTTCTTTCTTTATACAGATGTTCTAGTCATATAAATAATGATGATAGCCGCTGTTAGTACCTACAATTGTTTTTGACTGAGATAGACTCATTTAGGGTAGATTAATCGTAATTTTAGGCACAAAATTGTCTCGACTTTGTAATTGTAGATGTTCTTAGTTCATTTTACATCGTTTCTTTTCTTCTCCGTCTTACCGTGGGTATTAAGGCTCCTTGTTCATAATCCGCGATCGTGTTACAGACTGATCCTGCGTAAAGTACACTTGCCGAAGTACTGAGATGTTGGTTCGATTTAGACATACGAGAATTCTGTCAAGTTGATACTTTAGAAGTTAAGATGTCGTTGAGATTCTGAATGATAGAACTGAGAATTCCATCTCAAACTATGTAAGTATACTACGACAACCCCATTTTATGTCCAGGCTAATTACTGTTTATTCCAAGGTTGCTAGGAGATCTCAGAAAACGATACGGCCGCCCATTGTATATTTTTAATTTTCATAAAAAAAAATTGTTATGTATTTTTGTGGTGTACAAATGTACAATAAAGCATACCTATATAAATAAATAATATATGTATTGATGTTATTTTGTTCAACATAAAAGTATTTTTTAGCGTGAACCTGTTTGTTTTTCAAACAAACATACCCCTTGTTTGTATCGTTGACTAGCTTTTGCCAGCGGTATCGCCCGCGTTGATGGCGGAAGTTATCCCACGGGAACGTACTACTGGGATAAAATGTATCCTATGTGTTAATCCATGTTGTAAACTATCTGTGTACCATATTTCATTCAAATCCGTTCAGCCCTTTTTGCGTGATTGAGTAACAACGTCAAATCATTTATTTAAAACTAGCTGCGCCCCGCGGTTTCACCCGCATAAGTTTCGATCCCGTTGGAATATCGGGATACAAAGATATCCTATGTGTTAATCTTGGTTATAAACTATATGTGTGCCAAATTTTATCCAAAGTAATTTCAAAGTAGTTTTGGCGTGAAAGAGTAACAAACATCCATCCATACAAACTTTCGCGTTTATAATATTAGTAGGTGCAAATAAAAAGCACTTTGGAACCTCAAAACAACCAAAAAAATAGTATTGATTCTAGTTGCCCCTACCAAAAAGTAGTTTGGTATTGAGAAGAATGGGCAATTAACTCCACTGTTACTCTTTTAAAATGTTTTACAATATTTCGTATACATTAGGATAAACGTCCAGATTTATAATATTAGCAGGATAGTAGGATGTATACCATTCAACCTTGCTTCATATATTTTACGTTACGTATGTTATAAGAGAGTTTGATTCAACCTTCGCTCAAATAACTAGGCAGAAGGATACGAGCCCTTTGCTTCATTAAAAACTTTTAATGAACCCAGATAAGAATAGGTTTACAGTCAAAATATTACATTAACGTTATTATGTCATCGTATTATTTTCATCTTGGCTATCGTGTCCAACGTGTCCTGTCAGCTGCACGTTACAGGAACTGATGGACGCTGGTGATGGCGCCATACAAGTGGCCGAATTCTGGGCCGAGTCCATTTAGATTGCTACCGACACGCTAAGAAGAGATCTTGGCTATCCTTCTAAACGGCTTCCGGGCTCCTCTTAATCATACATAAACTCATGCCTTCTCCCAATGGGGGTACGCAGAAACTGCGTTCTAACGCAATCTTGCTACGATCCAAACATACTCAAAAAATTGAATACAACATATGAATACAAAAAAAAAACCAGCACATATCACTCAAAAAACAATAATTCTGCTCTATTTTCACACCGTCAAGCAATGATTTTAGCTGTTTTTAAACTCAAGTCAAACTCAACGCATTTATTGTATACGCCTATTACGCTTTGAAATATGCAACTACCTATGGAGAAGAACGGGCAAGAAACTCCACAGACACTATTTTGGAAATCATAAAATTGTAAAAAACAATATTGGTTCCATCATTCATGTTGACATTGTACACGTGAGAACGATGTAAAAAGATGTGCACGTTAAAAGCGTCCGTTATAAAAAAAAGATAAAAACAATTCAGGAATTAAAATAAGCCGTGGCAGCTAAGAGATGACCAATCCCTACTGACGGCGTCCGTTCACGAACGTGACATATGGATAAGCACCTTTCAGCTCAACCGTTGTGAAGGGAACTGAATTTCTTTATATACGTGTGCATTTTTTATAATATCTTAATGATTATATTTTCTCTTTTTCAGGTAATAAATCCACATACAAAAACTGCTTCCAGTAACGTCCTTCACTCCATCATAGCGTGAGTAGGTAGTGTAAGCACAACAGCTCAACAAAAACAATTAATAATTCAACTTTATCACATAATTACTACAAGGGAGGGTCACAATATTTGGTATATAGTCTAGTCTAGACACTTCTGTTTTATTGTAGAACTTTCTAGATGTAGTATGACTCACTTAGTACCTAAGTTGTCCCATAAAACTTTCTGGGTCGGTAACTTGCTGGGCCTGTTCAACTTATAAATGCTGCCAAGTGTATTGAGGGGTAACTACTGTCCCAGATGGCTGGTTTTTCTCTTGAGTTTTTATTCTATCTATTCTTGTGAAAAGTTTTTAAGTGGTTAAACGGCTATTGGTTTTTATTTGGTGGAGAATAGATTTATACTTTATTTCTGTGCCAGTGGGGTTAGATAAAGCTTTGGTTTCCTAAGAAAGCTGTAAACGGTCACACAGTAACAGTGTTTTTGGATAATATCAAATACTGGTGAAAATTACAGGTTTTCGTGACAGTCGTTATACTACGAATACTAGAAGTTGGCAGAATCATCCCAGCGCTGATTTGCTGGATTCGTTTTCTCCTCTACCTATCGTTATTTCTGTTGACAAAGATTTTTTCTGTTTATATGTGTTCTTTTTCGAGTTATCTATCCCTTATGTTGCACCTGGCATGTTTTGTCTCTGCACCACCCTAAGGTTGACTGGTAAAAAAAACGTTTCAGGCATTAAGTCCGCCTTTGTACAATATTTTTTTTACTTGTGCATAAAGTTTTAATAAAGAAATAAAAATACGACGGGACCGTTCTTCTGGGAAACCGTAGCTTAGAATTGACTTATTAACCACTAAGAAGTATAAGATATTGCATAAAGAAGAAGAAAGTTTTTTGTCTTGCTTGGTCTGTAAGAATACAGCTGACCGAGCAAAAAGTCTTATTCAACGAAGCAATAGTTTTAGTGCAAATCCTAAAGAGCGTTTAAAATTGGGTTTATTATTTCTGTCTCTTTTATTTATGAAGCTGGCATCGAAATTAAGGATTTTAAAGGCTTGTGGCTAAGCAAAAACACCCGCACGTGTCGATCGATCAGTTTGAGCTACGCTTGCCGCCGTTGGTCCATAGATGGGTGGCCATCTTTACATACCAAGGCCCTCAAGCTTAACGTGAAGCACGGAAAGCACGTTCAGCTTTTAGTTCCGGCTGTCATTCGTTGATCTTTTACAGTCGTTACGGACCGTCAGAAGCACAAAAGTCTGACAACCAGTCTTACCAAGGGGTGTCGTGTTACCCAGTGACGTGGTTGTGGAGGTCAAATGGGCAGTCGCTCCATGTAAAATACTGTTATTCAGCTGAAACTGGTTAGACTTGAAGCCTACCCCAACTTAATTCGGAAAAGGCTAAATGATGATGATCGAAATTAAAGATTTTAATAGATAGTATCTATTCGTTTAATGATACAGCTCCAACTTAACATAGGACTTTAATCCAAGCTCTAGAAGTCCCATTTTCACATGGACTCTCGGTGATTAATTGGCAAACGTGTCGGACTAAGCTGCTCGATATACTAACGTATGGAGTACCTATCAGTCTGAACTTAAAGACCTGAAGATGTCCGGTTTTCAGGCAGCTTGCACGATCGATCCTGTAGATTCGGTGAGTAATTTGTATTCCTATAGGAGTGTAGGCAAAGACTTGCTTTGAACTAGTGAATATAAATACAAGTAGCTTGCACGAGAGGCAATAAATTTTAGTATAGTCTATTCCAAAAGTATCGAAGGAAAATGTAAACAAATGGTTTTGAAAACGTACCTACCTCTGGATGCCAATTTGTGTTGCCACTTACAAATTGAGCGCTTTAATTAGACAGCATAACATTGTTATATTACAATCAGTTATTTACAGGCGTGAAACATCACTCCTGTATTCTCCCAAAGGTTAGGTAGAGATGTACCTTTAATACATCCACTTTTCGCCAGTTATGTGAAAGTCAAATGTAATAGGGGACGACCCCTATGTCGTTAACCGGGCATAAGTCCAGACTCCGAACTCGCAGTCTCTCCTTGTAAAATACTGGTATTCGGCGGCATCCGGTTAGACTGGAAGCCGACCCCAACATAGTTGGTAAATGGCTAGGCAGATGATGATGAAGTCCAGACTCTGCACTGCTACAGAAAAAACCTTGATGGAAAATCCCAATAACGGTTTTACCGACCTGGGAATCGAACCAAGGCAAATAAATTTAAACTTTTGGTACATAATTAAAATATTAGTACTGCAATATCTAAAATTAAAAGAACTAAAGTAAAATAACCTACGTTCAAAATCCCTAAAATCTAAATACCTATTGATTGTTTCACTTATATTCAAAATACCGAAAGCTTAAAATGTCAAATGGATAAGTTACTGAAGTTCATAAAGCTAAAACTTGAAATTCCTATGTACAAAGTTCCTAAAATTGGTTTACCTCACCGTTATATGTTTCTGTACCCGCATGCGTAACACGCATATATCTTTTTTAAATCGAAACAGATAGGTTAGGTTAGGTTAGAACTGTGACCACACAATGCCAGAAAAATATTTTTGAATGATAGATATTTAGTCCAATCAGTATTTTAAACTTAGGTAATTCTTAGGTAGGTGTTACTTGCTTAGGTATTTAAAAACATTAGGTATTTACATTTTAAGGATTTTGAACGTAGGTTATTTTACGTTAGTTCTTTTAATTTTAGATTTTGCAATACGTATTCGTTTACGCTTTTCAACAAATTTTGTCTTGAATAAAATGAAGAAAACATGTGTAGGTATGATAAAAAACGGCTCTTTATATAAAAAAAAACGAAATAAAATTTTATTACTGCTAGTAAATCTTATCAAAATTCAACGGAGCTTAAAATTTATTATAGCGAAATTTGTTTTAGATCATAATCGTGTCGGAGAAATATCTAAAATAAAACATGCACAGTTTGTTTATGTTACTTACACGCTTTTTATTTCTCTTTTACTTATTATATCTTATGACTTCAAACAAACACACAGTATGCAAATACGTGCGTTTCTTGGATTCATATGATGACGTCATGACTTCATGAATGACGGAAGTTTTCGACACGGCATTTATATCATCTGACATGATTATGATACAATCCGTTTCTAAGAATATCCATCGGTACGAGTTTGAAAACCACTTTTCTTAAAGTTTTCTTGTAATAAAACGTTTAAAAATGATTGAAACGGTCTGACATAAGCTTAACTTCTGGTCTGCTGCCAAAAACTGAAAAGACTCTCCCTTTTTAGCATACGCATAATCAGTCCATAACTGCTGGGACACAGGAATCTTCTCTGAGAGAGGGAATGGGGCGTAATACACCACGCGGGCCCAGGACGGGTTGGTAGATGTCACATGTCGTCGAATTTTGGGTTCTAGTACATGGCGGCTTCCTCTCGATGTTTTCCTTCACGGTTTTCGCATAAATTCATATTCTCGAAACAAATGAAAAACCAAGCAGCTATAGGTACCGCTTATTTCCAACATCAATGGAACAAAGTTTACAGAGTACGGAGTCTTGTTAAGAAAAAATTACAATACTTTCCTGAAATGGTAATGAATCGCGATATTTTTTAACAGGACATAATCAGACAAAGTTGACAAACAAACTCGATTCCTCCCACCAAGCCTTGAGGGTTTTCACGTAATTTTTTTTTTTACCGGAGACACAAATTGTGATTCCATTTTTTCATAAAAATATTCCGCGCTACTTCCTTTAACAAACTTCGTAAGTGCCGTTATTGAATTTTCTCAAGTTCTGATAGGTTTTTCCGACGATTTCTTCTCTGTTGCTTTTCGTTGAAAAGTTCTGATGGTCCAGTAATTTACGTAGCAAACATCGCCTCTACTTTTATTTGATGTCATTGAATTGGCCTGGATACTTCGTGAAACTGGGAATTCCTATCAAATATTTACAGGCTGAGTAGTGTCAGGCCTGTGGTAATGGCTCCGACTTACGAGTTGTAGGTCTCGGGTTCAATTTTTTTTTTTTAAACTTTGCCCCACACTGGGAATTACTCCTGTATCGTGGGTGAGTTTACAAACATTTAAACTCACATACACAAACAGCCAGACCCGGAACAATTACATGTAGGCAATACAAATATTTGTTCCGTGCGGGAATCGAACCCGCGACACTCAGCGCAGCAGTCGATCGCTCAGCTACTGCGCCAACCGTGTCGTCAAAGATAGACGCTTTACTTTGTGTAAATAATTTTAAAACAGTAAAAGAAAACATCGTGAGAAAACCGACATGTCCTAGAACCAAGGATTCGAAGGCTTGTGACATCTACCAACCCGCTCTGGGCCCACGTGGTAGATTACAGCCCACTCCCTCACGAAGAGAGGAGGCCTGAGTCCCAGGAGTGGGAATATTATAGGCTGATTATGTTATGTTTTATTTGTGCAGGCTGTTCTAGATTTAATATACTGAAAGAAAGAAAGAAAAGGTATTTATTGCGACTCGTACAGGACACACTGCTGAGAAACAGAAACAAACTAAGCAAGTTGTTAAAATCAACTACTTCTTTAATGAAGATAGGGTGTATACCTATCATCACATATCACTTACATTGCTTTTAAACCACTTTACTGAGCGCCCTTAAACTGGTAATGGATTTCAAACCACGCAAGGTAATTTTAAACAAAGTAACACTGGGTATTGCGAATCGCCCGTGAGGGTCATTAAGCAACATTTCTCTGCGTACAACTTTCTTGTAGATAAAACTGCTGTGTTTAGTGTTATGTTGTAAATGCTTAAATAGTAGATAGTGTCCGTTCCTTGCACTTTGTTCAGTTTTTCAGTTTTCCTTTCTAGTTTCAGTGAAGCGAATTGTTGAGGCTGTATCTTCCCGTGGGCATCGTAGATCGTAGTAACATTTACCAATCCGTCTGTGTTTTGCATAATGTTGGCAGAAGGATCTGCCCGTGGAGAAAACAGTATAGTACTCGTAAATATTATACTAGGATTAGGGAAATCAGCTCATAAAATGCAATGCAAATATGGGCTATTTGCTTATTACATTGAGTTGCTTGTGGCTAAAAAATAACAGCCGCACGAGTTGATTGAAGGTTACGCTACGCTTACCGCGGTCGTTTCGTGGATTCGTGGATTACATATCAAGACCCCTCCTAAACCTCTCGTAAAGCACGTTAAGCCGCTGTCATTCGTAGGTCTTTGACAGTAGTTACGGGTATTAGGAAGCCAAAAGTCTGACAACCAGTCTTACCAAGTGATATCGTGTTGCCCAGTGTCTGGGTTGTGGAGGTCAGATAGGCAGTCGCTCCATGTTAAATAATGGGTATTCAGATGCATTCGGCTAACCGCATCCTATTTCCAAGTAATAGGTACCTGGAAAAACGTTGGGTAGACTTTGTTATTTTCATATAACATCACTTTACGACCCGATTTACTGGTTGTGGCTTGTGGCAAATCGGGTCATCAAACATTCCATCAAGCACAATGACCAGATTTGTAACTGTGTTTCAATAAGTGAAGTCTGTACTCGACATTTACGACTGACGTTGAAACTCAGCTCCTAATATTATGTAACATACGAGTTCCGGTAGCAAATACTCAGTCCCATCTGTTATAACACACACAGGCAAGAGGCCAATGTAGACAACACTAACGCAATGATGTCTTCAAGCCGGTGTACTTGTAAACTTATGTTTTTCGCGTATGATTTACATGTGCAAACCAATTATTCACTCACGTCACAGCAGGGCAAGTGAGGCAATCGCATCTGTCTATATCTGGAGCTGTCATTGTTTGGATGATGCACGATCTCTGGTGATGACACGGGGTACGTAGTAGATGGAGTGATAAGGTGTGCGCAAATGGCACGAAAGATATTGGCACACATACGTGTGGTCGCGTGCGGTTTATGCAAAACATGTGAGTAAGATTCTCAAATATTTATTAACAATTTTCTGTCTTCACAAAACTTTCTATGTTCAATTTGAATGCCTCGAATCGTCTGTAGAAAATCATTATTATTTTCATGTTACAAAAGTTTTGAAACCAAACTTTTCCGAGGACTGCAGACGTATAAATCAGGCTTAAGAATTGTTCCTCCGTGAGTGACAGGCGACAGGCAATTCTTGGCGCACCTAGCAGTCTGCAAAACTATGCGAATATTATAACCATTTCATTTACTTATTATTCTGTAACCGTCTGCCATTATGTAGGTGCGTGCGATGCACGTGTCGTTAACGATGTCTAACGTGAAGATAACCAAGAATAAACGATTATTATTTTAAGATTTCGTGTGCGCTGTTTGTTAAATTATAAATGGGTATTATGGTGAAGAATTTTATGCGATGAACTGATCTTGGTCTGTGTGGATGTTGAAGTACCTGTAACGTTTTGAGCCTAAATGGTGTAAAGTAATTTACATGAAGAAGAAAAAAAAAAGAAAAGAAGAAAAAGAAAAAGAAGATGAAGAAGAACTGAAGAAGTGGAGGAGGAGAAGTAGTGGTGTGAAGAGTGCACGTCTATGTATATATATAAGTTATTTTACATGCACTTGAAACATTTTTAAAGATAGGTAGGCAGTAAAAATAGGGGCAAATGAAAAAGAACGCTTCTTTATTTGAAGTAGCTTCAAGAGCTGTTGTTCAGAGCAGCCCATCTATTCCGATTATTTTGAAAGCTTTTTTATAAGGGGCAAAAGTAGTATTAAAAACTTTTAGTTCCGAATTATTTTTTGTCTGGATTCTTTCATTATAATCAGCCTATAATGTTCCCAGTGCTGGGACACAGGCCCCCTCTCTGTGAGAGGTAGTGGGCCGTAATCCACCACGCAGGCCCAGTGCGGGTTGGTTGATGTCACATATCTTCGAATTTTTTGCTTCTAGGACATGCCGGTTTCCTCACGATGTTTTCCTTTACCGTTTTGAGAGCAGTGGTGATGAAATAATTTGCACAAAGTAGAGCGCCTGTCTGGGTTCGAACCTACGACCTACAACTCATGAGTCACGGCCGTTACCACTGGGCCACCACTGCTCTCAATATTTGAATGAGGTACACACAAAATACACCACCTGGGCAATGTCAGAGAAATCAATTGCTTATCAAATTGACTACCAACCTCAATTGGCCGTATATTTAAATCATATGTGATTTAACATACAGCACCGTCATCGTCCGTATACAAAATGATACATTTCTAAGAAATGGATATAAACACGTAGGTACGGCCACTGAAATTAATGATAGTAAATTAATTTTCCTGACAGTACCTACAATACTACTACAAAACTCGTGAAATTCCCTGTAAAATTCCTCATCGGGAGCCAATAACAGTTCCATGGTTGTTCCCCTTTCGTTGCTTCCAAATATTGCCCGTGCATTAAACAAGACCAGTTTAAGAATTCGTTTTTAATTAAGAGCTTAATTTTTCAAAGTCTTGATTGCTCGTCGAGTCCGGCTAACTTTCAGTTGCCCGTCTCAGCCTCAAGTATTAAGACTTTTTTATTACTTGTTACCGGGGAAAATCCCTATCACAAACAAACGCTTAGGTGCTCTCATAGACATTCCCTTGGAATTTTCCTATACAAAATATTCGGTGAAAATATTTTGAGTCATTATACAGCGGTGTAATTGCGTAACACACTAACAGTAGGAATGACTTTAAATTTGACAGTTCAACAACATTCATTGCATTAGTTACGTTGTTGAGCAGACACATTTTTCGAACATATGAAGCAATAGATTAGCAATATCCCTCAAAATGATTCAGATGGTGATTTATAGTGTGTTACGCGATAGGGTGTTGGTTTTATCCACCAAATTCTGAATGAAAATCAAAATCAGACTGAAACTCTTATAGAGCTTACGCTTTCGATTCAAAAGCTTACTATCTAATATTGGCCCACTGTCCGCGAATGCGGTTAAAATGTCAGAATATATGGTCGAAAATACACAATGATTAGAGGGACTCAACAAATAATCCCGACTAAACAGAGGTTACTTGCCCTCCGTTCACAAAATTTAGCATAAAGTTATTTTATTATAGCCGTAATAGAGATATAACACTTTACTTCCATGTCAGAAACCGATTTTATTAACCCCGTTGGGTCGGGGTCGACCCGGCGACACTGTCAATTTGAGTGGCAAACTTTTCCATTTAACTTTCGGGAGCTAAAATTTTTCCAAACATTCTTCTGAAGAGATCGCTGTATCGCGTTCGGCGTCAAAAATTAAATTTCGGTCGGTTGATATAATAATATCAGAATTTGGTTGACTGACTGAATATTTTTTTGCTTCATAACTTTCGTAGATAAAGGGTTAGGTTAAGTATTCGAGAATTCCGATACCTACTGTGAATTTTAAATTGGGTGAACTTTTTTAAAAGTTTTTTTTTATATCATCTTCATGATCACGCCTATAATGTTCCCACTGCTGGGACACAGGCCTCCTCTGATGATGCCGTTTGAGAGCAGATATAATCTTAAATGCATTTATTCCTTCCATCCTGCGCCGCTTTGTCACCTGTGCACTTGATAATCTTATGACTGCGTCAGTGAGCGGGGTTCGCGCAGCTGAATTTTGGGCCAAAAATGTTCGAACTTTTTGCTATTGATACACTAAGAAGAAGAAAAAGAACGCGTTTATTTCCTTGTCAAATAATGGCTTAAAATATAAAAGGAGATTGCAAAACAACCTCTTCTACAAAATTACAACATCGAAAATCTGAATTCAAGCTTATTGTATACTAAGTCGTATCGTAGAAACAATCAGCTAAGAGAAGGAGTTTCCCGTAATCACTACCGTACGTGCCCGTTATCAGATTCTCAACAGATTTTAAAATCACTGGGATATGCTAATACGCCTCATGAAATCTTCGGGTCGCAGATTTAACGAGCTTAGGGGCTGAAAGGAGTAACGATATCTATTAATAGAATTTTATTTCGGTTCTATCTATGATTTTGACGATCGAAAAGTGCTGATTCTCAGCCTAATTTGCTTTGCTTTGCTTTTGATTTTGATCGATCATAGTCATTTATTTACTTTAAAAAAGAAAGAAAGAAAAATTGTTTATTCTGCACAAACAAAAGGCACATTACAAAAAAAAAAAGACATAAAATATACACATACAAAGTAGTGAAAAGCCTCGTACTCAAGCATATAAAAAGTTGTCAATTTCGTCCATTTTGTGCATTGTTATTTGTTTAATAACCACGACCAAAAGCAAATTACATCGTTAATATTCATAAGAGGATTATTGTTGAGAACAAGATGGTATTATAGAAAATATTTACATTAATGAAGGATGTAAAGCCGAGCCCTTTACTATGCAAGCAATTTACCTCCCTTCCCATTGAAATCACTTCGGCAGCTTAGCCCTAACAGACATGCAGACGGACAGCCAAACTTACGTACGTCTGAACCTTTATGAACTGGTTTTGAGAGCCAGACCACCAAGTTTGATGCCAACAAGCCTATATCTAAATGCAGACGGGAAATTTTCGTAATTTTAAGAACTCACAGACGGATCTAGGTCTCAATCTCAGACAAGTTTTTGACATTGATTGTTGTTGAGATGAGATTGCGACAAAATTTTTAACGTTTTTAATTACGAGAATTGGTCTTCAGATATAATGTTCTAGGTCTAAATCTTTCCTCAATTGCCAAATGCGAATCAACTATCTTCTAATTGCTTTTTACAATTTAATAATCCTTTCCAAATTATGTCAACAACAGCAGATAAAACCAGATTAAATCCATTGTTGATATCGTTAAAGTCTAGCTATTAATGCCACTAAACTAGATTCGAGTCGAGCTAGTTGAAGATTTTGTTCCAGATGACCTGTCGGCCGCACTCGCTCCTCGACAAAAATACTTGTGCAATATTGACTGCTGGCCCGGAAAAGAGTTGTTACTTAAAAGTTAGACGAGTTTACTGCAAGTATTTTCAACTGTACGTTCTTTTAGATGATTCTTTTCTTTCGAAGTTACTGTATCGGGTTGAGGTTTATTAGTAACTTCTATAGAGAATTTTCGATAATACTGAATTCGTTTGAAGTGTCTCTTCTATGTCTAAGGTTCTTATTTTCTGCCTGCGACTTCGTTTGCGTGAAATTTCTTGTTCTACCAACATCGTATCGCATCGCCTGCCCGCGCTTTTGCTTCGTTTTCACTTAGCGTTCCTTCTTCCTTTTTGTCTTTTTGCTCGTTTCCTAAAAGTCTTAGCGTGATGTTAAATAGCCTATAGCCGTTCTCAAGAATTGGCCTATCAAATGTATAAAGAATTTTTCAATTACGACTGGTAGTTTCAAAGATTAGCGGGTTCAAACAAAAAAACAAACTCTTGAGCTTTATTATTAGTATATAGATTCTATCTCAATAATGCCATATATAGATTCTATCTCAATAATGCCACGGGGATAAAGCCTTACGGTGAGAATAGGTAACCTACTTTCTCTCCATATTTCCTCCCGAACCAAAGAAAAGTATTATCCTCTTCAATACTAGAATAATAAATATGCCCCTGTACGTCTACTAGGAATCCAAATGTGTTTCCTATAAGGAAGTATTAGTTATTGCTCTCATCTTGCGATCCAAACACTTTAATCCGAGGAGGAAACGCTAGTGCAGCAGGATTTGGGCTATAAATTATGTAATGTAATAGCTAGGATAGTATTGTAGACGTTATTAATAAGCCATGACGTGAAATATATTGCTTAAGCTTCACACATGAGGATGGGTCGAGTGGATTCATGGTTCGGCCGTCGTTTTCATGACGTTGGCGAATTGCATACATGGCGTTGAAGCTGCAAGGAGTTATAGTACTACTTTTGTGATATATGTCTACAGAACGAAAGCTTCCATGTTTGGGAATGAGCGAAATACGTGTTGACGTATTTTTACGTGAGCACAAAATCAGATTTTTTATTACATAACATATATAATCAGTCTATAATGTTCCCACTGTTGGGACACAGGCCTCCTCTCTGTGAGAGGGAGGGGGGCCGTAACCCACCGCGTGGGCCCAGTGCGGGTTGAAAGATGTCACATGTCTTCGAATTTTTATTCTAGGACATGACATTCCTCACTATGTTTTCCTTCACCGTTTTGAGAGCAGTGGTGATGAAATAATTTATACAAAGACCCTACGACCTACGACTCGTAAGTCGCGGTTGTTACCACGGGGCCACCACTGCTAATTTCCACTTATAGGAAAATTAAGTTATTAACTACCGAATATAATTTCAAGTTGTTCAGCTACATTCTAACCTCATACATTCCTAACACGAACGACAGTGTTCATGTCACAGGGCAATAAAGCGCACATTTCAAGCCACGCTTGAACAAAGATTTTTTTATGTAAACCACTACACTGCCTTACTTATTAATTCCCCACACCCGGCTCGCAGTCACACACTGTAAGCAACCCGGTTCACTCTACTGTTAAGAGGATTACTCCCAGACTCACCGACTGCACGAGATTTCTTGGCAGTCCAACCTTCCTTGCTTTTCTTTTGTGTTGCTTGTAAGATTTCTTTGCGGATTTAAAAAAGTCTTTTTATTACAATCTAGTCCGCTATCGGCGATGTTCTTTCATCAGTTACAAATTCAAAGCTATTCGGAACTGCTCCTTAAATAAATTCAAATGAACTGGATCTCGTTCGGTTTTTGTAATATGAATTTGTAAAGCTTAGATTGGATTAAATTCTTTGTTGATACTGAATTTGTGGGAGATGTAAGAGGAGAAGATTCTGCGAATTATATGTGTTTGAAAAACTATGATAGAGCTTGACTGATTCGGGTTTAGTTTGTTTATTCTGACACACTTAAAAATGCGGTAAAATACGCACTTAAATTTATTTGGGGTCGGCGCAACATGTCTTTTCTCTATTAGTCGTCATCTTGGTTAATGATGATATGGTTAGAAAGGGGGTGACCCTTTCTAACCATATCATCATTCACACATTCCATCCATCGTTTCTTTGGCCTTCCTCTACTCTTACCTATAGTCATCAACATTCATACTCAAAACTCTCCACATCACATTTTCCTCATTTCTCCGTAACACATGCCCATACCATGACAACCGATTTCCATGCAACTTTTCAGTTACCGGTGCCACTTTGAGACTTCCTTTTATATACTTATTTCATATTCTATCCATTAGTGAAACACCACACATCCCTCTCAGCATTCTCATCTCAGCTGCATGCAGTTGCCTTTCATTCATCCCTTTTGTGGCCCAGCATTCTGATCCATACAAGACAGCAGGTCTTCCAAATGGCTAGACGAAATCATTGAAATATCCAACATTGTCGGAAAAATCTTTTTAAAATTCAAACAACCGACTTATATCATGCAAATACACTGTGTAGTATCATGTCATGAAACTTTCAACTGACTGGCTTTCAATAAATCTTGATACTCAATGTAGATTCGCCTGAGGCGTCGATATCAAGGCGGCCAAAGCTCACTGTAACTCCACTACCTTCGCACACAAAAATCTGCAAAATTCCGACCTTTACTACAAAATACCTTAAAAGCATTCAACGTTTCTTGAACAATATTCCGAGTGTGGTGCAAAATATTATCTGAAACTTCTCTGTATTTTCGTAACCTATCTAATGAAATTTTAAAGAAGCAAGCTTGAATTCAGTACTGGTTTCAGTGGTTCCAAAGGTTTGTTGGCTGTAAGTATCATGCATTTTTTACCGCCTAGTGTGGAGCCCTGTAATCTGAAAACTGTTTCCTTTATATAATTTATGGGAGGTAGTCATTTTTATAAGCTATTTACGTAGAGTCGTAGGTTTATCTCTTGTGGGGTGTGTAAGCCCTGATTTCTGAAAAGCTATTCAACTTAATCGGATGTCAAATCTTTTGTCAACGCATATAATCTGTTGTTTGTTATCGGTTGCCCCAAAAGCTTAGTTGTTATTTGACAGAATTATATCATGTCAATTCTCGAACATAAAAAACGTTCAAATTTAAGTTACAATCTAATCTTAGCGACAATCAATGTCAAAAACTTGTCAAAAATGTAGTGAAATTAGACGTATTTTTGACAAATTGAGACCGAGATTGGACTGAACGTTCTTAAAGTTACGGGAATTGCCCCTCTGTTGTTCTTATCGGTTGCTACAAAAGCTAAGTTGTTATTTGGCAGAAGATTTCCATAGGTTTGCTTTCAGAAATCTGAAAGAAAACCTGTTCTTATACTGCCAGGCAGCTAAGTTGACAAGCGAACCTGCCACCACTTTCATAAAGGTTAAAAATGTCATTAATAGCCGCTTATCCCAAGACCGAGATCTAAATATATCTACTTAGCACGCATGTAGTAAAGAACAGTGTGCAGTGTACTGTGGTGTAGTGAGTGTGAAGTTGGCTTAGGTATGTTCCCGTCTTTATCTTGCACATGTAGTTAGACAGTTGCGTGACAGTGACAGAATAAACGCTAAAGCTACGGTTTCCTACAAGAGCGGTGGCCGTTATATGGTCGCCATAAAACTCTGTCATTAACACCAGTATTTGACATTAAGGTGTCAAAAAACGCTCTGAATTTGGCTAGACGTTATTGTGTGACTGTTCACCTCTTGCATAAGAAACCAAATCCCCATCTGCCTAGCCTTTTCCAACTATATTGGGGTCGGCTTCCAGTTTCACCGGATGCAGCTGAGTACCAGTATTTTATATTGAGCGACTGCCTATCTGACCTCCACAACTCAGTTACTGGGTAATACGAAACTCCTTAGTAAGACTGGTTGTCAGATTTTCAGGCTTCTGACGACCCGTAACGACCTGTCAAAGATCCATGAATGACAGCCGGGACCAACGGCTTAACGTGCTGTACGAGGCACGGAAGGGTCTTGGTATATAAAGATGGTCACCCATCCACGGACCAACCGCGGCAAGCGTAGCTTAACCTGATCGATCGACCCTTGCAGCTGTTATTACTTAGCCACAAGCCCCTTGCATAAGAAACCAAAGTATTAGCCAAAGTACGGGCTAATGAACATTTAGAGATGTCAGCCTAAATCTCTTGAACATACTTTACCCTTTGTTTCAATATTGTGTCAATCGGCCATTTCCTACATCTTCTCGTTTTAAATAATCTTCGTTATAAATATCTTCGCCTCTAAATCTACAGCTTTTGTCAAAGCAAAAACCAAGAAAACTGTTTAAATCAAGTTGGAAGTCAGCAGAGAGAGAAATGTTAACGTTTGTGTAGGGCTTAATGTGGGAGCTTACTGACATTTAGAGCTTTGTCAGTGAAATTCGCAGAGGGTGAGAGCTGTAAACAAGAATAGTAGATAAACACATTTTGGTTTACCTAGAAATTTAAAAGCTTAGGTTGAAACTTTTACTGTAATTTTTAAATAATAAGAAGATTTTTTCTAGGCTTAGTCGAACCTAATAAGTAGTTTGATGCAACTTTTGAAGGATAAACACCAATGCTATTATCTCAGAATCGAATGTTTCCCAGGACGGAAATCGTGGGGGGGATTTCATTTTAACAATTTTATTTTTGTAAGTTTATCATTTGCCTGGCCTTTTCCCAACTATGTTGAGGTCGGCTTCCAGGAATGTTGTACACATTCTGGAAGCATTCATTCATACACCAATGATTAATCTTTGAACCGCGCCCGCCTCTTCTCCATACGATCAAGAAATTATTGCAATACTATTATTATTTCAATAATACTATTACTGTCGAAGCATCATGCTGAGATAGGAACCTTTTGGCCTTTAAGACTTTCCATTTCATTTATCTTTTTGTTACTTTTTAAAAATATATTTTTGACTGTGTTTAGTTTAGTTTTATGATCTTCCTGTAGGTACGAGTCACAATAAATACTTTTTCTTTCTTTCTTTCTTATTAAGATATCGGCTCACGAATTTACGATGCATCCTACTTCTCACTGTCCTGTGCTATTTAGGCTTGCAATCCAGAACGGTCCGTATCCAGCACACACAAATACAGGATGTTATAAATCTGAACTATTATTAACTCGCGCTGGTGTGAGTTGGGCAGTTATAATTACGTGTCAATCACTGCAGTGGATTGCAACTACAATATAACTCATGTCGGAACTGACGGCTGTCGTTACAAGTCGTTTCTGAAGCTGTTCACACATATTCACTCGTGTTTGATGTTCTTAACTAATTGTGTGTGCTTTTGCAGCAAATATGATCGATGGATGCAGTAATATGTTCTACGATATAGTTTGATAAGTTATTTTATAGGTAAGAATAGAATAGTATAGAATACTCTTTATTATGTACACCGTATTAATAAAGCATAAGCATAGATGTCCGATTCATCGTTCACTTGCCTTTTATCATCATCAGCCTACAGCAGTCCACTGCTGGTCCTCTTCAATTACACGTCATTTAGCTCAATTCTCGGCAACTCTCATCCAGCTACTACCAGTCACTCCACCTAGCTCGAAGGCTTAACATATCGCTTGCCTATTCGAGGTCTCCACTCAAGAACACCTGCCCTTATCCCACTTTATTTGGAGTCGACAATTTCTTTCTAGGTTATACGATGTCTTTCCCATAATCCATCCCTAGTTTCTTTGGCCTTGAACTACTTAGTATACTACCTCTCGAATGTCTTATGTTACACAGTCCGACATAAGCAATTGTCTTTCTATTGTGTCTCTAATTACTACAATCAAAGAGTTAAGTTGAAAAAGGGTCTTCGGGACGGATCAGACTATTCTGATCAACTTGCAGAAAGAAGAATGAATGTTTAAGACTCTTCAAGCAAATCACGATTAAATTAACTTTGATGTAATTTACCGCCATTTTGGCCGTTTTGCGTGGATGTGTTGCGTTGCATGTTTTCCCCCAACTTGCTTTTTTTATGTTATTTTCTTTTTATGCGTCATTTTTACCGCAAACAAACGTAATTTCTTTCTTGTTTAAAATGTAATTTATGTCATTGTCCAATGAGTTTTTTAACTGCTTTTATTAATATATCAATCTAGTATCTCATGGCTGTCCGACAAAGCTAGATGAAGAAACACTATATCAAACAGCCCGGGCTAGACAGGCAACGGTAACCGAACCGATGACTGTAGTACAAGTTTATCCGACTAGTCCTGCACTTTGATCGATTTGCATCCTCTATAGTTAACTGACTCTCATGTAACTATAGTCTGTTCGAAAACTACCTGATAAAAAGTAAAAAACCCAAGTTCAAGTTAAATTCTTGAGCAATCATTCACAAAATGGAATTATTAACATATTTATCTGTATTTAGAAGGTTTCAACTTCATATCTCGCTACTCTTTCCAGCAAGTATTGTCTGAATTATTTACATAATTAAATTGTAATTGAAAAATCATCGATGAAAATAAAGGTTATAAAATTAACCTCAATTTTCAAACGAAAAACATCTTTAAAATGATCCATAATATTGGAATTTCGGGCATCAAAGCACTCAATTTGTTAGTGGCACTACAAATTGGCATCCACTGGTACGTTTTCTGATCCATTTGTTTACATTTTCAACAGATAATTTAGGAAATAGACTATAGATTTGCGTATAAAATTTATCATCGAAAAACATAATAATAATAGTTTCAACGTTCTCTAACTCGTAATATCCGCTGCCAAAGAAATGGCAGAAAGAGACATCGCTATTTATTACCCCATAATTACCTGCGATAGATTCCTGCATATTGTCGCAGAATAACAAACGTTTTTACCGTCAACACCCAATGCATGTCTTGAGAAGTTTATCGAGTAGCGAAAACAGCATCGATTTATTGTGCACTCGATCTTGTTACGATCTTTACGACTTGGCATGAGTTTTGCAATAAAGCTATACCGTATAGACTAACTGAATTGGTATGCAACGTGCGGTTTAGTTGGTAAGAACTAACAGTCGATCAACAGAAAATAGTTGCTGAAAACTGAAATGATTTCTGGGTAGAAACTAGTTTAACAATTGTTTTGTAAGTTTTAAATGAGGTGCCACATTGTTTGAAACATAAATCAAAACTCAATTTATGGAACACATGCGCAAAATATAACAAAAATACTTCCTTCGTGTCACAGCTAAGCCTAGATACGCACGGGCGATTTTATAACGCGACGGTTTTTATCGCGTAGGCACAGGATTTTCAACTCTCGGTGTTAAGTCGAGGGTTGAGAATAGAGTGTATCCCAGCGAGTCAAAGAGATACCCCTGTTGGATTTTCAACTGTCGACGCTACGCAGTGCCTTGATAGTCCAGTACGTGATCATCATCATTTTCAGCCTGCTGAATTGAGCCGAATGCGAATGGCGTGCAATTGGAGAGCCAATTTTTCAATTGGGTTCTATGGCCGGTCCATTGCCACTTCAGCTTGCTTATTCTATGATATATGTATGTCGATAACTTTTGTTCTCTGCCGAATCACCTCGTTCCAGATTTGATCCCACAGAGAGACTCCAATTACATTAATTAACATAAAGATTTAAACAGGTATGGTAGGTATACAAAAATATTTCAACTACTAACAATATAATAGAGGACACCCTAGCATACTTCTTCTCACAAAACATCAGACATACACGCATAATTCTACTCCATTGATCGGCAAACAGATCACATTCAGGATTGGTGGTCAGGAGGGCATTAAGCATCCTTAAAGTACGACACACAGGGGACTCAGCTCTGGCGACAGTTTTAGATGACGGCGGTGCGAACAGATTGTGTCGACGGCTTGTCCAATGTATTTGTCGGGAACAAATAGCAGACAGAAAAGATCATGGAGTTCGGGGCTGTCGATGCGTCCTCTGAGAGTTTTGCAGGCTACTGTTGAAAGCCACGTCTAACCTCAAACGAGTTGAAGCCTAACACTCCTAGGAGGTAATTAGTAGAGTACATGAAAGGAAAGAAGTAATACGTCTTTTTTATATTATAAACCGCCGCGTTAAAAAATCGCTCGTGGGTACGAGAGCTAACAACACTTTTCCGCGTCCAGACGCAGCCACGTCATACGTGCAAATATATAAAGTAATCGAATCAATTGAACCGAATGTTTACGAGTTCCATAACCCCCTTTGATATCAATATGCGTTCAATAACATTAACATAAAATGCCTGTAATGCTGCCTAGGTGCGCACACGCACGCTGGCGAAACTTGCGTCACAATTAATTATGGTATTACATTGTAAATTCTATTCGTATAGCATAGTTTATTAGGCCACGTGTGCATACGTGAGTAATTTTGGAGATATGTGATGTAATTTATATTAAAACTAATGGACGTAGCGATTTAAAATGACAGAATTGAAACAGTCGGCAGTGTGTTGCGTCTTTATAATCGGTCGAGAAAAATGTTTGTCTGCTATATTTAACTACCTATCTCAAAACTGTTCTAATATTTAAAACGATTTATATGTTGGTGAAAGAAATATTTAGACTATCGTAGTTCTGAAGCGTGTTTCTCATTCAAGCTTAAACAAGCGATTTCAATAATTCTTTGAATGTAGGTATTCCCAGTACACCTACTGGGAATGTGTGTTGAATTAATATATAAATAATTTGTGTAGGTCTTTTGGATTTCATATTAAAATGATTTGAATGAGATTTCTGTGCAATCTATATCTTTCGTACTAATAATAAAGTTGAAGAGTTTGTTTGTTTGAACGCGCTAATCTCTAGAACTACCGGTCGGATTTGAAAATTTATTTTTGCATTTGGTAGCCCAATTCTTGAGGAAGGGTATAGGCTATATAACATCACGCTACGACCCTTAGATGGGCACCAAAAAGAAAAAAAATCATAAAGAACGCTAAGCGAAAACGAAGTAATTGCTCGACGGCGATGCGATGCGACCGGTGGGATGGAATCCGTGTAAAGATTCTTGTTCTCCCGATGGAACAAGAATCTTTACACGGACGTTGTCACGGGCAGAGCGTGTAAAATAAAATATAACAACATTAATTTCTATGTCCCTCGATAGAGTTATCGAAATTCAAAGTTGGTTAGTTAGGAGAAGTTTCAAGCAAGCTGCAATTAACTACCTAACACATTGGTAATGTCTTTCTTACGCAGACTCTCCCAAATAAGCTAGATTGAAACATCATATCTAATTCTATCTAAATATTATAAACGCAAAAGTTTGCGAGAATGGATGTTTGTTACTCTTTCACGCAAAAACTACCGAACGGATTTTAATGAAACTTTACAGTAATATTGCTTATACATCAAAATAACACATAATATACTTTTTATCCCGATATTCCCACGGGTTCGACACTTATGCGGGTAAAACCGCGAGCGCTGATAGCCATATGTAATTCTAAAGCAGGAATTTCTCACAGACTAAAAATACCTACTACTCCAAAAGCTAAACAACAAATGAGCCACGAGTGAAATCTTTTATATCGCTAGTAAGTCGAGCAACCTATAAAACTGACACCCGGCGGTCGTTGCTGGCATTCGATCAAAAGATCTCCAAACCGTTGATGGCTGTACGAACGTCACTCACGATACTATTGTTGAATTAATATTAGTTTTCTTAATGTTCTTGCTGTAATGGCGACGCATTGTACTACTGCGGAGTTATTGGGTTTTTCATTTAGGAATTTCTTACTAATGGCCCGGAGTTTGGAAGCTGGCGGTGCGATTCCCCGTGCCTCGGAAAGCACGTTAAGCCGTTCGTCCTGCGCCTGATCTCTCTCCGGTCGTGTCGAAGAGTGAGGGAAGAGAGGGTGCATCTGTGTTTGCACACACACTTGTGTACTTTATTATCTCGCGCGCCGAAGGTTAGACTATTTTTTTTTTCTCCGTTGCGATTGGCCGCCATGTACGAAATACGGTCTGAAGGACTACTATACTACTGCGGGGTAATTGCGTAACACACATAAACTGACAATTGATCGCAATTCCATTACATTTTGACAGTTCAAACAGACAACCACGTTCATTGCGACATGTACAGACGCCAGCACATCAAGCTACTACAATCTGTAAAATCTCTTTAATAGATTTTCAACTTTATCGCTAAAGCATTAAGGTTCAAGGTTGATTGGAAAAATTTGACAGTTTCGGGTAGCTTGACCTGCTGGCGTCCGTACGTTGATGAGCAGACAATTTTTTCAAACATATGAAGTCATGGATTAGGAATTTCCTTCAAAACCCTCTGATTGTGTTTGAAAGTGTGTTATGCAATTAGAGTGCTGCTGTGTTTGTTGGATGAGCATGAGCCTGGAGTTTAAAAGCGGAATTTTCCGGTATGATTTTGAAGCTTGTGCAATAGGACGCAATGAAGATTGGAACGGATGATCGAGTTAGTTTGCGTTGTCATATTTATTTGTAACTCTGCAACGTTCTATGAATTATGCTAGTGTTTCCTAGGAAAGCGATTCTGTCATATTATTTATTTAACTATTTATTATGTACACACATATAAACTGACAAGAAAGGAACAAAAAAATACGTAAAAAGGTGATGCTTACATAAATTATTCAGCCTATAATGTTCCCAGTGCTGGGAAACAGGCCTCCTCTCGGTGAGAGGGAGGGGGCCGTAATACACCACGCGGGCCCAGTGCGGGTTGGTAGATGTCACATGTCTTGGATTTTTTGAAATGATGATGCTTATTTTTAAGGAAATCTCTTCCAGCATACCTGCGATAGAGGAGTACATATAGACAACGGTAGTAGGAGTAGAAGGCACAAAAAAACATTTTGTCTTGAAAATCTGTCATTTTCATTGGGAAAGCGTTAGGGAGATGATGAACTATGACTAATCCTTTACTCCTAAACTATAGTCAACAAACAGTCGTGTGCAAGAAAACCAAAATATGTAAACACAATTTATTATTTAACGTCTAATACCTCTCAAAGAACTTGAATGATTGCTTCGTCCTTATGCTTAAAATTATGATAAATGCCGTCAGTTTCTTTATGGGTATTGCTGGGATAAAAATCCAATTAAGATACAGAATGAAAATATCACATTTCTCCGTGAGACAAGCGAGGTAAGCTCTCAGACAATTTATCAGCTGCCGAGATGTTCACAAATGCGTAATAACATTTTGAATAGATTTCAGTAACGTCTTGTTTGTATGAGAAACTAGAGCGCTATTATTTATAGTTGATAGAGAGACATGTCTTGCTGAAATTGCGATTATGAGATAATTTAAGCTCCATTTCCACGATGCAAGTTTGTTGTCTGTGGCGTACAATAAATTTGTTTACACGTACATTTTTTTTTTAATTAGCTGTCTATCTTTTTATTTTTTCATTTAACAAATCTTAAATACAATATCCAATCTAACTAAACAAAGAAAAAAAAGGGAAGAGCTCATTGGGCGTCAAAAAATTCATCCGCATCACTGCCAGTGTGAAAAGTGCCAATGATGCGGATGAATTTTTTGACGCAAAAGTTGACAGCGTCGCCACGTTAAACATTGGCCAGCTACCTATACCTAAACACTGTTTAGACGGTGGAACTGTGCGTTACCTTTTGGTATGCCAATTTCCCACAGCTAACTAAATCAGCCTTAAAATTCATGAAACTTTCTGGACTTCATGCATTTGGAGATGACGACGAAGCAAATGCGATAGTCACTTATTTGATCATCATTTGTTTTTTTATAGGTCTAATATGTCATTTTGACATCATCAATAGTGTTCTAGCATAAGTCAATGCCCTATTTAAACCACTGCAACGTGCAATGCTCCATTTAAACCACGTCCGTCAGAGAGGTGATCTATCAATGTAGGTACGTCGAAATGGCGCAGATTTGACTATTATTTGCAGGATCCATCATAACTCCTGGACACAGGATCGTTAATATGATTGCATATGCATTGTTTACGTGAGTGTTCACAATATAATCCGAAAGGATCTTGATTCGTATACAGGGTGTAAGATAGGGCAATCTCAATGTTTGAAAGGGAAATACAGACAGTAAAACTAAAAAAATAGCTTATATACATCTCCGCTGTTACACTAATTAACTCTGATATTTACTCATAAAGTCTTACTTTTTTTTTTACTAGCCTATTTTTTGTCCTACTGCTGGGTAAAGGCCTCCCCTTTTTTCTTCCAAACCTCCCTGTCTTGTGTTGGTCTTACTTTATACTAGAAAAAAATAAAATAGCATAACTGGCGCAAGTGGGGGGTACCCACCTACTATAGATAGCGTAATGTGGGTGTATCTATACGTCTGCCCAATCCTACGGGGAATACAGGCGTAATAACATGTTATGTTAAAAAAACACTAGCTGCGCTTCACCCGCATAAGTTTCGATCCCGTGGGAATATCGGGATAAAAAGTATCCTATATGTTAATTTGTAACGTAATGTACATACTCACAGTTATCTACATTCATTCCTCCAGGTCAGACAAGCATTCCGTCACCGTTAGGCGCTGATCTGACTATTCCTCACGACACCAGGTCACGTTTAATCCATAATCAGTACACAGACAGTCATCAAACTTTAACATAACACTACGACGATTTAGTAACATCCAAGGGCTGGAAATTTCGCCCACATTCATTGATATAATTTTTCCTATAAACACTATACTTTTAATACGCTTTTAATACGAAATAACTATATATTTAATTGTATTTTATTAATATATTTTATTATGACAGTTCTGACAACGACGTTTAATACGTCGCCATGACAAGTTTGCTTATAAATTCTTATCAGCCTGTAACTTTTAGCTGAAAATATATTCAACCTGCTGCAAATCAATACTGGCCATCAGCCTATTTCAAATTCATATTTATTTCTACGTTGCTATTCTACGAGTTTACCTTAGGAATCCAAGCAACCAAAAAAGAGGAGTGACAGTTCGAGTTCGAGTTCGAGTTTCGCCTCTAAAGCGAACCCTCAAGATAGTGCTGGTACTCCGGAGTCACCTATCCAGGGAACTCTTGGTGTGTCCCTCTCCAAGACTCCGGTACCTGACGGACTCACGCTACACCTCCGACCTCCGTCCTCCGTACCAGTCAGACCGCTGGCGTGCCTCGCCGGAACACCCTCTACTGGGCCGCGCCTCAACCGAGGGCCGTCTCTCCTGGCGGACTGACCGTGCCTGCTCTCTCGCGCCGCCGTGCCTGTTCGGTCGCGCCGCCGTGCCTGCTCTCTCGCGCCGCTGTGCCTGTTCTCTCGCGCCGCCGTGCCTGCTCTCCCGTGCTGCCGTGCCTGCTGTCACGTGTGGCCGTGCTGCGACCTACTCCTGCCGCGTGGGCCCCCTACGGGTATCCTCCGAGCCGCACACGCACCAGCACCTCACCACGCCCGCACCTGCACCTGTCACCGACACCTGCCTCGAGTCGCGTCTACCTCTTCAGCCTCCTCAACCCACCAATCACTCATCTTCATCCTTCCTCACCCACACACTACACACCACTGTCAGTTCATCTCCATTTTTTATCCTTTACTTGTGAATAAAACTTTAATTAACTTTAACTTCCCTTTCTTTAATTTAAACTTAGTTTCTTGTCGCTACACGACAAATTCTGGTTATAAACTATCTGTGTCCCAAATTTTACCTAAATCCGTTTAGTAGTTTTTGCGTGAAAGAGTAACAAACATCCATCCATCCATACAAACTTTCACGCTTATAATTATATTTTTAAAAGTAAGATAGGAGGATATACATATATAGTAGAATATAGTAGATACTAGAAGTAGATTAGTAGAAGTAGAAGTAGATAGTAGAAAAGAAATAGAAAAGTGGAAATAGGATAGTAGGAAGTAGGATAGGATAGGATAGTAGGAAGTAGGATAGGATATTAGGAAGTAGGATAGGATAGTAGGAAATAGGACAAGATAGCAGGAAGTAGGATAGGATATTAGGAAGTAGGATAGGATAGTAGGAAGTAGGATAGGATACGATAGTAGGAAGTCGGATAGGATAGTAGGAAGTAGGATAGGATAGGATAGTAGGAAGTAGGATAGGATAGGATAGTAGGAAGTAGGATAGGATATTAGGAAGTACGATAGGATAGTAGGAAGTAGGATAGGATAGTAGGAAATAGGACAAGATAGCAGGAAGTAGGATAGGATATTAGGAAGTAGGATAGGATAGTAGGAAGTAGGATAGGATACGATAGTAGGAAGTCGGATAGGATAGTAGGAAGTAGGATTAAAGGTTCCGCCAAAACATTTTACCATTTTTTCTGAGTTGGTACTCTAAAATAATGGCAGTTTTGTTAAAGAAGTTGGTCAGTTGGTATAAGCTTACACACCTTGAAATGACAAAATGTTGGATTAGCGTCCGCATCTATAATTTTAAATTATATAACAACACCGCCGTCTCCAGTAACATATTAATCATATTATTCAATTAGTAAATGATGACGTCATTGTTCACCTAAATCAAGTCTATTTATACTTCAGTCCCTCACCTGATTACCATACACGGGTGGCATTAATTGTATAATTGACAATGTCACAGCATCTCAATCTCGGGAAGTTAACAATTCATACTCATTAGTAACATGAAGCTTGTATTTCCCAAAATGGTAGACAGAGCAGAGCATAGAGCAGTGGTGGCCCAGTGGTATCATCCTCGACTTACGAGTTACAGGTCGCGGGTTCGTACCCAGACAGGCGCTTTACGTTGTGTTAATAATTTCATCACTATTGCTTTCAAAACGGTGAAGAAAAACATCGTGAGGAAACCAGCATGTCTTGCGTAACACACTTTTAATCACAAACTAAATCATTTGGAAGGATATAGCTAATCCATTGTTTCATGTGTTCGAAAAAATTCTCTACTCAACAACGTAAATAACGCAATGAATGTTGTTGAACTGTCAAAATGTAAGCTTTGCTACTGTTAGTGTGTTACGCAATTAGCTCGCTATACATTCCAATCGCCAGTTATGTTTGAAGAAAACATAAACATACACTACGCATGTATTTCCCAAAGGGTTAGGCAGAGGTGTACCTATAGTACTTCTAGTACCTATAGTTATGTTCAAGTTTCATGTAATAGGGCTAGCCTATATCCCTTAACCGGGCACAAATTCAGAATGCGGGCTCATACTGCGTAATTCTTAAAGAAATACCCAGTAACCTGCCTGCTTGTACCGGGAATCAAGCCATGGACCCCGTGCTCAACAGTAGTGCTGTCGACCGCTAGACAAACGAGGCAGTCGGAGACATTCCTAATGAAAAACCCAATAATACTTAGCCCGACCTGGAGATCGAACTCAAGGCACCCGTATGAACCAGTCGCACTTTCGACCTCTACACCAACAGCAGACTATGTACATAAGTAGATACCTACTTGTCTGTATGTGGCCTAAATCAACTGGGTCAGTTATTTCAGATAAATTGAATTCAAAGTGTGTTTGTTTGTCTATCTAGGTTAAAACTAGGGATGAATAAATGAATATGGTGGGTCACGTACATATTGAGCTTGAAAAGAGGCTTTGCTGAACTGAGGCAAGTTCACTTTACAGTTATAATAAAGTCTACGGAATCTAGGTTTTGGCCTCATGAAAGAGCACCTCCATGCAATTATGCCAGTCAATGTTAAAATTGAAATTGTTTATTTAAATAATTGATTTACAAAATAAGGCCTTAAAGTAAAGGTAGGTAAAACAAAATTGGATTGACATGCAACGTAACATTACACCTGTATACCCCAAAGGGTTAGGTAGATGTGCATCTACCTATAGTACACCCACATTTCACCAGGTATGTTTAAGTCCTATGTAATAGGGGACGAGCGTATTGCGATCACTCGGGCAGAAATCCAGACTGAGCTCATCATCATCATCTGCCTAGCCTTTTCCCAACTATGTTGGGGTCGGCTTCCAGTCTAACCGGATGCCGCTGAATACCAGTATTTTACATGGAGCGACGGCCTATCTGAGCTCCACAACCCAGTTACTGGGTAATACGATACCCCTTGGTAAGACTGATTGTCAGACCTTCGGGCTACTGACGACCCATAACGACTGTCAAAGATCCACAAATGACAGCCGGGACCAACGGCTTAACGTGCTTTCCGAGGCACGGAGGGGTCTTGATATGTGAAGATGGTCACCCATCCACGGACCAACCGCGGCAAGCGTAGCTTAACCTGATCGATCGACCCGTGCGGCGGTTATTACTTAGCCACAAGCCCCTCAAACCAAATCCAGACTGAGCTGTTACTGAGAAATTCTAGATGGAAAAAGCCAAAAATTAAAATAGTTAAATTATATTTTTGTGTAAGTAACGCATTCTAGTCAAATTGGCATTAATTTTGCTGAAAAAAAAAAAAATTACAAAACAAATGGGTATACCATCGCATACCAAACAGCTTACTGGATTAACCCGATTCTCTTGTCTATTCCAATATTTTTCTTTCGTCCCACCGAAGATCAACAATTCAAGATTCATTGCTAAATAAATGTTCTTAAAACATATTTGCAACTAGCTGTGCCCGCTTCACGTTCGCGTGCATTTCGGAAAACAAATTGGATTTCATGGGATTTATTTTTTTTGCGCGGTACAATATTTTTTTTTTCTAAAATTGTAGCCTAATTTACTCCTTATAAAAGCAGCTATCTGCCAGTGAAAGTCCCGTCAAAATGCCAAAAAAGAAGTACCCCATAAACTTTCATATGCATTTAGAAAAAAAGTTGTAATTTTGACATTCCAAACAGACACTTCAATTTTATTTATTTGTATAGATGTTTATAGATAGCACCATGTGGGTACAGACGTAACCAAAATTCTCAAAGGATTTGTCGTGTTGCGTTACATGGAGTTCTCATTGCTTCATCTGCAGTACTAACGAACACTGACATGGAAACTGCATTGTGTTTCGTATCCCTCAACATACATTTGCAACAGAACGAACCATTTCTATCACAATCTCGTTCACTTTGCTATAGAATGAACTAGGTTTTCATTTGCTACCACAATCGCGTTCACGTATCTTCACTCGCACACACGCCTAATTTTAGATCCCCAAAAATACCCAACGCTTTTATTCAGTAGATAAAATTAATCCTAACAGCTGTTGCGTTACATCTCTATAGTTTTGGAACGGAATTCCACAGTATGGTACAGAGGTATAATTGTTTATTATAAGTACGGTCTGCACAAAAGTCTATTGACACTTAAGTTTTTTTTTTTTAATCTTAATTATTAAGCAAAATATTTAGAAAAAAATATTAACTGATATAAAATAAGAGTAACTCTGGCCTATTCTGTGAAATGCTGAAAAGTAATGTAACTGTCGAATCATTTTGCATCAATTTACATGATAAATGTTAAAGTAATCTACTTTTGTTTGCTGACTGTACCTTGAAAAATTACGAGTGTCTAACTTTTAAAACAACAGAAGTTTTTTTAATGTAGACACGAATTCATAAGACAGCTTTTCGCGTTTTTATAGCTTGTAAAATCCCAGATGTTTTAAGTTGTACAATTCCAATTTTAATACAACGACTGCTAACACTAACCCAGATTAAAATGTTCCCGGAAACATTACGAAACATGTGAACAAATGGGACAGGTGTTGTCAACATTTTACTTCAATGTTATGTGTCTAAATTATTGTATTTGTTTTTGCGCGTTTCCTTTAGGCACGTGCTTAGACCGGAATTTCGCTCAAGATTTGGTTGAGAGTAAAGCCCCAGTTACAGGATGAAACTCTCTTGCTTCTGGCATACAATAAAATTGAAGCAAAAACTGACACGCATCGTGTATAAACTGTTTAGACGGTGCAACTTTTATTGTTGCCTCAAATTATTGCATGTCACTGGCAAGTATGGTGGATTTCACCAATGAAACTGAACAACATCAGCAGATCTAAATCGCGTTTAAGAGCTGTCATAACTAAAAAATGATTTCTTGCCATACAGATTTATTATTTGCTAGCCTCTGCCCACGACCTCGTCCGCGTGAAATTTCTCGTTCCCCCTTCATTTTCGTTTGGCGTTCTTTCTGACATTTCTTTTTCTTTTTACGTGGCTTCTAAGGATCCTAGCGTGATGTTATATAGCCTACAATCTTCCTCAAGAATTGGACTTACATATGCAAAAAGATTTTTTTAAATTCTACCGGTAGTTCCAGAGATACGCGCGTTCAAAGAAACAAACAAACTCTTGACCTTTATTATTAGTATAGATGTAGATATCACCAAAACTCAAGTTCCATCAATTCATTGTAGTTTCCTACCCTGTTCGCCCCATCCCTCCTAATCTGTGCCATTCTCTCGCGAGCATTTCCGCCACTCTTCATTATGCTATCTCTCAGCCCGACTTTTCCTTCTTTCTTGAATATTATATCTGTATTATTCATTTCTCAGTATTTTGATATATGATAGTATAATCTCACAATATTATGTATTCATAAAACTGTACATTAACTTCATATCATTCGTTTGATTGAGGTTTTAATGTGTTGTATGAAGTATAAAATGAATATTTTGCGTCATAAAGTTCGTTTAATATTACCTACGTTTGAACTCCATGTTAGTTTTATGGCATGGGTGCTGGTATCATAATATAAATGTTTCAGTTTTAGGTGTCATCATAAATGCGACGGTCATGAAATCGACACTGGGTCTATTTACGGTATCAAAAAACGTTCTCTATACTGTCGTTCTGCAGACGGCCGTCATAATAGGCAGTTATATAACGGTACCGCTTTCTAAGGAAAGCCAAAGTTTTTTTTTTTTTTGTAGAAGAAGTGAAGACATCAATTATTCTGCCAACATAACTAATAAATCACATATTCCACCAATCACTTACCAATCTAATAAAATCAATTTAATATTCCACTAGACTGCTGACGGAATCCAATCATGACGTCACGAGCCAATTACAAGGTACTTAGGTAATGAATGCCCGATCCTAAGGACAATGCGTATTAAGAGATTCATAAGGCAGGCAATCTCCGCGGCCGGTGATGCGGGAAGGCGTTTCCCTAATTGGGCAAATTACTTTGCGAAGGGAAAAGAAAGTTCCTTCTGGCATCAGGTGGCGTGTTGGTAGGGTAAGTTGTCTGAGGAAATGGAGTTTGAGGTCAAATTGTTAGTTAGTTTACCACTTACATCTTGAAATCTCCTTAATAAAAATCTAACGACGCCAGATAGCCTTTACTAGAAGTGGCCATCGTATTAGTGGTTCAGCAGCTTCAATATCATCAGGATAGTGCCGGAATATAGTAGTTCGTCGTGGACGTGATACGACAGCGGCCTGTCACCAACCAGTGTCACTCTTATCGAACCTTTTCGGTGATTCCTGTAACTTTGATACAAAACCAGACGGCGCCAGTTTCTGCGCCGTCAAATCTTAAAATCACGGACAGACAACATATAGCCTAAAACGCAGAAGTTGCAAAATGTGTGGAAGCATGAAATTTTGCACAAGAGTTCCTTATGTAACGATAGTGAGCAATAAGGAAGTATTTTTGGTAATTCATCCTCTAAAGGAGCTAAAAAAGGGATGAAAGAGTTTAAAGAAGAGCTTCTTATGATCGTGTTATTTAAAAAAAAAAGTACTGACCACCACAACAAGTATTACTTATTAAGAAAGCGATAAACACAATAACGGCTGTACCAAATACGCGCACGTTTTCATCGTCATCATCAATATTTCAGCCGAAAGACGTCCACTGCTGGACATAGGCCTCCCCCAAGCACCCAAGCACCTCCACTTCTTCCATGCTTCTCACATCCAATGGGTTCCTGCGGCTTTAACAAGGTCGTCGGTCCACCTTGTGGGAGGCCTTCCAACGCTACGTCTTCCGGTACGCGGTCGCCAATCTAGAACTTTTAGGCCCCATCGGTCATCTGTTCTGCGAGCAATGAGCCCTGCCCACTGCCACTTAAGTTTGGCAATTCTTCGGGCTATGTCGGTTACCTTGGTTCTCCTGCGGATCTCTTCATTCCTGATTCGCAGCGTTTTATGGCACCTTAAAATGTGAAATACTGGCGAAAATGACAGGTTTTCATGACTGCCTTAATATGACGGAACCGCATTCTTAGGAAATCAGAACTACTGCAGCACTAATCACTATTTTCCGAAATTGGCTATTCAAAAACACGAATTCAATTGTTTTTTATGTAATGGAAACACAAAGCAATGCCGATGCGGGTCGGTAAACCGATGAAAGCTTATCCAAATAATATCTGTTACGGACTAAAGGCCCTGAGCTATGCAATCGTTTAAGCTGGTTGAAGTCACAGGATTAGAGATTGGTCACTGGCGTATTTAAGCTCTGCCGATTATAACTAGACTGTGGTTTTCTTTGTAACGTCATTATTAGCTAAGCATTTTGGACCCAAAGAACAATACTCAACGTACTTACTTGTTTTTATTTTATTTTGACTTAATACGTCTCATTTAATGCAAATATATGTATTTTTCTTGGGTACCTATTCAACTTTATATCTCTCTTCTCTTCTTGGTCGCTTACTTCATTACTGAAGGTCGTGTTCCTGAATTGCCTTCATCGCTTTATGTACGATGTTCTTCCAGTTGGTGGTGAACAGGGCCATCTTTCACCTAATAGAGGCCCTGGCCACATTAGGATAATGGGGCCCCTATGACCATAAAAAAGCACTACATATTTTTTTGATTAACTGATGATTCTTTTAAAACGGTTTTTAAAGGAATATAATTATATTACATAGGTACAATTTTTATATATTGAAATTTATTAAACATGCTGCAATCGGTAAGCCTGATTTTCAGGCGAGAGTAAAGTAGCTGTCGGTTATCGTTTCATAATGGAGTAAGGGCTAGGAGGCCCCATTCCATTGCGGGGCCCTGGGCACGTGCCCAGTGGGGAAGAGGGGCCTGGTGGTGAAATGCAAGGTAGATGGAAAAAGGCCTCGCGGCCGGTCACCTAATTGCTGGTCAGACCAAGTAACCTCACTGGACTCTGTTGCGACCGCCCTGAGAGAAGCTGAGAAGCTGAGCTGAATATGTAAAGTGAAAAGATAGGAGAGAGGCTTGGTAAACAAAATTATAATATTAAAGATTGGCTCTCTTAAAGATCACTCATCTTTCCAATTCGCATTCGGCTTTATTAGGGTCAGCACAACAAACAAAACAAGTCATAATACGGAATCCTCGAAAAGACACTTTGAAGTCTCAAGAACCTGTCTTGAGACTTCAAAGTGTCTTTTCGAGGATTCCGTATTATGACTTTTTTTGTTTAAAAATCCTAGTCAATCCAATCTCTGAAATTCATACTTATAAATATTTTGTTCCGTTTTTTTTTTTACTTGTTAAGGCGAATACTCTCGTTGTACGTGTTTCATCTAACAATACTGGTAAGATTCTTGAATTACCCGAGTGTAGAATCCTGTTGATTCCGCGTTAAAGTTGACTATATATATCACTACACTGGCTAACTAACACATCAAGCTTCTCGTGCAAGGCTACTTCATGTGTGAATGAGACAGCGTTTACATATCTATTAACACAATACACCGAGTCGTTTATAAAAGAAAACGTTTATTATGAAGTAAATTTGTAGTAGTTTCCAAGCAAAAACTAATAAAAATATGAAAAACGTACCAGTCAGTAAATATTCACAACTGACAACGGCACTGACCTTCCTTTTGTCAGTACAATGAACGGTCAAGAGGTAAATTGCCGTAATCACTGCATATGGTAGGCGGATGACCACATTTTATGTTATTAGTAGACTATTTCTATTTTACGTATAAGGTATTGTATAGTATTAGTTAACAAGTATCATTTGTATGCTTCATGGACAAATTGAACTGTTTATATTATAAATACCTGTGACTAATCACAATCATGATTCCTCAAATTAATCATGGTTCCCACAGTTTTGTATAGATTTGAAACTAGTCAGAGAATTTCGAAATAAATGCTTGGGAAACCGTAAACATGAAATGACTAAATATCAATGAAAATAGCTTATTTATTTAAAGCTAGCAGCGCCCCGCGGTTTCACTCACATAAGTTTCGATCCCGTGGGAATATCGGGATAAAAAGTATCTTATGTGTTAATCTTGGTTAGAAACTATCTGTGTGACAAATTTCATCCAAATCCGTTCAGTAGTTTTTACGTGAATGAATAATAAGCAAACATCCATCCATCCTCACAAACTTTCGTGTTTAAGTACGCCAACAGAATATCTATTGTAGGTATATTATATAATAAAAGTTAACAGGTATATTTAAGTTCTTATAACTGGATAACTCAACAAATTACATTATATTAACTTACGGATAAGTTTATGATTAGGGGATATATCCAAACCAAATAATATTTATCTATTTCAGAAAAGGACGCGAGCAATGCGAGGTTTCGCCTTAAGTAGAAAAGAGAAAATATAAAAGATGAAAAGAGCACTTTGGACGCAACATAACGGCGAGGTAAACGTTGCTGGTTCTTTCCTGATTTTAATGAGATCGCCAATCAGCTGAGCGGGGTCCTCACCTTACAGGGGGGTGAAGGGGGAGGAATCTATTTTAAAACGCAACAAAGCTATGTAGCTTAGAATCTGTTATCTGCTTTTGTTGTTTGCGAGTATTTTGATATTATTTGGCGATGAATTTTGTAGGAATGTTATGAATAGACCTTTTTATTTTGCCGTATTTTTAGCTTTGCTTTAAGTGGCAGTTAGTGTCACAGAAATATATCAAGATGAATTGTGAATTGAAAAAGTGAATTCTTAGCAATCGTTGATTTAAAATATGTGGAATACAAGTAGGTATGTGAATTATAATTATAAGAAAGGTTAATCAAAAGTGCAAAATAATTTAAATTCATATTCTCTTTTCTAATGACTGAAATACAACCTACATCATCATCATCTGCCTAGCCTTTTTCCCAAATATGTTGGGGTCGGCTTCCAGTCCAACCGAAATACCAGTATTTTACATGGAGCTACTGCCTATCTGACTGAAATACCTACAGTATCATAATACATTTGCAATACTTAGTTGCAGTATCAAATATAAAGCAATTTAAATACGAACACAGCTGTACATCAAAACACTGTATAATGCAGTCACATCAAACCAGAGCGGCAATTCTCGTAATTTTAAGAACGTTCACAGTCTGATCTCAGTCTCAATCTGTCAAAAATACGTCTCATTTCCCACCATTTTGACATTTGTTTGTCGCCGAGATGAGACTGCGACTAGATTTTGAACGTTTTAAATTACGAGAATTGGCCTTCAGGACAACGTCGTTCATAAACACTTAAGACACATCGCATATTAGCGACATCATCGCATGAATTACAATAAATCACAACATGCTATTAACTGTTCATGTTCAGACAAATAACGTACATTAATCACTTAAACAATAACACAACTGATGATACTAATAACACTCAATCTGCCTAGCCTTTTCCCAATATAGCTGGGGCAGTTTCCAGTCTAACCGGATGCAGCTGAGTACCAGTATTTTACATGTAGCGACTGCCTATCTGACCTCCACAACCCAGTTACTGGGTAACACGATAAGGTAAAAGTCGAAGGTACACATTAATATCAGTCAACAGGACCTTATCAAATACTCATTATAATGGCTTGAATACCACGATTATTACCCCCGTTGATGTTGCACCTAGTACACAATAAATGATAAATGGTTTTATTTCTGTAAGTAGGTTTGCACAAACACGTCAATAATATACTCGTAATAAGTTTAATTTCATACACATTATCGTGTACAACGATAGGTGGAGTACCTATCGTTGGTAAGTCTGGTAGTCCGACTTCGGGCTTCTGACTGCCCATAACGACCGTCAAAGATCTACGAATGCCAGCCGGGATGAACGGTTTAACGTGATTTCCAAGACACAGTGGACTACGTTAATAACACTGTCTTCACTAAATAATAAAAGAAAGAGTTCCTTCCGTAATTTTTCTTAGAAGAAAAGGCATTTAAATTCTCAGACTAAAAGCTTCGCGATAATTATCGTTATTTGTAAAACTTGTGACTATTTTGTATGTCGGTTATTTAGCAACTACGAGTATTAGGGAGGTAATATACTACGTGCTTCGTACTAAAAGGTATGCTGAAAATGATATCTTGTGGAACTACGAGTACTTAGCAAAGTGATGTGTTTTGTTTTTTATGAGAAGACTTGACAGGTTGTCGAGTTCTGATGGTTGTTTAAAGAGGAAATTGAAAGGAAATTGACATTATGAAAACTACCTCGTGTTCATTAGTATCGGGCCTACTGATATAAATAAAACTGCCACAAAATAAATAAATCCAACCTAATGTTTAATTTTCAAACTTCAGCAAAAATTGTGTCAAAAATGCAATCATTTGTAAATCTCATCGCTCTTCGCACTAAATAAATTATGCTAATCGCAAAAACAAACTTTAACGACATTCTATTTGTAACTTCTTCAGCAAATTCAAGATATTTTCATCATACGGCTATTACAAAAAGAAACATTTATTTTCTGTGAGTTTCTGACTTAGATTTGAAATTAAATTGTCAACATCGTCAACATCATAATTTGTTTCTTACGTAATCAGATGTGGAACTAGGTTTGGACTCAAATTGGCACAGAATTTTCCACTGTCTTCACATATTAATGAAATAATTAGGATAGAAAATGTATTTTTTTTTTTATAATTATACCTTTAAGAAATCATCTACACAGAGAGGAAACCTGTGTCACTGTGGACATCCTATAATAGGCTAGTTAGGCTTATGCAGGAAAGGCAAAAAAAAAATCTAAAAATCGGACCTAAGCCCTTGTATAATTTGCTTAAGATTTATTTATACTACTACACACACAGAATGTAACCTACTCTGATCTGTCTGACTTATAGAGCATCCATAAAAGCAGTGAATCATTTAGTATTGGTAAAAAAATTCGTCAGTATCTCAACAGCAATGTAAATGCGAAGCATGCACACTTCAGCCTAATCCTTCGAAGAATATAGACGTGGTTTTATGTTACTTATGTGTTTTATAATAATACAGTCGAATTTACATTCCGAAACTACAATGTGTGATCCCCCACACAAGGCTATAAGAGTAGTAAAACTCACGTCTTAATATATATATAAATAAAAGCATAATAAACTTGTTATGGAAATCCTTAGAACGGCCTTTCCTTTGGTGTCCCCTTAAACGCTAACAGTAGTTGCGCTAGCTTAGTTATTCATTGATAGCTTCACAAGCACAAAGCTTTTATTTTGTCAATATAACAATGTCCGTAGCGTCTCCGTCTTTCTAGTAGACGTCCAAATATACATACTTCATTATATAACAATGGATGTTGTTGATTCGTCAAAACGAAAGCTCTTGCGATCATAAGCAAATTACACAAATCAGGTTAACAGTTAGGTCAGATTTTGACACATTTTACCTGTCCTGCATATATAAGAAGCAAATATACCAAAATATTTACTTACTCATGTCAACAATGACAGCAAGACCCAGTAGCATATTAAGCAGCTCGCTGAGATCACTGAACGACGTCCCAAGTCCCGGTTATGATGCCTCTTCATCAGCGTCACGGAAACCTTATTTATTCAGTAGTGCCCACTTATGCGACATATGAATACTTATCACTTTACGAGCTCGAAGTAAGTGCCTCATATTATTATATTGAGAAATTATTAAACTTTCAATCATAGACCGTATTTTGGATACAAAGCTTGCGTGGGTGTGTTATATTATTAGGTTTCCTGTCTAGATAATTAAATCTCGCCTCGTTGGTCGCCAGCGCTACTGCAGACCTTGAGCTCCTGGGTTCGATTCCCGGGTCGGGCAAAGTGTTATTTTGTTTTTACATCAGGAATTTCTCAGTAGCAGACCTAAGTCAAGATTTGTGCCCAGTTTCTCGCCCCCTATTATATGAGACTTAAATATAACTGCATCCACCAACCCGCACTGGGCCCGCGTGGTGGATTACGGCTCCCTCTCACAGCCTACATTATAGGTTGATTATGAAACATAACTGGCTAAATATTGCTGTACTATATTTGCACCTCTTTCTAACCCTTCGGAGTCGGAGAGAGAGAATATTCTCGACGATTGTGTTATGTTTATATATACATAAGGTTTATCATTAGTCGTAAAAGTTACCCGAAGACTATTTATCGTTCGCCCATTTGGCATTAGGGACAATAATTTAGAGGGAAATGTAAACAAAAGTTGTTCATTATTCTAACTACTTTTTAGAGGTTATAAAATTTTTTGTTACTCTAGCTTATGACTGCTACTTCTTTCGCATGGAAGTCGTAAGATACAAAGTATACTAAAGAACAGCCCGCTTAGCATTCTTCCTGAGTTTTCTTCTTTTTGCTCGGCTCCTAAGGCTCGTAAGCGTGATATTAAACCTTTTCAAGAATTGGGGTATCAATTATAAAAAATATTTTTCCAGATCCGACTGGTAGTTCCTAAGATTAGCTTTATTATATTAATATAAATAAAAAATTAGGAAACACAGTTTATTACTAAAGTGTAATTTGTGGGATGGTGAGATTAAGATTAACTCGTATAAAAACTGTTGTAGGAAAATAAATAAAGCTAATGACGCATGGTTTCCTCATACTTGATGGTATTAGCCGTTGAGTGACATTCAACTAACTCTTGATTGATATTCATGCGAACGGCTGACGCCGACGTAACTCGTACGTAATAATTGAATTTAGGACGAAACTAGTCTGAGACGGTTATCTTGATTCCTGTGATATTTGAAGTACTGAACGATTACTTAGCTAAAGGTTTATGATGGATTCTCCTAATAAAAAAAACAAGATTTTCCAATTATTTAAAATCTTTATTTTGATAATTTTTATCGTAAATACAAGCTAACATCGAACAACTTGTCCACATGGATAAAATGCCCAACAGGCTTTTTTGGACTAAAAATAATGTGTTTTAACCCCAAACGACTCAAACATATAGCTTTCAATAAGGTTGTTATATTTGCGCTGTTTAAAATTGTCTGCACCTTTTTTTTTTTTTGTCGCTGAGAAATGCTTTATGCATCCCCGCTCGCGGGGGACGAGACGGGGTATGTGGGACTCCTGTCGAAACCGCACCGACAGTATACCCACTAAAACTCAGCGGTGTTACCGCATCGCCGTGATGGGAGGGCCATGGGAAACCGGCTCAGCCTTTGCACCAAATCAAATTGTCTGCACCTGCAGCAGGCCCCCCAACACAGTCCGCTAGGAAGATGGGATGGCGTGAGGATGTCGGCACAGTTTCAAAATTTTAAATGTTTTCTTAAAATGCATTCCAATGCAGCTAAGTATATGAAAAGCCACTGAAATGAAGTTCCCCATTCAGTTTTCCTTCGCAAAAAGTTTGTCTGAAACTTACTATTTGTTTTTCCGCAAAATTCCATACCGTCGCCGCATTGGTACCGTCAAACACCAACTCGATATAACATCGAAGTATGTTTGTAACTAACTCGATACCAACGTTAACTGAAAACATGCGAGGGCCATATGTGCTCCTCCCTAAGTGTGAAAGAGACAGACACAAGTTATGATGTACTGTCGTAAAGCGGCTGCATGGACGCGGAATTAAATTGGCCCAAATTGACTTAGATTAAATTAAGGCATTCGGTTTTGTGCGCTCCCCTGTCTCCGGTGCTGTGACGTAGGGCTCCCACCTTTGTTGTCCACGTAATTATGATAAACAACGGCCAGTGTCGTAAGAAAATGTTACATTTGGCCAGGAAATAGAAATCCGCAATTCCGCATTCATTTATACATTAGGGAATCCAGGTAGGACAAACATCACGGGAAACCCATACAAGGTCAAATTAAATTAGCTAACGAAACTCCATAGACGTGATGGTATCAATATCGAAACAATAAAAAAAAATGATTTCCTAAACTCACATTTGAAGTAATTAAATTGTAACTGCGGTCAAAACCACAAAAAAAAATACTTAATTTTTTTTCTCGTTTTCACCTATTTAGATATCCCATCACGTCTGCGGAGTTTCGCTAGCTAATTTAATTTCACCCTGTATACTTAAGTCAGAAATCGCCAACCCGTCTTAAGCAAGTGTGGTAATCAACGCTCGCGCCGTTTCTGTATGAGAAGAGGCCTTTTCCCTGCAGTGACAGATTAAAAGGCTATTATTTTTCACTAAGGTACGAGTAACACCATTTTTTCTTAATCATGTTTGACAGTGTGACCATCATATTTGAATTGTTAATCCCATAATCATTGTAACATACAAAATATTAATAAACTAGGTAACTATTGAGTTTCAGTTAAACCACGCGATGATTGATGTTAATATTACTGAACCGATCATCAGTTATCAAAATCCAATATTATAATTTAATTAAATATCATTGACATTCGTTTGTAATTGAATATCGTTGAAACCACAAACGGAATGATTAATTTCCCCTAAAATGTTGTAATATGAAACTCCTGTAGGATTGACAGCCCTGCTATTGCTGTGTGATTGTTCAGATAATTTTTGATGGCAATTAAGGTTGGCCGGATTTTAAATAAATGTTTAATTATGTTTACTTATACATACGGATTTCTTTAAATAAATGTTTAATTATGTTTACTTATACATACGGATTTCTTTTATTTGTTTGCCGGAATAAATAATAAATAGGTCATCTGTCAACTGAATGAAGTAAAAGGCTTTAAGGTTGGCC
Source organism: Apamea monoglypha (assembly GCA_911387795.2). NCBI lineage: Eukaryota > Metazoa > Arthropoda > Insecta > Lepidoptera > Noctuidae > Apamea > Apamea monoglypha. The sequence continues at coordinate 7,448,436 of OU426918.1, forward strand.
GGATATTAAAGAAATGTTTGATTATGTTTAAGTATATATAAATGTTTAATTATGTTTACATACGGATTCTTTCAGTTGCTTGCTGGAATAAATAATAAATAGGTCATCTGTCTGCTGGATGACGTAAAAGGCTTTTTATGCTGCGCTAATTATAATTAACTGTGATCACCAATCTGCCTGTCAGACGTTATTATGCAATAAGTTGGCAGTTAAATGTTTAAGTTAAGCGCAGTGGGCTAATTATGGGTGATTTGTTTAGAATCACAAAGTAACTTTTTAAAACCAAATTTTTTGCAAAATATTTTTTTTTTACTGTTCCCTTTCTGCTCTACCCTACATAACTGAATTAATTTATTTTCATAGTGACGGTAGTTTTTATGTTACTGTTTGATGATTGATATTTTTGACATGAGTAGGTATCCTATACTTTTAAATCTATCATGAATATTAATTGTTACATAAAAAAAAAAAATCTTTGAGTCTTAAACTCAAAATCAAACCATTTATTTCAAATAAATCAATTACAGGCACTTTTGAATTGTCAAGGGGTCAGTGGGTCAGAAAGATGAAGCTAGTATCCATTCCAAAGCATAGTAGGTATCTATGGAGAAGTACGGGCAAGCAACTCCACGGACACTCTTTTAAATCAAAATATTGGTACCTATAAAGTAACATTTTGTAACCACATCATCATCTGCCTAGCCTTTTCCCAACTATGTTGGGGTCGGCTTCCAGTCTAACCGGTTGCAGCTGAATACCAGCACTTTATAATCACATGTGTACACAATTAAAATTTGATTTGTTCTGATTTCACCGTTCAGTAAGTAGGAAAAAAAATGATCTTACATAAAAGAATGCCCGTAGTTTCAACTTCAATGACCTTTAAGAAAGACTCCGCGATTATTTGCGACAAAACGCACAAGAAATATTTTCCCGGTGACTGCGTCTTGTTGCTCGGAAACTTTCATCCGACTAAACATTCTCGTTTCAAGAAAAACACATAATAATAGAAGTAACTACGCAATTGTGGCTCTCCCGGGGTTAGATTTATTTCTCTTTTGTTACTTTTATTAGGGCCTGACCACAACCACACCACAACCAACGACTAAATTAATTTGTATGAAAATTAATAATTTATTCAAACGACCACATTTGGCCGTCAAAATCAACCGTGTGGGCGATAGCGACCACATCGCAGCCACAACGCACCAAAACCACAACCACGCTACAACGACGACACATAGACTGGTCCTAATTTGTATGAAAATGAATAGTTTATTCACACGGACCAAATTTGGCCATCAAAATCATCGCGTTAACGTCGCAGCCACAACGCAACCATCAGCCAGACCGCACACTAGCGGCCGGGCACATCACAAACACAACGTTGCATCGACCATTTGATTTGATTGTGTAGTTCTCCTTCTTGCTCTTCGTCATATCGATGATTCCCTTTTATAGTTACCACAACGCAACTGCAAGAACCTGCAGCGAGACTATTCACACGTAATCACTGCTTGCCCACATTTTGTCGTTGCGATGTGGTTGGTACGTGTGATCGGGCCCTTAGACAAACTACTAATAGCTATTAAGACTTACAAAGAAAATTAATACTTGAGCCTTGCGGCTGGTGATGAATTATTATTATATTTATTATGGTGCTGCTGGACTAGAGATAACATAATATCACGCCTTTGTTGTGAGAGGTAGACAGAGGTGTATAGAGCATTCTCATTTCGCCAGTTCTAAGAATTTCTCCTGTATCGTGGGTGCGTTTACAAACATTTAAACTCACATACACAAACAACCAGACCATATTTGTTCCGTGCGGGAATCGAACCCGCGACACACAGCGCAGCAGTCAATCGCTTACATGTTAATGATATCACCCGAGTCTCGTGGCTCTGCTCGCTATTCAGTTTCTTATTTAAACTTCCAACGCCCGCCCTTTACATCTTCCCAGTGCTTTAGCTAAGAAGAAGTGGCGCAACAAACTCCCTATCAGAGAAAAGCACTTCAGAGATGAAAAGCATCCCGTAACCTTTTCTGAACTTCCTTTCTATCAAAAGCAGCGGTGACAACGTGATTAGTGAGGATTTCTTAAACTTTAAACAATTTTTCACACTTTAACCCTTGAAACACCAAATAAGGCACTAAGATTGCCGTATCATCATCGTTATCCTGCCCTTATCCCAACTTATTTGGGGTCGATGCAACATGTATTTTTCTTCCATACTTCTCTATTAGTCGTCATCTCAGTAGTCACCCTCTTTCTAACCATATCATATTTCACACCTTCGGTCACACTCCATCCATCGATTCCTTCGTTTCGTTTTCGTATCCTACTTCTCTACTTCCTAGTAATAATATTATAAACGTGAAAGTTTTTATGGATGGATGGATGTTTGTTACTCATTCACGCAAAAACTACTGAACGGATTAGGATGAAATTTGGCACACAGAGTCTTTATAACCAGGATTAACACATAGGAGACTTTTTATCCCGATATTCCCATGGGATCGAAACTTATGCGGGTGAAACCGCGGGGCGCAGCGAGTAAAAAAAAATAAAGCAAAATATTACCTCCGTACGATAAGCAAACTTGACAACTAAAACTATAATTAAAGAGCTTAGTCACATAAGCAAAGTTAATTAATACGAAGCACATAACTTCTACGCCAGCTAATTAAAATGCTGGTCCAGTAGAAAACTCAGCTGATCTGAGATAAGCCTAAACATCAACATTGATAACCGTTTCACGACTAAATCGAGTAAGCAACTTCCGTTTAGTATGTATTTTATTTTTGTTATAAAAAGTAACTTGCACAGGATGAATAGGTATTAATTACATGACATCGCGCGTGTTTACCCCGAAGGGTTAGGCAGAGGTGACCTATTGTACACCCACACTACACCAGTTATGTTTAAGTCCCATTTAATAGGGATCAAACCTATTGCCATCAACCGGGCTCATATCCAAACTCCGACAAAGGTAAGCAAAGGTGGATACAAGGTACACCTCTGTAGAACCCTTCGGAAAACAAGGCGTTATGTTATGTTTTTATAATCATTAATTCTTAACACAAAACATTGTGCCTATCTTTTATAAAATAAAAAAATAAACTAATACATATTTCTAAAGTAGATACTTTAATAAAAACTTTTTAGCAAAAAAAACCGACTTCCAAAAAAGACTACAAAGTGAAAAATAACTTTAATTTCGGAAGTCGGTGTCGTTGGGTTCGCATTTTCGTTGTTTGCCACCGACTTCCGAAATTAAAGTTATTTTTCACTTTGTAGTGTCTTTTTTGGAAGTCCGTTTTTTTGTTGCAAAAAAGTTTTTATTTTTCACTTTTAAGTTGTAATTTTCACTAGTAATTTTTGTTTAAAAAAACGACGTATGGGCCCATAAAATTTGAGGGTTGCCCTCGATTTTTCCAGGATCCAATGATCAGATCCTGTCTTGGTGACTATGGGACCACTTCAGAAGTATCTCCTTTCGAACAAAAAAATAATTTTGAAAATCGGTCCACAATTGGCGGAGGAGTAATCGCGTAACAAACACACAAAAAAAAAACATACCGTCGAATTGAGAACCTCCTCCTTTTTTGAAGTCGGTTTTAAAAATATTAGTTGTTGAGAGGAAACATTAGCTGTCGACAGGGCTTTTTGCACGTGTTCCAATTTGTATCATTATCCCTTTATCTCATATTCTCACGATAATATATTATAATGCTCACGAAAATCCAGTAATAATCTGTAAAGCAAAATCTCCATCAAAGGCGACTCATTGATTTTCGATATTAATTTACACAGACAGGCATACAACGTACATGAGGTAGCGATGATGCAATATCTGTCCGTAGGAGCCTGAAATGCAATAAACGCTGAATTCCTGATTCCTGAAGTTCTGAAGTTCTGAACGTCGTATGTCGAATTATTTTTCATTGGCTATTGGCTGCCACCCAAGTTAGCTTTTACGATTATAACAGATTTTATGGTTTCCTCAATATAACTGTTTGACGTTGTAATTTTGAACAAATGTACGGCATATGGGATGCCAATTTTGATTGATGGCTTGGTTCATTCATCTCTGTGTTGGAGATATTTTTAGTTGTAGTGTGGTGGTGTGACTGTACGAGCTTCAATTGTAGTGTGTTTCTTTCGTTGATTTTTGCGTAGTTATATCAATATCGTTTTCTATATCTGAAGACTTCCAATGTAGATTTTCATTCATATTTTTAATTAAGTGTAATTTTTTCGCGTATTCGCATATTCATCTGTGCTTTTTTGCGTAGTTGTTGAATCAATATCGTCTGCTATGTCTGAAGATCTATTTCCGATGAATATTTTCTCTAATATCTTTATTAAAGTACTAGCTGCGCCCCGCGGTTTCACCCGCATAAGTTTCGATCCCATGGGAATATCGGGATAAAAAGTCTCCTATGTGTTAATCCTGGTTATAAAGACTCTGTGTGCCAAATTTCATCCTAATCCGTTCAGTAGTTTTTGCGTGAATGAGTAACAAACATCCATCCATCCATCCATCCATACAAACTTTCGCATTTATAATATTATTATAATTACTTATAATATTGTAATAATATTATAAATATATAAATAAATAAAATAAATAAATAAATCCCTGGACATTTCACACAGCACCATTTGTCCCAAGCTAAGCAACCTAATGCTTGTGTTATGGTAACAAGATGGCTGATAAACTACTTATATACAATTTTTTTTTTGTAAATACATACATATTATAGATAGAAAAACACCCAGACTCGGAACAAATACATGTAGGTCATACAAATATTTGTTCCGTGCGGGAATCGAACCCGCGACACGCAGCGCAGCAGTCAATCGCTTAACCACTGCGCCAACCGTGCCGTCGTGCCGTGTCGTCGTATATATATTATATTATATAGTAGGATAGGATGTAAGTAGTGTCTTCGCGTATTGAGGTTTTTATACATGTGTGCTTTTTGCGTAGTGAAATCAATATCGTGTGCTATGTCCGAAGATCTATTTCTAATTTTCATAATATGGTCCTAAAGTTATTCATAGAATTGTTTTTACCTTTATTACCAGCCTCCAGAGCAGATTATGTTACTTGTCGACGCCCACTTGCGTTGGTACTGGGTAGGTTAAAAGCTATTTATAAATAAATGGCAAACCCTCGCCCTTTATTTTGTTGTCTTGGCCTTGGGCTGTAAAGCAACCTTAATTTACCTATTTACGGACTACGTTCTCACCCCTATTACATATTAGAGCTCGAAAATAGCTGTGGAAATGTGGGTATCTGACACCTACAAGATATAGGTACTATCGCCAAAATCTATATCTGACCACCGTAAGGACTATTCCTGCTTGCAGCGAATATTACTCGTAATAGTCGACCTAAAAAGGAACCTCTTTTGTTTTACTTACGGACGCAGCTGTGGTCATCATGTGCACGGGATTTTGTTTTCAAAATGGTTAGACGAGAGAGAGAGAGAGGTATTGGTGTTACTATTTTGTGGGTTTTTGTGTGCTGGTGTAATCTTATCTAAGAAAAATGATTGATCATGCTAAGATTCACTCATCATCTGTCTGGCCTTTTCCCAACTATGTTAGTCGGTGTTGGTCGTCTTCCAGTCTAACCGGATGCAGTTGAATACCAGTATTTCACATCGGCCTACTGCCTATCTGACCTCCACAACCCAGTTACTGGGTAAACATGGGTAACATGGTGGGTGGCATGCTAAGATTCAATATAAAATAAAAAAGAGTATTTTTAATAAAAACAGGTGATCAGTGTTGTCAAAACTAATGCATTTTTTTTTTACATTTCTAACATTATGCGTCTGACTCCGCCTTTTAACGAGACCACAGAAATCAAAATAAATATACAAGTAGAAAAGAAATACTCATGAAAGTATTGTGCAGTGATGAAAGATGACAATCATTCCGAATAGGTAGATACGCTACTAAGTATAATCATCAAAATCATCTGTCTGTACGTCACAATAACAAGTAAGATCATAGAAAGCTTGCGCAAACTCCCGTTACACGCTTTTTAACCGAATTGATGACTTGAGAACAATTGAATGTCGCCGTGAGACTTGTGAGTCTACAAACAAACAAAATTGCCACAGTTTATGTCGGGCACAGATTGGCATATAACATCAAATGTAATCCACGTTGAAACGCTTTACTTTGTGTAATTTATACAAGTATTATCACCATCGCTCTCAGAAACGTTGAAGGAAAACATCGTGAGGAAACAGGCATGTCCTAGACCAAGAGTTTCAAGACATGTGACATCTACCAACCCGCACTGGGCCCGCGTGGTGGATTACGACTCACACCCTCTCACGAGGAGGACCTGGACAACAAAACATTTTCTATTTCTATTTTCTTTCTTATTTGTGTTACATTTCATGTGACGTTTCACCAATCTGCACACAGCATTACGTTTTAACCCATTTCTTTGAAAGCACATCGTATTTCTCAAACGTTAACGCTGTAGTAACAAATCCATTGTATTTATTTTACGTCAGAAGAAATTATCGTTAAACTCTGTTTAATAAAGCGACTGAAACTAACGATGTCTATTAAAACCCATATTAAATTCAAGTTAATATTTTCACACAGCAACAGTCCGCCGACGTTCTAAATCTTATTTATCATACACTGGTCTCTACCCGCGACTTCGTCCGCGTGAAATTTCTTGTTTCTCTGACCCACCTCATCGCATCGCATCGTCTGCCCGCGCTGTCACTACATTTTCGCTTAGCATTCTTTCTGTTTTTTTTTTGTTTTTGCTCGGCTCCTAAAGGCCCAATTTACACTGCCGCGGTACGGAGTGGAAGCGAGTTTTCGTTACGATATTATACATAGCAAAATGAACTTTATGTCAATTGTCTAACGTACAAACTAGATACGAGCTTATTACTGCCGGAATTCCCGAGAATGCGCGATAATTCTCCAGAAGATTCCCGACCTGTGCGTATGTGTGTATCTAATTTGTGCCTCACTCTTTTGACATAAAGTTCATTATGCTTTGTACAAAAACAAAGCGCTTCCACTCCGTTCCGCGGCAGTGTAAATTGAGCCTAAGGGTCGTAAAGTAGTGATATATGTTAATAGTCTTCAAGAATTGGGCTAATAATGCAAAAATAATGTTTCAAATCCGACTGGTAGTTCCAGAGATTAGCGCGTTCAAACAAACAAACTCTGCAACTTTATTACATTACTATAGCCTATAGATAACTCGTAAAATGTCTCATGTTTTCCGTTAAAAATCTATAAACATAAAAAAACTTCACCAGTATACAGGTCAAACGTCTTTTTCCATGCCAGATTGCCACTTGAAGTTTACTCCAGCCTTTAGCCAGACTAAAAGATTTCGAAGCTAAGATATTTCCACCTGGAGCGACCTCGGGTCGAGAGCTTTTCCACCGCGCATATCCTTTCATTTCATTGGAATCTGTGCCAATGCTTTGTTTACGCATGCCAGTACACTTGAAATATTACTCGTTCTAAATACTGGAATTGATTTAAGTACTGGAATGAATCGATTGTGTGTGCGTTTTAGCGTTTTGGGTTAAATTAATTTTGATGTTATTCTTAATGCGGTATTTTTAATGTTATTGAAATAAATAGCTACTGAGATTTTTTGTAAATTAGTTTTCGTAGTGTGATATATCTACACTACGAAAACTCATTTACAAAAAATCTTCATTTATTTTTTTCTTTTTGTACCTCGTTATTAACTAGTTACAATTTACCGACCTAAAATCCTCAATTCTCAATTCTCAATCCAATTTATCGTTTTAGTTAGTAAAGTAAATAAAACGATAAAGATACTTCATCTTTCAAACAAATTAGGTTAACTACATATTTATGTTTTTTCATTCATAGTAGATACGTCTCCTGGCAACATTTAATGCATACTTTAAAATTGGAATGTTCTGAAAACTGACTTGCCTTAAAAACAATCTCAAAAAAGATTTAAGATACAAACGATAAATTCTATTTTTGCGACCGAGCCCATATAAGGGAAGCTATACTTTTAAATGCCAGTTTCAGTAGTTTTAATAGCGCCAGTAAACCAGCAAGTTGAGTCCCCATCTAAACACAGCATCACATTCCGAGGGTTTTCCGTGCCACCACTTCCTAATGGTGTCGCAGGCAGCCCCAGCCCGCCCTAACATATTGAATCTTCATTTAATATGTCCTTTCGTAACATCACATCGTAAAAACTGAATTCACTGAAGACTTACGAACACGACAATATATTTTTTGTGTACAACTATTGGATTTGTTGTAGTTTGATTTATGATGTTAGAGGTTTATTTTTGTGGTCTGAGTTGTTGTTTAGTTTTTTCGGTAATATGTTTTAAATCGTTACTTTTTTAGGGTTCCGTACCCAAAGGTACTAGGGCTCCGCTGTCCGTCCGTCTGTCCATTCACCCGTCCATCCGTCCGTCTGTCTGTCAGCGGGCTATATCTCATGAACCATAAAAGGTAGACAGTTGAAATTTTCACAGTGTGAATTTCTATTGTCGCTATAACAAAAAATTATAAAAATAAAGTTAATTTAAAGGGGGTCCCCATAAGGCCAGTTTTATGAGATGGCGTGACGAGTTAGACTCGTATCAAAAGGATTGGGAATTCTAACTCTAATTGAAAGAGATGAAAGAGAGAGAAACATTGAAAGGCAGAAAAAAAGGCAAAGATAAGGCATTTAAAGGGAGACCTCTGCCTTGCAGTGGCACACAACAAGCTATTAATAGTAATATAATTCTACTAATATTATAAACGCGAAAGTTTGTATGGATGGATGGATGTTTGTTACTCTTTCACGCCAAAACTACTAAACGCATTTAAATGAAATTTGGCACACATATAGTTTATAACCAGGGTTAACACGTAGTATACCTACTTTTTATCCCGATATTCCCACGGGATCGAAACTTATGCGGGTGAAACCGCGGGGCGCAGCTAGTAATAAATAAAGTTATAAATCACGCAATAAAACGTGTTTCTTCCTCCATTTAGAAATAAGACAGTACACCGTTATTTTCCGAGTAAGTAAGTCTCATAAAATATTTATGAGGCAACATTTTCCTGAATCGAAGAGTCACAATTGGCAATGTTTTCATATTGTCGGTTATTTTCCAGCAACAAGGCAACGATGTGTGCCAAACATTTTGATGAGTACTTAACCCGTTGTCTGTCCCATCAATACCACCACCATCAGCCTATAATGTCCCCACTGCTGGGACACAGGACTCCTCTCTGTGAGAGGGAGTGGGCCGCAGTCCATCACCGGGGCCCAGTGCGGGTTGGTATATTTCACATGTCTCCGAATTTTTGGTTCTAGGAAATGCCGGTTTCCTCACTATGTTTTCCTTCACCATTTTGAGAGCAGTGACGATATAAATTACACAAAGTAAAGTGCCTGCCTGCGAAGGTGGTGTGACGATCTGATAAGGGTTGTAGGGCTAACATGGCCAGAGATCGCACGAGGTGTAGGTTTGGTAGGAAAAAGGGGAGGCCTTTGTCCAGCAGCAGGACACAATACAGGCTAACGAAAAAAAAAGTCTGGATTCAAACCCACGACCTACAAATCGAAAATCGGCCCCATTACCACTGGGCCACCACTGCTGTCATTATCTTACAGCTAGCTCAAAACTCGATCACGGTCCGATGAATCGTAACCAACCAAACGCAATATAAACATGCACTAAAACGTGAGACTACATGGACAACAACAAAGTAACAGCCGTTAGATTCGATTCTATTGTCGAGTGTAGTAAAGTGAAACAATGGCAACTAATTCTCGAGGCGGCAAATATAAGTTTGTCGCCGCCTGTGCCAAAACCGTAAACTGGTAAAATTTACAACCAACTGAATGAAATGAGAAACTAATATTAGTTTGCGAGGGTTGTCACTTCACTCGCGTAGGTACTATTCTTACTTCATAATATTATAAAGAGGTAAAACTAGTTTGTGTGTAGGGGGTAACTTCTAGGACTACCTGTTGAAAAATTATTTTTGCATTTAATAGCCCAATTCTTGAGGAAGGCCATAGGCTATTTAATATCACGATAGGACCCTTAGGAACCGAGCAAAAAGAAAAAAAACTAGAAAGAACAAAAGCGAAAACGAAGCGATAGCGCGGCTAGGTGATGCGATGGGTCGGGGGAACAAGAAATTTCACGCGGACAAAGTCGTGGGCAGACGCTAGTTTATGATAACTATGGAATGAGTTTGCGATCTGCCACAGGTATCTCACTAGCTTACTACTCCTAGAAATGAAGCTACATAGTTCTATATACACGAAGCTGGGGTTACTAGCTTATTATCCTGGCTTGAGAAGTAAGCCTGTATCTCGGAATTTTTTTTTTATTAGCCTTTAATGTCGCACTGCTGGGCAAAGGCCTCCCTACTCTCTTTCCACCTCTCTCTGTCCAGAGCTGTCAAGGACCAATCTTTATGAAAGGAGTCCAGCTCATCCCTCCATCTCCGTCTGTATATTGGGCATTAGTTATTCATTTTTATTTTTGACGAGCTTCTGTCCGCGACTTTGCCCGCGTGGATGGCGGAAATTATCCCACGGGAATGTCTTACCGGGACAAAAAGGAGCCTATGTCCTTCCCTAGGATGCCATCTATCTCATGGCTAATTTTATCGAAATCCGTTCAGTGGTTTAGGCGTGTAAAGGTATACATACACACAGAGTTGCTTTCGAAATTGTAATATTAGTATGGATGATCATCTCATTCGCATTCGTCGACGGTCACTGTTCCATACTTAATTATAGGATCTAGATTGGTGTAAATTGTCCAAAGTTAAGACGCTGGTGACAATTCTAATAGGTTTGTGATGCCAAGTGCTGGTATTGATCTTATATACGACAAAATTGACCGGAAAATGTCTTGGAGTGCAAAGTAATATGATTAGTTTATTGGTTCGTTAATCATGCTAACTAGACAAGGGAAGATACCTGTTCACTCTGCCTTCAAAGCGATAGTGAACAGGCATCTTCTGGGCATGCTCGTTCCATCATAGACCATCATCAATCGCTTTCCTTCAGACGCGATGGAGGTCATGAGCAGACCAATAAAAAAACAAGTAAATAAGAAACAAGAATCAAAATGATTATGTTAGTAGGTCCCAAATCAGCGGGATTGTCCGAAAGGGTTACCGCTACTCCGGAACATAAAGGGCGAAGGAAGGAACATGGGTGGGTTTTAGTCAGTAAGAGACTGACACTCCCTTCCGCTCCACCCAGAGCGGGAGGGGTCATTTGATGATTTCCCACCAGAAAAAAAAAGTAGGTCCCAAAGATGATTTCGTATAAGACATACATATATAAAACTCAGGCCTTCCTCCCATGGGGGTAAGCAGACACTGCGGTATACCACCTGCTACGATCCTAACATACACCTTTTTCTTCGTTTACGTTCATAAATCTGGTCATACACGCACGTCGGTTGCGAGTACTACGCACCTGGGGGTCTACTATGAAGTGCAAAGTGCGAATGATCGGATCGGACCGACACATGGCCGAACCGAATATTATTGAAAAATGCGAAAAAGGATCGGATCAGCTCAGTTTGGTCAGGACCATAGTCAATATTCGAAGGAGTGTAGGAGTGTAGGATTGGGACCGACCGAACCATATAGTAACTTCGTAGCAGGAAATGGCCGAACATTCGGGCGATATCACTTCGGAGTAGACCCCCAGACCTTTTGGAAGAACATCACCAATTAGGTTAATAACATGTCCTTCTACGGCGTCCCTTCCCGGAGTTTCCACTCACATCTGTCTTGTATATACCTTTTGTTGATTTGATACAAATTCGACGTAATGATTGCCTTCTATTTCAGTTTTTCTCGTACAAAAGGCCCAAGTCCTCATTAAGTCCGTATGTTTATCTTCTAAAGCTGAAAGCTGTCATATTTCTTACAGTATGATATTGCCGGTTTCACACAAAGTACCTAGTCTAACTTCCTTACAATAACCGTAGCTTTCAGATACTTGTTAATAAATAAGTCATCTTTTATTCCTGTCTCGTTGGTGTAGTGGTCGCAGCACTGCTGCTGAGCATGGGGTCCTAGGTTTGATTTCCTGGTCGAGCATAGTGTTATTAGGGTTTTCCGTCTGGATTTTTTTAGTAGCAGCCCGGAGTCTCGATTTGGGCACAGTTGATGGAAATAGGCTTACCCTCCTATTACAAAACTGGCAAAATGAGGCAGAGGTGTACCTATACCTACACTATAAGTACACCTTTGTCTAACCCTTCGGGGAATACAGGCATGATGTTATGATATGCGAATAACTATTTTTTTATAACAGTAGTCATCTACGTTGGTGTAGTGGTTACAAGGGCGACTGCTAAGCATGCGGTCATGAGTTTGATCTCTATGTCGGGCAAAGTGTTATTGGGATTTATCTATTGGAGTCTGAATTTTGTTGCCAGTTTATTGGTAATAAGCTCGCCATCATGGCTTGTTCCTATTATACACATCTGATTACCCTTTTATCCTATTAAAGGTCACTGAACGAGACACAATAGAAGCTTTATTGTTATCACGTCTGGAGGCGTTTAGTGAAAAAAAGCAAAACGAAAACAAGATGTTTATGTTTTTATGACATACTCAACAAAGTGGCAAGTTAAACCATTTGTCAGAGACCGTAGAACTGAACTTTCACGAACAAATCAAAATTAAATCTTTCGTCTCGAGATAACAATAAATAATGTTTATTTATTCGAAGCAATATAGTAGACTACTAAAATCCTACTAATATTATAAACGTGAAAGTTTGTATGGATGGATGGATGTTTGTTACTCTTTCCCGCAAAAACTAATGAACAGATTTGGATGAAATTTGGCACACAGATGGTTTTTAACCAGGATACACAGACAGGAGAACATATAGGATAGTTTTTACCCCGATACTCCCACGGGATCGAAACTTATGAGGGTGAAACCGCGGGGTGCAGCTAGTGATGTATATATATATTTGTACAAAAGGTGAAGAAGGCTACAAAAAACTATACAAACAAAAATATATATAAACCCTGTCTCTTAAACTGTAACAATCATCTACCAGACTATTATTTTCTTTTATTCGGACTTTAGAATTAAATCTAGAACTAATTCCTACCTAAATAGAACTACGGGCTATAACCGAGCACAACGGAGTAAAACTTTACTCCCTAATCCGTCACTGTCTCCGCGTTAAGAAACAACGTGAATATGGCAATGGAAGGCATGTCATCGCGATATGCCCAAACTGGGCATTTAGGAAGTACCTCGATCATCATAACTAATTTCACGTGTCTAAGCGCCCTTTTGTGTAGTTAGCTAGTAATTTAAAGCCTTAAAAAATTATCTTAAATCGCTTGATTACCTAAAAACCGAGGACTTATTGGTAGTACCCAAATAGGATTAAAGCCCTAATTACTCCTCATAGCTGTTACCCACCCATATCACGCAACACAGTCACACAAAACTGAACACTCGTCAATCACATCTACACCCTCACTCACAATCATTCTCAATTCGCACAGTCATTCATACACCTCATACGCCCACACACATATTATCCTAATCAATACACTTGGATATTTCTGCTCTTTGTATTATTTTTAAGTTTAGTAGATATTTTTGTTCTTTGTACTTTTTCGAATTATCTGTTATTGTTATCTCCTGGTAATTTCTACAAAAATCTTACCAAGGTGAGGGTCCTGGTGACCTGTAACACAGGTTTTATCCCTAAAACCTACTTCAGGCACCAGTCTCTCACAAAGGTGGAAACAGTTTTACAGTTATAAGTTTGCATTATTTTTAAGACCACTTATTGTGAAGAGAGAATAAACGATATTATTATTATTATTATTATTATTATTTAACACAACGTGTAACGGAAAGGTTTCTATTACACGTTGTATAATCAATCAATCAATCAACTCAGCCTATCGCAGTTCAGCGGGATTGTCCGAAAGGGTTACCGCTACCCCGGAACATAAAGGGCGAAGGAAGGAACATGGGTGGGTTTTAGTCAGTAAGAGTCTGACAATCCCTTCCGCTCCACCCAGAGCGGAAGCGGTCATTTGATGATTTCCCACCAGAAAAAAGAAAAAAAAAAAAAGCCGATCGCAGTCCACTGCTGGACATGGGCCTCTCCCGGTAACACCATGTGATACCAATACCAATACCTGTAATGTATATGTATGTATTTAATATAATACCTAGCGTAAATAGTTAGTAGTGTAATATAGTGATTATGAGCATTTTAATGTTAATAATACAAATATAAAAAATAGTAGCTCACCGGTATCGGGAACAGGGTCCAAACTACCGGCGCGGCGGTCAGGGGGCCTACTACGAAGTGCAAAGTGCGAATGATCGGATAGGACCGACACATGGCCGAACCGAATATTATTGAAAAAATGAGAAAAAAGTTCGGATTGGCTCAATTGCGTCGGGATCATGGTCAATATTCGAAAGAGTGTAGGAGTGTAGGATCGGGACCGACCGAACCAAAGAGTAACTTCGTGGCAGGAAACGGCCCAACATTCGGCCGATACCACTTCGGAGTAGACCCCCTGGGCTCCAGAGTGAGGAACCTCTTATCAATGCAGGTCGTGTCCAGAAGTACCGCTTTCTAAATCAAGCCCGTGATCCAGCTGCCCAACGAGAGCCTCCTGAGGTGTTGGTCGAGGCTCTTGGCTTTTAAACCTCTGGCTGTCACGACTATCGGCGCTATGATCACTGAGTCCACATCTAAATAAAATTTAACGTAGGTCTATATGTCGTAAAGCGTTTTGTATTGCTATAAACATAATTCCTTACGGAATTTAATTAATGTTAAACATCTCTTGATGCGTGGTAATGAATGATGACGAACCCATAAAAGACTATTTTATACTTTGTAATTGTCACTAACCCATAAAATAGTCTTTTATGGGTTAGTGACAATTACAAAGAACCCCTAACGGTTTGCTTCAACGTCACTAATTTTATATAGGACCATAAAGTCGTTAAAGTTAAAAACCTCAATCAATCTGCCTAGCCTGTTCCCAACTAAGCTGGGGTCGGCTTCCAGTGTTTTACATGGAGCGACTGTCTATCTGACCTGCACAACCCAGTTACTGGGTAACAAGTTACCCTTGGCAAGGGCTTCTGTCTAACCGTAACGACTGTCAAAGATCTACAAATGACAGCCGGGACCAACGGCTTAAAGCTTCCGAGACACGGTGGAGTCTCGGTATTTAATGGATGGCCACCCATCCACGGAACGACCTCGGAAAGCGTTGCTTAACCTTGAAGATCGTCCCTTGCGGCTGTTATTATTTAACCGCGAGCCCCCTTCAATAAACAAAACCTGATTGCAATGAATCGTATTTCTAGGTACAGTCAACCCTGACTATCATGTCCGAGTTCAGATTTCAACGATCCCTATAACCATTGCTTTGAGAATTTTGCATTAAGTCTGGGTCACATTTGAGTAGCACTTGGAATTAATAGAACATCGTCACAAAAGCTTACTCCTATTGGCACTCGCACGCCACTTAACCCAATCACTAGGATATGTCAAAATTAGATTCTTTTGATCCACATTTTCACTTTACGTGTTGATGAAAACGTTTAGGCATGTAAAACGAATAGATTATTTCTGTTCACAGAGCCGTTAAAAGCTCAGATCAAATGCTTTGTTCATCAGACTGATGATTTGAAAACGTGGCTCGAACACAAACGACCGGATCTCCAGAATTAATTGCGTAACCTCAACAATAGTACTTACTAATTCCACGCCCTCAACTGTCATCTCTACATTGAACTGTCAAATTTGAATTCCGAGTAACCCTTTGAGGCTGATTGCTTCTATGAGCTAATGTAATGTGATGACGTATCCATCTAGTCTTTGATTCCAAGCTCCGTACCGCACTCGTAATAGCCAAACTAAACTGAGCATACCATAACAATTCAAATGCGATCTCGTTTACAAACGGCACTGCGTATGACGTCACTCGCTAGTTGCATTATTTATGTGCCCGTTTTGTGTTGTCAGAATAGGGACTGGGACGGGGACTCGTGAATTGAGATTATATTTTACTTGAATAATTCATATGGGATGTTAGGATTTTGTGAGTGGCGACTTTGTTAGCCGGCAGACATTTACATTTTAGTTGCTCAGGGACCCAGATTTTTTGTGTCAAAAATTGACTAGGGTTACGTTCTTTACTGAATGAATGGTTTAGGTGTTGACCTTCTTCGTAGTTTCGTATTCTTCAATTAAAAATGTACACGTGTTTGGGTATGAATAAAGACGCTAGCACCCGGTGTATCCATGGACTATTCAACTCATTTAAAATTAAAAACAGAGTCTTTCATCTCTGGTACCCATTCAAGATGTAGAGCGTTGAAAACGGCGCAATTGTCTGAGACCTTGAGCTCTGAAATCGCGTATCGTCCTATTATAATGTCCCCCATTTGTGTATGACGCTTCACGTCCGATGCCGCGGGCTGGGTAGCAACACGGATCTAAGTGTTTTGGAAACGGCTTGAAAATATTAAGAAGTTCTCGGTATTTCGGCTGTTCATGTATGTGTGTGTATGTATGTGTTCGTAAGACGATATGAGGGGGGACGGGGTCCGAACAACTCTTATTTTAAAACCCCCGACAAAAACAGAGCGGTGTTATAAGTTTTTCTTACATGGGGAGGGATCTATGTATGTAGATTGTTGTTACGTAAGATCACAAAATTAAAGAGTTTTTATATTTTTACTATATTTTCTTTTATACTGATCTTACGTAAGATTGGAAGAGGGAAGGGGGTTCATTCAAGTCTTATTTTTGCTTACGAAGGGGGTCAGAAAATAATAAAAAAATGTCATACGTAATACATAAATTGCTCCTTATCTGTTTACGTGGTGTATTATTACTGACTTGAAGTAATCTTTTAAAGTTTTTGAGATCAATCTACTCTCACCTCCTAACGCTTAAGTACTTATATATATAGAAATCAAGCTGACGTGTAATTTATTACTATATTCTAATCTTCGTTTCATTTATACTAGGTCGTTGATTACCAAGTCAATGCAAAACTGAATAAATACATTCTTAAAAATAACATCCTATTAATTCCTACTGAAAAAAAACGCGAAAGATGTTTCTCGCAAAAACTACTGAACAGATTTGAATGAAATTTGGCACACAGATATTTATAACCAGGATTAACATATGTGATACTTTTAATACCGGTATTCCCACGGGATAGAGACTTATGCGGGTGAAATCGAAGGGCGCTGTTAGTTAAAAATAAACTCGTGAGACAGGACCATTTACAGTCAAATATTTTGTTTGTTTTTGTCATCGTTGGTTTCATAGCAACAGCAGAATTATTTTGGTTGTAAATGAAAAATAACACTTGTCCATTAGTCTTAACTCTTGCGAGCAGCTGTGACCCATCGGGCTTGATTCGTTGTTGCAAAGACACTAGAAAATAATATTACTTACATTATTCATTAAGTTTTGTCAGTGTGTTAAAGCTTGTCATGTTGCTTTTTTAATTAAATAAAATTCAAGACATATTTGTAACATGGAAATCCTCTCATGTGTCGTCGGGTAGGAAAAGTGTTACAGATATTTTAGGAAGCAATTTATCATTTGGCATGTGGCATTTCACACTAACACTGCACTGACTTTTTATTTTAAACGAACGAAGCAAAAAAAAAAACCTCTTTTGCTACCCAAATGTAATAAGTAGGTGAACTTTTGTTAAAATATGAATAAACCCAAGACTTTCCTGAAGTACGACCATGCCTGTTCTTCCCAAGCATGTACGCTCACCAGCCTCTTCCAGTAGCTAACTGTATATCTATGACAACTGAAGTCCCGTCTAAAGGCCTATTCAGACAGAGCTACACACACGCTAATGGTTTCGACATGTGATGTGCATTACGGTATCTACGACAAACTATTCTGTAAGCGGTTTGATAAAACAATATTATTTGAGGAACTTCTTATGTAAGAATTGATTGTTAATTATGATTTTGTAGGTACTTTTATGGTATTGTGTGGCTACTACTGAATTTACAACAACTGCCGATCTATTCAGTACAAAACTCACCGTGAAACTTAGGTGAAGTGAGCTTCAAGTAAGCTGCTTTGTAATACTGTCAATCCTTAGCATCAGCACCCCAATTGCGTAACACACTTCTCTCAATCACAATCTGAATCATTTTGAAGGATATATTCATTGCTTCATATGTTCGAAAAATGTGTCTGCTCAACAACGTAAATGACGCAATGAATGTTGTTGAACTGTCAAAATGAAAGCCATTGCTACTGTTAGTGTGTTACGCAATTACCCGGCTGGTGGTATTACAACTTTTTCCAAACTCACTTCACCTAAGCTTTCACGGTGAGATTTTTACCGAACAGACCGGCTGTAACCAATTACTGTAAATAAATGGTGGGATTATAACCGATTCCGTACCCGATTCGCGTGATAGTCATCGGCTATTATCTAAAACACATGTTAGACATACTATTTGTGGAGCTATAAAATAACAAAGCATATTTTTCTTATTAGTAACTTGAGATTTAGATCCTATCAGATGCTTATAAAGTAGTAGATACCTCTATGTAAGCAATGCATATTTATGGTTACGAAAAAACCAAAGGCAACATCGGTTACAGTACAGCCGACGAAAGAGACGTTCTTGACACCTGTCAGTTTCATACAAGCAAATACTTGTTTTGCGAATTTGATCTTATTAGCTACTCGAATTGTCGCACTGACTGGACTGTAGTTTATGTGTAGTTTTAGCTAGCATGCGGTCCCATGGCAAGACATGTATCACGGAGTGTCCAAGAGAAATGTAGCAAAATTCGTGAAAGGTACTTGTCTGTTTGCCTTTATTACTTCAAATCACGGGGAAAACAGTACTTTCGCGTAAAACCAGGAACTTCCTGGTCCGTGAATGAAGGTCCGCTTTGTGTGAAGAAACTGGGCGTACAGTTACTAATGAGCTCATTAACAAACGCACGACTAGGTGCGCCCTTTGTAAAGGGAACCCTACCAAGTTGTAACATGCTGTATAACACGGGATGCGGAAGGGCTACACTGTCATGTTATACACACTTATATTGTGTTATGTGCAAGTCACTATCAAGCCATGGCGTGATTTGATTATTCAGTGAACAGACCGCACATGCCATCAACATACATAATAAATTCAACGTTAATTACCAACTTTCCATACCTCATTATTATTCCCATCCTTCCCAACAATACCGCCCATTCACACCTACAGGAATCACGACATTGGAATACCCACCCACTTAATATTCATAACACTTCTAATAATATCAATTTTATATTCTCCTCTCGTTCAAGTCGGCTCGTCCGCGTGAACGAGGCATGGTGCCGGCGGTAAACGACCAATGCGTTCGCAGCAAACTGTTTACAATAGGTACGGATGCGTGTATGAGTGACGTCGGTGTACCGTTGTGATTTACTAGCACTTGAACTGCATATTTGTGTCTAGGCGCGTCTGGCCGAGCTTTGAGTCTCCATTGATGCATTCCATGTCAGTGCGGTTAAACTCTATGCTTATTAGTTGGCGAATGGATATTTGCTCGTGTGCAGTCTGCATCGTAATGGCGAAGCGATAAAAGACGAATGCATTCCGTCTAAAATGTTTAGTATACATGAGGCTAGGAATGATGTGTACCGTTGTGAATGTTGATCAGTTTGTGGTCCTAGGCTAAGAGTAATGTACCCCATGCTTCATGTTGCTAGGTTATTTTACAAGTAACACGAGAGCGCTTGGGCAGTAAGTCCTGATACCAAATATGGTGACTATCTTTGCCTTCAATTTTTTTTCACTACTGTTCATAACATAGAACTCTCGTTTAATTCTAAGATAAGAAAACATGGTGTGATACGCGACATAGCTTAATCAGCCTATAATTTTCCCACTGCTGTGACACATTCCTCCTCTCTTCGAGAGGGAGTGTGCTGTAATCCCCCCGTGCCGCGTGCCGGCCCCGTGCGGCTTGGTAGATGTCACATGTCTTCGAATGTTTGGGTCTAGGACATGCCGATTCCCTCACGATGGTTTCCTTCACCGTTATGAGAGCGGTGATGACATTATTTATACAAAGTAAAGCGCCAGCTTGGGTTCCAACCCAGGGTCTACAACTCGTAAGTCAGGGCCGTTTCCTCTGGGCCACCACTGCTCTTAAAAGACAGAGCTCTCGTTTAATTCTAAGACACGAAAACATGGTGTGATGCGCGATTTATCCTTAAACTCAACAAAACATCCATAAAATGCT
This sequence comes from Apamea monoglypha, assembly GCA_911387795.2. NCBI lineage: Eukaryota > Metazoa > Arthropoda > Insecta > Lepidoptera > Noctuidae > Apamea > Apamea monoglypha. Next base: position 7,468,790 of record OU426918.1, read on the forward strand.
CAGAGGTAAATAACTTTATCTTGTCTTAATAAACATTGAAGTCCCAAGCCTAAATGCGTCAGACTCAATATTGAGAGGGCTTTCGTATTACATTGAATACTAAGGAATTAAAGCTCCTTGATTTACATTCGCTCCAGTCTGCATTGTAATTCCATCGTCGATAAAAGACGATGCATTCGGTGCAAATTGCTCTCAATATATGTTCAGATGCGTACGAGTGGGGAGAGAGTACCGTTTTAATGCTTAGTGTTGGGTAAATACTTCATATATCACTGAGGTGTGAGAGTGTTTTCGTGTCAGCTTCTGATGTCGTTATTATAATAGCCTGTGAATAACAGCTTGAATTTCGCTGTATCTTATTAAACTGTTAGGTGTTTATAACAAAAAGCGTTGTTAGCAAAGAGAAAACAGTCTGTAAATGTGATGTAGATATAAGATTGAAGATTGACGGTAGGTCGGTTCACGTAAAGAAAACGTTTTAGGAGCTTTTGTGTTTGTGCTTTTGTGTGCATAATTAAATAATAACGAAAGAAGATTGATTTGATTGATTGATTGAAGATGAGAAAAGTTAGCGTTAGAAAACGTACTTACCAAGTAAATCTTGGCGGATCAGTTCTTGCACTAAGACCATCATTGGAACCTCAAAATTAACTGTATTCTATCTCGTCTATGTTACAATAAGATCAACAATAAATCAAATTATTTATTCTAAACATGGTAACCTATCTTGCTGTCTTTATTCTTTGATTCTTGTTAATACCAGCTTGAATTTCGCTGCATCTTATTATACTGAAAGTAACAAAAAGCGTTGTTAGCAAAGAGAAAACAGTCTGCGAATGTGATGTAGGTATACAATTGAATATTGATTGGTCGGTTTTTTTTAGGAGTTTTTTGTGATTGTACATAAGTGTGTATAATTAAATAATACTAGTCGACGAAGACGATACGGGAAAAAAGCTAGCATAAGGAAACGTAGTTAATAATAAATCTTTGAGGATAAGTTCTCGCACTAACACCACCATTAAAACCTCAAAAGTAACTGTATTCTATCTCTTCTATGTAACTCTTGGTGTACAGACGCCAGCAGGTCAAGCTACCCGAAACTGTCAAAGTTTCCCAATCAACCTTATACCTTAATGCTTTAGCGATAAAGTTGAAAATATATTAAAGAAATTTGACAGATTGTAGTAACTTGATGTGCTGGCGTCCGTACAATAAACAATCTAATGTGTGCCCATGGCATGTCACCGGTTCACTTGATGGTCGTATGAGTTATGACTGCGTGGAGTTCCCGCAGCAGAACTTTGGGCCAAAGATGCTTGAACTTTTTGCCATCGATACGCCAAGAAGATAAATCAAAATGACACCTATCTTGTTGTCTATATTCTTTGATTTTAGTACAAGTCTTGTTTAGTACCAGCTGTGTCAGCTTTCGCCACTAGCAGGAAGTGGCAGAGGTCTATTCTAAAGCCACAAACGGTAATGTTATGTCTATGCCTTCGCTTATTCATGCCCATTCGCCATAAAACTTTATAGACTTGGCCCACTGTCTAAAGTAGTTGCTTTGTGGTCTTACGATGTGTCATAGGAGGCTCAAACTATGTTGCTTAGGTCCTGTTTAGAGTTCAAAGTGCAGCTATTGGATTTGATCTTCCTGGTTCCAAATGTAGGTACCTCTTGTTGTCTATATGATCTGTTAGTGGCCGTTACTTCCTTGTTAATTAAGTTAGTATCATCAGCTAAGTTTATCCTTCTAATATTATAAATGTGAAAATTTGATTTGTTTGTATGTTTATTACTCAATCACGCACAAACGGCTTTACGGGTTTGGATGACATTTGGCACACAGATAGTTTATAACCTGGATTAACACAGAATTTACAGAGAGATTTTTACAGAACTGCAGTGCGATTCTGTAACCATATCACCGTGAAAACTTAGGAGAAATGAGCGTGGAGTGAGCTATCATTCCAACTAATGCTAGGGATTGACACCATTGACAGCTCACTCTAAGCTCACTTCACCTAACTTTTCACGGTGAGATTTTTACAGAACTGCAGTGCGATTCTGTAACCATATCACCGTGAAAACTTAGGAGAAGTGAACGTGGAGTGAGCTATCATTCCAACTAATGCTAGGGATTGACACCATTTACAGCTCACTCTAACCTCACCTCACCTAACTTTTCACGGTGAGATTTTTACAGAATCGATCGGCAGGTCGGCTGTTAACATTAGCATGTCGGTGACACGAACCCATAAGATTTTCTCCTACCAAAAATCAACGCGCCTAAAGTAGTTTTCACATCAAAAACATTGCTAGACAGAAATAAGTCGTAATTTTTTTCCCTTCATAATGAAGCAATTTCTTTGAAATTACCGGAGGTAAATTACCTCAACCTCCACCAAAGCCATTTAAAGATGATTCATACGACAAAGTCCTTGTATAGTCGTGTAGTTGTCTGTGAACAGCCAATACATTGCCTTCGGGTGTAGATTGCACGGGTGACGCAGATGTACCATTGAGAATACTGTAATGTAATGTGTATTAGTGTCTCAAGGTGCGTCTGTCTGTCTGAGAGTGTTGTTATGTATTGTTGTCGTATAGGAGGTATGTAACTTTATTTACATAAATGTATACCTAATGAACTTGTTCTGTGGGTGTGGGAAAATGTGTTGATACTTGCATATAAGTAGTGAGGGGGTTGTGGCTAAGTAATAACAGTCGCACGGGTCGATCGATCAGGTTAAGCTAGGCTTGTTGCGGTTGGTCCGTGGATGGGTGACCATCTTTACATTCCAAAACCCCTCCATGCCTCGGAAAGCCGTTGGTCCTGGCTGTCATTCGTGGATCTTTGACAGTCGTTACGGGTTGTCAGATGCCCGAAAGTCTGACAACCAGTCTTACCAAGGGGTTTCGTATTACCCAGTAACTGGGATGTCGAGGTTAGATAGGCAGTCGCTCCATGTAAAATACTGGTACTCAGCTACATCCGGTAAGACTGGAAACAAAAGTATAGTTATTCAAATACTTGTTTGAAATAATTGATAATCTAGTTCAGACTCTAAATTCAAACAGGCTAAGAACAATCCCAGTCCCCTATTAAAAGTTACTACTTGTTAAAGACTAATTCAAAGCACGCATCATTTTTATCACCATTGACAAAACATGTAACTCATCACTAGCAGAATAAAATTGATTAATTAATACTGACGTCACAAAGTTCACAAGAACATCGCACATAGGTGTAAGCTAGGTTTTTCCTTTGTACAAACGCCACCAGGTCAAGCTACCCGAAACTGCCAAATTTTCCCAATCAACCTTGAACCTTAATGCTTTAGCGATAAAGTTAAAATAAATTTGACAGATTGTAGTAGCTTGATGTGCTGGCGTCTGTACCATCAGACATAGGTTATCGACATCCAACTCTTTTATATTTTTTATTAGCACTCATTCTTCTGTCTGACGATGTTCAATAAGCCTTCTCCGCCATTTTCTAACACTACCGGTGTCATTGACCCTACAATACGAAATTCAAATTCGCGTATGGAACCGCAATCGGTAGGTTATATACGCACCAAACTATGACGCATCGTTGCATTTGAAATAAAAGCAGAGAGTAAATATTTGATAGGGAACGAGGGATGACGCGACCGGACGGACGTATGTTGACTAGAATATTAATTACTTATGTACCTACAGAGCTTTTGCCGTTTTCGAGCCAAAATGTTACTCATTTTTCCACGTTGCACCGGAAACGACGCGCGAACTGTGAACAACAAAATTTATATCCGTAAAAGCCTATTTTAATTATTTATTTCTCTTTGTTTACAGGTAAGCTGAGAGAAAAGTTTACTCCAGTGTAAGTAAAGTGGTTTCGAAGCAGAAAAAAACAAACTTGAACTTTGAATACTTTTGCGTAACTTTAGTTTACTCGGTGTTCCGCAAATTGCCGAGGCGCTGGCATCGCATTCCACGTTCCGAGCAGATGGTTCGTATCTACGCAGACACGCGAACTCTACCATGTACGCGAGTTCGGGCAAAATTGCACAGATGGCGTTGTTTTAAATTTAGTTACTAATTTACTTTTTAATTGTTTACGGATCGTTTTTGTTTTTGTTACTTTCGAGTGATTATTGAATAAAACAAGCTTCTTAGTAGAAAAAAGTGATTGACAAAAACAACAAAAACGTGCACACAACAACAATAATTGCACGAAGAAATATACATAATCTTTTAATTTATTTCTTACTTCGTTGAATTAATAATACAGTCTTCGTTGTACCTCGTTATAATCGCGTGCCTATTCAAAACGAAATGATTAAAATAAAAAGTTTTCTACAAAATGTCAGCTTTCGAGGGAAAAAGGACAAATATTGTTTTAGAAAACCTTTTTTAATTAGATCTTTCTTCCATTTTGTATTTAGTAAATAGATCTATAGATCTAACGTCTTAAAGATAAGAATGTAGCTTTTGTAAAGTAAAGGTTCTTAAGGTCTTTAATTCTTTAAAACCTAATTAGTAAACTTCCATTGCAAAGCAACTCGTTGTAAAACCAACTAATGTTTGAATGAGGATATTACCTTGGTTGATATCCATCGAAGCCGACCAGTTATAATTACTTAGCGGTTCTCTTCCACATTTATTATGCGCACGGCCATAGTGTAGGACTCTCTGCCAGCGTCTGAGTACCTTCCACATGTAACCCGTCTTCAAAGCAAAAGTGATTATCATCTCAGCATCTTCTGAACACGCTCGTTCCATCGTAGTCCTCATCCATCGCTTTCCATCAGGCGAGATCCAGCACCCAAATTGCGTAACAAACTATCGATCTCAATCTGGATCATTTTGAAGGATATTGCTAATTCATTGCTTCATATGTTCGAAAAATGTGTCTACTCAACACGTAAATAACGCAATGAATGTTACTGAACTGTCAAAATGAAACCCATTGCTACTGATAGTGTGTTACACAATTACCCCGCAGGTCAAGAGCAGGCTCATTCCGCAATACAATAACAATAATATTTGGCATTAGTTCCTAGTTTTCAACAATTAAACACGAGACTTACATTTACGTCACCCAATAAGTTCCTATATCCCAAATAATATACATAATGTCAGTGCTCCTCTCCAAACAAAACAATTAATATTCATCTTTCATATTTTACCTCGCGATTGTTGATTTCTTATATCCGTATATCCTGCGACCCTATGCATTTCTTATGATACCCGACTCGGAAAGCTTTTGAGACAAATGTACTGCCATTTAAATGGAATATTCAGTATTGTAGCATCCATTGTAGAAATTTCTTATTCACTGTTTAAGCGAAATACTTGAATAGCGTGGGGAGCTCCAGTATTTGTGAGCCTGATAGCTAGTTGAATTGACTATGTAGATATTATTGGGAAGCTGGAAAGTGAATGTTTTCATTTATGTGGCTAAGAGATTTAGGTCTTGATATGTGTGAAAGATAAGTGTTTCTGAGGACGAGTGCGTGTCTTTGTTTCTATTATTGAAGTGAAAACAGAAGGCCGAGACTCATAATAAAAATAAATCCAGTCGCAATCTCATCTCAGCGACAATCAATGTCAAAACTTAGGGAAATTAGAGGTATTTTTGACAGATTGAGACAGACCAAACAGTAAACGTTCTTAAAATTACGAGAATTGTCCCTGAGGACAGTTCTCGTAATTTTAAGACTTATTTATAATTGAAGCACTGTGGACTTATTTATAATTGAAGCACTTTGCGCTTTTTTTGAACAGCGAAAGAAAGTGAGCCATCTCGCTCGGCTTGGTGACGCTGAATCGCGTATACTCGGCTTCAGTAGTAAGTTTTCACTTTTATCGTATGCTCATAAGCACACCCTCTTTTTTATTACATGACACTTCTGTCTACCTACATTAAATACTGCATTGTCTTAACCATACCACATAGTTGCTACCATTTTCTCACATTATTGCTTAGCTAACCAGCACTCAAAATAACTTTTTTTTTTTTTTTTTTCCGGGGTGGAAAGTCCTCATGGATGTCCGCCGCCCTGGGGCGGGCGTCGGGGTCTGTCAGGCTCTTACTGACTAAAAACCACCCCAGTGTTCCATCTCTCACCTACGCCGGGGGTCGCGGGAACGTAAGATCCTTCCGCAACACCAGCACTCAAAATAACTGGTCCAACCATAAAAAGACAATTCAGTCATCTTTTTTGTTATCTCCTTCAAGAATTCCTTCATTGCGCGCCAACCTGAACTGAAACTTTCCTCACATCCTGTCCTACTTAATATTATAATCGCGAAAGTTTGTATGTATGGATGGATGGATGGATGGATGGAGGTTTGTTACTCTTTCACTCAAAAACTACTGAACGGATTTGGATGAAATTTGGCACGCAGATGGGTTATAACCTGGATTAACACGTGAGATACTTTTTATCCCGATATTCCCACGGGATCGAATCTTATGCGGGTGAAACCGCGGGGCGCAGCTAGTCTATCTATAAAGCCTCTCATCGCTTCATCAATCCCAATTAAAAGAAAAATCACCACCATGTCGAATTGAATCACTAAAAGTAAAATTGCAGATCAAAACTCAAGATTGCATTTAAATGTTACATTTAAGTCGTCCAATGGCTCGGAAATGGTTGAGGGAAACCTTCGGGAGCATTAAAATATGTAACGGGCAAAAATAACAGATGGTCTCTCGTAAGGTAACGAACTGGAAGATGTATACTGCGTTCGGGATTTAGTTTCCTAACATGTAAATAAGTGTGTTTTTGGAAAAACAACTTTAATAACCACATATTAAGTTCAATTTCCACTACAACTTTAATTTTTATAATGGCATTTTTAATAGTACCAGTCATTCTGATATCAACTTAATTTGGCATTAACATACAGTTGATATTTGTTTAAGTGGCAATAACATCAGTTGTAAACAAGGATTTGAATAGACTGCGGGTACCTCTCTTCACAAAAGAGGGCCCATGGGCTCCCCACAATGTTAGCTCCGGGATATGTAAGTTGTTTGCCTAAAACATTGTTATTTACTTATCATTTTTGTGGAAAATCTGCGGATAATCGAGGTTTGTTGACGAAACAAAAGTGTCCTTTGAAAAGGATAAAGGAAACGCTTTATGTATGTTTTGTGTGTATTTCAAGTTATACCTAAATATGGAATTGGTCATGTGAATTGTTTGTTACTCATAAGCTGCCTAGGCTTTTTCCCGACTATGTTAGGGTCGGCTTCCCATCTATTTATTTTTTACTAACGGTACTTTTTTCCTTATTAACCTAAAAGTACTTTAGGGACAAGTATGACACAGTTAATAATGTTTAGTAGGTTGATACGTTTAAAATATGACCACGATTTTTTCATAGCTACCGTCAATATCTACGAACAGAAGGAAGTCTAGATAATTACTTCATTCCTTCGTGATTTTGATGCACCCTGAAAAACTCCTCTGCCTAGCCTTTTCCCAACTATTTCGGGGTCGACTTCAAGTCTAGCCGGATGCAGATGAATACCAGAATACCATTTTACATGAAACTGAATACCATTTTACATGAAACTGAATACCATTTTACATGAAGGGATTGCCTATCTGACCTCCACAACCTAGTTACTGGGTAACACGATACCCTTGCTCTACGCACCCTGCACCCTGAAAAAAGGAGAAATTGTTTCAAAGTTAAATCATTTATTTTCAATAGCCACATAAAAGGCACTTTAGAATTGATTCTAGTCGGCCCTCGAAAAGGTATTTTTGCAATTTTGTATGGAGAAGAATGAGGAAGAAACTCCATTATTACTCGTTTAAAATGCTTTACAATATTTTGTACACCTACACCTGAAATAAAATTACTATACAGCAATAGGTAAAAGCAAAAATGAAGCAATGACTCTAGATTGCCCTATGGGCAGGACCAGAATGTTTGTTTAACACCCCATTAGTCTTCAATACGAAACCCTTCTATCACCTGACACTTTACCTACTAACGACAACCACCATAGCAAAGACACATACCCAAAGATCATTACTCAAAGAAGGTCCTGACAAATCGTTTCTACTTCATTGAATGATTGATTCATTCGTTCGATATTAGGCTAGCAGCCAACAGGTGAACGATGAACGGTGAACCTCTGATTTACTAACTCTTAATGCTTTTCCAAATCACTCGAGCCTAATTCTTTGGCTTTTCCCTTTTCAAAAGCATGTGACAGGGGTCTTGTCCAAATGTGAAAGGGGTCCGTTGAGACGATTTAGGGCTTAAGTCGATGTGAGATGAACGGAGTTGGGTTCTGATGATTGATTCTTTGAGGAGCAGCTTCTTTTGATGTATTGTTGTTCATGAGTTGTGAAGGAGAAGAGGAAGGAGGAAGAAATAATTCATAAAATCGCGCCTGTGTTCCCCGAAAGGAAATTTGGGATATAAGCATAACCCTGTAGTTGCTGACGCGCATTTGGGTAATCAAATCAAATCATTGTTAAGTGTAAGGAATAAATACACCCGTATAAAATTTACAACAGATTACAAATTATAAATTACTAGCAGCGCCCCGCAGTTTCACCCACATAAGTGTCGATTCCGTGGGAATATCGGGATAAAAAGTATCCTATGTGTTATTCTGATGTATAAGCTATATTACTGTTAAGTTGCATCAAAATCCGTTCAGTAGTTTTTGCGTGAAAGAGTAACAAACATCCATCCATCCTCACAAACTTTTGCGTTTATAATATTAGTAGGAAGTAGGATAGGATTACAAAACATTCAGTATAGTAATAAGGACACAAATCTAGACTTACTGCTAATGATTCAATAGAAAAACCTATCTAACACTGCGATCCGATCGAATCCTGCACCGCACAGCTGTCGCACTGAGTGCACTAAACCACTCATCGTAACGTTCTCAATGTATAGGCTTTCCCCCGAGTTTACCATAACTTATGGTCCTGCGCTATTGCGATATTTAATTATACAAGCAACCCCTATTAAATGGGACTTAATCATAACTGGCGAAATGTGGGTGTACTTACAGAGTGGCAGGCATCGACGCACAACCCGTTACCATGGATTAAGTACATAATTTTGCGCTGCAGAGCGTGGGGTCCTGGGTTCGATGCCCAGGTCGGGCAAAATTGTTATTGGGTTTTCGATTAGGAATTTCTTAGTAACAGCCCGGAGTTTGGAAGTTGGCGGTTTAATACCCCCGTGCCTCAGAAAGCACGTAAAGCCGTTGGTCCTGCGCCTGATCTCTCCGGTCGTGTCGGATTGCCGTCCCATCGGACTATGAGAGTAAAGGAACAGAGAGTGCACCTGTGTTTACGCACACACTTGTGCACTAATCTCCTGCGTACCTGGCTAATCTCCGTTGAGATTGGCCACCGTGACCGAAATTGGTCGGGTGCCTATTATTTATTACTTACGTAATTTTGAACCCCCATGCTTTATTCGTGGGTTTAAAAAAAAAAAACTGTTTTTATACGTTTTGACCGCGTAAGTATTTAAAAGTATGATTTTTGGCATTTGCAATCTCAAATAGCCGGGGGGTGACTTTCGTTGTAATAGTAAAAAATGCTCAAGAGGTTATTTCTCATAAGAAAACAGTATGTACTTTTGTTTTCTGGCCGGACTTTTATTTTTGGGTACGAAATTAATAATGTCCTTTGACCTCTCTGATACATACTGTTCATGCACCTCTGCCCAACCCTTCGGGGCATACAGGCGTGATGTGTAAAAAAAACACATTTCATATTTCTCATCATTATTTGCCTAGCCTTTTCTCAACTATGGTGGGATCGGCTTTCGGTCTAACCGGATGCACCTGAATTCCAGTATTTGACATGGAGTGACTGCCAATCTTACCTCCACAACTCAGTTACTGAGTAATACGATACCTAGGTAAGACTGGTTGTCAGACTTGGGCTTCTGACGACCCGTAACGACTGTCAAAGATCCACGAATGACAGCCGGCACCAACGGCTTAACGTGCTTTCCGAGGCACGGAGGGGTCTTGGTATGTAAAGATGGTCACCCATCCACGGACAAACCGCGGCAAGTATAGCTTAACTTAATCGATTGACCCGTGCGGCTGTTATTACTTAGCAAGTCACAAGCCCCTCACATTTCATATTCCTCCGTGCATCAAAAACTCTTCAGTAATTAAAGTTTAATTAATAAAACGTTAATTGCTTCACAATTGTTTATTGACTATGGAACTTTCTAAATTAGTTTGCCTTCTTTTTAATTAGGGACGTATATTTACGAACTTTCAGTCCAACTTATTATTCATAGTTTCATTACTTAGTTACACATTCCAAGTCGCCATGTTTAACAGAAAATGAAAAAACTAGGCAGTATTTTTAGTGCGCTGAAATTAAAACTACCTAGTGGTTGTAGACTAGTTTATTAACGTTTGGTTCTTGGTTTTAAGTCCTACTAATATTATAAACGCGAAAGTTTTTTATGGACGGAAGGATAGATGTTTGTTACTCTTTCACGCAAAAAACTACTGAACGGATTTGGATGAAATTTACCACACAAATAGTTTATAACCAGGATTAACACATAGGATACTTTTATGCCGATATACCCATTGGATCGAAACTTATGCGGGTGAAACCGCGGGGCGCAGCTAGTCTTCTATAAAATTACGCTCACAGAATAAGCAAGAAACCACATTCTGTTTCCCAAGCTTTTTTTAAATCTCGAAACATACATTTGAAAAGATTGTCATCTTGATAACATCGTACAACATTATTTTTATTCTATATTTATATTTTCTTGAACCACCCCACAAATAGCATTTCTAGTAGTTACTTACTAAAGCTAAAGAGTTTGTTTGTTGGTTTGAACGCGCTAATCTCTGGAACTACCAGACGGATTTGAAAAATTATTTTTGCATTTGTTAGCCCAATTCTTGAGGAAGGCTTTAGGCTATATAACATCACGCTGCGACTCTTAGGAGCCGAACAAAAAGAAAAAAATAAGAAGGTATTCGAAAACGAACTGATAACGCGGACAGGACGGGGTGGGTCGAGGGAATAAGAAATTTTACGCGGACGAAGTCGCAGGAAGAAGCTAGTGTTCAATACATATAATTTATCCTAGATACGTAAGTAATATTAATATGGCTCTCCCCTCGCAAGAAGCTTTCCTAGGAAAAGATTGTGTGTCATAAACTATGATTTTTCTCTATGAATATTATGGCAGTTGAGTGCTGAAGGCAAAAAGCCCGGGAGGGACAAATAAATTGCTCTATTGTCTATTCATAACCTTTTTCTTATTACGCACTATTTGATTGTTTGATTGTTGGCTGTTCTTTCTTTCAATAGTTTTGTGTAATTTGGTTGCTCTTGTTGTTGTTTAATATATGAGTATTGATCATGTTACCTTTGGTTTAGGGCTGATTTTTCAATCATCTGATAACTTTATTCGAGGAATAATTTTGAATTTTTGACAGTTGTTTTATACAAAAACTGTCAAACGTCAGTTTTATTCCTCGAATAAAAGTTATCTGGCGATGGAAAAATCAGCCCTTAGGGTTAGATGTCGGGTTTAGTTCAAATACAGGTAAATTAGAGCAACGGTGGCCCAGTGGTGAAGACCTCGAATTACGAGTAGTAAGGTCGTGGGTTCGCACCTATGCAGGCACTTTACTTTGCGTAATTTATTTCATCACCACTGCTCTCAAATCGGCGAAGAAGAACATCATGAGGAACCCGGCAATGTCCTAAAACCAAAAAAATATCTAAGAGATGTTACATTTACAACCCGCGTGGTGGATTACGGCCCACTCCCTCTCCAAGAAAGGAGGCTTGTGTTCCAGTAGTGCACGTTATAGGTTGATTATGCTATGATGACAGCTTTACATGCATTTGCCATGTTACGCCTGTTCTCCCCGAAGGGTGGGCAGAGGTGTGCATTAAATTACAACCACTTTTCGCTAGTTATGTTTAAGTCCCATGTAATAGGGGGTAAATATTATTATTAATAGGGGGGCGAGTCTATTGCCATCAGCCGGGCACAAAAGCACAAATCAAGACTTGGCTGCCACTGAAAAATTCTTGATAGAAATACATAACAATACTTACCGACCTGGTAATGGAACCCACGACCTCAAACTCAGCAGTAGCACTTGCGACCACTAGGCCAACGGGGCAGTCGGGTAAATATTTTTAGTAGCAAATGTAGCAAAACGTGAGATCGCAGTTTGAAGATAAAAATACAAGAGAACAATAAAGCCCGTCTACCTATTTATCTCATTAACTAAGTACCTTTGATATCAAATTCACTAACGACGCCTCTCCCAGACATACATCTACAACATACTTCCACATTACCCCCCAAGGTCCCAGACACACGTCACCAAACAGAACTTATCACAACTTTATCCCATAATCCCGGTCTTTATTCTTCGTTGTCCAAATCCTAATGTTTGCTAAGCCTTGTCTTATTCCCACCAATAATAAGTGCGTCCCTTATTTGGAACATTGGGACATTGGGACGTTAGTTGAATTCTTGGCAGGGGTGAGACGGTGAGGGGTGGGACTGTGGTGGTACATCTGCATAAATACGTAAAGCGGTCACGTTCGAGCCGACGACCACGCGTTTAACTTGTATCGTCCATGGACAAGGCCGGTTCGTTTGAACGGGCGAGTTGGGAGAGCCGAGTAGCTAGCGCGAGATAATGTTTTGTAGGTAAAGTCTTTTGAGGTCGGTTAACCTCTTATGCCGCATGAACCTTCCTAAGAAAAATACACTCGAAACGATAATAAATATAATCGTGACAATCGTTGAGCGCTTACATGCAAACGGCTTCTAGTAGGCGAGCGCTGGACGGGTTAGCTGGCAAAAGCAGTTGTTTAATGAAGGAATAGGCCGTGTGTTTGTTAACAACGAACGTGTTGCAGTAAGGCAACAATTTTATCGCTTATCAGTTTCATAATATGGTACGTTCGTAACCTGAAAATGAGATGAAATCGCAAAATATCATGAATATTGATGGATTGCTAACACCTGATTCTTAATCACAGGGAAAATTTTATCATGAAACGCACGAGAAAACGTTCTTATCGATTGATTTTGTGATGGTGATTACAGTATCACTATAATACTTTCCTACACTATCCTATTCTTACACAGTATATTGTTGTGTCGATAAAACTCCTCGGTTTTACTCTGAATATAAATTACACAAATTGTAACACATTCAGTAACAAAATGCACGCATAGAAAACTTTTTAATTACCTACTTTACACTATCTAGACTCATGCGATTTCGTATCGATAAAACTCTTCGATTTTACTCTGAATTGAAACCACACAAGTTGTAACACATTCTGTGATAAAAACCACGCCTGGAATGCTGTAAAAAAACTGTCTAGTTGTTTCGGAAACCTAGCCTAGCGTGTTAGACTGAACTGACAACTGGACGTCTTGATGTACCGCGTCGTATCTTTCGAGGCGAATGTGTTAATTTGCGAAACACATTAATAAATAAATTTGATTGCAAATCAATACAGCCTATCTAGTATTTAGCGTAATCGAGGGCACATTACTTAATTGACTCTAAAACTAATTTGGCATGATAGATCTACATAAATATTAGCTTTAGTTGTGTATTTAGTTCAGCAAATATGTTTATGTTTATTAATGATGTTAGGTAAACTGATTAAGATAGGGCTGGTTGGGGGTTCTTACAAACTCCTATTTTGAATTTACTAAAATCGCACACAGTGGGTGGCTGAAGACGGGAGTCGTCACCGAGGCAGGCCTAAGAAATGCTGGTGTTACGATTTGGCCAAGTTCCTAACCAATTGGTCGAAGAAGGCACAGAACAAGGAAAAGTAACAAAAATATGGTCCCAGACCTTTGTCCAGCGGCAGGACGACATAAATTAAAAGAAAACCGACCCAAAAGAAAAATATTTCTAGTAAATTAATTTCTTTCGTGTAAATTATTACTTAATTTTCGGCTATTCTTATTCAAGTTAGCACCTCCATGCAAACGAATCATAAGAACAATACAGTTCTTACAGGCTCCTTCAACCTAAAAAAGACTTCCCCCAGCATTATCAAAGTACAGCAGTGCGATTCTGTAACCATCTCACCGTGAAAACTTAGGTGAAGTGAGCGTGGAGTGAGCTGTCATTCCAACTAATGCTAGGGATTAACACTACTGACAGCTCACATCAAGCTCACTTCACTTGAGTTTTCACGGTGAGATTTTTACAGAATCGACTGGCAGGAAAGTGAACTTGCCCCACTGAACGCACTGACGCCCGTGTCACGGCGCCTTTATTTTCTATTTCCAAGGCGGCGCGGCCAGAGAAACACCACGGCTAATCGTCCGCCCGTTTCCCGCCCCGCCCCACTAGGGATGTGCCTTGCTTCATCTCCGTCTACGATACGGGTACGAAACTTTCTGAATGCGAACTCAGTAGTAGGTGGTCAAACTTACTTGGATGACCTTAAAAAGGCTGCAAAGGTGGGATGATCAACCGGGTGTTGTGGCGCAAATTGGACAGGCCTATGTCCAGCAGTGGACTAAATAGGCCGAGTTAATTGAATAATAAGATGAGAAAAATATATATTTAAATATACCACAGCCTATCTGCAGTATTGTCTCTCCTTTCGCTCTAAATCCATCCAAAGGTTGTCTTTAAAAGATCGCTTTTAGCAATAAGACCGCCCATTGTGCCAACCCTTTGCAAAATTTCTACAATTATTTCTGTAATATTTATGGTATACATAATAAAGAGTATTCTATTCTAAAAATTGCACCTAAACATTTGTTTTGTTATTCATTGGTGATTTTTTTTGTAAATATTTAGTAGTTTTATCGCAAATTGATGATATCTTATTTATTACGCTTACGGTATTGATTTTTCTTTGGTGATGCTTAATATCGATGTTACCAAACATAAATGAAAAAACCTCAAGCCATCTATCGATATCCCGACAGCTCCCACCCCTAACTGTCTTGATGTGTCCCGGCAAGTAACGTGTTCTTTTAGTGGTTTGTCCTACGCTTTTCTACCTGCTTCTAACAGATCAGTTTACTTACATACTTGCTCCTATACATATTGTATGTGTACTATACATGTGTGTGTGAGATTAGATATTACGTCTCTTTATGAATGTTTTAACAGATAAAAACTTCAGAATTTACATAGAGTTTTGTACTGAAAGTTTCAGTTAATATGAGTCAAAGTATGAGATCGTTTTGGTTTTAATTGTCAAATAGAGCTAATTGTTTCGTATCATATTCCTATTGTTTTATTAACGTTTTAATTAAGGTAATTTGCTTGTTTTTGATCTCGTTTGTGTATATTAAAATGGAAGTAATTTATTTGATTTCTGTTCTAGTTTTTATTGCGAAGTTTTAAATGGCGGGTGCGTGGAATGGGATATAAATTGGCGAATTGATATTGTGTACGATATTAATAATGTCAGCCTGTAGTTGACCCATTCATATATCAAATAAATGAAGGACTATTTTTACAAAATAATGTTTTTGTGCCGAGTTGATAACTAAGCTTATTTATTACATAATATGTCATAAGTATATATTAAAATTAGCTTTGGACTTACACAGTCCCCAATTATAGGTTACTTTGTTCATTTTTTCAGTTCACTCTCAAAAATAAGTGACAACACAAAAAAAAAAAACTAATAATAATTTGATATTTTATTTTATTTTATGAACAGGGATAATATTAACACTACAACAACCATTATTGCGTTAAAAATGTAGACTATAGTAAAAATAATACAAAAATGGGAGCATTTCCAACTGAACTAGGTGAAGAACCTCTGATAATAGTCTGGACATTTTTTTTACTATTCAGTTAAATATTACAGAATATTAATTAATATGCAGTAATTTTTAAATTAAAATAGAGAAAATGATAACATTTAAATGTGTTGTACAGTGTGGAAGGGACTGAGTAAATCGGTGTGTGTGTAGGTAGGTAAGTGTCTACGAGTGTGTGTGATAATTGCTACAATTCAGTTACGGAAAAATACTTCTTAAACTTAAGAATTAGAACCTAAAAATAATAAAATTACAAAACAAACAATAGGTATTACAATGTTGCCCAATTACTTAAGACTAAGATATAAACTAATGGACTAGCTATCCGAACTGTACTCTTGAAACTTAGTACACCTTCAAACCATCGACATTTCAAAAGCTCCCAATATTTGTGACAGATACCACATACACATTGCATATAAAACAAATATATATACCTATACATGACCCAATTCTCTTTCTGAAACGCAAAACAATGTATCAAAAACTTGGGTGATCATCACCAAAGTAAGTAAGTACCCAGGTAGACCAAGTACCCATTATGTACCTACTATTCTGATTTATGTATCGTCGGGAGACCGACCGTACCACCTGCTCTCCTAAGCTAAATATTCATTTGTCAGACTAGAATGTTACTTAAAAAGGATTGCTAATATCTTAGATGGGGTTCGTTTCATACTTAAAGTTTTGTTTACGTTTGAACACAGATTTGTGGACTTGTGAAGATTTCTGTTTTAATTAAGAAAGCTTTTGTTTTTTTACACAATAAACAATATTTATTCGTTCAAGACTTAAAACTATTTACAATTATTGTACCTTAAATTACGCGACGAGACGCTATTTTTGGCGTTTATGATGTTATTATGTATTTGCTGGATAAGGAGGCTTGTTTTTTTGAAGTGTATTTGCGGTTCATTGTTGGCCCAGTGGTGACGGCCCTGACTTACAAGTTGTAGGTCATGGGTTCGAACCCAGGCAGGCGCTTTACTTTGTGTAATTATATAATAATTTCATCGCCACTGCTCTCAAAACGGTGAAGGAAAACATCGTGAGGAAACAGGCACGTCCTAGAACAAAAAAAATCAAAGTCATGTGACATCTACCAACCCGCACTAGGCCCGAGTGGTCGCACTGAAGGTGAAGGATGAAGTGGCGTCTAGGATTTTTTCGGGTTTTTTTACAACTTACTCCATGAGACCAACATCGTAATCGATACGATCCGACGTTGGTCCCATGGAGAAAGTTGTTCAGTTTGATGGTCTGTACCAAACCCTTAATTTTGACCACACCTTTCTGATACGCCCTGTAGTTATAAATATCAATACCAAACCCTATCCCGGACTTTAAGTAAATAAACAGATGAAGTTTCAGAATCCAATATTCATAACATCCTGTCACAAATATTGGGAGCTTTGGAAATGTCGATGTTCTGTTTCCTTTATTGACAAGTTGCGGGTTCCGCCTTATGGATAGGCCAGCACTAATAAATATTTTGGTGACGGTAGTTCTGTAATGTTTACATGAATGCCTTGTTTGAAATGTTCGTCGATGTTTTACTGAACCCTATTACATTTATTAAAAAAAAAAGAAAAAAATATTTGTCACAGAAATACGCGCATATAAAGGCTGAGTTTTTGAGCAGCCTTTCTTCTTCTTCTTCGTAGCACTCTTGTCAGAGCAGTCGTGGACCTCATGTAGTTTCTTGTCTAGGGGCTGATGTGATTCGCCTCACGATTTCTCGCCACCTACTCCGATTTCTGGTATTTTTTGTGTACTCATACAAAAGGATCGCCCACTGCCGATTTAATTTTGTCAGTCCATCTCATGGGGGAGCTTCCGCGTGGTCTAGTGCCCTCCACTTTACCCTGCACGACAAGGCTCCCTATAGAGTCTCCTTCACGCCTCGAGACATTTCCGAAGTATTTGAGGATGCGCGTTTGGACCAACAGCCTTTAGTCGTGTCGATATAAACCGAATTACGAAATATTTTTCCGTTTGCCTGAAAAACATAGGATGTTGTATTTTTAATATATAAAACTAGATGCCTACAAGACCGAGAAACGCCTAGTTCGCTAAGGCAGGACACAGTGGCCAGTAGATCTCCGTATAAGTTCTGAATAGCCATTTCATAGTTACATGCCATAATTAGGTACTACCAGTCCTGCAAACAGATCGGTGACCGGTTGAAAAAACATAATAGGATTGATCGTCTTCCTGAAATTAAGTAACAAATTTTTCTGAAATTGAGATTTTGAGTACACAATAAGAGTATCATAATTGGAAAAGATTCTAAACCAGTCTCGAAAGCCTACTTCTTACAAAGAACAGAACCCTATTTCCCATTTCCCCGATGCACCTGAGCTTAGGAAAGTAATATAAAAGCCGCTTGTTAGTCAATTACTGGGACTCATATAATGTCTGCAGTATCTATTATGCGCTGCGAGACCGAATGAGAACGAATGACGAAGTGATTTCCGCCAACTACGCGCCTAATTGGGCCTGACAAAGTCGGGCCACGAGTTACACCGTCATGTAACAAAAAAGATAAAGATGTTTTTGTTGAAAGAAAGAAAATACATTTATTAAGCACAGACTAAAAGACACACAATACATCAGATAAAAACATATAAAAGATCAAATAAAAAGTGTAAAGCCAAGCCAAGCCAAGCCAAGCCAAGCCAAGCCAAGCCATGCCAAGCCAAGCCAAGCCAAGCCAGGCCAAGCCAAGTCAAGTCAAGTGCGTGGTGTAAGTATGTTGGCCTCGTACGAAATATATTTTTTATTCTAATTGAGACGGCCTCGGCCCTGGGTTCGATTCCCGAGTCGGGCAAAGTGACGTGACTGACGAAGTGTGTACTATACTATATACACCTCTGCTCTGCCTGACCCTTCGGGGAACAGAGGCGTAGCAGAGGTGTATATAAAAAAAAATGTTATATTAGAATGTCTTCTAAGTAGTGTTTTGCCATATTTCACGTTAGTAAAGTGACTGTGCTGAGTTAGAAAATAATATTAAGTCACACCGAATAAACCAGTTTATACTGATAATGGCAGACAATGTATTTTATCACAAATTATTGACTATTACCCATCACCCATCAATGACACATGGCAAGAGACGATATAATCCCGTAAGTCGCACTCATTCTCCCCTTTCGACAGTATTCTCCAACCGCTTCTTTTGCTTTCTGGGACGATTCTTGTACAACAAAATCAATAAAACTCAACTGATTTTTAACCTTAATAAAGGACAATGTAAAAAGAAGCTTGCCACGTGGCTACAGGGGCTCAAGTATGATGACACTGAAAATCTACTTACCGTATGACTTAATGTTTAGCAACTGCTATTTAATAAACCCTCACCCACACCCTCTCACACACACACGCCCACATACGCACTCTCGCACATACACACACAAAACACATCTTACTCACGTCCTCACTACATAATGTTTACTAACAATTCCAACACTATACAAACCCTTTTTTTTTATTTTCTTTTTGTCTATTTTGTCTTTTCCTTTCATTTAATATTTATTTATTTTTTAATTTTTAATTTCTCAAACACCTTATGTTAAGCTACAGACTCTAAAAGCTATTATACAACCTTCTAATTTAAAATTTGTTAAATCACTTTTATTATGAGTATCTTGCAATGTATCGAACTGCTAGAGGGCGGAGACCTGGTGACCTGAAACACAGGCCCTTAAAGCCTAGCTTAGGCACCAGTCTCCCACAGTAAACTAAGCAAAATAATATATCATGTGTAAGAATGTCTGTATTGTTTATTGTGGTGAGAAAATAAACAAATACTTACTTACTTACTTACTATATTTCATGTTTTTTATTCAATAATTTACCTATTTACAAATTCGGAACCCTAAACTTTAGGCAAATTTAAATGTGCATATTATATTGAATTGGAAAAATTCCACCTAGGTACCTCCTGGTCCTACATTCGAGAATGAATAAACAGTAGGAAGAATTTGATCCATTTCCAAGGAACCACTCGTTCAATTTAAACATGAATAATTAATTTTAATTACATCTATGTGCGTATCCCTCTTACTTTTCCTTCTTGCGAGGGGAGTAACAAACGCTTTCGAGTAATACGAGATGGGTTTTGCGTCTTTGGACGGACTTCTAAATAATATAGTATCGGCACCTAGATATATTATCTTCCACTCTTAATTTTAGAGAAAGTACTAACAACAAACGTAAATACGGATTAATTACTATTATTACAAGCTAACACTAAAATATATATACAATTATATACAAGTATATAATACAAAAAAATTTAGAAAAAGGCAGGAGCTCATTGGGCATCAAAAAATTCGTCCACATCACTGTCAAGGAATTAAGGATTAAGCGACCAATTTGCAGTTACTATGGGATACGGAAATTTCTAAGTGGCAGCCCGGAGTCCGGATTTGTGCCCGGTTGATCGCAATAGGCGCGCCCCCTATTGCATGGGACTTAAACATAACTGGCGAAATGTGGGTGTACTATAGGTATCTACACCTCTGCCTAACACTTCGGGGATTACAGGCGTGATGTCATGATACGCAGTTACTAATTAAAAGAGTATTAAGTACTTATATAAGCACTACTCGCTGATAAAGATTCATTCTTCTCACTCAACCAGAATACATTTAGATTTCAGACCTACAGTCAATTTTAATAGCAAGCTTGAACAACAAGCTGCAATTCATATTGTTCCACCCGACAGTCCACATGGACTTTGTAACTATTATTAAGATTTTGTAAAACACATGCAATAAAGAATTCAATTAAATTTTACGTAAATTGGTCACCTGGCAAGGCGCAGTGATGATAGGTGGAGTAAGGCAGTGACCGAGTGGCGTCCAAGGACTGGAAGACGAAGTGTCGGTCGTCCAGCGGCGGGATGGGCGGACGATATTGTTGCCATCGCGGGTATAACTTGGATGAGGCTGGTACAGGAGCGTGGGGATATTGTTGCCATCGCGGGTATAACTTGGATGAGGCTGGTACAGGAGCGTGGGGATATTGTTGCCATCGCGGGTATAACTTGGATGAGGCTGGTACAGGAGCGTGGGGATTGACGCAAGAAAAGAGAAGGCTATGCTCAGCAGTAATGAAGTCAGGCTGTGTATGATGATGACACAGATTTATAAACTAAAGTTAGATATGGTGTGGCTGCCCAACTGTTCGAGTCCGGCTGTCGCCTTCAACTACATATGCACTACAATACGAACAGCGCTCACTCACACTATAACAGTCACCACACTCAACGCGAGCCAATCGCGTAACGCAGATCGCAACGTTGAGACACAAAACTACATTGACAATTCTTATTGACAAATCAACGGGTTGTTTCTGTTTTGTCCATACATTGTTCGCACGCGCCACGCCCCCTTGGCATATCTCCCTTTAGTTTATAAATCTGTGGATGATGATAATGATAAACATAAATAACCTTCACTATTTTTTAACTACATGCAAAAAAAAATAATAAGCCGTAGCCCGCTACAACGCTATGCGTATTATCGTAGGCGCTACGGTGTAAAAGGCGGCCGCCCTCTATTGTGTCCGGTACGCCATAATAAGTATTATTCCATGTTTTCGATGGCTCCTATCTACCTTTCGGCGAAGAAATAAAGCTCTTTAATACCAAATCGATGCTTTGTTCTCTTCTTATTTTTGTACCTTTTGTTAATGTTATATAAATAAGTAAACGTAGGACGAATTTACGTAGGCAAAGTGTACCTAATGACAAAAAAACTGATGAGTATTGAAGATATTGAAAGTTTATCCCGTATCCTTTATTATAAACCTGTATTATTCTCTTTTGATAACTCCTAAGATGTGGCTTTTCATTACGAAGATAATACCAAATGTATTTTAATAAAATACCGGTCCTGGCTAAAAAATAACAACCCCACGGGTCGATCGAAGGTTAATCCACGCTTGCAGAGGTTAGTCTGTGGATGAGTGACCATCCGTTACATATCGCGACCCCTCCGTTCCTCGGAAAACACGTTAAACCGTTGGTCCCGGCTGTCATTTGTAGATCTTTGACAGTCGGTCGTTACGGGTAGTCAGAAGCCCGAAAGACTGACAACCTGTCTTGCCAAGGGGTATCGTATTACCCAGATAGGCAGTCTCTCAATGTTCTCTAGTCTCTCAATCGGGAAGCCGACCTCAACATATTTAGGAAAAAACTAGAGGATGAAAATATCGGTCGTTTTAAATGTAGTTCAAAACGTGAAAACTAGCGTTTAAAGTGATGAAATAAAAATGATGTAACACCTAAGTGACCTCAATTGTTTTCACACAAAACTTCACTATTTAAATCGACAAAAACCGAACAAAAGAAACTTGAGAAATAAGTCAACGAAAGCCATCAACAGTTTTAAATAACACGAAAGAAAAAAAGTAAGAAGCTGACAAAGTACCGCGGGAAGTAAGTAAACTAAAGAACAATTTGCATTGGCTGCCTTTCAGTCTTCGGCATACGTTCGGCAACAGGTCGCCGATTTATCCGACCGGCTGACACGATGTCGGTTAATGGAAAAATGTGACATTAAGCCGGCTGTTTTTAAGCCACCGCTCAATCGGATGAGTTATGAAGTCGGAACCGATGATCGAAGATGGAAATTTTTCGGTCGTTGATTTTGTAAGATTTATTTTTATTTCCTTAGCGTGACATTTGAAGAACTATTCTGAGGTGCATATATTTGTAAATGTCAAAGTTGTACAAAGTTAGTAAGTGTAAAGTTGTTGTAGTTGTACTTCTAAACATATTATAAATTAAAGTCGCTTTTCGTGTCGGTCTGTATGACGGCGTTGTTTTTCTAAACTACGCAACGGATTTTGTTACGGTTTTTGACCAACATTTAGAGAATTTATTCAGGAAGGTTTATGTGTAAATTACATGAATATTAAACTAACACAATTATTATTATATTAAAGAACTCGATATTTTGTCAAGTCGTAAAAACCGTGGGATGCAGGGGTTGGTTTACAATCAGTAGAATCAAATTTGCATAATCAGCCTATAATATTGCCACTGCTGGAACACAGGCCTCCGCTCAATGAAAGGGTTAGAGACCACTCCGTGCACCACCACCACATCTACCACGCGTGCCCAGTGCGTGTTGGTAGAAGTCACGTCTTTATTTTTTTTCTCTTTTTTTTTTTATAAAAACTTTGCCCCGCACTAGGAATTACCTCTGTATCGTGGGTGCGTTTACAAACATTTAAACTCACATACACAAACAGCCAGACCCCACCACCACCACCACCACCACATTCTTCCCAATAACTCGAAAATTGCGTTAGTCTATGTAATACAACTTGACTCATAAAAATATTGGTATATTTGCCCATAAGTGATAATATTTCAAAATATTACATATACAACATCATTTCAGCAATACACATCTAAACTTAAAACCTTGATAACTCAAAAATTACTTTTTGTGGATTGAGTCCTTTTTGCTAAACTACGTCCACGACACGCAGCGCAGCAGTCGATCGCTCAGCCACAACGCCAACCGTGTCGTCAAATTTTTTGGTTCTAATACATGCCGGTTTTCTCACGATGTTTTTCTTCACCGTTTTGAGAGCAGTGGTAAATAAATAATTTACACAAAGTAAATCGCCTGTCTGGGTTCGAACCTACGACCTGCAACTCTTAAGTCGCGGCCGTTACCACTTGACCATCACTGCTCCCAAATCATCAGATTAATCAAATCTAATTCTGTAATATTGTCGTGATAGCAAAGCAGTATATGTGGTGCAATGTATCTATCTACTAAACATTGAAACATAACCGTATCCTTTCCATGAAACTGTTAATACGATATTTGATGAACTAAAATTCCTGGCAATTCAATCCGCCAAATTCGCTGACTGCATTTGGAATGCTAATTCCCGGCAAACGGATCTATTACGACTGCCTTTGTGCGGATAAATAAGGCTTTAATATTGGTATCAATCTGTATTGTTTGTCTGTATGAAGCTGTACTATGCTAAGCTTCAAAAGATTTGCTTTGTAAGAGACGAATTGCAGGTTTGAAAACTGACCGTAAAAAATCCTACTAATAGATGGATGGATGGATGTTTGTTACTCTTTCACGCAAAAACTACTGAACGGATTTGGATGAAATTTGGCACACAGATGGTTTATAACCAGGTTTAACATATAGGATATTTTTTATCCCGATATTCCCACGGGATCGAAATTTATGCGGGTGGAACCGCGGGGTGTAGCTTGTATAATCTAAAACTGACCGAAAAAAAATATAATCTAACTACTTATATAAATATAAATAAAACGCTGCTTGTTGGTCGGCGCATCATTTGAGAACGGCTGAATCGATTTGGTTTTAACGGCCGGGACTTACGAGTTTTAGGTTGTAGATTTGAACCCAGTTAGGCGCTTGACTTTGTGAAAAGTATTTCATCACCACTGCTCTCAAAATGGTGAAGGAAAATATCGTCAGGAAACGGCATGTCCTAAAACCAAAAAATCGAAGTCATGTGAAGCCATCCACCAACCCGCACAGGACCCGCGTGGTACGGCCCACTCACTCTCAATAAGAGGAGGCTTGTGTCCCAGCAGTGTGAACATTGGCGATGAAAATATTTACACAAAGTAAAGCGCCTGCCTGGGTTCGAACCTACGACTCGTAAATCGGGGCTGTTACCACCGGGCCATCACTGCTCTACTGCCGTACTTATACTCGTATATAATAACCGACAATTCGATATTCGACCTACCCTTGTTAGCATAATGGTCGATAATTAAATTAATTGACAGAAACTACCCAGTATAGTTTTGAGATAATTTCAACATTTTAATTAAGATCGTACGCGTAATGATGGCATAATGGTTATTAATTTTCAAGTATCGGTTACGATTTTATTTATTTAATTACTCGATAAGTGGTGATTGTTTGCAGTGGAATTTATGATGTTGGAAAATGGTGATTAATTTATGCACTTGTTAATTTTGTTTTCACCTACACAGTATGAGTGCTGAGTGTGCTCAGCAGTTTGTGACGTCGGGCTGTGGATAATAGTAGGTGCTGCTGTATCTTATGCACCTAATTGCTGCTGCTGCTGCTTCTTACTGTAATTGCCCGTGACATCACAGTGGGCCCAGCAGAATACCAGCGCTGCGACATTTATTTCATAAATGTCATAGCATCATGCTGAGTTAGGAGCCTTTTGGCCTCGTATTTTCTGTTTCAACTTTCGACTTTCTGTTTCATTTTTCTTTTTGGTAATTTTTTTGATACAGGGTGGCAGGGTCATCGACGCGTAAACGTCGCGAAAAAGTTACACCTGATACCATAAATTAAATTACGAAAGCCATCTTCGAAATGACCGGTTAAAAAAATTGACATTTTTGAGTGCCCAATGTATTGCAACAACGCGATCAAAACGCTCCGCGGATGGCGCGCGCGCGCGCGCTGCCTACCGCGATACCGCGCGCTGCCTTTTCGAGTTTTATTTACATTGCTGCTTTAAGTGAAACAAGTGAATTTACTATTTTTTATTTAAAAATCTCGTTGGGTTAGACATAAATAGTGATTTTATACATTTACAGTAAAAAAAATTGCAGAAAAAAACGTAAAAATTAAGAAAAAGCCGACGAAAAATTTCAACGCAGAGGGGTCCAGAATGATGTACTGAATCCATGGTAAGCCGTAGCGCGGCGATGTCCCTGCCACCCTGTATAATTTGTTTTTTTTTATTTTTATTTTTGATAGTGTTTAGTTTAGTTTTATGATCTTCCTGTACGAGTCGCAATAAATACTTTTTCTATCTTTCCTTCTTTACTTTCACCAATCTGTATCCCAGACAAAAAAGTGAATTGGCCTCTATTGCATATCAAAGAAAATACTATAAAGCATCCTGGCGTCATAGATAAGCCAGAATAAGATAAAGAAGATCCTGCTTACCTTTTTTTTTCGGGGTTGGAAAATCCTCATGGATGTCCGTCGCCCTGGGGCGGGCGGCGGGGTCTGTCAGACTGTTGCTGACTAAAAACCACCCCAGTGTTCCATCTCACACCTACGCCGGGGGTCGCGGGAACGTAAAATCCTTCCGCAACAGATCCTGCTTACCTAACCGAATGGACGCATTATAAAGATTCATGTGAATAGAATGCTTTCCGACATCCACCCGGGCGAAGCCGCGGGCAAAAGTTACTACAAAATATTCCAAAAAACACTTTAAAAGAGTAACTATGGAGTTTGTTGCTCATTCTTCTCCATACAAAACTACCTTTTTTGACGTTCAAAAGTGCCTACTTGAAATAAATGTTTTGACTTTGAGCTAGCTTGAATGAGGCTCACAGCTATCTACACTGCTCACGTATAGCTTACACCTCATAGCTTCGGCAGCCTCATACATACCCAAACAAAGCTACTCTCCCATCTTACAGTAATTGAGACTCATCGACAATCGTCAATCGCGATGTCCGTCATCCCTTCATTGTCCATCGTGTAGGCCCGGTCCCCATTGTATGGCCGATTGATTACAATTCCCATCCACCATGTTGTATACTAATGGTCGGAACACAGGTGTATGATGAACGTATGTAATTACATGAAGCTCTGATCCGATTAATATCGCATATTATGTTAAATTGTATTGTGTTTGAAGAATCGCTTTGATGTGATCAAGTTCTTGTTTGAGATTAACTGATTAATTAATCTTGGTTTTGTTCAGCGGGTATAGTCAGTAAAAATCTTAACGTGAATACTCGTACAATGAGAAAGTGAAGGTGAAATGAGCTTGGAGTGAGCTGTCAATAGTGCCAATCCGCAACATCAGGTGGAATTATAGTTCAGTACAAGCTCACTTCACCTAACGGAGTGATTTTTACAGAAAAGATCGGCTGAAGCTAGGGATCGACAACTCACTTCAGACTCACTTCATCTCAGTTTTCACGGTCAGTTTTTACAGAATAGATCGGTTGGTATTCTGATGCAAGTGAGATAGTTATATTAAGTTGCCTTAGTTCTTACTATAATTTAAATTTTAAGATGATTTCAAAATGTTTAATGCAATACCCATCATGTTTGTGACCCTATTAGTTAAACGAATATTATCCCAGACGTCTGCAATTCTTTACCATTTTAGAGAATTGTAGACTTTTGGGCTGTTATAATAAGAACTAAGCTGTCAGCAGGGAAAGTTAAAAAAATATACCGCCACTAATAATGAAAATTGTGAAATTCCCCACGTTCCACAGACAGTTTTTATTATGTCAACAGGATACTGTTTCTAAAGGCAAATTTCACCAATAAAACTGAACACGATCAGCAAATCTAAACCGCATTCAAGATTGCTGTCAGTGACTTCATTGTTATGGAATTTTGACACTGACAGCTAGTTATTACGGTTTAGGAGTGTGATCGCGTTTAGTTTCATTGTTTAAATTCCCTGTATAAGATGCTGTATACAGTCATGATGAGAAATGGAGACATTTAAAAACGATTACCTCCCCAAAAAAACAAAACTCATCCGCAGACAACTTAAAAGTTACTCCACAAAATACATTTACGTTGATATTATTTCTCGGCTAAAACAAATACCCAAAGTGGGGAGTCCAGAGAGTATTCATGCAAAAATGTGTCTTGTCATCTAATGTACTCTGTCCAGCACCGCTTATACCTAATGTGTGACAGTTTTCGAGTGTTTACTTACTTTAGTTGCGTTTAGTTTAGTTTCGCTGATATGTAACGGAGGTGACCAGTCTCCTTTATAACTTTGAATTTGGGTCTTTTGAAGCTGTGACTAAGGACTGGACTAAGGAATGTTTATGGAAAATTATTTTCCCTTTATTAGTAGGCAAAGTAAAGATTTTAATGATAAAATATGTTAACTTAAAGTTGTGGCATACTATTCAACTAGCTTTTGCCCGCGACTTCGTCCGCGTGCAATTTCTTGTGCCCCCGACCCACCCCGTCGCATCGCATCTCCTGCCCGCGCAGTCACCTCGTTGTCGCTTAGCGATCTTTTTTCTTTTTGTTCCGCTCCTTAGGGTCATAGGATGGTGTTAAATAACCTATTACATACCTCAAGAATTGGGCTATGAAATGCAAAGGAATTTTTCAAATCAGACCTCTAGTTCTAGAGATTAGCGCGTTCAAACAAGCAAACTCTTCAGGTTTATCATTAGTAATACAGATAGATTAGTATAGATTGTGTTTAAATAAATTTGTTGATAGCGTTTGTCCAGCTAAAGTACAATAGTAAACTGTTTTCAAAGGACGTACCAGTATAAAATTAATCCCAGTTATTAGTATCTAGTTGTCCACCTAGCTAAACAGTACCTCAGTACCTCAGTATCTTTGTATATGCTGTCAGAGCCGATTAAGTGATTGTATTCAATAGATTGCAGATGATATCCATCTGTTTACTGATAAGATCAGATCAGTGCATTCAAGGGGTGCTTAGAGGGCAACTAAATAATCTACGTTTTATGAATGCTGTGTTCACTGCTCCGCTAGCGTGCTTCTTTGTTAATTTGTGACGTGAAACAGTGTAAAACACTTAATCGATAAAAATGAGATGTAGTGTTTAGATTTGTCGTCCTGTGCTTTCCACTGCTCTCAAAACGGTGAAGGAAAGCCCGGCATTTCCTACATCTAGCAACCCGCACTGGGCCCGCGTGGTGGATAAGGCCCACTCCCTTTCACCGAGGGGAGGCCTGTGTCCCAGCAGTGGGAACGTTATAGGCTGATTATGGTTATGCGTATGGTAAAGAGACATCAATATAGCAAACAAGACACATTAGTATGTTCCAAAATATTCTGATAAAACTGTAAAGAAATGGATCAAAAAATGTACAAAAAAATAAAAAAATAAATAAAAATGTACATGTAATGTACGCCAGCAGGTCAAGCTACCCGAAACTGTCAAATTTTCCCAATCGACCTTGAACCTTAATGCTTTAGCGATAAAGTTGAAAATCTATTAAAGAAATTTGACAGATTGTAGTAACTTGATGTGCTGGCGTCCGTACATGTGGATGCCTATTTTCTGTGTCACGTACAAATTGGGTGCTCTGCGGGGTAGTTGCGTAACACACTATCAGTAGCAATAAGTTTCATTTCGACCGTTCAACAACATTCATTGCGTTATTTACGTTGTTGTACAGCCACTTTTTTCGAAAATAAGAAGCAATGGATTAGCTTCGTTTTTCCTTCAAAATGATTCAGATTGAGATTGACTATGTGTTACGCAATTGGGACGCAGATTTGATTATTTGAAATTTTAAATCACCTTGAAGATGTTTTTCAATTTGTTAACTTTATAACCTCAATATTCATCGATGTTTTTTTCAGTTGTGTCACCTTTTTAAAACAATAATTGTTCTGAAAAAGTGTGATATAAACTTGAAACCTTCTTAACACAGATGAATCTGTTACTAATTCGCTTAAGTGAGTGATTGCGTAAGAATTTAACCTGAACAGGGTTTGTTTACACTTCCGTTGGTTTCTTTTGGAACAGACTATACACTACTTAAGTTCTACGAAAGATAAATAAGTAATTATCAGTTTTCTTGTAACGGGAGATGTTTATCAAATTAGAACTCGTTTTAAGTTAATTGAGTGAGTTTTACTATCACAATGAACGCTGCTCTGATAGTGATGCCATATCACGTGGAGCATGAACTAACGGTACCACTTATATACCTGCCAATGAGACCTTTTATAGTGATAATTATATTTTTATCTATGTATACCTAGTTTTCCATTGTCATTATGTTCGTGTGTTTATGTAACAGGAAACTTAGATGTTTCATGTCATTTTATTCTCTGAGCCACTATTATAAGCTTGTAAAGTGTTTTAAAAGTGCACTAGCTTCTGCCCGCGACTTCGTCTGCGTGAAATTTCTTGTTCTCCCAACCCACTCCGTCGCATCGCATCGCCTGTCCGCGTTCAGTTTTGCTTAGCGTTCTTTCCGACTTCTTCTCTTTTTGATCGGCTCCTTAGAAGGCTATAAAGGCTAGGCTTTGATGGCCATAGCCTTACTAAAGAACTGTGCTATCATATTCAGCTTTATTATTAGTATAGATTTGTTCTGCCGCCTGTGCTTTGCCTTCCATAAATGATCACAAAGGTTTGCCGTCATTTTGACGATAAATATTAATGGATGAATCAAGAAATCAGACCTTATTTCCGAACTATCCATAGCATATTTGTGGTCGGAACTGTACCTACATTTCAAATAATCCACTTTCACACGGTGATATCCTCAGATTTACTTCCACATAAAAACCCCGTGAAATGACTGACAACTTTGTCAGTACCGTCATACTATCACAGAAAATTGTTACGTAGATAACCAGAAAGGCGTATATCACATAAAAATAAAATTTATATACGCTCTACCTGCAAAGAACGCCTACAAACAATGTTAGGGAAAATTCAATCTCGCAAAATAGAAAATATTTTTACGGTCAATGAATACCAAAGTGTGGATATGGCGGGTTTATAACGGTGAGCTTTATGTTGTCTACGGCAGAGTTTCCCAAACTAGGCCCCTGTTTTACGCACCCTTCCTAAGCCCCTATTCCTAGAAGAACATTTTCTTAAGTCCAAAAATCGGAAATGGGTTATTTTCTGATGAGCGGATTATTTATATGGGAATTGTGTGAGCTCAAGAGCAGTGGTTGCCCAGTGGAAACGGGCGCGACTCATAAGTTGTAGGTTAAACCCAGATAGGCGCTTTACTTTGTGTTTTACTTTAATTATTTTATCACCACCTCTCTCAAAACGGTGAAGGAAAACATCGCAAGGAAAGCCGCATGTCCTAGAACCAAAAATTCGAAGACATATGACGTATTAACCAACCCGCACTGGGCCCGCATGGTGGAGTACAGCCCACTCCCTCTCACAGATAGGAGTCTTGTGTACCAGCAGTGGGATCATTAAAGGCTGATTACGCTAAGTTCTAGTAGTATTGCCTCGATGGACTAGTGGTCGCATGCACTACTGCTAAGCATAAAGTCCTGGGTTCGATTCCCGGGTCATTGTTACTGGATTTTTCCATCTAGAATTTCTCAGCAGCAGCTTGGAGTATGGATTGCAATAGTGTGGGTCTACTATAGGTACACTGGCTAACCCTTCGGGTAATACACGCGTGATGTAATGTTACGTATAAGTTTTAGCCGCTTTTAGAAAGACAGATTTTGGTTTCGATTCCCAGCTAAGAAGAACCTCTGGATATGTATTTCTCTGACAAAAACTCCTGAAGGCCAATTCCCGTAACGTTAAAGATCTGGTCGCAATCTCTTCTAAGCGACAATCAATGTCAAAAACTTGACAAAAATGTAGAGAAATTAGAGGCATTTTGGATAGATTGAGACTGAGATCAGACTGTGAACTTTCTTAAAATTACGAGAATTGCTCCTCAGATGTATGAACGAAACAAAACAAAAGGCGTTCTATAGTTTCTGCCTAACCATGCGCCCATGGGATGAAGGCGTGAGTTTATGTAGGTAAGTATGGAGTATTTCAGAGACTATTTTGAGAAACGCTGGTCTTCCGTACCACGTGCCGTAGTACCTACATAGCTCCTGTAAGTGGCCGAGTAGTTTTCCTTGTAATCTTTATCAAAACAGTTCATGGTACCTACACCTTGATTGCTGAAACAAAGTAAATACTTGCATATTTACTTGTATACCTACTTTTTCTACAAATAATACGAATCCTGCAACCCCTTTCATTTTGATAATTCAACAATATTCATTGACTAATTACACTGTGAAGTGTAGACGAATTTTTCTAAACATAAGAAGCAATGGATTGCCTTCAACATGGAGGGGTTTGTGATTGTGAGTAAGTTACATAAGTAGGTTGCAGTTTACCTTTTATATTACTTTCGGATGTAGGTACATACGTCTACGGGCTAAATGATTAGTAAAATTTAGTCTTTTTGTCGGTTATAACCTATCGCTTAGGGCAATCTCTAAAATGCTGCAGTTATTTGCTTTTCGATTAATCATCTATTTCTCATTAGCACCACTTTTCCGTTTGTGAGTTTTGCTACCACCAGAGAAGTTTGGATCTACATCTATATTATCATCATCATCCGCCTAACCTTTTCCCAACTATGCAGCTGAATACCAGTATTTTGTAAGGAGCGACTGCCTATCTGACCTCCACAACCCAGCTACTGAGTAATACGATACCCCTTGGTAAGACTGGTTGTCAGTATTTCGGGCTACTGACTACATCAGATCTACTGGATTTATACTAATAATAAAGCTGAAGAATTTGTTTCTTTGAACGCGCCAATTTCTGGAACTGTCAGTCGGATTTGAAAAATTATTTCTGCATTTGATAGCCTGAAAGATAATTCTTGAGGAAGGCTATACGCTATTTAACATCACGATAGGGCTTTAAGGAGCCAAGCAACAATAAAAAAAGAATGAAAGAAAACGCGGTAATAGCACGGGTAGGCGATGCGATGCGACGGGGTGGGTCGGAACAAGAAATTTCACGTGGACGAAGTCGCGGGCAGAAGCTAGTGTTGTTAATTCGTCATCATAACCAAACAGTGAGCAGTAGCCGTGAAGAAACCGGCACGTCTTAGAACCAAAAATTCGAAGACATGTGACATCTACCAACCCGCACTCACCGAGAGGAGGCCTGTGTCCCAGCAGTGGGAACATTATAGGTTTTTTTTTTTTTCCCGGATGGGAAATCATCAAATGACCCCTCCCGCTCTGGGTGGAGCGGAAGGGAGTGTCAGACTCTTACTGACTAAAACCCACCCATGTTCCTTCCTTCGCCCTTTATGTTCCGGGGTAGCGGTAACCCTTTCGGACAATCCCGCTGACCCGGCAGGCTTCGGCCCTAAGGGGCCCCTCAATTTATGCTGACAACTCTTTGAGCCGCGCGTGGAACACTTACGCGCCGTCCGGCACGGGCCTGGGCCTGATCGGACGGTGAGCTACCCATTGCGCATTGATTAAGTGTTATGTGAACCAAACAGTTGCAGCCTTTGACCAGTGCATTGATTAATAGCAATCATCTTAATGGTCTGAAGTATTCTATGTATGCGGACCAAGTCTATTCCATCGGCGACGTCGTACCAAAGCTCAATAGTTACCAAACCTCCATTAAAGGACCACTCACTAATTACTAATCCATGTTTACGATTCGGACGCATTCAATATATGTATGTACATATATGTGTAGTGGACTATGTATAATTGTGGGATAGATTGCATCCTCTATTACATAGTATTTATAATCGGGATTCGACGGATATTCAATAGGCGGTAGATGCTGAAGCAATATGTCTAAAGATTGTCCTATACTATAGCTAAGGCCTGTGGCTAAGTAATAACAGCCGCACGGGTCGATTGATCAGGTTAAGCTACGCTTGCCGAGGTTGGTCCGTGGATGGGTGACCCTCTTTACATACCAAGACCCCTCCGTGCCTCGGAAAGCACGTTACGACGGTCCCGGCTGTCATTCGTGGATCTTTGGCAGTCGTTACGGGTCGTCACAAGCCCGAAAGTCTGACAACCAGACTTACCAAGGGGATCGTACTTACTATCATAATATAACCTAGCTATTAGTTTTGGCTGAGATTGCCCAACAACTTACTTACATACCTTGGGATCTATAAAAGTATAAAATGCAAGTATGCAAATATATATATACTGCAAAATGTAGTTTATATTTGTACTGTGCCGTTCCAGCCTAAAAATAAGCTCTCTTTTGCCTGATTTTGTAAGTGTATTCCTTGAGGCTTAACAGAAAAATCCTGTCTATTGATAGTTTTTAGAAAATATCTTAGGCTGAGCAAATCATACTCAAAACCGTTTACTTAAAAGATAGATCATCATATCGTATCGATCATTTGTATCTGTAATTATATGCAGTAAACAATAAGGAGTTCTATTCTGTTTTATAGATGGAAAAAAAGAACAAAAATCTCAGCTCCAGCCATAAATATACCCAATAAATAATTTATCATAAATAATTATAAAACCCCATGTTCCAGATACGTTGAATCCAAGTATTAACCGCTTTTGTTGTGTGGTTCTTTCAAGGAAAATTTTAAATCGATTCCCAGGCGCTTTCTTCGTTGGGAAACCAATCCCGGAGTACAATAAGTCCGTTTACAATGGCGGCTGTTATGCCGCGATGACGAGACTTGCGACGATGCTTACAGCCCTCATGCCAAGGATTACGCTATTTACGTGTATTTACGTACCGTGTACCTATGTTGCGTACCCCTGGAATGTACTGAGATTATTTTCTGAGAAGGTTCTTGACTCCTGAACTACTTTTTATTGAATCTGATTTGATTGAACTGTAATATCCTCCTCTTCGTTTTGAGGTACTGTCTTATGTAATTTTGACGTTCGAAAAGTGCTGATTCACAACCTAATTTGAATAAATAACTTTTTATTTTGAATACATTTGCTCAATGTCTACATTTATAATATCTGTAATTTGCACAGTGTACATGATAAAGAGTATTCTATTCTATTAAAAAATAACAGTTTTTATTGCTGTTCAGGGCTTATACGCTATTTGTTTAAATATCATTTCGCATACCTATGTTGCGTACCTCTGCAATGAACTGTGGTTATTTTCAGGGAAGGTTCTTGACTCCTGAACTACTTGACTTTTATTGAATTTGATTTTTGACTATTAAAAAATAAAAGTTTATTTAACAAATGAGACAGTATCAGTCCGGACGGACGTTACTTACCTACAAAGCTATATGTATGCGCACCTTTATTATTGTATATATATATAACCATATACATAAATATGTACTTACATATATACGAGTATATATACAGACAAGAAGAAAAGATCAGAAATAAAAATACGCACAAAGGTGAAACTTGGTGATGTGACCTTTATCATCATTAGCTACCTACGTAAACCCGTATGTCGATGTAGCAATATTTACCCCGTGCAATATATACAAAGCCTTTAGGCAATCAAATGAAAACCCATGTGGCAATAGGATGAATGATGTCCATTTTTGACTTCAATTCTTGACATTATTCTGTGAACTAGTTCAGTGTTCGGCATGTTGGTCTTTGTCTGTCATGAATTTCATGTGAAGCTATGCGCTTGTTCATTTTGCGTGTTCTATTTTGGCTGCTGTTGTTAGATTTGACCCATATCCACCATTAAATACTTTTGTTGGCCTGAAATTGAAAAGGTTGTTCCTGTTGTGAAATTGAAGTATTCAATTTAGTGTTAAATAACTGGCAAGAGGTAGAAATATAAGGCTGAATTAAGGCTAGAAGGAATTTTTTTCAATGAAACATGATCGTATTAGTTTTCATAAAATTAAACACATTTTTAATGAAGGAACTTTCTAAAATGTATTCAAATAAGGCTGAGAACGTTTAAAATGACATGACCCCTAAAACGCGGGAGCCCTTTATCACTTCCTAGTGCTTTAGCTGGGAGAAAGAAAAGGCGCAACAAACTTCCCAGCAGATTATTATGTATATTTATATTATGTATTTTGGAAAGTCGCGTAGTTTTGGTGATAGCACTATGTATAGTGCTATTTGCTAATTGCTTTCTGGACAGCTGATAGATTGACATCGTAGGTATGTATTACGATGGCTCTCGGACGATTTCGGTCACGGTGGCCCATGTCAACGGACATTAGCCAGGTACTCAGGAGATATTATAGTGCACAAGTGTGTGCGCAAACACAGGTGCACTCTGTTTTTTTACTCTCATAGTCCGATGGGACGCCAATCCGACACGACCGAAGAGAGAGGTGCAGAACCAATGGCATTACGTGCTTTCCGAGACACGGGGGTATCACACCACCAACTTCCAAACTCCGGGCTGCTACTGAGAAATTCCTAATGGAAAAACCCAATAACACTGCCCGACCTGGGAATCGAACCCAGGACCTAGGCAGTCGTGCTTGCGACCACAAAACCAATGGGGCAGTTAAACAAAACAATAAGAATTATGTAAAAAAAGAACGCTTTAAAGAATATGTATTCGCGTAATCAAGGAACCAATGAAGCGAAAACAACATTGATACGCACAGCCATTTACTTGATCCACGCTAACCTCCCATAAATGTCATTCAATTTCCGCCGACGTTCATAAAGTCACCCCGGCATAATTACTTTAACTTATTTATTATATAACACCGTCACGCTTGTCGCGTCCATTCATCACAAGATTTTACAAGAGTAAGTATTTTAAATTGATTTCGGAGAGTTTCGTCACGGATCATTTCGGGCGGGCTGGGTCCATTGTGCTCTTAACGACATTACAGCCTGATACTCCTCCAATGGATTGAATGAATAACCTCAATAATACTCAGTTTTACTTATCTTCTAATTTAAAAAAGAGTTTATTTTTTCTCGTTAAAAAAAGTCGCTTTGTCGAACCCCTTTTTCTCATTGGAAAAGCGGAGAGTTGATTCGTTGATAAAATACAAAGCTTTCGACGATACTCGTATTTATCTTGTATTATTCCTGTCTTTCTTCGAATCATCTTCCCGTTTTTAACGAACGAAGTAGATCTGGATATCTGTTGCGCTTAATTTTTTCATGGGTTACATTATGTATGTTTTACGTTTTCATTGAAGGGATATCATTCAGTATTATTTTTCTTTTTCATGAAAATATTTAAAGAGATCTAAACCATTTGTGTAGTATTTATATAGTGAATGAATAATAGTGCGATGCTAATGGTGCTATACATGTAACACATGAACAAAGTGTTTTATCAATTACCAGACCCTAAGAAAGTGCTACGAAACTGTGTAAAAGTGCAAATTGTCATTATTCTTAGTTATAACATAATCTATCTCGTAAAATATTAAGTTAGAGTTAAATTACTTATTAGTTTGTTAGGCTAGATTGTAGTCAATTACTAAGAACACTAGTTCTTATTAAAAAAAAAAAAATAGTTGCGGCTCTATAAATCGCTAGCTTCTACTCACGACTTCGTTTGCGTGAAATTTCTTGTTTTCGCTCAGCGTTCTTTCTGACTTTTGGCTTTTGCTCCTAAGGATCCTGGCGTGATGTCAAGAATTTGGCTATCAAATGCAAAAATATTTTTTCAAATCCGACCGGTAGTTCCAGAGATTAGCGCATTCAAACAAACAAACTCTTCAATTTTATTATTAGTATATATTAAGTCTGTCGTTTTTCTATTCCAGTAGAGCGATCCAGTGAAATCAATTTGGTAATATAACTTGTTAAACATTTCCGAATAAGCAGCAGTTCAAACGAAGCGAGGCGATAGACTAGCAGAGCGCGAAGCCCTAACTTAACACGGATGATAGAATGTACGAGAGAGGACTTGAAGACCTACCCCTTTTATTTTTTGGCCAAAGAATCAGCATTGCCAGATAACGGCAAGATAACGTTGCTGGGAAGCACTAGGAAGTGGTGGACTGTCTTAAGTAATTTTGACGTTCGAAAAGTGTTTGATTCTCAGCCTAATTTGAATAAATAACTATTTTGATTTTTGACACCCATATTTTTAAAGTTCAGTTGCATTTTATAGGAAGCGAGCTATTGCCATAAACGTTGATATTATTTAGATAAATTGACATATCTAATGAAATACTTAGGTCTTGCTTGGCATACAAGCTGGTGATTTCTACTGGGAACACTCCTGGCTATTTTGCACCGGTTCACGTCATTACGTCAACGCTGACTGTCTCTGAAAACTAGCATCGGGCCGTTGTCTCTCATAAGGCCTTAGCGTTATGCTCAGCGATGGCCGTTTTACGTAGATGTGATGCATATTATACCCCTTTTTTTGGCGTTAGTGTTTTTTGTCTGCGTCATGTTTACCGCAAATAAACGTATTTCCTTTCTATTTGCTGGTAATAATCCCGTAATTTTTTATATACAAAATTTATAAACAACCCTTTCTCCATTCAACCCCTACCACATCCAGGACCCATACATCAACATCCAAGAGAAGTAACAAATCAAACCGTAAAAACTTCGCCAAAGATTCCTGATAAACGAGCGAGTCGAATAACTTTCTGTCTGTGTACTCTGTGTACTTATTTGTACTTCATTCCGGTACCGATCGATTTGTTTGAAGTACGGGTACCTGTATACCGCGAAGAGTTATGATGAGTCTACGGTCAATATGAAATTACTTTGGCTTGCTTGCTAATTAATTGTAAATTGCAAAGATCTTTGAGTTTCTTGCAAACAGTGTTTGCGGTGATGTATTTTGACTTTTCAATAGATTGCTGGTCATATTGGCGTTAAAGCTTTAGTTTCTTAGGAAAAAGGTTCTGTCATATTATAACTGTCGTCATGAAAATCTGTCAGTATCACCAGTATTTGATATTAAGTTGTCTAAAAATTTGGATTTGGAGAGTAGGCATAGTGTGACCGTTCAGCGCTTTCTTCGGAAACCAAAGCTTAAGGGTTAAATAAAACTCGCGGGTTGTTCGAAAGAGCTACCGTGGCCCCTGGCACAGGCAATTGAAGGAACACGGGTGGGGTTTAGTCAGTAAAAGTCTGACATGATGAGCGGGACAAGTCATTTGATGATTTCCCACCCAACAAAAAAAGGGTTGAATAAAATGGTTTTAATCATTTTATATGATAGACATAACGCACAAGGGTCGTCCCTTAATATGATCAAACACAACGTCTTTCTGTTAGTCCACTCGTAAGAACCACCATCTAATTTTGCGGTCTTCCTGACTTTTTTCTTTTTACTCGTCTTCTGAGAGCCTTAGCGTGATGTTAAATAACCTATATATAGCCTTGCTCAAAAATTGGTCTTTCAAATGCAAACATTTTTTTTTTCAAATAAAACTGTTCCAGAGATTAGTGTTTTCCAACAAACAAAAAAAAACAAGCAAACTCTTCAGCTTTATTATTAGTATAGATAGAAGATAGATAATACACAAAGATAATGTTTTTTTTTTTTTTCAAGAGTTAGTTCGCAAGCGGGTACGGGGCTAAAGCTAGTCTGAAATTAAACACCTAAAATACTTTGTTAATCTATTCACAGTAATCTGGTAGGTAGGTACTTATGAAGCTGGTTACACAAACTCTTGTGAATCTGGAAACCTGAGGGGCAATTCTCGTAATTTTAAGAACGTTCACAGTCTGATTTCAGTCTCAATCTGTCAAAAATACCTCTAATTTCCCTACATTTTTGACAATTTTCGACATTTTCGTTTGTTGCCGAGATGACACTGCGACTAGATTTTGAACGTTTTAAATTGCAAGCTTTGTTTTTTTTTTTAAACATTGCCCCACACTAGGAATTTCTCCTGTATCGTGGGTGCGTTTAAAAACATTAAACTCACATACACAAACAGCCAGACCAGGAACAACTACTTCTAGGTCATACAAATATTTGTTCCATGCGGGAATCGAACCCGCGACACGCAGCGCAACAGTCAATCGTTTAACCACTGCGCCAACCGTGCCGTCATTTAGCCTTCTGATATGCTGTTCATAATTCATTCCACGACTTCAGACATCTTCGGAATTTATATTTTAGCTAATCCGAAGGATGGAGACGGGAGATGCTATAGATGGTGTTGTTATTATTTACTTTGACAAAATCAAACGTTTTTATAACTTAGGTAAAGTGTGAAATGATGTACAGACGCCAGCAGGTCAAGCTACCCGAAACTGTCAAATTTTCCCAATCAACCTTGAACCTTAATGCTTTAGCGATAAAGTTGAAAATCTATTAAAGACATTTGACAGATTGTAGTAACTTGATGTGCTGGCGTCCGTACTTCCACGTAGGTAGCTCAATTATGAATGACAAGAAAAAGCAATAAGAGAATACGATATTATTATATATTGTTGTCTTAAACCTGTGTGATTATTTCCTCCAAATACCATCTCAAACACTAACCTGCATGGTCCTCATCTAGTCTGATCAAGAATAAGTGTAGACTTTAAAAGGGATTGTGACCTCTGAGTTTGTTTCGGTCTTTCTTCTCAGAATAGTCGTTTAACAAATACCGAGCTCATCTAGTTTTAAAACATTATTCAATTTTTTCGTGTAAAAGTGTTTATTTTAAGTAATAAACAGAAATAAATATCATTTATTATATCCTGTATCATTGGCGTGTTTCAGCAATAATAGTCTTAAGTTAATGTATGAGAAAGGAAACGCTTATTTATCAACACTTATATCAAGGGAAGCCTTCTTAGGCAAGACATTCCTAAGAAGGTTATTTCATATTCACAAAAAAAAAAAAAAACAATTTCATATTCTTATCAAAGCATTAAAACACTTGTCTCCTACCTTACATTACATTTTATTACATAACACGGTTTTCAACTTATGCGACAAAATTATTTACAGATCCTACGTAACTGTGATCTTCTCGATAACATACTTAAAGGGAATACGTACTTAAGTAAACAGCTGATGTATTATATGAACGTAAGTTAAAATATCAAATATCTACTCCAAACCAATCTGAATGTACGAGTATTATTATTTCATGTTACTCTTTTATTTTTACTGCAATGTTATTTTGTTGCTCGATTCCCTGCATGATAATTATTTTTATGATACTCCACACTCGACCCTTGCGCTTTCCAATATTTTCAAACGGACCATCGTGTTTTTGTTCCATATTTTCACGTGAAATATTTTTAATGGGTTATTCTAAAACAATCGGCTGTAAACGAATCGTAACTAAACTAACGATGCATCCACGTTATTTTATTGGCGTGTTTTGTTTATTGAGAGATTTATTTTTGTTCGGCATGTGTACGAAACGTGTTTACACCCTGTAGCTGCACAATGAGTCTGTGGAATCCGGCCCGCCCGTAAAGCAGAACAAAAGGAGATGGGTAATAAAATTTGTAAACGTTGGAATGATACGCGCGCTTAACCCCGACTGCGCTCTTTGGTGACACGGAGTATAATGAAAATGAGGTAATTCGTCTCGTATGGCTGAGCCGCCTCGCGAAAAATCGCCAAGGAAATTGTAAATGTAAATTACACTCTGTACCACCCTGAAATATTCAGAATCTAGCCAAGAATTTTAAGCCGAACTCTCGGTTGACGTTTAGCCGACGAAAATATGAGGTCCGACTTAACTTTATTCACCTTAATTACAAGCGTTGTTTAGTTAACTAATTATAAACCTTACCTTGGTTTTAACTTTTTGACCAGAGGGCTGGTCTATTTTTAGCCCTAAGAATCAGCATTGCCTTCCAACGTGGTAATACTGCCAGCCTTTTGGGCACTTATCCCATTGACAGCGATGCGGACGAATTTTTTGATGCCCAATGAGCTTCTGCCTTTTTCTTTATTTTTTTATTATATACTTGTATATAATATATATATATATATATACTTTGTGAGTATTCTGTCCTTAACAAAATGTTGTCAAGTTTTTCTTAGTAGAATAACAGAGCTACTAAAACTGTCTAAAGTGAAAGTCATTTAAGTGTAGCGTAGCGAGATAGCTACGATCGTGCGCTCGTAGCCGCGTAGCACAAAGCGTAGAGGCGTAGAGGCTTACTTGGCTGCACGCCAGCCTACCTGTTGTTACTGTCATGTTCTTAAGCCTGAGCTCGTAGGCCTGCTCGACTAACTGTTGCATGCGCTTAACTTCGAGGAAAAAGCCGAGAAAATTATACGAACCATTAAATAAATAACTAGATTCTATTATCTAGCGAGCATCAGCCGCAATTAGCTTAGTAGTTACGACGGTAATACGTCTGCCGACAATTTAGAGCATGTATGATTATATTATTCTTTAGTATTTTAGTTGACTGCAACCCGGTTCATTCGAGTTTATTATTAAGAAAAATAGCAAGAAAGTAAATTTGAATAATTCAACGTGACTCCATAGCGCAGCGACTGTTTAAAGAACTTCGCATAATTCCGACATTTCAGGTGCAACAGTAGTGTATGAAAAATTCAATTTAAATTGTTCCTTTAGAATGAACATTAGGGAGTGAAATGTCTTTGTCATGTCTTAAGTAAACCTGACTGTTCAACTCTAATAATGAGTCGACTGTTCCTGAATCACGAAGCACTGAGGCCGGAAAATGCTTTGTGCTTAATTTAAACTTAGATAGACTGTTAATTTGCTTTGTGGTTTAAATAAGTCTACTTAGAACCGTAAACTTGAAGATGTTTTGAGATGATTGTGCAATTTACCGCTATGTTGAAATTCTACTTTTGTCACCTATTCGACTCTCAAGGTTGGTGAAAGGGTTTCCCGTTCTTTGCCAATACTTTACCTGCTGCAGTAACGATAATTTTTATGATTTAGTTTGTTTTTTTTTTTGACACCCATGTTCAACTCAAGTACTTCACGGTTAATAAATATTTGATAAACATATGGATGGTGAACCGATGACCTGGTGCCCTGGTGACCTGGCCCGGTGGCCGCAGGAATTCGCTGGATGCGGGAAGGACAGAACCGGTCTTCTTCTTCTTCTTCGTGTCGCTGGCACGACTGAATTTCATATCTTGTTGGCCCAAAACTTTGTCATTTCCACGGCGTCGACAGTGGCAGCGCAGAGGTCACTTTGACTGCATGTTTTGGGACACAGAGGGCAGGATAGGAGGTGGAGCATGGTTTGCGACATAGCTCCACAATCACACCCTACTGCCATGGCACAGAACCGGTTGAAATGGCGGTGCTTGGGGGAGTACTATGCCTAACAGTGGACGTCTTTCGTCTGAAATGAGGATGATGATCAATGATGATGATCATAAAACTATGATTAGGTTACATCTAACGCATCTTGGGCAGTAGGATTAGTAGTAAGACGGGCTAGTGTCCGTACTCCCACACGTCCTACTACACGTCTTGATCTACGATCTTGGGCAGTACACAAAGTAACTAGCTTTAGCTAATTAAGTAGCTCGCCCTTATCACAATTTATTTGTGGTCGGCGCAACATGACTTTTCCTTCCATACTTCTCTATTAGTCGTCATTTCGATAGTCACCCGCTTTCTAACCATATCATCATTCACACAGTCCATCCATATTTTCTTTGGTCTTCTCCTACTCTTACAGCCATCGACATTCATACGCAAAACTTTCCTCACGACATTTTCCTCTTTCTTCCGTAACACATGCCCATTGCCCATATCCTGACAACCGATTTCCAGACAACTTTTCAGTAGTAAGAGACAGAAGAAACAAAACTAAGACAATTACAACATACTCGTATCATCATTTTAATCCATCCAAAGGCTGCCTTTAAAAGATCGCTCTTAGCGATAAGACCGCCCATTGTGTCACCCTTTGTAAAATTTTATATATTTATGTTTTATAATTTGTATGGTGTACAATAAAGAGTATTCTATTCTATTCTATTCTATTCTATCATCCCTCAGGTCAGAACTGCACCAAAAGATAGTTGCTCACTCTAAACCACAGCCACCTAGGATTAACACGTCGACCGTCATCCGCCTAATTCTTCTCACCCAAGACATTTTATTTGAACTACTAAGTACACTTTCCCGCAAAATGTTGCCAGGTATATAATCCCATATGCCGGACATAGAAATTTTGTATACCTATGTATGTGTGAGATTTAAACTCGGTTCTCTCGAGGGAGGTCCCTCTCCGTCAATATAATGTAGATGAAACACAACACGGTTTTTAGTTTCTATTATTAGATTTTCTGTGTTTTGGAAGTGGGAAATAATGGGTTACACGCTTCGTAGGATAGGAGAAAGAAAGGTACCTGTCGGTTTATGCTATAACAATCTTACCGTGAAAACTTAGGTGAAGTGACCTGTCTGACCTGATGTAAGGTGCTATTGACAGCTCACTTCATCTTAGTTTTCACGGTAAGATTTTTACAGAATAGATCGGGTGAAGTAATAAATAAAAGATAATAATATAGTCATAATATTACTGTGTAGAATTATCCAATTTTGTGAAAAAAAAAAACTATCTTATTCGTTCTTGTCGTTAATAGAATAGACAGGGCCTGGGTTTTATTGCCGCAAGGAATATCATTTAATTAGTAATTTACTACATATAAAATAGCAAAAATTCCTGTAACATACGCCATCATAATATAAATATCAACAAAATAATCCCGAGGTTGTATTCGCCAAAACCCAAACCAAAAAACAAAACAAAAAAAAAACGTACTTAGATTAAACTTTATTCCTGTCACTGTCGCTCAACTGTCAAACTACAAGTGCAAGATAGAGACGGGACAATATCTAAGTCAAAGCACGAACTCAGTATCGTTTATAGAGCTCGGCCTCAGTTGCCCTGTAAAGTTAAATCAAAACCCGTTCAAACTATTAGAATAACTGGCAGAATAACTGGCAGAACCAAAACTAGCAGAATAACTGGCACTCGTATTGTTTGTGATCGATGGACAAACACCCTATTTGTCAGTTAAAGGAGGCCTTGAGGGTATAAATAAACCCACATACAAAAACACATACTACATAATCACCTATCTTTGCTGTCACTGTCGAGTATAAAGCGAAGCCAAAGTGGCTCAAAATAATCTCGGGACTGTATTTTTCGGCAATATAGGCACATAGTGTGCGTGGCGGTTGACAGGGGAGAATGGAAAAGAAAACATGTTGCGCCGAGCCCAAACAACATGGGATAAGGACAAGGGATGACGATGAGAGTGTCCGAAAACGCAAAC
The DNA here is from genome assembly GCA_911387795.2 of Apamea monoglypha. Taxonomy (NCBI): domain Eukaryota; kingdom Metazoa; phylum Arthropoda; class Insecta; order Lepidoptera; family Noctuidae; genus Apamea; species Apamea monoglypha. The sequence goes on from OU426918.1 coordinate 7,513,250, forward strand.
CAAAAAAACTTAGTTGACTAAGTTGAAACTAAAAGTCAGCATAAAAAATCTTTCAGAATATCTGGCACTCGTATTCACACACACACACACTTTATTTGCTAGTTAGCAAATGGATCACCACTGCTTTCAAAACGGTGAGGAAAACATCATGAGGGAACCGACATGTCCTAGAACCAAAAATTCAAAGACATGTGACATCTATCAACCCGTACCAGGCCCGCGTGATGGATTACGGCCCACTGCCTCTCATCGAGAGGAGGCCTGGTCGTCGGTAATTTGACAACATAACGTCAGTTTGTCTTGATAAAGCAATTTTCTGCAACTTTCTAAGAATGACGGGTCTTCTTCTCTGTCTCCTGGCTATTGTCCCAATTTATTTGGGGTCAGTCCAGTACTTCTGCGCCACGCGGTACGGTTGTGGGTCTCTTTTGTTGTATTGCTCGCTATCATGTCATGTTTTATTGTTCGTAACCAAGTTATTGGTGGTCATTCATGCCATCTTTTACCATGACAGTTGTGATTAGAATATACGGACAATACAAGTTTGTAGTCAATTGCTCAACAATCATTTCCCTGACTTTACAAATCGACAAAATAATTCCGGGTCTGTATTTTACAGCAATAAAATCCGCCAAAACCCGAACCAAAAAACTTTGTTGCCCCACAAAGTTAAAACAAAACCCGTCCAAACTGAGCTTGCATAAAAAATCTTGCAGAATAACTGGCACTCGTATTGTTTGCGATCGATGGACAAACACTTTATTTGCCAGTGGGCAAATGGATTCAGTACTAGTTCGTCGGTAATCTAGAGCCTGATCCAGTGCCGTGTTTGCAAACATTTCAACGAGGGATTTTTATTTTGAACCTTTTTTTTCTAGTTAGTTACTTCGATTGCATATTGGTATATATAGAATTGGGTCAGTCGTGGATAAAGGGTCAATAATATAGCTTCTCTTTATAAGTATTGATTGCTTCGTGAATGCCTTTTTTTTTTTTTTTTTTTTTTGGGATGGGAAATCATCAAATGACTCCTCCCGCTCTGGGTGGAGCGGAAGGGAGTGTCAGACTCTTACTGACTAAAACCCACCCATGTTCCTTCCTTTGCCCTTTATGTTCCGGGGCAGCGGTAACCCTTTCGGACAATCCCGCTGCCCCGGCAGGCTTCGGCCCTGAGGGGCCCCTCGTTATGCTGACATCTCTTTGAGGCGCGCGTGGAACACTTACGCGCCGTCCGGCACGGGCCTGGTCCTGATCGGGCGGTGAGCTACCCATTGCTCTCCGCCCGCAGGCCCGCGCCTACGGTGGCCGGTAGTCTTCACTTGACTCCCGACGCCCGGGGCGTCTCCCGCGTTCGTGAATGCCTTTAAGTCCATAATTGTCATAAAAATAATTATTCTAAAAAAATATCAGTAAGGATTCAAATCTATATATAAATAAAACAAAGTCGGGTTAGTGACACCATTTATAACTGAAGAGCGGCTGGACCGATTTTTATGATCTTTGATTTCTCTGCGCCCCGAATAGCAGAATAACAATTAAAACATGGGAGAAATTCTCAAAAAAAATGAAAATATTTCATTTTTAGGGTTCCGCAGTTCTCCTCCCCCCCCCCCAATTTATAACATTGTTAGTTCAGGAGTTATAGAGGCCTAACTTGTAAAATGCGCTTACTTGGAAAACTTCGTACAAAAATAACGAAATAATAAGTAAACATAAAATATCCTTCTAAATCCACGTGCCATTATGGGTGACTACGGAACCCTATTCTATTCGTGGCCTGACACGCACTTGGCCGGTTTTTGGTTCTGAGACGGTACGAAGTTCGCCGGGTCAGCTAGTTAAATAAAAAACGTAAGTATAAATGACTGCTCCAATTATTTAATCATACCTAATTGAATAGATATCTCTGTGTATTATTAAATGAGTACAGTACTGTAGAGGTTTGTCTGCCGAAGGCGACCTCATATAGTACAGGCCGGCTATAATTTAGCACGGGTTACATTCGAACGTTCAAGCTAATGTCAAATATTATTATTAGGATTTTTGTTTAGAACTGTCAGTGGTAATTTAGTCAGAATTATGTAAAGACGTTTAGACAATATAAACTAAAAGGAGTCATATGTTGTTTGATTCCTCCCGTTACCTCAGAGGGCTCCTCACCTCACGGTACACACTTACTCTTCATTAAAGTATATGCGGTATTGACGTGACATCATGACGTGACGGCAAGGTTGGCGCAGTGGTTAAGCAATTGACTGCTGCGCTGCGTGTCGCGGGTTCGATTCCCGTACGGAACAAATATTTGTATGACCTACAAGTATTTGTTCCGGGTCTGGCTGTTTGTGTATGTGAGTTTAAGTTTGTAAACGCACCCACGATACAGGAGAAATGCCTAGGGTGGGGAAATATAATTTAAAAAAAAAATAAAAAAATTCAACGCCATCCTATTTAGTGATCTCAGCATTTTCAGCACTGAATGCCACTGATTATCTTCAGGACACAAGCATAAGCATACGGTATAACCAGCCTGCTGCTGCTACTGCTGGAACGCAGATCTCTCGGTAAGAGGGAGTGGGCAAGTCGCGTAGGGCCCAGTGCGTGTTGGTAGATGCCACATACCTTCGATTTTTTGGTTCTAGGACATGCCGGTTTCCTCACGATCAAAACACAGACAACAAAAACAGCAGTTCCATTATCATCTCTCTAGCCTTTTCCAGCAATGTTAGGGTCGGCTTCCAGTCTAACCGGATGCAGCTGAATACCAGTATTTATATAAATGGAGCGACTGACTATTTGAAATCCACAACCCAGTAAAAAATATTCCTTACGTAATAGTTAATTCAATACGCAGTCTCAACTAACCCCACACTACATGAAAACCTCTCATCGTACAAATGGTCCATGAGAGTCCATAATATTCAATAGCTTGGTAGATAAGCCAGCTCGTTGCAAGCTGTACTGGCTAGTTGCCAGGGTCACCTGTTGACTAGCTCGGATTTAAATGAGAACTATTTTATTTTTAAGAAAAAAACTTCCCATATGTGGCCTTTTGTGTGTGCTTGAAGATTCCGGGCGTCGTATGTTGAGTTTTTAGGAAGCTGTGATTTTTTTTCTTCAATTTTCGTTTCGTTGCCTTTACAGGTTGCGTTTTGGTCTTGCCTATGATACCATCTTGTCTTTTTTTACGGAGTAACTCAGGACATCTCGCTCCTGAAGTTTACGTAGACATTAAGGGGTTTGCATATAAACGATGATTAAAGTTAAGTGACGTTTAAACGTCAAAAATATGTGGTTAAACAGTCGGTAAAATCTTAACGTTCAAAAGTGCCTTTTGACGTTCAAAAGTGCCTTTTATGTGCCTATTTGAAATAAATGCTTTGACTTTGCTAATAACAAGTCAAGTATTTCCTAGATTATGTTTTAGTATCGAATCATGCATATTTTTAATACTGTATATAGGTTATTTAATATAAAAAAAATGTGTTGTTTTTCTCGAAATGAAGAAACCGATGCTTGAATTTTTCAACATGTTTTTTTCTCTAATGTATCTGTTTCACTCCAAATTAACATTTTAATTATTTTGTTTCAGGTAAAGTACACCAAACGAAGCAGACAACATACTTAACCTTCGTCACTGTCCTTCTTATTTAAAATTCAGTAGGTACCTATTATAATATACATTGTTCTATAAATTAATGAGAGCAGTTCTCGGTGCTTGTGTTTGCGAAGCTTAGAAGACTTGTCGTGGTCTCATTTGAAAAAGCTGTTTACAATAGGCACCTTTTACTTCAACCACTTTACTTGATTGGCTAATCAACAAGTTAATTTTCTTTTCACCAATCTACTTAATAATAGTACATTATGATACGTGTGACTTAAGTAGTGCATTATTGCACGGTGCCATAATAGACTATTTAAGTCACACGTATCGTATTCTGTTTTATAGTTCGGTTGACCTAAACCCGCACTTAAGTCACACTTTTCTGTGTAAAAATGGACTACTTAAGTCACAGAAAAGCGTGACTTAAGTGCGGGGTTAGGTCACACAGTGTTTACTTACTTAGTTAATTTATTATAGTATTTTATCTAACGAAGTGACGCGCGCTTTATTCGTGGTTATCAAGTGTACAAACACGCTGTGAATGTGTTTGCAAGCGCAGGAGTTCTCGGTAACGTCCGAGACTATGGCGAAGTCGGAAGTGTGTGTGTGTGTGTGTCATGTGCTGCCGCTACTCGTCTTCACGCACACATTCACAGCGTGTTTATACACTTGGTTAACACAAGTAAAGCCAATCGCTTCGTGAGATAAAATACTGCAAATGATTAGAACTTTCATTAATTGACAAAAAGTAACAAAGTCACATGTTACAAAGAAACTGTAGTTAATAGAACAAGCTTGTTGACCACAACGGCAACTTGTTAATAAAAAGAAACCCTATTTATTCAGTGAAAGAAAAATCGCAAAAAAGGTCTGTCAATGTTTCAATCCTTCCAAATCAGACACATAAAGACAATACCTTATTGCTTAGCTCCGAGCCACGTAAAAAATCTCCAACAATGTTCCTCCGCACTTTAGTGCAGTTATTAACAATTTTATGTTATTCTACCAACGGACACGCTCCGAAAAAAATGTTATATAATTCGGAAAATTCTAATTAAGGTGGGCAGCTGGTGTTGGGTTTTTTTTAATTTTCCCGTCGAACTACGCCGTCAGATGGCGCCAAAGACGTTTCAGGCTCTAAAGTAACAACAAAGTTGTGACCTCCTTTATCTCGTGTCACATCCCCCTTATTTTTATTCATCGTTCATGCCGCCGTGTTTACGAAATATTACCAAAAAAAATAACTTGGGAAGGAAGCTACTGGCTACGAAATTAATCACTATATCGATGACGTCACATCCTCCGTTTCCACTCCACATAAAACATGTGAAAGTTGATACATTTTTCAGTAAAGTAACGAAGAATACCTGCGGTATAACACTGAACGCAAATAAACATAGTTTCATTTAAAACAAGTTTGTTATTTAAAATCGGAACAGAGATGGATGTAACATGGCGAATAAAATAAATATTAACCCGCTCGGTACCTACTTCCATTTGATATTTAAATTTAAAATATTGACATAGCTCCCATTGCGCGTATTCGATTACCGGTTCTCAATTCGTTTTAACACAGCTACGGCTTGGCCGGAGGGCTTGCAGAGAACATACTGTCCGTAATTTACGAGATTCACGAGCGGAAACAATGTCCCAAACAAAATTGATAATGAAAACAATTTTACATCAGAAATTTAATCGAATTACGAAGTTTAAAAATGGGATCTCGCATTCCCGATCAGTATTACGGGTACAAAAAGAATTGATTGGCACCGATGGCGACTTGATTAATTTTAAAAATTAATTAATTCTCCTTTACGTACGTAAAACTATAGCCTCGGATTTTATTTAATATCTTGTCGGCTCATTGAATTTTAATCTCCAATGTTCCAAAAAGTAGGTAGAGTTGGTTTAAAAGAGACCCATATCTTGTTAATTAAATCTACTCAGTAGGGTGCCTTCGGGCGGCCGCTCGCGTCTTTAGCTGCTTTTATGAATGCTACCGAATTTTAGACATAGGCAAGCTTTAATTTAAACTTGACTTAAAGGGCGCTTAAAAGTATTCGCGTTTATTTAGCCAAGTGTTATAATTATTAATAGCAACCATAGTATACAACGACAAAAGATTTTGTCGTGTCCTTTGCGAAATTTTCTAAGAATGTCGAGTTTGCCGTTATTAAATTTCAACTTGCTTTAAAACAACCTACTAGACTGATTAGCGTGACTTGTTTAGGTAATTTTGCCCATGATTTCAAAAAACAGTGTAAGACTGAAGTATTGGAATTTGGTGTTGGCCACACGGCCCAATTAGTAAAACTTCCAATAAAAAAACTTTTCAAAGGACAATGGGCAAAACACTATGGGAGTTGGGCCTGCTGACCAATACACATGAGATATTGTTTTTGTGATAGGTCATAACACACAACTAACGAGAAAAATAAAAATAAAAATTAAATGTACCGGGTTGTTGTACAGTCACGTCGAAAAGTATTATTTATTTATGTTAAATATTTTGCAATTAATAATTGTTTTTTAATACCAATGAAGGCATATTACCCTAAAATAGCACTGGAGCCACTCCCAAATGCTGTTGATTGCAATATTTGCAATTTAAAACGCCTCTTATGACATCCATCGACAACTAGGTACCTAGTTGTCGATGGATGTCATAAGAGGCGTTTATAATAATAAATACAATAAATGAACGTTACGTATAATAATAAATACAATAAATGAAGCAACAAGTTTCCTTTTACGCATTTGTTTATTTTTCTTTACATTAGTCTATATCCAGAACAATAGAATCTAAAAATGCGGCTGGAGGGTTAAATCCTTCGTATCTAGCTAAGCCCATATACCAAACTACGGATAAAATGTGCGCACAGCTTCCCAGCGTACGACTTCCGGTCAAACAAGTACAATAATATTGTAAAATAGAGCTGATGCCAGTTTGGTCTCTGTCAATTAATATGTAGCTACGATACTCGCGTGCCCTCGCATGTCGTGATTGAATATGAATTCTAATCAAAAATACTTTTGTTTGAAAGATATTAAAATCTGTCAAATCTTCTAATTGCTCGTCTCGATAAACCTCAATTATGTAAACGCCATTCCGTAAATGTTCACTGCAGTAAGACCTTGCCAGTTTCAATTGATATGTGCCCAGCGCGAAAAGGATTATTTCTTCCTCAGTCAAATGTGGAAAGTCCTATATTTGATTTTCTTCTATTCTCACGAAAGAAATCCTTTGTCTGTTAAGATGCTTTCGCTCCACATATTCTTGCAAAATGTTAGGTGTGTGTATCCTTTCCTGTATGCGGTTTATTATTGCAGGAGAGCGTTCACTATCACTGATTACAGGATGAAAATGGTTAATTAATGCTCCGCACACCTTAAAATCATCAAACATGTGTAAAAGTGCTTTGTTGAAATATTCCTGGCGTAAAAGTTTATAGTCACGCTTAAAACGCCCGTTGACTACTTCGATTTCCCAACGACAAATTGTTACTTGTCGAGACTTGTTGGCTTGGGTAGTCGTTAATTGTGTGGCACTTCTATCTTTTGTAGGAGGGATATGACCTTCATAGTCATACATTCCAAGATTTTCGATGGCATCACGAAATCCTCTATCTAAAATAAACACATCGTTTGGGACAAGAAATACGTGCAGCGGGTGTTCTTCGTTTTCCAAAATGGAATTCAATATGGTCGCATCACTTGTTGTTGCAGCATATGGACCCAAAATATCTATTATGTATCCATCACTAGTTGTAATTATGAACGGTTTCAATAAATTGGAAAACTTATGCAAGCTATAACTCAGTCTCTGGAATAAGAAGTTGGAACTTTTTTGAATATAGACATATGTTCCATCGCAAATCACAATCAACTTCGTGTTTTCATGATTTCCGAAGAGATATTTCACTTTCACTCTCGCATATAGAACTTTTATTACTCTAATAGTCGAAATACACTTATTATTATTTTTGTAACAGGTATATTGTGTTATTATAATCCCATGTGGCTCCATGTGGTTAGAATTAGTGACTTTAGTAATATTTTAAAGTAATATTCTTTCACTCCTATTGAAAAACATTTATTATTTGAAAAATATTTGACATAATTAAATAAAACTTTTCGACGTAGCTGTACAAGAACCCGGTACATTTTTTTATTATTATTATTTTTCTCGTTAGTTGTGTGTTATGACCTATCACAAAAATAATATCTCATGTGTATTGGTCATTAGGCCCAATTTGTCGCATTGTCCTTTAAATACTGGTATAAAACGGAACGAGATTACTGTAAAGACAACATTGATAAATTCAAAATGTGCCTGAATAATTTTTCTTTCTTAGAAATCTACACAAGGACGCAGATAATGCTTACCTATAGGTACATATTTCATGGACAATTTTAAATTATTCTACAATCTGTGCTTCCCGCAGAAAAGCTAAATGATAAAAGTTAATTATAAATCTAAGTGGATATCACGCGGAATAAAAATTTGTTGCAAAAGAAAAAGATTATTGCTCTGACAACTTAGACAAAAAGCAACAAAGACGAATAAACAAAATTATATTAATTACTCCAAAAAAAAAAAAAATATATATCACTAATGAAGCGTGCGCAAAATAATTACAGAATTAAAATGTCAAATAATAAATCAAAGACAACGTGGCAAATGATTAATAAAGTACGGCCAAATTTACCCAGAGAACCCATAGAAGAAATTAAAATCCAAAATATAAGTATCACAAATCCTACATTTAATAATTACTTCGTTGATAAAGTTAAACCAATCTTGGATGCTGTTAAAAAAAGTAACAGCCCTACTTAATCACCGACCTAATTCAAAAGTGTCGGATATGACGAAATTTCTACAAAAATTGTAAAAGAAGTAAATAGAAAAGATATGTCATCACTTAAGTCATATTATTAATCTGTCTATAACAAATGGCACATTTCCAAAGGATCTTAAACTAGCAATAGTTAAACCTTTGTTGAAAAAAGATGATAAAGAATTAGTTGAAAATTATCGCCACGTTGCCCTCCTTTCTATATTTTCTAAAATCTTTGAAACTTATTACAATATAGAATTGAATAATTACTTAGAAAATAACAATATCTTATGCAGTGAACAAAAAGGCTTTCGAAAACATAAAAATAATATATAATATAATATGGCTTATCAGGAATGACAGGACTAAACTAATATTTTATCTTCTGTCCTTTTCTTAATGAAATAGAAAGAAAAAGATGCACTGAACTTAAATTTAGTTTAGTTTGTGAACAAGGGAATCGGTGCCACTGTCACTAGAAAGAGACGTACTAAATATAAGAATTTCTTACAGCCTCACTCTGCGAAAACAGCACTCCTTCATAAAAGCATGTTTTGTATGGTGCCCCATTAATATTAATATACAAATAATAAAATTCCAGAGGTTATCAAAAATATAAACCAGCCAAACTTATTCAAAAGAGAACCTAATAAGTTACTTACTGAAAAATGTTACTATTATGTTAATGATTTTTTAAATGATAGTTTCTAATATATTTTGATTTTGTTATGCTTTTTTCGTTCCTAATTGTGTTATATTCTAGTGGCTATAATTTATTTTGTATGCCAATGGTGGCAAAACATGTTGAAACTCACAGATTTTCACTTTTACATCCACATTTGCATGTATATGTATAATGTTACACATGTTTACAAATAAATATATCTTTATCTTTAGCTATCGTTCATAGTAGCTGTACATTTGATCTTTTCTCCCGTTAAAGCAGGGAATTAAATGATACCTGTTTGTTAAGTCAAATTCCATTATGAATGATGAATGGATGTTTGTTACTCTTTCACGCAAAAACCACGTAACGGATGTTAATGAAACTTTAAAGTAATATAGCTTATACATTTTTTTTTTCCGGTTGTGAAATCTTCAAATCACCCCTCCCGCTCTGGGTGGAGCGGAAGGGAGTGTCAGACTCTTACTGACTAAAACCCACCCATGTTCCTTCCTTTGCCCTTTATGTTCCGGGGTAGCGGTAACCCTTTCGGACAATCCCGCTGACCCGGCGGGCTTCGGCCCTAAGGGGCCCCTCGAATTATGCTGACAACTCTTTGAGGTGCGCGTGGAACACTTACGCGCTGTCCGGCACGGGCCTGGTCCTGATCGGGCGGTGAGCTACCTATTGCTCTCCGCCCGCAGGCCCGCGTCTACGGTGGCCGGGAGTCGTCACGTGACTCCCGACGCCCGGAGCGTCTCCCGCGGCGGCTGGGACGGGAGGCTCTCTCCCTCATCCGTCCCGCCACCTCCTTCGCTAGCATGACTGCTTCGCAGAAGGAGGATATAGCTTATACATCAGAATAACACTTAGGATACATTTTATCTCGATATTTCCGCGGGATCGACACGTATGCGGGTGAAACTGCGGGGCGCTGCTAGTCACTAAATAAGTACATTACATTTCAGATCGTCTATAGTACACACTCATAGTAAAGATAAAGTCAGAATCAGAAGTCAGATCTTTTGGAAAATAACAATCCGAAAAAAATCCAGTGTATAAACAAAGTGTACGCAAATATTACCCTCAAAATTCGACGCATTTATAAAGATTTACTTTATAAATGCGTCGAATTTTGAGCTCCGCTATATAAAAGGAGAAAAGATAGAAGAAAGACCGTTAACAAAGCGCAAGATAACCGCATTAAAACCCTTTGTTGGACCGACCAGCGGGGCAGGCTGACCGAGAGCCGTTTGATGGATCGGGTCCTCGATTATGTAGAGATTAAAATTCATTAGCCATATGAGATGAGGACCGTGATAAGATATCAATAGAACCTTAATGAACTTGTAATTTATAATGTTAGGGATTTTGGGTTTTGGAACACTCGTCCTAAGTGCCAGGTGTGTAGGCTCTTAAAGGTTTGGTACCAAACCTTTAACAGCCTACACCAGCCTTTACCAGCCTTAGGGACTAACCACACTTATTCTGCTCTGTTCAGCTTTTGTCCATAGAAAACAACGATTTTGTATGGAGATACGTACGCATCCGTTCAACTTTACGGATGCGTAAACATACAAAATTAGGCACCTGTCTTACCGTCGACGTAGAAGCGACTAGCTATGAACTATTTTCTCGCTCAAGAAACATACAAAAAATTGTATTTTTGATTCTACTAATATTATAACTCTAAAAGTTTGTGTTTGGATGTTTGTTACTCAAACATGCAAAAACCGCTGAACGGATTTGGATGAAATTAGTTTAGAACCTGGACTTTTTATCCCGGTAGTGCGTTGCCGTGGGGTAATTTCCGATATCCGGCAAAAGCTAGTCCATAATATATTGCTGACTGTTCACACCGCCGGCGAGTACCCGTTTGTCGCAGCGACAAGAGCTATCAAAGAGAGTACTCGCGAAGCTCGCTTGGCGGGCATAACACTCGCTGAGAGACTCACGCGTGGTACGGACGCCAGCACATCAAGTTACTACAAACTGTCAAATTTCTTTAATATGTTTTCAACTTTATGGCTAAAGCATTAAGGTTTAAGGTTGATTGGGAAAATTTGACAGTTTCGGGTAGCTTGACCTGCTGGCGTCTGTACATACTCATTACCAGCGAGTAATCGCTCGTTGCCGTCGCGCACTCGCCTAGCTCCGCTCGCTTCTCGTTAATCGCCAGCGGTGGAACAGGTGCCTACATAATCAGCCTATAATGTTCCCACTGCTGAGACACAGGTCTCCTCTCTTCGAGAGGGAGTGGGCTGTAATCTACCACGCGGGTCAGCGGGTTGGTAGATCAGGTGCCTAAAAGAGTAAAAAAAGGCCTCTCTCAGGATCTCTGATTGTATTTTGTTTCGTAAATATCTGGATGGACAGAAATAAAATATTAATCCTGGGTTTAGGTGGTTTTCACATAAAATATTAATACCTCCGGTAAAGCACTGTCAACAGTACGCCATTTTTATTTGTAGTGGATACCGATTAATAAATTGAAAGTTCCCATAAGCTACAACTGCCAGAGTAAAAAAAAACTGTTTTAAATCGGACGTACCGTCAATATTTGGTATGTTTAAATATTAAATATCTGTTCAAACGTGAACACGAATCCTCTGTGCCAGACCGTGTCGCCAAACTTGTTGATTTTTGATATTCCTCTTTGATGCGATATGCAATCGTTTGAAGTAAATATGAAACAGAATATATTATTTCATTTTTATTTACTAGCTTACATCGGAAACTGCCGATGGAAAACATCGACAGTATTTATGTAAAGCGGAGATTTCTCCATGAAAACATTTATCGAGGTTTGTGTAAAGGAGAATAAATATGGCCATATTGAAGTAAATACCTGCGTTCATACATGCACCAAAATAGTCACTACTGTTGGGGGCTATAGAATTTTGGTTATTATTTGTTTGGTTATTTTCGAGGGGCTTGTGGCTAAATAATAACAGCCGCTTGGGTTGATCCATCAGGTTAAGTTACCCTTGCTGCGATTGGTCCGTGGATGTGTGACCATCTTTACATACCAAGACCCCTCCGTGTTTCGGAAAGCACGTTAAGCCGTTGGTCCCGGCTGTCAGTCGTTACGGGTCGTCAGAAGCCCGTAAATCTGACAACCAGTCTTATAAGGGGTTTTCGTATTACCCAGTAACTGGGTTGTGGAGGTCAGATAGGCAGTCGCTCCCTGTAAAATACTGGTACTAAGCTGCATCCGGTTAGACTGGAAGCCGATCTCAACATATGTTGAGAAAAGGCTCGGCAGATGCATACATCCTCTTTCTTTCTATTTAAAATGTCTCAAAATCGCTATCAGTCTTTAACTCAGCCTATACATAAAAGAAGTTCGTTTCTGGTTGTTTGTTTGTCAGCCCGCATACCGCGACCGACCTCGTCACCCGCTTGTTTATGATTAACACCGCATTTTATTGTACTCGTTATGACAATACAAATACTTGTTATGTAAGCGTGTTACGGAAGAAAATGTAAATAAAAGGCCTAAAGAGGAGGATTGCGATGGGTTACCATTTAGGGGACATGTTTTATGCTAATTACTTCAAGGTGAAAATGTGATAACTAATTAACCTCTCGAGCGCTTTACGAACACCGTTTGTACATAAGCAAAAACGCCTCGAGCGCCTTACGTACACCATCTGTACACAACAAAAATGAATAAAATGATAAAAGTCAACGTCCAATGAGCGACGTCTGTTGTGTACAGATGGTTTACGTAAGGCGCTCGAGGCGTTTTTGCTTATGTACAAACGGTGTTCGTAAAGCGCTCGAGAGATTAATTTGTTCTTTGAAATAGATCATCATACAATGTAAGGTACAGTGAAAGCTTTACAGTACAGTACAAGCTCACAGTACCAGGAGGAATCAATAGAAAACAGAGCGGCAATTCTCGTAACTTTAAGAACGTTCACAGTCTGATCTCAGTCTCAATCTGTCAAAAATACCTCTAATTTCCCTACACTTTTGTTAAGTTTTTGACATTGATTGTCGCTGAGATGAGTCTGCGACTAGATTTTGAACGTTTTTAATTACCGGAATTGGCCTTCAGTTTGTTGTATAAGTTCAATAATTATTCCTAGAAATCGTTCTACGTGTAATTCATTTACACACCCGTCAGGGTTACGCATCACACACCCCATTATTTCAGGCACCCCAAACCTTTCGATGCCTTTGATATATATACTATAAGTACATCAATAGTGGACTCGGCGATCATTGTGCCGATAGTCGTGACGACCAACGGCTTTATAGCCAAGAACCTGGTCGAGGCTCTTGGCTATAACACTGAAGATTCTCTCGTAGGACAGTTGGAACAAGGGATTGATTCAAAAAGCGGTACTTTTGTACTTGGCCCGCATTATTAGGAGGTTCCTCTCTCCAGAGCCCTGACCGCCGGTAGCTTGGACCCTGTACCCGATACCCGTGGGCTACTATTAACATATACATCAATATATCTACCATTTGATTAGCAGGTCTACCCTTCGAATGCTTAATAATTATTATTCACATGTGACCGAAAAAAACGCGGCACCAAAAGAGTTATAAATCTATCAGCATCAACTACGGCTTATCCATCTGTCAACATTCTCAGTGACGTTTTAAAGAAATTAGAGCCTTCAATACTTTTAAAAGGGTTATATATCGCGGAGCACTCTAATTTTCGTATTATAAATTAAAAGGACACATTACAGTTCTACGGAAAATGTGCCCCGAGCAAGAGACGGTACAAAGGGACCGACCCAGCTCTATTGTTGAAAAGGGGGTGATCAAAGCCAAACGATACGTTTTTCATATATTGTAGTCCCTTTTCTATTTCTGTTTGTACAGGTGTATGTATACACGTTCAGATGTAAGGATATAAGAGTGAAGTTCGATCGTTTTTGTTGTCAACAAAATAAACTGGGTTTTTAAAAAGCAGAAATACATCATTGTTCGCTGTGAAAACATTGTTCGTTACGCGGAAAAGAGTGTTGTTTCAACCTTTTTTATGCAACGTTATTACTTACGGGTCTACACAGAGAGCTTTCTCATCTCGCTTAAGCCTTTACCTAGCTCAAAGCTAAACGTAGATAATGTAAATGTATTAAATTAATGGCGCGGAAAAAAATATGTTGCATCTAAAGTAGATGAACTTTTCTGAATTCTAGTTTGAATTGGCTGAATTAAACCCTTAGACCGCTTTCCCTTTTTAGACGACTTTAGCTACGCGACAGTCGCGCGACAGACGCGCGACCGTCGCCCAGGCAGAATTTCATATTTTAAACAGAAGCGCGGCGGGTGCTCTCGTTCGGCGCGGCCGCCACGTGTGCTCAGTCGGTGATGAGCCAGTGTTGCAAGTGCACGATATACATCGATGGCGCCGATGGAGTACTATCAAAAGCAGGAGTAAAAATGTTCCCCGTCGAAATCCACTTTTGAAATGAAGTGCGTCACACTAATCTAAACTGCGCTGCGGCGCGGCAGCCGCGCTGCTATCGCGCGGTTGTTCTTATAATGTACAAGCATCTGCTTCTGCCGCGCTACTATCGTGCTGCTAACCTCCTAATATGACAGCGACTTTAATCTCTTGGCGTGAATAATATGAACGTTACATAAATGCATTTAACGATAAATAAGTGACATTTACATGAATATTAGTGAATTCATGAAATACATGGAATACATAAAGTGAAAATGGAATACATATTCCGGTTAAATATAAAACACCCGCGAGCCTACGGTCGCGGATCAATTCATAAGCGGTTGCGGGTGGATCTTTTACTTCTTCAATTTTAATAAGTATAAAGACAGTAACTTCAACACTGCCTCGTTGGTCTAGTAGTAGCAAGCGCACCTGCTGAGCTCGAGGTCCTGGGTTCGATTCCTAAATCAATGTGTTGCCAACGGATTTTCTATCTGGAATTTCTCAGTAGCATCCCGAGTCTGGATCTGTGCCCAGTTGATGGCAATATGCTATTATTCGGGACTTAAACATAACTGGCGAAATTATCTTAGTGAAAATTTAAATCAAAGTAAAAAAAAAATCACAAACAACACCATGCGAAACACAAATCAAATAAATGCGCCACAAATACAGTTCGGAGTAGCCGAAACCCTCTAATAGATTTCGAACCCTGAACTAATATTATTTATTTTAATATGGGTTGCTCAAAAAGTACAACCACGACTGATAAGGTCCGGTTTCCACCAAAGCGAGAGGAGAGGAGACTAAGATGTTTTGTAAACAACCAATAAGATATCGTTATTTCCAGATCTCCTCTCCGCGTAGCTATCTTTTGGTTCGTTTACAAAACATCTCCTCTCCTCTCCGCACTTCTCCGCTTTGGTGGCAATCGGGACTAATACTTGAGTGTATCCAGAAAGGTACTGACCTCATTAACGAGCCACTAGCTAATCTTTTCAACACGAAGGCTTTATTATCGTAATAGTTTCAGTCATCACGAGAGTTTTGAAACGTACGTACTTTCGCGTGCATTGTAAAAGCAAACCCAATAAAATATGTATATTCATTCGCTTATAAATTAATCCGCTCCCCTGTACGGCCATTGGTTTTCATATTACCGTATGCTGCAAAATAAATAAATACTATTAATACGCTGTACATTCGATTTTTCTCTTGTATGACAGAGAAATATTACATGGAGTATACAAGCTTCGTTATTCAGGAAACCTTCCCGTGCATCCAATTAATTTAATTTTTTAACCGTTGTAATGCAATTAAGGGAATATTTTAAAAGCCTTTCGTGTCGAAACCGTCGTGCCCGATACAAAAATTTGGAAAAAAACATTGGGTTTTTTCGTAATTGACCGTGAATGTAGGTTTTATTATGTTCTTCTTGTATTTATTTAACCCTTGACGCAAAGGTGGGGTGAACTTAACCCACTGTTAAGTTTGAAACCGTTGTATGTCTGTCTGTGGCGTCGTAGCTCCTAAACGGATCAATCGATTTTATAAAATAGGTACGTCACCTCCTCTATCGCCTTGCTAATTAGTCAATATTTTGCTAATTAGTACATATTGCATAATACCAAGGGGTATCGTGTTACCCAGTAACTGGGTTGAGGAGGACAGACAGGCAATTGCTTCATGTGAAATACTGGTATTTAGCTGTATCCGATGAGACAGCCTCCAAAAAAGCTGGAAAAAGGCTAGGCAGAAGCTATTATTTTGTAGTTTGTCAACGATACTAGAGAAAAAGAAAAATCTAAACACATAACAATTTTATTATATAGTTGCTTATTTATCCATACAATCACAAGTACAATAATAATCACATCATTTTCAGAATACGTTTCTGTTTTAACACACGTTTTAACACGATTAGTACTCAGTAACGCTCAGGGATTAGGCTGAAAATCTAATCCAATGTAAGCAGGTACTGTTTGAAAGCACATATGTCAATAATGGTAGGCATGTAACAGGCATTTGCTGAAGGCGCCATACCTTGGAAACTATTGAAGTAGGTAGCTACAATAGCAATCATTAGGTTACCTACATATGTATGTGCTTATGTTTGGTGAGATGTGATAGCGATAATGCAACTTGCATTTGCGACAAATTTTCAGAGGAACGACTATGTTTTGATACTGATTGAACTAAAATTTGTGTAGGAAGCCATTTACCCCCTTATTTATAAATTCTACTAGCGGCGTCCTGCGGATTCACCCGCATAAGTTTTGATCCTGTAGGAATATAGGAATAAAAAGTATCCTATGTGTTAATCCTGGTTATAAACCATCTGTGTGCCAAATTTCATCCAAATCCGTTTAGGAGTTTTTGTCCTTTGAAAGTTTGTGATTCTCACAAACTTTCGCGTTTATAATATTAGTAGGAAGTAGGATTTAAAGCAATGATTAGCGTCCCCTAAACCATACAGTTTTTTATCATATAGGGTGGTAGGGACACCGAAAACTGTAACTATGAATTCAGCGCAGCTTCAGCAACAATGATTCTAAATCCCGTAGCGGAAAAAAATTTCGTGGGTAATAAAAAAAAAAAATTGTTGTTCCATGACAAATTAAACCTATTCCTTTTTCCTGTTAAACGTGCGTTCGATTCATTGAAATAAACCTAACACACACCCCTGAGCGAGAACTATCCTACAGTATGATATTCTTTATTTAACCGAAAAAGAAAAACCTTTTCTACATATTCAAATCTCGTATCACCATTTAAGCTATTAAAGCATGCATAAAAAAAAAACTATTTTATAGAACAATCCAAAGCCAAAATGCGTCAAAATTGTAAATATTTCCCACCATAAAATCACCCCATCTCTCCCGAGCTTACTCAATGTTATCCTTTAATTGCGTGTTCGACATGAAACAGTGATTTCTACGAATACATCCAAAAGGCTTCGTTGATACCCCAGTAGGTAGTAGTGGGTTATATTTACTCGGCCAGAGCGAATGGTGCGTTATTGACTGACTATGCTTTTATTACCAACGTTTGGTCAATATTCAGGGTTAAAATAACCCTGAATATTGACCAAACTGGAAGACTATTGTTTTAAATTGGAAGTTTCATATGCAAATTCTCCTACATCCTGTTTTAGAACGTAACCTCCAAAATTCCAGATTACGTAAAAATGCGTAATAAAATAAATTTATAAACTGATTGAATTATCATCATATTTATGGCTTCTTACAGACATTATAATATCGTACGTATATCAATGTATTGTGTGTTGCTGCAATCACTAGGTCCATTTGTCAAGAAACGGTTTACCTAATGGACAGGGTATAGGTTCCTTCCTTGGTGATATACAGGGTCAAACTAAATTAGCTAGCCAAACTTCTCAGACGTGATGGGTATCGATATCTAAACACAATAAAACAAAAAAGAAATTAATTTGATGAATTTAATTTTTAGGATCAATCACAGCTGGTAGTATAGTTTACTTGAAATATCAGTTTAAGCATCAGTTTTTTTTTTGTGTAAACTTAATATAGGTAGGTACGTGATTGGTAACACTACAAAACAAAATGAAACGTTATTTTCCCAACTCATACTTCAAGTAACTACCTACACTATCAGCGGTCATTGACCCCAAACAAAAAGTCATCAAATCATTTTTATTTTATCGTGTTTAGATATTATCGATACCCATAACGTTTGCGGAGTTACGCTAGCTAATTTATTTGACCTTTTGATTTTTGTTTAATTATTATACAGCAAACTTCCTGCTGTCGTCTAAGAATTTGTGTAAAAGAAAATCCGATACCTGCTCACAATCTCTTCAATAGTTATTACCCGTAAAAGTAAGTCAGTAAGTGCAAAAGAAAATAGACTATCATAATAAAATCTTAACATTTTTTCCATGTAACAAAGTTTGGAAGAATCACTTCCACCATGAAATCTAGCTGAACTTTATGGCAAATGAAGAAAAATTGTGAACGGCACCGAAGGTCGTGTTGTCGACGAAAATAGGGAAGCAAACTTATAGGGGCCACTACATCACATTCCTTCTGACAGCGAATATTCACTTTGTTTTATAATAAAATGCTCTTCCTCAGGTAAAATTTATAGAACCTCTTACGGAAATAACAACGTAGGAACCTACTTTAGAACTGCAACAACCGTTACTAAAACCGTGATACTAAACACGGAAAACGGAACAGGAGCAGTGTGTTCCCCATCGTATAGGCAAATGATGGATCGATCAAACAACAATGGAAACTGCCAAAATATACAAACTCGAAGAAGTTACCACTCAATAACGTTAAAAATGAGTTCTCAAATAGCAAGAAAATTGTTTTTCAACCCACCATCGCGCGGTACATCGGCAAAATGAAAAGTTTCCCTATCAGCCCACTGACACATCGATTGGCGTTTACATCTTTGTAGAAGAAATTGTTTGAGATCATGCAAAGCAAATTGGACCTTAAGCCAAGGAACATGGACCTTATGCCGAGGAACGAAGCCTAAATACGTGTTTAAAGTCGCTTTTTCTATGTTGATGGAGTAGACGTTTGCGAGCTGCCATCCGGCTATTGGTAAGCAATCCATCATTCGAGAGTGTGAAAGGAACAAAAGCTATATAGGATAATATCACATCTAAATATGAGATAATGCTTAGGCCTGCCAAGCAACTAGTTCGTAGCTAACAGAATATTTGTGATATTTTCTTCAAATCAAGTCAAAACATTTATTCGCATAATATGGGTAAAATGCCAACATTAATTAATAGGGTCCTCATAGCGAACTTATCTTTATAATATTTCTGTAAAGTTAATTATTACTAACTATTTTTGTTATAATTTATTACAATCATTATAATATTATTGGCACTTTGGCTATTGGCTGTTATTGGCACTAATATGAACATGTAATAAATTTAAAAAAAAACTATCCTTTTATATAAGGAATCCGAATCAAAAGACATTCTTGTGTTGTGTAGAAACATTTATCTACCAACCAGTGCGTACATTTTTTTTTCGAAATATTCTAGTAATAGAAAATATTTATTATCCAGGTAATAGAGTAAGCAGGTGCAGGTGGTTAACACCAAGTTAAGACGACATGAGTAGCTTAAAACATTACCTAAATTCTATGTAACCTAGCTGATGTTACATAGTATTTGCTAATGAGCCCCAAACTAGACAGTTACTCTGTATCTTGGGGCTCGGGAAGTTCTTTTAGTACACTTGGTGATTTGTTAAATAATTTAATTTACATTGGGTAACAGTGTCTTTTATACAGATCAGAGGGCAATTCCTATATTTTAAGAACATCCGCATTCTAACCTCAGTCAAAAATACCTCAAATTTTCATACATTTTTGTCAAATTTTTAACATTGATTGTCGCCAAGATGAGGTTGCGACTAGATTTTGGACGTTAAAAACGTTCATTACAGGAATTGCCTTTCAAATTCCGAGAGGATTTATTAATATAAGATTAGGAAATACATCGATAAAATAATCGATTAAAGTTATGACGAGCATGGAGCTTAACCGTAATAGGTAACTGTAGGCTAGGTGTGTGGTGTGCAAGTAATTGCTTCCATTGACATACCGGGCCTGCGAGCCGCGCAGAGAATGCCTGTGCAATTAATCGGACACAAACGTAGGGAACCCGTTTATGGAGTGATCCAACACGTGGAGTGGCGCAGTATGGACGTTCCTTCCTCATCTGTTCATCATTGTTCCTTGATAGCTCCTTTATCTTCGGACACATGTTACGTGCTTGTGGAACGCGCAATATTGTCAACATTTGTGGCTTCGGAATTGATTAGAGTTGCTGTATTTTCGCCACGTTTATGCGTACGGCCGGCTTGGCTAAATTCTGAAAACAGTTCTGGTGATGTTCGGTTTGCAAATTTCCTGTGTCGCCTCCAACTAACATAGTACGAGTACATTGAAAGCATAACCAATACTTCGTCAGTAACTGCCCTATTTAATTTCCGAAGAAACATGTAAATATCTTCGAAACCACGCAACGGATTTTGATGCGGTTTTCACTATCTTTAAGAGAAGTTATTCCGGAAGGTTTCCGCGGCTTCGTCCGCGTGGAGGTCGGAAATTATCCCACGGAAATTTATTAACGGAATAAAAAGTATCCTATGTCCTAATCTAGTTTATGGTCTACCCGTGTGCCAAATTTTATTCAAATTCGTTCAGCCGTTTTAGCGTGAAAGCTTAAACAAAGAAACTCACTTTCGCACTTTTTATATTGTTAATAGCAGCACCGCGCGGTTTTACCCGTATACGTGTCGATCCCGTGGGAATATCGGGATAAAAAGAATTATATGTGTTAAGCTGGTGTATAAGCTATATTACTGTACAGTTTCATCAAAATCCGTTCTGTAGTTTTTGCATGAAAGAGTAACAAACATCCATCCATCCATCCTCACAAACTTTCGCGTTTATGATATTACTAGCTGCGCCCCGCGGTTTCACCCGCATAAGTTTTGATTCCGTGGGAATATCGGGATAAAAAGTATCCTATATGTTAATCCGGGTTATAAACCTTCTGTCTGCCAAATTTCATTCAAATCCGTTAAGAAGTTTTTGCGTGAAAGAGTAACAAACATCCATCCATCCATACAAACTTTCACATTTATAATATTAGTAGGAAGTAGGATTAATATTAAATATACTTATAATAAAGAAATCTCGAGGTTTTTACCAAGTCGTGAAAACCGTGCGAAGCAGTCGCTAGCATATATTTATATACCTACATATATAATTGAATATTAGGTAAGAAGCTGAACCTAGAGGCCTATAACAGTTTTCGTTTTATCGCCTTCCTAAATGTTAGGTTAGACACTCCATAGGTACAAAAATGTTTGATGCCAGCCTAAAACGCTAGCCTGCGTTTTATAGTCACTATCAAAGATGTCAATATTTATTTATAGCCTTAACTTGCCTGAAAGTAAGACGTTCAGATGTTTGCTTTGACATTTTCTCGTGTCTTTATTCTAACATATTTTATTCATAATAGTTTATATCTGACTGCGTGATATAAACAATGTCCATTCTAGAGGAATACTAACACCTGAGCTTTTATATAGAACTAGCTTTTGCCCGCGACTTCGTCCGCGTGAAATTTCTTGTTCCCCCGACCCACCCCGTCGCATCATCACATGCCCGCGCTATCACTTCGTTTTCGCTTAGCATACTTTCTGACTTTTTTATTTTTGCTCGGCTCCTAAGTGTCATAGCGTGATGTAAAATAGCCTACAGCCTTCCTCAAGAATTGGACTATCAAATGCAAAAATATTCTTTCAAATCCGACTGGTAGTTCCAGAGATTATCCCCTAGATACAAACAAACCTAGCTGCGCCCCGCGGTTTCACTCGCGTAAGTCCCGATCCCATGGGAATATCGGCATAAAAAGTATCCTCCTATTCCAGCTCAAGATCTACCCACGTGCCAAATTTCATCCAAATCCGTTCAGCCGATTTAGCATGAAAGCGTAACCAACAAACATACAAAAAAACAAATATTTTCTCTTTTTAATATTATTACTAAGACTGACGTGGCTCAGTATAAATATCTGAATGTCAATATAAAATATTTATTTTTGTACAGGATTTGTTCAGTCTTTTATTCAGAACATGTTAAGGAGAAATTGAGCCAGTGGATATCAAAATGTTCTTTTTATATGACACTTTTATGGGATTTAGCGTCGGATTTAGTTTAGGTATTCTCAATAAAGAACAGACTAATTTATATTTAATCAGAATATTATCTGACAGTTGTAAAATTTTATGTCTGATACACAAAAATACCTAGATTTACTCGTAGCTTTGGGCACTGTCATTCTACGTTTTAACCGCTTTTTATCAGGTTGTAAATCCCCGATTAAATCCCTTCGTATACATCTAGCTATAAAACAGTTTCATAGTTAGGTTACTCTGATTTTATCTCCAAACAGCGCATGTGTTTTGGAGAAATAAACCTATGTATCTACCTTCTTCCTCGCTCGAGATTTGCTAAGGCATGAAACGAAAACTTCTGGGAATTAAACTAACAGACCAGGTTAGGTTAGGTTATACGACTCAATATCCATTCCATCACAGAGATAATTGATGTCACTTGGAAAGCTGCAACGTTAAAATTGAAAGGGGCTGGATACAACTGTCGCATGTCAGACGACCAATGGGCCAAATTCATGACGCAATGGGTTCCCGTAATGGCAAGCGATATCGCGGCAGGCCCACACGGATTTGGTGGGAACAGCTGGACTCCTTCAACAAAAACTGGTCATCAGCAGCTTTAAATAGAGAGAGGTGAAACCCTGCAGTGGGACATGACAGGCTTTTAATAATACCTTCTTAAACATAAAAATAAAAACTATGGAAATTATAAACCTTTTTTTTATATTGCTGAAAGACCTCGATCACGCCTGATGGAAAGCGATGGATGAGGTCTATGATGGGACGAGCGTGCCCAGAACATGCCTGTCACTCTTGCTTTGAAGGCAGACGGATTAAACATAATATAACCTTTTTGCAAACCTTTCGACTTGTAATATTGTCCGTTAGACTAATAGGTACAGACGCCAGCAGGTCAAGCTGCCCGAAACTGTCAAATTTTCTCAATCAATCTTGAACCTTAAAGCTCTAGCGATAAATTTTAAAATCTATTAATGAAATTTGACAGATTGTAGTAGCTTAATGTGCTGGCGTCTGTACCTACATTTGTATAGTGAACACATTGCATTAAGTATGTAATTGATGAGATCCCACGATAGATCCAACACTTGACATAGCGGATACGACCAAGTTACATTTTTAATTCACACCTCCGTCCTGGTCTAAATGTCAAGCTAAAAATATTCCAGTAATTTATCGACACGTTTCAGAATTTATGGCTCCAGGATTATGAGTTAGATGCGCCTGGGGACAGTCGAGGAGTGGTCACGACTTGTTTGTCGACCTGATAAAGTATCCAGCGTGTTAAATAAAAAACGCAGAAATATTAACAGGTAACAGCTGCCAGTTGTGTGTACGTGACACTTAAAAATACTCTATTTTTTTTCAATTCCATTTTTTTAGTCAGGCCCTCGGGTTGAGACACAAGTTAAGAAATAGTAGTTTTCCCGAAAGAGTTATAAACCTATTAATTTATTCACAATATATACAGGGTAATTGGGGACTTGTGGCTAAGTAATAACGGCCGCACGGGTCGATCGATCAGGTTAAGCTACGCTTGCCGCGGTTGGTCCGTGGATGGGTGACCTTTACATACCAAGATCCCTCCGTGCCTCTGAAAGCACGTTAAGCCGTTGGTCCCGGCTGTCATTCGTTCGAGGATCTATGACAATCGTTACGGATCGTCAGAAGCACGAAAGTCTGACAACCAGTCTTGCCAAGGGGTATCGTATTACTCAGTAACTGGGTTGTGGAGGTCAGAGAGGCAGTCGCTCCATGTAAAATGCTGGTATTCAGCTGCATCCGGTTAGACTGGAAGCCGACCCTAACATAGTTGGGAAAAGGCTAGGCAGATGATGATATACAGGGTAATTTATTTTATCCTGTAGTAGGCACCCTATTTTAGTACGTAGGCAGAGTATAAACGGACCATTTTCTGTCAATCGGACTTTGTATATTATGTCCATGTCATACCAAATTTTTTCATACATTTTTGTTAAGACAATTTTGTAATAAACTCGAAATCAAACGACACATTAAATCTTTGTTCAGTCTTCATAATATATCTATTCAAAAACTCATTTAGTTCAATTGAACATGAATAGCAATAGTGAGTCGTGGATTGTTTCTGTTTACTCAGTTTGAGATGGCTGACTCAGTTTGCGGAGTATGCTCAGCCCCGGGGTGAATGTTGGTCTAAACTCGATGTCGTCATAAGCTGGGGTAATGTTAGTTTTCCGTTTGTCTTCTCACTACAGTTCATATAAGCTCAAACTTGTTCTGTACACGTTTTGGAGACTATGCAAGTCATCTCATGTATATCTCGTGTGCCGATGAAGATGATGATGGAGTAGAATTATGCGTGTATGTCTGATGTTCTGTGAGAAGAAGTATGCTAGAGTGTCCTCTATTATATGTTAGTGGTTGAAATATTTTTGTATACCTACCATACCTGTTTAAATCTTTATGTTAATTAATGTAATTGGTGTTACCGTTTTAATTAACAATAAACAATAAATAATCTTGGCAAAGAGTTGTAGAAATTGTTTCTCTTAACAGGTAGGGAGTTTATTAAAGTGAAGCTTTTATTTTATCGTCGCGGAGTAGGGATATTTTTACTTTCTCTATGGTGTATAGACTATTGCTCATTTGTGCCAGTGCTCCACGCTATTTTGTTTGTTTTTGTCAGTGTTTAATGTAGATGTTGTTATTTATTTTTATATTTTTTTAACAAAATTTGTAGCCTATAGAGTTTCTCAGGAAATACTTTTTGAAATCCGACGGGCAGTTGCAGAGATTAGTGCGTTCAAACAAACAAACTCTTCTGCTTTATTATTAGTATAGATACCAGAAGGCCAATTCTCGTAATTTAAAACGTTCAAAATCTGGTTGTAGTGTCATCTCGGCGACAAACAAATGTCAAAAACTTGTCAAAATGTAGGGAAATTTGAGGTATTTTTGACAGATTGAGACTGAGAACAGACTGTGAATGTTCTTAAAATTACGAGAATTGCCCCTCTGATACCTACACCCCTCATCACCATCACCTGCCTAGCCTTTTCCCAACTATGTTGGGGTCGGCTTCCAGTTTAACCGCATGCAGCTGGTTACCAGTATTTTACATGGAACGGCTGCCTATCTGACCTCCACAACCCAGTTACTGGGTAATACCTACACTCCTACAGTTCTTATACTATTCGAGATGAATTTTAATTTGAATGAAAAAAAAAACTTTAAAGTGATCTAGGAGTGGAGTTCTACCTTGTCTAGAACTCGTCCAGGCAATCTAAGTTCACAAAGTTTTTGATAGCGCTTCACTTGTTTAGTCTATGGTATAAAGGGAAGAGAAAAAATGCCAGTAAAAATAAAAGTACAAACGGAGGTTATTATTACGTTTTGATTCAATTTCCGAAAGTGGTTTCTCGTAAGAGAGACAGAATATTTAATTTCAATGCCCTCCGTTTCTAAAAAAAAGTCCCAGTAGGTACGGTCACCAAAGGTGATAAGTAACCAGGATCGAATTTAATTAATAGAAAACAAACATTTCATATAACAAATGAAGTTTCATTCGAAAACATGCGTCGGTTTCTTACTAAACTTCAACTATATCCGACGACCCTGATTACTTATCTCTTTTTGTGACTGTACCAATCTCCAGAAAGAACATAATTCTTATATCTGTCAGGGATACTTTAAAACAATTACAAGTTTCGGATGCATCGTAAGAAAAACAATATAACAAGGGGTGCGTCATATACAGAGGGTAGTCAAATTGAAAAGCGTATGACATCGGGGCTTGTTACACCGCAATCTAACTTGCCAAATTAATTTATGAGAAACATGCGAGTAGGGGGTAGAAAAAAATTGGAAAGATTTTGTGACTTTTATGGTTTTATAAATAATGTATTTTTATGTAATTTTTTTTAAATAATGTTGGTGGTATTTGTTTCAGGATGTTTTATATTTTAAGTTGCCAGACTCTTCTGGCAACTTAAAATATAAGGTAGGTCTTTAGTAACCTATGTAAGAAACGCAGCTAGTGTGAAAACTAGTCGTTCGGCAGCCGATTAAGTAATTGTTTTTTAACCAGTTCGAATAATATAATTCAGCGTTCAATAGTCCTTTAGCGTAATCGGCCTATAATGTTCCCACTACTGGGACGCGACTCACTCGTCGTACATACTCATTACCAGCGAGTAATCGCTCATTGCCGTCGCGCACTCGCTGTTCGTTGCTCGCCTACTCGTTTTTAGTTGCTAGCTCCACTCGCTTCTCGTTAATCGCCAGCGGTGGAACAGGTGCCTACATAATCAGCCTATAATGTTCCCACTGCTGGGACACAAGCCTCCTCTCTTCGAGAGGGAGTGGGCTATAATCTACCACGCGAGCCCAGTGCAGGTTGGTAGCTGTCACATCATGTCTTCGAATTTTTGCTTCTAGGACAGGTCGGTTTCCTCACGATGTCTTCCAATAGTTAGTCCTTAACGTTTTATTTATCCTTACAAATAACGTATTTATTGATTTTATTATTTATGTAGGTACACACAGTTAAATACATAGGTATATGACTCATTATAATTTGAGTACAAAGGTACTGCAAATTTCTTAAGATTTTTCTTCCAAAAAACCTGCGAAAGGTGAAGTTAATAAGAAATGTAGACATAAACATAAGTAAGTATACTTAAATAAATATATAATGCTAAAAATATAAACATATATAATATATACAACATATGACTTGTAATATTTGCTACACCAAATCAAGTAAACCTTGTTATACTAACTCACTAAAAAGTAAACTACAATTTTATAAACGATCCACAAACTCTGCAAGTGACCTGTAATCGTATTAAATCACGAACAAATCCAGTTCAAAGCTAACATCCTACCGATTCATCTTCATTAACCCGCTGGAAAGACGAAATCTGTTAACAAAGCAACATTTTACTCTGCGGCACTGTTTTTGTTTCTTCCCGGACTTGGCCGATAAACTTTTAATGCGTTTTTCACTTCGTTATAAAATATTTCAATCGTCGTAATTAGGCGCGAGGCGGCAAAGATCTCGTTACTAGGAGGTACAGTCAGAGGGTATTCTCGTAACTCCTAATTTTCAGAACGTTCACAGTCTGGGGGCATACTAGCAGCTCTTATAGCAGGGCAGAAGTTGAACTGCACTGCTTTTTTGTTCTATGACTAAGTACAAAAAAGCAGTGCCCTGATCTCAGTCTCAATCTGTCAAAAAATTGCTCAATTTACCTTAATTCTTGACAAGTCTTTAACACTCATTGTAGCTGAGATGAGATTGCGACTAGATTTTGAACGTTTTTAATTACGGGATTTGATCACAATCACAGAATTACAATCATCGGTAAACCATATTCTATTGTGCAATAAGCAGACAAAAATAGCCCTTAAGATGACGAACATATTTTGCGTGTGACTGTACAGTCACAAAATATATAGATATATATTAAAGCATCACCGAGAATATTTCCTCGACATAATAGGTAGATTTATTAAACTAATTACGGGTGTGAATAATTTAAGACGTAACTTTTAGTGCCTAAAATGTTTGAAGGTAGCGTTTATTTGGTTTCATTATTTTTCTAATTAATTCATTAATATTTCTGTACAGTTCGTGGCGAAATAAATCGTGAAAAATATACTACCTGTAAAATTAAATCGTAGGCGAAATATATAAATAATACCCATATTTCGGCCCGAGGGGCCCGTGGCTAAATAATAACAGCCGCACAGGTCGATCGATCAGGTTACGCTACGCTTGCCGCGGTTGGTCTATGGATGGGCGACCATCTTTACATACCGAGACCCCTCCGTGCCTCGGAAAGCACGTTAAGCTGTTGGTCCCGGCTGTCATTCGTAGGTCTTTGACAGTCGTTACCGGTAGTCAGAAGCCCGAAAGTCTGACAACCAGTGTTACCAAGGGGTATCGTATTACCCAGTAACTGGGTTGTGGAGGTCAGATAGGCAGTCGCTCCATGTAAAATACTGGTATTCAGCTGAATCCGGTTAGACTGGAAGCCGACCCCAACATAGTTGGGAAAAAGGCTAGGCAGATGATGATGATGACCCATATTTCGCCAGTTTTGTTTAAAACCCATGCAGTAGGGGGCAAGCCTATTGGCATCCACCGGGCACAAATCCAGATTCCAGGCTGCTACTAAGAAAATCCGGATGGAAAAACCTAATAACATTTTGCCCGACCCGAGAATCGAACCCACGACCTCATGCCCAGCGTTAGCGCTTGCGACCAGAAGACCAACGATGCAGTAAAAAAAAAAAACATATTCTAAGAAATCGGTGTAAATCAAAAGTCATTTATTTAATCAAGCTGAGAATCAGCACTTTTTAAACGTCAAAATTACACAGACAACCGCCCAAACGACCGCCCTTCTCCACTTCCTAGTGCCCTCGCTGGGAAGAAGAAGTGTTGCAACCAGTCAAAATTATACTTACAAAAAAATTCTTCTAAGTAGGTATGTTATGGTCCAATCACATTTCAACAGTAATATTTAAAAAAAAAAAATGAAAACATGTAGAAGTCAAACTTTGACACACGTGAAAGCTTTACTACACACCACAATAAATAATTAATGTAAAATACTCACAAAATCATACAGATATCTTATTAATTTATACACATTCATGTATTAATCATGAATATCTCATTACAATGTAATTATATTCATATCATTACACATTAACATCTGAGCGCACACGAACTGAGTATCGATATTAATTTGTGATAGACATGCGAAAAATCCAACTTTAGTCACGAGAATAAATATGTAGCCACTTAGAAATGACCAAAAGCGATTTTCTCCTGAGCAGTGGTGGCTAAGTGGTAACGGCCGCGACTTACGAGTTGTAGATCGCAGGTTCGAACCCAGACAGGCGCTTCGA
This sequence comes from Apamea monoglypha, assembly GCA_911387795.2. NCBI lineage: Eukaryota > Metazoa > Arthropoda > Insecta > Lepidoptera > Noctuidae > Apamea > Apamea monoglypha. The sequence continues at coordinate 7,542,390 of OU426918.1, forward strand.
ATTCGAAGACATGTGACATCTGCTAACCCGCACTGGGCCCGCGTGGTGGATTACGGCCCATTCCCTATCACCGAGAGGAGGCCTGTGTCCCAACAGTGGGAACATTAAGGGCTGATTATGTGATTTTCTCCTAAAAAAAAGTGGTGTGGCGAATATAACCTACACTATTAAAAAGCTCATCTCCAATTCCCTTCTTTATTTTAGAGAAGGAGAAATGATAAAAATGTCGTGAACTATCCAGTTTTGAGTATGAAGTGACTAAGAGTAGGGGAAGATCAATGAAACGATGGACGGACTGTGTCGAAGATGATAATTGCTAGAAAGGGGGTGACTACCGAGATGACGACCAATAGAAAAGTATCGAAGAAAAGGACTTGTTGTACCGACCCCAAATAAATTGGGATAAGGGCAGGAGAATGATTATGATTATTATCACGAGAAAATAGCTTTAGAATTTTGCAAAGTGTGTACATATTGGTGCTCGTGACTGTACGTTGTATATTATTCTGTTTAAACATATGAAATAAATCCAAGGACTGTAAGATTACACTTTTCAGGTCTTTTCTTTTCAGGATTAGTGATGTTAATTTTATCATACAATGGTTTTATGAATTTTCAGAGAAATTTTCTTAATAAGATACTCTCTTACCGTCTGTAAGTATGATAAAGGAATAGATTTTTATATCAAAAAGATTAGTTGCAGGTTCATGTGACAACATGAGTTTCTTATGCTTTGACTGACTTCTGTCCGCGGGTTCGCCTGCGTTGTGTCGGAAAGTATCCTGTTTTAAGAAACACTAATTCTATTTCTAAAATAAAAGTAGCCTATGTTACTCCTTATAGAATTAGCTATCTACCAGCTGTTTAGGATATAAGCCGGAACAAATAGACGGACAGACAATAATTAAAAAAAATGTTTATTCGTTATAAGTACCGTATATACTTTCCTAATCATTTAGTAAAAAGCTGTTAATTTGGCATTACAGACATACACTTCAATTTTATTTATATAAGATATGAAAAAAAAACTAATAAAATCTAATCGAATCTATATAAATAAATAAAATTAAAGGACCGGAAAAGGCAAGCAAAAATTACTTATGAAGAAGGTAAACAATACAACAATAACGACAACATTTTCACGACAACTCTTTGACAATTTACCACATAACTTAAATAAACAGAATTCTTAGCAAAAGCGCATACATCTTCCCGTCATGTAAATTGAATACGTTAACAAACATGCAACATAATTGAAGAAACTTATTGAAATATCAAACGTAACTTAGTTCTGAATTGACTTGGCACAATGCAAGTTACGTCCGCTTGTTTACACTAACTTAGCGCAGTACTGCGCCGCCGTGATTGCAACTTAATCGCTAACTTAGCGTTTAGAACAAGTTTTAATTCTTAAGGTATTGTACAAACTTATTGTTTGTTGAATAGCGAGCATTGTTAGCGTGGCTGCAATTAGTGGTGGTCGCTGCACTTTGCCTTATCACTCGAGTTATGTGCTAGATTAAACCAAGTTATTCGTATGTAAGAGAAAGAACTTGGAATCTTTTTCCTAGATCCTCAGACGGAAAAAGTAACTGCAGTAGACGGTGTTGCCGTAATAGGATATATTAGAATGACGAACAAAGTCTAGCTAGTTTTGCTTTTGAGGTACATTTCCTTACCTTCAGATATTTTAAAAATCTTTGTCTGAGAGAACGGATGGCATTAGTACACTTCTTGTGATTTTCTTCTAGGAATTTTGAAGAACTCGGGATGAATTTAACGAGCGCTGGAAGCTGTTGAAGTAAAATCTCCTTTTTACACAGAGTTGTTACGTTCTTATGTAGGTAGGTATCTACCAGGAATTACTGATAGTGACGTCATTAGTAGGAATGTAATCATGATGTAGAACACAAAATGGAACGTGAAATAGTTCCATTTGATTCTCATCAATCATGATGATTTTACAAAAATAAAACAGTATAATAAATCCATGAATTATAAGATTTAAACTCTCAAAACGGTGAAGGAAAACATCGTGAGGGAACCGGCATGTCCTAGAAGCAAACATTCGAAGATTTGTGCTACCAACCCGCACTGGGCCCGCGTGGTAGATTATGACCCATTCCCTCTTACAGAGAGAAGGCCTGAGTCCCAGCAGTGGGAACATTATAGGCTGATTATGTATGTATGTTACGTAACTAAACAAACTACTTATTTGTATGAGATTTGTTGAGAATCGAGTTGAATGGTTTGCAATTGGTGAGGAGTATGTCCAGCAGTGGACTACTATAGGCTGATTGTGATGACGAATTTAATCGTCTACCAAGCAACAGTAACATACTTTGATAGTTATATAAGGTATACGTATCTATCTCAATTATTTGCAACAACATTCCCCAGTCCCGCAGTATTTTTCATATCATTTATCATTCTAAAACTGCACCGCTGACGTTCCACATTTATATCTCACTACAGAGCATCCGGCTCGCACTGTACCGCGTCAGTCATGACGTCAGACCGCACATTCACGTCATTTCCCCTAAAAATAATAACTACACATCATTCAGGAACGTTTGCAAGCCAAGCTTTTCAGACTGTGAATTTTGACTAGGAAAAGCTGTAATAAATTAACAGTCATTTCTATTTTCTACGTCTCGGAAGCGTAGGGAAATTATATGGTGCGCGTACGGTTAGTTACTTCATGGGAAGATGAATGAGAAACGAACTTAGATAGAATTCGGTAGTATTTGCAGCTGCACGTCGTGGCTGTGACAAGAAGATCCACTGAGCATGATGCTATATCTATCTATATACTATGGGGGACCTACAGCATTGTGCTGATTTTCAGTGGTCAACCAAAATTCTAATTTGAATTTCATAATCAGCCTATAATATTCCCCGCTGGGACACAGGCCGACTCTGTGAGAGGGAGTGAACCGTAATCCACCACGCGCACCACGCCCAGAAATTTCAATTGCGTCCCCTAATTATTATATAGAAACGCACAATCTTTGCACTACAGGTCGGCTGTTTTCATAGTTAACAGAATGCCTGTTCGCAATTATTGCAGCATGGCTGATTCATGATCATTTTAATCAATTAATTAAAATGACACTAAATACAATGGCTAATTTATAAATCAATCCTTCAATTCCATTCAAAATACGCCAAATAAAATCACAAGAGTCATAAACACAACTCATGTGACACACATGCGGCACTCATGCGGGATGCGGGATCGAAGTCAAGCAATGTTTATATCATTATAAAAAAATAAAAAAAAATCTTGTTGTTTGCCATTTATTAGCAAGACGTAAACGAAATTTCATTGGATATAAATCAACCGTGTGATTGACAAGTTGGTATCTTGTACCTACAAACTTGACTAGTACTTCATGGCGATGTAAAGGAGACTTTAAACCTGTTTATTGCATACATGTTAGACACAGAGGTTTATTTAGTAAGAACATGCCGATATCGTGTAGAATATTTTACGATTGACATGTTCATTAAGTATGTTTGTATGACTAATCGTTAGCAAATTGGCAACAGAAAAAAATATCAAGATGCATGATGTGTTTCACTCATATTTGTAATTTTCGGTCTGTCAAAGTGCGCCTGCGATCTTTCTTGTCAACTCATTCGGTGGACAGACTGCCATCGCAATCTTTTAACACTTCATCATTGTTTTACTCCAGCTTCATCACTATACTATCAATCAGTCTGCCTCGACTTTTCCTAACAATTTTGGCTTCCAGTATAACCGGATGCAGCTGAATACTAGTAATTGACATGGAGCGACTGCCTGACCTCTGAACTCCACAACCTAGTTACTGGATAACACGATACCCCTCGGTAAGGCTGGTTGTCAGACTGGTGGGTTTGAATACTCAATACATTTATTTGCATTCCACAATGTGAACTTAATAATAATAAGTTGCCAATACGCCTGATATAGTGGTGGTGGATCGATCAGAGCGGCGCGCAATGATTGTTGACATAACAGTCCCGCATGATGAAAACCTTATGAAAGCCGAGAAAGATAAACAAATCAAGTATCTTGACTTGGCTCGCGAGGTTGTCGACATGTGACATGTGGACTCAGCAATCGTTGTGCCGATAGTCGTGTCAGCCAATGGATTAATAGCCAAGAGCCTCGACCAAAACCTGAGGAGGCTCTCATTGGGCAGCTGGATCAAGGGCTTGATTCAGAAAGCGGTACTTCTGGACACGGCTCGTATTGTCAGAAGGTTCCTCTCTCTGGAGCCCTGACCGCCAGTAGCTTGGACCCTGTTCCCGATACCCGTGGGCTACTATTTTTTATATTTTTAAATGTTTTTTTATCTTTTTGTTTATAAAAATATTTAAAATGTAATTTATATGTACTTAGTTGAAATAAAAATATAATATAATAGTAATAATAAGTATTTATTTTCTCACCACAATAATCATTACAGACATTGTTACACATGATATATATTATTAGGGTGGTAGTTAGGTACATTATAAAATATACATAATTTTAGATCATTATGGACCCTGTCGGGCACAGCGAGATAGGTTTCTGCCCTGTTAAGACTGTCAAAGATCCGCGAATGACAACCAAGACCATTAGCTTCACGTGCTTTCCGAGGCACTGAGGGGTCACGATATGTAATAGACGGTCACCCATCGACGAAAGAACCGCGGTAAACGTAGCTTTACCTTCGATCGACCCGTGCTGCTGTTATTATTTAGCCACGAGCCCCTCTATATATATATATATCACTCACTATACTATTAATATCATTAAAAAATTACGTGAGAAAAATGATCTGTGTTGATGATGTGTTTCTACTTCAAAGTAATCATGAAAAAACTTCCCTAACTTACTGAAAAAGGCAACTGTTTAGCTGAAAGCCGACTTAATACAGTAAAGAACAGCGTAAAAGAGCCGTTAAACAAAAACAGTTTGCTTTTTAAACCGTGCAAATTACTTTGAAAATGTCGTTACCACAGATTTCCTGCTTAACTCTAATTTAGTAACAAAACGCCTAGCTAACAGTGTGGCAATACCATGAATCATCACACCCCCCTCCTCCTCTTATTTACGATAAACTTTAGTCATGTTAATCATACCGTTATGATCTTACGGCCATTATAAATTAAACAAGAAACTTAGTTCCCCACTCGAAAGAATAAATTTCGCGGAGCCGAGATGATTTAATTATAACAATAGTTAATTAATTAATTTCGAGGGTATCCAACGTTCGGGAAGAAGCGATAAAATAATTGGATCCGTCAAAATTATGGGAAGCCAATCGCTCCCTTCGAATTGATTATATATTTAAGAACGGGAGGTTTTAAAAAGTCATTATTAATGTTCAAGGCCGCCCTTATTAATTGTTTAACGATTTAACGGGTATCTATCTATATACTAATAATAAAGCTGAACAGCTTGATTGTTTGTTTAAACGTGCTAGAACAGCTGAACGGATTTAGATGCCAATTGGCACATGGGTAGACCTTGAGCTGGAATAGGACACAGGATACTTTTTATCCCGATATTTCTACGGGATCTAGTCTTATGTGGGTGAAACCGCGGGGCGCAGCTAGCAAAAAATTGTTTGTTTGTATGTACGGGGTAATCTCTGGAACTACCAGTCGGATTTGAAAATTTATTTTTGCATTTGATAGCCCAAATCTTGAGGAAGGGTTTAGGCTACTTAACATCACGCTGGGACCTTTTGGAGTGGAGCAAAAAGGAAAAAGTCTGTAAGAACGCTAAACGAAAACGAATTTATAACGCGGGCAGACGATGCGATGCGACGCGACAGGGTAGGTTGGGGAACCAGAACTCTCAAGTGGACGAAGTCGCGGGCAGCTAGTCTAGTCATAATTAAGGGTGCCATATTGTTAATTAGGAAAGCTTTAGACAAGTGATTTTTTAAAAGAAGATCATTACTTGTAATTTATTCTGCGGTTTTCGGGAAAATCCCATTTATTGCTCAGGATATTTACTTGATCTAATGCTTTTAAACCACTTCCTAAGTGCATTAACCTAAAATCACAATTTCCACAAACCCAACCACCTAAAAAAACATTCTAAACTCCATGAAAGACCCACTTTTCCTCCAACTAGTCGACAAACCTAAGTACAATTTTTATTTTATCTAGTAAAAAGGATTTCACGTCGGCTGTCAGCCCGAGGCATAGTTAGCCAACTCTATATTAATGCATTCATTAATGTAATTAATGGAGTTAGGTAACTGTCATAATAACAACTTCCCTCGACTCGTGAATAGTTGAAGAGCGCGGTTTTCCTCGGTGGAAATATAACACGGTCAATGTACGGACGGTATTTATCATTGTTCATCGGGTGAATTGGTATTTTAAGAGATGGACTATGTTGGTATTTTAATCTTTTTTTTAGAGTGTGTGTTTTGTGGAGATTCTTGTCCGTTCTTCTCTATTGGAACCTACTAGGCTTCGGAATGGTCAACGAGCTTCATCTTTGTGACTGACTTAGGGGAACCAACTAGGCTTTGGAATGGTCAACTAGTTTTTTCTTTGTGACTGACATGCCGGTTTTTTCACGATGTTTTCTTTCACCGTTGTGAGACCAGTGGTGATGAAATAATTTACACAAAGTAAGTGCCTGTCTACCCGACCGTCCGACCGTCTGTGAACCTACGACCTACAACTCGTAAGTAGCGAACCACTGGGCCACTACGGCTCTTGCTTTAAGTATCTTGATTTTATTAGTCTGTAGTAATTACCACTTGAAAAACAGTGTTTCCAATATAGCACAACCGAAATTCTCATATATAGAAGTCGACTCCAATAGGCCAAATTGATTGCGAAATAACCATTTTAATTGCTCTTAAGAAAATTATTTAAAGTGATCTCTCTCGTTTGGGACTTCTTCGAAACAATCCAAAGATTATTCATATTCTTCGTTAAGCAATACAAAACTATAAAATAATTAAAACAATTTTCTATTGATGTGAAGCCCTTTATTATCAAAAACAGTTCTCACAGTTAATTCGTTTTGTGTCATTCAATTAGTACAGTTAATTAATTTATTGTAACGGGACACCCCTAGGGATGCTCGGTACAACCGCTCGACATTTCGATTAAAACTTCGCGTCCTTCCCGATTCATATTAACATTGTACCGTTTGTTTGATTTTGTTTAGATATTTACGAAATTTCCAATCTCTATTATGTGGTTTTTGTGAAGCCCCTGCCATTTTGAATTTTGCTGATGGCTTTTAGGGTTGCTAATGTCATTACTTTCATAGTTGCTGTAATAACCCGATATTTTTACTGCCTCACTGGTATTGCGAGCGTTACTGCTGAGCATGAGGACCTGGATTCGATTCGTGAGTTGGGCAAAATTTTATTGGGGTTTTCCATCTAGAATTTCTCAGTACCAGCCCGGAGTCTGGATTTGTGCCCTTTTGATGGCAATAGGCTCGCCCCCCATTACATTGGACTTAAACATACCTGGAGGAATGTGGGTGTACTATAGGTACAAACAGCTCTTCCTAAGCTTTCGGCGAGGAACACAGGCTTGAATTTTTGTTATGAGTTCTTTGTCATAAAGAAAAAAGGCATAGATATTGACATTTTAAATAGTGGGAAAATGGACAGACGTAGATGGATAGAATACTCTTTAATATGTACATCCTAAATATACATAATTGTATAAATTTTACAAGGGGTGGTCACACAATGGGCGCTCTTATCGCTAAAAGCAATATTTTAAAGACAACTTTTGGATGGATTAAGGGAGAAACAAGAGACTAGAAGAAGGAGTAATATTTATTTACTTATAACTAAACCCAAGAAACCCGTTTTAACAAAGCCTTCACAAACACAAATAACAAGAACCTCAACACAAACCCAATTCAATCGAAACCCGATATCAAATCATACCCGGAAAATATCAGGATCTGTTATTTGGTCGCTTCCATAATGCCTAATTCGGCTAAATTCTACAAGATTGCCGTATCGTATGCCGTTATCGTCAGTCAATTGGTTTGAACATATCACTAAACTGTGTTCAGTGATATGTTCTGATTCTAGTAAAGGCGGCAAAGTGAACTCGAAACGGTTGGTTGGACCCGAATCGCATAGTTTCGATCCCGGCTAGGGGGACACGTAACAAAACTGGGAGGCTCGCGTAGCCGCATTCCGGCGATTCTGTTATAGATATAACACTATACGGACGTAATATCACGCCTTTTGCCAATAGGATAAATACTAAAAACACAATCCAGCGTATAATGTTCCCACTGTGGGGACACAGACCTTTCTTCGAGAGGGACTGGGCTGTTATCTGTCACGCGGGCCCAGTGCGGGTTGCTAGAGGTCACATGTGTTCGAATTTTTGGTTCTAGAACATGCCGGTTTCCTCTCGATGTTTCCATCACCGTTTGGAGAGCAGTGGTGAAATTATATACAAAATTATAGTGCCTGCCTGGGTTCGAACCCATGAACTACGACTCGTAAGACGGTACGACAGGGCCGTTTCCACTGGGCCACCACTGGTCAAAGACTACAAACGCGAAGGTATAATAAATATAAAATGTAAAGGAGAATGAACATGAAGTTAAAACATCTTCAGTTGGTATACTTGGTATGACTTAAGATGAAAACACCTTCATAAATATCGGTACCAAAAAAACTACTAAAAAAAATATTTTGTAAATATGTAGTTCCTTTTGTAAATCAATTTCACCAAACATAGTTCACTAAGCCAGACATCAAACTAATACCTGCGCGCAATCAAACAAATGTTTTCACCATCTACATAAAGTACGGTTGTATCGCGCTGTCGGTCTGTTCGACGCTTATATTCGTCACAGCACAAGCCGTATTGAGTCGTAATGCGGACTGATCTCCGCGACCGGCCGTGCATTCGCGCCAATATATTATTCATATCGTTTTCAACGGACCCAGCATCCCCACACGGAATATTAGAGAGGCATATCTACCGAGTTTAACCCGGCTTCCCGAATACATCGCTAACTAAATTGTTTTCGACGTTTCCCATCCCTATTCGTGTATCGATGTATTCGTACGACGAAATTATGATACGGATTCCTAAATGGTGCTCGCAGATGTTGGTGATTAAGAGTGTCGTAAACTTTTTTAGTATGGTTTCCTTAATCGAGATAAATGTAGGGTTTAAATTGTATAACTATTAAACATTTATTTAATAAGAACAAACTGATTTTCTTTGAATTATTTTTCACTTTTGATAAATGATAAATGATTTTATTTCTGTAAGAAAAACACTTTTGCATGTCGATCCTATTGTAAAAACTAGATGAGATGATTCCGCATTTCCTATCTGACTGCTCTGAGAACAAAGGCCGAAACAAACTTACAGGTCACATTCCCTTTTGAAGTCCAGATATAATTTTGGTCAGATCATGTGTAGACATGTAGATTGATGACTGAAATGGTCTTTTGAGGAAAGAACCATACAGATTGAGTAAGTAGTTTTAGTAAAATATTAAAATGATTGAAAATTAAATGATTCTCTCTAGAAGCGAAGGCATTGTCCGTAGTTACGTTGAAGAGATTTCCCTTTTAGCTATGGACACTATTTGGACATGAATGGACTTTATGGACACTTATAATATGGTTTTCTGGTTAGTTTGGTGACACCCCACTTTGAAATAGGCATCCTACCGTATCCGTTACGTAAGGGACATATTTTGGTCAGTGGGTCGTCTTAGGGGCGGATTTGTAGGAGTTGGAGCGCTTAGGGGCACTATGAGAAGGCCTATTTCTCGGTAACTGTGCGTCGTAGGACCATGCCTCTCAGAGGCTTAATGGTTTCTATAGACACGGTAAACCCGATACTTAAATTAAATTGGTAAACTTCCAAGAAAAACTCACTCCATAGCGCCCCAGGGCTACCCTCAAACCCATATGTTGCTATCACAAACTTTGCACTATATTTTGTCCTTACAGAATCACGTCCAAACATTTGTAAAAACACTGGCTTCTCAATACTAAAGGTTATCATTTATTGGCAGGTTGGCGCAGCTATGATGTCCTGTCCTCTTCCACTGCCGCTCCTGCCGGCACTTCATCCGCAACCTGCATTGGCATCAGACTTCCCTATCCACATTGGAATAAAGGTAAGTTTTGAATGGCTTTTAGATAGTTTGGTGTTGCATGTTAATAACAAATGTAATGTTTAATTGTGTAATTTGGTGGACATTCTTGTGTGTTTCTGTTTTTTTTTGTGGTGTTTTTTTTCTAATGTTAGTAGATGTAATGATTGGTACATTCGTGTTCTTATCTGTATTATGTGACTAGTCATCATATTTTGTCTACTCAAGTTCGCCATATATGTACCTCCAACTTGTCTTGGGGCGAACTGTGACAAAACAAACTCGAAGGTTCAAACGTTACAAATGATGCCTCACCTCTATTTGTGCTCGCACACCTGCTCTAAGGAATTCCAAAATTAACGTTCCCCATTTTGGAAAGTCGGTATATGGCGTACTATTTAATCGTCTAATACTAATCATTTTCATTTAGGTACATGTCCTAATCACTTTTAGATTCGGCGCACAAAACACAACTTCCATCTAGGTTTTCGACGACACGAATTTATTCTCCACGCTCTAACCTCCTCTGTCTGCAGTAAAAAGTCGTTTGCTTTCGTTGGTAAGTAGAAAAAAAAAATGTAATTTAATCTGTTCGCTCTCCAACGAGTTTCAGGCAACTTAAATTGCGAATATATCAAAGCTTAAATAATATGAAGTAAGCGAAAGAATATAACGTAACTTTGAGATTGTCGACGACGCTTACTTTCTTACGGTTTGTATACAATGTACATTTCAAAAAGATTAGTAGGTATATTTATCTGCACACTCAAGTGAGTAAAGGGTAACACTTCATTATTACATCGAATTCAAGTTAATGCCTTTGCGGCTGTTTGAGAACAGCCGATATATACTGTAAAAATATGAAGTGAGCTATCAATAGTGTCAATTCCTAGCATCAGCCGATCGATTCTGTAAAAATCTTACCGTGAACACTTAGGTGAAGTGAGCTGTCATGTACCTGTCTCACAGTGAAAACTTAGGTGAAGTGAGCGTGGAGTGAGCTGTCATTCCAACTAATGCTACACTATTGACAGCTCACTCTAAGCTCACTTGACCTAACTTTTCACGGTGAGACAGGTACAATGACAGCTCACTTCACCTAAGTGGTCACGGTTTGTTTTTTAAAGAATAAATCTACTGATCCTTTTTTTCCGTGGTTTTAAGTCGAACTCCTACCGACTAAAACTCCACTGTTCTTTCTAGTACCATGAGTCGGGGAAGATCTACTGATTCTAACTTATTTTATTAGCTACAGACTAACTGGGAATATGTATGCATACCTGCACAAAATGGCGTTTCATTAACTTACACAATAATATGACTTTAAACTGTCGTGCATTTAGTATTGAACTAAATGTAGAACGGCACCTGTGGGCTATGGGAAAAATCCCAAATAGGCTCAGGTGGAACAGTCGGCATCAGTGGAGGATGTCGACTCAGGGCGACGGCTGATGAACGTCTTGCACGTCAAAGGCGGCGCCCACAGACTCTAAGGCGGTCCACTGTACACCCACCAACTCGCATTAGACAAGCGCGGTGGGTTAATTTGTCTAAACCTCTACTCTCTCATGACACACAACAATAAAAATGCGCCTCAAGTACCCGGCATCGGTTCCAGCAGAGCCGATGCTGAGACAGACATTAGGCAGACTCTCTGGAACCAAGGGACCTCAAAATCCCCCCTTATTGGTCCTTGGCAGCTCTGGACAGAGAGAGGTGGAAAGAGAGTAGGGAGACCTTTGCCCAGCAGTGCGACATTAACGGCTAAAAAAAAAAATAAAAAAAATAAATCAGTCATCATTAATTATCTCAAAAGATACGCCAGCACTCATTTCATACACTCAAGCACACATACACACACTGTATCAGCGTGTAAAACCGTCGAACAACATTAAACTCTCGTAACAATTATGTGACTGCCATCATTAATGCGGACACCGGTCAAATAAATGAGCTATATTTGATAACCGTCCATAATCGGCTTATATGGCAACACCTGAACAAAAACAAACTATTAGCCAAATGAATGCGCAACGAAACGTAGGTATCGGGATTACCAAGTGTTGCCAATTCAATAAATTGATGCGACATGGCTGTGAATAGGGGAGTTTATTGTAACTTGAGTTGACACATGAATTTATGGAATGGAATGAGTCATTTTGAATAGATATCTGAAGGCCAATTCTCGTAATTTAAAACATTCAAAATCTAGTCGCAGTCTCATCTCGGCGACAAAAATATGTCAAACACTTGTCAAAATGTCGGGAAATTAAAAGTATTTTTTGACAGATTGAGACTGAGATCAGACTGTGAACGTTCTTAAAATTACGAGAATTGCCCCTCTGTTCGGCGTAGTGGGTAAGTTGGTGTTGTGAGTTCGATACACTTATGGATCAAATTTTTGTGTACATAACCCATTTGTCAGGTTATGTATCTACGCTATGTTCCCTGTTCTAGTTTTACCTATGTATGGGATTTATTTGATAGAACAGAATATTCTTTATTATGTACGGTCACCAAAGGAGATAAGTAACGAGGGTCGGCGGATATAGTTGAAGTTTAGTAAGAAACTGGTAGATTTTTTCGAATAAAATTTAATTTAATCAATAGAAAACAAACAGTTAATTTATCAAATTAAATTTCATTCGAAAACATCCATTGGTCGCTTATCGGTTTCGTATGAGTCCGAAATAAAAGATTTGATTTGATTAAACTACAACTATATCCGACGATCCTGGTTACTTATCTCTTTTGGTGACTGTACACCATAAATATTACAGAATATAAATGTAGAAATTTTACAAGGGGTGACACAATGGGCGTTCTTCTCGGTAAAAGCGATGTTTTAAAGACAACCTTTGGATGGATTTAGAGCGAAATGAGAGACAATACTGCAGGTGTCTGTTGATCCCTGTTGAACGGAATTTGTTTCAAAGAGCTGCGAGTAGTTGATTAACACACTAACAGGAGGAATGGTTTTCATTTTGACAGTTCAACAACATTCATTGCGTTATTTACATTGTTGAGCAGTTACCTTTTTCTAACATATGAAGCAATGGATAAGCAATGTTCTTCAAAATGGTTGCTATTTCCAATAAAAAAGTATAGTTTGATAGTTATTCTTACATTATGATTTCTATTAGCTGTCTTTTCTCAAATTATTTAGCTATAAGATTCCCAATTAATTCACTTAAAATATAAATGTATTAAAAAAAACCTAAACATACTTGAAGATTAAAAGTTCACAAAAATTGCAAAGATAAACCTAATTAAACGAAAAATAACCGCTTAAGTAAAACTAAATTATTTAACTTAAATATTATAACGGGGAGATCAAACGAACCTTACCCACAACGTAAGATTCCTTTTCGGAAAATGTTTAACTATAAATATTAATTTTAATCTAGCGGTTTCAGTGAATTATTAAAATAACTCATTTATCAATCGCTATGGAGGTATCAATTTATCTGATCTATAGGTACTTATTTAAGTTCATCGTCGAGATTGGATCCTGGAAACAAGTTTACTTAACAAGAAAATTACTTAAATAAGTCATTAAAAGTACCTGTAAGTTAACTCTTTGATTGTAGTAATTAGAGACACAATAGAAAGACAATTGCTTATGTCGGACTGTGTAACATAAGACATTCGAGAGGTTAAGTTACACAAGTGTCAAACCAAAATCCGACGAATGCCTTCAGCAAATTGGCATTACTTGATCGTTTTATCAAACCAATAAAAATACTCGTAAATCAATCAAAAAAACGACATCCAATATCTTTACAAGCCACGTTTTCATGGTTTCCCCGCTTTTGAACAAATTGTTAAATTCACAAACTTTCAAAACGACTTGATTCATTGTTCAAAATGTTAATACAAAGAATGAATGGACGAGGACAATTCCCCGTTAACAATGCAATCTAGACGAATAACGATGAGTCGAAAGTATATAAGATTTACGATGACTGCCAAATTTGATTTCATAAAAACAGATTTACAACACTAGCTGTTCATAAATACATCCAAGAAGCATTAAATATTATAAACAATAAACAATATGCAATATGCAGTAGGGATATTACTGGACAGGACCAAGGCCTACGACAAAGTGCAATTTAAAATATTATTAAATAAGCTATACGGAATAGGAACACGCGGAAAAGCCCATGACTGGTTCGCATCATATTTAAAAGATAGAAAGCAAATAGTTGAGATTGAATATTACAATAAAAAAACAAAAGAAGCACAGCTCATTAGATCTGATGTTAAATCAATACATGCCTCAATTCCCCAGGGAAGTGGTATAGGTTGCCTCCTTTTCCTAATATATATAAATGACCTCCCCATAGACGGGCCACATTTTTGTGGATGATATCTCGATCCTGACTTCATGCCAAACAAATGCTAATTCAAATGAAAAACTTACAAACTATTCTTGTAAAAACTGTAAACTGGATGAGCGACGAAATAAATTTTACCAAAACCAAATAAATATAGATTTTACTTTTAATCAACATAAATTAGAAACAGTTAATAATTTCACTCTCTTAGGTTTAACAATAGACTCATACAAGCTGGAAAACACATACAGACAGTAAAATCAAACATTTCAAAGTTTTCATAATTACGAGTATGCTCTTCGCGAAATAAAAAATACTGCTAACCGTAGTCTAGTCACATACTACGCGTATGCCCACGCTTGGTTTAACTGTGGCATCATCTTATGGGGAAATAACATTACCCTCAAAAAAAAGCTAATACGAATAATTACCAATATAGAACCAACAGATAGTTGCAAGCCTTACTTTCAAAAACACAAGATTCTCACCTTAGTTGGTATTTATATCTTGGAATTATGTAAATTAGTTCGTAAATATCCAGATTCTTACAGCACACGGAGAGCCATACAAACAAATTCCCCTCCCGCTTTAAACTACATTCATCTAGTCCATATTCAATGTCAATAGAAATATATACTAAATTACCAGATGATGATGATTTAAATAAACTAAAGCAGTACTTAATTTAAAAAAAAGCTATTTCACGATACAAGAATATCTAACGAATAAATTCAATAAAAATAATACATAACTGTGAATAACAGATATATTTAAATAAGTAAAATAACAAAAATAAATTATACTATAATACTTAATAATTGTGTTATAATAATTGTAACTTAATAACAAAGAAAATTAATAAAGCGCTCTTCCTCTCTCTACTTATTTAAAAATTTTCTGTGCCCGACAGGGTCCATAATTGTTTCTATTGTTTTTCTTTTATTAACCACCTGTAATTGTACACCTGTAATCCATAATGATTGCAATAAACGATTTGAAATTTGAAGTGTAAACTGTGCCTTAAAGAATTACTGCCTCAGCTTTCCTGCTCTGTCGTCATTCCAGTGTCAATATTTGAGATGAACTTTCGCCCAATTACCTTTGCAAGTTAAACCGTCTTAATTTATAAGTATTGATTTGTGCCTGCCGCCTGCCGACTTTAATTAGTTTCAAGCTTTGAGACTCGCCTCATTTATTATCTGTTAGATCTGTTGCTACAGTTCAATCGTACACAGTACATTTCAGACGAAATATATTATTTATGAAACGAGATAAATGATTCTTTGTTTAAAAACTCAAGGATAAACGCTGAATCCAATTCTCTGTTCCTCCTTTGTCTTACCGGTTATAACATTACGTAAAGTTGATTAAGCATATTTACAAAAATACTAGCCGGAAAACACGCCGTTTGAAATCCCCCAATTTGTACAAAACAGTGGAGTCGCCGTGCCACCGCATTACCAAATAAAATTTAACAAACAAAACGGTTTACGGAAAGTTCAAAGTATTTTATACCGACTCGAGCACGCTCCATTTCGCACCGGGCGAAGTCATCAAAAAACTATTAAGCTGCAACTTTAAACACACGTGCACTTTTCTAAACGTGCATTATCACAAAAAAACCATAACCAAGATTAGCGCACGCCACGATGCATAAGTTTACTCATTAAACACCAATTTCCCCAAACGTCAGGAGAGCAAAATATGAAAAATTTGTTGTTCGCAGCTCGCTGCTTGAAGGCGAACTTTATGAAGAATACTTTGAATAATGCCACGAGAGCACTTTCTTAAGTTACGCTCCTTATTCAACTAAAAGAGTTTATATTTCAAATACTATTACTGCGCCTGTCAACTTAATTTACCCTGTTGATTCAATTTTCGTCCACGAGTGCCATATTTCAGTAGTCGTGGAGATTTCAATTCATACATATTTGAATAAATAAATATGCATGAAACCAATTTATAGAGGCCGCCTGAGTCGGCCGCCGGCTGAGCGGTACAATATCAGTGCCCTCATTAGATGTATCCCGCTGCTACGGCGTAGTCGCCTACGAGTTTTGCTACGGAAGCGCCACGTAGACCGCTACGATACAGCTTTGTCGTTTATTGTCTCATATTCGCGGCGCGGGCGGCCTTATTATGTGGTTTGTTTTGTAATATCCCACTTTTTTTTTTCATTTATATTTAACACTGTTTTGTTGTGGAATTTATATTTTATTGAAAGGCCTATGAAAGCCCGTTCAAACGCATAATGAACATTAAATTGAGAGTTTTCAAATTGTTTTGTAACGGATTATGGCCGCGGGGATTATAAGCGTTGAACGCTGAAAACATCGACAGATATGAAATTAAATTAAGTATATTGCATAATAATCTGTTGAAACTAGTTCCATTTATTGTACCTGTTTATAGAAAATCAGGATTCAATTAAATGTTTAGTATTTTAGTTACATACTGAGTGATTTGCATCGACGTTGTTAGTTTGTATCATCTAGAGATTATAGTAAAAGGAAAGAAAAAAAATAAAGAAAAGTATTTTATTTGGGACACACACAGGAAAAACAAATAGTAAAAACAGGACCATTTAAAACTAACGAAGTTAAATTTAAAAGCAACCAAACCAAACCAAACCTGTGCGAGGCCAAAAAACCTCATATCTCAAAAAATACCGCACTCAGAAAAAAAAGTAGATAACTGGAAATAAATTCTAAAATAAAACAGCAGCTAGTCCCACATCCGTCAATACACATTCGAAGCCCCTTTGCCTCAAACACGGTGCGTGTTTGTAAAAGTACCATCGAGCATTCATAGATACTCACTAGACACGCCGTCATATCAATAGGAACTTCGATCAATTTGCCATCAAAGGTACACACAACACGCACGCATTGCCTGTTACGTACATGTTTCAATTCATGCCAATTGCATGGATTTGATAACTTCGTTCGTCTGTTTGAGGGTAGTTCACAAACGAGAAAATTGTTGGATATAAAATGGATGGAGAGAGTCGGTCACTGATTTGAAACTAGCTTTTATTATGAGAATGGTGTTTTTTTCGGTGATATTCGCATTTTTTTAAGGTTTGTTTACTTTTCAACGTTACAATAAGAAAAAAAAAATATTCATTTATTTAATACTTAAAGCACACAAATGTACAGTTTAAAAAGGTTTACGAATCTTGTCAGTAGTATTCTATAATCGCCGAACGATTCTATCAACGCCCGTTCATATTTCCTTTCTGCATAGTGAGCCGAATCTTTCTTGAAACTAAAATCCTTTTCCAATCGTCCATAGTGTATATTATTCATTTTTTCACACGATTCGGACATTTGTTTTGCCATCTAAAAAAAACGTCTATATGTCGTGTGTGTTCTCCCTTATGCATCCTTTGATGCTAGTATGATTTGCCACAGCTCTCAAAACGATGAAGAAAAACATCGTGACGAAAACCAGTATATTCTAGAACCAAAACTTCTAAGACACATGCCATCTACCAACCCGCACGGGCAAACGTGGTAGTTTACGGCCCACTCCCTCTCACCGAAAGGAGGCCTGTGTCCTAGCAGTGGGAACAATAAAGGCTGATTATCCTTATACTTTGCAAAGGCAAATCCACCACAAAAATCTATTTTGACTCTACAGAAGTTTCCCCCAAAATGAATAGTCCAAAACCAATTATACTCAGTTCTATTACTAGTTTCCATTACAATAAACATTATAATATTTACTATTCAACCTAAGTTCCTTTGTCACACGCTTCCCGGTCTCTATTGAAGTTAAGTATTAAGTAGACGGGAATGAAATCAGATGCTTGTTATGTAACTTATTACGGAGAGTTATAAAGTTATAACTTATAACTTATAACTAATACCTGTTTGTAAGTTGTCGGTAAGCAACATGTTACGGGTTGCATAAGAAATAGTTTTTTCTCGATACAGTTTGAAAAGATGGTATTTTTATTTCATTTGAGTAGGATGTTGATATGAAGTATATAATCTTATATCTTTTGAGTTTTATTAATGCTTTATGCCTTTATCTTCAAGGATTTAAATCCATGGGAATTTTCTGTTTGTTAATTTTTGAGGGAAGGCAGAGAAACAACACAATATGAGCTGAAAATGTTCATAAGTTTGAGTTTTCTATCGGGATATAATGAATTCCATTATCACCACACTTGGCAAACGCTTCGGTAAAGCTTTAACTACATATGTATATAGGTACCTATCACGGTATCGCTGGTCAGGGGTTTTAGCTATTTCTAGCTATACAAAGGAAACGCATATAGACTTGCAATACCTTTATATTTGATACCTGTATTTTTTTATAGTGGCATCTCGTAGTTGACCTTGAGAGGTCATAACTAGATTAGTTAGTGATTTATAATTTTTTTTTTAAATTATTGTACTATGAAATAATATGAAGAAGTGTTTATCTCCTCATAATAATATTAGGCCATTAACTTCTTAAATAGTTCGTGGAGGTTAGATGAAAAACCATCCTGGTTAAAACGTCCACAGTACCTGCATCCAACCAACATCCAATGTCATTCCTTCCTCTCTATCTACATACAACCATCCCACTACACATTTCAGCGCATGTAATTGATATCTCCATTATAAAAGAAGTGGCTCCAAAACTGAGCTGACGTTTAACATATTATTTCTATACTCCGGACTGCCACCTGCGAGCACCTCTAAAAGTTGCATGCTATGTAAATTTTTCAATGCTAACATATTGAACGAGACAGTTAAGAAAATATATAGTGTGAAGTCATGGAGGAGCCACACTTTAATAACATGTTTTAAAAAGGAAGAAATTTTACAAGACAATGTTTTTGTCGAAGATAGCACAGTGCTGCGGAACTATTATGTGTCCTGCTTTGATGTTATCTGTGAGGTTTAGTGCGAGTTTCTCCAATGCAACTGAACGCGTTCAGCACATCTAAACCACGTTCAAGAGCTGTCAGTGTCATCATTGGTGTGTAGTATTGACACTTACAGCTCTTGAACGCGGTTTAGATGAGCTGATCGCGTTCAGATTCATTGGTGAAATTAGACTGTGTGTCTACCGCCGTTAGACAGCAGTGCGATTCTGTAACCATCTCACCGTGAAAACTTAGGTGAAGTGAGCGTGGAGTGAGCTGTCATTCCAACTAATGCTAGGGATTGACACTATTGACAGCTCACTCTAAACTCACTTCACCTAACTTTTCACGGTGAGATTTTTACAGAATCGAACGGCTGGTAGTGAAAATTTGTATAGCTCTAGAGAAGTAACGAACTGTGACCAAACCAAACGCGAGCAGAGCGAGCTAAGCGAACGATGCCGCAGCAGCGACCGGTTTACACTACATCTAAGTTGGTCGCAGTTACTCCGCTATTTAGTATTTTTAGGACCACAAAATAGGAATTATTTGAGGTCCACAAAACGAGGCGCAATAATTGTATTCGAGTGTTCAAAAATATTTTAAGGAGTGTACAATGGAAATTATTAAAGGTTCTATGAAATAGATGTAAATGATATCTTCTCATCTAGGAAAACCTATAATTTCTTAGTTGGCGGAGCTGCAAATACCTTTCCTAATTCCACTTCGATTACTTGTACACTTTGATTGGCATCGTATTACTTTTACTCGCAAAGGGAAGTTGGAAGTATCATGAATACCCAGCTGTTTGTAACAAAATAAATTGCACCTTAAAGAGAAAATTTTATCCTCTTTTAAGGTTCTAGGAATCAACAGCTAGGTACGTACCAACGGCTAATGAAGGCCAATAGGCTAATGAAGAATTAGGCTTCGGTATTATTTTACAAAAGTGAGTGAAGAAGGAATTGATTTTCATCTCTTCTCTTTAATTTTCAGTAGAACGATGGAGGTCTCGGTTTGAACTTGATTAATTTGTTGTTTTTCTGAGGCCTACCTCAGAGATAGGAACAGAATACCAAAAGTCAAATCAACACTTACAGTAAAATAGAATTGATTCTAGTCGCCCCTTCCAAAAGGTAGTTTTCGTATGGAGAAGAATGGGCAAGAAACTCCACCGCACCTATCTATCGCACGGTTCTTATTCAATGGGCCAATTCTACCAATGAAACCCCGTAACGACTGTCAAAGATCCACGAATGACAGCCGGGATTAGTCCCGGCTTTAAAAAAGCGTGAAAGCACGTTAAACCGTCTCGGTATGTAAAGATGGTCACCCATCCACAGACCAACCGCGGCAAGTGTAGCTTAACCTGGTCGATTGACCTGTGCGGCTGTTATTATTTAGCCACGGGTCCCTCCACGAACTAAATCATTATGTCTACAAACAAACCTTTACCTAATTAAGTGCACAAAGAACTTGTAACCTAGTCTAGACCTTAGGTAATAGATAAGATGGGACTTAACGAAATCGAAACTCTAAGTAAGCTATGAAATATGGGAGTTAGAACTTAACTTTTAGTTCAGACCAGTCAATTCTAGGAGTATCGGAAAGTTGACACTGTTGGAAACAGTTTTATTAGCGGATTTACTAACATGACTTTTTAGTACTTCTTTTAGTACATACTCGTACATCTTGTTTGGGGATAAAAAGTAAGTGATGGGTTCTTAGGTTTGTGGTGTCTGGCTAGAGTAAATTTCATACTTTATTCTTATTTTGTTGCTGAATCCGAAAAGGTTTATTTTCTTGTTTTGGTAGTAAAAATTGGGTATGGTTCTTCAAAGTTTTCTATTTCATTTGTTGCTAAATCTCATGCAACTTATGATTCGTTTTATTCGTTCACCAACAAAAGCAACAGCTGTAATATTGAGTTAGATTGGACAGCAGTTCACTGATAAATTGAATAAAACTAAATAAATAAATTGGCTTCGAAAAAAAGCTGTGGTGATTAGGTGCCATTTCATCCTACTAATATTATAAATGCGAAAGTTTGTATGGATGGATGGATGGATGGATGGGTGGATAGATTTGAAACCGCGCGGCGCAGCTAGTTTCATTATATATGTGTCGGAGATGTTGAGGGATTTTTATCCGAAATTCCATCGGCGTCCGCCATGTTGCACATGGTTGGGTAGAATCAGTGCGCACACCCGGCGCGGTCGAGTTCTTGGTGTCCAATCTGTCATGTCGCTAACACACTGGTCTCACCATGACATCTGACAGATGTCAAACGCCACACGCGACAAGACATTGACAACCCCGACTCGAACTACTGACTCAATGACAACTGTTATCGATTTGATTAATCGAGTAAGGTATCTTAAGCGCTAATAGATGTCGCTACTAGTACGTAAACAAACCTTTTACTTCACTGCTCCGACATATGTAACATTTAATACATGCCTACAATTCATCATTATCATCATCGTTTCAGCCGAACGACATCCATTGCTGGACTTAGGCCTCCCCCAAGCATCGCCACTTCGACCGGTGTTTTACAGACGCCAGCAGGTCAAGCTACCCGAAACTCTCAAATTTTCCCAGTCAACCTTGAACCGTAATGCTTTAGCGATAAAGTTGAAAATCTATTAAAGAAATCTGACAGATTGTAGTAACTTGATGTGTTGGCGTCTGTACTTCTCGCTTGCAGCGGATTCCTGCTACCTCCACTAGGTCATCGATCCATCTTATGGGAGGCCTTCCAACGCTACGTCTTCCGGTACGCGGCCGGCACACCAGAATCTTTTGGCCTAGTTAGCCATCTGTTCAGCGGGCAATGTGGCCTACCCACCGCCACTTAAGTTTGACAATTGTTCGGGCTATGTCGGTTATCTTATCTCTCCCACGGATCTCTTCATTTCTGATTCGATCATGTAGGGAAACTCCAAGCATAACCCTCTACATTGGTGAATTTTAGTTTCATTCAATCCACATTATATCCTTTTCAAATCAGCGCTTTTATGAAACTTTTACGCTAGCTATAACTCTGAACTTTTACTAGCCTTCAGCACCTAATTATGAAATTGGACACTAAAAATTCTACGTTTCATAAAAAGTTCAGTTTATGAAACGCTTCTACCAACTAGAATATTCTATAAAGCAAATCGAATTACAAAAGGCACATAATTACCGAGACAGCTATTAGAGAAGACATTTGAATAAAACCAGTATTGCACCTTTAGAAAAACCTTCATAAACTCAGATAATGGCAAAAATGATAAAAAAACGGCCAAGCACGAGTCGGACTCGCACACGAAGAGTTCTATTTTCCAAGCCACCGTACAATATTACTTTAGTAAAAAAAAGTAAAAACAAACAGGTCTCTTGAAGAGGTCGCCTTTAATTTTAACTTTGTTACTACTAAATTTAAAAAAAATATATATAATATTTTTTTTTTTGGACCAAACATTTGTACACATTTCATAAACATGCCAAACTGCGTGACAGTTTATCTGCAGGATTAGCGCTCGTCTTAAAACATTTGGTATCAACAATCTGATTAAACATCTAAGTATATAGATACATATACTTTAAATGGACGAAAAATTAACACACTGTGAAAATTTCAAGTGTATACCTATTACGGCTCAAACGATACAGCCCTGTGACAGACGGACTTAGTAATAGGGTCCCGTTGGTACCCTTCGGGTACGGAACCCCAAGAAGGGGATCGTTTCAATGTAAATTATGCGACGGTACATCAGATTTTCGTCTAACAAGGAGAGACGAGCACAAAAAACGGGTGAATATTAGTGTTGTGCTAAATAACGCTGTATTATCTAAGGAACAATATAAACGTCGCGGGCAACGCAATAAGCGTTCGTTGCTTAATGGCGGCCCGTCCGTCATCTCCCGAGTCCCGTGCCTCGCCTTTGTCGATATCGATATTTATATTTATCGACCAACTGAAATACTGTTCACGTTCGTCTTGTGGGCTGTTTGAAGTTGAAGCTTAAAAAAGGACATAAAAGGGGTTTGAGTAAAGTTGGCTTCGTTTTGAAGTTGAGCGGCCAGTAATGAAACTTGGATATTATGAAAGAACAGAATAAAGCGATTAAAAGCTATTTTGGTATGTTTCTCTAAACCATATCGGAACGGAGATATTTGGTTTTGTTTTGCTCATTAAAACCGAAGAAGTTATTATATTCTACTGCACTCTTTTAGGTTTCTGCCGTGTTTTATTAAGAATCCTAAAGAAAATAAATCAAATACAATGACGTAGATGAATGGACGTGTGGCATTTGGCATTTCCTTGGGCATTGTGATTGTTTGTGTATTGTGACTGACCCAGCATAGCTCTTTGAACTCTGATATTCTTACGATTTGGATGTATAACGCCATGGATGCAATTAACAGTGCATTATAAAAGCGTACATATGGCTACACCTCAAGCTATACGTTTCCAGTTTTAGCAGACCTCGCATTGTATATGTTTTCCGTACAATCAGAAGTCAGCTTATACTGGTTATGTATAGATAGCCTACAGTGCGATTCTGTAACCATCTTAGAAAACTTAGTGAAGTGAGCGTGGATATCACTTAGGACAATAATAATTGAACATATATGTGTACTTAACGCAGCACAACAAAGTAAAATGAAAATTATTGGCGGCCATAGAAAAAAAATAACGCCATCTAGTCCATACAAAGTTACTCAAACCCCTTTAACGACGCTTTGAAACGAACTGGATGCGTTAAGAGAATAGGGTTTAAGTTTGAGTTAATTCCGGTCTACACAGCGTGTATCAGAAAGGTGTGGTCAAACTTAAGGATATACAAAAATTACTATACTACTTATTCCACCCAAATGTATGGGATGGCTGATTATTTTTTCGCGATTACGATGTTGGTCCCATGGAGAAAGTTGTTCAGTTTGATGGTCTGTACCACACCCTTTTTTTTGGTGGGAAATCATCATATGACTTCTCCCGCTCTGGGCGGAGCGGGAGGGCGTGTCAGACTTTTACTGACTAAAACCCACCCGTGTTCCTTCAGTTGTCTGTGCCAGGGGCCACGGTATTTCTTTC
Organism: Apamea monoglypha; assembly: GCA_911387795.2. Lineage (NCBI taxonomy): Eukaryota > Metazoa > Arthropoda > Insecta > Lepidoptera > Noctuidae > Apamea > Apamea monoglypha. Next base: position 7,566,791 of record OU426918.1, read on the forward strand.
GAACAACCCGCGGCCCTGTACCACACCCTTAAATATGATCACACCTTTATGATACATGCTGTAGAGATGGGACAACAATATCTGTGTCTTTATTTATGTCATGTCAATTGGTAGTTCTTGGTCTTTCCTTATGGCAGGATCGTATTTTCGGGTAAAGGCTTCAGAAATGTTAAAAGGTTACTGAGTAAGTTCATTTTACTAGACTAAGAGCTGATTTTTCAATCATCTGGTAACTTTATTCGAGGAATAATTTTGAAATTTTGCCAGTTATTTCGTACAAAAACTGTCAAACGTCAATTTTATTCCTCAAATAAAAGTTACCTGGCGATGGAAAAATCAGCCTTAAGGTATCGACAAGTATGTTAAAGGTAAAAGTAATCTAACCTATGTGTTGTTAAATTATCGATATCACGAAGACAGATTTTTCTTCCTTCATTTAATTCTTTAAAAATCTTCAGTGAGATGTTTAAAACCGTCCCGTTTCTCCCAGCTGTTGCAGGTCTAGCGGTACAATAAGCTGACATTAATAAATAATAAATAAATAAATCCCTGGACATTTCACACAGCACCATTTGTCCCAAGCTAAGCAACCTAATGCTTGTGTTATGGTAACAAGATGGCTGATAAACTACTTATATACAATTTTTTTTTTTTTTTTTTTGTAAATACATACATATTATAGATAGAAAAACACCCAGACTCGGAACAAATACATGTAGGTCATACAAATATTTGTTCCGTGCGGGAATCGAACCCGCGACACGCAGCGCAGCAGTCAATCGCTTAACCACATTATGTTTTTATTTCCCTGGTCACAATAGAAATTAATCCTATCTCTAATAAAAAAACTTGCGCTTATCTCCTGGGACACCACGGAATGTCTAGACTTATGAGAACTTTCTTCATAACTTTACTAACATAGTGGCATACTTAAGATCGGCCATCTTTCTTTTTTTTTTTTAATTTTCTTAAGTCTTGTTTATGATTGTTTTTGCCGAGACTTGAGCAAGAAAATAATTTAAAATTTGACTTAATAGAATATCAGACACGGCTTTGATAAGAGTGAAATATGTAGGTTATATATATATTTATTAGATCTCCAGCAGAGGCTACACAATTACATGCATTTTTTAAAGCTAATAATAGTCTTAAAATAATTATACTAATATGTACAAATATATAAAAAGCCCCTCCTTTTTGAATAATCAAAGGGCATCAAAAATTCGGCCGCAAAAAAAGCTGGAAGCACCAAAAGTAAATGGTGACCACATCATTCACACATCGTGTAGGTACAGTAAGTTTGACAATGCGAAAATATATTAAAATAAATCAAAAGCTGACGCTGAGGCTTCTTTAATAAAGATAAATCACCATTATGTTTACCTTACGTCATGGTAATTAGTTTGAGTCCGACTATAACCCCTCTTAAATAAAGTCCTCCAGACCGAATTTCGGCCATGGCTACCAATCTCAGCGGAGATCAGCCTTCGGCGCGGGACAACAGGACACAGGTGCACTCTCTCTTCCCTCATTCTTATTGTCGATAGGACGGCAATCCTACACAACCGGAGAGATATCAGGCTCAGGACTAACGGCTTAACGTGCTTTCCGAGTCACGAGGGTATCACACCGCCAACTTCCAAACTCCGGGCTGTTACTAAGAAATTCTCAATTCTCAACACTTTTCCCGACCCGGGCACCGAAGCCAGGCCCTCACGCTCAGCAGTCGCCCTTACGACCACGACACCAACCCCTCATAGTGAGTGTATACAAGCCCTTATCATAAAAATAAAGACACATCCACTACATAAACGTTCACATTCATATAATTACTTGTTTGTTACCCAAATATTACATATAGTTCGCGATTCCTTTGGCATTCAATTCGATTGGTTAATCAAAGAGCACAGAGCAAATAATGTACTATTTGCCCATGCGGCTTTTTAATACACGGTTTCCATTATATTAATCGTGCATCCAATTTTTGCTTCGTGCAAAATAAATACAACGTGGAAACGATACTGTGATTTATGTACCCGTTATTTTCCAAGTTATTTCTGCAAACGAACGGTCTTCGTTTGTTTTCAAATAGTTATTTTATTACGAAGACCTTCTCAATTACATTACAGTTTTTTCCGTATTGTTTTTTTGAAGTATGAAACAGTGCAAACAGTGTTTTCATATTATGTTGTTCTTATTATATTCGAACAAAGCTTAGGAAAATATTGCTTACTGAAATGATCTGGTGCAGTGGCACACTGTTGAATGGTACAATGGTATTTGTTTAAAGCCTGTTGTGAGGGTTTTAAAAAGCAGGCAACAGGATAAGCTTTTCTGAAAACACAGAACCGTTGCCTTGGGTTAGAAAATATACCTAAAGACATGTTTGATGTTTCAAACATGTCTTTAGGTATATTTTCACTGTTGTGCACATCATCGAGTGGACAATATTTTCATAGAAAACACCATTTTAAGTACGTAGAAGTACTTACGTTATTGCGTAAAATGATTTTATTTTGTATTAAATAAAACCAATTTTTTTTTCAGTTGTCCCATGTGATAGCCAAGCTTAAAAAACCAAATAATTTTTCACAACGATTTTTTTTCCAAAATTGTTCAGCAAAACTTACTTTTCGATCACAAACATTTTGACAGTGTAAATTAGGCCTAAGATTTCGAGATTAAAGCCCGCTTGCACCACAAATCACTAAAAACATTTACTGCTAATCAAATTTAAAACATAGTCCTGTTTCTGTCAATCGTTTGAAGACAACAGAGACAGAACGATCTTTTTATATATAACTCTTTAAGTTAGAATTGGCCTCAAATGTATGATGAGATTTCATGAAATAGTCATTCAATAGGGTTAATATGAACTTTAAGAAATGTACTTATTGATGATTTTTATGATTATAATTCTATAAATAAACATTAGTTACGGCCGCAAATCATATTTAGATCAACGTACGACCTGAAGGCCAATTCTCGTTATTTAAAACGTTCAAAATCTAGTCGCAGTCTCATCTCAGTGACAAACAAATGTCAAAAACTTGTCAAAATGTAGGGAAATTTTCTAATTTCCCTACATTTTGACAAGATTTGATTTTGATATTTTTCCCTACATCAGAGGGGCAATTCTCGTAATTTTAAGACTGTTCACAGTTTCATCTCAGTCTCAATCTGTCAAAAAATAGAGAACTATTTTAGATATTGACGCGCAAATTGCAAAAAACGTAAGAAAACTTTAATTTCTCGAGCTACCCTGACGTTTTCGCCTTAAATACTTGGAGATCCCAAAGAAATAAATACGTTTAGCATTACACGCATTTAGGGATTTCTTCAAACGGAACTAAATGGTACAAGTCCTCTCAGGTTCCTGGTTTACCATGAAATTAGACACAGATGATATTGACAGTCTAATTTGTAAGCTTACAATAGTAATGTACTCCATTTGTGGCTGACATGTTGAATGTCAAAGGGAACCATGGTCGGACCTGATATTATGTAATTTCCTTGCAGGTAGCGTCTTAATTGCCATCTGTGTAATCTTATGATTAGTTGGCTGGCTTTAAACGGATTGTTGGCTTAGAAGGGTGAGCAGAGATGTAGGTATTGTGTTGGGTTTATCTTGTTTGTGTTGTTGGGTTTATAAAATTAATTTTATAGAAATGATTTATGTTAGACCAGCGCCAACATAATAGATCTTATAAATGTGAATGTTTTTATTTTTTATTGCAATACAAGAATGTCGGGAAATCTTTCATTTTTCTTTTGAAACAAACTCAATCATAAATGTGATGGTTTTGATTATTTTTTTGGGAATGAACCCTAACCAGGAATAATTTATTTGCCTTTTGAAACAAAGTCGATCACACCTTTACCCCCTGAAATGAAGGTCCAATTCCACCGAAACAATAAACAATCAAACTTTAACACTCGCCCAGTCAATTCCTGCCTAGCTACCAGCCGTACAAACTCCAGTTTATTCCAATCGAACGTCACTAAGCTCACTCGTTCATAGTGACCTATCGTTAACTTTAATCCTCCGTTAGTCCAGCCGTTATGTCTTATTTGTAACACGTACCGCAGCTTTATTTTTCCATGCCTTGTATAAAGGATAAAAGTTTTCTAATAAAGGGCTCCGGCAATCGGTAAGTTTGTGTCGTTCCCCCTTATTGGCTACTGGTGACAATTGATGGCGATAGCTCTTTATAACTGACTTCGTCGTGAAAGTTTTTTCTGGGCTAACAACACTTAACGAGGGAATGTTGCGTTATTATTATATCTAAGACACATTCTTTGGGATCGTGGGAGTGCTGTTTGTAGGGTTACGGTCAAGACAGCGCTGTAATGAAGGAGATTTTTGCTATCTTTAAATTAATCAATTTTCATGATTGCACCTACCACTGTTTGTCTCTGCATCACCCAATGGTTGACTGGTAGAGAATGCCTATGGCATTAAGTCCGCCTCTGTACATTTGTGTGCTGGAAGTGTTAAATAAATAAATAAAAGTGTCTTATGGCTTTATAGTGTCACTTCATTTCTTTTAGTACGTTTTAATTTTTGTACTAGCAGCGCCACGCGGTTTCACCCGCATAAGTGTCGATCCCGTGGGAATATCGGGATAAAAAGTATAATATGTGTTAATCCTGGTTATAAACTATCTGTGTGCCAAATTTCATCCAATTCCGTTCAGTAATTTACGTGTGAAAGAGTAACAAACTTTCGCGTTTATAATATTAGTAGGATTACTAGCAGCGCCCCGCGGTTTCATCCGCATACGTTTCAATCCCGTGGGAACATCGGGATAGAAGTATCCTATGTATTAATCCTGGTTACAAACTATCTGTGTGCCAAATTTTATCCAAATCCGTTCAGTACTTTTTGCGTGAAAGAGTAACAAATATCCATGCATCCTCACAAACTTTCGCGTTGATATTATTAATAGGAAGTAGGATTAGTAGGACGTTGGCACCTTTGTATATGCATTTAATTGTGCTTTTGTGGGTTGTGCTATGTCTTTTGTATGCACTGAATAAATGGTTTATGTATCTATGTTTTATTTCAAGTTTTGTTTAAGTTTTTGAAAGGATGATATTTAAAAATAAATATGCTCAGGTCTTCAGCCAAGCTTTTGGTAACTGGCCGCCTGAGTTGCTATGTCAAATAACGAACAGTTTTGTTTATCAATGGAAGGTAAATATTTGGCTATGTCAAAAACGTGTGTACGCTTGTGTGGGCATTTAGGTAGTATACGTGTTTATCGACTTCAGTCGGTGTAATGGACTGCTAATGGTCATAAAAAAGACTTTACCAAGTTTAGTAGTAATATTATTCACCATGAGGTCCTGCCTATTCTGTAAATCTCACCGTGAAAACTTAGGTGAAGAAACTAGAAGTGAGCTGTCATTCCACCTGTGCTAAAGATTGACACTGTTGACGGTTCACTTTTAGTCCAATTCACCAAGTTTTCACGGTGAAATTTTTACGGAATAGACCGGCTAGGTTCCGAGGGCGGGCAATGACATGGGACTAAAACATATATAACTAGCGAAATGTGGTAGTAGGTACTACAGGTACACCTCTGCCTAACCCTTCGGTGATTACAGTCATGATGTTATGTTATGTTTATTAATCGTCAACAGCACGGCAATCAGTTAATGTATCTAGTTTTATTCTTCCAATCCTTTGATAGAAGCCTAATTATTACTGTCCGTCGGCCATCAGTTAACATGCTAAACTAACATACGATTAACTAACGTTACATAATAGTCATATTAGTTAAACGCCTGAATACACGACATAAATCAAAACTATCCAATCCGAGCTCGTCACTTTATAAATGACCGCGATCCATTCCTGTTTTGATTCTAATAGTTTGGTAACATGTCGGGTAAAAAGCTCAATATATAACGCTTTCGGGGTGTTGTCGTTAGTTAAAAGGGCGAGGTAATATATAAATTAATTTTTAACACTACGCTCCCCGTAATTGGGGTTTTGCGTGTCCGTAATGCTTCACGCACAACTCGTACGCGCCTTTTTCGAGGGTTGAGGTACTATCTCGAGTGTTGTGAATTGGGACAAAACAAATAAATGTGGCCTACTATATTACTGTCGGTGCCAATTAAAATTTTCGTTTTTTGTTACTCGCTGTCGCGGAAAAATGCTTTATTGCCAGTTATTGTTACGTGAAAGTTTCACAGCGCGTGATATGAACCCCTTGGCGATAATGTGAACACGCTGCTACACAAGTTACTTGAAACTTTTGTTTTCACAATTTCGGGTCACAGGGATTTTAATTATTCATATAGAAGTAGTAAGTAACTACAAAAGCAGTATTTTTTTTTTAATTTATATATGGACATCGACGCGCAAACTATAACCATGAATTTAGTACATGATCCTAAACACCCGTCTAACGTAGAAATTTTTCGTCGGTTATCAATAAAAAAAAAAAAGTTGTTTCATAAAAAAAAACTGCAACACAAGTACACGTTCAAAATATAGGTATGGAACAGCAAATATTTTTTTTAATAACCAACGTCAAAGTCAGAGGATTTCAGAATCATATACTGAATTCACGGTAACAGGTAGCACATCGATGTCTCGGCCAGCCTGTATATCGTTACTATAAATAATAATGTTAGCAAAACTTTTTTTCCTGTTTGCGACATGTTTCTCTGAGTATAAATCTTAGTTCCCAGATATACCTATTGAATTTTCATGTCAAAGAACATTGAAACTAAAAGACGTTACCAATCAAACGCACAGTACCGTTGCGGTTCGGAAGCTGCTCGGCGGCAAGACATCCGGCAATTCTAACTAGGACCGGCGCGGTCGGCGCATTTCCGGCGGCCGGAATGACTTAATCCCCCGTGTTTTAACTACAAAGATTGCCAGCTAAAAAATGGTTTGTTCGTTTTATCGGTTAAATGATATTATTAACTTGTGGAACCTAATAAAGCCACAATGGTTTATAAAGTAGGAAGTTATATGGTATTATACAGGGTTAGTTTTCAAAGACTAACATCGTAATCGCGAATATAAATCCAGCCGCCCTATACCTTTATGTCGAGTAGGTATTGAAATTTTCTATGGGACAGTTGATAATTTTTTCGCGATTATGATGTTGGTCTCATGGAGAAAGTTGTTCAGTTTGATGGTCTGTACCACACCCTTAAATTTGGCTGGCCTTTGAAAATAAACCCTGCATAAACTACTTTAACACGTTGACTGCCAGACCACAGACACAATAGAAAATCTATTGCGTGTGACCACAGTGACAGTCAATGACTTAACTGAGAAATTAATTCGATAAGTGCTGAAATAAAGCTGTTGTTTAATATTTACGTTAAACAAAGCAAAGTGGCAACATCTTCCACAAAACAATCTTGAAAAAAATGCTGGTCACGCTTTAGTCCCACTTTCTCGTCGTTCCGGGCCGTTCGGGAAGTCTTCCGGCAATTGTGACTAAATCCGGCGCGGAAGCTTGCAGGGTCAAGACAACTTAATCCCTCCCTGATTAAGTACACTGGCGGAAAGTCGACTCAGTGTAAATATTTCTTAAGACTTGCTTATTCGTTTATTTTTAGTTCTATGATAGTTTGTTTGTTGTATTTGAATTGTAGGTATGTTTCGTCAACCTTACGATTACAAAAATCATCATGATGATCCGACCTCCTACCGTCGATCAAATAGTTTTATTTTATCGTTTTTAAATAACAATAGCCCCGGCGTCTACAGAGTTTAGCTAACCAATTTAAAATAACCCTGTATAATAGAATCGTAGCAAAGTCAAAACATGTAATCAGATCATCTACCTAGCATTTTCCCAACTATGTTGGGGTCGGCTTCCAGTCTAACCGGATGCAACTAAATACCGGTTTTACATGTTAAGACTAGCTCACCAGATGGTGAGCTAGTGGCAGGAGAATGAAGATTCATTCTCCTGCCCTTATCCCAATTTATTCGGGGTCAGCGCAACATGTCTGTTTCTTCCATACTTCTCTATTAGTCGTTATCTCGCTAGTCACCCCCTTTCTGACCATATCATCATTCACACATTCCATCCATCGTTTCTTTCTTTTATTAAGTTAACGCTTTATTAACAACAATTAACGTAGGTATTTGTAAACATTAGATAGGCACAACAAACATCATCTCGGCAGTCATCCCCTCTCTAACCATATCATAATTCACACAGTCCAACCATCGTTTCTTTGGTCTTCCCCTACTCTTATAGCCATCGACATTCATACTCAAAACTTTCCTCACGACATTTTCCTCATTCCTCCGTATCATGGTAAGACTAGCTACTACCTACACCTGCCAGCGCTATTACTTCGTTTTCGCTTACCCTTTATTCTTACTTTTTTTCTTTTTGCTCGGCTCCTAAGTGTCCTAGCGTAATGTTAATAGCTTATAGCCTGCCTCAAGAATTGGGCTATCAAATACAAAAACAATTTTTCAAATCCCACTGGTATTTAGTTCCAGAGATTCGCGCGTTCAAACAAACAAAACTAAATGTACAGGTTTATTATTAGTATAAATATCAGTCCTAGTCTACTCAGATACCTAATAATAGTAGTTTTTGTTTATTATTTGCATGGATAAAACATTTAAAGGAAATAAAACCATAGAAATGTTTGATCCACTTCTCGCAAAAAAAAAAATCACAAAAATATTTTAATATTTCAAATCCCTAACAACGAAGAGGGTAGTCTCTCACGTGCGAGTGTTGTCATACCTGCAAAGTTAAAAAATTTTAATGTAACAACTTCCTCAAAACTTTGCTCAGGAGGAATTGTGTTGACGTAACCATAATACACTTTGCTAAAATCATTTATTTTTGTGAAGGAACCCTTGTTTTACTAATTTAAATTCTTTAGAAAACTTGGGTGACGTCATTCGGTGTTGTGGAAATAAGAGGAAAACATGGCGTTTGTCTGGTTTCCTCCCACATCACTTTCGTATTATTGTTGTTCTTCGTCATCAGGGTATTCTTATGTAACATCTACTTTTGAACGATGTTTACCTGTTTTTTTTTGTCTTACCTGATTCTACGTCAACAAAAATGCTTTCGTTATGGAGGAATTGTAATAAGTTTTTTATACTTGCCCACAGATCAAATGGCAATTCTGAATTATAACCCTTTGTTTCACCTTACCTATTGTATGATAGGAAATCTTAACGATGACAACCTTTGAGAGTGGGCACTCATTATCATCTGCCTAGCCTTTTCTCAACTATGTTGGGGTCGGCTTCCGGTCTAACCGGATGCAACTGAATACCATTATTTTACATGGAGGGATTGCCTATCTGACCTCACAACCCAGTTACTGGGTAATATGTACGAGTACTATACCCCTAGGAAACATTAGTTTGTCAGACTTTCGGGCTTCTGATTAAGAGCCAAGAGTAGCCATTATGCACTCAAAATATCAGAAAATGGAAACGAATTCAAACATGACAGACACATGTCGGTAGTTTGAATACGCTAAGTACTCACCCAGTCTTTGTCGCGTAAAACAAAGACTGAACTTAAACTTATACTTAATACCATTGTCCTACTCTCCCGTGCCGAAATACATAATCAACTTAGTATTTCTCTTAATGAAGAACACACTATGCCAAGAATGTAGAAAGTCGACAAACATAACATGGGTTCCTAGGAGACTTCCTCCAATTAATTTTTCATAACTTCTAAAGACGCGGCTACACGCTCAATCTTATTTGCGCAAATTCAAATTTGCACAAATGCATGTAACGTTACGCTAAACGTTATGCTGTGTGATATAGCGTACCTTACTGTGCACCATGTCAAAAATAAACAAAGAATAAGTTTTTATTGGCACTAGCACGTGAATAGTAAAACAATAAAACATAGGCAGTCATTTTTTTTAATTTTTGTAAACTTATTTTTAATACTTAAAGAAAAAAAAATGGGTACTGCTGGCAGAGGTGAAAAGTGAAAAAAAAACTATGAAATAACAGTGTTAATTTATTTAAATTTGCACGTGAATAGTAAAACAATAAAACATAGGCAGTCATTTTTTTTAATTTTTGTAAACTTATTTTTAATACTTAAAGAAAAAAAAATGGGTACTGCTGGCAGAGGTGAAAAGTGAAAAAAAAACTATGAAATAACAGTGTTAATTTATTTAAATTTTCAAATTAATTGTAGTACTTATTCAAAATTAAAATTTCGTCATTTGTAAATTAAAATGATTCAGTATTTAATTAAAATATATATGCTTTTAGCAGCAGATCTGTTAAAATCGAGAGGTTTATTATAAACGTGGCTTAAGGTATAGATACGTTTAAACGTCAAAAATTTATGGTTAAACAGTCGCTAATCATTACTTAACTTTAAGCAACATTTATAAATAAAGGGGCATGTCGGTAACGCGAACCCATAAGATTTTCCCTTGACAAAAATCGCTCAACGCGTTTAAAGAAGTTTTCACTTCAAAAAGCACAACACTACCTATAACTAAATTAAATGGACCAAGCCAATTGCATGCGAGTCGCTCTGTATAGCCGAACCTTTAAAGATGAGGTTCAAAAAAAATTGTAGACACGTTCCTTTAGACGCTGCAATCCGTATGGAGTATAATTGCTGGTCTTATGTAGCATATGGGTTTTTCATATATTTTCATATGAAAGTCTGACAACCAGTCTTACCAAGGGGTATCGTATTACCCAGTAACTGGGTTGTGGAGGTCAGATAGGCAGTCGCTCCATGTAAAATAGTGGTATTCAGCTGCATCCGGTTAGACTGGAAGCCAACCCCAACATGGTTGAGAAAAGGCTAGGCAGATGTTGATGATGATGTAGCATATGGGCTCAAAGAAATCTCAGAAAACATCCCCCTAATGACGTTGTTGAGGTACAAAGGGCGCAGACTGATACATTGTTATATTAAGCAAAGAAATTAGTTTTCAAATAAATTGTACTTAGGAGATGTAAATTAAGAGAGCGTGCTATGTATAGAAATATTTAAATTAAACGACTTTAATTTCAGCTGTTACAGTGACAGATTGGGAGTATATTTTACCTTACTTTCCTAAGTAAAAAAAAACCTAGAAATCTTTTTTGAAGGAAATACTAGACAGTTGAAAAAAAAAATAAAAACAAAATATCTGAAAATACAGAAAAAGCAAGGAAATAAAAAAAAAATGGAACAGAGTTCTGGGCATATAATATAAAATAATATTGATAAAGCTTTTAGGTACATTAAAAATATTTTAATCTTGGAATATTTTAATATGAATATTAAATTCTTTACTTTCAGTTCTGAATATTTTCAGTTCACGTGGACTACAGCGGATTTTCGAAATTACGCTATATTAATTTACACATCAAAAATGCTGTTTATTAAAATGGAGCTTTTCAGATTTTTTGCCTTTTGAAATATATAAATTTATAAAATGAATATATTTACCTATGAATAAATAAACTGTGATTAATGTCTTTTGAATTCGCATTCCTTTTAATTTTACTCTAGTTTGTTTCGTGTAGTCGCAGATCAGACAATTTTTTCGCAGAAACTGTACAATGGATTTTCATGTAACGTCAACAAGAAGGCGAGTACCCCTTTCCTTATCTCGTCTTACACTCCAAGTTGCAAGCATATTTATCTAGTTTTCGTTAAATTTGACATAAAAGTAAACATAAACAAAACAATGGCGGCTTATAGACGTTGAACAGTGCTGCCACCTATGACGAGCTTTTTGTTTTTAACCCAATTACGTGTGTTTCACGCAACTAGGATTCTGAGCTAAATTGTGCAATAAAACATTTATACAGCAAGAGTATCGCAGAATGGTCCCAATGTAATGCCTGAATAAGCCATTCTCATGAACAATTCCTGGGGAATATATCTGCGGTCACCTAGCCCAGTGTGGTTTCTGAGGTACCTAATTTTCCATCATGGCCTGCGTGAATTGACCGAGTTCAATGCAAAAAAAGATGCTGTTTTGTTTTGGCGATCTTACTCTACGTGAGCTTAGTAATGGTTATTCAAACTTTCAAAGTTATTAACAGGTACCTACTTAGGTACTTTTTACAAGAATAATTAAATACGTTGGCGAAAAAATTATGGTCTTCGCCTGTAAAAATACATTATTTTTATATTTAAAACGGTTGCAGGAAGAGAGATTATTTTAGAAGCATTAGTACCTACATGTTCACGTTATTTTTGACCAAATAAGTATATTCAGCAGTGAGTAGTCGCGGTGGTAACAGCCTCGACTTACGAGTTGTAGGTCGTGTGTTCGAACACAAGCAGGCGCTTTACTTTATAAATAATTTCACTGCTCTGAAAACGGCGCGGCGGTTGAGAAAACATCGTGAGGAAACTTAGAACCAAAAATTCGAAGACATGTGACGTCTACCGGCCCTCACTGGGCCTGAAACGCCCACTCCCTCTCACAGAGAGGAGGCCTGTGTCCCAGCAGTGGGAACATTGTAGGCTGATTATGCTATGCAGTTTAATATTAATTTATTACACATGTAAACCATCCGGAATAAACTCTTTAAATCATGGTGAAAACCGCATCAAAATCCGTTGCGTATTTTAGAAGAACAACGCGATCGCACAGACAAACACGAAAATATATATATATAGATTGCGATTCTGGGAATAATAACATTAAAACCATTTCAATTTATGCGTATATGAGTATGTCCGGCAAATCTGTACAGAGAGCCTTTTACAAAATTGGTTTGGAGTACTTAGTCCGGGAAAAGAAGCAATCCGTTCTGTCAGAAAAATATGGTTGTTTTTTTTTATTTTCTTTGTGTGGCTTCGTATTCATTTTCTCAAACCTTATTTAAATAATGATTCTTCGTTATTTTTTCTTTGTTATTTTCGGGCTTGTGTTTATCATAGTAGTCCGAATAATGGGCTTTTTGCTTTAGTATTACTGTGTATAATTTTTACCGGGTTCTTCTACCAGGAATTTCTCAGTAGCGGCCCGGAATCTGGATTTGTGCACGGTTGATGGCAATGAGCTCGCCCTCCTATTACATGAAATGTGGGTGAACTAAAGGTACACCTCTGCCTAACCCTTCGGGGATTACAGGGGTGTTATATTATGTGTATCATTTTGATAATGTGCGTTTAAGTTGTGCAGAGAACACTATTAGAATAGAATAGAATATAATACTTTTTTTGACGTCAGTGGTGATGGCAGGGTTAAAACATGTACAGCCGGTTTATTCTGTAAAAATCTCACCATGAAAACTTAGCTGAAGTGAGTTTGTAGTGAGCTATCAATAGTAAATTCTCTGGTATCAGGTGGAATAACAGTTCACGTCATGCTCACTTCACCTAATTTTTCACGGTGAGTTTTTTACAGAATAGATCAGCTGCTGTGCAAGGATCAAGGATCATGTGTCGATGCTCAAAGACAGTCGCTTGCGTGTACACCGATCAGAGCCCCTCCAAACTCGATACAAGATGGAAAACAAACCAATTATAAACTCCAACAACATGCAAAAGCAAACCTAACGCAATGACACTCAAACAAGCACACCGGGAATTAAAATGAAAAAATCTGATTACTCGGTACCGTTGCTTAACTTTTTTAAAGGAATATCCGATCAAACGGCGATGCAAACTAATTCCGAAGAGCAAATTCGAAACTCGCTTAAAAGGAAAAAAAGAAGATTTCCTACCATCCGCATCAGACTAGTAAATTGATTTATCTATTACACCGACGATTTGGCGTGATGACGTTTATCTCTCAAAGAGTACACTCAAACCGATGAAAACTTCATGTCGTTCAGTTAGTCTGTTTCCTACTACGAAGTTTCGCTAAATGTCAATGGTGAGGCTAGCCTAGCCTTTATTGGTCGGAACTATTTATTTCAAACTAGCGCTCCTGCTTCGCAATGTTTTTACGACTTAGCAAAACATATATATTTCCTGATTATTATGTAGGTAGTTTAAAAACCTCGCGAAAACATCGCGAGGAAACCAGCATGTCCTAGAACCAAAAATTCGAAGACAACTGACTATCAGAGAGGAGGCCTGTGTCCCAGCAGTGGGAACATTATAGGCTGATAATGCTATGTAGTTTAATATTAATTTATCACACATGTAAAACTTCCGGAATAAACTATTTAGATCATGGTGAAAACCGCATCAAAATCCGTTGCGTAGTTTAGAAGAACAACGCGATCGCACAGACAGACACGAAAATCGACTTTAATGTGTAATATGTACAGACGCCAGCACATCAAGCTACTACAATCTGTCAAATTTCTTTAATAGATTTTAAACTTTATCGCTAAAGCATTAAAGTTCGTCAGCGGGATTGTCCGAAAGGGTTACCGCTACCCCGGAACATAAAGGGCGAAGGAAGGAACATGGGTGGGTTTTAGTCAGCAAGAGTCTGACACTCTCTTCCGCTCCACCCAGAGCGGGAGGGGTCATTTGAGGATTTCCCACCAGAAAAAAAAAAGCATTAAAGTTCAAGGTTGATTGGGAAAATTTGACAGTTTCGGGTAGCTTGATCTGCTGCCGTCTGTACATAGATTACGATTCTGGGAATAATAACATTAAATCCATTTCAATTTGTGTTGTCCTGACATACTATGTAATTAAAACGTCATTTTCATTCCTATTTGTACTAAAACACAGTTGACTAAAACGCTTTACATTATTTAAGTGTCACAAAAAATAGATATTCTTTTAACATTTTTTACTAAAACAACTAAGTTGATAGCAAAAGATATTCGTGTACACAAAGTTAAATTACTAAGACACCTCCACTTATCTGAAGTTTGTGCGTACTGCATCTGAGATTCAAATAAAATTAGTTCTCCCAAACTGTTGTGACAGCTGAGACAAGCATTCCGTTTTCATGACTATGTAAACATTAAAGTTGATTAGTTTACTTACTAACGTTTGGAATTAATTTTCAGAACCCGCTATTATCCTGAACTGCGCTGAAGACGGTAGAAAGAAAGTTTCATAGACTAGTGTAAATAAAATTAAAGTGGTTTAAGTATTAGTGTGGGTTCGAACCTGGCGTCTTCCTGTGCGAGCGGCAGACGGTCGCATTAAGTGAAATGGTCAAGGTAATGCCTAAAACATATAATATGTATGAATTATTCACCGCTCTCAATTTACGCCACGCTAACCCTTTCGTGTGTTCTTTGTACATATATTTCTAAATCACTCACTCACTGGCCGCAAAACAAAATCAAATATACGGTTTAGGTTGCGTAGAATGTATGTATTTTTGTTTAGAATTTCAAATTGTGTGTCGCACTTTTTTCTACTCACTCTTTGAGCTGGCTTTCCACGTCTTAGCGTAGCGTTAGACACGAGTGTTTGTGTTGTTTGGAACTAACATGACAAAACTAATATTAATTTTGGTGTTGTAGGTACTTAGTGGTCAGAAGTAAATTGATAGATTGAAACAAGGATAAAAAAAAAATATTTTGGTAAAAAAAATATTTCAACACACAGTTTATTAATTACAACATTTATAAATAATTATTTCTTAAACCTTTACTGTAGACCAGAACAGCAAAGTCATTTCTTGAAAGTAAATTTAAAAGGTGACCTGCACAGAATTGTAAAGGGCTTTGAAGATTTTTATATGGACGCTTGGCATACCTACTGTCGCCATTTTATTTATTTTTTTCAAAATAGTGGCCCCGCATGTTAGCTATATAAATCGATAGCTGACATCAATACAAACGGAAAATATTATGGGACCTAACCCCGTAAAGTGTCACGTTTTCGAGATATTAAAGTTCAAAGTTGATCACGTGACATTCATATTTTTTTAATTTACTTACATCTTGTTGCTTAGATGTTAGAAACAACCAATCTAAAGGTTTAAAGTAATCAAACATCTATCACACGGATCTTCAGTCTTATATGAAGATCTTAATTTACCATTACCCACTCAGTGTACCTATCTACCTTCACACTGAACTTGAGCACAAAACGAAACACTTTCCAACAACGCAGCACTTTTCGAATATCAATACACGAAATTACACAAAAGTACAGCATTCTCGTTCGCTGGCGCTACGCTTAACTCTGTGTGTAGTCAGGTTTCTCGATGTTTAACATTTCACATAACATACATTGTGTTCTGCCTAGTTTTGTACAAGTTTCAGTAAATATTTCAATTCTCTGATTGTTCTGCCCGGTATTTGCCAACTGTAGAACAGTAGCTGTTTATTTTTTCCCCTTTGTTACCGCGTTGTCGAATATGGAATGTTATTTCAAGGCACTAATTAACTCAATGTTTTACTAGTATGTGTTGTCCTAATACTATAGGTTTCCTGTGTTGTGATTGCTTTGTGTAAATACTGAAGTAACACGCCTGAACAATTCAGGCTTTTAAAATAAGTGGAGTTCCGGAAAACTTAAAAAAATATATATTAATGAAAACGTACAAATTTGTTCACTTTGTTTATTTTACTTTTGTTTATAATACCTTAAATAAATTCGACTCTGAAATGAAGAGTGTGACCTGTGACGGAATATTTTTGACATGTGCATTATTTCGATCACCGCGAATTTCAATCATTGTTTATTGGGTGGTTCGGGGTAGGTGTAAGGGTGGGTCATATGTAGAGCATATTTTCAGATTAAATGAACATTTTGTGGTGAGTACTGTTATCCGGTCGTATATTAATTCTGCACTATGTAAAAGCTCATTACAAATGAGGTTGGTGGACGTGCGGTTTGTTTTGTGTCTTATTTTAATCCGCTATGTTTGACAGGTTTAATTTAATGCGGTCGGCAAATAATTTTAGTAACAGTGTAAGTTTTATTAATATTTGCTTTTTGGTCGATTTTACGGTTGTAATGTGTTTGGAATTAGGTCAGCATAATTGACGGATTGTGCAACATGTAATTGGCACATTTTGGATTTCGCAGAATGGATGGTTAACTGTTAACAGCAATAATTAATAACGAAACCAATCCATGATTAATACACTTGCAATAACGCGAACGCATTTCTATTTATAGAGAGATAACCGTCCTCATAGTACGTAAAATCCTAACAATTTATTTCTATAAAATAAATAAACAGCCCTTTTTTTTGGGTGGGAAATCATCATATGTCTTCTCCCGCTCTGGGTGGAGCGAGAGGCCGTGTCAGACTTTTACTGACTAAAACCCACCCGTGTTCCTTCAGTTGCCTGTGCCAGGGGCCACGGTATCCCTTTCGAACAACCCGCGGCCCTGGCAGGTATCGGCCCTAGCGGACCCCGTCAGTTCCTGCTGACATCTTTTTGAGGCGCGCGTGGACCACAACGCGCCGTCGACCCGGGCCTGGTCCTTACCGGGCGGCGAGCTGCCCAAAGCTCGCCGAACGCAAGCCCTCGCCTACGGTGGCCGGGAGTCGGCCGTTGACTCCCGACGTCCAGGGCGTTTCCTGCGGCGACTAGGGGCGTGAGGGCCCAGAGATTGCCTCACCCTCACGCGCTCCTCCTCCTCCTTTGCGAGCATAACTGCTTCACAGAAGGAGGTGACGGCTTCCCATGCACTCTCGCTCCGTACCATGGTCTGGACCAGGGCCGGACGCGAGAGATCGCCGCCGCCGATCGCCGCCACGAGGACGCGGCGGTGCTCCGCCCAAGCCGGGCAGACCTCCACCGAAAAATAAACAACCCTTACACATTATCAACTCATTCCCAAGAACGTGCCACACTTCAACAAAAAACATAACAATATGTATTCATGTATCGCAAGGACACGGCAACGGCAACACAAACACAGCAACACAACTCAAACAAAAGATTTATATTCAAAAGTAACACATCATTGGCTGTTACGATTTTTTTCCACTGGCGCGGCCCCATCCCCCTTTCCACCTCGTATCACTTCTCGCAAACGCGTTCTTTATCCAATTATCCGAAGATAAATCTCACCTGCGACTGCAAAGGAAATAACGTAGGAAAACGTTGTGTTAGGGAAAAGTTATATTTTCACAAATCCAAGCTTTTTTCTGAACGCTCGACTTACAGCGGCGACGTCACGTCCCTTTTGTTAAGGTTTTGTTTTGAATTTAATTATCGGTACGTGTTCATCTTTTAGATATGCAGTCAGGAATTTAATTGTAAACAGAAAGTGTTTTGTAAACTTATCGTTATATTGTATAACATCTCAACCTGTCATTTATTGGTGACACTAGCTTCTGCCTGTGACTTCGTCCGCGTGAAATTTCTTGCTCCCCGACCCACCCCGTCGCATCGCATCGCCTGTCCGCGCTATTACGTCGTTTTCGCTTAGCATTCTTTCTGACTTTTTTCTTTTTGCTTAGCTCCTAAGGGTCATAGCGCGATGTTACATAGCCTATAGCCTTCCTCAAGAATTGGGCTATCGATTTTTTTTAAATCTGGGTGGTAGTTCTAGATATTAGCGCGTTCAAAAAAAACAAATAAACTCTTCAGCTGTATTATTATTAGTATAACAGATAGATATCGATAACAGTGATATTTCAAATCACAAACCACGTGAACCGCAGACTAAAAGGTTCCATGAAACTGCAGCATATTCTTTTTCGGGAATATCTACCTACTCGTCCCGCAAAAAACCCATTTCAATGTTGCCACAGATTTTCCTGTACGACCTGGATTTAATCTGAACCCTTAAACCGTTAGTAGGTCAGAGCTTTACAGAGAGGTCAATACTGCGAATCGGTTTTCATAAAACAGAAAGTACTCTCTCCGAAATATAAACAAACCATCTTGAATGAAATCGGGGAAGAGCAAATCAATATTAGACTGTAAACAGTCAAAGGAAATGCAAGAATATATTTATAAATAACGACTTTGCTAATTACCTATTAATCAGGAAAGCAATACCTTTCGGCCTCCTTTGTTTATGAGTGGATCGTTTTTCATCGACAATTTTGACGACAATCTTTAATCATTGAAGTCCCTATCGAGTGTTGTTTGTAACACTTTGTTGTATGATATGCTGCTTAGGATTGGCGACCCCTGGTTCTTAAGAAAATAATAATAATAATAATAAATCCCTGGACATTTCACACAGCACCATTTGTCCCAAGCTAAGCAACCTAATGCTTGTGTTATGGTAACAAGATGGCTGATAAACTACTTATATACAATTTTTTTTTTTTTTTTGTAAATACATACATATTATAGATAGAAAAACACCCAGACTCGGAACAAATACATGTAGGTCATACAAATATTTATTAAAATGTTTTCAATGGGTCTCGTAGCGCCTAGTAATTAGTTAGATATATTGTTGAGGTATACAGGGTGGCAGGGACATCGAGGTGCGACCATGTTACTAAGATTTCAGCACATGTTTCTAGACCCCTAGAGTGGATTTTTTTTGTCCGTTATCAAAAAAAAAAAAAAATAACAGTTTCATAGAACATACCTACGCGAAGAAAATGCATATATTTTTTTTTAATAAACGACTAAAAATTTCAATGCATGGACGGTCAGAATCTTGTACTGAATCCGCGATAACAGGCTGCGCGTCGATGTTCCTGCCACCCTGTATTTTCTTTCTGTCTTTTTCCTTATAAACTATACGAGATTAAAGTCATCGTGGTGCAAATATTAACTAGTAACTCGTCAATAAGGTAGGTTAGTACCTATCTGAATACGCCCAAATATTAACTGAAAGCTTCTTCAGTATCAATTTCATTCAAAATCATTTGATGTTGCAGTCCATTGTTAGATATAGCGCAGAACAGTCCTGTGCTAACTCACCCATTTCACGCATGTGTAAAAATGTAAACATTTGCAGCGATGTTACGGATATACACCATGACAGCATCGGAAAATTTTATAAAGTAATTGTTGAGCATTTTTCTCACAATTAATGAAGTCACTGTTAATGTAATTTTATTTTATTATGTATTTGAATTAAATTATTTTTATTTCTTTTAATATTATTGTTATCTACCAATTTTTTATTTTTTGATTATTTAGAAGGTATGCTATTATTTTTATTGTTATGCATGGATCACAAAAAAAATTGAATAACTGTAATTGTAAATATCCTTTTTGGCTTTTAAATAAGTAAAACCATTAATGGTGCATGTTGTGTTAGCCTTTAAGTAATTGTTGCGCTTATCAATGTATTACGAAATGATCTGTTAAATGTATTGTGTAAACAATTGTTGGCTAACCTAAATAAATAAATAAATAAATAAATATCGTCAATTTCGGTACTAAACGTTTACAAGCTCTGACGTAACTGTTTGTTAATTCCAAGCCATATCACATTTCCTGACAAGACTGTAATGTCTCAGAAAATTCACAGTATTATCGAAAACATCTTCGGTGAAGCGAACCGAACCGATTAAATTTCATATGCTTCCGCGATTCGGCAAATTAGATCGGCACTCGAAACGGTCAAAAGTCGACACCGGGCCCTCCACGATGATATGACGCTATCCGTCCTCTTCACAATCACGAGAAAATTTAAAAAGTAAGCCAGACGAGTAATCTGTTTGCACGCGCTGGTTCAGTACTTGAAAATGGTATTAAGAATGACAGTATTTGCACAAGTAAGCGATTCTATAATTTAGATTTGGTTGTTTAAGTTTAGATAATTTGAGTTGTGGCTATCAATGTTTATTTTTACTCTCTACATTTTTGATCTGATCCTATAGCGAAGATTATTTTATTTTATTTTAAAATGAACTCCCCCATTTCACTTAAAGGCTGCATAGAATATAATATCGTTACATTTATTTTGTTTGGGAGGACCACACGGCGCAACTGACAGGTAAATATTGGGCCAAGATTAATAGGGTTCCGCAACGCTGCCCGCGGTACCCAGAAAACGGGAAGGAGATTTTCTCCCTTTCGCGGATCGGAAGCAGATCCCATTTCCTCCGACTACATCAAAGTGAGATAGCAATCGGTTTTTTATTCGAATCAGCAATATTTTGAACGACGTCAACTAGTTAGTGGCTTGTGGCCTGATCGGGTTCCTCCGATAGGTAAATACTCCGTCGTCTCGACCCTCCGGGACTCAATTTGCATCGAGTCTTATTGGGAGAACGTTTATGTTTATTACCTGACTACTCGGGATTACTTTCTACACTAGCGTTTGTGCAAAGATTTTGTAGATTCGTCGCAATTAGGTGCCGTAAGTCTCGTGGACTGAGTGGGTGAGTGGCTGGATTTGTAGTGTGCTGTTTATTGGCTTTGTCAATTAGTATTCTGATTTCATTGGGTAGTTTGACTCTTCTAACAATACATTGACGGATGCTAGTTTATGTTGTTAGGGCAAGTTAGTAATGTTGATTTGGCAAGTTTCGAATAGGCTAAAAGACGTGGGGTAATTGATGAGAGATTTATGTAGTTAGGGCAAGTTAAGGCTACTTTTTTTGTTATCTTTTTTGCAATACCTACGATCAAAGCTCAGTCCTTCTCTGTGTGAGGATACTTCTTTTCCTGCAGTGGGACAGTTACAGGCTGCGATTATTGTATTCAATGAACGACCAATAAATGAACATAAAAATAAATGAAGGGAATTCTTTAACGTGCCTAAAGCTCAACTCAAAATAATATTTTCTTTTGTTACATAACAAATAACGTCACACCTGTAATTCCGGTAGGTTAAGCAGAAGTGTACAGGTACACTTCTGCCTAACCTACCGGAATTACAGGTGGTAGGTCTACCTATAGTACACCCACATTTCGCCAGTTATGTTTAGGTCTCATGTAATAGGGGGGCGAGCCTATAGCCATGACAATTTACAGAATCGTTTAGAGTGTACAAAGACTACAATAAAATGGTGGGTGAGGTGCTGTACCTTCAGCGGGATTGTCCGAAAGGGTAACCGCTACACCGGAACATAAAGGGCGAAGGAAGGAACATGGGTGGGTTGTAGTCAGTAAGAGTCTGACACTCCCTTCCGCTCCACCCAGAGCGGGAGGGGTCATTTGATGATTTCCCACCAGAAAAAAAAAAAAAAGCCTATAGCCATCAACCGGACACAAGCCAGATTTTTTTTATTAACTTGACATTTACCACACATACTTTTAACACATTACACATGTATAAGAATTACGCTTTTTTGGCCAACACATGTTGGTAATTGGTGAAGCTGATTGCTGCCCCCAATCGGGTGCCAACAAGTAAATTCAATTGCCTTTTAATGACGAATTTTTTTGAATGTCATTAAGAGACTTGTCGCCGTCGCGTTTCATGTTGATCAAAAGCATTGTTTAATCAACAGCCGCTGTGCATATTATATGAATGAACTTAATTGAAATGGTAAGTAGGTAGGCACTCACTTATTGCAAAAAATTGAAAACCGTGTTGTTGTTAAAAACTTAAAAAAAATAATAATAATCTATTAAAAACTTTTGGCCGGATACGATAACTTTGTTCCTTTTATGGCATCGCTAGATAAGGTTTTTTGGTATGGGTAAATCAATAGCACTATGGAGCAGAAACTAAAAATCAAAAATCGTCAGCTGACCCGATAAAACACAAATATTTGTCCAACTCCCGTTTACGAAAACAAACACCTAAACAAAATCCAATAAGATTAAAATATTCCAAACTACCATCTCACCTGGTAAATTATCCGCCAATACCCTTGGGCTTAGTGTAAAGTTTACATTTAACAGCGGCGGTACGCATGCGCGGGGCTCGTCTCGGGTGACTAAGTGATGTATGGGCCCGGGGTGCCGCGCTATGCGCCGGAGCGGAACCACTCGCACGGCCCGCAGGATCCATTTGGATCCATCCTTTTGCTCTCAAACTCGGGTAAGTAGGCCGTCATTTTTATCAGGTAAGGAAAGGGTGAATACTGACTATATTAAAACTAGAACTTGAGAACTAGCGACCCGCCCTTGCTTCGCCCGGTTTTTACGATTTAACAAAACATAGGGATTTCTTTATTAAATCTTAGTTTAATATTAATGTATTACATAAACCTTCTGGAATAAATTATTTTTGGACCGGCGCCCACTGGCGGCACGGCACGGCAAGGGATTTTTATGCGACGAATAGAAATTTAAATGTATGGCAATAAAATTGGAATTTCAATGATGCCAAAGGACGTCGCGGCATGCCTAAGGATACCGCGGCTTCATTGCTGCCGATGAAATTTATATTTATTGTCATACTTTTAAGTTATATTTTCTATTAGTCGCATAAAAATCCCTTGCCGTGCCGTGCCGCCAGTGGGCGCCGGCCCTAAATGATGTTAAATTCTCTAAATGATGTTGATAAAACTTATCAAAATCCGATGCGTAGTTTAGAAGAACATCGCAGTCACACAGACTGCGTTGTTCTTCTAAACTACGCCCAGCCTGCCTGCGCTATTACTGTGTTCTTTCTGACTTTTTTGTGTTTGCTCGGCTCCTAAGTATCTTAGCGTGATGTTAAGTAGCCTATAGCCTTCCTCATGAATTGGGCTATCAAATGCAAAAATATTTTTTTTTAATCCGACTGGTGGTTCCAAAGTTTACCCCCTACATACAAACAAAAAAAAAATTACCTCTTTATAAATATTTTTCAATTTCATCTATCTGTTCAAAGAGTGTCCTTCCCACTAAGCAGTCTTGGGTCTTCTATATCTAATCTTCCCCGTTGCCTCTAGATATTATTAGAATCTGTGTAGGTATTCCTACCTTGAATTGAACTTAGGAGCTAGAGACGCATCAAGGATCACCTAGCTTAGTTATGTAGGCGGATATAATAATGGCATCCACTGCAGTACTTAAGTTTTATTTTAAAAAATTCGTCCACATCACTGTCAACAGGAAAAGTGCCCAAAACAAAGATGCGGACGAATTTTGATGCCCTATGATTTTTTTTCCTCATTTTTATATACATGCACATATTATAGTACCTATAATTTTAACACTGTTAGCTTATATATTATGAAAATATTATCTTGAAAAAAAAAAAACATAATCTTTATGATTAAATTCTGAGTCTTACTCAGACTCAGAATTTAATTATAAAGATTATGTTTTTTTTTTTCAAGATTTTTTTTTTTTAGATTATGTTTTTTTTTTGACTTTTGGTGGAACTACAAAATTAAATATAATCGACTGGCGTGAGGAAGCTGCAATGTAAATCTTATGTCGAGAACGAAACCTAAAGTATAATAAGTGATCAAACGAACTTGCTCTACTTCTACGACTTCAATTGAAATTCTTGGTTGTACTACGGCAATTGATGATAAAATTTGCATAGTCGTTTAGACATTAATGTAACAGCTGTTTACGCCATTCTGAGCTAGTTTTAAGGCTAGTGACACATTGTGGAACCAGCGCCCTAATTGCGTAACGCGCTATCAGTCTCAATCTGAATCATTTTGCAGGATATTACGAATCCATTGCTTCACATGTTCGAAAAATGTGTCTGCTCAACAACGAAAATAACGCAATGTATGTTGTTGAACTGTCAAAATGAAACCTTTTGCTACTGATACCTAGTGTGTTATGTAATTACCCAGCAGGCTATTGTAGACGACTCGGGGAGTACACACTAAGTTACAAAAAACTTTGTTAGTTTATTCTTTCACCCGCATCACGTGGGAATATCGGGATAAAACGTATCCTATGTGTTAATCCTGGTTATAAACTATCTGCGTGCTAAATTTCATCCCAATCCGTTCAGTAGGTTTTGCGTGAAAGAGTAACAAACAAACATCCATCCATCCATCCATCCCCACGCGTCATCCTTTCGCGTTTATAATATTAGTAGGATTGAATGGAACAGACGTATTTTCAAGCATTATCTCAGGTTGTCTAATCAAACAAGCACCCTAACTATATAACACACTATCAATCTCAATCTGAATCGTCTTGAAGGATGTTGCTAATCCATTCCCCACAGATGTGACTGAAATTAGTATTTTACATTAAGATGATTACTGTAGCTAAATATACCTGCACCTAACTTACCATATCTTCTTACTAGATATGAAATGTCCCGCTTATTTAAAGCGTCTAAGCCACTTTTCTAATTATATTTTCCGATTACTTTACAAAACCGTAAAGTATAAATATCTAGACTGTGTTGTAGATATTCTTAAGTACTTATTAGTCGCGGCGGAGCTACCGTTGTATATTGTGAATGGGCTATACACGAGAAATTTATGTTCTTCCTACTCAACTGAGACTTTTATATATACTTATGCGTAACATAATTTCACACTCGCGTACACTGTCTCACACTTTTTTCACAACTTTGCACGTACTTCCATATCGTTGCATAATAAGACCATTTTTACCTTGGCAGCCTCCTCTACTTTATGCAAAAAATTAGGTAGTCACATCCAAAATATGTTCGTCACCTTAAGGGCTATTTTTGTCTGCTTTACTGGCACAGCATTATACAAGGTGGCAACGGGCAGGGACATCGACGTGCAACCTGTTACCATGGATTCTGAACCTGTTATCAAAAAAAAAATGCTGTTACATACATTTTGACAGGGTATTCTATGAAACAGCTGATTATTTTTTTATAATCGTCGAAATATTTCTATGGTATGGGGTCTAAAATCATGTGCTGAGGTCGTGGCAACAGTTTGCGTCAATTCTGTCACCTTGTATATTGCGTCATAATGTCAACAATATCGCGGAATGACAAATGATTTATATTTCATTGACATCAACTCAACATGGATCAAAAGTGTATGCTATTTTGATCTTTGTTATCAAGTCAATATAGTTTTCTATGAAATAGTCTGCTCAGTACCGTAGCTTCAAAAGATATTATGTCTCCTACGTTGATGAAAATAATTTGAAAACTGACAAAGATATAAAAGTCCGTAAAGTATAAAAAAAAAAATGTCACGGAAAACGGTTCAAAATGTTTACTTTACCTAAAGACCACTGACTTAATTCCCTCAATAAACAAGTTTAATTAAAAGGTTAACCAGATTTTAACTGATGGTCTTAATGCGAAATTAAATTACCCCTCAGAAGATCCCAAAATTAGTTTGACCTAGACAATGGTGGAGTGAGGGCAAATGTTCAAATATTTGTAGATTTAGTCAGGCGGCGGTCGTAAACCGGAGATATTGCCTGAGTATTGTCTCAAAGAGATTAGTTTCCTTACGTTTCTGTGTGGCTGCTAATGTTGGGAATTTGCCCTTTATGATCTATCCCGGATGAACTGCGCTTGATAGTTTGTTGTTTTAGTCAATAAAACAAATCAACAAATGTAATTAGCTTTAGTTTAGCAACAGTTTTACAAACTGACTATATCTATATAAATAAAACAAATTCAGATTAGTTATATCGACCAACCGACCTATTTTTATGATCTTTGAGAGTACATAGGTCGTGGTCACGGTCGCGGCCTGCGGGCCGCGTGTCTCCGCCCCGAACAACTATTAAAACATGGGAAAAAACACTGGATTTTTTAATGATATCTCGAGAACGGATAGACTTATTTCGATAAAAGAAAATTCTTTCTTCGAGAAGTATCCTCGCGCAATTTATTGATTCTAAGGCGGTACGTACTTCGCTCGGTCAGCTAGTTTCTTATAACAAACGGTTTTAAAGTTAAAAAAAAAACAAATAAATTAATTAATATCAGTTAACACATCGATGTGGGCGCGTTCACTGCGGCGGCGAGCCGCCCACTACCTGAACGCGCCCCAGAAGGTGGTAGCCGTAAGGCTAATCCGGGGCTACCGCACGATCTCGCGCGAGGCGGCAAGCCTCCTTGCCGGACTGCCGCCATGGGATCTGGAGGCGATAGTCCTCGCGCGCCTGTATGAGTGGCGCGCGGAGGCACTACGCCGGGGGGAAAGTCCGCTCCCGCGGCAAATTGCTGCGGAGCGGACGGACCTCCGGCTCGATCTCATGGCGACATGGAAAGAGCGACTGTCGCAACCCAGCGCAGGGCACGCCGCGATAGCGGCGATAAGACCCCTCTTTGAGGAGTGGCTAGAGAGGCGCCACGGCGCCCTCACCTACCGCCTGACGCAGGTCCTCACCGGACACGGAAGTTTCGGGAGGTTCCTGCACATGATCAGGCGGGAGGAAACGCCCGGGTGTCACCATTGCCAGGATCGCCCAGAGGACACGGTGGAGCACACGGTGGAGGTCTGCCCCGCTTGGGCGGAGCACCGCCGTGTCCTCGTGGAGGCGATCGGCAGCGGCGGCGGCCTCTCGCGCCCGGACCTGGTGCAAGCCATGGTCCGGAGCGAGAGGGAGTGGGAGGCAGTCGCCTCCTTCTGCGAAGCAGTCATGCTAGCGAAGGAGGTGGCGGGACGGATGAGGGAGAGAGCCTCCCGTCCCAGCCGCCGCGGGAGACGCCCCGGGCGTCGGGAGTCAAGTGAAGACTACCGGCCACCGTAGGCGCGGGCCTGCGGGTGGAGAGCAATGGGTAGCTCACCGCCCGATCAGGACCAGGCCCGTGCCGGACGGCGCGTAAGTGTTCCACGCGCGCCTCAAAGAGATGTCAGCATAACGAGGGGCCCCTCAGGGCCGAAGCCTGCCGGGGCAGCGGGATTGTCCGAAAGGGTTACCGCTGCCCCGGAACATAAAGGGCGAAGGAAGGAACATGGGTGGGTTTTAGTCAGTAAGAGTCTGACACTCCCTTCCGCTCCACCCAGAGCGGGAGGAGTCATTTGATGATTTCCCATCCCAAAAAAAAAAAAAAAAAAACACATCGATGTGACGAGCAGCCCGCTATATTATGTGGTCACACTGTCAGTACAACGAGCGGCTTCAATAATACGAAAGCAATTACACGGAGCTAATTAACTAATTAGCCAACACGGTGCAGTTTGGGCCAAATTTCTAAAGCTCAAACATCTCCTAATTCTATTTTGTCCAGTAATTAATTTAGTACACAGAGGACATGTAACCTAATGTGACATGATGAGGCTAAAATAATAAAAGCCGCTCGAGGCGATGGAAGTTTAGGCTAAGCTCGTTGTGGCCGGTCCGTGGATGGGTGACCATCCATTACTTAATGAGACCCCTTCGTGCCTCGGAAAGTATGTTAAACCGGTGGACCCGGCTGTCATTTGTAAATTTTCTACAGTTGTTATGTATGGGTAGTCAAAAGTCCGAAAGTCTGACCAAAGGGGTATCGAATTCAGCGGGATTGTCCGAAAGGGTTACCGCTACCCCGGAACATAAAGGGCGAAGGAAGGAACATGGGTGGGTTTTGTCAGTAAGAGTCTGACACTCCCTTCCGCTCCATCCAGAGCTGGAGGGGTCATTTGATGATTTCCCACCAAAAAAAAAAAAGGGGGGTATCGTATTACCCAGTAACGGGGTTGCGGAAGTCACTTAGGCTGTTGCTCCGTGGAAAATACTAATATTCATCTGCATCATTTATTGTTTTCATGTTTGGACCCCTTAGATGAAGGTCTCCTCCAAAGATTTCCATTTCCCTTAATTTTTTTGCTATTTCCAACCAATTGCAATATGGTCTCGCTACCTTTTTCAAGTCGTCTTCCCAATGTGTATACGGTCTGTCCGTGCATCTTTTTCCTTGAAGACCGTTCCATGTGGTTATGAGCATAACTCAGAGCATCTAGCTGGCCACAAGTACGTTTGTCCTAATCCTTACATTGGCTGCTACTTCGTCAACCACCCGCATCGTTAGACAAGTTCGCGTTGATTAAAGATATCAGTTTCGTGAACCTTTCATTAGCAATGGCACAAAGGCGAACGCAATTACATCTTGGGTGACATCTGGAGGTCTTATCATGAAAGGGCTGCATCTTAAGTTGCCGAATTGGACGGTGAAGTCTTGGTACAGACGGGAGATAAGGCCCTGAGTTGTGTATTTATATCTGTACCTGTCTTTGGTGAAGTTGAATTTAATGGTGGATTATTTTGTTAGTGTTAAATGAGGTCTGGGAGTGGCTTAGACTTTTTGACACGCACTCTTGAAAGTGACTCTAGCATGGACTTATCTTGATTCAAAATAGTTTTCGTACTAATCTATTTTAATATCTAGTTTTATAATCAAAAGTCATACCCCAGAATCGTTCTAGAATCTCCATCTGCCTAGCCTTTTCCCAACTTCGTTGGGGTTGGCTTCCAGTCTGACCAGATGTAGCTGAATACCAGTTCTTGAATACCATTTCTTTAATACGAATACTTGGAGCGACTAAAATACCTTTAATTACTTATGAACTAAGTGTATCTGCGGGCTTGTCCTGTTTAAACGTCCTTTCCTAACCTTACCTTTCCTAATTTGACAAGAAAACGTAATTAGAAAATTAAATACATTTAACGTTAATGTTTTTAAAACATTACTATGTCTCTGGAAGGGTAGACCTTCTAAAAGATTGAGTGATGACACTATAGAGATAGTTGGAGCCTTATGGCCCAGACGGGTAAAGGACAGAGCCACCTGGAACGGTTTGGAGGAGGCTTTCACCGCAAAAGGCGGCCCTTACACATACACCTTATACTAACCTTATTTAAGTACATAACTAACTTTACTAACAAATAATTAATTAAGTACACAACACAAAAACTAAAATATAAGGTATAAACCAAAGCTAATAAGTAAATAAATATCTCTGTCATCTTTAAACGATTGTCAGAAACACAACGATGTTTTAAATTCGTTGAGCGTTCTAAACACATTTAAACCGTTCAAGAACTGTCAGTGTCAATATTTCAAAACAATGATGACGGTGACTGCTCTTGAACGCTGTTTAGATGCGCTGATCGCGTTCAGTTTCAATGGTAAAATCCGCCCTTAGTCTCCTGTGACTAGCCAAGACTTCCGAATTGTCATAAGATTTAACAAAATCGCATCATGAATAATCATATCATTTACCTTTACTTATGTATATTAAGCATATTATGATAAGGGATCATTGTTCCATACGTAATCACAATTATTGAGCAAATAAGAATTGTGATCCTAAACAAACACTGGTGAATGTGGAGCAAATATATGATTTTGAGTCCTAAGCTCAATCCTAACCTAACAATGATATGTTGATCTTTGACCACGTTTACCTACTTATCTTTAGAAAAGAGTCGCATAAGTATAAAAGCATGGCTATGTCCTGTGGCTATATTGATTGATGATTGATATGATTAATTCACGTACGGTATTATAATGTCTGTAAGAAGCCATAAATAAGATAATTTAATAAGATAAGGCAGTTTATATATTTATTTTTCTTCGTTCTAAGACAGCTGTCAAAAAACAGGTTAACAGGAAATAAATAAAATATTCACCGCAATGGTTGCTGAAACTGACATAGCTCATTAAAGAAGAATTAGGTACGTTCAAAGTGCTCAACAAACTCAAAATGATCATGCATGTACAAGATCTTTTAAGCTACATTTGTGGACGAAATTCTGTTAAACGTTTACTCAGTACATTTCATTTAGAGGGTGATCAAATAAATTCGTTGTTCTAAGGATTGGAGCATACAAGACTTTATTAATTTAATTTTCTTTTCTTCCACAAAAATATTAATTAATCTGTATTAATAAATTAAATTAAAATTGTGTTTTTATTTGTTAATTAAGTATTCATAAAAGATTTTTCCTAACAATTGATTTAACCGAAATTACGTATTACGAAATAATACAAAGCGTTTCGACACTCACTCATTGAAATTTCTCGTAGCAGACATCAAGAGTCAAAACGATAATTTGTACAAAATCAAATTCTGTCCCAAAGCATCGTCTGTTTTGCATTACGTGAAGACAAAGCCTTAATCTTTCCCCCGGAGCGGGATCTCTTGTTTAAATGTTGGTACAAAAGCCCCGCTGTTAGCTCTTGCCACATCGCAAACAGTGTGTGCTACGCCGAATATTGACGGCGACTCTTTGCAAAGATAAAGATTTGTTTTTTCTTATAAAGATACTTGTGTGTATGTATCGTCACGGATTTCTTTAGCGTTAAAAAGTGTAGGCGAAGTGGCGGGAGCTGTGCAGTGTTGGTAAAGGCGTTGTTTTTTTTATAAACATTATAGGATTTGATGGCAGTCGCTTCGAGTAAAACAGGTGCCATGCTTTGGGGTAAGATCTGATGGTGTGACTATACATGCATACTCACATAAACCCATCGATGTGAGAAAAAAATTACGTAGTCAACAAACACCATCGTTCGTTACCGCTGAACATGCTATGGAAATATTTTATCATAATGTCACCATGCTTGGTAAACGAATTTCTGATAGCATTAGGTATGTTTCCAGAACCGTGACGGGATATGCCCAACTTCTTGATACAATAGTAATCTACAAGTCGTACAGGAAGAAAAGAGGTCTTATTGTTAGCAAAGTGCGAAAAATGTATACCTTAACTTGATTTTCAACAGGATACAAATCATAGGCAATGTTTTACTATTTGCGTAGTTGTGTTCTTGTATTACTATTTGTGCACTAAAATTAAAATACGTTCCGATGAGTATACAGAACGTAATCATTTTGCATTTAATATTAAAATTGTTTCCAGCGAAAACCACAAAACAGGTACAACTAAATATGCTCCTCGTATTACTAACATTTGATAACAAATGCTGCATTTTATGGATATTGTTGCCATGAAATTTGCGTTCCTGTATTGATTTAAAATGCTGTTCATATTATAGAGAATGTTTGGGTGAAGCATGTCATGTTTTGGTAAAATATTTGAATTTAAATGAGCTTTCGCTTAGGCAGAACAGTATACGAAGAAAAACGTCAATCTGTTCCCGAACTAATTACAAAGATAATAAAATAAAAAATGGCGCGTGCAGCACCGTACACGTGGTAGAAGTAAAACTTCTTAAAAATACAGAACAAGAGAGATTTAGTGTGAGAGAGACAGTTACATCTTTCTTCTCTCTCATGTAACGAACTGTGCCCAAACGTACCTAATGCCTCCTTGAAATTTCACACTCAATTCTCGTCTATCGAATCGTCGCCAAGTAGTTTCACTTCAAAAAAACTAGTGTTCCAGGTAAGTATTGTCTTAATAAATGGTATTAAATTTGTATATGTTTGTGCTATGTGTTGTTATTAATTATGTGTTTTTTTAGACTTACAATTTATTTCAAAAACTAATCTTTGTGTAATTTATTTCTGTTGTGCACTTTTATTATAACTTGATGTATTTTTTTCAATAGTTGGTATGTGTAATTACCTTATTATGTATTACCTAATGAACGAATATTTCATAATAATGGACTATATGGATGAAGGGACCGTCTGTGCATTTGATAAAAAGTACCTACGCATGACCGAATAAAACTGCGTGACCGATGCAGGAGGGTTAGATCTAGGGTCACCTACCCGCTTGCCTAGCGCAGTAATTAATTTCTTACAAGGCAATGCATTTACCTCTCCTGACAACCATTTATTAAAAAAAATATGTGCGGCCGCGGTTCCGCTTGCTAGGTATCAAAGTACTTTTAATGAACTGGTATTTCCTATCCTAGGTACCAAGAGATCCCTTAGTAAATGTTCATTAAAATCAATTCAGTAAACGTACCAAACGTGTCTTTATAAACTTGAATGGGAAAATGTAATGAAAAAAAGTATTTTTTTCGTAGTAAAAAATCTCCCTCACTCACACAAAATACTCGCGCTCACACAGAATTGGTACGTGTACCTACAGAAGCCAATTTTATGTGAGTGCGAGTATTTACATCAGTTATATCTCGCAACTAATTTGCGCCTTGGATCTAGCGTTTTTAAACTTTGTTTTACATTTGTTGCAGGTAAGTCGGAGTTCGTGTTTGTTCGGGTAATGAATGTGGGACTCTTTAAATATTGCCTACTATTAACAGTGCAAATATTTCGTCGCATCATGACGGGAAATTTTATGTAAGTTGCGTCTAGAGTTGAGCCTTTAAATTGGACCTGCACGCTGGTTCAGGGATGTTTATTTATGTTTTACTTATGTACTTTTTATTAACGAAGTATACAGGATGTAATGGTTCAATGGCTGTCATGAAAATCTGTCATTTTCTCCAATATTTGACAAGAAACGCTCTGTATTTGGACATCCGTTATTGTGTAACCGTTGTCCGCTTTCTCAGGAAATGAAAGCTTCAGGGACAAAGACGCGCAAATTGTTCCGTGAATGCATCACATGATTCTTTGTTAGCTTACATTTATACCTAACCATAACCATAAAACCTTGCAAGTTTATCCGTATCTATTAATGCAGGGTAAGCAGCAACATTCCTAATTAAATATTTCCCGTACCAATAAATTATTCTTTGAAAATGAGCCCGCTAAATACGCCGTCCGCTTTCCGATGCGTACGGCACACGGCACGTTCGATAAATAATTAACCAATTTTAGTTTTCGCTTAATCGGCTTTTTAGAAAACTCATTTGACTGGCAAATTGTTTTACGTGTCCAAGCTAAATGAATATTCAGGGGTAATGTTGGGTGTTAGCCACTCTATTACCTACCCGCCATGTTTTTTTAGGAAGCCTGAAAGCAAACAATTACATTGATTACGTACCTTTTAAACTAACGTGGAAAAGTTAGTCTAGTAGATGTAGATGATACCTGTTTTTTTTTTTTTCAAAATATTTGATTCACTGGCTGTTTTCTGCCTCGTTGGTTTAGTGGTTTGGTGGTGGGTTCGATTCCCAGGTGGGGCAGTATTATTGGAGTTTCCATATGGAATTAAAAGTAGTAGCCCGAAGTCTGGATTTACGCCCGGTTGCAAGCAAAAGGCTTGCCCCCTATTACATGGGACTTAAACATAATTAACAGTGCATCTCTACCTAACCTTTCGAGGAATACACGCGTGATGTTATGATATGTTATCTTTGATTCACCTGCTTAAAATTGGAGCTGTTTAAATGCCTTTTTTCGTACAGTCACAAACTATGAGGATAGCCCAGGCCTTGGCCAAAATATGGCAACACTTCATCAAGGCTAATTGGATGCGCCCCAATTTTTAAAAGAGCAAGTTATCAGACGCAGCAGAATATTCCGTATCATTCACGAAAAGTCAACCTTTGATCATACAAACTTATCCTTCTCACAATTAAATAAATCGTGCAACCGCGAACCGGACAAGGTAAAGCGGGTCGTACAGGAACGGTCAACCTTATGAGGGGTGCGGAAGCCTTTAGATGCAAGCCGGGCTGCAACGTAGCTGGGAAGCTTAGGTCAACTGTGTACGTCTTCCGGCTAGGACGGCGAATTAGTCAAACGTTGGAGATCACAACGTTTTGCGCTATTGTTTGGAATTACAGATGCTTTTGTGAAAGCTAGGTATGTTGGCTTGGGCAATTACTTGATAGCTGTCTGTTCGAAAGAAAGAAAGAAAAATGTTTATTCTGCACAAACAAATCGCACATTACAAATAAAAAAGACAAAATATACACCTAAAACGTAGTCAAAAGACAAGCAAGCATATGAAAAGTTGACAATTTTGTTCGGGCATAGAATTCCGGATACCTACCTGGCAACACTGGATCAAAAAACCTTCAGTTCGCACGCTTATAAAAAATAATTACTCTGTAACTCCATGGTGCGACTCTATATTTATCTTTATTATAATTTGTAATTTTGTGTTCCATATTTTTTGGCGGCATTCTTCGAACTTTTTTAAGAACCTTGACTACATAATTACGACAGACGACAAGCATTTCATTTAAATTACCGGATAAAAGTACCTTAAAAGCGAAAGCGTCAGGGTAAAAATAAGTCAGGGCGAACACAAAATTTAGTTTTTTGCAATCTGCAGCACGTATTAGGTTGTGTGTTGATCTAAATATGATTCGCGGCTGTAACAAATACTTATAAAAATCATCGATACATCTCTCTAAGTTCATATTAATGACTATTTCATGACATTCGATTCTAACGATTATTATAATTCTGTAGAGTCTTCATTTTAATCAACATACAGCCTGACACTGACCTGCAAATTGCAAAAAACGCAAGAAAATTTGAATTTTGTGGACATTCGTCACTTATCAAAGTATAAATCAGTGTAGTGTGTGCGTGCGTGCGTGAGTGTGTGTGTGTGTGTGTGTGTGTGTGTGTGTGTGTGTGTGTGTTTGTTTAGTGTATATCTAATTATAAAATGTTTAGCACCTCTGAGAACAAAGACATGCATTTCAAAATAATCATAATTGTTTGATTTTTAACTCGCACAGATACTACAAAATATCAATCGATAGTTAGATTTTATTCCTACACTCGCAACCAAAGTTCGTTATTTACCGCCATATTTTTTGCTGCTCGCACATCCTTCAGCTTTCAGCGGTCTAATGGTTTATGTATCAAATTCATACGCAGCGTTTAGTCCATTTAGGGAACATGCCTGGCTTGAGTTACCAATTACACTACATTGGCTTAAGCCTAGTCAGGTAAATCGGTGTATGTGTTCGGTAAGCCGCATGAAACTCGAATACCGTCTGAGCAGAGATTATTATTGATGTGGCGGAGACTAAGTTTGGAAGATGTGCAGCGATTTCGTGGGTACAGGCGAAATTCGCAGAAAAGATACGCAAGAGAAAACACTTTCATAATGTTTGGATTTTTTTATAATCAGCCTATTAAGTTCCCATTACTGGGACACAGATCTCTTCTCTTAGAGAAAGGAGATTTTTCTATAAGTAAGCTTAGCTAATGTTTAAAAAATTATACCAAGAGCATTTTCAAAATTTTTTATGCAAGATTTTATATCTAGAGCTACGTAATGTAATGTTACGTAAATCCTTCTCTTTCAAACTCCTTAATGATGTAATTCTTCGTTTACCTTACAAAAGTTTTGTTTCAAAGACTTCTTCAATACACCTTCAGGCCAATTCCCGTAATTAAAAACGTTCAAAATCGCCATCTCATCTCAGCGACAATCAATGTCAAAAACTTGTCATAAATGTAGGGAAATTAGAGGTATTTTTGACAGATTGAGACGGAGATCAGACTGTCTTAAAATTACGAGAATTGCCACTTTGATAGCCTGGTACAAGCATAGCAACAACAGAAATAGTACCTCAATCAAACAACACTGTAAATTAGTTTCTGGGCTGTCAGTTTGAAATTTCAGGTAGAAAATTGATTTGCAATAGTCATGCATTACCTAGTTTAGTATAGTTTTGATAATGTATTTGGTTTATGTCGATATTTATAAACAGATTGTCTTATTAGTTAGGGCTGATTTTTGATTTTTTTTTTTGTAACTTAGGACAATAAAAAATTCTTTTCCTTTATTTCATTTAAATAATTATACATTACATTTAAATATTTTTATAACCAAAAAGATAAAAAAAAAACATAGCAAGCATGTTATGTAAAATTATTCAATCAAATCCAACCAGAATCATTTTTCTACAAGATTGCACGATTTGGCAGACAGCCTTTCCAAACACCTTTCAAACTTTAACGATCTACTAGTTCACAAAATACCTATTTAAATTTTCTTATTTTAGTTAAGTCTAAATAATAAATTTTCAATCACAAAATGTCGCGAAACCAAACCAAAATCCAATATCCACTCCTGAAAATGAACAAATGGCTCCAATTTTCAAAGTCGCAGTACATATTGTATTATATCTTTTATCCTTTAGTCCGAGCATCAACTGCATCCTTAGAAAATGAGCGACTACAATACCGTATTACACGAGAACCTATGTTGGAAAAATGTTCACGGAATTGAATTCTACTTTGAAACGGGCTCTTTGTTAGGGAAGGTAAGAAAACAAAGTACTCGTAAATAAGCTGATATTTTACTATTCTGCCTTTACTGTTTGTCTGACTGTATAGTCAAAAGCATAAATATCTCCCTACGTGCTGCTGCCGTACTCTCTATGACGCAATGAATGAAACCGTGCGAAATGAACGCGAGATTGGCGGGGTTAGGTAAGGAACTGACTTGGTTTCGAAGTAAGGAATCGTTAAGTGGTCATAGTGAATTAGGGTCCTGCTGGGATGGTTTTTGTGCCACTTCATCTACTGGGAAGAAAGCACTAGGAAGCGGTGAAAGGCGGGCGTGTTGAGGGACTGTCTTATGCAATTTTGACGTTCGAAGAGTGCCGATTCTCAGTCTATGTAGTTTGAATAAATGACATTTAAATTTTGATTGTTTGCAACTTTGAGAGACCTATTTTATAATATAATAAGGTTTCAAAAATACCATGTTCGTAATATCATAAAATATCCATATTTTTGGAGAAAATCGCTTTCGAATCTTGCGTAGGTAAATGTAAGGTATTTATGCACGTGACTGTACTTGCGACGATTTTTTCTTGTTTTTTTTATGCTTAATGCTATCTATTCATAACACAGTTTCTTTGTTGTCCTGTTCATATTGTCGAGGAAGGAAGGAAATAAAGTTCTGCGGAGTTTTTAGTTATTGTGTTGGTATTAAAAATGTTGAAGGTAAACAAACAGTATTTTATGTAGGTACTTTTTAAATACTAAATACTTTTTTCGTTTGTTAACAAGAATAGATGTATCTAGAAATAGAAATGTGTTTTGTCGATGACACAACATAATAGGGTTCAGAAGGAAACAAAAAAAAAATGGCAGTCAGTTTTCGCTTCTGTAGGCAGTCCCCAGAGAGACGTAAAAACTTTGAACTATGAAATAACAGTGC
This sequence comes from Apamea monoglypha, assembly GCA_911387795.2. Classification (NCBI taxonomy): domain Eukaryota; kingdom Metazoa; phylum Arthropoda; class Insecta; order Lepidoptera; family Noctuidae; genus Apamea; species Apamea monoglypha. The sequence goes on from OU426918.1 coordinate 7,604,298, forward strand.
TTAGCCTAAAGGGTCCCAGAAACAATCAGTTGCAACTGTTAATGTATTGTGTGTTTATTGTCAATTACTTCAATTGCATATTGTAGACGATTAATTTGCGCATCAATGTGTTCAGTGAATCAGTTACGTAAAAAAAGACAGTTGCAATTAATCGTTTCGGGGACCCTTCATAGCTACAGAAATACTGTTAAACCGACATAAGCATGTCGGTGACGCGAACATATAAGATTTTCTCCTGCCAAAAACCGATCATCATCATCTGCCTAGCTTCCTCCCAACTATCTTGGGGTCGGCTTCCAGTCTAACCAGATGCAGCTGAATACTAGTATTTTACATGGAGCGACTGCCTACCTGACCTCCACAACCTAGTTACTTGGTAATAAGATCTTCTTCTTCATGTCGCTGGCACGACTGTATTTTAAACGCTGTTTTACCAAAACTTTGCTACTTCCACGGCGTCGTCAGTGGCAGCGCAGAGGTCACTTTGACTGCGTGTTTTGGTACACAGAAGGCAGGATAGGAGGTGGAGCATGGTTTGCGACATAGCTCCACAATCACACCCTACTACCGTACCCCTTGGTAAGACTGGCTGTAAAACTATCGGGCTTCTGACTACCCGTAACGATTGTCAAAGATCCGTGAATGACAGCCTGGACCAACGGTTTAACGTGCTTTCCGAGGCATGGTGGGGTCTTGGTATGTAAAGATGGTCACCCATCCACGGACCAACCGCGGCAAGCGTAGCTTAACCTGGTCGATCAACCTGTGCGGCTGTTATTATTTAGCCACGGACCCCTCTAACAAAAAATATCAAAGTGCCTAAAAATATTTCACTTCAAAACACAGTTTTTTTAATTACAATAATCGTTACGGACAAAACAGCAAAGTAAATGAACAACAACTACCCCCAACAAGGCCTAAAACGCATTAATTTAGATAAGAAATTTTCTACTTACAATTAACGAAACGGGGTGTCTCAATTCAATTTACGCTATAATTATGACGTCATCGGAGAAGGATTTAATTAAAGACCTTTTAGAGGCCTCCGAGGTAATTGGTGTTCAATGAGTCTTTCGTAGTCCGAGCTACAAACATCGGACCGCCTGATTATGTTACAGTGTATTTAAAAATCTTTGTTTTCGCTTATTTCTACTGCTTTTGAGATTTTCGTGCCTGTTTGGAGCTGAAAATCGTTGGTATATTTATTGAAAAATATTTTATTTTCGTTAACCTATATTGTCCCACTGCTGGGCAAAGGTCTTCCCCATATTTTTTCACGTTTCTTTGTGCTGGGTGTGAAGCGAGTCCAAATCGTCACGCTAGCGTTTTTTAGGCTGCCTCGGTGACGACGCCCTTGCCCGAAATATAAAATTAGAAACATCTTACAAAGTTATATTAATTAGCAGTCTTTCCACGGTAAAAAAAAACTTCAGCAAATGGATGAACTTTTGTTTAATTAAAAAAATAGATTTTACATAGAGGAGTCAAGTAGCGCATACCTTCCAAATCAGTCTAATAACTTATGATTAAAAAATCTGACTTTTAATTAATAAAGTTTACCATAACAAAATATCCTACAGTTGATTCGCTTTGTAATCTTGAGGCAATATTGCCAATTTTTGTAGTAGCGAAATTTTTATTCTAGCAATAATAATCAAATACAAAAAAAGAAAATAATTATTGGAACGAAATTCTTCAACGAATCTTACGGTAGGAGTAAACTGGTAGAAATCGTAACGAAAAAGCGTTATGACATGTGACTGTTCCTAAATTACCCTAGGCTGATAAAATTTTCGTTTTTAATAATAATACTAATATTTTTTTTATATTTTTAAATGTTTTTATATATTTTATGTTCTAATATTTAAAAACATAATTTATATGTTTACATTGAAATAAAGGAAATACTAATATTACAGTTAAGATCGGCTCTCCCTGTGGGAGAGAGAGCACGCCTCAATCCACCGCGTGCTCCTGTAGGGCCCGGCAGCACACTTGGGCACCCTCTTCATGCGACTTTTTTACCATCTGGACCACAACATAGTATAAAGGGTGAACGGAGTAGAAGCCTATGGCAGTTTTTTTTTCACAGATTTTTTTTTTTTATTCGATTAATACTTTAAGCACACTAATGTACAGAGGCGGCCTTAATACCATAGGCAATTTCTAGCAGTCAATCTAATCATTTCCTTATAAACAATACTCTATCAATTAATACTCTTGAAAATTAATAAAAACCATTAAGAAAAACCCATGTTTCTACTGCCAACAAAAACAATAGATACCTACGTTACTTCCCTCTTTTTCAACGACACGAGAAGTAGAGTAAAACAGTACTAACTCGAGTCGAGATGATAGTCCTTAAGCTTCATTCAACTACAATGTATCGCCGTAATGATCACTATGGCGCAAGTAGTGACTACCCTAACTAGGTAGCTGCGTAACTTCGCCCACGTTATTGGTCATTTAGAAAATGATGATGGAAGAGTACAGTATTAGATTATACATATATAAACTCACGTCGCCTTCCCTTTGGGTAGATTATGATAGTACTTATTCTAATTTTTATTTATAATTAAACTAAAAAAAGGTACCTAAAGTTTAGGGTACTCGTAGCATCTTTCGTACAAATTTTATTGATTACATCAGACCATGAAATAAAACTTCTGGTATTGCAATTAATAAAATGATCTAAATACCTGTGCACCTAACAAAACAAACGAGGACTGAAAATAGTAAAAATTTAATTAAATGCACAGTTCCTAGTCTTAATTTATGAGACTACTAGATGTATTCCAAAAGGCAGAATTATTCAAAACAACGAAATTAAACAATACATTCTCCTAATTAAACATCGCTTTCAAACAATGCTTTGTATGTCGTAAAGAGCAGCGCTAGAACAAAAGCTTAGCGAAAATAAAAACTAAGACACGTAGGTAGTCAATACTGACGGTCTATTCTGTAAAAATCTCACCGTGAAAATTTAGGTGAAGTGAGCTTAAAGAGAGCTGTCAATAGATTCAATGCCTAGCATCAGTGGGGAAAGCTCACTTCGAGCTCACTTCACCAAAGTTTTCACGGTGGGATTTTTACAGAATACACCGGCAGAAATATTAATTAGCAGTTCCGCTTATTGTGTTTTTACTGCATTAGGTACAGCAAAAAATGCTGTACCTAATGCAGTAAAAGCACAATATTTTTAATATGGTGGAAATGTAGAGCGGGCAGTCATTTTCCTGGTAAACATTCGCTTTCTTAGCCCCAAGCACAAAGGAGATGTGCTCTTGATAGTTAATTAAATTTAAATATGTGTAAGCGAACGCGAAAGAGCGTGTTGGCTTTGTATTTATCTCGCTCGGAACGCTCGGATTAAAATACCTCCTAGATTTTTCTTCGCTTACTTCGAGTGAGCTACCCTCGAGTCGCCGTTTCGCGTTGCATTACTTTGATGTTCTGTCTCATTCATTCAGGGCTATTGTGTTCAAATGGTACACCTTTTTTTATAAAAAAAGAAATAGTGTTAAATGATAGTCCGGCTGTCGAAAGAAAGCGTTCCTGACACCTGTCAGTGCGACAATTCTAGTAGCTAATAAAGATCAAATTCGCAAAACACGTATTCGTTTGTATGAAACTGACAGATGTCAAGAACACATTCTCTCGTTGGCCTTCTCTTGTAGTATGACTAGGAGTATGACTGGAAAATTAATTATTACAAGTTTTTCATTTTTCGTCATGAAAACTATCCATACTAAAAGTAATTCTGTCTGTCTATTACATTTTCACGACTAAACGGATTTTGATAAAATATTTTTTCATCGGCAAACGCAAAAGAAAAATGTCAGCAAAATTTTGTTTGTGCGTTCGCCTTTGTACTTTAACACACAGGTAGACCATGACTTGGGTTAAGACATAGGACTTTGTTATTCGAATCCTAATTGATAATTTCCGACCTCCACGCGGGCAAAGCCTCGGGCAAAACTTAGTCTGCAAAAAAATTAAGTTTCCAACTAACGGCATTGCTTTTCATAAAAATAAAAACTAAGTTTAATTTTAAAAGCAAAACGTAAAGTATCCGTTTGCCGCTTTTAAATAATTGTTCATTATAAACATTCTAGTTTCATATTGTAACTCCGGGGCACTTCTGTTTCCGTTATTAAAGGAATATTGTATGGAGTCCGAGAAATAATTAATAAATTAATCTGATACAAACAGTTTTCAATTATGGGCTTACACAGAGCTTAGCAACATGTTATTTAAACTAGCTAATTGTTTTGTATAATAAAATGATTACAAAAGTCATATTGGTTGTTATTTCATAGGACTGTTATATCCTTTTTGGTTAAACATAACACTGAAAAAATGGAATTTAGAAAAAAGAGAGAAAAAGAGATGAAGAGTAAAAAAAAGAGAAAGAAAAAAAAGAGATAGAGTTTTATTTTCTTCTTAGTTTGTTTTTTTTTCTATTTTTTGGAGTGTTTTGGATACCTATAACAAGAAGGTAGTAGATATGTTACATATAGGTATAGTTGTCTCGTTTTAGCATGGCAATAGCGGTCATTGCCGTTACCCGTATCTCTCCGTAAGAACCCAAACAATAAACAATGAAGGGGTTTTCGTTCTTGGAACATGTTGAAGCGGAACGGACTACAGACTACTAAAAAATAAAAAACTCGCTTGGCTTGTCAAAAAGTGAATTTTAAATTGATCTAAAAAATTAAAAACAAGCTAAATAATTTTAGTGTTGAATGGGCACAAGGTAAGTACTAAATAGTGCTCAAAAGTGGAAAACTGAAAACTAATCTTTTCAGCGAAGTCGGGGTACCTGTAACGAACTGTTCCAAGGAATCGTCCCCCAAGGAGTGTTATGTTTTCAAGGAACCCTGAAAACATAACCCTCTTTTTTGGGCAGTCGTGTAAAAATACTTAAACATGTTGATGGGTCAATGACCGTTATTGCCATGCTAAAACGCGACAACTATAGTTCCCTATTTTAAGGTCACTAAGTCATTAGGCGATCATTTCTAAATTTGCATCCCCAAAAGTAACATAACATGCATAAATTCAGTGGCAGCTAATGCAAAAGCGAGTTCGGACAAACGACGAAAACTTTTATATCTCTTCAAGAAAAGAGATCCACACAAAGGCCAGTGTTCCACATAAAAGTAAAAACAATCAAACAGTTTCCTCCTCTAAAACAGTAGCAGGAACTGTACAAATAACACACCCTTTTCTACATATGTTAATTTAAAAGCATTTAATTCGGAACGGTGTTAGAAAAACATTGGATGGTTTGTGCAAAGTGCCGCACAAAGGTGACAATGTAAAAATTTACATTGAGTCGTTGTTCCATAGTGGAGTGGAGCGGCTTTGAACAGTGGCCAGTCGCCTGGAAAATGTTATATATATGTACTGATATATAAAACCCTTATATCCTTCTAAGGACGAAAGTTACGGTGAGATATTTTCTCTTGGTCCAGCAGAAAGTGAAAATGGAGCTGAAATCAATTTTTGAATTTCGTATGGTTTTGACGGCAGGTTTTTCGGTTTCACTGCTGTTGCGGTCTGAACAATAATAAATATAATATATATGTAGCATATGATATTATTATACAGGGTTAAATAAAATTAGCTAGCGAAACTCTGTAGACGTGATGGGTATCGATATCTAAACATTTTTGGGGGTAATGACTGCTACTCTTCTTATTTGAAGTATAAGTTGAGAAAATCTATTTGGTTTTTACTTTATCGTGTTCCGACGTCGATAGCCATCACTTAAGATTAAATGTTGGACCTTGACCAGTACCTACCTATTAGGGTCAGAGTGCGTGCTCCTCGACGCTAAGTCACGTGGTAAGGCTTAGGCGATAAAAAAAAATTAACTATTCAACTAATCATCGCTTGATAATACATTAATTTGTGTCAACAGGTTTTTTACATAATAGTGCCCAAAATAAATGTAAAGCATGAAGATGGACGTAAACTTTTCACAATATATTGATTATGGATATATATGTATATTGCTATTAGTATATTGATATTGATATTGTTAATGAAAGGTAGGTACATGGTCCATGTCCTATACCTAGAACCAAAAATTCGAAGATATGTGGTATCCACCAACCCGTACTGGGCCCGCATGGTGGATTATGGCCCATTCTCTCTTCGGAGGCCTGTGTCCCAGCAGTGGGAACATTATAGGCTGATTTTGAGGTACCTAAATGATATTAGAAATAGTTTTGAGACCCAATAAATATGGCCTTTTTTCCAACAAAATTACGGTCGGCCAATAAAAAATGTAAAAGAAAAAAAAACTAAAGATTTCTTAGAACCATTTAAAGCCATCATGATTGACTGACTGTAATTGATACAATGTTAAGACCATCTAACCCTTTTGAATTAACAAAGTCGTTACATTTAATTTATTCCATTGTTTGGACAGGCGACAATTTATTGGCTATAACACTTTATCAAAAAATTAACTTTAACGGTCTGAATTTTAAAAGTAAATGGCGAGCGAGTAAACGTACTACATTTTAATTAAAGCAATTAAATTCGATAGTTTTCCGCTTTATTGACTTTTTACGGTTACATATTGTAAATAAAGTGCATTCGGGTTCGGCGTACCGAAAGAGCATCGCTCTATATAAAGCTACCACAATTAAACAGCCGGCCAGTGTTATTCGATAAAAAGCTATTATTGAAAATTCAAGTGTAATGTCCCGTTAATTACTACGCCATAATTAATTTTGTCAAACAATTAATTTCAACAATTGATTTTAACTGAATACAGAATTGTTAACAAATGACCTGTAGCGGTGAATATAACGCTTATTACAATGGCAACTATGCTTTTGCTAATTCGAAAACATGCTGTGGGCTTTGATTTGTATAGTCTACATTCCTGGCTGATCGACAGGATTTAGCTTTGTGGTTATACATGTAGTCTGGATTTCTGTCCGGTTTATGGCAATAGGCGCGCCCCCTGCTACATGGGACTTAAACATAACTGGCTAAATGTGGGTGTACTATAGGTACACCTCTGCCTAACACTTCAGGGAAACCAGGCGTGATGTTTATGTCATTTTATTAAAAGAAACTTCACACGTTGAATACTGACGACATTTTCACTTATCTCATAACGCAGTAAAATATGCACTGTTTATTCTAGTCGACATAACATCTAGTTAGTAAACAGAGATGCCTCGCAATATTAACAGGTAAAACTATTTAATAAAGCACAGCGGACATGCCAGCGCTGTTTCGACATTTAGATTGTTGAGTTCCTTAGACAATGAACGCTGGACCTCAAAATCTAATCTATGTTGGGCAAAGTTCAGACTGCAAGCGTAGGACACGCGTTTTGCCAAGCTTCACTAGTTGTCTTAAGATATTTTTTTAGATCCGGGGTCTACGGTGATTCCGCAAAACGCGTGTCAACCGCTAGTCGTTTCATCTTCCCCTTACAATTCTAATATTCTCAGATATTTAACCAGAATCTCAATTCTCAATGTTTCTGCTATTCACAACATTTGAAGATGAAGTTGCATCAAACGAAGACCAATTTTTAGTTTCGTATCAATTAATTTCTCAAAAGCAAGCAGATTTATAATTGCGAGATATATCGGGTTTGCTGAGTAACTGTTGTAGAGGAAGCAATCGCAGGGCTCGGGTCGCGGGGAACTATTAAAAGCTAGATACACTAAGCGTCATATTCGCTCACATGTTTGTTTTTGTTTCCCTAGTACCTGGAACCACTATCCTGGTAGAAGTTCGTATGATACTTTAATTATAGTAGATACATTGAAATCGTAATTGCTTCATACATGCACCGCAACTGCGTGGAGAAATTATGATCTGAAAATAATTTGTAATATTGTTGTTGACGTCAGAGTATTTTTAATTTTGACAGATGGTAGAAATATGTGCATTTATTCATCTTTATTATTACCTAATACGTCTTTGTGTTTTTGGATTTCTGTGACTTAAAAGTTAAATTGAACCGAAATTAAAACTCTTGCATCTGTCAGTCTGTCTGTCAACGTTTCTCTCAAGAACTGCGTAAGGCCGCGTTCTAATAAAACGCAATCGTCGCGTGACTACCTACTCGACAATACGACATACTCGCGCGATCAATAAAGTCGCATATGTATGTCATATTGCACACAAATGATCGTGTCGATCGCATTTTCACGTGACGATGAATTTTGGTTAGGACTCGGGTCCACAAAGAAATAAGCAATCCTTCAAGATGCTTGGTTTTTAAACCAATCATCTTCTTATGTTTTTTTTTAGTACTAAACTTGTGTTTAACTCAAGACTTGTGTTTAACTCAAGAGTCAACAACAAAAAACCAACAACCTTTCTGAAGCTAATGAGATCAACGTCATTTATTTGTCATATTCCTCGTCCATCCTTTATATAATTTATATAAAGAGAGACGCGCAAGTGGGTGGTCTTTTTAATAAAAACAAAGGAGACCGGCTAACTCTTAGAGGTAAATTAATTAAAGCAGCGTTGAAGCTGAAGCTTGCATGTTATTCCACTAAAAGGTACCACGACTTTCATGTAAATATTACCGAAGCATAATTTATATTAAAGTTTAAGTAAACTCTTGTCTAATGCTTTCGGGATTAGTTTAAGATTTTTCTTCTGTAGAAGGAGATTTTTTAATTTATAAAGAATGTGTGTTATTAAAGTTTTATTCGTGTGTTATTAAGTGCTTTTTAATGTGGCTAAGAATCTGCTGGGTGTTTAAAATTTCAAAATCTTTGTGCTAACTTTTAATTGTATTAAGGGCTGATTTTTCAATCGACAGATAATTTTTTTTTCGTGGATTCAAATTGACGTCTGACAGTTCTAGTATGAAAAAACTGTCAAAAATTCAAAATTATTCCTCTGATAAAATTGACTGGCGATGGAAAAACTACTCCTTAGACGATTATAAAGAGATAAATTTCTCCGGCTGGTCGAAACTTTACGTGACCAGAGAGGGCTGGGTCGTTCTTTGGCCAAAGAATTAGCATTGTCATTCAACGTGGCAATGCTGCCAGTCTTCTGGGCACGTTTCCAGATGACAGCGATACGGACGAGTACTTCGACGCCTAAATGTCCTTTTGTTTTTGTGTTTATTTATTAGTTAGTCTTTTAATTTAGTACCTAGTGTAAAGAGTCAGATATCTACAATAAAATTTTACAAATAATAAAAAAAAAGAGATGCGTTGAATTTTAACAAAAAATACCGCTGACGTAAGTCCCCCTCCATCTTAACAATTTACGGTAGGTAACCCTCATCATCCAGTTCGTTATAAAGCAAGTTAATCACGAATGTAACCGAAATCCCCCGATCTATCGCAATCCTACCCTGAATTTCGCATAAGAAGGCATGCGAGTAATTTGGCCGCCGCGAAATCGACTGCCTATCTCCTATTGGTTTCATCCTTAATTTAATTCTAAAGAGACGTATCGACGAGGCCAACGAACCATAAAGACGTATGTAGTCGTAAGAAAGACCCTAGCATATTGATAGAAGCCATTCTGGTGGCATGCCCCATTGCCTTGCGGGCGAGACCGCTCCATTTTATTATGTAACGAATTGGATAATTCTGTGGAGGAGTCCTCTTGTGATTTTGATTGGTGTTTTTATCGCAGGGTACTCGTCATTTTCGCATCGTTTCAGTACCTAAAATTCGTAGAAACGTCATGAATGGGAAATTCAATACCTGTATTGTGCCTATTTGGTATTGCGTCATTTCAGGCAGGAATATTGACTTGTATGTCATCATCATAGCTTTCAAAGGCTAGTATTTAACAAAGGTTCGTGAAACACAATATGGCGATCAATAATCTATTACCTACAAAGATCGATAGGCTTGGCTGACAAATCAATGGAACCAATAGATACGAGTATTCAAATTGTAGAAAGTTAAACTATTTACTTTATAAACATTATTTTAAAAAGCCTAAGCTCAGCCCTTTCTGACATCAGCGGGGTAATTGCATAACATACTAACAGTAGCAATAGCTTTAAATTTGACAGTTCAACAACATTCATTGCGTTATTTACGTTGTTGAGCAGACAAATTTTTCGAACATGTGAAGCAATGGATTAGCAGTATCCTTCAAAATGATTCAGATTGTGATTGAAAGTGTGTTACGCATCTCGTCATTCATCTCACACATGGCCAGACACAAGACTTCATCCCTCCTTCGACTTTATGCCAATTAAGAAATTTAAATCGAATAAAAAGAAAAGTGAAAAAAGCGAAAGCGATAAGGCCCCACGTTGTATATTTTAAATTTTCGAGTTTTTTTTTGTTTTTTGTTATGTATTTTTGTGTCCACAATAAAGTATACTTGCTTATTGTTAGCCTGCATCATCCCACTGCTGGGCAAAGGCCTCTCCCCATGACTTCCAGCTCTTTCGATCCAGGGCTAAAGTAGACCACTGGTCGTTTGTTTTGTCCAGCTCGTCCCGCCATCTTCTACGGGGTCTGCCGCGACGCCTTCTAGCAGTCTCAGGGCTCCACGTGGTGGTTATTTTGACCCACAGCTTATTGGGCATACGGCAGAAATATATATATAAATAAATAATAAATAAGTGCAGCTTACAAAAATATGTAAACGTTCTAAAACCGTAGGAAACAATATTTCTGCTTGATCACATTACAAAGTAATGTCGGCTACCGACTGTTTGAGACAAAAAGCCTTGGAACCAATTTTGCATAATAACTTAACGTGACAACCGTAATTGGATTCTCCGTTTCCTATTTTGTCCCCTTTCATCCTGCACGATAATGTGGAGAAATGTTAAAAATAAACAAATATTAGTGGAAACTGTATCTATGTATTATTTTGTTTGTTTCATTATAATCTCTTGCTCTGTTACATGCCTAAGTATATTTTTATATGGTTTTTACGACTTGACAAAACATGGAGATTTCTTCGTTATATACAGCGTGGAGCTTTAATGGCGGCATTAATTTAACACACGTATACGGTTTCGCGTTTTAGTTTTATGAATATATTTTAATATAATTAAACATTAATATTTATTTATAATTTTCTAAAATAGCATCTTAGAGCAACCTGTACCTACTTAAAGAACTGTAGCGCAGGGGTCATTTGTCGGGGTCACGGATTATAACATCGCGTCAATGAAATTAAAACAAGTAACATGCAAAGAGAAGGGGAATTGAAGGAAAGAGAGAGAGAGCCCTATCATGTCGGCGAGCGGCGCATTTGGAAGTTATCAAGTTACCATTTTTTTTATATTGTTATATTTTTCCTGATTAATGGCCACTACCCCTTCCCGTGTGTTAAATTAATGTCGCCATTGTAGCCGCACGTTGTATACGTTTAATAATAATCTATACTAATATGATATAATATATTAATATTATAAAGAGATCGCAGTAATGCGATAAGGCCGCCCATTGTATATTTTGTAGTATTTAATGTATTTTTTATGCTATGTATTTTTGTGGTGTACAATAAAGTATATATAACATAAATAAATAAAGAGGTAAAATTTATTTGTTTGTTTATATGTATGTAGGGGGTAATCTCCGGAGCTAATGATCCAATTCGATTTTTTTTCCCCTGGTAGCAACCTTCATTATTCTTGAGTGCTATAGGCTATAAATTATAATTTATATTTTGCATTTTAGCTGAGCTATCACAATTCTTGTCTAGCAAGTCGGAAAGGGGGCGGACAGGCGACGCGATGCGACGGGTTGGGTCGGGGGAACCTAAAATTCCACACAGGCGAAGTCGCGGGCAGAAGCTAGTGTATTATATACATAAACCTTCTGGAATAAATTTTCTAAATTAAAGTGAAAACCGCATGAAAATCCGTTGCGTAGTTTACAAGAACAACGCGGTCACAGACAAACACGAAAAGTGACTTTAATTAATTTAAACTATGGATAGATTTACGTTTCAGTATTAGAAAGCAAAAGTGCCTTATTAGAATTCTAGACTCAATCTTTCAAAAATACCTACCTATAATTTACCCAAATGTTTGACAAGTTTTGACATTGATTTTCGCTGAGATGAGATTACGACTAGATTTGGAATGTTTATAATTACGGGAATTGGTCTTCTGGTTTGAGGGATGGTTTAAATACTCGAGTCTTGACTTTTTTAGATCAAAAGTGCTAAGTTGAAATTCAATTTAATTTCGATCTAACTAAATTAGAAATACCAATATTTTTAAATGAATTATTTAATAAATAATTCTGCACTAACAACACAATTCAAAACACACATAAGTACAACAAATTCACACAAACGACCATGTAAACAAAACTACTCCCCCACTATAAACTGAAGTCAGACCGAGTTCTCTCGAATGTATTTAATTTTCTTTTTATTTGGAAGAAGCTGGTCCGTTCCCGTGGAAGACTGGAAGTTAACTAAGTATCTTGCCAACGACATCACGAAGGCAAGCTTAGTCTTGGCGAAGTCTCCAGTGGTTACTGTAGGCAAGCCGTTGTTACAGAACGTTGAAATAATAATTCACTGTTATTGAGGTGCGAATTATTGATGCGATGTTGTTTTTTTTTTTGTTCTGTGGTTTTTTGTAGAGGGCGGGGTAGAACTGGTGGTAATGTCTTCTGTAGTATGTTGTTGGTGATATTATTACTGCTAAGAAATTGTGGGCGTGTGACCAATCGGATTTTTTAGGAGCTACTGTTGCTATATTATTTGGATACCCTATCTTTATCAGCCTAATAAATTTACATTAAATTGGAATATTTATATTTAAGGAACATTTAAAAAGACATAATAAGGGACTATATTTATCAGCGGGATTGTCCGAAAGGGTTACCGCTACCCTGGAACATAAAGGGCGAAGGAAGGAACATGGGTGGATTTTACTCAGTAAGAGTCTGACACTCCCTTCCGCTCCACCCAGAGCGGGAGGGGTCATTTGATGACTTCCCACCAGAAAAAAAAAGGGACTATATTTACAAACTTTGGAATTTCCTTCTTACCTAAATTCACATTTTCACTGAACAAACATTTAACCTTGATAAGCTAAATAAAGTAGGCGCGCGCACGATAATTATAAACGATAATTTCTGATTGAAAACTAATCCATCCTTTGTTGCTTAAATACAAAATTATATTCATGATTTAGCTAAAAGCATACCGCCATTACCCGGTTTGTTAAATTTTTAATTAGAATCGGAAGTTATAACTTGTAAACCTGACATAGGTACCGGTTCAAAGTTCAACCGTAAACTTCGCATTGTTTATATAACTTGAAGTTTTGAAAGCAGGTAAGTTTTAGAACATTGCGGTTTTAATGATCTAATATTAAAGGAACGTTGAGGGTATTAATTAAGGATTCTGTGGCGTAAAAGCGATAGCGAAATTATAGGCGCGCGCCTGAAAATGCGATGCTGTTGTGCTTCAGCGCGATGCAACTTTTGTGTTAAATTTTAATAAGGCTTTGGATATATTAACGCGGTTTGACGTCACAATGTGTCGGCATCATTGTAGCGCTTGTTTTAATAGAATATTTACAGGTAATCTAGATGGAATTGGAAGTTTTAAAAGACTCCGTGTGTGGTCTGGACTCGTAAAATGCCGTACTATAGCCAGCTCATGTACTCGAATAAATAACTCGTCACTAATGAGTTTCTTTTTTCACGGTGTCGAAGTTTTGGTCAAGTACCCACACACAAACACTAATCAGTCAGTAGTAGATACATATTTCATTGTTTTTTATCAAAATTTGGAAGTAAAATTGTTTATTACATGAACACTTTATTGAATTACGCAAAATTGAAATTAGTCAATTTAATAAGCCACAAAACTTGCCTTATCTTGAGCGTTTTGTTTTTTTTTAATTATTCTTATAGCGGTTGTTACACACTGTACTTAGAGCAAAGTTCCAACGACGAATGAAATAACTATTGTTACTACAGTGCTATGTATAGTTTTAAGTGTAGGTTGTACAAACGCCAGCAGGTCAAGCTACCCGAAACTGTCAAAATTTCCCAATCAACTTTGAACTTTAATGCTTTAACGATACAGTCGAAAATCTATTAAAGAAGTTTGACAGATTGTAGTAGCTTGATGTGCTGGCGTCTGTACCTTTGTGTGCAAGTTTACAAAAGTCCAAATGGCACCAAAATTCTAAGGGTTCAACTGTCAGTCTGTGTGTCATTTAAGGTGTTCAATATATCAATTCTCTCGCTGCCCAACGCTGACAATTAACTCGTTACACCTAAAATAGTTTGAAAAACTTTCCAAAAATGCTGTCGGTGTAAAAATCAAAATGGTACTAGTTGAAAATGTGAGCGTTTTTTTCGTTGACAAGTGTCAGATTTTATTGACGTGTTGCCACCGACTAAGCCTATTTTGCGGAAGCCATCAACCATGTACTTCACTGGAAGTGACTAGCAGACGGAATTATTAATGTTTGTAAGTTCGTGGTTGAGAAATATTTGAATAAATGGACATTTGTGAAGGTTCGAGTTGCTTTATATCTTTGTAGAATTAAGCCTAGTGGTTTGGGTAATTTAAGGGTCAAAACTGAAATCAAAATATTTTTTTTTACATTGCTGAGACTATGTCCATTTAAATGGGAAGGTTTTTTTGTTGAAGCCTTAAAAGCTCTGAAATATAAATATCTGCTTTTATATATTCTATCGAATCCTCGTGGACAGTCGCCACAGACCCTAGTTTATTTTTTATTTTGAGATCAAAAGCTCCTTTCACAGTACGTTTGGCCTTCAATCCGGAACACGTGTATCAGCACCCTATTCCCGTAACACACTATCAATCTTAATCTGAATCATTTTGAAGGATATTCCTAATCCATGTTCGAAAAATTTCAACAACGTAAATAACGCAATGAATGTTGTTGTACTGTCAAAATGAAAGCCATTTATAGTGCCGATCATACTTTAACTATGAAAAAATGAAAAAAAAACTTAGAAAAATCAGTTAAAAATACGTCTTCCAGTGAATAATGTATCCGTTCGAAGAATCGTCATTTATTTGCTGACACGGCACCGTTCAGTTAATCCTACTATGTCAGCTTCGCGACCTCTTTAATCCTTCTTCCCTTTTTGGTAAAGCCCACCGTAGCACACTTTATTCAGATTGAACATTTTTCCTATATTTAAGTTGAGATTTTCGGCATGTTTGGATAACTGCGAGTGCTTCTGAATCCGGCTTAGAAAAACGTATGTGTTCAGTTATCCAAGAGATAAAATGTATCATTAGATGTTCTGATAATAATCATGGAGTAAAATTCTAAAATTCTCGTACTCTTTTCACAACCACTGCTCTCAAAACCGGCATGTCCTAGAACCAAAAATTCGAAGACATTGACATCTACCAACCCGCACTGGGTCCGCGTGGTAAATTACAGCTCACTCCCTCTCGAATAGAGAAGGCCTGTTTCCCAGCAGTGGGAACATTATAGGCTCCTTATGTAAAGTTCTCGTGTGTAATATCAACTAAGTATCGGAAACTGTGAAGAGTGAGCAACACTCACGATCAATAGGTCTTTTCATCAGATTAATAACGTCACTTAACTAACTGGGGCCCGGGCGGCCCGGACTTGCATACTTACCATACACAAGAGCCATTCTCGGGTATCCCCAAGTTATTTGGCGCGAAACTTGTAAGCAGCTTACAATTCGTGCCCCTCCTCGGGTAATATTCGCAAAATTACTCGTCTAGTCAGTCTCTGTACGTAGTAATTTGAATAATTGATGCGGTTCTCGTGAGCCCGGGCAAACATTTGCGATCCGCAATCAAGGTCCAAGTTGCCTCTGTTACCTCAAAGCTTTCACTCGCTTGCATTTTGATGGGAGATACTGAAAGTGTTTTGTGTGCTGTGGAAATGTAGCCTTTAATCTTATTCGTAATGGATTATTTATTCGTGGCCCCTTAATTTGAAGTTGATGTAAACTGGGAGCGGACCTTTATTTTTCATTTACAATTTAAATATATGAATACTTTATCGACTTATGGGTTCGTACCTACCTACGTCCTTATTATTTCAGACAGTGGAGTAATGGCGTAACACACTATCAGTAGCAATGGTTTTCATTTTGACGGTTCAACAACTTTCATTGCGTTATTTACGTTCTTAAGCAGACATTTTTATCGAACATATGAAGCAATGGATTAGATCCTTCAAAATGATTCAGATTTTTGTTGATAGTATGTTAGGCAATTAGGGTAAAAAAAAAAAATAATAGAAAATCAGGCTTCTTATGGTACCTATTTGTTGTTTATTCTTCGATGTATATCTGTAATTCATATAGTGTATAAATAATAAAGAGTATAAATTCTATTCTATTCTTACCCTGATCTCTCAACAGATTTAAGCAAACAAATATTCTGTAAAAGATTTTCATTTCATTCAACCAATTTGTCGAAATAAAACTGATCTTGCCATTTGTAATGAACACAAAGTCGATGTCTACAGCTAAATTGTCTTCACATACAAATTGTACTGAACTGTATTATGCTCAACCTTTGCTCAACTGTTTTCTGTAAATGCTCATTTCGACGCTCAATTTCGGATCGGACTCGGTTCCACGCAACTGGTTGATAAAGCCTTATTTGAACTGAAAATGTTCTGTGAAACGTGGTCCGATGGAAACTACGTATCATACGAACAGATTAGAAATAGAGTTGTTCGACGTACGTTCCTATTAGGGATTGTGTTTGGTTTGCAAAATCTGGTATCAATATTGTATTTTAAGACTTGCGTCTTCCTCTATAATTCAGACTACGAGCATAAGATTTTATTCGTTTAAGAAGATTCTATTTTATATTATATTTTATTTTTGTGTGTATTTTTATATCTTTTAACTAGAGGTATATAGTTTTTAATTTGTGGAAGCTTGTAAAAAGCAAGTGTAAGCAGTAATTATATGTATAATTACTGCCTAATATCAGTCTAATTACAGTCTAATATCTAGACAAATAATGTTATTTATCTAGATATTAGACTGTAAGCTTTCTGAAGAATAAATAAACAAAATCACCAGACTTATCTTACTTACTTATTGGTGATTGACGAAGCGGCGGGTAAAAGCTAGTTGTCTAAATCTACGAAGAAATTCAGACAAATGTACACAGAAAAATAAAATATTTGTACATAGAATAGAAAATTTTTATTTCAGACAAGCGTCCATAGGGTTAGTAACAATTTTACTTACAAAACATATCCAAAAAACAAACAACACACAACAAAAAAAAAAAAAAAATCAAACACACAACACAAAACAGAAAACACAAGTCAACAGTTTTTTTTTACATAGAAAATCTTACAAGTATTTACGTATGAAAAATTTTATCTACATTTACTTTATAATTGGCTAATATTAAATTCATGTGGAATAATTTAGTTTATGATACATTTTAGTTAACTCGCTGTGGAGTTACGAATGTGAATCGTTAGACATCGCATAATAGAAAAGTGTACGAGAGCTTAGTTGGTCCGTCCCTTTTTAACGTTTTATATTTTCTTTACAGACTTCACAATGACATGCCATTGTGTTGGCAATAAATGATTTGTTTACTGTTTCTTTGTATAGGGAAGTTTTTTATTTCGCCTAAAGATGAATAAAGACACAAACTCACGCCTTCTTCCCACGGGGGTCGGCAGAAGCTACAGAACTAACCTGCTACGATTCTTACATAGGCTTCGACGAGTAAAGACATATTTAGACTTTATTAAAACTCGCTTTAGTGCTTTATAACAAGCTTCTGAAAACTGACGTTCATCTCTCTCCCGAATTTGAACATTTATTTGCCAAACACGTAAAAAAATGTTGTCTTAAGCGAGCCACTTTGATGTAATCACCTTTTTTTTAATCATCATATGACTTCTCCCGCTCTGGGCGGAGCAGGAGGGCGTGTCAGACTTTTACTGAAACCCACCCGTGTTCCTTCAGTTGCCTATGCCAGAGACCACGGTATCTCTTTCGAACTACCCGCGGCCCTGGCAGGTGATGTAATCACCTTAAGTACTTAATTCTAAAGTATAGTTTGACAAATTCTGAATTTCAAATGATCAATTCAGAAACCGGGCGTAAGTCCTCGTTACATTATTGACTCACTGATTTCTTTATTATGAACTTATACTCGTTATTTATTTGGGGTCGGCGCAACATGTATTTTTCTTCCACGCTTCTCTATCAATCGTCATCTCGGTAGCCACCCCTTTTCAGCCATATCATCTTTGACAAAGTCCATCCATCGTTTCTTTATTATTAAGTATTAAACCGTCTTTCTATTTCGTAGTTCTACGTCACCGTCCATTCCATTCATGACGTCACACAACATGAGCACAACTGTTACTAGTATAACTACAGTTTATTAGCAACGGACTACATGTGGGATTACGTTACAATGTAGCGCTACAGCGCTGTATTTACTGTTTACTGCTATTTTGTAAGCGCTGCCTTTTTGTTCAAGTAATTAAAAGTGGGGTCGAAATGGTTGAATGGAATTGATAGTTATTTTGTGGAGTTTAAAGAGCTGGGTTTTTACACTTTCCTGTGTATGAAATGTGAATGTGTGATGTGTGTGTGTCAGAAATGTACTCTCTCTCTGTTGATACCCGTACAAGAGATAATTAGCTTCCACTCTGGACAAGATTACTTAGTAGTTTACTGTGCAAAAACTTGAAATTAGTGTATCTACTTCTAATTAGGTTTTCTTCGAATAGTAGGCAACCAGGATAGGATATCTACTATGCAAGGGACGTCTAACTCGTAACTCGTAAGTAGTAGTAACAAACATACACACAAAATCACGCCTTCTACCCTAGGGGTACGCAAAGAACGCCACATTCTGCAATCTTCAATTTTTTTTTCTTTGGTATTCGAATTAACTTATTTTTTTGTATTAAAAACAAACCTATTTTGTTTTTTTTTTCCTTCCTTGTGTTTACGTACTCCTTTTGCTTCGTCAGCGTTCAAACAACTGTTCATGAACGCAGTATTGAGCAATAACAAACATTTAACTGCATTTAAACCAAAATGACCACTTTTAGCACACGACCGATAGCGTAAAGCATTGTGGTCGGTGTCCAGTTACGTGCTGTCTATTCAACTGAAATAATTCCATGAACCTGATAAACGGAAGAATTTTACTTGTTTCGGCTGGAAACCACATGGTATTTTAATTGAAACATTTCACTAAAATACTGGTTATTTAACACGCTGTTTGTAGTGGTTGTAGATTACATTGCTGGACTTCAATTTTCTTGTCCAGGAACTATGTTTGCAAAATCAGCCTATAATGTTACTGCTGCTGGGATACAAGCCTTCTCTCTGTGAGAGGGAGTGGGCCATGCAGGCCTAGTGCGGTTCGGCGGATGTCACATGTCTTCGAATATTTGGTTTTAGGACATGACGTTTTCCTCACTATGTTTTCCTTCACGGTTTTGAGAGCAGTGGTGATGAAATAATTTACACCCACCATCTAAATTCTATTATTCTAGGTTCGAACCCACGATCTTAAAGTCTTGGCCGTTACTAGTGGGCGACCACTGCTCTCCGTATTCACTATGTTTACAATTGGTTTAAAATTATTCACTGGCAGGAGCAATATATTCGTGTATAAATTTATACAACAAATATCCAACAGTATATGAAATGCTGTGTATTTATGTGAAACATTTAGTTGCTATTCGATCAATGAAGGAACGTAAATACCGGTGACTATCTTGTGCGGCGCCTGAACACATTTTGAGGGAGATTGACAACCCTGTCTACCTGACTGCACAACGAGACCACCACCTGATTTCAGTCTTCCAAAGATCACACAACCATACTACAACTTTGTCTACTCCTCCTTATCATAAACTTACCGAGCCCTACAAACCAAGCGCGACAATAAACTCCCACCATTAATTTAAGCCCCTCTCTCCACAGCTTCCCAAGCCCAATAGAATTTAAATAGCCTGAAATAAAAAGCGGGTACGACAGACGTTCCTAAACACTGTTTAGAAGTCACCGAGACGTCGCAGACGTGTGACGCATACCAGATTCGAGCAACAAGTGACATCGGCCTTTTATCACGACGGCCGTTTCCCTACAATCATCTGTCTTGGGAAAATGTTGAAGTAATTGAAAGGGAGAATACTTATGTGATTTTTGAAGTGAAACTTCTTAGGCGGCGACTCGATAATTTGACGAGAATTGAGAGGGAAATTTCAAGGACGCATCACGTTTAGGCACATTTCGTTACACGAGAGAGAAGGAATATATTTCTCTTTCGCTCTCTCACACTTACTCTCTTAATCTTTATTTTTTAATTCTATCGCGTGTACACTGATCATAATCAGCCTATAACGTTCCCACTGCTGGGACACAAGCCTCCTCTTTGTGAGGTAGGAAATATTGGAATTGGTTTAAATTGGGCACTTATAGACTTACTCCAAGTAAAACACTAGAATTTTACTGCATCCAGTTAGACTGGAAGCAGAAGCCATAATGAGGAGTTTTAAAGTGGATTATCTGAGTAGGTATGTGGATTATTATGTTCATTAAACATTAAAATATCGTGGAAGGACCACTAGAGGACAGAATAATAACTGGAGTAGTACCTTTCAACATAAATACTCCCCCACGTTCGATTCTAGGAATATTAATTCAACTGATGTTTATTCCTTTCTTGCTCGACTTTAAAAAGATTTCTAAGTATTCATCTATGTAGCTACATATATACATGCAATGCTCATTAATGAGGATGTAGTCAGATACAGAATATCCGTCATTTCTCACAGCTCACAGTTCAGATAAAAAACAAAATACAGAAAACTTACCTACTCTTGTATAGTTAGTTACTACAATATAGACAAAGACTATCATATAAACTTAAATATAAGTTACAAACCTAAAACTGGACCTTTTGTATTTAAATATTTTTAGTCTGTAGTCCGTTCGCATTTTTATACATATCTAGTTATACAGGGAAACCTACTAGTATTAGCCGTATGGCGAATAATAGGTTTATACAAATAGTACAAATACAAATAGTACAAATACAAATAGTACAAATACAAATAGTACAAATATAAATAGTACAAATACAAATAGTACAAATACAAATAGTACAAATATAAATAGTACAAATACAAATAGTACAAATAGGCTATACAAATAGTATGTCTATTACAGTACTATACAGTACTGTAATACACATACTATTTGTATCGCTGTTAGTTGCCTAAATAAAGAAAATAAAATATGGGGGTCCTGAAAAATAGGACATTCAGCTGTATTCATTACATTACTAATTATAACAAGACAAACTGCCATCACCAAGGTTTTGATTGTGTAAGAAGTACAGTTCCTTGTTACTTTAAGGAAATAAAGAGACCGATATTTACCTATAAACGAAAAGTACTCAGTAATCCAGCAAAGGCCGTTGAACCCATCATGGCCCACCGTGCACATTAGTCAAAAGAACAGATATTAGTATTCCAGAACGCAGACGATATCAAGACGTCTCAAATATAACGTACCATCTAATGTGTTGGAGACTAATGCCTCAAACTGGATGCATCGCGATTATTCCGCCATTTAAGGGCACGTCTCACTAAAAGCGGTGGCGAAGCGAAGCGGAGCGGAGCGGAGGATTTTATACGACTTCTATAAACCTGGGACATATTTCCAAGAAATTTAAGACTTGTAAAAGGTACCGCCCCCAACTCAGCCCCGCTCCGCCTTCCTTGTGACGTATACTCCTGAAAACATTTGGAGAATACTCCGTTACTCGTTAGGTCGGACATGCCTGCCATGGCTTAGGAGCCGCTATGATAAATACGTTTTTAAACTTATTATAAATGTTACTTTTCCAATTCAAAATTCTGTACGATTTATCTTAAATGTTTTAAAGTTCTGTCAATGTTTTGAGTGGGAATTGAGTATTTCAATGAGTTGTAAACTTTGTTTTTCTGGTTTACTGCTTAGATTAGTTTTGTTTAAAACAACTAGAACACGCCATGATGGCAAGAAGCCATCTTTAAAAAAAAGATCTGTGAAAATTTTCCCATGTATTTGATGTGAGATATATCGGGTCTGTCTCACTAGTCCCATTGACCCAGTCCCATGGGACAACTGATACTAAATTTAATATCTAATTATGTCCCACTAGTCCATCACCAGACAATTTTTATTGTCGTTTCTAGCTATTATTATTAGTAGGTTAATAAATACTCATTGGGAAATACTTTATAAATAATTCGTAAAGCCAAAGGTCAGGATTTGCAAAGCGGTTGACGACAAACTTTTAAGGTTGACTAAGCAACCATCGTGAGAAAACCGGCATGTCCTAGAACCAAAAATTCTAAGACATGTGACACCCGCACCGGGCCCGCGTGGTGGATTACGGCCCTTTCACTGAAAGGAGGCCTGTGTCCTAACAGTGGGAACGTTATAGGCTGATTATGATTGCTTGCTTTTAAGCAACCATTTTATTCCCAATTGATTACGTATCTGTGCTACTGTGTATTTACAAATAATATCCGCCGTTATTGATATTTTGTTGGAACAGCCAAACTGTACGGATTTTATGTTTCGGAAATAATGACTGGACACTGTTACTAACGGCTATCGATTCGGTCTGGTTCTGACCCTTTTCAAGGTCGCTGGTCGTGATACAAAATAATGAAGTTCCTAAGATTGTTGAAATGATGAAGTTTCTAGATTATTAGCACTTTTACGTCTAAAAAAAATTATAAACGTATTCCTGAGTCTGTAATGGGCAATAAACAAAAATTGATATCTATTACTTTATTTAATGGTCTAATTTGAAGGGTTCAGGTACAATTGAAGACTTTTGAACTCTGCCTGAAACGTCGGTAGCGGTAGTGCCTCAGTATGTAATCATAGTCAGCGCTAACCGCTTGCCCTCAGGAACGCAGCCCGCCTATTTCTCAACCTGCAATTTTAATATGCAGGGTGGGTATTTCTTTTTTATATTGGGGTCAAAATTTCTCAAAAAAATTACAGTCTTCCAAGTCCATCCAAATCCACCCACCCTGTACTCGTATGTATGACACTGTTAGATCAGGGAAAGAAAACAGCTTTATCTATTGTTGTAAACGACGTTCAACGATCAGCGCAAACTCGGTTTAGGGATGGCCTATGAGCTTTAGAGTTGATCATGTTCAATAATAACAAACTTTCTCATTAAACAGTTCATTTTATTATCTAAAAACTTAAGACGAACTTCAGACAAGCACTTACTACATCGTTAAATTAATTAAAGTAATAAAACATCTTTTTTCCTCTCCCAAAATCAGCATGGGGGAAACTTACAAGTTTTATTTTTACATCATAATGAGGCCGCATTTGAATGTAAAGTAACGAATTTGTAAGCCGTAGTTTTCAGGAGATTCAGTGAGATTCTGTGTTCCTTCATTTAAATTTGTGTTGACCTGTTTAGAGCTTTACACATCCGAATTTACTGCAAGAGAAGTATTGTTTAACAGACTGTTATTTTTATTCTATCTTTTTTTCTACAAACAAGTTATTTATTGATGTAAAAATATGCTAGTGAACGGATAAGGCCTATTTACCTCATTCGTGTTCATTGGCCTGGTGATAATAATTTATATAAAAAGAAGCAAGAAATAGTGGTAACTATCGTGGTGTGTATTCAGTTTTTTTTGTTGTTAAAATAATATCTGTACCTATCTTGTCGTATTTTAATAGGCAGGACATGCTTTGAAACATTATATTAGTAATGGTTTTTAAATTACAATCTATGTCGGTATAACGGTAAGTTTTTAAAAAGTATGAATTATTTTATTTATTTTTATATAGGTACTTTATTGTACACTACAAAAATACATAACATAAAAAATATATCAAACACTACAAAATATACAACGGGTAGCCGTATCGCTTATTAAATTATGTATAATATTGTGTACCTAGGTAGTTACGCCATTTTCAGTCTTTAACCAACTTCATGAATTAATATACCGCAAAGTTATAAATAGAGCAAAAACAAGAGCTTTGTGTGGTTAAAATTGTAAATTAAATTTTACTGCACTATCAAAATGGAATATTTAATATCTGTCCAAACCAATACTTTTAACAGCCCACTATTGGAGATGTCAAAATACTGTACACGAGAGGAATCGGACTGCTTTTTACACTTTTGGGAAAGCTTGTGGCCAAAAAACTGGGTCTGCAACGGAAGGCTTATTCAGGCCGTCGAAAATCCAAATATTTGGGAATACGAGCACTATTGACGTCGAGCAGAGGTATTGGCTCAGTCGGTATGGCACCTGGCAACACTTTGTCGAGTGGTGTTGTCATTAACTTAATTAAAAAACGGGAAACTAGAGAATAAAATGCACCTGTATTTTTTTGCTGAGAATTTGTTTGTCGCATTATTGTTGTGTCCTTTTACGAGTACGTTTATGAAATATTGTAACACAGAGATTTCATTAGCCTACTTAATAAATGCCTATGGCCCTTTGGTCACCTGAATAAGGCTTTGCTTGTCAAAGAGGAAATACAGTGATGTTAGTTAAGAAGTTCAATTAGGTGCTGTAACACAACCAAGTAGAAACATTTGAGTACAAAATGTTAAGGGAAAATTGACTTAAAACCTTAGCACTACCTGAGTTAAAGCTTCTTTACATCAAACGGCATAACAAATTCATACATAATGTATAAACGGCTTAATGTAGCTGGCATGAGGTCAGGCCGACTTGGCATTAAGAGCTTTCGGAAGGGACTGCGGCGCGAGGAGGCGGGGGGAGCACCAAAGTGAATATTACAACAGACTACAGAGATGTTCTTGTTTCACCTGCCATGCCCAGCTCCCTTTGGTACGCACTACGCTTTAGAATCGGTCCACTGGACACAGCGAAAACCTTATTCGAATCACGGGCATTTACGGAATCACGGTTATCATGTACACATTAGGTGCTATTGGCTTTTAGGAGAGCGTTTCGTGTTCCTTATTAGCTTTAACCTGTACTGTTCCGGAATATCTGATCTTAATAGCTGCTAATGTTGTCGTTGGTGAAACGTTATTGTTAGTTTTTACTGTCGTTGTATTTAGCGAAGTATCATTAGAAAAATTTTCCACAAGTCCTTTTCAAAAACTTAGAAGTTTGTCGCTTGATGTTTTTTTCCTTGTATTTTTTGTACAGACAGAATATTATAAAAGACACTTAGGTACATAAATCTCCTTTTTATTAATATAGTCTCTTTACAAAACTATTTGTTTTTGATTATGTAAGTTTACTTTAAGACATAAGCCTAGGTTTCAGCTGTGGTTACAACGTATGAAATTAATTTGATACGTCACAATGAAGCCGAGGCGTCAGTATGTAAGAACCTTGCGGGATTGAAGACACCATTTGCATAAGTTTCGCGTATACACTATTCGTCTTAAGCTGGTCGAAGAACTATAAAATATTGAAGTGACTTTTAAGTAAGACGATTAAAAATCTGGTCAAAGTCAAATAAAAATTTACAAAAAACAGTATTAATTTTAGTTGCCCCTTCCAAATGGTAATTTCGTAACAAGATGAATAGGCTAGAAAATTCAAAGTTACTGTTTTCAAATGTTTTACAGATTTTTGTATGTTGGTGACTGTTTGTCTTATAAGATATTCCATGAAAATAGATACAGTTGTCATTCAGCCATGCATTGGGCCCTTTTCATGCGGACAAGTCGCATACAACCTCCATGGCAATTACGCAGATTAAACGTCAGGGCAGATTAACCGGCCAGAGAAATGCCACGCTGCCCGCTCCTCGTTCGCAAAGCCCCGGCCTTAGTGTCAAGACTTGGAGCCATACCGGGCCTACCTAAACTAGGGAAACTTCAAAGCTTTTAACGTGGGATCTAAAAAACACATGGGACTCGTAACAAATGAACAAAGTCGCTTTACCGAAGTGTTTGAGGTCAAAACTAATTCTTAAGTCGCTGCGTAAAAGTGACGCCGTTTTACAAATTGACTTTACCTATGGGTGGTTACTAGGAGAAAAAATTGAAAATTGACTGGATTTGTATGGATTAAATTAGCTTTAAAAACAAAAACTTCTTTTTTCGAGTCTTCGTTTTCATTTAAAAAAATATTTGAACAACATTGTGTCGACAAATAACTGCTTATTGAGCCATTTTCCCAAATCTTAAAACCTGATCACAGTTTATCTACCATGAAGTAGTATAATAAAATCTGCGTTTTACAAATTAACCGTATGAGTGGTTACTGGGTGAAAAATGACTGTATGAAATTAGCTTTGAAAAAGAAAAAAAATAAACTTCTTATTTGGAGTCTTCGTTTTTATTGCAGAAAGAAATTTGAACAACACTGTGTCGAGAAACCGCTTTCTGTTCTTTTAGGCATTTTCCCGAATCCTAAAACTCAGAAGGCCAGTTCTCGTAATTTAAAACGTTCAAAATCTAGTCGCAGTCTCATCTCGGCGACAAAGAAACGTCAAAAACTTGTCAAAATGTAGTGAAATTAGAGGTATTTTTGACAGATTGAGACTGAGATCAGACTGTGAACGTTCTTAAAATTACGAGAATTGCTCCTCTGATCACAGTTTCTCGACCATGGAATAGCATAATAAACCTAAGCACTAAAATATATGAATTTTCGGTTCATTTTCCAATCGGTAGGTATCAACGCTAAAAGAGCAAACAATTCAAAACTTTGCACATTCCAGTCACTCCTAACCCCTCGTTCACCTACCCACCGTCAATTAATCAACAGTCGACATATATATAGGTTTAATCAATTATTACAAACACTTCCCCCTGTTTAACGAGAGGCGCGATTGTGACAGCCTTATCTGCACTTAACGGGGAACAAACACACTGTCATTGATCCACGTGAGTGTCAAAATGTAGCCCAAGTCTATGGTAACTCCAATGTCCAATTACGTAATGGGTATGGGTGAACTTGAACAAATGGCCCATATTACACGGAGAGTTGTTCATGATCATAGATTGTTTTTAGTGATGTCCTAGATTTGTTTCATGATCGATATAAAAGTACTAAATTCGGGGAATGAAGGTACATTTTATACAACGGCGAAAATTCTCGCTAAATTTTCGCCCTTTGAACTTTTAAGTACAAAGTTGCAGTTTATTCCATCTAAACGGAACCGAGTTCCGGGCACCACGGGCTAATATACGCGTCACCAAACTTTTTAAGATACACAGAAGACTTACAAGTAATTTATTAACAATGTCGTCATTCCGCCAGAGGACATTTATTACAAGTCACAAAGCAAATACGTTTTCGTATTCATTCTCCAAGTAGCCCGACCAAAACAGCCCTGGGGATAGGGCCTAAGTAAACCTGCTCTTGATACTTGCTAACCGCTACAAAGACGTAAAGAACCCCTGGTTCGGACCTTCGGAACGTTCTGTTGACGAGGCCAGACAAATATTCATATTTAATTCCTTGTCGAGGGCTTGAGCCCACTAATATTAAACAGAAATTCAAAGGACTAATTTAACATTTAAAGGACAAATGTTCGGACAAGTTATTTTTTGCGGGATTTACGTACATGACGTAGTTTCGCGCTCCACTTCGGGGTTACGGGAACTTTTCATAAAGTTTGTTACTCCTCGGTCCCCGTCCTGCCCCGAACTATCAATTGCCATCGTTTTGAAATCCACACGGATTCGAGTATCTTGTAATATGAAACTCATTTCGTGTTATGCTCTTAAAACGTATTCTGCAGTACGCGGATTATGTTGCTTTTTGGATTTGCTCATAAAATCGTGGATTGGATTTGTCAAAGAATATTACATAATTTTTTTTTAATGTGTTATCCATTTTCGCTTGTAATCTCCGCCTCGTTTAAAGTGCACGGTAATCCCTCAATATTACGCTCCAAAATAAATTGTTACAATATTTTATTGAAAACATAAATCTATTGTTCGTGCTCTGTTAGTTTTTAATAAAATATTTTGATGTTTGGTAGCAATACAATACGAAAATTCAAATTGCGATCCATCATAATCGGCAAACAAAATGATTAACAATAAAACATAAAAGCATCGAATTCCTTTAATCAGAAGTTTCATAATTTCGAATGCCTGTTTCATTAACATAATTTACGTAAATTGCGTTGTGACATATAAATTAGAAGTGTCAAAACAAACAGCAGGACAGATCCGCCTACAATTAGGATAAAGCGCCTAAAAATCATGTAAATGGACAACAACGTGAAGTAAAAATTTAATTGTGAGGTCGTACGTGCGAAACTAATTATCCTCCTACGTTGACTATCCCGGCATTGCGTTCATCCCTTCACAGTGTTAATCTAAATATCCTATTCTGTTTGTACCTGTAAATTTGGTAGCAAAAACACGAAGTGCGGTCAGGCCGTCCCCCGCCCGACGCCGGTGAGCACAGTATATTGCATTAAATAATTAATGATACTTATAATAAATTCTGTTTTTAATTTGATCTGGACCTGACGCCAAAGAGCTGTGTTGGATAGGCACGTGCTGTATCGATGACGATGAGTTGTGCTCGATGTGTGACATGCATTTATGTATTGTGTGCGTGTGTTCTTTGACAAGTGAAAGACAGTTATGCGTTTTTTTTTAAATAAAATGCAGTAGCACGGTATGTTGCAATTGTTCGACATTAATGATCTTTGTAATTGCGAAAAGCGTTTGAATATATTAATCAGGTTGATCTCATACAATGATCCATTCAATTTTCTTTTTGTATTCATTTGAGCTGTATTAATTTATAGTTAAATCATTTTGTAATAAATGTTCAACTATTTTTATACCAATAGAACTTGAGAAAAATGCATAATAATGTTCCCACTGCTGGGACTCAGGCCCTTCGAGAGGGAGTGGGCTGTAATCAACCACGCGGTTTATTCGGCACAGTGCGATTTGGTAGATGTTATGTCTTCGAATTTGTTGTTCTAGGACATGCCGGTTTCCTCACGATGTTTGTCTATTTGAGAAAAAGATTAAATTTAAACAATATTCATCGACTAGTCTCTTGGCACAGCACTAGAAACCACACAGCCCTTTCCCCGGCGCTCCACAAAGAATATTCTGAGCCTGCTTGTGAGTGCCACACCGAATGAATTATATCTACACCAACATAATGCTGCGCCTAACCTCGTTATGTAGTTAGAATACATGTGAAAATGACCTTATCTTTTTAATTTTGAGTGAAAAATCAAATCAAGACTCGCTGAAAGTCTTCATAAAGTTGTTTGTCCATTTGTATCTCACATTTTGTTTGGCTAATTCAAATTAATTATACAGTTGTATTTTTGTAGTAACTTAATAATAAGGTAATGTTGCCAACTTCAATCTACGCAGCTTTGTAGGTTTTTACGCATTACCGAAAAAAAAAAAATATGGTTGATTTACGATAAATGAATGTATCTTCATTAATAACATTTACCGATAATATTGACAGAAGCATACATTATATCGGTTTTTTGAAACGAATTACTATCAAAAGAGAATTTTACCGTTAATTAAACAACAATTTCGCGGCCGCTGAAATACGTACGGAAATGCAGCATTTCCATTTTCCATCAAAACATCAAGATTTCACGGAATTTCACTGGATATTCTTCAGCATCATTATTATAGCGTGCTCGCGCGATTTTGCCAACAATTGTGCATTTCGAAACGAACAGACCAATACCAAGAATATTCCGGCTTCAGATTTAATAATTAGAAATGCTGTTCGGTTTATTCAGCCGAAATTTTGTTTTCGCTTTAGTGTTTCACATTACATGCTCTAATGGAGTCACAAAATGGGAAGTGGATTAACGCACAGTCGCTGTGCTTTCATTAATTATAATGATTTTGTCCGAAGTATCATCAGAATTATGCTTTAATTTGGACGCGCTTCAATATCAGACAATGCGATAATACCTGCGAGCTCTTGCGTTGTAAATACATGATAACCATGCTATCATCAATAATGTTAATCTAACTAACATGTCTGTTAACTAGCAACGTGTGTTCTGACCTTTAATAAATACTAGCTTTTGCTCGCGGCTTAGCCGGCGTGGCTGTCGGGAAATATCCCACGGGGACATGCTACCAGGATTTAAAGTACCCTATGTGTTAATTCAAGTTATAAACTATCTGTGTGCCAAATTTTATCCAAATCCGTTCAGCCGTTTTTGCGCAAATCCGGAACATACATACATCTAGACAAAGAGACGAACGGACAAAAATTCTAAAAAAAATATGTTTTCGGCATCAGACTCGCAATTGTTTTCTTAGATATTCGACGTTTAGTATTTTCGTTTAATACGTTACTATTTTATTATATATGTATAGATATATGTCTCCCGATCTCGTGACTGTATTTTTACGTGAAACTTCGAAGTCTCTTAAACGCAAACGTCACATGGCCCCCGTTGAAACGGATACATAATTTTACTTTGTATGCAACAAAACAAATATTTTGCCGGTAAAGACGACTCTGTATTTTATAGGATCTCGTTTCTTTGCGAATCAAAATGTTACCATTTAGTTTTATATACTGGTTGGAACAATGACTTATTCTGTATCTGATGTCATTGTAAAATGTTGACATCCTTGAGGCTATTTCTGTTTCTACCAGTAACCTTAGCAAGGCTTTTCGCTCGTTTATTTTCAGTATACGTCTCCCTAAAGAGGTAGTAAGTTCGTATACAAAGAATTGTTTTGTAAGAAAATACTTGATGTACCTCCTCCTTCTTGAGTGAAATCGGTTTTGGCTCCATCATTCTCATTAGTGATAGTTCGTCTTGTAAAGAATTCATTTTCAAAGAAAGGTCAACTCCACTCAACTGTAATGAGACCCAACTTATTTTTATTAAATAACTTCTTCATACCACAAAGTTAACTCAAGTGCTCTCGTCCAAAATACCGTAACTTAGAACATAAACACCTGATCTTAGTTTAATTTAGCTTCAAAGTTGAGTAACGCCCTTAAGACTGGAGTTAACAACCTCCATGCGTGTTCATTACCTCCATGTGATCGTTAGAACTTCGCAATAACGTCACACCTGCATCACCTGCGTCACCTGCGATGGACTAGAGGTGCACCTAAGCGCAACCATCCCGCTGCCTGCCCGTAACAGTACTAATAGCAAATTACCGTGTATGCGTTGCACGCCGCTGCAAAAACCAGCTCGGAGCCGATACAAAAAGCGCATTTCAAGCGCACCATGTACGGTATCCAACAAAGCGTAAATGCCATGGTCAACCATCGTAACGGCGTGATCGGTCCGATTTTTTTGTCGTAATTTATGCCTTATTAAAACAATTTATTCGGTTTTGTTCTCGGATTCCACGGACGATTTACTTGCATTACGATGCGCTTGCTTTATGGTTTCTTTTCTCCGTCCGTTATTTTGCATTTTTTTTTTTCGAGTTCCAACGATGCGGGTTGCGGTGTCGTTTCACTAATGTTGTAATGTTGATCGCTGTTGATTACATGTTTATGTAAATTGTTCTAATTTGTGATAAGTATTTACTGGGGATATCCTCTGATTACATACTGGCGACTGGCACTACTAAATTAAGGGGCTCGTGTCACGCATAGTTCATAGACTTTATTAAAATGAGACGTAGGAAGAGTACTCAACTTTTGAAAGTATTGTTTTGTTTTTATGTAATTTTTTTATATAAAAACCCTTTAATCTTATCTACCTATACCTTCTGATAGTACCTACACATTCAAGATAGATCTTATGCAGGGCGGCAGGGACATCGAAGATAAAACTGTAACCATTAATTCGACATATAATTCTAAACCCAATACCTTAAAAATATTACTTCGGTTATCAAAAAAAAAAAAAACTGTAGTTTCATAGAAGTGCAATACCAAATGTTGCTGTTTGCATTTTTTTAAATAATTGACGAATAATTTCAACGCATAGGGTTTCCACATCATGTAATGAATCCATGGTAACAAGTTGAGCGTTGATATTCCTGCCACTCTGTATACCTATTTATTTATTTTATTATTTATGTACACACAGTAAAACACATAAGGATAAGACATTTAAAATATGAGTACAAAGGTACTGCTTATTGGTACCTATGTATTATTTATCTTTGTAAATTCATCGTACCTAATCCTTTTTAGGTAGATTAAGTTAAGATATATATTCGACATATAACTATAGCATACCTCCTATCGCGTAGTAAGTGTTAGTTAAATAATATTCTTTGTTGAAAGTAGACTAGCCATGCTGCTGAATTAGGTCTTGTAATAGTCTGAAGGTTGCGGTCACTTGCATAACCTGTTTGTGTTGGCTATTGTATAGCCTTGATCAAATAATTACACTAATTTAATTCTAGGTCACAAATGGAAATTAGATTGACTGAATTTACATCCAAATATAATATTAACAAAACAAATGTTTTAATAGGTAGGACAGTTCTTTTGTAGGATTTCTTGTGAAGTAACCTGCGAGCTTAATTAAGAAAAGTACAAGGATCCGAAAAAGGACTAATTTGTTATCTACGAAATACTTGTAGAACAACAAAGGTCTTTATTTTAAAAACCAAATGAGGTTTTAGGTTTTAAATTAGAATAAAACACAGTAAGTACGATTTAATTCTAACATAGTTCTTGTTAGAAAAGAAACCTAAACATTAGCATGATGTAAACAAATTGCCCATTGTAAATAAAATTTGTTATACAAAAAGAATATGTATGCTAATAAAACGTTTACTCATCGCATTCTTTACTGCTCGCGCATCTAAAAATAGCTGCACCTGTTATCTAAACTTAATAATACGCCATAATCGGATCACATTCACAAACGACACTGAATAAGGTTTCATTCTCACAGCCCAATGTTAAGGTCACGTTACATAACACCGCTCGTAGACGGCTTGGCGGCGTGCGCGCAGGTTCAACGACCGGGGCCCGCGCGGGCGCACAGCCTAACTTTGAACTGCGGAATTTGCACTCACATGCCTTCTAGTTACACACATACATACGCCGTGATTCAAACACGCGCGTTGGAGGGAGAGGGGGGGATATTTAGGCTGTTAGAAACGTATTGCATGTTTGACGTGGAAATTATGACTAGGTACCTACTAATAGCAATATTCCTACTTAATGTGTATGTACGGAGCTGTGTATTTAAGTGCTATTTATAGCAGCTACTCAGATTATAAGGAAAATACGACATGCAGTAATTTTGATCGCTATAAAGTGGCTCCATCTAATTACATATCGCTTCTCTTTACATTTAACATAGAATAATATCACACCTGTAATTTCCCGAAGGGGTAAGCAGAGGTGTACCTTAGCATGTACACCCACATTTCGCCAGTTATGTTTCAGTCATGTAATATGGGCGAGCCTATTGTCATCAACCGGGCTCAAATCCAGATTCCGGGCTGCTACTGAGAAATTCCTCGTAGAGAAACAAATACACAACAAACTTTTATAAAAACAACTAAGTGGAAACCATAGTACCTACATAGTAACAAGAGATACATTTCTACGGAAAAGCTGAACAATTTCCACCAACCATAAGTAGGCGAGTTTTCCAACGAACTGTATCGTGTAATAACACCTAAACTAGGATAAAGGTGCGTATTCCTTAATAATCTTGACACAGAACCTCCATCTTTCAGCCTAGATACGTTAATCTCATTAGTTGTAAGTAAAGCCAACATGTATCTAACTAATTTATTACCTTGACCTTTGCCGAAATATGTGCCGATAAGTAAATGTGCAATTTTTGACATATCGTTGACATTTGCTGTCAAAACCAGCGCCATCTTGAAAGTTTAGTCTTTATCTGGTAATCTATTACTCAGTATCCGGAAATAAGACAAATTGAGCTTTAGGGGGAAACTGACACAGAGGTATGAGTGACAGAGACGCACTATAGCCGCACTTTGCCTATTTCCTAAAATATGATGTACCGTACTAACTGTGGCCTACTGTACAAATTTTGACATATCTCTGACATCTGAAGGCCAATTCTCGTAATATAAAACGTTCATAATCTAGTCGCAGTCTCATCTCAGCGACAAACAAACGTCAAAAACTTGTCAAAATGTAGGGAAATTAAAGGTATTTTTGACAGATTTGCGATCAGACTGTGAACGTTCTTAAAATTACTAGAATTGCCCCTCTGCTGTCAAGACCAGCGCCATTTTGAATAACCAAATATTATTTGGCGGCCCAAAGTATTCATGCTATAGGAACCGTGGAAATGTGGAATATATCTTCAAAAACATGTCAAGTTACCGCATTCTCTAATTACCTTACCTTGTT
Source organism: Apamea monoglypha (assembly GCA_911387795.2). Classification (NCBI taxonomy): domain Eukaryota; kingdom Metazoa; phylum Arthropoda; class Insecta; order Lepidoptera; family Noctuidae; genus Apamea; species Apamea monoglypha. The sequence goes on from OU426918.1 coordinate 7,638,568, forward strand.
ATAACGATTATCAGAATTAATTATTAATACTATCGAAAACAGGCGCGTTTGAAGTGTAGCCTTTGTAGTGAAACTTAGTAATCGACTAATCAATTCGTGACGATCTTATTATGTTGTGTTGTTGTTGTTGTTATAGTCTAGCGATTGTGTTTGTTTATATAAGGCACTAGAAAGTAGTGAAGGGCGGGCGTTTTGGGGAACTATCTTATGTAGTTTTGACGTTCAAAAAGTGCTGATTGATAGCCTAATTTGAATAACCGACTTTTGATTTTTTATTATTATACCCTTACCTTAAAAAAATATCACTAAATAAAAGCTAGGTATCATTACTTATTCCTATTTCGGCACCAACATTCACATTATTATTTTTTTTTTTAATTTAGTCTCTAGAACAATATTTTATAGAGCAGAAAGGTTCATAATGTAAGAGTGAGGTACAGACCATCAAAATGAACGACTTTCTCTATGGGACAACACCATAATCGCGATCAGCCTTCCCATGCATTTCGGTCGAGTAGGTATTGTGGTTTTAGATGGGACAGTTGATAATTTTTTCGCGATAACGATGTTGGTCTCATTGAGAAACTTGTTCAGTTTCATGGTCTGTGCCACGCCCTCAAAATTTACCACACCTTTCTGATACCCCGCACCCTAATTGCGTATCACACTACAAATCACAATCTAAATCATTTTAAAGGATATCGCTAATCCATTGTTTCATATGGTAGAAAAAATTATCTGCTCAACAACGTAAATAACGCAATGAATGCTGTTGAACTGTCAAAATGACAGCCATTAGTTAGTGTGTTACGCAATTTCCCCGCAGGTACTTAATATCACTATTTAACCCTGTTTCATAAAACAATTCGGGTTTTCTTCCCTAGTATTAATTCATTCTTTATAATGTTTATATTAGAGGTTGTATGAAACCGTGTGTTTCCTAATCGTTTTGTCTAATTTGAAATTAAAACAGAGGTTGAGCAGCTTCCACGTAAGACCCTTAATACCTGCTTTACAAGTAGATTAAGCAGTAAATATTTATATTTAATCACGAAGTAACCCTAACATTATGATCTTTTCGTGGAAAGTAAAATTAAAGTAAAATTTCATATAAACTTACAATTAATATCAATATGAAAAATCTTCAAAATGTTTTTCAGTTTCATTTGCTTACCTATTGTGTACCGCTTCTAATACTTTTTATTAAGTATTCTAGATATCTTTCTCAAATACTATAAAATATGTAGATAGACTCGCGGTTTCCAAAAAGATATGATATTTATTTATATATTTTGGTTAAAATACTATTATTAGTAGGGACTACTGTATAGCTTAAAAATAGAAATGAATGCTGTTGTACTTATACGAGTTCATGGTCAGCTTTATAGTGCTGTAGCTGTTCTTTACAACTCAGCGAACAATCATATGTTTAAATAAGATTCTCCTCGACTCATCCGCGTGCCAACAGCATGTGTGATCCAAATCCGTTCTGTTTACTCATTGGCTACTAACGAGAATGTAATCTGTGTCTCGAGGAAAATATCCTAAAGGTAAATAGTGATCTACGTTAAAAGGTGCCTAATCCCCTCTAAGCGTGTACAACGGGCTTACACCGTACCTCTTCAGATGTCCTCTCTGAGAGGAAAGCCGGACCTCGGAGATCAATGCGATTTATCCCAGTTATCCCGCTAGAGATTTCCGCAAGATAATGCCTCTTATTTGCGAGTCGTCGAGTCGCCAATTTATTTTATTACGCTCATTTTCTTTGTATAGTATAGAGATAGTCCTATTTAGATTTATGCGGCAGATGGGCAGGTTATTAAGTGTCAAAAAAAAAGTTTTCAGCGATTTTCCGATTCCCATGTTCATTTGTAGGTATTTTCTTCAAAGATAATTATTGGTTTTTATTTGTATTTAAAACTTTCTGAAATAAAAAGGAAATAAGTTTTCCGAAAGTTCAATTTCGATATCAACTTTACCCGTAAAACATTGACTCAGCAAACTCTAGCTCTGAAAAACTAGAAAAGCTCATGAAATAATATATTACGATGAAAAGTTGCAGCATAATGACGGTTGATAGTGCAATGTTAGTGTTCGAAAGAGTAGCGTTGATATGTCGGTGTCTGTGTGTAGCGGAGGCTGAGCTCGCGCGGCGCAGGCGCCCAGGTGGCTCAGGTGGGCCCGCCCCCAGCCCTCCGCGCCGCGCCGCGCACCTGCCTCGCCGTCAGTCCACCGCCACACGCCGGCCCGGCGACTTGTGCTCCGTGCACGACGCCACTCTCTCCACACTCTCGCGAGCCCTGTGCGACGTTTCTCGCTTCTCCCGAACGCTCAGTTTCCCGCTCCCTCTCAGCGACCTGACCCTTCCTCAACTAATACAACTCGAGTTTCGACACTTTCCGAAGTACTTCGCGCCACGCTCGAGAACTTGTGGAGTTCCCGCGTTAAGTTGAAAATAATTCGGAAGCGATCGCGCTTCGGTCAAGTCGGTGGTCGGGCACCTCGGTCGTGTCGGGAAGTCGGCGGCGCGCGTGGCCGTCGGACGGTTGGAGGTCGGCCGCGGATGCGGTCGTGAGAGACGTGTGCGAGGCCTCGAGGAGGCCGCCGGCACGCTGTTCCCGCCGCAGCTCGGGTGCGTGTCCTACGTGCCGCCGTGCGCCTGCTGCCCGCCGCTGATCCTGCAGCCGGCTCCGCACCCGCACCCGCTCCCATTGCCATTGCCTCTTCCGTTACCCCTTGCCCTTCCGCTCCAAGCCCTAGATCCTCAAGTCGCTAAACACCAACGGCTGCTGCTCTCTAACATGGTAAGTCAAATCCGCTTCTCTGCTGTTCCCGCTTATCTATCTCCGCGCCGTGAGCACTCGACCGATAAGTTTCTACGAGTAGAGAGCACAACGCTGCAAAGTTGCGAACAAACGGATCTGATAATAACTCTCTCGGGCCGCAGACTAATGTATGGCGATACAATCGCGCCCTCCATGCCATGAGTGCGGCACGAGTATCGCGCCGATCAAAACTTCTCACGACAAATAAATAACAATTATATTTATTGCGTAACATTGTCTAACGGCGACACTCTCCGATAGGCGCACTAACTACAACTTAACTTGCCTCGTAACTATACACAAGTAGAAGTTCGCACGCATAAGTTAAGCATATTAACGTCTCCGCTGTGACATTAACTTCGGCTACATTGATCCTTTGGGAATATTGGAATTAATTGATCTAGTTTTGGCACTTCAAACTGTTTTTCCCATAGAAGTCTTTAAACTTTAATTAATGTTTTAATTCACTTGGAGTGCGGGGTTCAAGTACCGTAATAAAATGTTCAACACTGTAAAAGTAGCAAAAGTTGAGCTGTTAGATGTAGGATGTAGGTACTAACAAAATTACAATGTTATTTTTCTTTGATAACTCTGAAGAAGTAATCTTTTAATTTGTTACGGTTAGCAGGAAATCTTGCAAGCGTTTTTCCTTCAGCTGATCGGAGTTTGTTATTCTAAACCAAAACAATGTCTTAACTCGTACCGCCAACGAACTTCGTCAATGTAAACTTTTAACACAATTTCGAATGCAATCCCAACAGAAGTTAGAAAAGGCGGAAATCGAACAGAGCGGTCGTCTGCAGTCAATAACAAAATCAAGTTTTGTTTACGTTCCGATCGAGATCTTATCTCGTTTCCGAGGTAGCCGAGGTACAGCCGCGCCCTGCCTAGGAAAGTAAACGCTGATGACAGAACTTTGACTTAAATGGAAGTCGTATCAAACTTTTCTCATTAAGACCACCCGTCAAAGGTGTGTTTATGTTATTTGAATACTTGTGCACAAATCAGAGGGGTAATTCTCGTAATTTAAGAACGTTCACAGTCTGATCTCAGTCTCAATCTGTCAAAAGTACCTCTAATTTCCCTACATTTTGACAAGTTTTTGACATTTGTTTGTCGCAGTGATGACACTGCGACTAGATTTTGAACGTTTTAAATTACGAGAATTGGCCTTCAGATTCGCTCTCTCCACAGACGAATAGCTCTTGAATTTTGTCTGATTTCAATATTTTCAAACTGTGAAAAAATTTGAACTCCACTTTTGCTCTTTAATTGATTACCTATCAAGCTTAAATAAACTGCAAGCTCACCAAAGTGCCAGTTTTAATTAGGTACCTTTTTATTTTTTTTTATCGCAGAAAGTTTTCAGATAATTCTCAATTTTAAAATAGAGTAGGTATATTTGAGCTTATAGCAGTCACATTTGAATCACGGCATATGGGTCGTCAAATCGATACTAATATTCATTTGAATGAAATCGTTTGCATTTTCATCACGTTCGAAAATATTCAGAGTCGCGACCATATAAGTAACGGCTCGCGAATGTTTCCAAAGAATCGGGAACCATTACCATGCTAAAATTCTTCAAGGAAGTCTGGTCTAGATAACGGGAAACGTCATTTGCAAATGCCTAAGTCTACTCGCCTGAATTTTTGATAAAACAAAACTGTGTAAATCTAACGGAGCTTGAAGGTTTGAACAGTATAAAAAAATATTTATTCCAAAAAAAAACGCAATCTGAATTTTGGGCTTAACTTACTAAATCTTTCTTTGTTTGTTGCCATCGACACACTAAGACGATCTAAAATACATTTTAGACTCAATGTATCCTTTAGATGAACTTTCAAAATGACTACATCTAAGCAGTTAAGTTTCCAGAACCTGTATTTCTAAGCGCAGCTCAAATTACTCTCCCAACTTGTGTGGGAAGGTAAATCCTACGTAAACTGTATCCTACACTTGACAATCGACAAGAAACTAATCATTCAAGTCTACAAGTTTAAAATACTCATTCATAATAATCGCTTATATTCCTAACATTCAAATAAACTTCTTGTTTCTATGTTAACGTTCAATGATTGTGTTTATGAGGTCGTTATCTTTAAATAGGAGCGAGCGTAATGTCGGAGAAAGCAAAGAAAACCGACTATCTGGCTAATACACATATTACTAATAATGGAATACATTCCATTATTACGGAGGATAATTTACGATCGGAGCTTGCTAGAGATTTAATTGGACACCCAGAAAGATATTATATTATTTATTTTTAGCCTATGTTATCCTACTGCAGGGCAAAGGCCTCCCCTTCTCCTTTCCACTCCTTTCTGTCTTGAACTAGTGTGGACCAATCCAGTCTGTACTTAGAAATATGTATTCGGTGAAATTACTTATACAATATTTTTGAGATTTCGAAAACTTGATGCATAAAGACTGTTCAACAGTAAAATGTATGTTTCATGCTAAATATGGACCGCTCAGGTCAGGTATGATAAACGCTCCTAGAGCATATTGCCATACTCGTAAAACCATGCATAGCCAACAGATGGGTGTTCACAGATGATAAATACTTGTAATCAATTACCAGGATATTGCAGTAAATAATAAATCATGCTAAAAGTACGTGCACCACATCGCGTGGTGGCCGCACCATTATATTAGTTTCTCCGCAATTTCGTTTGAAAGTCGCTCCGGTGCGACCGCGCGAAACGGTATTCGCTACACAACTATGAACCTAATTGCATTCATACATCTAATGAGTGTATTAATTCCAATTCAACAATCAATTAGTGATGCAAAGAACGGATTCTGTCACGTGATGCGGTGTGATTTAACGTTGTGTGACCGACCGTAATCTGAGTTTCACCCACACTATTTGTTACCGTACGGTTTTCTCCTGATTTTACAATAACAAATTAGAAGTTCGCATGTCCGACGACGCTGCGACGAGGCAGCGATAATGCCTTTAAAATTAATTAATGATTTTAGGTGTTTCGTGAGTAAAAATGCAATAATGTCGTGTAGCGGAATATCTCCTGCGATCCGACGTGCCTTTCTTTTAAAGCTATTAAAACCTTCGTGCAGGGTCGCCGACGGAATTATCATCGTCATAATGAAATTTCCACATTTGGCGTGTTTATGTCATGCATAAAGTTGAAATAGGCGTAATAATACAGACTATAGCAGCCTGGTAATGATAAGAACACAGCTTTTACGTAAAATAAAATAATAATAAAAATATTTGTTTCGGTGATGTCGGTTTTTCATGGCAGATTTTTCAGTGTTACGAATAATTTTCACGATAATGAGCTAGGTATCACAAAAGTAGGAAAAGGAACGTCTTATACAACGGAAACGTGTTTTTCTATTGAGATAAAAAGAGTTTTCTTTCGATAGACTGAAAAAGAATTCGAAGCTATATAATTTTTTTTAACCAACTCAAACCTCTTTCCTAAAGATCTTGAAGCTCTCAACGTATATATTTCCTCAAATCAAACGAGTATAAAGTAAGCCAGACGCATTAAACAATGGGCCCGAACTATTTACAGCTAGGGCGGCTGTGGGCGTATTTGTTATTCTTCGTCGCGTGCGTGCTGCCGCGTTCATTGAGCCTCCTCATAAACAGTTTTTTAAAACGATGAAACTAGTTTTACACTTTCAAGCCACTTTTGTGTGCACAGTGAATTTTCCACGCCGCTCGGTACTAATTAAATCTACGAGGAAATTACTTTGGTCACTTGCAATATTTTACACAGTCCAATTAGTCAAATTAACTCAGTTTGCCGAAAGATTTCGGATTTTTACGCTAATAAATATTATTTTGTTGTTGTAATTAAAATGTCTGGATTTATGTGTCCTGAAGATATGGATCTGATAGATGTTGCTATAAAATCATAAATAAAATGTGGAACTGTTTATGATCTTAATTTAGTCGCACGATTTTTATTACGTTTACTTCAATGACTGTAACTTGCGTCTCACAGAAACCTGAAACTGCACAAGTTATCTTTTTCTGCATCAACCAGTAATCAAACCAAGAAGAGTTTCATTAACTATTATTATTCCTAATCAGAGTGTACGAAGCATGTCTTGAACAGTAAATAAAATCTTTCTCTGGGGCCCCGACTGGTCATTTTATGGGCTCACATAAAAACGCCCCTACAAGAGGGGCCTCGTTGCGTCACCATGAGTGTTGAGAAAATTTGTATAATAATTACACGTAGCTTAGATCAAAAGCGGACAGCGGTTATAACTCACTTCCTCATCATTAAATTAATCAGAGAGGTTTTTTATGTCTAATTTAAGAATCATTGGACAAAAAACGTTAAACGATTATAAACTTGAAACTCAAGGAGGCAATAGGTCTCTGGAGAGCAATTTTGGGATCGTCCGCATCTGGCGAATTTGTATGGGTTGGCACAACTCCAAAATTTTTCATACGCAGCCTATCGCAGTTCACTTGGTAGCAGACCGCTCCCAAAAAGGGAGGTACTTAATATTTCAGATAGACTGAGATAATATCGTACGTGAAAGATTCGGCAAAAGTAAGAGGCTTCTTAAAATGTATTTTATATTAACTAAGGATGCAGTAAAGTAACGGCGACAACAGGATAGAAAAGATATTATCTATACGACAGATTGTCGCCAATTAAAATTTTCTCATTAATAATAACTTAATACCTGTGTCTGTACCTAATTTGGCATCCATTTCCGAGCTAAAAATACACTGCACTTATCGAGTAAACATGTCTACCTGCCTTCCTTTGATAAAAGTGCCGTTTTTATTAAATATATCCTTCCTATAATAAGTATTTAGAACATTATTCTGTGCTTTAATTAATTTGATAATTAAATACCACTCACGTGTGTTAACAATTGAACCATGCCACTAATTGGGTAATGCTTCTAAATATGTTTAAACATTTGACTAATGAACCGTTTGTGCATATATGTTTGAGTTGTTCTCTTTATCATGGATTATCTGTGTTTTAGCTGTATAAATAAAAAGTTTCAATAATAATTTACGTTGTATGCGAATAAATATCTTAAGAATTTCAACAGCATCATTTTTATTTAAAAAAATATATATATTGACAATGATTTTCAACTGCATCTGGTTAGACTGGAAGCCAACCCCAACATACATAGTTGGGAAAAGGCTAGGCAGATGATGATGATGACGATATAGAGAAATGTGATCAGTGGTTTTTCTAAGTACCTCATGTACGTACATATATCGCTTCCGCCCACGGTTTAAACCAATCCATAAATAATAAAAGGTCATCGTGCCGACTTACAAACCGGAACGGCCGTAGATTCAAGTGTCTACGCTAAAAAAACTAGTCTCCCGTACTATTTGTAGTTAGTCTTTTGTCATTATTAACCATATTTGTACCGCCTATGTTTTAGCAGACAGACTGCCGTTTAGCGTACCTATAGCGTATTTTTTCTTGCATTTCCCATTTGGTAAATAAATTATCGTACGAAAACCACGCGTTTTCGCATCACTCGCACAGTTTAAAGGTAAAAAAATATCTACGGAATGATGTTCATCAAAAACTGCTTCGAATGAACCCTTTAAAAATAATAATTTCCTGAAAGTAGCAATTTCGGTAGCCGTATTTGTTTACCAAATCGGACAAGTAAAGAAAAATACTCTCTACCTTAGATGTCCCTACAAGGATACAATTTTTATTTTACAAAAGATTACTGAATATGTATAGTAAAACCTTTGCTGTTAATTGCCGATACAATTATCTGAATACATGTTAGTGGCGTGGATAATGCCAATTAAGTATTAAATTATGAGTTGATAATACGATTTCGCTTTGAATGCTAATTGTTCTGGTATTCTTCGAAATCGCTAATAATTTTAGTTCTATAATTTACCTTCTGTGTATATACAATGTAGTTAAAGCTGTTGAAAATAAACATCGTACATGGTTTTCCTAAATACCAACCTAATGCATTTTCCAAAACCGTACTTCGTAAAACTCTTTCGTATTTTAAAGTATTCAGACTCATGAATGGATGGCTCATTTGAAGTCAAAACCTCAACGTTAACGTCATCCTCAAACACAAAACCCTCTCTTAATAACTTTATTAAAAAGTGCATCATACCGAATTAAATATAGGTACGAGCACGGATACCACGACGACTTTTTAAAAATATTTCACCGCAGAACTGAAACACTGTACTAGACGTCAGGGCAACGAATTTTTCTCCCTAATTACTTGGTGTCAGGGCGATTGTGCAGGAAATGCCCCGGCGCCGGACAAAGGAGTCCAGGACGTTCATTAATAGGATCTTTCTAACTGCAATTTCGCTGAATAAAACCCTCGTCCCCGCTGGAAATATTAATATCGGGCAATATTCAACTCGCGGCGTTAATAGTTATAATTTGTTTGTTTTTGCCGTGAGAACTGATGCTGATACAATCGCGCTCGTGTTTTGTTGAGATCTAAGATGGCGTAAATACAGTAGGCAACAAAGCTTTGAAGCTTACGTTGTTTGCAAAGCAATATGTCAAAATCGTACGCGGCATTACGTACCGTCGTTACGTAAATACCTACTGTAAAGTTGGCGGCACCATGCTGAGACGGAATTCTTTTAGTTTCGTTGCCACGTCTCCCGGATTTGTATATAACGTCTTCTGGGACGGAACTGAAGCTGTCGAACTAGAAATCTTACAAGTTGCAGACAGAGAACATACGTTGTGACAAAATGTGACGCAGCTTTTAAAAAACTCGAGAGTTTTAGTTAGGGATATGCTAGGAATTACTTAATCGAAACATTTTGGAGGATAATCTATGTATATATATCTATAAATACTAATAATAAAACTGAAGAGTTTGTTTGTTTGAACGAGCTAATCTCTGGAACTACCAGCCGGAGTTGAAAATTTCTTTATGTTTGTGATAGCCCAATTCTTGAGGAAGAATATAAGCTACTTAACATTACGCTACGACCTTTAGGAGCCGAGAAAAAACAAAAGAAGTCCGAAAGAACGCTGAGCGAAAACGAAGTTATAGCGCTGGCAGGCGATGCGACGCGGAGGGGTGAGTCGAGTAACAAGACGTTTCACACGGACGAAGTCGCGAGCAGAAGCTAGTGCTAACATAATTAGGTAGGTGGGTTGTCATTTGACTGTTCAGGTACATAATCAGATATATAAAACCGCTTCTTCAAATATTTTGTTCTAGCCGCATTTTCCCTGCAAGTAAATTTTCTTTTTTAGGGAAAAGAAACAAAGAGAAAAACTTCCGCACCTCTTACATAATCAGCCTATAATGTTCCCACTGCTGGGACACAGGCCTCCTCTCGGTGAGAGGGAGCGGGCCCAGTGCGGGTTGGTAGATGTCATATGTCTTCGAATTTTCGCATCTAGCACATGCCGGTTCCTCCGCACCTCTTGCTTATTACGTATTAAATTTTGTGTCTAACACATCAAATATTTAAAAATAATATCTACTTAGCGGAGACAAAAGTCCTTACTTTTCGAAGACAAAAGCACTTTTCATTCTACAAAATGTTTCTGATACAGTAACAAAAGGCCGAAGCAAGAACCATTATGACGTCTTTAAAAAAAGACCGACACTACACAAGAAAAGCGGAACTGAAATAAAATCCTCTTTATGATGCAGGTAATGAAAAGAAATGGAAGGCCAACATAATGAACGCCTCTTCGTAAGCTTATTAACTCTTCCTTTTGTTTATTACCTGTAAGTTTCCGATGCGATAATGGCCTCCCTTATTAAATAATATAAAAAAAAACCTAATGGCAATACTCTTAAAATTTTGTGAAAAAATGGGAGAGGAATCACTAGAAAATGTTTAAGACCTCCGTAATTGTTACGTAGTGTTGAAAAAATAATGGGCCCGAATAAAAATGTAAGTCAAAAGAGGTGAAGTTCTGATCAAAGTGAAGTATTAGGCTTGAAATCTTGGGAGTGGATTGTATCAAACAGACGAATTTTCTTGTAATACGCTTGTAATTTGACACTTAAATTGCGAATGGAGCCATAATCCTCAAAAAGGAGCCATTTTTTTTACTTCGATTCATCAATAACCTTATTAACTTATGCTACATAGAGCTCAACTTAGCTTTTCAAAGCGACGCTATTTAGCAAATTCTAAATGTCCTTTGCATACGAGACTGCTTCATTCAATTTTACTTTCTATTTTTTTTGGCTGAAAATTGTCTCAAACTCAAAACTATTCACTTAGCAGTTCTCAAAAACTTCATTTGTTTTAGTATTTTGTTGGTTCTTTGCAATACGAGTAACTATGACTTCTCCATTAGAATACGATGGAGCAGAATTCCTGAGGGTAGAACACTATGAGCACCATTTCTTAAACATATAATAAAGGATTGAAAGTTTCTCTCCGGGGGGAAAAGTAAGTTTTTTAACACCCTTTGTTCTAAAACAATAGTTCGGGAGTTTTTCACATTTATGAATTAGGATCTGTTATGTAGTTTTGAAGCTTTTTAGTTTGTGTTTCGGGATCTAAAATCACCAAGTAGTTTAGTTTAATTTTACCATTCCAACTGCATGCGAAATAGGGATTAAAAAAAAAGTAATTCGCTGAGTTTTGCTTCTTCGCTCGATTCAAGACGGTGTTGGAAATAATTAATTTTATTCAAAAGTAAGAGAAAATCTATAGTGCCTGAATATTAGTCAAGACCTAATGCCACCCTCTCGATGAGCTTTAAGAATCCTATCTAACATCTGTAAGATAGACTTGTGAAAAAATAAACCGTTTAACTTTAAACCAATGTGACAGCTTAGAGCCAAAATCTCAAATCGATTTCCAGAAAATCCCTTGTAAAATATCAAGGAAAAACCTGTGCAAACATTCAAATGTTCGACCATTAACGACAATATTGGTTTACGGTGGAGCAATAACGATGTAGATATGGAAACTATCGAGCGCTATTGAATCGCAAGGAGCGTTGCGGGTCAAATTTGCGTATGGATGCTGGCAATATTTCGGTTTTTTGAGTTGTACGGTTGTGCCGTTTTATTTTGTGGCGAGTGTAATTATTATTGGTTCTGTGTTCGACTGACATTTTTCTGTGGATGTGCAGTTTTGGTTGTGTGCTTTTAATTCCGAAAAATGAATTGTTATTAGGTGAGAATTTTTCGTAACTTACATTTTACATTTTTATTTCTTTTGATATCAGTATCAAAAGAAATATAAATGTCCAATGGTCATTGACATCACAGGACTTTTTAATATTTTTTTTAAACTTAGCGCACGTACACTTTATGCTGAATGCTAAAAAAAATATTCGCTATAACATTTACGAGGACTTTATTAAAATATTTTCATTCGAGACAAAGTTTGTTCTGTTGACAAAAATGTTCATAATCTGCGCGATAAAAGGTGAAACGTGTGTTCAAATAGTACAAGTCGGTTCAAAGAGAAATATATTTTGTATTTTATGTTCTCGTAGGTAAATAACTGCTATTTAGTTCGTAGGTAAATATACCATCTCTTCAGCAAATAAGCTGAAGAGATGAAAAGGTGTTCAGGTGTTGGGTGGGTATTATAAAATCTGGTCTAGAGTATTAGCTTATTAGGAATGAATATGATTATGAAATAATATCCGTAGGTACGTTTAACATCGGTGATTATGTTTTTATTTATTTAACCACTAGGTGCGCCCCGCGGTTTCACCCGCATAATTTTTGATCCCGTGGAAATATCGGGATAAAAAGTCCAAAGTCAAAAGAATATCATATGTGTTAATCCTGGTTATAACCAGGATTATATATTCTTTTGACTTTATTCTTTTTTTTTTTCTTTTTTTTTATTCTTTTTTGGATGTTTGTTACTCTTTCACGCCAAAACTACTGAACGGATTTTGATGAAATTTTGCACACAGATAGTTTATAAACTATCATCCATCCATCCATCCATCCATCCATACAAACTTTCGCATTTATAATATTATAGTAGGATAGGATTTATGTACACACATACACATACGCGCAAACTGTAACCATGAATTAAGGACAAGATATCCGACGAAAATAGTCTTTTTTAGGGTCTAGACACAAAAAAAAAAAAATTCTACGGTTATCAAAAAAATAAAAACTACTGTTTCATTGAAAAGTGCAAAACCTACGCGGAACGTGTGGAACAGCATTTTTTTTTAAAATAACTGACGAAAATTTTCAACGCAGAACCATGTACTGAATCCATGGTAACCGGTTCCGCGATGTCCCCGCCACCTTGTATATACAGACAAGACGAAAGGAACAGAAACATACGTACAAAGGTGATGCTTTTTAATACGTTTGTATAAAAAACTGCCTTTATTCGTCTTCTTAGATGATGGTAAATAACAGTCCAGTGCGGCAGTGTAGCGGCCCATATAAACTGTTTAAAAGTTGCCACACAGCTTATTTTCCGTTCAGTATCACATCTAAATGTAATTTTAAATGTAAACATTTCACGAAATTGCGGTCAAACACTTATTCGTAACATTTACGTGCAGTGAATACTACCGGGCGTACAGCGAGGAAGGCATGGCGCGAAATGCTTCGAAATTTTCCCAACAATTTTATATAAATCGTCCAAAACATAAAATATTGGTTTTGTACAATATTTTTACTTTCATTTTCTCGTGTGAAGCGATAGTTTTGTTGTTTAACCTTCTCGTGAGCGGCCATAACTCTTGGAACAATGGCGCGCGGCCTGTCCAGGAATAGCCGCGGAAAACAAACACACGGCTTGCGGACACCGCTCTCCTTGTACAACGTACAACACTAACTAACATTACATTATAATCTTTACTACTCCTGTAGACGAAAAGATTAACCAGTGATGCAATCTATAGCTCATGAATCATCCGTCACTCCGAGAACAAGCGAATCTCCGTTCAACAAAATAAAACGTACTTAACGTGACATTGTATTGAAACCGATAATTACACACTTTGTACAAATTAATGAGGTTATTAACAAACGTTAACAAACCCGTTTGTTAAGAAATAGGACGTTACGAGTACTTTACTCAGATGTTCTTTTTATTTCACTCGCTCGAATTTACTGCCGGTTTTCGCTTCAGTTACGTTAAAAATAAAATTCACACATAGTTACGAAAAGAGTCGGAACTATGTCCGACGATTGTTTCTAAAAACAATTTAATACCCGGTTGAGCTGCACAAACTGCTACAATACTGCTACATTCCAAACTGTAACTGAATCAGTTTGAACTTCATAGCTGACTGCGCTCCGAATCAATAGTCTACATTGTAAATGCATGAAAGGTGTATTAATAAAAAAAATGTGAAATACGAATTGCAGCGTAAAAATTCTTGGCTTTCATCGTAGCCCAATGGTGAAACGGGGCATGTCCTAATGTAAGCAAATTGCCGTCACAGCCTTTCAGCGTCCGGTCGCGGCTATCATTCCCAAGATAAGCGCTTAAAAGCCTCATGGAAAACGCTTTTAGCAGGCGGACTATTACCGGGTGTTTCCATACTTTTTGCTTTGCCTCCAACTGGCCGGGGGAGTATCTTATATCGAACGCGCTACGTATGACCGTTTTGAGTGCACGATCCAAATCTACGTTGTTAGCTCCCGGTCTGGTTTTAATTCCACTCTAACTGAGAACTCGCACTTTGTATCGCGATGCTTTGATAAAATGTGACAAATTTTCAAACCGAAATAGAACTCCTCCAACAACGATATAACATGAACCAAACATAAAGTAAATGTTGGCTCAAGAAAGTCGCTGTATATAAAAGACCGGTAAATTTTAAAGAAATAAGATGATGTCAGAACAACCTAATAATCTTAATGCATTAGATTACAAAGGGCTTACTCGGAGAAGGCGAGTAACGGGCGGGGAGGAGTCCTTTTATTTTTTTTCATAATATTAGATTTTATGATTATTTTAAAAGGGGCAAGGGCTCTTTGCTACTATACATCAAAAGACGATGCCATTGATCAGACATCTTTATCGAATTACGTGATTGCGTATACAAAACGACGGGTCTTTGGAGTTTCTTTGTGTTCGTTTCTTGTTGGTAACCTAGGCGGGTGTGTGCGGGGGTGCGGCGCCGCGGCGCGCGGGGGGCGCGGTATGTACTTGCAGCGTAATGCCGCTGCACTTGCCCTGGTCAGGAAGCGCGGCGGAATGCAGTCAGTCGCGTTTGTACCACCGCGGCGGAGGGGTGCGGGAGGGCGCGAGGGCAATGCACGCGGCGCCGGCGCACCTCGCTGCCTCCCATTCAGTACATCTCACTGATGCTGCATTTATTTACTATTCTTAACGTCCAGCTTTTTCAAGCGCGAAGTTAGCTGCGAGTCCAAGAAAAGGGCACCAACTTACAAAGCGACTCACTTTAAAACGCCGCTGTAGTTGGTGAAAGTTGTGAATTGCACCCGCCATTTCGTTCAAGGAGCCCGCGTGAATTTGAGACTCGGTTGCATACTTAACATTGGCTATAAAACTTGGATGAAAGTTGTGGCGGATTATCGATAGTCTGTAAATCACAGGTCGTAAGAGTTAATGGTCGAGCCAATTTTTATGTTGGAGGCTACATTATCATTTATCAGTGTCATTACGAGAATGTTGTGTAGAGAGAAGTTAGTGTTTGCAAACAGACGGATCAGTATACGTCACAGCCACGCACACACTGCCTACTGATGCACATCATGCAATGATACGGCCCCGTCATCGCTTTGAGTCGGCGAGTGCCGCAATTTCACTGTATGCCGTGCGTTCGGAACGCGGCACGGGTTGGAATGCACTCGTTATATGCACACTACTCGAAAGGATTACCCACTAGTTGGCGGCGATTAACTGGCGCGCTCGTGGTTCGCCAGCGCCCGCTATTGGTTTGTTTCCGAACGTTGCTAACGTTTGAATTTGGAATGTTGTTTCGGTTTTCGAATAACTTTAATTAAATTCGCTTTTCTGAACTTTTTTGCATTGAAATTGCAAAGTGGTCTACGCCGATAATTTTCGTTGATCTAAAAAGACTTCAAACGAAAAATTTCAATGACTTGCATATTGCGAAAGTTAACAGTTTGTTCGTCAGTATTGATAAACAAATGTATTTTCTTTCCAGGTACGTGGGTGTTGTTAGAGAAAGTTCACGTAGATTTCATTCATTTACTACTGCGTAAGTAGCAGATTTGTTTTATTTTGCTTACTGTGTTTTTTCGTCTATGATACTAATGACGTCACGGCTCCTTTCATTATAGGTAGTTTTCTCTGAGTTGTAACAATTCCCGATGTCTGATAAATAGACGGGTCTAAGTTGAACACCTTAATGACTGGGCAACCACACCTCAGTAGATAAGTGCGCAAACTTCGGAGGGACGTCAAAAAACTTAAACAGCTATTTTTCAATGTCTTTAAAATAACAGTATCTTAGTCGGGAGTAAAGTAGTTCATTAATATTGTAGTTCAACCTCTAGACTTAGTGTCATTGCATTTGAATGGGAGTATCTCGAATGGCTGTGATTATACGGGAGCTGCGAACTGGCTTATTCAAACAGAAAGGCTTTTAAGGAGTCCTTTAGGTGTCAGAGTCCCAGGTAGAGCGCGGGTCGATAGCTTCCGATTTGGATAATGTGAGTCACTATGTTACGCCTTAGGCTAAGTTAGATTTGAAAGGTTTTGCCGCGCGTCTGTTACGCCTCATTTTTATTAGTGTTGCCGAAGCAACGCCCGTTTGTTCGGGACACACGTGCAATGCTGTAGTGACGGATGATACGCATCTATGCGCGATTTCGTGACCTTTGATACATATCATACTTGAGTTGACATTAGCTGCTCTGTTGACCGCGTTTCTCGTGTTAACTCGTGCTTGATGGTGTTCATTTTTATCACAATATTGCTTTGTAGCATGGCGCCATTCAACGAGCGACGACTTGAAATTATTATGATGGATCAGTGATTGTAGAAAAGTTTTTGATTGGAGCAAGCGAAATGCTGAATAAATCGTCTCAAATCATGATTTTGTTAAACAGACATGGTATATAAAATAATTTATTTCTTTGTGCAAAACTTTTATTAACTGTGATAAATTGTTTCGTCACGTTTGCTTGGATTTCAGAAATAGGCACACTATGTAAATTAAATAACAGAAGCAAGCACATGACTTGTAACGATTATTTAATACGATTATAAATAAATATAATATATGTAATTACGCAGTAAAACTATAACAGAAAAGGAAACTCTCGATAAATAAGGGAAAAAAACCGGCGAAGTGCGAGTCGGACTCGCACACGAAGGGTGCCGTATTACGGTACAGTATTTTACACTACATATTAAAACAAAAACATGTTTCTTGTATAGGACACCCTTAATTTTTTTTTAAATATTTGTTGTTATAGCGATCACAGTACTACAGACTCTGTGAAAAATTTAAGTGTTTATCTATTACGATTCAAAAGGTACAGCCTTGTGACAGACACAGACGGACAGCGGAGCTTAAGTACTACGTACCCAAAGGGTGCCAACAGGACCCCCGTTGGGTGCGAAACACAAAAATACAACGTTGCTTACAGACTTACAGTAAATTAAAAGCACTCAATCCCCACATTACAGTCTTACACACAACATGCAAAACAGCGTACCGAATTCCAAATTGAAATATTGC
Organism: Apamea monoglypha; assembly: GCA_911387795.2. NCBI lineage: Eukaryota > Metazoa > Arthropoda > Insecta > Lepidoptera > Noctuidae > Apamea > Apamea monoglypha. The sequence continues at coordinate 7,656,023 of OU426918.1, forward strand.
CGACGCAGCCCAAACTCGAAATTTACATTTTGCCGGGCAGTTTATTCCGGTAGTAAAATATCGAGTAGTGTGTCGCGGTCCCCAGGTGTTGGTTCAAACGACGCAAGTTTCACTAATGTGCGGCTTAAATGATGACAGTGTAGCGGGCCTTAGCCCACCTGTGAGGGGACCGCACTTTTTGGTACTGAAAAATGGGACACCTGATTATTTATGAAAGCCTGGTGCGAGAGTAATGGGATGTTACTTGTTGTCGCCGGAATTTGTTGAAAGTTGATGTTAGGTTGGCAACATTTTAGAATTATTTTTGTCATAGCATTAATTTCTCTGTCTTCAGCTAGTGTGGACTAATTCTGTCTGTAGGCGTCAAGCTCGTCACTGAAAGGAGAAATGAGGCATTTGCCCTGCAGTAGGACAACATAGGCTGAAAAAAAAACGATTTCAAAATCTGAAACATTTCATTTCCTGTAGCAACGAAATTACGTAGACATCAAGTAACGATACCTAAATATAGACGAACGAGTGTATCATTACTGTACACTAGAATTGGAAAATTTCAAGCCTGTTTTCCCGTATAATCAAATTCAATTCCCTGTTGGATTCTTACAAATCACCGGTTGCTTATAAATCGTTCGTCTCGTCAGAGATTTATTCGGCTCTCTCTCGTCCAAATCCGGCGCCCAAAATGTTTGTCGGTTGTAAACCGCACTTGGCGTAAATTACACACGTAGGTATTTGGCAAGTGTTTAAATAGGGGGCGCTTGAATTTGTACCCTTAAGTAGGGGGTAATAGAGGAAGTTTGCGCGTCTTACGTAATCGAACCCCGGGGTTGAGACGGAACAAACTAAGTTTTTATCTGTTAACTTTAGAGTATGTTACGAGTGAGTGAGGATGGATTTATTGACAACAAAACTGGCTCCTGCGAGAGTTTTGGGTGTACGATGATTTATTTATGGAGTCTTTGAATTCTTATACGAGATTTTTATTTGACAGTGATATGGTTTGTAGCATGTTTTATCGACAGTTCAGCGTATTTTTTTGAACCCTGCTATCAAATACAACATCACATTTCGTTCCCCCGAAGGGTTGAGCAGAGGTGAATCTATAGTACCCACATTTTGCCTGTTATGTTTAAGTCTCATGTAATAGGGAGCGAGCTTATTCCTATCAACCGGGCACAACTGAGAAATTCCAGATTGAAAAACCCTAGAGCACTTTGTCTGACCCGGGAATAGAACTCAGGATCTCATACGCGCTTCCGACCACTAGGCCAACGAAGCAGTCAAATTTACCTCCCCTTTAAAACTACATTTCCATTTTCCTTTAAACCGTTTTCCAACTTCAACGTTCTCAGTTTTCGCTAAAAAGCTTGAGCATCTCTTTACGTTATAATGAACGCAAATGGCCCTTCTGTGTGCACGTCCCACGATCTTCAATTACGATTCACATTGTTACTGCGGCCCGCTGGGGAACTAAACTTAGCGATCTAATTGCTCGATGTCTAATCGATTGTAACTCGTGTTGGCTTCTGATCGTACCTGTCGTTACAGATAATAGTGTAGTAAAGGTGCTAATCATTGTAGAACTAAATGTAGTCGATGTATTCCGTTAATTAAATCTGAAGGTTATGATCGTATTTCTCAATATTCCCGTTAAAAGACGTGTAACTATTACTACCACTATAATCCAGAGATCATAAGGAACAAATCAACATGCGTTTGATTAATGGACGCGACAATTTTTGGTGGGCCTAATCGCCGAACTAAAAAACGATCTCCTTTATATGTTGTTTTGATTTCAACTATTTTAATTTTGACAACCATTTTAATTTTTCAGGCAAATCTCTCAATTAACTAATTAGGCTTCTAGAAACTGAGGGTGTTCTTCATATCGCTGGCACGACACTATTTCAGAACTTGTTGTATCAAAATTTCGCCACTTCCACGGTGTCATCGATGGCAGCGCAGGTCACTTTGACTGAATGTTTTGGGACACGTTTTGTATTAAGTTCAAATTTATCGTCATACGGAAACGAAACCTCAAACGCTGGCGTCTCATTAGCCAGTATCTTACTTCACGAATCGCGGTTTATAATTCACCTCAAAATCAATATAAACAAAAAACACAAAACAATACAACCCTTATCACCGAGCAAATAAAATAAATTTCACACCACGCAAGTCCATAAAGGCGACCGGCGCCACCCCCATCACTAAATATGTGCACAAACAAACGAATACCAATTCATACAGGCCAGTATATCAGGCGAGTATATCGGGCGAGTAATGAAAGTGGTGTGGACTGAACCCGCCATTAATTGCCACAGGCGTCGATTACCGACAATACGTTTTTTTCTATCGATAGTTTTTTACGATTGTCCGTTACAGTTTTCATGACTATTTCAGAGGTTTCATATAAATATGGTTTGGTTTAAATGGCGTTGTTAATGGTGTTATCTGTTGATAGTGGTTGTTTGTGATTGTCTATGACTGGGATCATCATGCTCCTTATAGGGGTCGACGCATCATGTCGTATTCTTCTACACTTCTCTATCAGTCGTTATCTCAGTAGTCACCCCCTTCCTAGCCTTAGCATCTTTCAGACAGTTTATCCATCGTTTCTTTGGTCTCCCGCTTCTGTTATCGATATCCATACTCCAAATTTTCGTCACAACATTTTGAAAGACTGGAATGTTATTCTTAAATACAAAATTCCTTAGCACCTTTAAAATGAATATTTTCGTTTATTTGTGCTTTCCTTCCTAACGGTCTTAACCCTTATTTTCATTTACGCGAGTATACAGTCAGTAAAAATACATTAAGAATCCCCACAATGGCAAAATTTTCTGTGAGCTTTTAAGGTCAGCTATGCGCGTCTAAACAGGGCAAATAAACGTATATTTAAATTTGTTCCTACATTAACGATGGCTATTAAAACTTTTTTGTGTAAAATTGCTGTTTTTTTGTGGAACTTGAAAATGTTTACCTTATAAAATTAAAAAAGCGGTTAAGTGCGCGTTGAACTCGCACACGAGGGGTTCCGTACCACCGTACAATATTGAGTAAAAAACGCCGAAGAAAAAAAACACGTTTCCTTACATTTTTAATACTTGTTTTAAAGCGGCAATAGAAATATACACTTGAAATTCAACAGTCTACCTATTAGGTACGGTTCATGAGATACAGCCCGCTGACAGACAGACGGGCGCACGGACGGACGGACAGTGGAGGCTTATTAATGTGATCCCGTTGGCACACTTTGGATACGGAACCCTAAAAACGATGTAAATAAAGGAGGTCATGTTGACATAAAATTCAGAGCAAAAGATACTGTTATTTTACTAGCTAATACCTAGTTGAATAAAGAATTTACTTTTGAAAGTTATAGAAGTCACAAGAAAAGCTTGCTTTTTAATTAATATGCTCTCAAAAGTATATCTTACTAGCAGCGTCCTGTGGTTTCACCCGTATAGATGTCGATCCCGTGGGAATATCGGGATAAAAAGTATCCTATGTGTTATTCGAATATATAAGCTATATTACTGCAAAGTTTCATCAAAATCCGTTCAGTAGTTTTAGCGTGAAAGAGTAACAAACATCCATCCATCCTCACAAACTTTTCCGTTTATAATATTAGTAGGATAGTAGGATTGGAACCTTAATTTATTATAATCAACAGTCTAATAAAACAACAAACAACATGTTTTCTACGAAAAACCCTTCGAATCTAATAATCTCTTCGAACTAAAATCATGAATAGAATTACCCTTCGAGATCAATCGCGTGTTTTGAATACCAAACTTTAAGATTAACCCTCTCACTGCAGCCAGATGTTTGACAAATAAATTAAGCTTATTAGAATACTAGTTTCTGCCCGCGACATCGTCCGCGTTTCATGTTCCCTCGACCCACCCCGACGCAACACTTCGTTTTCGCTTAGCGTTCTTGCTGACTTTTTTCCTTTCTGCTAGGCTTTTCAGTGTCTTAGCGTGATGTAAAAATAGCCTATAGCCTTCCCCAAGAGTTGGGCTATCACAAGCAAAAATAATTTTTCAAATCCGACCGGTAGTTTCAGAGATTAGCGCGTTCAAACATACTCTTCAGCTTTATGGTTTATAGATTTTCGGTTAGGTCTTTCAATAATCAAGTACTAACGTTATCAAGGTACCGTCCTACCCACCTACCTACAACAACAACACGCAGACATGATAAACTACAATGATAAAGGGTGACCGAATACATAAAAACTATTGATTTTATTTTCCGTAACATTTTGTTGGGTACGCCTGTTATCAATTGATTAATGTTTCAGCTGGTAGATACAGCCTTTGTGTTCGTGTTGATATGCTAATTGATAGCTGGAGTTATATTTTCTTTCTGTGCTACTCGTAATTATAGACGATGGAAATGTGACAAAGAAATCTTGCTGTCAACTGCTGCGTTGTACTGTCAATGATCTTATAGGAAATCATCCTAGCCTTTTCCCAACTATGTTGTGGTCGGCTTCCAGTATAACCGGGTGCAGCTGAGTACCAGTATTTTACATGGAGCGACTGCCTATCTGACCTCCACAACCCAGTTACTGGGTAATACGAAACCCCTTGGCTTACCAAGGGGTTTCGTATTACCCAGTAACTGGGTTGTGGAGTCTGAGAACCAGTCTTAGCTGGTTCTCAGACTTTCGGGCTTCTGACGATCCGTACCGACTGTCAACAAATGACAGCCGTCCAGGTTGTCATTCGTATCAGGACATCTTAAAGGAAATATTGTATTTATTTTCTAATGTCTGTTTAAATAGCTGTCCAGAAAAAGGTTTTCATAATTGTTATTTTACTAGCTACTTCTTTGTTTAACTCATAAACAAAATGTCGACAAACATTTGCACTATAACTTGAAAATTTTCATCCCAAAAATAAATTAAGCACAAAACTAAAGTGTAACTAACGCTAAAGGTTGTACACACATTCTCTCGTTCACATCGTAAGCACTCTATAACTCTATAAAACCAACACGACTACGTGACACAAATAATTTTCACTTAGACCCAAGTGTGGCGAACACTAAGAATTAAGTAGCGAGAACATAAATCGGTACACAACTTGCAGGTACAAGACATACTGTGTTGAGTAAGCTTTGTTTAAACACTACAACAAACTTAAATCCTGGAGACCTGTACCGCAAAATAAGCACGGCACAGATGGGGCCCAGAAGCTGGTTCTACAAATTTTCGTACTACTTAACTCTTAAGTAAACATGTATCTTTTAGGTATTTGGGAGCAATTACGAGTAGTAGTTGGTCATGGACCGATGACCACTGCTCTCAAAACAGCGAAGGAAAATATCGTGAGGAATTGTAGAACCAAAAAATTCGAAGACACGTGACATCTAGCAACCCGCACTGGGTCCGGTGGTGGCCCAGTGCCGGCCCACTCCCTCTCATCGAGAGGATGCCTGTGTACCAGTAGTGGGAACATAATAGGCTGATTATGCATGGACAGATAGAAGTACAACGGCGTTAAAAGAAGAATGATGACTTGATGCATGAATACGTGGTAGAAACAAAAAGGTCATGTTAGGGTCATACGACGAGGCCGCGGGTTTTTCGAGGCCGCGGGTTTTTCGAAAGAGATACCGTGGCCCGTGGCATAGGCAACCGAAGTAACACGGGTGCGTTTTAGTCAGTAAAAGTCTGACACGCCCTCCCGCTCCGCCCAGAGCGGGAGAAGTTAAATGATGATTTCCCAGACAGAAAAAAAAGCGTCATACGACAAAGAGTTCCGTTATCCTACCGTGTTCGTTAGTAGGATTAGTGGCGTGAGATTTGACACCAAATTAATGATGGTATAACGAGTCGAAATTAGCTGTATATTTATAGCTTTTACCGTAAACACGACGACCTTCTATTAACAACTATGGGCGATTAAAATAACAAAATGTCCTCAAACATCGATTAATTTCACCAACGTCATAAACAATCCTTAAATGGGGATAACGGCAATCAAGTTTAAGATACCTAACCCTAATACTAATCGTAAGTTCTTTGCGGAATATTAGCTTGCTTGCAACTTAGCTATCGGCTCCCACCAATTGTTTGGTTAGGTAATAGACGGCACGGGGCTTAACGGAGCCTGCCGACATTACACGGTTACATTTGGAAACGTTAATTACCTATTAAATTTCACACATTAACGATTATCTTAATTAATTATTGTAAGCTCGGCTTTTGATTTACGTTGTGATCGTGATGCATTCGATTGTGTTTTGATCATTTTTCCAGTGTTTAGTTCTAACGTGCCTCCAAACTTTACCTTATCGACGACCACGGATAAGTTGACTTTGATGAAAACTTTGATGAAAACTTTGTTGACAAATGAAGTGATCGACGTAAAGCGTTTCAGAAACCAGACGTGAACAATAGACAATATACATATTTAGATAGATACTCGACGGTTTAGTATCTTATCAAAGCAAGTGAAGTCATGTGTACAAATTGAAGATGGACGCATTGATCGGTCGCCTACGAGACCACACACATTTCGTTTTGTTGACTTTATAGCTTTTTGTGTGGGAGGTGCCATTCCTTATTTTTCTTGACATCGTCACGGTTCACTGCTCACAGGGCGCTACGGTTCCATTATTTATTTTATATTGATGTTTTAATAATTGTGCCCACGGCCTTGGCGAAAAACAACAGTGAGTATTTGCGACCTGCCTCAATATGAACACGCGGTGCCAGCAATAGGTGTAGAGCACTTTAAATAATAAATCCATATAGAGTTGGTTTTACGAGCGCATTCCGAGCCGAACACCTGTCTGTAATAACGTCCTGTGTGCACTGCGTACTAAATAATTTGTGTACAAGGTTTATAGTATACTTCACTATGCTATGATTGCTTAGTAGATATAAGGAGCAAAAAAAAATGTTTTTTTTTTCATACGTATTGGCACTAGGTAGGTTTCACCGGCTCATGCTTATTTGTGGCTAAAAGAAAAACTATGATTAAACTTTTAAGTTTTTCAGTATCCTCCTACTAAGTTTGTATGTTTGTTACTCAATCACACAAAAACGGCAGAACGGATTTGGATGAAATTTGGCAGTTTATAACCAGGATTAACACAGGATACTTTAATCCCAGTGAGAAATTTCACGCGGACAAAGTTGCGGGCAGAAGCTAGTCTCTAATAAGTCTTGCCACCACATGCCAATTTTTTTTTATATTAGAAATAATCAATGGATGACAAATTAAAATTCACACATTCCTTTAAAAAAAGCTGTCGAAAAATGTAACAATGCTGTTTTCCAATCACTTTATTTGGGTCCCATTCAGAGTGGACAAAACATTTTGTGTTCATTTTGTTGATTTTACTATCATCGATATTGGTGATAAAATATCTTTGGCGAAGCTTCGATTATACAGAATGTTGTTGCTAGGAAACAATTGAAATCAATTCAGTTTTTTTTTTGTTAGAAAAACCACGTTCGAATTTTCTACTCATTGATAAATAATATATTGTAACCCAGCTTTAGGTAGTATTTTAAGCTACTCCTGTCGTCTCAACTTGCTGTTCAACAGTGAACCTGCTTACTGCTTGATTTTGTTTTTATTGTACTTCAATTTTCATATTAAAAATATCTATAAGATCATGACTCGTTTTCTTCACAAAAATCAAAATGAACGAACTATCGAGTCGCATTTTCAAGTTTCTTTTTAGCTGCTTCTGAAAATTACTTTTATTGGAGAATCCATTACAGTTTTTCTATCAAAGGCCAAACTGCTGACACATTTTTTTAGAACTTGATTTTTCAGATTTCAGATACCTACTTGGTCTACTTTTGAAAATGACTGAATCTTACAGTTCAATTAAATAATATTTTCAAACAAAACCCCATATTATTTAATAATAAAAAAAACATCTCTTAAACATATCTTTTAGTTATTATTAAAATTGTAAAATGCCTTTTATCTGCCTCCCATCGTTTCAGTAATATTAAAAATAATTGGAAACAAGACTACGAATTGAAAAAGAATCACCATTTCGTTTTCAGATACAATTTTAAATATAAATTTTATGAACGGCCGGCTCCCGTTATTGACCCGTTACCCAGAAAATTCACAGCGAAAGGTTTATCATTAAACAATCTCGGTCCCTTAAGTTGTTTAAACAGCGTTTCTTAGAGGCTTGGGCCCGTCAATACATTCGGTTAAGCTTTCCTTACCCAATTAATTAGCTGTTATGAAGATCAAAGACGCACCAGTTTGTGATCTCTGTGCTAAGCCTCCGACCCATTCAACTTGGTAACGAGGCTGACAGTTTAAGTTTGCTCCAATCCCTCTAATACAATGTACAGCGTGACTTCTGTCAATCAACTACGTATCTCAGTTTGCACCGACACCGCAGATTTACTCCTACCATTAACAAATTGAACGCCTATTTCGATAACGATAGAGCTGTTAATAAAGTGCGGTGTTCGATCGCTTACGTCTTTGTGTATGACAATGAAAGTTTATCCGTTTTATTAGCCATCCACACTGTATAAATTTACGTGGTCTTTGTAATAGTGTTTAGTAAGGATTAAGTGTTAAGGTTTGACTCGACCGTCTGCAGTTCGGTCGCGTTCGATGGATAATATTGGCGTTAATCTGTTAGCGCCTGAGGAGGGAACGTTAAATAGATATTTGGATTTCTCCAATGTTTGTATTGCGAAGTTGGACGGGGGCGGTATTAAGGGATACGTGTTATTAGCTCCGAGATAGATCGTAGAATGAGATTTGATATCTCCGCTTCTGTTTTTCTTGTAAACTTCGCACCTTATTACTTTTATTTGAATTTAGTTTATCAGATTCTGTGACAAGTTTATTCAGGATCTGTCTAACTTGGAAAGATCTGTTTAAAACTCTAGTCTCAGACAAAATTATGATTACTTCTCTCTCGACACTAAAACGGGATATCTCTCTTATCTTAAATTAGTTTAAAACTACAAAAAGATTGGGGCCATGGATTTAATTCTTTTCGATCATAGATTTTCAGACATCTAGTTAATCAGCAGTTGATATCATACCTAATTTAACGGATAAGTAAATAGTCTTAGTTAATGATCGAGCTGTATTTGCAGTGCCAAGGAAATCGTATTGCCTCAACAAATATTTTCTTTGCAAGAAACCAGTTTGATTATCCCACTGTATTTATTTTATACTCGTAAGTAAAAGATGATTTTTTTAATATTGTATGAGGATATAAAAATTAAATATTTTCCGCTTTTTAATAATCTCCAGAAACTCAGGAACGACATTGCAATGCTCTATAAATAACTACTGTTACTGTTACCCTGCATCATGCCAATGCTGGGCAAAGCCTCTCCCCAGGACACCAACTCCAACCGACCAACTTGTTACTTTTTTTTTGTGTGTTTATGTTCTTTTTTATGCGTCATGTTTGCCGCAAATAAACGTATTTTCTGTCTTTCTTTTTTCTTTCAGGACTCCCAGCTCTTTCGATCCAGGGCTAAAGTGGACTACTTTTCTTTTCGCACTGTAAATAATATAGAGAAATATTCATCGTAATACTTTTAGGTACAATTATATTTTTTTTTTTCCGGATGGGAAATCATCAAATGACCCCTCCCGCTCTGGGTGGAGCGGAAGGGAGTGTCAGACTCTTACTGACTAAAACCCACCCATGTCCCTTCCTTCGCCCTTTATGTTCCGGGGCAGCGGTAACCCTTTCGGAAAATCCCGCTGAAGGTACAGTTACATTAAGTCTACGAAAGAGAGAGTCTAGCCAGTCCGTCAGCGGATTTCTTTAGCGAATTGCAGCGAAATTCGCGGAAGCACTTTATTACTTTGTCTTAACATTTCTAGCTTACGTTAAATACAAAAATGCGTTACTAAAACATTATAAAAGCATTCGAGACACGAGATCGTTACGACTAACGCCCTAAGACAATACGTCGACAGATAATTCCAAATCGTATTGGCTTCATAAGGAAAGAATCCATTCCCGATACAAATACATTTTTCGCAGTCACATTCGTAAATCGCGTCTATTTCCTTGTAGGGATGTACGACTGTTGCGTTGGAGGAAATGCTCATAACCGCACGAAAGGCGTTTGCAATTTTTTTCACGTATCAGTACCCAACGGTCAGGCGATCACCCGCCGATTGAATGGAAACACTCGAATTTTTCTACACGTTTTAGACTTCCTGTGTGGAAGAAATTTAGAGCGGTATAGCGGTCATTGGCAAGTGCTCGCGGTTTTAGGAGGACTTCGCGACTTGAATATTAATAATAATAATAAACAAATTAAATATCTCGACTTAGCACACGAGGTTGTTGACATGTGGAACGTGAGCTCAGCTGTCATTGTGCCGATTGTCGTATCGGCCAATGGCCTGATGGCCGAAAGCCTCGATCAACATCTATCGAGGCTCTCGTTAGGCGGTTAGATCAAGGGCCTAATTCAAAGGGCAGTACTCCTCGATACGGCTCGCATTGTGACTGTATTGATAGATACTAAATACCTTTTGTTACAATAAGTAGTAAATGTAGGTACGAACGGGTACGGGTGGTGTACTTGAATATTGCCATAAGTAATACTCGAACATATTTTAAATGTAAATCCTGATTACCACGGCGTGTTTTAATTGCCTGTTATCATACGGTACTAACAACAATTTAAAAAAAAAAACTGTCTGTATCTGTCAGTTTCGGGTAATCTCCGAAACTACTGGACCGACTTTGAAGGAACTTTCACTGGCAGATAACTGTGTTATAAAAAGTAACTTAGGCTACTTTTATTTTAGAAAAAGAATTAAGTTTCTGCGCAAAAAAAATTAAAACCCATGAATACAATACCTATTATGTATATCGTTTTCCATAATGCACGCGAACGAAGTCGCGGGCACAGCTAGTTCTTTTAAAAGAAACCGAATTCGATAACACGACAATTTAAAAAAAATCGATCATCCATTTGCAACTGTCCGAAAACATAAACAAAAACACATCAACGCTTCCTTTTATCTACGCATTCCCGTTTGAAAATGCATTAAAAAAAACATACGTTTGTAGAACAGCCCCAAGCCCGTTCGTCGGTTTCTGCCGGATATTGAACCACGTAATCTGAGTACAGTATGTCTCCATAGCAATTTATCGAACGATGAATGGCCCACCCATTATTTCCAACCCTTAACCTAAAGCTTATTAATATCTACATAATTTATTGTAAATTGCATTCTGCAGTGAAGCCGTGCGTGAATAGGTATGGGATTGAATCTTAAAAATGTAGGCGCAGTGTATTTTCTCTTGTGGCAGGAAAATCAACTGTATGAAGCGGTGAATAAGGTGGTATGACATATCCAAAACAATGTTTACTGTTTCGTCTGAATGGAATTGATGCAACTATTTACCTTTTTTTTTTTTAGGCATAGGTACTACATTCTACTATTTACTTTCTTTTGCCTTTCTAAAGTAATAAATTTAAAGCGCTTTTCCATAATACATATGTGATTTCCCGAACGTGTTTTGTGAATGAGATAGTAAATAACCGTGAGCCATTAAATAGGTAAAGAATATTATTAATAGTAGCTGTTTCCCGCGGTTTCACTCGCATAACTCTCGATTCCATGGAAATATCAAGATAAAAAAGGCTCCTATGTCCTGATCCAGGTCATGTGTCAAATCATCCTGAAACCCTAGCCTTGTATTTTCAAAGATTACTAAGGGATTTTTCGATCGACAGATAATTTTTATTCGTGGAATAAAGTTGACGTCTGACAGATTTTGTATGGAAGAACTGTCAAAACTTCAAAATTATTCCTCGAATAAAATTATCTGGCGTTGGAAAAATCACCCCTAAGTGAGTCCTCCTGAAAAAATAATTGCCTTAAGGCACCTATTTATTTACCCCAAGTCATATAAATTATTCAAGATTTATCGACAGGGATTGGAAACTAATAATACGAAGTGTTTTCGACAATTACCCACGGTCATTTGTCATTGAATATTAGCTAAATAACTCAGTAGAAATATCACTCCTTTTCTCATCATTTCAAGGTTTACTGTAAATCCAGACGATTTTAAGTGGTCATCATTTGTGAATAATTCAGGTGAGGGGCTTGTGGTTAAGTAATAACAGACGCACGGTTCAATCGATCAGGTTAAGCGACGCTTGCCGTGGATGGGTAACCATCTTTACATACCAAGACACCCATAACCATTTAAAAAAAAAAAAAAAACAAAACCCATCAGTTTCTTACTAAATTTCAACTATATCCGACGACCCTGGTTACTTATCTCCTTTGGTGATGTACCTACCTGTATATTATTGGTTGTAGTGCGACCGCCTAAGGTTACATGCACGTATGTGCGATTCACGTTCACACAAGTTTATGAACTAAAATATCTGTGCGCAAGTTTTCAGCGCAAGTATTCTTGTCAACTATTTTCGGGTACCTTGCTAATCCTACTTCCTACTAATATTACAAACGTGAAAGTTTGTATGGATGGATGAATAGATGGACGGATGGATGGATGGATGGATGGATGGATGGATGGATGGATGTTTGTTACTCTTTCACGCAAAAACTACTGAACGGATTCGGATGAAATTTGGCATACAGATAGTTTATAACCAGGATTCACACATACGATAATTTTTATCCCGATATTCCCACGGGATCGAAACCTATGCGGGTGAAACCGCGGCGCGCAGCTAGTTAGGTATAATGAAGATCTTTAAGTGAAATTTGTTTGTTATGAAATATACTGGACTAGCTTCTGCCCGCGCCTTCGTCGACGTGAAATTTCCCCTCCTCTCGACCCGTCGCATCGTGTCGCATGTTTGCGCCACTACTCCGTTTCTGACTTTTTTGCTCGGCTCCTAAGGCTCTTAGCATGAAGTTAAGTAGCCTAAAGCCTTCCTCAAGAATTGGGTTATCAAATAAAAAAAATAATTTCTAAATCCGACTGGTAGTTCCAGAGATTAGCGCGTTCAAACAAACAAACTCTTCAGCTTTTACTAGTATAGATAATGTAATTATAATTGAGCATAATCGAGAAAAAAATACATAACATAACATCACGCCCAAATTCTCCAAAGGGTTAGGCAGAGGTGTAACCTATAGTACACCAATATTTTGCTAGTTATTTTTAAGTCGTCTAACAATAAAAACAGGTTACAAGCTTACTCGACTCGTCTGCACCAGGCCTTAGCCTTAGAATTAGCCTTAGAATACGAAATGTATGTGCCACTCGGAACACCTTTCAGCTATAAGTAATGTAGGACTTAATGAGTCTAGTGATGCATCATTAGGTTACACATTTCCGTAGAATCATGCAACTTATACGGGGAGGATACGAATGTTTTCTTGTTTGATTTTTTTTGTTTAGCAATTTCTTTTTGCTTATGATTGGACTTCGAAGACTGGATTCTGTATTTAGGTTCAGGTGTTTTATTGAAAAATAATTTAATGAATCTACTTTACTTTAAAAAAAATCCAATTATCTAAATTAAACTGTGTGTTCTAGTATTCCAGTTAGTTAGTTAGCTAGTAGTAGTATTCTAGCTGTAATAATCAATTAAATAATTTAATTTCCTGTTTCTTATGATGGTTACAGCCAGAAAAATCTATGAATTTCCCAGAAAAACACGGAAAAAGTAACTAAACAAAAAGAAAACTTCCACTAAATCCATTTCTATCTTGCAAAAAATACCAAGATACATCAGATCCGAAATATACCAAAAGACAGGCATGTAAACGAAATTTAATTTTAACACTAAAATGTTCTTACCGCTTGTTAAAGTACAATATAAAATGCGGGCTCGTTCAAACGCACGCTCGTTCATACCGCCTGGTTTCTCTCACTCGCCGATAGCTATCATACTAAATCACTGCACTAGCGTCTGCTGAGAAATTTATTTTTGAAAGCGACTATTTAAATACTGCTAAATTACTACACGTATGTTCTATGAGTACTTGGTAGTTGTGAGAATTTGTTAGGTAGGTATATCTGCTATGTATTTTTGGGTAGCATGTTGTTAAGAAATTCTGGCAGAGATCGAGGTTGTCAGTTTGTGGTACACCACAGACTGACAACCTCGATCTCTTTTTGATATAAAAAAAATGTTTTTGATATTAAAAAAAATTAAATATATTTTTATGTCACCCCAACAAATTTTTTTTTTTTTTCGAAAAACGTTTTTATATAATTTCCGTAGTTATTTTTAGGAACGCGTGATGTAAATTCGTCCAAAATTCTGCGTAAGAGTTGTCAGTTGCTAGTTTGGAAAGCCTCAACTGGAGAAATAAATTCATAGGTAGACATGTGCAGAAAAAATAAACCATATAGTTATTCAGCCAGGACCCACAGAATTATTTACGCCCACATTTAAATTCATTTCTCAAGAAAAACAAAGGCACCGACACATTTCGCACATGACATCACAAGTCTCACACAACATTGTAATGCTCGGCGCATGCGTCTCGCGTTGCATAATGCATCTAATGACGCGACCCGTTGCCCTTCCGTTTCCTGCTCAGCATTAATTAGCTTTTACACAGATTGCGCTTACCGTAAGGTGTTGCCAGATATTGTGCGTTGTTTGAAGTGTTGGTGAACGAAGCTCGGCTGGGATTTAGAGAATTTATGCGCTGACATGACATGTGGGATGGGCTTAATAAATAAAAATGTTACAATGTTTGGATGTTTTTTTTTCAGGGACTGCTGAGTGGGTTTGGCTGAGACTTGGTACCTGTAGTAGTAGAATAGTTCTTAAATGAGGTTATGGATAACCACGAACTTTAAATGCAGGTGGAGCCGCAAGCACACCAATGAGGCCCTAACTTGTAAATATTTATATAAATCAATTATTTCAATAAACAATTTACAATTACGACTGCAATCAAGCATCGAGTTTTAAAGTTTTGATTGCTTAAAGTTAACTAATGTTTAAACGTCAAAAAAATATTTTTAAACACTCGCCAAGCAATCATTACTTTAAGCAACATTTATAAGTGCAGTGTTAAGTATTTATCATTTAAACAGGTATGTTTTTTGTGTCTTTAAAAGGGCATTCCTTGGATAATTTTATCTCCATAACAAATCAATGTCCTGTAAAACTTGTTAATCCGAAACTGCATTCGACTAGAAAATTACGTGGACGCCTTTCTCTTGCACACACAAACTAATATACACGCATGCAAGCACTATGATACTATGTACATAGCGACACTAAACTATATGTGTGATGAAACCATTTGCGCCTTGCTCATATATCCGTTTCCGTGTTAGATTAATTGGCCCGTAGCGCACGGAAGGATGTATGGCTGTCACAAGTCATGTTAATTGCTGTAGTCTTAGAGCAACACCGAGCAAGATTGCTGCTCGCATAAATATCATCATATTTTAAAGTCTGAATTATTTATTACACTCATTCATAGTTTGTTTAATGTACCAAGCAATATCGACAAAGTTAAAATGGATGGCGTCCTTTATTTTAATCATTAATTTTCATTGCGAAATAATCCAGTTGATGTAGCTACCCTAAATCTGTTTTTATACAACATCTGCGTAGCATTGTTGGTTACTAATCTAATTAACCTTAGACACGAGTACAAATGTGTTAACGGGCGGCTCGGGAAACCGGGATCGGCACGGAGAGCACGGCAATCCGACGCTTATTGTGATCAGCGTAGGTGCCGGATTCCGGCGCGTAGCCGTCTCATTAGCATTCATCCTGCGCTCGCGGCCGCGCGCTCCCGAATAAAGCATCTGTTAAATGTCTCGTGCTAGCTAAAACTTACCCGTAATTATCTGTTAACATTCCCAAGTTTGACCTCGCGGAAATCTTGCGAATACTCTCAAACTCCGGTCGGCTCACCGGAGGCGTTTTACTTGCCTAATAATCGGGCTCGTGGAGATTTTTAATGAAAAAGATTGTTCGCCGTTATTTAGAAAGTTTGTAAAAGGATCCAGCCTGAAGTTTGTTTTGATTTAGTGTTGCGCACCCGACGTTGATTGTGTTCTTCTACGCGGTTTTGTATCGGATTAGGCGTAATTAAAAAAAATCCCGGGCCTGTTAATAAATCCTTCCCATTCATTGGGATCAGTGACACGAATTAACATTGCCCTTTTTTTAATTTTTCGTTCTTTAATATTTCTGGCAAAAAAATGTGCCTTTATTTTCTTTTAAAAAGTTAATTTAATAATTCGAATTCACATCCGACCCGTATCGCGAGGCTTTTGTGAAAGACAGCCATTCATTTTATCGATGATTCAAACCGTATCCATTCGGGCCGCTAATGGTTTTCAAATAAACCAGTGCTGTTAATGGCTCTGAATTTGTATAAAAAAGGGTGAAATTGAGCTAATTGATACGACGTGCGCCCTTTGTTTGTATGTTATAGATTCCTTTAGCTAGGTATTTGGAAATTGATACTAGAAGCTAACTTACCTACCCAGTAGAATCTAGGATAGATACTAAAATAAATTTTATAGTCTTAATAATCGTATATACAATCCTTGATAACTATCTCCTGAGCAATATTATTATAAGTACTTAACTTTGCAGTGCACGCGGCAATTACTGCAGTATCATAAGGTTTATCGCACAATTTTCATCTCAAAAGTTTCTATTCCACACTTAGATAAATAAAAGTTATTCCATAGTAAAAACGACTCTGATTACCGTGCAATCGGTTGAAAAAATCTACAATATTTAAAAAGAGCGGCTCACTTAATGGCAGCTATAAATCATCATCTTTTAATTTAATTACTTGAGCGCAGGTATTTTCTTTCAATGATACGGGATTTTATTTTATTTGCATCGTCAGCTCTATGGTGGATGAGTCAATAAAGCATGTCATAAGTCCGCATTAATCATGAGTCATGACTGACAGTATTATACTGTCCGACCTTATCGTTTCAAAGTGAATGTATTTTGATAGATTCGCAAAGGTATGATGTCCCTATATCGATTTTCAATTAATCTTTTGTCCCCTTTTGCGTTTAGACAGATTCATTTTTCGTTACGTTGTAAGTGAGGTTTTATTTATTTTCATTTTCTTGTGTTTGCGAGGCTAGACTGGATGCTCGGATGCTCGGGATCCGCCGGTCGTCGTCTCATTCCTCTGTATGTTAAACAAACAGACGTGAACACAAACATTGAGATCGTATGGCAATGTTATTCATTCCTATCGATTCGTTGTCATATTTTTAGCTCTTTTGCAGCGTTTATTTGTTCTGTGTTGTGTTATTTATATCGTGTGTTGTTTTAAAACAAATCTTCTGATTCAGTGAGTTTAAGTCTTCTCTTGTTGTTAATATACTAAATTATCAACACATACATGAAAAGTATTCTAATTCATATTTTTATAAATAACATAAAACAAAATGATTATACAACAACCAAAGACTTGGTTATTCTAATCAATTGCACACTCAATTTGTAGACAAACCTTTCCCAAGTATTTGAAACTCGTACTTGTATGAAATAAAGTTAATTACCTACCCCCTACCTTTAGAATTCTATTAAAAGCATCCTCGGAAAGCATATAGGTAAGTCTGTACATCTATTTCCCTGTAAATACATCATTGATCCTTTTTTCAACAAAAATAGTCTGGCTGTGAAGCGATAGCAAAAAAGGCTCGTTGAACAGCCGCCTGCACCGGAAAGTCGGAAAAAATCGACACAGATTCGCGCCTGTCCGTTTTATGGACGATATGTTAATAAACAGTCGACGTGCTATGAATAGATGAGATTACGGTACAGCTACGGAACTGCACCACCATACAAAAGATTAATAAAGATAAATGCTTGGAAACCAATAAAACTACTATGTACACAACCTTAATGCATTTATTCATGGGAGATTCATGTATTCATTTTTAATCTTGTTCAGCTTGCATATTCTTTTTACAACGGCCATCAAAGCATTTAACATCGTGTAAGCTATTAAACTATAGCTATTATGCAGCTAGAAATAAGAATCAAAGAAAAGCCGGCAGGACGTTATTTTACAAAATGTAATATTTCCTGTTTGTTTATTTACTAGTCGCGTCATACGCACTGCATTGAACACGTGTGGCTTACGCAGAACTGGCCGTCTCGTTGTAATTTTACGTTCCTTACTTAGTTATTTCGGGATCGTTTCCTCACTAGTGAATGTCCGTGTTCAAATCACCAACAACATAGCTACGGGTGTTGCTATTCCACATTCCTTCCTGAGACATCGCGAATTAATTTAAAAACAAAACATACTTTCCAGAATAATTCATGATAAAATAGACGTTACTTTATTAAATTTCTTGCTACCTGCCCAGCCTGGCTCGGTAAGGCTTCGCTTTATGGCCCAATTTAAAAAATGTTTCACATTATATAGGGAAAAAATAATGCAGTGTAGTCTTACAGAGAAATTAAGGGGCTTAAATATATTTTGTACTTATATTACTTTAGAACGAATTATGAAATAAATAAAAAACCGTTTGAAACAGAAAGAAGAAGCGTGAAACGTCTAATTTCTTTAAAAGGTTGTGACGAAACAGGACCCAAAAGTTTATCGGTGTCGTGTGACCCGCCAATCAAAATGTTTCCTAATTTACCGCTTCAAATGGGTGCGTACTCCTATTGAAACAAAGAAAGAAGTGGTCAAACAACTCGCACGAACAAAGCCAAGTTTTTTAAATTGGGGACAGAAGTCACCAAGTATTCCGTGATCAAAGGAGAGGAGGATTGGCGGCAGGTACACCGAGGGGCCTCCTCTGAACTTCCAACATTTGTCTAACCTTGGAATGCCTCCTTTGAAATTGTGAAAACTAATTCGAAGCAGTTCTGTGATTACTTCCATCTGATCTTTTTGCTGTCGTATTTAATGAAATTGAAAGCTTTCCTTTGTTGTGAAACTATCCGGGAGACATACCTTCAAATAACTTTATTTATCTTCTTTCTCGGTCAAATTATTTTGCGACAAAAGCTTAGGCTTACGGGTTCTGTGTGAGTTACTCGAGTTTGGGTATAGTTACGCATATTGCGAAGGTATGTTATTAAACATTAGACACATTGTGTATCTTAATAGGGGCGTAGCTCCGTCCGTTGCCTGTTTCACTCCAAGTTTTAGAAGTTCTGACAACGCATCTTCCCGGGTATTGTTTAAAGTTTATTAAGTTTTGAACATTGCATGACGTAAGTCGACGTAAACTGGTAATGAACTGAACACAAGGTGACTCTGAGACTATTTCACGGTTGCTCTGTTCAGCTGTTTTGTTCCTCGTCGTATTTTTAACATTGGAATTATTTTAGCATTTCGCTACGGAATGTTAGCGATGTATTCGGGAACGACAAAGTTAGTTATTTGATGAAATTAAACTGTGTTAAATATAAACATTGTGTTTACTGCGGAATTTTATAAAAATACAGTGTATAGAAAATTACTCGCTTGTCTCATGTGAGCAGATGAGTTAATCTTTTGGCTGATAGTAAGTTTCAGCATTTTTTTTTTCGTTTTAAACTTATTTGGTTCTAAATACCGTTATGTTCTCCTTAATTTTCAAGTGTATTTAACAGTTTATAAACCACACCGTATACCAAAATTTCTATTGGCGCCCAACCGGGACATTTTAGTCCCAGGGTCCCCAGTACAGTTCTCACAATATGGAAACAGATTCACTAAAATATTCTTCAACCTACGACACAAACGCACATATAAAACCCTCCTTACAAAACAATGCTTTCCCCGAATTACCAGCGAACACACATAAGAAAATTTCGGAAATTCTATATAGGTGTGTTCCTTCCAACTTCATCTTACAAAGCAAACATGGGTCGGTCGGTGTAATTAGTTAAGGCACGGTTAAGTTTAAGACATGACGGTGCAACAAGTTCAACTGCATTAACTTGTGATCAGCCCCGAGCATCGCTGATGTTCACTTGTTCACGTCACTACTCCAAAATGGAGGATTTTCTTAGACTGACGCTCTTTGTGATATTCGTTGCAATGTTTTGGAGCTTCTAAAGTTTGTGCTTTGTTAACATCTTTTTGATTGACGAAGACAGTCTCTAGTCTTATAATACTGGTTTTAGTATGTTGGAGTTCAGTTGTTTAAATAACACGACGTTCATTTGTTTTTATACGCCATTACTTCTTAATAGATTTGTCTGGTGATGATGCTGAATTAATTGACTGTTGCTGTATTTTCATATTTTATTTTATCTAAGCATTCTCTTCTTGAAATTTGTTGTCAAAATTATGTTTGGTTCAAGTTTGACAGGTACTTTGGAACTTCTAATGAAATGTAAACCACTCTTGAATTGTAGACGTTTCGCTCCCAAACTTTTAGTTTTCTTTCTTTTCTTTTCACATCATTAACTAGGTATGGTATTGTGCTGATGGTGATCACCGGGGTGGTTTTAGTGAGGTAAAAATACCACACTCCCTGACCTCACTCCCCAGTGGTGATGCTTTTTGAAGGTTTCCCTCAAAAAAAAATAAGGTAGGTACGGTATTGCAAATTTAAATAAACCGTAATATTACAAAAAAAAAAAAAATGGACAGCAAATCCTCTTGTGTGGTAAACCAATTCACGCATAATAAATAAAATTCACACAATCCTGTACACAAAATGTACGTCTTCATTCAATATCGATGTCGATTCTTACTCACGCTTGACGTAGCGAATGACTATCGACACTTGACTTCCTCTTTCATCAATACATGAGGTTTACCTTATTCGCTTCTTGGAGAGGTCTGTGTAATTTCGAGGCAAAACTTTGATATTGTTAGGCAAAAAACACTCCTCTAGTGGTGGCCCAGTGGTGACGGTCCCGGACATACGAGTTGTAGGTCATGGGTTCGAACATAGGGAGGCGTTTTACTTTGTTTAAATAATTTATCACCACTATTCTCAAAACGGTGAAGGAAAACATTGTGAGGAAACCGGCATGTCCTAGAACCAAAAATTCAGAAACATTTGACATCTACCAACCCAACACTGCCCCCACGTGGTATATTATAGCTCACACCCTGTCGAAGAGAGGAAGCCTGCGTCCCAGCAGTATGCTTACTCCTCTTGCTGATACGGCAAATTAATTATTTGTTTAAAATTGAAATTAGGAATTACGTAGAAAGGTATGTGTGAAATATTTGTACATAATAGAGTAGACGTTTCTCGTCTATTCCTGTCCAGCCAAACACAACATGTTTAATTATCAAGGGAATATTAAAACATATTTCGAATGGAGGCGGGCTCCAAGCAAATATTTCAATGAAACGGTATTAAATATTCCATTCATGAATTCTACATACCAAAACATAATCAGCGCATTTCACAGAAGTCTGTTAAACCTGCACCAATATTAATATTTCCAATCATGGATGTTCAACTGAACAGAGGAAGGATGAAAGGGATTTGAGGAATGTGTTCATACAGGGAAATGTCCAGACATATTTTCCTATTTTCGTCCCATTGTATGTATTTCAATAAAACAGCAGAATTCAAAACATGGATTTTCCTTTGTTTTCCATCGTCCATTATTAAGGGATTTAGAAATAATCCTTCATCCGCTGCATTCTTGTCAGCACATATTTGTTCGATTGTTCGACTCGATCGTGCTTCATTCCAGGATATAATCGCGATGTTCCATCAAAGTGTATTATCATAGCAGTTAATACGTCAATAATGGTATGTTCAATAGTGAGGCGAAACAATTCCGGCCCTGGTCGATATTCGCGCCACTATTATTCGGAGTATCGAGTCTATGCTCGGCTACATTGGAGCAGCATTAATAATAGAGATCCATAATCCATTCTCCATTACCGTCCTTTGTGCGCTAAACGTTTATTAGCGGAAAATCATTTTGGCCTTTAAACTGGTCCCTCGTTTGATCGACTTTCAGTTTCAGGTACAATAGCTGTTCAGGTTCGGGTTAGTTTAATGACAAACTAATATGTGTTCCCAAATTGAACGGCAAATGGGAAACGATCGGTAATACGTTAATGTTGAGCAGTTGTTTACCTTCAGTTTGTAGCTAATAAATATCTGTGAAATATCATGCTATTGAATTGTTTAAGTGGCTCTTTGCAATGGATGTGTAACAGAAGTGTTACGTAAAATACGAAATTAGTTCGGAAAAGGTGGGAATTGTTTTTAGATGATGCCCGATGAATGGAACTTTAGTTTCTATTGATTTAGGGCTGATTTTTCCAACGCCAGATAATTTTATCGGAGGTATAATTTTGAATAAATCTGTCAGATGTCAATTTTATTCCACGAATAAAAATTATCAGTCGATTGAAAAACCAGCCCTTGGGTCACCGCAACAGAAGTTTTTCTGCCAAGAAACCTTATTATGACAATATAGATAACTAGGTAACTGTAAGTTGTTATTTTGGTCAACCAGTCAGGACAACTCATCAGTGAACCAACATAAGTCCCAGTAGATTTATTGACTGAAGTTCAGGTTTCTAAAAACCAAAGTCGAATGTACATAAACGAATTCAACCACGCAAAATCCTCCGACATTCTAACCACTTTATCTTAAACCAACGATCCTCTAAATAAAATACACTCCTCAAGCAACTGATTCAATTTCCCCGACGTCTCGCCGACGCAGACCGAAACATCGGAACGCATTCGCCGAAACCCCAAGAGCTTGTTTCTAGTTGACGTCTATTTGCATGACTAACCACCCTTAAACCCCGGGCCGTGGTCAACAATGGGAACGTTTAGCAATTCGCTCTCATAATGAAGTTAAGCGGGGATTGTAGACCACCCCTATGCATCGGAACAGAACAACGTTACGGCGTAACCGGCTTTATAAACAATGCATTTAATATACGAGATTTATTCATTTGTATGCAGTTTATGGTGTAATTTGTGTCGATTTTGGGGGGGAAGTTTAATTTGACCGCCTCGTTAGTCTGCTTACTGCTGAGCATGAGGTCCTGTGCAAAGTGTTGATGGGTTTTTATATTAGAATTTTCTTAATAGCAGCCTGGAGTTTGGATTTGTGCCTTTTTGAAGGCATTACGCTCGCCCACTATTACATGGGACTTAACTGGTGAAATGTGGGTTAGGCGGAGGTGTACCTAAGGGGTACATATCTGCCTAACCTACCGAGGAGAATAGGCGTGATGCTTTTAGATTACTGTAAAAGATGGAATACTCTTTAGATTAGTCTTTTTATCTTAATAAAGGTATCAGGGTAAAAGTATACCAGTATATCTGTTTTTTTTTATAAAGGAAATTACTATGGATAATAGTAGCAAGTCTGTTAAAATATCTAGATTAATTTCTAACCACAGGCTGCTACTGAACATTCCTTGTCAGAACATCCGCGCAACTCTTCCAATCTCGAACCATTACACTAATGAGGCAGTCAAGGTTCAGACAGATAACGTTTTTGAGTGCATGGAGGTCGCAATCAAAATTGCTATGAGTAGATATGAGAGTATTATTTAGTGTTACTAAACAGCACACCAACATTAAATAAAAATGTCCCATTTTTTCTACCTGTGTAAGTTTTTATGTTTGACACACAATCATACTTAAACGGCTGAATGGATTTGGATTAAATTTGGCAGACAAGTAGACCATGATCTGGATTAAAATATAGGATACTTTGCATCCTGGAACATATAAATAATTCAAGTGTAATCGCGGGCAAAAGCAAGTGATTAACAAAACAAATAAAATCACCAAAAATCCGCACACATAACATTTATAAACGTTTACTTACCTAAATAAATAAATACAATCCCTTAATTGAATGTTCATTGCTATTAAAATCCCGGACGCGCTTACAGACCAGCCCTTGAGTAGCAAAACAAGCAAAGACAGGAAAAACATCCGATTAGAATCAGTTCAGTGAATCTGAAGACACATGGAGCAGTACAAAGGGCGCACAGCTTTTAGTTCGCAATTGTCTATTGTAAATTAACAACATATTCAGGAAACTCTCGAAAAAGTAGTTTTCCTGAAACTAGGAACTGTTTTTGAAAAGGTCCTATATTTATGCAAAAAAATGTTCAAATTCAAATTTATTTATTTGTAGACATAGGTGTAATGTAGTGGTACATGATGGTATAAAATAAAAATAAATATGTTGTATCGCAGCATCATGCTGAGTTAGGAGCCTTTTGGCCCCGCATAGGACTTTTTTTTATATAACTTGATTTTTTATTTTTGACTGTTTTTAGTTTAGTTTGTGATATTCCTGTACGAGTCGCAATAAATACTTTTTTTTCTTTCTGTCTCTTTCAAAACAATTTGAACGTTAGCTTAGCAATTTTGATGGCACATAAAGTACCAACTAAGCTAAAAACAGTTATTTTCTATTTTCTGAGAAAACGACCAGAGTCAGAGCTGGTTTATCTCCTCCGTGCAAGTAAACTTTGCACACGTCCAACAGTCAATTCACAGAAACAAATAAGAATGTTATCGACAAATCTCCATGTATAATTTTAAACGAAAATCTAACCTTACAAAACATTCACATGATTTCCGCGTTTAACCCTTCATATCCGTAGAACGTAGATCCACGCGAGACACAATGGCAATAACATGATAAAGTTCCGTTTGAAGTTCACATAACTCACGTAACCTCACCGAAAAAACAGCATAACACACAAAAAAATAGCTCGACATCGTGCGATTGAACCCGTAGTACCCCATAGAATTCCATGGAATCGCTGCAATCGTTCCGCGAGCGAAATGTACCAGGAATCGGTTTATACAAACTACTAGTTGTAACAATATTTCTCCTTTGTTTACAGGTGAGTGAATCTTCACTACTTGAGTGCAGCAGCGGGCGCTACACAGCGTCCGAAACGGTGAGTTCATTTCAAAAGTTATCGTGCTCACACTGGCTCTCCTCAATCACGCCCATTCAAAATAGTTTGAATACTACATGTGAACACGCTTTTATTGGCAATATTTATCAAAATATGAACTGAACTTTATGTACGTAGCTTGGGTTGTGGTAACAAAATGTTTGGTGGAGGTTCCAAATTAGATTTTACCGAATCTATGTCCAGTGCACAATTTTCACCTCACGATATTTTTAGTGTATAAACTTCGTTCAAATTCCAAGACTACTCAAGAGAAATGTCCAAATGAATCGTCTATTTGTTAGCAAATTTGTTTCCCTAATATTATTTTATACGGAAAACTTGAAGGACCACGAAAGTTGTTCGAAATCGTAATAAGACGAAAAAAGTAAAAGATACGTCGAAATAAAAACTCCAAGAGCTAATCAACAAGACTTTTTCATACTTGCAGAAGTATCAAAGCGAGAGTCGTACTTCGCTAAAAGTTGCTGCGTTTTTTTTCTGCGGACGCTATACTTGCGTAAATATATATTTTTACTTTATAATCCAATTTCTACTTCTTTTCCCGGAACAGCCCCAATATGGCGTTTACAAGTGTTGTAGTTTCATTCAAATATGATAAACTGACACTTCCTGAAACGTTACGCCGCCGTATGAATTTATTGCTGGAGAATCATTCGAAGTAGTGTTGTAAAAATATCTTATTACGTTTGTTGTTTATGAGCAAGAAGGGGGGTGATAAAAATGATTAATATTACTAAAAAGTTTATGTTTTCTTTCTATATTGACGGAGCTTAATAACTATAAATAAAACGAGGCTTACGTAAAGGTGTGCGTACATTAGTGGGTGCGGGGCCGCAGCGCATCGTTGGGTTTTTGTTACGATACCTACATAACTGTAGGTTCGTAAAATGTATAGAAGTGATTCGTGTGGATTAACGCGCTGCAGTGCGCCCAGCTGCGGCCCGGGATAATGTAGTCCTACCTTCAGCTACGAGTATAATGACGTGTCTATATTAACTTTCCTAGAAGAAAACTAAGTAGGTAAGTAGATGTTGTCGACGCTTAGAAGATAAGATAATACAAAACCCGTAGCATGTTTAACAACTTCATTCATAAAACAAGCAGCGGGAAAACCGCAGGCCAAAAATCAGACGAGTCAGTTGTTTCAAAGTGAAACAAAATTCAACCGTAGCCTGTGGAAACAAAATCTAAATCATAGCAAAAATATTGCCCGTAGCAATCGAAAAATGTAATTCAGCACCCAGAGTCGGACGCATCGGCTCCGCGGGCACTCAGCCCTCCCCCGCATCTGTTCACGGTTCGGATCCAAAGACTAATTACGGCCGAGTTTTTACCACCTCACTCTAACATGTTCCCATTGCACCCATCGGCGAAAAAGTCCAAATGTAACTCCAATGAATTTAAAACCCTCGCATACTGATTCAGTGTCCAATATTCCCTGCAGCCAACCCTCCATCTTCAACGTTCCGCTAAATTGAAACTTAAAAACCACCCACTAAGATTCAAGTTCCTACTCAAACATCCATCTCTGGAAAATTAAACTGCCGCAATCAAGCTATTTTAAACTCTGCTGTAAATAATATTAGGTCCAGGTTTATCTTGCTAACGATGAACCATTTTCGAGCTGGTTGAGTCTCAAGATTCGTTCGTACACCTCGAGTTTATAATTACTAATAACTGTAATTATATCATTTATAGTTTTTAAGTTTCAACATCGCTTATTACTTTTATTTAATACGTAAAGTAAGTTTATGTATTAATTTAAAAATTATGCTATATTCATTACTTTTAATAATAGTTCTGCCCGGAAGTTCTATTTAAAGCTTCGTAAACAAGCGTCTTAGATATTAATTATCTCAACGTTAAGTGCGCCGCTCAAAATACCGTGTAAAATAACACAAACAAAGATTCACGAGTATGTATGATTGAAATATGACAACACTTCTGTGAATCGACATGTAGGATATGCATCGAATGAATGCTGAATAATTAAATCGCAATCAAATTCTACAACCTGTTTGGGAATTCCTAAAAACAACGTAACTGGACTACGATGTAATTGTGCTTGGGAATATATGAGTGGAAAGAATTTCATTTAAAAATAGTAGAGCTAACTTCGGACGATCGCGCGCAGTTTGTTCGCCGTATGTATACCAATTAGCAATGAGATCGCGTTTCACGTACAACTATCTCATTCCTTTTTTACTTCCATTCGATATTAGATTCAAGAAACCCTTCCGGTGCGCTGCTCTGCTCTCCTCCTATTCGAATGTTCGCGGAATAAGAGATGAACTTATATTGTAACGAATCGCTCGGTTTTATTTGTAGTTACAATTTCGATACGTACGTTTCTATTCGATTGCAGCGTACGTTTCGATAGCTGAGTTTATATTTAGGTAACCATGTTATTCAGCCGCGTGGATTATTCCCTCGTATGTATGTACGTTGTGTAGCAGCATGCAGGCAGATAACAGTCTCAATTGCAGAGCGGCACTCGTTGGATCGCCTCACCTCGCGCACGCCGAGCCTCGACGAGTTTTTGAATTTTTAAATTACTCATTGTGCGATGGAATGTTGCCAGACGCATTCCCTCGTACGGACACTGCTCATGCGATCGAATGTGCACCCAAATCCTGGGCCCTACGTCTCATAATACAGCGGCTGTCACGACTGCGTTCTAACGTTTGGAGGCACGCTAGGCGATATGCTCGCAAGCCTAGAACGACGTCCCCCTGAGTGTGATACTAACGAATGTCGTCCTAAATTTTTGATAGTTAAAGTCGAAATATCAGTGACGCCCGATTGCACGCTTAGTATACCTCTCGCAGGCTGTTCAGGCCATTCCAGTGCTCTCCCACGTAATCCGTAACTTGAGTCACGTTTGTGATACTGTACCAGTTCCACAGACGGAGTATGAAATATAGAAAAATTAAACGCAGCTTCGGATGCAGGTGCGCAGTAAATACCTGTATAATATTATGCAGCCTGACGTCTGCGAGGTTTGTTGTCTCGCGAGTTAAAGTTTAAGAATATCGTGTGCGAAGATCATTCACCTGGAATGCAACTAGATAAGCGTAACTGTATAGGGCGTTAACAAAGACATTCGAGACGCTCTCGTAACCAAGAAAGTTATTCCACTTACGGCAACTGAATCCACGACTGCTCAATTGCTCGTATATTCTGAAACTGCTTTGCTTATATGTTATATTGTTGAGATTTAACAAGATTTACACGAATGGTTTTAAAATATAATTTACCAGCGGTGAAAGCAATTTTAATCTTTCAAAATTACAACGCTTGCTGTTAATGACTGCTAACACATCTACAGTTTAATATCGTGGTAGGTACCTGTATCACTGCATCTAAAGGCAGCCTCTTTAACGCATACACGCTGACCATTGTCTTTCATACAAATAATCGTCGAAGTCATCGACAGAACCCGTTCCACACGGCGGCGTACCGCGTCGTAGAATGTTATTACCTCGGTACCCGGGAAGCGCAGGCGCAACTGCGTGCGAGCGAGAGAACCGATGAAGAAAGTTGGGAGAGTGAGAGAGATGGCCGCCGTGGGAGGAACCAAGGGGTCAGCGAAAGTGCATTGCCACGGCCGCAGTGCAGCGCACCCGATGGGAAAAGTTGTTCTCCGTGCGCGTAGAATATCCACCAACATGGGAAATTTTATGGGACATATTATGATATATGCTCGAACACCGCTATTACAACGGTTTTGATTACAAAACCCACGTGAAACTAGTCCGTCCGCGTTGCTTACTTAATAGCTTTAATTTTGTTACTAGTTTCTGAACAGTTCGATGAATCGATACAGGTGTAATAAATAGTATCGTTTTGTTTTTTTCGGTCAGTGATCATGTGGCAAGTGTTGAGAAATCCAGTTCAGTAAGTTCCAACAATTCCAGCTTTAATCACACATGTCTCGGCAGGTTAAAGGAATTGCAAACCAGCCCAGTTAACGGAGGGGAGTTTAAAATATAAAATAATGTTCTGAAAAATCTTGTTAATTCATAATGAAGGCTGATACACGGCGCATAGAAAGAGCTCCCTCGCTCCAGTTTCAATTTAAAGAAAAGGTAAAAATGAAGCGTGTCAAGTGGGGTTCCGTACTCTCGGCCAGAGAGTGGGCCTGTTCCCTGTCTGAAACAAAGGGGGCATTTTTCGACATAACTTCTCCTTTCTTTGAGAACATTCGAATCACCTGAGATTTGCACCCTTGAGGTCGATGATTCATCGTTTGTTTCTGGTTTTCGAATTAAATCAGTTTTATTCTTTGGATTTTATTTTTAGAAATGCCATTTTCTGTCGCAGTTGATTTACACACTGGCTTCTGCCCGCGGCTTCGCCCGCGTGGATGTCGGAAATTATCCCATGGGAACGTGCTACCGGGACAAAAAGTAGCCTATGTCTTCCTCAGAATGCCATCTATCTCTTGCCAAATTTTATCGAAATCTGATAAGTGGTTTAGGCGTGAAATGGTAACATACAGCCAGTTGCTTTTGAATTGATAATATTAATGTATGTATATAGCTTAGCAGTATAGTGCAGACGATTCCACCACAACAAACGGCCTTATATCTCAATATCGATTCGAGTAAAGTTCCAAAACTCATAAGTTACTTAAGAAGCATTGAAGAGCCTCGCGAGAACGAACCTAGCGTTCAGGTGGGTCTGGATTACATATAAGGTTCTAGTTTAATATGCAACGAATTTAATAGTTAATGTTCGCGACGAAGCAAGCTCGTGTGCTCGCAAATTACTCCACACTTATTCCCTAGAGGGGCTTGTTGTAGATTTATGTTTGTACTTCAACTTGCTGACACAGGTCGGCACTACAGAATCTGATTCGAGCCGTTTTGCATGCATCGCGAGTATAATTGGCGCGGACGAGTGCACGTAATTCTATTTTTCTGTTCGCAGAGGTTCGTGTGTTTTGTTTGGGTACAACGTTGGTCTTCAATTGAGCTTGTAGGTTGAGTAAAAAATTAAAGACGTAACTGTGTAGCCATTGAATATGAAAGAAAAAACAAAAATCACAGTTATCTAAACTAATATTATAAAGAGAAAACATTAGATTTTTTGTATGTTTGTTTGTTATGCTTTAACGCTAAAATGGCCGGACTGATTTGGATGAATTTTGGCACATGTGTAGATCATGATTTTGATTAGGACATTGGATAATTTTTATCCCAATCTTGCCACGGGATCCAAACTTATGCGGGTAAAACGGCGGGGCGCAGTTAGTACACTATAAAAGGCAAAGATAATGTAAAAGCTATTTCAAAAGATCATGAAATGATTAAGGTATCTTAGCTACATTATTTGACAAAATAATTCTAAGATATAGATCGAACCCTCTCCAATTATCTATTTCATTCCCTACTAAACGAGCTAAAAGATTTCCTCAAATATTCCATATTTACCGTTTTCCCGTAATTGTATATCGGTTTTAATTTCCCGCTTCATGAAAACCGACATCGCAGACAGGTCTGAACTTTATTATCGCAGCAATATTCTATTTTTACGCCTTAATAACGGCCCACATTATTATATAGGTTGCTACCTACTAATGTCATTAATCTATAATCCCCTAGTCCCAGTAAATACCACAAGCAAACTAAAATATAAAAGTTAATAGCACTGCCCCGCGGTTTCACCCGTATAAGTTTCCATCTCGTAAGAATATCGGAATAAAAAGTATCTTATCTGTTAATCCTGGTTATAAACTATCTGTGTACCAAATTTCATCCAAATCCGTTGAGTAGTTTTTGGGTGAAAGAGGAACAAACACCCATCCATCAATCCATCCATCCTTACAAACTTTCGCGCTTATAATATTATTAGTAGGATAAATACTTTTGAACATAATTTCTCTATTAAAATACAAATTTATTAAACCTTAGTTGGTAGGTTTTAACTTTTTAATGATGATAAAATTGTTGGCAGTAGATATTAGGTGCTTTTCTTGAAGTAGGTTATAGGGGAAGTATTTTTAAGACGCGTAAAAATTTAATCATGTCTGCTAATTGAATGCGGGCCAGGATAGCTTGGAGCTGTTTTAGGCGGGACCGGTGGCTTGAAAACTCATGTTTTAGAAAAGTTTAAAATCATGTTTCGGAACTAAACAGTGTTTTTCTTTCCCTACTTTGGTTGGTTGGTGTGGGTGGTTTTGGTAAGCAAACGTGGTGCGAAAATCGAGTTTCATCAGGTTTTCCACAGATGGGGTGATGATATATCTGTTATGTCTATGCTGTATGTCGCAGCATCATGCTGAGATAGGAGCCTTTTGGCCTCGGGTAGTACTTTCTGTTTCATTTTCATTTTTGTTACTTTTTTTTTTAGATAACTTATTTTTTTATTTTTGACTGTGTTTAGTTTAGGTTGTGATCTTCCTGTACGAGTTGCAATAAATACTTTTTCTTTCTTTCTTTCTTTAAGGTCGCTGGGAAGTATGAAGGCTTAGAATTTGTCATCACCCCTTAATAATACTTACTCAACGTGTACATTTTTTGTACATTGTTCTCAACATATATGTGTTGTTGTTGTGTTGTGTTGTTGTTGTGTTTGTTGTTTTTGTTGTTTTTCTTCGTTGTTCTTGTTGTTGTTGTTTGTTTTGTAATTATAAATTCAACATTAATAATGTAACCAATATTTTTATAACAATATAATTGAAAAGAGTGTCCATAGAGTTCCTTCCCCTTTCTTCTCCATAGGCACCGACTATGCATTCGAATGAGTAACTAGCTTCATATTTATTACTGACCGACTCCTTGACAATTAGTTTATCCTAATTATTATACTTAATTAGTCCTTGACAATTTATAGTACAAACAAATGAAACTTTATAGTAGAAAAGTTTAAAAGAATGTGTAATTCTATAAATAAATAAGTTGTAAAAAAATTTCCAACTCCCTAATTTGGGCACAATTAACGACCAATTATGAAATAATTCATCTAACAACAGATTACATATTCTTTGCGAATATTATTAATTAATAACAAGTTTTTAATTAAAATTCTTTCACAGAAGCCGAAACAAATCTTAACGGTCTGCTGATAATTTCAATTTCCTATTTGAAAGTCTTCTTGAGCTAAGTATATCGGTATATCCCTTGTTGTTACTTATTGAGTTTTAAATTAGTCTCTTTCATATTCTTTTGTATCCGTGAAAGCTTATATGAATAGCACTAAAAAAGTCTAAATAAAAACATGCTACAATCGGAAACAACTGAAATAAGACTTCTCCAGTTTATTTCTATAACGTCCGGGAATATCTCCTGAGCTTCCGTTTCATAAATGTCAAAGTTCTATTAGTAAATAAAGGCAGTACATACATATCCACTTCGTTACAAAATGGTGTCGCCTGTAAAGTATGAAAAACTGTCGCATTTTTTCATTTTCTATGTAACCTCGGTAGACCACTCAACGCGATTCCTTTCATAACTATGACAGTTGTCATACCGGGTGGGCTTTTAAAAAACCTATTCATTTTGACCTCAAGACGACACGGGACTTAATAACTGTGGGTTGGGGGAGCCGAAAACGGCGGCGAGTGAGGCTCGCATCATCATTACGATTTAATTTCAGGGTAAAGCGGCCGTGACAAAGTCTACTGTGCCATTATTCTGTTCCACCTCGCAGGATGTTTAATAAACAAATGACGTGGGGCCTCATAATGACGCCCCGGGTGCTACCTCCTCTCGTCTTTTAGGGCCCATTTTAAAGTTACCGCCATGAGCTATGTATATTTTACGGATGTGATATCGGACAACCTCAATGACACCTTTCAGCGGCGCCGACGCTGATAAAAATTAACACAGTTATATTTTTGTCTCGACATTTTAACACTGACATTTCGTTGCTATCTTGCCTACATGTTGGCACATAAATTCTCCTCGAACATTTTTGTGTAAAAAACTCGTAGCTTTTTTTATTCAGCGTCCCTACAACTCCAAATTCGAATAATTACTCCAAAGATTTTGTTCCTTTGGAGCTGTAAAATCGCGAATGGAGATAACAAGCGCTTTGCCCGCTCCACAATTCCCCTCTTACTAATTTATTCGTGGAAGTTCTTGTCGTTATAGTCGTATCTAACATCATTCGTGGGCTTATACTTTATCCGTTTAATACCCCCGGCATATGGGATCGAGCTATATAATTTACTTGAGAAATTATCAATCTACTTTTGGGACTTAACATCCGTGTATATTGTTACAAGAATTAAATAGGATTACAAGTTTTTCTGTTGTATCATTGTGCCCGAATTCCACACGACTTCGACGGTGACTCGATTTCCGCTGTAAAATACAAATCGATTTCAATCTCACGGGGTGTCAGTAAATGTCATAAGTCGTAACATACATATATTGTTTACATTATTTACAAATGGGTTCGATACTTTCACAAACATTAGCACCTGTCACCGTGTCGCTGTCTTAATGACAGTATTTATAAGAAAAACTCGGCCGAACACGAAAAGACAATTTGGTAAAAGGTAGAAGTTGTCACAGTAACGCGAGTGAAACATTAGGCGGGCGGGGCGTCACGTGACACCAGACCGCCCTCCGCGCTTTGCCTACGATACACCACAAATTACTGAAAAACAATGCTCACCTAATGTGTATGTTTACGTTCCGAGACCTGTGTTCGAATATTCAAGTCACACACACGTGTATAATTATCGTATGTTTTGACGTTATTACTGATTTTGGTTTTTGTATGAGTGTGCTTTCTAATGTTAGCTTCACAATATTTATTATTTAACTTGCGAGTAGATTTTACTACTGGCGAACCGTCATTATTACGTGACTATAGAGTAGGTACTATTCTAGAAATAGACTGTTTAAAATGAACCCGAAATATCAAAGTCAAATTATGACACAATCGTAGTTTCACAATTTCAGTTATAATTGTCGATGCCGATTTTGCGTGCATTAGTTATCAATTTGGCTTAACGTCGCGTGGTGACTCTAATCTAGCATCGATAAAAGAGGCGATTAAACCAACAAAGGATTAATATATGACGAACTCGGCCCACGGGGCCCATGGCCAGCAAATCGTAGCCATCCCCACAAATTTACCCACAACAAACCACCTCGTGAGAGCCGGAACGAAGATTAATCGCCGGTATACGGGATTACGGTAGTTGCGGTGGACTCACGTACCTATAACTGTTCACAGTAAAGCTATTATAACCCCTAACAGTTACAACTCTAAGTTCAAATTCCCATGATGCATCTCACCACAAAATCTAGGCCCAAAGGCATTCGTTCCTTAAACTTCTCTATTTAACAGCGTTATTTCATTATAGTTTAATGTTAGATAAAGGTTCTTTAATATATCACCTAATTTTGTAGCAACATCATCATTTACTCTTGTGATAAATCGTGTAAATTATTTGAAGGAACTTTTGGTACATCGCTTTAGCTAGGTACACCTTCCGGCCATCAAGGGAAACAAATGAGAATAATACCTACCTAGGTATAATTCAAAGTGGGAGAACTATTTGTTCTAGGACATCATAAATCAAAAGCCTAGAGATCGTCTTTTCAGAGCCACAATAAAAAGTTTAAGATATCAACTGACGAAAATCTATAAAATCAAGGAAAACGAGCAGTTCCTACGAATATGTCACAAGCAAGGGCAACATTCGAAAAAAAAATAACAAAGCATCGGAGAAGAGGTCCGGATCTCATTTAGACAAATCGCTCGTAGCGGTCAGGTCAGATACCAATAACAAGGGGCCACACGTGCTATTGTACTCCATGTCGTCATTAGGCCGCTTCCGTATAACTTAACAACTTTATCTTTGCAGTATACCCCACCCTTATTACAATAGTATACGGCATAAATTTGAATGTACCGTATAAATTGCTGAGAGTAAGCCTGGAGTCCCAATAACGGACGTTGGAGGGACCGACGACGGATCCGATACAACGGCGTCGATTTCTCTTCCCAATAAATTGTTGCTCTTTGTATATTTATTATCTTTATTGTTGGAATAATTACTACTAGTCATTATTGTCATTGTGATATACTGGAACACTTAACATTAAAATCCCTTTCAATTGAATGGGGTAGTTTCAAGTACTTTGATTATTATTCGTTTATATTGTAACATAATTTCGACTTCTCTTGTTTTTTATTGCACAAGTTTTAATCTTGACGTATAATTAGATGTTGAATTTTAAAATACGGTAGCATCCAGTCTTATATTCCAGTCGGGACTATTTAATTCCGTATTAAAACACACGACGGCACTGTTCTACAGCAAAGCAAACGACGACTGGTTACGTTTTAAGTCAATTATCCCACAGACTACAAATCTGCAGAACTAACATACATTTTTGTATTTTAAAATCTTATATTTCAGATTTCAGTAGAAAAACATTTTTAACACAAGGTTTCTTTAGTTATGTTAATAGAGATGCAAAAGCAGAGATCGTTAACATTTA
Source organism: Apamea monoglypha (assembly GCA_911387795.2). NCBI lineage: Eukaryota > Metazoa > Arthropoda > Insecta > Lepidoptera > Noctuidae > Apamea > Apamea monoglypha. The sequence goes on from OU426918.1 coordinate 7,691,328, forward strand.
CCCAGTCTCAATCAAATTCAAGATCCATTTGTGGATTTCATTGCACTCGAAACTTCGAGTGCATTGAAATACACAAATGGATCTTCATTTAATGACATCAAAAAGCAATTATTAGCCAAGTTTGCATACAAATCTCCTGTCGAGACGCTGTAACGAAACGTAATATAATCCTGGGTGACTCTACTTACTTAATTCAGCAGCTTCCATAATAAAACACGCGACAGACTATCTCGAGGGTAGCGCAAACTCGGACTTGTTGCATTTAAGTTAATTAATCCAGGGGCTAGATCAGATAAGGTCTGACTCGAAGGACCAACCTCTCAGACAGCCTTATGCCGTCCCGCACCACATTATGTTTGTGGAAAACATGCCCCTTACTAACTTCGGTTCGCTGTGAAGTTTAGACGTATGAAGTAGCTATTTCTAGAAATCCTCTACATTAGTTTGTGAACTAGTTCGGATTGAATGTACTCGGTACAAAGCTTGAGTTAATTAATTTATTCTCTAAGTCTTATATGAAAAATGTTTTAAACTTTGCCATGATTAGGTAAATTTCAAAGAAGAACTCTTTATGAACAGAACTATCCAATTAAATTTATTGATCATATTTTAATGCAAGTTACCTTTAACAGGGAAAGTTATAGAATAGAGTATGGCAGCTAACCGAAAGAATTACTATTTCGTAGCGAATTTTTCTCGAAATACCTTATTGGAACCGATCTGATTCCAGAATAATATTTGTCGACCACAAACAATGTGTTGCCTTTCTTTTTTGAGGGAAAAGCAATCTAAGGATAAATATTATATCAGTTTACGGCAATCGGTCAAAGTTTCTTTCATGATTTAGGAAATGGGACCTTTATAGTTTTAGTAGATGGCGGCGAAAAAATCATTTCTTCTCAATCTCGAGTAGATCTATCAGCGATTTCGGTGATAGAAAAAGTTTTTGACACAGCCAATCTACGTGAAAATGAATGTTTAACGACACCGGAGTTATTTTATAGGGTTTTTTAACTGTGAAGTATTTTAAAGGAAACTCTTTAGATGATTTACGATTAAAGGTTTTTATTTCTTTCTTTTGAAAGCTGCTAAAAATCCGTCGATATCCATCGAGATTTTATTTTATATCAAACTCAAAGTTGTAAATAAATTATAAGGTTTATTATCTTGAAATATTGACATAATTTAAAAGCTATCACTCTTAATATAATAAAGTACAAGTACCTATATTTTAATTTATATATTTTATAATTAAGTGTTAAATAATCAGGTGAACATAATATTGTCAATTGCACACTTAAAAAAAAAACCTAAATCTATAAGGACTTCTGTCCTAATAGATTTAGACACACATACAGAAGTATATAAAAAATATGTCGGTAAATTGAAATCAAATGCGCCATTTGGTACCAAAAGAGGATTTAATCCCCAAATTTCACTAAGAGATGACTGTACCAGAGGGAGCTGAGTGCGTGCGAAGCAGCCTAATCCCTTCTTAGCTGAGTCAAGGAATTGGGAGCTCATACAAACTGCCTCTTGATTCTGTAAGCCTGGTATATCGGTACAATTATGTGACTGAAATATTGCTGATTGATTTTTAAATGTGGGTAGACTAATCTACTACATACTATTCGGTAGACTAATCTTATGTGGTTTCATCTTTGATTTGGTATCTTTATTTATCTAATTTTATTGAATCATTACGTTACGTGAATCATGAATTCATGATGCAATAATAATACGTTTTTTGTATGTTTGGTACAAAGTAGGTTTCTTGGAATTTCCCGGTTTCGGTTCCCAGAAGGTTCCCAGAACAATTACATGTGGTTAGTACTCTCAAAAAGGAGAAAAAATAAATGCTACGGAAAATATCATCAATAGCTCAAATGACTCTCTAAAAATTAAATTCAAATTACCAAAAATAAAACCCTGAAATTCAACCTCCACGTATAGATTATGGAAATTTCGCGTGAAATTTTGCAAACAAAGGGCCAGATAATAATTGCTTGTGTAATGTTGTCTGGGCATGGTATAATAATATCGAGGTCATTCTGTTAACGTGGAATTACATAATACAGAAGGTTAGCTCATTTAACGAGCGAAAACAGCACACGGACGCGTATAGAGTGTACAAGAATCTCCTGCCGTGTGGCCACAATTGGAATTAACGCCGCCATTTTGTTTTTAGGGTTCCGTATCTCAAAAGGAAAAAACGGACCCCTTACCTAGACCTTTTTTCTTAGGAACGCGTGGAGGTATCAAGTTTAAATTAATATCAAATCAAACGTCCAAGTCAACGCAATAAAAAAAGTGGCTATTTATGGGACATATTTTGATAAATAGGAACATTTTTTCAACTAAAATATTGAGTTTGTCTTAGGGGTAATTTATCTCAACTACGGAACCCTTTATTGTGCGAGTTCCGACACGCACTTGGCCAGTTTTTTTCAACACATTTCACAGAACTATTGCACAAATGTTTACCAACAAAGCCTCCCTGTCAACATCATTCAAGTGCTTGTAGCAATCACAATGATCTTTATTCTCGTTGCAATAAGGTTGCTTTGGGTTGCAGGGATAGAATAACTATGAACGGACTGTTCGGATATCTCTAACTATCCCAAACAAATGACAGTCGCGAGTGCGCTTGCACTCGCTGTACGTGTAGCTAGTCAACGTGTGCGTGCGTTTTAGGCTCTTTGTATGGAACTGACCTTCTGCACCTATCTATTTTGTGGTAAAATGAACAAGTGAAATTAAGTCTGGAGGCTATTTTCAGGAAAACGAAGTTCTTTCCTTCATTGTCTGATAAGTTGTTTACCTCTAGAGGAATCTTCGATTTGGTGATTTGGATGGTAATGACTGGGAGGTATTTTAAATTAGTGCCTACCAACGGTTTCAGCTAAACGTAATCCGGGCCACTTTTCTGGGTAGAATTTCGCCTTCATTCTGACATTGCCTTCATTTGCCATAGTATGAAAACGTGTCTGTAATTTGCTAAAAGCATCATCAGTAACATCGGTTTAGTGTTTTTTCCCCTTCGGGGGAACCGACCTAAACACTAATATTTAGCATAATTAGGAAAAACGAAAATTTTATCAGCCTAGGGTAATTTAAGAACAGTCACGCAAAAACTTTCACGCAACAACTACTGAACGGATTCGGATGAAATTTAGCACACATATCTACTTTATAACCAGGATTAGCACATAGGATACTTTTTATCCCGATATTCCCACGGGATCGAAACTTATGCGGGTGAAACCGCGGGGCGCAGCTAGTATCTTTATACAATTAAAAATCACACACCTTCAATTTATCTCTTTCTCTGTAAATACAACATTCTTTTGTTGTAAGTACAGAAAAAGTTTCGATCCTTTGAATTAGATTGTAGGAACAATCCCAAGCCCTAAATAATTCATGAACCATAATCAATCATGGTTAAACAAAGCGAACCGTAGTTCTCTTTGTTGTTTAACCTGTTTAAAAATGCACACCAGTACGAGTTTGTGGCCCTTAAGTAAAGTTCAAATGTTAGTACGGGGGAATGAAACTCAACTTCTAATTTATACGAGAATATTAAGGGCGAGATGGTTCAGATATGTGACGTCATGAAACGCACCACCGCGTGACGTATGTGAAGTAATTAGCACGCGCAAGATAGGCCAGTACGGGTAACATAATTAGTGTTCCCGTATGTTTAAACTTATTAAGTGTCCTATAACAAAGTTTCGAAGTGTATTGTGATTTGATAATGGAAATTGCCAGCATGTAGGACCGAGCGAACGTTCAGAGAATTTAGGAAAATAAAACAAAGCATTTTGCGATACTAGAATTATGTAGATTGGTTTGAAAGTTATTTTTTAATTCACGAAAAAACCCGACAAAAATGAACTCGAAAAAATAACACAAAAGCAACAACCGCAAACTATTCGCGCCTACATTTTCCATATAAAAAAACACTTCTGTAGTACAGAAAATGTTCTAACAAAAAGTATCCAGCCTCCCAATTAACACAATCCAACTTTGTCGCGACGGTTTCAAGATAAAACTGGGAAAAATGTAATGGATTGAAGTCAAACTTGCCGTGAAAAATTTTAGTCAATGGGGGAGATAATTTCCTCGGAGCAAGGAGAGAAGTGTTTTATAATATTTCTGTGAAAAATTGTCCGCGGTCTGAGGGTCTAACAATCGGGCAAAGTTACCGCTGTAATTTTGCGTCATTTGTTTGCGTTGAATATTTATTAGCCGAACCGAAAACAATGACTGTATTGAAATTCAATGTTCGAATTGAATGACATGTTTACGTTTCCGAAATACGCGTTTTTATAAACTTTGTTACCGCACACTTGCAATTCGCATAAAGGATATTATTTAAACACGAAAATCGTCATTGTTATGTAAGAACCCCAAATTATTTTCAGGCAAGAACGGTCCCATTTTTAATGAGCAAGCTTTTAAAATTCAATTAATTCTTATTAAAGTAAAAATATTTTTTCGATTTTTTAATATGAAAAAGTTTACTACCGTATGTGGGTGAAAGGAGAGGCGCCAAATGTAAGGTCCATTTTACAAAAATAAAAATCTACCATAAAAACCAGTGAAACAAGTTTATCACTACGCGCCAACTCCTGTTAAAAAAGCTCAATTAAATCTTGAACACCAACAGTTATTTTCCAGAAAACTATAACCTCTTTTATCTACAAAAATAGCTGTGCTAGTTGCAATTATACGTTAAACTCACGTAATAATTAAATCCCGCGGGCAAAAATACTGGAACCTCGTAAAGCGCGATATTTAAATTTGCCGCGGAGACAACTTTGCCGCCGGCGACAATTCAATTACAAGTAATAGCCTCTGATTCATGTTTGTATTGCTAATTAGTCGCCGGCTCAAGTTTTGTCACTCCTCACTTAGTGCCGCGTTCCCACCCAATGTACTCGCTTTTCTCTTAAATAGATTGTTCTTTGTCGACTGCGGTTGAACGTTAAACAACGTCCGCTTTTGTTTGCCCTCAAATTAAAGCATGTCTTTTCATCTCGTATTAAACTTGGCTGTAATAAATTTACCCCCTCTCTCCCTATAGAGGGAATGATTCTCCAAGCTCGACAACACAATGACCGATCGACCTAAAAAAACACGTAAAAATGTTTTTATTGATCCCATTCATAGTTATCAGATAGTTGGAAACGGGTTCAGGGTAACAATGGATTGTAAGGATAAGTTTATTCAACAAGCAAATTTCCTTGTCGTAGTTGGGACAAGAAGGAAAACCACAAATCGACAAAATATCAAAGGGTTGGTGAGAGCTAACTTTGTGAAAACACGGTGAAAGTTACGTAAGTCGTAGCGGACCTTAACAGAAATAAGCATTTGGACCAATACAAGAAAACTTGTAAATCCTGTGGTGGGACCGCAAGGTACACGCGACCCGGGTATTAGGGGCTCAGCGCGACCGCCGTTCTTGCTGTCCTGTAAAATAGCCTTAGTTAACGTACAGTTACAGGTTAACAAGATTGTTTTGTGTGTTCTCTAGTTCCGCATGTACTTGCCCTTTAAATATTTCTTGCTTTGCAATTTCTGAGTTGTGGTAATCTTCATTTATAAGTTGTTAGTAATTTAATAAAAATAAACATTGAGATAGCTCATATTAGCTTTCGTATCCTAAGAAAAATCTTCCAGATTCCTTAAATGTGTCAAAACCTTGTGTCACCTTGTGCTCCTTTTTACTGTTTGTATTTCCTGTGCGTCCCAAATAAAATATTATTCTTTTCATTTTTAAAACATTTCATTACATATTTTTTTCTTTTCAATAAACATTCTCTAAATAAAATATGTGTTCCCGCCACAAATCACTCCACTGGCTCACAAGTGCTTTTAATCAAAATATAACCTATCTTGAAGGCCGTTGTGTACGTCCAATAAAACAATGCCGCTTGCAGGTGAAGGGCCCTCGATAGCCTGACGGGTAATAGAGGGAGCCAAAGAGGAAAGTGATGGGCTATTGTTACTGTTATTAATAGTCTCATTTATCTCTTGAATTTTTATTATTATTGATGATTTTTAAAAGATTAACTGTGGAGTTTCATGCTGGTTCTTCTCCATAGGAAACGACCAATTGGAACCGTGTATAAACTTATAGTTTCATAAGTGCCCATGTAGGTTTATGCGAAATAAAATATTTCGATTTTGATGTAGAAAAGTGGACAGGTTTGAAAATGTCCCAGGATAACCAGCCTATAATATTCTCAGTGCTGGGACATAGGTCTCCTGTCTGTGAGTGGGAGTGGGCCGTAATCTACCACGCAGGCCTATTGCGGTTTGGTATTTATGTCACATGTCTTCGAATGTTTGGTACTGGGACATGTTGGTTGCCTCACGATGTTTTCCTTCACCGTTCTAAGAGTAGTGGTGATGAAATAATTTACACAAAGTAAAGCGCCTGTCAGGATTTGAACCTAGCACCAATAACTCGTTCGGCGCAGCCGTTATCACTGGACCACCAAACCGCCACCACTGCTACCACTGTGTATTCGAAATATCCTAAAGTAGGTAATATCCGAAAAAGATCACCTCGTCAATATTAAGGATTAAGAACGAGTTGAGGAAATACAATATTCAGGAACACGAATATTTAAAAGATTTCCATACTCTTTCCTTACACCGATTTCTTTTCTCTTAGCTGTCACTCAAAAGCCCGTCAAACATAAATGAGCACTTCACGAGTCAATTGGAAACCTTATTAAATATATATTCCTTTGAGTTCAAGATTAAATATAAATAAGCACCTTGACAAATAAACACTTTGACAAATCTCTGCATCGAACAAAAATAAATCCGCGTATAGAACAGCGCTCAGTAAAGAAATCGACACACAACAAACTCAATATGATACAGCATCTATCTGCTAGTGCTTTACTCTCGCAAGAGGTACGAGGAATCACAGATACACACTCATAGTTGGTACTATTGTATTGGCAAGCGAGCGGGCCGCAACGACCTGTTGCTTCGAACTATTTTATTAGCGTGAGTGTGCTGGCGGCCCATTCTTTACAGCTCTTTTGTTGGCGTGCCGTTTAGTCCCACATTGTGCTAGCGCCGACGTGATTGGTCGAGTTTATAACGCAAACACCAGGCATATTTTCCATTTGTGCCACCCTATCCAGTTCTGCTTAAATTCTCAGTTCTACTGATTTGATTGTGTAATAATTTTGGTCGTTGTTGTCGTGAGTTTGGAATAAAATTTAAAGTTCTCGCCTTGGGTGGGATTTTGCAGTTGTAATAATGTTCTGTGAAATCTTTAGGGCCTCAAGTGCAAAGTGCTCAGTTTGAAATTTCATTTAGACTCTTAATTGCTTTAGGCTGGTCTTTCTTAGAGTGAAAACTTGGTGTATAAGAAGCTGTAACAATCGATACATAAAACGATGAAATGGTCCGCGAAAATGCAAATGCTCGTGTACGTAGTCCTAACAAAACTGCATTGTTCAGCCGCCTCCCGTATGTCAAGATTGTCATCCGGATAGACGCCAATGCGGCCCCTGCATAAATTGAAGGCTTCGCTGCCGCAACGCTGGAATTTCCCTAAGGTTTTTCAACACAGAAAAAAAAACTGGATTCATCTCCCACTTCCAATACTTCATCTATAATTCAATATTCGCTATTACCTCCGACGACTATTTACAATGGTAATTTACGCGACTAATTCACCGTACGTACACTTGAATGAATAATGGCTGATTTTCATTCGTATATAAATATTTCAGCAGCAATCTCGGCCGTAATGTGCTCGAATAAAAGCGAGTATAGCATGCGTCGAAACTTAGGTACATTTGCATCTAAATTAGAAATCTAGCTGTGACAAAACGTAAATAAAAGTAGAATTAGTCCGACTGTGACTATTCCTAAAGGATTTTTTTAAGCGCTGGGCGATTAATTAAGCAAATAATACGATATTAAAAGTGAATCATTTATATTTATTCAAAAATAACTAAAATCCCAACAAATTAATAATGAATGATACAACACTAAAAGGTGTTACAACACTTCATAAATCAATATTACAGTAGCAACTGAGGTGATTTCCTTATTTGTTAAAAATCTGAAATTGAGTGAGGTTACCACTAGACAATCTTGTAACTTTATATTAAGTTAGAAAACCGTTTAAAGACTACCACGGAGCTCAGACGTCGGGTATCGATGCTTTCTTATTTAAGCCAACTTTCCGGACTTAGAATTCAATAAAGCGGCCAACGGAATTTACTTCTCTTTGACTAAATAGCTTAAAAGATTAATTAAGATAAACTTTCAGCGGATCCGGTTAATGTTGTAGCGTAAACACTTTAATTTTGCTCGAAATAAGTTTGTGCATTAGGATAGAAAAAGTTGTAAGTTCATAAACAAGCTTCATTCAAAATTTGCAGGAACATCTCTAGCGTGATACTATTTTTGTTTGAAAAAAAAGTACTTACTGAGTTAAAAATGTTTTGTGCCAATGAAAATACTGAGTCAAAGTAACTCACTAGTTATTTTTCTTATTTCATTTTGAGAGAGGACTTTATTGAACGTTTAGTTTCCGGTAAATAAATTAAATGCCTGTATACAGACGGGTGGCGTGTTAACAAACACGTTATATATGGGTAGGTTTACCGTGATAAAGAATTAAAATTGAGTCACTCAACAAAGTTTGTCTATCAACTATTTCTGCTTGCTTCCTTTTTTTTATTTAACTAATATTTCCCACTCCTGGGCAAAAGCACTCCGGCCAATAGGTCAAGAACGAGCTTACTCTCTAAATCCGGAAAACGATATTATTAACTAAAAATGAATTATAAAAAAAACATTTAAAAAAATTCCTACTTAAGTAACAGAAGTAATCTTACTCCATAAATCCGGGAAACGATATTATTAACTAAAAATTAAGAAACAATAAAAATAACTGCCTACATGCCCATGTAGGCAATTATATTTTATTGTTTTTTTTTATTAGACGTAAACTTACTCCCGGAAAACGACAATATTATCTTAATATGAAGTGACAGTAAAAAAATAACTACATTGTACCAGTGGTAATAAAAAAACTTTCCCTCGCCAACCTATTACCGCCGCCTAATCCTCATTCTCGTTAGACCTAGATTAGTGTGGATTTGTGCTAAGTGCAATACGTTAGTGCACATTGCACGATTGCATTGTCATCGCATTTCAGTCGTGCGAACGTGACCCCATCTCCTCGTAATCCTTGGACACCTGCTTTTCAAATCTTCATTTCCTCTGTGGCAACATTTATTTGATGAAAGCATGTTATGTTATATACATGTTATGACGTTATCTAGTTTTAAGTGAAATTGAATAGACTTACTGAAATTGTACAACTGGTATCTTTTAATGGATTTCATTATAGTAACAATCACAGACAAACTGCTATGAATAGATACACAAGTACCTACCTAGTCTTAGAAAGCTTAAGCTCATGTTAACATAATTTATATTTACAACTTCTAATTGTAAAAACTCAATTATAAACCGCGCTATGCTGATGCACATTTTAATTGCGGATTAGAGACAAAAACACCGCTGAATTGCAGCACTATCTTCAATTAACATGATATAAATGCATCACAAGTGCACACTGAACAAAAACACAAAACCCAGCGGTCCGTTGAAAATATTTGCCAGAGTTATAAATAGGGGCTTTCATCCGATGAAAAAACGTGGCGTTGCACGACAAATCGCGTGACGTCGGGATGAGCGAACGCATCGATCGTGACGGAGGAACGCAATCATTTTCGAGTTACTAGGTCTAGGTGAAAATCGCTAAGTGGGACATTTTTAGAGCGACGCGTCCGTGCGCTGCCTTTTAGGGTTGAACGTTTTTTCTTTGTGGTTTCGGGTTTAATTTTTAGATAGCTTTCATTATTTCTGAGATATGTATAGGAGCGCTATGATATAAGAAAATATAAAGAGTTGCATGCTTCTCGTGTGTTAGTTGAAGATGATATTTAGTAAGACTAATATGAAGTTAATAATAATAAAAAAATGTTTATAATATTCGCAGTTTAAAACCGTGTATTTAATTATTTCTTAAGTGTTTAGTGGGTGCAAAAATGGGCTGAGCGCTCTAAGGCATTAACTAAAAACCGAAGTTAAGAAATGCCATCAATCAAAACTGTCCATACTAATACAATTAATTACAACACAGATTAAACATTAAGATAATTCATTAGAGTAATTCAGCGTTAATTTCTAGGGAAGTAAACGGTGGACAAGTGAAATGTAATCAAAGGGTGCAAATGCCTATCTGCCAACAATCTAACTGACGTTTGCTTGGAACTCTTGTTTAATTAAACAAACACATTTTGATCTGTGAACCCTTTACGCGTTCAGGTTATCAATTGTATGTGTTACGGGTAACGAATGTGTGGATGTGATGATAGAAACATTTATTAACTTGGCTTTGTTAATGTTTATTATGTACCAGCTGACCCGACAGACGTTGTCCTGTAAAAATTTCAGTAATTCATCCTAAAATCTCATTGAAATTTCTTTGCGAAACTTTTCTAATTTTTTTTTTTAATAAAAACCTAATTCGGTCTATTACGAACATTTTTAAACAAATAATTGTCATATCGGTCCAACCGTTCTCAAGACTAGTGATGCGCTTACCAACGAATAGAATTTTATTTTATTTTTTTAGAATTTTCGTACATAAGGTCTACATTTTTGTTCGATCTTAGGAAAAATACTAGCCACAATTCAACCTTACATAAAGAACAAAATTCCTAAGGATCACGTTTAGCGGCCAAATCTTTGACAAAACTGTCAAAGATTTGTCCGCTAAACGTGTTGTTTGTTACAATATTCCTTAGGACCATTAAATAACTCGATAATAATAAATGTAACTGTAAATATATTTAGAGCGAAGATTTATATAGGTACAGATGTGACTACGGAACTAAACTCTTTCAAAGTCAAAGCAAAGTAAAATCATTAATTTCAAGCAAGCCGTTAAAAATAACTAGAACGTAAAAGACACGTTCACAAGAAAATATAGAATTGATTCTAGATGCCTCTCCCAAAAGATATGGGTATGAAAGAAGAAAAGTTTCTAATCCTGATTCGCAAATCAAATATGAAGTACTAGCTGCGCTCCGCGGTTTCACCCGCATAAGCTTCGATCCCGTGGGAATATCGGGATAAAAAATATCCTATATGTTAATCCTGGTTATAAACCATCTGTGTGCCAAATTTCATCCAAATCCGTTAAGTAGTTTTGGCGTGAAAGAATAACAAACATCCATACATCCATCCATCCATCCATCCATCCATACAAACTTTCGCGTTTATAATATTAGTAGGAGTAGAATACCTACTAAACAAACAACTAAAATTAATCTTTTTCAACGTTACTTACATTCCTCGAAGTAACGTTACATTTTGTATCAATTAAACGTTAAAGTTAAGCATCGGATAGGCATGCGCGTCGAATAGCCCATCCGAGTGGACGATTCAGAGGAAATGGCGCAGAAAATTGCGCGCCGCCTCACGTGGACGCAATATCCTTCGACGGCTACCAATTATGCAGATTATGTCGCCGACGATACACTTATTACAAACGTTACTTAACTGTACTTTGATCAAGTTGATGTATGGACGGGGATGAGGGTCCCGGCGGTGTGACTACGGCCTGTTTGTGTTTGAGATGGAAAATATTTAGGTTGAAAAGTAATCGTTAGATTTTATGTAATTAAGAGGTTTTGAAAAGTAAACGTTAGTTAGTTAGTGTGTTATTAAGTTTTCTTGCTGCAATGCTACCTTTCCTTGTATTGATTCCGTAGAATATCCCACTAATATTATAAACGTGAAAGTTTGTATGGATGGATGGATGTTTGTTACTCTTTCACGCAAAAACTTCTGAACGGATTTGGATGAAATTTGGCACACAGATAGTTTATAACCAGGATTGACGTATAGGATAGTTTTTATCCCGATACTCCCACGGGATCGAAACTTATGTGGGTGAAACCGCGGGGCGCAGTTAGTATGGTCTATAAAGGAAATTTGACAAAATTGTAGGTGCTAAAAATGTTTGAATATTACACCTACTGATAATAATTCTATTTCTTTAAGCTTACCTTTTGAGAAAGCAACACGGAACATTGATTGTAGGTGTACCTATTATAATACACCCACATTTCGCCAGTTATATTCAAGTTCCATGTAGAAGGGGCGAGCCAATTGCCATCAACCTCGACCACCATCAGCACGATGTTAATGATTCATTATTTGTCAATTTGGCAATACGTACATACAAAAATGACGGAATGTTACAAGTCACAACACCAAACAATAAAGCAAATGACTGAAACATTATTCATCAGCGGTAAAGACTTAAAAGAACCACGTCTCAGACATGCAGGTTGTAAAAATGTAGATGGTAGCAACACGTGGACCACGGGAAGATGTTTAGTGTACGTGCATATGCATAATGAGAAGTCAGAGGTTATTGTGCGGATCGGACCAAGTCGGCAATTTCCCGTCTCGATTGTTATAGAGACTGGGGACGCACACATTGATTCCTGTAGTCCTAGCCGGTTTACTTTTAGACTAGCAGCGCCTCGCGGTTTCACCCGCATAAGTATCGATCCCGTGGGAATATCGGGATAAAAAGTATCCTATAGTTAATCCTGGTTATAAACTATCTGTGTGCCAAATTTCATCCCAATCCGTCCAGCCGTTTGAGCGTGAAGAAGTAACAAACATACAAACACACATACACACTCACAAACTTTCGCCTTTATAATATTACTGTGATACACTTGCGAAGCGAAGGTAGGCTAGGGACACCTCCGTTGGAAATTTTTGAGATGGGCAAAGTTGTATCTTAATAGCAAAATTGCCCAATAAATCCTACTAATATTATAAACGTAAAAGTTTGTATGGATGGATGTTTGTTTCTCTTTCACGCAAAAACTACTGAACGGATTTGGATGAAATTTGGCACACATATAGGATTAACATATAGGATACTTGTTATCCCGATATTCCCACGGGATCGAAACTTAAGCGGGTGAAACCGCGTGGCGCAGCTAGTAGTTCATATTTTTTATTGGTTTACTTAAATAACTTTCATAATATTTAACACAACTATTTACACTAGGTACTAAATTAAATGACTAACTAACTATATAAATACGTACAAAAACAAAAGGACACTTCGGCATTGATGTACTCATCCGCATCGCTATCATCACACTAGCAGCAACTACTAATTCTTTGGCAAAATAATAAAATATTAAATTACTTTAGTTCAATATTAATATTAGAGATGATTTCATTAGTCACTTTAAAACGTAGTTATTAAGTAGGCTACGTGAATTTCTTGCATTTTCGGGACAAAAAAAATAGTTCTTCACTTTCCACCAAAAAATAAAGAGAGCTTAAATCTATTTAAACGCGATAAACTGTGATACAGATGTTAGCGTTACATAGCAGACTCTAGTCACGTGCTTCCTCCTCCCCAAACGCTCACATTTACCGATTGCCCACTACAGGAGCCAAGGCGTTAGCTTTACGGGCCCTACGATCTGCGACTGTATATCGCTAAATAATATCATAGCTCGCATTATAGTGTTCCGTTATTTATGAACCTTGGGGAACAAAACGTATATTTAAAGTTACATTACACTCATATTAGTATGAAAGTTAATATTCGATTTCGGTCCTAATGACACGACCCATTACATTTCTCCACTCACCTCGTGTAAATCAAGACCTTGAGTCGTAACTTCGACCTTTTCTTTTTTAAATCCGTTCTGTGTAAATAAATAATGGGCTGCGGACGTCTTTATTTCACGACACCGAAGGTAAATAGTATTCTCTATCAATCAACCTTGGAGTCGTGCATAATTTAGTGGAGGTGGCCTCTCGTGCTCAGGAACTTCTCCGTCATATTATTTGTAGTGTTGTTCTTGCTCATCGGAAACTCCGGATACCTCATCTGTCGCGCCATTCCGACTTTTCCTTTACCTTTTTCTGTATTTTACAATGTTTCTTTATTCATTCGTGTGTTCGGAAAGTTAGGATGCGACTACTTTAGGTAGGGCGTTCAACTGAAAGTTGGCGAGTGTAGGAAACTCGTAAAAACTGTAAGTAGAAAATATTTTTATTGTAATAGAAAATATTTACTGTCCAGGTAATACAGTAAGCAGGTTCACGGGTTAACAGCAAGTTAAAATGACATGAGTGGCTTAAAATATTACCTACAGCTAGGTTACAATATGGTATATTTTGCTAGTGAGCCCCAAACTAGACAGTTAGTCTGTATCTTGAGGCTCGGAGTACGAATTCCAGAGTGGAGACTAGAGAGGTGATTTCAGGTATGGTATGGTGTGTGTGTTGTGTGATGTGCGTGTGGTGTGTGTGTCTGGTGTGGGTGTGTGTAGGTGTGTGTGGGTGTATGTAGCTTACTATTATGAGTGACGGACCTAGTTCCGGGTTAGTTTCTTCATTTATCTTTTTGCTTCTTGCAGAAGATCAGATCACAAGTAAAATAATGTAATTTTGTATAGTAAAATAAACAGTTTTGAAAAGCTACAACAACTTTACGGTATAGTGGTATCGCCTAGATAAAAAATGGTTTTTATTACTTACATACATATACCGTTATCTAACCGTCTCTATTCAAGTAATACTAAAGTAGACAACCAATAAATCTCACCACAATCGATACGTAACATTGTATTCCAATTCTATCGCAATACAAAAAAAATATTCTCAGCATTGGCGGCATCGTTTACTCGGTTGACATGGCCCCAATTACCTGCCGATTGATGGCAACTGCCATCAACCTACGGCAGATCAAGTTCCGACCACTTGGCGCCCGTTCCACCCTCCGACGTCTTTCTTAGCCCCCTTTCACAGTCCGCCAGACGTATTTGACAGATTTGCCCCAACCCGAAAGATTTTATTGACCGGTTATTATTTTATTTTATGGACATCCACTCTTATTTCATTGGCCTTTAGTCGAGGTTACAGTTTTTGTCGTTCCATTATTGGAGCAAATCTTTGGTCACATCTAACGTTTTTATTGAATCGAATTCGGTGTAGATGGCTTATGGGATTCTCGTGAACGATGTGTAATACGAGTCTTATATTTATGACGTATTCGAGTAACTGATGTATTCCCCCTACCTTTATTTTTCTTTTGTTAACAGAAATCTAAGATCGGTAGTGATTTAAAATAGAAACGAGGGTTAAAATTGTCACCTCACAGAATATTGGCAGCAGCACAAACGAATCAAGCGAAATATAAACTAAAAGGAACAAACAAAATACTGTGAAATGTTCCGAAGCGTGTCTTACAAACCGTTCAACGATATTGAATTGGATGAAAATAAAAACTGAAGTAGTGTCCTGTAGAGCTTTCGATCAAAGAAAATTACGCTAGGCGTGGAGTGAGACGGGCGCTTGGTCTTTTCTCCGGAGCCGTTGCTCTGGAGCTCTATAAAATCCCTTTCCTCGCAACATATCGTTCTTTTCTCCCCAAATTGCGGCTGTCCCGACGCGGCAGACACGTCCAGGTAATAACGCAATAAACCACTGAGAGCTTCCCCCTGGAAAAGCGATCGAGTTTTCCTTCAACCTTTCGAAAACGAGTTGTTCCTCGATTTTCGTAGATGCAGCGGTGCGAGCGTAGGAAAACTAACCTTATTTTGTGATTGTTTGTGTTGATTTTGCCGGGATTGGAGTGGTCTCGAGTGAGCGGTGTGCAATCGGTCAGGTTGCCTGACCGCGGCGGCGTTTTTCGCGGTACGCCCGCTTCAGTGTGGCCATCACTTTGTGTAATTGAAAACTCGATGTGCACTTGTACGGAACACCCGTTTACAAATAAATCTTTTACTGCTAAACATATAACCGGTTGGATTCAGACTGTTTACATAATATTATAGGGAAATACTTATGATGCAACTAACGTCAATATATTTGATAGGGATTTTAAAGGGGAACAGGATTGTTTATTTGCACATTAGGCATTTCAATTAATAAATATTTATTAAGATTTTTGATTCAGATTTAGTGGTTCAGTTACGATTTGTAAGTCGACTAGTTAAGTTATTCTTTAATTTTAACCAAATAAAAATCTACATAATTATTTGTAGACAAACTTTGGATAAATTCATTACACCTACGAGAAAATATTTAAATAAAACAATCGATGCTTGTATCGGTTTTAGATTAAGTTAACTTCAACACGGGATGTAAAAACAATAAGAAAACCTTCCTCTCGTGCTGCGGGCGTGCTAATCCTATTGTTGTACTTGCATTTCAGTATTTCTCGACACAAAACAAACCCTTAGGTACCTGGTTGTTTTATTTCGTTTCTTTTTCATCGTTTCTCGCACAAGTCCGCGTCTGGTTTAGACCATTAAGTAATCTCCTCGTCGGCTTCGAAAACGCTAGCTAATGCACCTCTAGCAAGTTACTGCTCCAGGGTTCCTAGAATCAGAAATTACGAACGATTTTTTTTTATTGCTTGCCGGTACGTTAATGGAACATTTCAGGTCAGAGAGAAAATAAGTACAGCTGTTTTGGTAACCCTAATTCCCTGGTTTCTTATTTTGAATTTGATGTAGTTATACGTTTTCATAGACAAAATACATAAAATAGAGGGGGTGATCTGTCAACAGAAGTGGCTCACCATACGAAATTACTTCAAAAAAGTATTTCTATTCCAAATATATTCGATTCAAACTTGAAACATTCCTCAATATATTCACAATAACGTGAGAACACATCAATAATCCTTCGATATTGACAGATTCGGTTCATAAAAACAAGTGGGGTTAGGAAGAAAGAAGATATAACTGTATTCAGAAAGGGGGAAAGGAAACTGGGTATAAGTTCAATAATGGTGTTTGTTGCGTACGACCGTCGGGCAAATAAACTAGGGGTAAGTCGACGATCGGCCTTCTATAGTCGCGAGCAAAATCCGATTTTAATAATAATTAAGGGACGCTTTGTCAACTGCTCCTTTTAATTTTGATGAATAAAGAAAATTATTTATTTGGCGGCGTTAGCGCTTACCGTGATTTATTCACCAAGTTACGGACGTTTATAAGGCATCGCCCTTCCCAAGGGAAATATATTTTTCATAATTCTGTGAGTTTGACGCCAACATTAGCACTGCGCTTGGAGTCGTTACAATGAATTTGCTGATATAATACTGAATTTTTATTACTTGCTAATTGTTGCACTTAAATTTTAATAATGTAGCAATATAAATTCTTCAGGTGTCGGGATATTTTTGTGTATCTTTATTGTATATTCATGAATTTTATTTTTGTTTCAGGTATGTATATATTTTTGTTCATTTCAAGACCTGGGTGAGTTTGTAACTAATTGTGAGTTTGTAAAAGTGTCGTTATTATGGGAAATATGATACCTACTGGTTAAAATGTAGTACGAAGGACTACGTTTTACTAGGCTTATTTACGAAGCAGAAATAAGTAGTCACTTATTTACCTAGGATGAACAACAAACAAACTTTTCCGCATTGTGGTAGTAGTATAGACGGACGTGAATTTCACCGATACAAAAGGATTACAGCATTATTAAACTTGTAAAATTATTTTCTCGTAGAACTTACAGCGTAGCGGCGTAGCGGAGCTGCGTAGCGGCGGCGTAGCTGCCACCCTCATCCGTAGTAAATCTTTTAATCTCTTTACAATGGTCCAACGTCATAAATTTGACATCTGTGACTTTTTTATTACGATATTCGAAAACGTGTCCCTCCCAACGGTATGATAAAATCGTGTTTTATGGACGCGGGTCCCGTCAGTTCATTATTTTATTCCGTCGAATCGATTAAATTGGCGCTTTTAACATAAAATCACTACGGACCATCGAACTTGATTCAAATGCTACATTATCAAATCCCCGTTCCTGATAAATCAAATCGCGAATATTCGAACGTTGAAAATGCAAAACTAAATATTACTTGCAAGTTGGCAAGTAGGTACGAACAGCGTCAAAAACATACAATTTCAGTTGCATCAGCTATCAAATTACACGGAGCAAACGAATCGATTCCCACCGTTAACAAAAGCAAGGAAAATTCAGACGTGCCATGAATAAGTAATTTCTCTTAAACGCTATTGTTAAATAAACATTTCTAAGATATTTTTAATGCATAAAAAATGTTTTCAATGGACAAAAGCCTCAGGTTACATTGTGATTTCAATACATTTTCGTTCGCAAGTGATCCTGTTTTGTAGTCGGGAGGGCTCGGGTCTTCCGATGAATAGATAATATCCATCTAGCTAACTGTAGTCCTATCATGAATTGGCAACTTTGGAGAAAATGGTGAAACGAAATAATATTTCTTTAGTATTTTTTGTCGTCTTGAGACGGTCTCAGATGAAAGAGGAGCTTTTAATGAACATGCTTCGAAGTCATTTATAAAGGTTCATAAAAGTCTGCATATACATGTAAGTACTATTACTTAAATTTTTGGAGAAACTGTCTTGAATATAATGGTAATAGGAAACAAATGATTTATAAAACCTGAAGGTAACTTCTTTCTCAAGTTAGAATAAATGCACGATTATCATAAACCTTATGCTGTTACGAGTCTGGGTGACTCGTAACAGCATAACTTAAAATCTTAAATGGAGTCAGAACGAATATCAGCATCTAAGTCCAAGTACGTCCTACGATAAAAAAATAATATCTAAACGCCCGAATAAATAAACTGCCGCTTCCCGAAATATATTATGTTCATAACATAATAAGAAATCTATTACAACATTTTCATGCATGATAGTAGGTACATTTGATTTGAAGCGAGCAATTTGGAGCATCTTCAAACAAAGTAGTCCTATATGACATTACTTTTGAATAAAATAACAGGCATACCTACTTTTATACAGGGTGTTAGGTAGTTATTCGCTGACGTAAGTCATAAAATGTTACTCAGCGGCCATTATGCTAGCGTTACCTAGTTACTCAAGAACTTTGCCGTAACAAAAACACACTCACAGTTATTGCGACACTCTTAATACTGATTTTCTTTTCTCTCCCCCAACTGGAGCATTTTTATGCTCATCCTTAGAACTTTTGCAATCCAGTTATATCAGCTGTGAAGCGCTAAGCAAATACAAAAACTTTTTTGGTTTAATCTCCGCGTTTTAAGGATATTCATTGAAATTTCATGGCTTGCTTTAAATAATCCGCGGAGACGTTATTTCTGTTTATATACGTTTTAAGTAACTTTTACACGCGTCCCTCCTAAGCTCTTACACGCATAAAAGAAATTGAGAGTTTTTATCGTAGAAAAATAAACGAAGCTTTCTCCGGCGGTTTGTGGACTCGAGGATTTTGTTTGCAAAGTTCCACAAGTGTACTCAAGTAAGTTTTATTAGATTTTGATAGTCATTAAATACGTATTTTGTAACTAATTAATGTTTGCGCCACTTTTGAGCTAAAGATATTAATTAATGGTAAAACAAATTAGCCGGGCTATAATACTATTAATAAACGAGCAAACATTTAAGGGCTATGAAACAGTGTTGTCTCCCAAATATTTGTCGAAGTATTTTTGACAAATAGCTGGAGTAAAATAATTCGTTGGCGTAACGATTCTCTCACACACAGACAGCTTCTCGGCGCGTAGGGAATTCTTATCTTACAAACCCAGCACTTTGATTATGAAGGAAAGGAATATTTAAAGAAGCTTTCGCGTGCTTTGTGTTATTCCCCGACGCATGTGCAAAATTTATGTATGAAATATGAGCGAGCATTACATTGCGAAAATACCTTTTTACGTGTGTTACTATTTTTTTTTTTATTCTTTGTTACTATTTCTTTATTTTGGTGACGATTTTTTTTGTTGACTTGAGTACAAGTTTATCATTGCCATTTTTTTGGCGTAGAGGTGCCTACCTGTGTATGGTGTGTGTAAGATAACAGTCGGACCTCAGCCAAAGTGAAACCTCTGGGAAACTTATTCCGGTCATTGAAATCGGGCCTGATTCGATCGCATCCCCGCTCATTCCTATCACTTATTCATCAGGCCATGAATACTTAAGTCAATTTACGTGTCGTAAGCTAAGCAACAGCCTCCTTCGCTTAATGATATTGCAGTAACAGATGTGTCTGTTGGTTAATAGACTATCAATTTCTAACGTATAAATAAATATTTAACTTCTCGAAGGAAACTCCATTTATCTACTTTCGATACTTTTGTGAGGAGTCATCGATAGGCATATTGGATTTTATTTCAATTTCTCTTAAGTTATGTTCTCAGTAAACATAATCTACAGTTGTTTAAAACATCTTTGAGAAAGCTAGTTGAATTGCAATGTTCATTTAAATCCTGTTGTACTAGATTCCAATGCTTGAATTGTTTTAGTTTAAGAGACAACTGCAGTGCTTCAAAACCACTCAATTTGGACTCCAGAACTACTTAAACCGTGTCTTAGAAGTAAACTTCCGTTAAGAATTTATTTTTAGGCTGTGTACCCGCTATCCACATTTACGACTGGTGTTTTCGATCTTTATAGTAATTCATTCACTAATATCGGTACATGGAGGCTTTAACCGTAAAGTTCACAACATTTTGGGAATTGAATGAGCCTCCTAATACGTAGCTATTCGGTATAGTTCGGTAAATGGACCTCTATGTATGGATGTATTATTATTGTTAGCCGTTTTAGTAAAAAGGTTCGATTACTTTTTATTTGGAGTCGGTGCTCCCTTATCCATTAAAAGCAAGATTAGGAGTACCTGCAGATACTTACAACTCATTTCAGATAAACATAGAATGCAATTTGGCTTGTTAGAAGGGTCTTAGTTACCTTTGGCACTTGGACGGGAGAAGTCTGAAAAGAAAAGAAATATTTATTTTTATATAAAACTAGCTGCGCCCCGCGGTTTCACTCGCATAAGTCTCGATCCCGTAGGAATATCGGGTAAAAAGTATCCTATGTCCTAATCCAAGTCATGGTTTATGCATGTGCCAAATTTCATCTAAATCCGTTCAGCCGTTTTAGCGTGAAAACGTAATGAATAAAAATACAATAAATCAAATCTTTTCACTTTATATATTTGTTTGGAAAATAATTCGAAAAGTTAGCTTTTTGCTTGAATTTTCACATAGTATTTCTAATGCCTAAATAAAGATAACCGCAGCGAGTTTTTCGCAGACAAAATTTTATTTTCCTGGGCATAAAATTCGCGATCCCTTTGTTCTAAAAGTACAGTCAAAATTCAAACTATGTATTCTTACCACACGTGTGGACAAAGCTGATGTAAAAATATAAACCCAAACACCAAAGCTAATCATCCCACTCCGTTTAAAATATAACTTACTAACTATTTCATACGTGCTGGGACTCTGCAAACTTTTTAATTTTCGTCTATGAGCCACATTGTTAGCGCTCATACGTTTTTACTGTTTGCGACGAACTGTCAACGTACAAGGATTGCAGAATCGTGAGAAGTAGGTGCATTCAAATGACTAAAGCTCCATTTACACAGTGCAAGTTTATTGCCTGTGGCATACTATAAAATTTAAGCAACAATTGACTAGCACAGTCTAAACAACCCGTACAATTGCTGCACAATACGGGCAAGTTAGTTGCTGGTACTACTGGTATAGGTGCAAACAGCACATAATCTTTACTAGCTCTTGAACGTTTCAGAAACTATTATATATATTTGAATGAACTGAATCATTCATAAATCTATCGAAAAACATGGTAGATAAGGCTTTTTTTTCTGACCAGCTCAAGGAGGTTCGAGTCAATCAGAATGTAACATGGTATATGATGACTGCGGGCTATGCCAAAAATAAGTTGGTACAAATTACTTGAAGACGATACAGAAATATCGGAATAGACTGCTAAACGTACTGTCTGTGCTTAAATTATATTTATCTAAACCACCAAATGCGTCGTTCATACGTTTTTACTATGCTCGACGAGCTGTCGATGTACTAGGCGTCCAGACTCGTGAGGTGTCAGGTGGCTGCCTGCAGTATGCACGTGCCAGCGTTCATTAGTGGACAGATGCGTCTGCAATTCGAATCTAATCCCAGTGCTTTACTCCCGGAACAATGTTACGTTGGACGGTAATTGACAGCTGTTTCGAATACGTTCATCTTTGGTGGTGCGTTGTTTCGTGTACTTGATTTTGAAGTGTTATTCTAAGATGGTTAAACTGAGGCAAAACTGATAGATTTATCAATATTAGACCGCAAATGTTTTAAGGCTGCACTAATCCTTATCACACCTCACAATATGAAGTAAAGCCATGTCTAATAGTTCCACATATCCTCATAAAAGTTTAGCAAATCCTTTTAAAAACCAGCAAAAAAAATTAAACTAACCAAAACGACTGAATGTATCGAGCACGAAACTTCGGAACGGGACTCGATTTTTAAAACAAAAATAATCGCACGCTGCCTAAGGGTGCGACACGTCAGCGACACTAGCACGCGACATAGCGTCAGGAGATCTAAGGACAGTCGCGCCGTGAAATTTGTCGTTTGACACCTCCGCTCCAGCGGGCCGCGCGCGTGCGCCAGCGTTTCCGCTGCGATTATTATATGTGAGCACACGCCCCGCCATGTGGAAACGGCCTTAGGGAGTAAATGCGGAGTTTGATCTAATATTCACGGTCGGTGCATTTTTCGAGTGTTTAGTTGTTTTGTTTGGATTTTTTAAAGGATTATACTGATTTTTCTACGACTTTCGATAATATAGTGGATTGACAATTAAATTGTAACACCCGTTCTAAGGGAAATTGGCATCTTTGTCAGTTTTATATCCCATGTGCATATCTATGACAGTCACCGAATGTTATCCCAACAGATGAATCTAAAAAAAATGCAAATCGGCGTTGTTAAAGTTGGCGTGTAGGTAACACACGCCAACAAACTTATCCGTGCGTGTCATGGTGGCGCCACTTGCTTAGGGAAGATATCAAACAACTGTCAAATGTAGTACATTCCATTTTAGTTCTCTATTTCGCCACACACATAAATATATCTATTCATACCTACTTAGTCGCACTAACGTACATCGAGCTGATGTGCTGTCGCACCACTGATGGTCGACATATCGTACTGTCGCCCTAACATTTGTCGCATATTTGTTTGTACTTCTTTGATACGGAGTCCTTAATTAGGACGGTGAAAGATTTACTATCTGTAGTTGTTATGCAGTGGAAAGAGATAATTATCGCAGGCTAAATAGTAAGTTTAATTAGTTCCAGCATATCGAGTAGATAATTCGTTGAAAATAAGACAGCTGAAAATATGTGGTAGCAAAACTCGCACGATTACAGTCATATAAAGACTATTTTATTGTTAATCAGAAAATGTCAAAAATATTTAATAAATCGTTCATGAATCGATATTGGTCTAAGTATAGAACATAATGTGCTATTAATCAAAGTTCCTATATGACTTTTCTATTCAATGTAGGAACACTGAGAGCTATTCACGATAATGATTCTTGATTAATAATACCTCTACCAGGTTATTCAGACAATTTACATAATAGGTTTTTTGTGCTTTTATGGCTTATGGTTTTTATACGGCTTATACGAAAATAATAAAAAATAGGGACGGTATTATAGGTAACCTAATGAAATAAACTTCCAAGAAAGGGTCCCCGAAACTATCAACTTTAACTTTTACGTGAATAAAACTAATTGATGCGCTTTAAAATTCTTCGAACTACCTCAACAAACTTTTGACTCCAATATTCAATAAACAATTTTATAATAATTAGGTAGGTAGGTTATTGAGAATAAGGTAAGATAGTGATACATTTCATAACCATTGCACCATTGTAACATTGTAACCTATTATCGATAAAAAGCTGAGTGGAAAAGATTCAAACTCCCATTTGATTATAAAAAAAAAAACCAAGTAGGTAACCAACCTCCTTGTATTTCATTAAGGCTGGATAGCTGCATTGACAGCAAGCCGACCAAACAAAGACAATATTAAATTATTTGACAAACTTTTAGAACAATTCTTTTTTCAAAATTATTTTTATGCAAAAATGACAGAAGCCATTTCAAACTTTAAAAAAATATTAGCGCGGTAAAAAGCATAACATACACAAACCTGTCAAATGTTTGTTTTAAAAAAAATGTGAAAAGTGCGCAATAATTAATAAAATTGTTGAGGGTATTATCATAAAAAGTTCAACTCAACATCATTTACTTACCATGCTGTCTTCTGTCACTAGTTGTTTTATTAATTCTACGTCTTAGTTTTCTCGCGTTTCTCCTAAGTTTCTTCTGTGTTTTAGTGAAGTTTGTTTCATCAAAATGGTGTTTAGTATTCGTGACATGTTATCCCGTTTGCGGTACACACATGATGAACGTGACGAGTACGATATTCAGGTGAGGAAAACAAAATGTTCTAGTAGATTTATTAAATATTTTAGGTTGTTAAGTTCTAGTGAAATTCCGTTCAATTATAATTAAGTAATATTTTAACGTTTTAAATTGTGTGGAACCTAAGTTGTTGTTATTAATTTCAATTTTCACTTCGCAACATCATCGCGATGTTAGCTGTTCTTGACAATTTATTAATGAAACAGTAAAAATATGTGTAGGTACAATTGCTTGTTTTATTGTGACTGCGGAATGTAAACACAACTCGAATGCCTGACACATTCAGTCAGATAAATACGAACACTAAAAGAATGACAACAAAGCATCGTTTTCGTAATAAATTACAATTCATTTTAAAGTTATTAGCAACCAACAATGGTGAACAATATAAGACATCAGTGACGTCACATATCGGTATAGTTAGCAACGAAAGCGTTTCATACACGTAAGCTATAGGTAAGGAAAACGTATGGTTTTCGTTCTTCGTCGTGTCATCGCGCGAGTATTAATCACTGAATGGTTATATAGCCTGCCAGCACCTGAGAGGTTACTGTTTCCTAACAATATTAAGGTCGGCAGCACTTTTGTCGAATTCTGTACGTGTGAGTTTCGTCTAGTCACTGCGGTGTGTTGTTGTTTTGGTTGGCACTATCACTTTTAATAGGGGTGAGATGTGTGGCTCAAAAGGGGGTGATATTTTGGGTCTTTTTTAGGGTTCTGTATGCAAAGAGGGCCAACGGAACCCTTTTACTAAGCCTCCGCTGTTTGTCCGTCGTGTCTGTCAGCGGGCTGTATCTCATGAACCGTAATAGGTAGACAGTTGGTGTATTTCTATTGCCGCTTTGACAACAAATAATAAACATAAAATAAAGTTAAAAATTAAAGGTCTCCATACAAGAACAGTGTTTTTTCGGCGTTTCGTGTGTGAGTCCGACTCGCACTTGACCGGTTTTTATGAGTTACCTTAGCTTGTGTTTACTTACCTTATGATATACAGTTACGTCTAGGCTCATATCTCTCATCTTCTATGTTCTATGTTATGGGTTTGGTTTCCGCACTTAGTCCTTCAAGTGGACCATTGTGCGCGTTATCTATCATCTTTCTCGCACCTCTGTAATCCTAGCGTATCGATGGCAAAAAGTTTAAACATCTATGGCCCAAAATTCAGCTACGCGAACTCCGCTCACTGACGTCATCAGACCATTCCTAGGTACCTATTATTGGTCGGTGGGCTTGCAAAGTTTACATAGAATAGATGTAGGTCATCACACCATAACATGATTGTTATTTTGTTAGGCATACCTATTATGCTACTATGCTTCACATGATTTTAATTAGGTCCATCCCGATTACAGCCCTGATCGTTTCATTTAGATTGATTAGTTAAGTACGTAACTTCCATATTAAACCAAAAATGACAGTGTAATTTAATAATGCGCCAAATTCAGCTAATAAACTGAACGATTCCTGATTCAATTCTCGATAACGATGTTTCTTTTTCCCTTTGTTATTTTCGCGGAATGTAAATCCTATTTTGTAACAGGAAAATCTTTTCATAATGGCTTTTAATTCCATTAAAATAATTACTGTATTATAACATTTGCTTAGGCATATTGCTTAGTGAATTTGAAAGTTAATAAAATGTAAAATTTATAAAAGGTAATTGAACGTTAGTAGGCATTATAGTCTTGTATTATAGGACCTAGTGCCTCTAGCGTTTCGTTCTTACGTTAATTAATTAGTTTTGTAAAGGTTCAGTCTCAACAGTTTGGTACCTACAAGATATGGAACAATTGATACAAAAACATATATGTCCTTACTTGTAGCCAAAATCTCTCAAATTATTATGAAACGGAAAACTTAATACATGTATTTTGGTAGTTGGTTTTTAAATTCATAATGTCATCACTTAACATCATCAATATCTTCCTACTCTTGTCCCATGTTACTTGGGGTCGACGAAATACGTTTTCTTTTTACATACTCCTCTGTCAACCGTCACACTATCATTCATTCAAATTCATAATGTTATCAATCAATCAATCAACTCAGCCTTTTGCAGTCCACTGCTGGACATAGGCCGCTCCCAAGCTGCGCCACAACACCCTGAATGAATGTTAGAATGTTATACCAGTAATAATTTATTCTAGAAACCTAATCCCTGCAAATAAATTGTTACACAAACAGTTCCTACATAAGTTTATTTAGTAATTTCCGCCCTCACCACACACTGATGAAAAACACAGCCTTTTATTTCTATTGCGACAGATTCCCACCTGCATTTCCACTCAGGAACAAACTGTAGTTTTGGCGAAAAAAAGAGATGGCAAACATAAATCAAATGGCAGTGGAAGGCCGGAAATTGATACCGTTCTGACGTACCGACTCTCTGTCCCTGCCATACATAAACTTGCTTAAAATGACGTGTATGCGAGCACGAAACGCGACTTCGTATAATCTGTGCGAAGCTGAGTAAAAGGGGGAAAAAGTTTAACTTATTGATGTAAGTAGCTAAATCTGTAAAGTTCTGAAGTGCTTTTTAGTTGCTTGCAACGTAAAGTAATAAAAAAGTAACATCTAATTTACTTTTATCACAGAAAAGTAATTGAAAACATATTACTCGAAACTCATCTCGAAAATTAGTCCGGTCTCGCAATCCAGTCTAATCGCTGCAACTGTTTCGCGAACCAATTTTAAATTTTAGTGAAACTGCGGAGGGCATTAAACGTTAATGCACCAACAATATTCCCCGGGACGGGCCATCGTAAAAACTTTGCCCACTAGCCATCCGCCGGTTGCAGAGTAAATACGAGCGTTGTGCACTTTAACATTGTTTTAAAAAGTAAATTTCAATAACGTAAGAAGTTCCGCGACACCCCTGATGGCTTTGTGTTCACGGTGGAATTGATGAATGGCTTTGAACGTTGATCTTGTAATTAATCTTAGTAAAAGTCTATATTGCTTTCATAGTTTTTAATCTTTATGTTTCATAACAGTTCATGGCTAATGAAAAGCTATTTAGAAAAGTTTTAAAAGTACCTATCACAAATAATAAAGTGCTCCCTTTTACAAGGCAAAAAGTTGTAATACAGGGGTGTCCCACCTATAATGTATCGAACACCACTAGGGTAAGAAAACTGTTATTGTGCAACGTGCAAGCAGGCAATTCACGTCCCAAAGGGTTGCAAGCTTGGCAAGCGCACACATCCGCCGGGGCACAAATTTATTTTTCAACGGGTTAGCCAGTATTGAATTCGGATATTTGTTGTTAACCAACAATTCTTTGTTGTACCCAAATATCTGAGAGGAAGATTTTGAGAGTGTATTTACTTACACTTGGTTTTCTTTGCTATTCTCGTGAGTTCCACATTGATAAAAGCAATTTACCTTCTTGTCATATTTCTGTTTATTTGCACATTAAATATGGTAATCTTTCAGTACCACAACAAATTACAAAAGCCCTTGGCTAAGTCTAGGTCTAACAGAGAGTATGTTGTCATTTCGTACATAGATTTTGTATTTTATATCTATACAATTCAATAAGTATTTAATACAGTAATAAATTTCCCACACCATCCAGTGGTAAGCGATAATCAATTAATTAAAACTTAACTTTAATGATTAAAATTCATGCAATTTTAAACAACAACAATAATTATAAAATTCCCGCATAGTTCCGCATTGCCACGGGAATTCTTCCCTTCCCTATTTAATTTGGCGTAGTGATGTTTAAAAACAAACGTTATCTATTCCCGTACAGTGATTGAACGTTCCTGCGCCGCATAGCTGATCTCCATTGATTCACATAGTGGCGTATTGTACGTGGTACACAAATCGGTCGCTTACCCGAGAGCTAGGCTTCACATTCCATGTGCTCAGTAGTTACGCTAGCGCCAGTAATTTGTATTCAGTGCATTGTTCGGCCCTAGGATGGAAATTAAAAATTATTATTGGCTTACGCACAGAGTTATCGTTATCCAGGGCAATGTGTATTTTTTTTTGTTGTTCTAAAAGTATCTACTACTGCTAAAACTACTCTGCATGTGCTTTGGAAAAAATACTGGATAGACAATCCAAATATAACGAGAAATGCTTATAAACGTATTTATAATAATATTAACATTTTTTTACTAAAAATACCGGAGGAGGAAATATTTTCAGTGACAAAATAATAGTAAGTACCCTTTCATATATACCCCCAATTCAATACCAATATCAATATAAATACGTTTGAACATTACGAAGACTAAATATTGAATAACTCTCACAAACCATTACAGTATTAATGAACCTCGAAAGCTACAACAAAGAGTGCACACAAAATTAAAATCGACACATACAATCAACGCCCTCATAATTACTGTGTTAATATTTACATCGACTGAAAGTTTAAACATGCGAACTGCACACTTTTCCGCCAATTAATGTTTTGAGTTAAAATCGACCAACAAAGGCGGCCCCCTGTCATCGTTCGAATAAACCCCGTAAATGTTTACTCGACACATCGGCCGCTGTATGCATCAATTAAAAATATATTACTTGCCGGGTTGACTTCCGCTTGTCCGCTGCGATGGGTTTCGCTTCGCTTCGCTCTCACACGTGCTTGCCTAGGGCTGGCAACTATATCGAAGTTTTGATAAGAAACGTCAATCTAATTTTTTTGATAAATTTTCGACTAATACTAAAAAGACATAACCATTGGCTGACAAAAGCTCAAGACAGGTAGCAAAAGCTGATGCGCAACCCTCCAATATTATTAAAAGCCTTCTAAAGACGTGCGTTTCGTCCCGCGCAGGACCCAATAAGTTAGTAGAAAGTAGAATAATCCAGTGCCCCTTGTACAAGAATACGATAGAAGTGCAAAAAGAACTAAATAAAAAACTGAAACACGTTACTGACAACCCGTCCGTGCTAACAGAATGCGTGTGTTCACATTCCTATTCGCTGTGCACGCTCGCATCACGTCGCGTCGTTGCATCGCGCGCTGATCATTTTTATCCGCCCAAATGAACATATTTGCACAACTTTTATCCTCACCGTTTAACTTTCGCTGGATGCGCATTCGTTCAGTTATTTGCATATGAATTTATCGGCGACATATGTTTTTTATTCACCATACTGATCGTTTAACTACCGACAAACTCTATCAATCAATTTTCATACATTCGATATTTGCAACTAAATGTTCCAAATATCGAATCTTTATGAGATTTTCCAAATAACTCGGTGTTCGCGACTATTGAATTCCGAAATTGGAATGCAGTTATCATATTTTCTGAGCGCTACATAATACAATTTTGCAGTGGTACAATGCATTCTTTGTTGTATGAGATTTAGTAGAAATATGGTTCATATTAACATTGTGCTTTTGATGTCTGGTTTTGGAAGCACAGGTAGAAATACTGCATCATGGATGAATAGATCTCCTTCGTTTACTCACCCTTGTGCTTCCATTTCATAAAACCACTGTGTCATATTTAGATGACTCACCGATTGACCTTCTTTGGTTTCCTGTTCTCCATATTCTTCATCTTATTTATTTATTGGATCTCCAACAGAGGAAATATCAGTGTGCCCTTCCAATTATAGGAGACCACGCCATTCACTTATAATCTAGGTAGTTAAGGTAACCAATACATAAGTAGGTACCTAATAGGTACGTGTTATGAGATAAGGCGCATATAGCCACCGGTCCGAAATAAGGGTCGGCACACAAACATGTCAGTGATCACCTGTACGCCGTCTTGTCAAACTTCTTTGTGTAGGTCCGAACGAACCATTAATATGTTTCCGACAACAGTTCCGTTACTTTTGTGCACCACTGCCGTAACTTGCCACCTAATGATGTGGGTTAACCGTTTAATATATACCCTTGGCTAAATAAAATTACCTACTCAACTCTTTATGAACCTTATAATTACCAATTATAAGAAATAAATTTATGATATAAGTACCTTATCCTTCATTTATTTTGTAAGTGTATCGCATATTAAAACCTAAGAGTAAACCAAATCTCCGATTACACTTAAGAAAATATTGCCACGAGGAAATATTCTACTTGAAAATATCTTATATCCCCAATACTTTATGCGAACATTTCATATAGTCGCGGTATAAAATTTTAATCATATTCCAGAAAGCAGGAATGTTTCCGACGAATTATATGTATGAAGCTAACAAGTCTTTCAATTTTCGTGAGCAGCTTAACCGATACGTAAAAAAGTATCGACGAAGCCTTCTTTCCCGCAGAATATGAATACAATAATACCCGAAGATTTATCCGCAGTCGGCCGCAACACTTGTTTACACGAATTTCACGAAGCGCGGAAGGCTGCATATTTTAAACCTACCGCCCGCTCGCTCCGATATGTTTATCTTGGTCTCATCTCGATATATTTATTGGGAAAAACCACGATCGGGATCTCTCCTTATTGGTTCCAACGGAGAACGTAATCGGTTTTATCTGTTTATTGTTATTGTATTTTAATATAAAATTTCGTTTACATTTCCGCCAAAATTTTCTCATCACAAATTGTGTTAACTAAAGTAATATTTACGCGCGTTAATTTAAGACTTGGAGCACTGTTAATGTTTGTGTTAAAAAAGTAACGTTTTCTCGTCAAAGGTGTAATTTAACATGGAATTAAAACTATGTAGGTGCGAACGTGTGTGGAAACATGTAACATGTTCTGATGTTGGCTTTTCATCAGCATGGTAATCGTGCAAAAATATTGGCTGAAACACGGCCGAAGCGCACCTGCCTAGAATTAAATAAAAATAACCCGCCGAATGAGCATCAAAATGAACGCAATGTGTAATTTATGTTCAATGTTTGTGAAACAGAACGTTTAGCATATCAGGATCGTAACGTATACCTATTATATCGCGTGTGAACTTAATGATATAGCACATAACAGACATTGAACAGTAGACACGACACCGAAAGAAATATCATTAATTTGATTGTTGTGGCATAACAATACATTACGATCCAATTAGCTAACGAACTGCGAAATGACCATTGTTTATGTCTGTATGTGTAGTTTTTGGTAGTTTCTCAGTTTTACGGCACTATATGTTAAGCGACACTCGTAAAAGAGCGGTGTCCATGTTTTACACCGTCCGTAAACTAGTAGAAGTGTCGTTGTATCGGAGAAAAGTTTCTCGAAGTAAACGTAATCTATTCACATTGCGATCGACAAGGGACGCACGCGAATTATAGCCAGTAAATATTGTTTCATTGAATTTGTTCTGATCTTATGCCGTTTTCTAAGCAGGTTATAAAAATTAAGTTAGATTATTGTTTATAGTGGTCGTAAAGTTGGTACTTACTGGAATTGTAACTGTTCTTTTTTTTACTCTTAATAATTGCGTACATTGCGTGTGCCATAAAAGTGTGCTGTGAAGGCATTATCACGCTTGCGTTCTTAGCGGAGTGAGCAAATATGTATCTAGGTTACAGTACTTTATATTCAAAGTGACACGTGGCGCTACCTATCGCCGCTCCCACACGCTTAGTTTATTATTAATGCGTGAATTTTTTGCGATGCTTTTCCTTCACAGCTGAAGTTTCAAGTAAGTGATAAAAAGTTTACGCGTGTTTCATAGACAGAGCCGTGTCATATAGATTTGCATTCGGGATAGCAATACTATTTCGCCTATGGCTTGGACACGTAAAATTAATTAATTTGCATTAAAAAAAAACCGTACTTAAATTAATAGAGGCAGGCGTATAGGAAATTAAAATCAAATTAAAATATGAAACATTGGCAACACTCGTTCGAGTCTAACCCTTGCGCTGCCGATACCGAGACCGATATTGGTTATAGTAGATTAACGGAAAACTATTGCCAGTAAAAACAGCGCAGTAGTAACGGAGCTCCGGCAGCAGTACGGCACGTCTCTAACGATTTATTACGATACCAATGGCGTTTTCGGACTCCGGCGGCCGCTGGGGTGTTACTACACAAATAAATATCGATAGGGCCGTTCTCTTAGAGACGTATATTGAAATATGTTCGATATTTTATTAGATAGTGTAGTGAATATTTAGTTAATATTTTATTTGTGGGTTTATCTTGTATGAGATGTGTGTTTTTTCTATTTTTATTGGGCCTTATGGAAAAGGGGGTTGAAGTATCAATTTATTTTATGTTTATAACTTGTACGTGTTTTTTATTGGCGTTTTCACCTGTAAGTAAATGAAAATATCGATGGGTGAATGTTTCACTAAAACTAACTTTTCTTTTTTTATGTTTTCATTAAAAAATAACGTTTATTTAGATGACCAGATGAAATTTAAAAAAAAATTAAAAATATTTTACTTGACCAAGTAAATAAAAATAGAAAATCCCCATCATCCAACACAAAATAAAGCGTTAAATATGCGTGTTAATACTGTATACGGTGTTGGATGGTACACCGTTCACTACCCGGGATAACCGCAGCAACCGCTGTCAACATCAGCTGTTCCAGGCCTTGCCTACATAGTGTTCACTTAATGTTACATGTTGTTTGTCTATACTCACCCTATATTTATCTGTGTGTTTATTTGTTTCAGGTAATTTGTTCATTTACGGACTAGGACATGGTAATGGGTATCTAAGATAAGACCTATTTTTTAAGTTCGTGTACCACTCTGGAATGGACCATTTTGGGTGTTGTAACCGGTTACTAGGTACAAAGACGACTAAGGGTTAATGTCAAGATTTTATGAAAAAAAAGCAACTAGCGCCCTCAACAAACCTTCTTGGACTACGTTTTAGTAACCCTTTTACGGTCTGATAAGAGAATTATTTTTATATCCAGAATAATATTTACCTAATCTAAATCAACCCACGCCAACGGAGAGTTAGCTAAAGAAAATAATACTTAAATACTTTTTAGCCAAAAGAGGTAAATAAGGGATTCAAAAGCTTAACTCAACTACAGTCATTTACCTAATGAACTTTGACAGTGAATTCTAAAGTATATTTTAGGCATCGTGAAGTAAATAATACTCACAGTCAACAGATTCGAATCTGATAGTCCTATTTTCAAGAATGTTTGCAGTTACACTCTTTATATTTTCACAAAATAAACCAGTCGAGAGAGAAAACTGTTTGACTACGAGTCAAATAGTGTCAGAAAATGCGCCAGTAGCGTCGTATTTTATCGAGAGAAAATTTTGAACTAGCTACGTAAAAACTAAACCTTTCCTAAGCACATGATTTAGTGAAAATTGAATACGAAACTAAATCTCCTATAGAGCAGACGTTGACGTTGTAAAAGTACCTATTTGTTCACAACGGTAGCACCCTAAATATCAGAAGTTATCCGAAAAAAGTGAGAGGGAAGGGCCCTACATCCCGCTCCCTCGCGGTGTACACGCGGTGTCTACGCATTGTAGGTGCGCGAACCTCTTTCCTTCACAAAAGCCTCCTTTATTATGCTCCTGTGTAGGATATGAGGAAATTGGCTGAATGGCTTTATATGAAAAACTCACGTAATCTTCGCGGGGTGTGGCCCACAATATCCTGCACTTGGCGCCGCGAGATGATTCTTGTTAAAACATAATTCAATTGTTGCATTAACGTTTTAAAAGGCATAAAGGTAAAATGAACTGAGGAGGTTAGATTAATTTATTTTTAGCACAATGGACATAATACTTCTAAATAACAGTGCACACTCCAAAGATGAGAAATGCATTAATTAAGGATACTTTTCAACAATGCAGAGAATAGTTTCTCGTAGAATAATATGAAATTGTTGAATACTTAGAATTTCGGTTGAATCGACTTGTTAAATAAATAAATAAGTCCAAAATGTTCCATTGTGAAAATGAAGCTACAAACTCCAAAAGAAGAAGGCTCTACATTGAAGTTACAATTTTCCCTTGAATGTCAATAACAGAGAACGGACGCGTTTACGTTTTACGCGCATACATGAACATGACACCTGGCGAAATAAAGCCTTTCGTGTGGGCAGCGTTCATACGGGGTGTTTATTGTCATCGGAGGGCCGCACACCTATTTGGCGAGAGGCAGGCGGGTTCCGTACCTAATAAAGTACGGTGCTAGGATTCCCCGACGGCGGCGCGAGCGCGAGCCGCAGCCGGATCACGATCGGCGTCGGAACCGCCTCGGGATATAAATTCGGTATCTTTCACCTGGAACGCTTCAACGACCGAC
This sequence comes from Apamea monoglypha, assembly GCA_911387795.2. NCBI lineage: Eukaryota > Metazoa > Arthropoda > Insecta > Lepidoptera > Noctuidae > Apamea > Apamea monoglypha. The sequence continues at coordinate 7,725,902 of OU426918.1, forward strand.
GACGCCACGCGCCAGTTATGAAAATTCCGACGCTGGAATTCCAACTCACACTAGAGATTTTTGCTGAGCTTTGCGGTTGTCGTCGCCCGGATTTTTTAAAGAACGGAGTCTGTTACGTTTATTTCAGTCTGCGTTTTATGGAGGCGGGAATGTGCTCCGCTTTGGTTTATTTGCGGGCCGCCTTTCTCATGAAATTGCGCTGTTTCATTGCTTACGAGCCATTTTGAGGTTCTCGTTAGAGTTACATTTTTTATCGTGATGTATTTTTCTTTGCAAATTGTCTATCGCAGCGATGGGTCCCGTTTTATTATTTTGGACCGTTATAAAAACCATCCAAATATGTATCTGTCGTACTTAATGTTGCTGAATCGACGATAAAACAACAATGTCGTCTGGCCTTCCAGACAGCAACGTTTATGTGATCGGTCACCTTTCCGCGTACAATTAAAGCCGTCACGCAAATCCTGAATGGATATCGAATAACAAATGACGCGGCAAAATAGGGTTTCTGAAAGAAACCGAACATAAATTGCCAAAACCCATCAACCATTAACAATTACAAAAGAAAGGTAAGGAATGAAATGTTTTATTCATTCCGTTAACGAGAAAATTACCGAGAGGGCGTCGGCGCGCCGGATCCGATTGCAAGGACTCCACGAACCTTTGTCTTCGGGGAGAAGTGTGCCCAATGAGCACTCCAGATCCCCGTAGGTACCAATTAAGGATAGCATGTTACACAAGTACTTTATTGTATAATTCTATGAATTTGGAAATGATAACACAAATTAGGATCGAAATTGTCGTGAACAGGTGAATTGGAAAGCATAGCTTGAATTGGATAAAGGGCTAGTCACCAAATTACGTCCGGGAAATGACAAGCGCGCGGCAAACGTCCACTGGCCACGATTTTCAACGTAAACACGTTGATGTGAACGAGTCAATATGTGGGTACTAGGAAGGATACATCACAACATGTATGATTGGCTTCTACATTATTACTGTTGGTATAAACCACTTATGCTAAAAGCACAGTTTCATATCTGTTTTTCAAAGCTTTATCTAATAACATCACAGAACGTGAAATTGCTGGTTAAAAATCTGTTTTCCTCTGTGCGTACTTCAAATCTGAATTATCAAACCCGCATAAACCAACCTAAAATGTGTAAATAGTTTTTCGTAAAAAGTGTTCCTTTTTACATTTCGAAGTTCTGGAAAGTTTTGCTGAAAATTAAGGAAAATTCCCACTGAACATTTTCCTTGAATCGTGTTTTCTAGTATTATTAATCCCATCGTATTAGATGCATTTTCTAAGCATTCATTTTGTTGTCTCTGGACCGTATCTTTTGACCAGAGAGAGGTATCATTACATTCTATTACGTAGGAATCTAAATGAAAGGTCCCTGCAAAGAAGACGGAGTCACCGCTCCGCTACGTTGCTGAAGAATTTAATTAAATACTAATAACAAGCCAATCTCTGCGAGGAACAACTGATGTTATTATTACAGTTATTTCATGATTCTGTAGCGATTTTAATTTCATTAACATTATCATACCCTTAGCTCAAGGGTTCACTGTATTTTACACAGAGCAGGGAAATTAAAACAATTTACCAATATTATTTCTACTTAGTTACTTCGTATCATCTCTTTCTTTAGGTACCACTGCTCTAAAATATTAATTGCTATAAAACGATACTGCATTCCACAGTAGGAAAGCTAAGTTGTTCGCGATTACATCACGACTTCGCAAAATCTGAATACACCCCAACAACGGGGGCTAATTACGTTAACTTCTTTCGGGTCCTGTACAAATTCCGAATGGGCTGTAAAGAGTGCGAATTTGCATCGAGAATATTTTTCGTCAACAATTAGGTTGTTGGGCTTTGTCTGTGCCGACCGGGGGTTGGTTTTAACGACGTTTTAAAAGATTCCAACTCGAGACCGGGGGCTTATCTCGAACGTGCTCCCTGCTTGTTACAAAATACCCTTTATTAACTTTACGAGGCTTTTAACGAATAACAGAAATAAATATGAAGGTTTCACTTTACAACGCGGTGGTTTTATGACACCGGAAACTTTACAATCGTGTCGTTACCACCGCCCCACGCTCGACATAGAAACTTATTGATGTACGGATCCATTCGGTGCAAATCACTGAACATTTTTACTATCACTGAATCTTACAAGCTTAAAATAAAATCAAGAGACCCACCCCACATATGTATATGTGTACTTATATCGCGTCAATTTATTTGCGAGGTGTATTAAAATAGAGTGGAAAACGTCCTGAAAAAATCCCACCCTGTGCCGATATCACGTCAACGTATTTGCCAGGTATAATAATACCCAGCCATTTCACTTTACCACAATTTCAGAACATGCATTGTTTACCCATCAACGCATTTGGTTGTTATCGAAAATGCAATCCATATCCCAAAACAATACATACGGACGTGCATACACTATTCCCGAAAACGTCAAACCCGACCCTTTCAAAAAAATTCATGCCACGTCGTAGGTATTTAATTTCTGTCGGCTGCAGCGAGTCCGCAGCCCGGATATCGGGTTTATTATGAGATACAAAGCCTTTGGACGCTCGCTTTCTGTACCACTGTTTGATTGGTGGGACGGGCGCCGCCGGCCCTCCAGTGCACCTCAAACTACAAATACGACGATAGCACGTATCATATTCACCATGTTCGCCCGTCCACTATTTCAAGTGAGTGACAGCAATATTTGAAAGGTAATCAAACTGAGGGAAAATACAAACAGAATTTCAGATAACATTTTATTGATAGACAATGTTGTGTATCTGAAATTCTGAATATTTTTCATATTTTCATGAAATTGTTTTGGATATCAGATGGAAGGAATACCTATAAAATATAACTATGGACTGCTTTTGTCTGGCGAGTTATGTTACTAATCAAATCTCGAAACTAATACAAAGTTAAATTAGAAATACCGAACTACTGCCGTATCTGCGATATTTTATGGGAGACGTAACTCCGTGCCGTGTTGTCAAATGAATGGCAGCATGTAGAGAATAGCTAGATAAAGGTCACAGACTAGTTACAGATCAGTTTCCGACTACCGCTCGGTAACGTATTACACTAAATCAGTTCCGTGAATGCACAATCCTTCAGTAATTTCTATATTGAGAATATGTAGGCGTATACCTAACCCGTACCTCCGAATTTAATTACATGGTCTTTTTTGTGGTTGCTAAAATTAAAAAGTTCTTTTTTATGCTTTTCGCTGCGGGCGGGTGAGAATTTATTTTTGTACTGGCGTTATTTTGCGAATACGTTGCTCTTATTTGAATTATAAACTAGCTTTACCCACCACTTTACTCGCGTGGTTTCGCATTTATTAAGTTTACCGCAGAGGCTTCCTGCCAGCAAAAGTAGCATATAACATTAGACTCTTAATTTTGTCTATTTAGTAAAAAATATATAAAACTATTTGTTGACTAGGTAGTTATTAGAAAAAATAATTAAATGGTTTATACCTACATACGCCAACGTCTACGAACTTACTTTCACCAACTCATCGATGATACATAGAATGTCCTCCTACCATTTTTCATATTTCCTCGAGTATAAATAAAAAGAAAAGTATTTTAATACAATATTTACGCGAGCTCAAAAGCACATTTATCTTATAGTTATCCCGAGGGATGCAAACTAACTCTTTGTTTATTTCGGGTGATAGAGGTATGAAGTCATAAAATAAACCATTGAATAAATGACAGTGCATTTGACAAACGAGCATTCACAGATATATCCGGCAATAAACGAGCAAAATGATCCTCCCCAATGTATTATATAATATAGGAATTCCGCGGAGGGCCGGGAAGACGCGGATTCTGGATTTGGCACACCTTTCCCCCTTTGGTTATGTTAAAGAAAATTGGTACGCTGCGTATCTTTACCTGTGACAAAATACGTAATCTAAAATACTAAATTATAAAAGCTTGCCTCGGTCAAATAATAAATAATCCCCAAAAACATCCATTCCTTGTCCTTCAAGATAATCCCGACGACGCAAATTAGGTACTCGAATACATTGCATAAATAGAAAGCAGAGATTATAAAACAATACGGCGGGTGGGTTCCGTTTGTCATATGAGCGTGTACCGCCTCGAGTGGCGTTGTATTGTGGAGAGACATTATTATTAACACAATTCTTCAGAATCACAACACAAGGCAACACGGCCCGTAGCTCATACTTGTTTTTCTTAAATCTCTCCGTGAACAACTCTATTATGGGGAATCTTGTTAACATTTGAAATCATTTCTCTGCCCCGGGAATAATGAGTTCTGTGTTTTCATTTGAAACTCCGGTGACTTTTGTTTAATGGAATGATAATACAAATGCTAGCCTCTTTGTAGTGAGGGCCGAGAATATTGTTGTTTTTCCTCGGGCCACTTTAGTTCCAAGGGTAATTTCATTATTTTTTCTAAAAAAATTGCTTTCACAAATGAAACTCTGGACTGTACAATCTTAATGTTGATTTATGCCCTTTGAAATCCACTTTTGTTTATGTAAAGTAATTTAGGCAGATTTTTTTTCCTGTTTTCGGGTTAACAGAGAGATGTTCTTTTAAAAAATCCTAGGCAGGAAAGGATATCAAGGAAAATATTTAAATTTAAAAGGAATTTATTAAAACGTTGAATCTTTAAGATAACTTTTTTTATGTCCCTGCCTTTCATTAGCAGATATTTCGCCGAGTTTAGAGGAGTCAATTACGTCTGAAGTTGTTTATAAATCTCATCATAAACCTGAGTTGTTATAACTTTTGAAGCATTAAACACGAACCACGAACATCTCTTAATGTTCGTATTTATAAAACTATGTAAAATATAATTTGACTTATTATCCCCGAGGGTGTATTACCAGCAAGTTTTCGTCTCGTAACAGAATATTATGTAAACAAATTTAATTATAGCCTTGAATTAGCCACAATGGCCGGCTGCCGTCGCTGTGAATGGAAAACTTTGGAAACCTCAACTTTGTCCAAGTAAAGTTCCCTCTGTGTGCACAGTAACGAAAGAATTTTACAAAAAAGTGCCTTGCTTATTTTCTGATAAGTGCCTGCTATGCGGGTGGGTATTTTATGAATTGTTGACTTATCTTAGCATTAAAAAATGTCTAAAGCGTTTAAAGAACCCCGGTTTTTCCTCGATGTTTCTGATTTATAAATTAATTTTTTACCTTACTTACTAAATTAAGAATCTAAGGTACTTACTTAATTTATTAAGTAAGCTTAATGTAATAGTTATGTTGTATACATACCTAACCACAATTAATCACATAAGTAAATCCTATTTGTATTAATTAAACAACATGTCCTAACATCTCTATGTTTTATCCCCGGTTTAAAACAAATGCGGACGCATCCCTAAACTTGTACAATTTATCATAAACTATTTAATCAATTTAGAAAACGATTCGGCGTTTAATATCAAATCCACGTCTTCTCAAAGGTTTGGACCGAAATTACGCCATTGTGCTAAATAAATTGTTATTAATGACCAAAACGTTTCGTACTTGCGAATAACAAAAGCTGCTCGTACCTATTTTGTGGATAAATTTCGCATTCCTTGCATACGCTAACCGTCGAGATTATGGATGGAGATTTTTCATCATAGTCGATATAACAACAAGGATAATTAAAACTGATAGTCCCTAATTGATGGCGTATTTCTTAAGTGATGATTGCTTTCGAAATGGTTCACTTAAAACTATTCATAAAATTGAAGTTAAATATTTTGTTGTCAGGAAAACAAATTGTAAAATGTGGCAGGATACTCTTCCCCCTCCTACTTTCTATCTACCACCAAAGGAGCATTTCTTTGCAGGGTGTAACCTTCCGTGGTCCACTTGGAAGTCCCTGAACCGTCTCCGGACACAAGTGGGAAGATGTCAGTCCAACCTGGTAAAGTGGGGCTACTTTGATGGAACGGGGTGTGATTGTGGAGCTAAGTCGCAAACCATGCTCCACCTCCTATCCTGCCCTCTGTGTCCCAAAACATGCAGTCAAAGTGACTTCTGCGCTGCCACTGACGACGCCGTGGAAGTTGCAAGGTTTTGGGCCAACAAGATATAAAATTCAGTCGTGCCAGCGACACGAAGAAGAAGAAAACAAATACGGATTAGTTGCGCCAAGTGTAGCCGAGTTTAGGATATTCTTCATACACCCTTGGAATTTTAGTTATTTTGTTGTCATGAAAAAAAATATGGATTAGTTGCGCCAGGTGAAGCCGAGTGTAGGATATTCTTTATACATGTTTTGTAGGCTGAAATAAATGGTTCAAGTTTTTAGTAGCTTCGTGAGTTTACAGTATTCATGAGCGGGTACGGAGATGTAAGTAAAGGGGTGTCAGTAATTATTCACCAGGCTCACCACTAAGCAGAGGCAGGTTCATATTTCCTATGAGCAGATAATCTGCTCTCAGCATTAAACTTGTAAAGTGCTCTGCTCCATATGTCCTCGGTAAAAGGGAGGGTTGCTTTCTATTCATACACTGTGATACTCTTTTACGGTTCAAGCAAAAACACGCCAAACGCTGGCGAAAGATAAACCCCGGGGCGGTACGAACGCTGTTGAATTTTACGATTCCGCTAAGCCGCCTTAAAGTCGAGCCCTTCCTGAATATTTTGATTTATTTATAGGCGTGAAAGCGTAAAAGGGTGGTCCAAAAACAATATACCGCGTCGTTCAGCTGGCGCGCTATTTGGGACACTTAACATTATACGCCCCTATGAATAAACCTACATATTTATACCCTTCCGTTCTGTGATACTCATTTCCCGGCTTTGAGACTTTTAAGACATTACCGTAACTATGCGCAATTTACTGTGAGCAAGAATTTCTTCCCGTAATTATTAGTCTTGAGTTAATTTCGCAGAAGCCCAAACAAATTTGCGGCTGAAAAGTTTTATACTTAATTCATTAGTATGTGATATAATCGTGTGGGAAGACGCAGGCCGCATTAAGCACTTGCCGCTCGCGAGTCGCGCTTCTAACACTTCATTGTGATGCTAATTTAGGGCAGCTCTATGAATATGGGGGCGGCACTCCCAACGCGCGCACTTTTTGCCTCACCGCGCTAAATTAATTTGAATAATACCGCCGATAGGCAACGAGCTCCACCGAAATGTCTTTTATATGAGTTTCCGACGTGAAAACTCCGTTACCGCGAGGGCCTAGTAATTTTATCTCCAGCTTAAGAATTACGTAAAGTATTTGTTTATGAATACTTAATTTATTGAAAGAAAAGAACAATCCGATTTTCACTCAATTATGTTAGCCGGTGCTTTTGTATTTACTCTGTATTGTACGCTCTTGTACGACTACTGTCGAATAAAACCATTTAATCAAAAGATCCACTGCACCGTTTTTCCTCCCATCTCTTTGAGAGTAAACTAAACGAATGTTCCATTAGACAATGGAATACACTCTCACTCGCATAGAGCCCGATAAAATAAATTTCACTTAGCTGTTAATCACGTCCCTAAAGCGTGTGTGTCTATGTACTCGTGCAGGTAATGGCGTGAGCACTAAGACAAAATTGGCTTAAGTAATCTCTCGGTCGGAGTATATCTGCGGCGGCTGTGAGCGGCTCCGGGGCACACTCCCAGTCTCGGTCTCGGTCTCGCCGCCCAATTCCGATGTGGAATGCACTTGAGTCTCACACGTACGTGTTCGTCATAGAAATTACTCAGGCAATTTTTAAGTGAGCCTTTCCCGCTGCAACACTCACGGGTATTCAAGCCCGTCCCTATATACTGAAGCACTTAAAGGAGGTAAAGCCACTCTTAAACAAATGAAAGAGCTTTCGTTCGTCGTTTTTGCCTCACGGCAATCCGCTTCACTAAAAGGCTGTGAAAATTTTATGCACACCAAATAAAAATATCTGTAAAGACCTATCAGATAGGGAGTTTATGTGGGCTGGCTTGTATGAAGGAGACATGTTACGATGTGTTAGAACTTAACATAACCGAATAATGGACGAAATAAGTACAAAAGTAGATGGTTCTTTTAACAAAAATATTACCTAGGTACAGCCTGTAAAATCGCTTACCTATAATGAAGTTAGAAATCCGTTCACGCTGGGATAAACCCCTAATACTATGATTACGCGATAAATTAGAGGTTACTACGGACTTCATTCCGAATTTTAATATTTCTTAACTATTCCGAGTTTCTTAAATGATGTTTGTTTGGAAAATCGCTCCGCTTTTGCACTTTCATTAACTTTATTTGTATAATTTAACTCGTTTAATTTAGGCGTCAAATTACTTTTCTGTCGGACCCCGTGGCCTGCGTGGCAGCAACGTTGTGCGAATCTGTCACTGAAAGCTTAAGATCGGGTCAATTTAAGGTTCATTTTCGTGCGTGATTAGACGTAAAATAGCGTCGCGCGCCGCGCTACATCGTTTTGTATAGACGACGGGCTTTTTAGCCTACTCACAATACGCCCCGCACTGTAATGTAGACAACGGTGATTTGATAAATGAGTCGAGTTTTTTACGTAAAAGACTAACGTTTTACGTTCAAACCTGAACTTGTTTTGACAAAACCTTTGCGGTTCCCACAACGGATTCTGTCGCAATGGAGCCCTCTCGCCGTTTTTCTAATGAATTGTGTTGGCAACGAGAAAATAACAAGGAAAATTCTCGAATGGAAGATAATAGCTGTGATAATGGAGTTCATATTGAGCGTGTTTAGTGAGAAATTTCATTGGGGTACCATAATTATAATTATTTTAAGCCAGTAATCTTATTTAAATTCTAGTCCATTTGATCTGGAAATAAAAACAAAAGAAGGTGTAATTTTGTGGTCTCCTCCTAAACATTATCTTTATGATACACGTTTATCTCGCTTTATCTAACGGACCTTGGCCGTGGTATATGAGCTATCTAGTGCAACGAGCCCGTTATGGGTCTGAACTTCATAGCTCGGGGAACCTGTTCTACGAAAGACATGGCTGGTCGATGTTTTATTTAATCGCTTTAAATTACAAATGCTTTTAGCTGTAATAGTTTGGAAACATTAACAACTAACTACCTTTTGTTCTCGATATTATGTAATCGTGAGTTATAAAAAACTTTTTAGACTAACGAATTATGTAAGGATACAGGTGGCGTTTTGTGGGTTCTGCCTATAGGAATAGTATACAATTTTAAACAAACTTTAATAGTATTATGTTGGCCCAATTTAAAGCCTTATTTCCCGTACATAGATAACCCAAAGTAACGTCCCGTATCTTTTTAATAAAGCCAACCGTAACTCCGCAACGTTGCGGCAATGTACCTAATATCCCTAAAACTGCCACAATATTATTTTCCGTTACTCAGATGCGGCAAAAGCGTTTAATATTTAAAATAATCACAGTATTGTCGGAAACGGTGTCGACAGCTAATGTTCGGTGGCAAACCGCCACGCGGCTGGCCCGCACTTTGTCTACCCCACCTATACAATGTACGTAGCCATGGCAACCGCGACGTATGTTTGCCCACAAACTGTTTGCTCGCATATCCGTTGTTCTACCTATTATTTGTACAGCGAATTAGACGTAACGTTTTACCCAAATAAAGGTATCATTGTCTTATTGGTTCTTTGGTTTGGCGGGGTTGTTTAATCGGTTCTTGGAGTAGCATTTTGAAAGTACGTGAGATTATTTCATTCATTCATTCACAGTTCAGACATTAGTGTCATTTAGGGCTGCAATTTACGAGAACTGTGTGGCTGCATGCAATTGTGATGAACAGAAATTACGTGGGCCTATTGCATTGTGATGGGCAGAGATTGCCAAAGTAAACAAAATAAATATGAAGTCATCCCTAAAGGTACCTACGGTTTCTTAGAAGAGCGGTATAGCCGTAGTGACAGCTGTCATAAAAATGATGACATTGGAGTTTGACTTTACGGTGTCTAAAACGCTCTCAAGGAAAACACACTAACTTACTTTCATAAATAAAAAGAAGAAACAAGAAGAAAATACATTTATTTAGCACAGAATAACGTTTTAGTGACGTCATTCGCCGGTAAATTGCGGACGCTATGTGCCATCGCTTTTCTTGGAAATCGTAGCTTTATCCAAAATATTAACTATCATTAAGCTGGCTGTGGTGTCTGTTAATATCTCAGCACAAACACAACTTGGAACAGGAATCAGACACACTCCTGTCTTAATCCTGATTATGTCAAGGACACATAATTATTGAAATTGGTATCGTTTTAAGAGCGTCTTGAATTTCTCAGGAATGTTCGGCTCGATAAGGGCGTCATTAAAAGATTCTCTAATCCCGGAATTTGTTAAGTACATACATTTACTCTGTAAAGGAAACTTTATAACGTAACTAGCTGTACTCCGCGAGTTTGCCTGATTTTAATCCTTTTCCTTAAGAGTTTGTTGCTCATGACGTTTAAAAATTCAACGGTGTATGAAGATACGATTTACTTGCGTAGAATACACGTGCCGTACGGTGCGGCCTTCACAGTTCCTCCTGGTATACTTTGATATTAGTTAATATTCATTAGATATTAGGTAGGTAGATAGGGGAGAGTAACGTATATTGACCCAGCGCTTAAATTGTTACCACTTCTGTATTTCTACCAAATTACACTATTTTTTTTTTGCATTGACAACAAAAAAGAAACGATCGCAGCACCACAAATGGGCCACCATTTTGGATTGACGGTCACCAGTGAATTACGATTCTTAATAAATTAAAATAGTTTTTGGGTTGTTTTAATGTAAATGTTTTCTCTAAAGAGATTGTTCACCGTAATGGTAAATCATTATTTTGTAAGATATTTCATAAGAGAGCATGTTTTATACTACATATATCAAATACCAGTAAACAAACACGAATCGTTGTAGGTTATGTTTTCATTTGTTATGACTAGTAAATCTTATCTCAGTCCCTATATTGGACCGCTCCCGAGTTCCAAAATTGTACCGGTCCAATTGAGAGATGAATTGATTTCAGTGACTTCAAATTCTACTAAAGAAAATAATGAAAATCAACTATACAACACTTTGGAACCTCAGCCCTTTACTTCAACCAAAAAAATAAAAATTTACTGACAATTTTATCACCTATAACGCAGAATAAAATAAATAAAAGGAGAGCCATACAAAAAACCACTGAAATGAAATAGGACCCCAAGTAGAGTGGCTGTAATGCGTGCGATGCAAGAGATGGCTACATGACACCTGCACCACCAATCCTGACATTTGTGATGAATGCTTGAATTAATATATAGATATTATTATCATCCTATTGTGTAGAAGAATCCTCGTTGATTACTTGATATTTTGGAGTTTATTTGATTTTATAACTAGTTTTTGAGTTTATGACTTTTCAATTTGTTAGCAAGTTTAAGATATTGTTATAAGTTGATTAAGTAAGATTGTAAAGACTGTACTTTTTGAAAGACTGATTGTTATTCTTTCAAAGAGTACAGTCTTTCAAAAATAATAGTGATTCTAAATGTTGTATATTTCTTACTAATTTTATATTTTTTAAATTTTGGTACAATTGAGGGGCCTGGGCCAACTGAAGGACCACCTTAAATAAATCATTAATTTTTACTAGATGACACTATCTAGAATATTAGCAGATAGATATTAAGTATCTCGCTACTGAACGCAGCTTTATTGCAAGTCATGTTTCATTTTTATATCTCAAAAGAACTTTGTGATATGTGGCATTATATCTAAAGTGGTCCAATATAGGTTACTCTCCTCTACTTAATTTCCTTGTTTAGGTACACCTAAGACCAACTTTTATCTGTGTTCAAGGCTCTGCCACGTTTCACGGTAGACATTCATAATCTCTTATGATAAAACTCTAACAGTAGGTAGGTATGAGTCGTATCGTTGAATAACAGTGACGTCATGAATACGCCAACTTTAACGAGATGACATTAGGAATATGTTGTGCATTGCGGAAATGTGAGCCGAGTATTATGAGCACGCTTAAATCTCAGTCAGTCAAATTAATTATTAGTTCCGCTCCGTGCAGCCGGGACAAATTGACGCTTGTTCCGCTGGAACACTCGTATAATTAAATACACAAGCATTTAATCAAGGTACTGTAACACTGCAAACTCGTGTACGTAATCCTTCAGATATGTTATAACATTGCCGAGGTAACTCGAAGTTGCCCGATGTAACCCGAAGCCACCTGACGTCGGTTGGCTTAAGTGTGGCACCTACACAGCAAGAAAGCTGGGTTGAGTTGGTTGAGCCGATCTTAACCCGCCGCCGCCGCGGACCGCGTAGGACCTGTCCTAATAACCGGGTACAATAGTGGCCCTGAGCAAACAACGCTCGCTTATTGCTACTCGGCACTCCGCAATAACTACGGTAAAAACAATAGCGCGGCCATGCTCCTTGTGATTGCGGCGGCCACATTGTTCCCATTACGAGGAGCAGTTTGTGTCAAGTTGCAGTTTGGGGTTCAATGGAATGTAAAATATTATATTACCTAATGTACATAATTTTCTTTACAGGTAAGCTGCCCTGTTATCGGTATCGCGGATTATACATTCGTGAGTTTCTATTATATCAATATTGTAGTGAAACTTCATACATATCACATGTAATATCATCTAGTTCATGAATTCATTGAGCATGTGTAGAAATTGTATGTAGTTCTTACAAAAATTCTTCATCATCAAAAGCGTGTAATTTTAACTTCTTGATATCTGAAGAATCGACATTCGTTCGAATGACCGGTCAGGGATAATCTGGAAATCAATTCGTAACGTGGTGTCATTTGTCGCATTCGGTACCGGACACTCGACAGTCGGTTTTAATTCGCTGATATCCACCTTTGATCCGGCTTTTCCCAGATTATATCGTCGTACGATAGCGTTTGTCCAATCATGCTTAAAACTACTTCGACACATTCGGACGGCAATCAAAGTTAACGATGCTATTACCCATCAGATTATAACAGTTTCTGAATTCAAACAACACGTAATTAGCCACCTATGGGCTCATGATTAATTTAAAACAACTTATATGAAAAACATTATTATGGAACCGCACGGCTTAGTCCTAATAACCGTAATAAACATCAACGGTAACGAGCAATAGGCAGCGATTCGTGCTGATGTTACACTGTTTTTATACACGACCGGTACATGGGAAAGCTTTCTAATTGCCGGAACAATGCTGAGCCGGTTATTTGCCGGCGGCATTGTTTTTGTCCGCGCCGGTTCATTTTACCCCACCTTCCCCCGGGTGGGAGATTAATGGAATTTGAATACGCATAGCCTTTGTGTTCGGCTTTACGCGTAATTTAAGCGTATACCGGCCGGGTGACTCGGCGTTTTGCTGCCAATCTTACGGTTAGACTCGCAGGTGTGCGACTTCTCTTATAGCTGTTATGTAAAATGACGTCGCCCCTACAAATCCACCCTTGCCTCCATGAATTCCCTTTTTGCGGACTCACAGTTCAGGCACAAATTGTGTTTTTCATTTGTATCGATATCATTTCACCAGTTCACGAAAGCCGTCGACGTGACCTCGATTGATTTCCAATCGTGTTTTGTTTCAAAAGTTTGCCTTTAATTGCCATTTTAATATAGATTAATACATTTTTGATAACACTCGTCTGTCGGTTCGATAAAAACTGTCATTATTTCGGTGGTCCCCTCTGTTGTCGTTCAATAAGCGTTGTGTGTTCAGGGCACTATCAATCATTCCCTTGCGCTTACTAGACACGTCGAGAAATAAAATGTATTTGTTTTATTAGGGCAACCTATTGATTTTGTATGAAATGAGCATCAGAGTAAAGCAAACACGCTTCTGGTTTGTTTCGACCGCTATTATTATCGTCATAATTACGTGCGGCGCTAATGTTACTCAAATAATAGATGGCTGTGTAATGTAATCGTCATAAATGTGTACATGTGACGTAGTGGAAGCTGCATATCAATCAGCTGAAGGCGGGCCTGTTGTAGGCAGAATGCTGCAAATCCATTAACATAATTGAGCGGCTTGTATCCGGGACACTTCACGGTCCGGATCGTGGACGTCTTTGATGGCGCATCGTCGTAATGAGGAGCCGAAGCCGACGTCATCCGCCCTAATGCATATTTACAATAAGGACGACGAATTGAGACGCTACATTTTGATAACGGACTACGCGGCTTTTTCTGACCTAGTAATTCAACCGCGTACACGAATTTCGGTATTTCATACTTCATGATTCCAAATGGGTTTCATTATTATCTAGGTACCTATTTATTTACTCAGTTTTTGTGCGCCCATTTAAATGTGCGTAACGAACTTTTTTTTACACATACCTATGTCAAATTAATAAATTGGTGATTGATTTATAACCGCGGTTATTTGAAAAGCTCACATTAATTCAATCACTTAATGAAAGCCATTACATTATTTACATTTTCACTCAGAATTGACGAGCCACGCGTTCACAAACAAACCGCACAAAAACAAAGTGCCTGCAAAAATAGCGTTTACCACACAATGGCGCTTTATGAAATTTTCGAAATCCCCATTTAATTGGGCGCCTGTGTCGCCACAAATTAATTAAAAGCGCTGTGGGATTTTATTAACTTATTGCAATTATATTTAAGTGGTACGATTACAGGGGCGAGGCGCGGCGCGGCGGGTCGCGGAATCGCGCCTAATGTCATTGCGAGGGCGCTTACACGCCGCCTCGGAATTTGATCAAACTCCTCGTAATCGGGGACAAATAAATCTCACCATTAAAATTAACGGCGACCTGCCCGGCCCGCTTCCGACCTCTTCACTAGATTTATAATCACCTTTTAGAATATCGCCACAGTGATGTTAAGCCGTTGAATAGTTATTAGTAAAATTATACTTAATGGACGTAAGATAATGCCATGTAATCCGCATAATAAAATTATTATGGGTAGCTTTGTAGCCAGAATAATTACATGTTGGAGACCTTTAGGCATTTATGGCAGGAAAGCATTAATTGAATAAGCACCACAAATAAACGTCCAGGCCATTTAAACTTTATTTGAAACCAGCAAAATATTCCTGGAAGTTACCAATTTCTTCGGAAAGCAATTAAAACAAGACTGAACGCAATTTAAGTTACTAGAACAACTCGCAATTGGAGCTTACGATTGATTTGGTAGAATGGATCACAAATATTCTTTAGGCTTACTGCATCTGACACATTTTAGGTAACAGATTGGTGTAGGTGAGGGTCCGCCGACCGCCACAGACCACCGCATTGACAAACGACTCGGACCACTTCATTAATTGCGGGCCAGTCGGCCGCGCGACCGCCTCTAAATAATTCACATACGACTGCCCTCACACGCCGCAATCTACAGCGGACATGGCGAAAATTACGAGCTCGTTCCCTTGACGATTTTAATTTATTCTCCCTAATTAATTTGGTTTTTTTTAAATACTCCAACATCGGCCCGTGACGATGGGTGCTCAGCCCTTATCTGAATTTTATAGACATCGATTAATTTTAAGCTTACTTTTTGCCACGTATGATATCTGCGGCTTCCCTTTTATCGATCATTCACACAACCTTTTTAATTAGCGTTTTTTTCTGTACATTTTTTCTAACATGTATGAAAAGACATTCTGTAGATAATTGCTACGAATTGGGACAACACTTACTTCAAACAAAAGAAAACTATAACCGATTCTCAATCTCTAAGTAATCAACGTTTCATTACCTTGGAACAATCTCTAAAGGAAAACAAAACAATCATAAAATATAATAGTTAAAACCGCGATATTTCCAAACGGATTAAATGTAATTTTTAGCTGGAATGGTTCTCGCTGCGGTTAGCCCGATGATACAGTTGCGTTGAAGGTAATCCATTACCGAGCCGCCAGCAGCGAACGCGTGCGGTCGTCGTTAAATACACGCATGACAACGGTCACTCGTTTAAAACTATATCACGTTGTACATGCTGTTTTATAGAAACAGATTCCTTTAGCACTGAGATGTGACCTGCAATTAACAGAAGATGGAGCAAACGAAAAGGTAGCCAGAAGATGACCTAGAGGTCCAATCTGTTTACTTAACTCCTTCCATAAAACTATAATGAAAAGGTTCGATGAATACGTAATATCTTAATCTGATGCGTCGAATGTCGATTGTGCAATAACAAGAGGTTGGATGAGCAAAAAGCAGCTGCGGACCCACTCGTAATGCTCGTAACTAGAGCCGTTACGCAATTCGGCAACGGCCTAATTGATTCCTCTCCCATTCGGCCAGACGGGGCGGCGCATTATCGAGCACAGGTGCCCCTACTCTCCGGTTATTTGCCTCCTCGCGACAGACGCCGACGATAGCGGCCCACCTCTGATTCAAGATCTTCTACACCTGTTTCACCTTTAATTGTATATCGGAAATTCTTTTCGTGACGTGACTCGATTAGTAATAAAGTTAGAGCACGACGCTCCTAAACGGAAATAGCTTAATTTTCACCAAGTTGAGATCTCTGCTTCGGCACTCGTCCATCGCGGCGCTTACCCTCCCCCGCCTATTACAGAAGTGTGTAAATCGAGCGAGTGTTCGGCAAGGTGAAATATGGAGAATCGCTGGCCGATTTGTATGCGCGCCGAGTTCGCTCTAAGTAATTTATCTGAAAGTATTTTTGGTCGCGAGCGAAGGGGTGCGCGCTGCTTGCTCACTCCTTCCTTCCAATCGCAATGTGTCTCCACTCATTCAATTACATTAAAAGCTTAATTAGGAATATTAGCGAAGAGTCCTCGTTTACTTCCATACTCTTTAGTAGTAGGTTTCTGTGAGTTTTCTCGAGTTTGTTGAAGGCTTCTTCGTTGCGGACTGAACTTGTGAGATGCTTAGATGAAATGCGGCTCGCAATTAGAGTAATGGACGGTAACCTTTCTGGGTGAAATTAACGCGATTCGTCTATAGCAAAAGTAAAGCCACACTCGGCACAATTAAGTTGTGGAGTGGAGAGAAATTGCAACAAGTGCAGCGGGCCTCGTCGCGTCCACGCTCCATTTAACCCACTCAGTTTGCGGGCCATTCCGAAACCTCCGCCAACTCACCTTCGCATAAACACCTATTACATATTACGTATTGTGCAGTTCATCGACCCTTGTGCTTCAATACAACATTTCGCTAGTACACTTAGTTACGGCTGTATACACTCACCAAGAGGCAACGCTAGTGTAGTGTGCTATCGAGTTGTCAAGTTACCGTCAACTTGAGTCTCATTCTGTTAATTGAAAACTTGTCCCGGCGCCTCCAACCGCTTCTCTATTGTTTACCTCAGCTTTTCGATTTTTTCCACGAATCTCCTCTTTTCATAAGTATCTCTTTTAACGAGTCGTCTCCGTCCTTCGTTTATATCGGGCTTCTTTTGGACTCCTCACAATGAAGCGGGGATGCACAATTGGTTTTTCCCGTTTTTTCCTTTCTTTCTAAAGTATTTTCTTTTGGGACGTTGTCGTTTGAAGGTGCCTTAGCTTTTAATGTCATTGCTTACATAACATACTCGTATATAAGCTTCCGCTCAGATTTATTTACTCCTAGTGCTTATTTTAGAACATTAAATAATGTGTGCGTAAGGTTCGAAAAGTGGAATGTTGAACGTGTCGTGACTTATTTGAATAAGATAAAACAACTAGCGATCAGTGTCACTGGCAATATCTTTTTCGTACATTACCCATCCACCAGTGAGCCCAAACGCAATAAAACTAAGTACTTGATTCAGACTATAACTCGTTTCCTCGTGTGCCACTCCATCACTTTCACATTCCTCCTTATACAGGCACGTATGAATTCTCTCTTCCCTGGCATGCGCACAAAATAAATTAAACTCTTTATTCTCGGGTACAAAGTTTGTATTCCCATGTGTAAATAAGATACTTGTTGCTGCCCCTAAAACGGCCGTACACCGGATCAAGCTGTCTTGCCGAACTACCGTTCTTCCTTCCCCATTTCGGGGAAAAACAAGGGAAAAGTGGTTTTTGGGGCGACAATATCGCTATCTGTTCGCGGGCACATAATTTGTCGTACGAGAGTTGGACACCCTCGATTTGCCTCGACGTCGCCCTTTGAAGTGACTCCGTCTATACACGAGTAATACGTGCTTATGACGATTTTCAAGACAGTTAGCTTTCTGATAAATCTGATTTTCTTTATAAATCATAGATAGAATAAAGTGTTAACCATCACAAGGATAGCACGTTGAGAAGTTGTTTACTTTTGTGATTTTTATATTTTACTTAGGTAGGTACCTGTGAAACAAAAATATTTGGTCGCTCGTTAATATTTGGTCTTTAGCATATCTCCTAGACATAAACCAATGAATCGCATAGTAATACAGTAGTCCAAATTAAGAAAAAATATAATATTTTTGCAGCCACATAAAAAAAGCCATATCACTTTTTATTTCACTTCCAGAGGTGACGTTATGGCTCATAAAAACTTCATATCTATTAACTTGCATGAATCTTGGCTCACACTTAGCTTTTCCCACGACACTGCCATTTCTGCCAGGTTTGTATGTTTGAATATTTCATGATAAATTACGTGGTAGTTTAGTTTGATAGTTCGCAGCCTCACAATATTGTGGATTTTGCTTTTGTGGGAGCAAATAAAATGTTGGTGATAAAGAGTTATTTTTTCCTAAAATATACTTTGTCTGTTTCATCTTTATGGAAGCTAAGATATACTCTTGAATATAATTCCCCAGTTATTTTGTCTCAAGACGCCCTCTGAAGGAATGTTTATTTTCGTCCTAGGTAACAGCCTTGAAAAGAGCTAAATCTATCACAATTTTGTTCCTTATATAATTTACCTTTCCGTTGCCAAAACACTGTCTAGGCTTTTTATTGTATCGCTGACGCGGCCTTTACTGACAAAAGTTACACATGAAATCTTTACCTATGATAGATATCACAACCGCACTTTTTTAATAAAGTTAATACAAGTTAAGATTATAACTATAACAGTATTGTTAAAATCGCTGCTTTTCCCGGCTGTTTCACATCAAACAAGCGGTTCCGAGGTAACGCAATAACGCCCCTCGCACACCGTTGAAATTTACCTTATTAATTTCGTTAGCGTGAAATAATCACACAGCCAGCCTCCACTGATCCTTCAAATTATTTACGTTTAATACAAAATTTGTGGGTAGGTATGTATGTACACATTGAACCCGAATAAGTTGGTAGGTCCTGGTTTTAAAACTGTTCTAATATTTCGTAAAAAAGAACATTGTTGTACACTTGAAATCGGAGAGTGAATTCGTTTCGTATTGTTTATCCATCAGCGTCAATAACACTAAAATTAATTAATTTTTGCTGTTTGATACATAATATTTTATCCCTTCCTACGAGTGCCTGTTGATGTTTTAGTTAGGCAGTCAAAATAAAATCTGTGTGGTTCTTTCTTCAAAAGATCATTTGAGACTTTAATCTACATGGTACCCACATGATCTGACCAAGAGTCTGTCTGGATTTTAAAGGATACTCCGACCTCTGAGTTGATTTCGGTGATTTTTCTCAAAGTAGTCAGATAGGAAACACTGACCTCATCTAGTTTTTAAAATACGATTGACGTGTAAAAATAATAAATAATGTATTCTTTTGATAAATGATTTTATTTCTGTAAGGAGGTTTGTGCTTACAGAAATAAAGTCATTTATCAAATGAATACATTATTTATTATTTTTTGTTTAAAAAAAACAAAAAGCAAACCTACTCACTAATAAACCTTTCATAAAATCAATAGGCTACTAAATAACCCAACACTACTTCACTACAACAGGAAAACCAATCATTTCAGAGAGAAAAATAATATTGAAACAACAATAATATCCAATATCGAGTCAAACTTCCACTTCCCACAAAATGTACCGTTGATTTCTAAACCAGCCTCAACAAAATAGGTTCACTGGAGAACCCAGCTGGGCTATAAATATCCAGTGGTACTTTTCTTAAGGTGTGCTTATACTGGCAACTAAAATTGCGCAATTCTTGGCAATCTTAACTATGATGTCACAGCAATACTGAGACATTTTTGGCAATTCCAAGATTATAATATTTGTAACTAGAGATATGGAGTTTACTTTCAACACGTCTACGGAATATCCATTGGATATTTGGCAATTAATTGGCTATATTTAACAGTACAGAATAAGACACAATATTATATAACAATATTATATGACAATATTATTTAAGCAATTCTTGACAGTAGAAATTGCTCGAAACTTTTCCTTTTACGTTATTCTTTCTCTCAAACTCAAACTCAAACTCAAAGTATTTATTTCAATTAAACCAATTACAGGCACTTTTGAATTGTCAAGGGGTCGGTCAGTCAGAGAAATGAAGCTAGTTGCTCTCTCTATTTTACTCTACTACCATCGGCAATTATTATTATTCTATTATTTTTATTTTATTTTTAGTCTATGTAGTCCCAGTGCAGGGCAAAGGGCTCCCTTTCTGCCTTCTACTCCTCTCTGTCTTGAGCTACTGTGGACCAATCCTGTCTGTAGGCATCAAGCTCTTACCGCTATCTTCTCCTGGGTCTGCCTCGATATCGCCCGCTGAAAAATTTGCCCGTGTAAACGTGCCTTTACAAGCTCGGTCTGATACACCCACTTATTGGAGATCCCGTTTTAACCCGACACGTCGCCTTATCGCGACGTGTTATCTTAATTTGCAGTTAGTTAACGGTATTCCGGTAAAGGATTACCTAAGTAGTGTCTTAGTTCAAGAGCGAGTTCCGAGGAATTAGTAGTGTTAATTAATCTGAAGATACCTGTGTTCACTAACTTGGTTTTAAGTAATGAGATATGGCATAATTTCTAGGATAACAGTGATTCTTCCATTTAGATGGTTTTAATGACTCAGTGGTTTATGAGTTTTGTTTTATTTCTTATCATAAAGCTGTTGCAGTAAAGCAACATTACAATGATAAAATGAAATGTTTCCACGTTTAAATGATGACTAACTCATAACCAACTGCAAGAAAACCACAGCTAAAACTACTTCACTTAATAAAGTCTAAGCACTATGTGGATTAACTTGCTCCAAAATTCCAAACACACTAGATATTCGAGTAAAAAGGTTTGATATAGCGCGAGCTTAACCCGTGGTGTCGGGAGCACGCGCGTTTATCCACGCAATCTAGCTTCCGTGACGTCAGGCTCTTTTTGTCTGCCACACAATCTGATCGTCCAACTTCGTCCCACTGAGTTATGGCTCAAAACTTACCACTTCACCCGACCACGTCGCCGACAACTTTAAGGTCTACGTGTCTTTATCGGTCACTTTGTTCCTAATAAACTTTCCAATAAACTTTATCCACAGACTGACTCCTATTAATATACGAGTCTGTTTGCAGTTTTCAATCAAGCCAAAATTTTGCCACCAACTTTTTGTCTAGAGAATTCTACAATATTAAGAGCCCGCTGTTTGCCCCTGATCCCTGGTAAATTACATCAAAACTAAGGGTTATGACAAAGAAAACACAAAAACTTTTCCAATTACATATTCAACGACTCCGCTCAGAAGAAATTCACCACTCCTTGAACAAACGCCTCTATGAAAAGAAATCACCGAATAGGTGAGCGCGGGGGTAAACTCACGAGTAAACATTTGCGTATGTAAACTGGAATTATTCACGAAAAAACTTTTAATGGCGTCCCCGGAGTTCCCGTCAAACATTTATCAACAAAAGAACGAACGTCCCGCAGGCGATGGAACTTGAAATGTATGGAAATTACCCAGTCACGAGCGGAAGAACAATTCACTAACGTCGGCGGCATAGGCAAATGTTTTTGTTGCAGCTTGTTTCGTTGTGTAACTTGTTCAGATTTGAAGTTACAACTACAAAACGCGGTTAGACGCTTATGACGCACACACATGGAGTGGATAAATAAAACAAACCAGATCATATGGCTTTAAAAATGAAACATTCCGCGGATACAGATTCAAATCTGCGAGTGATTCGTCAGATGTTCGCCGTCGAGCGCGCGTAGCCCCTCGTTGGGCGCCAAATAACTCGGAACGGAATAATGAACCGCTTCAGATTCTTCAGCAAACAATCCCTGTCATTGCTCGACTGCAGAGAGAAGATTAAAATTTCATAAATTTTACTACTAATGCTGAGATATTTAAATTTAATATTTTTATAGTTTCTTGGAGTAATATCAGGGTAGGTACAAAACGAGGAATTAAATACTTTCGTAGCAGTTCAGCGAACAGGGGTTCAGTTTGTGTAGATTTAATTATACTCAATTAGTATTAATAATGTACTGTTTTACTATCTATCCAATTTGGCAGATTATCCAAAGAGGTAAGATAAAATAAATACATTTAAAACGGACACTGTTTCATTTGCATTTCAATCTGAACGATATAGCCGGTGGAAAAGAAAATCTGCTCCGTCGCCTCACTTAAAGCTTTTGAAATATTCCTATAACTTCTGATTCTACGAGAAAAAAAGCCTATTTGAATTGGAAAGATCAAAGCGTAAAAATTTATCGTTACAAAAAAAGCGCGGCAGGAACGTCCAAAAAGACGTCAGGCACTTATTATTTCAACAGAGCGAGTGTCTCGTCTCCTCTCTCATTCTATTTGTCTTTTCGATTGTTCCGGTGCATAGACTCCTCCATTACTCGGCACTGAAAGGAAAGTTTTGTATTCAATTTGGTATTATAATTCCCATTTGAAGTCGCCACGCACCATCGCGCCGACATCGGCTATGTAAATGGGCGTTTCCGGGACTAAGTCGCATTTTCGCCAAAAAAAAAATGTTGAATAATTTCATGTTGACATTTTTTCACTCAAATCTGTGATTCTCGATTTGTCGCACCGCCTTCTGTCTTGCTGTGATAGAATGACCAAAGGAGTAATTTTAGTGCCATCACTTACTGCAACATCATAATACAATCGTGACATTTTTCCACCACACCTGACGCCAATCGATAGGGAGGAGTTACGATAAGGTTAAGCATTTATTTATATAACCACTTGCAACTCCCAGTAAATTCTTCAGTTGTGTAAATATTTCCGTGTGCTTACCTGACGTGAATTTTTATTCTGCTTCGCGCGCTCAGCTCCGTCGGGAGACAAGGAAACATTTCAGAGTTTCTCTTCAATTTAAAATGGAAACTTATCCCTCGGCTACCATAAAGTCTGTATTTACCATAGAAATCCACCTAGCTCGCTGGTTTCGATCCTAACCGGTGTCCACACTGAATCCACCTGGATTTAGAGCGTGCACATTGGCTGAACCGCGCCTCCGATGGAGAGGCTTGCATCTTCGTACAAGGCGACAGGTTTTATTTTACGATATGTTTTCCGCGACCGTTTCGCAGATACTAAAATAATAAGAGTTTTACGTCGCCGCGTATTATGTAGCTTTTATGGCCCCCCCGAGCTCGGCTGAAGCGCTGTTACAGTGGCTTACGAGGGCTCTTGTGACGAAATAATTAACCCAGTGTTGCTCGTATTAGACTCCGCTTCCACCTAACATTCACTACTTATACGTTTAACATTTTATTGTACTCTTTATAAAAAAAATCCTCAGATTAGCGATGTTTTTCCTTTGTGCGTTTTAATAAAAAATAACGATGCCTCTGCTCCTTGGCTGTAGGCTATAACTCAATAAGAGGTATAATGAGGTTGTATCTTTACGTTTTACAAGGAGTAGATATCCCCCAGATCACTGTTAATTAGCGAACACGGCTGTGGCTCTTATTCATTTGAATCCCTCATTCGACATTTTGTATTATGCTATGAAATTGAAATAGCAATGCTCCTATTATGTTATTTTAACGTAATGATTACACAGAACAATGTTATCTGTGTTAGGGTAACTGATAACGATATTAACAGGGAACAATGTGTAATGAGGCACAACGATCACAACTATAAACGGTGATGTTTACTGGCGGCACAAAATCACGATCGAGATATAGGAGCCGGCTGGACGTCTATATTCCAGCCAGAGACAAGGGACCGATAACAGATTACCCGCAAACACGTTTTAAATTCATTTCCCGACCCGAGCGCCGATCGCTCCCCGATAAAATGTGGGGACGACCCGGGAAACGGGGACATATTTACTTTGTCTCCCCGCGGCTGACTCCACCGCGGCCACTTCCCCGGTCAGGTAACGTTCCAAAGTGGCAAAATATTTGTCCTGGCTCGTTACCCGTCTGTTCCGATTTAAGAACATTAGCTACTTCCAAATCTGGACTCACTTTTAAACTCGAATGTCGAATGTTGTTTTCTTAATTTTATTCAACTTGGTAAAAGGAACGGAGTTTTGTAAGAGAAAAAGTTTCAAGTAAACCTATTATGTCGGTGATTCTTTTCACATGGAAAGCTACCAACTTGCACTTTCATGTTACTTTCTTTCTATCGTATGATAAGTTCTATCAAGCACTTTCTATAAATTATCTCGTACCTTATTTTTATTTTATTTTCTGTGTGTGAAATCATCGTACGAGTATGACTTCTCCCGCTCTGGGCGGAGCAGGAGGGCGTGTCAGACTTTTACTGACTAAAACCCACCCGTGTTCCTTCAGTTGCCTATGCCAGGGACCACGGTATCTCTTTCGAAGAACCCGCGGCTCTGGCAGGCATCGGCCCTAGCGGACTCCGTCACTTCGTGCTGACATCTCTTTGAGGCGCGCGTGGAACACAACGCGCCGTCGACTCGGGCCTGGTCCTTGCCGGCCCGCGCCTACGGTGGCCGGGAGTCAGCTGGTGACTCCCGACGTTCAGGGCGTCTCCTGCGGCGACTAGGGGCGTGAGGGCGCAGAGATTGCCTCTCCCTCACGCGCTCCGCCTCCTCCTTTGCGAGCATTACTGCTTCGCAGAAGGAGGTGACGGCTTCCCATGCACTCTTGCTCCGTACCATGGCCTGGAGCAGGGCCGGACGCGAGAGATCGCCGCCGCCGATCGCCGCCACGAGGACGCGGCGGTGCTCCGCCCAAGCCGGGCAGACCTCCACCGTATGCTCCACCGTGTCCTCTGGGCGATCCACACAGTGGTGACACCCTGGCGTTTCCTCCCGCCTTATCCTGAACAGGAACCTCCCGAAACAACCGTGTCCGGTGAGGACCTGCGTCAGGCGGAAGGTGAGGGCGCCGTGGCGCCTCTCCAGCCACTCCTCAAAGAGGGGACTTATCGCCGCAATTGTGGCGTGCCCAATTACCTCATGCCTTAAAATACAATTTCAATATTTATATTTTCAGCTAAGCTAACTCACAAAGTTCTCAGTAGCTTGTAAAATTTTTGACGGGAAACTAATTTCCTTAATCTCTTAGACATTGCGGTGTGTTGTTGATAAGCGCTCAAAACTCGTAACATGGTTGTTGTAACGCTACAAGGCTTCCAAACTTCTACCACGGGTAAGTCCATTAACGCGTCAAGAGCTGTGGACTATGTTTTGACGCCAGATATTTTGATGCACAACGCTTTTTGGCACTCGCTTCGGCTAACAACACTTGCTTTATCCGGTCAATTGCTTTGTGCAAGCCTTTGTACGAAAATTTCTTGTTTTTATTGGATTATGGAAGGTTCTCACCGAATTTAACCGAGCTTTACTGTTCAACAATGCAGTTTTACGTTTCATTGCTTTGAGGTTGTTAACAGGCGGGCTTGGTGGCTGAAATAAAACTCCCTTTAATCATTTATTGGTCCTTATGCCTTTGGTTTGTTTCTTCTTGTTATTTTATAAATTGTATCTGTATCCGAATTCTCATCCAAGGACCCATTTTCGTCATTATTTTGTTTTCTGATTTCGCTACGAGACGTAATTTGATTCATAGTCGCAACATTTAACCAGGTACGGTAGTGCAGAAATTAAAATATATGTTTTTAAAAGTTTATGCAGGAGAACCTAATAAAATTATGAATGTAAAACTAACATTACGTACGGTTCGCTTTTTCAGCAAAAATATTAGAGAGGTGCTGAGTGGCTGAAAATCATAGTCATAACTTTAATGTTTAATTTTAGAATAAGATTTTTGAAATTATGAATATTTATCATAAGGCTGCGTTTTTTCTTCTTCACATTCTTAAAATTAAATTATATTTGAACAACATCTGACGTTAGTTATATTTTTCTTATCCAGCCATTGATCCAGATGAAACCTTGGTCCTAACATCTGCCCACCGCAATTAAGCTAACAAAACACATACAACAACATAACAATGGTCCTATAGCTTGGTATCTTGGTATAACCATAACATTAACATTTAGTTAGTCCTGTATGCTCGGTAACTTGGTATCGGTCTCGATACTGTAGTTCCGAACTGCAATGTTCCTGGTATTACCACCTCCGGGGTCTAATCAATAGCTGAACTAGCCAATGTTCGCAGCCGTACTCTAAATACACCGTATTATGTACTTAGTAATTAATTAGTGCACTTGTACCAACTACGGTCGGTAACCGCTCTATTTGTGTATTTTTGCCTTGTGATTCGTATTCCAATGTATGATTACTGTTTATGAAAACTAAAAACCCTCCGTTATGTTTGTGAGTTTGGACGTTCGTTACTCAACCACAGTACACAAAAAGCAGATGAAATTTGGCACACAGGTAGACTATCTGGATTAAAAAATAATAATATTTTTTTTTTACGGATACATGAAGTAGTTTCCCCAGGACGCGAGTGAAATCTCAAGCAACTACTAGTTAAAAACCAACCCGTTTCTTTTCTGGTCAGAGTAATTAATCCTGATCCATCGGTTTCCAGATGAGTCTCAAAAAGTCGACTGCAGTCTATTGGTCCGTATCGACTGGAGGTTTTTGATTGGCGATGGTCTGTTTGAGCACGTTTAGTTCACATCAAACGTCCTCAAAGCCCGTCTGGTTACTGGTATGTCTGTCTGTCCAGCGGAAAAACGTTAATGAACAAATTGATTACAGTTCCTGAGGTTTTATTAATTAAAACGAGAAAATAAACGACGACAGTTTTAATGATCGTGTACCGGAGGACCAAAAACTGGAAGTAAAATGAAAATTTTCACGCCCTTTGCAAACCAGCCAATAAAACTTCAGAACGATCTAATGATAATTAAATATTGCTATCCAACGTTAATAAATATAAAGGACTCGCTTCAAAGAGGGAAGGTGAAGAATAGGAACGAAAAGTATTTAAATCTCAGCCGTTTTTATTTATCTTTGCAGAGCGCCGCCGGCGGTTAAATATCTGAGGCTACCCGCCGCTCTTCTGGAGACAAATGTAAACACACCCATTGCCTTTGAAAATGCCATCCGCGAATATACGCCAGCATACCATAAATAGTTTTGACGTGAAGTTAAAATTGTTTGTAATGTGTAACGTACTCTTTTTGACGTTTTATATTCTGGTTTGTTTTGAATGTAATGTTTTTTTTTTATGTTGGAAATTATGATTTGGTCTTTGAGATACGTCATATTTTCTACTTAGTTCAACATAGCATGAGTGATTGTCAAAGTTTATTCGTTTTCGTGAATAAAATATGACAACACAAAAGAAACAACTGATTAAAAAATATTGACCTTTAAATATTGACTGCACTTCGTAAACATTCAACACAGAAAAAAGGCTAAAGTATTTTAACCCCTTTCAAGAAACAAAAAGTGGTTACAAAGTCAAAAAAGTTTTCACTTCGCGAAATTCCCTCAATAGTTGAACGAAACATATTTCCTTGGAGTTGTTTTAAAGATGGCATACATAATCTAGCGCGGGATGCGTTTCCTCAAAGACACTGTATCAGCATAAGCTGTGAAACGGTCCTCTTTGACGCAACCTCACGAGACGACTAAAGGGTGTCACGTTTTGCATTCTCTCGTAGCTATCCGGAGTGCGATTGTTACTATTGACAATGTGACACCCTGATATACCTTGCTATACTTTTCATCGGTAAACTAGAAAAGTGGCTCGATGTGAGGGGGATGTGTGGGCAATAAGTCGATGGTAAAGTCAAAGAAATCAATCATCTATTAAATTGACACACTTCTATTTGCCGTGTTATAGCCCCTTCATACAACTGTTAAAGAATGACAGGTTGTGATTTGAATATACGGACAATTAAAGTTGGTATCCGATTAATTTCCCTGACTTAAGGTTGGTACCTAATTGGGTTTTATTAGTTAGTAATATAGTATATTTAAGTAATAATACAATAAAATTGAAAGAAAGAAACTAGATTTCATTTATTTTTATTACCTACCATTCGACACAGTTCTGCTTGTTAGAAAAGTCCTTTCAAAAACTCAAGTGATTCCATATTTTGTTTAACTGATGCTTCACGTGTCGATATACTAAATCGGAGAAGCGTGAGAGGGCTTGAAATAACAAACGAAATCGCTGCCTTGTATTGGGCACGATACAACATTTGGAAGGCAAAAGGAAAATATGAAAAGGCGGAATATTGCCAGAAGAAATTACGATCGCTTTAGATTCGGTACGGCCCATTGAGGGGTGAATTGTTACCTTCGTACATTGCCATAAAGAATCTATTTGTTTTTCCTTAGTCAAGTGATATCAATTGTCTACCATATGAATGTGCTAATGCGATACAAACGAACCCATTCATGCGCCTTTGTTGAAGTGACATCTTTGAAATTATATACGTGATTTTATCTTTATGCCTTACTTATTTTTAGCTGGCAGTTTTCGACTTGCAATAGAGGGGCTCGTGGCTAAATAAAGCTACGCTTATCCAGGTCGGTCCGTGGATGGGTGACCATCTAATACATAGCGGGACCCCGCCGTGTCTCGGAAAGCACGTTAAACCGTTGGGCCCGGCGCTCATATGTAAAGATTTGACAGTCGTTATGGGTAGTCAGAAGCCCGAAAGTCTGCCAACCAGTCTTACCAAGGGGTACCTATCGTATTACCCAGTAACTGGGTTGTGGAGGTCAGATAGGCAGTCGCTCCATGTAAAAGACTGGTATTCAGCTGCATCCGGTTACACTGGAAGCCAGCATAAATGGGAAAATGCTAGGCAGGTGATGATGCGTTTCCGACTTGGAATATGAAGTTGATTTGATTAACGTGCCTTAGGTGCCTGAGCAAAAAAATCCCTTAACTACTTAACATAATTTTCCCTGACTGCATCGTGATCTACATTACGGGTCGGTAACACATTAAACTAACGGTACACGACCAACTAAAAGCCTAGTTAGCGGCGCGGCGTCGTCTAGAGAATTGAATATTAGCATTAACAAGACAAATGTGCCGTTGGAGTTTGATAGTTTCTCATTAGGAGCCGACCGGACCTGTCTCGTCACAACCTACTATAAGCCGCTTTCGCAACTCCTCAAGTATTATGAATATGGGTAGTCAAACTAAAGGAAGTGACTTCAACTGTGTGAGTAAGTTAAAGATAAGTTTTAGCTGCAAATTGTAATGAAACCAATTGAATTGATTTATTCTGTAAATAGGATATCGGAATCACTTGTATAAGTAATATAATAAAAAAAGAATAAGCTAGATGAGATCGGCGTTTCCTATCTGACTACTCTGAGAAGAAAGGCTGAAACAAACTCAGAGGTCACAGTCCCATTTAAAGTCCAGATCTTGGTCAGATCATGTAAAGACCATTTGTGAAATGGTTTTTTGAAGAAAATTCCACACATATTTGAGTGGACCTGTCCAGTCAGGGCAAGCATTTGTCAGTAATCGTGTAGCTCAACTCATAACTTGAAGAGCTCAACGACTCAACGAACTATAATAATCATCATTCATCATTTCAGCCGATAGACGTCCACTGCTGGACATAGGCCTCCCCCAAGTGTCGCCACATTGACCGGTCCCGTGCGACTCGCATCCAGCGGATTCCCGCAACCTTCACCAGGTCATCGGTCCACCTAGTGGGAGGCCTTCCAACGCAACGTCTTCCGGTTCGCGGTCGCCACTCCAGAACTTTTCGGCCCCATCGGCCATCCGTTCTGCGAGCAATGTGCCCTGCCCACTGCCACTTAAGTTTGGCAATTCTTCGGGCTACGTCGGTAACCTTGGTTCTCTTGCGGATGTCCTCATTTCTGATTCGATCACGCAAGGAAACTCCGAGCATAGCCCTCTCCATTGCCCTTTGAGTGACTTTAAGCCTTCTGATGAGGCCCATTGTGAGCGACCACGTTTCAGTCCCGTATGTGATCACTGGCAACACACACTGGTCATAGACTTTCGTCTTGAGACACTGTGGTAAGTTGGACGAGAAGATACCGCGCAGCCTCCCGAACGCCGCCCAGCCGAGTTGGATTCGACGATTGACCTCTTTCTCGAAGTTAGACCTACCTAACTGGACCGTTTGTCCCAGGTACACATAATCGTCTACAACTTCGAGTGTTGAGTCTCCGATCTTGATAGGAGTGGGTGTGACATGGGCATTCAGCATGATCTTGGTTTTGTCCATGTTCATTTTAAGACCCACTCTTCCGGAAGCTCTGCTGAGGTCATCGAGCATTATACTGAGGTCCTCCATGGTCTCAGCCATGACCACTATATCGTCGGCAAACCGAAGGTGAGTGATGTACTCGCCATTGACGTTGATGCCTAGCCCTCTCCAGTCCAGAACCTTGAAGACATCCTCTAGTGCAGCGGTGAACAGTTTCGGAGATATGACGTCTCCCTGTCTCACCCCTCGCTGCAGAAGGATAGGTTCGGAAGCTTGGTCCTGAAGTCGGACTGACATGGTGGCGTTTTTGTACAAACACTTCAACACCTCGATGTACCGATAGTCGATTTGGCACCGTTGGAGAGACTGCAGTACAGCCCAGGTCTCGATCGAATCGAAGGCTTTCTCGTAGTCTACAAACGCTAAACAGAGTGGCAGGTTATACTCTTCGGTCTTCTGTATAATTTGCCGCAGCGTATGTATGTGGTCCACGGTGCTAAAGCCTTTTCGGAAACCGGCTTGTTCGGGAGGCTGAAAATCGTCAAACCTGCGCGCGAGACGATTCGTGATGACTCTTGAAAACAACTTGTAGACATGGCTTAGAAGTGAGATGGGCCTATAATTCTTCAACCGGGCATTGTCGCCCTTCTTGAAGAAGAGTACCACCACACCCCTGCACCATGCCTGTGGCGTTTTCCCCTCGAGTATGACGGAATTAAACAGCTTCTGAAGGGCCTCAAGTACCGGTTTTCCACCCGCCTTCAGGAGTTCGGCCGTAATTCCGTCATCACCTGGTGCTTTGTTGTTCTTGAGCTGTTTCAGAGCCATCCTAATCTCGTACAGGCTGAAGTCCGGGATGTCTTCGGTATAGTGTCGGGTCAGTCTAGCTCTTGGGTCGTTTGCTAGATCTACAACGGGTTTACTGGTTGACGTGTACAACTGTCCATAGAAGCTCTCGATCTCCCTCAGAAGCTCCGGTTTGGCGGATAAGATCCTACCATCGTCGGTCTTCAGTTTCGTGAGCTGGCTCTGCCCAATAGCCAGATCTCTTGCAAATACCTTGGAGCCTTTGTTCCGCTCGATCGCGTCTTTGATACGCTCGGTATTAAAGCGGCGGAGGTCGCTCTTCAAGGATTTAGAGATCCGTCTATTGAGCTGCCGGTATTTCCACGCCTCGTCTGGAGACTGCAGGATCATCTCACGCCGCTCCTTCATGAGCTTGAGAGTGTGATCGGAGAGCCTCTTGTTCTGATCTGTACGACGTGTCTTAAAGAACTTAGACCCGGTCGTATGAACAGCTTCCACGAACCCATCGTTGTATTCGTCCATTGAGCTTCCTAGGCACTCGAAACGGTTCTGGAGTTCAAGCTGAAAGCTCTCGGGGTTATGGATCCGGATCTGTGCTGGACGGAGCGTAGACTTCATCAGTCGAGACCTTTCAAGCCTGATATTGATGTTCAATGTGCCTCTTACCATGCGGTGATCGCTCCCGGTTTTCAGCGTATTGATCACTGAGACATCATTGAACATTTGCTTCTTGGTTGACATGATGAAGTCAATCTCATTTTTAGTTGCACCATCGGGGCTCTGCCAGGTCCACTTCCTGTGCTCACGCTTTCTGAAGAAGGAGTTCATCATATAGAGGCCCTCCTTCTCCATAAAACTAGCCAGTTGGTGGCCCCGGTGATTCCGACGTCCAACTCCAAATTGCCCCACCTGCAGCTCATCCCCGTCTCGCTTGCCCAGTTTCGCGTTGAAGTCCCCCATGACCACGGTAAAGTGAGTTTTGAAACCATGCATGGCTTTAGAAATGTCCTCATACATGGTCTCCACTTCGTCGTCGGGGTGTGCCGAGGTCGGGGCGTAGACCTGTATGACCTTCAGCAAATATCTTGAGGATATTCTGAGTATAAGGTACGCTACCCTGGTCGACACACTCTCGATCTTCACCACGTTGTTCACAAGGGACTTGTGGACGATAAACCCAACACCACCCTGGGACTGCCGGTCACCCTCTCGGAAATAGAGCAGGCTGCCGGATTTCAGGATTACCGTGTCCTCCCCCTCTCTTCGGACTTCAGATAATCCTACAATACTCCATCGCAGCCTGCTCAACTCCTCTTCGAGTTCCGTTATCTTCTCGTCGGTCCGGAGCGTACGCGTGTTATATGTTGCCAGGTCCAGTCGTCGTTGGTATTGGCAGCCGGATCCCATCCGGAGATTCCTCGCACCCCTTGCCACGCCGTAACCTCGACCGCTGCCGTAGTCGAGGGTAGACGGGCTGCCGGGCACTAGGGGCCATTTCTGTAGTGTGCTATCCATTGGGGGGGGTTTGCCATAATCGCCACGCTTGGCAGGCGGGTTGGCGATCGCAGAATAGTTCTTACAAAAAGACAGAGAGCGCTGCTGCCCATTCTCTGGTAAGTCCCTTAGTCGCCTCTTACGACACCCACGGGAAGATATGGGATGGTGCTATTCTTTGTGTCCGACACCAAACGGATAGAACTATAATAATGAATATACTACTATACTATGAATATATAACTATAAAATGAATAGAAACTATAATAATGAATGAAATGAATTCTGCACTTCACTCTTACTGCTAAAAATATTGAACAGTGAGAAGATTTTAATCAGTTCGTCAATCCAATATTTAGGGACGTAATTTATTCGTACATAAGAGCAATATTGTCTCATAAATCAGAACCGGTTGGCTTGTAACATCCGTGTCAAGACGCAGAGTATATTTGTGATTATTCTCCCGCTCGCCAGCCTCCCACGATAAATAACAACCATTAACACGTTTCTTATAGTGACATTAGGCTTTATTGGATCCACGGGACTAACTCAATCTCATTGAGTCATATTATTTTCATAAAACGTAATTAGGGAAAGGCAGATAGAAATTATGACGAATGTAGACCGCTAACTTTTCATTAAGTACAAATCACTTTTAATGATAAATGTTACCACGTAAATTAGTTCTTTTCGTAAATGTTCAAGGTTTAATTCCAGTTGTTTAAAAAATAGTGAATACCATAAAACACAGCAATGCGCCCACTGCACTGTATTCATATCGTCTCGTATGCAAATGAACGTCGCCTCTAAACGTTGCCCTTTGTTCCTCTCGCTCTGTATCTGTTAACTTTTATCGCACAACTTTTCCTCAGACCAGATTAGTTTTGCTCTAACAGTATCGTAAATTGAGCGGCCATTAAGCTCAAGTTTAGTGAGCGTAATGATCCGATCTATCTTACAAGTTTAACAGGTGCGATTTAAAAGCGGATCGTAATACGCGCGGATACTAAATAACCCTTTAATTAATATATTGTTGAGCAACAGAGCAGTTTGCCGCATCGATCCCGGCGTTAGCCCGACATAGTTCGGCCCGAGTTAAAATGGCACGCGAGTTGCGCTCGAGTGGCGGTTACCTCCTGACGTCTCTATTCGTTACCAAAGTAACCAAGCCCCTACAACTTTGTTCACACAAACTCGCTGCTCCTACTTTCCCTATAAAGTAGAGTTGTGACAGCGAGTAATGTCTCCTTATATTGTTCTGGGGCTAAGAGGTTTGCCTCCTAGTTGTGATGAGAATTGTTAACTTTTACATCGTCTTGTATCTGCCTAATTTATCGCAGTCACACTTTGAATTTTTAATACTCACATCTCAACTACACCGGCAAGTGCAAACGTAATAAATTATGACTGGAATTTATATTACTCGTTGGAATCGAAGAAAACATCGTTACGGCTTATTAATGACTGCGGAACGTCTTAATATCCGAGTTGGGGCAAAGAGTTTGGGCGATAATCGATATTTCCGAATATCGATTATGAAGTTAGTGCGAAAATCATCCGGCGCGGGTGGGCGCTTGACAAATGTCCGTTATAAGCGCAGAACAAATTGGTGCAATTAATTACGAGTGGAGCTTGGCAGCGCTGAGCCGACAAATATTATCAAGATCGTTAATTTCGACATCTTAGTCGAAGGCGGTCGGGCGGGATGATATTAAGCATTAGACGAATGTGCGGCGCACACGGTGCGACTCGCGATGGTGAGATCGACAGTGCGACGCTGCTTAGCGCGCATCGCCTGGTTGTTAGCGCACACACAGGCTTGTTAGTGCGCCGTCTGTCTACACGCCCGACACGCTACTCGTGAACATTAGCGGTAACGTACATAATAGCTTAGGTACCTAGTTGGTAAAGCTTACCTTATTTCCCAGAAAATTATTTTGTCTCAAATTTTACTTCAGAATTTTGCTTGGTTTAAAATTTCCACTGAACAAGCTCCATTTATTACGTAGGTGCATAAGGTATTCTTAAGCTAATACTTTTATGTAAAGTTACTAGTACCTACGCAAGTCCTGTTTTAAGAAATATTCCACGTAGTAGTATTTATTTTTGATACATTTTCCTTCTAACTTAAGTAAACCCCTTCTTTTAATCAAGGCTAAATAAGTTAATTAACACTCTCTGGGCACGAAGGTGAAAAATTGTTCTGTTAAGAGCTTTAAACGAATTAGGGAGATTAACATAAACGGTATTATTAATGCCCTGAACTATACAATATTATATTGGTCTATGCATTGACTTCTTGTTGGCAGCATTTGTAGCAAGCTGTTACGCAAATCCATGTATGTTTTTGTTAACGATTCAATTCCGCCGAGTTGCTTGCGCCCATAAAACATGAATATAAAATTGTGCGAGTAACGCATGACTCTTAATGAAAAGTATATTATCTCACATAAAAACATTTTACGCTCGTTTTCAACGCTGGTTATTAAATTAAATCATAATTTACACACGTCGAGTTAAATCAGACTGTAAGCTCGTGAAATTGCAATAAAAATTATTAGACTCGTTACAGCCTTTCCACGCTAGACCCTTTTATTTTTTTCATATTAGATTCATTCTCAGGAACAATGACGTCATAAATGCCGAAGCGATTTTTCATTCGCATCGTAAATGTTCGTTTTCTCTCGTTTCTCCCTATTTTATTCGGCCACAGAAACAAGGTGCTCCCGACACGAGTTTTATTATATAAGCTTACCCTACTCTTACTGTGATGGTGCATAGTGGATATAATATTTTATTTGACATCCGTCGATGCCTCCAAATCTTGATGGAATTGCATCGATGTTATTGTTACAGAGTTCGGGAATACTCGTGGAGACTGTTTTCTCTAATGTCGTACTAACATAGCTCCTAAGTGCTCGCTACTAACCCATATGGATTCTTGTTCGAAATAAAGTTTTTGATTGATTAATTGAATATCCGAGATCTATCGTATCACGATTAAATGGCATTATCTCGAAACGATTAAAAAAAAGTTTAGAGGCGACGCGGGACACCCAGTTGGAAAGAAGTTCCATTCGCTGTATATAACAGGCACGATGAAATAATTTAACAACGCTTGAGAGTAACTAAATGAAAAAACAAATGTGTCGTGACGGTCAAAATGTTACACTTTTTTCGGTCTAGCTCTCGCATAACGTGCGAAAAGGAACTTCGTTCCAATAATGTACCTAACTAGGTAGTTGTTTGCTTGTCATTGAAGGTAGGGGAGACCGGGGCGGTAATTAACAAAATTTATATTTTCAGTTGTTGCTTCAAAACGCCTAAACATTTTGATATGATTTTTGTGTTAAATGATGTCCAAACTATTCAATAACCAATTTGTATGGTTTTAATTTGACAAGAAATTGGTACTTTTATCAAAAAGTCGATTTTACTCAGAAAAGTTAAAAATTAAATACGGTAAGTATTTAACTTTTAACTTTTGGGGTTATAATTAACGGTTCCGTGGTAAGTATTAATTGTAATTGGTGGCTGTGTTTTTCTTTTTGTTTTTGTACTTATGTGTGCCTAAGTGGTCTACTAACATAGTTTTTAAGTTTTGGTAAAACTAACACGCTATGGGCCGATGACGCCTGATAATAAACGATTTTTATTTTTATTTATTTATTTATTAACAAAAGGGACAAAAATTTAAAACATTCTTGGTACCTACTCGTCCCGAATGTTGTAGGTACTCGTACATATCGATTAATGATCTCTGAAGAGTGTTAGTGGCACATAAATATTTCATATGACACGATAGTGCTATCGGATATGTTTATGGTGTTCATAAAATCGCGTGCTGCCAGTTTAGGAACAAATGGTATTATTTGTTATATTCTGGTTATCGTTTTATACACTACACAGAGTTTTATTGCAGACAGGGTTATTTTAACATGTGTAGTTTCCGTTTTGTACGTATAAAAAATGCCTGATACTAATTAGTACCCAAATGTCTGTTGATTTATCAATCTAGGCCATTTAAAGCACACAAAGTCTCAGAAATCTGAACTGTTTGTTCTGAAATCAATTTCCGAGGGTTTTCCTGTAACCACAATAAAAATAAGGTGCGTACTTAATACCCGGTTAAATTGACCCTTACTTACACTTATTCGCTGAAGAAGTGGGGCTACAAAAGTTCCATACTTGAACCAGATAGCTAATTCTCGTAATTTAAAACGTTCAAAATCTAGTCACAGTCTCATCTCAGCGACAAACAAATGTCTAAAACTTGTCAAATTGTAGGGAAATTAGAAGTATTTTTTGACAGATTGACTGAGATCAGATTGTGAATTAATGATTGTGTCTTAAAATTACGAGAATTGCCCCTCAGATATTCCACTTTATCCCAATTTTGCTGAAGCTTTTTCAGTGAATTAATTTCCAGATGTTATTTGTCCAAGTATCAAAAGTGATATTTATCATATGCTACAGATTTTATAAATAACAACAGAATCTTTGTGTCCCATCTTTTCCAAACGTTTTCAGCACATTTTAATATCACTAATACATTATCCGTATTGATTTCCGACAATGGACTTCGATACTCCTCTTTGACCACGTAAACATATCATTTTGCGTCCTTACTATCTGTAAGAAGGGCCCAAGCTCGTTCGTCTGTTATAAGTAAACCTTTCATGTATATTTTATTCCCTATATTTTGAAATGTGGGCCCCTCGTATCACGCTCATTCAAATGACATATTGGAGGAACGTTTGAGTATGTTTCTCATCGGGAAAAGATCACAGTTTTCTTTCGAGAGTAAAACCAAATACCATCTTGTGAAGAACCAATCTAGGGAATTGATTTTGCGACGTAGGTCCCATTCGTACATAGCCGCGCACGTATTATGTGGACAGATTACATTTTTTATTAATACGTTCATTTCACGATATTACTTACCTAGTAAATAAAATATATATCCTTTTGTAAACTGTTGTAACTAAAGAAAATAAAACAAACGCCCGATTTTTTGTGTTAAAAAAGTTCAAGCGAATTTGTTTGTCTACAGACTTAAAATCTAAAGGTATTATAATAAAATGTCCTTGTAAAAAATAAGCATCATTTAAACGGAATGGCAGCAGCTTTTACGCTTCTGACGGATACGTTCTACCTGGTACTGATGAGCCTCTAGACAAATAACGTTAGTCCCCGTATTTATACCCAATGTCACCATTGTCTTCATCATGAAGGCATCATTCAACATCATTCTCCATTAAGTTGAGAAATTGCGAAGGAAACGATAACTGCCCTCTTTCCCAACACAATCCGCCTTCCTTCCACAAAATTTTCATCCGTGCTGTTTTTCGTTGTTGTGAAAAATGTTATTTAATTTCGGGCAATTATTACACGCGCTTTACGAAATTACTCCAAGGAATAGGACTCGCGAATGTTGGTTTTATTTCAGAGAGAACGTTCCTCTTCTACAATGGAATCTTTATGCTGAAAAATGAGAATCCCGCTGTTATCTTTATCTGTTTTTCATAATATTAAGTAAAATGCAAATAAAGGGTCACAGTTATCACAAATGCGAAACTAAGAGCTAAAAGGTTTTCTTTTATTGGAGTGTAGTTCAAACAAAATCTGCATACTTTGTCTCAGAATTTTTGATTACCTTAAAATATTGTGAAGCTTCACGAATATTCTGCGCTAATAAAATAAAAAGCTCGTGCTAACAATTCGAAGGGATTACGTAGGTTTGATGTGACTGTTCCTAATAACAGATTGCTTACCTAATTTGCATTTTCATCATCAAATGTAAGTTTACATAGGTTGGCACGTGTATCACCGTCTGTCATTTTTCGCGTTAGGAACAATTGATGTGTTCGGCTTTATTAAGTGTCTCGTGTGAGTGATATCCAGGCGACGTCGCCAGGTGTGAGCTTCGCGATACAAAAATCCGCGGTGTTGCGTCATTTGTACGTTTTCTTTATTACGTAGCGTGATTTATACCTTAGCCCGGTGCGTTTAACTGCTGAGGTCTGTCATTTCGCCGTCTTAAATTGAGATTGATCCCGGGGAAGGGCGGGTTGACGTGTGCGTTGGCGTGTCACGGAATTGTGTTTTTGTTTTATTTTGTTACGTTTTTCCCTTTGTGTCGGGGGAGATGACGTCTTCGCGCATGCAAAGTCACCTGTCAATATTTTGGCACCGACGCGGCCTTATTTCGCGTTGTTTAAACGTTCAGTTCACACTGCGGTAAAGCACGACATTGATACGTCCTCGTTTCGAAAAAAAATCGATAGTGCCAATTGGAACATCCCACAATTTCAATAAAAGTTTAGTAGAATTTAAAAAAAAAATCAAAATATACATTTAGGTACTACCTACTATCTTTAAACATTTTGTAAGTGACGAATTGAAAATTTGCTGCTTTTGAATTTGCCCAATTACTGAATTTTAGTGCAAAATTACATATTTTGATTTATAATTTGGACTACTCAATTTGAACGGCAGCATATATCACTAGTTACTAGTTTATAGTTTTCCACACCATAAAGTAGTTCGGAATTCTAGCTATCAATTAGTTGAATCCTAAAATAAGACAATGTTCTTCAAAGTATTTCTCTTTTGTCCACAGAGAGGCTCCGACGAGCTTCTTTCGCAGAGTGGCGTCACCGTCATGGCGCCCGCCGCTCCGCACCACGCCGACAATAACAACCAGGACTCTGCTGCGAAAAAGGTAAATAAACCACAATAACTAACAGTAAGATCACTGCAAACTGTCGTGATGGCCCAGTGGTTAAGTCCTTCGCCTCTCTTGCTCGACGTCGTGGGTTCAAATCCAGGCAAGTAAAATGTCTTTTTTAATTCATATGTAAGTATTTTCTGAGTTTATCTTGAACATTACTGACACCGGTGCAAGAAAAAAATCGTGAGGAAACCTGAACTCATAGTTAATATAAGTCTGAAATGGCCACCCGTCTTGAACAAGCGTGGTGATCAATGCTCGGGCCTTCTCTGTATGAGAAGAGGCCTTTGCCCTGCAGTGACAAGAATGGCTGCTATTCTTATTATAAGATGCCTGTTAATATGCAGGTAGACTAACCGTCTTGTTACAAAACGAGTTCCTACTTTTATTCACGCCAGGGGGTCTACTCCGAAGTCGTATCGGCCGAATGTTTGGCCGTTTCCTGCTACGAAGTTACTATTTGGTTCTGTCGGTCCCCATCCTACACTCCTACTCTCTTTCGAATATTGACTATGGTCCCGACCCAACTGAGCCGATCCGAACATTTTTCGCATTTTTCAATAATATTCGGTTTGGCCATGTGTCGGTCCGATCCGATCATTCGCACTTTGCACTTCGTATTAGACCCACAGTTTTTGTATTTCGAACCTTATTCCGACTGAGGTTATCGTTCTTAATACAAAATGGACAATTTAGACTCAGGTTTGAAATCAGTTTTTCAATCAGCTTTTATATTTAGAACTTTCATTTCGACGGATTAAAGCTCAAGATTATAAGATGTCTCGATTTTTTAAGCCTTCGTCTAAAGATAAACCTTGTTTTGTATTAGACTGTCGGCAGGTGGACTTACCCATAATAACAAAAAGTTTTGTAATTGGCGGATTAAACACAGCAACTGTCATGGCGCAGGTGAACTGAAGGCATTGAGCAAATTCTAAGTATTTTTTGTAAAGTTAAAGATATCGATTCTGACAACTTATTAGGTATAGATCATGAATGTAAAATTCACCCACACACAATACAAAGACGAAACAAAGTAGCTACAGCCCATACCTTTACTTACCTTTTTAACGGCACTCTTTTGCTGAAATGTGTAATTAACTGAAAAACGATTAATCGCGATAAAACGGCGGAATCGCGAAACCGTAATAAGTATTAAAATAAAAGGTCCCTCGTAAAAAGCCAACGTGCCATAAAGAGCTGCCCTGAGGGTTTGGGGGCCAAATTTTTATTAATCTCACCCCTGAGTTGCCGATACCGGGATGAATTTTTACATATAGAAATTAAATCGATAAGGTTAACCGGTTAACCCTTATAAGTAGCCAGTGTGTATAGGCCTTAAAATTAAATAAAAAGTAATTTTCGGTTAATTTTTTTCTTTAGGTATATTTTTCAATGAATTTTTAATTAATATTTGAACAAGACGAAAATGTGCTGAAAAGAAACGTAATGTTATACAGAATTAAATATTAATTGAATACGGATGCGTAAAAATAAGGTCCTTTGTTCAATATTCATAAAACAATTTGAAGTACGTGAAAAGAACTTCCATTATCCTATTTCTTTGAACATTTCCTCGTTTCGCTCCTGCGCTTGAGAATGTATTGCGTTTGCAACGTGATTTGATATCCTATCGGTTTGTTATTATATTTGTTATTTTTAACATTCTATATTCTGCATCGATTAGAGATAATTCGCATATGAGGAGTAAAATTTGTACTCGTAATATTTTAGTTACGTAAACTCAAAGCATTTATTTCAAATAATTACAGGCCTTTTTGAGTTGTCAAGGGGTCGGTCAGTCAGAAAGATGAAGCTTGTTGCCCATTCCAAAGCGTAGTAGGTAAAAGTATGTTGCCATATAATGTTTACACAAATTGCCTACGTTAATTAAGTACCTACCCTACTATCTGCATTTTTGTGAATGGTAAACAGTAACTTGTAGTTTCAAATAAATAAGCAGTAAATTATTTTAATAAAGAGGTGTAAAACACTAATAAATAAATCCTTTATAGGTTAAGTATTCACTGCACATATTTCAATGTAACATAAACCGTTACCCGAAAGGTTAAAAGTGTCAACAATGTATACAGTGTGTACACAGCACTAATCAACGAGATGCTAGAGAGGGAAGGCTAAAAAAAATCTCAGCGCAAAACACGCACGTGGCAAAAGGTAGAAAAAACAATCAACATAGAAGAAAACTGTTTATAAAAATAAACAAGGTCGCAGTTTTGGGTCTTTCCTGCTGCACAGTTGTTTCATCGTGTATTTACATAAATACGGGGCGAGTTTTGCATGCACACTTTGTTTGCTACTGTTCAAACAGTTCTTTGTTTGTCGAGACCAGTGCTGGCCGTGTATTCCAACCACCAAATGGATTGCATCATCCATTAAAACGGAATAACGTATTACATTCCTAGGTCAGATTGTGTTACATATTCCTCACTTACTCTACGTTTGTATGAGCTTGGCAAACTAGTAAAAACTACGCACTGCTTGAAGAAGTTTTATAAAAATGTGGAATTTAAAGGCAGACTTAAGTCCCGGAGTGCTAATTAGCTCTACTGCTTACGTTAAAACTGCAATTCAATTTAATAAGGCTCAATTCGCGACTTCCTCTGACGTCTTTGGTAGACTCATGTAAAAGAACCGTACGAGTATGGTGTTTGAAACAAGTTGTAAAATAACAGTATTTACATGTTTGCAGAAAAATCTTATCATTTAACATCCATTACTGAACTTGTCAAAATAAATATCCTCGCAATTGATATGAAAACAAACACTATCGTTATTGCATGATGTATTATACCACAATATTTCAACAATTTAGGAGACTGAAAGTGTAGTGTCTTAAGTAAGCGATGGGCCTGTCACTACGTAGGTACTGTAGCGAAATTAAAAAAAAAGAATCTTCGCATGAACACGATTTAATTTAGTAGTTAAAATAAAATAACACAAACTGATAAAAAAATAGAAAAACTTAGCAAAGGCACAGGACGAATATTGATATTAAAAAGGAACACTGAACGTCTTTGGCGTTCGAGCCCTATATTAAATTTTGTGTATTATTGTTACGCGTCGATTAAGATTCGTTTGCAAACGTTTCTAAACGTACGTAACTAAATAAATACAATTACGTCTTAAATGGGTAATTGGCTCCAAGTCAATTCGTTATTAGGAAGGGAGATAATAATTTAAATGACTGTTTGATAAAATTTTAAACAATGATAATATACGGGTAAATGGTTTATCAAGTAATAGGGTCTACTAAAAACTAAATTACGAAATATTATGAAACTCCGGTCCTAGGCTCCACGCTGACAATCGGAAGACTCCTCGCTGGCCGGAATTTGAATCTTCCTAAACGTGCACGCCGCGCGTAAGGTGTTATGTTTGGTTCGATTCCCAACAAGAAGCTTGTAGCTCGCAATACAGGAAGCAGGTAGGCGTCTGGTTCTAGGGTGGGGGTAGGGTGAATTTTTAGATCGCCCTACAGTCTTCGGAGGAATCGAGTCCTCGAAAAATGTGACTCGCCTCGAGACAACTCTTTAATGATGTATATTGGAGTAATACAATTCGTTTTTTTTCGGAACACTGCCCTTAGATCCAGTGGATGGCCGCGCAGAACTCGGTCGTTCAAACAGTTATACTTTACCGTTAAATATTTATAGACATAATTTCATTGTGAAAGCAGAAAAATAATATATTTAACTTCCGTCGTGTGCCAAAAAAATCCTTCAAATCAAAAGTCTCGGTAAGAGAAAAGACATGACACTTTTTGATTCAAATTTCAAACCGATTTGAAGAAAAAATCCTTTCTGGTTAAAAATAGGGTTGAATTTGTTATAAAAGAAGGTCGTTCGTGATTAAATTATAATGTAGCATTAAAATTTGCTAATGCTGCAGTATGCACTGCTAAAAGTTTTAAACTCAATATATTACCGCTCCTCGATATTTCTTCGAGCATCATACTTCGTAATAAACTGTGAGTGAAACCAGCATTCTTCGGTAAACATAGGTAATACTGTAATAGTGTGTTTTCATTCCCAAACCTTATATTTAACATTGCCGTAGGTATCATTTACGCAAATTAAATAGAAGCGAACCGTCTCCGTGAAAAGAAACCATTTTCTTATTCTTCCCTCGGGCAGTTTATTTCCCCCGCTGTCACCGGTCATTATGTCACTGCGAAAATAAAATATCATACTGGGTGTTGCGTACAAGAGAAATGTTTTTTTTTTATTTCAATAGGAATTATACGTAAAACCTTTTTAATGATTCTTGTAGGTATATTTTAGATGTGTAGTCGCTCTGAGGAAATTGAAATTATTCTTATTTTTTTTTCGTATTAATGTAACAGGAGTAAGTACTACTTTTTATCTGTAGTATTTTATTAAGTTAATCCTCTCAAGAAACGTAGGATATTAAATTGAGTTGTATATTCTAATATATTTCCCAACTTTGACAAGAACGAAGACTTCTGTTTTAATTTTATAAGTTGAGTAGATATTTTAATGCCTTTTAAACTTATTCGATTAAAGGATCATTAAGCCATTACAAAAGTAATCCTTGTAACAATACATCGAAGATCCATTAGTTCGTAATCATCTAATCCCAAACAAGATTCATTAAATGATTCCCTATCTCTAGCCAAACAAGGTAGCCATTTTAGTTTTGCGGCGTTTTGCCGTCCATTTACTCTCACTTGTTAGGGACACCCTGAAAAAACCTCGCCGCAGTAATCTTAATTACATTGTGATCTCGTTACTGCCCGGCCTTAATTCATAATTAAATAGGGACGTGTCCCAACGTTGCTTATTTATTTGCTATTTTATGATTTAGCGATTGCCCCGCTTTTTTTCTACGATGAAAATTAAGGCAGTGCCTTTTTGCGACACCCCTTCTCCTTTGTTACCCTGAATATTCATTTGGTGCCTATCGGCGGAATGGCGACTCGTTTTTAAAAGTATTTTTTTATGTTCTCCCTTTGTGTTGTACTGCAAACACTTCATGCTGTGAAAATATTGAAGGAAAACTCAGAGCTTCTGTTTTTATA
Source organism: Apamea monoglypha (assembly GCA_911387795.2). Classification (NCBI taxonomy): domain Eukaryota; kingdom Metazoa; phylum Arthropoda; class Insecta; order Lepidoptera; family Noctuidae; genus Apamea; species Apamea monoglypha. Next base: position 7,770,384 of record OU426918.1, read on the forward strand.
TACAATGTTTTATGAGCTATATTTGGGCCATTAGAGGAAAAAAAAATATAGGTAATTTTTCAATGTTTGTAGAGTTCCCATTTTCAAATTGAATGAAAAATGCAGACAGTTTTAATTAATTTGAAATGTTTGCTTCGACTTATGTCCTACATATAAGTGTATTTAGTAGAGTCCTCTCGTTGAAATAATACCAATTTCAGAGGGAGCACGTCTGTAGAAAACACAGTAATCAACCCTCGTCCTCTTTGACCGGCTCATTAATGTCCAAATCAAGTAATTAATTATGTTCCCCGTTTTTTTTTTCCTCATTTTCTTGACGTTTTCTGTAAAAACGCAAAGGGTCTGCCTTGTGAAGATCAATCAAATCAGAAGATGTCCGGGGACTGCGTTTACCACTACTTAAGCATTTACGAGGTTGTCTTACAGAGTTACGACTACGCTTGCACAGGTTGACTGCTGATCTTATTTGGAGAAGAATTTACGATCTATTCTGTCCCTTTTTTCTTATTCATTCGAGCACCTAATTGTTATTTTCTTTTTGAACTGCCCCACTCGGTGGAACGGTAAATTAGCTGGCTAAATTATAAATAGCTTTCTGTTTTATATTCGAATGACGCACTGAGGACGAGAATAACTTATTTAGTAAAGTATCCTAAACAGCCTTTGGAGTTGCAAGATATTTGCGTATTGTGAGTGCTAAGCGCGTACGCAAATAACGCGGCCGCGTTTATTGACTTCGTTAGTACATAGTTTAGTTGCTAATAGAACAATTAACATCATATTGCTTACTAATGTAGCCGCGCAAATAAACTTCATTTCGTATCTATTATTCTAAGTTATCTGGTGTACAAACATATATATACACTGGATAAATCTCTAATACTAAATACACTAACAAACTTTTAAAATAAAAATATAATATCCTAACCTAATTAAAACTATTAACAAACTAAAATATGGTGTCGAAAAATACTGTCCACTACTGTACACTACTGTCCACTGGTAATATACCCAAGAGACTGGCGGCATTGCCACGTTGTATGGCAATACTTAGCCTCTGGCCAAGGTAAAAGCCAGCCACGCTCACGGGAAGTGTCAACCAGCCGTCTGGAGATTTCATTGAACAAGCTATGAGCACTCAGGCCCGAGGGTCTCAACCCCAAACGGTGCGAAAATATATTTGCCGATAAGGTTATTGTACTTTCGCCGCTTGAGGTATTCCGCCAGCACAGCACGCCGAGGCAGGAAGATGGGATGGCACAAGAGTATCGACACAAGTTATCTATCTTAAAATAAACTTAGAACGTTAATGAAGCAGTTCCTAAAATCGAATGAAATATAATATATAACCATTCGCCGTCATCGATTTCGTTCCCAGAAAATTCAGTAATCAATCAAATGATCTCATAAAGATATTCATTGCCGGGCACTTACTATTTTACTGCTAGTTTTAGGGGATACTAAAACCATTTGGCTATCTTATTTTACGATTTCCTACCACGAACGCGGCCTGAGCGTCTGTTCAAACAAAAACTTATGGCACGTGTGATTTAAGACATAGTAACAGATGGAGGGGAATGTTTACTGTACACCTTTATAGTCTGTTATCGTTATTACATACATTACATAACATTCAATGTAAGCGTAGGTAAGTGAATTGTATCGATCGCGTGTTTTTATTTCATTCAATTATTCTGTCAGTTTTGGGTGAATATTTTAGTGTTTATTGACAGTTTTGAGAGTATTTAAAAGCCTTTTTAGAAGTTCGTTTCACTGGCTACTTAAAAAACTTAGCTCTGAATACATTTGGTAGTGCCTCATCTAGAGATTGCCTTCATATCATATCAGCCCGTAAAAGTCCTTCATTGAACATAGTGCGCTTTTGGTTGTTCGCTGCAATAAAATTGTTATTGTTACATTTTTATAGATACAACCATTTATTTTTACTCTGATAGTGATAAGAGATGGTTGACTATGCAAAATAATCTATAATATAACTTAGTATTGCTTTTAGGGGCTTGTTGCTAAGTAATAACAGCCGCACGGGTCGATCGATAAGGTTAAGCCACGCTTGCCGCAGTTGGTCCGTGGATGGGTGACCATCTTTACATACCAAGACCCCTCCGTGCCTCGGAAGGCACGTTAAACCGTTGGTCGCGGCTGTCATTCGTGGATCTTTGACAGTCGTTACGGGTCGTCAGAAGCCCGAAAGTCTGACAACCAGTCTTACCAAGGGGTTTCGTATTACCTAGTAACTGGGTTGTGGGGGCCAGATAGGCAGTCTCTCCATGTAAAATACTGGTACTCAGCTGCATCCGGTTAGAATGATGCAGATGATGATGATGAACTTAGTATTGCTTTTCCGCTTCATATTTCCATCATTCTTTATTCTTACAACCATCCCGATTATCAGAATCAAACAGGCTTACCTTACATCGTTTAATTTAAACCCGCATAAAAACCGATCGTCTCACTTAGCCACTCCGAACTAGAAAAAACCTTCAACTTAGTTACGGATTAACGGATAACAATATTTATTTCAATGAATAATGTTCTTAAGGCAAAATGGCTGGAAATTGCAAAGCGATTCAGGCCCAGCGAAGGCCACTATTAAAAGTTTACCGGCGCGAAGTTGTCCCATTCTTATGCATGGATGAATTAGCACCTAGCTAAGTAAAGTGTGGATGTTCGACCACTTTCCTTCTGGAATATTCTTTGGGAAGTTCCGTAGCTATACGGGAAAAAAATAAAAAAGAAGAGTATTTTTAATTTTGAGACCTATATTTTGACCAGAAATTTAAATAGGCATAGTCAGCGACAAATGTCTATTAACACTTCAGTTTTGTTAATATTAATTATTGAGCTAAATAATATAACATCACGCTTTTATGCCCCAAAGGGTTGGGCAGAAGTGTACCCGAAATACACATAAATAATAAAATAAATAAATAAATAAATAAATTTCGCCAGCACGTTGAGCAAAACATTTAATTAAAATCGGCGCAGAAGTAAAATTGAGAATATTAACTTTTAAATATTAATAGTTAACTATTAATCAAATGTATTGAATAATTTTGTGTCAATTTAGATTGTGTAGGTATAAGTAGCAGTGTTAACGACTTTTGTCGCTGGTTCATACCACAGGGGCACATGAACCATTAAAATAATTGACGATAATATAAAATCTCGGTGAGTTTCCTACCTTCTAACCGATAACCGATACTGAAAATTTTCAGTGATCAACTATTATATCGCCCATAAAAACGGCTTTAGTAGGTAGAATACATCATTTTGGCTTTATATCTGTATCATAGTGTAGGTATAGCCTTAAAACCAAAACTTCAGTGTCTCTATAATATTTTTGAAATATTTTACATGTGGCTACTCCATCGAATTTTATGAAGCATCTCGTAAGTTTCGAGAACAGTATCACAGTGGATGTCTTAAACCAGTGAACAACACTAAGTTTATCGATTCGTCTGTCGTCGCCACGTATCGGCAAACCAATTTCCTGCACCTGATTTTTACAACTTTTCACAAGAGATAAGAGGTTTTGTTAGTCTTTTTTGTCTTATAAGATAGGCGTTAGATTTAAGTAGTCAGTAAAAATTCACCGGAGATGTAACTACCCGATTTTCTAATCAAAAATCTTTATGTCTGTGTTCTTTTATGTCTTTTAATAACTTAGTAACTTCTCATATTACCTATTATTCATATTGTAACTTTGTTAGCTTGGTTGTTAATCTTATTGGGCATGATGTGGTGTCCTATAAGTGAAGGAGCGCACCTGCTTAGTACCTGAAGGCCAATTCTCGTAATTTAAAACGTTCAAAATCTAGTCGCAGTCTCATTCGGCGACAAACAAATGTCAAAAACCTGTCAAAATGTAGGGAAAATTAGAGGTATTTTTGACAGATTGAGACTGAGATCAGACTGTGAACGCCCTTTATTTTATGTGTACATCTTTTGTTGGAGATCGTAAATAAATAAAAAGTAGTTGCTAAATAAGCCTTGCTCGCACTTCACTAACGATCGATTTGAAATGCTATAATATAATGCAATAATTAAATTCAAAGTTTGTTTTACAGACCAGCCAGACGATTTCGTCGAATTCACTAATAACGCCTACGATATAATTTCATACTAGTTATGCTACCCACATTTTCCGAATAATTTATATGCAATATCAATTAATAAAACTATATAAACGCTGTGCTTCTATTTATTTGATGCTTCAACTATAATAACTAGCACGGAAGTAGCTCTCAATTTGTATCAAATAATATCATTGATGGTTGGCAATGATTACAATATTCCACTGGACTGCCAATTAAAAGTTTCAACGAATCGACTCCAGCGATTTCTGGTGTAATAATGCTCTTGAAATTTTAACGGCGGATGCAACTGCAAATGTGGTGCAAGCCATAAGAATCAATCATGGCGGATTGTTTTGTAAACTTCTATTATGGAGGAGGGTTAGAAAACTATACTTATTTCCTTGGATATCGGTTTTTTCTTATATTTATAGAATACATATGACAGTTTGTCATATTTTCAATACAAATCTGTCAAACTGCAATAATAATTCCGTAGATAAAAAAATATCTGACTATTGAAAAATCATGCCTAAGAGGATTTTGTTTGGTTCCTTTATAAAGTTTGGAAGGATTTAGAACAGAACAATGTTATTTGTTTTTAAATCATCAGCGTTTCCTTTGCTTGATGCTTGTATAGGTATTTTGCTGCAAGTAGGCTAGACCCAAAAGTTTTCTATACAGTGTAGCACGGACATCGACGTACAACCAAGAATTCAGCACACGATATGCGTTGAAATTTTTTGGAGGTTGTTAAAAAAACAATTGTTGTTCCATACATTTTGACCACGTAAGTCACTTTTCTCTGGAACAGCTGATAATTTTTTTGATAACCTTATTAAGTTGGTTTAATAAGATAAGAGCTTTGATGACAGGTTATTTTAGAGGTCAATCTGATCAGAAAGCTTAAACCAGCAATAACAAATCACCAAATACAAAATACAAAACTCGTAAAGGCTGCACGGAAGTGATCAGCGTTAAAATAAATTCAACATTTGTCGCAAGCCGAGTCGCCGACGCAGCTAGGTACGGTAAATATCGCTGCCACATGAGAACTTGCGCTCCATACCTGTGGTACTCAAACTTTCATCGAGTTGCTACCGAACGCCTCACTAAATCGCGATTGTTATTAGTTCAAGGGTTCCGATACTGACTTTGAGAGACTTCTCTGCGATACTACATTATTTCTCAAATGACAGACATGGTTAAGAGCCATCAATAAACGTACTTTATCGCCTAATGTATCTATGATAACTTTGTCCACTCTGTCGTGAATTGTCGATTTGGTGTCATTATAAAAAAAACGCGAATGTATGAAAAATTAAGAATAAGCTACCCTTCAGTAAAAAAAAAACTTGCAGTACCTTTTGTAACTTTATTCAAACATTTAAAATATTACTCAGATTAGATGCAAGAACATCTTACATGCTAAGACCCTCTTTGAAATGAAGAAAATCATCTTGAAAATGTCTCGACATTCTACAGTTATCTTAAAAATGTTTAAACATTTAGAAGCAAGGAGCAACGAGAAATGTTATAAAACGATTGTTGTCAGACATTCTAACAATTCACTGGGGTTTAGTAAATTGAACGAACCAAAAGCTACTTAACACAATATTAATTTATTAAATAGTAGACAGTACAGCTAAAAGTTTAACGAATCCTCTTACGTGAATATACGGTAAAGTTCCTAGAGATTTTGTTTACATAGATAAAATAAATATTTGTGGGAAGTTTTCCTGCATCACGAAATCGATTACGGTGTAGGCTCGGGGGGCGTTTTCTTTGATATTCGCTCAGTCATTGTCGGCCTATTGTGGATACCGTAACTTGTATGCTTTGTAAATAATTGAAAAATCTATCTAATTTAATAAGTTTTTTCTACACTAGACCCTCGTCGTACGTAGGTATACTAGAATGGAAATTTTATGAGCGCATCCAGAATACATTTCCACCTGTGTTAAAAATGGTTATCTGAAATCTATTCAGCTTTCACAGCCCCATTACCTACCATACCTATCGAGACTAACATCTGCCTTATTAGTGCGCTACCATATTTCTGTAAAAAAATACATCACCGTAGTCAATTACTGTACTACCCGATGCAAAGTAGTCGTCCAAGACAGGTAAGCGACGAATATCAAAAATATAATATCGTTAGCTTGGTACGACTATTATTAAGTACAGTATAAACGTTTCTTAAGACTTAAAAAACAATAACACGATCCCTAACAGATGTTAAAAAATAAGACGTGGCTCTTAAACGGGGTAATACCACCCGTTTCTGATGGGTCGAGCCTGACCCGTGCGCCACAAGAGGATTACAGAATGTCGTTTCCTTAGTCACTGTGCTACCCACGACGGGACGTTTCTCAGCGGGCCGTAAGCAGAATACTTAGTGTGTTCAGGTACATTTGACTCGTGTTACGTTTACTTGAACGTGCCAATATTAGTGTTCGGTTACAGGGGCGTTACATGATTACTAATTCCGATTCTTGAGATGAGTTTGAAGTTGGTTAGTTACGTTATAAGAGGATGTTAAGGTTTTTGTTGTCATTACTGGTGGAGGAAGTTTATATAGTGCTAGAAGTAAAACAGATTAATCATGAGAAAAAAGGACTTTTTCTGTAACCAAACTCGGCTAAAAACTCACAAAACGAACGAAAATAACTAAGTACTAAAACAATTATCGCTATTAGCATAAATGGTTTGCAATGAAAAACATAGAAAACAAATAGCATTTAGATGGAAAAAAGATGGGTTAAATTAAACTGTTCACAGAGTTTCCCTTTGAGGAAAAATGCTTTCAATAATTAAACAGCCACAGAATTCTTAAATACAGCACAGACAAGTGCCGTAATTCTTTTTCAGAAAACATAATATTGTTAAGTTGTGGCAGCGAGTTTATAGCTCCATAATGTTACCGCAAACAAGTTTGAAAACAGTTCTAATCGCTGCTAAAGTCAAATTTCCCCATATTTTATCAATTTACGACATTACTTCAGCGTGGTTATGTTATTCGATACCTGGTTTAATATCTTAATTTATATTGCACCTGAGTTCATACACATAGCAAACTCCTACGAAATATACACGAAAATTTAAAAAGTGAGTGAAATGTTAATTAATTAATATCTGAACTATAAAATTCGTGTTGATAGGTCAAAGTAGACGTCAACACAAATGTACTCATATTATAGTTAAATGTGAGTGATATGGTGCCGTAGACGCGGCCAACTGAGAAATAGTGTTTCAATAAACACGGCCGGCGCGATCACCGGGAAAATTGACCGATTCCGGGAAATCCTCACAGGAAAAATGTCATAAGATAGTTTTTTTTCTATCCTAAGAACCAAGCCAAGATTTAATATTTATGGATGAAATGTGAGACGGAGCGGATGATTTAAAGTGCCTGATGTGGAAATCGTTCCTCGCAGATTTTCTGACCCAGCGAAAGTAATGTCCTTCTTTACGTTTTACGTACCAGTTGTTTTCTTTCGTGAGGAGAGAAAATACCGAAATGTACCTTCGAGGTGGGCGAGCGTGTGCGACGATTTATTCCTCCCTTTGCAAGTCACTTTGGAAAAATATTTTTTTTATTTGTTTATTTACGGAGATTTGGTTCTTTTGATGTCGATTCTAACGAAATTCGGGTTGTTCAAAAATATCATATCTGTGTACTCTTTTCTTTTAGTTAGCGATTTGTTTTTATAAAAATCTGTGAGTTCGATTGTTTTTTTTTTCTCGGTTGGTTTGGACCCGTTAAACGCAACGTAAAAATGTTTATTTTGTAAAACAGACTGTATACCTAATCAGTATTTTCCCTACCCTTAATCACGAATTCGAATAATTAATCGGATCTATGTAATACTTTTTGGGCTTTTAATCACTATTTTTAAAGAAGTACGCACTAAAGTCTAAATAAAGTTCCAATCGTATTTCTTAATTGAGTGCAGGTAATTAAAAAGTCAATCGCATTGTATCAACAGTATACGGAGTCTAGCCACTAAAAGCCACAATGGAACAGTTCTCCAAGTGTTTCGACTTTTCCCTGCACTTTTGTCAGACCAGCTGCTCACTTTGTCTGAACTTAACAAGGTCGAACTAATAGGCATTAGACTCATTTGTTACACCTCCACGCTTCGCCGCCCGCCAAAGAACGTAAAATGGAGACGCTTAGATACCCCGCAATTCCCCAAATCTTATTCGCTGTTCCAACTGAAATGTCTGCTAAGATTTCCTCTAAAACATAATTATAATCGTGAAAATATTTGATAACGCTGTTTTATTACACTTTGAGAGATTTACACTTTTTAAAAATTTGTTTATGATTTTTTTACAATCATAAATTGCGCTGTAAAGGTTGCTCTTTTCACTTCAATGGAAAGTGAAGTGTCATACAAAGCTACAATATATTCGGGACTCGGTTCGAGCCCGCCGCCGTAATCAAAAGGCTCTCTGGGGAACAATGGCGCCCACATCGGGGTTGGGCCCGATAAGCCTCGACAATTATACTACATCGACTTTTCAATTATCCAACCGGCTCTTCCTCGCGAACAATGCTAGCTTTATTTATGTATATTAGTACGGTCATTTTATACGCAGTGTGCCTTTTACATTCGCGTTTGCTCAGCTAGAATCGAACGCCATTTGATTACAGATCATCGGGTCCAGCGAACACTGTGGACAATCTTTATAGTTGTTTTTCTTTACTAACCGTTTCTCTTCATTAAGTCCTTTGAATAATATTTTTTATGAATCTTTCTTTTTTTCATCTTGGAAGATTAATAGTCAGTTATCAGTTTATAACTTGGTTTATTTACCTAATATAATTTAATTAACATTTATTTTCTTTAACAGGTGAAACTCGAACAGAATGTGGGCAAACCGTCGCGGGTCATCCACATACGGAACATACCTAATGAGACGACAGAAGCCGAGATCATACAACTCGGCCTGCCCTTCGGGAGGGTCACTAATGTACTCGTGCTTAAAGGCAAAAACCAGGTAAGATACTACATTTGTTTTTAGTAAATTGGTTTGTAAATGTAATCCTTTTAATAAGCGTATCTATTTACTAAATTTAAATGGTAGGAAAGAGATTTAGTGATACGAGGGTAACTGTTGTTGTTTACCTACCACAATTATCACACGAAACATTAAAAAGCTAGAGTAGAAAGTGACTGATGTTACTTTGAAGTGAACGTTCTTACCACTCACGATAAGAGACGTAGGTACCTAAGCCATCAATAGTAGCTACATTAAGCATTGCCTAAGAGCGAGGTATTAAAACCGAATAGTTACATAATTAAACCCAACTTTGCCAAGCCTCTCGTCAACCACGAAGGCAGATTAGCCAAACTTAGGCCACGTAACCGATCAGGCCTCATTTAACAAATGAAGTCGGCCATGTAGCTACTCTAGTTACAATGGCGCTCGCCTCCACAGGAAGCACAACAAGTGGCAGGCACGGCTTGTCCGCAAATAGGCCGCTAACCATTGTCACAGCCTACCCCTACCCACGTTTTATTGTAACTGCAGTATTAGGGGGACAAGGGTTGACTGAGGAGGATTTGTCGGATACGGCACTAATGAGTATTGCTGTGAAGTTTCTTGATTCTTTCTGTATATGTCCCAGTAACCTACAATCATTTTATGGTTCATTAAATACTACGTGTAACCATGTCGATCAAAACTTTAGGAACTGTATCATATCACTCAGTCATAATTAAAATGTGCTGACTAACTTCCTGATAATTTGTTTACCGAACAACAAAAACGAACCCAAATATTGAAGACGCACGATAAATGACGCTTTGTATATTTTAAAACAAAGTGTTACGCCGACGATGGAAAGCAATTTTAGTATGATCGACGTCCCTACTAACCCCCGTCAAACGAGAGACGTTTATCTATTGCGGGGTCAAAATGAACGGTGAATTTGGAACAAATATTCACTCTTACATTTTAGGCCCCTTTCCCATTTTTACCAGCTTATTTTTAAAAGTACCTTTCTCGAATTGAAACCCAAGGGAGAGATTGCATCTAAAATTGTACATTGCGGAAATTAAAGGCGATGACATCTAATATAAATTTCAATTTGGGTCGAGAAGGGCTCATGAATGAGTGTAGATCGAGATACGTTTACCGTGATTGACCTCCTCGAATAATATTTTATGATCATATTTTATTCCATTTCTGTGTCCGTTTCTGGTCGTGTTGTGGTGAAGCACTTGATACTTGAGCTAACAACGCCATTTGTTTTACAAAATAAAACAAATGACGTTGTTAGCTCAAGTGTGTAATATACTCTGAGTGTAAAGTCCAGGAACAAGTTGGCGAGGTACAGTTAGTAATCCATCAAAATGTATGTTCACATCATCACGCGAGCGCGAAATACCAGCAGGTTATAAGGCGAGATCCAGCCGGTTTTACTGCGTATTTTACGTCGAAACACCCACCGGCCACGTGCAATGAGAAATTTACGATTTCCCGCTGACAAATTAAAAATGAGTTAGTTTACAACCGAGAAATAAAATAATAAAAAGAAAATCCTATTACGCGAACGCAGGAGGCAGCCGCGACAATGTTATCCCGTCTAATAAATAGCTCGCATGACATCCACCCTGTATATAGCGTGGCGTGAAGGAAAACAATCTCTCTTATAGCACGAGAAACAAGTCGAATCTCTTTTTATGAACGGTCACAGGCTCTTTACTTGCTTTTTCTTATAAAATATTCCGTGTCCTTTTCTAGCCATACTCGAGGTGCAAAGTACTGGAAAATTTTCATAAGTTTCCATTCTTTCTATTTGCGATTTAAATATTTCAGCTTTAAAGTACTTTGCGCAAAATTACTGTTTTTTAAGAAATAATAAAAACGTTTGGATTTATTTTTCTCGTAAAAAAATCCGTACAAAATCTTTTCGCAAAGTTAACACACCGCTAGATTATTTGAAACTAATCAATATAAAGTACCGCACGTGGTCGACGCTAGTCCTTTGACGCACTCAGAGTGGACGATGAAAAGTATCGTTGGTAGTCGATGGTTACCGAACCTGTGAGAGTTCGGTTACAAAGGCGCCATCTGTGGAGAGGTGGGCAAACATGGATGTGAGTGGGTGCGGACAATCGCCCCCACTCTCGGTGATTAAAGCGAAAGAGGCGTTGACACTATTTTATGACCGTCGCTCGCGTGACAGCTACGGTTCTATTAATTTGTGCTGCATCGATTTTGATCCCGTAACAGTTTTCAATGGGATGAAATTTTGGATACTTTATGATCGAGTGTTTAATTTTCTTCGACTTTTACGCCTTTTATCAAACACTTCAAATTATACGATAATGCCAAATAAAGACGATGCGTTACTAATCAGTAAATATAAAGTTCGTATCTAAAGAAAAACATTCAATTTCAAATGTTATATTGTGCTATTTACTTTGAAAATGCAATTCGAATCATGTTTTTCCTAGTTCAGGATTATTTTTGTTTTGCAAACATGTTTTGTATAAATATATTTGTGATCGATTGTTTATGTAATACACAGTAAAACAAATAGGGCTCCAAAAATACGGCACGCAAACGTTTAGTTTACATTATACCTATGTCAGAATTTTCCGCTGACCCCGCTTTTCATCGCAGTGTATAGGAATATTTTTAATTAGCCCCGGGCAAGTATTCTATTTAATTTGCGGCATAACACACACAAAGAACCGTGTGTTTCGTATTGTCAGATGCCAAAAGCAGGATACTGCGGTTTGAAAACGACGTGGAATAGATGAATTTACGGACGAAACGGCCATTGAAATCATAACGCTTTTAGAGAATGATGCAGGCTACAGAATACTACATAACGGATCAGTCGGCGCGTGTGAAGTAGGTTTATGTATGGTTGGGGGCTCGGATCCGATTAATTGGACTCCATAGGCCCGCAAACAGAAACCTAGTTGGGGTGCACCGCATTACACTACCGCTGTTGTTAAACAATTGATTTATCTCTACGAGCGAGGAGTTTGTACGTTTTAACGACCCAACAAAAGAGTTGGAGAACTATTATTCTGTCTTGTCCGACACTAAACGTTGACAGATGGTGTTTAGAATGTTTGGGATAGCTGCAAAGTAGGACTGTGGTCAGATAGAAATGACAATAGAATTTATCGTGAAAATATGTATAGAAGAGGTCGAACGTATCTTGGGAATTTTATAAGCATTTTGTATACATTAAAACCTAATAAGGTATTTTAATTTTCAGAATAATTTCCGACTGTCTCTTTAACCAACACAACGTAAAGTTTTTTTTTTGTTTTGTTGTTGTGCAGGCATTCCTCGAAATGGCGGAGGAGATATCGGCAGTGGCCATGGTGGCGTACTTCGGCGGCTGCGTGGCTCAGCTCCGCGGCAGAGCCGTGTACGTCCAGTTCTCCAACCACAAGGAGCTCAAAACCGATCAGACACATAGCAATGCAGTAAGTACCTTTATTTTGTAAAGATTATATCTTAATTTTGAGTAGTGAGTCTTTGAAGACCAACAGACAACTGGGTAACTTAAATGGTGTCAGGCAAAAGCAATAGCTAAAGCTAACCGCTAAAGCTAAACAAAGGACCAATTCTACGGAAATTCAGAACACGTTAATTCCTCATATAAATCATATGGCTACTAGTTATTTTAATCAGCTGAAAGGCTACCAAATCCGTATACATGTGGGATAAGCTCAATTTTCCATGAATGAAACTGCTGATTTCCTTTTAATTCTTGTATTTATTTTTCCTTCTTTTAATCTAACGTCTTTACAGTCTTTTCTTTCTCAACCTAGTTCCCCCTTCTGCTTCTTCTACATTTTAAACATTTATCCACTATCTCTTGCACTCCTTGACTATTCCGTACATTCATCTCTGTCATTCGATTATGCTTCACATCTGTCATTCATCTTCACGTCACAATTCACTATCCGGTCGTAACGTTCCGTTCCTACATACATAGAACATGTTAAACATTGAATATAACAGCAACTAATTAGGATTACGCTCACGGGCTGGATAGACACAAAACGCGGCTACTCAATACGTAATAACGTAATGACAGTTCAATTAGGCCTATTACACAACAGCGGGATTATCGTGCGGTATGCGACCGGGCATTAAAGCCGATGTTACAATTGCGGAACAGACCCCCCGGCTGTGGCCTGCACTCGACCTGTTAATTTAATCTTTGTTAGGGGCATCGAGACCCCACAATTTAGATAACGGTATTCAATAAACCCGCATGCCGCGACGGGACATAGTCGCCGACGCCGACGTTGTTCCGATTTGATTGAGTTACTAAACTATTACTGTTCTGTCTATACATTTGCCGTGATACCGGCCGTGCGTGTCGTGACTACTGAATAATTTCACGAAAAGTTGCCTCGTTTATAGGGTAAACGGTCGTAAATGGACGAATCAGTGTGTGTCGCGATTATTTTGTTCGTATGGGAATAGGTTGTGAATCTCTCGATGACTTTGATTAATGATATTTTATTTTACCATTAATGTACACACATATACAAACAGACAAGAAAAAAAAAAACAGAACAGAAAAATAGGTACAAAGGTGATGCTTAATTCATAAGAAATATCTTCCAGCATACCTGCAATAGAGAGATGTAGACAGCGTGTGTAAAAGTAAACAAAACACATCGTGTGTAAAGAAGACAAAAAAAAAACATAAATAATTCACTTACTAACACTAAACAAATATTATGAGAATAAATACTTACATGCATACATACTTCTAAAATAAATAACACTTAACGTAATCAAGATAATCAATACATACACAACTATGATGAAGTGGAAAGATAGTGTTCTTTTACTCTTCTCTTTTAATGTGGAATTACTTTTACTTTTTCAATAGGCGGATTAAACATTATAAATAGTTCTACATTATTAATAAACTTGCCTATCAAACATCAAAATGATGTAGTAATAAACATAATTGCTTTTTCTTTCAAAAAAACTTTCTCAGCTTCAAGATAAAATTCATATTCAAGATAAAATTGTTCTCCATCTTTAATAGGATGTCACTCCATCAGCTCTCTATAATTAACGTTCCCACTTAACATCTTCGCGCACTAAAAAATATGCTCAACTCTTTAATGTCGCCGTGTCTTGTTGATTGCTTTGGTTCCCTTTATTTTATTTTTATTACTTCGCCCGCTCACTCATAATTACGGACACAGTTATTCACAACTATAACATCCTTTATGCCTCTCAATAAGCGGTTGTAATCAAATAGACGCGAAATAGATCGCCCAAGTTAAACTAAAGTTACTCTGGTTAAACTGGTAACTAACCCTTTAGGAACTTATTTGTGTCTACAGGCAGGTTATGTCGCTGAATCTGCTCAGTTAACCGCATCAAAACGTTAGTTAGCTAGTTCCATCCTCTAGTTTGTTACTAAACGCTACACAAGTTCGGGACTCTCGTACTACTTGTTGTGAAAAATAAAGCTGGGATCCCGAGCACCTATGTCGCAATTCGTCACTATAAGAATCAACTGGCAACGTTCGCCGAATCTTGCCACCCTCCATAATAAGGCTTTCGGGATAACGTTAGGTAAAAAAGGAGATAAATGCCGAACATTTGTGAGTGAACCTTTCTTACCGGAGGCTCTTCGGCAATGAGAAAGGAAATCAATATTTTCGGTAACAAAACACCCAATGGGAGGATTAATTAAAACGCTTAATTAGTTTCGTTTATCCACGAAACCTATCAAAAACAAACCCTCAACCATTTTGATGGCTGATAATATTGAGATATTGTTCTTGCCTAAATTTGTGTTGCCATTATTGAGGGGATGGCACTCGATAACATGCGCAAGGGTTAGCGTCCGACCACGGGGAATATTTACCCGCCGGATTTTCTAACAACACAATCATTATTTGCCACTAATAATATAATTTACCCTTTTTGGTAAAAGCTTCTTTGACGTCGTAATTTATAAGCCAGAGAAAAGTTTACATAAGATATTTAGATAGATTATATCACATGAAATGGACTAAAAATACTGTTAACTATTCAGTTAGCGTATTTAGTTAATATTAGCAAGTCTGCTACTAGTCATTTATTCACAAGCTTGCTCTTCACAAATATGTACAAAGCATTATTATTGTAACATTAAATAATATTCGCGATACATTGTTTATTAAATAGTTGCAGGTTGTTTGATCAAATTGTCGGCATCGCAAACAGGCGTTTGTGTCAATACGTGGCTAATTAATGTGATGATTTAACTCAAAATGGATACATCTATGTAGGTGTCTATTATCTGTTTGCGTTAATCCTTGTTTCTCTGTAGTGGAGTGTAAATATTGATCTGTAACATCTTAAGCGAATTATGGTAGACACTGGGTACAAATATATACCTTGGTTAAAGTAGGTGTGGTTATTTGTTCTTTGATAGTTTGAGGCAGGGGTAATCAAACGAAATTTGCGGGTTGGAAATAGGTGTTTATTTACAAAGGTGTGTTAGTTGAAAGTAGGTCATTGTAACATGAATTCTCTAAAATTGGTGAAATAAAAACACAGCTTACATATGTCACAAACATATACCATGTAAAATTTTTGTATTTAAAAAAGTAGAAATAATTAATATTACCATGGACAATATGAATATTACATATACTAAAAAACCCATATTAAAATCATCATCGCAATTTCAGTCCAAAAAAATAACCGAACAAAAACGATCTATCTCCCAAAGGAATAAAAACACTTAAAATTCCTCTTCAAAAAGAACTCCTTATTTCGGTGCCTAGGAAGCAAGAATATAATTTGACGGAGCGTCATCTGTTCGATACCTCATAATGATGTGACTCCGACGGGAACTCGTTACCATTACCGACGACTTTATTCCCTGCACATTTTTCATGTACCTTTTAAACCTTTAACACTGGGATTTCTTTGTACAGGTGCAACTGATAGCTTTTTACAATTATTCTACTGATATTCCTATCGTTCAAAGTGGATTTTAACCCCATATTTGAGTAGATCTTACCAATATTCTTATCCATATTAATATCAGTCACGAAATAACCCGCTTGAATGTTTTAATTGAAACTTCAGCACTCCTGAAAGTTTCGATAATATTGCGCTATTTAAGCTTCAACAAGACAAGACAACCTCTTAAAGTTAATAAAAAATGACAATGTAGGAACATAGTGAACAGATATGACCCAAACTTTAGTGTACGACAAAGAATCAAAGTTATTGTTCATAAAACTAGAATATAAGTGCACCATTCACTTTCTTCTAATCTATTACTCATTACCAATAAAATATCAGTTTGAGTCTTAACACTGAACGCATAAGTACATACAAGATAATGTCACTATAAAGATTTATCGCTATCTAGTCACATTTCGGGATCTCTTTGTAGCGCACTATTAAAAGTTATAACGAGGCTGTTACGAATAGACTGGCTAGGCTTTGTTATTGTGATTCACATGAAAAGACACGCTTTATACATTAGGGGCCATCCATAAATTACGTCACACGAATTTCATGATTTTTTGACCCCCCCACTGGCCTTGTCACAGCTGGTCACATTTGTGACCAGCTGTGACCTCCCTAGAGTGATGTCACATATTTTGCAATTTTACATCTAGGAATTATTTAATTAAAACAGCAGTTCCGAAATTTAGTTTTATTTCCATTTATATTATTTTTAAATAAAATTAACATCATATCAAACATTTCGAGAAATTAACAAAAAACAAAAACGAGTAATTATATTAATTAAAGATACAAAACTTAATCATCTTGAGTCCATGGACTTTGAACCTTCTCCTTTAAATTATTTATAACTGGCATAGCAGCCACTTCTTTCTCGTTTGGGTTGTTAATGTCAACATCTTTTTCATCCAACCACACAGCATCATCGTCATCATCCAAACAAAGAATTTCTCTGGCACGTCTAGCAAATATTCTTTGAGGACGAATCTTCGCGATGGGCAAAACTTCTTGTTGACTCTTATGTGATTGCTTGTGTTGATTAGTGCCCTTGTATGATGCAAAATATAGACCATAGATGCCACATGATCGTTTAAACAAGTATGCCTCGAAACTGGGTAATAGCTATCACACGGAACTTGCTTCAAATGTGGTGACGCTCTAAAAGCGCTTAGGTGGTCGGCGCGTAAAACTAGTAGAGCGAGTGGCCGACAAATCAATTTGAACCTTTTTTGTTTTGAGTTTTTCGTTAATAGTTCAAAGTTCATGTGTTAACACTTAGATTATAATAGATTTTGAAATGTGACGTCACGAAATTTAGGACCCCTCCCACCCCCTTGTCACACAATGTCACACTTCGTCGACCCCCTCCCTCCCCCTTAACGTGTGACGTAATTTATGGATGGCCCCTTATTACATCACTGAGCATCCGAATTTAATCGTACTGACGGAATTGTCTCCTGAACGCTCTCGACTTGGGAGAATGACGTCGACCAGCTGCATTTTAAAAGAACGTGCATTGAACGCAAAGCTTTGATCAATCATGCGACGAAAAAGGTTTTTGTGGTGGTTGAATAGAACTCTCGTAGTGAAGCTGGAGTTATTTTGTCGCGTCTCCAAGACGAATATCTGCCAATGGTCGCCTCTGAAGGATTGCGCGCCCCCCGAATAGGACATTTTAAATATCTTCCGAGTTCGATATAGCGGGCGCCGGTGACACGGAAAATATTTTTGATGGAATCGCATTCCCAAAATCCTTTTGTTGCGTGTGTGCTGAGTTTTTTGCTTTTGAGATTTAAATCAGAGAAAAAATGGTTCTATATGAAATAAGCGGTTCAAATGTATCAAATAGCAAATAAAGGAAGGAAATTACAAAAAGAAGTAATGGCCGAAAAGCTCTAACGAGCTATGCCGAAAATTAGGTAACAATTTATAAACGCCTACTGGCTAGTTATTATCAAAACATACATTTTGCCTAATAGTTCCAACAAAGACATATCAAAGAATTCGTAGCAAAGAAAAACAGGAGTGTGGGGGAACAAGTCAACGTGAATTTGTACCAGAGCCTTTGCCGTCGGCGGCAGGCTTACCATGACACGGTTAAAGCCTTATTTTTGTGTCTGGCCTGCCCGCTTGTCAGCCCGTTGTCGCACAAAGCCATGTGAAAATATAGGATCAAAGTGTGCCGCGCCTTTGCATGCGATCGTAACGTGTAAACAACACGCTGTATTTCACTCGCGTGTCATTACGTTTTTTATTTGAACCTACCGTAGATCGCGTTGAAGGCTTTTCACGTGGATATTGGGTTTTTTTAGCAGTAAAGTTTAAGAAAACTTGTTGAGATTTTCTTAACTGAAATATACAAAGTCTTTTAGTAAACGAGTACAATCAAAATTAGTCCGTGTCACAAATATTCCGAGCCTGTCCGATACTGAAAAAATCGCATCATTTATATAACGAATTTATGAATGTTATCTAACTCACTAAGCGCTCAAAGTGTCGCGTCCACAATGCCGTCCGCCCCTATATAACGACGCAACAAAGTACCGAATTGTTCCCGGACGATACAAAATAAGTTTATGACCCCCCTTTGTTTGATGTGGTCAATGTTATCTGTTGGTCTTGGACACTCGAAGGTGGCTCACGCGTGTGTCAGATAACTCTCCTCTCCATTCCCCTATTACGTTTCATTGTTCGCGAAATTATGAGAGCGAAGGGCTGTTGTTTGTACATACTTTTTTCTACGTGACAATGAATGTTTTTACTTGCTGAAGGACGTCCTGAAATGTGGGAATTAACACGTTTTGTGTGGATGTTTGAAGCGCACTTGACAATTGGGAATCTATATTCAATGTAATTTTTGTTATCTAGGTTAGAAAGGAAACTCCAGCCTATATGCTAAAGTAAATATAAGTTTAGAAGACCTCTCTCAATGTTTCCAAAACCTTGCATGACAGAATCTTGATCTAGTTATCCCGTCCATCCTCACCCATACCCTAAGTTTGCTACTATACTTAGTTAAGTTCTAGCATAGTTATTTCATAAGCTAACACACGACATATACCTTCGGCGTACACTTACCTATTATTTATAGGTAATATTTTTGCAGTCGGCATCAGCGCAGGCGGCGCTACAAGCAGCGCAGGCCATCTCCAACAGCGCCGGCGCCGCGCTCGTAGCCGGCGCGGGCGCAGCTCTACAGCCCGCGAATGGAGGCACGGAAATACAGGTAAGAATTAAATTTTTCTTGATTTCTATACCTTATTTTAATAGAGTTACAGATCATAATACCAAAACTATGTATTTTTGTCCTATTACTGTCACCTAATTTGATAAACATAGGCTTCTTCCATAGCTCAGATGTGACCCGTAGTCAACAATCGTGTTGAAAATGGCAAAACCTTTATCACCCAACGAATTGCTGAAAAAAATTAACATAAAAAGATATAAAATTGAATTCCGCGTTGTCAGTGTGTGACAACTGTATTTCGCAACAAACGTGTCGCAATACATCACTAGATATTCAAGTAAACCCTAAATTCATATTATTCATGAACGAATACCCTAGCGTACCCAAAATAATTATCTCCAACAATAGTGTTTAAAACTATACATAATTAATTTCACCTGTATCCATTAATCATCTTACCTTAGTAAATAACATAACCTAAATAATACATTGAAATTCCAATGAGCCATTGAAATTGAGCCGATTACAAAGACCTTTAAATATTAAACTTGCCCCACAAATTAGGTTTGGGTATTCTCTAGAGGTCCTAGACTAAGATGTAGACTGCGGGTAGCATGCAGATAGACTGGTCTAAGACGTTCGACAGATTGTCGCCCGGAGGGTAGGGATCATGCAGTTGCATCGGTCAATATACTTTGGTAGGGTTCGAACGTAGTGGGTAAGATGGCGATTTTCCGAGGAGATTAAAAGAAATCTGGCAACAGTGTATAATCCATTTAATTATAATCCATTTCCATTTTATTTAAAATTTTCGCACACAAAAATGTACAAAGGCGGACTTAATGCCTTAGCCATTCTCTACCAGTCAATCCCCTTGGTTGAGACATGCTCTTCTTGAAACAGATTTTGCAGACATCTTTAGGTGCCAGCCACTTCACAAAATCTAGAAGAGAAATCACGAAAAGTTTTGTAGCCCATTTAAAACAAATGTTACCTATGTTGATAGTTTATTCTTATTGGACGTAACATTAAGTCCAAAGTTCCCTCGTGTACCACATCTTCATGTCTGATGCAATATCTAACTGACATCTGCAAGAAACACCCAACGGGTTTATAACAAAGACACATTGGACAATATCGCGCCGCTCCTCAATGTGTCCCTACCTTTACCTCTATGTATCTTAGCTGCAGTCACAAAGTGTCTGTGGGGACTTTAATTACTGATAAGCTTTTCTCATAAGCACTAATTAATGCTTTTAACAGAAGTAGATTATTATACTCTTTGTTCTTAATTACCGTGTAATTGATAGCTGAACTTCCTTTTGTGTTTTAATTAATTAATCCAAACATTTCATCTAAACAAGCAGGTACTTGGAAAAGGTTCTTTTGTGCTTATTTCTTGGTTTATACACGCGCCGTCATAATTTTGAGATTTCCTTATTAAAATCTTGGGTTACATTGGTTCAACCACTGGTTTCAATCTGATCCATGGTTCGGTTTGGCAGTGTTAATATTTTACCTCTCTAATTGCACCTGTATGACTACCTACAGCATATTTTAATGTACTAGTTTTGTTCACAGGGTGGACCCAACACAGTCCTACGCGTGATTATAGAACACATGTTGTACCCGATCGTGCTCGACGTACTCTACTCAATTTTCCAACGGTACGGCAAGGTGCTCAAGATCGTCACATTCACTAAAAATAGTAAGTACACACCCTCCTTTATTTCCACCACGCTCTTTGATATAAATGGCACACACGTACGCAGGGTTGAATTTACGGGATATAATTATGCATATGCATGTTCGTAATGTTTGCGGAAGACAGTTACATCTTCAGCGACGAACGCAATTTTGATGGATGAGTCCTAGGTACGTCGGCAACCGCGAGTGAGGAGAAGGCACCGAAAAAGGAGGAAACAGAGGGACGAGGGAACATTATCGCACGCCTCACGCACCCTCAAACAATACCTCCCAGCCTCACACGCCAAACCTCAGGAGCCTTCCGTTTGTTTTAACACAATTTTGCACAAAATCCACCTAATTAATTATGCAACCGTTCTGTAATTTGCTTCAAATATATTGTTTAATAAGCCTTTTGTCACACTCGCTTTGTGTCTATGGCAACCCAGGATTACAGCGGCTAAAACAACTATTATTGAATCGAAACGAGGCGAGCTTTAAAATTAATTTCGGTCGGACGTGTTATAGTGATAGATTTACCAAACATAACACAGGGCCGAAATCCAAGGGCGCAATCCGTTTAAAATTTAAATCGTACCCTCATGCATATCCTAAATAAATCCGGCACACAGGAGGCAGGTAGGTAGGTACATATTTGATAAGCTCCCCTGAGCCGCGGGCAACGTGCGGCGTGGTGGTACCGAGTGCCGACATTACAGTTCACTCTTGGCTAATTACACAGTACCTAGTCGAGAAACCTCAAATCAACTTTATTTAAAAACCCCGCTGGGCAACGCCCGCGGAATTATTTAGCCGAGCGCGAAAATTGCAAGCTAAAACAGTTCTTGACGACATTTCCACTTAATTAACCTAATTTGATTCTGTTTAATTAAAACATTAATAAGGTGAGAGACTTCAAACATTGCAAGATTGTGTTATGCAGCAAAATGAACAAAGATAATTGATAAACTGCTACGAGTTTCCATAGCAAGGTAACTACGAGTTGACTTTACCTTGCTTCAAGTTTCGTCCGCCTCACCATTACTAATATCGATAAATTATATACTATAAACTAACATCGTAGATGAACCTTATGTATACTAATCGGGCGATAGATGCAATTCTCTAGAGTAGCGTAGAAGTTGACTAGCGTAGCACCGGCCTACGTGTGCTACGCAAAGCAAGTGCTACGCGGCCTGTACACAATCCCCGTAGTGCTACGCTGCCTGTACACACTGGCCTACCAACATGAGCCAACGCAAAGTAGCGCATTGAATATCAGCTACGTTTGGCAAACATTTGTTTACATGTCGATAAAAACACGTGCCGTGCCTTTAGGGAAGAAGTTTAGAAATTATATTCATTTGCCGAATTAGCTCACAGAAATTTGTAATTAGAGCAATTGTATACACATAAGCTTAAATAATCTCTTTGATGAAAGCTATAAATTACAATCTTGAATTATGAAATACCTCTAGAGATCCGATTACTGGAATTAATGATAGACGAATACTCATAGAGCAGTGAAATTTTAAAAAAGAATTTGAGTAATTAATTTTTATCGGTCCCTTCATTAATTAAGTCGATTCGGACGCCGTTTTAGCGTCAATGATTAACATTTAATTTCTGATATTAAAACCGTCTTTTTCATAAAATAAACAGGGTTTCAGTTCATTTTCTTCTTATTGAAGCTTTATTTTAGCCTTGACCAATGAACTGTCACAGAGGATATTGTTATTATCACTACGTTTGGCAGTTTAGTGATCGTAGTACCTAATGTTATTAGCAGATAAAAGGATATTGCTGCCTTAACCTTTTGACACTCTCTTAATCACAACCCACGAATGGATGGAAGTAGACAATTGTTTGTCGGGAACTACCCCGCAAATATTGTCATAAATCGTACACCTCTTTATTACAAATCTATTTGATAACGGTAGGTACTGGAAAGATTTATACAGCATGTTCCTTCATCTTAAACCCTCTGAGAAAAAAAACAAAAGAAAGTTAGGTAATAGTGCCATGTTGCCGGGATAGCGACTTGTCAACTTTTATGAAGAAACAGTTGCAATTTTAAATCCGATCCGCCTTGTTTTATCCAACGTCTATTAAGTTTTGTTTCATCCAAGTACTTACGTTTAGTTCGGGGCATAAAATTAAATAAGTTTATTTTACTACTTCAACTGAAGAAAATCTCTGCCTCATCAAAAAAATACAGGCACATCTGTACCTAAACGTTCAAACATGAACACAACCCCTATTCAATACGTGTAAGGTAAACAACATTCCCATAAAAAAGCTATCAAACTCAAATCACAGCAATCTGCCGTTACAGTTAATCGGTTTTGTTCCGCAAAATCTCAATACACGTACCAGGATCGCAGCGGGTATAAGCAGTTCAGTCTCATAACTTGTCGGTATCATGACATCAGTTCTCCTAATGCAGCGTTTCCAATTTCCGAACGTCCACCTTTCCAAGCGGCTGTTTGCTTTTTTACCACATTCATCATTGTCCAATTGTAAAAGCTTTTGTCTCCGGACAATTTCCCGGCACCTATTCTGCTTCTGAATATTCATAGCGGCACCTGACTGGGGCGTTTGACTCTTACATGTACTGCAGTGATATTGTAAATAGCATCAGAATAGCTCCTATTACGTTCAAGGAAATTGAGGTGTCGTATATTTTTTAGCGGCTGCGACTTACGAGTTGTCGGTCGTAGGTTTGAACCCAGGCAGCCGCTTTACTTTGTGTTGATTATTTCATCATCACTGCTCTCAAAACGGTGAAGAAAAAAATAATGAGGAAACCGGCATGTATTAGAACTAAAAATTCGAAGATATGTGACATGTACCAACCTGCACTGGGCCCGTCTGAATTACGGCTCACCGAGAGGAGACCTGTGTAACAACAGTGGGAACATTATGTATATTTTGTAAGGCAAAAATAAGTTGATATTCCTTATTCTGGTTATAAATAAGTTTACCTAGCTCTATCTAATCATGTTAACTGGTCAGGAAAAATATTCATTTTTCAATATAAATAATAAAGTGGTCTTACCCTCGGTAAGCTCAACATTAATTAAACTATACGTGTACTCTAGAATCTATTAAAACCGTATCAAATAACTAGACGCAAACTGTAGTAGGTTGCATATCCGAAACGTATAAATCCTTATTTCAATTATCCTGTCTCGTAGGGGAGCAAATAAACCACATAGCTATATCGCTCTCATTTTCGCTTTCAATACCCTCTGTGTGTCACGCACCTGCCTAAACTTACCTACAAGTATATATTTTACCTGTTACACGATTTACATAAAGCGTTTTCTTATTATTTATGCCGATGATACGAATATTCGTGCTTTTTTCAAAATCGCTTACATAATCGCTTTGAAATTCCTCCGACGCTGCGAAGTTATAATATGTGACATAACTTTTTACCCCTATTAAGATGCTCAATCTCATATTCTGAATTATTCGTATAAGTCATCGCTTCAACAGATTAAAAATTTGAAGGGGTTGTCAGCTATCCTTATCAACGTGAGCACACGGGAGTTTGAGTTTCCCGACATCGGAAATTTAATATTCCGCATTTATTTACGAGTTTATTTACACATTCGCCGTCTACGTTTGGTAAAGCCACAATTTTCTTATAACATTCATCGCATAGAAGTTGTTGCCGAATTTTGATTCATGTTGTTTCATGCGTGTTACTTTCATGAGTTCCGAAGTTTACCTGATGAATATTCCGTTATGTTTATATCGCGTTAATATTGAATGTGGCGTAGAGAAAACATTTACAATAGCGGTTCCGCTCTGTTGGCGCGTCGGCCACAGGCTGACGGGAGGTTACCATCAAACGCGTTCCTAATCCCGAAACAAATCTCAATGAAGAGCGCGGAGTCGCCGTAATCCTACACCGCCCCCGGCCCCGACCCCCTGCCCCGCAACCTGCCCCGATTGGCTTTATTACGGTGTAGCAGACCGCTACAATTATTATGCGTCCCCTGTTTGCGGTAGGTGTCGTGTCTATGTCGTCGTTAGATTCCCTTAATTAAGGATTTGATTCGTCTACAGATATCATCTTTGCGGCGTCTTAGTTTTCGCAGAAACGCCGAGAGTGAGCTTATTTACATACTCCAATGAATACCGACGTGTCGGGTCGCAACTAATTCTGCCGAGCAATTTTAAGGAACAACCGTGTTCTCTGATTGTAAGTGCACCAATGCTAACGACGTTGCTGTGCAAGTATTTAGCAATTTGCAAGTAGTATCTGAGTGTCGGAGGCGAAGGTTAGTTGAAAAGGCGCGTAAATTGCGAACGACGACGCATTCAGGCTTGACAGAGCTCGCTCATTTCAGGGGAGACGTCGAGATTTAAGATATCAAATTATACTGTAATCGGTCGGCCGGCACCGCCCTGCCCCACCGCTTAATATTAACATAGCAGAAGCAACCTCTTTGCTACACAGCGAAACGTGGATTACGAAATTTTAATTTCACCACAACTCCCATCTTGTTTTTGCGCAGACATTGACGTTTAAATATTCCATAAACTAATTGCGCATTGGAGTTGAATTTTTAATGAAACATAATGAAGCGGCGCGTACGCTACGGATTGATTGAGATTTGAATTTCTTGCGCGCAATCGGAGCCGCAAGCAACGTTATTGAATTAGCGCTTGAATATTTCAGCTTGGATAAATAAAACAGAGCAAAGGGGACAATTATTTTGCCAAACTTCCATTTTGATTATTGCCTAAAGTGCATAAAACTTTTTGTGTCAACAGCAGCTTGTGAATGGGTTTAATTTATATCAATATTAAACATTTGTACGGCAAATGGAAAATTTACTGAAATTTTATCATAACTATTACGTAAAGTTCAACTTTACTGTGCTCTGTTTTGCATAGCTAGTTATTTTTATCTATATACTTGAATAGGAAACTATTCAAGTCATGTGATGGTAAGAATTGCGACAAAAAAAAACGTGATGATGCAGGACTTACTGTATACAAAGATTCATTACACAGGACATACCATTTTTGTAAGAAAATAGACCCTACTCGGCTAGTTAAAGCTAATTTCCCAACAAAAGTACAATATTAAACGAACGTAGTATGTAGCAAAATATCTCGATAACACAGGTAACAGCCCTCCGGCTAAATTGTAACATGCCTGTGTATCGTACCGAAGATAACGAATAAATAAAAAATATCATATTTGGAATAAGCAAAATCTCTTACAACGTATCCTTTGTTTACGTAGAGTTTTGTTTAGGGATACTCCGAAGTTTTCCTAACAAGTTAGAGGTATTTAATTACATACGCTTTTAATCTTCAATACAGTTCGATGCTACGAGGGTATAACATGTTTAGATAAAAAAGTCTAAAACGAGTCCCTTTTTAAAGAATCTTTTAATTTTTATTCAAAATCATCATTATCTTAATGTTTTACAAGACCTCAAGGAACCAACTGTCATTATTATTTTTCGACATAAAAATAGAGCAACCTGTATAATTCCTTGCAACTTTTAAACCTACAACGACAGACATGTTCTTCCTCAAAACAGCATACCTAATCGCTGCCAAGATCGGCTTTCCGACTCAGTCCTTATTATAAAAATTCCGTAGTAATATAAAGTGAAAACATTTTTCAGAATACCAAATAAACCTGAGCTACATTTTTCCTTTGTTTTCATGAACTCGGTGCATACGAAGTAACTATTACATTCACGTGGCCGTCTTCATTGTCCCCATAAAAAGTTTTTACTTATTCACTGTGTAATTACATAAAAAACTTCAATTTGCGGTAAACCTTTTATGCATTCCATTTTAACGTTCCCAAATGGGCCAAAGAAAATATGGGGCCTTAAAGAGCATTTAACTATGTATGAAGGAGACACCGCGTTATTTTTAATTTACGCCGACGTTTCCTACCTTGAGTGGTTCTACGTTCTATATTTTATGGGTACAGGCAAATTGTTAAGGTACAAGAGAGGTTCAATAACAAATTTTGTTGCCGGAAGTTTTGTATGTTGTTATAAGCTTCATATTTCATACAATCTAATCTCTTAAGGGTTTACCTTACTTGCACGTTTTTGGATTTACAAGAAGAAAATCTTGGGCAAACCGGGGTTTTGGGTGGCAGTGCTGCCACCCGGTTGTCCTGTTATCCTTTAGGCTACGCTTCTGATACCCACGGGATAATTTGGGCTTGTCTGGTCTAATAGACAGAGCTAAAAAGTTTTATTCGATCGATATTTCAAAATAAATCTCATCAAAGAATATAATATTGAAAAGCAAAAGTTCCATCTGTATCCAAAATTACTTATTACTCTATCAAGTTTCTAAATAAATAAATCTAATACTTAAATTCAAGTTTATCTCTAGTTGATACAAAAATATATACAAAAAAGAAATGTCAGTTTTGAGGTCTTTCATAACAGCTAAGCAACCTCAAAATAACGACATAGCAGTGCCTTAACCGAGCGAGAGTCCGTGTCACACCGTCTAATGGTACGTAATGTGGCCAACGCAGGTGCTACCTACCCGAACAATGTTTCCTAAAAATGTGAATTTATGGTCTCGCCCAGCGGACGGCAATGATCGCCCGGCTCATGCCTTAAATTAGGGGGTTTAACGCTTATCCTCGCACTAAATATACTCCACCAACTATATTACTTGTTGGACCATTCCAGTTGAATGTGCTCCCGTTTCTCCGTTGTTTACGCACTTGTTTTTGTGATTAACGGGTTTTTTGCTCATTGATTACCCCTGAGAATACCTTGCAGTACACGTGTAATCATGTCTTATTTACAATAGTCTCGAAATAAGGTTGTTTTACACGCTACCACATCAAAGTTTCACAAGGTGAGCGAATAAAACAACGCGACAGACGCAATAAATTCCTGCTTTCGGGGTTTATGACGAAAGTAAATAGGCATGAAACTTGTTTAGTTGAATATTCGGTAAAGTGTTGATGATAAAATAGCTGTGGTGCACCTGCGACTAGCTCGGAGAGAGATCGCGGGTAGCCCACGTCGGGCGCCAATTTCACCTTGTTTGAACGTTCTTGTGAACAAGATATTGCCTGTCAGGAATTCCGTGAGACATCCAACACTCGAGTACTCTAGAGAAAATTGTTTTACGACTGCAAAAATTGTTATATTTTATAAAACCCACATGTTACTTAACTATTGGTGTGTGAGCTTTAAGTTGTTAGACTGCTCTGATGAGTATGTGTTGTACAAACAAAACTATTGTGGATCATTAGGATTTTATACGCTTTCTCAGCTATAATGATTAGAATTATAAAACTACGTAGTATTTTAGTAAGATCTATAAAATCGACCTTAATTATTTAACATCATAAGAAATATTTAAATATCACAAATACTACTAATACGTACTTAATACACTACCACTGTGCATTTTAATTAAGGATCTGAAAACATCGAGTAAACTTTTATTTCGTTTTTTTCAAATAAAGATCACACAAGCTTTGCCGAGTTTGTTTTTCCAACATTCCAGTTCTCATTAGTCCTAATCCTAAGTCTATTTTGTTTACAGATTCATTCCAAGCCCTCATTCAGTATCCAGACACGGTATCGGCGCAAACGGCAAAAACAGTAAGTAAAAGACTTCTTTGTTTTTATTTAACTGTTTGTAAAGTAAAGCTATAAAACAAAGTTCCTATTGCCGCACGTTTCATTCACTTTAATGACTCTCGAACTATCTCGCAATGAAGTGACTCGACGGTCTTTACTTCACTTGAACTACGTCGACGCAGAACTATGACATATCACAAACATTTCTGAAATATAACAAATGACAAACGATAAAAACACGCCTGTCACAGAATTGTTGGTGTAACATTTCATCTAAATAAAAATCAACTTTGAACAAACGAACGAAAAAAGTTGTGGGAAATCTATTCAGTTCATTTGGAGTGTGGTCGCCCTCAAAACATTAAACTTTCGTGTACGTTCGTCGGCAGCTTACCTACAACAAAGCTTTAACAACAACAGAACGTTTATGTGCATTTAATAACAATAATATCGAGAAACAACATGGCAGCCGTGAGTCCACGACAATAGTCGGCGCCCGACTCGGCGAGTGGGACATCATTTTTCTCGGCTCAACTTTTCCCATTCGCTATTCATTTGCGTTAGAAGTTGGTCGTACTGCCGCCTACTGCAGCGACTGTTTTAACTTTATTTCTGATGCAGCGTTCAGGGCAAATTAAATTTCGTTTTGCGGCTTCCGCAAACTCGCTTTACGAGTATAATTATCGAGTTTTTGTTTTTTTTCGTTGCCATACGGTTATGAATCGCTGAACGTAACTTTGTTTCCGACCGATGGCGACTGGGAGTTTCGCTTTTTGATTTTTATCATTCGAACGCAACGATTCGTGCAAAAGTTTCTTTTGTTATATTCAGAAGTTTCGTGTATACGAATGAAACAATACGTAACAGGGATAATAACAGTACAAAAGATAATTTTAACGTGCTTGTTACTCCATTCATTTGCCGAATTTGTCTGTAATACCTCGCGGCGTATGTACAATTCGCTAATGAATTCTACAATAGCGAGTCGTCTATCCGTCCTAATTAGTCGCTCTTTACGCCCAATTCCTGTGGAGGTTAATACGATTGGTATAAGCTGCAAACTGGGAGCGCGTTGCAATTGATAGATATAGGTATATATTTAAAAGTGTGCACCGCGTTCAGCTTATGACTTAACGTTAGAAATTAATGTTGGGTAGCCGGGAAAGCCCTCGTGAAATTGAGATATCACCGGCAGAGCAGAGTGGTGAAAACTTAGCAACGCTAAGTCCCATCAACTGTGTCGTGATTGGAGTCGAGCATAGGACCGTGTTGGCGCCGACTAGCGCAGCCGGATCAAATGTGGCTTTATTTTTAACTGTAATAAACGCGGATTTAGTCGAACTACCATTTGGTATTATGAATAAAATATATTTTACTATTTTGGGAGTTACATTGTGCTTTTATGTTACAAATGTTTTGTCTGACTGTATTGTTTATTGTTCTGTTACGACTGAGTATTGCAATTTGCATACCTGTATTGATTAAATTATAATAAAATATAGAACAAACTTAGATACAACCAATTGTTTATTTCTGAATAAAATAAAAATTACACACAAAACCGATCAAAACCTAAAGACCATTCCATCAAAATTGAACCGTACTTTAACACGTAATTGAAATGAGTATAGCTTACTTTAATCCCAGTGTCAGCGCAATAACATTGGTTTAGTTGGTACTCTAGTTCCGGCAGTGGTCGCGACGGCAATAAGTCTGCTCTCGTTAACGGATCTAAGGTCGTAACTCGCGACTCCGTAACTCCGATGCGACCTAACGAGCATACAATGTCGGCTACTACATCTATTTTTATTGCCCCTCCTGTTTATTGCAATGCTACATGCAATCGGCATGTTCTTGTTAATCATTGTTCATTTTATTGGTATAATTCTTTTTCGTTTTATGGTCAGTGAAAGTTTTATCGTGTGCTGTTTGTTTCGTGTAAGCCGCCAATTACTTTTTAAATATAATTAATTAAACACACTTAGGTATCCGTATCGCGAACTATAAAAAAATAAAACACACTTCACAAATATTTTAAGGTTGTGGTGCAGACATCATTTTATCATTAAGTCTTAGCTACTCGGACCGACCTAATCGTCAAACACACTACACACAGAATTAGTTACACAGTACCTGTACAAACCGAACGTTATCCGGGAGCAGTCCCGTGTAGGCACTCGTTTCGGACTCGGTTTTTTCTCGAAATGGAATTAAAACGTCCCGCGAGGTAAGTGGCAGCACAAGTAAGAGGTACAAAGTGAAGTGAAGCCGGATAGTGCTCCAGCTACAAAGGGTACAGTCGGATGTTAGGAGCTCTGAAATCCCCCGATCCCGCCTCTATGATCCTTGACATAAATCTCTAACCTCGCCATCAAATCTTTTCAGAAGGCGGCTTATGCGCCCAGACACGAAATGTACGCTCTTAATGCGCTCGACTACATGTACTTACATGTAAATGTATATAAATTGCCGTGCAGCGCTTTGGCCAACCGACCAAATGTACGGTTGAGCTTGTGGAAGTGCTCTGAGGATGTCACTAACTGTAGGATAGTTTTTAATAAAAATGTCAGCCATTTTTTGTCATTGAAAGAGGATCAATCATTTTAAAAGCATGAACAACACTCGTCACACGTTGTCATAAATTCAAAACGTGATATTACGCGCAAACAGAGTAATCCTAGAGGAGCGCTACTCGCTACTCGCTAGTGAGACAGTCATTAGTGTAGTGCTTGTATTGTGGGCCGTTAATCAGAACCTTGGCCGCTCCATCAGTAAGTTATGATTGATAACAATGTGATTCATGCGGCCCTCCGGCCTGCTACTCCCGCCTCATCCATAACGTAGCCGACGCTGTCACAGACAATCCATATTAACAGTCCGAGGTGCGTCCCCATCTATTGTTTGTATCGCACACGATTTTTCATCACGCACCCCAATATAAATATGCACACCCCGATTACATCATGTTACATCCATATTTTTTCATTACACGCGAATATAGCCATTTCTGAATCGTTTGACCCGTAACGTAGCACGAATAAATAAAATATGAATCGTTTCCAATATCATAAATAATTGTCAAATTCATACAGCGCAGTCTATTTGCATGAATTATTGTGATAAAAAGTAATACGCGTCAGGAACAGCCGTTCGTATTTTTCATATATGTAAGTAAACGAGGCAAAGTTGACAAGACTTCGTCTCCAAGGTTCAATAAGGCGAAATCCGAGATACCGTTTATGGACTCAAGGTGCGGGCTTTGTTTACATTTTAAAATTGCACTTTGCACTGCGGCAACGTCTAACCGGTGTCTTTGTGTCAACACTGGGACGTGTTCAAACAATGTAACCGTCAAAAATGTTATATCTTCGCCTTGAGCGAGTCTGTAATACTTTCCCCGAACGGTTGGCGTCTCAGGGATCTAGTGCAGTAAAACTATCTACTGAAAGAGATCAATGCACCATCTAAGGAAATTTCATTCGCTGCATCGCAGAACTTTGCTTTATTTGGAATATTGCTATTGACATCACAAAATACATTGTACCCAAGTTCGAAACCACCTATAGAGTCTCGTTTGCTCTGTGCTAGTGACGGTCAAACTTCATAGAAATTTCACGGCGGCTAACAAACAGTTCGTCGTTCACCTGCACCGAGGTCCGAGTCCCGTTTAAAATTGCACGTGCCATCGCCCACCCCTGTTTGGGCTCCTACAGACTGTGTCAACACCGCCTGAGCTGCACTCTGCATCACCTAGTTACGTGTCAAACATTGTTTAGCAGTTGTTTTGTTAGTGTTCTGTGGCTGGTTTGCTTACCGTAATCAAGAGGCGGCTGACAATCAAGCGTCGAACACGACAAGTTTTAAACTTTCGGCACTCGCATGGTTTACTCGGCCACTTCACAATACACCGCCCCTAGGCTGTATTACACGCTCATACTACATGAATATAGGTAAAACAATGCCATTATGTTTCATGAACAATATATTGTTCATGGACAAAACTGATTCCCGCCTTACCCCCGCGGCTAAAGTGGTGGAGTTCATTATTCATGATGTCACAATGTACATACATTTAGCACCAATTTAGTTTCGTTTCCAAAGCAAACTGGAACGGTGTGTTAAGTGGGCGCGGTTGTTGAGCTATCGTCACTCGATTTTCGTTCGTCACTATCAGTCAACCACAATTAGGGGTAACCGCGAGTATTAATTACATTGTCTAATGGAGCGAACGCGGTTTGTTCGGTGACGCGTCCCCAAATGTGTACCTACGTACCGTAATTAGGTTAGAGCCACTATCAAAACTTAATTTATTATTTCCCCTTTTACTGAAGTCCGCTTTTCGCAGTAAATTTTCCCGAGTATTCGCATGAATCAGGTGTACCTTATACCTATGCTTACGGGTACTATGCTACAAACTGTAGTTCATTATAAATACCTGATTTGTTTTTATTTTATTAATTAAAATCATAGCACTTTACAATAAAATATCGGATGCGTTTTCGACACGGAATTAAAACAGTTTTAATTTTTTATTCCAACAAACCAAAAAGAAATTACTCAAAGTGCCATTCGTCACAGTGCAATCTCATTTTGTGCCGATTTAAATTTTTAAATGCTTTTCCAATAGCAAAAGCGAAGTGATTAAAATGAGCAATTTTGCAGTCGTTTTGTTTGTTGGTTTATTTTTATTAATAGTTAAAAGCTTGCTCTTGGTATACGTTTTTAGTGCACCGCCGGGGCCGTCCGTGAGCGGTCCCGATAAGTGATCCTTTATCCGTGGCTAATCGAGCGGATGTCTACCCGTCCAAAACAACATTGTTTAGTGATCCAGCCCAACTATTCTAAATTAAAACGTTACACTCAATACATTATTTATTTCGCTATCAACACAAATCGAGCACAATTCAAAGCCTGTCACTTGATAAAAACGATGTGCCCAAAATGTTTTCATTACAATTTCTCTGACGTCATCTGCGGACAAAAACTAAATGCATTCCGGCGCTAGCGTAATCCTTGCACCGGCAACAGAAGCACTCTGAGCTATGTGGGCTCTTATAAATATTAAACGCGGCGAGCTCGGGACCCCAACAAAAACGTTTATCTCTCTGGTCTCCGTGGAAAAACCGCCAGAATTAGCAACGGAGGGGGGGGGGGGGGGATTAAGGCGGACCGCATTTAATCCTTCACTAAGAAGGCTTTGCTTAAACGAGTTCTAACGAGCTAAAGATAAAACAATTACCGGGGACGTGATTAAGAGATACGGAGGACACTTGTTACGTCTTACGTTGACGCCGACGCCACCGGAGCCGTGAACCCTGCCCGTTTGCTCGAACTGCTCAAACTTAACTTCTTGCCCCAGAAAATATAAGTGAAAAATTCAAATTTATTATCAGTGTTTGTCAAATCCAATAAATCGACTGAACGGAAATTCGTTCACCCTATTACGCAGTAAAAGATTCCAATATAAAATCGGGCGTGACGTTTGTCGTTTTATCACCTTGTCACTCTTCCTAATATTTTTTTTACCTCAATTACGACTCCCTCCTGGAGCGCAAATAACCATTTCAGAAGATTAAAATGAAATTCACGAGAATATTGATACTGAGAGAGAGTAGATCGGCCGGGTGTTATAAACTGAACAGAACATTTTCTTCCATAGTTTGAATACCGGATTTTAACAGCAGGCAGGTGCTAAATGTTACGGAATAAGTTTGCTCGCCGGTGGATCTCATAAAGTCATAACTAAAATGAAATATTAGTCTCGGAGGGAGTTGACCTACAGACTACAGTCAGTCGAGATAATGGAGCAACTTAGCAGAAATATCATGGAATTAATTGCCGTGAAATGTGTAAACGATATCTACGAGTCCTTATTGCTAAGCAAGAAAAATAAATTAAGAAAGTAATCATAGAACGCAGTATTCAACAACTTAATGTTTTTGCAGATCATCTCGTAAAATATACACAATATTTTCCAAGTAACATTGAGATTTTTGGATTAAAATAAGACTTCTTAAAGTAACGACAGAGTTAAATTCAAAAGTGCCTCCGAAAAAGCTTATAAAAAGTAAGAAATTAATCTGCAATTCAAAATCCTTCTTGCCCTCTTATTCTATTTCGTCTCATTCTTTTCTTTGGCAAATCCACGACAAACGTTCAGCTGAGATACCTTCATTAAAGGTCTAATTGTGAATATAACAGTTTATTTCTACTTATCCTTAAGAGGAACTTTATTAAAATGTTATATATTATGTGATTGCTGGTTTCGGTCTCAATGGTGAATATGTAGCTAAGTAATGTTAGGAATTAATATCTTTACTAATAATAAAGCTTAAGAGTTTGTTTGTTTTTTTGCTTGTTTGTTTGAACGCGCTAATACCACGCGCTACCAGTCGGATATGAAAAATTATTTTTGCATTTGATAGTCCAATTCTTGAGGAAGGCTATAGGCTATTAACATCACGCTAGGATTCTTAGGAACTGAGCTTTAAGAAAAGTAAGAAAGAACGCTAAGCGAAAACGAAGTAACAGCGCGGGCAGACGATGCGATGCGACGGGGTAGGTCGGGGAAACAAGAACTTACACGCAGGCCAAGTCGCGGGCAGTAGCTATGTCTATAAAAGTATCTCCTAAACAACTCTAAACCATTATGTTTTCTCAATCCTTTTATTTCACTTTACTTGTACTGGGAATTCCAACCCCTGAAATCCACTTAAGCCAAATTAGTTTCAAAGAGTTCTCGTGCAAATTAATAAATAAAATATTACACACGGTTTTTTGTACATACAAGCTGTTTTTTTTTTAACAGGAATTTCCCACCAATTTCCAAACATTTAAACTCACATACACAAACAGCCAGACCCGGAACAACTTCTTGTAGGTCATACAAATATTTGTTCCGTGCGGGAATCGAACCCGCGACACGCAGCGCAGCAGTCAATCCGATTGAAAAGGTTTTATATCAATTAAGATAATCGCTTTCTAGATTTTTCACAAACAAACAAAAAATCTCTATGAATTCTAGATATGCCCCACTCGGGACACGAGTTGTTTGGTTTTGCCAGCGTTATCCCATAATTTTTGCTGTAACGAATGCAAATTGCTGAAAATGAAACAATATTGGAATCACAGATTATGTTCTCATTTGACTTTTAAAATGTCACTTGACAATGGCTATGTATTAAATGGATGTACATTAGAATTGTAAATTAATTACTCTTTACGTTCTCCTGCCGCAGTACATTTGGCATTCAAAATCGAATTCGGGCCCGCGAGGCTCTACAAAACTAATTACGTATCGAAGCTATCTTCTTCCACGCTTTCTTACGTGCCTTTCGCATTTCCATATAAGTTGAGCTTTAAACGAGCCAATCTATTCACGTCTACACATCAGGGGGTCGCATTTGCATATAGAACAGAAATTTATTAAATCTACAGCCAATATCCCACGTTCCGACATCGAACTTTTGCTTCTTCGACGACTCCCCTGATATTTTTATTGCACTGTAAAACTGTTGTTATGAGCCGTACCTATTAAGGTATCTATTTGATTTATTTCTTCAGTAGCCCTTCATATTTTTTTATTCCCAACCTTCTTGCATGAAAATTACAGAGAAAGACAGTGGCAACGGCAATAATTAACGATGGCTACTAGCACAATCATTTACGTTACTAAGGCATTAAAAGCCCAAAATATTTTTATTCAGCTAATGGAGTCCGTCGTAAAAATGTCATAATTCATTTGACAGATGACGGTTTACAAAGGAACTCCAATTTGCTCCACAGGAATTAAGTAATTCAGGCTTTTAATTTTTATCCTCTGATAAAACTTTCTCTCGGCAAGCCCCTTACATATTTTAGTAACCTTATAACAATTTCGGCACGTGCCATTGTTGGAATATTAAATAAGTTATACTAGCAATAGAAATTAATTCTAATACTGTGTCTTACGATACAGCTACCTAACCGTGTTTTGTGTTAACTGAAATTCTAACAAAACTTTTAAAGCCCCACTGAAACCGCCGGGATTCTTTACGAACACCAAGTTAATTGTTTGCTACGTAACTGTTTTATTAATTTGGCAAATTGTTAAGTTTCATTTAACATTGGTCCCAAAAGACGAAAATCTACTGTTTCAATTGAAAAAGGAACGTTCAAGAGCCAAGGAGTATTACAATACCTCTTACACCAGCGATTATACTTTTTCGACTCAATTCTGTTAACTTGAAAATAAATAATAAACAGAAAACGTTGAGTGCTCTTTGCATAATTCTATGCCATTTGTAACAATAAATTATGCCAGACGATTGCTCTGAGTACGCGATCATAAATATGACTATACGGTTCTTTTATAGCATTAGTTTCATTAGTGAAAATAAAACGTGTTGCATTCTGGTTTCATTATAAAAATATTATGTACACGCCGGCCGCCCCGACGAGCTTTATGCTCGCAGGAATGGGTTGAGTGCTGTTGCATTTTAATTAATTCTCTTTTCTATCGCGATGTGGTGTTATCAGCCTCCCGCAGGCGTCGCGGCCAAACAAATAGCTGTTGCTCTCGCTACGTAACAATTTTGACACGGCCATAATGCGAGTTTTTCTTCTTTGTTACGGGTAGTGTATCGATCCACTTTTTTATCTCGTGCTAAAAGGAATTTTGCTTTGGTGGCCTTCTTCCGATGCAAATTATAAAATTAATAAAAAGACAAGCACCCAGGTTTACCGGATGCCTTTTATTTTACCTTTATCGTATTAAAAAGTTAAATTGAAGGCGATTCATTTTATATTACTTACTAATAAAAATCGTCACATCCTTGTTATCACTCAAATAAACGACCCTCAAAAGAAGTGAAACTTTTTCGACTTGTAATATGTTTTTGATGAGATTTATAATTCGTTCTGTTTTCGTGTCAAACGAGAAAAGTTATTTCAATAATCGTAACTTTTTGTATTTATTTTTAGGCTTTAGATGGGCAGAATATTTACAACGGTTGCTGCACACTGCGCATCGACTACTCGAAGATGACGTGTCTGAATGTGAAGTATAACAACGACAAGTCTCGGGACTACACGAATCCGACGCTGCCGTCGGGCGATGGCGACGCGCACCAGCTGTTGACCAGTGAGTTGATGCCACTGCGGGCACGCCTCGCCCTGGCCCTCGCATCCAGGATGAGTTAGTCCTCACTACTCTGCGCACCTGGAAGCTTTTTCACCGCGCTCCAACTCTCACACATGTATCGTAGACTCTTGTGTCCTGCATCCAACGATACCCACCCAATGGGGCAGATGATTGGTCCAATCCATTTTTTTCAAGCAAATAATCATCTAAAACGCGAAGTTTTTTAGCGCGCTCCCGGTAATCTGCGTCTGCCCCATTTTACACTTGGCTATTGGACTTGACTTCGATCGCTCTTGCACCTTTTTACTTAGGTAGATTACAGGTTTTCTTATCTCAAAAAGTCTTTCCATGTTAAATCTTCAAGCTCAGGTATGCTCATTACGTTAGAACTCTCAGAACATTTTCTATGTCCCTAGCAATAGCATTAATCTTGAATGCCTGAGAAATATGCTTTGTTCCCTGTGTAGCCTGATAGGTCCCCATATTTTATTCATTTTCACTGTTTTTGATGTTTTTGTATAAAGGCAGGCGCCTT
The DNA here is from genome assembly GCA_911387795.2 of Apamea monoglypha. Lineage (NCBI taxonomy): Eukaryota > Metazoa > Arthropoda > Insecta > Lepidoptera > Noctuidae > Apamea > Apamea monoglypha. The sequence goes on from OU426918.1 coordinate 7,808,605, forward strand.
TGCCTTTCTTTCTTTAGGTTGCAAATTACGGTGATTTTGTATTCTTGGCTGTAAATGCGTATGTTTTTTGTTGCGTCAATATACGTATGAAGTTACAGTGTGAAATAAATCTTCAATAACGCTTCCAAATTACGTTTGCTATTCCACGTTAGCTCTTTTCTTGTTTATTATTCATATTTCAATGGTAAATATTCCCGCGGTGACTAATAACTCGTCATAAATCCGTATTGCACCGTAGAGGGTTGTAATATGTGTGGATCATTCCGCCATTGCGAATGTCTGCTTTTATAATAATTATGTTCTTTGTCTGATTTGTTTATATCATAAAAGCTTCCCAATTTACACGTATTGTATTGACAATATCATCTACATTATTTTAACAAATTAGAATTTTGTTCACTTCAGTTTCATGTGTAGTTTCGAGCGTTTTTTTTATTTTTATTTAGGTTAGGTTAGGACTTAAAAAACATTATGAAATGTTTATTATTTGAATTTTTTTTAGGCAGGACTTCTTCTTTTTTCTTACTTTTTTCCTTTGATTATTTTACTCAAATTAATCACTAAGCAGCATTGTAACACGTGTCGTATCCTCCCAGGTGGCGGTGTGCTGGCCCCGCAGTTCCTGGGCCTGGGCTCGGGCTTGGCGTCGCCGTACGGCGTGGGCGTGGGCGGCGTGGGGCTGCCCGCGTTCGGCGCGCTGACGCTGACGCCGGCGTCGCCCGCGCTGCGCGCGCTGGCCGCGCCGCCGCTGCCGCTGGCCACGGTGCTGCTGGTCTCCAACCTCAACGAGGAGGTTGGTACCGACGCGACCCGCCTCGATACTGGCAGGCGGATTTATACCTCTCTTTCACATAACCGCCCTTTTCTAGAATACAGAATTCAAAACTTGATATTCGAATATCACTCCCGATTGTACTTAAAACAGTTTAGACAAAATTCCTACATTGTTTCGACTTAGTAGTTTAACGTTTATTGGCAAATTTATTCATTACGCTAACACAATAGCCAGTAACGCCCGTTTCAGACACATTGTAACTGTGGGTTCACTTTCGATTCAAACAAACTAATGCATTAACCACACGAAGGGCGTTACAGGTTGTTCTATTTATATATTCTACTTAAACTCCTTAAAGATAAGTTGCTAATTTATTTATAGATATGATGTCAGATATCTTTTACGACTATTTATAATACTGTCTCTTTTCTCTTTCCTATTGTTTTAGATGGTCACGCCTGACGCTCTCTTTACCCTTTTCGGTACGTGTGCACATACATTCCGTATTTTATATTAAAACATTAATATTGCTCCTGAGCCCTGTCGCCTGAAAGACAAATTGTCAGCTAACATTCTCGACTTCTGTACTGATAACCGCATCCGACCACTTGTCGAAGCTTTGCTTGATAACACTATCGAATCTAAATTCTAAATGCTTTATTAACTCGTATGACAATTTGTGTTTCAGACACCCTAGTCGTAGCTAAGTTACTTAGAGCGTCTATTGTTTACCCAGTGTTGTCTTTATTTCAGTTTTTTTAATTTTATTTTCTTTGTGGGCTGTCAGTTTCAAAATAGATACGGTACAGCGAAATACGCATCTCTGTGACGATGACGTCATAGTAGTCCTTATTTTATTTTTTATGTTTTTTGTTAAGTTACCTAGTATTAGTACCTATACCTACCTGAATATCGGTAATCGTACAGCGACACCACAAACATGGTAATCGCTGTTAAGAGCTTTTTTATAAATGAGAGGTGCGTTAACTAAGAGCAGACGAGAGTTTAAGAACTCTTTGCCGATTAATTAGTGAGTAGAAATGGAGAATAGTTTGCAGTAATTTGCTTAACACAGCGCGCCAGTACACGGCCGGTGCTGTTAACCGCTAAAGCATTAATCGAAAGCTTAACGTGACCAATTTAGAGCTTGGAGTTGTTTCTTCTTGTATTTTCCAACTGTCCCGTTTCACGACATTATATATTACAAGCCGTTGTACTAAAATTTGCTGTGTATTTTAAAGAAACCGTATTAAGTATAGTGACTTAGTTAGCAATAGGTATACTTTAGACAACATTGACAGTGCATTATCCTATTGTTGGACTGTGTTTCTTTCGCCCAAATCAATTGTAAACAAAACAAAAATTCATGACAAAACAAAAATTCATGACATAATAAAAATTCAAAACAAAACACACTCTACACAAAAAGGATACTTACAATTACTTATCCATAGTTTGTACACCTAAATAATCTCAAAGCGTGTTTGTAAGACCTTTGTTTGCGTATAGGCGTGTACGGCGATGTGCAGCGGGTGAAGATCCTCTACAACAAGAAAGATTCAGCCCTCATTCAGATGGCCGAACCACACCAGGCCCATCTAGGTACGTATTCTATTACAAACCCTATCTTTATTATCCCAGAGTCGATTTTACGTTAAAAGGGATGTATTTATTTAGGATTATGAGTGTACTTATGGTTCTCCTGTCTGCTGTAGTTTGTTTTTCTTGTAACATGAAGTGTCGTTGTTTACTTGCTACTTATACTTAGCCTTATTCACTATCGTTTTCTTAAGAGATACTTGGTTTTCCCCCCTTCAGTTAGTTCAGTATAGATTTGACTTAGATAAGGTCTTATTGATAAGGAACAGGTACAATGTATTTATTAAACAGCAAATTATACATCAAAATTAGACATTAACAAATGAGCTGATTATCAGAAGGCCAATTCCCCTAATTAAAAACGTCAAAAATCTAGTCACAATCTCATCTCAGCGACAATCAATGTCAAAAATGTAGGGATTTTTGACAGATCAGATCTTTTTGACAGATTGAGACTGAAATCAGACGTTCCTAAAAATTACGGGAATTCCCCCTCTGGTCTATAGAAACTAATATTATTTTTTACAAAAACCTTGAAATGGTCACTTGACAATCTCCAAACAGCTATGACCCACATGGACAAGCTGCGTGTATTCGGCAAGGCGATGCGTGTGATGCTCAGCAAGCACCAGACCGTGCAGCTGCCCAAGGAGGGACAGCCTGATGCTGGACTCACCAGGTACGTAAACATAATAAATACATAATTAGTCTATAAATGTTCCTGCTGCTGGGACACAGGCCTCCTCTCTCCGAGAGGGAGTGGGCTGTAATAATAGGCCACGCGGGCCTAGTGCAGGTTGGTAAATGTCACATGTCTTTGAATTTTTGGTTCTAAGTAGGACAGGCCGGTTTCCTCACGATGTTTTCCATCACCGTTTTGAGAGCAGTCGTGATGAGCATAATTATATAATAATGCGGCACATGTAAAATACATGTAAATGAGAACAGCGTTAAGAAAACCAATATAAAACGTTACTAGCTGCGGCCCGCGGTTTCACCCGCATAAGTTTCGATCTTGTGGGAATATCGGGATAAAAACTATCCTATGTGTTAATCCTGGTTATAAAGTATCTGTGTGCCAAATTTCATCCAAATCCGTTCAGTAGTTTTTGCGTGAGAGTAACAAACATCCAGCCATTCATACAAAATTTCACGTTTATAATATTATAGTATAGTAGGAAGAATTATTATCCTATTTATTCACCTACATAGGTCTTAATTAATTAGGTATTTATAACCTGTCGACTTATACCAATTTAGGTTCCCAAATATAAACATTTTCTATTTACCGTGTCAGTTTTCAGTAAACACGATATTGAAGTGATTGACATGACCTTTAAACCTACGTCATTCGGTCTCAATCACAGCTTGACTTTGTGATCCCATTTTGTGTCCGATATTTGTATTATTAGGACTTGTTAAGCCGATATTCTCAATACGTTATTATATTCGTTAAATAGCCTGAAAGCTCTGAGAATAGAAAGTTAAGTTGTATAAGCGTTGGTCTATTACTGATATTTTGCGACCTTCTTATACTAAAAAGGATATCTTTAGATAAATATTGGATATTGGATTTTTTTTTCGTACATTGGAACAATCATAATCTTATAACTACCATAAAATATCAACTAAATCTTCTTCTAGCAAACTTACACGTCTTGGCCTGTTCTAATGTCAATTACTTTGGCGCAGCAATTTTTATCCGGCGCCGCGGCGTATGCTACGCCGAAATGTCGTAGCGGAACATGTCGCTGCTACGTGCGTAGGCGCACTGCTACGCGGCGTAGCACGGAACGTGCTACAAAATTCACCGCTTCGCACATTCAACATTTTTTTTGTGCATTTTGCAGGGATTACTCCCAGAGCCCGCTGCATAGATTCAAGAAGCCTGGCAGCAAAAACTACCAGAACATCTACCCACCAAGCGCGACTCTTCATCTGTCCAACATTCCGTAAGTTTCCGAATATATTCAAACCAAAATCCTTGTAATTCTATAAATACCTACAACGATTTATTCTGTGAATTGGAGAGATAGCTTGAATTTGTGGTTTGTTCACAGAGCCACGGTGTCTGAAGATGATATCAAGGAAGCCTTCACCAAGCGAGGATTCACAATTAAGGCTTTCAAGTTCTTCCCGTAAGTTATACCTATGTTTAGTTTTCATTTGAGTTTTAAGCATTTAAAAAAAAATACCTGCCTGTGGCAAAAAACGCGCTGCCAATAAAACTGAGGCGTTTACTTAAAACTTTAATTTCCCAATTACAGGAAGGACCGCAAAATGGCGCTGGTGCAGCTCCCATCGATTGACGACGCGGTGGCGGCGCTCATCAAGATGCACAACTACCAGCTGTCCGAGTCTAACCACCTGCGAGTGTCCTTCTCCAAGTCTTCGATCTAAGTCCGCGCGACGGAATATCACACAAGCGGGTAGTCGCGTCCCCGCCGCGCGCGTGCGGCGCCCGCAGCGACACGAGCGCGGCGCGAGCCTCCCTGACGCGACTGACCAACATCGTACCTCTCACACAAATCGAGAATTTCCCTCGACTGAAATTAAAATATATCTGTATTACGCTTACACGGATCACTAGATATTAAGTGCTATTCTATTTTCTTAATAAATACGTACGTTTACTGTTACTGTACATCTAATCTAAGATACGATCATCACAGTCGAACGCTGCTTATATCTACTGTATTTTCGATACGATTCTAAACGGACGTATTAACGTAGAGAGGAATTATATTTTGTGTGATATTCATTCCATATTTTGAATAAGTATATCAATTATTTTATTTTTATAAACTCGTAATATTTCCCGGTGATTACAATATATAGTTTCGTTATAATTAATTATCAGGATGGTATGTTTTGCAATTAGATTGCGCTAGTTACGTTTGCACTGGGCGACTCGCGTGTGTACCGATGCTCGCAATGTCAAACATTGTTCGCTTGTTCGTCCTCAGTACGGCAGCCAGGTTATGTACCACCTTACAATTTTATATTCATCACCTTATTAGCACATTGTTGAAATATCTCTTGGTCACATTAATTTGCAGTTATTACTATTAAATTGTATTTTATACATATATTTTATTGTCTATTTTAATATGCACAATTTACTATTATTGCATTTCTTTGTAAGTAAATATAGTTTTGTACGCATACACATTTTTTTCTTATTTTATTACTGGAATGTTATGTTTAGAAATGTGTATGTGTGTGCAATATTAGTTATAGACATCATTTTAATAATATATTTTAGATGTAACCGTGTTCTGTCACCGGTGACCGGTGTTCTTGCTTCCATTCTTGTTTCGTTGTTAGGAGAATGTTGTCCGTTCTTTACTTCATTCATAGTTTTTGACGATTAGTTAGTGTAATCACAACTCTTATCGCTAAGCATCTAGTTGTATATCACTATTTAAACGTTATGTTCAGTGACATAATAGTGACATGATGCATTTATTTTGATGTTAATTTATATTAATGGTAGCTACAACATATATAAATGCTCGTGCATACGTTTCACTAAGTGTTTCATTTTAGATAATTATTTATTTGTGAGCGGCGGGAGGCGCAGCGGTGTGGCCAACCTCGCGAACATATATTTTAGAATAATTTTCACTATTGCTATGGATGCCACACTGCAGTGGAGTTGCGGCGACGGTCTATCAAGTATTAGCCAGATCTGATTTTGCTCTACGACATATTTAATCAACAGTATTTACACTAGGTCACAATAACTTCACGAAACAGTATTTTAGTTAATGAACTGTCCTTCTCGATGCTTCGTTTTGTATATAGACACACTCCCACTTCGATGTGTTACGCTTCTCACACTTCGGACTTCGCTAAGCTCTCGATTGGATTTCACACATCTTTGCCTTCTTAAATTAATTAAAAAAATATGTCTAGTCCAATGCAAAAGAGATTAAGTTTGTGAATTAAGTGATTACGTTATCAAAATCTTATGAATTCGTCTCAAAATATTTAAAGTCTGGTAGGAAAGCTTTTGTAAAAAGATTGTATATGGTAACGAATTTGTTGGTAGAGGGAAGCCCGCGAGAGCCGCTACTGTTAGGACCAGTTTAAGTGTTCAGTTACACGTCCAGATTATGTGATTAGGCAAAGCATGCGTGAAACAGATACCTGAATATGACGAGTTAGAGGATACTGCCGCCAGCGCGGGACCAGCGCCGCAGGCTGGCGTGTTAATTAATATTGTAAGTCACTTATCAATCAATGCATTACATATCTCGACGTTGCCACGGTCGGTATTCAATTAGGATAGAAAAAGGGAATGTATATTGTAGGATAAATAAAACGTTACGGTACGGTGTACATAGATTGAATCACACCAGTGACACTCTACCTGCAGTACGCAGTCACGTGGTCAGTGCCCGGGAAGTGTATGCACGTATTCCACATCAGGCAGTCTTAATTAACTACTCCATTACTTTGAACATATCCCATTGTCGAAAAATAGACGCAAAAAAAAAATTAAAAAATAAACTTTTATTTTAGAAAACATTTGTGAAGTTATAAAAATCACATATTTACACTATTATGAATTGTATAATATATATCACGTAACATACATAAGAATTAAAGATAGAGCTTAGTAAGATGATTAAACTGAAAAAAATATTAGATTGTCATTACGATGTAAGGTTTAATAGAAAAATTTAATCATACAATTGTATTAATCAGTACCTACCTATAATAAGAACGTAAAAGTAGTTATTTGGTTTAGATAATGTTAGGTGACCAGGGTGTGGTGATATTTTGCACGTTTTTGAAAATGTTTTTCTATACGGCGCAGGATTCTGTGCCTGTGTTTTGAAATGGTGAGGAGTGGTGGTCGAGTGACGTGAGAGCGGCGGTAATCGCATTTGTAATTTTAATAATAATTGTATTATTATTATGTATTTAAATTAAACAAGAATCACAAAGAGGAGATTACATATCTACTGTACTCAGCGTAGAACGCTACACACATGCCGCGGTTCCCTTCCGTCGATGGTTAGTCCGCAGCTCGCCGTAGAACAGTTACTCAGTCGCTTGTGCTCAACACATTCGTAGAAATGCTCGATTACTATGTACTGTGTGTGTAGCGTTTTCAGGCCTAAGATTTTCTCAATAACATTGGTATTGACTAATAGATAATTATAGGAATTTATGTGTTTAGAGAAGTATTTTAAATATCTAGATTTTAATGGTAATATTATTAAAAAAAATAAATAAATAGATCGGTGTTTAGGATGAGATGCCAAATTTAAAGTCAATACAGATTATTTTAGGTAAAATGTAATTGAAGTAATCTTAACATTTATTGAAAAGTTGATGAAAATGTTACAGTTAAATTATATTTGAGAGTTTTATTAAGCGCAATATATGCAATTTTATTCATTGTAAGTGAACATTGTTTCAATTTGTTAGTTAAAGTTATGCGTTGAAAAATGATGTGAAAGTTGTTTTCGAATGTGTTAATTGATCCATCCGCGCGATGTGACTGTTAGTCGGCGCGGTCTGCCCGTCGTGCTATACTCTGCGTTATCGTGTATCGTGTACTTTGTATGTATCTCTTGCGTTCCATACATATCTCCGCATATCATACTGAATATGCTTATATTTTATTGCGCTTTATAATATTTATCTCTACTACATACATATATTAGCTGTATTTAGTATTTCATAATGATATGAATAAAGGCCAACATATCAATAAATAGAACTTTGGCTAAGGCGCATATATTATACTCTGTCATGCTCCTCGATATTCTGCTTAGATGTTGTCTGACTTCCTTCCACCTCAGCGGCGACCGCTCGATGGTTCATGTGACGTTCGCGGGTCGTCGTCGTCTTCTTATTTTAATTTTAAGCCTTTTGTGTGGTTAATTTCACTCTTTATTTTTAATTTCATAATTAAACTATTATTATCATTGATACTTTTTGTTCTTTATTTTCAATCCTTTCCCTTTCTACCTACATCCCTTTTTTATTTCAATTTCCATACCAATTGTCTACGAAACGACAGCGGGGCGGAGTAACGACAAGACAACGTTTGGTTCACTCACTCACTGCCTTCATTCAGTTTGTTGTTCATGAATGTCTGTGGTTATTATTTCATCCCTTTATTTCAGACCACCTGAAGAAGTTTCAAGAAACTATTTGTAAATAAAACTTATAAATGTTAAAGGGGATCAATATAATGAGATGATGTACATTAGTACACAATTGGTATTCTAGACATATTCGTACTTATAGAACTTAGTTATTACTATCCTGGCGGAATCTACACTCGACTACACTTTAAAATATATCTATTACGCTTCGATATATTTATATAACTTGTGAATAAAATATTCTCTACCTTTTTTCAACTGAGTCTACTTACTGACTTGAGAAAAAAATATTTAGGCGAAATAAACAAACACGTTGTTTAGTTGAATTGTAAATGGAGTAAGGGACTTAAAATATTGCCAATGATAATTATGTTTTATATAATATTATCAAGTGGAATATTGTATTTCGCACAGGGTATAATGTGAATTAAAATTATAGCGCTGCCCGTGGCATTTGATCGCCCGAGGCGGTTATTTTGTGTCCGTGCTACGTCCCTTATTCCTACTGCGTGGAAAGAACTGAACCATTCCGTAATGAAACGTTATTAGCGAAATTATTGTGTGCCTGCCACTTTATAAACGAGACCCGAGCAACATCAGGAGAGACCAACCAACCAGTGACATTGTATTGAATGTATTTAAATTAATTGTTTCGAAAGCATTAGGTGCGTGAAAGTGGCAGCTACACTCATGTTAAATTAATCTGAGGATGTAAATATTATACACGACTATGTTAATAATTACAAATTAAATTAATAGGATCTATAGTAAAGATTAACATAATCATTACTTTAAGATTTACTAGTTAAATATCCTATCTTAATTTCAGTAGTCGCTCTAGTTAATTATATACCTACCTAACTTATCGAACCCTTCTTAGGAAGTATTACTGTTACCTCCCTTGGTTTCTTCTTGATTTAATAATGTTTTTGTTGTTTCATTAAAAAAATTAAATAAAGGTGTGCAAATTAAAGGGTTGTGTGTAAAGTTAAAATAGTTAAATAGATGTAAACAATCGTTCGAGTAACGTTTAATCTCAACAGTTTCTCGAGAAGCACATCTAGTTTTGTTCACTGTCGTAGTAAGACTTGCTGAAACAATTCGAACATGTCAATATTAATTAGTCTTAATTCAATATGCCAAAGACCAATCGTTGGGAAAAATAACAGGGATATAATAATATTTTTCCTTTCAACTGAACTAACGTTTTATCTCTAATAAATACACGTTTAAAATCAAAATGGCAAGCTTTATCGAGCTATATTTCAAGATAAAACATATTTTGATGATTGTTTTGTGAAAATTAATTTTATGAAACGCGTGCGGTCCGTCTGAGAGGCCGGACGCTCACTAAACTACTTTATGTAAAACAGTTATATGAATTATAAATATATACAACAATATTAATATCTAAGTGACTACCCTATTGAATTCTAGATTTATTCTTTGTGATTTTATAATAAAATATAGTTGAAAATGGAGTTTTTATTTTATTTATATTCCCATCTTCCTACTTTACTCAAATATATCAGTAACAACAGCATTGAACTGCGAATACGTACGTACTTGCACAGATAACACATACTCAATGATAGCAATGATAGCTAATATGCCAAACATTTTGGCTGCACAGTTCAAACAACATCATCTTCAAAATGAAAACAGACAAATATAATTAGGGTGCATAAAGCAGCGGGTTCTTCGGCACAGATCGCTGCAGGTTGACTAAGGAAAGAAACGATCACGGTGTTTTACCTGTTCCTTTATATGTATGTGAGCGCATTAAGTTAATACGGGGATATTTGAACCGTACCAATCGGTACCAGCTTGTTTTTTTACAGAGAACCCGTGTCTAGTAAGCACCCTTAGACTACAACTGATCCATATACTACGAACAGAGTAAATTATTTTTCTGGAAAGTGGGTAGTTGATTGTTTACATAATTTTTACAACTAGTAGTATGCCATAAAAAATCTAGATGGCGCTTTTGCTAGGTCACTGGATGACGTTTATCTCTACGTTCAGAAATTTAGAAGGCTTTTTCAAGATTTTTATAGTCTACAGGTAGAGACGCCAGCACATCAAGCTCTTCTTTAATAGATTTTCAACTTTATCGTTAAAGCATGTAGGTTCAAGGTTGATTGGGAAAATTTGACAGTTGCGGGTAGCTTGACCTGCTGGCGTCTGTACCTATGCGGATTCAATATACGGAACTAGTTATTAGGATAATGCCACGAAATATATGGAAGCTGGTACCCACTCCAATAGGAATAAATGTTATATCATAAGAAAGGTAAGCTAGGAAAGCTTCCTTTTCTTGTTAAGGATTCCTTATCCGATCTGAGTAATACAGGGTGGAAGTTGAGACGAGGCATTAAGTGAAGCTACTGCGTAATCGTTGTAGCTATAGAAAAACGAAATGAACTGGCGTGGCGTTTTAGTGTTGAATCGCGGGAAAAATTTAGTTATCGAACGGCTGGTTCTACCTGCACTTTACGAGTTATAAACCAGAATAATAGAAAATAGTTTGCGCGTCGGACTTTTTGCCAACGATTCATGGGTTCTGGCTCTTTGTGCGAGTACGAATGAAGTTTCATGGCGGTGCCGATTCGCAATGCTGCAAATGCTGCAAGCTTTATTTGACGACACTGCTTACCGATAGAAACCCAAGATTTACCGATAGAAAGAGGGGGGGAGTGAACCCATGATCGATTAATGGGTAGCGTGTGATGTCTACGCATTCCAAATGAAGGTCAAAAGGGACAACGAAACGAAAGAAAGGAAAGGGTTTATGAAATATAAAAAAAGCCTTATTTTTGTATTGCTAAATCTGTTTGCTAGGTACAGTGTTCGGGGTTGGATTAAGATAGAGATAAAGGATGAGATAAGAGATGAAAGTCAGTTTAAGGTTAATAAATTCACTATATTGCCTGTTTCCACAATTATAAGATTAAGATTAATTGATACTAGGATGAATGGTGGACGATATAGGATTATGAGTCACGCGCACAGTATGTCGCCGAATTACGTACTGAGCTATTGCGGTGTAAGTGCAATAATATAAATGATGGAAGCATACTGAACGGGTGGCGCAATAATGATGACCCAGGTAAACGTACTGTACGGTGGTTGACCCGTACATATAGAATAGGTACAGACGCCAGCACATCAAGCTACTACAATCTGTCAAATCTCTTTAATAGGTTTTCAACTTTATCGCTAAAGCATTAAGTTTCAAGGTTGATCGGGAAAATTTGACAGTTTCGGGTAGATTGACCTGCTGGCGTCCGTACATAACTCTAAACGGATATCGATTTTGATTTTGAAGTAGGCCGACTAACTTCTATTCAGTTTAAAAAAACTATCCAACGGTGTATAACACATGGCTAATAGAGGGGGTACCAAAATAAGCATCATGCTTTGCAATATGCCTCGTTAGTCGACATAGTTTGTCGAGATATTTTAGATCGAATTTTCTGAGCGAATTGGTTTTGGTAACTGGGTAGCTAGTAAGTTAACTCTGCACAGCTCAGAAATGACTTCGATGGTTCTCGAGTTGATCCACTACACTTATGAGATGAAGAAGATGATTATGAGATCATTTTGCCAAAGTTTCATTTCTAAACAACGACTTCAATGTCAACATGACAACATGAAGTCAATATCAACAACATGAAAATGTCAATGTCATTACGGGAAAATAAGTGGGTGGATCATGCATGAATGTCGCCTGGATTTGTTCATAGGAATTGCTGAAGAAGTATTAATGCAAAATAATTAAACTGAATTATCGTACGTTTAGTAAGAGTTTATTTTCTTAAACAAGAAAATTTGTGGTGGTGTGATGTTGGTGGTTTAGTGGTCAAGATCTGTCCTTCATGATGTTTCGGACAGTGCTGAGATTATCTCCTTCTTTCGGGATTGCTATTTTCAATAAAGCTACTGGCCAATTTGACAAAGATTTACTTAATCGACCTAATATTACTCCTCCTCAAACGGGTTGGGAACGAGTGAAATTAATGTATACTGGAAAGTAAGTCAGCAAACAGCGAAAATCCTTACGATAATCTTCCTGGTACAATTATGTTTTTCCCTATAGTTCTCAAACATTTAAATATGAAAAAAACAAGTTCAGAAACCCTACAGAATCTGTAATCTTGCAAAACCGAGGCTCCTAACCTCTTTTACTAAAATAGAATGAGCCATGGAATAAAAACCATAAGTCATACATATTGTACTCAATTTCAGTGAATATGAAGAAGTGTCTGAAGAACTGAATACAGTACTACAGTCATCATTATGTGGGGCCTTCATCGGTGCTTGTTTGGGAGGATTTGTTACCTCCCGTGTGGCTTATATGAATTTTATAGAAAATAATCAAGCAACTATATTTAAATCTACTGCTGACGCTAAGGTACTGCCTACATTATTAAGTATCAGATATGTCTCATCTCTTCAAAGTTTGCAAGTTAAATTTCACCCACTTCCCTGAGTTCGATTGAGCTGAAATTTGGCACACTTATGGAGAGTCAGTGACAATGCAATATTTTGTCCTACATTTGGTTTTTTTAAATCAGATACCTCTTTGTTTTTTTAATAAAATGTATTTTCCCTATTTTAGATAAATAATACAATTTAAACATGAAACTAATGTTTGATTCCAGAAAAAGTTACAAGATTATGTGACGGTAGCCTTTGCAAAGGGAGCTTATAAGTGGGGCTGGAGATTGTGCTTCTTCACAGGAATATTTACGTAATTACGTTTTCATTTATATTTATAGAAATAATAATAAACATTTTACCTATTCAAGTTAAAAACAAAACCTTATGTTGAATAAGGTTAAGGTTTTTGCAACAAGTAAAAACCTGCACGTTTAGAAGTTCTAACTATTGACATTAAAATAATTGCAGATGAAAAAAGCTGCTATGAATCTTGCAGACCTTTAACGTTTCCACAAACATTTAGATAATCATAAACTACTAATGTATGCTCTACTTACATTGATATTCATTTTTTTTAAGGACACTGAACAAGACACCAGAAGTTATATTGTTACTACACCTAGGGGTGTTTAGTGTCCCTCAAAGTTTTAATTGAATGCTCATTTATTTCAGTTTAACATCAACAACTGTGTCAGTGTACAGAGGAGACACATCTTTAATTGAATATATATCAGCGGGAGCACTCACAGGCGCATTATACAAGATCGATATGGGACTAGCTGCTATATTAGTTGGTGCTGGCTTAGGTATGAAATATCACACTGTGAATTTAAGAATAGGTTTTTTTTTTTCAGAAAAGCTCTTGGATGCCAAAAAGGTCACTAGCAAGCTATATCCCTAGTTTACATAATACTCGAACCCACATGGGTTTAAAAATCCCTCACTTGTGTATAACTTACATAACACGAATTTCATGATTTTTGGAACCCCTGCAGCCATCCTCATCCATGTGTCATATTTGTGTGACCCCCTCCCATAGTGTGAGATTACATATTTTGCAACTATAAATTAAACCACCTATTAATATTTATCGAGTTGGTAATATTTAAAAGTTTTGTGCTAGAGTTGAAGTTTAGAGTTTTAATACTTTAGATTTATGGCATGTGACGGTACGAAGCTTTTGAGTCGTCTGCCTTCTCATACTTTGTTGACCACCTCCCTCCCCCATAAAGTGTGACGTAGTTTATAGATGCCCCCCCCCCCTTATCCTTATTTATATTTATATTTATTCAGAAGTTTATCTGTATATCAAGTTTGGCTGGTATCGTATTATCAATGTTCATTTTTAGAAACTATGTAATGTATGAAAATATGCTTTAGTTAGTTAAACCATGTTTTGTTTTTGCAGGAACTGTATTAAGTACTGCTGCTGGTATCTTGGTATTAACCATTTTGAAAATCACTGGTCTCAATATGGAAGAAATTAGGAAAGCTTTATATAGGTTGACAGAAGCAAGGTAAGTTCATTTCTCTACTAAATTAGAGAAAAAAGTAAATAATCTAGGTGAATAAAAATTAATCACCGAAATGTATGTACGCGCATACATGTCGGTGTGTACAAGCCGACGGTGCGCGCACGTCCTCTTTTTGCTGTCCCATTGCCGCACCAATGCTGGTCTGCGGGCGCCTCTACGTCGCTTGTGCAAAAACTATAATGATTTTTTTTTCAGAAACTAAATTATTTTTGACTAAAGAATTAGATTTATTCTCAGTGTCAGCAAATAGATTTCGTTCTGCTTTGTTAAGGATACTTTAGGATTCCGATGTATAATTATTTGAACAGTCTTGTAGTCTTACTCGCGTAGATTGTTCATTAGTAAAGTTATATGAATTGTATACGCTGTGGATAACGGTGTGAGTTTCACATTTATATAATATCTTTGTTTATATTGTTTGCGCAGATATAATGTGTTACTATTTGTTTGTCCCAAATAAATAAATAAACCCAGTGACACTACAATGGATAAAAGGACACTGTGAATCACTAGGTAACGACGCGGCTGACGAGCTGGCCAGAAGGGCATCCAGCACGTCAGTCTATGGTCCGGAACCAGTCGTGCCCATCCCCTTTAATCCGCTACGCAGGTGGCTACAGGAGCACACCGATACACAAGCAGAGAACTGGTGGTCCTCGTTACCGGGCTGCAGGCAGTCCATGGAGGCCATGCCATTGCTAGATGGCAAACTAACGAAAAGACTACTACGCCTGGATAGGAAAGGCCTGCGACTGGTGACGGGGACCATCACGGGGCACTGCTCACTTAACAAACATTTTCACACGATAGGTATAACGGACTGCCCCCTATGCAGAGCCTGCATGGAGGCTGATGAAACCGTCGCGCATGTGCTCTTTGAGTGCACAGGCATCGGCCAGATTAGGTCGGAAACCCTCGGGACACCCAGATCTTACACAGATGTTCTTAATAGACTAGGAGACCTAATAAGCTTCTGGGCTGAGGGAGGTGGGCTGGTTGGAATAACCACCGACGGCCGCCATGGCCCACGTACAATGGTCCACCTGAAGGACTAAGTGCGGAAACAAATCCCATAACATAGAACATGTACGCGCATAACTTCCGATCGACTGCACCAAATTGGATAGTTTTGTTTTTGTGTTTGTTATTGTCAGGACAAGCTTTATATAGAAGAAAATTAAAAGAAAAAAAATATGGCGGTACAGGGGTGAAAGTTCTTAGAAATTCAAAAACTGATTAAACTAGCAAGTTATTAGTTTTATTATATCTTTTCAAAATATTGTCTATTTACATCAATACATCGCTGCATCCGATGGAACGACGGAGAAAAGCACTTTGCCCACTCGTCCTTAGGGGTCTCTTTGCCCGCTCGTCCTTAGGGGTCTCTTTGCCCACTCGTCCTTAGGGGTCTCTTTGCCCACTCGTCCTTAGGGGTCTCTTTGACGGCATTTTGAAACGCAGCCACTGCTTCCTCGGCGTCCATAAAACGTTTTCCTTGAAGATTTTCTTTTATTTTCGGAAATAAATAAAAATCGCAAGGTGCGAGGTCGGGCCTATAGGGCGGGTGACCCAGTAATTTCACGTCTGACGTCGCCAAGTAGTCGATTGTTTGCTTGGCGGTGTGCGACGAGGCGTTGTCGTGGTGAAGGAGGATCCTACTGCGAGGTCGTGTCTCCCGAACTTTTTCCAAGACAAGTGGCAAACAATTGTTAGTGTACCTACCACTCTGCAGGAACTGTTTTTCGATCCTCTAAAACAATTGTTGCGTAATGACCTGTCCTTTCGAAGAACGAGGCCACCATCTTTTTTCCCACGCTTCGACCTCTCTTCACTTTAGTTGGCAACTCCTCGGAAGAAAACACTCAGACAGCAGACTGTCTCTTAGTTTCAGGATCATAACAATAAATCCAGCTTTCGTCACCGTAAGTATGTCGAACACAGCATTTGAGTCACCTCCGTTGAATCTTTGAACCATTTCACGACACCAATCAACAAGACGGAGGTTTTGGGCCTCTGTCAAATTATGAGGTATCCACCGGGCACAAAGCTTCCTGACTGCTAAATTTTCATGGAGGATTTTGTGCACTTGACTCATTCCGATGCCTAAGCTTGTCCGAATCTGCTGATAATTCACTCTTTTGTCAGTCTCTATCATACGCCGCTCAACACTGATTTATCTTCAGTCGTCGCCGTAGAAGGGCGTCCCTCACGCAGATCATCGGTGAGATTAGTGCGACCACGTTTAAACTCATTAAACCAGTTGTAAACAGTGGCACGAGATGGGGCTTCATCGTGAAAGGCCAATCGAAGTCTATCATAACTTTCTTGTTAACTTAAATGACATCGAAAGTCATAGAAAATCATTGTACGAAAATGTTCTCGCGTTAAATTCATGCTGACGTGCGCAGACTATTTTCAATTTGCCGCCAAATCGTAAACAAATGACAAATGAATAAAATACATAGGTAGGTACACAATAATATTGGCAAAGAGTTCCATTTTCAAAATTAGAACTTATTTTTTTATTATATCGTTTACAAGTGGCCCGTTTTAAAAACTTTCAGTGTCGCCCTCGTACGACGTTCGCCGGTTCAGCTAGTATAATATAATAATTGAGCAGTGGTGGACCAGTGGTAGAGACCGCGACTTACGAGAACGACGACTTAGGTTGTAGGTTAGAACCCAGACAGGCGCTTTAATCTGTGTAAATTATTTCATTATCACTGCTCTCAAAACGGTGAACATTGTGAGGAAACCGGCATGTCCTAGAACCAAAAATTCGTATGACATCTACCAACCCGCACTGGGTCAGCGTGGTGGATTACAGCCCACTCCCTCTCGCCGAGAGGAGGCCTGAGTCCCAACAGTAGGAACATTATAGGCTGATTATGCAAATCATTTAGTTTTTTGAATTACCAAATATGTTAAGTATTTATGCCTGGAAATTCATCAATTCATTATTCACTTGACAATACATGTCCCGCGACCTGTGTCACTTGCAACATCGTGCAACGTCGCTGCGACATTAAAAGATCTGAATTTCAGTGTCTTCTGCCATTAATTATTATACTTATACCCGTTTCACTAACACTAGGTGGCATCTAAATAAAAGCGCACTGTTGGGCATGGGCTGTACACTAAAATGTGGAAAAACTATATTAATTAATTTCCTTCTAATTTTCAGAGAGGACCAATTCAACCAAGCATTAGAAAAAGCAGCAACAATCAAGAACGACAAACTCACAGAACACCATAAAATGCTAATCTTAGAAGAGGGCGAAAAGAAGATAGATGATATTAAATAGTTTGGACTGGGACTAATAAAGTAAAACCTTTAAAGAAAATTGTTATTCTGTTTTATACTGTATGGTAGTGTTATGGGAGTTGAGTCTAAAATGAAGCATATTTTAAATGTAAATAAAGTAAGTAGATAAAGAAAATAAAGGCAATATTTATAACTTATTTTTTATTTGTAGACGAAGGAAGTAAAAAAATGATGGCCTCCTATTGACAAATTCTTCTACTTGTATGATGATGAATCCATTTACCGAAGAATTTGAACTTACCCGGCAGTATTGATAGTGTTCTTATCGAACAATATTGGTTTAAAATTGCTTACTTTCAGTATCTCGCGTTGAGCAATTTCTAAGCTCTTGACGGTAGTTTTAGGAGATTCACCACAGGATATGAAATAATGGACTTGCACAAAATTCATTATGTCGACGAGTAAATCTACTTGAGCCAGTTAGTTTCTTTTGAAAATGGCAAGAAAAGGATCGCCGCATCGAAAATGCCAGGAAAAGCTACTGGCCATGAAGGACGATCTACCGATTTCTCTGAAGTGAAAACTCGTCGACATAAAATATGTATCCTGCCCGTCCTAACCTACGGTGCTAGACCTGAAGGCCTATTCTCTTAATTTAAAACGTCCAAAATCTAGTATGTCAAAAATTGTCCAAATGTATGGAAATTAGAGGTATTTTTGACAGATTGAGACTGAAATCACTACGTTCTTAAAATTACGAGAATTACCCCTCTGGTCGCAAAAGTTCCGCCTTGGGGTTTGTCAAAGAGCAATGGAGCGCAGCATTTTAGGCGTTAAACGAACTGACAGAATACGAAACACCACGCTGCGTTCTAAAACGGGGATTCTAGACGTAGGCAAAAAGGCTTCCAAGCTGAAATGGGATTGGGCAAGTCACATCAGCCGCATGCACAGCGGCTGATCAGCAAAATCCATAGTCGGCCTTATACACTAGTATTTTTTTTCCAAAATACTCTTATGCATTAGTGCTGCCACTGCCAGTGTCTTCATTTATTGTCGTACTTACATTTTATTTTATTTATTTTTATAACTTAACTCGCGAGTAAGTTTATTGCAGGAATTTTAAGTTTTCTAGACGACAGCATTTGGTTTGTTACCAAAATAAAAGTCAAAATTATATTAAAAGCATTTTATTGTTACAGACATTGCACAATACAGATGTGGTCGAACCGATTTACAAAAATATAAGGAAATATGTATTTACAAACTTCATAATTATTGAATTTGTGCATCAATTTCAGAATATAAACAAATTATTTTCGCTTAATTTTAAATACGAAAGGTAAAAAATGCTAAGACTTATAAATATTTATTTATTGAAACGAGATTATAAAGAACGCTAAGAGTTAATAATAAAATTTACAAAACGTTAAAAATGGCAAGACCTTATTAATAAATAGATTGAGCTACATATGCGTTCATATTATATTTAAAAACACTCGATTTTAAAATAAGTCCTTGCTAAATTTGAAGAAAATACAATTGAATATTAATTTCAAATGCAAAAATATCTATGAAAGAAATATTTGGAGAATATTATAGGATGGCTGTTTTAATACTGTTACAACGATTATAAAATTGATTAGAACACAGAACTGCATGTAATTTTCCTTGCGACTATTTTATATTGCATTTCATTCTTATTTTACAAAAATAATTGTACAGCTAATTACTTAAATAAAATAGAATTTAAATCTAAAATGAGTAACATGCAGTAACAGAGGAATAGTGTGGCTTAGAGCTACATGAATATACAGCCCCTGACTACTTTTATTATTTTACAGGATCAAATTAAATTAGCTAGCGAAGCTCTACGAATGTGGGTATCGGATATCTAAACACGATAAAATAAAATTAAAAAAGATTTGACGTTTTTTTCTTAGGGGTCAACGACCGCTGGTGGTATTGTTACTTGAAGTCGCATCATCATCATCATCTGCCTAGCCTTTCCCCACTGTTGGGATCGGCTTCCAGTCTAACCGGAAGCAGCTGAGTACCAATATTTTACATGGAGCGACTGCTTATCTGACCTTCCCAACCCAGTCGTTACTTGAAGTATGAGTTGATAAAATCTGTTTTTTTTCAGTTTTGTCGTGTTGAGATATCGATATTAATTACGTCTGTTAAGTTTACACAAAATAAACTTATTTTTGGCCCCTCAAAAAAAAAAAAAAACTTTAATATATTTTTGTTTGATCATGTTTAGATATCGATGCTCATTACGTCTGTGGAGTTTCGCTAGCTAATTTGACCCTGTATTTCATTCACGTTACTTAGACGCCGTCTTATTATGCAACATCATACCATTTCGCACCTCTATAATTTCATTGTTCTAATTCGTTTCCTTTACAAATAACTATGTAATGTAATAATACTTTAATTTTCAATATACTTACAATACATACCGAACTAAATTGTTTTAAATATTTTTAGAGTATATAATTTATACTTTCGTAAATTAATAAGCTTTATTATTGAAATTTCATTTTGGTTTAGAATCCATTTCAAATCGATGTTTTAAACATTTTTGTGAATTACTGTTTATAATTTTGTTTGTTATTTTATTGCACACTGACCTACCTGTCTTTATTTATTTTCTATGTTTTATTGTTTCAATATCTTTTTATAGATGGGTAACTATATAAGCAATGTTATATTTCAGCGGTAAATACCTACAATTCAGAAGTAAGTATTCAAATCACGTGGCTTTATCGTTTTTAAGTGAATAAAATCATTGGCATTCTAGTACAGTTCGCGTCAAACTTTATGGCGGATCTAAAGTGCGCTTCCCGCTGCGCAGTACCTCACCCTTCACCCCCGTTGGTGAATTTGTTATTGCGCAGCGACTCGCATCATGTTCCGAGCCGCCATAAAGTTCGAATCGGGATGTGTTACACATTTGAATCGTAAAAGCTTAGAATTATGTATTCATTTTTCCATACTACTCAATGAAGATTACCTAGCGTTGTTCAAGTATATTTCTTCACTAGAACTAAATTAGGTAAGTATCAATATTTAACAATACTGGACTACGTTAGAAAAATACATGCATACATAAACTTACGATTGGACGAAGGAAAAGGACTAAGTATATGAGCATGTGGCGTTCTGCAATTCCTGCCTAACCTCTTGGACAAGAGGCGTGAGGTATAGCCAACTTCGTAATTAGCTCACCACCCCGAAGGTTGAATGTCACTTGTACGACATATAACGACAAGGTCTATTTTTGCTTAAAACCAATTCGCAGTTAAAATAGCGCTACAAGGTCATTTGGCGCGTGGCCAAAATCCGAACTAACGCCACCATCTTGTTTTTTCAAAACATTTCACAAAATAATTGCACAAATGTCTACCAACAGCGCCGCTCTGTCAACGTCATTCGAATGCCAGCATTCGTCAGTCAGCCTTACAATGCGGCCGACGAGAGAATGCGTTCTTGACACACTGTCAGGTTCATAGAAAAGACTACGTGTTTTGCGAATTTGATCTTTACGCTGCGTATGAGCGCAACTGTCAATATTGAGACACAACACACTGACAGGTATCATGAACGAATTCTTTCGGCGACCGGACTGTAGATACAGGGTGGTGAGGGAATTTGGAGGTCGACTATACCTAATATGTAGAAAAATACCATCTTCATTTAAATTGTTCTTAGCCACGTGATTATCGAAACGTCTACTGTACTTATTATAATTACTGCGAATTCTGTGACTTGGTGATTCGTTTCGCGCCCCTGTTCGGTGGACCCTTGGGCTTGGCGAAGGCGGGACGGTGCAGATTCCTCTTGGGATGAATCTCCTCATACAAGAACTCTTCAGTCAGCTCTTTGCCGTCGTCGATTTCTAGCTGCAAGGATAATAATTCTTTAATTAGTATAAAAACAAAGTCGCTTTTCGTGTCTGGTTGTGTGTGCGCTTAGTTTATCACAACTACACAACGGATTTTGATGCGGTTTTCCCCATCATTTAGAGAATTTATTCCGGAAGATTTATGTTTATATAGTACATTACTATTAAACTTAAATATAGAACAGAAATCTCGAAGCTTTGACATGTCGCCTCATCAGTACATCGCACCTGTGCAAAGCAGGGGCGGGTCGCTAGGAGAGCTATAAAATTTCTTGGATTTTTTTTCGTTTATATGTCGTTCTAGTACGTATGACATAATACCAAGACTGTTTTCCCCGAAGGGTTGGGCAGAGGTGGTGCTGATTTCATGGTTACAGTTTGTGCGCTGATGTCCCAGTCAGCTTGTATAGGACACTCCGTGTTGTTAGTGGTTTACGTATTATTTTGCATTATTTATTAGGAAAAACAAACAGTGACACATAACATAACATTTTGTAGGAAGAAATACAAAAAAGATACGACCACGTTGTAACCAACAACATTTTCCACGGAATACACTTTTTTTTTTTTTAATTTTCAAACCAAACCACAGACTACAGCTTTTGCGCTGTTGTTTTTGTGTTAAATAGTAAAACAAAAGCAAATTAAGCAAACAAATAAAAAGTCACAAAGGCATGCAAATCTTAGTTACAATGACTAGTGACCTAGTGTTCAGAGTAGTATTTTTCCTTTACCAACAAAGAGAGCAAACGTATCAATATGAATGCTTGTTAATTTGTTAGTAAGACGCAGAGGTGCCCGCATACCTGCGTTACTGCGACAAGAGGTAGCTCACAGGCGCCGTGCGCGCACCCCGCGGCATACTGTCGCTCTACGAACTATGTAACTTAATTTTATTACGGATATCAATCAATAAACATAATACATTACTATACAAAAAAAAAAACCGTCTCTAGGAAAGTGGATTTTAAACGGCATATATTTACCGAACCTCTAAAAATGAATGTAATACTTATGAATGTATTTAATTACCATTTTGCGCTCCTAAAATATTATTGAACGCTCTAATATAATGATTCATTATCTCATCAACTGGAAGCCAACCCCAACTATGTTAGGGTCGGCTTCCATTCTAACCGGATGTAGCTGAATACCAGTATTTTACATGGAGCGACTGCCTATCTGACCTCCACAACCAAGTTACTGGGTAAAACGATACCCCTTGGTAAGACTGGTTTTCAGATTTTCGCGCTTCTGACGACCCGTAACGAACTCTTTTATAATGATTGCGGCTCTTTTTGTGAACCTCGAATATTTTCTATAAGGGACCTAAAAATACTAACTAGCGAAATAACTGTGACCAACTTGGATGTAGCACTCGCCGGCCGCTGCCGCGGAACCGCTGGCCTTGTTTGCTCGTGTGCGGTTGGTCACAGTTCTAACCTAACCTAGCCCGTTTGGTAGGGTAACTAACTTAGTAACTGCGACGAAATGTGAGAAAAAGCCAGAAAGTTAAAACGAGGCTCAAATATTTAAAAAAGTCTGCATTATAAGAAGCGCAAAAAGTTTTTAGAGGTTCATTATTTTTAGTTGATATAAATGTGTGGAAGCAACGGTAATGCATGGCAAAAGCAGCAAATGATACATATAGGCCTCCTTGGTGAATCTATTCCTTACGACTCCGTGTTGTTGCTGGATTATACTGAGATGAAGAACAGGGTATACTTTATGGTTGTGTAAAAAGGTTCAGCAGTTCTGACATAATGGATATCAGATAATCATACCAATAC
Organism: Apamea monoglypha; assembly: GCA_911387795.2. Lineage (NCBI taxonomy): Eukaryota > Metazoa > Arthropoda > Insecta > Lepidoptera > Noctuidae > Apamea > Apamea monoglypha. The sequence continues at coordinate 7,832,050 of OU426918.1, forward strand.
CTCATGACTTACAGTAGTCGTTAGTCGCTTCATGTAAAACACTGGTATTCACCTGCATCCGGTTAGACTCGGTTAGCCGACCCCAACATAGTTGGGAAAAGGCTAGGTTACGAGAATTCAGAAACTAGATAATCCATAGCTTACTGTATTCATATCTCCTGTTAGTATTGTGCCTCTCTTTCCAATGTACCCACCAGTCACTGACAAGTGTCTAATGAAAGGAAACCGACCTAAATATTTCAAATGGTTAAAATAGGAGTCAAACTTACTCGTTTAACGATTTCGCAGCCCAACTGCTCAATGATTTCTAAGAATTGTCCTTTACAGCTAGAATACATCATTCTCTCCTTTATACTGCAGTTGTATCCGGGCATGGAGTAGATGAATACTGTGAATGAAAATAATAACAATCAATTTATAAAAAAAGCCTTTGAATAATACTTCTCTCATGGAATGGTTGACAAAATAATCAACTCAGCCAAATGAGTTGACTTAGATAATAAAAAAGATTGCCCTTTCAGACACTGGGAGCAATCAAAATCATTTATTCAAACTAGGCTGAGAATCAGCACTTTTGAACGACAAAACTACATAAGACTTCCTAGTGCTACACACTCCCCAGCAGCACAGCTGTCTGTACAGTTAGAACTTGATTTTTTACAATAGTTACTAATTAACATTAAGATACACAAAATAAAAAAATGCCCTATATTAGCACACGCCAATATACTAACAAAAACATTGAAAACTATACTCAAGGCGAAATAATTAATAATAAAAACGTAAACAGAACTTAATACCTAAATAAAAGCCTCCAGGGATAAAGTGCGTGCCAGATTATTATGATAAGAACTGAATTTGTAAATGGCACTACAAATCATCCACAGGTATTTTTTGTGATCCGTTTGTTAATTGTTTACAGTTGCATTAGATGCACTGACAACAAGTACGCTGGACTTCATACTATCGATGATAAAATGAAGACATTCGACGTTCGCCATTTTGGCGCTGACAGCAACGTGAGCGTCCATGGAACTAATGTTTTTGATAGCGAGTTTTACAAGATGCGCACACTCTCATGATAAAAATGTTCTAAATATCTCGCAGTAAACACAAAAAAGTCTTATTCCACGATTTAACCTAAATCATCAGAGACGTACTCAAAACAAAACGACGGCCCTTTGCGGCAATGTGTCAATTTTAGTTCCTGAGACGCTCGACCGGGGCGCTTTGAATCGGCACAAGAAACAACTGTCATTTCATGTATATTTTTCAAGCGTACTTATATAATATAGGTCAGTGATCGGATGCTTTTGGTACAGACTATCGTTACACACTAACCTATGCTCTCCATGTAGTCACTTTCGTGCGTATGCTTGAATATATACAAGTGGTATCTGGCTTCATCGCTCGGCACCTGCTGCGGTAACTCAGTGAGAGAAATGTTGGCCGCTTTGGATAAATGGATCTTTTCTTCATCTAAATCTGAAATGCAAACATTTTGAAATACTATTATTATTTCCTTTATTTAAATGTAAACATAAATTATATTTTTAAATATTAGAATATAAAAACATTTAAAAATATAAAAAACCGGTATCGGGAACAGGGTCCAAGCTACCGGCGTTCCGGGCTCCAGAGAGAGGAATCTCCTGACAATGCGAGCCGTGTCCAGAAGTACCGCTTTCTGAATCAAGCCCTTGATCCAGCTGCCCAACGAGAGCGTCCTCAGGTGTTGGTCGAGGCTCTTGGCTATTAAGCCATTGGCTGTCACGACTATCGGCACAATGACTGCTGAGTCCACATCCCACATGTCGACAACCTCGCGAGCCAAGTCAAGATACTTGATTTATTTATCTTTCTCGGCTTTCACGAGGTTCTCATATTATTATTATTCTTTCGGTCTTGATTTCTTGAATAAGCTTTTTATCAGTATCCAGCATTATAAAGACAACAGTAAGCTGGTTTTTTTTTTAACTTTTTGTGGTATTAGTGGTCACTGCATGAAGGTCAACTGCAAAACCAGATGCATAACTGCCGATCTATTCTGTAAAAAAACTCAGCGTGAAAATTTAGGTGAAGTGAGCTGTCAACAGTGTCACTGTTGACAATGGAGGTGATGTGAGTTCACTTCACCACAAGTTTTCACATTGATTTTTTTTACAGAATAGCACTACAGGTGCGTCGCCAGTGTCAAAGCTGAAATTGTCTCAAGTACCAATTACACAGGCACCAATTTTTTTTTTTTTTTTTTCCGGATGGGAAATCATCAAATGACCCCTCCTGCTCTGGGTGGAGCGGAAGGGAGTGTCAGACTCTTAATGACTAAAACCCACCCATGTTCCTGGCACCCATACATTTTAATCCAGAATACAACAACACTTTTGCGTTAGGAACCATTTTATTTCTGATACTACCAGCTTATGGTAAAGGTACTTGTGACAACTTGCTGTAATTCTGAATCCTCATAATACAGGGTGGCAGGGACTTCGACGCGCTAACTGTAACCATGAATTGGACGTAGTTAAGCAGAAAGGACTCAACCCACATTCATCCCAATAACTCGAAAATTGCATTAGTCTATGTAATACAACTTGACTCATAAAAATATTGGTATATTTGCCCATAAGTGACAATATTTCAAAATATTCCATATACAACATCATTGCAGCAATACACACATGAACTTAAAACCTCGAAATTCTGCTTAACTACGTCTAATTCAACACACGATTCTAGACTACCACAGAAATTTTACGTGAGATATAAAAAAAAAAAAAAAACATCTGCTCTTTTACAGAAAAGTGCAATACCTACTACGCAGTCAAAATATATGGCAGAGCTAATTTTGTTTTTATTAATCGACGAAAAATTTCAACGCTCATGCAGTCAAGAATCATGATTGTACTGAATCCACGGTAACAGGTTGCACGTCGATGTCCCGCCAGCCTGTATATTATTTTCTTTACTTTTTTTTTGCATTGATTTGTAGGTAAGTAAGTATACTGACTAGTTTGAATAAAAACTCACCTATCTTTAATTGCAAGTAGTTATAGGAACCTCGTTTGAGATCATTAATTCCTTGTTTGGCATCTTCAGTAATAGGAAAAGAAACACCACCCATTGTCGACTGCCTGAAATTAAGATAAAAATTAAAAATAAATTTAAAAGTGTGTAAGACTTCCGACAATCCGTTCCACCACTAAAATAACTAATGTCACTTGGAAAGCTGCCACACTTAAATGGAATTGGGCTGGACACATCTGCCGCATGTCAGACGATCAATGGGCCAAACTTACGACCCAGTGGGTCGCGCTTAATGACAAACGACATCGCTCCCGCGATATGGCGCAGACGGAGAAGGCGGGATGAGCTGGATTCATTTGATAAAACTTGGTCCTTGGCAGTTCTGGACAGAGAGAGGTGGAAAGAGAGTAGGGAGGCCTTTGAATAAACATATATTTCGTGATAGTGATTGCTTTTAATTGTAAAACTGGCTTTAATAAGTTATTGTATCATTATTACAAAAGAAAACATGATTGTTATATTTGACGGTAATTGTTTCAATAACCATTTGTAGGTAATTTGACGATTACTCGTTTCCTCATGTGGTTTTCCTTTTAAAAGTGATTCAAAATTTATTCCAAATTATCTGCTTATAAAATGATTCGAAATACCAGGATTTCTGGGCTGTATTTAATTTATATATTTTTATACACATATAAACTTATTTTTGTGTCGCGTATTTTGGCCAATTTACACAATATCTTTATTAATTACTAGCTTCTGGCCGCGACTTCATCCGCGTGAAATTTCTTGTTCCCCCGACCCACCCCGTCGCATCGCATCGCCTGTCTGCGCTATTACTTCGTTTTCGCTAGGCGTACTTTTTCTCTTTTTTCTTTTTGCTTGGCTCCTAAGGGTCATATCATGTCTAATAGCCTTTCTAGAGAATTGGGCTATCAAATACAAAAACAATGTCTCAAAACCTACTGGTAGTCTCTCTTCAGCTTTATTATTAGTATGGATAGAATAGATAAATAGCTTACCTAGCATCAGTTCCGTAGTTAGTGTCGTGTTCACTCTCTTGTAGCTCCTTCAAGGCCTCCTCCCGGTCGGTGAGCGGGGCGGGCGCACTCACCCCAGTCAAATGAGCCTTGTAGCCTTTCAGACTTACTTCGTCCTATTAATAGAAAGGTTAACATATAAATATAGGCGCAATGACGTCGTTTGTCATGCCTTTAAGAAGGAATAAAAAAAGCTTCACACAGTTTATAGTACAGGCGGTGGCGTCAGTTTGAACAAGTTATTTTATAAGTACCGACTGACAATCATATAAATGAAATGGTTTTCCTTTGTGAATAAGAGATCAGAGCATGAGCTGACCAAATTGCAATACCAATGGCGCCGATTCCCTTGTTCACAAACTAAAGTAAATTTAAGTTCAGTGCATCTTTTTCTTTCTATTTCATTTAAAAAGGGACAGAAGATAAATATTAGTTTAGTCCTGTCAAATTAGTCAGCGCTTGATGTAAATTGACGTATTTTTAATGAAATAGAAAGAAAAAGATGCACTGAACTTAAATTTAGTTTAGTTTGTGAACAAGGGAATCGGCGCCAAACTCAAATCAAATCAAAATCTTTTTAAGTTTTTTTTTTTTTTTATAACTTTGACATGCTGTAATTTTGGATTCCCCCTTGGGTGCGTGATTATTGAATAATAAACAAACTAATTTAAATTCGGTATACAATTGACCACAAAAATGGAGCAGTACCTCCCTTGCTATAAGTTATTGTACCTATTGTGTGTTCATATAAATGTGGAATTTCTATAATAGGTCAACATCGCGGCAGGCCCAGACGGAGACGGCGGGATGAGCTGGATTCCTTTAATAAAGATTGGTCCTTGGCAGCTTTAGAGAGAAAGAGAGAGAGGTGGAAAGAGAGTAGGGAGGCCTTTGCCCAGCAGTGGGCCATTAACGGCTAATAATAAAATAATACATTCCTGTTAGGATCTGATAGGCTGATACTAACAAGCACTCTGCTGGACACACCTACGTATCTCTAGTATCCATATATTAATTACGATTAATAGAGAATTATCAGTTACAATATAGGGTCAAAATTATTCAGAGGTCGTTGGCCCTAATTAATAAAAACTTTTATTTTACGTTGTTTACATTTCGATATCCATCGCGCCTGCGGAGTTTTGCTAGCTAATTTAATTTCACTTTGTGTGTCGTATATAATTCAAACAATATTAAAACTCAATAGTGGTTCAATATTTTAGGAATTAAGCAATTTCTTTCAGTTAAAAGATTGATCATTTAATGTTATCACTTATCAGTATCATTACTAACTAGATTACATAACTAAACTTATCACTATGTGAGTCATAGCCCCAATTATTAAAGATAAACTTCTTATCAAATTATTTGCTTACCATTTCAAAAACAAATATGTTATTATAAGGACAAATTTTGATGATTTAGTGTTTTGCAACCAGAAAAGCAAGTTTTAACAAAATCAGCAGAATTCTAAAGACAATGAATCAATTCTTCTTTGCTGCGAGGTAACATAACATTACATCACGCCTGTATTAGGGACTAACCACACTTATTCAGCTCTGTTCAGCTTTTGTCCATACAAAAACATAAAATCGTTGTTTTCTAAGGACAAAAGCTGAACAGAGCTGAATAAGTGTGGTTAGTCCCTCAGGGTTAGGCAGAGATAGTATAAATAATATTGAGTTTTTGGCAACAAATTGGTTGCCATTTAATTTCTTTGACATTGAGGGGATACAAAACAGAACAGGCGGGCGGCAAAATCAATTTTGCCTAATCATGCCGACTGACCGAACAAGTATGTAGCACCCCTGACAGGTTTATCAACTGTCAAAATCAAATTGCAAATTGTAAATCACTTACTTAATAAGGTAACTTACAGCCGTCTCCCTAAATTTAAGACCCCTCTTCCGATTAATTTCCTCTCCCTTTTAACATATCCCTCTCCAGAATTGCTTGTGGCGCTGATGACTTTCATCCATCATAAATAATATAAAGTTATGATTTTGTTTCCTCAAATATTCTGTCTGTGTGGATGTGGTATATATATATATTTTAATGTTCTAACAATTATATATGCTATTTTATCTTTTTGTTTGTTTTAGTCCAGAATTAATCCCACAAGATCTACATGAAGTTCAACTGTAGCATCAAAGATTTTATCGTTTTATTTTTTAATTTATGCACACTTGCTTTTCCAATTCCCTTTTGACATTGGCAGGATAGTCGACATCGTCTTTGTTTGCCATAAAAAAAAAATAGAATAGAATGCGAAGGTAAATACTTATTTATGATATTTCTTTAATATATTATAAAGCTTGCATTGGTCTATGATGAGAGGGGCAATTCTCGTAATTTTAAGAACGTTCACAGTCTGATCTCTGTCACAATCTGTAAAAATACCTCTAATTTCCCTACATTTCTTCATGTTTTTGGCATTTGTGTGTCGCCGAGATGAGACTGCGATTAGATTTTGAACGTTTTAAATTACGAGAAATAGCCTTCAGGATGTATGAAAGTAAACGAAGCAAAAGGAGTCTGTAAAGATATCTCTACCTACCCCCATGGGAAGAAGGCGTGAGTTTATATATGTATGTATGGTCTATAAGTGGGTATGAAATTCATACCTTTACAGTGGCATGCATTTCATCCTTAATATGTGCAGATCCGAACTCCTGTTTGAGCGTGGCCTTAGTGGAGGCATACAACATCTTGTGTCTGACCGGGGCACTGTCTGGAGACCAGCTGAGGAGCAGCCACTCATGGCCGAGGGAATTTGTTGAGTCAAATCTGAAAGAGCAGGAAAAACATGAGTTCCCCTACTTTATCTTGAGGAAATATTTAATGGAGTAGCATTTGTAATGTTATTTGGATTTCTTTGAATAGATTCAATTTATTATTCATTAAAATTATTAAGTTATTATTTCTTTTTACGTACATATTTTTATGTACGGTCACCAAAGGAGACATGTAACCAGGGTCGTCGGATATAGTTGAAGTTTAGTAAGAAATTGATGGTTGTTTTCGAATAAAATTGAATTTAATTAATAGAAAGAGTACATATTGTTAGGGTAACAATGACTAACCTGTATAAAATGTAACATGGCATTTCTTCAACTACCAATGAAGGTAAATATTTGTCGAAGTCTTGTTCCCACGAGTGCTTTGCCGGGTAAGACTTGGATAATACCAGCTGCTCTGAAATTCAATACAATAATAATATGTATATACTGTATGTAGTATTGGAACAAAAATGAAGAGATTGCTGTTGACACAAGTCAACTTTGCAGCTAGATTTTACTTTCAGTTACTTAATTGGTTTTGAAAACCGGTCCAATGCGAGTCTAGGGTTCCATATCACCATACAATATTTAACACTAGGTACCTACATATTTAAAAAAAAAAAGTTTCTTGTATCCTTTTAATTGTATTTTATTGTTATTATTTGTTGTTATAACAGCAATAGTTAAAAGTAAACTGTCGACCTATTACGGTTTATAAGATACAGCCTGCTGACAGACAGAGGGACGGACAGCACAGGCTTATTAATAGGTTTCATTGACACCGTTTGGGTATGGGAACCCTAAAAAATACTTTTACACATCAAAATAAATTGTTTTAAAACTAGATGAGGTTGGTGTTTCCTATCAGACTACTCTGAGAAGGAACTGAACAAATTCGGTGTCTCTTTTACAGTCCAAACATTAGCTTGGTCAGGTCATGAGAAGGAACCGGGACCATCCCTATGTGCGGATGGTGATCACCGGGGTGGTTTTAGTGAGGTAAAAATCCCACACTCCCCGACCTCACTCCCCGGAGGTCGGGTGCCTTTTGAAGGTGGGAAACCCGAAAACAAAAAAAAAAAAAAGGTCATATGAGAACCATGCAGACTTAGTGTCTGAGATGGTCTCTTGAGGAAAGAACCACATAGATTTGAGTTGACCAGTGCAGTTGTTTATCAATTAAAGTAGAGGATTACTTGTAGTGGACAAGCAATCCTCGGTGAACAATGATAGGTTACCATTTTTTTTTACTTTATTACCGATTTTTATCAATGAAACCGGCTTGATTAGGTAAACCAGCACCCAAGAGTGTCTACTGCACTCTCAATCACAATCTGATCCATTTTTAAGGAAGGAAAAGGCTAATCCATTGCTTTATATGTTCAAAAAAATTTGTCTGCTCAGCAATGCAATGAATGTTGTTGAACTGTCAAAATGAAAGCCATTGCTACTGATAGTGTGTTATGTAATTACCCCGCAGGTTGTAGATATCACCTGTACATATAAAGATAGCTTGCCACTACAATACTGGACTATATAATTGCCACAAGCTGCATAAACAGCGTCTTTGGGTTTTTAGCTTTAGAAAGGCTAATTATTTTGTTAATACCATGGATGGATGAACTGTAAGAAAAATGATATGGCTAGAAAAGGGAGTCACCACCAAGATACACCACTAATAGATAAGTATGGAAGAAAAATATATGGTGTGCCAACCCCTAATTAATTGGGATAAGTGCGAGAATGATGATGATGAATTTTTTTATACCATACCATTTTCTATGCTGACTTTCAACACTCGAATTTTTCCATCTCTACATTTTCCCAAATATTTCTTCAACTCTGCATTGGCTGAAATGAAAATATGAGTTATTACAACTGTGTGATTGTTAGATGTATGGCATACACCAACCTGTACCAGGCCTGCATGGTGTATTACAGCCCACAGTGAGGATGCCTATGTCCCAGCAGTGGACACATTATAGGGTGATTATGCTTATTATTACTGTTAGTTGTTGCAATACGAGGTTCATTAAAATGTCTCTAGAAGTGGAAATTACTTAAAATGTAGGTAAGGCTAGGCACCATACGTTTAGTTTTAGACGTAAAATTCGTTTTATCATATTCAATTTATAGAGAACATGTTATAATGAATAAGTAACAACAACGTCTTAACAATTCGTAAAAATTCCTTAATTTTATAGTTACGCAGCCGTTTAAGTTACTCATAAGCTAATAGGCTATACTGTAATGTGAATAAAGTATCACCCATTCTGATACTTAGTAAAAGAAAATATTAAAATAAAAAACTGGTAGGTAGAGAATATACCTACTCAGAATTTTCTATTTACAGAATTAGAGATTGTGACTTAGTGACTCACATAATAATATTGTATTATTATTATTAAATATCTGCATGTTTAATAAATTCTATGTTTTAAGTTATTGAGAATTCTATTCATGGCAAAGACGCTTATTTCCAGAATATTTTATTCTGGTTAGCTTCAAAACTAGAATGACTTCTTAAATCATGAATTCACTTTATTGAATCATGAAATCACTTTATTGAATAATTATTATAGTAACTTTCTCTAGTTAGAACTAATTAAATAAATCATAGGCTTCACGGTCAGTATATTTCTTCCTGTGTTTCATAACAACACTGGTACATGTCCATTCAAGTTTTTGCTTACATTGCTTATATACATTAAACATGTATGATTCCAATTTTGGAATGCCATTATCAAGCATTGATATCAATATGGAATTTCGGCGTGGGAGATCTGGTTGGGAGCCAGAGTAACGTAACTTCTAAAAATATACTAGATTTCATTTAGTTAATAACTTCCTCGCCTTGGAAACGGAAAGAAGATGTTTTGCCGGGGTTATTAGCATATTACGTGGTTTATTTTGAAATAGGTAGATAACTGTATATTTTCGTACCTTGAATTCCTGTTTGATGAGACATTGTGATGTTATTCCTACAGTTATCTTACAATACACACACTCCACAAAATAGTGTAATTTACAAATAACAGTAGAAAATAAACTGTAATAAAAGAAATTAAATAATAAAATTATAGCCAGCGATCATTAGCTGACTTGACAAGTTGACAATTTGACATCATCATGACATGACATGTCAGTTAGCCATAGACACAAGATAGCTGTCATTAGAAAATCGATTAAATCGATTAGAGTCTGACTTTCGGTTATTAAACCCGAGATTAATTCGAAACTTTGTCACTCAAAAGGTTTGTGGAGACATTTTAACTTCATTATATAGAAGATATTTTTTTTTGCAAATACATAATGTAAATTCATTTATGTGCATTTGTTTTCCTTCTTAAAATCGGTTAATGATGTAAACTACAAACCATATTCTTTCCTTTTGTAATTTTCACGAGTCGGTGCGTTGTTAGCTTGTTACTAAATGTCCTATAATCTTGCTTGCTAAATGAAAATTCAATAAAAAAAATCTTCTACTTTAAATTCCATCAATAACATAATATTCTTAACTTTTTCTTCGTGTCCTACCTTTCAATTAGTTAAATGTATCGTAATGTAAATGGCCACATTATTAGAAAAGGATACTACAGTATGTATGTACAGACGCCAGCAGGTCAAGCTACCCGAAATTGTCAAATTTTCCCAATCAATCTTGAACCTTAAAGCTTTAATTTTAAGTTGAAAATGTATTAAAAGTGGTCATGATTCTTTGACAGATTGTACTAGCTTGATGTGCTGGCGTCTGTACCTTACGTGCGTAACACACTTTCAATAACAATCTGAATCTTTTTGAAGGATATTGTTAATCCATACCTTCAATGTTCGAAAAATTGGTTTGCTCACTTACCTACATAAATAACGCTACAATGACTGTCAAAATGAAAGACATTGCTACTGTTAGTGTATTCTCTTCCAAGACCGAATATTAGATGGTTATAAGCATTCCAGTTGTACTATATATACAGCACAATATTAATTCCATGCAACTGACCAACTAACGAATGTTTCATTTAATAAATATATTATTAGTTCCATAATCTGCCGTCCCGCAAGATATTTTGGACTATTTTATAACCATAGACAGGTGCGATTTGCGGCTAGATTCCGTTATTAGTTGCGTTTGCGTTATTGTTCATGTTATACGCACGAAGATGCTGCGGCTGCGACCTGCGTTTCACACGGTCTGACCTAATCCTGTAAAATGATTTGATTAATAAACGGTTTCGTTACAGCAGCTACGAGGATAAAACACAAAAATACTGCCGTTTCTAATACCTACGTTAATGAATCCTCTTTACTTAACAGGTCTTAAATTATTTCGGATGTTTGCCAGGATACACTGTACAAAATGAAGCTTTAGGGAGCAGTGAGGCATACTCTGGAGCGGCACAGTGGAATTATCTCATGCAAATTCGAGTTTCTATTTAACAACTAGGTACCTACCTAAGTATCTTTCGAATGCACATTGCATTTCTGATACCAGCTTTGAACCGAGTTTGTAGTAAAATGGGTTTTCTATGTAAATTAAGGGTGATGATGGTGGTTAGTGGGTGATGTAGGGATCTGCTGTGCTGCTGTGGAATTTGTTGCGTCACTTCTTCTCAACGAACGCACTAGGAAGTAGTGAAGGGCGGGCGTTTTGGGGGACTGTCTTTTGTAATTTTGACGTTCGAATTCGAATTTGAATAAATTACTTTTGATTTTGATTTTCTAGTGACTGCAGTTACCGCAGAATCAGACGCGTTGAATGCGGTACCCCGATAGGTAGGTACAGACGCCAGCAGGTCAAGCTACCCGAAACTGTCAAATTTTCCCGATCAACCTTGAACCTTTAGCGATAAAGTTGAAAAGTAGTAGCTTGGTGTGCTGGCGTCTGTACCTATGTGTGCGTTACTCAGGGTGCTAAATATACAAATTACCCACCCTTTACCAGTTAATGCTGGGTATGATTAAAATGGAACACTACTTTGTAGCTCCGTTGTGAAATGGGAGTTGTTTTCAAAGGTATTGTCACATTATGTATATTCCGCCATTTTTAGTTCTTAATTCTTTAGTCGTTGATCCTAATCGTATGGGCCTTTAAAAGCTTGTAGAAGTTGTAGTACCTATGTATGTAATTTGGTTAGCTTTAATTTTGGCGTCATTTCTATAGTTATCTAGGGTATTCTATTCATCTAGGGTAGGTTCCTATAATTGTAAATTGACAGTCATCTTTGTACCTGAAGGTATATTCAGTGGGTAGCTGAAGGTAAGTAGGTACCCTCTGCAACTCCTCCATATTTATCATTATCATAATGTCTTCTGAAAATAATAGAATAAGTAGGTGTAAATATTATTGGTCTATCTTAATTAGGTAGGTAGCTATTTATCTACAAAATCGCAAACGCTTAGACAACTAGCAGACAACAATCAATCGTATCTCATCTGTCCATTAATTGTATCAGAAACAGACTAGGTCAATAAATACTTCTGCACAATTAAGGCGCAATGGCCACCAATGATTTCCCGCCACTATACAAATACAATGCGGAAACACACCACAATTATTGTGGCAATGGCGTCTCGCTCGATGATAATTAACCGCTAATAATAGGTACGCAAAATACGTGACAATAGAAGCGCCGCAGTTATTTGGTTTTTGAAATGGTGGGCAGGTACGATGAAATTGCTATTTCAAATAGCTATAGGCTCTACCTAACTGGAGATGTTACTGTGAAAGCTTGGGATTATTGTAACAATCTTCACTCTTGTATTGGGTTAGGGAAATGAAATAAAATGTTTATTTATGTAAGGGCTGATGTTTCCAATGCCAGATAATTTTATCCGAGGAATAGTTTTGAATTTTTGACATTTCTTCCATACAAAATCTGTCAGACGTCAATTTTATTCCACGAATAAAATATTTCTATCGATTGAGAAATCAGCCCTAAGTAGATCTTTTAAGTCAGTTTTACACGTCAATATTTTAAAACTAGATGGCACCAGCATTTCCTAGCTGACTGATCCCTGAGAAGAAATGCCAAAAAACTGAGAGGTCATGGCCTCTTTTAAAGTCCAATAATAAGAATTCACGTGAATCTAACAATGCAGGGCCATGTCTGGAAGGGCCTTTGGAAGAAAGAGCCATTGCAGCTTTCAGTTGACCTGTCCCAAAAGATGGTGAACGTTGTACCTCATCATCATCATCCGCAGCCCGACTTCACCGACTGCTCAGCATAGGCGCCTGTTTTCTTCTGCCAATCGCCGCGCTCCTGTGCCAGCGTCATCCATGGGGTCTACTCCGAAGTGGTATCGGCCGAATGTTCGGCCGTTTCCTGCTACGAAGTTACTATTTGGTTCGGTCGGTCCCGATCCTACACTCCTACACTCTTTCGAATATTGACTATGGTCCCGACTCAATAATATTCGGTTCGGCCATGTCTAAATATTTATTACTCTATGTCTAATAGGATATCAATTTCACAATATTAGGTATTAAAAAATAATAAAAATTCATTTATTTTCACATTCATTACATACGTTTCTTTTTAAATAAACAATGCTAATACTTGGAAGGGAGACAGGAGCCCATACTAAGTAAAGAACTTGTGTCATGGGTCTCCTGGCCTCCTTATCCCGGACAGGTATACATACGTACGTGTCGCTCCGATCCGATCATTCGCACTTTGCACTTCGTAGTAGACCCCCAGGTTCCACCCTACCATGTAGTTATTGAGGAATGAGGTGTTCAGAGAACCAGGTCGTTAAAGCTCTCAGAAGAAGCAGCTGGAGTGGCAATAGGCCAGCCTTCTTAGCCCTAGAACCGTTATTAGGGGGAACGTGTTCTTGAGTGGAGATTGTGAATCGGCAAGCGGTAGCAGCTGGATTGCCTAAATGGGGAAGGTCTTCTTCCAGTAATGATGATGACGATGCCACTGTGTATCTACTAGGATACTGTTTACTGTATTTTGTAAGGATGGCTGTAGAGCCACAGGACCTGCAGTGCGATTCTGTAACCATCTCACCGTGAAAACTTAGGTGAAGTGAGCGTGGAGTGAGCTGTCATTCCAACTAATGCTAGGGATTGACACTATTGAGAGCTCACTCTAAGCTCACTTCACCTAACTTTTCACGGTGATATTTTTACAGAAACAATCGGCAGAGGTAGCCACATACGGGATTATACCTATTTATAGAAAGAAAAAAAAAAATAAAAAATATTTGGACACAGTTCGTGAAACGCATGTTACGAATAACATAATAAAATGGTGAATGGTTCATTTCAGCATTAATGCCAGACAGATGCTGCCTGTCTGACATTGGTGTCCTACCAACCGGTTGGTTTTGAACCTATAAGGACAAATGACGGGGAGTATATACGTTAATAGCGACTGCTCAACCATACATTAATTGACGTTTAATCTACACTTCACTATGTAAACTAGCTTCTGCCCGCGACTAACTAACTAAAGCTAACTTATTTATTTATTTTACTTCGATGGTCCTAGTTTATCATTTGTGACTTCAAGTGACAGCTATGTGAACCGAACCCAGCAATGCATAAATATGTAAGCTGTCACGCCCTTTATGCCTGGAGGCTTTTATTTACATTTTAATGGTAATTAATTATTTTTTAATTGTATGTTCTGTGTCTTGTAATGTTAATTACTTAACATAGATACCTAGTATTGTATACAATCATTTTTCTAACTGAACAGACAGCACTAGGAAGTGGTGACGGGCGGGCGTTTTTGGGGGACTGTCTTTTGTAATCAAATAGAAAGTGTAAAGTCCGATGTAAGAAAATAGCAGGAAAATGTGCCTCACGGCTGCACCAAAAAGGCGCAAATAAACCGTACCTGCCAATCGATTCTGTAAAAATCTCACCGTGAAAAGTTAGGTGAAGTGAGCTTAGAGTGAGCTGTCAATAGTGTCAATCCCTAGCATTAGTTAGAATGACAGCTCACTGCACGCTTACTTCACCTAAGTTTTCACGGTGAGATGGTTACAGAATCGCACCGCTGTCATCAAATTTAGCAATTACCTATTTAATGTCTAAAATGAGATATTTGGACGTAAATAGGTCGAATCCGATATTGTCTGTAGAGCAAATGAATACGTTTCGCTGTATCAATAGATTCTGCTTTCAGATGCAGTTAATACAAACACATTGCCGACGAGAATTTGTTTTAGCTCATTGTTTCCGTAAATACGGAATTTGATTTCAAACCGCATTTGGTTTACATTGGTTTTATCGTATATGTGAACAATTTCACAATTATGATTTTAATTAAACATTTTGTTCATAATTTTGATGACTGTTGTTGTTGCTAGAACTTTGTGGCATTAGTTGTTACCTTTTATATTTCGTTTTAATATATTTAAAAAGGCTAAATACAACCTTAGGTTTAGAAAAATGAAGATCTTCTTCTAATAGTTGGTCTATTCTTTCATAATCAGCCTATAATGTTCCCACTACTGGGACACAGGCCTCCTCTCTGTGAGAGGGAGGGGGCCTTAATCCACCGCGCGGGCCCAGTGCGGGTTGGTAGATGTCACATGTCTTCGAATTTTTTGGTTCTAGGACATGCCGTTTTCCTCACGATGACCTTCACCGTTTAGAGAGCAGTGGTGATGAAATAATTTACACAAAGTTATGCGCCTGTCTGGGATCGAACCTACGACCTACAACTCGTAAGTTGCCGCGGCTGTTACCACTGGACCACCACTGCTCTTTGTCTATTCTTTAGCAACATTTAATTTGAATCATACCTAGTGTAGGTTTTGCGACCATCAGACCCTTTGTACAGACGCCAGCACATCAAGCTACCCGAAACTGTCAGATTTTCCCAATCAACCTTGAACCTAATGCTTCAGAAATAAAGTTGAAAATCTATTAAAGAAATTTGACAGATTGTAGTAGCTTAATTTCGGATCGGAAGTCATCAAATGACCCCTCCCGCTCTGGGTGGAGCGGAACGGAGTGTCAGACTCTTACTGACTACAACACACCCATGTTCCTTCCTTTGCCCTTTATGTTCCGGGGTAGCGGTAATCCTTTCGGACAATCCCGCTGACCCGGCAGGCTTCGGCCCTAAGGGGCCCCTCAAATTATGCTGACAACTCTTTGAGGCGCGCGTGGAACTACGCGCCGTCCGGCACGGGCCTGGTCCTGATCGGACGGTGAGCTACCCATTGCTCTCCGCCCGCAGGCCCAGCTTGATGTGCTGGCGTCTGTACACGGCACGGTTTGCACGTATGAACACACATGCATGGGCACACAGGCACAGTCGTGTTGTATGGACCACTATGGAAGCTTTTTGGGGGAAACTCTTTTTCTACGGCGCGGTTAGTAAAGAAACCGTGCCACAGGCTAAAGCCCCTTAGGCAAATTGATGTCGACCTAAAAAAATATCTAGCCGTGAAAACTGGAATGCCTAGGTATATGCGAAAAGTAAGAGAAAAACAGCTCCTGCATTAGGTAGGTATATGCTTTCTACCATCTCATAAAAATTTGAAAAAAAGAACTGTGGAATCAAAAACATTATAACGGCGCTAACTAATTGGCCAGCACATAACAAGACAGATGAAAGCAATTCGCATTAAAAATCCTCCTAGAAAGAGCAAATAGTCTGCAGTAATGAGGCTGGCCACAAAGCGGACATGAAACACTACGAGATGGATGAAAAATGTGAATCGGGAAATCTGTACAGCTCTCATCAATTAAATATTTCTGACCCATTAGCACAGGTGGCAAGCATCGTAATGGAAGGCCATTAGAGTTGCCGGCCGCCCAGAGCCGCATTATAGGCTATGTTTATACCAGAGACGAGCGAGGAAGCTGAGCGGTGCGAGGTTGCGGAGCGAAACCTTTTTATCTTAACCTTAATACTATAATTCTTCTGTAGGTACATGTGTTTGCCACTGAAATCCTCCTAAACGGCTGGATAAATCATGCCATGTCATGTAAAATCATGTTATCCAGCCGTGACATGATTTTACATGATCCTTTCATAACGGGTGTCTCCTCGGCCTGAAAGTACCTGAGCCTGAGCTTTTTAATTAAGATTTTGTATGTTCAGGTTTTTATTCTTGTATTTAGTTTAAGCTTGAATGTTATATTGTTTTTTTTCTCTTTCTTTTTTTGGTAGCTGTGTTGTGTTGTTCACACTCTTTCTTTCAAGTCTTTTCAAGTCTCACATACTATTTTTTATTCTGTTTGTTTTAGCTGTATGTCATCCATATTAAATAAATAAATACATATAATTCTTTTGTTTGTAATGTAAATACTATCTACTAATATACTTAGTTTAAATTGTTATTAACGATATGGGTTCATGTTACTCGAAAATAAAATGTTTAACATAAAACTATAAATTCATGTCTTCTTCCTATAAATGTTTTATTAATAAAACCTCTTTCAATAATTGTCTATTGACTTGTGGTGCCTATTTATAGTAGGTAGCCCTCCCGGCTTCCATAAATTCTTTGCACAGATAAAAAATTCAAAACATGGTGTAGAGAAGGGGGAAAATCGGTGATAGCGTGGTAGCGACTATACCATAAAGTAATATATCGGACTATACCTAGTCTATTAGCTCAATATGATAAAACAATAAAACTTTTCTTTTTGGGTTCAACTTGAGGTGAGTTGAGAAAATCAGTACCTACTTTTTTTTGTTTATTCGTGTTTACATATCGAAACCCTTTACGTCTGTGAAGTTTACAAACAACTTCACGTACGTAAAGTAAATGAGGCTAGGAAAATAAAGTAGGTAACTACATCTATTGGGGAATTTCGTCCTCGCTTACGCTTAGCTACTTCGCTTACCTCCGGTGGAAACGCAGCCTTACACGAGCGTGTGCTAGTTAGCCGCGTATAAATTCCTATAATACTGGTTTTATATCCCGCTAGCTAAGTTTGTTAGTGTTTGATCTATTTGCCTCGTTTATAGGTGGGATTGTGGCTATCGTTTGTGATTTAGGCGATTAGTTTGATGATTTATTCGTCTGCAGAGGTGTACTCTGACTTAAGTTAGGCATGCAATCGAGCATTTGTGGCCCAGTGCTAACAGCCCCGATTTACGGGTCGGTCGAGTACTGTCTTGGGTTCCCAGAGGGGGGGGGGGGGTACTTTATTATTATTATGAGCCTGTGTTGTCCCACTGCAGGGCAAAAGCCTCCCCCTTCCACTTTTCCCGGTCTACTGCGATTGTGGGCCAATCTAACTTTACTTTGTGTAATTTATTTCATCACCACTGTTAAAATGCTGGAAATACAGGCCTGTATTCCCAGCATCCCAGCAGTAGGAAGGTTATAGGCTGATTATGCTATGCAAACGCAATGGATGATCTCATCGTCAACTTCTAAGAGCATGGGTTAGATTATATATTCGATTTATCAAATTGCATGAAGAAAAGCACGAGCAGTAAAAATAAAGAAATATTTTATAGCAAGATTCCTTGCAGAAAAGGATGAGGTAGTAAATTTTCCAGAAATATAGTTTTCAGAGCGAGCTATTTCAAGAGTGAGAGAATAATCCTCAAATATTTTAACTCTATTAGATTAAAGCAAAAATGAAATCGCAGCCTGAATTTGTTTATCTTTCTCCAATATCAGGAGTTACCGTGAAAGCTACAAGTTAACACCAAAACCTATTCCAGATCTTGCAAGTCCGGATAAATTGCTGTAATCTCACCGACGCCGGGCGCCTATCCAACTCAAGGATTCCTTTCACTCCGCTGATTTAACGAAACCGCTCGGTTTTGCTAGGTACGCCTATTGTCCGCCCGTTGTTATTAGTGCTTCATGGGTCAACTGTTTCACAGCAAAGCAGGGACCCGTACACTGCAAAGAATTGAAATCCACCTCCATAATGACCTACTTTTCGTACACAACAGTGACCCGAATGAAAATGCAGTTGAACCGCCCCATATTCTTTAATCTGATATTAAGTATTATTAATTTATGGAGTTTTAATAGAATTTGAGAAGGTTTATCGAGTTTCAGATTTTCGCGGAATTGCTGATGTTTATTCAAACTGGACAGCGACAGTAAAGCTGCAACATGGTGTAAGGGCACCATTTTAAAATTGGATGAAGTCTCAAAACTGATAGCAATAAAAAAAGTACGTCACGAAATTTTTGCTAGCAACTGCATGAATTTGGTGCGCCAACAAAAATGGAGATTTTTCGCCGATATTTTGCCGAGTAAAGCTACGTGTAATATCTGCCGCGTTCCCGGGCTCTTGCAGCGATTGAAAGTAAATTATCTATGGTTGCTAGTTTTTTGCTGGCGGCCGGCGCAAGCTGCGCTGTAGTGCTAATTGTTTTCATTTTTTGAGCGGAGTGCGCGCACTGAGCTTTGTGGAGAGACATTTGTCCCGTTTTTATCATTGTGTGGTTATTTATTCGGTGTCCAGCGGTCCGCGGCTTGCGGAATTCGATTTTGGATTAGGCTTTTTCGGTAGAGATATTTTGGTCCGTTTTGTGAAAAAGTTTTATCAATTCCTAAAACCATTCGCAACCATTGAATTGGACAAACAGTATCAATCAATTAAGAGCGATCGCCCCTGTGACTTTATGTTTATTTAAAATTATTTACCGAACATTTTATTCATGTGCTGTTTCTAGACGGACTAGTGTTAAATTTTTAATGCAAGAAACGCGACTCCGAGGCCACAGTAATGGGAGAGTAAATATCGCAGTGCTCCTTATGAATGAATAATAAATATCGAGCGTCGGTGCTACGCTGCAAATACAACCGCTGGGAATTTCGCCTACTTCGCTATTTTGCTTGGATTAAGGTTTGAAACACTCACGAATTGACCGCTATTCGTATCACATCCGAGAGATATAACAGTTCCTTCAACCGAAATAAATAGTGATGAGCCATCGCCAGATAGTAGCGCACGGAAACTCCGTATATTCTCAGTTCTATCCTGCAGTCCAGTGCAATAATATAATATCTAGTCTAGAAATATTTATCCAGATAAGTTTCGAGTACGCACATAGTTGCCAACATAAAATGCTTTTGTAATTTAAAAAAAAATAGCTTTAAACGGTTTTCGATGTATGGAAATCCTTTTTGCTTTCACTACGTATTTGGATAGTGGAAGTCCACAGTTTGTCGGAAGGTTTCGTTAAATAAAACGAACATTGTTTTCAACGCCGCACCGTTTCACGTTAATTGCGCAGAAGTGTTTAATGAACGCTTGTTCACCGTGTTTGCAAGCTGAGGTATTTGCCGGCCCTTCTACACTCCCTTCAAAAATAATAAAGCCTTGCGGGTGTCAGCGGCAGTTTGCTCTGGATGACTGCACGATTATTTCCCGTTCGCATTATGATCAAAAAGGTGTACGAGGCTGTGGAGGCACAACACGTGTAGCGTGGTGTGAAAATAAAAGGACTTTTTGGTCGTTGTAGCATCTACTTTTCGCAGATGCGTCCTGCGCCGAGGTTAGGTTAGTGCTTGCCTGTGTAATTTAGTAAAAATACAGCCTTATCTGTTGCCTGTTGCAGACTTGACAGGATGAAATATATCATGTTTGTGTACATTTTTGTTCATTTTGGCTTTTAAAAGTAAAATGCATAATAGAATAATGCCTTTTATCTTTCACAAAATGTAGATGTTGGCGTTGAGGCAGAAAATTACGCTTTGTGAACACATGCATTGGCAAGTCTGGCACAAAATCAAAACCATTTATGTCTACAGAATATTCTCCGTGACGCATTTGCGCTCATAAATTTATCAATACGGATGTTATAATAGGAAATTTTCACATTGTGTGCAACGCTTTGAGATTCAATCGACCGTTGGACTCGCGTCGAAACCACGCCGAATAAATACACCTCATAAATATTTAACTATACGAAAAACTCACTACAAAATACTGGGAATAATACTCGTAATACATTTACAATCGCTGCATTATTTTAGAATAATATTTTATTTAGGGAATTTTGTGGTTCAGTGATTGAGATAATTATTGATTTCCATTTTAAAGGTTTTATTTGAGTTGCTCGTGGCTAAGGAATAACAGCCACACGGGTCGATCGATCAGGTTAAGCTACGCGGTTGGTCCGTGGATGGGGTACCATCTTTACATATCGAGATCCCTCCGTGGTTCGGAAAGCACGTAAAGCTGTTGGTCCCGGTTGTCATTCGTGGATCTTTGACAGTCGTTACGGGTCGTCAGAAGCCCGAAATTCTGACAGTCAGTCTTGCTATAGGGGGTCGTATTATACCCAGTAACTGGGTTGTGGAGGTCGGATATGCAGTCGCTCCACATAAAATACTGGTATTCAGCTGCATCCGGTTCGACTGGAAGCCGACCCCAACGTAGTTGGGACTAGGCTAGGCAGATGATGATGATCTGAGTTGCTTCATCTTATATGTTTTATAGATGGAGTTGTTTTATTCATTGGTGCGGCTAATTGTAACTGATAGAAGAGGTGACAAGGTTTTCAAGTCTCTAAATTAACGCATTTTTAAACTTTTTTGCTCTAGCTTAACTAACAATACTGTGCCTTTTGAAATATTTGCAATCTGTGACTTAACGCAACGTTGAACATAGAGCTTAGATTATTAACTCATCTGCCTAGCCATTTCCCACCCATGTTAGGGTCGGCTTCCAGTCTAACCGGATACAGCTGAGTACCAGTATTTTACATGGTGTGACTGCCTATCTGACCTCCACAACCCAGTTACTGAGTAATACGAAACCCCTTGGTAAGACTTGTTGTCAGACTTTCGGGCTTCTGACTACCCGTAACGACTGTCAAAGATCTACGAATTAATGACAGCTGGGACCAATGGGTTAACGTGCTTTCCAAGGTACGGAGGGGTCTTGGTATGTAAAAATGGTCACCCAATCAAGGTTAAACCGCGGCAAATATAGCTTAACCTGATCGATCGAACCGTGCGGCCTGTTATTACTTAGCTACAAGCCCCACCACAAGCTTAGATTCTTACCTACTTGTTCAAATAGAATGGCCATGTAACCGAGTAAAACAAGTTTGTAACAAGTCTATAATATAATATAGAATGGCATTACATAGCGGCGAATATAGAAGATAGTCGGTACGTACCAGGATCTAATAAGCAGTAAGAAGTACAAGATATTTTTGTATCAGATACAGCTGTACCATATTTTAAGGACTGTATTAGAACTAGAACATATTTATTTACGAATATTGTGCATTATTCTACTATATATATATATATATATATATTATATATCCTACTAATATTATAAATGCGAAAGTTTGTATGGATATAATATATGGATGGAAGGATGGATGTTTATTACTCATTCACACCAAAACTACTGAACGGATTTGGATGAAATTTAGCACACAGATAGTTTATAACCAGGATTAACATATAGGATACTTTTTATCCCGATTTTCCCACGGGATCGAAACTTATGTAGGTGAAACCGCGGGGCGCAGCTAGTTATAAAAATAAGGTGTAAAAGTTCAGTGTATTTTTCTCTGGTGTCAGGTATCGTTTGTGTGTATCAGGCAAGAATAATCTTTGCCGAGAGCTATTTTCCTCATAAAAATATATTTTCTCCTTTTTATTTTTATTAAGAACTGTGTGAAAACAGATACTTACTAAGTATGCCAGGTATCTTCTTTCAGAGTTTCATATTTTAGTATCTGTGCCCGCGACTTTGTACGCGTGGATGTCGGGTATCAATAATGTGGCACTTAGAGGTGTAGAAACCACTCCTCCTTGAAAAGGAAGAATCTTTTTTCTCTTTTTAAGTTTTTATTTTTTTGCGCGGACACCTTATTCTTTTTCTAATCTTAAATAAAACCTATGTTACTCCTTATAACATCAAGCTATCTACCAGTGAAAGTAGTCCCGTCAAAATCGGTCCAACCGTTTCGGAGACTAGACGAAACAGACACACGAACATTTTAAAAAATGTTTTTTTTGTTATAAGTACTTACCGTAAATACTTTCATTTGTGCATTTAGTGAAAAACTGTAATTTCGACATTACAAACAGACACTTCAATTTTATTTATTTGTGTAGATGAAATTCTTCTTAGAACGAAACCCACAAACGTGATCATTCATTTCCAAATAAGCTGGTTGTAGGACATACCTTACTTTACTTGTGAGCTTGAATTGACACTAAAACCCTTAGTAATCATAGCTTATAAATAAAAAGACCTGAAATCAAAGCTGTTTTCAAGAAATCTGCCACGTCTAATACTGAACGCCTACCACGTACTAACGTGGCCTAAAAATGGGTTAAAACTTTAGAAAAATCCAACATTTAAATCTTGCCGAGAATATCTCTGACTGGCTGTCAATTGCTCGATACCGCTCGGTAGCCAATTGCTCGATACCGCTCGGTAGCCAACCCCCAGAATTGGTAACGCTTTATGAATCGGTTAGGTAGGTAAAGTACTCCTTGTTTCAGATACCGGGAACCATTCTTTGAAATTGCTTTGCGCTTTGCACTTTGCATTTCCAACTCCTTTTTTGTTCTTGACTTTCAATTTAACTTTTATGGTTTTGAGGAGTTTGAACTTAGAGGAGTGTTGGTAAAAGGAGCGGATATTTAATATCCAGGGCTTACGTAGTGTTGAGACTGTCAGTGTCACATCTGGCTCTGATATTGTGAGCTTCTCTTTTTTTTATCATATTTTTTTCCATCTCGCGTAACTAATGGGAAAGGGACGTGTTTATTTTTGATTAGTGATAGATTGGCTTAGATTTAGGCTATTTTTTGTACGGAATAGGGAATTCATTTTTCTTGTAGCAGGAAACATATATTTAATTATTTACTCAAAACAAAGGATTTTAGTACACGTTAAAAATATAGTTTTACAAAATAAGTACTATTTCTACAAACGTGTGGGTGAGCACTGCTCTCTTAGCTAGGTTATGGAAACCTGTGTAAATACATAGATACATTACATACCTAAACACACACAACACTTACATACATAACTCCTTTTCCTTGTACCGGTAAAAAGTAAGTAAATTTTCAGTTTCTGTCTTTTATGGCATATTCTTGTCACTGAAAATTTTTATTTATTTATTATTCCCAACACAACTATCATTACCTACAGGTTGCCCCAAATCGGTAGTGTGTTGTTAAACAATATTTTTTTCCATTAAGTACAGCTTATCACATGTAAAGTAATATTTGTAAACTCATTCAGAGAACAGGTAAATAAATCCTCCTTTTCCGCGATTTCGTTGAGTGTATGCAAGGCGCGCGTCAAAGGTGCTTTACCCAGTAGTGTGGTCCGGCCGCGAGGCACCGCCAGTAACCGCGGCCTCCGTCGCCGCGACACGGGATTATCCGGCACGTTTAGACACATATCCTTTAGTACACCCGGGTTGACAAATGAATCACTCCTGCCATCCTGGCGGCGTTTTGCCGTATGAAACTATGTTTATTGGCATAAACCATGTTTATTATTCAAAATGCAAAGACGTGTCTTGTCTGTTACCATTTATCATCGATCTTAGTCGAGGGGTCGTCTTCAAGCCTGTTTGCTTAGGACGGCTCCATGTCCTCACCGTTACACCAAATATTTGAAACTGTTGATGGTAAAACGCTCAGGCTCGTATGTCATTCGAGTGTTCTGTGTGTATTGTGTTATGGATACAATGGCTGTGGTGATTGGGGATGTGTGGTAATGTTACTGTATATTAGGTTATTTTTTTAGATAAAGGAGACTTTTGGTGCCTTTTTGATAGGAGGTAGGTTAGCAACAAATAGGTTTTACCAACATCTGAGGGACAATTCTCGTAATTTTAAGAACGTTCACAGTCTGATCTCAGTCAATATGTCAAAAAAACCCCAAATTTCCCTACATTTTGACAAGTTTTTGACATTTGTTTGTCGCAGAGATGAAACTGTGACTAGATTTTGAACGTTTTAAATTACGAGAATTGACCTTCTGATTGTCGAAATCTAAAATGGTCAGGTTTAGGTTGATGTCTTTCAAACTAGGAAAATCCTGTATTTTGAAGGACAGTGATAACTACAATAGTTGCTTTTATGGCACTCACTGGTGGGAAATGAATGGCTGGTAATTTTTTATTAGAATGACTAATCTATATAAAAAAAAGTGTTTTTCGGTAGCTAGATTGACCACCATAACCCAGTTATAGATAATAGTGGTCAGTCTATCACGATTGATAGTCAGTCCTTAATGGCCATGATGTGATGTCGAAGAGCACAATAGCTGAATATCTATCTACAGCCATGGCAAAATTCTCTGTGTGTTTTGGACGCGGACTCTAATCAGTCTCAAAGCATTGGTACCTATGTTTATTCATTAGTACCTAAGCAACGCATGTGTTTGGCTGCCTCGGCTTAAAGTTACTGATGAATATATGCATGCACGGGATTTGGTTCGATTAACCATCATTGATTGAATAGGTACTTCATTGAGCCATCTGCATTTCTAAATGAGCGTTTCAAGTTTGGATTTATAAATTTTCGTTTAGTAGGACAAGCAGCAATAAATATGAATTAATTATGAATGCATGATTAATTCTGTTTTCTGTGTATGTTCGCTAAATATTTAATTGAAAATTATATGTTCAATATGAATAAAAGATTATCAACATTTTCGATATTAAAACTATCATACGTTATAACTCTTTGTCTCTGGCCATGTGTAAAGTATTTAGTAATTCCATGCATGTCACACACTGAACCACACAACAATACAGGCTGAATAAAAAAAAAGAAAAATGTTTATGGCAAAATGTCAGAAATATAAACAAAACCAGTCAATTACGTGCTCTAAACACAGCAAAATATGTAATTAACCGAGCTGTAATTGGTCGAATCATGGACGAGCAGGATAGAGAGAATATACCTCGTTCCCCGGAGCGAATAACTCGCGGCCTAATGAAATTGGCTACGGAAATGTAAATTACGGAAAAGGCCTTTGTTTATTTAATAATAGGAACCAAACAGAGCCGTTTGTCTAGGTCTATTTGGTGAGGATTCCGACATTTTTGTTAGGGGATTCCGAACCGCACGACAATTTAATTGGAAACACCTAGAGTAACTTAGAATAGAGGTGGGATAGATACAGACTGAACATTTCTATGAGTTGGAAGGAGGTCTTTTTTTTGTTTCGTGTTGGCTATTGTCATCGTCATCTGCCCAGCTTATTCCTTGGTTTTTTTACGCAAAGTTTATTGGTTAGCAGCTGGATGAGAGTAGCCGTGGGTCGTGTCAATTATAGTGCGTGTTAGTAAGTAGGCGTTTGACTGTTATAGGGTGATGACAGGTATATAATCAAAGGGTGATGATGATAGAGCAGTGTTGTAAGTAGCCTATTTTTTTAACCGATACATAAATCTTAATTAAATAGTATAAAATAAAGTCACGTTTGTTAGTTCTTCTAAAGTACACAAGGGACTTTGATATATTTTTACCATAATTAAAAAATTTAATTCCTGAAAGTTTACTTATGTTTTTATGGCATTCATAATTATTAAACGTAAGTATTTATAAGCAATATAGAAATCTCAATGAAAGTCAAGTCGTAAAAATCGTGCGAAGCGGGGCGGGTCACTAGCAGTAAAACAAATAAAATACCAAGATATCCAGCGTCAGAGAATTACAGACACAAATAAAATACTTTGAAACATCGTTAGCGATGTGTGAGCAATTTATCTGAAGTTGTTACATTAACACCGCTTGCAATAATGTGTAGCGGTTAGCAGTACCATTTTAAGATCACGTTTCCTTGTTATTATAGCTATACCCTAGTCAACTATTACCGATTTGAAACTTTTACAGGAACAACAGAAGTTGGGACTGCTTGCATATCGATGTTTTACAAGAAGTCAGGAGCTATGAATTTTCATAGTTATTGTGGCGAAACTATTAGTGTGCAGAGCAGTGATGTCCCAGTGGTATCCGCTCCAATTCAGGAGTTGTAGGTCGTGAGTTCTAAACCCAAGCAGGCACTTTACTTTGTGTATTTAAAAGAAAGAAAAGAAGAGAAGAATTTCATGACCACTGCTCTCAAAACGGAAAAAACACACTGTGAAGAAACCGGAATGTCTTAGAAACAAATATCCGAAGAATTGTGACATTCCGCCAATCTGCACTGTGCCTACTCCCTCTCACAGAGAGGAGGGCTGTGTCTCAGCAGTGGGAACGTGATAAGCTGATTAAGGTTAGGCTATTAGACAGTTAGATAGGTTTTTAGTGGGACTGGCCCGGGGTGTGCCTGACGCACCACAATGTATAATCGTAGCTCTTAAATAACTTGTGGATACTTTAGTTTTAACAAATCAACAAGACTTTTGAATTCAGTGGGGTAGTTGCGTAACACACTATTAATAGCAATGACTTTCATTTTGACATTCATTGCGTTATTTACGTTGTTGAGCAGACACATTTTTCGTACATATGAAGCAATGGATTAGCAATAGCCTTTAAAATGATTTAGATTGAGATTGAGTGTGTTACGCAATGAGGGTGTAGGACGGATTCAGTTTCGCCAATAGGTAGGTATGAATTAATGATGTAGCAGTAAGGACAATAGATGAAAAGCGAGAAAAATGTTAACAGAGTTCATTCCTTATGGAATAAAGATCTTCTAAAGATTCTTTATGTATGCGATACGAACTTCGAGAGAAATATGATTTTTGCAAAAGCGCCATTAGAGCGTTACCTACAAAATAGTAGTATATATAAATATGAGCTCGTGTTTCAGCTACCTTCACCCATCCCATTTGAGCTATGAATCCTCAACGGTCTGATTTGCATCTCAAAGATGAAATCTGTCGCAAAGTGGAGTGATATTCTTATAGAAAGCAGAATATTCCGCCATTCGAAAAAATCGATAGATTCCTGAGAAATATTTCATAGCTATTGTCATAGAATAATGATATCGTTTGCAGGGATTGCAATGTGAAAATATTGTGGAAACGTTACGTTTGGAACGAGGAGTTTTAATGTGAATGCGATCAGTACTACTTGAGTGAATTCACAAGGAATGCATTATTTATAATAAGTTATAGGTGTTAGCACAGAACAGATAAACTCTTTTATCTGTTCTGTGGGTGTTAGTATAATTTAAGTTAGGTTATGCGCATTTACCGCATTGGGTTATATCCTGTAATGGTACATGTAAGTAGATAAATAAATAAAATAAATAAATAAATACTTAGTTTCTTCTTTACAGTGAATCACTTAATAAAAATAATGCCCACCTACTAGGTAGGCTGTGTCACGTCTGTAGGTAAACATTATGTGATCAATCAATCTGCCTAGCTTTTTCCCAACTATGTTGAGGTCAGCTTCCAGTCTAACCGGATGCAGCAGTATAATTAGCCTACATATAAAGTTCTCAGTCTTGGTATACAGGCCTCCTCTTCGAGAAGGAGTGGGCTGTAATCTACCACGCGGGTCCAGTGCGGGTTGATAGATGTCACATGTCTTAGAATTTTTTGGTTCTAGGACATACCGGTTTCCTCACGTGTTTTCTTTCACCGTTTTGAGAGCAGCCGAATCACAGTATTTTACATGGAGCGACTGCCTATCTGACCTCTACAACCCAGTTACTGGGTAACACGATACCCCTTGGTAAGAGTGGTTGTCAGGCGTTTGGGCTTCTGACTAATCGTAACTAAGACTGTCGAAGATTCCGGGGCTACCGCACGATCTCGCGCGAGGCGGCAAGCCTCCTTGCCGGACTGCCGCCATGGGATCTGGAGGCGATGGTCCTCGCGCGCCTGCATGAGTGGCGCGCGGAGGCACTACGCCGGGGGGAAAGTCCGCTCCCGCGGCAAATTGCTGCGGAGCGGACGGACCTCCGGCTCGATCTCATGGCGACATGGAAAGAACGACTGTCGCAACCCAGCGCAGGGCACGCCGCGATAGCGGCGATAAGACCCCTCTTTAAGGAGTGGCTAGAGAGGCGCCACGGCGCCCTCACCTACCACCTGACGCAGGTCCTCACCGGACACGGAAGTTTCGGGAGGTTCCTGCACATCATCAGGCGGGAGGAAACGCCCGGGTGTCACCATTGCCAGGATCGCCCAGAGGACACGGTGGAGCACACGGTGGAGGTCTGCCCCGCTTGGGCGGAGCACCGCCGTGTCCTCGTAGAGGCGATCGGCAGCGGCGGCGGCCTCTCGCGCCCGGCCCTGGTGCAAGCCATGGTCCGGAGCGAGAGGGAGTGGGAGGCAGTCGCCTCCTTCTGCGAAGCAGTCATGCTAGCGAAGGAGGTGGCGGGACGGATGAGGGAGAGAGCCTCCCGTCCCAGCCGCCGCGGGAGACGCCCCGGGCGTCGGGAGTCCATTGGAGACTACCGGCCACCGTAGGCGCGGGCCTGCGGGCGGAGAGCAATGGGTAGCTCACCGCCCGATCAGGACCAGGCCCGTGCCGGACGGCGCGTAAGTGTTCCACGCGCGCCTCAAAGAGATGTCAGCATAACGAGGGGCCCCTCAGGGCCGAAGCCTGCCGGGGCAGCGGGATTGTCCGAAAGGGTTACCGCTACCCCGGAACATAAAGGGCGAAGGAAGGAACATGGGTGGGTTTTAGTCAGTAAGAGTCTGACACTCCCTTCCGCTCCACCCAGAGCGGGAGGAGTCATTTGATGATTTCCCATCCCAAAAAAAAAAAAAAAAAGACTGTCGAAGATCTACAAATGACAGCCGGGATCAATGGTTTAACGTGTTTTCCGAAGCACGGAAGGGTCTTGATACGTAATGGATGGTCACCCATCCACGAACCGACCACGGCAAGCGTAGTTTAACCTTCGATCGACCCGTGCGGCTGTTGTTATTTAGCAACGAGAACTTTTTTTTTTTTTTTCAGTGTGGGAAATCATCATATGACTTCTCCCGCTCTGGGCGGAGCAGGAGGGCGTGTCAGACTTTTACTGACTAAAACCCACCCGTGTTCCTTCAGTTGCCTATGCCAGGGACCACGGTATCTCTTTCGAACAACCCGCGGCCCTGGCGGAGCCACGAGACCCTAAGGGCCGATTTTTTGATCCGTAGTTAAACTCAACCAATTGTTAAAAGTAGTAAATAATGGTTAAATTTTTATTGTGTGTGTTTTTTGATCAATTTTTAGATTATCTAATGGTTATTTTTTTTAGCTAATAGTTAATTATTTGACCATTTAATGATATTATATCATTAGATAAACTAAAAATTGATCAAAAACACATTTTGCAAAAATTTAACCATTAGTTACTATTTTTAACAATTGGTTGAGTTTAAATACGGATCAAAAAATCGGCCCTAAGTGATGCTGGAACACGGTGGAACACACGGTGGAGGTCTGCCCCGCTTGGGCGGAGCACCGCCGTGTCCTCGTAGAGGCGATCGGCAGCGGCGGCGGCCTCTCGCGCCCGGCCCTGGTGCAAGCCATGGTCCGGAGCGAGAGGGAGTGGGAGGCAGTCGCCTCCTTCTGCGAAGCAGTCATGCTAGCGAAGGAGGTGGCGGGACGGATGAGGGAGAGAGCCTCCCGTCCCAGCCGCCGCGGGAGACGCCCCAGGCGTCGGGAGTCGCGTGACGACTACCGGCCACCGTAGGCGCGGGCCTGCGGGCGGAGAGTAATGGGTAGCTCACCGCCCGATCAGAACCAGGCCCGTGCCGGACGGCGCGTAAGTGTTCCACGCGCGCCTCAAAGAGATGTCAGCATAATCCGAGGGGCCCCTTAGGGCCGAAGCCTGCCGGGTCAGCGGGATTGTCCGAAAGGGTTACCGCTACCCCGGAACATAAAGGGCGAAGGAAGGAACATGGGTGGGTTTTAGTCAGTAAGAGTCTGACACTCCCTTCCGCTTCCGCTCCACCCAGAGCGGGAGGGGTCATTTGATGATTTCCCACCAGAAAAAAAAAAGAAAAAAAAAAAAAAAAGAAAGTGATGCTGGAAAATATTTTGTATGGACTTAGTCTGAAAAAAACAATTCTGTTCTATGTATGTATAAAAAAGAACAGCTCATTTAAAAAATCATAGTCCTATTGAATGTGACCTAAACCATATAATACTGTAATAGGCGCAAATTCAACAAGAAATTACGTTTCCAAGATCAAAGTAGTCGTATCTATTCAGAACTAAAATATTTACAATATTTCAGTTTGAATGCCTCCCCTAGGGGTTGGAGTGGCTGATTTACATGACAAAGTCCCTATATAAGTAACCCCCGAAGGATTTCGGCGATGCGTCTCCACTTTGCCTACAGCAAAATTCATTGAACTACTACCGACGCGGTGCGAGACCTGAATTTCAAACGAGCATTCGCTTACGCACAAACGCTACACGTATGATTTAATTAACGAATCTAGGTCGTACTACACATACAAATAAAGACATTCATAAAACTTTGAAGTTACAGTGTAGTTGTTGCACTCCGAAAATATTTTCGTAGACAATAGAAGCACGATATGTCTGTTCAAATCAGCTTTGTGCTCGCGACGCGAACTGTACATAAAATCTCTTTTGAATCAAAATATCAAAGACGGGCCAAAGAGCAAATTGGACAAATTTTCCGGCTTTTAAGGAATCTCTGCTACAGAGTGCCACTAACGGAGGAAAGTGGGGAAAAATGTTTTCTTTCACAGTCCGATGAGTTGGCGTCGTAAACATTTTTTGACACGACATGTTCAAGTGTGTGATTTTCAGGGCATTTGTGTGGGATGTGTCGTGTTGAACACGCTGGTGTGACGTGTTGGGAAGGTTAGACGCGACACGGGTACTAAATTTAGATGGAAGTTGTGTCATTTTGCTGTGACATATTCGTGTACTACGTCTGGACTCGATCGAAATTGGCAGTTGTTTTGATGTCAGTTTTTGATCGAGTGGAATGTTGAGTGGATTCGTCAATGAAACGTGTCTGTTCTTTATCGATACTGGCACATATCTGAAATGTTCATACAAAGACATGGTGCCACTGAGTCGAGCTCAGTAACCATAGGTAGAGGACCTGCGTTCGTCACGTTATTGTCCCTTTATAGGGTTCCGTACCCGAAGGGTGCCAACGGAACTAAGCCTCCACTTTCAGTCTGTCTCCGAGCCTGTCTGTCTGTCTTTCAGACTGCGAGCTGTATCTCATGAACCGTAATAGGTAGACAGTTGAAATTTTCATAGACTATTTATTTCCATTGCCGCTATAACAATAAATAATAAAAATGAAATAAAGTTAAAAATAAAAGTCGTTTTTTTTTTAAATATGTAGTGTTAAATATAGTATGGGGTCCGACTCGCACTTGACAGGTATTTTATCTATTATCAGCTTTTTTTTCACTTTTGCACATATTCTAGGGGACAGCTTTCTCGCCACATCCACATTTAAAACCTGCACCACAACGTCTCTTTGTAACACACGACAAAAAGTGACGGACATTATTTATACAATGAAATGACATCATGCAAACATTATACAGATATCTGTCACTTTAGTTTTACATTACAAAGCCCATAACATACCGCACTATTGTTTCCGACCGCCATTCGGTACATTGCACTCATAATTAACGAAATTACGTAAGCATTTTAATTTATTCCATTTTGCCGCGAATTCTCTGGCGTAAATGCAATATTGCCAGTATTGAACCAAGAATTTTTAATAATACTGGCTGTTATTAAACAGGAACAATTTAAAAAGAGGTTTAATTAAGAGTACAAAATGTTTGGTGTTCTTTTCTCGTTTTAAGTAAAAGGTGTAAAAAAGTCAAGCTAATTTGATAAAGACAAATGAAATATGAAAGAGCTAAGTGAAAAGTTTTTGTTTTAAGCTTTTGATAGTGTGAAAAAGGTTAAGTGCTGGGCGTTATAAACTGTAATTTTTTTTTTTTTCAAAGAGCAAGCGAAAGAGAGGATTTGCCTTTGCGAAATTCGATACAAAAATTAGGTACTGCCACTATTTTATCGAACAGAATCTTTACTAGCTTCTGCCCGCGACTTCGTCCGCGTGGAATTTCTTATTACACCGCCCCATCCCAACGCATCGCATCGCCTGCCCGCGCTATTACTTCGTTTTCGCTTAGCCTTCTTTCTAATTTTTTTTCTTTTTGCCCGGCCCCTAGCGCAATGTTAATAATAGGTAATATTTGGCCTACCAAATGCAAAAAAAAAAAATCAAATCCGACTGGTAGTTCCAGAGATTAGCGCGTTTAAGCATACAAATAAAAACTAACAATTCTTCAGCTTTATTATGGACTATCGATTGGAAAAATTCTGAATTTTCCCCTTTTTTTAAATGAAATACTTGATAACAGTGCCTAATAATTTCATCACACCCATTAAGTATCACTGCAGAACTTACAATAAGCTCTTACATAGGTAGCTTTACATTAAACTCCCATATACCACCTACAGTACACTAAAAACCATTCCAACCTCGACGTGTGTTAAAAATTATGCACACCAAAATGACCATTCCAACTGCTTAACCCAACACGAAAGGGCCGTGAATCACACGTGGTAAAATGAAAAGTCCTTTACTATTTTGAAAACGTGGTCGAAAGCTATTCGCTCCTTCCGGTTCAGTGACCAACGAATGAAAATGCTGGGCTGCCTGCGTTTGCGGCCGCTCTGGCGTCCGTTTTCATTTAGCTGCTAAAGGTAAACGTTTGTTTACCTTTCTGTTATAAATAGAGTCGTTTAAAGGCGTTTGTGGTCTTTGCGTCAATGTGACTGCCATTTGTGGTTGTATTTTGAGAGCTGCCTTCGGAATGAATGGGAAATGTGGTTTGTTAGTTGCAGTTTAATGAATTGTTTTTGTGTCCCTACTGTTCTTTTTTGTTTGGGTTTGTTTTTGCCTGTTAATATTATAATAACTTTATGTGTGCTTGACTTTGGTACCTGCGTACGGATAGCTAGAAAAAAAAAATCCAGAACATTCCGGGCAATGATCAATAACTGTCCAATGCATGAGAAGAAATATCAGTTGAAATACTCTAAATAAAATCTTTGAATGAGTTATTTGAAAATATGCAATATATATAATATATAAAAATATATAATTTCGAATTAGGTAAAAGAAATGGTATAAATTAGGTGTCCAGATGTTTTAGCCGGATAGGCAAATGAGGACAGAAAAATTGGCATAAAAAGCCTTCTAGTGGGAGGTCTGTGCCCAACGGCCAGCACATTCCAAATGACAGACTCTTTAAGACAAGGCGAAGAAATAAAACTGCAAAAACATTTCTTCATTTTGACGACTGCTGACAGGACATTTTTTTTTCTTTCACGCGTTTTTGAGCATTCCGAAAGTATTATTTTTGTGTGTTGCCATTTTTTTTCTTTTAGGTATTTCAGCTGTATAATCAAGCCGGCCGATGACATCGTTCTTCTACTGAGTTAAGACATGAGTTCTATTTCTTTTGGTATGTATCTTGATATATGCGTACACTTGGAAGTTATCGCCTAGATTCTCATTGAAGTGCGCAACGTAGGTACTGTCCGGGTGCAATTTCTACACACAAAAGACAAAGAAAGACAGACAGGAGACAGGTATAAAATTATGAATCCAATATAGCGACAATATTCAGGTTATATTATCATTCGTCAAGAGCAGTGAGCTCTGTATATATTTTATATTTTTTAAATTCCTTTTCATATTTTCCATTGCAACAGTTGAATTCTTCCACTAATGAGACGGAGAACGAGAGAAATCTAAAGTGGTTGGCTTGTTACTCATTATGAACCTCTAGAGTCGATAATTCAATATTACAATTCTTTTGATATTGGCTCGAAGCAATCAATTTATGAAAATAGTCACCGTCTCTCGGGGAATAGATTAACATATTTTTTTCTAAATTGGCGAGGAATATTCAGATTTCCCTCCAATTTTCTCGTGGAGGACACTCTATTGAAATTCACGTTGATATTGAATATTGCGATCCGCCGGTTGTTGGCTCGAATGCATATAATATAGAGTTTTTTTGTTTGTGTATTGTTTTAAGGCGGGATATACTTTTAGACCCGTTGTGCTGTCCATTGTTGAAAGTTAATTGACTTTCTGATTAAGTTTCATATTTAGTTTGAGATCTAACGTCAACTTTGTTTTGCAGTTAATTGCTGTTAGCTTTTATAAAATTACTAGCATCTGTCGGTGACTTCGTCTGCGTGAAATATCTTATTCCGCCCGTCCGCGCTATTACTTCGTTTTCGCTTAAGGTTCGTCCTGGCTTTTTCCTTTTTGCTCGGCCACTAAGGGAAAAATTGGAATATCAAATGAAAAAAAAAAGCAAATCCGACTGGTACGTCCAGAGCGTGGAAGGAAGCAAGCGTGGAGCGTGGTAGCGCGTTCAAACAAACAAACAAACATTTCAGCTTTCTTTTCTTTTCTTTCTTTTTTAAAAACGTTGCCCCACACTAGGAATTTCTCCTGTATCGTGGGTGCGTTTACAAACATTTAAACTCACATACACAAACAGCCAGACCCGGAACAACTACTTGTAGGTCACACAAATATTTGTTCCGTGCGGGAATCGAACCCGCGACACGCAGTGCAGCAGTGAATCGGTGCGCCAACCGTGCCGCTTTGTTATGTATATTCTTAAACCATTTAGTAAATAATTGTCTTATTAAAGAACATTTTATAGGTGTATTTGCTAGCATGGGTATGCTAATTAATATCACGTAATTAGTAAGCAAACAACTAATTAGTAAGCTAACGACGTGAAGTTGAATCTTGCTCTCAGATGTTCAAAGCTGTTCTCAAAGTTTAGTATTGGCATGGGCATCTCGGCTAACAATGGGCTTAAATGTTTTGTGTAAAAGCATGTAACGTGCAAGGTTTTACGTGGTTTAAGTCGTGTCGTCCGCATATATCAACCTATTTTTTGTTAGGCCAAGTGGCTGTTCAAATATCACGTTGATTTTTAGAAAACACGGTATTGTACAGCGTTTTGTCAACACCTGTGTAACAATCGATATCTAAAACTTAATTTTCTAATACATCATTTTAAGTAGATAGGTAAAAACATGCAAAAAATCTCGCACCTGGACATAAGTTGCCTTGGAAGTTTTTAAATAGACTTCGGACTCAGGCAGGCCGAAGCAAAGAAAACCTGCTCAGGTGGAGATTCACAGATCACCATATTTACACTCCGCCTTGGAGTGTAGATATGGTGCTGTCCCACAAACTCTGGGGCACTTAATATCGTGTTCAGCATGTCCTGTTGTCTGTACGCTACAGGAGTTGATGGACGCTACTAAAGGTGCCAAGCTTGTAGCCAAATTCTGTGCTGACTGTATGTAGATTGCCATCGACACGGTAAGAGGAAGTAGGTAAGTACATTTCGATGACCTTTTCAATCCCGTTCACTTGCAGTCAATAACACGACTCGATCTAACTTAAATCACAATTTATTTCAAAAACTCATTACTGCACGTCCTCGAATTAATTAGGTACATTTTTCCATTTCACATATAAGTATTGGGACGAACACCCTTTTCAATTAAAGAGTCCCTAAATAATTAAGGGCCCATTCCACGTTATTGATCGTATTCTGTAGGTATTAAGAGAATTTAGGAGAGCTTTTTCGAATCTTACGAGTATCTAATGCTACTATGAATGGCTAGACGAGCTCTTCAAGGTACCGTGAGGAATAATCAAACTACGGTTTATCTCGTAATGTTCAATAGTTATTCCTATATAATATATTACGTATTTTTACTTCTTTGTACTTTCGCTTGTCAGCCCAATCTCTTCTAAACTTAAATCCTTATGTTTGTCTCGTATTTTATACTAATCACTTTTAACAAACTCGCGTTCTTTGCATGTTAGTACGAGTACCTACCTATACCAAAGTCTGTTGTTAATCTGGCGCTCATCATCATCTGCCTAGCCTTTTCCCAACTATGTTGGGGTCGGCTTCCAGTCTAACCGGATGCAGCTGAATACCAGTATTATCTGGCGCTATAACTAAAAATTAAATAATTGTTTACATAATCACAACAGTGATAATAATAGTGACATAATGACACCAGTGGTGACCCAGTGGTGACGGCCGCAACGTACGCGTCGTAGGTGCTGGTTTTATACCCAGGCTTTACTTTGAGTAAATACTTTCATCACAACTGCTCTCGAAACCAGCTCACGGGTACCCAGTAACTGGGTTGTGGAGGCAGTCGCTTCAGAAAAACTACTGTTATCCAGCTGCATCCGGCTAGACTGGAAGCCGACCCTGACATAGCTGAGAAAAGGCTAGGTAGCTTGATAGTCAGTAAGAAATGATGCGATGGCTATACAAATTTAGATGACTCAAAAGTTATCTTCACCAAAAAAATATAATGTGATGCTGATGGTGACGGCGATTATCTTTGATTCATCTAACTATCTTGTAATTTAGGTAATAACAGAAGTTATACCCTTTTTTTTTTTGGGTTTCGCGGTGGACATCCTCGTGGACTTCCTCCATAGTGGGGGTGACGGAGGGGTATGCCGGACTCTTACTGTCTAAAACCACCGCGGTGTTCCAACTCTGCCAGTGGCCGGGGGTGCGGGATTCGCATAAGCATTCACCGCTCCCCCGACAGGCCTTGACCCGCTGTTCCTCAGCGGGCCCCACCTCCCCGTGCGGCCATTCCCACAATGGTCGCACCCACTCTCAAGAGGCGCGCGTGGTATACTGCGGCGCCAACTCGGGCCTGTCTGGTCGGACGCTGGACGCTCCTAGTCCGCCGCCAGATGTTCTACTCTAAGTTTACTTTTTTTACGTAAATATGTATTATTCCCGTAGCCACTGAAAAGGCAGCCTGTCCAGAAAATCTTGTAATAGGAAAATCGTAGCTCCAACAACTCCTGCGTGGCTTGTTGACAAGTTGATTGATTGTAAAAGACTAAAGTTTGCCGATACGGACGTCGGCCGACGGTCAGACGTAGGATAGGCAATTAAATTGTCCAGACTTGGTACAAGTACATGTCAGCACAGTCTATCGCGAACACAAAACACATTAATCTTTCTACAAAAAATGAGATGTCAAAGGGTCGGGTTTTAAGAACATTTTCAGTAAACAATTAATTTTTATCGGTCGGGACAATCTGTGATGTAAAATGTTGCGAGGTTCGCCATGTTGTTCTGAAAGCCGCAACAGATGGCGCTACTTGTTACGCTCGCAGTTAAAACATTGTTATCTTGGAACATGATCAACTTTTTCTACATGACTGTGTGAAATATGTAATATGAAACTAAAATAAAGATTGATTTTTGAGGTCTTGGTGCTGAAAATTGCTAGATTCTATCAGATAGGTGATTCATTGAACAAGCTGGTAACATTATAATATGAAAAAATCAAATTCTTTCGGACAGGGTCAGATAAGACGTCAGATGGTCAGATAATCACACCGAGCCCTTTTCATTGCCCTTAAGTGATTGCATGTACCCAAGTTTCCAATGAATGCTAAGTTTTTCCGAGACTCGTGGCTTAATCAGTACAGCCACACGGGTCGATCAAAGGTTAAGCTACGCTTGCCGCGCTCGGTTCGTGGGTGGTGATCATCCATTACATATCGAGACCCCTCCGTGCCTCGGAAAGCATGTTTAGCTGCTAGTCCCGGCTGCCGTTCGTCGATCTTTGACAGTCGTTACGGGAAAACAGAAGCCCAAAAGGCTGACAACCCAGTCTTACCAAGGGGTATTGTGTAACCCATTAACTGGGTTGTGGAAGTAAGATAGGCAGTTGCTCCATGTAAAATACTGGTGTTGAAAGAAAGAAAGAAAAAGTATTTATTGCGACTCGTACATGGAGATCATAAACTAAACTAAATAAAACACAAAAAACTAAATTATATTAAAAAAGTAACAAAAAGAAAAATGAAACAAATTCCTACAAGAGTTCTAAAGGCTCCTATCTCAGCATGATGCTGCGATATTTAAAAAATAAATGTCACAGCGCTGGTGTTCTGATAGGGCCCGCTGTGATGTCACGGGCAGTTACAGAAATCAGTATTCAGTTGCATCCGGTGAGACTGGCAGCCGACCTCAACATGCATAGTTGGGAAAGATTTAGGCAGATTGAATAATTCCTAAGATTTTCCGAGAGAAATACCAGGACAGCATACGATTGAAGAAGCTACCACGATATAATTAATTGACTATAGATACACAGTACAGTCAACAATCAAACATTGATTCGTTAATGTGATAATGTGCACTGAGTCAATTCATTAATATGCTAATAATTAAGAGCTAAGCCGTGTCTTAGCATATGATTGACTTGATTTATATTCCTCTTGTGTATGTCGCAGGTATAGTGTCAATATTATGGCTTTCATATAATTACCTACATGTCTATATATCACAGCTAGACTTTGGTTTCCCAATTAGGTACAATCACCATGATTTGCAGGATTTGTGATTCGACTATATTATTCTTAACAGAACGGAAATAGCCTGACGTCACCGCTATACTTTGAACGTCAGTCTGGCGCCCTCTGAGCAATGAGCCCCACAACCACCTTTCTGAGTCCCCTAAGTAACTATTACTCACCCAATCGATCCGCCTAGCCTTTTCCCGACTATCTAACGGTTTAACGTGCTTTCCGAGGCACAGAGGGGTCGCATGGTCATCCATCCACGATTTGACCGCGGCAAGCGTAGCGTACCTGCGATCGACCCTTGCAGCTGTTATACCCCACTAAACTTATCACCCGTACAGTGAAAAAAGTGAAAAGCATAAAACTTCGTCGTTTCCGAAAATAGTGATTCTACAATATGTCATCGATTCCTGATATTAAATGATTTAACCCTGTTTGATCTGACAATATAACTGCGACATAAATTATAGCTAGTAATCCACTTAGTTAACCCGTGTTAGCAAATGTGTTTACCGACAAGTTATACAATTTAGTGGTTAATAAAATTGTAGTTGATTCAATTATTTGGTACCGACGGGCGTCGGAACAACATCGGGTCGACGGCGACGTATAGAATATTAAAGACTGTATGTTTAGATTTACATAGGCACCTTGTGTTTGTTGAAGATAAACTTAGTTGGGATTTCAGGGTAATTGTTTTCGTAAGTGATGTGTGTTGTTAGTTGTAGGTATGTAGCTCCAATTCTTCGAGTAGGTATGATTCTATTTATAAACCCTCTTCTTGCTTTCAGCTTTATTTTCAGAGATTCTCTAAACCGTCGCTGTTCAGTCACTAGGTATATATGGGCGCAGAACTAATAATTTAATTAAAATTGTAATAATTTGATTAATTTAATATATTTATAATGTTTCATTTAATTTAAAGGTATTTGTTTTGACAGCTTTAGTTTTCACATCTTGTAACTATTTCATTTTAATTCTTCCGGTCAATTTAAAAAAATAATGTTGATATTACGTCACATCCACTGTATTTCTTTTACTATTTATTTTTAACTTCCGGTTGATTTAAAATATCGGTTCTGTTACGTCACATCCACTGTATTCGTTTTTGATTTGAACTTCCGTTTGCGATTTAATTTAAAATGTAGTAAGTTTTTATTTTGAATTTCCGTTTGTGAATTAAATTAGTATATTAGGACTTCGACAGCATTTCTGATTGGTTTATTCTATTTTTATATTTGTTATCACTTCCGCTTTTTGTTTTGACGAATTTGATTGTGAACCGTTGTGAGAAATCAGTATAAATAGGCCGTAATGTGGCCAGTAGGGTCATGTTTTTGTACGCTCAGCAGTGAATAAACACCTCAAGTTGAAGTAAGTGCTTTCCTTTACGCCATTATTATCCTCTACTATCATATTTGTGTGAACGTGACAACAACGGCGATGAT
This sequence comes from Apamea monoglypha, assembly GCA_911387795.2. NCBI lineage: Eukaryota > Metazoa > Arthropoda > Insecta > Lepidoptera > Noctuidae > Apamea > Apamea monoglypha. The sequence continues at coordinate 7,872,623 of OU426918.1, forward strand.
GCGCCGACATATACAATTTTCACTATGTCGATGTCTGATTGATAAGTTAGGTTTTAACCTTAATTGCCTAATGATTGCCTTATTGAAGAAAAATTTCAAAAATTCTAAAAACATAAATATTTTTAGGACCGTAATACGCAAAGCAGTCAGTGGTGGTGGTGGCAGGAGCAGTGGCGGCCCAGTTGTAACGATCGCGACCGTTTTGAGAGCAGTGATGATGAGATAAATTACTTACACAAACTAAAGTGCCTGCTTGGGTACGAACCCACGACCTACAATTCTTTCCTATAACAACCGATCATTGAAAAAATAAGGACGAACCAAAACCGTCGAATATTAAATCACGTTTTTTTGAGAGCAAGCAATAAAACTTGTTACGTGAAATACCTACATTTCGTTAATGTGATTAAGGAAATCTTCAAAAATCTTAATTTCGGGGAAAAACTCCTTTTTATTGTATTTTTTAATATCGAAAGGAATATTTTTGTAAGCACGTTGCTTTTATACCATCTCCTTCTAATTTAATTAGGATGTTAATTATTTCAAGTTGTATTCATTAAGCTGAGATTAGATTAAGGGAGGGGGGCCCTTCGCTTAATAAAAACAGCCGCACAGGTCGATCGACCAGGTTAAGCTACACTTGGATGGTCTGTGGATGGGTGACCATCTTTACATACCGAGACCCGTCCGTGCCTCAGAACGCTCGTTAAACCGTTGGTCCCAGCTGGCATTCGCGGATTTTTGACAGTTATTACGGGTATTCAGAAGCCCGAATAACAACCAGTCTTACCAAGGGGTATCGTATTACCCAGTAACTGGGTTGTGGAGGTCATATAGGCAGTCGCTCCATGTAAAATACTGGTATTCAGCTGCATCCGGTTAGACTGGAAGCCGACCCCAACATAGTTGGGAAAAGGCTAGGCAGATGATATTCATTATACTGAGCTCTATTTGGGTAGGTTTAAATCAATTAATTATAGTGGACTGAAATAGTCGTGATTCTTTTAATTAACGTGTACCTCACCTCACTTTTACCTCTATCTCATTTATAGGTTAATATTAAACGTGGAATTAATTATTGCTGTATTTATCAGAAACTTAAGTTCTTAGTTAATTATCTCTACTTAAATTAGCAAATAATTAAATAATAATAGTGACATAAATTCATGCATTATCATAATCCTATCCTACTAATATTTTAAACACGAAAGTTTGTGAGTATGGATGTGAACGGATTTTGATGAAACTTTACAATAATATAGTTTATATACATCAGAATATACAGGGTTATTGGTAAAACTCTAACAACCTCTTAAGAGGTCATTGTACTCATCATTATGAACAACTTTTACTATGGGACGAAACCAGAAAAAAATAAACGGCTGTTCCCTACATTTATGTTCGTCTAACTCGTCAAAATGTAGGAACAGCTGACTTTTTTTTCTTGATTTCTGGTTTGGTCCCGTAGTAAAAGTTATTCATAATGATGAGTACAATGACCTCTTAAGAGGTTGTTGGTGTTTTACCAATAACCCTGTACGATACTACTAGCTCCCCGTGGTTTCACCCGCATAAGTTTCGATCCCGTGGGAATATCGGGATAAACAGTATCCTATGTGTTATTCCTGGTTATAAACTATCTATGTGCAAAATTTCATCCTAATCCGTTCAGTAGTTAGTTCAGTTGCGTGTTGCGTTAGTAGGATTTATCCCGATATTACCACGGGATTGACACTTATGCGAGTGAAACCGCGGGGCGCTGCTAGTCAGCCTATAATGTTCCCACTGCTGGGACCGCAATCCACCACGCGAGCCCAGTGTGGATTGGCAGTTGTCACATGTCTTCGTTTTTTTTGGTTCTAGGACATGCCTGTTTCCTCACGATGTTTTCCTTCACCTTTTTGAGAGCAGGCCAAGTGATAACGGTCTCGACTTTTGAGTTGTATGTCATAGGTTCGAACCCAGATAGGCGTTTTACTATGTATAAATTCATGACTTTCTATAAATATTTTTACGGGATCACAAGGATCACAAAACATTGGAAAATCTCCTATAAAAATAATTTATCAATCAATTTATTACACAAATCTTTCAAACTTACCGCAAAAAAAACCTCTCTTAAAACAAAATCTCCGCACAGAGAGGGTTAAGAGAACCGAGTTTACTTAGGGTTATTTGTACCCTTTCGTTCAGGCATTGTCAACTGAAGGAAATTGAATGACCCTTGTAACTATTGTGATAAACTTCCTTTGTAACTAGTTTCAACGTATGGATTTATATGCATAGTTAAGTAGTTCCGTATTCCTAGGGGCTATGCGGAAAGTTCGCTACGACGTGGGTCGTGGGCATGTCTTGAGGATATTTCAGATGATTTTACGTTGTTTTTGACACATCAATTTTTATGTATTGCTATGTGGGTGGGTTTTCGAAACTTAAGGATGAAAATCATAATGACATTGACCATAAGGTTTATTTCAGAGAACGCCAAAAACGAAAAACTATGATTTTTGAAAAAATGTGTGGTTTGCCGACAACTAAACCGATTGCAAAAAAATTAAGAATTTAATTTAAATAACTAGGTAGGTTTCATTCATTAATTTCAGCCGAAAGACGTCCACTGTTGGACATAGTCCTCCCCCAAGCACCGCAACTTGGACCAGCACTGTACTTCTCGCATTCAGCGGATTTCTGCGGCTTTACGACTCCAACTCTACGTCTTCCGTTACGTGGTTGCCACTCCGGAACCTTACGGCCCCATCGGCCATCTGTTCTGCGAGTAAAATGTCCTGCCCACTGCCACTTATGTAAGTTTGGGGCTATGTCGGTTACCTTGGTTCTCCTGCGGATCTCTTCATTTCTAAGTCGATCACGTAGGGAAACCCCAAGCTACATAGGTTATTTAAATTCAATTCTTATTCTTTTAAGTTTAGCTGATATCAGACGCTTCACTCGAGTGAATGGTTCACTCATCTAATTTGTTTATTTTTTTTTCATTCCACGTTCACATGCTGCTCATTTAATTTTATTTTTCGATCATTCGGAGCGCGCGTGAAAAATGCTGAATGGTTAAATCCATCATGTTAGAATTGGTTAACTAAGAAATTATTTTTTCATTGTTGAGTCATTTTGTGTTCAGATGTGTCGCTTCGACTGAAAGATGCCGAATGAAAGACATGAATAAACAACAAATGAAGCGACTGGATAACTGTCTTACACAAGATTGAAAGATAGGAAGATATTGTAAATTCACTTTTAAATCATGGACTGGTCTTTGTTTTTTGGGTAATAACCAAAAGGTATCTGGATGAAAAGGAGAAAAAGATTACGAGATGAACTAGGCTGTTTCATAAGGGATTGGACCACAAAGCCTGAAGCTGTAGGAAGTGAAAAGAGTAGGGGGCGGTTTAAATAAACCTAGATCAGGTAGGTCACTATTTAAACTTCTAATTCGGAAACATCACTAGGTACTTGCACCTATAATAAATATAATTTATTTATAGTTTATATATTTTAGGCACTACTAAATCATTTTTTAGGAAATGTTAAGTACCTGCTACTGTGGTTAGGTAAGTGTAAACTTTTGTAAGGGCGAATTCCACCAACGAAACTGAACGCGATCAGCACCCTAATTGCGTAACATAGTATCAATCTCAATCTGAATGATTTTGAAGGATATTCCTAATCAATTGCTGCATATGTTAGAAAAATGTGTCTACTCAACAACGCAAATAACGCAATGTATGTTGTTGAACTGTCAAAATGAAACCAATAGCTACTGATAGTGTGTTACGCAATTACCCTGCAGCACCTCGAACGAACAAGAGCTGTTAGTGTTATTATTCTTGTAGAATATTCACACTGAAAGCTCTTGAACGCGTTTGCAATGTCTTTGGCAAAATTAGCACTAAATCTATACTCTATAAAAATATGGATACGAGTACATACAAATAAATCAAACTGAAGTGTCTATTTGTAATGTCAAAATAACAGCTTTTTACTAAATGCATGTAAAAGTATGTACGATACTTATAGCAAAAACACAATTTTTTAAATTTTGTCTCCCTGTCTGTTTGTTGCGGCTAATCTCCGAAACAGCTGGACCGATTTTGACGAAACTTTCACTGACAGATAACTAAATATATTTTAGAAAAATAATTAGTAAAGATACACATTATTGATTTCCGACATCCACACGAACGAAGTCGCGGGCACAGCTAGTGTTTAAATAAAAACTATTATTATTACCTATTCATAAGTATGAAAGCAGCTGTCCCAATTCCAACGCCATCAAAGATAGTTACAAATTACAATCAACCGATTAGGTATACAAGGCTCAAATTAATTCGGGCTTGCTTGGTTTGTAACAACAGTTCGGCGACACCTGTTCCCATCTGTATTATGTAACAACTTACGTAAGCTTTGGCTTTTAACTCAAAGGCGTAACTTTGGCAGCCATATTGGAGCAACAGGTATATCATGTACTTACATTATTCTATTAGACTGGATAGGTACGCTTTAAGTGATAAAATTAGGGTACATTTCTGGAAAGGACGACGGATGGAGAACTTTGGCTTTGTGAGTTTACTTGCGATATATGTAAATATTTGATAAGTTTTGTCGGTTTTGGGTCCTGTTTGTGCCCAAGAACATTTCAAGAACTAGAATGATCTAGAATAGACGTGATTGTCTATGTTGCTTCCAATCGAAGTCGGGCTTTATTTGTTTTCTAGGAAACTAAATAAGCAGCGGTGGTCCAGTGATAACGGCCCTGACTTACGAGTTGTATAGGTCATGGGTTGGAACCCAGGCAGGCGCTTTACTTTGAGTAAATCATTTCGTCGCCACTTCTCTCAAAACGGTGATGGAAAACATTGTGAGGAAACCGGCATGTCCTAGAACCAAAAAATCGAAGACATGTGACGTCTACCAACCCACACTGGGCCCGCATGGTAGATTACAGTCCACTCCCGCTTGAAGAGCCTATGTACCAGCTGTGGGAACATTAATGGCTGAATCTGCTAAACAAACTAAGGAGCTTTAATGTCAACTACTGAAAATATCCTTCCTATGACCACAAAAAGGACAAAATCGAAATTGCGAATCGAATTGAGAGTCAAACGGATAGCTGACAGAAAAAAAAATGTAACAGAATTGGAATTCCTAAACAAAAGGGGTATAGATCCGCATTAAGCCTTCACTTTGAAAGCTAGCTTTAAAACAAAGCCCTTAATAACATACTTATTCAGGCAAAATAAGGTCGACTGAAACGATCTCCTAGAATTTACCTCATAAACATATTATTTTACATGAAGGCAGAATAACGGCTGAAAGCCTTCAAAATGTAATAGGTGCGCAGTGCTTTTATATAACCCATTTTTCCTTTGTGCGCGGCCGGTCGTACTTTAACTTGTAAATTAAGTAATAAGTGGTCTTCAGTGGCTAAGTAAAGGAACACATACAGTAGTGCCTTCTTGATGGGGTCTAACGATGCGTGCTGGTTTGGGTCCGGTGATGTTCATTTGGTTTTATTGCTTCGATTTATTTTACAAAGTAGGTGTGTTGAGTTTATTTTATCACCTTTATTTGTTTGCTAATGTGACCAAGAGCGATGTTTTAGACAAAAGCGCACGGTTGCTCAAGTATGAGCTTTCGTATGATATGATTTCGTATAAGATTCTAGTAGGTCTATTTCACTATTATTTAAGTATTATGATGCCTCCCATACCTGTTAACACTATTAATTGAAAACATTGTAAAAATCAGTTCTCCATAGATCCAGCAGCTGGTCTTTCCAGTTTTTCTCCATAGGAAACGACGAATTGGATCCGTGTAGGTACATAGCTTCTGACGTTTCATAAGTGCTCATGTAGGTTATATAAAATTTAACATTTTGATTTTGAGTTTTGATATTCCTTAATTTCCGTTTTGGAAAATTTTGTTTCTAAAACCTTTCTACAGGTTTTTCTTGCCTTTTGAAAATGAAAGCCAGCTTGGTTGGTAGTGGCTTGGTCTCAGAGAGGGCTGGAATGTTTCAAAATACAATTATGTAACAGGCTTTGCATTTCATAAGTAACCTGACTAACTAAGTATGAATATGCAGACCTGTTGGCAGACGTGAGACATCCCTACAAAATTAATCCATCTAGTATTTATGTACGGTTTCAAAAGGGACTCCTATACCACCTTACTCCTCCTACAAAACCTGTTCAGGTGGAGATTCATAGACGACTCCGCCTTGGAGTGTAAATGTGGTGCTGTTCCACAAACGATAGGATACTTAATATTATGTCCTGCGTGTCCTGTCAGCTGCACGTTACAAGAGCTGATGGACGCTAATGATGGCGCTAAACAGGTAGCCGTATTCTGGGCCGATTCCATTTAGATTGCCATCAACACGCTAAGAAGAACAAAGGACTCCCGTACAAAGTTTTAAGTCTAAATTAACCAACATTTAGGTATTACAGACCTCGGGTCTATAATTTAGATACAAAATGTTTGTTGTGTTAAGGCTTAGGCCAGGCTCAGACAGTGACGCATTTAAGGCTTTTAGGTACACAGTGTACATGTTATTTCAGTGTAGGTGTTACTGTCCTCTATTGACACTATATATTTACAGGGTCCTATTTTTGGCAGACACTATTTCGTAGAACACCTAATATTTATCTGGTAATGCCTTGTCAAATAATATCGGTAAATATTTATTACTAGCACTAGACAGAAATAGTCGTGATTCTTTTAATTAACCTCTATCTCATTTAAAGGTTAATATTAAAAGTGGAATTAATTATTGCTATATTTATCAGAAACTTAAGTTCATAGTTAATTATCTCTACTTAAATTAGAAAATAATTAAATAATAATAGTTAAATAAATTCATTCATAACCATAATCCTATCCTTCTAATATTATAAACGCGAAAGTTTGTGAGTATGGATGTTTATTACTCTTTCACGCAAAAACCACTGAACGGATTTTGATGAAACTTTACAGTAATATAGCTTATACATCAGAATATACGATACTACTAGCTGCGCCCCGTGCTTTCACCCGCTTAAGTGTCGATCCCGTGGGAATATCGGGATAAAAAGTATCCTATGTGTTATTCTGATGTATAAAGCTATATTACTGTAAAGTTTCATCAAAATCCGTTTAGTAGTTTTTGCGTGATAACAAACATCCATCGTTCCATCCATCCTTACAAAGTTTCGCGTTTTTTAAAGGAAGTAGGATGAAATATTCTTTAGTATCTAATAAGGCTTGTGCCCGCTACATAGTTCGCATGGAAGTCGTAAAACACCACAATTTACTAAAATAACAGCCACATTTTTATTAAACTTTCCTATAAACTACGTTTGTCGTTTTGGTCTAAGCAGGCAAAATATGAAGAGAGTCAGGACTGCTGACGCGGAAGCAAGCGTTGTACAGTTGTCCGTATGAGAAGCAGCTTGTCTTGAGGTCGCAGCCTTCAGTAGTTATTTCCCATTGCCTGTTATTAAGAATTTCTCTTGTGCACAACAGCAAAATTACCAGTCTCACACACGTGTACCTACTGCCAACAAAATTCATCGTCGTCCTTCGTTTGATATCCAGTGAAAAAAACTCAAACTCAAACTGAAATCATTTATTTCAATTAAACCATTTCGATCAACCACCAAACATCACCTGGACACTTTTCCCGGAACTAAAAGTCAGTCTTTGAAAGCAGATATTTCCCCACCCAATACAAAATATCTTCAAATTGGCTTTTTAATAAAGACATCGTCTCCAAAAACATCCTATTTGAAAAATAAGGATCGCGAGATCCTCTTAAAGTTTGCATAAGCGTAATTATTCTTGACTTTCTTTTTAACAAAAGGTCGAAAATATTTGGTCATTTTAAGGCCGAATAAAAGTGTCATCTAATATAATCAAAGAGCTTATAAAGACGTTAGCGAGCCACTGAAAGCAATTTTCATAGTAATTACCTGCGGAAGCAATTGTAGTATATTTTCTTAAATTCTTTGTTAAAACGCTGAAAAAAGGTAGTTTGAAAAATGTTCGCTGAGTTTAATGATTATGTTAGTACGTTAATTTTAGTAATTATTGCTAGAGTATAGCGTGGAGTAATTAGAATCTTGTTAAGTTTTTAGGCGTGTTTGACTTTCAGCTGTTTCTTTAACTTACAGTACCTACCTAGTTAAGTTAGAAAACGAAACCTACATTATTTCAACCAAAAATTAAATATACAACCTATTATATTAATCCGTTATTACCTGTAAACATAATTTGTTTTTTCATAGCAATGTTTTTACTAACTTCTGTCAGTTGTTCTATACCTAATTGTTGGTCATGCATTGAAATTTGTATATGAAAGATTTTTAATTTGTAATTAGCCGTTACGTCCCAGAGCCGGGCAAAGGCCCCCCTATTCTCTTTCCACCTCTCTCTGGCAGAGCTGCCAAGGACCAATCTTTATTAAAAATCCCGCTATCTCCGTCTGGGCCTGCCGCGATGTCGTTTGGCATTAAGCGGGACCCACTGGGTCGTAAGTTTGGACCATTGATCGTCTGACATGCGGCAGATGTGTCCAGCCCAATTCCATTTATGCATGACAGCTCTCCGAGTGACATCAGTTATTTTAGTGATGGAATGGAGTGTTGTATTCTTAACCCGGTTCACAAATTGTTATTATTTTCGTTACTTTTTTTGCTTGAAAGTTCGTTGGCATGCAAATTGGAATTTATTTTAGTTTCATTTAACATTAGTTAGTCTTAGTTTCATTTAGCATTCAGGACACAGGTTCAAACAAAGGATTTGTTGGAGTCCAAAATCCTTTCGACGCATTTCTCGAGTACCTAATTAAATTTATCACTACATCTGTTATCCGGAATCTTAGCTCTACGAACAATGGAGAAAAGGAAGCTTTTCTCACGCGGGTGATTAGTTCAAACTTTCAAACTACACATAGAATTTGTATTAGTCTTTTTTTTAGCAACATTCTTTGCTAGAGTTTTTCTATATTTGCTATTCCAAAGTGAACTTATGTTATCTCTTTTAGAGATTTTATGTAGCCTAGCCTTTTCCCAACAATGTTGGGGTCGGCTTCCAGTATAACCAGATGCAGCTGGATCCTAGTATTTTACATGGAACGACTGCCTATCCACACCCACAACCCAGTTACTGGGTAACACGATACCCCTTGGCAAGGCTGGTGGTCAAATTTTCGAGTTTCTGACTACCCGTAACGATTGACAAAAATCTACGAATGACAGCCAGGACCAACTGTTTAACGTGCTTTCCGAAGCACGGAGTGGTCTCGGTAAGTTATGGATGGACCACGGACCGACCTCGGCAAGCGTTGCTTCACCCTGAGGAGCTGTTATTATTGAGCCATTAGGGATTTTTTATATTGTTTGTTAATTTATATTCTTTACTTATTTACGTAATTAACTGTCAAAGATCCACAGTTGCGACCACCAGACAGACTCCACCAAGCTACTATAGGTACTGTTTGACAGGTTGACTACTAGTGGCGATTGTCCATGTGTTAAAAAATTGTTGTGTCTGTGTTCTTATAATATCACGCCTGTTTTACACCAAGGGTTGGGCAGAGAACCAAATGTACACCCACATTTCACTAGTTATATTTAAGTCCCAAGTAATAGGGGGCGAGCCTATTGCCATCAACCAGGCACAAATCCCGACTCCGCGCTGCTGCTGAGAAATCCCAGATGAAAAACCGAATAGCACTTTGCCCAACCTGGGAATCGAAACCAGGACCTCATGTTCAGCAGTAGCGCTTGCGACCACTTGACCAACGAGGTAGTTTGTATGTATTTTCATTTACCGGAAAAGAGTACCTAAGATTTATTTGTAATGATTCTACCCATGTTACTAGCTATAAAGAGAGAAGATACGAGTATTTCACCCTTTTCGTCGGTAGCAAAAATATTTCACACGAATATACTTATTAGTTTCGGTAAAATACCTGGAATTAATTGATTACTATATTAATTGATACAGAGTCGAGAGTTTTTTATTAAACAAACTTTTCGTGAAATATCACCCTCCTTACGTATACGGATGAAATTATTTACTGTTACAAAATGTGATTAAAAAGCGTTTAAAAGTACGACTCCATTAGCTTCCTAGATAAAAATTCTAGAGATTTTCCACTGTCAAAAGTTAAAGGCAACTTTGAAGTTGAGCCATTCATCTCTACGACATTTTAAGTGCTTACTAAAGTGGCCCAGCTAGATGGTGAAACCGTGTTTAATTTTCGTTTTTGTCAAGATTTAAAAATAGGTATAATTTTGTGTACTTACTTGATCCATATGTGACCATGTTCATGAAAAACTTTGTCAGATATCTGTCACATAAAATATTCGATTCCGACAACGGTGAACTATTTTTAGATAATCAGCCTATAGCCTACTGCTGGAACACAGGCCTCCTCTCGTCCATCTACCACGCGGGCCCAGGGCGTGTCACATGTCTTCGATTTTTTGGTTCTAGGACATTGGGTTTCCTCACGATGTTTTCCTTCACCATTTTGAGAACAATGGTGATGAAATTATTTACACAAAGTAAAGCGCCTGCCTGAGTTCCAACCCACAATTCGTAAGTGGAGGCCGTTGCCACTGTGCCACACACTCTTAACTTGTGGAACTTTTTGTTAAAGCCTAAATACTTCCAAATATTCTATGGGATTTTTACTTATTGTACCAAAAACTTCGGAGGTATTCGAACTCCTTATATAGATATCGTTTGAATATCATTTTCCAACACGAATTGTCATTTTCCAATATCCCTGATACCCTTTATCGTAGGCCTTATCACCGTTTCAATGAGTTATTTATTCAAAATACGACCCTCAGACTCAGGTAACCGTACAATTGAAAATATAAAATTCTAATAAAGACGTCTTTATTACATTTTTATTCTTTTGATTCATAAATAAGCTTAGGTTTTACTGAGCGAGGTAGTTACGTAAGTCACGGAATGCTTCATTATCGTAAAACACGAAGAGTTCAGGACTTAAAGATGACAGGGGAACTGATGATCTTCACCTGTCCCCTGTCGGATAATGTCTGGCAAGCATGTACTAACATCGTCTCTTGGCAAATAGCCGAGTTAATTAAGCCGCTAGCCTAAATCCATACATCACTTACATAGTAGGCAAGTTTAATTTCTTACGTGTTCTTTGTTCGAGAATCAGGCTTGTAAACTCAGTTAGCGATAAGGCTTTGTTTATAATTGGTGAGCTTTATTCCGCCATATCTGATTGGGTGCGGCCAACTGCTTCATTTATGAATTTAAGAGGGTCACAACAATTTCTTGACAAAGGCAGGGTGTCCTTTCGAGTGCTCACGCACCAGCGATCAGCTCGGGGTGGCTCGGGACAACAGTCATTAATACCTTGAGGCAATTTGGCCTCATTTATTCAACACCAAGTAAAATTCTGTCGTGTACGCTAAGATTTACGATGAAGTCATTACGTTTTATGGGCCATAATTGATAGAGATAACATCTCAGGGCTACTGAAATTGCAAAGTGCTGTTTCAAGCACGTTGAACTCAAAGACGCGCATTAGTGTAAAGAAAAATAGCCCGTATTACCATAAACGACTGGCGTCGTGGTTATTAATTACAAAATTTTATAGGCAGGCGACACGCGAAAGTTCTTTTATGTTTAACACAAATATTTCTTTTTGGGGCGTTAATATGGAGCTCGGTGATTTGGGTCCATAATAGCGATCACGTTACGTAATTAAGTCTTTAAAATTGTTTGTTGTTGTACATGTTGTCCAAAAACATTAGTTACAACAACCACCTACTTATTTAACCTCAATTTGAGCTACCATTTCGCTACCCATACGGAATGCCGCAGAATAGTAGACTGATCCTATAATAGTAGCTACAGATTATTCGATGATGTACAGCCGGGGTCTTGTCAATGTACACGTAATTATATTCTTGATCCTTTCAATTTTCCCTTGATCCTGCAGCTAAGACGGGCAAGTCCGTGGATACACACAGAACTTGAGCAAAGTATCAAACGCAATAATCTCTGCTTATTTACATAAAACATTATGGGGAATCACGCGATCTTTTTTGAAGTTAGGCGATTTTACTTTTCGGGTTTTAAGAGTATATGCTGTATATGTATGTATTTATTGTATATGTAAGGGCTGACTTTTCAATCGATAGTAAATTTTTATTCTTGGAACAAAATTGACGTCTGACAGATTTTGTACGGAAGAACTGTCAAAAATTCAATATTATTCCTCGGATAAAATTATCTGGCATTGGAAAAAGCAGCCCTAAATGGCACATCACAAACTACCTGCATTATTGTCTCTCTTTCTCTGCTTAAATCCATCCAAAGGTTGTCTTTAAAAAATCGCTTTTAGCGATAAGACCGCCCATTGTGCCCCCCTATGTAAAATTTCTACATTTATAAGAGTATTCTATTCTTCTTATAATTCGATCTTTTACAGCTTTTTAGCAGGTTCTGAATTGTATGCAGTTCATCATTTCCATTGTTCGTCTAAGCTGGGCGGACAATGCTGTGAAAATAAGCGACCTCATTATGAACCGACGTAGAAGGTGGACCTGGCAAGAGTAGTACGTTTAATTACTAATGGCCGACATCAAAATCAGAAAGCATTTGAAATATATTATGTTGAGATTGGAGATCTCTATCAAGTAAAACAATATTACAACGACACTAGGAAAAAGCTCATGGGAGTAAGATTTCCGGAACAAGATGACTTTACCTTGGCCATTACTTCTCATCATTATCTCCCTACCCTTGTCCCATGTTACTTGGAATCGGCGAAACACATTTTCTTCTTTCATTCTCCCCTGTCAACCGTCACGCTATTGTGGCGCCATCTACATTGCCACATGCGAACTACGCATCATACTGACGTCACACAAAATCCTGCATCGCACAAGCAGAGTTTACCACGCGACAACGTCCCGATATCAATCTTCGGGCAGTAACCCAATAGACACGACACGCGTCTGGACGGAGGATCCTCCCTTTTCTATGGATAGTGAACTTTACACCCTGTTCCTCATACCTCTATACTATCATTCATATCATTCCTCACACAATGTATCCATATTTTTCTGGGCCTTCCTCTCCCTCTTCCTTATTCCTCTCAAACATAAATTATCATTCCAAGTCCAACTGGGTGCATCAGTACAATTACGCCTCAGTTTGTGTTAACGTGTGTCACTTAGCCACGTGTCGCTCTCATTAAACTTGTACGTCGTACCGGCGTGCTAATATATTTATGGCTAGCAAGGTAACTTGTTACGCAAAGAGCACTACAGCATTAATGCCTCCTTTGGCTTAAGAGGACCAACTTTATACGTGGGAAGTTCGCGAACTTATGATTAATGATACTAAGTGTGTTTGGTCTACAAGTGATAGTTTGGACTCGTGTTGGATTAAGACTTGGGGGCATGTTGATTTGAAGGCGCTGCGTGTTAAACAAGATGTTATTGAAGGGTGTTCTAACTTCTAAGTTTGTATTATTATGTTTAGACAGAAATATTACATACACAAGTTGAGCGTAACCTCTTAATTTCTATATATAGGACTAGCTTTTGAGAGCTTCGGAGAGGTCGGAAATTATCCCACGGGAACGTATTAGTTAGGTTAGGACATAGGATACTTTTTATTGAGATAACAAGTATCCTATGTCATGGTCTACCTGTGTGCAAATTTAATCAAAATACTTTTAGCCGTAATTAGGTTGTGAAAGGTAACAGACAGGCAGAGGGACAGACATACAGAGTTACTTTCGCATTTATATAACATTAGTATGGAAGTATGGATTGATTACATCATCCATCTTGGGTGGTCCATATGCAGGGTGATCCATTCAGATGGAGAAATCTAAAATTATTGAACATAGAGAATCTTCTAAGGGAACATGTAGTCAAGTTTAGAGTTAAGAAAAATTGCATGAACAAAGATAATTATTAAAGCAAAGAAAAGGTTACCAATGCTGAGCTTTATAGAAACCATATTTTCATCAATATTTTACTGTCAAAATCTTCTTATTAAGGTTGCAGCTACTTGAACTTCCATCGATACCTAAATACACCCAAGTATTTGAAATTTTAAGCTTCGAGTGAAGTTTCAAGTGTCAATTTTCAGAGCAAAGCTATCCGCTCCAATATGCTAGCTGTTTGAATTTTTGGAAACTTTAAATTGAATTTGTATCGAGGAAGTATATAGTAGTTTAGATGGGGGTAATACGAGGAATAAGAATTCAACGAATATTTTAAGAATGAGCTTCTTTGGTTGAAAGTTTTTATTTTAAGTCATTTAACTTAGCCATACTTTGGTAAACTCTAAAGGGAAAATGGTAACCATCTCTTTGAAAAACCTATAGCTATACTAGTCTGATGCTTTACTTAGTAGAAGTACCTAGTATAATCAGCCTATAATGTTCCTACTGCTGGGACACAGGCCTCGTCTCGGTGAGAGGGAGCGGGCCTTAATACATTACGCGGACCCAATGTGGAATGGCGGTGTGCATGTCACATGTCTTCGTATTTTTGGTTCTAGGATATCCCGGTTTCCTAACGATTTTTTTTTCTTCATTGTTTTGAGAGCAGTGGTGACGCAATAATTTACTTGGGTTTGAACCCACGACCTAAAACTCGTAAGTCGCGGTCGTTACTACTGGGCGACATCATGTGTCGGTCTGTGCTCATTGATCAACTCACACTAGTGGTCTCTTATTACAAATTACAGTCTAATTTGGCTGTCTAAAGGTACAATTCTACATTAATTTCTATGTAACTCTATGAAAACGGCAACATAGAAACCTTGGTACATGACCTTAAAAAAATCATGATTTTTTAAAAGTGGCCACGTTGTTACCGCTCCTCAAGCACCATTCTAAAATACCTCGAATTAGCATTTATACAATTACGTAGGTACCAACACCTAAATGAGTCTATAGCATGTCTGTAAAGGGTACTGTGAAAATATTTTGATTAGGCTGTGGACTGTGGCAGTGGCAACAATGAACTCCAATCAGGAGGGCTCAAATATTATGGTAATGCCGTTTCTTTGACGCGAATCCTTTGTTATACATGACTGTCGAATTATTAGGTCGGCTATTCAATATATTTTTTGGATTTTAATGTGGGTTTTTTTTTAATGTTGAGACTCGATTTTAATGTTGCTTTTGTGATGTTAATTTACTAGGCTGGTTTTGAAAACCTGCGCCCTAATTTTTGAGTTTATTTAAAAAAAATCTATTAAACAAAAGGACACAGGTCTCCTATCACAGAGAGGAGGCCTGTGTCCCAGCAGTGGGAACATTATAGGCTGATTTTGTTATGTAAGTAAACAAAAAAATCCAACTGTTAAATTCCCACTTAAATACGATTACCTCATGGCAAAATTTCATGTACATGCAATTTTCATATTATTTTGTGCTGTATTTAGAAAATGAAACTGAACATGGTTTTGAAATCGAACCTATTTCGGATCTTTTTTTCATCGAGCAAATTACCATTTATCGTGTTTTGAACCGTTAATTTCCCTCAAACAATGATATACTCGTATCTATGACATATATTTTTTTCAGAATCTAAATACACTAATTTGACCAGATAAAATTGATTCTTCAACAGGCAAATTCATATAACCCCCCGTAGTTAAATATATGGAAGTTCCATGAATTAAAGCCAAACCACAGTCGAGTTTAAAAAAGTAAAAAAAAATCTATTAATAGGTATTACATTGTTAAATTAAGACAAAGAAGACAATTAATTCAACGCAAACCAAAAAACCACGTAATCATAACTACTATCGATAATAATAGTTGTTGAACAAACTAAGTAAATCTAAACTAAAATGGAGTAGGCAATAAAATAAATTAAAACTGGACTCAATGCCTAAAAGCTTAAGTGTTCTATTTAAATTAACGATCTAAGTTTTAAGGATTTAACGAACCGAAACTTACCTTGAAGTAATTTGTTACGTCTTATTTCATTTGACTCCTTAATTATGATGTCTAAAGAGTTAACAGGTTAGCTGAAGTGAAGAAACAATAAGACGAAAAGGCTTTACTTTCGGCAAGAAACCGTCTAAAAATACTTCAACGTAATATCACACCTATATTTCCCGAAGGTTGTACGGTCAGCAACAAAAGTCGGTTAACACTTCAGTTGTTTAAATCTTAATTATTGAGCAAAATATTCTTAAAAAACCTGTAGTAATAGAATATTTAAGAATAATTAACTCTTTGCTATTACATGAAATAGTGAAAACCAATGTATCGCATGATTTTGTATCGATTTGGATGATATGTAAAAGAAACAGACTTAATTGACTTTTGTTGCTGACTGTACCTTTAGTACACCCGCATTTTGTGAGTTATGTTTGAGTTCCATGTAACAGGAACTTAAACATAACTACAAAAATACATGATATATATATCAACCCGCACTGGGCCCGTGTGGGGGATTACAGCCCAGTCCCTCTCGAAGACAGGAGGCCTGTGTCCCAGCAGTGGGAACATTAAAGGTTGATTATGTTGTTGCCATCAACCGGGCATAAATCCAGACTCGGGTTGCTACTGAGAAGTTCCAGATGGAAAACCCAATAACACTGCCCGACCCCGAACCCGACGACCTCATCGAACCGCTCAGCAGCAGCGCTTGCTACCATAAAACCAACGGTGCCGTACTAGAAGTTCAAAAATAGCTACTTCTCAGAAAGTATTTTTGATGATCTTCCACGTCAATTAATTGGGTTACTTACTATGTTATCCGTCGGTCGTCAAAGCCGCATTAGCAGAAAAAAACGCACCTATTAAAAAAGGGATGTTGACTTTTAAACAGGTAGGTTTAACAAATACTTTCCTCTGACATCCCTTTTTTTGTATCAATCTGTATTGTCCCACAGCTGGGCCAAGGTCTTCGCATAGCTTTCCACTGTTCCTTGTGTGATACCTTCTCCAGCTAATCTCCCGTAAACGCATCTAAGTCATCACTCAAGCGTTTCCTTGGCCTCCCTCAGCGATGACAATCCTGACATATAACCTGACATCCTTATGTTTAAAAAAAAACAACAACATAAAACTTCACTACACCAGTACCTATAAATAACAGACCACTAATTCCGAGCCACCCATTCGTGAACTATTTACGAATTTACCATACAACTAATGAACTAAACAGTCAATAAATTTCAAGAGCTGTACCACATATATTGCTGGTCCACTCAGTCAGACAAGATTGGATAAGTTTATACGACCTTACAAATTGTTTAAGGACGGTTCGGGACTATGATCCTTATTTTGTCTCGGTAAATGATGTCTTGACACCGGCTTCAACTTGTGTACTGTTATGAGATAAGTTTTATGGTATTAATATTGAGCGTAGGTTGACAGTCTTTTGTATTTTTTTACATGAACGCTTCGCTGATGATGTTGTGTTAAAGCAGGAGTAAATAGCGAGATAGTAAAGTGTTGATATCAAACATGCTTAGAGCGCTCGTGCGTAGCATTTTAGAAATCAAACTAAACGACCAAATTCGCAACATCATAATACGCTCCAAGACAGGCATCGCCGTTGTTGGCGATAATTCTGCGAGGCTGAAATGGAACTGGGAGGGTCACACCTATAGGATGCATCAAGATAGATGGGCCAGGATCGTCATACAGTGGGTGCCTGAAGACGGGCCTCGAAACCGCAAGAACCGACCGTAAGAAATGCTGATGTGATAATTTGGATTGTCCCTAACAGACAGAGACAGCCGAAAAGGCACAGCATAAAGAAAATTCGAAAATATTGGGGGGACATTGCCCATGCCTGCAAGTCTAAAATATAGTGTTTTTAGTGCTATTTACTCGTGCTAAAATAGCACCATCAAAGGAAACACAAAGTTTTCAGAAGGTTTGAAACTCTAACTGAAGTCTTGTATTTACATAGATTTTCACGAGTTTAGACTAGAATTGCGATGGATATGTACGAATTTTGTAATGTTTTGTCACAAATTCCGGTCTGTAAACTTTGTAATTACAATTAATTTAATCTGTTTAACACATTAAAGCTCGACATGGAATTTAACCAAACAATATAATTTAGAACGAAAACAATTAGTGTATTCATTGGTGACTTTGTGACTCCCTGAATAATGTGCATTATTAATTAATGTCATGTTTATACAGAGTGGGCAACTTGGTTTTAGTGGCAAATATGACAGTTGTTTCATGAAAATTATTTTGAATAGATACGGCAAATTTGTTATGGAGCGTTTTACGACTGAACAAAGTGCTTTAATTATTAAAACATTCTACTCAACCCAATCATGTACTGCGGAAATTCTAAGAAAATTGCGGCCAAGTTTTGGTAGAAATCACTTACCTTCGCGGCTAACAATAACTAGTTTAGTGATTGAATTTGAGCAGGATGGTATTGTAATAGATAATGTAGTTTTCTTACATCGAGTGAATCAGTTGGGCTTAGGAAACACGCGGTTCCACAAGACGGGGCCACATGTCATACGGCACGAGCCATAATCGAGACATTGAAAAGAACGATTCCGGGTCGATTAATTTCGAGAAACGGTGAGATTGATTGGCCCCCAAGATCCCCGGATTTAACATCTTCTGACTTTTTTTGTGGGGCTATCTAAAGGGACGTGTCTATGCTAACAGGCTAATGAACCTTCAAGAATTAAAACAAAATATCTGAGAGACAGTCACTGAAATAACGCAGGAAATGTGTGAAAATGTTATGAAAAACGCAGTGAAAAGGGTTCATATCTGCCATGCTGCTAGAGGTGAACGTTTGTCTGAGATTATTTTCCATACTGAATTTTCGGCCCTAAATGCCTCATCATCATTCTCCTGCTCTTATCCCAATTTATTTGAGGTCGACGCAACATGTCTTTTTCTTCCATACTTCTCTATTAGTCGCCATCTCGGAAGTCACCCCCTTTCTAACAAAATCATCATTCACACATTCCATCGATCGTTTCTTTGGTTTTCCCCTACTCTTATAACCATCGTAATTCCGGCCATAAATACTATGTTTAAATAAAAATACTTAACAATTTTTATATTTCATAGAATAAAATTTAAAAAATACTTAAAGTTTATTCTCTCTTATTTGCCCAGTCTGTATGAAAAGGTATGCATTGTTCAAAAACTTGACGGCGCAGCAAGTGGCGCCACGTCGTTTTGTTACAAAGTTACTGGAATCACCGAAGAGGTTGGATAAAAGTGACACTGGCTGGGGAAAGTCACTCTAGCAGAGCGTCGCATCGCTCTGCCAGCCTTACGTCCTATTTTTTCGTTTTTTGATTTGTTAGCGTATTCTTTCTCACTACTGGGCAAAGACCTCCCCCGAATCCTTCTAGGAACTCTTTTTCCGCACCACCTGGAACCAGCACTCGAGGTACGCGTCCAGGTCATCTCGCCATCTCTTTCCGGCCTCGGCGGAGCCGTCCATCTTCAGGCACCCATTGTGTGTAGATTTTTCCCAACGGTCTTCGTGCATACGGCTGATGTGATCCGCCCAAGAAGTTGAGAGAAGTTGGTGTTGAAATAATATACACAAAGTAAAGCGCCCATCTGGTTTCGAACCTCATCATCATCTGCCTAGCCTTTTCCCAACTATGTTGGGGTCGGCTTCCAGTCTAACCGGATGCAGCTGAATACCAGTATTTTACATGGAGCGACTGCCTATCTGACCTCCACAACCCAGTTACTGGGTAATACGATACCCCTTGGTAAGATTGGTTGTCAGACTTTCGGGCTACTGACGACCCGTAACGACTGTCAAAGATCCACGAATGACAGCCGGGACCAACGGCTTAACGTGCTTTCCGAGGCACGGAGGGGTCTTGATATGTGAAGATGGTCACCCATCCACGGACCAACCGCGGCAAGCGTAGCTTAACCTGATCGATCGACCCGTGCGGCGGTTATTACTTAGCCACAAGCCCCTTCCATACTCTCTCCTTCCATACTATTCCTTACGACATATAACTCGTAAATCACGGCCGTTACCACCGGACCCATTTTCCATTTTGTAGAATCGAATCCCAGAAATAAAAATAAGTCGAAGTTTAATTGTGATGTAAGCCACCAGTACCCGGCGCGTAAGTGTTCCACGCGCGCCTCAAAGAGATGTCAGCATAATTCGAGGGGCCCCTTAGGGCCGAAGCCTGCCGGGTCAGCGGGATTGTCCGAAAGGGTTATCGCTACCCCGGAACATAAAGGGCGAAGGAAGAAACATGGGTGGGTTTTAGTCAGTAAGAGTCTGACACTCCCTTCCGCTCCACCCAGAGCGGGAGGGGTCATTTGATGATTTCCCATCCCGAAAAAAAAAAAAAAAAAAGTGTCAAAAGTGTTAATCTTAATACAGCTGTAGCAAACACGATTGGATATAATGTACTGTCGTCATACATGACTTAGTTACAGATACCATTACAAAATATGTACATTTATTCTGATTGTAGCGCGCTAGTTACAAGCATAAAGTAAACGCACCTTAACTTTACATACACGTGTTCAAACTTTGTCCTTGTAAACGTGATGGTGTTCATTAAGTTTACATAATATCGGAAATGTATGTTTACCATCAAAAGATCAATACGTTATTTGATCAAATGGAGGCTTACAGCAACACCGATTATTTGATTATATATAGGTACGTTGTTAGTCATCCTAATTAAAATTAATGATGTATGTAAATATTTTAGGACATAAAGAAGGAATCTCTTGATTTATATAACTTTTGTCGAAACAGCTTTTAAATTGCATACGAATTGCTTTTTTTGTCATAATAATTATTATCAGAGTGCATTTTCGCATTATCAAAATTGCATTTTTTTCGGTTTTTGGGTTAGTTACTTGAAATAAATTAAAGTACTACGTAATGAGTGTACTTTTTATGTATTTTTGAAGAAATATGAACGCAACCTTCTGCCATGTTGACGAACGCGGAGTTCTACCTAAGTGTCAAAATTAATTTTTTAATTTATTTATCTGTGGTTTTTAGTATATAACAATTTAAACTCTGCGATATACTTTTTGAACATTAAATAAAAAAAAATATCTTCTCTGCTTTCGAATAGGTACATACACGCTTTGCAACGATAGCTTTATTATTTTAATCTTTCTCTTACTTAATCTAGTCAATCCATAATTCACACACATAACTTTTCATCAATTTTTAAAGAAGAAGGTTTTTAAAAATGATCGCACATAAACAAGCAATTAAAAAACTAAAAGCTTTGCAAAACCAAAAAAAAAATATAATTCGACTGTTCAGGAAATTTTCCTCCCTTCTGATTGCATAAAAAAAATTACGTAGCTTGCCTAAAATTACATAGTTGTAATTAGTAAGTTTATGAATATAATTTCCTTCTCCACAAGTGACTGGAGACTGGAGACTGAATTGTCTCATGCAGGACTGCAATAAATACGAACACTACCATTGTGTGTCTAATCATACCACGAACAGGTTTAGTTGGTTGGTTCAAATTATGGGAGGTTCGCGTTTCCGTGTAGGAGAGAAAACTTTAGATAATTATACTTCTCACTCGTGTTATATAGTTATTAACTGTAGGGGATATGCTTCGTATTATTATTAGAGCGGTTTCGCACTACGTCCAATCCGAATCCAAGACCCGAGTTCAATCCGAATTGCGAATGTTCTAAGTTCGGACGGACTGAGTTCGGATGTAGTGCGCAACTCCTCACACACATAGTACTATGGCTACTTCGGACCGTCATTTCTCGGATTCGGATCGGATGTAGTGCAGAACAGCTCAACATCATTAAGGATCTTCTTGTCGGTTGATCTCTTTTTCATTTATGTCATTTTCATTAAGTATTTCAACATTCTTATAGTTCAATATTCTTCTGGGTTTATTAGAGCATGAATAATTCTCCTATAGTGTTTAGATGTTTTATTCTAGTCAATATTTGTTTAAGGTGAAATGATTCTTGATCTAATTGATTATTGATTGTAGGAAATTATGGTGCTGCCAATAAATTAACTTTCAACTGTCGTTGATCAGTATTTTTCTTAAATTGTGTAATTTTGTAGCATTTACCCCGTTTCGTCGACATGTACTCGCTTGGTCTATCAAGCATATTAAAAAGAAACTGTAAAACAAATACTTAATCGCTGTCACGTATCACAAAGACCTCACCCCAAGGTAGTCTCGTTAGCAAACCGTCTGCCACTGCCTCGGAAGCCTTTATTAAGTGAGGCAACATTAAACGTGCGACAAGACAGTTTGTTTCTCTGTTCCGTAGAGTTGTTTGATGCAAATCGACATGAGATTCCGCCTCGTTCTACTTATTGTTGTGGCTGCGGGCTTCGTGAATGCAGTAAGTGTGATTCCTGCTTTATTTATGGTTCGTGTTTTGAAATTGGAAGGCTTGCAGTGGCTAGCTGGAAAATTAGAATAATTTTGAATGATGATCATTTAGAACAGTTTTTTGGAATGACCATATTAGCAATTAAAGTAACTGGCTTATCTCAAAATGGTTCTATTGGTTGAAATAAATTCAGTTCGTTTAAATGTTTTCTTTATTAAATTCTTTCCCATCTCAGTTTGTAAAGACGAGTTGTAGAAAAACAATTTGTAGAGGCGTTGGTGGGAATTGAATCATAATAATGCAATACTCCACTTTACCTGCTCCTTGCTCCGGAACTTGAGAAATACATTCTAACTTTGCTCAGCTCTAATAGAACTTAACAGTTTCCTTTTTGTTGCAACTTTTTTTCTTAAACAGATTAAAATGCAAATTAGGTATTTCTTGTTAAAGTTTCTCCTCACTTTTTTCTCGCCACCAGAGTAGTTGTAAAGAATATTTTTTTCACTAATTACAGGAAATCTCATTACTTACAGGGAAAAGTTAAACGAAGCAACGATCACTGTAAGTACTCATATATCATTTTTATTTCACATCGCCTGCCGAAACGTTCCTGGGATGTTAATGGGCTGATATCAGTCCTGAATCATTACATTTATTATTTATGGCACTGAAATTATCGTAGAATCTAATTTTGGGTCCATTTTTTAATAACATTTTTAAAGATGGGAGAAGCATTTTAGCTGTTTATTTATAGACTTGTATTATATCTGACGAAGCGAGCGAAAATGTATGTGAGCATAAAAATCTTTAAATCAAACAATAAATATTGGTTGCGATGATAAGCATTTCCGATTCAACTGATTCCACATTCCTTTGCATCCAAATCAGCCTAATATTTGCTCGCAAATTTATTTCCCTATAGTCAATAAATTTCCCATTTATGAATAAACTTGCGTATAACTTGTTTGGAAGTAAATGTTGACTTTGGCAAGGAGGAGGAGAAGGGAGTATGGACTGACTACATTAATAATGTATCAAATCAAATAAACTATTGCCTGCTGCTGGCGCTGCCGAAAGCTTTGAGTTTCAGCGATTGATATGAGTTGTTCGGGCACTTTGGAGGTTAAAGTAAGGAGCTGTATTATAACTGTATTATAGCTGTTATAAGTCACTTTGTGTTGCTTCGTTTGAGACGAGAAGTGTGTCGTGATTTAGGTACTCGATTTTGAGATGATGTGATGTACTGGTTTATCGTTTGGCAATGTTTTATAGTAATGTTGGCTTAGGATTTCTTAGAAGCTTTCTGGTTGTAGATATTCATTTTGAGGGTGAGATACACAATAATTCTACAATGTGGAGATGACAATACGACAATAAATGAACACACTGGCAGTGCTAATGCAGTATTTTTTTATTAGCCGTTAATGTCCCACTGCTGGGCAAAGGCCTACCCACTCTCTTTCCACCTATCTCTGTCCAGAGCTGCCAAGGAGGAATATTGAGAAACTATCAAATAAATTAAAAAAAAAACATTTTTATAACGAACTAAATAGTAATGTTGGACCGGCAACGGATTTTGCCAATCTTTGACAAGCTTTATTGACTAAACTATTGGATATTTACTAAAATTTTAATGAATTTTTGAATGCAGACTGGGACCGTCATTAGATATAAGCAGTTTAATTTATTGTTGTATTGTCGTCTCTATCCTATATTTTGACTTTCATTCATTGATAAGATAGTGAAAATATTGTAATAAGAAGGTTGAATGAAAAGGTTTTAAAGAGGTCACAAGGTTCAGGTTACAAGTAGGTCCTTAAAATTAAGTGTCAATTAGCTCAAAACGATATTCATTATAAAACCTAAAATGATATAACTTCAAATGAACGGCTTATTCAAGACAAACAGGTCCATCATTAAATATGTGGGTTGCAAAGTAAGTGTGTGGGTTAGACCGACTCGCCTTGAGAATATTGATGCTTATCTTAATATTTTAAATGCTTTTTCTTATCTACAATACCGATGTTGTGACTAATTTGCTGTCCAACATCCTTTGTTTTTATTAGCAACTTTATAATTATGGTGGTTACTGTGGTATTTTGTAATGTTTTTGTTGTTGTCTCAAACGGGGAAATATCTGTTTTCTTGAAGACAGGACGCATGTTGGTCACATCGACACAAAATGAGATCCCCTCCCCACTCCAATTTATTTCATTTTACTTTATTTGTATTTTTATGTTTTTTGCTACTAGTTGATATAAAAACAACGAAATACCTATGTACATAATTAAAGCAAATTTGAACTTGTAAGCTTTTAAATGTATCTTTAAAGGGACGAGCGCTGTTGTCTGAAATACAGATATTTATTTATCTAGTTCAGACACAGATCTTTTGTTAAATTTCTGTTAGTATAAGCTCATTTATGATAATTATGTTTTTATTTATGTTGTACTATCTTACTTGAATTTGAAATAAATTATTATTATTATATGGTGATTACATAATGTTGAATGAATAATTAAGGTTAGGTGTCATAGTAATTTAGCAATTAGTAATATTCTTCAACTGCTACTACTGCAACTGGTCGATCGATCAGGTTAAGCTACGCTTGCCACGGATGGGTGACCATCTTTACATATCGAGACCCCTCCGTGCCTCGGAAAGCACGTTCAGTGAATTTTCCCGGCTGTCATTCGTGGATTATTTGACAGTCGTTACGGGTAGTCGAAGCCCGAAATTCTGACGATCAGTGTTGCCAAGGGGTATCGTATTACCCAGTAACTGGGTTGTGGAGGTCAGATAGGCAGTCGCTCCATGTAAAATACTGGTATTCAACTGAATCCGGTTAGACTGGAAGCAGAACCCAACATAGTTGGGAAAAGGCTAGGCAGATGATGGATTATTTAGTTCGTGAATATAACAAAACTGTCTAATTAAAGGCGAATTTCACTATTGAAACTGAACGCAAACAGCACATCTAAACTGCGTTCAAAAGCTGTCAGTGTCATTAATGTACAATAATGACGTAGATAACTGACGGCTCCTGAACGCGGTTTAGATGTGCTCGTCGCATACAGTTTCATTGGTAGAATTGGCCCATTGAATGAGAAACAGTGCGATAGATAGGTGCGGTGGAGTTTCTTGCCCATTCTTCTCCATACGAAAACTACCTTTTGGAAGGGGCGACTAGAATCAATTCTATTTGACTGTAAGTGTTGATTTGACTTTGGTATTCAGGTCAGATAGGCAGTCACACCATGTAAAATACTGGTATCCAGCTGCATCCGGTTAGACTGGAAGCCGACACAACACCCGTCTGGTCGGCGGATCCTCCCTTTTCTATGGCGGATGAGTGAACTTTACACCCTGTTCTTCATACCTCTATAATAACATAATAATGATCAAAATACCTATATAAAAGTCACAACTTTTTCATATAAATGTAAAAGTTCTGTACATTTTTCCAGTGATAGACTCAATGAACCTCGGTGGTACAGTCACATTTGGAGAGCAGGGAGCATCAGACTGCTTAGCTGAAGGGAACCCTGCTTGGAAGTGCTATACTGAACAGACTGGCTTCAACCCTCAGTGGCGATGACAAAGAACTGCTTAGTGTTTGTTATGATTAAATGATTTATTGCTAGACTTTGCGTTTTATTTAGTATTCAGTGTTATACACAACATAGTGGTTAGCAATTTTGATAATCTGGACAGTGCTCGGGGTTTTAAGTGCCTATAATGTATGTTTGATTTTTTAAACCATCCTACTAATATTATAAACGTGAAAGTTTGTATGGATGGATGGATGCTTGTTACTCTTTTACGCAAACACTACTGTACGAATTTGGATGAAATTTGGCACGCAGATGGTTTATAACCAGCATTAACATATATAAAACTATTTATCCCAATATTCCCACGGGATCGAAAGTTATGCGGGTGAAACTGCAGGGTGCAGCTAGTAATGTAATAAAGAGAAAATATTGTTTTTTTTTGTATATTTGTTTGTTAGGTTTTCACGCTAAAACGGCTTAACGGATTTAGATGAAATTTGGCACATGGGTAGACCATGACCTGGAGAAGAACATAAGCTATTTTTCACCCTGGATTGCAGATGAAGTCGCGGGCAACAGCTAGTCTTTCATAAAAGTGATAAAAAAGAGTAACTTATGTTTCGATACAGTTAGCTCAATTATGTTTTATATTGCGAATAAAATAGTTACATAGGCTGATCCTATAAATGTTCCCACTGCTGGGACACAGGCCTCCTCTCTTCGAGAGGGAATTTGTTGTAATCTACCACGCGGGCCCAGTGCGGGTTGGTAGACGTCACATGTCTTTGAATTTTTGGTTCTAGGACATGCGCACCTGCACGACCTACGACTTGTAAGTCTGTGCCTTCATCACTGTGCCCCCACTGCTCTAATCAATCAAAATCAAATAGGTACTTAATGCAGACAAAAATGTTATTTCTCGCAATCGCTATCTCAATTTTTGTTTACATAAAAACCGTCTTTATTCGCACAGTAATAAAAAAACTTTATGACAAGGTACGTCATTTTGAATGTCAAGATATTAAAATGAAAAAAAAACATTGTATTTTTTCCTGTTATCTGTAGATAAACGAGCGATGTAAGTGTTTGGCGGGGAAAGTAATTATTGTGAAGATGTCGTTCAACTTTAAGAACAAAAAAAAATCTCAAAGAACTCGTATTGTTTTTCTTTATAATATAGGTAAATTATTAATAACCTAGTTTTTTTACTTTGGAAGAAAAAAATGTGCCTTCAATATATACAATATTCAGCGGGATTGTTCGAAAGGGTTACCGCTACCCCGGAACATAAAGGGCGAAGGAAGGAACATGGGTGGGTTTTAGTCAGTAAGAGTCTGACACTCCCTTCCGCTCCACCCAGAGCGGGAGGGGTCATTTGATGATTTCCCATCAGGAAAAAAAAAAATATATACAATATATATATCTTTATCTTACTAAATAACGAAAGGCAAAGAACCAGGTCAGAATAATCAGCTTATAAGGTTCCCACTGCTGGGACACAGGCCTCCTCTCGGCGTGAGGAAGTGGGCCGTAATCCACGACGCGGGCCCAGTGCGAGTTGGTAGATGTCATATGTCTAGGAATTTTTGGTTCTAGGACATGCCGGCTTCCTCACAATGTTTTCCTTCACCGTTTCTAAAGCAGTGGTGATGAAATAATTTAAACAAAGTAAAGCGATTGTCTGGGTTCGAACCTACAACTCCTAAGTCGTGACCACCGCTGCTCCCCAAAAGAATCAGGTGTTGTGGCACAATTGGGCAGAGGCCTTGGTCCAGCAGTGGTTACAAATAGGTCGTGATCCTGATTTGAATAAAAGTAAGTAGGTACTGCAGTTAAAAAGTCAGTCAATTATTATTATCAATGTCAAGAGACTGACGTTATGCTAAATGCAAGAATAATATTCAGTAATATACAACGTGCCTCTACAATGGCGACATTAATTTAACACACGGGTAGGGCTAGTGGTCGGTAATCATAAAAGTTATAACAACATAAAAAAAACCTAACTTGAAAACTTCCACCTGCGCCGCTCGCCGCCATAAGGCTCTCTCTCTTTCCTTCAATTCGCCTTCTATTTGCACGTTATTTGTTTTAAATACATTGATGCGATGTTATGATCCGTGACTCCGGCAAATGACCCCTACAGTTCTTTAAGTCAGGTTGCTCTAAGATGCTATTTTAGAAAATTGTTAATAAATAAATAAATATTAATGTTTAATTGAATTAAAATATATTCATACAACTAAGACGCGAAACCGTATACGTGTGTTAAATTAATGTCGCCATTAAAGAACCACGCTGTATAGGGTGGCACTGGCAGAGGACATCGATGTGCAAACTGTAACCATGAATTCAGCACATGATTATAGACCCCCCCTAGCATAGAATTTTTTCACCGGTCATAAAATAATAATTTGCTGTTCCATAAATTTTGACCGCGTACCGCGCACTTTCGGAAAAAATCTACACTAGGGGGGGGGGGGGGGGTCTCGAATCTTGTGCTGAATCCATGGTAACGGGTTGTGCGTTGATATTTGTGCCACGTGTAAAAATACCCCTAACCCCTTGACTGGATAATATGAATACCCCTTGGTAAGACTGGTTGTCAAACTTTCGGACTTCTGACGACCCATAACGACTGAAATAATAAGTCTTATCTTCCACACAAGGATTATCAAATCGTTCCATCATCCCACCATAACCCCGACCATTAGTTTCATTATAATTCCAACTTTCAGGCTACACGTACCGCGCAGACGAGCAACTTTAATTCTAAGTCTAGTTTCATAAATCGTCTCACTTCCCTGTATCCGGTCCGTTTATTATCCGACTCGTACCAATTTAGATGGTCCCACTGAATTTCAGATATTATACAAGTGCTACGTGACTTTAGAACCGTGAAGATTCGCCAGCTATCGTCGAATCAAATGCGGTTACTCGTATGTCGGCCTTAATTTTAACTTATTCTACTAGTTCTGTGGTGTTTGTTAGTGCTGTATTGTTATGTGATTGTTCTTGTGTAGTTAGACTGCGTTGAGTTTGTGCTGTGTGCATTTGAATGGCTAAAATAAGTCACGGCGGTTTGACTGCTGAATGTCATTGCGACTTATTGTCTCAGTGACTTCATCGTACGTTGTCACAGAATAGGCGGCCAAATATGAGGATTGTGGACGTGGTTAAGTCGCATTTACTTGCCTATGAGTCATACTACGTTGGGTCGGCTCCTTTTTTTTATCGTGTAGAAATGCTCATGCATTCTGCACTACCACGGGGAGATAGTGCAGTTATGTGGGATTCTAACCCATTAAAACTCCACGGTGTCTTCCTCTGCCGCTTACGGCGGGAAGACGGGCACGCGTTAGCCCTCCTCTCGGGAGTAATCCCCATCACTGGCACACCAGAACACATAGCACGCCGTGACAACCCCAGGGACCAAACCAGCATATGGGCGCCAGACGACCCCGTATCTGGGCACCCTTGGTCCCCTTGTGACGGGTCAAGTCATTGGCCCTGCCGCCTGCCAATTTTCAGCCGCAGAGGATAGGGAAAGCGGCCAACGTCATAGCAACACTCCTCCTCCCCTGTGGCCTCACCGCGTCCGCCATCAGACGGTGGCGACCCCGTCAGGGCCGCGGAAGGTAGGGAGACCGGCGCACCGCAACACGAGTACCGGCACTCCTTTCCCGCCGCGGTCTCCAACCCTCAGCCATGATGCCTCCCATATGAAATCGCGGCCCACCTCAGCTGCGATGTCGCCCAAGCGGCTTACTGGCGAAGCCCTGACGAGCGGCCCCTCCTCAGGTTCCTCTTGGCTTCAATCTTTCAAATATTTGGTAAGACTGGTTGTCAGTTGTCATTTTCGAGCTTGATCATCGTTTTACATGAGTATTCTCAATTAAAATCTACATCATGTATCTCTCAATGCCAATTTTTAAAAGTGAGTTAATTAGGTCCAGATTATTAGTATTTTGCCGTTAATGGCCCACTGCTGGGCAAAGGCCTCCCTACTCTCTTTCCACCTCTCTCCAGAGCTGCTAAGGACCAATTTTTACTAAAGAAGTCCCGCTCATCCCGCCATATCCGTCTGGGCCTGCCGCGATGTCGTTTGTCATTAAGTGAAATTATTACTTTACTGAAAATCAGCATGGTAAGAAAAATCGCCCCAAAATTCTCAGGTTTGCGTAACTATAGAAAGATTTAACAGAACAAGCATTTAAAGAACTGAAACATTTAAATCACCATTTCTAAATAGCATTCTAACCATATCTAAAGAGTTTTAGTGGCCCACAGCGGCTCTGCTTTGTTGATGGTATCTGACGCCATTAAATATTCAGTTGCAATTTTGAGCTGCCAAAAACCCCCCATTCATAGAGGCACTTGCTTTGATATAAGTAGGTAAGGGACCCCCGCGAGATGCCGGAGATGCCCAGAATCAGAGCCGCGAATTGGTTGAAGTCTATTAGATAGTCTTTTTTTTTGGTAATTCGAGGGGTTTCACAGACGTGTATAATTGGATTATTTATATAAATTCTTATGCAGAGACGCGCTCTAACGCGTGATGGATATTGGGTGCTGGATCAAATAGAAAACTGTTCACATTGGTCCTATATTAGACAAATGTGAACACTTTTTGATTCAGTATTGAATCGTTATTATAACGAGACACTGGCGCCGGTTCCCTTGTTCACAAACTAAAAAAAAAAAAAACCAAATAAGTCAGCGCCTGACGTATTTTTAGTAGCCATGTTTTTAATCACGTCTAAACTGTTTATGGAGTATCGTAATTTGACAGGACTAAACTAATATTTATCTTCTGTCCTTTTCTTAATGAAATAAAAAGAAAAAGATGCACTGAACTTAAATTTAGTTTAGTTTGTGAACAGGGCAATCGGCGCCAGTGTCACTGGATTCCAGCACTAGATTGAAAGACTGGACCAGTGTTAACGAGCCTTTTTCAGCGTCATCTGTGGCTAGTGTCTATTTCTCGGCCTCTCTAAGCGATCGGTCTGGACGCAACAATACAATTATGTGATAATGACATACGAAAAACATTTTTCTGATCATCATCATCAACTTCATCATCAGATGATGATGACACGAAAAATGTTTTTCTCTCAGAAAAAAATACTGATTATTTCACAATAATATTTAAACGTTATTAATACATGATGTTAAACTGTAAAAATGTATAAAATATAGGTTCGCCTATAAAACGTTTCGGTACCATGTTTCAATAGTTAGGGTACGTGAGGTTAGATTGCGCGAACGTGCTACGACTGTCGGGCAAGTGAAATATTTTTGAACTTATCTTCGGATCTGTCTCGCTTGTGGGCGGAGAAAATTTGATAGTGAACTAGTTATGTGGTTATTGTTTATATTACAAAGGTTCAAATCTGCCTAAGGCCGATATCTACACGTCCTTTGGCTTGTACTTTGATTATACATGTTTCTGTCTCTATCTTGTACGTGTAGTTTGACAGTTTTCCGACAGCGACAGGAATAACGCTTACTTAAGCTTTGGTTTCCTAAGGGCGGGTTGTTTCATATCTACTTGACGCACGGGTATACGTAAAAAATGGCGTTAATTATCGTCAAAACAAAAAAAAGCGTTCATTCAAATTACAATTACAAAATTATGCCGTTAACGTACGTCAACGTCGATTACGTAAGCAATATTATTAGACATCCTACGTATGTGACGTTAACCAACCGTTTGAAACAACCGGCCCTTAGAAAGCGGGGAAAGGTCAGACGATAACAGCTATTCAAACACTTTACTTCAATTTTTGACACCTTAATGTCAAATACTGGTGAAAAAGACAGATTTTCATAACAGCTGTTATGATATTTTATCAGCTGCGCTGGCGTATAGCACTCGTGGGTTGTAGCTGAAAATCAGCGTCAGATGGTACACCTTGTGTTGTCATCTAAGATTATGCTGAGCTGAGGCCTTTTGGATATATAATCTTTGTTTTCTGCTTTTATAGTTTTAAGGTGTATTCATTTTGCTGTAATGCCAATAAACGCATTTTTCTTTCTTTCACTCTTTATTTATTGGAACCGCTTTTCTAGTAAACCGTAATAATCCAAAGTACGTGCTAAGTATCTCGGAGTAAGTATTTGTGCCACCAAGCTGTGTTCAGATTTGAACTGGAACGGTATTGCTAATCCATGGCTCTACACGTTCGAACTATTTGTCTGTTCAACAACGTAAATACCGCAATGAATGTTGTTGTACTGTCAAAATGAAAGCCATTGCTACTGATAGTGTGTTACGCTATTACCACACAGGTATTGGTAGGTGCCCCTCTAACCACAGTCTCATATGATATTCGCACTTTGTCTCTAAGGTGGATAACGCATTTGTGATGCCTCTAGTTTTACTGATGTCCAAAGGTAATCATTTGTAGAATCCTGTCGATCCCGCATTGAATATGATTTTATCACTACCCTGGCTCACTACGACACCAAGCGTCTCATGCCGGCCACTTTATTTTTAACCTTTTCTCGCTATTCATGGTGACCGACAGATGACATTAATGACAACAGTACCCTCACTACAGTCCGTTCACAGTTATTTTACCTCTGATTTTGCTTCACTGTCCAATTCACAGTGATCTTTATTCTCGTTCTAATAAGGTTACTTTTGGGTTGCTGCCATTGACAAGTCTGTCAAAACCATTGTCATCTTTAATCTCGTTACAATAAGGTTGTTGTTGGGTTGTTGCTGTCAGAGGTAAAATAACTTTAAACGGGACACGGGTACAGCACTTAGAATGCCCGCGTGTTTGATTGATGGCAAACTGTCCTCATGGTGCATGTTCTCAATCAACTCAGTCTATCGCAGTCCATTGCTGCACATAGGCCTCTCCAAGGCAGCACCACAACACCCTGTCCTCCGCCTTCAGTCTGCATCCAGTCTGTCCCAGCCACCTTCTGTCCGTCCGTCGGTCCGTTCGGCATGCTCTTATTTGGTTCATATTTTGGTAATTTCCAACTATTAGATTAATTGAAACTCTATTAGCATAAAACAGAAAGTTACTCCTACTTAGCAGAATATCTTATTCCGTTCTCATTTAAAGCATAACAATTTTATACGAATCTCAGCGACGAACGATAAAACTAGTATGAAGAGAGTACGTGCGATGGAAACTTGATTCTGATTAACAATTTTTTATTTGACTCAAAAATATAGCTGTACGTGGAGAAGCGGTAAAAGAAACGATTATAACCACAGGGAAATGTTAATTTACTTTTCAAAGCTATTCATGAGATGTTTCAGTGGTTTTTTGATAAAAAGCCTGAGAACAATCAACAAAACGTTAATTATATCCGGGTGTATACTTTACTGCTTTTACATTACATGATCATCATGACAGTATTCCTTAAAAAAAGAAAATAATTTTATATGACCCAGTTTCAGTAAAGCACACAATGGCGCCGATTCCCTTGTTCACAAACTAAACTAAAGTTCAGTGCATCTTTTTCTTTCTATTTCATTAAGAAAAGGACAGAGGATAAATGACGTATTTTTAGTAGCCATGTTTTTAATCACGTCTAAACTGCCTATGGAGTATCGTAATTTGACAGGACTTAACTAATATTTATCTTCTGTCCTTTTCTTAATGAAATAGATAAAAAGATGCACTGAACTTAAATTTAGTTTAGTTTGTGAACAAGGGAATTGGCGCCACACGTAGCCTCACGGCTACGCCAAATAGGACCAGTTCAGCATAAATGTCAGACAACTAATGCCTGACGCAGGTTTTCAACTGGACCTTATGATACGAGGACGTCTTACGGATGTAAATCAGTTTTATGATGCCTTAAAGCGGTAGGCAGGTGTAGGTAAACCTACATTTTAACAGTAACGTTTTAGTTCCATATAGTGCGGTAAGCTAACCAACGGTCACAAAATACAGACTTCGGGTTGCTACTGAGATATCCTACTCATCATCTGCCTAGCCTTTTCCCAACTATGTTGAGGTCGGCTTCCTGTCTAAACGGATGCAGGTGAATACCAGTATTTTACATGGAGCGACTGCCTATCTGACCTCCACAACCCAGTAACTGGGTATTACGACTTGGTAAGACTGGTTGTCAGATTTTCCGGCTTCTTACGACCCGTAACGACTGCCAATCCATGAATGACAGCCGGGACCAACGGCTTAACGTGCTTGCCGAGACACGGCGGGTCTTGGTATTTAAAGATGGTCACCCATCCACGGACTAACCGCGGCAAGCGTAGCTTAACGTGATCAATCGACCCGTGCGGCTGTTATGACTTAGCCACAAGCCTCTCCGAGATATCCTACTAATATTATAAATGTGAAAGTTGGTACGTTTGGCTGTTTGTTACTCAAACACACAAAAACGGCTGAACGGATTAGGATATTTGGCACACAGTTTATAACCTGGGTTAACACAAAGGATACGTTCCCGTGGGATAATTTCAAACAGCCACGCGTGTGAAGCCGCTAAAAAAGGTATTATAAAAATTAAATCACACTTTACCCAACCTGAGGATCAAACCTAAGACCCCATCATCAGCAGCCGCACTTGCGACCACAAGACAGTTTTCTGACATATTAAACTTCAGAAGTATGAAGCCGTGAGCGTCAAGTTATATTAGCAAGATAATTTTCTAGTAGTTAATGACGTAGGCGAGAAACTTATGAAGAAAGTTTCTTTACTTTAAGTAGCAAGAAATGTTGCAGAAATTAAACGCTCACATGTGTTTAAAAATAAAACAGCAGTCATAGTTAAATTCTTAAAATAATTAGGTACTAAGATTTTACGTCATTCGAAAGGATGTTGCTGAAAATCAGCGCTGATGACGATGGATTCGTCCGAAGTCACAGCATTTTGCTGAGCAACGACCAAAAGGCCATCGTCATCATCAACATTTCAGCCGAAAGACGTCCACTGCTGGACATAAGCCTCACCCAAGCACCTCCATTTCGACCGGTTCTGTGCTTTTCGCATCCAACGGGTTCCTGCGGCCTTCACAAGGTCGTCGGTCCACCTTGTGGGAGGCCTTCCAACGCTACGTCTTCCGGTACGCGGTCGCCACTCCAGAACCTTTCGGCCTCATCGGCCATCTGTTCTGCGAGCAATGCAAAGCAAACCAAAAGGCCAATTCCCGTAATTACAAACGTTCAAAATGTAGTCGCAATCTCGTCTCAGTGACAATCAACGTCAAAAACTTGTCAAAAATGTAGGGAAGTTAATGGTATTTTTGACAAATTGAGACTGAGATCAGACTGTGAACGTTCTTACAATTACGAGAATTGTACCTCTGTTCTTGCACAGATGTGACGCACGGCTTAATTGTACTTTAGTTGTCTTTGACCCTGGAGTCCCGGACCTTTAAAAGGCGTACTAGGGGCCGAAGCTAACTCGCAGAGGCCCTTTACACAATTCTAAATGATGAGGAGGCACCAACCGACGATTATCCCTGTATGCTATGCACCATGCAAGTGCACCCAAGGACACCAACGGCTGATGCAAGACCGGTTGGTGCAAGACTATTGCAGATCATGGGAACAAAATATACTGGGCTATGGATTTGGGTGGCTACAGTGGATCGGTCACCTTGAACTATGGAAGGTCCATGTCCCCTGCCTGACCAATGATAATTATAATATTCACAGTTGAAATGGCAGGGGGTGACTTGCACACTCAATAATGGGCCCCCGAAAACGGTCGCTAGCACATAGTGTCGTAGCGACAAGGGGGAAACATGTCCTGAGGTGCTTATGAGGAGTGGAGAGGTATTCCACGGCTATCAGGACAATCCCGTAAGTACATTGTATGTACAGACGCCAGCAGGTCAACCTACCCGAAACTGTCAAATTTTCCCAATCAACTTTGATCCTTAATGCTTTAGCGATAAAGTTGAAAATCTATTAAAGAAATTTGACAGATTGTAGTAGCCTGATGTGCTGGCGTCTGTACTTATTATTGATGTTTGTTTGTTATTATAATAGGTAGTTATTTTTTCACTCTGTAATCGGCATCTTGTTTTTGTTTTGTTTGTTTGTTGATTTACCAGCATCGCAAAGTAGATTAGTTCTATTGTCTCTGGTCCCTGGCCTTGACATCATGCAATGGACAAAGTTGTCAACCTTTTGTTGCTTGAGTACGAGGCTTTTGGGTACTATGTATGTGTGTATTTCATGTATTTTTTTTGTAATGTGCGTTTTGGTTGCGCAGAATAAAAACTTTTTCTTTTTTTTTCTTTCTTTCTAAGTTTTGTGATAAGCTGAGAAACATAATAATCACACAAGGTTCCCACTGACCTACTGCGAAGGAAAACCTTGAAAAACTTGCCGGTATATTTAAATAAAACGGTTGAAACCTCACAGTGAAAACTTATGTGAAGTGACCTTGAAGTGAGCTGTCATTCCGTCTTGGTGACTCTTGGCATGCTCTATTTGAGCGTTTACGAGTAGCCCATGGCCACGGGGTAACAGCTATGTAAAGACCTCTAAGTGCCAATTTCACCAAGGGAACTGAACGCGATTAGCACATTTAAAATGCGTTCATGAGTAGTCAGTGTCAGTATTCCACAACTATGGTTCAATGGTGACACTGACACCCATTGAACGCGGTTTAGATTTGCTGGTCGCATTTAGTTTCATTGGTAAAATCCATAGATATCTATAAGAATTTCTATGGTAAAATGTTTCCTTCTATATGGCACATACTGTACACATAAATAAACCAACCATATTATAAGCACAATGTGGCCCAGTTATACGTACGAGTATAGTTAGTCAAGTTATGTACTAAGTTAAGTCAGAACGAAGTTGGCCGTGTTCTCAGTAATCTTATGAGACAAGGACTATGGAGGCGGCGAATATGGCACACAATTTTCATGTGTTATAGTTTCAGAAATATTCATTTCTTTAGGTACCTTTTCTCTTTTATCGTTTGCTGCTTATACTAAGCCATCTTTCCAACATTTTTTTTTGCCTCTGGTTTATTAAGTGGTTGCCACCCTTAACCTATTACTGCCATATCCCACATTTCAATATTATCTTTACTTTAACCGGTTCATAAGAGGTTGATAAGCCTCTTTTGAATCAACTACACTGATGGCAAATTTGACCATTGCCATCACTTTTCCCTAGTAGTATGAAAATGGTAATCAACAATGTTTCAATTACTTTACTTACATTAGCTATTTCGCTAATTGAATACCTATTAATAAATTGGTAATTGTCTATTCAGGGTGGCAGGCCATCGACTCACACCTATCAACCTGTGAAAGATACAAACGCAGGCCCCCCTGCGTTGTTATTTTCCAGAATCCAGAATCATGTATTGAATCCATGGTAACAGGTTACACGTCGATGTTCCTGCCACCCTGTATAATTTTCCTTTTCTTTGTCTATCTAATATCATTACAATATCGGCACACATGCAGTTTAAAGGTCAATACCAATAATACCAACTTTAAGAAATTGTTACCTGATAATTAACTATTTATTCTGTTGATTTATACACTTTCATTAATCCCTGTGTGTATTTCTTTCTTACATCTTTGTAACATGCTTATTGTCGTGTGGTATTTAATAGTCTTTGATGCGGTGGTCCGATCAACTGTGGCCAACTATTACTTCGGCTCAAACTATCTCGAATGTGAGATGCCAGAATAAAGTGGTGTTAATAATGCAATCAATTTGCTGCTTAGGACCGGTATCTCAGATTATATTAATAACGTTTTTTTCTATTTGCGTTGTGAGTCGATGAAACCAAAAATACCCTGCCTATCAATGATTTATCTATTATAAACATTGTGTGTGAATTGGAACTGTTGGACATAAACCTATCCAATCGCATTCTATTAAGTTTCATGCTCTGCAATCCAGCCATCATCCAGGTGCTAAAACCACCGTGCGAAGATCGTCGCTCCAACTATCCTGAGGGCGTTCTTCCTTATGTTAGTCGATTCGCGTCGCTGTCTTATTAAATTGTCGAAGAAGTATGTGATTTTCAGAGATCACTTTATTTGTACTGATTTGTACCAAATCCTTACAAATTCTTTTACTGCAACTAAATAGGAATGAAAATCAACTAGGACAAAACTTTTGAAGATCTTGTTCAGAAAATCGTAGTACCTAATTATTTCTATACAAATTGTGAGACTCAGCCAGGTTTACCTAGCGGTCGCAGTGCACTGGAGAACTTTGGAGCTACAACTATACCATAACTATTAAGGTAAAGATTGGTCTGCCGGTAAATTAGTTGACCGTCAGAGTTTAGCACCGCTTGCGAATTTCACAATGAACTATGTACCACTAACTATGAACATCGGGTTGCCTCCCGATAAGATCAATTTGCCGGAGAGCCAGCGGTCTTTACAATCGACGGAGTTGAGCTAAATTTACGACGAACTTCGATGTTATCCGAAGCTAATTTACTGGTCTTACTTATCGACTCATTTCGCTTTACCTGTTGAAAGTATGATTTTAGATAGTTTAGAGACGATAAGGGAAGATAACTTCAAAGATGATGAATGGCTCTTGGTGCGCAGCTTTTTGCTTTTATAAACATGTCTTAAGACAACCGGAGCGTAGTACGGTATGATCGCATGTGCGTCAGGATGGCCCTAGCGAAAAGAGAAAGAGAGCTTCTAATGTTTTATATCAAAGAGGAACATGTGAAATGAAGTAGGTACATATGCTTTTGAAGTCGAGTACATTCGATTGATACACCTCGCACCACGTAAAGGCAGGAGGCCAGGCTAGCCAGATGCATACATGATCGCAAGGATGAACAGCCTCCAGGTTGGACAAGACGACGACTAGTAAGAGAAACCTACTACATCAGGATTTTTTTAACCAGTGCGCAAATTGTAACCATAAATTCAGCATATTATGGTTCTAGATCCCCTATCGTAGAAAAATCTGCTGTTTCATAGAAAAGTGCAACCTACGCGGTCAAAATGTACGGAGCAACATTTTGCGCTCTGGTTAATTTTTTTTCCTGTATAGTTGTTCAAATATACATACTCATACAAAGGACTACAGGGATCCTGTGTACTGTCATGGACATGCATTGCTTAGTGACCGTTTAATGTTGACCACAGTCCCCTTACAGGTCTCGAAGGACCCGATTGTCATGCTAATATCCTCAAAAGTCATCAGGGACAACCACTGGTCCTAAAGTTTGAACATCTGTTTCAACAATAGGATCCCTTTTAGTTGTTGATTATTCCGCTACTAAAATACTTACTATTACTAAAACATAATATTTTTAGTTTATTACATACTCTTGTTATTACAGTTAAAATATTACATTGGTTGCTTTTTCAAGCAGATTATCCGGTTCCAAGCTTTCCATAAGAACTTCAATATTGTGTTTATCCTTTGAGAGCGCTATTAATACTGAAGCGTTCAAACAAAGTTCATTCAATAAGAAATCATTCAATAGCGAACAACCAACAACGCGAACTATTTTACTTTACCACATATCCTATGTGGATGTTTACGCTAAACCGCGGCGAACAAGACAAAATACTTCGGCTGACTTCGTAAACAGATTTTGTTCCGAGACGTTGTTTCTTAATTACAAATTCCGATGTAACGGACAGGATACTCCGACGGTCGCGAACTGGAGCATCCCAATACACAAGTTTGAGGGCAACTGCTTAATTAAATCATCAATATAGGAGTCTCAAGGGGAACCGCGGTCCGTGCCCGAGTGATGTATTGCTCGCTTTATTTGCAGATCTTCTGATAATATAGGTACTTAATCTATGAGGATAATACAGAGTCGTAAAAAATTGATCTTAGCATTGTGATTGTGACAATGACTCTAGAAATCACCGTCATTTAAGCTTTGTATAACATGTTCAGCCGATCTATTCTGTAGAAATCTCACCGTGAAAACTTAGGTTAAGTGAGCTGTCATTCTACCTGAGGGGTGATTCTCGTAATTTTAAGAATGTTTTCAGTCTAATCTCAGTCCCAATCTGTCAAAAATACGTCCAATTTCCCTACATTTTAACAAGTTTTTGCCATTTGTTTGTCGCCGAGATGAGACTGCGACTAGATTATGAACGTTTTAAATTACGGGAATACGGGCCCTGATGCTAGGGATTAACACTATTGACAGCTCACTTCACCTAAGTTTTCACGGTGAGATTTCTACAGAATAGCACTAGCAGTCATTGGGCTTTAACAAAAGGTTATATAAGTGACTTGAAAAAAAAAGGCCCTGTGTTCAATGACCTTACTTATTAATGTAGATTACTATTACCTGAGAACAGTGGTGGCGCAGTGGCAACAGCCCCGACTCACGAATTTTAGGTCGTCGGTTCAAACCCAGGAGGGCGCTTTACTTCTGTAAATAATTTCATCACCACTGCTCTCAAAACGGTAAAGGAAAACATCGTGAGGAAACCGGCATGTCCTAGAACCGAAAATTCGAAGATATGTGTCATCTACTAACCGCACTGGGCTCGCGTGGTAGATTATAGCGTAGTTCCTCTTGAAGAAAGAAGGCCTGTGTCCCAGCAGTGGGACACTGGCCAGGTGGGGTTGGCTGATTATGCTACTATTACCTAACAAGTATTTTAATCCCTATTTTAATTTTACTGTGAACATTAAATTCAAAATTGGTCCTTTGGCATCTGGTTTCAATTCACAAGCACAATAATATCAGATTAAATCCATTCATCAAAGTATTATCTAATTCACAATTTAAATTGGAAACTCAAGAATGGAAAAGGATTAAACTATCAAATAGTTTTGTCGGAGAGAGAAACAAACGTTCAATTCTAACCAGGACTAGAGGCCATAACAACATTTCCTTCAGAAGATTATCTAGGATTTTGCTCGGATAAGTGAGATCTAACTCGTAATTTCATTTGATCCCGTCCTGTCGATATTCTCATCCCCGAGGGAGTTCCAATAATACCTGTTAATTGGAAACTAGTCTTTCAATGGTCTGTTCTTGGTAACCGTCATAATGTAGGTACTATAATTTGTTGGTACTTTGTAGGGTTTAGTTCTTTTGTCTATAGGACGACGGGAGGTCGTCCGGCGTCCTAATTACTTTGTTCAATTTGTATTCAAATTGCTTGGTGATATATTTTTCTAAAGCTGTGTTTCGAGTGCTGTTAATGACTGAATGAGAACAATCAGAGCGCTAAACTGTTATAAGATAAAGTCGTAGATACTTTAATCTGAAAGAAGTTACCATGAAATTGATTTTTTTTTAAATAGATTGTTTTGTACTGATTCAGGGCGTCGCTGATAACACCTAACACTATAAGATATTGGGTGTGAAATAAATACACAATTTATTATTGACCAAAATTTTATTCCAAAACAAAACATTTAAGTTTTCTTCTGACACACCTGGAAGAAGAAAATTTATCGTTAAAACAATATAAATTTTATAGAAGCATATTAATTAATTAAGTACATCAGGTACATAGCAATACTGTTAAATAAGGAACACATAGCAAGCAAAGCCAGCACATTACACAGTATTAAGCTTACTTTGCCAAATATCCCCGATATTAGAATACAATTAAAAAGTATAATTAAAAAGAATAGGAAATACACTGTATGGTGTTTAGCTGGTAGAATTACACCACATATTTTAAAAAAAATAATATAAGACCTTAAATATGAAAGATAATAATTACAAAGTCAAAGAAAGGAGATTGGAGTCGATTATAATCAAGCTTTGAGTTTATAGAAACTGAACCCAATACGTATTGATTTAAGGATCCAAAAGGTAGATCACGGACTCATAAAAAGAGTTTTCATGTCAATAAAAGTAAAAAAAAATGATACGTAAGCTTGTGTTGGAGAATCAAACAGGCTTTATGGACATTTTCAGTTTGACCAACAAAAGCCCCACTAAATACAAGGTTCCTATTAAATGTTACGCAGAACATGTAAAAATTAAAAACCATTAGGAGCGGGGTGGTGGGGGCGGGGGGGGGGGGGGGGGGGTATCACGCCAGAAAATCCAGCCAGTCCTATGTTTGAAAAGAAAGTTAGGATCCAATAGACAACATTTTCAGATTTAATTTCATTTAGTATTAGACATAAAAGAAATACAATATTTTAATTATTAATGTAAATTAGTACCACTTTATTTTTTGTTGGTAAATTAATACCTACCTACCTACGTGTAGAATAAAGCGCGATATTATTTTTTGTCAATTATTTATTTAATATTGTAAAATATTGTTATTTGTAATGCATGGAAAAATACATAGTATATTTACTATGGTAGAGAAAGAGCATAATGAAAGGTTCCAAGGTTGCCTGGAAGAGATCGCAGGAAGCGATAAGGCCGCCCATTTTGTAGTGATAAATGTATTTTTTAACCGACTTCAAAAAAGCAGGAGGGAGCACCTCCTGCTTTTTTGAAGTCGATTCGACTTCCAAAAAAGACACTACAAAGTTAAAAATAACTTTAATTTCGGAAGTTTCGGAAGTCGGGTTAGTTTTGGTTTAAAAACCAAACTGCTGTCTTTTTTGGAAGTCTGTTGTTTTTTTTGTTATGCATTTTCTGGTGTAAAATAAAGTATATATAAATATCAATAAATAAATGAATTGAGTGAGATTTTTGAAATCAAAATAATTGATGTACATAAATGTTTACAATATTTATGTACAATATTACAATGTTTACAATATTTACAATAACTACAGTTTTAAGAAGAAGAAAGAAGAAGTATTATAAAGAACCATTTTATGAGACCCAATTAATTATGACAATACAAATCATTCGTATTTACGTGTCGTTGAACACATGAGAGCCTGCCAGTTTACTTTCCTATAAAAATCCCGCTGAATATTGGTATATTTCTAGACATTATGTGGTAAATAAAGGGGCGGTTTGCCTCAAAAACTATTGGAGGTTCTTCAGGAGCTAAAGGAAGAGATCCTGCCCAATGTATTACTGAAATAAAGAAGAAGGGGTTTCAATAATAGCTTTTGCTTATGTTTTAATTTTATTTTGTTCTATGTTGCTCGCTATACTTGAGATTTTTTGACCGTAACCAATGACAATGACTGAATACCTACGCAGGTAAAATAGAAGTACGCATTAATGACTAAATAAACGATTTATTATAATTTTTATGTCTTTACATATCTCAGGGCCATGCTACCGGTCTTTTGGGAGGTGGACGAGGGTCCGAAGCCAGAGGCGCGTTAGACATTTTTAATGAAATAAGGTACCATTTAATTATTATTATAATTACATATTATGCATTTTTTTTAAATTGATTTAAAATTATATTATTTTCAGATATGAAAAGTAGGTATTGAAAAATTAACAGAAATATAACAAGACCCTTGAGAATAATAGTCATCATCTGCCTAGCCTTTTCCCAACTATGTTGGGGTCGGCTTCCAGTCTAACCGGATGCAGCTGAATACCAGTATTTTACATGGAGCGACTGCCTATCTGACGTCCACAACCCAGCTACTAGGTAATACGATACCCCTTGGTAAGACTGGTTGTCAGACTTTCGGGCTACTGACGACCCGTAACGACTGTCAAAGATTCACGAATGAAAGCCGGGACCAACGGCTTAACGTGCTTTTCGAGGCACGGAGGGGTCTTGATATGTGAAGATGGTGACCCATCCTCGGACCAACCGCGGCAAGCGTAGCTTAACCTGATCGATCCACCCGTGCGGCGGTTATTACTTAGCCACAAGCCCCTGAGAATAATAGTAATATTATTAATTCTATAATATGTGCTGCTGGGCGCCTACGAAAGTCCCGCAGAATATTGATTTTTTTCCTGATATTATCTGGTATATATAAAAGGCAGATAGGCAATACATGGTGACTGCAGCCAAAAACGAGATTACTGAAATACAGAACGTGGTCTTTCAAGTCTACCTTTATTTGTTGAATTAAAT
The DNA here is from genome assembly GCA_911387795.2 of Apamea monoglypha. Classification (NCBI taxonomy): domain Eukaryota; kingdom Metazoa; phylum Arthropoda; class Insecta; order Lepidoptera; family Noctuidae; genus Apamea; species Apamea monoglypha. The sequence goes on from OU426918.1 coordinate 7,916,445, forward strand.
TTGTTCAATTTATCAAATATTGAATGTCTATACAATAATAGATTATTCCTTATAGGTAAGGTCCTTTCAAAAGTTACTACAATTGCTTTATTAGCCTGTAGTAGTTCACTACCCAGCCCTCATAAAATATACACGGCCACGAGGGAATTGAGCCACAATCACTAAGGCTCATCGAGCATCCCTCTGAATGCCTGCAATGAGAAATTTGGAGGATGCAACCATACGTCGTGATCATGGCTTAAACAATTTTCTACTTAATAATAAAAATATATGTACATATACTAGATCTAGAAATACTGCCACCAAACCATCACCTAACCTTCCACCACACTCAATTGCTAATAGATCTGGTTATTTTACCTACGTTACAGTATTGCAACCCTCTTTATGGGGCGCCAACAAATGTTCCACAAAATATAGGAACGCCATTGTATAAAATATAGTAAATGAAAGAATGTATCGCTTCGAATAAATAGATCTTTGGAGGATCTAATCGGATAGAAGTTGCGCGAACTCCAATCACAGCTGAAAAGGAACAAATAAAAGTTGAAGAGCAAAAGTTATTTGACAATAGCGAAAAAAAACATTTCTTTCCGATAATTGAGTAAAATTTGAATAAAATACTCTTTCACATAAATGATCTCAACTTAAATAATAATTATGCCATAAATTCTTCAAATGATTTCTTTTCACTAAACTTTCAATATGTCGAAGTCCATGAATGAACTGCTATCACTGACAGAAATAAATTGGATATCCAGATAAAAATTGTGAACAAAGATCAGTTCGAAAGTATAGCGACTTGGAACGAGAAGACGGAATGTAGTCCGTCCTTCAGAAGACATAAAGACTACCTAGCACGGGATATTGACGCAACATGTTATATACATATATTGTGGAGGTTTATATAGACTAGATAAAACGTGAGGTCAATGATGATAAGAACACTACTGAAAACACAATCGAAAAGATTACGTTACACTTAGTATTCAATATTTCGTTATACTTTACTATTCAATATGGGAACAACCATGACTAACAAAATATTATTGACGAAAACAAAACTAAATACGATAAATTACCAATAAAGATTCGCATTATTTGCCACCAATAAATACTCCACAGAATATAGGAGTGCTACTGCCAAAGACGATATAAAATATGAAAGGACGATCTGCATTGAATATATATTTCTTTGAAGGAAATGAGAGAGCAGCGTTTCCTGCGAGGCCTACAGCTGAAAAAGGATAAGAATCTATAATTAAAGGTCTTGAAAACTATCTCAATATTGATCAATTGTGTGGTGTGTCTTGTATTTTGGATATGTGAGACTGTCAAAACTATATATTGATGATAACTGGCGAAAACGTATGCTATAACCGTGAAAAGTTACATATATGTATAAAATAAATAATACATAGTGCTTGTAGAAACAGTAATCCGTCACCATTTAACCAACCACCATTTCAAAATGACCAGATTACGCAATACTCGTATTTCGTTTACTTTAATTTCACCTTTTACTTTGCTCCTACAAATGTTCCACAGAACAAAGGTGTTTTGTATGGACTTTCTTCACTTTTTAATAATATATAGAAAGCGAAAGGGCGAGTTGCCAAAAACTCATAGGGTTTGGGACGAGGATACATAGCTGATGTAAGACCGACAATAACAGCTGAAAATAAAAAAAATGTGACTTATACTAAGAAGAAATACCTATACAGAGCCCAAGTCATTTGTAGTTACAAATCTACTTGGATTAAAATTATAATTTGAATGCAAGAACTGCGCTTCGCTTCAAGGGGTTTGAAATTAGTAGTTAGATAAATAAAAATAGTAATAAATTTTGAATAAAACTATTCTGCAGGCATAAGTAGGTAACGCATGTAAGCATAGAAATATAAAACAATTCATAATTTAGTTTAAAAATCTGGCATTTTTATATATATGCACAAGCATACAAAGATGAATTTAGAGCATCATATTTCACCTTATTGGACGAAGGCTCCAGAAAATAATACCATATCTCGTAATTTTATATAAAATAAAAATGGATGGTTAGCATTAAAAACTTTTGGCGGATTTACAGGTGCTATATTCATTCTTGAAAGAATAACGGCTGTAAATATAAAACATTAAGATATTAAGAACTGAATATTGTGAAATTCCATCTGATAAACCATTTGTCATATGGAATTTCTTATGATCGAATGAACTCAGAAATGTATGGAAAAGTCCCAGAGGTAGAAATAGTGCTTGCGATACATGTCATATCCTTCACCACGAACCGACAACCAATTGGTAAGTTTTAATAAATTGTTACGGTTTCTGTACTATAATTTCACCTTTTACTGCGCCCCTACGAATAGCCCGCAAAACAGAGGTATTTTGCCAAACATTATATAGAATATGAAGGGTTGTGTTGCATTAAAGATATATCTTTTCGGAGGAGGATACTGGAGTGCCAAAGTTTTCACTGTTAAAGCTGAAAAATATTCAAAAACCTTTGGTATAATACGTAACTGCAGAATCCAAGAAATATCACAATTGATGTTTAGAGTAAATTAACCTTAGTGGGCAAAGGCTCCGCAAAATAATACAGTTTTCTTATAAAGAATGTAAAATAGGAAAGGGTGATTAGCGTTGAAGATGTAAATCGGAGTTAAAGGAAGACTCCTTCTAGTAATAACGATAGCTGTAAATAAAGTATGAATGATTAAATACAGAAGAGACGTCCTTCACACATTTAGATTTATAGTAAAATATTTACCTGAATAAAGAAACATATTCTTTTCAATGTAGATAAAAAGTCTGTTTAAGAATGTAAGTCAACAAAAGAGATAAGTATTGTTATAAGATAAGATAAGTTGAAGTTTAGTAAGAAACCGATGGATGTTTTCGAATTAAATTTAGTTTGATAAATAAACTGTTTGTTTTCTATTAATAAAATAAAATTTTATCCGAAAATATCAATCCGTTTCTTACTAAACTTCAACTATATCCAACCACCCTGCATACTTATCTCTTTTGTACTACTAATGTAGCTATACTAACTATTCGATTGTCAATTTATTTATAAACGAGTCGATGAGATACAAATTACAAAAAGCCAAATGTTATGATTCTTACATACTCCTTAAGCTTTGTCCAAGTTCATCTGGTCATACCCGTAAGCCGTTTACGAGTACTAGGCACCTAACATTTTTGAATGATGTCACTAAAATGATAGGAGTATGTCCTTCTAGGGCGTTCCTACCGACTTTTCTTCTAGCATCCACCTTGTCTTATTAAATCCTTTCAGTAATTTAATCTCTCATTCATTCTTTCAGTATGACTTGCGTGACCGTTACAATGCGTTGTCGATACATACCAGTGGCAGCCGCTGCCTCAGTTCCTGATTCATCAACTTGTATGAAAGCTTTCTGTACAGCATCAGAAACATAAATTCGTGTCGGTGTTTCTAATATTCCTTCAAGTCCATTACTCTTTGGATTAAACATTTCGCTGGCGCCGTACTAAAATGGATTAAAGTTATTTTTGAAAAAAATAAAAATGTATAATGGAGTAATTGGTCCAAAGAACTGGTCTCTCGAAAAATGAAAAATGTTGTGTTGAAAGTCAACTTTCCCTTTAGGTTTGATGTATATAATAAAGATCATCATCATCTGCCTAGCCTTTTCCCAATATCCCTATGTTGTGGTCGGCTTCCAGTCTAACCGGATGCAGCTGTATTTTACATGGAGCGACTGATTATCTGACCTCTACAACCAGTTACTGGGTAATACGATACCCCTTGGTAAGACTGGTTGTCAGACTTTCGGGCTTCTGAATAACCGTAACGACTGTCAATGATCCACGAATGACAGCCGGGACCAGCCGCTTAACGTGCTTTCCAAGGCACAGAGGGGGTCTTGGTATGTAAGGATGGTCACCCATCCACATACCAACCGCGGCAAGCGTAGCTTAACCTGATCGATCGACCTGTGCGGCTGTTATTATTTAGCCACGGGTCCCTTTTTCTTCCCTTCTTAATGTATAATAAAGATAAAAAAAAAAACCAAAAAATCCATCGATCTTTAAAAATCGCATAATGTTACCTTCTGAAGCATTGTTTTTACACTTGTTTCAGTGTTTATTAACATTTTCGGTATGTAAACATCACATTTTTGAGTTTTAAGGCTTTTCATCATCTTGTTCCACTCATCAGGTTCTCCAATAGTCTCAAGTGTAACCAGTAAGTCTTCTTTATTTCTTGGAAGAACGACCACGAAACTGAAATTGTCGCCTTTGTAAAACATTTCTAGGACCTGAAATAAGAAACAAGGGTATTAGGTTGGATTCATAAATACATGGAGAATACACAATTACACATGAACCCAGAATGATTGAACCCAAGTTTAAATGAACTAATCTCATAGAATGTATGTAACCTATACATTCTATGACATTAGTTCATTTAAACTGGGTAGGAATATTTAAAATAATACAAACCTGATATTGGTCATTCTCAGCGTAGTTAAAATTATTTTGTTGATACATGATTTTTAAAGGCACAGTTTCTCCGTTACTTTTATGGAAATCTTTGGTTTGTGTATCTTTAGGATTGAATTGTTTTACCCAATTACCCTGGAAAAGAGACGAATATTTAGATTCTGGATTACTGTCTTATTTGAGAAGAAAATTATGGCAAATTCTTACCAGGAAATAAATTGCGTTGACCAAACATAGTGTTGTATCACTAGAAAACATGTCCGGTTTTACAAGATCTTGGATTTTACCGTGAGTACTGTCGGATACCTGGTGAAAAAAAAAATGATAGAATGGATTTCAATAAAGTAGTTTTTTTATAACGCCCTTTTTTTTTTTTTTTTCCGGATGGGAAATCATCAAGTGACCCCTCCCGCTCTGGGTGGAGCGGAAGGGAGTGTCAAACTCTTACTGACTAAAACCCACCCATGTTCCTTCCTTCGCCCTTTATGTTCCGGGGTAGCGGTAACCCTTTCGGACAATCCCGCTGACCCGGCAGGCTTCGGCCCTGAGGGGCCCCTCGTTATGCTGACATCTCTTTGAGGCGCGCGTGGAACACTTACGCGCCGTCCGGCACGGGCCTGGTCCTGATCGGGTTATAACGCCCTGAGATAATGTAGCTGTAACTTTTTGACTCACCCATTTGTTTATTAAAGCAGCAGATTCAGCACTTTTACTAAAGTCCACGTTTTCTCCTCCAGCTTGGAAAATTTGTGAAGAGTCACGTATGAAAGGTTGGCTAAGTGGACGGTCCTTGTTTGCGTAATATTTGGTAGCCACTTCGAATACGACATTTGTTTGATTGTTGAATTCGGCTGTTAATCCGGGGAAACAGGCCCTTATCTGAAAGAAGATTACAATGAAGTTGATTAGGTTTTGACGTATTTAATTAAACATCGATTTGTGTTCTTTCTCTGCGTCATGTTTACCGCAAATAAACGTATTTTCTTTTTTTTTCTATCCAAAGTTTGAAGGTTAAAAACATGTAACGTACCTCTTCTTTATTTTTAAGACCGATCAGTTTGAGTATTTCTTCTAAAACCAGATCCTTGGCATATAGTCCAAGTTGTGCCAAGGGAATCATAAGAGATGTAGCTGATGCTACGCAGTTTTCATCAGGTTTGCTCGAAACCAGGTACTAAGGAAAAAAATAGCGTTAAATTCTCCAAATTAATATGTAGATATTCAATATTTCCTACATGATGGCTGACACAAGTCGAGATTTTAATTTTATAGCTTGGTTTATTTGAGTCTTATTTACAATATACAAGCTAACACCAAAATATATATACCACAAAACAGCACAAGAACAAGTTAGTGAAGTAGTCTACTATTTTATAATAAAAATAGGTATGTTTAGGTTATATATGGGCCTGCGTCGCCTGAAATAAATTAATATATATTTTGTACAAATATATAATAAAAAAAGGGAGGAACTCAAGCATCAAAAAATTCGTCCGCATTCAATCCAGTCCGCTGTCAACGGAATAAGTGCCCAAAAGGCTGGCAGCATTACCACATTGGATGGCAATGCTGATTCTTTGGGCTAAAAATAAACCAGCCCTATGGTCACGTGAATGGTGGCGATGTTCCGAAATACTCGATGCGCACTCGGACCCCAAGGCAAATCATATACATAGTTGTATGTTTATGTTTATGTATGTTTCAAACCAATAAGGTTGTTATATTTGCGGCTCTTGAGGTTTTCTGCCCCTGCAGCAGCTACCCCAGCACAGCCCACTATGCTAGGAACATATTCCTAGCATAGTGGGCTGTGCAAAAAATTGGTTTGGGATGCAACCTGTGTCGACAAAGGTTTTTTTAAATTTTCAATCTCCTGATTTGATGATCACACCATACAAACAGACTAAAGAAAGGTTAGTTCATGTATCAATACTTACGTGTAAAAACTTTCCAGATAAGGCAACGCTTCCCTGATCGAGTCGAGCTCTTGCCTCTGTGACATTCACAGTTACCGTCGTGTTTTCTGAAGCTAGTAAACCAATAAAAAATAATTTAAGAAAATGTATGTGGTGATAAGAGTAACAAAACTGTTTTTTGTCGTCATGTTCAATGTATATATTCAATCGATTTTACGGACTATGCTTTCAAAACATTCTAACAAATTCATTGTATACGCTTCTGTCATTGTCAAAGTCTTAAAGAAGGAAAACAATTTTTTTACTTTCCGCCATTGTTATTTATTAGTCTTCAAAGTTACTCTGCTAACGTTACACGATTGAAATTGTAAGTTCGTTTAATCAATTTACTGCCGAATGTACGAACATAGGTGGTATATCGTTTTTATCTTACTTGAAAAACAAAGGACCAAGAATCGAGCCTTGGTGAACTGAAAACATGAGTTCTGCAGTAAATTCTTTACGTTAGTACTAACGCTATCAATTTTTCCGTCTCTGGAAATATTGATATTTTTTTCGAAATCGAAAGCAAGTCTTGGGTTGGTTACACCTGCGACTTTTTACAGTACTTCCGCAGCGATTCAGACGCGATGCAATGGCGGTAGATTTACTAACCTTACCCAAACTCAAAGCATTTATTTTAAATACACCAATTACAGTCACTTATGAATTGTCAAGGGGTCGGTCAGTCAGAAAGATGAAGCTGTCAATATCAAAGCGGAAACCGCGAAGTGGATACCTATGGAAAGAGCGGCCAAGAAACTCCCTTACCTTAGGCGCATCACACACACGCCACGCGACGGGGCATGGGAAACGGAGCCAAATTCCCCGCGCGGTAACGCGTTTTTATTGAATTTGTTTGTATAAAATGACGGGCGCGTTACCTGCGCCCCGTCGCGTGACGCGTTGTAGTGTGTGATCCGCCTTACTTACTTTACCAATGGTTTAGCAACGCAGACGCGCATTTTACAGTCGCGTGTTTGTATCTTTGTGAAAAGTCGTCATAATTTATTTTAATTTAATTTTACATGGTTGTAATAAATTGTTCTGCTTGTACAATTAAGAATGGTCATTTAACTTGTGTTGTCTGTTTGTCATATTGCATAATGTGGTTGTTTGTTGTCCCGATTTAATAAAATAAAATAAGACTTTGATGAAAAAGGCGATGATGAACAGATTTCATAATGTAAGTAAAATAAATATATTTACTTGCAATGTAACACGCTGCATTAAGGAGAATTAGTGCAGTCACCAAGTGTAATGATTTAAACATTTTATTGGTTCCTAAAATGCGCACAGTATGCCCCATTTGTTAACACTTAATTTCAGTACAGCCGTATTGTGAACCTTTGCTATGCTAAACCGAAAACACGAATGATTAGCCTTTCGACGCGTGTAAAATAATATCATGCACAATTTACCTTGTACATGGTGGACATGAATTTCAAGATTAGAATTCTTGTTGTGCAAATAAAAAACGATTATAATAAATTGCCCAAAAACAAGGTTTCCTTGCAAATGAAGGGATTCGCAGGGTAGAACATTCTTCGTTTCTTAGAATTTCTGTGTGTACATATTATCTATCCCTTGGTTTTAGTTTTTTTTGGACGTTGAATTTGTGCAGGTATTAACAATTTCTCTTTCTTTCTGTATCATGTGCGCATGTATGTACAGTCACGAAAGGAGGTAAGTAACCAGGGTCGTCGGTTAAAGTTGAAGTTTAGTAAGAAACCGATGGATGTTTTCGTATAAAATTTTATATAATTAATATAATAGAAACAGGTCATTTATTAAATTAAATTTCATTCGAAAAAAATTCGGTTTTTTAATAAACTGCAACTATATCCGACGACCCTGGTTACTTATCTCTTTTGGTGACTGTACATACAGTATCGCTCAAAACTCTAGTGGCATGCTAAGAACTACATTGCTATGAACAGTGTGAGCACGATACAGCCAGTGCGTGAGCGTGTATGAGTGATGTCTCAACATTCCACAGGTAACACACACTAATGAACTGACGTCGCACTACGCGAAATAACATTATATTTCTGTTGTATTTAGAATACGTGTCATTGTGGCGACCTGTTCTTACCATTGCATTGCCAACATTCGCGTAAGTGTAACATGTGCTGGTAGTTGTTTGGGCTAAGCAATGGATTCACGATCAACGAAGTCTGACTTCGAGTCTTAATTACAATGGCGGGCTGTTTTTTGTGTCTTTGAAACCATAATAATATTTGTATTTTAAGCAAAAACTTGTTAGATAATATTTATGTTTATTTATAGTGCATTCATGCTTATTATTTATTTATAAGTTATGTAACAATACAATAACTAATATTTAATTAACCATTAGTTAACATAAATAGTTAAGTAACAATACAATAACTAATATTTAGTTAAATATTAGTTATTGTATTGTTACTTAACTATTTATGTGATTATGTATTTAATTTATCTTTTCAGCGTTGGAAGGTGGAAATAAAAAAAAGCCGTGCTGGATGATAACAAAAATCTTTATTCGTTTTATTTATTTATAAAATTAACATTCGGTATTCTATAGGATGCATTCTGGAGAGTGTGCGCTGGAATTACATGACTTAATTCCGCCGTCACCGTTCCATCATCGGACAACCCGTCGTACGGCGAGTTTCCACCCTTACGTTGTTGACTCCGCTACGACCTGGACGAAGCGTTTCGCCTCGTCGTTTATACCGCGTACATCGAAGGACTGGAACAATTTGCCTGCAGCGGTCTTCCCGTCCGATTATAATTTAAGTGTCTTCAAGGCTAGAGTGAATAGGCTCATAATGAATTAGTGCGCTTAACCATCTACGATAGCATCACTGCTTTCCATCAGGCGAGATCGCAGTCAAGCACTAGTTTATAACATTAAAAAAAAGGTTATTTGAGTATAGGATATTTGGATATAGGATATTTTTTGAATAGGACAAATGCCTTGGACAAATGTTATTTGTGTCAACTCATCAGCTGGGTAAATGTTGCGCATAGTAGGTAGCATGATATTGTCTAATACTTTTACATAAGTAGAACTGTCGGCGCGTGGATGAATAAAAGCCAGTTCTCCTGGCCCTGCTGCACTCATCCCCACATATTAATTGTATTTCGACCTGAGTCTGTATTAGGGATTACGTTTTTATCACAACAGCGAGTGTTATCCTTGCGCCATAAGCCTACTCTTTTGACTGTCTTTTCATCTGAAAATATGGTAGTATTTCAGTCAAAATCTAAATAGTCCCGTGCGAAACGTAATCGTTCGTGTTTATGTCTTCCTGTCAAGAAGGGCTTTTTAGCTGGCCTTCTGTGATGCAAGCATTCAGCGTGGAGGGCACGGCGAACAGTTTGCAATGAGGTGTCGTATAATACCGCAAACTGTCTAGTTGGTGTGAAACCATTTGTTTCATACTCGCCCACCATATGTGTGCTGTGCCTCGCTAATAAGCGACGGCCGTTCACTTCGCTGTCGACTAGCAAGGCTACCCTTTTCCTCATATCTCTTGATCCAGCGACTTACAGTATTCCTCTAAAACAAAAAAAAGTGATATTAGGCAGAGAATACTAAAATGACTTTATTTTTATATAATATAATCATATTTATTTAGTATAAAATTAAAGCTGCATTTATAAATTCAAAAATAAACACTAATTATTTATCTTTTAGGCCTCATGATGGATTTAAAAAACAATAAAAAGATTTCATTCATATGTCACCAAATAATCTTAGGTAAAATTTCAAATAAAAGTTTGTTACAATTCATAAATAGAATACTCACATTCAGCCCGGTTTCATCAGATATTTCTATTCTATTAAGACCACTTTTATGCAGCGCAATAATAGTCGCTCTCGCCTCAATATTAATATTTGCCTGCATTTTTAGAATAAATACAATACCGCTATCTATTAAATCACACTATAAGACAACGTTCATTCCGATCAAGTTAACTATTCACAAAACTCATGTCTACCTCACAGAAATCTAAATTCTTTATTTAGTTTTCTATGATCTACCTTTCTAACTTTACGAAATGTGTGAACAAAGCGAACAAGATAAAGAATAATATATATTTCTGTCCCATTACTTCCAATCGAGTAAAAACTTTAAAAGGTCGATGTACTGCGTGAGATTTGAACACACGGCTCACTGATTCACGCATCTATCTGCACGCGCTTAACCGCTAGGTCATCTTGACTCATATTATAACCTTGAAATTATGAACTACAATCACTTGTTTACGACAGTGTATTTATTTTCTTGAAACTAGAAGGACGTAAGTCAAATTAAACATCAAGCTTTGTGAGATTGCCTATGGACTTTTGGTCGACACTGTAACTATATCTTTCCTTAAAATTGTTCATCTTAAGGATACGCTCACCCGGGCAATTAATTGCTCAATTATCGGCACTAACGACGGATTTACGTCAATTTCAAGATTGTATACAAATTGCCAATTGCGCAATTTTAGTTACTCAGTTAAACAAAACCAACAAGAAAAGAATAAGAGAATAAAAAAGAAATGAAAAAATTGAGAGAAGTAGGCTCGAGATTTTTTTTAGTAAACTGGAAAAAATGAATGCATTTTTTGTTATTATGTTTTTAGTTACAATTTGTCTGATTCAGTGGTGAACCCCAAAACGGGCTGGACCTTGCTGTTATAATTGGCTTCGTTATATTATACGGATGGATTAAAATGTGGTTATGTACAATTCTGAGCACCTTTCATTCTTTATCAGCAAAAAGCCCATAGCAACGTAGAAATACATAATACATTATTTAACCCTAGTAGGTGTACTGTAGTTATGCCTCTGCTTAACCCTTCGGGGATTACAGGCGTGATGTTATGTGTGATAATATAAACTTAATATTTAAACTTAACATTAATGTGACGAGGGAGTTAGATAATATAATAGAGGTATGTAGGTGAACGACATCAGAAAAAGTAAGTAAATGTTCAACGGAAATTTTATTATATTATGTGGTTAAGTAATAACAACCGCATGGGTCGATTGCTGAGGTTAAGCTACACTTATTGCGGTGGTCCGTGGATGCGTGACCATCTTTACATACCAAGACCTGTCCGTGCTTCGGAAAGCACTAAGCGTTAAGCCGTTGGTCCCGTCTGTCAGTCGTGGATCTTCGACAGTCAGTAACTGGGTCGTGGAGGTCAGATAGATAGTCGCTCCATGTAAAATAGTCATATTCAGCTACATCCGGTTAGACTGGAAGCCGACCCCGACTTAGTTGGGAAAAGGCTAGGCAGATGATGACGGATAGATCAAGGTAGAGTCAAGTCAGTCATAGTCAAAAGAATTTATTTTATTAACAAACGCTTTCTACATGTAAAATACAATTACAAGTTCTGATTGAAATAACTAAAAACCCAGCGAGGTGTTATTGTATTTTTAAAAGTCAAGTCAAAAGTCAAAGTCGAAACATTCATTTTAATAAAACGATTTACAAACATCTTTAAATTGTCCGAGTCGGTCGGTCTTTCAGTGGTCATACACACAAGCGGCACACGTCAAAGCGGGAACTGCAGCCGTCGACACCATCGGCGGTTGTCATCGACAACATGCCGCATGTGTATTTGAGTACGGTGCTCAAATACAGGCCGCTGCAGTTGCCTCTGCCGTTGACGCTTGCCGCTCGTGTGTATGAACACTAATTTTGAATATATATCTGAGAACATTTTGAGAAAAGAAAAGAGTCTAGCAAAAAACAACGAAATCACTCACGACATTCACAGATGGGTATGCAAACTCCATCGTCGTTTCTCACAAGACCGTGTTTACAAATACATGCTGGTGTGTCGTCACATTCATCATCTTGTGCAGGTGGACATTTGATTTCCATGCCAACTTCACAACAGGTGAGAGGTTCGCAGACCCGGCAGGGACTCTTCTCGTATCTCTCGTCTGGACCACATCGGGATGCTAGAAAGAGAAAATATTTTTAAGCTATATGCCGGGACAAGCTCACCACACATTTCCAACTAAGAACTGCAACTGCCGAAATCCAGGATCAACAGTAGCGGCTATATGAAGCTCGACGTGTCCCAGAGAAGTGATTCAACTGTCATACAGAGTGGCGATTAGTTATCATATTAAGGGCTGATTTTTCCAACACCAGATAATTTTATCAGAGGAATAATTTTAAATTTTTGACAGTTCTTCCATACAAAATCTGTCAGACGTCAATTTTATTACTCGAATAAAACTATCTGTCGATTGAAAAATCAGCCCTAAATAGTACAGCGGTTATTACAGGTTGTTATCAGTCTGTGAATATGATAAAATAAACAATTTTACTAAAAATAGAAAACTGAATTTCTCAAACTTGAAATTTGATTTGATTTAATTGTGTATGTTTAAAATACGTAATGTAGAATAAGGGGTTTCAATTAATGTGATAACCTAATCGCCACACTGTATACTATTAAAGCAATAAGTTACTATTCACGTAAGTTTTTTTTGCTATGGCGTTGAGCCCAGTGCTAAAGGGATAGTATTAATTAAAATGTTGAGGATTTAATGGTGGTTGCATGCCTACTGGTAAAATATGGCTGAACCTTTTTCCCTATATCACCATGTATGTACTGTAACCATACTTGCAAGATAAATTGTCTTTATCTTTGGTAAGCATAATCATATTCATTTCATATCATGGTATTGTGTGGCAAGCACCCAGCCTGATGGTAAGTGGTAATTGTTCCTTATGGACATTCATAATACCAGAGGTATCACGGCTGTACTGTTGTTCCAAAGATATATGAAATGGCTTGTGTGCCTGTAATTACACTGACACCGTCAACACAGCAGCACTGCTTAGCATAATCAACCTATAATGTTCCCACTGCAGGGACACAGGCCTCCTCTCTGTAAGAGGAAGTGGGCCGAAATCCACCACGTGGGCCCAGTGCGTGTTGGTAGATGTCACATGGTTCTAGGACATACCGGAGTCCTCAGCAGCAGCCGCTGTTTGAGTAGTAATTACAAGGAAATGTCGAAGGAGCTCGACTACTACTAAATTAACAAGTAATCAAATAATATCTTACAAGGACAGTTTTTGATGGGTATACAGATGTTACTGGCATTCCTGGCGTATCCTTCTTCACAGTAGCACATTTCATTGCACTTAACGTTGACGATGGGACAGTTGGTTTGGTTCTGTTCGTTCAGTGTTGCACAGACGTTGTCACATGCACCGCCGCATGAGTAGTATTCGTGTGGTCCCATACATTTTACTGAAAATACATAATAAGGTATTAGAAAATATGGTCTTTGTAGGTTTGATTTGGTTTTTGACGATGGCTCTAGGCACTACTACTTATAGTATAAATAATTTCTACAAAATGGTCTTTGTTCAAATTTTTAATTATACACACTGTGTGTTTTGACTATGAATGTCGATGGCTATAAGAGTAAGGGAAGACCAAAGAAACGATGGATGGAATGTGTGAATGATGATATGGTTAGAAAAGGAGTGACTACCGAGATGACGACTAATAGAGAAGTATGGAAGAAAAATAATGTTGCGCCGACCCAAAATAAATTGGAATAAGGGAAGGAGAATGACGATGGTGATATTATGAAAGACAAAACTAAAAGAGTTCAGAAAAGCCTTTCAAGATGATCAAGATTGTTAAAATAAATTCTTGGTAGGCTATACAGGGTCAAATTAAATTAGCTAGTGAAACTCCACAGACCACGACAGAATAAAAAAAAATGATGATTTTTACGCCGGTGGTGTTATTTGAAGTATGAGTTGAGAAAAGCTGTTTTTTTTGTTTGATCATGTTTAGATATCGATACCCATCACGTCTGTGGAGTTTCGCTAGCTAATCCAAATTACCCTATATTTATCCTGTTTTTTATATGATCGGAAGTAGCATGTCTAAAATGGATTTGGATGCAATGATGTTAACACTCACAGCAATCCTTCTTAGAAACACATTCTCCGATCTTGTTGGTGTAGAATCCTTCTTCACAGACACAGCCAGGTTGGCAGGGAGGATCCTCTCCGCACTTGATGGGGCAGATGTAACCTTTGTCGAGACTCTCGCACGTTTGTGGTGGACATGTTGAGGGGCAGTGGCTGAAGACTTCGTGCGGTCTGTTACATTGCGCTGAAAACAACATTTAGTTTATGACATACCGATCTATTTAGTAAAAATCTCACTGTGAAAACTTGGGTGAGCTGGCAAATCCGGCTGTAGCGCCACCTTCAGATATGTGCTGACTTGAAAAAGTCTGTAAATTAGCACTGTTTTAAATTTTGTAAATATCTCACCGTGAAAAGTTAGGTGAAGTGAGCTTAGAGTGAGAGGTTAATAGTGTCAATCCCTAGCATTAGTTGGAGTGACAGCTCATTCCACGCTCATTTCACCTAAGTTTTCACCATGAGATGGTTACAGAATCGCACTGAAGGTGGAATCATCAGCTCACTTCACCTAAGTTTTTCACCTCTCTTTCGCTATAGCGAAAGAAGGTGAAGTGAGCCTCAAGAGAGCTGTCATTCCACCTGATGCTAGGGACTGCTCACTCCAAACTCACTTCACTTAAGTTATCACGGTGAGATTTTTACAGAATAGATAGGCTAGAGTGCTACAAAGTGACTAAATATTAGAGCATAATAATATAAGACAATTGGTACTCACGGTTACATTTTCTTTCTGGTACACAAACACCATCATCATTTCGCAAATATCCTTTAACACAAACGCAGTCTCCTATACATTCGATAGGGTCTCTACAAATGATTGGGCCTGTTAAGTCCGAACATTTTCTTCTTTTGCATTCTCCATTTGCACATCTATCAAACACTTCGTGTTTGGGACAAACGGGTGCTGTAAAGAAAAATAAGTATTCGGATCAAGACGAACCAAATATATATAATTATGGGTACGTTTCCTGTTCTCTGATTTCTATTAACTTGTTAACGGGTAGTTAAATCTTTTTTAAAGTCTTATGATTTGATTGCCTGGCCTTCATTTGGCCAACCAATCACAATCCTTCTTTTTAAAAATATTATTTGGTTTTTTATTTTTGACTGTGTTTAGTTTAGTTTGTGGTCTTCCTGTACGAGTCACAATAAATACTTTTTCTTTCTTTCAATGTTAGGAGATTTGATAGCAGACCTTTTGAATTCTCTGATCAGGCTTTAAGAAAAAGCAGTTTAATGAAGGTATATTTGAGATACTTACTAGGACATTTGTCGATCGGCACACAAGTTCCATTTTTATCTCTTAAGAAACCTTCCTTACAAAGACAGCCGTCTATACATTCTTTAGGGTATATACACATTTTGGGGCGTCCTAAATCAGCGCAATTCTTCTTCTGACATCCACCATTAATGCAATTGTTATACACTTCGTCCTTACCGCAGACTGGTGCTAAAAATAGAACGTCAAAATATAAATATTTTTAAACGTATGATGACCTCTAGAAAATTACCTGGATAATTTATCTGGTGAAGCCTACCCAGAGGGAGACATTGATACAAACTCATAATAGCTGAACTTTGTTTAATATTTGTATGCCGCCTGTATAGCAAGCTTTTATTGAAATTCGTTCAGTGGTTTAGGCGTGAATAGGTAACATACAGAAAGTTACTTTCGAATTTATAATTTTTAAAAAGAAGGATTGTGATTCTTTCTTTTTAAAAATATTATTTGGTTTTTTATTTTTGACTGTGTTTAGTTTAGTTTGTGGTCTTCCTGTACGAGTCACAATAAATACTTTTTCTTTCTTTCAATGTTAGGAGATTTGATAGCAGACCTTTTGAATTTTCTGATCAGGCTTTAAGAAAAAGCAGTTTAATGAAGGTATGATTTATAAACTTACTAGGACATTTGTCGATCGGCACACAAGTTCCATTTTTATCTCTTAAGAAGCCTTCCTTACAAAGACAGCCGTCTATACATTCTTTAGGGTGTGGACAAATTTTGGGGCGTCCTAAATCAGCGCAATTCTTCTTCTGACATCCACCATTAATGCAAGTGTTATACACTTCGTCGTTACCGCAGACTGGTGCTAAAATACAACGTCAAAATATAAATATTTTTAAACGTATGATGACCTCTAGAAAATTACCTGGATAATTTATCTGGTGAAGCCTACCCAGAGGGAGACAATGATATAGACTCGTAATAGCTGAACTTTGTTTAATATTTGTATGCCGCTTGTATAGCAACCTTTTATTGAAATTCGTTCAGTGGTTTAGGCGTGAATAGGTAACATACAGAAAGTTACTTTCGAATTTATAATATTAGCAAACTGTTGACGGCGGTACTGTACAAAGTTACCATTGTTTAGTCCCACTGAATATAAAATGAAGGAAATTTTAATTGCTAAGGTTTTATGCAGCATAGTATACTTACTGCAATCTTTAGGCAGAACGCATTTGTCCAAATTGTCGTCAAAAATGTAGCCTGGTTTGCAATCGCAACCATTTAGCAAACAGAAGAGTGGACAAGCGGTCACTCTTTTATTGTAGGTGGAACAACTTTTACCACAGTGATTGCCGCATCCTTCTACAGCATTTGGATCCCCCTTGCAAGATACTAAAACATACGATTTAAAAACATCAGGAGTCAACGTCGGGAGCTGGCGTATGTGGTGGAGAAATAATCACTGAGGATGGTCTTGTAATAACCTCATTTCTTTTCCACTCCAAAAGAATATATATGTTGCACTTCTTCTTTCCAGGATTTATAAACACAAGAAAGGGATTTCTATGTATTTTTTGTACAAAGGACCGATTTCGCCGCGAGGATTTACTTGGCGAAGCAACGATCGTTTGTTACGCACCAAACATTAATTCGTGAAACGAACAGTTTGGTGAGTACGTGAATCCAAACACGAAAAATAAATTATAATAGCTGTGATCGCCAGCGAATGTTTGTTTCGCTAATGAATGTTCGTTGCGTAACCAACGTCAACAAATGTTTGCAAAACAAACTCGTGAAGCGAATGCTCGCGGTGAGTACTTTCCTTTCCATAATTTTTAGTTCTTTGATGTCCTTACCTCCACATTGGTCAATAGGAATACACATATCGTTATCATCTCGAGCATGTCCTTCATCACAATAGCATTTAGGATTGCATTTCTTATTTATGATGGGACAATTTGTTTGGTTCTGAGTTGCCAATGTAGCACACACGTTGTCGCAAGCAGGGCCGCAAGAAAAGTGTTCGTTGGGTTTAGTACATTTCACTGTGAACAAAATGTAATTTTATAAAAGCTGGAAAAATACATAAAAGCAGTCACATCTACTTCTGTGTCTTCTTGGTACATCGAAAGTTATCATTAGCCTAAAAATATATTTGTAACTAAGAGCGTTCGCCTAGGGCACGCCGCGATAGCGGCGATAAGACCCCTCTTTGAGGAGTGGCTAGAGAGGCGCCACGGCGCCCTCACCTACCGCCTGACGCAGGTCCTCACCGGACACGGAAGTTTCGGGAGGTTCCTGCACATCATCAGGCGGGAGGAAACGCCCGGGTGTCACCATTGCCAGGATCGCCCAGAGGACACGGTGGAGCACACGGTGGAGGTCTGCCCCGCTTGGGCGGAGCACTGCCGTGTCCTCGTAGAGGCGATCGGCAGCGGCGGCGGCCTCTCGCGCCCGGCCCTGGTGCAAGCCATGGTCCGGAGCGAGAGGGAGTGGGAGGCAGTCGCCTCCTTCTGCGAAGCAGTCATGCTAGCGAAGGAGGTGGCGGGACGGATGAGGGAGAGAGCTTCCCGTCCAAGCCGCCGCGGGAGACGCCCCGGGCGTCGGGAGTCGAGAGACGACTACCGGCCACCGTAGGCGCGGGCCTGCGGGCGGAGAGCAATGGGTAGCTCACCGCCCGATCAGGACTAGGCCCGTGCCGGACGGCGCGTAAGTGTTCCACGCGCGCCTCAAAGAGATGTCAGCATCAGCAACGAGGGGCCCCTCAGGGTCGAAGCCTGCCGGGACAGCGGGATTGTCCGAAAGGGTTACCGCTACCCCGGAACATAAAGGGCGAAGGAAGGAACATGGGTGGGTTTTAGTCAGTAAGAGTCTGACACTCCCTTCCGCTCCACCCAGAGCGGGAGGGGTCATTTGATGATTTCCCATCCCAAAAAAAAAAAAAAAAAAAGAGCGTTCGCCTATAAATCACAAGTTTATACTCTGGCTGGAGGTTTTCACCACTGGAAAGTCGCGTTTAAAATAACAGACAACCTTCAAGAATAATGATAATGCTGAAGAGTGATTTTGAAAAAGAAAAACACAGAATTTAGAGAAAAATTAAGGAGTCCTGTCTACTCTCTACGTCAGGGTTGAGTTAGGTACACGATAACTGTATTACACAACAAGACGTTTGTCGAACGACGTTGGTCGCGCTCGATGTTGTATACGTGAGGTATGCACGCGTCGTGCGCGTACCGCGTGCGGACGTACAAAGGGAAAAGCGGCGGACGTGTGAAGACACGCGCGCTCGCGACTCTTCGCTCTCCTCCGAGGCACGAGTGTCGTCTGCTACGCGGACGACACTCTCCTCACCGCCCGGGGGGGGAGTTTCAGGGAGGCGGCCAACTTGGCTTCGGCGGGCGGATCCTTGGTCGCGGGGAGGATCCGCCGTCTAGGTCTAAAGGTGGCGCTGCACAAGACCGAGGCCGTGTTCTTCCACGGACCTCGGCAGCGCCCCCCGCCTGACGCCCACATCTTCGTGGAGGGCGTCAGAATCGGGGTCAAGGCCCAGATGAAATATCTGGGCCTTGTACTCGACAGCAGGTGGCGCTTCGGCCCGCATTTTAGCGGGCTGTCGTCGCGCCTGCTGAAGGCTGCGGGCGCGCTGTCCTGGCTCCTTCCCAATTTGGGGGGGCCCAGCGCACGATGCCGGCAACTCTACGCCGGCATCTTGAAGAGTATGGCCCTGTACGGGGCCCCTATCTGGGAGGACTCCCTCCAAAGGAGGGAGAACGCCGCTGCCTTGCGGGCACCCCAAAGGGCCATAGCTCAGCGGGTGGCGCGGGCCTACCGCACGGTGGGCTCCGCGGCAGCTTGCGCTCTGGCCGGCACCCCGCCTTGGGAGCTCGAGGCGTGGGTGCTCGCCAGAGTGTACGAATGGACGGCGGGGCGGAGGGCGAGAGGAGAACGCCCCGCCCCGGAAGAGCGGGAGGCCGTCCGGCGGGAGGCGAGGGACGCCATCGTCGTCCATTGGACGGCGGACCTCGCCACCGCAGCCTTCGGCCGCCGAACCATCGACGCGCTTGGGCCGGTCCTGCGAGACTGGCTCGAGCGGTCGCATGGGTTCCTCTCGTTCCGTCTGGTGCAGGTGCTGTCCGGACACGGTTGTTTCGGATCGTACCTGCACCGGATCGGACGGGAGGAGACGCCGTCGTGCCACGACTGTGGCGCGGCGGAGGACTCGGCGCAGCACACCCTCGAGGTGTGCCCGTCGTGGTCCGAGCCGCGCCGCAGTCTCATTGCGGTGATCGGACAGGACCTCTCACTCCCCGGTCTGGTTAACGCCATGCTGGGGGACGAGGGGTCCTGGGCGGCAGTCGCCTCCTTCTGCGAACACGTCATGTCCCAGAAGGAGGCGGCGGAGCGCGCGCGGGAGGACGATCCTCACGCGGCGGCGCTCCGAAGGCGGAGGAGGGGTCGAAGAAGACGTCAGTTTGACGGTCATCTCCGACTCCTCCCAGGTGGAGGCCAGCAGGCAACGGGTGCGGGGGCACCCTTGCCTGTATTGCACAGGCCTCCACCAGTGTCGGACGGGAATGGCCAGGTGTTCCCGGCCATTCCCGTAGCCCCCCAGCCAGGGGGGCATGCGGGGCCCGCCAGCTAGGCGGGCATGCGCCGGGAGGGCTGTGGAAGTAAAGGCTGAGCCGGTTTCCCACGGCCCTCCCATCACGGCGATGCGGGAACACCGCTGAGTTTTAGTGGGTATACTGTTCAAAGACAGGAGTCCCACATACCCCGTCTCGTACCCCGAGCGAGCGGGCATGCATAAAGCATTTCTCAGGGTCAAAAAAAAAAAAAAAAAAAGGTACACAGAGTGAACTAGTCTAGTTCTAACTGACAAAAATTACTTACAACAATCCGCTTCTGATATACATTCACCAACAGAGTTTCTGTAGTAGCCGGCTTCACATCGACAGGCTGGCTGGCAGAATTCTTCGCCTTCAGGTGGATGTGGACAGGGGTAGGCTTTTCCAATGGCCGCGCAAGTTTGTGGTGGGCAAGTGCGTGGACAGCGGTCGTAAACTTCGTGCGGTTTTGTGCATTTTACTATTGTAGATAAATAAATATTATTATAATTTGTTAGTGCCAAAAATACACACCTACTTGATTAGTTTTCTATATACAGCTTACAAAAGAGTCACACACGTAATGAATATCTTATCACTTCATTTTCAATATTCGATCAATGGTATTACCTCGATAATGTAGCACAAGCAAAACAAATGTTAAATGATTTTATTTCTATAGGTAGGACAAACACTTTTACACGTCAATCATATTTTTTTTAAAACTAGACGAGTTCGGCGTTTCCTATCTGGCTACTCTGAGAAGAAAGGCCGAAACAAACTCAGAAGTCACAGTCTATTTTAAAGTCCAGACATAAACTTGGTCAGTTCATGTGAAGACCATGTAGAATGGTGTCTGATGGTCTTTTGAGGAAAGAACTGACTTAACCGGTTTCAAATATGTATGTCAAATTGGATGAACATATACATATTTGAAAAGTAAATACTTACGAGGACACTTGTCTTGAGGTATGCAAGTTCCGTTTTTGCTTCGTAAGAATCCCTTTTTGCATACACATCCTCCGATGCACTTTATCGGGTCTATACAGAGCGTAAATTGTCCTAGTTGAGAGCAGTTTCTTTTTTGACATCCACCGTTGGCACACATATCGTAGACTTCATGTAAACCGCAGACTTGCGCTAAAAATCAAATTATTTAAGTTATACTATGTTATATAATATGACATACTACTACTCTACTGTAAGTGCAGCACTCAATTGTTATATAAATAAATTAATAAATAATCACGACTCTCTCATCCCGAAGGGTTAGACAGGGGTGTTCCTGCCTATATCAGGGGTACACCCACGTTTCGCCAGTTATGTTTAAGTCCCATATAATAGGGGGCGAGCTTTTTGCTATCAACCAGGCACAAATCCCGCCATCCGGCTGCTACTGAGAAATTCTTGATGGCAAAACCCAATAACACTTTGCTCGACCTGGGAATCGAAACCAGGACTTGGTGCTTAGCAGTAGCGCTTGCGATCACGAGACTAACGAGACAGTAAAAATATGTATACAGGGTGGTAGGGCCGTCGACGCACAACCGGTTACCATGGATTCAGTACATGATTCTGAACACCCCTGCGTTGAAACATTTCGTCAGTTATAAAAAAAAAAATACTGTTCAGTACCTACATTTTGACCGCGTAGGTATTGCATTTTATTGATAACTGACGAAAAATGTAGAATCTAGAATCATTTGCAGAATTCATGGCTACAATTTGCCCGTCGATGTCCATGCCAGCCTATATTTGGTACTAAAATTTACGCTGAGTACTTACTGCAATCTTTAGGCCGGACACATTTATTTAAGTTGCTATCGAATACGAATCCTTTTCTACAGTCACAGCCATTATGTTTACATTTTAACTTGCAATGAACGACCTTTTTTATGTGGTTGGAGCAAAGTCTACCGCAGTTCGAGCCGCACCCTGATACAGCATTAGGATCCCCTCCGCACGATGCTGTAAACGAAATAGAAGTAAAAATCTACAGTTTCAAATATTTTATTGGAATGGATGAAGTTGATACTCAATTATTTATTTATTTATTTATTATTCACAAAATCCACAGCTCTTTGAAGTTTTATCTTAAAAAAATGACAACTGTCAATCTAACTTGACATTGTTCGATAAGTTATGTGAATGCAAAACAAAAAAGTAAAAACAAAAAATAAAATAAAATGGCCTTTTACTCACGGCATTTCTTCTTAGGAATACATTCTCCTCTATCATCTCTAACATAATTATCGATACAGACACAGCCTGGTCGTCCTGGGCAGTGGGTCTTATTGCCACTGGAGTCATCCTGGATTGCCGGGCAATCTATTGGGTAGCCTAGTTGGCAGCAAGATTGCGGTGTACATAACCTATCTGGACAGTGTTCCAGTCTCTCGTTCTTTCCACATTTTGGCGCTGTGGAGAAAAAATATCTATCTTTAATCTAGGAAATATTTTTCAGCTCAGCAGCATTACGCTTCAACGGAATCATTGATTTGAGTGATATTTTAACCATGACTTGGATTAACACTATTAAATACTTTTTATCCCGTGACGTTCTCGTTGGGTTTTATAAAGTGAACTAAGTCGGAGGATATAGCTATTATTTTTACGTTACAAACAAAAATCTCACAAGCAAACATCTGGGTGACCTAATGAACCCGGATCACGTATCAGACGAACTCACACGGGTGGGAACCATCATCGTTTTGTTATGAGAAAGAAATGTAGTTATACAGAATGAATAAATAGCACCATCCCATTCTCCTAACGGAACAGTAAAGGTTTTGACACTTCATTCATAGTAAGGGCTCTAGATAAACTGAATCCATAGTTACTTACGTGGACATTTTTTAATAGGTACGCAGACATTCTTATCGTCCCTAGCGTATCCTTTTTCGCAGTAGCACATAGGATTGCATACGACGTTGATGATTGGGCAGTTGGTTTGATTCTGTTGGTGTAACGTTGCACACACGTTGTCACATGCGCCACCACATGAGAAGTACTCGTTAGGACCCGTACATTTCACTAGAAGTAAACGGTATTGTGAAAAAAAAAACGGTGAAATCATAAATTCAAATACTTGTACAGTCAACAGAAAACAATTCTAAAAACAAGTACCTAACAACCAGAAACTTTTATTTACCTTCCTACGCTCATATCCTAAAGTTTTAATTACGAAAAGAATTTATACGTGCAACTCTAATAAAACTAAAAAGTTATTTTATAACACACTTTTAACAGACTAACAATCTAATCGACGAAAACTAACCAATACTGGAAATTGTCGAGTTAACGCATCTGTCTAATCGGTAAAACTGACGAATCAGTGAAACTAACTGATCAAAGAAACTGGCGAATTAAATAGACTGACGACTGAGGGAAACTGACTAGTGAGACGCGGACTCCTTTATGTTTATGTGTTACTTACGACAGTTCGCCTTTAAAATACATTGTCCAATTTTATTTCTGAAGTAGCCTTCCTTGCATCGACAAGCAGGCTTACAAACTTTCTTATGTTTTTTGATAAGAGGGCAATGAGACTTCTTGTTGATGCTCTCGCAAGTTTGTGGTAGACAAGTAGGTGGGCAGGGGTCATAGATTTCATGTGGTTTCCAGCAGTTTCCTGTAAATAGAGACTAGTTTAAAGTCGTTCAAAAATAAATTAACACTTAAATATTGCCTGCATTAAAATTAGCTTTAGGAGTCGAGCTGGACCAGCGTGGTGTTCTGTAAAAATCTCACCGTGTAAACTTAGGTGAAGTCAGCTTGAAGTGAGCTCGTGATGATGATGAGACGACGTTATTATCAAAAGCAACTGGACTTTTCTCTAATGTATCTCGAAACTCTATGTAAGATATCTAAGTACATCCCAAGACCCCTCCGTGCCTCGGAAAGCTCCTAGCCGTTGGTCCCGGCTGTCATTCGTGGATCTTTGACAGTCGTTACGTACGGGTCGTCAGAAGCCCGAAAGTCTGACAACCAGTCTTACCAAAGGGTATTGCATTACCCAATAACTGGGTTGTGGAGGTTAGATAGGCATTCGCTCCATGTAAAATACTAATGTTCAGCTGCATCCGGTTAGACTGGAAGCCGATCGCCACATAGTTGGGAAAAGGCTAGGCTGATGATGATGTAGGATATCTAAGTAAGTAAATTATATTATATTAGAAAATACTAACGTTCGCATTCTTCTATCGGTACGCAGACGCCATTAGTTTCCCTCAAATATCCTTCTTTGCAAAGACATCCCTTAATACAATATTTCGGATCGATTTTCGGACAAGGGACTGGCTTTCCTAATTGAGAACAATTTTTAGGTTGACATCCACCGTTGATACATTCCGAATATACTTCATCCTTTCCGCATATTGGAGCTGAAAGGGTACAATTATACATTTTTAATTTTGGTCGTCAGTAATGGAATTTGTAGGCTACGTTTTTGTTGGGGAGTTTGTTGCGCCACTTCTTCCCAGCGAAAGCACTGAAAACCAGCGCTGGGGCTCTGTCTCGAATGGGTCTTAGGATTATGCTGAGCGATGGCCATTTTGCGTGGATGTGACGCGTGTTTGCCCCAACTTGTAATTTTTTTGTGTTTGTGTTCTTCTCATGTGTCATGTTTGCCGCAAATAAATGTATTTTCTTTCTTTCTTATTTCTTTCACTGGGAAGTTTTGAAGTGCGGGCGTTTTGGGGGACTGTATTATGTAATTTTTGATAAATTGAATAAATTAATTTTGACTTGGATTTTACATTAACACTTACTACATTGTTTGGGGAGTATGCATTTTTTGGTATTCATATCACATACAAAGTCTTTTTTACGGTCGCAAGCATTAAGTTTGCATATTTTAGGACATAGTTCGCGTTCTTTGTTGTAATTTATAGCAGGAGGTACGTACACCCACGTTTCGCCAGTTATATTTAAGTCCCATGTGATAGGGGGCGAGCTTTTTGATATCAACCGGACACAAATCCCGACTTCCGGCTGCTACTAAGAAATTCTTGATGGCAAAACCCAATAACACTGCCCGACCTGGGAATCGAAACCAGGACTTGGTGCTTAGCAGTAGCGCTTGCGATCACGAGACTAACGAGACAGTAAAATATGTATACAGGGTGGTAGGGCCGTCGACGCACAACCGGTTACCATGGATTCAGTACATGATTCTGAACACCCCTGCGTTGAAACATTTCGTCGGTTATAAACCTAAATTTTGACCGCGTAGGTATTGCATTTTTTTGATAACTGACGAAAAATGTAGAATCTAGAATCATTTGCGGAATTCATGGTTACAATTTGCCCGTCGATGTCCATGCCAGCCTGTATTTAGTACTAAAATTTACGCTGAGTACTTACTGCAATCTTTAGGCCGGACACATTTTTTTAAGTTGCTGTCGAAAACGAATCCTTTTCTACACTCACAGCCATTATGTTTACATTTTAACTTGCAATGAACGACCTTTTTCATGTGGTTGGAGCAAAGTCTACCGCAGTTCAAGCCGCACCCTGATACAGCATTAGGATCCCCTCCGCACGATGCTGTAAACGAAATAGAAATAAAAATCTACAGTTACAAATATTTTATTGGAATGGATGAAGTTGATACTCAATTATTTATTTATTTATTATTCACAAAATCCACAGCTAGTTGAAGTTTTATCTTAAAAAAATGACAACTGTCAATCTGACTTGACATTGTTCGATAAGTTATGAGAATACAAAACGAAAAAGTAAAAACAAAAAATAAAATAAAATGGCCTTTTACTCACGGCATTTGTTCTTAGGAATACATTCTCCTCTATCATCTCTAACATAATTATCGATACAGACACAGCCTGGTCGTCCTGGGCAGTAGGTCTTATTGCCACTGGAGTCATCCTGGATTGCCGGGCAATCCATTGGGTAGCCTAGTTGGGAGCAAGATTGCGGTGTACACAACCTATGTGGACAGTGTTCCAGTCTCTCGTTCTTTCCACATTTTGGCGCTGTGGAGAAAAAATATCTATCTTTAATCTAGGAAATATTTTTCAGCTCAGCAGCATTACGCTTCAACGGAATCATTGATTTGAGTGATATTTTAACCATGACTTGGATTAATACTATTAAATACTTTTTATCCCGTGACGTTCTCGTTGGATTTTATAAAGTGAACTAAGTCGGAGGATATAGCTATTATTTTTACGTAAAAAACAAAAATCTCACAAGCAAACATCTGGGTGTCCTAATGAACCCGGATCACGTATCAGACGAACTCAGACGGGTCGGAACCATCATCGTTTTGTTATTAGAAAGAAATGGAGTTATACAGGATGAATAGCACCATCCCATTCTCCTAACGAAACAGTAATGGTTTTGACACTTCATTCGTAGTAAGGGCTCTAGATAAACTGAATCCATAGTTACTTACGTGGACATTTTTTAATAGGTACGCAGACATTCTTATCGTCCCTAGCGTATCCTTTTTCGCAGTAGCACATAGGATTGCATACGACGTTGATGATTGGGCAGTTGGTTTGATTCTGTTGGTGTAACGTTGCACACACGTTGTCACATGCGCCACCACATGAGAAGTACTCGTTAGGACCCGTACATTTCACTAGAAGTAAATGGTATTGTGAAAAAAAAACGGTGAAATCATAAATTCAAATACTTGTACAGTCAACAGAAAACAATTCTAAAATCAAGCACCTAACAACCGCAATCTTTTATTTACCTTCCTACTCTCATATCGTAAAGTTTTAATTACGAAAAGATATAACACACTTTTAACAGACTTAGGGCTAATTTTTCCAACGCCAGATAATTTTATCTGAGGAATATTTTGAATTTTTGACAGTTCTTCAATCTAAAAACTAATTTTAATAATTCCTGATATGTAACAGTTGCATGAACTACATTTAACCAGTCTTATAATCTTTAAAATCCTGCATTCGAGTGCGTTGAGCTTTTTGCCTGCATACCGATCTATTTTGTTAAATGTACATTTTAACCCCTTTATTCATAAACGTTGCTGTTTAACGACTATTTAACAATACATTTTTGACGTTTTAACAGCACTTAACTTTAATTATCGTTTATAAATAAACCCCTTTATGTGAGTCCGCGTATCACTGGTCAATGTCCCTCAGTCGTCAGTTTATTTAGTTCGCCTGTTTCGTTGATTAGTCAGTTTCACTGATTCGTCAGTTTTACCGATTAGACAGTTGCGTTAACTCAACAGTTTCTAGTATTTGTGAGTTTTATTCAATTCAGCTAAAGTACAGTCAATAGAAAACTGCACACACGTCTGCTAATTTAAATAGATATTGAGATCGATTTGATAACTTTTAGGACCAATGACAATTTATTAATTTTTATGTCACCATGTGCCTACCAACCAAATTACCTACCGATTTTAATGAAATGTTTTGCGATGATCAAAAATAACCATAAAACTAAAACAACAATAAATAACAACGGAAATGAATAATAACATTTTGAAATAACTAATTCAGTGCCGAAGAACTATATTTCTCACTGTTGGATGACGATTAAAGAGAAAATGTCAAATTTAGTTTTTCAACACGTCAAAACCGTTTCTCTTGAGTGTGCAAAATTGGCGAATCGACAAAAACTGACCAATAGTGGAAATTGTAGAGTTAACGCATCTGTATAATCGGTAAAACTGACGAATCATTGAAACTAACTAATCAAAGAAACTGGCGAATTAAATAGACTGACGACTGAGGGAAACTGACTAGTGAGACGCGGACTCCTTTATGTTTATGTGTTACTTACGACAGTTCGCCTTTAAAATACATTGTCCAATTTTATTTCTGAAGTAGCCTTCCTTGCATCGACAAGCAGGCTTACAATCTTTCTTATCAATTTTGATAAGAGGGCAATGAGACTTCTTGTTGATGCTCTCGCAAGTTTGTGGTGGACAAGTAGGTGGGCAGGGGTCATAGACTTCATGTGGTTTCCAGCAGTTTCCTGTAAATAGAGACTAGTTTAAAGTCGTTCAAAAATAAATTAACACTTAAATATTGCTTGCATCAAAATGAGCTTTAGGAGTCGAGCTGGACCAGCGTAGTGTTCTGTAAAAATCTCACCGTGAAAACTTAGGTAAAGTCAGCTTGAAGTGAGCTGTCAATCTACTGATTACCATCACAGGTACTATTTTACTTTACTTGTACTATTTACTATTTGACAGATAATATTTTTACAGAAGAGACCAGAAGATGAGCAAAATAAAGAACTAGGATTATTCTCAGACTAGGTGGAATGTCAATTTTTGTAGGGTGGCTTGTAACAGCTGAATATGAGTGGCCAAAGGTCGAGTTGAATGGCGTTCGATTGAGAAGGCCTATGTCTCACAGTGGGCTGCCATATGCTGGTGATGATGATGAGACGACGTTATTATCAAAAGCAAGTGGACTTTTCTGTAATGTGTCTCGAAACTTTATGTAGGATATCTAAGTACATCCCAAGACCCGTCCGTGCCTCGGAAAGCTCCTAGCCGTTGGTCCCGGCTGTCATTCGTGGACCTTTGACAGTCGTTACGTACGGGTCGTCAGAAGCCCGAAAGTCCGACAAACAGTCTTACCAAAGGGTATCGCATTACCCAATAACTGGATTGTGGAGGTCAGATAGGCAATCGCTCCATGTAAAATACTAATGTTCAGCTGCATCCGGTTAGACTGGAAGCCGATCGCCACATAGTTGGGAAAAGGCTAGGCTGATGATGATGTAGGATATCTAAGTAAGTAAATTATATTATATTAGAAAATACTAACGTTCGCATTCTTCTATCGGTACGCAGACGCCATTAGTTTCCCTCAAATATCCTTCTTTGCAAAGACATCCCTTTATACAATATTTCAGATCGATTTTCGGACAAGGGACTGGCTTTCCTAATTGAGAACAATTTTTAGGTTGACATCCACCGTTGATACATTCCGAATATACTTCATCCTTTCCGCATATTGGAGCTGAAAGGGTACAATTATACATTTTTAATTTTGGTAATGGAATTGGGTGTTCTTGTTATGTGTCATGTTTGCCGCAAATAAATTTATTTTCTTTCTTTCTTTTTTTCTTTCACTGGGAAGTGTTGAAGGGCGGGCGTTTTGGGGGACTGTATTATGTATTTTTTGATAAATTGAATAAATGAATTTTGACTTTGATTTTACAATAACACTTACTACATTGTTTGGGGCGTACGCATTTTTTGGTATTCATATCAAGTACAAAGCCTTTTTTACAGTCGCAAGCATTAACTTTGCATATTTTAGGACATGGTGCGCGTTCTTTGTTGTAATTGGAACAAAGTCTACCGCAGTTCATACCACAGCCTGATTGCGCGTTTGGATCTCCACCGCATGATGCTGTAAAGAAAAAACAGCTTGTAAAAAATAACACAAACATCTATTACTATTAGAAAAAACCCAGCCATTAATTCAGTTTCGTTATAAAAAAGTTCGGCCCGAATTTTTTTTTGAGGCTTGTTTAAAAACAATGAAATAATCGTCAATGCAGTTTAAGAGAAATATTTTGTATCTTTGAAATAGTAACCAAAATACTTACGGCAGTCCTTCTTAGGTATACAATCTCCGTCATTATTCCTCACAAAACCGTTATCACAGATGCAAGCCGGTTGCCCTGGACAGCTGAAATCACCTGTTAGCGCTGGACACATTACAGGGAAGCCTAGCTCTGTGCACTTCTGCGGTTCACATATGGATTCTGGGCAAAATTCGAACCGTTCGTTCTTACCACAAGATGGTTCTGTAATAGAAAAGTCAGGTTTAAGTTCAGATTTTTCCACATGAGTTATATCATGATTACAAGCGACCCGCCCCTGCTTCGCACGGTTTTTACGACTTCACAGAACATCGAGATTTCTGTATGTTTATTAATGATTTTGCTAGAGTGAATAGCCTCATAATATATTAGTGCGCTATACCATTAACGATTGCATCACTGCTTTCCATCAGGCATGATCGCAGTCAAGCACTAGTTTATATCATTAAAAAAAAAAAAACATTCCGGAATCTCTAAATGATGATGAAAACCGCATCAAAATCCGCTGCGTAGTTAAGAAGATTTACGCGGTCACACAGACAGACACGAAAAGGGACTTTAATTTATATGTAATATGTATAGATGAGCACCAGTAGCACGCCGAATGATTTTCACAACTGATTTAAAATAGCAACAAACGACTTTTCAGTAGGTCAGAAGAAGGTCGAGGGTTAAAATGGATTTCTATCCAAAGGTTTGCCCCAGACGGCATCACACATACACAACAGGAAAGAGGGAAAGAAGGTCTTTGCCTTGCATTCATGGGGTGCCATTATTTCATAACAATACACATTCTTAACCGAAGATAATCTCTAAATAAAACTTACTTGGACATTGCTTAATTGGTACGCAGGTACCATTCTTCGCTCGTAAGTATCCCTTTTGACAAATACAGCCCCCAATACATTTAATAACATCAATACATAGATCAGGTTGTCCTAACTGTGTGCAATTCCACTTTCCACATCCGCCGTTGGCGCATGAATCATAGACTTCGTGCTTTTTACAAGTAGGTGCTATGGAAAAATAATTATAAGATTTTATTACGTAGAAAATGAAGGATTTATCAGAATTATCAGAAATTATTATTATTCGTCCATTCACAAACATCCATTGTTTTTATGATTTTTCCCTACTCCTTAATGAGCTACTGTATCTTTCAATATTCACAATTAAGTAGTCTTAATGATGAGGATGTAATTGCTAGAAAGGAGATAATACAGCCACCATCTAGTTGTAGTTAGGAAATGTATTCACAAAAATAAGAAAAGTATACGTACTGCAGTCTTTAGGCCGGACACATTTCTTTAAATTGTTATCGTATACGAATCCCTTTCGGCAGTCACAAGCATTGAAATAGCAAACTGCATCGCAAGTAATGCCTGTCCTGTTGTATGAGGAACATGTTTTATCGCAGTTCATACCACAACCTGATACCGCATTAGGATCCCCTCCGCACGAAGCTGAAAAAAAATTATTGAGATTAAATGTTGAGAAACTAGAATTAATATAGTTATTCATAATATTGTGGTGGCATCTACATCGCCACATGCGAACTACGTCAACAACTATCACACTAACGTCGTGCAAAATCCTGCATCGCGCAAGCAGAGTTTACCGCGCAACTAGCATATATACAACGTCTCGACATCAATCGTCGGGCAGATGTCCACCAGACACAACACCAGTTTGGTCTGAAGATCCTCCCGTTTCCATAAAGAATAGGTAAACTTTAGACCCTGTTCTACATAGCTCTATAGTATGGTAAGTAAATATCATATTAAAAAAAAAATATATATATTCACATAGGCAGTGCTAGTGTGATGGTAAGAATTTTTTAAATAAACGTAGTCCAAACCACGTTTTCTAATACGGTGCTCAATTAGGTTTGATTAAGGATTAGTTTTACATCGTTTAGTTTTGAATCGAGTGTCTTGCTTGAGGACTGCTTAAAAATAAGGACTTTAGTGCTTGCGATGGGCACTCCAACTCCAAGATTGTTTATCAAATACCTAATATAACATATTTTGATTTTTATACCAATATCGGTTACAGTATATCTGACGATAATTAAATAATTAATTATTAAAAATAAATTCTCCACTTACGACAATCCTTATTTGGTATACACCTTCCTGTAGAATCTCTCACGTAGTCATCAATACAGACGCAACCCGGTGGTTCAGGGCAGCCGTACTCGGGTAAATCAGGACAAGGATAGGGAAAGCCTAACTGCGAGCATTTCTGCGGCGTGCATAACCCAGGTGGACATTGTTCTAACCTTTCATTTACTCCACATCTTGGTTCTAAAGAAGAAGTTTAACAAATTACTTTTCATTGCTACGGTGTAAACACACATTATAGTAGATGATATGAATAGGTAAAATGAAGATTGAAATGGCGACCGTAACCTATAAGTTGGTTGTAATTGGTTGTCACGGTATGGGAATGTGATGTGCAGGAATGATGGACAAGTCATAAGGCAAGTTTTGGTTACGAATGTGATTGTGCTTAAGTGTAGAGGAAGACTAAATAAAATATGTACGGATTGTGAGAATAACGACATTGCTAGATCCCTATCTAGCCATATTACTTAATCACACAATTGGACATACATCGATAATTCTGCGATGGCGATTGATAGAGATGTAAGGAAGAAGAAAGCAGACAAATATATAATTGGGATAAGGGCAGAAAGATGAAATGATAAAGTTTAAAAGATTATACATACTTGGACATTCATCGATGGGTATGCAAACATTATGTTTATTCCTAGCGTATCCCTCTTCACAGTAGCACATGCGGTTGCATTTAATATTTTTGATGGGACAGTTGGTTTGGTTCTGTTTGTGTAATGTTGAACATACATTGTCGCATGCACTGCCACAAGAGAAGTACTCGTGGGGACCTTTGCATTTCACTAAAAATACGAAGTAAACATTAGTACATTTTTTAAATTTATACATATATCTATCTAATACATCATTTATAACATATGTTCGCACTTTCGATTAAACAGAAAAAAGAGGATTGTAATATCACTTTATAGTAATATTCACGTCAGACTGAGGTTTTACAATTGTAACAGATTCAATTTCATCAGGTCATAAAGTTTTACTTACAGCAATTTTTTTTACGTATACATTCTCCTTTTTTGTTTCTGAAGTATCCCTTATCACATCGACAAGCTCCTCTACAAACTGCAGCAGTTATAGGACACTTGTACTTTCTTCCGATGCTTTCGCAGGTTTCTGGTGAACATGATGGAGCACAAGGGTCGTAATGTTCGTGGCGTTTGTTGCAATCTAAAAAAATAATAAGAGTTTAGATGGGCAGATGAAAGACTTATTCTTTGTGTGAAATTAACAGGTAAAACTATTTTTAAGTTTATGAATGTAAAATATTATTGGGTTAAGATATAGTTTTACGAAGGATAAGTTGAATCGAAGGATCAGAGAGACCAAACAAAGGACCAAAACTTATAATCGAGAACGCTGGTGTACGTGTAGATAATACTCACTGTCACATTTTTCTACCGGAACACAAGTACCATTCCTTGCCCGTAAATATCCTTCTTCGCAAACACAACCTTTGATACAAGATTCGAGATCCATTTTTTCACAAGGCACAGGATTGACTAATTGAGAACAATTTCTAGCTTGACATCCACTGTTGGTACATTCGGAATATACTTCATGTTCTTTACATACTGGTGCTAGAAACAAAATCATTGATGAGTATTTGGTCTTCAATACTAACATATTTTTGTCATTATTTATGTATCCTATATTTATAACGTCGCTTTATAAAGATATAATATATGTATAATGATTAACCATACATTTTTGACGTTTATTAATAAGGGGGTATGATTACTGGTAATACCCTTGTTGGCATAACATTTTAAGGCATAATATAGTTTTATTAGCATAATAATACTGCTGCATAATAATACTTTGGCATAATGCTATCTAATAACTATCGTTTAGTCTAATATGTTTTGGTTTAAGTTGGAGTTGCATAAATTTTAAAGGCATTTAGCATAATAGTACTTAGGCATATAATTATTAGGTATGATGTTTCCTGATATTTACTACTGTTATTGAATCATATGGGTTAGGTTAGGTTAGGTTAGAACAGTGACCATTAACGCCAGATTCCCTCTATTGTTGGTGTTGTGGTTTGGGTTAAAATGCGTTTTTAACAGTATGCTTTATAAAATTATGCTTCATTTATTATTATGCTAGCAGTATTTATGGCAGCAAGCATCATGGCAAAACATTTATGCCTAATAATATTATGCGTAATGATCATTATGCTGAATTTCGTTATGGCAATTTAAATTATGATAATATATTATAATTATGCTTATCATTAGTAAACCATGATTACTTACTGCAATTTTTGGGGAGGACACATTTGTTTATGTTTTGATCGAATACGTAGTCTTTCTTGCAGTCGCAAGCGTTGTGTTTACAGATCCTAGGACATGGTACTGGTCCTTTATTGTAATTGGAGCAAAGTCTTCCACAGTTTAAGCCGCAACCTGCTTCGGCATTCGGATCACCTCCACACGATGCTGGAAATAATTCAACTCTTAGATGAACTTCACTTTTATATCATCCATCACCTTCATCAGATAAGAACAGTTCATTGTCATCGTTGACCTCTTAACTTGCAAATCATTTAACTTGATCCACGGATTATCCTCATCCAGGTGCTACCAGCCACCCTTAAAATATCTATTAAAATATTTATTAACAATTGCCGATTTGGGGTCTCCAAAAATATTCGTCGTGAACATATAAAGAAGTTACTGTATTATTTAATACATATAATGTAACTGTAAAAGTTAGACTTACGACATTCTTTTTCATGGATACATTTTCCATTTTTATCTCTGACATAGTTGTAGTCACAGACGCATCCCGGTGGCCCGGGGCAGGTTGAATTTTCTGCATTAACACAAGTTTTTTCGAAGCCCAAATCTTTGCACGACTGCGGCCAGCAAAGCCTTGCTGGACATTCTTCCCATCGTTCGTTTTCATAGCATTTCCCTATGATACAAAATAATATAGTAGGGGGTAGGGGAAGATCAAGAAACGATGGATGTATAGTGTTAAAGATGATATGGTTTAATGAGAGTAAACATTGAGATAGTGAATAATAAAGAATAATGGAAGACCAAGAACTGCAGTAGGTACCAACCCGAAATTGGTGTTTGGACACTATCAATAGGAAGACGTTGTAAGCAGAGTTATTTGCGATGCGCATTGAATCAGTTGTGTATGTGTCATGTACGGAAGACTTACAGATTACATAAAATTTATAAGCATTTTTATATTAATTCATCGAATTTATTACCTGGGCATTGATCTATGGGAATACAAGTATTATTTTTATTTCTGGCGTATCCTTCTTCACAGTAGCACATTTCATTGCACTTGATGTTGATAATGGGACAGCTAGTCTGGTTCTGTTTGTCCAGTGTTTCGCAGACGTTGTCACATGCACCTCCGCATGAGAAGAATTCATGAGGACCCGTACATTTAACTATAATTAACAAATAAATTGGCCACATGTTACATATTCAGCATGATGGGTTCGATACCCTGATCGGGCAAAGTGTTGGGTTTTTCCAATTGGGGATTTCTTAGTACCTGAGTCCCTGAGCATTCCTGAGTCTAGTAGGAATTGTGCTCGATTACATGGGACTTAAACACAACTGGTGAAATGTGGGTTTACTATACATAGGTATACCTCTGCCTCTCCATTGAGGGAATACAGGCTATGTTATACTAATCATATTTGCCATATTTCAAGATGAGAGTTACCAGGAGCCGAGCAAGTAATAGAAGTTCAACAATAATTTAAGCTATAGAATCTCAAATAAGTTTGAAAACAGACAAAAACTTACGACAATTCTTTTCTGAAATACAATCTCCGAGTTTGTTTCTGAAGAAGTTTGGTTTGCATCGACAGGCGCCGTGGCAGTCCTCGGAAGTTTTGTTAGCGAGTATCAATGGACAGAAGTATTTTTGTCCGATAGTTTCGCAAGTTTGCGGCGGACAACTTGGTGGACATGGATCGTAGATCTCGTTTGCTCCTTTACATTTTGCTGCAGGAATAAAAGAATTGGGATCCATAAATGCTTGTTTTAACATATCATAATTAGTACTTTTTACAATTTAGAATTACCAACTGACCACATTTAATTAAGCAAAATTTGACTTTGCAGTTCAGCACCAATTAACGTAGATAATGCTAATAAAAGCAATTTTATCATCTCTAAATTTCAAGATAGTACTCAATTCTGAAGATTATACTTACGTGGACATTTGTCTTTTGGTATGCATTTACCATTGGCGTCTCTAAGGAAACCTTCAGCACACAGGCATCCTGGTTTACATTCAGCAGGTTTAGCACATGGGACTGATTCCCCTATCTGTGAGCAGTTCTTGGCTTCACATCTACCATTAACACAAGGGGAGAATACTTCGTTCTCGCCACAAACTTGCGCTGTGAATGAAAAAAAACCTTTGAGACAAATATTTTATTACCGACTTCAGGAGTCTTTTTGGATTTCTGAAGACTATCTATCATTTGATTAAGAACTATCGTCTCCTTAGGAAACAGTATCTAAAAGTTTACCTGTGCAGAAATGACAGTCAAGTCATCTCTGCTTAAGATAATTATTAGGGAACAAAAGAAATGTAATAAAAAAATTCTTACTGCAGTCTTTAGGGAGGACACATCTATCTGTATTTTCATCCTTTACAAATCCTTTTCTACAATCGCAAGCATTGTCACGGCATTCAGCTATGCAGGATACATTTTCTGCATTTTTGTAGTTTGAACAAAGTCTTCCACAGTTTATACCACAACCTGCTACTGCGTTTGGATCACCACCGCATTCAGCTATATCAACAAAATAATTTATTTAAAATTTTGTCATAACTATACTTTTATTTCAATCGTATTGAATGTTACTTTTAAATATTTAAAGGCACCATAGGAAGTATGCAATATTATCTACAGAACTTAGTGGTTTGGTCATTGGGTGCAATTAAAAAAACATCCAATGTCCCGTATCTATTTGTTTTTATAGCACATGAGTGATGATGTACATATGTAACATAAATAATAACTGATATCTACTTACGGCAATCAGTTACTGGAATACAAACTTCATCGTCATCTCTCACATAGCCCTCTTTGCAGACGCAGTCGACGGTGCAATATTTTTGGTCCATTTTGATGCAACCTGTACGGAATCCTACATCCGTACAACGCCAGGGTCCACAGCCGCTATTGCTGCAGTTTGAGAGGACCTCATTTTTGCCACAAGGTGGAGCTAGGAAAAATATATAGGTAGGTATTTTAAGCTTAATTTCTACGGAAATCGTTTTATAAAGGCTACGAAAAGACCCTTCACGAAGCCGTCATCTACGCATTCTGTATATAAAACAAAGTAATTTTATGCAAGAATAATTTTACTGGGAAACGAATTTTATTAATTTTGGCGTAAACATTCGCTGTTTAGTATTTACTGGGTGCATGCAACGGGACAGGGATCGTGGGAGTACTTAATTAAAATTTTAACATTTAGAACTTGTCGTTACAGTCAGTCATAATATTATTAGAGGCAAGCTAGACATGGGTGGTGTCACGGGACGCACATGGCGTGTTCACACCCTTTATTGTCACGCTTCCATCTTGGTTCAAGATGGAGCCAAGACAATGCAAAAATACTCTCAAGAAAAGTGTTTCGTTTTGTAACATTAATAAATGATCGGAGTTCGCTCAGCTGAATTTTGAGCTAAAATATTTAAACTTTTTGCCATCGATACGCTAAGAAGAAGAAGAATGATTAAGTCCCACTTACTGCATTGTTCTAGACGTACGCATTTCTTGACTTTACGATCGTACACAAAATTGTCTTTGCAAACGCAGCCATCTTTATAACATTTGCATTCAGCTGGTTTGGGACCAGGACAACGTTTGGTGCAGTTTTGGTCACAACCAGGTTCGGCATTGAAGTCTCCATCGCAAGAAACTGTAGGTATAACAACGATGCTTTGTTAACTTTCTTCATACTTTATTCCTTAAGATTTGTTTTCGGAATATGGGCGTCGTTATCGAAGCTGCCCTAGCAAGGTTAGGGCAAGAGACTTGGATTTTTTCATTGGCCAGAAATGGCAACAGGGACAAAGATGTTGTATTCAATAAGAATTTAGTGTCATCAAAGCAGACCTAGAAAGCGCTGACATGACGACTTGGATTCTCTTCTGACGTTGGATGTGTCAGAAATGACAACGGACAGACAGAAGTAGAAGTCTGTGGAGGAGACCTTTGCCCAGTAGTAAAACATACATGATGTCATCGCTACTTACCACATTGATTTGGTCGGATACATTTTCCAGTGCTATCGTCCAATACGAAGCCTTCTCTGCAATCACAGCCGTTTAATTCGCATATTTCTGTGCAAATCACGGGTTTTGTGCTATTGTAATTGGAGCAACGTCTGCCGCAGTTTTGTCCACAACCTGATACCGCGTTTGGATCACCTCTGCATGAAGCTGTAAGAAAGTAAAACCCGATACAAATCTATCAACATAGTAATTTAAAGTCGAAGCCGGCCGTAGCCGATATTCTTTAAAGGTACAGTCAGCAGTGCGTCCCTATTAACGTGTTATTATGATGCAGTCATTCGCATAATAAAAAATTGAGTTTGACAATGACTTTATGTCTAAGCAGTAAGGGTTGTTTTCGTTGTGCAAGTGTTAATAATGACGTGCGGTTCCCCAATGTCAAAATTTGCTTGTCATATCGAACACAATATACAGGCTAGCAGGGACATCGACGCGCAAACTGTTACCACGAATTCAGCACTTGATTCTAGATCCGCCAGCGTATAAATTTTTGTCGGGTATAAAAAAAAAATCTTTTTCTTTAAAAAAAAAATCATATTTTTATAACCGACGAATAATTTCAAAAAGCCTGGGGGTGTAGACCGAACCAAATAGGAATTTCGTGGCAGTAAACGGCCGAACATTCGGCCGATACCACTTCGGAGTAGACCCCCAGGCTTTGAACATTCGTTCGGCCGTTTCCTGGCACGAAATTACTATTTGGTTCGGTCGGTCCCGATCCTACACTCCTACACTCTTTCGAATATTGACTATGGTCCCGACCCAACTGAGCCGATCCGAACTTTTTTTGCATTTTTCAATAATATTCGGTTCTGCCATGTGTCGGTCCGATCCGATCATTCGCACTTTGCACTTCGTAGTAGACCCCCTCTTTTGAAATTTTCGTCGTTTCAGAATCATGTTCTGATTGTTGGTTCCCTACCACCCTGTATTTAATTTAAATCTCGGTCTAATAATGACTGTAAAGAAAAACATATAATATACTAAATTGATTTTCATAGATACTTACGACATTTTTCTTTGGGAATACAAGTGCCATTTGTGGCACGTAAGAATCCCTCTTTACAAGAACATCCTTTGATACAATATGCGGGGTCAATTCTGGGACATGGTATTGGAAATCCTAATTGCGAGCAATTCTTCGGTTGACAATCGCTATTGGTACAGGCTGAATAAACTTCATTTTCCCCGCATACTGGTGCTGTTAAAATAATATTTAAATATGAAAATACCTACTATATGTTATTGACGTCGTTCATATTTATTTAACGATTATTTTAATTTCAGTGTAACGTTATTTGACAATATATCATTTTCCGTATTGTGATTATAACAAAGCTTTAATTTGTTTTTATTAAACACCTGTTTATTAGACCATTTACCGTGACGGTTATCGCAAACTCGTGTACAAAGAGTATCTAAGTGTATGCGTAACAGTATTCTGTTACATTAAATCATCTATTTACCAATAAAAACGACCTTTAAATGAATACATTTAAAGATCGTTTTCGTGGTCGTAAACTAACGTATTTAAACTTACACGTGGATGAGTCGCCGATATACGGATCGTGATTTATGATGGATCGTCTAAAAGTTTACCTGAGCAGAAATGACAGTCAAGTCATCTCTGCTTAAGATAATTATTAGGGAACAAAAGAAATGTAATAAAAAAAATCTTACTGCAGTCTTTAGGGAGGACACATCTATCTGTATTTTCATCCTTTACAAATCCTTTTCTACAATCGCAAGCATTGTCACGGCATTCAGCTATGCAGGATACATTTTCTGCATTTTTGTAGTTTGAACAAAGTCTTCCACAGTTTATACCACAACCTGCTACTGCGTTTGGATCACCACCGCATTCAGCTATATCAACAAAATAATTTATTTAAAATTTTGTCATAACTATACTTTTATTTCAATCGTATTGAATGTTACTTTTAAATATTTAAAGGCACCATAGGAAGTATGCAATATTATCTACAGAACTTAGTGGTTTGGTCATTGGGTGCAATTAAAAAAACATCCAATGTCCCGTATCTATTTGTTTTTATAGCACATGAGTGATGATGTACATATGTAACATAAATAATAACTGATATCTACTTACGGCAATCAGTTACTGGAATACAAACTTCATCGTCATCTCTCACATAGCCCTCTTTGCAGACGCAGTCGACGGTGCAATATTTTTGGTCCATTTTGATGCAACCTGTACGGAATCCTACATCCGTACAACGCCAGGGTCCACAGCCGCTATTGCTGCAGTTTGAGAGGACCTCATTGTTGCCACAAGGTGGAGCTAGGAAAAATATATAGGTAGGTATTTTAAGCTTAATTTCTACGGAAATCGTTTTACAAAGGCTACGAAAAGACCCTTCACGAAGCCGTCATCTACGCATTCT
This sequence comes from Apamea monoglypha, assembly GCA_911387795.2. NCBI lineage: Eukaryota > Metazoa > Arthropoda > Insecta > Lepidoptera > Noctuidae > Apamea > Apamea monoglypha. The sequence goes on from OU426918.1 coordinate 7,957,097, forward strand.
GTATATAAAACAAAGTAATTTTATGCAAGAATAATTTTACTGGGAAACGAATTTTATTAATTTTGGCGTAAACATTCGCTGTTTAGTATTTACTGGGTGCATGCAACGGGACAGGGATCGTGGGAGTACTTAATTAAAATTTTAACATTTAGAACTTGTCGTTACAGTCAGTCATAATATTATTAGAGGCAAGCTAGACATGGGTGGTGTCACGGGACGCACATGGCGTGTTTACACCCTTTATTGTCACGCTTCCATCTTGGTTCAAGATGGAGCCAAGACAATGCAAAAATACTCTCAAGAAAAGTGTTTCGTTTTGTAACATTAATAAATGATCGGAGTTCGCTCAGCTGAATTTTGAGCTAAAATATTTAAACTTTTTGCCATCGATACGCTAAGAAGAAGAAGAATGATTAAGTCCCACTTACTGCATTGTTCTAGACGTACGCATTTCTTGACTTTACGATCGTACACAAAATTGTCTTTGCAAACGCAGCCATCTTTATAACATTTGCATTCAGCTGGTTTGGGACCAGGACAACGTTTGGTGCAGTTTTGGTCACAACCAGGTTCGGCATTGAAGTCTCCATCGCAAGAAACTGTAGGTATAACAACGATGCTTTGTTAACTTTCTTCATACTTTATTCCTTAAGATTTTTTTTCGGAATATGGGCGTCGTTATCGAAGCTGCCCTAGCAAGGTTAGGGCAAGAGACTTGGATTTTTTCATTGGCCAGAAATGGCAACAGGGACAAAGATGTTGTATTCAATAAGAATTTAGTGTCATCAAAGCAGACCTAGAAAGCGCTGACGTGACGACTTGGATTCTCTTCTGACGTTGGATGTGTCAGAAATGACAACGGACAGACAGAAGTAGAAGTCTGTGGAGGAGACCTTTGCCCAGTAGTAGAACATACATGATGTCATCGCTACTTACCACATTGATTTGGTCGGATACATTTTCCAGTGCTATCGTCCAATACGAAGCCTTCTCTGCAATCACAGCCGTTTAATTCGCATATTTCTGTGCAAATCACGGGTTTTGTGCTATTGTAATTGGAGCAACGTCTGCCGCAGTTTTGTCCACAACCTGATACCGCGTTTGGATCACCTCTGCATGAAGCTGTAAGAAAGTAAAACCCGATACAAATCTATCAACATAGTAATTTAAAGTCGAAGCCGGCCGTAGCCGATATTCTTTAAAGGTACAGTCAGCAGTGCGTCCCTATTAATGTGTGACTATGATGCAGTCATTCGCATAATAAAAATTTGACTTTGACAATGACTTTATGTCTAAGCAGTAAGGGTTGTTTTCGTTGTGCAATTAGTGTTAATAATGATGTGCGGTTCCCCAATGTCAAAATTTGCTTGTCATATCGAACACAATATACAGGGTAGCAGGGACATCGACGCGCAAACTGTTATCACGAATTCAGCAGGCTTTGAACATTCGTTCGGCCGTTTCCTGCCACGAAATTACTATTTGGTTCGGTCGGTCCCGATCCTACACTCCTACACTCTTTCGAATATTGACTATGGTCCCGACCCAACTGAGGCGATCCGAACTTTTTTCGCATTTTTCAATAATATTCGGTTCTGCCATGTGTCGGTCCGATCCGATCATTCGCACTTTGCACTTCGTAGTAGACCCCTTGTTTTGAAATTTTCGTCGTTTCAGAATCATGTTCTGATTGTTGGTTCCCTACCACCCTGTATTTAATTTAAATCTCGGTCTAATAATGATTGTAAAAAAAAAAACATATAATATACTAAATTGATTTTCATAGATACTTACGACATTTTTCTTTGGGAATACAAGTGCCATTTGCGGCACGTAAGAATCCCTCTTTACAAGAACATCCTTTGATACAATATGCGGGGTCAATTCTGGGACATGGTATTGGAAATCCTAATTGCGAGCAATTCTTCGGTTGACAATCGCTATTGGTACAGGCTGAATAAACTTCATTTTCCCCGCATACTGGTGCTGTTAAAATAATATTTAAATATGAAAATACCTACTATATGTTATTGACGTCATTCATATTTATTTAACGATTATTTTAATTTCAGTGTAACGTTATTTGCCAATATATCATTTTCCGTATTGTGATTATAACAAAGCTTTAATTTGTTTTTATTAAACACCTGTTTATTAGACCATTTACCGTGACGGTTATCGCAAACTCGTGTACAAAGAGTATCTAAGTGTATGCGTAACAGTATTCTGTTACATTAAATCATCTATTTACCAATAAAAACGACCTTTAAATGAATACATTTAAAGGTCGTTTTCGTGGTCGTAAACTAACGTATTTAAACTTACACGTGGATGAGTCGTCGATATACGGATCGTGATTTGTGATGGATCGTCAAAAAGTTTACCTGAGCAGAAATGACAGTCAAGTCATCTCTGCTTAAGATAATTATTAGGGAACAAAAGAAATGTAATAAAAAAAATCTTACTGCAGTCTTTAGGGAGGACACATCTATCTGTATTTTCATCCTTTACAAATCCTTTTCTACAATCGCAAGCATTGTCACGGCATTCAGCTATGCAGGATACATTTTCTGCATTTTTGTAGTTTGAACAAAGTCTTCCACAGTTTATACCACAACCTGCTACTGCGTTTGGATCACCACCGCATTCAGCTATATCAACAAAATAATTTATTTAAAATTTTGTCATAACTATATTTTTATTTCAATCGTATTGAATGTTACTGTTAAATCTTTAAAGGCACCATAGGCAGTATGCAATATTATCTACAGAACTTAGTGGTTTGGTCATTGGGTGCAATTAAAAAACATCCAATGTCCCGTATCTATTTGTTTTTATAGCACATGAGTGATGATGTACATATGTAACATAAATAATAACTGATATCTACTTACGGCAATCAGTTACTGGAATACAAACTTCATCGTCATCTCTCACATAGCCCTCTTTGCAGACGCAGTCGACGGTGCAATATTTTTGGTCCATTTTGATGCAACCTGTACGGAATCCTACATCCGTACAACGCCAGGGTCCACAGCCGCTATTGCTGCAGTTTGAGAGGACCTCATTTTTGCCACAAGGTGGAGCTAGGAAAAATATATAGGTAGGTATTTTAAGCTTAATTTCTACGGAAATCGTTTTACAAAGGCTACGAAAAGACCCTTCACGAAGCCGTCATCTACGCATTCTGTATATAAAACAAAGTAACTTTAAGCAAGAATAATTTTACTGGGAAACAAATTTTATTAATTTTGGCGTAAACATTCGCTGTTTAGTATTTACTGGGTGCATACAACGGGACAGGGATCGTGGGAGTACTTAATTAAAATTTTAACATTTAGAACTTGTCGTTACAGTCAGGTATAATATTATTAGAGGCAAGCTAGACATGGGTGGTGTCACGGGACGCACATGGCGTGTTCACACCCTTTATTGTCACGCTTCCATCTTGGTTCAAGATGGAGCCAAGACAATGCAAAAATACTCTCAAGAAAAGTTTTTCGTTTTGTAACATTAATAAATGATCGGAGTTCGCTCAGCTGAATTTTGAGCTAAAATATTTAAACTTTTTGCCATCGATACGCTAAGAAGAAGAAGAATGAATTAGTCCCACTTACTGCATTGTTCTAGACGTACGCATTTCTTGACTATACGATCGTACACAAAATTGTCTTTGCAAACGCAGCCATCTTTATAACATTTGCATTCAGCTGGTTTGGGACCAGGACAACGTTTGGTGCAGTTTTGGTCACAACCAGGTTCGGCATTGAAGTCTCCACCGCAAGAAACTGTAGGTATAACAACGATGCTTTGTTAACTTTCTTCATACTTTATTCCTTAAGATTTTTTTTCGGAATATGGGCGTCGTTATCGAAGCTGCCCTAGCAAGGTTAGGGCAAGAGACTTGGATTTTTTCATTGGCCAGGTAATGCCTAATGTCAGCAGATCCCTAAGCCACAAAAAAAAATCCCGTTTTGAGAGTTTACTAAGTATTCATCGGAAAATGGTGTCGCATCTTTAGTAATCGCTGAAGCTACGGTTTCATAGAAGAGCGTTTCCGTCATATTTATAACGGATGTCGTGAAATTCGTAATTTTCACCAGTATTTGACTTTAAAGTATCCAAAATCACTCTGCGGGGTAGTTGCGTAACACATTATCGACAGCAATGGGTTTCATGTTGACCGTTCAACAGCATACATTACGTTGTTTATGTTGTTGAGCAAACACGTTTTTCCAACAAATGAAGCAATGGATCAGCAATATCCTTCAAAATTATTCATAATTAATAAACTCCTCATAATTAATAAATTAATAAACTCCTTCACACGCTCGTAGTGCGAAAAATGATGAGCCTATTATACAGGCTGGCAGGGACATCGACGCGCAAACTGTTACCATGGATTCGGTACATTAATCTGATACTCCCTACGTTGAACTTTTTGTCGGTTATTAAAAAAAATAACCAATGAAAAACTTCTGGTCATGCATTCATGGTTACAGCTAGCGACTCGATATCCCCGCTACCCTGTACGTCAAAAATCAATCGTATTCCTCCAAAATAAAATCACGATTCGTCATAACGAATATAAATGTGTGAGCAGACAGGTAGATTGTATTATAAAAACTTACTGCAATCTTCAGGAAGAACACATTTTCCTGTGTTATCATCATACCAGTAACCTTCACGGCAATCACAACCGTTATCTTTGCATTTTTTGTCGCATTCTACAGGATGTTTCTTATTGCAATCGGAGCATTTTCTACCGCAGTTCCCACCACAGCCTGATACCGCGTTAGGATCCCCACCGCAGGAAGCTGGAAAATTTATAACATTACTCTCTAGTGTGGAATTTCCCTTTTTGCTTGCACGAAATACAAAACAAAGTTACATAAAAACCAGATATTGAGCTAACGATTTCAGTTCATGGAACTTGATTTCCTTTTAGGGTGGAATAAGACTGAATATGGTACCGTCATCAAAACTCAAAAAAAATTAATAAAAGTAGAATTGTTTAACAAACTGACAAAATAAATTTTCAGATAAAAGTTACGTGACTATTGAACAATCAGCCCTAAGTAAAACAAGAAAATACAGAAATATAAGATAGGAACAAATACTCATAGGTTTAGTAAAAAAGAACGCAGGTAAAAGTGTAGGGTCTTTAAAATATTCGATAATAGAATAATAAAACTTCTGAAATAGTAACATTCGGAGTTGTTTTTAAACACAAGACTATCAAATTAAACATAACTTTAAAATTACACATCATTCACGTAAATAGAAGTCGTAACATAATTATTTTAATACTCACGACATTCTTTTATAGGGATGCATGTTCCGTTGCTGTCTCTGGCGTAATCATTTTCACAAATGCAACCAGGCTTCCCTGGACAACTTGATGGATCAGGTCCAGGGTTTATTAGTGGCTGCGGGAACCCTACTTGCGTACAATTAAGTGGGCGGTCAGCCAAAGCTGGACAGCGAGAGTAGATTTCGTGCTCTCCTTTACAGTTTTGTGCTGGAAGGAAGAAGGGATGAGGGGTTGATGGTGAGTGTGCACTTTCTTATTGAGAAATGGTGTTCATGACGCAACCGAGGGATAACATTATTGTTCATCAGTGAAAGATACTGAAAAATTTCCTACTACACATACCTACTATAAGACCACAAGAAGTGAACAATTTTACATACATACATATAACGTTCCCACTGCTGGGACACAGGCCTCCTCCCTGTGAGAGGAAGTGGGCCGTAATCCACCACGCAGGCCCGTTGCAGGTTGGTAGATGTCACATGTCTTCGAATTTTTGGTTCTAGGACATGTCGGTTTCCTCACGAGGTTTTCCTTCACCGTTTTGAGAGTATTGGTGATGAAATAATTTACACAAAGTAAAGCGCTTGTGTGGGTTCGAACCTAAGACCTACAACTCGTAAGTCGCGGCCGTTACTGCTCGCAATGTGAACAATTTTAAATTGCGTAAAACAGCGATTTGTCTCGCATAACACTTTTTCTGACTCCTGGTAGCAACAGAACAAGCGTAAAACGAGAAAAGTTCAGGTTTACAAAAAAAAATCACTTACGACATTGATCCCTTGGTATGCATTTGCCGTCGTCATTCCTCACGTGTCCATGAATACATCGGCATCCTGGCTTACAATCACGATCACCAGGCTTAGGAGGAGGCGCACATTTGATTACACGCGGGTCTACATCGCATCGTTGAGCCGGACAGGGGGCGGGGCATACGTCATACTCCTCATTCGGGCCCGTACATGTAGCTGCTGTAAAAGATAACAGTGTTATTTTTTGAGCTGATACACGAAGTAAATACACCAGGGCTGAGAAGGTTAAAGAGTGGCTCACGCATAAAACCATTCTTTGAGGCTCCTATCAAAAAAGGATTAAATCAGAATGGCTATGAAAATATGAAATCGTTGTACAAATGTTCTTTTTGGGAAACAATACTTTATTTTCCAAAAACTTATTTAACATAACCGTTAAAAAACGGAATTCTCTCACGCATTACGCATTTTAAAAATACGTTTTAAATCTTAGTTTTTGTGTCTCCAGATTTAGGAAAAGTAAATCACTTACGACACTGATCTCTCGTAACACGACCTTTAAATGTACGTATACATTTAAGAGTCGTTTTTACTGGTAAATAGAAGATTGAACGTGTCGTAAACTAACGTGTTTAAATTTACACGTGGATGAGGCGTCGATATACGGATCGTGATTTGTGATGGATCGTTATTATTTTAAAGAATCGCCTTTTTAGGTAATGCTTAATGTCAGCAGATCCCTAAGCCACAAAGAAATCCCGTTTTGAGAGTTTACAAAGTATTCATCGGCAAAACGGTGTCGTAACTTTAGTAATCGCTGAAGCTACGGTTTCATAGAAGAGCGTTTCCGTCATATTTATAACGGATGTCGTGAAATTCGTAATTTTCACCAGTATTTGACTTTAAAGTATCCAAAATCACTCTGCGGGGTAGTTGCGTAACACATTATCGACAGCAATGGGTTTCATGTTGACCGTTCAACAGCATACATTACGTTGTTTATGTTGTTGAGCAAACACGTTTTTCCAACAAATGAAGCAATGGATCAGCAATATCCTTCAAAATTATTCATAATTAATAAACTCCTCATAATTAATAAATTAATAAACTCCTTCACACGCTCGTAGTGCGAAAAATGATGAGCCTATTATACAGGCTGGCAGGGACATCGACGCGCAAACTGTTACCATGGATTCGGTACATTAATCTGATACTCCCTACGTTGAACTTTTTGTCGGTTATTAAAAAAAATAACCAATGAAAAACTTCTGGTCATGCATTCATGGTTACAGCTAGCGACTCGATATCCCCGCTACCCTGTACGTCAAAAATCAATCGTATTCCTCCAAAATAAAATCACGATTCGTCATAACGAATATAAATGTGTGAGCAGACAGGTAGATTGTATTATAAAAACTTACTGCAATCTTCAGGAAGAACACATTTTCCTGTGTTATCATCATACCAGTAACCTTCACGGCAATCACAACCGTTATCTTTGCATTTTTTGTCGCATTCTACAGGATGTTTCTTATTGCAATCGGAGCATTTTCTACCGCAGTTCCCACCACAGCCTGATACCGCGTTAGGATCCCCACCGCAGGAAGCTGGAAAATTTATAACATTACTCTCTAGTGTGGAATTTCCCTTTTTGCTTGCACGAAATACAAAACAAAGTTACATAAAAACCAGATATTGAGCTAACGATTTCAGTTCATGGAACTTGATTTCCTTTTAGGGTGGAATAAGACTGAATATGGTACCGTCATCAAAACTCAAAAAAAATTAATAAAAGTAGAATTGTTTAACAAACTGACAAAATAAATTTTCAGATAAAAGTTACGTGACTATTGAACAATCAGCCCTAAGTAAAACAAGAAAATACAGAAATATAAGATAGGAACAAATACTCATAGGTTTAGTAAAAAAGAACGCAGGTAAAAGTGTAGGGTCTTTAAAATATTCGATAATAGAATAATAAAACTTCTGAAATAGTAACATTCGGAGTTGTTTTTAAACACAAGACTATCAAATTAAACATAACTTTAAAATTACACATCATTCACGTAAATAGAAGTCGTAACATAATTATTTTAATACTCACGACATTCTTTTATAGGGATGCATGTTCCGTTGCTGTCTCTGGCGTAATCATTTTCACAAATGCAACCAGGCTTCCCTGGACAACTTGATGGATCAGGTCCAGGGTTTATTAGTGGCTGCGGGAACCCTACTTGCGTACAATTAAGTGGGCGGTCAGCCAAAGCTGGACAGCGAGAGTAGATTTCGTGCTCTCCTTTACAGTTTTGTGCTGGAAGGAAGAAGGGATGAGGGGTTGATGGTGAGTGTGCACTTTCTTATTGAGAAATGGTGTTCATGACGCAACTGATTGTTCATCAGTGAAAGATACTGAAAAATTTCCTACTACACATACCTACTATGAGACCACAAGAAGTGAACAATTTTACATACGTACATATAACGTTCCCACTGCTGGGACACAGGCCTCCTCCCTGTGAGAGGAAGTGGGCCGTAATCCACCACGCAGGCCCGTTGCAGGTTGGTAGATGTCACATGTCTTCGAATTTTTGGTTCTAGGACATGTCGGTTTCCTCACGAGGTTTTCCTTCACCGTTTTGAGAGTATTGGTGATGAAATAATTTACACAAAGTAAAGCGCTTGTGTGGGTTCGAACCTAAGACCTACAACTCGTAAGTCGCGGCCGTTACTGCTCGCAATGTGAACAATTTTAAATTGCGTAAAACAGCGATTTGTCTCGCATAACACTTTTTCTGACTCCTGGTAGCAACAGAACAAGCGTAAAACGAGAAAAGTTCAGGTTTACAAAAAAAAATCACTTACGACATTGATCCCTTGGTATGCATTTGCCGTCGTCATTCCTCACGTGTCCATGAATACATCGGCATCCTGGCTTACAATCACGATCACCAGGCTTAGGAGGAGGCGCACATTTGATTACACGCGGGTCTACATCGCATCGTTGAGCCGGACAGGGGGCGGGGCATACGTCATACTCCTCATTCGGGCCCGTACATGTAGCTGCTGTAAAAGATAACAGTGTTATTTTTTGAGCTGATACACGAAGTAAATACACCAGGGCTGAGAAGGTTAAAGAGTGGCTCACGCATAAAACCATTCTTTGAGGCTCCTATCAAAAAAGGATTAAATCAGAATGGCTATGAAAATATGAAATCGTTGTACAAATGTTCTTTTTGGGAAACAATACTTTATTTAAAACTTACTGCAATCTTCAGGAAGAACACATTTTCCTGTGTTATCATCATACCAGTAACCTTCACGGCAATCACAACCGTTATCTTTGCATTTTTTGTCGCATTCTACAGGATCTTTCTTATTGCAATCGGAGCATTTTCTACCGCAGTTCCCACCACAACCTGATACCGCGTTAGGATCCCCACCGCAGGAAGCTGGAAAATTTATAACATTACTCTCTAGTGTGGAATTTCCCCTTTTGTTTGCACGAAATACAAAACAAAGTTACATAAAAACCAGATATTGAGCTAACGATTTCAGTTCATGGAACTTGATTTCCTTTTAGGGTGGAATAAGACTGAATATGGTAACGTCATCAAAACTTAAAAAAAAATAATAAAAGTAGAATTGTTTAACAAACTGACAAAATAAATTTTCAGATAAAAGTTACGTGACTATTGAACAATCAGCCCTAAGTAAAACAAGAAAATACAGAAATATAAGATAGGAACAGATACTCATAGGTTTAGTAAAAAAGAACGCAGGTAAAAGTGTAGGGTCTTTAAAATATTCGATAATAGAATAATAAAACTTCTGAAATAGTAACATTCGGAGTTGTTTTTAAACATAAGACTATCAAATTAAACATAACTTTAAAATTACACATCATTCACGTAAATAGAAGTCGTAACATAATTATTTTAATACTCACGACATTCTTTTATAGGGATGCATGTTCCGTTGCTGTCTCTGGCGTAATCATTTTCACAAATGCAACCAGGCTTCCCTGGACAACTTGATGGATCAGGTCCAGGGTTTATTAGTGGCTGCGGGAACCCTACTTGCGTACAATTAAGTGGGCGGTCAGCCAAAGCTGGACAGCGAGAGTAGATTTCGTGCTCTCCTTTACAGTTTTGTGCTGGAAGGAAGAAGGGATGAGGGGTTGATGGTGAGTGTGCACTTTCTTATTGAGAAATGGTGTTCATGACGCAACTGATTGTTCATCAGTGAAAGATACTGAAAAATTTCCTACTACACATACCTACTATGAGACCACAAGAAGTGAACAATTTTACATACGTACATATAACGTTCCCACTGCTGGGACACAGGCCTCCTCCCTGTGAGAGGAAGTGGGCCGTAATCCACCACGCAGGCCCGTTGCAGGTTGGTAGATGTCACATGTCTTCGAATTTTTGGTTCTAGGACATGTCGGTTTCCTCACGAGGTTTTCCTTCACCGTTTTGAGAGTATTGGTGATGAAATAATTTACACAAAGTAAAGCGCTTGTGTGGGTTCGAACCTAAGACCTACAACTCGTAAGTCGCGGCCGTTACTGCTCGCAATGTGAACAATTTTAAATTGCGTAAAACAGCGATTTGTCTCGCATAACACTTTTTCTGACTCCTGGTAGCAACAGAACAAGCGTAAAACGAGAAAAGTTCAGGTTTACAAAAAAAAATCACTTACGACATTGATCCCTTGGTATGCATTTGCCGTCGTCATTCCTCACGTGTCCATGAATACATCGGCATCCTGGCTTACAATCACGATCACCAGGCTTAGGAGGAGGCGCACATTTGATTACACGCGGGTCTACATCGCATCGTTGAGCCGGACAGGGGGCGGGGCATACGTCATACTCCTCATTCGGGCCCGTACATGTAGCTGCTGTAAAAGATAACAGTGTTATTTTTTGAGCTGATACACGAAGTAAATACACCAGGGCTGAGAAGGTTAAAGAGTGGCTCACGCATAAAACCATTCTTTGAGGCTCCTATCAAAAAAGGATTAAATCAGAATGGCTATGAAAATATGAAATCGTTGTACAAATGTTCTTTTTGGGAAACAATACTTTATTTAAAACTTACTGCAATCTTCAGGAAGAACACATTTTCCTGTGTTATCATCATACCAGTAACCTTCACGGCAATCACAACCGTTATCTTTGCATTTTTTGTCGCATTCTACAGGATCTTTCTTATTGCAATCGGAGCATTTTCTACCGCAGTTCCCACCACAACCTGATACCGCGTTAGGATCCCCACCGCAGGAAGCTGGAAAATTTATAACATTACTCTCTAGTGTGGAATTTCCCCTTTTGTTTGCACGAAATACAAAACAAAGTTACATAAAAACCAGATATTGAGCTAACGATTTCAGTTCATGGAACTTGATTTCCTTTTAGGGTGGAATAAGACTGAATATGGTAACGTCATCAAAACTTAAAAAAAAATAATAAAAGTAGAATTGTTTAACAAACTGACAAAATAAATTTTCAGATAAAAGTTACGTGACTATTGAACAATCAGCCCTAAGTAAAACAAGAAAATACAGAAATATAAGATAGGAACAGATACTCATAGGTTTAGTAAAAAAGAACGCAGGTAAAAGTGTAGGGTCTTTAAAATATTCGATAATAGAATAATAAAACTTCTGAAATAGTAACATTCGGAGTTGTTTTTAAACATAAGACTATCAAATTAAACATAACTTTAAAATTACACATCATTCACGTAAATAGAAGTCGTAACATAATTATTTTAATACTCACGACATTCTTTTATAGGGATGCATGTTCCGTTGCTGTCTCTGGCGTAATCATTTTCACAAATGCAACCAGGCTTCCCTGGACAACTTGATGGATCAGGTCCAGGGTTTATTAGTGGCTGCGGGAACCCTACTTGCGTACAATTAAGTGGGCGGTCAGCCAAAGCTGGACAGCGAGAGTAGATTTCGTGCTCTCCTTTACAGTTTTGTGCTGGAAGGAAGAAGGGATGAGGGGTTGATGGTGAGTGTGCACTTTCTTATTGAGAAATGGTGTTCATGACGCAACTGATTGTTCATCAGTGAAAGATACTGAAAAATTTCCTACTACACATACCTACTATGAGACCACAAGAAGTGAACAATTTTACATACATACATATAACGTTCCCACTGCTGGGACACAGGCCTCCTCTCTGTGAGAGGGAGTGGGCCGTAATCCACCACGCAGGCCCGGTGCAGGTTGGTATATGTCACATGTCTTCGAATTTTTGGTTCTAGGACATGTCGGTTTCCTCACGAGGTTTTCCTTCACCGTTTTGAGAGTATTGGTGATGAAATAATTTACACAAAGTAAAGCGCCTGTGTGGGTTCGAACCTAAGACCTACAACTCGTAAGCCGCGGCCGTTACTGCTCGCAATGTGAACAATTTTAAATTGCGTAAAACAGTGATTTGTCTAGCATAACACTTTTTCTGACTCCTGGTAGCAACAGAACAAGCGTAAAACGAGAAAAGTTCAGGTTTACAAAAAAAAATCACTTACGACATTGATCCCTTGGTATGCATTTGCCGTCGTCATTCCTCACGTGTCCATGAATACATCGGCATCCTGGCTTACAATTAGAGTCACCAGGCTTTGGGGGAGCCGCCCCACATTTGATTACACGCGGGTCTACATCGCATCGTTGAGCCGGACAGGGGGCGGGGCATACGTCATACTCCTCATTCGGGCCCGTACATGTAGCTGCTGTAAAAGATAACAGTGTTATTTTTTGAGCTGATACACGAAGTAAATACACCAGGGCTGAGAAGGTTAAAGAGTGGCTCACGCATAAAACCATTCTTTGAGGCTCCTATCAAAAAAGGATTAAATCAGAATGGCTATGAAAATATGAAATCGTTGTACAAATGTTCTTTTTGGGAAACAATACTTTATTTTCCAAAAACTTATTTAACATAACCGTTAAAAAACGGAATTCTCTCACGCATTACGCATTTTAAAAATACGTTTTAAATCTTAGTTTTTGTGTCTCCAGATTTAGGAAAAGTAAATCACTTACGACACTGATCTCTCGTAACACGACCTTTAAATGTATACATTTAAGAGTCGTTTTTACTGGTACATAGAAGATTGAACGTGTCGTAAACTAACGTATTTAAATTTACACGTGGATGAGGCGTCGATATACGGATCGTGATTTGTGATGGATCGTTATTATTTTAAAGAATCGCCTTTTTAGGTAATGCTTAATGTCAGCAGATCCCTAAGCCACAAAGAAATCCCGTTTTGAGAGTTTACAAAGTATTCATCGGCAAAACGGTGTCGTAACTTTAGTAATCGCTGAAGCTACGGTTTCATAGAAGAGCGTTTCCGTCATATTTATAACGGATGTCGTGAAATTCTGTCATTTTCACCAGTATTTGACTTTAAAGTGTCCAAAATCGGTAGCAATGGGATTCATTTTTGACAGTTCAACAGCATTCATTGCGTTGTTTATGTTGTTGAGCAAACACATTTTTCCAACAAATAAAGTAATGGATCAGCAATATCCTTCAAAATTATTCAGATTAAGATTGATAGTGTGTTACTCAATTAGGGTGCTGTATTTGGGCATTATGGCCGCATATGGCGGTTGCTGGTCTTCTAGGAAACCTTTATCGGTTAATTTTTAACCTAAGTAACTACCCACAGTTAGTTTAGATTAGTGTTCGTGCAAACGAGCAATAAACTCCTTCACACGCTCGTAGTGCGAAAAATGATGAGCCTATTATACAGGCTGGCAGGGACATCGACGCGCAAACTGTTACCATGGATTCGGTACATTAATCTGATACTCCCTACGTTGAACTTTTTGTCGGTTATTAAAAAAAATAACCAATGAAAAACTTCTGGTCATGCATTCATGGTTACAGCTAGCGACTCGATATCCCCGCTACCCTGTACGTCAAAAATCAATCGTATTCCTCCAAAATAAAATCACGATTCGTCATGACGGATACAAATGTGTGAGCAGACAGGTAGATTGTATTATAAAAACTTACTGCAATCTTCAGGAAGAACACATTTTCCTGTGTTATCATCATACCAGTAACCTTCACGGCAATCACAACCGTTATCTTTGCATTTTTTGTCGCATTCTACAGGATGTTTCTTATTGCGATCGGAGCATTGTCTACCGCAGTTCCCACCACACCCTGATACCGCGTTAGGATCCCCACCGCAGGAAGCTGGAAAATTTATAACATTACTCTCTAGTGTGGAATTTCCCCTTTTGTTTGCACGAAATACAAAACAAAGTTACATAACAACTAGATATTGAGCTAACGATTTCAGTTCATGGAATTTGATTTCCTTTTAGGGTGGAATAAGACTGAATATGGTAACGTCATTAAAAGTAAAAAAAAAAATCATAAAAGTAGAATTGTTTAACAAATAAAGTTGGTCGAAATAAAAAAAATTGTATCCCTGCAACATAGGGTGTAAAATTATCGGGAAATAAATAAAAAGAATATTCTAGCATGGATAGAAAACAGAACTCTGAACTGTTTGTAAGGGCTGATTTTTCAATAATCAGATAACTTTTATCTGAGGAATAAACATTGCGGTTTGACAGCTTGTGTGTAGAAAGTATGTCAAACTGTCATAATCATTTTTCAGATAAAAGTTATGTGACTATTGAACAATCAGCCTTATGGATTGCAAGAAAATACAGAAATATAAGATAGGAACAAATACTCATAGATTTAGTAAAAAATAACGCAGGTAAAAGGTAGGGAGTCTTTAAAATACATATTCGACAATAGAATAATAAATCTTCTGAAATAGTAACATTTGCAGTTGTTTTTAAACATAAGACTATCAAATTAAACATAACTTTAAAATTACACATCATTCACGTAAATAGAAGTCGTAACATAATTATTTTAATACTCACGACATTCTTTTATAGGGATGCATGTTCCGTTGCTGTCTCTGGCGTAATCATTTTCACAAATGCAACCAGGCTTCCCTGGACAACTTGATGGATCAGGTCCAGGGTTTATTAGTGGCTGCGGGAACCCTACTTGCGTACAATTAAGTGGGCGGCCAGCCAAAGCTGGACAGCGAGAGTAGACTTCGTGCTCTCCTTTACAGTTTTGTGCTGGAAGGAAGAAGGGAAGACGGGGTTAATGTTGAGTGTGCACTTTCTTATTGAGAAATGGTGTTAATGACGCAACTGAGGGATAACATTATTGTTCATCAGTGAAAGATATTGAAAAAATTCCTACTACATGTACCTACTAAGAGACCACAAGAAGTGAACAATTTTATATATGTACATACATATAACGTTCCCACTGCTGGGACACAGGCCTCCTCTCTGTGAGAGGGAGTGGGCCGTAATCCACCACGCAGGCCCGGTACAGGTTGGTAGATGTCACATGTCTTCGAATTGTTAGGTTCTAGGACATGTCCGTTTCCTCTCGAGGTTTTCCTTCACCGTCTTGAGAGCAGTGGTGATGAAATAATTTACACAAAGTAAAGCGCCTGTCTGGGTTCGAACCTAAGTCGCGGCCGTTACTGCTCGCAATGTGAACAATTTTAAATTGCGTGAAACAGTGATTTGTCTCGCATAACGCTTTTTCTGACTCCTGGTAGCAACAGAAAAAGCGTACAACGAGAAAAGTTCAGGTTTACAAAAAAAAAATCACTTACGACATTGATCCCTTGGTATGCATTTGCCGTCGTCATTCCTCACGTGTCCATGAATACATCGGCATCCTGGCTTACAATTAGAGTCACCAGGCTTTGGGGGAGCCGCCCCACATTTGATTACACGCGGGTCTACATCGCATCGTTGAGCCGGACAGGGGGCGGGGCATACGTCATACTCCTCATTCGGGCCCGTACATGTAGCTGCTGTAAAAGATAACAGTGTTATTTTTTGAGCTGATACACGAAGTAAATACACCAGGACTGAGAAGGTTAAAGAGTGGCTCACGCACAAAACCATTCTTTGAGGCTCCTATCAAAAAAGGATTAAATCAGAATGGCTATGAAAATATGAAATCGTTGTACAAATGTTCTTTTTGGGAAACAATACTTTATTTTCCAAAAACTTATTTAACATAACCGTTAAAAAACGGAATTCTCTCACGCATTACGCATTTTAAAAATACGTTTTAAATCTTAGTTTTTGTGTCTCCAGATTTAGGAAAAGTAAATCACTTACGACACTGATCTCTCGTAACACGACCTTTAAATGTATACATTTAAGAGTCGTTTTTACTGGTAAATAGAAGATTGAACGTGTCGTAAACTAACGTGTTTAAATTTACACGTGGATGAGGCGTCGATATACGGATCGTGATTTGTGATGGATCGTTATTATTTTAAAGAATCGCCTTTTTAGGTAATGCTTAATGTCAGCAGATCCCTAAGCCACAAAGAAATCCCGTTTTGAGAGTTTACAAAGTATTCATCGGCAAAACGGTGTCGTAACTTTAGTAATCGCTGAAGCTACGGTTTCATAGAAGAGCGTTTCCGTCATATTTATAACGGATGTCGTGAAATTCTGTCATTTTCACCAGTATTTGACTTTAAAGTGTCCAAAATCGGTAGCAATGGGATTCATTTTTGACAGTTCAACAGCATTCATTGCGTTGTTTATGTTGTTGAGCAAACACATTTTTCCAACAAATAAAGTAATAGATCAGCAATATCCTTCAAAATTATTCAGATTAAGATTGATAGTGTGTTACTCAATTAGGGTGCTGTATTTGGGCATTATGGCCGCATGTGGCGGTTGCTGGTCTTTAGGAAACCTTTAATGGTTAATTTTTAACCTAAGTCACCACCAACAGTTAGGTTAGATTAGTGTTCGTGCAAACGAGCAATAAACTCCTTCACACGCTCGTAGTGCGAAAAATGATGAGCCTATTATACAGGCTGGCAGGGACATCGACGCGCAAACTGTTACCATGGATTCGGTACATTAATCTGATACTCCCTACGTTGAACTTTTTGTCGGTTATTAAAAAAAATAACCAATGAAAAACTTCTGGTCATGCATTCATGGTTACAGCTAGCGACTCGATATCCCCGCTACCCTGTACGTCAAAAATCAATCGTATTCCTCCAAAATAAAATCACGATTCGTCATGACGGATACAAATGTGTGAGCAGACAGGTAGATTGTATTATAAACACTTACTGCAATCTTCAGGAAGAACACATTTTCCTGTGTTATCATCATACCAGTAACCTTCACGGCAATCACAACCGTTATCTTTGCATTTTTTGTTGCATTTTACAGGATGTTTCTTGTTGCGATCGGAGCAATGTCTACCGCTGTTCTTACCACACCCTGATACCGCGTTAGGATCCCCACCGCAGGAAGCTGGAAAATTTATAACATTACTCTATAATGTGGAATTTCCCCTTTTGTTTGCACGAAATACAAAACAAAGTTACATAAAAACTAGATATTGAGATAACGATTTCAGTTCATGGAATTTGATTTTCTTTTAGGGTGGAATAAGACTGAATATGGTAACGTCATCAACCTCAAAAAAATTAATAAAAGTAGAATTGCTTAACAAATAAAGTTGCTCGAAATAAAAAACAAAATATCCTTGCAACATGGGCTGTAAAATTATCGAGAAATAAATAAAAATAATTTTCTAGTATGGATAGATAACAGAACTCTGAACTATGTACAAGTACCCAGTACTGTAAGGGCTGATTTTTCAATAATCAAATAACTTTTATCTGAGGAATAAACACTGAGTATGTCAAACTGTCATAATTATTTTTAAGATAAAAGTTATATGACTATTGAATAATCAGCCCTAAGTAATACAAGAAAATACAGAAATATAAGATAGGAACAAGTACTCATAGATGTAGTAAAAAAGAACGCAGGTAAAAGTGTAGGGAGTCTTTAAAATATTCGATAATAGAATAATAAAACTTCTGAAATAGTAACATTCGCAGTTGTTTGTAAACATAAGACTATCAAATTAAACATAATTTTAAAATTACACATCAATCACGTAAATAGAAGTCGTAACATAATTATTTTAATACTCACGACATTTTTTTATAGGGATGCATGTTCCGTTGCTGTCTCTGGCGTAACCATTTTCACAAATGCAACCAGGCTTCCCTGGACAACTTGACGGATCAGGTCCAGGGTTTATTAGTGGCTGCGGGAACCCTACTTGCGTACAATTAAGTGGGCGGCCAGCCAAAGCTGGACAGCGAGAGTAGACTTCGTGCTTTCCTTTACAGTTTTGTGCTGGAAGGAAGAAGGGATGAGGGATTGATGGTGAGTGTGCACTTTCTTATTGAGAAATGGTGTTCATGACGCAACTGAGGGATAACATTATTGTTCATCAGTGAAAGATACTGAAAAATTTCCTACTACAGATACCTACTATGAGACCACAAGAAGTGAACAATTTTACATACATACATATAACGTTCCCACTGCTGGGACACAGGCCTCCTCTCTGTGAGAGGGAGTGGGCCGTAATCCACCACGCAGGCCCGGTGCAGGTTGGTAGATGTCACATGTCTTCGAATTTTTGATTCTAGGACATGTCGGTTTCCTCACGAGGTTTTCCTTCACCGTCTTGAGAGCAGTGGTGATGAAATAATTTACACAAAGTAAAGCGCCTGTCTGGGTTCGAACCTAAGTCGCGGCCGTTACTGCTCGCAATGTGAACAATTTTAAATTGCGTAAAACAGTGATTTGCCTCGCATAACACTGTTTCTGACTCCTGGTAGCAACAGAAAAAGCGTAAAACGAGAAAAGTTCAGGTTTACAAAAATAAATCACTTACGACATTGATCCCTTGGTATGCATTTGCCGTCGTCATTCCTCACGTGTCCATTAATACATCGGCATCCTGGCTTACAATTACGATCACCAGGCTTTGGAGGAGGCGCACATTTGATTACACGCGGGTCTACATCGCATCGTTGAGCCGGACAGGGGGCGGGGCATACGTCATACTCCTCATTCGGGCCCGTACATGTAGCTGCTGTAAAAGATAACAGTGTTATTTTTTGAGCTGATACACGAAGTAAATACACCAGGGCTGAGAAGGTTAAAGAGTGGCTCACGCATAAAACCATTCTTTGAGGCTCCTATCAAAAAAGGATTAAATCAGAATGGCTATGAAAATATGAAATCGTTGTACAAATGTTCTTTTTGGGAAACAATACTTTATTTTCCAAAAACTTATTTAACATAACCGTTAAAAAACGGAATTCTCTCACGCATTACGCATTTTAAAAATACGTTTTAAATCTTAGTTTTTGTGTCTCCAGATTTAGGAAAAGTAAATCACTTACGACACTGATCTCTCGTAACACGACCTTTAAATGTACGTATACATTTAAGAGTCGTTTTTACTGGTAAATAGAAGATTGAACGTGTCGTAAACTAACGTGTTTAAATTTACACGTGGATGAGGCGTCGATATACGGATCGTGATTTGTGATGGATCGTTATTATTTTAAAGAATCGCCTTTTTAGGTAATGCTTAATGTCAGCAGATCCCTAAGCCACAAAGAAATCCCGTTTTGAGAGTTTACAAAGTATTCATCGGCAAAACGGTGTCGTAACTTTAGTAATCGCTGAAGCTACGGTTTCATAGAAGAGCGTTTCCGTCATATTTATAACGGATGTCGTGAAATTCGTAATTTTCACCAGTATTTGACTTTAAAGTATCCAAAATCACTCTGCGGGGTAGTTGCGTAACACATTATCGACAGCAATGGGTTTCATGTTGACCGTTCAACAGCATACATTACGTTGTTTATGTTGTTGAGCAAACACGTTTTTCCAACAAATGAAGCAATGGATCAGCAATATCCTTCAAAATTATTCATAATTAATAAACTCCTCATAATTAATAAATTAATAAACTCCTTCACACGCTCGTAGTGCGAAAAATGATGAGCCTATTATACAGGCTGGCAGGGACATCGACGCGCAAACTGTTACCATGGATTCGGTACATTAATCTGATACTCCCTACGTTGAACTTTTTGTCGGTTATTAAAAAAAATAACCAATGAAAAACTTCTGGTCATGCATTCATGGTTACAGCTAGCGACTCGATATCCCCGCTACCCTGTACGTCAAAAATCAATCGTATTCCTCCAAAATAAAATCACGATTCGTCATAACGAATATAAATGTGTGAGCAGACAGGTAGATTGTATTATAAAAACTTACTGCAATCTTCAGGAAGAACACATTTTCCTGTGTTATCATCATACCAGTAACCTTCACGGCAATCACAACCGTTATCTTTGCATTTTTTGTCGCATTCTACAGGATGTTTCTTATTGCGATCGGAGCATTGTCTACCGCAGTTCCCACCACACCCTGATACCGCGTTAGGATCCCCACCGCAGGAAGCTGGAAAATTTATAACATTACTCTCTAGTGTGGAATTTCCCCTTTTGTTTGCACGAAATACAAAACAAAGTTACATAACAACTAGATATTGAGCTAACGATTTCAGTTCATGGAATTTGATTTCCTTTTAGGGTGGAATAAGACTGAATATGGTAACGTCATTAAAAGTCAAAAAAAATTCATAAAAGTAGAATTGTTTAACAAATAAAGTTGGTCGAAATAAAAAAAATTGTATCCCTGCAACATAGGGTGTAAAATTATCGGGAAATAAATAAAAATAATATTCTAGCATGGATAGAAAACAGAACTCTGAACTGTTTGTAAGGGCTGATTTTTCAATAATCAGATAACTTTTATCTGAGGAATAAACATTGCGGTTTGACAGCTTGTGTGTAGAAAGTATGTCAAACTGTCATAATCATTTTTCAGATAAAAGTTATGTGACTATTGAACAATCAGCCTTATGGATTGCAAGAAAATACAGAAATATAAGATAGGAACAAATACTCATAGATTTAGTAAAAAAGAACGCAGGTAAAAGTGTAGGGAGTCTTTAAAATACATATTCGACAATAGAATAATAAATCTTCTGAAATAGTAACATTTGCAGTTGTTTTTAAACATAAGACTATCAAAAATAACATAACATAACTTTAAAATTACACACCATTCACGTAAATAGAAGTCGTAACATAATTATTTTAATACTCACGACATTCTTTTATAGGGATGCATGTTCCGTTGCTGTCTCTGGCGTAATCATTTTCACAAATGCAACCAGGCTTCCCTGGACAACTTGATGGATCAGGTCCAGGGTTTATTAGTGGCTGCGGGAACCCTACTTGCGTACAATTAAGTGGGCGGCCAGCCAAAGCTGGACAGCGAGAGTAGACTTCGTGCTCTCCTTTACAGTTTTGTGCTGGAAGGAAGAAGGGAAGACGGGGTTAATGTTGAGTGTGCACTTTCTTATTGAGAAATGGGTGTTAATGACGCAACTGAGGGATAACATTATTGTTCATCAGTGAAAGATATTGAAAAAATTCCTACTACATGTACCTACTAGGAGACCACAAGAAGTGAACAATTTTATATATGTACATACATATAACGTTCCCACTGCTGGGACACAGGCCTCCTCTCTGTGGGAGGGAGTGGGCCGTAATCCACCACGCAGGCCCGGTACAGGTTGGTAGATGTCACATGTCTTCGAATTGTTAGGTTCTAGGACATGTCCGTTTCCTCACGAGGTTTTCCTTCACCGTCTTGAGAGCAGTGGTGATGAAATAATTTACACAAAGTAAAGCGCCTGTCTGGGTTCGAACCTAAGTCGCGGCCGTTACTGCTCGCAATGTGAACAATTTTAAATTGCGTGAAACAGTGATTTGTCTCGCATAACACTTTTTCTGACTCCTGGTAGCAACAGAAAAAGCGTACAACGAGAAAAGTTCAGGTTTACAAAAAAAAAATCACTTACGACATTGATCCCTTGGTATGCATTTGCCGTCGTCATTCCTCACGTGTCCATGAATACATCGGCATCCTGGCTTACAATCACGATCACCAGGCTTAGGAGGAGGCGCACATTTGATTACACGCGGGTCTACATCGCATCGTTGAGCCGGACAGGGGGCGGGGCATACGTCATACTCCTCATTCGGGCCCGTACATGTAGCTGCTGTAAAAGATAACAGTGTTATTTTTTGAGCTGATACACGAAGTAAATACACCAGGGCTGAGAAGGTTAAAGAGTGGCTCACGCATAAAACCATTCTTTGAGGCTCCTATCAAAAAAGGATTAAATCAGAATGGCTATGAAAATATGAAATCGTTGTACAAATGTTCTTTTTGGGAAACAATACTTTATTTTCCAAAAACTTATTTAACATAACCGTTAAAAAACGGAATTCTCTCACGCATTACGCATTTTAAAAATACGTTTTAAATCTTAGTTTTTGTGTCTCCAGATTTAGGAAAAGTAAATCACTTACGACACTGATCTCTCGTAACACGACCTTTAAATGTATACATTTAAGAGTCGTTTTTACTGGTAAATAGAAGATTGAACGTGTCGTAAACTAACGTATTTAAATTTACACGTGGATGAGGCGTCGATATACGGATCGTGATTTGTGATGGATCGTTATTATTTTAAAGAATCGCCTTTTTAGGTAATGCTTAATGTCAGCAGATCCCTAAGCCACAAAGAAATCCCGTTTTGAGAGTTTACAAAGTATTCATCGGCAAAACGGTGTCGTAACTTTAGTAATCGCTGAAGCTACGGTTTCATAGAAGAGCGTTTCCGTCATATTTATAACGGATGTCGTGAAATTCTGTCATTTTCACCAGTATTTGACTTTAAAGTGTCCAAAATCGGTAGCAATGGGATTCATTTTTGACAGTTCAACAGCATTCATTGCGTTGTTTATGTTGTTGAGCAAACACATTTTTCCAACAAATAAAGTAATGGATCAGCAATATCCTTCAAAATTATTCAGATTAAGATTGATAGTGTGTTACTCAATTAGGGTGCTGTATTTGGGCATTATGGCCGCATATGGCGGTTGCTGGTCTTCTAGGAAACCTTTATCGGTTAATTTTTAACCTAAGTAACTACCTACAGTTAGTTTAGATTAGTGTTCGTGCAAACGAGCAATAAACTCCTTCACACGCTCGTAGTGCGAAAAATGATGAGCCTATTATACAGGCTGGCAGGGACATCGACGCGCAAACTGTTACCATGGATTCGGTACATTAATCTGATACTCCCTACGTTGAACTTTTTGTCGGTTATTAAAAAAAATAACCAATGAAAAACTTCTGGTCATGCATTCATGGTTACAGTTAGCGACTCGATATCCCCGCTACCCTGTACGTCAAAAATCAATCGTATTCCTCCAAAATAAAATCACGATTCGTCATGACGGATACAAATGTGTGAGCAGACAGGTAGATTGTATTATAAAAACTTACTGCAATCTTCAGGAAGAACACATTTTCCTGTGTTATCATCATACCAGTAACCTTCACGGCAATCACAACCGTTATCTTTGCATTTTTTGTTGCATTTTACAGGATGTTTCTTGTTGCGATCGGAGCAATGTCTACCGCTGTTCTTACCACACCCTGATACCGCCTTAGGATCCCCGCCGCAGGAAGCTGGAAAATTTATAACATTACTCTATAATGTGGAATTTCCCCTTTTGTTTGCACGAAATACAAAACAAAGTTACATAAAAACTAGATATTGAGATAACGATATTAGTTCATGGAATTTGATTTTCTTTTAGGGTGGAATAAGACTGAATATGGTAACGTCATCAACCTCAAAAAAATTAATAAAAGTAGAATTGTTTAACAAATAAAGTTGCTCGAAATAAAAAACAAAATATCCTTGCAACATAGGCTGTAAAATTATCGAGAAATTAATAAAAATAATTTTCTAGCATGGATAGACAACAGAACTCTGAACTATGTACAAGTACTCAGTACTGTAAGGGCTGATTTTTCAATAATCAAATAACTTTTATGTGAGGAATAAACACTGAGTATGTCAAACTGTCATAATTATTTTTAAGATAAAAGTTCTCACTATTGAATAATCAGCCCTAAGTAATACAAGAAAATACAGAAATATAAGATAGGAACAAATACTCATAGATGTAGTAAAAAAGAACGCAGGTAAAAGTGTAGGGTCTTTAAAATATTCGATAATAGAATAATCAAACTTCTGAAATAGTAACATTCGGAGTTGTTTGTAAACATAAGACTATCAAATTAAACATAACTTTAAAATTACACATCATTCACGTAAATAGAAGTCGTAACATAATTATTTTAATACTCACGACATTTTTTTATAGGGATGCATATTCCGTTGCTGTCTCTGGCGTAACCATTTTCACAAATGCAACCAGGCTTCCCTGGACAACTTGATGGATCAGGTCCAGGGTTTATTAGTGGCTGCGGGAACCCTACTTGCGTACAATTAAGTGGGCGGCCAGCCAAAGCTGGACAGCGAGAGTAGACTTCGTGCTTTCCTTTACAGTTTTGTGCTGGAAGGAAGAAGGGATGAGGGGTTGATGGTGAGTGTGCACTTTCTTATTGAGAAATGGTGTTCATGACGCAACTGATTGTTCATCAGTGAAAGATACTGAAAAATTTCCTACTACACATACCTACTATGAGACCACAAGAAGTGAACAATTTTACATACATACATATAACGTTCCCACTGCTGGGACACAGGCCTCCTCTCTGTGAGAGGGAGTGGGCCGTAATCCACCACGCAGGCCCGGTGCAGGTTGGTAGATGTCACATGTCTTCGAATTTTTGATTCTAGGACATGTCGGTTTCCTCACGATGTTTTCCTTCACCGTCTTGAGAGCAGTGGTGATGAAATAATTTACACAAAGTAAAGCGCCTGTCTGGGTTCGAACCTAAGACCTACAACTCGTAAGTCGCGGCCGTTACTGCTCGCAATGTGAACAATTTTAAATTGCGTAAAACAGTGATTTGCCTCGCATAACACTGTTTCTGACTCCTGGTAGCAACAGAAAAAGCGTAAAACGAGAAAAGTTCAGGTTTACAAAAATAAATCACTTACGACATTGATCCCTTGGTATGCATTTGCCGTCGTCATTCCTCACGTGTCCATTAATACATCGGCATCCTGGCTTACAATTACGATCACCAGGCTTTGGAGGAGGCGCACATTTGATTACACGCGGGTCTACATCGCATCGTTGAGCCGGACAGGGGGCGGGGCATACGTCATACTCCTCATTCGGGCCCGTACAAGTAGCTAGTGTAAAAAAAAACGGTGTTATTTTTTGAGCTGATACACGAAGTAAATACATCAGGGCTGAGAAGATTAAAGAGTGGCTCACGCACAAAACCACTCTTAGGCTCCTATCAAAAAAGGATTAAATCAGAATGTCTATAAAAATATGAAATCTTTGTACAAATATTCTTTTTGGGAAACAATACTTTATTTTCCATAAACTTATTTAACATAACCGTTAAAAAACTGAATTATCTCATGCATTACGCATTTTAAAAAAACGTTTTTATATCTTAGTTTTTGTATCTCCAGATTTAGGAAAAAGAAATCACTTACGACACTGATCTCTCGTAACACAAATGCCTTCAGGGTTTCTCACAAAACCGTCAGCACATCGACAGCCTGGGTCACACTCAGGGTCACCAGGTCTTGGAGGGGGTATGCAATCAATCAGTCTCTCGTCCACATCGCATCGACGGGGAGGACAAGGGGCGGGACAAATGTCGTACACTTCATTCGGATTCGTGCATTGAGCTGTTTTAAGGAAACGGGTATATTTCAAAATGGCCAGATAAATTTTTAAGAGACGCAGAAGAAAAAAATGCGCATCGACCACCAATTAATTTGAAAATAAGGTCTTGATATTTTGTTACAATCCCATTTTGACAGGAGCCATACTGATTTGGAGATGCAGAGTAAGCACTAACGAATGCCGCACTCCCCTACTCAAGGTAATAGGAGGAACGTGAAGTTTTAGTCGGTAAAAGTCTGATCCCTCTAATCTTACCTAACCCTCACTCCAGAAGGAACCCTCCTTGTGGGGAGTTTCCTAGGACACAATCAAGAAATACTAAACAT
The DNA here is from genome assembly GCA_911387795.2 of Apamea monoglypha. Classification (NCBI taxonomy): domain Eukaryota; kingdom Metazoa; phylum Arthropoda; class Insecta; order Lepidoptera; family Noctuidae; genus Apamea; species Apamea monoglypha. The sequence goes on from OU426918.1 coordinate 7,983,220, forward strand.
GATATTATGGTCAAGTTTTTCTACTCACGACAGTCACATTCAAGTACACAGTTTCCCGCAGCATTTCGTAAGTATCCGTCTCTACATCGACAGCCAGGTTCACAATCACATTTTTCTATTGCAAGACACGATACTGCAGCTATATTCACACCACATCGACGGGGTGGGCAATCAGAGAAACATGGGTCTAATGTTTCATTCTTGGCGCAATCGTATTCTGTAATGGAAATTATTCAATTTCTGAATCATCTGAATCAAAACGAAAGTCGAATTTGATTTGAAATTCGAATATTATTTATTGGTATCAATTTTTTTTTGCAACAACCACTACATACATCGATTTTCCTATTATGACAAATAATAAAATACTTACTACACTCTTTCTCAGGGATACAAGTACCAGCTCTGTTTTTAAGAAAGCCGTCTGCGCATCTGCAACCAGGTTTGCAGTCACTAGAACCAGGTTTAGGTGCAGGGGCACAGAGAATCAGAGCTTTGTTGACCCCGCACTCCCTTGGCGGACATGGATTCGGGCAAAGGTCGTAAATTTCATTAGGTTTCTTACATTTGCGATGAGCTGGAATAAAATAATAGGATGTCATTTGAAATAAACACTAGTGCTTTAAAATCTTATGTAAAATTAGATAACTATTATTTCTATTGTGCTATATTTACTGTTTTGTTTTATTAAACAATTTATGTATTATATTAAATTAGAACTGCACCATAATTGCGTAACACTTTATCAATCTTAATCTGAATTTTAAGGATACTGCTAATCCATAGCTTCATATATTCGAAAAATTATCTGCTCAAAAACGTAAATAACGCAATGAATGTTGTTGAACTGTCACAATGAAAGCCATTGCTACTGAGAGTGTGTTACACAATTACCCGCTACCAAAATTGTTTTACTATAGTACCCAGTTATCATATTTATCATACAATATAAATTCTATTAAGTTTCGAAATAGTCGTAGACTAGTTACAATACATTGAATTTACTTACGATTACCGTGACCACTCTCTTCAGAATATGGACCAGGGTGTTGTTTGGTTCCTAGAAGATTGAGATTTGTTTTAATTTTCTCCCTTTGAAGTTAAATTTAAAGACAATTTCCACTTATTTTTTATTAATTTATTTAAAAAAAAAAACTCAGTTTGGATGACTCGCTCAGAAATTTATTAATATTATCTTTTTTTTTTTTAAAGCCATGTTTTCTCCCTTGAAGTTACTTTTGATGACTATATGATTCATTTCTCTTAATTGTAATTAAGTAATTTATTAAAAAAAACATGTTTAGGCTATGAATTGCTCAGGATATAATATTAATAACATCAATTTGTTTAACAATAAAAAAAAAAACATTTTTTACAGAACTGAAGTTTGTATATTAATCCTTGTAACAATCATGTTAGTTTACATAGCTGAACTTCAGCATCATGAAAGAGATCGTACCTTCAGAGGGCGTTATCAAAGCGGAGTTTGCCACTATGGCTAGTACCACGAGTGGCTTCCACATTATCACCAGCAACACTGTCTGTGGTGCTTATCAAGGCTATTTACCTCTTATATACCTCCTCAAACGAGTTCGTGCACTTGTTTCAATATGGATGGTATAAAGCAATAATCTTCAGTCACCATATATACATAATTAAATTTAATATTTAATCTATCTTTATTTTTTATTTTTATTGTATACTGAACACATGTGAAAGTTTTCCATGGTAGGTATTTACGTGAACAATTGAATGATTAATTACAATTTATTGAAACTGTCGCAGTTAAATGGGTAAATACATTTATTTTTTCGTTGAATAAAAACGTTCACCACAAACAGTTTGTTTTTCTTAAACGGCGGTTATTTCAGTTGATTAGGGTTGTGTAAAAATATGAAACAATAAAACAAGAAAAAAATATAAAGACATGCTTGTTTTTATTAATTTCTCAAATTCAAGCTAACAATTAGAACTGCGTGCCATTGCATATTTTAATTAACACATATGATAAGTGATTTGAATTCGTGAATAGCTGTAGTATCGTTTTTTTACGGGACACTATTCGAAGATTTGAGAAATAATAGGCAAGCGTTTTGAGTGTTTTGTAATAAAAAACCCCAAATTTTAATTAGGTTGTTTTTTTTCTTTAAGCCAGATTCATATCACTGTCTTATGTCGAGTCGTGACGCCTTCGGACGCAGTATTGTGGTATTAGCCAATCAAAACTCGTTGTGATTTGACGTAAGTAGTCCTGGACAAATTCGTTTGATTGGTGTACCGGAGTCACGACACTACACGACACAGTAATATTGTGTCTGTGGTTTAGGCCTGTTAAGTGGACTTCTCAGTACCTTTTTTAGCTAATAAAGTTTATCCTGTTCACCAGACTATGTAGCAGTTAACTCTCTATGGCCCAGGTTCGCAAGGGCGTGTTTTTCACGTAGGGTTTTTTTTTCGCGCGTTTTATTTTCAACGCACTGCTTAGCGCCGAGAGTTGAAAATCCAACAGTGTGTTTTTTTGACGTGGTGGGATGCACTCTGTGTGATTTTCAATGCTCGGCTCGACACCGAAGGTTGAAAATCCAGTGCCCGTGCGTGTGTTGGTCCGTGGATGGGTGACCATCTTCACATACCAATACCCCTCCGTGACTCGGAATGCACGTGGTCCCGGCTGTCAATCGTGGATATCTTTGACAGTCGTTACGGGTCGTCAGAAGCTCGAAAGTCTGACAACCCGTCTTACCAAGGGGTTTCGTATTACTCAGTAACTGGGTTGTGGAGGTCAGATAGGCAGTCTCTCGATGTAAAATACTGGTACTCCGCTGCATCCGGTAAGACTGGAAGCCGACCCCAACATAGTTGGGAAAAGGCTAGGTAGATGATGATGATGAGATGCGGACGAGTTATAAGGTTTGAAAAACGAGTGTTTATTTGGCCTAATATAGCTGGTTAGAGGAAATAGAAAGTCAGTACTTAAATGTTAGAAAGAAAAACGAGTTATGCGAATTTATTTAAATTATTTATAAACTAGAAATGTTGCATTCTTTATTCTTTTTTTTTATAAAAACTACGTCGATATTCGATGGTACTACTATGTTATACAGGGTGGCAGGGACATCGACGCTCAATCTGTTACCATGGTACATGATTCTGAAACCGCGTACATTCCTTGCCGGTTGAAAAAAAATGCTTCTCCGTACATTTTGACTGCGTAGGTATTGCACTTTTCTATGAAACAGCTGATTTTTTTTGATAACCGTTTAACGGATGGTATTTGAAACACAATACTGCGCAAAACAAAGATAGCTGACGTGGCTCAAAAGGCTGCCCAACTTTAATGAGACTGGACAGGACATGTCTGCCGCATGCCGGACAAACTGTGGGCCCAAATAGCTCAGAATTGATGCCCTGAGACACTGAGGCGAGGTCGCGGCAGACCACGTAGGAGATGGCGGGACGAGCTGGATAGGTTTCGTCAAAATTGGAAGGATGACGCGCGGGCTCGCGAAAGATGGTAGGAGTGAAGGGAAGCCTTTGACCAGGAGTGGGACAGCGTAGGCTAACATAAAATAAATAAAATAAAAAAACCGATTAAACATTTCAATGCTAGGGGTCTAGAATCATGAATTCAAGGCCCTATATATAATTTAAAGTACAGACCAAAGAAACGATGGATGGACTGTGTGACTGATGATATGATTAGAAAAGGGGGTGACTACCGAGATGACGACTAATAGAGAAATATAGAAGAAAAAGACATGTTGCGCCGACCCTAAATAGATTGGGATAAGGACAGGCGAATGATTTAATTTAAAGTACAAATATCCTTTACTAAATTAAATAATCTAATGATACATCAGTCAGGACTGCAGCGAATGTACGAGTATCTCCTGGGCCTCACTTATGGTAGTAGAAGGAACCGTTGGGTTTTAGTCGGTAGGATTCCGAGTGACCCTCCGCTCTCCCCGAAGGAGGGTATCCAACAGGATTTACCCTCCGAAAAAAAGGTTCTAATGTAAACAAGATTTGTAGGAAATAAAACTTGCAGTGATAGAATCAATAAAGTATATTTTCTTTATCTTATATTTAAGTCTTCTATGGCTTTTTACAGTGTATTTGAATACGTTTTAATGGGAATCTTACTTAAAATTATCAAATCAGGAATACACAATTTTTACCTTTCTATTTTTCCTTTCTATACAAGGTACATACGACAACATATCAAGCTATACATTTCCAGTTTTAGCTGACCTCGCATTATATAGACTTTTCATACATTGAGAAGTCAGCTTAAATATTTTTTTATTTATGTACACACAGTAAAATACATAGGGATATGACATAGTTATAATACCAGTACAAAGGTACTGCTTATTGCTTAAGAAATTTCTTCCAGCAGACCTGCGAAAGAAGAAGTAAAAAAGAAATGTAGACATATAGTATGTAGTGTTAGTGAGAACAGGAAGAGAAAAATATGAATGTGTGAAGTCTAAAACTAAAATATTAAATATAATGCAGAAAATATACATAATAAAAAAACTAATATAAATATACTACATCATAGGAATGAATGTAATAAAAATAAAGCGTACATAGGAATGTACGCTTGATTTTTATAATCTTGCCCTCCACCATTCCTCTTATGATCCATTTGATGATTTTATTTCTTGAACCTAAGTATTGCTTAAGTTATTAAAGATGTGTGATACGCCAGCACGAAGGAAAAAACGATTTTATCAGCCTAGGATAATTTAGGAACAGTCACAACACCAAGCTACGCGAAACTGTCAAATTTTCCCCATCAGCCATGAACCTTAATGCTTTAAAGATAAAGTTGAAAATCTATTAAAGACATTTGACAGATTGTAGTAGCTTGATGTGCTGGCGTCTGTAGTTTAATAAATAAGTTACCAGTCGTTCAGTTCTCGCCCCACATTCCATTATTAACAAATTCCCTTTTCCGAGTTTTAGTAACGAGTATTCCAAAACAGCAGATACATTAAACTCCGGTTGTTCCACCGTATACATAATTTTGTCTTATTTGTTACCTCAGCGAAACATCACCTGTCTTATTAGAAAAAAGAGTTCTTTGAGACTTTAGACCTAGCTTAAACCTTCAAGCTAGTTACTGTATTTTAAACTTTATTCCGACGAACGTAAAGTACTTAACGCAAAATTGACAACTTAGACTCGGGTTTACGTCAGTTTTTGCATGATGAACTTTAACTTTGTCGGATTATAGTTCAAAATTTAAAAATGTCTCGATGGTTTAAACCTGCCTCTAAAGATAAATCCATGTTTTGTAATAAGGCCGCACTAGTTTACGTACAATCCTGCGTTCAATACTATTTTGTCAAATTTCACAAAATAAAGGAAGGAATGGTCGGCTTTGAAAGTATGTGTAGTTGCAATTTTGGGTAGACTCGGAACAACTTCAGTTCCACGGAAATCTGGAAAGTAAAAAAAAATTGTGATATACTTATTGGTTTTTACCAAAAGGATTTTTTACAGCGTTTAACATAAATGGGATTTCCACACAGTGGGTAGATATAGCCCTGCCCCGTATTAACATCTACATAATATGAACGACCTTGTTGAATTTTAAATAAATTACCTTTTAAATAATTCTATGCCTTTTGTCAACTATTGTCTGTAGATAAATACATGTCTATAGTATTGAAACAATAAATTAATAAATTATTGCTAATGACGCATTTGATAATCTACAAATTACTCTGTGTAGGTACAGACGGTAGCACATTGTGACTGTCTGTTAATTGCTCCTGTTTAATAACAAAATGTCTTTTTTTTTTCTCGGATGGGAATTCATCAAATGACCCCTCCCGCTCTGGGTGGAGCGGAAGGGAGTGTCAGACTCTTACTGACTAAAACCCACCCATGTTCCTTCATTTGTCCTTTATGTTCCGGGGTAACGGTAACCCTTTCGGACAATCCCGGTGACCCGGCAGGCTTCGGCCCTGACTGCTGACAACTCTTTGAGGCGCGCGTGGAACACTTACGCGCCGTCCGGCACAGGCCTGGTCCTGGTCGGACGGTGAGCTACCCATTGCTCTCCGCCTGCAGGCCCGCGCCTACGGTAGCCGGGAGTCGTCACGCAGCTCCCGACGCCCGGAGCGTCTCCCGCGTCGGCTGGGACGGGAAGCTCTCTCCCGCATGCGTCCCGCCACCTCCTTCGCTAGCATGACTGCTTCGCAGAAGGAGGCGACTGCCTCCCACTCACTCTCGCCCCGGAACATGCCTTGCACCAGGGCCGGCCGCGAGAGGTAACAAAATGTCTTATTCTGAATTCTTATTTTGACATTGTCCCACGATATCGGCCCTCTTAGAAGCGCATTAAATCTCAACTTTATGGTCTGACAGCTCGACATGTTACCCTAATCAATAAAAAAATATCCTATTTCTTTAAAATAGTAAAACAATATTGAAACTCTTACAACCCCATTTTATTTATATTTTATGGGAAACAGACTTATGGCCAATCACCAATAGAAAGCGATATTTTACGTCACTTAAGATGCAATATTTTGTACAAATTCTAAGAACGCCAAGACCCTAGAATGCTAGCCAGACATCTGGTGAGCATAAAATGGATCCGTAGGCGTGGGAAAGAACCCTTGAAACAATTGAGAAATCGTACAAACAAAAAAAAAGGAAAGGGGGCTGAGCTATGCGTGGTATTTTTTAGGTTTTCGTGTATTTTTTTTTTTGAGGAGACTGATCTATGAAGGCAGGGCACTGAGAGTCGAGACACGGACGAAGACGGACTTCCGAGTCGACGCTAATGTAGTTAGGAGATTTAGGGAATAACAAGAGGCTATGTCCGAGGGGGCTGTCGCGAAATAGTGAGCAATAGTTATTAAAAAAATATGGTTGGGTTGAAGCCCAGACTAGACCAATCTAGTACCTACTTAAAGTAGTATGTGAGACGGTTGGTCTGAGACCACGCGAGTGAGCGGTTGGCGTAGACTAGGCTAGCAGAGTTAGAACTTAGGGCAATAGCATAGAACCTGTGTGTCTGTTGAGGGATCGAGGGTGCGGGAGTAGAGAGACTGGGTTACAATTATTAGCCTACTATTAATGTAAGTAGCGTGTAAGGCGCGTGAATCTCAGTGGGTGTGTTTGTGACCGTTCAGGTGAATGTTGACTATTTTATCCCTCCATGTTTCTTTCTCTTATGTTATCGAGGTATCCTACACATGCGTTTGGTCGTAGGGACTCGGGGAAAGCCCGCGATAAGGTGTGACTCTTACCAACATACTGTAGACAAATGCTCTACCGACAGACACAACCTCAACCAAGAGATGACGCTTAAGGCGGTCACACCGCTTAGGGAAGGCTGAGCCGAACTGGCAACTCATTAGGGCCAATTTTAATTATAGTGCTTCCTTGTAGTCTGTTGTTTACGAACACAAACCAACCAAACGTTAGTGATGGCTACCTTTTCCGTATGGACAGACTAACTGCAGGATACTTTGCATTGCTCTTGATATACGCACTCTTCCAGGGAGTGGGGTAGGCTTCACTAAGCACCCCTAACTGAATTGATAGTCGTTATAAGGAACGCTAGGGATTGTGTCTCATTAAATCACGATCAATCTAGGACCCAACATCGTCCTAGATAAAGAGGTGGTTGAAACCGTAGGCTCGGCAATTTTTCTAAGACTAACAGTAGATGCCAAACTTTAGTGGGGACCTCATATATCAAGTCTAGCAGGAAGGCTCAGTTCGGCTGCCTACGCTGTCAGGAAAGTAAGACAATACACTGACGTTGATACAGCTCGTTTAGTCTATTTTAGTTATTTTCACAGCGTTATGTCTTACGGTATTCTGCTGTGGGGCAAAGCCGCTGATATACAAAATATATTTGTCCTTCAAAAACGAGCTGTTCGAGGAATTTACCAGCTAGGTGCCAACGTTTCTCTAAGAGATTTTTTTAAAGATATTGGTATTCTCACGGTTGCATCACAATTTATCTTCGCCAACATCTTATACACAGTCTGGCCATAAATACTGTTACAATTAAAAATAAGAAAGATATTACATTTGAATTTGGAATCTGTCATTTTTATACGATTATTCATTGAGTTTTCTATTTTTGACGCCAATACATTGTACAATATTTTGCGATATTAAAACGGAGTGGGGTGATAAAGAGAACCGAATCGCTGTGATTGCATTACGCAAAGTTGGTATGGAGCCAAATGCAATTTTTAAAACTCTCCATATGCTTGGTATTAGTCAAATGTTTGTGTACCGGGCTATTAATGGGTACAATGAGACCTCCTCTGTTTGTGACAGAAAAAGATCTGGCCGTCCACGTAGTGTTCGTACGAAAAAGGTGGTCAAAGCAGTAAGTGAAAGAAATAGAAGAAATCCTGTCCGAAAGCAAAATATTTTATCTCGGGAGATGAAGATAGTACCCAGAACCATGTCGCGTATTTTAAAAGATGACTTAGGACTTGCAGCCTATAAAAGACGCACTGATCATTTTTTAACTGATAATTTAAAAAAGAATAAGGTGGTAAAATCCAAACAACTACTGAAGCGGTACGCAAAGGGAGGTCACAGAAAAATTTTGTTTACGGAGTAGAAAATCTTTACAATTGAGCAACATTTTAACAAACAAAATGACCGTATTTATGCTCAAAGCTCTAAGGAAGCTTCCCAATTACTCGACAGAGTGCAACGTGAGCATTATCCGACTTCAGTGATGGTTTGGTGGGGTGTTAGCTATGAAGGAGTGACTGAGCCATATTTTTGTGAAAAAGGTATCAAAACATCGACACAAGTGTATCAAGATACCATTCATGAGAAGGTAGTTAAGCCCCTTAACAAACCATGTTCAATAACCAAGAATGGTCCTTCCAACAAGACTCGGCGCCGGGTCATAAAGCTCGGTCCACGCAGTCTTGGTTGGAAGTGAACGTTTCGGACTTCATCAGAGCTGGAGACTGGCCGTCGTCTAGTCCCGATCTTAATCCGCTGGATTATGATTTATGGTCAGTTTTAGAGAGTATGGCTTGCTCTAAACGCCATGATAATTTGGAGTCCCTAAAACAATCCATACGATTGGCAGTGAAGAATTTTCCCATGGAAAGAGTGCGTGCTTCTGTTGATAACTGACCTCAACGTTTAAAGGACTGTATTGCAGCCAATGGAGACCACTTCGAATAAGCTTTTTATATTTTAAATTGTTTAATATTTATGTATACACTGTAATAGTAATAAACATTATTTGCAATAAAAAAAAATTTTTTTTTCTTCGTGACAATATTTATGGCAAGACTAGGTATATTAGGCAAAATTTACACTTGTACACTAAAAACAGTGATATTCACAGTGTTAACACTAGAAATAAGGACAAACTACGTGCCGCCTTTCACCGGCTTCATAAGGTTCATAACTCATTTGTTGGGCTTGGTATAACCTTTTATAACAAGATACCCTCTTCTTTGCTAGACTTGCCTTTCAATGCGTTTAAAGCTCAAGTAAAATCCAACCTTTTTTAAAAAGCATACTATTCCATCAACGACTACTTACACGATAAGAATAGTTGGTTGCCTTAGTTAACGCAAGACAAAGTTTGTGTTCTTTCTCCAGAATCAGCTTACTGACAGGTTATTGCTATTAGTATTAACTTATTTTACTTCGATGGTCTTAGTTTATCATTTGTGACTTCAAGTGAAAGCTATGTGAACAGAACCCAGCAATGCATAAATATGTAAGCTATCATGCCCTTTAAGCCTGGAGGCTTTTATTTACATTTTAATTTTAATTAATTATTTATTAACTTGAGCACCTATAGTTTTTTTTATTATATTGTTGGTACATTGGCGTGGCTAGCTGACATATGGCAAATAATTTAATTTTATGTTCTGTGTCTTGTAATGTTAATTACTTAACATAGTTACCTAGTATTGTATACAATCAATTTTCTAGCTGAACAGACAGCTGTGCTGCTGGGGAGTTTGTTGCGCCACTTCTTCTTCCCAGCGATAGCACTAGGAAGTGGTGAAGGGCGGGCGTTTTTGGGGGACTGTCTTTTGTAATTTTGACGTTCGAAAAGTGCTGATACTCAGCCTAGTTTGAATAAATGACTTTTGATTTTGATTTTGACACCCGGCTCCCGTAGGCCTCTTACTGATAAAAAAATATAATATTTAGCGAGACACATAATTTGGATGCCCAGATAGAAAGGCTCCGTTGCTACATAAATATCTAGACAAGAATGGATGCACGGCTGCTGATTACGCTGCAAACATCCACTAAAATGGGTAGATTAAGGAAGTGCGAAGTGACGATTTAAAATAACCACTTTGGCGTATAGCAAGGCAATCGTAAGGAGTTCTGCAACCGACTGACGATGCGGTATGTTTGCGCCAGTTTTATATTGTCTTATTAAAGGGTGAGTAGGCCGTTATGAGGGGTTATTACTACTGTACGCATCCAGCACTTCTGGAAACTTATCTCGCTCAATGGTAGAAGCACTTCGCAGTCCTTTACCTTAGGATTGAGTAAGATATGCTTGAGTGTAGGGAGCGTGTCCCGCTGGAACCGCAGCAGGTCCTCTCTAGGCCTATGCACGGTAGGACTGGTGGTACACGCACGACGTAACAGTCGTTGTAAAGCGGCCCTACGTCTCTCGGGGCCCTCGATTATTGTAAGAACATTCAGTAACGTAACTCAAAACAATGTATTCTCCAACGCAAGCGTTACAAAGAAAAGTAGATTTCCTCTCCTTAATCACCTTATCTAAGAACCAAACCCTATTTTATATTGCAATTGTTTTCTTATATCCCTTCTTGCTCCTCAGCTTTCTAAGTCGGGACAAGGCAAAACATAATCAGCCTATAATGTTCCCACTGCTGGGACCACAGGCCTCCTCTCTGTGAAAGGGAGTGGGCCATAATCCACCACGCGGGCCCAGTGCGAGTTGGTGGATTCAAGGCACAACACTTCTTGGGAATTCATTACAATCGGTGGAAGGGTGTCCAGTCTGGAGTCGGGCCCTTCAGAACAATACGGAGGTGGGGTACTGTTCTTCCCCGAAAGGGGAATCGACCTATTTTCCTGTCATTTCCACATAATTAGGAAAAAACGAAAATTTTATCAGCCTAGGATAATTTAGGAACAGTCACAACATCAAGCTACGCGAATCTGACAAATTTTCCCAATCAACCTTGAACCTAATGCTTTAGCGATAAAGTTGAAAATCTATTAAAGAAATTTGACAGATTGTAGTAGCTTGATGTGCTGGCGACTGTACTTTTCGTCACAAGATAATAACTCATAGGTTGAAAAGAAAAAAACCTCCTCTTGAAATACTTATTATTATAAAGATTAAAAAAATAAGCCCTAACTACCTACCCTAAATCGTAAGCGCTGATTTTTCAATCAACGGATAATTTTAATACGTGGAATAAAATTGACGTCTGACAGATTTTGTATGGAAGAACTCCGATAAAATTATCTAGCTTTAGAAAAATCAGCCCTAAATCTCATATGAGATGTGCTTTATTTTTAACTTCTCGTCTTCTAAAAATCAAAAACGTTCTCAATTCATCGGAAACTTTTTTTTTCAATTTACCTACACACTCACACTATGTACATCAGTGCGATTCTGTACCATCTCACCGTGAAAACTTAGGTGAAGTGAGCGTGGAGTGAGCTGTCATTTCAACTAATGCTAGGGATTGACTCTATTGACAGCTCACTTCACCTAACTTTTCACGGTGAGATTTTTACAGAATCGATCGGCTGACAATATTTATTTTATTATTAATACAGACAGTATCATGAATATATTTGAACCGACAGTTTAAGTAAAATTATGTCAATAAGGGCCGATTTCACCAAAATCAGATATCTTTTATCCGTGGAATAAAAGTGACGGTTCTAGTATGGTAAAATGGTCAACAATTCAAAATTTATTCACAGGATTTATTCACTCATTCCATGTATAAAAGTTTGGTGAAATTCGCCCTTAATAACAACTTACCGTCGTCTAATTTGTCTCCCATTCCATTTTCGTTAACGGCGTAGTTGAGCTTCTGTAGGATTTCACCTACATATGGCGGTTTCTTGGAACCAATGCCCTTGAGCCCAGTTGTCGAGTTGTTAAATATTTCTTTTATGCCTGCCTGTAGGACAAAATTATTACATTTAATTGCCATACACGTTAGGTTAGGTTAGATCAGTGGATATGACGAAATCCCTATTGCTATACTTAAAAAACACATCAAAATATTGGCTGGGCCATTATCTGTATTCTTTAACAACTGCCTTGAGCAGGGTATTTTTTCGGAATAATTAAAAATTGCAAAGCTTGTGCCTGTTTATAAAAAGGGTTAAAAACGGACCCTAAAAATTACAGACCAATTACGCTTCTACCCAAAGTTTCAATTTTTTTTTTAAATATTGAAGTCTCGGCTATTGACTCATCTTTATTTAAATAAAGTTCTAAATGATAGACAGTTCGGTTACCAGAAAGGACGGCCTGGCACGGGAAATGCCATTTAAAAACTTTTAGATGATGTAATTAGCAAAGTAAATCATAAATTAAAGGTAGCAGGGATTTTTCTAGATCTAACTTCTGCATTTGATACAATTGATCACAATCTACTTATTGCTAAACTAAATTATTATGGTGTCAGAGGCAGAGCCCTGCAATTATTTACATCGTATTTAAGAAATAGATAAATGGATGTAGAAACCAGCATTATAGAACAGAATGGACAACGGAAAACATACCAATCATCCATGATTATTATTACCACTGGCGTTCCGTAGGGTTCCATATTAGGTCCCATTCTGTTTATAATTTTCACTAATGATGTGATAAATTATATTAAAGAAATCATTCCAGACATTAATCTCGTAGTCTCTTCCGATGACACAAACGCTGTAGTAGGGGCAAAAAATATCAGTGAACTGACAGACAAGGTCAATACTACGTTGGCAGTTTTTCAGTTTTGGTTCAATGCAAATAGATTAATAATAAATATTAAAAAGACGAACATCATGTTGTTTCGATCCACTGCAGGCAATAAAGATAATATGGATATAACCCTGAACAATGAAAGGATAGAATTAGTGAGAGACGTAAAATTTCTAGGTATCCATTTGGATGATTTACTGAACTGGAAAAAAGAACTGGCACATATAGACTCCACTATATCATCCGTGTGTTATGCGTTGAGGACATTGAGAGACGAAATAAATACGGAACAGTTTAAAATGGTATATTATGCTCTTGTCGAATCCAGACTTCGATACAGCAGCCTTCATTCTCCAAAGAAGAGCAATACATACAATTGTCAGAATTACACAAAGAGAAAGCTGTCGATCTCATTTTCAGCGTTTAATTCTAACATTGCCCAGCTTATACATACTTGTGTTGCTAGTTAATTTTAAAAAATATATCTATGAATACGAGTCCGTGGAAGAAAGAATAGCCAGGGAAAACACTCGTAGAAAGGACTTTAAAAATAAAGTTGTACCTAATTTTAACATAGTCAAGCATACTAATCTGTACAAATGTTTAATAGACTGCCGGCGGATTTGAAAATTTTATTAAACACTAGCTCTTTTGAGGCTAAGCTTAAAGCATTTTCAGCGGGATTGTCCGAAAGGGTTACCGCTACCCCGGAACATAAAGGGCGAAGGAAGGAACATGGGTGGGTTTTAGTCAGTAAGAGTCTGACACTCCCTTCCGCTCCACCCAGAGCGGAAGGGGTCATTTGATGATTTCCCATCCGGAAAAAAAAAAAAAAGCTTAAAGCATTTCTGTTGGATAAAAACTTGTACTCAACGGACGAACTGTAATTTAATATTAATATTCCAATTTTCTTTAGAAAACAAAAATTGCTATTTATTATTATTGATTTTTATAAACATGTTTCTTTAATATTTTTATTTCCTTTATTTCAATGTAAACATATAAATTATATTTTTAAATATTAGAATATAAAAGATATAAAAACATTTAAAAATATAAAAAATAGTAGCCCACCAGTATCGGGAACAGGGTCCAAGCTACCAGCGGTCAGGGCTCCAGAGAGAGGAATCTCCTGACAATGCGAGCGGTGTCCAGAAGTACCGCCTTCTGAATCAAGCCCTTGATCAAGCTGCCCAACGAGAGCCTCCTCAGGTGTTGGTCGAGGCTCTTGGCTATTAAGCCATTGACTGTCACGACTATCGGCACAATGACCGCTGAGTCCACATCCCACATGTCGACAACCTCGCGAGCCAAGTCAAGATACTTGATTTTTTTATCTTTCTCGGCTTTCACGAGGTTCTCATCATGCGGGACGGTTATGTCAACAATCATTGCGCGCCGCTCTGATCGATTCACCACCACTATATCAGGCTTATTGGCAACAATAGTCCTGTCAGTGATGATGGATCGATCCCAGTACAATGTGATATTTCCATTTTCGAGAACTGGGTCGGGCACATACCTGTAGTACGGCACCTCCGATTCCACAAGGTTGTATTTCAGAGCAAGTTGCTGATGTATTAACCTAGCTACAAGGTTGTGTCTATGCATATGCAATACTCTCCGTTAGCTAGACGAGAACACCCGGAGATAATATACCTTATTGATTCCCCCGGCTGGTGGCATGCCCGACAGATGTCAACCGTGCCGTCTTTCACAATAAATCTCCGGTAATTGTTCGTCATCATAACTTCGTCCATAATTGCACAGACAAAACCTTCGGTTTCTCCAAAGAGGTCACCGAAACGCAGCCAGGCTACGGACGCTAGTAGATCTACATCGGGTCCATGTAGGGCCCGGTAAAAGCGTCCGTGAAGCTCCTTACTTTGCCATACTTCCATGCCAGTTCTCTTTAGCCAAGGAGAGAGGGGTGAGGCCCTTGTCCACCGCGACTACATCTCGATGCATCCCAACGTCGGTTTCTAGGAAATATTCCCTGAGACTGCATATCTCGCGATTGTTGAGGGTCTTAGGGTCTTCCTCAATCTTCTTAATATATTTTATTATTATTGTGCATGTTCACTTTTAGAATTTATATTAAATTTAATTAACTATGACTTATGTAGTGTAAACTAATGTATCAAACACAATATAAATTGTTGCTGATAAATAAATAAAGATCGAGTAGTTGTTCCGGGTCTGGATGTTTGTGTATATGAGTTAAAATTTTTGTAAACGCACCCACGATACAGGAGTAATTCCTAGTGTGGGGCAACGTTATAAAAAAAGAAAACAGAAAAGATACAAGCAAACAAACTTAATTAAGATTACTGCCTTATGGTTTATTCCTATAAACAAAAACGAATCGTTTAGCTTACCAATGGCAGCATTTCATTGTCAAACTGGACATATACATAGATTAGGTAGTAAGCAAATTTTACCTGTGATAGCTACTTCCACATTGGAAGGCTATGCAAAGCTATGATGTATTTGCTTCATTATTGGTAAAGATACAAGAGTCTTAATTTTAATCAATAACAGTCCGTAAATTATAGGAATCGGCTATTAAAGAATATTTCTATCCATGAGCGGTGGTAGATCCCCTGGGGAATTACCGTTCACTTCTGTGATAAGCCAATATTTACAAAAAAGTGTTAAAAATCAGAAGGCTAGTTCTCGTACTTTATAATGTTGAAAATCTAGTCGCAGTCTCATCTCGGCGACAAACAAATGTCAAAAAAGTAGTGAAATTACAGGTATTTTTGACAGATTGAAACTGAGATCAGACTGTGAACGTTCTTTAAATTACGAGAATTGCCCCTCAGGTTTTAAGTGATGTGTCAAGCGAATTTGAACTATCTGCGGTGCAACGATTACTCCCACCACGACCTGCTCTGCGCTGCCCTGCAAATGGTTATGGTACGGGTCCTTGTACATCTTGCAGGGTTTTGACTTGCAGTGGGACGAAATTGAAGTGGTTTGCTTGTACACTTCATAACGGAGGAGTTATGAGCAATGATACACAAGTCGAGGTAAGTAGAAGAATGTATATAAGGTTCAATTAGCACGGTTTATATACGCAAAAATATTTAATAATAATAATGGGTCACGCCACCATTCTATGAACGGTTCGGACTTGACCGTGTCCTAATGAGGGGGCGTCAACCTAATACAAAGGATTAGTGACGGCCATCTTGCGCGCGCGCCGCTCGGACAAAGGTTGACGTCGCAGTCGTGACGTAGGCGATCATACGATCCTGTGCTGCGTTGAGTCTTGTGCGAGTACTTGCCTTCTCGCTAGAAAATAGTCTTTGTAGAAGTTAATATTGTGCTTACCATCTCCGATGACATCTTTAATGTGTTTGCTACTGATACGTTGAATTTCGGCAAATATACGTTGACTTTCTCATATTTGAGCCTATTTAATGCTGATGCTATAGTACTTGGATTTTCCATTTTTCTTAACAGGTTCTTGATCTCATAAATGAAATTTGGTAGGATTATGACCAAACTGAATCTCCCACCTCTGTATCTCAGTTTCAGGATCTAGAAATAAATAATCATAATTAGCCTATAATGTTCCAACTGCTGGGACACAGGCCTCATCTCTTCGAGAAGGAGTGGGCTGTAATCAACCATGCGGGCCCAGTGCGGGTTGGTAGATGTCACATGTCTTAGAATTTTAGGTTTTAGGACATGCCGGTTTCCTCAGGATGTTTTCCTTCACCGTTTTGAGAGTAGCGCTTTATTTACACAAAGTAAAGCACTTGACTGGGTACGGACCCACGACCTACATCTCGTAAGCCGGGGCCGTTCCCTCTCGGTTCCACCACTTGTCTTCTAGAAACATAATATGAACATAAATTACAGTACCCGGCCGTAGAAATGGGGCAACGAGTTTTGGAAAAAAATCGGCATTGTTGAGCGTCTCTGTCACTTATAACTGTGTGAAAGTCTCTTTTAAAAGCTGCATCTCTTATACACTCAGTTTAAGTAAGGTACCCATTAAAACATATTTAAATACACTACATACAAAATCCATAAAAGATTTAAATATAAGATAAAGAAAATATATTGATTATTGATTCTCTCACTGCAAGTTTTATTTCCTACAAACCTTGTAGAACCTTTTTATCTTTGGGTAAATCCTCTTAGATATCCTCCGTCTGGGGAGAATGGAGGGTAATGTCAGACTCCTACCGATTAAAACCCAACGGGGGTTTGCCACCATGCCAGATTGAATATCATTTGTGCAACGTGAACTCAATTCAATGGCCCAGATTATTTATTTATTTATTACTATGAATTAAGAATACTTTTCAATGGGAATCCAACATTTTTTTTATTTTTATTATTCTTTGGAGTCCAGAAATTAGACGTACTATGTCCAACACGCCTTTTTTGATTGCACAGTGGAACATAAAGCAACTGGTAACTGGAACTACCGGAAGATACAGTCTGAGGTGAATCTTGGGAGAGGCCTATGTCCAGCAATGTTCATATTTCGTGTGAAATGTTGTGAATTTCAAAATGTTCTAATGTATAAGTACCTTTGCGTTGAGTGTAGCGCTGTATGTATACAAGAACAACCCTTTTTGATGCATAGTAGGAATTTTCTTCACTTTATCCGGCGAGAAGAAGTTTTTCATCATAGTGTGTGCTGGATCAAACTGTTTCTCCCATTTTCCCTGAAATAAAATTATTTTGTTTATTTTCGTTACTTAATATTTAAGCATTTCATAAATTCAACAGTTGCTTTTACAATAAAACAATACCTGAAAGCCTTCGGCGTCCACTAGCACCAAGCCATCCAATGACATCAATGTTGTTGGTTTTACGTAATTTAGGAAATGATCATTCGTATATTGGGCCACCTGTAGAAAATAATCGATTTTATATAAATTAGCTTCATATTTGTATGACGTATAAGTTGTAGTACTGGAGAGCTATTCTGTAAAAACCTCACCTAAGTGAAGTGAGAAAGAAAGAAAAAGTATTTATTGCGACTCGTACAGGAAGAAGAAGTGAGCTGCTGTGTGTGCTGTGTGCTGTGAGAAGTAAGCTGTCAATCTCTAGCATCATGTGGAAGCTCACTTCACCTAAGTTTTCACGGCGAAATTTTTACAGAATAGACCGGCTAGAAACTCACGTCACTATTAATCTTTTGTGCTGCTCCCGAAGAACTGAAATTAAGATTTTCTGGCCCCATTACGAATAACTGTGTTGTTCTTTGAATGAAATCGTCAGTAAGTGCGAAGCCTTGATTAGCGTATATTTTACAGAACAAGCTGTATTCAATTTCAGGATATTTAGCAGTAAGTAATGCAGAGATTTTCGGAAAGAAACAGCGGACCTGTAAAAAGTATGGGCTTATTAATGTTTTTTGGAACGAAGTTCTTTAACGGAGCTTGCGTAGAAGCAATCTGGGAGAAATCATCACGTAGCGAAAAAGCGTTTCTTTCGGTGCTGAAGCTGACAGTGAGGTCAAAAGGAAAACCCAAGATGGCGGCTGCGAATATATTCAAATTTTGGCAGCCGCCATCCGCCATCTTGGATTTTCATTTGTAACTTCCTTCCTGCCGGGGGTCCCCCGACCCTACAATTTTTTTTATTGAATAGTCCACTCTTTGAATCTTAAGAGTAATTAACGTGTTAACGGGCTAACGTGTTTTCAAGTTCTAAGACTACCCTGTATGAACCGGGCTGTGGTAAAATCGGGGTGGGGGTGTGTATACCTACTGGCCAAATAGCGCCATCCCTTTCTCGCACTTTTGACCCCCTTGAATTCGAATTAAAGAAAACCAACAATAATCTTTTGAAGCAACGCTTTCGCGTTCATCATTCTTCTAACCTGTTCGAGGACAATATTTTGCTTGAAAAGAGTCATTAACAAATAACTTAGGTCAGCCTTTCCGCCACATCGGCACACCTGTGCGGATAAAGAAAATGCAAGAATTAAAATCAAAATCGAAAGTCATTTATTCAAACTAGGCTGAGAATCAGCACTTTTCGAGCGTCAAAATGACAAAAGACAGTCCCCCAAAAACGCCCGCATTTCACTTCACACGAATGAAAAAAGCTTCCCTTGGGAAGTGTTGGTTTTGGCAAGTGTACTGTTAAGCGATTTTGAACCAGGTGCGGATAAGTCTAAGCCTATATTCAGCAGTAGCGGTATTTATCGGCTAAATAATGATGATATTGATGACGAAGATCACTTACGTGTTGTGTATCGGGAAGATTAAACACTTTCAAGAGTTCTGTCTTCACTGTATCCTTGGCTCCTAAAACCAATTGAGCGAAGAGG
Source organism: Apamea monoglypha (assembly GCA_911387795.2). Classification (NCBI taxonomy): domain Eukaryota; kingdom Metazoa; phylum Arthropoda; class Insecta; order Lepidoptera; family Noctuidae; genus Apamea; species Apamea monoglypha. The sequence goes on from OU426918.1 coordinate 8,002,482, forward strand.
TACAAGATGGATGCTCCCCCGACCAGCACGTTCTTGTCAGGATCACGTTCTGACATGTCCTGTTTAAAAATTAACAAGTTGAGAAATCTGTAATATTTTTAACTATAACACTGTCGAAAGCAATTTTTCTGTAAAATATGGCCAAAATATCTAATAACCCCGGAAAGGTCATTTGTCTTCAAGAAAAATGGACCAAAAAAACATTAAAAATTGAATCCTTCGGGAAAATTTCAAATGACACCTAACACTTAACGCCATTATATCGAAATTTTTTGGGTACTTCTTAGGATCGAGCTGACCCGCAATAAATAATAAAAAAGTAAAATTTTGACTGGCGATCTGTTTGCGCGTCATTGAGGTTAGGTCTCAATGACGTGCAAACGCTAAGCCAAAATTCAAGTTCAAAAGTTGCACAAATCTCGAGAAAAAACTCACAAATACAGTGACAGACTGATTGAGACTTACACTCAGTAATTTTACAGTGTAAGCAAGGTTTCCCTTTATGAACAATTCCTTTGCTACGTCTGCACAATCCGGCTCAGGTGTCGTGGACATCATTGTCAAGGTAGAAGCTGCTATCATATTTAAGATAAGATTAAAAACTTTCGTCAAAAAATGATTTAAACAAGTTGGTAGCAATTTGAAGCGTATGTAAGCGAAGTGTGTGCAAGCGTAAGCGTAAATATTAATCTTTTGCCATAACAATGTATAGAATATGGATCAATAGCGATGCATAAAGTCTTCTTTTGGAAGAAAAGATTTACTTTACTATAAGCTACGAAGGATCATGCCTTCAGACAATTTTTCGTTCCTCATTAGTTACCTTGATTATTAAGATTTCCAGTTGTAGCTGACGATGCCATTGATTTTGCCCATCTCTCTACAAAACGAAATTCAATTAAGTAAAAATATACCCATAAACATTGCTCCTTAAAATTATTGAAAAATTAACTGAACTTACTGCATTCCCTTGTGCTCAGGCAATTTCCTTCAATATCCTTGTAGTATCCGATTCGGCATCGGCATTCGGGTTTGCATTTTGGTAATCCTATTTTTTTTGAACATTTATCGCCATTTAGGTAATCGGCACAAGTCTGCTGAGGACATGACGGTGCACACAGGAAATACCATTCGTGTTTACCTTTGCAGTCTGTTGGACCTGCGGGATTTTCAAAGAAATTTTTAAAGGCATTTTTTAATATTACATATATTATATATATTTTTAATATATGTAAGAAGAATGAATTTATATACAATATGTATAATTTAAAAAAATACCCATCATTACTTTGGACTGGACCTGGGAATCAAGCCAAGGATCGAGCTCAGAAGTCGTGCTTTCAACCGCTACACCAACGAGGCAGTAAGAAACTTAAAGTGTTTATCAAAAGGACTGACGTAATTTAAAACGATATAACAAGTCAACAGCGTCAACGACTGTTAGGGTAGAAATTGCATTAGGTAGTTCAAATATAGCACTACAAAGCAACACATTTGTCTGTCTCGGTGTCCACATTTATAACGTTCACACATGCATCTTCCTGACTCGCATTCTGTTGGCACTGAACAAGTTTCGTTACAATTGCTAGAGAACGGGAAATACTTCAACTTGCAATTAAGTAACGGACAATCAGAAAATACCTTTCCTACAATTCTGGTAATTTGAAGAATGTTCTTACAAGAAATCCGTTCTCAACGGAGACACTATTAAATCAAATGTTTTGTTGCTTATATTTTCAAGCATATATTGCGGTTGTCTTACATAAAGTTGGATATGTTCCAACCTCTACTGGATTGGCACAGCATCGATTCTACCAAGACTTTGGACAAGCAGTTTAAGGGATTATAGAAAGTGGGGGAGTAAATAGTAAATCCTGCTAAGCTACAATACTTGTTTTGAAAACATTTACGAGTAAAATATGGATTTACTACTTAACCGGTTTAACAACTTTTTACAAAATACTTTTGAATTGATTTATTATTTTCCTCATATACGGACTAAGATTTTTTTCAAGATTTTTATTTTTTGTATGTCGGAAGAAAATCATCAATTTCTAGCTAGTCTGGTGTCCCCCCCTGTTTAACCGCATGACGCATATGTGCTTACAACAAGCTGTGCCCAAATTTGTGAAGTTTCTGAGTCTAGACAATGGACAATACACGTATACAATAATGTGTGGAATACGTGTCATAGTCATCGTGACTTAACCCGGGGCAAATGACGTGAAAATAATTACGCCGACGATGACACCGGGTCATCATTACCCAGATTTTATCGAATAATTGTCATGAAATTTAAGAAATTGTCTAAATTTTAGTAATGATTTTTTATACAAGAGTTTTTTGCATAAATAGTAAAAAAGAAATAAATCCAAATATTTTATAATTCAAACTTTTACTACCTTTCTTAATAGCGCATGCAAAATCAACTCTGAAAACATAACATTCATATTTTTTTAATTTTTGTTAAATTATTCTAAATAATAACATAAATTAATAATCGTACATAATAAAATAGAGAACAAACAAACTTCTTAACATAATAATAGTAACAAATCAGTCTTCTACTTCCTCATTCAGAGACATAGAACTACTACTATTATTGCAGTACGGAATCAAATGATCTGGGCACAAGTAAATCTGGCATGCATTAGAAGTACTAGATTTCTTCTTATCCCTTTGAGACGGTCATATTTGACATCTTCTGTGAGTTCCTGGAACCTTCGGGGGAGGTCCCCCACAGGTAGGTAGGGTCACTCACAAAACCTGCGATTCTTTCGCGCAACTGTCGAAGCAGCATTTGACCCTTCTTCGTCAAACCCCGACTTTTCTAACACCGCACATATTCTCTCTGGGTGACCACCCAGAAGTTTTTGTTAAATATGGCACTGATAGACATATCAGTGCCATATTTAACAAAAACTTAAAAAAAAGAACAAGGTGAAGTGACAACAGATACTAAATGACCTTATAAAAGTATGTCATAAAAATACTACGCCAGTGATGACGCTGGGTCATATTTACCCGTTTTGAGTTGATGCACGTATATCTCGCTGTGTATGCGGCGTTGCACTTAGCTTACCTGCGGTTCGGTTAGAAGGAGGTCGTATCTCCAACTACACAAACGCTAAAATTGCACAATCGGCGTAAAAAAGAATAATGACAGATTTAAGTCGCCTCGGGTCAATATGACCCAGCGTCATTGGCGCCGGGTTAATAAGTAATTTTCAAAATTTCGCTTCAGCCTACCATTATGCTAGATAAACTCATGTTCATGTTCATGCTGGTAGATAAACTACCATCAGTTTATCTACCAGCATGAAATAAAACAAAAAGTATACCGTCTGGACAAAAACAGGTTATAAAAGGTGAACGGAGTAGAATCGTATGGTATAGAAATTTCTTTTTTTTTATTAAAAAAGAATTTAAAAAATATCGTTTAGATTCCATCATTTGCTTGTAGTATCATTGATAATATCCGCGCGTAGCGTGTGGGTGCCTATAAGTTGAGGTAGTTAATGTAAGGTTTTTGAAAAAAAAAGAAATTTCTGTGCCATAGGCTTCTACATCGTTCACATTTTATACCCTGTTTTTGTCTAGACGGTAAAAACGATGTGGTAACGGTGTAGCGTGTAAAATTTCCTAAATATAGCCGATAAATTAATATTAACTACATGTAGCGTGATTTCTACGTAAATCAATGGGCTATTTATATTATATACTTTTGCAAATCAAAATGTTTTTTTTTAAATTTGTAATAGTAGATAATTCTAAACTTATGAAAGTGAGACAGAAAAATGCATACATTTTCTTTAGATGTCTGCGGAATTGCCCATCATAATATTATCAAAAGAGAAATAAGAGAATAACGTATACGTTATTCCCTATAAACTTCCTACATTTTTCTCTATTACCTCTCATTGTAGTGCTTTGTTGTTCCGTAGTTGTCATTGTCGATTCAGTTGTTGTATTTCTTGAATCGTCTGTAATAGTCGTGGAGTCGGAACCTTCAGTCATTGTTGTAGTTTCTGCTCCTCCAGTCGTAACTTCTCCTGAAGCTGTCATGGTCTCTACGCACTCTGAATCCTCTGTCAATTCTGCGGTTGATCCTGTATCTGGATGTTTTGTCACCTCTCCGCACTCTGAATCCTCTGTCAATTCTGTGGTTGATCCTGTATCTGGATGATCTGTCGCCTCTTCGCACTCTGATTCCTCTGTAGATTCAGCGGTTGATCCTGTATCTGGATGATCTGTCGCCTCTTCGCACTCTGAATCCTCTGTCGTTATTTCTTCTTCAGACTCTTTTGTTGTTGATTCCGATCCAGACCCTTCTGTTGAAGTTTCCGTTCTAGATTCACTTGTCGTGGCTTCCGATATAGACCCTGCTATTGTCATGTCTAATCCATTGGTAGATGAGCCTGGCTGCCCACTCGAAACAGTTGTGCTTCTCCTGCGTTTCTTCGTTTTTTTACGAGTTGTCGATTCCATTCCAGAGTCACCTGACGTAGATTTCGATCCAGGCCCTACTGTTGTCATTTCTGATTCATCGGTAGATGAGTCCCGCTCTTCACTGGATTCTGATTTTTCAGTAGTCATACCTGGAAGATAAATGTTAATTAAATCCAGTTATTAGTTCAGTTGTGTTTGCTTATGTGACGTTAAAAAAAATCGTAATGCAAGCCAAGAGAAAAATCTCTATTGTAGCCTTTTTAAAACATGACGTTTTAATAGTATTATTTCACTCACTCTCCTCTACACTTTCGCCTTCATTATTTTGTGCTGTGGCCTCTGCCAATTCTTCTGTACGTGGACTCGAGTTTCCGTTTGATTTTGTGACGGCTCGTTTTGATCTATTATTTGCCCGTGATATTGATGAATTTTCTGGATTTTCTGCCGTTATAGATGTTGAACCTGTTTTAAATTTAATGAGTATTTGAGATTTTAGCTGTTTGAGCAGAATAATTCATACTTCGCCATATTATTTATTTTGTATTTACGATTTATAACTAGCATTACATGTACCAGTGAAGGTGGTAATGAAGGAGAGGGATCTCCTTCATCACCACCTTCAATGGTACATGTTCTTTCGCCACCATCCGGCCTAGTTGTGCCCTGTGTATAACAGTTTTTTTCACAGTCGTCACAAGGATTTGTATCCGTATCTTCATCTTTATCATTTCCGGGAGTTCCTCCGGTGCCTTTGGGTTCAGGTCAGGTTAACTACATAGATTAACAAATCATTTATAATAATTATAAGTGAATATTCAAACGGACTGAATTTGATCTACAGTCAATCAATCTGCAGAGCCTTTTCCCAACTATGTTGGGGTCAGCTTCCAGTCTAACCGGATGCAGCTGAATACCAGTATTTTTCATGGAGTGACTGCCTATCTGACCTCCCCAACCTAGTTACTGGGTAAGATGATACCCCTTGATAAGACTAGTGGTCAGACTCTCGGGCTTCTAACGGCCTACAGTATACCTGAAAAACTTACACAAGTTGCATGCACTTTCGCGACAATTGAAATGCTGTTTTCCTGAGTAAATCGTACGAAATCTACAAGTACTGAACTGTATTTTTTATATTGAAACTGAATTTAAATTCTCGTTTGATCTCAATTAAATCAAAAAGTAAAACTATATTTTTAGGGTTCCGTACCTCAGAAGGTAAAACGGAACCCTTGTAAGATCACTTCGTTGTCCGTCTGTCAAGACCCTTTTTCTCAGGAACGCGTGGAGTTATCAAGTTGAAATTAATACCGAATACTCAAGGCTGAAATCCTTTGAAGCAGCGAAAAAAATAAAGTTCTAAGTAAACGCAATCAAAAGATATGGGCGTTTATGTTCTGTTTCTGCCGCATATCTTGACACTCGCAAGGGAATCAAAACCTATAGGATACTTCCCGTTGACCTAGAATCATGAAATTTGGCAAGAAGCAATATCATGTAGCACAAGTAAAGGAAAAAATCCGAAAACCGTAAATTTGTAGTTACATACCTACAAATTTGTACGGAACCCTCGGTGCGCGAGTCCGACTCCGGTTTATTATATTAAATTCTAAGTCAATGATTATCTCTTATCATTGTTTCTTTACCATTTAATAATTTCACGTAATATTTCTGTTAAACTAGGTACCAAAAATATCGAATAGGCTTCGTAAAATCGTTCAACCTTTTGCCTAAAATTGGCTTGAAATGTGAAAGTTACCTCCTTTGTATGGTAATTGAAGATGCCGAAAATTTCATAAACCTTTCTATAAGCGTTCGTTTACGTTATCTTATTTCCACTTTAGAACGTTGTGCCTGCTAAATAATTAACCATTTAATTACACTGGAGTTTAAGAACATACTTGAAGTTGAATAGGTTTAAAATTTATTGAAATTACACATTAATCCGTTGAGCTAAACGAAATGCAGGGACAGTTCTCTTCTTAACTAAATATATAATTTAAAGTATATATATGTAGTTATAAGTTAAGTAGGTACTCGTTTGAGTGACAATCATCGTGTTTAAAATTTCGATTCATGGATGTCCTTTCTACTCACTAATACGTAATATTATCTGTATCTCTGTCACAACAATTATTTCAAATTACAGATATACAATTTTACATCACTCTTTAGCATTGCTTTTGCCAATGTTTTCCACCAATTCAAATCTTCTCACATTTACCTTTTCCACGCTGTCCAGCATACCAACTGCGTCGAACAATAAAGTTTTTTATAGAGCAATATAGATCCCAATTGTCGGCTGTGTGTGTAAAGTGAACATACAGTGGCAACCCGGGAAAAATTACATTCTACCCGGTTAAACTTGTTGGAGTACGAACAGCTACCGACTAACTTGCCGTTCTGGTAGTGAGTTTGTAAATTAAGCCTTTTTTATTCAACACCGCGCTTGACAAAAAACAGGGTGAGAAAAATGTTTGTGGTATTGATACTAGTTGGAAAATTGAAGGAGATTTGTTGAGTATAAAAGCGCTATTGAGTAGAAATATGTGTAACAGTAGTGCAACAAAAGCCAATTAACAGTATTGTTAACAACACAAAGAGCACTACAAAATAAATTATTCTCATAAACCTAATACTTATTGTGTAACTTGTTATTGTATTCGTTGAAGTTACTTAACAATAAAGTGCACAGAATACAAAGACGATATTAATGGAATGATACTACGAACATAATACGAACTGAATGCAGATACTTTCTGTATATAACCATTCGATAAATTCAGAAACTATAATACCATGGAATGGTATCGTATTCTGCAGTTTTCTAACCCTGGGTAACAATCGAAACTTATACAAACTGTTAGCTTGCCATTTCTTACCTGGCACTACACTTTATAATCGCACAGAATTTTACTTTGATAAAAACACACCACTAGAAACTTGTAGGTACAAATATAGTAAAAAGAAATTGTCTAGATCTTCCTTCAACAGAATTCAAGTGAATCCAAGTGAAATAAATAGTTCTAAATAAGCCGTAAAGAGTTTTATGACCAACGGGCTGTAATAAAAAAAAACTAGTTTTGTGTATCCACAGAACCAAAAAGAGGTCCAGGTAAATAATTCAATGGAATTAAGAAAGAAATATCTTACTTGACCGTCGTTTTGTATCAACGCACTATATTTTACTGGATCAAATAGCCTCCCCTGAAAGCTTTGTCCCAGTCGATGCGTATTTTGGGCCGCAGATGTTTAAATAAATAAAACCACAGTAAAAAAAGACTTGCTTTTAGAAAGTGATTCTATGTAGGTATCGATTGCGTTGTAACATTACTCGAAGAGCGATGCCACACGGGCGTTGCCAATGCGTTGCGTCGTCGCAGCGCAATGATTTCGACGCAGTGAGTGCCACACGAGCGCTGCGATGTCGCAACGCAACGCAGATTATCCCAATATCGCACCTTCACGACGTCGCGCGTCGTCGTCCACCTTCGATATTCCAAAAACACTACGTTGCTCCCCGTTATCGCTCCGTCGTCTCACCGCAGCAGCTTCGTGTCCCTGGCCCCTTGTCTGATGCATACACGTTCTGTCGCCGCACATTTTGACGCACCGTGTGGCAGACGCTCAAATTTTTATTAGCAGAACTACACACCGCGCAGGCGTCGCAACACCGGCGCGACGCATTGTCAACGCCCGTGTGGCATCACCCTAACAAAGACGTTGCAGTTTTCATAATAAAGTCTACCGTAAGGGAAATCAGGTAATGGGTACTTCGCATTGATCCATAAACGTAAAACTTCGTGAAACCCTGGCTTTAACTACTAACATTCACTGAAAATGTTCTAAATTACGCTTCCAAACAAGAAAAAGTTACTAGTTTAGGTAAATCGCTTAATGCGCCGTAATATTCGAAAGTTGTTCTCGAGTTCTATAACTTTGTAATTAGCCAACAAACTGTGCAGTGGTTCATAGAAATTGTATTTGCTTAAATTTAGTTTCATGCGGATTATTAATTATGCCATTTAATTTGCTAGCGGACTGAACTTTTTGATTAATTTTCTTCGTTTCTGGAGATGGTATTTCAAGTTTCAACGTACGTAAGTTGTTTGTTGTTGTAGTTGAGATTGTTGGTTGTTGCTGTTGTTGCTGGTGTTGTTGTTGTGTGTGTTGTGTGTTTGAATGGAATGATTTTTAATGTAAGACGTAGTTTTTAGAGTACCCAACGGTGTCACCGGGCCTATTACTAAGCTTCCGCTGTCCGTCCGTCCATCTGTCAGTCAAATGTGAGTCGGACTCGCGCACCGAGGGTTCCGTAAAATTTGTAGATATGTAAATAGAACTACAAAATTGATGGCTTTCGGAATTTTTTCCTTTACTTGTGCTACATGACATTGCTTCTTGCCAAATTTCATGATTCTAGGTCAAAGGGAAGTAAGGTTTTGATTCCCATGCGAATGTCAAAATATGTGGCATAAACGGAACATAAACTGTTGTCTGTGTTGTCTTAGAAGCTTGATTTTCAAACCGCTTCAAGGAATAGCAGCCCTGCTGAGTATTTGATATTAATTTCAACTTCATAACTCCAAGCCTTCCTGTGAAAAAGGGTCTTGACAAACGGACAACGAAGTGGTCTTATAAGGGTTCCGTTTTTCCTTTTGAGGTACGGAATCCCTAAAAACATAACAATGATTGAATTTTGCAGGCTTCTCGGCTTTCGCCTTAAACCGGCTCATCTAACATGGTTGAAAAAGACACACGCGAGACCTACTTTATCCCCATCATTTTAAGACTCTTATTGAGACTATCAATATTATTCTGTTTTTTTTAAACATAACAATGCAGTGTACCCTCCTTTCCGCACTATTAGGTAATAAGCTGTAAAATGTAAAAGCGGTTTCGATGGGAAGCGTGGTTTGTTTATAGCCCGTTCAGTGCTCGCTAATGCGTGATGCGCAATTTGTGTAAGTGCACAATCTACTTCAGTAATTGCACTTAACACATCATGTACCGCTGTAATAGTTAGCTGCATGTGTTTATCAATCATTTTGATATTAGAATGGGTTATGAAGATTTATTTGTAGGTTACTTGAATAGCGAATAGTTTCAGTATTCAGTGGATTTATATTTTTCTCTTTAATCTATACAGGGTTATTTTAAATTGGCTAGCTAAACTCCGCAGACGCGATGGGTATAATTAAACACGATAAACTAAAAAAAAAAAAAGATTTGATGATTTTTTAGTGGGGTCATCGACTGCTTTTCGTGCAGAATAGAATGGAGTAGAATATTCATTTACTTGCTCAGAATGTAGGTATTCACAATTAGGTGGTTAAAATATTATTAAAGAATCCCTGTACATTCTACCATTTTGGTATGCAAACATTGATGCAGTTCATCATCAAACATACAAACATTGATATTAAAATATAACTGAAACATCAGTTTAAAATCACTTATTTTTTTGTGTAAACTTCACAAACGTGATTGGTATCATATTGAAACACTATAAAACTAAAGGAAACAGATTTTGACGGCCCGGTTGGCGCAGTGGTTAAGCGATTGACTGCTGCGCTGCGTGTCGCGGGTTCGATTCCCGTACGGAACTAATATTTGTATAACCTACAAGTAGTTGTTCCGGGTCTGGCTGTTTTTGTATGTGAGTTTAATGTTTGTAAACGCACCCTACGATACAGGAGAAATTCCTAGGGTGGGGCAACGTTTTAAAAAAAAATCTACTCAACTCATACTTCTTTACGTTCTAGTAACAAACTACCAGCGGTCGTTAACCCCCAAAAAAATCTTTTATTTTATCGTTTTTACATGTCGATAACATCACGTCTACAGAGTTTTGCTAGCTAATTTAATTTGACCCGTATAGATGATACCCGTATATATAGAGTTGGTTTTAATTCAACAGGTTTTAACTACACAACCATTCCTTTTTTGCCTTGTTTAGTTGACCCCGTAATAGCTTTACAAGTTTATATACTCGTACTTACCCTATTATTCTATTTTATTTATTTGTAGTTTTGATTTTAAGCCGTGACAGGAAAAAAAATAATCTTATGGTTATACACCAGAATGTTTGTAGTAAGCACATCATATGTCCTTTAATGTACATATACTGTGTACGATATTATTGTTTCTTTCATTTTCATTACCTAGCTAGGAATACAGAACGTCACCCACCATTTTATTGTAGTCTTTGTACACTCTAAACGATTCTGTAAATTGTCATCATGTACAGACGCCAGCACATCGAGCTACTACAATCTGTCAAAATTCTTTAATAGATTTTCAACTTTATCGCTAAAGCATTAAGGTTCAAGGTGGATTGGGTAAATTTGACAGTTTCGGGTAGCTTGACCTGCTGGCGTCTGTACTACAATGTTTTTGATGAATAAATTATATTATTATTATTATATTAGTTTTGACAAAAACTACCAGTGAATTCTACACTCATTAAAGTAACTGTTATATGGTTAGCAAAAATAGACCCTTGACAATAAACGAGGTACCAGACGTTTTTATGTTAAAAAAAAAAAAAAATTTTGCTAAATAAAGCATCAATGGTATTATAAAGTGCTCTGTGCATCAATGTTTGCCGGTTAGACTACTTATATGTTTTATTTTTATGCTATATTTTTAAACTAGTATAGAGGTATGGGTGGCAGGGTGTAAGGTTCACTCATCCCCCATAGAAAAGGGGAGGATCCTCCAACCAGACGGGTGTTGGGTTTGGCGGGTAACTGCCCGACGTTGTTGGAAGTTGTACATATACGTTGTACGTTGTTGTTGTTGTTGTTGTTGTGCTAGTTGCGCGGTAAACCCTGCTTGCGAGATGCATGATTTTGCGTGACGTCAGTATGACGCGTTGTTCGCATGTGGCGTTGTAGATACCGCTACACTAATAATTGATCATATTCTTAATTTTTTTGTGTACTTTGCATGCCGAAAGGTAATATATGGTGATACCAGACGGTGATATACAATTATTACATGTACAATGTAAAACATCTGCAAATTGTTTATCCATGTTTGTAAATAGTTAAATGATTTTGAATTTGAATGTGTCATGCAACCTTATGTTGGAAAGGCAATTAGGTACAAGGCTGAGTATACCTGATTTCAGTTAAAGTCATTCAAAGAGTTAGTTAGTGAGTGAGTTAGTGAGTTAGTTTCATTGAAAGTCTATGCGACCACAGACTCAGTACTGAATGAAATAAGTCAATACTTAATGAATGATGATTGAAAGACAAAGTTGTGAAATATGTTGATAGGTAAATGTAATTTCAGAATGTACTTACTGCAGTCCTCAGGCTTGACACAATGGCCGCGGCAGTCGTCAATCACATAGTCTTCATTACAATTACAGCTGTTGGTCGAGTTCTTGTCTTTTCCACATGAAGCTATAAGAATAGAATAGAATAGAATACTCTTTATTGTACACCATACAAATTATAAAACATAAAACACACAAACAAAAAAAACAACAAAAAAAACACACACAAAACAACATATAAAAACACACACAAAACAAACACACAAAAATGCACACACATAAAAAAACAAAGATACAAAATATAAAAACAACACACAAACACAAAGACAACACGGTCAGGGTCACGGTCTTTTTTTACATATAAAATTTTACAAAGGGTGACACAATGGGCGGTCTTATCGCTAAGAGCGATCTTTTAAAGACAACCTTTGGATGGATTAAAAAGTAAATAAGTAAGCGTGGGTGTCATTAGATTTTAGTTCTATGGATCATTCGTTCAAGTTTCTCTATATTGTTGATTGAAATCTTACCTCCATCGCTTCCTGCCGCATTACTTGGTGCTGCTAAATTATTCGTCGTGATTATGGTAGTTTGTGTGTTCCTTGCTACAGAGGTTTATTTGAGTATTAGTAATTAAGTTTTCTTTTTAACATATTATTTCTATATATCGGTACCCTGGCATATGCACCTTAAATGCAATCCAAACTTAAGCGGATTACACCCTACAACGCGCCACACGACGGGTCACAGATAATATCACCCCGCGCGTGATTTTTTTGTATAAAAAATCAATAAAACGCGCGGATTCCGCGCGAGTAGTTGGGCTCCGTTTCCCGCGCCCCGTCGCGTGGCGCGACGTAGTGTGTGATCCGCTTACGTAAAAAAAACAATATTAAAAATCAATCCAAGGGATCCGTACCAGAATCCGTCCCTTTTAAAATTAAATTAGCCAAAACGGCTAATAGTAGCAGTGACTTCCACATTGTCGCTAAACAAAGTCTAATGTTTATCAAACACACAACTTCCCTTTTATACGTACGATTACGCTTTTATACTAGTTTTAATTTGCGGATGTCAGGCTATAAAGATTCAGTTAGTATTGATTAATAGTTAATGGTTCATAAAAGACTGCCTCATTGGTATGATGTTCGCAATAGCTACTGTACTGGCTGGACATGAGGTTCGGTTTCGATTCCTATGTCAGGGAGTGTTATTCGGTTTTATATCCGAAATTAGCTCAATAGCAACCCGGAGTTGTGCCCGGTAGATGACAATAGGCCCGCTACCTATTTAGTGGGGCTTAAACATAACTCCTTTAATAAATATTGCTCCTTGGGAGGTCTAAAAAAAACATCACTGGCGAAGTTTGCTACTGGTACACCTCTGCCTAACTCTTCGGGGAAAACGGGCGTGATGTCATGGCCTTAGAAATAAAAAAGTGATACCTCATCATCATGGAAAGAAATGCAAGTTCGAGCCTACAATAAACTATGAACTCTTTTTTTTTTTCCGGATAGGAAATCATCAAATGACCCCTCCCGCTCTGGGTGGAGCGGCAGGGAGTGTCAGACTCTTACTGACTAAAACCCACCCATGTTCCTTCCTTTGCCCTTTATGTTCCGGGGTAGCGGTAACCCTTCGGCAGGCTTCGGCCCTAAGGGGCCCCTCAAATTATGCTGACAACTCTTTGAGGCGCGCGTGGAACACTTACGCGCCGTCCGGCACGGGCCTGGTCCTGATCGAACGGTGAGCTGACCATTGCTCTCCGCCCGCAGGCCCGCGCCTACGGTTGCCGGGAGTCGTCACGCGGCTCCCGACGCCCGGAGCGTCTCCCGCGGCGGCTGGGACGGGAGGTTCTCTCCCTCATCCGTCCCGCCACCTCCTTCGCTAGCATGACTGCTTCGCAGAAGGAGGCGACTGCTTCCCACTCCCTCTCGCCCCGGACCATGGCTTGCACCAGGGCCGAGCGCGAGAGGTCGCCGCCGCTGCCGATCGCCTCTACGAGGACACGGCAGTGCTCCGCCTAAGCGGGGCAGACCTCCACCGTGTGCTCCACCGTGTCCTCTGGGCAATCCTGGCAATGGTGACACCTGGGCGTTTCCTCCCGCCTAATGATGTGAACTATGAGCTCTTGGTTGAACTTTGTCGTGTTATCATTGTAATCCTATTATTTTAGTCACGGAACTTCAGGCTTGATCCATATTTTAAATACGAGTACCTTACTTTATACCACGTATCACAAATTAATTCGTTAGTGCGGTTAATTTAATCGAAGACGTAAGTATTTTTTTTTTAACAGCTCACCGCTGTTTTAAAAAACCTACACACACACACACCCACACTGGTACATGTTTTTTTTTGTTTTCGTTTTGTGTTGTATTAAGATGCAGCTGAAGTAAGTCAAAAGGTTACAGACTAGGTAAATAATAAATATTGAGATAACACAATCTCAGGCAGGTTGATCATATCTACGAGTACATAGATGATAAAGCAAAAAAAAATTACACTCCTTTTAACGAAACACATGTCGACAGCCGGCCACTACCCAGGTCCCTACAAAACAATTCATATTTATGTTTATGTGCAAGCGTTTATCTTTAAAGTTTTCTAATAATGTACTGTAGCTAAATGGCCCTGCCAAAACTTTGCCACTTTGTTTCAGGAATAGGTACTTCCCATGAAATGAAATCATTTATCGTTGCTGAGTTCTGGTTAAGGGTACGTAAAATATGTACACTCCCGGACTTCTAAATGGACCCACCTTGCAGGCATAAAAGTAGACAACGTTAAAATAATTATGTGTCAAAGAAAAACCGTTTATGTAGTTTTGAAGCCAACATACCTACATTGCTTCACGACCTGATTCCATCCCCCTTTCACTATCGGACTACCAGACGTGCTGCAGGGTACCATCCACGATTGGTTGATATGAGGACTAGTGGAAGGTACTGAGCGCTTCTCTCTCACATTTATTATGCGCATAGCCAATATGTGGGATTCACCGTCAGCATCTGTCACACCTAAATAATCCGTCAGCCTTCAAAGCACGCACAGGCATCTTCTGGGCACAATCATTCCTGCGTAGACCCCATCCATCACCATTCATCAGGTGAGATCGAGGTCAAGAGGCAGGTCAGTCAGGCAATAAAAGAAATACTGGCTATCATTTGTTCCCAATTTGAATTCAGGACCGTTTAAAAACCATTACACGAAAAAAAAATACGGGATGGTTCGATATATGAGCCCAGGAGTGTACGTGACTCCTCGGCTTGTCTTTTCACTTTGACGTGCAGGTAAGGTTCGTGCCGACTTGTTAGTGTTTCCTGTGTGAAGTGCTGTGTCTATCCGGCTATTACATAGTTGGTAGCTCTTTGATTGATGTTCAAGGAACTATGAAAGCTTGGAGTGAACTTAAAGTGTGGATTTTTTTAAGGAATATGTTTTAGTTTTTTTTTTTGCATTTGAGGAGTTTGGTACCAGTTATAATACCTGCTTATCTAAACCTATTTTTGAAATTGTTATTATTACATTTTAAATATATACTTAGGTTATGAACCCAGACAGGCGCTTTACTTTGTGCAAATTATTTCAACATTACTGCTCTCATAGCATGTCAGAAATGTCCCAGAACCAAAAATGACAGTGACTTGACATCTATCAACCCGCACTGGGCTCGCGTGGCGGCCCCCTCCCTCTCACAGAGAGGAGGCCTGTGTCCCAGCAGTGGGAATATTATAAGCTGATTATGAGAATTATGTGACGCTCAAGAAATATCTTTATTATATTATGTTAGTTTAATATTCATTTATTTTACATATTAAGATTTCGGAATTTTTCAAAAGCACGGTGAAAACCGCGTTTAAATCCATTGCGTAGTTTAGAAGAATTACGCGGTCACACACACATACAGGAACAGCGACTTTAATAGCTAATATCCATATATTATAAATGGGTAGAAGTAAAACAAAAGAAAGTTTTGTTCGTCTTAAAAACCTAATAATAATTCCAAGTTCGAAGTTGTAAATAATTAAAATTTTCCAAATGGAAAATCATGCTGTGAAAATCTGTAGTTTTAGTCGAAGAAATGCTTAAAGTTTTTATGAAAACACTAATGGCAAGTTACACAATTTCGAATTTAATACATTTTTTTAAAACTCTAGGGTCAGAGTGCTCACTTAGTTTTTCGAGACATTGCCAAGCGGTTGGTCGACGCTTCACATGACCAGAGGGCTGGCCTATTTATTGGCCAAAGAATTAGCATTGCCATATAACGTGGCACTGCTGCCAGCCTTTTGGGCACTTTTCCTGTTGACAGCGGCAGCGATGCGGACGAATTTTTTGATGCCCTATGATTCCTTCCACCCCCTTTTTTAGGGTTCCGTACCCAAAGGGTAAAAACGGGACACTATTACTAAGACTCCACTGTCCGTCTGTCTGTCCGTCTGTCACCAGGTTGTATCTCATGAACCGTGATAGCTAGACAGTTGATTTTCAAAGATGATGTATTTCTGTTGCCGCTTTAACAACAAATACTAAAAATATAATAAAATAAATATTTAAGTGGGGCTCCTATACAACAAACGTGATTTTTTTGCCGTTTTTTGCTCGATATTAATAACGGCAACAGGTAGACGCTTGAAATATTCACAGAATATTTAGTTGTATATTCACTTTAAAAATAAATAATTAAAATAAAATAAACATTTAAGGGGGGCTCCCATGCAACAGGCGTGATTTTTTTGCCGTTTTTTGCTCGATATTAATAACGGCAACAGGTAGACGCTTGAAATATTCACAGAATATTTAATTAAACTAAAAAATAAAGTTATAATATAGTGTCTAATGTTGTATAGATAATAGTACGGAACCCTTCGTGCGGGAGTCCGACTCGCACTTGGCCGGTTTTTATATAAATTATTATATTAAACAATACCTACTTCGAAATTTTCACGCCGTTATATGGCAGAATATGTTGTGACAAGATATAACTTTAAGACCACATTTTTAATGTATTACCATAATCTGACAAATAAATGATTATTATTATGATTACTAGTAGACTTTGTTTCATAATCAACTTACTAATCACCAAAATGACAGTCACAAAAATAGCCGATCGATTCTGTAAAAATCTCACTGTGAAAGGATAGGTGAAGTGAGCTTAGAGTGAGCTGTCAATAGTGTCAATCCCTAGCTTTAGTTGGAATGACAGCCCACTCCACGCTCACTTCACCCAAGTTTTCACGGTGAGATGGTTACAGTATCGCACTGCTGCATTAGAAACGCACAATCGAACTTTAGATACCCAGCTCGCCTCCCTATCAATTCATTTGAAAACAACCTACGTATAACCGTGACTCACTAATCATTTCGGCAATCAGAATCGCTTCAACGCAACGCAGCTAATGGAAATAGTGGGGGTCTACTCCGAAGTGGTATCGGCCGAATGTTCGGCCGTTTCCTGCTACGAAGTTACTATTTGGTTTGGTCAGTCCCGATCCTACACTCCTACACTCTTTCGAATATTGACTATGGTCCCGACCCAGCTGAGCCGATCCGAACATTTTTCATAATAGGTATTCGGTTCGGCCATGTGCCGGTCCGATCCGAACATTCGCACTTTGCACTTCGTAGTAGACCCCCTTGATCGGTAAGTGCCTAGCTAATCCATATAGATGGATGCAAAACGGATGAAGCCCATGTGAGTAATTTCAGAACGATATGCGGTTAATAAAGCAGGTTTTCATGAAAACCTCATTAAAATCTGTCCTGAACTGATTTAGGGGTTTATTTATAAACGTTGCTTAAAGTTAATAGACGTTTAATTGTCAAAAATGTATGGTTAAGTATATATAAGTAACATTTATAAATAAAGGGGTAGTTCTGATTCTGCGAATAACGAATTTTGAACTATACATTATTTTAGTTTTGTAACTCATTTTAAATAGTGGCTGTTCCAAGAATGTTTCTAAACCTCATAATCGTGTCACATGGCATTATTTTAAACGATAAATTATACATTTGCCATAAAAACATAATAAAATTACGTGTAAAAAGTTTTCGTGATTTTGTTTACGGCGAGTGCATTGAGGCAGCCGTTGATTCAAAAAGCGCGTGCTTGAATCAGATAGGGGGAATGAATCGAGGGGGCGGACCACCGTTGGCATATGCTGCTGCCATTAACTTGCTACAATTGCTCTACAACATAATTCTGTTTCCATCAAATAAATGAAGTGACGGAAATGAAAAAATAAATCAAATTATATTTCGAGTGTTGAACAAAGAAATCGTTAGTAAGACTATTATTTAGATTTAGGGTAGAGGGCAGTTAATATTTTATTAGCGCCTTATCGCATGAAAGATTTAATAATTCTAATAATTCGTAATAGTGAAAATCTGAAGTTGTATTTTGACTTTTAGTTGATTAGGAATGTTTGTCTAAATATGATTTAATTATAGCAAGTACGAAGGCTTATAAATTAAACATTTTAAATTAATAATAAGTAGCTAGCAGAAAATATTTTCAGAATAATAATTCAAGAGAAATGTTTAATGTTTAATTAAGGTATTATGATATCAGCTATCATCTATCTCATTAAAATAATTAATTTTAGTTATAGGCATACTGAAAACTGAAGAATACATACCAGTCGTACACTCTTATTATTCAGACAACGTTCGTGAAAATTGGTTTCAAAGACAGTATTAAACTAATTAAAACAAGACCCCAGACAGGCATAATTACCGTTAAGAACTTTTATTGTTCAGAAAATCGGTTATTTACAAGTTTAATGAGTAATTTTTCGGTTACATTAAAGTTAACGTCTTGAAAAGTAATTTGCAGCACACAATTGCGTGGCTGGTACATTACCTACGTGATAATTTGCTTCGATAGTGGAATTTCATTAGGGTAATAATACGATGGCAGTGTTTTGAAGGAATCATTAATTTGTCGGTGCATTAACAGCGTTGGCGTGATCGATAGTACCCTGCACGTTTGATGAATTGCTGTTGAAGCAATATGACGTTGGCCCCGGCACCGTTATTATACTGCCTTTATAATTCTTATAAAACACTATTAATACTTCAGCTTTGAAGTAATATAAGGTAATTTACTGTTCCAATGCTTCACATAAACTTCGAGACAAAGTGCTTTGTGTTAGAACTTTTACAAGAATTGACTCAAATTATTTATCCATGAAAAAAATACAGAAAAAACTTATTTCGAAATTGAGCAGCATGCATAAATAGGTAGCATTTGTTTAATAATCTATAAATATAATATAATAATAACCTCTTTGTCTGGATGTATGTTCCGGATTGGTGCAAGAACGTATTTGGATGAAATTTGGCGTACAGATAGTTTATAACCTGGATTAACTCATATGGTACATTTTATTCTGGTCGTACGTTCCCGTGGGATATTTTCCGACATCCACGCATATTTTAATAATATGAATTGACGGATGCGTAACGTCAATCACACAAAATAATTACACAATGTGTGCAAAATCACATACGCAATCCTATAATATTCCTGCATTGTATCCGTGATATTCAAATCATCGGTGCAACCATGGATATTCTATGGGTGCAACTTACTCGTGACATTTAATTATGAATAAATAAATAAATTAAATAGCTACAATTATTTAAACTGAATGGTCATAACAGGTCGATAATGAAAATTTATCTCAGCATAGATTAGATTTGGCGCTAAAATTGCTAATAATTTCGCGAAATAAACGACGCGAAGGCAATTAATGAGCCTTAATAAAGACTTTTTAAACTAGAGACAGTAAAAAATGGTATATGAGTCCGTTACCTCCGTCATAACAAGTTTTAATTGTGAGTCGAGGTACGATAAGGGCAGTGAATGTGCACAAATTATACCAGTAAATTTTATGCCCATTTGCATGAGAACTGAGCAAGCGTGTGCCCGTCTAGACGGTTCCCGGAGCCTTAATGGCTGAACTATTTAAATGCCTTACAGCCTTGTATCTTCATTCAATTTCGTAATGCAACCGTAGGAGCTTGAAGAGCTAGGATAAAAGTAAAGAAGCAAGTATATGTTGTGATCTAGATTGCGTCTGGAATAGACTTGTTTCATGATGAAGTTACTTCTTGTAGTGAAACTGCAGTTGTATCTGAATCATTTTTTGCTAAAGTATAATATGGACAAGACGGGAGGACGCGCGGGTCCGCGAAAAATGGAAGGAGACCTTTGTCCAAGACTTAGACACCGTCGTCAAGTAAAAAAAAAAAAACAAAATATGCATAATTGTAGATTGAAAGTAGGTACTTAATTCTAAAAGTCTCGAGGTTTTATTCATGATAGGTATAAAGGGCGGAAAAAAAGATACTTTGTCTCTATGTTAGGCGCAGGTCTTCCTAATGATCCCGTTGAAGATAAGCAAAATGTTCATATCTTATGATTGAAGATCCACATAATATCCGAGCTAAAAAGCAAACATAAAACTAAAAACTGTGATAAATACAGAATGAGTGATCGGTGACTTTAAAATGAAGTGCTAGCTTTGCGGACAGTAGGGGACTCCTCAAGTCCAGACAGTCTTGAAAGTTAATAATCCATCAAGAAGTAAGTAACTACAGTCGTAGACTCAGTATTTTTCTACTTATTATGTTGTTAAAGTCACAAGAATGAAATAACTTATGCATTTAACAACAGGAGTAATCTAACAAGCGCTGTGGGCCTAGCACTAACGAGCAGAGTAAACGTAAAGTAAATACGATCTTTTCACACAATATTTGCTTAGTTTTAAGACTTTTTTTTATATCCGCTTGCTGTTGTGACTGCCTCGTTTTTTGCAGTGCCTCAGAATTGTTCGCGGTAGGTAACCATCATCCGCAAAAAAATGGTCTCACTCCTGAGCAGAATAAGAGGCAGTCACAATAGCATCCTGAAGAATGCGGCGACCGATACTTCCTGCGCCATAAAGAGGCAATTTGTGCGAAGACTTTCTTAGTTCCCTTAGTTTCCATTTCTCATTGTGTTGACAAAACGAGAAATAAAGACGTGACATTCACCAACCCGCACTGGGCCCGCGTGGTGGATTATGTCCCACTCCCTCTCACAGAGAGAAGTGTCCCAGCAGTGGGAACTATATAGGCAGATTATATGCCATCATGATACGCTTAAGTTTGCCCATCAGCAAGTCTACTGTAGCTCTGTTTTATTCATCATCTGTCTAGCCTTTTCTCAACATGTTGAATGGCTGGTTGGCTTCCAGTCTAACCAGATGCAGCTGGGTAATACGATACCTCTTGGTAAGACTGTTTGTCAGACTTTCGGGCTTCTGACGTCCCGTAACGACTGTCAAAGACCCGGGAC
The DNA here is from genome assembly GCA_911387795.2 of Apamea monoglypha. Lineage (NCBI taxonomy): Eukaryota > Metazoa > Arthropoda > Insecta > Lepidoptera > Noctuidae > Apamea > Apamea monoglypha. The sequence continues at coordinate 8,023,568 of OU426918.1, forward strand.
CAACGGCTTAACGTACTTTCCGAAGCACGGGGTCTTGGTATGTAAAGATGGACCCACCGTGGCAAGCGTAGCTTAACCTGACCAATCAACCCTTGCGGGTGTTACGAGCGTCTGTCTATCTGACCTCCACAACCCAGTTACTGGGTAATACGATAACCCTTGGTCAGACCTTCGGGTTTCTGACTACCCGTAACGACTGTCAAAGATCCACGAATACCAGCCGGAACGGGTCTCGGTAATTACTTAGCCACAAGCCCCTCTGAACTCTGTTTTATTGTGCAATTGAATATATTGAGCGAATAATGGTGGGAACAATTTATGATATGCATGCCCAATGGAAGCTCACCACACAATACCTATTCACTTACATAATAATTATAAATACATACTTACAACATTTTATCAAATCTATAATACCTACCTACCTATGCCAATTTAATATATTATTAAAAGTCAAAGTCAAAGATCTTTATTGTGAGACAGTGGTTACAGAGTTCTTATTATGTTAAATGTATAATTATTGTTTCATTATTTTTTAGGTCGTTAAAATAAGTCATACCTCGATGAAAGTTTCTTTAACATTGCGCATAAGAAAATAAACCGGTCCCAATATCCTAAACAAATGCGGAAAAGTAGATTGAACAAACATTGGGTTAATCAAAGGAAAATAACAAGTTGGTAGATACCTATTTTCCTTCCCTGTGACTGCATACATATGTACATACTTTACGATTTTCATTAAAGCCCTGTAAATTTTCTAGCTTAATTAACAATGTAATCTTCGCCTTTCGGTATTGACCTGGCTTCTTCATCATCATCATTTCAGCCAAAGGACGTCCACTGCTGGTCAAAGGTACCGCCACTTCGGCCGGTTCTGTGGTTCCCGTATCCTACGGCCATCACAGGGTCATTGTCGGAGGGCTTCGTTGGAAGGCTTCCGGTACGGCCACTGTGGAACCTTTCGGCCCCATTGACCAGGCTTAGTTATTTTTAAATTTAATTGAAATAAGTCTCAGTTCAATTTAATATTATAGCATAAGCATAGTCAGTCTATAATGTTCCCACTGCTGGGACACAAGCCTCCTCTCTGAGAGAGGGAGTGGGCCGTAATCCACCACGCGGGTCCAGTGCGGGTTGGTAGATGTCACATGTCTTCGAATTTTTGGTCCTAGGACATGCCGGTTTCCTCACGATGTTTTCCTTGAAGAAAAAAAAAGAAAGAAAAATATTTTATTCTGCATAAACAAAACGCACAATTACAAGAAATAAAAAAAATTATAATTATAAAATAAAATAAAAAACGAAAAAAGACATAAGACACACATAGTCAAAAGACTCGTACTCATGCATAAAAATGTTGACACTTTTGTCCTTCACAGTTTTGAGAGCTGTGGTGATGAAATACTCTACACAAAGTAAAGCGCCGTCTGGGTTCGAACCTACAACCTACTCGTAAGTCGCGGCCGTTACCACGGTCCACCGCTGGTACCATACGTATGTTTATATCTATATGAAACTTAGGTATATAAATTATGATGTTTCACTATATGTAGTGAAACATCATAATTTATATGCCTAAGTTTAAGTAGGTCTCCTTTATTTGCCAAATCACGAAGTTATTTCAAGCCAAACTTTTCTCTACTAATTCTGTGTACGTACACCGGGTCGCTTTGTCGTTCCGTTCAATCAGTGCCAGCTACATAAGTGATTGATTTTTGAAAATCGGTGCCTCTTGTACGTTGGTACCATTTACCTCTTATTATTCGCCTCCTGGCCGCACTTTGCCTATTCAACGTCGGATACAATGAACTAAAGAATCTAGATAAGTACTTCTATACAAATTGCTATGAAAGAGCTGTGTAGTGTTCTTTATAGTGCAACGTCACTGCATGAGTGTGGAGTATTATTGTGAAATATGGGCGTGAAGAAGCGTAAGTATGTAAGTTGTTTCGGTTTTTGCGATGAGCTATTACAGAAAGTAACGTTTTTTATCGCAGCTCTTTGAAATTATTGCTTTTTCTGTACCCGTTTAAATCGAATACTAAAAATTTTAACCCCACAAAGCCTTTCTAGCTACCAACTATTTCCCGGGAATGAACCGCCGGCATCAGAAGCATTGTTCTCTTTCCAATATACGATCCTTTTGTACGCCGCGTTACGTTAATCTTCATAAATTACATTTTGATTAAATTTTATTGTTGTTCGACCTCTGGCAGTCATTTTGTCACCGCGGTGCTGAAATAATCAGTTTAGATTAATCTTTTAGATGCTGTATCCCCTTTGTTAGTTCGTCTACCCCTTTATTAAGAGTTAAGAATGTCTTTGTCTGTTTTTATTTGGTGTTATTTTAACCTTTTTCGAAGCACTAATAAAAATAGTGATTGATCACCGCGTTATCAAGCTCTACCGTGGGTGAACTAATTATCCTCTATGTCCAAAAGCATGATAGAGAGATTAGATTAGGCTCTCCAAAACTCGGAGATACACTTGATGTGGCGTATACAAACATTACATTTTATGGTAGGCTAGAGCAGCGCCACCTACCGGGTTAAATTGTATTTTCAAACCATCCAGGAATCCATTGAAATATACACACAATTTCCAAATCGGTCCAGCCGTTAGGGAGGAGTTAGGTGACAAACACACGTACAGAAGAATTATATATAAATATTAAGATAGATAGAATATTGTTTATTATGTACACCATACAAATTATAGATATAAATGTAGACATTTTACAAGGGATGACACAATGGGCGGTCTTATCGCTAAAATCCCATTGATATGATTTACATTGTTCGAAAAAAAATCGTATTATTATTGTTTGTGTGTTATTATAGTGTTATATCGTCCTTCTGCAGGGCAAACACCGGATTTTCTCCTTCTAATTAATTGTTACCCACTAACAGAACTTATCATCTGCCTAGCCTTTTCCCAACTACGTTGGGGTCGGCTTCCAGTCTAACCGAATGCAGCTGAATACCAGTATTTTACATGGAGCGACTGCCTATCTGACCTCCACAACCCAGTTACTGGATAAGACTGGCCTACCTACTAAACGAACTAATGATAGGAATTTCTACTTGATCTAAAATGAATAAAAAATAGCACGGTACAAGTACTATCTTTATTATAGTCATAACAATTGATACATCGCACTTACTAGCATTGGAGGCGAAAAAGCTCCCGTACAGAGTTGCATAAAATATCCATTATAGGAAAACAATGGGCCAGTATCAAATTCATTCTCACGGGACATACAAACTGAATGTGACTGTTCGATATGTATTATTTTTACGATGTATGGGTATATTTGTATTAGGAATCATCTGTTTTCACCATTGGATATGGTACGAATTTCTTGTGTGACATTTGTTTATAACTTAAGGGGTTATGGTAAACTAGCAGCGCCCCGCGGTTTCACCCGCATAAGTTTCGATCCCGTGGGAATATTGGGGTATCCTATGTGTTAATCCTGGTTATAAACTATCTGTGTGCCAAATTTCATTCAAATCCGTGCTTGGTTTTTGCGTAAAAGAGTAACAAGCGTCCATCCATCCATCCTCCCAGAATTTCGCGTTTATAATATTAATAGGAAGTAATAACAGCCGCACTGGTCGATCGATCAGGTTAAGGTTCATTTGCCGCGGTTGGTTCATGGATGGGTGACCATCTTTACATATCACCCAAAAACCCCTCCGTGCCTCGGAAAGCACGTTAAGCCGTTGATCCCGGCTGTCATTCGTGGATCTTTGGTCGTTACGGGTAGTCAGAAGCCCGAAAGTCTGATAACCAGTCTTTCAAAGGGGTATCGTATTACTCAGTCGAGTTATGGAGGTCAGATAGGCAATCGTTCCATGTAAAATACTGCTATTCAGCTACATCCGGTGAGACTAGTAGCCGACTCCAACATACCTAGTTGGGAAAAGGATATGCAGGATGATGATGTGTTTATTACTTAACTTAACCCAGCAAACTTCGTACCGCCTCAGAATCATTAAATGTTGTGTCAACTTATTAGCTGAATTAAATGCAGTTATTAATTAAGTTTTTTTTTTTTTTAATTTATCAAAATCAGTCAATCTGTTCTCAAGATATTATCAAAAAAGCCGTTCCATAAAAAATGTATGAGAAAAATTTATTATCTTCATTATTATTTTTTTCGTGATTTTTTTCCATTTTTTAATAGTTATTCTGCTATTTGGGGCGGAGACAAATCCAAAAATCAAAGATCATAAAAATCGGTCCAGCCGCTCTTAAATTATAAATGGTGTAACTAACTCAACTTTGTTTTTTTCCAACAAAAAAAAAAAAATAACCAGTGCGCAAACTGTAACTATGAATTCAGCATAATTATGATTCTAAACCCTCTAGCATCGATTATAAATCGATTATAAATCGTCGATTATAAAAAAAAAAAATTGTTATATTATTATACATTTTGGCCGCATAGGTACAGACACCAGCACATCAAGCTACTACAATCTGTCAAATAATAGATTTTCAACTTTATTGCTATAGCATTAAGGTTCAAGGTTGTTTGGTAAAATTTTACAGTTTCGGGTAGCTTGACCTGCTGGCGTCTGTACAAGTAGTACCGCGTAGTACTGTTATGAAACAGCAGTTTTTTTTTATATATTACCGACGAAACATATAACACACTGGTTAAAAAAAACTGTATAGATTTTAAAGGTTACTATTAAAAGCTTATTTTTCATCACCCTGATCAAAATAATAAGAGTTTTCCTAGATTCCACGTCGCATCCTTTACAGCGAGAGTCCTCCACCCGACAGATCAGACGCGATAAGATAAGCCTGTTAGCGTCATCTGTGCTGAGACATAAAAATAAATGTACGCAGTAAATCTATTTCTCTTCGACGCGCCCTTACGATAAGGTCAATTCTGTGAAATGGCCTTTGGACGCTGTGGAAATAAGTCGTTAGTTTTTTTTTTAAACAAAGGTTCGAATCTATTAAAAGTACACACATTCTAAATATTTTTTTTTTGTCTCTTTTCGCTTGCAATCTGTCACTATTCATTAGGACATTAAGTAATTCCAATGGCGTGTTAGATGGCTTGCCTGGTATGCGTCCTATGAGACAACCTCTTACTTAAAAAGCATAATGCTAAGATTGTCCGATAAAGTCTTGTGGAATTTTGTGTTTTAGCCTGCGGATTCCTTTTTTATCCATGAGACGGTTTGCCAAGATGTTTGGGTGACGAGTTATTCTTTCTTTGTATGACTTGATGTAGCTTTTTATTTCCTCTTTGACTGGAAGTATCTTCAGATCGTGGTGTAGAGCTTCATTTGGAACAAACCATGGGGCGTTTGTGATTGTTCTCAGAAGCTTCTTCTGAAAACGCTGTATGATCTCTATGTTAGAGTATAATGCTGTTCCCCATAACTGGATGCCCATATAGGCTAGATTATGGCTTTGTATAAAAGGATTTTATTTTCCAGGTGTAATTGTGAATTTCGGCCAATTAACCAGTAGAACTTTCTTAGTGTCAGTCCAAGTTGCTTCCGTTTAGTGAAGATGTGTTTTTTCCAAGTAAGGCGTCTGTCGAGGTATAAACCTAGGTATTTAACATGTTCAGCTTGAGGCACATGTATTCTATTTAACTGTACCGGTGGGCATGTATCCTTTCACATAGAAAATGTAACATTTACCGACTTGGTCTCGTTTGCTTTTATCCTCCACTTTTTGAGCCAGAGGGCTATGTCGTCCAAACACGTCTGCAGCATAGCTGATGCTACTTTATGGTCAGAATGGGATGCCAACACAGCTGTGTCATCCGCGAAGATTCCTGTAGTCGCTAAATTTGATATTGGGAGGTCCGCAGTATGAATCAGGTTCAAAATTGGTCCAAGCACACTGCCCTGAGGTACCCCAGCAGTGATAGGGTATAGCTTTGATAATGCGTCTCCACTCTGCACGAAGAAGTATCTATCTCTCAAGTACGACATCAAGATGAGGAAGATGTTACTTGGGAAGCTGTTTTTGGTTTTATAGAGGAGGCCTTCGTGCCAGATTCTATCAAATGCTTGAGAAATGTCAAGGAAGATAGCAGCACAATATTCCTTATCTTCGAAAGTGTTGTGAATTTTACTGACGAGCCTGTGAACCTGGTCTATTGTGCCATGTCTTCGGCGGAACCCAAATTGATGGTCAGGTATTAAATGTCTTTCTTTAATTATAGGCATTAAGCGTGATAGCAGAAGCGATTCATAGACTTTAGACGCTATTGGAAGCAGGCTTATTGGTCGGTATGACTTCGGGACTTCAAGAGGTTTCCCTGGTTTAGGAACCATTAGGATCTTAGCTGTTTTCCATTGAGGGGGGAGAAAGAATAGTCTTGACATAGCATTGTAGATTGACAACAGGTAGGTCAAGCCAGAATCTGGAAGTTGTTGCAAAATCATGCCAGTTATCAAATCATAACCAGGAGCTTTTTTAGGTTTTAAGTTTTTTATCGCTTTAATTAGTTCCTGCTTTGTAAACATTGCGATTGGGGCTTGTGGATAAATCACAATCCAGCTGAACTTCTCGCTGGACTTCTTTTTTGTTCTCTGGAGGCCCTTCGTAGGAGTGAGGCTGAAATACGTCTTATAAATGTTCCGCAAATGTTGTGCATTTTTCTTCGTCATTTCGAGCCCAGGACCCGTTGGCTTGCCGAAGTGAGGGAGACAGTGTTTTAGGTCGCTTTAGTTTTTTGGTAGCTTTCCACAGTGAGTGTAGCAGCGGTAACATCAAGGTTGCTCAGGATAGCCTGGACACTATTATTTCTGTCTTCATCTAAATAAATAATACAAATGAAAGACAAAAAACACGCGTAAAATGATTAAAACACCCACTTATAAGTATAAAGTCAAAATGAATTTCCTCTTCAGAGAGCTAGAATATTAATGTAGTCCATCTATTTTTTCAGGCTTAAAATTAGTATTCTTTTCAAAGCTTATATTAGGGACCATGCAACTTTAAGCACGTCGTATAAAAAAGAAACTAGTGGTAGGCTACAATGGCTCAGTAATAGGAACGTTGCCAGTCCATTGACTACGAGCGCCTAGGTTATTAAGTTATCCATTTTCTCAAACCGTTTTAGCTCAGTAGGTATAATCCTATTTCTTTTCACAGATTTATCAAATTGTATATACGAAAATATGTATCATAAAAAACTTCAGTTATGGAAGATCTTACATATCTATAGTTAGGTACATCCGTACGCTCGCGGAACAAAAACCGGGTAAGAATAAATTTTCTCATAAAAGCGGACATAACAAGGGTATGGGGCGGAAACGACTATAACTTAGATGGAGATCGGAAGACCTTTTCTGACGGACTACATATTTTCGGAAATCAATACGTAAGCAATGTAATTTACATACGAATTCCAAGAAATATGTCTTGGCCAAGCTTTTTAGTTATTTCTCATCTGGTGGACTTGGGCCACCGCCTTATCTTAGGAATGCAGTGAACTTGCTTTTGTTGACAAAGATCATACCTACTTTTTTTGTTTTTTTTTGTTTTCTTCTACCTCACTGAATAATATAATTAGTAATAAGATTTATTGTTCTCATGTAAGTGACGATTGTCTTAATGAGAAATAAAGTTCTTAAAACCGATATCTACTTCAGAAATATATTGTTCTATAAAACGCGGAACGGAATGTCAGAGCATTAGTTTCAATTCTCTCGCCTGTCTTGAGCAACGTATGTTAGTTATATTTAATCTGAAGATGGATGAGAGTGCTTTTTCCATCCTGACTCAGAAAAAAACTTACAGCGCATTAGTTGCTTGTCATCTTGAGTGCGCAGTACAAGAAATATAGAAGCACGACATTCCAAGGGACCAGAGTGGTACTGTCACTACAAATTACGTTATATAAACAGATATTTGAAAATTGGACGCAGTTGTATAATTGTCACGGGAGCCCCGGAACAATTATTTGATGTCCGCCCCAAAGCGCATAATTTTATCAAGGCGGTTGACTTGTCAAGAGCGGAACGTAGGTCGGTAATACATCCATCATTTGTCAACGATTGTCGGGCACGCGTACAGCGATGACTTTTTTACTACACCGAAATAGCCAATGGTTAGTTGTCCGACTAAACAGTGGGAACAAGCGCGGGGCCGGGTGTTTCGCGTAATAGATTACAGTGTCACTCTGGACGACCGTTGTCAACAGCCAGCTGCGAAGCTGTCAACCGTTTCTGTACCAAAACAATTTTATCCTGTCCCCTCAGTGTCGTATCGCAATTTACTTGATTTTAACGAGACTACATTGTGGTTGTGGGAAAACTTAGAAGATTACGGACGGATTAGAGGGCGTAGGGTGCCGTAGTTTGAATGTTTTTAGAGTAGGCCCTCTGTATAAATAAAGGTGTTTGAAGGCTTTACTTTTCAGTGGTTTTTCATGCACCGACATTGAAATTGCCATGAATTACGGAAAAAAGAAAGAAAGAAAGAATATACATTTATTTGCGGCAAACATGACGCGTAAAAAAATGAAAAACGAAATGTTTTAACATAAAAATGTGACTAAACTGTAATAAAGTTGGAAAATATTATTTTTCCTAAACATTTTAGCCTCTTGCAAAGAGATAAGGAAACAAAAGCACTTGGTCCTAAGTACCTACCTAAATAAAATAATAATTTAATGTGTCTTTAATGGTAGGTACCAATCCAAAATTGCTGCTCATAATTCAACCAGCCCCATCTTTCATGTTTTTAGACCATATCGATAGCATTTTTATGCGCTTTAGTACGGGGCTATAATTTCCTATTCCGATATTCCATCAGATAACTATATTGAGGGCATCATGGCTAAAGGAGGTTCTAAGGCATTAAGTATGCATAAACCTTACACGGAAGCGAGTATTACCTACTTTGGTGTATATTTTCAAATAAATTCGTATACTACGTCCTGGTATAAATTTGACAGCTCTATTGGCACAATGACTGAGAGGCAAAATTCTAGAGTTTTAAAATGGTGGCTTCGATTCCTGTATGAAACAATTCTGCAGTCTTTCTTTATTTGTTACAAACAAAGAAAGACAAAAAAGAAAATTATTTTGACAAGAGAAAATTATTTTCTACATTATTGTAGAAAATAATTTTTCCTCACTACTACTCTCAAAACGGTAAACGAAAACATCGTGAGGGAACCGGCAGTTCTACAACCAAAGATTCGAAGGCAATCATGTGACATCTTTCAACCCGCACTTGGCCCGCGTGGTAGATTATAATCCACTCCGACGAGAGGAGGCCTGTCCCACCAGTGGGAACATTATAGGCTGATTATGCTAGATATAATGTAGAAAATCCTAGTGTTTCGTCAAATAAACAATTCCTTTTATAAAATATCTGTATTTTTAAATATTATAAGTAACGATGATTGATTATCAAAAAAATACTGACAAGAACAGAAAAGTTCCAACCATTTTTGAAAGTTTTGCACAAAAAGCTAATTGAATGTTATCTGAAAATGTTGCCAGACTCGTTGTGAAACAGGAAAAAACTTGATGAGCATCTCGCTACTTTTATTATTGCGAAAGTTTCACTTGACAAGCCTTACAACAACACGGGGGAACAATTACGACTTGACATTTATGTATTTCTATTGAAAAAAAAAGGCTGGTGATTGTAGATCATATTTTTGAGTTACTGCTCTTAAAAGTCGCGCTGAAAAGTTCTGTGTTTAATGATGTCATAACAATATATTGAAAAAAGGCTGGTGATTGTAGATCATATTTTTTAGTTACTGCTCTTAAAAGTTGCGCTGAAAAGTTCTGTGTTTAATGATGTCATAATAATATAGGTACATGTGATGCAGTGGTAGCCCAGTGGTAACAGCCGCGACTGATGAGTTGTAGGTCGTAGGTTCAAACACAGACAGGCGCTTTGCTTTACTTTGTGTAATTTTTTTCATCACCACGGCTCTCAAAACGGTGACGGAAAACATCGTGTGGAAACCGGCTTGTCTTAGAACCAAAAATTCGAAGACATGTGGCATCTACCAACCCGCACTGGGTCCACTTACTGAGAGGCCTGTGTCCCAGCAGTGGGAACATTATAGGCTGATTATAGGTACATTTCCTATGTAAGAAAATAGTAGCTACGAATGAATTTATTTCAGTCTTCAGGAGAGCCATCAATTTGGATTGAAATATCATTATTATGAAGCGTGTCACTTGTCCGAGACCTTTTATTAACAAGTTCATAGGACAAAATATTACAGTCTTTGGCTCAGAGAAATTGGATGTGTATCTATCATGCAAAACCCTTCATAATTTGATATATATACAGTTTGAACTATACAGCCGATTGCATATCTAACTATGCTGTGAAATCCCTAAGTCATCGTTTATGACAGATTCGGGGAAAGACGGGCTGGTCTATTAGTAGCCAGGGAGGCAGGGACCAAAAGGCATAACGCTTTCACCGATTTGAGTAAACGAGAAGTCGTTAGATTCGTATTATTTGGCAGTATCATATCGAGGTACGTGACGTCACGTCTAATCCAATATGGCGGATGATACTCCCGAAATTCAGAGAATGAGTTACCGTGGAGTTAGTTGTCGGGATGAGATTGAAGTTCTCGCATAATAATAAGTTTCAAAGCTTTTGGGAGCTTTTTTTCGTGGAACTGCCCCCAGCTAGACTGACCGACAACCTTAAGAAAATGTCTGGGACAGACTGGATGCGGAAGGCGGAGGACAGGGTGTTGTGGCGCAGCCTGATAGAGACCTATATCCAGCAGTGTACTGCGATAGGCTAGTTGATTGAAAGCTTGTACTGTTCGATCAGGCAAAAGTAAGAACAACATGAGTGTATTCCTGGAAGTTATAGGCAGTGGTGTTTTGCCAGGTACGGTATGCTTTAAATTAGTCCAATTAAAAGGGGAAATAACAAAGAAAACATTCAAAATTCCTTATGAATATTGCACACATTACTTTCTTATTGAAGTGAAAGCGCTTTGATAAAAATACATTTTATGAAGATAAGAATTTACCACCCATTCTTTCGCCTTTTCTTATGTTAAAATCAGCTGATTCTGAAGGCCTTTAAATACTTTTGTTTGTCATCTTCAGATCTGTTTCCGACATCGCTCGAGATGTTCCTTGGGCGAAGCTCCTAAATCGACCTTTTTACCTTTAAATATTAACACAAGATTGAACAATAATGGCAAGGGCCTTTTTTTTTTTTTTTTTGGGATGGGAAATCATCAAATGACCCCTCCCGCTCTGGGTGGAGCGGAAGGGAGTGTCAGACTCTTACTGACTAAAACCCACCCATGTTCCTTCCTTCGCCCTTTGTGTTCCGGGGTAGCGGTAACCCTTTCGGACAATCCCGCTGCCCCGGCAGGTTTCGGCCCTGAGGGTGCCCTCGTTATGCTGACATCTCTTTGAGGCGCGCGTGGAACACTTACGCGCCGTCCGGCACGGGCCTGGTCCTGATCGGGCGGTGAGCTACCCATTGCTCTCCGCCCGCAGGCCCGCGCCTACGGTGGCCGGTAGTCGTCGCTCGACTCCCGACGCCCGGGGCGTCTCCCGCGGCGGCTGGGACGGGAGGCTCTCTCCCTCATCCGTCCCGCTACCTCCTTCGCTAGCATGACTGCTTCGCAGAAGGAGGCGACTGCCTCCCACTCCCTCTCGCTCCGGACCATGGCTTGCACCAGGGCCGGGCGCGAGAGGCCGCCGCCGCTGCCGATCGCCTCTACGAGGACACGGCGGTGCTCCGCCCAAGCGGGGCAGACCTCCACCGTGTGCTCCACCGTGTCCTCTGGGCGATCCTGGCAATGGTGAATGGCAAGGGCCTGACACTGCTTTGAGGTCAGAACAAAAACATTCAAAATTTATTTCTGCCGTAATACGGTGAAAAGCCGTAACTAACCTTTTTATCAAAAAATTGGCCACCTTTCTATGTAGGCGATACAGCTGTAATGCGTTTGTAGCCAAAGTTACAAATTTTTAAAAATTAAAGTTAAATTAAAAAATTAAGTTAAAAAAAAAATAAGTTAAATATTAAAATAGTTAAAAGGGCATGACTAAGCCCCGGAAACATTGCTCTCCAAAATGAAAACAATAATTTCCACCTTTAGCCCTTTCTTATTAGTAAAGCTATTTTGCATACTTGAAAAGCCGTAACTTTAGTTTTACGCTTTTTCATATTATCACATTTATCGATCGTGACTACGGCTTTTCATCTTTTTATATGTTATATATACCTTGTAATAACTTAATACAAAGATGAAAAGCCGTAACAACCGTAGCAGCGCGTGTTTCCTGTCGTCAAAAGGCGTAATATTTCAATTAAGGCCTATTAAGATAAGATAAGATATTTTATTTCGCAAATATGGTTACAAAACATGGTGACATAAAGATTTAACAACAGCCATATTTAGTAAGGCATATTAGCCATATTTAAAATAATAATTAAATAAAAACTTCTATATTAGCTTTAAAAGGCGTTATTTACAACAGACAAGCCCTAACTATTAATTTAAGGTTTTATTTAGGGATTGCATAATATCTCTATTTTTTTTTTACTAAAACAAAGAGATCATAAAATTAAAAAAAAAAAAAACTATTTAATAAATAAATAAATCTAGGTGTTTTTGCAAACTATATATTATTTAACGAATTATCATAAGAGTTCAATCAAGTGAAGTCCATCGACAGTGTTTCAAACACATAAAACTGTAATGTACTCAAAATACACTTTGAAGTAGATAATTATATGCTATTGCTATTCACCGTTTTACGGCAGATTTGTTTTTGCAAGATCGGTTGGTTAGAATCATGATTATATATCTATACATATTATAAACTAAAGTCGCTTTTTATGTCTGTCTGTGTGACTTCGTCATTGTTCTAAATTACGCAACGGATTTTGATGCGGTTTTCACTGTCATTTAGAGAATTTATTCCGGAAGGTTTATGTGTAATTACTACATATCAATGATTTACCATTCCATTTAAAAGGCACCTGTGACGTTGAACTGTTTGCAGATGATACCTCTCTTATTTTTAAGGTAGACAGGAATAGACAAGATTTTGATGACGTAAACGGTGCACTCTCAATAGTTACAGATTGGTTTATGTCAAATAACCTAGTTCTTAAGGCCAAGAAAACGAAATGTGTAAAGTTCGCCTTACCGAATGTTAGAAATCTAGAACCCAACATCGTCTTAGATAAAGAGGTGCTTGAAACTGTAGGCTTGGCAATTTTTCTAGGACTAACAATGCCGAACTTCAGTGGAGACTTCATATTTCAAGTCTCAATATTTCAAGAAGGCTCAGTTCGGCTGCCTACGCCGTCAGGAAAGTAAGACGACAATACACAGACGTTGATACAGCTCGTTTAGTATATTTTAGATATTTTCACAGCGTTATGTCCTACGGTATTCTGCTGTGTCGGCAAAGCCGCTGATATACAAAATAAATTTGTCCTTCAAAAACGAGCTGTTCGAGCAATTTACCAGCTAGGTGCAAGAGTTTCTCTAAGAGATTTTTTAAAGATATTGGTATTCTCACGGTTGCATCACAATCCATCTTCGCCAATGGCAAAATTTTTACACTTGTACAATAAAAACAGTGATATTCACAGTGTAAACACTAGAAATAAGAACAAACTACGTGCCCACTTTCACCGGCTTCATAAGGTTCATAACTCATTTGTTGGGTTTGGTATAACCTTTTATAACAAGATAAAAGAGTATCTTGTCTTTGCTAGACTTGCTTTTTAATGCATTTAAAGCTCAAGTAAAATCCAATCTTTGTTCGAAGGCATACTATTCCATTAACGACTACTTACACGATAAGAATAGTTGGTCGCCCTGATTAACTCAAGACAATGTTTATGTTCTTACTCCAGAATTAGCTTAGTTATATATTAGCAGGTTATATGAGTTAATATAATTCTTTATTTTTATATGACTGTATAAGCCAATTCAGTTTAATTTTATTTTAATGTATTATTGACATAATCTACTCATAATAATGTTTTTTAATGAGTTGATTGCAATATGTGGTTAGCTAGTGACCTCGACGATTGATCATATTATTTTTGTTTGTACAACCGGCAGCAAGTTCGTCATGCTCCCTTAGATGTCACTGCTTGCGGTAGCGTCGGGGGTCGGGTTGCCTTCTTTCCTCAAATACGACGAGGGGGGTAATGGCTGATCTTTGCTTTATGCTCGTGAACGGGTGCTGCCTGTGGTGACTGGTCGTCTTGCTGACCATGTTTTTATTGGTGTTATTAGTATTAACTTATTTATTTATTTTACTTGATGGTCCTAGTTTATCATTTGTGACTTCAAGTGACAGCTATGTGAACAGAACCCAGCAATGCATAAATATGAAAGCTGTCACGCCCTTTATGCCTGGAGGGTTTTTATTTAGGTTGTAAGTTTTTATTTACATTTTAATTTTAATTAATTATTTTTTAGCTTGCGTACGCATAGTTTTTAGTATATTTGTTGGTATATTGGCGTGGCTAGCTGACATATGGCAAATAATTTAATTTAATGTTCTGTGACTTGTAATATTTATTATTTATATAATTACTTACATACACTTACAATTACTTAAATTACTTACATTCGTGGATCTTTGACAGTCGTTACGGGTCGTCAGTAGCCCCAATGTCTGACAACCAGTCTTACCAAGGGGTATCGTATTACCCAGTAACTGGGTTGTGGAGGTCAGATAGGCAGTCGCTCCATGTAAAATACTGGTATTCAGCTGCATCTGGTTGGACTGGAAGCCGACCGATTCAACATAGTTGGGAAAAGCTTAACGTACTTTTGAGGCACGAAAAAGGCTTCCAGTCTAACCGGATGCAGCTGAATACCAGCTGCATCCGGTTAGACTGGAAGCCGACTCCAACATAGTTGGGAAAAGGCTAGGCAGATGATGACCTATTATTGTATAGAATCAAGTATTTTCTAACTGAACAGACAAGTGTGCTGCTGGGGAGTTTGTTGCGCCACTTCTTCTTCGCAGCGATAGCACTAGGAAATGGTGAAGAGGGGGCGTTTTTGAAGGACTGTCTTTTGTAATTTTGACATTCGAAAAGTGTTGATTCTCAGCCTAATTTGAATAAATGACTTTTGATTGTGATTTTTTGATTAAACTTACATAATATAATAAAGAATTATCGATGTTTTGTCATGTCGTACAAAGTGTGAGAAGCAGGGGCGGGTCGCTAGTAAATATATAGGGAATAGGCGCTTAGATGTGGTGTCCGGTTAGACTAGAAGCCGACTCCAACATAATTATGTAGTTGAAGCCTGTTAGTAAAAATGTGACAGTTTAAAAACATTTCATTTTTGTTGGTGGTGGTGTGTTATTGGTTTTTAAGTGACGCAATTGAGTGTGCAAATTGTGACTAAATTTTTGTGTTGGCCCACCTGTAATAACAAATGTATGAGGTAATAGTAAATAAATAATAATACACAGTTGCGAAAAGAGGGGCTTGTGACTAAGTAATCACAGACACACGGGTCGATCGATGAGGTTAAGCTATGCTAGACGCGGTTGGTCCGTGGATGGGTGATCATCTTTAATTACCAAGACTGCTCCGTGTCTCAGAAAGTACGTTAAGCCGTTGGTCCCGGCTGTCATTCGTGGATCTTTGACAGTCGTTACGGGTCGTTAAAAAATCGAATGTCTGACAACCAGTCTTAACGAGGGGTATCGTATTACCAAGAAACTGGGGTTCTACTCCGAAGTGGTATCGGCCGAATGTTCGGCCGTTTCCTGCTACGAAGTTACCATTTGGCTCGGTCGGTCCCGATCCTACACTCCTACACTCTTTCGAAAATATTGACTATGGTCCCGACCCAACTGAGCCGATCCGAACATTTTCGCATTTTTCAATAATATTTGGTTCGGCCATGTGTCGGTCCGATCCGATCATTCGCACTTTGCACTTCGTAGTAGACCCCTGGGTTTTGGAGATTGGAAAGACAGTCGTTCCATGTAAAATATTGGTACTCAGCTGCATCCGGTTAGACTGGAAGCCGACCCAAACATAGTTCAGAAAAGGCTAGGTAGAAGATGAGATGAGTTGGGAAAAGGCTAGGTAGATTAATTTATTGACTTAAATGTGATATGCTTGTTACATACGGGTTGTTGATTCATCTGGACACAATCATATCGGATTTCCCACCGAAACACATAATTATTATCACAATGTTTATTTTTATATTGATAAACTGGGTTTCTCCCAGCGTGTTATCTTGTTTTGTAAACTTTGTTAATTTCTCACGTATTTCATTTAGATCTTATTTTCTTATATTTACGAATTTATTTCTTTTATACAAATGTATGTAGGTACCTACTTTACATTACGTTATGTAAAAAAAACCGTACAACGCCTTAGAGTTTTTTTTTTAATCAGTTATGTTGTGCAAGTATATATATCTTATATAATCCTACCATAATCTTACTAATCCTACTTAATATTATAAACGCGAAAGTTTGTATGGATGGATGGATGTTTGTTACTCTTTCACGCTTTTAAAAACTACGGAACGGATTTTGATGAAACTTTACATTAATATAGCTTATACATCAGAATAATACATAGGATACTTGTTATCCCGATATTCCTACGGGATCGAAACTTATGCGGGTGAAACCGCGGGGCCTATAGTAGGTACACCCACATTTCGCTAGTAGGGTGCGAGCCTATTGCACCCGGGTACAAATCCAGACTCCGGGCTCCTACTAAATAAAAATTACTAAAACTAAAAATTCCAGATTGAAAAACACAATAACAGTTTGCCCGACCCGGGTATCGAACCCAGGACCCCATGCTCAGCAGTAGCATGACCACTAGACCAACAATTAATATACTTAATAAACCATTATATGAATTAAAGTAATGACTTAAGTAACTTAAGATCGAGATGTGTAATCAAGGGCTTAAATTGAACTTGAAACAAATAGCAAATTCGATTTAAAACTAAAATACTTCTAAAACACGTACGAAAGTTCAAATTCATATAAATTACAGTATCATGTTTTTGAAAAGTATCTATTTAATTTACGATTCAGACACAAACGCACGCGTTGGAAACTTAGGCAAACTTTTTGTGCCTTTTCAGAATGGGCTTACAAGTAACCTACAGACAATTTCCATACTGCGTGTTACTAATCTATACATATAATTATCTACAGGGGCCCGTGGCTAAATAATAACAGCCGCACAGGTCGATCGATCAGGTTAAGCTACGCCTGCCGCGGTTGATCTGTGGATGGGTGACCATCTTTACATACTGAGACCCCTCCGTGCCTCGGAAAGCACGTTAAGCCGTTGGTCCTGGCTGTCATTCGTAAACCTTTGACAGTCATTACGGGTAGTCAGAAGCCCGAAAGTCTGACAACCAGTCTTACCAAGGGGTATCGTATTACCCAGTAACTGGGTTGTGGAGGTCAGATAGGCAGTCGCTTCATGTAAAATACTGGTATTCAGCTGAATCCGGTTAGACTGGAAGCCGACCCCAACATAGTTGGGAAAAGGCTGGGCAGATGAGATGACATATAATTATCTACACTAATAGTAAAGCTGAAGAGTGTGTTTGTTTGCGCTAATCTCTGAAACTATCAGTCGGATTTGAAAAAAAAAATTTGCATTCAATAGCCCGTTTCTTGAAGAAGGCTATAGGCTATTTAACATCACACCAAGACCCTTTAAACTGAGCAAAAAGAAAGAAAATGAGAAAGAACGCTAAGCGAAAACGAAGTAATAGCGCGGGAAGGCGATGCGATGCGACGCGGTGTGTCGGGGGAACAATAAATTTTACGCGGACGAAGTCGCGGGCAGAAGATAGTGTCCATTATTATATACCACTTACGACAGACATAATGTGACGCAATGAGGGTTTTCATAAAAATTCACGCAACCAGTTGGCGCCACTTTGACAAGACGTCTTCCATTTCGACAATGAATATAAAGTCTATAATGACGTTCATCATTCGCTTCATTCCTTAGTTCATCATTCAGTTACGACTTACGACTAGAGTGCGTCTTACCAAAAAGCCCTATTATTATTATTATATGTATGGTTAGCAACATTCCTACAACAACCCTCCTTAAACAACATTATTTTTATTTTGTTAATTTTGTATTTTTTATTTCACGTACTGTGTCCAAATAAACTTTATTATTTCTTTCTCCTACCTCACATAACTTTCTCTATTTAAGATTGCATTTTATTAACCAGTGCCTGTTATATGGTGTTGAGATAAATAAATCAATAAAGATTTATGACCCGTCTCATGGCTGTAGCGTCTGTGGGACTAAAAAAAATACAGGGCTCTTTGACACTTTTGACAGGTGCCCGGCCCTCACGTTTCAGTGCTGCCACCTAGTGAACGTCATTTCAGAAAACCCTCATTGGATTTTAGAATAAAATTTGTGACTAAAGAAGACCTGAAAATAAACAACATTAAATGAAAAAAAAACCTATCCAGTAAAGCAAGGTAATAAATAACTGCCTAGGTCATAAAAAAACCCTAAAACGTGATCGTGTTAAAATGTGTGCTAAAAACCTTGTTTTATGTGCATTACTCATCGTATTAAATAAAACGATGAAATAATGAACGCAAATAAAAAAAAAAGGGTTTTATAGTCAACCACGTTAAATACGAACTACTCGTAAATATGCAAAGGTACAATTTTGTAACAAAACGCCTTTAGAGGCATCAGGAACAGGGTGTAAAGTTTACTCATCCTCCATAGAAAAGGGAGCGTCCTCCGACCAGACGGGTGTATTGTCTGGTGGGCAACTGTTCAATGATTGATGTCGGGACGTTGTATATGTGCTAGTGGCGCGGTAAACTTTGCTTGCGCGATGTTGGATTTTGCGTGACGTAAATGTGATGTGTAGTTCGCATGTGGTGACGGAAATTCCATATCAATCTGCCTAGCCTTTTTCAAAATATGTTGAGGTCAGCTTCAGTCTAACAAGATGTAGCTGAATATCAATAATATACATGGAGCGACTGCCTATCTGACCTCCTCAATTCAGTTACTGGGTAACACTCCCCTTGGTAAGACTGGTTGTCAGACTTCTGACTATCCGTAGCGACTGTCAAAGATCTACGAGTCACAGCCGGGACCAACGGCTTTATGTGCTTGCCGACGCACAGAGGGGTCTTGATATGTTATAGATGGTCACCCATCCACGAACTGCGGCAAGCGTAGCTTGACCTTCGATCGACCCGTGCGACTGTTATAATTAGTCACGAGCCCCTAGCCAATAGAAATTTCATACCAACTAGAAATTATAGTTGTTCACTCAATATTATTCAACAAATCTGTTATGAAACTAAACACAAGTATAAACAACACAGTCATTGAATATGAATGAATGTACAATGATTAATCAATTCAATTACGTATGATTGTCATTCATGCGTGCGACGCTCCCGAGGGCGGTCGCCTAGAGCCTTCTAACCCTAAATATGAATATATGGAGCCATAGTGAGCGGGTACTCCCACGGGTGGCGCTCGCGATTTTCGCAAGGAACTTGCCTCATAAATCCTTGCCTTACATGATGCTTGTTTGCATAATACAAGACTTAGCCGGCTTTGTTCCACAGTTTGATAGGTAGGCCGCTACGTGCGCCTTGGAAGTACACGACGTACTTACTTACAGGTGGTGCTATTTCAAATATTAGTCTCATAAGTAAAAAGTCCCTCTCACGGAGAGGAGGCCTGTGTCCCAGCAATGGGAACGTTATAGGTTGATTATGCTAAGTAAAAAGTGTCTCGTTGGTCTAGAGGTTCCAAGCGCGTGAGGCCTGGGTTCAATGGCCAGGTCGGGCAGTATATGATTAGGTTCTTCTATCAAGAATTTTTCAGTAGCAGCCCGGACATTTGTGTCCGGTTGATGTCAATCTGCTTAGCCTATGTTCCTACTACTGGGACACAGACCTTCTCTATGATACAGGGAGTGGGCCGTAATCCACCACTCGGGTACAGTGCGCGTTGGTGGATGTCACATGTCTTCGAATATTTGGCTCTAGGACATGCCGGTTTCCTCACAATGTTTTCTTTCACCGTTTTGAGAGCAGTGGTGATGAAATAATTTACACAAAGCAGAGAAACAAGAATGTGTAATAGGCGGTTTCATCAGGCAATTTATTTTTCAGGAAATATTTAAAAAAAATATAAATGAAATATTGAATTAAGCCGGTGCCCGTGGAATATCGTATTTAAGTAGGTAGGTATATATCCTACAATAATAAAATACTCATTCAAGTTCTGCAAGGCCGACTTTCAGTATAGTATAACATACTCTGTGAGGCCGACCACGAATGCGATAGCGAAAAACTGCGACTCTTTTATATCACTCACAGATTTTTTTTTCATAATTTTCCGAGTTCTTATTTTAATTTTTTCGGGTAATTGCTCTTACCTATCTGCCAGTACTTGATGACACAGCCTATTTTTACGTGTTTTTTCATACAAGCAGGTTGAATGGAGCGGAAAATTTAAAAAAGTGTTGTCTAAAAATTCAAAAATGGAATTCTAATTTCGTTGGATATTCATTCGCAAAAGAGTATGTAGTTATTTGAGATAATAATTACAGTTATTTCAATAAGGGCTGATTTTTCAATCGACAGATAAATTATACTCGTGGAATAAAATTGACGTCTGACAGATTTTGTATAGAAGAACTGTCAAAAATTCAAAATAATTCCTCGGATAAAATTATTTGGCGTTGGAAAAATCTAATTAAAATCTAAATTTTGATCTATTCATAATAGGATTTCAATATTTTGTAAATAGGTAATTTGTTTTCGATACCTCCTACCCACTTACATTATTTTGTTGCCCCCATACTAATCATTACTTTAAACCTTTTTATTTTATCTACTTACCCGAAACTATTAGGAACTCATTGATTTTTGCGAAGGGGAATTATGTTAATCGGCACTTGTCGCTGTTAACAACCCAAGGGGATAATAACAATGTTAATGCATTAGATAATGTGGAAACCGTTCAGTTGGTAGGTTCAGTTGGTTGGTTGGCGTTGGTTGGTTTCGTTATTTGGTTGGGTTGGTTGCCACTAGACACTCACCCTAATTATTACTCCAATCTTAAAATAACTACGGGGTAATTACGTAACACATTATCAGTAGCAATGGCTTTCATTTTGACAGTGCAACAACATTCATTGCGTTACGTTGTTGAGCCGACAAATTTTCCGAACATCTGAAGCAATGGATTAGCATTATCCTTCAAAATCCTTCTTCTATCTTTGAAACTACTGATCCGATTTCGATGATTCTTTCACTAATAGGATATAGGACATAGTATATCCTATCGTAAAACACGAAATTTCACACAGATGACACACAGTCGTGGGCAGAAGCTGATATATAGTGTTTTTAAAATTCGTCTATTCGACAACGTATGACGATTAATGACTGTTGTTGAAGTGTCAAAATGAAACAAAAGCATTACAATATTAAAACATTTAAGTGTGTAACTCAATTAACCCCGCTAGTCAGTGTACAGTCTGAGCAATGTCCACCCGTAACGGTCACATTAATAACATGGATATTATGAAAGCATATACGGTACTCATAACAATTTATTTTTTAAACTTCTATCTGTCTGTTTGTTTGTTCCGGCTAATCTCCGTAACGGTTGGTTCGATTTTGACAGAACTTTCACTGGTAGATAGCTGATGTTATACTTTTAGTTTAGAAAAGAATTAGGGCTCCGCGCAAAAAAAAAAACAATTTTGATTGGATTTTTTGGATTTCATGTGTTTAATTTTATTGTGATACTAGCCGTGCTCGCAACTTCATTCGCGTGAACGAAGTCGCGAGCACAGCTGCGAGTATCATCACAACAAAATTCCACATCCAGTTGATGTGGAATTTTCAAGTTGATGTGATTAATAGCTACATATTGTAAAACACAACACGATCTGAGCTTACGAAAATCCAAAATACTCTAACACTGGGCTGGTTAGCAATGCTTTTAGAAACACTGCTTAAGAGGATTGTGACATGACAACGACCCTTGTCACACTAGCTGTGACGTTGACGTCATAACAAAGACGTAAGCAAAATATTTCTCTAGCGATAAGCTTAGGGTTTAATGCTAAACTTTGAACCAAAAACTAATGTTTCATAACTGAAAGCCAGATTTAGGTTTGACTTTAGTACCCTTGACCGCTTGTAGGAGAGTTTGTTCATAGAAAAGGGATTCTGTTATACAATGTGTAACTGAATTAATGCACATTATGAAAGTAGTTTGTTCAGAATCGTTTACTGAATCGATTTCTGTAATTTTTAATACAGGTAATATTTTATCCCAAAAATAATTAAAATTACGTAAATTACTGTCACACTTCCGCTGTACAGTCAAAACAAACCAAAATAGATGAAGTACCTACTGCGCTAGACCCCTAAACGAGTGCGACTGTTTGCATGCGTAGATTTGTAATGTGACCACAATTTTCTCCCACAATCAGTGTAACTAATTTATGAGAAAAACAATGTTTATTACATAATAATAAAAAATCAGTGTATGTATTATGATTATAACATAACATTCTAATTGGGGTGTCTGGTGGTGTGCGTTAATTCCGGGACAAGTTGTAGTTTTATACTATGTCTATATTTCTGACTTTTAAACACAACTGCTACGTTTGATTCGTTGGGCACCCTCAAAAATCAACTCAGCCTATCGCAGTCCACTGCTGGACATAGGCTCCTCCCAGGCTCTCCCAGGCTGCGTCACTACACCCTGTCCTCCGCCTCCCGCATCCAGTTGTCCCAGCCACCATCTTTAGGTCGTCTGTCCATCTAGCTGGGGGGCGTCCCACACTACACTTGCGGATACGCGGTCTCCACTCCACGACTCTTCTGCTCAACCGGCCATCGGTCATTCGACAAACATGGCCAGCCCATTCGTCGGGAATGATCCCGATAAAATTGCCAGCACCTGAGACTCTGCACCCTAATTGCGTAGCAAACTATCAATCACGAACTGAATAATTTTGAAGGATATTGCTATAAATCCATTGCTTCATTTGTTCGCAAAAATTGTCTGCTCAACAATATAAATAACGCAATTAATGTTGTTGAACTGTCAAAATGAAAGCAATGAAACTGAGACACTAACAGTAGGAGTTAGTGTATTACGTAATTAACCCTCTGGTCTAATAAAATGATACATGGGCAAATCCTGTATTTGATTCGTCCGTCTAAGTATGTATAGTAGCACCAAGGTTAACAACCATTTATTTTCGCACAGATAGAGTTAATGATTTCATTTCTTGCTTTATTTCATTATAAGATAGCCGCGAGAAACACCTGGACGAAGGAAGCACAAACCCGGGAAATATGACAGATGAGAAAGGAGGCCTCATACTGGGTATTGGCCGAAGAATGGCAGAAGGGAAAGCTTCTGCCATTCTTCTGCAGCGGATGATTCAGGCTGAATGATGATGCTAGTTTAGAGGTATGAGGAACAGGGTGTAAAGTTCACTGATCCTCCATAGAAAAGGGGGATCCTCCGACCAGAAGGGTGTTGTGTCTGGCGGGCAACTGCCCAACGATTGATGTTGGGATGTTTGTATATATGCTAATTGCGCGGTAAACTCTGCTTGCGAGATGCAGGATTTGCATGATGTCAGTATGACGCGTTGTTCGCATCTGGCGTTATAGATACCGCTACACTAGGATTCAGTGACTACCTGACCTGCAGTGATTTTAATGAAAACAGCATAAGTAGGTATTTGAAAGTAGGAAGTGTAACTTATGACTTTTTCATCTTCTGAAAGAGTTTATATGCAAAACTGCGTCAAAGCGTCGACCACTTTTACGTTCGCGGTTATTCGTAAACTTTTCAGTAAGTATAGTTGACACAAAACTTAAAATTAGTAGCAAACTTTTCATTTATACGTACGTATTTTTTATTTTATTTAGCATAAGCTATATCTTTTGTAGAGGTGGTGCGTGTGGCTAAGTAATAACAGCTCACGGGTCGATCGATCAGGTTAAGCTACGCTTGCCGCGGTTGGTCCGTCGATAGGTACATATCAAGACCCATCCGTGCCTCGGAAAGCACGTTAAGCCGTTGGGCCCGGCTGTCAATCGTGGACATTTGGCAGGGGTCGTCAGAAGTCCGAAAGTCTGACAACCAGTCTTACCAAGTGGTATCGTATTACCCAGTACCTGGGTTGTGAAGGTCAGATAGGCAGTCGCTTCATGTTAAATACTTTTATTCAGCTGTATCTGGTTAGACTGGAAGCCGAGCCCAACATAAATAGTTGAGAAAAGGCTATGCAGATAATAAGCTGCATCTTTTAAAGCTCTAAATTGTAATCACTTGTGAAATATATCAAGATAATGACTGATCCATAAATCAAACACCGTAACCCATTGTCAATATCAATCTGAATCATTTTGAAGGGTGTTGGTAATCCATTGCTTCATAATGTTCGACAAATATGTCTGATCAACAGTGTAAATAACGCAATAAATGTTGTTGAACTGTCAAAGTGAAACCGATTGCTACTGATGTGTGTTACGCAATTACCCCACATTTTGACAAATCGAACATTGAGCATATGTTCGATGTTTTGGATTTGTTACAACTTGATTTTATCAACTGTTGGGCAATATTTACTTATCTGCTTTTACTTAAGATTTTTTTTGCGACGTGTCCTTATTGGACTCGTAGGAAAGACGTATCAAAAAAACAATGAGTACATAGGTAATTAGTCCATTGAATTCTATTTGCATGAACTACAGTAAATATAAATTGTTATAATAACCCCAGTTGCTAAGCAAGAGGGGGAAGCAATGGCGATGGAAAAATCAGCCCTTAAAGGGCTGATTTCTCCAACGCCAGGTTATTTTATTCGAGGAATAATTTTGAATTTTTGACAGTTGTTTCATACAAAAACTGTCAAACATCAATTTTATTCCACGAATAAAATTTATCTGGCGATGGAAAAATCGGCCCTAAGTTAATTGTTTTTGATTTATGTATTTTATAATCTCTTTTGCTCTTGCACACGCTGGCTACATCTCTTTATTTACTTTCCTATAACAGGTATGCTGAATGAGATTTCTTTAGAAATAAGCATCACTTTTGTAGTTACTTTCTTGTCTGTTCATATACATATAATTATGGGTACTTAAATGTTTAAATAAATAAAGTTCACATCACGTTTTCCAGTTTTCTTAATCACACGTAACCGACCGTTGGATTAACCACGGTTTCTTTGTGAGCCACTTATTACAGTCGTCAACGATTAATTAGTTCATTACCTGAGCGTTTGGCTCATTTAATTCATAATTTGTAGGTATTCATCTTGTAAGTTACGAGAGAAAGCGTAATAAACTCTGCAGTAACTCTGCAAATAAGCGTAAATACGCTTATTATTATAAGAAAGAAAATTCTTTCTTTCTTTGTTACTAGCTTCTGCCTGTGACTTCGTCCGCGTGAAATTTTGGCTCCCGACCCACCGCGTCGCATCGCATAGCCTGCCTGCGATATTATTTCGTTTTCGCTTGGCGTTCTTTCTGACTTTTTTTCTTTTTTCTCGGCTCCCAAGAGTCCTAGCGTGATGTTAAATAGCTTATAACTTGCCTTAAGAATTGGGCTATCAAATGGAAAAAGAATTTTTCAAATCCGCTTGGTAGTTCCAGAGATAAAAGCGTTCAAACAAACAAACTCTTCAGCTTTGTTACACAGGTCTACAATGGTTTTGGTGCCGCTAAAACTAAAGCAGTTTTTGGATTTTCTAAGTATTTAGATTATAACTGCATTTGTATTGTATCTATACTACGCGTGGTTTTTGTGATATAGCATATACGAATAATTCAAACCTTGTAATGTTTTAACTGTTTTATCGCATTGCTCTACATGAAAAAAAAAACTTCCTTGCATGAGTGTTCTTAAGACACTCTCGCCTGATGCTACAGCATAATCAGCCATCATGTGTTCATCCGATGGGATTCATGGAAGATAGGTGCCAAGGTCGATGGACCTTGGCACCTATCTTCCATGATTTTAAATCGTGATGGAACCGCTCTCCCTGGTCCTCTCTATAAGATCCAAGATTTTCGGGAAATCTGTCAAAATGGCTATGGAGGTAGTGGACCTTGATACTCATGTTACATGCCTTTTAAAATTTTTTAGCAGGTACAGCACTAAGTATTGGTAATTTACTGACATATGATATCCTAAAACGTTTTTCGCAATGATTATGAAAGATATCCAGGCCGCCGATTCTATATCATTAATTGAATGCACAAAATTGTTATCGTTCATCAAAAGTCTTATCTGTGGTCCATCAAAAATACCAACTTTTAATTTTTCTGTATCTAAACCAGGGATTTTTTTTATATACATATAAGTAAAAGAAGAGCCAGTTTTATCCAATGCCTTCACATACTGTTTCATCAATCATAATTTTATATGCAATCGTGGCAAAGTAGGAAATGGTATATCTGCTGAGTTGGGCACAGGTCTTGTAGCATAAATGCTCACTACACAATTCGCAAATCGTGTTTGGAACCCATGGCTTGGTAAGGTCCTTATTTTTTTCTTAAAGTGAGCAAAGTGTGCATTTTTTACAAATAAATTTAGATATGGATTTTCGAAATTTTTTCACTACATATTCACCACAAAGGTAACAAAATGTATTCGTATTATTTTAGCACTTTTTCCTTGACGAAGACATATTGAAAATTGATATATAACTGACGAAATGACGAAAAAAAACTACAAAAACGATTACTTATACGAACATTTGTTAAATAAAGGTAGTTACGAAACTGTACGAAGTTTTGACGTTTAAATACTACTTTTTGCGTTCGAAGGTAGTAAAAATTGCACCCAATAATACCTGCATAATTACACATACAAGCAGGCACCAAAAAAAAAATTGTAGGCTTGTGTTATTAGTATATCACTATCTAAGATAAACGAACCTGAGGATTTAATTTTCAACGTCATTATTTCCCCAATGGTGGGTTACAGGCTTCCTCAATATGAGAGGAAGTGAGCCGTAATGCAACTCACGGGCCCAGTGTGGGTTACTGGATGTCACATGTCACGTCTTTGCATTATTTTCCAAGAAAATATACCGTTTTCCTCACAAAGTTTTTTTCCACTGATTTAGAGTAGTGGTCATGAAATGATTTGCACAAAGTGCGTGTCTGCCTAGGTTTGAACCTAGGACCTACAACTCATAAGTCAGGGTCGTTACCACTGGGCCACCGGTTTTTTCAAACGTCCTTTTGATTCATGAAACCGTGATTAGCAATTATAATTGAAATATAGTTGATATTTTATCTCTAATAGGTACATTAAGGGGTAATTGACATGGCAGTTTTATTCGTGCTTAGAACGTTAAAGTTTCGGAGAGAAGTTTGGAAATGTGCCAAGCAATGGCAATGAGATCCTTCCCTAGGGGTTATCATCTCTTACGTGTGATGATAGATTTAAATGACTTGACTAATTAGCCTCATTTTGCTTCCATGGGTATAATAGGGGAAGTTTAAGTGTATGTATCATGAGAGAAGGCAGAATCTACCTATATTATACTGCTTTCGCAATATAGTTTCCAGACATGTAAACAAATATGTGTTTTTGGAAAAACAACTTTAATATTCACACATAAAGTTCAGTTTGCGATAAAACTTAAGACATTTTTATGACTTTTTTAATAGTATTAGTCATTCTGAAATTAACTTAACTAACAGCAATTTAAAGTTGATTTTCGTTAAAGTGAAAATAACACCAATTGTAAAAAAATATTTGAATAGACTTCTTTCCTGCGTTCTACCTATAAAATATAATAACAGTCGCGAAAACTGGTGACTTTTTTAAATAAAATCAAATGAATTGGTGATTATGACCATCTTTCAATTGACTTTTTGCTAAAAAAGGAATAAGGTTCTTAGTTGATTTATGTTTAATACGGATGGCACGAACACAGACGAAATATTTTTGCCAATGGATGCTGAAACGCTCTTTGAGCCATTGTACGTGCTTACAAAAAAGGTCGGCTACAATGTCAGGAGCATGTCAAAGTTATTGAACCCAACGTTCCCTATGTTGCGTCAAAATGGGCATTATTTATACAAAATAACGCCGGCCGGTCCGTGCTAATGAAATGCGCATCTCCGGACTCTCCCGCCACGTCATCCACACATTCTTTTAAAAAATAAGGGTAATTTTGAAATAGGTTTAAATGCCATTATTCATCAGCCCTACCATCACTTATTCAATAGCTGCCAGAGTGTTTTTTTTTTGCAAAATAAGAGTATTCGAACCGCACAAAAAAGCAGAATACATTAATGTTACCTCGAAAAGTCATTAAGTCGTAATGTACTCATTAAATATAAATAAATGAGGTTCCGTAGAAAATATATCTCAACTATACGTTAATAAAGGCATATTTTGTCCGGATGCAAATTATCGACGTAAATTATTGTCAAATGTCTAAAAGAACGATTTATACGCAATACCACAGCAGAGTTATTGAAATATATGTCCCAAAAGACAATACACCGATGCGGGGCTTTGTATCTGCAAACGAGATTACACCGTATAAAGCTGTGACACGGTATAGATTTGTGTGCGTAATTTGATCAACAATGGAAAAACAACAAAAATGGGTATTACGGTAATACTCAAATAAAACGCAAAGCAAAATAGGAATGAGTCGTTTTGCATTGAAGCATAAATCTAACAAATGGCATTTGCATGCAGAAGTACCGAACACAATTCATTGCGGTAATACTGAGGGCTGGATCGTTGCGGAGATATTCTTAGCGACGTAGGTACTATTGATATGGGTCTAGAAATAAGCTATCTAGAACGTATATCTGGCTAAACATAAAAAAATATGTTTGTGAGCTGACTTAAGCAGTAGAGACCTATGTCTATGTGTAAGACCCATGCTGTGACTGTCTTCGTTTATAGATAAACTAGCAGCGCCTAGCGGTTTCACCCGTATAAGTGTCGATCCCGTAGGAATGTCGGGATAAAAAGTATCCTATGTGTTATTCTGATGTCTAAGCTGTATTACTGTAAAGTTTCATTAAAATCCGTTCAGTAGTTTTTGCGTGAAAGAGTAACAAACATCCATCCATCCATCCCTCCTCACAAACTTTCCAGTTTATAATATTAGTAGGAAGTAGGATAACGGCAATCAGTCGGTTATCTTTTAAAGCACGTGAACACATCCGTCGCAAGTTGGCCGAAACATCCCAGCGCTAATTTTCTGGATTAGCTTGCTCCTCTACCGATCGTGATTTCTCCTAAAAGTTCAGTTTGTTTATATGTATGTACTAGCTGCGCCCCGCGGTTTCACCCGCATAAGTTTCGACCGGCTTCATTCCTGGCTATAAACTATCTCTGTGCCAAATTTCATCCAAATCCATTCAGTAGTTTTGGCGTGAAAGAGTAACAAACATCCATCCATCCATCCATACAAACTTTCGCGTTTATAATATTAGTAGGATTAATAGGATAGGATGTGTGTAATTTGATTTCCGATTGGACGGAGAAGACACAGCACAAGGAAATGTGGAAGAATATGGGGGAGGTCTTTGCCCAGCAGTGGGACAATATATGCTAACAGAAATAAAAATATGTAGGTATAACTATTTTAGTATTTATTCTTGTATTTTATAGTAATTTCCGAGATGTTTGTCCCTTCTGGTTGCCCCTGCCATGTTATGCCTCTGCATCACCCCACGGTTGACTGGTAGAAAATGCCTCAGGCATTAAATCCGCCTTTGTACAGTATTTTCTTAATTGTGCATAAATAAATCATATAATGAAATTATAATTGACAGCCAGGTTGTTGAATTGAGAACTTGATAAAAACTCTTACTTACGTAATTTGATTTCTTCGATCTATTCCGCAAAATTCCAAATTTATTTGCAAAAAAACGTAAGAAGTTTTGAATTTCTTGGGCGCCATTTTAGAACTCACCTTAAGTTGTTGATGCTAAATTACAGTTTGACGAGTTCTCGACTTCAAACTCTTAATTCTGAAAGCGGGTGTTAGTCTTAATTTTTAGTACAAGAACTAGCCTGGATTTTACATCACTGTTCCAGTGATCTGTATTCTCATTATCATTACGGTTGCTGCCATTGACAAGTCTGTCAAAATCATTGTAATCTTTATTCTCGTCACGATAAGGTTGCTGTTAGTTTGCTGCTGTCAGAAGTAAAATAACTGTGAACGGACTGTAGTCTTTAAACTACAGTACCTACCTAATTCTTATTTGAGTTTTTAATTATGTAAAAACCGCTTTGTTTCTTATATGACGTATTGTTAAACCAAACGTTGTTTTTAATTTGAGTTAATTTGCATCTCTATAGTTTTTATTGAACCAGCTATTATAATAAAATGTACCGTTTACTTTAGTATGTGGCTAAATACTCCGATAAGGGGTCATTGATTGTAATAAGTAAATATAAGTAAGTTTTTACTGGCCTCACGTAGGTACCTACTTTGTTGTAACTTTTTATGAGTTCTGTAAGCCCGTGTTGTCCGTATTTAATAATCGTCTCAATTTTTTTTATTGATCTTGCACATAATATGAGCTCACGTCTTCTTCCCATGGGGGTAGGCAGCAGCTACGATCCTAACATACTCCTTTTGCGTTTACGATAATACATATGAAGGCCAATTCCCGTAATTAAAAATGTTCAAAATCTAGGCACATTCTCATCTCAGCGACAATCAATGTCAAAGACTTGTCAAAAATGGAGGGAAATTAGAGGTATTTTTGACAGATTGAGACTGACGTTAGACTGTGAACGATCTTAAAATTACGAGAATTCTCGTAATTTGTGCGTAGTACTAGCAACAAGCGTGTGTGTATGCGTGTGTGTACACACGGCTACACATCAAGCTATAAATATCCAGTTTTAGCTGACCTCGCATTGTATAGGTTTTTCGTACAATCAGATGTCAGCTTATACTGGTTATGTATAGCTTGATGTGTAGCCGTGCGTACACACGCTGGTTGCTAGTACTACGCACCTGACCTTTCTTAAGAACATCACCATTATGGTCGCTATATATTCTCCTACCAGCATTTCCAGTCACATCTGCCTTGTAAATATTATAAAACTAAACACAGAAACAGCTAACGGTGGCTAGTTATTGAAATAACTATAAAATACTAAATTACTGAAACTTGACCCGATTGTTACGTTTGAAAACGTCCCATTTTATGCAAGTCAGCACTTGTATCCTGTGATTGAATACTGAGAACATTTTCAGTATCGAAACGCTTGGGAACAGTAATTCTATTACAGCACGTGTCAAACCAGGTTATACTTACGAGTACACCAACGATAAATCATTTGTACGAGGTGTCATGTGATTGGTGTATCACGTTGAAATCGGGATCGAAAGCATCGGATGCGTGACGCGTTCGCTATAGAATATTTTATTCATGACACCTCATCGTTCATACGTGCAATAACAGTTTCTGTTCAGTACCAATGGAAGGGAAAGCGGGAAATAAATCCAATTTGTACCGGCATATATCATGGTCAGAGCGCAGCTTACGATTTATTCACAATATCATGCTGTAGCTTGTGTATCTACGTGTACTGGCACGTGGCCCACTTCAATCCAATCTCGTCGGATGCAATGGCGGCGATGAAACAGTTTGGAATATACATGGTTATCACTCAGGTGTGTTTGTTGAGACCAAATTTTAATGCAGCGGGGTAATTTATTTATTTTCTTCTGTTCGGGAAACTTACAGCTAATTTATACAGTGTTCTTAAACAATATGAAATTGAAGTCCGTTTACAAGTTTCTACAGATAAACACTTAAAACAAAAAAGACAACATAAAAGGTCGGTACAAAATACCTATAACATACATTAGGAAATAAAAGTAGGTACACGATCGACTACAAACAAAAATCCTGAAAATCAGCGCTGTTGACGATAGGTTCGTCTGAAGTCTCCAGCATTTTTGATGAGCAACGACCTGAAGGCCAATTCTCGTAATTTAAAACGTTAAAAATCTAGTCGCAGTCTCATCTCGGCGACAAACAAATGTCAAAAACTTGTCAAAATTTAGGGAAATTAGAGGTATTTTTGACAGATTGAGACTGAGATCAGACTGTGAACGTTCTTAAAATTACGAGAATTGCCCCTCTGCACTGGTCTTGCACAGATGCGACGCACGGCTTAATTGTTGTTGGTTTTGTTACAATAGTAGTTATTTCTCCACTCTGCAATTGGCATTTTTATTTTTGTTTCCCTCTCACAGAGAGGAGGCCTGTGTCCCAGCAGTGGGAACATTATAGGCTGATTATGTGTGTGTGTGTGTGTTTATTTTGATTGTTGTTGTTTTGTTGTCATCTGCCGGTGTCGCGTGCGCATCACGGATTAATTTGTATTTTCAATGTCAATTAATGTGTGTTATCTTTGTTCCCTGGCCCTGACATCAAGCAATTGACAAAATTGTCAACATTTCATATGCTTGAGTACGAGGCTTTTGACTATGTTGTATTTTATGTCTTTTTTTTTTATTTGTAATGTGCGTTTTGTTTGTATGGAATAAACAATGAGAAACATTGTTTATTCCACACAAACACATTCTTCTCTTTCTTTTCTTTCTTTCTTTAGACATACACTAACAGTAGCAATGGCTTTCATTTTGACAGTTCACCAACATTCATTGCGTTTTTAACGTTGTTGAGTAGACAAATATGAAGCAATGGATCAGCAATATCCTTCATAATGATTCTGATTATGGTTGAAAGTGCGTTACGCAAGTAGGGTGCTGGTGTTGTCATTGCCACATCACTACGTATACGAAATAATTGAATCCTCTTTCAACTGAGTATGTACAGCCTGCAGAAAAACCCCCAGCGGGCCACCAAGGCCTACTTGGAAATCTCTTAACCGACTAAGAAGCCAGGTGGGTCGCTGCAGGTACGGCTTAGGTTGGGTATACCGATGAGCCACAGTGCGAGTGTGGAGCCACATCACAAACGATGCCTCACCTCGTGCCTTCTATGCAAAAACACCTACACAATGCAGGGTCAACGCTAACGTTGTCGAAGTGACCGAATTCTAGTCGAAGCTTAATAAAATCATCGATACGACGAAGAAGAAGAATAATTTATCTAAATAAAAAAAAATACACATTTAAATGTATTACTAAAAAAAAAGTGATAAGCATGGTGTATATAACTTATTTGAATGATTAAGAATGTTAAGTTCATAAGGCTTATGTAGGCTGAACACACACGACACTGCCTCCCACTAGGTGGACCGATGACCTGGTGAAGGTTGCGGGAATCCGCTGGATGCGAGTCGCACGGGACCGGTCAATGTGGCGACACTTGGGGGAGGCCTATGTCCAGCAGTGGACGTCTATCGGCTGAAATGATGATGATGATGACACGACACTGCCTTAGTAAGTCTGGAAAGGTAGCCGCTGATGGATTATTATGCTTTACACAATAAGGCTGCTCCTTCATCTCCTTGCATCATCGGCTTGTTTCGGGAGACCTGAGGAAAAATAAACGACAATTCCTTACTATGTCAAATCCCCTACTACCCTGTTAGTCTTGTCGTCGCCCTGCTGCCAGTAAGCCGTCGACGCAGCGGCCAACAAGTAGGTTGTGGTTCCGATTGGGCGACATCGCAAATGAGGCGGGCCGCGATGTCGTATGGGAGGCATCATGGCTGAGGGTTGGAGGCCGCGGCGGGAGAGGAGTGCCGGTATTGCGGTGCGCCGCTCTCCCTACCTTCCGCGGCCTTGACGGGGTCGCCACCGTCTGATGGCGGACGCGGTGGGGCCGCAGGGGAGGAGGAGTGTTGGTATGACGTTGGCCGCTCTCCCTATCCTCTGCAGCCGAAAATTGGCAGGCGGCGCGGCCAATGAGTTGACTTGTCGCAGGGGGACCAAGGGTGCCCACACCCTTGGTCCCCCTGCGACAACCTCCTAACCCAACCAGCACATGGGCGCCAGACGACCCCATGTCGTCTGGCGCCCATGTGCTGGTTTGGTCCCTGGGGTGGTCACGGCGTGCTATGTGTTCTAGTGCGCCGGTAGTGGGGAGTACTCCCCAGAGGAGGGTCCGGTGACGCCGCCGCGACGGGTTCACGGATGAGTGCTAAGGCGTGCCCGTGTTCCTGCCGTAAGCGGCAGAGGAGGACACCGTCGAGTTTTAGTGGGTTAGAGTCCCACATAACTGTACTATCTCTCCGTGGTAGTGCAGAATGCATGAGCATTTCTCCACGACAAAAAAAGGACTATTATTATTATGAAAATATCTAGTAACATAAACATAACTTCACGCTTGTATTCCCCAAAGGGTTAGGCAGAGATAACCACGCGTCAACCAAGAACTGATAATAAAGCAATGGACGAGATTTTCAACATTTTGTATGCTTGAGACGAGTACTATGTCGTTTATTTATTTACTTATCTTATTTTATTACATTTTATATATTTTTTTTAAGTATAAAAATTAAGTATAAAAAAAAATATTTAAAATTATAAAAAATAGTGGTTAGAGCTCCAGAGACAGGAACCTCCTCACAATGCGAGCCGTATCGAGGTGTACTGCCTTTTGAATCAGGCCCTTAATCCAACCGCCTATTATTATTATTTTTTATTTGTAATGTGCGTTTTGTTTGTGCGGAATAAACTATTTTTCTTTTTTTTCTCTTTCGGTTCACGCGGGCGACTGGCGCACCAGTCGGTACACAGCCGGCACACTTTTTTTCGGTGTATACTACGGAAAAAAGGTGACCTATGACGTGTACGGATAAACATATATTATACAAAATAACAAAAAATCACCATTGAGGTACGTACCTACTTTTATAAAAAATTCTACAGTTCATTATCGTTTTTCGGTGCATACTACGGACAAAAGGTGACCTATGACGTGTAAGGAAAAACATAAGTAGGTACCTCGCGATATCTGCGTAAGTAATCGGGGATGTACCAAGCTCTAATAGGTATTTTTAAAACAAGAGGAAATGAATTATCGTTAAAAACTGACACGCATCCCGGTTATAGCAATCTAAGTATATACAACGTGTTATGTGCATGTACAATGTATTATGTGTGGGTGGGCGAATAAGTGATATCTAACGATAGATTTCGCTGTTGGTGTTATAAAAACCAATAGATGGCGTACAATTACCGTTTGGAGAGTGATTAGGCGATAAAACCACAGTTTGTACAGACGCCAGCACATCAAGCTACTACAATCTGTCAAATTTCTTTAATAGATTTTCAACTTTATCACAAAAGCATTAAGGTTCAAGATTGATTGGGAAAATTTGACAGATTTGGGTAGGTTGACCTGCTGGTGTCTGTACAAAGGGGTGCACAATACCTTTTTTTTCTTTTTCTTTTTTTTTTCTGAGTGGGAAATCATCATATTACTTCTCCCGCTCTGGTCGGAGCGGGAGGGCGTGTCAGACTTTTACTACTAAAACCCACCCGTGTTCCTTCAGTTGCCTATGCCAGGGGCCACGGTATCTCTTTCGAACAACCCGCGGCCCTGGCAGGCATCGGCCCTAGCGGACCCCGTCACTTCGTGCTGACATCTCTTTGAGGCGCGCGTGGAACGCAACGCACCGTCGACTCGGGCCTGGTCCTTGCCGGGCGGCGAGCTGCCCATTGCTCGGCGCCCGCAAGCCCGCGCCTACGGTTACTGGGAGTCGGCTGGTGACTTCCGACGTCCAGGGAGTCTCCTGCGGCGACTAGGGGCGTGAGGGCACAGAGATTGTTTCTCCCTCACGCGCTCCGCCTCCTTCTCTGCGAGCATTACTGCTTCGCAGAAGGAGGTGACGGCTTCCCATGCTCACCGTCGCCGATCGCCGCCACGAGTATGCTCCACCGTGTCCTCCGGGCGATCCACACAGTGGTGACACCCTGGCGTTTCCTCCCGCCTTATCCTGAACAGGAACCTGCCGAAACAACCGTGTCCGGTGAGGACCTGCGTCAGGCGGAAGGTGAGGGCGCTGTGGCGCCTCTCCAGCCACTCCTCAAAGAGGGGACTTATCGCCGCGGGGGTGCACAATACCTTACTTGATGCGATGGAGGTCTGGAGCGACTATACGTATGCGATTTTCACGAATCTTTACTTGCTTCTTCGAGTTTGGACACAAAAGTAGCGCGAGCAATGCTTTTCGAACACACACGATTCGCCATTTTTTTTTCTCTCGTTTAAATATTGTAACGAAATTTGGGGTGGCGCCACTTGGTGTAGCCGTCTTGCTCACACGCCAACGAAAGGCAATTTCCAGGAAAGGGATAGGAGATAGGAAGTTGCAAAACCAACTTTATATATTAATTCGTTTGCCATATAAAATCAAGTACTGTCAAGCATCTAATATCAATCGTTAAACTTGGGTCCAGCAGGACGCTTGTCGTATCGTTTACAATGTTTTCTAAGAAAATATTAGTCGTTCTCATAATGTACTTTGCATCAAGCCTCTCACGTAAGTGTGTATTTTTTCTCATTTTTTTATGTACTTACTAGCCCTCATTTCTTATGTACTTCTGCCTGCAACTTAGTCTGCGTGAAATTTGTTATTGCCCGACCCACCCCGTCGCATTGCGCATCACCTGTCCTTGTATTACTGTGTTTTTTCTGACTTTTTTTTGTTTTTGCTCGGCTCGTAAGTATCTTAGCGTGATGGAGCCTTCCTCATGAACTGAGCTATCAAATGCAAAAAGATTTTTCCAATCCGCCTGGTAGTTCCGAAGATTACCCCCTACATATCTATATTTTAACTATAAACACTAAGCAATTGATTTCTCCATTCTTGAAGGATACGGCACTGTTTCTCTTTACTACAGGCTATTATGTAGCCTATCTAAGAGGACAGTACCCCAACTATTTATGTTGTATACCAGTGTTCATTTGTAAAGTGCAACTGTTTTTATTGTATTTACTGCAACACCTTTTATGCAATAAAGTTTTTATTATTATTATTTATTTTATTATTATTTATTATTATACACAAACAAACAAATTTTACCTTTTTATAATATTAGTATACATAATAACAAACTTTAAATTGGCAAATCCGACATAATAAAGCAAAAATCCATTTAGCAAAATTTTGAATAAAATTGTATTTTTACTAAAACATAATTTACGATATTTTTCAGATGGACAAAAGTATAAAAAGTTTTTTCGGAAAGACTTTCACTATTTAGAAGCAACACAGAGTTTCTATAAGATACACTCTTATCCAAAAACTTTTTCTGAAGCCAAAAAAACGTGTTCTTGGGAAGGAGCCAGTTTGTGGTACCCAGAGAACCAGGAAGAAGCTGATGCTGTGATATCGTATTGGAACAGAACCCAGCCCATATCGTGGATGCATGTGGGGATATCCGACTTTTTAGTGAAAGGAGTTTATGAGACTATTGACGGTAAGTCTCAGAGCTGCTGTTTATTGCAAATTCATATTTACATCCTAAATTTTTCGAACATCACTGACATAGGGTGTGAGGAAAACCTATACAGACCAAAATACAACATCGTCTGTTTTTCCTTCGGGGATTCGATTAAATGAGACGGGATTTAGTGTGCCTAATCTATACCTTTAATAATATCGAGGTCAAAACTGTACATTGAATATTAAAAAAAACGAATTGCGACGAGGTCTAGGAACGGTTCTAATGCCAGGAATATAGTTTTAGATTTCTTGTCTGCTTGTCTCAAAGTCAAATAATTTATTTCAAAAAGAAACTTTGAATATCAAAATTTACAAGAAAATGGAATTGCAAATACTACCTGATAGATTTTGTTCTAAGGACAGTTCTCATGGATGTATGGAATCCCGTACGATACTGCATCAAAATCAAACTTTGTTTTTTATAAACTACTCTTATCATATTAACTCATACAAAAGTTCTTTTTGTAAACAAAATCCGGGTTTCGGAGATTTTCAAAAAAATCTAAATAACCTGAAAACTAAGTACTTTATTTTGTTTGACATGTCATACACGAACGGCAATTATTGTTCTAAAAAAATGATAATCCTACTAATATTATAAACGTGAAAGTTTGTATCGATGGATGGATGTATGGTTGGATGTTTGTTACTCTTTCACGCCAAAACTATTGAACGGATTTGGGTGAAATTTGGCACACAGGCAGTTTATAACCAGGGCTAATACATAGGATACTTTTTATAAACTACTCTTATCATATTAACTCATACAAAAGTTCTTTTT
Organism: Apamea monoglypha; assembly: GCA_911387795.2. Lineage (NCBI taxonomy): Eukaryota > Metazoa > Arthropoda > Insecta > Lepidoptera > Noctuidae > Apamea > Apamea monoglypha. Next base: position 8,061,831 of record OU426918.1, read on the forward strand.
GTAAACAAAACCCGGGTTACAGAGATTTTCAAAAAAATCTAAATAACCTGAAAACTAAGTACTTTATTTTGTTTGACATGTCACACACGAACGACCATTATTGCTCTAAAAAATGATGTATTTAAATACAAAGGGTTAAATTTTAGGTATATTACTTAAACTTAATCCATTGAAGGAGAAACAGAGGAGGAAAAGAGACACAATAGAAGTTTTATTTTTATTACGTCGAGGGGCCTTTATTTATTTATTTTTATATATGTGTAGATACTTTATTGTACACCAGAAAATACATAACATTTAACACTAAAAAACACAATTATATTGGTTGAGTGTCCCATAAAGTGTTAAGTTTAAATTTTAGAGAAAAAATTGTATTTCAGCCTACAGTAATATCTATTAATTATTATTACGTCATTTCACAGGTAAACGAGTGGAGGACGTATACCACAAATGGCGCAAAGGAGAGCCGAACAATAACAAGGGCAATGAAGACTGTATACTTCTGCACCCGAATGGAGAAATGGTTGATGTGCAATGTGACAGACAGGATCCATTCTTTTGCAAGAAGACTCTCCAGTCTTTAGAATGGAACCATCACTGCAATATACCTGATTTAGGTATGTTTTTAATAAAAAACTATTCTAAAAGAAAACATACTACAAACAACTTGACAATTTGTCAACTTTATCTACCTACTTGCCACAGAGTTCCGCGATTTTTTTAGTTCTATGATGACAAAGTTGTGTTTTAGTATGTCATAATTTGTCATGTTGACTGTGCAATGCAAAGTTTTGACAGATACAGTAGCACCAACTGGCATCGATAGTGCTCCAGGAATGGTGTAGCCCGCAAGTTCGCGCGAAGTCTGCAGCTTTATTACCTACGATATATAGTTCACGAATACTTTTCTTTTGCAGAATACACTTTCAACGTGAAAAGTGGCAGCTGTTACAAGTTACACTCAACCCCATTGAACTGGACTGAAGCTTACAATGTATGCAGCGCGGAACAATCTTACCTAGCAGTGATCAACAATTGGTTGGAATTGGATGATCTCGTGAAGCTTACAGAAACCGCACCGACAAACAAGGTTGCTGGGAGCTACCTAAGAGGAATATATCACCTGGGTTTCCATAACAGATTTAACGACGGCTGGCAGACAGTTAAAGGTTCGTGAGTGTGCCTATCAACTTCTTCTAGTTACCAAATAGGGGAGAGTTAATGTCATCATTGCTCTTTCCATACCTTTTTCACATTGGAACAATACACACAAAGTCCATCCAGTAGCTACTAACAACTGTTTAGTGGAAAAATCGATTGACACTTCCCGATCTACGGATCAAATTCAGGAACTCATGCTTAGCAAAGCTTGCGAATGACCTAAGTCAGACTGACACCAATTATAGGGCAAACACGCTTATGCAAAATGAATAGTTGTCATTACAAAGGCGTACATATACGTACGCCTTTGTAATGAATGACAACCATTCATTTTGCCAATGCAACACTATTCAAGGAATGCATTTTGTTAGTATGGTGGAAATGGAAGGGATTGAAATTCCAAGTGTGTTAGATAATTAGGATGTAAGTCTTTGTTGTTGATTTGTTTAATATTTTACAGGTACAGGTTTAAACGAAAGTATTGAATGGTGGGGCAACCAACCGGGCGGAGGAGGGTGTGACGACCAGTGTGGTTCAATGTTCTACACCGGCCGTCTGAACCAGATCGACTGTGGGATGAAGTGCTTCTTTATTTGTGAACACGATGTAAACCAGCCTTCTTTAACCCAATATAACGAAGAAAATATTCCAAAGTGATTGTAAATAATATACTACATGTTTGTTTATATTTCCTTTATTTCATTTACATACTTACAAATTATATTTTTAAATATTTTTATAAACAAAAAGATAAAAAAAACATTTAAAAATATAAAAAATAGTAGCCCACCGGTATCGGGAACAGGGTCCAAGCTACCGGCGGTCAGGGCTCCAGAGAGAGGAACCTCCTGACAATGCGAGCCGTGTCCAGAAGTACCGCTTTCTGAATCAAGCCCTTGATCCAGCTGCCCAACGAGAGCCTCCTCAGGTGTTGGTCGAGGCTCTTGGCTATTAACCCATTGGCTGACACGACTATCGGCACAATGATTGCTGAGTCCACATCCCACATGTCGACAACCTCGCGAGCCAAGTCAAGATACTTGATTTGTTTATCTTTCTCGGCTTTCACAAGGTTCTCATCATGCGGGACGGTTATGTCAACAATCATTGCGCGCCGCTCTGATCGATCCACCACCACTATATCAGGCTTATTGGCAACAATAGTCCTGTCAGTGATGATGGATCGATCCCAGTACAATGTGATATTTCCATTTTCGAGAACTGGGTCGGGCACATACCTGTAGTACGGGACCTCAGATTCCACAAGGCTGTATTTCAGAGCAAGTTGCTGATGGATTATCCTGGCTACAAGGTTGTGTCTATGCAAGTACTCTCCGTTAGCTAGACGAGAACACCCGGAGATAATATGCCTGATTGATTCTCCCGGCCGGTGGCATGCCCGACAGATGTCAACCGTGCCGTCTTTCACAATATATCTCCGGTAATTGTTCGTCATCATAACTTCGTCCATAATTGCACAGACAAAACCTTCGGTTTCTCCAAAGAGGTCACCGAAACGCAGCCAGGCTACGGACGCTAATAGATCTACATCGGGTCCATGTAGGGCCCGGTAGAAGCGTCCGTGAAGCTCCTTACTCTGCCATACTTCCATGCGATCATTAGTATCAAGCACTACTGGCTTGCGCCAGTTCTCTTTAGCCAAGGAGAGCGGGGTGAGGCCCTTGTCCACCGCGACTACATCTCGATGCATCCCCACGTCGGTTTCTAGGAAATATTCCCTGAGACTGCATATCTCGCGATTGTGGAGGGTCTTAGCGTTTAAAAAGCCTCGACCTCCACACTTTCGCGGGATATACAGCCTCATTACCGATGACCGTGGGTGATGCATTCGATTTGCAGTCAACAGCGTCCGGACCCTCCTATCCAGGGCCTCGAGTTCGGTCTGAGTCCATTTGAGTATGCCGAAAGAGTACATCAAAACCGGCATGACCCAACTATTGAAGGCGCGCACCTTGTTTCCGCCTGATAAAAGACTATTAAATACTTTTTTCAGACGGCCAAAGAAGCGCTCCTTCAACGATTGCTTCATGTCAGTAACATTGATGCCCAATGCTTCCGACATACCCAAATACTTGTAGGTTTCGGCTGCGGAGAGGGCTCTAAGGTTTGTGAAATCCGAGAGTTGGGTTCCCACGGATTCCACAATCTCCCCTCGCTTTACATGCATGACCGCACATTTGTCCACACCAAATTCCATCCTGATGGCGCTACTGAAAGTTTCAGTAATTTTCAGTAGCTTCATCAGTTGCAAATTGTTGGGGGCAAAGAGTTTTAGGTCATCCATGTAGAGGAGGTGAGATATAACCTGACCACCTCTCCTCAGCCGGTAGCCTAGACCTGAATCATCCAGCAGCGTGCTTAGAGGATTCAAGGCTAAGCAGAACCAAAGCGGACTCAAACTGTCGCCCTGGAATATGCCTCGCTCGATCCTTATCGGCTCGCTATTCCTCTGGATATTTCGACATCCTGGATAGCGAAGGACCGTCCTCCATTGCCCCATACACGTCATTAGGAAGGTGCGCAGAGTTGTATCTACTTTATACAACTCCAGCACCCTCATGAGCCATGTATGTGGCACCGAGTCATAGGCCTTCTTATAATCTATCCAACATGTCGACAGATCCTTTCGGGAACGACGAACCTGTTGGCTAATGGCCATATCAATGAGGAGGAGCTCCTTAGTACCGCGGGACCCGTTCCTACATCCATTTTGAGAGATAGACATGATGGAGTTGCTGTCTATATGTTTATTAATTTTAGCTCTCAAAATGGATGTAAGAACTTTATAGATCGTTGGTAGACAAGTGATCGGTCTATAATTTTTGGGATCCGCGGTACTACCTGATTTATGGAGCAGGTGGGTTATTCCTGTCGTTATAAACTGGGGCAGCAACCCTGACTCTAAGGCTGACTGGAACTGGGCTGCCAAGGGGGCGTGCGACCTTTGGAACCACTTTATCCAAAAGTTGTGCAGCCCGTCCGGCCCTGGAGATTTCCAGTTAGGTAACGGACGGACTGCACGAGCAACATCTTGGGGGCAGATGGTAATAGCCCCCATTTCTGGTATTAGTTCGCACGCTCGCTCGATCTTCCCAGTCCAATCACCTTCGGTGTGACTGACAGGCGCCGACCAGATACTACGCCAAAAGGAACACATGGCATCATCATCCGGTAGGCACGTGTCAGCCACACTTTGGTCCGGTCGCTCCCAACCCCTATAAACCCACCTTTCATCGCTCTGGAAGGTGCGATTCTGAGTGTATCGCTCTACTCGCCGCTTATACCGACGAATACGGTTTGCCCATGCATACACTTTCTGCTTCAGGAAGTCGATACGCTCTGTGACGCGGGACAAATAATCTTGAGAACTAATATCAGTCCCCAAGAACGCCCGCCTCACAAAGCGCATCACTCTAGGGCGAGTATTGCCCTCTCTGAAGCAGATTAGTTTGCCGATGAGCGCTCTGGCCCCACCAATACGACGCTCAATTCTGCACTGCCAAGCTGGTATGGCTGGTTTCGGTCGTGTAGCTCTAGAGTCACTGTCAAATTTGACGTGAGCTACACGACATGCCGCTACAGCCGCGCAGTACAGAATTGAGTGAGTATCGGTGAGGTCTTCGCAGGCGTCAAAATGACTTGACAACTGCGCATCCAGAACCGCCACCAGCGCCCTATTTTTGTTATGCATGGGCAAACGAGGTAAGCGTGGTCTAAGTTCGGGCGACATGAACCGATATTCCCGAATCGCACCCTCCAAAGCATTCCTCAATTCCTCATTGCACTGGATACTTACATTTGTAGCCCTGTCATTACTCCCTTCGTCAGCATGGCTAGTATTAGACTGCGGTAGTACTGCAGCAGTCTGCGACTGGGGGGCGATGACATGGCTACTTTGCATTTCACTTCGCAGGCGATCAAGTACAGTGTCATCTAACATATGATTACGCTGAATAACCCGCACCTGATCCGATAGTCGTTGTGCCGAAACGTTGACAGCTGGCTCAAGCACATGAAAAAGAGAGAGCATCCGAACACGGTACGCGGTCAGATTGTTTCCTCCCTCTGTAGCCCCATAGTATGAGCGCATGACATTTTCATTAATGGATCGTGTCCATCTCATGCGCTGCACACTTCCGCCGGGAGCTGGGACCCTATCAGAGGCCAGTGGGCCTCGAGGTCCTAAACCGTCCGGCGGCCGGCGTCCTCCCCGTCGACGAGCAGGTGGTGGTGTCGTGGGCGGGGAGAAATACTCGTCGCTCGAGCTCGACGCAACTACCGCGGCCGGTGTCGTCACAGCGCTCACAGTGGGGCTGGGTACCGGCGGCGGCGAGGCGGAGCTGAGCGAAGAGTCCGGTGATGGTAGGCGTGCACGTCGTGCGGCTGATCTTGTCAACATTTTCACGTTCTGTTACGATATTTTTTCGTGTTTTAGCGGAGGTGACATGACAGATGTCACCTCCGGTTCGGCAGTTTTTGGTAAAAGTTTATTGTAATATTGTTCATTGTATTTTTTAAACGGAAAATTGGTTGAGTATTTGGTTTTTGATTGGTAAATTCACAATAACTAGGTATAAAAACTGTTTCTAAAAATGTATATGATTAAAAATATTAAAATATCGGGAAGTTGACTTGTTGACTTGTTGTTTATATTATTATTATGTTACTCGTATTAAACATAAACGAGAAACAATTTTTGTTTTGCTGATTTTGTTATCAGCACTCGGGCCAGGATTTCAGCTTAAAATAACTTTAAACTAAAATCCTGGCCCGAGTGCTGGCATATCCTCACAATGCGAGCCGTATCGAGGTGTACTGCCTTTTGAATCAGGCCCTTAATCCAACCGCCTATTATTATTATTTTTTATTTGTAATGTGCGTTTTGTTTGTGTGGAATAAACTATTTTTCTTTTTTCGGTTCACGCGGGCGACTGGCGCACCAGTCGGTACACACCCGGCACACTTTTTTTCGGTGCATACTTCGGACAAAAGGTGACCTATGACGTGTAAGGATAAACATAAGTAGGTACCTCGCGATATCTGCGTAAGTAATCGGGGATGTACCAAGCTCTAATAGGTATTTTTAAAACAAGAGGAAATGAATTATCGTAAAAAACTGACACGCATCCCGGCTATAGCAATCTAAGTATATACAACGTATTATGTGCATGTACAATGTATTATGTGTGGGTGGGCGAATAAGTGATATCTAACGATAGATTTCGCTGTTGGTGTTATAAAAACCAATAGATGGCATACAATTACCGTTTGGAGAGAGATTAGGCGATAAAACGATAGTTTATACAAAGGGGTGCACAATACCCGCCGGGCCTCCCCCAGGTAACTGGGGGTCTCACCTGGCGGGGACAGACCGCCGAGGTGTCACGAAGAAAGCGGCGGCGCCGTGAGCAACCACTCACATGGATGCGCGCAACTCACGCGCGTTCGACAGGCCCTTAGGCCAAGTCGCCATCCCAACGACCTGTTGTTACAGGCCACCGTATGGCACTCTGAGGCCGAGGGGCAAAGCCCCGGTACCGCTCGCCTCGCCCCCTTACGGGGGCGCCGCGATCTCTAAACTAACGGGGTGCACAATACCTTACTTGATACGATGGAGGCCCCGCCAGGTGAGACCCCCAGTTACCTGGGGGTCTCACCTGGCGGGGACAGACCGCCGAGGTGTCACGAAGAAAGCGGCGGCGCCGTGAGCAACCACTCACATGGATGCGCGCAACTCACGCGCGTTCGACAGGCCCTTAGGCCAAGTCGCCATCCCAACGACCTGTTGTTACAGGCCACCGTATGGCACTCTGAGGCCGAGGGGCAAAGCCCCGGTACCGCTCGCCTCGCCCCCTTACGGGGGCGCCGCGATCTCTAAACTAACGGGGTGCACAATACCTTACTTGATACGATGGAGGTCTGGAGCGACGATACGTATGCGGTTTTCACGAATCACGCTTTTCGAACACACACGATCCGCCATTTTTTTTTTCTCTCGTTTAAATGTTGCAACGAAATTTGGGGTGGCGCCACTTGGTGTAGCCGTCTTGCTCACACGCCAACGAAAGGCAATTTCCAGGAAAAGGATAGGAGATAGGAAGTTGCAAAACCAACTTTATCTATTAATTCGTTTGCCAACATAAAATCAAGTACTGTCAAGCATCTAATATCAATCGTTAAACTTGGGTCCAGCAGGACGCTTGTCGTATCGTTTACAATGTTTTCTAAGAAAATATTAGTCGTTCTCTTAATGTACTTTGCATCAAGCCTCTCACGTAAGTGTGTATTTTTTCTAATTTTTGTATTTATTTACTAGCCCTCATTTCTTATGTACTTCTGCCCGCAACTTCGACTGCGTGAAATTTGTTGTTGCCCGACCCACCCCGTCGCATTGCGCATCACCTGTCCGGCCAATTACTGTGTTTTTTCTGACTTTTTTTGTTTTTGCTCGGCTCGTAAGTATCTTAGCGTGATGTAGCCTTCCTCATGAATTGAGCTGTCAAATGCAAAAAGATTTTTCAAATCCGCCTGGTAGTTCCGAAGACTACCCTCTACATATCTATATACAAACAAACAAATTTTACCTCTTTATAATATTAGTATACATAGGTGACAAACTTTAAATTGGCAAATCCGACATAATAAAGCAAAAATCCATTTAGGAAAATTTTGAATAAAATTGTATTTTTACTAAAACATAATTTACGATATTTTTTCAGATGGACAAAAGGATAAAACGTTTTTTCGGAAAGACTTTCATTATTTAGAAGCAACACAAAGTTTCTATAAGATACACTCTTATCCAAAAACTTTTTCTGAAGCCAAAAAAACGTGTTCTTGGGAAGGAGCCAGTTTGTGGTACCCAGAGAACCAGGAAGAAGCTGATGCTGTCATATCGTATTGGAACAGAACCCAGCCCTTAACGTGGATGCATGTGGGGATATCCGACTTTTTAGTGAAAGGAGTTTATGAGACTATTGACGGTAAGTCTCGGAGCTGCTGTTTATTGCAAATTCATATTTACATCCTATATTTTTCGAACATCACTGACATAGAGTGTGAGGAAAACTTATACAGACCTAAATACAACATCGTCTGTTTTCCTTCGGGGATTCGATTAAATGAGACGGGGATTTAGTGTGCCTAATCTATACACATAATAATATAGTAGCGAGGTCAAAACTGTACATTGAATATTAAAAAAAACGAATTGCGACGAGGTCTAGGAACGGTTCTAATGCCAAGAATATAGTTTTAGATTTTTTGTCTGCTTGTCTCACAGTCAAATAATTTATTTAAAAAAGAAACTTTGAATATATAAATTTACAAGAAAATGGAATTGCAAATACTACCTGATAGATTTTGTTCAAAGGACAATTCTCATGGATGTATGGAATCCCGTACGATACTGCATCAAAATCAAACTTTGTTTTTTATAAACTACTCTTATCATATTATCTCATACAAAAGTTCTTTTTGTAAACAAAATCCGGGTTTCGGAGATTTTCAAAAAAATCTAAATAACCTGAAAACTAAGTACTTTATTTTGTTTGACATGTCATACACGAACGGCCATTATTGTTCTAAAAAAATGATAATCCTACTAATATTATAAACGTGAAAGTTTGTATCGATGGATGGATGTATGGTTGGATGTTTGTTACTCTTTCACGCCAAAACTATTGAACGGATTTGGGTGAAATTTGGCACACAGGCAGTTTATAACCAGGGCTAATACATAGGATACTTTTTTATAAACTACTCTTATCATATTAACTCATACAAAAATTCTTTTTGTAAACAAAACCCGGGTTTCAGAGATTTTCAAAAAAATCTAAATAACCTGAAAACTAAGTACTTTATTTTGTTTGACATGTCACACACGAACGGCCATTATTGCTCTAAAAAATGATGTATTTAAATACAAAGGGTTAAATTTTAGGTATATTACTTAAACTTAATCCATTGAAGGAGAAACAGAGGAGGAAAAGAGACACAATAGAAGTTTTATTTTTATTACGTCGAGGGGCCTTTATTTATTTATTTTTATATATGTGTAGATACTTTATTGTTCACCAGAAAATACATAACATTTAACACTAAAAAACACAATTATATTGGTTGAGTGTCCCATAAAGTGTTAAGTTTAAATTTTAGAGAAAAAATTGTATTTCAGCCTACAGTAATATCTATTAATTATTATTACGTCATTTCACAGGTAAACGAGTGGAGGACGTATACCACAAATGGCGCAAAGGAGAGCCGAACAATAACAAGGGCAATGAAGACTGTATACTTCTGCACCCGAATGGAGAAATGGTTGATGTGCAATGTGACAGACAGGATCCATTCTTTTGCAAGAAGACTCTCCAGTCTTTGGAATGGAACCATCACTGCAATATACCTGATTTAGGTATGTTTTTAATAAAAAACTATTCTAAAAGAAAACATACTACAAACAACTTGACAATTTGTCAACTTTATCTACCTACTTACCACAGAGTTCCGCGATTTTTTTAGTTCTATGATGACAAAGTTGTGTTTTAGTATGTCATAATTTGTCATGCTGACTGTGCAATGCAAAGTTTTGACAGATACAGTAGCACCAACTGGCATCGATAGTGCTCCAGGAATGGTGTAGCCCGCAAGTTCGCGCGAAGTCTGCAGCTTTATTACCTACGATATATAGTTCACGAATACTTTTCTTTTGCAGAATACACTTTCAACGTGAAAAGTGGCAGCTGTTACAAGTTACACTCAACCCCATTGAACTGGACTGAAGCTTACAATGTATGCAGCGCGGAACAATCTTACCTAGCAGTGATCAACAATTGGTTGGAATTGGATGATCTCGTGAAGCTTACAGAAACCGCACCGACAAACAAGGTTGCTGGGAGCTACCTAAGAGGAATATATCACCTGGGTTTCCATAACAGATTTAACGACGGCTGGCAGACAGTTAAAGGTTCGTGAGTGTGCCTATCAACTTCTTCTAGTTACCAAATAGGGAAGAGTTAATGTCATCATTGCTCTTTCCATACCTTTTTCACATTGGAACAATACACACAAAGTCCATCCAGTAGCTACTAAAAATTGTTTAGTGGAAAAATCGATTGACACTTCCCGATCTACGGATCAAATTCAGGAACTCATGCTTAGCAAAGCTTGCGAATGACCTAAGTCAGACTGACACCAATTATAGGGCAAACACGCTTATGCAAAATGAATAGTTGTCATTACAAAGGCGTACATATGCGTACGCCTTTGTAATGAATGACAACCATTCATTTTGCCAATGCAACACTATTCAAGGAATGCATTTTGTTAGTATGGTGGAAATGGAAGGGATTGAAATTCCAAGTGTGTTAGATAATTAGGATGTAAGTCTTTGTTGTTGATTTGTTTAATATTTTACAGGTACAGGTTTAAACGAAAGTATTGAATGGTGGGGCAACCAACCGGGCAGAGGAGGGTGTGACGACCAGTGTGGTTCAATGTTCTACACCGGCCGTCTGAACCAGATCGACTGTGGGATGAAGTGCTTCTTTATTTGTGAACACGATGTAAACCAGCCTTCTTTAACCCAATATAACGAAGAAAATATTCCAAAGTGATTGTAAATAATATACTACATGTTTGTTTATATTATGTTACTCGTATTAAACATAAACGAGAAACAATTTTTGTTTTGCTGATTTTGTTATCAGCACTCGGGCCAGGATTTCAGCTTAAAATAACTTTAAACTAAAATCCTGGCCCGAGTGCTGGCATATCCTCACAATGCGAGCCGTATCGAGTTGTACTGCCTTTTGAATCAGGCCCTTAATCCAACCGCCTATTATTATTATTTTTTATTTGTAATGTGCGTTTTGTTTGTGTGGAATAAACTATTTTTCTTTTTTCGGTTCACGCGGGCGACTGGCGCACCAGTCGGTACACACCCGGCACACTTTTTTTCGGTGCATACTTCGGACAAAAGGTGACCTATGACGTGTAAGGATAAACATAAGTAGGTACCTCGCGATATCTGCGTAAGTAATCGGGGATGTACCAAGCTCTAATAGGTATTTTAAAAACAAGAGGAAATGAATTATCGTAAAAAACTGACACGCATCCCGGTTATAGCAATCTAAGTATATACAACGTATTATGTGCATGTACAATGTATTATGTGTGGGTGGGCGAATAAGTGATATCTAACGATAGATTTCGCTGTTGGTGTTATAAAAACCAATAGATGGCATACAATTACCGTTTGGAGAGAGATTAGGCGATAAAACGATAGTTTGTACAAAGGGGTGCACAATACCCGCCGGGCCTCCCCCAGGTAACTGGGGGTCTCACCTGGCGGGGACAGACCGCCGAGGTGTCACGAAGAAAGCGGCGGCGCCGTGAGCAACCACTCACATGGACGCGCGCAACTCACGCGCGTTCGACAGGCCCTTAGGCCAAGTCGCCATCCCAACGAGGGGCCTGTTGTTACAGGCCACCGTATGGCACTCTGCGGCCGAGGGGTAAAGCCCCGGTACCGCTCGCCTCGCCCCCTTACGGGGGCGCCGCGATCTCTAAACTAACGGGGTGCACAATACCTTACTTGATACGATGGAGGTCTGGAGCGACGATACGTATGCGGTTTTCACGAATCACGCTTTTCGAACACACACGATCCGCCATTTTTTTTTCTCTCGTTTAAATGTTGCAACGAAATTTGGGGTGGCGCCACTTGGTGTAGCCGTCTTGCTCACACGCCAACGAAAGGCAATTTCCAGGAAAAGGATAGGAGATAGGAAGTTGCAAAACCAACTTTATCTATTAATTCGTTTGCCAACATAAAATCAAGTACTGTCAAGCATCTAATATCAATCGTTAAACTTGGGTCCAGCAGGACGCTTGTCGTATCGTTTACAATGTTTTCTAAGAAAATATTAGTCGTTCTCTTAATGTACTTTGCATCAAGCCTCTCACGTAAGTGTGTATTTTTTCTAATTTTTGTATTTATTTACTAGCCCTCATTTCTTATGTACTTCTGCCCGCAACTTCGACTGCGTGAAATTTGTTGTTGCCCGACCCACCCCGTCGCATTGCGCATCATCTGTCCGGCCAATTATTGTGTTTTTTCTGACTTTTTTGTTTTTGCTCGGCTCGTAAGTATCTTAGCGTGATGTAGCCTTCCTCATGAATTGAGCTGTCAAATGCAAAAAGATTTTTCAAATCCGCCTGGTAGTTCCGAAGATTACCCTCTACATATCTATATACAAACAAACAAATTTTACCTCTTTATAATATTAGTATACATAGGTGACAAACTTTAAATTGGCAAATCCGACATAATAAAGCAAAAATCCATTTAGGAAAATTTTGAATAAAATTGTATTTTTACTAAAACATAATTTACGATATTTTTTCAGATGGACAAAAGGATAAAACGTTTTTTCGGAAAGACTTTCATTATTTAGAAGCAACACAAAGTTTCTATAAGATACACTCTTATCCAAAAACTTTTTCTGAAGCCAAAAAAACGTGTTCTTGGGAAGGAGCCAGTTTGTGGTACCCAGAGAACCAGGAAGAAGCTGATGCTGTGATATCGTATTGGAACAGAACCCAGCCCTTATCGTGGATGCATGTGGGGATATCCGACTTTTTAGTGAAAGGAGTTTATGAGACTATTGACGGTAAGTCTCGGAGCTGCTATTTATTGCAAATTCATATTTACATCCTAAATTTTTCGAACATCACTGACATAGTGTGTGAGGAAAACTTATACAGACCTAAATACAACATCGTCTGTTTTCCTTCGGGGATTCGATTAAATGAGACGGGGATTTAGTGTGCCTAATCTATACATATAATAATATAGTAGCGAGGTCAAAACTGTACATTGAATATTAAAAAAAACGAATTGCGACGAGGTCTAGGAACGGTTCTAATGCCAAGAATATAGTTTTAGATTTTTTGTCTGCTTGTCTCAAAGTCAAATAATTTATTTCAAAAACAAACTTTAATATCAAAATTTACAAGAAAATGGAATTGATTCCAGTTGCTCCTTGCACAACGTAGTTACACTTATGGAGAAGAATGAGCAAGAAACGCCACACTTACTCTTTAAATGTCCAAATGTATGTTCCAACATCACGCAAATACTACCTGATAGATTTTGTTCAAAGGACAATTCTCATGGATGTATGGAATCCCGTACGATACTGCATCAAAATCAAACTTTGTTTTTTATAAACCTACTCTTATCATATTAACTCATACAAAAGTTCTTTTAGTAAAAAAAACCCGGGTTTCGGAGATTTTCAAAAAAATCTAAATAACCTGAAAATTAAGTACTTTATTTTGTTTGACATGTCTTATACGAACGGCCTATATTGCTCTAAAAAAAAATATAATCCTACTAATATTATAAACGTGAAAGTTTGTATCGATGGATGGATGGATGGATGTTTGTTACTCTTTCACTCCAAAACTACTGAACGGATTTGGGTGAAATTTGGCACACAGCTAGTTTATAACCAGGATTAATACATAGGATACTTTTTATCCTGTTATTCCCGCGGGATCGAAACTTATGCGGAAGAAACCGCGGGGCGCAGCTAGTCGAATAAATAAAAATTCTATTCTATTTTATTCCAGTTATTTTTAATTAATGTAGAATCGGCAAAGTATAATTACTTTACATATTTTTTGACAGACGTGATCATGACACTTTCAAAATTAAAGGTTATATTAATCATATCATTTGAAACGGAACGTTATGTGAAGGGAATGCAACGATATCAACACTTTTTTACTTTAAATTAAATTCCCTGTTGAAAAATCAAATCCCCGACGCGTAATGTCATAAAAAATTATGAAAATAATTACTATAATATTTTGATCTAGATGCATCATGAGTCTTTTTGGTACGACTTTTGGTCATTGTCTTTTTGCATATACCGGTTGATTTTTTTACCGTCTGGACAAAAACAGGATATAAAAGGTGAACGAAGTAGCAGCATGGCACAGAAGTCTCTTTTTTTTTCAAAAACCTAAAATGAATTGGCTTCATTATCTTTAAGTCGTCCGCAGACAAATATAAACGGCAGTGTTTGATGCACGCAGTTATGTCAATAATGAAAACCTTACAAAGAATCGGATCCAAATGCGATCCTTGCGGCATTCCAGAGGTTACTAGATAGCTTTCAGAGAAATGACCGTTCACTACCACTTTTGATCCTCTCTTTTCTAGGTAAGATTTAAATCACCCTGTCAACGTTCCACCCTTACGCAGTTGAGCCAATTTATTAATTAGAAGGCAGTAATCTACTTTATCGAATGCCTTGTTAAAATCAGTATAGATTTTGTCTACTGGAATACGATTGTCAAGGCACTTAGACCAACCTGACGTGAAACATAGTAGGTTAGTATTGGTCGATCTAGATTTAACGAAACCATGCTGATATTCAGTAATTGGCTTTATGGTACCACATTAGATGTTTGCTAACAAGTTTATCGAATACTTTTTCAAATGTGACCATTAGTAATGATATATTAAATAATACCTATCATTGTTAATTGTAAAATAATTAACTAATAGTTAAAAAAAATAACCATTAAATAAACTAACAATTGAACAATAAACATAATTTAAAAAAAAAAAACCCTCAGTTACTATTTTCAACAATTGGTTGAGTTAACTACGGATCAAAAAACCGGCCTAAGATGTATTTAAATACAAAGGGTTACATTTTAGGTATATTACTTACACTTAATCCATTGAAGGACACTACTGAACGAGACACAATGAAGTTTTAGCGTTATTGCGTTTTGCGTAAACCAGCGCTGGGGCTCTGTCTCGTATAGAGTCTTAGCATTATGCTGAGCGATGGCCGTTTTGCGTGAATGTGACGCATGCTTACCCCCAACTTGTTACTTTTTTTTTGTGTCTAAGTTCTTTTTTATGCGTCATGTTTGCCGCAAATAAACGTATTTTCTTTCTTTCTTTCTTCTTTCTTCTATCTATTTATTTTTATATAGATACTTTATTGTACACCAGAAAATACATAACATTTAACACTAAAAAATATAATTATAGCGGTTTAGTGTCCCACAAAGTGTCAAGATGTTTTTTTTTTTTAAGACTTTGCCTTTCACTTTGAGAAACTCCTGTATCGTGGGTGCGTTTACAAACATTTAAACTCACACACACAAACAGCCAGACCCGGAACAACTACTTGTAGGCAATACAAATATTTGTTCCGTGCGGGAATCGAACCCGCGACACGCAGCGCAGCAGTCGATCGCTCAGCCACTGCGCCAACCGTGTCGTCAAAATTGTTTGATTATTAAGCAAAATTTCAGCCTATAGTAATATCTATTAATTATTATTACGTCATTTCACAGGTAAACGAGTGGAGGACGTATATCACAAATGGCATAAAGGAGAGCCGAACAATTACAAGGGCAATGAAGACTGTATACTTCTGCACCCGAATGGAGAAATGATTGATGTGGAATGTGACATGGAGGATCCATTCTTTTGCAAGAAGACCCTCCAGTCTTTAGAATGGAACCATCACTGCAATATACCAGATTTAGGTATATTTTTAATCAAAAAATATTCTAAGAGAAAACATACTACAAACAACTTGACAATTTGTCAACTTTATATATCTACTTACCACAGAGTTCCGCGATTTTTTTAGTTCTATGATGACAAAGTTGTGTTTTAGTATGTCATAATTTGTCATGCTGACTGTGCAATGCAAAGTTTTGACAGATCCAGTAGCACCAACTGGCATCGTTAATATAATTGCTCAATCCTGTATAGTGCTCCAGGAATGGTGTAGCCCGCAAGTTCGCGCGAAGTCTGCAGCTTTATTATTTACGTCATATAGTTCACGAATACTTTTCTTTTGCAGAATACACTTTCAACGTGAAAAGTGGCAGCTGTTACAAGTTACACTCAACCCCATTGAACTGGACTGAAGCTTACAATGTATGCAGCGCGGAACAATCTTACCTAGCAGTGATCAACAATTGGTTGGAATTGGATGATCTCGTGAAGCTTACAGAAACCGCACCGACAAACAAGGTTGCTGGGAGCTACCTAAGAGGAATATATCACCTGGGTTTCCATAACAGATTTAATGACGGCTGGCAGACAGTTAAAGGTTCGTGAGTGTGCCTATCAACTTCTTCTAGTTACCAAATAGGGAAGAGTTAATGTCATCATTGCTCTTTCCATACCTTTTTCAAATTGGAACAATAGGTACACACAAAGCCCATCCAGTAGCTACTAAAAACTGTTTAGTGGAAAAATCGATTGACACTTCCCGATCTACGGGTCAAATTCAGGAACTCATGCTTAGCAAAGCTTGCGAATGACCTAAGTCAGACTGTGCAATTCCTTGACACCAATTATAGGGCAAACACGCTTATTGTATAGGTACGCCTTTGTAATGACAACCATTTATTTTTCCAATGCAACACTATTCAAGGGATGCATTTTGTTAGTATGGTCGAAATGGAAGGGATTGAAATTCCAAGTGTGTTAGATAATTAGGACGTAAGTCTTTGTTGTTGATTTGTTTAATATTTTACAGGTACAGGTTTAAACGAAAGTGTTGAATGGTGGGGCAACCAACCGGGCGGAGGAGGGTGTGACGACCAGTGTGGTTCAATGTTCTACACCGGCCGTCTGAACCAGATCGACTGTGGGATGAAGTGCTTCTTTATTTGTGAACACGATGTAGACCAGCCTTCTTTAACCCAATATAACGAAGAAAACATTGCAAAGTGATTGTAAATAATATACTACATGTTTGTTTATATTATGTTAGTCGTATTAAAATTAAACGAGAAACAATTTTTGTTTTGCTGATTTTGTTATCAGCACTCGGGCCAGGATTTTAGCTTAAAATAACTTTAAACTAAAATCCTGGCCCGAGTGCTGGCATAAACGAAACAAGTTGCTTGTTAGTTAGGTTATTAGTAAGTACTGATATGTACTAATATAGGTAAGTGCCTCTCTAATCTATCGCCGGAACGCCCTTCTCGATCTGCTCCGAATTTCAGTACCTCGGTTCGCTTGTCCAAGGGGGTGGCGAAGTAGACAGAGACGTAACGCGCCGGATCAACTCAGGTCACAGTAACAACTAGCAACCCACGGATGCCCCTTAAGTTAAAATAAAACAAAATAACATTTACAACAAGTATCTTTACACAAACAAAAATTGAAGGTGATAATAAATAAATAATAAATAAATAAATAAATCCCTGGACATTTCACACAGCACCATTTGTCCCAAGCTAAGCAACCTAATGCTTGTGTTATGGTAACAAGATGGCTGATAAACTACTTATATACAATTTTTTTTTTTTTTTTGTAAATACATACATATTATAGATAGAAAAACACCCAGACTCGGAACAAATACATGTAGGTCATACAAATATTTGTTCCGTGCGGGAATCGAACCCGCGACACGCAGCGCAGCAGTCAATCGCTTAACCACTGCGCCAACCGTGCCGTCAAATAATCGTAATCATTTGTTTATAACTCATTTGATCTCGAGCATTTGAATGGTTGAAATTGTTAAGTTCGTAAGGCTGATGTAGACTCTCGACACTGTCTTAGTAAGTCACCAAAGGTAGCCGCTGATGGATTATTATGTTTTACACAATAAGGCTGCTCCTTCATCTCCTTGCACCATCGGCTTGTTTCTGGAAACCTGAGGAAAAACAAATGACAGTTCCTCATTATGTTAAACCCCCCACAGCCCCGCTGGTCTGGTGGTCGCAAGTGTGACTGCTGAGCGAAGGGTCCAGGACGGGCAATGTGTTATTGTTTTTTCCTTTAGGAATTTTTCACTAGCAACCAGGAGTTTGGAGGTGATACCCACTTGGCTCGGAAAAAACATTAAGCCGTCGGTCCTGCGCCTGATCTTTCTCCGGTTGTGTCGGATTGCCGTCCTATCAGACTATGAGAGCGAGGGAAGAGAAAGTGCACCTGTATCTGCGCACACACTTCAGCGCTATAATATCTCCCGCGGCGATATGGCTAGTTACCGCTGAGACGGGCCACCATGGCCGAAATTTGGTCTGGATGACTATTATTATCATGAAAATATCTAGCAACATAAACATAACTTCAAGCTTGTATTCCTCAAAGGGTTATGCAGAAATATTTTCACATTTCGCTAGTTATGTTCACGTTCCTTGTATGAGGGGGCGAGCCTCTGCGGCGAGGATTATGTGTTTGTATGCATGGATATAGATGTTTAACTTACTTATTCTCATCTACTGGCACGACATGAGCCAGACACGACATATTACTGTAAGCTGAAATATCGGCAATCGTGATAAAATCAGTGGCAATGAAAGCCGTTTTACTGAGGAAAGTTTCCAGGAGACCATATCCCTCATCAATGTTGTCTAACCATTTCTGCTTTAACGTTGCTCTTCGCTCAATTACTAAAGCATACTGAAAAAAAAAAATACATGCATTAAAAATGAATAAATTACATACCTTCTTAAAATTTCAATTACTTGTGTTATGGACACTCAAATCCAAACATGACTTTAATTTTTTTTTATTATCAAACAATACTCAAACTCAAACTCAAACTCAAAGTATTTATTTCAATTAAACCAATTACAGGCACTTTTGAATTGTCAAGGGGTCGGTCAGTCAGAGAAATGAAGCTAGTTGCCCATTCCAAAGCGTAGTAGGTACCTATGGAGAAGAACGGGCAAGAAACTCCATGGACACTCTTTTAAATCAAAATATGGTTACAAAGTATTAGTTACATCATTCATGTTAAAAATTATGCATGTGAGAACGATGCAGAACGTTAAAAGCGTCCGTAATGAATAGCCTAAAACAATCCAAATATTAAATTAAATTAAAATAAGCCATGGCAGCAAAGAGATGACCAGTCCCCACTGACGGCGCCCGTTCACGAACATGACGCACGGATTAGCACCATTCAGCTCAACCATTTTGAAGGGAGCTAAACGATCCAACACATGTGCCACCATCAGCGAGACATTTGAGTGAGCATGACATACTCTCAGCCGCCAGGGCACATTCAAGTCAATGAAAGACGTACCCAGTAAATGGTAGCTTTATAGTATGTACCTACATAGTACTCACACATGAGCTATACAATTATACAATACTAGACGATTGAAGTTATATAATGCAAAAATAGTATTTTACAATCTTCAGCGGCTCCAACAGTACTTTCAAATGCTAATCAATTTATTTATGCGTCCTGTGGAGCAGGACCAGCGTTTAGCCAAGCATTTTTATCAGCGATGTAATCTCCCAATTTATAATATGCCTGGCTGCATAGTGTGCGTTTTATACAAGATTTAAATTTCGTTTCATTCTGTTCAATTATGTGGGGAGGTATTTTATTGTAACATTTTAAACAGTACCCCATGAAAGATGAGTCTACTTTAGCCAGCCTGAAACCTGGTTGAACTAATTGGTCCCTATTTCTAGTGATATAATTGTGTCTTTCACCTCTTTTACTAAAAATATGTAGATTTTTCCTTACGTACATAATGTTTTCATATATATATTGACAAGGTACCGTCATGATGTTAATATCTTTAAACAGTTCTCTTAGAGAGTCACGCCTGCGGAGGCTATATATGGCTCTGATGGCTCTTTTCTGCAGAATAAAAATAGACTCGATGTCTGCAGCCCGTCCCCATAGTAAAATACCGTACGACATGATACTATGAAAGTAACTAAAATAGACCAGTCTCGCGGTATCGACATCAGTAAATTGACGGATTTTTCTCACAGCATACGCTGCTGAACTTAGTCGTCCTGCAAGGGATGTTAAATGAGGACCCCATTGAAGCCTTGAGTCGAGCGTGAACAATATATTGATAAGTTTCATTATTTACTTTTTCTAGATAATTCTACACATAATATCGTTTTTTAGGGTACCGTACTTCAAAAGGAAAAAAACTAAACCCTTATTGGATCACTTAGTGGTCCCTCTGTCTGTCAATGTGTCAAGACCCTTTTTCTCAGCAACGCGTAGAGGTATCAAATTGAAATTTATATCAAATGTGAAGGTCTACGGACCCTTGCAGTTCTGGAAAATGAAGCTATTAAGTCAACGCAATAAACAAATACAGCCATTTATGCAACACATTTTGCTACTCGCAAATATATCAAAACATATAGGCCTGTTGACCTAGAATCATGAAAGGACGATGGGACTTAGCGTCCCCAAAATTAAAACTTAGTCAACAAAGAGACGTATCTCATTTAAAAGGTCTTGGCTTACTGATAATTCTTTACTATGGCGACGACCGTCAAACGTGTGGGGTTTTCAGGGAAAAGAAGGAAATGTAATGGTACGCACGGCTACACATCAAGCTATACAAAACCAGTATAAGCTGCCTTCTGATTGTACGAAAAACCTATACAATGCGAGGTCAGCTAAAACTGGAAATGCATAGCTTGATGTGTAGCCGTGTGTACAACTGTGGTACAAAATATGTTTGATTATTCAAAAATATTCAAAAATACTCGTGGTAATAGTATTCATATTGTATTTATTTTCCATGACATAACATATTCACGCTTGTCTACCCCGTAGGTGTAGGTAGAAATTGTGTATAAATGAAACTGGAACATGTTTTTTCAGAAAACGCCATATATTTAAGAAACAAATAATTTGTTATTTTGTCGCTCGTAACAAAAAATATGAGACAAAAATGAAATGTGTTGGATCAAAAAAAAATTGGGGACGGCGTCTATAGTACTTTGCCCATCGTCGTTTGGCAAGAAGCAAGGTCTCGCAGCACAAGTAAAGAAAAATGTCCGAAAATTGTTCATTTGTAGTTATGTCACACCTACATAAACATTTTTTTGCGATTAGTAACTGACATTTGCAGTTAGAGAATTGATTGGGACGTAGGTATTTCAATGTGTGGGAGAACATGTTTGTCGGCTACAATGTTATGTATGTTTTTGGGATTAATTCATCCTTACCACCCTTCATTCTGCGTGGCCTGACCCACTTGGCCGATTTTTTGGTGTAAACTAGTGACAAAACCTAAGATTTGTACTCGTAACAATAATAATTATAGTATCTCGCGATATTTGCGTCAATATCGGGGTTTTCCTAAGTTCTAATATTTCTTATTAGATAAACAACGATTGCGTCACTGCTTTCCATCAGGCGGAATCATAGCTAGTTTCAATAATTAAAAAAAAAAGAGTGAACTGTCATAACATAATAGACACATATATGGATGTGCCCGAGATATGCCTCTGTCATGTCAATCATAACTATCATTATCAATATGTAGTTTGCTCTAGCTTTGCCCGCGTAGCGATCGGAAATTATGTGATAACTACTAAGTCCTAACACAAGCCATGGTCCACTTGAGGGGCAAACATCGAAATCCGTTCCATTAAGGCCTGATAAGGTAATAAACAGACAGACAGATAGACATATTACTTTCGCATTTAAAATTTTATTATGGATACTATAGATTATTGTGTATAATAATAATACATTTGATAAAACGTATCTAAAGGTCTTGACATTTGTTTCATTTCATGTCAATCTTCTCGCATTATTCGTTGCGTTTGGGTTCAGCAAGACGCTTGTCGTGCATACAACATGTTTTCTAAAAATATATTAGTTGTTCTTATAGTGTACTTTGCATTAAATCTCTCACGTAAGTGTTTTTTTTATATGTTTTATTTACAGTCAGCCCCAAAAAGATGTGTATACGGACAAGGAACTTCAGTGACGTCATGCATGAAATGAAGAGGACAAAAATATAATTCTTCTTCTATTAAACGAAGTTAGATGTGTCATTCGATATAATTCGTATGACGTTGTCAGTCTTGTTTACCTCGTTCTGGATCTATCTCTGTGAACATTGTTTTAGTCATAGCGCGTGTAGATGTTTTGGGACAAAATGTTTGCTTTGTTTTGGTAAAATAAATTTTATGTAAGTACATATTATGTTTTGTACGGAGCGTAGTATCCTGGGGGTTCGAATTTCTGACCGTATAAGGAACACAATACTACGCGCCAAAACCAAGATAACGGACGTTAACCAGAAAGCCGCTAAACTTAAGTGGGACTGGGACGGACATGTCTGCCGCATGTCAGATGACAATTGGGCTAAGAGAACCACCGATAGGGTCCCACTAAACGCACGACGCCATCGGGGCAGGCCGAGATGAAGATGGCGGGACAAACTTGACTCCTACATTAAGGACTGGTCCGGCACTCGCAAAAGACAGAATTGTGTGGAATAGGGAGAGGAGGCCTTTGCCCAGCAGTGGGACAATACAGGTTTGTTCCATATGAAGCTCTACACCACGATCTGAAGATACTTCCAGTCAAAGAGGAAATAAAAAGCTACATCAAGTCATACAAAGAAAGAATAACTCGTCACCCGAACATCTTGGCAAACCGTCTCATGGATAAAAAAGGAATCCGCAGGCTAAAACACAAAATTTCACAAGACTTTATCGGACAGTCTTAGCATTATGCTTTTTAAGTAAGAAGTTGTGTCATAGGACGCATACCAGGCAAGCCATCTAACACGTCATAGGAATTACTTAATGTCCTAATGAATAGTGACAGATTGTAAGCGAAAAGAGACAAAAAAAAAAACTAACCGTAAAGCCGAAACCGTCTAACCATAAGGGTATAAAATATTATACCCTTACGGTGAATACAATACTATGGAACAAAAGTTGTAGATAATAAAATGGTACCTTGTCCCTGTATACATATTATTGTGGCCAACTGTAGTTATTTATCAAACTGGTTATTCAACCAAAAAAAAACAATATCCATTAAGCTAAGTATCAACTCGGTTTCGTCTGTGAAGGCCACGATGATGATGATGTTGATGAAGTATCTACTAAACATGTATTTTCACCAAAACATCATTTAAGATATTTTTTACAGATGCACAAAAGGATAAAAAGTTTTTTCGGAATGATTATGATTATTTAGAAGCAACAGAAAGTTTCTATAAGATACACTCTTTACCAAAAACTTTTCCTGATGCCAAAAGAACGTGTTCTTGGGAAGGAGCCAGTTTGTGGTACCCAGAGAACCAGAACGAAGCTGATGTTGGGATATCCTATTGGAACAGTAGCCAGCCCACATGGTGGGCGGTGCATGTGGGGATATCCGACTTTTTAGTGAAAGGAGTATATGAGACTATTGACGGTAAGTCTAAAGTCTTAATTATACTATTTAAAATTATTAACGTGTGACTAAGTTATTGTTCTTAATTGCGTTACCATCATTTAGAGAATTTATTCTGGAAGGTTTGTGTATAATTCCAGAAATCTCCAGGTTTTGTCAAGTTGTAAAAATCGTGCAAAGCCGTTGCGCAACTGCTTCTTGATGAACAGACTTATTTCACTATTAGTAATGAAATAAGTCTATTCATCAAATGCTTATTATACCTTTGCCTTTGCACTGTAGTGGAACAACAAGTTTATTTATTATTTGCCTAATTTTCACAGGTAAACGAGTAGAGGACGTATACCACAATTGGCGCATAGGAGAGCCGAATAATTATTTGGGCATAGAAGACTGTGTAATTCTGTACGCGAATGGCCAAATGATTGATGTGGAATGCAACAAACTGCATCAATTCTTTTGCAAGAAGACCCTCCAATCTTTAGAATGGAACCAGCAGTGCAATATGCCTGATTTAGGTATGTTTATGCTAAGAAAATATTCCAAAAGGAAATATACTACAAACAGCTAGACAATATTTTCTCAACCCTAACTATGTTACCACAGAGTTCTGTGAGTTTTTTTTAGTTCTATGATGACAAAGTTGTGTTTAGTGATTTGTCATGCTGACTGTGCAATGCAAAGTTTTGACAGATCTAGTAGCACAAACTAACATCGATAATATAACTGCTCAATCCTGTATAGTGCTCCAGGAATGGTGTAGCCCGCAATTTCGCGCGTAGTCTGCTGCTATATTATCTACGACATACATATATTTCACGAATAGTTTTCTTTTGCAGATTACACTTTTAACGTGAATAGTGGCAGCTGTTACAAGTTACACTCAACCCCAAAGAACTGGACTGAAGCTTACAATGTATGCAGTTCGGAACAATCTTACCTAGCAGTGATCAACAATAGGTTGGAAGTGGATGACCTCGTGAAGCTTACAAAAACTACACCGACAAACAAGGTTGCTGGGAGCTACCTCAGAGGAATATATCACCTGGGTTTCCATAACAGATTTAACGACGGCTGGCAGACAGTTAAAGGTTCGTGAGTGTGTCTATCAACTTCTTCTAGTCACCGAATAGGGAAGAATAAATGAAATCATTGCTCTTTCCATACCTTTTTCGCATTGGAACAATACAGACAAAGTCCATCCAGTAGCTAGTTAAAACTGTTTAGTGGAAAAATCGACTGACTTGACCTGCGTATCAAATTCAGGAACCCCATGCTTGTCAACGCTTGCGAATGTACTAAGTCAGACTGTGCAATTTCTTGTCATCAAATGTAGGACAAACACGTTTATGGTATAGCTACGCGTTTGTAACGACAACCTTTCATTTTGCACATTCAACACTATACAAGGAAAACATTTTTTTAGTATGAGCTACATAATTAGGATGTAGGTCTTTGCGGTTAATTTGTTTAATATTTTACAGGTACAGGTTTAAATGAAAGTGTTGAATGGTGGGGCAACCAGCCGGGCGAAGGGAGCGACGACCAGTGTGGTTCAATGTTCTACACCGGACGTCTGAACCAGATCGACTGTGGGATGAAGTGCTTCTTTATTTGTGAACACGATGTCGACCAGCCTTCTTTAACACAATATAACGAAGAAAATATTGCAAAGTGATTGTAAATAATATACTACATGATTGTTTATATTATGTTTCTTGTATTAAAAATGAATGAGAAACAATTTTTGTTTTGCTGATTTTGTTATCAGCACTCGGGCCAGGATTTTAGCTTAAAATAACTTTAAACTAAAGTCCTGGCCCGAGTGCTGGCATAAACGAAACAAGTTGCTTGTTAGTTAGGTTATTAGTAAGTACTGATATGTACTAATACCAAAGTGATAACGAAGAAAATATTGCAAAGTAATTGTAAATAATATACCTACTACATGTTTGTGCTTTTAACGTAATGAATTTAAATTAGAAACTATTTTTTTTTTCTGATTTTCGATTTGCTAATGAAATGGAACCCTCTGGGTGGAGCGGAAGGGAGTGTCAGACTCTTACTGACTAAAACCCACTCATGTTCCTTCCTTTGCCCTTTATGTTCCGGGGTAGCGGTAACCCTTTCGGACAATCCCGCTGAATATCTTAATATCTTACGTAATAGTAAGCAGCGGGATAAGTTACCAAAAGTCGGTTCTATTATCAAAAATAAAGCGCACAAATTTCAACGAAGTATAACGAAGGATTGCTCCACCCAGAGCGGGAGAGGTCATTTGATGATTTCCCACCAGAAAAAAAAAAAAAAAAAAAAAAAAAAAAAGGACTGCGCATCGCATAGACCCGCGTAGACTATAAAAAATAATTATAATGTAAAAATTACTCCTGCTAAAAAAGAATTAGCAAAATCTTACACTTACAAAAGAATTTTGACTATATTTTTTTAATAATATTAAATTACTTTTTTTTACTAAAAGTATGAGATATGTATGTTTCGTTTGCGCCGGGACTGGGTTTTTGTTTGAGCATTATCCTTTCTGATGGATAAATCCAGTAACACTTTCCCCGACCCGGGAATTGAACTCCATAGTCTCTCAATTAGCAGTCGCGCTTCACGTCACTAGAAAAACGAGGCTAGTGACGTGTAGTGTAGTGATGAAAACAAGCCTAACCTTAATAAAATAGACACATAAAATAGGGTTATTTAAATCTGAAAATCCTTCCCAGAATGCTGTCATAAACGAAACACGAAACAAGTTGCTTGTAAGGTTATTAGTAAGTACTTATAAGTGCCCATATCTCTTGTCAGAACGTAAGTGAGAAATGAGTTTATAAGGGGAAGGTTTAAAGTAATGATTAGGTATGGGGTATCAGCGGGATTGTCCGAAAGGGTTACCGCTACCCCGGAACATAAAGGGCGAAGGAAGGAACATGGGTGGGTTTTAGTCAGTAAGAGTCTGACACTCCCTTCCGCTCCACCCAGAGCGGGAGGGGTCATTTGATGATTTGAAGGTATGGACACATGTCCATACCTTCCCCTTATTAACTCATTTCTCACTTACGTTAAAAGAGTGATAAATCATCGACGACACGGTTAGCGCAGTGGTTAAGCGATTGAATGCTGCGCTGCGTGTCGCGGTTTCGATTCCCGCACAGAACAAATATTTGTATGACCTACAATTAGTTAATCCGGGTCTGACTGTTTGTGTATGTGAATCTAAATGTTTGTAAACGCACCCACGATACAGGAGAAATTCCTAGTGCGGGGCAAAGTTTAAAAAAAAAATATTAATATAAAAATATATAAATGTTAATGGTTGGAGATGGAGAGGAAGACCAAAGAAAAGATGGATGGATTGTGAGGAATGTATTATATAATGAATGGAATAAACTAATATTTCTCTTCTGTCCTTTTCTTATCGAAATAGAAAGAAAAAGATGCAGTGCATTAAATTTAGTTTAATGTGTGAACAAGGGAATCGGCGCCAATGTATTTCCTATTTCTGTATGAATAGTCAAGAGAAAACTTAACCTCTTCGAGGCAGTGTGCTTAAAAATTCGAGAAAATACTACTTCTCAAACTTTTCTGCGTCCCTCATTTCTTTTTGCGTCATTTCGTGGCCGAGAGCCGTCAGTGCCTTTGAAAACACGTTAAACAGTTGGTCCCGGCTATCATTCGTAGATCTTTGACAGTCATTACGATTAGTCAGAAAACCAAAAGCTTGACAATCAGTCCTACCGACGACTACTACACGCCTTGTCGTGGTACCGTGGTACTGGGTTGAGGAGGTCAGATAGGCACACGCTCCATGTAAAATACTGTTATTCAGCTGCATTTGGTTAGACTGAAAGTCAACCCTAACATAGTTGGAGAAAGGCTAGGCCGATTGATTGTCTGCTACCAACCTAGTCATTTGACCAACCATGTCAATACAGTCCTTTCACAGTTATTTTACCTCTGACATGAACTCAAGCAGCAATCCACCTCCAACCCTATGGCAACAAGAATAAAGATCACTTTAATTTTAACAGTTACGCAAAAGTAGCAACCCACCGCCAATTTTATTGCAACGAAAATAAAGATCATTTTGATTTTGGCAGTGTTGCAAAATCAGAAGTAAAGTATCTATGATAGGACTGGACAGTCACTAGCATACATACTTTGCATTAACGCATGATTCAACAGCAAGTTTCTCCTAAAGTAATTGTAATAAAAAAAAATGAAATAATTGTTATCAAAACCATACATATAGTCTTTTATTGCATTTTGCATAACTTTGCTGTTATCCTGTTACCTATGTCATAATAGTACGGTTTTGATAACAATTATTATTTTCGTATAGTATGGTATTTATGGTAGCGATTGTTAAGTCCAGGAAAAGATCAACTTTCTACAATCAGTAGATTTGAAAAACTAATTAATTGCTCATGATTTAAAAACAATTGGTACAAGCAGAAGCATAATCAGACTATAATGTTCCCACTGCTGGGACACAGGACTCTCTGTGAGAGTGAGCGGGCCGTACCAACCAAAAATTCGAACACAAGTGACACATACCTACATATATCTCACTTGTGTTCGAATTTTTGGTTCTAAGACATACCGGTTTCCTCACGATGTTTTTCTTCACCGTTTTGAGAGCAGTCATGATAAAATAATTTACACAAAGTCAAGCGCCTGTCGGTGTTTGAACCCACGACTTACAACTAGTAAGTCGTGGCCGTTACGATGGGGCCACACCATTCTCTGGCTGAATCAGCGGGGTAATTGCGCGTAACACACTATCAGTAGCAATGGGCTTCAATTTGACAGTTCAACAGTGTTCATTGCGTTATTTACGGTGTTGACATATGAAGCAATGGATTAGCAATATCTTTCAAAATTATGCAGATTGAGATTAGTAATGTATTACGCAATTAGGGTGCAGACCTAATAAATAAAATAATTTACCGTTATGTTTTTTAATCTCGGGAAAAGGATGGTAGTGTCGAAGAATAGTTTTTGATTGACAAGCGCCCTTGTTTTGTGGTCTTTTGGATACCATGTGTCTTCAGTTCCATAGGCGTCGGCCAGGTACATCAATATAGCATGACTGTGAAGCGGAAACAAACAGAGGTGAGTGACAAGTGATTTAGAGGCAGAATATACAGTGAGGAAAATAAATCAATTTGCTGAGTAATAAATTAGGACGTGTTAAGCCGTGTCAAAACACCGTGATAAAACACGAGTTTGTTTGAATTGCGGATTTGACAGAATTTAGGGCCGGATGTAAAAGTGTATGAGGAAGTCAATGGTCAACAGTGAACCTCGAGAGGACAGATTATCCTGTCTATGCGGAATAATATAATAATAATATATAATAATAAATAATATAGCTGGTGTCAAGGCAATACTTGTTTAGCCACTAATGTCTGATTTCACTACGAAACCAACCCCCAAACAGAATTCTTAATCTTCGGAACAAATGTTTATCATGCCCAGCTTTGATAAATAATAATGTTGAAATAGGCAGAGAAATCTCAGCCTCTCCACAACACTAGCCAAAACCTTTTTGAACACTCAACCTCAATTGATTTTTAATCTATCTAGGTATCTATACAGGGTGGCAAGGACATCGATGTGCAACCTGTTACCATGAATTCATATTGCACTTTTTTTACACTACGTCTAGAAACATGTGCAGGATACAGTTTGCACGACAATGTAGTATCGCCAAAACTTATATCTGACCATTTTAAAAACAAAATCCCGTGCACATGATGACCACAGCTGCGTCCGTAAGTAAAACAAAAGAGAATCCTTTTTAGGTCGACTAATAATATGCGCTGCAAGCAGGGATAGTCCTTACGGTGGTCAGATATAGATTTTGGCGAGAGTACATACATGCCACCGATTACATAAAAAAAAAAGATTCTGTTCGTTTGTAAGCGCATCACTTGAGAACGGCTGGACCGTCACCATCCATCGGCTGGACCGTTTTTTTCCGATTTCGTTTTAAAATGTTCATAATAGTCAAAATTAGGTTTTGTGGAAAGAAAATTTCACAAATTTTTGTAAAATTTTAGTTTCCAGGAAAATGTTCAAATTCGGGTAAAACTGAACGTCTTTGCTTCTATGAGATTATTAGGAGAGAACGTCTGTCAGGTCAGATAGTGTGCCTAAATAAAAGTTGTACTTAAAAGATTACTCAATAAAACTACAAACCTATCATGCAATATGAAATCATCGTCTTCAAGTACTGGAAACGTTTTCAGTGGATTTTTCTGAAAGTTGGAATCTTATAGTAAAAACTTTGCGTCATGAGATAAAGACGATAAAGTACAGACGCCAGCAGCAGGTCAAGCTACCCGAAACTGTCAAATTGTCCCAATCAACCTTGAACCTTAATGCACTTTTGACAACAATACCCATTTTCTAAATTAAAACTTTACCAAGGATAAAACTAACTAAATGTCACATCGACGAAGTATGCCTTAAGCCGTTTGTCCACCGCCACCCTCAACGAGAACGAGATGACTGCGCCGAAGTAGCAATACATACATTTACTATGGCCGCGTGTACATACAACACACGTCCATCAACCGATAGAGCGTTGGGATCTCGGCCCCCGACTTTTTTAGTAGTTCGGTGCGATCGATCGATTGTGCACAGACTGCCGTCGCACCGGCGCCATTCGCCCGGTTTTTGTTTTGTCTATCATAACATACTGAATCACCAAGTATGGACAAACGATCGCCGTCACCGGGTCATCAAGTTCTGTTTGAATGATCTCGTTTCTCGTTGACATCCCGTTGACGGTGGCGGTGGACAAACGGCCTTAGAATGGTAAAGCAAGTATGGGGTTCGTACATACATACATTACTTTGAGGGCTTACACTCAAAAACTCAGGATTTAAATGCTGCTTATCCTGAAGATCAACATCTACATTCTCGTAGGGCACTTTAAATATCTCACAAGCCATAATAGATGCACGCACCGGTGGGCTCAGCTCCGTTGTGTAAAGTTTCACTACCATCTGAAATACATTTTATCATCATCTGGCTGTCTTTTCCCAAATATGTTGGGGTCGGCTTCCAGTCTCACCGGATACAGCTGAATACCAGTATTTTACGTAGAGCGACTGCCTATCTGACCTCCACAATACCTACCAAGCCTACCTACCAAGGGGTAATACGATACCCCTTGGTGTAAGACTGGTTATCAGACTTTCGGGGCTTCTGGCGATCCGTAACGACTACCGAATGACACCCAGGACCAACGGCTTAACATGCTTTCCGAGGCACGGATGAGTTTAGATATGAAAAGCGCGGCAAGCTTAGGTACTTCAACCTGATCGGTCGACACGTGCGGCTGTTATTGCTTAGCCACAAGCCCCTGTAATACATTTTATATGAAACTAATTTATAATTAAAGTTGAACACCACCTGATTTGCGTAACACAGTTTCAATCACAATCCGACAGTTTTGAAGGATATTACTAATCCGTTGCTTCATAGGTTTAATAAATTTGTCTGCTCAACAACGTAATTAACACAATTAACGTGGCTGAACTGTCAAAATTAATGAATTTGCAATCCGATATTATTTTTTGTATATAATTATCCCACATGATTTTCAGTAACTTTTGTGTCGGCACTGCTATATGTGCGAAAGAATAGCTTATGCCATGCTAAAAATAAGCAAGGCAGCAAGTTTGTCTGGTTTCTAAACGGCTCTTTAAATTCAACCCAGCATTATCATAATCAGCCTATAATGTTCCCATTGGTGGGACATAGGCCTCCTCTCGGTGAGAGGGAGTGGGCCGCAATCCATCACGCGGGCTCACGGCTGGTTGGATGATATGCATGTCTTCGAATTTTGTGGTTCTAGGACATTTTTCCGGTTTTCTTACGATATTTTCTATCACAGTTTTAAGAGCAAAGATGTTGAAATTAAACACAGAAATTAAAGTGCCTGCCTGGATTCGAACTCACGACTTACATCTCGTAAGTTGGGGCCGATTCCACTGGGCCACCAATGCTCACTGCATTCATCAGCTCACACCCTTCACCTTGCAATATTCAACTATTGATAGCGAGAGCTTCTTGAGCTTAACGTCAGCTTATTCTTGGTTAACGACACACATTATCTGTAGGACTATGTTCTTGAGTGACATGTTGTAAACCTCTGCTCTGTCTACAAGGGTAGCAATGACCAGTTAACTGCAGCTAACTGTTATAGCCACTGTACCCAATAACCTACGTAGGTACTCCTACATTTTAGTAGTATGTTGTAAGTCGTACTAAAACTTGATGTTTACATCTTATTTGTTCATGAAATTCTGCAAGTGAGCCGTAACATCCACTACCTACTGAAGCATTGAGCATACTGCTATAAATGGGTAGAAGGTAGGAAGGAAATACTTACGATGTCGGTCAGTAAAACTTATTCCAATTCTAGACTAGAAGATTGTAAACTTCATATTACAGATGACAACAATACACTTTCTTATCAGTCTGACAGATATCAAATAGTAACCTTTGTGGTACTTACCAACTTTTTGCATACATAGAGGTTGATTTTTAACCGACTTCAAAAAGAAGGAGGGTATATGGTCGTCTGTATATAGTTTTTTTTATGTATGTCCATCGATATATTCGTCAATTGTGGACCGATTTTGAAAATTATTTTTCATTTGGTGGAGGAAGCTCGCGTGGTGGTCCCGTATACATTTTATTAACTTTGCTTGGGTTATTTTTGAGTTACCTGCGATTATACGTATTCAATTCACTTTGTGTGTTTTAATGATGTTAAGTTAAAATACTAATACACCGTAGACTTGTAAAATAATTGTGCAAATAAAATAAAATGGAATGATGTAAGTAAATAAAACGAAATTATAAAGAGTTATTATAAACATTTAATTGTCAAAATTAGCCACACATTCCTGTACGCATTATAAATAGTGTAGTCGGGATTAGTTAGCAGATACTCCGTGTAGAATTATTTACAGTCCACCACTCATACGCATACATACACCACTCGCTTATTACAACTAGTGGTGGGTATATGCCAAGACAAAGAGGATATACTTATTTCGCATTTGTTCTATAGAGTTCATGCCCGATTCGCTCAAAATGCCCGTGCAAAGTCCCATCACATACATAATATAGGTAGCAAAAAGGGCTAAGATATTATTGAAAATGATTGTTAGCAGAGTGGACTGCCCCATCCAAAGGCACTGGGTAGAATTAGGTATAGGTTTATGTTAAATAGAATTAAGTACTAACAACAATAACATTGCATGTAAGCACAGTTTGTTACTAACACTACGTATGGACTGCTTAGGTCTGAAATAAAGATATTTTATTTTTATTTATTTTATTATGCTCCTAAACACTTCTTTATCACGTGGCCAAGCATAGTTGCTCCAGATTCGTTCTGTTTTTTAGCAAATGGTGTTTTCTTCAAGTTTTCCAGCCACGCCGTCGTTTTCGGAAACCTGAAAAGTAAAATCATTTACTCCACCAATACAAATTAGATTATTTTGATCTTGTCAACTTGTTTCATAATTTCAGCCGACTTACAGCCAAAGGGGTGTGCGGGTGGTGTGAGGTGTGTGAGTGCGAGGTGTGTGGGTGTGAGTTGTGTAGGTGTGAGGTGTGTGTGATGAGGTGTGTTTCTAACCTTGAAAATCTTATTCTATATATCTTTTCATTCAACAATAAAAGTCCCTGATCTGAAATTTCTTGACTAGCTATGAATGAAGTCGCCAAACTAGAGAGGGACTAAGCTGGTCAGGTCTGGGTCTGGCCAGGGTAGGACTGACTGGGGAAATCCTATTCTATATAGGAGCTTTTTTTTTTCTGGTGGGAAATCGAATGACGCCTCTCGCTCTGGGTGGAGCGGAAGGGAGTGTCAGACTCTTACTGACTAAAACCCACCCATGTTCCTTCCTTCGCCCTTTATGTTCCGGGGTAGCAGTAACCCTTTCGGACAATCCCGCTGACCCGGTAGGCTTCGGCCCTAAGGGGCCCCTCAAATTATGCTGACATCTCTTTGAGGCGCGCGTGGAACACTAACGCGCCGTCCGGCACGGGCCTGGTCCTGATCGGGCGGTGAGCTACCCATTGCTCTCCGCCCGCAGGCCCACTCTATATAGGAGCTGAAGACGATAATTTTGACATCAACATATAAATTTAGTTACTATACTCTGTAACAACGTGCCGCTACAATGGCGTCATTAATTTAACACACAGGTAGGGCTAGTGGTCGGTAATCATAAAAGTTATAACAACATAAAAAAAAAACCTAACTTGAAAACTTCCACCTGCGCCGCTCGCCGCCATAGGGCTCTCTCTCTTTCCTTCAATTCGCCTTCTATTTGCACGTTATTTGTTTTAATTACATTGATGCGATGTTATGATCCGTGACCCCGGCAAATGACCCCTGCGCTACAGTTCTTCAAGTCAGGTTGCTCTAAGATGCTATTTTAGAAAATTGTTAATAAATAAATAAATATTAATGTTTAATTGAATTAAAATATATTCATACAACTAAGACGCGAAACCGTGTACGTGTGGTAAATTAATGTCGCCATTAAAGCGCCACGCTGTAATAAAACTTAAGTAATATCAATTTCCTTTATAGCCAGCAATACGGGTTCCGTCCTAAATCGAACACCCTATCAGCCACAATAGATTTAATAACTAAAATTAAAACCAATTGGCAAGAAACTTATAGGTCTGGGAATCTTCATCGATTTAAAGAAGGCATTCGATATAGTTTGTCATTCTCTTTTGCTTAAAAACTCAGTAACGTGGGAATAACGGGATCTGCATACAAAGTCATGGAATCATACCTTTTTTTTTTTCTGGGTGGGAAATCATCATATGACTTCTCCCGCTCTGGGCGGAGCAGGAGGGCGTGTCAGACTGTTACTGACTAAAACCCACCCGTGTGTCTTCAGTTGCCTATGCCAGGGACCACGGTATCTCTTTCGAACAACCCGCGGCCCTGGCAGGCATCGGCCCTAGGGGACCCCGTCAGTTTGTGCTGACATCTCTTTGAGGCGCGCGTGGAACACAACGCACCGTCAACTCGGGCCTGGTTCTTGCCAGGCGGCAAGCTGCCCATTGCTCGCCGCCCACAAGCCCGCGCCTACGGTTGCCGGGAATCGGTTGGTGACTCCCGACGTCCAGTGCGTCTCCTGCGGTGACTAGGGGCGTGAGGGCGCAGAGATTGCCTCTCCCTCACGCGCTCCGCCTCCTCCTTTGCGAGCATTACTGCTTCGCAGAAGCAGGTGATGGCTTCCCATGCACTCTCGCTCCGTATCATAGCCTGGACCAGGGCCGGACGCGAGAGATCGCCGCCGCCGATCGCCGCCACGAGGACGCGGCGGTGCTCCGCCCAAGCCGGGCAGACTTCCACCGTATGCTCCACCGTGTCCTCCGGGAGATCCACACAGTGGTGACACCCTGGCGTTTCCTCCCGCCTTATCCTGAACAGGAACCTCCCGAAACATCCGTGTCAGGTGAGAACCTGCGTCAGACGGAAGGTGAGGGCGCCGTGGCGCCTCTCCAGCCACTCCTCAAAGAGGGGACTTATCGCCGCAATTGTGGCGTGCCCAGCACTCGGTTGCGACAATCGCACTCTCCATGTCGCCATGAGATCCCGCCGGAGCTCTGTCCGCTGTATCGTGATTTCTCGCGGCAGCGGAGTTACGCCCCGGCGTTTTGCCTCCTTTCGCCACTCCCATATGTGGGCGAGAGCTTTAGCCTCCAGATCCCATGGCGGCGATCCGGAAAGGAGGCTCACCGCCTCAGCGGAGACCGCGCGGTATCCTCGGATCTGCCGGACGGCCATGACCCTTTGGGACGCGTTCAACCGGCGGACTGGTCGCCGCCTCAAGGAACGCGCCCACACCGGTGCCCCGTAAAGGGCCATGGACCGCACAACCCCCGCACATAGCCTCCGGCAGGAGGCTTTTGGCCACGCGCGCCCCTCTTAGACGTCGCGGGGGGAGTCAAACACCTCACTCCCCCCCCTGACCCGAGGAGGCCCGCGGCGGCGGGCCGGCACCAGCCGGAGGTTGCGGAAGGATCTTACGTTCCCGCGACCCCCGGCGTAGGTGTGAGATGGAACGCTGGGGTGGTTTTTAGTCAGTAAGAGTCTGACAGACCCCGTCGCCCGCCCCAGGGCGGCGGACATCCATGAGGATTTTGATTTTAAAAAAAGGAGGCGTTTGGCGGCAGGAGCCGCCTCAAGGCAGCCCAGGCCCACTCCAGTCTGGGTGCCAAACGTTGGAAATGCTCCACGAAGTTCCACCGGCTGTCGAGGACGAGTCCCAGGTACTTCATCGTCGACTCGACGCCGATGTGAACCCCTCCTAACGTTATTTGGGAACCCGACAGTGGCGTGTCCCAAGGACCATGAACACACATGGCCTCGGACTTGTGCAGGGCCACCTCGAGTCCCAATTGCCGGATCCTCTCAACGATTGTCGCAACCCTGCGTGTCGCTATTTCGGCCGCCGCCTGGTGCGACCTCCCCTGCGCTAGGACCAGCGTGTCTTCAGCGTAGCAAACCACGCTGACGCCACTAGGGAGGTCGGCGCGCAACACCCAGTCGTATCCGATATCCCACAGATGCGGCCCCAGGACCGATCCCTGTGGGACACCGCACGACATCTCTCGCCGGTTCCACTCTCCCCGAGGACCGGGGTAGATGACGGCCCTGTCTGTCAAATAGGCCTCAACAATGCGATAGAGGTAGGCAGGCATCCGGTGATACCGGAGTGACTCCCTGATGCAACTTCAGGGTAGGGTATTGAAGGCATTGGCGATGTCTAGAGACACCGCCAAGACAATCCCACCCCGGGCCACGGCATCCCCCGTCGTGAGGGCTCGCACGTGCATGATGGCGTCCACCTTAGAGCGCCCCCTGCGGAAACCAAACTGTCTTTCCGCCAAATCGGGCCGGATTTGGCGGAAAGCCAGTTTGGTTTCCGCCACCGCACCAGCCGCCCAACAAGGCGGTCTCCAATTACTCTTTCAAAGAGCTTGCCTACCTCGTCGAGCAGCACGATGGGCCGGTAAGCGGACGGAGAATCCGCAGGGCGCCCTGGTTTCTTGATGAGGACCAGTTTCCCTGTTTTCCAACGTAGTGGGAACCGGGCTCTCTCCAAGCATGCGCCTAGTAGCCCCCTTAGTCGAGGCCCGAGAGCCTCCAAGGCCAGAACCCAGGCTTTTCCAGGTAAGCCGTCGGGTCCTGGGGCGGTATTTTTGGCATTCAACCTACGTACCGCCACTCTCAGCTCTACCTCGGTCACCTCCGGAGCATCGTCGGTGGTGTGGTCCGCATCTGGCACCGCAGGAGGCGGAGCCATGGGCGGGGGAGTATGTTCCCCTCGCAAAGGAAACAGAGCGCTCACCATTTCCTCCACAAGATGGAATCATACCTTACAAACAGGTTTCAGATAGTCAAAATCAACAATTATGAGAGTACACCAGCTAGATTAAATTGCGGAATACCATGGGGATCCATTTTAGGACCTCTACTTTTCCTTGTGTACGTAAATAACATAAAAAACGCCAATGTTACTGGTGACATCACTCTGTACAGGAAAGCGCAAGCTGACCTATCATCACTTAATGAATGGTTCAAGTACAATTTGCTGACCATCAACCCGAAAAAGACGTCGTATGTGGTCTTTGCAGCAAGAAATAAAAAAAATACCCAGTAATATTAAACTATCCATAGATAATGAAACAAAAGTCAACAAACCAAAAGTATTTAGATTAATCGCAACAAGTTAGAACTCAGGCCACCCGGAACCAATTACGGGAGGAAAAACATTTTATATGACGGAGCAGTGTTGTGTAATAAACTGCCAGATGATATGATTAATGTAAAAAGTACAAATATCTTTAAAAAAATGTTATGAACTTATATATCTAAAATTTAGTAACTAACCATGTGTACTTAATTTCTCTAGAACCCTATATATATATTTTGTTATCGCTCTCAGTTTATATATTGTCGACTCACGGAGTCATAATGTAATGTATAAATGATGTAAGTGTGTAAATGATGTAAGTGTATGATCTACCTATATATATAATCTCATATTTTTAGTGAACTGTCTGTGTTCTTTATGAGAATAAAATATCTTTAAACCGATAAAGAAAGCCCTGGATCGAAAGAGCTGGATGACATGGGGAGAGGCCTTTGCCCAGCAGTGGGATGATGCAGGCTAACAGTAATCAGTAACCAGTAACTGAACCTGTAAAGGAACCTTTTAAAATAGGTATGGTCGCATGCCAGTGGGAGCAACACTAATATTATGCTAGCCTATTATCATGCATGCATTATCAGCCTATAACGTTCCCACTGCTGGGGGGACTCAGGCTTCCTCTTTGTGAGAGGTAGTGCGCCGTAATCCACCATGTGGGCTCAGTGCGGGTTAGTAGAGGTCATGTTTCTTCGATATTTTGTTTCTAGGATATGCCAGTTACCTTACGATGGTTTCCTTCACCGCTTTGAGAGCAGTGGTGATGAAATAAATATAAAGTCATTGCATGAATGAAGTTTCACTTACTTTTTCGCATCTATTGGCAGTAAAGATTCCAAAGACGTCACACTACTTAAGGCTGCCAAATCGGCAATTGTGATGTGATCAGCGGCAAGGAACTTTGTTCGAGATAAGAACTCTTCAAGAAAACCATATCCCTCGGCAATGTCATCGTACAGTTTTGGTTCTACATTCTTATTTCCTTCAACTATTAAGGGATACTGCAAACAAAAATAAACGGCGGTTTATCATTAAAAATAATGCAATTTTAAAATATTTTGTTTTTTAAATTTTTTATTCAAAATATTTTGTTTTTAGAAATTTCCGTGAAAAAGTCAATTATTCTTAAAAATAATTTTAATAATATTTAGAGATATCAGCTGGCAAGAACATCGACGGGCAAACTGTAATCATGAATTCAGCACATGAGTCTGAACGAATACAACTTTACAAATAATCTGCTTCATAGGAAAGTGCATTACCATGAAAAATGCATTTTTTTAAATAACCGACGCAATATTTCAACGCAGGGGGATTCAGAATCATGTACTGAATCCATATTGCGCAACGACGTCCCTGCCACCTTGTATATTAAAAAAAAATACCCACCAAGTAGGTAGATAATTAAAGCCTAAAGCAAAGTTTAGACTACGATGGAAATTGTGACACAAATGTCAAACATAAAATGACGTAAACGTAAAGAAGTATTTGGGTTCACCAGGGAATTAAAAAAAGACGAGAAATAAACGATTGCCATAGGTTACTTCATTAATGCTTGCAAAAAGTCATCATCATCATCTATCAAGCCTTTTCCCAACTATGTTGGGGTCAGCTATCATGGATGCAGCTGAGTACCAGTATTTTACATGGAGCGACTTCCTATCTGACCTCCACAACCGAGTTACTGGGTAGTACGAAACCCTTGGTATTATTGTTTTTTTTTGTGAGGCTGTACAAACGGCAAAAAAGTATAAAGGTAATTATTTTAATACTTATAAATTACTTACAGTTATATTTCGTATTTTAGGAAAAAGAATTGATGTGTCGAAGAAAAGTTTTTGATTGACCAGTGCCCTTTTTTTGACATCCTTTGGATACCACGACTCGTCTTTCCCGTAGGTATCAGCTAGATACATAAGTATAGCGTGACTGAAAAGAGAGAATATGTATAAACATGAGTTACGAGAGGTTATTAAAACAATTTTGTAAAAGAAACAAACATTGCTAATGCGTTCGTGATTTTTACAAAACGCGTTCTGACTTTGGTCTAGGCTTCACCCTTTTCCCTTTTAGCCAGTTTTTGTACCTATTTCGAACCTTATTTCGACAGTCGTAATGTTCTCAATACAAAGTTGTTAGACTTGGGTTTGCCATATTTTATGTTTTTGTATTTAGAACTTTAACTTTGTCGGTATAAAATTGGTAATTCCAAAATGGCTCTATGGTTTAAATATGGATAGGAGACTGAGGACAGTAAAATGTTTTATATTTGTCCGACCAAAAAGGCTAACAATATTAATAAGACCGTTGCAGCTGAAGCTTTCTAGCAGTGTAAAGGTTACTGCAAACAGACCAGCCAAATCATCGAGGAAGCAAATGATAAACAAGCACTAGTACGGTTTTAAATACGTGACCTTGTGCGTACGGGAAGTTTTAAAGTTATTTCACGTTTAAAATAACAAACCAAAGTCAAAGTGACCTCTGCGCTGCCACCGACAACGCCGTGGAAGTGGCAAAGTTTTGGGAAAACAGCGTTTAAAATACAGTCGTGCCAGCGACATGAAGAAGAAGAAGAATGACAAACCTGTCATGCAGAATTATATCACCATCTTCTAGTACAGGAACGGTGTGGAGTGGATTTTTCTGAAAAAAAAAAAAAATGTTTGACGAATGTTGCACAACTTTAAAACATAAAAGTTATTATATCTTTTGAGCTGATTTTTTAAAGTAAGTCTGCATGGGCTGTTATACAGGGTACAATAAAATTAGCTAGCGA
This sequence comes from Apamea monoglypha, assembly GCA_911387795.2. Classification (NCBI taxonomy): domain Eukaryota; kingdom Metazoa; phylum Arthropoda; class Insecta; order Lepidoptera; family Noctuidae; genus Apamea; species Apamea monoglypha. The sequence goes on from OU426918.1 coordinate 8,101,763, forward strand.
AACTCTGCTGCTATAAAAAAATTCTTCGAAAGGAGTCAGAACAAAGAAAAACTGTTTTAAACGATGCCTGACTTCCACGTACATGGACTTATTCTCTTACTTTCAAATACTCTGGTGTTAAATGATCCATTTTTAGAAGATCCACTACTATCTTCTCGAAAGGGACGTTGAATACTTCACAAGCCATCATGGCTGCGCGCGCTGGCGGGCTCAGGTCCAATGTGTACAGTTTGACACCCATCTGAAAATACATATAGCATATATTTACCTATCAACCTAACGATTGGTTCTATTTGTAATTTAAGCAATATTACCTTGGGTACAGACGCCAGCACGTCAAGCTACTAAAATCTGTTAAATTTCTTTAATCGACTTTATTGTTAAAGTATTAGGTTCAAGGTTGATTGGGAAACATTGACAGTTTCGGATAGCTTGATGTGCTGGCATCTGCACTTATCAACTATTTCACTACTTCGGTATAAAAATTACATTTTATAAACTAATAAAATTGTCTGCTGCAGTAAGATGCATTTACCTATCCTACTATAATAATAATTAACAATATATAATAATAATATTATAAACCTGAAAGTTTATATTGATGGATGGATGGATGGATGTTTGTTACTCTTTAACGCAAAAACTACTGAACGGATTTCTATGAAATATGGCATACAGATAGTTTATAACCAGGATTGACACATAGGATACTTTTATCCGGATATTCCCACGGGATCGAAATTTATGCGGGTGAAACCGCGGGGCGCAGCTAGTATTAAATAAACTAAGGAAGTCGGTTAAAAAATCATTGATACTAAACAATTACCCGTTTTTTACAAAACTTTTGTAGCATGCATACAGGTAGATACTTATTACGATACTTATATTTATGAGGATTATGGCTTATTAATAACAGCTGCACGGATCTAACGATCAGGTTAAGCTACGCTTGCCGTGGTTGGTCCGTGGATGGGTGACCATCTTCACATATCAAGGCCCCTCCATGCCTCGGAAAGTACGTTAAGCCGTTGGTCCCGGCTGTCATTCACGGATATTTGACAGTCGTTAAGGGTCGTCAGTAGCCCGAAAGTCTGACAACCAGTCTTACCAAGGGGTATCGTATTACCCAGTAACTGGGTTGTGGAGGTCAGATAGGCACTCGCTCCATGTAAAATACTGGTATACCGCTGCATCCGGTTAGACTGGAAGCCGACCCCAACATAATTGGGAAAAGGCTAGGCAGATGGTGATCATTTATGAGGCACAGACCAAATATAGCTTTATAATCATGCGTTTCCAATTAGCGATTTACTACTCAAACTCAGGAATCAAAACACCAAAACAGTCATTCTATATAATACTTACATTTTTATCAAATCACGTAAAAAAACTGACACGATAATAACACAACGCGTATCACACAACTACTGATCAAACAAGGTCAGGATGCTTATTTATACGTTATGACGAACACATATCATCATATATACTCGTACTTATCTATCTACTATTATCTTTTTGTTAGGTTTTACCGCATTGCCAAGAAAAAATGCCTTGTAATGTAGATAAGTTACAAAAAAACAATCCAGATAATTATCTGCAACTGGCTGCGCCCCGCGGTTTCACCCGTATAAGTGTCGATCCCGTGGGAATATCGGGATGAAAAGTAATCTAAGTGTTATTCTATTATTATTATATTACTGTAAAGTTTCATCGAAATCCGTTCTTCATGCAGTAGTCTTTGCATGAAAGAGTAACAAACATCCATACCATCCATCCATCCATCCATACAAAGTTTCACGTTTATAATATTAGTAGGATTAATAGCAGGATGAGTATTATCACTGCATTCTTGTTGCACACTTCACAGTCACCTTTATTTACAATAATATGTCGATGAGAGGTAATTAATATAATCGTTCAATGAGTTAATGTAAATGATAAATGGTGGGGAAAACCCTATCTTTTTCAAGTCTCCATAACTTGCCATTCATATTAATATTATTAATTCAAAAGTAACTCTCTATGTACCTTACCTTTCACACCACTGAACGGATTTCGATAAAATTTGGCAAGGATATAGATGGCATCATAAATACGTACAATCCTCTACTCCGTGTTGCACCCAACAAACGGATTCCTGTTCATTGTACACCAAGACATCTTAAGTGTGCGCGTGTCTCAGCATCGGTCAAACTAACATGGTCAGCCCAGAGATATCTTGGTTTACTTTGTTATGTTACAAGTCAACGTTAAGGCAAAGCGATCACCGGGGTGATCTGTTACTATGGGAGTTCCGCTGGGTCCAATTCTTGAACCATTTCTGTTTATCGTTATATGCTAATGACACAAGTCATTAATGACGTATAGTTTCTACTTCTTTATAGTTTGTTCTAGAGAACCACGTCAAAACGAGTAAACTATTGGGGAATATATTCTCATATTACCTATACTGACATATCTGAACACATCACTTATCTGTAAAAGAAACATGAACAATGAATGGGCATTTATTTATGTTACCGATTGATCAGCGTTGTCATTAAATATAAACATTTTTATCTGTAGATATACAATTTTGCATTGTCATTCACCTCTGACGGAATAATTATGTGATACGAGTATCACAAGACCGATTTTCAGTTGCTAAAAATGTATCAAAAATAGTTTCTGACTGGTCAAGCATAAGCATTGCTATACAACGTGGCAATGCCGCCAGTCTCTTGGGTACAGACGCCAGCAGGTCAAGCTACCCGAAACTGTAAAATTTTCCCAATCAACCTTGAATCTTAATGCTTTAGCAATAAAGTTGAAAATCTATTATAGAAATTTGACAGATTGTAGTAGCTTGATGTGCTGGCGTCTGTACATTACCAGTCGACAGTGATGCGGAGGAATTTTTCGACGTCATATATTAGTTAGTTAATAGTTTGATTAGGTTATTATTCTAATAGTTATTTTTATTTTAATAGTCTATGTTTTATCCAACTATTCAGACGAAACCTTTATAGTTAAATCAATAAAATAAAATTATAAAGCTTTTAAACATATTTTATTAATCATAGTCATTTAACTCAGGGATTTGTAGGAATTTATGCTCAGACATTGAGGGGTATATTTGACATTTATTATACAGAGTACATGCCCAATTTATTATTAAGCGCAACACGTTTTTTTCTTTCATTCTCCCCTGGCAGCCGTCACTCTATCATTCAAATTACTATCACGTGTTTAAAAATTGACATTAAATTAGTTGTTGTGTAATATCATCTAATAAGTCGATTTGAGATAATTTTAATCTTGAATTGAGGATTTACTAATGATGAGTCAACGTACAACGTGGCAAAGAATGCTGCCAGTTTTCTGGGCACGTGTCCGGATGACAGAGATGCGAACGAGTACTTCGACGCGTAAGTGTCCTTTGTTATTGTATTTATTTGTATATTAAGTTAGTTAGGTAGTCATTTAATTTAGTATCTATATTAAAATTTCATTTATTTGTCAAATAGACCTTATTTCAAGTTAAACAAATATCAACTTTATTATAATGGAAATTAAGTTGATTTCAGAGTGACTAGCACTATTGAAAAAAGTTATAAAAATGTTTGAAGTTGTAGCGTAAACTGAACTTCATTGTGTAGGAATTAAAGTTATTTTTCCATAAAGTCATATTTGTTTCCATTTTTAGCGAATATGTCGCGATATTAGATTAGTGTAAATAGTTAGTTATCAAAACTTAATATATTTATACTAAAATCTACTTTCCTAATGATGAGTAAAGTCATGTTATGATAAGTGATGGTGAAACCAGAAATAGTAAGTTTTCCATCTTTTTCTGCGGGGTAATTGCGTCAACGCACTATCAATAGCAATGGGTTTCATTTTGACAGTTCAACAACATTCATTGCGTTTTTTACGTTGTTGAGCAGACACATTTTTCGAACATATGAAGCAATGGATTAGCAATATCCTTCAAAATTATTCAGAATGAGATTAGGGTGTTACGCAATAAGGGTACTGGTCCCTTTAACTCACCTGTTGTACTTATAAAAACCTTCCGGAATGAATTTTCAGTACGATGGTGAAAACCACATGAAAATCTGTTGCGTGGTAGCGGTCTCGCAGAGTCAGACACGAAAAGTAACTTGGTGTTTTTTTTTACACTATTAATTATAGAAATAAGATACCTAGATAAGAAGTTACTACGATAGAATCGATGTCAATAATGACACATTAGGTATGTAGATAGATACTTTGCCCTGTTATTCACCTTTGACCACTCCTTGATAAACCGTTTTTTTGAGAAGCGGAACCATTGGCTTTGATGTGATACCGGTACACTTGAGTTTGACCTGTACCATTAGTGTTTCTAATCAGCACTGTACCTAAACAAATAATCCCTTTTTTTTTTTTTTTTTTTTTTTTCTGGGTGGGAAATCATCATATGACTTCTCCCGCTCTGGGCGGAGCAGGAGGGCGTGTCAGACTTTTACTGACTAAAACCCACCCGTGTTCCTTCAGTTGCCTATGCCAGGGACCACGGTATCTCTTCCGAACAACCCGCGACCCTGGCAGGCAGCGGCCCTAACGGACCCCGTCACTTCTTGCTGACATCTGCATGCACAGAACTTCAGCATTCAGAGGATGTTTCAAGTTTGCAGCCACGCGCTGTTGGAATGATCTTCCACCACCAATGCGACGCCTGAAAACATTACAATCCTTTAGATACCAACACAAAAAGTTACTGTTACATGAACAAATTTCACTTCAACCTTAAAATGTACTTTAGTATTGGCTCACTGTACCTCAGGGGTCATGGCTTGCGGGCTGTGGTTTGGGATCTCCTGAAGCGTGGGCTGCTTGGAATTTGATCTTCTGCCGGTAGGGCAGTATGTATTATCTTCTGTGTATCGCTGTAGTATTCTTCGTTTGTACTTAGGTACGCCTCTTTGCTTTTCGCTATGCAATTTAATTGATGAGCGGTCTCCGTCAACCGTCTTGTCAGATAAAGTGGCTAGATGGGGAAAAATAACGTCCTAATTTATTTAACTAACCAGTTTAATTTATTCTTTTATTAATTATCACGTTGCACTTACCATTTTCTTCCTGGACTGGGGACTTTGGTTCTCCTTTGAGTCACCAAGTTTGTCATTTGCACCTCTAGCACAATTTTAACAAACACTGTTTTGCAAAAACCACAGCTACACATTCACACAATACATAATAATTATAATTCTATCTTATCATTCATTATTAATGAATGAGCCATGTTATTGCTAATTGTTACGTTCTGGATGTCAAAACGTCAAATATAGCATTGTGACAGCTGCGCACACGCACAGATTACTAATACCCGGCGGCGCGAGATTCGTTGCCCGGAATGTTACCACATCATCATTGTTTTGTCATGTCTCACCATCTTTTTTTTTTATATTTTATGTTTACTTTATTTGATTTCATGTTTTGATTGTTGTTTGTCTCGAATCATATTGCCTATGTTGCAATGGTTTATTTTATTTCTTGTCTTGATTGTTGTTTTTATTTATTTGTGTATAATTGCATGCTACACTGGTTGACGTCATCACGTTAACGCCGGCTGCCGCTGAAAACCAGCGCTGGGGCTCTGTCTCGTATAGAGTCTTAGCATTATGCTGAGCGATGGCCGTTTTGCGTGAATGTGACGCATGCTTACCCCCAACTTGTTACTTTTTTTTTTTTTGTGTTTATGTTCTTTTTTATGCGTCGTGTTTGCCGCAAATAAACGTATTTTCATTCATTTCATTCATATATACATCTCTTTGAGGCGCGCGTGGAACACAACGCGCCGTCGACTCGGGCCTGGTCCTTGCCGGGCGGCGAGCTGCCCATAGCTCGCCACCCGCAAGCCCGCGCCTACGGTGGCCGGGAGTCGGCTGGTGACTCCCGACGACCAGGGCGTCTCCTGCGGCGACTAGGGGCGTGAGGGCGCAGAGATAGCCTCTCCCTCACTCGTTCCGCCTCCTCCTTTGCGAGCATTACTGCTTCGCAGAAGGAGGTGACGGCTTCCCATGCACTCTCGCTCCGTACCATGGCCTGGACCAGGGCCGGACGCGAGAGATCGCCGCCGCCGATCGCCACCACGAGGACGCGGCGGTGCTCCGCCCAAGCCGGGCAGACCTCCACCGTATGCTCCACCGTGTCCTCCGGGCGATCCACACAGTGGTGACACCCTGGCGTTTCCTCCCGCCTTATCCTGAACAGGAACCTCCCGAAACAACCGTGTCCGGTGAGGACCTGCGTCAGGCGGAAGGTGAGGGCGCCGTGGCGCCTCTCCATCCACTCCTCAAAGAGGGGACTTATCGCCGCAATTGTGGCGTGCCCAGCACTGGGTTGCGACAATCGCACTCTCCATGTCGCCATGAGATCCCGCCGGAGCTCTGTCCGCTGTACCGTGATCTCTCGCGGCAGCGGAGTTACGCCCCGGCGTTTTGCCTCCTCTCGCCACTCCCATATGTGGGCGAGGGCTTTTGCCTCCAGATCCCATGGCGGCAATCCGGCAAGGAGGCTCGCCGCCTCAGCGGAGACCGTGCGGTATCCTCGGATCAGCCGGACGGCCATGACCCTTTGGGACGCGTTCAACCGGCGGACTGGTCGCCGCCTCAAGGAACGCGCCCACACCGGTGCCCCGTAAAGGGCCATGGACCGCACGACCCCCGCATATAGCCTCCGGCAGGAGGCGTTTGGACCCCCTAGATTGGGCAGGAGCCGCCTCAAGGCAGCCCCGGCCCGCTCCAGTCTGGGAGCCAAACGTCGGAAATGCTCCACGAAGTTCCACCGGCTGTCGAGGACGAGTCCCAGGTACTTCATCGTCGACTCGACGCCGATGTGAACCCCTCCTACCGTTATTTGGGAACCCGACGGTGGCGCGTCCCGAGGACCATGAAAACACATGGCCTCGGACTTGTGCAGGGCCACCTCGAGTCCCAATTGCCGGATCCTCTCAACGATTGTCGCAACCCCGCGTGTCGCTATTTCGGCCGCCGCCTGGTGCGACCTCCCCTGCGCTAGGACCAGCGTGTCGTCAGCGTAGCAAACTACGCTGACGCCGCTAGGGAGGTCGGCGCGCAGCACCCAGTCGTACCCGATATCCCACAGATGCGGCCCCAGGACCGATCCCTGTGGGACACCGCACGACATCTCTCGCCGGTTCCACTCTCCCCGGTGACCGGGGTAGATGACGGCTCTGTCCGTCAAATAGGCCTCGACAATGCGACAGAGGTAGGTCGGCATCCGGTGATACCGGAGTGCCTCCCTGATGCAACTCCAGGGCAGGGTATTGAAGGCATTGGCGATGTCTAGAGACACCGCCAAGACAACCCCACCCCGGGCCACGGCATCCCCCGTCGTGAGGGCTCGCACACGCATGATGGCGTCCACCGTAGAGCGCCCCCTGCGGAAACCAAACTGGCTTTCCGCCAAATCCGGCCCCACCCGCACCAGCCGCTCGACAAGGCGGTCTGCAATGACTCTTTCAAAGAGCTTGCCCACCTCGTCGAGCAGCACGATGGGCCGGTAAGCGGACGGAGAGTCCAACAAATAATCCCTTAAGTTACAATGAGAAAACATAATTATATAGTAAGTAAACAGGATATTTAATAATAGGTACCTATTAGAAAAACAACTTCAAGGTTGCCAACCGTACGAGTTTATTCGTACAAATATAAGATTTGTGGTACGCGCCGGGCACCTGAATTTGGTACCGGTACTTGTTAGGTGGAGTACCAATATCCAACATGAACCGGTACTCGTCTGGAGGCCGCTAAGTACCTATACAGAACCTGTACTTTTGTTACCGGTTCCAAACCCGGATTGTACAGTTGCAGTAGGCTCTTCTTGCTCATAGAAATGATTTAGAATTTAAGTTTTCGAGATTAAAATTAAGACGATTAGTAAGCCAGTTTGATACCGTTTTAGAAAATTGTGTCGTCTCCAAGTTTGCCAGCCACGCGGTTTTTTTCGGAAACCTGAAAAGTAAAAATCATTTATCCTTTATTTTGCACAGCCCAGTCAACTTGCTATTTTTTCGGCTGATATTTTCTATCTTTTTTTTTAACATAAAAAAACAAAACCGTTATCAAACATTTCGTGAGATGTGACGAATAGTCGCTAAACTAAAGAGGGCCGGCCATGACTGCCGGATGCCTGTTAAGCTGTAGGCCAAAATTACCTCACAGTGAAGACCTGATACATTTGTGATACGTCGAGGAAGACCACAAAATCAATAGCAGGCCGAACTAAATAACTGTTAACTTCGTAATTCAAAAAGGGAAATATTTAATTGATATCTACTAAAGTTATTGATCTTCTGATGTACGTTTTTATTAAACAAATACCTATGCCTCTTTTCTTCTTTCTCATAGTAATAGCTGCGCCCCGCGTTTTCAAATATCGTATAAGTTTCGATCCCGGGGGAGTATCGGGATAAAAAGTATCCTATATGTTAATCCTAGTTATAAACCATCTGTGTGCCAAATTTCATCCAAATCCGTTCAGTAGTTTTTACGTGAAAGAGTAACAAACATCCATCCATCCATACAAACTTTCACGTTTTTATTATTAGTAGGATAGTAGGATTAGTAGGAAGTAGGATTAAAGTTATTATAGTAGTGGTATATTAGTAGGATTATTTTATTTTAACGATATCAAAACGTATCTTAAATTTTAAATTGTCTAACTCAATTCTTCGAAATTGTAACAGTAACATCAGAAGCCCTATGTAACTTTTACGTCATTGTACCTTAGGGGACCGGACTGCTTCTCCTTAACACAGGTTTCCATAACCTAGCTAGGAGAGCAGTGCTCACTCACACGTTTGTAGAAATAGTACTTATTTTGTAAAACTGTATTTTAATGTGTTCTACAATCCTTTGCTTTGAGTAAATAAATTTTATAAAAAAAAAAAGGTAGGACACGCCAACCAAGAGGGTTAGGTTAGAACTGTGACCAACTGTGCGCGTACCGAGCTAAGCAATTTGTGCCACTGAACATTCATGGGGTTGTTTCGGCATATGCACAGCCACTTAAGTTTGGCAATTCTTCGGGCTATGTCGGTTATCTTGGCTCTCCTGCAAATCTCTTCAGCAAGCAGAATAGTCAAAATAAAGTTGTTGTATTAATAACAAAGCAACAGTTAGTGTCATTAGTTCCACTGACATTATTATATTGTTGTAATATCGAAGCATATTAAAGTACAGACGCCAGCACATCAAGTTACCCGAAACTGTCAAATATTTCCAATCAACCTTGAACCCAATGCTTTAGCGATAAAGTTGAAACCCTATTAAAGAAATTTGACAGATTGTAGTAGCCCTAATGTGCTGGCGTCTGTGCATTTCATGAGCGAGAAAATCACTGACAGCTAGTCGCTTCCTGGTCGATGTGGGACGCGCGTCTTTCTAGCATTTTTTGCTATCCTAGCTTGAAAAACTAGCCTCCTGTAACTCCAGTTTGTCTGCTAATCCCGGTTCTTGATGCTGATAACCTAATCTACCTCTGATGCCCTGATAATCATTTTGCTCACGAAACTGCATTATAGTGAGATCATCGTTAATTAAATAATTATAAAAATGTTGGAATCATCAACAATGAACAAGCAATTTATTTTGTTACGCAATTACCGTTGTCACGACAGATTGTCAATTTTATATAAGTAGATTTATGCCTAGTCATTCCACCTATGACAGAGTATGCGCTTAACACAATTTGACCGACTTTTGAGCAGTTTCATCCTCAAAAGATGAAGAATAATATAGAGTAATCTTTCGGGAAGACAGGCGTATATTTATGTAGATAAAGTACGTGCCACAGAACAAGATAAGTTTAATGGAGTAGCGCCTGTGAGGCACGTACACGCAAAATGTAGAGGTTATGCCGAATGCTCCCGTTTATTGCTTTTTGTTAAAAAACTACGTGTCACTAGGTTTCTTTAAGGGGGAACCCACCAAATTTTTATACCTAGAATAAGTCTTATCCTGAAAATATATTTTCAATTTTTTAAATGAAGAATCTTGCTTTAAATTAATATTGTACAGACGCCAGCACATCAAGCTACTACAATCTGTCATTTTTTTTAATAGATTTTCAACTTTATCGCTAAAGCATTAAGGTTCAAGATTGATTAGGAAAATTAGACAGTTTCGGGTAGCTCGACCTGCTGGCGATCCATAAAAGATATTTTGACGCAACTGCATTAAGCTGTTCATTGATAGTGGGGTGAACATTCATAACATCAACAATTATAAGCTGTTGAGTTTCAAAATAAATAAATATCTGACTTTGGTGAAATCAGCCCTTAGAGACATAGCTATAATCATCATTATAATCTTTCTGTTGTATGTCATTTGGGATCCGCACAACTCGTTTTATTCTTAAACATAGCTTTAATACATACATTAATTAGGGACCTAACGAATTAATAACAATAAAAAATCCAAATCTGTTCCAAAAAGAGCATCGCTATTACTAATTCGTAGGTACTGCAGATTTATATCGAATCAATTTTAAAATTTACAATCAAATAAGCCCATACGACAAGACAGATAAACTTTTTCAAAGTTGTACCACAATACTCTAAAAGTTCCCAAATATACATAGACAGCAAACAAGAATCCACAACAAAATCCCGTTTTTAACCAACTTCTAAATGGAGGAGGGAGAGGAATCCTGCTGTTGTATCTACTTCATTATGATCCCCGCACACGATTCAAACGTAATATATCTCGCGACAAAGTTCCGCTGCGTTTGCATATAGCATTGTATTAGACAGTTATAAACTTTGATAGCTTTGCCAGTTCTGTACGCAGTCACAATGCTTAAAGTTGGACGTAGCAGACGCAATCTCAGGAACAAGCCGACATGGCCCCTGTTTCCGTAGATTTCAGCCGCGGCCTTTGAAATTAGCTTTGTTTTGTGCGTCTGGTAAGATTATGTAGCGATTTGATTAGAGTTATGTTTAATGTTAAATATATTTGTTTTTATTTTGTGAATGTGAGAACTTTGCAGGCCTTGTAGACTGTTAAACTTAGTACTTGTTGACAGACAAACACTGTCCTCCCGTACCTGTTAACACTGTAATTAGAAAAAATCGCAAAAGCCAATTATTTTTAAAAGAGTAACCGTGGAGTTTTTCTGGTCCTTCTCTATAGGAAACGACCAAATTGGAACCGTGCACCTAGCTGTTTCATAAGTGCCCATGTTATGTTAATTTGAAATAAAATATTTTGATTTTGTTTGAAATGTGATAGATTTTTTTTTATGTAGGCATCTGTTTTTTATATTGTTTAATTTTGTATTTGTCATACCTAAGCTAGCCGTAGCCAGCCTTCGATTAGGAATAGGTAAGCTATTAACTCCAATGCAAGCTAATATCGTCATTTAGAGCCAATTTTTATAGTCCAGGATAATTACTTTGATAGTTTTCTCCCAAAAGTTCATGTTCGTATGTACAGTTTGATGACCCAGTTAAATTCGACACTCATTAAACTTTGAAAAAAATCGAAGAAAACCTAGATTTCTTTTCTTAACGTTAATATGTAACTTCTCAGTCTTTCTGCAAGAATTGTATTAGATTCATGACAACATAATATTCAATCGGTACGTACTCTTACGAGCAGTTTCTACGTTAAGCCACTTCCAGGCTTTCTTTTTTCCTATCAGCCGGGAATAGTTGCCAAAGTTTCTAAGACAAATAGAATATAAAGCAGTTTCTCGCGTGTGCGCCGCCTATCAATCATTGAGAATGATGTTTACGAAGTGCAAAAAGTGAAGTCTATCCAAATATTTTTTTGCTAAAAGAATTGCCGCCAGAGATCCTTGCTTAAGAAAATCAACAGCAGTGTCCCCATGCCATGTCTTTGTTTCAACTGTCTATTTCTTTTATGAAGCATTTCAATTTATATTATCTGCTTTAAACTCGGACTAAGTACGTGTGCTGCATGTCGGATAAATCATGGGCTACCACTATGTAGATCCTAAAAAACGAAACAACATCCGTGCAGCCGTTTGGGAGTTACGATGCCGCAGACAGATACTCAGACGAACACGTTAAACGTTTAACACCCTTCTTTTTACGTCTCGGGTTAAACACGTCCAGCAGTATCATGGAAGACCGACGGGAAGCTGACGGGACAAACTTACACAAAGTTTGTCCCGTCCGAAGACAAGGTTGGTCCACCCGATCGAGAGGAGAGGAAAAAGAAAGAACGCCCCGAGTATGGTAAAAATCCATTTAGGACAGTACTAAAAACAACAATGACCTGCACCCTAATTGCGTAATACACTATTCATCACAATCTGAATCAATTCCAAGGATAGGTATTGCTCCATTGCTTTATATGTTTGGAAAATTTGTCTGCTCAACAACGTAAATAACGCAATGAATGTTGTTGAACTGTCAAAATGAAAACCATGGCTACTCTTAGTGTGTTACACAATTACCCCGCCGCTGCGCGCTGGCGAGATTCGCGGGAATTCCGCTGCATGCAAAAAGCACAGGACCGGTCAATATGTGACGATACTTAGGTACTTAATCCCGAGAACCTATCTTCAGAAGTGGACGCCTTTCAGCTAAAATGATGATGACACATAAACAACATGTTCAAGTAAATAACAACGAATACTTATTTAATTAATAAAAATCACATAATTATATCATAACTTAACTAAAACTATACACAAACTAAAATATAGCGTCGAAAAATTGTCAGCTGGTAATGTACCCAAGAGACTGGCGGTATTAGCACGTTGTATGACAATGCTTAGCCTCTGGCCAAGGTTAAAGTCAGCCCTTGGATCACGGGAAGTGTCAACCAGCCGTTTCGAAATTTCCTTAAACAGACCATGAGCACTCGGACCCCACGACATGGGGGTTTCAACCCCAAACATATTTTTTTGTAACAAAAAATAAATAACATTTCCGCGTTTTTGTACGGAACTCTTACTAAGTTGGCAAGTGCCTATTACTTATAAGCCGACGCCATACCTCCCGGGGCTTTGTTTAGTTTCTTTTAGTCTAATTCACTTTTGCTCGTCCCTGGGCAGACATTCATCATAATAATTCTTACTATACAGTTACCGAGTTATAATTAAATTGTGGGTGGGAGAAAATAAAAATTAGGTAGAATTAATAAATTATGTAAGTTTTTTCTATAGTTTTTTTTTATCTATGGATGGCTTGTAACTTTTTGCTAACAAATCTAATCTAATCTGTTGTGAATATTAATAAATGCGAGATTCTTAATTAGATACCAAATGCGTCATGATATTGTAATAATCAAGTGTTTTAAATGGATTGGTTATCACGTACATATACCTACGATCCATTAAAATATATAACCATATTCCAAAACTAATAAGAGAGCCATTTAATTTTTTTATAAAGTCTAAAAAATTGGCTTCTCCAAAAGAATTTTTACACATTAAAATAATTTTTTGATTGTAAGGGTTAATAAGTAAATAATATATATATTTTTTTAATAATAAGGTTGATTTATTTAGTTGTATAATAGAAATGTTGTTAATGTTGTGTTTTTATTTTATTTTATGTTGTATATTAGAGTACAAATGTCCATAGTATAAGTTGTTTTGTATTGTTTACTAGAGTATAAGTAGTATATAAGTTAGGTATTATATCCACGTGTACATTAGGTTCACAAAGTAAATATTCGTATGCCGCTAGTAGCGGCGGATGTGTCGAACTTATCCATATGTACCAACCATCTTTGTACCTACCATATCCGACGAATAAATGTCTTTGTCTTTGATGGTGTTATGCATAAATATGATTCACGCTTTTTACAGAACTAAATATTTAATGAAAAAATTGCGCACCGCATATGTGATGGAAGTGAAACTTCATAAAAAATAAAGTATAAGAGAGATTCAGTGTGAAGACAGAGAGAGATTTTTTTTCTTTCATGTAACGAAATGTGACTAAACGTGATGTGTCACTTGCAATGTCACTCTCAATTCTCGTCCAATTATTGAATCAGCGCCTAAGAAGTTTCACTTCAAAAATAAAGATATTCTTTCTATATGTATATCTTTACATAGCTGTAGGCTGTAGGCGATAATCTAACAAACTATCAAGACATACTATTACGAACAGTCTTCCCCAAAACCAGTTACGTTAGTACGTGTTACGCGTCACATTACACTAGAACGTGATTTCAAGGTGTGTTCGTATCTTCTAGACTTCTGGCAGCCTGGTTATCACATGTATTGATTTTTCAGTAGAAATAAACTATAAGGTTGTATAATTTAGGATCACTACACCATTGTGTCGAGTCAAATTTAGTCGGCAGGTTTACTAGATGAAGGATTTTTATATAGAGTGTCATGTTGCGCCAATTTGTTTTTTTTTTTTCAATATGGCGACCACGCATTTAACTTAGATACGATGAACTTCCGTACATCTTGTTGTTTAGATGTTTGAAGTAATCACCCTGAAAGTTTAAGGTAATCTAACATTACGCAACAAGATGTAAGCAAGTTAAAAAAATATGGATGTCACGTGATCAACTTTGAATGTGCCGTATAATTAATACGGCATGCATCATGAGATGGATCTTTTTCCTAGAACCCTTCCCTTGCCTCTTACCACATATCTTTGAGAGGAACTTTCTCTGTGCTCAAGTAACAACCAGCCTACAGATTGGTTCGAATAACGAATGATCTTTTGGATAAAAAGATTAATCATCAAAGATTTTCAAAATGAATCTATATCTACACATATATAGTAAAATCAAGTTCCCTTAGATCCGCTTTTAAGCTACTCAATAGATTCTGATTCGGTTTTCACCATCGTATGACAAGTCTATAATGGGTCAGAATTAAAACGTAATAACAACCAGCAAGGGATCAGATCAGGGGATCCGACCGGAATAAATCGTTTATACACAGGTAAACGTCCCGGAGTAACTGCCGGGACGTTTACCTGTGTATACCTATATACTCGTATTACATTCATATTTAACTTAGATGTAGCAAAGACATCTCGATGTATTGAGATGTGAGTGCGGTGCCGCTGTTCAGAACATGACCTACTTGCCATGTGTGATATGTGTCCCAAGTGGACACTTAGGACACATCTTCAAAAGTGCAGGTGTATTAGGACATACAGCTGCCGGTCTATTCTGTAAAAATATCACCGTGAAAATTGTGATTTTACGGTGGGATTTTTACAGAATAGATCGGCTGCACTTTTTAAGATCTATCAAACGCCACTGACACTACGATGCTTTTAACGAGGTCACCTACAGGGCCCTACTCAGCCCAACTAATCTTAAAACTACCATCGACTCGAAGAGAAGTTCAAGAAAAATTGTAATATTTCAAATAGTTACTCCGCCACTAACGAGCTAAGTTAGTAAGTTGTCAATGCGTTCACTTTAGAGGACTCTGAACATAAATGATAGTTAACTATAGGTTTACTCTAAACAGTGTCAGCCACAGAGCGTGAGAGAGGAATCTGTTGTGTCATCGCAACTAGTTTACAAACTGTTCGGGAGTTCAGAGAATTTCTGGCGGGTAGGTTAGCTTTAGGTGGGTCGATAACTTAAGTAAAGAATAACATAAACTTAAAGCGTATATGTTTAAATAATTATGAACTCGTTAAACTGATCTAATTATTGGATTGGATGACTTAATTAATGGCTGCGTCACCGAACGGAATTAGCGTTGCTGAATTTTTGGAAAAATAAATAAAAAATATGACATGTATTTTTTCGTGTTATTTCTGCCACCGACACGATAAAAAGAACGAATTATTCAAATTGGGATGCTTAATCGTGCAATAATTAAGCGTCAGTTGCACATGGAAAGGTTATCGCCATTGTATTGTACCTATTGTATAACGGCCTTGGTGTCCGCAACTCCTCGTCCAAGCGCATATTTTGAGTAGGTACGGGTTTATCGAAAAAAGTTTATTCATAATGACAGTTACGGTCATGACTTGCGTATTTACTGTTAAATGCGAGTCAACAGTAACCCACAGATATGTGGGTTTACTGTCCCTAAATAGCCCTTCTGTACAACATTCGAATAGAATATCAGGTTGACAAATCACACTTCTATAAAATCGCCTGGCAGGTCTAGGAAGCCCCAACGTGCGGCGATGTTTAGATAAGCGGTCTCAACAGTGTTCGACATAATTTGTATGCGAGTTTTTGTTCCTCGCTTGAGTTTAAACACATGAAGGCGATAATTGCCTGTCGAGTTTCGTCTAGGTATGCACGGCTATGCTCGCAGTTTCTTTTAAAGATAAAATCAGCAATGAAGTTATCCGGAAAAAAACCGGAGTAACCGACATAGCTTGCAGAGTAAGCAAACTGAAGTGGCAGAGGGCTGGCCATGTTTGTCGAAGGACCGATGGCCGGTGGAGCACATGAGCGGGGGCGGCGTATCGGCAAGCATAGCGTGGGATGCCTCCGATGACCTTAAGAAGGTTGGACAAGACAGGTTGGATTCGAAAAGCGGAGGACAGGGTGTTGTGGCGTAGCCTGGGAGAAGCCTATGTCCAGCAGTGGACTGCGATATATAGGCTGAGTTGATTGAGGCACGGAAATTCTCTCTATGGTCGCCGTTGAGAAACTCTCCCAGTGAAAACGTGCCTATGCTCTAAATTGGCCCTCAAACCAGCTGCTCCCGTGTTTAAAAGGGTAAAAATGTTGATGCCAAAATGGAACAAAATATTTCAAACTTTCTGAACAATCCTTGAAAAAAAATTTAAGGGATTTTTTTCGGTCCCGTTGGCTTTAGAAAACTCTAAGGGACCTTTTTATCTCGATACAATGTTCCTATTTATATTTGTTCACATAAGTATTTTTGTTTTTGAAAGTATTTCTGTGTCGTATGACTGAATAGTAAACATTGCTGACTGTACGGCATTTTTTTTTTCGTAAAATAAAATTCTTTTATCTGAAAAGATTTGTTGGTTTTCCAAAAAAGGGAAAATATTGAGTGTTTTAGCCATAAAAGTAGGTATGGTATGTATATTTTAGCTTGCCTTTTTACTGTGAAAAACTTTGCCTAACTGTACCCTGTCGATTAGGTAAGCCGTTTTTTGACAGATGGAACTAGTGATTGCAACAACACACAATGCATTGATTGATACACGTACGGTATTATAATATATGTAAGAAGCCATAAATAAGGTAATTCAATAAGATAAGGCAGTTTATATATGTATTTTATTACGCATTTTAAAGTTAACTTTTACGTAATCTGGAATATGTACGTTGTTTACAGCTGTCAAAAAAGGTTAACCTAATGGTAAGGGTATAATTATGGCCATAATATACTAGTTATATGCATTAATAGATTTGAAGTATTATATAAGCAACTTCAATTAGTAATAGTAACTAACAAAGGGAACTAACTAAGTACCAGAATTGTCCGTCCGGCTTGCGTTCGTTCTACAATGTAAGACAGCCACTAAGAGTATGATAAAGACAAGCTTCGAACTATTAACTGTGCAGTCAACCACAGTCAATGATAACTTGCACTGCGAAAATCGCTCTTACCGTTACGTTACTTTAAGGTGATGCTAAATTGTTACCACTGATGTGCGAATAACTGTACAAGCAAGTACTGAATCGGCCTTGAAGGCTTAGTGCAAACGAATTCGCGGTTTCCTTGCCTTTCTTATAGGTACCAACCGTAATTAAACATTGCACAATGATTTGCAACAAATGGGCAAGGGGCATATACTTGACGTGACGGAACGTGTCGGTTTGGTTCGACAGGTTTAAACATGTCGCAACGACGTAGATATCACAAGCTCATGGTCATCTTGTTTAGCTATAAGATCGCCTATTTGGACTCCATAAAATTATTAGTCTGTTGATAGATTTTTAATTAAAAATTTTATTTCGATAGGTACTTAATTAATACTACTGAACGCCATCAAAACCCGTTAAAACCCTTTAAAAGTGCCTTTTATTTAGATCAAATAAAAAAAATACCTATGTTTGACACGAGTACCATATTATGTACAGACGCCAGCACATCAACCTACCCGAAACTGTCAAATTTTCCCAATCCAACCTTGAACCTATTGCTTTAGCGATAAAATTGAAAATCTATTAAAGTAATTTGACAGATTTTAGTAGCTTCAGGTGCAACCAATTATAATAAAGTTTTGACTTTGAATTTTCCTTTTTTTAATTTATCTTAGGTACTTGTCCTCAGTTAGCAGCAGTAGCCGCTAAGGTCAGCGAGACCATGCAGCACGGATCATGGAGCACAGGATTCGGCATGTTGTAGTGCGATAGGTAGGTACCTGACTTACTACAGCATCTGCAGCTGCCGACGCCGTGTACCGCGGTCTTGTGCCGTCTGCCGTAGTCCTTACAACCGTCGCCCTGCTTACAACATCCTTCTTTTTTTGATGCCTCTCCAATTACAAAAGATCAATTCCGAATATTTAGGTATCCTTGTCTTTCTTGAGGTGGCACCAGCACTCGTGACTCCGGTCCATTCACTAGTATTTCTAACCAAAACTTTTTCTTCGCCCAACACCACGCTCCCCCATTACTTTGCCCATCATTACTTGCTCACATTATGCACGACTACAGAAAGGCTATAAGTTATTACTTTTTACCGGCATCAACCCCAAATTGAAATCACACATTGTTCTCTACAGCATATTCATACTATGACGTTGTCTCACTTTAGCAAATGTGCCATGACGGCCGCATCCGCATTTCGGTGGTCATTACATAAAGATTAATGACGTCATCATGTCTACTTCTGCCACACAATCACGGCTATCACGGTTGTTATTGTGATCCTCGTTTGTTGCAGGTTCAAATTAAACCTATTGCCTGAACAGGCGTTGTTATAGTGCCTACAATTTATGATTGTTCAGGCATTGTATCCAAGGTGCTCGAAACGTTTTCAACAAAATCATTCGATCCAGTGTCATTAAATACGGTGGACTTCATCCTAAAATCCAAAATTATTTTGGCAAATATCAAGAATTTTAATTGTTGAATATGAATACCTATCTTTGACTGATTTCCGCATCAGGGGAAAATAAACGTGATCAAGATATTGTCACATACCATTCACAAATAAATTAGAATCAATCTAGTAAGGAATGCTGTGTTTTTAAACTTGTTGTTAGTAAATACGATACTTAGTGTGATTAGCATTTTTGATTTGTCTGTCTGGATCAATAAAGTAAAGACCTTTAGAGGTCCACTTGAATAATTATGTTCCTTCAGATTTATTATTTCTAAGAAAGTTTTTTAATTGAAACATGAGTTTTGTATCTATCCATTGTAACAGCAGATTTCTAAAACAGATTGAATTTTTTGGACAATAGGTCTAAATAAATTAAAATCTCTTTAAGATAAATCTACAGTTATTATTATGAGCCTGTGATGTCCCATTGCTGGGCATAGGCCTCCCTTCCCTCTTTCCACTTTTCCCGGTCTATCCTCCTTTCCAATCCTTTAAGAAAGAGTCCAGCTCGTCCCGCCATCTCTTTCTGTGCCTGCCGCGCGGTCGTTAATGTTACTATGGATAAAAAAAAAAACTAAGCCATCCAGAAGGCGTTTTATAACATCCACAAAAGCGGACATCGCAATCGTATCTTTGACCGCACCAACAAACAATTCTACAGCGTCAGTAACAGCAGTACATAGAATAACATAAAAGCGTACTAAAATTTCATACGCGAGACTAGGCAATCAACAAACTTTTTAGTACAGGACCTGCAGTAGGCCAAAGCTGCAGTTAAAAACTTTTTTACACTGTAAAAATCAATGAAAATGTTCAGTGGATATTGATGCTTCAAATTCATTCAGCGGTGGTAACTCACGTGAAAAAAACATTTAACCCAAACTGTGCTCCACTCTGTGGAAATAATATCCATTGTGCTAAGCCATGGGCAATATTTTTACAGGCGAATGAAACAATAAAATACTTTATTGGTTGTTTATACAATCACTGTCGTAGAAAATGCAATCAGTTCGCGCCATTGCACTATATTAATTAAATTTTATGGGTACCACCTACCTATGTTATTCAGGTTTTAAATTATTCAATAAGTTATGTAGTAAAAACTTTTTAATTAATTTAACATTAATTTTAAAAAAAGCGTATACACAAACTCATGCTTTCTTCCTATAGGGGTAGGCATAAACTACAGAATGCCAACTGCAACGACCCTTGCATACTCCTTGCTTCATTTACATTCATACATCAGAACGCTAACTCTCGTAATTAAAAACGTTCAAAATCTAGTCGCAATCTCATCTCAGCAACAATCAATATAAAAAACTTGTCAGAAATGTAGGGAAATTAGAGGTTTTTTTGACAGATTGAGACTGAGATCAGACTGTGAACGTTCTTAAAATTACGAGAATTACCGCTCTGGTCATACACGCACGCTGATATTACGAGTATTACGTACCTGACCATTCTGAAGAACATCACAATAAGCAGTATCTTTGGACTCAATACTAATATGTCGTATCTGCATCCATTTTACTGTGTGTACCCACAACTACACAAATCAAGCTATTCAGAAAAAGTATAAGCTGACTTCTGATAGTACGAAAAACCTGTACAATGCGTGGTCAGCTAAAACTGGAAATCTATCGCTTGATGTGTCGCTGTGTGTACTTAAATAATAAAATAAATAATGTCACTATATATATGCTTCTAAAGCGTTCCCCTTTTGTTAGTCGCCTTTCATTCATTTTACATCATCCCCCCCCCTTACCTTTTCCCAACTATGTTGGGGTCGGCTTCCATTTTACATGGAGCGACTGCTTATCTGACCTCCACAACCCACTTATTGGGTAATACGAAACCCCTTGGTAAGACTGGTTGTCTGACTTTCGGGCTTCTGACGACCCATAACGACTGTCAAAGATCAACGATTGACAGCCAGGACTAACGGCTTAATGTGCTTTTCGAGGCATGGAGGAGTCTTGGTATGTGTAAGATGGTCACGCATCCACGGACCAACCACGGCAAGAGTAGCTTAACCCGATCGATCGACCCTTGCGGCTGTTATTACTTAGCGACAAGCCCCATTAATTCATTTTACATAATTTCATTAATTTAAAACATAAATAATTGGCCGAAACTATTAGTTTATACAAACAGGTTCATAGAATTGATTTGATATACAGGGTGGCAGGCATGATTCTGGACCCCTCTGCGTTGAAAATTTTCGTCGGGTTTTCTTAATTTTTACATTTTTTTTCTGCATTTTTTTTTACTGTAAACTGTATAAAAGCATTATTTTTATGTAACTCAATGAGATTTTTAATTAAAAAATAGTAAATTCACTTGTTTCACTTAAAACAGCAATGTAAATAAAACTCGAAAGGGCAGCGCGCGGTATCGCGGTAGGCAGCGCGCGCGCGCGCGCCTTCCGCGGAGCATTTTGATCGCGTTGTTTGCAATACATTGCGCACTCAAAAATTACATTTTTTTAAGCGGTCATTTCCGAGATGAATGAGTTTTGTAATTTTATTTATGGCATCAGGTGTAACCTTTTCACGACGTTTGCGCGTCGATGTCCCTGCCACACTGTACTCGTAATAAGTCAACAGATTTGTATACATGTTTTTGAAACACGCGTCAATTTTACATTCAAACTCAAACTCTATTCATTTCAAAACAAAATCAATCATTAATATAATGTGACATAGATTGGGTGATATTTATATTAATTTCCTGTAATATGAAGCAATAATTTTAAATCTTATTCATTTCGTGGAATTTGACACGGATTGATTGATTTTTGATTAGATAAAAATGTCCGGGTCCTCATTAAAATAATGGGGGAACGACTGTGTGCGTGCATGTTTTATAAAAATAAATTTATCAATCAGGCTATTATCACCTAAATCTCTATAGATAACGAAAACATAAATAGAAAACCTCATAATTATATTTATTCTCTTTATTTCATTTGCATAACTTACCTATTGATTATATATTTTTTTTAATAAAAAATCATTAAAACATATTAAAATTTGTGGCCCGACAAAACAGCATCAGAAACAGGGTTCAAGCTGCTGATGGCCAGGCCTCTAGAGAGACGAACCTCCTCACTATGCGTCCCATGTCCAGAAGTACTGCTATCTGAATCATGTCCTTGACCCAACCGCGCAATGAGAGCTTCCTGAGGTGTTCCACCAACACCTGGCTCTCCGCTAATAGGCCATTTACTCTAACGACTATCGGTACAATCATTGCAGAGCCCATGTCCCACATGTCGACATCCTCGTGTACTGAGTCAAGATACTTGATTTTATATATTTATACTTATTTTTATATTTACACTCAGTAAAACAGATATACGAGTATATACAGATAATGACATATAGTATATGAGTATTGAGTACAAAGGTACTGCTTATTTCTGAAGGAATTGCTTCCAGCAGACCTGAGAAAGGAGAGATAAAAAAACATTTTTACAAAAAAAAAAAAACAACCGACTTCCAAAGAAGACACTACAAAGTGAAAAATAACTTTAATTTCGGAAGTCGGTGTCGTTGGGTTCGCAATTTCATTGTTCGCCACCGTCTTCCGAAATTTTCACTTTTAAGTTGTAATTTTTACCAGTAACTTGGATTAAAAAACCAAACTGATGAACCGTTTTTGATAAATTTCTATGGGACCAATCTGAAAGAAAATCCTATCGATTAAAAAAATAATTTAGCAAATCGGCTTATAAATAAGGGAGTTCTGAGGTAACAAACATAAAAAAAATACTGTCGAATTGAGAACCTCCTCCTTTTTTGAAGTCGGTTAAAAAGAAATGTAGACAATAGTATAATTAACATATTTAAATAAATACAGATTGGTCCTTGGCAGCTCTGTACAGAGAGAGGTAGAGAGAGTAGGGAGGCCTTTTTTTCCGGATGGGAAATCATCAAATGACCCCTCCCGCTCTGGGTGGAGCGGAAGGGAGTGTCAGACTCTTACTGACTAAAACCCACCCATGTTCCTTCCTTCGCCCTTTATGTTCCGGGGTAGCGGTAACCCTTTCGGACGATCCCGCTGAAGTAGGGAGGCCTTTATCCAGCAATGGGACATTAACGGCTAATAACAAAATACATACATAACATAAAACATAATCAGCCTATAATGTTCCCACTGCTGGGACACAGGCCTACTCTCGGTGAGGGGGAGTGGGCCGTAATCCACCACGCGGGCCCAGTGCGGGTTGGTAGATGTCACATGTCTTCGAATTTTTGGTTTTAGGACTTGTCGAAAATACATATTGCTAAAATATATTTAAACATATTCATATACCTACATACATTCGCACAGTTGCTTTTCGCATTACCTTTCCTCTTAACTGTACTCGATATTTATATTCTAACAAAGATAAATTCCACTCAGTTACCTGCTAATCACCAAATTAAATAACACGCAACATCAAAATGGCCGCGGTAAACTGTTTAAGGCTATTAAAAGATGCGTTAGTAAATACTGGTGTCCAATAAATCTAGGAAAGTAGAGACGTTACGGCGTACGTGAGCGTCGCCGGCGGAATTTAAACGGGAATTAGAAGTTAAGGGGGCTTGTAACTACGTTCAAATTGGTACGTCTTTGTATCACATGCTTGGTTCTGGTAGTTTTAGCCTATTTACGCTGAGAATCAGCACTTTTCGAACGTTAAAATTACAAAAGACAGTCCCCCAAAACGCCCGCCCTTCACCACTTCCTAGTGCTTTCGCTGGGAAGAAGAAGTGGTGCAACCAACTCCCCCCATCAGCACAGCTGTCTGTTCAATTATAAAATACTCGATTGTATACAATACTAGGTATGTAAAGTAATTAACATTACAAGACAGCACACTAAATTATATAATATTTACTACTGACCCGCTGCTGCTTCGCGCGGTTAACGTTATTTTACGACGTGAAAACACTTCGAGATTTGTTAATTAAGTGTAAGTTTAATATTATCGTATTTCTTAACAATTGCTGGCAACACCAAGTAGGCATTCGCCGGGTATGACGTATCGTCGAATAGAAATAACCTCCGATTCGCACGGTTTTTGTTACAACTTGACAAAACATCGAGATTTCTTCGTTATATGTACCTAAGTTTAATAAGGCCACGTATAGGTCTTCCGGAATAAATTATCTAAATGACGGTGAAAACCGCGTCAAGATCCGTTGCGTAGTTTAGACGAACAACACTGTCACACAGACAGACACGAAAAGGGACTTTTCTTTTCCGGATGGGAAAACACGAAAAGTGACTTCAATTTATAGTTTTCATATTTGTAGATTAGCCGTCTAGCTAGAAAGTTGTTAATAAACACAATCGGATTCCAAAAAAGTGCTTTAAAAATGGATGACAATGGGAACGAACAAAGCAAGCTAATATAAAACTTGTAATAATTCAATTTAAACCTTTTACAATCTGCTGCGGGCCAGCGGTCAGAATCTACAATCAAAACAATAAACGCAATAACACAGATAATTAGCGTTGTCCATCATAAATCCCTTTTACTACCAGTACCAAAAAACTGACCTCAAAACCAGCAAGTCGCAAAAGTTCTCCAACAATTTATAAAAAGCGATGACGTAAAAAGCTCCATGCATCTTCTGGGTGCACAATGTGCTTCTGCGTCTTAAGAAGAGCCGTGAGCGATGTCTACTTCAGCTGTAAAGTTAACATTCATAAATCGCTTTAATGCTTTAACTTTGTATAAGGCAGACGCGCGACAAGAACCCGCTGAAGATCTGCATTGAAGTTAGTTTAAAAACCAATGTACTTAATTACCTATGTTTGGTAAAATGCCCTGTAAGTACACGATGTAAATGAAATTTCTCAAAATATTAAGTACCTGCAATAAAAGTTTGGTGTGGTTTCTGAGCCTCAACTATTTTTACTGTGGGTACTTTGTTCTATTCGATTTCTTAACTATCAAAATTTATTTTCTAAAATACGAAGAACTAAATGTAAACTAAAATTCAGATGATTTATTTCAATTAAACCATTTACACGCACTTTTAAATTGTGAAAAAGGCGGTAAGGTATTCAGAGAGTTGAAGCTAGTTGCCTAGTTGAAGAACGGGCCAGAAACTCTATAGGTTCTTACTAACATATAACATCATGGCTGTATATTCCCCGAAGGGTTAGGCAGAAGTGAACCCACAAGTACAAGTACTATATTTATATATTATTATTTCGCCAGTTATGTTTAAGTTCCATGAAGTGTAATCGATTCTACTCTTGATCATGAAAAACAAGTTTCAGATTTGAAGTTATACCAATTACAACTTGCATCATTCTCGTGTCTTAAGTGCACTAACAGACAGACAGAAGTAAAGGGCCTATTACATCAGGCGGTATCAAGTCTGTCTCACTAAGACTTGTCTTAAAGTCTACTAGACAGGCTCTGACCGAATAACAGACTTGCTCTTATTACTACGGTAGTTAACAGACAGTCTTATTAAGGGGGTTGCGCTTATGTAACCCGAAACTCAAATTTTCTTATGTTTTTTGAAGTTTGCAGGTCAGTGTCAGGTTGTATTTTGATCTAAATAATTATGATTCGTGGCCGTAACAAATATTTATTTATAGAATGAGACAGATTTTCTGTTTTATTATTATAGCCTATTCAGAGATAAGCCAGCACCCTAATTGCGTAACACTTTTAATCACAACTTGTAGCATAATGGCGCCGATTCCCTTGTTCACAAACTAAACTAAATTTATGTTCAGTGCATCTTTTTCTTTCTATTTCATTAAGAAAAGGACAGAAGATAAATATTAGTTTAGTCCTGTCAAATTAGTCAGCGCCTGGCGTAAATTGACGTATTTTTAGTAGCCATATTTTTATTCACGTCTAATTTGTCTATGGAGTATCTTAATTCGACAGAACTAAACCAATATTTATCTTCTGTCCTTTTCTTAATGAAATAGAAAGGAAAAGATGCACTGAACTTAAATTTAGTTTAGTTTGTGAACAAGGGAATCGGCGCCAATATGAAGTAATGTATTAGCAATTCCCTTCGCATTACTAATCCATATGTTGTGTATTGCTCCATATGTTCGAAAAAATTGTCTGCTCAGCAACGTAAGTAACGCAATGAATGTTGTTGAACTGTCATGATGAAAAAAGCCATTGCTACTAATAAGGTGTTATGCAATTACCCCGCTGGTCGCTGCTGACACTAATCACAGTAATCCGTCATCCTCACACCACCTACATACTTTTATAAAACATTTAGATACTCATTGGTTTCTATATTACAAGATTTGATTTATTTATTTCCTTTATTTCATTTAAGTACTTATAAATTGCATTTTTAAATATTTTTATAAACAAAAAGATAAAAACGAAAACATTTAAAAATATAAAAAGTAGTACCCCGCTGGTATCGGGAACAGGCT
Source organism: Apamea monoglypha (assembly GCA_911387795.2). Lineage (NCBI taxonomy): Eukaryota > Metazoa > Arthropoda > Insecta > Lepidoptera > Noctuidae > Apamea > Apamea monoglypha. The sequence goes on from OU426918.1 coordinate 8,128,184, forward strand.
ACCCAACGAGAGCCTCCTGAGTTGATGTTGATATACTTTTTGATGACGTCTAAGAATAACGAATTAACTCCTATTAAATTGATTAATTACCATAAAATGTTTTAAAACGGTTTCACTACATAAGATTTGTTTATTACTACATGTATTAGAAAATATTAAGCCAAAATACCTATTTGATGATCTGTGATTGGTTCAAAATGGCGGTAGATGTTTGACGTAAAAGACATTGATAGTATTTATAAAGGATTGTAATGACGTTATCAAGTCAGATGTTCAGTTGGTTAGTTCTAGTGCCGTTGTTATGTGGAATAGATAAGTTAAGTAATTTGATATTATACCTTAATTATTGCTTATTATGACTATGATGTTGTGTATGTCATATTATGGCCAATATTCCTGGCTATCGTTATTATTATGTTGCTATTATTTTGGATTCTCTTGGACCGTTGTCCAGGAGATATGATTAATTGTTTTTAAAGATAACGATAATTTATGACAACGTAAGAAATGTATTGATAGAATACTTTAATACTGTTTCCATGGAGTTTCTTGTCCTTCTTCTCCATGATGACCTAGTTTTACGAACGGACGACTAGTTTTCTGGTTAATTACTGACAAGCCTAAATTTAAATAAATGTTTAGATTTGTCTATCTGTGCTTTACTTCATAAAACCCTTTCCCTACAAACCATATTAAATAATAACCTTCATACACAGTAAATAACTAACTAGTAACCATTCTGACATTCAAAGCTTGTTATTTGGGTAATATATAGGTACATATACTTCTAAGTATACACTGTAGAATCTAACACATGCACTAAATTCATTGAATTTTTACGTTATTGTAATATTATAGCATAAATCGTCAATTTACATAAACGGGTGAAGACACTGACTCCTGTAACACAGGTACTTCCTAGCACAGGAGTCAGGGCTTCAAATTAAAATGTCAACATCTTTTTTATGTCAGTAAAACTTTAAAATTATTATATTAGTTTAGACAACTTTCGTTCGATTCATAAAAAAAACTACAAGCTCATTTTCTTTTGTCGCTTCATGAAAGATCCTGAAAAACATGTAGGTGCCTAGTACAGCTTGGCAATACATATTCAGTACTATCTACTACAGTATAGACACGTACATACTACATTTATAATTTACATTGTAACACAGACTATTCCCACGCGATAAAATGTAATTCCCAAAACATAAGCGTGTTAATAACATCGCGATCGTACCAAGAACATTCACTAGATTATTTTCCAATGATGAATATGTATACAATATACACAGTCTGGCCATAAATACTGTTACTAATTTGTTGTTATTAATTTGGAACCTGTCATTTTTATACGATTGTTCATTGAGTTTTCTAATTTTGGCGCCAATACATTGTACAATATTTTGCGATATTAAAATGGAGTGGGGTGATAAAGAGAACCGAATCGCTGTGATTGCATTACACAAAGTTGGTATGGAGCCAAATGCAATTTTTAAAACTGTCCATACGCTTAGTATTAGTCAAATGTTTGTGTACCGGGCTATTAATAGGTACAATGAGACCTCCTCTGTCTGTGACAGAAAAAGATCTGGCCGTCCACGTAGTGTTCGTACGAAAAAGGTGGTCAAAGCAGTAAAGGAAAGAATTCGAAGAAATCCTGTCCGAAAGCAAAAGATTTTATCTCGGGAGATGAAGATAGCACCCAGAACCATGTCGCGTATTTAAAAAGATGACTTAGGACTTGCAGCCTATAAGAGACGCACTGGTCATTTTTAACTGATAATTTAAAAAGAATAGGGTGGTAAAATCGAAAGAACTACTGAAGCGGTACGCAAAGGGAGGACACAGAAAATTTTTGTTTACGAATGAGAAAATCTTTACAATTGAGCAACATTTTAACAAACAAAATGACCGTATTTATGCTCAAAGGTCTAAGGAAGCTTCCCAATTAGTCGACAGAATGCAACGAGGGCATTATCCGACTTCAGTGATGGTTTGGTGGGGTGTTAGCTATGAAGGAGTGACTGAGCCATATATTTGTGAAAAAGGTATCAAAACATCGGCACAAGTGTATCAAGATACCATTCTTGAGAAGGTAAGGTTAAGCCCCTTAACAACACCATGTTCAATAACCAAGTATGGTCCTTCCAACAAGACTCGGCCCCGGGTCATAAAGCTCGGTCCACGCAGTCTTGGTTGGAAGTGAACGTTTCGGACTTCATCAGAGCTGAAGACTGGCCGTCATCTAGTCCCGATCTTAATCCGCTGGATTATGATTTATAGTCAGTTTTAGAGAGTACGGCTTGCTCTAAACGCCATGATAATTTGGAGTCCCTAAAACAATCCATACGATTGGCAGTGAAGAATTTTCCCATGGAAAGAGTGCGTGCTTCTATTGATAACTGGCCTCAACGTTTAAAGGACTGTATTGCAGCCAATGCAGACCACTTCGAATAAGCTTTTTATATTTTAAATTGTTTTATATTTATGTATTAAACTAACACACTGTAAAAGTAATAAATATTATTTGCAATAAAAAAATTTTTTTTTCTTCGTGACAATATTTATGGCAAGACTAGGTACCCTGGTCAACTCGCGAGCCTTATTTTGGGGCAACCTTATACCCGATTTTACATCTAGAAATGGCTTTTGTACAACTTATATTTTCTTATACCGAATAATTTTCGGGATTGTTGAAAGGGAAAATGCTTTAGGATGTTTTGGGGCCCCACGTCTCGAGGTTCCGAGGGACCAAGCAAACTTCCCCGTGACTTTGATATTGCCCAACAACTTTGTAATAAGTTGGTGCTGAATCGATTTCTCAGTGTGCCTAAGATTTGTAATGTATTGACTTGCTAACCAGAATTGAATATTTAAATTGAGTTACGATATTTAATGGTATTACAGTCACTCCTATAGATATCTCTCGAAGGGCAAATTTCACCAAACTTTTATCCCAAGAATAAGTCTTATCCTGAGAACAAATTTTGAATTTTTGAGTTTTATCATACTAGTGTAGTACGGTTCGGGAGGCTGCGCGGTATCTTCTCGTCCAACTTACCACAGTGTCTCAAGACGAAAGTCTATGACCAGTGTGTGTTGCCAGTGATCACATACGGGACTGAAACGTGGTCGCTCACAATGGGCCTCATCAGAAGGCTTAAAGTCACTCAAAGGGCAATGGAGAGGGCTATGCTCGGAGTTTCCTTGCGTGATCGAATCAGAAATGAGGACATCCGCAAGAGAACCAAGGTTACCGACGTAGCCCGAAGAATTGCCAAACTTAAGTGGCAGTGGGCAGGGCACATTGCTCGCAGAATGGATGGCCGATGGGGCCGAAAAGTTCTGGAGTGGCGACCGCGAACCGGAAGACGTTGCGTTGGAAGGCCTCCCACTAGGTGGACCGATGACCTGGTGAAGGTTGCGGGAGTCCGCTGGATGCGAGTCGCACGGGACCGGTCAATGTGGCGACACTTGGGGGAGGCCTATGTCCAGCAGTGGACGTCTATCGGCTGAAATGATGATGAATGATGATACTAGTGTTCTAGTATGGTAAAACTGTCAAAATTTCAAAATTTATCCTCATGTCAGACGTCAATTTAATTTCACACAAGATATCTGACTTTGGTAAAATCAGCCCTAAATAGTAAGTAAATACCTATAGAAGTAACTTCTGATAATAATCGGCCAAATTGCTTTATCATTAAGGAGGTAACAGGGTGGCAGAGATATCGACGCGCAAACTGTAAACCATGAATTCAGCATATACGTACATATGCTTCTAGAGGGTAGAAATTTTTAACCGGTTATAAAAAAAAACCGCTACTTATAGAAAAGTACGCCTACGCGGTTAACATGTATTTTGACATTCTTTTTTTTTTAATAACCGTCGAAAAATTTCATCTCAAAGGTTTCAGAATCATGTACTGCATTGAAAGAAAGAAAGAAGAAAGAAAGAAAATGCATTTATTTGGCACAAACTAAAAGACACACAATACACCAGATACATACATCAAGTAAACACACACAATAAAAAAAAAAATTAAAATAAAAAATACAATAAAAGATTAAATAAAAAGTGTGAAGTCCGATGTAAGAAATTAGCAGGAAAAGTGTGCCTCACGGCTGCGCCAAAAAGGCCCAGTTCAGCAAAAAATGCCGGACAACTAGTGCCTGGCGCTGGTTTTCAACTGGACCTGATGAGTGAGGTGACGGTTGTAAATCAGTTCTATGTAACTGCAACGTGACATGTGAATGCATACTTAGATATATAAATAAAATAAATTTGTAGTAGATAAAAACATTAACGAATATGTGAATAATTATGCCTAAAAGTGTGATATTGAGTAAACATTCCAAAAAAAAAAACAAAGAAATACTGATAAATAAATAAGTGATAAATAAATAAGTGAGACCGCCGCGCGCAAGACCTTCTCGTGCAAACAAAGGAATTCCTAGAACCGAGTCAGAACAAAAAAAACCCGTTTTAAACGCTGCCTGCCACAATTTATTTATCCGTGCACTGTAGTGTCATCGCACAATACGCTGCAAGCAGCCGAGCGTGACGGACCATTTTCGGACAGTTTGCAACTTGTGTCCGTTCTGAAACTTAGCTGTTGTTTGCATTGGGATCAGATACGATGGATATTAACATCTATAAATAAGTCAGCTACACATTGTTGGCAAAAAAAGTGGAAAAGGAAATAAAAAAATATGCACAAATACACGAAAGATATATGAAAGGTAAGCGCTAGTCTGGGATTCTTGTTTATTGTGAAATGCGAAAACTACCCACTTTTAATTTCCGTCTCCATTCTGCAGCCCTATGGATGTCAAATCACAAACCGCACAGATGTTCGCCCACTAGCAGCGCTTGTTGAATGATGGGTGAAATGGCGACATCCCGACACCGTGCGTCCCACTCGCGCGCAAATAGGCCAGTCAACATAGGGTACGTTAACAAGCAAACGTGGTTCAGCGTTGCAGTAGTTGAATTTATAGATTTATTTTTATTTGTTTGTCTTGTATTCTACAGGTCTCACAAACTGCGAATGGGACGCAACAATGCCGCGGATATCGCAACTATAACCACCTAGCCGAGGATATTTGCCAGCTAACCGAACCGAGCGTGAGCATGAGCAAGAGCAATTTCCAGCAATGGGACTGTATAGCCTTAAAACAAGTTATTTAAATTTTCGTGCAGCACTCATCGACAGAAATACCGACACACAATTCAAGGGGGTAGGTACATAGATCATATAATTGAGACATTTAGTGTGACCATATCTAGTTTCCTTTGCGCATCCATGAGATACTGCCGTAAGCGTAGTTTAAAAACTCCCATTGTGTTAATCACTCTAATCGGTGGTGGCAAGTTATTCCACACTTTGGATGCCGCATAACGAAAGCTGCCTCTGAAAGCAGCCGTACCCTGAGACTGAGTCGAAAGTTGCTGTGAGCATTGCCTTCTCCCGCATTCCCGTCTACTCGTAACCCAACTCAGCTTATTATAAAGGTAGTCTGGTTTTTGATATTTGACCACACCGAACAGAAGGCAGGCCAAGTGCAGCTTGCGTCTGGATTTCATCTTCAGGGTGAAGTGCTTGTTTAGAAAAGGTGTTACATGGCTTTTGCGAGGAATATCGTAACAAAACCGAGCACAAGCGTTTTGTACCCTTTGTATGAGGCGGTCAGTACGAGCCAATAGGCGCGGCCCGTAAACCGTATCAGCGTAATTCAACCTGGACAGAACCAGGGTTTCCACTAGCTGTTCCCGTAGTTTTTCGGATAAATAGGGCCTCATATTGTATAAAACCTTTAGGCGATAAAAACAGTTTCGGACAGCGTCTGCTACGTGTTTCTCAAAACGTAGGTCTTTATCCATAACGACACCCAGATTCCGCGCTTCGTACACTCGCTCGATGGGCTCTCCCATAAGTCTCAAGTCAAATGTCACAGGTAGTCTAGCCAACTGCTGTCTTGTGCCAAATACTATATATTTCGTTTTTATAGGATTTAACGACAGGCAGTTCTTCTCTGACCAGGCGGCGATTCTTTGAAGATCATCGTTAAGATCCTTAATGGCATTATTGTACTCGTCTGGTCTAAAAGATATATAAAGTTGGACATCGTCGGCATATATATGGTACTTGCATCTATGGAGACACTTTACAATATCCGCACAGTACAAAATAAAGAGAATCGGGCCCAATATGGAGCCCTGCGGGACTCCTCTGTCTACAGAAATACGCGTCGATCTAAGGGTAGTGCCGTCACTCAGACGCAAGTCAACAAGCTGCTCTCTATTAGTTAGATAGCTGCGGAACCATTGCACAGCGCTGGCGCTGAAACCATAATAATTTAACTTAGACAATAATAGCGGGATATTTATTGCGTCAAATGCACGGGAAAAATCGAGCAAAACCAGCAACGAGCACATTCCCCTATCTTGGGCACATAATATATTATCAGTAACATCCAGTAAAGCAGTAGATGTACTGCGCTGCTTTCTGAAACCAGACTGTAAATCAGGTAGAACGTTATTTTGTTCCAAAAATAGTGTTAATTGGCGGCTAACGACTTTCTCTAATACTTTAGATAGACATGGTAATATACTTATAGGGCGTAGGTCTTTTAAAGTGGATGGATTAGAATTTTTTGGCAAGGGCCTAACTGAGGCAATTTTCCATAGGTCGGGGAACGTAGACGTTACTATGGAGCAGTTTATTATGTCTGTTACAACAGTTAACGTATGCGGCAGGGTCATGTTAATCATATCCAGGGTAATGCTGTCGTAACCTTCAGCGTTACTTTTAAGTTTGGAGACAACGCGAGAGATGTCGTTCTCTTCCACTGGAGTGATTGCGAAAATGTCTTCACCATGACTATGATTTTCAAAGTAGTTTAAAAGTGATGTGCTTGCCACGGGGTTACCCGGTACAATTAAAAAGTTGTTATTAATTACGTCAGGATCTGTAAAGTGCGACGGTAGGTCTTGTCTGGGCTTATAGGGCGATAAGGTGGATTTTAAATTTTTCCATAATAGTTTAGGGTTTTTTATTTTATTATTTATGTTGTGCTTAAAATACGCAATTTTTTCATTGTACAAGGAACTAATCACTAAGTGTTTTAGCTCTTTGTAATATATTTTTTTGGAATCGGCTTTCGTTTTCCTATAACTACCAAGTGCCTCGTCACGCAAACGCATCATAACTTTGATTGTATCTGTGATCCACGGATATGACTTTTCCTTTACAGTACACGTCTTGATCGGTGAGTAAACATCAAACAGGGAAGTTATATAGGTGTTAAAGACATGCACCTTATCATTAACGCTGCCAAGCGACGAAATTATTCCAAAGTCCAAAAATGATAAGCTTAAATTAAAACTTTCCGCGCACACCTTTTTAAGAGGCCGAAATTTTACCAAGTGTGGTTTGTACTTGTCACGTTTAATGTGAAATTCCCCAACCACAATCGAATGGCCGTTGATTGCACCACAAGGTACTACCGTTGTATTTCTAGCTGTCAGGTCAGTGCATAGGAGATCGATGAGGGTTTCACTGGATGATGTAAAGTGAGTAGGAGTTGTGACCAATTGTGAAAGACTGAGGCAATTCAAAAATTCCTTAATATTCCTTGTTTTATTCCCATTCGTGTCTAGCAAGTTTACATTGAAGTCGCCAAGTAGAATGTAGTGGTCGCAATTTCCCAACGAACTAATGGAATCCGTTAGAGCATTCATGGTAACCTGTTACCATGAATGCAGTCCATGATTCTGTCGATGTCCCTGCCACCCTGTATTAGGTAGGTAAGCGCAAACATACAATTAAAACCGAACTCATTTTCGCGGTTGCTATTTTTCAAACACAAACTTGATACTGAAAAACCCTGCACTTGCCAACCAAAGAAACATTTAATGAAATTCTGACAAATACAAAGAAAAAAATCTAACATCGTTAACTAGGTAGCACTTTTTATTTTTCCTGTATGTGCTAAACTCGAAGCGTTGAATTATCTAAATAGGTTACCATAATGCTCGTGCATCAAGCTAATTTATATCGTGCATGGTTCTTTGAAATATTCACAACAAAGTTTTGTATTAATTTAGTTTTTAAAACCATTACCTTTACATACATTTACCTTTTTAGGTTGAAAATACCTACTTAATTGCTCTTTTACGGACTTAACAAGTTGGTCGTTTGTGTGCTGTATTTATTTTTGTGTAACCATTTTTTTTTTCAACTTCGGCCATTTTGAATCGTTTGTTTTTCTACTCAATATGGACCAATAAAAGTATGTGGCAAAATAAAAAAAAAAGACAGAAAAAGTTGTCTCTCAATCTATAGTTTTATAGACAGCAACAAGCAAAAAATCAGTATTGCCATACAACGTGGCAATGCTGCCAGCCTTTTGGGCACTTTTCCTGTTAAAAACTATGTGGACGAATTTTTTGATGCCTTATGATTTTTCCTTTTTTATATACTTGTACATATATATTTTAGTATCTATATTATGTAAATATTTTAACTTATCTAAGTAAACAACAAGCCAAAAATATTTATATCAAGAAATACACCAGTTCGAAGTAAAACAAATCATTCTGAATCAAAGGAACCAACCCAAAATCTGGTTCACACATAAATTTCTCAGCAAGCAGTTGTCTTCAGATAATGTACCTCGAAGTACAAAGGATGATTAAAACAATGTAAATTAAACGATGCTCCATTAATTACAGGCCCTTCCAGGCACTCCTCTCTATTTGAATTATTTATTGAAAATTTCACTTTGAAAGAGATTACCCGATTTTTACACTCGCTGTCTGCTAATTGTTTAAAGTTTTAATTGTTGGAGAGATATTTTAAATGCTGTTTATTTTAATTGGCGTAATAATATCTGAAAGGTTATTATTAAATCATATCAAACTGCTGTTATTAATTATCATGCAGAATTAATACGATTACCTTCGCAAATGGATTGGTGACCGTAATTCCTCTGAATGAATATCCTGTCCATGTTCTTTATAAAATATCTAAGGAGCTCGTGGGTAAATTATAACAGCAGCACGGGTTGATCGCAGGTTAAGCTACGCTTGCCGCGGTCGAATCGTGAATGGGTGACCATCCATTACATATCAATTTAAGGAGGGGCCGTGACTCGGAAAGTACGTTAAGCCGTTGATCCCGGCTGTCATTCGTAGATCTTTAACAGTCGTTAGGTACGAGTCGTCAGACGCCTGTCTTTCCAAGAGGTATCATGTTACTCAGGAACTGGGCTGTGGAGGAAAAATAGGCAGTCGCTCTATATAAAATGGTCTTCAGCTGCATCCGGTTAGACTGGAAACCGACCTCAACATAGTTCGGAAAAGGCTAGGTAGATGGATTTGATTCTTTGTAAAATCCTTTTTAAAGAAAATTAAATTAAACCCGTGTGCACACATTAGGTACTAATACTCATTACAGTCCTGTGTACCTATTTACATACAACGTCTTGACAGAAGCTCGTTTGAACTCGCATCTCAGAATATTGGTCTGGCTATTGTTCTTAAACACCTCCACTATATTTACGAAGACGCTCCAGGGGATGCTTTAAAATAGTTTCAAACTAGCGGAAACCATGGAGTCCCCTCACGTATAAATGACCTGATTTATTTTATTACCTCAATGAATTTCATTACTATCTCTAATGGGCCGAGTGTCCTTTGCTAGTGGTCGTTATAATACGAGTACATCCCTTACTTCAAACAAAGGGTGTTTTATCCCTAGTTATATTTCAGCTCTGCGTGTATCCGGTTTATCATTGTTCTTGCTAAGCGAATTTGGAAAGTGGCTTGACGTCAGCTCGTATTACTTAGAGTAATTAATAACTTAGCTGGGAAGGTAAGGTAAAGGGATAATAGGTACGATTATACTATTAAATCTTCCTATGTGCATCTACTGTACATTTATTTTAAATAAATAAATAAATTAGGAACTGGGAAATATAGAAAGAAAGAAAACTTTTTATTTGGGACACACACAGGAAATACAAAAAGTAAAAAAGGAGCATTTAAAAAACCAAAGTTGCACTAAAAACAACCAGTAAAAAAAAAACGAGTGTGCTTATGACCACACGACTGAAGTGAAACTTCTTTCTCAAAATAATAATTCATTAAATTGTTCAAAACGAAATAGAATTACGAAAAATAACCAAAGAATCACCGTTCGCGTAACGCTGACTGAGATATATACATATTTCACTTACTAGCTATAAAAGAAAGAGAGAAAGAAACTGTGCGCGCGCACTGCTCTCTCTTGCTCCTACACTGTGATACATACAATAAGCCTGCACTGTGTTTAGATATACGGAACGTATTTGGCTATGAGAGGAAGAGAGAAAGAAAATGTGCGCGCGCACTGCTTTCTCTTGCTTACATCCCTCACTCAACTACCGTTCGCCTCGCCCGATCACACTTTTCGTAACGCTTACGTCACGCGTTCGCCAGTAAGCTGGCGAACGCGTGACGTAAGCGTTACGAAAAGTGTCCCCAAGTCAAGCGTGCCTAAAGAAGTTTCACTTCAAAAACAAAAAATGAACTGTGCGTGTTCAAAAAAGCTCCTATCTCAGCATAATGCTGTAATATTTAAAAAACAAATACTGCAGCGCTGATATTCTGATAGGGCCCAAAGATTGTTTGTCCTAGGATTGTTTTTCTAACAAGAACATTAACAATCCCTAATTAAACCTACACCTCTTTCACCCTCAATACATTATGAATAGAATAAATGGTGTTAAAATAATCAACAGGCTGCAAACAAAACAACATTAAAGAACCGTTTAACATGCCAGTTGATTCAACATTTGACAGACAGTTTTTCAGCCCACTTGGGAGAGACTGATTTATTTAGTTAAATATGGAGAATACAAATGGGGAGAATCTGCTACTTCTTGTACTTGGAATCTAGTAACACTAATTTCGCTTAGAACGTTCCTACGGCCCATGAAATTATTATACTTACAAGGGTTATTCGTACAGAATAATAAATATGTGTAGGAGGTATGTTCACTACAAATTACTGTTAGCGTTCAGCTTATAATTATGTTACAATTAATGTTCTAGAATAATCCTTAATGGCGCCTATTCCCTTGTTCACAAATTAAACTAAATTTAAGTTCAGTGCATCTTTTTCTTTCTATTTCAATAAAAAAGGACAGAAGATAAATTTTAGTTTAGTCCTGTCCACGTCACGTGTTTAGTTTTGCCATTTGTTTGTTGCCCAGATGAGACTGCGACTAGATTTTGAACTTTTTTTATTACGAGAATTGGTGCTATCTGATGCTAGGGTTTAATTCATTGACACTACTGCCAGCTTACTCCAAGAGCACTTCACCCAAGTTATCAGGTTGAGATTTTTACAGAATAGATGGATGTTCTCGAATATCCAGGGCAGCTCCAAGTAGTTTCTGCTCTTATTTTGAATAAATAATATGCGTAAAAGCTTCGAAACTGCGCTAATATTTTATCCTGCAGCATTCACTCGTAAGGTGCAACTATACTGTAATGACTAAGTTATGCCGCTGAAAAATCGAAAGCGTAGTCGGCTAAAGTGGTATCGTGCAAAATCTTGTAACTACCTACTTAAAGCTCAAGCATTATACGAGGGCGACACTGAAAGTTTTTAGAACAGGCCACTTGTAAACGATACAATAAAAAAATTAGTTCAAATTTTGAAAATGGAATTCTTTGCCAATATTATTGTGTATGCATTTTATTCATTTGTCATTTGTTAACAATTTGGCGGCAAATTGAAAATTGTCTGCGTCACGTCAGCATGAATTTAACGCGAGAAAATTTTCGTACAATGATTTTTTATGACTTTCGATGTCATTTAAGTCAACAAGAAAGTTATGATAGACTTTGGTTGGCCTTTCACGATGAAGCCCCATCTCGTGCCACTGTTTACAACTGGTTTAATGAGTTTAAACGTGGTCGCACTAATCTTACCGATGATCTGCGTGAGGGACGGCCTTCTACGGCGACGACTGAAGATAACATCAGTGTTGTGCGGCGTATGATAGAGACTGACAAAAGAGTGACTTATCAGCAGATTCGGGCAAGCTTAGGCATAGGTATGAGTCAAGTGCACAAAATCCTCCATGAACATTTAGCGGTCAGGAAGCTTTGTACCCGGTGGATACCTCATAATTTGACAGAGGCCCAAAAGCTCCGTCGTGTTGATTGGTGTCGTGAAATAGTTCAAAGATTTAATGGAGGTGACTCAAATGCTGTGTTCGACATACTTACGGGTGACGAAAGCTGGATTTATTGTTATGATCCTGAAACTAAGAGACAGTCTGCTGTCTGGGTGTTTCCTTCCGAGGAGTTGCCAACTAAAGTGAAGAGAGGTCGAAGCGTGGGAAAAAAGATGGTGGCCTCGTTCTTCGGAAGGACAAGTCATTACGCAACAATTGTTTTAGAGGATCAAAAAACAGTTACTGCAGAGTGGTACACTAACAATTGTTTGCCACTTGTCTTGGAAAAAGTTCGGGAGAAACGATCTCGCAGTAGGATCCTCCTTCATCACGACAACGCCTCGCCGCACACCGCCAAGTAAACAATCGACTATTTGGTCACTTCAGACGTGGAATTACTGGGTCACCCGCCCTATAGCCCCGACCTTGCGGTTTTTATTTATTTCCGAAAATAAAAATAAAAACTTCGAGGAAAACGTTTTATGGACGCCGAGGAAGCAGTGGCTGCGTTTCAAAATGCCATCGAAGAGACCTCTAAGGACGAGTGGGCAAAGTGTTTTTCTCAGTGCTTCCATCGGATGCAGCGATGTATTGATGTAAATGGACAATATTTTGAAAATATACCTATAATAAAACTAATAACTTGCTAGTTTGTTCAGTTTTGGATTTTCTAAGAACTTTCAGTGTCACCCTCGTAATATTTACACATGGTTTAAGTAAAGTCAGAGATATTCATTGTAAAGCAAGTTGATTAGTAATTTTGTCAGGGACGAGCTGGTTGAAATTTGTACCATTTGTGGTAGGTACACATGTGTACCAGCTCGTCCTAATGAAGTTAAGTTAAGTAAATATTTATTGTCCGTATATTCAAATCATACTTTGGCAGTTGTATAAAATGGCTGTAGGCCGGTTTTGGGGTTCTCCTTTAATTACAAGAGGTTTTTTAGACCACTTTTATACCCCCCATTCGTGATAAGGCGTGAGGTTTTAGGCTACCCCTCCTCATTCCTCACAGGATCACGTGTATTTTTTATTATGGATTCATTATTGCCTATTGGTAAAAAATATTTTACACGTCACGCCGTTTAGCTACATTTTTTCGTTGCACGAAAGGAGTGATATCCACGTGTATCCATAATTATGCACTATACATATGATTGTCACACTATCCCCACCCTATTGTGATTAATCGTGATTTTTTTCTGACCCCCTACGATACGACAAAGATAGTTCTTGCCAAGAAACAAAAAAAAAAACACATGTCTTTGATCCTTTTAAAAACGATTTCAGGCGTAAATAACTTTTTGATGAAGGCTTATATGATATAATAACTTTAGGTAGATATAACTAAAAGTTTCCCTTCCTTTTATGTGACAAACAAATAAAAAGCCGCTTATCGGTTTCACATTAAACTAACATCAACTTTTTGTTCCGCATTCTGTCGGGACCCGATGGATTTATGAAAAAAAAAGTTTTGGTAAAAAGTTTTCCATCCACAAAGCAATGTTCTGTGGTTAAAATAGAAACTGTTGACCACACCAACGACCATTTAACCTCATATTATTAAACACACAGCAATGTAATTATTCTACAATAAGCGGTACCACGCGACAGTTTAATTCCGAAAATAGGATAATTTAACTGAATTTAATAAGCTCAATGTACGAAAGGACAATGTTTTATGGAAATCCATTTGAACCCATGAGAACAAAACTGACAAAATGTATGTAACGCAGTATTACGAATTATGTGGGCGATTGGATGACGACAAAAGGAGTGCAGGACCAAATTACATGTGCAAATGTTTGTATTTCATTATGTTTGTGTGCTTTACAATTTGTATTTAGTGTTTGTCACGTCATTTTGTGTTTCATTTGCAGTTAAAATGCAACTTTTAACAACGTTTTGTGCGAATTTTTCATTTACTTTTTTTTCCGAAGTTTTGTTTCGAAAATCACTGCTGAATCAGTTCGTCCTCTTCATATCTCTATGTGACTGTGCTCCACCAATAAAGAAAGCAGGAAACAGAATTTACTGGGACTCGCACTCGCTAACACGATACGGAAACAAATAAATAAGGAAAATAGATTGAGAAATACTGAAGAAGTGACTTGGCAAAGCAAGTGCAACTATTTTTGTGAACAATTCAATTCTTTGACCTTTTTATCTCAGGAAAACTTAGCTAGTGTATTTAAATGATTGAATTCCTTTTAAAAACCGATTAAAATCGATGCGCTAGTTCGTGAAATTCGTTATAACATTTTGTTCTAAAAGATAATTTGAAATTGGTACACTCTTCTGATTTCTCGTCTTCTTAATATTTTTACAGCTGAAATATTGTCTAGTAACTAATGACCGTGTTTTGTATTTAGTTTTTTTTTTTAATATATTTAAAATTTGGTTTTTCCTAAAAAATATAAGTTTTTATTCAATGCAGTGAAGTGACTTTTTATTTTCGCTATAGTATGTACGCTTCTTCCTGAAAGGTTCTGTCAAAACAATCGAGGTTTTTGATAAATAACAGTGGCGTATTAAAATAATCCCCTTGATCCTAAGAACCTCTTGCACGTCCGCAATAGTGGACGCGCAAGGGGGTCAAGCAAGATAGCACGTCAAAAAAAAGACCATAGCTATATGACGCTGATTACAGAGTAAGCGAAAACCTTCTACTACATTAATTCATTAATTCTGCTTTACAAGTATTTAATCTGACAGGTTCACCAGACATTTACCATCCCATACCGCGAAAGTCAAAGCTCCAATTCAATCCGTCAAATAAAAAACCACCACCATTTCCAAGAAGGCTAATTTAGCATACGAAGCTCACGTGTGGACTGGAGTGGTTCCAGTAAATTCTTGCGAATACATAAATACGTAGCCAGGTCGTGACTTACTCACTAAAATTTATAACTCTCGTGTGCGGAGTTTTAAACACATCAGCTTAATTAATTCCTTTTTGAATTCGTAGTCCACTTCGCGGAGTTAAATTCGCTTTTCAGAAAAATGTTCACTTAATATATTCGGCGAGACTGGGCATTTTGATATTGTTCCGTTTTCACGTCGGATTTTTGTGGGCTTGAACTTTAATTTAAATAATTAACATTTATGATAAGGTAATTTGTGTGGTTATTTGTGTGTTCGGTTTAAATACGATGAATCTGCAAGGGAATATTTAACTTTTCATTGCGTGAGACTGTGGTTGATTTACAAAAAAAATGCTTGTAGTAGGTACAAGCGATTTTTTTGTGTTTTCATGTAGTTCTGGGTACAAAAATCTATATAATTTCTCACATGAGCTGGCACTGTTTTAAGCGTTGCGTTCCACTAGAATACTCGTGGCCTTGTTTTTAGAAATGCCACGACGCTGTGACGACGGTGTGGTTTTAATCGGAAGATCTACAAATCCCTCCATCACCCCAAGACGGAAGGTGTTTAATTAGATTTTCACATGAAATAATTTATGTCTTGGCAGGCTGATCAGAGGGGCAATTCCCGTAATTTTACAGTCTGATGTAAGTCTCAATCTGTCAAAAATACCTCTAATTTACCTATATTTTTGACAAGTTTTTGACATTGTTTGTCACTGAGATGAGATTGCGACTAAATGAACGTTTTTAGTGACGGGAATTGGTTTTCAGGACATGGAAGTATGGTGAATTTGAAAAACTTTGTTATTGCATATGTGTTACTTTTCAGTGTATCAAGATAAAAAGTACCAAAGTGACCATTCTAAAGTCATTGTTAAATAATTGCCTAATTAAGGGTAATAAAGTCTGTGAGCAGGTATGGGAGTTAATCATGTTATAGGAACAATGTAGTGCTGTAATTCAGGACGTAAATCAATTAACTCCGCCAATCACAGTAGGTAGGTAGGAACGGGCGTTGTCGTCTCACAATGTAACTCAATATTTTAGATAGTAGCAGGAAAAATACTTAAAAAAATAAAAAATGGGTTTACATTTTTTCATGTCTCGAAAAATAGAAATACAGGGTGATTGGAAGATTGGTGCAAAGCTTTAAGGCGAGGATATTACAGAAATTTAGAACCATTTAAGCCATGCTTGTCTTAGACGAAGTCTTACCGTTTTTTTTAAGCAAACTGATTGCTGACTGGCCAAATTAAATGATAAATGGATTCATTTTTCTGTTATTTAATTAAACTAATGTGTGTAAGCAATCTAGCAAAACATGTTTTAGGCCTGTGTGTCATTAGACATTTTTTTACAGACAATTAAAGTTCATAAAATTTTTGAAAAATTCGAGAAAAGAATTGGTAGGGACAATTAATTCAGCGTTTGAAACATAAAGGTGAAGATGATATTGAAAATAACAACAACAGAAGTAAGAAGACGGAGCCGTGCATGTATTAGGAATCGCGGCAGTCATTCTGATCATGAAAAATAAATAATTTTAATTCAAATGTTGTTTTAATTAGTCTGCCTAAAATTTTAAATTTCTCCCTCAAATTGGTTTGTAGGTCCTAATTTCAATAATTTGCAAGATATCCGCGTAAACGATATCTCAAAAGAAAGAGCGATCATCAAGCATGTTTTCAAAAAAGGTTTGAAAAAAAGCACCCTCCTGTTTTTTTTAAATAAGGTTTTTTAAAAGTATTATAATTTTATTTTTTGTCTGTAAAAAACATGTCTAATGACACAGAGGCCTAAAACATATTATGATAGATTGCTTACACATTACTCTAATTAAATAACATAAAAATGAATTCATTTATCATTTAATTCAGCCATAAATAATCAGTTTGCTTAAATATTTGGGAATTTTCGAAAAAAAAATATAAAATTAGGTAAAAAAAAAACGTCTAAGACAAACATGGCTTAAATGGTTCTAAATTGTCTGTACTATATTCGCCTTAAAGCTTTGCAGCCATCGTCCAATCACCCTGTATAAACAGGTAAAGCTGTCGTTATGTACCTATCTATTCATGTAAATATACCAAAAAATTAAAAAGGTTATATTTTACATACTTATGAATAATTCAGCTAGTCATAATTCAATTCCAGTATCTAAAGTAAAATCAGGTTACTTACAGCAAACATTTTCACTTTTCATATTTTATTTAAGACAGCGGGCCCTGCTTTGATTAATACCAAGAATCCTCTAACTAGATACCTGTTTATTAAATTACTCCTGATCATCGCAAACGTTCTGTGAAAATTCTTTAAATTAGCTCATTTTACATTCGAAAGATATTTCGCGAACTTTGCATTGCACGCACGTCTTAGGCTGGCTGCCAGAGATAAATAAGTTAAGGACGCCGATATTTCACTCCAAACCAATATCGTAAAAGGCGAGAAAGAAAACGCTTAAAACTTCACCCTCTTGTTAGTTGTGAAGAGAGAAACCAACATTTCTATTACGGTCTTAAAACATTACCTATACTAACAAAGTACATATATTTGACCACTATAAAGAGCCTCAAAGGTCGTCTATAAATTACTAAAATAGATTACGTAAACGTCAACTTTCCGTGCGTCTGAACAGGTAACCCCGACGACTTTTTATCATCACCGCAAGAGCTTTAAACATAAAAATACTGTAGACAATTTTTCAACGACGCAGACCCATGAATTTCAAATACGTTTTTACAGATAAGGGCCGTTGTTGATATAAAATACGATTACGCAGCGTAGCCACGCGAGCGCAGGCATCCCCGACCGTAAAAATTACAATACAACAAAGCAAGAGGTACAAATCATGGAAATACAAAGTTTGTATTAATGATGGTACTTGCGAGTACCCTTCGTTTTTTATGATGAAAAATTCTTTTATTGCTCCGTCCAAGTTTTATGCTCTATAAAATCTAGTTTGGATATTAAAACAATTATTATGATTCGCTAAATCGTCGGACGTAGGTGCGCAGGTATAGAAGTCACTACGGCTATAACCGTAATTTCACCTATTAACCCGTCAGCGGAGACATGAAATGGCTTTAAACTGCTTTAAACAGTCGGCTCACAACGCGATAAACTAGACATAAAGTATGGCTGACTATAGCTTCATATATTGTGTACAAAGTAACTCTTCCTACTTTCTTGTGTCGTAGATAAAAGCGTTAAAAGCCTCGCCTACTCGCGTTCATTAAGAGCTCTTAGTGTTCCACGGTAAAAAATGAGGTAAGTTCGCAAGTAGATTTTAGCGAGTTAATTACTCAACAACAAGAGATCATGAACAAAACTAACTGCAAAATTATCTCAGAAGCACCTGCCGTGTACGCGTCATGAGAGTCGTAATAGCTGAAGAATTAAGACGAATCCCGGCAATTTAACTCGTAAGTCGACTTGGAAACATTTGGCACCGAGAGAAAAGCTTAACACAAAATTCCGAATGCCTTTATTATATTAAGCTACCTCGTTTGCGTTATGCCGCCTTTTGTCCATGATATTCTACTCCGCCAGATAATTTGAAAGTGCTAAATAATTCATTTGATGTTTAATAATATTTAGGACTTCGCTGCTTTCATCTCGAGGTTAATAAAGAGATGAAACAACTTCTTAATCAGATTTAGATCATCGTAGTGTAAGGAAATATTATTGTCAGCTTTGTTTGGTTCGCGATCAATAGCAAGAAATGGTATATTTAAATAAATGCTACGCACTTTAGTTTAAATTCACTTGTTACAGCGTATTATAAGTATACCGGCTGACATTCTTTACTGTCTGGACAAATACAGGATATAAAAGATTATTTGCTTTAGTACTTTCTGTTTCAACAATCACGTTTTGAATAAGTAGGTATTTCTAAAGATTAGTGTTATAACCGAAGGGGGATACACAGTTCTGAATAATGTCTGTAGGGAAGTAGTTAAAAAAAAGTATTCTCATAAAATCTGTTAGTGGTCGTAGAGTTGTCCAGAAGCTCGATAGATGGCGTTAGTGGAAAAATTAGAAGTCGCTATGGTTTCGTTACCGCGCGGAGTATAAGTACGCGAGCGCGCCGAAGCTTTGTTACGTTTTGAAGATTTCTCTGTTACAGAAATAAGATTTATCTTGAAAAGGAGCTGATTGGCTAGTCTGGTCAGCGCCTACAGAAACTATTGTAATATCCGGAATGGTGCCTTTAAAAAGTATTTACCAAAATTAGACCACACCCACCTGCGTAGCGTCGTCGGTCTGTACTCACAGGTTTCCTGGCTTAACGGATCCTTGCATGTGACCCTGGGATGTATGTATTGTACTTATATCTTGCGTGTGTACAGTAACAATACACAGTAATCATTCGGTTAAGATAAGACTGATAAAAAATCCTGTTTCTTGGTTGTGCATTCTTAATTATTTTGTTAAAAAATACTCTGTACCTACTTTATATACATAATTAAATTCTTTAGGTATTTCGACAAACCTGGCAACAAAATTTTTAATTTAAGATGATTACTGTTTGTATGCAAATAGTAAACTACTTATTGGGAATTATCATTGATCGTAAAGTTGCGTCACTAGCTCGATAGATGGCGTTAGTGAATAAAATAGAAGTCGTTTCAGTTTCGTTATCGCGCGGAGTATTAGATATTATTTATTTATTTATTTATAATAATATTATACTTTATTGTACACCATAAAATACATAACAAAAAATACAGTTAATACTACAAAACATACAATGGATGGCCTTATCGCTTAAATGTGTGTCCACCCCACACACAATTGAATTCCCCATTTACCTATATCTCATCTCTAACCAGACAAAGAGCATTCAAATCATAACAATAGTTCCTTGTCATTGTTAATAAGTCATTTATCCGCATATAAACAAGGTTATGATGACCCGCTTGAGTTAACCCATCGTTGCTGTCCTCACTATACTGTCCCTAAGTTACGGACATAAATCTGACTTAACGGCCCAGCGGGACAGTGTTTGTACATTATTGGGTTAAGACCGGAGACCACGTAACAAGTGGAAAATAGCGTTATGGATTCCTTGAGTGAATTATTGTGAGGTTTGTGCGTTTCTATATTTTACTGGTCGCTAATAGTTGAGAATTTGAGATGGCGTCTAGTTATTATGTAGACTCTGTAGTTTGACATAGTAGACTCCGTTGGTTTAGGTAGTTAACAAAAAAAACCTGATTCATTGTTACACATTTTTAAATCATTTTATTTATGTAAAGCATAATACCGTTATTTCACCAAAGCCTATTCACACGCACTGTTAATAGTTATTTTACAATATAATTAGGCATTTTAAATGTAAACGACAAATGTTTCACATGCAACCGGCAATGTTTTGAGTGAATTAATTAGACTAAACAAAATAAACCGACTCACTTCACCTTGTCCTGTCACTTCTATTGTGATGCTACGTCACAATTGTAGGTACTCTTCAATTTAGCAGTGTTATCTAATTCGTTATATTTTAAGTTAAGGGAACTTGTTTTTTGGGCTATTTACAATAGACATATTAAAAATGATTTGTATATCATTATTATAAATCTAACAAAAAAATATATGCTCAAGCAGTTACGTTACATCTACGAAGAGTATCTTAAGAATAAAATTAAATGGTAAAGTTCACTAATAAACGTGGAAATTTAATTGGGTTATAGTATTTTTAAACAAGAAAGGGTCATCTAAATAAAAATCCTTTTTACGATTTGTTTACCTTTAGTTAATTACCTAAACCACTCTTTATGTCTTTTTTAGTACTTTACGATACGTGAGACTTAACCAGTCTCGTATACTATCGTATAGCTCGTGTGACCTAAACCCGCATTTAAAAGTCGCGCTTGTGTAAAAATAGAGTAAGACTTAAGTCACAGAAAAACTTGACTTAAGTGCGGGTGTAAGTCACACAGTTCTATACATTAATTAATTACCTAAATTTGTCAGTGTATCTATAGGCTTCCGAAAAAGACCAAAGTGTTTGGTCTAGAAGTTAATGCTTTCTTTGGAAAGTACTGATTAGGAACGTTAATAATACGATGTTAGCAACTAGTAATTAGTGTATTTTCGCCGTAAGAAAAGTTTATAAAGTTCAGTTTATTACCCGTAATAGTCTGCGAAGTAGGTAATTTTATATTACGTAGCTCTCAGTCTTAATTAAGGTTATAAAAAAGTTTGACGGAAAGGATCAGCCCTGTCGTTAATTGCCAATTTTTCAATTACCACTCAAACGTAGCTTGGGCATAATTTTATTCTTACTATTTGTAATAAACCATAAAATATATTACGAGAAATTATACCCTAAAATGACGGATTGAACAATTTACTAATAATTTGCTCGTTTCATGATTATAACTCAACAAAACACTTAATACGGGCAAGGACATAACAATTACCTACGAAATAATTTGACAGGAGAGTCGTTATATAAACAGAAGTAGGTAATTCATTGTTTCCTAAATACGGAGTTGGTTATTAAATAACATGTGCTTTCGTCCTTTGGTCACGCGAGCTCAATATTAGGAATTGGCACAGTATAATAGCAGAGCAGTGGTGGCCCAGTGAAAACGGCCGGGATTTAGGAGTTTTAGTTTGTAGTTTTAGGTTCAAACGTAGGTTCCAACACAAGACAAGCGCTTTGCTTTTTGTAAATTATTTCATCATTGCTGCTGTCAAAACGGTGAATGAAAACATCGTGGGGAAACCGGCATCGCCCAGAGCCAAAAATTCGAAGACACGTGACATGTACCAACCCGCACTGGGCCCCCATGGTGGATTGTGGCCCACTCCCTCTCTCTTAGAGAGCAGGCCTGAGCCCCAGCAATAGGAACATCATAGGCTGATTATGAATGAAGGATTAGGCAACGAAGAGACAGGCCTTTGAAAGTAATTCGAAATTTCGATGTGATTCCTGCACCAAATTCATTATCTCTTACGATGAGCCATAACACATTGAGAATTAAAGAAGAAGAAAGACAAAAAAAAACAAAAGGTTCAGCCATTTGGGAGCTAGGTACACAGATATACAGATACGCAGACACATGCACACGTTAAACTTATAACACGCCTCTGTTTTTGCTGGGAGTTAAAATACGTTAATTTGCGGTAAACATGTCGCAGCGAAAAACACAAAAAAATCAAATTGGGAGAAAATAGGTATGCGTCATATACACGGAAAACGGCCATCACTCAGCATAATGCTACGACCCTATGCCAGACAGATTCCCCAGCGCTGGATTTCAGCGACAGCAGTTGACGTGATAGGGCCAATTTCTTAGTTCGGTCCCCGAATTAAGTCCGTAGGTGATACGGAGTAGGAAAAGCCCGTAAATCAGCCGAATCTACGGATTTAGTGCTTAGGAAGTATACCTGCAGTACCGAAGTATATCGAAATTTCGTAGCCCGTCGTTTTGGCCGTGTGTATGAAGACGTTATACTGCTTACTTTATTATACTGTGGAATTCGCTTACTTATTGCGATGCCCTTCAAGTTATTTTCATTGCCATCTACCTTTGTGAGCGAGTATTGATTAGATAATACACTGATAAGTATAATATTAACACCATTATATGGCACGATGGGCGCAGTGGTTGCGTGACTTCTGTGTACGGGCCTCGGATTTGATTCCCGTGCAAAACAAATATTTTTATGGTCTGCACCAAGGGTTTTACTCTACAGAGAGAAATCGTTAAGCTACAGTTTTAGAAACGAACGGTGGCCACCACATAGCGTCTGCAATTTTCCAGCTAATAACGTCACTAATCGTTGTCCTGGAGTTCTTCTTCATCTTCGTGTCGCTGGCTTCGTATCCTTCGTGTCCTGGAGTGGAGAACGCGTATCGGCATGCGTATTGTGGGACGCTCCCTAGCTAGATGGACGGACAACCTAAAGAAGGTGGCTGGAGTAGACTGGATGCTGAAGACGGAGAACAAGAAAAAGAGAAGGGTGTTGTGGCGCAGTCTGAGGCCTATGTCCCGCCGTGGACTGCGATAGGCTGAGTTGATGTTGAACGTCACTAAAACGTTATTTATGATAGTCCATTTCCTAGAGAGCGGTTTTTAACTGCCTTTTGTAGTGCGGGTTCCGACTCACCATCTGCAGTGCGATTCTGTAACCATCTCACCGTGAAAACTTAGGTGAAGTGAGCGTGGAGTGAGCTGTCATTCCAACTAATGCTAGGGATAGAGACTACTGACAGCTCACATCAAGCTCACTTCACTTGAGTTTTCACGATGAGATTTTTACAGAATTGACCGGCTGGAGACTTTCACGAAGGAGGAGTTTTGGCCGGTGGGTGTGGTGTATCGTCGTTTTCGCGGAAGGCTACACAACACAGCGCTATACGTCGCCGACCCGACGTAGTTAATTTGTAGAATAAGGTTTTTGTATACGTAATCAGCCTATAATGTTCCCACTGCTGGGACACAGGCCTCCTCTCTGTGAGAGGGAGTGGGCCGTAATCCACCACGTGGGCCCAGTGCGGGTTGGTAGATGTCACATGTCTTCGAATTTTTGGTTCTAAGACATGTCGGTTTCCTCACGATGTTTTCCTTCACCGTTTTGAGAGCAGTCGTGATGAGATAATTTACACAAAGTAAAGCGCCTGTCCGGGTTCGAACAAATGACCTACAACTCGTAGGATGCGGCCACTGGGCCACCACTGCTCCTGGTTTTTGTATGTATTAGTTTATTATTGTTTAAGATTACTTTGTGTATTTTATCTATGGGCCTTAGTTGCCTGAAATCGAGTGATTATTATCATATTAACTGCGGGAAGTCAAACCGCGCAGCCATACTTTTTATGACAGCCGTCAGTGCGGCCGATACGTGGCGGCCATTGCTATTCTAGGAAATCATAGCTTTAGTCTTTTGTTATTCGATTTCAATAATGGTGATATTTACCTTATTTATCAATTTATTAAAAAACTAGCTTCAGCCCGCGACTTCGTCCGCGTGGAATTTTTAGTTCCCCCGATCCGCCCCGTCGTATCGCATTGCCTGTCCGCGATTTTACCCACTTAAATTTTCTCTCAGCATTATTTTTGACTTTTTTTTTTGCTCGGCTCCTTGGGTCCTAGAGTGATGTTAATGTTACCTATAGCCTTCCTCAATAAATGGGCTATCAAATGCAAAATAATCTTTCAAACCCGACTGGTAGTATCAGAGAGTAGCGCGTTGAAACAAACAAGCTCTTTAGCTTTATTATTAGTACTACATAGATTCTGACCACGACCTCGCCCGCGTTAAATTTCTTGTTCCCCCGACCCACCCCGTCACATCACTTCATCTGCTGTTGCGCTATCGCTTAGCATTCTTTTGGAATTCTTATTCAATTTGTTCGGCTTTTTGACAGATGGAACTAGTGATTTCAGCAACACACAATACATTGATTGATACACGCACGGTATTATAATGTCTGTAAGAATACATAAGATTATTCAATAAGATAAGGTAGTTTATATATTTATTTTCCTACGCATTTTAAAGTTAAACTTTTACATTATCTGGAATATGTACGATCTAAGACAGCTGTCAGAAAACGGTTAACCTAATGGACAGGGTATAAGGGGGGGTCTAGCAGGATGTTAAGCCTATAGCCTGCCTCAAGAATTGGACTATCAAATGCAAAAAGATTTGTTTCAAATCCAACAGGTAGTTCCACAGATTATCGCGTTCAAAAAAACTCTTCAGCTTTATTACTAGCATTGATCTTCACATCCATTCATCATAGTCACCTGTCATTGTTATTTTTTCTTGTTAATTAAATAAATAAAACGAAACAAAATAATGAAATAAACTAACTATTAAAGCTTTTATAACGTAGCGTTTTTCTTTTATGATTGGTTGTTGTATTTAAATTATAATAGGTCTTTTTACGTTGGTGAGACATTATAAAATAAACGAATATAATAAAATATCATCTTTAATAGCATGGAATATGGTTTTGTAGATCATAAGTCATCACCTGCCTAGCCTTTTCTCAACTATGTTGGGGTCGGCTTCCAGTCTAAACAGATGCAGCTGAATATCAGTATTTGTGGAACAACTGCCTATCCGACCTCCGCAGCCCTGTGACTGGGTAATACGATACCCTTTGGTAAGACTGGTTGTTAGACTTTTGGGCTTCCGACGACCCGTAGCGACTGTCAAAGATCCACGAATGACAGCTGTGACCAACGGCTTAATGTGCTTTCCGAGGCACGGAGGGGTCTCGATGTGTGAAGAAACCGCGGCCACCGTAGCTTAACCTGATCGATCGAACCGGATTGTTTTTTCTTAGCCACAAGACTCTTCTAGTAATAAAATAAGTATGTATTATAAACCTTTAGAAAAACGAGGAGGCCTATGCCCAGCAGTGGGACACAAAATAGCCTAAAAAAAAATAGGCTAACAAAAAAAAAACTTTAAGTTAACGCAATATTTACAACAATTAACGTAGGTATTTGTTAACATTAGGTAAGCACAACAAACATATGTGGTTACAACAAATTATTTCGTAGAAGACAAGAAACCTCACACGGTAAACACAATGTCAGCTCCAGGTAGCTAATTTAGATTGATATGTGGACAGAAAACCGTCTAGACTGGAATTGGTTTAGGTCTAGACTAAACATTATTTTAAAATTCATAAAGGGTAAACGAAGGGTTATGGTCAATATTTACTACTAAATAATGTTGGATAAATAATAATATTAATAGAATAGAACGAACGCACCCACGATACAGGAGTAATTCCTAGTGTGGGGCAACGTTTTTTAAAAGAAAAGAAAGAATATAATCTTACCAAACCATTGGATCTAAAAATTATAAAATAAATTGTTATTTATATAACGTTTTACAGGTGGTATGACAGAAAGTTTTTTACATTTTAAAGAAATATCAAAAAAATATTCCAGTGAGCCATATATTTTATTTTTTATTTTATTAAAACTCCAAAATTACTCTTATTCTGGTGGTCATTCGATTCAAATAACATCAAACGCATCGCTATTTTGAACCTTATTTGTTGCGCAATGTGGTATTGTCAGTTACCTAAAGTTTTGCTTTTTACCGTGCTGGCCCGGAAGGCGGGTTTATATTGCCTTTCAATGGAACTTTTTGTATTTTATTAATTACCTTATTTTAAAAGTTAATTTTACATACCGTTAAGCTGCTTAAATAAAATTGTTATTAGGCTTATTGGCCTGAAACTCTGAAATGGCGAAAGCAAGGTGCTTGGTTCATTTGTTTTCAGCATGAGACGAGGCATCAGAAGGTCAATTCTCGTAATTAAAAATGTTCGAAATTTAGTTGCAATTTCATCTTTTTTTTTTAATGATATAAACCGACGGCACGGTAGGTGCAGTAGTTAAGCGATTGACTGCTGCGCTGCGTGTCGCGGGTTCGATTCCCGCACGGAATAAATATTTGTATAACCTACAAGTAGTTGTTCCGGGTCTGGCGGTTTGTGTATATGAGTTTAAATGTTTGTAAACGCACCCACGATACAAGAGAAACTCCTAGTGTGGGACAACGGTTAAAAAAAAAAAACTAGTGCTTTATTGCGATCCCGCCTGATGGAAAGCAGTGATGCAATCGTTGATGGTAAAGCGCACTAATTTATTCTGAGCCTTCACTCTAGCCTTTTTTTTTTCCGGATGGGAAATCATCAAATGACCCCTCCCGCTCTGGGTGGAGCGGAAGGGAGTGTCAGACTCTTACTGACTAAAACCCACCCATGTTCCTTCCTTCGCCCTTTATGTTCCGGGGTAGCGGTAACCCTTTCGGACAATCCCGCTGACCCGGCAGGCTTCGGCCCTGAGGGGCCCCTCGTTATGCTGACATCTCTTTGAGGCGCGCGTGGAACACTTACGCGCCGTCCGGCACGGGCCTGGTCCTGATCGGGCGGTGAGTTACCCATTGCTCTCCGCCCGCAGGCCCGCGCCTACGGTGGCCGGTAGTCGTCACTCGACTCCCGACGCCCGGGGCGTCTCCCGCGGCGGCTGGGACGGGAGGCTCTCTCCCTCATCCGTCCCGCCACCTCCTTCGCTAGCATGACTGCTTCGCAGAAGGAGGCGACTGCCTCCCACTCCCTCTCGCTCCGGACCATGGCTTGCACCAGGGCCGGGCGCGAGAGGCCGCCGCCGCTGCCGATCGCCTCTACGAGGACACGGCGGTGCTCCGCCCAAGCGGGGCAGACGTCCACCGTGTGCTCCACCGTGTCCTCTGGGCGATCCTGGCAATGGTGACACCCGGGCGTTTCCTCCCGCCTGATGATGTGCAGGAACCTCCCGAAACTTCCATGTCCGGTGAGGACCTGCGTCAGGCGGTAGGTGAGGGCGCCGTGGCGCCTCTCTAGCCACTCCTCAAAGAGGGGTCTTATCGCCGCTATCGCGGCGTGCCCTGCGCTGGGTTGCGACAGTCGCTCTTTCCATGTCGCTATGAGATCGAGCCGGAGATATGTCCGCTCCGCCGCAATTAACCCCGGTACCGCGGTAGCCCCGGATGAGCCTTACAGCTACCACCTTCTGGGGCGCGTTCAGGTAGTGGGCGGCTCGCCGCCGCAGTGAACGCGCCCACACATTCACTCTAGCCTTGAAGACACTTAAATTATAATCGGACGGGAAAACCGTTGCAGGCAAATTGTTCCAGTCCTTCGATGTTCGCGGTATAAACGACGAGGCGAAACGCTTCGTCCGGATCGTAGCAGTTTCAACAACGTAAGGGTGGAAACTCGCCGTGCGACGGGTTGTCCGATGATGGAACGGTGATGGCGGAATTAATTCATGTAATTCCCGCGCAGACTCTCCAGAATGCATCCTAAAGGCTGGCTACCCAACGCCTGTGCTCCAGGCTTTGTAGATTGGTCTTAACCAAATCTGGATCACCAATTAGCCTCTTCCCATGCCTCTCTACTGAGTCCAAAGCTGCTAGATGGCATTTTGCAGCACCAGCCCATATGTGGCTGCAGTACTCAATCAATGTCAAAAACTTGTCAAAAATTTAGGGAAATTAGAGGTATTTTTGACAGATCGAGACTGTGAACGATCTTAACATTACGAGAATTGCCCCTCTGATAAGTGCAGCTTGACATTATAATTATTATCAATAAGAATCACTGCTAACTATCAAAACTTTAAGTAAAAACATTAGATAATCTAATCGTTAAACTAGAAACCCTGGTCACTTAATCCCCACATTCTGCAGCCGTAGAACAAAAAGCGATGTAAGCAATAGCGCCTAATGCACCCCAACTAAGTATATAATGTGCAATACTGAGGCAGTATGGCCTTAATGTAGGCACTAAAGCTGTTTGCATTATGTGAAGAGCAAAAGTTAGTATGTGAACGTGCACATAATACTCTTGACTCTGACTTTGGGAGTATGCTGAACTTTAAATGAGATTCTTGGAATGTTTGTAAGGGGACACTTTACGGTTGTATTATTCCACTTGCAGCCCGCACCCAAACCCTAGCTTTAAATAAAATACTGTCACGGTACCGCGACCTTGCACAATATCTACACGAACTTTTGGAGGTACGAGATTATTTATTTATTCAAAATCTCGAGGGGCGAAAATTACGAGAATTCTCGTAAATTTAAGCACGCTTACAGTCTGATCTCAGTCTCAGTCTGTCAAAAATTCCTCTGATTTCCCTACATTTTTGACAAGCTTTTGACATTGATTGTTGCTGAGATGAGATTGCGACTAGATTTTGAACGTTTTTAATTACGGGAATGAACTGCATAACAGTTTGTCGGCAGTTGTTCTTGTCTAACATAAGATTACAAATTTTTAATTTTGAAAATTAATGTGCTTGTATAACTTAATTGACGGCACGGTTGGCGCATTGGTTAAGCGATTGACTGCTGCGCTACGTGTCACGGGTTCGATTCCCGCACGGAACAAATATTTGTATGACCTACAAGTACCTAGTTGTTCCGGGTTTGACTGTTTGTGTATGTGAGTTTAAATGCTTGTAAACGCACCCACGATACAGGAGTAATTCCTAGAGGGGGGCAAGGTTTAAAAAAAAAATCTGCTGTGTAAATATAGTTATAATTAATAAATATTATAGTCGAGATAAAGAAAAAACTCACATTTTACAAATAGGCATTTTAACCGACGTGAGGTTTGTTACAAATATACCAATACATGGACAACTTGAGAGATAAGGTTTTTCTAGAACTCTTTTAAGATGAGATAAGATTTTTCAGTTCGTCATAAACTTTCGCCGATTCACCTTTTGAAATGATAGAGAAAAATGGAGGGTCGTAAAAATGCTATAAATACAGTTGAGCGATCTATTTTAATTTTTTATATGAAATGAAAATAGATTGGATAGATTTCGTCAATCCGATTACCAAAAGCTTTTTGATGGATTGCATTGCAGAGATTTCGGAGCAATTCGAATTCATTGTTTTATATTAGAACTGTCATATTTTATATTAGAACCGATTAAGATTAAATCTAATGTTTTGGAATGACTAGGTAAAAATATAGATGGGTTAGGAGGGGCTCATGGCTAAATGATAACAGCCGAACAGGTTGACCGAACTTTAAGCTAGCATGCCGCGGTCGGATCGTGGATGGGTGATCATCCATTACAATGGATTAGCAATTTATTTACAATTAATTACAACGGCTTGCGCCAATGACAGTAGTTAACAGGTAAAACTATACATATTACATAATTTAAAAAAAAATAACAAGTCAGAGATCAAACATACTTAACAATAACTTTAAGAGAAAATAAAATAAAATCGAATAAAGTGAGTGAACAACATACAACTTATTTACCTAACAAACATAGCTTTCACAGAACATGAGACAATTTGACATGATCACTCTGAGTGTGTCACTAAAGATGTCACATTCCGGGACTGTCTCCATTAAAGAGTTTATAGCACCATGCATGCGACACAACTAGGATTGCGCGCGCGACACAGTGCGGCAACGGAATCTGGCGAACAGTCGGTGTCGTCGAGTAGGCCTATGACGCAGGCCGTTGTACATAAAGTGTACACAAAGTATTTTGTAGCTCTGGGGAATCTACCATGCTCCTTAAAATTTTTATGGCTATTAGAATCAGAAGGCCAATTCTCGTAATTTAAAACGTTCAAAATCTAGTTGCAGTCTCATCTCAGCGGCAAACAAATGTCAAAAACTTATCAAAATGTAGGGAAATTGGAGGTATTTTTTGACAGATTGAGAATGAGATCAGACTGTGATCGTTCTTAAAATTACGAGAATTATCCCTCTGATCTCTGGCTACGCACTGCATATCGAGACCCCTCCGTGTCTCAGACAGCACGTTAAGCCGCTGGTCCCGTATATTATTCGGAGATCTTTGACGGTCGTTACGGATAGTCAGAAGCCTAAAAGTCTGATAGCCAGTCTTACTAAGCTGTATCGTGTTACCCTATAACTGGATTGTGGAGGTTAGATTGGCAGTCGCTCTATGTAAAATACTGGTATTCAGCTGCATCCGGTTAGCCTGGAAGCCGACCCTATCATAGTTGGGAAAAGGCTAGGTAGATTAGGTAAAAGAGATACAATTTTAAATCATTCTAATGGCTCCAAGAGGAATAATCCTACAGTTACCGTTTCTGAGTCTCAAAATATATTCGTATATTTGCTCACTTCACGTCTACCATGCACTGAGTGCCATTTCAATTTCTTGTTATAAAAATTGCCTTTTTATTTTATACTTTATGAAAGAAACAAAGGCGGCTTTTGTTGCTATACTTGAAATCCTTTTGATATCCAAATTAGCTGCTAGGTTTAAGACGATTAATTATGCTTAATTGATCATTTAGTTTCAAGAATTTAAGTATAGGTTAGTCTGGGGTTTTCTGTTGTTCATTTAAAATGTCGTGAACTTTATTTTAAGTGAAGGAGTGACATTAATATTTAGTAATAACTAGGTTTTGCTTTCGGCTTCGCCCGCGTGGATGTTGTACGATATCACACTGAAACACACTACTATTGTTTTGATATAACTTAGGTTAGTTGGGCAGTCGCTCCATGTAAAATACTGGTTTTCAGCTACATCCGGTTAGACTGGAAACCAACCGATGGTGATAGAAAATATTTTAAATTGTGATACTTGATTATTTTCAATGAAAACTTCTTTTATCGCACATCTGCACTCTAATTGCAACACATTATCGATCGAATCTGAATAATTTTGAAGGATATTGACAATCCATTGCTTCATATGTTCGAAAAATGTGTCTACTCAACAACATAAATACCGCAATGAATGTCGTTGAACTGCCAAGATGAAAGCCATTCCTACTGGTAGTGTGTTACGCAATTACCCCGCTGAACCAGAAAATAGCGCCAAAGGCCAAAAAATATGCACGTAATCGTCACTGCATTACCCCCAGGTTTTGTTGTAAAAATTTCACAAGATAAATCGTCTGTCATCGTGTGGGCCGCATATCAATCACTTCGGGCTGCGACAATCCATTTTCTGAACAACTGACACGTATCTAAAACTAATATATTATTTTACACAAGGTACAGACGCCAGCACATCAAGCTACTACAAACTGTCAAATTTCTTTAATAGATTATCAACTTTATCGCTAAAGCATTAAGGTTCAAGATTGATTGGGAAAATTTGACAGTTTCGGGTAGCTTGACCTGCTGGCGTCTGTACCTATCTATCGCCATCATCATCTGCCTAGCCTTTTCCCAATGTTGGGGTCGGTTTCCCGTCTAACCGGATGCAGCTGAGTACTGCATCCGGATGAGTCAGTAGTTACTCACCCACTCATGCAGTCATGCAGTAGCTGGGTTGTGCAAGTCAGTTACTGGGTGATACGATACCCCTCGGAAAGACGGGCTACTGACGACCCGTAACGACTGTCAAAGATCCAGAAATGACAGCCGGGACCAACTTAACGTTCTTTGCAAGGCACGGAGGGGTCTTGATATGTAAAGAAGGTCACCCATCCACGGACCAACCGCGGCAAACGTAGCTTAACCTGACCGATCGACCTGTGCTGCTATTATTACTTAGCCACAAGCCCCTCTACGTACTTATCAATACTAATAATAAAGTTGAAGAGTTTGTTTGAACGCGCTTATCTCTTGAACTACCAGCCGGATTTGAAAAATTCTTTTTGCATTTGAGATCTCATCAGCAGCACTTGATTCTTGAGGCTATAGGTTACATTACCATCACACTGGGGCCCTTAGGAGCCGAGCAAAAAGGAACAAAAGTCAGACTGAACGCTAAGCGGAAACGAAGTAATCGCGAGCAAACGATGGTTGTATGCGATGCGGTGGGGGGGGGGGGGGGGGGGGGGTATTTCACGCGGACTAAGTCGCGGGCAGAAGCTAGTACTAATAAGGCTGAAGAGTTTGTTTGTTTGTTTTAACCGCGCTAAACTCTGGAACTACCAGTCAGATTTGAAAAATATTTTGCATTTGGTAGCCCAATTCTGGAGGAAGGGTATAGGGAGGCTATGTAACATCACGCTAGGGCTGAGCAAAAAGAAAAAAGACAGAAAGAGCTAAGCGAATATGAAGAAATAGCGCAGGCAAGCGTTGTGATGCGACGGAATGGGTCAGGGGAAAAAAATATAGACTCAGACGAAGTGGCGGGCAGAAGATAGTATTCAATCAATAGGAACGATGAACGTATCTTCCGTAACGTGGGGCCATTGTTTGCTACAGTTTCGGGCTTTTGAATTGGTTTTCAATTTTATTGAACACTAGCTGCGTCCCGCGGTTTCACCCGCATAGGTTTTGAGCCCGTGGAAATATCGGGATAAAAAGTATCCGATATGTTAATCTGGTTATAAACCATCTGTGTGCCAAATTTCATCCAAATCCGTTTAGCAGTTTTTGCGTGAAAGAGTAACAAAAATTCATCCATCCATCCGTACAAACTTTCACGTTTAAAATATTAGTAATATTAAAAGGGAAATGCCCTGAAGCCCTGGGTTCCAGATCAGCCAAAGTGTTATTAGGTTTTTCAATCAGAAATATCTCAAAATAACAGCCCGGAGTCAGGTTTTGTGCACAGTTGACTGACAAATGACGGAAAGGCCCAATATAATTTTGCCCCACATGGAAACTGAACCCAGGACCTCATGCACAGCGGTAGCGCTTGCTACTACTAGATCAACGAGGCAGTCACGTTTATATCATATCAATCATAATTATTAAAATTGACAGCAATTAAAACTACTACTTTGTAAACTAAAGACTAACACGAACTGACCTGTAAGTACATTCTAACTGGGTAGTTCCTGAGTTTCACTTGACCTGATAGAATAACTAGAGTCCATTAGTAGCATCAACCTGCTCTGAAATTCAGTAAAACAGACTGTAAATGATGAGTTTGAATTAATTTTCGATTTCACTACCTAATCTATAGTTTTTCTGCCAATTCACACATCGCAGGCACCTATATAGTTGAATTTAATTTGTCAAATGTGTCGCTTGCTATTTTAAGTTCATGTCTGTTTGTAAATTGTAAGGGGCTCGTGGCTACATAATAACAGCCGCACGAGTCCATCTTCGAGGTTACGCAACGCTTGCCGAAGTCGGTCCGTAGATTATTGCGTTGATTTAGAAAATTAGTAGACCTACGTATTTGATATTAATTACAACTATTACAGTTACCTAATTATGATACTCCTCCATAGACAGTTTAGACGTTATAAAAAAATTGGCTACTAAAAATACGTCTGGCGCTGACTAATTTGACAGGACTAAACTAATATTTATCTTCTGTCCTTTTCCTAATGAAATAGAAAGAGAAAGGTGCACTGAACTTATATTTAGTTTAGTTTGTGAACAAGGTAATCAGCGCTATTGCCGCAGACAGATAAATGGATAGTCAAATGAGTTGAAAAAATGAAATACCCACAAACAAACTGTCAATTAGACCAATAAATATAAAATGGATGGTCTTCGCTTGCGTGTTGTTCGCGGTAATTGTTATAATTATGTTCGAATCTGCCAATTAACGAAACTACGTGGTGTACACAGTATTCAAAACGAATTCTCCAATTATATGATATTGAACTAGAGGGTAGGGGAGGGACGGGTATTCAGTAATAATGTTAGTGTACCGACTAATGTTTTATTAACATACTTCCATATCAATATAATTTTTGAGCAATAATATAGATATCAATTTAACAAAGAAATCTGGCAAGCGTGTTTTGTGTTGTAGGTTCCGTCTATACACACATATAAAGTAGTAATGGAGACTGTTGGTTCTTTTGTCTGGATGTATGTTCCAAAGTCGAAGACATGTCACATCTACCAACCCGCACTAGGCCCGCTTGGTGGATTACGGCCCACTCCCCTCTCGCAAAGAGAAGGCCTGTGTTCCAGCAATGGGAACGTTATCGGCTGATTATGATTATTGTGACAGACGGACTGACAGCAACATTAAGAGGTTTATCATCATCCTACGGAACTCCAAAATACTCGTGTCCTATTACTCGTGTACACAATTATAGTCGTCTCCATCGGTGTTCTTTTATGTATTACCTCGTCTTACATTCGAGGTAATGGCGCGTAAGTGATATCTTC
The DNA here is from genome assembly GCA_911387795.2 of Apamea monoglypha. Classification (NCBI taxonomy): domain Eukaryota; kingdom Metazoa; phylum Arthropoda; class Insecta; order Lepidoptera; family Noctuidae; genus Apamea; species Apamea monoglypha. The sequence continues at coordinate 8,162,858 of OU426918.1, forward strand.
ATGTTTCTTAACGCGTCGATGATATTATTTTCCTTTTTCAGTACAATAGAACTACTGTGTCATGGTTTTATGGCTACCTGTGACGGTATTTTTGCGATTTTCTTTATGTGACAGGTTTAACCCGGCAACACTCGCTACAGGGTAAAAAATACCACAGGGTATTTATTTATTTGTTTAATACTTCAACCACATACATGTACAGGGCGGACTTAATGCCATAGGCATTTTCTACCAGTCAACTTTTAGGTGATGCAGAGACAAACAGTGGTAGGTGCAATCATGAAAATTGAGGAATCAATATTTTAAATTTAAAGATACGCATGTTTATGCGTATCTTTAAATTTAAAATATTTATCTTTCTTTCGTTTTAATAGGATTGTATGGCTCAGAGGTAGCCAGTTAGTTAAAGTTGAGTTGTTGGTTGTGAGTCGACGAAAACCACAGACTTCACGATAATTTCGTTTATTTGTAAAAGTTACACGAAAGTTCCGTTGAATGCTAATCCGCGGTAATAACGCTAAGGCAGCTATTGGTCAACTAAATAATTATAATAAATTATAAAAGTAAATAAAACGAGTAGCGAAATTTGGTCGCGGCGTTAGCAATTTGCCTGTACGTGAACCGTACAAGGTTTCTATTAAAACTATAAAAATAATATATACCTAAATACATATAAATATAAGCACAAATAAATATACATAAATACACTACATTATCACTGTTCTGAGAGCTCTCGCGACACAGAACTCTAGGTACATTCAAACTGATAGTTAACCCACACGCACACTGCGAGACAGCCAATTTGCGTGCAGCACTTGGTTACGACGACGGACGTATAAAGTGAGTCTTTTTATTCCATCCCTTTTTTTTTTTTTTTTTTTTGGGATGGGAAATCATCAAATGACTCCTCCCGCTCTGGGTGGAGCGGAAGGGAGTGTCAGACTCTTACTGACTAAAACCCACCCATGTTCCTTCCTTCGCCCTTTATGTTCCGGGGCAGCGGTAACCCTTTCGGACAATCCCGCTGCCCCGGCAGGCTTCGGCCCTGAGGGGCCCCTCGTTATGCTGACATCTCTTTGAGGCGCGCGTGGAACACTTACGCGCCGTCCGGCACGGGCCTGGTCCTGATCGGGCGGTGAGCTACCCATTGCTCTCCGCCCGCAGGCCCGCGCCTACGGTGGCCGGTAGTCGTCTCTCGACTCCCGACGCCCGGGGCGTCTCCCGCGGCGGCTTGGACGGGAGGCTCTCTCCCTCATCCGTCCCGCCACCTCCTTCGCTAGCATGACTGCTTCGCAGAAGGAGGCGACTGCCTCCCACTCCCTCTCGCTCCGGACCATGGCTTGCACCAGGTCCGGGCGCGAGAGGCCGCCGCCGCTGCCGATCGCCTCCACGAGGACAATTCCATCCCTTAATCCCAGTTCTATCTAAGGTCGGGTCTTTTTGTACAGCTGTGCCAGGACGATCTGTCCTGGGTTGTCATAGGAGTTAGGTTCTGCGCTTTCATCTCCCTCTCGTTACTGTGGGGTAATTGCGTAACACACTATCAGTAGCAATGGGTTTCATTTTGACAGTTCAACAACATTCACTGCGTTATTTACGTTTTTGAGCAGGCACATTTTTGGAACATATGAAGCAATGAATTAGCAATATACTTCAAAATGATTCAGATTGAGACTGATAGTGTGTTACAATTTCGTAAGGGTGCTGGACCTCCATGTGGCGGGGTTCTTCCTCTTCCCAGGCGTTTCGTAAGTACTTTCAGGACTGTTTTTACTGAGTATATAAGGATGTATAAAGTGAGAATAGGTGAACAATACCCGGTAGCGTCGTGATTGAACGATTTTTAAAAATATTTATTTCTATATTTGTTCCTAATCTATGACAAGCTCCCATTTTTAATAAATAAACATTATAACTTGAATTTGATATTTTATATATTGTCAATAAAACTATAGTCCATCCTAATAAATTAAAAAAAAAACAATATTTTCTTAGATATTTCTATTTAAATTTTGTGGTATTTTTGACCCGGTAGCGGGTATTCGTGTTTGTAAATATCTATCTAGCGAGTGCTGACGGGTTAAAAAATAACATTAGCTGTTTGTGCTTAGAAATAACAAGATTTCAAGACGGTGTATCTACGAGTATTTCAATAGAATCATCGTCTTCCTGCCCTTGCCCAATATTATTTGGGATCTTGCAATACGTTTTTTCTTCCATTCTTCCCTGTAAACCATGACACTGCATGTTTTGGGATACAGAGGACAGGATAGGAGGTAGCATGGTTGGTGAGATAGCTCCACAATCACACCCTGCTGCCGTTCCGTCAAGGTAGCCCCACTTTACCAGGTCGGACTTACATCTTCCCACTTGTGTCCGGAGACGGTTCAGAGACTTCTAAGTGGATCACGATTATTCCTAAAACATGCAGTCAAAGTGACCTCTGCGCCGCCACCGACAACGCTGTGGAAGTAGCAAAGTTTTGGGAAAACCACATTTAAAATACAGTCGTGCCAGCAACACGAAGAAGAAGAGGAACCGTCACACTCACTCCCTTCTATTTCATATTATTCCTAACACAATCCATACATCTTTTCTATGGCCTTCCTCTCCCTCTACATCCATTGACATTGTCTATTTCATTAGACACAGGTACTTTAGAAGAAAAACTGATTCTTTTCCTAGTGGTGGATGCGTTGCTGCTGAGCATGGGGTCCCGAATTCGATTTACAAGTCAGGAATTTTTGATTGAGTTTTTCGTCAAGAATTCCTCAGTAGCCTACGGTCTCTATTTACATTACATAGACTCACCAACTTTTATATGGGATTTAAGCATGAATTGCGAAATGTGGGTGTACTATACACCTTTGCTTATCCCGTTGGAGAAGCATAATCAGCCCATAATGTTCCCACTGCTGGGACATAAGCCTCCTCTTGGTGAAAGGGAGTGGGCCTTAATCTATCACGCGGGCCCAGTGCGGGTGGTAGATGTCACATGTCTTTGAATGTTTGATTGTAGGACATGCCGTTGTCCTCATGATGACTTTTTTCACCGTTTTCAGAGCAGTAGTGATGAAATGATTTACACAAAGTAAAGCGCCTGTCAGGGTTCGAACCTACAACTCGAAAGTCGCGGCCGTTACCACTGTGTACTAAAGAACTCTGCTTATCCCTTCGGGGTATGCAAGATATTACGTAAGTACATAATACACCTAATATAAAGAAAAGTCAACACAATCTCAGAACATGTTCTAAAAGATCGTTCAATATGTTCAGATTTCCAAATCGTGTCTAGATCAACCTAGACTTTAACCTAGCTTTTGGAGTTTATCTTTTGGCAATTCTTTAAATTCAGCGGTTGAAGGAACTTAAAGTTCCTAGCCTGTTGATACTATCAAAATAGAAGCAGTATTTTAACCCTTTTACGGTATTGTTGACTTATGACGTCAGACTATACAATCTGGAGACGACAATACAACAACAAATGAAAAAACTGGCAATACTAATGCAAATAATGAGTATTTAGAAACTCTCAAATAAATCCTAACATCGAAATTGGGAACGTGATATTTTATCGACATACCACGCGGGCTAAGCAAGGATAAATTTGAGTTTTTTTAAAAACGATATTTTTGAGTTTTTTCTTTTCGTGTCGATGGTAGTCTTTTTTTGAGCCCAGTAGGTGGCCACATTGATTGTGACTTCAGTGGCTTACTTTACATCCTAGCTGCACGTGAACAGACAATTAGGACACTCCAGCAAGCAGGACATGGTCTGATCAGAATCGCACTGGCACAATTTTCAACTGAAAAATCAACAAAGTGCAAATCTCACACACAGTTTCAACCCTATAACATCTCTCTAATAAAAATCACAAACCCCAACAACTGTGAGCCCAAGCCGTCGCAGTCGTCATACACGACAATAAACATAACACGAACATTGTAAACAATACAAAGCTTAATGTGGACGTATGGCACCTTCCCACCGCCGGCGATTAACGAGAAACGAGAAGAGCAACTATAAAGGAGCTGGCGAGAAACAAGCAACGAGTGTGCGACGGTGACGAGCGATTACTCGCTGGTATGCGTATGTACAGACGCCAGCAGGTCAAGCTACCCGAAACTATCAAATTTTCCCAATCAACCTTGAACCTTAATGCTTTAGCGAAAAAGTTGAAAATCTATTAAATAATTTAGACAGATTGCAGCAGCTTGATGAGCTGGCGTCAGTACCAAGTGCGAGACTCTGTATGTGTTCTGTCCACCAAGCGAGCGTCGCTTAGCGAGTTCTTAGTAAATCACAAATCATATAGTTTATTTGTAAAACATAGGTATACAATAGATCATACATATAAAATAGTACGCTATGTTTTGTCTTAAGACATACAAATATGGTAACATGCAAAGTAATTAAACTAAGCAAAATGTCATTAACAAAAAGAAACAGTACCGTTATTAAAAAAAATGTTGGATGTGAAAATTTTAAATGCAGCATTAATAATTAGTATAACTCTTTATCGTTTAAAAACTCGTATGTTGTATTAATAGTAGCATTTGTCAATAAGAAGTTTCTGCAGTACAATTTTAAATTTTGACAATGTCATTATTCTTATGGAATTAGGAATTTTATTATATAATATTCTAGGAGCCATTCCGAAAAAGCTTTTGTACAGACGCCAGCACATCAAGCTACTACAATCTGTCAAATTTCTTTAATATATTTTGAATTTTATTGCTAAAACGTTAAGGTTCAACGTTGATTGGGAAACTTTGACAGTTTCGGGTAGCTTGACCTGCTGGCGTCTCTACATCAAAGCAGTCTTAAGGTTTTGTACATTTTATGTTACATAACTGATTTTTGTACTGAGCACGCAATTCAGTTTTTTGACTGCTGACAGTTTAATAAATAAATACAGGTTTCTTTTTACAAAAAGTGCAGTTTCTAATATATGTGTATATAGTGCCGGAAATGTTAACAGTTTCAATGATTTGAAGTAAGGCACACAACTGTCTGTGGATTGCAGACCGCACATAGACCTAATGCAAAGCTTTTGCATCCTGAATACGGTCTCTCTATCAGCTGACTGTCCCCAAAAAATAACACCATATCGGAGAATTGAACCTACTAAACCGTGATACGCTGTCAGTATTGTTTCAATATTTACTTTTTTCGATAATTGTAATAGTGCGTAAGCGGATTTACTCAGGCGATTACATATATCTCCTACGTGGAGTTTCCAAGTGAGTTTATTGTCGATATTTATACCTAGAAACTTACTACTGGTGACCTCTTCTATCAAACAGTTGTTATAAGTAACGGAAATCGGTGGGTTTGCACGACGTTGATAGAAATGCATTATTCTAATTTTACTTAAATTTATTAAATTATTCTTATCAAGCCACTTTATAATTTCACCTAGACAGCCATTGATTTCATTTTGGTAGTCATTAGGATTAGTACACTCAATAATTGCTGTGCTGTCATCAGCAAAGAGAACCATGTTGTGTGTTATCGCTTTTGGTAGATCGTTAATGTATATTATAAATAATAACGATCCCATTACGCTGCCTTGAGGCACACCATATTTTACATGTCTTAATTCAGATGTGTATACGGATTCTATCTTACGTATTGGGCATATTCTAGAGATTTCTGTACACTGCAATCTGGCACTGAGGTATGATTCTAAGAGTTTTAGTATCTATCTCGTATACCATAGCTATGCAATTTTCGAAGTAGAATTTTATGGTCAACAAAATCAAATGCTTTTGTCATGTCAGTGTAAATAGCACATATTGGATTCCTTTTAGCTATGGAAGTCATAATATTAGATATTAAGTCAAAAAATGCCATACGGACTGAAGTGTTCTTTCGAAATCCTTTTTGTTCAGTGCAGAAAAGTTTATTTTTTTCAAAGTAATTATACACAGCATTATATATTACTTTCTCTATTATTTTTGAAAATATAGGAATTTTGGCAATTGGTCTGCAATTTTTTACATCTGTTTTATCATTCCGCTTGAAAAGGGGTTTTATAACAACTTGTTTTAGGTAATTTGGAAATCTTCCCTCGGTAATGCAGTTATTAATAATGTGCGCTAGTGGCAGTGCAATTATTTCCTTGACATATTTAATAACTTTTGTAGATACGCCGTCGTAGCAGACAGTGTTTGTGTTTTTTAAGTCATTAATTGTTTTTACTATGTCAATGTATGTAACTGGTTGCATAAATACTGAATGAGATATCAGATTTTCAAAATTATTATTATTGGTAGTATCAGTATGAATATTATTTTCAATTGTGTCAATAAAGTAATTATTAAATTCATTTGCTATGGCAATCGGATGCGTAAAAGTCAAATTATCTCTTTTTAATAATAATACTGATTCTTGGGGAAAATTGAATTTAGTCTTGTTAATTATTTGCCAAGCAGCTTTCGATTTACTTTGGGAAGTCTGTACAAAATGATTATTAGTCTTTGATAGCTCTTGTCACTGCCATAAATGAGTACTCGCCGGTAGTGTGAACAGCCAGCGATCAATTATAAATATACTAGCTTCTGCCCGCGACTTCGTCCACTTAAAATTTCTTGTGACCCACTCCGTCGCATCGCATCGCCTACCCGCGTTATTACTTCGTTTTCGCTTAGTGTTCTTTCTGACGTTTTTTTTCTTTTTGCTCGGTATCTAAGGGTCCTAGTGTATTATTAATCCTCAAGAATTGGGCTATCAAATGCAAAAATTTCAAATCCGACTAACCAACAAATAGACTCTCTAGCTTTAATTACACGGGACCTACAAGCTTTTGTAAGTTTCTTGGTCGAGAATATAGTTGATAGTTAGTCGCTTCCTCGTCAGCGGTGGGACAGGTGCCTCTCCGTGCCAATAGTTGGTACCACAGAACGACACACTTTGAGTCCTTCCATTTGTTTACCGAGCAGAGCAACTCCAGTAAATCGTACAAGCGTATTATGTGTCGAATATCGTTATTTCCCTTCAATAACTTGTGTAAAGTTTTCATTGATATTTCTGCATTTACTTGGTTTTAGAGTTCCGTACCAAAACGTGCTACGGGATTCTTAATTTATTACTAAGACGTCGGCCCGTCTATCTAGGTGTCTGTCACAGGGATTTTTATTCAACAGTAATGAAATTTTCACAGAATACGTGCTAAAACGAAACCTATATCAAATAAAAATGTCTGGTTCCTGTAATTAAATGTCCGTCCATCACACCCAAGTCTAGTTTATGATCCTTTCCTATTTATCTACCTGCGTTCACCTTAGTCGAAATGTAGTGCATACCCTTGATTTAGATCAAGACTACTCGTATGCACTACATTTCGACTAAGTAAAAGAAAAAAAAATATTGCTGAGAAAATAACTGTTTTTTAAATTGTTGTCTATAATTATTTTTCAGTGTTACTTAGTTTAGTCTACAGAATGCGTAGATAACCGCTAAGTGACGGGTCTTTTTACACCCTGTATATGGTACCTACGGATCACATAGTGCGCGAATCTCACTCGCACCTCGCCGATTTTTTTTTGTAAGTAAGTTTTCAGTAATATTTCTACATACATATTTATTTGATTTTTTTTCTACTGTCGTTACTGATAGTCGAGAAGTTTAGTGAAAAGAAATACGACAGATATTGCAACGTATAGAATATTTTACCGGAGTTTTTGTTGGCAGAATGTTATGATAACTTCCTGGGATTTTACTAGCTAAACAGGTGTACTTCCTACACTGTTCGCAGTATCTATTACCCTGGAGATATTTCAAGAAATCCTTGTAAGTTGTAAAATATGTATAAAATGAACTTTGTTCGATAACATGAAGAAGTTACTATCGATGTTATTCTTACAATATCGAATTATTTTGGGAGAAGAAAGCATTGCATTATTTAAATATACATCCTCAATATTAGTTTTTTTTATTATTAATAAATAATATTTTATCATCATCTGCCTAGCCTTTTCCCGACCGTGTTGGGGTTGGCTCCCAGTCTAACCAGATGCAGCTGAACACCAGTATTTGTTTCATGAAGCGACTGCTTATCTGAAGTCTACAACCCAGTTACTGGGTTATATGATACCTATCCCCTGATTGTCAGACTTTCAGGCTTCTGACGACCAGTATAGACTGACCTCCAAAGATCTGTGAATGACAGCCGAGACCAAAAGCTAAACGTGCTTTCCAAGGCACGGAGGTTTTGATATGTAAAGATGGTCACCCATCCACGGACCAACCGCAGCAAGCGTAGCTTAACCTGATCGGTCGACCAGGTAATATTATTCTATATGCACTCAAATTTTTACTTGAGCCTATACCACTGTGAACCATGTCTAAAAACAGTTTCAATACCTCAGAAAATTCGTAACCATCACAGATCACCTCGAAATCGGTGTTCTCTTCCTCGAAATTCGCTTACAGACAATTTGTTACCTAATAAGCGGATGCCTCCATGCAAGACTCCGACTACGGAATCCTCTTAGCATTGAACTAGACGTTCAGAATAGGGCTGTAACAGAATTTGTCCTCTGCTTCCACAAATGCGGAACTTCCAGAAGAAATTCTACCTACGCATCCGCCTCCGCTTCTTTAACGGAGTTATAACGGAGGAGGACTCTTTAATGTTAACTAATCCTTCCTACTAATATTATAAAGTTTGTGAGGATGGATGGATGGATGTTTGGAGGTATGAGGAACATGGTGTAAAGTTCACTCATCCTCCATAGAAAAGGGAGGATCCGCCGACCAGACGGGTGTTGTATCTATGCTAATTGTGCGGTAAACTCTGCTTGCGAGATGCAGGATTTGCGTGACGTCAGCATGACGCGTTGTTCGTATGTGGCGTTGTAGATACCGCTACAGATGTTGTTCCTCTTTCACGCGAAAACTACTGAACGGATTTTGATGAAAATTTACAATAATATTAGACTAGACTATTACATCATCAGAATATAGACTTATTTACATCATCAGAATAACACATAGGATATTTTTTATCCCGATATTCCCACGGGATCGACACTTAAGCGGGTGAAACCGCGGGGCGCTGCTAGTAATCAAATAATATTAAAACTTAAGTCAGTTCAGAAAACCTGGGTACAATAATAAAAAACACTGGGATTCCCTGTATTGTAGAGAATGTGGTAGAGATATAACTCTAAGTTTCAAGGTTTGCAACCATATCACCGCCTCTAGCTTCAGTACCAACCGTACCAAGAGAACTGTTTAGTGGAGCCAGTTCAATTTATGAACCACTAAAAAATCTAAATCTAAAAATATAGTTTGCTACATTTTGATTAGGTACTTTAGGTCGTATTTTTTTTTCCACCTCCGCTTTCGCTAAAATGGCCTCCGAGTGGCCTCCGTTACATCCTTAGTTCAGAACTATTTCTTCTTTCAGGATCTCAACGTAAACGATTTCTGCAAATAACAAACATAAGATTTGAAGGAAACGTCTATGAAGGCGGAACTAGGACTCTAAGGAGGTTTTTGTGATATTTTTTTATGCGTGTGTAATGGTATCCGTGTATTCAGATAAGTTGGTTGTATTTATTTTCTTATCTTCGATAAAATAAAAAAAGAAATGCTGTTCGTTTGTAGGGCCATCACTTGGTTTGGCTATTTTATGGTTTTTATTAATAGTTCGAATTCGGTTCTAAGTACACGGCACGGTTTATTTACTGTACGGCGTATAAGTCGCGCCGTAGAAAAAAACGTGTCCATCAACAAACTTCCATAGTGATTCATAAAACACTGATGACCGTGCCCATATACGGCGAATAAACCGTAGTTTTTCACGGCAAGAAAAACGTGTGAGGCCGGAAAAAAAAATTGAATAAGTTGCTGAGAAAATTGGTGCATTTCCTATAGGAATTTTGTATGACTTACTTATTGAAAATTGGAAAATACAACGTCTGTCGGATTAACTAGTTATACATATAATATAACAGGTTATCTATAGCATAATTCTTTATTGGACTTTAAAACGTAGTAAGTATCGTTGAGTTACAAAGGGGATTCAAATAATTAATTACAGTCATTACGCTCTCTGCGAGTTGAGTCAATAGTAGAATAGTTAGCTCTTTTATTTATTAGTGCTACTTACTTAATTTTATTTTAGCTTAATCCTAGAATTATATCTTAGAAAGTTATTATGCCTTAGTTATCTTTTCGCTTATACAAGAAAAAAAAAAACCTGTGCGCTAACTGTAACTATAAATTCGGCACATGATTCTTGAACTCCTACCGTAGAAATGCTTCGTAAGTTACAAAAAAAAAAATCTAAGTGACCTACGCGGTCAAAATGTATGGAAAAAGAGATATAATATTTTTTTATAACCGACGAAATATTTCTAAACTAGGGAGTCTAGAATCGCCGACCTCCCTAGCGGCGTCAGCGTGGTTTGCTACGCTGACGACACGCTGGTCCTAGCGCAGGGGAGGTCGCACCAGGCGGCGGCCGAAATAGCGACACGCGGGGTTGCGACAATCGTTGAGAGGATCCGGCAATTGGGACTCGAGGTGGCCCTGCACAAGTCCGAGGCCATGTGTTTTCATGGTCCTCGGGACGCGCCACCGTCGGGTTCCCAAATAACGGTAGGAGGGGTTCACATCGGCGTCGCGTCGACGATGAAGTACCTGGGACTCGTCCTCGACAGCCGGTGGAACTTCGTGGAGCATTTCCGACGTTTGGCTCCCAGACTGGAGCGGGCCGGGGCTGCCTTGAGGCGGCTCCTGCCCAATCTAGGGGGTCCAAACGCCTCCTGCCGGAGGCTATATGCGGGGGTCGTGCGGTCCATGGCCCTTTACGGGGCACCGGTGTGGGCGCGTTCCTTGAGGCGGCGACCAGTCCGCCGGTTGAACGCGTCCCAAAGGGTCATGGCCGTCCGGCTGATCCGAGGATACCTCACGGTCTCCGCTGAGGCGGCGAGCCTCCTTGCCGGATTGCCGCCATGGGATCTGGAGGCAAAAGCCCTCGCCCACATATGGGAGTGGCGAGAGGAGGCAAAACGCCGGGGCGTAACTCCGCTGCCGCGAGAGATCACGGTACAGCGGACAGAGCTCCGGCGGGATCTCATGGCGACATGGAGAGTGCGATTGTCGCAACCCAGTGCTGGGCACGCCACAATTGTGGCGATAAGTCCCCTCTTTGAGGAGTGGCTGGAGAGGCGCCACGGCGCCCTCACCTTCCGCCTGACGCAGGTCCTCACCGGACACGGTTGTTTCGGGAGGTTCCTGTTCAGGATAAGGCGGGAGGAAACGCCAGGGTGTCACCACTGTGTGGATCGCCCGGAGGACACGGTGGAGCATACGGTAGAGGTCTGCCCGGCTTGGGCGGAGCACCGCCGCGTCCTCGTGGCGGCGATCGGCGGCGGCGATCTCTCGCGTCCGGCCCTGGTCCAGGCCATGGTACGGAGCGAGAGTGCATGGGAAGCCGTCACCTCCTTCTGCGAAGCAGTAATGCTCGCAAAGGAGGAGGCGGAACGCGTGAGGGAGAGGCTATCTCTGCGCCCTCACGCCCCTAGTCGCCGCAGGAGACGCCCTGGACGTCGGGAGTCACCAGCCGACTCCCGGCCACCGTAGGCGCGGGCCTGCGGGCGGCGAGCTATGGGCAGCTCGCCGCCCGGCAAGGACCAGGCCCGAGTCGACGGCGCGTTGTGTTCCACGCGCGCCTCAAAGAGATGTCAGCAAGAAGTGACGGGGTCCGTTAGGGCCGTTGCCTGCCAGGGCCGCGGGTTGTTCGGAAGAGATACCGTGGTCCCTGGCATAGGCAACTGAAGGAACACGGGTGGGTTTTAGTCAGTAAAAGTCTGATACGCCCTCCTGCTCCGCCCAGAGCGGGAGAAGTCATATGATGATTTCCCACCCAGAAAAAAAAAAAAAAAGAAAAAAAAAAAAAAAAAAAGCGAGTCTAGAATTATATGCTGAATTCATGGTTATAATTTGCGCACTGGTTAATTTTTTTCCTGTATAAGCGAAAAGATAATAATGGCATAGATATATTTTTAGGATTAAAAACACAACATGAACAAGTAAATTGAGTACACAATCCGTCCCCAAAGCTGTCGGACGAAATCAAAAGTCCGACGAAGCTGAAAACCAGATGACGTCACGAGAACTTATTTCGTAAACATGCGAAACGGAAGGTTAGACGGCTCGTTTACATATGCAGCATATTTTACATAAAGCCGAATTCCCGCGCCCCGTTACGTACGGATATTTCAGCCCTTTGGCATCCCAGTCAATGTCGTAATCACGGAGCGAATTCAACGGAATACATTTTTATGTCGCTCATAATATTAGTGTGCAAAAATACAAAATTATGGAATCCACGTTTCAAGTTCGCAATAATAGCTACCTACTGGAGCTTCCATTTAAAGGTTTTATATTGAATTTATGTTTGATACTTTAGTAGGAGTTATTAGTACTCCGCAGTGCGGTATGTTCGGTAAGGAATAATCTCAGGCATGTCACCGCATTCGTTCTTATTATGATCTTATTGCGTTTGGTAGTTTCCTAGTAGGCAATATCTAGTCACATCGGGCCCATATAAGGAGACTTCATAAATTGTACCGCGGATCCTGTTAATACACATTTATTGGGCGAATTTCGCGTGTTAAATGGGGATTGTTTTGGCCATGTAAATGTGTTGGAGCGTATGTAGCTTGTATTTAACAGTACACAGTTACGAGTCTAAACTAATATCATGAAGAGAAAATATTTGAGGTTTTGTTTGTTAATTTGTTACGCTTTCACGCTAAAACAGCTGAACGGATTTGGATGACATTTGGCACATGGGTAAGACCATGTTCTGTATTAGGACATAGAATACTTTTTATCCTGATATCCCCACGGGATCGAGACTTGTGCGGGTAAAAGCGCGGAGTGCAGCTAGTTTGAAATAAATACTTAGATTTATTCTTAAAATGTGGTTCTTCAATTTCAATGAAAATTTCGTGTAATATTAAATAAAAGTCAATCCATCAACTTCTCAGAACGTTAATTCCGATCCAGCCTGTCCCTTGCTGCCCACTCGCAGCGACGCCCAAAGCCGAGGTCCGTACCCCACAGGGGATGCCCTTAGCGTGTATTTGCTTAGTTTTTAAGTTTTTTAAGCCCTGAGTGGAAGGCTTCTTTATTGAGGCGCCCACAGGCAAGCTTGGTTAAGCAGATGACAACCTCATAGGAAGAACTGAAAGATGCCATTCTTAAAAAAAAAAATCTCAGAACGTCACTATTATCAAAACATTGTCAACACACAAATAGACATTTGTATCATTATTTTTAAGTTCTGCGACGCTATCCTCTCTAAAACGTCCACATAAACATTTTCCATAAAGTTTGCCTTCTCAAATCCCATAACTCTCAGTATGGGGCAGTTTATGTGAGGATATATAGCGAACTATCTAAAATCCATCTCGCATTTGCTCAAGTGCATTGCTCCACACATCTTGCTTATCTGTGAAAATATTGCTCTCTTGCGGATTCTGGGAATAACGTAGCCTGTAGGTACCCTCGTTGCAGTCACACCGATCAGATTGACTGTGGGCCCGATACTGCTGAGTGATATGCTGTTTGCTTTAAATAATGGAACTGAGTTATGTTATCGACTGGTACGTTGGCAAAGATCTACCACATTGCGAGCTGATTTTTATCTTATCTGAGATTTATTATACTAAGAAATCTTTGGAGGTGGTACATCGTTTGAAGTACCTTTCTACCACGTAAGAAAGAAAGAAAAATGGGTTGATTTGTCACAGGAACACGTGCATACAAAATAGTACAATACGATACTCGTGACTTAAGCATCAATACTACTTAAGTCACACGTATCGTATACTACATATTTTATAGTACGTGTGACCTAAACGCGCACTTAAGGCGCTATCATTCGGCGCTCGAGCCGATTTGAGGGCGTGAGGTGCAGGGAAATCCGCGGGGCACTCCTCGCGCGTCCCGCTCGTCGAACACGTTAGCTCGCCATTAAAAGTTCGGACAGCGGCCATAGCACAGGTATAATACAGTAATATCAGTACGACTGCAATATTTGAACAGAAGGAAAGATAAAACAAATACAAAAATATTTATTCCTTAAAACAAGCTATAAAAAAAATTGCAACTTTACAGTCAAATAATCCATTATGGTATGTTTTTCTTGAAGCTGGGTAAGTAGGTAATTGATATCAATTATTCTTCGTCCTTGAACCGGTTGAAAATCATCACACCTTGTTTCCACCACGAATAGCATTCCTGAAACAAAATTGAAATTAATGTCTGATTCAAGCAGTAATCATTTGAAAAAAGTTTAAAGATGTTCTCTAGGGGGTATTTTTTATTTATTTAATAACTTCAGTGCACATGCAAAAATGTCCATCTCTTCTGCTACAAGGTTAAGAGTGCGAAGCGCCTGCGTCAGGGGCGCCTCATTCAATAGATTAGTGCGGCCACGAGGTACTGTACTGCCGGCCGCTGAGGCTTTAGTGAGAATTTAGTTATTAATATTTCGTCGCAATACCTTAAAAGAGAAATGGTGTTGCGTGCTGACTTATAACATCCGTAAACCCATTGTGTGCGTATATCAGTTGGCTGAAACTAGAGAGAAATTAAGTAATGTGTACCTAGTGACTTGCCGGTGGCAATATTGCCACTGCCGGCAATATTCCTAGCAACCAACCAGCCAACTTCAAAGGATTCCAAGCGTACTGCCAATATTGCCATTAAAACTGGCATATGCATGAAATTCTGAGTTTCAGTCAAATTGGATTTATAGATGTAGTTTAAGTGTGACTTAAATTCAGAATCGTAAACAAAATGGCAATATTGCCAATTTTTCTACTTGGAATATTTAATCGAGCATAAGCACTATTTTTATTATCACTACCCTAAAAAGCACAAAGTATATCGCAAGAGTAGGTAGGTATACTACCTACCTTGGATGTTCTATGTTCATATCAAAGGAGTAAAAGAGCTTGTTGACGGAAGCTCAGGTTCAAAATTCTGCGGTTTTGACGAATATCTGTAAAATAACATAAATATATACCTACAAATCATACTTGCCTACTGTATTTAGCGTTTGTGTTATTTTGAAATCAATCAAAATAAAATATTATATTATTATAAACCTACATTACACTGCTTGTTGACCTTCTGAAATATTTTACTTTTGTGCCACATTTCGTATGATAAACATCTGCCGACCTATTCTGAAAAAATTGCACCGTGAAAACTTAGGTGAACTGAGTTGTCAATAGTTTGAATCCTTAGTATCGGTTCACTTCACCTAAATCACGGTGATATTTTTACAGAATACACCGGCTGATTCTGACACTTCAATTCTGTCAATTTCTTTCGCTTCTAAATTAATCAAAATAAAATCTAAGATATAAAATTCAACTTTTACTTACTTTACCACGTTTCTTTGGAGATCGTTTTCTTAGTTATTTTTTTTTTATAGCTGTTCATGATTTCTTGTTCCGTTTTATTCGCATATTACTCATTGTTACTCAACAATCAAGTCACGTGATCGCGCGGAAAGCACTGACATATGTCCGTCGTCTAAGAGCGCCGATGCGCGACTGAGAATGACTGAGATGGGCCCGCGAGTGGTTTTGGTGGATATTTAGACTATTTTAGACATATTAATTATTTTAATAATTTTATCAAGACAAACTGAGCAAATTGTGCTAAACAATGTTACTAACTTTTCATTTATATAAAATAAAGAAAAACCGTTTGTTTTGTAGCTCTGAGATTGATTAAACATTACGAAAAGGGGTAACTTTGGGATTTTTTTCTATTCAGCAAAGTTAATCTAATCGTGTTATTAGAAGCGACTGCGTGTCCACCACATCCTTTAAATGATATATCTTTTTTTCAGACTTTTATAAGACAATTTTTTATGTTTCCCATGGATTCAAAAAACTAGTAAGCGCGGTCTTCATTTGAATTATATTGCCTTAAGTCACGCTTTTCTGTGGAAAAATGGACTACTTAAGTCACAGATAAGCGTGACGTAAGTGCGGGTTTAGGTCACAGAGTGCTATAATCAGCCTATAACGTTCCCACTGCTGGGACACAGGCCTCCTTCCTCTCTGTGAGAGGGAGTGGGCCGTAATCCACCACGCGGGCCCAGTGCGGGTTGGTAGACAGAGTGCTATAAAGATAATTGACTCGAGTAGGAAAAATAAAAAACAGGTGTACATCAGGAGCACAAAACAGAAATAGTCGGCAGCTGCACGACATGGCTGTGACAAGATGGCAAGGTAATTACATAAAATCCGAAATTCCATGAAGTTATAGCAAAACGAGAACTGTTAAGTCCTTGTTTTATCTACATTTTTAATCCATAAGTGCTTCTAAGAAATGTAGGTAAGTAAATATAAACACTAATTTTCTTTTTCACGAAAAAACTTAAAATGGAATCTAAAATTGAAAGTCTACTAAGAATATCTACGAAACGTATGCAAAAATAAACTATGTCGTTAAGAGGTTTCGACCATGAATCAAACCGTCTTGCTTGGCACGTAAATGGTGAGTAAGGGATTAGTTTTCAGGGAGCAACATACACCATAAACTAATATTATGATAGTACCCTTCTATGAAAGGTGATGTCCCAATTTGTCATAAACGCAAATTAATGGGCATGTGCATCCTCCCTATCCTTATATACGGCGCTCAAACTTGGTATTTGACAGATCAGCAGAGGCCCAAGCTCGAGGTTTGCCGGCGAGTGATGGCGTACTCCAAGGATACGAATTCAACTTACCGACCAGATACGGAACACGATACTGTGCTCACACTAAGACACAAATCGTAGACGTCACCTAAAAGGCAGCCAAGCTCAAATGGTCAGATACATTGTCCGCCACAGCATGGGTCCTGAAAAACGTCTAACGGCATAGCGGAAGACCCAGGTGAAGACGGCGGGACGAACTTGACGCCTATATGAGGGATTGGTCCAGGATCAAGTGTCGTGTAGTGACAAGTAACTAAATTTAAATTAAGAAAGATGGAGATGTACTGGTCGGTGGTGTGTAGTGTGTGGGTGAGGAAGGATGAAGATGAGTGATAGGTGTGTTGAGGGGGCTGTGGTGAAGTTGCAGATGGAGCTGAAGAGGCAGACCAACGCGAGGCAGGTGCCGGCGACAGGTGCAGGTGCAGGTGAGGGCAGGTGCAGGTGCATGTGCGGCCCGGAGGATACCCGTAGGGGGGCCCACGCAGCAGGAGTAGGACGCAGCACGGCAGCAGGAGGGAGTAGGAACGGCGGAGACGCTATTAGTCCACCAGGAGAGGCGGCGCTCGGATGAGGCGCGGCCCAGTAGATTCAGGAGGGTCTTCTGAGGCGGCCCTTGGATGAGGCGCAGCCCAATAGATTCAGGAGGGTCTTCTGAGGCGGCCGTCGGATGAGGCGCAGCCCAATAGGTACAGGAGGGTCTTCAGAGTACTCCGGCGAGGCGCGCCAGCGGTCCGACTGGTACAGAGGACGGAGGTCGGAGGTGTAGAGAGAGTCCGTCAGGTAATGGAGCCTTTTAGGAGAGGCACGCTGAGTGTTCCCAGGATAGGTGGCCCTGGAGTATCAGGCCTATTTAATGTGTTCGCTTTAGAGGCGAAACGGGAACTGATCCTTACATTGCTTGGATTTATAATGTGAACTCGTAGAATAATACCATGTGGAAAATATGAATTTGAAATATGCTGGTGGCCAGGATTAGTTTTGTAGGAGTATGAATGTATAATCAGCTAAAAAGTTACAGGCTGCTAAGAACCTAAAAGTAAATTTGTCATGGCGACGTATTAAACGTCGCTGTAAGAACTGTCATAATAAAATATATATTAATAAAATACAATAAAATCAATAGTTATTTTGTATTAAAAGTATAGTGTTTATAGGAAAAATGATATCAATCAATGTGGGCGTAATTCCCAGCCCTTGGATTTCACTAAATCGTCGTAGTCTTATATTAAAGTTGATGGCTGTGTCTGTGTACTGATTGTGGATAAAACGTGGCTTGGTGTCGTGAGGAATAGTCAGATCAACACCTAACGGTAACGGAATGCTTGTCTGACCTGGAGGAATGAATGCAGATAACTGTGAGTATGTACATTATGTTACACAAGTTGAGTGGAAAACGGAAAGGTAGGCCTTTGCCGTACAGTGGGACAATACAGGCTTATTACTATACCCTATGCTCAATGATCGCTCTTTGTATAGATAGCCCTTTGTCATGGGTCGGATACACTAATGTAACGGGTTAGCAGGATATGTATCCGGACACATGTTAATCAGTTGGTAAACACATATATCACATAGACATTAATGTCAATATATTTGAGTAGCATTGTTTTATCAGAGGTAAAGATGAGATTTACGTAAGGGCTATGTTAAATAGTACAAACCTGTCTTCGAAAAGAAAAACACGCAGGCCGATACGGATACAGTTTTTAGGATTCCGTACTCAAAAGGTGCCAACGGAACCCTATTACTAAGCCTCCGCTGTCCGTCTGTCTGTTAGCGGGCTCCATCTCATAAACCGTAATAGGGAGACAGTTGAAATTTTTACAGTGTGAATTTCTATTGCCGCTTTAACAACAAATAATAAAAATTGACTAAAGTTAGTAAATATTTATGGGGGTCTCCATACAAGAAACGTGTTTTTTTCTGCTTATTTTGCCTTGTGGTACGGAACCCTCCGTGTCCGACTCGCACTAGGTTTTGAATGGTTACAAAAATTGCAGTACGAACATAAAACTGAAATTCGGGTCATTGTCATATAAAGACTCCCCTAATTATATTAGTCCGTGGTCTTGCATTCATTTCTAACCGCAGACTTGAAACAAAAAACCTTCATCATTATAAAACATTTTCTTCCACATAATATTCTCAAAACATTACTATTTCTACGTTATCTTTTACTTGAGAGACTCGAGCCTTCTCACAGCTAGACGCGCATCAAAATGAGAAATATCATTCATACAAGTAAAAGTAGTAGGTAACAACGTATCCAAGATTCACATTCATGTATGTATATGTGACATCGTTAACATATTTAGGTGTTACCGCGCGTAAGGCATGAAGTTTCTTGAGGCACGTTCAGATTGAACACATTTACATAATATCAAATGGATATAAGTAATCCACCGGCTTCGGAGGTAAACAAAATTATCTGTAACACGTTGCTTAATTAGGTTGAAGTGATTTCGTAGGTGCCTGTCTTTGTTTGTTGTGCTATGCTATTGAAATACTACGAGTACATATAAATTAGGTACGGAAGTACGAAACTAATGAATACTTAAAATCGTTTCTTCTAAGGATCAAGAGGGCTCTAAGAAATTGTGATGGAAAATTAATTTTAGTAAAAAAAGCATAATTAGCCTATAATATTCTCACTGCGGGGAAACAGGCCTCCTCTCTGTGAGAGGGAGTGGGCCGTAATCCACCACGCGGGCCTAGAACGTAGAGAGATGTCATATGTCTTCGTTTTTTTTTTGCTCTAGGACATGCCGGTTTCCTCACGATATTTTTTTTCACCGTTTTGAGAGCAGTGGTGATGAAATAATTTACACAAATAAAGCGCCTACTTATCTGGGTTCGAACCTATGACCTGCAACTCGTAAGTCGCGGCCGTTACAACATGCCCATCACTGCTCCGTAAGAAATTTGATTCTTGAAAATTACATTTCATAAAACAATAAAAACATACTTTATTTTTTTATGAAATGTAGTTTTATTTTTCGTAGCGTGTCGATAGCAAAAATAACACGAAAAAATATATATCCTTTTTTTTCATTTGTTTGGCCCAAAATTCAGCAACACGGATACCGTTCGCTGACGAAGCTATTAGGCCCTCATGTGTGCTGGTGACAGGGTATGCCGTGCAAGATGGGAGGTGAACCATTGTCTGTGGAGAGACACCGCTGTAGCGTTCTGAGGGTCTCAACGGCAAATAGTCAACTTCAAGCCCACTCTGCCTATCTATATAATAAGCTTCACAACAAATATACAATATACAACCTTCAATTCCATGAATGTAAAAAAACAATTGTTCACGAGCTCGAGCGGCTTGGTTACTGTGATATAGAGAACCTATTATTTAAATACGAACTCTAGACAATATTCGCGACTTCTAGTGGTACTTCCCGATCCCAAGATATTACATCGTAGGGCTAGAAGTCTCCTAATTAGGAGTCAAATTCACACAGCCTATATGAGAAATAGTATGTTCTAACTATCATAAAGGCATTCACACACACACACACACCCTCTCACACACACACGCACACTCCTCCACACACTCACCACACACACGTATACACCACACACGCATCCACACACACATAAAGAGAAGTCATACCGATATCTCTAACTTTTCATTCATTGTGTACTTGTTTGTAATTATTTAAAATAGTTTAGTTATCTAGTTACCTAAAAATATGTTTATCCGAGGGAGGAGCAGAACCACCCAATACAAGCATTACTACATGCTTCCTGGGAGGTTCTAGCCACGTAACAATATTGTACAAGAAAGTTACAGAAATAAACTATTTTAATTTTTAATTTTTTTAATTTTTTTTTAATATTAGTAAGTTGTAAGTCGCATCACTAGAATCATGGCACAATACTAATTTACTAAGAACATTGTCATTTTAACATCCGCTTGCTTAGTTAGCAGGAGTGATTCCCTGATCCTCAAGATACTGGTACCCCAAATCTAGGGTGAGTTCCACATTGGTAATTATACCAGACCTTCTGCACTGGATAGCCGTTGTAAATATCTATCTACCAATGTTGTATCTATTTGCGCGGTTGTCAATGACAGGCCACGCGGCTGTTGGTTATCCAGTACATGGGAGACGGAAATATGTATGTATTGCTGCTGTATCCGGGCTGTGTATTATAAGCTAAACAGTGAGCCATCTGCTAGGATTATTGTTTATCTTGTGTTTTATGCTCGCGTGTTACATACATACCTCATATTGCATCTATCATTGTGCCACGCTGTCTTTGCAAACTCTCCGCCTGTAAACCGCTGCAATGTGTTGAGTTTCCGTCTATCCTTGCTCCTTAAAGCGTCCTTGGGTCGGGGAAGAGGGAATGAGGCTGGACACATCGCATGCGGCTTGCTGCTTTCGCATGATTGTCCAGGGTTCTACGTCCAGGCTGAGGACAGGGCAGCTCGCCTACAGCGCGCTGCACGCGTAGCTGAACTGCGCACTGCATGCGTAGCTCTACTGTGCGCTCACCTACTGCGCGCTGCCCGCGTAGCTGAACTGCGCACTGCATGCGTGGCTATACTGTGCGCTCACCTATTGCGCGCTGCACGCGTAGCTGAACTGCGCACTGCATGCGTGCTATACTGTGCGCAGCACGCACACTTATCCGTGCGCTACCGGAGGCCTGCTGACGCGCCGCGGTCTGCGGTCTACTGAGGCCGGACCGGCTTCCTAAAGTCGTACTGGCAAGCCTGTTCCTGGGCCTGAATTTCCGCAACCCGGAGAACCAAGGACGGTACCTTTTTCATCTACCAAGTGCTTGTGCTCAGAAGGACAGTGTGTCCTTACCCGCGACCTAGTCTACTTCTATTACTACCTACCTTTCTATATAACCTACGAGTAACATTATACCTATGAACCTTGCATAAGTGTTTTTACTACCTAATCTAATTTGTTAACGGCCTGCGCAGCTTACCTGCAAAGCCCTAGTCCTTACACCGCATACACACTAGAGGTCTGAGTCCTTGCTAAGGCCTACTTGGGTACGAAGTCTATTTAAGGTTTTCCAAGTATACACGGTAACTTGTGCCCGGATGGGAGGCTCTCAGCCTCTCTGATGGAATGTAATTATAAATTACAAGAAGAGAGCATAAACTCAATAATGTTTAAATAGAATCACCTTGTATTTCTGCCTTAAATAGATTCCGTTTCGGGGTCTTACTAGGTCTTTCCGTACCCGAGAATGAGCGCGATAAAATAAAATTGGAATACTTCCCAAATTACACACTTTAACACCGCCGACAGACATAAATTGGAACACCAAAGTAGAAAGCATTTCAAAAGCATAAATTTTATTTAATAACACTAGTAGATATCTATGACCTAAATCAGATTGCGTCGTGAGAATGAATTTCGTCGAGTCAGAGGGAACTCAAGCTGAATTATCGGCACCGTGCCGCTCTCGTTCCGACTCATTTGGTAGCGTTTGCACTTTACCTTCAATACGAATCGCTGTAATTTTCATTAGTAACGATGACTCTTGAGTATTTTCGCCAACTCTCAAAGATCTATTGAAATATAATCAAGTGAAAGAAATATTTCTGCAGATACTGAATGAGCCTAATAGAAGATGAAAGGGAGAAATGTGGCGATGCTTTTATTTGTACGAGATAAAAGGAGGTCGTTTTCTGATTTTCGGAATCAGCATTTGTATGGCATGAATCTTACCTATATATTTATATAAGAAAAACCATACTACAAAAATAGCAGGTAGTGAAGTGCCCTCTTCAAATAATACAAGTTCTATTTTATCTTGAGAAAATACAAAGAGAGATATTTATCCTTCTTCAGTTCTCTCACAGAATTATCACGATCTCGTTTTATACGTTCTAAGAGATCCTCAAAGTTGCTCCGAGTAGAAGGTTGTGCATGTGATTTGTATTTGTAATAGCATCCACTGTACCAGATTCTAGTGTAGGAATGCAAAAAGGCAAAGTTTTATGGCTTAGAAACAAAATTTATGGCAGACAACTTCCACAATTGCCGTATTAGCGTATATTGGTATAATAAATCCGCTGTGGTGCTGATAAAATATAGCTTCAAGGATGAAAGTAACGTATTATCACGTCGCGCAGTTAATCTTAGCATTAACCTCATACCAGCTCTCTTATATTCCTGCGACCCACTTAAAACTTTATCCATTCCGAATAACATCCTTTTAAAACAAAACTTATGAATTACTTTTCGTATTTAGTTGGGAAGCCAGAAAGCAAACTTTGGTAATAGTGAATTAGAATATTGTTATATAAATCTTAGTTATTATACTTGTTTCTAAAGTTCATGAAACAAGATGAATGAGTGGCGAAAAGATGCTAAGAATTATGGAATAATTTACTGTAGAACATTGCCAATAATTGAGTGATAAAAGAACAATTTGTTTTATCACTCAATCAATCTTTTAGATTGTCCATGACAAAGTGATAAAATGTGCAATGATTTAAAACAGCATAATTTAAACAAATAAATAATAATATGCATGAAATATCAATCAATAGAATTAATTATGAACTTGAAGGTTATATTGATTATTATATTGTTTGTAATTCTGTAAATACATACTTGTTTCGGTCGCGAATCATATTTTGTTCAACATAGAACCTAACACTGACCTGCAACTTACAAAAAACGTAAGAAAATTTTAATTTCGCGAGTTATCCTGGAGCTTTTCGCTTAACAGAGAATAGAGGCTTTTAAATACCAATAGTAAAATTTTAACTGCCATTAGAAATGTATTCAGGACAACAAGATCTTTGTTTTCTGAAATTCTTACAAGGCAGCTTCGGAATTAAAAGACTACAATAATTATGACGAAAATAATGACTGCGAACAATGAAACGGGTATCGTTTCATTGTTCTACTGTTTCTAAAGTAAATCTAGTTAATAATAAATTATGAGTGTGAAGCTAAATATAGGAATCTTTAAACACTAAATTATATTTGTGTAAATGTCAAAATCTCATCTCAAATTATATTCTATAGTTACTGTTAGCACCGGAGGGATGCTAACTGTACCAGGATTAATTAATAAAAACACTATTTGCTTTTATACACCGTGTTCCGGACGATATACATAAACTTCGAACACATGTTCAGACCATGGAAATAAGCATTTTTCATTATGGACACATTAATGAATTCTTATTTTTGATAATTTTCATACAAACTAAATACCTTGACGTAAATCATCCGATATGCATGCCTTTTTATCTCTTTATTCGAAGCATTTGATAGATTTATCATTTTAATTGCACTAAGCAAGAACATAGGTTAAATTAAGACCTTTTCTTACTGCATAGCTCAATTAAATTTCATTAAATGAAATTACGAGTACAAATATCTTCGTAACGAAGCCTTTTTAAGTACTACTTCCTGTGTTAGATTTGATGTGTAAAAGCTATAGAAGCGTTTGCCAAAGTTTATGGATAACGTAAAGAACACGGTGTATAGCGTAATTATTATGATCTTTAAATTAAAAACATTTTTTTATATATTGTCAGCCAAATCTGACGCCGTCACCGTCTTCTATTCTCAATTTGTATTGGAGTTTATCTTAATTATAGTATGCCACAAACAATGCAGATCATAATCTCTACACTACTACAGGGCTTTTTCTCTTTAAATATTATTGTCTAATAGCTAACCCGACAGACGTTTTCCTGTCCAAAATCCATACAAAAATAAAAAATCCAGATTATCTCGAATTTGAAAATTTTCTGGAAATCTTATCCATAAAAACCTAAATCGGATGATATTACGAACATTTTAAAACAAAAAATAGCCAAATCGGTAAAGCCGTTTTCAAGTGATGTGTTTACCAAAGAACAGCATTTCATTTTCATTTATCTAGATGGGAATAAAGTCTACCCTATTCCATTATATTTAATTATCATAACTTTAATACACCTCATCAAAAAGTCTTGGAACAACCGGCGGTCCACCTCTCTCGGATAAGCTTATAAAACGTTGAATATGAAAATTTCCCTACTCTCCAAATAAAAAAGCTAAGAGTTTATAAGCGATTACGTCATAACGGTTGAAAAATGACTTTTGAAATCCGGCCACTTCAACGTCGCTCCACTCAAGATGAATTGTTAAAAATTGACGTCGAGATTAGGAATGATTTTTTATTGTTATGCCTTAACCTCGTGTTTTGTGGCTTCAAGTTCTGGAGTTCGGTCAGGAATTTTGTATTTATTGTTCTATAAATATCAATGGTTTAGCCTGGGTTTCAAGGGAGGGTTTCAAAAGAGATTTTTGTCGATTGTTTTTTATAAGATAGTCACACAAATATATTGCATAGTCATAATGCAGCACTCTTACTGCATCACACACTATCAATCTCAATCTGATTAATTTTGAAGGACATTGCTTCATATTTTCGAAAAATTTGTCTGCTCAATAACGTAAATAACGTAATGAATGTTGTTGAACTATAAAAATTAAAGCCATTGCTACTGATAGTGTTTTACGAAATTCCCTCGTAGGGGAAATCGATTGTTATTTAAATTTAGACGTCTTCTTGCCGTTTCGTGACAGTTGTAAATAATGATAACAAAATTGTGATTGGAATTATTAGTACTCGTAAATACTATTTTTCTTGGCTTTGCATAGATTGGTAATCACTTTGAAGCATTATGCTGCGGGAGACAAATGATGAACAAAATGTCACTTTTTCAGTGTCATACCTACCAGTGGTGAGTTACGATCTTTCGTTCCGATATTTTTAAATTTATAAAAGTAGTCCAGACGGAATTACACCAAAATTCACCAATCTCAGCGGAGGAAGAAATAATCAAAAAGAAGAAGAACAAAAAGAGAAGAAAAGAATAGAAGGGAGAAGAGGGGGGGGGGGGGGGAAAGTTAGTCATTGTTATCGAAGAAAGATGGTCACGAATGATTGGATTAAAGGCCCTTCTTCTGTTTTGTCGATAATAATACCACAGTAATTTTAAAATAAATTCAATAGACTAACATAACATTATTGGGTTTGTAAACCCTTACTTACGTGTACTAGAATTAGAAAGGAGAAGCCTTCCCGTTGGCAAGACTAGCAAGGTTCACTTGGTCAAGTCGCATGCGGGCTCGATCGGTAACTATGTGCTCTTGTTTCTTGTTGTTTTGTTAATAGTAATTAGGGAAAGCTAGTCGATCCGTTGTGTACTAGTGTTTATAAGTACTGCAGTTAGTAGCTACGTACAGACGCCAGCACATCAAGATACTACATTCTGCCAACATTCTTTAGTAGATTTTCAACTTTATCGCTAAAGCATTAGGTTCGTGGTTGATTGGGAAAATTTGATGGTTTCGGGTAGCTTGATGTGCTGGCGTCTGTACATCTTAATCCCAGCCCTGTAAAGCGATCGTCGCGTAAATGCGCGATCGTCACATTCAGTTTGTTCGGTGAACCCGAACGCGTTTCTGTGCTGAAAGGCACTTTCAAGTTTTCGAACAAATGAGTGATAGAATAATCGCGATGATCGCATGTTTGCGCGATGCTCACTTATGTTAGAACACCGCCTAATGAGTGCGAGTTAAATAGGAACAGATTTGGATTAGGGAACGGTTCTATGTACTATACACGTATGGCATTCTGTGAATCAGTCATTCAGCTCTGCTAGCTTAATATAACGATGCCTTAGTTCACAATTGCACTAACTACGAAATTTACATTTTTGAGGAGAAAGCTTTAAAGTTTTTTAAAGTTTAGACGAGAACAGTAGAAAATCCATATAAAATAACAAAAAAAGTATGCATCTATTCGTAAGACTAGTCCTTTTACTCCATCATATCTCAATATTGTAATATTAGTTTAAACGTTACCTTTTCAAAATGGCCAAATAAACATAAAACCCCCATTTAATACATTTGTGCACTAAGATTGATTATGCTGACCGGCATTAAGTGAAAAACTCAAAAATATTTAACAGCTTTACCAGGCTGGTTCAAGGTCCAAGAAGAAGTATAATAATAGTTATGGATATTGCATTAAATAGACAAAATAATAAACCAGTGATCCATATTCATAATGTTTATTTTTATTATAAAACACAAACAGTTTTTATCCACTAAATTTCAAAATCACAACAAAAAAATTAAAAGGACTGAAGCCCAATTATAGGCCAATCTTTAGCTATTTCGCAAAACAATTAGTTTCTGAATCATTAAAATAAGATTTTTTATAAGAAAATTAATAAAGTCAGTCTTCAGTTTCAGGTAACAATTATTCATTTTTACTAATTGATAATTAAAAATTGAATCAAAACTTAAATTTCTTCAACAATGGACTCATCATCTGGATCATCATCAGACGATTCAGTGTCATCACAATTATTGTTAACAATAGCCGCAGTAGTGGATGGAATATCTTTGTAATAGTGCTCATATTCTGGTGGTATAACCCCATCATTTAAAAGTGTTATCAGATCTTTCTTTTTAGTTTGTGACACTGCAATCAGTGATTTATATGCTACTTTCAGAGGTTTCTTTAGTTTACTTATACATGTCTTTATTTTTTTTCATTGTTTTTGTCTTACAAATGTCTATTTCTTTGAAAAGTAGTGAGTCGTGAGTACCAAAGTAAAAGTACTTAATACACTTGTACAGTTCGGACTATATCTCAAAACGGTTTAATGTATTTGTGCACTTAAAAAATTGCCAAGCCCCTTCCAGTAAAAGTACTTAGCACACTTGTGCATCAAACTTTCTTGATCCTTTTGTACTACGACCACATAATACACTCTTGTAGCAATGCTAAACAGTATGAGCAGATATTGCAAATGTATATAATACGTTTGTGTTTTGAAATTTCCTGCAGTTGAGAAACTTAAAATCAGTTAAAGTATATCTTGATTGGTTTTACAAAAATAAAGACCATTAGTATAATACCACATTCATGGAACATTAAACGAACTCATTTAATACAACTGTGACCCACGTTTTTGGTAGAAAGAGATGGAATAACGGTATTTCGATGCGCGGAAACGAAAGAGCATGAAATTTAGTGTATTTGGCATTAAAAAAGTAAAAATTTTAAATTTTGTAGTTAGTGCAATTGTGAACTAAGGCATCGATAATATCTAGTCCTCAGTATTCAAGTTCATTGGAGTGCCTTTACCAATTCCTTGAAGCTACACAGCTAAAGGAAGTACTTTGTACCTTACCTTGGATGACATGTCTTAATTACTCACTGTCTCTTTGGAGTTGTACAAACACAGTTAGTGAGCGTAAAGTCGTGGTTTCGAATCTCAGGTATAGTAATATTCGTGTTTGAAAAGAGGTCAGGTTCGAACCCAGGCAGGCACTTTACTCTGTGTAAATTATTTATCATCACTGCTCTCAAAACGGTTAAAGAAAATATGGTGAGGAAATCGGCATGTCCTAGAACCAAAAATGCGAAGACATGTGACATCCACCAACCCGCACTGGGCGTGGATTTGGGCCCAGTCCCTCTCACAGAAAGAGGAGGCCTGTGTCCCAGCAGTGGGAACATTGTAGGATGATTATGGGTATGTGTATTATGTAAGATAAGAAGACGGTAGATAATTATGGTGAAAACTAAAATTAAATCGTAGTTTAAAAAAAACTTTGTTTGAAAATAAAAATGTACTTAGTGGTGTTTAAGAAAAGATATAAAATGATATATGGTTGCACAAACAACAAAGGACTTTCGTCGAATAATTACTTTAATACCATATAACTGCCTCTCCTCTTTGTTAAAACCACACGTTGTGTATACATAATTATTGTCCCATTCACTCCAATCCTATAGCAGTTATATAGCAGTATCCAAAATACAAGTTAACGTATAATTATTACCCTGACCTAATATATCTTAATGACCGCTCCACTGTTCCAGATTATTAAAGTTACGACGTACCATGTGGTATGTACTATCGCATTCTCCCAGACATTAGTGGAGCTACAAATCATCCATAGATTGGATACATTTGTCATCTTGTTGCGAAGGGATGCATGTTATAATATAGATGTGTCCAAATTATGGCATTTATACCCTGTCCATTAAGTATACCGTTTTTTGACAGATGGAACGAGTGATTGCAGCAACACACAATACATTGATTGATACACGTACGGTATTATAATGTCTGTAAAAAAGCCATAAATAAGATAATTCAATAACATAAGGCAGTTTGTATATTTATTTTATTACGCGTTTTAAAGTTAACTTTTACGAGGGTTACATTGAAAGTTCTTAGAAAATCAAAAACTGAACAAATTAGTTTTTGATTTATATATCTTTTCAAAATAGTGTCCATTTACATCAATACATCGCTGCATCCTATGGAACCACTGAGGAAAGCACTTTGCCCACTCCGTCCTTAGAGGTCTCTTCGATGGCATTTTGAAACGCAGTCACTGCTTCCTCGGCGTCCATAAAACGATTTCCTCGAAGTTTTTCTTTTATTTTCGGAAATAAATAAAAATCACATGGTATGAGGTCGGGGCTATAGGGCGGGTGACCCAATAATTCCACTCCTGACATCGCCAAGTAGTCGATTGTTTGCTTGACGGTGTGCGACGGCGTTGTCGCGGTGAAGGAGGATCCTACTGCGAGGTCGTTTCTTCCGAACTTTTTCCAAGACAAGTGGCAAACAATTGTTAGTGTACCACTCTGCAGTAACTGTTTTTCGATCCTCTAAAATAATTGTTGCGTAATGACCTGTTCTTCCGAAGAACGAGGCCACCATCTTTTTTCAAACGCTTCGACCTCTCTTCACTTTGGTTAGCATCTCCTCGGAAGGAAACACCCAGACAGCAGGCTGTCTCTTAGTTTCAGGACCATAACAATAAGTCCAGCTTTCGTCACCCGTAAGTATGTCGAACACAGTATTTGAGTCACCTCCTTTAAATCTTTGAACCATTTCACAACACCAATCAACACGACGGAGCTTTTGGGCCTCCGTCAAATTATGAGGTATCCACTGGGTACAAAGTTTCCTGACCGCTAAATGTTCATGGAGGATTTTGTACACTTGACTCATACCGATGCCTAAGCTTGTCCGAATCTGCTGATAAGTCACTCTTTTGTCAGTCTCTATCATACGCCGCACAACACTGATGTTATCTTCAGTTGTCGCCGTAGAAGGCCGTCCCTCACGCAGATCATCGGTGAGATTAGTGCAACCACGTTTAAACTCATTAAACTAGTTGTAAACAGTGGCACGAGATGGGGCTTCATTGTGAAAGGTCAATCAAAGTCTATCATAACTTTCTTGTTGACTTAAATGAGATCGTTAAATTCATGCTGACGTGACGCAGACAATTTTCAATTTGCCGCCAAATCGTAAACAAATCGTAGTGAAATGAATAAAATACATACACAATAGTATTGGCAAAAAGTTCCATTTTCAGAGTTTGAACTTATTTTTTTATTATATCGTTTACAAGTGGCCCGTTCTAAAAACTTTCAGTGTCGCCCTCGTACGTAATCTGGATTACGTACGTTCTAAAACAGCTTTCAAAAAACGGTGAACCTAATGGACAGGGTATATACTCGTATATGGTCATATTTAAGGGTGTGGCACAGGTCATCTAACTGAACAGCTTTCTCCAGGGGACTAACGTCGTAATCGCGAAAAAATAACCAGCCGTCTTATACATTTGGATCGAGTATGGGGGTATGAGGTATTCAAATTTTCTATGGGACTGTTGATATTTTTTTCGAGATTACGGTGTTGGTCCCATGGAGAAGTACAAGTCGATGCTTATATTGACAGTTTCACGAATTATAAATTGTTATTGGTGCAAGTCAATTAATAAAATTATTTAATTATTTTGCATGTTACCATATTTGTATGTCTTAAGACAAAACATAGCGTACTATTTTATATGTATGACCTATTGTATAGGTACCTATGTTTTATAAATAAACTCCATGATTTATGATTTATTTATGATTTAAAACCTTAGGTGTTAAGTAGTGTAGTTTTAAGTCTTGCCCATTGAAAGAAATCTTAAGTTTAAGGTGAAATGTTTAGAATGACAAAATAGTTTATTCAAAACTTGTTAAGTTTCTACGATTTTATAAGAAATCAAAAGTGTTTCAAAGTCCATTAAAAAGCACTTTTGAATGTTCAAAGAAGAATTTAATATGGTTTCTAAGCCTCTTCCAAAAGGCAGTTTCGTATAGAGAAAAATGTAATGTTTTTCTCTATAATTCTCACAAATCTTATAATAAGGTTTTCATTTTTTTTAACATCGATGTGTATTTAATCATTTTCATAAGTTTTCTCAATGTACGAGTATATCTTCTCCATACAACGTTTATCTGCCTCATTGACTCGTTTGGATCGTTACGTGGCTAATGAGCCACTGAAGTAACTATTTGCCAATTTCCGCACTGTTAATGCGCGTTGCAATTAGACGAATGGGAATTTCTGAGAATTATATTAATCCAAAAATCAGTCAAAGTAAAACGCCTGACTGGGTTCGAACCTACGACCTACAACTTGTAAGTCGCGGCCGTCACCACTGGCACCACTGCTCTTAAACCAGGCAGGCATTTTACTTTGTGTAAATTATTTATCACTACTACTCTCAAAACGGTGAAGAAAAACATCGTGAGGAAACCAACATGTCTTAGAACCAAAAATTCGAAGACATGTGACATCTACCAACCCGCACTGGGCCCGCGTGGTGGATTATGGCCCGCTTCCTCTCACCGAGAGGAGGCCTGTACCCCAGCAGTGGGAACATTTCAGGATGATTATGTAAACATCAATCTTTCAATATAAAATGGCCTAAATTATTCGACATACAGAAATTAGAAATCCATTTCAGTCGAAAAATGTCACAAAGTAAAATAAAGTACATTGAGTACTTAATGACCACTAAAACGTGGGCAAGAGAGCTATTAAAACAATTTTTATGACTCTTGAACAAAATTGCTCATGTTGGAAGTACTTTAACGTCCATCATTGCTATCGTTAAGCAGCCTGCGTTGTTTATAGCCGGGCTACGAATAGCCTAACCTATATATGGCCTAGGATGGGTGCGTTTAGTTTCTTCTAAGTTACAAAGCTCATCTTCATCATCACAGCCGACTTCTGAAGACTTTTCCTGGTCTAGGGCTCCCGCAAGGATTGCTACAACTGATTTTGCGCTGCCCACATTCAGCAGAATATAACCACCTTCACTGAGTCTTCGCTGTCGCCGTTGGTTCAAATTGTAATAAAAATCTAAACTAAATATGTTCAAAAACTTGGAAACAGAGATGTGTGCCAGCGGAATGCAGCGCTTTCGTGAAGCCAAACTGATTATTTAATCGCTGCATCGTGTACATGCATGTTTCTATGTTTTGGTGTGCGGCACAACAAAATTCATTGCGTTATTTACGTTGGTGAGCAGACAAATTTTTCGAACATATGAAGTTGTGGATTAGCAATATCCTTCAAAATTAGTCAGATTTGTGATTGATAGTGTGTTACGAAATTAGGGTGGTAAGGTTCCCATTTACTTACAGACAACCTTTACAATACCTAATAGGCTTCGTTCTTATAAAGCGGAGAAACCTGCTAATATCCTTAGCCTTATAAATGTATTTTATATAAAGAAACAGTACATTAAGCCGTAATAATGTGCTTTAAGTGTTTTCTGCGGTGTGTGACTACTTAGCGGCCACTTAGTCCGGTAATCCGGATTAGTTTCCTAAAGACATCGTCCTCAAAGTATTAGATAACGTTACCAGTGTACACGTGGTTATACATATATGTGAATAAATATACAGAGTGGCAGGGACTTCGACGCACATACTGTTGCCATGGATTCAGTACATGATTTTGAAACTCGAGATTTTTCGAAATTAAAAAAAAAAACATAACATAACATAATCAGCCTATAATGTTCCCACTGCTGGGACACAGGCCTTCTCTCTGTGAGAGAATGTCTTGGAATTTTTGGTTCTAGGACATGCCGGTTTCCTCACGATGTTTTCCTTCACCGTTTTGAGAGCAGTGGTGATGAAAATTAAATAATTTACACAAAGTAAAGCGCCTGTCTTGGTTCGAACCTACGACCTACAACTCGTAACTCGCGGCCGCTACCACTGCGCCACCACTGATCCTAAAAAAATATCTGTAAGAAATTTTGACCGCGTAGGTATTGCACTTTTCTATAAAAGACCAGTTTTTTTTTTTGATAGCCGACGGTCAGTATCTACTCTGGTATAGACTCATGTGCTGAATTCATGGTTGAAGTTTGCGCGACGATGTTCCTGCCACCCTGTATGTATGATAATTTAGATAATACTAGTTTTTTTTTTAAGCATGTCGAGTCGTTTAAGCACTTTTACCTCGCCTTCTTCTTTGTGGCGCACCAAGAAGAGAATTATGACCATACTGTGACAGTAATTTTAGAAAAATACGGTTTATAATTCTTTAAATATTTATCCCATTACGTATCGAGAATGTAAAACATCTTTAATAGACTGGCTAAAATGCACGAGCTATGACGAAATTGAAACTCTGCTACAAAGTACCATGCGATAATTTGACGATAAGGGACACACAAACACACAAACACACACACTACACCACACACACGCACACCAAACCACACACCACATGCTTTCCTAGATAAAAGTTGAACTTCTTTTGTATGTACACTCCTACATTATTATTGTTTCTACTTTTAGAAGAGCGGGGTCTCCTAGCACAGGTATCTTTATTACTTAAAAGGAGGCCTCTATTGTAAGCATTATATTGTAGAAGTTCTGAAAAAATAAACATTTATTAAAAATCAAAATCAAAATATTTTACATTACATAAACCAACATGGGCACTTATGAAACGTCAGAAGCTAGGTGCACGGTTAAAATTGGTCGTTTCCTATGGAGAAGAAGCGACAAGAAACTCTACGGTTACTCTTTTAAAAATAATTGGTTTCTACAATGTTTTCAAATTACAGTAGGTATGGGAGGACAGCGTAGGCCTGTCAACAAGTACCAGGAACTTGATAAAAAAAATGTTTTATTGATCTAAAGTCTACAAGGCCTACAAAGTCCTCACTTTTACAAAATATAGAAGAATCTATCAAAATAATAGATAAAATATAAAAACCTTATAAAAACAAGTGACATGACTGCCATTACAATCACTAATAAAGCGTTGAAATTGGAATTGTCTGTATATAATGTTAAATAATAAAAAGATTATGTTAAAGAAGTATGTAAAAAATAAATAAATATCGTAATTTGAGAGCAGTTAATAGACATTTACGTAGTTAAAATCGTATTTTAGTCAACCTGCCGTATTACGATGCCAATGTAGTCGTGGAGCTAGGCTGATCAATTTACTTGAGTGATCTCCAATGAAACAAAGCCTTTTAAGCTGTGAACGTGGAACTAATATTTATAGCTCATAATAAAGCCGTTATCACACTAAAAAAATAAACGAATGCTACCTACACGTGATATAATATAGAAATAATAGGACAGCCATTTTTACACGTAACAAGATCCTCCTTACAATACGTTATGATTTTGACAGCTGCTGTCAAAGTTGGATCTGATAAATCATATCAGAAAATATACACAGTGAATAAATGTGTTGAGGCCAGGGTAATGATGATCGATTGTGGGGTAACTTTGGACGTGATTTGTTGGAAAATAATTGGTGAAATAAGACGCGGTTAATGAGACGGATCGTTAGAACGGAAACGTTTGCAGTTTACGATAAAAATTCGAGCATCTTTTGTTTTGTGTTTTTATTTGCGGAATTTATTATTTGAAGAATCTTGAACTTTGCCGCTACTAAACTTTTTCTTTTCTTTTCTTTGTAGATTTAGGGTCTGGTTTACCATTTTGGAATAAGCTCAGGTTTGTCACACTAGTTATTGCCCGCGGCTTCGCTTGCGTGGAGGTCGGAACACATCCTACGGGAATGTACTACCGGGATTAAAAGTACCCTATGTGTTAATCCAGGTTCGTTCAGCCGTTTTTGCGTCAATCCGGAACATCAAGAAAAACGGACAAAAATTCTTCGTTACAATTTAATTATATATGTATACATATTCGTATACGTGTTCCGGACAGGTACGTGTGGCGACGACGGCAGCCGCCACTGCTAGTGGAACCGCGCGTTTGGACCAACCTGTTAAGGGAGGCGCCCCTGACGCGCGCACTCCGCACGCTCAACTTCATAGCGAGTGGGACGAACTTATTTTGTTGTTCTCTGAGTGAATTCACAAGGAATGCATTATTAAAATTTATAATAAGTTATAGGTGTTAGTATAATTTAAGTTAGGATAAGCGCATTTACCACATTGGGTTATATCCTGTAATGGGACATGTAAGTAGATAAATAAATAAATAAAAATGAAATAAATAAATATTTGTCCGTTTATCTGGCAATAATATCGGACAAATTATGAAAATGTTGCATGTTTAATTGGTCTAGTAGAAAGTGTGCATACATAATTCCCTACATTGAAAGTTAAATTGGAACACGTAAGTAAGTAGTGAACTAACTTTAAAACGTAGTCTGGTTTTAAATAGAGTTCCTCTGTACAAAGAGGAAACATTATGAATGTAAAGCGAATTCTTTAAAATATTGTTTCAGTTGAACTGCGGGTTAAAGTTACAGAAGTTCAGCTTTAGATGAGGTTGTATTCGTTAAGGCATCTCTTAGACTATGAAACTTCACGCGTTACGCTGCAAACATTCTAAAGTACATAGCATAATATCACGCTTGCATTGTGCTAAGGATTAGGTGAGCAGAAGAATATAGAAAGAAAGAAAAATAGGTTTATTTGCCACAGAAACACGTGCGTACAAAAAGATAACTCATTTTTTTTTCTTAGCCTGTACAGACCAATGCTGGGCAAAGGCCTCCCCAAATCCAGGAACTCTTTTCATTAACTCCAATAATAAAGAAAAACAAAATAGATCTATAATCACGAGCACAAAACCGAGATAGTCGTCATGACTGTGACAGGAAGGCTTCCACTCAGCATGATGGTAGCGATTCCATGTTTGGCTGGTTACTTTTTCAAGTTCCATGTAACAGGGGCGAGCCAGCCGACACAAATCCAGGCTGCAGGCCGCACCTGAAAATTGAACCCAGGTTTCCACGCTCAGCGATCGCGTTTGCGAATACGATACCAATGCGGCAGTCATTCTAAAGTACCGATAGTTGGTTTACAAAAAACAACGTCTATCGAATTTACCAAAACTTCGTATATTGTTAGATAGTATATTGTGTAGTTAGGGATTTTACGTTAGTTCTTTTAATTTTAGATATTGCAATACGTACCCATAGTAATGCATAATCAGCCTATAATGTTCCCATTGCTGGGACACAGGCCTCATCTTTGTGGGAGGTAGTGGGCCGTAACGTAATCCATCACCACGCGGGCCCAGTGCAGGTTGGTAGATGTCACATGTCTCCGAATTTGTGGTTCAAGGACATGTAGGTTTCCTCACGATGTTTTCCTTCACCGTATCGAGAACAGTGTTGATGAAATTAAATACACAAAGTAGTCTGCCTGGGTTCGAACCTCCGACCTACAACTCGTAGGTAAGTCGCGGCTGTTAACACTGGGCCACCACTGCTTTCTAGCTTCTGTTTCCACTGAATCGGCACAAATCCAGGCTGAGGTCTGCAACTGACATATTACTAATGGATAAAGCCAAACAGTTTTCTATACCTGGAGATCCAACCCAGGTTTTATGCTCAGTTATCGCGTTTGGACTACAAGACCAACGCGACAGTCGATGCTAAAGTAGCTGTAGTTTACAAAGTCAATCGAATTAGCCAAGATTTTCTTTGTAGGTAGGTAGTACTGTGCAAGGCTAGACAAGCTCTTCAAGGTACCGAGAGGAATAATCCAACGGTTTATCTCGTAATCTTCAATAATTATTCCTATTAAAATAATTACGTATTTTACATACATCTTTATCCTTTTGCTTGACAGTCTAATCTCTTCTAATCTTAAATCTTTATGTTTGCCTCGTCTTTTATGCCAATCACTTTTTGACAAAATCGTGGAGGTGGCATATTAGCACCAAATAGGCTATAGTCTCTATAGTACGTTATGTAGTTACCAAAGACTAAACATAGAAAAATCGGTATTTCAAACACGTATCCCGATGCTAACGCTGATGCACCTCAAAGGAATAAAAATATACACCAACCGATTTGCTCCATATAACAGAAATATGAATTTATATTTCACGATTTCTGATATTCTCCATAATTTTAGTGGAGAAGGAGAATATTCACCACACAAATCCGTCGGCGTAGTCTATGTAAAGCTGGGTTTAGTAAACATTATTTGTAATTGGATTTCACGGTTCGGTTTTATTTATATGCAAGTGAGATTCATTGCTTCCATTTATATAAATATGTAATGTAATATAAAATGGAGGAGGATATGAATAAATAGTATGAAGTCTTGCATATTTTATTGTTTACTAGCTGCGCCCGCGACTTCATTCGCGTGGATGTCGGAAAACAATAATGTGTCTCTTTACTAATTATTTTTATTTTTCGAAAATAAAAAGCAAGCTACTCCTTATAACATCGGCTATCTGCAAGTGAAAGTCCCCTCAAAATAAGTTCAGCTGTTTCGGAGATTAGCCGGAACAAACAGACAGATAGACAGACAGACAAAACGTTTTTTTTTTTTTGTTGTGGTGAGTATCGTTTATATGCATTTAGTAAAAAGTTGTTATTTTGCATTACAAACAGATACTCAATCTTATTTGTTTGTAGTATAGATAGAAAATGTATAGATATAGTTTTATTACAACTTTATGCACAAGTAATACTAACCGTACAAAGGCAAACTTAAGCATTGTCTAACAGTCTACCTCAGGGTGAACCAGAAGCGAAACATAATAGGCGAGTTTATAGTGCCTTTGAACTTGGTTGATGGTTTTCGAAGAAATAATTTTGCCCGTAAATAATAATAATGATTAGTACTGGACTTAACATTATTACATTGTTTTATTTCTTATTAAATATGGTCTGTCTAAATAGTATAATAATTATAATAGTGGTAAACCAAAATAAATGATTTTGTTTTTGTAAGTAGGTTTGCACAAACACTTTTACAAGTCAATCATATTTTAAAACTAGATGATGTCGGCGTTTCCTATCTGACTAGTCTGAGAAGGCTGAAAAAATCTCAGAGGTCACAGTCTCTTTAAAAGTTCAGGTTTAATCTTGGTCAGATAATAATATATAATATATCACTAAGAGTGATATATTATCTGATATATTATCGCAGTTTCGTAGCGAAAGCGTGGCACTGCCGTAGCAGACCTAGCGTAGCGTCTTCTATAAGAGATCAAAGGTAAACAAATAATCAATCTGCCTAGCATTTTCCCAACTATGTCGGGTTCGAGTTCCAGTCTAATCAGATGCAGCTAGACACCAGTATTTTACATGGAGCGGCTGCTTTTCTGTCCTCCACGGATAACACGATACTCCTTGGCAAGACTAGTTGTCCGACTTTCGAGATTCTGACTACTCGTAATGACTGTCAAAGATTTTTGAGTGACAGCCAAGAACTATTGCAAGACATGGACCGGTCTCGGTATGTTATGGGCGGTCACCCATCCACGGACCAAGGCAAGCGTCGCGTATCCTTGAATATCGACCCGCGCGGCTGTTATTATTTCCCCACGAGTACGAAAGGTATCTTATAAATATATTTTTATATAAAATCCAATAGTCTATTGTAAAAGTGCCTACACAAAAACAGCCTCACTATAAAGTATCCCCGTTACAGAGAACGCTATGAAAGTGTTGAAGCGTCACGTTATCCGATTTCCGAAGACCGAGGAAAATCAAGTGAAATATAAAGCAAAATGCAATATCTTGCACAATATACCTCTTAATCTAACTAAAACGCTACCCTTTAAAGAATAGAACGTTCTAGAAGACGATATTCTTGGAAACATCCTTTTGAAACAGTAGCCACAAGAATCTCGAACAATTTTCTGGTATTACAGAGGAAATGCAATTACTGCTGTTGTATAACAAGACGTGGTTCTTTATATTATTCTAAGTATCGCTTTAAGAATGTCGCATTCAGTGCGAAGGAATAAGGAGGGTTTTATTGGCACTTCGAAAGTGCAAAGTGTTGTCGTACATTGCATTTACGATTATGACTTATGTTTACGAGTGTAGGAACTAAAATTTTTAAAAATTATAAAATGTGTGTAGCTACTGAAGGAGTTGGGAGTGGCGTGTTGTTTTCATCGTATAAATAATGATAAGTCCCATGTAATGGGGGCCGAGCCTATTGCCATCAACCTGGTACAAATCCAAACGCTGGGCTGCTACTGAAAGATTCCTGAAGACCCTATAATATTTTTCCCGACCTGGGGATCGAACCCAGGACCTCATGCTCAGCCATCGAGGCGAGTAGTGTTTGTAGCATGTTGTAATTTCAGTCTAATTAACATGGATATCTTTTACTCTATCTTTCTCGGACATTAATGGCCAGAAAGATATCTCTACAATCACCAATTTTAGTTATCAGTTGTAACCTTCATCCAGTCAGTTTGACGTTAGACCCCGCATTCTAATTAACTTAAGCTAATCAAAGCAATCATGCGTATTAATGGCCGGTTGTTTGAAATGGTTGGTTAACGTAACATGCGTACGTCAAATATTAACGAGTACGTAATCGTAATTATTTGACGTAAGTCAAGGCCATAATTCTGTAATTGTAATTTGAAATAACGCTGCTTTTTTTTTATTTGACGACAGTTAGCACCATTTTTGACGTATACGCGTGCGTCAAGTGGACGTGAAACAACCTTCCCTTAGGGTTTCGTTTGAGATTGGAAATAAAACATTAGCAAAACATGAGTTAAAAATAAAACATTAAGTAGGATGTCTAAATAATAGTAATATTAGTACAACAAAAAAATGTCAGAACTCAAACTTACAGCATTTATTTCAAATAAATCAATTACAGGCACTTTTGAATTGTCGAGGGGTCGGTTAGAATGATGAAGCTAGCTGCCCATTCAAAAGCGTAGTAGGTACCTATGGAGAAGAACGGGCAAGAAACTCCACGGACACTCTATTAGATCATAAAATTGTTACAACATACAGTTACGTTCATGTTAAAATTATACATGTAAGTATGATGTGGAAAGACGTACACGTTAAAAACAAAAAAGAAAACGATTCAGAAATTAATGTTTATTACTCGTATAGCAATATTTATGAGTCAGACATCTATAAACGTTACTTAGCACTTTCCCTATCTGGCACTTGTAGTTTGACAGGAATAACGCTTAGCCAAAATAGATCTTGGCCAACTAATTCACAAGTCCTATTAGATTACTCAAAAGGTGAGTCTAAATATAGGTAGCTCAAACCAGCTGAATCATTCATTAATCTGAGGCGAGAACTTTCTATAGGTAGCTGTACTTTCAATGGATCTTGCAAAACCATTTTCAGTAATCGTCTAAAAATAGAATATAATTGGCTAAGTGTATAATGGGGTACGTATTGCAATACCTAAAATTAAAAGAACTAACGTAAAATAACCTACGTTCTAAATCCCTAAAATCTAAATATATAATGTTTTTAAATACCTAAGCAACTAACACCCACCTACGAATTGCCTAAGTTTAAAATACTGATTGGACTAAATATCTATCATTCAAAAATATGTTTCTGGCACTCGCCGGCCGCTGCCTCGGCACCGCTCGCTTCGCTCGCTCGGCTCGTGCGTTGTGTGATCACAGTTCTAACCTAACCTAACCTAGCTGTTTCGATTTAAAAAAGATATATGCGTGTAACGCATGCGGGTACAGAAACATATAACGGTAAGGTAAACCAATTTAAGGAACTTTGTACATAGTAATTTCAAGTTTTAGCTTTATGTACTTCAGTAACATATCCATTTGACATTTTAAGCTTTCGGTATTTTGAATATAAGTGAAACAATCATTAGGTATTTAGATTTTAGGGATTTTGAACGTAGGTTATTTTACGTTAGTTCTTTTAATTTTAGATATTGCAATACGTACCCGTATAATGGATAGACCACAATTGGTATGAATTTAGTAGGTATAGAAAATCTGACGGCCAAAACCTGTAATTAAAAACGTTCAAAATCTAGTCGTAAACTCATCTCAGCGACCATCAATTTCAAAAACTTGTCTAAAATGTAGGGAATTAGAGGTATTTTTGACAGATTGGGATTGAGATCAGACTGTGAACGTTCTTAAAATTACGAGAATCGCCCCTATGAGGATGCAGATTGATATATGGTATACGAACGGCTCGAGACTTCATCGTCCGATGAGATAAAAAGATAGAGCTTTGATTCCGTTCAAAACCCTTCGGATAATGCCAAAACATGTACATTCACACATACTTCATACTTGGCTTTAAATTAAAATAATATACAGGTCAACCACCATATAAATCTAATCTATACCAAAGTATAAAACAAAGTTGCTTTACGTGTCTGACCCTTCGTATTCACGCGAACGTAACACGCGTAACGTGGATCCACGCGAGACACAATGGCTTCTTAATTGTTTCTGTAATTACGGCATTCAACCGGTTAAGTTTAAACTACTTCCACATCACATCATCATTTAGAAATCTCGGTGTTTTGAGATGTCGCCACATCAGTAAATTGCACGCGTGCGAAGCATGGGCGGGTCATACTGGTGACCCATCCATCAAAAACCATCAATGAATTATATTCTTATGTGCATGGGGCACCTAATAAAATAATTCATTGATGGTTTGTTTTTACTAGCCTACGCTGTCTCACTCCTAGGCAAAGGCCGGGTCCACTCCTTCCATCTTTCGCGAGCCCCCTTTCTGTTTTGACAGAAGCTACCTAGTCCCACCATCTACTACGTGGTCTGCCGCGACCCCGCCTCGCTGTCGAAGGGCACCAGTTCTGTGCTATTTGCGCCCACAGTTTGTCGGTGTACACAGTACATATACGGCAGACATGTCCTGCCCAGGCCTATTTAAGTTGAGCAGCCTTTTCAGCCACGTCAGCTATCTTTGTTTTGGAGCGTAGTATTGTGTTTCGAACACGATCCATTAATTTAACGCCTATTATAGTGCGCTCCATTGCTCGTTGGCAGACCTTGAGTTTGGACTTCTGGATGTTAGTCAAAGACCAAGTCTGTGCACTATGGGCTAAGACGGGAAGAATACGCATGTCCATGAACCTGCGTTTCAGTGCCATAGGCAACTTTCTTTTCTGCCTGTTATGTTTTTTTAACCTCTGCCTGCACGTTTTTTTCCATTTCCTGTACTGACTAAAATAAATCTCAAACACCAACATTATCATGAAGTTATCGACGTGATTCCCTGCACTTTGCCAGTGGCTGACATTAATGCATTAATAATTACAAACAGGAGCCCCTCTTTGTCCCGGTCCATTAGAGAGACGTCATTCCGCCGTTACGCTGAGATGAATGACCCGCCACTCAAAGTGTAATGCACTGTTAATTTTTAGAGCCTCGGCCCTGAGTGCTGGTCATATCTGTCGGTATTGACTTTATTTTACTTTTAGTCCTCTTCAGTTTTAGGAAAAAAAATAGATAATTGATCAAAAGTATTTTGTTTTTGATTATGATTTTGTTCTGTGTGGTTAGCATAACCATAATCAGCTCATAGTGTTCCCACTGTTGGGACACAAGCCTCCTCTCCGTGAGAGGGAATGGGCCGTAATCCGCCACGCGGGCTCAATGCGGGTTAGTACATGTCACATATATGTCTTCAATTTTTTTGTTCTAGGACATGCCGGTTTACTCACGATATTTTCCTTCACCTATTTGTGAACAGTGGTGATGAAATAATTTACACAAAGTAAAGAGCCTGTCCGGGTTCGAACCTACGACCTACAACTCGTAAGTCGTGGTCGCTCACTGTGTGGTTCTTGGTAAATAATGGTAATATTTTCTAACCAGTCTCAGTATTCGCACATCCACTCATCAGTATTAATTGGGGGTCATACAAAATTGAGTAGATTTTCGAAAGCATCGTCTGTCTGCTAAACAATCTTAACCGCAAAATCACAAGCCGATAATCTCAAAATAAAATAAAAACTATTACATCTATCTATACCATTAACAATCCGTATTTGCAACAAAAAAAAAATGGCTATTCAATAAATTGTATAAATTCCACCATTGGATACACTAACAACATACAAAGGGGATTCCCGTCGTCTAAGTGTCAAAACTAGTCAGAAGTAACCACAAACGTTTGCTTTCACAAAGCCGCATCGAAACGCTCCTCTAGCTAACACAGCGGCTTTACTTCTGCCTCACCCAACCCCTAACCAAGGCTCGTTTACACATACCCGTATCCTGTATTTACGCACGAGTGTAAATAACTTACACTTACACAAGGGACATCGATACGCAAACTGTAACCATGAATTCAGCGCATGATTCTAGACCCCTAAAAAAATGTTCTGTTCCATACATTTTGACAGAATTTTTTTTGCGTAGTTTTTCTATAAATCAACAGATTTTTTTTTGATAACCGACAAAAAATTTCAGCGCAGGGGGTTCAGAATCATGTACCTACTGAATCCATAGTTACAGTTTGCGCGTGTGTCCCTGCCACTCTGTATATTTTACGCTGTTATTAACATAGCATTATCGAAATCGTAGTGTTATGAAGTACCTATGTATTTCTTTTCAAAGTTGCATTTTTTTTCACAAAGCAAACTCTTTTGAATTTTACGTAACCATAAGGTTTTTATACTTGTATGTATCTATCAGAAGGCCAATTCTCGTAAGTTAAAACGTTCAAAATCAAGTCGCAATCTCATCTCTGCGACAAACAAATGTCAAAAACTTGCCAAAAATGTAGGGGAATTTGGGGTATTTTTGACAGATTGAGACAGATCAGACTGTAAACGTTCTTAAACTTATGAAAATTGCCCCTCTGGTGTATTGTGTTTCTTTTAGTCTGTGCTAAATAAATGTATTTTCTTTCTTTCTTGTGACTGTACTTAT
Organism: Apamea monoglypha; assembly: GCA_911387795.2. Classification (NCBI taxonomy): domain Eukaryota; kingdom Metazoa; phylum Arthropoda; class Insecta; order Lepidoptera; family Noctuidae; genus Apamea; species Apamea monoglypha. The sequence goes on from OU426918.1 coordinate 8,206,629, forward strand.
TACTAAAAAAAAAATGTGGTAGCCGACAGCCAAAATTACTGACATACGACTTGAAATGCAATCGCCGATTAAATGTATATACATTTGTCATACAAATGTCTGTACCGAGCATGACTTTATAACTTTTGGTCATTCAATACCTATAACACCTCGTTAGTCATTATTTACCAATTACCGTTATTGCTTACCGACACAGTTCGAGTCACTAGCTCGAAAACCACTAATTAGTCGATATTCAAGTCGGCGACGTGTAAACGGGGCTTCACTGGTCTTCAGTTCACATTGTTTTTGTTGACGTCGGATGTGTAAGTACGACAGGACGGCGTGTTGACAGGAAACTGACGTCAGTTCAGCACGTGTAAGTCTCGCTTGACACACCTATGTAATGCGCTAAGCAGTTAAACAGGACAGCATGTGGGCCACTTCCTCTGCTCAATTTACTGGTGTTTGAGTGATTTATGTCAGCATATATGCTTATGGCTTTTTGTCAGTTTTAGTTACAGCTTTTTCATTATTTTCTTCTCAGTCTTAATAACTTAACTCCGACTTTACAAACTCTACATTTATTCATCTAAACGTGCAAATGGGCCTAACAGTAGCAATGGCTTCCGTTTTGACAGCCCAATAAAATTCGTAGCGTTATTTATATTCTTGAACAGACAAATTTTTCGAACATATTCAGATTGTAATTGATAGTGTATTACGTAATTAGGGTGCTGAGCAACGCCGTGTGAACGGGGTCTGAGGCGTTAAGTAATAAAGACAACAACATACTCCTTTCCGATCTAACTTCCAAGGTATTAAAATGTCCGCATTCAATTTATCTTATCTGACTTCGTAGCATTTTCTATTTCTAGATGAAAGTTTATTCCACTTATTGCCATTTATCCTCGGCGAGCTAAATGAGCCTAAAGCTTTCCTGTCACAGACAATTTATGTGTACGCTATCGGGAACGAGTACGCCCGCGTTTCGTTTCGCATTTCAAGGACAGTGCAAGATTCATTCGCTGTCTATATGTGTACAGGGCTGTGTGTATTTCTTTATTCAGTTAATATTACGAGTATTTCAAACTCGAGAATTTAATATCTCCGAGTAAACTCAATTTCAAGCGCTCTTAATACATTTATCAAGCTATTAAGGAAAGTACAATAAAGCGCATGACTGGCACTCCATTTTTGAGTAATGTACAAAGGATAAGTGGCCAAAATGAAAATAAAATATAAAGCGAAACGTAAAAAATAGCGATTTTAGCGAGGTCTTAAGCCGATTTCCTTCATTGTCTTATTTTTAATAAAGCTTTAAAAATGATTAAAAATACAACAAAGGAAAGAAAACCCGCTCTCATCGTTCAAGATTTGTAAATATGCAAAGTGTTCGGGCGAAACTAATTTGTTTTCCTCGGGATGAAATTAAAAAGTATGACAAGAGATACAAATTGCTTCGCCCTCAATTTGTTCGTGTCCCGACTTCAGCATTTTGTTTGTTTTTATAAAAGCTCATTTATTAGTGAAACCGCAGTGCTATGCTTTATGAATTTCCCTTTTGTGATTTCGGGTGAAACAAACAAGCAATAAACCTAATTCTGCTATTGAAAACGAAGTGGGAAATTAGATTCTGTTAGTAGATAAGTCGTGTCGTGTTGTTCATGTTTATCTGATTAATGTATAATTGAGTACTGGGAAGTTAAACCCCTTATTTGAGTTAGTTTGTTTTCGTGTATGTTAGTTAAAGTTCCTGTTCTTGGCCTTCGACCTGGCCTAGTAACATTAGGCTGACATTCAGCGCGGTGTTGCCATAAACAATTTCAAATGAAACCGCTTTGTGCTCGAGTTTACGTAGTGCGGTTACAATGAAATGCATCGTATTGGTAGCTCGGGGGGTTCGTGTGGGTAAAACATTGATGTTACCTATTTGTAACGTTGTAGAGTTTCTCTTGTATCTTTAGGGAGTTATAGTTACCTACGAATACACCTAAGAAAAATATACACGATATAACTACCTAGTCTCGTCATGCTGAGATAGGAGCCTTTCGCCCTCGTAGGACTTTCTGTTTCATTTTAATTTTTGTTACTTTTTTTAAAAATATAATTTGGTTTATTTTTTATTTTTGACTGTGTTTAGTTTAGTTTGAGATCTTCATGTACGAGTCGTTATAAATACTTTTCTTTCTTTCTTTCATCGTGCAAATAAAGATAGATTATTTATTATTTTAGTAAGCGCCTCTCAAATGAAATTACTACTGTGGGCCTAACACGAACGCGGGAAGTGAACGTAACGTAAAATCGAACAATTTTTTGATCGAAAATACAATTATCTTAAAGCATTTTGATTAAAATTTATACAACAATAAGTGTCACCCATAGATATGAATAAAGACTTCTAACTAAATCAATTTATGTGTGAAACCAGCATTTCCATTTCGTTCAAATTAACGTGCAAGGCTCACTGGGCTTCATTCCAAACTTTTCTTATTTACTTTCATGCAATGTTCGTGAAGAAACAAAGGTGTACAAAAAACAAAAAAACAAATTTCTTAGCCTATATTTTGTCCCACTGCTGGGCAAAGACCTCCCCTTGTTTCTTCCAAACCTCCCTGTCTTGTGCGATCTCTGGCCATGTTGGCCCTGCAAATGCTACAACATCGTCGCACCACCTTCGCCGTGGTCTACCTCGACGGTAATGTCCTCCCTCAGGCGTCCAGTGAGTGACGATCTTTGCCCATCGCTCCGGGTGCCTACTCCCACTTCAACGTGGCTGTTTTTTTCCAACATCGCATGAAGCGCAGCGTGGTGTTTGTAACTCGATCTGTACGCTTATCACCTATTATGAAAAAATATTAACAAACCTTATTTTAATTAGAAACTATATTCCATAAAAACAAAAACAATTGACAAACGACCCGTGGCGAGGCGTTAACAGACACATCTGCACTGTTTTTCACTAAAAGTAAGTAAATATAAGCTGGCGACACTGTTAGATATTTATTCGTCCCCTAACACCCTGTACTACCATAAATCTGTGCCGTCGTGAATATAGTTTGCATTATTATGCAAAGTCAAGTGAGACCGTGGTGTGTGAATAAGAAAACGCTGTGACAGATGCTTTTAAGAACAAACCTTGCTTTTTTTGTTTGTTATTGATTGGATATCAATAGATATCGTTGCTGTATCTTTTCCAGCAAAAAAACTACTTATCTTTAACAACACTTGGATGAAAACAGCAGACGTTTCAAACTATAATCAGCGGGTTAATTGCGCATCACTCTATGGGTAGCAACAAGTTGTTGTGCAGACAAATTTTTCGAACATTATTAAGCAATGGATTAGCAATATCCTTCAAAATTATTCAGATTGAGATTAAGTGTGTTACGCAATTGGGGTGCAAATCATGAATAATTTGTCTGCCAAGCATGGTGATTTCCCTTTTGTGACGGTCATGTATTATTGTACAATAGAAATTTTTAATATTTTTGGGCTAAATTGAGATTATGGATATGCCAGGATGAGATTATACTAATAACTTATAAAGAAATAGAAAAATATGTCCCAAATATTTATTACGAGATAGTCACAGATGGCTATACATATATACATAGAATGGCTAATAACAATGTGCATATTACGTAATGTAATCGGTACTTTCATTAGTGACAATTAGTGGTGTTTCGAGTCATCAATCCTATTCCGAAGTCTCGACAATTCTCTCTCGGGATTAACACAATGATCGCACGGATCATTGTCAAAACCAATGATTTACAACCACAAAGTCACGAGCTCGAATTCAATTGTTTCCTAGAACATGTTAGTTTTCAATGTCCGTCACAGATTCATGAAACAGTCAATCAAAAGTAGATTGAATGACTATAGTTGTTGCGTTTTAGCATGACAATAGCGGTCATTGCCCTTTCCATAATGTCCCTCTGTAGGAACCCAAACAATAAACTATATTTGGTTTTTCGTTTAGACCACGACATATATTGTTTCAGGACGAAATAAGGTCTTTAACGGACTTTATTTCAGTTTTTGAAATAAAAAATTCTAGAAAATGCAGGTGTGTCAATGACCGCTATTTCCATATTAAAACGCGAAAACTATAGTACATTTTAACGTTCTTGGTGGAGAACAAAGTTAGTCTGTGGACGAATATTTCAACTGGGTACGCCGTCATTAGTTACCGGGCACAAATTTTGCAGACTTCTTCTGAATAGGTCGTTTCAGCAGTGAAAAGTAGGTGGCAGCGGTTTTAATAAAGATTTGTGTAAAGGGCACTAATGCTATATTTCAGTTTTATTTTTAATATAACGGAATGATTTATCGTATTTGCAATGTATTCATAAATGTTGAAATATACACATATATTTCTAACTTAAGTATACTAAGGTACGTATTTACTGTGATACAGATTTTTCATTATTCAGTTTTTGCCTTTCAGTCATAAGTCTACCTATATAATAGTCATTTGTTGATTGTTTGTGTTTAGTTGTTTTTTTTTTTTTTGTATATTATTTTTAATTTGTTAGTTTGTAAGGTATATCTCTATAAGCCTGAAATAAATGGTTTCTTATTATTATTATTTACTGCGGCTCATAAGCTCTTTACGCCATTCCTATTTCAGTCTCAGACATTATTAAATGAAGAAAGCGTGCTCAGCTTTTGCGGTCACTGTCTGGAAGTGGTCTAATCATGGAAGTCAAAAAGCTCCTTGACCATACCAAGTTGGGTAAAAAGAGGCTAAGGATATGACAAGGGGAACATATTTAAACAGACTTTTTTCAAGGCGGCAGCGGTAATAATAAATTACTATTGTAATGTGAGTAGTGGTGACCCAGTACGCAGTGGTGTCAGCCCTGATAAGTTGTAGATCGTGAGTTTGAACCCAGGCAGACACTTTTCTTTGTATATTTAATTTCATCACCACTGCTCTCTCTCAAAAACGATGAAGGACCAAAAATTCGAACACATGTGACATCCTCCAACCCGCACTGGACCCGCGTGGTGGATTACGGCCCACTCCCTCCACTCACAGAGAGAAGGCCTGTTTCCCGGCAGTGGGAATATTATAGGCTGATTTTGCTGATGGCAATAGGCTTACCTAGTGTTACATGGGACTGAAACGGTGAAGAAAAACATTGAGAGGAAACCGGCATGTCCTAGAATAAAAAAATCGAAGATGTCACATATCTTCGATTTTTTTATTCTAGGACCGAAACCGACATGTTTTAGAACCAAAAATTCAAAGACATGACATCTACCAACTCGCACTGGACCCGCATGGTGGATTATGACGCTCTCACAGAGAAGAGGCCTGTGTCCCAGCAGCGGTGACATTATAGCCAGATTATGCATACTATTGTTATTGTATCCATCAAGGTTTTTTTATTTTTTATTTTATTTTGGGATAAAAAACAGGAGTACAATTAAATGTATTACATACTTCTTACTACTTAAAACAATACTTATTATACTACTAGCAGCATTATCCACTTATTACTTATATTGACATTAATGCTACGTGAGACCAAAAATGAAATGAAAAAAAAAAAAAAAAAAAAAATAAAAAAAATAATAATAAGGTTCATGCCATTTGAATCCAAAAATCGATACCTTGAAAACAACAACATTATTTTCATATCAAAACCAATAGTTTCATCAGTCCTTGACCAAAGTAATTAACCTATTCAAATGTTACACCTAGATTAAACGAATACACGGAGTTATAATTCAACGTTTTGTTACATTGTACGCAATATAATGTTAAAGGAACCTGGTGGTTATTAAGGAAAACACGCGATTGGACGATTAGCCACTTATTAAATGCATGCTTAACCTTATTCGATCGATCGACGATCAATGGGATATGATTAATGTTATTTTGTCACGTGAAATATAAATTTTAATAAAAAACGTTGTATTAAATTAGTTAATATTTAGTTACATTTGGTATAATAGACGGTAATTTGTCATGGTCAAAAAATGTTTGTCGGAATTATTTCATTACTTGTTTTTCTTTAGGTTTATTTCGAGAAATGTCCGGTTTCTGTTTTTAGAAACGCAATGTCATCATCGTCTGCCTAGCCCGTTTCCCAACTATGTTGGAGTCGGCGTCCAATCTAACCGGATACAATGAAAAAATGAATCTGAATACCAGTATCTTACATGGAGCGACTGCCTATCCGACTTCCACAACTAAATTACTGAGTAATACCTCTTGGTAAGACTAGTTGTCGGAGTTTCGGGTTTCTGACGACCCGTAACGACTGTCAAAGACCCATGAATGACAGCCGGGATCAACGGCTTAACGTGTTTTTTCGAGGCACGGAGGGGTTGGTATGTAAAGACGGTCACCCATCCACGGACCAACCGCGGCAAGAGCTTAACCTGATCGATCGACCCAGCCACAAGCCCCTCATAAACGTAATGTGTCCTAATGATATTGTCATGGAATTAGTATGTACTATCATTATGTCGACTCCGGTTATGAACTCCGCAATTCTCACCGCCGGCGCCGCCCGCCGTTTCCGCTGTCTCACGACAGCAGCCGAAGATTGCCGGAGGCGCCCGATCATCCTCCACGGGTTGAAGAATTCAAGTGAGAGGAAGTGGGCAAACGTTGTTGTAAGCCCGCACCACCGTTCCTCTCTTCGAACAATATAGGTTGAACGACTGAAGAGTAAAAGTGAGGGAGATAGTCGAGTCTCAGACGAACGTGTACGCAATATCTTACACCAACATTTAGATATGAAGAAGCGTCCGCGCGATGGGTGCCGCGTTTACTGACTGTTGATCAAAAACGCATACGTTTGACCATTTCGGAGGCAGGTTTGGCGTTGTTTCAACGGGATAAAACCAATTATAACAGTAGACGAAACATGGATCCGCCACCATACCCCAGAAACCAAGCAACAATCGAAACAGTGGATTATCGGCGAACCAGCTCCAAAGAAGGCCAAAGCAGTTTTATCGGCCAACAAAGTGATGGCTACAGTTTTTTGGGATGCACGTGGGGTAATCCATATTGGCTACCAAGAGAAGGATAAAACGAATAACGGCGCATATTATGCCAATTTATTGGACCAATTTGACCAAATTTTACGTGAAAAGCGACCGCATTTGGCTAAGAACAAAATCCTCTTCCACCAAGACAACGCACGAGTGCACACCTGCGCGATTGCCATGGCCAAACTTCATGAGTTGCGCTATAAGTTGCTTTCTCACCCGCCGTATTCGCCAGATTTAAAAATAATAATATATGAATAAGTATTTCCGTATCTCTACGTTGACGTCGTGGTGGGGCTTGCGCGCTCTAAGCCCTAGATCTGTGATGGAAGAGTTCACTTTTCCTGCTGTTGCGACCCTACGGACCCTATCTCCCGGGAGAAGTCTTGTTCCTCACTTCTGGCTTGCCTTTATTGGCCGGCTGGAGTGAACACTGACAAGGAACAGAGGTCCCACCTCATTATTGGCAACATTTATTGGCTGGCTTGAGTGGAGATTCGCGAGAGCAAACGTGCTCGGAGGAACGAAGTATTTCAGTAAGATGCTGGTAGGGATCTTGACCGTACTTCTGGGATTGTTCTGATAGCCTTGGAGTACCTCTCCACTCCTCACAAGCACCTCAGGACATGTTGCCCCCTTGTTGCTACGACACTGTGTGCTAGCGACCGTTTTCGGGGGCCCATTATTGAGTTTGCAAGTCACCCCCTGCCATTTCATCTGTGAATATTATATTTCATTGGTCAGGCAGGGGACATAGACCTTCTATAGTTCAAGGTAACCGATCCACTATAGCCACCCAAACCCATAGCCCGGTATATTTTGTTTCCATTTTCTGCAATAGTCCTGCACCAATCGGGGGTGGTCCTTGGGTGCACTTGCATGGTGCATACAGGGATAATCGTCGGTTGGTGCCTCCTCATCGTTTAAAATTGTGTAAAGGGCCTCTGCGAGTTGGCTTCGGCCCCTCGTACGCCTTCCAAAGGACCGGGACCCCATGATCTCGAGATATGCTAAAACCTAAAAAAAATAATAATAATGGCTTGGTGGGAAAAGATTTGGCTCCAACGAAGATATCATGCACGAAACCAATGCCTATTTCGAAGGGTTACCTAAGTCGTACTTTATTGAAGGGATCGAAAAGCTAGAGAAACGCTGGATTGCATTGAGTAACAAGGAAACTACGTTGAAAAATGAATAATAATAATTAAATAAAATTGACTCCTTGTTTAATTTTTACCAGACTTATCACTCCGCCCTCGTAGTACAACCATATTGCAGTTCTAGTAATAAAAAAACAGCCAGCTATAAAAAAGCTCGTGACTGTCAATTGTTTTTTAAACCAGTTGCTTACCTGCTTACAATAATCTAAGTCGCAAGCCGCCGCTTAAAGTCTAAAACGCTAAATCTAAGTCAAAAACTATATTTGATTGTAGAATTAGTTGTTGCTACCGTGAGCACATTTGTCAACTTAACAGCACACATCCCGGTTTATTTATGTCTCGTAAAAGCCTGATTGATTACGTTGAAGCGCAGATTTGTACGCAAAATGGATAATAATACATCACCCAAATGCAATTCCGAAAGGGGATTCCCATCACGCGTATGGGAAACGAACCATAACGGAGAATATTTCTTAGGGAGGATGTATTAACACAAACATTCCATAACTATCTACTGTTTTATCTAATGCAGTATTTTTGTAGTTTTTTCATCTCTTCTATTCAATCTTCTATGTATTATCTCTATGTCATTGTCGACAATTCTGCCAATGTCAGATGTGATATGAGAAAACGTGTAAAGGAGGAAAAAAAATACTAAAAACCTTAAATCTACTATTTAATAGCCTGTGATGTCCCACTGCAGGGCAAAGGCCGGTACTCTCTTTCCACTTCTCCCTGTTCAAAGCTGCTAAGGACCAGTTCTTATTGAAGGAATCCATCTCGGTCTGGGCCTGCCGCGATGTCGCTTGCCATTAAGCCCTCTTAATTTTTTGGATTTGACCAAACTTACGACCCAATGGGTCCCTACCCATTGGGTCGTAAGTTTGGTCAAATCCAATACTATTTGATTAATAAATAATTTAATTTAATGTGAAACTTGTTGACGAGTGTACACCGAAACAAACAAATAAAATATGTTATTAATTATAATATTAAATATGTACATAAATGATTACAAACAACACATAAATCATTATAATATAATGTCATTGACGTGGATAAAAAACATCAAAGCCTCAAAGAGATCTAAATTTAAACATTATTAAAAGCATTTATTTTCATAAAATTAAATATCTCGTCACTCAAAGGTTTTTTTTTTAAGAAAATTCAATTTGCCCGCATTACTATTCACAATTCTATCTAATACACCTGATATTAATTTTGAGAAGAATCCATTTCAATAAAATTTTAAAAGAAGATTGACGTCTATTGAATGTTTAAAAATAAAGATTAGGTACTCCAAGAGCTTTCAATTTCATATTTTACTAGCAGGGCCCCGCGGTTTCACCCGCATAAGACTCGATCCCGTGGGAATATCGGGATAAAAAGTATCCTATGTCTATGTAATCATGGTTATATCCGTTCAATAGTTTTTACGTGAGAGAGTAACAAACATACATCCATCCATCCATCCATCGTCACATACTTTCGCGTTTATAATATTAGTAGGATTTTTAAAACTGCGAATTATATACTCAAACGTTTTAACATACCTATCTTTGACGATACCGCCGACATCCCTACTTGCGTGGGAAGACTGAAAACTGAAAGCGAAATTCAAATAAAGATTATTTACATTACAGTGGGAATGAGATTCTGCCATTTCCTTTGATACACTGTAACAAGGAAAATTTCAAACGTGAAATTTTGACGCTGTGTTCGTTTGAATCGGTATAAAAAAAATGTGTTTAGTCTCTTAAACGTAAGCAAAATAAAAATAAAAAACTTTTTGCTTCGGAGAATAGGAAGAGTAAGAACAATAAAAATAAATTGAAGTTGGATAGAATTTTCGCTTCGCGAGTTTTAGTAGCCGATTTGGCGTAACGAGTTTGTACCGCGTTTACAACCTCACAAGTTTTCGCAGCAAAGTTCACTGGCTCCAGTTTTTGTACGGACTCGGACGATTGCAAGCCTGTCGAAGTTAGCTGTGTGCATGAAACTTACTTTTTTTTTATTTATTTATTTGATATAGGCACACCAACAACTTATTCACAAATAAGATATGTACAGACATTTACGATGGGATTCTGTGTACATAAGCTACTTATAGGCATGCACATCATTCATAAAAAAAGGAAGAATCTGAATTACATTTGAAATAATTATCGAGAGTAAATAACATATTATAAGGAAAATTAAAAATATAAACATAACTTAATTACATTGAGATTGTACATTAAATTTAAATTAAATTAAATTCAGTAATAATAACTAAGAAAGAAATTACATTAAAAAAAAACATTACTGTTAAAAGTCAACAATTGAATATTAATTACATTATAATGGGATATGACTATTCTGAATTATATTGATAAAAAATAATTATATTATAAATAAAAATGTTATGTTATGAATTAAAATAGTAGAAGTGGGCCGAATCACAGGTCGATTTTAATGTAAAATCATTAAAATCGACCTGTGATTCGGCCCACTTAGTTCGCCCATTTTAGTTTTAAATTTTGGCAGACTGTCAACGAATATGTCAATGATTTTGTTTTCAACTATTTTGTTAGGTTTTCTTCGATGAAATCTTCGACAATTTCTCTTAGGCTCTTAATAATTGAGTCATTAGACATCCATTGCTTGTTGTTAAGATAACAATTGTTTTGGTACTTCATTGTAATAGTACCTAGAGGAAAACAAACGAAGAAATATCGCTAGAGCTTTGTTTGACTTGTATCGTTTCAAACAAAGCTCTCTTACATTTAGACGTTGACTTTCTTTGTGTGTATTTTATCTAAATTGTTTTTCAAAACACTAAGTTACATTGTTTCGTTACATTACGTTTTAGGGAGGTACTTTTGTTTATGACAAGCTATTTTATTTACGTTGAGCGATACCACGTGTAACGGTTATAATATTTATATTGTATGTACTTAGTTGGAGCCTTAGGCACTTATTACCTGGGAACGGCCTATAATGTAAATATTAATTCAGAATTAATTTAATGTGTAACGAAATTGACTATCTATGTTACATATTCTCAATGACAATGTAATTTAATAAGAAAACTGAATAAGAATAATTGTGTCATAATTTATTTATTTATTTATTTCTATATCAACCTTACAACTACCATAACAGGTCTAACCTAATGCGACAGGGTATTTATCCACTTAAAATTAACTTATTTAACCTTATATACCTAACAACAAATAATATAACTTTTTACCTTACACAACTAACTATATTTAATAAAACTCTTGCGAATTCATTCAAAGAGCACGAAAAAATATCCAGTCTCTCATGGACTTCGTTCACCACACGGATTGTTCGGGTGAGGGGTGCTTTCGCCAGTAGATTGGTTCTGGCCACGGGCACGTTTAGCAGTTGCGGGCGTCTCCGCCTCCACACGTACCGGTCCGGCACTCTAAGTTCCAGTTGACGCAGCACTCCCGGGTTATCTGCAGTAGCTTCGCAGTAGCTTCACTAAATACGCAGCAAGACTGAACTCCCTGCGAACCCTGAACTCATTATACCCCACCATACCCAGTACAAATAGTTTAAGGTACATCAACGGGTAGAACGGATACACTCCATACAGTTTAAAATACAAGTGCCTTGTAAACTAGTTCTGTACCCGATCCAACATGACATAATGTTCCTAATATGGTTCACACCTCACATGGTTATAATACAGTGTACCATAAGAACCTTTTTGTGACATCTGATGAAGCTGTGTTATGCAAATAAATGTATTGATTTGAATGTTCCCACTGCTGGGAAACAGGCCTCTTATTGCATATTAACTAATAACTTTTTGGGTATTTCAGAATTCGATATTTTTTTGGAATTTCTCAGTAGCAGCCCGTAGATTTGTGCCCTGATGGCAATGGGCGAGCATAATAATTGACCTCCTGTAACATGGGCCAATTATTAATTGGCCTCCTGTAACATGGGCCAATTATTAATTGTTTTAATTCAAGTAGGCATCTTCACTGCTAGAAGACGCCTGATTAAACCAAAATAGGAAGATAGAATAACAGCCGCACGGGCCGATCGATCCGGTTAAGCTACGCTTGCCGCGGTTGGTCCGTGGATGGGTGACCATCTTTACATACCAAGACTCATCCGTGCGTCGGAAAACACGTTAAGCCGCTGGTCCCGGCTGTCATTCGTGGATCTTTGAACTGTCAAAGATCCACGAATGACAGCCGGGACCAGCGGCTTACCATGTTTGTCACGGTAACGGCTTGTCAGACTTTCAGGCTTCTGACGACCCGTAACGCAATCGTTACGGGTCGTCAGAAGCCTGAAAGTCTGACAACCAGTCTGACCAAGGGGTTTTGTATCACCTAGTAACTGGATTGTGGAGGTCAGATAGGCAGTCGCTCCATGTAATATAGTGGTACTCAGCTGCATCCGGATATACTGGAAGCCGACCCCAACATAGTTGGGAAAAGGTTAAGAAGATGCGGAAGATGATTAACAATAGGCACTTACATTATATTTAAATATGGTCAAAGACCATATAAAAGAAAATCAAGGCATTATTTTGAAAAAAATCAAGCAATCTTTAGCAACGTCACATATGTACATTACACATACGGCCTCTAATGTTTTATTCCCTCTAATCTACAAGAGTGGCTTCTAAATATTCACATTGGAATGGTAAATACCTAAATCACTGAACCGGAAGTATATATACGAGTAGGTATGTGCAAGTCGGGCTAACCAAAATTGGACGAGTAACCAATGAGATTAATGTGCAAATAAATACGGTTCGAGTATTCCATGAGAGCAATGAACAGGTTATATTAACAAAATATTTCATTGCTTAAATGCTTCTCATTATAACTTTACTTCAAACAAACGACGATCATTTTTATGTATCAATTTTATTGTTGAAGAGCTTATAAGAATATTATTGAAATGTGTTTCAATAGTTTTATCAAAATACTTTTAATTCCGATAGTACGTTACGACTTCCACGCGGGCCTAGCTATTGCCCGTGGCTCCGCCCGCGTGGATGTCGGAAAATATCCCACAGGAACGTACAGGCGCCAGCACATCAACCTAGTACAATCTGTCACATTTCTTTGATAGATTTTCAACTTTATCGCTAAAGCATTAGGTTTAAGATTGATTGGGAAAATTTACCAGTTTCGGGTAGCTTGACCTGCTTGCGTCGGTACAAGCGGAATTAAAAGTATTTTATGTGTTAATCCAGGTTATAGACTAGCTGTGTGCTTAATTTCATCCAAATCCGTTCAGCCGTTTTTGCGTCATTGAGTTACAAACCGCCAATTACATACACAAACTTTGACATTTATAATATTATTGGCATAATTTAAGTTTATCAAATTACCTAACCTAATATAATCCCTGACTACTTCCTAATTAATTAGCAAAACAACTATTACCATTGCTTAAAACAAGGAAATAAAATCAGCGAGCCGTACATTCGCGTTCAAAATCATCATTTAGCAACATCTAATGGTAAATGGTTGCACATAATGTAAATTAGCATTACCGATATGTTTGTTGGGCATTGCCCAATTGTAGGTACGCCTATGTTCGGGCAATTCCATCTCGTCTACAGTAGCGCGAGCACCACCACAAACTCCGGTAATTGGAAGCACTGCGCCCGGATATTGCTTTTTGATGTTATGATACAACAAATTTTCTGCAGAAAATTTGGTATTTTATATGCTAGTAGAGCTGGTTTAATTGAAATTTTCGTGGTGAAGAGATATGTCAATGGGATGGGGATATATTTAATACAACAAACACAATAAAATACAACTGACAAAGCGAAATATTTCTTTCAAATGGTCAAAATTGTCAAATTTTCAGGACCAGAAAAATGTTCTTTTTTTAAATTGTCAGATTGTTGAATTGTCGCCTTTCACCTGTCGCCTGTCGATTTGATTAAATAGGGGATTAAAAAAATAACCTTAAAAATATTGCATAAATACGAAAACTTGACATTCACAGACCTTTCATCATAAAGTAGTAATTATCCTTTGTAAGTAAAAAGTCATGCTTATTTGATACTTAAGTAGTATTACTGGCGATAAGGCCGCCCATTGTATATTTTGTAGTGTTCAATTTATTTTTTGTTATGTATTTTCGTGGTGTACAATAAAGTACATGTAAAAAAAAAAAATGTTGTTTGTTTGAAGCGTAAGTACATAAAGCATATCTATGTGAAAAATCTTATTTCAACTCATTGAACTCAGAGTTGTCAGAGTGAAATCAACAAACTGTAAAACAGAGACAAGATATTATTGTTTATTATAAGAATAGGGGTTCAAGTGTATATTTTTTTTTTGAGTGCATGAAATTCCCTTGCATGTCATTTTATGATATATTCAAGTTCAATTCCTACTCAATCACTCGCTAAAAGATTATTTTTAAGGTGATTTAGTTTTTTTTTTTTTTTAAATCTTATCCTACTAATATTATAAATGTAAAAGTTTGTATGGATGGATGGTTGGATGAATGGATGGATGGATGTTTGTTACTCTTTCACGCAAAAACTACTGAACGAATTTGGATGAAATTTGGCACACAGATGGTTTATAACCAGGATTAACATATAGGATACTTTTTATCTCGATATTCCAACGGGATCGAAACTTACGCGGGTTTAACCGCGGGAGCAGCTAGTAAATAATAAAGTTTTTTGATCAACTAGGACAAGATTACATGGCAAAGTAATATAATATAAAGCACAAGCATGAAGTTTCTTAATCTAGTTAGTGGGTGCCGTACTGCTCTCCTAGATAGGTTACAAAATAACCTGTGTTTAGGAGAAACAGTTCCGATCCCCGTCGTAAATGGTTGACTTATAACAGCAAGTGTAACATATGTATGTATATTATAAATATGTGTTTGGTAATCATTACATCAAGCTACAAAATTAGAGACAAAACTTAGAATTTTAATTAGAATTTTCATATTCGGATAATCAAATCAAGGAACTAAATTTATAAGAGTATACGTTATATATATATATATATATATATATATATATATATAATATATATATATAGATTAAAAGTAGGTAAAAAACATATATATATATAATATATAATAATAATAATAATAATAAATAATAGTAATAATATATATAATATATAATATATATATATACGTTTTTTACCTACTTTTATCACATACTATATTATGCTCATTGTGCAAAATCTGTGTCATATTTGACACACGGGGTACACGTCCCCGTCCCCGTCCTATTTAAGCTTGCGTGCGGGCTACAAAGTCTAGGCCACACAGCTGGGACACTTGTGTCGCAATTTGTTGCATATTGTCAATGCTAGATTAAGTTCTGTGTGTCGTCATGGAGTTCTGAGCAGTGCATTACTGTCGCTAAGGATAAACTCGGGCTGTCAAATTTTATTGTGGTTTCAGAACTTTGAAGTGATACAGGTTCCTTTAAAATTCATCTTAACTTATTAATTTATTGCAGGGTTTTCTGCAAAAAGCAAAGCAAGTAGATTTAAAAGATTATTTGAAACAGCATGTATACAGAATCTGTAACTATACATCTATACAAATAAATAAAATTGAAGTATCTGTTTGTATTGTCAAAATAACAGCTTTTTATTAAATGTATATGAAAGTACATATTATGGTACATATAAAAAAAAACTAATTTTAATTTTTTTGTCTGTCTGTTTGTTCCAGCTAATCTCCGAAACGGCTGGACCGATTTTGACGCGACACTAGCAGATAGCTGAGGGGCAATTCTCGTAATTTTTAGGAACATTCACAGTCTGATCTCAGTCTCAATCTGTCAAAAAATACTTCTAATTTCCCTACATTTTGACAAGTTTTTGACGTTTGTTTGTCGCCGAGATGAGATCGCGATTAGATTTTGAACGTTTTAAATTACGAGAATTGGCCTTCAGTTGTTTTAAGGAGTAACTTAGGCAACTTCTATTTTAGAAAAAGATTTAGGATTCCGGGGAAAAAAAAGTTAAAGCCCATGAAATCTAATTTGTTTTCCGACACAAAAAACAGTGATATTCACAGTGTTAACACTAGAAATAAGGACAAACTACGTGCCCCCTTTCACCGGCTTCATAAGGTTCATAACTCATTAATACAATTAAGTATAACCTTTTATAACAAGATCTTGCTTGGTCTTCTTTGCTAGACTTGCCTTTTAATGCGTTTAAAGCTCAAGTAAAATCCAACCTTTGTTCAAAGGCCAATTCCAGTTCCAAGGCAAAATTTCATCAACGACTACTTAGCATACTGACAGGTTACTGTTATTAGTATTAACTTATTACTACTTACTTACTTATTTTACTTTGATGGTCCTAGTTTATCATTTGTGACTTCAAGTGACAGCTACGAGTATGTGAACAGAACCCAGCAATGAACAAATATGTAAGCTGTCACGCCTTTTTTTTTTTTTTTTTTTTTTTTTTCTGGGTGGGAAATCATCATATGACTTCTCCCGCTCTGGGCGGAGCAGGAGGGCGTGTCAGACTTTTACTGACTAAAACCCACCCGTGTTCCTTCAGTTGCCTATGCCAGGGACCACGGTATCTCTTCCGAACAACCCGCGACCCTGGCAGGCAGCGGCCCTAACGGACCCCGTCACTTCTTGCTGACATCTCTTTGAGGCGCGCGTGGAACACAACGCGCCGTCGACTCGGGCCTGGTCCTTGCCGGGCGGCGAGCTGCCCATAGCTCGCCACCCGCAAGCCCGCGCCTACGGTGGCCGGGAGTCGGTTGGTGACTCCCGACGACCAGGGCGTCTCCTGCGGCGACTAGGGGCGTGAGGGCGCAGAGATAGCCTCTCCCTCACGCGTTCCGCCTCCTCCTTTGCGAGCATTACTGCTTCGCAGAAGGAGGTGACGGCTTCCCATGCACTCTCGCTCCGTACCATGGCCTGGACCAGGGCCGGACGCGAGAGATCACCGCCGCCGATCGCCACCACGAGGACGCGGCGGTGCTCCGCCCAAGCCGGGCAGACCTCCACCGTATGCTCCACCGTGTCCTCCGGGCGATCCACACAGTGGTGACACCCTGGCGTTTCCTCCCGCCTTATCCTGAACAGGAACCTCCCGAAACAACCGTGTCCGGTGAGGACCTGCGTCAGGCGGAAGGTGAGGGCGCCGTGGCGCCTCTCCATCCACTCCTCAAAGAGGGGACTTATCGCCGCAATTGTGGCGTGCCCAGCACTGGGTTGCGACAATCGCACTCTCCATGTCGCCATGAGATCCCGCCGGAGCTCTGTCCGCTGTACCGTGATCTCTCGCGGCAGCGGAGTTACGCCCCGGCGTTTTGCCTCCTCTCGCCACTCCCATATGTGGGCGAGGGCTTTTGCCTCCAGATCCCATGGCGGCAATCCGGCAAGGAGGCTCGCCGCCTCAGCGGAGACCGTGCGGTATCCTCGGATCAGCCGGACAGCCATGACCCTTTGGGACGCGTTCAACCGGCGGACTGGTCGCCGCCTCAAGGAACGCGCCCACACCGGTGCCCCGTAAAGGGCCATGGACCGCACGACCCCCGCATATAGCCTCCGGCAGGAGGCGTTTGGACCCCCTAGATTGGGCAGGAGCCGCCTCAAGGCAGCCCCGGCCCGCTCCAGTCTGGGAGCCAAACGTCGGAAATGCTCCACGAAGTTCCACCGGCTGTCGAGGACGAGTCCCAGGTACTTCATCGTCGACTCGACGCCGATGTGAACCCCTCCTACCGTTATTTGGGAACCCGACGGTGGCGCGTCCCGAGGACCATGAAAACACATGGCCTCGGACTTGTGCAGGGCCACCTCGAGTCCCAATTGCCGGATCCTCTCAACGATTGTCGCAACCCCGCGTGTCGCTATTTCGGCCGCCGCCTGGTGCGACCTCCCCTGCGCTAGGACCAGCGTGTCGTCAGCGTAGCAAACTACGCTGACGCCGCTAGGGAGGTCGGCGCGCAGCACCCAGTCGTACCCGATATCCCACAGATGCGGCCCCAGGACCGATCCCTGTGGGACACCGCACGACATCTCTCGCCGGTTCCACTCTCCCCGGTGACCGGGGTAGATGACGGCTCTGTCCGTCAAATAGGCCTCGACAATGCGACAGAGGTAGGTCGGCATCCGGTGATACCGGAGTGCCTCCCTGATGCAACTCCAGGGCAGGGTATTGAAGGCATTGGCGATGTCTAGAGACACCGCCAAGACAACCCCACCCCGGGCCACGGCATCCCCCGTCGTGAGGGCTCGCACACGCATGATGGCGTCCACCGTAGAGCGCCCCCTGCGGAAACCAAACTGGCTTTCCGCCAAATCCGGCCCCACCCGCACCAGCCGCTCGACAAGGCGGTCTGCAATGACTCTTTCAAAGAGCTTGCCCACCTCGTCGAGCAGCACGATGGGCCGGTAAGCGGACGGAGAGTCCGCAGGGCGCCCCGGTTTCTTGATGAGGACCAGTTTCCCCGTTTTCCAACGTAGTGGGAACTGGCCCCTCTCCAAGCATGCGCTTAGTAGCCCCCTTAGTCGAGGCCCGAGAGCCTCCAAGGCCAGAACCCAGGCTTTTCCAGGTAAGCCGTCGGGTCCTGGGGCGGTATTTTTGGCATTCAGCCTACGTACCGCCACTCTCAGCTCTACCTCGGTCACCTCCGGAGCATCGCCGTCGTCGTCGGTGGTGTGGTCCGCATCTGGCACCGCAGGAGGCGGAGCCATGGGCGGGGGAGTATGTTCCCCTCGCAAAGGAAACAGAGCGCTCACCACGTCCTCCACGAGCTGGGGCCGGAGACTCTGCGTCAGCGGGGGAGCCCATGGGCGGAGTTTCTCCCGCACCATCTTGTATGGGTGTCCCCACGGGTCTCTGTTCAGAATCCCCAGCGACTCCTCGCGGGCCAAACTCTTGGCCCGCAGGAAAGCTGTCACGCCTGGAGGCTTTTATTTAGGCAGTAAGTTTTTATTTACATTAAAATTATAATTAATTATTTTTTAGCTTGAATACATATAGTTTTTATTATATTTGTTGGTATATTGGCGTGGCTCGCTGACATATGGCAAAATTATAATTTAATATTTTTTTCCTATGAAACCACGTACGCACACATGCTAAAATACTCACTTCTACTTGTACTCGTATCATTTTAAACAAAACACGTGTAGTCATAGAAATTAAGACAAAAGACAAACAGCGGAATCCGTATTATGACGTAGCAAAGCGAAAGTTTTATTAGTAATCCTATTAGCCGGCCGCCAATCGGATGATTCGTGTCTGGGCGAACTATTATAAAACCATCCTATTAGCATGAGCGAATAATCCCGTCTAATGAAATTGTAGTATTAACAGCCGAGGTGCGGTCAATCGAAAAAGTTGATACATATTTGATCATTTTGTTTTGATGTTGAACTAACATAAAGAAGGTATTTAGGGTAGCGACTCTGAAATGGAGGTAGGCAGGACATTTTTCTTGGCTAGATGTTGTGATGGCTGGTGGAGCAGAGCCGAAACATAATGATTGTCGAGGACCGCTGGCTGACCAATAGCCAGGTGGGTGGACGACCTACAGAAGATCGCGGGGAAAACCTGGCTGAGACTCGCACAGACCAGGGCAGCATGGCACAAAAGAGAGGCCTATACTCAGCAGTCGGTAGAACAAGGCTGCCAACGCTGATGATGATGAGGTATTTAGGCAGCTGTTGTCTACTTTCGGTTTTTAAATGTTTAAAAACTTCGTCTTTGAGACTGGGACTTTAGAGCAAAAATGATTAAAAGAGTCAAAGGAGGGAGGGAGTGAGCTCGATTTAGGTCATTCAGATGTACCTAACCCGCAAGGGCGGTAAACTGGTAACGAACCTGGTAGCGTGAACAAGGTGAGAACGAAACCTGCATTTTTAGTTCTTTGAAAAAGTTTCATGTTGGACCGAAAACAGCACTTTTGTAGGTGTAGATTCCTACTGTGTATACATACTTCCTTCAGTTGATATCCTTTTTCATTTTTGTTTGAAGATTTCCTGAAAGAGAAATGCATCTCTAAATTTAACGAAAAGTTTTCTTTTGAGAATTTATTTATCTACACCAGATTTAACTGAGCTACCCCCAGGGGAAAAAGGCGAGTTATGTATGTGACATCAAGCAATGGACAACATTATCAAACTTTTAAGGTTGAAAATACAAGGCTTTTGGCTTTTGTATTAGTGTGTGTATTTTGTAATGTGCGTCTTATTTGTACAAAAAAAAAAAAATTTCATCTTTTCTTCTTTCTATGTAGCATTACTTTGGTTGAAATAACGAAAAACTTAAATTAAAACAAAGAAGCTTACATTAATTCCGTAACACTTATTCCGTTATTTTTACGTAAGTAATTTGGGCACTGAGATAGCTGCTCAGTATGGAACGAGGCCAGGCTCGAGCGATTGTGTTTCACTCGATAACAAGCTGACCCCGTCTGACCTCACTCTAAATGTAATTTGAGTCGATGCGCTAAATTCAATTCCAAGCTTTTATTTGCATATTTCCTTTATACAATAGAGACAGTTCTCGCTGAATAAAACCTTAATTATTTTTATATATTTTCCTTCAGTAATGTAACTTGATCGTTTCGGTTCTGGGTAGGAATAGACCGCCTTAGGCCCTTTTCACACGGTCAGGCGGTCGGGTAGCTAGTGTTGGGTATCCGGCAAGGAATGTTTGGGTAAAAACACGTGGAAAGTGCCGAAACAACGGCCTTTTGTATCGGCACATATTGCCTGTATACACAAATATTTTCATTTCTTTTGCTACTACACTTCTAATACTATTTTCACCTTATACAGCGTTTATTAGAAAAGTGTGGTCAAAATTAAGAGTGTGGTACAGAACATCAGACGGAACAACTTTCTCCATAGGAACAACATTGTACTCGTAATCGCGAAACAATAATCAGTCGTCCCATACATTTGGGTCCCATGCATTTAAGAAGGTGACTGGTGGGGACTGGGTGTTGTAGCGAAGCCTAGGAGAAGCCTATGTCCAGCAGTGGACTGCGATAGGCTGAGTTGATACATTTAGGTGAGCAATACTTACTCGAGTATTGAAGTTTTGTATGGGACAGTTGATAATTTTTTCCCGAAAAACTTTCGTCGACATTCGTCCCATGAAGAAAGTTGTTCACTTTGATGGGACCTACTACACCCTTAATTTTGACCACACCGTTCTGTTACACGCTGTATAGGTACCTTGCATGTTTCGTTGTCACTAGCCTAAAGCGAAAACATCATGTCCACCATTTAAAATTGTCACTTTCTACACTGTTTACATATAATTTAAAACACAAGAAGCGCCACTTTTATCAAAACACTACATGCAACAAAATTTACACGTTTTCGTTTGTCAATGCACGACTCAAAGCGATAACCCTGCTTTACTATGAAAAACAAAAGCAGTTACTTAGAAAGCTTGCCATTTGTTAGAAAAACGTCGTATAAAATTGTCACAGATAATTTTATAACAAAGGTAGTGTATGTCTTTGTTTCCGAGTTATTCCCCATTACTTGTGACTAATAGCTTGAAGGACCGAGCAGGCAGCGTCGTACGTTCCTTATTAAGATTCATTGCCCATAGTTACTACAAACTTTCCGTGTTAACCTGGCGTAGGGTTAATGATATTAATTAATAATGGCGCTTATCTCGACTGCAGTGTTCTGTACTCTCTTATTCAATATTTAACTGTGTATTAAGGTAATAACTGGCTTCAATGTCAACGACTTTAGTGAAATGGGAGAGTTTTAAGCAATGTTGGTTTGTTTTTGGTTTATTTTATGACTGTGCTGATGTTAAAAGGTAATGGAAAATGGTTTGGTACTACGATTTATTTATGTTTTGCTTGAGAAAGTATGTGTTGTCTTTTGTCTATTTCTACTATTTACCTTTAGGTACCTACTTCTATATGGTTCATCTTTCACTAGCCTGCGCTTCCTCCTTCCAGTTTTGATGGAACCAGTTTCCAGTTTTGATGGCAGATGAACTGTATACGTTATACAGTTCATCTGCCATCTCCCACGTGGTCTGCCGCGACCCCGCCTGACTGTCTCAGGGCACCAGTTCTGTGCTATTTGGGCCCACAGTTTATCCGTCATGCGGCAAACATGTCCTGCCCAGGATATGGAAACGCCTAATAGAAATGCCTAAAATAAACCTTTTTGGAGACTTTATAAAATTGCTGCATGGAATTTTCTTATCAAAATAAACAGTCTTTTTTTTGCTCTTCAGTTAACATTCTTATTATGTTCTTATTATAAAGAGTAGACACATAACGTCAATCATTATTATCTACCTTTTCATGAAATCACCCTTTTTATTTGTCACTTTAGCTAAAGATAAACCCTAATAAACAGTCGTCGCTCAAACAAAACTATTTTGTTTTCGTTTTTACTTTCCTTTAAAAGTTTTGTACTGGCTCACTTAAATGTTTAAATTGCGAGCAAATTGTTGAAGAAACGGTACTGAAAAGGTTTAATTTCTCGGCTTTGATCATTCGTCTAACACTTTCCAAGTTCTTTATTTTTTTTACTCCAAGCATTACAGGAACGGATGTTGGAGAAAGAAAAAAGCTGAAGTGGGGGTGGCCTGAACACGTCGCGCGATTGCAGCCGAATAGATAGGCTAAGATCGTCACTCACTGGACGCCTGAGGGCGGACATCGCCGTTGAGGTGCCACGGCGAGTTAGTGTGATGTTCTGATAAGGTTTGCATGGCCAACATGGCCAGAGCAAGTAGCTCGTGATCACGTGGTACTTCGCCTTTTGGCCGATTGCGAACTATCAAGCATCAACCACAGGCCCAAAACCAAAACTTTTACACAATAGTAAATTTTTCATATCTTCTTCTTTTTATGTCGGTAGTACTAGTATTCTTCTTTGTTTTTATATTGTTTGAGCCCGGTAGGTAGGCGCTTAACTTTGTATACATTATTTCATCACCACTGTTCTCAAAACGGTGAAGGAAAACATCGTGAGGATACCGGCATGTCCTAGACCCAAAAATTCGAAGACAATATGTGACATCGATAAACCCCACTGGGCCCGCGTGGTGTATTAAGACCCTGCTCACCACCTCTCACCGAACGGAGGCCTGTGTCCCAGCAGTGGGAACAGTATAAGTTGATTATGTAATGTAGGCGCCATCGGTGGCATTCTTTAGGTCATCTGAGGTACACGTGGGACATGGGAGACTCCACCAAGTGGGACATTGTCTTATCAGAAGCACCACACTCGCCCCAGCGCGAGTGTGGTGCTTCTGATAAGACAATGTTGGATGGGTTGGATAAAATTGCATTCTTTCAAATTAACGTTCTGTCAAAACCACTACTTATAAATGTAGCTAAATGATACCATAGTATTCTACATTGTTGAATACTGAGAAACGAAGTAGCCAGCTTCAGATGACAAGATCCCTTTGTCGTTTAATTCAGCCATTCCTTTTATAAACTTTCTGGAAATTATAACGTTACTCGTCGTTAGATACTTCATATTCTAGACAACATTATTATTTCCACGTACCTACTGTAGCTAAGATAATTTATTGCCTAGATTTAGTAATGAAATTAACTATTATTTTATATTACAGGCACTCAACTCAGCAGTCTTTAAGAGATAATAACATTTTAAAGGAATTACTCCTACTGCAGTTCAAACATTGTCTAAAATATAGCTACACACTTCAGACGGGCTACTCCTGTATTTTTAAGCAGGTACGCTCGATAATCTCTCTCTATTTTAATCTCTCTCTCGATTTTTGACAGATTGAGTTAAAATATCATGCTTAGGATAGGAATCCAAGAGAAATCGTATTGCAGAATAAATAATACCTAGATCCTTCGCTTCGGAAATCTCAAAAAGGTAACATAAACAAAAAATAAAGTAAAGTATCATCTGGTATCGACGCCAGCAGTATAACTCGTATTTCAACCCAACTGTACTGCCAAACAACGATAAAAGGCTTAAAACCATGTCTACTAGCTAGTTATGTAGACATCTTTAAGCGGATATGTTGTACGATTTCCTATTTTTCATACTCACCGAAAATCGAGGATCCAAATTTTGCCGATCAAAAAGGAAAGAAATACGGTCTTTTGATACCGTACGAATAAAAAAATAAACATTTCATTTGAAATTTCGTGTTTCCCCGACCCATCCGGTCGCATCACATCGCCTGCATGGGCTTTTGTTTTGTTTTCGCTTTCATTCTGCCTTTTTTCCTTTTGCTCGGGCTCCTAATGGTGCAAGCGTGATGTTAAATAGGCTATTTCACAAAACCAAATAGTCAAACTGCCTTCCTCAAAAATTGAAATGCAAAAATATTTTCAAATCCGACTGGTAGTTCCGGAGATTAGCACGTTCAAACAAACAAACTCTTCAGCATTATTATTACTATAGACAGACGTCTAAGTCTAAAAATAGATAGACAGTTTTACTGTTAACTTTAACTAAAAATACCCACGCAATATAGATTCTAAGCATCTCATGTTTTATTCAATAACTTCACTAGACATCCCCTGAAAAAGACAATGGAGAAACAATATGAAAATTAGGATTTGTTAAAAGTCCGGACAATACTAGGCTAAATACCTACAACGTTGAATATAAATAGGTACCGTAGGAGAGGTACGTCAATAAACAATATCATTCAGAGAAAATAATTATTACGGAATTGTTTCATGTTTTTTCCATTTCTACCCTTGTGTGTTGTTTTCTGCCTTCTCAAATAGTATTGGCGTGTATCTTATAATGTTATGCCATTATCGTACATAATCAACCTATAATGTTCCCACTGCTGGGACACAGGCCTCCTCTCTTCGAGATGGAGTGGGCTATAATCCACCACGCGGGCCCAGTGCGGGTTGGTAGATGTCACATGTCTTCGAATTTTTGGTTCTAGGACATGCCGGTTTCCTCACGATATTGTCCTTCACCGTTTTGAGAGCAGTGGTGATGACATTACCCCAAAAATCTTATAATTAGTGGTGGTGAATTATAATTATCAAAAAGGTTGCATGCCACAAACCATGCAGATCATAATCTCTACAGTTTACAGCTATAGGCAGGTTCAAACTAAAATTATTTACCAAAGGCCTGACAATCTGCCCCGGTTTTCTGCAACATCATAAACCTTTAATCCAGCACACGCCATATTTAAGCCGGATGTGGAGTGCACCTAATTGTTTTACAGTAATTATAAATGTGTTAAACTCATTAGGGAACATGAGCACGGTATTATCCCAAAATGTTTAATAATAAAATTAAAACGAAAATCTGTATTTTCAATCACAGCAGTGGTTAATTTTTATGAATATTGTAAAGGCATTAACATCAATAATATGCATGTGTACGCGTACGTTGTACGCTGGTTGGACGCTGCACTGACGTGTACGCGAGTTAAATGTGTCAGCGTAGCGTTTATATGGCGTATACGTAATACGCAACAAGCGCAGAAGGCAGCGTAGCATTCACGAGGCGTATGCGTGATACGCAGTAAGCGTGCAAGCCCTCTACGTTACGAGCAAAATTCGCAGTGTCCAAAACGTAGAGAAATATTAGTTAGTCTGAAATCCGAGCCTAACATAGTTGGGGAAAGGCTAAGTGGTAATAGTAGTAATACTAGTGTACAATTTAGCATCCTTATTTCGTAGACAGAGAAAAACAAACTGGTCGCTGATTTAATTGTTATTTTTTTTTTCAATTGACATTGATTTTTACATTCTGTGACTACTGTAACTCACTCACTCGTTAAAATTGTAGGACAATCATCTACTTTTACAATATTTGTAAATATGTGAGCACCATGTATCTATCGCATGTTTGATTTACCTGTCATTCCTTTATTTTTAATTCTTTTTTTACCTTTTGTGGTAGCCTAATTTTATTCTAGCTGCATCGTCTTCACGTATAATTATATAATGAATGTATACAAAATCTCGTAAAACATTTTAAAAGAGCAACGGTGGAGTTTCTTGCCCATTCAACTCCACACGAAACTTACCCTTTGGAAGCAGCGATTAGAATCAATTCTATTTTTTGTAAATTTTGACATTCAAAAAATGCCTTGTATGTGCCTATTTGAAATAAATGATTTGACTTTGTCGTAGTAAATATCGACTATAAGTAGGCTGGGCCCTATTTATTATAGACAGAATCAAAATCTATTTGGTAAAATCAGCGAAGGACGAAATCGAAATATTCAACGTTGTGCAAAGCCAACTCCGTATATTATATTTATTAAGGACTTCCTACGGACTTTACTTTCATAAACGTACACTTAGTGCATCATTTACGTAATGTCATATATTACGCGTACTTATACGTCTCAAATACGCCAGAAGGTGCCACCGGGGTCAGGGTGATGATACCCTAACTCAAAACTTTTGTGAACAAATAATAATTATTAAATTTTGTATGATTAATTAACATAAATTTTCGAATAGCTAAAAACAGCCGTCTTTTGAAATGTAAACTAAAGACTGAAAATAGACGCAATTCAGAATATTTCATTAAATAATTCTGAGAAGTCTGAGTCTTCTGTCTGCTACCAACTCTTTATTACAAGTTAAGTTGATAATACATTTCAGTTTGGCGTAGGAGTGATTAATGAAATTGAGATTTGCGTCGCCTTCGTATACAAAAGTCTTCGTAATAATAGTCTTTATATTTTCCTTTTGTTTCAGTTTTGTCCTGTTTTCATTAATGACGTTGTTTTTTTGTGTCATATTTCTCAATAGGAAGGGGAGTTTGTTAGCAAATTGGAGATTTGTTTCGACTTTCAGGTTCGGGCTAATAAAATTCGTGGGTAAGACAAGATAAGGTCTGAAAGTAAACTAAACTGCGTTTTGGCAGTATGAATTTTATTTTATTGACTGTTTCGGATTAAGTAAGGTTATACGTGTAATTTGATCCTAGACTCTTGTGATGTTACTAATATTAAATAAACGTATTGTGTATCACTTCCAACTGGAATTTAATAAACAAGTTTATTAGTAGAGTCGTGGTTTCATAAAGCGTTTAATAAAATTTCACGATTTTGCATTAATTTGACGTCTGATTTGCTAATACATTTCATAACATCACGCCTGCATTCCTTGCAGGGTTGGGCAGATGTGTATCTATAGTACAGCCAAATATCGCCAGTTATGTTGTTGTTGTTGTTCGTGATACATGTTATTATAGTCAAGTAAATACCTACATATCTATTATAGATAGACGCTTTTACTCGTATATCACTCATAATCGATTCGGTTCATTATCGAACAGTTTCGAATCGTCTAAGCGAGAACCAGACCGATTAGTCACACTATTGATTATAATGAGCGAAAACTGTAAATCAGACCCTTTCACGGAACCCTTTGACCAATCAGCTTTCGTGACGGATTAGCTATCAATTAGTAGATGTATGCAATCCAATTGATTCGCTATTTGTATTCTATCCTTCTCCCGTTGCGTAGACCCACGCGGTATGACCAAATCCAATCGGATTCCGCCACAATGGGCTTTTATTTATAGCATTTTAGGCGATTGGATTTTCAGATAATTATACCATAATGTTCACGCGGAATACGATTGTTTATAGCGGTTTTAGCGGGATAAGTGAGAGATTAAGCTGTTCATCTGGTTTAGTATGATTAGAATGCTCAATCGCTTGAGATTCAATTTGGCTGTTTAAGATTTTGCCATAAAAAGGTGGAGATAAAATCTTTGAATGAGGATTTTAGGGAATTAAACGCTGTGGTTTACGTTAGAGTTGCAAATTTTTGTCATTACCTATTAAATAAATTAAGAAACAGGTCTTTTTCCCTTTCTTTACTCAATCTTTAGGTTGAGAAATTAAGGCAAAGTCTAGCTTTGCTTGTATTTATGTCTTTCGTCAAAAGGCCCAGCAAATCTATCTTTGATCTGCTCAGTCAGGAATAGAACAATCATGTATCAGATGATTTTTTTTTAATACCATTTCGCAGGTCAATCTAGGAGATTGTCGAATGCTTAACCGGACTATCCTGTAAATGCCTTAATATAGGCCTCCAGCCAGGGTATGAAACTTATAAATTATATATCAGACGAGTACCGTGTGCAGTAAATATTAAACATATCAGTGTCACAACTAACCATAGTGTTATTGTTGGCCTGTATCATCCAACTGCTGGACAAATCCTCTCCTTATGACTTTTAGCTTCGAATCAGAGCTAAAGTGGACTGGTCGTTTGTTTTCTCCAGCTCGTCCCGCCATCTTCATTGGGGTCTGCCGCAATGCCTTGTAGTCTCCACGTAGTGGTTATTTTGATCCACAGCTCATTGGGCATACGGCAGACGTGGCCAGCCCAGTCTCACTTCAGCTTAGCGGATTTTTGAGCATCTGTGTTTTGGAGCGCAGTGTGGTGTTGCGAATATTGTCTGTCAATTTGTCGCCTAGAATACTGCTCTCCAAAGATGGCTTAATAAAATCGCCCATTTAAAAACGAATATTCACATTGTTACTACATTCTAATATTACCTACAGCATCGCCATCAAGAAAATATAAACTTTATAAACTCACTCAAAAAAATGTGCCAACGAAGTAACAAAGCCAAATATCAGCGAAAGATAGGAAAGTGGCGAGTGTATTATGTTAGTACGGCCGAGCTTGCATGTACAGACGATCGTAAAAGTGAGACCGGACATATCCTGTTATAAAGAACGCTTTCAATTGCAAATGGGTCGTGGGGCCAGAGAGATGCCGAATTTATGACCCTGGACGGCAAACGAGCACGTTATTTGGAGTCCGATGGAGGAAAAAATAGGGATAAAGGAATTGAGCCATTCATTTTTCATAGTTTTATTTATGTAAGTCCATTCGTAGCGGAGTTACGATTCTATAAAATGTTAAGGACCATTTTGTTGTCGCCGGTCGAAACTTGTGTGTGAGTTGTACAAGTTTAATTTGCGTAGTCCAATGGTTGGTGTCTAAATTATTTATGTGGTTTTATGCTTAATGTTGTCGTTCATTTTTTAAGTGAAAATTTCTTTAGGCGCATTGAGCTACGAGTATATTTAGAGAAATTCTTATGCTATGAGTTCGCGTTACCGACTTGCTATTTTTAACAGTACATTTGAAGCTATAAGGGTGACAACTGTTTTTTCATAGTTTTACGTTTTCACGTCGGTCGGCAATGCCTACGACTGCCTATTTTACTTGTTTTTGTTAAAGCTACCTTGGGCCATGCTGATCCGAATTTAGAAGTATCAATGCATGTCATGCGTACTCAAACATCTTCTAAAATGAAATGGAATTAGGGCAGGAGGATGAAAATATGTCTGTAGTCCCATATTATTTCTATTCTGTCTCGGCTCGTGATTATAAATCTATTCTGTTTTTTTATAAAAATGTTCCTTATCGCGCGTTATACTCTGCAAACTTGGCGAACGCGAGCTAGACCGAAAAAAGTGTAACATTTCAACCGTCGCGATGGGCTTGTGGCTAAGTAATAACAGCGGCACGGGTCCATCGATCAGGTTGAGCTACGCTTGCCGCGGTTGATCCGTAGATGGGTGATCATCTTCACATAGCAAGACCCCTCCATGCCTCGGAAAGCACGTTAAGCCGTTGGTCCCGGCTGTCTTACCAAGGGGTATCGTAGGTATTACCCAGTAACTGGGTTGTGGATGTCAGATAGGCAGTCGCTGCATGTAAACACTGGTATTCAGCTGCATCCGGTTAGACTGGAAGCCAACCCCAACATAGTTGGGAAAAGGCTAGGCACATGATGATGATTTCGACCGTCACGACATTTTTTTTTTCTTTTTTTTTTTAGTTAACTTAATTTTTTTGTATACACGTGTTTCTGTGATACCTGAATCTATTTTTTTTTTCTTTCTTTTCTTTTTTAAACGTATTATTATTTATTTCTTTTTAGTACCTATCTCCAAATTCAGAAGTCGTGACTAGTTAAAAAGCAATAAACGACTATTAGCAATAGTGCATAAAGAACGTTAGTTGATACTCTACAAATACGTCAACACGGTCAGTTCCATACGATTGGGTTTTCATTCATCAACTGGTTGTGGTAAAATGTTCTATGGCGCAGTCAGCAAAATAGAAAAGCTCGTAGGTTCTTGTTATTGTTCAGATTAGTAAAAATAATCGTTTCCAGACAATATCCTGCTCTTTATAATATTGGATATATTTCAGAATTTCACAAGTGCTTTATAGGGCTCCGTACCCAAAAGGTGACAACGGAACCCTTTTACCCGTCCGCTGTCCATCCGTCTGTCTGTCAGCGGGCTGTATCTCATGAAACTTAATAGGTAGACTCTTGAAATTTTCACAGAGTGTGTATTTCTATTGCCGCTATAACAAAAAATAAAGTTAAAAAAAACTTAATGTGGCACTAACTCCATACAAGAAACGTGTTTTTTTCGGCGTTTTTTTACCTTGTGGTACAGAACTTTTCGTGTGCGGGTCCGACTCGCACTCGACCGATTTTTAATTTATGTGCCAAGAAGCGGTCTGTATATACAAATTGCTAACACTGTTAATATAAAGATTTTATTACGCGACTTACATATATGTGTATAAAATGCACTCAAAAACTCACTCAGGCCTATCAGCATATTGGCACATACAATGCTCTTCGAAATAATCCAGTTAATCAATCCAATAATCCATTCCGCACAAAAAATAAACGAAAAAAGAAGATAAACAAAAAGCAAAAATTACAAAAGATCAAGACAACAGATTTTTAGAGCTTCGAATGTAGAGTAAACAAGTAACAAAATCGTATCGGTAATGTACGAGTAACTGTGATGTATAAAATATTCATCTGTCGATTCGAACACTAATTGGATGGCTAACGAGATATGTTCTGAAGTGGGTACTCAGGGTTGCTTCATCTCTTTCTCTCTTGCGGGTTTTGTTTCAATATTGGATGCTTTCAGATGGCACGGTTTAGAATTTATATCATTTGAAGTACTAAGATGTCTTTATATTGTTTTGTTTTCACGGGTGGGAACTATGTAAAGGTCTGGTTTGTACCTATTAAGTATAGTACCTAATTTTTATTCTAATCCTTGTTTCCGTTTGATGTTTCCGCTTAAACGATTAACCTTTTTTTGTTGGTGTAGTTTAAGTTAATTTCAGAATACTAGTGCCTTTTTTACCATTCAATTTTATTTGTTTCTATTTTTCGCGCCCTTACGCCCCTAATCGCCTCAGGAAACGCCCTGGACGTCGGGAGTCAGCAACCGACTCCCGGCCACCGTAGGCGCGGGCTTGCGGGCGGCGAGCAATGGGCAGCTCGCCGCCCGGTAAGAACCAGGCCCGGGTCGACACGCGTCTCAAAGAGATGTCAGCACGAACTGACGGGGTCCGCTAGGGCCGATGCCTGCCAGGGCTGCGGGTTGTTCGAAAGAGATACTGTGGCCCCTGGCATAGGCAACTGAAGGAACAAGGGTGGGTTTTAGTCAGTAAAAGTCTGACACCCCCTCCCACTCCGCCCAGTGAGACGTCATTTGATGATTTCCCATCCAAACAAAAAAAAGAGGGTATGGTACATCTTCTTCGCATATACATATTATTATTATAAAACATTTTAAAAGAGTAACTATGGAGTTTCATAAGAATCTACATTTTGGAACCGCCTAGAATCAATTATATTTTCTTGTAAATATTGACGTCCAAAAGTGCCTTTTAAAGGCCTACTCTTAAATTAAATTATTTGACTTTGACTTTACCGAGTTTTAGTTTGATAAAGTCTTATTTGGGAGTATCAAGTACTTCGGAGGTAAGAATTCATGCAATTTGATTACATTCATAAACATGTTATCGTGAAATAAAGAAATTCACATATCTACATGAACTCTGTAAAACATAATACTGTTTTTTTAGGCAGTCGTGATAAGACTTCAGGCATTCATCACCAATATCATCTTTCTGATACCTACTTCTGTAATTTCCGATCACTAACCCAATTTGACAATGTAATCCATTCATACTAAAAATACTCCAGGCATCCCCTGTACCTATAATTAGGTATATTATCAATGTGAAATTCTATTATAAGCCTGTCAACAAAAATTAACCCTTTTAAAGACCGCTACACTGAACGGTCAAAACATTTAAAACAAACATGTTTGGACTAAAACAATGTAGTTATAACAAAGCAGTGTTTAAACTAAGGTAATCATTAAGCTCACACGAACGAGTCGAGCCGAAAGCCTAATTAGATTTACAAATTAAACTTTCATCCGATCAAAAACCGGAGATTTTCAGTCTGCGATGGCTAAAATGTTTAAAATAACGTTAGATTTTAGCTAGCCACGTCATTAATCTCAGGTTAACGGCGGGCTGACGTATCTCTAATGGACAGGGACAAAAATACGCCCCTGTAATTAATGAACGAGCTCCTTGAAAAAAGGTACGCGCGGAGTATCTTCCTTCAATTATGTTATAGTTGCCGCGTCGTTTAATGTGGTAATTTATTTTGTTAGTGTCTCACGGAGTTTTTATTTTAAACTTGGTTGAAGTTTACGGAAAATGCTTCATTACATGATAGTGAGTGAGTTGATCTTATCATGTTTTTTTTCTATGTCCTGGAATCTAAAATTTGAAGACGTGTGACCTTTACCAACCCGAACTGGGCCCGCGTGGTGGATTACGGCCCTCTGTCTCTCAGAGAGAGGAGGTCTCTGTCTCAGTAGTGGGAACATTATAGGCAGATTATGATATGGCAGTAAGTCGATAAACAGTTTGTGAACAATGTGACTTTAGGATTCCATATTTCCCGCACTGAAGCCTCCTATAAATAAAAACGAATCGTTTTAAATGGTAACAATTTTTATTGCAGAACTGGACATATAAATAGATTCGTAAGCTAATTTTACGTGTGATGGCTACTTCCATATGGGAAGGTCTACTATGCAAAGCTATGAGGTCTTCGCTTCATTATTGGGAAAGATACAAGAGTTTTAATTTTAACCAATAACGGGCCGTAAATTATAGGAATCAGCCATTAGTGAGTGACCCTGCACATCCATTGCTACGTATTAAAAACGTAACACCTACCTACTTAAAACGTGGAATAATTTAATAAGGAACATTGACTAAACATTATACTAATTCATTAGTTACGGACATTTAATAAAAATATGGGCAATTCAGGTTCGCAGTTCAGTTGTGATTATGAATTTTGACTGAAAGTTCAATTCTCTGCCTGTCCACGTACTCGGGGATTCGAGTTCAAATCCCTGCCACTCTGCTACACAACACGGTAGTTTAGTGTCAATTTTTATTTTAGTGCCAATACGGCTTCACTCGATATTTTTGTTCTGACACTATTTTCAGAACAAAATTGTGAATTGTGTTCGTATTGGTATCGATATTGTGAATTCCATGTGAACACAATTTTTAGAGACTACCCTGTCCTATTTATAGAATACTAGCGACTCGCCCTTGTTTTGGATGCAATCTACTTATTTGTCGACATGACAAAACATCGAGGTTTATGTATCATATCTATGTTAAATATTAATACATTATACATATAAACCTTCCGAAATAAATTCTCTAAATGATGGCGAAAACCGCATCAAAATCCGTTGCGTAGTATGGAAGAATAACACGGTCACACAGGCAGACACAAAAAGACTTTCATTTATTATATGGATAATTATAGATTTTTATTGTAGAAAAAGGCGATTTTCATTTTTTTTTTCCACGAGTCAGTTACGCCCTTTTTGATCACAGTGCAGAGCAATGTTAATCCTTGAAGAGGAAATCAAAGTAAATAATTTTAACCCAGAATCCCTTACTTTGTACATTTTTAAGAAATTCACTGCCAGCAAAATCATTTTTTTTTTGGGTAAAATTGAAAATGTTTTTTGTTGACCTTCGTACATACCTCCAGAAATTTCGTTTAAATTATTACAAGTAAATCGACTTAATATGTTTGTAACATACATACAGCCTGGTCTAAATTTATTCAGAATTAAAATGAAATATACATAAATAACAACTTTTATCTAATTATTTAATTAACTATATAATATCCTAACTAAATTAAAACTATTAGAAAACTAAACTATATTTTGGTTTTCTACTAACGCTGTTGACTGGTAATGTAAAAGACTGCCAGAATTACCATGCTGTATGGCAAGTTCTCGGGTCACGAGTCGTGTCAACCAGCCGTTTGGGGATTTTATTAAAGTCTATAGAGGTATGAGGAACAGGGTGTAAAGTTCACTCGGCCTCCATAGAAAAGGGAAGATCCTCCGACCAGACTCGTATTGTGTCTGGTGGGCTACTGCCTGACGATTGATGTTGGGACGTTGTATACATGCCAGTCCCGCGGTAAACACTGCTTGCACGATGCAGGATTTTTGCCTGACGTGAGTGTAGTGCGTAGTTCGCATGTGGCAATGTAAATGTCGTCACAAGAGCACTTGTCTAAATTAGGTCAGATACAAGCTACCTGTATCCAAAACTATCACTGAGTAAATCATAGTCGGTTTGCCCCTGACTCTTACGTAAACATCCTCTGTTTCGTACATGTATAAAGATATACACATTATGTTAATGTATATGTTTTAATGTTCGGCGAATCCTTTTATCCCGGAGTGGTAGTAAAACACTTGAGGCCACATTTATTTCTCGACATCCGTGAAGCCATAGAGGCATAGAGGATAATGTTTGGGCGAGAAACATTGATGTATGTACTTCACTACATGTGTTGGTTTATTTTCCTGCCACTGTACCAACTGATTTGGACAAAATGGACATCAATTTAGGTACGTTTTAGGCTCATTTGTGCTTCTAAATCTTTGTTTCTCGAGCAATCTTGTTTGTTAGATTAATGACTATATGCGAACAAGTTTTTGTAAAAAAAAATATAAGAACTCAATCTGCCTAGCCTTTTCCTAAATGTGTTGGGGTCAGCATCCAGTCTAACCGGACGCACCTCAATACCAGTATTTTTCATTTTCGGTGAGAGGGAGTGGGCCGTAATCCACGCAGGCCCAATGCGGGTTTCGAATTTTAGGTTCTAGGACATGCTGGTTCCCTAATGATGTTTTCCTTCACCGCTTAGAGAGCATTGGTGATGAAATAATTTACACAAAGTAAAGCGCCTGTCTGGGTTCGAACCTACGACCTACAACTCTTGACTTACGAGTTGTAGACCGTTACCACATGGCCACCACTGTTCTTCGTTATGTGTTCAGTAATGTTTAAGTCCCATATAAAGGGGGCCAGCCTATTGCCAACCGGCACAAATCCATCTATCGAACCCAGGACCTCATGCTCAGCAGTAGCGCTTGCGACCGCTAGACCAAGGAAGCATTCCGAAAACCATTAGGTATCGTTCATTTATTATGTTATATGTAACGTGTATTATTAATAAGGTATTAATTGTCTGCAATAAGATTGCGATTATTGTAGACAAAGAGCTTAGTAAGCCCTTTTTACGATAAGTATACACTCAATAAACTAAGTCTCAGAATAGTAAGAACACTAGAAAAGAGGCAAAATTATCTCGATATTTATTTATGCTTTTATCGCACTTAGACCTGTGTAGTCTGAAGGGTAATTTATAATCGTAAGGTCCATTATCTTAATCATCTCTTATAGACTGCTTGAGACTGACTTCTACGATCACACTTTTGTCAATAACCGTTCTTCAATCAACTCAGTCTATCGCAGTCCACTGCTGGATGTTCACGTAGACCTCTACAAGGCAGCGCTACAATACCTTGTCCTCCGCCTTTCGCATCCAGTCTGTCCCAGCTAACTTCTTAAGGTAGTCGGTCCAGATAGCTGGGGGGAGTCCAACACTACGCTTGCCGATACGCGGCCTCCACCCAACAACCGAACCCAATTCCAGTTCTTATTGAACGTTTTTAATGCAGTAAGCTTACCTAATTAAAATAATTCCGTGAACTCACATAATTCTTTTAGTTTGGTTTGGTATTTCTTCTCATCGACCGTCAGGAAATCTGGCACATCAAAGACAAAGACAACTTCCTAACTGGCAGTCTTCCCAGAAGAAAGAAAACGTTGACTGTCCACTGGAACGATGCAGGTTTAAAAAATACAAGTTAAAAGCTAAAATCCACCAGCGATAATAAACAAGACATCACAGACAGACCAATTTAAAAATCCAGAGTCACACAACATGTAATTATGGCGTAATATGGCAATAGCATGACGCTTTCAAAGATATCGTTTGATATCGATATCGTTTGCCAAAATGCTTTAAGACGAATGCTTTAAGTGTTAAGAGGGAACAGATGGACATACTTCTTTATCTATTCCCTTATAATAACTACTAGGCTATGTATTTACATAGCCTGTTACAATCATAACCCTCCTTTGTCTTTATCGTAGTCGGGTAAAAACTAGGTGCAGTCTACATATACTAGAGTAAAA
Source organism: Apamea monoglypha (assembly GCA_911387795.2). Taxonomy (NCBI): domain Eukaryota; kingdom Metazoa; phylum Arthropoda; class Insecta; order Lepidoptera; family Noctuidae; genus Apamea; species Apamea monoglypha. Next base: position 8,243,186 of record OU426918.1, read on the forward strand.
GCTATCATTACTAACATTAATCATAATATCAGAAGGCCAATTCTCGTAATTTAAAACGTTCAAAATCTAGTCGCAGTCTCATCTCGGTGACAAACAAATGTCAAAAATTTGTCAAAATGTAGGGATATTAGAAGTATTTTTTGACAGATTGAGACTGAGATCAGACTGTGAACGTTCTTAAAATTACGAGAATTGCCCGTCAGTTTATAAACGAAAATCAGTACAAAAACGAATTTCGTCCATCACTTCAATATTTGATATCCAGTTTTAAAATTTCACTACGGCATAATTATAACGAGCTTGCATAAATAAAACGGGACTCGTATGCCAACTAATTGTTTATTAATGTGGCACAATTTTGTCAGATAATTAATCACGGGCGGCACCTGGTAACAATGAAGCGCCTGACACATCACATGTTACTAGATTAATCGTCTGGTCATTCGGTGACCGGAGATACGGACAGTACAAGTAGGTGATGATGTGACGTTGTTGTCTTAGGACCTTAGGGTCGTGATATAATAATCGATTGTTAAATGATAAGAAATAATTAATAAAAGTGAAGTGTGAAAAGTTTTCCTTGCACGGATTTTCTTTTCTGACACCTAAGTTTTTTACAGGCTTTACAATTTTTCAAGTGGGTCGTCATATTATATGTTTTCTATTGCTTTGTTTTTCATACAGTTAAAAAGTTAACAGTTTTAAAGTAATAATAATAAATATTACAAGTATATCAATTTAAAGGTTTATAATAGGACATCAAAACATTCGTCCGCATCGTTGTCAACCGGAAAAGTGCCAAAATGTCTGGCAGCATTGCCACGTTGTATGGCAAGGCTGATTCATCGGCCAAAAATACACAATATTTTTTTACACGTGAAGAGTCAACCCACCGCTTGGCAATGTTTCGAAAAATTAAGTGGGCACTCGGACCCCCGTGATTCTAGAATTTCAATTCCAAACGGCTCGAACATATGAGTTTTTGGTTTTTTACTAAGTACACATATAGATCACAATGATAATTGAAAATGGCCAGATAATTCAAATTAGAACAGTGGGTACGAATATTTTAAAGGGCTTTTCCAATACACTATAGTGTTTTTGTTTGTCTGCTTCTTGATAATGTCATATCTTGAGACTTAAGAGGCATTAGACAACAAACGACACGCGTCAAATGCAGAGGCAGCTACAGCCCTCGCCTGCGCGTTACTTAACGTAACTGCAAGTTGTCGATGGTAGCCACCGACACGTCGCCGGGTGTCGACGGCTGCAGTTGCCTATGGCGTTAAGGCGTGACGCTCGTGTGTATGCACACGGCTTACATCAAATTATTATTTTTTAATTCAAGACGTTGCTTTAACTCACCATAACAGTCACAAATAACAATCATTACTCAATTTCCACCCAAAGTGTGGCTTCACGTAAAATATTGACCTTTAACCCTACAAATTAAAGTTGATACAAAACAAAGTTTGGACCTTGGCCTTAACATCTCCCACATAACTTTTAAATATCGATCTTTAGAACTCTCATTTTTGATAAATGATGTTTATACCCTGTCCATTGGGTTAACCGTTTTTTGACAGCTGTCTTAGAACGTAACTATTCCAGATTACGTGAAAGTTAACTTTAAAATGCGTAATAAAATAAATATATAAACTGCCTTATCTTATTATATTATCTTATTTATTATTATTATTATTATTTTTATTTACTTCGAACACATGATTCATATTGTTGTTAGTAACACTTATAAAACTACATTAGTAACATTCTAAAACAAAACAAAACTAAAATGAAATATAAAAACACTAATTCATATACCTATAACTATGCCCCCTTCCCGCTGCACTCGACCCGCAGCTGTGCACACGGGTCCAGTACCCCAGGAAGGGGCAATCTGGCTTATTCGATATCACCTTCAGTATGCTGTTGGTGCTCGCTCGAATCCTGCGCATCAGGGATGCGGTTCTTTTTCGCATAATAGCCTGAAAGCCATCTGTCTCTGCTTCCGCAAACATCCCCGATGCGCTACAGAACCGCGGGAGCCCCAACAGCACCCTAAAGGCGTTATTGTATTTATGGCTTTTTACAGACATTATAATACTGCATGTGTATCAATTAATGAATTGTGTGTTGCTGCAATCACTAGTTCCATCTGTCAAAAAACGGTTTACCCAATAGACAGGGTATAAACACTTTTACACGTCAATCAAATTTTTAAAACTAGATGAGGTCAGCATTTCCTATCTGCTCTGAGAAGAAAGACCGAAACAAACTCAGAGGGCACAGTCTTTTTTAAAGTCCAGACATAATCTTAGTCAGGACATGTGAAGACCAAGTATGTAGATTGATGTCTAAATTGGTCTTTTGAGGAAAGAACCAGATTGAGTGAACCTGTCCAATCTGTGCACTCATTTGTCAGTAACCGTGCAGCTCAACTCGGAACTCAAAGAGCGCTCAACGAATCCACGAACAATACCAAAGAAAGGACATTTGAGTAGGCCGCATAAACTACTCTAACTGCCAGACCATGAATAATTTATGTAATTTATCTTTATTTATAATAACATCAACAATAATAATATCATTCTATTATAATATATCTATGTATTATTATTCTATTCTAAACAAAGAACATCCTACTGAAAGTAATATATTTATTGCAAAAAACAAGCCAAGTTTTAATCCTAATTTAGCTCTCCAGCAAAGAATTTCGATCTAAATGAGCGCAAAGTTCTTTTCATTGAGAAAAAATACATGTCTCCCATTTAAAGGTTAACTTGGCTTGCTTTTTGCATACCGTTTAAAAGTTAATGAGCTAGACAAACTTTAAGTTTAAATAGATCGTATTTTCTCTACAATATGTAGCTGATAGTGTGCTGTTTTTAACTGAGAACTTAAATACATTAAATGTATATGGGAAATCGACTTGTACCGGTATGTACAACGCCACATGAGAACTACGCGTCATACTGACGTCACACAAAATCCTGCAACGCGCAAGCAGAGTTTACCGCGCAACTAGCGTATATACAACGTCCCGACATCAATCGTGTGGCAGTTGCCCGCCACAAACGGAGGATTCTCCCTTTTCTATAGAGGATGAGTGAACTTTGCACCTGTTCCTCATACCTCTATAGACTCTTCACGTGACCAGAGGACTGGCCTATTTTTTGGCCAAAAAATCAGCATTGGCATACAACGTGGCAATGTTGCCAGCCTTTTGGGCACGTTTTCTATTGACAGCGATGCGGGCGAATGTTTTGATGCTCTTTTAATTCTTTCCCCTGCTTTTTATAAACTTGTGTATATTATTATTTTAAGAAAATTGTAAATAAAGTATGGGAAATTATGAATTATGCCGATGGCTGGTGGAGCAGACGAGTGCTGGAGTAGAGACCGCGTATCGGCTAGCGTAGTGTGGGGCGCTCCCCAGCTAGATGGAGGGACGACCTAAAGAAGGTGGCTGGGACAGACTGGATGCGGAAGGTGAAGGACAGGGTGTTGTGGCGCAGCCTAGGAGAGGCCTATGTCCAGCAGTGGACTGCAATAGGCTGAGTTGAGTATGGGAAATTGGGTGAAAATTACAAAGGTATTGGAAATAATAAGGTATAAAATTCTCTGCCTGTCCCTCCCTTAACAAACCCAGACAGCAATGGCGTACCAACTTTATTCGATTTCATTGAGTCCATCGTTCGCAGATTAGTCTGATTCGTCTTCCAGACATGAAAGATGAAATATAATTACGCTTAATTAAATTTTATTAAAACAAAGGCGCAAACCACATTTCTCTTCGAAATTATTGTTTGACTTATTTCATCACATTGTAAGGGAGTCCTCCTTTGTTCTAAAACACGCTTTCCACGGAATCTTATTAAATTTTAATTAATGCCTACTATAAATTGCAAGCAATTGTTGTTGTGAAATGACGAAAATAAAATACAACTTGTTGTAAACAGTTTCAAAAAGTTTTTAGTTTTTATGCATTCCAATTTAGTTTGCATGTATGTGTTGTGATATAACTCATGTTGGTGTTCACACACAGTGGTCGTGAATTAACGGATTAATAAGACTGGAATAATTATTTTGTGGTGCTCGTGGAATAACCCTATTGTTGCATTTTGTTTATGTCCAACACAAACACAGAGGTTAATCGTCAGCGATACGTTATGCTTTTTAGAAACTTTACTTCATGAAACCATTTTGTTGCTCATGGCTTAAATATATAATTCGCCATTAGTCCCAGTCAGTGGATAGGGAAAGCTAGCAAAGAGTGGGTGTTATTGTGGTGGCGTATGCCCGGCTAAAGTTTGTGTTATTCGCACTACCCGGCCACTAGAAAAACACGCCACTTCAAACTTTCCCCACGTTATTGTGCCGAGTTACTAACTTCTGAATATGCAGCCGAGCAGCGCAATACCAACCATTTTTAGAGATCCTCAGGTTTTAATTAAGTTTATTTAATTATTTATGGCGTTTTTATGGTAATTTTTGAGTTGTACTCGTTTTAATAGAGTCCTGCAATGAAAGTTCATTTCTTGTCTGGCAAGATAAAATATTTATCAAATATATTCTTTAACTGCGCATATAACTCAGGTTTAAACGTAATGGTTTTTTACACTTTAAATTAAATAATTGCGGACAACTTTTGCCAATTTTGACATTTTGGGCATGTATATGTCGCAGCCAACTGGTTTAATTAGCCGTTTAGTTAACTGCCTAGCCTTTTAACTAAACAGCGGCCGTTCAACTAACAGCCTGTATGATATTCAATAAATTATAGTATAGATTGGAACTGTAACCAATCACGGGCGAGCCAAATTGGTCGCAGTAACTAAGCCAGGGCACCCCGACCAAATGGGTTAGGTTAGAACTGTGATCAACCGTGTGCGAGCCAAGAGAGCGAAGCGAGGCGAGCACTACTTCCAAAGGCCAGGCGGATGACTAAACGTTTATTTAACCAGTTGGCTGCGACATATACATTGTACAGTCCTTGTGTTCATGTAACTATAATGCATATAGTGATACTAATACCTCACAAAAAATGTCCTTGACATTTTCCTGTAGGTAAATTATGCAAACGTCAGAGAAATTCTTTGAACTCCAATTCCTTCTATTATTGTGACCTTTGAAGGTCATACCTGTTTCCCTAATATAATATCGTTTTCCTTGGATAGGTCATGACATATGGGAGTTTAAGATCAAAGCAAATGCCGATGTTATCAGTTACGAGTTCAGGTTATCAATGTGGTACGAGTAAGCTTTGGTCTTCTAAGAAAGCGGTAATGATATCAAAATAACGACTCTCCAAATGTAGAACCTTTTTTGACACCTTTTAATGATAAATAGTGGTGAAAATTACAGATTATCCGCGGAAACGCTTACCTAGGAAATCAAAGCCTTACGAACAATAATATAAAAACCTGCCTTATTATTTGATATTCGTAATCTACGAAACGTTAAGGACGGTTTTTATTATTGTTTGATAACTTTTCTCTAATGAATAAATATGATAGTTTCTTTCCTACATGAAGACAATGGGCAAGTATGTCAAACCACCGTTATTATTATTTAGATAAATGTTCTATGGCGATTGAAAGATCCAAAAAGCCCTAAAACAAAAATAAAACACAATCTGTTGAAATCAGTTTAAGTTGTAGGTACAGACGCCAGCAGGTCAAGCTACCCGAAACTGTCAAATTTTCCCAATCAATCTTGAACCTTAATGCTTTAGCGATAAAGTTGAAAATCTATTAAAGAAATTTGACAGATTGTAGTAGCTTGATGTGCTGGCGTCTGTACATACGGCGACATATCAAGTTACACATTTCCAGCTTTAGCTGATCTCGCATTGTATAGACTTTTCGGACAGTGAGAAGTCGGCTTATACTGGAAATGTTTAGCTTGATATGTCATCGTAAGTACCTGATGCTGTGCTCTGTTATCTCTAAGATAAATTTTTAACTAGCGAAATGTGAGTGTACCTACCTACTATTATTTAGGTACACCTCTGCCTAACCCTTCGGGTAAACAGACTTGATGATATATTATAAATATTTAAAAAAAAAATGGCATAAAGTCAAACTTCAATTTAAAATCGCAAATCTGATAGTAAACAAGTCACCCAACATTAATATCGTAATGTACACTTTACAAACCCAACACATGCGCAAACACTCGAGCCGGACCAATTACCCGCTCAACAAATATTTATCAACTGCACCACGATGCACGATGCAGGAATCACTTCGGACTTCAGTCATTCTACTCCATTGTTAGATTACTTTGATGTACATATCTTGTTGGGCAAAGCGATACGTTTGAAGTGTGTGCGAAGCGTAATTGAATTTCTACAAAAGTTATTAGCTTTCGAATATTGGAATGTGTAAGTATCTAGGAGTTGGGATAAGGGCAGGAGAATGATGATGATGATGATGTATGTATCTAGGAGTTCTGAAGCTGTGCTTTGATTGTTGTATACTAGCTTCTACCTGCGGCCTCGACTTCATGGTATGTCGATAAAAAGTATATATGCCAAGTGTATATGTGCCTATATGTCCATCCCAGAGTTCAAAGCATGCAATTATCAAAATTCATCAAAATCGGTCCAACCGTTTCGGGGATTAGCCAGAACAAACAGACAGACGGACAGACAAAAATATTTATAATTGTTGTTTTGTTATAAGTACCGTATATACCTACTTCCATATGCATTTAGCAAAAAGTTGTTATTTTGATATTACAAACAGACATTTCAATTTTATTAATTGAAGGGCTGATTTTTCAATCGACAGATAATTTTTATTCGTGGAATAAAATTGACGTCTGACAGTTTTTGTATGGAAGAACTGTCAAAAATTCAAAATTATTCCTCCGATAAAATTATCGAGCGTTGGAAAAATCAGCCCTAAGAAGATTTAAATGTTTGCCGATTTGAAATTTTCTTTCTAGAGCTCAGTACTATATACGAGAATATTCGGTATTGTTCTTGGTTTAGGTACTTTCCAATTTTAAAAAGGATTTTATTAATTGAAACTTGCGAATCAAAAAAAAAATCATAACTAGAGTAGGTAGTAATAGACTTCAACATTTCAGAATTTTAAAATAAAAAACCAACATTGTAGCTTCGGGCTTGGATGCAAATCAGCGCAGTGAATTTGTACACACACACATGTTGCCGATACAAAGATTCACTCTTTGTATCGGCAGCATGTGTGTATGTATATATGTATAGGAATACAGGAAAAGCCACAACAAACTTTTCTATTCGTACGGCTCACAATAAACAGTGGCAAATGGAGTTTCAATAACAGCCATGTTTAAAAGTATGTCGTCAATACATCATGGAAGTTTCGAGCATCGATTCAAATGCTGACGGACGCTAAAGAACTGTTTACATGTTCATGGTGCTACAGCGACCATTGCATATCAAAAAGTAGACAGGGGGGCGCGGTTTTTGTAGGGAAGACGTGCCCGTTGGAAAGGGTAGGATTTAGTTTTTGAATTATTTGAAAAAATCCACAAGCTAAGTGCATGTCGGACCACGCATAATGAAGGTTCCCGTAGTGGGGATGAGTTTATATTAAAAATAAACTTAACATTGTAGTTGAAAAACATGTCCATACACGTGACGCACGTGAAGTATATCGATGTCACGTGACGTCGTTATACGTCACGGTCAATTTTTCAACTGCAAATGTAAGTTTGAAATGGCAAAAAAACTTTCCTTTACTTACTTGTGTTGTGAAACTTTGCTTTTTACCAAATTTCATGATTCTAGGTCAACGGGAAGTACCCTATAGGCTTTGATTTATTTGCGAGTATCAAAATATGTCGCATAAATGGGCCTATTTTTTTAGAAGCTTGATTTTTAGGAGCTCCAATGAGCCGTAGACATCCATATTTAATATTAATTACAACTTGATATCATCACGCGGTCCAGAGAAATAAGATCTTGACAGACAGTCAGATAGAGAGACGGACGGACAACAAAGTAATCATATAAGGGTTCCATTGCTCTTTTTCAGGTACGGAACCCTACAGACCAATCGATGATATCTATTCACGTGAATCGATTACAAGGTTTTAAAGTACATAGAAAGACAGTTTTTCAGTTGATATAAGTGTATTTGTTTGACTACTACGAATAATAAGTCGTAGATTGACTATAATATTATTCTCTAAAATGATAAATGTACGTAGTTTGAAACATTACTAAGCTTCATAATATTGGTAAATGTGGAGTGTTTTCGTTTAGAGACAACACGTCCCAAATGTACCCATAGGGTTGATAGACATTCGGAAATGTTTACATGAAACATTTTACAGTTAAACTAAGTTTAATTGGCCGACCCAATGGCTCGACAGTTTAACTAAATGTTAGATGTACAAAACAAACTAGATAGTTTTTTGATCGGTCTCGATGTCAAGATCCCAACATTAAAAACCGACCAAGTGCGAGTCGGACTCTCACACGAAGAGTTCCGTACCGACGTATTTTTTTATTATTATTATTTGTTGTTATTGCGGCAATAGAAATAGTAACTCTGTGAAAAATTTAACTGTCTACCTATTACGGTTCATGAGATGCCCGCTGACAGACGGACGGATGGACAGCGGAGGCTTAGTAATAGGGTCCCGTTGGCACTCTTTGGGTACTGGAACATAAAAACCGGAGTAGTCGTTGAAATGTTCCCAACATGTAAGGCATATACACTTTTCCTTATACGTCCACAATGCCGTGTGAGTCTTCGTATACATTTTCCTTATAAATAAGAGTCTTTTTTCCATTACTGTAAACGCCATGCAATAAAGTGACTATTTAAGTCACATGTATCATATTTTTATTCTTTTTAGGGCGGGTTGTTTCACGTCCACTTGACGCACGCGTAAAAGTCAAAAATGGCGCTAACTATCGTCAAACCAAAAAAAGTGTTGTTTCAAATTACAATTACAAAATTATGGCTTTGACTTACGTCAAATAATTACGAGTACGTAATCGTTATTATTTGACGCACGTATGTTACGTTAACCAACCGTTTGAAACAACCGGCCCATACAACTTTCTACCTACCGCCATAAGCCATTGCCGCCAAACAGTAGCGTACCTACTGTTACACCACAAGTGAAGTCAGAAAATGATTGAAAGTGTGTGTTTAATTACCAAATAGAATCAATATAGTCATTATAATTATGTTCAAAAAAAAAAACATCATAAAATGCAGGCGTTTGTAGTGCGTGGGAATGTGGAATGTACGCTGCAGCCGCTTGTGGGTGACCAATCAAATTACATGCTTACATAAATAAATAAAAAAAATTATTATTCTCAGACAATTACTACAGTCCATAGAAAAGGTAAGTAACATAAATCTTATAAACTATGTTAGTACAATTAAAATAACAGTGGGAATAAAATTGGAAACAATATACATACGTACTTCTTCACTAACCTGCACCTGTCACATGCAGGTCAGTGAAGCAACGCATGACCGCCGAGTCCATTCTGTCCGCTATCATGTTCAGGATGCTGTTACGGCTCCCCCTCATACTGTGCACCACAGACTTGGTTTTCCTACGTATAATTGCATAGAAATAAATCTATGTGCGCATCTGCAAACATGCCTGAAGCACTACAGTACCGCGGAAGCCGCACCAGAGTCCTGAAAATGTCATTATATTGGACGCGAAATGGGCATATAGTGATATGCCCGCTTTGTGAAACTGACCCATAGACCACCCGTGTAGAAATTTTGACAGTGTAGAAATTTTACATAAAATCTCGATTAGGAAACAGAGACAGCTGTTCCTAAATATAAAACCTGTTTACTCAGAAAAGGCAATCGCTACACTACCGTACTGTGAGAGCTTACGAGCTCTCAGTACCGAGACGAGTAAATAAAACCCCAGTTTGTCATATTACTTCAATAATTATTCTTAGAAGATGGTTCTACGTTTTGACATTTTTATCCTTGTCACTTGGCTTGTCAACCAAATCATATCCCTCCAGTTGTTTTTCTATTATTTTATAACTCAATATTTGTCTCGTATGCCTGCCGTATACTTTTCAAAATAAAAGTGGTATTTAAGTACCAAATAGGTCATACTCTCTACAGTACAGGACGGCACGGTTGGCGCAGTGGTTAAGCGATTGACTGCCGCGCTGCGTGTCGCGGGTTCTATTCCCGCACGGAACAAATATTTGTATGACCTACAAGTAGTTGTTCCGGGTCTGGCTGTGTATGTGAGTTTAAATATTTGTATGCGCACCCACGACACGAGAAATTCCTAGTGTGAGGCAACGTTTTTTTTTTAAAAAAAAAACTACCTATAATACTTTACCAATCTTTATAGCAGACATAAACTTTTCCCTTTACATCCACAATGTCTAGTTTTCTTTGCATACATTTTTTTTCACTATAACTTAGAGGCACCTTGCCAAAATAACGGATTATAAACCATCCCGTCCTCTCACACAGCCCTACTGTTGTCACCTACATCCGAAACTCGTATGTAACAGTTACAATGCAATCTGCAGTGCGGAGCGAGTCGGGGGATGCCTGGCTAATTATCTGTCACGGATGATTTCAGCGTGATGTGCCTATCATTGTGGGTGTAAACTCTTGAACTTTGTGAACCATCGAAGTTCATGAAATTGAAGTGGTGTTGTATTTTACACATGCTAAATAAGCTATATCTAAAATATTTAACAAAGACTTTTCTATCTTTTCTTCTGTCGGTTTCCTGTTGCGTTAAATTTAAGGTATTTTATGTGGATTGCAATAATTATATTAATAAACCTTACAATTAAGTTAAAAATAAAAATAGAGTAAATTAAACACTGCACAGTCTCGTTTATTCACCCAGCGCATCACTTACAAAAACGTATCGTTTTTTTTTTTTAATATTTGTATTTGGCATCACTTAAGTAGATACAAAAAAAGGACCGGTTTTTATAAATTTCTTGTATTGGATAGGCTCGCATTTGACCACTGTTTTACGACAGGTAAGTGGTGATCGGTCAACGATGGAACACACATGTCTAGAAATAGGTCAACAAGTCATGTGATTACCTGAAAAATTTAGAGCGATTCAAAGTTCGTTTGAATTCCCTAGGTATACAAATGAGTTTTTGGAATTAGTGCACACATATGTGTATATTTATCTCCATCATACAGAGTGTTAGTAAGGGAGATGGAATTGAAATGGGTTTCTGTGGTTTGCCAGGTCCTGACGCGTTTGAGGTTTTCTATCTGTGACGTCACTATGCTGTTTCATGTTGCTTCTGTTTGTCAGTTAATCACCATGTGTGATATGTCCAGACTCTTCTGTTGGACTTTAAGTTAAACTAGTCATAAAATACGATAGTAAATGGCAGACATACACGAAACTTAAACCCATGCCTTTCCTCTCTCACACACCAAAAAACCAAGCCAAAAATGCAAAGACATGTGACATAGATCTACCAACCCGCACTGGGCTCGCGTGGTAGATTACAGCCTACTCCCTCTCACAGAGAGGAGGCCTGTGTCCCAGCAGTAGGAACATTATAGGCAGGATTATGCTACACCAAAAAACTAGTTTCTATGCGGCTATTTCCAACCACCGCTTGTAGGTCTTGGTAGTATTCCTTCATCCTATCAGTAAGGCCCTCAACTATACTGTTTCTACCCGGATTAAGACAATAAAGAAAAATCTGTATTGGTTCAACTCATTGTTGAGGTGAATTTTGAGAATATTGACGGAATCAAAAGGAGGTGAACATGTTATTTTGTTTAGTTATTATCACAGGAAGTACATTTAGTTTCGAACACTTCGTATAACATATAGCTGTACCAGGTTCTTTTGGTGCGTGGCTGAAACCGGAACTACCGGTGCCATTTTGTTTTTTCAATACATTGCACAAATGTTGGCAACGTCATTCTAACCTTAAAAGATCCTTGTAGCACTTTATGGAGTTACTTTTACGAGTACCTACACGTTGACTCATTCCATAATTGACTCGCGCATTCATATCACAGAAAACCACTCCAAAATATTTGCGCAATGATCAGGTAACAAGTTTCCAAAATACAATAACGGTGTATATTACAAAGGGTACCGCTAAACTTGTACTAAGTGGTCCTGTTGTAAGTACGTTTAATTATTCCCATTGTGCATTTAATACTATCAACGTATCGGTTTGTTTTGGTACCAATTATTCACTTAACCTCATAAACAATGTGTGAATATAATGTTGTGTTTGTGTTTAGAGTTAGATTTACATACTAGTAGCATGATCGATTTATTATTTAGGTGAAAATAAATTAAATTGTTTAAAAATAAGCTAGACGAGGTCGGCGTTTCCTATCTGACTACTTTGACAAGAAAGGCCGAAACAAATTCAGAGGTCACAGTTTATTTTAAAGTCCAGACATATTCTTGGTCAGATCATGTGAAAATATGTAGATAAATGTCTGAAATGATCTTTTGAGAGGTAAGTTTTTTTTTTTAATAAAGACCCTTTAACTGAATAGGTTATTATCGAAGTTTCTGATTTTTATAACTACTAGCTGCGCCCCGCGGTTTCACCCGCATAAGTTTCGATCCCGTGGGAATATCGGGATAAAAAGTATGCTATATGTTAATACTGGTTATAAACCATCTGTGTGACAAATTTCATCCAAATCCGTTCAGTAGTTTTTGCGTGAAAGAGTAACAAACATTCATCTATCCATCCATCAATACAAACTTTCACGTTTATAATATTAGTAGGATTAGTTGGATTACAGACATGAGAACAACATGACGTTGCCCTGGTGCTATAACGGTGTTTAATTGTCAATACAGAAACTAAAAAAGCAAACCAAATGAAATGTCATATAATCGTTATACAGGCTGGCAGGGACATCGACAAGCAACCTGTTCCATAAAACAGCAGATTTTATGTATTGATAACCGACTAAAAAATTTCTACGCTAGAAGGAGTCTGGGATCGTGTGCTGAATTCATGGCTTGCGCAGCAATTTCCCTCACAGCCTGTATGTTAACGAGGGGCCCCTCAGGGCCGAAGCCTGCCGGGGCAGCGGGATTGTCCGAAAGGGTTACCGCTGCCCCGGAACATAAAGGGCGAAGGAAGGAACATGGGTGGGTTTTAGTCAGTAAGAGTCTGACACTCCCTTCCGCTCCACCCAGAGCGGGAGGAGTCATTTGATGATTTCCCATCCCAAAAAAAAAAAAAAAAAAGCCTGTATGTTTAATAATTCACCAGAGAGATAGTACGCACAACGACATATCAAGCTATACCTTTCCAGTAAAAGCTGACTTGTATTGTACCAAATTGTACGAAAAGCCTATACAATGCAAGGTCAGCTAAAACTGGGAATGTGTAGCTTGATGTGTCATCGTGCATATAGACAAATTCCATGATATTCACATACACTATAACAATGAGTAATATTCATTAGCACAGCTTTCACCATTAAACTTTTAGCAGCAGACATACAGTGACATCCATCATCCGCCTAGCCTTTCCCCCACTATGTTGGGGTCGACTTCCAGTCTAACCAGATGCAGCTGAATACCAGTATTTTACACGGAGCGACAGCCTATCTGACCTCCACAACCCAGTTACTGGGTAATACGATACCCCTTGGTAAGACTGGTTGTCAGACTTTCGGGCTTCTGACGACCCGTAACAACTGTCAAAGATCTACGAATGACAGCCGGGACCAACGGCTTACGTGCTAACAAAGAGATAGTGATAGTAAAAACTAATTCCATTATATTCACATACACTTTAACAATGAGTAACATTCATTAGCACGGCTTTTATCATTAAACTTTTAGCATCAGATATACAGCGACATTCACACAATCAAATCCATTTCCAAACCAATTTTATTCTATTCCCAACGACCCAGTTTAGATAACTTGAAACCCAATGATTACACTAGTGACCGCTAAAATTACATGGTAGACTATGTGACTGCTTAAATCCAACTGACGGGTGATAAATTTATCAGTGGGTCGATGATCCAATCAAGGGGGATCAGTTGTTGACATGGGGCCGACGATGGGGCCTTACACCCTGAGTTATTGCAGGGGCCGTGGTTCCTCTCTGTGCTATTATTAAAACGGAAGGTTCATTTATCTCTGAGACTTGCGGCTGCAACGGGTTTATAACGGTTAGGTGTATGAGGTTGGTGTGTTTTTAGGGATATGGTTACTTTGTAGATTCTTAGACCGCCTAGATTATCTATACCTTTATATGTTTTCAAATAAATAAAATTGAAGTGTCTGTTTGTAATGTCAAAATAACAGATTTTTACTAAATGCAATTAATTTTTGTCATCTGTATTTAGTGAATAGCTGTTATAAAACAAATAATTGTTGTTGATAATTTTCATGTTTTTTTTAAATTGTTGTCTGTTTGTTTTGGTCGGCTAATCTCAGAAACGACTTGATCAATTTTCACTGGCAGATGGCTAATAATAACTTAAGCTATTTTTATTTAAGAAAAAGGATTAGGGTTCCGCGGAAATAAAAAAAACATGAAATCCACATCCACGCGAGTGAAGCCGCGCGGGCAGAATCCAATTTTCAGAATATAATAATAAAGACTTGTATTTTTTTTTAATAGGTACATATGTTTAAAAATATGTAACAAAGAATATTCAGGAAAAAGTCTGTTAAAAATATAATGGCAAAATAGAAAACTCTCTGAAACCATAATACCCTACGTCGATGAAGATTTTTCTCATCTTAAATTGTAAAGAAATAGGAATAAAAATCCTGAAAAAAACTATATTTTTATTTCATTATCATTCGTGGAAATATTTGTAATTATTATGTAAGTAGAATACACACAGTTCTAAATGTGGGTAGTAGAGGAAAATGTTCAAGCTTTCGTCTGTGTGGGATGAAGTATACATAGAAACACATATTGGTAGGTAAAGGTTATCGCCCACTATTTCATTGGAATATCACGTAACGAAGTTATTTGAATCTTACAAGATCAAAGGAACAAACAATATTATCAGGTACAATAATTTATCCTATCCATCTATCCATGAATATTCTTTTATTATGTTTTATTCTGTTTGGGAAACTTACAGCTAAAGCCAATTAGAACATTTCGCTGAAAAACATTACACACTACGTTTGATATTGTACACCCTAGAAGTATATTGTAGAGATACTTTTTAGGGTTCCGTACCTCAAAAGGAAAAACGGAACCGTACGTAACGTATAAGATCACTTCGCTGTCCGTCTGTCAAGACCCTTTTTCTCAGGAACGCGTGGAGTTATCAAATTGAAATTAATATCAAATACTCAAGGTTGCAATCCCCTGAAGCAACGAAAAAAACAAATTCTAAGTCAACACAATCAAAAGATACGGGCATTGATGTTCCGTTTACGCCGCATCTTTTGACACTCGCAAGGGAATCAAAACCTATGGGGTCCTTATCATTGACCTAGAATAATGAAATTTGGCAAGAAGCAATATCATGTAGCACAAGTAAAGGAAAAAATCCGAAAACCGTAAAGTAGTTACATACCTAAAAATTTGTACGGAACCCTCGGTGCGCGAGTCAGACTCGCACTTGACCGGTTATTTTCTAATTTTGACCAATTTTATTGTTAATCACAATAAACTATTTTCTATTCTATTCTAAAATATTATTTTTAGTTAGCAATTAAAATACTTATAGGAAGTACCGAAAGGTACACGTTGTATCCATTGCTAATCACAATATTATTGCTCAATCAATTTACAAAGATAATCGGCAAAGGTCGCTGTAAATGGGTGGCCATTCTTTACTCATGGAGACATTTCCGTGTCTCGAATCGGATGGCTCGTTAAACTTTCGCCCCCGATATTTGTACGACAGATAGTTAAGATCCCGATAACCAGCTGTCATGTAATGGGGTCTCATGTAACTCTAACACCGTTTGTCCACCCACCACCGTCAACGGGACGTCAACGAGAAACGATATTATGGGAACAGAGCGTGACGTCCTGGTGACGGCGTGCGGTGTACACGCGGCCATAGTAAATCTATGTTTTGGTACTTCAGCACCGTCATTAAACGAAATGACGGTGACGTCACACAAACTAGTCTACTGTGACGTCGGCCAAAAACAATTTGAAAACCCAAGAATTATACATAGTATTCTGGTCGATTAATCTCAAATCGTTTATTGAAATCCATAATGTACACTTACAGATGGTAAAATAAAAAATAAATAGAAACAATTATGGAACCTGTCGGGCACAGCAAATTTTTAAATACGAGTAAGTAGAGAGAGGAAGAGCGCTTTATAAATTTTCCTTAAACTCAAGTTATTAAGTTCGAATTATTTGATATCCAATTAAGTATTTATATTTCCATTTACTTATTCTATTAATATTATATAATCAAGTATATCTATTCATTTATTTAATTATATTTAATAATGCTTATGTCTATTCGCTTAAAAATTGTTCTTGTTGTTGTTTGTTGTTATAGTGTAGTATAATTATTAAGTATTAAATAATATAATTTATTTTTGTTGTTTTACATATTAAATATCTGTTATTTATTAAGAACTTAAGTAATAATACTATTACCGATATTTGAATTTATTTTCATAACTTCACAATAAATTCATTGTAATTTTCACTCAACATAACGTAAGATAATTTACCCGAGTAACGTTCACGCATCATTGATTTCTTGTCGAGACCATATTTGGCTAAGATAATCTCTCCCTTCGTGTAACCTTTTCATTAGTAAACCCTCCACATATTGTAAGGGTATCAAATGTATTATCAGCGTCGACTAGAGGTCTGATACCAATCAGATCGATATTTATTAAACCCGCACAGACCCTTCCCACTTATAACCAGTAATTACAGGGTGCGTCGTTAATTTTCTAAGAGCTCCGTGATATGTGTTACGTATTTGTTTAAAAGAAATACCTATTTTTCTGAATGAAGCAAAAAACTGCTTCAAATTAATTAAAATCCTTTGAGAATCCCTTCAAAGGATTTTAATTTAATTTAATCGTAATATGTTTAGGATCATATTTTATTCATTTTTATTTTTTTCACATAACAAAAAAAAACATTTTTAAATATAATAAATTGTAGTTTGACTGGTGTCAGGAGCAGGGTCCAAGCTACCGGTGGCTAGGGTTCCAGAGATACGAACCTCCTCAAGAGTACTGTAATCAGGCCCTTGATCCAACCGCCTCACGAGAGCCTCGAGCGAAGTTGATCGAGGCTCTCGGCCATCAGACTATTGGCCGTTACGACAATCGGCGCAATGACAGCCGAGTTCACATTCCACCATGTCAAGATATTTCATTTGCTTCACTTTTTCAGCTTTTCACGAGGTTACCGTCATGTGGAATGGTAACATCCACAATCATTTCGCGACGCGCTTATTAATCTATCATCACTATACCAGGCTTATTGGCGCCAATAGTTCTGTCAGTAAAGATAGACCGACCCCAGAACTGAATTCATTCTGTACCTAAATCATGGTAAAAACTGCATCAAAATCCGTTACGTAGTTTACAAAAACAACGCGGTCTCACAAACAGACACGAAAAGCGACTTTAATTTATAGTACGTACTAGCTGCGCCCCGCGGTTTTACCCGCATAAGTTTCGAACCCGTGGGAATATCGGGATAAAAATTATTATATGTTTTAATCCTAGTTATAAACTATCTGTATGCCAAATTTCACCCAAATCTGATTAATGGTTTTTGCGTGAAAGAGTAACAAACATCCATCCATCCATCCTTCCATCCGACCATCCATCCATCCATCCATCCATCCATCCATCCATCCATTCATACAAACTTTCACGTTTAAAATATTAGTAGGATAGACGTATAGATTTACCCCATTTAAGTAAATATCTCTTCATGGATTATGCACAGTATTCCTCAGTGGGTTACTTTCCATTTACTGTTGGATCCAGTAAATGTATTTTGGCGAATTTCCTCCGTAGCTAAACAAACTTTGGACGTTCCAAACATTGTTGTTTCGCCTCTAAGGACCGCACTTTTTTGAAACAATGAAAGCTAAAACTTGTAAATAATGGGATTACTCTTTTCCTTTAATAATACTAGTAACACGAATTTGAGAGGCAACTTTGTATTGTGTCTTATGTGACAAGCTCATATTTGTAAGAAGTTTATACCTCGTGTCCGTATCCATGTGTAAGTAATGTAGTTATGTAGGTAGGTATTATTTATTTATTCTAGGAAACCTATATTTAGAATCAATACAGGAAAAAAAATACCAGTGCAACCTGTTACCATGAAAGTAAAGAAATTCTTCGTCAGTTGTCAATAAATGAATCTGCTGTTTCAAAGAAAAACGCGGTAAAACTGTATGGAACAACAATTTTTTTTTTATAACCTTCGAAATTATGTTGAATTCATGGTTACAATATGGTATTGGTTTTTTTTTTCCTGTACATTTAATAACATGGTAACGAAGTTAAAACTGAACATTGAATATTTTTTTAAAAACAAAACGTAGTTGCTACGATGTTTGGGAACGAGTCCGATGCCGAAAATATACTTCATAGAATGCTAACAAACAAAACGGACAAACCGTTTGTCTGGATGTATGTTCTGGATCAGCGCACAAACGACTGAACGAATTTCGATGACATTTGGTACACAGATAGTTTATAGCCTAGATTAACACAGAGGTTACTTTTAATCCCGGTAATACGTTCCCGTGATATGTTTTCTGAATATGAAATAATTGTTAGCTGACAAAGTACTACATATTAATTAAAATAAAAACGTTCGAACCAGTCAAATAAAGGCGCCAACTGATTTTAATTTGCAGGTAACAAATAAAATGTAAGTTACGCAATAATTCCTCGAAATAACACACAAAACAAAAACAATAAAATTTTACCATCATTGCTTGCATTTCACCGGGCATTGAAGGTCTGTGGCGTACATACCTACCTGCCCACCATTTTGTATTTTTATTCAAAATGGCGGCTACGCATGAAACGTGTATAAATCGATAGCTGATATAAGTTGAATGCGTGGCAGACATTTTGAAAAAAAAAATGACGGTGCTCGGGGCTCCATATAAAAATCTTCAATCTCCTTTGATCTCTTCATAATATTATGTATAGATAGATAATTTTATTCATCTAGTAATTCAATTTAACAACGTATCCTGCAAACACGCTAATGAGCTTTTTGAAAAATTCACGATTTATTACTAAGGTACCTATGCGATGTTTTCAGGGTTCTGACCTTAAAAAGAAAAACGGAATCATTATATCAGATCATTAAAAATTCGTTTGCTCGACACCGTAAATAACACAATGAATGTCGTTGTATTTTCAAAATGAAAAAAATTGCAATCGTTAAGCAATCACTCCGCTGTACACATTATGTTTACACCGCATTTTCTTGTTTTTTCGCTGACCACTTTTCGCACAAAGTACAAGGTACAAAGGTGGACTTAATGCCTCAGGCATTCTCTACCAGTCAACCAAGGGTGGTGAAGAGATTAGATGGCAGGTGCTTTGGTTAAAAGGAACAATAATAAAAAAACTCTTAAATCAAGGTACACAAATACATAAATAGGTTATATACACATACATACTATTACTATAATATATACTTATAATATATATAGCACTCGCTCTTAGAAATACAATCAACATTAACTTTGTGATAATTCCGGGAATGTCCACGTTTTACATTTTCATAGATTACACCTGTGTCTGAGAAGACATCAGGAAAATGTATATCCTAGGGCGAGATAGACAGGTAACACAATATCTATGGGTAAGGTTAACCAATACCACATACAATATCGTATTTTCGAGCACAATTTCGCTAGGTAGGACTATCAATCCTCAGCGCAAGCAATTAATTACAAGCTCTAATCACCGCAATAATAATTACACACCTTAATAATTTCCTCCCCAAATAATAATTCTGAATTATTGTGATCCACGTTTGCTAACTGATTTGTTGTTGTTATAAATATCCATCTACGTACGCCGAGCTGACCACACACAAAGCTATATTTTATGATTGATGGCACCATTAACTGTGTGGCTTGCTGTATTTAGGCACAAAATGCTAGCAATAAATTTCAATTTTTTATACTACGAATTTATTATAAGGGAGCAAAATGTTTCGACTATTTAGATAGCCGCACGCAGTGTAAAACGTCAGAGTGACGTCAAATAAAAAGAAGGGGGAAATAAAACGAAGTCAATTCTGAAATAAGTGGAACACATCTTTCAGTCCCGGGGGATCTATCGGCGTATCGACAGGGGACTTGGCGGCGGATCCCGTTCAGTCAAGTTTATTGGCAGAATTTCAATGCTTTGTCGTCTGCGATGTAATGGCAATTTATAACTGAACGATACGCGCGATTTGGTACGAATTTTCTTAAGGGAAAGGATGAGATCAACATTTCAATAGCTATCTAATCAACATTACCGGTATGGCTCGGGAAATTGATTGTTGAATGTGGAGATAATAATTTAACGGACGACGAGTCTTACAAAGCTTTTATTTATAAGTTTTTTTCGCGGAATAACAAAGACAACATTGTCAGAGTTCATCAGATCATTAGGCTGATGCGGTTATGTTCAAAAGACTCGTATTTCAATGAAAGGTTTTCATAAAATGGAAATGTAAATACGGTTCTCTTTCACTGAACAAACGTCCAAGCTCCCTTTGTTTGAAATGTTTCGTTATACCTGCATTAACACAATACTTGTTCACTAGACTTTTCTTAGTTTGTAAAAACAGTCTGCTCATTTGAATGAAGGTACATACAGGTTTATTTTAAATTGGCTAGCTAAACTCCGCAGCTATCGATACCTAAACACGATAAAATAAAAAATGAAAAGGTTTAGTGTTTTTTGGGGGTCAACGAACGCTATTATAGTGTTGTTGCTTGAAGTATGAGTTGAGAAACTGTTTTTTTTATATAGTTCATCACGTTTAGATATCAACACACATCAATTCTGTGAAGTTTACAAAAAAAAAAACAAATTTTATATTTCATTCAAGTGACTACACTGCGGTCGATGACACCAAAAAAAAAATCATCAAATAAATTTATTTGTTGTGTTGTCATGTCTAAATATCGATATCCATCGCGTCTGCGGAGTTTAGCTAGTCAATGTTAAATAACCCTGTATATTATATACCTACATCTACATAGTCCTGTATTCGATATCGGTGTTCATAAACGAAGCAATAACTTTGTGATGTCGATGGCAAGATGGAAAAAATTCGGCGTATGGGCCCGATCTTTAACTGCCTCGGAGCCAAAGTGAGGTCAATTTATAAATGAGTGGGGGACATCAGTCACGCGGGACGTGGTCGCGGGGCACGAACGCTTGATATATTGCCTCAGTTTCACCTCCTTGACGTTTTTTGAAAACGCTATTTCCAGTAATGGATAGTCGCGGATTCCAAGTACATAATTTGATGGAAGGCATTGAAGCCCAAAAAGTTCACCAATGATTGGCTTTAATGGTTTTCAATTTAACTTTTCGGATGCGATGCGAAGTTTGATAACTCAATTTTAAATAAGTATCGACCGCCAGGAAGCATGAAGCGGCTTATAGGTTTGGGCTAGTTATTAAATTAATAACACAGCCGTCAACTTTCCTTTAATCCATTTTATAACTGTCATTTCTTCAAAAACCACCCATACATTTCATCCACCCCAACACATAAAAAGATAACCCTACTAAACATACACAGAAACATGGAAGTAAAAGGCCAGAAAGGCTCGTATTACCGGCATCGGCACTTTGGGAACAGCCATCGCACCTCTTAGTGTAGATTAAAAACATAAATAGCAGTACCACAGTGCCACAGGTTCAGCTAACTACGCCTTCTTATCGAGTAACCACGCACAAGAGCACAACCCGGTACCGACGACACGCGATACGACGATTAAAATACTTTTTGTTCTTAAACACAGGCTTTGTAATTGTTTGCTTACGGTTTTAATGTGGAAACGGCTTTTGTTTAAGTTTGGAAAGATAGGATGGATAGAACTAATATTAGATACATTATAAAACAATACAACACTCACACACACATATACACTTTACCACATAATGAACGTAAACGAAACAAAAGGAGTATGTAAGGCGATCCTTAGATACTCCTTTTGTTTCGTTGACGTTAACAACGTCACCTACTACAATTAGCAGGTGACGTTCTGCAGTTTCTGCCTACCTCCATGGAAAGAAGACGTGAGATTATGTCATCATCATCATCTGCCTAGCCTTTTCCCAACTAAGTTGGGGTCGTCTTCCAGTCTAATCTAGATTCAGCTGAATACCAGTATTTTACATGGAGCTACTGCCTATCTGACCTCCACAACCTTTTTCCTCTCCACCACCTCGTTACTGGGTAATAAGATACTCCTTGGTAAGACTGGTTGTCAGATAATCGGCCTTCTGACGACCCGTAACGACTGTCAAAGATCCACGAATGACAGCCGGGACCAACGGCTTAACGTGCTTTCCGAGGCACGAAGGGGTCTCGGTATGTAAAGATGGTCACCCATCCATAGACCAACCGCGGCAAGCGTAGCTTAACCTGATCTATCGACATGTACGGCTGTTAGTATTTAGCCACGGCCTTATGTATGTGTATAAAAACATAGAAGCGTGATTGTATGATCTTTGGAGCAATTATTTCCTCTTATAAAACTGAATATTCATTATGGCGTTTTAATATTATGTGTGGCGTTTAAATATTATTTGTGGCGTTTTAATATTACATATGTGTAGCGTTTTCGTCGTTACAGGGCTCATAATATTTACTACGTTTGGATTTTTCACCGCGTTACGGTGTTATGTAAGCAACCACAAAGCAAAATGCTGCTTATATATTTTTTAAAATTTGCTGCCTTATGACTTCACTCCTTTTTGTAATATTCGTGAAAAGAGAGAAGAGCTGTTACGTAACTGTTCGATGGCTGTGGTTTAACAGTGTAAATACTATTTACTTTAAACTCAAGTTTTGGATGATAACTTATAGCAATATGCCAGCCAAATGAAAACATGGCGGTATAGAAATAAACCTTAATCTAATTACATCTAACTTAACAGCTAAGCGCGTACCGGAAGACGTAACGTTGGAAGGTGAACCAATGACCTTGTGAAGGCCGCAGGAATCCGCTGGAAGTAGGAAGAATAGAGCCGGTTGATGTGGCGATGCTTGGGGGAGGCCTGCGAGGGGCTGAAATGAAAATGAATGAGTTAAGACTAAACAAAGAAGAGGGTATTTGGCAAGTGGCGGTAGGTGCATGGAACCCTTCCAGCCCTTAAAACTGAAAGAAAGAAAGAAATGCATTTATTTGGCACAAACTAAAAGACACACAATACACCAGATACATACATCAGATAAAACACACAATAAAATTAAAAAAAATAAAAACAACTGCTGGATAACGTGGTTCTTCCCCATAAAGATAATGGTTAATGTTTTAAAATAATTATGAATTAAGTAGAACTAACATATAACGGTACATACTCACTCGGTATTACTTGGTCTGGCTGCGAATGTTTCGGTAACGGCCCCGACATACGAGTTGTAGGTCGTGGATTCGAACCCAGGCAGGCGCTTTACTTTGTGTAAATAATTTCATGTCCACTGATCTCAAAACGGTGAAGGAAAACATTGTGAGGAAACCGGCTTGTCCTAGAACTAAAAATTCGAAGACATGTGACATCTACCAACCCGCTCTCGGCCCGCGTGGTGGATTACGGCCCACTCCCTCTCACCGAGAGGAGGCCTGTGTCCCAGCAGTGGGAACACTATAGGCTGATTATGCTATTATGCATAGGATTCACCAAAAATCAAAGAGCGTGACGGTAAACAATGGACACCAATATGTAACATCATTTTTTTTTTTATTGTTGAGTCACTGCTGTTGACCAGGATCACGCCTGGTGGAAAGCTAAGATTAGGTCTATGATGGAACGAGGGTGCCCAGAAGATGCCTGTTCAATCTTGCTTTGAAGGCAGACGGATTAAATGTGCCGTGTCGTGAAAATCGTGCGGCTATAGTCACTTGCGTAAAACCCACATAACACAACTAGTATATAATACATAAAGGTCTTCATCGTCTTTAACACATAATACATTACCAAATACAGAACACAAAACAAGTGAACTCCGAAATTCACAAAACACGACACTCCATACCTCTACCACAATCGCAAAGGCTTGAAGCTATGTTAAATATCCTTTTGTTTACTGAGCAACATCAAATGTATAAGCTTTTACATATTCTGTTATACGATATCAGCTGTCACAACCCCTCCTTACGACTGACGAGGGATAATAACTGGGCGAGTATTAGTAACACTTTTGTATTTATGTACGAGGAATATAATACATGTTAGTTTTGTGTAAGAGATGATATGATCGATAGTTGTTTGAACATTTTGATGGATATATATAATTTTCATTGTAACAGATACACGTCTAAATAAATATACAACTATATACAACTGAACCGATCGGCTAATTGCTACGACCGTGTAGCAGCCGTAGCAATGCTACGGCGTAGGCTTTGCGTAGCAGTTTTATAGCATGGTGTTTTTTTTTTAGCCAGCCATTAATGGAAATGGTCCTTCGATCCAACAAATTATTTATCTAAGAAGGGATAGATCTTTTGAACCCTTCCCTTCCTGTTTAGGGTTCCGTAGTCAACAAGCAACCCGTATAGTTTTTCCGTGTCTGTCCGTCTGTCTGTCTGTCCGTGGCTTAGCTCAGAGACTCTTAATACTATAAAGCTATAACTTTGCATGAGTATACATATTAATCACGCCAAAAGTGGTACAATCTTGAAAATTGTTTGGGGTACTTACCCCCCCTATACGTAAAGTGGGGATGGTTTTTTCTCGCGTATTCCATGATATGGGGTGTTGTTGGATAGGCCATTCAAAAATATTGCAAGTGTGTTCGATTCAGGGATCTGTTTGCAAAATATTAAACTTCAAAGTGCTAATTTTTGTAAGAGTCAAGTGTACCCTCCTGCCAGCTAAATGAATATGTAAATAATATTGGGTTAATTGGGTTCCGAACTTTCGGTCTGTGAGACCGTGCGAGGGTATAGGTGTCACGAAGTTTGGGGTGGGTATAGGAAAGTTAACAGTCAACAGATTTAAAATAAAACAAAAAGAATGGCACGTAAAGTCAAATGCTTGTTTCGGATTCTTTTTTTTATTATTAGCTCATTGATTTAATGATTTGGACAGTACGGTAGTGTAGCGATTGCCTTTTCTGAGTTAACAGGTTTTATTTTTAGGAACAGCTGTCTCTTTGTTTCATAATCGAGCTTTTATATAAGCATGCCATTTGATTGGTTACCCACAAGCGGCTGCAGCGTACATTCCACATTCCCACGCACTGAAAACGCTTGCGTTTTATCATGTTATTTTGAACATAATTATATTGTAAATTCTATTGAAGCCTAAATCTATACTAATATTATAAAGAGGTAAAATTTGTTTGTTTGTTTGTATGTAGGGGGTAATCTCCGGAGTTAATCATCCAATTCTAAAAAGGTTTTTACTGGTAGAAAGCTACATTATGTGTGAGTGCTATAGGCTATAAATTATGTTTACATCATGCATTTTAGCTGAACTATCACAACTTTTGTCTAGCAAGTCGGTAAGAAAAACCTCTTAAAACAGAATTATTTGCATGCGCTGCCTCAAAAGTTGTATATAACTAAAAACAATGTTTGGAAATCTGGTCCGCATTAAATAGTTATATAAAAAAGGCTGCGACACCATATTTCTATCTTTTATATTTTATCTTTTAATATCACTTTTATGTATTAAAAAAGTATTTTTTTCAAATGCTTACGTTTGGATGAAAATACAATTTTTAATTATGAATCCTTATCAAAATAATTTTTTTTATGACCACAAGGACATTACAGAGATAGTATTTGCCCTTTAAAGTATGTCAATTGGTCATAAAGTTTCGGAGATAATAAAAAATTATTAAAATGCAAAATGCCGCTATAACATTTACGAATACACATGCTTTGTGCAGACGTTTTATCCATTTACCCATAGATGGCGTTGTACTAATACGTATTTTTTCTGACTCACGATGGTTATACTTTACGCAGATTAATGACACTGTCGGTATTGCCATTGAGTGATGTAAATTGATTGGATGTCGTTCTATTGATTTCTATTGGTTTTGGCTGTTTTAAATACTTCGTTCCTTCTCCTCTTCGTAATTCTGGTTTACGATTGTTTCTATCTCAAGTTGAGGTAATAATAATAATAAAGCTGAAGAGTTTGTTTGTTTGAACGCGATCTCTGGAACTACCAGTCTAATATTATTATGAAAAAATATTTTTGCATTTGAAAGCCAAATTCTTGAGAAAGGCTATTTAACATCACGGTACGACTCTTCGGAGCTGATCAAAACGTAAAAAAGTCCGAAAGAAGAAAGAACGCTAAGCGATAACAGAGTAATAGCGCGGCCAGGCGACGCGTTGCGATGGGTCGGGTCGGAGGAACCACAAATCCCACTCGGACAAAGTCGCGGGCAGAAGCTAGTAACTATATAAATAAATACAAAAACAAAAGTATACCACCTTTTTAACATGTGTTATGCAAATAAATTATTTGATTTGATATTTAGGCGTCGAAGTACACGTCCACACACGACGAAACGTTCGTACACGTCGTGGCTGTCATCCGGGAACGTGCCCAGAAGACTGGCAGCATTGCCAAGTTGAATGGCAATGCTAATTTTTCCTCCAAAGAACGAGCCCTCTGGTCACGTAAAGTGTCGATCAGCCGGCGAGAAATTTCCTTAAAAAGGAGACGCGCACTTGGGCCCCATGACCGGAGCGTTTCGACCCCAATTTATTCAATTTGCTAATTAAACGCTTAACACACTTCCAATCATTTTTACAGCCACTACAACCAAACGAACATAAAGAAATGAAATATAAACAACCTCACATCATATTTTTCCCCATTTCCACAGCTATCACAAGCTCAATTCAAAGTCAACTTCTTATAAAGTCTGTCGTTTCAAGTTGTTATGAGGTTTTCGCAAAAAATATTCGCTCTATTATAATTTTACCTTCAAAAGTGCGGCCACGCTAACATGAAAGGCTTACTTCGACACACCTTGTGTAAAAACTTTCCGTTTGGCAAACCCATTTGGACGACGGGGCTATTTGTGGGCTAAACTAAAATATTCATACATTATAATTCTATGGTTTATTTCACTCGAAAGGCATGAAAGAAGGCTTTGCTGTAGACGTGTTCGACATTGAGTGTGTACAAAGTTTCCGCTTGGCGAAACACATTTGTACAAGTTGGTGATTCGAGAAGGTCGTTCGTCGAAGGAAATTACTGAATAAATTCGATTGACTCCGGTACTCGAGTCGACCTATTGGCGGCTGATCGACGGTTCGCGTGTTCAACGCCTTACAGCGATCTTTGGAAATAGTGAACAAGTTTTTTTATTTAATAAGGGAAACTGGCACACGGCTAGGTACTGCAAATAACCTTTCGTAAATGTTATAGTTAATACGCTGCAGTGTAATTTGCATGTATCAAATGAATAAAATTGAGGTTATAAAAAAGTAAACGTTTCTTTTTGACTGCTTTTATACCTGTTGGGTAATGTTTTGCTTGATTTATATTTAATGATGCTAACGGCCCTTGTAATCGTAGGTTGTTGCGAGATTTAAAATGTTTAATCGTTGTTAAAACACGGAGGACCTTTTCTTACAGCTTAAGATGTAAATTTCATCAAAATACAGACAAAACAGAAATCTCAATCATTCTGTTTCTCAGAAATCAGTGGTGGCCCAGTGGTAACGACCGCGACTTACAAGGTCATAGGTTCGAAACCTGACAGGCGCTTTACTTTGTGTAAATTATTTCATCACCACTGCTCTCAAAACGGTGAAGGAAAGCATCGTAAGGAAACCGGTATGTCCTAGATCAAAAATTTGAAGACATGTCACATCTACCAACCCGTACTGGGCCCGCGTGGCGGATTACGGCCCATTCCCTCTCGCAGAGAGGAGGCCTGTGTCCCAGCAGTGGGAATATTATAGGCTGATTATGTAATTCGGTTTCTGAGTTAAGAACTAGTCACTTTAGCATGTGATGCTAAGTTTATTCCTTCAACGTAGTCCACAAAATTCAAATATTTCTCGCGTTTTCTTCAAAATTGTGAATTTCGCGGGGTACACTGAAAATATCACCTAGTTCAAGTTCTCAACCCAATTTCATGGTCACTCAAATGTCTCGTAGGTGGTGGCGTGTGTGTTGGATCATTTCCCTTCAAAATGATTGAGCTGAACGTTGCTGATCCATACGGCATGTTCATAAACGGGTACCGTCAGTAGGGACTAGCCATTTCTTAGCGGCCACGGTCTATTTTAATTTTTAATTGTTTTTTTTTTGTTTTTAGCCCCCGACGCAAAAACGACGAGGTTTTGTAAGTTTTTAAACCCCGACGCAAATACGACGGGGCGGAACCCCGATTTTGATTTTGTTTGAAAGGTGAATTAGTCGGGAGTGTTCTTAGTTATGTTTTTATCTTTTTATTACGGAAGTTTTTAACAAGCAAGTCTTTCTTCATAGTTCTCATATGTATAATTTCAACATGAGTGATATGTTATGAATATTTTGTAACAACATTTTGATTTACATAAAAGAGTGTCCGTGGAGTTCCATGCCCGTTCTTCTCCATAGGAACCTACTACGCTTTAGAATACACAACAAACTTCATCTTTCTGAGTGACCAACCCCGTGACAATTCAAAAGTGCCTTTATTTGGTTTATTTGGAATAAATGCTTTGAGTTTCAAAATCGAATTCTTAATTACAAAAACGGGTGATAATGAATGAGATGCAACCCCAAAAAGTGTACGGTTGTGCCCTCTTGATGAATGAATACTTAACAGTTCACGTGCTATTTATAAATTCTAATGCACCTAGTATAAAGTTACCCACTCACACTTCAGAAAGAGGTTAACCAAAAGAAAACTTTATTAAAAGTCGCTCCGAGTCTTCGGCAGCACTTTGTATTTTATTCACTGTTTTTTTTTACCGAGGGTTGAATCTCAATTACCGGTTACTAAGAAAATGTGTCGCGCAAACTCAATTAGGCTTTCTGTCGCCGCTTTCCTCCATTTATAAATATCAGAGGCTCGTAGGTACTAATTAAAAGAGTGAAAGTTGAGGATGAATTTGAATGAGAACGTTTGTTTTTTGTTTTTATCGCGTTTGTCGGAATGAGGCGTTTATTTGCTGTGAAGTGGAGATAAAATTTAATGTCTTATTGCTGGTTGTGTTTTCACAATTTTTCAATGTTCGTTTTATTTTTAGTAAAAGGATCTTGGACGAAACTATACTAATAATAAAGCATTTTTTTTTATTTGAACGCGCTAATTTCTGGAACTACCAGTCGGATTTCAAAAAATACCTTTGTGTTTGATAGCCCAATTCTTGAGGAATAATTATTTAACATCACGCAAGAACCCTTGGGGCTGAGCGAAATGAAAAAAAAATCGGAAAGAACGCTTAGCGAAAACGAAGTAATAGCGCAGGCAGGCGATGCGATGCGACGGAGTGGGTCGGGGGTACAAGAAATTTCACGCGAACGAAGTTGCTGACAGAAGCTGGTTTATTATAAATTATAATGTACGTATTCAAAAGGCAACTTATTCATTTTAAAGCTGAAACCAATGCGAAAGTTGGCTTTTTACCTGAGTTTACCTTACGTGGAACTACTTTCCTTCACCTGGAAAAAGTTGAGTTCCTTTTAGTTCTACAATAACATTTTCACTATAAAGCAAAGTCTCCCCCGCCGAATCTGTCCCTCTGAACGCAATATACTCAAAAAGTACAGAACTGATTTTCATACCGTCTTCCCCAATAGACGGAGTGATTCATAAGGAAGGTTTAGGTATATAATCCATTAAAGTTTCGCGTAAATTGGCTGAAATATGACGGTGATTGTTGAAGCTGTCGGAAAATATCATGTTGAAGCTGTCGGAAAATATGATGACTAGGAGCTTCACTGACGTGCGCAGCGTAAACCGCGTAAAGTAGAGTTATATGGAAATAATGTATTACAGAATGAATACATTGTTTCCCCGGATTAACACATAGGGTGCATTTAATCCCAGTAGTACGTTCCCGTGGGATATTTTCCGACATTCGGCAAAGAAGCGGGTAAAAGGTAGTTTAAATTATAAGAAAGTTTTTGGGAGGCCCCGTGGTCGACTCTAGTATAAGTCGATACAATAATGTATAACTAAGACTGAATTTTATAAAAACGTTGCATATTCAGGGCATATTATAGTGCACAAGTGTGCGCACAGTTCAAAATCAAAAGTCATTTATTCAAATTAGGCTGAGGATCAGCACTTTTCGAACGTCAAAATTACAAAAGACAGTTCCCCAAAAACGCCCGCTCTTCACCACTTCCTAGTGCTATCGCTGGGAAGAAGAAGTGGCGCAACAAACTCCCCAGCAGCACAGCTGTCTGTTCGGTTCGAAATTGATTCTATACAATACTAGGTACCTCATAATCTGCCTGGCCTTTTCCCAACTATGCTGGGGTCGGCTTCCAGTCTAACCGGATGCAGCAGAATACCATTTACCTATGTTAAGTAATTAACATTACATTACATAAAATTAAATTATTTGCCATATGTCAGCTAGCCACGCCAATATACCAACAAATATAATAAAATTATACGTACTCAAGCTAAAAAATAATTAATTAAAATTAAAATGTAAGTGAAAACTTACTACCTAAATAAAAGCCTCCAGACATAAAGGGCGTGACAGCTTACATATTTATGCATTGCTGGGTTTTGTTCACATAGCTGTCACTTGAAGTCACAAATGAGAAACTAGGACCATCGAAGTAAAATAAATAAATAAGTTAATACTAATAACAATAACCTGTCAGTAAGCTAATTCTGGAGAAAGAACATAAACATTTTCTTGCGTTAACTAAGGCAACCAACTATTCTTATCGTGTAAGTAGTCGTTGATGGAATAGTATGTCTTTGAACAAAGGTTGGATTTTACTTGAGCTTTAAACGCATTAAAAGGCAAGTCTAGCAAAGAAGAAGAAGAGGTATCTTGTTATAAAAGGTTATACCAAGCCCAACAAATGAGTTATGAACCTCATGAAGCCGGTGAATGGGGGCACGTAGTTTGTCCTTATTTCTAATGTTAACACTATGAATATCACTGTTTTTAGGGTACAAGTGTAAATTTTGCCTAATATATAAGATATATATTGTCGAAGATGAATTGTGATGCAACCGTGAGAATTCCAATAACTTTAAAAAAATCTCTTAAAGAAACTCTGGCACCTAGCTGGTAAATTGCTCGAACAGCTCGTTTTTGAAGGACAAATATATTTTGTATATCAGCGGCTTTGCCCCACAGCAGAATACCGTAGGACATAACGCTGTGAAAATAACTAAATTAGACTAAACGAGCTGTATCAACGTCAGTGTATTGTCTTACTTTCCTGACAGCGTAGGCAATCGAACTGAGCCTTCCTGCTAGACTGGATATATAAGGTCCCCACTGAAGTTTGGCATCAACTGTTAGTCCTAGAAAAATTGCCGAGCCTACACTTTCAAGCACCTCTTTATCTAAGACGATGTTGGGTCCTAGATTTCTAACATTCGGTAAGGCGAACTTTATACATTGCGTTTTATTGGCATTGAGAACTAGGTTATTTGACGTAAACCAATCTGTAACTATTGAAAGTGCACTGTTTACGTCGTCAAAATCTTGTCTACACTCTCCTTCTACACTCCGGGCTGTTACTGACAAATTCCTAATGGCAAAACCCAATAACACTTTGCCCGACCTGGGAATTGATGCCAGGACCCCACGCTAAGCAGTCGAAAACCATATTATTATAACGCGAAAAATGAAGGCCTCATTTTTTTTTCTACCCTTTAGCGATCCAGTCACCTTTATCAACAGCCAAAGCAAATAAGACAACCACAATACACCTGTTATAATAATTATAACATATTCTCTCAATTACCATATAAAACGAATCAGGAGTAAAACAAAGGATATATCGAGCAAAATTAAATTTCCATATAAATAAATAAACAATCCTTACTGAACTGGGAATTTATTATAATTCACCTTTATGGCCACGTCATAGCCAGAAACTCGTTATTTCATTTCGTTTAACTAGTTAATGTGGACTACTATAAATATACCTGTTGTCTAAAACAAAGCGGATATAACAATGCCTACTACGGGTAATAATTATAATTGGATAAACAAAGGACGTATTGGCAAGCGTGGGACGCCCCCCAGCTAGATTAACGGACGACCTTAAGAAGGTTGCTGGGACGGACTGGATGCGGAAAGCGGAGGACAGGGTGTTGTGGCGCAGCCTGGGCGAGGCCTATGTCCAGCAGTGGACTGTGATAGGCTGAGTTGATTGAAACAAACGACTCCATGCGAAATTGAATGTTCCATAATCAAGCTATAATGTTAGCACTGCTGGGAAACAAGCCTCTTCCCTGTGAGAGGGAGTGGGCCATAATGCCTCCCACGCGAGCACAGTGCGGGTTGGCGAATGTTCTTATACTAATAAAAAAATATAAAACCAACGTAAAGCCTAAACCTTGAATATATAGAAAGTACCCTAAGAATATCATGACAGTTTTAGAAATATAACTCGGTAGGTATACTTCAATCCATCCACCGCCACGTCCTGGGCCCGCGTAGTGGATTATGGCCCACTCTCTCTCACAGAGAGAGTAATTATGCTTATGCTATACTCTACTCGCCTGGCTCGTTAGTGTAATGCTCGAATGCGCTTCTGCGAAGCATGAGGCTTTTTTTTTTGTTTTTTCCGGAATGGAAATCATCGAATGACCCCTCCCGCGCTGGGTGGAGCGGAAGGGAGTGTCAGACTCTTACTGAATAAAACCCACCCATGTTCCTTCCTTCGCCCTTTATGTTCCGGGGTAGCGGTAACCCTTTCGGACAATCCCGCTGACCCGGCAGGCTTCGGCCCTAAGGGGCCCCTCAAATAATGCTGACAACTCTTTGAGGCGCGCGTGGAACACTTACGCGCCGTCCGGGAAGCATGAGGCATTGGGTTCGATTACCAGGTCAGGCAAAGTGTTGTTGGGTTTTCCATCAGGAATTTCTCAGTAGCAGTCCGGAATCTGGATTTGTGCTCGGTTGACGGTAATAGGGTTGCCTCATATTACATGGGACTTAAACATAACTGATGAAATGTGAGTGCACTATAGGTACGCCTTTGCCTAACGCTTCGGGGATTACAGGCATGAAGTTATGTTATGTTGTCCACTCACGAGAAAGTCACCGACACTTTAATTTAGGGTTCATTTTACAGTCGACAAGTAACTTTTATTCGTTGACGTCTGACAGATATTGTATGGAAGATCTGTCAAAAATTCAAAATTATTCGTTGGATAAAATTATGTGGCGTTCGAAAAATGAGCTCTTATACCCTGTCCATTAGGTTAACCGTTTTTTGACAGCTCTCTTAGAACGTACATATTCCAGATTACGTAAAAGATAACTTTAAAATGGGTAATACAATAAATATATAAACTGCGTTCTCTTATTGAATTATCTTATTTATGACTTCTTACATAAGTACATTATAATACCGTACGTGTATGAATCAATATATTGTGAGTTGCTGCAATCACTAGTTCCATCTGTCAAAAAACGGTTTACCTAATGAACAGAGTATAAGGGCTGATTTTTCCAACGCCAGATAATGATGGAGGGTATAGTGTCTAAATTGTATCAAATATACCAAGGAGAAACAAAACAACGTTACATTATTATAATTAGGCACGTCATATATAAATATTTTACATACCTCATCGATTCCACTGAACAGCTATCCATTGACGACCGGCAGCTATTTTTACCAAAGCATTCCTTTTATACCTTGAATGTAGCAATTAACGAGGTAGGTAACTGCCAAATGGCGACTAATCAATGAGTGAAAAGTCTAGAATTCGAATATCGCCTATAAATAGTTTAGTAGTTATAAAAAGTGGGTTTTCGTTAATATTGGCTTATTAAGGAAAATTCACTGTTTAAAACTCTACAAGTAAAAATATTTGTGAAGCAGAATTGAAAAACTGTCAGCTTTTATTAATAAAATCCTACTTCAATCAACTCAGCCTATCGCAGTCCACCGCTGGACATAGGCCTCTCCCAGGCTGCGCCACAACACCCTGTCCTTTTTTTATTTTTTTTATCGTGGAGAAATGCTCATGCATTCTACACTACCACGGGGAGATAATGCAGTTATATGGGACTCTAACCCACTAAAACTCTACGGTGTCCTCCTCTGCCGCTTACGGCGGGAACACGGGCACGCCTTAGCACTCATCCGTGAACCCGCCGCGGCTGTCCGTCACCGGACCCTCCTCTGAGGAGTACTCCCCATCACCGGCGCACCAGAACACATAGCACGCCGTGACCACCCCAAGGACTAAACCAACACATGGGCGCCAGACGACCCCGTGTCTGGGCACCCTTGTTCCCCCTGCGACGGGTCAGGTCATTGGCCCCGCCGCCTGCCAATTTTCGTCCGCAGAGGATAGGGAGAGCGGCCAACGTCATATCAACACTCCTCTTCCCCTGCAGCCCCACCGCGTTTGCCATCAGACGGTGGCGACCCCGTCAAGGCCGCGGAAGGTAAGGAGAGCGGCGCACCGCAATACTGGCACTCCTCTCCCGCCGTGGCCTCCAACCCTCAGCCGTGATGCCTCCCATCGCGGCCCGCCACAGTTGCGATATCGCCTAAGCAGCACCGCAACCTACTTGTTGGCCGCTACGTCATCGGCTTACTGGCAAAGCCCTGACGAGCGGCCCCTCCTCGGGTTCCTCTAGGCTTCACCGTGGGTGACCAAACCACGGCTACTCAGCTCCCCCGCCTCGACAATGCGGGTACCCACCGGGGGGGAAAACACCCTGTCCTGCGCCTTCCGCATCCAGTCTCTCCCAGCCACCTTTTTGAGGTCGTGTGTCCATCTAGCTGGGGGGCGTCCGACACTAAGCTTGCCGATACATCGTCTCCACTCCAGGAATCGTCTACTCCATTGGCCATCGGTCCTTCGACAAACATAGCCCAATGCCACATGAGCTTGTTTATTCTGCAAGCTATGTCGGTAACTTCAGTTCTTTTCTGGACTGAACTTTGTTTCTGATTTAATCCTTCGCATTTAATTATTCGGAGAATATACCTACCTAATCAGGTTTTATAAAATACTTGATGAATTTAATACTTAAAAATAATTTCTGTGAATAATGTGCAACCCAAATTGATAATTATCTTCGAAAGCAAAATATTCAAAGAATAGCCATCATAAAAAAAATGAGAGAGAAGCTTTTTAAAATGCAAAAACACTCTGTGAAAAGATGAGACGGTGATGAAGCGATACGTACATTCAGTTAGCCGGTCTGTAATTATGTTGAAGAGGGTAGACCATTTTACTGGGAAATTAAACGAAAACACTCCGCCCCTACCGTTCGCTTCCTGAACATTTGCTACAGAAAAATAGGAATAAAATACATAAGCGTTCTATATTCTTCGAGTGTTTTCTTCTTTAATAATGTCGGCGTGTGAGGTTCGCTAGCGAAATTATTATAATTTTGTATTTTATAATCGTATTAAAAATGTTTTAACACTTGCTGGAGTTAATTTTACTCAATGTTACATGCACGAAATATAATTATTTCGACTAAGAATTGAAATAAGAAAACGGCAACAGACACAACAATTTTTATTTCAACTTGTTTTCTCTTAAAGCTTCTATAGGATATCTAAAATATAAACAAATATTTTAAAACGAGTATAGCAGGCTCAAGGAAAGTGTCCTTAACTTTATCTTCTAAAGTTTCTAGTCACAAAAAAAACACATACAGATAGAATTGCTTCTTCCTAAACACGTTATCAAGATTAGTGCAATATTCAGTACCGAAGTTACAGTGCAGGAACTCCAACAGGATTTTGCGTAAAAGCCCAAAAGCTTCAACTGACGCACTTTAGTACATGGATTACGTACCATTTCCCGTTTCATACGAACAAATCGTACATTTTGTCGGATTTTATACATTTATCCCTCTTAGTAATGTTTTTGCAGCTCTCGTGGTCGCACGAGCTAACTTGCATGGAGCATTAATAAATTCCTTTGACAGTAGAGAATTTGAAAATTATGCTAACTACGCCCAGCGTTTCTTCCTAATCCCATTTCAATGTTAAAATTATCTGCTGAGCTGCATGAAATTAACATGGGCGCCATTATAGCACTGAAGAAGCTGTATTTATTGTGTTCGGCCAGAGAGGTTGTAAAATTCGAGTAAGAGAGGGATTTGTAAAGCAAATTGCTTTGAGAATTTCAGAACAGTCAGAGTGTTTTGCTTTCTGGAGTGGGTTTATCTTGGACGTTACTGAAGGACAACATCGTGAGGACACCTGGACTTAAGTCTGAAATCACCAACCTGTCTTGAGCAAGCGTGGTGAGCAAAGAGGCCTTTACCCTGCTGTGGGACAATAATGATAGGCTAGTATTATATAACAATATTTTGCAGTTTTTATAAGAATAATTACCAACTGGGCCCGCGTGGTGGATTACGGCCCACTCCCTCTCACAGAGACTATACTAATAACATTGTGTTACAACCGGAAAAAAAATGTAAATATAAAAAGCCAAAGTCATACCTTAATAAGGTATGACTTTGGTAATGCTGTCCGTCTGATAATGGTCTGTTATAAAGTAACGACTACAATAACTGTCTAATATAAATAGACGCTGAAACCAATTAAAAAATAATAACTTCAAACTTAATAACATTTTAGTCTTAAATTATTAAAATGAAAATCAGCTAAAAGTTTAATAAGCAGACACGTTAAGCCAAATTTAGGGTTTGGGTAAACAAATCTCAATGTTTAATTAAAATGAAAACAAAATTAAAAAAGTCTACAGAGATTTTTATAGTCTCGGCTTCGCAATATTAATTAAATATCAGAGATATTAAAACCTTTGTAATCCATTGGTAATAAATTTTACCTGACTCTTAATTTTAAGTGACGCTCCAAATAACTCGTTAAATTGCTAAATTATTAGGAATGTTGACAATATTAATTTTGCTAAGTAGTACTCGTAAGTAGTATAACCATATGGCCTGACCGAGGTTATGCCTGGGCTTTAATTAAATCAAAATCTTTTATTTTGGACCCATAAGGTTAGTCCATTTGGGTAAACACAAGACTTAGAAAGTAGTATTAGTACTTACATCTACCAGAAACACAACACAAACTATTCATTAATACGCCACAGTGGCATGTAGGCATATCCAATGTCCCAGTATGTGGCTGCCTACCTATCAGCTATAGCTTCTATTCAGTTTTTTTTTAAAGAGACTGTGACCTCTGAGTTTGTTTTGGTTTTTTTTTCTTAGAGTCGTCAGTTACGAGACACCGAAAGCATCTATTTTAGATACATAATTTAATTATAAAGTGTAAAAGTGTTTTTGTTTTAACCAATTTACAGAAATGAATATAATTTATCGTCATTTATCAGTGAACAACATTCCAATGACTTTTAGGTTGATATAACAATGAATAAGGGTTGACAATTTAATAAGGAACTTAAGTTTAACGATTGTGCCAATGTCTTAAGACAATAAAAAGAAGGCACGAAAACGAAATTAAGTCCGGCAGTCCGCTGATTAAATTGTGGAAGTAAGGCTTGGTGCACAAAGTAGGGAGAAAATGGAGTGATAATGCGCGAAAGGACGGCGCGGCTTGAAGGGGACATTTTCGCAAACATTGTGACCATCCCCTTTTCGGAAATACTTCGTGAATGTGACGTGATTGAGACTGTGATACGGACTCAAAAGATTTATTGAGAAAACAAAAGAAATTCTTTCATTGATGTGTTTAATGGGTAATGCTTTGATGCCAAATGATAATGTCTCAGTTAAAATGCATTGCACTGTTCACAATGTTGTGTTGTGAATGAGGAAATATTTCTCCATTGTAACAATAGAGAAATATTAGTCGTTATATTAATTTACAGACAGTAAATATTACTTCGTAACTACTTAGTGGAATTTAATGTAAATTGGAGACTAAAGGTTTAATAATAGAGATTATTTTCAAATTAATAGAATTCCTCGACAGTTAAATATAAAAAATATTTAACTGATTGACCTTGTAATAATAGACCTTTTTTAAATTAATGAACTTTTTAAACCTTTTTGAGCTTATAATTATGCACTCATTTGGCAGGCATTACATCCAAGTTGTTCGCAGTTACGTGGCTATTTAGTATTTTTAGAACCCTAAAATAGGAATTATTTGAGGTTCACAAAAAGAAGCGAAATTATATTAGAGTGTTCAATAATATTTTTAGGAAAGAAAAATGGGAATTATTAGAGGTTCGATTAAATACATGCCATTAAATATGTGAGCACTCCATATCTTACTTTTCCATGACTGAAAGTTTGTATCAGCAAAAAGAGATAGAAGAGTGATTCGTATTTTTCTTGAAACAGCTGTACGCAAAGTTTGTAATTATCATTTTACTGTTGTTTAATTTGTTGTGATATAAACGAATGATTGCATTTTACTTTGAAAATCGAGTAATTGAGTAAAACTGATGGAATTTATTTAGTTTTATATACTTGGATAACGTATTATTGAACAAAACCAGTGGTATTTATTTATTTACATATACTTTCTTGTATAGCAGAAAATACATAACAAAAAATACAATGAATATGGGAGCTCTGTCTTCCTCTTCCGGGAATATAGGCGTATTGATATGTTATATTAAAATTGATTACGTACTGAATGCATTGATGCAGGCCATGATGTAATGCCAATACTCAGATGTTAAACAATGTAATTACTTTATGAAGTATATTATTAACATATTTACATACACCGATAAATTGTACCGAATTTTACTATAAATACATCGTAATAATTTCTGTGTG
Source organism: Apamea monoglypha (assembly GCA_911387795.2). Taxonomy (NCBI): domain Eukaryota; kingdom Metazoa; phylum Arthropoda; class Insecta; order Lepidoptera; family Noctuidae; genus Apamea; species Apamea monoglypha. The sequence continues at coordinate 8,282,251 of OU426918.1, forward strand.
CATATTCATATTTTTCATAAGTGTATCATATATTTCACCTATACTAATAGTAGCATTGGTGAAATAAAAATAATAATATTATTTTAACAATATTATAAAGATGTAAAATTTGTTTGTTTGTATGTAGGGGTAATCTCTGGAACTACCAGTCGGATTTGAAAAAATATTTTTGCATTTGATAGCCAAATTCTTGAAGAAAGCTATAAGATATGTAACATTACGCTATGGCCCTTGGAAGCCGAGTAAAAATTAAAAAGTCAGAAAGAACGCTAAGCGAAAACGAAGTAATAGTGCGAACAGGCGATGCAATGCGACGGCGACCCCGTCGCATCGCATCGCCTGTCGGAAGAAAAAGAAATTTCACGTGGACCAAGTCGCGGGTAGAGGCTAGTAAATAATAAAAAAATATCCATACCTTATGTAGATTAAATCTTCGTTTTTACTGAAAAATAAAATAAAGCATAACATTTTAAGCTATCTGAAGTATAATATCTTCTGCTGTGATGCGATGTCGGATTACTAAACCACTTTCCATCCCTTCGAAGAAACTAAAGCTATCTTACAAACTCGTTTAGCAATCTTTTGTTTCAGTCCTTTTTAGGGTTCCGTACCGCAACGGTGCCAAAAGGAAACTTAAATGGCCTGCGCCGTCTGTCACAGAATCGTAAACCAGTTGTTTTTGAAGAATTCAAATTACTCAGGGTTCTATATTTTTTACAATGATTATGCCTTTCATGTCCTCCCCCTGTCCCCCTGCCCCCCTGCCTGGAAAAAGCCTACATCCCTGTCAGCCTAATATATATATATATATACTATAAATTAAAGTCGCTGGTTATGTATGTCTGTGCGAACGCGTTGTTTTTGTAAGTCGTAAAAATTGTGCGAAGCGGGGGATTGTCGCTAGCGTTTAACGTTTAACGTTTTATTATATCAATAATAAAACGTCAAAAACGCTTGTCTGCTACGGAACCTTTACCGCGCGTTTCCTGTCCCACCTGACAGCTTCTTAATATAGCAGATACCCCTTTTTAATTTCACATTTAATATAGTTTTAGAAAAAAACCAAGAACGTTGATTTTAATTAAAACCGAGTTTACATTTCCACAAACACTTGGTAGACAGAAGGCTTTAGTAGTCATGAATCAGGTGTTTCATTATAATATTAGGTTGAGAGATGCGGTCCAAGTGTTAAGGGATGAGCGATCACTCATCTTGATGTCATAATATTACAACGAACTTAGGGACTGAGAATGGCCTCTGTTTTTTTTTTTATAACTCGGGGGACATCATTTTGGGTTTTTCTGTCAGTTAGTTTCTATTTTTCGTTTGACTTGCCTAGAAGTTGGCACAGTTATGTTGGGTGGTTTCATCTATAAAACATATGTATGGTGAGAAAGATATGAAACTCAGAGATGAGACTAAGGATTTAAGTGTGTACTATTTTTAACCGACTTCAAAAAAGGAGGAAGTTCTCAATTCAGACGTTTATAGTTTTTTTTTGTCATTGCAAAGGCCTATCATACCTCACTAATATTATAAACTTTCGTGTTGTTGTTTGGCACAAACTACATGATTGAAATAAAAAAAAAAAAAAAAATGCAAATTAGTAATATCTATTGATAACTAACCTAACCTAACTTCGATAACAACCCAGATCGTCCTGGCGCTTCTGTACAAGAAGACGACCCCAGATAGAACTAAGATGAAGAGGATGGACGGATAGATGAACGGAAGTGGAAGACGAGTAATATCTATTGGTATTATAGCTTTGACTATACGGCCTAAGGTGTACTGTGAGATACGTGAAGCATGTTGATGATTTTTTAGGGATCCCGTCAAGTATAGTTAAAACTATTAAAAATATTGACATGACAGCGATGCGGACGAATTTTTGATACCCAATGAGCTCTTCCCTTTTTTATTATATACTTGTACATAATATAAATACTTTAGAATTTTTTATTAAATAAATAGCTACTAAAAAAACATACATATTCATAGAGGTATCAGGTAGTAATATTTTATTCATACAACACAATCGCTCTACCAAAGCCGAATTGTGTGCCTGCCAATATTTTCTAGGTATATCCTATTTGAAAAACTGCAGCTAGTTTAGGCAACAACGGAAATAAATTGATGTGTGAGCGTTAAAAAACGAATATTGTTTTGTTAGAATAGTTGATGGCCCGCAACAAATTGATGCGTATTTTAATATTGTGGATACGTTTGTAATACCCTGTATTTCGTGCGACGTATATTTTGAACTGACTAGTTTCGGAACATGACGTGTATGACGCAAACGAAGGTGTAAAGTCCCCGGGCGCTAAGATACATAAAATAGAATACTCTTTATTATGTAAACCATATAAAATAGAGACATAAATATAGAAATTTTACAAAGGATGATACAATGGGCGGTCTTATCACTAAGAGCGATCTTTTAAAGACAACCTTTGGATGGATTAAAAGGGGGAAGGAGAGATAATATACTGCAGGTAGTCTGTGTACATAAAGTATATTATATTAATCTAAATAAATAAATATAATAAACATGAAACAGGACCAAAAAATAATATAATGATGATATTTAAGGAGAGAGGAAGTGCTTTTTTATAATAATTATATTTTTAGAGTGAGACTTTCGCACAGTTACAGTGAGCTTCAAACTTTATGGCTGTCCTGAAGTGGGCTACTCGCTGCGCAGTACCCCACCCCTCACCCCCGCGGTTACAAGAATTTGTAACCACGCAACTAATCGCCTCGTGTTCAGAGCCACCATAAATTTTGCATCGGGCTTTATGAGTGACTCAAATAGTGCTCAACCAAATCGAAGTTTTTCTAAAACTTGATGTGCCATTTGTAAGGCCTGGCTCAAAATCAAAAGTAATTTATTCATGTTAGCCTGAGAATCAGCACTTTTCGAACGTCATAATTACAAAAGACAGTCCCCCAAAACGCCAGCCCTTCACCACTTCCTAGTGCTTTCGCTGGGAAGAAGAAATGGCACAACAAACTCCCCAGCAGCACAGCCACAGACTGTTTATGATCAGCACCGCAATTGCGTAACACACTTTCAATCATACTCAGAAGTATTTTGAATGTAATTGCTAATCAATTCCTGAAAAATTCGTCAGTTCAACAACGTAAATAACAAAGAATTTTGTTGCATTGTCAAAATGAAAGGCATTGTCAGTGAAAGTGTGTTACGCAGTAAACCCGCTAATCACGCAGATAAAGGTTCTATTCCCGAAATGGGTCTTTTGAAAAAAAAAAAAATCAGTAGATCCACATCTTGAAATCAGGATCCAATGAGAAAATAATTGTCACTAGATCCATCATGGATCTGGCCAATGGATCTTCTGAGATTGAACCTTGGAATTTGACCCAACTGTTTTACGTCATTTTATTACCTCCGAGGAACAATCTTTTGATCAAATTGATTTTTAATCTTTTTTTAACCCGTATTTTCGAAGTTCGCAGTAGAAAGCGCATAATTTGTTTCTACTGTTTCATTAAGTGACTCACGTTGCTCTCGTGGTCGCAAGCGCTACTGCTCAGCATGAGGTCCTTGTTTCGATTCCCAAGTCGAGTATTTGGGTTTTTCCATTAGGAATTTTCATCAAATGTGTACCGTAGTACACCCATATTTCGCCAGTTATATTTTAGTCTCATAGGCCTATTGCTATCAACCGGGCACCAATCCAGACTCCTAATTCTGGTCTCCTAAGTATGTGGGTGTACTAAGCTACACATCTGCTTAACCCTTCGGGGAAAACACGCGTGATGTTATATAACATTCATTATAAATATGTTTTTCAGGGAAAACTCAAGTAAGCCAGGGCTCACCCTGGCTTACTGAACTGTACACCTTTACTTACTATACGATAATGAAGTTTTCATTCCCTTTCCTCTCCTAGTTAAGTTGTCGGAAAATAGGAGCCCAGCGTTATACATTAAAAGAAGACCATTGGAAGGCCGCCCTCCACTTTATGAAGCGGGTACGTTCATTTAAAAACTTCATTATAACTTCACGACCGGCTTACCCCGGTACCACTGTACGTTTTTATGTTCCTTGTTTTTTGGTTTTTTAGCGTAAACTACAGTAGTTATATGTAGATCAATACTAAGAAGTATTAAATTTGTTGTGTAACTGCTTCATCATTGCATCTTGATAATAAACTCTCTTATAAAATATAAGAGAGTTTTGAATCGTTGAATTGTTTTGTTTTTGAATTGTTTCTGCATTTGTTTTTTACATTGTTCTCACATATATAGAAGCTACAAGAATAATGGTACCCAGGATTTTGTTATATCTTGATTTAAAAGAGTGTCCTTGGAGTTTCTTGCCCGTTCTTCAACTAGTTTCAACTTTTGGGACTACCTGACCGACTATTTAATTTTCACAATTGAAAAGTACCTGTAAATGGTTTAATTGAAATAAATGCTTTCTGTTTGACAAAAATAATTACTATTTCCAGATGTTCAGTAGGTACCTACTTACATCGTGGTACCTAAAATTGAGAGATGGGCCTTACAATATTTTTAATGTAAACCCCACTTAACGAACATTAGTAGGTCTAAGTATATTATGTGCAGCTCATCTCATCTGCCTAGCCTTTTCCCAACTATGTTGGGGTCGGCTTCCAGTCTGCAGACTGGCTGCACGAGATGCACCTGAAAACCAGTATTTTACATGAAGCGACTGCCTATCTACCTTCACAACCCAGTTACTGGGTAATACGATATCCCTTGGTTAGACTGGTTGTCAGACTTTTGGGCTTCTGAGGACCCATAACGACTGCCAAAGATTCACGATTGACAGCCAACGGCTTAACGTCTTTCCGAGGCACAGAGGGGTCTTGATATGTAAAGATGGTCACCCATCCACGGACTAACCGCGGCAAGCGTAGCTTTACCTGATCAATCGACCCGCGCGGCTGTTATTACTTAGTCACAAGCCCCTCATTATCATTATATATAGCTGAAAAAATAAAATATTATAAATCAATAATAGTAATCTGAGGTTTATAAATAAAAATCGTGAAGAACTCAGCAAAAAAGTTTCACATCTCAAGACGAGAGATCGCTTGAAAGGTACGCGACGTTCAAATAACATCTTTATGATTGATCCCAAGGCAGATTTAATATTGAACTCCAAGTCGGCGACAAACGGGGAAACAATTTCCTTCAGCAAAAGTTCTTAGTCTCAAACAAAACTGTGAATACAAAATTTGTTATTATTCATATGAACATAAAGGGGAATTCGATATGCACGTAACGTCTGTGGGGTCCCACTCATCTTTATTTGTTTTAGATTACTTTGGGTTCGTCTAAGTTAGGGAGTGCGGACCGGGAACACACGCGCACTTATAAGGGATTTGCCAATAACAAACTTGCGCGGCGATGCTGAAAAATATAATCACCAAGTTTTTCAATTCGAATTTGTTGCTTTGAACAAGTTTTTTATCTGTTTTCAGGCATGAAGAAATTCTCTTAAGCAAAGAAAATAAAGTAAAAGTATGGAAGTCCTCTGCTTAATATTATTCTTAGAGTTTATATTGTTATAGTCAATATTCTGCGTGTGCAATACTATTTTCTTTCTTGTCAATTGTATTTCTATTGAGATAAGTAATGTTATCGCTTGCATAATTTCAGTTCTTTGTATTGTTGTATTAAAGAAACATTGATTTGCCAACGAAATAACAATATGAATATTGTAAAAACCACATTTATTTCATTTTTATTTTGGTACATTATGCTTTGTTACCAAAACTTTATATTATGTGTGTATAATATTATGCTTTGCTACATCACTTCTAAAATAACGAATAACTGTGCAATTTGTGTGTGTGTGGTGATTCCAACCAACTTGTTATCATTACAATAACAGCACCCACATGAAAATATTCCCACTGTAATAAAAATATTAAGTACCTGACTATTTGGGTGAAAATCACATAATGTGCAACAAGAATGGCCGCCATTTTGTTTTTAAATGATTCATAGGCCGCCGCCGGGGTTCTCTCTGGTGATTATGGCAAAAGACCTACAGTTGCTATTGCCTGAAACTATGTTAATAATGTCACATTTCATAGATATGAAGAAAAACCTAGCGCAAAGCTAATGTTCTTTGCTATAGTTGTCACAATTTAGCACGGTAATAGCGGTCATTGACCCACCTACATTTTCTAGCATTTTTTTTTTCAAAACTGACAAAGTCCGTTAATCTATCGTGATTTTAAACATGTCTCAATAACGAAAACCATACATAGTTTCTTGTTTGGATTCCTACAGATATATTAGGGAAAGGGTAATTTAGCTACAAGCAAGAAGATTAGAGACTTTTACAACTAGCAAGAGATTTTATCCGGTGGAGCATACGAGTCCTGGAGTGGAGACCGCGTATCGGCTAGCGTAGTGTGGGACGCCCCCCCCCCCCCCCCGCTAAATGGACGGACGACCTTAAGAAGGTGGCTGGGACAGACTGGATGCGGAAGGCGGAGGACAGGGTGTTGTGGCGCAGTCTCATTCCTATGTCCAGCAGTGGACTGCGATAGGCTGAGTTGATTGATAGTCGACCTTGTAAATGCTTTATCCTTAAGGTATTCTATATTCTCAGAATGTGTAACGACATTTTTTACGATGGTGACATCGACATATTTTCAGGCAGCATTACTAAGTTTAGAAGAGCTGTTGTTCTCAATAATATGTAAATATTTGCTGAATCTTTTTTTATTTCTTTTATTTTTTGTTGTGTTCTTTTATTATATTTTTTTTTTGTTATTTAATTCAATCTTATTTAATCTAATCTAATTCAAATTGATTTTAAGTATAAGAGATTATTGATATTAGTTCTAATTACATTGTTATCCATCATTTTGTTAATTATTATTGTATAGCGAGATTTTAATAAAGTGCTGTCTTGTACAGACGCCAGCAAGTCAAGCTACTCGAAACTGTCAGAATTTTCCAATCATCCTTGAACCTTAATGCTTCATCGACAAAGTTGAAAATCTATTAAAGAAATTTGACAGATTGTAGTAGCTTGGTGTGCTGGCGTCTGTACAATCGAGCCTTTAATTTAGATGCATGCAATGCTATTGTATTTGCAAATGATATGTACTTTGAATGTCTTTGTGTGTATTTAGTTGGTTTGCCTAAATAAATAAACAAATCATAAAACGACAAGGCAATTAGTTTCAACCTTAGTGAATTTTAGTGGGAATTGTTAACAAAAGTGTGCAATTACGAGGTCGACTATACAAATTGTCAATTCATACAAAGTTGCGTTATTATTCTTCCTCCAACCCATTTTAACCGAAGTGAAATCAGTTTGCCTAACCTTATCCCAACTGTGTTGGAGTCTGCTTCCAGTCTAACCTGGTGCAGCTGAATACCAACCCAGTTATTAGGTAATACGATATCCCTAGGTATGACTATTTGTCAGACTTTTAAGCTTCTGACTATCCGTATTGACTGTCGAAGATCTACAAATGGCAGCCAGGACCAATGGCTTAAATTACGTTCCGAGGCACGCGGGGGTCTCGATAAGTAATAAATAGTCACCCATCCGTGAACCAACCGTGGCAAGCTGACCTTCGATCGACCCGTGCGGCTATTATTATTTAGCCTCGAGCCCCTGCAACACATTGTAACCAAAGCCTTTTAAATATATATCAACATCCTGAACCTTCCGGAGGCCTCGTAAAATCCGTGGGCGGATTGTTGCGCTTAAACTACCCTCATACTGAAATATGTACGCTCAATTCCCATGCCACGTCTAGAAACGAACGTAAAAATATCTGAAACATAGAATGGACTTTGGTTTATTTGTTGCAGCTTTAGCTTGGTAGCAATTGATATGGATTTTAGGATTTACTTGTATCTACTTTGTTTCTTCCGCAAAGCAAGTTATTTTATCTTTGGCAGCAACAACCCAATTTCAACCTTATTGCAACGCGTATAAAGATCACTGTAATTTTGACAGACTAGTCAGTGGCAACAACCTAACAGCAACCTTACTGTAACGAGAATAATGCTCACATTGTTTTTGACAATGATGCAAATTCAGAGGTGTAAAACAACTGTTAAAGGACTGTAGAATGAAGACCACGAAATAATTATAGTTTATAAAAATCGGTCAAGTGCGAGTCGGACTCGCGCACCGAGGGTTCCGTACAAATTTTTAGGTATGTAACTACTTTACGGTTTTCGGATTTTTTCCTTTACTTGTGCTACGTGACATTGCTTCTTGCCAAATTTCATAATTCTAGATCAACGGGACGGGAACATAAACGCCCGTATCTTTGTATTGCGTTGACTTAGAAGTTTGATTTGTTCATTGCTTCAAGGGATAAGCCTTGAGTTTTTGATATTAATATCAACTTGCACGCATTCCTGAGAAAAAGTGTCTTGACAGATAAGCAGACAAACGGACAACGAAGTGATCTTATAAGGGTTACGTTTTTCCTTTTGAGGTACGGAGCCCTAAAAACCAATGTAATGGTAATAACCTGCCTGCCTGCCTGCCTTTCGAAATGCAAAACTATTTGCTTATGGCGTCCCGAGTTTTTTTTCTATTGCTGTCAAACATACAGAAATATGCGTAAAGCTTTTAAGCTTTGTATATAAAATATATGTAGATGAACGATTATGAAACAAAGCGCGGTTTAATATTTCACCATCACGCAAATTGTGTTAACGGTTTACTAGGATATTGACGAACACTGCAATAAAGTATTGGAATTTACACCTGAAACGTATAGGGGCATTATTTAGAAGGTTAATAATAGCTGTTTTTGTACGTGGTCCTGCTTTTTTAAACACGTACTTCATTGATAAAAACTTGCTAGAAAATATAGTTATTGTCGTTGTTGTTTTTTTTTTTTTTTTTGAATCGTTGCTGCACACTAGGAATTACTCCTGTATCGTGGGTGCGTTTACAAACATTTAACCTCACATACACAAACAGCCAGACCCGGAACAACTACTTATAGGTCATACAAATATTTGTTCCGTTCGGGAATCGAACCCGTGACACGCTGCGCTGCAGTCAATCGCTTAACCACTGCGCCAACCGTGCCGTCAACCGTATTTTTATTAAAATATAGTTATGACATAAATATTTACTTTGTAAAGTATTATATTATTTTTAATTATTGTGAACTAGCGGTGCCCCGTGGTTGCACCCGCATAAGTTTCGATCCTGTAGAAATATCGGGATAAAACATCCATCCATCCTCACAAACTTTCGCGTTTATAATATTAGTAGGAAGGATAGGATGTGAAGACTATGTGGGTAATTTTCTTATCTCAGTTATTTTTACTCATGGTTTGGCAATTTGAGCAATTTATTCGCCTTCCCAAATGTCCTTTCGAACGTTTCGACGAACAATACCAATATTGTTCGTCGAATCGTTGAGCTTCTTAAGTTCTGAGTTGAGCTGCACGATTACTGACAAATGCGTGCACTGACTGGAGAAGTCCACTCAATTTGTGTGGTTCTCTCCTCAAAAGATTTTCAGACACCAATGTGCATGATCTTCACATAATCTCAACAAGATTTTGTCTGGACTTTAACCGAGACTGTGACCCCTGAGTTTGTTTCTGTCTTTCTTCTCAGAGTAGCAGATAGAAAACGCCGGTTTCATCTAGTTTTTTTTTTTTAATATGTTTGACGTGTAAAAGTGTTTGTACAAACCGACTTACGGAAATAAAATCATTAAATTTTTGTAGGTCTATGATTCTTCCTCCTCTTCTTTATATACATGCTCATATTATTATTATTTCATTTATTTATTTACTTCTTACATATTAAATACGTTTTTAAATGTTTTTATAAAAAAAATAATCAAAAAATATAAAAAGTAGTAGCCCACCGGTATCGGGAACCGGATCCAAGATACGGTCTAGGGGAAGCTAAGGTCAGTGCAGAGAGAGGAACCTCCTGCCAATCCGAGCCGTGTCTAGAAGTACCGCTCTCTGAATCAAGCCCTTGATCCAACCGCCTAACGAGAGACTCGAGAGATGTTGATCGATGCTTTTGGCCATCAGGCCATTGGCCGATACGACAGTGGGAAATCATCAAATGACCCCTCCCACTCTGGGTGGAGCGGAAGGGAGTGTCAGACTCTTACTGACTAAAACCCACCCATGTTCCTTCCTTCGCCCTTTATGTTCCGGGGTAACGGTAACCCTTTCGGACAATCCCGCCTAGGTTTTTATAATCGGGACGGTTATGTCAACAAACTTGCGCGCCGCTCTGATCGATCCATCACCACTATATCAGGCTTATTGGCAACAATTATTATTATATAAGACTGTAGGGTTGCTTGTCAGTTGTGAAATTAAAGCCCCGTTGAACTTGATGATATTTTATTGGCAACTTAACCTAATTTACGTTACACGATACAATTTATATATACATCACGAGGCAACCCTAAGTGGAGGGATTAAGGGACTGCGTGGCTATCGCCCTTCAGACCTGAAGATTGAAGACTGCTAGGCTATCGAAGCAGGGAAATAGTCGTACTAAGGATCAGAGCTGGCTGCGTGGCTACCGAGATCAGAAACCTCTAGCTAGTGAATGACGATTTATTCGAAGACAGCTCTGCTTATAAAGGTGGATTGGTTGTACATGTGTGCACAATCTCTACACGTAGTCATCTGTAGTCGTGGTGCAGATAACTCGCGGGGTGGCGCTTGCGCAGATTGTTGCACACGAAGATAGACGAAGGTAGAAAGCGTAACTTGTCTACAGAAATCGTTTGTAGATGCTGTCTAGTTTACGAAGCCGCTCATCATAGAGCTTTGTATAATTTACACTAGATGGCGCTGTATGTTTGTTACAAGACTGTTTTTTAAATAAAGTAAATATTATACAATGATCACGACTGATCAACCAAATTTTCTTATTACATTGTTCAGTTCAAAGTTCTGTCTAGAGAAAAATAATGGACAGCACTTTAATCGTTTAGGTACATAGTTGAAGAACCACATTTTTCCTTTGTCTGAGTGTATTTTTCTTTGCCATATATTGCAATAAATAGGTAGGTATACTGAAAACTATGAGCATTTGCATTCTTAATATTTGTATAGAAATGAAATGAAAGGTACAGGTAATAAATACTTCTGCAGAGTACCTACATAGAAAGAGGGGTGGAAAACAATCTGTTGGTAGCAAACCCGCGAATAAGAAAAACGTTCAAAACAATTAAAATTCATTGTTTATGCACATAATAAGACTATTCTATTGTTTTATTCTGTTTTCCCGAAAACTCTTGGGGAGGGCGGGCGCCCACGAGCAACTTAGTAGCCCAGCAACTTTTTTGTCTCTGTCGTTGACTCCTCGCCGAGATTTGGACGATGCGCACACGAGAGCGACAGCAACGGTGCTTTTATATAAAATTTTCGGTTGAGTGGTAACTGCTGTCAGCTGGATACTCTTTTGTGGCCGTGCGCGCACTTGCATTGCAACCAATAGACGGGCGACAGTTGCGTTCAAACCCGTGGACATAAATATCTCCCAGCTGTCGCGTCGCTACATGGGCGCACTTTCATACAAAGCCGTAGAATAGATGTGAGAGACAAATTAGGAGCTCTCTTACAATTTTTCATTGATAAAGATTACCGTATTTCTGAATCAATAGTTCTGAAAAAAAATTGAGTTTCTAGGTAAAGTCAGGGTAATTCATTGTAAAGCATCGTACCTATATTCCAATCTTATGATTGGAAAAAGTATTTATTGCGACTCGTGCAGGATTATAAACTAAACTGAAATAAACACAGTTAAAAGAAAAAAAAAACAAAACCATACCAAACCAACCAACCAAACCAAATTTAAATTATCTTACGTTTTTTTGCAATTTGCAGGTTGTATGTTGATCTAATTATGAAAATTATAATCATAAAACAACATACAACTCTCTAAGTTCAAATGAAATCATGACATATGAGGCCAATTCTAACTCAAGGAGGTGTATTGCAGATACTAATGATGACTATAGTTATGTAAAGCCATATTTCAATCATTATTATAGCAACAAAGGTCAGTGTCAGGTTGTTACTGACCTGCAAAAAACGTAAGTAAATTTCAGTACATGATCAGCCTATAATGTTCCCACTGCTGGGACACAGCCCTCCTCTCGTCGAGAGGGAGTGGGCCGTATTCCACCACGCGGGCCCAGTGCGGGTTGGTAGATGTCACATGTCTTCGAATTGTTGGTTGCAGGACATGCCGGTTACCTCACGATGTTTTCCTTCACCGTTTTTAGAGCATTGGTGATGAAATAATTTACACAAAGTAAAGCGACTGAAGGGGTTCGAACCAAGCTCAATGGCTACATTTATGATTCGGCAAATTGACGTAGGGTGATAATTTACTTAAAAATGAATTTCCCCGACTACACAAACCAACAACAAAATGCAGGAAAGATCCTTCCTAGATAAAATGATGCTCATTATAAAGTATAGGTAATCGTGTACGCCTTCTGCCCGAAACATTAAGTCCATTAAAGAAGGTACCTAACTTTGTATTGTTCACATTTTTCTAGGAAGCTCGGAAAAGAGTCTGAACATAACGGCTAACGAGCTAGAGAACCCTATTTGCTTGAGACAGCTACCTGTATCAGGTTGAGAAATATTATATCTAGTTAAACATTATTAGCCGGACAAATAGCCTTCTTTATTCAGGGATCGTACCTTTATTGGTCGTACAAAACCTATTACTTCAGATATATTTCATTTTCTTGACCATAGTTCAGAAATTACTGACGTAATATTTTTGTGCGTGGAATAAAACTGTCGAGTTCAAGGTTATTAAAGTATATTTTTTTATGAATCTAGGCTCTTGTTCGCCAATCGCGTTGCTGCAGTAAAGGAAAGATTTGTAGCGTAATTACCCGAAGCCAGACATAATAAAACCTTTTAATGAGACCCTCAAAACCCGCTCATGACGTGTTAATTACTAAAGATTTCGTAATAGAATACTAAAACCCAACCTTTTACAAAGTGGACGTATAATTTATTATTTTCACGAAAACCTACTCAAGTCTGTCTAGTTCCAAACTACTTCTGCAAAGTATACATACACACGAAATTCGGAGCTTTGATTAATAACCCACAGTAATAATGAACAATGTATCCAAGGATCGATGCCCCAACCTCCGCTAACTCCGACGTAAACTAACATTCGAACAACGCACCCCACTAACACGCACGCAAACGGATCAGCTTTGAATAATAATCGGGTTCATCACAAGAAGCTATTGGACTCCGGAGATCAGAATTATGCGACAAATGCGCCAACTCCTAAAGCGTTTTACGACCGAAATGACGCGCTGAATCGGATTTGGATCACGTCCTCTTGCGAAGACAGTTTGACGTGTTGTCGTCGACTTGCATAAATTTGCAAGATTAAGCAGGGCCTAGAGGCACCACTCACCCTAGATGCGGTCTGTGCCTATTTACATAAATGTATTCCCTTTCTGGCAACGGTCGTCTTTAGCCACGAATATTTACTGCGGCCTTGAATGTCTATGGACTATGAGAACTTAACTATCGCCCGATTCATCCTCGTAGGTACCTGTCTAGCCAATTAATGACGTGTCAGATAAATCATTCGTGGCTGTTAATTACTGCGATCCGTTTTCCTATAATTTCCTGCAGTACAAATAATATTTATGTCTACTATGTCCGCCCACGGTTTGTTTTGTTTTTGAACGTATATCGATAAATAATATCGTGCTTGGTCTTGAAGTATTGGAACAATCGCAAGTTTGACAGAGCTCAAAATTTTGGGGCTTATTCTCTGCCTACCTCTTCAGGGAATACAGACATGACTGTTATCTATGTATTTTCTCCCGTTAGATTAGGAGATCTCCAAACAGTATCAAGGCGTACGTGCTGGCACTGAGTGACGTCATGCATAGCAATAGACTATTGTGTTCCAAGATCAGGCAGATGGGGGGGGGGGGGGATAAATAGGATAAGATGGTAATGCATCGCGTACACCATAGCTTTTGTGTAGTCTCTAAAAATTTCTTCAAAGGTCCATATTACGTTCTGTTGAAAGAGAAAAGTATCCAGCCTGCTTAGTCAAAGTCAGTGCATTTATTTCAATTAAACCATTTACAGCACAGTTTACTTGGTTAGCTTAGTTTTATCTGTACATCGACTGTATTATAGACAACCTTTGCTTCAAAAAGCCTCCTTTGCATGACAAAAACTAAAAAACAAGACATCATATGCGTATTACTAGTCAAAAAATTGGTCAAATAATGTCACCAAAAATTGGTCAAATAATGTCACCAAAGCAGCTGAAATTCACTGCGCAATGTAAATGTAATATATATTGGTTTTTCATTTGTGTACTGTGGATAAAAGCTGAATTTCCCAGAAAACCTTTGTCAATTATCAGCTGCAATTTTTTTTAATCAGATTGATTATTTACTGTACATTATTTTTCTACATTATATAAATTTTGTGAATAACTCATCTAGCGGAATTGAAAAGTACCTAAAGGTACATAAAATACAAATGCGTTGAAATAGAACAATCATTCCAGTATTTAAATTGATAATATTAGTCAGATTTAACAATACCCGAATACGTTATAAATACAAAAGCAAACTCTATTTGAAAAACACCATTACATTGTATATATAATATATATGAGGACCTATTTCATTAAATTTCATCAAGCAGTACCAGTGAATAATAAATCGTTTTTACTTCATTAAGCTCAACAAAAGAGATACATTTTTCACCAAACGTATTAAAAGCACTCCGGGAAATATCGCAGACGTTTACAAATTTTAATATTTAATTTTCCGAAGGTGAATTCTTTTCGTGAATATGAATTGACTCACGGAATTCTTATCGGACTGTGTCTGGGACCGACACGGCTTTTAATACGTGATCCGAATGCTTGCCAATTATGGGAGCTTAAGGAGTGAAGCCCGCTCGGGACCGGAGATGGCGCAAGAGTTGAACGGAAAGCGGTTTTTTTGGTTTTGTTTCTTTTTTCAAGTGTGGAAGGTGATAGGTTTGGTCCCTGTATTGAGAGTGCGTTATGCGTAAAAAAATATATTAATTTTTGGCATGAAACGTGAGACGGATTTACAGTAATGTCAGTATTTACTTTGAGTCTTTTAGATTTCTTTAAAGAAATGGTGTAAATCACGTCAATTTCTCTTTTCAAGGTTAACACACCATGTATTTAATACAGGGTGCCACGTGACACGTCAGAACATGATTCTAGAAAAAAAAATTACTGTTCCGTACATTTTGACCGGGTATGCATTGCACTTTTCTATGAAACAGCAAATTTTTTGTAATCAGGTTTTGCGTCGATATCATGCCACCCTATAGACCTGAGCTAAATTTACAGAAATGTTTGCTCATTGAAGAACTTGAGGACACAGGAGAGTAACAGAGGGAGAAGTCTGGTGTTTGACACTTTATTAGTGGGTAGTTATCATTATGGTTAAGGACTACTTAGGCTATTTTCACAGTGGTATTAATCACAGCAAAAAAGTAATGATTTCCTAGTTTGAAGCTAGTAAATATTACATAACAAACTTAAACCCAACCTTCTATGAATTGTACCACAACGTGATATAAAGTATGAAAATGTATTCAGTTCGCTCGAGTAACAATCGGTGACAGATGCATTAGCTACGGGAATTCGGCAATTTATCGGTTACATTCGCACCTCACCCGTTTGCAAAATATCAAGTGTCATTTTATAAGAAATTGTTTGTTGAAGGAGGGGCGATCCAATGACACACATTACATGTAGGTATGTAATGTGTGTCATTGGATTCGTCTTATGTATGAGTATTGAATTTTTACACTTTTTGTTCGATCAAACTTGAACTTGATTTATAAATTATAATACTAAAAAAGTGTGATGTTTTATAGTAATATTCAGTGATCTGCGTTTTCGTTAAACTTTGCATTCAGTCTCACAACCAAAGAAAAACATAACTCACTTTCAAATAATTCATAGATTTGAAATATTAAAATAAATAGCAAAACAAACAATTTCCTTCCGAATTAGGATTTACTACGCCAAGTGAAATGATAACTAGAACACAATGCTCAGCAGAATACAGAAAAATTCCATTCCTGACCAGAATGCAGGATAGAACTATCCGGCATTCAAGAAAGTACGCAGAAGATTTATTGCAGTATCCAGTTTTAAAATGTTATATGTATTTTCTTTAAAGTTCAAGTATACGTAAGGTAACATGAGTTTTTTGGTGATTTAGCGTTGTTTTATCAGAATGCTCGTTAGAATTCTTAGGATCTGTTAAAGTTGTTAACTTGGGGATTTCTCTTTCATGTTGCTGGTGAGGCTAACTTTACATAGAATTTGTTCAATAGGAATAGCCAATGTATTGTTATTATCCACATTATTATCCAACTAAATCGCTTGTGCGTTATTATGCCTATATTCAGAATTTGGAAGAATTAATTAATGATAATTATTATATCAACTTTGAGAGGGAGGCTAACAGAAGAATTCAGCTGGGCTGGGCAGCGTTTGGAAAGCTTCGTCGAGTCTTTTCGTCGCGTATTCCACAGAATCTAAAGACTAAGGTCTTCAATCAGTGCGTCCTGCTAGGTATGACTTACGGAGCCAAAACGTGGACACTCAAGGTACGGCTGGTCCATAAATTCAAGGTCGCTATGGAATGGGCTATATTTGGAGGACTGACCACTTTTGGCCGAAGATATATTTTACACAGTTTCTAGAAAGAAAGAAAGAAAGAAGAAAGAAAATACGTTTATTTGCGGCAAACATGACGCATAAAAAAGAACATAAACACACAAAAAAAGTAACAAGTTGGGGTTAAGCATGCGTCACATTCACGCAAACAAAACAAAAATAAAATGAAATTGTTTATTCTGTAAATAAGATATCGGAACCACTTTTACACGTCATATTATAAAAAATGTGTGTTATTATTTTAAAATTGGTAATTAATTGACTTGTATAATACCTTCAAAGTGGAGAAACAGCTACAAACATTTTCTTAAAACAAAAAATATAAAAAATATTGCCAAATTATTGCAGTATCAAAATATCACTTATTGTCACGAGATATTCGACAGACAGTACGCTACTCTCACTATTTTCTGAACGTCAAGTCCTATGTGAATCCACACTTACGCTGTAACTCGGCGCTTCCCAACAAAGTGACATAATTCAATGCAAAATTGACACTTTGACAATGCATTGACAATGCTTTTTATGTCGGATAGAGAGGTAAGGCGGCATTCACACGATAACTAGGTAAATAGGTCGTATTTTCTTAAGTATATAACGTCTAGAAATAATAGACGTAAATATGTAGTTTAAGGGAGCTGGTTTGGTCTAAGTACATCACTCATGAATATGAACAGCGGGGTAATTGCGTAACACACTAACAGTAGGAATGGCTTTCATTTTGACAGTTCAACAACATTCCTTTCGTGTTTTATGTTGTTGAGCAGACAATTTTTTCGAACATATGAAGCAATGGATTAGCAATATGTTTCAAAATCAGATTGTGATTGATTGTGTGACCGAGACTGAATTATCGAAAAAACATTAACTGTTCTTTCCTTTTTTATATTTCATTATCTGTCTGTAGGCAAAAGTTGTTCATATTAATGAGTGGGTACTTTCACACCTTGAAAAATTTCCAATGATTTCTAAAGTCACGATATATAGTACCTACGTAATACGTATGCACGATAACAGAAATAAATGACACAATCAAAATGTTCTGTGAAAATATTTTTTTCCGAAAACTATTTTGCAATCCATATTTCTCTACGATTTTTTACTGTGCAATATCTTGTATAATACCTATACTTATAAAACCATGCGAAGCATTGGAATGCGCTTTTCTAAAAATATACATACATATTACTTTGACCTTTGCACGATTATTTCTGGGAACCAAAGTTATTGCTTCTTGAGTCATGATATTTACAACAATCGTAATTGTACCTTCTGGTAAGTGCTCCCACACGAGCGACTCGTGAATAATTCATACAATTTCATCATCATCATCCTTTCAGCCAAAAGACGTCCACTGCTGGACATAGGCCTCCCCAAGCACCGCAACTTCGACCGGTTCTGTGCTGTGGTTCGTATCCAGTGGATTGGACAGGTCATCATAATATTTAATTGATAAATATTCTAATGATACTCGTATATACAAGCTGTTGTTTTGCATCCTCGTCAAATTTCAGGAGGCTGTTATGAAAGACATAAATAATCAAATAAAATTACGATCTCTGGTAAATAATGAATACATCCTTTTTTTTCGTTATTTTAGTTTGATAGTATTTCCGAATACACCACTTTCAAAGAACAGAATCGCGTTATGGTATCGTATAAGCGGCCGCGTTTTTATGTGTGTGTAAAAGGGCAGTTACAGTGCGGTCTCACACAGGCCGCGTTTTAAAATGCGTGTCCCACACATGCCGATTTCCGAAAATTAGAAAAAAAATACTTACTTATTTTATTATTGATTCGTATCGAGAATCAGTAGCATAGTTACCTCCTTGAATTTGACGAGGATGCAAAACGACGCCTTGTATAATAATGGTTTCTATGTTAATTAATGTAATTGGTGTTGTAACGTTTTCATTAACGAATTTACGGGACTGGAATTTGCAGGAATGGTAACTATGGTGGACTGTATTATAGATGAGGGGAGATGCCGCTCAGCTGGTACCGGGGTTGCAGGGAGGAATAAAACACTTGATCCCATGAGATTCTTCCTGTTTATTTTCTCTTCTTATTTCTTCCGCTGCTGGAGACCGACTGTGTCCCAGCTCACAATTTACCCGACTTATATGCTAAATTTCGTAGGTTAATGTAGGGCCTCTCCTGGACCAACCAATCATGATCCACCAATCACAAGACAGCAGTACAAATTTAAAATATTTTACCTCAACCTTAAGTACCGCGCTACATTACCGTAACGATAGACCACTAGTCTTAAAACAAGGTTTTTTATACATTATTGACTCTTAATCACTAATTACCTTAATTATAATCCACCTTAATCACTATGTTCACTGTCTTATCAGTCTTTTCGTTCGATAACACACACATTCACACGGTATCACAGTCACAAGTTCGGCGTCCGCAACATCTCTCCCCCCGGCGCAGCTCGCGTAGCCTCCTTCTTCACCAGGACGACGATCTTGCTAGCTGGCCGGCGGAAGACGCCGGTCCTTGTCCGCACCTCGACGACCCTGACGCCGCCGTCTGGTCCCGGATGTGTGCGCTCCACTTGCCCCATCGGCCACGTGTTTCTGGGCAACGTGCTGTCGACGATCAGGACCACATCTCCAACTTCCAGCGGGCGCGCGTCGTTCCTAGGCTCGCCCCGGGGCACCAAAGTGGGCAGGTACTCCCGGAGCCAGCGCCTCCAGAAGTGGTCGGCGAGCGCCATGCTAGCCCGCCACACTCGTCGATCTGCTTCGTCGCACGGCCCAGTCGATGGCAGGCCGGTGGAGGACCCCAACAGGAAGTGGTTGGGTGTGAGGGCCTCTGGATCCTCAGGGTTCACGCTCACGTGGGTCAGTGGGCGTGCGTTGACCGCGAACTCCGCCTCCGTCAGCAGCGTCTGCAGGACTTCTTCTGCCGGTGCCTTCTCCCGCAGAGTCGCGCTGAGTGCTGTCTTCACCGAGCGCACCATGCGCTCCCACGCACCACCTTGGTTCGGCGCGCCGGGTGGTATGAACCGCCATTCCATCCGGTGAAGCAGCCCCTCGTCTCTCAGCGCTGGCAGCCACTCTTCATAGGCGGCGCGAAGCTCCTGGTCGGCCCCGCGGAAGTTCGTTCCGTTGTCTGAGTACATTATTCTTGGCCACCCTCTGCGTGCAGCCATCCTCCTCAGCGCCATGATAGCTGAGTCTGTTGAGAGTGATGCGACGAGCTCGAGGTGCACGGCGCGGCAAGTGAGGCACGTGAATAGTGCGCCCCACCTCTTCTCACGGCGACGCCCCACCTTGACCAGCATTGGCCCGAAATAGTCCACGCCACAATTCGTGAACGGGCGGTGAAACGGGTCAAGGCGAGCGTGTGGCAGGTCCCCCGTCGCTGGTGTCTTCGGCGTTGCACGTCGTCTTCTGCAGAGGGCGCAGCTCCTCTCCACAGCGCGTACTGTGGGTCGCAGGTGGATGACCCAGTACCGCTGGCGAAGATCGTTCGTCACGCGTTCTCGGTTGGCGTGGCCCGCAGCACAGTGCTCCCGCTGGACGATCAGCTTCGTGATGTGATGACGGCCGTCCAGAATTACTGGCCGCTTGGTTTCTATAGGCGCGGAGGAAGCCTCGATGCGGCCTCTCACGCGCAGGATTCCATCTTCTATCACTGGGTCCAACCGGTATAGTCTGCTCGTTCTTGGAAGTGGGCGAGCAGACTTCATCCGCGCAAGTTCGTCGCGGAAGCTTTCTTCTTGCGCCCGTCGGATCAACTCGCTTTCGGCGCGTTCAATGTGTCGGTGCTCCAGCCGCGTTGCTCTTCGTCGGCAGATGTCGATGAAGGCCAATACTCTTGCCGTACTTCTCACCAGTGCTTCAAATCTGGAGAAGCGGGCTGGATCTGGCAGCCAGCTGTCTTGTTCCGCTTCGTTCGACACGTGCAAGACCTCTTCTTCTATGTCTTCATCTGTCGACGCCCTGGGCCACTGCTCTTCAGGGAGGTGCAGAAACTCGGGCCCCTGGAACCACCGATCTGTTGAGCTGATCGGCGCGTCGGTCAACCTTGTGGCGTCATCAGCCACGTTCATTTCCGTAGGGAGCCACCGCCATTCTTCTTTCTGTGTGAGTTCGGCGATCTCCCCCAAACGATGTGCGACGAATGGCGTGTAGCGTCGCATGTCGTGCTTAATCCAGTGCACCACCGTCGAAGAGTCAGTCCAATATGTAGTCTGACCCACTTCCATCCGATGCTCCCTCTTGATGGTGCTGGCGAGTCTTGCCCCGATGACCGCTGCTTGCAACTCCAGCCGAGGTATCGTCTGCGTCTTCCTCGGCGCCACCTTCGCCTTGGCCGCTACCAGCACGACCTCGATGCTCCCGTCGCTCCTCAGGATCCGCCAGTAAGCCGCAGTCGCAAAAGCTTGCTCGCTGGCGTCGCACAATATGTGGAGATCGATGCGCTCGTACTTCTTCAGGGCGTAGCAGCGTGGCAGTCTCAGCATGGCTATCTCTGGTAGGTGCGCAAGCCATGACGCGAAGAGTTCATTTTCTTCCTCAGGTATCTGTTCGTCCCATGTCATCTGTAGGCGCCATAGACTCTGCAGGATTATCTTGGAACGTATTGTGTAATGGCTCAACAGTCCCAACGGATCGTAGATGGACATCACGGCGCTGAGTGCTTCTCGCTTGGTCGGCGCACGTGATCTTGATCGCACTTCTTCTGGGACCCGATTCATAGTGGTGTTGAACCCGAGCTCATCCCGTTCCGCGTTCCAGAACAGCCCCAATATCTTATTCTCGGGCTGTTCTCCCCCCAGTTGGGTAGGGGTGGTGGCGTGCAGTTCCAGAGGCACGTCTTGCAGCACCTTCTTCTCGCTGGCGTTCCATCCTCGGAGTTTGAACCCGGCGTGTGCATGCACGGTCCTCGTTTCTTCGACCGCCTTTCGTGCTTCCTCTGCGTCTTCGTAACTCGCCACCCAGTCGTCCATGTAGTGACATGTCGTTATTGCTTCTAGTGCGCGCGGGAACTCCTGCCCATGTACCTTAGCGTTGTGGTTTCGCACGTAGTGGGCCATGTATGGAGAACTTGCGGCGCCGAAAATCATGCTCGTCATCTTGTATTTTCTTGGAGGCTTCTCTCGTTCTGTTCCTCTCCACAAGAATTGCTGATCAGGCTGATCTTCAGGTCTTATCTTTACTCGTAGGAACATCTCCTGGATATCTGCTGTGATCGCGACGGCCTTCTCTCTGAATCTGAAGACGATCCCTTGTAGTGACAACAGCAGGTCCGGTCCCTCCAGCAACTCGTCGTTTAGGCACACTCCGTTGCTCCTGGCGGCCGCGTCGAACACCAACCGACACTTGCCTGGCTTGTTTGGATTCACCACTGCGAAGTGCGGCAGGTACCAGCGGATGGGACTTGCGTCTTCGGTCCCGTCGCACGGAGCTGCGTACCCCTTTTCCAACAGGTTCTCTATCTGGCTGGAGTAGTTCCTTTCGAAGGCTGGATCCGAGTCCATCTTCTCTTCGATCTTCCTCAGTCGGCGAAACGCTTGACTGTAGCTGTTGGGCATGGCGGTGTCATCCCGTCGCCATGGCAGTCCCACCTCGTAGCCGTTGTCGATCTTCTTCACTGTTCGCTCGACGATGGAGATGGCTCGCTGATTCGCTTCGCTGATTCTTGGCTTCCCTTGGATGCCTAGAGACTCGATCTTGAAATGAGCCTCCACCATGTTGTGTAACTCCTGGTCGCTCCCACCCGTAGCTCCGGCAGGCTCGTACAGATGAAGCACGTTTCCTTGCTGATAGATGGCGCCGCGTGGTGCGGTCCCATGCACCACCCATCCGAGTTGAGTCCTTGAAGCAGCTGGCTGGTTCGGGCTGCCGACTCGCAACTCTCTTGAAACGATGCACTCCCAATGGTCCGTACCGACCAAGAGTCCGGGGCGCGCTGTCCCATAGCACACCTCGTCCCTGTTCAAGTCCCTCAGGTGCTCGTATTCCAGAAGGCTTTCCGGAATGGCCTGCTGATGCAGCTTCAGATCCTTCATGGTCCATGCCCTGATCCGATGTCCATCCGTTTCCTTAATCCCCTTGACCTTGATAGAAACGAGCTGACTTTCCATTTCCTGCTGCGACATGTTCACTCCGTTCAGGTGAAGTGGTTGCGACGGCCCTTCTGCCCCAATGCTTGCTGCGAGCTCCTTGTCAATCAGCGTGATGGTAGCTCCCTCGTCCAGCAGCGCGTAGGTCTTCGCCTCCCCCCGTGGTCCAGACACGATGATAGGGCACATCTTCAGCAGCACTGTCTTCGGCCCAGTAGCAGGTCTTGTTGCTACCGAGAGTACTGCTTCTTCTTTCGGTGTCTCTGCGGTCTTCGCGGCTTCGGGTTTCCTCTCTTCTGTGTGCAAGGACGAATGATGAGGGCGACCACACTCGTTGATGTCGCACGGCTTCGCTTTGCACACTATGCGCCGATGTCTTCTCTGGGCACACTTGAAGCATATTCCCTTCTCGCGAACCAAACGCCATCTCTGATCCACCGGAAGTGCCTTATACTTGGGGCACGCTGTCAGCAAATGGTCTTGATTGCACTTGGGGCACAAGTCCTTTCGTTCCTCCGATCCTTCTTCGGTGGCATATACTGTCGCTTTCTTCTTGTAATTCACAGCAGGTCTTGCCTCTCTCTTCGTACTGGAGGCGCACGTAGTTGGGGCATACGCGTAGCGCAATGCCCTATCCGCTTCACGCATCAGGAAGCGGGACATGACGACAATCTCGGGGTCTGTTGTTCCTTCGTGGTCGTACGCGTAGTCACACCATCTGGATCTTATGTACGGGCTTAACTTGTCCAGCACTTCTCTTGTCAGCAGCGGGTTGTACAGATATCCTCTTCTGTCGATGGTCTTGAGAACGCAGACGATATTTTGCAACTTGATCGCGAAACTATTCAACTCTGCAGCTGATGTCCCTGGTTTCGGAAGCTTCTTCAAGTCTTCAAGTGCCTTGTCAATGATGACCTCTGGTCTTCCGAAGCACTGCTCCAAAGTCTTCATAATGATTTCGGGATCTGTGGCCGTATGTAGTAGGGCGGCCACTGCGTCTCTTGCATCTCCCTTGAGGCAGCTCCTTAACCGTAGAATATTCTCTGCTGCCGATATCTGGTACATCTGTGTCGAGTCCCGAACTGCTGCTTGGAAGGGAAGCCACTCGTTGGTCGCCCCGGTGAAGGTAGGTAGGTCCGTATGGCGCGGCCTCGGTCTTGCCATCTTCTCTAGGGTGGCTGCCAGCTGGTCGATGCTGTTCCTCGATCTGGTAGGTGTCGGTGATCTTCCCCGAGCGGTGTCGAATCGGAGCTGCTTCGCTTCTTCTCGCCTGGGCCCCTCCTCCCCCCGTGAACTGATTGGGTTCTTCATGAGCCAGTCGTCCACCTTCTGCAGGGGTTCCTCACGTGGATGGGCTTCGGGTAGCTGCTCTTCATGCACGCTCTCTTCATCTTGGATGGCCGATACCTCTGCCGCCAGCCTCCTCTTGACCAGGTCCGCTTCAAGCTCCAACTCCTTTCGCTTCAATGCGGCCAACCTCTCTGCTGCTTCCAGCTCCACCATGCGTAGTCGCGTCGTGACACTCATAGTGGATCGTTGTGACCTCGTAGACCTTGCAGGAGACCTCATTCTTCTTGGTCCCTCAACTGTCGTCGTCAGCCCAGAAGGTCCCGCCGTACTTGTCTCCGCCATCCTCGAAGATGGTGACGCCGGCGGGTCTATGGATAACCTCCTTAGGCGTTCCTTTTCAATTCGCGCTGCTTCTTGAAGCTGGGCGCGTCGCTGCTCCTCTAATTCTGCAGCATCACCTTGGCTTCTGGTGACCACCATCTTGATTAGCAGGTTCCCTTGGTACCGAAGATTTTCTCTTAACCTGCCTCTTGACTTCGCGAATCCACCCCCTCGCAGTACCTCACTTCTTCAGGACCAACGAAGCTTACTTCGTCTCCACTTCAGGCGGAGTCCTCTTCAAGTGACGCTGGTGAACCCCTTTGCGTTGTCTTCCCTCGGCGAGATCTCAAAAGATCATTCAGTCGAACGTTCTTGACAAATCTGCTAAGTCACGACACCCTCAGTCGCGACGCGCTTTTGACAAGTATGTTCACGTACAAGTCAGGTCGTGACAAGTCCCAACTTGTTCGGCTGACTTCACTTCGGTACGTCCCTCGTTGACACGTCGACTCCGTCGATACGTTGTTTGAACTTCGGTTGACCAGGCTTGATACTGATCTTCTATCCGACGTTGACGTAGGTACCTCGCTGATGATCTTCCAATCCGGCTCGAAGGACCAGGACTATGGTGGACTGTATTATAGATGAGGGGAGATGCCGCTCAGCTGGTACCGGGGTTGCAGGGAGGAATAAAACACTTGATCCCATGAGATTCTTCCTGTTTATTTTCTCTTCTTATTTCTTCCGCTGCTGGAGACCGACTGTGTCCCAGCTCACAATTTACCCGACTTATATGCTAAATTTCGTAGGTTAATGTAGGGCCTCTCCTGGACCAACCAATCATGATCCACCAATCACAAGACAGCAGTACAAATTTAAAATATTTTACCTCAACCTTAAGTACCGCGCTACATTACCGTAACGATAGACCACTAGTCTTAAAACAAGGTTTTTTATACATTATTGACTCTTAATCACTAATTACCTTAATTATAATCCACCTTAATCACTATGTTCACTGTCTTATCAGTCTTTTCGTTCGATAACACACACATTCACACGGTATCACAGTCACAAGTTCGGCGTCCGCAACAGTAACTTTGCGTTAATATTATTAGGTTAGGTTAGCTGTCCACACATTCTGAGCAGTCAGCTCCATTAGCACCTTTGCTAACTGGCTAATATTTTAGCCATGAAGGTGAAGAATATTCTTTTATATTTCGCGCTGACTAAGATGGTGGTTCGAGCTTGACTACTACCGAAAGGACTGGCACTCGCAAAAGACAGAATTGTGTGAAAAAGGGAGAGGGAGGCCTTTGTACTGGGATGATACAAGCTAGTTAGATTATATTACACGCTGAAACGAAAAGAAAATTATCAATTCCAGAAAATCAAAACGTCGACTGTCAACATGCGGGCGGACACACGATTAAGTTCTTTTTTTTTTGTATAATAATAAAAGTATTTTCAGAAACTGCCAAAATAATTGACGGAGATCATACAGGATTTGAAGACACGGTTGGCGCAGTGGCTGAGTGATCGACTGCTGCGCTGCGTGTCGCGGGTTCGATTCCCGCACGGAACAAATATTTGAATTGCCTACAGGTAGTTGTTCCGGGTCTGGCTGTTTGTGTATGTGAGTTTAAATGTTTCTAAACGCACCCACGATACAGGAGTAATTCCTAGTGTGGGGCAACGTTTAAAAAATAAAAAAAAGGATTGACGAAGATCGCATTCTCCGGGGACTTTTTACTTAAGTCTAGTTCATTCCAAAAGTTACGGATTCTTGCCGAAATACAAGCTTAGTCTAGATTTTTGCCCAGTTGCTTTTAGATTCCTAACTATTATGATTTGTATTTATCTTTTCACTAGATTCTGCGAACGAAATGTTGATTTAATATCCCCGGAATTTCTCTTGGCTATAATATTCAGCTACTTCAATCAATTGAAGTAGGTACGAAGGATCTGTTGTCGTTATTATTGATCTTTTGAAGTTATGACAATTAATTGTACGGGCATAGGGGTACAACACGTATTCTGGAGGAATTTTAAATGGCTACCAATAACGGTTAAAAGTTCGCAGTCCTCTAATTCTACCAGACCACAGGAGCAATTCCCATAATTTAAGAACGTTCACAGTCTGATCTCAGTCTCAATCTGTCAAAAATTCCTGTAGTTTACCTATAATTTTGAGACGTTTTTGACATTGATTGTCGCTGAGATGACATTGTGACTAGATTTAGATTTACTTCAGGTTATTAATAGTCAGTATGGGCTTAGTAATAGAACCCCGTAATGGTACCATTTGGCTACATAATCAGCCGTCAGTAATCTACCACGCGAGCCCAGTGCGGGTTGGTAGATGTCAAAAGTCTTGGAATTTTTGGTTCTAAGTACCATTGGGTTCCATTTGGGTCTCTCCTTGTTCTAGATTGCGTACTTCATTACTGAAGGTCGTGTCCCTGAAAGGCCTTCGTGGCTTTATGTACGATATTCTTCCAGTTTGTTCGGTTCTTAGCTTTTCTCAGGGCGGGCGGTCGTAACAGAGAGTCCAGTGAGGGTGGTTACTTGGTCTGACCAGCGGTTAGGTGACCGGCCTCGAGGTCTTTTTCCCATCTACTTTGCCCGTCACCTCCAACTTTTCAAGTTTATCTGGTTCCCGACGGGCAATGTGACCAAAGTAACCAAGAATCCTTTGGTAACAGATCGTGGAACCATTTGGGTACGGACCCTTACAAATACCCACTCTTGAGTAAGAATTTTAAATATTTATAATATTCATACCTACCTACAATAGCAATACGTGATTACTTTTCCCACAATAATCCGGTGGCTGTTGTGCACTGAAAAGTAGCATTAGATTTCTGAGAATTTCTTAGAAAACGTACTGACGTACGCAGCCATATGTGAACACCGCTTTAGCCAAGAAGGGGAACACACGTCGACGTTGGTCCGACAGTTAACGGAGAGGTTTTCAAATAATACTTATAAAACCTTTTAATACTGCACTTTCTTACCGTGGCAGGTGCAACGGATTTATCTCAAAAGATTTCGATATGAATTTAATTTTGTTATATAGACTGTTTGTGAGAACTTTTTGAAATATTTCTACCACATTCAAAACAATATTTTATAGAAAACTCCATAGAATAGTATGGTATTTTTTGATGTCACGATGCGACGCGCGCTTTACTTGTGGTTACCAAGTGTACAAACACGCTGTGAGTGTGTGTGTAAGCGTAAAAGCTCTCGGTACCGTTCGAGATTATGGTGAAGTCAGAAGTGCGTGTGTGTGACTGCGTGTGTGTGTTATGTCAAACGCTACTCGACTTGACGCACACAATCACAGCGTGTTCGTATACTTGGTTACCACAAGTAAACCGCGCGTTGACGCTTCGTGAGATAAAAATGTAAGTAGGTCCTGTTACAGCTTATCTACAAAAAAGGAAATTTAAAAAATTACTTTAATCATCTATTGTAATTGGTAATCGGTATCGTAGTATTGCTTACGGCATAATCTTTTTCATAATAAGAATTATTCCCAGAAGTTCAAACTGACGCTAACCGTATAATCGTGTCCCATCAATAAATGTGGCATAGTGTCGGTAGATAGGAATAATATAATATCTACCTACATGTCAATTGTGTTTCGTCTATGATGCGAGGACCCAATTCTGTATGGATCTAAACGTTTTGTTCGATTGTCAAATTCTATAATAATCATGCACTTACTCAACATGGCAATATCTCTGTATATAAATAGGGGCTCACTAGCAAATACGACATTGTAACCTAGTTGTAGGTAATATTTTAAGCAACTCATGTCGTCTTAACTTGCTATTAACCAGTAAACCTGCTTAATATACCTATTACAATAAAAAAATATATATTTCTAAATTAAACAAAGCCAGGTTAGTTACTCCATTTATAAGTCAAAAACGGCTGGACAGAATTTTATGATCTTTGATTTATTGTATTTGTCTCCACCCGGAATAGCAGAATAACTATTAAAACATCGGAAAAATTCATGGAAATAAAAAGAATGAAGATAATTTGTTTTTCATACATTCGTTCTTGTTGATTCGTCGGCTAGTTAGTAATATTTAGCATTTCATGTGTCGAGATCATATAAAGCGGCTAAATGCGAGTCGGACTTGCACCTGTTGACTTGCAACAGTTTCGTACCACAGTACAATATTTTAACACTACATATTTCTTTTTATACTAAAAAAAAATCACATTTCTTTTATGGCCCCTTTTTTATTTAAAACTTTTTTTTGTTATAGCGGCCATAGTGCTGTAAGCGTTGACCGCTGAAGGCAACCCTATTGCCTTTTGGATACAGAACCCTAAAAACTAAGATTCCGTGAGTGAGAATAGTCATATCAGTGAATTTGCGAAAGCATTTACAATATGGATACTGTGTTGCCATTACAGCCGCCATTTAATTTCAACAACGCATTAAACAATGTTACAATTGGGAACTTATCTACAGAATAGGAGAGGTGGGAAAATGCGTTATAAATCAATACCAATATTGGTTGGTGCAGTTTTTTAGTGTTTATTTATGTCACTTGGTTGTCTATCACCATCCTCTCTAACTTTCTTCATCTCCTTCATGCATCACCACAACGACCCGCCTACGCTTCTTCAATCCAGTGCATTCCCACGACCTTCACCCGGTCATCGCAGCTCCAGCGGCGTAATTGAGTATCATTTTGATAGTTCAACATCATTCATTGCATTATTTACGTTGTTGAGCAGAAAAAAAAATCGAACATAATAAAGCAATGGATTAACCATCCTATCCTATTAGAGATCCTTCAAAATGATTCAGATTGTGATTGATAGTGAGTTCCGTAATTAGGGTGCTGGTCAGTTTTATAAAACATGTATACAGATTCAAAACACGTAACCAAAATTAGCCCAACACAGCAACTGCGTACTCATGTATTTCAATGCAACTTGTCCGGCTTAATGATAATTAAGTTCGTACGGACACGAGTTTCGTTTACTTTCAAAGGGAACAACAGTAGTTTCCATCTGTCGTCATACTCAAGTTTTTAGTTACATAATGTGGAGCTTTCAAATTATTCTATTTGTCAGCACCAGACGAGTTAGCCTGTACAACAATAAAGACTCTCCCCCACAGGCGCGTTATTATCGGTCGATAATATCGGATGCATTATTTATTTATTATGGTTTACCAACAGATGTTACAGCGATAAATACGATTATACGATACTGCGATAATGCGTCACGATTCCTTGCCACACAGCTGCTTTTTTATCGTCCGATATTTGTTTATTTATTTAAAATAACTCCATGTAAAATACTGGTATTCAGCTGCATCCGGTTAGACTGGAAGCCGACCCTAACATAGTTGGGAAAAGGCTAAGCAGATGATGATTTGTTTATTTATTTTTATATGCGTACATGTTGCGCCGACACCAAATAAATTGGGATAAGGGCAGGAGAATGATGATGATGATGGTTTCTAGCGTTGCCCGCACTACACGTTACTATGTTATTAACACAGGTGTGTGTAAGATCGTAAGCTTTCTAATACAAAATTTTCTAATAACTCACATCGGAATACGACGGTGGAACGCAAGTATCCTACTTATATTGTCATTATTATCACAGCAATGTGTAACTTCGTGGTCGTCCTTTTACAAAATGTACTGAAAACAGATATCGCAATAACGCATCCGATATTATCGACCTACAATCTATCTGACTGCATGGTTGGCGCAGTGGTTAAGCGATTGACTACTGTGCTGCGTGTCGCGGGTTCGATTCCCGCACGGAACAAATATTTGTATAACCTACAAGTATTTGTTCCGGGTCTGGCTGTTTGTGTATGTGAGTTTAAATGTTTGTAAACGCACCCACGATACAGGAGAAATTCCTAATATGGGGCAATGTTTTAAAAAAATAATAATAATAATAACGCGCCTGTGGTGGAGAGCCTTAAAGCTTATATATAATTTTCGTATGACCACAAGCGTTAGATTAACTCACTAATAAGGTTCGAGATTATTCAGAATAACAGACTTAAGGTAAAGCTGCTAAAATTTAATCAATCTGAGAAGTTAGCCGTTTGTAGCTGACGGTCTCGCTGCACCACAAACACTGCTGTAGCTGTTGCGATATTCTCCCGTGAGAAATACATTGCACATTTGTTGCATATTGTGTTGAGTGTTACGTGGACCCCACATAATACGTCACGTCCCGCTTCTGTTACCACTAAGGCCTGCACATAGAATGGAAGCCTCTCCAATATTACAGACACAGTTACGAACACTGGTTAGCTGGAAACGGCCATTGTGTAATTTAACGATAGTCGGCTGTTACGGGAATATTGTTAAAGATATCAGACTTTACTCCGGTTGATTCCTGGTAATATAGAACAAAAGAAGTGCACAAGATAACAGCAGAAGGAGCTTTGTAAGGCTTTTCCAATAAATCATGATAATATGGATTTTCTTTGAGGATAAATTTCTAATAATTTAAATTAAATTTCAAATTTTGGTTTAGAAAATTCTCAAATAATAATATTCACATAATCTGGATGTGCGTGTTATTAGCTTTGCGGCTGCAAAGGGGTGTTATTTCGGTTGGAATTATCTAAAAATTGGGCGTTTATTATGACAGGATTACGTTTATCTTTGAATCACTGCGTGACCGTATGGACCTCAGATAAGAAAGAGGTCATTCTTGCTATTTGCAGCTGTCGTCGGTACCTACTAAGTGAATATAATTCTATTAGGATAGGATAGGAGTAAACCGTCATTCCTTTCTGAAGCCTAAGACGAAGAAAAGTCGTACAAAATGTAAAAATATGATAATATTGTTACAATTGTATGCAATGCAGATGTGTATAGTACACCCACATTTTACTTTTCACACACACACACACACACACACACACACACACACACACACACACACTTCACACACACACACACACACACACACACACACACACCACACACATCACACATACATCTGCCTACTTATGAATACAGGCTTGGTGAGATGTTAATTTATATTGATTACTAGCTGCGCCCCACGGTTTTACCCGCTTAACTCTCGATTCCGTGGGCATATCAGATTAAAAAGTATCTTATGTCGTAATCCAGGTCATAATCTACCCATGTGCCAACTTTCATCCAAATCCATCTAGTCGTTTTAGTGCGAAAGCGTAACAAACAAACATGCAAAAAATCAAATCTTTTCTCTTTATAATATTAATTTAGATAATCTCGATACCTAAGCCTAAGTCCTATTTCTTAGGCACATTTGTCTGCTCTATATCCAGAGCAGTGGCAGAAAGGCCAGTCGTCGTTGGCACGTGCCACCTAGCTGAATGTTTATTACATTGAGATTGCGGCATAACTCGGCCTGGTTATAATAAGTGTGAATGTGAGCGTCTTAGAGAGTAAGTGGGTATAGTTAGGTCAAGGATTAGATGTTGTGTTTTAAGTGTTTATTTTTGTTTGGTTTGGTACTTTTCCTTCAAGTGTTTTGAATTGAGACTAGAAAAAAGTCTTGTTACATTAGAAACTTTATGTAATTATAATCGCAGGATGCTCCCAAAGTGGGCAGGAAAAATTACCGCGTTTAAATATTTTGTTGGTGATATTGCTAATTTTGCTTCTGGGTTTTTAGCTCGTTTTACCTCAAACTCAATGAATTTATTTCAATTAAACAATTTAGACTTTTAAAATGTCAAGGAATCGGTCCGAGTGTTGAAGCTAGTTGCCAGTGTTCGATATTATTTTATATCAGATATTATTATTTAACAAAATACGGGGTATATTATTCTCATTGCTTCTATGTGTGAGAAAAATTAAAATAAAACAAAATATAAAGATTAAAGATTTGACTGGATAGTTATATTACAAGAGATGACCAGTTTCAAATGACGGCGTTCGACATGATGCGTGGATCAGCACAATTCAGCTCAACCATTTTAAGGGAACCGGATGATCCAAGACATGCGCCACCAGCAGCGAGACTTCAGTTTTCAGACTGTTATTAAAGTTTTAAGGCTATCCCACCACGACTCGTGGTCAATCCTGCAATAGAGCTACACAAGCGGGGTCCGTGCAGCAACCTCTTTACTGTCCAAAATGTTAAAGTCTCCTCCATAAACAAGATCTAAAGTAAAAACAATAGAAAATTGATTACCCGCAGATTAAAATAACGATGCAAATAATTGCCTCCTGGTCCAGTACATTTTTTTTTATTTATGTCTATTATTGCCCGTTGAAAAATTGTAGCAGCAATTTGCTTGATTTTCTCTTACAAGTTGCGGAACGGTATTTTTTTTCCACCCTCCTTTGCACAACAAAGGAACCGGGGGGTTTTTGTAAGCGGCAGTGAGCCGCGACACAGGGCTGGTTTTAATCCAGGATGCTGCTTTACGTGATGCCTGTGTCAATATAATTTAAAAATGTACGTGCATGACGTCTATGTTTAAATGTTTGTTTGTTAAGTACATATATTTCGCTGAGTACGCACTACGCCGCGATGTATAGCGAGTTGTGCCAAACACGTAGAAATGAAATATTCTATCCCTGATACTGCCCGCGGGTATGTCTAATTTGATTTTTGTTTCGAGAGCTTCTGACAATGTGTGCTAGTGTGGATAAAGGTTTATCATCCAGTAAAGCCAGCATGACTCAAGAGAACGAACTGTGTTATTTTTACATTCGTTATTTCAGTTGTTTTCATATTTTCTGAGCTTACGCTCTAGTGATCGTATGCGATGCTGCTGGCGGAAAAGGCTGTCTATAGACAGGTCCTCATCCAATCATTAGGTATTGGATTTAGTGTAAGTAGTTCCTTATGCATTAATCCAGGAAATGCCTGCCTAGTTTATCTAGTAGTTGCAAGGCGTTACTGCTGAGCATGAGGTTCTGGGTTCAATTTCCGGGTCGGCCAGTATTATTGGGATTGTCCACCAAGAATTTCTCAGTAACAGGCCGGAGTTTATAATTGTGTCCGGTTGGTGGTAATAGGCTTGTCCCCTATTACATGGGACTTAAATATAACTGACGAAATGTGGGAGTACGTACTATAGGATATCATACACCTCTGTGCAACTCTTCGGGGATTACAGTCGTGAAGTTATGTAATGTAATCTAGAAAATGGTATTCATCCATTTCGTTGTATTTCTTGAGCCCTTATACTTCAGCTAGCACACCGTATTATCTAATACCAAGAAAAGGAGTGGTCGTCTATCATATGCGTACTTATGTACATCGTCTACAAAAGTAGACTTTAAAGTAACGGAAAGTATACAGGCTCATCGTGGGTACAAAAGCTTTGCTCCACCCTTCCTGGAATACCCAGACATGATGTTCGTAATATGTTAGTATAATGAGGGTAACAGCTAATGAGTTTTGTTTTAAGGGCGATGTTTTGTTTACCTAGTATTGAAGCTATTAGCGTAATTATGTCTGTAATCAGTGATGTAAAGCCTGGATTGTGTAATTATAAACTAGATGAATCAAGCATTTTATCTTCATAATAATTTCAACTTAGCACTTTGTTTATAAATGTTGCCTAAATAACTTTAGGCAACATTTATAAACAAAGTGCTAGAGACGTTTAAACGTTAAAAATGTTTGGTAAAACAGTCGCTAATTATAACTTAAATTTACTGTTACTGTTAACCTGCAGCATCCCACTGTTGGGCAAGGCCTCTCCTCATAACTTCCAGCTTTTTCGATCCAGGGCTAAAGTAGACCACTGGTCGTTTGTTTTGTCCAGTTCATCCCGCCATCTTCTAAGGGGTCTGCCGCGACGCCTTCTAGCTGTACCAGGGGTTCACGTGGGGGTTATTTTGGCCCACAGCTTATTGGACATACGGCAGACGTGGCTTAACTTTAAACAAAGTTTATAAATAAACCCCCTATTGTCCACTGAAGGGCAAAGGCCTCTTTTCATTGATCACCAAGCTTACTCAAGGTGTGTTGATGATTTCAAACTTTTACACCGTTTGTCCACCCGTCAATGGGATGTCAATGAAAAACTAGATTATTCGAACCAAGCGTGACGTCCCGGTGACGGCGCGTGGGGTGGACACGCGGTCATAATAAATGTATGTATCGCTACTTCGGCGCCATCATCTCGTTCTCGTGGACGTCCCGTTGACGGTGGCGGTGGAAAACCGCCCATATTGGGATACAAACAAATTAATCTTTTACCTGAATGCCAATTCCCGTAATTAAAAACTTTCAAATTCAAGTCGCAATCTCATCTCAGCGACAATCAATGTCAAAAACTTGTCAATAATGAAGGGAAATTAGACTATGAACGTTCTTAAGGCATTAACTGCCACCGCTTTCTGTTGTGTCTGTTGTCTGGAAGTCAACGTCTTGAAATTACGGGAACTGCCCCTCTGATGAGTGAACCTATAACACTGCCTACCCGAGTAATCAAATCCCACATTCGACATTTGTGAATGCGACTATAAATACTATGCTGACCTGAGACCCTTTTGGAATAAGTATTTTTTTTTATTACTTTTACGGCGTTTTAATTGTATGTTTGTCAATAAATGCATTTTTTTTTTCTTTCTTTCTACATCACGAGGCATTCAAAATCGATGATAATTACTTTTGTAAACTGCTGCTATGTCGCTATATTTTATTGTTTTTAAGTTAGTACCTACATTCAAAGAGGAGAGTTTCAACTACAGTAGTGATATTAAACCTTAATTAGGAGCATAATGATACTGGCATGTACGTACAGTAGTTAGTTCATACGATAACAGCTTGCCAGTTATGCAATATTGCGCCAGCTAGAAACACCTACTTTTTGCAGCTAGTATATTATGACACTATATTAGTTTGTGGGTTTATAACTTCAAAATGTACTAAAAATTTGTTAACTGGCTCGTGTCGACTGAGGTTGTTCGTGTGAGAACGTCTAGGATAAAATAAATCAAGGGGTTTTTTTATATTTTCAGAGAAAATTTTAAACTAAGGTCTTAAGCTGTGTAAAAAAAAGTTAAACGAAGAAAATATCTAGATAAATGTACTAGCGTGTACCTATCAGAAATGTGTGGTCACATTTAAGGGTGTGGTACAGGTGCCGTATTATGAAGGTTTAATGCCATCATGATTCCAGTGTAAGAAAGAGACGGAGCTATACATGACCGATAGCACCATCCCTTTTCCGTAAGACTATCAAACTAAGCAACTTTCTTCATGGGACCAACATCGTATTCGCGAAAACCACCACCATTTCGGATACAGGCTGTATAAATAATACTACTAAGGGCGTATTCCACCAACGTTTTGTACAAAAAGTAAGTCTTATACTGAGAATAAATTTTGAATTTTTGACAGTTTTACCATTCTAGAACTGTCAGATGTCAATTTTATTCCGCGGATAAAAGATAATATCTGACTTTGGTAAAATCAGCCCTAAGTACCTATAACAAAGATTTTTCATTTACCACTTTATATACACTGACGAGCAATATAAAAACCACTATCAAACTTATCATGAAATATTTCTGAAACCACGTAAGATAAGCTTCTTGAAGTGAAAAGCAACATTATTTGTAAGCAAATGTATTTAATAACACATTAAAAACACCAAAATGGAAAAAAAATATGTGTTCAAGAAGGAAAAAATAAAATAGAGCCATTTGAACAAAAAACAATTAACTCTTAAAGTGGGTTTACGAAATTTTAACTAAATTTTATAATCATTCAATATTTCGTATTGCCGCCGCGTGCTCTCAATACGGCTTCTACACGATTTGGCATGCTGAGTAGGTACCGGCATTTTTCAATAAGTGCATTTTTCAGGGCATGAAGTGTGACTGGGAGAGATTTTCAAGATTTATTTACTTAGGAGATATTTATATTTCTTTTTGCAGTTTGCAAGTGGTTTTATATTGCTTGTCAGTGCAGTTTTCCAAAAATAACCCATTTTATGCAACATACAAATTTCAATCAAATTTTGACAGGTTGCACTAATAATCAGACACACAATTTATACCACAGAACAGATTTTATCTGTTCTGTGGTTTACTAACGAAGTTTTTACTAACGAAGTATTTTAGACAACTGACATGAACGTTAAATTGTCCAATGCTTGTCGCTTGCATGATATTGCAGACGTCATCACTACGCGTCATATTATGCGCGACGCATAGAGGTAACGGACGCGGACCGTCTGGCGAACAATCACGTCATGTCCGTATCACGTCCTGTCTGCGTGAATCGGAATGCTTCGGGACAAATACTCTTGGAGTTCGTTCACGTTAGCACGCGGTTGCGGGCTCGGTGGCGAGTGTGGATTCGTGACGGCTGGTGTGGAGCAAGTCATGCTATCTTTTTCGCCGCCAGTTTCAACAGCAGTACGTATCTGGATTTTGGAATGGAACAGACGGGTAAGTATTATTCACGCTATGGTTGGCCCAGACGAGTAAACTACAACTGGGCATAACTCGAGTCGCCTATCTGTCCTTTAAAGCCCCATTGGTACGATGCAAGTTGTATTGTTGTTTCAACGTAAGGTACAGTATTTTTATCTCGCGAAGCGACGTGCGCTTTACTTGTATTAACCATCTGTAGAAACACGCCGTGAATGTGTGCATGAAGATCAGTAGCGTGAGCACATAACACACACACACACTTCCGACTCCGCCATTATCTCGGACGACAACGAGATCTCCTGCACTTACACATACATTCACAGCGTGTTTGTAGACTTATTGGCCAAATTAAAAAGCGCGTTGTTCAAAATACTATAGGTATAGTCCACAGGCAATTAAATCGCACTGTGTTATCATCTTCATCATCCACAGCCCGCTTTTACCCACTGCTGGGAATAGGCCTCCCTTTTCTTGTGCCAATTACATCGCTCCTGTACCAGCCTCATCCAGGTTTTGCCTGCGATGGCAACAATGTCGTCTGCCCACCGGACTGTGTACAAACGCCAGCACATCAAGCTACCCGAAACTGTCAAATTTTCGCAATCAACCTTGAACCTAATGATTTAGCGATAAAGTTGAAAATATATTAAAGAAATTTGACAGATTGTAGTAGCTTCATGTACTAACTCGCGTCTGTACATCATGTTTAAATTGCGCTCGCCTCCGCTTACGCTTGTCAATGTAAACAAGCACTTTGTGAGCTTACGCGCCGCTTACACAATGCAAACGCAGCGTTGATCTACAATCCCGTCACAGTTACATATTTAAACATTAAAAGCAATCACATTAGTGCACACAACGGACGCAAGTATTTTACTTCAGCTTTTAAAAACGTAATATATGTAGGTTTTGAAAATTTTAATGGATTTCTGACCTAATTTCTATGTACATAGAACACAGACAAGCATAAATAACTTAAACTTCTGGCAAGATTCTCTCCTTAGCATAATCAGCCTATAATGTTCCCAATGCTTGGACACAGGTCTCCTCTCGATGAGAGGGAGTAGGCCATAATCCATGTGACATCTACCAACCCAACCAAGTCTTCGAATTCTTGGTCCTAGGACCTTACGATGTTTTCCTTCGCCGTTTTGAGAACAGTGGTGATGAAATAATTTGAAATTTCGCGAAACTACAAACAAACAGCAACAGCTTCTGCCCGCGGGCAGAAGCTTGTAAACGCGAAAGTTTGTGAGGATAGATAAATGGATGTTTGTTACTATTTTACGCAAAAACTCCTGAACAGATTTGGATCAAATTTGGCACACAGATAGTTTATAACCAGGGTTAACACATAGTATACTTTTTATTCCGATATTCCCACGGGATCGAAACTTATGCAGGTGAAACCGCGGGGCGCTGCTAGTAAATACATAAATTACGCCAAGGTTGCTAATAGTTAATAATTAATAGATACCCTGAAATTTTACAGGCTTATAGCTTTTAATTTGTATCACAACTTTGCCCTTATTTACGTACCTTAATTAAGCAACAAATTATCTAATCATTAATTAATGAGCAAGCTTATTAAGGCTTAGTATAATTAAACTGTTATGAAATTAGGAGTCCATAGTAGTTACTTCAGAATACGTAGTTTTAAACTGTTAGCTTTCCAAGGATCGTGTTGCATAAGTGAGTATGTGCACGAAAGAGGTAAATAGGTGCAGAAGTTATATTTCTGACAAGCCTCCATAATTATGTGATGACGATCGATCGATTTATTTGGGATAAATGGAATTTGTTTGTTTCCTTTTCTCTTTCAATAAAAAAAATCGATAGATCGATTAAAGCTTGATGATATTGGAAAATTATATTGGAAAAGCGGCCAAGCGCGAGTTGGACTGGCACACGAAGGGTTCCGTACCATAAAAGGGTACCATAAGGTAAAAAAACACGTTTCTTCTATGGAGAACACCTTTAATTTGTAACTTTATTTTTATTATTTTTTGTTATAGCGGCGATAGAAATATACATTCCGTGAAAATTTCAATTCCAAATGTAGTTAGGTAATAGGTAATACGGGCTGGTGTCTGCAACTCCACGTCAATGCGCGTATTTTGCGTATAGGCGGACAGACAGACAGACGGATAGTGGAGACTTAGTAACAGAGTACCGTTGACAACCTTTGGGTACGGAACCCTAAAAAGGAACTAAACCCTGTTTTATGTATTTAAAAAAATGTAGTGAAGATAAATAATTATTTGGTAAAAGTGGTGATAGTACTAGGGTTTACGCAGTAAATATTTTGCAATAATCCGATATATTGGCGCAACAATAATCCACTGACAAACGTGTACGTCTATTAGTACAATTTGATGCCCCGGGGAAAGCAAAGCTGGGACAGTGTACAGCCCAAAGCGTACCATAGATTCCATTAACATTTTAATTTTTCACTCGCATTGTAGTTAGGTACGTATTTAGTGTTATTGGAACGAAGTTTTTTACCACAGCATGCGGTACGAGTAAACTGGTAGAAGAACAAATTCCTCTTCTTCTTTTTCTTTCTTTCTGAGAGAGAGAGATAGTTTCAATAGTGAGGTCGAAATGAAAATCAAAGATGGCGACTGCGAAAATGTAAAAATAAATTATCTTGGGTGTCGTTTTCGTGGGTTTCGAGGGTGCTAAAGCCAATAGTTAAGTCAAAAAGAAAATCCAAGATGGCGACAACTATATGAGAGCTTCTAAAAACTTATACAAGATCTCTCTGTCTTTTTCTATTATATAAGAGTGTGTGGGTGCGAGCACCGCGTAAGAAACTACGTTCCTGACGGAGGTCCAGCGACCGCATACGTTATTTTTTTTATCTTCACTTCGAAATGAAAACTGGCTTGTGATGTGAATTCAAACCACGATCATTCGCACGTACCTAATGAGCATTCTATTACGAACATTTTTTATCAGAGTGGCTACGGTAAACCGAACATTTCGAATCAATGAGCTCAGTATATCGCAGTCCACTGCTGGATATAGGCCTCCCCCAAGGCTGCACCACAACACCCTATCCTCTAACTTCCGCAACCAGTCTGTCCCAGCCACTTTCTTCAAGTCGTCAGTCCATCTAGCTGGTGGGCGTCTCTAGCTACGCTTGCCGATACGTGGTCTCCACTCCAGGACTCGTCTGCCCCACCGTCTATCAGAATTTACAGAGTAGCATTACTGTAACTAACCTAGTTCGTGGCACGACTCTGTTTGCACAGCGCGGTAACCCGTTGCAAGTCAATGATCTTGGGACGCAACGCTCATTACACTAACGTTACGTAGTTCGAACAAAACGGTTACGTGTGCTCTACAAAACGTGTGGAAATGAAAATCTACAAGGTAAAGCTTATAGAAATTTCAACAGAAGTTTATTTATGAACAAAGTTCTTAAACGGAGCTTGTGATAGGAGTAAACTGGGAGAAATCGTCACGTAACGAAAACCGTTTTGCAAAAATAAAAATCCAAGATGGCGGCTGCGAAAATTTTCAAACTTTTCGTTAATTTGAAATTTTCGCATTCGCCATCTTGGATTTTCATTTCAAACTTC
Source organism: Apamea monoglypha (assembly GCA_911387795.2). NCBI lineage: Eukaryota > Metazoa > Arthropoda > Insecta > Lepidoptera > Noctuidae > Apamea > Apamea monoglypha. The sequence goes on from OU426918.1 coordinate 8,322,673, forward strand.
ATTCCCACATGTTCGTTTTTGTACCTATGTTTTTTGAATCGGCGCATATTCGGTGCAGTGTTGGAAAATGAGCAATGGTGAACGTGGTAGGTACAACAATGAGCTAGCACACAAATGTACACAAACAGTGGTAGGTGCAATCGTGAAAATTGAGGAATAAATATTTTTAAATATAAAGATACGTATAAACCTATTAAAACTATAAATAGAATATATATACCTAATTACATGGGTACCTAATTTAAATGTTGTGTCGATTTTATCAAATAATATCATATTTCTTTTCTTCCTTTTAGAACGTTTGAATGCTATATTTTAATTGTTGGCAAACATGGTTATTTTGTTATTTTAAACGAGGGTTAAAAAACAAAAATATTCCAGTGTTTTTTATTTATGTTCTAGTAACAAAGTATGTTGGACTTTGTTGCTTGATATTCGTGATGAACAGCTGTTAACCACAAACAACATGTAGACCCAATTATTTCTTGCAAAAATGCCATTATGGCCGCCAACGCCTTGGCATTCTAATTGAAATAGCGCGTGAAGATAAGACTGAAATTCGTAGAACTTAGTTAGGTAGGTTTTATTTTGCCCCGAAACTATTATAATTGTGTAGAATTCTCCATAAAAACTTTCCCCATACAACGATCGTTGCACTTTTGTATGCCTAAGGCCGAATTCACATCCAACGTATAGTCAGCCGCTGATTATGGACAGGCTCAATATGAGTCCCAGTCTGGACGTGAAGTCAATATGGCGTATTATAGGTCCAATGTGAACGAAAAGTTTAAGTAAGTTGAGTAAACTACATGCTACGGTTTCCTAGAAGAGCGGTGGCCACACTTAATGGCCGTAGTGACAGATGTCATGAAAAAGATGACAGCGATAAAGATTTAAATCGTTAGATTCGCCTTACCGCGTCAAAAGATAGTCGCGTTTCTGTTTCGTTTTAAATCCTCTGACGCACAATGACGCAGTGACTTGAATTGATTGTCATGGAAACGCTATATAATCATGTGTGAGCTCACTCTTTTTTGCGTGACTAGGTACGGTACGGTTTGACTTAATGTCAAATACTGGTTTAAGTGACAGATTTTTATTGCGACCATTATAATATGACGTAACCGCTTTCTTATGAAACGGCAAGCATCACTCACAGTCGGTGGTTGACTCTACGTTTGGTGTGAACTCTGCTTTACTATAGCTAAAGATAACTATAGTTCTAAAACGAGCGTGACCGAACACGACTTCATGGAATACAAGCCTGAATATTGCAGGCATTACGCTGCTGAGTTTGTTAGGCGATAGAAGCCCAACCTCCAAGGGAAATGCAAAACGAAGATCCTTATAGAGGTTCACGAGCGACGGCAAAGCACCAGGTGAAAGACATGCCTTTAAACTTCTGGTCCTATTCCGTGAAAATACACAGTTGTGTGAGTCAAAGGTCGTTCGTCATTATTTTTACAACTGTCACAGTAGTCCAGTCAATAAAGGAGACTTTTTTCCCTACGACGCACCGTGCTAAGAGATTAGTAAAAACCCAAAAGTGCAAAAGTGGGAACATTGTGCCCAGGCTACCACCCACTCCAGCTCACCTCCTAGACGTTAAGACGTTTAGTATGTTCACTTCCTAAGCACCCTGAACAAGTTTCAGAAGGAATAGCTTAGGTCCCTGCTCACCTGCTCTACACCCACTTTTGGGCCATTCGTTGACTGAACTACAGACGATGCCTAAAGTTGGAAACACTGAACCTTGGCCACTTAGGTCTCGATCACATTTCAGTACTTTCGAGATTAGCATCAATCAACCATTCCATTTGTATCATTCTAATGAGAAGTCCAGGTGTTTGAACTTTTTTTTTTTTTTTTTTTTTCCGGATGGGAAATCATCAAATGACCCCTCCCGCTCTGGGTGGAGCGGAAGGGAGTGTCAGACTCTTACTGACTAAAACCCACCCATGTTCCATCCTTCGCCCTTTATGTTCCGGGGCAGCGGTAACCCTTTCGGACAATCCCGCTGAAGGTGTTTGAACCTAATGGATGCTTTTTAAACGTTATGATAAAAGTAATAATTAATCGCACCTATTCATTTTGAAATATTCTGTTGAATTATATTATTCGTGTTTGTAAATTTGCGCTGTGCAAATACATCTAAAAACATATTTTTGTAGCGTTTCAACGTTACGGGTTCAACAAATGACCATTAGTTAAGGTTATTTTTGTATGCAGCACTGAAATGCACATTACTGATGAAAGCGCTGGAGTCGTGACACTTAGGCTACCGCACACAGGCGCGCTACAAATTGCCGCGCGATGCCGCGTGTTATACACATCCCTGTTACACGAGCTTGTGGACATGGACTCTTTATTAAGGTACGTGTAATTGCACTGTTTTGGGATTGTTTTGGAATTTTATGTTTATTCATAGCACTCGTAACGTGTTTGTTCCAGTTGCGGTGTGGCAACTGGAACGCGGTGAGGCATTATTTAAGCTTTCTCTACTGAAACAAATGGAATTTTGCAGATTATAATTCTAGTTTTAATTAAGCAGATTATGTGTTTCATTCTCAGTGTTGTAATATTGTCTGACACGCAAATTATGATCCATTATGTCATGATTACATCTGCCATACTGCTCCACAAACTTGCCTTCATGTAGTCATCAACAAAGTCGAACACAGTACCGACATTATTTAAATTGCCTCATATTACACTCGCGTCCGTGTCGCGGCAACCGCGTATATATGCAGGCACCCTTATACGAACGCGACTGGTGAAAGCGTGGGTTGATATAATAGGCTAAAGTGATGTAGTGCAGAAGGCTCATTAATGAGACCACAAGGGAAGGAACCGTCACTGAAGTTATTTTAGAGTAGGAAAGTAAAAAGTACTTACTTGCAGTTGGAATACACGCTTTTAGCCATGTTGCGTTAAGTCTGTGGCGTCTTCGCGTCTGTGGATTCACTGACGCGGCGTATGAAGTGAAGTGAGTCTTCTGTATTTTAATATTCCATGTCTATATTCAGAATTTCTCTCACGTATCACGGGACCGTTCCAGACAAAAGCCAGATATCTGTCTACACTATGAATTTAGTTTAAAAGCTAACTAGACTCCGTCAGTTTCTTGTTTGCGCGACGATTTCGTAATAATTAGTGTTGAGGGAATTATTATGTATGTAAGCAAAATCTTGGGAGTCGTAAATGAAATCTTTGTTAATGAAGTTTGTTTTAGAGTGATTACGCACGATTATAATTCTCCGAAGGTACGTCATGCTTATGATATTCGTTGGGATAAGCTTGAGTGGTTGTAATACACATACCTCATTTATTCGATTGCCCAGTGGAACAGTGGGTGCTATCCGCCAACCCGCACTGGGCCCGCGTGGTGGTATATGGCCCACTCCCTTTTACAGACAGGAGGCATGTGTCCCAGTAGTGGGAACAGTATATGCTTATTGCAACAAGATGAAAGGAAAATAATTATAAAACTGACCAGGCATTAGCTACGAGAGTCATCATCGTCATCATCTGCCGAGCCTTTTCCCAACTACATATGTTGGGGTCGGCTTCCAGTCTAACCGGATGCAGCAGAATACCAGTATTTTACATGAAGCGACTGCCTGTCTGACCTCTACAGCCCAGTTAATGGGTAATACGATACCCCTTGCAAAGACTGGTTGTCAGGCTACGAGAGTATAACTTTAAAACTTTTTTGTGGTCAATTCCCTCCATAACTATTGAGAAGAAGACAGAAAGGCACGCTCTTTTCCCCATTCCGGGATCCGTGGTAAAATTGACTCGTATCCATTTTGTTCTAAGCCTTTGGTTTTTTCACAGTTTAAAGATGAAATCTAGACTTAAAGCAGGCAACCGTGCTAGACAGATAAGCTATATCTATACTAATAATAAATCTGAAGGGTTTGTTTTTTTGTTTGCATGCGGTAATCTCTGCAACTGCCATTTGGATTTGAAAAAAAAAACTGTTAGCACTTGATAGCGCAATTTTTGAGGTCGGCTATTCAAGATCACGCTCCCTTAGGAGCCCAGCAAAAAGAAAAAGTCAGAAACGTTGCTTAGCGAAAACGAAGTAAAAGCGCGGGCAGGTGACGGAGTCATGCGAACAAGAAATTTCACGCGACTTGCGGGCAGGTGACGAGGTGGATCGTGGGAACAAGGAATTTCAGTTTCGGGCAGAAACTATACTCGTATAAAAAAGATTCTACAATGTAAAAGTTTACATAGATTTCAAAGGACAGATAAAAGGGTCTCGAAGGACAAGGCAAACAAAACTACGTATCTACATTGTTATTTATAAGTTTGTTCGAGCGTAAATACTAGTAAAAATAATCTAAAGCTTAAATATTCTTTGAGAAAGTAAACGCGGTGCAAGTGAGCAGGATTGTTTAATTAAAACACTATTAGTAAAGCAATTACATAATTAACTCAGAACCCTTAATTATTCTGAGTCGTTGCAAACGTTAACAACACAAAGAAATGGTTATCTTGAAAAAAATGGCGATATAGAGTTCATGAGTAACGCTTTAAAGTTCTTTACGTAGATAAATAATGTAGTTTAAAAACATTCAGAAGTTTGTTTTATCTTTCTGATAAGTTTGTGGATGGGTGAATTTTATTTTCATAAAAATACGGGATGATTATTCTACTCGTTGACGGTTCGCGTACACCTAATCCATCATCGTCCGATGACGTTCGATAACGTGACGTTCGTTCGTTTTATGCATGAGTACGTGTCTTTTGACTATATGTATCTTATGTCTTTTTCGTTTTTTTTTTTAATTTATTATTATTATTTTTTTTACTTGTAATTGTGCGTTTTGTTTGTGCAGAATAAAATATTTTTCTTTCTTTCTTTTTCTTTCATAACTAGGTGTACGCCACTCACTTTTTTTAGATAAATTATTTATGGTTTGATCGGCTGAGGACGTACGAGCAAAGTTCGGCCGGTGACGGTTTAAGTGTACGCCTCCGGTTAAGTTTGACGCTTTATGAGCTAACTACATATTTAAATGACTAACATTCGACGTCGACTAACATTATGACAGGTATGAGCAGTGGTAGCCCTGTGACAACGGCTCCTACTTACGTGTCGTAGGTCGTTGGTTTGAACCCAGGCAGGCACATTCCTTTGTGTAATTTATTTCATCACCACTGCTCTCAAAACGGTGAAGGAAAAACATCGTGAGGAAATCGGCATGTCCTAGAATCAAAAATTTGAAGACATGTGACATCACGAACCCGCACTGGGTTCCCGTGGTAGATTATGACCCACTCCCTCTCGCAGAGAGTAGGACTGTGTCCCCGCAGTGGGAACGTTATAGGCTGATTATGGGTGACAGGTATATAATATATAATCAATCAATTCGGTCGATTCTAGTCCACTATTGAACAATTCATATTATTTTCATAATAATATTTAGTCAGTGAAAATCATAAAACTCCAAATGCATTAATAACGAGGTAATCAACTCCTCATACTACCGTAACTAAATTACCAGAAGCAAAGGCAATAAATCCGACAATCGAGATAATGTTTGAAAACAAACGATTTTGCTGCGAACGGGCTCGAGTTGGAGAACGCTGAAAACTTTCTATTTGCCTAATTAACTACATTCAAGGGTCCCTTTCTTGATTAGATCACGTATCGGAAGGATCAGAACGGATCTGAGTCAATACGAAACTTACTTTTTATTGTTGTTGGACTCTGAATGAACTGGCTATTCGACAATTGAAAATGACTAGCGGGTGTTTTGGTTGATAGTACTAATTATTCTGCCCATAATGTTCTTCCTGATGGCACTTGGGCTTCTTCTCTGTGAAAGGGAGTGAAAAGTACACCACATAGGTCCAGTGCGACGATTGAAAAATAATAGCGGATGTTTTGGTTGATAGTTATATTTATTCAGCCCACAATGTTCCTCCAGATAGGATTTGAACTTCTTCTCTTTGAGAAGGATTGAAAAGTATACCAAACAGGCCCAATGCGGATTGTAACATGTCACTCGTTTATGAATTTTTGGTTCTAGGATTCTCCTCTCTAAGCGCGAAGCACGTAGTTTTGGCCGAAGTTACGGAACGGAGTTACAGTAACGGGGGTTACGGATATAAGATTAGTTCGGTTTCCGAACTAAGAATGAATGACAACACGATTTGGCAGTTGTCCATACGCCCGATATGTTTTTGTCTGTCCGAAAAATTTATTTCGACACTGTTTTTAACAGATCAACTACTTTCGGACGGGCCCATATCTTTTTGACGGACCTAGAGGGTAAACCCCTGTGTTTTTTTTTTCCGACACCGTATTTTGATGAAAGAAGAATGGCAGGACTCTGTATTCTGGGTGTCGCGTTTAGACTTCTCGTATATTCGTACAAATACTCTCAGAAGGTACTCGTAGATCTCGGTTTTAAGATAAAAGCAAAATAAATAGCAAATAGCATATTTTTTAGATATTAGATTTCGGCAGAAAAACGTTGTATAAAGATCAGCGGTGGCTCCGATCTCACTGGGTTTACCACTACTTGCACCTCGGAAGTCACGTCTTATACTGCGCGAATATTAGGTACTCCGTAGTAGCGTTCATTTATTCATAGTTCCTTACAGCCTTTTTATACACACGTTTTTCTTACCGTGAAAGCTACGGTTTATTCGGCGTGTGTAGGCACTGTCGTCCGTGTTGTATGGATCACTATGGGAGCTTGAAGATGGATAGGTTTTTTCTACGGCACGGATTATATGCCGTACCGTAAACGAACCGTGCCGTGTACAAAGGGCCTCATTGTATTGAGTACAATACGATTCAATTATATCAGGTGAATCAACGCTGGTACCTTCCTATCTATTATTTTGGTGTAAGTACCTATTGTCGATACTCGAGCATTGTTAGCTAAGGATAGTAATTAGGCGTTGCCCTAGAACTGTTAATTCTCAATTAATGTAATATTAACATTTAATTAAACCAAGAGTTCGGAATCTAACTGATTGCTATAGCTAGAAAATTCTTAGACTGTAAGATGTGATTATGAGATCAGACCATTGGATTATACCGATTTTTTCTGAGAACAAAATCCTTTTGTCATCGTATATATGTTCCTAGATAAGCTTAAGGATAATCAGCCTATAATGATCCCCCTGCTGGGACATAGTCTGTAATCTACGACGAGGTTTGGTTAGAAACGGCCCTTACTGATGTTCAGCTGTTAGGACATAATCAGCCTATAATGTTCCCACTGCTGGAACAGGCTTCCTCTCTTCCAGAGAGAGTGGGCTAATAATCTTCCACGCGGGCCGAGTGAGGGCCGGTAAATGTCATATGACTTCGAATTTTTGGCTCTATGTCATTCCGGTTTCTTCACCATGTTTTCCTTCACTGTTTTGAGAGCAGCGGTGATGAAATTATTTATTCAAAGTAAAGCGCCTCCCTGGGTTCGGACTTTCTCAACGCCTCGTAAGGTGGGGCAGTCACATCTCTGCGCCCTCATGCCCCTAGTCGCCACAGAAGACGCCCTGGACGTCGGGAGTCACCAGCCGACTCCCGGCGACCGTAGGGGCGGGCTTGCGGGCGGCGAGCAATGGGCAGCTCGCCGCCCGGCAAGGACCAGGCCCGGGTTGACGACGACGGCGCGTTGTGTTCCACGCGCGCCTCAAAGAGATTTCAGCACGAACTGACGGGGTCCGCTAGGGCCGATGCCTGCCAGGGCCGCGGGTTCTTCGAAAGAGATACCGTGGCCCCTGGCATAGGCAACTGAAGGAACACGGGTGGGTTTTAGTCAGTAAAAATCTGACACGCCCTCCCGCTCCGCCCAGAGCGGGAGAAGTAATATGATGATTTCCCACCCAGAAAAAAAAAGCAGTCAGTCACCTCTGGGCTATCACTACTCTCCTGAGTTCCTAGGTAATTCATATGTATACCATGAAATAAGTTGCATTTGAATTGATTCATTACGTCATTAGCGTAATAATGTAACGCTACAAATTTAATTATTGAAGGCCTTCAAATATATAAAATGCTTTTTAGATTTGTTATCGGACGACGAATAGATCATTTAAAAGGTAGCGTAGGTAAAATCAACCGCACATCAGTAGCTAACATTGACTGGACTGGTCCACTCAAATCTCTGTGGTCCTTTCCTCAAAATACCATTTCAGACACTAATCTACATTGTCTTCACGTCGTCTGACCAAGATTATGTCTCGACTTTAAAAGAGACTGAGCTTGTTTCGCCATTTTTTCTCAAAGGTTGGATTGGAAATGTCCACAATTTCAATGCTTATTGTTTTTTAATAATAAGACGTGTAAAATTGATACCTATATCCTATTTACAGTATAAAAAACACCACAATTTGACATTGACAGCAGGAGTTACCACTAATGTGCAGGACTGTACTTCTCCGGCCAGCAAGCAAACTACACTCATAATGTGCAGCTGCGATTATATCTTTTGTGTAATCTATGTTTATTTGCGGCTTTGAAGGCTTTACCCCGGAGGCCCCTTCACCCGGAACTCCATGAATAAATGAAGAAAGCAAAAGTTCGTTCCACGTGGTCCCCTTTGACGTTCTTTAGAGATGCTCCTCCATTAAAAGGCTCTATTTAAATACAGAAAAAAACTAACGCCTAACTCCTTGAGAATACACGTGTATTATTATTATTATTAATTTAGTTGTCTTTGACATATCTCGGGACCCTGGGGTCGCCGAAGCCAACTCGCAGAGGCCCTTTAGACGATTTTAAATGACGTGGAGGTACCAACCGACGATTATCCCTGTATGAACCATGCAAGTGCACCCAAGGACAACCCCGGTTGGTGCAGGCCTATTGCAGAACTTGGAAACAAAATATACTGGGCTATGGGTTTGGGTGGCTACAGTGGATCGGTCACCCTGAACTATGGAAGGTCTATGTCCCCTGCCTGACCAATGATTATAATATTCACAGATGAAATGGCAGGGGGTGACTTGCATATTCAATAACGGGCCCCCGAAAACGGTCGCTAGCACATAGTGTCGTAGCGACAAGGGGGCAACATGTACTGAGGTGCTTATGAGGAGTGGAGCGGTATTCCACGGCTATCAGGACAATCCCGGAAGTACGGTCAAGATCCCTACCTGCATCTTACTGAAATACTTCCTTCCTCCGAGCACGTTTGCTCTTGCGAATCTCCACTCAAGCCAGCTAATAAAACCAAGAATGAGGTGGGACCTCTGTTCCTCGTTAGTGTTCACTCCAGCCGGCCAATAAAGGCAAGCCAGAGGTGAGGAACAAGACTTCTCCCGGGATAGGGTCCGTGGGGTCACTACATGCTGCCCTGCGGGTTTATTATTATTAATATTATTTTCTACGGGAGTAGGTAGGTAACTGGCTGGTTACCTGATTACAGTTCTTGGTAAATATAGACTGGAAACCCGCAAAGTAAATACGCAATCACGCAACGGGGCAGGAATAAATTTATTGAGAAAACGAAAATATACATGAAATAAGCACTATGAGTTGCCAGCCAGACTAGGTTGGACTGGGTTTTTTCGATACTTTTAATTTTATTCTTAACAGCTAAGAGCAGTGGTGGCCCAGTTGAAATGGCCCCGATTTATGCGTTGAAGGTCTTGTGTTCGAACCCAGGCAGGCGCTTTACTTTGTGAAAATAATTTCATCAAGTGAAGGAAAACATTCTGAGGAAACCGGCATGTCCTAGAACCAAAAAATTTCGAAGACATGTGACATCTACCAGCCCTCAGTCGGCCCGCGTGGTAGATTATTAGTCCACTCTCTCTGGAAGAGAGGAGGCCTGTTCCAGCAGTGGGAACATTATAGGCCGATTAACAGCTAAAAAGCAAACCTCGTAAACAACCAATAAAGTATCATATCCGGTAAAAGCTAAGCGGAGAGATAGACAGATATTGCTTTAGTGGAAACAACACTTTCATCATTATCTGCCTATTCTTTTCCCAAATATGTTGGGATCGGCTTCCAGTCTAACCGGATGCAGGTAAATACCAGTATTTTACCGGTATTTGACCTCCACAACCCAGTTACTGGGTAATAAGATACCCCTTGGTAACAATAGATTTACAAAAGGGGACCCCGCCAAGTTAAAAAACCAATTTTGTAATAGTACTCTCCACTACAGAAACAGCTACCTTATGTCCATTAAAATATATAACCATATTCCAAAACAAATAAGAGAGCTACCATTTAATTATTACAAAAAAAGTCTAAGAAATTGGTTTCTCCAAACACCTTAAAATATTTTTTTGATTATAAGGGTTAATAAGTAATTTTTTTTTTTTATAATAAAGTAGATTTAATTAGCTATATAATAGAAATGTTGTTATTGTTGTGTTTTTATTCTATGTTATATATTAGAGTACAAATGTCCATAGTATAAGTGTTTTGTATTGTTTACTAGAGTATAAGTAGTATATACGTTAGGTATTACATCCACGTGTACATTAGGTTCACAAAGTAAATATTCGTATGGCGCTAGTAGCGGCGGATGTGTCGAACTTATCCATATGTACCAACCATCTTTGTACCTACCATATCCGACGAATATATGTCTTTGTCTTTGTCTTTGACTGGTTGTCAGACTTTCGGGCTTCTGACTACCCGTAACGACTGTCAAAGATCCACGAATGCCAGTCGGGACCAACGGTTTAGCGTGCTTTCCAAGCCACGGAGGGGTCTCGGTATGTAAAGATGGCCACCCATCCATAGACCAACCGCGGCAAGCGTAGCTTAACCTGATCGATCGACCTGTGTGTGTTATTATTTAGCCATAGGCCCCTAATTACTAACACTTTGAAATTCATCACAAAAAGAACGAAAAAAGAATCAATCACCAACTTTGTTGTACGCAAAAAGTTAAGCCCCATTCACACTTATATTATCTATAGGCAGAATTTAGGTCAAATGTAAAACGAATTGCGGCGCCAGTCTACGTCAGTTAGAGCCGCTGACGCGCCGTGAATGCGCTTTAATGAACTGATGTTACACCATTCAAAGGGAACTTTTTCACCTAAACTTTAAATACACCTACAATTATTTTGGTACCGCTTCAATTGAAAGGGAGAATCGTGAAATTCTGTTGAAAATATTGTGGGCTGTTGTTGGTTTGGTAGATTTGGTCACTGTTTTATTATTTTGTTTTATCTAATATAATGCTTATAGGAGAATTTGTGACGGAGCGGGATTAATGTCGACAGAAAATTAAATGATCAGCATCATTATTATTTTTTTATTACAACCGATGTATTGTCTCTACCAATCTCATCACCATCAGCCTAGCCCTATCCCAAATATGTTGGGGTCAGCTTCCAGTCTAACCGGATGCAGCACAGCCCAGTTACTGGGTAACACGATACCCCTTGGTAAGACTGGTTGTCTCTACTGATCAATTCATTGAAATTATGACAATAGTTATTTGTGCAACAAGAGAGCAAAGTAGTTTTTGCTGCGAGAGCTGATTTTGAATCCTGAGTGTGGCGAGGGATTCAAAGGCACGAGATGCAAAAAAACTTTGCTCTCGTGTAACACACATAACTTTTTACTTCAGCAGCGAGAACACTTTAGGAGATAAAATAATAAACAGGAATAGATTGAAATAACTATTTATTGTGAATCAAAATAATTAACATTGTAGGTAGATACCAATTCTATAAAATGGAACATTTTAAAAGTTAAAAGTAAAATTACTGCAATTCTGCAAATTAAAAGTAATATTCCCGTTCTTTTATTTAAATTAAGGTGTGTTCGGAAATAGCACCCATGATATTTTGTTATTCAAAATATATTACGTACCTAACATTTATTGAAACTAGAAATAAATATTTACAAGTTAAATATCAGTTTTATTTGCAGTAAATACTTATTTTCGATTAAATACAACAATAAGTTAAAAATTCAATAAATTACATCAAAAGACATAATTTTCTTTTTGCAAAATTTCTTTAGTTAGTACGAAATTCCGAACGTGTTTGTCTTTGAGGTCGAATTCAAAATCCGAACTTCGAAAGGGCTAGTCTTTGTCTCTCTCTCTTTCTAATGGCGGGAAAGAGATAGAATGTGAATGTTTCGAATTGTATGATTAACCCAAGGCTGAATAATATATTCGCGGCTTTCTGAAAAAAAAATTAAAAAGTTACTTTGTCTCACTCAGTGAGCAAAATCGCATTTTGCTCTTTGATTTCACGCAGCAAAACCTGAATGTTTGAGCTACTGAAGTGAAAAGTTTTTTTTTAATGGTTTTTTTATCGGAAGTTTGTCTCTATATTTATTTACAGGATAGTGAAGCTGCATTGATGTAAGACGACTTTTGTTACAGTGAAATATTTGTTTCTTCCTAATAATTATTTTCTTCCTTGCCAATTTCTTGTTATAACCTCTGTGTGTAAACTTCCTTACTCATTAAGATTAAAAAATCAGAATACATTTTCGCGTTCATACGCTTAGCAGGCTTGGACAAGAAATCACAAAATTTGTGCGTAACATATTTAAATATCTCTTTGTCTCTGTCATCTTTAAATGATTGACAGAAATAGAACGATCATTTAAATTCGCTTCACGCCAAACCTTTTCAAAACATATTTCTATCTCTGTCATCTTTAAACGATCGAGCAAAACAGAACGATAAACTTTTAGCGCTAAACGCATTTAGAGCAATGTGGTGCAAGCTGGCTTTAGTATAAACAAACACTAAAATGCACAAATCCACCGTTCAACTTTATCTTTATCACATATTATAAAATAAAGTCACTTTTTGTGTTTGTCTGTGAGACCACCCCGCACTGGGCCCGCGTGGTAAAATATAGTCAACTGGGATCTCCATAAGAGGAGGCCTGTGTCCCAGCTGTGGAAACATTATAGGCTGATCATACTGTATGACAGCATTGTTCTTCTTAACTACGAAATAGATTTTGATGCGATTTACACCATCATTTAGGGAGTTTATGTCGAAAGTTTTATTATTATGTATAACTAGCTGCGCCCCGCGGTGTCATCCGCATAAGTTTTGATCCCGTGGGAATATCGGGATGAAAAGTATCCTATATGCTAATCCTGGTTATAAACCATCTGTGTGCCAAATTTCATCCAAATCCGTTCAGTAGTTTTTGCGTGAAAGAGTAACAAACATCCATCCGTCCATCCATCCATCCATTCATTCACGTTTATATATTAAGTACATGTAATAAAGAAATTTGGATGTTTTGTCAGGGTTAAAATCATGCGAAGCTGAGGTGGATCGCTAGTAAACCTAGCCTTTAGAATCTAAAATGCGCAAATTCATCGTACATAAGATAAAAAAAAACTACAGTCGACCAAACATCAGTTTGAAGCATTCAATCGATGTGCGCTATTGGCCCGATGCAAATGTATCGAGTCAAACATCGATCACCGCGATTGACAGTCGATTAACTATCTCTATTTAATTTAGTTCGCAATGAAAAAGCAGGGAATGTCCCACCTGTAATTGACGTGTACAATTGTAGATTTAAAAGGTACCTGTGATCGTTTATCGGTATGTTTGGTTGGTGATTGCAGACTCATCGAACCAAAAACTCGAAGACATGTGACATCTACCAACCCGCAATGGGCCCGCGTGGTGGATTGCGGCCCATTCCCTCTTACAGAGATTAGGCCTGTGTCCCAGCAGTGGGAATATTTTAGGCTGATTATGCTATCCTTATGCTGCAGACTCGTCTGGCCATCTTGAGCTCTTGTTTTGTTGGCTAAAAATTTGTGTTTTCGTTGTAACAGCACTATTGGTACAACTAGATTGGCGATAGGGAGGTTCTGATTTCAAAACCCATTAAGCTCGTATAAAAACTGAGTTCCTGCCTTTAGCATGTCTATAAAAGTGACTACAGAACAAGACTCCTAATGCATGCTCAAAGGGGAAAATTTGCATTAACACCACGCTTGGCAGACGAATAGCCAAATATTATTACTAAGTTAAGTAGTATTAACAGACTGGAGGCTGCTACTCATCCTCCACCATCCTTTTCCTCTGCGATATATCATACAAATGTTGTTCTGCTACCACAATGTAACCGCCAATCGTAACTGTGGGATATAAACAACGTTAGTCACCGATTACCAGACGATGGTAATCTATGCTTGACGCGAAGCACCCGGAACCTAACCTCATCCAAAGACTATCATGTATGTATAATTGTATATTGTATGTGTATATCGCACTATCATGTGTGTTTATATGTCTGTTATCCATACAGGGTGACTGGTAACTCGACGTATTCCTTCCAGGGCGTGATAGTGTGACTCATTTGCAATAATTAAGCACCCCATAAAGCCTAGGCGAAAATCCATGGAATCCGAGAAAAACCGATTTTCATGTTTTTTTGAAAATTTCCCAGAATTCGTCACTAAATATCACTTAACTCTAAATTCTCTAATTGAGTGGTTTTCATAGCTATTCCATTGGCTACCTAATACTTTAACACACCAACTGATATAACCAAAATTTCTAAAATATCAAATTGTGTAACAGTTAAAGGTTAAAGTATAAAGTTTATTAACCATTTTCATAAATCATCTACATATGTATATGAACTTTGACACAAGTTATCTCTAAATTTTACTATGACATTAAACGTTCAAATTACGGGGAATACATCTTCATATAATCAGCTATGCAACGAGGTAAAAAAGTTTCATAAATGTTTAAAGGTGCCGTTGAAAAAGTCGATAATGTTGGCAAAGGTCGAATTTGCAAATTGCTGAAATATTTTAAAATTATATAATAATCGAATTACGAGTAATTAACTGATTTGTGTTATCCCTTTACCTTTGCTTAATCACGCACTGGAAGGAACACGTCAAGTTACCAGTCACCGTGTATATGTGTGTATTTATGTATCTATTATAGTATACTATATGCTAGCACCAATGACAACCCCATTTTTATGTTTACGCAATCACTGTCCATTCCAAGGTTGCCTGGAAGAGAGCAGAAAGCGACAAGGCCACCCATTGTATGTTTTGTAGTTTAACACTACATTAGTATTATTTTTATTTCTATTTTCTGAGGTACAATAAAGTATTGTATAAACAAATAAATATGTATAAGGACACAAGGACAAGGATCTTTGTGCACCTAATTGACATTGCCTGGGAGGCGTTGTTTGTAAACGTTGGTGAAAATGTATTGAAAACCAAGATGGCGGTGTTAATTCCGATTTTAAGCCACGCGCCAAAAAATCCTTGTACTGTTGTACATCTATTTTACATTTGACATTTAGTAAGTAAGTCGTCTGCATAGTATTTTGAATGTAAGACCGACATTCAGTGAAAACACGGCTGAAAAGCCAGTGAGCCAAATAGTAGCCCCGCTTGAATCCACACTAATGATGCGAAACTTTGCTTGCAGGAGTTAATATAGTGCGGCTGCATATTATTTACCGTTTGTTTTTATAATGAAGCCAGGACATTAATGAGATTAACGTGTTTCTAGAATTAAATGTGTTCCATAAAATTGTGGTTTAAATTTCTGATCAAGTATGACATGAGTGTGAGTTGTGAGTTGGCATGGTTTATTCAACATTTTAAAAGGTTTATGGACGACATGGTGCTGCTGAGCTGCTGCTGTGCGTCAATAAGCGCACTCAGGAACTTGCTAGCGGTTTGTGAGACTTATACAGATACACATGGACTTGTGTATAACGTACAGAAAAGCCAACTATACTTGTTTAGGGTAAAGCGTAAAAACCACAGCTACCTTTTTTATTTATTTTAATAATTAAATACTTTACTGCGAAGGCAATGTACAGACGCCAGCACATCAAGCTACTACAATCTGTCAAATTTCTTTAATAGATTTTCAACTTTAATCATGAAGCATTAAGGTTCAAGGTTGATTGAAAAATTTTGACAGTTTCGGGTAACTTGACCTGCTGGCGTCTGTACAGTCATCATTACAGCGGAAAGACGTCCACTGCTGGACATAGGCCTCCCCCAAGCACCGCCACTTCGACCGGTTTTGAGATACCGGCATCCAGCGGATTCCTGCGGCCTTCACAAGGTCATCGGTCCACCTTGTGGGAGGCCTTTCAACGCTTCGTCATCCAGTACGTGGTTGGCACTCCCGAACCTTTCGGTCCTATCGGCCGTTTGTTCTGCGAGCAATGAGCCTTGCCACTGCCACTTAAGTTTGGCAATTCTTCGGGCTATGTCAGTAACCTTGGTTCTCCTGCGGATCTCTCCATTTATAGTAGTCGGTCATAAATGTGGCATATCAAGGTATAGAAAAATGTTTGCTTCGGTAAAGCGGCAGTGATCCGGAAATAATATGGCAATGCCAAAGCTGAACTTTATATACGAGTACCAATTTGGCAGTCTCCTGCTAAAGCTGGATATGTCACATTTACGGATTCTGTAAATACCTAATTCAATAGAACCATTCTACCTCGATTTATCAAACCAAATAATGTATTCCCAATAATGCTCATTGACCAAATCGAGCACAGTAAGTCAAATGGACCTGCTGACGTTATATATTCGCTATCGGATTACGTGTGCCGTTTGTAAGTCTAATCGCTACTACGGGTGCGTTTGACCGCAGCGCGGGAGGGTTGGCGCCCAAATGTACTGTAGATCTAATGGAATTGTGATGCAATAGCGTTACAGGTATTGTGGTGTTAGAGGTAGGAAAGGTAGAAAAAAAAAATATAATAAATACCTTCATAAACTTTGTATGGTACGCAGCCGTTCATATAAAACTTGGAGTTGACTGGCACTGCCAAACATCTAGCTACCTATGAGTAACAGAAATTACGCTGTACAAAGTCGAACGTTTTCTCGCCATTCGTCTCATTAGAAATCGAGTTCAAACATTGGTCAAAGTCCAAGAAACATAAACATAAGGCAGTTGTTTAAACCTTATTCCGACTGAGGTTGTCTCAGTCAGTCAGATAAGGTTAAAAAAACTGTAGTTTTTGACACAAATTGACAACTTAGAATCTGATTTAAAATCAGTTTCTTTTTATATTTAGAACTTTAACGTTGTTGGGATATACTTTGACATTTTAAAATGGGTCGATGATTTAAACCTGGGTCTAAATATAAATCTTGTCTTGTAATAAGGTCGAAAGTATCATATTAATAACCGGGTAGCGTAAATTAAAATTGAGAGAGTGCTCCCTTAGTCTATAATATCCGAACACAAAATCCCTTATCACTGTTTGTACATAAAAAATGGCTTACTTGAATAACTCCACCCTGAAATAACGCTTACCCGAACCGTTAGCGTTCTTTAGGGGCACAGTTATTCGAGTTTTCGTTTTTGGGTATGTAGTAGGTACTGTAGAGGTTTGTGTGCCGAAGGCAACCTCATATAATACAGGCCGGCTATAATTTAGCGCGGGTTACATTCGAACGTTCAAGCTAATGTCATATATTTTCTATTACGATTTTTGGTTAGAACAGTGAGTGGTAATTTAGTTTAGAATATAGAAAGACGTGCTTACAATATAATCTTAAAGGAATCTTATAGTTGTTTGATTCCTCCCGTTACCTCAGAGGGCTCCTCAAGCCCTCACAGTACCTTGCTATAATAATAAAACCCATTTTCAGCAGTTGTGGTTTTACATCATGTATCACAAAGGTGGTCAAGTTTAAGCGTGTACAGACCATCAAACTGAAGGTCTTTCTCCATGGGACCAACATCGTATTCGTGAAAAAATTATCAACAGCCCCATATAAAACTTCAATAGCTACTCTACCCAAATATACAGAATGGATTTTTGAGATGGGTCGGTAATGGCTACTTTAACCGTTGTAGCTATAGGAAATCTGTGTAAGGAGACTTTCCTTAACTTTTTGAGAAATTTTGGTTTGCATTCACAGGTTTTGAAAAAAAAAATACAGTCAGCAGGAACATGGGCAATTTTCCCAAAAACGTATTTTATGAAAATAGTACCTGTTTCTCATAAGGATCTGCGTCGATCTGAAGACAGTAGTGCTGCTGGGGAGTTTTTTACGCCACTTCTTCCCAGCAAAAGCACTACGAACTGATGAAGGGCGGGCGTTTTGGAAGACTGTCTTTAGTAATTTTGACGTTCGAAAAGTGCTGATTCTCAGCCTAATTTGAATAAATGACTTTTGATTTTGATAAAAAGCCTCTATTGGAATTCTTAGAGAATGAGACTCCAACTTACTTTTTTATGATCATAATATACGGCTGATTATTTTAATTTGACAACACCTTTGCTGTACAAACATTTGATATTCTATTATACATAGACATTTTGGGGTTTTATGGTCCTGTTTTTAAAGGACTATGTTAATTTTAGACAACATTGCAATTCTGTCGAGTTTACGAATTATGTTCCTCATACAAAAATAATAATAAACAATAAGAATAATATTCCTCATATAATACTTAAATCCATTCGAATCCATTGATTCAGCCTGTATTGTTATCTCAATCCGAGGCAGTATAAAAATAATTGCCGTAACAGCGCTCCAATAAATTAGTCAAAGCGAATGAAATGGTATTGACGAATCAGCAGCTGACGTGTCAGTCCGTTGTTCGATTGTCAGTGACAGTGGCAAGGATGCGGACTGATTTAGCGCACAGATTATCGAAAACTGCGAACGACGCTGAACTCAATAAAATAACTGAATTATGCAGAATGCAGGTGTACGTAGTTTTGATTTAATTTTCATTGGTAACCATCCAGCCGTAAATTTCGACATACCTTCGCCTTCGATTACACTTAAAAAAAATGCATTTCAGCGTTTAAATCGTGCTTTATTTATTGACCATTTTTCGCAATTTGTAAGAGTCACGCCGCCACAGCAAAAAACACAAGCATAAAGAAAGAAACAGCGCGGGCAGACCATACGATGCGACGGGATGGGTCGGCGGAACAAGTTCCACGCAAATGAAGTCGCAGGCAGAAGCTAGTTAGTAGATAACACTATATAATTTAATTATTCACACCCTTTAACCTCTATCATTATAACAGAACCTCAATGTTAATAGTAATATAAGTAACTGGAATGGCACTAATTAACTTATTAGCGGTAACGGTTAATACAATATCCTGTGGTTTACTTACTTAAATATGTATTGTACATGTAGAGCAGTATTTATGATGTGTTATAACATTAATGATATTATTGTGAATGTTCTAGTAATACATGAATTTGTTGCTATTGAATATGTTTCAAATTATATTCATTCATTATTATTTAAGGTTTTATGCCCATAGTCACCACGCTGGGCATGCGGGTTGGTGACCGCAGAGCCAATCCTTTCGCAACGATGTCGCTGCTGCCCGTCATCGTTCTGGAGAATTTAGATTGGCTTGTGAGATGGTTATACCGCCATCGGTCGGTCGCCAGCGCCTCGTCTGTCAGTGGCAGGGTGTACCGCGCACAGGTGAGGTTGACGTTTGGGGAGTCGGGCTGTTGTGTGCTCCCCCTTACACCCCGGAAATTATCCGGAAAAGAACCGGAGTTACCGACATAGCACGCAGAGTAAGCAAACTGAAGTGGCAGTGGGCTGGCCATGTTTGCCGAAGGATCGATGGTCGGTGGAGCAGACGAGTCCTGGAGTGAAGACCGCGTATCGGCAAGCATAGTGTGGGACGCCCCACAGCTAGATGGACGGACGACCTAAAGAAGGTTGCTGGGACGGACTGGATGCAGAAGGCGGAGGACAGGGTGTTGTGGCGTAGCCTGGGAGAGGCCTATGTCCAGCAGTGGACTGCGATAGGCTGAGTTGATTGATTGATTGATTATTATTCAAATGTGTGTCACGCAGCATCAATATGTGATATGGATGCTTTCGTCCACGGCTGCAGTTTCCTGTCGTTGACGCGTGCCACTCGTGGGCACGCGTCAACAACATAAGCATAATCAACCCATAATGTTCCCACTGCTGGGACAGAGGCTTCCTCTCGATAAGAGGGAGTATGAGCACTAAAAATAAAATAATGTACCTACCCAATGTTTTTTTGTAGTAAAGGTAAAAAAAAAACTATTACATATTCACTACGTCTTTTAAGACTTTAAACCATATACATTATATTATGGATCTTATAATTAATACACACAAAGAAAAACAAGCTAGAGCTTTTATTCACATGGCAACAGGGATCTTAAAGGTATATAAATATAAGAGGTACCAACTTCATTCATCAGCCCTCGACCCCATTACTTTTATTTTTAGCCCACAATTCACTGAGCCTTGAAATCGAAGATTAACCGATCTTGATTCCTATTTGAGGCACATCAACAGGCACTTCAAACAGGCTAATTATAGCTTTATACGGACATAAAATCACGCGTTTTTTCCCTAAAGGGATAGGCAGAGGCGTATTATAGTACCTACAGTCTACACCCACATCAGTTACGTATCAGGGTGCGAGTCTAATACCATCAACCGGGCAAAAACCCAGCACAATAACACTTCATCCGACATTGGAATAGAACCCAGGACCTTATGTTCAGCAGTCGCGTTTGCGATTATTAGACCAACGAGGCAGTCTAATATAATAATAGTACGATGGAGTAAGAAAGAAAGACAATAGATTTATTCGACCCAGATTAGGTATGGGACAAAATATCATCATCATCTGCCAAACCTTTTTCCATCTATGTTGGGGTCGGCTTTCAGTCTAACCGGATGCAGCTGAATACCAGTATTTTACATACAGCGACTGCCTTTCTAACCTCCACAACCCAATTACTGGGTAATACGATACCCCTTTAAATTTCGGGCTTCTAACTATCCGTAACGACTGTCATAGATCCACGAATGACAGCCGAGACCAAAGACTTAACGCGATTCCTAAAGCACGAAACTTTTTCGGTATGTTAAGATGGTCACCCATCCACGGACCAACCACGGCAAGCGTAGCTTAAACTGATCGAATGACCCGTGCGGCTGTTATTACTTAACCACAGGCCCTCCTTCTTATAACAACACAAAGAAAACAGAAAATAATATGTAGCCAAATAACAAATTCAGCAACTATTTCAATTTAGCCATTTAGCCCAATAATATAATAATTACAAACACTACTACTCGAAGTCCACACAAAGGTCTCATGAGTCCCTATCGATAAACGATATTATCTGCGATATCGCTTCTGTTAATCTGGTCGCTAATAACGTTTCAATTTGACTACACCAAAGGACCTGATTGTTAATTAACAAGTTGTTAAATGAGAGATCAAACAGTACAGGGTTTTAATAGCTGTTAGCCACGCATTGTTTCAGGTTTGGAGATTTTGGGAACAAAGTTTTAGAAATGTTTTGGTTTGGCTGATAGGTTTTAAGGGTTGAAAGTTGGCAATTTGCATTTTGATCAGTCCATGGCCCATATTATTCTCTTTTAAACTTTACATATTACGAAATATGTTTACCTTATTAAAACTGTGTTATTTATAAAATTTGGTTTTGATTTTTCATTTTTTTCATCAAAAGTTTAATAATAAATGATCTACATGCGAACACAGCACCTACTCTTTTAAATACGAGTATGTATTCTGGCTAACCATGAAAACAGCAACAACAACAAAAAACCAATCACATCGGCTACGTTCAATTTTGCTCTAAACATACTTTTTGTTGGCATTCGTATTAAATTAGTAGCAAATAAGCTACCTGCATACTTATCTCTTTGACTGTACATGTAACATGGCACTTTACCTACACCCTCTACGAGTGGGTAGGTACGCTGTTGAACCCTAAAAACAGCAACACAAAAAAAAAACAAGAACCACATCGGCGACGTCCAATCTTGCCCTAAATAAGGCATTAAGTGCGTAATTTTTGAGGACAAAAACTACAACGTTTGATTAAAGTAATAAATCGAGTGCGACACTACAAGACTGTTATCTGGTTTCCCGGCACGGAATTAAGCGGTGATAGTACCCAGCTCCGTCGTAAATTGTCCCTCAAACTTACTCCTTTATTTAACATCTCAGTATAAGAGAAACCAACTAATTATGCTATTGTGGTTCCCTCCAGACAATTACCTTCAACTTTATTGTATTGAATGGTGTTAAGATTTTAGTGAGAGGATTTTGTAGTTGAATTTTAAGACGGATTTATTTTGGACAAGGAGTGGGGTAGAAAATAGATAAAGATATAGCGTTTGTGATTCATAAGCTATTGAATAACCTAGTAACTTTGAAATCAATTCGTGTCGTACTCCCTCTCACCGAAATGAGGCCATTGTCCCAGCAGTGGGCACATTAAAGACTGATTATGCTTAGGCTTATCCATGTCGTGCATTTGCAAAACTTGCAAACCCCTTGCGTTTGCTGTCATTGGCAGGAAAGTCGTGTTGCAATAAGACACGGATTGTAATTTTCAAAGCAGTTACAATAGCGGCGAAAACAGAAAAAAAAATGTTATACCTATAGGTATTGCTGCTGCCACAGACACCTGCGCAGCAGCAACGTCTGAGCCATCAAAGAGTCTATAATCATCGCCTCAAGACGCAGGGGTTTCCAGATAATTTTTGTAACAACAAATAATTTAAACATTAAAAAAAATTGTAGAGAGCTATTTTTTATATAAAACTTGCATTGCAATTCCTTCTTCATTTTTTTTTTGTTAGGAGACTTGTCAAAGTCACTTACCAAAGTTTCATCACAATCGGTCGAGCCATTTTCGAGTTTTTGCAAGACTGGAACGGCAATTGATTTTTTTATATATAAGAAAGGATACCATTGTTTGAAGAAGTTTTTTTTTTTTTTAATGAAGATTAGGTACTTAGTAAAGGAAAAGAAAAGAATATCTTAAAAGTCACACCTAAAGAGTTGTGCTTCTAGAGTGAAAAGTAGTCGTTAAACTGTACTTGCGTGCACTGATTTTACGAGCAATTTCAATTTTATGATTCTATGTTACGCGACAGAATGTTTCTTTTGTTCCTTTAAATAATTGAATTGCTGAAAGAATTTTCAAGTATAAAATAGTAAAAGGTTCGTACGAGTATTTGGATAGGTATGTCTTATCTTGTAAATGATATTATTAACGACTAGGTGCGCTCCGCGGTTTCACCCGTATAGGTTTCGATCTCGTGGGAAAATCGGGATAAAAAGTATCCTGGTTATAAACCATCTGTATGCCAAATTTAATAGAAATCCGTTCAATAGTTTTTGGTGAAAGAGAATCCTCTGTTTCACGCGCGATAAACGCGAAAGTTTGTATGTATATATGTGTATATCCATATATACATACAAACTTTCGCGTTTATAACATTATTAGTATATTAGTATTAGTAGGATGGATGGTAGGATGTTGGCTGATCAAGTCGTACCTACCTTAAGTATTAAATCCATTTCTTTGTTCCGACGAAAACTGAAACCAAATTGTAACACATCCCCATAAATATCCCACTTTCAAATATTTTGATACAGTAAAAACAAACAATGTGCCGCGCCGCCGCCGCACCGCCGTGAGGAGACTCCTTAGAAAGACATACATATAGTGGGTGATTATTGGTGAAGTTCTTCAGAAAGGTCAGGTGCGTAGTACTTG
The DNA here is from genome assembly GCA_911387795.2 of Apamea monoglypha. Classification (NCBI taxonomy): domain Eukaryota; kingdom Metazoa; phylum Arthropoda; class Insecta; order Lepidoptera; family Noctuidae; genus Apamea; species Apamea monoglypha. The sequence goes on from OU426918.1 coordinate 8,346,203, forward strand.
CTAGCATCTTGCGTGTATGACCAGGGCCCTATACCACAAAAGTTTACGTGTATCAATCATAATTATTATCATTGCAATATGTTCTCGGCGCTGCCAGCTGTGAGCATTGTTCGTATTATTAGAATAATTTGTCAAGTGCAGTAGGTATTATACCATAATGTGTATATTATGATTATGAGGTGATACATAATATTATGATATCGTCTTCTTTACATTTTATTTATATATTTAGGTAAGTACACAAACTACTTACAAGACCAACAATATTGCGATTTGGCCACTTACTTAAGACTAGTACTATAAACAATATAAATAAAAATTAATTTTAAAACTTCTGAAATAAATTATAAAAATGTGATGAGTTGAGATGAGTGACAGAGATTGCGACATTTTATACAATACCGCTTCCTCTTCACGAATCAATGTTTATACTGTTTTACTGCCTGCAATTGCAAATTCACTTTCGAGTTTAAACGAACCAAAGGCCACTAGGAAACAAAAGTTGGACTAAAACATTTAATACCAAACTCTAACACATTTCAGTTTGCCTCATCAAGATAAACTGCTACCTCTAGTTTATTCGCAATAGGCATCAAATGACGCGCATGATCGGTATTTATTGTCCTTTTAGTATCGAAACGCGATTCGCCGATCACGTCACGAATAACGCTTATCCGTGGATCCGAACTGGTTTACGTATGATACTGATGCTAGGAAAGTTGTTCCGATTTGAGTGGATTGTGTAAGTTACGTTTTCGTAGAAAAGTGGTGGCTGACATATAAAGGCCGCAGTGATGGCCGTCATGAAACTGATGGCAACGGGGGGGTATATAATGATGTGTGAGCTCACTCTTCTCAGTATGGACACCTTTTCACCTGATTAAGTACGGCGTGGACAAATCGATTAAAATCTTTAGGCAGCAGGGTTTGACTTTATGGTGTCAAAAAACACTCTCTAGGAAAACACACTAACTTACTTTCATAAATTCCGTTTCATGCAGTGACGTCATTCGAACCCTAGCTCAAGGAATGCAGTTGAGTATTTAGAGTTTTTTTTTAGGTTCTTGTATGGCAAAAATGCAGGCAAATCAACTGGTGGGAAGTTATTGCACACAACTACGGATATTTTGTATAACAGAGGCGTCGCAGATGTGTTGCCAGCCTAGAGAGGAAAGAGTCATATGCCTGTGATTAGACGGTTGATTGCTGTCGTGATTAGATTCTTAGAATTGATAATTCAAAGGCTCGACGAAAAAATTTGTATTGCTAAGTTCCTGATTTAAAGGTAGATGTGTCATTACAACCTTATATTTAACATACATTTTACACAAAATATTTTTTGAGATTAAAACTTAGGCACAGTTTAAAGCTCTCAAAAAATAATGTTTTGTGTAATTAAGGTTGTTGAAACAGAACATAAAATGAGTCTCGAACATTCCGAATAGAAAAGCATAAAAATAATAACAAAATTACAAGGAAAAGGTCTCGTAGGCATGGAGGCTACACGACCGTAGCACTGAGTGCTACGCCGTAGCTCATTCCGTAGCGTAGAGGCGCGCGTGGGCGCAACCTTTTGAACTACGCGAGTGGGTCGTAATGTAAATTAAAGTAAACAAGCATTTTATTTTCTGTTATCACGTTTCCAAAGGAGCTTGAAATACTTTCATCATTTGCTAAGTTTTGCCGAAAGATCACATTTACTTTGTATATTTAAAAAAAAGGTTTTATTTTTTCGTGTTGTTTCTCTCTTTTTCTATACAGGTAAATAACATTACCTAACATGACGAATGTTTGCCCCGCAGGTAAATTATGAAATTTACCATTTATTAGGTACAAAAGAAATAATTATGTATTGACTTTTAAGACGAACATGAAGAAGATATCCTGATAGATTAATTATTCCTTCAATGAAAAGCCACACACACATTACAACACAGAAGATAAAATAAGTTAGCACAGAAGTTGCTTTCCAAAGCTTTTCGGTAGTTTTTATAAGCGTGGGGTGTTTTTAAACTTACAGGGCTGCCAATCAATCGATATAAAACAGCGTTATTAAATTGGCTTATAGAAAAATCATTATATTCTGTGAATGAGTATTTTGACTTTAAAAATCCGCACTGATCTTACTATTATAATTTGACAAATACTTGACATTTTAACAACAATGATTTAGGTACCAACTTTAGTAGCGTCGTTTATTTAATTAATGTGATCATTAATTTTGCATGCTAGTTTTAGCGAATTGTTTTATAAACTGTCAAAAATACCCGACCATCTGTAATGTATACAACAATCCTTGCAAATAAATTTCATTCTAAAATCAAAGTCAAAATGATTGCTAGCAAAATCCTAAAACTATATCAACATGTTTAAACACGCTCATTAATTCTCCTGTCTATGTATCTCAAGTACTTACACGAAGGACCAGCCCTGGATGTTCACGACATGCAACACATCGCTTTGCTTCACTGGTTACAGTCAATTGACGATGTAATCGGCTTTCAATTGGTCCATTAATCGGCTAATCGGCCTAACGTATTATCTGGATATCTCTAGTTGTTCATATGTCACAGCTACTAGCTAATGCGGTGTTTATCATATCTGATACCAGGGGGAAGCCGATCCTGCCTCGGCCGCGGGTTGTTCGAAAGAGATACCGTGGCCCCTGGCATAGGCAACTGAAGGAACACGGGTGGGTTTTAATCAGTAAAAGTCTGACACGAAGAGCGGGAGAAGTCATATGATGATTTCCCACTCAGAAAAAAAAGGGGGAAGCCGACCTTAATATTTTTTTTTTTAGATAATAACTTAATATCGGCCTAGAGGCCTATGTGGTCGTGACATCTACTATCTCATATCTATATATCTATCCCTTATTTTATTTATATTTAATATCATGTAACAAAGGACTCAAATATGTTAGTAACAATATTTCTTAACAACTATAGGTATGTTGTTAAACTTTACCTGCACACTTAACCTAACACTGCAATATAGTTCATTGTTGTTTCTTTTTTGCGTCATGTTTACCGCAAATAAACGTATTTTCTTTCTTCTTTCTTTCTTGTTGTTTTTGTGGTGTGTTGTAGTTTGTTGTGTTTATTGTTTTTTTTTGTTATCCTATGTGGTGTCCCACTGCTGCACAAAGGCTTCCCCTTTTTCTTCCATAACTCTCCTTTTTTGGGCGATCTCTGTCCATGTCGGCCCCGCAAAGACCATCTCTATCTGAAAAAGAACCAGAGTTACCGACATAGCTTGTATAGTAAGCAAAATGAAGTGGCATGTTTGTCGACTAATCGATGGCCGACTGGATGCGAAAGGCAGAGAACAGATCGCTGACTATGGCGCAGCCTGGGAGAGGCCTATGTGCAGCAGTGGACTGCAATAGGCTGAATTGACATCTCTATCTCTACATATTATAAATTAAAATCATTTTTTTATGTCTGCCTAGGAGAACAAAACTAAAGTACACAACAAATTTTGACGCATTTACCATAATTTAGAAAATTTGTTCCGGAAAGTTTGTGTATAATGCAATAATATTAAACTTACATATAATAAAGAAATCTTGATGTTCTGTGAAGTCGTTAAAACCGTGCGAAGCAAGGGCGGATCGCTAGTATACTTACACTTCAGTGTTTGCTAAAATGCAGAAATTTACCGTTCATAAGATAAAAATACAATTGGCCAATTGTATTTTTAAACTGTGCGAAGCAGAGGTGGGAGGTGGGTCGCTAGGTAGTTATAAGTTAACTAAAGCCGTATGACGTATTAGGGTAAGTCTTCATGGCTGTAAAAAAGCAAGATAAGTCTGAAAAAATTGCTCGTAGTATTAATAAATAGCATGAAAGTAATTGCCGAAACTCAAGCGAGTGACGAAAGGTGTTGTTTTTGGGTCCGGAGGTCAGCCTAAACCAAAAGGTTTTCCAATTCGGCAGTGTCGGAAGGCTTAACCAAAGCACATGTTCTACAGGTTGACTTGCAATTTGACAGATTCCTTCCAGGTTAATAATAGAGTGACTCTTTCAAAGCCTAGACAAAAATCTATGGAATTCGAGAAAACCTAGCTTTTATGTATTTTTTTTAATTTCCCATAATTTGTTACTGAATGAGAGTTTAGAGAAAAGTGATATTTAGTTACGAACTATAGGAATTTAAAAAATATATAAATACTATTTTTTCGGACGACCTTGAGAAGGTGGCTGGGACAGACTGGATGCGGAAGGTGGAGAACAGGGTGTTGTGCCGCAGCTCGGGAGAGGCTTATCTCCTGCAGTGGACTGTAATACGCTGAGTTGATTGAAGTTTTCTCGAATTCCATGGGTTTTTATCACTTCCTGGAAGGAATACGTCAAATCACAAGTCATCCTGTATACTTGATTACCATACTTTGTAGATTAGTAGCACTACATTTATGTTTACGTATTCGTATTTTCTGGTCACCCCAATAGAAGTGGATACGTGGTTAATCCACAATATCATGCTATAAGGACTCATCGAAGGCACTTCAAAATGTATCCCCTTAGCCACATATATTGAAAGATTTTCCCATCGTCTCGGCCAGCCCGTGTGTATCCTAAACAAAGGTGTCAAGAGCGTTATCTAGCCGTCCCCAGAATTAACGGCGGAAGAGGCCTCCGCGCTCGGTTGCAATAAATTACGCCTCAAGTTGATCCCACTCAGCAGATAAATCAAATGTAAAGGACGGAATGGGAATTCGATGATGCCCCTGTTTATTTCGATTTAGTAAAGACCCTTGGCCCAATCCCGATTTGCGGATCTCCGACGTGAGTAGCGTTATCCAAGTTGTTCTTTATTGGGGTGCGTGCGACGACACGTGAGGTTTTTGATATCGTATAAAAAGTGGAAGGCGATAGAAAGGATCGATTTACGAAAATATAACTTCGTGGAATGGTTCTATTGAGAGGACGAATTTGTTGGAGTATCATAATATTTTTGTATCTATAAATATTAAAAATCGATGTTGATATATCTGTAGGTACACTTATTTGAGATAATTATGTTTTTTATTGGTTTACTTACATAACTTTCAATATTTAACACAACTAAATAAGTATTTACACTAGGTACTAAATTAAATGACTAACTATACAAATAAATACAACAACAAAATGACTCTTAGGCGTCAAACTACTCGTCCGCATCACTGTCATCCGGAAACGTGTCCAGAAGACCGACAGCATTGCCACGTTGAATGGCAATGCTGCCAGTCTTTTGGTTCATAGGGGTTTTCGACCTACACGCGGGCGAAGGCGCGGGCCCATAACACTTATGCCCAAGTGTTATGAATACCTGTTATTGAAAGACATTCAGATAAAACAAAACATAATATCCGCAATATGACACTCAATACATTTTTTCATCAAAACTTATCCCCATTTCCCATAGTTAGTAAGTTGGCAACATTATTTACAATACAGGCGCGCATGCCGACGTCCGTGCCGCTGGGAATTAAGCAATAACAGAACTACAGAATAAACACCGAAAGATAAGTACATACAATACACTGGGCCACATATTCTGGGGACCCGGTACTACTAAAAGTTTTCACATAAATCAGTGGGCTAACTTTATTCAAACGACTCTCCAGCGACATTCGTTCGGAATCCACGTCAAGTGAAACTTTCTGGAGTAGCTTCTTTGTAAAAGTGGCGGGAGTTACCGGGGTCCTCTCCGGCTCTTTGGCGAGTTGGTTTGTTTCATGAACACATCTGTAACTACTGTCGGACTCACGGTGAACGTTTAACAACAAACTGTTGCGTACCTATATCTTTACTGATCGTTGTTGCTGCTGTTGTTGAACGACTTCGATTCGGTTACGTCATTGTTTCTGGGAAAGTGTAAATAGTCCCGACCTACTAAGACTAGAGCTTCTATTATTCTAATAAATTGCTATTGTATCAAGTCGATTTAATTACAGACAATGTTATCAACGGGGCTTTTATTAAAATTCGCAGTGTCAGTTAGTGGGTTTCACGAATTAAAATGTATTTTTAGCTAGTCAATATTTTCATTAAATCTTGGTCTTGTAAGTACTTAGTAAGGTTTTATTTGATTTGTTTTAAAAAACTTAGTTACTTCGAAAATGAAAACGATAAAAACACCGATATTGCTCGCGAGCATATTAAAATTAAAACCAACTAACAACTCCTCCACATTTTTGCGATCGTCCATAATTTCCAGACGTTACTTAAAGTTTCCTATAAGTTTTCCAACTACTTCATTAAAATTCATTTAGTAGTCGTCGGGTTTTCTGTGAAGCTGAGAAGCGATCACAGCCCTCTAATCTAGGTGGTGGGAACCCTGTGGGAACGGGCACATGTTCAATTAAATTTTATCTGCGCGACTACGGGATCCATATTGCAGTGCAACTGAAACTCATAATCATAGTGCGTTGCGCTTTTGTTTTAGTAGCCTGGAAGTTAGGGGTTTGGATGTTCGGTTTTACGATTTTTGACGTCAATTTTGGCCTGTAACAGAAATTGTGGTATGTCATGTGAGATAATACATCTTACACATTGTATGCAGTGTGGATAAAATATAGTACCTACATAGTTCACCTACTGTTTTTAGTATGGTTAGAGAATTTATTTAACCATGAATTCTCCAATTGACTTGGTTTTCTTTTCTATAATTCCCCGAATTATCTAGTTCAGAGATTTCCAAGAATTCAAATTACGACTGAGTTATGTACGTCCTTTACCCTATTGTGTAACACATTTTCAATCACAATCCGGAGTATTTTGAAGGAAATAGCTAATCTGTTACTTCACATATCTGGAAAACTGGTCTGCTCAACAATGTAATTAACGCAATGAATGTTGATGAACTGTCAAAATGAAAGACATTACCACTGTAAGAGTGTAACGCGACCATCCCGCTGATCAAAATATCTTTATTTTCAGGGTAGGTACCTTTTTATCCTTATGATATCAAAAGTTGTGAGACAAAAGAACTATTTTAAAAATGAATACCAAGATATTTAACAAATACTACATAAAGTAAATTATTAGAAGATAGGTATCTATTGTTCCTTATTTCTGGTATTCTGCTGCACCCGGTTAGACTGGAAGCCGAACCCAACATAGTTGGAAAAAGGCTAGGCAGATGATGATGATGATCGTCTATTGTTCTTTATTTTTAACCGTCTTTATAGAGGAGGAGGTTCTATAAAATTTAAAATTGTTTTTTCATTTGTTAGAGGACGCTCGCGCGGTGGTCCCATATCCATCCCAGTTTTTGAGTTTGCTGCAATAATACCTACGTATTTAATCCACTTGGTGTACATACACCAAGGACACCGTTGTTTACATAGCAAGTAGTAGTACATACGAATTGGCGTAGGGTAGGTATCACACCTAAAAATAGAAAAATAAAAAACTATTTTACAAATAAAAAACAACCTACAAAATTACGAACCGTCTACCAAAAAAAAATACTACAAAGTAAAAAATAACTTATTTTTGGAATCGGTGCTATAAAACCGAGCATACACAGAACGAAAGATACTAACTTCCTTTGTTTTCGACATAGCAAATCGTATTAGTGAAATGGGAACGATTGCATTTCATTTTATTTATTTACCTTCATTGTGTTACTGAACAATCTGGTTACAAAATACGTCATAATTACAAGCTAAAGCTGTAGGCTACATCTAGATTAAAGTTTTATTTATGTAGGGGTTTCTACAGGTTGCGTGAAGAACTAGCTGATTTACAGTCATCATCTGCCTAGCCTTGTCCAACTATGTTAGGGTCGGTTTTCAGATTAACAGGACGCTGCTAAATATCTGTATTTTACATGGAGCGACTTCCTTTCTGCTGATTTATTCTGCAAAAATCTCACCGTGAAAACTTAGGTGAAGTGAGCTTGAAGTGAGCCGTCATTCTTCCTGATACTAAGGAATTGACACTATTGATAGCTCACTTTACGATCACTTCACCTAAGTTTTCACGCAGAGATTTTTACAGAATGGTAGATGCCGCGGGTAGGTGGAATGACAGCTCACTTCACCTTAGTTTTCAAAGTGATTTTTTTGGAATAGGTTGCCTGACCTCCACAACCCAGTAGTACAAAGCCCCTTAGTAAGACTGGTCGTCAGACTTATTTATGAACTTACTAGCTGCGCCCGCGGTTTCACCCGCATAAGTTTTGATCCCATAGGAATATCGGGATAAAAAGTATCCTATATGTTAGGTCTAATTATAAGCCATATGTGTGCCAAATTTCATCCAAATCCGTTTAGTAGTTTTGGCATGAAAGAGTAACAAACATCCATCCATCCATCCATACAAACTTTCACGTTTATAATATTATTATATATAGTAGGATAGGATAGTAGGAAGTAGGATCTATTAATTAACTTATCTGTTGTCAGGTGGCGTAAAACCCTTTCTCACTGTTATTAAACCAAATTAAACCATAGTAATTAGTACGTCATAGTAATTTACTAATTGGCTCGTCCTCTATAATTTCGTTGGATCAATAGCGTCGTCGGGAGTGCCAGTTTTTATTTACCAAAGCGTAATCTGATTTTGCAAATAAGTTGGTAAGCCGAGGCTGGGGGCGTCCGTCGGGGTCACAAACAGGATTTTAATAAAAGTTAATTTATTCAATAAAAGCCTCTGAGGATCTGTGCCCGTTTTCTGTATGAAATTTGAATTTGCTTTCGTTTAGATCCTGTCAATTGTTGCCGAATAGTTGGAAACACACACTTGGGACGACGTTTGGATATTTTGTTGATAAAATCTTTGTAGGAATCCCAGACATGATAATCTTTATTGTACGACTTTCAAAATGTACCATCTTACTGTAAGCATCCAGCACAGATGATGAAAAAGTACTTAGATGTTATCAAGTGCCGCAGCGGACTTATCTATAAGAGTTTGAACGCAGATAAAATGGAACTAGAATTTTCTCATAAGGTTTTCAAACTTTCTCAAAAATATTTTCTAAATTAAGTTTTCATTGTAATTACCTCTTATCAAAACAATATTTCAGTCAATACCTTTTGATTTCAAAGAACTTCTCAGATTATTAAGGAAATGCCTTTGAAGAGAAAAGTTCCGGTTAATTAAAGGCAATTGTGAGGAAAATTCTTCGTCTGTAGTATTTTGTACCTACCAATATATGTGGATAGCATGTAGGTCTGACAGAAAAGTTAAACAGTTAGCTATTAAACCACAATTAATGTTAAACAAACTACTTAATCAACTAAAATAAACGAGTTTATACTTACAAATGCTTCATCAATGCACACACGTATACAAACAACAAACACAGCAATAAATCAAAAATTATAAAAACCTCACCAACAAATCCTACACGTCAAGCCTACTTACGAAAAAACACGTCATGGAGTCACGTGCAACAGCTGGCACGATCGTAATTTTAACGCAGAAAAGGATTTTAAAACACATGGAATTTTAAATAAGTCACCGAAAGTTTCTCCGGCAGTTCACAGATAACAAAGAGTAAGGACGCAGCCGCGAGGTCTAGCTGCAATGCTTACTGATTTATTTGAAAAGTTACCTCTTAAAAGTATTCTCCTAAGAAAGTAAAAAAAGAAGCCATATTCGGCCAGTCGCAAAACGCTCGGCGTTCAAATGTTTGGAAATGGAAACTCAGCGAGAAAGTTATTTTTAAATTGTACCTTTCGCGGCGAGGATTCAACGTTTATAACGTTCTTCCCACCAACCAGAGTTTTTCTATAAATATATTCGCTGAATATTTTGATGATAGGTGTTTTAAAAGAAAATGTACTATTGTTACACCACTATAAGCAATTGGACAGTGACCGAATAGGAGTAAACCTGATAATTTCTCACTTTAATTTAAATAACAAGACACTACTTTTACAGGCACTATAATAACATCTCAACTACACCGACAAATTCCGACGAGCAGCCATAAATTATATTTCACTCCGGCTTCACGTAACAAGGAAAAATGTCTCAAAGATAGAGTAGGGAGTAATTTAACTGTGTACTTAACCTCTGAGTGCTCACTCAGTACGTTTCAAGGGGACGACCTGAGCATATATTGTTTCTCCATGTTTTGTTAAGTACCCTAGTCACAATGCCCCACTCTATTCCCCCCTGTGGTAGTATCGTTCCAATCGTACTAACATCGCTGAGATACGTTACATTTTGTGCTGAAATGCTATTGCTATCTCTTTGATATAAGTGAAGATTAATATTGTGTTTTTTTTTTGGTTTGTATGGTTCAACTGCCCCGTTGGTCTCATGGTTGCAAGCGTGACTGCTGAGGGTTCGATTCCCGGTTCGGGCAAAGTGATAATGAGTTTTTTTCCATTAGGAATTTCTTAGTAACCTCCCGGAGTTTCGATGTTGGCGGTGTGATACCCCCGTGCCTCAGAAACCACGTTAAGCCGTTGGTCCTGCGCCTGATCTCTCTCCGGTCGTGTCTGATTGCCGTCCCAGCGGACTATGAGACTATGAGTGAGGGAACGAGGAGTGCATCTGTGTCTGGGCGCACACTTGTGCACTATAATATCTCCCGCGCCGAAGGCTAGTCTCCGTTGAGATTGGCCGCTGTGGCCGAAATACGGTCTGGAAGGCTTTGTTGTATTATTTTTAAATTCCGTATGAAATTCATGTTTTGAATCACGTAAAGTGGAATGTTTTATCATCGAGATACTTAACAACATTTTGAAACAGCCCGAAGTAATATGTAGGTAAGTATGTATACAGTTGTTTCAGAAAGTTTGTTCCTCATTTCTAAGTTCCGAACTAAATACTAAGTATTTATCTTACCAAGAGGACAAAGTGGACGTTATCGCTCCTTCCTGTGGCTGAAATGTTCCTTTTGAACAACCTTGAACTTTCCGCCCTAAGCTCCCATCCAGTCGGTACCATATTTCTTCTTAGGATAGAGGTGCGCGACTATTCTTAGTAAGCTTCTTCCACATATTGAATATATTATAGCTGTCGCAGAACTCGATTCCAATAAATCTTTTATAGCGAATAACTTAGATGTTGCTGCGGCTTTTTTGGTCTGGCATTGTCGCGATCTAATTTAGAACTTTGGGTATAATATAAGGTTATACGCATTGATCTATATTTTACGTGCGGCTTGTGTAAATGTCTTTTATTCGACATTGAGATCAGAACCTTGGAAAGTCTAGATTAATAATTCCGAGCAACGACAGCTCAAGAAAATAAATACACGAAGTAGTGTTTCTTTTTGGAATCGAGCACGAGCTACAAAAACACAACTTAGTAGCAATAGGGACAAATAGAGAATTTTCTTGAGATCAGAGGGGCAATTCTCGTAATTTTAAGAACGTTCACAGTCTGATCTCAGTCTCAATCTGTCAAAAATACGTCTAATTTCCCTACATTTTGACATTTGTTTGTCGCCGAGATGAGACTGCGACTAGATTTTGATCGTTTTAAATTACGTGCATTGGACTTCAGTTTATTTCATCGACAAAACAAATGAGTGTGTCACCACGCTGCACTATGGAAAATGGTAGAACAAGCGCATATCAAAAATGCTTTTTACGAATATCATAATTTGGATAATATGGCTATTTTATTAGGTTCTCTAATAGTTAAATTATAATATTCATTAGGATTTTTTCACTTAATACGCGAAATTATTATTTTTTTCATAGATAGAAATACATAGAAGACAGAAGTGCCAAACTCAAGTCTTTGCGTATACATGTTTCAATACCATATTGTGAAAAAATACTTGGTACAGATATGCAGTGTTTTACATTTTTAGAAAGGTTATTTTATGCTTTTTGCGATACAGCTTAATGATTTTAAAAGTAAAGAAAAATATTTCAGTAATTACTTAAAAAGTGACATACCTTATTTTTCACTTATATTTTTTTTTCGTCGAAGGTTTTCAATGTTACCCACGTTTGCCCAACCGCTACTTTTTGTGTTGACTAGTAGTCTAACTATTCATAAATAGAATGCAAAAAAAATCAGCTGCGGATATTTGCGGTTTTAGAAGATATGAGAAAAAAACTGATAAAAGTCAGTACCCGAAAATTGGTATCTTTTGCGGTTTACCACTGACACCATTCACATGAACAATATGGAACTTTTTGGATATTTTCTTCATTATTTCGTGATAACAAAGGGACCTTATCAAATTTGCACTCGGTTTGCGTGGGAAATTACAAGATAATGATAATGTAGGTACCAATTCGATATTGTAAAATGAGTATATAAAGGGAAGCAAAAACTATTCGAACCATCTACATCAGTGTAACTTCAAGTGAAGCAAATCTCATCTACGCCTATTATTTCTGCAGATTGTGAAGTGTTAAAATGTCTTCCTTCAGCTGTACCAAACGAGACTTCATAATCCCCTATATCGAGGGTGGCAAGACCATGGAATCATTATCCAAAGTTTTAGTGGAAAAGCTCAGTGTTTCTGAAAACAACTTGTGTTTTATAATTAGTGACATACAAAGGCACATTCTTCCTATTTTCAACAAGCGCTGGGCCCTGGCATCTCGGAAAAAAGAAACATTTTTATAGAAGAATTGTACTTGGTTGGACTCAACGTATTCGTTAAATTTACCGGATTCTGAACAATATTCTACGCCATCAACATCTGGCCAACGAGGAAGAGCATGCGTGGCTTATGGAGACTCCTCAGAATCTACCAAGAAGAGGAAAAACACTCTTCTACTCCAAGAATATGGCTTCGAGCATATAAAAAACGCCTATGTGCAGGGACTACGGGCTTTACGTGAGTACACAGAAGCTCATCTTGTCGAAGAATTAAGAACCGCTGACACTTAAAAGAAATTAGATATCTCAAGTAAGTGGAACGACTTAGAGCAGATGAAGATTCTTTCCGATACGGAAGCATTAAGTGCTTTTATAGATTTGGATCTAACAAAAGCACAATATATGTACCTGAAAATCTTAACCAACGAACGAAAGTGTTGTATATTCCCGCCTTACTACAAAATACAAGAAATAAAAAGATCCTGTTATCCACCATCTTCTACAATCGAAATCACGAATACTTATGCTAAAGTGATTAATATCCAAGATTTATTGGATCATACTGCTGCTAGAATTTTAAAAATCGATTCTGTTTTCCAAGAACAATATAGAACATTGATCCTTTATTGTAAATGGGGATGTGATGGTTCATCTGGTCAAAGCCAATACAAGCAAATACTTGCAGAAGAGTCGGAAACAATTTCAGATGCCAATTTGTTCATCACTTATATTTGTACCTAGCTACATCATTTCCTGAAGCCAGAGTATAGGATGTACCTATTAGTAATATGATTTTAATTTAGTAAATTGTTTTCATATATGTATATATATATATTTTTTATTTTGCTTGTTATAATTAACCATGGTTTAATCTTTTTAGTCATTATAAACTTGTATTCTACTTTAAATAAATTTTTAACAATTTTTTTTCGTGATTTTTTCCCATTTCTTTCATTCTATGCAAAAAAACATACATCGATATACAAGAAAACACTATAAACTACACATCATTCGAATCTCCAAACTTTACTGCATATTTGTGCCAAATTTCATCACGATACGACAAAAATTCATGAAGTTACAGATTTTTGATCCGATACCGACCTATATTTTCCATAGTGCGCTGGCGGAAATGCAGTGCGACAACGCTACTTACGACAATCATGATGTCCTGATGCTCCGCCTTACACCTTGACTACAATATCTTCGAATCGATCATACTACTGCTGGGATTCGCGGTAACACGGCACATTCTAAACAATGCAAGGAAATTGTGGCTCCCTGCAATATAGCGAGCGTGAATGCGTTTTATGAGAATTTAATATAGTAAATGATTCTGATGAAATCTTAAATAACTACTAACTTTTCGAGTGGTTCGACTTGAAGTGTATTAAACATAAAACATACCTATACTCAATTTATTATTGTGTTAGAAAAATAGGGGCCAAATAACAGCAGTTATTGTGTACCTAATATTGTTGAAATTACTGCATTTTAGAGTTATTTTTTAAATGTAAATAGAGACTAGATTACATTGCTTTATATTTATCGTTAAAAAACGGAACTTAGTATACATTTATATCGAAATAAGGAAAGAGTTATAACCGTTATTTTTCTTATAATAATTGTAATAAATGGAGTATAGTAATCTAGATAAGTTATTAGACTTCATTTTTAATACAAAGTATTTAATGCGAAAATGATTCATTTTAAAGGGCAGGGTAGGTTTTTATTATAACTTTATCGATACTAGGACCAAAATAATGATATTATCAGTACCATGTAGCCTTCTCTTTTTATAGAAACCTAATCCTACTATCCTATCCTACTAATCCTACTTCCTCCTAATATTATAAACGCGAAAGTTTGTATGGATGGATGGATGTTTGTTACTCTTTAACTCAAAAATAATATAGCTTATACATCAGAATAATACACTTTTCATAGCGATATTCTCACGGGATCTACACTTATGCCGGTGAAACCGCGGGGCGCTGCTAGTTAATCATACTTCCCTACAATTAGATACCTAATATTGTGTCCCTTTATCAAAAAAAACATTTTCATTTTTAAGTTATTTTTCGCAAATGATTTTCATTCTAGAGGCTCGTTTATTGTATCATGCAACAATTAATGCAGGTGGGTACCTACATTCCTTGGTACACGCTTGCAGTGTTAAGGTGAGCAAGCAAGTGAGCTCAGGGCAGCTCGCAATATCGGATTTCTTGAATTATTATTGGACGGACATGGATTGTTCAGGTTCAAAGCCCCGACATAGTCTTCGTGCTATGTTGTGTACATGACTGAATTTTTAACACAAATCGTATACAGGTGTGGTTTCCGAACTAAGTTTTCATTTGAACCAATTCTTTGCGGAATGCCCAACGTCAGCTGTTCGAAATTAAAGGATTGTTTTGCTTGTTTTTCGGTCATATAATTATTATGTACATCTTAGCTTTTATTTCTTTTTAGCGAACTCCACAAGCTACTATGGGTCCAACCAAGAAATGAAAAAAAATATATACGTATAGGATTTAAGAGGTTAAGGGTAAACAAGAACTAACTGAAAAGTTGTGTGTAAATCAGTTGTCATGGTATAATCATGTGATACGGAGGAAAGAGGAAAATGTCGTAATAAAAGTTTTGAGTATGAATGTCGATGGCTATAAGAGTAGGGGTAGACTAAAGAAACGGAGTGGACTGTGTGAATGATGATATGGTTAGAAAGGGGATGACTACCAAGATGACGATTAATAGATAAGTATGGAAAAAAAAGACATGTTGAGCCGACCCCAAAGAGCAGAGAGAGAGAACAAAAACTAAGCTTGTATAGGCAGACCTAGACACAGAGAAGTGCAAACGTCCTTGCTGTAAGTTCTTCTACGGAAGAGTAAGAATTCAATGATGCAACAAATCTATTACCTTTTTTACATTTATATAATCAAAAAAATCAAATTCAAAAGCCATTTATTCAAATTAGGCTGAGAATCAGTACTTTTCGAACGTCAAAATTACAAAAGACAGTCCCCCAAAAACGCCCGCCCTTCACCACTTCCTAGTGCTATTGCTGGGAAGAAGAAGTGGCGCAACAAACTCCCCAGCAGCACAGCTGTCTGTTCAGTTAGAAAATTGATTGTATACAATACTAGGTACCTATGTTAAGTAATTAACATAACAAGTCACAGAACATAAAATTAAATTATTTGCCATATGTCAGCTAGCCACGCTAATATACCAACAATATAATAAAAAAACTATACGTAATCAAGCTAAAAAATAATTAATTAAAATTAAAATGTAAATAAAAGCCTTCAGGCATAAAGGGCGTGATAGCTTACATATTTATGCATTGCTGGGTTCTGTTCACATAGCTGTCACTTGAAGTCACAAATGATAAACTAGGACCATCGAAGTAAAATAAATAAATAAGTTAATACTAATAACAATAACCTGTCAGTAAGCTAATTCTGGAGAAAGAACACAAACATTGTCTTGCGTTTAATTTCCTTTGGCTTCTTTTACGTAAACCTTTCACAAATCTTATTTATTATTAGGAAAGCTTTTAACTTCGTCGAGAGCCTACTTTGCGTAACCTTTTTATTTCCTTGCTTACCATATAATTGTATATTCATGACATGAGAAGTATGCTGAGATACGTTTAGTGATGCAGCACCGGTGACGTCACGTGCGTTAGAAACATTGTGATACAATGGATAAAGATATAAATAATTCAACTGTACTGTTATTGGAAGCAAAATGGATGCAAAGAATAAACAAAAATAATTAAACAGAATGCAGACACAACTACATATATGTAAGAACTATTAAAACTGTGGCGGCATCTATATCGCCACAGTTTGCAAACTACACATCGCACTGACTTCACGCAAAAACCCGAATCGCACAAGCAAGCTTTACCGCGCAACTAGCATAAAATATACAACGTCTCGACATCAATCATCGGGCAGTTGCCCACCAGACACAACACCCGTCTGGTCGGAGGATCCTCCCTTTTCTATGGAGGATGAGTGAACTTGTTCCCGGTTCCTCTATAAAACATAACAAAAATCTAAAGCGTTTTTCGATGTACATTCAAACTTATATTAAAGGTAGCAGTTACACTTTGAAAATCGCCCTAACTGCTAGGTACGACATGAAGGCTGTCAATTTAATTTTTTACCACTTACGTGTGACTGCCGTGAGACATTTCCACCTAGTGTTTGGGATAACACATGGTTCATATTCAAGTTCCTGAAGAAGTCGTGACTTCTTATCCTTCAAATTACACAAATATTCGAAATACGATTAAGTATTTGGCAATAAACTCCTCTAATTACTATTTCCCGGAAACAATATGTCTACAGTATGTCTGGTGTTCTGTGAGAGAATGTATACAAGGGAGTCCTGTGTGCCGTGTTAGTTTTAAATTAAATTGTATACAATATATAATTATTGACAATGTAATACTCGTATTAATAGTTTCTATGTTAATTTATGTAATTGGTGTTGTAGCGTTTTAATTAACTATAAATAAATAAACAATTTGAGAACATCTTAATGAAAAACAATGGGTTTTGTGTTGCTGTATTATTTTAACTTTATTATTATTGAGTCTGAATTTTCATTGTGTAATTTGATGTACAATGTAAGTTATTAAGCTGGTCGAAGCCATATACACTTAGCAAGGCAGAGCTCGTTTTGTGATTACTGATTACATTTGGTTTCTACCAGGAAACAACCTGTTATGTATGTATACATAATAACATCAATTTGTATACGTCCAATGCTATCTAGTCCATAGTTGTTATTCGTGACATTGGTAGTGAATATTTAAAATGGGGGCCTGGGTTCGTTTCCCAAGTCGGGCAAAATGTTATTGGATTTTTCCATTAGGAATATCATAGTAGCAGGCCGAAGTCTGGGTTTGTGACCTGGTTGATAGCAAGAGACTCGCCCCCCATTACAAGGGGCTTAACTGGTGGAATGTGGGTATACTATAGGTGCACCTCTGCCTAAATCTTTGAGGAAGATGGCATGATGTGGTGTAAAATAAAAGATACGATGACAATCCTATATAAAAATAAAGAAGAGAGTGCCTGGCAGTAAGGTTAGGTTAGTGCATCGAGTTTAAAAAAAGTTCAGCTTTGTAGAACCGAGTCACTCATCAGTCATCACCGATGAGTGACTCGCATCGTGAGTGAGTAACGCATCGAGGAATACCTCGATGCGTTATGTTTACGCCCGGGCATTGTGAAAACTATATACAAGATGGAGACGACAATAAAACAATAAATTAAACTGCGTATATTTATTGATGTCCCCGGTCCGCATACGAAAATTCAATCAATTATATCCAATAGTTTCAGTAGTAACCCATGGTCGGATCATCATAACTATTTAGTTAGTTTGAAAAAATCATTTTTTTTTTAATTTCGTTGCCAGGATTTATTTGATAGTTCCAAAATACTGTTAGGCATTAATTAGTATTGCCAGTGTTTTAATTTATTGTCGTATTGTTGTCTCCACATTGTATGTTAAAAATGGTGCGGCTGCCCTTACCAATTTGTCCCAAAAGTCAAGCTGACTAAAACCCACCCATGTTCCTTCCTTCGCCCTTTACGTTCCGGGGTAGCGGTAAACCTTTCGGACAATCCCGCTGACGGTAAGCACACCTCGGCTGCAGTCAAGTGAAGTCAGATTAAAGCTTATAAAAAATCTAGTTATAAAAAAGGCTGAACCACAAGTGCGTTCTAGACTAGCTACACCCTCGGTCCTACCCGCATTTAAGTCGAATTTAATGAAGAGTAGCTGCGCCCGCAGATTTCCAGTTTAACCCCACATCAATGCAGTAATCCTCCAACCATGTACTTACTGAAACGATTTCATTGAAAATTTGCGTGAACCATATGCAATCGAAAGATAAATTGAGTTGAAATACGGTGCTTGTATTTTAATTTTTCATCATGAAAAATAATTACTGAAATATGGAAAGGAATTAATTCTACTTAATTCCTTCCCGAGGTACAAGTTTTTCTGTTATTGAAAAGCAGTATTATTCTTTGAATGTACCTGATACTTTACATTAAATTACTTACGATCGCTTCAAGTGCAGTCAGTATCATTACCAGATAAACATTTAAGAATTATAAATTATCACAGGACCTTTTTTATTAATTAACACTTGCTCTGTCCACGAATTCGTCCGCATGAATTTTCTCGCTCTCCCGACCCACCCCGTTGTATCGCATCGCCTGCCAGCTGCCAGCCTGCTTTACAAACTGATAGCACAGAACTGGTGCCCTGAGACAGTGAGACGGGGTCGAGTCGGGAGACCACATAGGAGATGGCGGGACGAGGTGGATAGGTTCCGTCAAAACTAAAAGGAGGTCGCGCGGGCTTGCAAAAGTTGGAAGGAGTCGAAGGAATCCTTTGCCCAAGAGTGGGACAGCATAGGCTAGTAAAAAGAAAAAAAAGAGATGAAAATGGTGAAGTATATTGCAGATAAAATGCAGTCTGTCAACTGCATAACGTATTTAACGAGCATACCAGACAATCAAACATAACATGAACAGTTTTCGAAAGCAACTAACCAGACATTCCAAACAAACGGATCAACATGACTAAGCCTGTCTTCACTCCACCGGTTTAACGAGTCGGTCGAAATGTGTTAGGTATTACCTCTGTCATTTTGTAGTCGGTATAACACAGTATCACAACAATCAAAGAGCGCGGACCAATTACAGCGCGTATTACACGCCGGGAATCCATTGCACTGTTTACTTGCTGGCGTGGATACGGTAATTTATGTGTCGTGGGGACGACACTGATTCGATGCACGCGACTAATTTAGCTGTACTGTACTTTTTTGTTACCGTAGCGTTTAAAATAGTTTTGTGTGTTTTTTGTTTTGTTATTGTGCTAGGGACAAAAAGTTAGTTTAAAAATCAATAAAACCGACTGCGTTAAAAGTGAACTTTAAAAAAGATGGGCACAAAGTGATGTACTTCTGTCGCCAATCCCACACCCCGTAAGTACTCCCTTTTTTTTTTTTTTTTTTTTTTTCCTGGGTGGGAAATCATCATATGACTTCTCCCGCTCTGGGCGGAGCAGGAGGGCGTGTCAGACTTTTACTGACTAAAACCCACCCGTGTTCCTTCAGTTGCCTATGCCAGGGACCACGGTATCTCTTTCGAACAACCCGCGGCCCTGGCAGGCATCAGCCCTAGCGGACCCCGTCAGTTTGTGCTGACATCTCTTTGAGGCGCGCGTGGAACACAACGCGCCGTCGACTCGGGCCTGGTCCTTGCCGGGCGGCGAGCTGCCCATTGCTCGCCGCCCGCAAGCCCGCGCCTACGGTGGCCGGGAGTCGGCTGGTGACTCCCGACGTCCAGGGCGTCTCCTGCGGCGACTAGGGGCGTGAGGGCGCAGAGATTGCCTCTCCCTCACGCGCTCCGCCTCCTCCTTTGCGAGCATTACTGCTTCGCAGAAGGAGGTGACGGCTTCCCATGCACTCTCGCTCCGTACCATGGCCTGGACCAGGGCCGGACGCGAGAGATCGCCGCCGCCGATCGCCGCCACGAGGACGCGGCGGTGCACCGCCCAAGCCGGGCAGACCTCCACTGTATGCTCCACCGTGTCCTCCGGGCGATCCACACAGTGGTGACACCCTGGCGTTTCCTCCCGCCTTATCCTGAACAGGAACCTCCCGAAACAACCGTGTCCGGTGAGGACCTGCGTCAGGCGGAAGGTGAGGGCGCCGTGGCGCCTCTCCAGCCACTCCTCAAAGAGGGGACTTATCGCCGCAATTGTGGCGTGCCCAGCACTGGGCTGCGACAATCGCACTCTCCATGTCGCCATGAGATCCCGCCGGAGCTCTGTCCGCTGTACCGTGATTTCTCGCGGCAGCGGAGTTACGCCCCGGCGTTTTGCCTCCTCTCGCCACTCCCATATGTGGGCGAGGGCTTTTGCCTCCAGATCCCATGGCGGCAATCCGGCAAGGAGGCTCGCCGCCTCAGCGGAGACCGTGCGGTATCCTCGGATCAGCCGGACGGCCATGACCCTTTGGGACGCGTTCAACCGGCGGACTGGTCGCCGCCTCAAGGAACGCGCCCACACCGGTGCCCCGTAAAGGGCCATGGACCGCACGACCCCCGCATATAGCCTCCGGCAGGAGGCGTTTGGACCCCCTAGATTGGGCAGGAGCCGCCTCAAGGCAGCCCCGGCCCGCTCCAGTCTGGGAGCCAAACGTCGGAAATGCTCCACGAAGTTCCACCGGCTGTCGAGGACGAGTCCCAGGTACTTCATCGTCGACTCGACGCCGATGTGAACCCCTCCTACCGTTATTTGGGAACCTGACGGTGGCGCGTCCCGAGGACCATGAAAACACATGGCCTCGGACTTGTGCAGGGCCACCTCGAGTCCCAATTGCCGGATCCTCTCAACGATTGTCGCAACCCCGCGTGTCGCTATTTCGGCCGCCGCCTGGTGCGACCTCCCCTGCGCTAGGACCAGCGTGTCGTCAGCGTAGCAAACCACGCTGACGCCGCTAGGGAGGTCGGCGCGCAGCACCCAGTCGTACCCGATATCCCACAGATGCGGCCCCAGGACCGATCCCTGTGGGACACCGCACGACATCTCTCGCCGGTTCCACTCTCCCCGGTGACCGGGGTAGATGACGGCTCTGTCCGTCAAATAGGCCTCGACAATGCGACAGAGGTAGGTCGGCATCCGGTGATACCGGAGTGCCTCCCTGATGCAACCCCAGGGCAGGGTATTGAAGGCATTGGCGATGTCTAGAGACACCGCCAAGACAACCCCACCCCGGGCCACGGCATCCCCCGTCGTGAGGGCTCGCACGCGCATGATGGCGTCCACCGTAGAGCGCCCCCTGCGGAAACCAAACTGGCTTTCCGCCAAATCCGGCCCCACCCGCACCAGCCGCTCG
Source organism: Apamea monoglypha (assembly GCA_911387795.2). Taxonomy (NCBI): domain Eukaryota; kingdom Metazoa; phylum Arthropoda; class Insecta; order Lepidoptera; family Noctuidae; genus Apamea; species Apamea monoglypha. Next base: position 8,367,665 of record OU426918.1, read on the forward strand.
ACAAGGCGGTCTGCAATGACTCTTTCAAAGAGCTTGCCCACCTCGTCGAGCAGCACGATGGGCCGGTAAGCGGACGGAGAGTCCGCAGGGCGCCCCGGTTTCTTGATGAGGACCAGTTTCCCCGTTTTCCAACGTAGTGGGAACTGGCCCCTCTCCAAGCATGCGCTTAGTAGCCCCCTTAGTCGAGGCCCGAGAGCCTCCAAGGCCAGAACCCAGGCTTTTCCAGGTAAGCCGTCGGGTCCTGGGGCGGTATTTTTGGCATTCAGCCTACGTACCGCCACTCTCAGCTCTACCTCGGTCACCTCTGGAGCATCGTCGTCGTCGTCGGTGGTGTGGTCCGCATCTGGCACCGCAGGAGGCGGAGCCATGGGCGGGGGAGTATGTTCCCCTCGCAGAGGAAACAGAGCGCTCACCACGTCCTCCACGAGCTGGGGCCGGAGACTCTGCGTCAGCGGGGGAGCCCATGGGCGGAGTTTCTCCCGCACCATCTTGTATGGGCGTCCCCACGGGTCTCTGTTCAGAATCCCCAGCGACTCCTCGCGGGCCAAACCCTTGGCCCGCAGGATCTCCGCTCGGAGGGCGGTCTTCGCCGCTCTGTACTCCTCGTACAGCTCCGCCTGCATGGCTTCCGTATCCGGAGGGCGGATACGGAGCCTGCGGTGCCTGGTGTACCGACGTCGCGCAGCCACGCACGCCTCGCGCAGAGACGTCAGCTCCGGCGACCACCAGTACACCTGGCGCCGGGCGCGTCCGGGCTGGACCCGGGGCATTGCCACGTCGCATATTTCGGACATGGCCTCCCGGAACCACTCCGCCTCGTCGTTGATGTCAGCAGGCCTGTCCGGTGGTGACACCCAGGCCTGCACGATCGAGGCTTCCAGGAGGAGCTCCCGGTCCAGCTGCTTCAGCGCCCACCGCGGACCACCCGGGGCCTGTCGGACTGACGCGCTCGAGGTCTGGGCGGAGACGTCGAACCGGATGTACCGGTGGTCGGAATAGGTCTCCACCTCCTCCATGACGCGCCAGTTGACGACATGCGGCGACAGAGCGGGGCTGGCGAACGAGATGTCCACCACTGACTCACCCCGCATCCGCACGCATGTTGGGACCGAACCCCGGTTTAGGACGACCAGGCCTGTCTCCAGAGCCCAGTCCTCCACCATCCTGCCCCGTGTGTCCGTATACCGGGAACCCCAAGCCACGTTCTTAGCATTGAAGTCCCCGAGGACGAGCACGGGGAGGGAACGGAGCCCAACGACGACGACTCTCAGCTCCGCAAGGGAGTTGTGGAACTCGGCGAGAGTTCGGCTCGGGGAGAAGTATACCCCTACCACGACTATCTCCCCGAACCGTGCTGCCACGCAACCCCGTCCTCTCTTAACCGCCTCGAGGGACGGGGTACCGGCGGCGGCCGACGAAATAAGGATCACTGAGCCGCTCAGGTCCTCCACCCAGTCGTCCCTGGGCGGGACAAAGTACGGCTCAGCGACCACGGCGATGTTAATCGACCACTGCGCCATGCTCTGGAGCAACAGATCCTGAGCGGAGGCGCAGTGGTTGATGTTCGCCTGGAGGAGGCGTAATGGGGCCATTATTGGCACTCCATATCAGCCCCCTCTAGGGCCCCCTGTGAGGGCCCAGCCGCGATGGATGCGGCGGCGACGGCGGTGGAAGCGGCAGCGGCGGCAGTGGTGGCGGCGGCTGCGGCGGTGACGGCGGTGGCGGAGGGCTTGACCCTGCCCCTCGCTTTGGCGGGTGGAGCGCAGGCCTTGCTCCCAACCCGGTGATCGGCCGGCTTGCCAGTTGCCGCACATATATAACAGTGCGGCATTGCGGCATTACATGAGCCGGCCTTGTGACCGGGCTGACCGCAGCGGAAGCAGAGACTGCTGCAGTCCACCTCCGAGGTGCATTTAGCTCCGACGTGGTTACCCACGTGGCAGCGGAAGCACCTCAGAGGTCTGGGTTCCAGGAGTTTCACCTGCGCGGAAACCCAGCCCACCAGGAGCCTTCGGCCCTCCCCGACTATTTTTTGGGCCGCCGACACGGGGCAGCTCACCGTAATGGCTTGCATCCCCGTGAAGTCAGGACGAATGGTGCCCGCCCTCACTTGCTCGGCAGAGCACCCCCCAGTCCTGACGATGGCAGCCACCACCTCCTCCACCGTCGCAGAGTCGTCCAGACCCAGGATGCGCATATCAGCGCACTTAGTGGGTCTGGACACTCGGGCCTCGTCTGCACTTAGGGACGCCCTAAGCCTTTCGGCCAGAGCGTCAGCAGTCGGGCCGCTGGCCGCACCAGGGACCTCCAGCATCCGGGCCCCAGTCGCAGTGACCCTTACCCGGAAGCCCTCCGCAACGCCGAGCTCCTGGAGGTTCACCGCCGCCCTCGCCTTGGCAAGCACGTCGCGGTAGGACATGCCCTTCTTCTCCGCTTCCGGCTGTAGTGTGATCACTACAGCTGCGGACTTCGGGGCACGAAGCCTAGCCGCGACACTTCGCTCCTTGCGCCGTTGCCGCCTCTCTTTCTTTTTGGCCGCCCTCGCAGCCTTCCCCGCCTTTCTCTTCTCTCCGGCTACTTGCCAATCGGCGTCGGCCGGAGGGGATGTAGGAGGCGGCGGGGGCGGACGTTTCGCCGCCGGGGCTGGGGCCCTCGCGGGTTTCGGTGCGGTCCCACCTTTAGCCTGCGCCGTGGCTGTAGTTGTGGCAGCCGCGGCGGCAGCATACGAAGCCGCCTTTCGCTGGCCCGAGACAGGCCGGCTCCCCGCTAGCGGTGGGCGCAGAACAATGGCCTCCAGGGCGGAAAACCTGCTCTGGAAAGAGGCCAGCTCCTGTCGCACCAGGGTCAGCACCCGATCCTCAGCAGGTACTGCTCCACCCCGCCCATGTTGCGCCCTCTCCTGCGGCACCTCTCGGGGGCCGGCTGCTCGCAGCCCGGCCAGGTCCGCTCGGAGCTCCTCATTCTCCTTTCGGAGAAGCTCCATGGCGGCTGTCAAACGGGCGACCTCCGCCCGCATTTCGGACATTCCGTCCGGCGGGGGCCCGGACTGGGTAGCCTTTGCTGCCGCTATGATGGAGGCCGTGGCTGCAGATATGGCCCTGTCTTTGGAGGACTGAATCCTCTTCAGGGCCACACTCTTGATTGCGGCTACCACGACCTCCTCAAACCTGACCGCCCGCTCCGAATTGGAGCCACCAACGGCGTCCAGCTCACCGCCTGACGACTCTGAGAGGGCTGCCTTGCGGCTGGCCACTCCCGAGTGCTGCCCGTCCGTGTCGAGCCTCTCGGCTCGCTGGGCCGGCACAGCTGGGCTGGCTCGGCTCGGCTCACTGGCCTCCTTCGCGGCAAGCCCTCTGCCCATGCCCCCCTCATGGACTCCGCCCCGCCGGCTTATTTTCCTGCGGGCCGAGGTCGACCCGCCATCCGAGGAGGACCCCTGGCCATCCCCCGATTTGGGGCGCTTCTGGAAGAACCTTAGGTTCTTCCCAGCAGCCCCAACCACTACGCGCTCCGGCCTCTTAAATGAGCCCGTCACGCTAGATGCGGCGTCGGACTCCGACCCCACATCACTCCCCTCCTCTGCGTTATTATTTTGTTTTTGTATATTAAGATCCATATTTGTTCCCACGAGTAAAAAACATTCTGTACTTGCTCAAAAAATAATGGTCCGCACTAGCGACTAAATCAAGCTACCCATTAGCCAAGCTTACAACCTCCCTCACGGTGCGCCGCCGCTTGGAGGTTTGGGGAATTTTTTATAGAGGTTAATCTTCCTCGCGGTCCGGGCGGTTAAGCCAAGACCCTCGACCCCCTTCAACAGCCAGAGACATGACCTTAACTGTCTCCGGGGCTACGAGATTGGCAGCAGTGGCAGAAGGGTTGCCCCTCCTGCCTGCCCGGCGGCAGGGTAAGTGCACACCGGGCCCGCTCTGACCCCCCACAGTTGTTGCTCTGCTACTCAGAGCGACCTGTGTGGGGCGATCCTCTTGGCAGAACATTAGCATGCGGACAGCGAAATCCCACTGGGAAATAATCCCAATGGGAAATCGCTGCCCGCACCCCAGGATGTACCGGCCCGAACACTGGTCTTCCCCTGGACGTATCCAGAAAGGAACCCCAGTCCCCGGGCACACGTGGAGGTTTTCTGCCCTGACATCCCCCCGTAAGTACTCCCTTAGCCGTACAATCTCCAATCTCAACCTTTACTATCTAAACTTGTAACCTAATCTTTATTTTATTCTTTTTTTTTTTAATTTAAAAACATAGACCTATTACCTCCTTTGTGTCGTAGTTGGGTAAAAAAAGGACTGTGTCGCATAAAAAAGAGAATGTGTGCTTATGACGTTGAGCAGTGATGGCCCAGTGGTATCGGCCGCAACTTACGAGTTGTAGGTGTGTAAATTATTTCATCACCACTGCTCTCAAAACGGTGAAAGAAAACATCGTGAGGAAACCGGCATGTCCTAGAAGCAAAAAAATTCGAAGACATGTGACATCTACCAACCCGCACTAGGCCCGCGTGATGGATTACGGCCCGCTCCCTCTCACCGAGAGGAGGCCTCTGTCCCAGCAGTGGGAACATTATAGGCTGATTATGGTGCTTATGACCACACGATAGAAGTGAAAACTTACGTCTAGAACAGATATAGGCGATTCAGCGCCGAGTATACGTTATTCAGCGTTAGCGACCGACTGGAGCCGAGTATACCCGATTCAGCGTCACCGATCCGAGCGTGACGGTTCAGTCGTTCACAGTTCAGAAAGAGCGCAAAGTGTGCCTAAAGAAGCTTTCACTTCAAAAACATGTAAAACGTTTGTTGATCTTCCAAAATGGTACTCTTTCCAGTTCTAAAGAATGACTCGCTTTAAACTTTGTAGGTAACTGCAATTTTATTTGGATCGATATTCAGCAATAAAAATAATACGACAGAATGCTCACTAACAATTTTATTTTAAGTACGTCGCATTTGCTGGTGCTGGTGCTGTTTCATTTCTTCTTTATCTATGTCTACTCATGGAACGAAAAACTTTGGCAGTTTTCAAATACCTACATTCCTTGGATATCACTTTTTGGGACTGTGAATTTAATTAGAATTTTAGGCGGGAAAATAATAAGATTCATGCACAATGTCAGTCAACTTTGAAATTAACCTGGAGCTGCTCATCTTTCTCATTTCGTTACTGCACATAACATAACAACATAATCAGCCTATAACGTTCCTACTGCTGGGACACAGGCCTCATTCTTCGAGAAGGAATGGGCTGTAATCTACAATGCGGGCCCTGTGCGGGTTGGTAGATGTCAAATGTCTTCTAATTTTTGGTTCTAGATCATGCCGGTTTCCTCACGATGTTTTCCTTCACCGTTTTAAGAGTCATGAAATTATTGTCACAGAGTAAAGGGCCTGTTTGGGTTCGACCTACGAGCCGTAAGTCGGGGCCATTACCCTCGGCCACCACTTGTCAGTAAGAACACTGGCTGCACATAAATACCTACTTATTTCAAAAGAATCAAATTACAAACTCAAACTCAAACTATTTATTTCATCAAAACCAATTACAGGTACTTTTGAATTATCAAGGGTCGGTCAGTCAAAAAGATGAAGCTAGTTGCCTATTCCAAAGCGCAGTAGGTACCTATGAAGAAGAACAACACAATAACCTGACATTTAAACCTTGTTTTGTCCAAATTACAAGACATAATAAAGTCTTTCACCTTGTGAAGTTTACCTTCCAAAAGAGGGAAACAAATGACTGAATCGTGTACCTGAGTGCTATGGCCCTAAAGGGAATTTCAGGGAACATTTGCACGTAGGTACGCAGACATTTGTATTGTGAGGAAAGTGACAATTTAATTTAATTCAAAGTGCATAAAAGCAATTCCATGCCTTCTGTGTGCACTAGACTATTATCTGTTTCGCTTATGACAAAGTTCGTGATTAGTTACTTCGCCGTGTCTGGCTCGGCTGGAAGTCAAGACTAATATTAGTACGGTGGCCTACATTTCCTTGCAATCTTTCTTTTTTTTTCTTTTGTTACAATTTTTTTCCATAAAAAAACAGCCGATTTCCAAAAAAAAACACTACAAAGTAAAAAATAACTTTAATTTCGGAAGTCGATGCCTATTTAAGTTTTTTGCCACTGACTTCCGATATCAAAGTTTTTTTTTTTTTTACAATAAAAACAAAAACAACCGTTTTTGTTTTTATTGTAAAAATGATTGTATCTTTACTTTTTAGTTATGGTACTCCACATCAATTTGTATACCACTACTTGCTTTGTAAAAACAGTGGCTAGAAGTTTTATAATATGAAAGACTGTCGCATATGAGGGAGCTCAACTCTATAACTCTATACCTAAAGTAATTAAGGAATCAAAATCACTTCCAACTTTTAAAAGGCTATTAAAGCACCATTTTCAGAATAATGTTTGAATTGTAAGTAATTCTTAATAACTCTTAACTGTTCTTACTTAATTAACTCTTTTTTTATTTTGGTTTTTTATTTTACTTTTATATAGCTTAATTTTAGTTTATAACCCAGCGAAACCGCCGCCTATCTTAATTTTTATGTTTTCCTCATAGGAGTGAATAATTGTATTCTTTTTGAGTGAAATAAATTATCTTAAATCTGAACCGTAATATCCTCAAGATACACAAAGTGGTTTAAATACGTATTATCGAAGCTAACTCAAAAACTACCAAAGCAAAATTAATAAAATTTGTATGGTCCCATACAAATGGGACCCCTGAGGCATACCCTATCCATTAATTTGGAATTAGGATTTTTTTCAAACGATCAGATTCAGATCAGAATTATATATCGCGAAATATATATACAACAAAATTACAGTCGAATTGAGAACTTCCTCCTTTTTGAAGTCGGTTAAAAAGAAAAACCTTCATGACAGTCAGCACACTGTGAAAAATATTACGTTTCTCGTAGGTAGGGGTTGTACAGTCAGGGAAATAAATTATTAAGCAACTTGATACCCTATGTCAATTTGCCATGTTATAGACATGTTATAACAAATCCAGATTTGATTATACGGACTATTTAAGTTTGCTTAAAAAATATTTCTAGCTGGTTCGGGGTGGCGCGGGAAAAGATTTCCTGGAAGGACTTGAGGGAAGCCTTTGCCCAGAAGTGGGACAGTAAAGGCTGAAAAAAAAAATTTGGCTACGTACCAGCAACTTAGATAGGACCAAATCCGGCGAAAAAAACTTTGCTTGGACTGTTCTACACAACAAAACGTATCGCGATAATCCTATTTAGGAACGCTACATTTCATACAAAATAAACAAAGTAAATAAATACTTTGTGGAAACAAATGACATTCTCATTCCGCATTTCGACATTGGCGTTCCGACATCCAGTTAAATTCTAAAGTGTTCCAAATTCAATTCAAAGTGACGTTATTTGGAACGAGTTTATTTGCGGCTAAATGCTCTACAATGACATAGGTACGGCTAATGTCGTATTTATAGTGCCGGGCATAAATAAACAATTTGTACCTAATCAGAAAGGATTAACGAATATTATTTTTGGGATTTTAAGATGTACCCATCACGACGCCATCATCTACGCATTCTATACATCAAACTAGGTAAGTAATTTTGTGCAAAGATAATTGCTGGTAAACGACATTTATTTCTTGACGTTATATTGAATGACAGAGCAGCGGTGGCCCAGTGGTAACGGCCGCGACTTACGAGTTGTAAGTCATAGGTTCGAACCCAGTCAGGCGCTTTACTTTGTGTTAATTATTTAATCACCACTGCTCTCCAAAACGGCGAAGGATAACATCATGAGGAAACCGGCATGTCCCAGAACCAAAAATTCGAAGACATGAACTACGGCCCACTCCCTCTCACTGAGAGGAGGCCTGTGTCCCAGCAGTGGGAACATTATAGGCTGATTATGTTACATATGTGTATGTAATCATGATTTTGAAAGAAAGAAAAAAGGAAATGCATTTATTTGGCACAAAGTAAACGACACACAATACACCAGATACATACATCAGATAAAACAAACAATAAAATAAAAGATTAAATAAAAAGTGTGAAGTCCGATGTAAGAAATTTGCAGGAAAAGTGTGCCTCACGGCTGCGCCAAAAAGGCCCAGTTTTGCAGTTAGCACCACGATCACGCCTGGTGGAAAGCAATGGATGAGGTCTATGATGGAACCAGCGAGCCTAGAAGATGCCCGTTCACTCTTGCTTTCTTTCGTGTGCTTGTTTGTTTGTTCTATTTGTTGTAACAGTAATTATTTATTTATTATTATTAATTTTGCTGTTACAGTAGGGCGCTATGTAACGCACCCAAAACATTGTACTTATGGGTGCATGCAACGGTACATGAATCGTGCGAATATTTAAAGTTAAGCTGTATCATTTAAAACTTAGCAAGTACTAACAAAAAGTTGGAACTTTGACCTTCAATATCTCCGTAACCAAAAGATTCACAGATATTTTCCAGTACAAAAAAAAAACACATACAAAACCGGGATGAACAAGTGACTCTCGGCTTCCTGAAGGATATTTTTACTACTCACGATGTGGTTTGTCACGGATACAGTAACTACATCTAAATTCCAATGTCGCAACCGCATTAGGCAAACAGTTGGCGACTGATTATTAGCTTACCGACTCTGAGCTACAAACCGCGTAGCGGTTGCCTATAGCAAATTATTCTCCAATCTGTTAATCAACCAGAACAACTTGGCAATGCCGCAGACTACGTACACTACGCATTGTATGCGTAGTTTGAACGCTCAATTCGCAATAGTATCGGGCGCTTACTCAAGGCAAACAGTCATCCGCGAACTGTTTGCTATGTGTGGCCGCGAACTAACTTCGTATTGAGAGGTGGTTCCGCAATAGACGCTTAGAGGATAATAATGAAGACTTCCTATTATGATTAAAATAACCACGATAGCAGTGGTGGGTGTTTATGGCCCCAACTTACCAGTTGGTTCATGGGGTCGAACCCAGTCAGGCGCTTTACTTTGTGTCAATAATGTTACGAGCTACGGGGTTCGTGACAATTAAAACTGCCGATATAAATTACCAAAAATAACACTTTAATGAAACAACACTAATAACAACTCAAACACACTAATTAGAAAACACAATTGCACTTAAGATCGCTTTCGATGTATTCGCTTGTATCGCTTATCCAACTCTGTCTCTCGGTCGTCTTATCCCGGCCTTATATAGTGCCGCAGATATTTCTAGAACCTTCTATTGTAGAAACATCTAGAATGTTCGAGTACATACCGGCCGCGACTGAGCAGTAGTCGATAGTTCTAGAAAGTTCTAGCATCGAAGGTTCTAGAAGCATCTTGACTCTATTAGTTCTGCTACTCGATACTAGATGGCGCTAGTGGTAACTAATGTCACCATTAATTGTGTCGCGCAACAATAATTTTATCACCACTGCTCTCAAAACGGTGAAGGTAAACATTGTGAAGAAACCGGCATGTTGTGTGTTGGTTCTAGAACCAAAAATACGAAGACATGTGACATCTACCAACCCACACTGGTCCCGCGTAGTAGATTATTAGCCAAATCCCTCCCCGGAGAGAGGACGCCTATATCCCAGCAGTAGAAACATTATAGGCTGATAATGTTATGTATGTAATCATGATTTTGCAGTCAGTTTAGGCATTAGTTTCGTATCTTATAGCTGAGCATACACACAATAAACGTATATGATAATTCCAGTGCAGAGATTCAGGCCTCCTCTGTAAGGGGGACATGGCTTTAGTCCACCACACGAACTCAATGCAGGTTGGTGGACGTCACACGCCTTCGATTTTTTTGTTTTATGACATGCCATTTTCCTCGATGGTTTGTTTTATTTACTTATGTGCCCACAGTAAAATACATCGGAAAATGACATTTTATTCTTTTTAGTACAAAGGTCACACAAAAGTGCTGTTAATTTGTTCAGAAACTGCGACATCCAGCAGACCTGCGAAAAGAGAAATGAAAAAGAAATGCAGACAAGACAAGATTTAGTGACGTCTTAAACAAAAATATTAAAATAAAGGTACTGTTAAATATTAACATATACCTACTTATATACATACATTATTTTATCGTCTTTTTAACTGCTACTAAAAACATAATGTGTGTATGTTATAACTAGTAATAAAATGGCCACTGATATCGAGAATGAATTTCTTTCGCATAATTGCCTCGAGTATAAGGTAGGGTGTAAAAGTGCATGTTTTTTCTTAACTACTACAGGCATAACGTCAGTTTTATTGCAGGAAACCCTAGTAGTACATATTAATTAGTTCATTAGTACCACATTGCGTGTGTTCGAACATGCTTACCGATAAAATCATAGGTTCATTAATTACCTTTATAGCTCGTTAACCAGTCGCACTAATAACAAACGAAGTGGAGACTTACTACCTAACCCAATACGTAGAGAAACGAGCAGTATTCTTTGAAAATACTTATTATTATGTAGATGGTTTTTGCTACATAAGAAAAAACTTTTGCTTCTTGCAGTAATGCCTGCTATAGATTGGTGAAACGTAACATGAAATGTAACACAAAGTAACCGTCCTAATTTATGTTATACCCTGTCCATTAGGTTAACCGTTTTTTGACAGCTGTCAAAAAACGTAACTATTCCAGATTACGTAAAAGTTAACTTTAAAATGCGTAATAAAATAAATATATAAACTGGCGTATATTTTTGAATTATTTATGGCTTCTTACAGATATTATAATACTGTACTTGTATCAATCAATGTATTGTGTGTTGCTGCCATTACTAAGTAGTTCCATGTGTCAAAAAACGGTTTACCTAATGGAAAGGGTATAATACATGAAATGTAACACAACAACTAGGTTACAATTTGTTTCAACGTGTGTTACATTAATGTCATGTTACATTTCACCAATCTGTATCCAGCAGTCTGAATAGAGTAGGTTATTATAAGACACGGAAAATATATCGAACAAAAAAAAAGAGAGCGAATATTAATTTGTTTATTGTTTCACCAATTTTAGATAATTTTAAATCCACATTCTCCACGAGGTTCCACCTATTCTAAAATCAGTTCCAGTGGTGGTGGTTTGGCATTGAAAAAGTTTATTTTATTTTTATTGCTGAATGGTCCTGTTCTTGAGCTCGATCACGCCTGATGGAAAGCGAAAAAACAAATTCCTAAAGAGCGAAGAAACAAATGAATGTGTTTAATTTCAAAAGCTCTGTTCCATTTTATTTTGAAATCATAACTTATTTAAATCAGTAGGTACAAGTATCTAAGTAATCTCAGGATATAAACCCACAAGGGAAATAAACTTGGATTTGTACTAGAATATCCTCCCATACGTATACAGGGTCGTTAAATTATGATTAACTGGATGTGATCTGCATCGTCTGCATTAGAATCGATGATCCGTGGCCGTCTCTCTCGGGACAGGTGTGTTTATCATCGTAGCTCGAAACCCTGGTACAGGACCCGGGAAATATGAGACGCCGAATTTTAGAAAAAGATCGCTATTTGGGGCTCATTTTTCGATAAAGTTTCGAATTTGGGGAAAACGAATTTTGAAAAAGTTTTTCTTGTCGTTTCTGTCACAAAGTAAGTTGGAATCGGCTTCCAGTCTAACCGGATGCAGCTGAGTACCAGTATTTTACATGGAGCGACTGCCTATCTGATCTCCACAACTCAGTAGTAACTGGGCTGTGGAGGTCAGATACGGTAATACAAAACCCCTTGGAAAGACTTGTCAGACTTTCGGGCTTCTGACGACTCTTAACGACTGTCAAAGTACCACGAATGACAGCCACCATCAACGGACCAATGGCTTAACGTGCTTTCCGAGGCACGGAGGGGTCTTGGTATGTAAAGATGATCACCCATCCACGGACCAATCGCGGCAAGCGTAGCTTAACCTTATCGATCGACCCGTGCGGCTGTTATTACTTAGCCACAAGCCCCTCCTTAGTTTTAATATAGTAACGAGATCATTGATATTTTAACTATGATACCAAACCCCTGATCGTCTCGCTGAACAGAAATCCCCATTTCGCCGAAAACATTAGTAGTAGTTGGATCATTCTAGCGTTCTATTTGTGGTCACAGTTCAGACCGAGTTGAATTTGGAATTATTGGTACTCGAAAATCCTGACAAAACATTAGCTTTAGGTTATAATCTGGTCTGGTCTGGTTTTTTTGTCAAAAAACTAATGTTTTCAAGAAACAAAGCGAAAGGAATTTGTCTTTATATCATTAGATTATTAATATCATCAGATTTCAATCAGGAACGAAAAAATATGATGTTTTTTTTTACATTAATTGAAGAAGCAATATCAAGCTTGAAAGGTCTCGACTGATGAAGTCTACGCTCCGTCCAGCACAGATCCGGATCCATAACCCCGAGAGCTTTCAGCTTGAACTCCAGAACCGTTTCGAGTGCCTAGGAAGCTCAGTGGACGAATACAACGATGGGTTCGTGGAAGCTGTCCATACGACCGGGTCTAAGTTCTTTAAGACACGTCGTACAGATCAGAACAAGAGGCTCTCCGATCACACTCTCAAGCTCATGAAGGAGCGGCGTGAGATGATCCTGCAGTCTCCAGACGAGGCGTGGAAATACCGGCAGCTCAATAGACGGATCTCTAAATCCTTGAAGAGCGACCTCCGCCGCTTTAATACCGAGCGTATCAAAGACGCGATCGAGCGGAACAAAGGCTCCAAGGTATTTGCAAGAGATCTGGCTATTGGGCAGAGCCAGCTCACGAAACTGAAGACCGACGATGGTAGGATCTTATCCGCCAAACCAGAGCTTCTGAGGGAGATCGAGAGCTTCTATGGAGAGTTGTACACGTCAACCAGTAAACCCGTTGTAGATCTAGCAAACGACCCAAGAGCTAGACTGCCCCGACACTATACCGAAGACATCCCGGACTTCAGCCTGTACGAGATTAGGATGGCTCTGAAACAGCTCAAGAACAACAAAGCACCAGGTGATGACGGAATTACGGCCGAACTCCTTAAGGCGGGTGGAAAACCGGTACTTGAGGCCCTTCAGAAGCTGTTTAATTCCGTCATACTCGAGGGGAAAACGCCACAGGCATGGTGCAGGGGTGTGGTGGTACTCTTCTTCAAGAAGGGCGACAATGCCCGGTTGAAGAATTATAGGCCCATCTCACTTCTAAGCCATGTCTACAAGTTGTTTTCAAGAGTCATCACGAATCGTCTCGCGCGCAGGTTTGACGATTTTCAACCTCCCGAACAAGCCGGTTTCCGAAAAGGCTTTAGCACCGTGGACCACATACATACGCTGCGGCAAGTTATACAGAAGACCGAAGAGTATAACCTGCCACTCTGTTTAGCGTTTGTGGACTACGAGAAAGCCTTCGATTCGATCGAGACCTGGGCTGTACTGCAGTCTCTCCAACGGTGCCAAATCGACTATCGGTACATCGAGGTGTTGAAGTGTTTGTACAAAAACGCCACCATGTCAGTCCGACTTCAGGACCAAGCTTCCGAACCTATCCTTCTGCAGCGAGGGGTGAGACAGGGAGACGTCATATCTCCGAAACTGTTCACCGCTGCACTAGAGGATGTCTTCAAGGTTCTGGACTGGAGAGGGCTAGGCATCAACGTCAATGGCGAGTACATCACTCACCTTCGGTTTGCCGACGATATAGTGGTCATGGCTGAGACCATGGAGGACCTCAGTATAATGCTCGATGACCTCAGCAGAGCTTCCGGAAGAGTGGGTCTTAAAATGAACATGGACAAAACCAAGATCATGCTGAATGCCCATGTCACACCCACTCCTATCAAGATCGGAGACTCAACACTCGAAGTTGTAGACGATTATGTGTACCTGGGACAAACGGTCCAGTTAGGTAGGTCTAACTTCGAGAAAGAGGTCAATCGTCGAATCCAACTCGGCTGGGCGGCGTTCGGGAGGCTGCGCGGTATCTTCTCGTCCAACTTACCACAGTGTCTCAAGACGAAAGTCTATGACCAGTGTGTGTTGCCAGTGATCACATACGGGACTGAAACGTGGTCGCTCACAATGGGCCTCATCAGAAGGCTTAAAGTCACTCAAAGGGCAATGGAGAGGGCTATGCTCGGAGTTTCCTTGCGTGATCGAATCAGAAATGAGGACATCCGCAAGAGAACCAAGGTTACCGACGTAGCCCGAAGAATTGCCAAACTTAAGTGGCAGTGGGCAGGGCACATTGCTCGCAGAACGGATGGCCGATGGGGCCGAAAAGTTCTGGAGTGGCGACCGCGAACCGGAAGACGTTGCGTTGGAAGGCCTCCCACTAGGTGGACCGATGACCTGGTGAAGGTTGCGGGAATCCGCTGGATGCGAGTCGCACGGGACCGGTCAATGTGGCGACACTTGGGGGAGGCCTATGTCCAGCAGTGGACGTCTATCGGCTGAAATGATGATGATGATGAAGAAGAAGAAATCTTCTTGATATCAGAGGGGCAATTCTCGTAATTTTAAGAACGTTCACAGTCTGATCTCAGTCTCAATCTGTCAAAAATACCTCCAAATTCCCTACATTTTTGACATTTTTTTGTCGCCGAGATGAGATTGCGACTTGATTTTGAACATTTTAAATTACGAGAATTGGCCTTCCGATATCTGTCTTCATCAGATTCTCCAAAGATTTCGCATTTGTCTGTCCTCTTTGCCAAGCTTACAAGGATAAATAGAAAAGATTTTGGTTAATTAAAACTGTGTTATATATTTCCACTGTCGATGCCTAATTTTTTTGACGTCACGTTAAGTCATGTCAGAGGGTCTGAATACACACCAGCACCCCTTTCTTGTTTTAACCTCGACTTGAATTCCTTTGTAATCATAATTTTTTTGAGAAAACTTCACCATATCAAAGTATTAAACAGATCCGATTCTTCAAATCTTTAAAAATTGAATGAAGTTTCATTTTAAGGTTACCAGTTCAGATATTTCAGCAATGTTTTGTATCGGTGACCGACTAGAAAAAAAAAGTTTTAATCTGAATAAACTTTTTCCATTCAACTTTCCCTTTAGCACAGATTTTCTTTTGAAAGTGCTTAACAACCCTTTATTAATTTTCAGAGCTAAACTTGGATTATCGAAGATGCCAAGTTAACTTTTTTTGTTGCGTCTTTTTAATAGCTATTTGTTACCCTGTCAATAAGGAGCAACAACAAAATATCACTTGAAATTATAAAAAAACACACAGTGTAACGTTTTCTAAGAGTTTGAGTATATTTTTTAACCTACGCCCCAATTGTGTAACACGCTTTCTTTCACAATCCGAAGGATTTTGAAGGGAATTCCTAATCCATTGCTTCCTATGTTTGAATAATTCGCCTGCTCGACAATGTAAATAATGCAAAGAATATTATAGAATTGTCAAACTAAAAGACATTGTAATTGTTAGTGTGTTACGCAATTACCCTGGGCCTAGACAAAATGACATTCCGTTCAGCGAAAACGATGATGGAAATGTCGAAAATGTATGGGACTGACATAATTTATTTATTTATTTAAACTTTTCGCACAAAAATAGGTACAAAGGCGGACTTAATGCCTTAGGCATTCTCTACCAGTCAACCAAGGGTGGTGAAGAGATTAGATGGCAGGTGATTTGGTTGAGAGGGACAATGAAAAAAAAAAACTCTTAAAACTAGGTAAACAAATACATAAATAGGTTATACATATACACATACATACTATTACTATTACTATTTATGCTACCAAAAAGCTTATACGAGTATCAATCTCATTTAAAAGTGCTGTAGAAACACAAAATACTTTGAAAGCGTTTGCCACTAATGTAGGACCTTCTTGCAATGTTAATCTTAACATTGTCTGAAAGTGGCTAAACCTCAAACACTAAAATATACACAAAATATTCCCACTTTGAACAAGTTAACTTTGTGGTATCACACACGAACGCTCCACAAGTGGAAAAGCCTACAAGTCTTTACAGCCTACTGAATGTGACTTTGTTTAGCGAAACCAATAGATCCTTCTGTTACAAGTCAGTAGCGGTCGCGGGTAACGGGTTGCGGTCCCGTCCTGTGGGAAATTTAACCGGTGTTGTGCCGCGTCGCCCGTCAACCCGATACGGAAGTGTTCGTTTATTGTGCTTAAAAATAAACTACGTCAAAATAGTGGCTTGAAGTTACCGTGTATTGATTTCTGAGGAATAGGGTAGTTTTATGTTTTGGTTGCGGAGAAGAATTTCAAAAACATACTTCTCCTTGGAAATTAAAAAAAATTGATTTGCATTTAATGTGACGCATAAAGAATAAAAAAAAAACAAACACAATTTGGGCAAAAATATGCGTCACTTCCACACTAAACGGCCATCGCTCAGCATAATGCTGTGATGAATGCGAGGCAGAGCACCAGCGCTTGGCCCTAGTCCTTCATTCTTTAGTAAAAGACTCCCAATTAGGCATTATGATGACGTATGAAATCACCCTGTGGACTTGTCTTGTAGAAAAATTGTCTAGTGACCAGGAAACCACATCCCCTTGCCAAGTGCGATGGTCCGAAAGACAGCGGAAACTTTTAACTATTTGTTCCGAGCCAAAATGTTTTTTTTTTTCGTCGAGGCTTCTGTGAACTAGGGGCGACTAAATACTCACTTCTAACTATTAAATTCATTCAATTTGATGATGTATTTAAGGCGTGGTAAAAAGCAAATTTTTATGTAATTGACAGAAGCGCATCCCGGCAACAAACCATTTGATGTTAGTAGAATCGAATGACCACCAACATAAAAGTTTTTGTTGTTTTAATTAAATTAAAAAATAAATGCACGACTCAGTGGAATAATTTTTAGGTATGCTTTAGTTGATTGAATTCCCTTTGTTATCATTACAATTTAATAGTTTACGCTCAATATTATGCGACGTTAAATATTTTTTGAGCTCTATTTTACGATTGTTTTATCATGATAATATTTTACTTTTATGAAATATTTTTGAATAAGTCTTCTTTCAACATTTGACAATGCATAAAAAAAATCTAGCTGGTAATATAACAATAAAAAAAAACTGAGCGTTTTACCGTGTCCTACGTTTGGGCAGAGCCTTAGGGAAGGCGCCCACGAGCAACATTTGTCTCCGCAACTTATTTGTCTCTCACATCAAGTCTACGAGTTTGTACGAAAGTGTGCGCATGTAACGACACGACAGTTGGGAGAAATTTTTGTCCGCGGGTTTAGATGCAACTGTCGCCCGTCTATTGGTTGCAATACAAATGCGCGCACGCGACAAAAAAGTTGCCGGCTAGCCAGTTGCCGCTCAAGCGACAATTTACCAAAAAAGTAGCTACCGCTCCCGTGTGCGCATCGTCCAAATCTCGGCGAGGAGACAGTGACAGAGACAAAAAAGTTGCTCGTGGGTGTCCCTTAAACACGAGAGCACAAATTTATCTCAATATTAATAAATCATTTCGAGAGATATAAATCTAAAAAAGATTTTCTTAGAAATCAGAAATTAAACTTTCGCTAAACTTTTCCAAATTACTTTCAGACTTTTATCATACTCCGTCAAATAATCAAACATAAAAATAGACCTACAAAATAAACTCGTCTGTCATCCGTTTGTTAGTTGAATTTAACTAAAACGCAAACGCCCACGTTCACGTCTAGATTAAGATGTTAACGTCTGTTAATGCCGAAAAGCTTACCGTTGACAGTCACCATTACTTATTGGCCTCATTGTGTACTTAGAACATTTAAATAAGAGACGGTGTGTAGGCGATTTGCGTTTTATTTATGTATTTATCCAACGTGGGTGGTAATTATTTGTTTTTTTATGTAAATTAGACCTCAGATAGTATTTATATTCGTCTTTATCCCGAACTGCTGAAAGTCGCGGCGAGAGAAGAAAAATTATTTGGGCTATTAATAGAAAACAGAAATCTTTATTATTGCTCAAATACATGTACAGACGCCAGTACATCAAGGTACTACAATCTGTCAAATTTCTTTAATAAATTTTAAACTTTATCGCTAAAGCATTAGCTTCAAGGTTGATTGGGAAAATTTGACAGTTTCGGGTAGCTACAACGAAAGTGAATCTAATTTGAAAAGTAGGATTGATTGTTTTATTACGGCAACATTATTGTTAAACATCTTTGCACTGAGCTTGCGCTCGTTGAGCGCCCTAAAATAGGGTTGAGCTACGAGTATATCGTGACTGATGCATGGATGGTTCTTTCTTCAAAAGGCCCTTCCAGACATGGCCCTGCATTGTTAGATTCACATATAATCCTAATAATACAATGTTTGGAATTATAGAGAGACCATCTGAGTTTGTTTCGGCATTTCCGCTCAGGGACCAGTCAGCTAGGAAATGCTGGTGCCATCTAGTTTTTAAAATATTGACCAACAAAATATTGACGTGTAAAAGTGTCTTAAAAGATCTACTTACATAAAGATCTCCAAATCCAGCGCTGATTTGCTGGATTCGTTTTCTCCTCTACTGATATTTTTTTCTCTTGAAAGTTGAACATATATTTATGTATTAGTATTTATTCTTGTATTTTATAGTCATTTTCGAGATATTTATCCCGTATGTTGCATCTGCCATGTTTTGTCTCTACATCACCCCCTATGGTCGACTGGTAGAAAATGCTTCAGGCATTAAGTCCGCCTTTGTAGTGTTATTTTTTTACTTGTGCATAAGGGTTAATAAGTAAATAAAGAAACATTTCATTTCACTTTCATACCCACTAACAGACAAAGATGATGAAAGTATTCCTAGGGACCGATGACCTCATGTCGTGAAAACATAATATTAAAACTGTAAAGGAGAATGCTGCCCATGCGCCAGATTTAACGCTCAATATCGTCGCAACCTCATGGGAATAACTGTGCTAGAGTTATTTTTATCCGCATTCCGTAACAATGTATAGTATTCTAGCTATTGCCCGCAGCTTCACTTGCAGTTTTACCTGGCTAAAAAGTATCCAGGGTGGCAGGGAGATCTATGCGCAAATTGTAACCGTGAATTCAACACATGATTCTATACTTAAGCGTAGAAATTTTTCGTCGGTTATCAAGAAAATATCAGCTGTTTCATAGAAAAGTGCAATACCTTCGCGGTTAAAATGTATGGAACAGCATTTTTATTTCTTTATAACCGACGAAAAATTTCAACGCAGCGGGATTCCGAATCATTTACTGTATCCATGATAACAGGTTGCGGGTTGATGTTCCTGTTACATTTTAATCTAGGTCGTGGTCTACCAGTGTGCGAAGCCTAATCTAAATCAGTTGACTAGTTAAAGCGCGATTGATTAACAACTTTAATTCTACGTCATGTAGTTTTAATTTCATTTGACCCTATAACCCTCAAAGCACCTTTAACAATAGCAACTAAAGGTACAAATACCCAAAAACACCACACAGAACTACGCGATAGTATCAAATCATAAATCAAACATAATACTAGGTCTCACATATCATATAATTAATACATTTTCGTATAACAAATTGTTTTCACTTCCTCCGCAGGACCAAAGGCATACATAAATTGTAGCCTTAATCATTTGACTATGGGAAGCCATTATAGGTAGCACGGAGGCTTTAATTCTGTGATATTATGAAGGTAAATAATTTGTGAGAATTTTGACCGCAGCGTTGTAGACGGAAAACCATAACCAGTACGGCAAATAAAATCTGGTTGGTAATGCAATTGTCCGTTGCATTTTTTCTTTTAATATTGCAAGCTCTGTGTGAACAAATTGTAATAGAAATAAAGACCAAAAAATGCTGCTCTCGTGTTGGTCAGGTACAGTTTTTCTATTATTATTTTTTTCATTTCAATCTGTGTTCATTTAGTTATTGTGCAAGCATGTTCTGTGGTTACTTTACCTTATCTACAGGGTACAAAACCTTACGACAACTTATGGGTCCAGAATTCGCTTAAACATCGTTACAACAAAACAGCTGATCCATACATTATGTCGAGTTATGCGAACATAAATGTATGGATCGGCAGATTTTTTTTTCACAATTTCAGGGTTGGTCTCATCGTAAAACTTGTTCATAATGATGAGTACAATGACCCCTTTTAAGGATTAAAACGATCAAAATGTAACGGTGTATAACTCCTTACGAATTGACTGACAATTTGTTTTAATATTATGGAGTTCTGTAATTTTTGCTTTCAGGGAAAATGCGTGTTTTTACATATTTAAGATATAGAATTTAAAAAAATGAGATCATCCGTACAGTGATGGCAATGATTTGTAGCCAAAATCGTTATAAATTATAATGTAATCAGCGATCTGTACCTGTTTTTCATCTCTAAAATACCTTGGCAACTAATCAATAGTCCAAACTATGCCTGATTACTTACTCAATCTTCATTCCAATTCCACATAAGTTACTATGTTTACCTAAGTATATTTCCACATAATTTCCCACATGTTAATGAAGTCTTCAAATGTTTTGAATTCAAACTAGCTGGAGAATTGCTTTAAATAAAACTGCTCCGAGAGTTTCAAACGAAAACAAAGAACATTTCCGTTTATGTACATAATATCGACTTCATTTCGTCATGTAGTTATTATGTTCGTAGTGGAATGTCGTGGATAAAATAACAAATATCATGTAGGTATTACAATGTACTTTTAAATTGGTTCATAATGTGGAGTTAGCGATGTTATATACCGGTCAAATCTAATTTAGTATATTGATATAGAAAAAGTTTGAATAGAAATTAAATTTGTATTAGTCTTTTAATTTTCTTATAATCTTATTTATGTTGCAAAAGCAGTCTATTATTTTTTTATATTTTCAATCGAGACTATATGACTTAGAAATTAATGGCACGTTTAACAAACGCCCTACATGTAAAATATTATAAGTACTTACTTACAATATAATCAGCCTATAATTCCCTCCTATTGTTCCCACTGCTGGGACACTCGCCTCCTCTTTTCGAAAGGAAGTGGGCTAAGAGGCCGCTACGCGGGCCCAGTGCGGGTTGTTAGATGTCACATGTCTTCGAGTTTTTGGTTCTTGGACATGTATCCTCATGATGTTTTCCTTCACAGGTTTGAGAGGTGTGGTGATTTACACAAAGTAAAGCGCCTGTCTGGGTTCGAACCCACGATGTACAACTCGTATATCGAGGCTATTACTACTGGGCCACCACATCTATCTACTTACTTGCTTACTAGTACTTACTTACACAGCAACTAATAAAATTATTCACTCAAAGGGCTAAGGTTAGTGAATGTTCAAAGGCCAGTCAGACATGAAGCGTTTATACCTAACTTAGTTACGAGGACTTGTGGAGACTTAAGTACCGTAATACGTCAGACATAAGTAACGCCAAACCTGGACCATGTTTAGAACCTTGTCTTACGACACGAATTGGCATATTCAAAAATGACCATGAAAGTGCGAATAAAATAAAATTCCAATACTCAAGAAAAAATTGAATTATTAATGCATAACGAATCATCAATCCACTTATTTCAAGAATGGAAACACTATTCAGAGAGATAGTACATATAAAGATATCTTGCTTTTATCAATGAATTGCAAGAAATAACCCAGAATAAAAATAAAAATTTTTTTTTGGACCAAGCATGTACGTACCTACACATTTCATAAACCTGCCAAACAGCGTGACAGAAACAAAATCAAAATATTTTATTTTACATAACCCAACATGAGCACTTATGAAAGGTCAGAAGCTAGATGCACGATTCTAATTGGTCGTTTTCTGGCCTAACCTAACAAAAAATCGCACAAAAAACAAATGAATAACAACGAACGAACGAATGTACATTATATGTACAGTCGAGTACACTAATATATTGGCAAGTGACAATGTTTCAAAATATTGTAAGCGTTAAAATGATCATATAGTTCTATACAAACTTAGACATCAATAAAATGCTATCATATAAATTGTTCATAAGTATGTTACGGAAGTGCAGTCAAAAATATCTGACTACTCTTCGGAACATAAATATCTAAATACTCTTGATTTCAATATATTTGGTGCAACCTAGGATTCGTAAATATCTATACAGCTTTGAATATTCGACTAAATGGCCTTTTTTTTGCTTGCCGGAGCAGAAGTACGAGTCATAATGCAATGTTGCCGTTCGTAATAGGACTGTATCAATCTGACAACGTTGAGAGAGCTGAAAATCTTAGGGTCAACGCAGACTATACCGACTTATTTGTTTAAATCTTTTCAGTCGGTTTAAAAACATAAATAAAATTTACTTAAGCACATTAAGTATTTAATTTTCCTTTTATTATTCTGAAATTCTTATTTTGTTCTTCTGAAAACCTAACACTTAAAATAAGGTAGGGAACTTCCAGGCAAGGTTTAAGCAAGAGGTTTAAGCAATGATGCTGCCAGTTTTAGAATCTGGTATGTCTGTCGCAGGCAAATTGTATGATTCCGCGTTTTACAAACGGCGTCGTCGTAAAGAATTTAAAACAACAATTTGAGACATCTCAAATTGTCAAGATATTTTTCATAGAAAAATTGCATAGATATTTGTGAACCTAACTTTGCGGTAAAAAATATGAACAAGGGATTGCGCACAATTTTTAGAGTCTTTGTCTGTAGCAATATTATTGACATAATGTAGTCACATATTTATGATGTCACAGATTGTTTACAATTTATTGTAAGGCAAAGCTGTTTAGAGTTTTATAAAACTTACCATTGCCTATATATTTTTGATTCATGAACATGCCTCATGCTCAGAGGGACAATTCTTGTAATTTTAAGAACGTTCACAGTCTGATCTCAGTCTCAATCTGTCAAAAATTCCTCTGATTTCCCTACATTTTTGACAAGTTTTTGACATTGATTGTCGCTGAGATGAGATTGCGACTAGATTTTGAACGTTTATAATTACGGGAATTACCCTTCAGATATTAACGAACTCGACTGTACATGCGAGAAATATAGTTCACTCTACAATGGACCTACAATACGTTTTGTCAATGACTTACATAAGTAAATGATACATAATTAAATTACACCTGGTAGTGGATAAACTTTTGTTTGCACAAAGCTTACATGTATAGGCTACTAGTTGTTGCCCGCGACTTCGTCTGCGTTTATTTGTATTTATATTTCTTTAATAAAATTATCGAAGATGAAAAGTTGCCTATCCGATTTTCAGGTCCCAGACTACCTATCTCTCAAATTTCGTAATGATCTATTCAATTGTTTAGAAGTGAAAAGGTAACAGACACAGCAATTACTTTCGCATTTATAATTACTGATTAAACGAATAACACGATAGCCTCGTCTGAAAAGATTAGCATTGTACACTTGTAAACTAATATTGTCATGTTGAAATATTTTCCTTGCCTCAACTACTAGGGGAGTATGCCTTTCCTTTACTCCTGTAGCGGTATCTACAACGCCACATGCGAACAACGCGTCATACTGACGTTATACAAATCCTGCATCTCGCAAGCACAGTTTACCGCGCAATTAGCATAGATACAATTTCCCAATATCAATCGTTGGGCAATTGCCCGCCAGACACAACCCCCGTCTGGTCGGAGGATCCTCCCTTTTCTATGGAGGATGAGTGAACTTTACACCCTGTTCCTCTTACCTCTAAACTCCCAACACTCCGCAGTCTCCGTCAGACCCGCATAGACCTAGGCTAGTATTTATTTTAGTCGTTACGGGTAGTAAAAATCAAATTCTAAAAAACACTCCATCTTGTCGTCCACAACAGTTGGATTGAGTCAGATCAGGTCACAGCATCCAAAACACCCACTGGCAACAGGCCACATCTGATTATAGGAAAACCCAACCCCAAAATACTTGTGAAAAGGTTACAAAGGCAATGTTATAAAAGGAACGAAGTCTTAATTTAATTTCGGTCCCAGCAGACGTGTTAATAGGCTAATACACGTTATCCAATCAGACGGAACCAATTATCAGCAAAACCTTTGGAGGTGTAGTCAACCATTCAATCGGATAGTTGACTAATCAGTGATGAATGAAGCGTCAAGACTTCCACTAAAGAGAATTAGAAAGAAATAATAGACTTTGTGAGCGACATAATTAATCAGGAAGTAATAGGTCGGGAGTAACTACATTATTAATAGGATATCCTCTTTTGTAAAGCTTTTTCTCTTGCGACAAATCTTATCGTGTATCCACTTATTATTCGCTTATTAATTAAGTGTGTATGTGACATGAATAAAATATGAATCAGGCTCCCGTTAATGAAATTTGTGCATGCGCTGAATAATTTGTTATAATAAAGTCTTGTATAAATCTTTGTGGAGTTCGAGCACGTTGTTGTTAAATCACTTTGGGGAGCAGTTTTGTAATTGTTATTAACTTGTAGTCATTCGAGAAGGGTTAATTACTAAGTGGAATATGGTATGTAATAGGTATCTTGTTAATAATGACTAGGTATGTTACAGTGTGGCCGACGAGAGAATGCGTTCTTGGCACCTGTCAGTTTCATACAAATAAATTTTAATGTACAAAGAAAAAGAAAGAAAGAAAAAGTATTTATTGCGACTCATACAGGAAGATCATAAACTAAACTAAACACAGTTAAAAATAAAAAAAAACAACAAAATATATTTTAAAAAAGTAATAAAAATAAAAATGAAACAGAAAGTACATATATATATCAGCATGATGCTTCGACATTTAAAAAATAAATGTCGCAGCGCTGGTATTCTGATAGGGCCCGCTGTGATGTCACGGGCTATTACAGTAATAAATAAATAATAAAATAGATATAATTATGTAAAATATTAGCAAATAAAATAAATATTATTTATTTTTAATACGCGCCAGACGTAACCTCATAACTTGTCTATGCCCTGAGTGTCAAAAGCAGTCTGTGGCATTGCTATATATAATTCGTCTGTACGTGTGTTTGTCACCTAACATCTCCGAAACGGCTAGACCGATTTGGATGAAATTTTGTGTGTATATTTCAGTGAGTTCCTGTATGGTTTG
Organism: Apamea monoglypha; assembly: GCA_911387795.2. Classification (NCBI taxonomy): domain Eukaryota; kingdom Metazoa; phylum Arthropoda; class Insecta; order Lepidoptera; family Noctuidae; genus Apamea; species Apamea monoglypha. Next base: position 8,392,664 of record OU426918.1, read on the forward strand.
AAAATACAATTGGACCCGGTAGGTGGTGCTGCTTTTTCGGGCAGGACGACGTCTGCCGGGTCCGCTAGTGTAATATATTATACATATACACATATTAAACAATAAATATCTTTTGTTGGAGATCATAAATAAATAAATTACTCGTTAACAGCAAAATAAAAAATACAACAAATACCTTCCTTAATATTATTTTAAATCTCTTTGTTCATAACGAATTGCGAGCTACCCATTTTTTTCAAAAGTTTATTTTTATTTTTAAATGAATATCAGAAAGAATTAAATAAAATCAGCGCGGTGCTGCAACCGAGACCAATCTACACACAATGAAACTGACGCCATTTCCGAGTTATATTGAAGAATCTCATGTTTTCCGGACTTGATTTATGGTATACTTTATAATAAAACTTTTTTTTAATGTAATTTATACTTCCATGGCTGAATGACAAGCAGTTATATTCTTTCAAAATTTGTTAAGTTCAAAAGCCGGACTGATTTCTTCTATTACCAATGAATTACCTAGGTATCCTTGTGCCGGATTCTCATAAAGAGAATTTTAATAAACGGTATTCAAAAATAACAAAATGTATTTAAAAAAATACTACTAATTATTATGAATTTATGTAATAACAATAATATTTTCAATGTATAATTTATTCGATTTTAGAATTCATTTAATTTTATTTCTGTCATTTTTCTATACACTATTATAAAAAATTATATTTAATCAAAATTATGATTGGAATGTAGTTTGAAATAAATTATTTTGATTTACTCTATTAACTGTTATTAAACAAACAATAATTTATGATTTTGTTACAATTGAATTGTAATTTATTTTTATTATTATTATTAATGTATAATGTTTTATTTATTAGATTGTAACGAACTGTAACGAATCAATTTTAAAATGCTTTATTTAATTTAAACATCATTGCAAAAATCACTAAACATAAAAGTAGGTATCAAATCGCAGAACATTTTTGTAAAAGAAACAAGAGGATATATTCGTCTTGACATTATTGCCTACACTTCCGTGTTTACATATTTGTTCTCATAACCAGATGTAAAATAATAATGGCACCCACCGCTTTCAAATTATCATCACACATGGTTGTAATTATTACATGTCAACAATCACAGATACACGTTTTCTCATTGTTATGTAAAGACAAGCCAATATGCTCAACATGGGGAAACTCATTTAAGAATTCTGAAGGGTTTCAAAGACATACATTTAATTTTAACGACCTAGCAACTCGTAAGAAGCTGGCATCGCAAACAAGTAACAATATAAAACAAGCTTACAGGCACTGATGTATTTTCACTTAGCATCATACTATTTCTATCATTGACATAAGGTCGTAAATGCAACGGCACAAATAATGGGATTCCAAGCACAATCGTAAAGTAACTAGAAATAGAGCAGTTCTGAAATATACGGGAATAAAGGACTTTAAAGTTTTCAATGAAACGCGATAATGGCGAGATAGGATGAAATGCGACTGTCTATATGGGTTTCCGGAGCTTTATCTAGCTTATACGGAAAGTCCGGGTAGATTGTATTTTTAAAACAATAAAAACTATTACATATTATTATTATAAAAAAGGCCCAATTAAAATTAAATGCAGCACGCCTGCTCTGAGACGTCCATTAACTATAATGAAGCATTATTAAAATATTATATATCCCCTCAGAACTCCAGTCCAGTGTTTGAGCCACCGTTACCCACTCGGGGCATGATAAATGATCCAAACTGACATAAAACAATATGAAAGTGATAAATGTTCGCGATAATTATTCGACCAGCTAACACAATATAAGCTCACAATCTGACCCTTGAACGCTTGTCCTTCAAAATATATTGAACTTTGTGCATACTTTGACCTATAAATGTCCACACAATTTGTTTTTTATTCTGTAGAGTATAGAGCAATATGAAAAAGAGAAGTAATAATATTACTCATACCTTTACATAATTAAAAATTATATTTACTTTACGTGTATGTCCGTGTGATTTTTATGCGGTTTTCACCATCATTCAGAGAATATATTCCTTAAACTTACATAGGTACATATTATAAAGAAATCTCGATGTTTTTTCACCTCACAATAACCATGCGAAGTAAGGGCGGGTCACTAGTATTTACACATAAATTTACAACAATACTAGTTAAAATTCAACACAAAGTTAGCATCAACATTATAAAGTCGTTTCAAGCTCCAGTTCGCCGGCAGCCTCAACTAGCGGCGTCAATATTTATCAAAGATCGCAACCAATATTTCGCAGTTTGACGGCAAATCTAATTCGCGTCTGAAGACGCCACTGACGGCTGGTAATGGTGTTCTCGCTCGTTAGCTCTCCCTTGCCACGAACTCTATAAGTAATCCGATTTCATTGGTAGTTCCGACAAATTTGCGGTCCGTTGAATCTATGCCGCACGCCCGGCAATGGGCTACTATGCTCCTAACCGACGATGGATTATCACCTGTCTCCCTCTCACGTAGAGGGGGTGAAAAGGATGTAGCGTGGTGATTAAAGAGGTCGTTTTCTGTTACGATATGTGTGTAAGTTCTTGGAGTCCGTCCAGCACAAACATGCTTTTGTTAATCTGATTATGTAGCTGGACCGCGACGTGCGCGAACGGATCAAAACCGTTTGATACCCAAAACAGATTTGGGACTAAGTGTGATTTCCGTAAATTGAATGAAGAGTGGAGGCAGGTGGTTTATTCATGAGGGGTTCCGTTCGTGTGCCGCGTTACAGAAATCGCTAATTTCATTCCGAATCAGTTTTAAATTATTTTGCATTTTTAAACAAAACGTGAATTTTATTTTGATGAAATGGATTAGTTAGTGTGACAATTGTTTTGTAAGAAGTTGGTATTACGATGACTACACAGTTTTACTCCCAAATGCATCATAATTTATGACCAGATCACATATCATAATTTGCAATTAGGTAAACAGAGTGGCGATTAGGTTATCAAATTAATTGTACTTACAGCGGTTATTATAAGTTGTTATCAGTCTGTTAAGATAATGATAATATTTTACTAAAAATTAAAAACTGAATGTTTCAAACAAAATAAATGGCGTAAAAATTGGCATAAAATAAACCACCTTTGATAATACGGCGCAGGGCGATGGTATCAACAATTCAACACAAACTTTATGTTATTGTTACCAAATAATCAGAAATTAGGTTTAATGTTTTTAAATACTGAAACGAAGAAAAGGTCCCATGGCTAGAATGTTAATAATTGTTATGAAGAAAAGGTCCCATGGCTAGAATGTTAATAATTGTTATGAAGAAAAGGTCCCATGGCTAGAATGTTAATAATTGTTATGAAGAAAAGGTCCCATGGCTAGAATGTTAATAATTGTTATGAAGAAAAGGTCCCATGGCTAGAATGTTAATAATTGTTATGAAGAAAAGGTCCCATGGCTAGAATGTTAATAATTGTTATGAAGAAAAGGTCCCATGGCTAGAATGTTAATAATTGTTATGAAGAAAAGGTCCCATGGCTAGAATGTTAATAATTGTTATGAAGAAAAGGTCCCATGGCTAGAATGTTAATAATTGTTATGAAGAAAAGGTCCCATGGCTAGAATGTTAATAATTGTTATGAAGAAAAGGTCCCATGGCTAGAATGTTAATAATTGTTATGAAGAAAAGGTCACATGGCTAGAATGTTAATAATTGTTATGAATTATTTTAATTCATCATCTTTACTGGGTAATACGATACCCCTTGGTAAGACTGGTTGTCAGACTTTCGGTCTACTGATTACCACTGTCAAAGATCCACGAATGACAGCCGGGACCTTAGGAGGCTTAGCGTGCTTTCCGAGACACGGAGGGGTCTTGGGATGTGAAGATGGTCACCCATCCACGGACCAACCGCGGCAAATTTAATTATGTATGTTTACAATATGTACATAATGTAGAATACATGGTTTCAACTAATGTGATAACCTAATCGCCACACAGTATGCTGCATTCTTTATGATGGTTTTCAGTAGAAAGTTTGCTAAAAATGTTTAATTTTATAAAAGTTTGTGTTGAGCTCCATTCCAGTTATTTGCAGCTGCAGTCAGCATGTTTCAATATATTGGTCCACAGAAAATAAATAAAACCGTTAGTCCGCATAACACAATGAAACTGCGTTGTATGCGCTATTCTGTAGAGAACTGTGCTTCAATTAAGGTTTTTAATCTATTTCGTTTGAGAAATAATTGTTACTTGATGTATTTTAATCAATAAATATAAGTCATGATACAGATGCTAGGGTGTTTAGAATAATACGCTTTTCTATTTGATTGTGTACTTTTTTAAATGTTTGTATTCTGAAAGCATATTTCGATAGTTTTCTTTTAGAGCGCGAAATGGACGATAAGTGATCTATATGATGTCACTGTATGATTGTGAACACCGTTAGTTTACAATCTATCTCGCGAGAAATTAAACTGTCGAACTGTACCATATTGCTTACAATTTATAACGTTTAAATTTTCGATAGTTTTTGTCACCCGTCAAATTGTAAGCCATCCTTGATGTTAGGTTAGAACTGTGAACAACCGTGCGCGAGCCGAGCGAGCGAAGCGAGCAGTGCCGCGGCAGCGGCCGGCGAACGGAACTGGTTTGTCGCAGAAACTTGGCTATTTAGCACTAGCGCAAGGTGCGTCGCATACAAGTTTGATACCAGTTTATAATTCATTGGTTTACTATGGACAAATTATAAACTATCGAAAAATAGTGCGTTAAATTGTAAATGGTTTGTTGCAGTTCACAGTTTTTTGATAGTCTATAATCTCGCGAGATGAATTATAAACAAACAATGTTCATATATATGGAGACTGATACATATTATAAGTTAAATTCGCTTTTCTTGTATGTCCGTGTAAGCGCGTTATTCTTAAACCACACAACAGATTTCGATGCGGTTTTCACCATCATTTAGATAATTTATCGCGGAAGGTTTAAGCAACTCACAAATAAAAAAGATATCTCAATGTTTTGTCAAGTCGTAAAAACCGAGTGAAGCAGAGGCGGGTCGTTAGTATTACTATAAAATATCAAAATATTACATTGAATAAAATAAAAACGACATCATGACTTTTGTATAAGTTTCATTCAATGGGAAACAAAAGGAATCCATTCCAGATTCACAAATTTTCTGTACCATACTTACCTGTATATTTATTTACTTCATCTTACCAACATAGATACTAAGTTCTAGATGGGTTGATATATCTGTACTCAATTTGGCACGTGGAAATTGAAGGATTATGTCAATGGTGCGTGAAACTCAGAGATTAACCTATTCGCACGAGTGACTGAATTATATTATAGCGTAATGTACCTACTGGAAGCTAGTCATTTTGTTTGATTATGTATAGAGTTAATTACCTTCTGTTTTGATGCATTTAACTTATGGGTGTTGCATAGAAATAATAATAACAACGCCTTGGAACAGTACCAAAGCTTTTCCAGTTAAATTCGCGACAACTAACTATAGTTATCTCGTTTTAGCATGGCAAAAGCGGTCATTGCCCTTTCCCTAATAGCTCTCCGTAAGAACCCAAACAATAAATGTAGTATCCTTTTTTGTTATTAGATCATGTTGAATACCAAGATAGATATTCAGGACTTTATTTCAGTATTTTTAAATATCTTGGAAAATATAGATGGGTCAATGACCGGTATTGCCATGCTAAAATGCAACAACTATAGTAGGTCTAAACCCAACCTTTTCCCAGTTTTGCTAATCTTTTTATTCGCAGCCGGATGACACAGTGAGCTGTGATAAAAGATTGCACATTAATGTTCTACATTATAAGGGTCATAAAAACAAGGGTTATAGTCGACACGGAACCACCCGGCTTGCCGGTGAATTTTATCACGTAATAAACAAACCGACTCGAATGATGCCATAGAATAGTTTTTGATTAGGTTATGTAGGGTGTCCCGTGCATAACAAGTTTATACTTGTAGTAAACAAGGTGTAAGTTCTGACAATGATGATAAACTCGAAAATAGTAGGTACCGAAATTCCGATAAAACGCATGTAAAAGAGCGATGCCATACGGGTCAAATCACTACGAAATCACTACGCTGACGACGTAACGCAATGGTAACGACCATTGCGTTACGTCGTCAGCGTAGTGATTTCGACGCAGTGATGCGCTGCGATGTCGCAACGCAACGCAGTTTATCCCGATATCGCATCTTCATGACGTCAATATTCACCTTCGATATTCTAAAAAATACTGCGCTGCGCTCCGTTGTCGCTCAGTTTTACTGAAGATTTTTGAAATAAATACAGGTCTAGGATATTACTTGCCGTTGTAGGTACTCGTATACAAGTAACATGAAAAGTATTTGTGCTTAGAAAATCAAAGTAAGAAGCATGATGTGATGAAACATTATTTTGATGTTAAGCTGTCGTATGATTTTAATATTATTCTACGACTAAAAGCCTTTAATAGTCGCACACAGGCGCGACACGACCGCGCGATGCGACTCTGGTGGAAAAATTCCTAAGAAAACATGGAAATTGTTCTACCGGAGTCGCGTCGCGCCTATATTCGGGAGCCCTTATATGAAAGTACCATGGAAAGAAAAGTTTTTTTCGAAGGTTTCAAATATAAGTTAGATATCTAAATCTGAGTTTTAAAAAAAGCCTACTGTTTTTTAACTTGGTTCTATTCCAATTTGTGGGAGAAAAATGATGGATTTCTTTACAACGTATAAATAAAAAAATTCTTGCACATTGCTTTCTCTACCACCATTCGATAAATCAAACATTAACAGAATAAATCGAAGCTATAAAGGTACTTTCATTTTATATCAGGGTAAATGAACCTATTTAAAGCCAATTAACAGTATTTCAACTAATTTTAATTTACCACTCCCAGATTGGACCATCGACGTCCATCATTATGAATTCGTGAGCGGCACCCCTCAAATTAGGTCTGCGAGACTCTGTTACAATCTCGTGACCAAATGTTTTAAGCTCAGTAGGACACGCGATAGAAATAACAATCCTACCTACAGTTTACACATAAAACTAATAGAGATATATATTTTGTGTTTTATTATCACAAACATAATTAATTGTTCGCTAGATTTCCTTGTATACCTATTAGTTGATGAATTCCGCAAATAAACGATGAAGAATGACTCAACAGTTTGATTTATTTTTAGAAACAACAAAGCGTAGCAAACTGCTACGTTGCCTACGCGGCTACGGCTACGCTGCTACGAAATTCAACGATTGACATCGGAACGAAAATAAAACCTTTCATTCTCGATTGAACGTATTTATTTACCTCTCACGCCACATTTTAACCCTATACGTCATTCAGGAACCCGAACGTTACTGAAAACTAAATCTCCAAATTATTTCAGTATTACGCTAGCTTACCTTCTTCACGGGGCCTTATGAGGGTAAAGCCGACGTAGCTAAAGGAGCATTTTGCTCTTTCCGGTATTGGGTACGTTGGGATGACTGAAAGGGACTGTCCCGTCGTTTAAAGGACATCTGGTGGCATTCGTTATGCCCTAATCGGGCCCTCGCGTGACCCCCGACGCTTCAATTAACAAAATGGATAATCGTGGCTCGACAAGGCGACAAACTTATATTCTGTGATTTATTAACGACTAGCGCCACGAATGCAGACTGCCTAAATTAGATTTGCATGATTGATGAGCTAAATAGTGCAATTACGAAGCGGCTCAAGCGGCTGTTTTGTTTGCTACAGGTGATGCGCTCAAACCATCACAGAATGGGACTTATTAAATTAATTATCCTTGAGAAAAAACAATCTAAAAACAGAGAAACCTAGAACATAAATGTAGCAGCCATAACCTATGCACTCGAACTCTCGTCCTGATAGTTCAAAGTAAACTAATAATAAACATTTAACTACATAGGTACAAGTCATAGTTCGTAGCATTTTAAACAAGTACGACACAACGTCCAAACTCAGTCAAATACAACATTAATACTCCTCTTTACTTGCTAACTTGGAAACGTTCTCGAACAACCACTATAATCCAATTATACCATGCCTCAAGGCTTTCGTTCCACGTCCTGTAAAGTCATCACAAACGAACACAACTCACAAAGGACTGTGAAAATAAACAAACAAGCGAAAATGTTACCGCTTTAGCTGTCGAAAGCAGCCGCTTGCACAATGCACGACAAGGGACGATGAAAAGTACCGTAGTCGCATTGCAAATTAGCGCATTCGACCACTCAGCCCGAAAGCCGGCTGTCCGTCCGCTTGCCACACCATTTGCACGCCAACAATTTCACTCACGCACACAAGCCTAACTAAAATTCATTCATTAATCAGCTTCGCAGTGTAAAAGCACGCTGATCGGTTATAAAGCCCCATGTTTTGAATTCTGCGTTCTATAGGCCATATCGGGCAGTCTTAGCTGCATAACAGCGGGGTAATTGCGTAACAGTCATAAAATAACAATTGATTACAATGAGTTTCATTTTGACAGTTCACCCAACTTCATTGCGTTTTTTTAAGTTGTTGAGCAGATGATTTTTTCAAATATAAGGATCAGTGGATTTGCAAAATCCTTCAAAACTCTAGGATTGTGATTGAAAATGTGTTACGCAATGAGGGCGCAGCTCCCAGGTGCCACAATGACCGATAATGATATTACGTGTATTATAGCAACAAATCATATGTCCTCTCATAACGTTCACCCTGCCCTGCACGAATTTAATTAACTACGACAGGTTTTCATTAGGTTTAGGGTACGGTAATGGTAATTAACGCTTAATTAAGTGACACCTCTTTACGGGACAAACAAATGTCTAGTCAGAGATGCTTGGCAGCCCTGGGGCTAAAATTTCCAGAACAGTAGTACCTCTAAACAGTGTAATGTAACGATGGGGCTCTCAGCGCTCGCCTTTAACTTAATGCGTTTGACGTCTGCCACTGACAAGTTCAAAGTTGAATTTAATTTATCTCGACAAATATCACTCCAGTAAGTACAACAAGAAGAATGAACGGATAATTAAGTTTTAACATCAACTTTTAGTCACGACATTGGACAAGTAGGAAGATTATTTAGGTTTAAGGTCTTGTGTAAGGCCTAGACTAGAAAACGATGAAACTCTATGTAATGTGTAAAGCCAATACTTGAAAACGATGAAACTCTATATTGATATGGACGTACGAAGCGAAGTAAAGCTTAAATTTGAGCATGATGCTGTGTAAGTAAACACAGAAAAATTCGTGACCGTTCTATGCGAGTATAAAGAAAAATTATTTATAAAATTTTTATATTAGATAAAGAATTCAAAAGAAAAAAATCTCATGCACTTTCGCTAGCAGCCATTTGCAAATCCTAGAAGATCCTTCAAAATTGCATTGAAGATGCAAACGGTAAGTACGTTGTAAAACATAAATCCGCACGGGACAACAGCGAGCTGCAATAGACGATCGCATTTTCTTCTCATCGTACAGATATGGCCCGGTATATACAGCCAGACAACATTTTCATTTACTCCCTCTATTCTATACACTGTCGCATTCTTCACAAATACCGTTTCTTTGATATCTATCGAGGTTGCGACCCACAAAAATAAGAAACGACAAATAAAATACAATCACAGTAAGTGCACTTTTAAAGCTGTGCGGTCGCTTATGTCAGAAGATCTCTTCTAAATGCTTCTAACATTTTTCTGTTGAAATACCTCTACCCTTTCTTTCCAGATTGCGAGCGTCATATAGCAAATGTGAGTGTATCATTCATTCATACTTCTTCATCCATACGATAGTAGTAAAGTGCCGTTTCTGGATGACTCAGACAATTCATAAAATTCTTTATTAGGGATTGCTGTGGTTCAACTCTATTTGTCATGAAAATATTTTATGGGATACAGTGTGAGTAAATAATGGTACTTCATAAAATGATGAATTGCTCGCCTTTTCATCTAAATCACGTATAGCAATAAATATATATTGCGATACGTTAAGAAGAAATATCATAATACCGTCAGCTTTTATAAATAACGGCTTAGTACTAGACGCAAAATCCATTCCAGAAATAAGGTTGTCGCAGCAAATCCAAGAAAAAAAAATCTAATTTCACAGAAAAAATGGTGCCTATAACTTGTCAATTCTATCTGGCAGCGGATTCGGAATAGATCTGATATTCGAATATATCGCTAATGCGAGCTTTCCATCTCACGGTTGGACGAACGATGCATATTTGATTTGTTTCCAATTTACACTGTGTGCGTATAACGTCGGAGCGTGCCACAAAAAATATTGGTCGGATCATATACTACGTGCATTTTATAACGGTTTGGTTATCGTAGCGACGTCTATAGAGAACGCATTAATTATAAATGTGATTGAAAGCTCAGCAGTAAATTATTACAGCTTCATTTGTTTATATTGTAATAACTTTTCCGCTGCATTTCGTTTCCTGACGGTCATATATTATGTTTTGACAACTTTGTTGGTATCAATTCCTGTCATACATTTATATTGGAAAGTATGCGCGTATGTTTGTATTTTTCATTTGTGCACTACAAACGTGTTTTATTAATGGACAATGAATGCCGTTCGTTACAAAAAATTCTCTGGTATGTGAGTGACTGAGTTTGCAACAATGCGTTTTGTTTTATGCGATGAATAATGTTTATTGAAACTGAATGAAAGTTTCAGTGTTTATTAAATTAAAGCACAAAAATCAGCTATTCGATTGGTGTATTTTGAACTAAGTTCAATATTTTACTCAAGTCCAAAATAGCATCCTAAAATAGTTCTTGCATATTTAAGCACAAGCAAACGTTCATGATGAAACTTAATGTCTGCATAGGCGGTGCTAACGGCTGAAACAGTTTCGTTCCACCGTATACATGTCCGTATAATGTATATGTACATGTATACGGGAAATGGGAGAGATGCCGACGAAATAGCCTCACGATCCGTTTTGGTCGTGAATGCAAATTAATCTCTCTAGCCGCTCGCCAATCGCCTGTACTGTCTTCTGACTCTGAATACCAAATACTACTACTAATACCGCTACTAATTCGTAGTGAAACGCTCTAAGAATATTGATACTGGACGGTATTGAATGCAAATGTTAAGAAGCTGGATTTGTCTTTTGACATTCGAAAGTGCCTTTCATTTGTGACGTTCAAAAGTGCCTACGAGTATATATAAATAAAATCATCAGAACAAATAGAATCACCGAAATGTATGTACGCGCATAACTTCCGATCGACTGCACCAAATTGGATATTTCTTTTTTTGTGTTTGTTATTGTCAGGACAAGGTTTGTATAAAAGAAACATAAAAAAAATAAAAAAATATATGGCGGTACGATGTTCGCCGGATCAGCTAGTTTGAAATAAATGCTTTTACTTGGATTTTTTTATTTGTGAAAATTAGGCGGGAATGATTTAAAGCTGTTTTGAAAATACCTTTAAACTAAACTGGCTGTGCCCGCGATTTCGTTCGCGTACATGTCGGAAAACATACTGGATTCCATGGGTTTTAATTTTTTTGCGAGAAATCCTAATTCTTTTTCTAAAATAAAAGCCCAAGTTACTCCTTATAAAATTAAATCAAATCTTATAATATAGGGCACGCCGCGATAGCGGCGATAAGACCCCTCTTTGAGGAGTGGCTAGAGAGGCGCCACGGCGCCCTCACCTACCACCTGACGCAGGTCCTCACCGGACACGGAAGTTTCGGGAGGTTCCTGCACATCATCAGGCGGGAGGAAACGCCCGGGTGTCACCATTGCCAGGATCGCCCAGAGGACACGGTGGAGCACACGGTGGAGGTCTGCCCCGCTTGGGCGGAGCACCGCCGTGTCCTCGTGGAGGCGATCGGCAGCGGCGGCGGCCTCTCGCGCCCGGCCCTGGTGCAAGCCATGGTCCGGAGCGAGAGGGAGTGGGAGGCAGTCGCCTCCTTCTGCGAAGCAGTCATGCTAGCGAAGGAGGTGGCGGGACGGATGAGGGAGAGAGCCTCCCGTCCCAGCCGCCGCGGGAGACGCCCCGGGCGTCGGGAGTCCATTGGAGACTACCGGCCACCGTAGGCGCGGGCCTGCGGGCGGAGAGCAATGGGTAGCTCACCGCCCGATCAGGACCAGGCCCGTGCCGGACGGCGCGTAAGTGTTCCACGCGCGCCTCAAAGAGATGTCAGCATCAGCAACGAGGGGCCCCTCAGGGTCGAAGCCTGCCGGGGCAGCGGGATTGTCCGGAAGGGTTACCGCTACCCCGGAACATAAAGGGCGAAGGAAGGAACATGGGTGGGTTTTAGTCAGTAAGAGTCTGACACTCCCTTCCGCTCCACCCAGAGCGGGAGGGGTCATTTGATGATTTCCCATCCCAAAAAAAAAAAAAAAAAATCTTATAATATCAAAATCGATCAAGCTGTTTCGGAGATTAGCCGGATCAAACAGACAGAAACTAAGTCAAGCTTGTATTTTGGGAGTTAGAAATATTGTCGTCATGTAGTTTTTCATTGTTATTCTACTAACAGCTACAAAACACCAAATGCGTTTTGCGGGGTAATGAAACATCTGACCCACAGCCAAGCACTCAGTCACTGCGGCAAAATAGTGTCGTGGAAATATTTAACTGCGAATAACAATCGATTTGTTTATAAATGGAACATATTAATAAAAAACCCCTGCCGTAAGCAGCGAATAAAGAAAAGGCCTCCCAAAGTAAATTCGAAGATAATAAAAGCAACATAAACTAAGTTATGAAAGCGCAAGTCTGACGAACGAAGCAAATTCTTACATATTTTGTTAGTCAAGAAAACACTTCTTAGTTGGTTACGCAAGTTTGTAAACTCATAATAGATTTCAACGTGGATGTAAAACTATTATAATTAGGTTTTCTTATGCAAACAAAACGTTATGCAGAGTTCATAAGGAATTTATTTTGGAGCATCTTTGAAATAAAGTCTTTAGGGGCTTGCGACGTGCATACATATCTTAATGTATTTTTCCTGCTTACATATTGCGAGACCATGTTGCTTACCTCGCCATTTTTGTTTAAATTCCGTGTTTTGTGTTTTATTTCGCTTCAGATACAAGGAGTTACATAACTGTACTACTGCATTATTATATAAAAAGGTATTTTTTGTGTTAAATTGTAGTCAATATTTACTGATTTTAACACACCAGTTACATGACAATCTTTAGCGTTCAGCCACTCAAAAAGTTCCGAGTCAAAAGTGTCTAAAATGATGCTTAAGTTACAAAATATTCCCTCGATTTTATCTTTTATAACATATTCTCACAGAAAACCAGCACTTTTCCCTCAAAATCTTCCACAAACGTAGTCTGATATCTGTAATTGCAGCAGAACTATTTCACTGGGCACTTATTCTCGCATATCTAGGCGACAGATCGAGACGTTTCACCGAGCGAATGTGTTTGCTGTGTCAAAATCTCCGTCGGTTACGTATATGCAGTCACTTACTCCCTGTACGTTCATTTATACCGGTAACGATGTACTTAGAGGCTAAATTATATGCAGATACGTAACTTACAGGAAGGTAAATTTTGTAAAGTAAATCTTTGACAGTGGAAACCATTTGGTACGAATTTATTTTGAAGGATGCAAATTGTTTTGGGTTTTTCATATCTAAATGATTTCCTCTGCCCATCATTTCGGGGAACACATGCGTGATTTTATGTTGTTTCTGCAATAAAAGCCCATGGATTATACGACGTTTATTTTTCCTGAAAATTGATGATTGATTTCAGGTTTATGTTTAAAATTGCAGAATATTTTTTTTTGCCACGTAAATGGCATCGACACCCCTGTATTCCCCAAAGGGATAGACAGAGGCATATTGTACGCCCACATTTTTCGATGCCTACTCTGACAATATTTTACACAAAAATCTATTTGCGAAATGTTTATTTTTACACGAAACTTCAACTTTATACTATGGGTACATATTTGTGCATACCTACGGTTACATAGGTACGCACAATTTTAATTTGAAATTGAAGGAGGTACTTACTGAACCTTTTCTGTAATTTTCATTACCAAATATGGTCTGGCGCGAGACGTCTTTATATGAATAAAATTTACATCTGTTTTTTCTCTCTAACTTTGGCTTCATTACTAAATAAAACTAACACAATTAGAGGGTAAATAAATGTGGAAAAACATCTGGTGAACTTCAGTCTGTTGCTAAACATCTATTAAAAGAAGATTTTTTTTATGCGTTTATGTTAATGTTGCGTAGGAGTTGTAAAATTATTTGGTCTGCAAAATCTTGTTATTCCGAGTGCCTACATACCCGGAATAACAAGATTTTCCTACTTTAAAAATAATAGAGTTCAAAACGTGTGGGTCTCGAAAAGAATCTAAACGTTTTTCGTCAGTGTCTTTTTACCAGAGTATGTGTTCATTTATAGTGAACCTGCTGCGTTAATTTTCCACATGCCCATGCACCGTCAAGTTCCATATTTCCGATTTCAACCATAACATTTTATCCAAACACGATAAAACGATACTCTAGTTCCAAAGATATAATCAAACATAATATTGCCAGCGTTGCGATTCAGCGCGCTGTCAGTGGTGTTGCCAAACAATTTACGTGTATGAATGGGGAAGGTTATCCGAGAGATTTGTTGGCGAAACGGGGCGTCTCAGCCCTCGATGTTTCGCCTTTTCAGCTAAAGTGACGAAACATGTCTTGCGGCATACCAGCCACTGTTTACATTACCCTCACGTACGCTCTCCGCGACCGACGACGACGACGATATTCCAAAATAATGTGTGATTCCGCGAATAAATTTATTGAGACGAGAGACAGCAAAACCAATAGTTGCATTGACAACGAAGGCGCAGAGTATGCCAGTTTATTCATGGTTCGTTCTTTGTGAAAGGTTTGTAAAGTAAACAGAAACTCTTTGAGCATTTTATTTTTACGTTTATAATGTTACGACAGCATTGACATAACAGAATTTTAAAATTCTTTTAGCATCTGCTCTGCAAAGCTGCTTGTGTACAATTACTTTCAGTTCTAATTAAAGGCTCGCTTGTAACAGCACGTGGGAGCTAATCATTACCCAATGCGAGCAATTCTTGTTTGCATTATTAGCTCAATCTGCGCTTGTTTATATAAGGCGAGGTAAGGAAGCGCGAGGTAAGATTACCTCACAACAATTTTCCGCTTAGACTACGCAGCGCTTCAACCAGAATTTCCGTTAAACATATTTTAATGAACGGTAATTTATTCAATAAAATCTCTTTGTCGGAATGCCATCGTAACGAACGGAAAATGGAATATTGATGCCGATCGAAATTGATTTTAATTTTCCCTTTTTTAATGGGTACTTATGCAATTTCGCGTATTCCTCAAAATGTAAATAATGTCGTCAATGTTTTAACAGGATCAAAATACTAACTGGCGATTTAGCGGAGATGTTATATAAAAGTAAGTTATTGGTGAACTTAGTTAGCAATTTGAATATGCAATTCCGCGAGCTGAATCGTTTTTATTTGCATTTCAATCTGGCTTTCAGAGCGTGTTCACAACACGTTCACGTCCAATGCGCATACTCTTTATTTTACGGCAGTTTAAAATATTTACACAGAGTAACGTAAATGAGATTTTCTAAAGAAATTCTTATAAAAAAATTGTCCTCCAGACCGAATTGCGGATATGGCGGCCAATCTCAGAGGAGACTGGCCATCTACGCAGCAGATATTATAGTGCACAAATGTATTGTGCAAAAAAAATCTAAAGAAAAAAGATTAAAACAGCTTTTTAGGGTTCCGTAGCCAAATGGCAAAAAACAGAACCCTTATGGATTCGTCATGTCTGTATGTCTGTCCGTCCGTATGTCACAGCCACTTTTTTTCCGAAACTATAAGACCTATACTGTTGAATCTTGGTAAGTAGATGTATTCTGAGAACCGCATTAAGATTTTCATACAAAAATAGAACAATACAAAAAAAAAACAATAAATTTTGGGGGTTCCCCATACTTAGAACTGAAACTCGATTTTTTTTTTCATCAAACCCATACGTGTGGTATATCTATGGATAGGTCTTCAAAAATGATTTTGAGGTTTCTAATATCATTTTTTTCTAAATTGAATAGTTTGCGCGAGAGACATTTCCAAAGTAGCAAAATGTGTGTGTCCCCCTGTAATTTCTAAAATAAGAGAATGATAAAACTAAAAAGAATATATGATGTATATTACCATGCAAACTTCCACCGAAAATTGGTTCGAACGAGGTCTAGTAGTAGTTTTTAATACGTCATAAATCGTAAACCGCAATTTGCTGTTACGGAACCCTTCATGGGCGAGTCCGACTCGCACTTGGCCGCTTTTTTTCTCTAAAGAAATTCTAATACACAGAATAGGAATAGATGAATTTCTAAGTAATACGTTTATAAATTATTTTGTTGTATTCATCACAAACATGTGGGCATTCAGCCGCCTCAGTGGATAGATTAAGAAAACTTACCCTGTCACTTATACGAAATTTTAGGAAACTTTCACACTAGTTACTTGAGTAGGTATATGAGACAAGTCTTACGCACAAGTTTTGCCGGCAAGTGTAGCACAATCTTGAGATAGACAGGGGTTCTAGCGTTACTGGGAAGAACATTTATTATGGCACACTGCGGACCGACTTTGTTTGTACAAGTAAGTACAGGCATAGTGGGCATTATTTGTTACATTAAAGTCTAGGTCACGGCAAGCAGGAGCAGCATCTGAAAGAGTTGATAAAACCTGGCTGTCTTTAGCTTTTACCCGTGTCTATGACTGCATTTACTTCTTTATGTTATTCGAACAAACGCACTCTACCTGAAGGCCAATTCTCGTAATTTAAAACGTTCAAAATCTAGTCGTAGTCTCATTTCGGCGACAAACAAATGTCAAAAACTTGTCAAAATGTAGGGAAATTAAAAGTATTTTTTGACAGATTGAGACTGGGATCAGTCTGTGAACGGTGTTAAAATTACGAGAATTGCCCCTCTGTATGCTAAACTGCATCCAAAATACTTCAGTTATTTCGTCGTAATTCAGTACCTGGAGAGCAGTGGGGGCCCGAAAGCCCACTCCCTCTCACCGAGAGGAGGCTTGTGTCTCAGCAGTGGGAACATTATAGGCTGATTATGTACTTTAGCTATTTCGTCGTGATTAAATACCTGTCGTGGTTTAATGACCCCTTTAAATATTTTTCAAAAGTTTCACAAATTCTAAAATCAGGTGGCGTGGTGAACATAGCAGGTGGTACTCTGTAGTTTCTGCCTATCCTCATGGGAAGAAGACGTGAGTTTATGTTATGTGTATGTACAGACGCCAGCAGTTCAAGCTACCCGAAACTGTCAAATTTTCCCAATCAACCTTGAACCTTAATGCTTTAGCGATAAAGTTGAAAATCTATTAAAGAAATTTGACAGATTGTAGTAACTTGATGTGCTGGCGTCCGTACTACAAAAAGTCGTAACAAATTAATAACGTAGTACATAGTCCGTACATCGCCGCCACCTTAGTAAGCCCAAGATAATAACATCACGTATTATTAAGGACATGCTGTATCCGTGGAGCAGTAAAACAAATTGCATGGATTACCTACTCGAGCCGGCTTCGTAATAAAAACTTTAATGTCATAAAGCTCTCTGATAAAAAAGTTCAAGTAAACGAGCAAATGAGTCTGCTGCGTATCTGAGCCGTTGTGTCTCTTGAAACTGGGGTGAGGCGGTTTATGTACAGTCAGGGAAGTTAATTGTTAAGCAAATTGTCACTCTACGTCAGGTTGCCGTGTTATAGCTATTTCATACAACTTTAAGCGGATGACAGTCGTGTTTTGGATACAAGGTGGCAGGGACATCGAGGCGCAACCTGTTACTATGGATTCAGTACATGATTCTGAACCCACTGCATTGAAATTGTTCGTGGGTTACCATGCGGTGCATACATTTTGACCGCGAAGGTATTGCACTTTTCTATGAAACAGTTGATTTTTTTTTTGGATAAACGGCGAAAAAATTTTGCGTTAGGTCTAGAATCATGTACTGAATTCATGGTTACAGTTTGTGCATCGATGTTCCTGACACCCTGTATACGGACAATTTAAGTCCATAGTCACTTTGATTAACAAATAATTTTCCCGACTTTACAAGAAAAGGCGTTTCATGTTTCAAGCCGAGTTTATTTTTTAGCTCTAGTTTCAGTCAGTTCAGTTGCTGTTCATTCCTATCTTCACAGGCCGTTAAGTCGGCTCAGAAGAGCTTAAAGCTTCATTTGTATATATTCCGAAAAACATTCTCCCACGGTTCATGTATTTTAGATAGAGGCTTGTATGTAACACGTGATACGAAAAGGTCTACGTCAGGAAAATTTCTTTAGATCGAAAACATTGAATCACGAATCTATCAAAACTTTTCCCACGCCTTTTTATAAAGCAGTCAAGAAATCACGTTTATCTAAAGCTAGCCTGTCCCGAGTGACGAATTGACAGATTAAACGCGAAGACAGAAATCGATTCTGTCTAATAGAAATCCAAAGTTTGGCCGGGTAAGCTTAGATTAGCCACGGCTTTGTACGGTGGACCAAGTTAATGTCGCTAAAGACTTGGAGTTCCGAATGTTAGCCACTCGGTTAACACGATCAAATACAAAGTGGGAAGTTGCAGCTCGCGGCTTAGACGTGTTATGTGATGTTATTGGCTGTCTGACAGATGGTGTTGGATCGGGTGTTTCGTTTCATGTAAGAAATTTACGCGAACTTTCTTCTTGACGATGTTTTTATATTTGTGGCGGCATCTACATAGCCACATGCGAACTACGCGTCATATTGATGTCACGCAAAATCCTGCATCGCACAAGCAAACTTGCATCGTGCGGATGGGGCTTAAATAATGTTACAGCTTTGACTTTTTACCACTCGTTAACAGACTAATGGCTAATTTTTCCATCATCTAGTAGATTTATTCGAGGAATAATTTTGAAATGTTGACAGTTATTTCACACAAAAACTGTCAAACGTCAATTTTATTCCTCGAATAAAAGTTATCTGGGGATGGAAAAATCAGCCCTTAGGGGTTTACTGTACACAGTTTTTTTTTTTTTTATGTTAAGAGACATTTAGCTGATTTAAAGTTATGGCTAAGCAGACGTTAATCATTAATTCATGTACGAGCAAACCCGTAAATTATATCAATTGTATCAATTTCATGCTGATATCGACGCGCAACGAATGAATTAAATATACAAATATTTGTGTTAGTGATCAGTAAACCCATGACATAGTTTGAGTAAAAGTAAAAGGACTCAGTACTACGAGTATCAGTTTTGAATATTTGTGTTTTCTTTCTAATATTGGCCATTGGCTATTCATTTGGCCAGCCACATGCGGCAAACCGTGACCATTCTCACCTGAGGCATGGGGCCCCCTGGTCCAGGCTCTGGTACGGAGCGAGAGAGCATGGGAAGCCATCACCTCCTTCTGCGAAGCAGTAATGCTCGCAAAGGAGGAGGCGGAGCGCGTGAGGGAGAGGTATTCCCTGCGCCCTCACGCTCCTAGTCGCCGCAGGAGACGCCCTAGACGTCTGGAGTCACCAGCCGACTCCCGGCCACCGTAGACACGGGCTTGCGGACGGCGAGCAATGGGCAGCTCGCCGCCCGGCAAGGACCAGGCCCGGGTTGACGGCGCGTTGTGTTCCATGCGCGCTTCAAAGAGATGTCAGCACGAAATGACGGGGTCCGCTAGGGCCGATACCTGCCAGGGCCGTAGGTTGTTCGAAAGAGATACCGTGGCCCGTGGCATAGGCAACTGAAGGAACACGGGTGGGTTTTAGTCAGTAAAAGTCTGACACGAGCTAATATTATTAGTCTAAAACTTGCATTCCTTCTGACTAAAACCACGAGCCACTAATCTCGCTTTATACTTCAAGGGTTTTTCAAACTCATCATTTGCATCCGCCCAGAGCGGGAGAAGTCATATGATGATTTCCCACCCAGAAAAAAAAATGCATAAGGCCCCCTATGGCCTTCCTTGTGATAGTTACCAAAAGCATGGCTTTCTCTTGTAATATAACTTTCAATACACAAGTTGAACTCAAATCAGTTTATCATTTAAATGTAACTAACCCGTACACTTCATTTTGAGCGACGTTTATAAAGAAACCCTTTAATTTACAAGTAGAACAAGCTTTTCCGTTAAAGGACCAACAAACTTTTTTAGTATAAAAAACTTAAATCGTAATAGGTTTTAGCGCAGTTTCATCCAAATGCGGGAACGAATTTTCACATCAAAACCTTTTTGAATACCTGTACACGGTGCTATTTCAAAACCATTTTCAAGAATCCCTAAACTAAAATAATTTAACCACCCACAAAATTTTTCTCCATTTTCCATGACCACACATGATATTCCATCCCTAATCCTAAAAATAGCTTATAATTGAACACTGGCAAATGCATTTAAACTTGTCAGCTCTACCCTAAAAACGAAACAAAACGCTAAAAACGAAAACAATAAATAAAGAATCCAACATTGCACAAACAAAAGAAGACAATTTATTAACACTCCGTGACGCTTCCAGCTCCGTTCCTTCCGTCCGAAAGTTTCCGTTGCATTTTTATGTCGGCTGTCAACCACTTCGACTTTGCTACAAGGGACTGGTCACACTTACCACAACCACACCACATCACAGCGATAAAATGTGTGCAAGCCGTGGTTACGTGTGAATAGTGTCGCTGCAGCTTCTTGCAGTTGCGCTGTAATAACTACAAAATCATGTCATTCGTGGATCTTTGACAGTCGTTACGGGTCGTCAGAAGCCCGAAAGTCTGACAACCAGTCTTACCAAGGGGTTTCGTATTACCCAGTAACTGGGTTGTGGAGGTCACATAGGCAGTCGCTCCATGTAAAATACTGGTACTCAGCTGCATCCGGTTAGACTGGAAGCCGACCATAATATAGTTGGGAAAAGGCTAGGCAGATGATGACCTACAAAATCAAATCAAATGATCGACGTAACGTTGTGTTCGCCGGCTGCAAGTACGCGGTCTCGCTTGTGGTTACGTTGTGGCTGCGACGTGGACTGGATATAGTCGGTATCGCCCACACGGTTGGTATATTAATGGCCAAATATTTTTTTATATATAATTTGTATGAAAATATATAGTTAACACACATACAAACATACAAATTACATTACATTACGTTACATTTTCATACAAATTAGCGCCCATCAACTTGTTGTCGTTGTGGTGTGGTGTGATTTTGGTACGTGTGATCAGGCCCTTGTAGCCAAGTCGAGCGTGGATTACGTCAAAAATAGCTCCTGGAAAACTCGTGGCCTGTCTATCTGTTGTCAAATTTATCACACGTAGCGCGTGTCCGGTCGGAAGGATCTCGACTCCGAGTTCGCTCCGTGTTACTATTTTGCGTTTTATTATCTTTGTTGAGCATTGGTTTATCTTTTTAAAGTGTGGTTTGAGGAAATTGGAAATATGAAATTGTTGTAGTTTTGCTTTAGTGCCTGTTTGGTTCGGCTTATTTTCTTTGTACCTAAGAACCTGGTGGGTATGTTTGTTTATAAATGTTAATACATAACTGAAAAATCAGGTACCTATACTTTAAATCTCTGACTACTCCTACTCTACGTCACAACGTAGAGTAGGAGTAGTCAGAGATTTAAACACTATATCTTGTGATGTGTCACATGATACGAGTATGGTGACCCTACTAACAAAAGACAAGTGTAATTTAAATAAAACCAAAAACATGTTTTTTATCATGCACTAAAAATTACAAAATAATTAAATTGACTTGTATTAGTTACGATATAAGTAGGTACCTATGCCTTTAAAATAGTTTAACTTCATTGTAGAGAAAACGCAAACATATATTTTTTAAGCAATACATGTAGGGTGATAGATACCTTCGGGTTTGTTAGTCAGTTAGTCATAAGTGAAGCTAATAAAAACGTGTTAAAAAGGGTTTTAGTTACTGGACACAAGTGGTAACATGTTTCAGAGAATTTGAAAACAAAAACTCTTTCTTTCTGTTTCCCAGTTCTCAGTAACATTTAAGAAATTACTACTATCCGGAAACCCCTATCTATAAATTACTTAGCCATTTAGGTATTACTCCCATAATCAGCCTATAATGTTCCCACTGCTTCCCAGCAGTGGGAACATTATAGGCTCCCACACAGGCCTCCCCACGGTGAGATGGAGTGGGCCGTAATCCACCACGCGGGCCCAGTACGGGCTGGTAGATGTCACATGTTTTCGAATTTTTGGTTCTATGCCATGTATCCTCACGATGTTTTCCTTCACCGTTTTTGAAATAATTTACACAAAGTAAAGCGCCTGTCGGGGTTCGAACCTACGACCTACGACTCGTAAGTCGCGGCCGTTACCACTGAGCCACCACTGTTCCCTCCTTCCCTCCCGATATTACTCCCAATTCAACTAAATCAATGCCTTTAATAAGCCAGGTACAGAACGGATAGCTCAGGGATGCCAGTGAATGCAGCGATCCTACAAGGGATCGGATACTGCTATAGGGTGTTTTGAATTCATTTCCGGCCATTTACGGAAACGGAGATAGAATGGAGTATCGCCGGATGCTGCTCAATGCAGGGGCATTGTGACCACTTGGAAATAGATTACGATAATGGTGACTTTGGGATAGATTGAGCTATATCGGAGATCAGACTTATATTATACCAAAACCACTGTAGTAAATAAGCCAAGAATAATATTGAGATATTATATCATTTGCCCTTGAAATTGGGGCTAGTTTGAAAATGTAGGCACTGAATTAAGAATAAAAAAAGTTCAAAATCTAGGCGCAATCATAACTCAGCGACAATCAATGTCAAAAACTTGTCAAAAATGTGGGAAAGATCAGAGATATTTTGAACAGATTGAGACTGAGATCAGACTATGAACGTTCTTAAAATTACAACAATTGCCCCTGTGGCCTTTACGTAATCTTAAGTAAAAAAACTTAGTATTTATATGGGTTCATAGTGTCCACACTAAGCTTGTTGACTTGAACTAAAATAAAAAGTGTCCTTGTTTACCGCCTTGACCTCAACTGTCAACATTAGCTGGGACATCGATTTAAGTTGTAAGTTTTTTCGTGAGCTGCCAGAGGCGACGACAGGGACAAAAAGCGGTTATACTTACATCAAAAAATGTATATAGCTACAAGTTGGGGCTTATAACAGGGCTACAAAGACTTCATACAAAACTGAAATGATTAAATTAAATTAAATACACGCGCCACGCCTGTATCCCCCTAGAGGGCTCGGCAGTAGTGTTTAAGTCCCATGTAATAGGGAGCAAGCGTATCAACCGGAAACAATAAAAGTAAGTGATTATAAAACCAATAGTATATTCAGAAGTTTTGAGAGTGTATTTCGTAATTGCTTAACGACAGTGTACTGTCTCTGCAGTTTTTCCAGAACTATTTTAAAAAGTTCTCAATAAAACACAAGGGTAACAATCCACGGGATGTCAGGGCAGAAAACCTCCACGTGTGCCCGGGGACTGGGGTTCCTTTCTGGATACGTCCAGGGGAAGACCAGTGTTCGGGCCGGTACATCCTGGGGTGCGGGCAGCGATTTCCCATTGGGATTATTTCCCAGTGGGATTTCGCTGTCCGCATGCTAATGTTCTGCCAAGAGGATCGCCCCACACAGGTCGCTCTGAGTAGCAGAGCAACAACTGTGGGGGGTCAGAGCGGGCCCGGTGTGCACTTACCCTGCCGCCGGGCAGGCAGGAGGGGCAACCCTTCTGCCACTGCTGCTAATCTCGTAGCCCCGGAGACAGTTAAGGTCATGTCTCTGGCTGTTGAAGGGGGTCGAGGGTCTTGGCTTAACCGCCCGGACCGCGAGGAAGATTAACCTCTATAAAAAATTCCCCAAACCTCCAAGCGGCGGCGCACCGTGAGGGAGGTTGTAAGCTTGGCTAATGGGTAGCTTGATTTAGTCGCTAGTGCGGACCGTTATTTTGAGCAAGTACAACATGTTTATACTCGTGGGAACAATATGGATAAATATTTGAACCAAAAACCAACGAAAGAGATGGGGAGTGATGCGGGGTCGGAGTCCGACGCCGCATCTAGCGTTACGGGCTCATTTAAGAGGCCGGAGCGCGTAGTGGTTGGGGCGGCTGGGAAGAACCTAAGGTTCTTCCAGAAGCGCCCCAAATCGGGGGATGGCCAGGGGTCCTCCTCGGATGGCGGGTCGAGCTCGGCCCGCAGGAAAATAAGCCGGCGGGGCGGAGTCCATGAGGGGGGCATGGGCAGAGGGCTTGCCGCGAAGGAGGCCAGTGAGCCGAGCCGAGCCAGCCCAGCTGAGCCGGCCCAGCGAGCCGAGAGGCTCGACACGGACGGGCAGCACTCGGGAGTGGCCAGCCGCAAGGCAGCCCTCTCAGAGTCATCAGGCGGTGAGCTGGACGCCATTGGTGGCTCCAATTCGGAGCGGGCGGTCAGGTTTGAGGAGGTCGTGGTAGCCGCAATCAAGAGTGTGGCCCTGAAGAGGATTCAGTCCTCCAAAGACAGGGCCATATCTGCAGCCACGGCCTCCATCATAGCGGCAGCAAAGGCCACCCAGTCCGAGCCCCCGCCGGACGGAATGTCCGAAATGCGGGCGGAGGTCGCTCGTTTGACAGCCGCCATGGAGCTTCTCCGAAAGGAGAATGAGGAGCTCCGAGCGGACCTGGCCGGGCTACGAGCAGCCGGCCCCCGGGAGGTGCCGCAGGAGAGGGCGCAACATGGGCGGGGTGGACCAGTACCTGCTGAGGATCGGGTGCTGACACTGGTGCGACAGGAGCTGGCCTCTTTCCAGAGCAGGTTTTCCGCCCTGGAGGCCATTGTTCTGCGCCCACCGCTAGCGGGGAGCCGGCCGGTTTCGGGCCAGCGAAAGGCGGCTTCGTATGCTGCCGCCGCGGCTGCCACAGCTACAGCCACGGCGCAGGCTAAAGGTGGGACCGCACCAAAACCAGCGAGGGCCCCAGCCCCGGCGGCGAAACGGCCGCCCCCGCCGCCTCCTACATCCCCTCCGGCCGACGCCGATTGGCAAGTAGCCGGAGAGAAGAGAAAGGCGGGGAAGGCTGCGAGGGCGGCCAAAAAGAAAGAGAGGCGGCAACGGCGCAAGGAGCGAAGTGTCGCGGCTAGGCTTCGTGCCCCGAAGTCCGCAGCTGTAGTTATCACACTACAGCCGGAAGCGGAGAAGAAGGGCATGTCCTACCGCGACGTGCTTGCCAAGGCGAGGGCGGCGGTGAACCTCCAGGAGCTCGGCGTTGCGGAGGGCTTCCGGGTAAGGGTCACTGCGACTGGGGCCCGGATGCTGGAGGTCCCTGGTGCGGCCAGCGGCCCGACTGCTGACGCTCTGGCCGAAAGGCTTAGAGCGTCCCTAAGTGCAGACGAGGCCCGAGTGTCCAGACCCACTAAGTGCGCTGATATGCGCATCCTGGGTCTGGACGACTCTGCGACGGTGGAGGAGGTGGTGGCTGCCATCGTCAGGACTGGGGGGTGCTCTGCCGAGCAAGTGAGGGCGGGCACCATTCGTCCTGACTTCACGGGGATGCAAGCCATTACGGTGAGCTGCCCCGTGTCGGCGGCCCAAAAAATAGCCGGGGAGGGCCGAAGGCTCCTGGTGGGCTGGGTTTCCGCGCAGGTGAAACTCCTGGAACCCAGACCTCTGAGGTGCTTCCGCTGCCACGTGGGCAACCACGTCGGAGCTAAATGCACCTCGGAGGTGGACTGCAGCAGTCTCTGCTTCCGCTGCGGTCAGCCCGGTCACAAGGCCGGCTCATGTAATGCCGCAATGCCGCACTGTTATATATGTGCGGCAGCTGGCAAGCCGGCCGATCACCGGGTTGGGAGCAAGGCCTGCGCTCCACCCGCCAAAGCAAGGGGCAGGGTCAAGCCCTCCGCCACCGCCGTCACCGCCGCAGCCGCCAACACCACTGCCGCCGCTGCCGCCTCCACCGCCGTCGCCGCCGCATCCATCGCGGCTGGGTCCTCACAGGGGGCCCTAGAGGGGGCTGATATGGAGTGCCAATAATGGCCCCATTACGCCTCCTCCAGGCGAACATCAATCACTGCGCCTCCGCTCAGGATCTGTTGCTCCAGAGCATGGCGCAGTGGTCGATTAACATCGCCGTGGTCGCTGAGCCGTACTTTGTCCCGCCCAGGGACGACTGGGTGGAGGACCTGAGCGGCTCAGTGATCCTTATTTCGTCGGCCGCCGCCGGTACCCCGTCCCTCGAGGCGGTCAAGAGAGGACGGGGGTGCGTGGCAGCACGGTTCGGGGAGATAGTCGTGGTAGGGGTATACTTCTCCCCGAGCCGAACTCTCGCCGAGTTCCACAACTCCCTTGCGGAGCTGAGAGTCGTCGTCGTTGGGCTCCGTTCCCTCCCCGTACTCGTCCTCGGGGACTTCAATGCTAAGAACGTGGCTTGGGGTTCCCGGTATACGGACACACGGGGCAGGATGGTGGAGGACTGGGCTCTGGAGACAGGCCTGGTCGTCCTAAACCGGGGTTCGGTCCCAACATGCGTGCGGATGCGGGGTGAATCA
The DNA here is from genome assembly GCA_911387795.2 of Apamea monoglypha. NCBI lineage: Eukaryota > Metazoa > Arthropoda > Insecta > Lepidoptera > Noctuidae > Apamea > Apamea monoglypha. The sequence continues at coordinate 8,419,252 of OU426918.1, forward strand.
GTTGTAGACATCTCGTTCGCCAGCCCCGCTCTGTCGCCGCATGTCGTCAACTGGCGCGTCATGGAGGAGGTGGAGACCTATTCCGACCACCGGTACATCCGGTTCGACGTCTCCGCCCAGACCTCGAGCGCGCCAGTCCGACAGGCCCCGGGTGGTCCGCGGTGGGCGCTGAAGCAGCTGGACCGGGAGCTCCTCCTGGAAGCCTCGATCGTGCAGGCCTGGGTGTCACCACCGGACAGGCCTGCTGACATCAACGACGAGGCGGAGTGGTTCCGGGAGGCCATGTCCGAAATATGCGACGTGGCAATGCCCCGGGTCCAGCCCGGACGCGCCCGGCGCCAGGTGTACTGGTGGTCGCCGGAGCTGACGTCTCTGCGCGAGGCGTGCGTGGCTGCGCGACGTCGGTACACCAGGCACCGCAGGCTCCGTATCCGCCCTCCGGATACGGAAGCCATGCAGGCGGAGCTATACGAGGAGTACAGAGCGGCGAAGACCGCCCTCCGAGCGGAGATCCTGCGGGCCAAGGGTTTGGCCCGCGAGGAGTCGCTGGGGATTCTGAACAGAGACCCGTGGGGACGCCCATACAAGATGGTGCGGGAGAAACTCCGCCCATGGGCTCCCCCGCTGACGCAGAGTCTCCGGCCCCAGCTCGTGGAGGACGTGGTGAGCGCTCTGTTTCCTTTGCGAGGGGAACATACTCCCCCGCCCATGGCTCCGCCTCCTGCGGTGCCAGATGCGGACCACACCACCGACGACGACGACGATGCTCCGGAGGTGACCGAGGTAGAGCTGAGAGTGGCGGTACGTAGGCTGAATGCCAAAAATACCGCCCCAGGACCCGACGGCTTACCTGGAAAAGCCTGGGTTCTGGCCTTGGAGGCTCTCGGGCCTCGACTAAGGGGGCTACTAAGCGCATGCTTGGAGAGGGGCCAGTTCCCACTACGTTGGAAAACGGGGAAACTGGTCCTCATCAAGAAACCGGGGCGCCCTGCGGACTCTCCGTCCGCTTACCGGCCCATCGTGCTGCTCGACGAGGTGGGCAAGCTCTTTGAAAGAGTCATTGCAGACCGCCTTGTCGAGCGGCTGGTGCGGGTGGGGCCGGATTTGGCGGAAAGCCAGTTTGGTTTCCGCAGGGGGCGCTCTACGGTGGACGCCATCATGCGCGTGCGAGCCCTCACGACGGGGGATGCCGTGGCCCGGGGTGGGGTTGTCTTGGCGGTGTCTCTAGACATCGCCAATGCCTTCAATACCCTGCCCTGGAGTTGCATCAGGGAGGCACTCCGGTATCACCGGATGCCGACCTACCTCTGTCGCATTGTCGAGGCCTATTTGACGGACAGAGCCGTCATCTACCCCGGTCACCGGGGAGAGTGGAACCGGCGAGAGATGTCGTGCGGTGTCCCACAGGGATCGGTCCTGGGGCCGCATCTGTGGGATATCGGGTACGACTGGGTGCTGCGCGCCGACCTCCCTAGCGGCGTCAGCGTGGTTTGCTACGCTGACGACACGCTGGTCCTAGCGCAGGGGAGGTCGCACCAGGCGGCGGCCGAAATAGCGACACGCGGGGTTGCGACAATCGTTGAGAGGATCCGGCAATTGGGACTCGAGGTGGCCCTGCACAAGTCCGAGGCCATGTGTTTTCATGGTCTTCGGGACGCGCCACCGTCGGGTTCCCAAATAACGGTAGGAGGGGTTCACATCGGCGTCGAGTCGACGATGAAGTACCTGGGACTCGTCCTCGACAGCCGGTGGAACTTCGTGGAGCATTTCCGACGTTTGGCTCCCAGACTGGAGCGGGCCGGGGCTGCCTTGAGGCGGCTCCTGCCCAATCTAGGGGGTCCAAACGCCTCCTGCCGGAGGCTATATGCGGGGGTCGTGCGGTCCATGGCCCTTTACGGGGCACCGGTGTGGGCGCGTTCCTTGAGGCGGCGACCAGTCCGCCGGTTGAACGCGTCCCAAAGGGTCATGGCCGTCCGGCTGATCCGAGGATACCGCACGGTCTCCGCTGAGGCGGCGAGCCTCCTTGCCGGATTGCCGCCATGGGATCTGGAGGCAAAAGCCCTCGCCCACATATGGGAGTGGCGAGAGGAGGCAAAACGCCGGGGCGTAACTCCGCTGCCGCGAGAAATCACGGTACAGCGGACAGAGCTCCGGCGGGATCTCATGGCGACATGGAGAGTGCGATTGTCGCAACCCAGTGCTGGGCACGCCACAATTGCGGCGATAAGTCCCCTCTTTGAGGAGTGGCTGGAGAGGTGCCACGGCGCCCTCACCTTCCGCCTGACGCAGGTCCTCACCGGACACGGTTGTTTCGGGAGGTTCCTGTTCAGGATAAGGCGGGAGGAAACGCCAGGGTGTCACCACTGTGTGGATCGCCCGGAGGACACGGTGGAGCATACGGTGGAGGTCTGCCCGGCTTGGGCGGAGCACCGCCGCGTCCTCGTGGCGGCGATCGGCGGCGGCGATCTCTCGCGTCCGGCCTTGGTCCAGGCTATGGTACGGAGCGAGAGTGCATGGGAAGCCGTCACCTCCTTCTGCGAAGCAGTAATGCTCGCAAAGGAGGAGGCGGAACGCGTGAGGGAGAGGCAATCTCTGCGCCTTCACGCCCCTAGTCGCCGCAGGAGACGCCCTGGACGTCGGGAGTCACCAGCCGACTCCCGGCCACCGTAGGCGCGGGCTTGCGGGCGGCGAGCTATGGGCAGCTCGCCGCCCGGCAAGGACCAGGCCCGAGTCGACGGCGCGTTGTGTTCCACGCGCGCCTCAAAGAGATGTCAGCACGATGTGACGGGGTCCGTTAGGGCCGATGCCTGCCAGGGCCGCGGGTTGTTCGAAAGAGATACCGTGGTCCCTGGCATAGGCAACTGAAGGAACACGGGTGGGTTTTAGTCAGTAAAAGTCTGACACGCCCTCCTGCTCCGCCCAGAGCGGGAGAAGTCATATGATGATTTCCCACCCAGAAAAAAAAAAAAAAAAAAAAAAAAAGGGTAACAATCCACTGCCAGGGCCGCGGGTTGTTCGAAAGATATACCGTGGTCCCTGGCATAGGCAACTGCAGGAACACGGGTGGGTATTAGTCAGTAAAAGTCTGACACGCCCTCCCGCTCCGCCCAGAGCGGGAGAAGTCATGATGACTTCCCACGCAAAAAAAAAAAGTAACAATCCAAAATGTTGATTATTCCGTTTCAATTTCAAACTTGTTCATTAGATACAAAACACCCTCTCCAAAACTACCCTCAAACCCTCAAACTACCCTCTCGTTAGTATTGATTCCCTATTAAATCAACAAATATTACGAAAGCATCTCCACTAAAACCGGTGTCACATTATTATAATGGCGTGTATCATTAAAACAACGCAATTATAACGGGTTCGCACTCCAACTTGAATTCTGAAGGGAAATTAATTATTTTATTTCTGCTATAATCCCTTGTTTATGCTTTCAGTTAAGAGTTTTTGAGGCACAAAGTTGGACGATAAATTTCTGCAATAAACAGCTGGTGATATTATTCATGACGTTTGTTAAGTTTGTTTTAAGTGCCCCACCTTTTATAATTAGTTTATTAAGAACTCTCTTATTGTTTGCTTGAACGGTTGAGATATTGCCTGCACTTTTAAAGTAGGCGCATTCTATTAAGTTTTTCCTTTATAAATGTTTTTATTGCCCGAGATAGGGGTTGTGGAACACGCAATTTGGGACATTGCTTGGGCCGATTGTGTCTCTTAATGGTATTGGTCGGCGACTTAACAGCCTATTGTTGTTGTTTTTACAGTGTTTAGCAGAAAAACAAACAGAATACGTGGCTAGTAGCGTTTGGGTGGACTAGATATTCAGTTGAACAAAATAATGTTTTAGTATCACTACTGTAACATTTTTAAGAAATCCAAGCGTTCTTTTGTAGAGCTATCGTAGAAAGTAATTTACGATAATACAATTTGCTGCTTTTACGCAGCGTTTGTTTGTTAACCTTCGTATAAGGAAAGGGAAAGTAGCGTGTTTTTTTCTTAAATTATTTTAGTACTCGTAGCAAACGTAGAGGAGCGATCTGATAAATATATGTCGCTCTCTGTTGATATTGATATAGCAGGATAGTATTGTACTTAGCTGTGCTTGTTATGGTGATGTTCCTTGACTCCAACCGCACACGATTTTGCATGAACAAAATATTAATGCGACCATTGGACACTCAATGTTTTTACACTTTAATATTAATTAGGCACTGGGAAATTACTCGCGCACATTAATACTAATCACTTTATTGTATTTGTATCGTTTCGGCACCAATTTTGTTAGACTTGGAGCTGATTTTTCAATCGACAGATAAAATGAAATATTATAAAATATTTATTTAGATTTAGTGTATACATGAGATGCCACATATTTAATAAAACAAACAAAAGAAGATGAAAAATATTTTAAATTAAGAATAATAAAAATGAAATATGAAAACAGGAGAGAGACCTTAACCTTAACCTTCTTGTTGGCTCTAACAGCCATGCTGCACCATGAAACACATGCATTGTAAACCTTGACCGTACAAACCGAGCGAGCAGAAGAAGAAACAAAAACAAATGACGGCGCCACAACATTCGTAGAAGCAGTTGTGCCAACCGTGCGATATGTAGATGTCCTTTTTTGACGAGAATAAAATATAGCATGTTCTCTCATGGGGCCTTCGTTACTAGATGGCTTTACGAGGCGACTACATTCTGGTACAGAGAAGATTTCCCGGCGGTAACGCATATTTTATACGGTTTGTAATTTAAGTGGCTGCTCTTTTATTATGACGTCTATGTTGAGAACGTGATACCTCACCTCGATATCGCATTTGCTTACTTGCCTACTTTGTTACTCTGATCTTTTAAACATGGCCGTGTTTCGGGTAGTGCGCATGCGTGGGAAGTTTTTTATTTATTATCGTTGTTAGATACTTACTCAATTATTTTCATTAATTTGCTATTTTATTTAAAGTTATGTTAAATGAGCTAGAAAATTATTTTCAAATTTATTAGCTTATTGAATAAAAAGTTTAGCAGACAACCAATGTCAGTGTAATTGTAAGTTTTACAATTACAAGCTTACAATTAAAGTGAACTACTTTTCGCGCGCTCGCTGTTCCACAGCGAAACGTCAAACAGTGTGAGAAAAAGAACGCGCCAATTGTAGTTCACATTATCGCGACAATGTACCCGTAGCATTTGTCATGGCACGTGTCACCTGTATTCTTAGTATTCTCATTTATAGACTCCAAAAATAATCGAAATCATACAAAAACTCTGATTGATAATAATTTTCTTAAAATAGTCTCCCATCAATCGCTTACAGAAACCCCTTCAAGCGCCGTCTTGATCAAAAATATATCGGAAAGTTTTTTTTTATTGTTTAGAAATAACCCGGGAAGGGATAAATGCGTTTATTTTTTCACCAGGCACGCACCCTTGTCGTGTCTGTGACATAGAATAATGGACCAGGCGTTCGCCAAATGGAAATCCGGATTATGATAAATCATAAACTTTTGAAATTTGGCTCCTGTACCTCTGATTTATTTGCCGACTGTACACAAAACGATGTGCGTTTGTTTTTTGTGCGTCTGTCGAGAACTCTAAAATATTTACAAGTTTGAAGTTTTTTTGTCTGTGTTGGACGTTTCAGGAGAAAATTAATCACTGTATTTTTCAAGGTTCAACATTCAGGATTAAAAGTGACTGAATTCATTATTTATTATTTGAAAATATACTTAAATGATGACTTTACCAATCACTCTCCTCAACCTGTCGCAGTCCACTTCTGGATATAAGGCATTCCCAGGCAGCGCCCCAACACCCTGTCCCTTCCGCATACAGTCTGTCCCAACCACAATCTTAAGGTCATCGGTCCATCTAGCAGTTGGGCTTCTCACACTACGCTTGCCGATACGCGGTCTCCACTCTAGGACCACACCGGATCGTACCGCTCTCGGCAATTTTCAGGGTATCTGCGAAAAAAGCATAAAATAAATATTTCATATTATATTAAAATATGATTGCAAAAGGACAAAATACTCACTACTATGCAGATTTGATTGTACTTGCAGTTTATTATAAAAGAAAATATTATAAGCCTTCGCTAACTGAAAAACACAACGGGAAAAGAGATTTTCAAACGTTACGAGTTACTCGTAAATCAACCACCAAACTTTGGGTCGTAAAAATGTCTTCCGTTTTATTACGGTCCATTTGAAAATAAGAAGTATTTATTCACAGGTATCTATCAAAAGCCTTTGTCACTTTTATTTCATCAAATCAGACGAAGCACTATACCGATATCCAAACCTCGTAAACCGTCACCTGTTCTTAGTATTTCATCTGGGAAGTAAAAACACAATCTCATTTGCCTCACATCGTTGTCATTCGCTGTCGAATTCCCAGACACAAAAGACATTGACAAATTTAAATCTAAACACCATAAAACTTACCTAATACAAAAATAACACTAGCTACGTCAGTTACCGAGATATAATCAAACACAGTATCGTCCGGTAATGGTCTCCGGCCTCCCTAACAAACAGAAGATCGATTTCTCTACGAGGGGATCCAAACGCAGATAATTGGAATTTGGATCGAGTTCACGTTCAAGGAATCAAACACTTGACCACACACGATATGCATGCCTAATTGAGAACAATGGATGCCTAGCAAATGGTTTTAATGGCTGAAATATGATTGAGATTGATAAATTGGCTGCCATGGGGAGTGGAAACTGACAATGTAACATCATAATTATATGCTGGTACTATCAAATTTATGGAGAGGACAAAGGTTCAGTAAGGCGAACAGGAAAAGGGTTTAGCCGTCCTTCCATAAGCAAACTGCCCCCGATAGGAACCTATATCGTAACCTATGTTATATTGTAGAGGGTACTAATAGTAGTTCATCGCGTAGATAGTAGCTCTATATCTTAGGTAATTGAGGAGCTATTTGAAAATCAGTGTCCGGAGACGAATTTTTTTTAAAGTGATATATCTCTGTTGATTTCAAAGCTAGAAAAATAAAACCAAATTCCAGTGTTTATGGTACACTTTACAGTTTATTTTATATAAATTTTCATGAGCCAAGCTTAAATAAAAATATTAAAAAAATGCAAATAATTTTTTTTTTTATTGATTTCTATCAGATCGAATTGAATTACCACTTTGAAAAAAATATATAATAATTGTCTATACCTTGCCTAACAGCATGCCAAGTTTCATTAAAATCCATAAGGTGCAACATGATGAAAAAAAAAAAAAAGTAAGTGGACCACCTTATGACCACTTTGTTGATGCTTTTAACTTTTAATTTTTCAATTATCTAGTATTTAATTAAATCGTATTACATATTTGATTTTTCAATATTGGGCATGAAAGGTTTAAAAGAAAACGGAAGGATATTTTCTCAGTAATAGTTACATCCATATTAATAAAAAATAGCTTTTATTAGTCATCGTCACTATTTTCATTAATTACAACGTGATCTTTATTTATAGAAAAAACACTGGATAATATTTCTGCTGGGCTAACTATATGCGATTTATATCTTGCATTTGATAAATAATATATAATTGCTGCCAGGTGAGAGCAACACCCAACTATTCGATTTCCATTTGCACAGTAACAGCAATACCGCTGAATATCTTCGTGGCTTTTTCCATTGGGGTTGTATTCAATGTAACATCTGTAGGTTTTGTGGTGTCTTTAGCCTATCACAATATTTTGTCGATCTACTTTTATAGTGACTAGATTATCAAAGTACTCGCGCGTGCATGTTCCTACATGATCACAGTGCATAGTCGTAGTACGCTTTCGCTGTTATTATTTGCGCAGGTTTACAAATTCCTAATTCAGGGACGTATTGTTTGTTCATGTTTAAAAATATATATATAATAACAAGTGAATGCAGTGGATAAACCAGGGACCTAAAAATATATCGGCTATGTCTGGGAAATGTAATATCCTTCCGTTTTCTTTTAAACCTTTCATGCCCAATATTGAAAAATCAAATATGTAATACGATTTAATTAAATACTAGATAATTGAAAAATTAAAAGTTAAAAGCATCAACAAAGTGGTCATAAGGTGGTCCACTTACTTTTTTTTTTTTTTCATCATGTTGCACCTTATGGATTTTAATGAAACTTGGCATGCTGTTAGGCAAGGTATAGACAATTATTATATATTTTTTTCAAAGTGGTAATTCAATTCGATCTGATAGAAATCAATAAAAAAAAAAATTATTTGCATTTTTTTAATATTTTTATTTAAGCTTGGCTCATGAAAATTTATATAAAATAAACTGTAAAGTGTACCATAAACACTGGAATTGGTTTTATTTTTCTAGCTTTGAAATCAACAGAGATATATCACTTTGAAAAAAAGTCGTCTCCGGACACTGATTTTCAAATAGCTCCTCAATTACCTAAGATATAGAGCTAATATCTACGCGATGAACTACTATTAGTACCCTCTACAATATAACATAGGTTACGATATAGGTTCCTATCGGGGGCAGTTTGCTTATGGAAGGACGGCTAAACCCTTTCTACTCTGTGTACTGTAGAGGTTGTCTGCAAAAGGTGACCTTATGTCATGCAGGTATTAGGTTTTTGTTTAGTAAAAACAACAATGATATAATAGGCGCTTAGAAGTAAACACGTTTCCTTGGAATAAATATAATGTTTTGTTATTTTACGATCCCACTTAATGTTGCTATCACTGCTCTAGTGTTACAGTAAGGAGAAAAATATATTTTCACTAACTCCTAAAGAAACTGGTTCGAAAAGCCTCTGCGTCTAAACACACACACACACCGAGAGCTACCCATTTTATTACTCTTTTCACAGCGGTGGAAAAAAAGAAGAATTAAGAATGCATGCGAATAATTAAACATAATCTGCCTAAAACGTTCTCAATGCTGGGATAATCTGGATGTCAAATGTCTCCGATTTTTTGCTTCTAGGACGTGCCGGTTTCATCTCGATATTTTCCTTCATGAGAGCAGTGGTGATGTAATAAATAATGAAGTTTTTTTTTTTATTTAGGCCTTGTGATATCGGTATCACAAGGCCCAGCCAAAAAAAAACAAGGCTATAGCCGACTATATCCTATCTATTATAGCCCAATTTTATGAATTCATTAATTTAGACGAAAGACGTCCAAGCTGGACATAATATGTCTGCCCAATTAATTTAACTTAATTATTCTGTTAATTAAATCCTATGATGATGATATTGTAATAATCGGAACAGACTGTATTTATATACACATCAGCTGCCATTATCGATAACCACGAAATTTACCAATGTGGAGACTTAACTATATTTACGATAATAATAATTGGTTATAGACAAATTGAAATGGATTGCTTGGTGAGGAATTGATGATTGGTTTGGGTTGGTTTATTATGTTTTACCAATTCTATAAAGATTACAATGACAAAAAAAAACAATCAAAATATAAAAGAAAATCGAATCAGATCCAGGCGTGCCTAACAAAACGTTAACAATAAATTCATTTTATTACTGATAATAAACAAAGTTCTGTTTATTCATCAAGAAACCACATTTCCCTATTAACATTTTATTAGTTAGCGTGTCTGCCTTCTATCTGCACTAATAAGAAGTGTTGCTAACGAAAATAAATGTCTCAGGAGGTGTTACATTTTATACTATGGTAACACGCAATGTTCGATTTATTGTGGTTCTCCGGCCGACGTCCGACAGATAAAGATCAAAGCTGACATATTTGCTACATTATTGGACGTGGTATAAGTTAAGAACCTTTATAAGTTTTTATGTGACACGCTTTTTTTAACAATAATAGGTACACCTATACCTAAATACGGCCTATAGTGTAAAAGTGAGAGTACGTTAAGCTTAAAAAACAAGGTTCTATCATGAAATATTGAGTTTGAAAACTGAAAACTCAACCATACTCTTCTAAAACAACATTTTACTTTTTTATAAAAATACGTATGAAACATTTAAATAGAAACAAAAATGATTGGAGAGGAGACGTCCAGATGGTAAATTGTTTTCGTTTTTCGAACTACCCTCAGTTTTAACATCAGAATTAATTTTTCAGGAATATTAAAAAATGGATTTATTTCACTTTCTTTCTTAAATCTGTATAAGTATTCGTTTTCCTTGTTGCTAAAATGCAAAACTTTATCGGAAAGCAGTAGATTTTTTTTTTGTTTCATTTACAATATGGAACGAGCAGATTAAGATTTTTTTTTATTAGGCGACAAATATTTGCAATTCCGCAATTGCCTGCAATATTGCGCGATTTGCAGGGGCACGTTTTTATAGAGCCCTTTCGCCCACGGATATTTCGAGCGAGGCTTAGCGCTTTCCATGGACATGAATACATAGCATACGCCACAAGTATTCGGACACTGGTTGCTTACACACCCATTACTCATGATTACAAATTCCTAACACGGATTCAAATGTGACAAAATACATACGCACGAAAAAAGACCGAGGAAAACTCGTAAATGAAGTGTATTACGAGTCCCAAGTGTGTACATAAAACGCGACGGCAATCCTTAATTAAAAACCCGAATTCACGTTCGTATAAAGGAAAAACATATAAGTTTGGAGAGTCCCCCCAGAAGCAAACAGTCGTAAATCTGAGGTGCCGCTACGGTAATGGGTTTTCTTATGTCAACAAATCGTATGTATATTACAATAGAAACCAACCTTATAGGGTACAGTCGGATAAATTCAAAAGTACAATGTAATTTTATCTGTAATGGCTGTACAATGAATCTTTCTAGACTAGCATATTGTTACTCTTTTTTTATAATCAGAATCAAAGTCGATCTATATGCAATAATTTTATCAAAATCTGTATAAAGAAAATAGGTTCCGTGACTGACTGAAGAGTAACAAACTGACAATGTAACGCATAGACACTACTCATTCTAACTCGGAAGATATTTCTAAAAGTTAAGAAGTGCTCTCCAAGAAAGGGTTCTCGAAACGACCCCTGAGTGGGTCAAACAGGGGGTTAAAGTTTTATTGAAGTCCTAGGGAACAACACTGACAATTTTCTGGTACTCTGAAATCTTTTTCGACATTTTATGATTTTTATATTATCTTTGTCATATTATTTTATATTATTCCTATTTTTGTCACACCCACCTACACTAATAATATACTTTGAACAAAATAGTACCGTGAATTTGGATTTTAATTTAAATTACTCGTGGCTTCAGTAAATCAGTACCTAAATAACGACTTGGTGACGTGACCGTCCGGATTAAATTCGTGATTAATTTTGTAACAAGATTAAAATTAATACATGTAAATAATCATACTCACTATATTTAGATCTTGACTGCTATTCAGTAAACATTTCCGTAGGCGTAGCGGTATCCATACTGAGTTTATTATAGAATTAATTAAATTTCAGATATTTCGTTATATCGGGTTCTTTGATGTTATTCCTGGTAGATATCTACCAGGCAATCTTGAGTTTCGTGGCTGATTACAGATTTTTATATCCGATAAAACAAAATATTTTGTATAATTTTAACTGCTGCCATAAAATATACTCATAGACTTGCATTACATTAATTATGTCCACACCCGTGTCATAAATTATGTCACGATTCATTTATAACGTCAAAAAACATTAACAACATTAACATTGCTTTGTTTTTGTGCTTTATTTTTGTTTAATTTACATAGTTTCATTATTATTATGTACTTAGGTGGGTAGCTAATTCGAAACGAATACAACTATCGATGTAACTACAGTTTTTTTATATCTTCATCAGTTTTTAAATTCTTTGCTTTATCAAGTCACGACATATTATTATCTAGTTGATATTTAATTAATTGATAACAAAGATCGAAATTGCATACATCTTTGACCAACGTCGAGTTAACGATCACCTAAAAGCTTTTTGAAGGCCTAGCCTTTTTATGAAATATAAATCTATTATTTTCAGTTTCATTATCAAAGTGAGTCAGTGTCACATTTTTAGTTCGGTTTGACATGTAAAGAAGATGGTTGAATGTTATTCTGCGGCTATTGACGTTACGATGCAATATACAGTCCGTATAATAACAGTTAACAGTTATTTTACATCTGACAGCAGCAACCTAACAGCTAACTTATTGTAACGAGAATAAAGACCAAAATGATTTTGACAGAGTTGTCAGTGGCAGCAACCCAACAACAACCTTATAAGAATGAGAATAAAGATCACTGTGATTTGGACAATGACGGAAAATGAGAGGCAAAAGAACTGTGAAAGGATTGTACAATGCAGAGTCGGTAAAGCAGATTCTATCGTGCAATGAGCAGACAAATATATCCCATAAAGTGACGAACCTATTTTGGACTGTACTGTGCCTAGCCTGTACGCAAATCCTCTTTATCAAATTATTCGACGATTTACAAAGCAAATAGTTAATATTGACACTACGCTTTAAAGCAACTAGTTATTTTACTGACAAACAAGCCGTACGACTGAATGCGGTGCCTTGCAATCTAATTTAGAATTAACCCTCAGTTCTGTTATAATATTTGTTTGGGCAAAACTTGGAAGTGAGTGAGAAATTGAGGATACTTAGTTTTAGATATGAACTATGGAGTTCCCCAGTTATAAATGTTATTATAATACCTACAGGGTGGCAGGGAGATCGACGCACAACGTTTTACCATGGATACAGTACATGATTCTGAACCCCCAAGAGTCTGTTGTAATATTTTGTAGGCTATTAAAAAAAAATTTGCTGTTCTGTACAGACGCCAGCACATCAAGCTACCCGAAACTGTCAAATTTTCCCAATCAACCTTGAACCTAATGCTTTAGCGATAAAATTAAAAATCTATTAAAGAAATTTGAAAGATTGTAGTAGCTTGATGTGCTGGCGTCTGTACATTTTGACCGCGTAGATATTGCAGTTTTTATTTTTATTTTTTATTACTGGTTAAATGTGTCTACGCTGGTCTAGAATCATGTGCTGAATTCACGGTTACAGTTTTCGCGTCGAGGACCTTGCCTGTATGTTGGTTTTAAAATGTTTTAAAACTTTAGTCGGTTAAAACAAGCTTTTTGTACACTAGGTTAGGTTAAATATAAGTAAGGAAAGAAATAAAGAAAAGTACGTTAATTGGCATTATGGCAAAAAAATACACCTAAGTTATGACTGGCCCAATAACTGAGTAATCGGCTTCTATGCTTCGGGTCACAAGTTAGATTCCCACCACAGGTAAACCAGGACAAAAATATTTGCATGACGTACTGTCGATATTTTTGCAGTGTGGTTTTTAGTGATTTTATTCACTTAACAGATTTGTCTATAAACGCACTATTTCAATAGAAATAGCTGAAACACGCAACTTTTACAGGAACGAAAATGGTTAATATTTTCACAGAATTTTAGTTTTTTATGAGTATTTTATTAAAGCTTGCTTTAAAATACCATTTCAAAGACCCGGTTTATGATGACGGGTTGTATGAACATCAAAATTTTGTTTATTAAAACATGTTCAGCAAAGCTCCAAAATAGCATTAAAAACCTGGGTATTTTCCTGCTTTTTGTACTATAGAGGTTTGTCTGCCGAAGGCAACCTCATATAGTACAGGCCGGCTATAATTTAGCGCGGGTTACATTCGAACGTTCAAGCTAATGTCATATATTTTCTATTAGGATTTTTGCTTAGAACTGAGAGTGGTAATTTGGTCAGAATTATGTAAAGACGTTCAGACAATATAATCTTAAAGGAGTCTTATAGTTGTTTGATTCCTCCCGTAACCTCAGAGGGCTCCTCAAGCCCCTACAGTACCGCTTACATCTAAACTAACGTATACGTTGTTTTTCTTTTATATTACGTTGTTTTAATGATGTCAGGACTGTTTTAATGGAGCAGTGGTGGCAAAGTACTAGCGGCCGCGACTTACAAGTAGGTCGTAGGTTCGAACCCAGACAGGCGCATTTCTTTGTGTAAATAATTTCAACATCACTGCTCTCAAATCGGTGAAGGAAAACGTCGTGAGGTTACCGGCATGTTCTAAAACTAAAAATTCGAAGACGTGACATCTACTAACTCGCACTGGGCCCGCGTTGTGGATTTGTGCCCACTCCCTCCTGCCGAGAAGAGGCCTGTGTCCCAGCAGTGGGAACATTATAGGCTGATTATTATGCTAATAATGTCAGGATTTTTTTTAAGCAATTCATTTAGATTAGATAAACTTCACGCAAAATGGTCCACTTGAAGGACTAAGTGCGGAAACCAAACCCATAACATAGAATACAGGTTAAATGTAAAAAATGTAAAAATTTAAGATAAGGTGACCAAATGGGCGGTCATTGGAGCAAGGAACTATATGTAATGATGGTGATTAAGGAGAGTACATTGAGCACGCTTTATCGACACAGGCAAGGCATTCCATAACCGCACTGCTTGAACTGTAAAACTCAAAACCCTTGTGATAGTTTTTATATTTAGTATTATTTACCAAAATCCCAAATAAACTTTTCATTCTGTTTATTTTCCTAATTACCAAACATAACATCACGCCCTCACGTATTCCCGAAGGGATAGGCAGAGGTCTATTTATAGAACACCCACATTTCGCCAGTTATGTTTAAGTTCCATTTAATAGGGCGAGCCGGGCAAATCCAGACCAGATTTTCCTAAAGTAAAATAATAATAAATAGTAATTAAGTAAAAGTAATTTAGATTATATCAGTAAATACGTACCCATTTCATTTTAACAAAATTTCTCCCAGTCTGTTTTTGATTAGTATAAGGAAAATATATATTTTTTCCTTATGAAGTGATTAAGTGGATAAACAAGTTAAGCTACGATGAAGTAGAGAATCTTCTATTAAATATAAGGTAAAACCGCTTCCGTATAAAACAACCACACACACACATACACATACACACACACTCGCAAACAGAATAATGATAACTAATAAAAATTATTAATTCATAAACTTTTATTTAGTAACATGTTACACTAATTGTAAGATATAAAGGAGCGCCTCCTGGCATAGGCATCTATATGCTCAAAAGGAGACGCCACGAACTGTATACTGTACAACGTGAAATAATGAAATAAAACATTCTTGATTTTGATTTGATTTGAACTCCTGTTTTTGAAGCCGTGACGTGTTGCCGAGGGTTAAGGTCATGCCGGGTCAGCGGGATTGTCTGGAAGGGTTACTGCTACCCCGGAACATAAAGGGCGAAGGAAGGAACATGGGTGGGTTTTAGTCAGTAAGAGTCTGACACTCCCTTCCGCTCCACCCAGAGCGGGAGGGGTCATTTGATGATTTCCCACCAGAAAAAAAAAGGGGGTTAAGGTCCGCCTCCGAGTTCGTATCAGAGAGAGCTTTTTCTCCAAACTTTTACATAACATGTACGTATGTACAATCAAGGGCAATAATATGTACGCAAACACATTCAAAAGCAAGTTTCTCGTAGAGGTCAAATGGTTGTCATGTGACATTAGTCACAAAAATATAATGTGTATTCACAAAACTATACAGGGTGACTGGGACATTGAAGCGCAAACTGTAACCATGAATGCACATGATTTTAGACTCCATAAATTTTTTTCGAAGGTTATCAAAAAAACAGCTGTTTCATAGAAAAGTGGTCGCAATGTATGGAACAGCATTTTTTTTTAATAACCGACGAAAAATTTCATCCCAGGGATTTCAGTTCAGAATTCTGAATAGACATGGTTATAGGTTGCACGTCGATATCCCTGCCACCCTGTACCTGTAATTTCTGACTGTGTAAATCCAAGGCTAATTGTTGTTTATACTTCTATAATACACTATATGAAGCTGATTAGATAAGTATACTGTATACTGAAGCTGTTGATAAACGTTTGGTAACTAATAGATAAATATATGTGCGAACTACTTAAATATTAATCAAGTCTTTAGTAGAAAATCATGATTGAATTTCACAAAGTGTTCCATTATTTTCCCTTGGTTGTTATACCGTGTTTGTTGCTATAATAACTCAAGTTTCCTGAGCTTGGAGAGAAACTTGTGACGTAGGTATGTAACAGAGACGAATGACGTCACTCAATCTCCGTCGGGTTCTACGAAACTACAATAAAACTTTTAAAGTATGAGAAGTGCAACATCATCGTATCTACGATAATAATAATTATAATTTGCCTTAATAATACAAGTAATTTTATAACTTAGGAAGGGTGCTGGTTGCAACACCTACCTGATTTGTTAACTAGTATAAGTCAAGTTTACAATATCGCTCAAAACTCCAGTGGCATGCTAAGGACTACATTGCTACGAACTGTGCAAGCACGATACAGCCAGTGTATGTGCGCGTATGACTGATGTCTCAACATTCCACAGATAACACACACTATTGAACTGACGTCGCACTACGCGAAATAACATTATATTTCTGTTGCATTTAGAATACGTGTCATAGTGGCGACCTGTTCTTACCAGTGCATTGCTAAAATTCGCGTAAGTGTAACATGTGCTGGTAGCTGTTTGGGCTAAGTAATGGATTCACGATCAACGAAGTCTGAGTTCGAGTCTTAATTACAACGTGTGGCTGTTTTTTGTGTCTTTAAAAAAAAATTGTATTTTAAGCAAAAATTTGTTAGGTAATATTTATGTTCATTTATAATGTTATTCATGCTTATTTTTTATTTATAAGAAGTTAAATATTAGTTATTGTATTATTACTTAAAACTTAACTATTTATGTGATTATGTATTTAATTTATCTTTTCGGTGTTGGAAGGTGGAAAAAAAAGTCGTGCCGAATGATAACAAAAATCTCTATTCGTTATATTTATTTATAAAATTAACAAATGTTTATGAGAATTGTGACGTCACATTCCTGCCTATACTAAAAGAACTTCTGTTGTTTTCCGTTCATAAGATTTTTAGTTATAGGTATACCCACAATAACATAACAAGGAAAGAATATTCTAATAACACAAATATAATTCTTGATAGTACCTATTATAGGTATTGGTATTAAGCAGAGTTTATTGAAAAGTAATATATGATTTAGACTTTATGAACATGTTTTTTTATGTAACGTCACAATGAAGTTATAGCCTTTTTTTTCTGTTTGGAAATCATCAAATGACCCCTCCCACTCTGGGTGGAGCGGAAGGGAGTGTCAGACTCTTACTGACTAAAACCCACCCATGTTCCTTCCTTCGCCCTTTATGTTCTGGGGTAGCGGTAACCCTTTCGGACAATCCCGCTGACCCGGCAGGCTTCGGCCCTAAGGGGCCCCTCGAATTATGCTGACATCTCTTTGAGGCGCGCGTGGAACACTTACGCGCCGTCCGGCACGGGCCTGGTCCTGATCGGGCGGTGAGCTACCCATTGCTCTCCGCCCGCAGGCCCGCGCCTACGGTGACCGGTAGTCGTCACCCGACTCCCGACGCCCGGAGCGTCTCCCGCGGCGGCTGGGACGGGAGGCTCTCTCCCTCATCCGTCCCGCCACCTCCTTCGCTAGCATGACTGCTTCGCAGAAGGAGGTGACTGCCTCCTACTCCCTCTCGCCCCGGACCATGGCTTCCACCAGGGCCGGGCGCGAGAGGCCGCCGCCGCTGCCGATCGTCTCTACGAGGACACGGCGGTGCTCCGCCCAAGCGGGGCAGACCTCCACCGTGTGCTCCACCGACACGGTGGAGCACCCGGCACCTCTGGAGGACGGAGCACGGAGGAGGTCCTCTGGGCGATCCTGGCAATGGTGACACCCGGGCGTTTCCTCCCGCCTAATGATGTGCAGGAACCTCCCGAAACTTCCGTGTCCGGTGAGGACCTGCGTCAGGCGGTAGGTGAAGGCGCCGTGGCGCCTCTCTAGCCACTCCTCAAAGAGGGTTCTTATCGCCGCTATCGCGGCGTGCCCTAAGTTATAGCCTTAAGTGTTCATATTATTGACGAAAAGAAGATTGAAACTAAACCTGAAGTTCAGATCATTAAATAATTACGGATATATCAATAGGTACTAAATATTTAGTTACACCGTCTAATTATTAAAACTAAAACATCTAAATAGGTTATTTGAGTATAGTATATTTGGATTTAGGATATTTGGATATAGGATATTTGATAAATAGGACAATTGTCTTGGAAAAATGTTATTTGTGTCAACTCATCAGCTGGGTAAATGTTGCGCACAATAAGTAGCAAGATATCGTCTAACAATTCTACATATTATAAGTAGAACTGTTGGCGCGTGGAGGAATAATAACCAGTTCTCCTGGCCCTGCTGCACTCATCCATCCCCACATATTAATTGTAATTCGACCTTAGTCTGTATTAGGGATAACGTTTTTATCAGACCAGCGAGTGTTATCCTTGCGCCATAAATGAAGCCTACCCTTTTAACTAGATTTGAATGTCTTTTCATCTGAAAATATGGTAGTATTCCAGCCAAAATCTGAATAATCCCGTGCGAAACGTAATCGTTCTTGTTTATGTCTCTCTGTCAAGAAGGGCTTTTTAGCAAGTCTTCTGTGATGCAAGCCTTCAGCGTGTAGGGCACGGCGAACAGTTTGCAATGAGGTGTCGAATAATACCGCAAACTGTCTGTATGATGCGAAAGCATTTGTTTCATACTCGCTCACCATAGGTAGTCGCTGCGCCTCGCTAATAGGCGACGGCCTTTCACTTTGCTGTCGACTAGCAAGGCTACCCTCTTCCAGCGACTTACAGTATTCCCTTTTTTTTTTTCAGTATTCCCTAAAACTAAAAAAAATGTGATAGTAGGCAGCTATAATAAAATAGTAGTGACTACATTTTTATATAATATAATAATATTTATTTTATTTAATATTTAAATATTAAAACTCTGCGTTTATAAATCCAATAATAAACACTATTTATTTATCTTTTAGGCCTCATGATGGATTTAAAAAACAATAAAAAGATTTAATCCATATGTCACCAAATAATCTTAGGTAAAATTTCAAATAAAAGTTTAAGTTACAATTCATAAATATAATACTCACATTCAGTCCGGTTTCATCAGATATTTCTGTTCTATTAAGACCACTTTTATGCAGCGCAATAATAGTCGCCCCCGCCTCAATATTAATATTTGCCTGCATTTTGAGAATAAATACAATAACGCCATCTATTAAATCACACGTCTCTAACCAATAAATACAACCAAATGACAACGTTCATTCCGATCAAGTTCATAAAACACATGTCTACCTCACAGAAATCTAAATTCTATATTTAGTTTTCTTGCTTAGAAGCTTGGTCCTGAAGTCGGACTGACATGGTGGCGTTTTTGTACAAACACTTCAACACCTCGATGTACCGATAGTCGATTTGGCACCGTTGGAGAGACTGCAGTACAGCCCAGGTCTCGATCGAATCGAAGGCTTTCTCGTAGTCCACAAACGCTAAACAGAGTGGCAGGTTATACTCTTCGGTCTTCTGTATAACTTGCCGCAGCGTATGTATGTGGTCCACGGTGCTAAAGCCTTTTCGGAAACCGGCTTGTTCGGGAGGCTGAAAATCGTCAAACCTGCGCGCGAGACGATTCGTGATGACTCTTGAAAACAACTTGTAGACATGGCTTAGAAGTGAGATGGGCCTATAATTCCTCAACTGGGCATTGTCGCCCTTCTTGAAGAAGAGTACCACCACACCCCTGCACCATGCCTGTGGCGTTTTCCCCTCGAGTATGACGGAATTAAACAGCTTCTGAAGGGCCTCAAGTACCGGTTTTCCACCCGCCTTCAGGAGTTCGGCCGTAATTCCGTCATCACCTGGTGCTTTGTTGTTCTTGAGCTGTTTCAGAGCCATCCTAATCTCGTACAGGCTGAAGTCCGGGATGTCTTCGGTATAGTGTCGGGTCAGTCTAGCTCTTGGGTCGTTTGCTAGATCTACAACGGGTTTACTGGTTGACGTGTACAACTGTCCATAGAACTCCTTCTGAAGCGAGGGGTGAGACAGGGAGACGTCATATCTCCGAAACTGTTCACCGCTGCACTAGAGGATATCTTCAAGATTCTGGACTGGAGAGGGCTAGGCATCAACGTCAATGGCGAGTACATCACTCACCTTCGGTTTGCCGACGATATAGTGGTCATGGCTGAGACCATGGAGGACCTCAGTATAATGCTCGATGACCTCAGCAGAGCTTCCGGAAGAGTGGGTCTTAAAATGAACATGGACAAAACCAAGATCATGCTGAATGCCCATGTCACACCCACTCCTATCAAGATCGGAGACTCAACACTCGAAGTTGTAGACGATTATGTGTACCTGGGACAAACGGTCCAGTTAGGTAGGTCTAACTTCGAGAAAGAGGTCAATCGTCGAATCCAACTCGGCTGGGCGGCGTTCGGGAGGCTGCGCGGTATCTTCTCGTCCAACTTACCACAGTGTTTCAAGACGAAAGTCTATGACCAGTGTGTGTTGCCAGTGATCACATACGGGACTGAAACGTGGTCGCTCACAATGGGCCTCATCAGAAGGCTTAAAGTCACTCAAAGGGCAATGGAGAGGGCTATGCTCGGAGTTTCCTTGCGTGATCGAATCAGAAATGAGGACATCCGCAAGAGAACCAAGGTTACCGACGTAGCCCGAAGAATTGCCAAACTTAAGTGGCAGTGGGCAGGGCACATTGCTCGCAGAACGGATGGCCGATGGGGCCGAAAAGTTCTGGAGTGGCGACCGCGAACCGGAAGACGTTGCGTTGGAAGGCCTCCCACTAGGTGGACCGATGACCTGGTGAAGGTTGCGGGAATCCGCTGGATGCGAGTCGCACGGGACCGGTCAATGTGGCGACACTTGGGGGAGGCCTATGTCCAGCAGTGGACGTCTATCGGCTGAAATGATGAATGATGATGATTTAGTTTTCTATGATCTACCTTTCTAACTTTACGAAATGTGTGAACAAAGCGAACAAGATAAAGAATAATTATATTATTTCTGTCCCATTACTTCCAATCGAGTAAAAACTTACAAAAAGTCGATGTACTGCGTGAGATTTGAATACACGGCTCACTGATTCACGCATCTATCTGCACGCGCTTAACCGCTAGGTCATCTTAACTCATATTATAACGTTGAAATTATGAACTCACTTGTTGACGATAATGTGTTTATTTTCTTGAAACTAGAAGGACGTAAGTCAAATTAAACGTCTAGCTATTGCTTTGTGAGATTGCCTATGGACTTTTGGTCGACACTATAACTACAGATTACTACTAATAAAAAACTATTTAATTCTAACATTGTTATTTGCATATTCAAGGTGTACTTGAAATACCTGGAAACCTCTTAAGGGATCATTGTACTCATCATTATGAACAACTTTTACTACAGGACTAACCCTTAATTCGCGAAAAAAAAACAGCTGCTCTATTCATTCAAAATGTAAGGAACAGCTGATTTTTTTCACGATTTCAGAAAACAAATTTTCAGTGTGATCTCTTATTACTCTTACCTATTAAAAACTGTAAGAAATGCGAAACGTGGTTGTATTATAGTTAAGCCTCTGCCGAACCCTTCGGGGATTACAGGCGTGATATTATGGTAACAAAAACATATTAATCTTATAAGTACAATGAGACAAAATTTAACTATCAACCTCGTTGTTTTTAAATTAGATATTTTTCATATTCATTAATTAATAAAAAGGCTTTAGGTAAACGCAGCATTACAAGCTTCAAACGCTAGACAAATTAAACTAACAACGAAAATCTCTATCTAATACGAATGTAATCCTACATTTATTTCACTATTGTAATCCAATCAAATAATACCCCACTTCTACCTGTTTTCAATTATTGAAATGGTACTAATCCGTTTAAGAGATTAACACCGAAACAAATAGGAAAATATTACACAAACGGACGGATATAGGATTATAGTTGTGTATAAATTAAATTTGAAAACATGGTTTTGCTATTATCTCACTTGTGCACAAAGCTAGGAAAATCCGTGGATTTATTTTATGAATATAATGCAGGTACTTTAGCTTTTGGCCGTGGTTTCGTTCGCATGGGTTTTGCAATTATTTATTTGGAAATGAGACGAGTATTTTCTCTCTGAAGGGCTTATGACTTTGTATACAGCATGTATCAGAAATGTGTGGTCATATTTAAAGGTTTACAGACCATCAATCTGACCAACTTTATCCATTGGACCAACACCGTAAACACAAAAAAAAAATCAAGTGTCCCATTCAAAACTTTAATACCTACTCGACCCAAATAACAACGTCTGATAACTTATTCACGATTACGATGTTTATTTATTTATTTAAACTTTCCGGACAAAAAAGGTACGGTATTCTCTACCAGTCAACCAAGGGTGGCGAAGAGATTAGATGGCAGGTGCGTTGGTTGAGAAGATGATAAAAAAACTATTAATAATATAACTTTATGTTGGTCACATGGAGAAACTGGTTCAGTTTGATGTTCTGTACTAAAAATGTGTCTTAAATATGTCTACATTTTTTTGATACACGCTGTATAAGGTATAACCCTACCTGGGTTAGTCCATATGGGAATTGGGGACCAGTCTCATTTTATATGGAGATGTTTGTGTAAGAGGAATTCATAGACTAATTAATTCATTTGTTTAACTTGTTATTGGAGATGTTTGCACAAAGTTACGGTTTAATTAAATATCGATTATTTACCCAAGGTAGGTTTGTATTTAACCATATATTAAGTAGAGTAGGTAACCGACATAGCCCGAAGAATTACGTAGCGTTGGAAGGGCTTTTTTTTTAACTTGGAGAAATTCTCATGCATTCTGCACTACCACGGGGAGATAGTGCAGTTATGTGGGACTCTAACCCACTAAAACTCCACGGTGTCCTCCTCTGCCGCTTACGGCGGGAACACGGGCATGCCTTAGCACCCATCTGTGAACCCGCCGCGGCCGTCCGTCACCGGACCCTCCTCTCTGGGGAGTACTCCCCATCACCGGCGCACCAGAACACATGGCACGCCGTGACCACCCCAGGGACCAAACCAGCACATGGGCGCCAGACAACCCCGTGTCTGAGCACCCTTGGGCCCCCTGCGACGGGTCAGGTCATTGGCCCCCCGCCTGCCAATTTTCGGCCGCAGAGGATAGGGAGAACGGCCAACGTCATACCAACACTCCTCTTCCCCTGCGGCCCGACCGCGTGGCGACCCCGACAAGGCCGCGGAAGGTAGAGAGAGCGACGCACCGCAATAACGGCACTCCTCCCCCGCCGCGGCCTCCAACCCTCAGCCGTGATACCTCCCATACCACATCACGGCCCGCCTCAGTTGCGATGTCGTCCAAGCGGCACCGCAACCTACTTGTTGGCCGCTACGTCGTTGGCTTACTGGCAAAGCCCTGACGAGCGGCCCCTCCTCGGGTTCCTCTTAGCTTCACCGTGATTGTCCAAGCCACGGCTACTCAGCCCCCCTGCCTCGACAATGCGGGAACCCACCGGGGGGACCGTTGGAAGGCCTACCATAAGGTGGACCGACGACCTTGTGAAGGCAACACGAACCCGCTGGATGCAGGAAGCACAGATCCGGTCGAAGTGGAGGTGCTT
The DNA here is from genome assembly GCA_911387795.2 of Apamea monoglypha. Taxonomy (NCBI): domain Eukaryota; kingdom Metazoa; phylum Arthropoda; class Insecta; order Lepidoptera; family Noctuidae; genus Apamea; species Apamea monoglypha. Next base: position 8,442,809 of record OU426918.1, read on the forward strand.
GGGGGAGGCCTATGTCCAGCAATGGATGTCTGTCGGCTGAAATGATGAAGTAGAGTAGGTAAGCACCATAGATTGTCGTGTAGCGACAAGTAACTAACTTTAAATGAAGATAGTAAGGAAAAGGAAATTGAAGATATAAAAAAGATGGAGATGGACTGGTCAGTGGTGTGTAGTGTGTGGGTGAGGAAGGATGAAGATAAGTGATAGGTGGGTTGAGGAGGCTGCGGTGGAGTTGCAGATGGAGCTGAAGAGGTAGACCGACGCGAGGCAGGTGCCGGTGACAGGTGCAGGTGCAGGTGAGGTCAGGTGCTGGTGCGTGTGCGGTACGGAGGATACCCGTAGGCCCACGCGGCAGGAGTAGGACGCAGCACGGCAGCAGGAGAGAGCAGGCACGGCGGGGACGCAGTCAGCCCGCCAGGTGAGGCGACCCACTGATGAGGCGCGACCCAGTAGATTCAGGAGGGTCTTCTGAGGCGGCCCTCGGATGAGGCGCAGCCCAATAGGTACAGGAGGTTCAGGAGGTTCAGTACTTCACAGTGCTCCGTCTGTCGTAGTCTTATGTTAAAGTTGATGGCTGTGTCTGTGTACTAATTGTGGATAAAACGTGGCCTGGTGTCGTGAGGAATAGTCAGATCAGCGCCTAACGGTATCGGAATGCTTGTCTGACCTGGAGGAATGAATAAAGATAACTGTGAATATGTACATTATGTTACAAGATTTAAATCGCTAGATTTTCCCTCGCGGTACTAAGTCCCGTGAAACAATGTTAATACTGAGCTCAGACATTATTATATAGCGTCGCCATGACAATCAAGTCAAGTCACTGCGTCATTGTGTGTCAGAGGTGTCAAAACGAAACAGAAACGCGACTATTTTTTTACGCGTCAAAGCGAATCTAACGATTTAACCCTTCGTATGCCGAACGCGGATCCACACGAGACACAATGGCTTTTTAATTGTTTCTGTAATTACGGCGTTCAATCGGTTAAATTTTAGGTAAGCACACAAGATGGCGCAAGTTTGTAAATTAAAGTAAAATCGTGACTTCATGTTCCTAAGTTAATAAAATAGGTACTAAAAGATGACCGTAAAACATTAACGGCGTGGTTTATTTTGGAAATGACTAATTACTGCTCCCTTTAGAGCTCTTGGGCGACAAGTGGGCGCCGTTAGTACTTAATACAGACGCCAGTACATTAAGCTACTACAATCTGTAAAATGTATTTAATAGATTTTCAACTTTATCGCTACAGCATTAGATTCAAGGTTGATTGGGAAAATTTGTTAGTTTCGGGTAGCTTGATAACTGTACAAAATAAACCTAATAGGAGTAACGTCTCGAACTTGTGTCCTTCTAAGATTAAAAGCATTTATTCACACATGATCCTCCACAGCCCGACTTCACCCACTGCTGACTGAGCATAGGCCTGTCTTTTCAAATGCCATTCCCCTCGCCCCTGTACCAACCTCATCCAGGTTCTACTCGCGATGGTAACAAAGTCGTCCGCCCATCTCGCCGCCGGGCGACCGACATTTCGTGTTCCAGTCCTTGGACGCCACTCGGTCACTGCCTTACTCCACCTGTCATCACTTCGCCTTGCCAGGTGTCCTGCCATTTGAGAGACGCACAAAGGTCTTCCATATCGGAACACGTATTACGTGTTCATATGAAGGTATATATATGTGTGATATTGAAGGCCTTTGTGCGTCTTCGTATCTCGACGTTTGGAGCTGGGTCTGTACGAGCCAATAATGCTCATACAGCAAAAGTACGTTTACGCGTACCTTAATTACAAATCACTCAATTCAGTCGTCACTAAAACTCCGTCACGCGCTAATGTGCGGGTCGATAACTACCTAGCTCAGATAACTAAACGAACGCTTTAAACTGTTTCCACAAATATACTATTAAACTTAACAGTGGTTTGGAGTTCCATAGCTCCTCATCCGATATCTAAATATTCACACAGAGATGTAATAATTAATCTATAACATCACATATCACACACATACATAAAAGAATGAAATAAATTTCGTTACAAATAATTTACAAAAAGGCCTTCTACCTCGAAATACGTAACAAAATATTTAATTAAGGTTCTCCTTAAAATCAAAACGTTTATTATTTCCTGATTCAACGAAATTATTAAAATTACTAACATACTTAATTGCTTGACGATGACGTATAATGTTCCTTGTATAATTGGTGGTGAGTATTTTTGGTTCGTTGAATTAAAGAAAGAAAGAAAAAGTATTTATTGAGACTCGTACAGGAAGATCACAAACTAAACAAACCACAATAAAAAAAGAAAAACAAAATTATATAAATAGAAAGTAAAAATAATAATAATTGACAGAAAATTCATCCAAAAATAGATCTAAATCTCAAGTCAGGTTTATTTTCTACACAATTTCATTCAATACCCTCACTGACACTGTGTTGGGAACACAGTCAGTTCCAGAATATTGTAAAACAAACGAAGGAAATATGTGCAAACATTATTTGCCGCGTTCCTGAGACGAACAAAATGGCCCTTGCACCGCCCAGAGTGGTACTCCAGGAGTTCTCCAACGCACTAGTTCAGACAGAGTCTAGTTGGAAACGTTTTATATACGAGACTAATATACATGAACACCTAGCCAGGACTGGAAACTATAGAACTTATTCAGAAGTGTACAGGGTCAAATTAATTAGTTAGCGAAACTCTGCACTTCAAACATCATCTTTATATTTTCTTTGCTCCTGTTTCATGTTTATTATATATATACATGTATATAATAATATATACTATATATAAGTAGTCGTGTGTGTGTGGTGTAGTGTGATTAGTATAATATACAAGTTACAATATATATTTATTTTTAAAAACACGAGTACAGTATACTTTATGTATGTATTTATTGTATTATGTAAATGGTACACGTCAGACTACCTACAGTATTTGTCTCTCCTTCCCCTTTTTAAGCCATCCAAAGGTTGTCTTTAAAGTTCGCTCTTAGCGATAAGACCGCCCATTGTCTGAGTACTCTCTATAATTTATATGGTGTACATAATATTCTCTTCGATTCTTCCAAAACGTTATGGGTAAATAAAGTAAGTAAGTAAGTAATATTTAAACATGAGAAAACAAATATTGACGATTTTTTTTTTAGTTCAACTATCGTATATGTAGTGTCGTAACTTGAAATATCTACCTATCACGTCACGGCGTTTCGCTAACTAATTTAATTTGACCCTGTAGAGATTGAAAGAGATGATTAATTTTTCAGTCACGGAAACTGATTGTTTGGCATTTTAACGATCAAACCTGTATTTGTAAATTCGAATAACAACTTTCATTCTGTATCGGTCATATGAAGTCTTGGATTGAAATGACAAGATCTGCTTGAGTATACACCCATAATCAGCCTATTTTGTTTCTACCCCACCTTACCCTACCTCTAAAGCTCAGGAGTCTTACTCCTGAGTTTAAGAAGTACATAGGTATTATAAATACACTCTTGAATGGAGTAGGTAGGGTGTAGGAAGTAGTAGTAGGTAGTCTTACATTGCTTTTTCCATAAAACAATATAAAATATCCATCAATCTGCCTAGCCTTTTCCAACTATGTTGGGGTGGGCTTCCAGTCTAACCGGATGCAGCTGAATACCAGTATTTTACATGGAGTGACTGCCTATCTGGCCTTCATAGCGCAGTGGGTAACGCGATACCTCTTGGTAAGACTAGCCCTCAGACTATTCAGCTTCGGATTAACCGTAATGACTGTCAAAGATCTACGAATGACAGCCGTGACCAATAGCTTAACGTGCTTTCTGACGCGGGGAGGGTCTCGATATGTAATGGATGGTCACCCATCCATGAACCAACCACGGTAAGCCTGAAGTTCGATGTCTTTAGCCACGAGCTCCTCAAATCAATAAAAATATCTACAACGTAAATTCTGAAAGGATTCCCACGCTTATCAAAGTATCGTTCACCGTACATAATTTCGCTAATCTGTCGGTTATTTACGAACCTTTTTCTTCTCATATTTTCAGCTTATCTTTTCCCAAATTAAACAAAATAACAAACAACTGATTTACACACGCTTTTTGTGTCATGTCCAGTTCAACAGATTTACGGTTCACGAGATACAAAGCTATTAATTTTTATACCTTGTATCAACGGAATTATCCTTTGTATCTCCTAAATTAACATTTTAAATGTTGATACGAATGATGAAAAGGAGAAATTATGAAAACAGGCCATTTTAATGTTTCGTATACGGGTTCAATCGTTATTTGGAAAATTCGATTTAATTATTATTATATGCTTTAAATTTTTACAGTGAATTTTGTATTTTTATTTTATCTATTTTGCGGAACTTTTGAAGGTAGGACTATGGTTTCAGGTATCATAACAATTATTTATTCTTATTGCTACGTACTCATATCTTAAATATACGTATTTTATATTGAAACCGCCAATGAAAAAGGGAAACACTGTGCCTTTTTATGGAGTTATTGAAATAGATTCGATTTTATATAAATTTTAAATATTGTCTATTAGGAGCATAATAATCGATGCATAGTCTTAATTAATCTAATTATCTTGGTGTATGATGTATTTAGGTACAAGCAGCATCATCATAGTCCCATTACCGTATGATCTATATAATTATTGTTAGCTAATTCGCCCTTCAGCTAATTAGGCAGCAGATGCCTATGAGATACGGAAATTAGCTTTGTGCCAGATTTCGCAGATCACGACCACCTGCAGGTCTTAGTTACCTACTTGTGTTTGTGCGCCAAGCCACGAACAAAATTAGTTTGATTTCAGTTAACAAAAGAGGTCCATATTTAATATAACTGACAATGCGACAAAATTATTTGTCAAAAAAATTAAAACTGACACAATGACATTTTTTTCTTTTGAATGATATCTCGTTTTAGATAAACACAGTCGTAATTATAAATATTAGGTACCTTCAATTAATTGAAAATGATGTCATAACAACAACACAGTTTCAGGAAAACTATTACAGAGAATGTAAAGTTGCTACAAAATCCAAATAAACTTGGGTAAACTTGAAAGTTTTCATTTCTTGCAACGTTTTCTTTAGTAGAGTAACTGTTTCGTAATGGACGAAACGACTTTAATAAATAAAGTAACACCCCTAAGGATGCCCGTACAACTGTAACTTTTAAATTGGTTCAGAATAAAAACTTCCAAGTTCTACCAAGTTTTGCATATTTTGACTGAACTTATATTCCTGCAAGAAGACTGCATAGAATGAATAGGAAGTGACCTTTCGTGATATAATATTATCTTTTTACCTATTGATATAGTCACTGCCTTCTGACCAGCGTTGGGCTTTTTTTTTCGATATAGGTCGACAAACAAGAAATAAAATTGTTTATTTTGTAAATAAGATTTCGGAATCACTACTAAAAGACATATTAAAAAATAATAAGCTAGATTGAGTCGACATTTCGTATCTGACTACCCCTGAGGAGAAATGGCGAAACAAACTCAGCGGTCAAAGTCTCTTTTAAAGTCAGACATGATTTTGTTCATGTAAAAACCATGTAGAGAAGGTCTTTTAACGAATGAACCACCCAGACTTGAGTGAACCTGGCCAGTCAGTGCAGGAATTTGCCAGTCGTCTTGTAGCTCAACTCCGATTAAAGGAGCTCAACGACTCGACGAACAATACCAATATTACAACATTATTAATACAACATTTGAGCAGGCCGCTTAAAGTACCCAATCCACTAGACGATCATTAAACCAAACTGAAAAGAAAAAAAAATACCCACATCACATTCTCGTCTTCATATTCACAATATTTAAAGTAATATAGTAATTTTGTATTAATATTCATCAATGCCAATGTGTGTCAATGTCAAGCGGGCGACCGTCATGGCCCGACCTTATTGTAAGTGGTCACAGCCGACTATAAGAACGGCGCCATCCTAGGTCTCCATCATCCCAGGATGATGTATGAAGATGAGGCCCAGGCCTCAGAACACCTCTGCCGCGAAAATAATGATGGGAAACCGCTTAACGAATTCCACTAAGAAACATGACCATGTATATTATGTCGCGAATTCGAGTAGCAGAAGATCATGATCGTTAATAGTAGCATTCGGAGCAAAATTTCGTCGCATTCGCCTAAGTAAATACAGTACAGGTTTACTTCCGACCTCTTAGATTAGTTTTTACATAAAATCAACATCAATTTTACCAACAAATCGAAGATTCGTTTTATAAACTTGTTGACTTTCTCAGATACGTGCGAAACAAACGCAGCACTGCAACAAAATAGTGGGTTGAGCGCGGAGGTGTACCTGGCTTCCCAGCAGATCGGCGAAATCACGCGGGAAAGAGATAGAATCATATTTAAATCTGTGCGTTAGAACGGGCAGTTTTGCTTATGATTCGCGTGTCATACAACGAACAAGTCATGGCGGAACTATAGCGGTTTTGCTGCTATGGTTTCGCGGCAGATTTGTGATGGCTCAAAATATCTCCTGTGCCTAATAACATCATTAAACCGAAACATAGGTAACAGAAGTAATGGTGATAGTGCATTCTGGGACGACCTCCTTTACTAGCTCTACTTACCCTTACATATGCACATGTAACTGTGTACCACTCAATTACTTAAATACGTTAATCTTTACGTACATATTATAAATTAACGCTTTTCGTCTGTCTATATGATCGCGTTGTGCTTCTAAACAACGCAACGAATTTTGATGCGGTTTTCAGCATCATTTAGAGAATTTATTGTGAAAAGTGTATGTGTATAATACATTAATACTAAATAAACATATTATAATAAAGAAATCTTGATGTTCCGGCAAGCTGTAAAAGCCGTGCGATGTCAATCAAAACATTTTCACACGAACGAATCTGTGTGCCATGCACTCATGCCGTAAAACAAAGCGGAAACATTTAAAACCCAACACGGCGTGTCCAAATTATCTCGTGACCTTTAAACAGAGCATACTGTCAACAACGCCATATTTCACAGAAACGGACCTTCGATCCTCAGGGAGTACCTTAACAAGTTTACAAGGAACCCCGAGAACAACACAAAACACTAGTAAATTATTTAGTTTACAAACTGTGTCATATTCTATTTGTGGCTTTTGATGGAGTCTTGATTCTGTTTACATAAGGTTATTTATTTACTGTTAAAGTCTTGATGTGCTTGGTAACTCTGTAACTAGGTACCTACTCCAGGATTCGCACTTTGATATTTTATAGGTACTTCTGTTTGTTAATTATGTGAAAGTAGTGTCAAATTAATTGTTCTTGTATGTTCGTTGTAAGAGTAACCTATAGACCATTTTGTGACTACCCCGTTGATGTCGTGGTCGCAAGCGCGACTACTGAGCGAGATCCTGGGTTCGATTCCCAGGTCGGGCGAAGTGTTATTGTTGGTGGCTTTATATCTCCATGTTTCGGAAAGCACGTTAAGCCGTCGCGTCGGTCATGCGCCTGATATTCTCCGGTAGTATTGGATTGCCGTCCCATCGGATTATGAGAGTAAAGGAACAGAGAGTGCTCCTGCGTTTGCGCACACACTTGTTCACTATAATATCTCCTGCGTACTCGTACCTGGTTTACGACGATGTTAGAACAGGAAGGTACCTAACTACCTTATATGAAAAAACAACTGCTCCGTTGGTCTAGTGGTAGAAAGCTCTACTGCTAGAGCAGAGATCTTGGAATCGAACCCGGGTTCGATTCCAAGATCGGGCAAAGTTTTATAAAGTTTTTCCTTTAGAATTTTTTCAGTAACAGCCCGGAACTTGGACTGACCGGTAGATGATAATTCACGCCCCCTATTTCGTGGGACTATAACTAGCGAAATTTTGGTGAAGGAACAATAGGTACCCAGGAGGCCCGCAGTTGCGGGTTGCGGACCAGTCGGGGGTTGCGGAAGGCTCGTACGTTCTCGCGACCCCCAGCATAGGTGTGAGCTGGAACACCGGGGTGGCTTTTAGTCAGGAAGAGTCTGACAGCCCCCCAAGGCGGAGCACATCCATGAGGATTTTCCACCCGGAACAAAAGGCACTATAGGTACACCTCTGCCACTCTTCAGGGAGTACAAGTTTTTTTTTTTTTTTAAACGTTGCTCCACACTAGGAATTCTCCTGTATCGTGGGTGTTTACAAACATTTAAACTCACATACACAAACAGCCAGACCCGGAACAACTACTTGTAGGTTATACAAATATTTGTTCCGTGCGGGAATCGAACCCGCGACACACAGCGCAGCAGTCAATCGCTTAACCACTGCGCCAACCGTGCCGTCAAAAAGTGTGATGTTATTATTACTACACTAATGACTGAATGGATGACTGATGATGATGAATGAATGGAAAAAAAAGAAAATAAGTAACAATTACAAATACAAATTGTGAAACGCTCTGTCAGTTATAACTGCATACGGAGTACCGAGGGCGGGAGCGATGCGGGATTTCTGCGTTATTTGCTATTTATATCTCGCGGAATCCATACATATTAAATTATTACGCAAAAATCTCGATCATGTACCGCCAACAATCCGCCCACACTCCGCCTTCCATTCAATGCAAGCGATACTCGATATAGATAAATGATGTAAAAAAGCGCCCAAGTGCGAGTCGGACTCGCGTACAAAGGATTCCGTACCACAAGGGAAAAAAAAACACCGAAAACACGTTTCTTGTATTTACCTCTGTAGCGGTATCCACAACGCCACATGCGAACAACGCGTGATACTGACGCACGAATCCTGCATCTCGCAAGCAGAGTTTACCGCGCAATTAGCATATACACAAACTTTCCAACATAAATCGTTGGGCAGTTGCCCGCTAGACACAACATCCGTCTGGTCGCAGGATCCTCCCTTTTCTATGGAGTATGAGTGAATTTTACACCCTGTTCCTCATACCTCTAAACCTCCTTTAATTTTTAACTTTATTATGTTTATCGAAATACATACTCTGTGAAAATTTCAACTGTGTACCTATTACGGTTTATGAGATACAGCCCGCTGACAGACAGACGAACGGACGGACGGATAGATGGACGGACGGAAGGACAGCGGAGGCTTAGTAATAGGGTCCCGTTGGCACCCTTTGGGTACGCAACCTTAAAAAGTATAACTTCAAAGCAGTACCATAATAATCAATATAAAACACACTGAAATGTGCAGCCACTAAACATGGCTTCTCCTGACATACAGGTAGGTATGGCTATTACCGATTAGGTATTTGAATTATTACCGTTGGGTGACTAGACTATACAGACTCGTCAGAAGCCCGAAAATCTGACAACCAGTCTTACCAAGGGGTATCGTATTACCCAGTAACTGGGTTGTTGAGGTCAGATAGGCATTCGATCCATGTAAAATATTGGTATTCAGCTGCATCCGGTTAGACTGGAAGCCGAACCCAACATATTGGGAAAAGGCTGGGCAGATGATGACCTAACTACTGTTATTAGCACAAAGTACTTATAAAGCTTAGTAACTTTAATTATGTTTAAAATATCACAGTTCCTGAAATTAATTAGGTAAAACCTTAATTCCTGCAACATTGGTTTACCCAGCAAGTCCTATTCTATACAAAAAACGTCTGTTTGTAATGTCAAAATAACATTTTTTTACTAAATGCATAGTTATGAAAGTATCATAATCAGCCTATAATGTTCCCACTCCTGGGACACAGGCCTCCTCTCAGTGAGAGGGTGTGGACCGTAATCCACCACGCAGGCAACGAAAAGTATATTCGGTAATATTATGAAAGTATATTCGGTACTTATAACAAAAAAAAACAATTTTTTTTTTGTCCCAGATAGAGGGGGCGGGACCACCTAGACGCGTACCGCAAGGGTTCGATCGAGGTGGCTCTAGAAAAGGATGCCTGAAAGGTTTTGGGGGAGGCTTTTGCAAAGCAGTGGGAGTGTAGGTTAAATAAAAAAATTGTCTGTCTGTTTGTTCCGGCTAATCTCCAAAACAGCTGAACCGATTTTCACTGGCAGATAACTGGTGTTATAAGGAGTAACTTTGACTACTGTTACGGTTAATTTTAGAAAAAGAATTCGGGTTCCGCGGAAAAAATTAAAACCCATTAAATCCAATGGTTTCCGACATGCACGTGAAGTCGCGGGCACAGCTAGTTACAAATATAACTTTATCAGCATCTGATCTGATTGTCCCTAGAACGCTTGTGCGTTCTAAAGACAATCAGATCATACATCATACATCAAACAATATCTAATTTGCGTCACAAATTTTCAAGTAAGAGGTAGGTACCTACAGTCTCACAACAAAGTTTGTCCTTATTATCGGCATCTCATCGTTTTCTTGTGAACAAAATACACGCAGCGATAAATTACACCCTATTCTCCGCTGTACGTTATGTAAATTCGTCTTTGGTGCGACACCTGGTGTAGCAATAAATTATTTAGATATCGTCTGAGATTGCATAGCCGGCTTCATTAATATACGGTAAGAAAAACTGTCCCGCCCAACACTTGTCGGACGTTCCCTAACAGTAATTTATTTGATACGAACAGTCCTATATAAATTATAAGATAGCGTTGTTACATGGAATGGACGGCCGTCTGGCAGTAAGTGGCAGTTGCTGCTCGATGGCTAGTCATTAACGTGGCGATTGACACTCGTGTCTGTGTTAGCTTCAGCTCATTTTCTATGATAATATTAGTTCTGAATATTTGATACTCCATATTATAACACGTAAATTATAGTAATGAGAAAACAGCTAACATTATCGTCAATTTTTTATTATTTCTCCGTCTAACATGATCGACCTCTAAATTCTCAGATTCAGAACTTCTCATTGAGTTACTCGAAAAACATGGCGCCGCGCCGAGAGGCATGATTGCTACATACATCGTTAGATTCCCGCGCGTTCTTATTCTTTTCATACAACCCCAACAGTTTTACCTAACACTAACCTCTTTTAAAACATGTTAACCTAGTTTCTACGAACCACAGTGGCCTAACTAAAACAAAAACAAGGCAACAAAATCAAACACACATTTAAAAGTTCACGGCAAAACAAAAGCAAAGCCCGTACAATTTGTATCGAAATGTAAAGTTTAAAATAATTGCTTGTGGGGAAAAGTTTAGTAGTTCTTTCTATCAAGTACACGCTGGCTGGGGAACGGATCTGAAGCAAATAAAAATCACTGGCTAAGGAGAGTAAATTTTCCGTTTCTGGCTTCCTTTTTTCCGTCTTGGACACGATATTGTAAGACCCGCAGTGGAAGTAATTACATTATGAAGTGCGGTGACTATACAAAGAGTTACGTAGGTATTTTATTTGCTTACATCGGAAGGTTTGTGTTGGTATAATGTTATTAGTTTCGACATGGAATGATTTGATGGAATTTATCGAACAGTTAAGTAATTTATTTAATGTTTTTTTTCATTTTTTTTTTTGTAGATATGTTGGTATATGAACTTGTTCTATTAAAAATAGATACTTGGAAAACGAAGAACCACAAGAATGAGTCATAGATTTCAAAATTTTAACCTAGGTGCAATAATTATACGTCCAACATCAAATTCAAATTCATTTATTTGCCAGAATGTTGGTTTACAATATATGACCTCAAAACTAAAATGACCCCTTTACATTCTACAACTACGTAATGGTAAGCAAATATTTAATTTTATCTTGCACATTCAAATAAATTTAAAAAAAAAACAGAATATAAGAGCTCATGTATAAGGATTTTTAAGGAATAAATTAATTAATTAATGTTAAAGTTATACCTACGTCAGTTCATCAGCACTGAAAAAAATACTATCTCAATCAAGGTTAACCGGTTTCACCCGCATATGTTTCGAACCCGTGCGAGTATCAGGATAAAAAGTATCCTATGTGTTAATCCTGGTTATAAACTATCTTTGTGCCAAATTTCATCCAAATCCGTTTAGTAATTTTTGCGTGAAAGAGTAACAAACATCCATCCATCAATCCTTACAAACTTTCGCGTTTATAATACGTATTAGTAGGATTATAATATTCCGTTCCATATCGATAATATCGTGTCTCACGTTAAACTTTTATTGATACTGTTTACTTGTTTCTTTAGCAGCACATGTTATGCATCGTCACGGAGAATCAAACAAGGATTTAACAAGAAGTCACCCCTCAAGGAAAGTGGGTTCAAAGGCACCTTTTACTTATTCATTTAATATTAGCTTTTACCCAAATCTTCACCCACTTGGAGGTCGAAATTTATCCCACGGGAACGTATTACCGGAAAGGACCCTATGTCCAAACCCAGGTCATGGTCATGGTGGTATACTGAATTTTGGGCCTTTTTGGCGCAACCGTGAGGCACACTCTGCTCATTTCTTACATCGGACTTTACACTTTCTATTTGATTTTTATTTGTTGCTATCTCATGTATGTATCTGGTGTATGGTGTGTCTTTTAGTTTGTACTCAATAAATGTATTTTCTTTCTTATTTATTTCTAATTTCATGAACAGGCAGACAGATTGACAGAGTTATGTACTTTCCCTTTCCTACTAATATCCTATCCTACTTCCTACTAATCCTATTATCCTACTAATATTATAAACGTGAAAGTTTGTATGGATGGATTGAGGGATGGATGCATGGATGTTTGTTACTCTTTCACGCGAAAATACTGAACGGATTTGGATGATATTTGGCAAACAGATAGTTTATAACCAGGATTAACACATAGGATACTTTTTATCCCAATATTTCCACGCGATCGAAAATAATGCGGATGAAATCACGGGGCCCAGCTAGTTTATAATATTTGTATGGATTCTCCTATATCTACGTTAGTAGATATAATTTATAATCTATTGGATTAATAAATTTGTAACTCCCGCTGGGGTAATACGTTGGAGTCAGATTTTAATTAAATAAGTATTTGTTGTAATACTAAAGTGGATTCATAGTCAATTATTTCAGAGGTAACACAGCCGTTGCTACAAAATAAAGGAAGATAACACACATTTACACACGTTCTAAGGAAACTATACACAGGTAGAAATATTAGAAAAAAAGCGGCCAGGTGCAAGTCGGACTCGCACACGAAGGGTTCCGTAGGTACTGTACCATATTTAACACTACTTCTTTTAAATACTTTAGTAAAAAAAACCTTTTTAATTTTTATTTTATTTTTGGTAGTTAGTTTTAATTTTATTTTAGTTTTTGTTGGTAGTTTATTTTTGGTTGTTTTTTCGGTTGTTATATACGTTCAAAATCTAGTCGCAGTCTCATCTCAGCGACAAACAAATATCAAAAACTTCTCAAAATGTAAAGAAATTAGAAGTATTTTTTTACAGATTAAGACTGAGATCAGACTGTGAACGGTCTTAAAATTACGAGAATTGTCCCTCTGACATCCATAAATATTTCACAGAGTGTGTACTACTCGCACTCTGTGAAAATGTACCAATCACTATGTAGAACCAGAGGACGAGGAAAATCTCACATTTTTCGAAAAGAAAAGCCAAAAGTTGCATCGATTGAAAATGTTAATAACTTTATGATAGTGTCAGGACAACTATAATATTATTTGCATTTGAATCCCATCTTAGTTCCCACCCTATGTAAAGTTTTATTCAATTAATTAATTGTTCAAACCTAATTAATGTTGTAAGCAATATTTTGTCACTCGAACTTTTCGGACGCAACTATATATTTTCACGATGAACCTATTTTGTGACTTTAAACCAACCATCCAACCAACCATCAACCATCTTAGTTCCCACCCTATGTAAAGTTTTATTCAATTAATTAATTGTTCAAACCTAATTAATGTTGTAAGCAATATTTTGTCACTCGAACTTTTCGGACGCAACTATATATTTTCACGATGAACCTATTTTGTGACTTTAAATTACACATAAAAATAAATAAAATTAAAATGTCTATTTGGTGAAAATAACAGCTTTTTACTAAATGCATTTGAATATATAAGGTACTTATAACAAAAAACATTTTTTTTTTATGTTGTTTGGCTCTGGTCTGTCTTTTTGTTCCGACTAATCTCTAAAACGGCTTAACCGATTTTGATAAAATTTGGTACGGGGATACTTTGAAACCTAGGACATGACATAGGCTATATATTTTTATCGACATACCACGCGGGCGAAGCCAGCGGCGGAAGCTAGTATATAATAATTTTATTACACATCAAAATGGCGAAATGTCGGTGCCACACCCACATCTGCACCTCTGGTGCACCTCTGATTACAAGCTTGATGTATTCACCTATCTATTTTTTTTTCATATTTCTTATATTAAAATGATATTTAAACAGTAGCAAAGTAGAAAAGATGCATAAAAAAAACCTTTTTCCCTGTGGTATCAATATAAGTAAAATGTATTGCTTAGTTTCTACTAGGTAATTTATTTAAAACGTCTGTCTAGAAGTTTTTATTCACTGCGAAGTATTTTATAAAAGAACCAAAATAACCAGCCTTCCAATAATTTTCATCCTAACTCCAAATGCAAGCTCTTGATCCAAATGCTGTCCATTATTCTGTTAGAAAAGAATAGGAAGCGAATAAAACACCCAATACTCGAAGCTTTGGGCCTTATCGCCAATATCTGAAACAGATAAGCTGAAAATAAAATGCAGTGGAGTAGACAAAGTCTCTAGACGTTCACAAAGCGACATGTGTAACCCAGCCCGATGGATAAAAGCGCTATTAAGATAGTACGAACGTTACAGTCGTCTTGGTCGGGTTTATTGCAACTTTGTTTGCTTGGTAGGCAATAGAGGGAGGCCCACCCCTGTAATTCAACAGACTACCCGCTTCCGATTGTTATTACCTAGCAACTACAACCGCTACCGAAGCGTCGAGGGTATAAGAATGATTGATGTACCTTTTTGTTTATAGTACGAAATGCTGTTCCGTATGCGTTGCTGACGGACGGAGTGCGGAAGATTCCTAAGGTTTTTTTACGTGACGAAATGGATAATTTGACGTTTGATGTGTGACACAGATATACAGTACATCAGTAATAAATAATAAATAAATAAATCCCTGGACATTTCACACAGCACCATTTGTCCCAAGCTAAGCAACCTAATGCTTGTGTTATGGTAACAAGATGGCTGATAAACTACTTATATACAATTTTTTTTTTGTAAATACATACATATTATAGATAGAAAAACACCCAGACTCGGAACAAATACATGTAGGTCATACAAATATTTGTTCCGTGCGGGAATCGAACCCGCGACACGCAGCGCAGCAGTCAATCGCTTAACCACTGCGCCAACCGTGCCGTCAAATAGGGTAATATATATAAATGTCATAATAGGGTTGTCTGTTGTGAAGATAGTTACTGATATCACTCAAGTATCGAGCATTTTATACCTAAAAATTCAGAAAAAAAGTACTATTTTCTTACGGGAAATAACATCTTGAGCATTTTTACTATTACAGCGAAAGCCTAGAATTAACCCCCCCGGCTGCTATTTGAGATTGAAAATGCCAAAAATCACATTTTTATAACAAGTTTATCTGGCATTTTTCGATACGAAATTTTAAATACTTTATCAATAAATATAATGTCCATTAAAAACATTGCAAAAGATATTACATAAACATAACATAAATCAGCCTACAATGTTCCCACTGCTGGGGCACCGGCCCGCTCTTCGAGAGGAGTGGGGCCGTAATTTACCACGCGGGCCCAGTACGGGTTGTTAGATGTCACATGTCTTCGAATATTTGGTTCTAGTACCAACATGTCGATTTCCTCATAATGTTATCCTTCACCGTTCTGAGAAGAAAGATATTATAAAGATATTATTTCAAAAGCAAAGAAAATTGTCTCAGTCTATTTCATTCTTAATTCCACCGACTCGACACAATCTAACGAACACCGTAGACAGTAGACACAGCTAAAATTCACATCCTCTCATTATTGTCGCTTTGCGGAGAACAAAGTAAATGTTACGCTAGAGTCAAGTTAAAATACGTTTACAGCTGCAAAAATTTGTAAGAATGTTCGTGGGACACCCCTGGCAATGTTGTCGTCCGGATTTACGACCCCTGTCCCGAGTTTTTCTGCTGCGAACCCAAGCTTGTCAAATTAGACAACATTAGTTACGGCACGGGTGCATTGTGGAACACATACCTAGCATATACGGCTAATTCGGTCTTTTATCCTCCTTGTCCTGAGTTACTCCTTCACTATTCATCGCAAGAATTCCTTACCCGAGTCTTAAAGCAGACTTCAGAGTTCGCCATTACCAGGTTTAACGGATTTGCATTCACATCCGTGCAACAAAATCCGGAAGATCTCAGCCGGTTGTTGCTCTACATTCGGCGGAATATTCCAAACCGGGGATCATTGCTAAGGATGAGTATCCAATTGTATAAAATTATACTCTTTAAACATAAAGGAGGATAACAGCAAACCCCGTTTTTGATCTTTCAACTAAGAAGAGAATTTAGTTTCTGGAAACTTCGACCGAAACGGCCAGGCATATTTCAAAGCTGCAATAAAATACATCTCCACGTTCATGGCTCTAATAAAAAGGAAGATTTGTTTCAATGTAGCCTTGCATTTTATGCTGGAAAATATTTAGATATACTTGAGTGAATAAGCTGGGATATTTACATAATTTTGATTTTATTAGGACGAAGTAAAACAGCGAAGTGCTCTATTGTCGTTGCGTATAAAATGTATGCATGTTTGCTGTAAGACGAGTTTAATTTGATAACCATGAAGTTGGCTGGCTGGTTGGCATGAATTTTAATTTATTTTGTAGTTATTAGTGTGTACTTTGCTTGTCTGGGTTTACGACTGAGTCGTGTAGATATAATATGTATGTGTAAATGTTTACTCAGAAAAAGCAATGGCAAAAAAATAAATGAAGAGTCGCGATTATTCTGTAAGTCTACTTTAACCATTTATTACTTTACTTTTTTCGTAAATCTTTCCTTGACAAATTCATATTTACATCAAAAATAAAAATTGCACATAGGTACATAATCCTTATTCAAACCAGGAAAATTTAAAGAAAATTTCACCGCTGAATCTCCCGGCTATTGCTACCGACATTTTTTCCTTCATTTATTCATAAGCAAAAGCGGACTGGAACTACTCGAAAAATACGTGACTGCCTATGCCTAAATAATGTATGAGGCTAGGAGCCGTCTAGGTATGACGTTTGAACCTGTACCGCAGAAAATGTAGGAGTACCTTGTAAATGTGGTTTACATATGCGTGCAGTGGGAGAGGTACATACTCTGACTGGTTTATTCTTTGATTCGTAGTACCTTGTATATTGGTTTAGTATAGATGCAAGGTTTTCACTCGTTCTATATCACTTGCACGTCATAAAACGACAAGGCATATTAATCTGTATACTGGGAATTGTTTTATAAATGATCCTACACACGAGCGAGACGCGTCAACGGCAGATCCAACTGCAGCCATCGACAATATGCCGCTCGTTTACAAATATACGAACGGCACGTTGTGGAAGGCAGCCGCGGCACGCGTCGACGGGTGTCAACGGCTGCCGTCGACACCCGTCTGCGACTGCAGTTGCTTCTGCCGTGGACGCGTGTCGCTCGTTTGTATGCATACAAAGGTGTTAAAGAAATATCGAGGACGTAGACGACTTCTAAAAGTAGGTGAAAAGTCTAGTAGTTTTCCCTGTGCCTTTATTTTCGCCTAAGCCATGACCTCTCCCAAAAAGATACAAAAAAGCTAAAGCACGCCTTCCATGCAGGTTTAAAATACTTAACAAGAAAAGTTAACGTAGTCTAATTTACATGTTAACCAACTAATGCGAAAATGTGTTCCGACCAAGTAATTGAGTTAAGAAAAAAGGAAATGAACTTATTTAATGGCACTCATGGGCCACACAGGCGATGGTATCGTTTGTAAGAGCTTTATAGGGTTTCAACCATGTTTTAACCAAAATAAATAACTACATTTACAGAAGCACTGAAACCGGGACATGGCTTTTAATTGCACTATTTTTTTTTCCCAATTGCCTTAACCAACCATTTTGTGGAGCATTGTTTAATTTTAAGGTTGCTGTAAACTTTTATAAATAAAGAAACATCCTGGCTTTAATGTTTTTAAATGTGAAAGTGAGTTTGTTTGTTACACTTTCACGCTAAAACTGAAATGAATGAACTTTGAAAGATAAGCTACTTTTGATCCTGGATCGCAGACGAAGTCGCGGGCAATAGCTAGTATAAGGATAAACGAAGCTCATGCTTTTTTTACCGCGAGGAGGCCTGTGTCCTCCACCACCAAGATTGATAAACATACTATATTATGCTAAACCCATCATCATCTGCCTAGCTTTCTCCCAACTATTTTGGGTTCGGATTCCCGTTTAACCGGATGCAGCTAAATACCAGTATTTTACATGAAGCAACTGCCTATCATCCCAATTACTGGGTAATTAATATGATAACCCACAGTGAGACTGGTTGTCAGATTTTCGGGCTTCTGACGATCCGTAAAGCGGTCAAATATCCACGAATGACAACCGTCACAAACAGCTTAATGTGCTTTCCGGGGCACGAAGGGGTCTCGGTATCTAAAGATTATCACCAATCCACGAACCAACCGCGGCTAGCGTAGTTTAACCTGACCGATCGACCCGTGCGGCTGCTATTACGTAGCCACGAACGAATGTTCGTCTCAAATAATAATTTGAGTCTGGTTTGAGGAGGTACGGGAAACTAGTTCCTGGTAGGAACTATTTTCCTTTTTTTGGGGAGGCCTTGCCCAGCAATGCGACAGTATAGACTAAACAAAAAAACCCTATTACAAACATACAAACAACTTTACCTCTTTAATATAGCAAGATATACGATTAAATAAGGTTCTATTTCGCGTCACTACCTGAGCTTTTCTATTCAAGTGTCCACAAGCCCGCTACCCTTTCATGTCAAACTAGTATATCCCGGTTTTAATTCGGACGGTTATCTTATCACCGGTTCCGTCACGTCGCGTGTCGTATCGACGCCGGATGTGATACCGTGCCCGTTTAGTTTTCTGTTATTGAGATAAATTCAAGGGCCCCGGACAGCTCAACGATTTGGGAAGGGAAAGTATTTGTCGGGAACTGAAATTGCTGAAAAAATATGTGTAAAAAGAAATAGACTATTTTCCTTGAGGGTGTATTTCTGAGTTAATACAAAATAAGTGGTTTTTGAGGCTAATAGACGTTGAATAGATGGGTTTTCTCGTCGTTGACAGATACCCCGGTAGGTTGTTGTAGGTAGCAAGTCAAGTTACACTAAACCACTGTTAAGTTTAATAGTTTATATTGGAACCAGTTCAAAGCGTTCGTTTAGTTATCTGAGCCGCACTTAATGTATTGTTATTACGTAGTTATCCACCCGCACATTAGCGCGTGACGGAGTTTTAGTGACGACTGCATTGACTGATTTTTAATTAATGTACGCGTAAACGTACTTTTGCTGTATGAGCATTATTGGCTCGTACAGACCCAGTTCCAAACGTCGAGATACGAAGACGCACAAAGGTCTTTGAGCGTCTCAAATGGCAGGACACCTGGCAAGGCAAAGTAATGACAGGTGGAGTAAGGCTGTGACAGAGTGGCGCCCAAGGACTGGAAAACGAGATGTCGGTCGTTCGGCGGCGAGATGGACAGACGACATTTTTGCCATCGCGGGCAAAACCTGGACAGGAGTTACCACAGGAGCGTGGTGGTTGGCACAAGAAAAGAGAGGCCTAATGCTCAGCAGTGGGTTAAGTAGGGCTTTGGATGAACGGATGGTGTTTTGAGCCTGCAATACTTAACAAAATACAAGTAATTCTATACATATTAGGTAGTTCTTGCAAAGCGTGATAGGGTGGAAAACCCTATCACGCTTTGCAAGAACTAATTCTATATCTATCAAGAACTAATTATATATTCTAAATCAGAAATTTCTCAGTCAGCAACCCGCAGGCTGGAGTTGCGCCCTTTTGATGGCAATAGGTTCGCCCCCTATTAAATGGAACTTAAACACAAATGGCGAAATGTGGCGTTACCATAGGTACACATCTGCCTGACACTTCGGGGATTACAGGCGTCAGGGTATGTTATGTAATTATTATATTAGGTAGCTATTGGTTAGCTTCTGCCCGCAACTTCGTCCGCGTGAAATTTCGGCCCTCGACCCACTGCGTCGCATCCCATGAACCGTCCACGCCTTTACTTCATTTTCGCTAAGCGTTCTTTCTGACTATTTCTCTTTTTGCTCGGCTCCTCAGAGTCGTAGCGTGATATTAAATATCCTGCAGCCATACTCAAGAATTGGGCTACCAAATGCAAAGAAAATATATTTAAATCCGACTGGTAGTTCCAGAGATTACCGCGTTCAAACAAATAAACTCTTCAGATTTATTATTAGTATAGACTTTCAAATAAATTATCATCAACATGCATCTTAATGATCAAATTCGAATTCACAAACAGTGAAATAACCAAGGCCAAATCCAAGAAGATCGGCCAACCTATTTACACATGGAACGACAACTTAAAATTGGACATGAAATACTTCGACAAGGGAATCAATTTTTGGATGGATACGGCGGAACACAGAAATAAGATCAAGAAACCTGCTAGTGAGATTTACAAAAATACTGGCAGTAAAACGCTGACTGTAGCAAAACTTACGACGAAGACTTTGAAAACAGCAACATATAACACAGCAGAGCAAGGACATAGAAAAGAGCCGAAAAAGCAGTTGAAACCCCGCCAAAAGATTCACAGGTGAAGCTCGACCTGAACTGCACCTGACCGCGACGTCGTTAAAAGATGCCCATCCATAGGCAAATATCACCCATCTCTCCACTGGTCCAATGCTTACTCTAGGATGCATATCCGGTAGGCTCTTAAATCCTACCCTTTCCTACGGGCACGTCTTCCCTATAATTACCGCGCCCCCCGGTCTACTCCTTGATATGCAATGGTTGCTGTAGCACCATGAACATGAGGCTACAGGAGCTAGTGCGAATCTTGGGGTTCATTCGATTAATCGAGTCTGGCTTAACCACGCTGGGATCGGTGCAATTCGTATTCATATTCATACACTCAAGAATATGAATATGAATGCAAAAACATATATTTAAATCCGACTGGTAGTTCCAGAGATTACCGCGTTCAAACAAATAAACTCTTCAGCTTTATTATTAGTATAGACTTTCAAATAAATTATCATCAACATGCTACTTAATGATCAAATTCGAATTCACAAACAATGAAATAACCTAAACAAACATTAGTTATTTGATATCTAATTTTGCCAAACGTAAAATCGACTTCTAAAATCGTTGTCTAACAGATAAACGATAGGGCATAATTAATTTGAACTCGTTATTTTAACAATAACAGTCAATTAACGTGTCACGGGCTTTCATAACTGTTTTACGAATTAATTAGGTACGCCACTCTGGCATTTCGAACTAACAGTAGTAGTGTTTGATTGAAATTAATTAACATGCGAGCACGAGTATGTACATAGGTATTTCGTTTGTAAAGATGAGAAGAAAATTCCTCAATTTTATGTGGAATAGCAGTCACCAGCGCCCCTAATTGTGTGACACTCAATCGATCGCAATCTAAATCATTTTGAAGGATATTGCTAATCCATTGCTCCATATGTTCGAATAAATTCATAATCATAATCATAATCATTTATTCATTTGCGAATATGGGTACATAAGAAAAGGTCTCATAAAAATAATAGTGTCCATTAGCCATATCCTACCATAAGGCATGCAAATTTACAAATACACAGGAATCTACGAAGCTAGAATTTAACAATTAAAGACATTATTTAAAATATCGTATGGAGTAACATTATATAAGTTTATCCTGTAAATATTCAGTGACAGAGTAATATGCTTTTTTTAGTAACAGTGTTTTTAGATTGTTTCTAAATATATTTATATCACCTATCTCCAGAAGTGAAATTGATATTGAATTTGTATCTTTTACTATTTAACTTATTAAAGTAGTTTGTATTTTTCCTAACGAACATTATAATCTCTAATATAATACATATACATGGTAACGTAAGAGTATTTAATTTTAAAAATAATAGTCTGCAGCTGTCAGTTACTTTTATACTAGTTATGACTCTTATACATTTCTTTTGGGCTTTAAACACCGCTTCCTTATCAGTAGAATTACCCCAAAAAATAACACAATACTTTAGAATAGGTGCAACATAGCCATTGTAGGATGTAATGACTGTAGAAGTACTGACCGTTTGTTTAAGTTTAAACAATGCATAAGAGAAGTTATTCAATTTAGTGCTTAATGTATGGATATATTCTTTGAAATTCAAATTGTTATCTATCTTCGTACCCAGAAATCTCGTAACGTCAACTTCTTGTATCTTATTATTTCGGTAGTTTATGTTCATGTTTGTTATTTTACTTACTATACTTCTGAATGTCATGAAGTTTGTTTTTTCGAGATTAATGTGTAAATTGATTGATGCCAACCAGTTTATAATGCTATCCAAAGTGATATTTATCTCAGGTTCCATGTGAAATTTATTATCTTCTGTGAACACTACTGTACTATCATCAGCAAATAGGATTCTGTTGTATTTTGTCGCTTTTGGAAGGTCATGTATATTATAAAAAGAAGCGGACCCAATACACTTCCTTGTAGAACGCCAGATGCAACTTGTCTACATGAGTATGAATAAGTTATCATTTGTAGCGGTTTTTTCTATTAAGATACAAGACCCACCACGCCGGCTCTTCCTACAGAAACAAGAAGCTAGTTTATAGTTACTAATATTTAGTATGCTTTTTTCAATTTCTATCATGTTATGTTCAGTGACACACACAGATAGGGTTTTGTTCATTCTCAAGAGCTATCGTTAAAAGGTGACTTAGAGATAAGGCCATTTATGTTTTGGTGAAAAATGTTAATATGTTTAGACACGAAAAAGCTCTTTTGATGCTTGTGGGGTAGATGTATATTAAATTGTTTGCTCAACAACTTAAATAACGCAGTGAAGGTTGTTGAACTCTCAAAATGAAAGCCATTGCTTTTGTTAGTGTGTTATGCAATTACCCCGCTGTATGACTTTTACTGTATGTTAGGTGCTAAAATTGTGATTATTGAATAGAGCAGTGGTGGCCCAGTGGTATCGGCCGCGACTTACGAGTTGTAGGTCGTAGGTTCGAACCCAGACAGACGCTTTACTTTGTGTAAATTATTTAATCACCACTGCTCTCAAAACGGAGACAAAAACATCGTGAGGAAACCGGCATGTCCTAGAAGCAAAAATTCGAAGACATGTGAAATCTACCAACCCGCACTGGGCCCGCGTGGTGGATTACGGCCCGCTCCCTCTCACCAAGAAGAGGCCGGTGTCCCAGCAGTGGGAACATTATAGGC
Organism: Apamea monoglypha; assembly: GCA_911387795.2. Lineage (NCBI taxonomy): Eukaryota > Metazoa > Arthropoda > Insecta > Lepidoptera > Noctuidae > Apamea > Apamea monoglypha. The sequence goes on from OU426918.1 coordinate 8,466,237, forward strand.
TGATTATGTAGGTACTAAAATTGTACAGGAAAATGAATTGCTAAGAAAATTGACAACCTACGTCAATTTGCCGTATTATAGCCATTTTATACAACTGTCAAAGAATGGCAGTTGCGATTTGAATATCCGGATAATTTATGTTGGTAGTCAATTTCCTTAACAATTCATTTCCCTGATTTTATTCCCGATGTCCCTGCAACCCTGTATATGTGAATATTCAGATTTTGGGGGTTCAGAAATATACATGATTCTGAACCCCCCTGCGTTGTAACTTTACGTCGGTAATTTAGAAAAAAGAAATTGCTGTCCCATACATTTTTCCGCGGTTTTGCAGTTTTCTATGAAACAAAGTTTTTTTTTTTTTGTAGTAACAGGTTGCGCGGCGATATTCCTGCAATCCTGTATTATGTTTATGTTTTCAGGTAGTCCAACTGGTGACATGTGGGTAGTGACGCCCAAGCAGGTATGCTTCAAGCATCGCATGTGCGTTGCTATCCCAGAGATCAAACTAAAATGACATTTAAAAACAAAAACCGACTCAACGTTCTTTTGTTTTTTAAATGTCTCCTGTCATTTCAATGTCCTGTCACTTATGAGTTGTAAGTAATTAAAAGTAGAAAAATTAATTAAGAGTATATTTTTACTATAAAGGAAAAATTATGAAACAAACTTCCTAAACAGCCGACAATCAAGGATCACGTTTGTCTAACTAAAACGTAATAACGTTTAAGATGACTTTTATTATAGTAACGAAGTTACCTTAATGAGCCGACGGAATAAGGTAACGCTTTTAAAGAGCGGCAGTTATTTCCAGTTCTTCTTAATCTTGACTGATGGAGTCCCTGCTAAGCACAGGGTAATCTACCTAAACGTATCGTCGACGGAGAAAATTAGCGAAAATCCGCAGGAAGTGTATGAAATATTAAGCCTATTAATTACGGCAGATCACAAAAGCTTCGCAGAGTAAGCAGTGTCTTGAGGACTCGTCTCTTAGATATCTTAATGATCATGTGATCCCTATTCGCTAGAGATTTGCGGAGTCGACGGAATTAGCTAGGCGTCTTAAGCCCACGCTACGTGCGCCACTAACCTGTCTTATTGATTTTACTAAGTGACTCAATAAACTCATCATGTCCTTCATTAAGGAAGCCTTACGTTTTAAACGTTAATAGTTTTTCGCTATCAACGTGACTATAAAACATGTCGCGTTTTTCGTTTAACTTTTTATTATCAATGATACTTAATCTAAAGCGAATATTAAAATCGTTTCACGGAACGCAATCGGAGTTGTTTGTAAAGGTGACTTTTTATTTGAAACTTAAGTTTGTGTCAATAACCAAGGGCTGTTACACATCCTCGTCTTGCTAGAGACTTGAGCGCTCGGAAAGCCAATTTTCGAGACACGAGTCGCCATTAGAACAGGACATTTGCTCAAGTACCAGAATTGAAAACCATCTTGTAGTTCGAGTTAACTTAGGGTGAATTTCACCAGTGAAACTGTACGCTATTAGCACATCTAAACTGCGTTTAAGAGCTGTCAGTGCCATCATTTTTGTAGAATATTGACACTGACAGCTCTTGAACGCAGTTTAGATGTGTTAATTATTACGTAATCAGTATGTCAAAACGTCAAGTCAATAGTTTCATGACATTTGCGCGCACAGATTTATTAAAAGCGCGTGTTGCGTTGCCCGGAATGTTACCATTTCATAATGTTTATATAAACTAGGTATTGTGTATTTATTTTATTTCTTATTTTGTTATTTTTGTCTTATCGTATACTGTACCGGTTGACGTCATCACGCCAACGCCGGCTGTCGCTGAAAACCAGCTCTGGGGCTCTGCTTCGCATATGGTTGTAGCATTAGGCTGAGCGATGTCCGTTTTGCGTAGATGTGAAGCATATTTTCCTCAAATTTGTTCTTTTTTGTGTTTGTGTTCTTTCTCTGTCATGTTTACCGCGAATAATAGTTATTTGTGCAACAAGAGAGCAAAGTAGTTTTTTGCTGCGAGTGCTGATTTTGAATCCTGAGCAAGCGAAGGATTCAAAGATTGAATCACGAGCGTAGCGAGTGATTCTAAAGTTGAATCCTGAGTGTGGCGAGGGATTCAAAGGCACGAGATGCAAAAAAACTTTGCTCTCGTGTAACACACATAACTTTTCACTTCAGCAGCGAGAACACTTTAGGAGATAAAATAATAAACAGGAATAGATTGAAATAACTATTTATTGTGAATCAAAATAATTAACATTGTAGCTAGATACCAATTCTATAAAATGGAACATTTTAATAGTTAAAAGTAAAATTACTGCAATTCTACAAATTTTATTCCCGCTCTTTTATTTAAATTAAGGCGTGTTCGGAAATAGCACCCATGATATTTTATTATTCAAAATATATTACGTACCTAACATTTATTGAAACTACAAATAAATATTTACAAGTTAAATGTCAGTTTTATTTGCAGTAAATACTTATTTTCGTTTAAATATAAGTTAAAAATTCAATAAATTATATTAAAAGACATAATTTTCTTTTTGCAAAATTTCTTTAGTTAGTACGAAATTCCGAACGTGTTTGTCTTTGAGGTCGAATTCAAAATCCGAACTTCGAAAGGGCTGGTCTCTGTCTCTCTCTCTTTCTAATGGAGGGAAAGAGATAGAGTGTGAATGTTTCGAATTGTATGATTAACCCAAGGCTGAATAATATATATTTGCGGCTTTCTGAAAAAAAAATTAAAAAGTTACTTTGTCTCACTCAGTGAGCAAAATCGCATTTTGCTCACTGATTTCACGCAGCAAAACCTACATGTTTGAGCTACTGAAGTGAAAACGTATTTTTCTTATTTCTTTCTTTTAGATGTTCTAACTAAAGTTCAGTTTCATTGGTGCAATTGGCCCTTAGAAGTTCAAGCAGTTTAACGTAATTAATTAAAGGAATGTTTATTTGTGATTCGTTTGTGTTAAGAGCACGTTAAGGATAGTAATTCATCAACGCTGCGTCATCCGACATCTAAAGATAGCAGCGTAACAAATAGTTCGGCTACCCTGACTTGAAATTCAATTACTTTTTTGTAGGGTACGAAAATAACTTAACAAAACCTAGAGTAAAAGAAAAAGCTATTCATTGTGATGTCATCCACTGCGTAGCCTTTTCCCAACTTTGTTGAGGTCGGTTACCAGTCTAACGGGCTGCAGCTGAATACCTGTATTTTACATGAAGCGATTACCTATCTGACCTCTACAACCCAGTTACTTGGTATCACGACACGATACCCCTTGGTAAGATTAGTTGTCAGACTTTCAGGCTCCTGATTACCCGTAACGATTCTCAAAGATCTACAAATGAGGGGTCTCGTTATGTTATTAATGGTCACCCATCCAAAGATTGACCTTGGCAAGCGTAGCTTAACTTTCAATCGACCGGTGCGGCTGTTATTATTTAGCCGCGCTCCCCTTGTGACGTTGATATTGATATAAATGAACAACAGGAAGACGAGATGAAAGTTTACATGCCCCGGTAATGCAACGCTTCTACAGAGGACAAAAGTTTATCGTGTATACGGTTGGATGAGGAACAAACAAAAGACTGCTGCAATCTCGTCACGTGATTACTGGCTAATGACTTCACATGACACTATGCATTTGTATGGGAGACGGCGCTTGCTCTGTTGACGTTTTTAATGAGAAGAGGGAGGTACGCTTTGTACCTACCCGGTACATAGAACAAGTATGTTTGGAAGTGAAACTACCGCTTCGAGAGCATTCTTAATACTTACCTACATTTTATTTATTTATTTAAACTTTTCGCACAAAAAGGTACAAAGGCGGCCTTAATACCTTAGGCATTCTCTAATAGTCAAGGCACGATGGCAGGTGCTTTGGTTGAGAGGAATAATGATAAAAAAACAATTAAAACTACACAAATACATGAATACACACACCCACACAAATACACACATTTTCGAGGTAAAAAATGGTCAGTTTTGTATCGTCCTTTGCGGCACACTCAAGCCCCGCACATAAAATAATCAGCCTATAATGTTCCCACTGCTGGGACACAGGCCTCCTCTCTGTGAGAGGGAGTGGGCCGTAATCCACCACGCAGGCCTGGTGCAGGTTGGTAGATGTCACATGTCTTCGAATTTGTGGTTCTAGGACATGCCGGTTTCCTCACGATGTTTTCCTTCACCGTTTTGAGAGCAGTGGTGATGAAATAATTTTCACAAAGTAATTGCCTGCGTGGGTTGGAACTCACGACCTACAACTCGTAAATCGGGTCCATTACCACTGGACCACCAATGCTCATAAATCTTAAAATACCGAAATGTTGACTACACATACGAGATCCATATAGGGTTTTCCCCAAGTGACCTATTTTGACCTATATTGAAGGGTGATTGGCGTGATGTTTTTTTTATCGAGAAAATTTTAATATTTTGTATTTCTATTGCACAATAAGTGTGGAAATGTCATGTAGTTACTTATATTACTCTTATTATTTTTTATCTAAGTCTCATCAATTTCATGAAAAATCATTTTGTTTACTTCCCGCTCTTAACGCATTTGAGGTCGACCACTGGCAAAATTGACAAACGATGTGTGTCCCATGGAAAAAAAATTCAGTTTGATGGTCTGTACCTCACCCTTAAATTTGACCACACCTTTCTATATCTATCTATATCTATACTAATAATAAAGCTGAAGAGTTTGTTATTATATACTTGTGCATAAAATATATTTATAAATATATATTCATGTAATAGCTTGTATGTTGTAATTAAAGATTATCATTGTCACTATAACAAAGAATGTTCCTGGTTGTACAAGAGTTAGACTTCTATCAAGTTTTGTACTCTATGGCTGGAGGTTATGCGGTTGTACGATGTGGAACGAACACGACGAAGATTTTGTTTTGATAATAAAGTCTGTGATAGCAGGGATTTTCTCTCGTGTTCATTGATAAAGATAAGGTTGTCTTTAAAGTTCGGATTGTGATTGGTTTTATACTGGATTTCAGAATTTTCGGTTTGTTTTGGACGCGCGTACTGAATATTGATCATCAATTCATAGGTTGTTTGTTAAAGTTCAGTGAAATAACCACTTGACTGCACAGTAAATAGTAATATTACAATACCTACGAGTACATCACTATCATGATCATTCTCTTGCCCTTATTCCAGTTTATTTAGGGTCGACACAGTATGTCTTTTTCTTCCATATCTACGAGTACTTCTCTAATAGTCGTCTTCTCGGTAGTCACCCCCTTTTTAGCCATATCATCTTTTACTCCGTCTATCCATCGTTTATTTGGTCTTCCTCTACTCTTTCTCTTATGTAAGTACACCCAATAACTCAAAGTAAAGAAATATTCGATAAATAGCCTTATACCGATCTAAATTTCTTTCATCCATCTTATGGAAACAAAGGTTATAAACTCTGAGAGCCTTAATTTAAAAGGAAACACCTGCGTTACACTGTTTGTAACTTCAGAAGTAATACAAAATGAAACCTCGTAAACATCGAAATTATGTTCTGCGAGAACTTATTTACAGCACATTTTTCTTCATTTTGCGTTATTATTATATATTATGGTTAATTCATATTTTCGGATCGATAGCCACTCAGAAGGATTTCCACGAAATTCCGAAACACATTAATTTAAAATATTACAGCATCAAAAAAACAATTTTGATAACCTGTGTTCCGTACTTTTCGTGTTCAGTAAAAAGGACTCGACATATAAATTCCTCTATAATTCCAGGGAAATATAAGCGTGTATTTACATTCCCGCTCCGCACTGCAGACGTAGCTTAAGTCTCTTATAACAACCCAGAAATACATACAAATGAGGCTCTCAATTACACACGATCCACCAGCGGAATGAAAAGGTACGTTCTATTAAATTAAGTGGTCGGTAATGAACAGGCACGGCGGTATTTTTATGTTTGTAATCTAGAAAACGAGGTGTCAGAAGGCGGGCTGAGGTATGAGCCGGCCAAGCTTCGCGTGCCGCACGCTGCGTGACCATTGCCCATTGATCACCGGTCTTAAGAAATACGACACGAAGGACATTTTTTTCACACGAAACATCCACCTTGAAACAAGTTAACGGTTTACGCGACTTTAGGCACTTTTCATGTGCGTTTATCATGCTCCCTACCAACAGGGGTCATACTATTGAAAAGAATCTTTACAATTTACTTCATCATCTTTTACGGCTAATTCCTTGTCGGGAATTCTAAAGAAAGTGCCCAAATAAACTTCAAAGTGAACAAGTCACAACTTTACTCGATTTGTTTTCGTAGCAGGTCTCGAGTTACAACGAAAATTAAAGCTTAATATTTTATGAGTATCAGACTCATCCAATATAGACCTTTTAAATTGAAATGTAATAAATTTGATTACTAAGCACCTTGTGCAACGTAGTAAGGATTTTAAATTATGTATTATCACTCCCTTCTTGTCACGACGTGCAGCTGTCGACTATTTCCGTTTTGTGCTCCTGATTATACCTATTCTATTATATATCTATTGTTTGCTGTTGTTGTATATATCTATTCTGTTTTTATTTTTCTTTTTTATTCGAGTTAATTATCTTTTTGTACGCAAGTGTTTCTGTGTCAAATAAACCGATTTTTCTTTCTTATATCTTATTCAGTCGTAGATTAAATTCTCCCAATTTGACGAAAATAGTAAAATGGCGGTCGTAATTGAATTAATTGCTTGGATTTAGATGCTAGTAAATTATTCTAACGGCTCGCGCATCGATTTTCAGACAATTTAGCGGCATTCGATGCGCTTACGAAAAGGACACTAATCCAAATAACTCAAACATCTACGTGTACTCAATTTAGATTTTAAAACCGATTGGTACGTAATTGTAAAAATTAACATGATTAATCCAGTCCCTTCATAAATTCCAGCGTCTTTACTCATTTTCAAAATCAAAAGTAATTTATTCAAACTAAGCTGGCTCCTAAGAAATTCCTAATGGAAACCCAATAACACTTTGTCCGACCCGGGAATCGAACCCAGGACCCCACCACTCAGCGATCGCGCTTGCAACCACAAGACCAATGGGGCAGTTCCGTAATAAAACGTACTCAAATGTAATAAAATCAATCTAAAAACCTCAGCGAAGTTCCTGACCTTTTATAATTGTGGAGTTCTACAAACTTATTATTTCTGGAAAATTTGTATTATTCTATGATTTAGCATTGCTAAAGATTCTTGTTAAAGGCTCGTTCGTGGAAGTTCCTCCACCATAGCTATTTCTACGGGCAAGTAGCATTACTGAGAAATACGTGAGATTGGCGGGATTTGCTAAGGAATTGACGTCGTTTCGAAGTAAGGAATCGTTAAGTGGTCCTAATGAATTAGGGCCCTGGTTGGCTTTAGACACTTACACACAACCCAACGCTTATTGTAAACATAGAAATATAGGTACAATATACATATCTAGTTGTAAAGGACAAGGTATACAGGGTGGCAGGGACATCGATGCGCAAACATAGAAATACATACAACAAAACACAATCCATAGAAAAGTGTAATACCTCCGCGGTACAAAATGTATGGAATAGCTATTTTTTTTTTATAACTGACGAAAAATTTCATCGCGATGCGGTCTAGAATCATGTATGAATCCATGGTAACAGCTTGCGCGTCGATGTCTGCCACCCTGTATACCTAAAAAATAGGCTCATGCATGTGAGATTCCTATGCTTCATTCTGTAAAGTTTCCATTCGTAGTTACACTGATGTTCAGACAACAAAATCCGCTCTAAAACTATGACGTACGTTCCGAACCATCAATAAAATTTTCATCCGCGTATAAATTGAAACTATTACAAACACTCATGGGCAATAAATTGTGCTCTATTTGATTTATCTATTCTTCCACTTTGGACGCAAACGGCAAACTGACGGATTAGTCTAGAAATAGATCCATATAACGAGAAGAACCGCTCTTCGATATTGGAGCAAAACCATATTGATAGGTAAGTATGAAGTTTTTAAACTTAGCTCCCTACCTGATGAAGTTGTTAACGAATATTGAAGTAAGTTTCCCCCGTGTTCGTGTTGTGTTGTGGCCTAGCGGCAGCGGGACTTACGAATTGCAGGCCGTGGGTTCGATCCCAGACAGGCGCTTTACTTTATGTAAATAATTTCATCACCACTGCTCTCAAAACGGTAAAGGAAAACATCGTGAGGAAACCGTCAAAATGCCCTAGAACCAAAAATTCGAAGACATTTGACATCTACCAACCCGCACTGGGCGTTCGTGGTAGATTATAGCCCACAACTCTCGAAGAGGAGGCCTGTGTCACAACAGTAGGGATATTATAGGCTGATTATGCTTCTGTGTTAGTCCCTAATTTCATACATAATCATATAAACCTTTATTCAAATTCTTTCAGGACATAGTATGCGGTGAGAAATTCCATTATTTTATATTTTGAAGAGAAAACTTCGTATACCGAACACTTTTTATTTGGTTGACAAAACATTAATGGTTGCATTAGAGGTCCGTCGAATTGCACGACACTGTTCGGTCACTGTCAATGCACTGAAGTGTAAATGTCGTTCTGGACAGAACTGTCTATGTGACGATAACTATGCATGAAGGAATGTCCCGCACCTGAATCAAGCCTGAAAGCTTTCGTCACATGAAATTGATACTGAGATAGGAGCCTTTTTGGCCTCGCACAAGACTCTTTTTTGTTTTAAATGTAACTTTATTAGTTTTAAGTATTTCCTGCGCATGTCCCAAATCAATATTTTTCCTTCTTCCTTTTGCTTTCAAATTCAAGTAGGTCGTTCTGTTACATCCCTAGTTAGTATCGGTAAATGCTGACACTAATACTTAGTCAGCACCGGGCCTGCCTAGATGAGATTTGCTCACAGGCTTCCAGCCAGTTCGGGTTTGGCATTCAAAGAGTTGGGACGTCTACCGAGTTTTCCCCAAAATTATATTGTCCTTGTTTAGGAAATCAAATAAACCTTTTTTAAAAAGATTCGGGAGTTTTCCTTACTAACATTTGGTGGCAGCGGTGGGATAAGACATCCCCAGTGTCCTTAAAACAAACAAATACGTTACCGGAAATAAAAGTTTGTGTGTGCCCGTGTTCCTAAAAGTGCCCAGTGATTGTGTCGCCTAATAAGCACCCCAACCCGAACTCATCACATCGAAGGTCGATACCATTCGACCTGGTCCAGAGCTGCATATCGCCGCCCCAGGTCCACTGCGTAGTAAGTGGTATTGCGTTGTTGGGTAGCACTTGCTGCACCCAACCATACTGTATCCAGCGCCGACTTGACGGCAGCCGTCGGCTCCTCACCCATACGTCTAAGGTAGACGTAATCCAGTCAATCCAGAATGAAGAATTCCTACGAGCTGTTCCTGTAAGTCCAGATTACTCCATCCTGTGAAATTTGTGTGTGTTGTGCGTACCTATATAGTGTTATAATCCCGTGTGTTAATATAAGCTAATAATTAATAAGTTAAACATTCTTAATAAGATAGCTTACGCTTCGATTCCAGTCATCCTTATCCGTTGCGCATAACTTACACATCCGCAGCCCACGTAATTCTCAGAACTAATCTCTTGTCCATACCAGTAATTTATCATCACGCCGGTAATTCCCGAAGGGTTAAGCAGGCGTTTAATTCCAGTATTCTTAATTCATCTATAATATAAAATGTCTAAATCCGAATCAAAAAGGGATATTAAAGAATCAAAGGTTGATGAGGAAATCCCATTAAGTGTTGTATTAAAATTTATTAAACCCTTTGATGGCGATAGGGACAAGCTAACAGCTTTCCTAAGAAACTGCGATAGCGCAATATCCTTGGCGTCTCCTCAACAGGAAGACGTCGTTTTTAAATACGTACTAAGCCAACTAGAAGGCAAGGCTGAGACCGCGTGTTCCATTAAAGATTTTGAAACATGGCCATCACTTAAAGAATTTTTGAAAAATCAGTTTGGTGAACGTAAACACTATGCCCACCTGCTCACTGATTTACAAGACTGTAGGCAAGGAAATCAGGAGCCGGTTAGCCAATTTTCTTTGAGAGTAGAAACCTGTTTGCAAAAACTTCTTACAGAAGTTACTGTTTCCAATACGAAGAAGGCTGAACTTCCTGGTAGATTAGCCGCGATGGAAGACCTTGCTCTCCATACATTTATATTAGGATTAATTCCTAGAATCGCTAATATTGTGAGATGTAGAGACTACAAGTCCTTAAACGATGCCATTAATTCTGCGATATCTGAAGAGAAAATACAGCAGTTCTCTTATCGCAATTTCAACAGGCAAAAAGCTACTGAACCCGTCAAAAGAAGCGAAACAAATAATACACCCCAAGCAAAAGTTTTTATTAGAAGTAATAATGGTCAACCCAGTACTTCTTCCAATGATTCTCCTTTCTGTAGATACTGTAAAAGGTCAGGACACATTCTTGAAAATTGCAAACTGCGTGATTTCAACAATAAAAGATTCTCAAATGGCCCTCAACCATTTACTCCATCTAGACCTTCGTTCTTTAATCACAAACAAACAGACGTTAAGCCAGGATCTCGAGTAAACTTCACTGATAGCTGTGAAGAGGAGGGTAGAGATGAAGTAGATGAACCCACTAATAATACCAATTTAAACTAAATAATGTCCCGTTTAAGTATCGCACGGGGCAAACCCCTTTTAATCAAGCCGATACTACCCTTATTAATATCAAGACCAATGGACAGGGTAACCAGCCCCAAACTCACGGTCTTTCCAATAGTAGGACCACGCCGCAGGGTAACCAGCCCCATAAGGAAGGTCTGAACAATCTTAATATCAAGACCAATGGACAGGGTAACCAGCCCCAAACTCACGGTCTTTCCAAAAGTAGGACCACGCCGCAGGGTAACCAGCCCCATAAGGAAGGTCTGAACAATCTTAAAACCAAGACCAACGGACAGGGTAATCAGCCCCAAACTCACGGTCTTTCCAAAAGTAGGACCACGCCGCAGGGTAACCAGCCCCATAAGGAAGGTCTGAACCAACAATCCAATGGTAAACCTGAAAAAGAATTTAAAATATATGAAATCCTTACTCGAAAAAGATACTTACCCTTTATTAAATTACAAACATTTGTAAATAAAAATCTACTTACCTTCCTGATAGACACAGGAGCGTCACTCTGTGTTCTGAAAAAGAAAAGTATAACAAGTACTCTACAATTAGAAGATAATGTCGTTACAATTAAAGGAATAGATTCCAAAAATGAAACCATGAAAAGCGTAGGAAGTTTTAAACTACAGCTACAGTTCAATGAAAAACTAAGTATAACCCATCCTTTCCAAATATTTGAAGATATAAACTTACCTTATGATGGTATAATAGGTACCGACCTGTTCACAAAACATAAGTGTCGCATTAATTATCAGACAGACTGCTTAGAAATAAATAATTACAACATTAAATTATCCTTCGATGAACCGTCATATGTCATTGAGCCTCGTACCGAAACAGTAATAGAATGTTCCGTGAAAAACCCTGAATTGAAAGAGGGAATTATATTAGATCAACATATTTCCGATTCCCTTCTTATATCAAATTGCCTTGTTAAAGTAAAGGACAATAACAGAATTAATTTGACAGTTGTCAATGTATCCGAAAAACCAATTCACTTAAACGCTAACCTTATGCTTACCTTAAGTTCACTTGACCTTGCTCAATGTAATATAATACAACATAATAGACTGACGAATAGTCTTGAAAGGTCCCGGCAATTATCTGAACTACTACGAACATCTCATTTAAATCAGGAAGAATTTAATTATCTGTATGAAATCTGTCATCAGTATGCCGACATATTCCATTTACCAGGAGATCAATTAACCTGCACAGATGTAATTCAACACGAAATAAAGACCAATTCCTCACAGCCAATTAATGTAAAATCGTATCGATTTCCAGAAATACATAAAGAAGAGGTTAACTCCCAAATAACCAAAATGCTAGATCAGCAAATCATTAAACCATCAAAATCCCCATGGTCATCCCCTATTTGGATAGTGCCTAAAAAAGATGACTCTTTAGGACAAAAGAGGTGGAGAATAGTAATAGACTATAGAAAACTAAATGATATCACTATTGGTGAAAATTACCCAATTCCCCAAATTAATGAAATCTTAGACCAATTGGGTCAAAGTAAATACTTTACCACTCTAGACCTGGCTTCAGGTTTTCACCAAATTAAAATGTCCCCAGAAGACGCCCCAAAAACCGCATTCAGTGTACCTCAAGGGCATTTCGAATTCAAGCGGATGCCGTTTGGCTTAAAAAATGCACCCGCAACTTTTCAGAGAACAATGAACACTGTCTTGTCTGGATTACAGGGTGTTCATTGCTTCGTGTATTTAGATGACATCGTCATATACTCGCATGATTTACCTTCACATATCAAAAAACTTATTCTTGTCTTCGAAAACTTGAGAAAATTCCGCCTTAAACTTCAGCCGGACAAATGTGAGTTCCTGCGAAAAGAAGTCGCCTACTTAGGCCACATAATAAGTAGTGAAGGCGTTAGACCTAACCCTGACAAAATAAAAGCTGTCATGAATTTTCCTATACCAAAATGCGTTAAAGACATAAAATCGTTCTTAGGTTTAGCGTCATACTATCGAAGATTTATACCAGAATTCTCAAAATACGCAAAGTCCCTTACAGCCCTTCTAAAAAAGGATACTCATTTTAACTGGACCAACAATCAACAATTAGCATTTGAGCAACTGAAGGAGAAGTTGGTAACTGCACCAGTCCTTATTTACCCTGATTTTACTAAACCCTTTATTTTAACTTGTGATGCGTCAAATTACGCCATTTCAGCTATATTATCCCAGGGTGTAATTGGAAAAGATCAACCAATTGCTTTCGCGTCAAGGACACTTAATAAAGCGGAATGTAATTATAGTGTCACTGAGAAAGAATGTCTGGCTATTGTGTATGGAACTAAAACATTTCGTCCTTACCTTTTCGGCCGCCAGTTTAAAATATTAACGGACCATAAGCCTCTGAATTGGCTTTTTAACTGCAAGGACCCTGGATCCAGATTAGTCCGTTGGCGCCTTAAACTAGAAGAATATAACTATGAAATTCAATATAGGAAAGGTAAGACAAATACAAACGCTGATGCTCTGTCGCGATATCCAATAAATCCTTTACAAAACACAAAAGAAAATGAGACAAATAATACATCACCTAATAATCATCCAATAACTAATCCTGAAAACGTTTCCACTAACCCTGACCAAATACTCATCGATGATGCCCCTCCTTTGCAGTCCTCGCCGCAATCGAACCCTGGAAGCTTAGACTTACCTGATGATTTTGTCCTCCCTGAAAACCTAGAACTCCCTGATGACTTTAATATACCTACACCACAATCCAGTGAAGTAATTAATGATGATGATACTTACTCCAAATGCCTTAAAACCATAAATAACAGATTAGTGACATTTGATACCAAAATCCTTGAATATAACGAAAACCTTTTTAAGACAAAATCAAAACATATTGTGATACCCACCTCAATCGACCTTGATGAGTCAAACCGTTATGTATCTGAAATTATCAGTAATACGACTGAAAATAAAGAATTTCTTGCATTGGAAAGAACCCTATATTCATTCTTGATATCTGAAAAAGAGAATATCACTTATTATTTATTATTCATTAAAGTGTATCATTATGACACAACTACTTACGATGACATTTTTAAAAGCCTGAAAAACTTAAAGAACTACTTTTTATCCGTAAATGTAAATGAGTTTAGTATAACAGATTTCAGAAACCCGTTTGACAGTCATAGTCTTATAAAGATATATAACATAATCACATACCTATTTCATAATACAAATATAATCATTAATATTTACAAAAATATTATAATGTATCCGACTATGAGCGAAATCGCTAAAATTATGCGTGAAAATCACGATATCCCTATCTCAGGCCACTTAGGCTCTAACAGAATGTTGAAAAGAATCCAAGAAAAATATTACTGGCGAAATATGCGCAGTGATATTGAAAATTATGTCCGTAAATGCGTACCATGTCAAGCTAATAAAACGCTACGTCAAACTAACCGTGCACCGATGCAGATCACTACAACATCGACACAACCGTTTGAACGCGTTGCATTAGATATCGTAGGTCCTCTTCCTGAAGTTGGTAATGCTAAACTAAAATTTATTCTTACATTGCAAGATGACTTGACAAAATACTCAGCTGCATATCCTATCCCTAATGCTACCGCAGAAGAAACGTGTGAATGTTTGATTCATTTTATCGCCCAATTCGGTATCCCAAAAACAATCCTAACTGATCAAGGCCCGAATTTTACGGCCGAACTATTCAAGCAAACTTGTAGCTTTTTAAGAATTAAACAGCTCTGGTCTACCCCTTATCATCCACAAACACAGGGAGCCCTAGAAAGGAGCCACTCAACTTTAAAAGAGTACCTTAAATCTTTTGTAGATGAAAATCAAAGTAATTGGCCTCGATATGTTTATACAGCCATGCTCACTTATAACACGACTATTCATAGTACCACAAACTTCACCCCTTATGAGCTGGTATTCGGCCATAAGGCACTTATACCCTCATCTATCTACGACTCCGCCTTAGAATCTACATACAATAATTATGTTAGAGTATTACAACAACGTCTACGAATTTCCAGGGAGAAAGCTGTAGAAAACATACTCAAATCAAAAGTAACTTCCAAAGCTTATTATGATAAGCACACTAAACCGACAAAGTACAAAGCAGGTGATATGGTATACGCGAAAAATCACTTACGACTTCGTAAAGCTTTATCACCCATTTGGAAAGGTCCCTATAAAGTAATTCGAGTAAATGGAAATAACACACTTACCTTATTGATAAACCGTCGGCATGTAAAACATCACTATGATGAAGTTAAACTTGCTGAAACGAGTGATTAGTTTTACTATTTTATCCTAGTTATGTAGATTAGTTTTATAACATAGAATATTATTTCAGGATCGCCTCCGCGTGTATCTCCGTTATCTCAGCCGACGTTATAGAACCCATTAAAGAAAGTACTGGAATCTATTTTGACCCTGTGGGAACCTTGAAAATCTCTAACAACTATCTCCACATATTAGTCCCAATTGATATTGGGTATATACAACCTCATATAGAAAATATTAAGTCTGCTTTAGGAACGGCTAGATTTCTTTGCCAACAGAACGAATTAAGTATCTCAAAATGCCATAACTTCCTACAACCCTTAGCATCTCGCCTTGACAGTATTTTAAAAGATTATAGTGCTATATCTCATCTCATCCCCGATAGAGATAAAAGATCTGCGTGGTTTGCTGGTATCGGTTCCCTTTTCAAACAAGTAATTGGCACAATGGATGAGGACGACTCGATCAAATATAATTCCGTAATTGAACATTTAGAAAATAACGATAAGAAACTATCCTCTCTCCTAAAAGATAATATTTTGTTGACTAATACAGCATTAAATAATTATAATGAAACACTTAAAATAATAAAAACCAACGAAGCTCGATTAGGCAATGCTATTGAAAATTTATCAGCTGTATTAAACAATGTATCTAATATACCTAAAGACTTATATATAGAGTCTAAAATGAATGAAATCTATAATGAATTGTTTTCTAGTTTACTAACTTTGTCGTTTAGGCTTGATGATATTATTAACGCTATAATGTTAACTAAAAGTCATTCTATACATCCCTCTGTCTTAACCCCTAAACAACTGTATGAAGAGTTGATGCATAGTGTTAAGGATTTAAATAAGAATAGTGAACTACCTGTTAGCTTAAGTTTAGATAGTATCCATGTGCTAACTAACTTAGCTCAACTATCATGTTATTTTATAAATAGTAAAGTAGTATTTGTCATTAAAATTCCCTTAGTATATAAGTCAGAATACGTGTTATATAAACCTATATCTGTACCTATCCCACATGATGTGGATAAGCCTTATTCTTATGCTATGATTATACCTCATTGTAACTATATAGCTATAAGTAAAGATAAATTAACATATGTGTGCCTTCGCGAACTAAACAAATGTGTTAAAACGATTAATCAGTTTTATATATGTAACAATCTGGATGTATACTCAGTTCAAGATATGCCTACTTGCGAAACTGAAATGTTATGTAAAATTATTAATAAATTACCTCAACAATGTGAAACTAAACTGGTTCATGGGAATATAGATATTTGGCAAGAACTAAAAAACAATAAATGGTTATTTGTTAAGTCAGAACCAACCAAACTTACCCTTGAATGTAATTCACAGATAACAGAGTACAAATTGTTAGGTACTGGTGTTATCAGCCTAGAACCAGAATGTAAAGCTTATTGTAAAGACAGGGAACTTTCACCTAAACCTTATTATAACACAATTATTAAACCTATAATTTCAGATTTTAATCTTATCAGTGATCCTTGTTGTGACAAGGATAAGTTCATGTTAATTAAAGCAAAATTAAAACCTTTAAAGCTAAATGATGTACATCTAGAAAAACTTGAAACTGTTTCAAATCACCAATTAATGTCGGATATTGACAATATTATTAATGAACCTAGCCCACTCATAAAATATGAATCTCATTACCCTATTATTACCTATTGTATAATTATTTTACTTTTAATTATTACTTCTTATAAACTTTGTAAAAAATTCGGTAAATGTCCAACTTTCAAAACTAAAATAGAATCTAACAGTTTAACAGATGAAGTTCAGGAATTAGAAGAAATTCCAGTCCCAAGGCTTCGCACATCTCCCTGAAACTTATATACCTATATAAAAAATATAAGTTTCATCTTGTTGGGGGGGTTGTTACATCCCTAGTTAGTATCGGTAAATGCTGACACTAATACTTAGTCAGCACCGGGCCTGCCTAGATGAGATTTGCTCACAGGCTTCCAGCCAGTTCGGGTTTGGCATTCAAAGAGTTGGGACGTCTACCGAGTTTTCCCCAAAATTATATTGTCCTTGTTTAGGAAATCAAATAAACCTTTTTTAAAAAGATTCGGGAGTTTTCCTTACTAACAGTTCGCATTCTAATCTCCGTACCAATCTGTCAAAAATACCTCTCATTCCCTACATTTTTGACATGGTTTTGACATTGATTGTGGCTGCGATGAGATTGTGACTTGATTTAGAAAGTTTTTAATTACTTACGGAAATTGACCTGCAGGTGATTTAACCAGCCAAGTAACTTAATTTCGTTTTAATTATAGATTGAATGGCAAATATTGTTTTAAAAGATCAATTGATATATTGATCATGAGTAAAGTTTTGAGACTAAATGTGGATAGCTATTAATAGGGAATAAGCAGAAATCGGAATAGGTAGAGTATATTTACCTAAACTTCGAGGAAAGTAACGTAGAGTGGAATTACGAATTATTTATTATATAAACAGTCTGGCCATAAATACTGTTACAATTAAAAATAAGAAAGATATTATATTTGAATTTGGAATCTGTCATTTTTATACGATTGTTCATTGAGTTTTCTTATTTTGGCGCCAATACATTGTACAATATTTTGCGATATTAAAATGGAGTGGGGTGATAAAGAGAACCGAATCGCTGTGATTGCATTACACAAAGTTGGTATGGAGCCTAATGCAATTTTTAAAACTCTCCATACGCTTTTTTTTTTCTGGATGGGAAATCATCAAATGACCCCTCCCGCTCTGGGTGGAGCGGAAGGGAGTATCAGACTCTTACTGACTAAAACCCACCCATGTTCCTTCCTTCGCCCTTTATGTTCCGGGGTAGCGGTAACCCTTTCGGACAATCCCGTTGACCCGGCAGGCTTCGGCCCTAAGGGGCCTCTCAAATTATGCTGACAACTCTTTGAGGCGCGCGTGGAACACTTACGCGCCGTCCGGCACGGGCCTGGTCCTGATCGGGCAGTGAGCTACCCATTGCTCTCTCCGCCCGCAGGCCCGCACCTACGGTGGCCGGGAGTCGTCACGCGGCTCCCGACGCCCGGAGCGTCTCCCGCGGCGGCTGGGACGGGAGGCTCTCTCCCTCATCCGTCCCGCCGCCTCCTTTGCTAGCATGACTGCTTCGCAGAAGGAGGCGACTGCCTCCCACTTCCTCTCGCCCCGGACCATGGCTTGCACCAGGGCCGGGCGCGAGAGGCCGCCGCCGCTGCCGATCGCCTCTACGAGGACACAGCGGTACTCCGCCCAAGCGGAGCAGACCTCCACCGTGTGCTTCACCGTGTCCTCTGGGCGATCCTGGCAATGGTGTCACCCGGGCGTTTCCTCCCGCCTAATGATGTGCAGGAACCTCCCGAAACTTCCGTCTCCGGTGAGGACCTGCGTCAGGCGGTAGGTGTGGGCGCCGTGGCGCCTCTCTAGCCACTCCTCAAAGAGGGGACTTATCGCCGCAATTGTGGCGTGCCCAGCATTTATTAGCAGTTGCCACAATGGCACTCTCCATGTCGCCATGAGATCCCGCCGGAGCTCTGTCCGCTGTACCGTGATTTCTCGCGGCAGCGGAGTTTTGAGTTTTGCCTCCTCTCGCCACTCCCATATGTGGGCGAGGATTTTTGCCTCCAGATCCCATGGCGGCAATCTGGCAAGGAAGCTCGCCGCCTCGGCGGAGACCGTGCGGTATCCTCGGATCAGCCGGACGGCCATGACCCTTTGGGACGCGCCCACACCGGTGCCCCGTAAAGGGCCATAGACCGCAAGAGCCCCGCATAGAGCCCCCCGCCAGAAGGCGTTTGGACCCCCTAGATTGGGCAGGAGCCGCCTGAAGGCAGCCCCGGCCTGCTTCAGTCTGGGAGCCAAAAGTCGGAAATGCTCCACGAAGTTCCACCGGCTGTCGAGGACGAATCCCAGGTACGTCATCGTCGACTCGATGCCGAGGTTCACCCCTCCTACCGTTATTTGGGAACCCGACGGTGGCGCGTCCCGAGGACCATGAAAACACATGACGGACCTCGGACTTGTGCAGGGTCACCTCGAGTCCCAATTGCCGGATCCTCTCGACGATGGTCGCAACCCCGCGTGTCGCTATTTCGGCCGCTGCCTGGTGCGATCTTCCCTGCGCCAGGACCAGCATGTCGTCAGCATAGCAAATCACGCTGACGCCGCTAGGGAGGTCGGCGCGCAGCACCCAGTCGTACCCGATATCCCACAGATGCGGCCCCAGGACCGATCCCTGTGGGACACCGCACTACATCTCTCGCCGGTTCCACTCTCCCCGGTGACCGGGAGAGCATGTACCCTGACATTCCGTTGCCTCCTCAGCCGGCAATTACTACGTGGTTGAAGGCAGCAAAATATTATTCAAAATATTTTAGCAAATATCAAATGTTTTAAATTCCCTAAATAGCAATCAAGCTATCTCTATCACAAAATCAAATTATGATTTAGAAAATGCCATAATTCGTTTAGAGTTAAATTTGATTGATAACATTTTTTAAATAATGGAAATAGCGCTTACTAGACTGCAACCACAGAGTTTATTAATAGCAATCTTCAGAAATTCTTCACGAAGTCAGAACTATTTTAAATTGGACATCTAACGAAGTATTACTAAATAAATAAGAACAGATTTAAGACATACCTAAATCCTGATCATGAATTAATTTGAGAAATAAGCGAATTTCTTTTAAAGGAAATTGTAACTGGTAATTTTTTTTTTCACATTCACTCCTCTTCACACACTTCCGTGGATGTTGAAAGATCTTTCTCTACATACAAGTGAGTCCTAAGTGTTCAAAGAAATAGATTAAAGGCTGAAAATGTAGAAAAAATAATGGTAATCTATTTTGCAATTCTCTAGAGCAAAAAGGAACAAGCCCTGACTCCAACACTAAAGATAATGATGATGTTTCTAAATGATTTTAATTTATATCAACTAAAATGAATAAATTGACAATACCTCTTGTTTATTTTATGATAAAATGTTACGAGTTACAAGCATTTGTATTTTTACCCGATTGATGGCGCAACAGCAAAAGCAGGGATATGTTTTGTTCTACTTTACTTTGGTTCTTTGTGTAGTGCTAACATGAAAGTTTTGTAATAGTAAATCTTTTAATTGTTTTTACTAACCTTTTTATTTCAAGAAAATACACACAATAACCAGCCAACTTTTCGCGAATATATTTTCCTATATGTAAAACAAAGCAATTTAATTTAACAGTTTTAATGCGGAACCCTAAAAACGTAATAAGATTCTTCGAAATAATAATTTGTTACGAATGTATTCATAAATTATTTTTAATTTCTTAAATCCCGGGACTTAATCGTCATGTTTATGATTCCGGGATTTTACAGGAAGTATTATCCACTGTATATTACTTACTTCCTCGAAGTTTACTTAATTATACTGTACCTATTCTGATCTCTGGTAATGAGACTAGGGGATTACCAAGAAACGATAGATATGAAAGGTGGTAGGGGAATAATCCAGGGATGAAAGCTGAAAGAGTATGTATGAAAGAGAAGACATGTTGCGCCGACAATAAATGGAATTGGGATTAGGGCAGAAACATGATGATTCTTATCATAATTAACATAACATATAACTTCACGCCTGTATTCCCCGAAGGGATAGGCAGAGGTGCACCTATAATACACCCACTTTTAAGTTCCATGTATAGGGGCGAGCTTGTTGGCATCAACCGAGCACAAATCCAAACTCCAGGTGTCACTGAAAAATTCCAGATAGAAAAAGCCAACAACACTTTGCCCGACCTGGGAATCGAACCCAAGACCTCATGCTCAGCAGTAGTCTTTGCGACCAATAGACTAACGAGGCAGTCTTAATCATAAATATGACAATAATAAAACCCTAGAAATGTAAAAAACAGACAAACTTTCTTATATGATAATTACAAATCCGCTATTTGTGTTCCAAAACACAAATAGCGGACGCTGGCCGCACAGCTGCTGGACTAAAGTGGAACTGGGCTGGCCATATCTGTCGCATGTCGGAGCAGCAATATGCAAAAAGCACCACTCAGCGGATCCCCAATGGCAGGAAACGAATGCGCGGCAGGCCCAGAAAGAGATGGCAGGATGAGCTGGACTCCTTCTTAAAGAATTGGCCCACAATCGCAGTAGACCGGGAAAAGTGGAAAGAGGGAAGGGAGGTCTTTGCCCCCCAGTGGGACAACACAGGCTTTAAATAAAAATAAATAAATCGTTTATAAAATTGTTACAAAGATAGTTTCAACGTTATATTAAAACGAAATAATGAACCACTTTTAGGACACACTGTGTTGAGTAAAGCTTGTATCATTATACGTTAAAAGCTGTCCGAAGCTTATTTATGCTGAGTTAACAAAGGCCTCGCTAACACTGTTGTATATTTGGATGGTTAAAAATAATACGGTGGTTTTCAGATCGTTTGTTATCTATCTATATTTATGTAAATAAAAATAAAATCCCTTGAGCACGGCTGCACCGATTTGGCTATTTTTAGAACAACTGTTACTGTTAGTCTGTCTCATCCCACTGCTGGGCAACGGCCTCTCCCCATGACTTCCATCTCTTTAGATCCAGGGCTAAAGTGGACCACTGGTCGTTTGGCTTGTCCAGCTCGTCCCGTCATCGTAGAAAGTTCTATAACGTACGCGACGCTTATAAAAAAAACCGGTAGAAAATGCCACGTAACGAAAAAGCGTTATGTGACGTTTTATTACAAATAATAGAAAGAGACAGAAAGATAGGTGTCACGGTTTTCGAGGGTGCCTGCGGGCGGAGAGCAATGGGTAGCTCACCGTCCGATCAGGACCAGGCCCGTGTCGGACGGCGCGTAAGTGTTCCACGCGCGCCTCAAAGAGTTGTCAGCATAATTTAGGGCCGAAGCCTGCCGGGTCAGCGGGATTGTCCGAAAGAGTTACCGCCACCCCGGAACACAAAGGGCAAAGGAAGGAACATGGGTGGGTTTTAGTCAGTAAGAGTCTGACACTCCCTTCCGCTCCACCCAGAGCGGGAGGGGTCATTTGATGATTTCCCATACGGAAAAAAAAAAAGGGTGCCGAAGCCAATAGTGAGGTCAAAATGATAATCCAAGACTGAAGCAAGCAAACCAGGCGGCAAAAAAAAAATCGCGAGGTATCGATACCCATCCCGTCTGCGTCTTATTATTTTGTATTTTTGACATTTATTAATCGATGCTAATTTTACATTATATTTTTATTTTTGTAATGTTTATTTATTTTGCAATTTGACATTTTTTATTTTGTTAATTCACTAAATATTGGACTAAATGATATATTGAAAAAACACAATTTATGGCTGATTTTCAATCATCTGATCGCTTTATTATAGGAATCATTTTGAAATTTTGACAGTTATGCCATATAAAAACTGTCAAACGTCAATTTTATTCCCCGAATAAAGGTTGTCTGGCGATGGAAAAATCAGCCCTTAGAATTCAATAGATTTGCACGCCATAGTATGTAGCAAACATGTCTGAACAAATTTTTATTTATGTCATCCTACACACACTGTTTTATTTTTGTATATGGACACATGTTCCTGACGTCACATCGGGCCACATACCACACCACGATCGCGAGCTTCCCCACTCCAGCCACTCAATCGCCGACATCTTGAGCGTGCGCTTGATACTCAGTATATGGTTCTTCGAGCCGGATCATATATTGAGTGTCAAGCTCCAGGTGTGCTGCTGGTAGTCTTTTTTTTTTCCGGATGGGAAATCATCAAATGACCCCTCCCGCTCTGGGTGGAGCGGAAGGGAGTGTCAGACTCTTACTGACTAAAACCCACCCATGTTCCTTCCTTCACCCTTTATGTTCCGGAGTAGCGGTAACCCTTTCGGACAATCCCGCTGACCCAGCAGGCTTCGGCACTAAGGGGCCCCTCGAATCATGCTGACAACTCTTTGAGGTGCGCGTGGAACACTTAAGCGCCGTCCGGCACGGGCCTGGTCCTGATCGGGCGGTGAGCTACCCATTGCTCTCCGCCCGCAGGCCCGCGCCTACGGTTGCCGGGAGTCGTCACGCGGTTCCCGACGCCCGGAGCGTCTCCCGCGGCGGCTGGGACGGGAGGCTCTCGCCCTTATCCATCCCGCCACCTCCTTCGCTAGCATGACTGCTTCGCAGAAGGAGGCGACTGCCTCCTACTCCCTCTCGCCCCGGACCATGGCTTACACCAGGGCCGGGCGCGAGAGGCCGCCGCAGCTGCCGATCGCCTCTACGAGGACACGGTGGTGCTCCGCCCAAGCGGGGCCGACCTCCACCGTGTGCTCCACCGTGTCCTCTGGGCGAACCTGGCAATAGTGACACCCGGGCGTTTCCTCTCGCCTAATGATGTGCAGGAACCTCCCGAAACTTCCGTGTCCGGTGAGGACCTGCGTCAGGCGGTAGGTGAGGGCGCCGTGGCGCCTCTCTAGCCACTCCTCAAAGAGGGGTCTTATCGCCGCTATCGTGGCGTGCCCTGCGCTGGGTTGCGACAGTCGCTCTTTCCATGTCACCATGAGATCGAGCCGGAGACCTGTCCGCTCCGCCGCAATTTGCCGCGGGAGCGGACTTTCCCCTCGGCGTAGTGCCTCCGCGCGCCACTCATGCAGGCGCGCGAGGACTATCGCCTCCAGATCCCATGGCGGCAGTCCAGCAAGCAGGCTTGCCGCCTCGCCCGAGATCGTGCGGTAGCCCCGGATGAGCTTTACGGCTACCATCCCTGGGGCGCGATCAGGTAGTGGGCGGCTCGCCGCCGCAGTGAACGCGCCCACACCGGGGCCCCGTATAGGGCCATGGACCGCACGACCCCCGCGTAAAGCCTCCGGGAGGAGGCGTTTGGCCCCCTAAGGTTGGGCAAGAGCCGCTTGAAGGCGGCCCCAGCCCGTTCCAGTTTGGGGGCCAAACGTCGGCAATGCTCGACGAAGTTCCACCGGCTTTCGAGGACGAGACCCAAGTACTTCATCGTCGTCTCGACGCCGATGTAAACCCCTCCTACCGTTAGTTGGGATCCCGGTGGTGGCGCGTTCCGGGGCCCATGAAACGCCATGGCCTCGGACTTGTGCAATGCCACCTCGAGACCCAACTGCCGGATCCTGTCCACGACCTGCTGGTAGTCTTGACTTGGTAATAAAACTACTACGATATTACAATGACTGTATTTTTGGATGCTGATTACTATAAATATATATGGAGACGACCGATTGTGTGCGCACGCTCAAGATGTCGACGAATGAGTGGTAGGAGTGGGGAAGCTCGCGGTTGCGGGGTGGTATGTGTCCCGATATGACGTCAGGAACAACACATGTTTTTAGCAAATAAATATATCTCACCTTATCTACCGAGTTTCGCTAGCTACTTTAATTTGACCCCGTATAAAGCCCGTTCTATTGAGCTAATTGTCAAAAGAAATTGACTTTTCCATTAAGAATTTAATATGCCAACATTATTAGCGTAACATAAGTGAAGATGTAACACAAAATGTCACATATTGCAATCTGGCCGGCCATCCGGGACGATAATATTCACTTCTTTGTGGCGCCGCCAGCTGCGACGAATTACGTTCTTTGTGGATACCCTGCTGGGTAGCATTGTGTTTCGAGCGCAGAGCAAATATCTTTTTAGAATGTGCGAAAATCGGTTTCTGTACCTAAATGTAGGGGAATAAACGAATGTATACTCCGTGCTCGAAGCGAATCAGTGTTAAACGTAAAAGATTTTTTCGTGTTTTTACTATAAAAAAGATTGTTGGATTTTAGTACTATTTCTTGAAATTTAGTAGTTAGACGACACAAGTCAATGATAAGTATTTTGCCATAAATAGATATTATTTTTTGTTCAAATAAATATAATCACTACAACACGCCATACAAGGGCGCGGGAAACGAAGCCAAATTCCTCGCGCGTTAGCACGTTTTTATTGAATTGGTATATAAATATCACGCGCAGGGGTGCGTTATCTGCGCCCTGTCGCGCGACGCGTTGTAACGCGTGATTTGTCTTAATATCGAAAAGTTCTAAAAAAACCAATACTTACATGTCACAGTAGGTAAATATGTCAATGCTTTTGCGAATCCCGCACCCCCAGCCATAGGCAGTAGGAGAACACCACGGTGGTTTTAGTCGGTAAGAGTCATACCCCTCTGTCACCCCCAGGATGGAGGAAATCCATGAGGATTTCCACCACGCAACAAAAAAAAAGGAAAGAAAACAAACTTTAGACTACTGTCGTTGTAGCTAGTCAATATTCCATTCCTAATGCGGCCACTTATCCTGCTGTCAGAACAAGCCAAGCCACTTACACCCCACGCAAGCAAACATAAATATTATAGTAATTTGTAAAGTATCACTTGTAACCTAGATATGTCATCTTTTTTAACAACGCTTTTTAATAATAACACATACATTACGAATTCAAACAGAAATAATATCACACAATTACACACCGCAGGTGGTAATTTCGTCGAATCATTAATGAGAAGCTTCCCGATAGGTAAAATGGCCGCACAAGTAGATACAGTGAGGTTAACTGCTCACTAAAACTTATCTGAGGGTACTATTGCGTGACAAAATACGAGTACACAGTAATCAGATGTGACTTCGGACGACGACGGCCACTATTCAGCTATCAACCGACACTTGGCACTAAACTACTGGCCTATCAGTCCTTACACCCAGTCGGTTCCCTCGTGTCAATTTGAATAAAGTAAGAATAAAAAACTGTAGTGTAAGGGCACCCTAATCGGAGCCCGATTTTATCAGGACCCCGTGTGAAGGCACTTTTTACGCATCAACAGACCAGAAATAAGATAGACGAACGAATCAAAATAAAATCGGAGCCAGATAAAAATATGGCCCAATAATATTTGGTTGATCGCTGATCCTGACAAAATAGGTCACTTGGGGAAAACCCCCTGTGGATCTCGTAAGTGTAGTCGAAATTTCGGTATTTTAAGATTTATGAGCAGTGTGGCCCAGTGGTAACGGCCGCGACTTACGAGTTCTAGGTCGTGGGTTTGGACCCAAACATGCGCTTTAGTTTGTTTAAATTATTTCTTAACCACTGATCTCAAAACGGTATAGGAAAACATCCTGAGGAAACCGGCATGTCCTAGAACCAAAAATTCGAAGACATGTGATATCCGCCAACCCGCATTGTACCCGCGTGGTGGATTATGGCCTACTCCCTCTAACAGAGAGGAGTCCCAGCAGTGGGAACATCATAGGCTATAGACTTACATAATCATGTAAGATTTATGCTAAGAATATCCATCGTACTACAAAATTGTTTGGAGGCTGAAGCTTTTTTTTTTCAGGACGTAGATAGACCGAATACCTATATTATTAGGACATACGTAATTATGGCCGCCAATGGTTTCTATGACTGTATCATTAATTTATAACGAACCGGTAATGACGACTCTATGACACGTGTCACTAGAAACCATAAACCTAACATTTTCTTTGATAGAATTATTTGTTAAAGCTTCATGGAGGACTTAGAAAATAGCATTAAAATTCTTCCTAACTTTCATAGTCCAACGTAAAGAAAGGTGAAAAATATCGCTCAACAACTTTCTTGTAGTATGTTCCGCGGAGTTTTTATTTTTCCACCAAAAAGTTTTTATCCATTTATTTATACAAATTGGATTTCCGCTGTCACGTCGTACTTTCTTTGATGAGCGAAAATTCGTCTTCTTAGTAACTGTGACGTTTTCATTAAAGTGTTGTCTTCCATCCAGTTGACAGGGAATCATAAGCCATTGTTGTTTAATTCCATCCTGACTGTGTCGGAGACGTTAAAATGATGACGGACGGGTTTGGAGGCCCAAGTGTCAGCGACTTATAACTTTCTGATGAAAGGACAATCATGTTTATTTTTGCCTTGAATCAACTATTATTGGTATTCTTAAATGTTTGTAAAGGTTGAGTGATACTCTGTCATCCTTACTATTTATTATTATAAATGCGAAAGTAACTATGTATGTCTGTGTCTGTCCGTCTGTTACCTTTTAACGGCTGAACTGATTTCGATAAAAGGAGATTGAAGGTTTTTATATACCAACTGTCCCCATTTTGATTTATTTTCAAAATGGCGGCCACGCATGCAACCTATTTAAATCGATAGCTGATATGCCAAACCCCATAAAGCATCACATATCCGAGACATTAACGTTCAAATTTAATCACGTGACATCCATATTTTTTTGAACTGGCGTAAATCTTGTTGTATAGATGTTTGAAATAATCACTTAGAATGTTTAAAAACGAACTTCAAAGCCCTTTGGCACAATGGTTGACTATGACTTGTTTTGGGACTTAAGACACATACTTTATATCTCGATAGTACCTATGTACTTTGCCGTGGGATAATTTCCGACCACCACGCTGGCGAAGCCGCAAGCAAAAGTAATGTGAAATTGTCATTGACAGTTTTCACTCAAGTAGTGAGCACCAACTAGTGATCTCTTGTACATTAACCTTAAATGGCACAACAAAGGAATTTATTCCGTCTCATTTCCTTTGTTTTTAAGACTACTTTAACCATGTCTTTGTACGTAGCAACGTTATCAGCCTAAGTCTGGGTTAGCACCAGTAGGTTTCTAATACTTTCAAGCACGCAATCCCTAATTTATGCGGACAGCTCTAAAAACAATTGTTCTAAAAACATGTTGTTTTCGTGATCACTCTATCTTTATATCTTTTTTATACTAAGTGCTGAGTTAAGCAAGCACTTCAATGTTATTACTGCACTGATTAAGGTTTATAAGACTATACAGGGTGACTATACATGAATTCAGCACATAATTCTAAACCCCATAGCGTAGATATATTACGTCGTTTTTTTTCTAATCTTCTATTTCATAGAAAAGTGCAATACCTTCAAAAATAATTTGCTGTTATGGAACAGCAAATTATTTTATAATAACCGCCGAAAAACTCCAACTCCGGTTATTATAAATATATAGCTGATATGCCAAACCCCATAAAGCATCACATTTCCGAGATACTAACGTTCAAATTTAATCACGTGACATCCATATTTTTTTCAACTGTTTGAACCATATTAATTTGTGTATCGTAATATGGGCATCGGAGAATCATGTAGGTACTGAATCCATGGTGACAGGTGGTCGATGTCCTTGCCAGCCTATATTTTCTGAAAAAAGGTCGTAAATTCCTTCTTAAATCACACGGAATTCCTTATTGAATCCAATAACTCCAGTTTTTCAAAGGACTTTCATCAATTTGTAAAACTAAATTTGCCTGTACTTCCTCGATATCGTCATCTGCGCGAGTATCTTATTATTTATTTGAATGGAAGTCCAATATACGAAGAAAATATAATAATAAAGTGCTCGTAGACAAGTGTAGCAGGGAGCTGACAAAGGAGTTTGGAACCTCAGACGATTGTACGAGATGGTCAGGATAAAGGATGCTTCCAGACGGCTAAAAGGGATTTGTTCTTTTAAATTCATGAATTTTAGACTACTTTCTTACTCTTGTTTTATTTAACGATTCTTGAATAGTTCAAATGAACGGATAACTTGATCGTTTTGAAATGATGCTCCTTTTTTCTAGGCCAATTCACACATCTGACGGACTGGCGTAAGTTCGTTAAATTCCAGTTAGTACGCTCGACGCACTAACGCAACATCAGTTGAGTGTGAAATGTTGAATGTTTTGTTATCTACTTGTCCATTCTAGCGTTACGCGACCGACGATGCGGGACGCAACTTCCGTCAGATGTGCGACCACCCTTAGTTTATACTTGATCCCTTACACATACACGCGAGCGACACGCGCCGACGACAGAGGCAACTGCAACCGTCGACAACATGCCGCTCGTGCATTTGAGCATCGTACTCAAATAAACAATTCCAAACTGCTACGAATTTTGATTACATCCTTCATGAAAGCCTGAAGAATATTCTAAAACAAATATTTCGAGTTCCATGTAAAGAAATATCTAAAAGTAACCAAATTAATCAAGATTATTGACGAAAATTAGCCCACTGGGAGCTTACGATAATTTGTAGGTAAAAATGGAAATTAATAAGTCTAAGAACCCTGTTCCAAATGAAAACTATAGTAACTACAGACTACTTATATACAACCTTTTGATTACGGATGATTAATTTGTATAAAAATAATATTTATGATACCCAGATGCCTACTATGTCTAGATATCGATAAAGATATTTCCAGATTCGGATAAGAGGTACCGCAGATACAGAAGGATCGAAATATTCATAAACTACGTCCGGTGTGTATGACCAGAGGGGCAATTCTTCAATCTGATCTGATCTCAGTCTCAATCTGTCAAAAAATACTCAAATTTCCCTACATTTTGACAAGTGTTTGACATTTGTTTGTCACCGAGATGAGAATGCGACTAGATTTTGAACGTTTTAAATTACGAGAATTGGCCTTCAGGTGTATGAACGTAAACCAGGAAACGTAAAGGAAAGGGGTATCTAAGGGTCGGATTCGTAGCAGGTGGCGTTCTGTAGTTTCTGCCTCTGTTTTTTTTTCTGATGGGAAGAAGGCGGGAGTACGTACGTCCGGTCCGGTCCGATGTCGTGTTGGTTTGATGTACGGACGCCAGCACATCAAGTTACTACAATCTGTCAAATTTCTTTAATAGATTTTCAACTTTATCGCGAAATCATTAAGGTTCAAGGTTGATTAGGAAAATTTGACAGTTTCGGGTAGCTTAACCTGATGGCGTCTGTACCTACCTGTAGGTTCATCAAAGGACGGTATATTCACCGCGAGTATTAGTTTCGTGAATGTGAGCTCGCACAACGAATGTTTGCAAAACAAATTCGCGACATACTCTATTCTAAAATCGGTTCAGTACTCACAATAGTAGGGACATTATAATCCTCGTAAGTTTCATAACTTTGCCTTTTTGCTTTGCAGTATTCGGATGGAATGGTGAACTGTTGTAGATTGGAATGTGTTAAGTATATTGAAGGACGACGCTGATATTGAGCGAGAAAGGAGGGCGCTGTCGGTGAGGGCGAATATGATTGCCCGCAGGTTTGCTCGCAGCTCCAAGGATGTGAAGATCACCTAGTTTCGGGCCTACTGCACAGCTTTTTATACGAGTAGTCTGTGGGTGTAATATTTGCAGAAATCCTACAGCGCTCTCCGCATTCAGTATACGAGTAATAACGCGCAGAGAGCGCTGCTGAAGCTGCCTCGCTTCCGCAGCGCATCGGGAATGTTCGCGAGCGTTCGCATTGACTGTTTTTATACCAGCATGCGCAAGAGGGCGACCTCGATAGCGAGTAGAGTGCGGGGCAGCGGCAACAGTCTTCTCACCGTTGTTGCCAACAGGTTGGACGGGCCTTTCATGCAGCACTAGCAGGCCTTCCAGGATAGAAAAAAAAAATAAACTCGTGTAACAAATTGTTCTTTATTTCAACAAAAGTCATGCCAGTATAATACTAATTACAGTACACGTTAACAACGAAAGCATATGTGTTACTAGACCGATATGTACAACTGGTATCGTGATTTATTAGCAATTCAGGATATGTACTGACAAATAGTTCGCTCCAAATTATTGTATACAAACAGCGGTATGAACATTTTGAACATCGTCCAATTAACTTACTTTATAATACAGCAGTGACTTTTTGTTCAAGATTTTCTTTCTCAAAGTACTTAGAAAACTTGTTACAAAAATTAGGATTCTTAAAAGCAGTTTACATCTCTAGTTTTAAATTTATTTTTAATATTAATCCCTCATTGTTTTTACATAACGTCAACATTCCCAGTACGTCGATAAGTTCCCGATTTTTTTTTTATAATATTTTTACAAAAAAGATGTCGACTAATATTATAACTTTATATACATCAGTAGATCTAAGAAGGCGATTCTAAACTTTTATTTACAATATAATTTTGAATTCTAAAGATAGGTTTTCAAATCAAAAATTAAATACAAATAGCCTTTGCTGCAAAAATATAAATTTTGTACCTAACGATAACACCTCACTTTTGAGAAAGTTTCAACAAAATTAGTTTTTAAACTAGCAATAAAGACCGAGATATGTATCGAAGACTTACATAATTAAATATTTTACTATAAAACATTAAGTATTTACTAGCTACCTGAATTGTACATTATCATTTAAACAATAATCGTTTGAGAACCAATTATTTTCATATTACAAAAAAAGATAAATAAATAATTATATCTAAGAACTTTGTAGTGGGTCTTTTCCTTGGAATATCCCTTGCTTTGCCTGTGTCTAAATCACGTTTGGTTAATAAAAGAGTTGAGATAATTTATCACGTTTCTGATTGCATTAGGGATCTGAGGAAGAGGGCGAGGGAGAGTGTTAACAGTGTTACACTTAGCGTAGACGCCTCGCTTGAACTCCTCACTGAAACAAACAAGCTTTGTTATTCGAGTTAAATGATGAGACTCCCCGGGGAGCCAGCAAAAAGATGGACATCACAATAATGTACCGACGTTTACTTTGTACGGCGTTTTTAGAAGATAGTTTGCCGCAGCTTGAGACTGTTTCCTTTGTACTGAACGTAAACAGTTGGTATAAAAATACTCTTGATTGGTAAATGCATGCTTTGACATCCTTCTATACAGAGTTAGACCATCAGACTGAAATTTTTTCTCCATGGGACCAACATCGTAATCGCGAATAAAAATTAATGTATACAATGTAGAGACAACAATACGACAAATAATTAAAAACACTGGCAATACTAATCCAAAGGATTATTTTGGAACTATCAAATTAATCCTTACGCCGAAATAGTAAAAGTGATTTTTTAACACAAAACTAGTTGTCATGACTATGGGTTTGCCAATCTTTGACAAGCTATAGTAAATAGACTAAAGAATATATTTGATTGAATTTTCGTATGCAGACTGGGAACATCATTATATATACGCAGTTTAATTTGTGGTTGTATTGTCGTCTCCACGCGCAAAACTCAAAACGGCTGAATGGATTTGGATGTTTGGCACACAGATAGATTATAACCTGGATTAACACATGGGATACTTTTGTACCGGTAGTACGTTCCTGTGTGATAATTTCCAACGTCAATGCGGGCGAAGCCGCAGGCAAAAGCTAGTGATGAATATTTATAAAATTTTACATGGAATCTATAAAAAATTAAACGGTCCACGATAAAATTTGCTTCATGTTTTAGTTTTTTAAATCTCAATTAATGTGTTAAATATGTATTCAAAATCGGAATAGAAGTAAAATTAAAAGAATATTAACTCTTAGCAAATACATTTAAGATATCTAGATACATCTATACAAATTAATAAAATTGAAGTGGCTGCTTGTAATGTCTAAATAACAGCTTTTTACTAAATGCTCATGAAATTATACACGGTACTTATAAAAAAATAAAAAAAACATTTTATTTTTTTTATTTTTGTCTGTCTCTGTCTGTATGTTTGTTCCGATTAATCCCCGAAACTGCTGGATCGATTTTGAAAAAAAATTGTATGGGAATTTTTTGAACCCTGGGGAAGGACCCTTTTTATCGACATACCACAGTTTCACCTTTGCTAGTGCTGAAACAAAATGTATCGAATAGTTCTGTGTCAATTTAGATGTTTTGTAAGATTTTTGTCGCTCTCCGTTACTATTTATACGGAATTTTGGGTGACGAGATTAAAGGAAAATAACGACATTCACTGCGCACAGCGAGTTGCAAATCTAAATCCACCCTAATATAAACAGTGCTGTATTTTTTTTTTTTAATCTTTATTTAACTTAAAAACTTTTGGTCATTCATATACAGGTTGGCAAGGATGTGGACGCGCAACCTGTTAGTATTAATTTAGTACATGATTCTGAACCTGCGTTAGAATTTTTCATCAGTTATTTAATAAACAAATTAGCTCTTCCATACACCTTGACCGCGTAGGATTAAGACTTAGAGACTTTGAAAAGCACGCAGATCTAGCCTATTGGTGTTTAATTCCGTCATCAACGCGTCTCTTGCCGCTATTATTACCTATTATGGAATATGTCCGTAATAGCAATAATATATAATATATTATTGCAAGTGATGCACAGTCTCCACAGTCCCTCACTGTTCACAATTTGGACTACGTATTAATTTTTAACAAAATAATTCCGCGTGATAATTGCGTAACACACTACGGTAACAATGGCTCTCATTTTTAACCGACTTCAAAAAAGGAGGAGGTTCTCAAGTTGACTGTATTTTTTTTATGCTTGTCACCTCAGAACTCCGTTATTTATAAGCCGATTTGCAAAATTATTTTTTTATATCCTTATATATACCTACTTTCAGATTGGTCCTATAGAAATTTCAACAAAAACGGTTTAGTGGTTTGATTTTTAAACCAAAATTACTGGTAAAAATGACAACTTAAAAGTGAAAAAAAAAAAGAACTGACTTCCAAAAAAGACAACAAAGTGAAAAATAACTTTCTAATAAGTCGATGGCAAACAACGAATATGCGAACCAAACGACACCGACTTCCGAAATTAAAGTTATTTTTCACTTTGTAGTGTCTTTTTTGGAAGTCGGTTATTTTTTTTACTGCAAAAAGTTTTTTAATACTTCAACAACATTCATTTCGTTATTTACGTTGTTGAGCAGACACATTTTTTGAATATATGAAGCAATGGATTAGCGATATCCTTCAAAATGACTCAGGTTGTGATTGATAGTGTGTAATGAAATTACGGTGCTGTATGTATTGCTGACTTAACAGGTGTAAGGTCAGCAATACATAGGAACAGAACTGTTTTGTTCAAAGTACTAAAACTAGGCAGGTGCCTAGTTGTCTATGAATAATCCTTTAGATCGCGTGCAGACAATTTAACTCCACGAATGCCACTCAAATACCACTGCTAATCCTCGCGAAATTAATTTCGCTCAATTTCAGAATAGCTATTATGAAATATTTAATTGTCCTAGAAATAGATACAAATAACTTAGAAAACAATCCACTCAATGAGGCACAATCATTCCTGTAACTTCTTCCAGGAATAAATGTTCCTTAATTCTGCCTCGTAAACAATCTAAATCATTTTGCTCACAGGATAAGTGGTTCTTCACTTATCCTGTGCGCAAAATTATTTATATTGTCTACCAGACAAACAGAAAATAATTATCAAAGTTAATAAATACTAGCGACAGGCCCCTGATCCGCATGACTTTTATGTCTTAACAAAATATAGAGATTTCTTTATAAAGAGTTTAATATTAATCTGAGTATATCTATACTAATAATAAAGCAGAAGAGTGTGTTTATTTGAACACGCTAATCTCTGAAACTAATAAACGGATTCGAATAATTATCTTTGCATTTGATAGCTCAATTCTCGGGGAAGATTATAGGCTACTTAACATCACGCTCAGACCTTTAAGAGTTGAGCAGACACAAAACAAAAGTCAGAAAGAACGCTGAGCGAAATCGAAATAATAGTGATAGGCGATGCGATTCGACGGGGTGGCTCGGGAGCCGAAATTTTACGCGGACGAATTCGCGGGCAGAAGCTAGTTATATTATACACATAAACTTTTCGGAATAAATTCTCTAAATGATGGTGAAAACCACATCAAAATCCGTTGCGTAGTTTAGTAGAACAACGCAGCCATACAGACGAAAAGCGATTTAATTTTAGAATTGTATAAATTAGAATCAAAAGTCATTTATTCAAACTAGTCCCCCAAAATACTCGCCCTTACAAGTGGCGCAACAAACTCCGCAGCAGCACGGCTGTCAGTTCAGTTAAAAAAAATGATTGTATACAATAGTATGCAAAGTAATTAACATTACGAAACACAAAACATTAGCGAAGTGCATCTAACCAGCACCCTAATTGCGTAACACACTAACAGTAGCAATGGCTTTCATTTTAACAGTTCAACAACATTCATTGCGTTATTTACGTTGTTGAGCAGACAAATTTTTCGAACAGACAAAGCAATGGATTAGCAATATTCTTCAAAATTATTCATATTGTGTTTGATAGTGTGTTATGCAACTAGGGTGCAGATAATACAAACATTATTTTACACTACTTTGCCGTAAATATGGTCAAGTTCCAGAAAAAGTTTTTTGTTGACTCGAAAGTAGATGAACTTGGAAATGAGTTCGTGTATGACAGGCTCTTTCTAAAGCTCAATGTTTGTGGTTGACTTCGTACTTAATAGACATATGTATGTATTCATTGTTCTTTTTTTAACGTAAAGTTGGGTAACGATAAGTAATTGCTTGGAAACGTCGGTCCAATTCTCGTATTGGCAACGAAAATATTTAGTTTCCAATCGATACTGTTTTGACGTCCAAATGCTTAATTATACAAGGTTTTGATTTTAATTGCAGAAATATTGTTTTCGGTAATTAATTGGAGGTCTGCTACTGTTTTCTCTTGAATGCTTTTGAAAAGCTGTCTAATGATGTTCCCGCAGTGAATACATCCACAATTAGAAATGTTGGTAGAAAATATAAGAAATAATACTCTTGAAAATATTATTGGATGGGTTTGTGGCTAAGTAATAACAGCCGCACGGGTTGATCGATCAGGTAACTGGAAGCTACGCTTGCCGCGGTTGGTCCGTGGAAGAGTGACCATATTTACATATCAAGACTATTCAATACCCCTCCGTGCCACGGAAAGCACGTTAGGTCGTTGATCAAGGCTGTCATTCGTCGATCTTTGGCAGTCGTCAGAAGCCAGAAAGTTCGACAACCAGTCTTACCAAGGGGTATCGTATTAACCAGTAACTCTAAACTACTGTATTCAGCTGCTTCTAGTGGGACTAGAAGCAGACCCTAAAAAGTTGAGAAAGGGCTAGACAGATTGATTGACTCTTGAAAATATGAAATGTTCGTTACCTCCCCTGTAGTACAGGTGAGCTAATGGCTACACTGAATCTACCTACAGTTATCAGTGACCGAAAGAGAAGAGAGAATTTCTGTTACTGTGGAAAAACGTTACCCTACATCGAAGCTAGTAAAGAAAACGTAAGCGGTCGGGGGGACTCCCGTCAGGAACGAAGTTCCTTACGCGATACTCGCACGAAAGAGACAAAGACAGCTCAGAATTTAATACGCGTTTTCAATAAAGAGCCTTCTAGTATAAATTTTTAGAAGCTCTCATACATCTTGGATTTTCATTTTGATCTCACACCATGAAAACGACAGCCATGGAGAAAAAAATTAATATTTTCGCAGCCGCCATCTTGAATTTCCATTTTGCCCTCTCTATTGACTTCAGGTAAAGGAAAACGAAAGCTTAATGGTGAAGGAAGACATCGTGAGGAAACCGGCTTGTCCTAGAAATAATTCGAAGACATGTGACATCTGCTAACCCGCACTGTGTCCGCGTGGTAGATTATGGCCCACTCCCTCTCACAGAGAGAAGGCCTGTGTCCCAGCATTGGGAACATTAAAGGCTGATTATGATGATGATTGGCTTCAGCCTCCTCTAAAACCATGAAAACTATCTCTCTCTCTCTCTCTCTTAATAATAATATATTTTGCATAACGCTTTATCGTTTCGTGACGATTTGTACCATTTTATTCCAACCGCAAACCGCGTTAAAGAACTTCGTTCTAAAAATATTGTGATTCGTAGTAGAAAAGGCAGTTTTCCGAATCGAACACACCAATCACTTTGGCGTTCAATCAATCAAGCATATCCACTAATAGTATATTAACAGAGACCAGTGGACTATCCAATACGTCAGTCGTACTCCTCAATCAAATCCCACGTAGATAGAGTAACACCAATTTAATAGTTAATTAATCGGGACATTTGTAATTACAAATCGATTTGATAGTATCGATAATGGTACCCATACATCGAATATAATAGGAGTTCACTTGAATAGGCTTGTTCCGTTGATAATATCGCAAGATATTGCGATTTGCGATCGACAACAGTTTATAACATTCTTACGGAAGGCGGGTCGGGATATTAAATTGTTATAACTTGGGATTTGCGATGGCGAATTAAAGGTTTTTGTGGCTGTATTATGTTTTCTTGTTAAAGGATTTGGTCTACGTTTTTGTGTTTTATTTTTCGATAGTTATTTTTTATTTTGGAATTTGTGACAAATTGGTAAGCTGTTTGTGACCAAGCTTGCGTAGATATCAGGTTGCAAATGTCGGAATTTTATTTCCATTTTTATTTGGGGTATTGCGAGATATCAGAGGGGCAATTCTCGTAATTTTAAGAACGTTCACAGTCTAATCTCAGTCTCAATCTGTCAAAAATACCTCTAATTTCCCTACTTTTTTCCCTCCCTACAAGTATTTGACATTGATTGCCGCTGAGATGAGATTGTGACTAGATTTTGAACGTTTTTAATTACGGGAATTTGCCTTCAAGCAATTCAAGTCCAGGTCACCGTTAATCAGAATAGTATCTTTCGTTAAATAATTATGTAATATTTGTATTGATACAAATGAAAAGTCACTTGGTAGTGAACCTGCTAAAGAAGCCGCAAATGGGAAAACCTTCAAGTTACAACATAGCAACGACGAAATTACTCACTCAATGTTTTCTCAAAATAGTCACCGATGAAAAATCGTTTACATTCCCCCTACAGTTAATGGTTTCGATTGAAAATTCGTTCAATGAGCGTTTCTTTCGATTACCGAATGATTTTAGTCGACCAATCGTTTGCTCGGCAATCATGCGAGACTTTCAGGCGGTTCGAGAAAATTCACAAGATATTTTATCCACTAAATTACTGCATCTATATATACTAATAACCAACATGAAGATTTTGTTTGTTTGTTTGAACGCGTTAATCTCTAAAACTGCCAGTTGGATTTGAAAAATTATTTTTGTATTTGCTAGCCCAATTCTTGAGGATGACTATAAGCTATTTAACATCACGCTAGGATGCTTAGGAGCCGAGCAAAAAGAAAAAAGTGTCAGAAAAAACGCTACGCGAAAACGAAGTAATAGCGCGGACAGGCGATGCGATGCGACGGGGTGGGTCGGAGGGACAGGAAATTTTACGCGGACGAAGTCGCGGGCAGAAGATAGCATTTAATAATTATGGTATACTGATATTACGGATCGCCTAATCTATGAGCATTTATTATGTCTTAAAACTTGTGCAATGTAGTTACAGCACCTAAACACTGTGGTGGGCCTGGAGATCTGTAACACAGGGTTTCCCTAGCACGGACTCCAGTCTCTCGCAAAGGAGCTTTTAACTTGTTTTTATTGTTTAGTCTTAAGGTGTTATTTATAAGCTAACCTTTGTGGAGAGAGAAATAAACTATTTTATTATTATTATGTCGTTTATTTATTTAGATATCTTATTTTAATGCATTTTTAAATATTAGTATAAAAAAAAAAACATTTAAAAATATAAAAAAATAGTGATCCACCGATGTCGGGAGCAGGGTCCAAGCTACCGGTGGTTAGGGCTCCAGAGACAGGAACCTCCTCACAATGCGAGCCGTATCGAGGAGTACTGCCTTTTGAATCAGGCCCTTGATCCAACCGCCTAACGAGAGCCTAGATAGATGTTGATCGAGGCTTTCGGCCATGAGGCCATTGGCCGATACGACAATCGGCACAATGATAGCCGAGCTTACATTCCACATGTCAACCACCTCGTGTGCTAAGTCCAGATATTTAATTTGTTTCTCTTTCTCAGCTTTCACGAGGTTCCCGTCATGTGGAATGGTAACATCGACAATCATTGTGCGGCGCGCTAATCGATCTATCACCACTATATCAGGCTTATTGGCGACAATAGTCCTGTCAGTAATGATAGACCGATCCCAGTACAACGTGACATGGTCATTTTCAAGAACTGGGTCGGGCACATACTTGTAATACGGTACCTCAGAATCGACAAGTTTATATTTCAAAGCAAGTTGCTGGTGAATGATCCTGGCTACTTGGTTATGCCTGTGCAAGTACTCACCGTTAGCTAGACGAGAACAACCAGAGATAATATGTCTGATGGACTCACCCGGACGGTGGCATGCCCGACACACGTCAACCGTCCCGTCCTTCATAATATATCTCCGGTAGTTATTCGTCAAGACAACTTCGTCCATAATTGCACAGACGAAACCTTCAGTTTCTCCGAAAAGGTCCCCAAAACGTAGCCAGGATACGGACGCTAAGAAGTCAACACCGGGTTCATGAAGAGCCCGATAGAAGCGCCCGTGAAGCTCCTTGCTTTGCCATACCTCCTTGCGGTCATCGGTAGTAAGTATTACAGGTTTGCGCCAGTTCTCTTTAGCCATGGAGAGCGGGGTGAGTCCCTTGTCCACTGCAACCACATCACGGTGCATACCCACTTCGGCTTTTATAAAATATTCTCTGAGATTGCACACCTCTCGGTTGTGGAGGGTCTTGGCGTTTAAAAAGCCTCGACCCCCGCATTTCCGCGGGATGTACAATCTCATCACTGATGATCGTGGGTGATGCATCCGGTTTGCGGTCAATAGTGTACGGACCCTTCTATCCAGGGCATCGAGTTCGGTCTGAGTCCATTTGAGTATGCCGAAAGAGTACATCAAGACCGGCATGACCCAACTGTTGAAGGCGCGCACTTTATTTCCGCCTGAAAGAAGGCTAACTAACACCTTCTTCAAGCGACCAAAGAAGCGCTCCCTCAACGTTTGCTTCATGTCAGCAACGTTGATGCCTAACGCTTCCGACATACCCAAATACTTGTAGCTTTCGGATGAGGAGAGGGATCTAAGGTGTATGGAATCCGAGAGTTGAATTCCCTCGGATTCCATAATCTCCCCTCGCTTTACATGCATGACCGCACATTTGTCCACACCAAATTCCATCCTGATGGCGCTACTGAAAGTTTCAGTTACCTTCAGTAGCTCCAGCAGTCGTAATTTGTTGGGGGCAAAGAGTTTCAAATCATCCATGTAGAGGAGGTGAGATATGACCTGACCACCTCTCCTCAACCGATAGCCTAGACCTGAATCCTCCAGCAATGTGCTTAGAGGATTCAGGGCCAAGCAGAACCAAAGTGGACTTAAACTTAACTTATTATTATTATTATTATTTATTGTGTGTTTTCAGAGACTTCACTTTTTGTTCATTTTTGTCTTCCATTCTTCATATTTCACTCGAAGTGAAATGTCTGAGCACAAAATGAATTAAAAGCGCAAAATTAATTCGTTATTGAATCGATCCAATGACTTCGGCACTCGGCTGACACTTTTTTTTTCTTTCGCAAGTTTAATACTTTAGAATAGAATAGAATATTTTTATTTCAGACCGGAGTCCATACCAATACCAAGATAAAAAAACATAAAATGAGCAGATGAAAGCTCATTTCTATGTAATTGGTGTCGTGTGACCTTGAAATGATAGGTACCTACTTGAGTGAACCATACACTCGAGTGAAGTGTCTGATATCAGAAGGCTATTTCCCGTAATTAAAAACATTCAAAATCTAGTCGCAATCGCATCTCAGCGACAATCAATCAAGCGAATATCAAAAACTTGTGGTGTCACTTGTCTTGTTGTGACTTATCTTAGAGGTATTTTTGACAGATTGAGACTGAGATCAGACTGTGAACGTTCTAAAAATTACGATAGTTAATATATAACAAAGCAAAAAAAAAAGTGTAAAATTATATAAAATATATTTTTATTTTTCTTTCTATAGATCCTACAATATGAAATTTCGAACTGATATTTGTCTACTTGTATTAACATGAGAGCCCTGTCCCCCATAACACAAGTTCAATCTTAGCTTGGGTGTCAGAGGTTTATAACTCTGTATAAACCTACAATTTATAACACTATAAATGGTATGATAAATCAAGTGGTAATGTAAATTTTTAAACTGAAAATAAAGAATTATTATTATTATGAATTGCCCCTCAGTTTTAGAGCTGTCTTTGTGTCTGCGAACCATTGAAATCACTCGAATTAGGGCATCACGACAATCTATTATAATAACCTCTACGTAAATAACTATTTATCAGAGTTTTTTGACCCTGTTATGAATGAGGAGCTTAGTCAATATCTCTATCGAACACATAATTTATTGATAAAACTCTCCGAATTTGTATTCAAAAGGTAAGAAAAGCAACCTTCTGGTAAAAGTCACTATAAGGTAAGTATTTAAAAACTTGTACCCAATAATACAAACCTACTAAAAACATGTTTCTTTTATGGAGACTTCATTTTATTTTTAAGATTATTTCATTTTTATTATTCGTTGTTATAGCAGCAATAGAAATACACACTCTGTGACAATTTCAACTGTCTACCTACTATGGTTCATGAGATACAGCCCGCTGACAGACAGACGGACGGACGGACGGACAGCGGAGGCTTAGTAATAAATAGGGTTCCGTTGGCAACCTTTGGGTACACCACCACCTAAAAACCAAGTGATATGAGGAATGTTGTTTTTGCCTTCTTGAAGAATTAAGTACACATGAATATAAACAAAAGTAATTCAAACAAACAGCAGAATTTCATTTAAACGCTAAAATATCACTTACTATCATTAAAGCTGAGATAGAAGGAATTCATTCCGCATTCACCGAAATATACGAAGTTACGGAACAAGCAGTGCTTTCCTAATTAAACGGATACGTATGTTCGGTTCGTTTGCATGGTGTAATTAGAGCCAGGAACCCCCCGCAATCCATATTGTTGCAGTGCGCTTGCACCGTTCATTTGCGAAGCTAACTAATGGAAATTAAAAGTTAGGGGAATATTTAAGTATTGTTAGGTTCCATATTCATGGAGTTGTTGCGTTTTCTTTGTTAAGTATCCAGGAATTTCTTGTTGAGATGTAGTGAAATGCTTTTTTTATTTAATTTCTTTGTTACTTTTTTTTTCATAGGTAGGTATTCTGCGAAATGTCTGCACGTTTCTACAAAGTCAAAGTCTATTCATTAGTAAGCACATAAAAGACACTTTTGAACGTCGAAATTTACAAGACAAATAAAAATGAGTGTATAGTTGCCCCTTCCAAAAGTTAGTGTTAAACAGAGAAGAAAGGGTAAGAAACTTCATTGTTATACTATTTTAAAATGCTTTACAATATATCTACAATCTTCTTTCTGACATTAGACAAGTTCTTTAAAGAACAGTAGACAAAGAATTGTCTTCTCGATACTATGTGTTTGGAATTTCAGTAGGAGGAAGCCGGAAGTTCTCGATATCACGTCCAAAATGTCTACAGCTAAATATAGAAACAATTAGAGGATAAATGAATAACTAATAAACATCAGGGCAGGTCATTGTACCCACAGAACAGATAAAAGAGGTATTGTACCGACCAAATAACTAACTGTTATTTTGGAATCTCTATTCTAGGTAGATAGTAATAAAGCTGTTACCAAATAACCAACCCTCATTTATTATGAACTAGCTTCCATTCACGGCTTCACCCTCGTGGTATGTCGATAAAAAGTCTTTTATAACTCTTCCCCAGGGTTCAAAGTATCCCCATACCAAATTTAATCAAAATTGGTCCAGCCGTTTCGGAGATTAGCCGAAACTAAAAGGCAGACAGACAAAATTTTTTATAATTGTTTTTTTTTGGTTTTATGTACCGTACCTATATATTTTCATATGCATTTAGTAAAAAACTGTTTTTTGACATTACAAATAGACACTTCAATTTTATTTATTTGTTCGTATTGTATTGTATAGACGATATAAAATTATTTTGGTTCTCTAACAAGATGAATGCAATAGAAATTCCCTTGACCCTTAATTTAAGTAAATACTAGAAAGTTAGAAGGACCATTTGGCTCCTGGATGACAATGACGGGGGGAGCGTTGTTGCTAAACATTTTGTGAACAAAACAAGATGGCGGCGTTAGTTCCGGTTTTAGCCACGCGCCATAAGTACATTGTGGCGTTGTACACCAACGACAAATATAAACTTAAGGTAAGCGTTCAAAAGTCGTTCCGTTTGACGTAAAACCAGCTTTTAACTCCCACGTGCAATCTATCGCGCCGAGAACCTTGAAATTGAGTACTTCAACATTGTTAATTTAATAAGTCTGAAAACGGTTTAGAACCACTTTAAACGCGTTCTTGTGAATATCTAAGAGCATCCAATTGTGTTTTTATAATAAATATAAATATTTTGATAGGTCTTTGAAGTATCTTGATAAAATCAGAATTAATGGATTTCGTAGTCGTCTCCGACAAAATCTATCATTCGCGATTCGCGATCCAGATTGATTATAAATGATAAATGTTTTATTTTCTGTAAGTAGGTTTGTACAAAGACTTTTATACGTCAATAAATGTATAGGTAATGTATATGCGAAACCCGTAAACAGTTAATATTTATTGCAATGATTTTGATTAAGATCGGCGGAGTAATTGCGTAACACACTATCAGAAGCAATGCCTTTCATAATGACAGTTCAACAACATTCATTGCGTTATTTAAGTTGTTGAGCAAACAAATTTTTCGAACATATAAAGCAATGAATTAGCAATATCTTTCAAAATGATTCGTATTGAGATTGATAGTGTGTTACGCCATTAGGGTCCTGGATTTGACTGTGTACGGGCCTAGGAACAATATAAAATAGTGATTCTACTTACAAAAAATGCTGTCCTCCCCGATACCTTAAAAAATAAAGACTAGGGTCATTCTACGATAAGACACACTCGATACAAATCAACACGATACATGAGCAATTTTGTTATTAAAGTAATTGCGTAGATACGTATTTATTTGGTGTAAAAAAAAACAGATTTTACTAAAAGTTTTAACAATTATTTTCGTTGCATCGTAGAATGGCCCTAAAGAGGCTACCTCGAATCTGTCTACTAAGATTACGGACAACTCTAATCGGTTAAAAGTCGGGGTATGGTATTTTGTGCAGACACCCGTTTTTTACGCCCAAATATGGGACAATCAGATCATTTAAACTTGCCACGACGGGGGCTGCGAAATTCTTTAAGTCGAAAGCATCGATATTTGGCTCCGATTGCTACAATTCAACTGACTCTCGTGATGTTCGCTACTGGAATCGCGACATAACGTAGTAATGTTTCTTAGCGAAATTTGTGAAGCGATTTCCCATCATTATTTTTGCGGCGGAGACGTGCTAAGGCCCTAAAATGTTCTATTCGGATTTTGGAAAGACTTTCTATACTTAGCTAAGTATCCTATACTTAAAAATAACTTAACCCTTTGACGGCCCGTGACGTTTTAAAGCATCATTCACATGACTTCACTTTATACAAATCGTGCGTGAATTTTTGCTAAAATAAGAAAG
Source organism: Apamea monoglypha (assembly GCA_911387795.2). Lineage (NCBI taxonomy): Eukaryota > Metazoa > Arthropoda > Insecta > Lepidoptera > Noctuidae > Apamea > Apamea monoglypha. The sequence goes on from OU426918.1 coordinate 8,510,519, forward strand.
AGTTCGGGGCTGGGGTAAGAATGGATCTGCCGTGGCCAGAATTGAGTTTTAGATAAAAATAAATCAACTTATTTTTCCTTTTTTAATACTAATAACTTAATTACTAAGCCGTCCGTCCCTCCGTCCGTCTGACAGTCAGCGGGCTGTATCTCATGAACCGTAATAGCTAAACAGTTGAAATTTTCACTGAATGTGTATTTTTATTGCCGGTATAACAACAACTAATAAAAATAAAATAAAGTTAATCAAAATTCATTGAAAATCCATACAAGAAACGTGTTCTTTTCAGCGTTTTTTGCCATGTGGTAGTACGACACTTTCAATTCCTATATTCAACTCGTGTGCTTTAATCTTCATTTTACGTTTTAAACTTTATTTTAATAAATGACCTTGCGTCTATAAGTGCCATTTTTAGTTGAACATCTTATAAAGCATGCAGCACGCTGAACACACTTATGAATAAGTGTTATGTCACGTGTTATGTAGACGTCAGTTTTCATTAAACCAGATTGGCATGCGCTAGAGGCATGCACCGTCATTCAACTACGTAGTGAAACAACACTAGATGAAGATTAAAACACACGATTTTGCACATACCTTTACTATTGCCTACTCTATCTATACTAAAAGCCGAACTCTACCTATATTAGTGCCAGGAATTTGAGATAATTTTCAAGTTATGGAACCACAAACTGAATGTTATTTAACAAAGTTCAAATTCCATTGCAACCAAAAACTTATTAGGACGTTTTTGTTACAAGCGGTGGCTCAAAAATGAACTTAGAATACATTTCACTAAAGTAGATAACTGATTAGAATAGAATAGAATAGAATACTCTTTATTGTACACCATACAAATTATAAAACATAAATATACAAAATTTTTACAAAGGGTGACACAATGGGCGGTCTTATCGCTTAGAGCGATAAGTGAGCGTGATTAAGTGGCGATGGAATGTAATTAACTAAGATTATGAATACTACTTAAAGCTACGAAAGCATACTCGTAGCTATGTGACAATCTCTTCCTACAGTCCGTTCACAGTTATTTTACCTCTGACAGCAGCAACCTAACAGCAACGTTATTGAAGCGAGAACAAAGATCACAATAATTTTGACAGACTTGTCAGTGGCAGCAATCTAACAGCAACCTTATTAGAATGAGAATAAAGATCACTGTGATTTGGACAGTGATGCAAAATCCGAGGTAAAATAATTGTGAATAATAATCGATTTGTCATATCAACCCGGGTTCTATTTGTTTATCAAATTACCTAATAACATAGCCTCCTTGCTGTCTGCTAGCTGGCTGTTCCCAACGACGGCCTCGCTGCCTTCCCGCCAGGCTGGCGCAACCCGCGCTGTACACCGCACCTGCATCGTCTTGCCGACGGGCACGCGCAGCCCCAATGCTGTGGACAGCAAGCCGTGGGCGTGCTGCGTTGGCGGGTACTCGACGAGGAGTAGAGGATCTGTGACCTGGGGAAGGGATGTTTCGTTAGTAAACTCAGTTTACACGTTAACTAAATGTATTCAAGGGTATCAATTTCAAAAGGACATTGAACAGAAATGTGTGGGGCATGATTCGAATCTCCACTAACGAGATCTATGTCACTGAATAGTCTATTACATTAGGAGCACCTATTTTAAGACACCCATTAAAATAATCTGTCAGTAAAAAGTTCTAATTAAGTAAAACATAATATTTTGACTACAATAACGCACGTTTATAAATAAAGGGATTGGCAGTAATAAAAAAATCTAATCTGTTTGAGCAAATTGATCGTTAGCTCAAGGCAAAAAGTTAGCCCCAAACTGTTACTTTAGTGCAGCGGTCGCCATTGATGTATTTCTAGTCACAAAAGCGACTATTCCACTCGGTATTTACCATTGTAGGTATACCGTTTATATAGATACACTAAACAGGTACCTACAATACAGGCACACACATTGTGAGAATAAACCCCAAAAATGCAGAAACTTTAGGTGCCAAAAATCCGTTTTAGTAACGAAACATTTCACACCTACTCGAATGTACTTTCTCCTAGCAAACCCCCAATCCCATGTGTATCATGCCCACATTTTGATTCATAGAACCTTACATACATAGAGTTTCCAAGTAAATCTGCGCCTAAATTCCAGCAGCGGATATTTCGGATATATCCGTTATTGCACCATGTAGGTCAGTTAAACCAAACCGTATTATTTTACGGACTAGCCTGCGCTCTGGCTACCGAAAAATAGTTCAGGAATATCGGATATTTAATATTAACTACGTATAATACTAACGTAAAATAGCTCTGTTTTTTTACATTTTTGACTTTGAGACCTTTAGGTGTTGCTGGGGCAGTTTTTCTAATTTACTGGTTTTAAGGTTGGTATACAGTAATTACTCCATTACAGAAATATCCTTAGTAATATTAGGTATATAAATGCCAAAGTTAGTTTTTTTTTTTTTGTTTGTTTGTTACGCTTTCACGCTAAACTGATTTGGATCAAATTTGGCGGATCTGTTGCCTGGGACCTGAAGGCGGATATAGGCTACTTTACATCCTGAATCGCAGAGTAAGTCCCGGGCAACAGCTAGTAAATAATAATAGGAGAAGGCATCAAACATCTTGCTACTATGCCTATAACATATGGCATAGTAGCAAGTAGCAATAAAGAATAATAGAGCAATAAGTACAATAGTAGGTACTTCCTATTCAAACATCTTCCTTCTCACAAATAATAATGTCATACAATTCCTGACAATTAAGCTCATTGAACTGGCTGTAATCCGAATACCATTGGCACATAATCATAGCAGAATGGGTTTTAATTAGTCCATACGGATGGAGAAAGGAAACATAAGATCTGTCAATTTGTTCAATTGTGAAATGTCAATTAGGATAAGTGTCTGAAGACTACAATAGAAAAGGTTTCAGTGCATTGAACGAGCCTTAGAAGAGCTTGTATGTTCGAGGCACCCTGTGTTGTCAACCCCTACCTTGCTAACCCTCTTTCAACTCTTTTAAATCCTTTTTCGAGTAACTGTCCGAGGTTTAAAAATAGGTTTTGGTCAAAATTTACTATTAAGGAATTTTACACACCTGTTCGGGTCGGCCATGTTTCTGCACAATTCGGCACAGCTATAATTATATATGTTCAAATTAAATTAGCTGACGAAAATCTGTAGACGTGATAGGTATCGATATCTAAACACGATCAAATAAAACAAAAAACAGATTTTCTAAACTGATATTTTAAGTACATCAGTTTAGAAAATCTATCTATATTTTATGAACTGCTGTCGATGACCCCACTAAAAAACATCAAATTAATTTATTTTTTGTTTCATCATCAATACTCATTAAGTCTGCGGAGTTTAGCTAGGTAATTTAATTTGACCCTGTATATATTTTGGTCAGATAAGCAGTCGCTCCATGTAAAATACTGATATTCAGTTGCATCCGGTTATACTGGAAGCTGACCCCAACAAAGTTGGGAAAGGGCTAGGCAGATGATGATGTATTTTGCCACCCCGCTGCGCCAAATCATGCAGGCTCTAAAAAATGTTAAGCACGCCTAACAACATTGCCAACAGCTATATAGTGTGATGTAACTGTCAATTGTTAAAATACCGTTCTATTGTTCAACCAGACTCCTTATTAACTATTCAGTTACAAGCTGTCCTGAAGTCACAACCGAATGACACAACTTATGTTTACAACGATCCGTATTTACGTCAGTAATTAGCCAAGCTTTTAATTAATCAATAGACCGTAGGGATAGCCACAAATGGAGTTCCATACTAGTTCAAGAAGACATCCTTGACAATACCCTTCGAATCGGAACACTTAACGTATTAATTGATCATAAATTTCATGGTAACTAACCATTGTGAGCAGGGATCTTGTAAATGTATCTGTGCTACCAAGTATCCGTAGTGGCAGATGTATATTGAACGGTTTTATCTCCTATAATGTACGTTTGCTTTCCAATACTGATATTGATTCAATATTTCTCTAAGACGTCTTGGTGAGAGCCCATTGAGTAATAACATTGATGTTTTAAGGCTTAGTCCTTACTACACATAACACATACAACTACATATAATGTTCCCACTGCTGGGACACAGGCCTTCTCTCTGTGAGAGGGAGTGGGCTGTAATCTACCACGCGGGCCCAATGCGGGTTGGTAGATGTCACATGTCTTCAAATTTTTTGTTCTAGGACATGTCGGTTTCCTCACGATGTTTTCCTTTACTATTGTGAGAGCAGTGGTGATGAAATTATTTACACAAAGTAAAGCGCCTGTCTGGGTTCGAACCCACGACCTACAACTCGTAAGTCGAGGCCATTATCACTGGGCCACCACTGCTCTCACAACCATCCTCATTAACATCATTTGTCCTTACTAAGGACTGTTTAAATTGGCAAACTGATGACAAGTTGTGATATTTCTTGTACGAATGTAACAAAAATGTTTCAAATACTAATGACTCTCAATGCACTAGAACGAGTAACGGTATCTAAACGCAACACAGTGACATTGCAATGGATAAAAGGATGCAGCGAATCACTAGGTAACGACGCAGTTGACGAACTAGCTAGAAGAGCATCCAGCACGTCAGTCTGTGGACCCGAACCTGTCGTGCCCATCCCCTTCAACCAGCTACATAGGGCTACAGGAGTTCACCCACACACAATGGTCCAACTGAAGGACTAAGTACGGAAACCAAATCCTTTAACATAGAACAAAGATAGAACTAGTGACTCATACAGACAAAGCTAAAACAAAAATCCCGACATCATTATAAAAAAGCAAAACATACAAAATACTCACAAAGGGTATAGAAAACGTTAAGCCAGTATATCTTTGTATATTGCTCCAAGTTTGACCCGAATAAAAGAGAATGTGACGAGTTCGGCAGTGTTGTTCGAAACAAATACAAACTCCGGCCAAATCAGGAATAAAAGATAAATACGAACCCGCACTTCAATAAGCCCTGCAAAGTTAAAATTTGAAAAAAGCCTTATTGGACGAAAGAGTCAAATTACAGAAACTCATTGAAAAGGGTCAAATATTCTACGAACCAGTATATTAATACGGATCGCAGGCAGAAATTAAAACTCTTGGTACGTGTAATATTTCAGACCGATCAAAATTAAAACAAGTTAATTAACTTGCAGTTAATGGATGTACATTAATTACCCTGTGGTCATACTTTTATATTAAGTTCACCATAAAATAACTCAAAAGCTAGGCCGTAATTGGTGTATTTATTTCATAACGTCGACGAACTTTTATAGGCATTCACGGGGAGTTCGTTAAAATTTTATTATTTTATTATGGATAGATCTAGAACAACAGGTATAATTTTGCAATAAAACGGTAACGATTCACAAGCGTTCTCGTATACTAAATTATTGTGTGTCATTTTATTCAGTGGTAGTACGTGCAAATAAAATAATCTAATCATAGGTCTTATAATCTGAACGTATGTTTTTAGTTAGAATAAACTTCTGTCTACTACACGAAAAAAGTCAAAATTATATCTGGGTACTAGGTACAGACGCCAGCAGGTCAAGCTACCCGAAACTGTCAAATTTTCCCAATCAACCTTGAACCTTAATGTTTTAGCGATAACGTTGAAAATGTATTAAAGAAATTTGACAGATTGTAGTAGCTTGATGTGCTGGCGTCTGTACATTCTCACCGCGACAACGCGTGAAAAACTACGGTTTATTCGCCGCATGCAAGTACGGTCGTCAGTGTTGTATGAAAGCTTGTTGACAGACACAATTTTTCTATGGCGCAGTTTTTAATATTCCAAGGGCTGATTTTACCAAAGTGCCATAACTTTTATCCGTGGAATAAAATTGATGTCTAACAGTTCTAGAATGGAAGAACTGTCAAAAATTCAAAATTTATTCTCAGGACAAGACTTATTGTAGGTATATTTTGGTGAAATTCACCCTAAGACGTTCTGTTTCAAACAAAGAAAGTAAAAACATAAACACAGGAGCTCTGTGCAAGCAATGGTAATGCACCCTGCATCTAGAAGATTGATTGATGTGAGTAGTTGGTCCAGAACGAGAGGATTAGTTGCCAGTACGGTAGATAATGGACGCGTAATGCATTATGTCCGCTCACGATGTCCTCGGCTGGACTATCGAGTAGGAGGAGACGAATAATGATTGTTGTTTTAGAATTATGTGAGCGTTGATATATACTGTTTTATGTTTACACAAGGTTTTTAAAAGTAGATAAAAAAAGTATCGTTAGATGACCGACGGACTGCAACACATACAGCCATTTAATACAACTGTCAAAGAATGACGGTTGAGATTTAAATATACGGACCATTTAAGTTGCAAGTCAATTTGCTTAAAAGTTATTTTTCTTGATAAAAAACAAACACTAAGTGAGTGTTTATTTTTAATACTAGCAAGTTAAATTGTCCATATATTCTTATCCCATCTGTCATCAAGGTATTGTATTAAGGTAGATACTAAAATACTTTTATTGGATCAAAAATACATTACATCCCACAAATCTGCCCAATAGTCACTTCGGTAAATTAGGCCTGTTTCTATCTGGGTCATGTAAACAAAGAAAAATGTTCCCTCTATCAAAACTGAAATCGAAAACATCGCCTGTCTCGTTAATGTCAATATTTTTTCGTTCAAAATGTTTAACAGTACCTTTTCTCCATCAATGTCCCAACTGAGAACAGCCGCGGGGTACGATCGGCCCGACGTACAGTTCAGAAATAAGGAGTCCCCTCTCCGGTTCTCTTGTTCATTGCCTGTTATTCTTGGACCTTCTCTTGGTAAATCTGGGGGAAAAAAATAATCGTTCAATACACTCATAGATAGCTACAAAAAGACTTGCTTGCAAACTCTCTAATAATAAACATTCAGGTTTTGGTAAGGATCCAAAAACGAGAAATTAACACCGATACCAGCAATTTGGCGTAAAACACTAGTAGCAGACTCAAAGAGTTGGAGATGTAAAATAATCGAGCAACATGTAAAGTTAAATGGCAAAAGACAATGGTTTTACATCCGTCGTGTTTAGAGCCGAGAGCTACACTGAAACTGTGGTTGTAATTCAAACTCCAAATTGAAATAATGGGTTCCTTCTGTGACGTATGCCTCTCCTCAAAGGGAATGAAATTGGAATTTTTGTGAAATTAAACTCGTAAATAGATCGTGAATTTGCGAAGAAAACACTTGAGTCGCCTGTTAGGAATATTATGTTTGTTTGTTTTGGTATGACAAAGGGACTAATGATCATGATAGAGTGCTCGACTTTTAGTAGGTGATCTAAAAAATCGATACAATAGTGCTATTCTGTAAAAATCTCACAGAGATAACTTAGGTGAAGTGAGCTTAAAGTGAGCTGTCAATAGTGTCATCAGGTTTAATGACAGCTCAATTCAAGCTTACTTCACCTAAGTTTTTACGGTAAGATTTTTACAGAATAGCACTATAGATCAAACGTACCTATTTATAAACTCTAAGACACTCGAGAAGCTTATAACAAACCCCCCACACGTGGCGATCGATCTGTGGTAGCCAGGTTTCCTACTGTCATTTCATAAATAGGTAACAATTTTTCAGTAAACGAGACCCATCTACTTTAAACTGTCGGATCCAGTCAAACAAATTCCTATAACGTGCAAAAATCTTACTAGGTACTTGTTTTATAACGAATAATTTATTACCTAATACATTGAAATGCCCGAGGGTAAATTTTTATCCGGTTTTTAATCAGACTGACTCGAGGGGTACTGGGTTTGATCTTAGGGTCGGCCAAAGTGTTATTGGGCTTACCATTAGGAAATTCTCAGTTGAAGACCGAAATCTCTGGATTGAGAGATTTCGGTAGTCCTAATTTGAGCCCAGTTAATGGGAATAGGCTAGAGTACTTAGTGCTTAGGTATTCTTAAGTCCTCTGTAATGTTATAACATAACAGGGGGTATGTGGGTACCCTAAACAAATCGTATCCCTTCGGGAAATACAGGGCCCTAATTCACTATGACCACTAAACGATTCCATACTTCGAAACCACGTCAATTCCTTAGTTGATCACGACATCTGCTATTAACGTATTCTCTGTGAGTCAATGGCGTGGTTTGAACTGTCAAAATATATGCTGTCCATACGGTTGACATTTCGATTCCTTGCCGTGAACAAGACACGATATTCGCGTAGTTTGCACGTGGTAAGATTTCGCGGGGAATAATACAGAATTGGGCCCCAGGTTGTTACGGTAACAAGACCTGCCGATTTATTTTGTTAAAATCTCACCGTGAAAACTTGGGTGAAGTGCTGTCATTTAACCTAATATTAGGGATTGGCACTATTTACACCTCACTTGAAGCTTACTTCACCTATGTTTTCACGGTGAAATGTTTACAGGATAGATCGGCTGTAGTATTATTGATTCTAAATATCATATCGGAATTCAAACAGACGTTGTGAATCCACTATCATTTGCTTTAAAAACAAATGCGTTCGCTATCAAATTACAGAATAACATTACTGTAGCCTTTTTAACAAAAAGCCGGGCTAAAGAAGATCCAGTACACTTACATATGACTTCCATTCTTCCTTCACCAGCTGCTGATGCAAAGCTTGGTGCTTCGGCAGATACCTCGCACCTGTATAGTCCACTAGATTTGAGGGTCACCTGGTGCAAGATGACTCTTCTGTCGTCTGACTTTTGTAACTGTTAACAAAAAGATTTCTGATAAGTATGCCTATTTAAAAAAACACATGACAGCTGACTTAATTTAAAGGACATTTTGCTCTGCCACCATACATTGTTATCTTAAAAACCAACAGCCTTGTAAAATTACTTTCTCTGTTATACTTGCTATTTTCTTTAGATGATCATAATTACCAAGTACGAAACTAAACACAAATGTTGTAAGTTTACAAAAGTGATTTAGTAGAAAAACATTGTGAAACGTGAGAAAAACTTTGTATTTTAGTTTCCCTTTTCCCCAGATCTGTACAGGGAAAACTATATTTTCACGTGAAAAAATCTGTGTAATGAGCTAATTGCAAGAAGTCATACAAAAGTTTTGCCATTTAGCGAACGACCTCGTTCCTAACTGGAATTTCTTGAACTGTAGTACTTATGATGAGCAATTTGAAAAAATCTCGTTTTTTTTTTCAAATTGCTCACTTGAAATGTTTCACAGCCTTCCACAACTTTGCATTCATAAAGGAATTTCTACATTAAATTGTTTAAAAATAGTGCCAAAAATTTCTGCCAAAGTATTGGAATCCTCGAAGCAAAGTTTTCGAACCGATAATTCCTGTGGTTCGAGTCAAGTTAATGTATTTTTAGAAGTTTAAATAATTAACTTTTGATTGTCACGAGATTCAGACATTGCTGTATTAAAATAAGCTTGGGACCCGAATTTACGTCCTGGATGCAATTTGGTATCCCTTAGTAAGCTGGAATTAAGACCACAGCATAATCAGCCTATAATGTTCCCACTGTTGGGACACAGACCTCCTCTCAGTAAAAGGGAGCGGGCCAATCCAACACACATGCCCGGTGCGAGTTGGTAGGTATCACATGTCTACGAATTTTGGGTTCTATGACATGCCAGTTGCCTCACGATGTTTTCCACCAACAAATACAAATGTCGATTAAGACCACACGTGAAATGTTGTCAAACAAAAATGAATGAGCACAAATTCCCGTTGTATCATGAACAATAAGGGAAATTGAATCTTACCAAATCACCTACTACAAGTAATTTCGTTGAGCACGTTTCCACTAGCTTAGCCGATAGTATTCCTCAATGGTCTCGTATGGATTGTGTGGCTTCGGCTCATTTCTATCCCGATCTTTTGTCAGTGTTCGACAGCGTCCCCTATTGTGCGGCCCGAATAGATAACCATCCTATATAACCTCTTTAAAGAATGAGATTCCACGAAAACCTTTCAAATTATACTTCTATTTGCCTTATGTATCGCATTTCATAAACTCTTAAGGCAATGATACCAACCTTTTCCTGTAAAGTTGACATTGATCTAAGGGGCAATTCTCGTGATTTTAAGAACGTTCACAGTCTCATCAAATTCTCAATCTGTCAATAATACCTCTAATTTCGCTACATTTTTGACAAGTTTTTGACATTGATTATCGCTGAGTGGGGTTTTGAACGTTTTTAATTACGGGAATTGGCTTGCTGATTCTTTTGTAGATTCATATATAATACAGGGTGGCAGTGACATCAACGCGTAACCTGTTACCATGGATTCCTAGGTCTTTTTTTTTTTGTCGTGTAGAAATGCTCATGCATTCTGCACTACCGTGGGGAGATAGTGCAGTTATGTGGGACTCTAACCCACTAAAACTCCACGGTGTCCTCCTCTGCCGTTTACGGCGGGAACACGGGCACGCCTTAGCACCACAGAAATCTTAATAATAAGGCAGATTTCTGTGCTTAGCACTCATCCGTGAACCCGCCGCGGCTGTCCGTCACCGGACCCTCCTCTGGGGAGTACTCGTAAAATGTATGAGACAGTTTTTTTTTTTTTCAATCACCGACAATATATTTTAGCGCAGGGGGTTTCAAATTATGGTTACAGTTTGTGCGATGTCCCTGCCATCCTGTATAATTTTGCGTCCACGAGAACTTAATGGTGTTCATTGCCTAAAAGAAACCTCAATTCGAAACAGCTTTCCAGATACATTATAAAGTCAAAATGACTTACAGTAAAACCGTTAACGGAATATCAAAGTAGACATATTTTCGTCGTCCTCTCAACATTACAAAGGGAATTCATAAGATGTTGTGCTACAGACATTGTGGTTAACTCCTTCAAATTAGCTAGCATCATTTACAGAGGTTTAATTATATTCAGTAGGTAAAGTATAACAGATTACTACAGACATAAGACTGATCCCTTTTCATTGGAGTACCGTATCAGATTTAGATTACTTGTGTAATTAATTTTGACTGTTCTAATAAATATCTTGAAAATAAGATAAACCCGAGGGGAAATTCTCGTAATTTTAAGAATGTTCACAGTTTGATCTCATTCTCAATCTGCCAAAAAAACCTCTAATTCTCCTACATTTTTGACAAGTTTTTGACTTTGATTGTCGCTGAGATGAGTTTGCGACTAGATTTTCAACGTTTTTAATTACGGGAATTGGCCACCTGATTACGCTTATGTTATCAAGCGGAATTGTGTGCCTGTTAGAAGGGACATATTATGAATGGACATCAAGGAACAATCGAAATTTTAGCCTACCTTCTAGAGTTGGCCAATTGCAGCACCAAAAGTTGGCCAACTTTTTGTGTTGCAGATAATTATTTATTAAAACTTTATGCACACGTAAAAAAATACTGTAAAAAGGCGGACTTAATGCCTTAGGCATTTTCTACGAGTCAACCTTAGAGTGACGCAGAGACAAAACATGGCAGGTGCAACATACGGGATAAATAGCTAGGAAATGACTATAAAATACAAGACTAAATAATATATAAACAAAATGAACAGTCAGGAGAAAAAATGATTGGTAGAGGAGAAAACGAATCCAGCAAATCAGCGCTGGGATATTACGGCCAACTTCAGATTATCTACAGTTACTAGTCTATGGTTTTACCTCTTTATTAAGGTAATATGTAGAAATCGTTTACTACATATTACTTTCAAGAAGAAAACCATAATTTCCAAACCTTCCTAACTATATGAAAACGTTAATATTTTTACTAGCTGCACCCCGCGGTTTCACCCGCATAAGTCTCGATTTCGTAGGAATATCGGGATATATTAAGGACTATGCTCCGCATGAAACAGACGGAGTCATGTAAAGACCATTTATTAGACTAAAAATCTTGACAGTGCCTTTTTAGTGTTGATAACCAGCTTAGTTAAAAATTTGCACAAAATTGAGACTGATGAGCAAAGGTTTGTCAGTGCTCATCAGTCTAGAGCTAGCACACGTAGGAAAGATTTGCCCAACACTATTCAACCGAAATTAAAAGTTGTCAAACATAGCCCGAGGTATCAGTCTGTATTTTTATATAACAAGCTGCATATAGAATTCAAAACCATATACAGGATAAACTTATTTAAAAACAAATTAAGGACCTACCTATTTATTGGAGAAAGGCTATTACAGTATCAATGAATTCCTAGATGACATATGACATTGTAACTTATGATTGATTTTATTACTTTGACATTTATTATTTATGATTTGAATTCTTAATTGCCCGTTATTGTTTTTATTGACTTTTCCAAATGTATTTAATGAATTTCATTTTAATTGGAATTGTATATCTAGTGTTATTTTTTTATTTTTCAACACAATGTACCTATATGTGAAAGCAAAAACATTAAAAAGAATGTAATCTTTTCTCTTTATAAATTAAGTTTAGATATGGCGTAAGAGAAATTTTGATACAACGGACAAATCAAAAGCTGTTAAACTATGTATATTTCGACGAAGAAAACTGTCCAAAACATCTCCATCAACTTTACCATAAATTTGGCCACGTTTCACCATACATTACACGTGGCCGCCCAGTTGGCTTAGAAGTTATTCAAAACTTAAACAAGCAACTTACATCAACTTTGATCCCTTCCAATTTGTAGGCGTGCTTCGGGGGATCATATTTGGGCATGTACCGGTAGAACTCTTCATTGTCTCTGTACCATTTAACGGAATACAGGTTGTCTTCACCCAGCTCGTAGTCGCATTCAAACTGGGCAGGCTGCCCTCGCACTCTGTATGTGGGGACTGATACTCGGACTATCTTTAGCAGTAAGGACTCTGGAACAAGGAAATTATATTTTATTTTAACCGGCTATACGGGTTGTAACAAGATCCATCACATGCCGTCAACTGCGCATTCTGTAACTCAAACTTAGTAGAATTTCATCATCGTTCATTTGGTTTTTTTTACTTTGCTGAGAAAAATCGGTAGCGCTCAATGTAATTTTGCTTATGGCTGCATGCACGGTACAGGGGGTCGTAGGGGTATTTAAAATGAAGTTTTTAAATGTAAAACTTATTATTTTTAAAAAACCGTCAGAAAAAGTTGGAAATTTGAGCTCCATTGAAACCAGCGTTATGGCTCTGTCTCACATAGGGTCTTATATTATGCTGAGCAATGGCCGTTTTGCGTGGAAGTGACGCATATTTTCCCTCAATTTGTTATTTTTTTGTGTTTCTTCTCTGAGTCATGTTGACCGCGAATAAACGTATTTTCTTTCTCTCTTTCTAACCAAAAGGTTTCCAGGTATGGTCCAGTATACAAAAATTATCACAATGACGGGAAGAATAAGGTACTCTCAGCTTCGTTAAGCATCTTTTTACTCCCGTTATATCGGAATCATAGACGCAATCCATATGACTCATGTACGTACGTTGCAAAGATGCAAAAGCGAAACAAAGCATTGAGGTTTTAAGAAACATCATAAATATTACTAGTCTCTTTTCGCAATAATATTGAAGATTTTTAAGACACTGAAATCTGCAATGTTGCTCTCTTTTAATCTTAGTTTAAATAGGTATCTAGGTATAATAAATAACCTTACCGAAGAACGTAATAACATAATTTAGATGTTTAAGCTAGTCTTCAATCTTCCTGCCGTATACCGTCCGAAAATATAAGGGACCTGCCTGCTATTGATAATGCGAAAGCGTTACCCCCATCCATCTACAAAATGGGACTCCATTTGTGTGCGTAAGAAAACAAAATTCAGCAAGTTTTTTTAGCAAAAACTATTTCGATATTTTATGTTTTAATATGTAATAGCTAACGTTTTCAAAATAAAATGTGTACTACATTACAGTGTAAGACACGTATTTCTTTGAACTACACCTAACGGCATGACCTATTTTCAAACGTAGGATAAAAATAGTTAATATTTTATTGAACTGCGAAGCACCACAGCCTTTTATGATGGCTTGTAAGTTTTATTTTGAAAGACTTTTCGGAGCAGTCTCGATTATTTTCGGATCTTGAACCTCTAGTCGCCACTATTTCGGGTATACAAACTTTGTCTGGTTGCCAGTATGAATACTGATGAGATGGGTCATACAGCTATGACACATGAAGATAATTTATTAATAAGATGGTTAATGTACGAACGTTCTCGTAACGTCAAAGAAGTAGAAGGAGTATGTAAGGATCGTAGCAGATCGCATTTTGTAAATTCTGCTTATCCCCATGGGCAGAAGGCGTGAGTTTATATATGTGTGTATATACTAGTCTTCAGTATATACAGGGTTTCAGGGACATCGACTCGCAACTTGTTACCATAGATTCAGTACATGATTCTGAACCCAACATTGAAACTTGCCGTCGGTTTTTCGACCGTGTAGGTCAAATGCACTTTTCTATGAAACAGTAGATATTTTTTTTTTTTATAATTAGCGAAAAAATTTTACGCTACCGGGGCTCTAGAAATTCTAGAATCATGTACTGAATTTATGGTTACTGTTTGCACGTCGATGTCAATGTCCCTGCCATCCTGTATTATTCTTTAGCTTCATAGCAATTTCGGTCAAAATGACGACGTACTCTTGATCGAAGCGACACATAATGTCTTCATAATTGGAAAAATCATTAGTCTGTCCGATTGTAATCAGACAGGCTTAGGCCCTTTGTACACACAAGTTTTTCTTGCCCTGAAAAACGAGGGTTTATTCGCCATGTGTAGGCACGGTCGTGAGTGTTGTATGGGTCACTATGGAAGCTTGTTGACAGACACATTTTTTCTACGGCACGGTTTATACGCCGTGCCGTAAAGAAACCGTGGCGTGTACATAGGGCCTTACGATATCGTAATAAGGTATCATTACTAGAATACTTCAGCAAGTTATGATAATCTACGATTTGATATCGAAGAACTGTAAGCACACCTACTGGACCCCAGAGATGTGCCCTAACAGGCGTTACACAGAGGGGGCTCCGGATCGGTCTTTTGAGAGGTAACGGTGCCCCTTCCATGTGCAGGGTCACCGTCTGCACATGGAAGTGGCACCGGGATGGTTTTAGTGAGGTAAAAAGCCCACAATCCCTGGTTTTATCCCTCAAAAACCAGGCACATGAAGGTAACCCCTATAAGAGGAAGTCTGAAAGTGGCACCGATAACTGAAAAGTTGTGTGGAAATCGGTTATCATGGTATGGGCATATGTTACGGAGAAATGAGGAAAATGTCGTGAGGAGAGTTTTGAGTATGAATGTCGATGGCTATAAGAGTAGGGGAAGACCAAAGAAACGATGGCTAGACTGTGTAAATGAAGATATGGCTAGGAAGGGGATGACTACCGAGTTGACGACTAATAGAGAAGTATGGAAGAAAAAGACATGTTGCGCCGACCCCAAATAAATTGGGATAAGGGCAGGAGAATGATGAAATGATGAAGGTAACCCCTAAAAAAAACCTACTGAAGTTTTGTATGATGCATAGATGTCTATGAGATCGTACATCGTATGATTTTAATCGAATCAAATACCATATCGAAATCGAATCATCAGGTAGATATTTTTCTAGTTACACGACTGACAACTTGACTGCTGCTATGATAAACATTACATTTTTTTTTTCATACGATGAACTATGACTATGTTGTGTGTTATTGTATATTACTTATTATTGCTAAAAAAATGCATTAATAAATGCATTTTCTTTCTTCTTTCTGTCTAATTGGACATCATAATTACTAGACATTTAATATTTATAAAATGTATTGTATTGTTATTTGATAAGTTTAGACTCGATTTATGTTAAATTATTGTTCACATGGTTGGCTGTTGAGTATGTTTTGCAGGGTGTATGTACAGACGCCAGCAGGTCAAGCTACCCCAAACTGTCAAATTTTCCCAATCAACCTTGAACCTTAATGATTTAGCAATTAAGGTGAAAATCTATTAAAGAAATTTGACAGATTGTAGTAGCTTGATGTGCTGCCGTCTGTACAAAAACCAACGATAATTTGTTGTGTGATGTGCATGAGAGCCAATAAATAAGATTAAACCTGCCTATAAGATACAGCCTACACAACTATTAGGTTACACAACTATTATAACAAGTAGATTACAACAATATCGTGGCAGGCTCGACGGCAGTAAGGCAGTACTGTGGCAAACTGCCAGTCCGTCGCACAATGATGGTAGTCTGTTACGACAGTAACGCCCTGTGTACGACGGTGGACAGTGATTGGTATATGGCATCTATGTTGTTGACAGGTACTGTGCACAAAACAGGTCGCCTACCTGCGGGCAGGTAATTACAATAGTGCCTACGTTTGATAATTTAAAGAAACAGATTCTTAATAGTTCATTACAATCTAACCAATAAGATAAGCAAAGAGGGATATGTGGTGTTACGTGATTGGATAGAATAAGAAACGAGCAAATAAGAGGAAGTCTAAAAGTGGCACCGGAGGCTGAAACGCTGTGTGGAAATCGGTTGTCTTGTTATGGGAGGTCTTATATGCGAAGGAATGAGGAAAATGTCGTGAGGAAAGTTTTGAGTATGAATATGGATGGCTATATGAGTACGGGAAGACCAAAAAATTATATGGCTAGAAAGGGGGTGACTACCGAGATGACGTCTGACGTCGACATAGAGAAGTATGGAAGAAAAATACAAGTTGCGCCGATCCCAGATAGATTGGGATAAGGGTAAGAGCATGATGATGAATCCAGTCCATAAGAATCATATAAGCAATTTTTATCTAACTTATGGTGCATTTTTCCAATAAAACTGAAAACGATCAGCACATCTAAACCCCATTTACGAGTTGTCAGAGTCATCATTGTTGTAAAATACAGTGACAATGACAGCTTTTAAAAGCGTTTTTAGTATGATGTACTGATGGCGTTCAGTGTTATTTGCCCTTAATGTTTTATGTGACAATTATTTTTTTAATAGATTAGTGTCGATTTGTACTTTACAATAGCCCGTCACATTTTCTTAATTCTAATAAAAACTCTTTTTTCATGTGTAATATGTGTGTCACTGTCACTTTCATTTCTATGTAATGAGGTTATGATCAAATCTTGCCAGGGCTTATTTGAGCATGTCTTAGGTTATGACAGAGAAAATGAAAATTGCCTTCGTCGAGCACAAGTGTACTTCTTGCTTACATAGGTACTAAACTGTTTTGCTGTGTGTACCTGCACTTATTTTTTTCTTTATAAAATATTTTTTGTATAACGTATATGTTTTCCAAAGGTGACATAGAAAACAACATACAGTGTGTACGATAAAATTATTTTTCAGGTGATTCTAGTAAGTTCTACTTTATTTGTCCGCAATACAAAAAGTTATAAAAACCGTTATTCGTGAGTACTGAGAAAGTACTCAGACCTAACAACCAAACTCAAAAATTGGGTATGAAATTCTTAGAATTGTAAGGTTATAAATATGAACTGAGATGAATTCAAGTTTATCGACGCCCTGAATATAAAGTTAGTAATATTTTATAATGCGCAGACAAAAGAAACACACTTTGTATGCCTAAATCTACTAAAGTAACATTATCAAATCATGTGATGTGATTCCATAAAATTAATAACAAATTGGCAGCTGTCATTTGTTTTCGTGTTGGTCTGTGTTCGTAAAATTGAATGGATTTCACATACTTAATGCAGTGACAGTGTGTCAGTTAATCAATTTAGTATATTTTGTTTTGCTATTAATTATTTATGAAATCATGCTGTAGCATTTTTGTCATACATAATATTTTTTTTAATAACCGACAAAAAGTTCAACGCAGAGGGTATCAGATTAGCTCACCGTCCGATCAGGACCAGGCCCGTGCCGGACGGCGCGTAAGTGTTCCACGCGCGCCACAAAGAGATGTCAGCATAATTCGAGGGGCCCCTTAGGGCCGATGCCTGCCGGGTCAGCGGGATTGTCCGAAAGGGTTACCGCTACCCCGGAACATAAAGGGCGAAGGAAGGAACATGGGTGGGTTTTAGTCAGTAAGAGTTACACTCCCTTCCGCTCCACCCAGAGCGGGAGGGGTCATTTGATGACTTCCCACCAGAAAAAAAAAAAAAAAAAATGCTGTAGCATTTTTGTCATACATAAAATATTTTCGAATAAATTTACTTATACTGAAAAAGAACAGTTTCATAGGATCGCTTAAAGATGTTTAGAACATATTTCAAAAAGATATGTATTGCATTGATTCCAAAAAGAAAGTATTGCCCTACTGCTACGATATAGCTGACATTGGCTACGCGACTACGTGACTACGCTGCTACGCGACTACGCTGCTACGCGAATACGTTGCTACGCGACTACACTACTACGGCTGCTGGTATGTATAAACTTATGTTCTGTAATTTATATGGTGTACATAATAAAGAGTATTCTATTCTATCCTATTCTACGGCAATCAAGTAATAATAAAATTGTAATAGTACCAAGACGAAATATTATAATTAAAAAAAGTGTCATAGGGTTTTTTTGTCAGGCATTTCTCAGTACCAGCCCGGAGTCTGGTTGATAGGGCAATGTGGGTGTTCTACGGTAAGAAAAGAAGAAGAAAGAAAGAAAATACGTTTATTACACACACACACGTTACGTACGTACGGACGCCAGCAGGTCAAGCTACCCGAAACTGTCAAATTTTCCCAATCAACCTTGAACCTTAAAACTTTAACGATAAAGTTGAAAATCTATTAAAGAAATTTGACAGATTGTAGTAGCTTGATGTGCTGGCGTCTGTACGTATACATTTATTATACGTTTTCGATACACCTCTGCCTAGCCTTTCGGGGACAAATGATTATGTTATGTGAAAAATTATTGATAATTCGAGAAAGTTTTAAAGCGTGTTATTATGATAAGATAACCCTCTCACCGAGAGGAGGTCTGTGTCCCAGCAGTGGGCATATTATAGGCTGATTATGGGTATGGTAGCCATCGGTACCCTCTAACAAAACTAAGTAATTAATACCTTGTCATCAAAACATGGAAGTATTCACTGAACATAAAACAACCATTAAACGAACAGTACAATGAATGATTAATATTCCGTGTATGATCTAGTGACAATTTGCCAAAACCACGAAAAAGTGCTTATTATCTACATTCAGAATAACATCTTTTTATGAATGAAGGAAACACATACGATACGTTATCGCTCAGGAAAACAGGTCATGCATAAGCGTTCATACCTACTAATCATAAAAAAAGATTTAGTAGCAGCAAACATATTTACATGCAAATAAAATCGTCCAATTGTATGTCGTATTAAATCAAACAACAAATTCATATTGTCGTATGAACATAAATGGAATCGAAAAACCGCTGAAATGTCGTAAATCCAATAGAAGACAGTTCGTGTAATACTTTCGATATTTCTTCACTATAAATATTATTGGGGATGTTCTTGAATAGAATAAATATCATAGCTCAAATGTTGGGACAAGTGTAGCCTTTTAAATAACAAGGGTTTTGTCCGGCCAATCCAAATATTTGGAGGTTTTTGATAACGCAACAGCCGATCGATTCTGTAAAAATCTCACCGTAAAAAGTTAGGTGAAGTGAGCTTAGGGTAAGCTGTCTATAGTGTCAATCCCTAGCATTAGTTGGAATGACAGCTCACTCCACGCTCACTTCACCTAAGTTTTCACGGTGAGATGGTTACAGAATCGATCGGCTGCTGCTCTGTTGTGTGGATAAAAATGACTAAGTGAGAGTGAAAAGAATATCACCATAATATTACTTATCACTCACACATAGTCACTATTTTTTTACTTTTTTCATACCCACCTTAGTAGATTATTTGCCAAGGGAGCAAACAACTATTTTGAAGGCGAGAAAGTACGTCACTCGAGCTTAAAAGTGTTGCTCCCGAGGTGGACACTCTACTTTTTATCACCCTCTATGAACAAATGAGTAAGTGCAACTTATGAATAAGAATCACTACTTGAGGAAGATATACCTACTCATTTTTTATATAACTTAGTAAAATCCTAATTTGAGTAAACAATTACGAACGAAGGCAGAATGCTTTTCGCGAGTTTTTTTAACATACTTTTTTTTTAATTTTGCCCGCGGTTGTTACTTTATCATACAGCCTGTTACTCGTTCATACAATGTTCGTGATTGATCTCTTTGGCTTTAACTAACAATATCCTTATTCCAAATTCAAATCACTTTTCGTCCCTAGGGATTAAAAAGCTATTTTAGTGCCTGTTTACAAAGAATACACTAGCTTTTTTTGAATAGATGTGATAAAAAATATTATAATGTATCTGCCGGTCTATTCTGAAAAAATCTCACCGTGAGATGTTAGGTCAAGTGAGCTATCATTCCACATGATGTTAGGGATCGACACTATTGACAACTCACTTTAAGCTCACTTCACCTAAGTTTTCACGGTGAGATTTTTACAGAATAGCAGTACTGCTATTTGTGGTGACAACAGAAGATACATAATGTCTTCTGGGTAAAAGCGTCTGCAATTGTGAATTCTCTCGAGTCGGAACAAGCTTTGTGATATTAACTGCTGTGTGGATAAAAACTGACTATGTAATTATCATCTGCCTAGCTTTTTCCCAACTATGCTTTTTTTTTTTTTTTTGGCAGCTGAATACCAGTATTTTATATGGAGCAACTGCCTATCTGACCTCCACAACCCACTTATTGGTTAGTACTATACCCCTTGTTAAGACGGTTGTCAGTCTTTCGGGCTTCTGACGACTTGTAACGACTGTCAAAGATCTACGAATGACAGCTGGGACCAACGGCTTAACGTGCTTTCCGAGGCACGGAGAAGTCTATGTATATAAAGATGGTCACCCACCCACGGACTAACCGTGGCAAGCGTAACTTAACCTGATCGATCAAACCGTGCGGCTGTTATTTCTTAGCCACAAGCCCCTCAAAAAACTGACTATATAAGTGAGAGTGTAAAGAATATCACCATATTACTTATTACTCCCAATTAGTCACTTTTCTTTTTTACTTCTTTCTCACCCAGAAGATATAATGTATCTGGTGTTGTTACCACAACAGCAGATACATAATGTCTTCTGGGTAAAAGCGTCTGTAATTATTGTGAAGTAGAAGTTCTGTCGAGTCAGAACGAGCTTTGTGATATTAACATGCACATAATATCTTCGTGGAAACACTAACAAGTTGCATCAGCCAGCACTACCAAGCCTAGTAGTAGAGCTGGCTGTTAAATATTCTATGGATAGATAGATAAATAAAGTATTTATTTATTCCCAAAAGAAATAGCATAGCACAAAAAGGCACAATCAAATGATAAATTGTACACAATTTGAAAGTACGTAGCGCCAAAATACAAAAAAAAATAAAAACATTTAAAAAGATGATAGGTACTTTATTCATATCTATACTGGATTATTGGTAAAACATTAACAACCTCTCAGGACTATATTGGACGCTCCGGGCGTCGGGAGCCGCGTGACGACTCCCGGCAACCGTAGGCGCGGGCCTGCGGGCGGAGAGCAATGGGTAGCTCACCGCCCCATCAGGACCAGGCCCGTGCCGGACGGCGCGTAAGTGTTCCACGCGCGCCTCAAAGAGTTGTCAGCATGATTCGAGGGGCCCCGTAGGGCCGAAGCTTGCCGGGTCAGCGGGATTGTCTGAAAGGGTTACCGCTACCCCGGAACATAAAGGGCAAAGGATGGGTTTTAGTCAGTAAGAGTCTGACACTCCCTTCCGCTCCACCCAGAGCGGGAGGGGTCATTTGATGATTTCCCATCCGGAAAAAAAGGGACTATATTGGTACTAACATCATAAACTACAACGTTTGTTCTATAAATTTTATAAATTCATCAGAATTTCAAAAATAAAAATATTTCAATTAAACAAATTAAAATATTCGATTTTCTGTTACGAACTCTAAGCGAAGCAAAAGAAAGCCCTAGTTAGGTAAACAAACTGCCGTGTCTAGTACAAAATTCAGCGGAGGGGAGCGGGGGTTATATAGAACAACGAAATCTTAAAGGTTTGTTTTTGGTAAATGTATTATGTTTTGTAAAAAGTCATAGAACAAAAGTTGTTGTTTATGGCATACTTAAATTCTAATAAAAAATAAAGTTCGGTGTGCGTCTCAAGGTTGCGCCGCATGGGAGGCCGGCGCCCAAATTTCGTAACATATTTTCAATAACAATTAAGAGTTTTGAAGGATATTGTTAATCTATTGCTTCATACGTTTTAAAAACTGCTCAACTACGTAAATAACACAATAAACAAGGGTGAACTGTCATAATGAATTATATTGCGATCAATAGTAATTTTATAGGTATGTGTTATGCAATTACCCCGCTGCTCCGCATTTGTCAGGCAAATAGACCACTACCTAATAGCTACCTATAGGTATAGGTACCCAATTGAATATTTCTACTTTGCACGTTAAACGCGAGTATTTTGGATATATCCATTCAAGTTCAACGTCAGCACATTTCCAAATGAACTTATCGTTATTATTATTTTTAATGGCCGTGAAAAGTGCCGAAATAAAACACGTAAATACTTCACATAAAGGATGTAGGTACATGAATTTGGAGTGTTACACATTATCGTTTGGCAGTTATTCATACGAAGTCATACGAAGAAAAGTCAAAGTTAAATCATTTATTTCAAGTACGCCAATAAAAGGCACTTTTACACGTAAAAATGTACAAGAACATAGAATTGATTCTAGCCCTTCCAAAAAGTAGTTTCGTATGGAGAAGAAT
The DNA here is from genome assembly GCA_911387795.2 of Apamea monoglypha. NCBI lineage: Eukaryota > Metazoa > Arthropoda > Insecta > Lepidoptera > Noctuidae > Apamea > Apamea monoglypha. Next base: position 8,533,235 of record OU426918.1, read on the forward strand.
GGACAAGAAACTCTATACTTCCTACTCAACTAAGGGCTGATTATCCATCGCCAGATAACTTTTATTGGAGGAATAAAATTGACGTCTGACAGTTTTTGTATGAAAGAACTGTCAAAAATTCAAAATTATTCCTACGATATAGTTATCTGGCTTTGGAAAAATCAGCCCTAAATAAAACAATCACAAATCGCCACAGCAAGCACAACCACACCAAAAACAAGTGCTAAATAAGTATAAATCGTGGACAACAACAGTTGGAGCCAGCACGCACGACTCGCACCTCCCTATAACTAACTTAGCGAAGTTTGCTATCAACTCCTAGCTGTCCTCCTCCAGCCCTTGATTTATAAATTAGCTGTCGTCTACGCGTTAAATCGCTAACTAGGTATTTGATTTGTTATCTTCTGTTCATAATTCTGAGTTTATGTGTATTTAATAGTTCTGTGTTTGTTTTGAATTAGGCTTGTATTTCTTGAGTAGAATTCACATCTGTGCTATTATTGTCTTCTGTGTATAGTTGTTAGCTTGGTAAATTTTTTTAGTGGTTAACCATTTTTCAGAAAACATTTTTATTCGTTCTCTTGAGTCTTTCTGGCCGAGTCTCGCGAATTGCTCCTAATAATAAATTGCGCAATATTATAGAGATTTTGACTGCTCATTCAAACGTAACACACTTAACGTCTACTATAAGCTACATTTTGAACCGGTTTTAGCCTGTAACTTTGTCACTAAAACATTTAAATATGACTTATTTCTACATAATAGTTCACGTTCAACAGTATTATGTACCGTTTCAGATTTACCAACGTACCTTCAACGTTTTAGACAGACGCTTTTCATTTAGGTATGTGAAAAGTTCAAACAGAATTATTAAAATACTTTTCGTTATCAACATAGTTTCATTAATTACCATGTTTTAAACTTATTACCGAACAGCATTGCAGGGCAGAATAAAAAAGTAGTTAACAAGGGGAAGAAGATAGGAACCGTCCAAGTTACGTAAGCAAGATGTATGGAAAGTCTAAAAGTTAGACGTCTGAAATATTAATTCCAGAACCAAATAACGATCCCGGGGCTTTAATAAAATATTATAATTTTGTACGAGACGAAAGAGAGATTCGTTTTGTGAATATATCCATCTCGCTTCATTTCCCTGGAGGTAAGCAAACTGGACTTTACAACAATCATTCGGGACTAACAGAAGCGAGACCTTGTTAAACCGTAAGAAACTTGTACTGTTTACTCTTTGAAAGTCTCGCCTTCAACTTGGTGATACCAAAGACGTCACTAAGGTAACTTTATTGCTTAAAGTCAGTTAATTAGTGGGGCGGTACGTTGTCGTGCTCATTCGCTGGTTTTCTTCACACTTTTAACAACGTTTAAGTACAACTGCAGTGCAGCACGATTGTAACGTTAAAGATTTTATGGATACCACTGCCTTGGAAATGGAAATTATTTCTTACTTGAATTAACATTGCACGCAGCACGAATAAAGTTCAGTCTGAAATCAAGGCACGTATCATAGTAACCTAATTTAGTGAGTTAATAAATTGAGGTGGTACATCGATTTTGAACTCTTTCTTGTAGAGTGAGGAAGACTTTTCCCGCGCTACGTTTTGAGGACATCTTAACTTTCTATGGCTCGCCTGAGGGTCATAAGTTCCCGTGGTTTATGGTTGTAAACCCTGAGTTCACGGCCGCACTAGTGGGATTGCGGCTGTAGTCCCGGAAGACACTCGAAATGACTTTTAATTCATTATGGTAATAACGTAGCTCTTTTATTGAGGTCTCTACTCTTGTTAGATTTGTTTGGGGAATAAATTACACTGTTATAATAGTGTCTTCTTTTTACCGTTATTTAATCCATTAACTCCCAATTGAAGCTAAATTTTCGTGTGTATAAAAGTTGTAGATAATTAACAAGGAAACTCCTTTACATAATTGTATCAACACAGCCAGTTTAGTTACACCAAAGATTTAGCAATGAAGAGTCAGTGATTATACTTTGAGAAAATCACTAAAGGACAACCCTTTCGTAGTTTCAAAGTTCACAGTGCCCAAGCAAGCTTGAAAGACTGTTTTATTTACTAGGTACCTGATTTAATACGGAAAAATACTTAAATGTAGCGCTTCAATCTCGAGCATTTGCTTCGGATTAAGTAGATGTTTCTGTAAAGGATAAAAGCCTTTCAAGGTTGTTTTCTTTACTAATGTAACCTAATTTGGGCTCGAATATGTTGTTTAGCCGAATTTAGATTTTCTGGGAAACGTTCCCCAGAAAATCTAAATTCAGCTTTCAAACCAAAATACTCGTTGATCATGGTCTGATGGTGATCTTACGCACCTAATTATACAGTACCACAGTAAGTAAGTATATGTAAGATTGCGATATCATAATTAAATGCAAAATATAAAAGTTATATCGAGCTTGATGTAGTTCTAAAATATTTTATCATATGCTTTTATTATAGCTAAATAGATTTCATAAGGGCGATACTTACAGAAACTTATAGATATATTCACCTACATTTACATAGGTACTTATGCAGAAGAGAATCTTGAGGCTAAGTAATAACAGCCGCACGGGTCGATCGATCAGTTTAAGCCACACTTGCCGCGGTTGGTCTGTAGATGGGTGACCATCTTTACATACCAAGACACCTCCGTGACTCGGAAAGCACGTTAAGCCGTTGGTCCCGGCTGTCATTCTCGGATCTTTGACAGTCGTTACGAGTTGTCAGAGGCCTGAAAGTCTGACAACCAGTCTTAACCAGAGGTTTTGTATTACCACATTTTGTAACAGGGTTGTGGAGGTCAGATAAGTAGTCGCTCCATGTAAAATACTGGTACTCAGCTGCATCCAGTTAGACTAGAAGCCGATCCCATAGTTGGGAAAAGGCTAGGCAGATGATGTAGAAGTGAATGCACTGGTGATGAACAGTTTAAAATGCCTACACTAGCAAGTCATATTTAGAGGATCAAATAGCGGACAATTTAGATTGAAACTAAGATTGCCATCAAGTTTGACTCAACATGAAAATTCATATCATAACATGACACCCGTTTTCCCCAAAGGGTAAGGCAGAGGTATACATATAAGTAGTACAACACATTTCACCAGAAGGCCAATTCTCGTAATTTAAAACGTTCAAAATCTAGTCGCAGTCTCATCTCGGCGACAAATGTCAAAAACTTGTCAAAATGTAGGGAAATTAGAGGTATTTTTGACAGATTGAGACTGAAATCAGACTGTGAACGTTCTCAAAATTTCGAGAATTGCCCCTCAGTTATGCTTAGGTCCATAGGGGGCCAGCCTATAGCCGTCAGCCACTTACAAATCCAGACTACGGGCTGCACACACACACACACACTTCCATGAATTCACCAGAAATAAATATTGAAATACTATGAAAGATGAACCCTACATTCCTTGTAGATATCAGAAACTGTTTGCTTATGTAACTAAAACCACCCTGGTAAAACCTAACCAACAAAAATAAGACTTTAAAAACCTTTTTGAATTCCAAACTTTGTTACGTTGAATCTAACTACCTAATCAAAGTTCGTTTATTTCTATTCCCAGAATGTAAGGGTGTGTGTATGTGTGTGTGTGTCTTCCGTTGACAGTAATCACACGAACACAGTATCCTAAGAATCCAATATAATCAGCATTAAACCGCTTTGTTACTGTTTAAAGCCGCCCTGTAATATCCTAGAGCTAATTCAAGACTACCTGCCTGACTTCTCAAGTAGTCCACGTAAACAGGGGATTGTATTATAGCTTCATGAGCTATATTTTCACTGAAAAAATAAATTATTATCCAGTTCTACGAATAGCTTAGTAGATATTAGATTAATTCCAGTAAGCCTTTTGATTTTTTTTTTGGCTTCCTTTAGTGTTCAATTTTATTATATAGTTTCCTTGAAATTCGTAAGTTTCGTGTTTCTATGCGAGCTGTATGAGAGTATGTATTCATCTATGATGGTTTTAATGTTGGCTAATGCTCGGTTCCTATAAACAAAAACGAATCGTTTTCCTTACCAATGGTAGCATTTTTTACCTGTGATAGCTAATTCCATATGGAAGGGTCTACTATGCAAAGCTATGAGGTCTTTGATTCATTGGTAAAGATACAAGTCTTAATTTTAACCAATAACAAGCATCGGCCATAAGTATACTTTTGTATACTATACACGTACTTGTGTTACATATATGTATGGTATATATATGTACTTGTGTTCTGCCTTTTGACAGAACACAAGTTCAGTCATTTGAATAAATAATGAATTTAGTTCCAGTGTCATTATCTATAATATTGAGTCTCGATGAAGGTGCTTTGTGATGTGCCCTAAAATAGCAACTATTGTTTTTTTGCAAAGGAAAAATGTAGTACTTATTGGAACGGAACAGTAGAATTTTTACTCTGTAAGGATCTCCGGGAAAATTCGCCCACGTGGCACTTCAATGTACTTAGATATGTCTGATGGTGCTATTATCGAAGAAAAAGAGTAGGTATTCTATTCTATTCTATTCAATGTAGGTAAGGTACAAGATAACTTTTACAACAGACTTTAGTTTTTAACAGTTGTTTACCTATAAACTTCATTCAAGACTACAAAACAAAAAAAAACTTCTTTTCCACTCCTGGAAATCTTTTCAAAGTAAAATAATAGTTTTTCCAACTTACAGTTCAAAATTAACTTTCCAAACAAAATTCAAGAATATGTAAAAAAAACAATACAAGTCTTCATGTGCTACCGAAAACATGACAAACTTTTTTGTACCAACGTTTTTTGTAACAGTAAAATAACAACTGTTTATATCCCACAAAAAAGTATTAAAGTCAACCAAGTAGGGTATATCAACTGTCTGCTCCTAGCTGGTGGAATATCGACCTGTCACAACTTATTTACAGCTATTTTAACTTCGCAGTGTCGGAGCACAAATAGACCACTCCATCACTTCTCGGGGGAAGCGTAAAAGTGACTAACGTGTGGATTTAAGCACTTGTGATATATTGTAATTACAAACAGCCAATAAAGATTTTTACAAACATTAGTTTACAATAGGATTACATCAAAATACCGACACGAAAAGAAGAAATAGGTAAAGATTTATTATACCGCCATTATTTTTATGTCTGAGCCTTTTACATGTACGTCTTTTATATATCTTTCTCAAATATATTTATAAATTCAACATTAATGATGAATTTCAACAATATAATTAAAAAGAGTGTCCATGGTGTTCTTGTTCGCTCTTCTCCATAGGTATGGAGAAGAACGGGCAACAACTCAACTCCTACTACGCTTTGGAATGGACAACTAGCTTCATATTTCTGACTGAACTGACTCCTTGACAATTCAAAAGTGCCTGTAAATGGTTTAGTTGAAATAAATGCTTTGATTTTGAAAAAAAACCCAGTAACTGAGTTGTGAAGATCAGATTATAATCCCCAATGCAAAGTACTTTTATTCACTTATTCAACTGCATTCGGTAAGAATGGAAGCCAGAATTCAAAGGCAACTGATGATGAATTAGGATATATTATTGAGGTGAAGTGGCTAAAGTAGCTAGAAATATGAATAAATACATTAATCCAAGAGTCTATTTTAGTCCAACGATTGAACGGATATAAGAAAGTCGTCCATAACTTTTTTTCATAATCTTATCTGGGTAAGATGGATGTTCATACAACAACCAGTAATGGACAACCGAAGGAGCAGGCCTATGTTCAAAACTGGAAATCCATTGATCATGATTATATCTTGTTACGCCCATAATGTCCATTGATTTGATGGATTGACAAATCTATTTGATTTGTGATGTTTATAATACCAATAGGAAGCAATGACTAGAATATGAAGCCCAGTACAACGACTGCTTTCCAGGTTTCTAGTATTTTTTAAGAGCAATAGCTGTCCATTAGGTTAAGCGTTTTTTGACAGCTGTCTTAGAACGTACATATTCCAGATTACATAAAAGTTAACTTTAAAATGCGTAATAAATATATAAACTGCCTTATCTTATTGAATTATCTTATTTATGGCTTCTTACGGATATTATAATACCGTACGTGTATCAATAAATGTATTGTGTGTTGCTGCAAACACTGGTTCCATCAAAAAACGGTTTGCCTAATGGACAAGTTATAATATCCCGATGTAGATATAATATTAGCCCTCTCCAAAATACGACTCAAATTAAGTCGTCGCGGTGAAAATGTGTCTTAATTTGCGGTAAAGCCCCTCTAGAATCTTAATAAACAACTTCCAGTAAGCTACAATGTACTCGTAGTTGGGAACCAGTTTCCGATAAATTGAATATCGATTATGGAAGACTTCTCAGTCATTTCCATAAAAAAATTAAAAAAGAGATACACTTTGTATTTTTAAGGCTCAATTTGCTTTTAGCGACCCGGGTCGGGGGTAGGCCTGAATAAATCTAACTGAGAGCCCCTCTAGATAAAAGATATACTGACGGTTTAATTAAGGGTTCTGTTTTTCAGCTGGCTATGAAAGGGCACTTTAGTTGTATAAAAGTTTCCTTTCGATACTCATTAAACTCGTTTCGCACAACAACTGGAACAGGAAAAATATTTAACCCCCGATTTAAAACATCAATTCTAATCCAAGTAAAAGTTTCAGGAGGATTTAAATGATTTATTATCTTTGCGAATTAATACCTATCTCTTGATAACCTACTTTAAGGAAGAAGTCTTTTTCTTACGATGTCGCTCTAAGATGAATGGCTTTTTATTATAAAGGCTTCCTCGGTCTTCATGAATAATATCTTTATGCAATTTTATTCCTAAATTGAAAAAGGAGATGCATTAAAATATCGTAGCTGTTACCGCCGCTTATTGTCGACCAGCGTGGGACTCGGTAAATGATTTCAATTCGTTGTAAAATATGGATACAATTGTATAATTCACCCTATTAAAATTATTTTTTATAGATAAGTTATATTAATAAAAGCACACAGTCCATTCACATAATTGATATTACCTTTTATAAGTAAACTCAGTACTGCCAATAAGACATACATCCTCATTAAGTTTTTAAACAAACAGTTCCATCACATATCACAGAGATTTATCCCTCCATATATTCCCGTAAGCACTTTACTCACACACGGTTTTAATTAACATTTCAATTGGAGAGTTGAGTCGAGTTATAATGAAGCTCACGTAATATTTTGGTAGCGAGCGCGGCGCGGACGACCAGCGTCCTCGGCGGTTGACACACGACTGAAGAGAGTTCCCTCTCTCCGTTTATTCGCGTTCAGTCACTCGCCCCTCGCCCATCTGGGGTCACCGCTTACAATTTTCGTGACCTTATGGAGCAAGTCGATAATCGCTTTTACTAATAAATATGACTACTAGATTTAGTGAGTCGAGAACATGTTATTATAAGTTTAAGTGGAGGTGACAGGTGCCAATTTTCTGTCAAAAAGACTGTCTAGTGTAGGCTTTCGTGGCTTAAGTTTTATCAGATGATTGCTTGGTCCAAACTTATTATTAGAATATTATTTTAGTGAAAATGATTGAATATTCTACTAACATAATATTATTACCCAAAGTAGCTTACAGTCCAACTATCCTATAGTCGGCATAGTCGAACAAAAACCAGCAAAAAAACAACTAAGCATAGACAAAAGTCACTTTTGCCATATTTACTTGCTTTCATAATCAAGTCTTGATAACGTTATGAAAAAGTAATATTTAGAACACAATTTCCTTTCTTTTGTATTCGTCACTTTAGTCATTTATCTGTTATTAACTGCCTCTTTTTCCAACGTTCCAGACTGATAGTCATCTATCATTTCTTTTGCCTATTGCGTGTGTAAATTGAAATATTTCTAAAGACTATTCAATTATCATTCGCCAGCCTGTAATTTGTGTTGATTACATTTTCATTTAATAAATCGTTGTACCTTTTATATCTAGTTTGTTTGGTTTGTTTGACATCTGTTTGAGGTATTTTTGTTTTTTTTTATGGCTTTGACTCATTGTGGTTACTCATCAGCCAGCAAAGCGTGTTTTGTTGACATTATCAGAAAATATTTCACTGTGTGTATAAACGGATCGATATAATTTTTCTATTGAAGGACTAACCATTTCTTGTATCAAAATGCTCACTAAGTTTTATTTAATATAGGTACTTTGTACCTGTGAAAACACACTTTGTGAGTAAGAAGCTTACGTAAGATTTTGACAATATTTATGTAGTCGATATTTTTTTTTTTGGATTTTCCGTTCCTAAGTCTAGCTTCTTTACTGTTTCAAAGGAACCCAAATGAGATAATTCTTGTAATTTTAAAAACGTTCACCGTCTGAAGACCAATTCCTGACCAATTAAAAACTTTCAAAATCTAGTCGCAATGTCATATTCAGCTGCAATCAATGTCAAAAATGTAGGAAAATTGCAGAAACAAAAAATTGCAAACAGACTGTTAACGTTCCTAAAATGAAGAGGATTGCCCCTCCGATCTCGGTCTCAATCTGTCAAAAATACCTCTAATTTTCCTACATTTTTAACAAGCTTTTGACATTGATTGTAGCTGAGATGAGACTGTGACTAGATTTTGAACGTTTTAAATTACGAGAATTGGCCTTCTGTTCTTAGAATATGTTCTAACCTAGTAGGTTCAGTTTCCTTCAACTTCAGTTATCAGTAACCACTATAATATTAACATAAAGAGAGAATGTTAATACGTTTGAACTTTATCTCACTCGTTCATTTAAATACATTATCTTCAAGAACACCACTTCATTTCCGGACAACGGCTTATTTTTCCATATTAAAGACTAACGTCTGTTGTTATTAAAGTAAAATATCATTAGACCCTCCACAAAAGAGACTTGTACGACATTTTTTCCTCCTCATCGGTTAGGTCGTAACACTTTATCGTTATTGTACGGCCTTATTCGAGAATGGAGTAGCATCATAAAATCATAAACACCTTCAGTTTTCGCGTTATCCCTTACAAATTCCTTGGGGTTGCGTTCAATGGCCGATTATGAATTTGGTGTTCAATACGTGATCTGATTATTCGATCGTCTCTTGTTATTAAACAGTCAGATGTATTGAGATGTTCTTGGCTTTGTTCAGGCCGTATTATGTGTTCCGGATTAGGAGTATATGGCTGTTAATAGTTGATTGATGTACATACATAGGTATACCTATGCCTTTATAGTAAGTATTTTTGATTATAGGATGTTTATCAAATTATAATCTCCGTTCAATTCAAGTAACCTTTACTGCAATCCATTATGTACACATACAGATAAGTATTAATTAATAGAAACAATTATGGAACCTGTCGGGCACAGCAAAATTTTATTATTACTAAATATTTATTTTAATTCCATTCTATCTGTTTTTTTTTATAATAGTACCTATTAGTTATTATATATTATCACTCATTTATTTATTCTCTGATTATAATATGTGAAAGTGATATGATTAAGAAGATAATTTGACCATTAATTTTTTTTACTTATGTCTTCAATAGAAAAGGTCGTCGTTTAAATTACTCTCGCAGTGAAAGTAGTAGGTAGATCAAATGTTTTGATAATGTCGTCATAATTCTAGTGCAACATTAACCCGCAAATTGCTCCTCGCACAGATTCACGGCTCAGCTCCTAATCAAACATTACAACGAACACTTTAATGTACTGCTGGTGTATATTTAGGAGTTGATTTAGAGATAATTGGCACTTCATTTGTTGATACACTTTGAAAATTTCCTCCTCAAAATTGTTGCAATGCAGCTCGTCGTAATGGGGCTAGGGGCACGTCTCTTCTTTGGGTATTACCGGGTGACAACCGGGCACAGGCGGCGTACTCCCAACGCTTTATCACTTAATTTGAATCGTGTCTTGAATTTAGAACACAGGCTGTCCTTAGAATTCGAAAATTGTTAATCTGTTCTGTCTGGATATTCCAATTCCAATCCGAATCGCAATAAACGACGACGGGCTCTCAAATAAATTTAATAGTCAGCCCCTCCTTTGCAGTCGTCAGGTTAAATAAATTCCCACTGAGATGTTATCTGATAAATTCTAAATAAAAAGTACCTACTCCATTCAAATTTTATCTAACGAATTTATCATCGTTGTGAAAAAATATTTTCTTTTATTAGAAATCTTATTAAAATTCACGTGGTAAATGAAAGTCGAATGTAAATGTGGTACCCGACCGAGCAGTTTTTATTATTCAATCATCAAAAAGAGCCCTAACAATAAATCATAAAACGAAAACGCGCATAAGAAACGAAGTTTACGATATCTGGCGAGGTAAGCATGCGAAGGATAATTCACAAATTGTTTGAAGACCAATTTTGTACGTTCGACTTTCGAGTGGAGAGCTCGGTTCCGAACACACGCATTATGTCCCCTACTTTGTATAAAGCGCCTTATTACGTATGCGGTATTCCAAAACGTTCATGAAAATTCATGTACTTATTTAAACAGTACAAAAAGCGCGCGGATACGTATGTACGTATCTCCTTTGAGAATGATATTCGTGAAAGTAAACGCACCATATTTTTAGTGGGAACGTCGGTAAAATGACAACATTCACCTCCCTCTAAATCAAACATGCATAAATCCAGGCCGCTCCCTTTACGCTATTATGTCAACCGAAGCGATTTATGATCGCATCTAAGAGATTTTCACAAGGGAGAATATCGCCGAGTAAATAGTATTGAGCGTAACTCAACAATATATCTGCCTATGCCTTATCACAAGAGAAATGCGATCACAGCGTTTGCGATTTTATTGTGTTTTTGATGTTTCATTTTGATCATCTTTGTTATTCGGGCCATACATTATTCTAATTTGAAGAATAAATCTCACATTTATATTTTTGACATTTGTTCTTATTGGATTCTGTTTGAAATGCTCGTAATAGATGGTAATGGAGTTTGCTTTTGTTAAGAAGTAGGCTCGTTTACAGTCGTTGTTGGATTGTGTATACAATTAGATTAGCGTTTTGGCAAGGCAGTGTCTGATGAGTTAGGAGACGTGTCCGTAGCCCCAATGCCGATGTAGTAAACAAGTATTTATCACGTAAAAGATATTAAGGACTAGACGTCTGACTTGTTCATACTGTTAGCCTGCATCATCCCACTGTTGGGCAAAGGCATCTCCCCATGACTTCCAGCTCTTTCGATCCAGGGCTAAGTGGACCACTGATCGTTTGTTTTGTCCAGCTCGTCCCGCCATCTACGGGGTCTACCGCGACGCCTTCTTGTTCACGTCGACTTGTTCATAATGTATTTTTAACATGACAGTAACGAAAATAGACACTCCTCTATTAATGGCCTGAAGATATAGAATTGGTACGTTTCTGTAGATGTTTCAATAAACAGTTGTTTTTAGGATTACCGAGAACCTTCTCTAATTAAAGTTGAAGAAACTTTGTTTAACAGAATTGTATCTTGAATGTAATGTAAGAATAAGAATTGAAATATGTTTGTGAAGTCTAAGCAATCAAGCTTTGTCTGCGCTAACCGAATTAAATTAAATTAATTACGTGTCTATTTACAAGCATTCGTTTGTTTTGAACACAAAAATTCTTTGCAAAAAGTGAAGCTCAGCCGAATATTTTTGCTAGAAATGATTATAAACAATACATATTAACATAGGTACAGCATTAATTACGTTGACAAACGAGTTGTATATAACACGAGGGCTAATAAAACAGGGTGTTTCGCCTCTGGACGCACCTGGGGCGCCGTTGATGGTAATGTGATTAATGTTCAACCTTTTTATCAACGTGTGCCAGGTAAATGAGATTTTTTGGCCTTGTAACATTGTGCTCGAATGATTTCGACACTTCAGTTTTGTTTTGGCTGTTTTATATGTGTTTGATTTTTTTGGACAAGATTGCTTTGTGTTTTGATTGTTTGGTGCAACATTGTGCGAATCTGCGTTGTAGCCGTTGAGCCGAAAGCGTAAGGCTACGTACGCACTGACAGGTGGCTTGCTTAGCACCTAGAGCTTAGTGACTTAACAGTCTTCTATACACCCTAGGCGACTAGCGAAGGGCCAAGCGCGCAGTGCGGCCGGTTGCAAAAATTCTAGAGCGTTCGTTTCACTTCGCTACTCGCAAGGCGACTCGCTAGGCATGTATAAAGCGAGCTAGCGAGCCTAGCGTGTATCGAAGGATGTTAAGTCACTAGGCTATAGGCGCTAAGCCGCCTGTCAGTGCGTACGTAGCCTTACGCTTTCGGTCCACTGTCACCAATGCATAGGAACCCTAACGCAGAGTCACACAATGTTTCAGCAAAAACAAACCAATCTTGTAAAAAAAATCCGCGTAGTTGGTACGTGGCCTTAGTTTTCTTGCTAGGCACGGTCATCTAGCGATGTTGGCACATGCAGGTTTTCCTTTTTTCGATAAACTCTTTGTAATTAGTCCTTTTTATTTTCTACTGTCGTCTAGTTAGTGTGTTCTGAAAAAAAATAACTTAACCTTGACATTCTGCCGCCATTTTCACTCTTAAGTATAAAAGTAGCGTCTTGCACGACTTTCGTCGGATTTTAAAGATACCAATTATTAAAATGGTAGTACCTTAATATAACATATCAAAATACAGCCCCAAGCTGCAGTAGTACACTTGTGCCCGTTTAGATAGATAGATAGATAGAATACTCTTTATTGTACACCATACAATTTATAAAACATAAATATACAAAATTTTTAAAAAGGGTGACACAATGGGCGGTCTTATCGCTAAGAGCGATCTTTTAAAGACAACCTTTGGATGGATTAAAATTAAAGAGAGACAAATATGGTAGGTAGTCTGTGGTGTACCATTTACATTATACAATCAATATATACATACTACACATAATTGAATGCCTAAATAAAGCTCGCTCTTGGAATATTTATTTAGGTATCTCCTAGTATTCGTGAAAACAGATATGAGTAGCATAATAAATAAATTGAATATTGCACACTGATAGAAATCATCCCAATGTCCTGAAAATACAGCTCAAAAAAAAAAATTTGGCTACGGATTTATTTGAGGAATATAGGTTTTAATCTAGTCACACTCTCAATTTAAGTCGGTTCTCAAAATGGTTGGAAGACCGCTGTAGCACCGCGATACATTTGAAACAACCGCGCCGTTAATTGAAAAACTGTGGATTTTCCACTATGTCCCATATTCCGCACCTCGAGAGAAACAGAAATGAATGATGGCGTCATCACACAACCACAAGATTGAGTGAATGCTTTTAAAATATCTTTTAATCAATCCTTGATGGGCTCGTGGCTAAATTATAACAACTGCACGATCGATTGGAGGTTAAGCTACGCTTGCCGCGGTCGGTTCGGGGATGGGTGCCCATCCATTACATAACGGAACCCCTCCCTGCCTCGGAAAGCACTTTAATCCGTTAGTCCGGCTGTCATTCGTAGATATTTGAAAGTCGTTAGGTCGTCAGAAGCCCTAAAGTCTGACAACCAGTCTTACCAAGGGGTATCGTGTTACCCAGTAACCGGGTTGTCAGATAGTCGTTCCATGTAAAATACTGGTACTCAACTGCATCTGGTTACACTGGAAGCAGACCCCAACAAAGTTGGGCAAAGGCTAGATATGTTAAACCATCTTTAAAGCTGTTGACGTTTGACAAGAAACGTGCCTACGTGTTTCTTAGTATTATGTCAAAGCCTAAGAATTGTGTTAAAGGAAAATGAAACTTTGATGCGTTTTCGTTTTTCAAACTCATAAAGAGATAAGGTTTACAATGCTCTATAATAAAATAGCGTTACGGATTTCGAATGCAACATCAAGTTAGAGTTCTCATCCGTTATTCTGCATCATTATTTTTAATTGACAACCCTCATTGTAAACCTACATTCTGGCAAATATATGAATTTGAATATGACAGAAGCTGAACACGGAGAATTTTAGAAACACAGATCCCTCCTGAATTTTAAACATAAATAGCAAATAGGTAGGTACAAAATGAACAATATAGCAATGTATAAATGTCGCAGGAAGATGGTTAAATATATCGTAATATAGCTATATAAATGCGGTTCATAATTGTCTGACTAGTAGGTTATAACTACGATACGAGTACGATCTAGTAATATAACAAACTATCTTACTATAACTGTATAATTATTAATTACTACCTTCTGCCCGCGACTTCGTCGGCGTGGAATTTTTGTTTCCCCCGAATTTTCGCTTCTCTTAGCGTTTTCGCTTAGCGTTCTTTCAGATTTTTTTATTTCTGCTCGGCTCCGAAGAGTCGTAGCGTGATGTTAAATAGCCAAACAAACTCTTCAGCTTTATTATTATTATTACCTCAACTTGAGATAGTTAGAAACAATCGTAAACCAGAATTACGAAGAGGAGCAGGAACGAACGTATTTAAAACAATCAAAACCAATAGAGCGACATCCAGCCAATTTACATCACCCAATGACAATACCGACAATATTTTCAATCCGCGTAAAGAAAAATTACGTATTTTTACAACGCCATCTATGGGTAAAACGTCTGCAGAAAGCATGTGCATAGCAGTATGAATGAAAGTTGTATTCGTAAATGTTTTAGCGGCATTTTGCGTTTTAGTAATTTTCTATTATCTCCGAAACTATATGACCAATTAGCATACTTCAAAGCGCAAATCGTATCTCTATAATGTTCTTGTGATCATAAAATAATTTATTTTGATAAGGAATCATATTTAAAATTTATATTGTCATCCAAACGTAAGCATGTCAAAAAAAATACTTTTTTTGAACATAAAAGAGATATTTAAAGATAAAATATAAAAGATACAAATATGGTGTCGTGGACTTTTTTATAGAACTATTTAAGGCGGACCAATTTGCCATATATTGATTTAAGTTATATACAACTGTTTAGGCAGCGCATGCAAATAATTCTCGTTTAAAAGGTATTTCTTTCCAACTTGCTAGACAAAGTTTGTGATAGCTCAGCTAAAATGCATGCATAAGAAACTACATACACATAGTGATATCACTTTTAGGATTGGATCATTAACTCTGGAGATTACCCCCTACATACATATAAACAAACAAATTTAACTTCTTTATAATATTAGTATAGATGTATAATTTACACAATGCCATATTTTTCCTGATCATAAATTCAATCTCCCCTTACTAAACAAAGATTGTTAAAGATGATTTTGTATTTATGGGACTTGAACACACACTTACTCGAAGGAACTAACTTATGCACCCACTTTACAACATGCGTGTAGGCAGACACGCAGACCACTATAATTCTACAGTCCACAATAACTGTAATAAGAGTCGATTAGGTATTGATTTAGAACTTCACGTCAATAGGGTGTTGCTATGGTGCTTGATACCTCTATAGAAATAAGTTTGTGCGATATTAAACCAGTTTCCTCACGATGTTTCCTACACCGTTTTGAGAGCAGTGGTGATGAAATAATTTACACAAAGTAAAGCGCCTGTCTGGGTTCGAACCTACCACCTACAACTCGTAGTCGCGGCCGTTACCACTTAGCCACCACTGTTGCATGTCCTGGAACTAAAAATTCGAAGACATGTGACATCTGCCAACCCGCACTGGGCCCGCGTGGTGGATACCCTCTCACCGAGAAGAGGCCTGTGTCCCAGCAGTGGGAACATTATAGGCTTATTATGATGATATTATACATCGTGTAAGGAACACCAGCTCGTAAAATATTTCCAAGAATTCAGTATGTAAGGACTTCATTTAACTCTGGGAATAAAAATCTGCTGTTTCATACATTTTGACGTTGGAGGTATTGCACTAAACATGTGTAGTGCAAATACCGGTTGGAACAGGCTGGAAATACAGATTTTTTTTTAATAACCTATTAAAGTATATTCCGACTTCAGTGTAGATCGGTACAAATCCGAAGATTTATGTAAGGAAAATATTCATGTAGTTCTAGAATATAGTTAAAACGATTACATATAGATAAAGCGCACTAAGAGTTACCCGAAGTTTCTAAAAGCTTGAAATAGTTTACTGATAAAAATAATAACGACCGGATCTCAGAAGGCCAATTCCCGTAATTAAAAACGTTCAAAATCTAGTCGCAATCTCATCTCAGCGACAATCAATGTCAAAAACTTGTCAAAAATGTAGATAAATTAAATGTATTATTGACAGATTGAGACTGAGATCAGACTTTGAACGTTCTTAAAATTACGACAATTGCCCCTTATTGAATGTTTGAATGTATCGGCGCATCACATATGCGCGTGATCGACCGAAGAGAGGGCGCGGGGCGTCGGGGTACCTAACACGGTATGCGACGGCCGCTGCGCGCCCTCCACGCCACTCAGCTCACAGACGCGCTCGACCACGGGCATTTCATTGTTTCCTTTTGTACCACGTTGATAATTGTAAATTATGGTATTACACCTATTTTAATACAGTCCACTACTTCTTTCATTATAAGTCCCGATTGAGCCCAATCATTGGTCCTTCGATTGCGCAAAATAATACCGGTATTGCCGTAATTAACGCCGTCAACATCTTCGGTCGTCGTGTTCACCTTTGCGGACTTTGACCGCTCGCGACCACCACGCGGTACGAACACGAAGAAAAGAACAGAGAAGTCGTTCCCGAAGCAGCCTACATCGTCATCGTGGGAGCTGATGTCATTCTTTGGGAGTATATTACTGTATTTGAGTGAGTCCGTTCCAATTAGTTAATTTTCTGCTTTCTTTTTCTTGCCGAGAATCGTTGTTCATCTTCCTATATTCCAGTTTTCATACAGTGTGCTTCAATATTAGTGCTTTCATAGTGTTTTCTACGGCACTGCTTATTAAAATACGCATATTTTGTATGAAAAACGCTTAATTATTAGCTAATTCACACTTTGTGCACGTGTTGAGTCATTGACCTTGACACTGTTTCTCGATCCCTTTTGTTAACGCACAGCTGTTTTGCAGTTTTATACCTACAAAATTTATTAGCATCAGTGCGTACAGCTGTTATTACACGTCTTTACAATGGCAGATTATTTAAAAACATTGATAAAGAAACGTAGTTCAATTAAATCGAAGCTTACTATTTACAGCAACTATTTAAATTTGATAAAAAGTAGTTCCGCAATATCTGAGTTGCAACGGTTAGATTTTGAGGAGCGTTTTAATAAATTCGAAATCTTACACACCGACTTTGATGCCTTACAGACACAGATCGAAGTGCTTTCCGATGACGACGAGTCTGCGTTGACTGAGCGTGAGGACTTTGACCGCCAGTTCTTCAACCTGGTGGCACTCACGCGCAGCCTGCTCCGTGTCTCGGCCAACGATGCTGCGTCGGAGGCGGGCTTCAGAGATGCTATCTCAGGTGCACATGTTTCATTTAGGAATTCTTTTGTTCGGTTGCCTAAAATAGATCTACCTCACTTCGATGGGAAATACCAATGCTGGCTTGAGTTTAGGGATACTTTTGAGTCATTGATTCACGACAATTCTAGCATAAGTGACATTAATAAGTTCCACTACCTGCGAGCTTCACTCCAGGGAAATGCGGCTTTAATTATTAAAAACATTGATTTTAAAGCCGATCATTATAATCTTGCGTGGGACTTGTTGTGCGAACGTTACAATAACAACCGACTTCTTGTAAATAATCATTTTCAGGCTTTATTTGATGTCGAACCCATTGTAAAAGAATCAAGTTTTTCCATCAGAAACCTAGTGGGTACTATTAATAAAAATGTCAGGGCACTAAGTACTTTAAAAAAGCCCACTCAGTATTGGGACGATATTATTATTTATTTCATGGGTAAAAAATTAGATTTAACAACAAGTCGTGATTGGGAAGAGCATAGAAACAATATGTTTAAAGATGATCCTACTTTAATGCAATTTTGTTCTTTTTTAAGCAGGAAAGCGGACTGGTTAGAATCAGTGGAGTCCAATCATAGGTCTTCTGAAATTAATAATATTGTCGCTTTAAATAACAGTCATACAAATAAAACTGATTCTAAACACAATCAAATAAATAACAAATTGGATAATAAAAATCATAAATGTCCACTTTGCTCCCAAGCCCATACGTTATATAAATGTGAATCATTCAGAAATTTGTCCGTAGAAAATCGCATAAAAAAGGCAACTGAATTTAATGTTTGTATGAATTGCTTACGCTTTGGACATGTTTCTAAAAAATGCAGATTTTCACATTGCAAATATTGCAAAACAAAGCACAATACGCTTTTGCATTTAGAAAGTAACGAGCCCCAACTTGCTTCCAATCCTTTGCCTTCTGCACTGCCTTCTGCTTCGCCTTCTTCAAATGTTGTGCTTTCAGCCAATTCCATGCAGCTTGCTACTTCTGCGCATGTTTTACTGTCCACAGCTATGGTGAACGTGACTGGCGTGACGGGTAGGAAGTACACTGCGCGCCTACTGCTGGACAACGGTAGTACGGCGAACTTTGTTACGGAGAGTTTATCAGAGAAGCTGGGTTTGTTACGACGCGGTACGAGCACCAAGGTAACGGGTATTAATAGTCACATATCCACCAGTACACAGTCTTGCCACCTCTCAATGGAGTCTTTATGCTGTGCCTTTACTGTAGATATCGAGTGTCACATTTTGCCTGAAATCACAAAGGTTCTACCGTCTTCATTCGTGCATATTAATCACGTCCCTATTCCTTCAGGTATTAAGCTTGCAGACCCGAACTTTAACGTTCCGTCGGTCGTAGACATCCTGGTAGGGGCTGAAGTTTTCTGGAATGTCTTAGGTAGCAAAACAATAGACTTAGGGAAAAACCTACCTAAATTATGCGAGACCAAGTTAGGATGGTTAGTTTCAGGTAGTATTTCGCACCAATCATGTTTTTCTGCTAGTCATCTTTGCCATCATTCCAACGTCACTCCTGACCTCACTCAGTTTTGGGAGCTTGACAACGTCGCTCCAAAACATTCACTCTCACTTGAGGAGAGAATGTGTGAGCAGTCTTTTGCTCAAACCACCGTTCGTAATGATGGTGGGGGATTCGTCGTCACTATGCCTTTAAAAGGGGATCCTAGTACATTAGGTCATTCTTTTAGGAATGCTAGGAATCGTTTTCTTTCCCTTGAACAGCGATTTAAACGCGATCCTTTATTTCACGACAAATACAACCAGTTCATGAGAGAATATGAGCGCCTAGGTCATATGACGTTAGACTCAGACTGTACACCATCACCAGAAAACTCCATCAGTACATATTACATTCCGCATCATGGAGTCATTCGCAGTTCTAGCACCACTACACAACTACGCGTAGTATTCGACGCATCAGCTTCTACCAGTTCGGGGGTGTCACTTAACGACATTCAGATGGTCGGTCCCGTAGTTCAAGACGATCTGTTTTCTATTTTAACACGTTTTCGTCAGCATAGGTACGTGGTCTCAAGTGACGTGGAAAAAATGTACAGGGCCATAGAGTTAAATCCAGTCCAACGACCTCTTCAAAAGATAATTTTCAGGTTTGAACCTTCAAAACCACTTAAGACCTACACCTTAAATACGGTTACCTATGGAACCGCTTCTGCACCCTATTTAGCCACTAAGTGTCTGGTGAGTTTGGCAGATAACATTGAGGATAGTCGTGTCCAATGTGCCATACGACGTGACTTCTACGTCGATGACTTTCTTAGTGGAGGGGATACCATAGCTGAAACTGTTGACATTTCTAAAAACGTACATAAGGTTCTATCATCTGCAAAATTCAATTTACGTAAATGGCGGTCAAATAATTCTCAAATTCTTAAAGAAATTACACATAATAACGAGTTACATAATACTCTAAATTTTTCAGAGCAAGGTCCAAACTTATCTCAATGTAAGACTTTAGGACTTAACTGGGTTTGTGACTCTGATTCACTTACTTATACTATAAACATCACCTCCACTACTAAAGTCACCAAACGTCATGTTCTTTCTGTTATCAGTCAAATCTTTGACCCACTGGGCCTCGTAGGTCCATGCGTCGTCGAAGCAAAGACAATCTTGCAGCGGCTATGGCTTGAAAAGTATGACTGGGACGACGAAGTATCGCACGAAGTCAGCAACCTTTGGTCTACATTTGAAGGCACACTAACAGCATTAAATCACCTAAAAATTCCTCGTTGGGTTCTGCGTGAAGGCTCTATTACGCATGAAGTACATGTCTTTACCGATGCGTCCGAGAGGGCGTATGGCGCTTGTGTGTACATTCGGTCTTGTAATGGCAGTAGATCCATAGGCGTACAACTTCTAGTCTCTAGAAATCGTGTAGCGCCCATCAAACCAACGACGATACCGAGACTTGAACTTTGTGGAGCTTTGTTAGGTGCAAGGCTGTGTACTAAGGTTCAGGAATCGCTTACCATGCCCATTCATAGATGTAGATTCTGGTGCGACTCAACTATAGTGCTGGGTTGGCTCTCTACTCCTTCTAATCAACTTAACCCTTTTGTCAGAAACAGAGTCAATGAGATACAGGAAAGTACTTGTGGTCATACCTGGAGCTACGTACCGTCGAAGGACAACCCGGCGGATCTTGTTTCCCGTGGTCTGAGGGCCGACGTTATCATAGACACACCTCTGTGGTGGTCTGGACCCTCATTTTTACAGCATAGTGAAAATGAGTGGCCCAGCATGCCAAATAGCGGGAAAGATAATCTGCCGGAAGTAGTGACTCATTTCATTGGTAGTGATAGTAACAATCATTCATTAATTAGTTATCATTCTAACGTAAACATAAATTCATCAATCATACATGATTTATTATTACAGTATTCTAGCTTAACAAAAATTCAAAATATATTTACATATGTACAACGCTTTATTTACAATGTAAAAAATAAAAATAAATTGCATGGTGATTTTTCTACAACAGAACTAGAAAAGTCATTAAATATAATTATACATCATTCACAGCTTGAAATGTTTCCAGAAGAGTATAATTTGTTAAAGTCTGGACAAAAATTACCACGCAAAAGTAGATTGCTTCCTCTGACACCGTTCATTGACAATCATAACCTCATTCGCGTGGGCGGGAGGCTCGATAACTCCCCCTACGATTTCAGTGTGAAACATCCTATTGTTTTATGCAGTAAGCACATACTTACGAAACTCATCTTTCAAATGCAACATTTAAAGCTTGTACATGCTGGTCCACAGTTGTTATTGTCCCATATACGACAAACTTATTGGCCTCTAGGTGGCAGAAACTTGTCTAGATTTGTCGTGAATAAGTGTCTTAAATGTTTCAGACATAAGGCTCAGAACGTACAGCCTATAATGGGTCAACTACCGAGCTCAAGAACAAATCTTGAGTTTCCGTTTTTGAATAGTTACGTTGACTATGCTGGACCAGTATTGGTGGCCAATCGTAAAGGCCGAGGATGCAAACTTACAAAATCCTATATGTGCATCTTTGTTTGCTCGGCAGTAAAAGCCGTACATTTGGAGCTCGTCACCGACCTCACCACTGAGGCCTACATGGCCGCTCTAAATCGTTTCGTGGGGCGTCGTGGCAAGCCTCGAAGCATCACGTCCGATAATGGGACCAACTTTGTAGGCGCATCAAACGAGACGTATAGGTTCTTGCAATCATCAAATGTTGCATCTGAAATGGCGCAGCAAGGTATCGAATTCATTTTCACGCCTGCATACAGCCCTCATTTCAATTCATTGGCTGAAGCTGCTGTAAAGTCATGTAAGCATCATTTAAAACGGCTACTGCATCTTACTCATTTCACCTTCGAAGAGATGGCTACCTGTCTCACTCACATAGAGGCGGTTCTTAACTCACGCCCTCTTACACCTCTTTCTTCAGACCCTAACGATTTTTCGGCACTCACTCCTTTCCACTTCCTAATTGGACGGCCATTCTTATCAGTACCACATCCTCAGGTGACTGAAGCCAACATCACACGGTTGGATCGCTGGAAGAGAATCCAGCACATCAGGCAGCATTTCTGGCGACGATTCCATAATGAATACACTTCTCTGCTGCAGGCCAAATCCAAGTGGTTTCATTCCAGAGGTGAAGTGAAGCCGGGTTCCTTAGTCTTGATAAAGGACAAAACAACGCCACCTCTGCTCTGGTCCCTGGGCCGAGTCACGAAGACCTATCCCGGCGTCGACGGGGTCACGAGAGTGGCCGAACTGAAGACGAAGCGGGGCACCATTCGTCGTGCCTTCAACTGCATCTGCCCCCTTCCAGTCGAAGATTGAAGACTTCCCTTCAACCCGGGGAATATATCGGCGCATCACATATGCGCGTGATCGACCGAAGAGAGGGCGCGGGGCGTCGGGGTACCTAACACGGTATGCGACGGCCGCTGCGCGCCCTCCACGCCACTCAGCTCACAGACGCGCTCGACCACGGGCATTTCATTGTTTCCTTTTGTACCACGTTGATAATTGTAAATTATGGTATTACACCTATTTTAATACAGTCCACTACTTCTTTCATTATAAGTCCCGATTGAGCCCAATCAGAGCATATAATATTAAAAATGCAAAAGTGAGTTCGTTTGTTACGCTTTCAAGCTAAAACGGCTTTGGATGAAATTTGGAACATGGGTAGACCATGACCTAGAGAAGGACATAGGCTGCTATTCATCCTTGATCGCAGACAAAATCGCGGGTAACAGCTAGTTCACTATTAAAAATAACAACGATCGATCAATTAATGTAAATTAATTTACTATTAAATGGAATAGCCATTTTTTGACTTCAAAGAAATTATAAACACGAAAAGCAAAAGCAGCTTTGCATTTCGTATTCCATTTAATTTAGGTAAAGGTTATCTGAATGACATCGCAGTCGCTATTAGCAAAGTAGCCGCCCAATGCACAACGTTAAACTGTATATCGTGTACCAGCCGTATAATATGTACCTACTGTACCGTACTATGGCTAATCAAAATGATTCCAAGCGCATCGAGGTATACTTCGATGAGCTCAGAATCATGTTGTAATCATGACATGATAATTACGGCTAAAATCATGGTTTCCTCGAAATCGTGATATACAAGCCCATTGAGCGTGTATATAGATACATATCTATGTAAATCAGAGCAGAATGTCATGAAGGATACAAGAATGGAGTGCTAACACGAAGATGATAATAAACTGGTCGGCATAAAAATAATAATGATCATATTATTATGACACTTTCAACGCAGTTTTTCACGAAATCAACCCGCACTGGGCCCGGGTGGTACAAAGTAGCCGCCCAATGCACAACGTTAAACTGTATATCGTGTACCAGCCGTATAATATGTACCTACTGTACCGTACTATGGCTAATCAAAATGATTCCAAGCGCATCGAGGTATACTTCGATGAGCTCAGAATCATGTTGTAATCATGACATGATAATTACGGCTAAAATCATGGTTTCCTCGAAATCGTGATATACAAGCCCATTGAGCGTGTATATAGATACATATCTATGTAAATCAGAGCAGAATGTCATGAAGGATACAAGAATGGAGTGCTAACACGAAGATGATAATAAACTGGTCGGCATAAAAATAATAATGATCATATTATTATGACACTTTCAACGCAGTTTTTCACGAAATCAACCCGCACTGGGCCCGGGTGGTACAAAGTAGCCGCCCAATGCACAACGTTAAACTGTATATCGTGTACCAGCCGTATAATATGTACCTACTGTACCGTACTATGGCTAATCAAAATGATTCCAAGCGCATCGAGGTATACTTCGATGAGCTCAGAATCATGTTGTAATCATGACATGTTATTTACGGCTAAAATCATGGTTTCCTCGAAATCGTGATATACAAGCACATTGAGCGTGTATATAGATACATATCTATGTAAATCAGAGCAGAATGTTATGAAGGATACAAGAATGGAGTGCTAACACGAAGATGATAATAAACTGGTCGGCATAAAAATAATAATGATCATATGGATTCAATATTATTATGACACATTCAACGCAGTTTTTCACGAAATCAACCCGCACTGGGCCAGGGTGGTGGTTTACAGCCCAACCCCTGAGAAGGCTTGTGTTCTCTGCCACCGAGAGAAGGCCTGTGTCCCAGCACACATCATAGGCTGATTATATAAGCAATAATTTGTGATTGAGATAACTATCCTTACCCATATCTACTCGACATATGAGAAGCCACTGCTATGTAATGCCTGTCCTAAATTGCAACACAGTATCCGAGCCTTCCACGTTCAGTCTACCTCCGCTGGTGCTTCAGACTATTATAATTCTCTAGTTATAGTAGCAATACGACTATTTAATTCCAGCGGGCAGCACTAGAACGCGGGCGAGCGCGGAGCTTCAAGTGATGCACAGATTATGCTCACGTCTTCTAACAAAGTCAAATGAGCACTCCATTTCTTCTTCCTCCGTGTCTTCAACACAGACACTAGTTAGTTAAGCTGTAGGCTATAAGAGCCGGTAACTCACGTACGACTAGAGGGAATGCGGACCGACTCCACGTAATCGCAATGACTCTTCAACAGTTTAGGTGGAGTATGCACATTGCTCAGTTAGGTGTATTGAAGACGAAATTAGGACACATGATAATAAAATTCAGCAATCAATCTGCCTAGCCTTTTCCCAACTATGTTGGGATCAGCTTCTAGTCTAACCGGACGCAGCTGAATAATAGTATTTTACATGGAGTGACTACCTATCAACCCAGTTACTGGATAGCAGGATACCCCTTGGTAAGACTGGGTGTCAGACCTTTCGGCTTCTGACTACCCATAACGTCTGTCAAAGATCTACGTATGGCAGACGGAACCAACGGCTTAACGTGCTTTTCGAAGCATTGAGGGGTCTTGCTATGTAATGGATGGTTACCCATCCACGAACCGACCGCGGCAAGCATAGTTTAACCTTCGATCGACCCGTAAGGCTGTTATCATTTCTTGGGCGGAGCACCGCCGCGTCCTCGTGGCGGCGATCGGCGGCAGCGATCTCTCGCGTCCGGCCCTGGTCCAGGCCATGGTACGGAGCGAGAGTGCATGGAAGCCGTCACCTCCTTCTGCGAAGCAGTAATGCTCGCAAAAGAGGAGGCGGAACGCGTGAGGGAGAGGCAATCTCTGCGCCTTCACGCCCCTAGTCGCCGCAGGAGACGCCCTGGACGTCGGGAGTCACCAGCCGACTCCCGGCCACCGTAGGCGCGGGCTTGCGGGCGGCGAGCTATGGGCAGCTCGCCGCCCGGCAAGGACCAGGCCCGAGTCGACGGCGCGTTGTGTTCCACGCGCGCCTCAAAGAGATGTCAGCACGATGTGACGGGGTCCGTTAGGGCCGATGCCTGCCAGGGCCGCGGGTTGTTCGAAAGAGATACCGTGGTCCCTGGCATAGGCAACTGAAGGAACACGGGTGGGTTTTAGTCAGTAAGAGTCTGACACTCCCTTCCGCTCCACCCAGAGCGGGAGGGGTCATTTGATGATTTCCCATCCCGAAAAAAAAAAAAAAGGCCCTCCTTCATTAGGACTCATAACAATTAAGTTTAATAATATTTATGTCATGACCTACCTAACAACTCTTTGTGCAAAGGTCAGTCTGCCGGAATTTTATTACCATATAGCTTCTGCCCGCGACTTCGTCCGCGTGAAATTTCTTGTTCCGTACCCCGTCGTATCGCATCGCCTGCTAGCGCTATTACTTCGTTTTCATATAGAATTATTTCTTACTTTTTTTTTTTGCTCGGGTCCTATGATTCCGCGCGTGATGTTAAATATCCTCAAGAATACTGGTAATAACCGGTAATTCCAGGGATTATCGCGTTCAAAAAAAACACAAAAAAACTCTCAGCTTTATTATTAGGTCAGATATTTTTCATACTTTTTTTAGTGTGATCGGTCTTTATTTGTGATATTTTTATATCATGCTTTCTTGTAATAAAGATTATTGTTATGATCTATTACACCCAGAATAACTTGATCTGTTGGCTTTTTTTTTTTTTTTTTCGGGATGGGAAATCATCAAATTACCCCTCCCGCTCTGGGTGGAGCGGAAGGGAGTGTCAGACTCTTACTGACTAAAACCCACCCATGTTCCTTCCTTCGCCCTTTATGTTCCGGGGTAGCGGTAACCCTTTCGGACAATCCCGATCTGTTGTCTTGAGTCAGCAGTGACCCAGTGGTAACGGCCGCGACATACGAGTTGTAAGTCATAGGTTCGAACCCAGACAGGGCCTTTACTTTGTGTAAATTATTTCATCACCACTGCTCTCAAAACGGTGAAGGAAAACATCGTGTGGAAATCGGCATGTCCTAGAACCAAAAATTCCAAGACATGTGACAACTACCAACCCGCACTGGGCCCGCGTGGTGGATTACAGCCCGCTCCCTCTTACCTAGAGGAGGCCTGTGTCCCAGCAGTGGGAACATTTTAGACTGATTATGAACTTGATCAGAAGGCCAATTCTCGTAATTTAAAACGTTCAAAATCTAGTCGCAGTCTCATCTCAGCGACAAACAAATGTCCAAAACTTGTCAAAATGTAGGGAAATTTGAGGTTTTTTTGACAAATTGAGACTGAGATCAGACTGTGAACGTTCTTAAAATTATGAGAATTGGCCCTCTGACTGTTCATATTGAGAAGAGTCAAAGCAAAAGTGTGATGGCTAGTAATGGGTTAATACTGAGATGCAGATTGATCTACATGTATACATATAAAAAAATATTATCGAGGTCAAGACTGCACCCTAATGCGTCAATCGGAGCAGTGGTGGTGCAGAAGCAGTGGTTGCGCAGTGTAACTGCCCCGACTTACGAGGTGTAGGTTGTGGGTTCGAACCCAGACAGGGGCTTTACTTTGTGTAAATAATTTCATCACCACTGCTCTCAAAACGGTGAAGGAAAACATCGCGAGGAAACCGGCATATCCTAGAACCAAAAATCAACAACGTAAAAACGCAATGAATGTTGTTGAACTGTCAAAATGAAAGCCATTGCTACTGTTAGTGTGTTACGATATTACCCCCCTGGACATACATCATACATTGTCAAGCATAAATCAATTTTCCATAATATAAATAACAAACCACATTTATTATTCAGAGAAACATCACTCATTCGTAATGGGGTTGTAAATACAACAGATGACGGTTATTGTCAGCACATCTATACATATTTAAAACTAATGACTTCATCCAACTAAGAATAAAAAAGACTCGACTCAAATAGAAAATAGAAGGCCTAACAAGAATAGTGCGAATTATATTAAGGGCTTAATGAGTGGTGGTGAAAAACTCATGAAAGCTACAGTATACTATCCAACTCCTGGGCAAAAGCCTCCCTTCTAGTCCTTCCAGGAACTCTTTTCCCGCGCCACCTCGACCCAGCCCTCTTATCAAGGCTTTTTTTAACAGTGTTTTCCGGCGTGCGTGTATGACAAATATGTATGAACGCAAACGAGGCAAAAGGGTCGTAGCAGATTGCGTTCTGTAGTTTCTGCCTACCCCTATGGGAAGAAGGCGTGAGTTTATCTATGTGTGTATGTAATTCCATCGTTTATTATGTGGAACCAGTCATTTTCGTTATAATTAATCTTCGTTTCGTGATGAAATTGAAGCGACTAGTACCTAACTTGCAATATTCATTCATAGCCTCAATATGAGTACTCAAGTATTTCATAATTTGCATACCACATTAACAGCTTAGGGGTACTTAACCACAACATGGCTCTCAGATTTAAATACGAGACAGTTAAACATCATCAAGACTACACCTATTTAAGGGCCAGCACAGATTTAAACCCAAGCTGTCGTCTCCGGCACTCTATAAATATTCTCATAGTGACAGACAGAACCCCTATATATACAGCAGTACCCTATATACGGCAGCTCGGGGTCATAACACGCGTTGAGAATTTATCATTTTTATTTATCCTTCGACGTGCCATGTTTTCCTTTCTTGCTGAGGATAAATTTCAAATTGTATACGGATTTGGAACGTATACGCTAAGTAACACTGAAGTTCATCTGTTGACTTTTGCTGATATTATAACCGATTTCCCTTGATTTTTAACCGACGAAAAAAAGGAAGAGGTTCTCAAGTCGACGTCTATGTTTTTAACAGGCGAAAATCGAGGAGGTTCTCAAGCCGACCCGTATATACTTTTTTTATGTATCACCCACGCATATGTTTTTTCAGAGTAGTCCGATTTTGACGATTCTTTTTTTATTTGAAAGGGTACCTGGAAGTTCGTCCCATTTAAAAATATACAAAATCTACCCTTAAGTGTTGATTGATTTTTAGCTACTGGAATTTTAATGATACGTTTAATTAATGGAGTGTGTGTATTATTTTTATAATATATCTTTATAAATATACCTACACGCAGTGAAACTTCTGATCACTTAGGCGATATTACAAACATTTAAAATGGGAATCGCTATATTAAAAAATATGACACGTAGGGATATTCAAAAGGGCACATACTTAAACCTGAAATATTCCATATTAACTTACCTTTCATTTTTCTGAATTAGGTATTTCCAAACTAAATGGTTGAAAGTGATTTCATATTCAACAGTGGGTATTGAGGCATATTTTAGCTGAACATGATTTATTCGACGATATTACGCACCCAGGCCTGCCTTGAATGGCATTACGTTGACAGCTTATGAGGTCCTTTATTTATATTTGATTTATGTAGTGAGCACAGATACGGCCGCTCTACTCGGTTAACGGTTACTGAACATTATTCGCTATTTAAATGGGGAAAAAATCGACATTAGTTTGACCTTAGGCTCCATAGCTTACTTGCGCCATAGATAAAGTTACAAACGATGTATAAATCTCTCTAACTAAAACTGGCCTTTTTTATTTCTTTTCGAACAAATAACGTCTTGTCGCGTCGACAGTATTTTACAAGAACTATTTTTTCGCGACACTAAGATGGAGACTTTTTAATAATATTAGATCAATTGATTTCCTTGCTTCTGTTTTCAAAAACGTACAATTCTAACACGTGTGACTCGTGCGCTCAGGTAATGGGTTCAGTGAGCAGAAAATCCATCCATCCATACATAAAATTAATAAAACCAAACGCTGAAATTCACTTGAGCATTCACAAAAACAAATCGTGTTTGGTGTTAGGCAATGTCATGCAAATTTCTGGAAGGCCGTGGAATCCAGTGTACAAAACAGCCATTGTTATAAAAATAATTGGGGTCACGTTGTCGTTAGTCCTCTCGAACCATTATTCTGTTTTGTCCAAAATATAATCCTGAAATCTGACAATTTGCTACGTTTAAATAGCCAATTGTTCGTCAATTTAATAAGAGTATTAAGTTTTGGAGAGTAAGACTTCTAAGAGGCCATTTACCTACTGTTACTGCTGTAATATTATTAAAGGGTATTGTTTAATTTGAGATACTGAGAGCTCCTACTGTTCGCATTGAATTACACAGCTCTTGTCTGTCATTGAAATAGGAGTATCCAAACGTGACCAAATTAGGCGCTGAAAAGGCCAAATACATAACGTTTAGGTATAAGTAATAAATCCAGGAATAATTGAAAGTAACCCACGTATCCTTTCTCATTTTATTGGCAGACGAGAATAAAATATATATCGGGTCATTTAAAAGTATTACTCCCTATGTAATATCTGGAGGACATTATTTTATATTCTACTGTCTCACGGGTCCATTTTTACATAAGTACTAGCCTTCCCTGAGTGTTATATGTGTGTTTTGTTCTGAATTTTGTTCGCTTCATTATAATACACATTTGTCCTAATTACCATTTGGCCTCACGAGAATTGAAACCAACCTCAACATCCTGAAATGCTTTTATTTTAATCAATACGAAATATCAAAATGAGTACATATTGTTCTCGTACAACAATTTATTGGTCCCGCAGGTCCGGGCTCAACGGAGCGACGCAAACCAGATTATTATTTACCACTTTCGACCGCATTTTATTACTAACCCACAAAAGGGTCAAATAATAAAAAGAAGTGTTCGCTTTGTGGGTAAAACAATAGACCAATATTTATGATCCTTACCTCCGCGAACTCTCGTTTTTCGAAGTCAACTTAACCTTATGAAGTAATTTAGTATAACAGCCCATATTGCCGGCGCAGGGAAACGTTATGTCATTGTCAAAGAAACGTCGAGTAGTACTGATGTGTGTATGTTTTAAGAATATGTTATTCGGAAGTTGTGGAGTGGGTCGTAAGTCGTAAGTATGTGCACTGACCTTTGTGGAGCATGTGAGGGTACGTGTGGCCAGTAGCCCCGGGTTTGGTGTCTCTTCCCGGCTTATTGGGGAAACAATGGTGTTTGAATGTCAAACTACCATTGTGATGTATCACCCCTTTTGGCAGTGAAAGCTGAGCTTGCTTGCAATTTTCAATGAAACGAATTATTCACCCAAATAACAAATAATAATAAGTATCATTGAATAACGAGCAGTCAAAGGTTTTATATATCTATTGATGGTTTATCAGCGTCATCAATGGGACTGGAAATGGATATCATGAAACAAATGTGAAAAAATAAAAATCTAGTTTGAAATAACCCGGAAAACGAGTTTTGTCATAAACGCCAGTCGAGCCGGATATTTGCTGATCCTTGCCGGTCCTACCTACTTTTACTAAAGGGTAGTCAATTGCAAAAACATTTTACACCCTATCCATAAATAATAAATATAAAACATATCATATATATAATAAAATACATATCTATTCTTTACATATAATAAAATAGTAACGGAGATTTTTTGTCTGTTTGTTTGTCTGGATGTATGTTCCGTATTGGCGCAAAAACGGCTGAACTGATTTGGATAAAATTTAGCACACTTATCTATACTAATTACAATCTATCTATACTAATACTTATAATAAAGGTGAAGAGTTTGCTTGTATGTTTGTTTGAACGCGCTAATCTCTTGTAGCGGTATCTACAAAGCCACATGCGAACAAAGCGTCATACTGACGTCACACAAATCCTGCATCTCGCAAACAAGTATACCGCGCAATTAGCATATATACAAACTTCCCAACATCAATCGTAGAGCAATTGCCCGCCAGATACAACACCCGTCTGGTCGGATGATCCTCCCTTTTCTATGGAGGTTGAGTGAACTTTACATCCTGTCCCTCATACCTCTATACTCTGAAACTACCGGTCGGATTTGAAAAATTATTTTTGCTTTTGATATCCTAATTCTTGAAGAAGGCCATAGACTATAAATATCACGCTAGGACTCTAAGGAGCCGAGCAAAAAGAAAACAAAGTCAGAAAGAACGCTTAGCGAAAACGAAGTACTAGCGCAGGCGGGCGATGCGATGCGCCGGGATGGGTGGGGACGGTGGGACAAAAATTTTTAAGCAGATGAAGTTGCGGGCAGAATTTCGTAGTTTATAATTTTAATTAACACATACGATATTATAATCAAAATCAATCAACGCTGTAACATTGGTAATCTATGTTGCATTCCATACACAAACGGTATGCTGAGAAATATTTTTTTTATTATTATTATTATTATTTCTTTTTATGTTTTAACATATCTCGGGACCATGGGGTCCCGGACCTTGGGAAGGCGTACGAGGGGCCGAAACCAACTCGCAGAGGCGGGTTAGACGTTTTCAATTAAATCTGGCACCAACCGACGATTATCCTTGTTTGGACTATGCAAGTGCATCCAAGGACAACCCCCGGTTGGTGTAGGACTATTGCAAGATATGGAAACAAAGATATTGGGTTATGAGTTTGGGTGGCTAAAGTGAACTGGTTATCTAGGACTATGGAAAAACTATTGCCCCTGCCTGATCAATGTTCTATATAAATTACACAGATATAATGGCAGGGCGTGACTTGCACACTCAATAATGGGCCCCCGAAAATGGTCGCTAGCACATAGTGTCGTAGCGACAAGGGGGCAACATGTCCTGAGGTGCTTGTGAGCAGTGGAGCGATATTCCACGACTATCAGGACAATCCCGGAAGTACGGTCAAGATCCGTACCAGCATCTTACAGGAATACTTCCTTCCTCCGAGCACGTTTGCTCTTGCAAATCTCCACTCAAGC
The DNA here is from genome assembly GCA_911387795.2 of Apamea monoglypha. NCBI lineage: Eukaryota > Metazoa > Arthropoda > Insecta > Lepidoptera > Noctuidae > Apamea > Apamea monoglypha. The sequence continues at coordinate 8,565,281 of OU426918.1, forward strand.
CGGCCAATAAAGACAAGAAAGAGGTGGGAGCTCTGTTCCTCGTCTTTGTTCACTCCAGCTGGTCAATAAAGGCAAGCCAGAGGTGAGGAACAAGACTTCTCCCGGGAGATAGGATCCGTGGGGTCGCTACTGCCCAACAGCTCACCACATGCTGCCCTGCGGGTTTCTGTATCTCTCTTGGTCTGGCTCCTCACCCTAGACCCGTTCCGACAAAGTAAACTCTTCCGGCACAAGCCTAGAGTTCGGAGCGCGCAAGCCCCACCAAGACGTCAACGTAGAGATAGGGCGGTGAGGTCATTATTATTACTTTTAATCCCGGAATTAAGTTCCCGTGGGATATTTCCCGACATCCACGAGGGCGAAGCCGCGGGCAAAAGCTAGTTATAACATAAATACCCCTTGTATTGCTTTGTGTTTTGTTCCTAAAAAGCTACCGAGTTGATATTGATGTTACGTTATAATTGTTTTCCTGGAAACTCTTGTAAGGGGTTGAGGGTCTGTATAATAAAGAAAAGATAACAGTTTCTACGTAGATGTAAGTGTCTGGTACACATAATAAAGAAAAGACAGTTATTTATTAATAATGAAGTAGAACAGTTTTAAAGAATTAGGTATATCAGAAGGGTATCTAGTAGTACAACTACATCTTTCTTTGTTGCACGGCCTAGTGGAAAATACATACTTAGGTTGGGTTGTTTCTCGTCGACTTGACGCAAGCGTATACGTCAAAAATGGCGCTAACTATCGTCAAACCAAAAAAAGCTTTGTTTCAAATTACAATTACAGAATTATGGCCTTGACTTACGTTAAATAATTACGATTACGTACTCGTTAATATTTGACGTACGTGTGTTACGTTAACCAACCGTTTGAAACAACAGGCCCTTAGATATAAACGTTTAAATTATTTTAAAACGGTGTGTTTGATGCTTTGTTGACATTTTCAAGCGAATAGAAAGGTTCAAATGTTATTATGATGATGTGTACAAAAAAGTCGAAAAACCTAGGTATAATAGTTCTTTATCACAGCGCTATATATTTATATATATATTTTGGTAACCGGTACCTTGGCCTTGGTGTGATACCGGTACCAGAGTAGTACCGGTACTAGAGGTAACGGACGTAGTACCGGTACTATTGGTATTTCTAATCAGTATCGGTACTGTATCAAAACCGGTACCAAACAAATATTTCCGTAAGTTAGAGTGAGAAAACAGATATAGTAAGTAAAAAGGATAGGCATTAGAGAAATAACTTCACAAATACAAGATTTGTGTTACGCAACGGGTACCTGAATTTGGAACCGGTTCTTGTTATGTGGAGTACCGGTACAGTACTTGTACTTTTTTACCGGTTCCAAGCCCTGATCATAGAATGTCAAGGTCTGTAACTATGCACATACCTACACATTATTAAAGCTTTTAGTTTGACCTGTTATATGATTATCATACTCCTAAAGTAGTGACCTCAATGACCTTTACTTACGAAATTCGCTCCTTTACTCTAGCTTAGTGAACAGCACAGTAATTACAATGCGATATATCGTACATTCCGAGCAAACGGCCGTACCGTAACCGGCCTGAACCGCCAGATAGAATAAATAGGTCAGAAGGTTCTAGTTCTAGGCCATATGCAAGCACTATTTGGTTACCCAGTCACCCTCGGTTTGGTCTTAACCTGTGGTTTACTAACGTTGCATAGAATGACATTTTGGAATGTAATACTGCATAAATCTTTCAAGAGTTGCAGTGTTTCTGCTAGCAAATATAGTTATAGGCCAACCGCTTAACTGAGACGTTGCCTGAGGTAGCAGCGCGGTGCGGGAGGGGTGTGGTGACGTGATACGAGAGCTCAGTGATTCGTTAACTTGATGCAACTTTCTTGCTTGTGGTATACAATAAAATGGAAGCAATAAATGACTTGTATCGTCTAAACACTGTGTAGACGATGCTACTTCTTGCTAAATGCTTCAACTTATGGATGCCATGGGCAATGAAATCGCATCGTTACAAATCAGGCGTAATTCTGCTTTTGCTAATTTTGATTTTGGAGATACGAGTATTATTACTTACTGTAGCGCCCCGCGTATTCACCCACATAAGTGTCGATCCCTTGGGAATATCGGGATAAAAAGTATCCTATGTGTTATATTCTGATGTATAAACTATATTACTGTAAAGTTTCATCATAATCCGTTCTGTAGTTTTGCGTGAAAGAGTAACAAACATCCATCCATCCATCCTCACAAACTTTCTCGTTTATAATACTAGCCGCGGCCCGCGGTTTCACCCGCATAAGTTTCGATCCCGTGGGAATATCGAGATAAAAAGTATTCTATGTGTTAATCCTGGTTATAAACTCTGTGTGCCAAATTTCATCCAAATCCGTTCAGTAGTTTTGGCGTGAAAGAGTAACAAACATCCATCCATCCATACAAACTTTCGCGTTTATAATATTAGTGGGATTAAAATGCTTATTAATAAATAATCTTAGATACAATATACAATCCAACACTAAAATATATTAAGAACAAGTATATAAAGGAAAAAAGGGAAGAGCTCATTGGGCATTATGGAGATGTTTGGAGGCGTCGAACTCATTATTTTAGGTAGGCCGTCAACTTTTTTTTTCAATGAAACGAGAAGAACGGGTACGATAATATTGCTGTATACTGGGAACATTTCTGAACGCAGCCATTTCTTCTTAGCCGGGCAACTAATAAGACTTTTCCAAACAGAAAAAACACGCGTTGTATCACTTCGTGAACAAATCGAACCGCTGCACTAATGATGCGTCATTTCAAAACAAGAAGTAAAATGTCGAACACTATTTCCTTCCACTGAGTACCACTAGTTTTTCTCCCTCACAAAGAGTGGAGGGTGAACGAGTACTTACTTGACTGAATTTTAAAAGCTTTTATGCCGTTTTTATTCGTGACTCTCTAATTACAGTGACGAAGGCGTCGCATAACGCCACCTTAGTCATTACAGATGCCGTGAGCTACGCTATAAACCTAGAAAATGCTTCATGCAAATTATTTCACGTGCTAGTGTTGCTGTTCGAGCCTACCTACAATGTTAATACACATCCTATTAATGTACGTCGCGCGACACCAACGTAATTAGCTTAAAAATCACGACATATAATACGTTAAAAATCTAAGCTTTTAGACAAATTAATTGACCGTAGCGTTTACGTTGAAAATATGCGGGTATTTTTTAAAGAGTTCCGGGAAAATAGCACGTCACGTCGTTCACAAGTCGTCAGAAATTTTAATGCCCCTTAAAATGTAACAAGTTTATCTACGGGTTTAATTGCATAACGGTGCTCTTTTTTCCGACGCGTAGAACGCAGTTTTTTGCAAGAACATCTGAAAAATTACGGAAATTTTCATTTCTGTATTTTTTATTACGTATACCGCGAAATATTCAGGTAAGTAGAGCGTATGTGACGGAAAATATCATATAAAATATTGAAGTTTTTATTAAAACTGGAAAATAATTTTAATTTTATTAAAGTTGAACAAGAAGGACTTATAAATATGCACCCCTTCTTTTAAACTCTGTTCTAAGAATTAATTTAACACACGACTTTAAATTCAAAACAATGAAGGCTTAATGAAGGCGAAGCCGTTGATTGTTGGCCAGCTATGTGGTCCTGCTTTAAATATGAACTTTTGAACAATCGCGCTGAACTCAGGAGCAAAACAAAGACTGAACAGGACATTAATTATGTGAACCCTTAATGAAATTTCTTTTAATAAAAGAAAATAAACCCGTACCCTTCACAGAAACGTACACATCTTTTGTAACAATTTTTTGAATTAGCAATGATAAGATGAAATGATAATGGCTTTTCCCGTTAAAAACTCAACGAGGCGTAACTTGACCCAAGGGGTGTGTCCGACCGAGGCACCCCTTTGGGGCAAAGGCTACCTGCTTGCAAAAAACTGGTTTTATTTTACATACTTTATAAAAAAATCGGTCCTCAAATTGCAATTTAAAAGGTATTTTCGGACTCAACGACCAGTTTTCACCTACTATTTAATATTGAAGGTATTCGCAGTTCCTAGGGTTTTATTAAACCTAAAGATGGACCTATTTTTATTGATTACATATGGACAATATGTATATAATGCAAATAACTATTTACACTAGGTACTAAATTAAATGACTAACTAACGAAATATACAGCATAAGCATAATCAGTCTTCAATATTCCCAGTGCTGGGACACAGGCCTCCTCTCTGTGGGAGGGACTGGGCCATAATCCACCTCGCGGGCTCAGGTGGCGGGTTGGTGGATGTCACATGTCCTTGAATTTTTGGTTCTAGGACATACTGGTTTTAGCTGGTGGCTGCATTGCTGTCATCCGGAAACGTGCCCAGAAGACTGGCAGGATTGCCACGTTGAATAGTAATGCTAATTCTTTGGCCAAACAACGAACCAACCCTCTGGTCACAAACAAAATACAACCTAAATATTACCGTTGTGTTTTCCTTAAAGCCTTTATACTTGAGTTCGCACGTAAGTCAGAACGTGACCAGCCGTGTTAGGACCGATTAGAGCTGTTCTTTTAACTTCATACAAGTAAAAAACAACAGCTCTAAACGGTCGAACGTGAAACGTTATAGAACTTCAAACTAAAGTATTTAAATGGTATTTAGGTTGTATTTCGTTTACTACGTCTAGTATTTTGTTTCTAAATTTGATTTAACTAGTTGTTGGAAGAGGAAAGGAGGTAGCTGGGAAAGGAGCATACTGGATGCAGAAGGCAGAGAAGAGCGTCCAGCAGTGGACTACGATAGGCCGAGTTCATTGAAGTATTGGAAGTAATTCTTGATTTCATCAGAAAATCTATAGATAGGTACAGACGCCAGCACATCAAGCTACTACAATCTGTCAAATTTCTTCAATAGATTTTCAACTTTATCGCTAAAGCTTTAAGGGTTACCGCTACCCCGGAACATAAAGGGCAAAGGAAGGAACATGGGTGGGTTTTAGTCAGTAAGAGTCTGACACTCCCTTCCGCTCCACCCAGAGCGGGAGGGGTCATTAGATGATTTCCCATCCGGAAAAAAAAAGCTTTAAGGTTCAAGGTTGATTGGGAAAAATTGACAGTTTCGGGTAGCTTGACCTGCTGGCGTCTGTACATTGCCAAACATGACTGTGCTTATGTAGTTCTCATATTCCTATCTGGTTCTGGTTAGACCGGAAGCTGCCATCAACAGGGACGAACGAAAAATTGAAACAAGTGAAAAAAGCGTATAAAAAATATATAATAAAAAGGATGTCTAGTTTCCCCAATCTCGATTTGATACACAGTTATTTATCATTAATAAAACTATTTATCAGTTTCCGTGCATGGTTTCCGTGTAAATTCATTAGTTTTCCTACATCCATAAAAAGACGTAGGTACTCTTTGTTAAGGAAAAAGGCTCGTGTCACTGTAATATCTATTACGTATGATATATGAGCTCAGCAGGAGGTGCAGTGATAGATTCCGGTTCACAGGGCGAATAAACGATACTATGACAGATAACTAAGTATAAGTTTTTTCCTATCCGTGTTTTTAATACAGAAGGGCAATTCCCCTATTTTTAAGAACGTTCACATTCTAATTTCAATCTCTATCTCTATAAAATATCTACCTATAAAGGACCTTGCACGAAATGAATGGAACAAGCCGTTCTGTGAATTTGGCTGAAATTTTGGTACAATAAAGCCAGTAACATGCTGATTAAAAAAAATTATGGCCAATTTTAGAGATATAGCCATTTTTATGTTCAAGTCAGGAAGATGATTTTTATGTTATAGTTACTGCAAAAATAAACAAAAAGCAATCACAACAAGTTCCAATTGATATTAACTCTTTGTATACCCAGAAAGGGTAGGCAGATTTGTATTACACTCAGCTAGACAAGTCGTCCGGCCGATTGATGAAACTTTTGGAAAATAATTTTAGTCTAGAATCTTGTATTGAAAGTCTATTTGAACATCAGGTTAAATAATTACCAGATTTCTGTACAACTGTTTATTACATAATTATGTCTTTATTTAATTAATGTTGCAAAACAGTTACAAAGATGATTTCCGTTTATAGATACGTACCATACTGGCTAGTTACTCAATCATGATAACATGTAAATATAACAACTTCGTTCATCTCCTTTTTAAAGAAATTACCAAACGGTTGTTTGACTTCCCGTGGCCAAAGCGCTGATTATTACTTTGGCCAGAGGCTAAGCATTGCCATTCAACGTGGCAATAATGTCATTCATTTGGACGAGCTAGCAGTCGACAGCGATACGGAGGAATTTTTCGTTGCCCTGTTTTAGTTTTACATTAGACTAGTGACATGCCCCTGCTTCGCAGGTGCAATATAATTATCTGGCGACATATAAAACATTGAGATATCTATCTGTGCTTAGAAAATCCGAGTCACTTGTTCTCCCCGCAACTGCGATATTTTTTTGTGCTAGACCGTACCTTAACCTCTTTTTTGATTACGGAGATATTGAAGGTCAAAGTTCTAACTTTTTTTCGAAACCAAAACTAGTTTTCAGTGCATATTTACTTTATTTTTATTTATTTTATCGTGTTTCGGTGGGTTACGCAAAAGTAATAATAGGATGGGGTAATTCACGACAAAATACAACTTTATAACTTGTACTCCTGTACTGTTGTATTATATGTACGCACCCTCAAGCACAGTGTTATGCACGGTCTTAGCATTATGCTGAGCGATGGCCGTTTTGCGTGAATGTGCATATTTTCCCCCAGCTTGTTTTTTTTGTATATGTGTTCTTTCTCTGCGTCATGTTTACCGCAAGTAAACGCAAGTTCCTTTTCATTTCTTACTTTATGCGTGCGCAACAGTGCGCGCTGCAGTAAACAGCGATGTTTCACACCAAAAGTCGTTTTACAGCAGTCACTTTTACTTATCGTGTCTTAGTTTAATGTACAGAATGCATAGATAACAGCTATGTAATGGGTCATTTTACACCCAGCACCTAAGTTTCGTATTATAGATAGGTACACATAAATATATATCATCAGAAATAGATTCTTTAAAATTTTTGTGAAATCCATTGTGGCCACAGGTCACACAAATATACATGAAGAGCGACTTTGTTTTATATGTATATTGTATTTATCTTTTTTTAAATATTTTGTAAATATCATGTATTGCTGTAAATAATCTTTTAATAAAAGTACTCCATGGAAAAAAGACTTTCAATAGAAGATCTCAAAGTTTCATCAAAATCAAACGGACCACTTGTCGACTATTCGAAATTAATGTGTGTTAATCATCTCTGCCCACCCCTTCGGGGTATATAGACGTAGAAATATGTTTTAACACTATGTCATATGAATTGAAACCTGTTGTGGTTGATGTGAATGCTTTTTATTTATACATATAAAAATCATCTTCCTGACTTGAACATAAAAATAGCTATATCTCTAAAACAGGCCATTACTTTTTTTTGCGCCAATATTAACTTTCAATCAGCATGTTACAGGCTATATTGTACCAAAATTTCAGCCAAATTGGCCGAACGGCTTTTTCCATACATTTCGTAACTCTTGATATTGATTGTCGCCGAGATGAGATTGCGACTTGATTTTGAATATTTTTAATTACGAGAATATTGGCCTGCTGATGTTATAGAATATAATAAGCGTTAATAAGTAAACTCATAAGTCATTAATTCATTGTTTAACATAGTTACAATAATAACACATAGTATACATTAAAAATAATAAAGAGTGCGCTATGTTATGCCAGAGGGCAAATGGTACAAATGTTTATAATTTAGTGATCAAGCCAGCCAACTCTCAATTATAATATAAAATAAGCCTGGATAATAACAAAATAATAACAACATCAATGCAATACAATGAATAAAATATCCTATCCCATTAACGATAGGTTTTCTATTGATATTTTTAAAACCACCTTTTTTTTTATCGCAATCAAATATTAAACAACAAGATTACTATTATGACTAGTGACTAATTATGCGACGTAATTATTTGTTTCCAAATCAGAAGGATTTGTTCTTATGTATATAATAGTTAGGTGCTCAAAACGTAAGTTCGTTATGTTAACGAGTTAAAAGTACATAATTACAGCTGTATATTATGCATGTAGTGCTATGTTTACAAACTAATTTGTTGGGTACCATTTGGTTGGTACTTTTCTAGTGAAATATGCCTACAACCTACATATTTCGTAAATATTTTGAGCTCCTCGTTAGATTCAAATGTGCGGTGGCGTTTGGAGTGTAGAGTGAATTCATTATCGCGGTCGGGCAGTCGTTAGTGGTTTACAACCCTGTTCACAAACTCTTTGAAATAATGCTCCCCTGGTACCTTGACGCGTTTCAACACGAACGTAACGTACACGAGCACCTCGAGAGATATTTAAAACATTCGTATAATTCCTCTGAGCGAAACAATCGGGGTTTGGTCTCGTTTTATAATAAAGCAAGGCTCTGCCAACTGTGTTGCCGGCAAAAATCTGCGATGCGATATGATCATAATTACTTTTACTGCGTTTTGCAGCATTGGCAAATGCTACATTATAATTTTATCACGAACGACCTTCTTTTATAACAAATCCAACCTTATTTTTAACCAGAAAGGTATTTTTCTTCATATTGGTTTTGGATTTTGAATCAAAAAGTGTCATGTCTTTTCTCTTACCGAGATATTTCATTTGAATGATTTTTTAGACACAGGACGGAAGTCTAATATATTAGTTTTTCCTGCTTTCACAATGAAATAATTTGCTACAATATTAACGGTAAACTATAACGGATTGAACGACCGAGTTCTGTGCGGTCATCCACTGGATCCAAGGGTATGTTTGCTCTCCTATTGATTATTCAAAAGTTCCTAAATTTTATTCCATTCTTTTCTTTGTAATAGGCAGTATTCCCGAAAATATAATTGCCCGCCAGACACATCACCCGTCTGTTCGGAGGATCCTCCCTTTTCTATGAAGGATGAGTGAACTTTGCACCCTGTTCCTCACACCTCGAATAATTAGTTAGTCAGTAGGTCACCTTTTACCATGTATTCAATGATTACAATCATATATTTTCAGCAATAATGTCAGGTGCTAGGTAGAAGGTAGGTATAATTCGACATTGCACACCCAATTAGCACACGAATAATAAAAGTATAAAACTTATCAAGCAGATAATTAGTACAAAATTTCATTCCTCGAAAGGAAAATTTCAAAATTCTTAAAAAAATCAAACCAGCAGTCAAGTAAAATACCCGCTAATTATTAGGAAATTGTTTTTACTTCGATTTAATAAGGGACAATTTACAGTCAGCTACTGAAAGACTCGTTTGAGGGCAATTATCAGAAATCTTCAGACGTTCGGGTATTTAACCTAATTTGACATTTCTTTTCTTTAGTCCAGTGATTTTGTCATGCCAAGTAATAATTATCTGTCTTATTAATTCTCGTTCAGGTCAGATTTCGGTGTTAAGCTTGTATTTAAAAGGTCAGCGAGCAGTAATCAGCTTAGTAAGGATTTGCTTTGAGGCTAATAACGTCTAAATATATTTTTTGTACATAATTTCGTTAAGAGCTAAGAAAGCAGGTACACTTCATTAATGACGAGTCATAAACTTTTTGGTTTGTTATGTAATATTTTAATGAATATTTGGAACATGAGCCTGAACGCTTTATATCTATGAGCATAAAACGTTTAAGGAATTAATGTTTTTCTTTACCTACAAGCCGCTTAACGGTTTGACACAAACCGGATAGTAAAAGTTCACTGTAAGAACTCTCGTCTGTTTCGACACTGTTCGTTTTCAGTGTTAAAACCACGTTTTTCACAGAGGATAATATATGTAGAAATAAATTTGATAGTTACCTGTATGTTATTGATTAAAGTTACTCCTGAAAATCAGAACAACAAGCAAACGAAAAAATCCGTACATACCTGTCATATTTTATGCCAATTTCTCTTTTTGAACTAGACTCTGAACTCTATAGTTTCAATAGCCCAATGAAAATACTAAAACAGGACACATATTTCATGTGAGAAACGTACCATGTTGTAAAACTCTGAGATTTTTAAAGGAAATTTTTCACGCGGGGTGACTGCGGTCCCTGCCATGAATTTTGGGACTGCTGCCAAAAAAGCCTGCACATTAGTTCCACTGATAATTGAAGCCGGATGTATAGAGGTTATGTAGGTAAGGATATAGGTCACTTGGGAACTGAGAGAAACATGTCCTTACCAATCTGAGTAAACCTATGAACATTATTCAACAAATTTCATGTGCCTATAGATCACTACAGTGAACTGTTAGTACCCCTGCTTCGCACGGTTTTGACGACTTGACAAAACATTGAGATATTTTTATTATAGGTGGGTATTGAAGTTTAATATAAATGTTTTAGACACATGGGTATCATCATTAGCCTAACCACTACTATTATTATTATTATTCTATCTATCTACCTATGTCCACTGCTGGACATAGGTAGATAGATAGAAATAGATAGAATACTCTTTATTATGCACACCATAAAAATTACAGATATAATTGGCTCCTCATATTGCATGTCATTCAACTCGATTTTCGGCAACTCTCATCCAGCTTCTACCAGCCATTCTGCGAAGATCGTCGTTCCAGCTAGCCTGAGGGCATTATACTTCTTCTACTAAAAAAAAACATTATCGTTTAGATTAGTAATAATCAATACTTACCTCGTTTAGGGCTGACTTTTCCAACGCCAGATAATTTTATCCGAGAAATAATTTTGAATTTTTGACAGTGCTTCGATACAAAATCGAATAAAAATTATCTGTCGATTGAAAAATCAGCCCTTAATACTCTAAATATGGTTATGTAGAGACTATTGCACAGACACGACATGGCATTTTTAGGGCACCGTAAAACGCTCAGTTTTTTGTCGCATAGTTAGGCGTACGTATTAAAAGCCAGGAAAAAGGAGTGTATTGTTGATCAAAGAAAAGATTTATTCTAAAATATTACATAAAAATAAAATAGTACCATGATAAAAATCGTAAAACAGAACTCAAAAAATATTTTTCGTCGCATAATTATCAAAATTTTGAACGTAAACTATCATATTTTATGCAATGATAATAAAGGGAATTCAATCAACTAAACAAATAACTAACAAATATTCGACTGAGCCGTGCGTTTATTTTTTAATTTATATAAAACTGGAAGATTACATTTATTTTGATGGTCATTACATTCAACTAACTTCAAACGTATCGCTGTTTTGAAACTTATTTGTTGCCGCGATGCGCTATTGTCGTTTACCTAAAAAATTATTTCTTTCTAAACGAAGATCTTTTACGGAGCTTGCGGTAGGAGTAAAAAGGGAGAAATCGTCACGTAACGAAAAACGTTAAGTGACTTTGTTGTATGTAATAGAGAGATAGAGAAAGATGAGAGAGATATAGAGAGAGATAAAGATAGCTTTCATGGTTTTCAAGGGTAGGTACTGAAGCCAATAGTGAGGTCAGAATGAAAATCCAAAATGGCGGCTGTACAAATATTCGTCATTGTGAAATTTTTGCAGCCGCCATATTGGATTTTTATTTTGAACTCCGTTCCTGCCCGTTCCACCGCACGTTTTTATTATATTATAACTGATGTGACATTACCAAAATATAAGTATATTTATCTAAAATGTTTGCTCAATGTTGAACGTATTGACATTTACAGATAACATCGGTATTTCAACTTATTTGTGAATGCTTCGTCTTTGACCTACTGCCTTCTCTGGGTCATTTTCATTTAGAGTTATTTAATATTTTTGGAATAGTTTGTTCCCGAGTTCGAACATGACCTATTTATATTTCATTTCAGTACTCATGAACTACTTTGAAAAAAATCTACTTTGAAAAACCGTTAATCCTACCTGGATTAACGGTTTTTCAAAGTAGATTTTTTTTTTGGTTTTTAGGATATTGGTCACCGATTTACTACATGTTGGTTTAAGCATCACTTTAATTCAGTGTCCAACCTATTACAGATATAAAATAGTAAGAGCGACCATAGCAAAGGTACAAAATCTCTTGCTTGCTTGGATTTTGACCAGAGGAAGGGTAGAAATGCGATCGAAAAACTGCGATCAACAAATGGTTCGATAATTATAAGAATGGCAACAATCAAAATAAAATATCAATGAAATGATACTGCATTTTCCGAAATACAACACTCATATGTTCACCAATTTGTTAATTTATTTTTTCTTTGTAGCAACTCGGAGGCTGGATTTGTGCCCGGTTTATGGCAATAGGCTCGCCCCCTATTACATGGGCCTTAAATATAGCTAGCGAAATGTAGGTGTAAGTACCCAGGGATTGTCCGAAAGGGTTAACGCTACCCCGGAACATAAAGGGCAAAGGAAGGAACATGGGTGGGTTTTAGTCAGTAAGAGTCTGACACTCCCTTCCGCTCCACCCAGAGCGGGAGGGGTCATTTGATGATTTCCCATCCGGAAAAAAAAAAGTACCATAAGTACACCTCTGCCTTACTCTTCGGGACGTGATGTTATGTTATGTTAGCCAACGTAAAAAAATCAACATACAATAATTTTAATCAACATTTGTCGCAAAGTAGATAATAAATAAGGTGCAATCTTTCAGAGCGTAATAACGACATTTCCTCTCCAATATTTTTTCCCCATCCACGTCTAATGAGGCTTCTTCCTCCTTTCTTCAATACTTGTCCCGAGTTTTTCCTCGGAATCGTGACGTCCATGTTAGTGGGCTCACCCTTGATAAATAAGTAGCTAATGCCGCGTTATTATCTATTATTGCTTTTATTAGATATGTTACCGGCCAAACCCGATTTTAGGATGAACTAGTTTCGCCTAGACCAAACTCGTTCATCCTGTTACCGATGGGATAAACCAGTTTAGCCTATATCGAATCGGTTTATCCTGGTTAGAATGTACATGCTTTAGGATATACTGGTACGTCCTAGTCTGAACTAATTTCACCTAAAGCTTTTCAAAGTAAACTGAATAAAGGAATGGAAATAAAATAGTCAATATGATTTATTAACGTTATTTATTAACTAATCAGTAATTTCACATCTAGATCAACTTATATTCATCCACAAAAATCACCTTATCTGCAATTTGCTTATTTTGCAGAGTGAAAACTTTTCTCTCCACAGCTTTTGATTGACTTGTCTACTACACGAAGACCCATCCATGATAAAATGCCTCACAATAATTAGGTAATACCCCTGTTGGCATAAAATGTTAAGGCATAATATAGTTTGGCATAACGTTTTCGCATAACTTTTATTAGCATTAAAATACTGCTGCGTAATAATACTTTGGCATAATGCAAAGGTTAGCATAACTATCATTTAGTCTAATATGTTTTGGCTTAAGTTGGAGTTGCATAAATTTTAAAAGCATTTCTCATAATAGTATTTAAGCATACAATTATTTGGTATGATGTTTCCTGATATTTACTACTGTCATTGAATTATGGGCTAGGTTAGGTTAGAACAGTGACCATTAACGCGCGAAGGCGAGCGAGCGAAGCGAGCGTGCCGCGGTACCGGCCGCCGAGCGCCAGATCCCCTCTATTGTTGTTGTTGTGGTTTGTGTTAGAATGCGTTTTTAACATTATGCTTTATAAAGTTATGCTTCATTATTATTATGCTAGCAGTATTTATGGCAAAAAAATTATGCCCAATAATATTATGCGTAATGATCATTATGCTGAATTTCGTTATGCCAGTGTAAATTATGATAATATGTTCTATGCTTATCATTAGTAAACCTAATAATTATATTAGGATTATAATAAAATCTTTTATACGCAACCAGCAACTTAACACGCACACTCGTTGATGCAAAATACCGTTCAAATCAACGAACAGGGCGAGCGAAGAGGGGTTGAAGGGCGCGAGGGGCGAGCCAGAGATGATTCGGGGTTCCCCGTTCGTACAGGCAAATAGTTAAACAAAACGCACATTACAAATAAAAAAATAATAATAATAAAGTAGTACTCAAGCAATTCAAATGTTGTCCATTGCTTGATGTCAGGGCCAGGGACCAAGGACTACACACATTAATTGACATTGACAATACTAATTAATCTCTGATACGCCCGCGACACCGGCAGATGACAACAAAGCAACAACAATCAAACTAGGCTAGGCAGACTAGGCAAAATTAGTTCAGACTAGGACGTACCAGTTTATCCTAAAGCATGTAAATTCTAACTAGGATAAACCGATTCGACCTAGGCTAAACTGGTTTATCCTATCGGTAACAGGATGAACGAGTTTGGCCTAGGCTATACTGGTTTGTCCTATCGCGTGTAGGGAGAACTGGTTTGGCCTAGGCGAAACTAGTTCATCCTAAAATCGGGTTTGCCCGGTAACAGATATACGGAATATTCTGGATTCGCTGATCTTTGGTTATATTGTAATGTATTGTATACCATAATCCGTAAATAATGAGGTATAGTGTGTTAGCAGGGAACGAACATCATTTCATTTTTATATAAATAGATTTCCAATTTATATAAAAATAAAATGATGTTCGTTGGTAAGCGCGTCACTTTAGAACGGAGCAGCTGGTCAGATTTAGGTAAAATTTTAAAATATTTTTTTGTAAAAATTATAAAAAGTTTCAGGTGGGAGAAAAATGGGAAAGTTACCTCAAAAAATGGAATTCGGTAAAAACTTGTAGTGCTTTTTTTAAGGGATTATTGTATTTATTGAGATAGGACAACGTCGGTCGGAACAGCTAGTAGATATAAGATAAAAAATCACAGGGGTTTTTTCCCCTGGCAGTGGTCTGGTCTTCTGCTAATTAAAAACCGTAAGGAAAATACTGCTACTAAAAAATGAAATGAACAATAAAAAAAAACATAATCTATTTTTTTTAGTGCAGCATAATATCATTATTTTATTTTATTATAAGATTGCTAGCATTTACATTTTACGATTTTCGCTTCGTATGTTATATTTTTTGCATTGTTTATGAGGTAGGTATTACCGTATAACCAGGCTACCTAATTTATTTTCTTTAGTAGAGTGGTCGCTAGTGTTACTTCTACTAAAGAAGAAAAAATATCTCGATGAAGCTGTGAACATTAAATCACAAGCTAAAGTGTCAAACAGCAAACGAAAAATCTTCATTAAACGCTCTAAGCTTTGACTCCCTCAAAAAACTCATAATGAAATCCACGGACCAAGTTTCTGTGCGAACTGCCCTGAAATAGAGTGGTTCCAAAATGAAGCAATTAAAAATAATACCTACCCTTCACTGAAACAAAGTACCCATATATAGTTGACAGCTTTTAACCGTTCGCAACTCTATCCAGGTGGGGGAACCACCCCCCGCATTACAGCCACGACGAAAGCCTAAGAACCCGAACAATAAAAAAAGGAAACGACGACCCCCCCCCCCCCCCCCCCCCCCCCCCCAACTGCGTGCGTGACCACAGGCTCAATGCAAATTATACTTCCATCCATTTCATACAATAAAACCAAATGAGCCCTTTTAACGCAACATGAGAAATCGATAAAAAATACACGTCCGAGCTTATGCTTGGTACATTCGAGTATTGTAACGTAAACGTTTTGTAATGGGTATTATTAAAACTGTTATTAATAGTTGCGGGTATGTACTTGACGGGTTGGGACGTGACGGTAATAACACGCTTTCTAGTAGGTAAGGCTCACTAAAGGTTGGATAAAGTGTTTCGGGGAAATCTCTGAAAATCTAATAGATTTCAGGTAGACTTTTTCAAAGCTAATCTGTTTCTATCAAGCTTAAACTAATAAAGCATCTTAGACATGACGGTTTATTAAATCGGGTTTTAGATTCTTTCGTAATAGTCATTTTACTTTGTGTTGATTGAAATGGTAGTAGCTACTGTATCTAAGTCAATCTTCCTAGTCTTCTTCCAACTATGTTGGGGTCGGCTTCCGTCTAACCGTATGCAGCTGAATGCCAGTATTTTACATGTAATGACTGCATATCTGACCTCCACAACCCAGGTACTGGGTAATATGAAACCTTTCGTAAGACTGGTTGTCAGACTTTCGAGTATCTGACTACCCGTAATGAAACGACTGTCAAAGATCCACGTATGACAGCCGGGACCAACGGTTTTGGTATGTAAAGATCCCCATACATAGAGCCATCCACGGATCAACCGTGGCAAGCACAGCTTAAACAGATCAATCGACCCATGAGGCTGTTATTCTGTCTTTAAGTTAAATAAATAAACAACATAGTTTATCCACCTTTTAACATCAGTCCAGACAAATTCGCCAGCAAAAAGCCATAATTCCCTAGAATCCTAAGTAAGACGAGCATTATTTGTTTGTCACAAAACGGCCTGAATCTGTAAGCCAAAAGAAAGGACGTATAGGCACATTCTCACAAAATACTCGTTGGGTCTACATCTGTAACGGGCCGAAAATATATCCAGGGTAATAAAGGAGTGTCCCCTGGGCCTCCCCTGGCCACAGCCCGATCATAACCCAATTACAAGTCAACCGCATTTTTATGCTGCCGTTACACCTTACGGGAACAAACCGATGAATTTATTTTATTTTTATACTCTACGACTAGTATTTATTGTGGGTATAACAAATACATAGAGTTTCGTACCGCGAAGGGTTGTTGTGTATTTGTTTTTATTTGTAAATTGATTTTATTCTGTAGTTGTTGTTTTTAGAGGTACACACTTTATTACATATATTAGTGTTTTTTACGGAATAGTTTAGTAAAAATCTGGAAAATTGAAGGAACTTCTATTGATCGGTTGTGGTATTTGTTCCTATTCATAGTCACCCAATTATGTTCCCACTGCTGGGACCCAGGCCTCCTCTCTGTGAGAGGGAGTGGGCTATAATCTACCACATGGGCCCAGTGCGGATTGGATAGATGTCACATGTCTTCGAATTTTTGGTTTCCTCACGATGTTTTCCTTCACCATTTTAAGAGCAGTCGTAATTTAAATTATTTACTCAAAGCAAAGCGCCTTATCAGAGTTCGAACTTATGACCTACAGCTCGTAAGTCGCAGCCATTATCACTAAGCCACCACTGCTTCACTTTGTTCCAACTATCGATGTATATTTACAAGTAAAATCATACCTAGTAATAAATAACAATCTATCAGTATTTCCCGTTTCAGAAAACCAAGGAAAATAGATAATTGATGCTGATAAAAACAAAGTAAGACGTAGGTTGACATATCCACGCATAATTTTGTGCAAAGATGGAAAACTATGTGAAAACTGATCGTGAAAGCCATCGCTTTTTATCCACCCGCAGAATCGCACCCTAAAGGGAATGCTATGAAAACTATATACCTTTGTGAATGTACATTGTACCATACTTTCAACCCGACTGCCAGGAAGCGTTATGTTTGTAAGGTGTTGATCTAGCTTCGAATGGTCGTCAAAGTTATACAATTAAACATAGACTCCCTTCAGAATTGGCATGATATTTTTGAATCAATTATAGCCTTTATTTTCTACTCCATTAAGCACAACAATCACCTTAAAGTTAAAGTAAAGTTCCATTCAAGTTTAAACTTTAAACAAAGCACAGACGTTATAAAGTGAATAAATCATGGAAACTCATTCAGGAGTGAGTAAACCAATGAGCTAGGCGCTCAACAACGTAGGAGGATCACTGCACCGTACGCGGACGAGGAGACAGCATGCAAACTAACTAGCATGACGCGAACACTGTCGTAATTGTAATTACCCAGTGTGAAGGTAATTGCTTTTCCTCGTTCCCTTAAAAGCACTACTTAAGTGGGGAAGTAACAGCTCTTAAACTACATGCAAGCTTCGTGAACTCGTATTTCTTATTGAATGAATTTTAGTTACTAAGCGCAACTTACAAGTTCTGTCGGTGTATGTAAGTAACTAATCGAATGACCAAAAGAAAGTAGGCAGATAAATATAATATACAGGGTGACAGGGAGAGCAACGCGCAACCATGGATTCAGTACATGATTCTGAACTCCCCTGCGTTGAAATATTTCGTCGGTTATTAAAAAAAAATAGCTGTACAAAAATGCATACTCTGGAGAGTCTAGAATCATGTTCTGAATTCATGGTTACAATTTGCGCACCAATTCCCTTTTACCTTGTATAAGAATATGCTTTACTGTACACCAAAATGGTAATAACAATCGTTTCCGTTTCCTCCGCACAGGTGTTTGTTAAACGTTCTTAACTTCATCAATTCCTGCCTCAACCTCGAGTTGCATTAGTTCGTAAGTAATTGTGTTTGTCAAATTTTGAAGTCATCTCGTCCTAGCGACACATCTGCCATAAAAAGGCTACGGAAATACCACGTGCTTTATTTTCTATGAAAAGTATGCGACGTTTGTAGTTTCGACCTACCGATCTAGTCTGTATTATTGTCACCATAAAAACATAGGTGAAGTGAGCTGTCATTCCGCGTGATGCTAGGGATTGACATTATTGATAGCTCACTTCAAGCTTAATTTATTACAGTGAGAATTTTACAGAATAGACTGGGTGATGAGTTTCATCGATACCTGATTTAAAAAGCATTGCACCATGCGTAATCACTCGGAATTTTTTCGTCGCGTAATTTCGACAGACGAATACTATGGAATAGTGTCAATTGTAATATTTAAGAAGGCATTGGACGTTCGCCTGTGAGAACACTAACTTGCAGCAGATAAAGAGAAACTTCTTCGAAAGTGAAAACTTGTTCCGTATTCTAGCGTTTTCGTGCACTATCTGACTAGTTCCTTTTGATTAAAGCAACTGGTTGAGCTCTAACTACATACTAGAAGCGCATGAACTATTGTTTCATGTAGCAAGTTTCTGGTTGCACGTGTTCTGACTATTGTCTAACCTCTAGAGGTTAGACAATAGTCAGAACACAGTTTCAAGTATGTACTTGTGTCTAGACACAAGTACATTAAGTAACTGTTTAAGAGGTACGTTTTCAGTCACATTATAGCTATATAGGACTTCAAGTGCCATGTTTGATAAACAAATTTGTGATCACGGAAACACACATCATGCCGTTATTCCCCGAAGGGTTAGGCAGAGGTGTACCCATAGTGGGTACACCCACATTTCGCCAGTTACGTTTAAGTTCCATGTAATAGGGGGCGAACCTATTGCCATAAGCCGGGCACAATTACAGACTCCGGGTTGCTACTGAGAAATTCAAACCCAATAACACTTTGCCCGACCTGGGTATCGAATTCATGATCATTTTCAGCAGTGGCGCTTCCGACCGCTAGACCAACGAGTCAGATCACAGAAATGATGATGCTAAAACCCATCATCTTGTCTTTGCTCCACAGAGCTTAACCAAAGCTTTTGTATGAATAATACAGGTAGGAAAATTTATTGTTTGTCAAATGAACACAGCACGTCAATTTGTCGTGCTAAAGCCATTTAATACTGTCAAACAATGACAAACGTTGGTAATTCAAAAGTGGTAGGTCAATTTGCGGTAAATAAAGAGATAATTTTCGGAGTACCTCATATTTTAGTGGTGTTTCAAGAGATGTGCTTTTCGAGTGATATTTTTCATAACAGCTGCAAACTTTAAAGCACATTTATGTATACCACGTCTTATTACTGCACAGTGCACGTAGGAACATGATGTATTAGTTTTGTTCTGTCAACAGCTGAAGTTAATATCCAAGGAACATCAAAATCTTACTAGGTACATACAGCCAAGCACAGTTCACAGTTCATCTCGTGGAAATGTGACATTTCTTCATCATTTACCTTACGTCATTTATTTTGCTTTTGTTAAGTCAAGATTTATATAATATATATTTTTTTTTTATACAATTATTATATTTTTATTATATCCAAAAAAATTAAATATATATTTCATTATTCTATTATTTTTTACATAATTACTTTCATGTTTTTACGCTTACAAACCATTTAAAATATACGCGACCCCAAAATGATGTAAGAAACTTTTCAAAAGTACGAACCTACGTAATACAGAAGTTTTAACAAAATATTTTCGGAATGGACTTTTTTTATTACGAGTTGCGTAAGTCGTAAATTTAACCTACATATTTCATCAGGTAAAACGAGAGATGGGCTCATTGCGTGGGACTTGCGAATATAGTTAGCTCAGCCATTATTTTTCTAGGCCTCGCCGTATTTATATCACGACATGCTGCCAAAGGAATTTGGGTCTAAAAATCCACATTATGAAAATATTTCGCTTATTAGTTTTTTACTACGTACCAACACAGTAAAATACTGATATGTCACAAAATAATATTAGCAGTTGTGTCCCTATCTAGTTGAAATCAAGAAGATACATCATTCTGTAGGTACTAGAAAAAACAAAACGTATTCCTCACATAAATCAGATAGTCCTATTTTTCTGCCTCGACTACTGCTTTGTTTGCAGACCGTAACTTTTAGTAGTATTCATGAGTAGGCACAGTTACCCTCGTAATAAAACCAAGATTATCAGTAAATAAGGTCTGCACATAAATAAAGTTGATTCCCCCGCAAATCAGGCGGATGCTACAAACGGTCGGAGATCTGACAAAAAGGGTGGGTACACACGACCTCGCTGGACTATTGTGTCGCATGACACGTGGCGACTTTGTCCGTTCGTGTGTACCGTTTGTGTGTCGCGAACAAAAATCTAAATCTACATATTTTGCCAAACGTTTTCATTGAAACCTTTAGAAAAAAGAGTTTAACAGTTTATCGCTATTCGGTTAGTGTTGAATGTTTGTCGTTTTGAACGTTTGCACCCAACGCGCGTTCGTGTTGAGCAAAATGCGGATTAGCCATTGTAACACGCGACCGTGTGCGCGTAACTTAAAGGCTTCCGCAGACAGGTGAGACGGGACGATGCGACGCGGTTCTAATAAAACAATTCCATTAAATCGCGCTGTCGCGTCGGACCTGTCTGCGGGAGCCTTAGCGTGTGTTCATAGAAATGATTATAGGTAGTGAAAGTAATATAATACGTGCGTCGACCCAACATCGAGCAATACTTGAAGGAAATCGAGTACAATATGTGATCAAGTTTTTGACGTTGCAATCTATCGTTAATTTCCCCCGAGGTTCACCTGCCGCCACAATAAAGAAACTATTTTATTGTTACCATATTGTACTCCACTTCTAAAGTATTTCGATACGTTATTATGACAACATTATGAAAGGTCTATTGTCGTACTGAGATTGTTAGTGAGGTAGCAGTTCTCAGCAATAAAATAGTATAGTAATATGGGTTCGTACCACAGAATAGCTAACTGTATTAACGTTCGTACTCACTTTACTTCATAATTGTCAGAGTACTTAGGTACTCCCAAAGCTACAAAGTAAAGAAGCAAAGGTATGTTTCATTATGTTCTTAATTAAGTTTGTACTTTCATTCTGTATAAAATAAAGACGACAAATTTATGTGTGATATAAAATCGACTCAAATAGAATACAAGCGCATTAGCATTAGAATTAGAACATTAACAGCAAAATGCTTTTTCATGGCAAATTCTTTGAAAATATTTCAAGTAGGGAGCACCTACTTCACCCGCGTGGATGTCGGAATATTCCACTGAAACGTACTATCCTGGAATAAAAATGCCCTATATGTTAATCTAGGCATAAACTACATTTGTGCCCATCCAAATCCGTTCAGTTGTTTTTGCGCCAATCTGGAACATACATCCGGACAAACAGACTATCGGACAAAAATTCTTCATTGCTATTTTATTATATATTATGTTACATAGTTTTAGTACCAAGTAGCAAGTACAGACGCCAGCAGGTCAAGCTACCCGAAACTGTCAAATTTTCCCAATCAACCTTGAACCTTAATGCTTTAGCGATAAAGTTGAAAATCTATTAAAGAAAATTTGACAGATTGTAGTAACTTGATGTGCTGGCGTCCGTACAATTACATTTGAATTTTCTATAACTACAAATATTTCGTCCTGCTCATAACAAAAGAAAAACCTTAACACATTTCTCTATATTCGAAAAAACAAAAAAAAACAAGTGATGTCTGAAATTCAAAAATTCATTCAAAGCGAGGTATCGTATAAATGAAATAAACATTAGGCGTGGGGCACTACGCTATATGGAGGGAACTTCCAAAAATCCCTTATTGCGTGCCCACGATTTCCCGGCCCTAATGGGCAAGCGCGATTTTGCTGACAAATAAATATGTACCGCCCTTCCCGGCGAGAGTAATTGTAGCTGTGTGGCCCTTAGACCGGGGCAGTTTAGCACTTTAGCAGCCATTTTAGTATTAGGCTGGAATGTAGAGTACTAAAACCAGAACCTAGATCATTGTTTGACTAATTAGGTATGTAAAGGAAAATTAATTGTTTAAAATTAAGACACTACATTAATTTTCCGTGTTTTGTGCCAGCAATTTCATACAAATGTCAAATAATGACAGTTGGGATTCGTATATACCTCAATCAATTTGCCTAGCCTTTTCCCAACTATGTTGGGGTCGGCTTCCAGTCTAACCGGATGCAGCTGAATACCAGAACTATACCTACGAGTACATAAAACGACATCTGATCTCCCCAACCCAGTTACTGGTATACCTCTAGGTAAAAGTAGTAGTCAGACTTTTGGGCTTCTGACTACCCGTAACGACTTTCAAAGATCTACGATTGACAGCCAGGACCAACGGCTTAACGTGCTTCCCGTGGCACGGAGTGGTCTCGATATTTACCCAACACGTCCATCCACGAACCGACCACAACAAGCTTAACTTCGATTGACCCCAGCGGCTATTTTATCATTACTAACCCCTCCTGATTCAAATATACCTACGGATAATAATTTAAGTTGGTAGATTTTATTATTAATAATCAATTTCCATGACTTTATATGGAAATAATTTACTTATACCTTACTTAGAAGCTTAAAATTGTCTCAGTAGACAAAAAAAATTATTAGGCGTCTAACCCAACTTTCCTAAGAGGTGATTCATTCGAAAAAGCTGCCAGTTGACAACCATCATTGTTGAAAGACACCATAGCGCACATCATCAAACGAATATAGTAATGTGGCATGTATGTATAATATTAGAATAAATACAAATTTACACATTTTTTTAATCTACTAAAGGGCTGATTTTTCAATAGTCAGATAACTCTTATCTGAGGATTAAATATTACGGATACGATATACGGATTATATATTATTATTTAATGACGGTTTTGTATAGAAAATACGCCAAACTGTCATAATAAATTCTTCTGATAAAAGTTATCTGACTATTGAAAAATCAGCCCTAAATGTATTATTGTCTGACAATAAACTTGTTTTAAACGACAAGTTAAGTTAGTAGGTAAATCCATATTATTTTTGTTATTTTGACATACGTATTTCAATAGCCTAATTCAATTTATCTATCATCCCCAACTCCCCACTAACACTGGTGAATTACATTACAAACACAGAAGTTCCAACCCGCTGTTATTATAGCCCCACCACCAACCAGGGTGGTTCAGTGGCATGCAACACGATAAAGCACCAGTTAACATAAAAGGAACAGGAATTTTCTTGAGTAATAAAAAGAAATGCCCAAAGTTGTGCGTGACCACTGGAGCTCGTGAAAAATCATATTTTATATTTGTTTCACAATCTAAACACGGCAGCCACTGTTCCGATTCACTTGTTTTTTGATTCAAGACAAAAAGTTATCTTTTCCAGGAAAGGTAACGGTTCAGTGTGCCGTAAGATATTCATAAAGATAAGCACAGTTCAATTCTTTCCCGTCTGAATTGGTTTAACGATAGTGTTATGTATGAAAATGTTTCGATTTTCTATGGGCGTTTCTTCCTCGAACTGGTAAAAAGTACCAACATGAAATCCCAGTAAAAACTCGCATTGAATTCAAAAAACTTTAAAATATTCAAAGTTGATATTCAAACAACTACAGCATAGTACAATTTCATTCAAAAAACTTCAAAAGGAATTCAGGTCATAGAACAACTATTCAGGAAAACTTTCATCTCTGTACTGCTATGTATACCCAATTCCCTATTACAGTTTGATACATTGCCTTTATATCGCAACACTAAATTCGTGATCCCGTCACGTCAGATTTGCACCTAAACTCATAGACGACTTGATTGTGTCAATATCCCGAACCCGACATCCGAGCCGTACGGGTCAACCGTATTTTAATACAGTTAACGGTGTACGAAAAAATGCGTACACTACCGTATTCCGACCCGCCTCAATCCGTATCAATCGGTCCCTAATTTCCCACGGGCAACTCTGCGTGACCGCAAACAAAGGCTCTGAGTCGTATTCCTGATCATAAATCTATTGGCAATAGTTCTGCGAAACTATACTTCCGAACATTAAGAATTTCAAGTTGGATGGCTGACTTTTGATGCAGCTTATAGTATTCATCGCGTTAAGCCATACGCTGAAAGGAGTTCGGGAACTACTCTTACATGCACGGAGCCGATGTAGGTGCCTAACACGGCAAAACTTGGCGGTGTACATTTCCAGAGTTACCCCGTTCTATCGCTACTTCGGAAGTAATCAACGAGATACGGAGCAAAACATTTTCAAACTGTCTTTAAACTCTTTCAGTACCCTTTCGTTTCAAAATTATATTACAATTGAGTAGCTTGCTTCACTATAAGTTGTTTCACTTAAAGCTATCCACTTAATATAAAAACTTGCTGTGAAGGAAATTGATGGCAGTCTAAAAGGATTAAATAAAATCTGGGCAAGCGAAAGTCAGGCCTTGCATGATAAGTGTTCCGTGCTGTGTCCGTCAAAGTAATTCCCTATTAAACGACCATTTTATAGGACTTTCTTAGAAGGAGACAGGCATTCAGGTGCGGTGCAATTTAAGTTAGCTACAGAAATTATGAAAATAAACTTAATAGCGTTATTTTAATTTCTGCGTAAAACAAACTCATTATGGTTTTGCTAACTTTAGGGACGGAGTAAATTAAGCTTCAAAGATATTATAGGAAGAAAATGTCCTTAACTTTAAATGACAGGTGTAGTTTCATATGTAAGCAAAGTACCAAAAAAGCTAAGTTGTACCATAGATTGACAACAATAACTTACATTAAACTGCAGAACAAGCGGTGCCCAGTAACAAAATATTAAATAATTTCCCTGCAACCAAATTTTCCTTACATGTAATTTGTTCAAACAAAAATCCTCTCAGCTGAGCATAATCGGAAGCATGACGTCATCGTCTCTGACCGTTAACATTTCCGGCTGACAGCATTGCTTATAATTTAATAACGCCAGAACCCAGAACACCATTTACTACATTGTCAAAACATTTCCCCATGAAAGTAAACAAAGCAGTAAATACAAGGATGGTCCACTAACGGAAAACAGATTTCTGAGTCAATGAATCGAGAACGTTTATGCTGAAACTTTCTGGTAGAATCACGGCAAGATCGTCCAACTGTAAAAGGAGAAGTTATTGTATTAGTTGTGTCTTATCCTCACCGAATTTATGTAGGCCGAAGGAGGACTGAAGCTTCGGCATTTAATATTTACTTAAATCTGGATTCCAGGCCAATAGGTAGGCACGTGTAGACCTACCTTTACAATATATTGGTTTGACGTGACACCACGAACGTGGTTCAAACTGTAAAGATTTGTTTCATGAATTGAATAGTTGAACAGGTATACAGGTTGACAGATATAATTCCAAAAAAAGTAAGCACTGCAATGATCCTTAGTACCGTACTCGATTGCTAGACAAATCAAAAGCTTAAAATGCAAGCGGATAGTGACATCTTTAATTTTCCCGGAAAGATTTAAACCAAAATTGTACAATTATTTCGCTTATCAGTCAAACAGTACTGAAAGACAAAAGTAACGTGCTTGATTGCTTTAATTACATGATTTTATTCTGTATATTCTTAGTTTTGACCAATTTTGCGCGGATTTCACCAATGAATATCTAAAATTGTCAAAAAATAAAAGGCCCGTTTTTACATTCACAGTTCTAATAGTTAATAAAGATCAAATTCGCAAAACACGTATTCGTTTGTATGAAACTGACAGGTGTCAAGAACGCATTCTCAAATGTCAAAACGAGCCTTTTATTTTTTGACAACTTTAGACCGCGTTCAAGAGCCATCAGTGTCATTTTTCTAGAATATTGACACTGACAGCTCGTGAACGCAGTTTAAATAAAAAGTGCTGATCGCGTTCAGGTTCATTGGTGAAATTGGCACTTAAGCCGCATTTAACTGATAATTCCAAACAACGTTGTTCATATTGATTGTTACACAATCGTTTGGGGTTGAAACCCCCTTTGTGCGAGTGATCAATGAAATCTACGGCTGGTTAACACTTTCCGTGACCCAGGGCTGGCTTTTACCTTTGCCAGCGGCTAAGTATTGCCATAAAACGTGGCAATGCCGCGGAGCGACGCGAAGGAAGTTTCCGCCATATTTCAGTTTATTAATAGTTTAAATTAGTTAGGACATAATATGTTTATTTTATTAATTAATTAGGTATATGTTGTTATTCGGCTCTATCAGAATACCAGCACTGCGACATTTATTTTTTATATGCCGCAGCATCATGCTGATATAGGAGCCTTTTGGCCTCGTATAGGACTTTCTGTTCAATTTTTCTTTTTGTTACTTTTTTATTTTTTTATTTTTGACTGTGTTTAGTTTAGTTTGTGATCTTCCTGTACGAGTCGCAATAAACACTTTTTCTTTCTATCTTTCTTTCTTTATTAATGTACAGACGCCAGCAGGTCAAGCTACCCGAAACTGTCAAATTTTCCCAATCAACCTTGAACCTTAGTGTTTTGGCGATAAAGTTAAAAATCTATTAAAGAAATTTGACAGGTTGTAGTAACTTGATGTGCTGGCGTCCGTACATTTCATTTTAATTCTGAATAAACAAAACTCAATGTGGTTAGAACTTGAACAATGAATAAAATAGATGCTTTAACTTCTTCGATCAACATTATGTGGTTTTGTAACTACTTAGCTAAATCTATTCTATTCTGTAAAACACTGTCATCAAATATAATGTCACAGGTGAAATAAAAGCCACACAAAAATAATACCACAAATAACGCGTATTCAGAAGATGGTTTCCGCATAATTCAAAGAAAGCCGGGGCCATATTTAAGACTATAAATTAACAAGCCAAAAATTATTGCCAAGCCAGTTTTCCTTGTTTATTTTCCCTTCAGGGGGATGAAATGAACAAATGATATTATCGTAAAATCTTTGTAATAATTGTATGCGGTATGCGGCTCAGTGTATGGAACAGCTTACGTTGCCCGCTATTAAACAACCCTTTGGGGACATTATGGGTTCAAAATGGCTAGCTGATTACAGTTTTAGATCCGTAAAAAAAAATGATGCTAAAATTGGAAGTTGCATTCTTTTGCTGGAAAAAAATAACGTAATAATAACAGAGTACAGATTAAATCCTGAAATGAAAAACAAGTGGTTTTTTCAAGAGATTAAACCTACTTCATCGTTATTATGCGCAATTCTGCAATAATCAAAATGCACATACGTAGTAATAACTCTGTGAATAACTGAAATGGAAGATTAAAGTAAATAGAGTGGATTTTATTTCTGTGAACAGTATTTATACCTGCGTCATAAAGGCTTCATAACGTTATATAATCTTGGTAGCTAGTAGTTCATGCGTTGTACAATGTCTCTACATATATTGACCTCATTCTATTTCGCACACTTCTAGCCGTATTTGGCCAGACGGGCCATGGATTAATGAACCCTTTAACTGCCAGCCATTATATCACACAAACGTAGAAGCAATAAACATAAATTTAAACATTGATTTTTGTTTGTTAAATACCAAGATACGGTTGGTATTGTGCTTCCCACGCAAATACGCAAATACGACTCATTTATCAATCCATTGTTCCAAAGGCCATTTCGCTTACGTGTCACGTATTCTTAATTCGTGTAATTGACATATCCTTTTTTAAACAAAAAAGGCTTTCGAATGCTGATGTTGCGAACCCGAAAAATCTTATCTGTGTATAGATTTAAAATGGGAAACGGGTACAAAAGGTGACTGTACAAGATAAATGGATTAAAGGGTCGCATCGTACCGATTCTGTCAGGATTGTTTTAATCAAAATAGCAGAGGCTGGTCTGTGGTAATGTAGGAATTGTGTTAACTGTCAACGATCGCACATACAACGGCGACGGGTGACCTCGGTTTTCCGTACAGTAATTTTTTGTCTTTTTTTAACGTTAAAAGTATGTTTTTATCTGCCATTAATTATTCATCTTCTTGAAAGGGTAACAATTTACCCGTTACGGCTCGGCTGATCCAATGTGAGTTGTTAGGGGAAGTGATTCCACTTTAATATTCAGCGTCATACAGCTGCAGTGCCCGAGATTAGCTCTTTTAAAATTAGCCTTATTCAAAAAGCAAGCAACATAACACGTATGGGAAAGTTTTATGTAGGGAGTATTATCAAGACTTTCAGTAAGTAATGGATATGTGAGTAAAAAAATCCAGTCCCTGTGTAACATTAGAACTGACCCTGGAACTTTATGCAAGATAATTACACTAATGGCCGATTCCTATAGTTTGCGGACCGTTAAAATTAAGACTCTTGTATCTTTAGAATATAATAGAATACTCTTTATTATGTAGACCATATAAATTACAGACATAAATATAGAAATTTTACAAAGGGTGACATAATGGGCGGTCTTATCGCTTTTAAAGACAACCTTTGGATGGATTAAAAAGGGGAAGGAGAGACAAATACTGCAGGTAGTCTATAGCGTACCATTTACATAATACAATAAATACTAAATAAAGTATATTACAGTAATCTAAATAAATTTATATAATAATAAACATGAAACAGGAGCAAAGAAAATATAATGATTATGTTTATGGAGAGAGGAAGTTCTTTTTTATCATAATTTTAAAAGAGGACAAAGATTGAGCACGCCTTACCGACACGGGCAAGTTATTCCATAACCGTACTGCTTGGACAGTAAAAGATTTGTCATAGAAACTGGTGGAATGTATCAGCCATCTCTAGTCTCAGTTTTTCCGGTGACCTCAGATATCTTTACCAAGAATAAAGCAAAGACCTCATAGCTTGCCATAGTAAACTCCCATATGGAATGAATGGACCCTGATAACTAATTTTACCTGTGATAGCTATCAAAGGTAGAATTATGTAGCTTACAAATATATTTATATGCACAGTATTTTAATAAAAATTACTGTCATGAGTAAGCAAAACGATTCGTTTTTATTTATAGGAACTGAGCATAAGCCACTACCATCTACTAGAAAGTAATAAAACAGAGGAAGTAATTCAGTTTTCTCTCTGAATTCATAATTATCAACTTTGTTTGACCATCAAGTTCTGTTTACACGGCGCGCACTTAAACCTCGAAGTTTCCAATTGAAAGCACCGTTTACACATTAAACAAAATGAGAATAAGTTATTGAAACAAAATATATTTATTTAATGACACAGAATAATAATTATACGTGTATGTATTCACTTCAGAGTACTTATGTGAAGAGGGATTTTCAAACATTTTACCTTTTAATTGGTTCCTAAAATATTTGGAAAAGCGAAGCAATCTATATTCATTTTTGTTTTATTAACTGGCTTATGCAATCTATCGAAGTGGCGGATAGATGACGACGAGTTTAGTTTTGCTGCATACAATGATATACGCTTCGTCTGAAAGTCTAAATAATTATATGATCAGCCTTTAATGTTCCCACTGCTGGGACGCAGGCCTCCTCTCTTTGAGAGAGAGTGGGCTGTAATCTACCACGCGGGCCCAGTGCGGGTTGGCATGTGTTCGAATTTTAGTTCTAGGACATGCCGGTTTCCTCTCGATGTTTTCCTTTACCGTTTTGAGAGCACTGGCAACACTTTTGATGATATGTTACAATATTAGATAATTCAATTAACCCGTGAACCCTTTACTTATGCATGTTACGCGTCAAATAAGTGCGTTGTAAATCTAACTTTGTGAGAAAAATTAAAAGTTTCAGGCCAAAGTTCAGTATTTATGAAACGGCTTGTGGCAGTTACTACTTTACGAGGTCATTATGGAAACCATTAAATGTATGATTACAGGGGCTCCTGTTTCGGGCAGGGCATTTGTATAAGCACATCAACTTTCCGTAAACGACCTGTGCCCAAAGTATTTTAATTCATTACGGCCGCCTCCCTGGACTTTAAACCACGCCGCTGGATTTTATTACTTCATAAAGTATGGTTCGGTGGTGTTTTATAGCAACAAGCTTATTGTTAACCTGTTTCGATGAACCTTCGTGATATACGCTTCTGCAAATCATTTTATTATGTATTGTTAAGGTAGTGAACAACTGCCAACGGTAGATACAAAACTGTGACTGATTATTACAATAAAGTATTAACCTTTTCATGAAGGTACCTTTTACAATTAAACATTACTACTACATGACAGTCCAAGCAGAAAAATCCTTTACAATTTGCAAATGAAAAGCGAGTTTATAAAATACACTTATTTTGACGCAGGTAATTTTACTGCTAACTTCAAAAGATGTCGCAAGGAAGCTGGCTGTATAATCAACATTTCGTCATTTATTAAATTGAAGGTGTTAGAGGAAAGACAAAGTTTTGAACACCCTTTGAACCAAAGGTACAGTCGGAAGCAGCGGCATTGCGCCCTTCGTTAATTATGCAATGTTTTTATTCAATTAGTTGTGTGGTCTACCCTAATTACGTCCCATAGGGAACGCTGGGATGCAGAGACAAGGCAAGCTTGGCGCAAATGGAGCGATAAAAAAGGGAAAAAAACACACAGAAAAAAGAACATTCTCGTCTCTTTGAGAACAATACAGTGTGTACAATGTGTTATGCCCGTAGGTACTGCCATTTGTCTTTCTGTCTAATCTTTCATGATGACGATGTTGTTTTACGATTTGTGTTTCCATTTTTACTGTAAGTGTGTCGAAGCGGCCTTTAGCCGGTCTCTATTGCATATTTCCCATTGTGCATCAATTTGCTCATGAGCTCTAATGAAACAGCATCATTATGGTGTGTGTTTGATTTATTACTTCAGCTAAATTACTATGTATGATTAACAGTTAATATAGTACCTGGGAATTATTTTATCTCTACAAGGAAGTTCATTACAGTACAGGTGGGAATTAAGGCTAGGTATATGTTATTTATTATACCTATAGATACTTACTACCTATAGTTTCGCTGTCGTAGGTAAGGTGTTGTAGTTTTTCTTGGGCTTAAACTTTGCAGCAGCGCATTAATGGAGACAAGTTGTTAACCCATATAATAACATGAACGTGTTCTCTAGCTAGAAGTATCGTGTTACCCAGGGTTGTGGAGTTCAGATAGGCAGTCGCTCCGTGTAAAATACTGGTATTCAGCTGTATCTGGTTAGACTGAAAGCCGACCCCAACGTCCCCAACATAGTTGGGAAAAGGCTAGGCAGATGATGATGATGTTCTCCCGATAAATGATTAAAACTTCAAAATAATCTGCTACTAAAAAGAACTAAATCGATGAAAATTATGGAACATCAGCTAATAATTATAATCATCAGTATGTCAATAATAATTCCCAAGGATCTGGTTGAGAAATAAGCAGCTTATGTATTTTTTTTCCGGAAACAAAGGACATACAGGGTGGGCAACTTGGATGTATACAATTTTTTTTTTGCCGCCATTTTGTTTTGGCGGCAAATATGAGAGTTGTTTCATGATTTTTTTTTTTAATGTTGCCCCACACTTGGAGTTTCTCCTGTATCGTGCGAGCGTTTACAAACATTTTGTGTAGATACGGCAAATTTGTTATGGAGCGTTTTACGACTGAACAAAGTGTTTTAATAATTAAAACATTCTACTCAACCCAATCATGTATTGCGGAAACTCTAAGAAAATTGCGGCCAAGTTTTGCTAGAAATCACTTACCTTCGCGGCTAACAATAACTCGTTTGGTGATTAAATTTGAGCAGCATGGCATTCTAACAGATAAAGCAGTTTTCTTACATCAAGTGAATCAGTTGGGCTTAGGAAACATGTGGTTCCACAAGACAGGGCCACATGTCATACGGCACGAGACACAATCGAGACATTGAAAAGAACGTTTCCGGGTCGATTAATTTCGAAAAACGGAGATATTGAGTGGCCCCTAAGATCCCCGGATTTAACAGCTCCTGACTTTTGAAAAGGGACGTGACTATGCTAACAGGCCAATGAACCTTCAAGAATTAAAACAAAATATCTGAGACACAGTCACTGAAACAACGCAGGAAATGTGTGAAAATGTCATGAAAAACGCAGTGAAAATGGTTCACATCTGCCATGCTGCTAGAGGTAGACATTTGTCTGAGATTATTTTCCATACTGAATTGCCGGCCCTAAATACTATATTTAAATAAAAGTACCTACTTAATATTATATTTCATAGAATAATATTTTAAAAATAAAGTGAAAATGATGTCTATTTGCACAGCTGGACGAATTTGGCTATGTTTGCTATAAACTGTTCGTAATAGTCCGAATTAAGTTTTTATGGATAGAATAACTGCATAAATTAACCGGTTTTTTTTTAATTCGGGAGCAAATGAACGTCCTTTTTCTATGGGAATTTGTATGAACTTATTGAAATTTGGACAGGACAATCGGGTCAGCTAGTACGTACCTATATATTAAGTAGGTAATGTATACAACCCGATTCAAACTTTATGGCGGCTCAGAACATGAGGCGAGTCGCTGCGCAGTAACAAATTCACGTGCCAGCGGGGGTGGAGGGCGAGGTACTGCGCAGCGAGTAGTGCACTTCAGAGCCGCCATACAGTTTGAATAGGGCTGTACCAGTTTCATCGTGTGCATAAATTTTCAGAAAAATCAAAATGGCTATGGGGTGACTTATGACTACGCCAGCTTCCATAGAAAAATGTTCAAACCCGTTTTCCATAAATTCTCCACAACTTAATAAATACTTTACATAACAATACTTCCTGTAACTTTAAACCTGCAGCGAATAAAACAGGAAAAAAAGCTATCATAGACATGAGGCCACTAATAATAAACGTAAACATAACACTAAGCAGTACCAAAGTAGAATACCGTGTACTAAGGGCCCAGCGGTGACAAAGCGGAACATGGCCCGAAATAAACGCTTGTCTTGACATTCCGACATCAAAAATGTTTATAGACAGTGTTTTGTGTATGCTTAGAGGGTGTAAAGACAAGTGTAGAATAAAAGAATAGTTCATATAAACCCTGTTTTATTTATTACAAAAAAATACATAGTATTGCAATTTAATTAGCAAAAATAACCTATACAATATTTATCAGCATAAATCTACACAGTAAAATACCATCAAAAATAAATATAATATTACAATTTATTCAACTTACTCGGTAGGGGGTGATGTTAACTCCACGAACGTTGCACACACACTGTACTCGCAACTTATTGGGAAATCGCGTCGCCCCCGTAAGGGGGCGAGGCGAGCGGTACCGGGGCCTTTTATACAATAATGATGGCGCCATATTTGCGAGTTTGACAGTTAAAATTAATTTATATTGTTTTGCAGCTAAATTACGATTGTTAGATCTTTAATAATCTTTATTGATTTAACAATAAATAATGTGATATGAAATAACAAAATTATGAGGCATAAAAATGACACGTGCTTACAAAAAATAACCTAGAATGCGTATTTGAGTACGTGACTAAGCACTTTGTGCAAATGTGCTTACACAAGGAAAATGACATCTGTTTAACACAATTAACGAGTTGGTAAATAGGTTTGTAATGCAAAGAAAACCGTCTGTTCGAAGGAACATATTTTTTTTTGCAATGAAAATAAACGGCCGTTTTTTATTTAATCATTACTAACCCCTGCCTCAAACGATGTTTACGACTTAACAGGCCATTGAGGTTTCTTTATTATATGTAAGTTAAATACTAATGTATTATACACACATAAATCTTCAGGATATAACTTCTCTAAACGATGGTGAAAACCATATCAAAATCCGTTCTGTAGTTTAGAAGAACAATGCGGCCACACAGACACATGAAAATCGACTTTAATTTATAATCATAATTATATAGAATAGAATACTCTTTATACCATATAAATCACAGACAAAAAAAAATGTTTTTATATAAATTATTTAGTACTTACCAATATTATTAATGTTCTAAATTCCGCACAACCTCCTTTGTGACGCACATAAAATATATTCGAGCTAAATAGTGACTGCAAATGCAATCCGTCCGCAAAGTTTAAACCAAATCATTTCTCCGGAACTACAACTGCAAACTCACTCGACAACGTACGTAGAACATAAAATTATTTAATTTGTAAAGCATGTAACCGCGTTCTTGCACATTTCTCTAATCTAGTTTACTTCTTTGTCCCTCTTGTTGCAACGGATTAACGCTGTCTGCCACGCGATGTTGGATTAAACGAAATTGGCTAAATATTTCTCTTTAAGCTTTGAATTGAGTTTTTAGCACTAAGGTACTAAAAGGACGTCCGTTCAAGGCTAATTCCCGTAATTTAAAACGTTCAAAATCTAGTCGCAGTCTCATATCGGCGACAAACAAAATATCAAAAACTTGTCAAACATTAGGAAAATTAGAGGTATTTTTGACACATTGAGATTGAGATCAGCCAGTGAACTTTCTTAAAGAAATAATTACAGAAATCTGAATACACCAAGGTCAAAAAAATAAAATATCTTAACTCTCTTCAATTTTATTTCGAATTTCGAACGGTATGGTGCCAACACCATATTTTTTGGAACAATCTTATTTCGCATTTCAAAATATCGCCAATATACTTTTTACTGAACGTCGGTGATTTATTGATCAATGGAATAATTAATTACCTAAGTTAATTTTACAATATTGATTATTGCAGAATACATGTCATTGTTTCGGAATACAAGCTTTCATATGCCATGAGCTAAGCAGTCTGTGTAGTTTGCGGCGGAAGTAAGCCCGACCGCGCCGCCGCGCCGTCTCATCAAGATTCGGAAAGGCAATCTTGGTGCTAGTGACGTCACAATGCAGGAATACCTACAACTACTGTTTGGAAAGTACCTATCACCTTACTGATTAGCATTGGGATTTTAGTCAGTAAATTTAATTATGTTAACTTATCGTACAGAAATATATTTACTTATATCAATTTTAAGTTTTAATTTAATATGTTGTTGTTCCTATATATATGGTTGTTGCTTTTGATTTTGATTTTTGAATGATTTGATTTTTTATTATAAATCTTTTTCCATTGAAATAGGCAGAAACTACAAAACTCCACAAGTAACGATACATACAAATCTACTCCTTTTACTACCTTCATAAATCTAGTCAAACTCCCGTAACTAGTACCGCGATTTTCTACAAACACACTACGATACCATAGTATTTTCCATCATTAAAATTCCCGGGTCACGTTAACCAAACACAAAAAAAAAACTTTCCTCCCCACAATGCATTCTTGCCTTTCAACATCAAACAAAATAAAAAAAAACGAACCAGCCAGTCTCAAAAAAAAAGTCAAAGCTATAGAACTTAACATCATCATCACAAAACGTAACCGTATCGCATTCGTGTTCGTACAATTAAAAAGAAAACACGGAGTACAATGCTCCGTTGTGAAGATGTCAAGGGTCACTTGACGGCTAGATCGTGTCCTATCTCGTTTATACTGAGACCGACGTTGCTAGGACCGGAGTGCTACCGCAAGTGCATCCCAGTACTCGCCACTCGAAAACGTATCGAGGAACCAATGCAAATGGACCAATTAGTTTATTAAGCCTTCTTTGAACAGAAAACTTTGATGTTGATTAATTTTCTTTGATCGACTTGTTCTACATAAGTACTAATTCTCTTTTTTCTTTGATTACTTTACTTTTATTACATTTATTCGTATTAAAATATGTCTCACACTAGACGTACGATTTCATAACCTTTGCCATCTTCAATTGAAACAAACAAGAGCGTTGTTAGATTTATTTTAGGCGACAATAAAGTAGAAATATTTGTGAAAAATCGTCTAAACTAAGCAGCGTCGTAAGCATTCTTATAATCCAACACTATCTATAACAAACAGTATAATTTAAAAAAAAACAATGTGCATTATAATGTATTTCACAACTAGGCTGTATGGAGCATTATGCATTGGTCTACGTTCCGAAAAATTAAAAACCTAAAATGGAAGAAACAAATGAAAATCGAACGCGCGAAACGTGGCTTTATTAAAACTCTTAAATTTTCGATAATATTATTAACGAGTTCTATGTGGAATTCACCATTTCTAACGAGTTTTGTTTGGTAAGTCTAATATTGGTCTAATACGATAATCATTATAATTGAAGTCTACCCACTTATTTTATTTTAATCACTGTTATCGTTGCAAATGTGGGAAGTAGTTACTGTCTGGGGCCATGATGTAGCCATCAGAATTTTGAAGCATAATTGGTTGTTGTTTAACTTATTCGTAAATTGTTATTGTAATTAACGGAATGGGACGTAATTTATTACTAGTCAGTAATAAACTGCAGATAACTTGTATATCAACGTCGTCTGTCCGGTCCGTCAGCGCGATACCAGTTAGTTACAGTTATTCGGTCAAAGACTACATAATGTGCAGAGGGAATGTAGCTCAATAAAAGTGTGTAACTTTACCAAAATCATTCAACTTATCACTAATGTATGTCTACAAACGCGTTGCAATATGGTAACAAAATATTTTACCCTTCTTAGGTGACCATCTTTGCCGGAATAAGAAAGATACAATGCCAATAACGCCATGCATGAGAACAATGAAGTATTGCTGTAATCCGGATATTTCGAAAAAAAAATTAAGATAATAAGAGATTTAATTTTCTCAGAGCAGACACAGGCAGACATTAGTTTTTCAAGGAATGACAAGCAAGTATGACAGGTGTGTTTTCTGACACATACACATAGAGAC
Organism: Apamea monoglypha; assembly: GCA_911387795.2. Taxonomy (NCBI): domain Eukaryota; kingdom Metazoa; phylum Arthropoda; class Insecta; order Lepidoptera; family Noctuidae; genus Apamea; species Apamea monoglypha. Next base: position 8,602,292 of record OU426918.1, read on the forward strand.
GTAGTCGTTTAGTTTACAACCTTCCACATGTCATTCCATTCTCTACCAAGATTTGACGCCATTTTAACTCTTTATGTATTCATGTAATTAAAGAATATCCATGAAACCTCTTCAACTGGTCGAACAGGCAAAAGTAGTGGAAGTGAGCTGCACCCTTCGTAGTGGAAGCCAAATCGTTGGTGACCTCACTGAAGACACATAGGTACGTTAGTAGCTAATCTTATTTCATCTCCAAATAATGAAAATGTTACAGTCTATGGTAGCATATATAATACGAAGATCTCATACATATGAGATCTGTTATAATATATATAATAAACTATTAAAAAATATTTTTAATGGTTAATTGACAATTTTGGTCCTATTACTGGCAGTAAAAATAACGCCAGTAAGTGCAACCAAACCCAACACAACATCACATAAATAAAGACACACCCACAGACATACACACACATACATATACAGTACCCACCTATTTATTTTTCAAATTCTTCATCCTAGTCCAGTTTAATGCCTATTCACAACTCTGAGCTCTATTAAATCTATGACAGTTACGAGGGCACATGCAAGTGACGTAGCCATGTTATTGCCCGCTGGTTTGCCCAACTGAGTACTCCGAACTGATGGTAGCGACAGAACTATTCAGCCAGTTCTCACTCACCATTCACTGTGATAGATTAATTGCGACTTAGATATATGCGAGTACTGTTTTCGACTTACTAGTCTGGCAAGATGTCTAGTGCAGAATTTATCCGCACCGCTTGATTTTATGGAATGTTTAGAGCTGGCAGCTGAGTTTGACTCTGTTTTGTTGTTAACGAGGTTGAGCATGACAAGATTCTAAGTACTAACACCGAATGTCACCTATTGAATATTTTAATTCTGTTGTTTTGTATAACTGTATGTGACAACAGAGACTGTATCTACTTTTATTATATATTTTCTATACATTTCTCAATGTGTAAGTGAACCGTTATGTTGTTTTTTTGAGAAATAAATGTTTTAAACCGAAGATTAGGTAATCTTCGATTTATCAAACACATAGGTATGTGTTTGAGTACAGTGACCAAAAGAGATAAGTAACCAGGGTCGTCGCATATAGTTGAAGTTTAGTAAGAAACCGATCGAGGTTTTCGAATGAAATTTAATTTGATAAATGAACTTATTGTTTTCTATTAATTAAATAAATTTTATCCGAAAACATCCATCGGTTTTTTACTAAACTTCAACTATATCCGACGGCCCTGGTTACTTATCTCCTTTGGTGACCGTACACACGAGAATGTTCTTGTAGTGACAGAGTGTAAGCCAATTAGTGTAGGTTAATTGACTAAATTACAATTGTAATTTAGTAGGATTAAAAATCTACAATCCTTAAGTAAGTACTTACATACTTACTTAAAGATTGTAGATTTTTAATCCTTCCTTATTAATCAAATATTCAAGTTTAACAACGTAGGTACAGAATGCCTGAAAAGGGTCCATTTAATCAAAGTAAAGGAAATTTAGTAGGTAAGAGTATCACAGTTGTAAAGAACTCGGCAAGTATTGAAATTTCATAATCTATTTGTAAGTTCAAAGGCTCAGATACTTATGTACAAAGGTCAGTCTGCCAAAACTTCGTCGGCTTATCTTTTTAAAAAACAAAAGGTTTAATTAAATTTCAAACTCTGTTAATTAACTAGATACGACTTAATAATCGATGAAGAAACATTTTTGAAGCTAAACTACCGAGGAAACAGGACAACAAAGGCTTACGTTTCTATATTCATCTGTATGTCCACGAAGGCAATCCATATTGAACTTGTAAGTGTGTAACTTCAGGTTACGCCGTGCGATCATAAATTATAAGTAGATTTCTTTCAAACGTAACTTTATGATTGTTTGCTTTTTAAACCACACCTTACTTGTCATCTATATGTATATATAAAATTTGATTGCCGTGCGTTAGTCTTGCAAAAACTCGAAAATGGCTCGACCGATTGTGATAAAACTTTGGTAAGTTGTTGTGTGCGCACAGGAGAAGAATAAATAATAATAAAGACATTGCAACGCATGCGGGCATTAGCTAGTTATGTATATGTACAAAACTATTGTACGATTAATTAGTACGATTTGATTTTCTTGGCTAAATAATTTTCATGTAGGTACATTATTTTTTGAATAAAAATATCTAAAGGCGAAACGGATACCTACCTAGTTAATTAATTCTACCTAGCAACGTGTCGAAACTTAAGATCGGCGTCGTTTATAAGTCTTCGCTCGATTATCTTAGCTATTGTTTGGGTTCTCGGTTTTAATTACACATTTTTTTAGATCCTATTCGACTAATTTCCTTCCCTAAGATCAAATTGCAGCCAACATCCCTTTCAATTAGTCTTTTACGAAAACGTACTTTGATCTTTGCTTAGACCCTTTATAATATCGTATTATATTATACCGGAATATGTAAACGTTTTAATTAATATACGATACCCGAACAATATTAAATGTACGTTTCGCAACATTTTGTTTAAAATTAAGCTCCTACAAAACATGATGAAGCAAAAACACTCGAGTGCGTTTTGTAAACATAATAAGTAAATAAGATGTTCCAGTTACGCGTCGGTAAATGAATATGTTTAAATTATTTAGAAAATTCCAGCCTTTATAAAGATAATTATTAATTTATGAATCCACTAGACATGTATAAGTATATGGTATTTTTGTCGTTAAAAATGCTTAAAAATGATAGTCTATGTCCTTCCCCAGGGTTCAAAGTATCCCATATCAAATTTTATCAAGTCGGTCCAGCCGTTTCGGAGATTAGCAGAAACAAACATTTTTTTTTTATTGAGTGCCGTATACTGCACTTAGTACGTAAAATGCTTTTTTTTGACATTACAATTAGGCACTTCAATTTAATATATTAGTGTATAAGAAAAAAAATAGTCTTTACCAATTTAGTGAAACTAAACCTTATTTATCAAGTAACGTCATCTTAATAATGAACCTAAAACAAATTAAAGGAGCAATCCCTCTTAATTTGAATCAAAATATAACTCTCTTGAACTTTGAAACTCGCCTCTTAATGAGAATTCGATGGAGTTCCAAAATTTACTCCCAATCTTGAAAGGCTTTTTAAATGTACAATGTATATTTAAACTCGCTTATTTATCAGTAGTTTCTAGGTAATAGCTATTATTAGATTGTTTTTCTTAAGAACATAAAAGTATGAACAACGTGAAATGGGACTTTTGGGTCATGGAAATATGATTTTGATCTTTACTTTCAACAGTAAGATAAACAAGCTTATACCATAGCATTATACTTAAACTGATTATGCCTTGCAACATTCCCAGCCCCTCGCCGGGGAATTTGGAGTTCGTTTCGGTTTCCAAGTCTGTATAAAATCATTGCATTGTAGAAGCGACACAGCGACACAGCAGCGTGGCGTGACATCTTGCGGGAGGCAATTGGAGCTCGCCACGTGACAGGATAATGAGCTCACGTGACCCGTCAGCTACAGCCCTACAGCCATCGCCGTCGACGAACCAACAATTTCCGGACTCTGACGAACGCGTTTCCAATTTCAGACCTCGGTAAGCACTTTCCCATCACTTGTTTTTCCGATTTCTTGCGTTAAAATCCTATCAGAATGTACTTAAATGCTGTAAAACATGTGCTCGCAAAATTCACTTTTACCTGAACGCTCGAGGCTATTGTGCAATTTGTCTTCCTTGAAATTGAAACCTAATGAAGCAATCTTAGGTAAATATTGATCGTTATCCTGAGTTAAGAGCTAAGAAAAGAGCTTGTTTAAATAATTATTCGTTTTTACTTATGACTCCTTTTGTTATACACACCACAAATCTTTACCTACCATCATCACTTTAATCACCAACCACAAACGTTTCATGTAAAACCCTTTTGACACAATATTTATCTATTTTGTAATTAAGTAATTCATCATTCGTCACAAAAAAACTAATGACGTTATTTGCAAAACATTAGTACTCAGTGAAGGAAAATAAAATGTCTTGGAGAAACCTATGAATAGTTATCATAGAAACCCAAAGACGAATCCGACATTTGTTTTGAGAAACGTCACGACACCGTGAGACCCATCACGTATCACGTTGGAACTATAAAGATGAGGCTAAAACGCGTTCATGTTCTGAATACCAACTACGTAGAAGTGTACCCCATAGGAGACAGATGCTTACCCATATGATTTAAAAAAGATATGTCTTGAAAAGATATGTAAAGAAAAGGATTTTACGATCGAAATGTCTGTTTTTGGCACTCAAAGTAACGAAAATAATCTCGGCTGAAATGCAAATAAATACACATAAATGCACATAAATAATAACGGATACCTAATCTTTACTAATATTACGAAGAGGTAAAAGTTTGTATGTAATTTGTATATAGGGGATAATTTCCGGAACTACCAGTCGGATTTCAAAAAGTCTTTTTGCATTTGATAGCCCATTTTTTTAAGGAAAATGATTATTATTTAACATCACGCTACCACCCTTAGAAGCCGAGCAAAAGGAAAAAAAGTCAGAAAGAATGCTAAGCGAAAACGAAGTAGTAGCACGGGCGACCGATGGGATGCGACGCGATGGGTCGGGAGCCGAAATTTCACACGGACGAAGTCGTTGGCCAAAGCTAATTAATGAATAAATAAAATTTAAAATACAGGGTGGCAGGGACATCGACGCGCAACCGCTTACCATGGATTCAGTACATGATTCTGGACCCCCCTGCGTTAAATTTTTTTGTCGGCTTTTTGTTATTTTTACGTTTTTTTCTGCAATTTTTTTTACTGTAAACTGTATAAAGTCATTATTTCTATCTAACCCAATTAGATTCAGCGGGATTGTCCGAAAGGGTTACCGCTACCCCGGAACATAAAGGGCAAAGGAAGGAACATGGGTGGGTTTTAGTCAGTAAGAGTCTGACACTCCCTTCCGCTCCACCCAGAGCGGGAGGGGTCATTTGATGATTTCCCACCAGAAAAAAAAAACCCCCAATGAGATTGTTAATTAAAAAGTAGTAAATTCACTTGTTTCACTTAAAACAGCAATGTAAATAAAAGTCGAATGGGCAGCGCGCGGTATCGCGGTAGGTAGGTCGATGTCCCTGCCACCCTGTATAATATCCAAAACTAAATATAATATCCTCCTTTCCATAGTACAGAGTTTAAAAAAAGTGTAATACTATGTTAAGATGACTTTATCGAGTATTTTATTATTACTAAGATTAAAACTTTCTTTAGTATTTATCTCTTTAATTGCCCAGAGTGTTGTGATTCATTCAGCGTAATGTGGTAAACTTGGAAACTTTGATCATTTTGCAAATATCTTACAAGTAACTGTATACCTACAAGATGCGGTCGGATTAGAAGTGTTTCAATTTCAATGATTAGCATCTGTCTAAACTCACGTTGGTGTAAAGCGAGCTCGTGACTTGAATCGGCTTATTAGGTTTTGATTCAGTCAGTACCTATCGGGCAATATTCGATTGGTAACGTAGACAATATAATCATAGACATGAGGAGCATTTGTAATTATTTTATGGAGTCATCTACACTCAGAATATACAGACAGGGTTAAATTAAATTAGCTCGCAAAACATTCCAGACTATTCAGTTCCACTTCAGGTGCTCTTCTCGTGAATAGAAGGCATGAGTATTGATCAAGACGAATTGGCGATTTCAGAATTATATTAATTGTAAGTCCAGAGGGGCAATTCTCGTAATTTTAGTCAGTCTCACCTCAGTCTGATCGATCTGAGTATCAACCTGTCAAAAATACCTCTAATTTCCCAACATTTTTGACAAGTTTTTGACATTTGTTTGTCGCCGAGAAGAGAGTGCAACTAGATTTGAACGTTTTAAATTACGAAAATTGGCCTTCAGGTTTCCTTACGATGTCAGTGATGTCTAAGATAAACACAGAATGTAAATAATGTATTGAAAAAGTCACATTAGTTTTAGCCAGAATTTAAACTCACAATGGATGAGTCGCCAGGCCATCACGAAATGTTCAATCAACTGTAGTTTCTTGAAATTATGAGCTTGGAAAATCTATTTTTATCGTCAGTCATCATTAGACCATAAACCCCGTGTAGTTTCGCCAGTTTCTTCCTTGTTGTAATGATAGTATAAATAACACACAATATTGCCAGTAAATTCTGAAAAAATCATTATAGACTAAAGTAGGTACTTTGTTCGTAATATTTACGATTGTTGAAAATAATTTCAAGTATAATACCAAATTGATTTTCCAGCAATAGGTATAACTACATGAATTTTATAGCTAGGTAGTTTAATGGAAAAACCTCAATTATAATATGGTAGTTGAGTTGTGGCAGAATGCAATAAAACTAATTAACTATAAATTATTCAATACAATTACTTCGATTTAAAATCTCTCTGTTAGTTATGAGTACCTATGTAAGTTCGAGGTCTACGATGCAATATTTATGTTTATTTATATGCGTTATTTAAGAAAAATGTGTACTGCATGTCGATTATTATTTACAATAATTTACCAAATAGTTTTCAAGACTTACCGCTGACAATGTTTAAAAAAATACTTTTCAGACTATTAATATTTAAAAGACATTACACCATTTTTTTTCTGGTGGGAAATGATCAAATGACCCCTCCCGCTCTGGGTGGAGCGGAAGGGAGTGTCAGACTCTTACTGACTAAAACCCACCCATGTTCCTTCCTTCGCCCTTTATGTTCCGGGGTAGCGGTAACCCTTTCGGACAATCCCGCTGAGACATTATACCATTAAGGACTATTTAGAAGACAAATCAATGGAATCTGTAATTTGTAAGTTAGATTAATTGACATCGCTGATTGTGAATACATTTGCACGCTATGTTATGCCAGGATTTGCTGAAACAAATTTACTGTAACACCTTATGTACCATGTTTATTTATTAATTTATACATATATACTTTATTGTACACCACAAAAATACATAGCATAAAAAAAATACATTAAACACTACAAAATATAAAACGGGCGGCCTATTCTAGCAAAAAACTATTTTTGATTTTTTTGAATAGTGTTAAGTCGTGAAGTTCTCAAAAATACTTTTTATTTTTGACATACGTGTAGGTACAGGTTAACAAATGATCACATTCATGCAGTCTGCTAGAATAGGCCAAATGCAATTAAAAGCGTCAGTTAATCGTCAGCGTCATATCGTCAGTTAATTGGCATATTATTACATAAATAATATATACAGATGATATGAACTTAAGAGAGACCTTGACTTTCGGCGTTTCATCTCTGATTGATGATTAAAGAATACCGGCGCAACGTCGTATAGGTACTTTAAAATATATAAATATTAGGTCAATTATAGTATTTAAAGATATTCTTGTAGACCCGTAGATGCTTTGATTTGTTGACATATTTTTCATTTTGTTAAGTACCTTAGTTGTTGACAGGCCTACGCTGTCCTCCCATACCTATACAGTGTAATTTGAAGGCATTGTCATAGCCAGCTATTTTTAAGAGAGTAACCGTAGAGTTTCTTGTCGGCTCTTCTCCATAGAGCGAACGACATATTTTGTATCGTGCTAGGTCGTTCGCAGAAGCTAGGTAGCTTCTGACGCATCATAAGCGCAACAATTCATAATATATTATTTCACACACCTAAACCTACATGTTTATCATCATCTGCCTAGCCTTTTCCCAACTATGTTGGGGTCGGCTTCCAGTCTAACCTACATGTTTATATGAAATAAAATATTTTGAATTGAATTAAATCATTTAAAACTAAAAATCATATAACATCACGGTTACATTCCACGAAGGATTGGGAAGAGCTTACCAGCCAGCCAGCCAGCCTTCATTTTACCAGTTGTAACTTAAGTTCCATGTAAAAAGGAGCGAGCCTATTGCCATCAACCGGGCACACATCCAGACTCTGAGATATGGGGTACTGCTGAGAAATCCCTAACGGAAAAACCCTATCCCACCTAACACTTTGCTCGACTTGGAAATTAAACACAAAACCCCTTGCTAAGCAGTCGCATTTGCCACCAATAGATCAACGAAGAAGTCAAATGTTAAAATCGTTTATCACTTTACAAGTTTTATTGGTATTAATCGTCTGCGTATTTCATTTGACGATGCACCTCCATTATTTACATGAGCAGGACGCGTCAGTACACATAATAAAAAAAACATAGTTACATAAATAGATCCTGACTGTAATAAGTAATACCATTATAATTCCTTGCACTTTCGCGCAAGAATTATTTAAATCGATTTTAATATCATATAATTTGGTGCACTAAATAAACAAATAGATAATTTTATGAAAGCATGAAATGTAGCATAGCCCTGTCATATTACGTAAAACTTAGTAAGTAATGGTATAATATAATAATATCATATGGAAGGTAATTTATAAACCAGCAGTCAGGATCAGGAATAGTTATCTCCCAAACTGTGAAAACCTGTATCTTGGTCCTTCTTTTATTACAACTATTATTTGTTATTTCCTGATGGTCCGTCTTTATTTATTTGACTGTATTTCCTTTGCAATATGCCATCAAGCGTATTTTATATGTGCATATTGACATAAGTTAATTTTATATGAACTACGAGTATATTGTGTTATATTATCTTAACTACAAGTAGCAGCTAGTAATTTAGGAGTTTCCTGAACATCTGGCAAGATTTACTCCCTCAAAATATATTATTATTTTCCTTATAATTAGTATCGCAATCTCGCAATCAATTGCAATTGTACATTTTTACGTAATTGATACACATTGATGCGCAAAATACAATCTACAAAATGCAATTGAAGTGATTGACTATAAACGCAAAACATTGACAATTGAAATTAATCATTTCGGGGACCCTTAGAACGTATTCCTAGTATTTATTCTATTAATACCTACTTACTAGTAGAAGCAAACGTGGAATTCAGCGAACTGTTGATGTATTTTGTGAATACCCACTATAAGTTTTGTTTATATAGCTGGGCGGCTTTAGGTAGTGACCACATCGTGACTATAGTCAACAAATTGTATTATTTAAAAGACCGTCGCGTCGGTAGTTGGTTAGTGTTGATCCAGCGTCCGAGAGACGCAGCCGCAAACATGAAGCTCTTAATATGCGGTAAGTCTTTAATAAATATGATATTTTTAAAGATCTGCTTCACTCATTATAACATCCCTCCGAAGATAAGAAAAATAATTAGAGATTATACAAATTTAATTTTGCAAATAAGCACAATAATAGTTTTTAAACTTTTGTCTCATCTGTCATTCTGATTAAGCGAGTTTCAAATATATAAAATCACGCTTTTATTTATGACAAATCCCCGCTTTTGTTTATTAAGTCTACCAAAGTTATCTGCAGATAATTCGTAACCTTTGCACTTTGAAAGAAGAACATTATTATCTGAATTTTTTTCCTGTCGGCCTTGCAATGAAATAAAAACACGATATGGAACTGGATAGAACGGAAACACGAGGCATCATTTCAATATCATCATCTTCAAGTATTTTGTGTACTTTGCGATTTGTAGATTGTTGATTTGTTAAGTTGGTAAATACTTAATGACGTCATTTAGTTTTAATATTATCGGGAAACCTGATTTCTTGGCCAGTTGACTGGGATTCCCTGACATCAAATAGCAGAAACATTCAAGTTTACAACCGGTTTTCCTTATGGCTGTTTGAAATATATTTTAACATACCGATAATATCTTTGACAATAGGCTGTTATAATCGTTCGCAGGTCTAAGTACAAACTATTACAGTCATTGATGATAAACTTTATACATAATTATCATTTTACTTCAAAGCAGATTTTAATAATGGGATGAACCTGTGATTGTTTTAGTACAATTTATCTCAATCCGTTTGTAATAGTAAAAAACTTAAGCCTTGTAATAAATACCTATACTGTTCGCCTTCATTTATGTAAAAAATATTCAAGTGTGTGATTAAACTAGTTCTGGTTGTCTTGTATAAAAACTAGCTTTACACATTAGGCCATTGTACAAGGAAATATTATATGATTCACTTTAAGAATGAAAATGAATCTTTAAATTATTATCTTTTTGTGCATGAGTTTATCCATACTAATATTACAAAAATAATGCGAAAGTAACTCTGTTTGTCTGTATGTCCACCTTATGACGCCTTAACAGCTGAACGTTAGTTTCGATGAAAGTACAATGCACATGGATGTATGGAATCCCGTACCATGCTGCATCAAAGTCAAACTTTGTTTTTATAGACTACACTTATCATATTAAGTAACTCCTACAAAAGTTATTTTTGTAAACAAAACCAGGGCTTCGGAGATTTAAAAAAAAATCGAAATTACCTAAAAACTAGCTACTTTATTTTGTTTGACATGTTACACACGAACGGCTCGGCAAAGTATATATTTTTACATGCTACTTGAAAGACGTGATCATGACACTTTTAAAATTCAAACTTATGTTAATCATGTCATTTGAAACGGAACGTCATGTCGGAATAAAACAATATCAACACTTTTTAACTTTAAATTAAATTCCCTGTTCTTATTCGTAAATCAAATGCCCGACGCGTAACGTCTTAAAAAATTTGGAAAATAATTAGGTACTACAATATTTTTATCTTGATGTATGAGACTTTTTGGTACCACTTTTTGTCCACTTTGGAACACAGATAGACCATGGCCTGGTTTAGGACATAGAACTTTTATCCGGGTATTACTTACATTCCCGTGGGATAATTTCTGACATACCTACACGCAGGTGTAGACACGGGCAAAAACGAGTACTAAAATAAAAGAATGGAATTTACCCACAAAACAAAATAAAAAACACAGCGGCTTGTATTAAAAACATTCGTTATAAAGCATTTGATAAAGGTAGATACTTATTATTATTTATGTCATGTAATGTTTCAGTATTGGCCCTTGCGGCAACAGCAATGTCGGATGAACAATCTAACGTAGAACTCCTGAAATCAAGTAATGAGGTGTTTACCGCTAACATGTTCCAAGTAAGTAAATTGTAATAATATCATTATGCCATACCTTATCATACTGCATTGACTATAATTAGCAGCATGTTTCGAATCGACTATAAAATCAACAAAAATGAAACTTGTACGAGATAAGTGATAACCTAAAACTAATTAAGCATGCTATGAGATAGCAATTATTATTTTATATTCTTGTCACGTTTTTGTACGTATTGGACGTACAAAAACATCTTTGATCACTTAAAAACACTTTCATATTATTAACAGACTAGCTGGTACCGCTTTCCGGTATTTAGGCTGCTATGGAAGATCTAATTTTCCACAGTAACGGCCGCAGAAACAAAGATAAACATTTATTTGGCCACAGCTCATGAAACACGTACGGCTTTCCAACATAACCATACAGAAATGGAATGCAATAGCGATCAGGAATCCTGCAAATGAGTCACAATAAGCGAAGTACAACTAAATTAGAGTTGAAATTAGACCCGCTATCGTTATCGGTGTACATACTCCATGTATGTATGTACAAAGTGGCAATAAAACCTTGAATAGAAAAACAACAAACAGCCTTACTTACCTACTGTAGGTTTGAGTCACAAATTCGACCCACTTGTAACTACCTCATAAAACATAGACTTCATTCCTCCACAGTCAAGGCTAGTCATCGGAGACACGTTTTATTTTTTATCAGTTATTTCACAGATAACCCCAAACGAAGTAACCTACAGTCGTTAAAAAAATGGGGGTCGTGTGATATAACTTTGAATGAAACATCTTGCAATTTCACTATGTATATGTATCTAAGAAGTTGGAAGTTTCCGACAGAAGCTAATATTGCCATCATCTTATCAAGATTATACAGTAGTCCTTGAACACGTCGTCATACGGAAACAAAGACCGTGACGCAATCAACCCAACATGCAATACAGATTTATGTTTTCCTTTATTGGACATGATTTTTAAATTGTATACGCATCGTAATCAATATACCTACCTACACCTACCTGGGAAAGGTATTGATTTAATGTTACATAAAATCTTAAAACAAAAACCCATTGCATCTATAATTATAATTCTCACTACGAAACTGTTAAACATAATGATACCTAATACTGAAATTATTTTCAATCTCCAGGAGGTATTGAAAGCAAATCCAGGTAAAAATGTAGTGCTGTCGGCATTTTCGGTGCTGTCCCCACTAGCTCAACTATCTTTAGCTTCAGTCGGAGAATCACATGACGAAATTCTTAAGGCCATCGGTTTGCCCAATGACAATGTGGTAAGTGGACATGATTTTTATAATGTATACTACCCGGGCGTAAATATGACACACCGATCTTTACAAAAAGACTATCAATATGTGATTGACAGAGATGACGCTTTACAAAGCCGAACTTTATACATAAATAAACTTTACCTACATTTTGCTTTTACTTTATATATAAATAAAATAAATATTAATTATTAATTATTAATTTATTGTGAATTGAAAAAAATCAAAATAAATTATATAAATAAATAATAAATAAACTTTTTTCAAATAACTGGGTGTGCCATATACGAGTATTAACGACCAGGTACTGTGAGTCGTATGTGGTTTTACAACAGCAACTTTTGAATCCGAAATACTTAGACAACCTTATAAATTTTACAGACCAAGGAAGTGTTCACTGACGTAACCAAGCAACTGCGATCCGTGAAGGGAGTCGAGCTAAGTCTAGCAAACAGAGTGTATGTCCGCCAAGGTGCAGTGTTGAACGACGAATATGCTGCCGTGTCCAGGGATGTCTTCAACTCGGACGTGAAGAACGTTGACTTCACTAAAAATGTTGAAGCTGCAAAGGAAATTAACGCATGGGTAAAATTATTATTTTTCGTATTTACGATTTTAAAGTCCACTTTCAAGGAAATACTAAGTGCTGTATTAGTGAGCTATAACTGATCTTTAATTCAGAGCTCTCCGTCATATGACTGAATATCTCATAGTATCTTCATAGCAGTTGTCTGTACCAGTGCATTGCTATGCTATATAATAAATAATAATCATTTATTTGTTCAAACTACAAATGAGGTTCACTGTGTTAGTAACCATCTTACTTAGCCTATATTAGTACTTAATAACTAAAACAGATCTGGTTCGATTGGCTAACGCCCACACAAGCAGACTATCTGCCCGGACAGTTATCGAATGCAGAATGATTTTGGGACGGTCACGCGAAGTAACGAGGCAGATTTCTTGCGCCATACTGCGTCAAAGCTCTCAGCGCGCATTAGCACGCGGCGATGTTTGCCGACGTACTGCAAAAGCCAACATACTAATCTTCCTAGAGATTTAGAGTGCGCTGATAATGCTGTAATTTTGTAAACACTATTATTTGCAGGTTGAAGATAACACCAATCACAAGATCAAAGATTTAGTATCAGAAGATTTACTGGACGCAGGCACAGCCGCTGTCCTCGTTAACGCCATTTACTTCAAGGTTGGTTACTATTTAGTTTTATTAAACACGTATGTTACAACAAGTATGATATTCTTCGCTATAAATCTACATGAATATTCGTGTTTATTTTTAAAAGTGCTTTTGTGATAACATTTTAATAATCACTCTCAAACAGTTTTCTATTTTCACTTTATTGTAGGTATTTATTTGTTTTAAAATTAAAGAAACAATAGTACATTAGTAAAATGTTGTAATAATTTTGTAATAATATTTATTTTAATTAAGGGTAAGTGGAAGAAACCGTTCGAAGCAGCACTCACCCTAGATCAAGATTTCTATGTGAGCAAAGACAAAACTATCAAAAAACCTACCATGCACAAATCTGGTGACTTCAAGTACGGTGAAAGTAAGGAGCTCGATGCTAAGGTAAATAATTTTCAAATGCTACAAAAATACTATATGATTAAAGAATACTTAAATCGTAAAGGCACACAAATTTGATCTTTAAGAACATGTTACAACTGTTAAAATCATTGTGGTGTTCATTAAAAATAATGTATTATTTAATATAGGTACTAATTATTACTTCAGATATAAAACTTCATTTTTGTCATCTGTTTTTACATTGAATAATATACCTACAGCTATAGGCTAATACCTGGGTGTAATGTTTTTCTGTCATTACAGCTTTTAGAATTGCCATATGAAGGAGATCAATCATCACTTCTTATCGTACTTCCAAATGAAATCGACGGCATCAATTCCCTTGTAGAGAAACTAAAGGACCCATCAGTTCTATCAAAGGCCGTTGATAGCATGTATGTCAACGAAGTTGTCGTTGATCTTCCCAAGTTTAAGATTGAAACTACAACTGACCTTAGCGAAGTTCTCCAAAACGTGAGTATTGGGTCTTTAGCACATTACGGGAGTCTTAACGCATATAGACCTGTAATGATGAAACAGCTATTTCGTCTTGTTTAGTATGCCGCTTCCCCGTCGAACGCTCGAGTAGCGTACTTATTTTTTTGTTGGAAGCTTTTGAACCGGAATAAAATTAACATTATTCTAGTTCAAAAGCTTCCGTGTAACGTACGTAACGTGTTGGATAGGCTGTCATAAGCTAGACCATGATGTCAATACAGCTAAAACCTAGTCATCATTCTCCTGCCCTTATCCCAATTTATTTGGTCGGTGCAACATGTCTTTTTCTTCCATACTTCTCTATTAGTCGTATTTCATATTAGCTAAAACCTAGTAATTGGATTTTAATATCAATCAGAAAAAATACGCAAACTTTAGACCCACTGGGCTTAGGACGCTCGTCGGGCTGACCTCATCCCCTATAATTTAGTGGCTTGATTAATTTATTACCATTAATTTATTTCAGATGAAGATTGAAAAGTTATTCCAACCGGGCAAAGCTCGATTAATTAATTTGATAAAGGGAGAGACAGACTTGTTTGTAAGTGCAGCTGTCCAAAAGGCGTTCATAGACGTAAATGAAGAAGGTGTGGAAGCGGCTGCCGCTAACGGTAAGTCTAATTCTACGATTGATTTAAAAACTGCGTTGTTACTTAAAACAGATAAAAGATTATTATCTAAAGTTAAAATGCGATTCAATATTTAAAAAAAAATATTTGCCAGTGTTAAGAGTACACTAATAGGTACCTATTACTTATACTAGGTACCTATTATATTTTGTTGTGATTGTATTAAAATGTTGATTGTATTGCAGCTTATGTCGTCTCTAATCGGTCGTTTAGAGTTTATACAACTCGTTTCCGGGTTAATAGGCCTTTCTTTTACGTTTTAAAAATTGCGTCTGTACCACTATTCAGCGGAGCACTTTACTCTTAGGTATTTAATTTCATATTTTACTATGCATGGGCTTCGCCGCATTTATTTGGAAATTCAATCATAAATTTGTTTGCCTTATTTTAGGCATACTTACCTTCACCTATTATCCACAAAAGGTATTTTTTTAATGATTTATACAATTTCAGCATTTTATGGTTACGGAAGCTTGTACAAGCCGGGCTCTCCGAAATCCTTTTCAGCTAACCGGCCATTTTATTTTGCACTGAAAACTTACAACAAATTTATTTTTAACGGAATCGTTTACACATAGGTATAAACTTGCACATTACATTTACGCTTTTCTTAGTTACTGTTACTCTTCTGCCATTTGTCCACTGCCACCGTCAACGGGACGTCTCAGGGTTTTTTTTTTGTCCGTAGGTACTCGTAGAATGGTCATACCGTATTAGAGTGACGAATGTTTTCTAACCATTACCTTCTAATAACGATCTAACCAGCGCTGGTCAGTATAGTCAGTATAGTCCCCGTGTAGTATAGTACCTGTTTCATTACATTTTGTTTTTGATAATAATTTGGTTTCTGTTGATTTGTACATTTCAACTATTAATATTCATATTTCTGCATTGGTTCCATTCTGAAAGTTCGTGAGTACTGTGTTCTATAAAAGTTTGGAAAATCTATAACCAGACATCAGTGTGTAATATTTGGTTCTAATTCTAACAACAATAATGCGATTATTTTTATTTCTTGTATTGCAGGATTTTTGGTATCGCTTACGTCGGCTGGATTTGAATTGAATATAATTAATTTCAAGGTCGACAGGCCTTTCTTTTACGCCTTAAAAACCAACTCTGCAATACTATTCAGTGGCGTACTTTACTCTTAGGTATACCTATAGTATTGTATTTTATTATGCATCGGTTTTGCTGCAATCCAAATCATTCGCAAAGGAAGTCATGCGCAAATATGGTTTAGGTGGTACATAACATATTTATTATATCATACAGTTGTACAGCGTGGCAAGGACATCGACGCTCAATCTCTCAAGGATTCAGTACATGATTCTGAAACCCCAGTGTTGCAATTTTTCGTCGGTTTTTAAAAACAAACTGCAGTCCCATACATTTTGTCCGCGTAGTACCATATTGCAATTTTGTATGAAACAAGTTTCTTTTTTTTTTTATAACCGATGAAAAATTTCTACGCTAGTGCGTCTAGAGTTATGTCTTGAATTCATCTGGTTACAGTTTGCGCCTCTATATCCCTGCCATCCTGTATAATAATAACATACCTACACTCATATTTAATTTAATTAATAATAATAAGCCAATAAGCCTGATATATTGGTGGTGGATCGATCAGAGCGGCGCGCAATGATTGTTGACATAATCGTCCGGCATGATGAACTCGTGAAAGCCGAGAAAGATAAACAAATCAAGTATCTTGATTTGGCTCACGAGATTGTCGACATGTGGGATGTGGACTCAGCGATCATTGTGCCGATAGTCGTAACAGCTAAGGACTTAATAGCCAAGAGCCTCGACCAACACCTCAGGAGGCTCTCGTTGGGCAGTTGGATCAAGGCCTTGATTCAGAAAGCGGTACTTCTGGACACGGCTCGCATTGTCAGGAGGTTCCTCTCTCTGCAGCCCTGACCACTGGTAGCTTGGACCCTGTTCCCAATACCGGTAGGCTCCTATTTTTTATATTTTTAAATGTTTTTATACTTTTTATATTTTAATATTTAAAAATATAATTTAAATGTATTTATATTCAAATAAAGGATATATAATAATAATAATAATATTTTAATTAATTTTTTTTTACCTTGAGTGGGTCGAAAAACGTGTGAATTATTAGAACTAGGTAACTTATCGATTGTTTGTGGAAATTATATAATGTCCTTTTTTCGAATCGATGATACAACATTTGTCTAGTTAACTAGATTACTTTGATCTATATGTTTAGTGATTCATTAAAGATGAATAAATTGTAATTGTCAATGGTAGGTACTTATACTACTACGTCATGAGGTTGTTTAGAGTAGAATCTGTTTCCAACGATGCTAATATTTACCTCATTGGAAATCAACATTGATTTCGACTTTAAGACATAAATTTGTAATAGTGACATTTTTATGAACTTGCCATATCAGCAAAAATAGCAATTCGGTCTAACAATTTAAATTGGTATAATCATGGAGTATTCAAGTCGCAAGTTACTTTACGTAGGCAATCACGGTCGTACACAACTTAAAAATATAAATTAAAAATGCAGAATCCATCAGTTACTGGATACAGGACCAATTTTTACAAAAAATGCGTTACCGTATATACTAGTAACCTGTTTTTAGAAAGCTTTAAATGGTAGCTTCGTTTCTTCTTAAATCTAAGAATGACACTGCTTGTTATGCAACAAGCAGTGTCATTCTTAGATTTAAGAAGAAACGAACATTTCTATACAAGTAATTTTATCAATTAATTTAATCATTTCTATACGAATATTTGATATGTATATGCACACATATCAAATATTTGTATAGAAATTTTATTAGAGAGTCGTGCAAATTTAAATTAGACTATCTGTATATACGTATGGCCATACCGCCTTAGAGTGATGAATTTCTTCTAACCCTGACTAAAATAAGTACTTCCTATGTCGTGTATAACTTACCACTACTATAGTTAATATCTATTTTACTACTTACACATTCAAAATAATTTGGTTTTAGATAATAATTGGGTATCTGTTTATTTGTAACTTTCAACTACCTATTGATATATTTCAGATTTGGTTCCATTCTGGAAGTTCATGAGATCGTATTCTGTAAAAGTTTGTAAAATCTATAACTATATACAGAGTACAATATTTTTTTCTGAGTCTCACAAAAATTATTGCGATTATTTTAATTTCTTATATTGCAGAATTTTTGATAACTGAGTCATTTGTATTGCATATGACATTCAAGGTTGACAGGCCTTTCTTTTACGCCTTAAAAACCAACTCTGCAACACTATTCAGCGGCGTAATTTACTTTTAGGTATTTTGTATTATATTTTATTATGCATGGGCTTTGTTGCATTCCAAATCATTCGCCAAGGAAGCAACTTGCAAATATGGTTTAAGGTATAATTATCACGAATTTGTTTATTTTATCATAATTGTAGTTATAAAATAATAACATACCTACACTCATTTTTTCCTTGAGTGCGTCAAAATACGTGCGAATTATTAGAACTAGGTAACTGGTTGGTAATCGGTTGTTTGTGGAAATTATATAATGTCTTCTTCTTTTCGAATCGATGATACAACATTCGTCTAGTTAACTAGATCAGATTCACCTATGTTTTGTGATTCATTTCCAATGGTACTCTATCACTATGTCATAAAGTTGTTCAGATTTCTACTAGCCATCGGTTTCGACTTTAAGACATAACTTAGAAATATTGACACTTCCATGGACTTGCTACACAACCATATCAGCAAAATAGTTATTCGGTCTAACAATTAAATTTCTATAACCATCGAGTATTCAAGTCACAAGTTACTTCTAAATAGGCAACTACGGTCAAACCCAGTGCAAAAAATACAAATTAAAAATGCCAAGGCCATCAGACTTTTCGGTACCAATTTTTTTACAAAATAAAATGCGTTCCCGTGTATACTACCCGTTTAAAAAAAAAACTTATGTAGCCTTCGATTTTCCACTGGTTTTATAATACCAAAATGTGTGCTAAATATAATACTAAATATACATATATATATATATATATCTACTTGGCACTTTACGACTTACGTTACCTTTACTGTTGTACCGTTTGCCCACCACCGCCGTCAACGGCAGCAACGTGCGGCAACGTCACAGGGTCTTTTTACACACATTCTTGGTAGGTATTTGTATGGTCATAGCGTAAGAGTGACGAATCTTTTCTAACCATTATCTTGACCTAACCAGCGCCGGTCATAATAGTACACTGAATACCTATTTCATTACCTTCACATTCACGTTTTAGATAATAATTTGGTATCTGTTTATTTGTATATTTCAACTATTAATATTGATATTTCAGCATTGGTTCCATTCTGAAAGTTCATGAGCACTGTGTTCTGTTAAAGTTTGTCAAATCTACAACCAGACGTATACACTGTATTGGTAATATTTTGTTCTGATTCTAACAACAATGATTGTGATGTGTTTAATTTCTTATCTTGCAGCGTTTTCAATGACTAGGATGGCTAAATTAGTACGCCGTATGCCTTTCAAGGTTGACAGGCCTTTCTTTTACGCCTTAAAAACCAACTCTGCCACACTATTCAGCGGCGTACTTTACTCTTAGGTATATAGTATTATTATTTTATTATGCATGGGCTTTGCTGCATTGCAAATCATTCGCAAAGGAAGCAACTTGCAAATATGGTTTAAGGTACATGCCGAATGTGTTTACTATATCATACATTTATATAATAATAATTTGAAGGTATGAGGAACAGGATGTAAAGTCCACTCATCCTCCATAGAAAAGGGAGGATCCTCCGACCAGACGGGTATTGTATCTGGCGGGCAATTGCCCAACGATTGATGTTGCTGCGGTAAACTCTGCTTGCGAGATGCAGGATTTGCGTGACGTCAGTATGACGCGTTGTTCGCATGTGGCGTTGTAAATACCGCTACATCACTCCCCTCCGGAGACCGGAGGTCGATAGTGGGCTGAGTCTTGTATCTTGCGATGCTTGCCAGGCCAGCTGAGGTTCCAGTGAGTCGGAACCGGTTGCCGCATAGTTCACGGTGAGTCGGAACTGTCTGCGGAGATATCCCCAGTGAGTCGGGGTGGCGCATAGTTCGCGGTGAGTCGGAACTGTCTGCGAAGATGTCCCAGTGAGTCGGGGTGGTGCTGCGTTATACTCCAGTGCGTCAGATGTCGTACAGCGCCGGGTTGAGGCTGGCTGCTGCGTCGACCAAGAGAGGAAGCTCTTCTTGTTGACCGGGCGAAAGTGCAGTGTGCTGTGCCGAGGTTGCTGATGAGGCTGAGGGTGATGACCAGGTATGCGCGGACGCTGCATGCTGGTGGTCAGGATACCCGTTGAAGCCGTGGGTGCTGGCTGGCTGGCTGGGTGACTCGCCGCTCTAAAGCTTGCGGGAGTGATGATGACGTCACGCTGAAGTATGTGCACGAAGGCTGCGCTGACGTTCATGTTCGGGGTCACCAGTTTGGAGGTATGAGGAACATGGTGTAAAGTTCACTCATCCTCCATAGAAAAGGGAGGATCCTCCGACCAGACGGGTGTTGTGTCTGGCGGGCAATTGCCCAACGATTGAAGTTGGGAAATTGTATCTATGCTAATTGCGCGATAAACTCTGCTTGCGAGATGCAGGATTTGCGTGACGTCACTATGACGCGTTGTTCGCATGTGGCGTTGTAAATACCGCTACAATAACATTCCTGCACACACGTTATTATCTTGAGTGAGTTGAAATTCGTGCGAAAT
The DNA here is from genome assembly GCA_911387795.2 of Apamea monoglypha. Taxonomy (NCBI): domain Eukaryota; kingdom Metazoa; phylum Arthropoda; class Insecta; order Lepidoptera; family Noctuidae; genus Apamea; species Apamea monoglypha. The sequence goes on from OU426918.1 coordinate 8,623,052, forward strand.
CATAGAACTAGGTAACTAATCAATTATTTGTGGAAATTATATAATGTCTTTTTTTTTCTAATCGATGATACAATATTCGTCTAGTTAACGAGATCAGGTTGACATATGTTTTCTAATTCATGTGATTAATTTCCAATGGTACTCTAACCACTACGTCATCAAGTTGTTTAGATTTCTACTAGCCATAGCGTTCGAGTTTAAGACATAACTTTGAAATATTGACACCTTCATGGACTTGCCACACAGCCATATCTGCAAAATAGTTACCTATTCGGTCTAACAATTAAATTGCTATAACCATGGAGTCACAAGTTACTTCTAAATAGGCAACTACGGTCAAAGCGCCTGTTATAGTAGTATAGTGGATACCTATTTCATTACCTTCACATTCACGTTTGGTTTTAGATAATAATTTGGTATCTGTTTATTTGTTTATTTTAGTTATCAATATTGATATTTCAGCATTGGTTCCATTCTGAAAGTTCATGAGCCCTGTGTTCTGTTAAAGTTTGTCAAATCTATAACCATACCTATACACTGTATAGGTAATATTTTGTTCTGATTCTAACAACAATGATTTTGATGTTTTTAATTTCTTGTATTGCAGCGTTTACAATAAGTAGGACGGCTAAATTAGTACACCGTATGCCTTTCAAGGTTGACAGGCCTTTCTTTTACGCCTTAAAAACCAACTCTGCCACACTATTCAGCGGCGTACTTTACTCTTAGGTATATAGTATTATTATTTTATTATGCATGGGCTTTGCTGCATTGCAAATCATTCGCAAAGGAAGCGACTCGCAAATCTGGTCTAAGGTACATGACGAATTTGTTTACTATATCATACATTTATATAATAATAACATATTTACACTCATTTTTACCTTGAGTGGGTTGAAATACGTGCGAAATTATAGAACTAGGTAACATATCGGTTGTTTGTGGAAATTATAATATACATATTAAGACTATCTAGTTAACTAGAACAGTTGACCTATGTTTTGTGATTCATGTTCAATGGTACTCTACCACTTCATAAAGTCACACATCATAAAGTTGTTTAGATTTCTACTAGCCAAGGCTTTCTGCTTTAAGACATAACTTCGTAACATTGACACTTCCATGGAATTCCCACACAACCTTATCAGCAATAATAGTAATTCGGTCTAACAATTTAAATTGTTATAATAATGGAGTATTCACGTCAATTACTTTGCAACCACGGTAAAACCCAACCATACAAATTACAAAATGCAAGAGCCGTCAGATTCTGGCACTTTCGGTACCTATTTTTTACACAGCAAAATGCGTTCCCTTAAAAGTGGAAATTTCGTTTCCTCTTAAATCGAACTAATAGCTTTTTTCTGTGGTAACTATCGGTTTTTTTTTCAACCTGTACTTCCTGCTGCCTGGCAAAGGTTCTCTCCATAGTCTTCGATTTTCTACAGGTTTTATAATACCAAAATGTATGTTGAATATTATCGTTTTTTATTTGTACAATTTCAGTACTCTATGGTCTCGGAGCCTCGTACAACCCGAATGAAAAACACTTTTCAATTGACCGGCCATTTTATTTTGCACTGATAATTGACAACGTAATCACCTTCAACGGAATCGTTCACAAATAGATGTCAGTTTTGCACTTTACGACCTTTGCACATGTACATTGTTAGAAAAACACAAAATATCTAGTAGTAATAATCGGAGTATTTGAAACAAGACAAAGGATAACACTAAAGATGTTTTATAAATTGAGTAGGTGGGTAATTTCATTTTTTTATTAATAAAATTTACCTTGACTTCTTGTTTTGTCCTTTTATCAGTGTTTCATATACCGACTTCCGGACTGTATTTCTAAACAGTTTCGTGAAGTGGTCAACGATCTAACTTCTAATTTTTTTATTCAATTTGTAGGATACGTTAGGTAGCTTGGCAATTTGATTCTGAACTTCGGAACCAAGATATTTCCATCTTTCGTTGAAATTAGAAATATGGTTTCGTTCACAGAACATTCATCGTCATTCGTGTTAAGAATCGCTTCAGCCGATCTATTCTGTAAAAATCTCACCATGAAAACTTAGGTGAAGCTTGAAGTGAACTGTCATTTCACCTAGGCCCTAATTCTGTATGTTAATTGTTATTCCCCGCGTAATCTTACCATGTGCAAACCACGTCAATATCGTGTCTTGTAGAAACCCTAGTAACGGCAAGGAATCGAAATGTCAACCGTACGTACAACATGTATTTTGACAGTTCAAACCACGCCAACTCCGAGTTCATTTCGCGCGGTTTCGTTCATTGTGTCATAGAGAGTACGTTAATAGCAGATGTCGTGATTAACCAAGGAATTGACGTGGTTTCAAAGTAAGGAATCATTAAGTGGTCATAGTGAATTAGGGCCCTGGTGTTAAGGATTGACACTATTGACAACTCTTTTCAAGCTCGCTTCACCTAAGTTTTAACGATGTCATCTTGACAGAATTGAATTGAGTTATACCCTTATACCTCATTATCTATGTTCGACGGTTGTCGATTATTGCTTTTTGTGTGTGTTGACTGTTTGTTTCACACTTCCCTTCGTCGTCCTTTCCTCGTGTTTTCCTGCGGTTAATTTCTTCTCAAAAACCATCATAATATCATTTTCTCAGTATTTCTGTGTGTTACTTATCGGTTACCTAGAGTGGCGAATGTCTTCAAAACATGAAACTTTAGCGAGCCTGGCTTATGCAAAAAAGAACTTATTATATTGGCACATAGTTCAGGACGCAGAGCTTTTATGTAACATTCTCACTTAAATTTGCAAATAAATCAATTATATTACATAAAACAGACTGCCACCGGTCAATATAGTTTACACTTGTGTCATATGCATAATGAGTAATATTACAACAACGGTACTGAAAATTACTAACACATTTTCGTTTGATTTTAAATGATATTTTGTTATATGTTTAATTTTAAGCTACAACGATTAATATAAACGTATATATTTAAATATCGTGTAAAGGTGCATACTTAGATATAAATACAATTATACATATAAATACAATTAATCTTATACAGGTGACTGGTAATTTGACGCATTCTTTCCAGGACTTGACAGTGGGACCCATTTGCAACAATGATACCACCCATAATGCCTAAGCGAAAATTCATGGGATTCGAGAAAACCCATTTTTTATGTATTTTTGGTTACACCAAAAGATGTGGTAACGTATTAAGTACCTAGCGGAATAGTAATAAAAGCCATTCAATTAGAGAATTTAGAGAAAAGTGATATTTAGTAACAAATTCTGGGAAATTTTCAAAAATACATAAAAATTGGGTTTTCTCGAATCCCATGAATTTTCGCCAAGGCATTATGGGGTGCTTAATAGTTGCAAATGGGTCCCACTGTCACGTCCTGGAAGGAATACGTCAAATTAGCAGTCAGCCTGTCTATACAATATTATTTGTAGAAAACTTTTTTCAGTTGGTACCTATATACTTACTGAAAAAAGTTTTCAACAAATACTTGAAATGGTTTCAATAATAAATATTAAAAGGTTCAGTGTCCACGAAGCCGACCAAATGAAACAATCACCATGGCCCGTAGCTCAAGGGACTGTGAACCGCTTAAGTAGGTGTAATAAGTGAATACCCATATACATGTAAATGTACTTGTGAAATATATACATTGGACGTGTCCTAAGCACCATTTCCGCTGTTATCGTTCCAGCATTCGGTATCTCGTATTTGAGCGCTTTCGTATCGGAGACACGCCTATTCAAGGTGGACCATCCGTTCGTGTTCTGCTTATTGGAGGGGTACAACATTATCTTTAACGGAGTCTACCAGTCTTAGGTACTTACACGTATGTTGGCGCATCACTTGCGTCAAGAGCATGACCATTTTAATAATTTATAACAGCTTCGCCTCTGCTCTGCTTTCTGTTCATCTGGTATTTATGATACCAATTCTGAACATCTTATCTCTTCTACCAAAACGCTTTTTCTAACAACAAAACTCTTTCTTCACCTGACCTTGAATTATTTTAGTGAATCTTTTCCATGACATTGCAATACAGGTGCAGATGTACTTCTTATATTGTACTAATAAATAAACATAATTATATATGATTACTAAAACACATACACACATATATAGGCTGAGAAATAAACAATACAAAAATACATTAGCATTCTTTGCGTCGCGCAGTCGAGTAAAAAATATTCATGTTACGGGTTTTAGCAACTTTGCCTGGGCAGTGCTTACCAAACCTACATGCATTTGCCTGTGAACTTCTTTTACACTTCATAAATATCTTCTGAACAGTGTGAACTTATAAATAAGCCTGTACCTACTTAACGATCCATAGCATTTTAAAGTAATAAGATCGTGGATCTGTTATTGCAAAATTCTGGTTATCTCTAGTCTGGACAATAATCATTTAATTAAGTGATTCATCATTAATTTTATACAGTAGTCTAATTTTATTTCTATTTTGTACAAATGTGCAAATCTATTTGATTTTTATTCAATCATAAATTAATTGAAATGATAATGGTTTCAGATATTAGCCTTGATGTCAGGGCCGCATTTAGATCGACCGCTGAATTCGTAGCAGACCATCCGTTTGTTTTTGCGATACTATGTAAAAGTAGCGAACTGAAAAGAAAATTAAATACGTTCACTGGAATATTAGTGAGCTAACACTTTAAATTATAGTATGTATCATAATGAATATAGCATGAGGTTAAGGATAGATTAGATACTTCTGCAGTGCAGCAACTTCTATGTAAAACTTAACAGGGGGACCAACGTTAACTCTAAAGAATGTAACCACACTAACCACACAGTTTTAGAAAAGGTTTTTTAGTTGCCACAGCTATAATACAAACCTACAACATAGAATTTGTGGCATTACACCTCTAGAAAATTTTAAACTTGTAGTTTAGTAAAATATCTCCCTGTACTTAGGTACACTAACTTAAACAAGGTAGAGGGTAACGTTAGCATGTTGTTATCTAACTGGCAAACATCACATAATAATTATAACATTGCATGATTCACAATTAGCTATGGTGCATGTTAACAATTTTAAAAGAAATAAGTCCCATAATTGAACAACACCTTTAAAATCTAATTTTCCGTTCACTTTTGTTTTGCAGTAAAGACAGTTGAATTAACGAATATTGATAAAGTAATTTTTACAAGAAATAATTTTTTTTTTTGCTAGTTAAAATTCTTGAATTCCCAAAAATATTTATGGCAAGTTTTCTCTACACAGTGAATAATACTTTTCTTTTATGTTTCAGGTTTATTAAAATGTGAGATTAATAATTCCGACCGGGTTGAAATCAAGCAACCGTCAATACTTGAAATCAATAAATTTTTATTTTCAATTTTTCGTTTTTTTGTTATCCTTTTAATAATCCAAATATAAAGAAGACTAGTGATAACATATCAAGTTATCATCTTTATACTGACAAGGAGATTTTTTTCCCCGATTTTTAGGAAAATGAACTTCAAACAGTCTAACAATTTCTTCACATCAGAGGTCAAAGTGGACCACTTCTTCTCTCTTCTTTGGATAAAGATTCAGTCGACTGCTCGTCAGTGGTAATGTTTGACCTTGAGCTGGCCAAGCGTACTACGAAGTTTCAATAGAATACGAGCCCAGCTATTCTGTTAATACAGACGTGCGGTCGACTGTACCTTTTGTGTGAGTTAATAAAGTTCTTACTGGAATTTTATGTTGCCCCGCAACTGCTGAGGAATATAACGTTCCGTGACAGTTGACGTCCAGAGAACACACATATAGGCTAACATATACGTAGAACTTGCATAGTTTTGTTCAAGTTACACGCACGTGTCTTCCGGGTTTAACCCGAAAGACATCGGAAATATTAGCAACCATAGGTTGATGGAAAGTGGTAAATAGCTTGGCATGCTGCTGGCCAGCTCTCGACCCCGCTCAGCAGCTTCTTAGTACTGAAATCTGGTGCAGGTGCTAGTGAAGACTTCGGTACAGAGGGCAATGGTCAGCCAGCAAAACTACAGCAGACAAAGACTGCTGATTTTGCCCGTTCCTATGGACTATTAACACGTTCAACGCCGGGAACCCTCCTGGAAGGTTCACTCAAGTCGCATGTGGGATGCCGGGAGTCCTCGCGGGCGGCTCATTATAAATGCAGGTTTTTCTTAGCGAACACAGCATTATAAACTATAAAAATAAAATTAGATGTATATTTTAACAAGGTTTGTTAGCATCCTCCTTGATTTTGGAATACAAGAAATTTTATTTTCAAAAAAATTTGGTTATCCGGTAGCACAAATTTCAGGGGTGGCAAAACATTTTCACGGTTACTCTCAATTTTTTTTTTTTTGAGGTTATGAAACTCGTTCCTTGTCAAAATGGTAAAATTAACAGTTGTTTTGACTTCTTTAGTTAGTCCGTTCGTCTGTCACAGCTGCTTTTTTCAAGAACTTCGAATGCTTATAGACTTCACATTTGAAATTAATAATAATAATTATAAATACTGCTTGTCCATTTACATAACAAGTATTTTTAGGGTTCCATACTTCAAAAGAAAAAACCGAACCCTTATAAGATCATTTCGTTGTCCGTCTATCTGTCCGTCAGTCAAGACCCTTTTTCTCAGGATTGCGAGGAGCTATCAAGTTGAAATTAATATCAAATACTCAGGGATGCAATCCCTTGAAGTAATGAAAAAATCAAACTTCTAAGTCAACGCAATTAAAAGATACGGGCGTATATGTTCCAAAATCAAAACCTATAGGGTCCCATTGACCTAGAATCTTGAAATTTGGCAAGAAGCAATGTTATGTAGCACAAGTAAAGCAAAAACACTGGAAACCGTAAAATTGTAGTTACATACAAAAAAAAAACAAAACTATTTACATACAGTAACGCTCGAAACTCCAGTGGCATGCTAAGGACTACATTGCTATGAACTGTGCGAGCACGATACAGCCAGCGCGTGTGCGTGTATGAGTGAAATAACATTATATTTTTGTTACATTTAGAATGCGCGTCTTAGTGGCGACCTGTTCTTACCATTACATTGTTAAAATTCGCGCAAATGTAACATGTGCTGGTAGCTGTTTGGGCTAAGCAATGGATTCACGAACAACGAAGTCTGACCACATCCTTACTCTTCGGCAAATTGCACAGAAGACCGAGGAGTACAATCAGCCGCTGTGTATGGTATTTGTGAACCACGAAAAAGCCTCGAAATATGGGCAGTTCTGGCCTCTTTGCAACGATGTCGAATTGACTGGCGTTACATCGAAGTGTTGAGATGTTTGTATGACGCTGCCACGATGACTGTCCAGATCCAGGACCAGAAAACCAGCCCCATCCAACTGCTCAGGGGGGTGAGACAGGGGGATGTAATATCCCCAAAACTGTTTACAAATGCGTTGGAAGACGTCTTCAAGACGCTGGACTGGACTGGACAGGGTATCAACGTGAACGGCGAGTACATTTCATGTCCTAAAGAAGGTTGCTGGGACGGACTGGATGCGGAAGGCAGAAGACAGGGTGTTGTGGCGTAGCCTGGGAGAGGCCTATGCCCAGCAGTGGACTCCGATAGGCTGAGTTGATTGATTGATTGAAGTCTGAGTTCGAGTCTTAATTAGAATGCGTGGCTGTTCTTTGTTTCTTTAAAACTATAATAATATTTGTATTTTAAGCAAAAACTTGTTAGGTACCTAATATTTATGTATATTTATAATGTATTCATGCTTATTATTTATTTATAAGAAGTTAAATATTAGTTATGGTATCAGTACTTAACTATTTATGTGATTATGTATTTAATTTATCTTTTCGGTGTTGGAAGGTGGAAATAAAAAAGTAGTACTGAATGATAACAAAAATTGTTATTCGTTTTATTTATTTATAAAATTAACAAACTTTTATGAGAATTGTGACGTCATATTCCTGCCTATATAAAAGAAGTTCTGTTGTTTTCCGTACATAAGATGTTTTTGTTGTATACCCACAATAACATAACAAGGAGAGGTTATTCTAATAACACAAATATAATTGTTGATACCCATTTATTATAGGTATCGGTATTAAGAAGAGTTTATTGAAAACTAATAGGTATATGATTTAGACTTTATGAACATGTTTTTTTTATGTAACGTCACAATGAATGTAGGTATAGAGGTTATAGCTTAAGTGTTCATTTTCTTGACGAAAATAAGATTGAAACTAAACCTCAATTTAAGATCATTAAATAATTACGTATATATCAATAGGCATTACTAAATATTTAGTTACCTACACCGTCTAATTATTAAAACCAAAACATCTAAATAGGTTATTTGGATATAGGATATTTGGATATAGGTTATAGGATATTTGATAAATAGGACAATTGTCTTGGATAAATGTTATTTGTGTCAACTCATCAGTTGGGTAAATGTTGCGCACAGTAAGTAGCAAGATATCGTCTAACACTTCTACATAAGTAGAACTGTCGGCGCGTGGAGGAATAAAAGCCAGTTCTCCTGGCCCTGCTGCACTCATCCAACCGCACATATTAATTGTAATTCGACCTGAGTCTGTATTAAAGATTACGATTTTATCACACCAGCGAGGTCATCCTTGCGCCATAAATGAAGCCTACCCTTTTGACTAGATTTGAATGTCTTTTCATCTGAAAATATGGCAGTATTCCAGTCAAAATCTAAATAATCCCGTGCGAAACGTAATCGTTCTTGTTTATATCTTTCTGTCAAGAAGGGCTTTTTAGCTAGTCTTCTATGATCCAAGTCTTCAGCGTGGAGGGCACGGCGAACAGTTTGCAATGAGGTGTCGAATAATACCGCAAACGCTCTAGTTGGTTTGAAACCATTTGTTTCATACTCGCCCACCATATGTCGTCCATGCGCCTCGTTAAGCGACGGCCGTCCACTTCGCTGTCGACTAGCAAGGCTCTTCCTCATATCTCTTGATCCAGCGACTTACAGTATTCTTCTAAAACAAAAAAAAAGTGATATTAGGCAGCTATAATAAAATACTAAAGTGACTTCATTTTTATATAATATAATAATATTTATTTAATATAATATTAAAACTCTGCATTTATAAATCCAATCAAATTATTTATCTTTTAGGCCTCATGATGGATTTAAAAAGCAATAAAAACATTTAATTTATGTGTCACCAAATAATTTTAGGTTTCCTATTTTAGGTTTTAAATTTCTATTTTTAAATTAATGAGTGACGATCAACGTAAAAATGGAACACTGAACGTTAATCAGCTGTTATAAAATAATAACGAGTGGGTCATTTTTAAAAAATACATGATGTAAGTATGCCATTCATATCAAAAATTAAAATGATTACATCGAATGAAAATTTCGGCAGAGGTTGGACACCCCTGTCTTGGGATCAGACCAAGCGATTATACTATTTCATCATTTTTGTATTTTTTATTATTTCACGTCTCCACCGCACTAGTACATGTACACCCAGGCATACTAAATATAGCAACAAGAAATTCTGAAAACACTATTTTACTTTGTTTTAGTGTTTTATGATACGGTTTCAAACCTAATGCCGACGACCCACCTCGAGGGTTCACTTTAGCTCAAATGTAATGCCAGTGACCCTCCTGGAGGGTCCACTTGCAATATGTATGGCGTGGCATGGCGTATGAGCTCAATGAAAGGTGGGTAGAGTCGAAAGTGTTAACTACTATGGACCCGGCTCATAGGGTCCCATGCAAGGCACTACTAAGAGTATGTGGTGTTCTGTGGGGTAATTACATACGTAACACACAATGATAATGCCTTTTTATTTTGACAGTAATGTTGACTGTGTTGAGCAGATGATTGTTTCAAACAGCAATGAATGTGCAATTTCCGTCAAAATCTTTTTACACGAGCGACACTCATGTCGACTGATGCAGTTGCTTCCGTCGTCGGCGGGTGTCGTGTGCTGGCCCTCTAGCAGTGGTGACAATGTTATGTGGCTTCGATGCTACTAGGGTTTTCACTGAAGACACCGTGCGGTGAACACTGGTAATTTCTCGCCAGCCAAACTCTGATGCAGTGTAGAATTGCCTTATAATGCACTCGTATTGTATCCTCTACAGCCTCACAGATCGTCACTGTGGTTTGAGCGAACTTTGCCGTCTTTCATAGAACTGTAGCCATAGATGTTTCTAGAATTGAATGTTTCAAACAATAATTGTCGTCTTGGTTAATTTTATGAAGTTACGTACGTCTTGTTGCATAGATGTTTGAACTTTAAACATTCAGAGTTATTATTTCAAACATCTTTGCAATAAGATGTAAACAAAGTCAAAAAATATGAATGTTTTTATGATCAACTTTGGACGTTAATCCAGATGTAACTGTATCTATTTCTATCTCGGAAACGTAACGCTTTACGAGGTTTGGTGTTATTATGTTTTCTGTTAAATTGTGTGTGTACATTGATGTCAGCTATCAATTTATATAGATTACATGCGTTGCCGTCATATTGAAAAAAAAAACAATATAGCGGACAATAGATACGCCACGGATCTTCATAGCCTTTTAGTTACCTATTTAAACCCTAAAAAAATTTAAAGAAAATTAAGACTGACCCTCAATCTATACAAATATATAAAAAATTGAAATGTATATTTGTAATATCAAACTAGCAGCTTTTTACTAAATGCATATGAAATTATATTTATGTGGCACTAATAACAATATTTTTATGTCTCTCTTTCTGTATGTATGTTCCGGCTTACTTTTTATTGACATACCACGCGAGTGCAAAGCCGCGGGCGGAAGCTATATCTATATATAAACAGTAGGTTACCGCTTCTCAGGCAAACAGAAAATATATCGCAATGTCTGGAAAAATACGCGACTCTCAGCGTAGAAATCGGAACCCTACAATACGGGTTAACCTGTATTGCAGGTTTTCAACCTAACCCGAATACTTAGGTACCTAATCTGATTAAAACCCCTCTAACCTTATCGGTCCCTGTTCTAGACCCGATATTATTTGTCTTGTGACTAAGAAAATGCTTGGTTATTTAATTTTGATAAAATGTTATACTCAGTTACATTGACAAACTGATTAAATTCTCAGTTTCCTTCTCTCCATTTTTTTTTTTCAGGTTTGTCTTTTTCGCCAACTCAAATAGCAATACGCGGTGAAGTTGGACAATCAATAAATACCTCATTGAATCCACTCAGAGCACCAATTTCAGATATCACCTTCATTTATAGTGTTTTCTTTTAAAATTATGTCAATCTATCGTGTATATTTTATGTTGTTGTGAAGCAATCTATATAATACGAATCATATAAGTAAAACAATTTGCGGCATTGTTAAGTAAAATTATACAGATAACTGCCCCATGACTAGTAAGACAAGTAAATAGTAACCTCGGTAGTTCCGTTGAGACGCACTTCCATTGTCCAAGCGCCTCGCACATTACTCCACCAATTTGTTAAGAAGGAACACGACCGCCGCGGAAACTGCCTGATAGACAACGCTTTTGTGCCTTAATGAATACTGTCAGACGAACAAACGTTACACCACGGGAAGACTAATGTGGGCCACCTTCCACCCTTGTTATCTTTATGGCCGTACCTATTGTTTATATTGAGCGATGTCATGATTTAACGCTTGCCCCTTTTACCCAGCTGACTAATAAATATTTAAATGAAACTCATTGTTTTAATGCAGTTTCCCACAGTTTCTTCATATACTTCTGTGTAGCATTTTTTTTTTTGTCAGTATACACTTAATTAAATGTCATGTTATTCACACTACTTAATATATCTCTACTTACGTAATATTTTCACGCTTTATTTTAAGTGAAAAATACATATATTATATTATTTAATATATATATAATATGATTACTGTTTTAACAGGATATTATGATTTTTTATACTTCTTACTTGTTTATCACTGCGGGTAATACTTGAGAAAGACGAAAGGTAATTATTAAAAATTGATTAGTTTGTTTAACACTGAAAACATTGAGCAAACCGCTGCGGTGTACGGAACTGAGGCATTGCACCAGGAACAAGTTCAATTAACGAACAATGCAGAGAAATCTTAACAGCGTTTTCTTGTTCAGCGCTGCATGAAAGAGAATCAATTAGCCCGTAAAGTGAGTGCCAAAGAGACAATGGAGAGTATTGGGTTCCGCGCACCTCTCTTTACGAACACCTCGGTAAAGCAAGCGTTTCGCTCAGATTGGACAAAGAATACACAAATAGTTCTAACACTTAGTTACCATGTAGAATTTCTAATGTGCTTAAACTTAGATACCTACTAGGACAAAGTTTTAAACATAGTTTTAAATTAAAATAATTTAGTTCATCAACGACTTTCAAAATGAAGATTACCTATTACAAGCAATATTTTCGATCAAAATCAACTTTCGCATAAAAGCAATCAGAACCCTAACATTTGCACGTTTCTATACCTACGTATACCTACTGTACGTTATGTGTAGGTACGTGGCTAGACAAGCGAAACGAATGGATGGGAGTGACGACAGCAGAAATCTATACTCTACAGGAAAGCAAAAGCAAAAAAGTAGTTGGAAACATCGATGAGCATTGCCTCACCGGCTGGATGAACAAAATAGGCTTTTCCGTACTTCATTCTCTTACAAATAAGAGAATGAAGTACGAAAAAGCCTAGTTTGTTTTGAATTGCTGTTTTGAAACTTCGATTCAACTCGAAGGTTTTATTTTTAATGTCACGAGAACACCAAAGAATTCTGAGATGACACTCGTACTTTCACTGAGTATCACCAACTATAATTTTTGAAGCTTCATCTACCGTGAATAAATTCCTGTCTTCTATTAATTAAGTTAATTATAGGTAACTACTTTTAATGAGCAAAACAAAAGCCTGCCATACACAGTAATTAATTAAATAAAGTTCAATTTACTTAATAACTAATAGTTGTTTTGAAAAGAACTATTATTGAGTCCTGGTGGTCCCTTGACAAGCAAAAATAAACCTTAGATACCAAAATTTACCGACGTACAGTCAGCCATCAACAAAACTGGGAAAAAACTCGAAGTACTAAGAGTTGCTAGATTATTTAAGTTGGTTTCGTACCCAATAGGTCCTACTTTAATAATCAATTTCGATAATATTTTATAAAATAAAGTATATTTTATGAAATGATATACGTATGTTATACCTACACTGATATGAAACGAATCGGCAACTTAAATCCATTTCCAATTGTTAGTTGTGAGTGACTGACTAATTTAAAGGCTTGTTAAATATCAAACGTTTCAATTTAAACTTTCAAAATTTCATTATAAGTTTATCTACAAATTCAGTTTACTAAATTGATAGTAAAGTACCGATAGATGTTAGAAACCCAATTAAAATGTTGTTTTCGCTTGGGAATCGTTCATTTAGTGGTCACCATTTTGTATAAGTTGGCACGGTATACATAGGATCGCACGACGACATATTACGCTATACATTTCTAGTATAAGCTGGCTTATCATTGTACGAAAAACCTATACAATGCGAGGTCAGATAAAACTGAAAATGTATAGATTGATGTGTCGCCGTGTGGTACCTATCTTATTTTTCTTTATTTTTTTTTTGTCGTTAATGTCACTGCTGGGCAAAGGCCTCCCTACTCTCTTTCCACCTCTCTCTGTCCAGAGCTGCCAAGTACCAATCATTATCAAAGGAGTCCAGCTCATCCCGCCATTTCTGTCTGGGCCTGTCGCGATGTCGTTTGGCATTAGCGGATCCCACGTGTCTGTTATCTTTATTTTATTTTTTTATTATTTATGAAACCTTTATACGTCTTTTTTTTTCGGAAGGGAGTGTCAGACTCTTACTGACTAAAACCCACCCATGTTCCTTCCTTCGCCCTTTATGTTCCGGGGTAGCGGTAACCCTTTCGGACAATCCCGCTGAAACCTTTATACGTCTAAGTTTATAATATAGCACTTCGTCTATTAAATAAATTAACCTCGTTATTATGTATAAGACAAAAACAACGTGGCATAAAATATGATGGGCGGCCACGCGACCTCAGGCCGTCACGTACCAAATACTTACATCTGAAACAAAACCACACAGAGCTTACAACGCAAAGTTCCATACCACACATTGACTATTAATCCACTACATAGAAAATGCAATACGTTCTCCCGACTGCCGACTGCCGAGCTATCCGTGAAGGCTGAGAAAGCAATATAAATATACCTTCATATGTACTGGGTGCCGAACATTGACACAGAGTAACGAGAGGCCCGTGGCATTAAATTTTCAGCCCCCGCCGCATCGCCACACGACATGGGCTCAAATTGAAGTAAATCGGACCACGTCTACTCGCTGCCCGAGCCTATATTATGTATGTGTCTGCAGATAAATGACATTATTGATGCATTTACCTGCAAGCATCATAATTACGTTTATACTAAGTCATCACTGTAAAAGAACAAAATCTACTAAATTCTACGTATTTCACTCTCAGACAATGCACAGCCTAAACCACTGGGTCTAGAAATATGAAATTTCGCACAAGAATTCCTTAAATAAGAAGGATTTTTGAAAATTCATCTCCATTTAGTGTTAAATCCTGTTTAGGGGATTTTTTTAGGCCATTTTGTGTTAAAACCTTGTTCAGGGGGAACACATTTAGGAGATGAATTTAAATATAAAAAATAATAAAAGTACTTCATTTTTTGTCGATAATGTTCCCATCGGGCACACGGCTTATAACACAGAAATTGATAAATATGATAAACTGTAAAACAATCTGTCTTTTGTCTCAATAGACAAGTTAGTTGCAAGTCTAAAGTCAGGAGGTGCTTCTAGCCTGTTGTAGCTTAATATAAAGGGTAACTGAGAGCTCAAATTAGATCTCACAGTCCACGTCGATGATGCACACAGTGCACGTACCGCATCTAATCTCGAAGGCATTGCCCTGAATCGATGATTATCTTATATCTTGGGTTTTCTCATACCTTTAAGATGAGTAGGTAAACAAAAAATTATGCACATATTTAATTGGCCGAATAATGCATAGAAATTCACACATTGGCTAATGCAGGATAATAGGTTCGACAAATTGAGCGCATAAATTTAGCAGTCGTTCCAATATTATAAACTGGTGTTAATTCCGGTTAATATGCGAAGTGTAATTTTGAATACAGCGTCGGTGCAGTGCTGGTGGTCTCATGAATAAAGAATCCGATTAAACTGACCTATCGTGGTGCGCCAGCCAGCCGACCGACACGGGAGCTGTGAAAATTTTACTAGTGCCAATCATAACCAGGATTACCATTTTATAGCATGCAACGCAATTGTACTTGACTTCTTTGCCTCTACTGCTAGTCTGATGTGAGTGTGGGGTTTTAGAAACATTTTTATAAATTTTTTCATTTCTTACGGTAAGTTCATTTATTTTTTTTATTTATTTAGGATCTCCAGCAAAAGATATACACAATACATGGCATATAAATAAAGGGCAATATCAGCTATTAAATAGGTGTACTCCTTCATTGACAGGGGTTCACAGGATGCAAGTTAAAATATAATTATTTTATTTATAGGACACTACAAACATATTTCTGTGCCACTCCAAAAACCAACACAGTTTCGAAACAAAAGTGAACCATATACATACTATTGCATAGTGCCTCTCCCACAATTCGATTGATCTATAGAGCATAGCTACGTCAACTGCGGTCAAGCTTTAGATGGCAGATCATTTGTTGCACATAGAGACGCGAGCCCCAGTGAAATGGACAGCCAAATCATGCCAATATCTACGGAAGGATTAATAGACAACCCTTCAGGCTAGGCCACACTGGACACAGTTGCAACTTGTAGTGCGTGCCACAAAACGCATCGCGTACACACTACAGCTGCATTACATTTAGTACTATGTCATGTCTCACAAGACCTTTTCGCTACACACAATCATCCATAAACAGTGTGGTCCTTTATAAATATTAGAAAAATAAATGAATACTGACGATGAATTCAGCACATGATTGTAGATTTAGAGTTGTAGACCCCAGTTTCATTTATCCCAAATTTTTCGTAAGTTATTAAAAAAGCAGCTGTTGACCGTGTTTGTTCTTTTGTTTCATACAAAAGTGCAAACACGGTCAACAGCTGCTTTATAAACAGCTGGTTTCCTTTTTAATTATTGACGAAAAATTTCTACGCTGGTACTTCTAGAATCATGTACCGAATTCATAGTAACTAGATATCCGTGATGGCAACAGTTCGCGCATCGAAATCCCTTACACCCTATTCCTTTGAATAACCAGAGATCAGAATAATATGCTACCTAACGTGTAAAATACATATACCCAAACTTAACATAATGATTTTAACAGTATCGTATTAAACTGAAAGTCGATGTCAAAACTCAAGGGAAAAGCCTATAACGGTGACGATGATGGCATTTGTAACACAATGAACAGTTATAATCCTATACTCGGAGGACGCCCTTGTGAGTCGGCTCGCATCGACGCGGAAGTAATATGTCACACCATAAGGTTAATTTAACGGAAATTATACGAACGTAATCTGACGCGTTTGTTCCGCAGTGTCAGACGTGCACGGTTGAGCCCAGTAATTGTCTGTGTTTCTTGCAGTGTTTGGAGAATTGGGGGTAGCCATGGGGGTATAATCGGGGAGTGATATGAAGATTCGAATGACGTTATTGCGGCGCACGCTATTTCGAAAAACTTTACGAGTGGTACGCCAGTTCAAAAACACATTGGGTCGAAAACCGTTATATCGAATGACGTTGTCGCGGATACGCGGATTCGAAAAACTGTTTGAATGGTACGCTAGTACGAAAGTCTTGGTATCGTGGAGTTTTTTGCCGGCTCTTCTCCATAGGAAACGACCAACTGGAACCGTGCACCTAGCTTCTGACGTTTCACAAGTGCACATGCGTCACAATAACGTCATTCGAATCTTCATATCACTCCCGTATAATCGTACCTTTTGAGTAATGGAATTAAGTAGTATAACTATAACTTCTTGTAAGTAAAAAATATTAAGAAAGGACTCCCGAAGTGAAGGCTGATAGACAACCAGATAACGCTTCTGTTCAATCCTTGTCTGTATGGTCTATTTCAAATGTATCTAAAGAAAGTTTAAACAAACTCTGTTTGGGTTAAATTCTTACGCAATCACTCACTATAGGTAATTAGTAACACACACTTCTGTTTTAGAATGTTTCGAATTTATCTCACCATTTTTTTTAACAATTCTTCTTTAAATCGCCTTATTAAATTGTAATTAAAAAACATCGACCAAAATTGGGGTTATACACACATCTCTAGTGATTAAAATTAGAATGTCGGGTTTAAGTGTTAAATAAATCAAATCAAAGCAATCAACTGTAAGTGTCATTACAAATTGGCATCCACAGGTACGTTTTATGATAAATTTGTTAACATTTTCATCAGATAGTTTTGGAACAGACCCGATATATTACTTTACTCTATGGAACAGACCATAGTTTTAAATCTTTGTGGAGTCTACCCTCCCTTCTGATAAAGTGACGGCGTTGAGCATTCATTTTGGCAAGTCGACAGACACGACACGACACGACACGGCTAGTAATCGCGGAACAAAAAATCCTGGCATAAATAGACGTATTTGTCTATTTATGCCAGACCACAGCCCCTCATATCTTTTCCCCTGGCCCCGAGGCAATCGTCGCCATATTTATTTGCTATCGTAGTCTATGGTTGTCTACAACCGCCAAATATTACATAGTGTCAGTGTGTAGATACCTACTTTCTGATACTTTACAATTACCTAGATATTCAATTTATTCCTATAGCCTTATAAATTGACTCCTGTAATAGTGAAATTGTAATAATTGAAGTATGTTTCTCAAGTGCTATTTTGTCAATTGCGGCAGTTGACGAAATTACGTCAATATTTACTTTTTCCCAAGACCGAGACTGGGAAAAATCTGGAACTTCAAAAGTAAAAAACATGCGAGTATTATGGGTGTCTTAAACATGTTGTGAAGAAGTTTATCACCTATAGACAAGCGAGACCTTGTCTTTGTGTTAGCGCCTATCACACGTTGTTTTTAAGGCAATGAAATCAGCAGTTGCATTTATCAAAGTATGCACACTAACCACACTTTTACAGATATTACGATAATATGTCAACCAAAAAATGTCAGGCTATAATATTTTCGAAAAATAATAAAAACATTAATTATGATTACAACATCAGGGGAGTAGTAGTAGATAAGGTAAAAGTGGTGCGTGATCTGGGTATTACGTTTGATTTGGTTTTGTCATTTAGGCCCCACTATGATCACATTTGCAATAAGGCTAACCGCTTACTGTATTTTATATCACGAAATGCCAAACCATTTAAACATCCGCAAACTTTGTTAATACTGTATTATTCCCTGGTAAGATCTATATTAGAGTACTGCTCCTGTGTGTGGTCTCCAATATATAACACTCGCATAGATCGCATAGAATCTGTGCAGAGAAGGTTTATCAGAGTTTTAAGCGCGAAATATGGCATCAGACGTAAACTACCCAATTACAATCAGCGGCTCACGCACTTTCACATGAAGAGTCTTGAGAGAAGAAGATGGGTTAGTGATTTAGGTACGTTGCATAAAATTGCTAATGGCTCATTTGACAATTAATTACTTGACCAGATAAACTTTAAAATACCAACTCGATCTGTGCGCACTCCAATATTATTCAGTATTCCCGCTAGTAACAATAATGTTTCTGAAAACAATCCGTTATACAGAATGTGCAGTCAATATAATGCAATATACCCAATATGTCAATATTATATAAGGTAGACATGTTTTGAACAGTTTTAGCAAATTTAGATAATCTTTTTATAAATTGTAATTACAACAGTGTCATTTATTACCTTCTCCATATTTTTTCACATTTACTGTTACTAATGAAGCATGTTAAACATTGAATGCTGTGTACAGTAATAATTGGACTTCAGACTTATGTAGGTACTGTATGTTGTCATAACTGTGCTGAATTGTCTTAGTCTGTAGTCTGTTACTGTACTTATTAAAATAAAATAATCATGGACTAAAGTGCATCATTGAACAATCATGTTATTTATATGTACCTTAGCTATTTTAAATAGGTATAAATTTCATTATTTATAAGAAAAGCACAACTCATTTAACACAATCACTAATAACAAAAACAAACAGAAAACAAAAACAACAATGCAACAACAACAACAACAACAACAACAAACAACAACAACAATGGAATGTATTTCCAGGAATTAATGCTATACAGCCACTTGATTTGACAACTCAAACCATGTGATCACACCGCAACACCACTTACTGAGGATATGAATCAGACAACCAACGTCACATCAGAACCGAACTGTTACTGCAAGATCTGATCCAAGATACGAGAACAGCAAAAATATTTTTTTATTATTTCACTCGCAACTCTTCATACAGTCAACTATTCTTAGGCTGCGGTCACACCGGCCGAAAATAAAAACTACATTTTTTTAAAAGCTGGCAGCATCATCTAGCCACACCAGGGAAACTAGTAGATATCTTAGCAGAGACGCAAAGATCACAGAAAACAACGCATTTAAAAGTTTCCTTTTAAATACGTTGTTTGCTCACATACATGCGTACATGATAGTTTGGAGCCGTTAGTGCGCGTCAGTTTGCTCACATAACTACACACTTCCGACTATCCGGCCGCACCCAGGACACACAGTGTCCGATGTGTGCGGACGCTAACGTTCCAATTGGAAGCTGTTTGTGTACACTGCCATCTACTTTTATATTGCTGCCTTCAATCGGTTTGAGTAATCGCGTTTATATGTATTGTGAGTATGACCTATGAGATATACGAGTATACAGGGTGGCAGGGACATCGTCGCGCAAACGTCGAGAAAAGGTTACACCTGATGCCATAAATAAAATTACGAAAGTCATTCATCTCGGAAATGACTGGTTTAAAAAAAATCATTTTTGAGTGCGCAATGTATTGTAAACAACGCGATCAAAACGCTCCGCGGATGGCACGCGCGCGCGCGCTACCTAGCGCGATACCGCGCGCTGCCCTTTCGAGTTTTATTTACAAGTGAATTTACTATTATTTATTATTATTTAATTAAAGTCTCATTGGTTTAGATATAAATAATGATTTTATACAGTTTACAGTAAAAAAAATAATGCAGAAAAAAACGTAAAAAAACAAGAAAAAGCCGACGAAAAATTTCAACGCAGGGGGACCCAGAATCATGTACTGAATCCATGGTAAGCGATTGCGCAACGACAATACGACAATAAATTGGACTGCGTATATCCAATGACGTTCTCAGTCTGCATACGAAAATTCAATAGTTTAGTTACTATAACTATTCAAAGCCACAGAGGGCCCATCACTACACACATACTATTTAGTTTGTTTCAAAAAACACTTTTGTTATTTCGATGTTAGGATGCATTTGGTAGTTCCAAAATACTCTTAAGCTATTGCCAGTGTTGTCTCCACATTGTATTATGGAACATAAATATTAAGTGCCTGTTTTGTCTGAAGATCTGTTTGGCCTTCTTTGTTCGCACAAAAATTTCATGTGAGCATCTTTTGTTATACCTATTAATATAATTGTATTGTAATTATTAATAAAGGCTTAGGTAACAATAGCCTCGGACTTACAACGTCGCGAATTACAGGTTGAGGTTGGTTGGTTGGTTGGTTGATTGTTGGTTGGTTGGTTGGTTGGTTGGTATGTCAAAATGACAGCTTACTAAATGCATATAAAAGTATAAACTTATATCAAAAAACATTTTTTTAAATTTGTCTGTCTGTCTGTCTGTTTGTAGTGACTGGACCGATTTTGACGGGACTTTCACAGGCAGATAGCTGGTGTTATAATGAGTGAAAAACAGAAAGAAGAGAAAGAAAATCAAAAAGTATCAATGTCACGCGAGCGAAGTCGCGGGCAGCAGCTAGTAATCAAAAATATAAAACTAAGGGAAGAACTCTAGAATTTAAAACTCAAGTTTTAGAACATTTATCAAGGTAGATATTATACTAAAGTAGTTCTGAAGTTTAACTGAGAAATTACATGAATTATAAATACTTTTAAAAGTGACTATTATGAAACTCTCACAAGACTGCCAGCGAAGATTACTGAATGTCAACAAAGACCAACAAAGGGCGGAGTTTCTTCTCAAATCTGGTTTTGCGGAGAAAACGCGTCGAAATTCATTGGGATCTAAGTTATAACGAAAGTGTGCGGTAGCTAACACCCCAACCAAGCCTTTAGGGTAAAAGGTACCTGTAACTTACTTCACCTTATAGCTTCCGACATAACTTCCTCGGCGTATCACGCCTGAATCGTGATAATATAACTAGATACACTCACAACGCACCTATTCCACACGAAAAAGTTTCAAAACATTTAAGCTGAACTTTCATAAAAAGATTTAAAGATTGTTTTTGTTGGATTTCAAAACTTAAATCTAAGTAAACTGCGAAAAGTGTGGAGATATTAATTCTTTTCTCCTGGTTATATTTTTATTATCTTATTAAACTGTCAGAATGTTAAAGATTGTGCCATTTTCGTTCCCTATTCTATTCGTTGGTTAGAGAGATTTACGAGAGAGGGAAAGAGCCTTTATTTTATTATCCGGCTCTTTGTGGTGAATGTTCATTTCATTTCTTTAAAAAAATTTGTTCCGTTCCTGGTTTCCTTACTATTGCTGTCCAGACGTACAGGGAATTCTTGTATAGACATAATTTATATGTCACGAGCACTCTTGTAGCGAAACGATAGAATCCTCGGAATAGTTTAACAAAACATTTCTGCTACAAAGATTGCGGTTCTCTTCTTTTTGTATTGAATTGATTTCTATTGCAATGAAAAATTGTAGTTTAAGTCTGTATTTTTAATAGGTTTCTTTGCAGTTTTTACAAACATGTTTTTATTTAACCACTAACTTTTGCCAGTGGCTTCTCCAGCGTGGAGGTCGGAAACTGCATAGTTTCCGACCTCCACGCTGGAGAAGCGGAACGTACGTGCCCACGGGAACGTAAAAAGTATCCTATGTGTTAATCCAGATCGTAAACTATCTGTGTGCCAAATTTTATCCAAATCTGTTAAGAGATTTTTGCGTGAAAAAGTAACAAATATCCATCCATCCATCCATCCTCACAAACTTTCGCGTTTATAATATTAGTAGTTAGTAGAAAGTAGGATTGACCTATCATGAGCCTGGGTGTTTGTTTGCTTGTCCAATAATTCTCAATTAATAATTCCCAGACCTCAAAACGTCCTGCAAACTAGACAAATATTATGTTCCAAACGGGGCAAAGCCGCGACCCGTAGCTCACAAGCCAATCTCTCAACCACTGCACCAAACACGGAGTCGAATTTAATTACCATTCCTTTTTAGGGTTCCATGCCCAGAGGGTGCCAACGGGACCCTATTACTAAAGTTCTGCTGTCCGTCCATCCGTCCGTTTGCCACAGGGTTGTATCTTTTGAACCGTAATAAGTAGAGACACTTGACATTTTCACAGAGTGGCTACTACTGGCCGCTTGTTGTTAAACAACAAATAATATAAAGTTATAAATTAAAGGGAGTCCCACTCCCCACACACCCTACCCTCACACATACACCCTACGCATTCACAAATAAACAATCATACAAATACCTACTAAACATATTGTGTTAATATAACAAGCACCAATCATTTTAACTAATTTCCTTTTCTCTTTATTTTTATTTTTAATTTTAACCTTAATTTTAATTCTTACCGCATTGATTATTCAAAGTACATTAACATTAAAATGTAAGCACTACCCAAGAGTTGGAGACCTGGTGACCTGAAATACAGACCTCACGTCTAGTTTAGGCACCAGTCTCCCACAGTATAATGATACCTCTTTAATGTACATATATTGTGGTGAGAAAATAAATTATTATTACTATGTCGTTTATTTATTTAATTGTCTTATTTTATTACATTTTTAAATATTAGTATTAAAAAAAACATTTAAAAATATAAAAAAATTGTGATCCACCGGTGTCGGGAGCAGGGTCCAAGCTACCTGTGGTTAGGGCTCCAGAGACGCCGTATCGAGGAGTACTGCCTTCTGAATCAGGCCCTTGATCCAACCGCCTAACGAGAGCCTCGATAGATGTTGATCGAGGCTTTCGGCCATCAGGCCATTGGCCGATACGACAACCGGCACAATGACAGTCAAGTTCACATTCCACATGTCAAAAACCTCGTGTGCTAAGTCAAGATATTTGATTTGTTTATCTTTCTCAGCTTTCATGAGGTTCCCGTCATATGGAATGGTAACACCGACAATCATTGCGCGGCACGCTAATCGATTTATCACCACTATATCAGGTTTGTTGGCGACAACAGTCCTGTCAGTGATGATAGACCGATCCCAGTATAATGTGACATGGTCATTTTCGAGAACTGGGTCGGGCACATACTTGTAGTATGGTACCTCAGAGTCGACAAGTTTATATTTCAAAGCAAGTTGCTGGTGAATAATCCTGGCTACTTGGTTATGCTTGAGCAAGTACTCGCGGTTAGCCAGACGAGAACAACTAGAGATAATATGTCTGATGGACTCACCCGGACGGTGGCAGGCCCGACACACGTCAACCATCCCATCCTTCATAATATGTCTGCGGTAGTTATTCGTCAAGATAACTTCGTCCATAATTGCACAGACGAAACCTTCAGTTTCCCCGAAAAGGTCCCTAAAACGTAGCCAGGATACGGACGCTAAGAAGTCTACACCGGGCTCATGAAGAGCCCGATAGAAGCGCCCGTGAAGCTCCTTGCTTTGCTATACCTCCTTGCGATCATCGGTAGTAAGTATTACAGCTTTGCGCCAGTTCTTTTTAGCCATGGAGAGCAGGGTGAGCCCCTTGTCCACGGTAACCACATCACGGTGCATACCTACTTCGGCTTTTAAAAAATATTGTCTGAGATTGCACACCTCTCGGTTGTGGAGGGTCTTGGCGTTTAAAAAGCCTCGACCCCCGCATTTCCGCGGGCTGTACAATCTCATCACTCATGATCGTGGATGATGCATCCGGTTTGCGGTCAGTAGTGTACGGACCCTTCTATCCAAGGCATCGAGTTCGGTCTGAGTCCATTTGAGTATGTCGAAAGAGTACATCAAGACCGGCATGACCCAACTGTTGAAGGCGCGCACCTTGTTTCAGCCTGAAAGAAGGCTAATTAACACCTTCAGGCGACCAAAGAAGCGCTCCCTCAGAGCTTGCTTCATGTCAGCAACGTTGATGCCTAACGCTTCTGACATACCCAAATAGCTTTCGGATGAGGGGAGGGATCTAAGGTATATGGAATCTGAGAGTTGAATTCCCCTAGGATTCCATAATCTCCCCTCGCTTTACATGCATGACTGCACATTTGTCGACACCCAATTCCATCCTGATGGCGCTACTTAAAGTTTCAGTTACCTTCAGTAGCTCCAGCATTTGCAATTTGTTGGGGGCAAAGAGTTTCAAATCATCCGTTCAGAGGAGGTGAGATATGACCTGACCGCCTCTCTTCAACCGATAGCCTAGACCTGAATCCTCCAGCAATGTGCTTAAAAGATTCAGAACCAAGCAGAACCCAAGTGGACTCAAACTGTCGCCCTGAAATATTCCCCGTTTGATCCATACTGGCTCATTATTCCCCTGGATCTGTCGACACCCCGGATATCGAAGGACTATCCTCCATTGTCTCATGCACGACTCAAGGAAGCTGCGTAAAGTTTCATCGATCTTGTACAACTCCAGCACCCTCATGAGCCACGCATGTGGCACCGAGTCATAGGCCTTCTTATAGTCTATCCAGCATGTCGACAGATCCTTGCGGGATCGACGAACCTGTTGGCTAATGGCCATGTCGATGAGGAGTAGCTCCTTAGAACAGCGGGACCCATTCCTACATCCATTTTGAGAGGCAAACATAATCATTATTATTATTTTAAAACGTTTTTTTTTTTTTAATAACTATCTTTGTAGTGTATTATTATTTTCAAACGTTATTTTTTTTTAAATAATTATCTATGTAGTGTATTATTATTTTCAAACGTTATTTTATTTTAAATAATTATTTATGTAGGTAGTGTTAAATACGGTGGTACGGAACCCTTCGTGTGCAAGTCCAATTCGCACTTGGCCGCATTTTAAATAAATGCTCACTACCACTGCAGTGCATTCACTTTTAATGAAAATGTTTTTATATACTTTTACTAAGTCCTTTTTATATGAATACTTAATCCAACTTCCTTCCGGCACAATATTACTTTACATCATAATATTTGCATCCCATCCTTTATTATTAATACCTACTTTGTTTTTGCATAGTCTGGGATACATTCGATCTCTTCTCAAATCTCACAAGTTATCCGATATCTTGTAAATAACTATGTGCCAAAGCTGACTCTAGTTATTTCCATTTTATTCAAATAACTCGACCAACCCATGTATCCGAGCGATTCTCAAGTAAAAGCATCATTTGTAAACGTGAGATCGCGAGCCATGAGCCATTTAGCATCCAGTTTCATTTTAAAGAGTTCCCATTTTAATCTTAGGTCATCAAGTCGTTTTTATTGCGGCACGAATTTCCAATTAAATGCTAGAGGTAGTCGTAAATTTTGAAACGCAAACCTACGGGACCCTTCGATTCCCCTTTCATTAAATCGATTATTGCTCGAATGTTTGCAGTTCCTTTTATGGAGGTGAGGACTTTGATCGCGAAACTGCTTTAAAAACAAGAGCTTGACCTCGTTTAACGTGTCAACGAACTCTCACAAGATCTTTCCATTAGCCCGCTCGTCCGTCGACACATTTAAAAAAAGTTTAACAAGTTTCGATCTATCTATTTACTCTGTGCGACACGTAAGAGCTGTGTACATTGTAAGTACTTGACCTTTTACACGTGTTTTGTTGTTTACACACTTTTTGATATCTATGTTGTGTTCGCCATTTATAGTTTCGTTTCCTCTTTTAAAACCTTCCAAAAGATGTTCTGCTACCGGTAATGAAATAGGGATAGAATTTAAAAGTACACAATCTTGAAGTTTTGTCTTGAAATAAGCACCGTATTAAAGACTATAATATTTAAATCATCTGCCTAGCCTTTTCCCAACTATGTTGGGGTCGGCTTCCAGTCTGAAAATATTTAAATAATATAACAGGCTTAAAACCGAATCTTCCTATTTCTTGAAATAGGAAGATTCGGCATTTTAATATTTACCTTTTTTTACAATTGAGCCGGTATCGAATATTCTGCCAGTGTCACATTTGAATACATAATTAGAATCATTGACTTACCTTACTTAAGTTAGCCAAATAATTAAATCATACAAAACCTAGCCGTAAGATACATTAGACAACTAACAAGCAACAAGCTCTAATAAATTCTTCGTTAATTAATATAAATAAACCTCATAAGTCACAGGCCTCACTAGGGAAAGGGTCGAGCGAGGTGGCAGGTAAGCTTGTCTTATTGAAATAAACGACTTGTGACCTCCCCAGGCAGTGCGCTGTCTCTCCGATATGACCCCACCCCGACATTGTCCCTATAATCATTCATATTTACTTTACACGCCCAGCATACACGCTTGCATTGTTCACGAATGGAAAGTGTGCGGTGGGTGCGTCGAGTAGCGTTTTATTCGTGAATGGACTTGCGATGTCTTTTCTAGACTACATAGTTTATGTATGGTTTCAGACCTACCATTCGTTTGGACAACTTTGAAATCATATTTTGAAAACTGTAAATCCCTGTCCCTACACATAATAGTGTAGGGAATTTAGCGGTATGGACTATTTTGAATGAATTAATAATTCCTCAGTTACTTTGTAATCTAAGCTATGGAGCCATTCAACAAGAGCACTCTGACAAGCCTTTGTTGTTAGGCGATAGATCCTGGTAATACGATTTATTTTATTATACAAGCGGGAACCTAAGAAAGTATAGAATATTTGAGAGAAGCTCGTTCTTAAACCTTTATCCGTATTGCAGACAGAGTATTTTCTGCGTTTTCATGAGATAAATGTGGGATCAAAAGTTATGGAGGTGTGCTTCTTGAGAATATAAAATATTCACTCATCCTCCATAGAAAGGGGAGGATCCTCGGACCAGACGGATGTTGTGTCTCGTGGGCTACGACGTTTGATGTTGGGAAGTTGTATATATACCAGTTGCGCGGTAAACTCTGCTTACGCGATGCAGGATTTTTGCGTGACGTCAGTATGATGTGTAGTTCGCAAGCAGCGCTGTAGATTCCGCGACATATACAAGGAAGGGAGAGGGCCCGATCACACTTCCCTGAGGTACACCAAAAGTGACAGGTAGACCATCTCTAACATGGTTTCCTATTGTAACCCTCTGGAATCAATCAGATAAGTAGTCCCGGAAAAGTTTTAATGGTACCCCCCAGATTCCCATGTTTTCCAGCTTGTTTAATAGGTTGGGTACAAAGACTGTGTCAAACCCTTTGGGCAGTTCAAGAAATATGACTTTTTATTATCAAGACTGTTAATAAGATGTTCTGTCAGCTCATGACAAGCGTCGGCACAACCCTAATTGAACCTGTGAAATGGTGTTATTGTGTTCATGGTATCCGGTAAATCTGCTGTTCATGAGAAGTTCTAATCATTTGAAAAGAGTGAGTAGAATAGAGATCGGCCGGTAATTGTTGACACAGCCTCTGTCCTCAGCCTTGTGGATAGGATGTACGAGTGGTTTTTTTAAAGGTAACGGAAATGTGCCTGTGTTAAATGCTAGATTAAATAACTAGGTAAGTGGGGGAACCAAGTAGTTCTTGTAATGCTTAAGGAACTGAGCAGAAATGGGGTCAACACTTTTAGACCATATGTTTTTAAGGGTACAAATGAGGAAGCCTCTACCTCCTTTTCATCTGCGGGAAGAAAGTCCATCGAGTGTGGATAAGCGTCTGAAAAACTGGTACTTGATGATTTAATATCTTCTCAGCGAGATATTACCAGCTGAAAAAGAAGTAGTTTACCTCATTAACAGACTTTTGGGGGTTTTCAACTTGTATGTTCCTGTTTCTGGTCCAGTTCCTGGGCTTAGGGTTGTCTGTATCCGTAATTTTTCCAATGACCTTCCAAAGTCTTTAGTATTACGCTTCACGCTACGAATCCCCGTTTTCTCATGAAACAATATATCAAATCAAACGCAGGCTCGTGTACATTTGTATTATTCCTGTTTTAACCTACGGTGCATAGACTTGATCTTTGACTAACATCCAGATAAAGGGAGGTACTGTCATGGTCAGTCACTGAGGAATGCATCACGAAACAACGCGCGTTCTTTTTTATTTTTAGGATAACATGGTCAAGACAGACAATGACTTTCGTTTTGGGTAGTGTTGTTAGAGGTAGACTGTGATGTATAATTCTTAAGAGAACTGGGTGCATGGCAACCAACATTCTGTCAAGATAATGAGATCCCAATTAATATTACTCCTACTGAGTAATGTTTGGAATGCGGGAAGGTTGCGTCTATCTAATGCTTCTAATGGTAATGTTTGATGAATACATGAGAGATACTGTTTTGGTTGGGTAGAACTGTCTTCAACATCACATAGACAACACAAATTTTGCAACCGAAACCGCATGTAAAATGGATTTATTTCGTCTACATTATCAAATACAAATTATGGTTTTCTGGTAGATTGCTCTGAAGATAACAAGGGGGAGGGAGGGGAAGTGAAATAATAATGAATGGCTGTGAATAGGGGGCGAACCTGTCAACCTAGCACAAATTCAGACCCCGGGCAGCTGCTGAAAAATTCCTGATAGAAGAACCATGTAACACTTTGCCCGACCAGTGCTTTGAACCCAGACTTAGCATATTTTTGTATTCTTTTGTTTTTGTCTGTTCATGCGATATCAATGTGTACATAAATGGTAAAATTAATAAATAAATAAGGCTTCAAATAAAAGTCAGTTCCAAGGGAATACTGACAATAGGTCTTTATTGTTGTACAGAAGAATGTTATAAAGAATCTATTCCTCCATGAAATACCGGTAAATCCTGCGAGCGCTAACAAGGAGTGGACTTTATACTTGCAACCACAAACAACAGGTTTTGTTGTGCTATCAGAGTTCAACTTGTAACCCTATTTAACTTCGCCTTTCCACCCTATTATTCTTTGTAATCGGTTTTGTAAAGAACGTACCTATCTATGTTTATCGAATCAAAGTAGTCTCAACAATATTTTTTTGGTTTGAAAAGGATATATTTTTAATAAGAAAACAAAGTAAGTGTGTAGGTGCTTCAAGTGTTAAGATATAATAATAAACATACGATTTTTTTTCAGACACTTTCTGCTTTTCCACGATTTATTTTGAGTCATTCACATTTATCTCAGCCAATAGATCTCGTATAACAAAGTGGAACGTTAAATATCATAGTCATCACCTATTCGTAACACATTCAAATCGTTCTCCTTTCACGCGAATATCAAAAGGAGAAATTCTCAACGTTTTAAACATGCAAGTAGATATTTCGTGGAGTAACATTATTCGTGGTACATTATTCATGAAGCTATGTCTTGGTAACGAGCAGGATTGAGAGCGAAACCTACTGTCGATAATGAACTAACGTTTTTATTACGATACCAATTCATTGCATTGCTTTCAAATTACGAGTACGATCGGCTCTCGTCTTTATTCTGAGGCATTTTACTGGAAAATACATTAATGTATGCGTCCCTGATGTTTTTTTTTTTTGGTCGTACATGTTAAACAAAGGTTATTAAAGCTTTTGGCGACCTTAATTGCTGGGTGAGAGCGTCCGCTGTACAGAAAGCATAAGTACACACTCATTACTGTCGCGTATTCCTGCCTCGAGGCAAAAACATATTTAATTTCAAGTACATCTACTCAGTGTTTTGGTAATTCACTACTTGGCAGAGAACTTTTCGGTAAAAAAAGGATTGTTCAGATACTCGGCTACGTCATTCTCACTCTTAGGTTGTGTTAAGTCATTAAAATTACTAACCTGTGTTAAGATATAAATTATAGGTACATTATAGGTATATTAACGCACATTTTTCATGCCATACTTTTCACATATTACTTACTTACCCCGCTCTTCCAAAAGTTAAAGTAAACAGTAATTTATTAAAACACAAACCAACCTAAGTTGTTACAAGAAAGGGCATGTAACAATGCCCCGATGCACGTGACTTCAAAGAAACCACGAGTCTTTGACGCAAAGGTCTAAAAGTTGAATATCAGCCGAGAGCCGCTCGCCACTGTGAAAACGTTATATTGCTTCAATTTTATGCCATTATTTTACTAAACCGCAGTGTGACGTAGCAACACGGTCATAAAATAAAAGGTAACTGTACTATCCTAACTTAAAATAGCTTGTTTAAAACAAAAATTGCTTCGTCGATTGTGGTGTTTGAGTTTGATCATTGCAGACTAAATAAGCCTAGTAGAAGCCACGAGCGCTGTGGTGTAGCATAGTTGCAGCCCTTCCTGTGCGGCTAAGAGAATTTAATTATCTTCCAACACTGGCTTAGTCCATAATTACTGAACAATTTGTAGATAATTAGGATTAGAGTATCTGCAAGTTCAAACTAAGCTAATATCTTTTTTTGACAAAAGCCGCCAATTTCATTTTGATTCTGCCATAATTACTACCAGGTTAAATTACTCGTAGGTAATTAATCCATAGAATATTTTTTTTTAATTTTGAACGCTGCAGCAAAACAAAAAGGTTAGACACAGTTATCCATAATTTCTTTATGTTAGAAACATTAAAGTATAATTCCTGAAAAATCTTTGGCATTAAACCGCGCGGTATAGCGAGTAACTCGCTAATTAATTGGAGAATAAACCAAAGGCGAGTCTACAGAGGATCTTGAGGAGCACAACGTTAAGAAGCTTTGCAACGTTTATATGCGAATAATTCAAAGGGTTTGTGCGTAGGGTCTAATTAATCAACCTCTCTCGCGGCGGTGGGTATGCACCTGAGACGACCAGCCTTAACTATGTTCATTACAAGTGCCTATTTATTTTATGGCCTAGTTGTAATATTTATTTATTCTCAGGGAATTGCTCTGCGTCAGTTTATTTAAGCAAGGCGAACCAATAATAATATAGTATCTCATTTCATTTGGCACTACGCCCCGTGGCCTACTTTTTGATAATTAGATCTCTTTATACTGTGGCTTCCGTATTATTAAATAGGTAGATGCTTACCTGAAGAGATCGTTGAAATTTTAATAACTTTAATTATTTTCCTAAAATATTGGTTTTCGAGTTTAACTTTCCACAATTCTCATTTATAAAGATTCGATTGTAAAAGGCTGCTATGTATAACCTATAAACGTTACGTTTCTCTGATCTAAATATAAAGCCTGCGGGTCGCACATATGGTTTCTGTAGACAGGCGAAATAATTGCATATGGGCGGAACCACACGCTTCGGTTTCAATATTATTCACAAACGAACCACTGGTTGGATTTAAAATAAAACTTGAACTAATTTGCTGGATCCAAGGCTACGTGAAATCAATTTTAATATAGTTTGAAACATGGAAGTAAAGTTAAACGGGCGGCCACTTTAGCGGATAGTTTCAATCTAAATTTAATTCCCGACTAAGCGTCTCCTAGTAAGTTAATCGAATTTCCTGTTGGATTCTTTTCCGCTACATTCTGCTCCGCCGGGTCCCCTTCCCTCACAGTAATGTAGCGCCGTAACAGATACCCCTTACTTGCTCACTGATTGCATTCATATTATGTATTCATTCAAAGACGCACCCTTATCCTTTGCGAGAGGGAAAGTACTTAGCTTTTATGTAATCATACTTATTTTTCTTCAACAAACAACTGTGTATTTATATAAATAATCTGCTACTTAACACACACACGACACACGCACGATTACTCATCACTATAAACTGAAAAAGACAGTAAAAAGGTTAAAATATAAGGTAAGATTGTGCATGATGAAAATTAATGACCGCTCATTTCCGTAAGTTGAAAAGTCGGTTCGACAAAGTGAACAGTTTGTTTTCGACATTACTTATTTATGATGCAGCCTTTATAGCTACGGTACTGGAAGAATGAGAGCCACTGGAGCGTTTTCTGAAGGTCTGACCTTTTTCAGTTATCTACCTACTAACTCTCATTCCCTCCTCGTGTCGTAGAGTATAATAAGACACTCTATATAATACTAGTAACACCGGCACATAATTGAGTTTTATATACACGCATTTACAGCTAAGAACAAAGACCTTGTCTTTCAGGCTCACTTAAATACTTCTAATTAACCGTCCACGACGTAGTTAAAAGTTTTTAAAAACGAATTAGACTTGCGCTAGATAGATGACAAAGAAACTCTAACCGTTTAAAAACTATCCCCCGGTCCAAGGGACCATGAAGCCGACAAGATTAAATTGTCTCACCCGACTCGTGTCTCTTAGTCCACTTAAACTTACAATAGGAAACTTCGGACGCGATTATCTTGTTATCTTTGTAGTTTATTCTCTTTGGTCCAACCAGGTTTACACGTGAGCTCTGCCGTTTATTTTCACAACACAACCTTAGAAAAATAAGACGGCAGAGACACCAATAAAGGCGATAGGATACACAATAACCTCCAATGTGATCAGACGCGCTTACAATAATAGTTTAGTAAACGGAAAAAAACA
Organism: Apamea monoglypha; assembly: GCA_911387795.2. NCBI lineage: Eukaryota > Metazoa > Arthropoda > Insecta > Lepidoptera > Noctuidae > Apamea > Apamea monoglypha. The sequence continues at coordinate 8,655,791 of OU426918.1, forward strand.
ATATCAACAAGGAGGCCAGCAAAATGTCCTTTAACTTTCGTAAATACACTGGGAAAGACTCCATAATCGTGTTATAAAGGAAACAAATACATATAAAATGTAACGTTTACTGAACTAGGTATTATTGAATATGGAAATATATTATTAACATATTCTAGTATCGTGTTCCGGCGAGGTTTCTTCTAATCATGATTTTGAATCTATTGAATGACAGCGCATGCTGTTTGTTCGCGGAAAAACTAGCAATGTGCTGTTTTGTACACTGTGAAAGTTGGCTGCAGTTATTTATTAGGGATCGAGGCAGTCGCCGCGATCACTCTGTGTCCCCGGCTACCAGGCCAGGCTATAAATTCTGCAAAGGCCCCGACTGCACTGCAGTCGACTTCCGGCCTATGCACCCCTGGACATAAATACACGATGACTTTCAAAGGGTTAATAGTAGTGTCGATGTTTACATCAAGCTAATTACAGGCTACCGTACGTTCACGTTCGTAGATAGCTCGTCAGATTGGTGAGTAACAAGTTAATTTGTTTAAAAATGTGCAGCACTCAGCTTTAACGAACAAATAATCTTATTTTTGGGTGACATGGAGCTTCATTTTCCAATATTCTTTTTTCGTCGCCATGTTTATGCTGCAGGGAAAACTCAATCAAATCCGCCTGGTTGTAGGTGACGAAATTGCCGATTTACCTTGAAAATCGTGCAAAATATATCTATATTCTGATAAAGGGAGAGTTTTATTTACTTAGAAAGTATTGCCAGTGTATGATCGAATTGTCTAAACTAATATTATAAAGAGATTTTTTTTTGTACGCTCGTTTGTTACGTTTTCATGATAAAATGGATGCACGGATTTCGATGAAATGGCACAATAGCACAATTTGGCACATGTGTATTGATCTGTATCTATAAGATCTCTTCGATCGAGACTTATGCGGGTGAAACCGCTGGGCCCAGTTAATTTGACAAGACTTATCAAATACTTTTTCTCCGTTAACATAGGCATGAATTAAATACCTAGAAAATTCTCATAGGCACTTGTACTTAATAGCATCATTTCCCATTTCTATGCACATTGTCCTGCAACTATCGTAAAGCATTCAGGTAATTTCCTCTTGAATGAAAATAAAAGCTAGACTGGAATCTAGAAATCGATATCAGTGTCTAGTACTAATTCAGGTCAATCTTGATAGAAACCGGTCCTCCATTAAACTAAATGGACTTAAGATGAATGGTGTATAATAGTAAACGACATCACATTACTTATTCCGGTGAGATCTGATTGTCCCAGGACATATTTTACTTGCTATGAACATTATATAAACTTGATTCTTGCTTACCTGCGAGTACTAAGCTACCTATTTGCGACAGAAAACATTTTAGAGCAATATAAAAACTAATAAAAAAACCTAGTTTAGAATACCAAGCAAAAAACGAGAGTAATTGTGCCTACGCACGTCCTTCGCTCGTAGCACTTGCGCTACGGCGTAGCACGCTCTTGGTACGGTCGCGAAATCTCTACGAATACCTAGATTTTGCAAACTTTTCTAATTCTCTATCTTTGCTAAAATTCTGCCCGAATATCCTAGGCAAGCCCCATATAAACAAACATCTTTCAACTACTAGTACACCTCGTAATTTGAACAACAACAAAAGATCTGCCACGCGCATACCCGTATACCTAGGGAGCGAAAATATAGCGCGCCTGACAACAAAGCCGGCGCATGATTATTTTTAAATTGCTCACAACATATCGCCCGCCGCATTATGTATCAGTATCATTTGTCAACGGGCTTTCTTCATCGCGTATTACGGTGCGCTTTACACCTGCTCGTAAACGATAAAATATGGCGCTCAAGATGGACTCCAACTGTATTAGACTCCTAATACACGAAATACGACGTGTATAAACGTTTTATATAGATATTACAGAAATTGGGTCAGGTTTGGTTATCATAGACTACCTTGTATGGCTTTTGGTTGGTCTTAATTAATTATGTGGATCTAGTTTTATTATAAGTCTATGTTATAGACGGTTTTTTGTATTTATTAGGCGGTCTTAATGCCTTAATGCATCCTCTACCAGTCAACCAAGGGTGGTGAAGAGATTAGAGGGCAGGTGCTTTGGTCGAGAGGAACAATTATTACAAAAAAACTTAACACTAGGTACACTAATATATAAATAGGCTATATACACATACACACTATTACTATAATATATAAAAATTTTTTTTTTGTTGTAAATGTTCTAACGGAAACGTTCTCACCGATCGACAATCCCGATAAATACGTTCCCAGCAGCAAGCCTTATTGCCTCATCTATACTATGAACAAAGACTTAGAAGTCAGATTTGAAAAATTATTTTCGCGTTTAATAGCCAAATTGTTGAGAAAGGCTATATATATGCTACAACTCCGCGCTAATTTTCTTAGGATCCAAGCAAAAAGTAATAAAGAACGGTAAACGAAAACGAAGTAATAGCGCGGACAGATACGATGCGACGGGGTGGGTCGGCGAAACTATAAATTTCACGCGGACGAAGTCGCGGGCAGAAGCTAGTCTTTTTATAATACTACCGATTGTATGTGAAAGCCTAACCTATCTATTCATCACATATCACTTTAACCTGTAATTCACAAAGAGTAAATAACTGAACCTTTCCCGATGTTTGTCAACATCACAATTTCAATGTTTATCCTCCCGGAAACTGTTTTTATATAAATCGCTTCCATATCTTTCACTTTATTTCACTTTAAACGTTTTATACTTAGTAGAGTTTTTAAAACTGGCTTATTTGAGGTATTGTAGTTGTTTTTTGCTGTTACGTCGGGGCCGTAATTCGCGATCTATGTGAATAAGCACTAAGCTAGGGCTGCTAAGATAACTTACTCTACTTATTGCTCGATTAAATTTACATTTCTATACAAGTTTAAACGCTTCACAATAATATCAGAAAATAGCATAATATAAAATAATAAAAAGATATAGACAGTCATGGGGACTGCCGACAGAAATGAAAACTTATAACTCTGAAATATTGTTGCACAGAGCACCTTATAGCTACAGATAGACTGCTATTAAAGAATGTCGTCTCACCCATAAAATGTTTCCCTACCAAAAATGTCCCATAGCGCTGAAAGAAGTTTTTAGTTAGAACCGCTCACTGTTTTTCTCTCTTTTCAGTTGTACAACATGCTCTTATTTTCTGCAAATGTGTTCATTGTTTCATCATCTAGCACTCTATACACAGTTACTTACAGCAGTATTTTATTTTTGGTATGCAGTTCAAAGATGAACACGTGTAGGCAACACTCTTACCCTAAAACTCCGGTGTTTGGAACCCAGCAGCCCTGAACTAAGCTGTCGAGCCAGCCAGCTGCATCGCTGCAATTTTAATCCCTCTTTATAGCGCAAGACGGGCGGGTGGGGCAAGGCGCTGGGCACAACGCTATCATCGATGTTATTGATTATTGATTGTAGAAATATTATGATCCTCTAACACTAACCGCAGTTTCGGCCGTAACTTAGATATTTCAAAGCTATGGCAGTATTAACAGCACGATAAATAGGAAATTGAATATAAAACTTATGTTGTTAAATTCTAGAAGATATAATATAAATGTTTTTTTAATATAACATAGCATCACGGCTGTAGTTCCTGAAGGGTTAGGGAGAGGTGTAGCCATAGTAGGTGCACCCACACTTCGCCCGTTATGTACAGGAACATTTTAAGTAATCATTTTAGTTCACGTAGGTACCATAAAATGTTTTTTTTTTTTCTTTTTGATCAACTGAAAATATTTTATACTGTGGCATGGATTTTTCGTGAAATGGTCGGCGGCGCATCGTAAATAAATACGTCGCGCTGCATTTGGTGGAGGCAGAGGTAGCGTTTCAAAGGCCTGCAGGTCCGGAAAACCTTGCCTTAAGTCCCATGTAATAGAAAGCGAGCCAATTGCCATCCGCCGGGCACAAATCCAGGCTCCGGGCTGCTACTGAAAAAATCTTGATGAAAAACCGCAATAACACTATGCAAGACCCGGGAATTGAACCTAGGAGTAGGACTTGCGACCACTACACCAACGAGGTAGTTAATTTAACTATAATATCATAGTAAAAGCTTCATAAACTAATTCCAGCTGATTAACTAAATCACATTGATTAAATTTGAATTATCAACGCAGTTACTCAGTTAGGCTGTTCTGCATTTTAATGTCAACGGCATTATTATGCAGATCTGGTTTAGATATGTATGACATTTCCGATTATGACCTAAACTAATCGTAGTAATTTCAAATTTCACTAAAATATGCTGACAACATTATTATATGAATGTTTAGCAATGTGCTTATTTTGGACTAGCAGCGCTCCGCGGTTGCACCCGCATAAGTGTCGATCCCGTGGGAATATCGCAATAAAAAGTATTCTATGTGTTATTCTGATGTATATAAGCTATATTACTGTACAGTTTCATTAAAATTCATTCAGTAGTTTTTGCGTGAAAGAGTAACACACATCCATCCTCACAAACTTTCACGTTTATAATATTAGTAGGAAGTAGGATGAATGAGTAATGATTGAATTGTTATTAAATTAACTAAATATAATTATGTAATATTACCCGCCCTACTTCGCACGGAGCGTTAGCTATCAGCACCCTAATTGTGTAACACTCGATCAATCACAATCTAAATCATTTTGAAGGATATTGCGAATCCATTGCTTCATATGTTCGAAAAATTTGTCTGCTCAACAACGTAAATAATGCAATGACTGTTGTTGAATTGTCAAAACGAAAGTCATAGCTACTGATAGTGTGTTACGCAATTACGTCGTGGGTCCAAATCTATCCTATCTTTCGAACTGATACCAACCATACACATTCACTCGTATCGATCAGCGTATAGGAACATAGTGGCACGTGATTTTTATATATTAAGATAAACCAGTATTTTTAATAGTTCCTACTCAAATTACACAAAAATATTATCATAAAACCGGACACGTATAGAAGACGGTGTTTTTAATAGTTTCTACTAAAATATCACAAAAATATAGTCATATTTCTGTCTCCACTTACTATGTAAACGGCTCTATGATATTGGCTTTAACTATAAATAAATGTGAAAGCCGACCGCAGCCAACGTAAATATTCTTCCGAGTGAAGAAATAAAGATGGCGCAGGTAAATACGACTTGTATTATGGGTTTAAGGCGGAAACATATTTAGTTTATGTTACGGCATCCAGCCGGACGGTGCAAATCTACGGCCGGTTACTTCAGTCCTAGGAATATTTTCCAAATATGAGACAACACTATTGAATCGCTGTATTGTAATAATAAACGTAGGTGACAAAATAATACTTAAATGGTAAGTCTGAAGGAGTTTTTAAGCAGAAAAAACATGTGCAGTCCTCGTCAGAAACGAAGTTCCTTACCCTATACTCGCACGCACACAAACTCGTATATATAATAGAAAGAGAGAGAGAGAAACTGTGAATTTAATAATCTAGTATAAGTTTTTAGAAGTTCTCATAAAGTTGACACCATCTTCGGCTTTGGCTTTACCACCCTCAAAAATCATGAAAACGACACCCATGACGAAAAATTTGAAAGTTTTCGCCAAAATCCAAGATAGCGGCATCTTGGATTTTCATTTTGACCTCACTATCAGCTTTAGCACCCTCGGAAACCATCTCTAACCAGTTTAATCCTACCGCAAGCCGAGTTAAAGAACTTCGTTCCAAAAATAAAAATTTGTAAGATATTTCGTGTAGAAACCGGCTCGCTTAGTTTTATCGGGTGATTCAAAAACATTCTAGAAAACAAACAGCGCCAAGCGCAAAAATCGCCGATACATAAAATAGAATATTGACTAGGTATAACAAAAGCTAAAAGGTTGCGAAGCGAAAATAGTATCGAGCGTGACCTAACATAAGCTAAATAGAACACAAACAGACTAGCCCGCAGAGAGTATTGGTCCTTATCATCCTTTCCATTGGACAGACACCGACACTGGGAGCTGCGGAGATCTCACCAAGCTTTTTTACTGGGATTAAACTGACGTAAAACCTCTGACGTACAAATACGTTTGCCGTTCCATATGCAAACATTTTTGCTAAAACCGATTTACCTATGAATATGCGGAACATTCGATTGCCATGATTATTCGAGTTCACGAGCATGCGGCTAAGCCACGACTAGTCCGACAGACATTTGGATGAGGGACCTAAATCCTCTAAACTTCGGAGAGTATGTTAAGCTCTCTAGTGCCTAATGTATGTAGGTAGACTTAACTGATTGGCTCTCGGATACCCTGAAAATCCTTATATACAAGATGTCATCATTCGTGTGAGTGAGTTTCTTTGTGTATAACGGATTCTAAAGTCGTGGTGAGAAAATCGTCGATTTTAAGACATAAAGATTTGTTGGTCATGTAGGACTGGATTACATGGCAAGGTAAAACAAAATAAAGAGCATAAGCACAAAGTTTCTTAATCTAGTAAGTGGATGCCGTACTATTTTCCTAGATATGTAGGTTACAAAATAACAGGTGTTAAGGAGAAACAGACAGAACAGATTTGAAAAGTATTCTTACGTAAAAGTAGTATTGTAGTAAATTTAACGTAAACCCTATTTCCATCTCGACATTTCACTCTTGAATACAACACTGAATCGCTAAGACATAAATAGTCGTAGCCTTTTAATTTTATTGTAAAAACATTCAAACGAGTAATTGTACTTTTGTCAGCGCTCAAGAAAATAGATGAAACAAGAGTGTTTGAGAACTTGTAGAAATAACGAATGATGAATCCGAAATGAAATCCGAGAAAAACATTGTGAGTAAAGTTGTTTACACTAGAGACATTTTAGTCAGAAACTGCAAGTAAGATATACTGGCACGTGGACAGCTGGGTGAGGTTCATCCCTATAATCTTGGATGATTGTATGCTACAGGGTCGTTAACTATTCCTAAAATTAACATAGCCCGAGTATTTTAATGGCCGCTAATGTATGCATGCTTACCGTGTCCGTATGTGTATTTACTTAAACATGTGTGTGAAAATAATTTATTCATCGGCCGGTATCTCGGACCGAGGCTGCGCGTTGAACGCGAATTTACTGCAAGGACCGCTTTTAAATTTTCAAGAACAGCCAAGAGAACAAAGGACTGTCGGACTTTATCAGACGATAAAGAGAGTAAAATGTGTCCATTGCAGAAGCGCATAGAACACAGTTTATAGCTCACAAGGACACCGCAGCCACCTGTTTTGTAGTGCAGCCGGGAGTAAGCTTTTAAGCAATATCCCACCTAGTCCTACCCCTGCCTAGTCTTTATTCAAACCTATCATTAGTTATTAAACATTCGACATCGATACGCTTTCAATAAACTTGTTTGTTTTGTGGAGTTGGTTCTATCTCTCATATTCTCTAGCGGTGTATAAACTAGCTGCTTTGTGGAGCAAAGCAGTTTTGGTGTTACTTTAAAATATTCATGAGACGACATGTTTGTTCTTTTTTCTGAAAGACTTCACCCGAACAATTTTTACACCAGATGACCAGATTACCATCATTCTGCCTACGGCAAATAAATTGAACCCAAGATGGTATTTGTTCATTATAAATCGCTGAGAAAAATACGTGATCTTCTCAGCAACTTAATTTTAATATAAGCATCGTTGTCTCGATAGATCCAGAAATGGGACAATGTTAATCACGTGCCAGAGTATCGTGGCATTGAAAAGTCGACAGGCCTTAACGCCCATGATATTGGTTTAACGACCGGCTGAAACATGCAAAACTTCGGAACAAAACTTAAATGAACGCCCCCCCCCCTTTCGTTCACAGAATCGGCAAACGCAAAAGCTGGAAAATACTTGTAAAGAAACAAAAAATTTTAGAATTATATGTCCTGAGACAACACAAAATACTTAATTATGAAAAAACTTTTTTCTCATAAAAAACACTACAAAGTGAAAAATAACTTTAATTTCAGAAGTCGGTATCGTTGGATCTGTATTTTAGTTTTTGCCACCGACTCGTCAGTAGTGTTTTTTTTTTTAAGTCGAGATTTTTTTTTTGTAAAAATGTTTTATATTTTTCACTTTTCAGTTATGGTACCTAACCCACACCAATTCAAATACCTCTACACTACTCTATACTATTTCTATTTGTTATGTAAACAACAGTGACAGGAAGTAATAACATCATCAACAGACACAAAGTGGATTAAATACGTATTATCGAAGCTAACTCGAAAACTACTTAAGCAAAATTAATAAAATTTATATGGAGGCACACCTGAGGCAGACCCTATCAATTATAAAAGAATTTTCAAAATCGATCTACAATTTCCAGAGATATCGCGGAACATATACGAGTATACAAAAAAAATACAGTTGAATTGAGAACCTCCTTCTTTTTCGGAAGTCGGTTAAAAATGAGAGAAGTTTTAGCCTGTTTGTATCGTGACACTTACCTACAGAAAATGCTTGGTCCCATTCCCTCCGAAGCTCTAACATGTAACTTGAAATCAACTAAAAATTATATTCACAAAGTTATGTAACAATTCGCGACAGGAGAGATGCACAGCTAAACTCTGAAAGCGGAAAGTTAAAACTTGTGACATTGTATCAGTTTGCGTAGCCCACCGAATTAATGAAGAGCAGGGTAGTCTTTCTGATTAAACTTCATAATTAACAAAAAGGTTTTATAATTTTAAAGACCTCGGTAAATCTAGCATACATTTTAAAACAAAGTCTGTGTGCATTAAACTCTAAACATTATTTTATTCCATGTTTTAACATTTTACATATTGCTATGAAATGTTGTGAATTGTTGATATAAAACCACATTCAGAGTAAAATAAAATACTATCAGGGCACTCGTAGTGCGCATTAAACCCATCAACAATTCAAAGACTCCTTTAGCTGATACCCTCGGTACCTACTGCTTAATATTGTTTATAATAATCAAATGCTGAATACAAGGAACTTTTACTCGATTGCAAATACAAGGGGTATTTCCAATGAAAATTATAATAACAACAAAAATTAATACAAATACTTCATATAAGTGTGGATTTACAAAGAGGTTTTAATAACTTCATGTAGGTAGTAATTTATTTTATTGAACGATACGTTTTATAAAGCCTTACTTAATATCTACAAGCAAACATTTGTACCCCTGCATACGTACTTATTTCATAAAAGTTTTTCAAACATTATAAGTATAAGAATTTCTTTTCTGAGAAACCGCAAAGCTGAAAAAGAATGTTTGGGCGGTGGTATAGCAGTAAAGTTTTTTGGTAATTTGAATGAGTTTGGCAAACACAAACTTCCTTCGGCTTATTTAATTTTGTTGAAAAGTTTCCAAAGGATTTTGCTTGTTGACTCTTGACGCACATTCTGTACTGAATAAAAGTTCATTGACAACCCAATGCTATAAAGGCTGGTTCGGACAACAGAATCGTAACTACAATCAGTAGGTCGTAAAGAAAGTTGTAATGTCCTGAACATAGTACGTAACGCTAAACGAAAGTGCTTCTTACAAACTACTTTCGTTAGGCTATCTAAGTTTTGTGAAGTGTCAGCATTCTTCGAAGGTGAGCCATCGGGTTAAGTTGAAGGCTTCGACTACACGGCACGGACTTCCCGCTTATAAAATCAATGCGGGCTTAACAGCTTTGTGCTAGTTAAAATGTCGGAAGTTCGCGTGCCACTGGCAACTTCAGACGGGCTGCTTACTCGTTAAGACGCATTTGTAAATGACTTGTTCGAGGGAAAACTCCGTGTCAGCTTAGCCTTTTTATAGAAATACGTGCAAATATTTGTTTTTAAATCTACCAAATTGAATATTCATCCACTGAGTAAGTTAGGTTAGTACCTGAAAGCCAATATGCAATTTTGACAAGTTTTTAACATTGGCTGATCATCTCAGCGACAATCAATGTCAAAAACTTCTCAAAAATGTAGGGAAATTAGAGGTATTTTTGACAGACTGAGAATGAGATCAGAGGGGCAATTCTCGTAATAACGTTTACAGTCTGATCTCAGTCTCAATCTGTCAAAAATACGTCAAAATTCCCTACATTTTGACAAGTTTTTGACATTTGTTTGTCGCCGAGATGAGACTGCGACTAGATTTTGAACGTTTTAAATTAAGAGAATTGGCCTTCAAACTGTGAACGTTCATGAAATTACGAGAATTGCCCCTCTGGTGTATTTACTTCGTGGCAAGTCGGTAATCCTCTCACAGAGAGGAGGCCTGTGTCCCAGCATTGGGAACATGGGAATGATGAAGATGACGTCGGTAAGTACCTACACACTACCCACTGGTTAACTGTTTTTTTTCTTAGGATGGCCACGAAAGAGCGTTATTTATATTTAATTTGAAGTCCGTTGACGAACGTCAGTCATAATGACGTCTTAATCAGTATCATTAGGTGTCTCCTCCGGAATCACAAATTAACTTGAAACGATTTGTAATGGAGACCCCAAGCAATCTATTTAAGGGGCCAGTGAATAATTTATTTTAATTAACCACGAAAGTCAAGAGTTCCATTTTTCGCTTCCATCTTATTTTGCGGGTTTCATGATGCTGGCGTTCTTAAACTGCGACATTCATTCAAAAAGTTTGAAATCGAATTAAATTCGCCCCTTTAACTAAACTCAATTTTCTTTCACGACTTCATTAAGCGAAGCCATTCCGGTGAGCCTCAGTAATGACCTCAAAGGACGTTAAATCAAGATCGAAAGGAAAAGATAAAAAGTAACTGAAATTTAATACTTTTATCAAATCGCTATTGACGTCAACCTTTGTAGTCTTTTTCTCTTTTTTTCTGAGGAACACAAAACCTTTTACGCTTTTAATTAGATCTCTCGTCGACGACATAATTTTTCCTTTACATTTAATTTAAGTCTTTTCAATCGAAATTCTGTTCTCATCATCATCCACCGTGTACGGAATCGGAAATCGATATTAGCGTGGTTATTCATCTGAATTAATAATTTAGGGCTTCGGTTCTCATAGTCATTTTGTGAAGCAGAGCTGTATCTGAAAATTACTGGAAGGTAAATTACTGTACTGAAAATGACTGGAAGGTAAATGACTGGAAGGAAAGACATAGTAAAGCATTCACCTGCGGGCTTTCATTTTGACAGTTCAACAACATTCATTGCGTTATTTACGTTTTTCAGCAGACAAATTTTTCGAACATATGAAGCAATGAATTAGCAATATCCTTCAAAATGATTTAGATTATGGTTGATAGTGTGTTGCGCAACTAGGGTGCAGGGCCATCTACTCCTAGTTTAATGCCACATACGTGAACTCGTATCTACACCCACAGATCTCTTCAATTCACTCGAAAAATAAGAGTACGTTTAAAAGTTGACAATCCTTTTAGCTACGAGTCCGTTGTATCCGTGCCTCCCGACATTCGCTTTCAATTGGACGAGATAGAACGCCTGTACCAAAATAAAATGCCCGACGCAAAGGTTCCGGAATACGAGAAAGAATGGGAGGAAAAACTTTACTTCATTAAAGCCGACGCGTAACCGTGAAACCTTCAATTTGGGAATTATCCTAAAACGACTGCTGAATTATTCAAACCTTGAATTATCGACGAGGATCTTCAGGACACAGTATCCAAAGGGAATTATTTATGGTAATGCGACTTACTGGATATCTTTAATATACCATCTTACTTGAAATTTTAACCTCCCACTCTCAATGCTGGCTTGCAGATCTTCGTCTTCCTCGTAGTACTCTTGTCAGCAGTCGTGGTCCTCATGTAGTTTCTTGTCTAGGGGCTGATGTGATTTGCCTCACGATTTCTCGCCACCTACTTCGATTTCTGGTATTTTTGTGCACTCGGCACAAGGGATCGCCCACTGCGGATATAGTCTGGTCAGTTCATCTCATGGGTGAGCGTCCGCGTGCTCTCCACTCTACACTGCACGACAAGGCGCTGTATAGAGTCACCTCACGCCTCGAAACATCAAAAAGCGTCTATCTGTTCTGGTCCAAACTAGACGCTTTTTGATGTTGAGTTCAACTTGCAGATCTAACCTATATTAAAAGTTTGGAGATTACTCTGAGAGATAACAAACACGGAATTACCGGGTTGTTAAAAACTCTTTTACGATTGAGGAGTTACCGAAATCCTGAAAACAAATACCTACCACTTTTTATGAGACGAGAACAAATACCAACCCACGGTCTCGATTTTCTGCACGAAGTTTTCGGCAAATTAGAAATAAAAAAGTTTCTAAAATAGTTTTCCGAAGTTTATAGGAAAGAATTCTAATGACACTCCCACACTGATACTGATACAACGTTATCGAAATTAAGGTGGGTGAAGTTTTAGAGCTCCCTATATAAATAATTGAAAAAAGTGTAGAGGAAGCAGGGTTATATAAAAAAAAACTACCTTTCGCCCGCGGCTTTAACCGCGAGGAGAGCGAAAATTATCCCACGGGACCGTACTACCGGAATAAAAAGTATTCTATGTGTTAATCTATGTTACAAACTATATGTATACTAAATTTCATCCAAATGCGTTCAGCTGTTTCTGCGTGATTGAGTAACAATCATCCATACATGCAAACTTTTACATTTATAATATTACTAGCTGTGCCCCGCGGTTTCACCCGCATAAGTTTCGATCCCGTGGGAATATCGGGATAAAAAGTATCATATGTGTTAATCTTGGTAAACATATCTAGAAACTATCTGTGTGTCAAATTTCATCCTAATCCGTTCAGTAGTTTTTGCGTGAAAGAGTAACAAACATCCATCCATCCTCACAAACTTTCTCGTTTATAATATCAGTAAGATAGTAGGAGAAACTATGTTCATCTTAATTTTGTTAAATATTTGAAATATTTGTTAAGTCTGGCGTCGATTAAACCAGCTTGCCACTGATATAGCTTCTTTCGTGTACCAATAAATCCGATCACAGTAAATTGCCTCGGTGCACCGGGCCGTATCACCTGTTAGATATGTGAAATTTAAAGACTCCATCGGGACTCGGGAGCTGTTGGCACAAATTACATTACAGAGTTATTTTCAAAGAACTCTGTATTTCTAATAGTCCTCAATAACGTTTTTTTTTTTTTTTCAAATTCATTTATTGAGCTTACTCATAGATTCTTAAAAATATATAAGTAGCATAGTATGAAATTCTCACTAACAAAAGACTGAGGTCGCATTCCACCGAACTTTTTTACATAGAATAAGTCTTATATTGAGAATAAAATTTGAATTTTTGACAGTTTTCCCATACTAGAACTGTCAGATGTCAATTTTATTCCACGGATAAAAGTTATCTGACTTTGGTAAAATCAGCCCTTAGACAGATTAAGCAGTGGGTCTCAAACTAGGCACAGCCTGTCCCTTGGTGACCCAGGATGATTACAGACGATTTCAGGGGAATAAATAGAAATAGTGCCAAAACAAACAAAGATAAACGACAAACAAAGTTAAATTACCAAAATGTTAAATTACCTATTTAATGGTGCATAAACGGAAATCATACCAAGTTTTATTTTATCTTTTATCACACAAATATTATAAAGGCGAAAGTTTGTGAGCGAGTGTGCGTGTGTGTGTGTGTGTGTTTGTATGTTTGTTACTTCTTCACGCTCAAACGGCTGAACGGATTTGGATGAAATTTGGCACACAGATATTTTATAACCTGGATTGACATATACTTAGGTTACTTTTTATCCCGATATTCCCACGGGATCGAGCCTTATGCGGTGAAACCGCGGGGCGCTGCTAGTCTTTTATATTTAAATTTAATTATTAGTACTAATTGATTTTAGTTTTCCCTTAATTAATTAGTTTGTTTGTGTAAGTATTTAGTTTTGTAGTCTCGGTGAGGCTAACTAGCTTAACTGTAGCCAATTTCAACTTTCATTTTATTTTATTTTGTTTCAAATTACAAAAATGTTGTACCTATTTCATGGTGCCCAAGATACAGGTTGTACCTAGTTTGGGACCAACAATACCTCCATATTGTAATTTTGAATGTTGAAATAAACGATTTACTTAAATAGGCACAATTTGCAATGTAATTAGAAACGGGAAATATTCTAATGCAATCACAGTTCTGCCATGGGAAATATCTGCAGCACGGTCTATGGCTGCATCTCGGCGTTCGATCGGGGAATTAGCTGAACAAACAAAAATACAAGCATCATCAAAACATTTCACCCCCATACGTGTCACAATGTAACAAGCGTTGGAACAAAGGTGGCCCTTTGAGCAGCGACATTATAACGCAACAAATCTGACTCCTTTGTTGTTAAACTATAGGGATAAATGTCACTGGCATGCTTTCACCCCTCACCCCGCACGCCGCAACCCTGGCCCGGGGCGAACGTATCCATATCAAGTCATAAGTACCACAGTAATGTTATTGTAGAAAGGATTACAGTTGAATTTCACGCGGATCTTTGAAACAAGATAGGTCACGAAACTCGTTGTTGTCATCGTGAACTAAAATGGGCTTGTTTCTGAATTAATATGTTCAGCTACGATGTAAGTAGTTACTTAGATTACTGCGTTATACACTGAAGTATCAAGAATTTGGTACTCTTATCGAATTTATACACAGTACAGACGTGCTCTTACGCGTTAAATTATAACATAGGTACTTAACATAGACGTAATGATGACATGACGCTTTAGTTATTTTTATTCCATTGTTATTTTATTTTATTTATTTGGGGAAATAAACGGTTACACATTAAAATATTACACAAAATTTGAGCTACAGTGTGAGTAAATGTACGGCATTTTCCACATATTATAAATAAAAGTTATAAAACTAATGCGATGTGCGCTTACAATTTGATAGTTAATATAAAATTACATAATGTGTTAATGATAAAAAAAAATCAAGTACCGCTGTCTCTGTGCACACACACTACTGACACTGTACTTAGCAAGTGAATGTACACAAATTTTATCTTTATTACAAAAAAACAACCTTTAAAAAAACTGCAAAGTGAAAACTTCGGAAATTAAAGTTATTTTTTTTTTATAATAAAGTTTTTTTTGTTATTGTGATCGCATTAGAGGTACGGAAATAAGTAGGTACCTACCTACTCGCAAACAAACGTAGGCGTATGCAAAAGTAACAAAATCCATTCCCAGTTTGAGAATCTCACGGCGCGTTGTTTTTGCAAGTCAACAAAACAAGCTGTTTGGCTTTCGATTCCATACCTCATTCGGAACGCAAAAAGAACAATTTGGGTCGTTTATGAGGCCGCTACATCTGTGAATACGTCGACGTGTGATGACGACCCTGGATTTCGTTACACAACTATAAAACCTGTTTATGTCTATTCTGAGGGATTTCAAAGAAAATTATCTGTTGTGTTATTAAAAAGAGTCTGCCGTAAATGTGCTGCGTATATAAGCAGAATCTTCGCTACAAAAATAACAGGCATATGGCTCAGTACATACTAAAAATATTTCAACTAACTGTGCTCGCGTGGTTGTCGGAAAACTATTTTATGTGTCTCTTTACTAATTCTCTTTCTAAAATAAAAGTAGCATAAGTTACTCTTTATAACATCAGCTATCTGCCAGTGAAAGTCCCATCAAAATCGGTCGAGTTGTTTCGGATATTAGCCGAAACAAAGAGACAGACAGACAGACAATTTTATTTTTTATGTTATAAGTACCGTATATACCTTCATAATTAAGTATATTCTTTTAGTAAAAAGCTGTTATTTTGACATTACAAACAGACAGTTTAATTTTATTTATTTTTATGTATGTAGGTATAGATATTTCTTACTCTTGTTGATTAACCAGCACAGTTTTTCTACATTCTACTTCTAATTAAAAGACACATCAAAGTGTTCATTACATGTACTTATACCTGACGTCCCTAGTGTTTTTCTACATAAAAGCGATTAATATGTATGGCTCAATGCGTTCACAAAGGCGTGCGTACTACGTAGTCTTTTTATAAAGCTTTCATAGTCGCTGCTCCGTTGTCGCTGTATCCACGAGCAGTGATAAAGAAAAATACATGATACAAATTCTACGCCCAAAGGCACTTCGAATGGAAAAATAGACAATTTACCTCTACTTTGGAAGTAGCTGCCTACTTTGTGTAAATATTTAAACAGGCATGCATGCACAGGTAGTCCCAAATCAGGGAAATATTGAACCTGTGTTTTAAGTCCTAATTCCTAACCACTTCAACCGGCTTTGGTTGCCGAGACTTATTTGGTTTATGTAGGAAATGTTTATTTTTATTTATTTAACCATTTATGTACATACATTTATACAAACAGAACAGAAAAATAGGTACAAAGGTAATGCTTTTTCATAAGAAATCTCTTCCAGCATACCTGCGATAGGACAATATATAGTGAGATGTACATAGACAGCGTGTGAAAAGCATAATATCATAAACAATTCACTTAGGGCTGATTTTTCCAACGCCAGGTAACTTTTATTCGAGGAATAAAATTGACGTTTGACAGTTTTTGTATGAAATAAGTGCCAAAATTTCAAATATAAACATACATACTTTTACAGTGTTTCTACTTAACCAAGTAATTACCTGGGTAATTTTTTTTTCGTTATCTAAGTCAAAGCTTTATGCGAGGATTTTTCTTGAAAAAAAAAGACCTTTTTCAGTAACAAACAGTGTGAAGAGTGAAGATTAAAGATGGTATCGCGACGAGCATCCTGACATCGCACGCACGCGACCGGCGACTACTAACGTTGCCTCTCCGCTTTTTGTGTGGACGGATACAAAGGATGAGATACTGCCTAGCTACCTGTCTACTGTGCTCTATAAATCTTATTAGGTTTTTCAGCCGGTTACAATTAGACGGATATCTATTATCTCCCTTTGTTGCAAACGTGTAGCTAGTTGTACACATACACAATTCGATTCTATTCTTGTTAGGTGCCTACAAAGAAGGTGATTTTATAGCTACTGGAAGACTGGTGAACAACCACAATTTTATTTAAAAACTAGCTTCCGCCTGCGTCTTCGCCCGCTTTGTATGTCGATAAAACCTATGTCCTTCCCCAGGGTTTAAAGTATCCAGATATCAAATTCATTAAAATCGGTCTAGCTGTTCCAGAGATTAGCCGGAATAATAAGACAGAATTTCTTTTTATAAAGTTGTTTTTGTTAAGTACCCTTTTACCGTACTTTCATATGCATTTAGTAAAAAGCTGTTATTTTGACATTATTAAAAACAGACATTTCAATTTTATTTATTTGTATGTATGTAAGATAAGTACCTATAGTAGAGAATGGTAGCCCTTAGTAAAACCACTTATATGCCATCGTGTGTCATTGTTACGTCTAAAATCTACGAAGGGTTTGGCACAGCTGTAGCTCTGTAGGTATTACGGTAGGTACTACCACAAATCCCCGATGATGGCAGGATTAGGACCCCCATCTGGATCACGAAGGAAAACTTGAGATAGGTTATTTACCTACTCCCAACCTGAAAATTGTAACTGAAACAAACTAATGCTTCGAACATTTTGAACGTGTGAAATAACTTGTATGTGTATTTTAGTTATTCGGGCAAATCTCCTCGCCTCATTTTTCCACACTTCCTTGAATGAAACCTTACATTTCTGCATTTTTATTTGTTTCATAATTATCACGCTGTCATCTCTCAACTCATAGTTCATTGTTTCGTGAAGTTATAGCGGCCCATCGACATTTGTCGCCAAACGTGTGTTACAGTCACAAAATCGCACGAAGTAAATATTTTTACTGTTTACTGTGCATTGTAGCAAGAGGCTTTAGCACTACAATGTTATTGTGGCACGTGACTAAAATCGGAACTAACGCCGCCATCTTGTTTTTTTTCTTTTTTTAAATAAATCTCAAGTATCTAATAGCGCCCCCCGGTCATTCGAGCTTCAAAAGATCCTTGTAGCAGTGTATCTGCTACGCGCGACGTAGACAAGGCTACACGCATTACATAGTTCAACAAGCCAACTGGCTACGCGTGTATCGAAAAAAAAGACTTTATTGAATTATTAAAAACATTACTTTTTTATTTTATATGATCTATTGATGCAACACCCAATCTAATTTTCGTCAAGAAAGTGAGTAAGTATGAACCAACCTTTCTTGACGAAAATTAGGTTTCCGAACAAGAGGAAGGATCTGTTGCTTGATACGAGTATAATATATTATATTTAATTCTAAGCATTTCTTCATCTTAACATTGTATTTAATAATAATTTAATATTTAAACATACGTTTAATATTGTGCTACCTATGTGTTAGAAAGATTCATAATTTACGCGATTAGATGACGGTAGCCCCCGGATGGATTAGCAATAAGCTCAATAAGTAAAGAGCTCACAATCACTATACTTTCGACTCCACCCACTTTTCATAGAGTTCATACGCCATGCCGCCATACATATTGCTAGTGGACCCTCCAGGAGGGTCACCGGCATTACGCTTGAGCTAAAGTGAACCCTCGAGGAGGGTCGTCGGCACTAAGTTTGAAACCGTATTATAAAACACTGTAAAACGAAGTAAAATTGTGTTTTCAGAATGTCTTGTTGCTATATTTAGTATCCCTAGGGGTAATTGACATGTCCTAGTGGGGTGGAGACGTGATATAATAAAAAATAAAAAAATAATGAAAAAGGATAATCGCTCGCTCTGATCCCAAGACAGGGGTCTCCAACCTCTTCTGAAATTGTCACGCAATGTAATATTTTTTTTTTTTTTTGTGTGATTGGCATACATACATCATGTATTTTTTTTATGTTATTATCTACTCGTAGTAACAGCTAGTTAACATTCAGTCTTCTATTATTAACTTGATCCTCGCTCATGATTTAAAAAAAAAACTGGCAAATAGCGAGTCGGACTGCACACTCAAGTTCGTAGGAACAAAGTTTTTAAATTTTAAATTCGGAAAGGAATTAATTTCTAAATCCAAATTAAATCACAGAGAATGTTGACCGTATAAACTCATGTCAATTATATTAATAAGATAACCAATTTGCAGAATTTGATGTTACTGACGGTAAAAAAAAAATATTTAATAAAGCTAGTTTATTAATTAAAAACATGATTTTACGTTTAAGAACCGGTAATTACCGTATCAGAATCAGAATTTTACTTGTCAAACATAGGTACATTGGGTTCTTGCATTACATATTTATATAGGTCGCCATGTTTTGTCATTACAGCATACAAATATTTTAACATAACGATTGTTTAAAATAACAATCGTACTCAATTTAATTACAACATAATTAGTAATAATTTCTCAAAACCTGATTTTAAAAGTAAAATCAGGTTTTGAGAAATTATAAAAAAATACAAATGTCATAAAAAGTAAAATAGCGTAGGTACATAAAAAATCACAATAATTTAAAAAAGTCACATCAAATTGTCAAGTCATTTAGAAATTCGTCAACAGTATAAATTGATCTATAACAAAGTCTTCCTTTTTTGTCTTGTGTTATTTGGCACTACTTATTATTTTGTGTTTCGTAAGTATTTACTCTACAATACACTCATTTTAAAGTGAAAAGTTTGTTGTATATTTTGCGTAATTACGAGTACTTTATTCTCTGGACTTATACGAATATATACGATATTTCTAGTTCTATTTTTACGAAAATTTTTCATCATAAGTCAAAAACGCGCGGGCTCGCGACATATGGAAGGAGTGGAGGGAGGCCTTTGTCCAGGAGTGGGACAGCGTAGGCTAACATAAAAACCACAGAACAGATAAAAGTAAAAACAGTCAAAATTATGTGGCATAAATAAATTTAAAAAATAAGTGCAAATGAAGCTCTCATGTGATATCCCATTTGACCTATTTACCTCACTTTAAAATGAAACCTTCGTTTAGGCCCCTGTTACAATAAGACTAACAATATTTAAAAAAAACTCTTTCTATACAGATGGACAAGCATTATTTATATTATTATTAATTCCAAATTTCAAGTCTATGAGCATTAGTAGTTCTTGAAAAAAGCACAGACAGTGACAGACGAATGGACTGACAGACGAAGTCAACTCATGTGTTATTTTTACCATTTTGATACGGAACCCTGAATAGCTTTGGTTGTTAAACTCATGTTTTATAATCTCAAAACTTAAAAAAATTGTGAATATTTGTAACCGTGAAACTGGTTTGCCACCCCTGAAATGCGTGCTTCCTGAGCCCCATTTTTTTTTTAAATAGAATTGATGTGGTTTCGAAACCAAATAATAAATATTGTTAAAATATAGAACTAATTTTATTTTTATAGTTTATAATGCCGTTTTCGTGAAGAAAAACCTACATTTATAATGAGCCCTCCGCCAGGGCTCCCGGCATCCCATATGCGATTTGAGTGAGCCCTCCAGGAGGGCTCCCGGCACTGAACGTATTAAATTTTGACAACAGCGTAATTTACACACTCGAAGATATCAGCATATTAAAAATACAAATATTAGGTACGCATGCACCATAAAGTACATATAGGTAAAGTATTTTTTTACTGAAACGTTCCCATATTTCTGTAAAACGCATGTCCTGAGTACCGTACGTACCCACTTGGGCACAAGAGCTCATCTCAACTCAGTCATCGCAGACAGCGAGCAAGACACACAGAATTTGTCCCGCCATTACAAAGTATTAAAGGAGCTCGGGGAGGTTTTAAAAAACAAAGGACTAAGCCCCGGGAGAAACAACAAAGTGCTGTGATACTTCTGCGGATTGTACTCCTCACGGATGACATTTTCGTTTAGAGAGAAATCTCTTTGCGGGAAAACGTTTAAGTATATCCGCCCGGAGAGCACACGTTTACAATGCTTCGTAAATAAATATCTAGTAGCTTACGGGACAACGTAATCCTACAAAGTTGCATTGTTTTGCTGCTTCGGTACCTACTTAATTATATTTTGAGTTTTTCTATTTCATTAGGATTTTTTTAGTAACAGCCCGGAGTTTGGAAGTTGGCGGTATGATACCCCCGTGCGTCGGAGAGCACGTTAAGCCGTTGGTCCTGCGGTCGTGTCGGATTGCCGTTCCATCGGACTATGAGAGTGAAGGAAGAGGAAGTGCACCTGTGTCTGCGCGCACTCTTGTGCACTATAATAATTCTCCCGCGCCGCAGGCTATTCTCCGTTGAGATTGGCCGCCTAGTAATTACATACCTATATTTATATCCATTGTTTTTTTATGAAATCCAATCAGGCCGTATCTCTTTAATGTTGTATAGTTGCAGCAAAGTAGGAATAATCAGCAGGGCACTCGCGATGGTAGAGAAACGTATGAAGTTCTGGTACTTCATAAGGCCTGGCAATTGTCACTAGCATCCATTGTAAAATGCTCATTTAGCTTTGTCCGGTCACAAAATAAAACTTTTATCCATATATGGGCGTAACATAGGTAGGTACTTACCATAGAAGAGTATACCAATTACTTCAGTATGTACAGTCAGCAACAAAAGTTGACTAAAACTTACTTTTACATATCATCTAAATTGATATAAAATGCGATACATGTCATAGTTTTCAGCATTTCATATAGGTAGGTAGTAGAAGTAAATAGGCCTACCTATTTCCTATACCTAAGAGTTAATAGCTACTTTTGTTTTATACCGGTTCCAGATTGTTCACTCAATAATTAAGATTGTAAAAACTGAAGTGTTTATAGACTTTTATTGCTTACAATGTTTTTTTTTGGAAATGTACCTATTTCAGGTTCTGCCAGACTCAAACCATACGAGGGCCGATACTTAGGTAATAGACATATCTAACGATTTCCTTTGCGGCTCATTATTTTTTGATACATGAGAAACACGTGAACAAAAAATTGTACCGGTACCTAAATTTAAAACACACGGTGATACAGACACGGAGGAAACTGCCGCTGGGAGAACATACCTAAAACGTTTTGGAAACAAACGCAAAAGTATACGGGTTTAATGAGGGGGGAGATCTCAAATCATCCAATAGGAAGATGAAAAAAAAACATTGAGCAAAAAAATAAATCTCAGCGTCCCTGTATTCTGAGACCGGCCCGTGTTGTTGTCTCGGCACGCTCGCAGCCATCGAGCCGTTCCGAAGATGCCAAAGCCTCACTAAATCGCCGCGCCTGGCATCCGAATAAGTGCTGAGGCTATAGTTAGCGGGAGAAGTCATGTGATGATTTCACACCCAAAAAAAAAAAGGCTATAGTTCAGTCGCTGTATCGAGCTAACAGCTACTCAATTGCTAATCGCCAATGGCTATACATAATGCAGCAGAGGGCATCATTGGCTAATGCCCATAATGTTCTCACTGTTGGAAGTCAGGCCTCCTCTCAACGAGAGGGAGTGCGTCATAATCCACCACGCGGGCCCAGTGCGGATTGGCGGATGTCACATGTCTTGGAATTTTTGGTTCTAAGACAAACCGGTTTCCTCACTATGTTACCACCAATGGCCCGAAATAATCTACAAAATAAAGTCACGATGAAGGATAAACAAAACCTAAACCTTTAATATTACATTTCTTGAATATAGCCCGCATATGCAGTCTCGAGATAATCGCGACCCGCATCGTGAAAAAAAGGATGTCTCACAATACGCAGCGTTTATTCAAAAGAGCGCGTCTTTTGAAATGGTGGCAGCGTGACGTGTAAAACGCACTTGTAACTGATACCATCTTTAATCTTCGCACCTTTTGGTGTGGTCCGGGACTAGCCAAGCAATTTATAAATAGGGGGCAGAGTCCGCTTTGTGAGCTGAAATGAGACTAGCGAGAGATAAAAATCTTGAAAGTGCTCCAAGACTGCGGTGAGCCGCGCGACGCGACGTCAAGGGCAGTGATCTATTGCGCTTTTCATTACGTCACACTCCCATATTATTTTGTGAATCTCTTGGCGCCTTTCTTTGTTCACAAGTTTATGGGTAGCGGTAGGCTTATATCATTTATTTTCTCATACTCGTAGAAGCGAATTTGAGCACGCGTTTCATAAAAATATGAACTTTATTACGTATGCACCTATATCGCACAATTTGTGTGTAGAAAAATAGATACGTGTAGGTTTAAAGTTACTACAAGTTCCTGAAGATTTGTGTTCTTTATTTTTCATACAAGCTTTCACAAAGATGTCTATTATATAGTAAGGTGACAAAATAGTTTGACGAATGAACATCATGTATCGTGTGTAGGTGTGCGAGTATTGTAGGATCGTGCCAAAGAATTCTAGCACTACTTGTAATAAAAAAACAACGTTTTTCAATTAATAGTATATTTATTTGTAAATAACTAAATCAAAACTAACATTTAGCAATAAAATGACTCAGGTAGTCCTTGCCAGAAATTTACCTATCATTCAAATCTTTGAAATTCCCCAGCAGCGTCCTGAGCTTATAAATAAATCGAAAATACGTGAACATCAAAATATGTTAATTTTAACAATAAAACAATGCACCTACACATGCGAATAGTGTTAGAAAGCTGAACCGAGTTAAGATTGAATGTACATAATACTACGATTTTGAATAAAGCTTAGTTCTACACGTGGCGGTCACAATAGTGAGATATTTAGGATTTTATTTATATTCTACATACATATTAGGTAACGCAATACATACATTCGAAGACTGACTACAGAAAAGATAAAGTATGCGTCGGTTTATACAAAGCATTGGGTGTTGGTGTTATTCCTTACATTTGCCGTTCACAACGGCGGTAACTATAAGTCAACTAAACCTATGCGCAGGGGCCGGAAGGTTGCAACCCAAAACGACCTGATGACGATTACGAATTATTACATACATTTTATGTAATAAGGTGCAATTTACTTTAAATCTGGTGCCTAGTTACTAGACATTTACTCACTAACTAATAATATCTCATGTACAGTATCGTTAAGCGAAATAATTGTAATGGTAACAACCGCACTTGCAAGCGAACAAATTGATAGAAGTGTTACGGCCAGCGTAACAGACAAATACGACAAATAGTGGTAATAAATTATTATTGTATGTGCAGAAATACTTAACACATTTACAAGCGTTTGTTTCTTCATTGACAACATTTTAATCAATAAACCCCAATTAACAACTATACAATATCTTCACAATTTCAATCAAAAAGCACTTACTTGTTTATAATCCGGAATAAAAGATTGCGTCAGAACTAGTTAATCACATTAACTAATAGCTGCGGTAATAATGACTACGGAGAGCCAATTATATTATTGATAAGTTAAATACGCTGGTCTTAACAGTTTCTTTATTCATTTATTAAGTGAATTCGTTCTAAGTATGATTAAGTGGCAACACTACAGTATCACAAACGTAGGCGTAGCGGGTTATTGGCGTCAACGCCACACGTTCCGGTGTTCAAAAATATCTAACAAACTTACACAAGGATCCTACATCACTTTTTCATATAACTAGCAACGCCCATAGACAATACATATTATAACCTAATATATGCATCGCTCGCGAAGTGCGATTACTGCGCTACTTAATAAGATTACCAATTCTATGTACGTATCCCAGACTAGCAAAAGGAACGTTTTAACTTCAAATCTGTTAACGACAAAAATATCGAATAAAGAATAATAAAAAAATAAAAATCATTTATGTACATGAAAATAAGACAACCTGCGTATTGCCGCTACTTTGAATTAATGTACCATTTTGTTTCTGTAATTATTATTATCATCTAATGCATCATGTACCCAACATCTTACAGTGGAGACTACGTGAGACTTACGTTATATTGCTTTTACAATAAAAATAAATTATGTAGGACCTACAGATCACGTATGCTACATTAAATAAATAAATAATAATTTATCTAACTAATCTACCTAAACATGAAGAGAATTACAACAAAATACTGAGAGTAAGGAGAAAAATAATATTTTTTTTTAAATATTATACAAAATTAAATTTCGTTCGACAAAAATAAGTGATCATGTCAAAGATACAAGACATTACGTTTCGAGATAGTTTTACGTAGTTATGTATTTTCTATTACATGCGTTTAATATGGCAAAAATCTTGTTGTGTCTACTTTATTTCAACAGTATATATCGATTTACATTATATGTGTGTACGTTGACGGTGTTGATCCATGAATGGCTACTATTTGAATTGTTTCTATGATTAGACAGTGTGTTGGAGCATAAGCTAGCCATCAGGATTGCCATCGTGTATGTTCGTGTGTGTATATGGTCGTTTATAGTGCGATGAACTCTTCGAGAAGATTCCTGAGCTCCTTGTTGTGAGCTGCCTTGGAGCCGGTGGCGGGGGCGGCGGCAGTCGCACGTCCGTGATAGCTGGAACAAAACAATACATTGTATGATTTGAGGTCAGTTCATCACCTATAGTTGCAACAAAACATAAAATAACACAATGCTTAATAATAATAGTAATTATTCTGTTTCGTGCTCCCTACAGCTTGAGTTCCGCGAATTAATAAAATTAAATATTTATAAGCATGACAGCTGAGCTTCATAGTGCCTTTGCATGTGTTGCTGATACGCCGCGTAGACGCTGCGTAAACGCGACGCTAATGCTACGTAAATGTGATATTTTAGATACAATCACGTCTACGGAAAGCTAGCGTAGCGATATGCCTTTACGTAGCGTCTGCGCGGTGTCTGCGCGGCGTCAACGTGACGTCAATGCCTGCGCAGGGCATGCGGTCAGTATGTAGACACTATTAATACTATGCCAAAGTTAAAGCTAGATAAAAAATCGTATTTTATTCCAGTTAATCTTAATCTTTACCAACGACGACTTAGGTTTACTACTTAGAAAATCTATGAGGTTTGGGTAACCCAACTTAACTAACGGTCACTAATCAAATAAACAATAGTATATTAAACACATAAGATTATTACAAGCTCCCATTAAGCAGTCATTGTTTTTTTTTTTTTAATTTAAACACATAACATGCAGTCCTAACATATTAATTATAATTTTATTTGATTAATTATAGACATTTTAACCAAACTCAAGTCGAGTATCAAGGCGCTTTTAGTCATCGTTGATTGAGACTACACTGTCACAGTATAAAGTGAATACTAACTTGAATTTAGTTGTTTAGCATTTGAATGAATTCCAAGGTGTTTGACTAATATTGAAAAAGTTTTATTTTTATGATTGACAGAATACGATGTCATTCTATTATCGAGAAAAAGGAACATCACTATAGCATGTGATGACGTTGCTGTCTTCAATTTTATGTTGCCTTTTACAAAATACAACAGCCATGGTTTGAAAAGTATTTTTCTATGTCAAATTAATTCTTAAATAGTCAAACACCCTATTATAATTGCAGTAATTTAGGAATGAAATGATTTAGGCAGGATTTTGTGATAGCAAGCGATATAGGATTCCATAGGTTCGTGAAGGGAAGAATAGAGGCGGAAATGTACGGAAAGGTGAGGGACGCCATATGCCGTTATCTCACCTAATGGTGCGCGGCACTGTTTCATCGTCACCTGACACAGGCTTCTCTTCCTGCCCGAAAAGCTGGGAGAACCAGTTACCCTTTTGAGGCTTAACACTGCAACCAATAGCCAGTTAGATTATGGCGTTACCGCGACGTGTTAAGGAAATATCACCATTATTGTTTGATTGCGAATGAATAAAATAGGAATCGGAAATGTTACCGAATGAACACATGCAAATTTAAAAACCATGCAAGCCCAATTTGATAGTCTAACCGAAACTCAAGCTGCATTTTACAAATACAGAATAGTTACAAGTGACCTCGTATAATAAAATAAAAAATACAATTTCTTGATTTTTACCGCGACAGAATAGTTAAAACAATTAAATAAAAAAATACATTCTTGATTTTTCTATCCCGAGAAAGAATAGAAGAAATACAGATAACTAGGTAATTTAAAAAATAGCATTTCTGATTTTTGTACACGGATTTTTTTTTTAATAATGCTTAGATTCGGAGTAAAAAAACAGTAGTACGTGCGATGACGTCACACAAACAGGTATACATTTTAAAAAATATAGACTTATATAGACATTTATATAAACTGACCATAGTAATAAAGCATATGACATCGAAATGTCTGAATTGAGGATTATGGTTTCATACGATTACATCTGTTTAGAATAGAAAGAATTTTATAAATGTATTTTCTTAAGACGTTTTTGTCATTTTTCAAGATGTAGTTTCATTATCTTTTTTATTTCGTACCTAAGCACGTCGAAATGTTGTCAATTAAATTTATTTATTTATTTATTTATTACAGCATGGAAGACTTACAGTTAAAAAAAAACAACAAAAAAAAATTTACGAGGAATGGCGTAGCGGTGACAAAATAAAATAGGCCACCAAGCAAGCATGGCAAACGAACTCTGCTTGCAACTTCAGACGATTGTTTAGTGCAGCCTTCGAATTAAAGGTCTGGCCAAACTGGAGCGAAACCGCGCGGAATGCGGGACGAAATAGGCTCGTGTCGATTGTGTCTACTAACTTGTATGGCTATGTCCAAACTGGCACGTGTAGTCGCCTGACTTCCTAATTATTAGTTAGTTTTTAGTGTAATTATAATGTTGTATGTATTTATTTGACGGCACGGTTGGCGCAGTGGTTAAGCGATTGACTGCTGCGCTGCGTGTCGCCGGTTCGATTCCCGCACGGAACATATTTGTATGACCTACAAGTAGTTGTTCCGGGTCTGGCTGTTTGTGTATGTGAGTTTAAATGTTTGTAAACGCACCCACGATACAGGAGAAATTCCTAGTGTGGGACAACGTTTTTTTTTTTTTAAATAAAATATAAAAATAATTTATAGTAT
The DNA here is from genome assembly GCA_911387795.2 of Apamea monoglypha. NCBI lineage: Eukaryota > Metazoa > Arthropoda > Insecta > Lepidoptera > Noctuidae > Apamea > Apamea monoglypha. The sequence goes on from OU426918.1 coordinate 8,683,595, forward strand.
TTTTAAGTTATATTAATATTGTATTGTATGTTTATATGGGCATTGATGCCTGAAATAAATGGATAAATAAATAAAAAGTGAAAAAAAATCATTAAAACAATCGTCGCGCGCAGCCGCATCCCGCGTGTTATTTGCCTCGATGTGGCCACAACTCGAAAGCGACATTATTTCGTTATGTCAATCACTTTATACAGCGTTTATTAATAAAGCTCTAATACCTATCAAATAAGTGAACCTTCAAATAGGAGCTGTACCCTAATTGCGTAACACACTTTCAATCAGAATCTGAATCATTTTGAAGGATATTGCTAAACCATTGCTTCATGTTCGAAAAATTTGTCTGCTCAGCAACGTAAATAACGCAATGAATGTTGTTGAACTGTCAAAATGAGAGCCATTGCTACTGTTAGTGTGTTACGCCTAATGCCCGTTTTAAACAACACCGAATGACAACATAGATGTCGCTTAGTGTTAGTATCAGTATCACAAAAATAACATTAAAATTGATACATACGCAACGGTCTTCTGGTTCTGCAATAAAGTGCGGAACCTAGGCTCGACGTACTGCCAGTAGCCGGAGTTCTTGTGCTCCTCCTGGCTCCACACGATGGTGGCGTTAGGGTACTTCTCGACCTCGGCCTTGATCTGATCGTATGGGAACGGCGAGATTTGCTCCACTCTGGGGAAAGAATAATGGAAATAATTTATGAGATAGTGAAGAACTGCTGAAAGTATCCAACTCGAAGCCAAATCGTGGGCGACTATTTAGATTTCCTTCGACACGCTTAGAAGGATTGCGTCCATCAGAACACCAACTGGATTTTTTTACTTGGCAGTTTCAAACTAGTACTTTTTCAGTTTAATAGTAAGATCGAGCAAATTATTGATTAGCAAATTGTATATCGCCTTCAATCGGCAGTAAATTCAAATCACAACTGTCATTCTTATGGAATGGCTACAACGCCTCAAACTGACGTAATGTGTCAATTTGCTAAACTAATAATTTCCCTGACTAAACACACATAAATAGTGGATCTTTACGATCTTCATTTTTTTTAGTAAACATTCCTTTTTTTTCATAGCATCTCAGTCATAGTGTAACAAATAATCATAAAATGACAAGTGTGTATTAAATTTTTCCGAGGGAATTACCTGACAATAGCAATCTCCTTCTCGAGTCCCTTCTCGCGCCTGTGCTTGAGCAGGTCGTAGTACACGCGGCCGGAACAGAACGAGATCTTGCGCACGCCCTGGGGGTTTTGAGCGGCAGGCCCGTCTTCGGGAATCACTCTGATTGAGAAAAAAGGAAAGTAAAATAAACATCAACATATCAAACACGGGCAGAGGATTTTAGACCTAGTTTAAAAGTATTTATGATCGACTTCCACACGGTGCCAGTTATTGTATGGCCTAATAATGTGTTATTTGAAGTAGGTAACCAAAAACATGTTAAGACTCTAGCTGATCCTTACCATCTACTCTGTGGGTTAGTCCTGAATCAATACTCAAGGACTAAATCTTAGTCAACTACGAAACTACTACTCCTGTCTAGCCTTTTAATAACTATTTTTGAGGTCGGCCTCCAGTCTAACCGGATGCAGTTGGATACCAGTATTTTACGTGCAGCGACTGCCTATCTGACCTCCTCAACCCAGTTATTACAGTAAAAATTATACTATTTATCCAGCATATGGTTCCAGCTTACCTCCTGAAGCAGGATCCGTCCTTCATGTCATCGAAGGAGGACTTGGCCTCTGGGTGACGCAGCAGCGACTTGGGGGTCATGAGGATGAGCGGCTTGCGGAAGGGCAGCGCGATTTGTCTACGCAGGATGTGGAAGTACGACGCGGGGTTCGAGCAGTTGGCCACGATCCAGTTGCAGTCATGTAGTTGACGGACTGTGGGTAAATATTTCAGTAAAAATTAAATTTATCGTTTCCGTTTATCACTAAGCTCTATATTTATAAACGTTGCTTATAGTTACATAATGATAAGCGACTGTTTAACTATACTTTTTTGTCGGTTTTGATACCTAAAGCCAGGGAAAGCGTTTTTATTCGAAATGATCTGTGTTGCCATATCAAAAACAAGTTTTCGACCAAAAGGACCATTGAAACTAGTCGACTCTGTTATTTCTATAGCTAAACTAGCTATAATGCATAACGTAAGGGTAAACTGACCTTCATAGTCGGGGCTCTCGGGCGGCATGTAGTCGGGATCGTCGGCGCACATCTGCAGGAACCTCTCGGGCCGGGCGGACGAGTGCTCGGGGCCCTGTGTGTTATTTCATCAATTTAAAATTACAATAAGAATTTTTTTATTTGTCAGAATGTACCATTAGCATCTCGGATGACATCCACGTGTCGTATAGGTCAACATGTCGGATAGCTTATCATGTCGTATAGCTCACCATGCCCTCCATGCCGTGCGGCAACAGCAGCACAAGGCCGGACTGGCGCACCCACTTGGCCTGCCCGCTGGCGATGAACTGATCGATGATGCACTGCGCGCAGTTATTGAAGTCGCCGAACTGGGCCTCCCACAAGACCAGCGCGTTCGGGTTCGTTACGGAGTAACCCACCTCGAAGCCGAGGACACCTGGTTTATAAATAATAACAGTTTCAAATTTTGCACTACACATCCACTATTATGCTGGCACTATACTTGGCGTATTTGTCTAAATATTTGTAGTACATGGGCAATCCTACTACTATTATAAACGCGAAAGTTTGTTAGGATGAATGGATGTATGATGTTTACCACTATTTCACGTAAACACTACTGACCAGAAGTTTTACAGTAGTAAAGATTGTACATCAGAATAACACATAGGCTATAATTTATAAACTCCACGCGAGGGAAGCCGTGGGAAAAAGCTAGTACAAAATATACCCTATTTCTATTTGAATAAAGTTAATTTTGTATGAATATTTGTACAAATATACAAGTGTTAGTGCCAGCAGTAGAAGAATAAAAACACGTTTTTAAAAATGGCACTCAGTCTGCTTGGGTTTATGCGCCGTGAGAAGCGAATACTCGCTCGTCCGTAGAAACGGTACGGTTCAAGGAAGCGAACATTCACTCTAGGCGCATGCTGACTCGTAGAAATCTATAGAAGCGGCACGACTTCACGCGCAGTAGGAAGCCGGCGTCAGTAGCGAACTTACCGTACTCAGACAGTGAGCTGTTGCACACGGTGTAGGGCGCCTGGTCGGGGTACAGGTGGCACAGCGAGCAGTACGTCGCCTTGTCCACCTTCTGGTGGTGTAGCACGTGATGCCTGCACAAACACACAAGTTATTACTGAACATATTTTTTATTGTCAGGAAAATGCATTACCAAGCCGTCAATAATGCACATCAATTTTATGAAAAGAGCGGCACCGGCTTTGCTTCTCTGATGCCTTATTATGACGGTTTAATGCCATCATGATTCCAATGTAAGAGAGAGACGAACCTATACATAACCAATAGTAGCACTTCATACTTTACAAACTCGATATGACATATTAACACTAGGGTCCGCAGTCAATTTGAGAATTGGGTATTACACTAATACATAACAAATTTGAAAAGATTTAAGCTAAACGCACATTTGTCAGCATCATACGCGCCGCACGCGCAGTACGCTCTAGTGGAAAGGATAATGTTGTTAAAATACTGCGCGTGCGATACTAACAAATGTGCCTTAAGGTACCGGTTAGTGTCCGGTAAGGAAGTGTATCAGCCTAAAATCGAGCTTAGACTTTGTCGAACATATACACGTTTTTTATTTAAACGTGGTGTTGTGTAAACGTAACATAACGTAATTTAACACGTTGAGCAAGTGAGCTCAACGTATCAAATTACGTGGTGTTTGCAAGATGTACGAATGCCAGAAGAGGAAAAAACGCATACCTGTGTGAGAAAGTTCCTCTCTCGACATCCTCTCCTGACAATCTCACGTGGATGCCTTCCTTCAGCAGGGATCCGAAGGCCATCGCCTCTCCGAGAGCCCAGTCCACCTGTCGGTTCTCCACCATGGCCATGCGCGCCTTCAGGATACGAAGCAGACCTTTGTGGATCTCGAACTCAGCCGCGTTGGGGGGAGGAGATGAGAAACGTTTGCCGATGTGTACTAATGTTTCTTCAACAACGCCGGTAGAAGACATCTGTGGAGTTTTTAAGATCGTCAAATATTGTGAGTCTGTGGCTTACTGACTAAAAAGATGTGGGACGCGTGTTTTACACCTTGAAATAATTGGAATAACCATCGACGGCCACCATGGCCCATGCACAATGGTCCACTTGAAGGACTAAGTGCAGAAACCAAACCCATAACATAGAACATACATCTTGAAAATATGCCCTAAATCTTGGATGTGCTCGAAAGCTTGGAGGTGCATTACGGTTTGGCTTCATAAGATAGCGATGTCATCGTATAAACCGGTCGCCCATTTCGAAAGCGTCTTTTGACACCGTAAAAGCATTTTGCTGTCGCTCTATGAGGGCACCGTTTTCTTAGTAAACCCAATATTTATGCAGAATCTAGTGGGTACTCATTTACGATTTTTATTATTGTTTTACCTATTAGTTATTTATTAAAACTTTATGAACAAGTAAAAATAACCGTACAAAAGCGGACTCAATGCCTTAGGCATTTCCTACCTTGTGAACCTGAGGGTGATGCAGAGACAAGGCATCATGGTTGAAAATTTACTTGAAATTATATATATACACACAATTAATTAATATATATGTATATATATATATATATATATATTAATTATACACCACCATTTCTTCTCCATATTTAATTATTCATATCAATAATCTACCTTCAGGGGGTCCTTGCCCTCGAAGAATCCGGACCAGGGCGAGTCGAGCCAGTCCTTGTACTTAATGTGGGTCTCTGCCTTAGCCTGGGTGTACGCATCTTCGCAGATCTTCTCGTATTTGTCCTTTACGTCCTTGACTTCGGAGGCGGTAACGACGCCCTCGGAAATCAGCTGGTCAGCGTACTTTTCGAGTACTGTAGATAAAAAGGTTAATGATTGTAAAAAATAAAATGAAGTTACTATTGCGCTTCTGTCTTAGAATGTCAGATGTTAGCAGTGCTGTCTCTGTCTAGCACAGACTTTAGTACGCTTGCAAGTTCGCCATATTTTGAGATAAAAAAAGTGAAATCGAGAAATTCGAATATTATAATAAAAAAAACCCGTCAAATACTCTATTATACCATTTATCTTCCTTTTTTCTTACCAGGCTTGGTGTTGTGGATCTTCTGGTACATGAGCGGCTGCGTGAACATAGGCTCGTCAATCTCGTTGTGTCCGTTGCGGCGGTAGCTGACGATGTCGATGACGACGTCCTTGTGGAAGGTGGCGCGCCACTCGGCCGCCACGTTGCACACGTGCATCACGGCCTCCGGGTTGTCGCCGTTCACGTGGAAGATCGGCGCGTTCACTACGCGGGCTACGTCTGGAAGGTACAGAATAACTTGCATTAGTATAACAGAATGGTTGTATTCCTCGAAGGGTTACCCAGAGGAAAATATTACATCATCATTTCGATAAATTTAAGGCCCATGACATGGACAATAGAGTGTGTAATAGAAATAATACTGCATATCAGCAATGCATGTGTGCAAAAAAATAATATTGCGTATATTCGCTTAAATCTGCGTATAACACGCCCAAAGCTGTAGGCTATTATTAGCACTACGTTGATCGCGTTCGGAGTAGATAATCAGACTGGTTAAAAGAATCACACACTTCAGATTGTCGTCTCTTTCTCGCTCCATTCTTTTAATCGACAAAAAGGGATAGAAATACGGGAAAATTAAATTCCTGGCGTTTAACAACGCATTCACAGCTGAAGTTATGCTTCCGCATAAACAAATTATGAATATTATTTACTTTATCTACAGTGTTCTTTATATCACAAACCTGTGCAGTAAGCAGACGAGCGCGAGTGCCTTGGGTCGGTGGTAAAGCCGATCTGGTTGTTGACGACGATGTGGATGGTGCCGTGCGTGGTGTAGGCCGGCAGGTCCGACAAGTGCATCGTCTCGAACACGACGCCCTGGCCGGCGAACGCGGCGTCTCCGTGGAGGAGGAGGGACATTACCTGGCAATTGTTAATGACATAATAAACAAATAGCATTAAGGCTGTAGTCCCTAAAGGAATTCGCAGTGGTATATTGTAATTATAAAACATTTCGCTATGTTTAGATAGATTCCATGTAAGGCGCAAATCTATTGCCAATGACTGGGCACTGATTCAGGGTATGGAGCTGCTTCAAAGAATTACTTATTTGGAAAACCCGCCACTTTTGTCCGGCCCTGAGATCGAACCCAGGACACTGTAGTAGCGCTTGCGACCACTATACGAACGAGGCGGTCAGTACAACATTTCTATAATAGTTGATAAGTCTAAAGTCGGTAATCTTATTCCTCAATGGTCAAATCTGTATTGCATTCCATATGAGTTAAATAATGGTAAATACAAGGTTAAAGATCAGTAATACATACATGACCGTAAACTTAACGTAACCTTTAAGTGCTATACAGCAGTTCAAGTTTTAGGAAAAATATCAACCTACAGAGCGTCACACACCTAAAGCTCCATCATCATTGTCATCATTTCAGCCGAAAGACGTCCACTTGGGGGAGGCCGATGTCCACTGCTGGACATAGGCCTCCCCCAAGCACCTCCACTTCGACCGGTTTTGTGCTTCTCGCATCCAACGGATTCCTGCGGCCTTCACAAGGTCGTCGGTCCACCTAAAGCTTTTTGTGTCATATTTATTTACGTCTAAACGTTTTCGACCGTATCGCATCACTACGTTAAGATAGCTAAAGTACATATCATACCTTCTTGCCCTCATTATCACCGCGGTAGAACTGCTCAGCGCGACACTTGCCCTGCACGATGGCGTCCACAGCTTCCAAGTGAGACGGGTTGGCGCACACAGCCAGGCGAATGTTCTTGTTTGTAACGCGGTTCAGACGCTCGATGTATGTACCCAAGTGGTACTTCACGTCACCGGAGCCCTGTGAGGTTTAAAGTTGTTGTGAATGTGTTTGGTGTTAAATCTTATATTAGTATGTATCTGATTACCTTTGAACCGGCTGAAAGAGTGTACATTTATGACCGTCGTGCACTGAAACAACTTCATACCAACTCGAATCAAAAGAAAGCATTGTAACATGTACAGTGACATTTCCAGTAGTTGACGACGCACGGGAAGTCGTAATGCCTACGCGTCGTAAAACAATTCATACCAGTAGAAACGCCACTGTACGTCTCACGACATAAAGCTCACATTTCATTGCTTTCCTTGAAATCGAGTAGGTATTGAGTTGTATCGGTATATATATTAACTCTGCTCCATCTTTTAGTTCAATTTCAGAATATTTCGCCTAGGAATGGTATCGAGTACCGATTGAAAACAGCATCATCTAACACAACATAACATAGCAGAGCAAGGACATACAAAAGAACCGAGAAAGCACTAGAACCCCGCCAAAAGACTCGCGGGTGAAGCTTGACCTGAAGCACCTGGCCACGAAGTCTTTAAAAGATGCCCATCCATAGACAAATATCACCCATCTCTCCACTAGTCCAATGCTTACTCTAGGATACATATCCGGTAGGCACTTAAATCCTATCCTTTCCCACGGCCACGTCTTCCCTACAAAAAAAGGCGCCCCCCGATCTACTTCTTGATACGCAATGGTGGCTGTTTCACTATGAACATGAGGCTACAGGAGCTAGTGCGAATCTTGGGGTTTATTCGATTAATCGAGTCTGGTCAAACGACGCTGGGATCGGTGCAATTCATTCATTCATTCATTCATAGGAATGGTATCGAGTACCGAACAGAAATACTTACGTCATCTTCGGCTTCGAGGGCAGCGAACTGAGTGAACAGCTGGTGCAGAGGTTTGCGGCAAACGTTGGCGACCACGTTCAGACGACCTGTGAAACGATAGAAGGTATTTTATTCATACTTTTAGCCTATAGCGTCCTACAACAGAGCAAGGACCTGCCTTTCCCCTTCTCCTCGTCCCTGTCTACTGCCAGAAAATAAAGTTACGATAGCAAAATGCATGAGAAATTTTGCTGTTGGTTAAAAAATACACTATTTCATGAGTATTATTCAAAGATTTAAGACATTCAATATTTAATTATTTAAATACAGTATGCAATTGTTACAATGACTTTCGTTTTATTTATGAGCGCAACTTAATATCGAGAAAAGTACAAGAAGTAACGGTTTTTTATTATTTAATAACCTTTGTTACGCACGGTTTTTACGACTTGACAAAACATCGAAATGTCTTTATTACTTATTTGTAAGTTCAATATGAATTTATAATAATAAATTCTCTAAATGATGGTGAACACCGCATCAAAATCCGTTGCGTAGTTTAGAAATTTATAATGTTACCTCTGTGAGGCATGCCCATGATGACGGACTCAACGCCGAGGCGCGTCGACACGTCGATGACCTGCTTCATAGCCGGGATCAGGATCTCGCAGCCTTCCAGACCGAAACGCTTCTCGGATGACCATTTCTTTGCCAGGAAGTTCTCAAATCTAAAAACGTTATGTATTATTTTATTAATAATCAATGACAGTCTACAAAAGTATATTAGTTATAATTATTCGGTTAAAGTACGGTACGACACATACAGTAGTTATATATTTGTAAAAGTACAAAAAATACAGGTGCCATATTTAATCATTTGGAGGCTTCGTAAATCAAGATATAACTTGAAATGCTTTTATCGACTCCTCCGCGTTGTTGTGGTAATATTTAAAGATCTTCGGAATACAGATACGTAAAAATATATGCCATGTTACGCGACATTTAACCTTTAATTAAGGTAAAATACAACAATAAAAAAAAATCGTAATTAAGAGTCAGTTTTTACATCTTTTTCTTTTTTTGTTAGCCAATCCAATGATCATAAACTATAGTATCGATTTTCCACATGCTCTGGTATAAGGCATGCATAACATTTGTAAGACCTCTCTTATCTAAACCTATTTACTTTATGCGTAGCGCATAAGTGACTCTTAACGCCATTTTCCAACGCACAAAGAAATCAATCTTGATATAATAACTCGATATTTGCATTTGCAATCGTTGACAGTTGTGCGTGGAATAGACCACTTACTTTTTTATATTTGTTGCATTTTATATACGAGCCCGCGTCTATCATTGCAATTTAAACCTTATGTCAATGACATAAAAGACAAATGACACGCGCTGGTGATTTGGAATAACCATAAGACTGAGCCCGGGTCAATCATTGAAATTTCAACCTTATGTCAATGACATGAAAGACAAATGCCACGCGCTCGTGATTTGGAATGACCATAAGAGTACTTACTTATACACTTCACAGAAGTGCATAATAGCTATAACATTAATAAATGTGTGCTCCGATTGCGGAAGGGAGATAGCTGTCTGAGTATTTAGTATTGTTTGTAGCCATAACAACGTGCATTATTTGTCTGTTTCTAACTGATTATTATATAACTCAAACCCAACTATGTGTATATAAATAATATTTAAAGATCCATTTGTCCCTGTCCATAACAGACTGTTACATCTATAAGTAACTACATAATACTAAGGGCTGATTTTTCAAATAATATTTAAAGATCCATTTGTCCCTGTCCATAACAGACTGTTACATCTATAAGTAACTACGTATTACTAAGGGCTGATTTTTCAATCGACATATTATTTTCATTCGGGGAATAAAATTGTCATCTGACAGATTTTGGAAGAACTGTCAAATATTCAAAATGATTCCTCGGATAAAATTATCTGGCGTTGGAAAAATCAGCCCTAAGGGGCGCGCCTCAAAGAGATGTCAGCATAACGAGGGGCCCCTTAGGGCCGAAGCCTGCCGGGTCAGCGGGATTGTCCGAAAGGGTTACCGCTACCCCGGAACATAAAGGGCGAAGGAAGGAACATGGGTGGGTTTTAGTCAGTAAGAGTCTGACACTCCCTTATTGGGTTATTTGAAGATTACCCACCAGAAAAAAAAAAAAAAAAAAGGGTCGATTTTTCAAACATCAGATAACTTTAATCTGAAGAATAAATATAGCGGTTTAACATATTTTCTAAACAAAAGCTGTCAAACCGCTATTTTATTCCACAGATTAAAGTAATCTTATGATTGAAAAATCGGCCCTACGATGATTAAATATTCGAGCTAACTTGTCTTTTTTTATATGCACGTGTTTCTGTGACAAAATAAGCATTTTCTTCTTTCTTTCTAGATATAACTTCAGGTAGGTTAACAACTAAGCAACAAAACTATTTAAAGTATATGTGTTAATGAACCACAAACGAATAAAAAAAGGTGTGTCTCTCTTTCTTATACTTATTATGCGATAAAATAGAACAAGTCATAATGGCTGTCGATTTTTGTTTGGCAGTATTTAACGAGATAAGATTTATTAAAGAGCATAAAAATATTGTGATAATAACCACCGCGCGTGTAAGACTAGCACCCTTATCCGTAACACACAAGTGGCAATAATAGTATGTTACGATCAAAGCATTTGACATCCTGTAGTTTCTAATTTATTTGGGATCGTTTCTTTTTCCATACTACTCTATTGATCGTCATCAGTAGTCATCCCCTGCCAAGGCATATCATCTTTGTTTACACAGTCTATCCATTTTGTCTTTCAGTAGTCTTTCCATTTGACGGCACGGTTGGCGTAATGGTTAAGCGATTGACTGCTGCGCTGTGTGTCGCGGGTTCGATTCCCGCACGGAACAAATATTTGTATGACCTACAAGTAGTTGTTTCGGGTCTGGCTGTTTGTGTATGTGAGTTTAAATGTTTGTAAACGCACCCACGATACAGGAGAAATTCCTAGTGTGGGGCAACGTTTTTAAAAAACTCTTACTTTTATAGCCATGCACAGCCATAAAAACTACAGTATATTAAATCTGAGTTTTACTTACCCAGCAGATCTGGTAAGACGAGCGAGGATCAATCTCTTCTGGTCGGGGCTCATCTTGCCAACATTGGGCGGCTCGATGCGCTGTCTGATCCAGTTGCATTGCTCCAGAGAGTTGATGAACATGAACTCAATGCCGATGTTGTTGCAGTACGCTTGCTCCAGACGGTTCAGGATCTCCCTAGAATAACGAATAAGTTAAGTACTCGTGGCATTGATTTGGCGGCAAATGTTGGGCCAACCCGCATTGGCCCACCTGGCGGATTATGGCCCGTTCCCTCTCAGAGAGAGGACTGCGTCCCAGCTGTGGGAAAATCATAGGCTTATTAAGTAAAATGTTGGGTAAAAAAAAGCATACACAAATCCTTAAATGACATACACACTATGTATGCTTTATTTTACCCAACATTTTACTTGTAGATAAGCAACCACTTCACACATCTAAGATTCATAGCATAACATGAAATGGCTATAATGGCTATTAGAAGAATATGTAAGTAGATACATAATTTTCTATTGCATACTTCGACACGCCAGCAGCAAATAGTTTACATGCAGAACAAATCAGTAGAACTAATTTCAAAGCAATTAAAATAGTGTACAACAACAATAACCTTTGTATCGTTTTATTTACTCGGATAATGATCCAATCAGCTGTGACAATCGTTATCGAGAAGCGATAAACTTTAAACGTCACAACTTATAGGCGTAGACGAAAGAAAAGGTGAAGGTTACACAATAACACTGATAACGTGTCTTTATCAGAATCGACTGCACCTGTATCATTGACTGTGACTGAGACAAATATCACTATTAGAACATTTTATTCTAAGCCTATACTTTCCCATTGCCTTTACCCAGTAACTGGGGTGTAGAGGTCAGATAGAGTCAGTAGATCAGTCTCTTCATGCAAAATACTGATATTCAGCTGCATCCGGTCAGACTAGAAGCCGACCCCAACATAGTTGGGATAAGGCTAGACAGATGACTTTCCCACTGCAGGGCAAAGGCCTCTCTACTCTCCTTCCACTTTTGTCGCTCTGGGGCTTTTAAGGACCAGTCTTTACCAGTCCAGCTCATGCCGCCATCTCCGCCTAATAAACATAATAGTTTAAAAACTTACCTTAACGGTAACGCTTTCTCTTTTTCACCAATAAAGGTAGTGGATGGTAGTTTGAACACTCTGTCCATATCAGCTTCATCTAAAAGATATAAGGCGCAATCAGAGTACGAACGTTAAAAATAGATACCCAAGTTAGATATGCAACATTACATTATGAATAAGTCTAGCCTTTCGATAAAGCACAAATTAAAGCGAATAGTTTATCATATCCCTTTACTAGGATTTTTTACATATTTCCAGCCAACATTACATGATCCCACAATTTTACGCCCTTACAGTAATTACAACTTGACATTTACAAATACACATTATATTGAATATTTATATATTTATGCGGTGCATCAATATAGAAATGAAAGGAAACTTTGAAGTGCAACAAAGTGTTGTTGATTTTAACGTAGATATATATTTTAGAAGTGGAGGAAAGTATCTGGCTACTATCCAACACCGATCAAGAAAAGATAGCGCACCTTTCAATGCCAAACAATAATAATAATATACTTTTCTATTCGTCTAAGCCATCGCCAATATATTTTAAAAATCTTAATTACATACAATATAGTAAATAGATATTAAATAAATAATAATAAGTACAGTTTCATGCATATACACATGCTAATGCTCATACAATCTAGTAAATAGAGGCATGCAATCAATGTAAGTAATATAATAAATAAATAAACCATACGGATAATCGTGCAGATCATGAATACTTAAATAGGTACTGAGATGAGCAACTGTGCGTGCGAACCGAGGACCTTGTGCGTTACATCCACATTTCATATGAACTTGTAGTTATGGCTACCAGCTTCCGAATCGATTTACGAACAGATATATATATTTAAAATAAAAAATAAACGCAAATAAAAATAAACACGTCAATTTGACATTGTCTTAACTTTGCTGATTGATTCTGTTCATAAAAAGTCCAAATAATCCGACTGCAACAACAAAATAATAAACCTTAATTGATGTTTTTCTGCCAATGCGTATTAATACTAAATTGCCACCTAATAATATAAACTGATATAGGGGAAATCCACCTGAAATTGTATCATATCAATTATACCTTATCCATTCGGTAAACCGTTTTTTGACAGTTGGAACTAGTGATTCCAGCAACACACAATACATTGATTGATACACGTACGGTATTATGTCTGTAAGAAGTAATAAATAAGATAATTCAATAAGATAAGGCAGTTTATACATTTATTTTATTACGGTATTTTAAAGTTATCTTTTACGTACGTTCTAAGACAGCTGTCAAAAAACGAGTAACCTAATGGACAGGGTATGGTAAGATGTCGGTATAGTTTTTGAACGTGTTGCAAATGGAAAATTGTTTAGGAATATTGCTTCGCCGCCATAACTACCTACTTATGAGCCAACGAGCGACCACGGTGCTTTCAGTATTCCAGGTTCTCGTGTGTCCTTACCAAACCTGTAGCTGTTGTGAATCACCTCCCGTTTGTTTTTACCGACCAAAGCGCTGTTCATTATTTCCAAGGGGTCGAGATTGGCTATGTGATGTCCTCGAATCTGTTTTTTAGTGCACAACATTCTAATTTAGCGTGTATTAAGTAACCGGCGATATTTCGATTAGTCATAGTTTAAAACAAAAAATAAGAAGCGAAAAAATAATAAATATTCATGTCTTTGACTATTCAGATATAGCTTGAGGTATATTTCCTGCATTCATAATATTTGAAGGTTTTAAGGGATTAGTCAGTTATTTTGCAAGGCTTCTCAGCAACTGGTTAGAACACAATACATACATACAGTGCTGATCAGGAAGCAACACAAAATATCTTTGTGGAGATGCCAGCGTCGTATAAAATTTAAGGAAAGCAGTTAAGATAGTTGTTAAGTTTTATATCCTACGTCAAAACTTGTTAATTGATTAAAAATAGAAAATTTAATGCGGTATATACCCTCCTTTATCCGACACGTATTTTTGTAAAACCTTAAGTTGTCAACCTATTTAATCATATTATATAGATATAAAATAATATATCTGTATTTTTATATTATAAAAAAATTGTGCATTACATAAATATAAAACGGTCTCCCTCAATGAGTATTTACAATGTAAAGAACACTAATTAATCACACAATTAGGCTCACGTTTGGAAACAGGAATTAAAAATTTAACGACAGTTATTGAGTAGGTTGCAATAAAATGAACTGGAATTCTTAACAATCTCCTAATTTCTAAGTTATCTATGCCTACTTTTTATCACAACATATATTACCTGTGATCATGTCATAGTACAACATTGTTTTGTGTGTATTTGCGTATGTGCAAGGTAAAAGTGGTCAAACAGTCAATATTAACCTATTTGCAACATTATTGTCACAAATGCCATCTATAACTTCAAACTTACAATCTTAACTTAAAATATTTCTCCTAAATATAATCATTCTTATGATGCATTTAATTCTTATGTACATCTAATTTTCTGGTATACACAAACTCTAGTAAAGGAATATGATGATTAAGCGATTAGTCTTATGCAGTCCATCCACACCTCAGCCTCAAATAGTTATTAATAATCATTATTATTATTATTGCTCATCTACATTATAACATTCAATGGTAGATCAGTCATTCAATGAATAAGTAAAATTTTAGTATTATAATTTTTATGACCGATAATTTCAAAAAGCTAGTCTCAATTATTTACATTCCAATTGTAACTTGTTTCAATTACTTCACGTATAAGTTCTGTATAAAATATTTGTTAAAATTATTTCTAAACAGAATATTATATTTCAATACCATCCTCCATCTCCATTTAAGCTACGAGGTGAAAGTTCTACAAACCAAGCGCCACAAAGCATCTAACTACATACGATACAAGAAAGGTAAGTGTAAAAGTACGCGTGTGTACGCAAGGACATGTCCGCAAACAGCCTGTGCCAGGAGTAAAACCGAAACTAACCCCCCTACTGGACCCAAGAACAAGTTGCTGGTAACCCATTACTCAGCACTTGAACTGTGTGATGTCAATTGGACAGACATTTTACTACGTAGAAAACTAATTAATTATTTGTTTGGGTTGACACACATTCATTTTCTTATCAGGCATGTACTACTAATGATATATTACTGCGAAGTCCATTTGACATCAGTGTCGGCCCACCGAATACGTGATAGATTTTAGTCGTCCATACCGAATCTGACGTGTTCTCTAATGACTGCCTCGTTAGCGAAGGCTCGCAAGCCGCCATGCCATTCGCCGCTCGATATCGGGTCCCCGGTGGCGATGCCCAGCGGGTCTAAGTGCGCCACTAGGTGACCACGTGACTACATCCAACGTAAAACAAAATCTTCGTAACAAAACAATCAAGTGACTGCCCCATCATACATCCCTTCTTCAGATATATAACATATAAAGCGGTAATACATAAGTAGGCACATTTTTTGCATATTTTATTCATAAAGAAATATATACAAAATATTAATTGTTTATAGGTAATTTGAGAAACTGGAAGATTTATAAGATTGTTACGCAGAATACTTATGATTGAGAAAAGATAAAATGATATAATGTTAACCTTAGTCTTCCCATAAACGTGCATATTATAGTATATCAGCTCCTACCACACAAAAATGTGTTAAATACGACATAGAGAAGAAAAATAAGGCAGTAAACTGTTACTTTTAGTTTAGACTTTTGCATTTTTGTATCATTTGAGACTAGCATTTTATGTCGGTCTGATATTTTATATGAATCAAATGTTGGATGATATGTAATATAATGTCTTCATGAAAAACAATACTATTATTTGCATTCACATGTAATTAATAATCATCCGGTAAAATAATCATATCTTTTACATAATTGTTAGGATTATTTGGGTGACTAAAACTGCTTCAAATTAAAAACTACAGCAAATAAAATCTTTGATAGTAATCGACAGCGAATATTATTACACACATGCATATGCAAGAACAATTTCCTAACATAAATTTCTATTACACAAGCAGTGTAGTTGAACAAAATGTGTTATCTACATTAAGATACGCATGTCAGATACACAACAAATCAAACAATTCAAGTTTGAGGACAACACTATTACTGTGATATATTAAATATGATGCATCATAACTTCATAAGTCTATACTATGTAAACCCCTTTATTTATAAACGTTGCTTAAAGTTAAGTAGTGATCAGCGACTGTTTAACCATACATTTTTGACGTTTAAACGTCACTTACCTTTAATCATCGTTTATAAATAAACCCCAAAGTGGTTTGCGTGGTGTTAAAGCTACAACTATCCACAGACAAGGTCACTTCTCAGCACCCGTGATCATTCTTCCATAAGCCATGACTAGTCAAAAATATGTATGTGTGTTATAAAATCGCTTACGAAACACAACAATCAGTGACACGCAATGCAATGTTGAAATAAATAACGAAACGATATACGACTGTGGTTGCGTCCATCATTACGACAGCGACATTTCTCCTGTCTCCTGCGTACCAAAATTGAAATATTTCCTCATGATGAGCTCGGAGCTTGGCCCGCGCATGCCTAGTTGAGGCAGGTTCGCCGTGATGATGCCGAGCGGGTCCACATCGGCCGCCAGGTGACCGCGAGCCTGTCACGCACCCGCCACCACATCATATTTTAGCCCAAATTGCAAACATCCACGACCAAGCGACTACAACTACATATTGTACTCAATACAAAGCTATTACCAGCACCTAATGTGATGCCCACTAAACAGTGATTCAAGGACTTGTCATTATGTAGGTAGATGTTTCTGTCGCTAGGTCGTGTAACAGAATTTAGACTAGTTGATCGAATAGTCTTGAAACCGCTATGCCAATTGTTCCACACGCAGTAACAATGACTGTTTCTAGTATAAAGTACTCTTTTCATATAACAACATAATTATGATAATAATTCCTAATTAGTCTTATAAAAATAACAAAAACAAAATAACAACATTTATAAAAAAATGTCATAAATAATTCTGTTTGAATAAATAAATAAAAATTACGGACAAGTCTATTCTGCCTATCTTATTAAATCATTATGAGCGCGACCTACAATAATTATGCTAGAAAGCTGCTTTTGGAAAATAATTGAAAAAATGTGTAAAATAATAATACACTACCTAGACCTGACATAAACATTTCTTTAGTCAACATGTTTCAAACTGGGGATAAAACAAAGAGGGGGAACACGTTTAGTATGGGAGCTGACGACGAGAATAATAAATCATTTCATAATTCAAAGAAAAGAATGTGGATGATGGCGTTTGTACAGCGAGCAATTAAAAGTTTCTAGTCTAGGTTCAGAAATGTTCTCCAGAAACAGATGATTTATTTTTCCCGTAAATGAGCTCCCAAAACATTGGGCAAGTCACGAACTCACGAGTAGGGGACAAAAAAGTGCAAACAATAATGAATGTTTAACCAGAATCATAACACCGATAAGATAGGAACATTCGTCACCTGGTAACTCCTGATGATGGCCTGCACAGCCAGATGGTCGTCGATTATCTTCTCGTTAATTGGAGATCCTGTGGAAAATCACAAGGATTATGGTCTAAGCATCGACAAACGACAATCAAGTACTCCTTTTAAATCGCAGTTTATAGGAATATCACAAACACCCTTTCGTGCTTACTTAACAGAATCATCACGCGTGGTCGTTGTTTGAAAATAATTTAAGTTAAATATTGAGGAGAAACTTTAAAAAAAACGACTACTCCTGCCCTGGTTAAACATTGTTTGAGAGGACTTAATTTGAAGATCATTTTATTCTCACGCGACTCGTTTAATAGTCCAAACCTGGAATATTGAACAAAATCTGAAAAAGAACTTTACTCTGAGAAACTAACTTAATTTAGGCCCAAGAGATTGCGGTAAGAGGGAGGAAAGGAGGGTTGGAGAGAGTTTGAGGGTAGTGTGAAATGTATGGGATTTTTTTTTTGTTGCGTTTTTGACTTTTCTAGTACTCAAACCTCGTTGGTCCGATGGAGTTTGATCCTTACGAATAACTAAATCGATAGGCATAAAAAAGTTGTGTGAAAACTTCCCATTTTATTGCTGCCTCCACATTCTTTTCAAAACCTTTGAATGCAGATCAAAATTTCTTAAAATTTAAGGGCAGTCTCCTAAGACCGTATAACTACAACGGTTAAAATACCTGCGCTTACTGCCAAAAATGTACCCTTTACCAATATAATAAAACCAGCCTATTGCTGTCCCACTGCAGGGTAAAGACCTCTTCTAACAAGTTTCCTCACGATGTTTTCCTTCACTGAGGTCAGTAATTCTGACTTTTATTTTGTCCAAGATAAACTCAGAAAGAACATAAGTAAATTGAAAATAATGAGTAAATAAAAACCCCACAATTATCTTCAAGTGAATCTACAAACCTGCAGAAATGGACGGCATGCCAGCGCTGGCCGGTACCAGCGATGTGAGAGGTACTTCGTTCTTGTTGTAAGGCGACAGGTTTGGCGGCGACGTGTAGGCTGTCCCGGGCTGGGCGCCAGCCGTCGCATTGCGGAAAAACGCATCCCACGACTAGAAAAAACATACGTTATTTAGTTATTGAAGCTAATTTTAGAAGCTATTCATATAAAGATTATAATAAAATCGGGTTTGTTGGAAATGAAATCGCCAAATATCAACTGCTTGAATAAAATTATGCCTTTTCCTACTGTTTTGAAAGTAAACGTCTTTCAAAACAGTAGGAAAAAGCATCAAAACGCGATAACATCCTTCGTGTTTTGGCCCCTCCAAACTAGTGGAATCGACCATCAGCCAAGGAAAAACCCAGACCATGAAATCGATTACACTTGCATACGTAATTAGGTAACCGCAAAGCTAACCTTCCTTTTTACAAGAACATGGACCGTCATAATTTTCCTGTTCTTTCGTCGTTGTTTTATTTGCGTAATTGGCCAGTATTAACTATTGAAAAATAGAATAATTACGTTTAATTGTACACCAAAATCAATTAACAACCATCTAGTTAGATATTATCAAACCAGCGGGGTAATTGCGTAACACACTATCAGTAACAATGGGTTTCATTTTGACAGTTCAACAACATTCATTGCGTTATTTACGTTGTTGAGCTAATCCGATAAGCGTTAAGCGTTGATATTGCTAATCTATTGCTCCATATGGAGGAACATATGGAGAAATAGATTAGCAATATCCTTCAAAATGATTCAGATTGAGATTGATAGTGTGTTACGCATTTAGGGTGAAGATTTTACTATGATGAAGCATTTAAATGAAACATCTCGGCTTTGGGTGACGTATGATCATTGGAAAAAATTTAAAACATTGAAAACTTAACAAAAACTTAATAACTTAGCCGTCTTAATATGACGCCAATAGATTAAGTATCTAATGTAAAAAAACATTGTTTGGTTTCTATGCAGTACCTACACATTTGTTGCTATTTGCACGATAATACAAAGCACTTTCCTATCTCATATGGAAATCCTGACCATGATTGCATTGAAGAGTGATTGAGAAGTGCTTCGATTATGAATGATCATCATTGTCATCAATCAAAGTAAAAACTGATAGTGTTCACACATTATCAGCTTAGCCTATGTGAACTGTCACCATTTCTATTTATTCATATTTTATTTTAAAGGAAAAGTCATTCAAAATCAACATTCATGTATGGAATATCACTCAAGGAAAATCATATCGTAGTGAACTATACATACATATATTCCGTTTTTTTTTGTTTTGCTCATGCGGGTTCTCACAGTTCTAACCTCATATCAATTTAGGGATCCGTAGAACAGCGGGGTAGTTGCGTAACACACTATCAGTAGCTATGGCTTTCATTTTGATAGTTCAACAACATTCATTGCGTTATTTACATTGTTGAGTAGACAAATTTTTCGAACATATGAAGCAATGGATTAGCAATAACCTTCAAAATGGTTCAGTTCGCAATTAATAGTATATTATGCAATTACTGTGTCGAATAATTCGCTGCATACATCTACATATACATAAAAATGAATCACAAAAATGTATGTACGCGCATAACTTCCGATCGACTGCACCAAAATAGGATAATTCTTTTTTGTCTTTGTATACTAATCGGACCCGGTAGGTACGCTGCTTTTTCGGGCAGGACGACGTTTGCCGGGTCGCTAGTATTAATAAAACACACGGAATTATTGACCTTAACTCGAAACAAAAAATAAAATATGCATTTAAAATTTCCATTTTTCTGAAAAAAATTACCGATAGAACAAAGCTGTTTTAACAATAGGTACTGACTGGATGCTAATTTTCACATTAAGCTGTGGGCGGAATGTACGCTCTTTTAGCGATTCAGTTCTGCTCGGGATTTTTCAGATCAAAGCAGATAACTCCATACGAGATACAACTGACTCCATTTAGTAATCACTAGCTAATTCGCATTGCACGAATAGTCAATTCACATTCATGAACATCACTTTTCCTCCTGTGTTACGGAGACTATTTCGTTGTTGCCCTTGAGGCGTGACTTTCACGGTTCATTTATAAATATGTAGGAAATTTTTTAGAAGCAATGATACGTTTTCAAGCTTCCCTGAGTTATTCTACTCAAATTTTCTAACGACGGACCGAAGTGTGCGCCTTAGGTAATACCGCCAAAAGTTATTATAATGTGACCATGTTCAATTGTCTCTCTAGTGAATTACTAGGCGACACCTAAATGATTTTCTAGATAAAAGTGCGCTGTTAGATTTTCAATTTTCGGCACTGAGCCCTGCGTTGAAAATCCAACAGCGTGGTTTTATTTAGGCAATCATTTACATGTCGCTTAGTAATTGTGTGTTCATAAAAATAGGCATAATATGCATCACTCTTTATAGGTTTAGTGTCTATTTCTCACCCTTCTCACCATTCTTGTTTCCACTTCATGGCTGGTATGAACTGACGTAATCAAACTAAGAAATAAATTATTGTCTAGGCCTCGTCTAGACACAGCGAACCAATTCACCTTTCCGTAATTGGAAGTACGTATCGGTTAACACTCTTTATCACTCAAGTGGTTATGTCAACCACTGCAACGGTTTTTAATGAACAACGTGATCAGACTTCAACTAGGAATTTAGTTCTTTATATATCTAGCATAATATGGACAATCGTCACATAAGGTTGTTGTTTATTTGACAATTTGTCCATGTGGAGATTGGCGTCAATGTCTGCACATGTGTGAACTTAAGATCTATAAGCGTATGACATTGAGAGTCATTTGAGAGATTCTGAACATTTGCTATACAGTGCCTCAAGTACCTACGTTTAGTTAATATATTATTAGTCATAAATAATCCCTTGATTAATTTACTTCAGTGGCGGGCAATATCCATCGTGATATCAGTTTCCGGTTCCGATATTTTTTCGACACTGTAGTATGTTTCCATATGACGCATCGCATTGATCTAATACGATACTCTTTAAATTGTTTTGATAGGCATGGAAAACTGAGATAATACGTGGAAACTTGATAGAAATATTGTTATCTAATCTGGGACGCCGGTAAAATCATGTCTGCAGTGCTATCATCAAAATAAAATATAGTGGTAGGTACGAACAATAACATGTACAAGCGTATCTAAATCCGCTTTTAATTGCACAACATACTTAGATGTTTATAGTAAACATTCACTTTATGGAAACTCTAAAGGTATTGTTGATTCTCTTCTATACATATTTTAAAATAGTAACCAAGAATGTTTGTCTAGTTGTCTGGATGTATGTTCCGGATTGACTTAAAAACGGCTAAACGGATTTGGATGAAATTTAGCACAAAGATAGTTTATAGCCTGGATTAACACATAGGGTACTTTGAATCCCGGTAGAACGTTCCCGTGGGATATTTTCCGATATACGGAAAGCTAGTTGATAATAATGATAGGAGTCGTGAAGGTCAAGAGGTTGAATTTCTCACGCTTGTTAGACATTGACAATCTAGTCATGGAATCTTAACCATTCATTAACAAATGAGTAATATATATTATTGTTATCATATAACTACACCCTATGTGTGTAAGAGTGTTACATTATTGGTGTACAAGAAAGTATATACTATCTATTTATACCTAAGACACAAGCAAGCACCTTTTTATATCAATTGAATTGATTTATATTCTAGAACCTCGATTATTATTTATGACCAAGTGAATTCTACATAGCAATGATTTTCTCTGGTTATTAATTTTGATGTCAAGGCATTATTGGAGAGACACAATAGATGCCAAGAGTTACTGTTACTCATAAAACTAGTTAAGTATTAAACTTTATGTTAACTTTAGTATATTACGCGTGTCTTTTACTATTACCTCCACTATATTGCGTGATGCACTCGTTATTACACTAGCTTTTATATTGACATTTCAACAACAATCATTTCGTTTGTGCCGTATGATCTATACATAAATCTAAGTTCACGGTAAACAAAAGGGTAATTGAGTAGTAACTCAACAGTAGCAATAGCTTTCATGTTGACAGTTCAACAACATTTATTGCGTTATTTACATTGTTGAGCAGACAATTTGTTCGAACAAATTAAGCCATGGATTAGCCATATCCTTCAAAATGATTCAGATTGTGACTGATGGTGTACGCACTTAGGATGCTGCTCAATGCAAATTTTGGAATTGATAATGTGGATTTCAAATAACCTTTATTATAATTACGAGTGCGTTAATCAATGAGGGTGTTAAATCTTTTTACCAGCGCAAGTATAAACCAAGCCTAAAAACTGAACTACACCGTATATTTTTAACAGGTGATGCAGTAATACAGCTCCAAAAATCTCTTCATAATAATAAGGCTTCAGGAAAAAAACATTATAAAAACTTACCGCATGTACAGAGCTGGAGTCTGCCAGCCATGTGTTGTACATGGTCTCCACGTAGGCGGAGCTGGAGCCATTGAGGAACGGTTCAGCGGCTGCCGAGCTTTTATGCCTATAACCAATCGCTGATCCAGCAGCGACCTGTACAAACGAAACGGAGATTCAATAAAAATCATGGTATTATGTGGGTGTTCCCCGAAGGACTGGTAGGTAGTTCTTTTTGCCCGTTATTTTTAAGTCCGATATTGTTAAAGCGGAAATAGGCTTCCCCCTTCAAATTCAATGCACGGTATATAAATCAAGACTCCGGACTACTATGGAGAAATTCATGACATGAAACTTCGCCTGACCCAGAAATCGGACCCAGTGCCTCATGCTCAACAGCCGCGCTTGCGACGTGGTTGAAATAAAAGATGCACAAATAAGTTTATAATTTGAAAAAATAGAGTCAGGACTCAGGAAAGCATAACAAAATCACGAAATATACTCCCATCAATTCATGTAAAGGTATTTAGTTAGGTAAATTGATAATATTACGATAATGTTTCCGTCCCAAAATAAAATCAATAAATAAATCAGAAGGCCAATTCCCGTAACTGAAGACGTCAAAATCTAGTCAGTCTCAGCGACAATCAATGTCAAAAACTTGTCAATAATGTAGGGAAACTAGAGGTAAGTATTTTTGACAGATTAAGACTGAGATCAGACTGTGTTCTTACAATTCCGAGAATTGCCCTTCAGATATCAATCACGCACGTCATGGCTGTTTCCATCCTGACTAAACGGCTGAAAATTGCGACTTAATTAATTTTATTTATTGACGTACTATAATACCGCTAAGGGTGGTTACGCCATTTATGACGTCAACATGCACAGAATACCATCATTTGTTTTAAGACACATTTCCAAAATGAAAATAAATCTCTTTCCTGGCATACACATTTCGTTTGGCGAACCTCCAATTGTCTTTGTAAGCCAGAATCTGTTCTATGTATATACAGTAGAGTAGATATTAAACTCATTCTTTAATTGTTACCTACATTTTACTCGCACCAATTAATGAATAATGTATATGAAAGATTGAGCAACTGCGGGTTAAAAAAACAAGTACAGCTAAGATAACGATGTGGAACAAAGTTTATCAAAAGTAACAAAGGGGCTCGGCCGTCTCGTCATAGTATATTATTATACCAGATAGGTACAGCAACTTGGAGGCGCGACTAACACACCGGTTACACAACAGACAGCGCTTATACACGTACGAACTACGAACAGATCGATTGTGCGCTAGAAATAGACTTCTGCAGCTAAAGCGAATGTAATTTCTGAGAAACAGTTAATTGTTAATAAATAAGCTGTTTTATTATTCTCACAAATCCACGATGAGATAAGGATCGGGGAAAAAAAGAACAATTCAAATGTTTTAGTACTTTCCATTTGTGAATTGTCTTTTGAACATGTCACCTTCACTTTGAAATTTCTCGAAACAGATAAAAATATAGAATAATATCAATCAGACACTGTCGAATTTATCAGTGACACTGAAGTTATGAAGACAGTCAGAAATGTAGTCTGAAAGTATTATACTGGTACGTGTTACAGCCTACCTAGAAACAATCAGGTTTAAAATAATATCAAGACTCCAAGAGAGAAGATTATGTAAAAAAATTATAGTAACA
Organism: Apamea monoglypha; assembly: GCA_911387795.2. NCBI lineage: Eukaryota > Metazoa > Arthropoda > Insecta > Lepidoptera > Noctuidae > Apamea > Apamea monoglypha. Next base: position 8,708,229 of record OU426918.1, read on the forward strand.
TTACTTTTGTTTATAAGATCACATTAGAGGAATTTATTATAATGGACCTTATTTAAGCGGCTATTTAATACTTAAGAATCTGCATAGATTGGTAATAAATAATGCATCTTATGACAGTTTAAGTTTTTATTCTGTTCTGCGGCTTTAAATTGTTTTCTGGGATGCATTAGTTTGCATAAAAAGGCTGCCATAAAACGATAACACAATACTACAAGGAAGGAATGAGTCACCTCGTTTACAAGAAATTTTATTAAAATAATGTAAGTACGTCACTACACGTTTTAAAAAACATGGTTTATTGAGGAAAGTCTAGTTTTCGACACTTAATAGTGTGGCGAGATTGCTCCAAAATTAACAAAACCAGCTTTAATAAACTGACCGCTAAATTCGACAAGGTGATGACTAAGGACACAGCAAAATAGTCTTACCGAAAGTTAACTTAAGACTTTGACAATAAAAAATTGCTGTAGAAAGATGTACCGGGTTGGGTGCACTATACTGTTTTTTTTTTTGTCATTTCCAAGTAATTATGGCATTAAAATACTATTCTGCAAATGCGTCATAATTATGCCTTATTTCCAGCCTCTGTCTGATATTATGGATCTTTGAAGTTTGGATGAATAAGTAATCATGAGAGAGGCGCCTAGCGAAGAAAAAATTAAAGGTGGCAGAATCAGGTTGTCTTGATTCCACCACCTTCAATTTTTTTTTGCCTTCTAAGAAAATATTGCAGAACATTTTCTTAGAAGGGTCGCCAACTTGATTCTGTTTATTAATAAAAGAGGGTCCGGTTGTGGGTCCTTTTCGACTAAAATAACTTAGTGCACCTTTTTGGCCAAAGTCCACTAAAATTTATATGACTGTTGCTTACCAAAAGCATTTAAATAAACTAGTGGAAGCGAGTATGCACAGCCACGCGACACGTGACTGTGACTCATACATTGTCGTTGTGACGCCTCACCGTGATAGTGCGTTCAATCCGTCATCTTCTACCTAACTCCTATCATTGCCTAAAACACATATTTTATCTATTTTATCCGCACAGATGACATTTAAATGACAAAAATATTATAAATTATATTTCTTTTTCTGTATTCAAACGACACTTCCAACAGTTACAACAACTCGTTTATTGGACAAGGTCGTAAGTTACCGTTTAGTGGCCATGGCCGTACAAACCCTTGAACTTATTGTTTAATAGCCTGCGAACATTTTGACGCGTACCTTTTTTGTCACAAGACCATAGAATAGACAGGTGACTTTTTTGTGAATACTATTTCTATTTTATAAGGAAGAAACTGTTGAAACTGAGAGTAATGGTTTTACTTTTGTGAATAATGATGGTTTTTTAGCATGGGTCACACAGACTTCGGAAAGAGCAAAAGCATGGACATGTCTCACAAATGTTTGTTCCATGGGGAATGGAGCGCCCAACCCATTATCCCGGCCCCTAATGAAGTTGTAATGTTTTTTTGAATAATTAAGACTGATTTTACTTTTAAATATTGCATTATCTTTCAAGATTCGATTTACAACCGACTCATATTGTTGAGTTCTATAACCAAACAGATGAATCCTGAGTCCTGACTTTAAAAAAAGGGGTTTTCCTTTATGAAAATCTAAAGAGATAACTTACCTGTGTTTTGTTGAGAAGCCATGAGGCAAATCTGTCGTTACTCCCACCTTTATTTGAGAGTTGAAATATTAATCTTGCCCGATGCATGATTGTTTCAGTCTAGTGTCAGATCTGTAAACAAGAATTACTTCAATGAACTGGCAACCACTTTTATTATAAAGATATAATCTTGCCATAATCACTAATATAAAGTTATGCAATAATTTAGAAGATAGCTAGCAAGCTATTTTTGTAACCATGTTTAACACCTAAGAAAAATGTTTTATAAAAAGTACCTCTCGGGGACAAATTGGTACAAATATGTACCGCTTATGGTACACATGTGTACCAGCTCGTTATAATAAAGTAATTTTTTATTCACAAGATATTGTTGAAGCATCAAAATGTTACAAATTCAGGTGCTGGTCCTTATGCTAACCTTACAGGGTTTTATTCAATTTTGTATTCTCAGTTGTGTGTTGTGTTGTGTTGTGTTGTCAGTTTATTTTATATTGTTTGGCGAGATCCACATCAGGACACCAAATATACATCATAATAGCATACTTCATTCTATCACCAATTCTTCAGGGCCATACAAGCTTATATTTTTAAGCTAGTTATTGAGAGATCTAAGTTCCAAGATGTTTTCAGTTAATTATTAATAGCAATTTATTGCAATACTTGTAATAATTAGACATACAATCCTGTGTTATAATATAAAAAAACACAACTGATTTCAAACTGCTTGTAAACATGATTAATTCTCTGCTCCACATGTGATAATACAAACAGAAAGATAAAATGTACCTACTTGAGAATTTAGGACGCAACATTGTCAATGTCAATCAGACTAACTGGCACAATGAAATATTTATTATACATTTATTTTAACCTAGTGTATAGACTAAGAGTGAGTAGTTTTGACCTAGGAGGAACCCAGAAAGCTAGTGTTCTATCTTTTAAACTTAATCAATTTAGTGTTCAGCACATTTGACATCACTATGCAAAAAATAATAATTCTCTAAATATACACCAATAGAAAGAAAGAAAAATGAATAAATAATGAATTTCCTTCTCAACCCCGCAACTTATTTAGTTTATCATTATTGCAACATTATAGTCTTGTATTATAGTGAAGAAATATTGATAAACACAGACATAGTACAGATAAGAGAACAATTAAATAACTACCTTTCCAATCTACTTTCTAGTACGTCAAAATTTGGCAGGCAGTCAAAACTGCTATATAGATGCAATACACATGCTGTGAAATTATTAATAGACCTGATTAAATAGTTCCAGGCCATCGGAGAAATTACTAGTGTTTACAAGAGCCAAACTTGATTGTTTTTATGAACATCTAGATTCTAGAACATTAAACCATTAACTAGGAATGTATTGATTTGCATGGACAAGAAAACTGACTTGACATTCTTTTTCCAATGGGACCTCCCATTGGGAAAAGAATGTCAAGTCAGTTTTCTTTTCCATTTGATAATAAAAAAACATGGTTTTTTTTTTTTAAATAAGGGCCTCTATGGGTATATGTTTCAAATTTGATTTGGCAATCTTTATCTGCATAAACCATAATATAGAAATCTGTGTAAATCTCCTTCATGAATCAAATACAGTGTGTAACAGCAGATCATAAGAGTAATTGTTTCACCCCTCATTATAGTAAATCATTAGTAAAAAAGAAAACAGATGTCAGATTAGAGAGGAATAGAAAGGAGCTATGTAATTCTGCAATTAAATAGTGTCATGGTGCCCCAAAGTACACTGGTTACTTTCTAATTGTAGGGTCTAAGAGACAAGATTATATAATCATCAATTCGGTAACAATGATTGTTTTACTTTATATTGTTGATCTAGCACTAAATTTAACAATGGTACTCCAGTTTTCCTAACCTCTTTTTCACTCGTTGCGTCACATAATGCGGATTTGCGTTTACGTTACAAAAATTATAGTTACATACCTGTTAAGTTTTACCCTCACTTGTATAATTCACAGAAAATAAACTGATCAATACTGAAGTCTCGTGATTCAAGGTTATATAACTCACTTTTCACGTACCAATTTGCGATAGGTATGTTGCGACGAGAAGCTGATCAAAATGTATATCTGTTCTTATTTCATCGTACTAGTTTAGCTATTATTTCCTAAGCTTATTCTACCTTGAGTAATAATTTACCTTCGACACTATTCGAATGTGTAGTAAATTGTCTTGTCTGGCAAGCACAGTCAAATTTGATTGATAGAATTCAAAAATTCATGCTTTTCGCTGATTCGCTGCCGCCGTCAGTCGCCTGTTCTCGAAAGCCGTGGACTGTCAAAGTTGAAGTTCACTGTTCACAGAATATTACTAGCCAGCTAGAAGAAGGTTATCGATTATTTTGACGGCACAGTTGTTATTCTCGGTTGTCGTACTGAAATTTAGCACCTGTTTCATTTTCGATGGTTTTAAGGGAATGGTTAGTTCTTAAGCATACCTTCTTACACTATATGAAGCTATATTATTGGCATTAAAATGATTACATTATATTACATATTTCAGGGCGATAGTTTGAGTCCGCTTTGGTTCTGCTTAGCCTTGAATCCTCTAAGCACACTGCTGGAGGATTCAGGTCTAGGCTACCGGCTGAGGAGAGGTAGTCAGGTTATATCGCACCTCCTCTACATGGATGACCTAAAACTCTTTGCTCCCAACAATTTGCAACTTATGGAGCTACTGAAAGTAACTGAAACTTTCAGTAGCGCCATCAGGATGGAATTTGGTGTGGACAAATGTGCGGTCATGCATGTAAAGCGAGGGGAGATTGTGGAATCCGTGGGAATCCAACTCTCGGATTCCACAAACCTTAGAGCCCTCTCCGCATCCGAAACCTATAAGTATTTGGGTATGTCGGAAGCGTTAGGCATCAATGTTACTGACATGAAGCAATCGTTGAAGGAGCGGTTCTTTGGCCGCCTGAAAAAAGTACTTAATAGTCTTCTATCAGGCGGAAACAAGGTGCGTGCCTTCAACAGTTGGGTCATGCCGGTTTTGATGTACTCTTTCGGCATACTCAAATGGACTCAAACCGAACTAGACGCCCTGGATAGGAGGGTCCAGACGCTGTTGACTGCAAATCGAATGCATCACCCACGGTCATCGGTAATGAGGCTGTATATCCCGCGAAAGTGTGGAGGTCGAGGCTGTTTATTTATTTGTCCTGTCGGGAGGCGGCTGCCAGGGCTTTCAATTAAAACCATTAGGTAGACTGATTAGACTGCTTATTTTTATTACAATAAAAAGACACGGTGAAAAGACAGCGACGTATCATAGACCAGCGGAAGGCAGTCCTCTTCCTCAGCATAGACAAAAACCATAGACTACAACATGCCCCTTTTCGAGACTTTGACAATAAAGAAAAAAGTTGAAGTTACTTTGACAGTTATGACATTGACATTATGAATTGACAGTAAATCAAATATGTACTTCAAACTTGTTTACAATAGTTTTTGCAAGGACGATACATAATATTATTTAATCTTAAAGGAGGACATTTATTTAATTATAACTTATAACTAAATAAACTAATTATTGACTAAACTATTTGTAAGACACTTTTTTGTTTTTAGGTTCAACAAAGTTTACAATAAACATTTATACATCAAACGGTTGTTTTTTCTTAATTAACCTTCCTCTACTGCTGTACACTGGCATATCAGCTAGGGGTGCATTCTGAGCTGGACTATTCTCAGTTAACTCTTGAGAACTGGTCTCGGATTGGACATTTGAATAAGAAGTTGATGGTGGTGGACTTTCTGAAGGATGAACTGAGATTACACTGTTTTTAAAATCATTACTTGAACTAGTTTCTGCTACTAGTGTATCATCATGACTATATAGTTCTTGTCTTGCATTCACATCTACAAATATGGGAGACTCTATATCCTCAGACTGTATAGATTCATAAAATGAGTTTGTGGACTGATTTGACAAATTTGAAATTGATGAATGACTATCTGACCTTGATCTAGGCTGAGGCGGTTTATAAATTAAATATGTAATTATCTCATCATCTTTTTCCTTTTCCTCAGACTGACTTTTTGACTTTGTTTGTGGACTTGAATTTTGACCTGACTGGGGGTGAAAAGTATTATTTGACTGAAATGAGTTATCCAAGAGACTATGACTGTCTGAGTGTGAGTGTGACTGACTCGAAATCGACTGAGAGTTTGATTGATTTTTATGTGTCAACTGAATATGCTGAGAGCTTCGTCTGTAACTATTTCCTACTTCGTCTTTGACTATGTAAGAACGTGGAAATTTAGTTTTAGAAATGACAATTCCTTTTGACCATATGATTCCTTTTGGATCTTTTTTGAAATAGATATCATCATTTATCTCTAACTCTGGATATGTTTTGGAACTCTTGTCATAATACTTTTTTGTGTTTTGTATGTTTGTTTGTTTCTGTAGATTATGTTCTGAAAATTCAACAACTTTAGGTTTTAGACTAGACAATTGAGTTGGTAATTTAGTTCTTAATTGACGAGACATTAGTAGCTGTGAGGGCGACTTTAAATTACCTCTTGGGGTGGTTCTATATTGTAATAGGGCTAGATAGGTATCTGTATTGGAATCATCACATTTTCTAAAAATGTTTTTGACTATTTTCACAGTTGCTTCTGCCAAACCATTTGACCTGGATAAGTGTGGACTTGAGACAATATGTTCAATGTCCCATTCACTTATAAATTTTTTGAAATTTATTGAATTGAATGGCGGACCTCCATCACTGACTAATTGCAAGGGGATTCCATGACGAGAAAAAATTGACTTTAATTGTGTTATGACAGTAGAATGAGTGGTGTTTTGATTTAACTGTGCTACTTCAAAATAATTTGAGTAAAAATCTACAACAATTAAATATTTCTTTCCTTTGTATTCAAATAAATCTGTGGCTAGTTTTTGCCATGGGAGTGTGGGCTGATCATGTGGCAATAAAGGCTCCTTTGTTTTATTTGGACTAAATGTTAGACAAGACTCACATTGTTTTATGAGAACCTCAATTTCATGATTCATGTTAGGCCAATAGACTACTCCTCGAGCTAATGTTTTAGTTTTTTCAATACCCATATGACCTGCATGTAAAATACACAGTATTTCTGGTCTCATTATAGTAGGAATAATAATGGCATTATTTTTGAATATCAAATCGTTAATTACATGTATTTCATGCCTAATGTTCCAGTAAGGTAATGTGTTTGGATCACAATTTTGTTTACAACTTGGCCATCCTAGTCTGTAAAATTCTTTTAACTTTTGCAATGTATTATCTGCGTTTGTATTCATCAAAATTTCTTTCAACTTTTCTTGTGTGATTGCTAAATTTGATGTTAATAAATTGACATGACTTTCTATATTATCTTCTATTTCTTCTAGAATTTCATTGACCTCTATGTTATTGACTTTTGACCTCGACAATGTATCTGAAATATACATTTCTGTACCTTTTGTGTAAGTTACAATTAAATGGTATGCTTGTAAGGTGATCATCATTCTTTGAAGTCTTGTTGGGACATCAGACAAAGGCTTTTTGAACAAGGTTACTAGTGGTTGATGATCTGTTTCTACATAGACTGGTTTTCCATAAACATATTGATGGAACTTCTTACAACCAAATACAATAGCATATAATTCTTTCTCAATTTGAGCATAATTTTCTTGACATTGCGTTAATGACTTTGATGCATATGCAATTGGATTTTTGTCATGAAAAATTACAGCACCCACTGTATCCTTTGATGCATCTACAGACATTCTAATTTGCTTCTTGACATCATAGTGAACTAGTACTGGTGTATGACAAATTATTGACTTTAACTTTGTGAACTGTTGTTCATGCATGGGTGACCATTGCCATGTATTTTGTTTTTTGAGTAGATCTCTAAGCATATTTGTTTTTGTTGACAAATTAGGAATAAAACTACCTAAATAATTGACCATACCTAGAAATCTTTGCAGTTCTTTGACATTTTTCGGACTAGACATTTTGGTTATGACTTCTATTTTTGACATATCAGGTGAAATACCTTTTTCATTGAAAATATGACCTACATATTTTACTTCCTTAGCTCCAAATTGACATTTAGACCTGTTAAACTTTAAATTAATTTCTTGTGCTCGTTTAAATACACTTTCTAGACGTTGTTTGTGTTCATTTTCATTTGACCCGTATACCAAGATATCATCTATATACACAATTACTCCTGGGAGCCCTTCAAAAAGCTCTGACATTGTTCTATGAAATATTTCTCCACTTGAATTGACTCCATAAGGTAACCTTAAAAATTTATACCTGCCAAATGGTGTGTTGAATGTACAGAGGTCACTACTCTCCGAATCTAGTGGTATCATCCAATAACCTGAATTGGCGTCAAATTTTGAGAAAATTGTGGCACCTGCAATTTTGGAGCGTAATTCATCAAATGTAGGGTATGGATAATGAGGTCTTTTGACTGCTACATTTAGATTTCTCGGATCAAGACATAAACGCAATTTACCATTGGGTTTTTCGACAAGGACAATTGAATTTACCCATTTGGTTGGCTTTATCACTTTTTCAATGACTCCCAGTTTTTCCATGCTAGATAATTCTTGTTTTAGCCTATCATGGAGTGCAAATGGAATTTTTCTGACCGGACATACCTTTGGTGTAATACTGGAATCAACATCTATGTGTGCCTGAGTAGGAAGACATCCTAAGCCTTCAAATGTTGATGAATATTTATTTACAATATCATTTACAGACCTTTGGTTTTTATGACATGTTTCTTCAGACAATGCAAATATTCTTTTTACTATACCCAGTTTTTCACATATTTTCCAACCAAGGATTGTTTGACATTGAGCGTTAACAACAACAAAGCATATGTTTGCTGTAAGTCCATTTTCAAAGTTACATTTCAGTATGCATGAACCTGTATTTGGAATTAATTGTCCTGAAAATGAGAACACTTTATTGTTGGTTTTAAAAATGTTAATTTCCTGACCTGTTGCATACATTATTTTATCCAATGTATGTTTCGAAATGACATTTGTGTCGGCCCCTGTATCAATTCTACACAATAATGCATAATCCTGATATTTGACTGTAATATTCCATTCATTTGACTCTTTATTTACAGCATTTATGGCATAGTGATTCAATTGATTTATTTCTTCATAATTTTGTGACTGAAAAGACTGGCATACCATACTTACATTTTTAGTGTTGGTATCTTTATTGGAGAAGCAATATTGAGCAAAATGGTTATACTTCTTGCATTTTGAACAGATTTTCCCTTTAGCAGGGCACTTAAACCTGTGAACTTGACCGCACCTGTTACATGACTTTTGGTTAGGTGATTGTGATTGTGTTGAGACCTGGAATCTAGAATGGTTATTATTTCTTGTCGGAGACTTTGATTGCTTTCTTTGACTTGAGTTGGCTGCTTCTTTTTGATGATATGACTTGACAGCTTGGACAGAACTTTCTTGTTCTACTTTTGTATTTGACATTTGAAGTTTTTCAGTTTCTCTCTGCGAAATCTCGATGCTTTTTGCAATTTTTATAGCTTTCTCTATTGTTAATGCCTCTTGTTGCAGTAATTTTTCCTGGGTTTTTCTGTTTGTTATTCCTATTACAAACATGTCGCAAATGAGTTGTTCTTTCAGATTTTCAAATTCGCATCTGATTGCCATATTTGTTAATTTTGTGACGTATTCTTCAATTGATTCTTCATTCATTTGTTTCCTCGTGAAGAAATTATATCTTTCGACAGTGATATTTTTGTGTGGAAGGAATTTATTATCAAATTTTTGAATGACTTTCTCGAGTGTCAGTGACGAATCTTTTCTATCTAGACCAAATGAGTTGAAAATTTCTAGACAATCATCTCCAATTAGACTTAGAAAAATGGCTATTTGTCGGCTTACCGCTTCTTTATCGATTGAATTTGCCTCGAGGTAGATGAGGAACTTCTGCTTCCATAATCTCCATGCGGTTGACATTGCTGTGAGATCTGAATCGACGTTCAGCGGTTTGATCGTGGCAGTCATAACCACGCTGAACCTCTGATCTTCCATTTTCATTGTCGTTTCTTCTGACACCATGTTTATTTATTTGTCCTGTCGGGAGGCGGCTGCCAGGGCTTTCAATTAAAACCATTAGGTAGACTGATTAGACTGCTTATTTTTATTACAATAAAAAGACACGGTGAAAAGACAGCGACGTATCATAGACCAGCGGAAGGCAGTCCTCTTCCTCAGCATAGACAAAAACCATAGACTACAACAGAGGCTTTTTAAACGCTAAGACCCTCCACAATCGCGAGATATGCAGTCTCAGGGAATATTTCCTAGAAACCGACGTGGGGATGCATCGAGATGTAGTCGCGGTGGACAAGGGCCTCACCCCGCTCTCCTTGGCTAAAGAGAACTGGCGCAAACCAGTAGTTCTTGACACCAATGATCGCTTGAAAGTATGGCAAAGTAAGGAGCTTCACGGACGCTTTTACCGGGCCCTACATGGACCCAATGTAGATCTACTAGCGTCCGTAGCCTGGCTGCGTTTCGGTGACCTCTTTGGAGAAACCAAAGGTTTTGTCTGTGCAATTATGGACGAAGTTATGATGACGAACAATTACCGGAGATTTATTGTGAAAGACGGCACGGTTGACATCTGTCGGGCATGCCACCGGCCGGGGGAATCAATCAGGCATATTATCTCCGGGTGTTCTCGTCTAGTTAACGGAGAGTATTTGCATAGACACAACCTTGTAGCCAGGATAATCCATCAGCAACTTGCTCTGAAATACAGCCTTGTGGAATCTGAGGTGCCGTACTACAGGTATGTGCCCGATCCAGTTCTCGAAAATGGAAATATCACGTTGTACTGGGATCGATCCATCATCACTGACAGGACTATTGTTGCCAATAAGCCTGATATAGTGGTGGTGGATCGATCAGAGCGGCGCGCAATGATTGTTGACATCTGTCCCGCATGATGAGAACCTCGTGAAAGCCGAGAAAGATAAACAAATCAAGTATCTTGACTTGGCTCGCGAGGTTGTTGACATGTGGGATGTGGACTCAGCGATCATTGTGCCGATAGTCGTGACAGCCAATGGCTTAATAGCCAAGAGCCTCGACCAACACCTGAGGAGGCTCTCGTTGGGCAGCTGGATCAAGGGCTTGATTCAGAAAGCGGTACTTCTGGACACGGCTCGCATTGTCAGGAGGTTCCTCTCTCTGGAGCCCTGACCGCCGGTAGCTTGGACCCTGTTCCCGATACCGGTGGGCTACTATTTTTTATATTTTTAAATGTTTTTTTTTATCTTTTTGTTTATAAAAATATTTAAAAATATAATCTGTAAGTAAGTAAATGAAATATAGGACATATAAAGATATTTTATTTTGCAAATATGGGGACATAGGGATCATAGGAACCCTATAGTTTTATGAAAAAAATCATTTTGAAAAATAAATCATGCTGCGGGGATAGCTGATGGGGGCCCCTAGGGAAACTGACCAGTGTTACGCAAACTCAGACCTTGGCCCCAAATTCCTCTTTGCACCAAGCTCTTTGATAAGTTACGCCACTGAATGCAGTGGGGCCACAAAAAACTAATGAAAATAATGTGGTCTCCCCATCTTTCGCGTGTTTGCAGGCCGACTAAATATAGCATCACGACAAGAATGTTGTGAATAATCTTTGTGGAGACTGATTTTGCCGTCACTAGTGAATAATCGGCGGTCAAATATGTGTGTGGAGTGGATGTGAGATTTTGTAATCACCAGCTAGTCACTGGCGAATATCATATCATGCCAGCACATCAAGTTACTACAATCTGTCAAATTTCTTTAATAGATTTTCAACTTTATCACTAAAGCATTAGGTTCAAGGTTGATTGGGAAAATTTGACAGTTTCGGGTAGCTTGACCTGCTGGCGTCTGTACATATTGACGTCTTGTGACAGGGCGTCTTATACATCTATTTTGAGCTTTCCGACGCGTATAGTTTGATAATGGTTTAATTCAGAAAAAGTGGAGTCATAAAAGTTGCAGAGAATTTTATGAATAATTATGAGGTTTTATTTGGTATAAGAAAATGTTTCACTACGTTTTTGAGATGAGAAGTGAAAATCCCAAAAGTGGGAACTCTGTGTTTCTGAAGGAATCACTTAGGTCTCTGCTCACGCACTCTACAGCTCCTTTTTTGACTGGACTATAATTATATCCTTGTCAAACATTATGTTTTAGTTCGCTCGTCTAGCTCTTCTGCTCCTCACTATTATCGTCAGAGATGTCAAAATTAAATTAATGCCAATGTCATTGTCAATGTCATGTCAGTACAGGAACTGAAGAAATTAGGGAACCTGTCAAAAATGCTAGAATACCTGTAAAAGTTATTTTTAAAAGCGGAAAACCTGGTTGTTTTTCAATTTATACCAAAATGTGTAGTCTTTCTTCACGTCTGCTAAAATTTCCGGCTGAAATTGCTACGATACGTAAAATAACGTATATTCGTTCAATACCGAGGTTACTTGTATCACCATCAAATCAAACATTAGACTTACAGCGGAATTATAGTACCAATAGAGACTATGATAACCACTGGAAAGGGTATTCATATAAGCATTTATGTTACTCTGTCTTATTTGGTGCAGCCGCCTATACTTCATATAAATTCTGGTGAGTGTTACTTGATTTTCCTAAGCCAACTACTAAATTAGTTTAGATGAGGTCCGCTACTGCTAAGAACTTGATTCAACTTTATAACAGAGAACAGTCCTATAACAAACTGTAAATAAATTATAGTAGGTAATTAATTTGGTAATTATTTTAGGGCACAGCACCGGTTATTGCCCTCCATAAATGCTGCTGAGGAAATTTCAGAATCTGACTCTGATAGCGAAGTTGACACCAAGAAGAAAAGATACAGAAAAGAAAAAATAGGATTTCGGGACAGGAAGGTATGTTAACATTTAACAAAACATTTATATAAAATTTTCATGTTTATTTTGTTTTAAAAATGGTAGTGTAATTTTATTTTTTTATTTTTTTACTACAGATTATTGAATATGAAAATCGTATGAGATCATATTCAACCCCTGACAAAATATTCAGATATTTTGCCACAGTGAAATTGACATTTGGTGAACACACAGAGATTTACATGACACCTGATGATTTTTTGCGAGCTATCACTCCTGGCATGAAACAGCCTGATGGTATTTGTTTTATTTTATTTTTGTTTTAAGACTCCTCTATACAGATGACTTTATAATAACCATTACAAGTTTCAAAATTTCAGTTCAACCTATGCACAGCAGCAATTTGTTAAATCAAGTAATCTATTACTCTCTCTGAGTCTCGGAGTGTGCCTGTGTAGAGTTGTCTTTTCATATTTTTATTTTTTTTTTCTACATTTAACACACATTCAATAATTAGAACATAAACATACCGAAAAATATTTGCTGACTTGCATACTACAGGAATACTTAAAAAAATATAATTTTGATTTATCATTAAAAATAATGTTTTTTATCCTGGACGCTGCTGGATAGATTATTGAGTATGAAAACCGTATGCGTCACTATTCCACACCAGATAAGGTATTTCGATACTTTGCCACCCTTCAAGCACAGCATCATGACCAGCATGAGATATTCATGACCCCTGATGACTTCCTGCGCTCCATGACACCTGGTGTCAAACAACCAGATGGTAAAACTATGTACAACATAGCATTTTTACACATTATCATCAGCTTATAGCAGTAGTTCAGTACTAGACATGACTCTCAAATCACCCATTCAATTTGATCCTCGGCTACTGTCATCCAGCTGCATTTTACCATATTTATAAATTTTGAATTAGTGCTTTATTATCGGATCTATTAGCCCCACGCCAAACTGCTGAGCATAGTGTCCTGGGTTCGACTCACAGGCAACTAATTCTCAATAGCCACCCTGAGTCTGGATTTGTACCTGGTTGATGGCAATAGCCCTATTAGAAGGGACTAGGGAACAAACGAAATGCGGACTCTGTACATTTCTGCCTACTCCCCTACTGACTCAAAATTCCTGAAGAAGGTCTTCCATTGTCCTGATGTAGGCACTATTTAACCATAACATTTTATAAGTACAAAATATTAGATTTACAAAGAGTAACAAAATTGTAAAATTAATGTTATTTTTCTTTTAACAGGTTTGGGATTAGACCAGTATAGAAGATACGACCCTAAGGTATGTTTCATTCATAAAAAATAAATGATGTTATAAATATAATACATAGGATGTCCATAAACTACCATGTGACTAATATAACTATATCTATTTTAATTAATAATACTTACAGTAAAATATATGGTTTTTTTAATTGTGGTAACAAAATGTATGTGTTATGTGCACTTGCACTAATCTTACTAATCTTCACCGCTGTTTTAAGATTCCCACTTTACATTTCTAATATGTACTATAAAATGTTGAATATCACTGTACATACAATAATATTAAAGATATAAATAGCACTTTAACAGAAGATTTCTTTATATTATAGAGGGAGCAGATAATCTTCAAGAAGAATAAAGAAAGTTTACAAAAAGTATTTCACTTATTTTCCATATTAATGTTTTCACATATCCAATCTTTAGGAACACATTACCCAATCACAGATGTTATTTAGCTCTACCTATTGCTTTATAGCAACCTAAACTGTCACTGGACATTTGCACAGTTAGCACCATCTCTTCAGCCACTCACATCACTTTCTTGTCTTTTCAGAACGTCGAAGAGGTACTGTCTTTCTCCTCTTCTTTCTCTACTACTCTCGATTTCGTAATATTTTTATTTATTTCAAGTGCACTTCTTTGACTTGGTTATGTCCCTGTCAATGTTCATGTCATCGCCGTTGGCCACTCCGTGCCTCAATCTAGTCTAGATCACTTTATAGATTTTAGGAGGATCTTATTTTATCACAATGTTATACTCTGCTACAGACCTAAGCTCTGCGCTGTTTAAGCTACACCAGGCGTAATGGGTCTTAGATCCCGCAAAACAGTTGCATACACAACCATTCTCTCCATAGCATGCCGTGATTTTATCATTATATTGATTGCATTTTTATTACTTAATAGATTTTTATTTTTTAGCGTTAGCACTACCTTAAAATAGCTGTATTTCAATATCTTAAAGGACTTTATTTTTTTAGTAGTACTTTTTTCACTTGAATAGCTTTAGAGTTTAAGTCCTATTCTTAATAGGATTCATCCTAATACAATTTTGTAAATCACTAAAAAATAATCAGTAATAATAATAATTATGTTGCTATTAGCTTTATATTTTGGTGCATATAGAGACATTATTTAACTAGCTTATCATTGTCATGTATTACTGCTGCACTGCTAACTATCGTGTTTTCTCGCAGAGCATCAGTCAACGTCTGAACCTCGACCTCGATGAAGATTCCATTTTTTATAAACTTGGTTCTTCAGGACTCATCACATTCAGCGACTACATATTTCTTCTGACTGTATTGTCAAGTAAGTACTAATTTATCATAAATATTTCCTTTTTAAACGGCAAGGGTTTAGTAGCAGAATGGAGTCCAGATTTTGACCCATTAACATATATAAAATAGGCTCACCGCTTATTACTGAGGACTTGATTTTGCATAACTGCCGAAATGTGAGAGTACTAAGAATTAAGGCATGATGTTGTTTTTTTATCTAAACAGGGATATCTATGTTGATTTTGATACAAAGTCTAACTTACATATATTCTAAAAAAAAAACAGTTTTATTATTGGAACAAAAGGAAAATATTTTCCGTTCCAGATATTTTCAGAGCATTGCTCAAGAGTCTAAAGTAAGTCCAAATTACAAGTTGTAAGAACTGTTTGAATGTTGTCGTCATCATGCAAACAATAATTTATTACGCCCAGGGGAAGCGAAACGGTTTGTCGACATTTCGGAAAACACACGAGCTTCTTTAGAGCAATAAGACAATTTTGACAAAACAGGACAACATTATCTCCAATTTTCTATAAAGAACACATTTCCTTTACGATAACCATTGTCTTAACGAGGAGCGATTTATTCATGTTAATACAATCTCACCCCTTTTAAACTTTTAATTGTAGCTACCTGAAGTGGCCCTTAATTCGTTGTGAATGGGTAGTTGACTGAATGTACGGTCGCCTGCTACTGCAACGCGCCACGCGGCGTGGCGCGGGAAACTGAGCTAAATGCACCGCGCGGGAAAGCGTTTTTAAGTAGTAATCACGCGCGTCCTTTGTACCGCAGCGCGTTGCAGTGTGCGATCCACCTAACATACTGGGGTTGATCCCCATTGGTGGGCCCGACTTAGGGATTCCACAAGTCGGGCAAAGTATAAGATATCGGAATTATAGGGGCGAGACTATTGACATCACATTGGGCTCAAAACCAGAGCTGCTACTGCAAAACACCTAATGGATATTCCATTAGGTGTTTTGCATAACTCAACTTAACTGGCGACATTTGGATCTACTGTACACCTCAAGCAGCTTGCTTGCTAAAGTACCTAGAACTTGTTCCTTGTAAAAGATTGAGTAAAACAAATATTGAATACTTAATCCCATCGCCTAAAATAACAATAACTCGCCATTCACATACTTGTGTATTTAAATTAATTCAAAGCTACACGTTCAATCCTCTCTTTTCGCTTGTTTAGTACTTAGCCAAAAATACTTTATTTAAATATTAATATTATTATGTCAAATACATTAAAGTTATACATGTACTTATTTTTCAAAGAGTGAATAGGGAAACTAATTTAGATAAAGTAATTAAAACAATGGTTTAAATCGACAACCACTTTATTTTTTAACATAACTTTTATAAACATTCGCATCATATCCGAACATTTCAAAATCGACACCGTATATTTCCAACAATTTATTCAGCAAATTTTCATCAAGTTGGCTAAAATAATACTTTAACAAAGCAGTCGTGTTCCTGCCATCACGAGATTGATTCATTACAGAACGCATTTGTTTCCTCCTTCGTTCACCTACCTTTATGCTTAACAAATGACCAAGTCCTAATTGTTGTATTACATACATTGAATCTTTTGCCAATGTTTCGACTTTCGCTATTACGCTGAAATACACTGCACAAGGAGAACAAAATGTATGATACGGAGCCCAGTGTTCATTAAACACGTATCGTGGAGAATTATGTAGATCTATCAAATATTTAACGAACTCGGGGAATGTTGGTCCAGTAGCTTTAGGCGCCCCGGTCAGAGCTTTTGATTTCTTCCTATATTTTGAAATTATCGCACGCGCTAACTTTCTATAGTACGGTTTTATTAGAATCTCCAGCTTATCACGATACGCTGATAATAGCCTCGCAAAAGGATCCCGCACTACTAAAGGGGATATTACACCTGGTGTATTCAATGCTTCTTTTAGTTCTTTCACACTGGGCCGAGGAAACTTTTGTCTGGCTAAAGTCAAAGGTTGTACCTTACTTTTTTCCAAAAACTTTTTGTCGTATCCCCCTGGAAAATAAATGGATTATTGTTTTACTTAGGTAGGTATTACTGACATTACAAATATTTTAAACTTTTCACCATAAAAGGTTATCGTCACTGGCGTCAACCTCAACAATTAAAAACAACCATTGAAAGGACCATGCTCATGGATGTATGTAATCCCGTACCATGGCATCAAAGTCAAACTTTGTTTTTTACAGACTACACTTATCATGTTAACTCCTACAAAAGTTATTTTTGTAAATAAAACCCGGGTTTCGGAGAATTTCAATAAATCGAAATAACCTGAAAACTAGGTACCTACTTTATTTTGTTTGACATGTTATATACATTAACGGCCATTATTGCTCTAAAATATGATAATCGTTTAAATAAAAATTCTATTCTATTTTATTCTGCTTATTTTTAATTATTGTAGAATCGGCAAGGTATATTTTTTTTACATGTAAGACGTAATCATGACACTTTCAAAATTCAAGGTTATATTAATCATATCATTTGAAACGGAACGTCATGTAAAGGGAAAAAAACCATATCAACACTCTTTTACTTTAAATTAAATTCCCTGTTCAAAAATCTGATTCCCGACGCGTAATGTCGTAAAAAATTATGAAAATAATTACTATAATATTTTGATCTTGATGCATAAGACTTTTTGGTACGGCTTTTGGTCATTGTCTTTTAAATATTTAAATCTGAGACTTCTAAACTAAATAACCACAACTTGCACTAAAAATCTTACCTAAAATATTAAAATAGTACATCCAAGAAGAACTAGCAGCTTTGAATATATTGCACCATACTAGTTTGTGTTTGTGGTCGACAAAGAACTCTTTGTTATTAATTGGTTGTGTGAGGAGTTTTCTCCTGTGACACACTTGATGAACTGTTTCTGTGCGTCTCTCCAGTTCTAGAAGAGTATCGTTGTCTGGCTCCGACCACACAACATTGCTGTCCGTATCCGAATCATCTTTGACTAATGTCTCTGCACTCTGCAACTGTTATAATTACACTATTAACACTATCACCACACTACAACTCGTCTGTAAAACTACTAGAAAATTGCACATTACCATCCACCTGCTGTAGTTATCAGGTAGTATGGACCAGTCCTTGACTGGGGTGTTCACACTGCTTTTGAATATTGTCATTTTCATAACAACCATGTAAAGTGTCGCCCAAAACAGAAAGGCTGCGGTTTTAGCCCCGCATCTCAAATATACAAACGCTTTTGCTTTCATCCTCGACCGAAAACGTTTAATTGAGAATAACATTTTGCCGTGTTCAGAAAATAACTATTTTTAGGTAAACTTATTCGTTTATGTAATTCCGGTGATAGACATTGTCACAAAAGTGTTGAGTGTGGTTAGTTCGTAGTCGCTACGTATCGGCTGCTAGATATATATTTACGCAGCATCCGAGGGGGTGGGGGATCGTACGGAGCATGAGCGAATCTAATGATTTTCTGTTCTGCGGGCGCGAGATTTAACAGCGTACTGGAACTATCAGTTTATCGTGTAAAGAAAACTGAATGTTGTCTAGGAGATTAGGTACTGGCATTGTAAGCGGCACAGTTACGGTTAAGGTAGTATAATTAAAATCATGTGATAGGCTGTCAAAACGCATAAAAAATGTGGAATATTTGTTACCGATGGGGTAACAGATAGTAAATAGCAGATGGTGGATGTCATATGAATTTATATTCATACATAAGACATATTTTCCAATAGATTGATCAGCAAATAATCAATAAAAATTATGTATTTTTATTAATCAAGTACCTAATACTTACCAGTGCGTAAAAACAGAGTAACTTGCCGTAAATACAAATTGTCATCAGTTCGTAGCGAGCCATTGGTCTTAGTCTAATCAAACTGTTTCGCACCATACGGAACTGGGCTTCATCATTAACAAAGCGCGTGAAGTTTATTTCGTTGTCGAGCTCTACAATAAGATATCGTTGTAGTTAATTTTTTTTTTCAATTAACATAACATGCATACCTAGCCTTAGTTCGGAATAAGTTGGTAGGATTTAAGTAGGTACATCGCAATAAAATGACTAATAATTACTATTTACTTATAATTACTGCTCTCAAAACTAGCTATTACTTCGTTTTCGCTTAGCGTTCTTTCGTCTTTCGGACTTTTTTCTTTCTGCTCGGCTCCGAAGAGTCGTAGCGTGATGTTAAATAGCCTTCCTCAAGAATTGGTTTATCAATCAAATGCAAAAAAAAAAAAAAATACCTCAACTTGAGATAGTTAGAATCGTAAACCAGAATTACGAAGAGGAGAAGTAACGAAGTACATACATATTTAAAACAACCAAAACCAATAGAAATCAATAGAACGAACATCCAACCAATTTACATCATCCAATGACAATACCGACAATGTCATCAATCCGCGTAAAATATGAACACCGCGAATCAGAAAAATGACGTAGGTATTTGTACAACGCCATTCTATGGGTAAATGGATAAAACGTCTGCACAAAGTTGATGAAAGTTGTATTCGTGAATTTTTTAGCGGCATTTTGCGTTTTAGTAATTTTCTATTATCTCCGAAACTTTATGACCAATTGACATACTGTAAAGGGCAAATCTATTTTCTCTATAATGTCCTTGTGATCATAAAATAATTTATTTTAATAAGGATTCATAATTAAAAATTATATTTTCATCCAAACGTATCTAAGCATGTGAAAAAAATACTTTTTTAAAACATAAAAGTGATATTAAAAGATAAAATATAAAAGATAGTTGAGGAACTATTTAACGCGGACCAGATTGGCATACATTGTTTTTAGCTATATGCACTCCGGAGATTACCTACATACATACCAACAAACAAATTTTACCTCTATAATATTAGTATACTTAGATGCAAAATTTAAATGCCATCTATAAACATTTTAATGGATTAATAATTTCAAAAACCCCAGTGAGACGTGTTATTACATGATGTCACCATTCACTGCCTCGTTGGTGTAGGCAGTAGCCGCCATTAGATACTGGGTCAACAAGTCCCAGGTCGGACTAAGTGGTATAGGGTTATTCCATCGGGAATTTCTCAGTAGCGACCCGCTGTCTAGACTTGTGCCAGGTTGATGGCAAAAGGCTTGCCCCTATTACATGGACCTTTAGCATAACTGACGAAATGAGAGTGTAGGTACCTACTACACAAACAGTTCTGTTTAATCCTTCGGAGAAAACAGCCGTGATGTTATGTTATGCTGACCATTTGTTACAAGATTCGTGAGAACGATGTGGTGGCGGTGGGCACGCAACGTTCTTGCAGATGCATTGGGATCCCATTGCCTGGGCTTGAGCTGAAAATTCCATAAAAGGTTCATTTTGTGCCGGTCCTCCCAACGTTTCTGATATCTCTGCCACATCCGATTGATCAACAAACTCCTTACATTCAATGGTCTTATCGTCCGAGCTTTTCCCCATAGGTATCCCTGAACTTGTCCGCTGTTGTTTGCAGAGACGAAACACAAGACGTTCCGCAATTTCCGAGTTTTGCGGCTCTAAGAGCCTTAGCACACCTCTGATGCGAAAATAATTATGGGATACCGCTATAGACTCTCGTTTAGTTCCGTAAAACGGTCACTTTCTAAAGTCTACTCCTCGCATTAAAGCCTTGGTTTGAAGTTTTGAAAATAACATATTTTTGTTATTAATGCATGTACAACATTTTGACACAGACATTAGTACATTATGTCGCGATCTGAGTAGCGGAACATCATGCGAGTCAGTTGTAGTGTAGCGATCGAAGCAAAATGTCGTCGCTTTCGACTTAGTAAATACAGAATAGGTCTACTTCGGATCTCTTGGATTGGGTTTTCCGTAAAATCAACATCCATTTTACAAAAACTGGAAATTTCGCTTTATAAACTTGTCGATGGTCGTAAATATGCTGATAATTGCTTAGAATTTATTACAAACAGTTTTAACTTCCCGATAGGCATCTTTAATTATGCACGCGTGAAATAAACACTTAAAATATTTACGGCCATGTTAGTAAAACACGGTCTACGTAACTTGTATATTTGACATTTAGACAAAAACAGCATACAAATTATTACCAGCGAGCAATCCTTCCTCCAGGCGCGGATACGGCGCCGTCGGCTTCGACCAGACTGGAGTCTAAAACTCTAAATTAGACATAAACAAATTTTTACAACCCGTATTTTGTTTAAATATGCATAAGAAGTAAGTTTCTTGAGTTTACGGAAAATATAGGTGTCGAAGTTTTTCTGTAAAAGGCTTTCACGGCTTGAAAAATTATAACATTATAACCCCCTCCCCACCCCCCTAGATCCACTCCTGCCTTTTTTTTTTCAGGGAGGGAAATCATCATATCACTTCTCCCGCTCTGGGCGGAGCAGGAGGGTGTGTCAGACTTCTACTGACTAAAACCCAGCCGTGTTCCTTCAGTTGCCTATACCAGGGACCACGGTATCTCTTTCGAACAACCCGCGGCCCTAGCAGGCATCGGCCCTAGCGGACCCCGTCAGTTTGTGCTGACATCTCTTTGAGGCGCGCGTGAAACAAACGCGCCGTCGACTCGGGCCTGGTCCTTGCCGGGCGGCGAGCTGCCCATTGCTCGCCGCCCGCAAGCCCGCGCCTACGGCGGCCGGGAGTCGGCTGGTGACTCCGACGTCCAGGGCGTCTCCTGCGGCGACTAGGGGCGTGAGGGCGCAGAGATTGCCTCTCCCTCACGCGCTCCGCCTCCTCCTTTGCGAGCATTACTGCTTCGCAGAAGGAGGTGACGGCTTCCCATGTACTCTCGCTCCGTACCATTGCCTGGACCAGGGCCAGACGCGAGAGATCGCCGCCACGAGGACGCGGCGGTGCTCCGCCCAAGCCGGGCAGACCTCCACCGTATGCTCCACCGTGTCCTCCGGGCGATCCACACAGTGGTGACACCCTGACGTTTCCTCCCGCCTTATCCTGAACAGGAACCTCCTGAAACAATCGTGTCCGGTGAGGACCTGCGTCAGGCGGAAGGTGAGGGCGCCATGGCGCCGCTCCAGCCACTCCTCAAAGAGGGGACTTATCGCCGCAATTGTGGCGTGCCCAACACTGGGTTGCGACAATCGCACTCTCCATGTCGCCATGAGATCCCGCCGGAGCTCTGTCCGCTGTACCGTGATTTCTCGCAGCAGCAAGTTTTGCATGCCTTGCATCATAACTAATCACCAAAAATGAAATACTTTTCGTTTGTAAGGCGAACCGATTTGGCTATTGTTTTTTTTTTAAACGTTCGTAATAGTTAGAATTAGGATATCCACTCCTGCCTTAATCCAAACTTGAAACGTTCTAAATACAGATGAATGTGTAACTAATTTCCACAAGTGAGAGATTACGTAAGAATTTAACCTGAACTGACCCTCTTTACACTGTTATCACCTTTGGAACAAACATTTGTTTTTAATTTGAGTGGAATTAGAATAATTAATTCATTAACAAATCAGCGCGCGTCTTTATAGCTACCCACTAATTTAAAGGCACCCTTATTCATGTAGCTTATAACGTCTTATACCTTCTTATTACAACATTTAAAAAAAAGATCTTTTAGAAGTTCTAAGTCAAAAGCAAACGCGTCCGAAGTCCGAAAATTTCGAGGTTTTTCGAGCACCATGCACTTAGCATAGGTCTTTCGAACCCGCAAACTTGGTTTTACTCTATTGGTATCTATCCTAATAACATCCCAAAAAATCGGTACAGTGCAATTTTTTGCGACCTAACGCGATTTTTGTGTCTATGGTCACTGGCGTATATTAATTACCGGTCAAGGGTCGAAAACATCACTATACTTCAAATAGAGAATTTTTATTTCTCTTTATATTTTCAGCTTCTCGTCGCCATTTCGAGATCGCTTTCCGAATGTTCGACCTGAACGGTGACGGTGACGTTGACTGCGAGGAGTTTGAGAAGGTAGCACTCCTCATTCGACAGCAGAGCAGCATCGGCTCTAGGCACCGAGACCACGCCAACACTGGCAATACTTTTAAGGTAAAACACCGACATGATTTTTAGGTCTCCGTGAAATTGAATTATTATTTTCTTCTTATCGTGCCGATGGCTGAAGTAAATTCAAAGTACCTATTACCCAAAATTTATCCTGCCAAAAACCTTGCGAAGCAGGAGCGATTTTTAGTTGTATAATATAAAGTGCTTTTTTAATCTTACAGGGTATCAACTCGGCGCTGACGACGTACTTCTTCGGACCCCATCTCAACCAGAAGCTCACCATTGAAAAATTCTTAGACTTTCAACAACAACTTCAGAGGGAAATATTATCTCTTGAATTCCAAAGAAAACAACCTGGTATGTTGGTATTGTGTATAATTTTGGGTAAAATAATATTTTAAGGAGGATCAAAAGGATTCATTATTTTGGGCATCGATATTTATAAGGATGCTATAAATAATTTGGAAACTGGTAGCGTTGCCTTTGCTGCTTCAAAATCTTGAAATATTGTGTAATATTAGTGTTATTAAGTTGGCTATAGATTGGCAAAGAGAGCAGAAAGAGAGTAGGAAAGCTTTGGCCCAGCAATGGGAAATTAATGGCTAATAAATAAAGATGAATTTAGATTGGCAACTGACTTTACTTAAATACTCAACCAAACTATTTCAGATGAAAATGGTCGCATTACTGAAGCAGACTTTGCCGAACTTCTGTTGGCGTACGCAGGTTACCCAGCCAAGAAGAAGGCGCGAATGCTGAAGCGTGTTAAGAAAACGTAAGTTCATTTTTATTGAATAATGCTCAGACTCAGTATTTTATTAAAGTTCGTTTTTTAATCCCAGATACTAATCTTTAGACATCCTTTCATTTTTCCCTACAATTTATTATCAGCCTGGTTTCATCCCAATGTTGGGCAAAGGCCGACGCCCATAACTTCATAAATACCCCATAAATCTGTGGAGTTGTGGACCATGGTTGTTTAGTTTGTCCAGCTTATCCCGGAATCTTTACGTGGTCCACATACAGGTTACTTTTACTCTACTACCTTTTAAGCTCATAGTGCATAATGCTAACGAGGTCTACTTCAACTTTTGAATTAAGTCAGATTTGTCCTTTTCTATCACTCAGTTCAACGTTGTTCATACAAATCATACTGTTTATTTTTACAATTCCAGTTTCCGTGACCACGGCGTAGGAATAACAAAAGATGACTACCTGAAGTTCTTCCACTTCCTGAACAACATCAACGACGTGGACACGGCGCTGACGTTCTACCATATTGCGGGCGCATCCATCGACCAGCCGACCCTTAGACACGTGGCTAGGACAGTAGCACATGTGGACCTGGATCCTCATGTCATCAATGTGGTCTTCACTATTTTTGACGAAAACAGTATGTATAATTTTAGCCAGTTTTTTTTTTAAATTTATTTTGTTGTATCATTTAAGGCTAAGAATTCACGGTGAGAATTTTTCGTGCCCGCATGTGGGCGCGATTCCGTGAGATCCAAGCCTCAAATTTGAAGGTAAAACCAGTTTCAAAACCGGTTACTAGCCCTTCCATACAAAATACTTTTATATAACTCCTAGGAAACACGATACGATTCGACAGACGACGAAGAAAGAAATCGACTGAAGATTTCTTTCTTCGTTGTCTCGTGCTTCGTGTTTCCTAGCAGTTATATAAAAGTATTTTGTATGGAATGGTTTAGTAACCAGTTTTGAAACTGGTTTTACCTTATTTTTAGGGTTCCGTACTAAAAAAAAAGGGAAGGAATATTGGTGTGACTTGGTTGCGCGTTTCATTTGTATTTCACATTTAAACTTATAATCCCTTCTCCATTTGATTGATATAATAATACAGAATGTAAAAAGTACGTTTTACCCTTTTTTTTTTCTGGTGGGCAATCATCAAATGACCGCTCCCGCTCTGGGTGGAGCGGAAGGGAGTGTCAGACTCTTACTGACTAAAACCCACCCATGTTCCTTCCTTCGCCCTTTATGTTCCGGGGTAGCGGTAACCCTTTCGGACAATCCCGCTGACCCGGCAGGCTTCGGCCCTAAGGGGCCCCTCGGATTATTCTGACATCTCTTTGAGGCGCGCGTGGAACACTTACGCGCCGTCCGGCACGGGCCTGGTCCTGATCGGGCGGTGGGCTACCCATTGCTCTCCGCCCGCAGGCCACGTTTTACCCTTTAGGAAGTATTTTTTCTTTTTACATCAGAAAAACATCCAATCCGACCGTCCGATTGTTTATTAGCAAGCATACACAATCACAATTTTCAAAATATATAGTTAATCTCATTTATCCTTCCTTTTCATACTGTGAAATTGACCAGTAGTTAGATAGTTTACTGATGCTAACATTGATGTGAATAACTTGTTGATTGATGTAATTATTCTACGTGTAATTGATAAGAATATCCTTTTTCATTTTGTCTCGTGTTTCGTTCTATAGAATCCTTTAGAAATACAACAAATAGTCATTACAATATAAATAAAATCTTTTTAAATTGTAAGTTATTCAACATCGCATCTACATATATAGCTAGAAACTTTTTAACAAGAAGGATGTATTCACTTTTGCTGATCCCAAGCACGATAAAATTAGATTCTAATATAATTTACGTGTTTTCGCAGTGGACGGTCAACTCAGCAATCGCGAATTCGTCGCAGTCATGAAGAATAGACTTCTTCGCGGTCTTGAAAAACCGAAGGACACAGGTTTTGTCAAACTTATGTATTCGTTAATCAAATGCGCGAAAGATACCAAACCAGCTATATTAGACTTTTAAAGATAATAGATAATTTGTTAATACGATCCTGTTCGATTGGAATATGGTAACAAGTTTGTGTTTTGGCTAAATGTCATTTTACGTTTTTTATAGGTAATATACATACAAAAAAAAACATAAATACGTCTCCCTGGGCGTTGCCATGTCCCTGCCATGAATCCCGCCCTCCGCACGCTATCGATGTACAGTCTGGAAAACTGATTATTTAGCAAGTGGACTATCAACGTAAGTTGACTGCATATTCAAGTCACAACTGTCATTCTTTGGATGGAATGAATGGTTACGACGCGTCAACGAATATGTTGTGTGCCTTTTGAAAGAAAATACATTTCTTTAACACAGACTAAAGTGTTAAATAAATATATTTTCTTTCTAAAACTTTAATTGTGTGTCCATCTTGCAAATAATACATTTCCGCAAATAATTATTAAACCTAGATGTATTCGCCTTTAAGCTGTAAAGCGCTCAATCAAAAGACAACGGTACCTATTTTAGGTTTGTGGTAAAAAATACCAGCGGGGTAATTGCGTAACACACTATCAGTAGCAATGGTTTTCATTTTGGCAGTTCAACAACATTCATTGCGTTATTTACATTGTTGAGCAGACGAATTTTTCTAGCATATGAAGCAATGGATTAGCAATATCCTTCAAAATGATTCAGATTGTGATTGAAAGTGTGTTACCCAAATAGGGTTCAAGTTATAAAATTGTAAGGTCTGCTTCCTATATTTAAAAGACCTTCATGAAATTATGCTATTACTAAATATTTAGCTTACCAATCGAATAAGAACGATATACATCTGAAAATTATTTATTCTAAATAATTAAACTAATCGAGCGAATATAAACCAATAATATAAAGATATCAGCAAAATGTCTGAAACGTGTTAACAACTAGATTTACTACTGGGTGAACGTCCCTTTGATCAGACGTCGTATAAAGTCTTGCCACTGTACCCGCACAGACTCACGACGTAATTTATTTGCGTTTATTTACGTAGGTATTTAACCGATTTAATGTAACGATACATCAGGCGTGTAATTTTTTTATTAATATTCACGTGACTTGTGTTAAACGGTGAAGGAAGACATCATGAGGAAAACGGCATGTCCTAGAACCAAAAATTCGAAGACATGTGACATCTAGTATCCCGCACTGGGCCGGCATGGTGGATTACGACCCACTCCCTCTCACCGAGAGACGGCCCGAGTCCTAGCAGTGGGAACGTTATAGGCTGATCATGTGTGTGTCATAATGAAGTTTCCTCTAGGAATATCACTATAATACAGAAAATGCACGGTTGTATAGAGGGATCAATAGTATGTAGATTTTATGTAAACATCAGGTCTCGTAAACATTTTTGAGTTTATTTAAGGTTCTTAATAGAGCTCCTACTTGTAATTTTCTTATTTTTTGGCAATGATGCTTCCATAAAGTCTCACCACGCCAACCAAGGATCATCTCTCACTTATGCATTTATTTTGATTAAATCATTTACATACACTTTTGAATTTTCAAAGTGTTGTTCAGATAGTTAGTGTTAAAGCTAGTTGTCCGCTCTAAAGTGTAGTTAAGAGAAAAACGGGCAAGAAACTCCATAGGTACCCTTAATAGGTACCGGGTGGTACAGTCACCAAAAGAGATAAGTAACCAGGGTCGTCGGATAAAGTTGAAGTTTAGTAAAAAACCGACGGATGTTTTCGAATGAAATTTAATTTGATAAATGGACCATTTGTTTTGTATTAATTTGAATTTTATTCGAAAACCTCCATCGGTTTCTTACTAAACTTCAACAATATGCGAAGACCCTGGTCACTTATCTGCTTTGGTGACCGTACCTATTAAAAGAGTACCCATGGAGTCTTACGTCTTATCTTTCTTAAATCGGTTAAATAATATCCTAGATGAATTTATGTTAAGTTATATTGTTTTTAAGCTCTCTATTCTGGTCATTATGTATTTTATTAAATAAGTGATTTGGGGTCTGACTCAACTGTTTTCAATTTTTATTGTGATCAATCATGCAGTTTTTTAATCAAATTACACAACTGTTTAAGATTTTTGCGTTTAAGTATAAAAATATATATTTTATAAGAAATAGTTAATTGTGAAATGAATAATATAATTAAACAATGTTTACCATAGTCATAGAGATATTTTAGTTATGTTTATATGTATACAGTTTAATATTGTTACAGATATATTATACAGTACTCAGTATTTATGATATTTTTGCTTTAATCTCAATCAAATAACAAATTTATGCTAACGCCACTATTTTTCGTACAATCATGAATGTTTAACACATGTTTTTACTGCTTTTAATAGTTTAGTCACAAATCATTGCACATTTTTATAATCTCTAGCGGGTACCTACTGGATAATTTGTATATTACTTATGCATTAATAACAATAATTATGTTTTAATATTGTAATAACATTGATTCACTTATTATCGATTTATCGCAACAAAATGGCAAGTTCTTAGTAGCATGTCTTCTTGCATTTTTCTCGTATCTATTTATTTTTAAATTATCGTAATGATTTAAGAATTTCCTGTACCTACTGTTATGTGATTTCTAAGAATAAATTCGTTTTTTGACAGTATTGTTTATTTTTAACAGTCGGTTTAAACACACCATACCTGTTAATATAGTTCCGAGTTTAAGAATTGTCTCGAGCTTGATAATTTTTTGGTGAGTTTGTTGACAATTTGGATTTTCTTACGAATGATATCAAAATAATAATTTCCAAAAACATGGTACTGATGTGGATAGAATATTTTTTGTGTCAACACAAAATGAGTTCAACGTTCTGAATGTCATTAGCGAGCCACTGTCTCTGGGTCTCCTAGAAACGTCGTAAGATCAGACACAGACGGACTCGGGAGCATTGAACCGGTGTCGAGTGTTCCCGACTTCTCGCCTCACTTCCCGCAGTGTTGCGGATCTCTGTATTGGCCCAGAAACAGCTCGAGTAAGCTCCGACTTGTAAATCACTCGAAGCAAGAGCCGTCGAACCGACGCCCGCCGCGACGCGAAAAATAGATATAGTTTGATGTTGCGCCGGAATTATTCGAGATAATAGAAAACGGCACTGGCTGCACGACTCCGCGCAAGCAACCACGCCCCGCGCCCTCTGGTGAGTTAGCCCTTATATTCTAATTCTTCCCCCACTCTGCTGCGCCCACGTGGCGTCTAACGAGTAATTTTTCCCGTGTGGGCCGTCCTTGTCCAAAGAACAGGTGATTTATGCATAGAAATGTTGCCAAACACCTACGATTATGCATTATGAAATGTAACTGACGGCTGATTATAAAGAGATTGTGATAGTATGCACTATCACTGCAAGTGTAATGCTTTTGAACTGCAGCTGAATTGTAATACAAGTATTTTTGTGTCAGTTTTCCCTGGAACCGGTACTGAGAAGTGACAATGCCGATGTACGAGCGGCCACCGTTTTGGCGAGTGCCCCACCAGCGGATGGATCCTGGAAATGAGCCCAGGGACTTCGGCCAGAGGCGAAAAGTAAGAATATTTTGCATTATTATAATACCGATGTAGTAGAATGCAACAGGAATGAGGGTTTAAAATAATTATAAGCCGTGATTGTGTAACGATACCGAGTTATTTGTGGTGCTACATCTTACACTATTGATGTGGTTCATGACGTAGGCAGTTAGAATTTGGGTTATTTTATTGTATAGGCAGTGGTTGGCTAGATGTTAATTGCAGGCTAATATTGGGTCGTGCAAAAACTCTGGTTTAATTCGATTTAAATACGTTCTTAAGACGAAATAAACAAATTAATTGTATTTGTGATTTGTAAGTTATTTATTTATCATAACATTTGTTCATAGCACGAACGAATTTAAAACTTTACTTTTGAATTTGTTGTACATTTTATGCACAAAACTTTTGTTAATTAATATCACTTCACTTGTTAATTTATCACACAATTTAATTTATTATTTTGTCTTGAATTTCAGAAACTCTTTAAAACTTTTAAAGTCAGATGATTTACTGGCGTTGTTTAGATGTAAAATATATATTTGAATGACACATTGCACTATATTAGAAGTCACATGCAAATTCCGTCTATATGTTTTGGTTATTACTATCATGATCAATGGGCTAAATATACGTCAATAAGTTTATATGATGCCAATACAAAGTCATTATGTGCCTATTTATAGTAAATGTTTGACGTAGGAAATAGTGATCAGATATTGATGGCCTTTATCGCATACCTATCTGGTGAATTACCCTTAGAGAGCTAGGTTTTTATTATTAGACGAACATTGTATTTGTTTCTAAGAAAATATGACTCGGTGGTGATAATGTCATTGTTTGATAGCAGTATGCAACATCATGATATGAGAAAAATAATTTGATAATGTGGGTCATGTCTAATGCATCGATATATCGAGAGTAAACAAACAAGTCGAAGACTTGCCGGAATGGCTTGGTAATCAAGCATCGATATATCCCAGAGTTTCCGTAAATCGAATTAGGTCGATTGCGAAGGCAGGGTTACATGCAGTGCAGATCTAGGGGGGCAGGGGGCGGTGCGGGTTTGCGGTGAGGCTAATTTAGCTCGCACTACGTCGCGTGTTCCCGCCGCGCACACACCGCGTCTCGTGCACCGTGCAGTGACACCGTGCGACACTGTGCCACACTCAGCAGCATGGGTCGGCTGCACACCTTCGTGGTGACACTGCGCCGCGACTCCCGGGAGGTCAACTGGGGCCTGCGCCTGGTCGGAGGCGCCGACCTGGCCACGCCGCTCATCGTCACCAGGGTATATAGCTCACGAACTGCACGCTAGCGTAGGCAGCGTCTCTCGCGCGCCGGTGTAAACACGCCGGCGCTCCAGTCACCGCTCTGTTTGTAAATAAGACGCTATCCAGGTTAACGATCAATGCACACCAGCCGTCCTAAACTACACGTTTCAATTAATTATCTCAAGAAAAATTGAACATAGAATAATCGTCTCCTTCAAAAATATCAGAAGAGCCGACTTGGATTATTTTATCATTTAAATCCGGGACACGAAAATATTTATAGCGTTGTCAGTCAGTCTGGGACTTTACCCGCAAGCCGACAATTTAATACACTTCAGCTATTTTTGTAATTCAAATATCTGCTGAGCCGTTTTAAAATATCGGGAAACGGCCGTTGTTTAAACATTATCTAGCTAGAACATCATTAAAATACATCTAGAGCGTGGACGAACTCTCTTTATAACTGATATATTCTTGGATGTATCGTGTCGTTCGACAGCTGCCGACGACGATGCGACATGACCCCGTTATCTTAATCTCTTTCATTTAATATTTTTAGCTAGAGCCTTTAACTTATTGTGTAATTTGTTAGTGTAAAGCACAGCCCGATAATTGTGGACATTAATAAATTTCGCATGCCAACCAACCTCGTAGGCCGCCTTACCAATGACCTTCGTAGCACGAAATATGCAATGTGAAGCTTTTGTAAACCTAACACAGGAACCAAAAGCTATCAACTTTAATTTGTATTCATAACATTTACAAAGTCTGTGGAACGTAGCATCAATAACAGAAAATTTGAAGCAAAAGTAAACTTGCTGTTGCGTTATTGTACGTAAACCGCAAGTACTGAAAAAAATTACTTTGTAATATTTCATTTGTTTTGAACTCAAAGTTCAAAAATTCGAAGTGACAAAAATCCCAACATTATAGGCTAATTATGTTATTGCTGCTCTAACATAATTAGCCTCACACACAGGCCTCCTCTCTGTGAGAGGGAGTGGGCTGTAATCCACCACGCGGGCCCAGTGCAGGTCGGTAGATATCACTATCAATAAGAACTGTAATTATATTGGCGTCATACTCTGAGCCGCATTTGAACGACAAGCTAACAATCATCGTTTCTTTTCTATGGCTGAACCAAGGATGTCTAGACCAATGCTTAGGAAGCGTTATCGCTCGTCAGATTTTTTTAATGGGGCTTAGGAATCCTTACCCAACTGTAATGGTCTAAAAGAGGTCAATGTGCAAGAAAATAGCAGAGTTTTAACGAAAACATTAATGAGCAAAATTGGTACAATCGTTTTTATGTTGTCTGACATGTTTACCTATGTAGACATCCAACAGCCAGTTCATATAAAGAATACTGCCAGTAATTATGAGATTTACAAAACGCACGTGATTAAATGGCAATAAGCTCCCGCTCTCTCCACTCTGCAGCATAAATTCTACCATTGATGCAATGACAACCCCTAAGGTATCAGGGGTGCAGTCCGAGACGTTTTAAAATCTGTTTTATTTGTTCTTGCACACTAGCTCTCAATATAGGGGAACTATGAAGTTTACGTCTTCCTTTACGTTGATGTTTTTTTTTGGGGGGGAATCTGTCAAATGATCTTAGGTACTGCTGTTTGTGTTAATTTTTATGACGATGCAAATTTCAACGAAGAAATCAACACATAATTTCATATTTCAAGATGCCAAAAAATACAACAGGATACTTGACCTATTTTCGCCTATCGCATGCTCAAATTATGTACGTACTGAATGACGTAGGAGAGTAAGAAAGAGTGCATCACAACTCAATTATAGTAAGATGTAGGAGGCTACTGAGTCATAGATGTTGAGATTACATTCTGGACACGTTGCCAGGTAGATAAGTTCCTAATTAGTATACCGAACTGGTAACTTTGTATTCGTTGAAGAACTACTCTTGAACCCTATTTACACGATGCAAGTTTATTGCCTGTGGCACACAATAAAATTAAAGCAACAGATGACTAAAATGAAAAGTTGCACCGTCTACACAGTTTAGAAGGTGCAACTTTTATTTATTTAATGTTGCTGCAACGTATGATATGCCATAAATAATTAAAGCGCACTATGAGCCGTTTCATAAATACTGAACTTTGGCCTGAAACTTTTAATTTTTCTCACAAAGTTAGATTTACAACTCTGACTCCCAAGATACAGGCAAAAGCCTAGTTTGGGGGTCGCCGTCTATTCTATTCTTGTACAAATTGAGATTAATAAATAAATAAATAAACTTATTTGACGCGTAACATGCATAAGTAAAGGGTTCGCGGGTTAATTGAATAATCTAATATTGTAACATATCATCAAAAGTGTTGCCAGTGCTCTCAAAACGGTAAAGGAAAACATCGTCAGGAAACCGTTGTGTCCTAGAACCAAAAATTCGAAGACATGTGACATCTACAAACCCGCACTGGGCCTGCGAGGTAGATTACAGCCCACTCCCTCACGAAGAGAGGAGGCCTGTGTCCCAGCAGTGGGAACATTATAGGCTGTTAATGTGTGTTATAAAGTTTACAGTAGAGCAGCTATGCTACTTGTTCATGACTATTTGTGTGAGCATGAGCCGTAAGTGTGAGCACCTCCAAAATGTAGGTATTCAAACAGTTTTGCAACACTGCGAAACCCATGGTATTCCATTCTCCTTGTTTTCGTGTCGATGGAATTTAGGGCCTTAATCGAGCTATCAGTGGCGTTTTTTAGGTTCTTAATCCTCAATAGAGCAAGTGCGTAGAAACTTATGGAACTCCATAAAAAAAGTGTCTAAGCAAAGACTTATTAGTAGCTAATACTTAAATTGGAAGTAATATTGAGAAACATCGTTAATTGTTGTACGAGGGCGGAGTGATAAGTCTGGTAAAAATTAAACAAAGAGTCAATTTTATTTAATTATTATTATTTATTTTTCAACGTAGTTTCCTTGTAACTTATAAAACGACGCAAAAATTCGGTTTTATCTCGTTGAAACAACGCCAAACCTGCCTCCGAAGTGGTCACACGCATGCGTTTTTGATCAACAGTCAGTAAACGCGGCACCCATCGCGCGGATCGCTTCTTCATATCTAAATGTTGGTGTAAGATATTGCGAACACGTTCGTCTGAGATGCCTAATATCTCGACTATCTCCCTCACTTTTACTCTTCGGTCGTTCAACACTATATCGTGGATTTTAGCGATCATCTCTGGACTAGTGACCTCAACTGGGCGTCCTGGACGCACAGCATCACTTGTGCTTGTACGACCACACCGAAAATCGTTGAACCACTTATGAATCATTTTAATCGACGAAGCAGAGTCCCCATAATATTTATCTAGTTTTTGTTTCATTTCGTTTATAGTTTTTTTGCGCAACAAATAATGTTTAATTACGACACGAAATTCACTTTTCTCCATCTTTGCAAAAATGTGTTCAGTGGTTTTTCTTTAATGGCTGTCAAAAAAAACTAACCGGCAGTACTGGCTGAAAATTTTAATTTAGTCCTTCAAAAGAGTTGTGAACAAGGAGGTTCCATGCAATTTGCGATAATTTTATTCCAAAATAGATTTTTACCAGACTTATCACTCCGCCCTCGTATCATTAACTGTGCTGCAACACATGCAAATGACGCATATCATAATGGAAATATTCTAGACGAAATAAAACTGCAAAGCATTTATTTTTACATTATAGTATGTGGAGTGTAATATTTTTCTAATGAATCAGGCGCACGTACCGCAGCCAGGAGTACTCACGATGATTTGCAGTTATTTATAACGAAAAGTCGGCTCTAAAATCTTTTGGGTCACAAGCAGACAAACAAAATCGTAAAACATTAAAAGATACGCTAGGGATATAATATGAAAAGACAAATTTCTAGACCGTAAATTAAACGGACAACTGGCAAATAACGAGTGTAAAAATACTCTATACGAATAGGTTTACCAAAGTCCTTTCCGGTGCAAATGCTCAAAACAGAGAAAATGAAAAGTCAGTCTGTTTAGCCAGAACTAGCCCTATATGCGAGTGCAAGTAAAACATTGATCCAATTTGATAACCACGAGTAACACACGTGTATTCATGTCAATGATTAAATCTTGGTATCCCTGACAGAATAACTGTTTATTTTTGTCGTGTATCATTATAATTTATATCACCAATGCGTTCAGACCGAACTACTGAAGTTTCAACAGTCAATTGAATGTCATTGGCATCATCATCCACAGCCCGACTTCACCCAGTGCTGACATAAGCCTCTCTTTTCATGTACCAATGACATTGACATTCTTCCCGCGATGGAAACAATGTCGTCCACCCATCTTGCCGCCTGACGACCGATACTTCGTCTCACAGTCCTTGGACGCTACTCAGTCACTGCCTTACTCCACCTGTTATCACTGCGCCTTGCCAGGCCTCTGTCCAACTCCATTAGAGTATCATAAGCATAGGTACATGAGAAAAATAAATAGAATTACAGACCAATTTCGCTGCTCTTAATATTTTTGTACTATCAATCGATAATCTTCATTACCGCACCGCACATTGGCACCGCTTTGGCACTCTCTTGAAAGCCGTAAGACAGGATTTGGGCACCTTAAAAATACTGATCATCTACGTGAGATGAACAGTATATAAATGTGAACTTTATCATATCATGAGACTGCTACAGCAATAATAGTTTCTCCTAATTCCTACAGAGCGACCGACGAGAGAATGCGTTCTTGACATCTGTCAGTTTTATACAAACGAATACGTGTTTTGCGAATTTGATCTTTATTTAGCTACTAGAATTGTCGCACTGACAGGTGTCAGGAACGCATTCTCTCGATGGCCGGACTGTAACTCTTATTTTTTTTAATTGGAGGAAACAAGATTTTGGGCAAATTTTGGAAGGGGGATTGTGCTTTAAATATTAGAAGGCAACAATAGCACTGGCGTTTAGTCAAACAGCTTTACAAAAACGGTTCACAAAATGTTTTGGTTTTTCAGTCAATCTAGACAGGAAGGAGTTATTTTGATCCTTGCAGCTACCGACAACTTTGCTATTCCTTTTAATGACAATTGGCAAACAAACGCAGCCATGTGATCAAATATGTTCCAGTCAATCATATCTTATTCTACTAGTATTTTTTTTTTGCATTCACTTCCATAGCTAGTATCTAAGCCACAAAATTCCGTTTTTATTATGAATCTGTTTATATTAATATGTTCAATTTTATAAAGAGTGAATCTTGACACGGTTTATTCTAGACTGGACGTCATATTTGGCCTACATAATATTCAGGCTGGCCACATAACATCTCGCATCTGTTTCCCGCCTTTAACCGCTGATCGTGAAATGCATTTAGCTAATAATCTCCCGGTTGACCTTGGCTGCCATAAATCTTTCAATCGCAAACACAGCCTTGAGCTCGTTCTTTTATTTAACGGAGCCATTAAAATGCCTTCATTACTTCCTTTCCATATGGCTAGGATGAGTCAATCAGTTCGATACGTTTCGATAGAAAATTACGCTACAGATTAGAAAAAAGAATAGGTAGGTATAAGAAAAAAAAGCAGCATTTATACATTTGAGTAATTAGCAACTTCTAAACTCGTGTCACTTCTTGGCAAAGAGTCCTAGCACCTGTTGATTTATGTGATTTCAACGATAATAATATGTAATAATTTAAATATTGTATTTTACGTCTGAGTCGTATTCGAAATGAATGTCGAGGCCTTTCTAGACCTCATCGACACGACATGAAAGATATACGTCAACTGAGGTATTTGGATGGCAATACTAAACGTATTTTATAATCGTCATATAACTTTTATCCGTAGAATAAAATTGACGTCTAAATATTTGTTTGAAAAAACCATTAAAAAATTAAAATTATTCCTCGTTTAAAGATATCTGGGGTTGGAAAAGTCATACCTAAATCGGTCCATATCGGTAATTGCTTCTGAATTCGGTTTCTTTTACTGTGATCTAAATAAAATAACAATTCATTATGTAAACTTTGGCTCTAGAAGGGAAATATTTAGAGTAATAGTGACTTTAATTAACGCATAGGCTTTTAATTAGAGCATTTGGATAATAGAAATCAATATAATTAATTAGAACATAGACTTAATAAAACTTCTATGAAATGTTGATTTGGGTTTGTTAAAACTAGAAATGAAAACGTTAAGAGTTTCTAAGAATGTTTGTTACCATAATGCATCTTCTTCAACCTGGATAGTTTGGTGACGCAAGCGCGTACGCGTCACCTGCGTATGAGTGTAATGCGGATGGACGTTAGCCAGCTGAAACATTTTAAAAAATCCATCAAACACAAAGAACTAGAACGTTTGACGTCGTCAGAAAAATTTCACCACGACCCACGGTGATGGATAAGAGTAAATATAGATGTATGTCCTCGCCATTGACTCGAGGAAGTTTGTGATGGATTTGCGCAGGTCGAGCCGTCGATGCGACGCGGCCTCTATCCGATCCGTCGGTTGTTTTCAATAAAAAATGTCAGGTTGGCGCGGCGTCGCCGGCGGACGCATTTAGCCTGGCCATCGGCCAAACTCAGTGCATACGTCCCGCGCCTCCCCTCCTCTACCCCAGCCACAAGGTCGACCTAGTATACTCTATGTAATATACGACACCCTTCATTATGAGCCCTCCAAAATGTTACATCAACTGGATCTCATATTTCTGCGGTTGTTAACGGTTGCCTGAACTACTGAAATGTATTCAGCGAGTATTTGGTTGGTTAAGTAATACTCGATTAGTTAGTATTTCTTCTTCTTCTTCTACGTAGTTCCCTTCCGTCGTTCACTGCCGAGGATCGCAACCACATACGACACATGGCCAAGCAATTTGGCCTTCTGAAGTGTGGAATCGGAAAACCAGCTTAATTCCTTTACATTTAAATTCCTAACAAAGCAAAAAATATATAATAGAGTATATTCTGGAAACGTAAACAAAGTGGCTGAAAGCTGAAAACATGTTGACGACTTACCCTTGAAGGTGACCGAGCCGAATGGACGCTTGGTTCACACTTCCAAATGTCACGGCCCGTCTGCTAGCCTTCTATACGTGTCGCCTAACATGTAAACATTATATTATAACACGGGCAACACCTATGCATACGTCACTAACTACAGATTCTTATATTTTTAACACTTTTCAAACTGTTGATGTTGGCATTAGTAAAAAATGTAAAGCTCGTTACGTAGTTGTAAAGTAAGCCATTAAAATGAAACAAATCTTTGATGTCCAGTATTTTTCCATAGAATCCCAGTGGTTGCGACTTCAAACACCTCCATATTTTCAGTTTGGATAAATATTGATGCGTTGAGATTGACACACTGGCTCTTTGAACTTCACTTTGTACCTACTGCATATTCATAGGAATAATATGTGGAATTGAACCGGAACTCTCAGAGTATTATACTAAGTGCCCAACCGGTGATAGCAGTACACAACATCCACTTTTCATAGAACGGCAGCAGAGATTTTGAATTCCAAAATAAATAGTACAAAAAGTATTTCCTGACGGTTTTCTCAGTCTATCTTGGTAGAAGACGTTATTTACGACTAGCTGGTGCCTTCGGCTTCACTCATATCCTAGGAAAACTTATATATGAAGCCAGATAAAAAGCATCCTTTAAGCAAATCCAGGTCATATGCTACTTGTATTCCAAACTTTATCCAAATCCTTTCAGCCGTTAATGTAGGATCTTTCTTTCTCCTACCGTTTTATCTCATTAATTCGCAACAACATATTAAACGTACGTTTCAATTTCCAGGTGACACCAGGCACTCCTGCGGGCAGGGAGTTGGTCCGAGGAGACATCATAGCTAAAATCGACGATTATGACACTCGCGACGTGCGACACGAAGACGCGCAGAATCTCTTCAGGAATGCGCCCCAACAGATCAAGTTGGTAGTGCAGAGGTAATGAGTCCTATGCATTGAAAGGTTTTGCTTTAATAATTTATTTGTTGCCAGTGATAGACCATACCCTGGACGTTATTCTGGCACATCGAGCTGAAGAAAGAGAATGGTCACATAGTTATGAGTGACAGAGACGACGTTCTCCCATTCTAAATATTTGTATAAATAAATAAACATCTTCATTTGTTGACCACATGATCAATTAAAAAAAAATCGTAAATAAAAAAAAATAGTACATTATAATACGTGTGACTTAAGTAGACCATTATTGCACGGCGTGAAATTATCAAAACACCGTGCATTAATAGACTTCTTAAGTCACACATATCATATACTATTTTATAGCTCGTGTGAGCTAAACCCACTGTGATATAAAATACAATAAAAATGGCATACATACACACAAACAGAAACTCTCGCCATAAACTTATTTTTTTCTTTCTTACTATGTGCCGTATTTACGACCGGATATTGGTATCTTGTTGGTCTATCACTCGCACCAAATAAATTGGTTAACCTGACGATTTCATGAGAAGTCCAGTTGACCAAAGTTGATCAAAATGCTACTAAAATCATTACAGAAGTAAAGGAATATTTAAATATAATCCGCCCAGAGCAGTTGAAAAGTCGACCAAACCGTATCTATATTTTCATCTACACTATTTTAATCCGCCGTCTTCCGAAGAGGGTAGTCAACAATTTCTTAGTAAAAAAACAAGCAAGGTGTAACCACAGGGGCGGCGCAAGCGCACACCTATACTCGTTGCCCCGCTCTCCGGGCAGCTTTGTAGGCCGCGTGCCCACGCCTACCTTCTATCACGAGCTCGCTGAGTAAGACTTGCACTAGGTGTCATCCATGTTGCCCTTCACCTACTTGTTGATTTATGTTACTGATGGTGATACTGAATTTTCTGGATTTATATTAGCTTCGTCAAAAAATTGAAGAGTCTCACTTTTCATAGAGAGATGTAAGGTAGTACAGATCTTGCATTCCAATTTAAACCTTATTGCAATGACATGAGAGGCACATGACGTGCTCATGAATAGCATCGTCTATAATAAATTATTGAACAAAAAACCTTTATTTCACTGTTTTACCAAATGAACTAATGCGTACGATTTCGGAGAACTTTTGCGCTTATTGTATAAAAATGTTAAATCAAATATTCTAAATAGATTACAGCGTATGATTCAGTATCACATTGCATTTTGAAATTTGAAAGAGTTCGTCGTAAAACTTTATAAATGTATGCCTGTTATATTTAGCCCTCTCTTTCTAAATCTATATCCAAAAATATTTAAGCATGGGTAATTTATCGATGTTGTAAACAATCTTTGCAAATAACTATAATATTTGTACACCTTGAAAAACTATTTGTTGTAGAAACAGATGTTAAGTTTCAGTTTTAGACTCCGTCAATGCACACGTAACATCCTGTATGCTGTCGTCAATATTACATGCATGAACTGTACCTATTTGTGTTATGATTTATTTTCTATTCATGTCTCGATGTTGGGAACAGTTTCTTTTATATATATGTGTCTAGGTTACCAATTTGTACTAAATGCATTGCATCCGTCCTTATATGTTCACATACACACTACATTACAGATTCGAAAGGTGCATCCACATCGAAGTTACTTTATGTGGAGCAACGTTTGCAAGGCAACAATGGATAACAAAAAGTTATTTAGCCAACTTACTCAAAGTTATACAGTAACTTGATGTTATCATGTTGCAAAATGTTGCTCTACAAAAAGAAACTCAGTATGGAAGTACTAAAAGATTTTTAAAGTTGAGCCATGAACTATTTCTTGGTTATTTTCGAATCAGTCCAGTGGCGATAATTTTATATTTGTTGCCGTCAATACATCATAACGTTGGCACTGCACCGTATTGACGTAATTCCATGTTCCAGTCATATTCATGTTGCACGCTGTGTAGGGACGTGGATCGCGACGGGCCGCGCGACTCGGCCGCTGCGCGGGCGCCGCGCTCGCCCATACCCTTCGCTGCAGCACCATACAGGTATCATTTACATTATTGCATTATATATTTCGTAAAGTTAAGAGCAAACGACAACGAGACTTCATCCGAGCCCACTACTTCTCAAGCCTACCAAGAAGAGAATCGTTGGTGATCTACGAATATAAAATCAGAGTCAATATTTGACCATCCATTTGTTATCACTCCCATCCGTTCAAATGTGACTGTCTTTAGTATAGAATATCAACTTATCATTAAACTCAACAGCTGGTGCATAATTAATAACGTTATATAAATACTGCAATCACAGCCAAAATAAATTATGATGCATCGCAACCAGAGCTGCCAAAAATATAAAGTCAATGACACGACCTGTCTGAAAGAGTTTAAATTCCACGATAAACTTGATGTATCCTCGACAACTAAAACTTAAATTAGATCTAATTGAATGTATGAAAACATCAAAGAAACCAAAATGTCCCAGTGAAATAAAATCCCAAACGCAGTCACGGCATACCCAGCTGAGAGATTGAGCCAAAGGTCAGTCTCTCATTTGTTCTATTAAAAGCAGACTATACAAAACATTGAAGTCGCCACTAAGGCTTAACCAGATAGAATTTGGAACGTTAATTATATAATTAAGAACTTGCACATGAGGGTCCTAACTAAAGCCCCATTTACACGATGCAAGTATTTTACCTGTGGCATACAATATAATTTAAACAAGAAATGACTTGCATCGCCTAAACAATGTTTAGACGCTGTAACTTTTATTCTTGCTTCAACTTATGGTATGCCACTGTTAATTTAATCGCACCGTGTAAATCAAGCTTTTGTTGGCATTTCATTCCTCAATAGTCTTCTGTCTCCGGCCCTAGTAATGCAGGTTAACACCGACAGTCCACACGCCGATGATGATTAAGGATGTCAGAACCAATCTGCTATAAGTTTAGCAGAGCTGGTTTTTCACATTCTGAATAATCTCAGGTTCCTTATTTCCGGGATACACGAGGCTAGTTTTTGAAGCTAAGATAGTAAGCTAGCGTCTCAAGTTAGGATAGTTCAATAGGATGGGGTTCTACTTTTGAGCTAGTAGCGCCCCCACCACTGATTTTACTATCCTGGCTTGTGTACACAATCGGATCATTTTACTCTACGAACCAAGTCACTGCAATGCTATTGGCTTCAAATTTACTAGCATCGTGTTAACAGCACTAGCTTGTACCCAGCCAGGATAGTATACAGAAGTCCCAGCTTGCGATTCTAGCTTTGAAAAACTAGCCTCGGGTATCCCGGGCATTAGTCACCTTTGAGAGCATTCTATCTATCTATAGTTGAACTTCAAAGAGTGCAGAGGTTCTATTACTAGAAGCTTTATCTAATAGTAGGAAGCATATAGTGATCACGTTCTGATCCGTGTGGGGGAAAATAAGCGTTTCCCCGACCCTTCATAGGCATAGCACAGAAAGGGGTACCAAAAAGTTCAATGGTCAAAAGTACGATGGTTACGAAGAGGTTTTAGTCGGTAGAAGTCCGTTATAATCCTCCACCTTACCTAGACGGAGCGTATCCATGAGAGTTTCCACACGACATAAAACATAATGAAGAGATCTTATAAATGTACCAATTTTCGTGTTTAGGTCGGAAAATTAAAATGTTTTCCGGCTGCACTGACTATTCTGTTTAGACGATGTAGATAACGAGCCACATTCCTTAGCCTGTTCTTACAGAAACCAGCACATTTTTGCTTTACAGACTCAGGATTTAAATATGTTACATTTTTCTCAGGACACCAAGTCCGCAGCAAGGCTGGCGTGGTCAAGAGTCGCAGCAGAGCTGGCGTGGTCAGGACTCGCAGAACAGCTGGCGCGGGCCGGAATCCCTCCCGCGCACGCCACTCCCCCACTCGCACGGCCCCGCGGGCCCCGCCGGCCTGCCGCACTATAACTCCTTCCCGCCGCAGATCGAGGGAGAGTACAGGACACTACTGCTCTCGCCGTCTTCTATACGCACCGATGAAACCTTTGACGAGTCCATTCAGAGCCAGGTGAGTACTACGACGAGAAAGAACGCTTTCAAATCAGATGCAAACAATCACGCGACAATAACGCGGCTGTGTACGCGCACCGTGGTGCAGCGCTAATTAGAAGGCACATTGTAGTCCTCGTGCAGGTCATACGGAGTAGGAAACACCCGTAACTTCGCCCGAAACTACAGATTTCGTGCTTAGGGACTAGACTCCCAGGACCGGTCGTTGTGGCGTTGCTTAGGATATATCTATGTCAAGCAGCGTCTGACGCTGCCGCTGTCTGCGGGCTGTCCGATGTGTATTTATGCTTCCATTCCCGCATCTACCACTACTTGCCTTCGAAGTACGAAAGGAACTAAAAAATCGAACGCACGATACAAAAGTACCTCTAATTTTATGTAAAGTGTTAGGGGAAAAAATCTTCATGGATTTTTAGGCTCACACACACACACACACACACACCCGCCGCGTCGCTGTCTTTATATTGGGACTAAAACATTTTATTTTCCTGAGTCTTACGCTCAATGGCACGAACGGTAGACACATCTGCCCAATTATTAAAGTTTTTTAAAGCAACAGCGTTCTAAATCGCTTCAAAACACAATCGATTACCTTCACGACCGACCATTCGGTCGACTGACCATTGATCGAACAACGATCGACACATTTCACTACATGGATTTCGAAATTGAGACACCAACAATCATCAGCGTTACGTGCTTTGAACATAATTAAAAAAAAAATGCACGTGTTTGTGTACACAAATATTTTCACAATAAAACAAATTTTCTTTTTTTCTTTCAAAGTTAGATCAAACCCGCATTGTCGACATAGAACAAAAACAGTCGACGGCAATTGTTCAGAACCCAGTTGTCAAGATGGTGTATGGTATGGACTAGATCGGAATAAACGGTTAATTTTATCAAACGATATCGATCAACCGCTATTTAGTTGCACCGTTAAAATACAAAATTATCGCTTCGAAGGTTCTTTTTTAAGTTAAATTTTTTCACTGGTTTTTTTAGACATCGACTTAAAATAAGTTCGTACAAGATCGTACGATTTTATTATAGTATTTAAAAATTTATAACTATACATCATTCTTATTCTGACGCTTTGCCAAATGGTAGGCAGTTTTCATTTGAATTTCATCGCGTTGCTAACGCCGAGTCTTGTACATTGGAATGCTTTGCATTTTTATTAGGTACTGATAGAATAACTTCCTGCTCAACCAGCACCGTGAAAATTCTTTATTTAATCAGTTGTTAGTATTGTTAATATTATTCTACCGCATTTGTGTCGACATTACATGTATCCTTGATTTTCAACAAATAGGTTAACAGTGTTATGCTAAACCAAACGCGTGACGTACCTTGGAGACCCGCCAAAATGTTATCGTCTAATGATGTTAACTTATTAATTAGATCCACTCGGATTAGAACACCGGACAACATTGCCTATACACAACTTTACAGCTACAGTGAAATGAAGTTACTGAAATGTAGCTATAATTCATGGAAGTTTTAGAACGTTCCCGAGCTAGGCTAAATCTGTTTTCTGAATCATGAATCACAATAATAGACGATCGTTGCGGGCGTATTTCTTATACAATTTGCAATGGAAGTAGGCACTGACTT
The DNA here is from genome assembly GCA_911387795.2 of Apamea monoglypha. Taxonomy (NCBI): domain Eukaryota; kingdom Metazoa; phylum Arthropoda; class Insecta; order Lepidoptera; family Noctuidae; genus Apamea; species Apamea monoglypha. The sequence goes on from OU426918.1 coordinate 8,752,569, forward strand.
CATCGTCATTTAACTCTTTTGTGTCGGAAAAACACATTAACGAAATCGGTTAGAATGCGATTTATTTCAGTAGGCACTGAGACATGATTCGATGAAACTTTGCTACTGAAACCACCCAATAAAACATAGGCCGCATAGCATCATATCCCTATTATTGTTGCTTATAAAAATATTAGGAAAAAAGATATAAATTATGTATATTTTATATAGCGCAAGGCTCTGCGGCCGCTCTGGAGGTTTTCGCCCACGCTAACGCCTAAGTTCCCGCCATATTTCCAAAATAGAATGCATTGAAATCGCGTTGTTTACTCGGGAGAGGACGACTGGAGCGGCAGTCCGCGATCATACTCTGCACGGCACACGTCCGCGCAACTGAGTGCTACCACAATGGCCGTCAATCCTAATTTCTTCCCCAACGGGTACCAGGATTCCTTGCATCCTGAGGACGAGGTCATCACCAACTGGGTGCGTGCGACTATTACAAATAACACTAGAACCTCCTAACTACTAAACTCTTTATAAATCATCGGTACCAAAATGTGTTGTGGTCTAGCAGTTGATATTAAATTGCAAATGATGTGAAACGTCAGCGCTTCAGGCGTAACATGGGATGTTGAAGCATAATCTAAATTGGGAGCACTTGAGATGCGCGTTGTGTTACAAAATATGTGATGTAATATCTGAAACGAAAGCTTTACGATGTAATTTTCCGGAAAAATCGTAAGTGATTTCACAACAGGATATGTGTTTATGATGTTATGAAACATTATATCAACATAAGCCAAAAGTGTGCTTTTGAGAATGTTTTTGATAAAAGTAACTTTTTGTTTTAATGGGACTCTGAAAGATTGCCAGATATACAGCGGTAACATATTGTCTGTTCTGTGTTTACATTGCTACCCAAAACGCTCCTGACGCGGTGCTTTTATCACCCCACAATGTACCGTTGATCATCATTTGCACGTCAAAAACTAACGATATTTCCATGTCAGTACAGCTAAGTATAACTAAGTTAGAAAAGAATCTTGTGCCTTGTACTTGATTAAGTTCTAATATTCTAATAGTCAATTTTAAGCCGTAATAGATAAATTATATTTGAAATGAAAATATAAAAAATCCTGAATAAGTTCTATTTTTCCAAAATTATGCTTTGGTAAAAAAAACCTTTGTTAGATTTTTATCCTCGAAGATTCGACGACCCACCCCGTTTTGATATTAAATAAGACAGCCGTGAAGTTATTTTGGCATCAATGTCGCGTCACATTTTTACACCCACTTGATCTTTCGACACGAAAACGTGACGTGATTGTTACCATATGCAACGTTAACGAAGATTAGTTTCCATGCCAAAATACAAAATCCGGTACTAAAACTGAATGTAAAATGAGCAAAGCTCTAAGCTCAAAGAATTTAGAGGAAATTACCTAAATACACTAGCAGTAGCTATTTAGCCCTTGCTTCGTCGTCATCGACAAATGCTTTAACTGTTCAATGTAGTCGTTAGCTGCTTACCACAACACAGGACCGTCCTTCTTCTACCAAAATTCACTTGTTACAGACGACTTCTTTTTTTTTTTTTTTTGTTCCGGGGTGGAAAATCCTCGACGACGACGTCTCGATCAACATTATTCTCTTTATTCCCTATGACACGGTTATTCACACCTTTACAAGCCACACCTAAAAGATCCGAATTTGTATAATCTTTAAATCGCGTCGGTAAAATTAAACATCTATCCATAATTTAAGTATCGGATACTTGCCATTCAATTCCGACCACTCATTTTGGCACTTATACATATCTGCTCTCGATAAATATATCGAACATAGACATTTATGGGCCATGAACGTGCTGTTTATTTGGAATTATTGGTCTTAGTAATTAATGGAAATCATTACTGAAATATTAGCATTTTAGTCAAACCAAACGTATTCGACCAACATAGAACGTTGCGTCAGTGGCGAAAGCCCCGCTTTTGTAAACATCGCCGCAAATAAACGAAGCTTGTTGTTTGCTCATTGGCACATATACGATATTAACGAATGCTTCGTTGAAGTATGGACTATTCTGACAAAATATTATACCAAACATGTTTCGTCGACTCATTCATCCAGATCTGTCCGTCTTATATTACTACTGGCTCATCATGGGCATCATCAGTCTACTGGCCAAAAAAAACTATCGCTGGCCTTCAGAAACTAGCCATGGTGCCAGTTGCCCGTAACCGGATTTCACTAGCCATACATCATATCAGTCTAGTTACGAAGACTTTGAAACATGACCACGGCCCAAATATCACAGACCCGTATAAATATAACGAAATCGTGTCAGAAGTCATATCATAACCCACATGGAATAACCTCGTGTTATAATTAGACGCGACGCCAAGTACGCCACGGAGTTTAGCGGCTAATCTTTGCGGAGATATCCAACATTTTTTAGAGAAATAGCGTCTGATTTCTGTCAGACCCTGACTGATGTATGCACGTGCCGTTCGGAGGAAAACGTTGGTATTTTGATTGCTTCGTCTGCGGCCTTCTAAAAGGTCACTTATATGTGACAAACATGTGTTTATTTCCATATGACTAACCTCAGTTAACCGAAGCAGTAAACCCAATTACAATTTATGTTTCACACCATTTGTTTTACGCTGTTGTGAAGTTTATGCGCCTACTACGTGAACTATTATTAGCGTGTGATGTGAGCCAACTATTCTAGATCATGGTTGTATATTTGATACAAACATCATTCGACTTTTCCATTTGCAATCGTATTACAAGACTGGATATAAATTGAATGCCTTAAAATATCTAACGTAATACGGTATTGCATGGTATGTGGGTTAAATAAGTAGCTAACCATGTGTACGTACTGAAATTATGTTTCAGTATGCGCAATATTTATTCGATATGAAGAATCAAACTCTCTGAAAAGTACAAGGTAGGTAGGTAGGTGGGTAGGTTTCTAGTTCCTGGTAGGTTTCTAGTGAACTCCTTCCTATTTTAGCCTTACAAGAATATCATGTGGTAAAGACTTGAAAAGACTTCTACTACGCGAAATAATACACAAACTTAATAAATCACATACTTAATTGAACTGAAACTATGACTGAATGAAATAATAGATATCTAAGTAAAAAACAATTCCAAGGCTTATTCCTGTTGTGTTGAAAATATTTTTCGACGAAAATGATGATGGAGATGACGATGTTGTACTCACCGGTGATATGAAATAGTTTATAGCAAAATCGTTTATTCTGTTAGATATTGCCAGGTGGAAATTGCGGAGCTGCCTACTAAAATCAATTTCTTGCTTAGTGCATTATTTACAAAAAATGCACTTATGTTAATTGAAATAAACATTTTTATTTCTTTTATTTTTCTAGCCGTACCGCACGACGCCCCTCGTGCTTCCCGGCGCGAAGGTCCGCCGCGAGCCCGGACCCACGGAGAGCTACCTACGTCACCACCCCAACCCCGCCATGCGCGCGCCGCCCAGCCACGACTACCGCGACACTCTTATGAGACAGAGGGTAACATCTTCAAGCAAATACATCTTTTAAACATCCAGTACGTGGAATCAAGGGAATGTGGCTAAGGCTTTTGACACAGCAACACAGACTGCTCTGCAATGTTGTTTGAGATATCTTTGAGGCAAATCGGTTTTAATGTTATTTCTACGAAATTACTTGAATGCACACTCCCGTGGTTTCAGGTGCTGTTGGTTTCCTAAGCCAAAAATAGTTTTGGGGTTCAATTAAAATAAGGAATGCCACAAGGAACCATTCTTGGTCACACTATGTTACATCAAGGTGACTAAGTAGTTCTTCTAAAAGTTTGAAGAATATTTATGGCCATGGGATTTGTAGTAGAAGTGTGAGTCTAAGTAGCTGGCATAGTTTCAATGTAAATTCGACGCTCAATCCATTTTTGTAAAATTCCACTGTAAATGATTCAAGCAGAAACCAATAAACACAGAACCTAGTACACAAATTAACACGCGTTAAAAATGAAGTGCCGTTTATCCTGAGTGCTTATCGAAAACTTTCCTTTAAAATCATAAAAAGTAGTGAGTTTTGAAAGCATTTATTCTTTCTCGCTAGACATGTGGAAATATTTATGACGTTACAAATGGATTCCCATTTGGTAGATCATTAGACTGCTGAATCAAATTATATTTTTATACGACGCATTGCTGAAAATACATCTTACGTACTACATGTGGGCTACATTTATTTCTGATTTAATTGCCATTTGCACGGTAGGTATGGGTAATGATGAGGATCGTGTTCAGCAGTCAATTGTATGTAATTGAACTATTCAAGGTCAAGGTAGTTAAATCAAGGTAATAAAGTTATATATAGTAGTCCTTTCAGATGGTCCAGTAAATTATAGTTTTGTTTGCTTTAGGACCTATAAAGAAATAATTTATAGATTTTTTATAGATACATTAGATGTTGCACGTCGCACAAACGAAACACGCACCAACATTGCACGCACGCGCACAACTCACTTTACTACACACACTAAAACTGTTAAAAGCAGCTTAGAATTGTCCAAATTTAGAAAAAACAATAATAAACACTCGTGTTATCAGAAATAAGAAGGAAGCTAGCCAAAGAATAAAAAATATCGTAGTTCTTTTTTGAGATTTCTTTAATTGCTAATTAAGAAATCTCAAAAATACCTGCATATAACAAATGCAGTCATAAGTTCTTCCTTCTTATTCCCCCACATACATTGGTATAAAATTAACGTTAGTGTATCGTAGCGCACGGATTGTATAGTACAATAGTATTTTTCATAAAAACTCAGGTGGCAGAGTCGGTGTTGCAGCGAGTGGTTGGCGAAGAAGCGAACAAGGTGGTGCACTAAACGATTGTGTGAACAGTATCAGCTTCAAGCATGACAGCGACAAACTTCTGTTACGAAGCCGGTCGACACAACAAACGATACCTTGCAATTGTATTAGCACAAATGTTAATTCATGATGTTTTTTTTATATTGGTATCCACACAAGTTCAAATATAATTTCCTTATCTCGTAATCTCTTGCAAAGTGTCGTCGATCTCATGAATTCATATGTCTATACGTCATCTTGTTTGAGCTTTTATGACTTGAAAGGGTTTATTTTCTGTCACGAATAAATTATAAGAGAGTAACTACTTACCCGTTTATTGTACTAAGTGTAGACCGAAATCTTTTGTTCCTTGAGTCAACAGCTTTCGCATGTTATAATTTGCTAATCATCTAAATCATATGATATATCGTCATAGAAGCAGTTGAAATATTCCTAAAATAATCATTCAATTAATTGTTAAAGAATTATGCAAGAAAAAAACAACCTCCTTGATTGTCAATTTGATTTCGGTCTACAATTTAAAGAAATTCTAAAATTAAATCCTTTCCTTTGAAACGTATCTGTTAACAGTAAAACAATTGGTGTTTTAACTTCTTTTAGAATGAGATCTTTTGTAGCTGCTCTCTCACACATTTATTGTACTGTCACTAGGGTCAAATAAGTATATTATGCTAAATGACTCTTCGTATCCCTTCAGGTGGCGCACAAGCAGTTCAACTCCCCCATCAATCTATACTCGGATCAAAACATTGCTAACTCTATCAGGCAACAGACCTCGCCGTTGCCGTGAGTATCTGCATAGGCACTGATATTTTAGTCAATTAGTTCTATAAATATAAATTAAATAAAAATACTAAATAGCTCCACACTGACCCCAGATCTAATAATTTGGAGATAATGGAAGAGGCCCTCTGCCCAGCAGTGAGGTACTACAAGCTAACAGATAGCTAACGTTAAGTAAATCTAGCATCAGTCATCTCATACTACACATATATTGGCAATGAATTTAAACAACATGGACGAATGCCAAAGCCAGTGTTACATAACAAAGTCCACTTGTCAAAGTGACGGAATTTCTGTAAATACGTTTCTTTAATGTATTATGATATGAGACAAAATATCCCCTGCTTTAACGCAAAACGATACAGTCAGACAAGACTTGATGACATCTCCAGAAATAGTATTTTCAGTGTGGTTTATTACCCTTTATATGAAAAGTTGCAAATACAAGAAATACATCGGAGGCATAGCGTAGGTGTTATATTCAATTAATAATGAAGTATTTCTCTGCTTACTTAGCGCTAACGGCCATTACGGGCGGCCGCACGTTGTCAAGAGGCAAGTTTTTTACTAGAACGCTGCCAAAACAACAGTCGACGCCCATCCTCATGATGCATTAATGCTTTATTTTATTTTTATTTGCTCTTTTCGTATCTTGCAAACTTGGTCTCTTTCACTCCACGCTCAGTTCTTCTTACCGTCTTGCATGGTGCCAACGTCGACATGTTGACAGCTATTCTTTGTCAGGAGTGCCGAACATTCATGAATGCGCTCCCCATGCGCCCCACGTTCACGCGACCACAGTGTGGCGATCACTATTACACAAAGTAGTTGTTTAAGTTATTTATATACTGGAACTAAATAATATAATTAAGGTAGAGAACTTATTCTACATGATTAATGTTAGTATTTTTATCGACCTTTCCTTCCTGAAAAACAAACAAAACTAAACTTCTGTTCGTACTAACCGCTTCCGCGTCCCTTTAACGTTATACGAGTCGTATCTAATGTATTTTCTCTCTATTATTGTGTTGCGCCCGCTAACCGACTAAACCCTAACGCCCCACCTGGCCGACCTCGCGACACAGTCACAAGCCCACGATGCTGTACGACCCCGCCAAGTCCGAGACCTTCCGCGCGCTGCAGGAGGACGGGCTGGGCGACGTCGTGCACGAGGTGCCCACGCCCGTCACCACCAAGGTGTTCACCGCGCCGCTCAACAAGGTACGTCTCACAAAGGTGCCATCCAGGCCTTGCTATATTAAAAACTCTGAGATACACTTTCAGCGACTTAAAAGCGCCCACGGGAAAAAAGTCTAAGAGTCATAACTGAGTGCTCATTTCTATTTTATTAGATTATAGAATTTATTAGGTAATAAAAATGTAAAACACTTTGAAACAAACGCCCAGATGTTGCTTGTTGTTGTTGTTGTTGTTTCATGTTGCATCGAATGAAACTTATTAATGTTACGTTTCACCAATCTGTACCCGGCATTAGATTTTGTTCGAACTTGGGTTTATAAAATCAAAGTTTGTGTTGTTTTGTTTTGGTATATCGAAGACAGTTTTCAATGACAGAATTTTCAATTAATTTGAGAAACTTGAAATCATTTATAAACTATATATTAAAATATATTTAGTTGAGATGCTATGAGAAAACAATGTTTATTGTTTGTGCTGCTAGAGCCACTAGCGGTGAAATTTGACCACACAAACTGATCCTACACACATAAAATTAATGGTTGCAGAGGCCAGCGCCGGTTCCGAGACCTAAGCCTGAAGAGAAACCGCAAGGAAAACAATCGACCTTCGTAAGTGTACATGCATATAATATATATACATATAGTATAATAATGTAAACAAAAAGTTTTATAACATTATTACATGAAAAGTCAAAACTATTTGTCCTAAACATTAGTCAATGTGCGGTATGCGCAGTAAACAGACATAGAACCGAAACAAAGTTCTCTTACTTTAAAACGAATTTTCGTGATTATCATTTTTATATCTAGGCCAGAATCCTCCACTTGTACTCTATTTAAATTTTTTACTTCTGTAGTAAAGTACCTATTGTGTTGTTTCAGGTGAACTCCTTACACGAAGAGCACATCCAACAGTCGAACTCATTCAAGCGCCTCATGTACCACGTGCTCGGTGACACTGACTTCTAGCGGCGCAGCACTCTCTCGATACCACCTGCCGTCATAGTGAACATCCGAACCATTATGGCAAACAATCTACGAAACATACTCTCAATGTGTCAGTAACTTAGTCATAAGTATAATCATGACACTTTCGACAACATCCACATTCACACCACGCAATCATATCTTGCGTTCCGTGTAGACTTGATATCAAAATTGCAGTTTGTCATATCAACAATGAACTGATTTTTAGAATGATTTTACGGCGGTTAGCTGCAGGCGCCAAATAATAATAGACGTAATGACTTGTTGGGTTAGCAACGAATAAGACTAACAAAATTAATTTTAGGAAGCTATTGTAATAATGCTCCTGGCAGTGTGTAATATTATTTTTCGGTGGATTTAATTATTCTAATACTCGAGTATTAGTGATATAATTTATATTTACATTAAGTAGAAATGTAATGCTTATTACTAAGTGTTGATTTTCTGTTTGAACAGAAATATATTGTTTATGAATACTTATGTGAAATGTTGAGTGTACAGTCTAGTCACTGCGACCCGAGCTCCGGTCGTACCTACGAGAATGAAATTCGATCAACCTTAAATAAATAATTTATTTTTATTTATATACTTGTTTTATTTTATTGCAAGTACAGACGCCAGCTCATCAAGCTACCCGAAACCGTCAAATTTTCCCAATCAACCTTGAACCCAATGCTTTAACGATAAAGTTGAAAATCTATTAAAGAAATTTGACAGATTGTAGTAGCTTGATGTGCTGGCGTCTGTACCATCATTATCCTGCCCTTAGTCCAATTTATTTGGGGTCGGCGTAACATGTCTTTTTCTTCCATACTTCTCTATTTATTGCAAGTACCTACCACCAGAGAAACTAATTGCTTAGCAGATTGACATACTTCGTCAAGTTGCCGTGTTATAGCAATTCCGTACGACTGTCAAAGGATGATATTGTAATTTGCAATTTACAGAAAATTTTAGTTGATAGCCAATTCTAAGTAAATGATTTTCCCTGACTTTACATACACAGGTTAAAGGTAAATAAAAACAAGATTAATTTCAAAATAACTATATTCGTAACCCGAAGTTTACTAACGATGTTTACACAACAAAATAAAATACAGTCTTACAAATTTCATGAACCATAAGTACACAGATCGAAAGGAGAAAGTAATTTTGAGCAAACAAATAACACTAATAACTTATATCACAAATCACATTATACAGACAAGGGTGGCGTCTCGTGCTACGTTAATTACATCTAATTAAATAAATTGTGTTCACATCGGGCACCATGAGCGCAACACCGCGCACACAGCTATACACAGTGATGGTTATGGCTCCAGAGAAAAAAACAAACATTCAAGTAGCCATTAAATAATGTTTCACAATTGTAAGTCGTTAAACAAAATTAAGTTTCAATGAACATCAAATAAGGCACTACTTTATTTTAATTTTGAAACAAATTCTTTGGAATCAGCTTACGTAGCACGAGAGACTCATGGAGATGAATACATGTTACAAGCTCTGAGATCGTATATTTATAATTTCCAAGCGATTATTTACATGAGCTAGTCCTTAAACTTGATTTTATAATATGTGATATGTAAACACAACGTAAGTACACGAAATTAAGTGCATAACTTGCATGTAACATTCAGAAACATCTCCAAGCACCCTATAGAACATCACTTATTATTTTTACTTACCACAGACTGACCGGTCATCATCATATTTTAGTTATTATTAGCCATTATACAATTAATTTACAATATACAACATGAAGAATAATTAATATGAGTAAAGTAGCTAATAAAATTGAGACAAAAAGAGACAATTCGCATTTAAATATTAACAGAAACAGGGAAGTAGAGAACTGCAATGTATATACAAATATATTATATCAATGGCAACGACTAGTTTGTAGATTTGTATCGAAAAGTCATACGTAAATCAAGGTATTTTCAATGTTGATACTAGGAGAATTAAAATAAGTGAAATGCATAGTTATGGCACACTAGTATGCCGTAAACGTAAACGGTCCGGTTTTTGTGTTGAGGGTATCATATAAAAATACTGTAACGCTCATTGACCGCATGACTCTAATAAAAGTGAACGCACGTTTGTTAATCTGGGAATGTACCTACACGTCGTCATGAATACCGACATAACGGAAAATACGACTTTATGACATTTCACCAACTATTTTCGTCGTACTAAAATATTATGTTACCTAATTTTGGACTGATATTCATTTTTTATTTAGCACCAAAGTCCGAACTATTATATTTAAACACTATCTATCTAAAATTCAATTAGCGATGTTTACTTTTTAATTAATGTATTTACTTAAAAAAGATCAGTTTGATTTAAACTCTTTAAGTAATTGGTAGTACCTATATCCAAAGTAATCGAATGTAAATAAATAATAATTGATACTCAGCTAACTATAGTAATTAGTATTAACATCGCCAACGAATGGTTAACAAAAGGAATATTTTTGGAAAAATCTTAGTTATTTTAGAATCTAAGTAACAGTGATGATGATAACGTTAAGCTATTTACGATTTAGAGATGATACGAATAAAAAACTTTTAAAGAGAGAAAAGAGATGATTTTGTGAGAAAAGAAAAGAAAATAGATGATACTTACATGGCACCATTTTAAACCTCAAGTCATATTTTAGTGACTTGAAAACAACATGATATTCGTATGTGTACATTTATCCATTTAAATTAGTCAAAGAAACGCAAAACCCTAAGACCAAAATAATAGTCAACAATTTAAAATTACAATAATGCTAGTATGTGTGGATTGCTTGAGATTGACACCGTGGGACAGACTAACAACACAAACAGATCATCAGATTGGTGTCATGGTTGAGGTTGTCATTAATTCTATTTCTTTTTTAGTTGAGGGAAATTAAAAATAAGTCAACATTTAAATTAATGCCTTAACTAATCGCACAGGCAGTGCTGAATAAACAATATTGTCAGTAAAATGTATTAACTATAAAACTGAAATGAACGTTATTTTATGATGACAGTTCACAAAACGGTCCCTATTTCAAGTTATTTTTCTTCATTTTCGGGCCACTATAAGTTCTTTCAATAATATGAGCCTCTTTGAAATGGCTCGCTCGTATGCATAGCGTTTTAAACTAAAACAAATTAAAAACCATCTAATCTCATGTGACAGAAATTATTGTTTTATTTTCTTCAAATAAATCAATTTTATTTACACATCGGCGGGAAATAGACAAACGCGAATTGAAATATTATGGCATGATACACCACCTCTAGATACGCTCCGGTTTACTTATCTGGGGGATAATTTCATACAAATTCTAATTCTTTTTTTTTATTATCTAGTAGATAGTGCGTATCCGGACATTGTAAAACGGACCCGTAACCTTGTATCCATATGGTAAAAATCGATGAACTATCTAAAGTCACCAGGCTCTATCATGATTTTTATCTTGCGATTATGACAATCTGCCCGGCAGACTTGCATAAACATAAATGTATGCTTTGAACACATGTGGAATGTTTAGGCTAATGAAAATTTTGCAGTAGTCAAAACATTCCACAAATGTGTGTTTGACTCAATAATGACAGTAGACAATGCAAAGGTTTTCTAAGGGATCGATGAATTTATCCAGAGGCTGGTGAAACTTTCACATTCAATGACCAGAGCAACCAGAAACGTTTAACAATATCTCTGGCCTTTTTTCTTGGGAATTTATGATTCATGCATGCATGTCTTTGCCGGCTATACGATACCTACGTGACAGTGTTTTGTTATCAATGACGAACTACCAAAAAAATATTTATTTTAAAAGAGAGCTTTAAGAACGTTTAAGTCTATTGAGATTCCATATTTTAAAACTTGAATATTTTCGCAGACGGTAGCAGCCGCTCTAATTTTCGCGGTGACAAATCAAAAGGTTTGTAGTCGACTGCAGTCTTCACAAGTATTGTCGTAAATGTGAATATTGCTTTGATTTATAAATCTATGAGTGACAATGAAATAAGTCTACTCAACATTTGTAAACGGACAATGATGGATTGGAATTTCTAATAAACACAATGATGTCAAGAATCAAAAACCTTGGAAAGAATATACAGCCACTGTTGGCATAGAATTAAGTCCAGCCCTATCTCAACTCCATCATGTATATTAAATAAGTACAGACATGTATTGAAGTACCTTTTGCTCATTTGCCTTGATATAACCAACAGGTGTGATAAGTTATCATGGGTTTGGGTTATCGCGATAACCTACAATAAGCGTCAGAGCAGGAGTGCGGTAGCCATGAAGTCGAGGGAGACTATTAGGTATACTCTATCGTACTCCTAACATGAAATATCCTGCGAGTCCTGTCAGCTGCACGTTAAAGGAACTGATGGACGCTGTTGATGGATCCAAACAAGTAGCCGTGTTCTGGGCCGAGTCCATTTAGATTGCTATTGACACTAAGAAGAAGAACGTGAAATACGGGCTGATCCACAAACGCGACTACATTTTAAGTAGCCGTTTAGCCTCATATCTTTTTGTCTCTGAAATTTGAAAGGATATTGAAGCGACAGAAATACTTTTAAGGATGAACTTGAGACCGATATTGATAGTTACTTCGAACATGCTTAGATATTCCCGCCTCTATCTCACACTTGTAGTTTGACAGTTGTACGACAGTGATAACAATATAATAGAATATGCTAAGCTAATGCAAGTTCTAAATAATGGTTACGAAGGCGACACTGAAAGTTTTTAGAACTGGCCACTTGTAAACGATATTGTAAAAAAATAAGTTCAAATTTTGAAAATGGAACTCTGCCAATATTATTGTGTATGTATTTTATTAATTTGTCATTTGTTTACGATTTGGCGGCAAATTGAAAATTGTCTGCGTCACGTCAGCATGAATTTAACGCGAGAAAATTTTCGTACAATGATTTTTTATGACTTTCGATGTCATTTAAGTCAACAAGAAAATTATGATAGACTTCGATTGGCCTTTCACGATGAAGCCCCATCTCGTGCCACTGTTTACAACTGTGATCGCACTAATCTCACCTATGATCTGCGTGAGGGACGGCCTTCTACGGCGACGACTGGAGATAACATCAGTGTTGTGCGGCGTATGATAGAGAGTGACTTATCAGCATATTCGGACAAGCTTAGGCATCGGTATGAGTCAAGTGCACAAAATCTTCCATGAACATTTAGGGGTCAGGAAACTTTGTGCCCGGTGGATACCTCATAATTTGACAAGACGCCCAAAAGCAAAAGCGCCGTCGTGTTGATTGGTGTCGTGAAATGGTTCAAAGATTTTAACGGAAGTGACTCAAATGCTGTGTTCGACATACTTACGGGTGACGAAAGCTGGATTTATTGTTATGATCCTGAAACTAAGAGAGTCTGGTGTCTGGGTGTTTCCTTCCGAGGAGTTGCCAACTAAAGTGAAGAGAGGTCGAAGCGTGGGAAAAAAGATGGTGGCCTCGTTCTTCGGAAAGACAGGTCATTACGCAACAATTGTTTTAGAGGATCGAAAAACAGTTACTGCAGAGTGGTACACTAACAATTGTTTGCCACTTGTCTTGGAAAAAGTTCAGGAGAAACGACCTCGCAGTAGGATCCTCCTTCACCACGTCAACGCATCGTCGCACACCGCCAAGCAAATAAACGACTATTTGGCGACGTCAGACGTGGAATTACTGGGTCACCCGCCCTATAGCCTTGCGATTTTTATTTATTTCCGAAAATAAAAAAAAACTTCGAGGGAAACGTTTTATGGACGCCGAGGAAGCAGTGGCTGCGTTTCAAAATGCCGTCGAAGAGACCCCTAAGGACGAGTGGGCAAAGTGCTTTTCTCAGTGGTTCCATCAGATGCAGCGATGTATTGATGTAAATGGACACTATTTTGAAAAGATATAATAAAACTAATAACTTGCTAGTTTGTTCAGTTTTTGATTTTCTAAGAACTTTCAGTGTCACCCTCGTATTAATCTCGGCCTAATTATCGGTGAGAATTCGGAGGAAAATAAAATTTAAATTTATCGTTTCATGTTTCAAACACCCGTTGTGTACCTACGTACCTAAAAATTATTCTCATTCTTGTAACAGCACTCCTGAAATGTCACTTACTTACTGCAGATATTAGAACACGTTAGTGGAGTTGCATAAATTACGGACAAACCTGCAAACTCAACTGCAAATAAATGTATTCGTAATTTTTTTTCAATGCACTTAATAGATCAACTGCTGTTTTTTATTGAAACTACAGTCTACTTGTAGCAAACAATCTGATCCATAAAAGATTTCAGTTGTTAATGCCAACACATTGTGACTTGCAAGTTACCCGGCCACACATATTGCAAACCTAAATTTACGTGTAATTGTTGTTGATCTGAGATTAAAACACATAGCCAGACGAACGTCCTATGACCCGACGTCGGTCCATAAAGATACGCGCCATTTTCCATTGTTCATATTAAGTTCTTTTACAAAGTTGTAACAATATTGATATCTGTGGTCTAGCTAGTGGCAGTTTATCCAACAATATAACGTAAATTTTGTCCGATTCCAGAGCTTTGCAAATATTTAGGCGGTTTGTTTGAGATAGATGTACAGACACCAGCAGGTCAAGCTACCGGAAACTGTAAAATTTTCCCAATCAACCTTGAGCCTTAATGCTTTAGCGATAAAGTTGAAAATCTATTAAAGAAATTTCACAGATTGTAGTAGCTAGATGTGCTGGTGTTTGTACTTCTAGTCTACGACGATGAATGTATAATTGTTAAAAAAAAACGTTGCACACAAAGTTGCGAAAATCATAAATCGGAATTACAGAACTTCCTACTGGTAATTTACGTATTAAATTTAGTGTATGATAGTTGCTACATATCAAAAAGAAACACTTATCAACTCAGTTAATTTTATTTGGAATTGTTGAAACCTTGGAAATGCACTTTGACAATACCGTCAGTCCAGCATCTAATTTGGTTACTCTAGCAGATTTATTAAGATCCTAAAGACCTTTATCTTAATATTAAAATGTTAGCATAATAAACGAACAACGCGAGGCATGTGGTTAGAATGCCTTGAATCACGTAAGTACGGAAAGTACAGTGACAGCCAAAATACGTTCGTCACCTTAAGGGCTATTTTCGTCTGTTCATTTTTTTTTTACGACGCTTCATTAATAATTAGTTACAGCCATTTTTTACATGTCAGACCGAATTTAAATGTGATACAGACAGACTGCGATAGTGTGGAAGGTCGGTCAACAATAATTGAAGATGGCGTGACCATAGCTCGGTTTCTATAGCCAACAATATTATTCCAACATTTCGTCCATTGGAATGAATGAAAATGTTGTTGTTGTTTTTCTTTATTTTCGGTGGTTTCAATATTTTAAATCAATATTTTGTATTTGATATGGAAAGTGTTAAAATGTAAAACTCTAAATTTTGCTTATTTCCTCGTAATAACTTTTTTCAAAATGTTTCGGGCATAACCTAGAAACTGTTTTTTTTTTAAATCTCTACAAATAACTTTAAGCCACAATCTTCTTATTTTGATCTTTGTTACCCGGAAATTAAATATAGTTTTCTAAGCAGTCCGCTTAGTGCTGTAGCTTTAAACGTTGCTACGAGTCCTAACTTGGACTGACATAAAGTAATGAATTTGAAAACTGACGAAGATATAAAAGACTTGACTGTACCTAACGAAAATCTCTCGGCCTCGCGGCACATGCTTCGCAATATTTGGATATTGTGTGACATTTGGGTCACCAACTCAGAGTCGTAATTTGTGTGGAACTCAAAATATTAAATTGTTTTTGGAAGGCTGGAGTATCTTTACAATATTAAATATGGTTGGGATTAAAGTATGTGGATAATTTTCTACTAGGCATAATTATTACCTCTGGCAACAGTATTATACCTTATTTTGCAAGCTGTCTACTATCAAATCTTAATTAGGTACTTATGTTGCTATTAAGAAAAAAACACGGAGTAAAATTTGTTTACGCTATGTACACATATGGACGTAAAGGTACAAAATGCAAAGATAAGGAATAAGTATCTAACGGGCGGTCATACGGTGGCTTTAAACGAGCGACGCCTGAACTATTATTATGATAATTACTATTTACATTATCCACGTCACTATGTACACGCGACACCGTCGCACATCGCACTGCACACACGGGCGCGGCCGCTAGTACACCGTGTCGTCCGGGTACAGCAGCAGCGGGCCTCAGGAGGCGGCGGGCGCGGGCGCGGGCGCGGGCGCGGGCAGCAGCGACTCGCGCGACGCGCGCAGGTTGGGCAGCGAGCGCGCCGCCCGCGCCGCGCGCCGCGCCTCCAGCGCCAGCAGCGAGCGGATGTCGGCTTCCAGCGGGTCCACGCTGATGTGGTACACGCCGCCCTGCGGACACGGGAGCGTCAGAGCGCGCGGCGGGGCGGCGGCCGCAGCTCACCGGGCACTCACCTCGGGCGGCAGGCGCGTGTCGGACGAGCGGCGCGCGTCGTCGTGCTCGCGCAGGCGCTCGTCGCCCAGCGCCGACAGGCGGCGGTGCGGGTTGCCGCGGTAGGTCTCGAAGCCGCCGCTCTCGTCCTCCTCGTGGTAGGTGGCGGGCGGCGGCGGCGGCTCGATGTTGGCCACGACCTGGCCGCGCGCGCTGCGCTCGCGCCGCTTCACGCGCACCGGCGGGGACCCGCCGCCGATCGGGATCTTCTCTGGCGCGTTTTGAATTAACAATATTCTAAAGAAAATAAATCATGTAAGAAAAACATTTCAATAGAATAAAAACAAAATTGTCTTAATAAGGATATGTAGCGACAGAAATACCTGTTGTGAGCACGCCAACGATTACAAAGATGCAGATATTGACGGCATTGTATATACATAAAAACGGCGCCGCCAGTGAATCCCACAGCTACTACTACCAATTTTGTCCAAAAAGGCCATGCTGAAACACGTCATCGTTTAATTATACATTAATAATCATGAATAAAAAAATATTTAGGTCGGTAATATTAAGGTAAATAATTCTTTGGGAAATTTGGGACTATTCAAATGGATCACACTTGTTTGGATCTAAAAAGCAAATTACTAAGTATATATTCGCCTAAATTTTTAATTGTATGAGAATACAAAATTATTGCGTCTTCCCAACAGTTGTTATTAAACACGTTATAAATGTTGACAACTGGGTCGATATTCTTCAATAGAATATTCTACGTATATTGACCGACCGTGACCTTAACGTAAATTAAATAATCATACTATGGTGTTACATAATTATCTACGTATTTTCTACATACATTATTTATGCGTATTTTATATATCTTATTATTGATTGGTCTGTGATTGATTTGTTCTGTAATATTAAAACAGGTTGTTTATGAAAAAAAAGGCGGTTGGTTTAACTATGAAACTGTTGGATTCGTCTCACGTATGGCAAGTCTAAAACCATCTGCACTTTTATATGCCTTCCACAAATGATCACATACAGGCTGGCAGGGACATCAACGCGCAACCTGTTACCATGGATTCAGTACATGATTCTGGACACCCCAGCTTCGAAATTTATAGTCGGTTATAAAAAAAAATTCCGTCCATACAAGTCTTTCAGGCACTTTTCTATGAAACAGCATATTTTTTTTTCGGTAACCTTACGAATAATTTCTACGCTAGGGGGGTTTAGAATCATGTGCTGAATTCAGGGTTACAGTTTGCGCATCGATGTTCCTGCCATCCTGCATACAGGTGTACTAGAAAGGAGTGATAAAATTTAATTTAATTTATATTTATAGACCATCAGACTGAACAACTTTTTCTATAAACACCAATCGGCGTTATCTTGACGACAGATATTAATGGATGAATTATGAAATTAGATATTATTGAGTCGAGCTGTCCATAGTAACATATTTATACTCGTTTCCGTACATTATTGAATAACACATATTATTCGCCTCTATTGATAAACGTTTCTTAAAATTGGTAGACATTAAAACGTCACTAAATATACCATACATACCTAAAGAACCGTTAATGAGTACCTATAACTGCCGTATGAAATTTGTATTTAATCTTCTCAACACTAGTAAATTCGTGAAGAGACATACAATCCACTTACCTCATCATTCTCCCAATTTATTTGGGGTTGGCGCAACAGGTCTTTTGCTTCCATACTTCTCTATTAGTCGTCATCTCGGTAGTCACCCCCCTTCTAACCATATCATCATTCACACAGTCCATCCATCGTGTCTTTGGTCTACCCCTACTCTAATAGCCATCGACATTCGTTCCTCATTGCTCCGTATCACATGCCCATACCATGACAACCGATTTCCACAGAACATTTTAGTTACTGGTGCCACTTTCAGATTTTTCTATCTATTCATGTAACACCATACAATCTACTTACATAATAAAAATATTAAATTAATTTACTGACTGACAACGCTCAGCCAAAACCTAAACTGGGTCTAGAAGCTTGTAATTTCGCATAAGAGTTCCTTTTATAACGAAGGAGAGCAGGATTATTGAAAATTCATCCCCTAAAGGGATAGGGAATAGGAGATGAAAGTTTGTGTGGAATTTTGTCATTGCATCCCATTGGGCACATGGCTTGTTTATAAATAAACTAGTTTCTGCCCGCGACTTCGTCCGCGTGAAATTTCGGCCCCTGACCCATCGCGTCGCATCCCACCGCCCTCCTGCTTCTTTGCTTTTTGCTCGGCTCTTAAGAGTGGTAGCGTGATGTTAAATAGCCTACAGCCTACCTCAAGAATTGGGCTATCAAATGCAAAAATATTTTTTCAAATCCGACTGGCAGTTCCAGAGATTAGCGCGTCCAAACAAACAAATCCTTCAGCTTTATTATTAGCAGTATATATATAGATAGATGGGTCAAAACCAAAATTTTGGACCATTTCATAACAATTTCATGTTCACCGACTTTTCCTTATTCCTAAAAAAATCTGTACTAGTAACGATATTTTAAAAAAATGGATTCCATAGCGGAATACTACTATAAATTCAATATTTAATATATTTAAGAAATATTATGAAAATAATAAAATAGAATTGAAAATACCATATTATTTTCCCTCAAAAAACCTGTGTCCAACTATCGATTTCAGTCGGTTAACAACAACAATATCGGTTTCAAACTGAAATGTCTTCGAAAAGGGTTTTATTTATTCAATATAGTATTTATGTTCTAACCAGCATAATAAAGGGTGCGTAAAATCACGCAACGTATATGTATAAATTAAAAAAAATAAAAACAATACGTCTCAAAACCAGTTCATATAAGTTATTTCATTTATGTAACGCATTATTTTGTAATAGATGTGTAGGTATATTTATTAATCCATACCGATCATGCCGCGGTTCACCTCTTCCACGGCTCGTTCAATGAGCACAAACAGTGACCACATGACGCACAGCGCAGCCACGCAGTGGAACAGCACGGCACAGCACAACCGGCGACGCTCCACACCTGACATCTCCAGCAGACGCCACTAGAAGCAAACACACTCAAATCATTGTACGGACGCCAGCACATCAAGTTACTACAATCTGTCAAATTTCTTAAATAGATTTTCAACACAGACAGTTTCGGGTAGCTTGACCTGCTGGCGTCTGTACATAACCCTATAAATTATCATTCTCTTCCTACCCCAATTTATTAGGGGTCGGCTTTACATGTCTGTTTCTCCCATACCTCTCTTTTAGGTGTCATCTCTTTAGTCACCCCCTTCTAGCCATATAATCTTTTACACAGTCCATCCATTGTACATGATAACATCAGGCTTGTATTCCCCAAAGGGTTGGGCAGAGGTTCACAGTAACACCCACATTTCTCCAGTTATGTGTTAGTCTCATGTAAAAAGAGTCGAGCTTATTGCCATCAACCAGACAATCGATCAACGAAGCAGTCAACATTGTACATCATAGTATTATAAAAAATAACAGGCTTTTTATATATTCTTCCTCTTTTTTTCGTAACAACAGTACAGATAAAGAAATAGCTATACAGGATAGTACTTATATAGGCAGCTTACTTGCAACAACTTTTAAACAATGTTAAGACTGTGCTGAGTAGTCAAGTCTTTTACATCACTCTTTTAACCCACTTATTACTGAATAGACTTTTTGTATCCGATTGCAATGAAATTCAGATATATGTATCTTTGTATAATCAGATGATTAGGAAAAATGCAAAAAAAAATTAAAACCTGTTGGGAAATCGGGAAATCGGTGTCCTTTTAAAAGGACATTAGTAATATGTACTACTTGTTCAAGTAAATCAAAAGAAAATACGAAGTGTCTTTAGTGTCGTTTATTTATTACATAAAATCATGAAAAAAGTAAAGATAATGAAAAAAAATGTAGACTTGAAAAAAAAAAACATTATTTCGTATGGTACGTTTCAAAACATTCTTTTGGATGTAATGTAACTTCACACGTTTTACACGAGAAATTGGCTTTTTTGTGGCAAATCACGCACCTCAACTGCGTTCCGTTATATTTTACAAGGTGCTTCTTATTATCATACCGAGAATTTTGGTGATAGTTTTGTGAAGTGCGACCTGATTTTCTGTTTTCCGTTCTACGATATGTTTCTAGAAGGGAAGTCGCAATATTTCTACGAAATTGCAAATGATCACAATCTCCGCCATCGATGTGGTATAGTTGCCAAGCATTTTGAACTGCCATGTCTAGTGCGTGACATATCAATGGGAAATACCATTTTTTTCCTCGTATCGATGTTCGGTATAAACCAATATTTTGGTCTGACCTGTCTACACCTCCCATGTTTTCATTATACACCTTTATCAAGGCTGGCTGGTCGACTTGTACATATCTTTTCTCATGTTGTGAAAAGCGTTTTACTTTGCTCAGTGGTAAAACTTTAGCAGCATTTGAAGCCACTGTTACAACACTATTATCATTCCACTTACACACAATAATTTCTTCAGCTCTTGTTGCTTTGTATTTCACAGAACCACGAGCAGTTTTCTTGAATTCTTTGTTTGTTGGAAGCGGACATTTCGATACGCGATTTTCTCTGATTGTTCCGGTGGCCTTCAACCCCCTTTCACGTAGTTCATCTAGTAATGGAATCGATGTGAAGAAATTATCAAAAAATAGGTGGAAAGGTGCCTTTGCATCGATTGTACGAAGAACATCTGCGAAACGTAAAATAACACTTGCTCCAAGTCCCATTTTTTTATAATCATTGAACTCGTCTCCCGTTTGCCCTTGATACGGATCAAACCATAATATGTACCCAAGGCGTGTCGATCCTACCCAAAATTTGTAACCCCATCTGATAGGTTTACCTCTTATAAATTGTTTACAAGGGTGACCACCATAATACGGAATCATCGCTTCATCAATGCTGTAGTTTTCTTCGAATGGGGCATAGTTTAGGAAGTTCTCATTCAACGCATCAAAGAGTGGTCTCAATTTCGCATATTTGTCATTAGATGGTAAATTTGTATTATCACAGCAATGAATATGAGACATTATAAAAGTAAACCTATCTCTCGACAATGCATTATAAACTATTGGGTTCCCACAGTCTGCAGCATTTTCCCAATACATATATCTTCTGGGTACTACCACATACCCACTGAAGAGAAGTATTCCGATAAAGCATTTCATCTCTTCACACGTTATGTTTCCAATTTTATTTTTTTGATTTATATAATTATTGGTGTAATTTGTCAGCAAAACTGTAATTCTGTCGCTAAAAAGTTGCTCAAAATAATAAAATGCATTTTGCTGTCTTGCAACTAGCTGCATTCCGGCCCATGGTCTAAATATTGGACGTATATCTCTTGAAATCCAGTTATACTGTTTAGTTTTTGGAATTGTTATGCTTGTGGAAGTTGAGGGTGTTGGTTCGTCGTCAGGTAACTGATTTTCAATCGGAGGATTGGAAATTCTGATGCGCATTCTTTTCGATACTTGAGCTAGACTTATTTCGTCTTCACTGTCACTATCGTCTGTCAAATTCATATAATGAACTTGCGCTGGAGTCCTTAGTTGAGAGCCAGGTAAATTTTGAATGCGGACTTGATTTTCGTCACCAGAATCTTCGTCGGTGACATCAGCATTACAATTTTCTGGTGGAAAAAATGTGATGCTGTCAGGAATAGGAGCCTCCTCATCAAATTCCAATTCTTCCATGATTTCATGAAGTTGCGACTCCCATCCTCTTCCAAAAACTCTCCTAACAAAACAAAACATTTTTGTTATCAAGTAGTAGTAGATATTTCTATTGGGCTTTATAAAGAACACCAAATGTTGCACCATAAAAATGTATCAAAAATTACAGTTGGTGCTTATATTTAATCTAATTCACTTAGAAGAGATGTGAAAGTTTTATTATTCATTGTCAAAAAAAACGATTTTTTAATAATAATAAAATAACTCACCTCATATCAGTCATGATAAATTTACCGTAAAACAAAAGCTCCAAAACTGATTAATAATAATGCGTTATACCACTCACAATACTTATATTGTACTGCCACACAATGAAACTTTCAAATGTGACCAACAATATTTGTTTACTTTACCCTCATTAATCACAAGATTTTTGTTTATGCGCCGTCCTTTTAAAAGGACGATAGTAATAAGTGGGTTAAGTGTGTCTGAAGTTTAATACTTACACAATAAAAGTAAATATTGGCAGTGTTCTGGAATGATGAATATTTTTGCCTGTGTAATAACTTACTCTTTGGTTGACTGTATAACTTATATTATTTGGTCTCAGTAAATGGCCATAACTATTTTAATTGGTTGAATAAGACGGATGTGAGGTCATCTATACATTAAGAAGAATAGATAAGTGGCTGGTAACCTAGAAATCAAAGAAGTAGTATGGAATTTTTGCTTGTTCCATAATAGACCTCATCCACCGCTTTCCATCAGGCGTGATCAAGGTCAAGAGCAGGCCCATTTAGCAATAAAAAAAAACAAAATAGATTGTGATAGTGCATACCTCATTAAATGGCTTTATTTTGGTATGCATGATAAAGTTAAACTTGCAGAGTTCACAAGATCTCGTCTCCGATGCAGTCAGCCACTGTTGCAAACAGCTCTGATGAACATATTTCAAGCTTCCTGCAACAACACATATAATTAAATTATTATTACTGAACATAATATGTAAACACTTAAGTTATGTAACAAGTTATTTTTAATTCAATGTCATTTCCGTCATTATGTATGTAGATCACCTAAAGTATTATTATTTAAATATTTTTTCCATTGAGACTCTTCAGAAAGAGGAAAAAAAGAAAGCTAGAATTAGATTTTTTTAATATGCAGGTATTGATATGAGTATTGCAAGGTGTATGTTTTTTATGAAAACATATCACAATTTAGAAAAGTAATGCTATTAACAGACCATGTCAATGTCATATGAAGCTTACTTTACTAGATACAGTATTTTCACAAGCAATTAGGTGAAACCTTCAATACAACATATTTTACCTAATTGGTTGTGGAAATAATGTGCTCGGGCTTCAAAGTTCAGTTCATTATTTTTTAAAGGTTTCTTGCATGAGTCACTATCTATACAAATAAATAAAGTTTAAGTGTATGTTTGTAATGGCAAAATGGCTTTTTACTAAATGCATATGAAAGTTTAAACGGTACACATAACGAAAAACTATTTCTTAAATTTTTGTCTGTTTGTTCCAGCCAATCTCTGAAATGGCAGGACCAATTTTTTATGAAATTTGGTATCCGGGGATAGTTTGAACCCTGACGAAGGACATAGAATACCACACAGACCAAATACAATGTGCCTGATCTAAATTATGCTTTTATATCAATGAATAATTCATTCATGTAAATAAATGCTAAGTATGTAATCAGTAGTCATAAAAAAGCTATATATATGATAGCTGATTAATATCAAGTATTAAAACTTACTTTGTGATGAGAGCACCATAGAAAAGCTATACTGAATATATGTCAAATATTCATGATTTTACTGATTATGAAATCATAGAAAACTTTTAATGTTTTTAATATCTTGTTTAGTCATTTGACATACTTTGTTGATATTAATACATGAGTTTAATGTTGTCCATTGATTACTATGGCGTACATACAAACCAGTAGTCTATTTTATTATTACACATTTACAAATGATATAAAAATAAATACTGTTGTAGAACAACTAAATCACTCATATTTATTTTTATGTCATTGTTTTGTAAATATGTAATGTTGACATAAAAATAAATATGAGTGATTTAGTTGTTACTACACCAGTATTTATTTTTGTGTTGTTAACTTCTCTGATGGTGACTCATTCTCAAGTATCTAGGACTAGGCCTTTCTGTATTTTTCCCATTGGTATTTTAGGTGAGCCACACACGTAAATGCACAAAAATCCTACATTTTATCCCTGCATGGTGAAATTATTTCAAAACGTTCTCAAAAATGTTCCCAATAAATAAACAATGGAAGCAAAGTACAATGCATAATGTATTTGCTGATTAGTGTACAAATCTGTTATACTGAAAGTTTCTGTAACTGCAAACATTGCTAATTGTTAGTATTAGTGATGATGTGCTTATAGCACCTAATATATATTTTTTCCTTAAATAAATAAACCAGTTATATATAATATAAACCTGACAGCTAATTCATAAGAGGATAATTTATTGTAATGAATTGCAATGTATGTGTATGATGTACACAAATGTATTTAATTAAAAGCTTGTAAATTATTCATTATTCGGAATATTGTACATGTATTTGTATTCTCATTAGATTTGTCTGTTGGTATCTATATTATATAAAAATGAATCCCTATTTCCCTTGGTCACTCCATAACTTGAGAACGACTTTACCGATTTCATCCATCATTTTTTTTTTTTTTGAGTATTCTAATATTTTGTAGAAGGTTCTTACGGTTTTTATTTATAAGAAAGTTGCTTCACTCGGACGAAGTCGCGGGCAGAAGCTAGTTGAATATAAAACAGTAGGAAATAACAAGTTTACACAATTTACCTCAAAAGTAGTATCAATGTCATTATGTTATATGTTTTCGTTATTACATTATTGAGAAATCTCTACAAGAGTGTGTATCTCAGGATGCCCTTTCATCTCACTATATCTCAAATTGTTTATTGCAATCCATAATGTACAATTATAGGTGGCAAATAAAAGAAAAATATTAGAAACAATTATGGACCCTGTCGGGCACAGCTAATTTTTAAATAAGTAGAGCACTACATAACAAAGCTAAGTAAAAAATAATGCTTAGTAACATTATCTATCAGAGACAAGTGGAAAAAGAGTAGGGAGACCCTTGCCCTGCAATGGGGCATCTGGGGCAGGTTAATAATAATAATAAATTTAGGTATTCATCCCTTTTCAAAAATCATACCTTGAGTTTTAGCATATTCATAACAGAAGTATACTTGATTGGTACATTTAACTCATGAATGAATGTTTACAGTAAAATAGTATGTTATTATTGGTTACTTTTAGAGATAATATTATCTGCTAAACTATAAGTACATACCACAAACTTATTGTTTATCTTGCTTATTTTAATGCTATTGATTTTCAATTATTCTTACTAACATCTTAACATTTGCCCTTCACAGTAATTGGCTCTGTTCTTGACTTAAATTTTATATTTAACTGTGTCAAATAACATTATGTAAACAGAGAACAGCTGTGTAAATCGCTCGATCCTCGCTACGTGTATTACTTCATGGTGAGATAGGTACATTACCATGTAAATATATTTTCACTGACCTGAACAATAACATGGTGCCAGTAGGGGGTTGTGAGGTTCGCTCTCGCAATGACATATGCGGCAAATATCTCCGCTGGAGTTGCTACATGACGTGCGGCTGCTCCCTGACCCCGTCCGTATCACCTCTCGGCCACATCCACCTCCCCATTCCCAACTTTCAATATCCGACGAGTTTTTCACATTAATTTGCTGAACAGGCATTGTGGTATACTATATTTTTAATGCTCAATTGAGCCTACATAACATTCACAGATTTTCTTCGGATCACATTGGACATCGACAAAGCAAACATCTAAAAACATGTCAGCTCACATCGCAATCTAGTATGTAACTTCTGTTAAGTACCGTACGATTTTAATCAGTATGTACACTGTTGACTATGACTGGTTATTCACATTCCTCCCTACATAACACACTGCAATTATTATGATAATATAATAGAAACAAAATTCATAAAATAAATCGTCAACCAAAGTTATCGGTGCTGGTGCTGCTACTTGTCATCACATAAATATCAAAATGTACTCTGTGATAAATAGGGATACGCAAAAAGTATCGATACCACAGGGTATCGATACTTTTGTTTAGATGCCAAGTACTTTTGGAATCGATACTTTTGTTCAGATACTTTTGAAGTATCGATACTTTCTCTTTTCTCTTTCTCTAAGCGATCTGCTTAGAGAAAATCAGGAATACAATAAACTAAAACTTATTTTGGACGTTAAGACTAGGTGGAATAGGACTTACTATATGCTTGAGCGGTATGTTCAGCTGCGACGCGTCGTAAATGAGATTTTATCAGAAAAAAAAAATTATGCTCATTCTGCCTCCGTTTGAATTTGTCACGACGGATATGTGCGGAGAAAAATATATCACGTCGCGCAAAGTGATTCCTACGGTAAATAGTCTGCGCTACCAAATTCAAAATATTGTGGCTCAAGGCGAAGACAAGGCAATAATTGATCAATTAAAAGAGCGCGCCATCAAAGAAATTTCAATCAATAGAACAAAATCACATTTTGGCTATCTCCCTGTTTGATCCAAGATTTAAAAACATCCACTATACGGATTCCAATGCCTGCGCCCGTGCGACTTCGTATATGCAAAGGACAGTAAACGCAAACGACAGCACGTGCCCATCAACAAACTCCTCGGAATCAGCAACTGACACCATGGATTTCTAGAGTCAACATAAACAACTGGCTCATGCAAGACGTCAGAGGACAACTGACGGGAAAAGGAACGAGGTTGGACCATACCTATCAAATCAAGTATCTCCTCTCAAAGCAGATCCATAGCAAGCGTAGGCAGTCATGAAATTCGTTTTCCCAGGGCTATTTAACCTGGTGAAAAAATACTTAATTATTCCAGCAACTTCAGTGCCTTCGGAGAGGCTTTTTTCACGAGCTGGAGCCATTATGACAGAGAGTCGTAATCCGTTGACTGGATCCCGCCTGGATAAAATTTTATTCATGTCGCATTGCACAGAGGAAGGTTGGCACTTTTCTAAATAATTTTGTATTCATTATGACAGTTTATTTGTGAGTTTTATTGTTTAATCGTGTAATTTCAAATAAAAATAAAAACATTTTAATTTTAATTGTTGTACTGATTTATTATTTTCTCCAAAGTAGGGTACGTACCTACGTTTACGTACAGACGCCAGCACATCAAGCTACTACAATCTGTCAAATTTCTTTAATAGATTTTCAACTTTATCTCTAAAGCATTAAGGTTTCAGCGGGATTGTCCGAAAGGGTTACCGCTACCCCGGAACATAAAGGGCAAAGGAAGGAATATACGTTATGTCTAACAGTTTCTAAATATCTATAAGATATTAGTGACTATTTTGTAAGACACGCTCCTGCTAGATTTTTTTGCGAAACTTTGCAACACAAACTACACTCCATTCGGGTTTTTTTATGTAATAATAAGTACTCGATACCTTCAGGTATCGATACTTTTGTTCCGATACTTTTGATACGATACTGGTATCGAGTAAAGTATCGATACTTTTCAAATTTGCGTATCCCTAGTGATAAATATAATACACAATAATACACCAGTAGGCAAAGGTACACAGATTCACATAAAAAGATTGAGAGAGATGAGAGACATACAATCCGACATGGAACTAAATGGATGTGGCGAAATAGAGAACTAAAGCGTCAGGCGCGGGTTGGGTCAGTACGGCGCGTCGGCGGGTTTGCCAGTTTTTATATCGATGGCCAGTGGCGGATTAGCCACGTAACAAGAGAAGTAAAAGCTACGGGCCCCGCGCATTAGATGGAAACGTAAAAAAAGTTTTTTAAATCAATGTAGGTACAGACGCCAGCACATCAAGCTACTACAATCTGTCAAATTTCTTTAATACATTTTCAACGTTATCGCTAAAGCATTACGGTTCAAGGTTGATTGGGAAAATTTGACAGTTTCGGGTAGCTTGACCTGCTGGCGTCTGTACATACACAATACTTAACACGAAAGAATTGGTATCAAAATATTCGACAGCCATGTGGAAGGCCATAGTGCTGAACAACACGAAGCTTATTAAATTTCTTAAGTGAGAGTAGAATTGGTATTGAAAATTGTCGTAGGCAAAGTGGTAACGTCAGCAATATGAGTGGGAAATACAGCGGCTTACAAGCACGTGTTAAGCAAATAACACTCTCATTAAATTTGGTTGTTAAGTGCGCTGTAGACCGCTGTACAGAAGCTTCACTATTCCCGCGCACAGCGGCGGCGAACGGATGTAAGTTCAAGTATTGCAGCTACAATACCATAAAATTGATAACCTAAAGCACACCAAGGGGCCCTCGATAAAATTTGCTACAGGCCCCGCGCAGGCTTAATCCGACACTGGCGATGACAGGACATTAAATGCGAGAGCTTCCCGCCACCTCAAATGGGGAAGAAAACGCAATGCTATGAATATGGCGCTGCTTGTAGCATAACTCATAACATCGCTCTGTCAGTTTTATTACCGTTGTTTGACAACTAATGCGTTGTTAGTAGCTGAGAGTTGCCGAAAATCGAGTTGAATGGCGTGCAATAGGAGAGGCCTACGTCCAGCAGTGGACTGCTCTAGGCTGATGATGATGATGATGAATTATCCGCGAGTCAAGAGATACTAGACACACACGTGGCAAAAAATGACAATTTTTTTTCACCATAGAGCGCAGGGCAATCTGGTTCGGTAGCAGACATAGCAACGTTCGTTGTTATATACGTATTCACAAGTCCTCAAGCAGAGCGATTTGTTTTATGTATGTTTTACTAATACTATTCCCTGGTATTGTCCTGGGAGGTCTTGAAGCTATTATCCACCCACAATGGCTTTAATAAGAGAGGAAACTGCCAAGTTTTACAGGGGTGAAACTTGGCAGTTTGGTGGCGCTAGCAGCAAAAACAGTGACCAAACATTTTATTTCTCAAAGTAGGTCAAATTGACCACTATCTAAGTAGATTTTGTAAACCTAATTCTAAACATTGTTGCCCTAGTTCTGCGGGTTCTAAAGTTTAAATGCAGCAGCATTCATTTTCTTGTGATAAAAATATATACCTATATCAAAACTTTAGTCGCAATCTCAACTCAGTGACAATCAATGTCGAAAACTTGTCATAAATGTAAGGACTTTAGAGTTATTTTGGCAGGGCACGCCGCGATAGCGGCGATAAGACCCTTCTTTGAGGAGTGGCTAGAGAGGCGCCACGGCGCCCTCACTTACCGCCTGACGCAGGTCCTCACCGGACACGGAAGTTTCGGGAGGTTCCTGCACATAATTAGGCGGGAAGAAACG
Organism: Apamea monoglypha; assembly: GCA_911387795.2. Lineage (NCBI taxonomy): Eukaryota > Metazoa > Arthropoda > Insecta > Lepidoptera > Noctuidae > Apamea > Apamea monoglypha. The sequence goes on from OU426918.1 coordinate 8,781,993, forward strand.
CCCGGGTGTCACCATTGCCAGGATCGCCCAGAGGACACGGTGGAGCACACGGTGGAGGTCTGCCCCGCTTGGGCGGAGCACCGCCGTGTCCTCGTAGAGGCGATCGGCAGCGCCGGCAGCCTCTCGCGCCCGGCCCTGGAGCAAGCCATGGTCCGGACGAGAGGGAGTGGGAGGCAGTCGCCACCTTCTGCGAAGCAGTCATGCTAGCGAAGGAGGTGTCAGGACGGATGAGGGAGAGAGCCTCCCGTCCCAGCCGCCGCGGGAGACGCTCCGGGCGTCGGGAGCCGCGTGACGACTCCCGGACACCGTAGGCGCGGGCCTGCGGGCGGAGAGCAATGGGTAGCTCACCGCCCGATCAGGACCAGGCCCGTGCCGGACGGCGCGTAAGTGTTCCACGCGAGCCTCAAAGAGATGTCAGCATAATTTGAGGGGCCCCTTAGGGCCGAAGCCTGCCGGGTCAGCGGGATTGTCCGAAAGAGTTACCGCTACCCCGGAACATAAAGGGCGAAGGAAGGAACATGGGTGGGTTTTAGTCAGTAAGAGTCTGACACTCCCTTCCGCTCCACCCAGAGCGGGAGAGGTCATTTGAAGATTTCCCACCAGAAAAAAAAAAAAGGAAAAAAAGAGGTATTTTGGCAGATTAAGATTAGACTATGAACGTTCTTAAAATTACGTGAATTGGCCCTCTGTTCAGGTTAAATTCAATTCTTACGCAATCAGTCCTTATAGAGAATTAGTAATATACTCATCTTTATTTAGAAAGTTTAATCTTTATATCTCAAAACTTATTAAAAAAATTAAATAAATCTAATTTGAAAAATCATCAACAAATATTGAGGTTTTAAATGAAACTCAATTGTCAAATTGAAGTGAGAGCCTTGGTGGCCCAGTGGTAACGGCCGGGACTTATGAGGTCGTGAGTTCGATACCAAAAAGGCCCACTTTACTTTGTGTAAATTATTTCATCACCACTGCTCAATAAATGGTTAAGGAAAAGATCGTGATATGCTTCCAGCGTGTCCTAGACCAAACATTCGTGTAAACCAAAATATGATATCCGCCAACCAGCACTGAGCCCGCGTAGTGGATAGGGTCTTCTCTCAGAGGAAGCCTGTGTTCCAGTAATGGGAACATTATAGGATAATTATGTAAATCAAATTAAAAACGGTGACAAATATAAGGTGATTTAAATTAGAATTTCGGGTATAAGTATACGTATAATCAAATCAAAGCACTCATTTTTTAAGTGGCACTTCAAGTTAGTATTCTGAAACAGACCAATTTTATTACCGTCAAACGGTTCATCAGCGCCTCTGGCTAAAGAGCTTATTACACTATGCTAAATATCGGGCCCGATTTAGTCGTTCCTAAATTCAGGATAGTTTGTTTAATGCGATTAAACTATACTGAATTTAGGAACGACTAAATATCGAGGCCGATATTTAGCATAGTGCGATAAGCTCTTTAATTAGCAACGCATTTTAGCATTTTTGGTTTGGTAAAGTAAATGGTAACACTGTTGCATTTTTTTTTTGCAACCTATTTGCAACCCCAGTTACCATGTTCTTTTTTTATTTTTAATCTGTGCGTCAGTGCGTGCGGTCTGTGATAGACGACGGTGTTGCGTTGCCGTGCTATTAAGTTTGTATTAAAATTGCAAAAATGGGGGTCCCCGCAGAAGTACAAACTCAAGCTCTTTCAATAGTTCATCAATTTCTACAAAATATTGACAAATCGCTAGCTCAAGACTTTTTGAAGAAAACGAAAGCGGTAAGTTCCATCATCAGTCATCACCAAAAAAACCACGTGTGGCCGGCCGCCACACGTGCTCGAAAACCTCGCGACAATGTTTTTCCTTTATAGTTGTTGTAATGTTATGTTCAACTAGTAATTCGATAGCACTTTGGGATATTTAATCTACGAATATAATATAAATCAATCGCCACATGTCGACCGACATTTTCTTCGACGCGACATTTTGTAATATTTGTCGCCTTCGGTTCGAAATACGCTCACGGTATATTTTGATAATTTATCTGGCAGATAGCGGTAGAAACTGTTACCTATTGTTTCCTCCATAACGTTATAGCTAGTCAGTCGCTTGCCTAATGGGTAATTCAACTAATCCAAGATCAGATACCTCTTGAGACTTTGAGATTCATTTAAAATATTGAGAAATATATTTCTTTTTCTTTTAGAAACCTCGTGTCAAGGGCCTGCCTTCACTTACAGAAATAATACAGGAATATAATAAAGTCAAGAAGCCACAAAAACCAGCAGCTGACAGGTGATTAAATTATTTATGTTTTTAAGGTTATGATCACATTGTTTTGAATTTTAAAGGTGAAGAGTATAACCTACTACTGTTCAAATACACACTTCTGCTGGGACAGTGCTTTCCTGCTTATAAGTTTCAACAAAATTAATTATTGTCTTATCCGGCCAGGTTATGGCATTTCGATGGGTTGTTTGCCATATAATTGCATTTTTTTTTCAAGGAAGTCTTTAAAAACTAGTATTAAATTAAGTCCTCTGTTATTAGTTCTGATGATGACTCCAGTGAAGATGAGAAGCCAAAAAAACAAGCAGTTGCACAAGTTAACGGCAAGGCTGCCGCCACAAAGAAAACACAGGACTCTTCAGACTCTGATAGCTCTGAGGATGAAAAACCTAAAACACAAGTAAGTTAAACTATAAAAATCATTTTTGTTTTGGTAATCTAATGTTTATCTGCGATCAGTCCCTGGACTATGAGCAGATTTGTTGTTTGATTTGATGGTGCAGAGTTGTTTCTCCAGAGAGATTTCCCTCATAATATTTTAGGGCAGCATGTCCTAGTTGGCATTGGCGAAGTCCACCACAGCTAACTTTTCAGCTGCCTAAAATCGTAACACTTATAATGATGAGAACTTGTGAATGAATCACCATGATTTTATACTTTACTTATTCGTCACTACCTCTGAATACATATAAAAATTAAATAAATTAAAAAGTAAATTAAGATCATATTTCAAATAAAGGATGCTTTTTTAGGTCAAGCCCAAACTAGCAGCTACTCCAGCTAAAAAGGCAGAATCATCAGATGATAGTGACAGCAGTGAAGACAATGCCACATCTAAACCGAAAAAACAACCTGTGAAACCCAGTGTAGCTGCACCCAAAATTGTTAAGAAGCAAGAATCGTCCGATGATGACAGCAGTGAAGATGAGAAACCCAAACCTCAATTGAAGACTCCAGCAAAGGCACCTGCTCCAAAAGTAGCTCCAAAAAAGAAGGCAGACTCATCAGATAGTGATGACAGCAGTGAAGATGAAAAACCAAAGGTTGCTGCAAAACCTGCACCTAAACCTCAAGCTAAGGCTACACCAGCCAAGAAACAAGAGTCTTCTTCTGACGACAGTGAGGATGAAGCACCTCCTCCAAAGAAAGCTGCACCTACACCTGCAAAGACACCGGTCAAACCAGCACTAGCTAAGAAACAAGAGTCCTCTTCTGATGATAGTGACGATAGTGAAGACGAAAAACCTAAGGCATCTGCTAAACCTACTCCAAAAGCCACCCCAGCTAAAGCAGCTGCTAAGGCTGCACCTGCTAAAAAGCAAGAATCATCATCAGATGAAAGCGATGATAGCGATGAAGATCAAAAAGTGCCACAGAAGGCCCTCCAGAAACCTACACCTACACCTGTGAAACCAGCTATTAAGGCTTCAGCTAAAAAGGAGTCATCATCTGATAGTGATGATAGCAGTGAAGACGAAAAGCCTAAAGCAGTTCAAAAGACGCCAGCAAAAGCACCAGTTAAAAAGGCTTCATCTTCAGATGATAGTGATGACAGTGATGAGGAGCCGTCCAAGCCTGCTCCAAAGACACCTGTCAGTGCAGCTAAACCTAAACCTGCAGCAAAGAAACAAGAGTCCTCAGATGACGATTCTAGTGATGAGGATGAACCAAAACAGAAACCAGCACAAAAACCCGCGGCCAAGAAAGCTGACTCTTCTGATGACAGTGATGATAGTGATGAAGATGCTACTCCTGCTAAAGTGTCAAAGAAAGAATCCAATGATCAGGTAAATATGTAGAAAAAAATTAAAGGCATTCCAAATGATATGACTGAGCAGTGCTTAAAGTAATGCACTTTTAAACACCACTCGATCATATGCTAGTAATACACAAAAACCTTGTCATAATTCTACTAAACTATGTTCCAGGCTGAAAACGGATTCCAACCAGGGAAAAAGAGGAAAGCATCAGGAGGAGATTCAGGTGCACCAGCCAAGAAGCCCTACAATAATTTCGTAAAGGTAAACATTCAAATTAGAAGTATAATACCCACAGGCTAGTTGCAATGACATTTATCACTGGTTTGTTGGTAATGAGTGGATAAGATGCTAAGGATCTGAGCTCTATGACTTGCAACTGGAGAGGCCTTTATCTGTCTTTTTTATTCTGTCTTTAACTATGATTACGAACATCAATGACCTCAATTTGTTTTTGTTATATATCTCACCGACTTAGCTCCAAAATGAGTAAACGAGGTGCTGTTTTGGTTATATGGTGCTACGCCATTCCTATTCTTAGTTGAATCGCATTGTACGAACTTTATCACTGAAATAAATTTTAGGGTACAGTTAGTGTGTCAACTCCCAACGAAAAAGAGAATGGATCTGAAAAGCCAACTCCCTTCCGTCGAGTAGCATCAACACCTGTAGAAGTGGATCCTAGACTTAAGGATAACTCATTCGACGCCAAGGTAAATGCCCCAAAGTTTGAGAAGCCAAGGCAACTCCATGTTATCCCTAATTTGGACATTATCGCCCATGGCTTCATTGCCAGTGGCTTGCTATAACATTTTGGGCATTTACTTTTCTGGAATAACTTTTTCATCAGCATCACATAGGGTTGTCTTGGTTATAATATAGTGCTTCTCTCTCAATCAGGAGGGTGAAAGCCAAGAAGGCGAAGAAAACGGCGAGGAAACTGAAGGCAATCAATCTGGAGGTTGGAACCAGCGTGGTGGACGTGGCGGATTCAATAGGGGTCGGGGTTTCAATGATAGGGGTAGAGGAGGATTCAGAGGCCGTGGAGGAGATCGAGGAGGTCGCGGAGGGTTCAATGATAGAGGCGGACGCGGGGGCAGGGGCGGCCGGGGCGGCTTTGACAGGGGTGGTCGCGGAGGCTTCGACAGGGGAGGGCGCGGCGGGTTCGATAGGGGAGGCCGCGGCGGGTTCGATAGGGGGGGGCGCGGAGGAGACCGCGGAGGTAGAGGAGGTCGCGGGGACCGTCACTCCTGGGGTGGAGACAGAGGAGGGTTCAACAAAGGAGGTTTCAATGACAGAAAAAGTTTTGAGGGTGGGGATTCTCAAAACAAGAAAATAGTATTTGATTAAATAGGTGAGGCTAAAATATAATTTTACTACTAAACGCACGTGTCTTTTTTTTTGTTGTAAATTGCTCCTTACAAAGATACGATGGACAGTTTAATGTATTACAAGTAATAATGTAAGAAATTTGTTTACTAGAGTGGTTCACGCGGGTCATGGGGTGAGCGTGCTAATCAAGACTTGAAACACACACGTGGCAAGTCGTTCAAGCATGAGAAGACGAAGAAAAAAAGGGGCTCATATCGTGGAGGCGCGATTGATACAGGTGTTCACTCTATAAGATTCGAAGACTAGATTATGTTACTCGCGCACGTAAGGTGTGTACTGCTTGTGTTTTTAAAACATCTATTATGTGACAATTTTCTAATGTTGAAATTATTACACATCAATCGAGTGATAGGTCGACGCGCTGCTACGCATTCCAGCCCCTTTTCTGCGACGGTATCAATTTTATTCCGACATATACGCAAGCTGTATTAATTTATGTATTGCAGATAATTTTTCAACTTCGTAACTTAACTGATTCAGACTAAGTTAGTATTAATTATGCCCCTTACCATCAGTTCTAATGTAAAATCTGTTCGGACCGTAGCTTAAGACATACTATAATAGAGCAATGTTGGTTTACTTTGGTGTATTCGTCTGTATTGGTTAATGCAGTGCATGAGTGAGTTTGTTCCAGTGAATCTGTAATAATGGACCTGTTTTTTTTTAATGATTTGTGATAATATTATGTTTGTGAAATGTTTCCTAATTTAACAAAAATATGATTTTACGCTGACATAATATTTATCGACATGTTAATCAGTAAGCTTAATATTATTATTAGTGTTCTAGTTATTCTTGATTTTTAAGCTGACCCAAGTGGAAGAAGCTTATCGCACAACGTTCCCGTTTTATTCTCCCCCGATTATTATCAAGTAGTCAATAATTTTGATGGTTTTTTTGTTTTTTATTGTTGGGGCCAATACTTTCATTTTATAAGTTTGTAACATTACCACTGATAACTTGAAATGATTTTGAATATTATTATTTTCTTAAGCGTTGATGTAAATAGGCGTGTATTTTACGTACTTTACTGTGTACATAGGTTTATATAAGATTATAATTAATTATATCTAGATGTAATAACGAGAATAGGTATATGAGAGATGCAATGTTGTGTTTTTTAAATACCTGTTTGTTTTGTAATAGCTCGTTAAGCCCGCCTTTTATTATAAAGTTGGAGTCATAATTTATTTGGAGTTTTATTGAAGTGTTTTCCTAAATTCGTCATACTGTTAGTATTGATGACAGTAACCAAAACAAAGGACGATAATTATAACGCGCGTGACGTGTTCGACTAGCATCCATTACGGTTGATGTCGGGGTGTTGCAGCCCCGGACTTAAACCCAGGCCACGGCCCCAAAACTGACCCAGCCGGACGGGGCTGGATAGCATAGGCTGCTGGTACCTATAGCACCCGTAGGGAAGATAAAGAAATGGACCTCCGAGGAATGTGCTAAAAAATTTTGAGTTCACAGCGCTGGCTCCTGTATTACCTAGTTTCTTTTATTTCAGTTTTTCTGCATAAGTCTACAAAGCAACTCTTATTACTGTATGAATAAAACAACCTATCCGAGGTGCTAAAATTTCGAGCTCGCTTCGCTCGCCCTTGTATCCTATCAGCATAGCCGTTACGGAATCAAGTTTATTCAAAAAGTTATGTTAGGCTCGACTTATGGAGGCCTGGAGGTGGCCCTCAGCAAGTCGGAGGCCATGGTGTTTCATGGGCGCCGCCGCCCGGCTCACATCGTGGTCGGGGGGGCTCGGATCGCTGTCGAGTCTACCATGAGTAGTACATAGAAGTACCTGGGATTGGTGCTCGACAGCCGGTGGTACTTTGGCCCCCACTTCCGGCGGCTGGCGCCCAAGTTCTTGGGCGCGGCTGGGGCGCTATCAACGCTGCTTCCCAATCTGGGGGGCCCGAGCGCCGCCTGTAGGTGGCTCTACGTGGGGGTCGTGCGATCGATGGCCCTGTATGGGGCCCCGGTGTGGGCCTCTGACCGGACGGCCGGCAGTATCGCAATTCTGCAGACACCGCAGAGAGCGATGGCCGTCAGAGTCATCAGAGGATATCGCACGATCTCCTACTAGGCGGCCTGCATACTAGCTGGATCCCCGCCCTGGGACCTCGAGCCGAAAGTACTCGCGTCATTGTATCGGTGGCGCGAGGAAGCGAGCAGCAGGCGCACCGGGCGTTGGCGGAGGGCGGATAACGCCCCCTTCCAGCCCCCCTAAATGGGTCCAGGGGCGACGGACTTGGGGACGTCCGTCGCCCCCCACACATCAGAACCCGAGGTGGCGGCGCGTAGTGTTCCACGCGCGCCCTTCTTAAACGTCAAACACCTCACTCCCCCCCCTGACCCGAGGAGGCCCGCGGTGGCGGGCCGGCACCAGTCAGGGGTTGCGGAAGAATCTTACGTTCCCGCGACCCCCGGCGTAGGTGTGAGATGGAACACCGGGGTGGTTTTCAGTCAGTAAGAGTCTGACAGACCCCGTCGCCCGCCCCAGGGCGGCGGACATCCATGAGGATTTTCCACCCCGGAAAAAAAAAAAAAGGCTCGGCTTATGGACCCAGTCGGGGGTTGCGGAAGGATCGTACGTTCCCGCGACCCGCGGCGTAGGGATGAGATTGAACACGGGGGTGCTTTTTAGTCATTAAGTCTGATAGACCCCTATCCCCAGGGCGGAGGACATGCATGAGGATGTTCTAGCCCGGAAAAACACGCGCGGCATACGCTGGCAGAGTGTGCCGCTTGGGAGGAGCCGCGCCGCGCATCTCAGGAGTAGACAGTGCCCTGTGCATTTGATGAACACGTGGAGACTTGGAGAGAGAATATCTACGTTCCATCTGCCTGCCTTGGTATTACCAAACAGTACAGACGCCAGCAGGTCAAGCTACCCGAAACTGTCAAATTTTCCCAATCAACCTTGAACCTTAATGCTTTAGTGATAAAGTTGAAAATCTATTAAAGAAATTTGACAGATTGTGGTAACTTGATGTGCTGGCGTCCGTACATACTCATTCCATCTCCATGGGTAAGTGGAGTTGTCTTACTGTCTGTCAGTTGTCACTGTCATCAAATCAAGTCAAAGTCAAAACTGAAATGTCAACTTCTGTCAGTCTCAGTCAGTTCAGTTTGTTTACAAAAATTAAATTGAAGTAATATTTTATTTTATTGATTCTCACTTGTAAAAGACATGTTGCGGTGTTTCAAAACTACAACAATAGTTAGTCAGAGGACTTTCAAAAATTTTGGACATAAAAGACAACCTATACCTTTTGTGACCACAATGTGGCATGGTTTTCTAACATTCACATTTATTGGATTAGGAATTGAATGGAAGAGGTGAGCATTTCATTATTTTTTTATTAAGGCTTCCCTCGGAATTCAGACCCTTAACTGGACTTTTATGCGCACGCTAAGCATGCAATTTTAAGTTCCTTTGAAAATGTAAACCTTCATTTATGGTTTGATTATTTACCTATCATATATCCTATAATATTGTATGTTCTTGTATCCTCATCCACCAGTGTTTGGTGGCTTAGCAAAGAACAGACTGAGACTGAAATCTATTCTGGAGTATTTTGTAGCTACTGTTTAGTATTTACTTGTGCAATGTGCTAGTTTTTTTCATATCTAGATCGTGTTATATTTCTACTATACTCACAACATGATTTTATTTCAGGATTAAAACATTTTTATTTGGTGCGGACAATGCAGATGTTTTTATCAAAAAAGACAATTCTACTGAAGAAGAACACAATTGATGTCAGATTGATGCAGCTTAAATAGGTATTAAAGTATTCATTAAGTAGGTAATGTGTAGTTAAGAATTTTATATACCTCACTCACAACCCAAAGTGTTGGTTTTCAAGTGTCATATTGACGCTTGAAAGGCAAACTTGGCTCAGCTACGTAGGGCTAACTTTACTGGGTAACAGTTTAAAGTTTAACTTTTCAGAAAAAAAAAACAATAATTTCTTATAATCATCCTATAGGCGTAATTCTAACTGTTTTGGAAATTTACTTTTATCAGCTGAATCAGAATTTATAATTATTTTCTGAAAATTTAAATTTTAAACTGTTCTCCTATAAAGTTTGTATGCCTATGTTGTTTGCCTTTCAAGCATTGATATCTTTATGGGATGGTATGCTTTGAGTTGAGTTAGAAAAGGAGGATTGCCAAAAATGTATGGGACGGGTCCCCAGCGACCAATAATAACCAAACCTGTTGAACGGTTGAAAAGCTCTTTTCATAACTATTACTTTTATATTACTATGGTGGTCACTCTCAATTCATTGTGGGAAAAGAGTTACAGCTGGGAGAAAACATATGTCATTGTATTAAAAAATCATTATTTAATAAGCCGTTGTCCCAGACTTTGTTGAATCCTTTCGCTATGTAGAGGAATAACATGCCCATCATCGCTGTACACTGGAACCAGCGGTTAAGTTCTCTATGATGCAGTGGACTTTTGGATGCAAGAGTGTTCAGTTCGGATACCACACTGGTCATTGGGGATTAGACTCTTCGCTTTGGCATTGTTTTTCAGATGCTTATAAATAAGCCTGTCGTAGATTTTGACTCATGGCCTCTTAACATGCTTGTGGAAACATGTTGTTACGCAGGGCACCATTGAAGATGTCAATTATTAGCATTATGAAAGCAGCGGGGAGGAGTTTCTATACCGCCGGTAATAAATGTCAGTCATAAAAAGAGCTTATCAACGACATACATCCGGTCGTTATTGGTCAGTGAGGACATCTAGTCGCATCATCCTTCCATCCATCCTTTCTAGTCCATCATCCATCCTTTACTTAAAATAATGGTACCATAAATAACTCCAATGTTTTACTTTAGTTGTCTGTACCTAGATAAACAATTGACCGTAGCTTAGACGATTTGTGATATCCAATGCTAACTGTTGTAGTTGTAAATATGAGATATTATTAAGGTTGTTAAAATGTTGTTATGATGAGAAAATAAAAGTATTTTAAATCAAGTTTGATTCTTAATAAAAACAATCTTTACTCAGGACTCGAAAGCAATAGTTTGTTTGCCTGTACTGTCCTACTGCTAGGCAAAGCCCTCACTCAAGTCCATCCAGGAGCTCACTTCCCGCGCCGCAAAATAATCATAAATTAATGGTTATATCTGAATCACAATCCTATACTGAAATTATTATACCCATCTCCATTCTTCAAGAACGTTTTATTTATATGGAATTTGCATGAATGTCTTTTTTTGTACCATATAAAATGAGCGCGCTTTTCGCACTTACGAAATGTATTTTAGTTTAATTAATAATAATCACAGCGGATACAATATTAAACTTAACTTTCGTGACGCAATTTATGTTAGTACAAAATTAAATAAAACCCAACAATTGTTTTTTTTTTGACAAAACTTTCGGCAATGTAAATCACAATTTGCTGCAATAAAGTATAGAATACACAGTCTGGCCATAAATACTGTTATAATTAAAAATAAGAAAGATATTTGAATTTGGAATCTGTCATTTTTATACGATTGTTCATTGGATTTTCTAATTTTGGCGCCAATGCATTGTACAATATTTTGCGATATTAAAATGGAGTGGGGTGATAAAGAGAACCGAATAGCTGTGATTGCATTACACAAAGTTGGTATGGAGCCAAAATTTTTAAAACTCCATACGCTTGGTATTAGTCAAATGTTTGTGTACCGGGCTATTAGTAGGTACAATGAGACCTCCTCTGTTTGTGACATAAAAATATCTGGCCGTCCACGTAGTGTTCGTACGAAAAAGGTGGTCAAAGCAGTAAGGGAAAGAATTCGAAGAAATCCAGTCCGAAAGCAAAAGATTTTATCTCGAGAGATGAAGATAGCACCCAGAACTATGTCGCGTATTTTAAAAGATGACTTAGGACTTGCAGCCTATAAGAGACGCACTGGTCATTTTTAACTAATAATTTAAAAAAGAATAGGGTGGTAAAATCGAAACGACTACTGAAGCGGTACGCAGAGGGAGGTCACAGAAAAATTTTGTTTACGGATGAGAAAATCTTTACAATTGAGCAACATTTTAACAAACAAAATGACCGTATTTATGCTCAAAGCTCTAAGGAAGCTTACCAATTAGTCGACAGAGTGCAACGTGGGCATTATCCGACTTCAGTGATGGTTTGGTGGGGTGTTAGCTATGAAGGAGTGACTGAGCCATATTTTTGTGAAAAAGGTATCAAAACATCGGCACAAGTGTATCAAGATACCATTCTTGAGAAGGTAGTTAAGCCCCTTAACAACACTATGTTCAATAACCAAGTATGGTTCTTCCAACAAGACTCGGCGCCGGGTCATAAAGCTCGGTCCAGGCAGTCTTGGTTGGAAGTGAACGTTTCGGACTTCATCAGAGCTGATGACTGGCCGTCGTCTAGTCCCGATCTTAATCTGCTGGATTATGATTTATGGTCAGTTTTAGAGAATACGGCTTGCTCTAAACGCCATGATAATTTGGAGTCCCTAAAACAATCCATACGATTGGCAGTGAAGAATTTTCCCATGGAAAGAGTGCGTGCTTCTATTGATATTGGACTGTATTGCAGCCAATGGAGACCACTTCGAATAAGCTTTTTTATATTTTAAATTGTTTTATATTTATGTAATAAACTAACACACTGTAAAAGTAATAAATATTATTTGCAATAAAAAATTTTTTTTTTCTTCGTAACAATATTTATGGCAAGACTAGGTATAATGGTGTCTGGGGTTATTAGCTCAGCAGTTTTCCATTGTACGTTGTTAACAAACCACAGAAAATTGTCATCGAAGTTGTTACTCCTCTACCGTAAGCGTTACATGTGCTGTACCACAAGGAGCGATTCTGAGGCCCCTTTTATTCACCTACTTTCTTTCGTTTCTTATTGTAGAACCAATGCTGGATGCGTCGTATTAATAATTTAAAAATATAAATATATATATTTGCTATGCCAGCTAAAAAGTTTCGACAATTCTTGACTAATACAAACAACAAACTCAACAGGTACACAGCTTGGGTTTTTGTATTTTATTTACGATTACTGATTAGATAGTTACTTTTATTGGTTTTCCTTTTATTCCAAATTACCATTTAGAGTTATAAATAATATGCTCTCGATAATAGAATAACTTCATTTACAAAGTGTAGCTGCAGTCCCACTCGCGTGGAATATAATAAAGTCTGGGTAGTTTAACCAATATGGAAGAAAATGGCAAATCTTTCTTCGAATAAAATCGTGAACTTCGGTTAAGGCCGAGTGAGTGATTTAATGATTTCCCATCCGAAAAAAAAAGGCCGACCAATTATATTGCTTTTACCGATAATGTCGTTATATCACCTATTGTATATTTGTTAACATTTGCTGTTTTGTTTGTCCTCTTGGTCTAAAATAAAGAATATAAGCACTTTGCAGGGGGATAAAAACAAATCACCTTCATAAAATAAAATACTTTATTTAAGCCCACATATTATTTATGTGTTATGCTAATTGCAATAAAGTAAGTCTAAATAAATAGTTCTTAAAATTAAGATTATTACCAACTGTAAATATATAAGATCGCGAAAATTTTATTCATCTACTTTATATTATTACAAATAGCAGGGTAAAAAAGTAATTAAACAATCTAATGCATGATAATAAGTAATAATATAACAATTTCGTATAAACTTATATGAGTACACATTCATTACATTATTCTAATTATCTTGTATGTTGGTGCACCAAACAAATTATATTTAATTTAATCGGATTATATGTTCTCCGATTAGTACGCTTTGTTGATTTCAAAAATTAAGGACTACTGTTAATGTTAGTAACAGTTTACTGCAACATTCCGGAAGCTGTATACAAAGCCTTATTTAATATGTGAAATATCACAATACTGCCAGCAATTTATAGAATAAGTAGGTCGTGAAAAGCACCAAATTGTTAATTATAAAGTAGGTATTATTGATACACAAAATACGCAAGAAAGACTTGTTACCTGTGACTATTTACAACTTATCAAATTGGTAAATACATAGAAACAAAATGTCCCTGAACTCAATGACTAGTTTAATATGCATTTTTTTCGAATTTCTCTCGATTTATTTTTTACTACCATGACAGTTTTGTTTTACGTATTGATATATGAGATTGTATATAATTAATAAGAAACACAGAATCGCTGCGTGATAATGTATAGGCATATTATAAATAGCACTCATCACTCCAGGTCGTCGTTTATCACTGTTTAATTTTGACACATTTGTTATAGTATTCTCGACAAAATAAGGTTCTGGTGTTACTTTTTCACGACGATAAAGAGTTTCTTTCTCGCGCTCGCTAGAGCTCTGCTTTATTTCACTTGAACTTTGTTCCGATATCGTCGTGATATGTACTGCCTTTTGTTCATGGCATTTTTCCACAAGGGAAACCTTTTCTGTATTTGTAATCGGACCCGTTTTATCTCCTTCAATAATAACCGGTATTGGAGTAGACCGACCTTTGACTCCAGAACATACCTCTAAACTCTCTTGCAAATAACTATCTATTTTAGTTAAGTGCTCAGAAATGAGGAAATTCGCCAGTGGGCTTGGGCCTCTCTTTATTGGTTCAAAAGTATCAAGGCCGTTTGTTAGTTTGCCCTCAGCATTGAACGCCATTTCTAAATTATCTTTTTCTAAAAACTTTTCGTTACATATCGAACTAAGAAAAACGTCACGGGTCTCAGAGATTCTGCCCTCATTGAACACTGGTTCCAAGCTATCTTTTTCAAGTAACTTTTCCTTACACACCGAACTTACGATTTTATAGCTCTGCAAATCTTCAAAATTGTCCTTGATATACTCAACAGGACTTTTTTGTCGGGCTCTATAGATCTGAGACGGGGTCAGCAATCTCGGAGAATCAAGTTCTGGTGGCACGGGGGTGAATTTCACCGTGATAACATTTTCATTTGTAATCGTTTCTGTTTTAACGATGTCATCAACGTAGTTATTTCCGTCGGTAACCACGCTCGGAGAATCAGTGATGTCATGTCGTGACGACCTTTGAACTCGATCTACGGTCACCTTGCTGAGTAACTTGCCATCGGTACTTCTTATGTCGGAAAACAGTCCTCCATCAAAGTGGAGGGGTGTTTCCAACTTTCTTGTTCTTTGCGGTGAGGGCGTGTTTAGAGAGGGCGTGTTTATAGGAGGCGTGATGGGAGAAGGAGATACGGGACGAAAAGTGGTAGTCGTGTAAACAGTGTCAGAGTTATATATTATGTGCTGAGGACTTCTAGCGGGCGTGTGTCTTACAAAAAGGTCGACCTCCCTTGGCGAAGAAACTCTGTCCTTCGAGGTTCTTTTTGCACACCTGTAAATAATAGTAATAAAATAAATTAATTCACATCTCTACAACAACTATTATGAATGTATTTATTGATTGGTATTATTTGTTATAATTTTAACCTGTCTATTTGAATTACGAAAAAAGTAAAGTATCAATACTTGAATATCTTGATCTAAGTATATCTCATACAAAAAAAAACAACTACAAACAAACATAACAACACGAGTAATTATCAGTTAAAACATAATTACATTATAATAATTAAATACATAAAATAGCCAAAACTACTCAAACCGTTTCATGAAAGCATTTCTACAAGCATATTATGTAAGGTTGATAACTACATGGATCAAAACACGCTATGATGAACTTCCTGAACTTTGGGAAGTTGAGTATATATTATTAAGTAGGTATATATGTACATGTCTCAGTTATAAAACATACAGATATGATAATACAATTTTAATTAACGCACACACAAGGTCACGGTTATTGGTAAAGGGGCAGCAGACTGGCAGCGTATGACGAGCTTTGTATAAAGACGTGGGTAAATCAATTATTATTTGTTATGCTTCAGTAATTCTTACTTCATCGTTTTTGAACTTAAAATCAGTTTTTTTTTTATATTTGAAAAAAAATGTCAGTACTATTTGAAAGTCAAAACTTTAATGCATTTCAAAGTTGTAGGTTTTCGGATATTTTGATGGAATGGATACAGGGCAAATGCTATAATAAAATGAATCAGGAACGCGCCTGAAATGTGCAGATCAGTCTGTTTCAATAGCATCTAATGTAATGTATTAATTAGTGATGTACTTGAATGCCTCATCTTGATATTACACAGGTAGTTGTTTTACATACATATTATTATTGCAATGTATGCCAAATTAATATTATAGTAAGGTATTGCGCGTCATGAGAATATTGGACTATTTTATGTATTTAAAGAAGTTTGAAAAAACAAACAAATATTTCATTTATATGATAAACTGAAAATATTTTTTTTATAATACATATCAAGTAATCGTTCGTTCAGTTTGTGTGTATTGTGTGTAAGTGTATTTTAGTAGGAGTCTCATCATACGCACCGTGCAGTTGAAGCACTGACTGTGGTAGTTATTGTTGAGCGCCTCGACCCACCTGTCGCCTGCCTCCACCGGGAAGCCGCAAGCGAAACATTTTGTCGTGAACAGGTCGTTCCAATCTGTGAAATATAGTCACATTGTAATATTATCTCCTTTACCAAAAAGAATACAAGTAAATAACAATTTTAGCGAAAAATAAAAATATGTATTGCATACCAGCTTCGCAATACGGCAAACCGTCTTCTAGGAAGAAGGGATTATTCCCGAACAGCTTTCCACAATAGACGCAGTTGAAGCATTCTGGATGGTAGTGCTTGCCGATAGCGTTTAAGCAATCCTGTAATTGGAATTGTTTGAATAAGAAGAGACATTTTAACAGAAACAATAACTTAATTTACTTCAACTTTGAAAAGGTGTTGTACTTACGCCCTTAATTTTGGCGTGGCACTTGTCGCAAGCAGGCGCGATGTACTGTTCGAAACAGAATTCACAATACAGTTGGCCATTTTCTTCAACGAAACCGATGTCCTGAAGCGGACGCCTACACGTTGCGTTTACGCAAATGAAGTGCTCTGGACACCAGATGCGGCCCAAAGCCGTAATGAATGGTCCCCTGTTCAAAGTAAATTATTGTTAGCCTTATATCAATCAGAAATTAGGGTTGAACTTGATGTAATTGAATTGAACAACCTGTTTTTGAAAACACTCTGTTAATTTTGTTAAAAAAAAAAACAACATTCGTGCTTGGGTTACAAAAACTCACAATCGTTTTGATAAACTTACTTGAAGAACCTACAGTTTGTGGAATAATATTGTATGTTTCCATAAAATTACATTACCTCGTTATAGCTTTGTCACAAATGTGGCATACAGGATAAAGTCCTTCTGCAACGTCTGCGCATTGTATTGTGCTTAAAGGACGAGCAATTATGTGCGAGTCCCTTCTACCATCATCGTCTCTTGAATTTTTTTTTTGTCTACGTCTAACCACTACTTCTTCTTCTGTTTTTTGTTGTTGTTGCTTTTCATCGCTATCGGATAGGTTTTTTATTTCTTCAGTAAATGCTATGTCCACAAAATCGTTACTTTGCTCATTACCATTTGTGTTAGCCTTATTGTTTGAAGTTTTTAATGTATAAAGTGAATTATTATACAATTGATCGGGAAGTTCTTTCTTTTTGATGAGTTCGTCTTCTTGGTGTGTAGTTTGTGTATGCTTTCCTGTCTCAGCCTTAGAAGCGTGTTCAAACGTATTAGTCTTGTTCCAAGTGTTTGTTTCGCATACATTGTTAACTTTATCGTTGGATTTAGTTAGACTGTTCATTGAATGATAGGATCCAGTTTCTGGTTTTTCAAATAATTTTCTTTTGTTTAGAGTATTGGAATAAATGTTGTCAAATTTCAATTCAGATTTTACATCGTGATTTGCATTCGTACCAGTTGAGCCATTCATGCTGTTAAGAAAAGAAGATTTATCTATTCCAGTCTTTCGTAATGTACCCATAAAATTGCTTTCTGTTTTATCTTTAAACAAGTCTTCATTACTTGAGTTACCACTACCATTATGAAACTTTTCATTATTATTGGTTAAACGCTCGTCCATGATTAGACTAGCTTTTAAGGTTTTGGGCATAGTGTCATATTTCTTTTTGTCACCGTTAGTATTCAGCGAATGACCAATTGGTGTACTGTGGACATTAAATGTAGGTATTGGAGAGTTTGGCAATGGTGGTGGTACCAAGATGTTGGGCTTAGACATAGATTCCATTGTTGTATGATTATTTGGCAATGGTGGTGGTACCAAGATGTTGGGCTTAGACATAGATTCCATTGTTGGATGATTATTTGGCAATGGTGGTGGTACCAAGATGTTGGGCTTAGACATAGATTCAATTGTTGGATGATTATTTGGCAATGGTGGTGGTATCAAGATGTTGGGCTTAGACATGGATTCAATTGTTGGATGGTTATTTTTAATAGTGTCCTTTATTTTATCTCCAATGCTCTGAATATTTTCATGTGTCTTATATCCTCTTTCTAAGGTTTTAATCAAATTGTTATCTACTGAAGGCAAATTATCTGTATTCGTTGGGTGTTTGGTAACAACAGTGTCCTGAATTTTATCAGCCATTGACTGAATGTGGTCAGCCGGTTTAATTTTTCTTTGTATGCCAATTTCATAGCCATTTAAAGCCATTTTCGCCATTTTTCTAATAAGCCTCTCTTCTGCTGGACTTTTGTATTCAGTTTTGTGTGGACTGCTTGTAGACAGCGGTTCATTAGCTGTTAGAAAATCAAAACAAACACATATACAAACAAGTTAAAAGCAGTTATCATATGATAAGTTAGTGCATAACTAATTTAAAGTAAGTTTCTAAATACGAAATTACGAACACACAAAAGAGTATTTCAAAAATACTGTATTGTAAATTTTTAAATAAAGTCATACAAAAATCACGCATGTTTTAATACTTTACATTCATGCAACACTCAAAACAGTAACACATTCGTTTACGTTTCAATCACCTAATATTCCCATTACAGGAAGCACATAGTGGCACACGGGAGCCGGGCATCGCAGCTTTATTCAAAACTCCCCTTCCACGTTTTGGGGCAGATGACACACCGAAAGTTTTGCCACGAGCGGCAGCTCCTACACTCGAACCTGTCGATGGGGTAGGATCACACACTGGACCTTGGTTAGCACCAGAAATCGAAGGCTTTGGATCGTAATTGTCTATTATTCTACTGGCGGAGGCCATATTTTGATTAGTAAGGTTAAGAGATGAACTCTGTGGTGTTGATGGCAAACTCATCATAGGAGGTGGAAAAACTTGCTTTGGGTTAATATTAGATGGCCGAATGTTACAGTCCATATTTTGCTCGTATGCCCCTGCAAATGATGAACCTCCCTTCCTGATTTCCACAACTTTGGCAGATTGCGTTCTTTCGAATTCTTCAAAAGTTTTTCTGGTAGTTTGAACGGTGGTATTGCCCTGTTCAACAACATTTTGAGACTGCAATTGTCTTTGACCGTAATTTTCTTGGACAACAGAATCTTCTTTATATTTCATATCGCCCTTGGTGTAATTTTCGCTTTTGTATCCGACATTTGAATACTTTTGCTCTTTGACAACTGACGGTTGAGTTGATCCCCAGTTTTTATTACCACTTGTATTATATATCTCTGCAGCAGTCTGAAATTCTCTTTGATCCCTTTCATGTTGCTTTCGCAAATTTGCAGCGTCTTGTTGAGTAAATGAGTCCATGTAATAATTTTGTGGCGTAGATTCTTTAATACGTGGAGCATGTGCTTTTAAGGGGTTAGGAGGAGGACCTTGGGCAGGAGACCGGGATCGGTTTGGTTTCGGTGTTGGGGACCTGCTAGCTTCCCGACTAGACGGTTCATATAAGTGACTCTCGGGGGCTGTATGCTCTACTGTTACTAAGTTCATCTGGTAATGGGGTATTATGGGCGCTGGTTTGTTAATTAAACTAGGTGTGGTTGGGCGACTGCGTGACGGTGATACTCTCATTAAGGTCTCGTCTGCTGTTACTGGTTGAAATGTCATAGTGATTGGAGTATCTTTATGAAATTGTACAGGAGGCTGTTGAACTGGTGTTTTTATTTGTGGAAACTTTGGGGTCGGTGCTTGGGGAGTTTGATAAGATGTATAGGATGGATTTGGTTCAAGAGATTTTTCTTTTGACTTTCTTGGTGGACCAGTTGACGGTGTAACTGGTCTTTGCAGAACTGCTGGTGCATTATACATATCTGGAGAAATTCCTCTCTGTGACGGTAGTTGTTCGAAATTTCTCTGATAGGGTGGAATACTGTCAGGTTTATGTAGTCCAGACTTAGATCTCACTGCAGTTGAAGTAAGACTTTCTTTTTTATCTAATTGTTCAAAATAATTTTGGGCGGTTTTAACAGATGAATAACCTTGAGACGCCATATTGGTTGAAAGCGAAGATTGCTGCATCATCATTGACTCTGAAAATGTGGTCTCTTGCTTTGTTTTGGTAGCCTGTGTAAAACTGGTTTTCAATTCATTGCTAATGGGAGGAAAGTTTGTTAGCTTACAAAATTCTTCCGGCTGTGGTGGTGGGAATACTTGTTTAGGGACAGGTCTAAATGCAGACATTTCTGATGACGACTGCAATTTACATGTATTTTGCATAGCTGCAAATTCAGAATGCAGTTGATCAGTCATTTGAGTCAATGTTTGTGTGGCAATGGGCTTCACTATATCAGATAAATTTGTTTCAGTCACATGTGTAGTACTTGTCATATATTGGTTTGATTGAGTAGTACTAATAGTGCCAAAAGGACTATAAGGTCTATCCGGAGCAATAGTTAGAGCATCTCTTAGTGACCCTCTGCTTATTGATTGATTTTGGTCATAAGAATCTCTTCCCAACGATTGATTTTGATCGTATGATCCTCTTCCCATTGCTTGAATTAGATCATATGATCCTCTACCCATTGCTTGATTTTGATCATATGACCCCCTTACCATTGATTGACTATGACCATATGACCCTCCTCCCATTGATTGATTTTGATCATATGCTCCACTTCCTATTGATTGATTTTGGTCATATAACCCTCTTCCCATCGATTGACTTTGACCAAATGTCGATACAGGCGTGAATGGCCTGTCAGGTGCTACTGTTAAAGCATCTATTAAAGGTGAAGATGTTACTTCGCGCGGAGGGGGCTCTTTAGGTTCAATAATTATTTTAAAATCAGGTGGGATATACGGTTTTGTTTCTGCAGGCATTGGTACAGGAGGTGCAACTTTTTCAGGCGGATTATATGTCTTTATAGGTGGTATTGGCGAAACGGGACGCTTTTCCTGTATGAACATTGGAGACTGTTGCGGTGGTAACTGCATATTCTTTATTTCGGTAGACTCTTTTAATTCGGAACTTTGTTCAACATTCTCTTGAAGTATTTTTTCGTCAACAGTTGTTTGCCCCATAATACTAATAGGCGGTGTTGGGCTAGGCAAAGGGGAATAAGGGCGATCCGGTGCGGTTGTCAGTGCATCTACCAATCCCATCGATCCTTTATTATTTTGACTATTTGGGCCGGGATTCGTGTTCGTTTGTAATGTCTCCATCATCGTATTCTCTGCATTTTGTTTGGATTGTTCTGTCAATTTCATTTCTGTTTTAGTTTTAGTGTCAAGTGACACATCTTGTGGCTTAATCATGACTTCCTCGTTTTTCATTTGAGTAACTGCCTTATTATCAACTTCATGCTTTTCAGCGTCATTGTCTTTAGGTGCTTGCATAGCATTGCCTTTATCAAATTCAATATTCTTATCGGTTGTTTGAGAGACCTGAGCTTTATCTTGTACTTTTGGAGGTTCCGATACGTTGATGGATTGTGCTTCTGTCGCTGATTTTGATTGGATAGTTTCTTTTGATTGAATCATTTGTACTTTGTTGATATTTTCAATGGCATCCGCGGGATTTTCAAACGACTTTGGTGGACATGCTTGTGTTTTATAAACAGTTGTACTCTTGCATTCAGAAGATTCCTGAGAGAAAGACTGGATAGTTCGACTAGTTGATTCTTGCATCACCTGTGATTGTTTGCTTTGCACAACAGATTCAGATTTAGACGTTGCTGTCATTGAAGACATAGCAGCAGAAGCATACGAAACGCTAGAAGAGAATTCATCTTGTTGTTTTGAGGACGCCAGAAATTGTTCCATAGATTGTTGTTGATCATTAGAAATCTTGGAATCGGGATTAATTTTGTTTACCGCCCGCGGCATTTGTTCTGTGCCACACGCGGGGACCGCGGGTTTAAGGCTTGGTTCATATTTTGGCAGTTCATCATCAGAGGGGTTCGCAGGTGGGGGCCACGCAATACTTTTTACATTTTGTGCTGTTAATCAGTTACATTGTTAGAGAGGTTATTGAAGGAGAGAAAATAGATGAAAGTAAATATTAGTAAAATTGAAGAAGCAACTTAACGTAGATTGATGTAAGCTAATCAACTAATAACAAACAGTTTAAAAAAGCCAGAAAGTTAAAGATTGATTTGATAGTACTATTATTTTATTAAATGACGCATAACTCGACAGTGCCAGGGCAGTAGTTATTTTAATGCGGCGGCTGCTATTGATATCGGCTTCTCGCGTAGCGCATTCACACTATGTTTGTATATTATATACATATTATCAATTAATAGCTAAAAGAAGCCGTACTCCACCTAATTATAAATTACCTTTAAAAAGGGAAACTGGGGTCTCTGTCGAAAATAAATAATTGCCTTAAATTACTTAATTCAAATTGGTTCACAGTATACATAGTCTTTTGAAGTAATACATAACAAACATCGTTTAACTTTTAATAAATTGAATAATATATTCTATATCACGATGAGTTTGAACAACTATGATATTGTACTGTAAATATAACAATAAATAGTAAAATATCATATAAATAAATAATCGTTAATACTTGTAATGCTGACTAGACGAAGGTTTCCTTAAAACAATATTATTATATGTAGGTAGGTCCAAAATTGAAGTGATATATATCTCTGTACGAGGTAAACACCATCGGCAAGTTTAAATGGTTTTAAGACCTTTGGGACTTTCCTTAATATCTTTTGAAACATGAAAATCATTCAATAATTGCATTTCTGGGTTTGCATGATTTGATTTGTGATTTTTTTGTCTTCTTTCGACAATATAAACCTATAAAAAGTATAAAAAATAAATAATGTAAATATTACATAAAAAATAGCATTTTATCGAAGTTAGGTACATCGTAGTATGTTATTATGGATTATCCTTCTTACAGATATTGTATCCTGTTTTCAAACTTAAATCCATAATTTAAAAACCAAAACTTTCACAATTTAGTCTTACAAAATTAGTACATAGATAGCTAGTAGTTATTTATTGAATTAACTGAGTTCTAGCTACAGATGACTTTAGTCATTAAAACCTAACGAGTAAATGAAGCGTTAATTAAAAGAATAATAAAGTAAGTAACCTTATTGTGATAGTTTTAGATGTCGAACTTTTTGTAGTACGACAAAGATTATATGGCAAAAGTAACTCTCTTACTGGGCGCGTAGGGTGCCGCTTGATGTGGAGCGGAGATAGGTGCCGGCGCAGGCGCAGTCACTGGCCGCGCTGGTGACATGGGGGCCGAGCGAGGCGACAACGACGGCGAGTATGCCGAACCGATAGATGAGCCGAACGGTTTAGGACCCGACAGGTTGCTTGATGGCTGCCGAAAATATATTATCGTTATAATAGCAAAGAATGACCCGTAAATTGTGATGAGGTTGGTAGAGGACTCCGGAGTGCGTATTCCACAGCGCTCCATATACACACATAACATGAACTAAAGAGACTATAATATTTTGAAATACATAGAGTGACAGACGAGACATAAAATAAGTCGTGGACATCGGTTTGTCGGATAGTACTGCTACCTGAATTGAAACATAGTTGATATACTTACGCTAAAGAGCGATGACGATCCGTTCGTGTAGTTGTTGGTCGCCAGCGGCGGAAGCGGCGTCGAGTATGTGTTGGTCGGGATCCGGCTACCACTGCACATGCAAATCGTTGGTTGAAAGTTATACTTAATTTTGAAGAAGACATCATGCGCAGGCCCAAATAATTTGATATAAGGGACTGCAGGAGGATGACGATGATTTATTATGATGAAAACAAGTAATAATTAGCTGAAAAGCGAATGCAGATCTATAAAATATGGAACAGAATAAAAATACTTCATGGTGGATGAAAAGGAAAACAACTCACGGAGGCACGGTAACAGGTTCAAGGTTGGGCGCGGGCGGGTTGTTGCGTGCGACGAGCTTAGCATGGATGTCGCAGTAAAGCTTCCCGTTCAGGTTGTAGTAGCCCTGGTTCTTGAGCGAAGAGCCGCAAGTTGAGCACTTGAAGCATTCCACGTGCAGGTTCTTGTCCTTGATGCGCACGAACACGCCGCTAGTACATACAAGCAATCGTCAGCTGGGCTCAAACGCACTAATCATTTGGATGATGCAGTCTAACAAAAGCATGAAGACCAAAATGTCATACACATTTGTTTCAATGGAATTCTTATTGGAATAAATTCATATGTAAAAAAAATACATTAAATTTCTATACTTTGTTACTTGCTACAAACATGCTCACCGACTTGCTCGTGCTTATCCACCAATCTGCCACGCAAAATTACATTGGTGCTCATCTAAATAATATGGACAGCGAAGTGAGGACATGCTGAGTGAAGATATACAGTGGCGTTGACACATTATTTCATTCTGCCTAACTACTAAAGTATGAAAGTAGGTATAGATGAAGACAATTAATAAATGAATGATGAATTGAACTTTTTAGCACAAATATCGTGACGAGAACGGAATAATGAAATGGAAAATAGTCGTTCGTTAAAACACGATATGTGTACTAACTTACATGTCACGTCTCCCTGCGATGTCGTTTCAATATTTACAACAAAAAGAAAGAGAGGAGTCGCAACACGAAGGAATCACATCGAATTATTGTAATCTACACGAATAGAGCTAGTGCACAGGTCGACACGGTCGCAAACACGTCAAGACATTCAGTGGGACGTCGCTTACATAATGTAGCGATTACAGTTGGAGCAATAGGGGGTGTCGTTGACGACGGGGAGCGCCTCGCGCGGCTGCGGCAGGGCGGGTGCGCCCAGCGCGATGCGGCCGTCCGGGAGGACCTCGTGGCAGCCCATGGGGATGCTGGGTCGGTGCGGTGACTCGGGCGCCAGCTGCTCCTGCGGCGTCTGCGTGCCCGTGCACACGCGCGCCACCGGTGGCGGCGGCTGCGGCGTGACGGCCACGCGCGGCGTGCGCGAGCGCGAGCGGTGCGTGCGGTGCAGGCTGCACGGCGTGCCCGCGCGCGCCACGCTCGCTCGCGAGTAAAAGTGAGAAGGCTCTGCTGGCCCGCAATATCGGGTTATTTCTATTCGCAATTCGATCACATAACTTACCAGGTTACCCGAGATTTCGGTGTTCGGGAAATTCATCGCGAATCCGAATTAGAACTGTGTGCAAAAATACATTTCGTATCGTAACCTGACTCCTGTCCTGACACCCTGTCAGAACCCTATTCGCAAAATCAAATTTAGCTTGCGATATGTGCTACCGTGTCGGCCCGCGCGCATCATCCGACTTACGTGATGAGTCTTTCGCACTCCTCGCAAATGTTCTGTCCGGGGGGCAAGCCTCCGGTATTGAGCGGCGCGTCAGGACGCGTGACGGGCGCCGTCACGTGGCGCAGGCCACTCACCGGTGCGGCCGGGGCGGCCGTCGGACCCATCACTGGTTCGACTACTATGCCAATTCAGAGTTTCATTAATTTCGATATGTTCTACTTTCCATCGTTAATGTTTGTTGTAAGTATTTATGAAACCTTTAATTTTACTCTTGCAAACTTTACTAATTCTATTTTTCGTCAAGATTATCTTTTTGAATTTCCAATATTTTTTTATGTATGCTGTCTAATTTATGTATCTCCAAAATATTTTCCCGTGTTGCCCGATCAACGTGTTGGTACTTTATTAGCATTATACACAAACTCAGTTTTAAGTCACATTCTGTCCCTGTCCTTTGCAGGCGTAGCGACAAAAAAAGTACAAAAGACGTCTGAAATTTAAGTATCGTTTGAGAATTTAAAAGCTTTACTAATGTAATATCGATAATTATTCTTTATACCTGGCTCGGGGTCGTTCTGTTCTTCTTGCAGAACCTTGAAAACGGCGCTTTTCTCAGCGTCATATGTCTTCTCATTCTTCTTAAAGTTCACTCTGTCAATCACAGGATAATTCTTTATTATTCAAATATCTAATATCATGTGTTAGTACTTAGCTATGCATAAGTACTTGTTCATTTATCAATTATCAGTTGAGTGAAGGATTAAAACATAAGTTAGCAATGTTATCAAATATATCATTCTGCATTTTTTTAAAACGGGACGGGACATCAGAGAACCTTTCCGGACATAAAATTCAAATTCTGTGCTTTTAAACAAAGGTACAAGTCTCATTTTGGAACAGTTCTCAATTTATGCATTCATAAGTAGCGAGCTAACTTACTGAATCCTCCTTCTGATTCCTTATATTTTTTAAATTGTTTTATCTGTGTCGTAATCAATATGTTAACATAGTTTAAGTAATACTAACTGTATGGGTAACGTGCCTGATTTAAAGTTTTATTAAATAAACTATTAAAATCATTTTACTGTTAAGATGTCACTGCATATAGCATTGAAGAGGTCAGTTTAGAAATTGTTCCTGGAGAGTTCATGTTTGAACTTTAGCAGCATCAACATTTGCTGCTAAAGTGGCCTTTAAAAGAATAAAGCCTTACCCGAGCACGCCTCCCGCAAGGACTTCAGTCTGCGCCGAGAGAGTCTCCGCGATCGTTTTGTCGCTGTACATGTTGACTGGAGTGTTGTACTGTTTGTTCACTATGCTCTTCACCGCGTCGTTGCCGTTCATCTAAAACCAAAATGTTTAGCTTTAGGTTTAAATTGGTATGAGCAGCAGCAGCTAAATATCAATCATAATGCAAATATAATGTTGTAGTAGTTCCATTCCTGCTCCTGATGCTGATTCGTCCTCCTGCCCTTTTCCCATTTTATTTGGCATCGGGGAGTACTTTTTCTTCTATAAGTACTACTATTTAAAGTAATTTCAGTGTCAACTTCTTTCCTAGCCATAATTATCATCTCTCACACAATCCTCTCTTCTCTCTATGTCTCTATTCTTATTGCCACAAGTGATATAGCAGACATTCGCGTCTGTCCGATTATGTGTCAATAGTGGACTGTGGATGATACTTACGTAACCAAAAGGCTTGGCGACATTGTTGTGACCAGAGCCGAAGGCGCGCGAGGGTTGTGACGTGGCCTTGAGAGAGGTGTTTGTGACGAGTGTCGGGGTGCCGCCAATAGACCTCGACCCAGGCCTGGGCAGGCTACCGGTTGGAGTTACGGAAGGACGCCAAGTGCCGCCACCACTAGAAGATAAACAAACCAGAATTTATTGAGCGATATTTAAAAAAATGTCAGGCATATTATATAGTATCAATGACGAATTCTTGAGTGGCGTCCTTAGTTTAGGTGGGGCAACGATCTACACAGAGTGCTTGTAGCGGCTGGATGAGATAAACCGAGGATCGAGTTGCTATCCAGTAATTAACTGCTGCAGGCACTTAATGAAGACAGTAACAACATTAAAGGTTTACCGTTGTACGGTGAGCTCAAGGTTGCCTCCAGCTGCGCGGATGGCGTCCTGCGCTTCCTGGTGTCTAAGCAGATATACGTCTGTGGTGTTGACGCGGATCAGTGCGTCGCCCGCTTGCAGACCAGCGCGCTCGGCTGCGCTGCCACCGTTCACCTGATCGACAAGAGAAAAGCAAAATGAGTAACTCTGCACCTCAAACAACAAGAGCTGACAAGATATGAGAAATAGCTGTCTGGTCCTTTCTCAAACTTTATTTGTAATTTGGATCTCCTATGGTTTGGTTGTGATTGAGTGACCCAGTCATCGTTCTTTTTACTTCGTTCGGTTTCGTTGTTTACGCGTCAATATTATTGGATCGCTAATGCGTCAATCTTTTACACGGAAAATGTGTTAATAGCTATTCTAATTTCGTTCTAATCAATTTGTTGACGTTATTTTAATACGTAACCTGGGGGACTACTACGAAGTGCAAAGTGCGAATGATCGGATCGGAGCGACACATGGCCAAACCGAATATTATTGAAAAATGCGAAAAAACGTTTGGACCGGGTCAGTCGGGTCGGGACCATGGTCAATTTTCGAAAGAGTGTAGGAGTGTAGGATCGGGACCGACCGAACCAAATAGTAACTTCGTAGCAGGAAACGGCCGAACATTCTTCCGAAACCACTTCGGAGTAGACCCCCTGTATTGAAATGGAATTAACCGTTTTCATGTGCATACAAAGTCACGTCTTACGAGACAGACGAAATAGTTTGACTCTGATTCCTAGTACGAATATTTCTATATCTACTATTTGCGTAGTACATACCCATGTATTCATGTACCTACTAAACGCCATTAACTACGTACCTGTTCCTATAGTAATGTATGGTATATTGAATGCGGGGTGAGAGCGGGGTGCGGAAGGAAGCTGTGATGATGACGTCAACATGAGATCAGCGCAAGCGCAGCTTGCCTGGTTCGTTTTTTAAAATAAATGCGAACTTTTTGCCTTCACCTCCAAAACACTGTCGTAATAGGGACTTATTTAGTTAAATGTTGTCCATAGACGGAATTTTATAATGTCGGTACATTTTTACAAAACAGCTGTTCGGCTAAATGACAACTTGGCGCGTTTGTATTGAAATGCCAGTTTTAATAAAAACACCATAATTACTACGCAGTTTTTTTACCAAATCTCATTTAGGTACAATTAAAACCACAAACCTGCTACTATCTAATTAAACTTCTGAAATTTTTGTTCTGGAGCCCATAGTTCCGTTTTATATTAATGTTTCAAAAGAGGGTCTTCCTATATCTAGTTGTAATGTTTGCAACATAAATTGATGTACGATAAAACATGGTTAACCTTAAACCTTAATGAGAAACAGCAACCATCGATTTCTTGAATTTCTGCGATTGGTAGTTCGGTACGTCTCGTCTTCGTGCAAAGATTTATTACTTAGCTGGTTTAATAATATTTAGTTTAGTGAGCCGAATATGCGTGGCACAGTTTGACCAATGTCAAGTGTATAAATAACTGCATACAACTAGGCTAAATTCCAGCACGGGTATGTTTATAAATTCCAGAGAAATTGAGTACATATGAGATAACCAGAAACTATATACTTGTAAGTATAATATCCGAGTAGTTAGGTACCTACATCTTACTTAGAATATACGAACAATGCTGAGATATTCATAGTAAGTATTTATGCAAATATATCGAACTAAATAGAACTTATTTTAAATGAGAATCTTCGTTGTCAGTCGAAAAAAAATAATGGTAAGTAGTTTAGTTACCTACCTACGTAGTATCTGTTCACTGCCGAGTCGTAGAAAACATATTAATCTTAAGGCGACAATTCGATGAACAAATGAGCACTTTGGAACTTTTAACTACGCTATTAATTATTCACTACTCGAAACAAATGCGTAATTAATGGAACACCGTGTCAGCTGTTAATGTTATTTACTATCTGACTCTGGCAGTATCGGTGGCAAGCCCTAAATTAGGCAATAGACAGTATACCACTTGTTCAGTTAGTGATGATGACGCAAGATGGTTTTGAAACGGAAAAACCAAAAGTAATAGATCGGTAGATTACCTAACCATGCATGTATGAGTATGACTCATCAAACTGCACTCACTTGCTTATCTTTTATGGGTATTTTAACTACTAATGTAGGACCATAAGAAAGGACATAAGTGATACTGTATTGGTACTTATGTTCTGTATGAAAGTATGTACTTAGATACCTACCTCAGAGGCAACCGCTGTACATAGGGCTTCTCTATAAAATTTTACTGTGAATAGCAAACGTGCAGGTAATTCTAATTCCATAAAAATGCAACTAAAAAGTATCATTCTAAAGCAATTTTTCTAGAATTGCTCTAGAAAGACGTGTATGATGTTGTGAGACTCGCCCACCCAATCTATACCATTTGTAGTTTCTACTATTAGAATTAAGATTCATATTGGTGCACCTGAAAAAACTACGTTACATCATTTGTAAAATATTGTATTTATTTATATAAGCTATACTAATTCAACACAAACGCTTACCTACCGTTCTTTGCGACGTTAATGAGTCAATTAATTACACAATGCACACGATATTAATACTGACTGATACGATTCACAATCATTCACGTAGAAACCACAACAACAACTGGCAAAAAGTGACACATCGCAACATATGTTATATGTTGCCAAGACATTTTACAGATTAACCTTTCCCTTCCCTCCCTCCCCCCTCAAGCGTCAGGCATGTTTCCTTCCGCTTCGTTCACTACCGGTAATTGGTAACTTGACCCTACCTGCCACAGAATTAATTTTATAGATCTGCTATAAAATACATACCTACATGGCGATGGCCCGACACATGCCTTGCAATAATTTGCGCGCGCAAAAACTGGCATTCCAAGAGGGTCGCTAGCCAGGTGGAACTGCACACCACCTTGCCATTGTCCGGCCTATATAGTTTTTTGTTTTGTAATTTCGTAACGTATGTATGTAATCATTATGTCAATTTATGTCATCTGAATATTTATTTTATGCAGGACCGATGATAGGTAGAGGAAAATTCATAGATAACTAAGAACCTCTATTGGATATTTTAATTCTTAGTAGGTTGTTGCTTTGATTGTGACTCTACGTGTTTCCTCAAGAAATATGAAATAACGCTTGTACCTATGTATTTTGAATAGAAAATCGGATCATAGGAGTTTATAGAAATTCACAAGCAACAAAGCAATTTTCATTTTCTTCATGGTTGGCATAGGTACAGGCAGCATGCTGCAGCAGCTGGTCTTGATAATTTAATTATGAAAATTGGTGCAGTTCATGAATATGTCACAATTCATAGGTTTTGAGCTTTAGTAGCATACATGCACACGTGCAGTCTATGAGTGTTCTCAGACCGGCTGCGGCGCCGCACGCGCGCCTCCCATATACGGCAACAGGAGTACAAGAACAAGAAATTAAATGCAACTCCGCCGCCCCGGCCCCGGTCGAGGCCGCGTCGTATTATGTTTTCTTTATTGTCTTCCATTCTTCTCTCGAAATACGCAGCCGGTGAACACCACGACTTGCACGATTATCATCCTTTCATTTTTTGTTTAGCGAGATTTTTAGCGGTTCTCATTTAAACTAAACTTGAATGTTAGAGGTCTAGCCTTTTTTAGAGAAACTGCAATTTGTGAAGGATTTCAAGTTCATTTCTTCAAGTTTGCACTCTCTAGCTAGGACGAACTTATTAAAGCCTGATATAGTTGGAGATCAAAGTAGGTAGATAGGTATTTACTTGCAAAATTTTCTCTCCTGAAAATATTATGATGGCAGTTGCCCAAGTTTTAACAACCGACGTGTTAATCTGTCCGTCACCTACGACACCTACTCACCTCTAAAATCTTCATTGCACTTGACACTCCAACATCTAAAATAAGCAGTGTGTCAAGAGACTGATGCGACGACGGTGTAATTTATTTATGAACGTTAGTCTTAGACGTTGTTATTGAAACTGTATACAGGGTGGCATGGACATCGACGCGACCTGTTACCATGGATTTAGTACATGATTCTGAACCTCCAGCCCTGCGTTGAAATCTGCGACAAAAATTTCTACGCTAGGGGGTTTAGAATCATGTGCCGAATTCATATTCATTTATCTCTACATTACGATATAGGTACCCACATTATCGGAAGGTGTCGTCTACTTTTATGTATTCTGATTTATAAGTATCGCATCTATCCATTAGAGACCCTGTATTTGTACGCATACGGTATTTATCGCTGCAAACCAGTGTGGTATGTAATTAGAATAGACAAATAGCGATAATCCACAGAAGGCGTTGTTGTCGTTGGTCGCCGTTCCAATTTCAAAACAAATCCCTGCCAGTACGTGACTCAGATTGTGTTCCATATAAACGACAGAACCCGAATAGTTACGCAACAACCAATGGCCAGCAAGCTCTACGCGATTCCGGTTAATAAGAGTGAAACTGGTACGTGGCCGTGGACATAAACACATCAGCAAAAAATAGGGATTGCTGCCTTAGAAATAGTCTTCATACATACAGTACAGACATTGCTCTAGAACGCAGCACGATTTTAAACAATTCAAACATCAAACAAAGCTATCATATTCCAGATTTATGTTCACAGCTGGTCCTAATTAGGTTGAGCATTTAGACAATAACTTTACGAGCTTTTGTTACAACTAAATTAGGATTATTTATTGAACTACAAAACTGCCTCACCAAAATAACTTTAACAAGGTGCAAAGACCTATAAAACCTTTGCCACCGGTTGACTTGACATGCAATTTAACTTGAATTTTGTGTTAATAGGATTATCTTTCCCCTGAAGAAACCTTTTAAGTTTATTTCGTAGTACCCACAAAAACTTTAATAGTATAACAGTGCATATCCAATTTCTGCTTTATAATACACGAAGGTCAAAACGGGGATACCCGTATAATTTTCTTTCTTTGTATTCAAGCGTAAGTAAACAAAATACAGGAAAACAAATATTAAGCGTTACACGGTTAAACCTTTACGGCCGGTTTAAAAGGATGGAGGCCAAATATTATTTTTAACTTTGGCATAAAACGAATATGCACGTATAACAATAACACGGTAACTGAAAATCGTTTATTGTTTGGAAGCACCGGAGCACTGACATTATGTACCTAAGTACGGTCGTAAAAATGTGAATTATGGATCGTGAAATTGTTTTACAAAAGCTCAAAATTACTGTAAACTTGCGAAGAACTATAACAATTTCGGAAACCAGATCAAGGTTTGGTCACTAAGCATAAGATCGTTACATTTGCATATTGTTAGAAATAACGAATCTAATAATCAAAGTATTATTAACGAACAGCATAATAATTTTAACTAGCTGATAAACGTAGAACTGTCCAAATTTCAAAAAATCATACAAAATAGGTACCTAAATAAAAAAGCTTTTTGCGGACGGCAAAGTGCTTTTTTCTTTAGGAATTTTGTATCCCGAATTTCATTTGTCCCGAATTTCATTTGTCTCGAATTTCCAATTTTCCGGGCAACTTTTCCAATTTTTCTTTCCCTAAAAACCTTATTCAGACTATCACGGACATTTTAAAAGAAAAAAACTTTCCTGCAAAAAAAAAAAAAAACAACCGACTTCCAAAAAATACGCTAAAAAGTGAAAAATAACTTTAATTTCGGAAGTCGGTGTCGTTGGGTTCGCATTTTCGTTGTTTGCCACCTACTTCCGAAATTAAAGTTATTTTTGCAAAAAAGTTTTTATTTTTAATTTTTAAGTTGGAATTTTTACCAGTAGTTTTGATTTAAAAACCAAACTTCTGAACCGTTTTTGATGAAATTTCTATGGGACCAATCTGAAATTATATCCTTACAAATAAAAAGAGAATTTTGAAAATCGGCTTATAAATAACGGAGTTCTGAGGTAACAAACATAAAAAAAAAATACAGTCGAATTGAGAACCTCCTCCTTTTTTGAAGTCGGTTAAAAATAGCCAAATCGTTCCAGCCGTTCTCAAGTGATGTGCTTACCAATGAACAGCATTTCATTTTAATTGATATAGGTACTTAGAAGAAATCAAATTGTAAATTGACATAATACAAGTTCAATAAACCGTACATGATTTGCTTGACATCTATTTAGCTAAACACAATCACGAAACATGATGAAAGTAACGCATGAACATGAAGAAGTACCGTTGGCATCAGGCAGGCCAATAGGTACCATCGTTTGCTATCTAAGTACTATTGACATTGCTAAACGTCATACCGATACGGTCAAACGGTTCATCGCGAAGATAAAAAAAATCAACAGCGATCCAGTCTTTGCGATAATATGTTCTATGTATTATATGTAAGTATGGAGATATGCATTGATCTTTCCCATGTTCTTATTTTGTGTTTATCATAAGAAAGTGTTGCCAAGTTGCTTTAGTTAGATCGTTAATTATAAAAAAAATACTCATTCTATCCTCGTGGTTGAACAATGTGTTTGATAGCCTGTTATCCCCATTGCTGGAGAGACCTCCCCAAAACAAATTAGCATTAAAATTGAGCTATTAATAAACCCAGACATGATGATCGAAACGGCATACCTATCTACATACGTTTGGGTTCAATAACATTTAATATTTCACTTCCATGTAGGCTAGACTAATATTTTAATCGCGATTCTTTAATCTTATGGTTGAATCATTCCATTCGTTGACAGCACTATTGTTCAATGAATATTACAATAATTATTAATAAAATTCATTTATTTCGGGTAACTAGGCCCATAGAAGACAATTTACAAAACATTTCACACTAATAATATAATATACTTAATAGAAAAAAAAAAAAAAAAAAACCGGCAGATCAGTGCCGAGATACAAAAATGTATACTAACAAATAATAATAATAAAATAAATTCATAATAAATGTCAAAAATTTAAAATATGATAGCATTCAAATTAAAATTATAAAACTACGACACTTTAAATACGTACGAGGACGTACAATACAGTCAATTAAAAACACACAGAGAGACACAGACGGACACAGAGTCATTAATCACAGTTCAGTTTCACATAACGGATTTAAATGACTGCACTACCACTTGCTACTGTTTTAACTGCAATAAGTAATTATAAGTATATACACAACAATAAGTAATTAACTCAGTCGTAAAAGATTTAAGGCAAGTAAGAACTTTGCAGACTCCTTTGAATTTGACCCATTTCGAACGTACAAGTGCAACCATTCCCAATGTTATGAAAAACATTTTCAAATAACAATGAATTATAATGCATGTTTACACAAGCAATACATTACACATACACAAAAGTGTTTTAGGACTTTCCTAATATTTTTTGTTACTTAGTGACGAGTGTCAAACAAGCCCCAACGGGGTCAGCTAACAGTTAATGAGTTGGTAAAAGCTCCTTTAGATAACTAATCGTGCATTAACAAATGTATCTTGCTTGTAGTGATAGATACATAGGTACTTATGTAGACCTGCTAACATAGTAACTACCTAGTTTTCTTATTTTAACACATTTAAAAATTGGACTATCTTCACCAAAATCCTACTGTATTTTTTTATCGCCACGTATCTACGGGCTCTTTATATAAATCTACTAATTCAAAACTTACTTCGGCAGTTTTATTGGCTCTCTTTATGTAGCTAAAATAGCCGTATGAATCGACCATAAAGTCTAATAAATATAATGTGTGTTTGATATTCTGCAATCGTCTAAAAATAGGATGTATTCAAATGCACATCTATAATAACAGGAAACCGATGTAGGACAACACTGATGGAGTTACGTAAGGGAATTAAAATTGTTTACCAATTAAAAACATATTTACTTTAGTATTTAGTATAGGTACTTGTTATTTTTAAGAGCACATGTATAATTTGTACCTATGTATTACTATTCTTATAGAAACCGTCGGGTGTCGCCGGTTATCGTCTTCGTCGGTGCTCGCTGCCCGTCCGACACGCGCGTGGGTGGACGAGAGCAAATATCTCTACTTGTTTGTGGACTTTGTGGTTATAATCTCTTATTGTTATATTAAAACGAGATCACAGATATATTTGTGTCGACTTTCATTGTAGACCTTTTTTTATTAAATTAATCGTTTCGTGTTCTTATAAGTATTCGTTAGGAATTTGTGACTATTATCATTTCACTTACCACTTCCATAATTATTATCTGCGTACTCGATCTAGATTATACCTCTTTATGATCAATTATTAAAAGTGAATTAGTGTGGGTACATTCGATCTTATTGAATAGATATCAGACGAGCTAGGTCTCCTTGTACGAAGCCTGTTCTTTTCGTCGCGATTTTTTATTGCACGATTAATTTCGCTCATCCAAAAAGTAAAAGTGCCTGCCTACCTCTCATCGTCCTTTATAAGTATATCTACTGCATACCTAATTGATTAATATCTTCATCTCACTATAAAAGCTATTAGCTAAATATAATATTGCTATTTCGTGGTTCAACTTCAGCCTGTGATTAGTGAGCTTTAATTACAAACTTATTGACTACCTGGTTTAATAACTGGATATTGATTCGAATCGTTGCATTTACTAACCTTCTGAACGACGAGGGGTGTGCCGAAGTCTTTGCCGCCCTGCAGACGGAAGCCCAAGGGCTGCTGGTCGGCTTTGTTCAACCGCACAGTTAACAACTGTGCCATCTGTCAACAAAATACAAACAAAACATTAAACGATGTTTAGACAAATACTTAAACCCTAATCATCTAAGCCCTCAGTTGTATTTCCCTAATGATCGAAGTGCCGCAGACTCTAATGTATAAATCCGATGTAAGTACCTACATACAATAATGTATTTATCTC
The DNA here is from genome assembly GCA_911387795.2 of Apamea monoglypha. Lineage (NCBI taxonomy): Eukaryota > Metazoa > Arthropoda > Insecta > Lepidoptera > Noctuidae > Apamea > Apamea monoglypha. Next base: position 8,817,975 of record OU426918.1, read on the forward strand.
CTTTTTCGTCTGAGCTAATCCAAGTACAAAACACAACTAATATGTGCTGAAACTCTAATGAACACGCAATTGTTTGTCAATTTATTGCGTTGGCAAAGATCCGCTTGTGTTGAAAATACGATACGTTTACACGTTTGCCAGGTAAAAGTAATTATCATTCCCGAAAGAATGAAATTGGAAAGTGCGTACAAATAACGATTAAGTAATCCGTTGTACCATTAGCCTGGCATTTGATCGACCCAATTGAAGATTTATTTTCTGTCGGGCCCAGCCCAGCCTCACTGACCGCGCGCTGTAAGTATGCAGACATCTTGCGATCTATTTTATCTTCGATCAAGATCTAAGTGCAAACCAAAAGACATCAGTGAAAGGAGGCTGAGAGCGAAGCTCGTTTATTTATACAAGGAATAAACAATAATCAAATCATTTATCGTTTTTCGGAGGTCTTAGATTTCTCTCCGTGATATTTTAAATTTGATTAAAAAAGTACTGATAGTATCGCAGTTCTCTAATGCTGCATTCCTGCTCCATGTTGTGTGAATACCAAATGCGGAACGATACACATCAGTTGTACAGTGTACCGTACTTTTATTGTATGGGAGAATCTCTCGGTAAGTAACAATAACAATATCCACCTAATACTTAAGTCTTACTTACCAACTTACAAGATATTTTTTTTTGCATGAGTTTTATTAGGTAGAACTAGAACTAAGAGGAGAAAATTAAACCTAGACGAGATAGGCACCAACACCAAATAGATAAGTATGCATACCTACGAGTACCTAATCACAAGATGTCAATGCTGTCATCCTATCTAATTATATTAACCTTTTGCCCTCGCGTCGCAACTTAATTAAAAGATAAATGGCGGCGATGCTTTATGACTAATATTGGCAGAAAATATTCCATAAATCATTCATTACCTACTGAAATTCTATTTTAGAGTTAACAACTGTGCTACGGCCAGCCCAGCCAGCATCCGCAGTTTTACGAGGAAGCTTAAACATCGTCCGAAACGAATCGCCGCCGGTCACGTTCAGCTAAATATCTAGAAAACTGAAATGCCATCAAATTATAGAGTTTTTTTTAGGTATATCTACCGCTGCCATTTTTTCATTTAATTGTTCAAAAGATTAAAAAGAGCGAGCAATTAAAGAATTGTCTGGCGCGATGTGCAAAAACAAAGTAGTTGAGACCAAAATAAAATGCAATGTAATTTATGCAATTGGTTTTTTTTTTACAGTTCTGATTGTTGTGGCATTCCTCAAGCCTTGCCCGCTGCATCGGCGCGCGCGCCAATCAAAAGGTCGCGACACTCTTCAGCTGACACTTATGTCTTCATCAATTCGCTTCAATTCACGATAAAAAGTGGTAAGTAACGAACTAAACAAGCCGTTTGTTGTTAATGAGGTGACATTCAGCCACCGATTTCACAATTGCATAAAAATATTTGATATTGCTCATGTTTTGCAAGATTTGATCATTCTTTAGGCACCTATGCTTCCATAGGAGGCTTTAGTATAGGTCGAAAAACTATGGAAAATATGGACTCGATATAGGTACTTCATTAACGTCTAGCTACTTATTCGCATCGGTAACTTTTCATAGATAATTTTCAGCCTCAAAGGACTCTCATAAGATTGTACCTATTTGCGACGTAGATGCGTAGGCGGTACTGGAGGATAGATATATATATGATACATCCATGCTACCGTGATGGAAAATTTAAATAAAATCTATATAGTATATAGTATATAGCATAAAATACGTACGTATATAGTATAAAATAAACATTCTGTACTTACCAATAGACACAATAATAAAATTCAATAACATATCTCTGATGCATCTCTATCACTATTAGATGACTAATTTAAATATGTAAAATTAAGTGTTCAAACCACGTTGTTAATAGAAAGATTATGTTCAGTTAGATATTTCAATGACATAAAATAAACCTATAATAGACCGCTTCTCTCATTATAATTTCAAATAAGTTTGTTTTGTATTGATTTTCCTGCAATCATCTCGCATCTTCACAGCATTGTTGGCGCTGCGTTTACAATGTCATCTCGAAGCCTTTGTTCGTGATTGAACGTAGTTTACAGGGGACTGCCTTATCTCAAGAATGCTGTATATGATAATTATTATAGCTTCTTTACGACTCGGACGGACTTAATGTGTTTTTACATTCGATTTTACTAAGCATTCCAATAGGAATCCAAAGTATGAAATATATTAAAGTAGTAGACAGGCGCGACGCGACTCTAGCAGAACAATTTCCATGAAGTTTTCATAGAAATGGTTCGACTAGAGTTGCGTCGCGCTGTCCCCTCTGTCGGTCTGCTTGCCTTTTCGTTTAAAATATTTCATTTGCTTGTCCTACAGCTCATTTTTACCTATTAAATGTCAAGCTAATTAAGTAGTAGGTACCAGCACGCAATTAAACATAGTTCTTCAGTTACCTATAAAAACAGCGTTTTCAGTAAGTAAGTAGCTCAAAAAAACCAGACAAAAATGTTGTTCGTTGACCCACCCAACAAACGATAAACAGATAGCTTGATAGATTTGATAACAGCCGTGGTTTCTGCTATTTTTAGACAGGGACAACACCACCATACGATTTCCGCTAATACTCTGCAGTCGTTCCAAGAATTATCAATGTAAACATATTGTTCAATATATTTTACGTTTGATTTCTTCTTCGGATTGTTAGTCACGCGTTAATCGATGACGTCAGCGGTGGCGATGGCGGTGAGTAACCACGAAAGCCCGCGTCCGCTGTCGGTCACAGAAGCGATTACCTCGGTATTTAGGTGAAAATAATGGAGTCGTTATGATATGTTATGATTACATCTCCCGTGAGCCTATGCCGATTGTGTTTTATTTTTTTATTTAGCCTACACTGTCCCACAGCTGAACAAAGGCCTCCCGCAAATCCTTCCATGAATCCATTTCTAGAGCCATATTACCTATATGTTATATTATATGTATTAGCTAGGTTATATTATATATGTTATATATATTAGCATAAATTCATCAAATTTCAGTTTATTTTCTTCCTCTCAGTCGACCAACTTATTGAGAATGTAATACATAGTAAAAATACTACTATCAAAACTATTTACATACTAGTTGCGCCCCGCGGTTTCAACCGCATAAGTTTCGATCCCGTGGGAATATCGGGATAAAAAGTATCCTATATGTTAATACTGGTTATAAACCATATGTGTGCCAAATTTCATCCAAATCCGTTCAGTAGTTTTTGCGTGAAAGAGTAACAAACAAACATCCATCCATTCATATAAACTTTCACGTTTATAATATTGGTAGGGTTATAATTAACCCGAAAAGCACTTTCGGTGAAAACAGAAAGCAAGCAAGCATCGGTCGCACAGTAAATCATTTTCTTCGCCAAATGAACAGAACCAGTTCTTTTTTAAACTAACCTCGCAAAGGTTGAAACCGGTAGTTTAAATCAGTAAACGTTTAGCTGGCATACAAACACCTTTAATTGTTTTAATGAATACATTTTTAAATGACTACCTATAAACTAACTTTAAATGAGCTATTGAAAGTTTGTAGAAGATGACAGTAGATAGGTAGCAAAAGTTAGAATAATGTTGTAGCAAATTCTAGCATAGTTTTCTACAATTTCTACACTCTTTGTTCACGGAGAGGGTGCATAATGTATTAGCTACTACCCACAAACTGAAAGTAAATGGTACTTACGCGAATTTTCGCAAATAATTAACTAGTAATATTGATTGTTAATTTAACGAGCAAGTGACAAGTCAAATACGTATTATATACAATGTTCTCACACCTGCGCAAGCGCATAGGATAGCGGGAACTAATGTGGGATGCGTGGGAGTCTCATTCCACAATATAAATAGAGTATAAATCTACCGTTACTTGAAACATCCATAGATTACAGATTTAAAAAGGAGGCATTCGCTAGAAGGTGAGGTAATACTTGAAGATCATAACTTGGAAACTATTTACTAATCTTGAAAGTGAAATATTTACGATACAGAAGAAGTGATGCCATTTTGTGTGTTGTAATTACAAAACACATACGTGTGTTCAACATTGTTTACTCAGCTGTGGCCTTGCGAGGTCGCGCTGTCGACAAAGCCTCAAAGGCTAAAAAGTCGATCGATACTGTTAATGAGTACGAAACGATAATGTCGAGAGCGTGATCAATAAACCGCGTGGGCGTACGGCGCAGCTTTTGCATTGGGTTGTGTATGAGACAAACGCATATTGCATGCCAGAGCAGAGTCCGGTCAGGCTCAGGCCGCCGAGGTGCCGAGGTGTCGCAACGTTCGCTGCTGAACTATTCGAACCAGCTGACGCGACATGGCGCCGTCAAACCGTTCGTGCTGCGACTCGACTCACCGATGAATGATGTGATGTTGCATATTTTATTAATTTACAATACATTATTTTTACTCATTACTTTGGCTGACAAACAGCCCTTGTGATCAATTTGGACTGCCAGCGATTATTTTAAGTAATGTTTTCATCCATATTTAGTACCTACGGTGCATGAAATCGAAAGTGTCAAACCTACGCTAAGATCAGACTACAAAGAAATCTTTAGGTGCAACTGTGTTGACACCTATTTGAATTGGCGTGCCCAGTATATCCTTCCACTGCAATCTCCTACCTTTACAAAGGACCTACATTTCTGCAACCTTCCTTTTATCAGCCATGCGGGTGTCGCTGTCGTTAAAGAAATCGTTAAATGAATATAGCATAGCAGAACACCATATTCATTTAGGTTAAAAGGCCATAAAACTATGCAGATTTTGCATACCATTTCGGTTACTTTATTGAAGGTGTTTAGCATACCTACATTCTGTATCTTCGGCATTTGGAAATGCTCTCACTAAATAATGACAAGCTACGATATACCTACGGGCTCTTGGAAATCAAGCCTAGTTTGTTTCTTCCCACAGATGTTGAAAAATTGCTATAAAATCAGTATGTAGCAGGATTTTTAGCGTATTTTTCATTTGGTGTTTAAATATAGTTTAGCCTCGCGTTATTTCTGTAAGCTTGGTGTCGGTTGCGCCGCTCGCGCAGGCGTAAACTTGGCACTAACACTGCCGGTCGGCTGTCAACGTCGCCGTCGCACGTCAGTCTCCAGGATTTAACGTAATTTAACGTCTTACAGCTAAATATGAGGTAACTTGTTGTATAACTGTGTATTAATGTCAATAACCCCCAAACTGCAATGTAAAAACCTTGGTGCGTAAATATAGAGCGGTTACGAAAGAGTTGGCGATCTGCCATCGCGTCGTTCGGACGCCTCACTGATAACGTACTTCACAAACATAATAACTTTCGTATTTGATTATCCTAAGATAAGCTTACCAATACCTACACAAGTAGAGGTAGTAGCCATAGATTTATGGTAGTACGAGTAGCTCAGTGAAAACGGCCCTGACTTACCGACCGAAAATTAGTGTTTGGGATTTCGGTCCAGAAATAGGAAACACGTGTTTCAGGGTTTCTTTTTTAATTCTACCACAAAAGGGGGTGAAATATAAGATTAAAGTTTGAATAGGATATTCCGAATCTACGCAAATGCAAACGAAGTTGCTGGCAAAGTCCAGCACTTCGTTTCTGTACATACCTACGTCAGGAATAGTTAAAAAGAAGTTCTGTTTGAGTTTGTGCAAATGCACATATTTGCGTTGGAATGTTTTGATATCCCAGTATTCCAAAAAATCTAAATTTATACTTGGCTCTCTACGCCTGACGAAAGTGGGCGTGACAAAAGTTATGTGACAATTTGTTATCTACCTACATTTTGATTGCCTTTAATTCATTCTACAATAACTAAAGCAGACGATGTCCAATAAACCCATCTAGAGCTAAACATAAAAAATGAAAAAGACTTTATAATGAAGACTTGGCTTTGGCATCATTAGCCAGTGATCTTTAGTTGTCTTTCCCGTCCCGACTCTTACCAATGCATAATGGCAAACATTTGGGGTGAAAAGCTTTGTCGATTTAGGTTCCTCCTAAACCCCCGCACATTATCCTCGTCTTGTTGCGTTTGCAGAATTAATAGTCAGCCTAAAATTTTCCCACTGATGGACACAGGCCTTCTCTCGGTGAGAGGTAGGCCGTAATCCACCACGCGGCTGGAACGTTCGCAGAATAATGCTTTCAAAATATCACTGCACTTTTTCGCAGGGCAAGTAAAAGCGCAACTAACTTTAAACTAATAGTTTTAGTTTAGACCCTTATTTGGTATAACATTTCAAAAATTTCAGTAGAGGTGTCTTTTATTATAAGTGCCTTTTATAACGTAGGCAAAAAAACAAAAAGCACAAGTAACATGCCGTGTCTCCTGGCGTCTCTCGCAAACCGCAAGTCTCCACTTAAATGACGCGCATTTTCAGATACGTAATAAAAATAAAAATAACATTCATTGATGCGAACACCAAGTTCAATGTTATTGTGCTTAAAATACTTTACACACAACATTGCTACGAAATTACTTTTGTCATTGAAAATACTTAGCGTCACAGCCAGGCGAATTTTTAGAATAGCCCCGGCTGTATGTGTGAATATGTAGCATCATATGTGTCAAGATAAAGAGAAGTTTTGGCAGACCACCAACAATATTAAACTCTATCCAAGAATCTACGAAATTAGACGAGACCGTAACCATGAAATTAATTTACCTGCAGTCATTATACGTCTACCTAATTCTAATTTAATAAGTAAATTACTTATTTACTTTGAAATGTGATACAAAATTCTTAGCAAAAGCCTAATTTAGGCTGAGAGCCCATTATGGAACTAGTTTACCTACCTTTTTCAGAGTGCTACAATCTCACACATGATCTTGACACAGCGGCACAGATTCATTGCATTGTATTTGCAGATATCTCCTTACGAGCATTTTGTGGTCATTCCAAGAAGGTACATACAAGTATGGGCTGATGTTGACGTCACCTCGTTCGACGCATATGAGTAACGAACGAAATAAATAGCCACGTTATTGTTCTGAACCAATTCATATATCATCAAAGTATGTATGAGTTAAGCAAAACGGATGTGCACGACTGATCCCGGTGCCATATTGACATCTTTATGAATGACACACAATTCAGTCTGTATCTAACCAGCCGACAACAAAAGTTTTATATCTGCCTACGTCTTCAGCTGACCTGATAACTGATACAGACATAACCGACACATTTATTTTGAGTCATATACATTACACTCTGATAAATAAGTGTTTCTATGACCTACATAATTATTGCACTACGAATAGGTACTTAGATCAAAATGCCTTTACAAAAGTTGGCCTGGAGTGCAGGACAGGACACCTAAGCAACGTTCTCTCCCTATACAATATTCTATCATACTAGCTAGACTCATCTAGTGAAAGTCCCATCAAATTTTATGGTGCAATAGAATCGCAGCACACACAAACAGCGAAATAAACAACTATCAAAGAAAAAATCTTTAAAGTTCAAAGGTTAATGGAGGCTAATTGTGAACCGATACGAACGAGCTTTTATGACCCACTTTATAGAAGGAAGACGCAGTCCCGCATTTTCATTCAACAAAACAGCCGAAGATGTTTTAAAGTTTCAAAAGTTGGCTGATCAAAAACTTCAGAGAAGACATAAGTAGGATGGGGCAATCAGAAGTTTAATATACAAATTAAGCAGAGGTGTGTTTTATTGCTGCAATTAATGTCTGTTGATATTTAGACTAGAATATTCCATTTCTGAGTATTACTGGTTTAAAGCAAAATAAACAATATTTGGCTATACCTCTCTAAATCCTTGCTCTATAAATAAGCAAGGCAAGAGAATAATTAAGAAGAAGTAACTCAAAGGAGAACTCAAGATTGTTGCTGTTTTTGAAATAGACATTTTTATGGTGGAGAATCTCCATCGCATCGAACAAAACGACGAACATGTGGATATTACAAAGTGGAAGATTACAATGTCAAAAGGCGAACATTACTTTTGCAAGCACTGGAGCACCTAACCACACATAAAACCTTTTCTTCACCTCAACCTGAACGATGAGTTCACCACAAATATTTGTATATAGTATAAAGAACACCTTGGACACCAAGTAAAAATGAAAATATGCGAAATGTAAATATGGTATCATGCATAAATTATGCGTAAAAGTGCAACAGACACAAAACACACAGTGATGTAAAAGCAATAAGGCTCGATCGACTATGAGTAATCTAAACCGTACCCAGACAGACGACCCTTATGATTCATCGTTTAAGACCCAAGGATTAAGAAAACTTGAAAATAAAAATCGAGGTGAGGAATGTCAGACAAACAAAAAATATTTGAGGATGTAAACGAAGTGCCGAATGATCTTCAAAATACTGAACCGCTTGACCTCGATTAATATATAGATACAATTTAATTTAAACTCCAAATAACAGTTTGGGTACATTTTGAGAATGACTTTGGAATTCAGACGCTTCCTCCTCGTCAATATAAACAAACCTAACCCGATAAACACTACAGTTGCCTTGTATTCCTCAGTTATGTATATGATAATAACAAAATACGTCTTAGTCTAAATAGAAAACAAGTTTGCTCTATCGATAAATGAACTTGGCATTTGCATGTAAATTGTTATGGAAAAATGTAAACAGAAGGTGTGAAGTTTATGAAAACACAAAGAAAATTTTGAAAGATACGGTAGTTTAGATAATTCCTTAGACCTATCAAGCTGCAGTAAGGTAATAAATTGGCGCCTATTTAGTAGATTACAGTAATATACATAGGTATAGGTAAGGTTTAAAATCACTGCTGTGGATAAATAATGATAGGTTATTAGTTAAGCTGAACGTTAACACCAGCCATTTTTTCTTGGGTATCTATCTCGCATAGGTACTATGTATTTATATTGATGATATCAATAGCTAAACACTGTGCAAAAAATTGGTTGTTCCGTGATTCTTTGGAGGATGCTACTCACGCGTTTGTAAATAAAATTCACGACTTATCTATGGTTAAGTTAACGGAATATTTTATCATTAATCATGAGCCATGCACCTTGCACCATTTAAGGTGGCGGTCTGTAACGACATTTAAATTTTCCTACTTATTGTCAACTCAAAATAAAACTCAAGCAAGCGTTGTCCTTCGAATTCATTAATGACTCAATGTCTAGGTACGTAAATTAGTTGGAAATTGGTTGGTTGATTCGTAACTTGGTCAAGTAGGACTGGTATTAGCTATATAACAAACTGGTTATTTGTAACAGGAAAAATATAAATAAGTAGGTACGTATACTCATTTACGTACTTAGTTATTTATTTTCATGAGAATAATGCGGGCTGATGATTTCATACAAAAGCTAATAAAGGAAAAACATTAATAACTGGAATTATTTTAATGTGGATAATAATCAAATGTTGCCTACCTAAGTTTACATTGATTTCTGTGACGTGTTTTAGCTACCTAATAATTTCAGGAGTTGCATCTAACAGCCTAAATAGTACAGCCCAATTCCTGGAAAATCGAATATCTGTAAGTTATTGTTGATGTCTGCGGTTTACTGACTGGGATAGGTACAAAGTAAAGTAAATCCACATAAAACACCAATTGGTATTATTTGATATAAACTTTAGTCTGCTCATCTATAGAACGCAAATCATCTAAAGAATTAACGTCAAGTGAGTTGTTCGCAGCGAAAAATCAGAAAGACATAAAATAATGATGCAGCAAAGCCTTGCATTATAAAATCAAAGGGCTTGCAAGTATGAACGTTTTAAAATTCCCTTAGTTTGGGCCGTTGCACTCTGGCTGCGGGACTCGTCTAACCGGCCCGCTATCAGTCCGCGGTTCGATTCATCGCGCGCCCGTGCCCAATGTGCTGGGATATCACCAATCGTAACTGCAGGCCATATTCAAACTCACTACCATGGAAACGGCTCTACTGGGAGGTACTTAAACTACCCACTGCACCGATAGCTAAGTGGGTACCGAAGGACTTCTTGTTAAAAATGTTAACTTTGATTTTTCGATGTTCCTTCCTAAGCTAACTGAACTTCAAGACAAATTGACATGTATTACTGAGAAAGATATCTACATATATCCTTCTTTGTTGATAATCACCATTCGCAACGGGTACTCCATGCATGTTGGTGTTTTTCAGACAATTATGGTGACGAAAGCCGGCTTCATCCCGATTATTTTTTCGTTCACCGTAAATGTTAGGTTGGTATTTAATCAAGTTCAAAGGCCTAAATGAAATAAAATTCCATCTTTTTTAGATAAACATGACTTTGTACCTCAGTAATAAATTCAGATATATTTTATTGTTACCAATTAGGTACCCACATTAAATAATTAGTTAGAATCACACATTGAATACCATTGCAAATAGATGTGCTCGACAATTCAGTCTGCCTTTCAGGGATGAGACGCATACATCGCTCTAGACTACTCTTTCTTGGATTCTCGACATAAACTACCCACATACCTACTATCATTGGATAAAATAAACATATTCAAGGCTATCGCATAACCAACGTTACCGAGTTTTTTTTTTTTAAATAGATCAATATTTTCTGGCTTTTTCGAAAGAGGATGTTTATCTTGAGAAATCAATTGAACCACCTGCTTTCGACCATAACAACTTAGCTTGATGGACAGAAAAACGTTTTGAAAATATTTAACAGCATGTTTTATGTAAATATTCATGAGAACTGATTGTATTTAGATGGGTAGGTAGATTTAATTTTAAGATACATCGAAACTAAATTGCAGTTCACGATTGTTGTTAGTATACAGGAAATCGAGTCGTGTTTGCTGAGATGTAGATAATTACTCTGACAATGAAGCAAAAATGCGGTAATATTGTAAGGTCCAGCACCTCATGCGGTCTAGCAATAACTCCAATGTTTCCCGCTTCAACTCTTCAGTATAATTGCCAATTAGATTTGCAGTAGTTGCCAACAACTGTTAGTAAGTTTTTATCGGCAATCGCACACTGGACTGACTCACTGGCCGCGACACCCGGCCAACAATTGGCGCTTATGCAATTGACCAGCTTCCAAAATTGGTACTTTAGTTCGGTTTGGGCCTAGATTTTAAACCTAAAAGTTGGTTTATAAACGTATGCGTAGACTTGGTATTTATTGGACATTCCGGCGTTTTATTGAATGGCTGCGCAAATATTTTCATAATTAGTCTTGTTTGGCTAGGCGGTGTTATAATAACGTATGACGTTTATTGCAGACTGTATAATTTATCCTGAACCTAATTTAGTTTTGTTCGATCTTTGGTCGGTGATTTCTCAAATCCTGGCACTCCCATCATGATAGTAGTTGAAAGTCCTCCTTGAACTTTCATAGCTTTATAAATAACGGACGAGGCACTCATCCCTCGACACCTGAATATTGATAGGGTCGGTCGGCATCCCACAATTTGTTATTTGATAAGCATCCAATATCTACGAACATCTCGAATTTCTCACAACCTCCACTGGAAGCGTACTCCCAATTTAGCACGTTACTAGCGCTATAGTTTCTGAGAACAGCTGTTTATTTTAAAACTGCGATGCGGTAATACAATATAATACGGGGTCGTCTCGTCCTCTAGACTATATCTGGGGGATACTCACTTCGGCGGCCGATAGCTCGACGATCGGGGTAGTATTCTTCACTTAGCACTGTCAATCACTGGTTCAAAACAAGGCGCGCGACTGTTTCTAAATTGGCGATTGCGCTCGCGAGTTATATTTAGAGCGGTAATACGACACCGGGCGCGGGTGAGAGTCGTTCGGTCGTGGAGTTGAGGCGAGCGGCGGCGCGCGAGTGAGCCGCGGCCGAGAGCGGCCCGCCCCGCCCCCCCTCACCCGCCGCGCCCGCGCAGCCTCCCGAGGACGATACCCTCGCAAACCAGCTACGCTAACATCCCTTTGTGAAGCTTAACACACAGCGCTACATGTAACACTGTACCGACAGCCGACTTACTCGAGGGCCCACGTATCGTCGAGACCCTTGACTTCGGAAATCACAGTCTTCAAACCGAACTGGGCTTTATATTGGGTGGTGCAAGATGCAATACTTAATGACAACATTTTCGCGAAGGTAAAGCCTTCCATAATCCTCGAACACTGACATAAAGTTGTTGCCTGCAGATGTTTTATAAGGATGCATTTCGGAAAATATGCGCAAACGCAGACTACATCAGATATTACCACTTACCCCTTAATACCACCGGATGTCAGATGCAAGGACTCCATACCTCAGTTGTCGATATTTGACCACTTTTCATCATTCACTTATAGGACTGTCAGTGAACTCTGCCCTGGGGATGATGTACGGGGAAAATAAAAGAGATGGATACGTTTGGATATAAAATATTATATTCACTCGCTCTCAGACCATACAACAACCGATCCGCAAACACCTCATTAATAAACTCTATAAAAATAACTTAGTTAATCTTCAACTACTCCTCTTCCACCTCATCATCTGTTGTAAATTCACTTTCGTTGGCTCCCTGTGAAAAAAAAAGCTTAGTCAGAATGTTTTATAAAAATCAATATTATTGATCTAGAATCCAAACGTATACGACAAATAATAAATCCAAAAAGTTTTCCATTTTGGCCATTCGGACGGAACGTGGAATTGAATAAAAACGGATAACTGAAGACCAATTCCCGTAATTAAAAACGTTTAAAATCTAGTCGCAATCTCATCTCGGCGACAATCAATGTCAAAAATGTCGGGAAATTAGAGTTATTTTTAACTAATTGAGACTGAGATCAGACTGTGAACGTTCTTAAAATTACGAGAATTGTCCCTCTGGTTGTAACTGAAATTTTTCCTTGTTGGGATTTGCAAGTATTACCATAGATTATTTTAGTTGTTTTACCGATTGTTTAAAATATGTCACGGGTTTTCCTGCTTCAAATAAAAAGCGTTCGATATACCGCGGTTCAGACACAAGGAAGAAACGATTTGATAAGCTTAAGGCTGGCACAAACTAACAGTGGGTCAGACTATGATGACGTAAATGGAAAGAAAAATTAATATTGTAATGAGTTAGCCATTAAACATTCAATCTTTTGTCAAATCCGATGTCAAGTGAATTAAGTGGCTGTTGTTAACATGAGATTTGACTTCCTTAGCTTTTAGAACATTGAGGGTCATTGGTGGGTCAGAAAAACTTTTTTTATTATAGGAGCTTGGGCGTAGCTAGCCGCGGAGAAGATGGCGGGACGTCAGAGAATGTTTTCCTCAAGATATAGCGAGCAAAAGCGCAACTTCCAGGGAATTGAAAGAAATGAGCCCCGAGCCCAGCCACAGAAGTGGAAAAACGCAGGCAATAGAAAAAAAAAAATCATGATTTTGATGACTGGCTTGTTATAACAAGGCAGTCATCAAAATCATGATTTTTTTGATACATGATGGTCATCAAAACGGTGGTACCATACATAACAGGCATTGCATTATGTTGATAAACTTTCTACCGCTCCCTTTCAAAACGCTTGTGAGTTTACTGTATGTTGGGTGTGATTATATGGCTAGAAATGGGTGACTACTGAGATGACGACTTACAGGGACGTATGAAAGAAAAAAGCATGTTGCGACGAGCCCAAATAAATTGGGATAAGTGCAAGAGAATCTTGATATTTTGCTTGTGTTTGTGTGTGTTATAATCGTACATGACACATACATAACATCACGCCTGTAATCCCCGAAGATTTAGGCAGAGGTGTACTTATAGTAAATCGTCATCATCCATGTTTTTAATGTTCAAATGTTTATTGTTTGTATTTCCAGTGCGAGCCCCATATAAAATATTTTTCTTTTTTTTCTTTATCAATCATACCTGATCATCTTTATCGGTGTCAGAGTCGCTGAGGTCCCACTGCGGGTGCTCGGCGGGCACAGCGGCCGCCTCCTTCACGTCCAGCTTCATGTCCTGCTGCTGGTCCATGCCGATGTACGAGTCTGTCACATACAACAATATGTTAGCATACATAAACAGTCTATATTGTTCCCACTGTTGGGACTCTGCTGCATAACAGACAATACCTTTCATTTAGACAGTTCAATAACATTAATTACGTCATTTACGTTGTCGAGGAGATTAATTTTTGAAACATATAAAGCAATGGATTAGAATTTTCATTCAAAATCTTTCGGATTTTGATTGAAAGTGTGTCACACAATTAGAGTGCTGGAGTCCTCTTTGTGAGAGAACGTGGGTCAAAGCCCACCACGCGGGCGCTCATTAAGAGTTGCTGGATAAGTAATTGGTCGTTACCATTGGCATTTACCACTAATGACATAGACATATCATTGATATACATAATTCTAATGTATTTGAATGGTGTAAGTTCTGTTCTATTTAAAATAAATACATTACATAGACCAGTAATGTGAATACTAGGGTGATAGGATTGACATAATGTTAGAGCGAGATAAGATGTCAGGAGTTCAGAACTAATTCGAAGTAGGGTATCGGCCAGCACAATACAACCAAGACTATTCTATTGACACATACGCTTGGAAAATTTGCCTGCTCTACAACAAGAATAGCATAATAATCAGCCTATAATGTTCCCACTGCTGGGACACAGGCCTCCTCTCTTCAAGAGGGAGTGGGCTATAATCTACCACGCGGGCTCAGTGCGGGTTGGTAATGTCGCATGTCTTCGAATTTTTGGTTCTAGGACATGCCGGTTTCCTCACTATGTTTTCCTTCGCCGTTTTGAGACAACAAGAATATGGAACTAAATTTTGTCAACATGAAACGGATTGTCATTCCAGGAGTCTTACGCAATTAGGGTGCGGGCTTCTAACTAGAAAGTAACAATTAAGAATAACGATTTAATATGTTTTTTACATAACGGTGACTTGTATATTGCATGGGAAAAGCATCAAACAGAAAAAATCTTTCAAACTTTTAAGCTATGACAAATAATTTTTTGTTGCTATAGCCCATCTGTTATAATAATATATGTATGTATGACTAATAAATGATACCACAAGTGGTAAAAAAAACAAGGTTTCCAATCTGAGTGGTCAGTTGTGAGAGTACTCAGGAACCCTATTAAACTTCTAACATACCTAGGATATTTATAAGTGTATAACTATGCATATATTAGGCATTATAGATTATTATCTATTCAATTGTATACAGTAGTATTCTCGAGGTGTTCCTGCAAAAACACTTCATTTGCGCCGGTGCGCGTGATGTGCATTAATTGTGTTAAGAAATGTCACTGCGTTTTCAAGTTGTTCTTTTCCATAGAAATATTGTCCCGGCCCAAGGCCACTTGAACAGGAAGATATGCGAAACCCAACACGGAGTAAGCGAGTGGAACTAAATCTAGAAGGTTCACTGATCAAAAAGGCGATTACAGATATCTGCCTTCCACCTATTCCTTCATTAAACTTCATTTGTTTAGGTACTGCTAAATCATTCGAGTCGCGTCACATCACAACCACATAGAAAACGATCAAGAATAAAACATCCTCTTTGTAGATCAGTAGAGCTCTTTGTGGAAAAGCTCAGTCGGAGAAGTTCTGCTACGTCTGTACCTATTTAGCTATTTCTGCCGCCAAGCAGCCCCATGAGCAGTTGTAGCTTGTTCTCTGATACCTCTGCAGATATGCAGGAGTGACCGCTTATCTTGGCCGTCGGCTTCTTTGTCATCAAAAATCATCCTATTAGTTAGAGAATGACTTATCGGCTATAGCATACCTGATCTAAGACAGCAGGCGAGGGTGTAGAGGCCTGGCCAGCGCGGCGCCGTGAAGCGCAGCTGCAGCTCGTGCGAGTCCACCAGCGCCGTGACGTGCGCCGGCGCCGTCAGCAGCGTGTGCGACTTGCGGTCGCAGATGTAGCACCACCAGTACTCTTGCTTCTCCTATGAACAAATATGAACAAAAAAGAGCTTTATAGGACGTGCGTGAAAGATTATATGCTCAGCATCATTCTCTTGCCCTAATCCCAATTTTTTTTAGGGTCGGAGCAACTTGTCTTCTTCTTCCATATTTCTCTATTAGTCAGCCATCTTTCACACAGTTCATCCATCTTTGGTCTTGAAAGATTCATCATCCATCATCCACAACCCGACTTCACCAACTGCTGAGCATAGGTCTTGAAAGATTACATATTATATAACATCTATAATCAACCTATTATGTCCCCACTGCTGGGACTCAGCCCACTTCTTGAGGGGAAGAGAGAGAGTGGGTTTAATCCATCACGTGAGCCCAGACCGGATGAGCAAACTGGTCGCGGAATCGCAGAAACATAACAGTATTTAGATGATAAGACCAATGAGCTGAAATGGTTAGAGTGACTAACCAAACGAAGCAAGACGACGGGGATCTGACGATGATTGGTTGGACAAGAATTCTTATTTGCTTTGTTACTTTTGTTATGAACCAAGATTGGAGAAAAAGAAGACTTCAGAAAATGAAAGACTTCACAGAAATGGTGTATAGTGACGCATTTTGTATATGAAAAAACACGTAAGATTTAATCTCGTTTTAAGCCCAAAGAAATCGGTAAAACTACTTTTACACGGAACTTACTTTTAAAAAACCCATACCAACGCCAATGCGTCATCCAGTTACATAAACACTGTCTACTTACACCTGACGTACAAATGTCATGCATGTCGTAATTGAGGTCAACAAAATAACGGAAGCTGAGAACAAGGTCAGGCCAAGGTCAAAGTCACTCGGCACCATTCATAGAAGCTCCTACGGGAAAAGTATTACGTCTGAGAACAATAAAAATATCCACTACTTAGTATCGTAGATTTCACGCAGTTGGCGAATGCGACACTTGTACCTAAATCATTTAAAAACATCTAAAGTATCTAGTTCTCTTAATAAATCTTATTGATTGGCATTAAGGATGACACCCAACTGACACAACCTATAAAATATGGCGGGAGAATACCTTGTAGTCATACTAGATAGAAAATAAAGTTGGCCCATGGAAACCCGATGAACTGGACTTTTACATAATCCGAAATGATGATAGATGACTCAGCCATCAGAATTTTTAAACCGAATATTTAATCCATATACCTACTAATATTGAAAATTCGAAAGTAACTCTGTCTGTATATCTTTTCACGCCTAAATTACTGAAAGGATTTCGATAAAATTTGGCAAGGCGATAGATGGCATGCTAGGGAAGGACATAGGTATACTTTTAGTCCCGGTAGCACGTTCCCGTGGGATAATTTCCGACATCCACGAGGTCAAACCTAGTATAAAATATATCCGTAAGGTTGAGGTTTTTGAGAAGTTTTCCCCTAGGCTAGACCACCAAAATAGATAAGATAAAAATCTTAACGCGTGCTTCTATCACAATCGTAGACATTTCGCAACTGCATCGACGCAGGGTCACGTCCTGTTGATTACTCACAGTTCGGACGTAGAATAAAAAACATGTATTTACTTGATTGCATCAAAATCACTGTATGCGTCCGATTAGTCAGCAATGTTATGTAAGGAGTCGTTAGCTCACCTCGACTGTTATTTAGCATCTAAATGGTTTGATTAGACTAGTTAATCGGGTCGCTATCAGTAGATACTCGTAAATAAACATTAGTGGATGTAGGCGGAAGCTTCGAGATAACTGTGCAAACAAATCATGTATTCATCTGCCTAGCCTTTTCCCAACTATGTTGGGGTCGGCTTCCAGTCTAACCGGATGCAGTACCAGTATTTTACATGAAGCGACTGCCTCTCTGTGACTGGGTTATACGATACCCCTTGGTTAGACTGGTTGTCAGACTTTTGGACTTCTGACGATCCGTAACGACTGTTAAAGATCCACGAATGGCAGCCGAGACCAACGGCTTAACGTGCTTTCCGAGGCACGGAGGGGTCTTGTTATGTAAAGATGGTCACCCATCCACGGACCAACCGCGGCAAGCGTAGCGTAATCTGATCGATCGGACCGTGCAGCTGTTATTACTTAGCCACAAACCCCTAAACAAATCATGTATTGTAGAATTTTAAAATGCAGATTAGGTACTTAGAATGTGTTACGAAATCTCATACGCAGATGAAAATTCTTTTATCCAGAATTTATAAAAAGTATAAAGTATCAGAGTTGCTATACCATGAGGAAATCCGTTCTAAAATTATGTTATAATTAAATAGCACACAGTAATATTATCAGTGACGAAGTAGTGGCCTCATAACAGATCTTACTAACACCTATCACAGACATTGATCGCGACGATAGGTCGTGGTGGAGCAAAATGAAATTATAGTGGACTGTATAACAAGTATAATGATGTAAAAGATATAAATTACAACGGTCGGTTGAACATAAGTACAAGATTTTAAGAGAGAAATTAAGACGCGCTGGCGCAGCCGTGTATTAAGGAGCACAACAGCTAACTGACGCGGCGGTGCGGCGCGGGGGTTCGCGCTCGGCCGTTGGCCAGCTGATTCCCCGCTGTCCCCGCACCCCTCGTTCACTGCCGCCAGCGCGCAGCGATGTTGAGTGAAGCGCGAGCGGTCTCAACAGACATAAACATCCGAACTTCGAACAATATCTGCCATACTGCACATTTTGATCCGAATGCCTTAACGTGAGAATTGAACCTGCACAAATTGCAGTAATTCCAATTTGTAAACATGAGAGCATCTAAAATATTTTTTACACAACATTCATTACAGAAACGCAGAAATACACGAGCACTTAAAAATACCAACAGTGTAAGGAGAACTCTAGAAAAATTCAAAACATATAAACAGAGACTGAGGAAGCACGGCAATGTTTTAGCCAAGACCCTTCTAAATAGACAAGGGGATATAATCCGCCTAAAGACATGGGAAATCCTGAATTTGGACCAGAGACAATAAATTTAAAGTTAATTTAGCGCTGAACCACATAATGTGAATGTTCAATGGAACACCACAAAAATAATCTCAGTGATTGGATGACTGCATCACCAACAGTTATTCGGATGACTGATGAAGGCGGAGTACAGGGTGTTGCGGTCAGCGGGATTGTCCGAAAGGGTTACCGCTACCCCGGAACATAAAGGGCGAAGGAAGGAACATGGGCGGGTTTTAGTCAGTAAGAGTCTGACACTCCCTTCCGCTCCACCCAGAGCGGGAGGGGTCATTTGATGATTTCCCCTCCGGAAAAAAAAGGGTGTTGCGGCGCAGCCTGGGAGAGGTCTGTGTCCAGCAATGGACTGCGATAGGCTGAGTTGATTGATTGATTGGTTGGTTCGGATGACTTGATTTGGCTTGCGTTTAATTTTGAAACATCGATTATTGTCATTCCAGAAACCGGGTGTTACTAGTTAAAAGACCAATGGATTAAAAAAATGGTTATAAAAAAGCAAGATTCGAGGCGAAAACGCCGATGAATAATTTTTCCTTCCTTTGTTGTGGGTTGCCGTCACTTAACACTGAGCCTAAACTAATATTTGAATTACTCATTTTGTAATGAATTCCTCAGGCCAAAAAACCAGCCACAAGCATTATAATGGACAGTGTTAAAACCCCTCATCTAAACATTTACGTGAAACAAACTATTACAAGTATTTAGTTATTATTGGCATCTGCGAGGCCAAGAAAAAATCATTAGCAAAACAAAAGCCACTTCCGCGATAGCTCACGACTAAGAAAAATTGCAAAGATATTTATTTATTATAGTGACGCATCCTGGAAGTAAATAACCTCGAAAAAATTTCCTCATCTCAACAATGGATCTTGATATAATATTTTTTCTTTTTCCAACAATACAGTTTCAGACAACTGACATAAAATAATATGTGAGGGTAATTTTTTATAATAAAGTTACTAAGGTTAGGTTACAGTTACACGGTTAATAGTTTAAATACAGTATTTTTATCTCATGAAGCGACACGTGCTTTACTTGTGGTAACTAAGTGTACAAACACGCTGTGAATGTGTGCGTGAAGACGATTAGCATCAGCACATAACACACACACACACTTCCGACTTCGTTATAGTCTCGGACGGTACCGAGAGCTCCTGCCCTTACACATACATTCACAGCGTCTTTGTACATTGGTAAACACGGGTAAAGCGCGCTTCGCTAGGTGAGACAAAAATACTAAGAGCAGGTATTTTCAGAAGAAGCGCATGGGACACAAAATGCAGGAAACTTGCCATCTCAAGTTGCAAATGGATCGGGGCATTATAATGTGATCAATTCTCAGTTCAGTTGTCGGTTTAGTTTCTCGGTTCCCATTTTTTTGTGTGTAAATGACACAAAAAAATACCGGACGAAATTTACATTACCCGGGGGCACGTCAAGTTTTAGAAAGAGACGAGATGTCCAAACTAAAACATTTCCAAAAACTCGAAATCGACATACCTGAGGGTAGTACGGACAATGTACAGGATGCGAGCTTTTGGACCGCCCCTCCAGCCGCTCCCTCTTCTGTATCCTCTTCTGGAACTTCTCCCACTGGTCATCATCATCTTCTGCCGCCGACGACTTGTCGCGTGACTCGTCCTCCGACGCGTCGCTGTGTGAGCCGGAGTCGTCGGAACTGCCTACTTCCGAATCCTCACCTAGACGGGGAAAATTAATGATTAAATCAAGGTTTTAGAGGTAGTAAGTGACAAGAATTAATGTAATGAGAACCGACCGTTGTGGCAGATTTAGGGAATCAAAAAGTAAATGGGGGTATGTATTCGTGACAAATATTGACGCTACTTTTCGTAGTCAGCCTCAGAACTTGGATCAACAAGTCGGGATACATTATTTCCCAACACGAGAGTCTGTCATGGTATCACAGTAAGATACTATAATTTTACTCATACCATCTTTGCATTTTATTATTCTGTTCACTTCAGTGGGTACATAAATAGACAAACAGTAAACAATACTGAAGGACAACGTTGGCAAAAACTGATACATCTATTATTACCAGATCATAGGGATGTTGTTCATCTACCTATTTAGTAAATTTAACAATAACACAGATTACATTGCCATTTAAATCAAATCAAATTCATAACAAAATTATTGATCTGGCAATATCGGATGGCAAAACTATCGGAAAACAATAGACTTCTTCTAAAACAAAATGTTTTTTTTTGAGGAAGGTAAGTCATATTTCATTATTAGTTATTAAAAGTTGTTATGATTTATAAGGTTGGTTTAATAATAATTATTAACCGTTAAACAACGTCGCTGCAATAATTTACCTCTTACACCCACACGACATAGAGTTCAACGGCCGGGCAGTATAACTTCGACAAAAAAAAAACCTTTAATACTGTTCTTGGTATTTGCTATCCCCGATTCCCGAATATTGGCACAGACAGCGGTAAAATTAGCAATAGTGCGTCTGTCGATAAATCGTAGTTTTTCCGATGAGTGTTTATGCCAAACTTTCGAAAGTGGTCAATATCGACTGTCTGAGTTCCTTAACAGTTTCGGTGAACATAAAGAAAGCTTTTGATAGAATAATTCCTGACTATTCAATGATGGTACTGATAAAACGTATTTAAAGAGCAAATACACTGACGGGTCCTATTCTAATAATTGAGCTAAAATCACCATGATTAACCAATATTGTTAGTAGGAGATAAGAGCGACGGATAGAGAGTATGGTAATTAGTAAGCGTAGACTATTGCAAAACTAGTGATTTATTTATTTATATAAACTGAGTGATCATCATCATCTGGTAAAACTAGAGATATGTGTTGAAGCTTCACTTTGAAAAGTCGACTGAGGCGTATCGTCAAGCAGGTGGACTGTACCTGTTATCCACAGATGCTGTGGGCAAATATAATGTAACTCATAATATGTACCTAATATTTGCAAGCCACGCTTGGTAGAATGATACCATTGACCATTATCTTTGACCTTCTACCATATTCTGACAAATAAATGATTATGATTGAAGTATGTACATGTAACACATGTGTTCACACACAATGATTACTAACTAAGATTCATAAATTCCAAGATCTATTTTTTGAAGAAGAATTTGTTAATTTATTAGTTTAAGATTTTGTTTTTATTTATGAGTGTCTTTTTTTCTTTTAATTTTAGTTAGGGTATGTTTTAATTTGTAGAAGCTTGCAAATGGCAATTGTAAGCTCTAATTGTGCATTACATACCTTTATAGATATTAGACAGTAACCTTTTTTTTTTTGCAGAATGGGCCTGCTCTTGGCCGCGATCACGAATCGATAATTATTTCTGAAGAATAAATAAATAAGTAGATAATAATGATGTTATGCATTATATTTACCTTCTTCGTCTTTCTTCTTTGGTTCTTTAGTTTTCTTGGTATCGTTGCTGGGCGGCGGCGGCGTGGCGGTGGCGGGGGGCGCGGCCGCGGCGGGCTTGGCCTGCGCTTTAGCCGCGACGGGCTTCTTCGACTTCTTAGACTGCGGGTGCTTCTTAGTCTGCTTCATCCAAACGGGCCTCTTGAACGTTTCCTTCTTATCTTTATCATTCTTGTCGTTCTCGGTCTTTTCGCCGTTTTCGCCGCCAGCACCTTCTTCGTCGTCCCTGTTTCAAAGAAAGTTTTTGGTTCGTGATTAATGTAAATTAAAAAAAAACGAACTTTAGCATAGTATTTTTAAGTATGTATGGGGATACATACTTAAAAATACTATGCTAAAGTTCGTTTTTTTTTAATCCCAGATAGGTACTAATCTGACATTTAAGTCTTTTGTGCTTGCGTTTTTTAGTACAGATATTTGACATTACACCTGTCACATTAGTTGCTTTTTCGATTTTTCGAGAAAAACTTCGAGTAGCCGCTTGAAGTACTGCAACTAAAGTAGAAACCAATTTGAAGGTTTAGGCACCAAAAATGGAGATTTTAAGTTCATCCTCAAACTACAGAAAATGTAGAGAGGACACTCGTTCGACAAAATAAAAACTTCGATCACAGTTTCAGTAGTGAGTTGTGCACTAATCATTAGAGTCAGTTTCACGAAAGAAGTCGCGCGGCAAAAAGTGGACCTAATTATTATTATACAGTTAGCAACATTCCTACTACCCTCCTACCTCAGACACCTTTGTCTATTTAAGATTGTGCATTTTATTAACCAGTGCCTGTATATGATGTCGAGATAATGAAATCAATCAATATGTATTGTATGATTCCGTCGTATGACAGTGGCGCCGCGTCTACGAGACTTTTGTGAAACGAACTTTAGTTTGCTTTGCGTCAATAGTAAGCTAACAAAATCAAACAATAGAAACAAGTTTTCACAATAATTAATATAACTTTTTAATTCTACTAATATAATAAACGCAAAAGTTTGTGACGGTGGATGGATGTTTGTTACTCTTTCACGCAAAACTACTGCACGGATTTGGATGAAATTTGGCACACTGTAGATATCTAGTTTATAACCAGGATCAACACATAGGATACTTTTTATACTGACATTCCCACGGGATCGAAACAAATGCGGATGAAACCGCGGGGCGCTCCTAGTTATTAAAATAATTTCAAATTATAACAAAACAAGGTTGAAGTAGAAATGAAGGAAAGTACTTAATTATCGCCGACAGAATTCATCACGCTAAATTAAGTTCGTAACGCGTCAAGCATCTAAATTAATGTAATGGTGCCATTGATAAATTAATTTGGAACGAAAGTGGCACAATGTACTACAATGTCAATGCCGTGTAGGTGTTAGCGATGACGTGGGTCATAGCTTTTAATTTATGTATTTTGAACACGATTTCTTAACTGCTGTGTCGTCTACGAACGAACCCTGTTTTTTTTCAGTAGGCGTATAACTTAAAAAAAGTGGTGCAGAGTGTATTTCTATTCACCTGAGACGATTACGTTCTTGTTTGACAGTTAAGGTCCTTACCCATACGAGGTACTTAGGTATACGATTAGGCCCAACTCGTACAACATAAACTTGACAGTAATCGATTCCCAACATGGGAACAAGTCACTTGGGAATCGATTACTGTCAAGTTTATGTATTTTCTTTGCTCTTTATCAGGTTGCACCGACTTTTCATAAATGCAGACCAAAAAAAAATGCCAATTAGATAAGTTAGTTTCTATTTGGTCGTGCTTGTTGATAAGAGTTTACAGTGCTCATGTCAATTTAACATTGCAATTTGTATTTTTTATTGAAAAGTACAACTATTATTAAAACTTGACATGGTTTTGACGGAGTTTCATACAACAGAACTTAAAATTAATAAGACAATTATACATAACATACATAATCAGCCTATAATGTTCCCACTGCTAGGACACAGGCCTCCTCTCGGTGAGAGGGAAGACCAATTATGTCATTTGTAAAAGGGTAGACTGGAGTAAACAAGCATACATACCCGAAATTATTTCTTGCTAACAATACAAGGTCCCATTTTATGAGTTTTTATTGCCATAATATACTTTTTAAGAACACCCTGTGGTACATTAGCATTGTTGAATGCAGTTTTTAAAACATAACCCACATTTAAATTTGACAAAAATAGCGTTAAACTAATGCCATTACAGTGTTGTCTTTGACAGTGATGCGATTGTCCATGACCATAATTTTATGTTACCAAAGAACTTAGGTATTTTAATTTGGTCACATGTTTCCTGGCAAAAGAGTAAAAGCATGGTGGAAAACGAGACAAAAGGATTGTGCCAAAGGATGATCAGCATGTTCTATGTTATGGGTTTGGTTTCACTTAGTCCATTGTGGACCATTGTGCGTGAGGATGATCAGCATTTTAATAAAAACTCATCATACGTTATTAGGGCATGTCGTTATTAGATGCTACTTACTTTTCTTTGATTTCCTTCTCTTTGATAGTGGTGTCTCCAAACAGTTCCCTCATGTTGGTTCGTCGCAAGAACACGGTAACTGTCACTATCGCACCAGCCGTCACCACAGTTGAGTTCTCATCGTCAATTACTAAAACAGAAAAGAATGTTATTAAGATTTTTATTAAATCAGAAAATAGAAGGACAAAATCATTATCATCATCTGCCTAGCCTTTTCCCAACTATGTTGGGGTCGGCTTCCAGTCTATCCGAATGGAATTGAATAGTATATTTTACATGGATCGACTGCCTAACTGCCCTTCACAACCCAGTTATGGATAAAACAGACTGAGGCTTCTGACTACCCATAACAACTCTCAAAGATCTATAAATAACAGCTGGGACCAACAGCTTAACATGATTTCCGGGGTATGGAGGGGAATAGAGGGAAAATATATTATCAATTAAATAACATATGCTATGTATTTACCTTCAGTATTAACTTGGAAATGTATGTAAGGCATGTTGCCGAGCACCTTCATGAGGTCATCATACTGTTTATCATTCAAAAACCTCAACACTTGTCTCCTCTCTTCGCCGGGCAACTGTGCTAATTGGAGCAGTGACTTAATGTGCTTCTTCCTGTTCGTGAAGTACTTCAGATGATCCTCATTGATGTATGGTAGTTGTAGCAAGGGAGACTTGTACTCCCATAGGCCTTGGACGGTCATTGGGGACAGCTTCATACAGTTTTCTATTGTTTCGATAGTCGGTAAGCGCGGTACTGGAAGAGAATGGATTCAAATATTATTTTGTGATTATGTTTTGTATCTTTTTAACACTTTGTTTTATTGTTATTAGGTAAGTACCTAATAACAATAAAACTTCTTTTGTGTCTCGGTCAGTGTCCTTCAAACAATTATCTTTCTTTTTTATTACTTTTATTTTGGGGTTAGGGATCATTAGGTTTATATTGAATTATATTGATTTTGTTCATACAAAATGTAGCCTATGTCACCTGGGCCATGATAAATAGTCATGGATTATAGATAGATATTATAGATAGTAATCAATTGACACCTCATTCATCAAAGTCGGATTACTAGTTTAGGTGCTACGGTGAAACATACGTACAACACGTTCGCGCTAAGTTTGCCGTTCCGTGGAATGCGCGTCCCCCAACCTGCTTGCCGCACCGCTGAGTCGCCGTCTCAGTACTGTAAGCAACGTCATCGCAAGCGCGTGTGATAATTTCTTATTCGGCACCTTAATATTCTTCAGTTTTCTCGATATTTGGAGTGACATCACATCGTCAGCAGCAAACTTAGCGCGAACGGGTTGTAAATACAAACATACATGACTGTTAAAAACATAACCCTTCCTTGTAGATTTCCCATAGTCGGGTAAAAAACAAAAGTCAGTACACTTACTTCTCCTAGCATAAGCCAGAGCAATTAGTTGGTTCACACAGTTAACCATTTCGACGATAAGGTCGGGGCACCGCGACACGATGTACCTTCGGTCGCACTCGAGTGTGTCCGGCGGCAGGCGCATGCGCGACAGGTGCGCGTGGAGCAACGCACGCGCCTTTATACTGTACGGACGACACAGGGGTTGCTCTTTGTTCTTTTCTCCCAAGTTTGGTAGCTCACGCAGCAACTGGAATTCAAATTAATAAATAAATACAAAAGACCAAATTCTTCTTTATTTTAGTAAGTTCAAGGGTTCTCCCCTCACTCAACTTACAGATTGTGTACGTGATCAATGTTGGCAGCTCAGAAGCATTAATAAGAGCAAGCCATGAGAATTAAAAATATATATTTTTTAAATATGATTAGCAATATGTTCGATATAATAACAGGTATCCATTAACATTCTTACTCAACTCAATGTTAACTAATCTAATGAATAATACATATACATACCATAGGAACTTCCTCATTATCAGTAATTCTCTCAATAATTTCAGAATTATGCCTCTTGTCAAACTCACAAGATGCCGCGAGGATCATGAGAGCTCTTTTCAGTGGCATAGATGGCGTTTTGTGACAGAAATAGAAGTACATCTGAGTAGTATCTAATAACACTTGCTCCCCTGAATAGCGTATAGACCGGTACCACCAAGTGCCAACCTGAAAATGAAAATAGTATTCTGTTTATTGATGACCTACCAACTTCACACAACTAGTTTCGCCTTTAGATATGTATTTTTTTTCCAAATTACTAAATACTTAATATAAAAACAATTACTAAATACTTGATATTAAAACAATTACTAAATACTTGATATTAAAACAATTACTAAATACTTGATATTAAAACTTGAAAAAGTCATAATTTTTTGGATTTTGCACATCAACCATACATCCATACTAACACAGTTATAATACTATTAACAAAACCTAGGACTCGTGAACTATACAATTTGAAAACAAATACATAGTTTACACACATCAAGTAGTTTTTTATTGTTTAAGATTTTATGGTGGAAGAGTTTATAACAATAAATCATATTTAAAATATTATGTTTAAAATCTTGTTATTTTTAAATGATTTCAAATGAGATGTGATTAGATTTTGATTAAATAATGAATGGTCTATAACATTTTATAGAAACAACATCTAGACAGTCTAAACTACAGCATCCCTTTTGATTTATAAGGCCCTTAGTTGTCTTCTCCTGAAAGACAGTTGTCGGTGTTTTATGAATAATTATGGAACCTTGATGACGATGATGTATGTATCTGGTGTGTTGAGTGTCCTTTAGTCTGTGCTAAATAAATGTATTTTCTTTCTTTCTTTCTTGTTGACAGACACGTTTTTTCTAATGGGGCAGTTTATATCATTCACTCATTCATTTTTTTAAAAAACGTTGCCCCAAACTAGGAATTACTCCTGTATCGTGGGTGCGTTTACAAACATTTAAAGTCACATACACAAACAGCCAGACCCGGAACAACTACCTGTAGGCAATACAAATATTTGTTCCGTGCGGGTATCAAATCGATATGCCTTACTGTAATGAAACCGTGCCATGTACAAAGGGCCTAATAGTATTAAATGCATTGGGTATCTGTGAGCTACCATAAAACTACCAAAAGGTAAGGTATGACCATCTTTATTCTTAATCATACTTTTCCTCAGTTAGAAGAGAGAAAGGAGGCTTATAATAAGCTTTTTTAACAAACTGTCATACATTCAATAGACAATCTTATGAGGAAAACAATACTTACAGCAGTTGGCAATGCAACCATAAACACTAGAGCATAGAGTCCCAGCACCCATACACTGTTCTCTTTCTCCACAATCCAGCTAGGTAGAGCAATACCAAAGCTCATAGCACCAGGGCCATCAGGATTGCCATACTTCTCCCAGTTTCTGCGAGCCTCATCATCTGTTAGTGCCTGAAAAAAACATCATTCTTTATTGTGGTGTTAACAGTTTTGTAAAGTCACAAGTTAAATAGTACACCTCTAGCTAACCCTATGGGGGATACAGGTGTGATTTTATGTTATGTTATAAGTTAAATAAAGATTCAAATAAACTTTTCTCCCATGTTTTCAATGTTGTCTCTAAAACCTATGATATTATAAAAATAAGTAAATAGAAAGTACTAATATGGATGTAAATATTATGAATTCTCACCTGATAAGCTTTCGTAAGCCTCATAAAGGCTTTTTCGTCTCCAGTCTCTTTGTCAGGATGCAGGATGAGTGATTGTTTGCGGTATGATTTTTTAATCTCAGCTTGTGTGGCACCCGGTGGTAGGCCCAGTATATCATAAGGGTCAAAATTGGACATTTCATAGTCAAATTGTGACACTTTGTATGCCAAGAATCCAAGTAGTACCCATCCTGATATTATGGCTAGCTTTATGAAGAAGTTTTTTACACCCTTGTAGGGTTGTGATTGTTCTATTATGATCTGTTTGTTTACACAACTTGGACACTGACATAGTTCTGCACGTTTTGCTGGATCTAAAAAAGTTAAGGCTCATTACGTATTCTTTCCTGTTCGTGTCTACAGGGTTTTAAAATCGGCGAGACTATGCCGCATCGTCATCGGTAAATTACTGACATAACGGTAATTAAGTTATTTCACGAATGTATGGTTATCATGGATTTATAACGAGACAAGTAAAAACAACACACGGTTAACTATTAATTTACTAAAGAGACAAAATATTATTTTCACACTTTAAAACATGAAAGACTTACCTTCTTTCCTTTTTCTTGGCCAGTAATAAAATGTTGCAGGTACAAGTATCAAAGCAAGGAAAGAAAGAACAAAGTAAAAGAACGTAGATCCACTTTCATCATATTCGAATTTTTGGCCACCCATTGTTAATTTTTAATACATTGAGAATGAAAAATCATTACACGCTACACAGTATGATTGGGTAGAAGACGTGTCATTTAGTGTCTTAGTGATGGGTTGAATGGATTATTTTTGACATCTATAACATCATTGCACGACATAAAAAAACATTTTTTTTTTCATAAATCATGCGGTTTCGATGTAGCTAAGGTGAATTATTTATATGATGACTGATGCATGGTTTTAGTCAATAAAAATTAACAGGTTTATGAGTAGTCTTCTTATTCCCAGTCAGTAAACGGTGAAAGTAAACTGTCGATAAAAATATTGAACACACTGAGACAGCACTAGCCATTAGCAGTAAGAAAATATGTCACATTGTAACCATAGAGTCAGTACATTCGATGTTTATAAGAATTAGGCAAAGGTTAACATTAAAGTCCTCATAAAAGAAGTCTTACAGAATGACGTGGCGTCACAGTTATGCGATACCATCTTAGATCTTTACTTATCTCAACATCATATTATTTGCACGGGTTATTATAATGCACAATCTTAAATAGAGAAAGTTGTCTGAGGTCGGAATGAGTTTTATGAACATTGCTAACATAAATAAAATAATAATTAGTTCCACTTATTGCCGCAGGAGTTCACTCGTGAGATGGACTCTAGTCTCACCTATAAGAATTCCATGTTATCACCTCTATTAGTCTTCTCTTGACATTGACATTTTTTTAATTTTGACATTGACAAAATAAAATAAATTGGCAGCCAAAATCGTAGTTATGAAATAGTATTTATATTTCAATGAAACAGAAAAATAATTGCGCGTAAAAATAATTACGGTATGTCTTAGCAGAGTCTTTGCTTCTTTAGTTCTATCTGTATCTGGATGGTGTCGCCAAAACTGACGTATAATTTAATTGACTCACAAAATAATTAGAAAACATTCCATCATATCTTTAAATTTATTATTTTCAGATGGCCACTAAAGTTGTTGCAAGTGCTACTGTGAGGGCGGTTAAGAAAAGGTTGTTGCCGTCGCGAACTGCACTTGTCCTAACTCCTACCGCAGTAAACAAAGTCAAAGAGATAATGGCGAAAGAGGAAGCGAAAGGCTTTGTAGGCTTAAAAGTTGGTGTTCGCCAGAGAGGCTGTAATGGTCTATCCTATACACTAGACTACGCAAAAGGCAAGGAAAAACTAGACGAAGAAGTCAAACAGGATGGTGTAACGATAATTATCGATAAAAAAGCACAATTAACATTACTAGGTAAGTCAATGATCAACATCAATATAGCCCCTAAAGCCTGTGGTATAAACATTTTATTTGAAAATTAGTTCTACTTTCAAGTTGGTATAACTAAAGCACGCATTATAGGGTAGGTAATACTAATAACAAGAATTGATACTAACATATATCATTAATCTAAAAATACCACACAATATTGTGCTTCTAAATGTCATAGTTTATATGTATAAGCAATGGCAAGAAAAGAAACTGGAAACAAATCATTAAGTTCCAAGCAATACACTCATCAGTAATAATAAACATAAAATGTCAAAACAACATCTTGTTTTTGTGGCTATTTCCATTTCTCTATTGGTTGGCAACTCTTCAAATTGTGCATCACAACTATGACTTTCTTTTAGTATTAGGTCATGGAACTTTACCTGCATCCTAATTACATAAAACTATTAATCACACAATCTGAATCATTTTGAAGGATATTGCTAATCCATTGCTTCATATGTTTGAAAAATTGGTCTGCTCATCAACATAAATAACACAATAGATGTTGTTGAACTGTCAAAATGAAACCCATTTCTGATAGTGTGTTATGCCATCACCCTGCTGGTCATAGTACTGTATGAATTAATATCTTTTGCTTATGTTTCCATGTAAAACTACCTCAGATGCTAAAAAAAATATGTAGCAAGGTACAGCATGAAATAGAAAATGAAATAATTTATGCTGGGGGCATAGTCAACCACCAGTACTCTTATTGGATTTTTACTATACTCAAATCATTTTAGCGTGGCAATAGCGATCATTGCACTTTCCCTAATATCTCACTTTAGGAAAACAGAATAAACTATGTACGGTTTTTCGATATTGGAACATGTTGAAGATCACAATAGATGTTGATTCAGGACATTATTTCAGTATTTTTTAAAGAATCCCCGAAAATGCAGGTGTGGTAATAGGTAATGGTCGAGAAGTGCATCTTTAGTTTATTAGAGAACCTGTTTTGTGAGAAGGCCATCAATTGTGGGAAGTGCTTCCTTAGTCCGCCTACATTCGCCCAGTTCCGTCCAAAGTTTGTAGTGTTGATCTCTGGTGCGTTTTCTAAATGTAGGTGTGTCAATGACTGCTTTTGTCATGCTAAAGCAATTTGGGTATACTTATTAACCCTTTGACCGCCACGGACGTCTATGGACGTCAAATCAAAAAGTGCTCACGACGCCATGGACAGCATGGCACGTCGAAAATAACACTTTTTTACAGTTCAAAATAAATATACAATAACATGTTTATAGTGTTTCTTTTTTCCTATTGTTATTCCTTAAACATATTGTATAATGGGAAAAATCACAATGTAAGAACATCATGCAAAAGGTATCATTTGGCGTGCAAATCCACGCCACGGACGTGAAGTGTCGTCAGCTAGTGATGGGTAAGGAAAACAATTACGATAAAATCTTTATGAAATATTTTACGAAAACAAATTAAAATACTTCACTAATATATGACGAAAATTATTTCTCGTCTACTACATTTTACATCAGACTAAATACAAAGCAAATTATAAAATAAAAGTACCGTATGTAGTGACAAACTTATGTGTAAAAAGTGCAAATCGATAATTTTGTGGCAACTCTCGCGCATCGTTGTCAGCGGAATCCTTTACCGTACTTTGTATGCCACAGACGGGATGAGACGGCGCGCAATGACGTCAACCCGTGGTGCCGGACACTGATAGTGTTGTACAATACGTTAATACCAGATAATAGGTATTTTAATAATAACTTCTTTTCACATCAAAAAACTTTAACATTTTAAAGACTAAAATAAATATTACTAAAATTGTATTTACACATTTATTTAAAACGTATGAGATTCTCGTGGTATCTCGCGAGTACAGTAGAAGAAGGTAGGGTATATGTTATGCAAGTACGAGATACCACAAGTATCTCGTACTAATATAATTCATACTCTTATGGTATTTGTTGTTTTAATATAGGTAACTTAATTCAGATGAATTACTAAAGTCAATTAACACAATTGGCTATTTGACAGATATTGCAATAAAATATGGTTTTGGTAGGAATGGGTAGCTTGTATGTAAATAATAAATGTAGATATTTTATTTTCGTAAAACAAATTTACGATTTTTATATTTGTGGATTACACGATCTAAAACGGGGCCCAATTAACTCGAGTAATTAAAAAAAAATATTATTCATATATATAATACTTCTTCAGAGTAGTTTAATAAAATACTAGTCACGTGACTAAAATACACAATGAACACATCATGCAATAATAGCGCACTGGTACATCTCTAACTCTGAGATGGCAAAGTTCGTAAGCGCAGTGCTGCCCACGCCAGAGTCACAAACGAGATTAGTGCTGTGACTTTGTTATTTAAAATATTTGAATGACTCTTTTTATTATAAAATCTGCTATAATCTAACGATGTAGTTTCTGGTAATGATTACTAATTAGAGAAAAAGGGTGAAACATAGGGGAAAATTAATACAATTCAATGGTACTTATAAGCAATTTTTATTCGTAAACTATACACAAGTAAAATGTATCGATATATACTTTTGCCGTCACTATTATTTTGTAGGTATGAAAGAAGGAATTTGTCGCTTGGCGTAGAGAACACGAATTTTCGTTGTTGACGTGGCGGTCAAAGGGTAATTCTTCTTATGTTGCTGGCATAATGGCAATATTTAATATAAATAGTCAAAGCTGTGGTATATAATAGGTACCTATCTTTATTTTTCATAAAATGTTGCACATTTTTGGGCTGTTGATGTTTAAATTGCTATATGTTCGTAGTATTACTAATTTAACTATGTTTTCTTGTTCATTTCAGGGACAGAAATGGATTTTGTTGAGAACAAACTTTCAGCTGAATTTGTGTTCAACAATCCCAACATTAAAGGCACATGCGGCTGTGGAGAATCTTTTAGTATATAAAATTTGTAGTTGCTGACTAGCCTATAATTTAATTTAAACACCTTTGAGGTTGCTACCAACCAGTAAGCACTTTAAACAAGAATATAGAATAAATTAACCTTCTTAATGCACCTGCGCAAATATCAATATGCTACCTATTATGATAAATTGATAATGCTTGTGAATAATTATTTTACTATGCATGAATATTCAACACTATTTCGAGTGGAAACAAGTTATAATATCGTGTGCAATCTGGCAGCAACCCTTAATCTTTAGACGAATCTGGTACCATAGTGCAGATAAATTGCAAATGTATATTATTGTAAATGTTGACTAATATGTTAGTGAAAATTATAAAATTATATAAAAATAGCAAGTAGGCTGTGTATAGTTTTGTAAATTATTTATGGCATTATGTAGTAAAAAAAAAAATACATTGGTTATGATTATTTTTTTGTTACTTTTTAGCGATTATAAGAAGTTCATCTTTTCTCTGCATTTTTCATAAATTAACAAAATCAATATCGTGAAATTCAAATTATTTGGTAAAAGATAAAGAGAGATGATTATATTATTTTTAGGGCTGATTTTTCAATCGTCTGATAACTTTATTCGAGGAATAATTTTTAAATTTTGACAGTCGTTTCATACAAAAACTGTCAAACGTCAATTTTATTCCTCGACTAAAAGTTATCTGGCGATGGAAAAATCAGCCCTTAAACATTTATTATATCTTTAAATAAAACAAGATACTTGCCCTAAGTAAAATCTAGATTCATTCATTTTTACAAAATAATAAAAATAACTTACAATATTTCATCTGCCTAGCCTTTTCCGAACTAGGTGTGTTAGGGTCGGCTTCCAGTCTAACCGGATGCAGCTGAGTACCAGTATTTTACATGGAGCAACTGCCTATCTGACCTCCACAACCCAGTTACTGGGTCATACGATACCCCTTGGTAAGACTGGTTGTCAGAGTTTCGGGCTTCTGACGACCCGTAACGAATGACAGCCGGGACCAACGGCTTAACATACTTTTCGAGGCGCGGCCCCTCCGTGCCTCGAAAAGTATTAATACTGTACACTCTAGTTGAAAATAGTTGTCCTGTACACGTCGTACAGTATACTAGGTACTTTCGATGTTGACTGTACCTTAGGATGAAGTAATGCCGGTCCCTCACATTTGTACGAAAACGTGAACCCACAAGTGTAGACCGGCAGGCGTATAGTGTAGCGCAGACATAATGTTACAAGTATGATTGCGCGCATGAGAGATATCAGGATAACAGGACTTATAACAACGGAGAAGGTAGATATTAATTTGGAATATAAGACACAGTACAGCAAGGAGCTAAATAAATGGTCCCTTTTCTACAAATGCAAACAAGACTAGACTAGAAAACAAATTTTTTTGAAGTGAAAACTTCTTTAGCGGCGTTGAACACTTTTTTTGTAATGGGTAAAAAATGTTAAACTCGCGTCAGGACACGTGACCTGATCGAAAATTCGTAAGACGGTAAGTTTTCACTTCTGCCGGCACTCCCGGAGTGCAACCCGTCGTTTTTTTTTTTTTAATTGATGACGGCGATGACTAAATTTGCTTTTGTGGAGCGAGGATACCCTGTTCAATTTGACGACACCCAAGAATAAAAATGTGGTCCGTCACTCACAAACCCAAGTGCTTTTTCGACTAAGAGACGAGTTTTAGTCGTTCAACTCATACCTAGATAGACTACTAGTGACGAGTGAGAGCTGTAGGTGCCGCTGATGCTCTAGGAACTAGGAAGTAATAAAATATTTAATAATGATTTAGTACATCTGTAAATAACTGACTAAACTAACTATTAATTGGGTCTTAGACCATTTAGTAAGTAGTCGTAAGATCTGGGTTGGTTAGGTCAAACCTAGCTTTCCATAGGTGCGGATGGTGATCCACACCCATGAAAATACCTAAGTGGCGAGGTATTCAGCCCCAAACCGTATACCGAATTTGTTAAAAAAAATAGTATCGTATAAATAATATTCATCAAAGCTATGCATCCACTCTTTTTACATTCTTTCGTCCACCTATCGAGCAAAACTAAAAGTGACCACGTTAATCGAGAATCAAATAACGTAAAAATTACCATCCATATCGATTCATGGACATCTGTACTGTTTTTTTCTGGCTTGAATAATATCCCACACGTTTTTATAACTCCATATTTACGAATACATACATACACATATAAGTAATACATATACATAATTTATAATGTATATCACGTAGTAAAGGAACGCGTCATGATGACGACAACGATTTCAAGTTTCCAACGCTATGGTATCGTCATGCCATTTCATCAATAAAATCATTAAACAAATGAAATTTATAACGTAAATAATTGAATTATTCACAATATCATCTTATCAAACGCTATTATTTAAATGTATTAATTTTTATCCGACCGTTCCGTACCGAGTTGAGTTCTAAAGATTCTGTAGGCTGTATAGATTTTTATACCTTTGCCTGCCCACAACACAACTATAGTAAAAAAAGCAATCTATCTCCTTCGTTCAAAAGTAACATGGAGGTTGTGCTGTGAAACTAGTAGCGAAGTATATTTTTCTTTGTTTACGTGTCGAATCTGGCGAGCTATTAAAAACCTTACAAGATTTAGGATTATATTTTAGGGATTTATGGATATATGTCAGAGAAAACTGTATACAGAGTTCTTGTTGTTTAGTAAGCGTTAAAATGAATAACGGTGAGATCGGTGGGCCAAGAGGCAGAGGCCGTGGATGGCAGCAACCCGATAATCAACCACGGGAGCTCCGTCGGCCGAAGATTGTTGGCGAGGAATCAAAAGGTAACAAGTATAACGTTGAATTTGATTTATTCGACACTTTCACACACCGATCTTATGCTGTGTGACGTCGTCATACTTGGCCAGTTTATAACTGCGTTCTTCGTAATTATAATACTTCAGGTGAAAGTAAGGATTTTCATTTCTCATGACGTCGCTGTAGTTTGACAAAGTCAGCCGCCGTGCTTAGAATCGATTACGAAGCAATAATTTGTTTTTGGGTCAACTAGTTGTGGTATGCAATTATAATTTTTTTTTATATAATCGAACATACTTTTACTCATTATATCTCTTTGTTTCAGTTCAAGAACCTCCCAAATCAAACCTGTCGGCCGAAGCTAAGGAATGGTACCCGCCTAACTACACCCCGCATGCAGTTCCCACATACAACCCTGATCCTGCACCTTATAGACCTCACCGGTTTTCTGTGCAAGATCGGCTTCGTCAAGCTCAAGATCAAAACCCTTACAGCTTAGAAGAAATGTCCTATTCATTGGATGAAGCTGAAAATATGGAATTAAGGGTTTGTATAAAGTCAGTTATTTTGCATTTAATATTTTATTTTATCATACATGATGTACTAACATAATTTTATTCTTCAGTCCGCCGTTCCGCAGGAGAACATAGCCAACTTGATAACAGTGATGTGTGAGATAACTTTTGATCCTGGTAAATTCGATACCCTGTGCGGCCCACTGGTTGATGCCTTCGCAACAACCCTGCATGACGTGAGCTACACTAGGCCTCTAGTTGAAGCTATTGTCAATCAGGTAAAAATTGTATTTTTTTTTAATTCTTTGAATAATAATTATTATTTGTAACTAACTTATCTTATAAAATGT
This sequence comes from Apamea monoglypha, assembly GCA_911387795.2. Classification (NCBI taxonomy): domain Eukaryota; kingdom Metazoa; phylum Arthropoda; class Insecta; order Lepidoptera; family Noctuidae; genus Apamea; species Apamea monoglypha. Next base: position 8,854,931 of record OU426918.1, read on the forward strand.
GTTTATTAATAACAAGCATGTGATAATCACGTGTTATTGATTTGGTAAAGCTAATAAACTTTGTGTAGGCAACAGATTAGATAAACAATTTATTCAAATGTAGAAAAGCTGTGGAGGTTTCATCTTTAAAAATAAAATTCTCATTAAGTGTCTTTTCTATGTATCTTCAATTTAAAACAAGTTTTTTTAAATTAAATTTATAACATAAACTTGATTATGTTTTTATTATCTGTATGTCTTCACCTCTCAGTTTGTAGAGGAGGTTGGTTGCAATATGATTCCAGCTCTATCCAAGACCAGCCTGAGAACTAAATAATTACAATGAGTTTTAGGGGTTAAAGATTCAACAATGCACAGTTAGTGTCATGTAGCTCACCGACACTAAGTGTGAAGACAATATGTATTGAATGACAAGAAACTGATCCACTATGGTTTTCTTTGTCTCAAATCAACTTGGAAATAGTCAAAGAACAAAGTTAATTGGTTTCATTAAGTACTGATTTAAAGGTCATTCAACTGTTGTTTAAAAGACACACAATGTTGAGGTTATGAAAGAAAACATGATTTGAAATTCTAAAGCAAAAAAAATAAATAACATAGTGACCTATTTTGACTAAGATATTTATTTTCCAAGCAAGGTGCACTCAACAAATCACAGAAATGACTGGCATGCTATTAAAAAAAAAACATGTGCTCACTTTTTGTAACTGTATGGTGTCGAACATTAAATGTGTAAATAAAGAGTTAATTACATAATTAATTAATTAATTAATCTATCTGTTTTTATCTATTACTATCTTTTAAACATGATGTGTTATTTTGTTTATGTGTAATAAAAAGACTGAGTCAACCTTAGTTGACTCAGTCTTTTTATTTCACATAATTTGTTTAGAACACTTATGTTCTAACCAAATTATGTGTCTCAGTAATTTTTGCCAAACACCAGCATGTTTCAAAGTGTGCTAATTAACTTACTATTTTTGTCAGTTTCTTGGATTTCCTAACTTTCTTTTACCAGCAAGCACATCTCATGTAGACAGCTAAATTACTAGAGTACACACTTGTAATGTCTTCGAAAAATTGTGTAAGTGTAACTCATGAATGCAGCTATCTCTACATAGAATGTTGTTGGTACAAACTTATTCTCAAACTGGTAAACTTTTGTGACAACAGTCGATAGGCGAGCCTAACTTCCGCTACAATGGCGCGCGCCTGTGCTCGATGTACGACTCGGTGTCGCCCCCCGAGGAGTCCACCTTCCGCGCGTGCCTGCTGGAGCGGTGCTCCACGGAGGAGAACAAGATCATCAGCGGTATGGAGTCCTCGGAGGAGAACATGCGCGGCTTCGCCATGTTCCTCGCTGAGATATACACCCAACTGGAGGATAGCCAGGTCAGACATTATTGTTATAAGTTAGGATTATTTGTTATAGGAAAATTATGTTTCTTAATTGTAGATTTGATCATTATTTTAGTGACTATTTCTATGATTCGCCATGACCTCTTTTTTTTCTAGTATTACTGAAAACTAAACTTTTTGCTTAAAAAGTTTAGTTTCCACTACTACTACATTTTCATCAAAATATTTTATTTCACGTAAATCTACATGGGCAATTATGAAACGGCAGAAGCTAGGTGCATGGTTCCAATTGGTTGATTCATATGGAGAAGAACCAGCAAGAAACTCCGTTACTCTTTTAAAAATAATTTACTTTTACAATGTTTTCAAATTACAGTGTAAACAGGTATGGGAGGACTATGTAGGCCTTCCAACAAATACTAGGTACTTAACAAAATAGAAAACGGTCTACAAATCTACAGTCTAATCTACATCACCATCTTGCAGTTTAGAATACTAATGGTAGTTGCTGTTTTCCAGTTCAAGTTCAAGAATGCATTGTTTTATTTATAGGGAGGAAGAATCAAGACTCTAGGTGAAAGCTTGTGCAAGGTGCTGCTCCATCTGCTCGACACTGACAAGGAAACTAACATCAAAGCTGTCTGTCAGCTTCTTAAAGTTAGTACCTATTTTATTGCAATAGATAAGTACTATTACATTGACGATTTTATACTTGAGGCAGTGGGCTGGGTTACTGTTTCACTCCAATCCTGAGTGATTTCTCTTTCAGACACATTGTATCCATATTAGTGTTGTGTTGATTCTAGAATTGTGTTAAATTACTTAAGTATTCATGACACTCAATTTGAAAGTAATGTTATAAAAGGAAATACCAACTACAAACACTGATTGCTGTCAAAAACTGATGTTCATATAACACGCAATGAAGACAGGACGCGGTGAAATTAAAACCGCACCTTCTACATTTTATATATTGACGTTTTTCACGGCTCGTTTCGTGCGAATTAAAGCAACAATAAACCAGATTTGTGTGGGTGGGTGTTCATGTAAAAACAAAAACAACATTCAAATGTCGGATTCTTGATATCACAAGCCAGAATTTCCAAGTCGTAATCTATATTTGTTAACACTGACAATTATTACTAAATTTTCAGGAATAACTGTTGCCTATTTTTATTTTTTACTGTAAAATTTATAGAGATAATTTATTGATTGGTTGATATAAAATAATGATTTGACTGATTAAGAGTTATCGTAATATTTTCGAGAATCTTGTAGCAACGGTCTTTATGCACTGACGCTCGTCAGTGCCATAATTAACGTTTTCTCTGTTAAAGCGACATTAGCCCTACAGCTCAGGAGTCGGACTGGCGATCCAGTGGTTGTGAGTTCGAACCCACCCACTGCACCACGGTGAACTCGCTCTTGACACAAACATTGTTTAGTCTATTTTGGGGTTAACAATATAGAATGCCATGAGTATTACAGTATTTTTCACGTAGATACTGATAGAATACTCTATTGTAAACACCATATAAATTACAATTTGTTACGATTTAGTTCTGGGACAGTTATCAACTCATGAATCATAATGATGTGGTTCAATGAACTCTATGTCTATATATATCTACGTGGAAAATACTTTGAAAATGTATGCAACAGATAGCTTCGATTGCTCTTTTTCATGCCTTTTCAATCACATTCTTTGAACCGCGACAATCGGTTAAGGTTTTCAGCTTAATGATCCAGTCGATTATCTTCTGTATCTTGGCATGACGTTTTTACTTACTAAGCCCTTTCGCTTTCCATTGTTTCATTCACTATAATTTGCAACTCTTGTCCCAGGTAAGTAAATTCTATCTCGGAATGGATTTCACAAAGAGATACACACATTGCAATGCTATGATAACAAAGGTCTCGCTAGTCGAATGTTAGTCAAGATTGGTGTTCGGTTAATCAGTTTACACGCGTTCGTATTTTGGGAATGCCCGTCTCATGCTCTGTAACTAACTCGCCAGCCCGCCGCGTGAAAGTTTCATGCTAGATTGTGGTTGAATTTAAAAATAGTCATGTATCTTCGAAAAATGAACATGTGTAAAATGTAGATACTAACAACATTCTGTCATATAAAGCTACGCAGCTACTTTGGTATTGGAGCGTACGGAGCATATGGATTTCCTTAGTTCGTATCGATTCCTTAAGAACTGTTCTTAGATCGCCAAATCAGGCGTTTTAAACGGAGAAAAACGAATCCGAATCCGATGCCAACGTGGAAGCGCAACTTAAAAAAAATCATCACAAAGGTCGGATCATTTCCGCTTGCGAAATCTGTCGGTATTAATGTCTCGTTCGACAGCTGTCTGGAATAGCGCTGGATGCGGACTGCCCGGCGGGCATGCACGCGGCGTTCGAGCGCCTGAAGCGGCGCGCGTCCTTGGCGTGCGTGCGCGGTGTGGTGGCGCTGCGGGCCGCGCGCTGGGGCACGGCCGAGCCCGACCCCGCGCCCGCGCCGCCGCCGCAGCTGCAGCAGCAGCAGCAGCAGCAGCAACAGCAACAACAAGACCCCCGTCGCCGGTACAACTATGGCGGTGAGCAACTTCTCTAAAAAGACCCATCCGAAACCCCCTCTGTGCAACGACTGCTCGGGCACATCCCTGGGGAGACAGTAAAGCAGTCTCCCCGAAGCCTAACTGTACGTCCTGCTTAATCGCTGTATGAATGCAGCTTAAAATCACAAACACAGGATTCACACTTTAAAATATATGCCAGTCATGTAGAAACTGGATGTATTCCTACATATTCAAGGATCTAAAATGCTATGACTTCAGCTAATTACGCACTAGAAACCTTTAAAGCAACGTTACTTAATTAATTTCCGTCATAACTCGTAGTACAACATCAATATCCGTCCAGAACCTAGGATTTAATAATTAATTTCATGGGTCGGGTTCACGTTTTCAGTGAGTACGGCTTTAGTCACGTTCCTGCTCTCGCTTCGATTACAGCGAGCCACGTGATTCGCTCCCGTCGGGCTTGACGCCCGCGCCCCAAATTATGCACGTGGAGAGCAAAGCCGTCGGCTCAATAGGCTGGAGGGAATACGAGTCGAAGTCCACAGAATTAGGATTATTCTTATTCAAATCTGAAAACAGACAAGTTTTTTTTTTTTCAATATTATTAATTTATTACACAACAAACAGCAATAGTCATAGTCACCCTACAGTCATAGTTAAATGTTGTGTAATTTTGGTAAAACAAACTAACGAGTATGATGTTGAATAAGTATAAATCAGGACCAAATTATTCGTTATTATTTGGCTGTTGACAGTAGGTACTTACTACAAATACTTTCACCTGTAAATTGCCTGTCCGTAACAGGAAAAATAAAGAAAAATCCATACAAGTTCTCTCAGTCTGTGTCAAGATTTGGGTAATGTTATTTCCATATTATAACTTTCTGAGAGTTTATGAATGTTAACGGTTTTACGCACGTGTTGCTTTCAGGTATGACGACTAGTTTTGAAATGATGAGCTCTGTTTGATTCCGAAAGTAGTTGCGCTAACCTGAATTATTTCAGCTGACATTGAAACCATTAGTCATCCTTCCAGGGGGTGAAAGTGTTTGATAAATATGAACAACTGTGAATTGTCACCAACTGTAAATTTAACTCTCTTTTATTTGGTCTGTCAGAGTTGTTTACATTCACAAGCACTGTCACCTGAAAGGATGCTAATAAATTCAGTCAGTCAGTGTATTATTTTGCACAATGATTCACGAAATGCATCAATTAAGTGTGATAAGTTGGTTTGTAACAGCGATGAACGGCGAGGTGGAGAGTGGGCCTAGCGACGGTGGTTATTTGGCTGACGGGCATACCCTCACCGCCGAGGAGCGCGCGTTCCTGCAAAGTAACCTGCCGCCCGGCAAGAACGTCGCGCTTGATGAGGATATACTGTGAGTCGAACTTCTTTTTGCCCGGCTGCACGACAGCAAAAACAGGGTTATGTTTTTCATGCGTACTTGTGTATATTTGCTTGTGGGATGCTTTATACCCTTGAAGCATCACAACGGCTGGATAGACTGAGGTGCCTATCGATGGTTATAGGTTTGGGTTTGTTTTGTATGATCACCATGTGGGGTATCAAAATAAAGGGCTTGAGATGTTTCCAAAACTAAACACAATTAAAGCTCACTTTTCAAGCAGTCTGATGCAGTTGGTGGCATCAAATCTAAGATTGAACTAAAATAATTACCACCAACTGCATCACACAGCTTGAAAAGTGAGCTTGTTTTAAACTTTTTAGTTGCAGTTGTTTGTTTTTACACAATTACAACCGCCCTTGCGCGTAAACTTGAATGCCTAGTGATAACTTTTAGACTGGCTCATCCTTTTAAAACCTGTTAAAAGACCACAATGTGGAAATAGGTTGATATCTTACAACAGGTTTGCCCCCTAATTTCTCATTCTGTTCATCATAATACGTATATGTCTTCAAGTTTATTACAATATTGATAATGTATTATAGTGAGGAGCTGGAGAACGACGCGTGGGACACCGGCATGGATGCCGAAATGCAGGCCGGGTTCTTGGAGTTCCTCAAGATGTCCAATCAAATCAAACGATAACCGCACGTTGCGACGCGCCCCTTCCCTCGCGGGGCACAGACCAAACTGCGTCTACTATGCTAGGACAATGGTGAAAAACTATAAAAAAAATATAAAATATATAAAACTATAAAAAAGATTTAATGGGAGCGATCAACCTCGTAGCCATCCTATCAACGATTTACATATGAGTTTGAAGTAAGACCTTGGCGTATCACCGCACCGAGGCGCGCGTCGCCGGTGCCACGTCGCGAGAGAATACGCTGACTGTTAACTAAGCATCCAACTAACAGTTTTCCACTTTACCTACTTAAAGGGCAACAACAACTTTACTTTTAGGTGCTCCAACGTAGAGATTTAAGTATCAGGATTATATACCGACTTAAAGCTTTTTAATTTTAGATTTGATATGCCTTTATGTATGACCAAACTAGAATATTTTCAGTAAAAAAAGTCTTATAATTTTCATTTTTAGTGTGATATTTAATCTTTTGGTCTGTTGTTCCGGAGGGTCTTAATTGTGTTTACGTGTAAGTAAAATACAATGTTTAAAGTTAATTAATTATTGATTCTGTTCTCATCAATTGCCCAGTTATTAATAAATTTACAAAGTTATACGTAAACACATCGACTTACAATGACATGGACTAAATGTAAACAAGTGTAGGTAACTAAGTGTTTTATTTAATGAAAAAAGTACTGTTGTTTTCTTGTATTGTTAAGCTGCTAGCTAATATATTTTTATTAGTTCCCACCACTAAATTTGACGGCCATATGTTAGAGCCATTTTCTTGTTTACATTTCGTCTTTATTCTAATGTTTAGTAATCTCATAATTTCTTCATTATTTTTTTTTCTATTTCATGGGAAAAAAACATTGTATTAATTTTGGGGTTTCTTCACATTTCCTCAACGAATACAGAAAATGTTGAAATAAACCTAAGTAAAATAAATATACCTTCTGTATGCAAAAACAAGGCTAATTACTTCCATTCCATTGTAAACAATGCCCACTGGAGAAAAATGTTACATAATAATATTGCATAAGTTAGAAGGCTGAAAATTTTTTTATTTACTTAAATGACAATTGTCCATTTTACTGATGAATTAATTATTATAATTATTGTATGTAATTTTTTATTGATTGAACTACTTTGGTGAGATGCAGTAAGGAATACGATCAAGGTCCATTTTAATTGCGTAATACATTTCTTTGGCACAAATTTCTTTAGTTTAGTGCAATAATCCACAATTCAGTCCAAGTACCAAGTCATTTTAAACATTTTACATTGTTTGCATTTTACACAACTTTGCGTCATTTTTACTCTTTAAAAGTAAACTGATCTATATAAGGACATAGATTACAACTTCTAGAGCATAGAGTTGTTCTATCGATACTTCCAGTTGCATTTTCTCATAACTTTTAAATGGTTTGTCGTTGTGGAGTAGAACAACATGTTTTGCCAAATTCGTTACACTTGTGTCGTGTGTTGTTGTAATTATATTTGCCTATTTGAAATGAGTGAGACGGTGTGACAGATGCCTTGTGTGTGTAATGGATTTAAAGCCCGATGACCCTAATTGCTGATCGATAGACTACAGTGATCTAAGAGAGAACAATTTACAAAGCAATAAATAAGCTACCTGCTAAACTAAGCCATTTGTGCTGATTATTGAAGTAATGAATACCTTTTTCGAATATATTTATGGAATACAACATTTATTTATTTGAAGCAATTAGGAAAATGTTTATAATATTCCATTGTATTTTTGTTGCAGTGATATTATGAATGTTATAAGAATAAATGGATATTTTAATAAAAGTCATTTAAATAAATTGTTTTTCATTTATTTGATCTCATTGCTCCCGTTATCAGTGCAGCTTACAAGTGTCTTATGGCACATGACGCAACTCCCTTATCTACGTTGTTATTGTCTCTTGAGATATTATGTCATATGCACTTGAATAGCGACAACAAATAGTATTGTAAAAATAGTATACTAATAAATTACAGGTACACAATGTAATCTTATCTTATGCCTTGTCGGGTAAGACCTTGTAAGGGTTAAGGATTCCGTTAGGATCCATCAGTTGTTTTAGATCTTTCATAAGTTGTAGTGCAGACGGATCCTTGCTGTAGTGTATGTACATCGGTTTCCTGAAGCCGATGCCGTGCTCTGCACTAATGGAACCGTTCAGTTTGCTCACTTCTTCAAAGATGTACGGCTCCAGAAGAGATGATACCTCTTTGGTGTATTGTGGCACTGTGACATTGATGTGGATGTTCCCATCCCCTGTAATATTGATACAATAAAATGTTGAGTAATAATGATAACGTTAGTTCAGTGTACAATTAATAAATGTTGATCTATGCAAATACATTGAGGAAAATTAGTTTTTGGGTGGTCAGTAGTGTTTATTGTGTCGCCAGTCTCCATGTCCAAATTCAAAATAAAAAAATATTTTGTTACTAACCGACATGTCCGTATCCAAAAACTTTAATGGCTTTGTCGCCGAGTTTCTTTCTCAAAAGCGGCACCAGATCGTAATAATTTTTCAGCGGTATGGAGACATCATACTTGAATACATAGCCCCCTGCCAACCCCGCTCCTGCGATGCTTTCGCGAAGGTTCCAAATTGTCTGTAAACAGAATATAATGTTGAATATTGATGTCATACCGGTTTTATTTTATCAATCTAGGTATTTGGCGCGTCAAAAAACCAAAAAATACCCATTCGAGCCTTTGTTCTATCATATCACCTGCATTTTAGCGGGCTCTGATGCAACAGTTCCGTCTATAATAAGTCCTGTCTCCATTTGACTGGTCAGGAACCTTGTCAGCTTCTCACTGTCATGAGCCTCGTCACTTCCGTGTGTCTCTACCAACACGTAGAACGGATATTCTGAGATTGGGTTCCTGTTGAAATTATAAGAATTCATAACTGATTGCTTTTTAGGTTCCAATAATGGCATTGCAGTTACTTACGGCAGCTTAAGATTCTTTACAGTACAGTCTATCGAATCAAAATCGGCCATTTCAAATGCCGACAGAATTTCACCTAGACTTGATTTGGCGCTTTTGTACAGTTTCAGAACATTTTCAAAGTTTTTGACGCCTGCAAGATTGAAGAATGGTTATGTACTTGACTTGGGCCCCATAATGTCAACGATGTGTAACGAAATATCCATGCCATGCATGAATAGAGATAAACAATAGCATCCACACCGCAGGTGTATAAATAACCGATAGATATCTGCGGATAGGATTCGGTACCAATAAAACAAAAATAGTAGGTAGGTACAAGAAAAAGCTCAGCGCTTACCAAAGAAACCCAAATTCACGGCCATAGGTAACACCGGACAGTGTATAGCGACTTTGGTGACGAGCCCTAGCGTTCCTTCAGATCCTATAAAGAGATGCTTCAAGTGATACCCTGTGTTGTCCTTCTTTAGTGCTCTGAGGCAGTCTATGATAGTGCCATCGGCTTTTACCTTGAATACAAAGAAAGATTAAATGGTGAAGCAGTGAGTAGGAACGAGAAAAAGTGATACTGATGGTCTCGGTATAATTTGCAAGGTGGCTTAGTTTTGGGTTTGCCGTTAGATTCCCTCATAAGGGACACATCTTTTTCAGACGGTCGAGCCCAAAATGTTTGAGAATATTGTGTTTCCTGCATCTGTGCGTAATTATGTCACTCGATACGAGACAAGAAAGCTGGCGTGGTTTTATGAAACCGGTTTCGCACCTCCCACGAATTTGTCAACTAATACGAATTTATACGAGCTAGTGGAAAAAACTGACTCGGAAAGTGTTCCAAATCATAGTTGTTATACTTATCTACAACATACATCAGGTTTTTATCAGTATAAACAACTATCTATTATTATTATTATTTAAGTACATAACGTCACTCCTATTTACTTGACTTATTTACAAAACAGCATAGCTAAGTTTATTCAAGCCAGAGATAGGGCAATGAAAACATACGACAGATCTCTTGCTAACATTTGGAGAAAACGGGTTATGTGTGGGGCTTGTAGACAAAGCACCAAACCTGATATGAAAGTGCGCCTATCTATAATACTACCTATATATTCACAGGTAGGTAACGGTTTCTCAACACAGTCGTCCAAACAATGGCCTGACTGATGCTAGACGTGCGAAGTACAGAATCAAGTTTAAAATTTTAAACGCAGATATAGACTAGGAGGAAAAATAACATTAGTAAGTAGAATAGATTGAACAGTGCAATGACAGAGCCACTCTGTAGGCAGAGCATGTGTTGTTCAGGGTCACAGGTTCATGCATACGATTACCACTGTTGTCTTAGCTACACAGAAAATCCAAGAAAATAATTGCGATACTTATAATCATCTAGCTTAAGCTCGCGGCTTCGCCAGCGTGATTATTTTCATATAACTCTAATGGTTTACACGGTGCACGCCAGTGAAGCTGGGAGTCTGCATGATTTTTTTCGGAGCTTTTCAACCATCATGGTCACATTTCGGCCAATTTACACAAAACCATTATCATGATCTCCATTCATTGGTGACAACTGTATGAAAATCGGTGTGGTAGTTTTTGAGTTTATCGCGTTTATACAGACAGATACGACGATGGGGGTCTTTGTTTTATAATATGTAGGTCTGTAGTAGTGTTTATTTTATAAACTTACTGCCTCAATTCCTAGCACAGATCCGTGCAGGTTGCCATACCGCAGTAACCTCAGTCCCCCAGCATTAGTGCTGGTGTTACCACCGATGTGACAGGTACCTTTCGCGCCCAGGTCCAAGGGCATAATGAGACCACGATCCCGTACATAGTTGTCCAGATTCTCCAGAATACAACCAGCTTCACAAACTAAGGCCCCTGCAAGTGATTGTTAGATTGTAGAAAATAATACAGTCGAGATCCTTGTTGAGAGGTACCCGATTATATAAACTCCGGAAAAAAAAAACGGCTACAGCAGGTGATTTATTGTTACGCAGGATCGCAGGTAGTTTTATGTAGGCTCAACGTGCATACAGTGCAGCGATGTAGTTATAGGTAACTCAACAATAAAACGGGGCGTAACGGGTAATCGCATAGGTGCGATTAACCGTTACGTGTGGATTAGGTAACCAAGTAAAATCAATTGAGTAACGCGTTGGTACCTGAGCGTTGTGGACTTGGTGTATTCTGTTGTATAATGCTTCGGTTGGTTAGAATAGGTTACTTGGCTAACGTTTATTTAACCGCACCAAGTCGTCTTTTAAACCCGAATATTATACAGTAGGTATCGTTGTAATAAAGTAGGTATCAATCTGACTTGACCAGCACCCGATCTGGAACCGATTGTGGTCTGGGAATACAAAGGAGCATACAAATATTTACACGAGAATCGAACCCGCGATCCTATTAAAGTCTAACGAAATTCTTATCATAGTAGGTACGAGTATGTTGCGGTTTACCGTTTAGATAATCATGAGATCTTTGCGAACAATTTCTTTTTTCTATTAGTACCTGAGAGATCATCAAGGGTGATTATTTTGTTCATGAGTGCAAAACTGATGACAATCTCGTCGAACACCGGCACGGAGCCACCGACGAGGCCAGTGTTGCCACCTTGAGGACAGACCGCCAGTCGCCTGTCGTTACAATACTTCAGTATTGTGGACACCTCTTCTGTATTCCGAGGTTTTAACACAACCCTTGATTGTCCTGAAAATTTTATAAATTATGCAACTCAAAGATTCGGACATGTGACATTTACCAATCCGTATTGGGTCCGCATGGTGGATTACGGTCCACTGCCTCTTATCGAGAGGAGGCCTGTGTCCCACCAGTGAAACAATAAAGGCTGATTATACTATATCGTAGGTAAGTACAGACGCCAGCAGGTCAAGCTACCCGAAACTGTCAAATTTTCCCAATCAACCTTGAACCTTAATGATTTAGCGATAAAGTTGAAAATCTATTAAAGAAATTTGACAGATTGTAGTAACTTGATGTGCTGGCGTCCGTACGATTGAATATTATGCACTTTGTAATGTCAACCGCATCAGTGCAAAATAATACGTGACGTAAGTGCAATTATCACTCGCTATCTATTATAAACTTCGTAACTTATACAGTCGTAAAGGCATTTTATTTAGATAAATAACCCAACAGTTACAGTACATACCCCTGCAATTCTTTATCCAGTCAATGTTATATGGCAATACATCACTTTCGTCCGTCAATACTCGTTCTTCTCCAAGTACAGACCGAAAGTAACCAACATCTGATGGCTCTATCGTGCCGAAGAATTTTCTTTTTATGTTGTATTTTTCCTGAAAGGAAAGCAACTAAAGTAAAGAGACGATTTATCAGGCAGCACCACGTCCTGCATTTCGAACCATCTGAAATTCGGCTTTAGCGCCAATGTTTACGTGGCACTGATATCCTACTCATACATATTATGGTACATGGGTCTAATGCCTACGTGGTGTAAAATAAAACTATGAAGACTAGATAGGTACATCTCGCCATATTATTAACTAGTTGCTTAGTATTCACTAGTAATTACCTAGGTACAGACGCCAGCAGGTCAAGCTACCCGAAACTGTCAAATTTTCCCAATCAACCTTGAACCTTAATGCTTTAGCGATAAAGTTGAAAATCTATTAAAGAAATTTGACAGATTGTAGTAACTTGATGTGCTGGCGTCCGTACATGATTTGTTTGTTTAGTCTTGTCTGTTTAGGCAGGAGGATGATGAGTAACTAACTTGCCTTTTCCCAGTTAATTAAAACCAATTCAAAGTGCAACAGCAACGTACCTACCTGTACCCTAAACCTACCCCTAAGTATATAATAATAAATAAATGGTGCAATGGTATGTCAATATACTCCTCTGTGAATTTTACTAAACGTACCGACTCTACACATGTCATATTTTTAAGTCCACTCTTCCGCTGAAATGTCCCCTTGCCCAAAAACCGTAATTTGATATTAGCCAGATTGTTTTTCATCATGTGCAACATAAATATACGAAATATGTCGTCTGAAATTGATAGTGAGTTTCATGAAAACAATAAACAGGACACAAGTAATGTGGGAAGTTATTCTTTCTTACCGAAGACAACTGTGGTAGTGCTTGTGACGCATATCTAACTTGTTCCAAAACATTATTCTTACTTATTAATTTCACAAACAACTTTAATGATTTAATCATATTAAATATTTTTTCGACGTCTTTATTTACGAAACACACAGCGGCAGTAGCGTCTTACACTAAATAAAAAATGATACTGATAGATAGGGAACAAGTGGAAACCCAGATAAAATGTTAGAATGCTGCAAACCTATTATTTATAATTTACTCCCAACGGTGGGAAATTAAGAACTTCAGAATATTTGGTAGAGATTAAATTAATCTACTCAGTTATCAGTCTATTATAAGTTCAATAGAACATTTTAAATCTTAAGGTTATACATAATATTATTCGTTCGTGTCGAGGTCGATTCCATCCGATAACATTGATTACGTAACTGTGGGTAAACAGTCGAGTGTTGAACGTAGTTAGATCTAGGATAATACTATTACCTATATAACATTTTACTATTCCTAACAAACTACAAGGAAACGGAAAGTCTGCAAAAGGTTACAAACATATTAATAGAACCTATGAACATCCATAATTTACATCTTGATTTTGTATTCGCCAAAAGGAAAAAATAATGACGAACATCTAAATTAAATGACGTCGTGAAATCACAATCACACAGTCTTGAAGTCAAAATACTCTGTACTATTAATAAAATAATGTGCATTTTTTTTTCATTAGAAACGTTTTCTCCTTGTCCAGTAGGACTTCATTTATTTGACTTATAAAATTCAAGGAAAATGGAGATCCGAATATGAAATTTTAGTCGATTTTTGCTGTGAAATCGATAAACGGCCCTATTTCAGTGTTGACCACTGACAAAATATAAGAAGTACTTACTCACTTGTGTGGAAACTGTCAACTTGACAGTGGTTGATTGACATTGACAATCACATTTATAATTGCACCGCACGCACGGTGTTTCTTTCGTTTGTGTTTTCAAGGATACACGTGTTTGTAATCTAGAAAAATGGTGAAATTGAAGTCAAAAAGTGGAAAGAAAAAAGTACCTGTAGTGCTTCAAAATAAGAAAGATAACCAAAATGAAGTGATCTTGCCGCCTGTTCGAATGTCTGACGATCCGGCACCAAGACAGGTTATAATGTTAATTGCATTTATTTACGAATATCCAAATTTAAACCACTTAGTGTGAAATTTCTGTACAGTACAGTTGCTCATTTTGTCTTAATATATTATTATGAGGTTGTCTTATTTATGAACACAGGAAATGTAAACATAACCTTCAAAATAACTTTTCATTTCAGGTAAAATGGATCAATAGGCAAAGAGTTTTAGTTTTCGCCGCCCGTGGAATTAATCACCGTCATCGGCATTTGATGGAGGACATAAAGAAAATTATGCCACATCATAAGACAGAATCAAAGATGGAGAGGAGCAAAAATTTGTATGTAGTCAATGAGATCAGTGAAATGAAGAATTGCAACAAATGCATACTCTTTGAAGGCAGAAAGATGAGAGATCTCTACATGTGGATGGCTAACATACCAAATGGACCAAGTGTGAAATTCCTGGTTGAAAATAGTATGATGTTTCCTGTTTGTAATTTTATTATGTACTGACTGCAACATGTTTTACACTAATATTTTTATTTAATACTTTTCAGTCTACACAATGGGTGAACTTAAAATGACTGGAAACTGTCTGAGAGGATCTCGGCCTCTTTTATCATTTGACCCACAATTTACAAAGGATCCACATTATGCTCTGCTGAAGGAGTTACTTATTCAGACATTTGGTGTTCCATCTCACCATCCCAAGAGTCAACCTTTCTTTGACCATGTGTACACCTTCATGATCTTAGATAACAGGATTTGGTTCAGAAACTATCAAATTCTGTCTGAAGATGGAGCTTTGGCTGAAATTGGACCAAGATTTGTGTTGAATCCTGTATGTATACAGTTAGTCTGAATTAACTTGACACAACAGCCAGACTCAAAACTGTGTCTAATAAAACTATTGCCCAAACTATCTTTTCAGGTAAAAATATTTTCTGGTTCCTTTGGAGGTGCAACATTATGGGAAAATGCTAAATATATTAGCCCTGCAAAATTGAGACAAGCTGTATCCAAGAAAGCTGGCAGCAAATATGAAAGGAGAATTGAGAAGAAAGCTGTTTATGAAGCTACCAAGCCTGAGACTGGGTATCCTGATATAGAGGGAGCTGACTTCTTCAAGGGTGATGCCATGGAAAAGGCTCAAGAAGTTGTTGTTAAAGGTAAATAATTAGATCATAGATATTGTGTGAAGTTGAAAAAATATGTTTTCACAACTATTAATTATTTTCTTGGGGTTGGTATTTATATTTCCATTTTGTTGCTTTACAGAAGAGATAGAAGAACAAGAAAATTCAATGGAGGAAGAAAGTGACCATGAAGTCAAAAAGCCAGCATTCAGCATGTTGATGAAAAAACCTAAAACAAATCCAGATAAAACAATCAGGCGCAAGCAACTCAAGGCTAAGAGTAAGGCAATATCTGATCAAATCAAGAAGAGGAAGCAATTTAAAAAGAAAAAACCTGGTAAATCGTAATAATAAAATTTATTTTTCACACAGTTGATTTTTATTTTATTTCATTTTTATGGATGATTCCCTGGATGCTATTATGGAAGAGCTAGGTTGAGGTAAACGCTTAACAAATTACTTCTACATTATTAGTGTTCAATAAAAAATTGCATTTTTAATGTCATTTGCTTGGATAATTGCATTCAAGAATATTTTAAAACAACAGAAATATTGTAAAATTAACATTAAGATTTTCTATTAATACTATTATGCAGTTCTAAAACCAGAAATGAGAACAAAACTTTCTTATTATTTTTTAGCCCCACTCTAAGATCATGTTAGAGATTCCAAATATGCATGATTAGACATAAAGATACATACAGTGCGGCCGGCGAGAGAATGCGTTCTTGACATCTGTCAGTTTCATACAAACAAATACGTGTTTTGCGAATTCGATCTTTATTAACTACTAGAATTGCCGCACTGACAGGTGTCAGGAACGCATTCTCTCGACGGCCGGACTGTAATTCCTATTTTAAAATATGGACGGTAATTATTACGTTATGATTCTATAAAATAATACTTTAATAAAATTATGCTACAATATTATGCATTTTGATTAAAACATTCAGCTTTACAACAAATTATGCTTTCTAGTTTACCACATTAATTTAAAAAGGTTTTAACTAGATAAAAAATTGAGCACCCTATATGAAATTCTGGTAAAACTGGAATGATAAAAATCTGTGCATTTAACATTTGTGTCAGAATATAAAATTTAAACATGTTACATATTGTAGTAAAAAAAAAACCTAACATTTAAATACTAAAAAATGAGTGTAAAAAATATATAAATATAAAAATTGTACTTGAAATTACCCTTAAAGTAATACTTATTTAAAAGCTTTTAGTTCATTTGCGATCGAGATTACTTAATTTATCAAGCTTATGCCAAAATAAAGAAAATGTTATGCGATTCATAATCAGATTTTATGGAAAATATTATAGTACCTATTTAGCTACATACTACTTTCCAACTGCAAACTGCTTGCTCTATAGGCAGACAAGAGTTGGTCATCACAAGCTGCCTTGCTTGTTAATTGTTGTGACAAAATCCATGCATGCTCATTGCTCTAATTTAATTTGTGCAATGCAATTTACAGTTGAAATGCAGTCTATCTGTAGGTATACTAATTGCATCAAGCAGTTACAATAAGTATGAGATTTCTATGTATAGGAAGAATTACTGGATTTTTTCCCTTTCCACAGCAATCGCACCCAAACAGAGTTCTTGTGTTCACAACATGATTAAAAAAGACATTATCACACTGATATTTAAAATATTTTACGAAACACGTAGTTTGCAAAATTACACAAAAATAACATTTCCAGTGCATATCATAAACATTTCTAAAATTCATGTAAACATTCATAAAACAGTATTATAATTTAATATCAGCATCGAGATTTTTATTAGAAAAATATTATATTAAAAAACACGGAAAACCATGACTCCTTATATCTACGAACATTGCACCATCGTCATTATTACGAAGAGTTAAATGTCACAAAAAGTAGTGATTCACACGGAACATACTTTAAATCTGGTGTCAATGTGCTTATATCAATAATAAATAAAAATGCATTACTGAGTCTGAGTAAAAGCGTACGATTCTTCTTAATGCAAAAGGCTGCGAGTTTCACCTGAAAATAAAATAGATGTTTTATCAACTGATCTTGTATATCAAACAAAAATCTATGTTCAAAGGCACAATTTCTGTTGATATTGGAGTAATCAATAGTTCCGTCGCTAGGGTTTTAGGTCGATCGATAACCAAACCAAGGTGACCTTTTCGAAAAGGTCACCTAATCACCTGACAATAGCTCGTAAGCTATCATGTGTCACACAAAATAAAGGCCTGACATAACAATTGTTTGAACAAGCACTATTCTTATATCAAGTAGAGACAAATTATTCTAGAGATAGACTTAGGCCTGGTTTTTCAATAGTCAGATAATATTTATTTGAGGAATAAATATTCCGTTTTGTCAGCTTTCCTAAAGAAAATATGTCATACTGTTATATTTATTCTTCAGATATAAGCTATCTGACTATTGAAAAATCGGCCCTAAATATAATAATATTATGAGCATTCCTGCTCTGGATAAAAGAAAGTAATTTAGTAAAGAAGATACCGACCACTACATTTCCATTCAATGTTCTACACACCGACCAAAGCTTCTCTTTTTTAGTATCATACACAAAGACAATATCTGTTAGCACTTGCAGCTAACCTCCTCTGCCGACATCCACTTGCCCAATATTGCACATGCTGATGTAGTACAAGAAATGTGTTAAAGTCATCATCTTTCCAGTGCGAGAAAGAGATGTAGCTATTCCCTACGAACAGCGCCATCCTTTTTACGCAGCGGTAAAATGCTGGCTGTTACACTTTCTTATACAGCCCCACAGCTGACTATCGGGACTAGCTGGGTAAGAGAGTATAACAAATGCGTATAGATCTACACAACACCAAATAAAGCAATAATAAATTACATAGGAATAATCTGCAGCCTGTAACCACTATAAGGCACTGAACGGACATGCAAAAGCCCCAAACACAACAGGCTTCGAGCTTCAGTACTTGTCTGGCACATCCTGCAACTCAGCACCCTCTTGGTCGTCGTATTTATCTTGTTTATGGCCGCCGAGTTCCGCTAGACGCGTGTTCTTCCACCGGCCATCATTGCCGTTCATATTGCGGTCTTCACATACGCAGAGGAAGAGGGAATCAACCACCATCTGTGAAGGAAAATAGTAAGGTTTAAACGTAGATTTATCACGATCGCTACTTTTATGTGCGTTTATTAATTGGATAACACACAGATAAAACAAAACAAAAATAATCATATTCGGGTCAGCCGTTTGAGAGCTACGATGCCGCAGACAGACATACATACGTTAAACTTACACCCCTCTGTTTCCGTCGGGGGTTAACAAGGTAACTGTATTCTTCATATCATTGAAGTAATAGAATACTAGATTTCGACTCTGTCAGACCTGTGGAAGATGCTCACATACCTTCATCAACTAGAAAAGAGCTGATAATCTTCAAACGGCTGAATTGTAGGCCAATTCTCGTAATTTAAAACTTTCAAAATCTAGTCGCAGTGTCATCTCGGCGACAAACAAATGTCAAAATGTAGGGAAATTTGAGGTATTTTGACAGATTGAGACTGAGATCAGACTGTGAACGTTCTTAAAATTACGAGAATTGCCCCTCAGATGTCCTTGAATCGTAGCTAAGAACACTCGGTTAAGACCAATTTCAAATAAAACAAAAAAAAAAAAATCGGTTCAGCCGTTTGGGAACTGCGATGCCGTAGACAGACACACAGAATGATACACACGTGTAACTTATAACACTCCTCTGTATCCGTCGGGGGTTAAAAAGTATAAGTTAAATAAACAAAAATAGAAACAAACCTCATAAAGAGAAAGTATACAGTGTGCAATGAAGAAGGAGAATATGCATATCACTAGTGTTGGGACAGCAAAGAAGTGCAGTTCAGTGTTGCGTTTGAGGAGTAGGAGACCAATAATGCCGGTCACTGCCGTCACTATGCACTTGCCCAGGAACAGAATGAAGTCACCCACGCTGTTTATTGTTGCCACTTGAAGTGCGTTGTTCACGATTGTGCTGAATGCCTGAAAATTTTATGAAACGTTTTATAAAGACAATTAAGTAGATGGAACTTGATTAGTTGGACCTCAGCTGTAGGTATTTAAATTTGAGTTCACAAGCGTAAATAATAATAGAGGACCGGACGTATTTTTTCAAGTAAAATTCCACTTGATTACAAAGCATGTATATCAATTAGACCATTTACAGATATTGTTGTCTAGGTTTCCGACAAAATATTAATTGCCAAGCTTCCCCTTGTAAAACTTTCAATGCCAAACTGGTAGTTTCTCGGAGTCACAAAGGGGACATGAGTGAGTCATTATATGTATATCATTGTATTTCAATGGAATTTTAAAATCATTTCCACGAAACTATTACAGATTACTATGATTATGTACTTTTATGTTACGTTTTACTGCATATTAGAAGGAGAATGAGGTCATTTATGAAGTGTAAACATTGATTGCATACTTTGTTTAATTTATTTTGCATAACAACGGAAAATCTGGTTCAAACGAGAAAAGATAAGTATTCATTAGTAATTACAGTATTTTTTTTCCTCTTGTAAGTGACCTTCTGTTTAAAAATAGCATAATGAATTAATACATGTAAACATTCCCACGCCTGGTGACCGAGGAGAACAGCTAGCAAAAAGTAAATGATAAATAATCTTATACTTACATATTTCTGAATCATAGTCTAATAAAAACTGCCGAGTAACCGTTGTCGTTACTTATCAATAAGATTATTGACCTAACAAAATGATATGTAGAAAAAGCTAAAGCTGACCTTCAAACTTTTGGTGAGGAGTACTATTATTACAGTACAACAACTACTTTATCGAATGAATGAAAAAAAAAAAAAAATCTTAACCTTGAAAAATCTTATGCAGGAAATACCGTCATGCTTTGTATATCATGTAGAAATCACGTCAATTCCGTCCGTGAGATGTTTAATTTCCTATTAAACTTCATCTCGAAAAGTTACTTAAGTAGTATACAACTTTTGGGACAAACTCACAACTTTGAGCCATGAGAATAGTGTTATCGTCGTGTGTATACGAGGGGATTACATCCTACTTCCTACTAACCTACTTATTATTATAAACGCGAAAGTTTGTAAGGATGTATGGATGGATGTTTGTTACGCTTTCACGCGAAAACTACTGAACAGATTGAGATGAAATTTGGCACACAGATAGTTTATAACCAGGATTAACACATGGGATACCTTTTCTCCCGATATTCCCACGGGATAAAAACAGAACACATACCTTCCCAGCGGCCTTGCAAAAGTGGCATCTCTCAATAGTTATTATAGTGTAGGCATTATGATTCAAATAGCGAATAAACTTTTCAAGACAATAGAAGCAGCATATACCACATTTCAGACCACACTTCGCGCATTCGGAACCTTTTTCTGCTCTAGACGATAGCCTGAAAAAAGAAATCATTAATAGAAGAGCTGATTATGGGAACTAGACTCTCAAGCAATAGAATGAAGATATAATTTACCTGGCATGTAAATACGTCAAAATGAGGCGAGGTACCTTGAACAGCGTTATCAAGAACGATCCTTTAGCCACTGAACCTAAATGGTATTTTATCAGCTTGCCGATCGAATATAAAACCGGCGAGTGAGCATTAGGTCCTCTGGAATAAATTCAACTTAATTAAAAATTTTACTTAATAATACAGTTTTTATCTCAGAAAAAAAAATCATGAAATTTCACAAGAACCATTTTCCAAGTAAATCATGAATATTAGAGAAAAAAGTTTATTCTTGGTGCCTGTACTAATGAAAAATCATTGTATCACAGACAACAGTTATAGAAAGCTCGTTTTTCCTAACTTTAGGGCCAGTTTCCACCAAAACGAAAGATGGTTATTTACTGGCTACTTACCCTCAACACTTTACTTTTAGATAAAAAGTGATACGAGAAATCTCTCTTCCCCGCTTTGGTGGAACGGCGCTTTTATACGAAATGTGTCGTCACGTCGTATGAACTTACCTAAAATACCAATGTGATACGGCCCCAGCGATCGTCATCTGTTGACAACCAAGTATGAATTCACTGCCCCAAACCAAACAGATCAGACATATCCACCACATACTCTTAACCCACATGGGGTCAAACTCTATATTGTCCAGGGTAAATGCTGTAACGAAAAATCGAGTTAGAAAATGTAAATAGGTTTTATTTGAACTGATTCATAAAAAAATACATAATAATAATACGCCTGTAATCTCCAAAGGGTTAGGCAGAGGTGTACTTATAGTACACCCATATTTCGCCAGTGTAATAAGGGACGAGCCTATTGCCATCAACCGGTCAAAAATCCAGACTCCAAGCTGCTACTGAGAAATCCCTGATGGCAAAACCCGATAACACTTTTCTCGACCTGTGAATCGAACTAAGGGCCTCATGTGCAGTGGTAGTGCTTTTTATACTATAACTAGCTTCTGCCTACGACTTCATCTGCATGAAAATTCTTGTTCCCCCGACTCACCCCGTCGCGTCGCATCGCCTGCCAGCGCTATTACTTCGTATTCGCTTGGCGTTCTTTCTTACTTTTTGTTCGGTTCCTAAGGGTCCTACCATGATGTTAAGTAAGCCTATAGCCTTCCTCAAGAATTGAGCTATCACTACTTATCTTTGCTATTTTTTTAATTTATAATTATTTTTACATTTCAGCGTAATATTAGCGCGTTCAAACAAATAAAAAAAACCCTTCAGCTTTATTTTGTTAGTATACATAGACAATAATAACTTACTTTTAAGACTTGAATTGTTGTTGCCTCTTTGAGCGTCCATGGCTGCTTTATTAATTGTCTCAAACCCTGTGCTAGTAGTTCCATTGATTAAGAAGTTGGTTTGAAGTGGTATACCAGGGTAATTTGCTGTGGCTAAACATACCTGAGACAATAATTTCAATTAGCATAATGATCAGCAATAAGATAGCCATACTGAATCTAAATGAACCTGACACTTACCACAACTATGGACCAAAACGCTAAAAATAGCACAAGGAAGACAAATGTTATAATAGGTTGTAAGAAAAGGGCGGGAATGGAGCCGAGGCAGTGAGCAGTTTCTCTGAATAAAGCTGCCAAGAAAGATACGCGGGATCGCATCACAAATACCAGGAGCAGCAAAATCACCTGAAATTGAAATGTAAAGTTAATTTTAAAGTTGGTGCAATTGTTATAGCTACTTTCTCGACTTTATCTAGAAAGACAATTTAGTTTATAGGATAAATTTTTAACCAGTGCATAAACTGTTACCATGAATTCAGCACATGTTTCTAGACGCCCTAGCGTAGAAATAATTCGTCGGATATAAAAAAAAATCAACTGTTTCAGATTAAATATCTCCAAGCTATACGAAACACACGCATTAGCTAATTAGCTGCTACTGTGTCTAACCAAATAATAATAATAACCTACCGCCGTATCTCTACGTTGACGTCGTGGTTGGGCTTGCGCGCTCCGAACTCTAGGCTTGTGCCGAAAGAGTTTACTTTGCCGAAACAGGTCTAGGGTGAGAAGCCAGACCAAGAGAGATACAGAAACCCGCAGGGCAGCATGTGGCGAGCTGTTTGGCAGTAGCGACCCCACGGATCCTATCTCCCGGGAGAAATCTTGTTCCTCACCTCTGGCTTGCCTTTGTTGGGCGGCTGGAGTGAACAATGACGTGGAACAGAGCTCCCACCTCATTCTTGCCTTTACTGACCGGCTTGAGTGGAGACTTGCAAGAGCAAACGTGCTCGGGGGAAGGAAGTAATCCAGTAAGTGCTCGTAGGGATCTTGACCATCTTCCGGACTCTGGGATTATTCTGAAAGCCGTGGAATACCTCTCCACTCCTCATAAGCACCTCAGGACATGTTGCCCCTTTGTTGCTACGTCACTATGTGCTAGCGACACTTTCCGGGGGCCCATTATTGAGTGTGCAAGTCACCCCTGCCAGTTTATCCGTGTATACAATGTGTAACTGAATTAATGCACATTATGAAAGTAGTTTGTTCAGAATCGTTTACTGAATCGATTTCTGTAATTTTTAATATAGGTAATATTTTATCCCAAAAATAATTAAAACTACGTAAATTATTACTGTCACACTTCCGCTGTACAGTCAAAACAAACCAAAATAGATGAAGTACCTACTGCGCTAGACCCCTAAACGAGTGCGACTGTTTGCATGCGTAGATTTGTAATGTGACCGCAATTTTCTCCCACAATCAGTGTAACTAATTTATGAGAAAAACAATGTTTATTACATAATAATAAAAAATCAGTGTATGTATTATGATTATAACATAACATTCTAATCGGGGTGTCTGGTGGTGTGCGTTAATTCCGGGACAAGTTGTATATAAAACATTGATCAGGCAGGGGTCAATATTCTCCCATAGTTATTAGTAACCAGTCCACTTTAGCTACCCAAACCCATAGTCCAAATTTGTGTTTTTCCATATCCTGAATAGTCCTACACTAACAGGGGGTTATCCTTGGGTGCACTTGCATAGTGCAGTGCACGGATAATCGTCGGGTGGTGCCACATTTCAATAATATTTCCTAAGGGGCCTCTGCGAGTTGGCTTCGGCCCCTCGTACGCCTTCAAAGGACCGGGACCCCATGGTCCCGAGATATGTTAAAATATAACATTAAATAATAATAATAATAGAAAAGTGCAATACTGACGCGGTCAAAATGACTGGCAGAGCAAATTTCTTTTTTAAAAACTGACGAAAAATTTCAAGTCAGCTTGGTTCAGAAAGAAAGTACTGAATTCTTCGTTTCAGTTTGTGCACTGGTTAAAAATTTATCCTGTATACGGTAATATTTGTTTTTAATAATCTTTATTTTCTGTTCCCTTTTATAAAAACAAACAAAGAAAAAGTTTATCTAAGCTATGACAACATAATCAGCTAGTTAGTTTAAAGCACAATCATCCCAAGAATAATGACTATCAACAAGTTAAAAATAAAAAAAAACACAACAATGCTTACCGTAATTACAGTGGCTATAATTGAATACCACAAAAACGCACTCTCATTCTTGAGGGACTCCTAAAAAAATAATTTAATTAATTAAATGTATCTGGGTCGACACGCGACAAACATTTGCAACTAGATTAATAGCATTATATCACCCTAATAGTAAACCCCGTCTGCATGCTACGGTTTTTATTAAAACCCAGTTTACTTAAATATTATAATTTTATTGGGCGAAACATTTTGTCTGAGATTTGAATCCCAGAACTCGCTACTCAGCTGCCAAGCACTAGATTTCGCTAGATTAATAAAACGCAAAATAATTAAATTTCATGCATATTATACAAGAATACACCAAACCGCACTGGGCCCGCATGGTAGATTATAGCCCACACCCTCTCGAAGAGAGGAGGCCTGTGTCCCAGCAGTGGGAACATTATAGGCTAGTTACGTATACAAGAATGTCTAAATATAGTACTCACAGACAAATATGCAGTGTCAATGGTCTTGTGCTTAGTCCTCAATTCATGGTATGTATACCACAATAGTGCTGTACCCGCCACACTGGCTACTGACACCATTATCATAAATATCCATGATACCAGGGTTGCCAGTAAATGCAATATTGAGACCATAACAAGAGAACAAACTGAAAAAAATAATAATAATAAATCTGGAATACATGAGGTTTTACCAACAATAAAATTTGAATATATTTGTACCAAACTAATATATTACAAATATGCTGCAGAATGTGGTATATGTCTTTGTCTATACATACATTTTATAGAATGATACATTGCTAATAACTTCCTCAGTTAACTCGTAACTAATGCTAACTACAACTACAATATAATTAGCAACATACTGCTAAGTACTACAAAATAATGAAAACGTCCATCTTAACTGACTGTCAGAAGCATTTTAGAATTATTGAAGCATTAGTAATCTTTCGAACAATCTTCACAAAAATTACTAGTATTTTGTAGCCAAACCATTACATTGTCAGCCAATTTTGTTGTAAATATATCAAGCAAGCTAACTTATTTGGCGCTTAGTTTGTTTTTGCCTAGAAATAAACAAAAAAGTTAAAATATTTTATGTTACCCAAATATTGACAACACATCATCCATAGTTATTGCCTAAGCAGGAGGGGTTTGTAGACTTCAAACCCTCCCACTTTCCACATATTGTCAATGACCCACTTATTGTCATTGAAGGGGGAGCAGCCTCAAGCCCCTCCCAAATGTAATTTAGATTAACTTCCTCACCCTATGTGGTCACTAATGTATTAGTTCAGAGACAAACAAGGATGTTTGTAATTGTAATTTTAATTATTAAGGCAATTAATTTAACAAATATGCTGTTATGTCGGATTTATAGAGGAAAACCACAGGATCATTTTACATCGTATTTTTGTATTTTTTTTTTAATTTGGATATTACCTCAATAATATTTCAATTTTTTTAGAAAAATTAGAATAGAATTAGCTAGAAATGAACTTATTGCTTAAAAGCACTTAATAATAATGCCATTCTTATTAATTACATGTTGGCCGAAATTCACCAATTTGTACATGTTTTTTTTTTATATTTCGTAATCAATGAAAGCTTTACATAAAGTGGTGGTTAATATATTGTATTGAATATTTTATTTAGGTGATTAATTTAACTGAATAAATATTAAATTCATATTTATTACTTATGGAATAATATAGTAGTAAGCGCTACTAACACCTATTTGTAGCCAAAACAGTTGTCTAATAAATAAATATTTTTAATAGAAACTCAACTCAATAATATTCATAATACTCAAGGAGTGAGGTGGAGAACAGGATGTAATACATGTACAACTGGTCAACTGACAATAATTGGTGTAATTATTGATGACCTCACTTTCTTATATTTTTTTAAACTGCATTATCTAAAGAGATTATGATTGACTATGAAGTCAATCATAATCTGAATCTGCATAAATGTTAGACCATATTATTCATAGAGACTGCAACTGTGTTAAGCAATGCTAGGTGACATCACCAGTCACAGTGAGTCAGTCTATATTACTCTGCTCCCACATGATGCTTATTTATAACACAATGATCCAACTAGTGCACAAATTGACCTAATCTGTTAAAAAATGTACTTCATTCAAGACCATGCATATTATTTTTTTGTGGTAATAGAAGTATGCTTTCCTCTTTTGCAGTGCTATAATTATTTTCTGAACTTATTACGAAATTACCACAAAAACAAAAAAAAAAATAACTGATTTTTTAAAATAAAAAATAATAAATTAGTAAAATGCTAGTAATAAATTAGTAAAATGAAAGGTATACTTACTAAATGCTACTATGACGCATATTATCATCTCTTTCCAAGAAGAGTACAGATCTGAAAGCATCTGCTCAATAGTATCCCAGCTGTTCAGTAAATCATAGAAGTCATTGAACACTTTTTTAGTCAGTTCCTTTGCTGACTTAGGGAAGCATCTATTAAGGAGGGGAAATGTCTCATACACTGGCAGGGTAGGGCATGGTCCGATGTAACTGTTTCCAATGACCTGGTTACTTGCTGGTGTATTCAAATTTATGTCATAGCGGCAAATATTCGACCCAGTTTCTTTGTAAAAGTTTTGTATATCAGCCATTGACTCCAGCTTCCTATTAGGACACTCCTTCACACATATTTTAAGAGATCTTTGTAGTTCTTTTACATCCATGAAGAACAAGAATTTTTTATCCACAGTACTAATTCCTGACACAGGAGCTGCTGTGAGTTTGTGATTGCTTTTCACTCCACATGTATTACCAAAAGAATCAAATCCATTTATAACTCTTAGAGGATTTCCATAAACAAAAGATATAGCAGCCACAATTATCTGAGAAAAAGATACATCATCAGATAACAATAAAAAGAATTATCATCATCATCTGCCTAGCCTTTTCCAAACTATGTTGAAAAAATTTAAAAAAAATGCACATAATTAACATTATTTCAATATAATCCGAAATTTAATACAACAAGTCTTAGTATTGAATTTATCTTACCATTAATATCCAAAACAAAATATAAATAATGAGCCACAACACATCAGTGCATCCTTTTCTTGGAGTCTCATTTTGAGGAGATATTTCACTTTGAGTGCAACCCATTGTGTGTTTAGATAATTTGCGCTTAATCAAAACTTCATTTCCTCTTTCAGGACTAATATTTATTATTTAGCAATTTTAAATAAAACCAACAACAAACTCAAACAAGCCGACGCCAAGCCTGCCTATAATAAATATTAATCTATGGCCTTGCCCTGCCAGACATGAGATGTTGCCATGTTACGCGATTCCCGGTGAAATCATGAAATGAAATGTCTGAATTTTACGGAATTATAGGAATAAATTGCCGACTGTTGGGGAGCTACTCGTTAGCAAAGTACCAAGCAACAACGCTATTTTCTGGACGTGAACGGCGGCAATGAGCGTAAAAACCGCGAGATTTATGAAAAATCCGTAAATGAGATGAGCACTTGACTCGTTCACTAACTTTATTCACTTGACTTATTTTAAAATAGGATATTTCAGAAAATATTCTCGTTCTTTTACCACAAAATTGTTTGATTAATACCGAGATCTACCGTCATTATGGATGATTAAGACTAGAGTAAAGATTACTCGAACCATAACTTTAAGTCTCCCATACATGAGAATATCTTGATTCTTGAAGTAACCATTTCTTTACCCAACATCTACATACTTTCTACCCGACTACGGCAAAACCAAACGTTAATAATTTAATTTTAAAAATTAAATTGTCGGTTATTTTATTAATGATTATAATATTACCTTCTATTTTACTGTTCCAAAGACAAATTTTACTATAACTTTGCCAGTAACTATCAATATCAAAACATGATTTTAGTGGACATCACTACAGATGGTCCATCTAATGACATTGACATACTAAATAATCTGTCATACATATATGTCTGTCATCTGTGTTTTTTTAGGTTAGTTTAGTTTACGAGCCGTGAAAATTATAAAAACAGAAAAATGAATGCAAAGGTCCTTTTAAACTTAAAATCTTCGCTAGTAAACCACTGTTCCAGAAGTTACTTACATAATAATATAGCTCTCGTTACTAAGATACACAGAGACTTGTATTGTAGAATGTATCCTACTAAAGTTGTTCTACCGGACGGAGCTTCAATCAATATTAGATACCATGAACCCAGGAAAATAATTAAGGTAAAATAGGTAATAATAATAAAGTAGTAGACAATGGGCAACCTTCATTACAAATTATCTTTCAATAAATTCAGCCTGTCCCAGACTAAGTTTATTTTATTTTATTTTATTTTACAGTTTTTGGAAAACTGACAGCTAAAAACTTTTACACGATTGAGAGTAACAAAAATAAAGGCCAATTACAAGTTTTTTTTTTTAGGAAGCTGTTAGGTTACTATGGTTTACATAATAATTTGTAAATATCCATCACTGTCTAGTACTTCAGAACTGATACAATCAAATAAAAAAACCCCTAAAAATAAAGCCTATTTGCGCAGTGGAAGATATAAGGCTAGATTAGTGGCGAGAGGTTTTCTACAAAAATACAATATTGATTATAAGGAGACATATAGTCCGGTGGTAAATACTACTAGTGTTAGGTTGTTGTTGGCGATTGCAGCTCAAAAGGGTTACAAAATTAAGCAATTTGATGTAAAGACAGCATTTTTATATGGAGAATTAAATGAAGATATTTTTATGGAAATACCTTTAGGATATGATATAAAAGATAAAGAGAATAAAGTATGTAAATTAAAGAAGAGTTTGTATGGATTGAAACAAGCACCACTTATGTGGAATAAGAGATTAACGGAGTTTTTGAAAAAATTGGGTTTTTTACAATTAAAATCAGATCCATGTGTGTTTATAAATAAAGATAAAGAAATATATTTGGCTATTTATGTAGATGATGGTATTTTAATTGGTGAAAATGAGATTGATTTAAATGAAATAATTAATAAATTAGAAACAGAACTTGAAATGCGGAAATTTGATAAGACTGAAAAGTTTATAGGGTTTGATGTTAAAGTAGAACGGAACTCTATTAAGATTTATCAGGAAAGTTATATAAATCAAATTTTGGAAAAGTTTAAATATGAAAGCTTAAAAGATAGTAGTCATCCAGATATTTTAGTCGATACACATCAAGAGGGGAAAGTGGGAGTTGATGATGTGCATCGATATAGACAATTGATTGGTTCATTATTATATTTGGTTAATAAAACAAGACTAGATCTAGCTTTTCATGTTGGTTATTGTAGTAGACATCAAGAACATCCTAACTTGAATGATTTTACAAATATTAAGAACCTTTTTAGATATATTAAAAATACAGTCAGCAGTGGTATACAGTATGTTCGTGGTAACGATTTAACGTTAAAAGCGTATTGTGATGCAGACTTTGCAGGTGATCCTGATACTAGAAAAAGTACGACTGGCTTTGTTATATTTTATGGTGGTGGTCCAATTCATTGGTGTTCACGTAAACAGTCGGTCACTGCTCTTTCCAGTACTGAGGCTGAATATATTTCTGCAGCCGAATGTATTAAAGACCTATTATACATTCAGAGTTTGATCTACGAGTTGACAAATAAGTTACCAAAAACACAGTTGTTTGTTGATAATCAATCGGCTATAGTATTGATTAAAAATGGAATTTTGAATAGAAGAAGCAAACATATTGATGTTAAGTATCATTTCATTAAGGAAAAAATAGATAAGAATTTGTTGGAAATTCATTATTGTTCGACTAAAAATAATTTGGCAGATATATTAACTAAGCCACTGGACAGAACAAAGTTTTTGAGATTGAGACAGTGTATAGTGAGTTATACGTAAAGGACATTCTGTAATGTGATGAGTTATGTAGGTTTATTAGAATATAAGGTTGTTTGAGAATTAATTTGAAAGTTTTAGTGTTTAAGTTAGTTAAGTAAGGTGTTTAGATTAATTAACTCAAAAGTTTGTTTGTTGTATTTAGTTAAGTTGGGTGGGTTAATTAAGCTGGGTTTTTAAATGAGTTGATGGGAGTTATATAAGAGATGTTATTCTAATTGTAATAAACATAAAATTCAGAGGGGATGTTGTAATATTAGCTTAATAGAATTTTATGTCTATGAGTTACTGGCAGGTTTTGTGTCTATGGTAGTTAAAAAGATTATGTGGTTAAGTTTGAATTTGGGCAGATTGGAGAAGGGAGTCGTCTGAGACTTATGGAGATTTTTGGTTTGAGTACAGTGTTTAAGTTTTGAGTGTGTATTTTGATAAAGTGTATAATGGGATAATAAATTAAATGTCGTAATTGAATCTGGTGGTTTACTTGAAGGATATTCTCACAACATGATGTTTACAATAAGTAAGGTTTCAACAAGAATCTGTACCATCAATAGCTTTAACAAACAAAAATTAGTATTGCTTTTGTGTTACAGTTACCTCTGGATCTATCCCAGTTGACTGAAGAAGAACGGAAAATGAGATTAGAAAAGAGGAAGCCCAAGAAGAAGGTTAAAATTACTGATGATATTGAAGATGACTTTAATGCCAAGAAATATTTAAAATATATTAAGAAGAAGTAAACTTTAGTGTAGTTAATAGTTTTGTTAGTAATAGTATATTTAAAAAATTAGGTCAACACCTAGCTAACTAAACAAATTATCTTTTATTTCTAATACCATATTATTATGCACTGTTTTAAACTTAGTAGGAGCAAGTCCAATGTGGTTATTACAATCCTGCAAGAATTGGCCGCTAATATTAAAAGAGAGATTTTGCAATGGGTTTCTTAGCTGCAATCCTGAAATTGAATCTAACTATTAATTTCAGCTTGTTTTGATTATAGCTTAATCAATCTAAATTTCAATGGATATTAACTGATTTTACTTCTTTTTTGAAATATAGCTGAACTACCAAGATTGAATCAACCTACTAATTTTAGCATATCTTGATTGAGCTTGATCAGTATAAATTACGAGTAAGTAATAACAGTTACAGTAATAAGTTTTACCTTTCTAGTAAAACAGGGACTACCATTATTTACTTTTAATTCAAAGAAAGGTGATACGGTTGGGTGAAGTCGTAATGTAATGCTAGGTACACACGCATGTGACTGATTGTCAGCGACGTAAAAATCTCACGTCCACACAGATTTTGGTAGTCCTATTGTCGCTAACGTAAAGATTATTTTAGAAATATTCTCATTTAATCAGCTATCCAACTAGCCATTTGATATTGCAAACGAAGGTAGGAAAGCCATTCCTTGCCGGATTGCCGCCATGGGATCTGGAGGCAAAATCCACGCCCACATATGGGAGTGGCGCGAGGAGGCAAAACGCCGGGTCGTAACTCCGCTGCCGCGAGAAATAACGGTACGGCGGACAGAGCTCCGGATCCAGACGGCGAGCTACCCATTGCTCGCCGTCCGCAAGCCCGCGCCTAAGTGCCGTAAGGACCAGGCCCGACTCGATGGCGCGTTGTGTTCCATGCGCGCCTCAAAGTCAGCACCAAGTGATGGGGTTCGCTAGGGCGGATGCCTGCCAGGGTCGCGGGTTGTTCGAAAGAGTTACCGTGGCCCCTGGCACAGGCAAATGAAAAACACGGGTAGTTTTAGTCAGTAAAAGTCTGACACGTCCTCCCGCTCCGCCCAGAGCGGGAGAAGCATATAGTAAAGTAATATATCGGGGAGAAGTTTGATGACTTACCACCAAAAAAAAAGAATAAAAAAAAATGAATGCCATCAGTCAAAATTGTGAATTCTTTTTTAAAGGGATTGCAACTCCAACCTTCTGTACGGACGCCAGCACATCAAGTTATTACAATCTGTCAAATTTCTTTAATAGATTTTCAACTTTATGTTTAAAGCATTAAGGTTCAAGGTTGATTG
Organism: Apamea monoglypha; assembly: GCA_911387795.2. Lineage (NCBI taxonomy): Eukaryota > Metazoa > Arthropoda > Insecta > Lepidoptera > Noctuidae > Apamea > Apamea monoglypha. Next base: position 8,887,163 of record OU426918.1, read on the forward strand.
GGAAAATTTGACAGTTTAGGGTAGGTTGACCTGCTGGCGTCTGTACCTGCACCCTAATTGTGTAACACACTTTCAATCACAATCTGAATTATTTTTGAAGGATATTGCTAACCCTTTGCTTCATATGCTCGAAAAATTTGTCTGCTTAAGCACTAGAGCACGGGCCCGGACGTGAGATTTTGACATAGCTAGTGATTTACCATTGATTGCTATCGATCAAAGTCGCTGCGTGTGTATTTGGCATAATGCTTGACCACCACGTCAAGCAGGCAGCAAAGAAACTAATGATACATTTCCAGTAACTGACTTCTCATTGATACGAAAAGCCAATGTGAGGTCAGCTAAAACTGCAAATATATAGCTTGATATGTTGTGTTCTGTGCAAACGTGTGGATACGGTTGCCTTGTCTACGATTGCAAGTACTTGCTGCGGATCCAATAGTGTTGTTTTTGTGCATAAAACAAAAGCTTGTGTAAGCGCTTGCCATTCACCCACAAGTTTGAAGTTTGCGGCAAAGGCCGACCGTGTAGAGCTGGCATGGAAATGGAAAGTGTCAGGGGCAGTCGGGCAGGGGGCTAGCAAGGCAACACTGATATTTATGTCAATGTCAACTATTCAACTGTCTATGTGAATTTTGAAGGGCATGCATGCGTGCATGGTGTACTTGTGCCGTGCCTGATAAAGAACGTCAATTTTTCAATAGTTATAGAAATTAGTTACTGGGATTTTTACGTATTAGTTCATAATTAATTACTATAAACTAAAGCATCTGTTACTGTAGTTCCAGAGGACATGAAAAATATGCTCGTGTTCTGCTAACCTATCTAGGTATATGTAATACCATCTTACGTAAGACAAACGGTAAAATGGGAAACTCGGTATCAGCTGAGGCTGGTGTTAACTTGCCGAACATTGGAAGTAATTCCAATCCACCGCCAGAATGTCCAATGCACAAGAAAGCAGACGCAAAGCCTGAAGAAACCAAAAAACCATCCGAATGTCCTGTGCAACAAGGCAACGATGTTAATCCCTATAACATGGTAAGTGTCAAGGCCAGACCTACATAGCTCATAAATAATACATTATATTATATTCCTAGATCATCATGATAACTTTCGTTATCACCCTAGAAATTATTTCTAAAAATACCATCTGGACCATGTATCAAAATAATATAACCTTCATAGGCATTACACAATCCTATGTTCCACATGCCTTAGTGAAGATTGATTGTTATTGTAGATAATAATTGATGTTTACCATAAAAATACCTAAATGATAATGGATGGGCTCCTCAAGTACTTTGCAATCAACAATAATCTTACAATTTCTGAAATACAAGTGATTGATTGCAACATTTTTAATGTGAGAAGGGATTCTCACAGAGCACCCTTTCATGGATCAATAGCGACAACACGGATCACAAGTCAAGTCACAAGATGCAGCATGCTTGAGCATAATATGCATAATGGAAATGATAATACTGCTATTATCTATCATAAAACAAAATAAATGTTTAGGTTTAACTTAAAAAAAAAGAATACCTTTGCTATCTTTTACACATGTATATATTTGAAACATTAATGTTCATAATTTAATGTTAATATTTCTCTTGTTCTGGCTTAGATGCCACCGGCCAACCAGCAACCAGCACCTGACCAGCCATTTGAACTTCCTACTCAACGCCAAGTGTCCTCAATACCGCGAGCCATGCCAGATGGATCCACCGAGTTCTGGGTGTACCCCAGCCAACAAATGTTCTGGAATGCCATGTTACGCAAAGGCTGGCGCTGGAAGAATGAAGACATCAAACAGAAAGATATGGATGACATCATCAAAATACACAATGCCAATAATGAACAGGTATTTTTGTTATACAGAAATAATTTTCCTTGTTAGTTAGTAATAAATGTAATATTAATGTACACCAAAAGTTGCTCTGTTATAGTCACCAGTACCAGTTGTATTGGGTAATAGTTGTTAATTGAATTTATATGTAAAATATGTTTTATAATTTTTAAAATTACTATGAAAATTTCATAAAACGTCTATTGCTCCTCAGGCATGGCAGGAAGTATTGAAATGGGAAGCATTGCATGCAAAGGAATGCGGACACCCAAGGCTCAAGAGTTTTGGCGGCAAGGCTTCAGACTACAGCCCTAGGGCTCGCATACGAAATTGGCTTGGGTATGTATTTAAATCTGATTGCAGTTAAAGATGTATTCTATGTCATGTTCCATAAAAAAAAGTAAAAATAGATTTTTTTTTATTCTTTCATGTAACAATTTTTTAATGGTGTTTTATATTTTGTTTTCAGGTATGAACTGCCATTTGATAGACATGATTGGATTGTCGACAGATGTGGACAAGATGTCCGCTACATTATTGACTACTATGATGGTGGTGAAGTTGACAGCAAATACGAATTTGCTCTGCTCGACGTCAGGCCTGCCCTTGACTCGTTTGATAATGTATGGGATAGGATGAAAGTGATGTATATGAGATATCGCTATGAGCTTATTGGCTCCAAGGAAAACAATAAGTTGACTAATTAGATATAACATATATGATCATGTGTGTTGCATGAAGTTACAAATAATTAAGTATTTATTTTATTGTGGGGTTCTTCTGTCGGCATGAGTTTGTCACTGTAGAAACTCTTTGTGATTATACTTTCTTTAAATTATTATTCACAAAGTTACAGTAACTGTTGTCTTAATACAGACTTAGACATAATGTTATTATTGTTAATTTGTTCATAAATAATATTGTATTCAAAATTTGGAGCATTATTTAGAAGTATTAGGTATTTTTGCCTGTTGAACCCACATTTCAGTAAGTGTATTTTAACAAGGGCTGAATAATACCCACTTAAAAGTATGATGTTAATGTTTAATGTAAAAGCTAAAGTTCCAAAGGTGATTCTGTAAGCAATATCAATTACATCATATTTAAAATATTATGCATGGATCCTCAAATAGTTTACGCTTACAGTGTTGAATCCATAGAGAACATCATGAAATAAGGTCTTACACACAAAATAAAAAATGTTCATTATTATGAAGTTCTTTTATTTATACTTAACACATAATATTCACAGCTTATAAAACAGCAAATGGACTTCCATTTAGTTTTCCAGAGTCACAAATTGATGTGATTCTTTGGTTGGTGGCAGCCCCATACATTCAGTTTTGAAAAGTTCAACTTGCTGTTCAATGTAGCCTTCAAAGTTATTGTATGGGCAGCCTGAGAGTATTTTATACATTGGTTTTCCTTTATTGCAGTGATAAATTGATCTGAGAGTTAATACTGGAGGCTTATCAGGAAACTTAGCACCTGTAAATGAATTCAATAATTTATTATGGTCCTTTATTTAAATGTAAACACATAAATTAGATTTTAAAATATTAGTACCTATATAAAAACATTTAAAAATATAAAAAATAGTAGCCCACCGGTATAACAAGGTCCAAGCTACCGGTGGTCAGGGCTCTAGAGAGAGGAACCTCCTGACAATGCGAGCCGTGTCCAGAAGTACCGCTTTCTGAATCAAGTCCTTGATCCAGCTGCCCAACGAGAGCCTCATCAGGTCTTGGTCGAGGCTCTTGGCTATTAAGCCATTGGCTGTCACGACTATCAGCACAATGATCGCTGAGTCCACATCCCACATGTCGATAACCTCGTGAGCCAAGTCAAGATACTTGATTTGTTTATCTTTCTCGGCTTTCACGAGGTTCCCATCATGCGGGACGGTTATGTCAACAATCATTGCGCGCCGCTCTGATCGATCCACCACCACTATATAAGGCTTATTGGCAACAATAGTCCTGTCAGTGACGATGGATCGATCCCAGTACAATGTGATATTTCCATTTTCGAGAACTGGGTCGGGCACACCTGTACCTGTAGTACGGCACCTCCGATTCCACAAGGTTGTATTTCAGAGCAAGTTGCTGATAGATTATCCTAGCTACAAGGTTGTGTCTATGCAAGTACTCTCCGTTAGCTAGACGAGAACACCCGGAGATAATGTGCCTAATTGATTCTCCCGATCGGTGGCATGCCCGACAGATGTCAACCGTAACGTCTTTCACAATAAATCTCCGGTAATTGTTCGTCATCATAACTTCGTCCATAATTGCACAGACAAAACCTTCGGTTTCTCCAAAGAGGTCACCGAAACGCAGTCAGTCACGGACGCTACTTAGTAGATCTACATTGGGCCCATGTAGGGCCCGGAAGAAGCGTTCGTGAAGCTCCTTACTCGTGCCATACCTCCATGCGTTCATTAGTGTCAAGCACTACTGGCTTGCGCCAGTTCTCTTTACCCAAGGATAGCGGGGTGAGGCCCTTGTCCACTGCGACTACATCTCGATGCATCCCCACGTCGCTTTCTAGGAAATATTCCCTGAGACTGCATATCTCTTCTTAGCGTTTAAAAAGCCTCGACCTCCACACTTTCGCGGGATATACAGCCTCATTACCGATGACCGTGCGTGATGCATTCGATTTGCAGTCAACGTTTTAGGTCATCCATGTAGAGGAGGTGAGATATAACCTGACCTGCACCTCTCCTCAGCAGATAGCCTAGACCTGAATCTTTCAGCACCGTGCTTAGAGGATTCAAGGCTAAGCAGAACTCAAACTGTCGCCCTGGAATATGCCTCGCTCGATCCTTATCGGCTCGCTATTCCTCTGGATATTTCGACATCCTGGATAGCGAAGGGCCGTCCTCCATTGCCCCATACAAAACATTTGGAAGGTGCGCAGAGTTGTATCATCTACTTTATACAACTCCAGCACCCTCATGAGCCATGTGTGTGGCACCGAGTCATAGGCCTTTCTTATAATCTACCCAACATGTCGAACCTGTTGGCTAATGGCCATATCAATGAGGAGTAGCTCTTTAGTACCGCGGGACACGTTCTTACATCCATTTTGAGAGACAGACATGATGGAGTTGGTGTCTGTTTATTAATTTTAGCTCTCAAAATAGATGTAAGAACTTTATAGACCGACTTTATAGGTGGGTTATTCCTGTCGTTAGGAACTGGGGCAGCGACCCTGACTCTAAGGCTGACTGGAACTGGGATGCTAGGGGGGCGTGAGACCTTTTTTTTTTTCCGGATGGGAAATCATCAAATGACCCCTCCCGCTCTGGGTGGAGCGGAAGGGAGTGTCAGACTCTTACTGACTAAAACCCACCCATGTTCCTTCCTTTGCCCTTTATGTTCCGGGGTAGCGGTAACCCTTTCGGACAATCCCGCTGACCCGGCAGGCTTCGGCCCTAAGGGGCCCCTCAAATTAGGCGTGCGACCTTTGGGACCACTTTATCCAAAAGTTGTGCAGCCCATCCGGTCCTGGAGATTTCCAGTTATGAAACGGACGGACTGCACGAGCAATATCTTGGGGGCTGATGATAAGTGCCCCATTTCTGGTATTAGTTCGCACGCTCACTCAATCTTCCCAGTCCAATCACCTTCGGTGTGACTGACAGGCACGGAACAGAAGGCCAATTCTCGTAATTTTTAAACGGTCAAAATCTAGTCGCAGTCTCATCTCGGCGACAAACAAATGTTAAAATGTAGAGAAATTAGAGAAATTTTTGACAGATTGAGACTGAGATCAGACTGTGAACGTTCTTAAAATACGAGAATTGCCCCTCAGATGTTTCGCCAGAACGAACACATGGCGTCATCATCCGGTACGTGCGTGTCAGTCACACCTTGGTCCGGTCAATCCCAATCCCTGTAAACCCACCTTTTATCGCTCTGGAATGTGCGATTCTGAATGTACCGCTCCACTCTCCGCCTGTACCGACGAATACAGTTTGCCCATGCACAGATCTTCTGCTTTAGGAAGTCGATACGCTCTGTGACGCGGGACAAATAATCTCGAGAACTAATATCAGTCCCCGAGAACGCCCGCCTCACAAATCGCATCACTCTAGGGCGAGTATTGCCCTCCCTGAAGCAGATTAGCTAGCCGATGAGTGCTCTAGTCTCCCCGATACGACGCTCAATCCTGCACTGCCAAGCTAGTACAGCTGGTTTTGGTCGTGTGGCTGTCACTGTTTGGGAATTTAACATGAGCTACACGAAATGCCGCAACAGCTGCACAGCACAAGATTGAATGGGTATCGGTGAGGTCTTTGCTGTCGTTAAAGCAATTTGCCAGCTGCGAGTCTAGAGCACACACCAGCGCCTTGTTTTTCTTGTACATGGGCAAACGACGTAAACGTGGTCTGAGTCCAGGCGGAATAGATCGGTACTCACGGAAAGCAACCATAATTTATTATTATTACAGGGTGGATAAAAGTTTGTTTTCACATAAGATAAGATAAGATAAGTCTTTATTTCCCTTAAACATGGTATAATGGTGTAATGCATGCATGCATGTGGAGGTGCAGCATGGTGGCATAAAGTAACATAATTATCTTACATAACATTAAATTAATACACAGAGAAAAGATAAGATAATTTGTATGTTTGTTTGTTACGCTAAAACGGCTGAACATATTTGGATGAAATTTGGTACATGGGTAGACCATGGCCTGGATAAGATCCTTTATTCCGATTTATTAAGATAAGATACTTTTATCCCGATATTCCCATGGAATCGAGACGTATGCGGGTGAAATCGCGGGGCGCAGCTAGTGCAAAAAAAATCGTAACTTAATGGAAACTGCTATATTATAATTATCATAAGGTTTCTGTCCATTTTGTAACTAACCTAGCACAGATATAAGAGAATAATAAGAGTATACAAACCAATATCTATCTGTAAGATCCAATGGTAGCTGCTCATTTCAAATAAGAAGGCTGCATTATTAGCGTCATGCTCTAGGACAGCACCTTCATACTTCACAATCAGTTGTGCCAGTAAATCTCGCTTTAACCTTTCATTGTTCAGCAAATCATTAATCTGAAAACCAATATTTTGTCAGTAATAAAATACAAGCTTTCTCTTAGATAATGTCTTATTTCAGCACTAGTGCCTTCTTCTTCTAAGCTCTTTCTTAGCAAAAAGTTAAACATCTTTGCCCCAAAATTTACTCACTGACGCAGTTATAAGTCACTAGTGCAGTAAAACATCGCTTGAAATGCTCAGAATAATGTTTTTCAAACACTTAAGCAGCAAAATAAAAACAAGAAATAATGTATGCTACCATACCTTATTGTTCAATAGTTCTGTCACCATTGGGACATAATCCATTAAAACTCCTGACTGATGCATCCTAAAGACAAATATTAAAATTACCATTTACAGATTCAACTTTTGATGGCTATTTTACTAATTGGCAAATCTGATGAAAAAATAAGGTTTAATAACACATTCAGAATATATGTAGGCGTCCAAGCAAAAAGGGTCCAGTTCTCGGCATTTAGTTTCCGAGATATAAGAAGTTTTGTAAAGTTGGGGGAAAAAATTGCATTACGCAATTTTAATTGATTATTAATAAATGCTCATTTATCTACAGTTTCATATAGTAATTTTATTTATTTTTTTCTTCAGAATTACAACTTCAAATTTCTGATAAAAAAAATATGTGCCAGTTTATGAATATTTTTTCAATCCTTACTATCAATTGACTATTCTAGATACCGAATCTAGTCTTAACTCAATACCCCACTACTGGACCCTTTTTGCTCGGACACCCACATATTATGCTATTTATGGTACTCAATACAAAACACTGTTTACAACTACAGTTTGTATTTTTTTACCTGACTGGCCAACCCGAAGGTGGGTCATCTTCAATAGGAAATTTAGGAGAACAGGAAATCTTTCATCAGGGCACTATACCACAAAACTTTACAAGTCTACAAACTTGTTAAATTGTAGAAAAAAATGCATATCACAGAAATTACAAATATGTATACTGATGTATAATTACAACCCACGAGTTACTACAATTTACATATTTGTAAGAATTTTCCATTTATGTGGCTTAGAGTTTTGTGGTACAGATAAAATATTTGTAAAGCCAATAAATACTTACAAGGGTAGTGATATATTTCCAAGTGACTTTGTGAGTATTGGTGAAAGTATTAACTCAGCATTTGTTGAATTTGGATATCTGACCAATAATAATGCAGTGTCTATTCCAGGATTCTTTTCAATTCTGAAAATTAAAATAAATACTATGAAACTCCTGCCCGATCAATTATTATGGATGTGAATATATAATCATGTTCAACAAACATACTATATATATATATATTAATATATTACAGATTTTCAAATGTTGTAGAATGTGGAAACAATTTGGTGTATTTTAAGACGTTTCAACTAGCTTATTTGTTGTAATGCTTACCCATCACTATACAGCTCTGGTAATCTGGATGTATCAACATTAAGTCTGATCAAGAATTCAACTACATGGCTGCCAACCCACACTTCAATATCTTGCTCAGATGTTAGAGCATCTCCGAGTAGAGCACTGTATTCAAAGTAGGCGCGAGAACTTTCATCTTCATTTAACTTTTTTATCTGTAACAGTAGTAAGTGTTAGAATAGAATAAAACACCTTTAATATTTTTTCCAAATATCTTATTGATAGGATATAATACTAACTACTACTACTAACTAGCCTGTATTGTCCCACTACAGGGCAAAGGCCTCACTCTCCCTTTTCCACACAATTCTGTCTTTTGCAAATGCCAGCCAGTCCTTACAGTAGAAGTCAAGATCATCTCGCCATAATAATAAAAGGATATAAAGATAAACAAATCAAGTATCTTGACTTGGCTCGCGAGGTTGTCGACATGTGGGATATGGACTCAGCAGTCATTGTGCCGATAGTCGTGACAGCCAATGGCTTAATAGCCAAGAGCCTCGACCAACACCTGATGAGGCTCTCGTTGGGCAGCTGGATCAAGGGCTTGATTCAGAAAGTGGTACTTCTGGACACGGCTCGCATTGTCAGGAGATTCCTCCCTCTGGAGCCCTGACCGCCGGTAGCTTGGACCCTGTTCCCCATACCGGTGGGCTACTATTTTTTATATTTTTAAATGTTTTTATACCTTTTATATTCTAATATTTAAAAATATAATTTATATGTTTACATTTAAATAAAGGATATAAAGGATAAAACCAACCACCAACCAACCAACCAACCAACCAACCAACTTTATTTTTTGTTAAGTTACATACTAGTTAGGTGAATAGAGTGCCTACAATGCTTTTTCTTGTTTATTTACTGCATTATTCACTTGTAAGTGTAGTGTAAGTTAATTTGCTTACCTGATGAAGTTTGTATAGACTAATCAGTTCTGAAATAACATCACTAAGTGCTTTTGGATCATTTTCGTCCCACTTTGATAGACTTGGCACTTTTTCTTCCAAAAACTGTTCATCAACACTCATAAGAAAACTGTCGTCATCGAATCTGAAGTCCGGCGCAAACCAAGGTGCTGTGCCATCAAATATTATTTCCCATTTCAATTTCTTTGAACAATAGGGTAAGACGATCCGAATTTGGCATTCACCACCCTCAGAATTCCCGGATACTCTTTCAAAGTCAACTTTAGTCTTACATAAACCTGCAAGTTTCATAATTATACAATAAATTCTAGATTTATATTCAACATAATGTGCTAGCATCACACAACTTACCAAGTTTCAAATCTTGGTACACATTTTGAATGTAAGGACGAAAAACTGGAGCTAAGTCATTTACTACACCAAAACTTTCCGACGACATCGTTAAACTCCTCGACAAAATTAAACTCTTTCACCGTAGGAGTTAAAATGTTTACATAAACAGAGTGAGGCAAAAATTTAATAATCGTACAAATAAGTTCCGATTGAGTTGACAATGACATAAACATCATCATTGCCTAATTTTTGATATTGTCATTTGTTCGGTGCTGCCATAACTCTAATTTTTAGATTACACTAGGCATTCTGTTTTGAGGCTAAAAGCGAACTTGGTAGACCTATAATCATCGCGCGCACCAGACGTGCAACTGAAAAACTCAAACTCAAACTATTTATTTCAACTAAACCAATTACACACATTACAATAATATCGTTACAAAGTAGTGCAGTAATTGAATTTTGGAAATCTGAACAGAGTGTAAAGTTCACTCATCCTCCATAGAAAAGGGAGGATCCTCCGACCAGACGGGTGTTGTGTCTGACGGCTAAAAGCCTCGTACTCAAGCATAAAAATGTTGTCACTTTTGTCTATTGTTAGGGTTTAGGGACCCCATAAATTCAGCAAATAATATTATTCCAATAGCATTCCAGTCAGATCGTGGAGTCGGAACTGGAATAACGTTTTATTCCAGAACAGTGCACTGAACCCGTAGGCTTTCCAGTTGATTAACTGGATTGGTGATCTACCTTTCTGTGACTATATTTTGTAGGTAGATTGTAACAGTGTAAACACTTAAATATCGATATCATTTAGGTTTCTTGGTACTGCATTCACATCCCTACAAGTGTCATTTGTTTTGTCTCTATTCGTCAGTGAGTGACAGACGGACATTGTGGAATTTGCTGAACAAGGACAGGACAACACTAAAGCGTTTTTTGTCTAACGACTAACGACCGACTCACAGTCCTCTCATTACTGATAATTTAATTTTTTTAGGTTCAAATAGAAACATTCGGTACTTATAATTTGTATGGAACCTGTATGGAACAGTAATATGAAAAATATGTACTCTGCACAGAACAACATTTCCGATCTACTCAAATTAGCCAAAAAATTCAACTGTTTTTATCTATCAGGTACGTGATTCAATTTGCGCATAACTTAGACTATTAGGTGTATAGTTTGCCAGTAAAAGGCAATTAAGTATTAGTTTAGAAATACACGAGTGACTGTTTAGGCAGCCTACATAGTGTTTGTAATAACAAGCTGTCGAAGAAGCAACTCGTACTGTTTGCTTACATATTTTGCATTGTTCAAGGCTTGCATCAGGGAGTATGCAAACCGTTTATAGTAGCCGGATATCAAGTGGGTTTGATTCGCCCTGATGTTATGAAGTATCTGATTAGATTCCCAGAGGTAAGCCTTTACTTTAATATTTTTTAGACACAGTACACTTTTCTCTAGAATTAAAAAAACTTTTCGATAGTAAAACAAATAATAGTGTTTTGGAATCTTGATTAACTAAGTTCTATGTTCTCTTGTTAATGTGTTATGGACAGAAACATCAATCAATATTTGGTCAGAGGGTTGTCAATTTCATTAAACTACCTCTGTAAAATTTAATTTCTCTATGAATTCATGAAGCAATTTTCTTATTAAATTAAAACAATATGTTATCACTAATAATAATAAATTAGTTGACTTCAGTCAGAAATATCTATTTTTATGATTGCTTTTGACCTACTATGTAGTCTATCTCGAAGATAGATCATGAAAATTGCAAAACATTGGCAAATGTTTTCTATACCTACATCCTAAATGTATTTTTATAAAAGAAATATGCTAACTTACAATTACAGGTATTTCGGATCACCGGCAAGTATGTAGAATTAAATCCAGCATTCAGAGATTACAAAGAGAGGACTACAAAGATAGCTGATGTATTGCAGAATTTGAGAAAAGAAAATGAGATATGCGCTTTAAAAGGATGGAGAGATGAGGTATAATGTGATTTTCATATTATTTTGATAACGCTGCCCACTATCATTAATGATTAAACTATAAAAAAACAACCATTTTTAATGAAGTGTTTATGAAAATGTTATCAAGTTTGTATTAGATTATTAATTGATATTTGAAGATAAAGCATAAAATGATAGAGGTTGAAATACTATAATGGGATGACAAGAATTTAATGTTATAGTTGTACTACAAAGAGTATTACATCATACATGTATGAGTTTCCTTATTTATTTATCAAAAGTTCTATTTGCCATGTCATATCATTGTCATAATAGTCCATACTAATATTTTAAATTCATAAGTAATCTGTCACCTTTTCACTCCTAAACCATTGGATGGATTTGGATAAAATTTGGCAAGGAGGTAGACGGCATCCTGGGGAAGGCCATAGGCTACTTCATGTCCCAAAAATAATCCTTAAGGGGTGATATAGGGGATAAAACTTTGTATGGGGAAATCCAGTATTTCTTAAGGGGGGTATTTCTTAATGGTTAATAAAATTCGAATTTGATTCTTATGGTAAGAAATAAAGAATCATGTGTTTCTTATATAATCCTCCCAAGGGGTAAAAGAGCCAATGATTTCAAAATTCTCATTTAAAATTTTGAAATGTAAAAAATTGACTTTAAATGTACCTTTTACATTTAAAGTCACAAATGCTAATAACAAGCAAGTTTAGTTTTTTGTTAAAGCAAGTTTAGAAAGTTATTTTAAGTAATAAAAATTAAATAACATGGCTAATTTGTAGGTATTACATGATCAAAGGCGGCACCAGAGTATTTCAAATTAATGGAGATAATATTAAAATTAATCATTGTTATTTTTAAGTTAACATTTAGAATTTTAAAACAATGTTTTTTTTTTATAAAAACAGGGATCTTAAATGAATGGTGATAATATTAAAATAGTAATTTATTATTTTAAAGTTAGACATTTAGAATCAAAACATGTTTAATTTAAAAAATAGGATTGTTTGTATTTAGTATCGGTCTGTCTGTTACCCACCCTTTCACGCCTTAACGGCTGAACATATTTGGATGAAAGGGATACAGGTAGGCTAACCGGGGTTAGGATTTTTATTTTACTACTTTTATCCCGGTAGTATGTTCCCGTGGGATAATTGCGGACCTCCGAATTGGTGCAGGCCAAGCCGCGGGCAAAAGCTACTGCTCAATATATTGGGGTTGATTTTCTGTTTAACTAGACTAAACTATCTAGAATGAAGAATATATCTAATAAGAATCTAGAATGAAGTCCTGGCCCATAAAGATTGCACTTCCAAGTTTTCAATTAAATTGAAACTTCAATTTCAAAACTGAATTTTGGTTAGTTTTAGGGCTTCTGAAGTTTCATTGTCAGTGGGTGGAGTACTGTTCTTCTAGATAACCTGTGTTTGATGAGATATAGTTTGACAAAATAGTTATGATTGCAGTGTTTTGGGGTCACTACACCATGCTACCCAGAGAGCCTGTTGGAAATGGACAGGAGCGCTATGTGTCTGTTTGGCATCAGGAACTATGGAGTCAGTGTCACCGGCTATGTGAACCACCCAACAAAAGGTCTTTGCATTTGGTTACAGCAGAGAAGTTTCACTAAACAAACCTGGCCTGGTAAGCAGGATTGTAATTTGTAATAGTAGTTCTTATCAATTCAATCAAGTTTTAATTTGTTTTGCAGAATTTAACTCTGTGACCTTTATAATTTGTACATACTAATTTATTTATATGAATTGCAGTGAAATTTTATTTTATACTGGTTTTTTCTGAATTAAATGTGTTATTCTAATTGGATTTAACAATATTTGTAGTGGGAGAGTAATTTTATTCATTTGTAATTTTTTAGGCAAGTGGGATTGCTTCGTTAGTGGTGGGCTGGCTGTTGGCTATGGCATTCTGGAGACAACTATAAAAGAGGCGGCCGAGGAGGCCTCTGTTGAAGGGGAACTAGTGAAAAAGCTGGTGCCAGCTGGTTGTGTTAGGTATAATATACTTGACTTAGTATTAAATAAAATAACTTAATTATAAATTACTATGGTGCCCACGGTTTCGTCTGTGTGTGTTTTGTCCTTCTCCAAGTTATTCTTGACATTCGATTCAGTGGTTTAGGCGTGAAAAGTTAACACAGACAGACAGTTACTTTCACATTCTATGTAAAATAGTAAAGAAGTCAAAACTGTACATCGAATATTAAAAAAAAAAAGTAATTGCGACGTGGTGTGGGAATGACTCTGATGCCGAAAATATAGTTTTTAGAGTTGTATGTCCGTTTGTCTGGATGTATGTTCCGGATTGGCGCAAAAACGGCAGAACGGATTTGGATAAAATTTGGCACACAGATAGTTTATGGATATGGATTAACACATACGGTATTTTTAATTCCGGTAGTACATTCCCGTGGGATATTTTCCGAAAACCACGCGGGCGAAGCCGCGAGCAAAACCTAGTTTATAATATTAGTATGGATGTGTTACATTTATATTTTATATGATAGACAGTGCTTGGAAGAGTTACTCATATATCTCATTATGTTTTCAGTTTCTATTTCGAAAGTGAAAGGGGCTTATTTCCTAACACAGAATATGTATACGATCTTGAGTTGCCACTGGACTTCATGCCCCAGAATGCTGATGGTGAGGTTGAGAATTTTGAATTGTTATCTGCTGAGGAGTGTGTTCAAAGGGCCCTCACGCCCGAGTTCAAGACAACGAGTGCCCCAGTGCTCCTAGACTTCTTGATACGCAGAGGATATATTAATCCCGAAAATGGTGAGTTAATTATGTTCATATTATTGTCCTTAGAAGTGGTGGTGTATGCATGGGAATTTAGCTATTTTGCACAGTAAATCAATCAAATTGTTTAAATGAACCAACATCGTGTCTATTGATTTGATTGGCTTTTTTATTATTGCCAATCAGTAATAACTAAAACAGCGAAAATTTTGACAGCAGATTTAAATGGACTCATAGATCTTATTTTTCAATTGAAAACGATAATGTCGCAATAGAACCAAAAATTCGAAAACGTGACATCTGCCAATCCGCACTGGGCCTGCGTGGTGGATTACGGCCCATTCCCTCTCACAGAGACAGCCTGTGTCCCAGCAGTGGGAACAGTATACGCTGATTATTATTATGAAGTTTGCCTAATAATAAAATAATTATATTTCAGAGCCAAACTACAGAAACTTGGTGGAGTTACTCCATGTTCCCCTGCAGTCCATCTATACCTGGCCATGCAACTCCGCACTCGTCCCAGTCGCCTCGATGGCCACTAACGGCGATGGCGCCGACCTACACCTAGCTAACTAAACAAGTCATCTCAATTACTTTTTAATTCTCACTTACTTTTCTATTTATACTCTTCGTAGAACTTGAGTACCACAACATGTTTTGTGTATGAAGTTTCTAGTCTTCCTATATTGCAATGTCGAAGAGAAATTATGATAAATGCTTGTACTATTTGGGGTTATTAAGCGATAACTGTGTAGTAGTATGGGGTTTGTAGCAATAACATAAATATTCATCATCTTTACATTAAATTAGCTTCCATTCCAACGGTCAGTAGATAATTGAATAAATGGTCATACAGTGAATTAGTAAACTGTTAAGTTTATTAGATGCAACTATCATGGTTTTTCTTAGATAGTGTTTAAGTAGGTTTAGACATTTTCCAGTGATGGCTGAACAATTGCCAGTGTTTATTATTTGATGAAATTGTAAATATTCGTTCTAGTTTATTAAAATTAAATATTTCAAGGCCTAATCATAATTCATTTTAATTGGCCTCGTATTCAATATACTTTGGTAAGCTTTGAGTGTTACCTAAGTCTATCTATTTAAATATAATTTGTTTGTATCTTGGCACTTGTGACTAGTATATGCATTGTCGTAATATTTTAGTATACATTGACCAAATCTTGATGTGTTTCGTAATATTTCGTGATGTGTATTATTGAAGACATCATAGTTTAGCTAGGTATGGTTAATTTCTGTGATACTTTACCGATTTGGTATAAGGCAATATTATATTATCAGTTTGGTTTCCTGGTTTTCGTAATGAGACCAACAGGATCGCATAGATTGAACGTTAACTTGTAGCGTGTTCTGAATGCTGGTTCATGATATGTCTGAACATTATGTATTATTATTTATATGACTTTTTTATGTAGATTAAATATTTTGTAAAAGTAAATTTATCGAAAGTAATAAAACTACCTATTGAATTAATGTAATATTTATTAATCATATAAATTATAGCATATGTATATCTAGGTGCTACTTGCAGATGTAGTACGAAGAGTTAAATTGAAATTCGTTAGTCTAGTCATTCTACGTCAGATATGGCGAATATTTAACATTAATATCATATACGTACTTACTTTAGTGCCTGTTTATATGGATTCTTTTGTCTTAATATTTAACATACACATTCAGCTGAAATTAATCTGTCACATGGAATGGTCCATCTTACAATATGGCTTTCCAGATTTTAAAGTAGAATCTCCTAGCATGTGTACTTATCCTTTAAAATCATTATCACATTATCATTATTACAGTCGAAAGACGTCCACTGCTGGACATGGGCCTCCCACAATCGTCGCCATATTGAATCATTGGTCTAGCTTCTGGGAGACCTTCCCACGCTGTGCTTTCCGTTACGCGGTCGCCACTCCAGAACCTTTCCGGCCTCATTGGCCATCGGTCCTGCTTGCAATGTGCCCTGCCCACAGCTACTTAAGTACGGCAGTTCAGTGGACTATGTCGGCTACCTACCAAGGTACATCGAATCACAAATACAAGGTAGGCCGAATCAGTGAAGAGATCCGCAGGAGAACCATCTCGCAGAGGAAACTTCGCTCCTAGCCCTCTCCATTGCCATCCTTTAAAATGCAAGAACGATATTTATGCGAGTCTCATTTTAAAAAGTTCAAGAGTAATTTTTTTGCTGGTTGTGTATGTTGAAGCCAACTCCCTTCGGCGTAAGCTAATAAATGCTATAATTTACATGAAACATACCAGAAGAGTGAAGTCTGGCAACAGGTCGAGATAGCGCTGGAAAATCACGCAAGATTATTATGATTTATTTATTATATTATTCACTAATTGTATTGTGGCATATGTACTCCAATTTTTAAATGATAGTAGTTAAAGTGTATTGCCATACTTCCCAATAACTCGTACTTATCACACATTGAAGATTCGCACTAATGAGATTATGTATTACCGGCACGTACCTAATTAGTAAACGATTAAGAGGCCTTTCAAGTGTTTGTATAGCATTTGGAAATAATGTAGACAGATTAGAAGAGACTGAATGTTGATTTCTTATTTGTCTTTTTTACAGTAAGCAATATACCTACATCAGGACTTTGTTTAGAGGTATTTAGTATTCGCAAATGTTAGAAAGGAGTAGATGTTTGTAGTGATTGACAAGTTAACATTGGGTAAATGCTAGTGATATTCAGTTGTCATTACATTTTATACATTTTTATAAATCCGCTATTGGCGAAAGATTTTGTATCGATATTATGTAATACATACTTAAATTATGAATGTAATCGTTTATATTTGCGATAGTAATAAATTAGCGTTTTCCTAAAAAATAAAGTTTTGAAACATAATTAACTTTTAATTTAAAAGTATTCAATTATGGGATTATTCTACCTTGTTAGCCTGGTTGGATTTCTATATTTTATTTGTGACCACCAAAACCGTGTTCAGTTTGCGTCAATTAAAAACTGTCTAGTAATCAACTTAACCTTGTTAACCCCCCGGGCCCCGACTTACAAACCAGGGGTGTTACAAGTTTTAGGCTGTGTGTGTATCAGTGTGTCTGTGTATACAGGATAATTTTTATGTGACTCAGGTTGGCTGGACAAATCTTCAAAATAGCTTGCATTTAACTAGGTCAATAGGTCACTTTATGTGACGGCTAAACACCCTTATTTCAGAATTTGTGACGCTACAGAATCTTAGATAATCGATCGAAAACGTGTCCAGCCATCTTGAAAAACCACTTTTCGCTGGTCTCTCAATCTCGGTAACGGAAGTGATTTTGACGACTTTTTGCATATCAACGGGCGTCACATAAATTTGTGACGGGCACCGAGCTAAAAGTTTTGTGATAAGTACAGTGGTTTAGTAGAAAAATGCAAAAATCTGTGTCCAGCCATCTTGAATTTACAACACTTCCGAATCTCAATAACGGGGGCGTTTTCGAATATGGTTCCTTTACTAATACTTGGTGACGCAATGTGTGACAGTAATAACGTTTGATTTATGGCGTCACATGTAAGGGTTTACGAGAAATCAATAAAAACTTAATGTCCAGCCAACCTGAGTTCAAGATGGCTGGACACATGTATCTCCACTGCCTGATGATCTACGACCTTCGAAATGTGTTCAAAATGTTGTGACGGGGACGATAATGATAACCTGAAATTGTGACGGAGAAACTTTGCGTAGTTTCAAAGATATTGACCATTTAAATTTTTCCATACAAACATCCATTAATATTGTGAGGTGACCATAATTTTACATAAATAAAGGATTTCTTTTTAATCGATTAATTGGCCGGTAGGTAGCATCCACGCCTGCTTTGTATTTGATTTCCCCGTGGGAATAAAAGGTTTTCCTGCAGTGAAAAGAGTAAGTATGTGTTAATTCAAAATAATAATTGACCACCAGCGCTGCAAGAGAGAGCCCACTTGTATTTCGCGTTTAGTTCATTATCTTATGTAACTGAAAATGAGAACTAAACTCGACAGCCGGCAGTGTATGTACTTACTTTTCGAAGTGGTATCACTAATCAGAGTACTAGTAACTATTAATTAATCTGCGGTAAGACAACCTAAATAAGAGTTAAGATTCGACCAGTTGTCCTAGTAGTACCAACTTTAAGCAATAGATGGCGACACCAACACCAGCTATCATGGCAGTATAGTTTGTCTTGTCCTCCGACGTTTTCGTGGTAGCCCGCGAAATTCAATTTTTCTTGAGTTTTTTGCAGTTATTTTTTTCGTCCGCGGAAACAAATAACTTATAGATATGTATGATGATTCTTATGGTTATAATTATGTAAATACATACTTGTTATTGTCGCGAATCATATTTTGATTTCTTTTAACGAACGAACGCAAGAAAAATCGAAATTCGCGGGCTACCACGAAGGAATCACATTAAATACATATCACCAATACACGGATTTTCGTCCATTAAAGAAAACACCTTAAAATATACTTGTCCTACATAAAACCTACAATATTGGTTACCCTACTGCAGTGTTTGTATGGGGAAATTTAAATGATCAATATCTTTGAAACTACGCAAAGTTTCTCCGTCACAATTTCAGGTTATCATTATCGTCCCCGTCACAACATTTTGAACACATTTCGAAGGTCGTAGATCATCAGGCAGTGGAGATACATGTGTCCAGCCATCTTGAACTCAGGTTGGCTGGACATTAAGTTTTTATTGATTTCTCGTAAACCCTTACATTAGACGCCATAAATCAAACGTTATTACTGTCACACATTGCGTCACTAAGTATTAGTAAAGGAACCATATTCGAAAACGCCCCCGTTATTGAGATTCGGAAGTGCCAGTCATAAGTTTTATACGTGAATTCAAGATGGCTGGACACAGATTTTTGCATTTTTCTACTAAACCACTGTACTTATCACAAAACTTTTAGCTCGGTGCCCGTCACAAATTTATGTGACGCCCGTTGATATGCAAAAAGTCGTCAAAATCACTTCCGTTACCGAGATTGAGAGACCAGCGAAAAGTGGTTTTTCAAGATGGCTGGACACGTTTTCGATCGATTATCTAAGATTCTGTAGCGTCACAAATTCTGAAATAAGGGTGTTTAGCCGTCACATAAAGTGACCTATTGACCTAGTTAAATGCAAGCTATTTTGAAGATTTGTCCAGCCAACCTGAGTCACATTAATTTTTGCCACTGTGAAAACTGTAACCATGAATTCAGTACATGATTCTAAACGCTTTTTTTTTGGGTTTCGCGGTGGATATCCTCGTGGGCTTCCTCCATCGTGGGAGTGACGGAGGGGTATGCCGGACTCTTACCGGCTAAAACCACCGCGGTGTTTCACCTCTACCTATGGCCGGGGGTGCGGGATTCGCATAAGCATTCACCTATCCCCCGTCCCGCTGTTCTTCAGTGGGTCCTCCCCGTGCGTCCTTTCCCACAATGGTCGCACCCACTCTCGAGTGGCGCGCGTGGAACGCTGCGGCGCCAACTCGGGCATGTCTGGTCGGACGACGGACGCTCCTAGTCCGCCGCCCGCAGGCCACCTCTCATGGAGGTCGCAGATCGTATGCATGATGCATTTTATCTACGGAGAAGCAAGAGGTAATGCCAGGGCGGCCGCAAGATTGTATCGTGAAAGATACCCGAACCGGGATCGACATCCCGACTATCGCGTATTCATTAGAGTGCATAACGCGCTTCTTGAGGGAAGAATTCTTGGCACCGGAGTTGGGGGTGCCAGTGAAGGGCGACCGTCACAAGTCAATGACGAAATTATTATTCGAGAAATCGAGGAAGATTCGACGGTCTCAATTCGCGTCATAGCGCAACGCACAGGTATTCCAAGATCGACGGTACATCGAGTTCTAAAAAGCCACCGGTTGCACCCATATCACGTGCAACGTGTTCAAACGCTGACGTCACGTGATTACCCGCAAAGAGTAGCATTTTGCCAAAGGATGCTTAGAATGATACGGGCGGACCCACAGTTTTTTAATAAAATTTTATGGAGTGACGAGTCTTCATGCCGGCGAGATGGATATCTCAATTTGCATAATTTGCACAGTTGGCAGCTGGTAAACCCACATTTGATGCGAGAGGACAGGAGCCAACATCAATTTAAAATAAATTTATGGGCAGGAATAATAAATGGGCAAATAATAGGGCCCTTTGAACTACCAGCAACTCTAAACGCCGAATACTATCTGCATTTTTTAAGGAATGAGTTGCCAACGTTATTAGAAAATATTCCAGAAGACGTGCGGCAAGCAATGTGGTTACAAAATGATGGTTGCCCCGCTCACTATGCGACGGCAGTAAGGGCGCAACTCAATGAAACTTACCCTGACAGATGGATCGGCCGATTAGGACCAATTTTGTGGCCTCCGCGATCTCCGGATTTAAATCCCTTAGATTTTTTTTATTGGGGATGTTTAAAAGACAAAGTTTACAAACAACGAATAACGTCGGAAGAAGAATTACGTCAGCGCATCCAATCTGCTGTATCAGAAATAAACAACAGCCATTTTGTCCGTCGGATAAGAGCTTCCTTTATTAGGAGGTGCAGACTTTGCATTCTCGTAGGGGGACGTCAGTTTGAACATTTACTGTAAAAACAAAATAAACGATTTATTTGTATTTTTTTTTAATTTAACCTCCTAATTTTTTTCATACGCTGAGATACCTAAACATTTTTAAGAAAATAGTTGAATTATGCACACTTTTTCAAATTTTATTTTATTTCGTAATTTGGCACCTCTGTCAGATTCATAGCAATATCTTTGTAACGACAAAGACTAGGCGTAAGTTTTATACCAATTTGCAAACCTTAGAATTTTACAAGTTTTTAAAATAATGGTACACTTTGGTGTCATACATTTTTTTTACAGGAGAATTTTTCCAATTCTGGTCTTTTCATCGTAAAAACAAAACTTTTCAATTCAAGATTTTTTTTCTAAGGCAAATAAAATGTTATTTAAAAAAATGGTATCTTATAACATTAGTAAACTATTCAGAAATGTTTGACAAAAATTACACCTAAATATGATACCATTTGCAGCAACAGCATTAAAAACACTGAATGCTGGTACAGAAAATAGTAAAAATCGAAAAAAAAATTATATCTGTCGTGGATTGATGGCGCCATGGTCAATACGCAGCGCCATCTAACAATTTATTTTGTAAACCTAATAATAATCGTCACCGGAAACGCAAGCGTGGCGTGGCGCCATATCGCTTGGACACGATCGTCGGTAGAGGGGATGCAGCGAGGACAGGGAAGGGACCGACCGAGTGTTCGGTCAGTTGAGTTTCGACTGTCTTGGCAGACACTCAGTACCAACGCACGTGTTTGTTTCGGTTTATTGTAAAATTGTGAGAATTCATAAAATTACTTTGATTTAAAAATATCTTTTGTTCGAGTACCCACGACAGTGCCCATAGCTAAGTTTAACCATGTCGGATCGTGAAGAAGACCCGATGTTTCGCATTCCGGCCACTCTTGATGCGACATCAGAAGCGGAATAAATCCACAACGACCCACGTGTTCAAAATGAAGATGCTAGTGTGCAATAATGGATGCCTCTGATGGAACAGCAGCCCCGCAGCCGTCAGCGAAGCCTTTCGTGTGCTGCAAGTGAGGGAAACCAGGATATATCGCATTCCTGTGCACGAGTAGTGGCAGCTAAGCAGATGGTGGAAAACGTGCTAGAAGTCGTGTACGGCGAGTGGACGTTGTACAACTACCCTCAGACACGTTAGAAAATAAAGGTGAGCTGTATTGTTTTGTTTGCGATTCTGATGCTGAATGCTCGTTTATTAAAAGCGGGTTGTGCAGCCAAATTAAGTGGCAAACGAGTTAATAACATTGTTGCATTGACTAGTATTGGTCAAACATGTTTAGTCAGCACAGAACATATCACATGTAGTGTTGCGATTAACGAGCAACAGCTTGAGATTTTATTACTATTTTCTACCCGACATTTACTTGCAAAGTAATATTATGATATTACCTACGTGAAATATTGACACCTAGGCTTTTCGATTAACATGTCACACACAGAGTTTTTGTTGTCTCTTGTAAAAAATTCAGTTTTAAACGGTCAACAACAGAAAGCTAGATTTGATAGAACAAAGGCAGCTGTGATAAAATGTTCGGTTGATGATTTCGTGTTATTAGAAAACGAAGAGTGAAATCGGATTATACGATTAAGTTAGATCTGAAGTTCAGAGGTCCGTTTAAGGTAGCATAGGTAAAGAAAGATGCCAGTAGGTCATGTACCAGTCGAAGTAGATAGTAATCACAGTCGTGATATGAGCAAGCCTAGATTATGGGAAGCACGCGAGTAGGGGTTCTCTATCGGCCGTAGTAAAGTTGTGTGGTGTCACAGGGTGATGCACACGGATCCATGCGTTGGATGTGTGACAGCAATGCGATTGCTGGTTGGCTGGAGAGCCGTGGCGTTAGAGTGGTTTACTCGTGTGTGGGTTTCCAGGTGTCTAAGGCTCTTAGTGATAAAAATGATTGTTAATGTGGATCACAATGGTACATGGCTCTGGTTGATGATTTACGCTATGATTAGATAATAATCAAAGTTTGTTTACATGACTCTGGTTGAATCAATACTCTAAAAGTCTTTAAATCCAGGCGCACTTATACGTACGCTTACAATCGCATACGAAAGATGCCTCTGTAGAGTTCGTAGAAGACGGTGAGGAGAGTTCCTCCACCGAGTAGTAGAGCACATACCACGGCTATTAGGTCGCACTGTACGTACTTGTCTGTAGTCGTAACTGCAACTCACTTGTGAGTTGTTCTGGGGGCGATGGCCAGCTGGTGGTGCAGCGTGGACCAGGGCTTCGAAAGGAGACTATTGTTGTGTTGGTCTTGTAATGACCTGGGAGTCGTAGATTCCTATGTGAAGTGATGTGTGTTGATCGTATCACAAGAGGTGATGACGATATGGTTGGCATGAGTGTCACTAGCTGCTGCAGCAGCCGGGCCATGAGCTTTGTGTGTGATCTAAGTCGATACAGTCCCAGACCAATTATTACTAAGGCTTAAAGGAACCTTTTGTTATCGATGGTAGTTTTGATCAGAGTATTACTAACGAATTAGAGGAAAGTCAAGTAATAGTTTTGTTGCTGAAACAGGGCAGAAATTAAGTTGTGTGTGTTGTGTGGGGTTTCGTGAGAAACCATCAAGTCCAAGACTGATTTGGCGATCCGAGGGGGCCCATGCGCAAATTAATTTGACGAGTTAAGTAACTGGAGGTTACTAGATAGTATGAGACACATTCATCTTGGTTGATTATTTTTATTGTAACCTTGAGATTTGGGAATCAAATAGTGGGTAACACTCTGAACTCTGCTATTTTTAGTTTGTTCGAATTTTCATTGTGTTTTTGCCTGAACCAAATGTGGTCATGAGTGACCGAGCTATGTGATACTTTGCGGGTATGTTTTTTTTTACAGATTAACACACGACGTGTGCAAACAGAATGGCAGTGTCGAACAGCGCTGCACTCTTTGGATCTCCTGTACGAATAATCCCTGATCAAGGACGGTGATTTTCGAGCAAGGAGTTTCGCGACTTCTGCCAAGGAAATAGTGGATTGCAACCGGCCAAAGACGTGGTCACAGAGAAAATGTCGACTCACATCACCACAAGCTGTCCAAAGAGACTGTACTGTCTGTAGTGTCTGTACAATCTGGTGAGTCGCTTTCATTTTGTTTTGACAGTTTTGTTCAATTTTAGAAATATTGGATGGTGATTTGTTAAAATCTTTGAATAGCAATAGAATTTTCAAATACCCCCATGATCGTGTGAGGAAGATCCCCGATCATCAAGTTCCTCGAGAATTAGATGTCATAGTCACTGACAGTGGTAGTGAGACCACATCTGATTAGCAGGCTTGTACACCCATACTCTAAACTTGAGACCGCACCTCATGAGAAACATGTGGCGATGGGTCTACAAAGAATCGTTGGTGCGATTCTGATTTGTGTTGGTGCACAAATTGCTATGAACATTTCACGAGACCGCACCTCATGAGTAACATGTGGCGATGGGTCTGATAATCGTTGGTGCGATTATGATCTGTGTTGGTGCACAGTGTATTGTGAAAGTTTCATGAGTTGGTTGTACATTGCTGATGAATTATGGTAGACAATTTTGTAAGCATTATTGTGTAACTTGTTGATCGGATCTTTTCCAATGTGTGTTCTACGGAAGCTTCTTGTATGAAGCCTTAGTACAGCTGATTATTTCACTTAGATTTAGATGAAATAAAGTACCATAGAGAATTAATCTTTGCTTCACTGGCAGGATAGCCGAGCTAGATTACTGTCTGAGTTAATTTTTGTCCACAGGTACTACACCCGAGGACGGGTGCTAGTCAGGGATGGCCGTGTCGTGGATTGATGGCGCCATGGTCAATACGCAGCGCCATCTAACAATTTATTTTGTAAACCTAATAATAATCGTCACCGGAAACGCAAGCGTGGCGTGGCGCCATATCGCTTGGACACGATCGTCGGTAGAGGGGATGCAGCGAGGACAGGGAAGGGACCGACCGAGTGTTCGGTCAGTTGAGTTTCGACTGTCTTGGCAGACACTCAGTACCAACGCACGTGTTTGTTTCGGTTTATTGTAAAATTGTGAGAATTCATAAAATTACTTTGATTTAAAAATATCTTTTGTTCGAGTACCCACGACAGTGCCCATAGCTAAGTTTAACCATGTCGGATCGTGAAGAAGACCCGATGTTTCGCATTCCGGCCACTCTTGATGCGACATATCTTTATTTTATTTTATTGTCTTTGGGTGGCTTACAGCTATTAAATACAGAAGTAGTAGTGAGGTAATAAACGACAAGCTATTTACAAGCCTCCACAGTTAGTAATAGAGTATTGTTGAACACATTTTCAAAATTGACTTACTTAAATAATAAAATAAATTACTTAACTAATAAATTAAATTAAATACCAGTAACGGCACATACTCCAACAGCAGCGGCACATGCATCTGCCATATATGCGCAGCCGCTGTCAGAGTGCATCAGAAACAATATTATACTGCTTAGATAAGACAGTAGTAATGGACGCTAAGCTGCTTGCAAACAAATCGATTGAAGGGTGCTTATCGTTAACAATTTGGTTAAAAACTTTGACTGAGCGAACCATATAAGAGTTGCTACGGTAAACTGTGCGAGAGTAAGGAGTATGAATGAGATTTCTCAAACGAGAATGTCGAGGTGGAACATTAAGAGACAGCTTAGAAAGAAGTTCAGGACAATCAATCCTTGATTGTGCTATTTTAACTAGGAACCGAACGTCAGATATATTTCTCCGAACTACAAGTGGAAGTAAGTGGAATCGAGCGCATCGTTCATTGTAGCTCAAATAAGGGATTTTAAATTTATAACCTAAGTATCTCGTGAATTTCCTTTGTATTCGTTCCAGTCTGTCTGAATGCACTGCGTAGTTCGGATTCCAAATTTGACTACCATAATCGAGATGACTGCGGACGTAAGCACAATACAAAATTTTCAGTGTTTTCATTTTTCAGCTTTCCGCAGCTTTCCGCAGATGACTGCGGACGTAAGCACAATACAAAATTTTCAGTGTTTTCATCTTGGTTACCTTATCGGTTTTTTTTTTACTGTTCAAATTAGTTGTTGGAAATGAGGTAAGCTACCTACCCGTTACGTTTGATCCATTATTTACGGGACACCCTGTATAGGAGTTGGCCTAAGAGCGGCCGCTATTAAGACATCATCATCATCATCCGGCAGCCTTGATCCACCAACTGCTGAGTATAGGCCTCCTCATTTTGTTGCCATGCTGCCCTGGTCTGTGTGTCTTATCCAGGACTTCCCTGCGATCCTCTGCAGGACGTCCACACACGATTAAGACATGCCAAATAAAAGTGTAAGAAGGGTTTTTGAGTTTGCAGAAGGGCGGAGTCGACCTACCTAATAGTCGAATGATGATAGAATTTTATGCTGCTATAAGTAGTCGAATCTACCTTGTTCAAATCTTCTAGACAAAATGGAGATGATAGGCCAGGGGGTCTACTCCGAAAGTGGTATCGGCCGAGTGTTCGGCCGTTTCTTGCTACGAAGTTACTATTTGGTCCGGTCGGTCCCGACCCTACACTCTTTCGAATATTGACTATGGTCCCGACCCAACTGAGCCGATTCGAACTTTTTTCGCATTTTTCGATAATATTCGGTTCGGCCATGTGTCGGTCCGATCCGATCATTCGCACTTGGCACTTCGTAGTAGACCCCCTGGTTAGGTAGGTACTGGTAGATTTATTTATTTTTAGCCTAGGTATGTTGTACCACTGCAGGGCAAAGGCCTCCCTTTCTTCTTTCCACTCCTCTCTGTCTTGAGCTAGTGTGGACCAATCCTATCTGAAGGTTCGCTGCCGACCATCGAGTCGACTACAGCCGGAAATGACAGGTCACTGCCTACCCCTGAGATGAGGGCACGGCGCGCCTCATCCCAGACGGCACACTGCCAGCGTATGCCGCGCCGTGTCCTCCCGGCAGTCGACACAGTGGTGACACCGGGCGTCCGGCTCCATATTTATGCGACACAGGTACTTCCCGAAGTAACAATGCCCCGAGAGCACCTGCGTCACCCGAAACGACAGGGAGTCGTGCCTCCTCCCGAGCCAACGCACGAGTACCAGCCGGACCGCCGCGATGGTGACGATGCCGGCGGTATCTACACGAACACACGAACGATACGCGTCAACGGCAGAGGCGACTGCAGACGTCAACGAGTGTCGACGGCTACAGAAACACGCAAACACGGAAATGAATTTCTATAAAATTACCAACGGAGTAGTTTAATCGAAACTATCTGGAATGTGGTATATATGTTACAGTTAAAACCCGTTTTTAGATAGAACGCGTTTTCCCTAGTTAGAACTAGTTATTTCTAAATGCCTTTGTTAAAACTAGAAATGTGCCGCGGCAGCGGCCGGCGATGTGACAGAAGCGAATCGCTTTTGGAAAAGGAAACAGTTAGGTTAGGTTAGAGTATGACAAACAACGCACGAGCCGAGCGAGCGAAGCGAGCGTGCCGCGGCAGCGGCCGGCGATGTGCCAGAAGCGAATCGCCGGGAATGAACGAGCGCACAGCGCGTGGATGGCGCTCGGAAAGGGATTCTCCCGCACTTGTCGAATCAGGCGATGTCTCGCGATCAATGAAAATAAGGTACGATCAATTTTGAGAACAGTTTTAACTGACTCACTTCGGAAAAACGCGTGTTGTCTAGTAAGAACTAGTTTTAACTGATATTCCATTTCAAGTATTAGTTAATTCTAGTTTTAACAAAGGCATTTAGTAAAAACTAGTTCTAACTAGGGAAAACGCGTTCTATCTAAAAACTGGTTTTAACTGTAACATATATATATATAATTTTAATGACATGTGGCGCGTTTTGCCCGTTATGTATGGATAACCGAATGAGAGTTCGTTAATGTGGTTCATGCGCGTTTTACTTACCTATATAGACTATTCGTTAGTAAGGCACTTGTTCGGGTCGGCATGATTCGGCTGAGCCGTGCGGCAACATACGTGATTTTGCCGCGAACAAGTGTGTAGCACCCCCTAAACTTCATTCCATAGATTTTGTATGTTTACTGGGCAAGTACTCTTTAGGGTCTTAAATTAATAACTGCCTCCAATACAAGTAGAACTTTATTTCAACGACGAAGACAACGACGTATAAATCGACACAATTGCTATGAGAATACAGGTGTATTAAAAATACGAATTACCGTATGATTAGTAAAGAAATAACAATGTTACAACAAAAAGTTTATCGTCACTGAAGACGAACATTATAGTCTAAAAAACGACAACTTATACTAAAAAGCAACAAATATGTCAACAAACACTGCTCATGCTAACATAACGCAATGCTTGTTTTTAATATTGGTTTTAAAATGTATTTATTATGTTTTTCAGCAACTATTTCAATAGTAAATAAAAATAACATCAATTCTGTTGAACTGATAAATCTGAGGTGATTTGACTTAATTAAACATTCTTATGTGAACAAGCTGGCTGCGATATGCAACCAAAGCGACTAGCTGTCGCTAGTAATCATCTCCGCGTGATATAATTTCTTTGCAAGTAGGCCTTAGCAGGATTGTGTGCTCGAACTGAGCCGTGTAGCAGCCCTTGATGTCGCACAGCGGCGGATAGGCGTCCACTACGCCTTTGTCGCACAAGTCCTTAAGCGCCATGGCATAACGCGAAGCGCCCGCGCGTTCCAACCACCTCTTGCAAAATGCGAGCGTTCCGAAATTTTTGTTGATTGTGTTCAACAGCTGTTTTGATGACTGCAGTCTGGAATTTAAACATTTATTGTTGATGTTATTAGAAATGAGAAAAGAATGCAGAATGTAAATATTGATCAATTTAAAAGTTGAACACATATATTATGTAATTACCTCAGCGGAACAAATTGCTGGTCGAAGTTTTTCATATAATGAGAGCATTCCATATCGTCATGAACTTGGCCACGTCCGGTTGAACCGAATGTTTCAATAGCGTAAAACTCATTTTCTTCCATGCGTGTTGTTTCTCCGCCCTTCACAATAGGAACCGTTTTTCCAGCATGGATCCCTAAAGGACGAGAGGTTTATGATTAGAACTCAATAATTATAATAAGCACTAGGAAATGTATGTTTTAACAATAACTGTAATACTTACTGTATGGTCCAATAGAATGTCCATTGAGGTTGCGTATAGGTTTCACCTGATACACTGTACCATCAATTTCCACTTCATGTGATTCCATAACCTGGAACATAGATGAATTCAAAATCAAAATCAAAACCAAGTCATTTATTCAAATTAGGCTGAGAATCAGCACTTTCCGAACGTCAAAATTACAAAAGACAGTCCCCCAAAAACGCCCGCCCTTCACCACTTCCTAGTGCTATCGCTGGGAAGAAGTGGCGCAACAAACTCCCCAGCAGCACAGCTGTCTGTTCAGTTAGAAAATTGACTGTATACAATACTAGGTACCTATGTTAAGTAATTAACATTACAAGACAGAACATAAAATTAAATTATTTGCCATATGTCAGCTAGCCACGCCAATATACCAACAAATATAATAAAAAACTATACATAGCTAAAAAATAATTAATTAAAATAAAAATGTAAATAAAAGCCTCCAGGCATAAAGGGCGTGACAGCTTACATATTTGTGCATTACTGGGTTCTGTTCACATAGCTGTCACTTGAAGTCACAAATGATAAACTATGACCAGCGAAGTAAAATAAATAAATAAGTTAATACTAATAATAATAACCTGTCAGTAAGCTAATTCTGGAGAAAGAACACAAACATTGTCTTGCGTTAACCAAGGCAACCAACTACATATTCTTAACGGGTAAGTAGTTGTTGATGGAATAGTATGCTTTTGAACAAAGGTTGGATTTTACTTGAGCTTTAAATGCATTGAAAGGCAAGTCTAACAAAGAAGAGGGTATCTTGTTATAAAAGGTTATACCAAGCCCAACATGAACCTTAGGAAGCTGGTGAAAGGGGGCATGTAGTTTGTCCTTATTTCTAGTGTTAACACTGTGAATATCACTGTTTTTAGTGTACAAGTGTAAATTTTGCCTAATATATAAGATGTTGGCGAAGATGAATTGTGATGCAACCGTGGGAATACCAATATCTTTAAAAAATATCTGGCACCTAGCTGGTAAATTGCTCGAACAGCTCGTTTTTGAAGGACAAATATATTTTATATGTCAGCGGCTTTGCCCCACAGCAGAATACCGTAAGGGTCAGTTCACACCGAGACGCGACGCGACGCGACGCTGCGCGCACACTTTAAAACGACCTACTGCATCGCGCAACGTATTCTGAACTCTCACAATGCAATGTGTACCTTTTCGTGTAGAAAATAAAATATATTTTGAGTCACTCTTTTAAAGTATGCGCGCGCAGCGTCGCGTCGCGTCGCGCCTCGGTGTGAACTGACCCTAAGACATAATGCTGTGAAAATAACTAAAATAGACTAAATGAGCTGTATCAACGTCAGCTTTGTCTTACTTTCCTGACAGCGTAGACAGCCGAACTGTACCTTCCTGCTAGACTTGATATATGAGGTCCCCACTGAAGTTTGGCATCTACTGTTGGTCCTAGAAAAATTGCCGAGCCTACAGTTTCAAGCACCTCTTTATCTAAGACGATGTTGGGTCCTAGATTTCTAACATTCGGTAAGGCGAACTTTACACAATTCGTTTTCTTGGCATTGAGAACTAGGTTATTTGACGTAAACCAATCTGTAACTATTGAGAGTGCACTGTTTACGTCGTCAAAATCTTGTCTATTCCTGTCTACTTTAAAAAATAAGAGAAGTATTATCTGCAAACAGTACAACGTCACAGATGCCCTTCAAATGGAATGGTAAATCATTGATATTATTATATACTAAGAACAAGAATGGACCCAGTATTGAGCCTTGCGGAACACCTAATTGAACCCAACATCTACACATTGGACCCTATTATGTAAATAAGAAATTATTACGTTGATAGCTTCGTTTTGGATACCGCAATGACGTAACTTACGCAAAAGCGTGTCATGGTGCACGCGATCGAAGGCTTTGGAGAGATCACAAAAATAGGATTTTGCGATTTCTCCCATGCGTCAAATATGTGTCTCAGCAGATTGTTTGTAGCATTGTTATTACACAAGGTCAAATTAAAATAGCTGGCGAAACTAAACGGACCTTTTTTCTTTGAATTTTAAGTAACTAAACTACTAGCGGCCCTGTAATCTGTAGTTACTTGAAATAATCATGAGTTTAGAGAATCATATATTTTTTGTTTTATCGATATTCGATATTGTGAAGTTTCGGAAGTTAATATAATTTGACCTTGTTAAACTAGCGTATGTATGTTTGGGTACAATGGTTGCTGTTATATCATTATAATTTAGGGAAGGTTCTTTGGAAAAGTTTAAGTACCTCTTGTACGGCAGCACCGACGTCGCACAGCCTGACATCGACCCCGGAAGCCTTGATCCCGGCCTCAGTCGCTTCCTGCACTCCTTTGACCAGAGGATCGTAACGTGGGTTGAAGCTCAAAGTGAACGCACAGTCGATGATGCGCCCGTTGATGTGAGTACCAAAGTCAATCTTCACGACATCGTCATATTCCAGGACTGTCGTGTCACCTATATTAAAACAATGAAATTGTTAGGAAATGATTATGAACAAAGGAGGGTTGAGATTAAGCTATTAGAAACCAGTTACTGAGGCATTAAACACATTGCAGCTTTAAAATTTTCAACTGAAGGAATTAGTAGAAGATATTGAAGTCAGCTTTATTTTTTATCCACCAACACGCACTGGGCCCGCGTGGTGGATTATGGCCCACTCCCTCTCACAGAGAGGAGGCCTGTGTCCCAGCAGTGGGAACATTATAGGCTGATTGTTTTATTTTTTATTCATCAGACATAAATTTTATAGATTTGTTCTACCCTTAAAAACTTGATTTGTAAAACCTTACCAGTATTTGGGGTGTAATGAGCAGCACATTGATTACGGCTGCAGCCAGTGGGGAAAGCCAGCCCCGCCTTAAGTCCATCTTCACCAATCAGACGTCTTGCAGTTGATTCCAGTTCTTCACAGATTTGAATCATAGTCATGCCTGGTTTGATCCAGTCACGCATGTATTTACGTGTCTGAAATTACAATTGATATACAGATGGGTCAAATTATTTGTTTTGCAATAAATTCAATGAAGAACAAGGACAATGAGATGAAACATTGTCATTGTGATTTATTCGCTGTTTGGCAATAAATTCTTTAACACATATGAAAAGATAACAAAATCAATTGTGGTAAAAAGAAATAATAAAATTCCTTTTGGCTCTCTCTAAGTATTTTGAAGAGGATTTCCTAATCCACCCTTTACAACTTCTAAGTAATATATTATTCTAATTTGATTAGCAATTAGTAGAAATACATTCAATAATTTACTTGTCTGTGTGCCTCAGCAGCATGTCTTATTTCCTGATAGATATCCTGGTGCAGTCTATCCAAAGCCCTCTTCTCCTCACTGGAGAAGCGCAGTTTAGCAGTCCTTTCATCAATTCCTTCAGCTGGACCATGCTCTGTTATCTCACCCTCAGGGAAGTTTCCTAGACAATTAATTTGAAATGTAGTACATAATGTTAGCTTAGTTGTTAACAATATTGTGCATACTGTGGTCTCGTATAAGGTAGATCACACACTGCAATGTGCCAAGCAAGACGCGGGAAATTGAGCCAAATTCCCAATTTCCGTTCCGTTTTGATTGAATTTGTATGTAAAAAATCACGCGCGAGGCCGCGTTATCTGCGCGCCGTCGCGTGGCGTGTTATGGTGTGTGTGATCCGCCGAAGTAAAGTGAATACCTATTGTTACTCATTATTTGTCATGTTTTGTGTATATGTTTTGTTGGACATCCTAAATTAATAAATAAAATAACATGTTTTCTAAAAGATAGATGACTTCACCAAATGATAAGGCTATCTCATTCTCAATGTGAATTGTTTTTTTTTGCTTTCTTGATCATTGTTGTTGCTTGGGAGAATATGATATACAGCAGCATGCTCGGATATTACAGTTTCTCGTCTTTAAAAATGTGATGTTATCTGATTTTGTTTTTGTATAATAAAAACATACCATCAGGATACAGCTCAGCAATGGGGATGGTTGGAGGAGTAGTCTGCTCCTTAGATGGCCCTTTGCCAGATTTGCTTTTATTCTTTTTTTTCTTTTTCTTCTTCTCTTCACCCTCTGCACTGCCATCTTCAACAGCTGTTTCTATTTTTTCTGAAGCATTTGTCACTTCAGTTGTTTCATTTTCAGCATTTGCTCCATTTTCTAAAGTAAAATCAGAAATTGAAATGATTATTCAGTAATTAGTGAGACTCATGTTGTTTACTTGTTTTTGTTAGCTGTCATATTACTATGCGTAAACTAACGCATTATGCAGATGTGGCCAATATTTAAATGTTAATTGGAATGTGTCATTGTTAACGAAATTTGACCTTTGAACTCATATGGTTTCTTTTTTGTTAACCACCATTTTTTTGTCTCACTCTGTGCACCGCATGCGTCAAGTAAGTATCACAAAGTACTGCAGCAGATTCTATCTCCATTTTGAATTTAGTTGACATACTAAATTAGTAGCAATAACTTACGGGACTGAAACACATTGATGTAGCCACTCTTTAAACATGCAAAATTTTAACACCTAGTGAAGGGGCAGCTTGGCTCAGATGGTAACATTAATGCAGATTAAGCAGGAGTATTAGACCACAAAAACAAAATATCAACATTATAGCTAAAGTTACTAGTTGGCATGGACAATAAATTAATGTAAATTGATGCTTGACTTGATCAACAGGATTCTTGTGATTCATTGTAGAAAAAAATACCTACATACATTTATGCTAAGTACTTACCATGTCAAAAGTGATAAATAAATGATAAGGGTGTATTTTATCGTTTTTTAATTCACAGCACAATGTTTCAATACGAATGTTTATGACAATAACTAAAACTTATGTAAGCTAATAAAATACCTAACTAATTAGGTAAAAACGGCGCAATATTATCAGGTTAAGCGTAGGCGCTTCGTTACTATGCACTCTAAAGATAAAAATAGACATTTAGAGGCTAATGTACATTCGCAAGCGATGAGTATGTTTGAATTAATATAAATATTACTCGTTCTAACCTGCCTTCTTCTTCTTTTTTTTCTTTTTCTTCTTCTTAGCGGGATCTTTAGTTTCACCCTCTTCCACTGCATCTAGTTCCTCTTCCTCACCGTTTTCAACGGCATCATTTGTAATTAATTCCTCATCCTTTTTCACGGCGGCCATTGCAACTGTTGTAGGACTCGAAAACAAAAATAAGATTGTAAAGTGGGCACCAAATTTCCATGCGACTTTTAAGCGGTTTTTAACCTCTCGACTCTCTTCTGTTTCACAAACTAAAGATAGACATTTTGAGGGTGACAGCAGGATAGCATATCGTTATTTGCCCTTTATAAGACAGAGACAAAAGTAGAAACCATGTTATTTTAAGTCTTACCCAATTAAATAAATAGTGACACGAACTGTTGGAACAGATTATCAATAGTACAAAATAATATTTCCACAGACTAGGTAGAAAAATAAGGCAAGTTGCACATTTAACAGATTCAAGAGTCGAGTCCAGCCTCGTTTCGCATCCCAATAACTATTTTAAAATCCATTGCCATAGTGGAAAATAGAATATAACTATTTTTAAACGGGGATTGAGCCGTAATATTACTATCTT
Organism: Apamea monoglypha; assembly: GCA_911387795.2. NCBI lineage: Eukaryota > Metazoa > Arthropoda > Insecta > Lepidoptera > Noctuidae > Apamea > Apamea monoglypha. The sequence continues at coordinate 8,921,918 of OU426918.1, forward strand.
CTATGGATTGAGCTATGTGCACATAATGCGTTTCACAAACATGCTGCGTGACAGTGTATTTTTTTGAAAATGCCAGTTTTGTATTCATTAAATATTGTATTAGCCCACCGAAATATACTAGACTTTCTGTAGCAGGAGCGATATAAGTTACTATTTTAGTATTCACGTGCCTAATATACAAACGTGTATTGTAGTATACGCTACATAACAGCGACTATTACTAGAGAAAGAGAAAATAACCCCATTGATTTAGCTTAGACTAAAATGCACAAAACTTGAGAGGAAACGTGAGAGGTCTTGGATTCGATCCCAGTTTTTAGATTGGTGCCTTCTATATCACGTGGGCGTATTACCCATTATACCCTGCTCTTCGGTGAATAGGTAAAGGTGTGATGTGACGTTATGTAAAAGTTATGAAGCTTGTAGTCAGCTAACCATATAGTCAACGAAATCTTATGCATGTGTAAGAGTCATGTGTACCTAGTTAGTTATTGAATACATAATAATCAGTCTATAAATAATGTCCCCCACAGGTGGGACACATGCGGCTATAATCTATTTCTCAATTCTCAATTCTTTATTGCGTACCATAATGATACATAGTTAGTAGGAAATAATTAAATTAGTCACAATTATGGACCCTGTCGGGCACAGCATAGATCAAGTAGGAGAGAGGAGGAAGAACGCTGGGGTTTAATGTGGTGAATTTTATTATTAGTTAAGTAGTTGTTGCAAGTTATACTGTTTTATTACAGAATTGAATATAATTAGATACATTATTTATTTAGTAATATTGTAAAATTTTAATTATTATTTTGTCCTTTATTTCATTTAAATACCTATAAATTACATTTTTAAATATTTTTATAAACAAAAAGATAAAAAAACATTTAAAAATATAAAAAATAGTAGCCCACCGGTATCGGGAACAGGGTCCAAGCTACCGGCGGTCAGAGCTCCAGAGAGAGGAACCTCCTGACAATGCGAGCCGTGTCCAGAAGTACCGCTTTCTGAATCAAGCCCTTGATCCAGCTGCCCAATGAGAGCCTCCTCAGGTGTTGGTCGAGGCTCTTGGCTATTAAGCCATTGGCTGTCCCGACTATCGGCACAATGATCGCTGAGTCCACATCCCACATGTCGACAACCTCGCGAGCCAAGTCAAGATACTTGATTTGTTTATCTTTCTCGGCTTTCTCGAGGTTCTCGTCATGCGGGACGGTTATGTCAACAATCATTGCGCGCCGCTCTGATCGATCCACCACCACTATATCAGGCTTATTGGCAACAATAGTCCTGTCAGTGATGATGGATCGATCCCAGTACAATGTGATATTTCCATTTTCGAGAACTGGGTCGGGCACATACCTGTAGTACGGCACCTCAGATTCGACAAGGCTGTATTTCAGAGCAAGTTGCTGATGGATTATCCTGGCTACAAGGTTGTGTCTTGTTGTGCAAGTACTCTCCGTTAGCTAGACGAGAACACCCGGAGATAATATGCCTGATTGATTCTCCCGGCCGGTGGCTGCCCGACAGATGTCAACCGTGCCGTCTTTCATAATAATCTCCGGTAATATTAATTAACTTCGTCCATAATTGTACAGACAAAACCTTCGGTTTCTCCAAAGAGGTCACCGAAACGCAGCCAGGCTATGGACGCTAGTAGATCTACATCGGGGCCATGTAGGGCCCGGTAAAATCGTCCGTGAAGCTCCATAAGTGTATAATACAAGTTTTTTCCACTTGTCGCCATATCAGTACATATATCGTACTCGTGCGAAGCAGGGCCAGGTCGCTAGTTATGCCATACTTCCATGCGATCATTGGTGTCAAGCACTACTGGCTTGCGCCAGTTCTCTTTAGCCAAGGAGAGCGGGGTGAGGCCCTTGTCCACCGCGACTACATCTCGATGCATCCCCACGTCGGTTTCTAGGAAATATTCCCTGAGACTGCATATCTCGCGATTGTGGAGGGTCTTAGCGTTTAAAAAGCCTCGACCTCCACACTTTCGCGGGATATACAGCCTCATTACCGATGGCTGTGGGTGATGCATTCGATTTGCAGTCAATAACGTTCGGACCTTCCTATCCAGGGCGTCTAGTTCGGTTTGAGTCCATTTAAGTATGCCGAAAGAGTACATCAAAACTGGCATGACCCAACTATTGAAGGCACGCACCTTGTTTCCGCCTGATAGAAGACTATTAAGTACTTTTTTCAGGCGGCCTAAGAATCGCTCCTTCAACGATTGCTTCATGTCAGTAACATTGATACCTAACGCTTCCGACATATCCAAATACTTATAGGTTTCGGATGCGGAGACGGCTCTAAGGTTTGTGGAATCTGAGAGTTGGGTTCCCACGGATTCCACAATCTCCCCTCGCTTTACATGCATGACCGCACATTTGTCCACACCAAATTCCATCGTGATGGCGCTACTGAAAGTTTCAGTTACTTTCATTAGCTCCATAAGTTGCAAATTTTTGGGAGCAAAGAGTTTTAGGTCATCCATGTAGAGGAGGTGCGATATAACCTGACCACCTCTCCTCAGCCAGTAGCCTAGACCTGAATCCTCCAGCAGTGTGCTTAGAGGATTCAAGGCTAAGCACAACCAAAGCGGACTCATACTATCGCCCTGAAATATGCCTTGTTCGATCCTTATCGGTTCGCTATTCCTCTGAATATTTCGACATCCTGGATAGCGAAGGACCGTCCTCCATTGCCCCATACACGACATCAGGAAGGTACGCAGAGTTGCATCTACTTTATACAAATCCAGTACCCTCATGAGCCATGTATGTGGGACCGAGTCATAGGCCTTCTTATAATCTATCCAACATGTCGACAGATCCTTTCGGGAACGACGAACCTGTTGGCTAATGGCCATATCAATGAGGAGTAGTTCGTTAGTACCACGGGACCCATTCTTACATCCATTTTGAGAGGCAGACATAATGGAGTTGGTGTCAATATGTTTGGTAATTTTAGCTCTCAGAATGGATGTAAGAACTTTATAGACCGTCGGTAAACACGTGATCGGCCTATAATTTTTGGGTTCCGCGGTGCTACCTGATTTATGGAGCAGGTGGGTAACTCCTGTCGTTAGGAATTGGGGTAGCGAACCAGACTCCAAAGCAGTCTGGAACTGAGATGCCAAGCGAGCGTGCGACCTTGAAAACCATTTAATCCAAAAGTTGTGCAGCCCTATATCCAGCAGTGGACTGCGATAGGCTGAGTTGATTGATTGATTGATTGAATGCAATGGTAAGATTTCGAGATAACTGGTGGTAAAGTTCATGACGTAGATGATTTTTGAAAATGGTTAATTAACTTTTTCCTTTAACTTTTAACTGTTTGATCATTTAGAAAATTTAGTTACATCAAAAGGGGTGTTAAAGTATTAGGTACCCAATGGAATAGCATGACGAAGGCCGTTCAATTAGAGAGTTTAGTGAAAACTTGGTATTTTGTGACGGATTCTGGGAAGTTTACAAAAATACATTAAAATTGGGTTTTTCTCGAATTCAATTGATGCAAATGGCAAAAATTCATTGATGCAAATAAGTCACACTATTACGTCCCGAAAGGAATACGTCAAATTACGTATTCTGTCTGACGTATTCTTTTACCAAATGTACCAAACTATATACAGAGGGTATACCCCCTGTATAATAGTTTGGTACGTTTTCAGTATATACGACTTTAACATTATTTATTCCCATTTTCGAGTTAGATAATTCAAGCAAGTTAAAACCCTTGAAGCACGTAAATTATATTTTTGTATTAAGTTATTTCTGTAGGTACCGAGTTTTGAGTTAATTGGGCCGCACGTTAAAATTCTTCTATACAAACTTTGACACCCCCTAAACCCCCTTAGGCCAGTCACCGTATATTAACAGATTTTTTGGGATGTTGGATGTGTTTTGGGAGGATAGATACGCACCTATCTAGGTAGTATCACTACCACCGGTGTTATGCCAAGTTTGCAGCTTCGAAAGACCTGTGCCAACTGCGTGGTGTTCCAAAAACTTCTAAATTTTCTGATTTCTTTCAATTTTTGACTTGTATCTTTAAAAAGATGCATCCTATGTTTGATTCATTCGGTACGTTTTTAAAGTATACATAATTTTTACGTTTCGGCAAAATTGCTCATTGGATAGCTTATAAAATGAGATGTTTTGAAATAATTTGTTTGCTCCTTGTCATTGTTAAATTCGCAAAGAATGTGCGCAATGTGGAAGGAGTACCTAATGGGGCTATGGAAGATAGAGAAATGTCTTGACGATGCGTGAGCGTGCGTGATCCATCGCCGCCTGTTCGATGTCCACCGCGCACAGGATGCATAGAAAGCAGCACATGAAGTAATTTTCTGCTCTGTCGGTGTAATTGCTATATGGCGTTCCAGTGTGAGAATAAATAAATAAATGTTGAAATAATAAACTCTGTTTAGGGAATGCCCCGACGATGTTTTCATTTTTTCGTTCTCTTATTTCGCTTTCGCTACTTAGCTTTCAAGTTTTCTATGGTCCGATATGTCATTTTGTATCTTGTACTGTAAGACCTTGCTTCTTCATAATGCTAGGTCAAGGGAAAAAACCCCAATAGGTTTTGAAAAGTGAGATACCGAATCATCAACATTCTGCGTTGACTTAGAAGTTTGATTTTAACTTCATTCCCGTTTCTGAGAAAATGTATCTTGACGGACGGACAGACGTACATCAAAGTGTCCATAGGTTCCGTTTTTCCCTATTGACGTACGGAACCCGTAACTTCATGGGACTCACGTTGATATGAAAGGGGGCAATCCTATTGCCATCATCAACAACAACAATAACTGACTCAGGTCTGCTAGTGTGAAATCATCATTCCCTTGCCCTTATCCTTACCTACTACTAAGAAATGCAATGCTTAATGGAAAAAACTCAATAAAACTTCCTCGACCTCGGAATCCAATACAATATTTCATGCTGAACGTGGCAGTTTAATTAAAAAAAAAAAATTAACTAGGTTTAATCATTATCAAATAATCAATTAAAGACCAACTCACAACAGCCAAACTTTCACAGGAAAGTCCATTTACTCCCTCAATAACGTCTCAGATAGATATTATAACAATTTAAAAGGAAGATGACAATATAGCGTCGTCACACAATTCATGTGCTGTTCGTGACTCGTCTTTTAAAAAGGTCTTAGGTCTCTAGAGTCCTACCTGGTTCGTACGAATATCTTTAGCTGCGTGTTTTTTGAGATGGTTACGAAAGCATAAAGCGATATGTTAGAAACATATTAGATTTTTCCTCAGTTAAGCAGAGACCAAATTAACGATGGATGGACTGTGTGAAAGATGATATGGTTAGAATGGGAGTGATTACCGAAATGACAATTAATACAATAATACCACAATTAGTGGGCCACAAAAGGGATGAATGAAAGGCAATTGCATGCAGCTGAGATGAGAATGCTCAGAGGGATGTGTTCTGTTACACGAACGGATAGAATAAGAAATGAGTACATAAGAGGAAGTCTGAAAGTGGCACCGATAACTGAAAAGTTGTGTGGAAATCGGTTGTCATGGTATGTGTTACGGAGAAATGAGGAAAATGTCGTGAGGAGAGTTTTGAGTATGAATGTCGATGGGTATAAGAGTAGGGGAAGACCAAAGAAACGATGGATGGAATGTGTGAATGATGATATGATTAGAAAGGGGGTGACTACCGAGATGACGACTAATAGAGAAGTATGGAAGAAAAAGACATGTTGCGCCGACCCCAAATAAATTGGGATAAGGCCAGGAGAATGATGATGATATTAATTTATTAATTACTATCCTGCGTGACTGTATGAACATATGTGTGTTTGTGTGTGTGTGACTGTGGTGTGTTTGTGTGTGCATGTGTGTGTGTGTGTGTGCATATGGTAAGTTTTAGTTTTTTTAGCGGTAATTTATGTAACTGTGTTTTTTTTACTTATTTTATTATAAAGGTATGGTATAAAGGTGTGGTATATACCCATGTAACACGGTTGTCTCCTGTAAAAGTCTGTTTTACACGGTTTAAGGTCAAAAACCAGGTCCTTCCTACATTTGTTTTGTAGCCTTTCCTGGTCGTACGTTGAGCCTTAATGGCTTATAAACAGAACCCTCCTGATATAAAGTTGTCGAACCGTTAAAACCATACAATCCTTATATAGCTGCTCCGTTGGATACTGGAAGTTTTTTTTGTGTATTACTTCGAGAACTGCTCGCTGAGCTCGTTCTAGGTTTAAGATATGAGTTTTGTGTGTACTCCCCCAGATAGAGATACAGTATTCCAGTACTGACTGGCACAGGGATAGGTAGATTGTTTTCAACAAGTTCGAGTCACACACCCTTCGTAACTTCTTAAAAAACTATTATTAACTTTCTAACCCTAAAGCTTAGTGTTTTTACGTGGTGGTGGAAGTTTAACTGGTCATCCACTTGTATCCCGAGATATTTTATACATTTTGTTTTTTCAATGGGGGGACATCTGCATTCACTGATATTATTTTGATTACAGGTGTGTGCTCGGAGTTCAACCAATTCATTAACAGATGGTGGAGCCTTTTTTATTGAGAACGTGAGGTATTTTGTTTTTTCTACGTTAAGGGTAGGTAAGTTTAAGTTAAGGTATTCAAGAACTGTTTTCAGCCCGGCGTTTGTAAGAGCGGCAATCTCTGACCATGTGTTACCATGGAAGAGGATTGCCGTGTCGTCTGCATAAGTTATTATTTGACCATTTTGTAGGTTTAAATTACATATCTCATTTATATAAATTAGAAACAAACTAGGAGCAAGCACACTCCCCTGTGGTACACCAAAATCTATATTTGCACTGTTACTTATGTACTTATCAATTTTAACTATCTGAGTTCTATTTGTTACATAGTCCGTAAATAGTCTAAGATGGGTTCCTCGAATCCCTATATTCTCCATCTTCTCCACCACCCGGACAGAGACGGTGTCAAAAGCTTTTGCTAGGTCTAGAAAGACTCCTATGCATTTATTTTTGCTGTCTAGTTTACCTGCAATATGATTTGTTAGTTTTATTATCGCGTCCTCTGTAGATTTCCCTGATACGAAGCCGAATTAATCTCTCCAAACTAGCACTGACCGCCTAGTCACACACGGGGTTCCACAGGGTAGCATATTGGGGCCAACCTTATTCCTTGTATATATTAACGACCTTATTAACATACTACTTCCCCAGGGCGTAATCATCTCTTTTGCGGACGATACTGCTCTCCTTTTTTCTGCTGATAACTGGAACGAAGTGTTTGATGCAGCTCAATCTGGATTTGATACTGTGAGAAAATGGCTAAATAACAATGTCTTAACATTAAATACCAGCAAAACTAAATACATATGCTTTAGTATTAGATCAGACATGGGGTTTGGCCAGGATCTTGCTATTATTCCACATGAGTGTGCTCCGCATTTATGCTCTTGTGCTAAATTGGAGCGGGTTGACTTCATCAGATACTTGGGCGTAACTATAGATAAAAATCTAAACTTCAAGGAACATATAAGAATCTTATCGGGAAGGGTTCGGAAATTCATTTATATTTTTAAAAACCTACGACACATCGCTGATCCTCATATCTTGAAGCGAATTTACTTTGCTCTTTGCCAGTCACTCATAACATATTGCATATCCGTCTGGGGAGGTGTTCCGAAAACTGCACTCAAGTCTGTTGAGGTTGCCCAACGTGCAATACTAAAGGTCAGCACCTTTAAACCGATACTTTTCCCTACTGCCTTACTGTATCAGGTATGTGGTGTGCTAACTGTGAGACAATTATTCATATTGAAAATAATCATTATGCAACACACTTGTACTAATTACGACCCCCAGATTCTGAATACACGCAGAAATTATATGGTTTGTACACGACACAGGTTCTTTAGCACTAAATTTAGTACTAAATTCTTTAATTTCTTTGGTTCCTTTATATACAATAAACTTAATAAAAATCTTAATATTTATCCACTCAACACAGTTCGTTGCAAGAAAAAAGTGTCGGATTTCCTACAATGTCTCTCTTATGATGGACGGATCGCTTGGCGGCATGACTTTGTCTGGTGGGTGGTAAATTGTAAGCCGGCAGCCGATGCTATGGCCTACCACCATTATTACTGCTCGTTTAGCACTACCCCAGGGGACGCATGCAGTTCATCCCCCACAAGTGAGTACAGGAACTATTCTCGAGATGAGCGGGCGTTCGCTCGTAGTTGAAGTAGGCTCGCTAAACTCGCTTTTCTTGTGATATTACACTCGCTGTTCACATGTGAAATTGTCCTCCGCCCAATCGTGGGGTAGTTGAGCCACGGGGGGCTCGATGCGGTTTGCTTGAGTAAGCGCGATCTGCTCAGTCGTGGCGTAATAGAGTTCGCTCGCTAGGCGGTAAGCTGGGCTCGCTACATTTGCTTTTCTTGTGAGAGATCCCGCCTCGCTTGCTGGTCAAGTACCTGCTTAACTTGTGAGAATAAATGCTCTGCTCATTCCTGTCATGTTAAGAGTGGGCTCACTTCGCTCGCTGTATTGTCGGAACACTCGCTTCGGTCGCTCTTCTATTGGTTAAGCGCGCTCCACTCGCTCGGCTTGTAAGAAGTATTCACAGTTCTAACCTAACCAGCAGTGCGATTCTGTAACCATCTCACCGTGAAAACTTAGGTGAAGTGAGCATGGAGTGAGCTGTCGTTCCAACTAATGCTAGGGATTGACACTATTGACAGCTCACTCTAAGCTCACTTCACCTAACTATTCACGGTGAGATTTTTACAGAATCGATCGGCTGTCTTGCCGAGGAAGGTATAAGCGAGCAGGCAGACGCTTTACTTTGTGTAAAATAATTTCATCACCACTGCTCTCAAAACGGTGAAGAAAACATCGTGAGGAAACCATCATGTCCTAGAACCAAAAATTTGAAGACATGTGACATCTATCAATTCGCACTGGGCCTGCGTGGTAGATTACAGCCCACTCCTCCTCGAAGAGAGGAGGCCTGTGTCCCAGCAGTGGGAACATACTCAAGTGGCTCCCCATTCGACTTCGCAGGAACTCGTGGATTTTGTGTCTGTTATTTAATCTCCTTCACAATTCTAAAACACCATCCTATCTGCGGGAGCGCTTTAACTACGCCCGCCCTTCAGATGCAACTTGCAGGTCGCATTTTAAAAACCTTCTCAAGTCCCCTCCTCACTCCACCGACTTCTACTCCTACTCCTTCACAGTGCACGCGGTGCGGTTGTGGAATTCACTACCGCCTGACATTAGGGACTGCCAAACTGTTGCAGTTTTTAAAAGAAGAGTAAAAGAACACTATCTGTCCACTTCATCATACTCGTAGTTGTGTATGTATTTTTTATTTTTATTTTTTTGAGTATCATATAATTATTATTATTCTAGTGATATTTATTTTAGTAGTATGTATGTATGTATGTTTATTTGTATGTATGTTAGTATATTCTCGCAACTTTTGTTTAGTTTTTAAGAGAAATGTTTTTGATTGTATGTATTATTTTTTGTCTCCTTTACAATTTCACACGCTGTCTACATCTTTGTATCTAGTGTCCTGTCTCGGGTGTGCTGGAAGAGATTTCTTGTGAAATAAGCATCACCTCTGTACCTATTTTTTCTATTCTGTTTTTCTTGTCTGTTTATTATATGTGTGTACATAAATGGTAAATAAATAAATAAATAAATAAACATTATTACATTCTGAGTGTGCTTTTAACATTGATTGTCGCTGAGATGAGATTGCGACTATAAATTGGACGTTTTTAATTACTGGAATTGGCCTTTAGAACCACTGCTCTAGGTAAACACGTTTTTGCGCTATACGAATTGGAATTTCGACACATAGTGAAAAATAGAGGTTCACGCGCATGCGCGGGCACTCGCTGTGCGACGTCATAGGAAAATTATATCCTGCCTCAAAATTGTTATAAATATGACCTTTTTTTGAATGCTCAACTTTTACTCTAGTACTAAAGTGTCGTTGTTATAAATAAGCGGATGAAATCTTACATGTTTCTCACCCAGAGAAAAGAAGTTTTCACGTCAAAAAAAATAACCATTTTCGGTCAGACTCTAGTTTCAGGTAAGGATCATGTTATTGTATTGGAGGAAATAAAATATGGACAGCGGAAGTGGGTCAAATTAAATTATCTTTTTGTTAATACGGTTTGTATTGGAGCAAAATTGACCTATTTTTTATGCGGTTTGACTTTGAGATATCATCGTCCACATTATATGTACGTCATAACTTGTTGGTCTACGTTGGTCACTTTGTTGGAAGAGTAGTTGGCGTGTTTGCTACAAGTGGGTATGCAGCTTTCGGCTGTATAAGTAGTCAGAAGGCCGATTCTCGTAATTTAAAACGTTCAAAATCTAGTCGCAATCTCATCTCGACAGAGCGGCAATTCTTGTAATTTTAAGAACGTTCACAGTCTGATCTGTCTCAATCTGTCAAAAATACCTCTAATTTCCCTACGTTTTGACAAGTTTTTGACATTTGTTGATGAGACTGCGACTAGATTTTTAACGTTTTAAATTATGAGAATTGGCCTTCGACTGTGAACGTTCTTAAAATTACGAGAATTGCCCCTCTGGTAGAAGTCGGTACTGTAGTTCATAGTAAAAATAAAACGAGTATAGAGTTTTCTCCCATATCTTTTTATTCTAAATACATTAATATTCTTTAATTCAACTCAAATATTCATTTAAACTATTACAAGCTATTTTTTTTTTAATTTAAACATAAATAATAAGTAATGCAAATGTCCAGCATTGCACACTTTTAACTCGGTATTAATATTTAACTAGGTATTATCCAATCTTAGCGATAGTTCTCCATAGTGACAAAACATATACACAACACTGAAAACCTTTGGTGAAAACAAGTAATCTACATGACTATTGTATAATGACATGTCCGATGCGCTACAGCAACCGTAGCCATTTTGTACATCCTTATGAGAAGTTCTTTGGTAATAGAATCACGAGTTAGCACAGCACATAGCGAGGGTTTCATAGCATATTCGACATGTCATGGTGGTTATATTATATAATACCATTTTATTGCATTAGGTAGGCAATTAGATAAATCCATTGAAATAAGACAAGACAACGAGTACATTATCTAGATCATTATCATTATTACATTATACATTCTGCTCAATTATCCTGTTTATTGTACAGTTATTTTAAAAGTAGTGATGATGACAATTCGGTAAAGGTACAACGTAGGTACATGCAAATGCTCACGTTATGTGAATTACCAAAGATTGGGTACGTACGATTTACACAGATCTACTGCAGTACGAATATCATATTCAACACAATTAGTTACAAATACGTATGTTTTAATTAGAAAATTAATGATTCTAAGCGTAATGTTTCTATTTTATAACACACAAGTAGTTAAGCGTATCCAATTTTTTATGTAGTAGGTATGTATGTATATATACGTTGACGTAGGTACCAAATATCTAAACTATGCAGTTTTAAAATCAGACACTTCGAAGATAGGCGATGCACACATGCTCGTAGTATTTGATCGCCGATAAAATCTTACTTTATCTACGAAAATAATGTACATTGGACCTTCCTTCTTGATGCTGATGAATGACAGAAATGATGACTTAGAAAATACTTTTCATGATAATACTAGGGGACATTCATTATGATAGAAATACAAAACAGGTGAAGTGCGAGGAACTAAAATCATTTAATCAGTTTAAAACAAAATATCTTTTGAGTACATGAAGGAATAGAGACCAGCTCTTAAACATCGTCCATTAAAAATAAAAAAGATGGGTGATGAAATGCAAAAATAATACAGGTTCATTAAGTATTACTTCCTTATATTATTGTAAATGTACCTACACGAAGTTTATATACGAGTATGTAGCTGAATGCTCAAGTGGCTATGTGCATGCTAATTGATATAACATTGTCACAAACATGAAGAGGTCGCAACCGACGAACATGAAATTGGATAAAAACTAGATTTTCCATCCAATGTACAATTTTCAGACATCTACTTATTTATATTACATCTTTTACACAGTGGTTGTTATATATATTTAAAAAGTATCAGTTACGCTCTTTTCCTTACAAGAAAAATCTATGTAGGTACACAAATATTGTTATACATAGTTGAAATCAGATCTGCACAGCGATTCTGATATTGTTTGATATGATTATACAGTTAAAGGAGCATATTTGGCATGAAATGGATGAAGTAGAAATAGTTGTGCGAAGTGTTTCAGAACTACCTACTACTATTGCAAGATCCGGCCCGCGCGCCGATTAGGTTGGACTTAATTCAGCAAATACAGATATTTGAATCCACTCAAAATAAAACTTAGTCGCAAACCACTCATTTGTTAGTACTTAACAATTTAATCAAACACTTCAAGCCGTTAGTTGCAGTACACGAAAACTTTAAGATTCATGACTAATTTTTTTTTGTTTTGTATTTGGGTAAAGAGAACTAGAATAAAATACGTAACATTACAAAAATAATAATACATTACTCTAAAGAGAAAAGTAAACGGATCGCCAGCGATCCTCCATAAGTAATGAGGTGCATTTAGGTTCACAAAAATCAAGTAAAGCTTTCTAATAGGATGAATTTGGTAAAGTGTCTTTTGACCCCCGACCAAATACGAAGAGAGATCTTAAGTATGAATTCGACCTTTCTATAATACCGAATATCGACACCCGGTCCTTGCCAGGGCTGGTACGAGACGATACAATAACTACGATACAAAGTGTTGCCTGTGCAGCTTCTGTAACATCGGGTCGGCCGGGAGCTGTCGCAGTCACGGACTACTGCAGTAAGAGGCTGGCCGAATATTATATATTCAGAAAAGACACAACAACAACTCCGAAAGGCAATTTTTAAAATTTACCTTAAAATAGATTTTATATTTAGGATATTTATCATGTTTAATATATTTTGGTGAATAACATCATTATCGCAAACCCGTATTAAATATGAGAAACGTGGATGATATGACAATATAAATTACCCTTTCATACCAATTAATAAGCGTTTTCAATGTCCTTACTTAGTCGAGCCGATATATATTATGCGGCATCGACGACTATAACTACTTACACGACTCATTAAGAACCGAATACTAACTACTTACAGGGATTATCGAACGTCTCCGTGAACGAAAGAACATTTCATATATCTTTGGTTAGACAAAACGAAACAATAGTAAAAATACTAGACAATCGAACGTTACAGTCATTGGAGGGACATAATTATTTAGTCGTTAGGTATTTTTCTAAACAACATTGCATTATAATCACATAAAAATAATCATGATCGAAATGTGACGATGCATCGGGATCGTTCCATTTCGAGGGTAAGCGTCAACATTATTACTATTATCAACAAGACTCGCCCAGGCCCGGCCGGCGCCGTGCTACTGCCAGAGCTTCCACCACACTTGCATCTTCTCAGTGAGTTTCTTGCAGATTCCCAGTAGTTTCCGTCACATCCCGCCATCACCCTCACCCTCGCAGTCCTCTGAGCCTTCACCCTCCTCTAACGTCACCTGTTAACAAAATAGATCATCATTAGTATCCTGTCCTTCTTCTCCTTTATTATTAGATTACAAATGAGAAATAGATTTGTAAGTAATATGATTTTTTGAAATATTGAAACTTGTTGAAAGTTTTAGTGGCAAGATTGAATTCTATTATAGATAATTAACATAAGATAGTTCAACTTACTTGAAAGCGTATTTGTTCGGGGCGGTCATCATCGGGCAGTGAGTGCTGAATGGGTGCTGGCGGCGGTGACGGAGGGATCATACTTTGATAATAGTCACGGTTCTCCTCTAGAGTGTCTAATATGTCCTGGGCGTCTGGATGTACTAGATCCGCCCATGTCTCCCACAGTGGGTGGACAATGTAATCAATAAATCCAACTTGAGATTTTTCTATCGTTGCATTATGCCTATCGCACATTGGACTTATATCCATTCCCTGCTCCCTCTCACGGTCTCCTTGTTGGAAGAATTCTTCCATAAGCAACGCTACCCATCGCTTGTAGAGTGGTAGCGGCTTAGTGGGATTACTTAGATCTGCACAATGTACGAGATTCTCCAATACTTGTATTCTGTCTGTATAATTGTCTAGTAATAGCACGCCACTTCCAGCTACCTTCTTTGTTTCCACCATTGTTTTCAGGTCTGCTAATAGACTCATGTGTTTTGACATGTCTGTGGAGAGAACCATGTCTATAACCATCTTTCGTAGCGTCTGCCTCTGTTTCTTTTGAAGGTTGATGAATATGTCGCACCCATCATTCTGGAGAAGTTTGAACGCTACGGCGAGATGGTGGTTCTCTAAAACTGACTCGTCGTTGTACATCAGAGCGAGCTCTGAGCTTGAGTTGACGAGAAACTGGTTGGTGAGGCCGGGGTGGTCGACGTCGTGCACGCACGCCGCGAACAGAGCGGCGCACGTCTCTATGGGCGTGAACACGGCGTCGAGCGCCGGCGTGTTGAGCAGCACGTGCGTGGACTGCGCCACGTCGGCGGCGTGCAACGAGTTGTGGAAGGGGTTGTCGCGCAAGTAGTGCTCCTCCAGCGTGATGGCGAAGGCGAGGAAAGTGCGCGCCGGGATCTGCAGCGTGCCCAAAAGCTCCCGGGACGTGAACGCAGCGTACGCGACGGCAGTCAGTGGTCGTCCACAAGACAAGTCGCCGATGCGGAAGATGTCCACACCCCATCGCTCGATTTCGCCTAGCTGACGACCCAGGTCTTCCTCGTGAGGAGTGTCTACTCCATATCTTGGCACACGTTCTCCAGTGAAGCTATTGGTGTGCGTCAGTGTCCGCTTAACGCCAGATATCTGTACGAAAATATAAAAAAATTAGCAAGAATGGCAAAAGTGAAAAAAATAAAAATAATTTGCGAAGTTTTTTCATGTTGAGGGCATAATAAATAAATGGCATATTCAAAATACTTACTTGTGACATGGTGGTTGCTGGTCCGGCATGACGCGGTTTGTCCTTCTTCTTGGCACGCGCTTCGGCAACCTCGTCCACTTGTAGAGATGGTAAATCGATATCTTGTTGTTTGTCTGGAAAATAAAAAAAAAAAAATTAAGCATGCTTTTAAAATAACTGTTACATCGATTTTATAGTCGAGCAATCAACACTTTATTGATGGATATCAAGTAAAATTGGGTTGAGTGGGATATTAGTGAATACAGCTAGCATCCTACAGCTGGCAGAAGCTGCGCAAATACTCGTACAGTAAGCTAAACATTATCGACCGATTACAATCTTTATTGCGCTTCCTAACTGTGTTACTGGGTAACGATGCCGAAAAAGTGGGTGAAAATGTGAAGTATCCATTAATACATATTTTTATGATTAATACGTTTCCAGGTCAACATGCCAGTTTTGTTATTACCTAAAGATAAGTAATCAATCATGCCGATGGGAGCTTTGATATATTTCACATAGTATTGTTCACATGCCGCTTGGTCTTCGTTGTCTTTTCCAGGACTGACATTATGGAGTACAACCATGACGTTGGGTGTTGCATTAATTTAGGTCAAAATGTGTGATAGCATTATTGAGTTTTATAAAACGTTAATTACATATTAATCTTCATTATCAAGCCTGGATTAAAACAATGATAAATTAAGGATTCAAGTATTAAAATCTCACGTGTCTTGTGTTCCAGATCTTCAGTCTGTGTTTCTACGTAAATGTATTTATATTTTTGAGGTTGAACTATGCGACTTTGCGACCAAGACTTTTTATTCTCGACTTACGAGACCATTATCTTGTTTATGGCTAAAATGAAGAAGGTATTTTGACAGTTTATTAATCTCATAATTGTAATTTATTATGGCGAGGCCAACAAAGGAGGGCCAACGGACCAACAGGATGATGAAAGTATAATCCGAGCACATTAAACGGATTAACTTGTTATCTACCTTTGTGAAATAGTACTACGCGTCCGCTGCCTATCTAATCAACGGATGAACACACTCGTGGCTATTTTCTATATTTAGATGAAAGAAAATCCGTTCGACCCATCGGAAATAGTAACGTTAATAATGTGTTTACTCTATCCGGAAGCATGAATTAATTTCAGCTGCCAATGCAATAAGGCTTGGAATTATTACCACTATGAATGAAGTTGAATAATATTATTGCAATGTGGTAATTTATTTAAAAGATCGTTAACCATTGCAATCACAAAATCTTGAATTATCGGAAAGAACAACATTTTCTCAGTAATGCTAACGATTCCAATGAAAGCACACCTGAGGTATAAGATCCAATGTTGTAACAACAAGGCAGTAAATTATTCAAAGGTTTTCATTATTGTCTAATACACAATATACAAAATTATTAAGTAACCGATGCGGATATTATTGAAAACAGTGGCCAATTCTTTGGCTGCCGTAATCATTACTCATGGTCGTTGCCAGCACAAACAAATAAATTTGTACTACGAAGTTCTTTCGTCCCCATTTGGCAATTGGTTCAATAACAGCTCGTGTTTGTCAAATATCTATGTCCTACATGTTTTACGTCCTCAATAACTTCTCCTTGAATATTAATAATAAAGGCCCTGGTCTTAGCAATTAATATTTGTCTGCTCATAGCTGTCGTATTAATTTGAATGCGTATTGTAGGAAATGGTGTGATTGCTTACAACAATATAAATGATTATTATGTCGTATTTATCGCAGTGCCTGGAGGGCTTGCACGAAAAGTTTAGGCAGAATGAGAAGGCCTTTTCGAGAGAGCTTTAAGTTCCAATTGAATGAGGTTTAAAAATCGATATGGATGTTGTTGTAGCGCGTAAGTGCGCGCGCGTGGCTTGTGGTTATCGGATTTATCGCCAATGATAACGCTTATTTGCATTTATTTATCATCCTGTTAGGTTTATTTACCTGTTGATTTTGCATATTAAAGCTCCATTTATATACAGTTACTTTATGACGCGATTTATAATGATTATGACATGTCATGTAATCTATACCTACCTAAGTGGGTAATCTTCAGTATTTATGAATTGAGTCAGTAATAATGTGGCTTTTCTTTACTAGACATGTATTTATCGCTTTAATCCCGGTTTTCCCAGCGAGAATTATAATACGTACAAAGAAAGTCATTATGCGGAAGGTCGTCCAGTATCCCAACTTGATGAATAATGGCTATTACTCATGTTGTGTACTTACTTCGAAAGAATATATTAACATAACTTATGTTGTTTTTAAATCATTTTAATTTACGTCCATAATGTATTAAGGTACTTCAACTATACTAAAACCAGCAAACACACGTTTACTTGTTATTCTGATTAACTTTATGGAGCCTTATTTATTGAAACGCTCCGCTTTTCATGCAGATAGGCTAAAAACGCTTTTAGAATATTTATAATGCCGGTCCAAGTACTTAATTGTCACACAAGTGGGTGCGGGAGGACGTTCACACCATAAAGTAAGTAGGTCATGTACTTTAATATATTTCCAGACCACATACTTCTATAATATAGGCTCTACCTACTTCTATATATTCGTCGAGCTACCAGAAATTGGCTTGTATTGTTCAATTATAATAATCGAGTGGAGCATACAATTGTATAATACATACAGTTCTTGAACGTTCTGTTTTCCAAATGAATTTGAATTTATAATTCACAATAATGAATTTCAGACTCTAAACGCAAAATCATCGTAGGTAATTGTAGTTTCTATTCTGGAGAAATCGTGAGTAGTTTTTGTTGGTCGTGTTACTTAACAAGAATGTAGGTACCTACTGTAATAAAAAAGGTTATATTGCGTAACCCCGGTGTCTATGATTAATGACGTACTATGAGATTTTGGACAGATTGAAGTGCTCAATCGTGTCGACATGACACACCACACGCGTGACTCATTTTTTCAGCGGGTAAGTTAATCTATGCCTATATCAAAGTTGCATGTATGTAGCTATTCATAATGCATTTACTATCTATCGTTCCTATCTTAAAACTTGGGGTATTATTTGATAAAACTCCTAGAATATAACTTATTTATCAAGTTATATTAAGTTATCAATACACATAACTATTATAAAATAATGCAGAATTAATAACTTGAATAATTTACTACTATACGTTAGTTGAACCCCTAAATATTTGCTAGTTTTTGTGATATTTATACGTCTAAGTATGTGAATATAATTAAAAGTTTATGAACACTCACCCAAAAATGTAGAGCAGATGTACTCCGAGATCTGATTGCCGGACTTGCTGGACTCGGAGAAGTGGCTCAGCTCCTTGTTCAGCATGCGCTTGAACTGCAAGTGCAACATATCCATAGAGCGGGCCATAGTCACAGCGCGACTCCGCAGCCAACGGGCAGGCGCGAAACGAACGCTTTGTCTCTCGGCGCACACGCGCATTTCACAACACAAAATAATAAAACTTCAAAAACAAAAAAAAAACTGCTAGCCAAGCTCGTATTCCGAACGAAATATTTAATTCATTCACGATATTACTTCAGAACGTCTATTATCTATGAGCGCTATCGTCAGACTGAAGCGGTCGCGGCGACGCGGCCTCGTATTAAGCGTAGCACGACTATCGTCACAGCTCTGCACACTACAGAAATACCGCCTTCCCAGTACTGTGCTTTACATGTAATCTAGATTCAGTCGCTTGCGCTTCCTCTGACACAGTATAGAGAGAACCGCCTTTCCCACTAACAATTAGTAAGCAACCTGGCTGCATGTCGTTCATTATATAAAAGAGTATATGACAATTAGTTGGCCGAATCTGACTCAACGGGATTCGGTTTAGTTGGCCTTGTTTGAGTCGCTTTTATCCGGATACAACCTGTCTCCATTATTTTTCGGCAGTTGAAATGTTTCAATTAATTGATTTGAATGTTCCGACTGTGTCTGACGATATATAGCAATAAACTGACAACAATAACGTGAAATTTACTATATAGCACGTGATAAGATGTCGATAACATTTCAAAGTTATAGATTACATCAAAGGCACCTAGTAACATGATAGCGGATAGTGGAGGGCTTACCAGGAGGTTGGAACAGATTCCGTTGCTAACTGCTCAATTAAGATATTTTTCAGCCATGAAATGACTTGTAGATCTGGTGACAATTGCCCTTGACATAGTTTCTTATCGGCTTTCAAGAATAATCTTGATCCTTGGTAGTCGGAATAGATTCTAACTTTATACTTTACTTACTTTACTTGTTTTTTTTTTTTTTTCTTTTTTTAATGAGGAAGTTGGATTCGTGTTACAGCAGATATTTTGAATAGTGAATTTATAATTTTAAGATAAGAGAGTATATCGCTTTAAAGTTTTGTAGTTCAAGTCGTCATTGACATTTATTGCCGCAGTTCTAAACAAAAATTGTGATTTTCTGTGAAAGTATATTGGTTTAGCACTGCTCGGAACAACGCAAGTTTTTCTACAGTCAGTCATCGACACTGTAATAGGTGTTAAAATGCGGTCACTAGATAAATGCCTTTTATTTTATATAAATTTCTAGCTACATTAGATACCTAACTAAAAGAGCTTATTTCACTTTAATATTGATTGTTATTACCTACCTACTCTTATATAAAAATATTTTTCTTCTATAAACTAAAGTAGTTGTCCTGAACAGCATAACATTTTCATAGGGGCTAGTATGAGATAAAGTACCGCCCAATAAATGCCACGAACCCCGACTGGTATTAACTGAACCGAACTAGTTTTCAGCTACATAAACAGGCTCCATACCCATTGATTTCGAGCACCATTGATTCGACGAATTGCTTAAATTGACTGTGTTGGCCGGACCATTCGAGATACGCAAAACCGTTACTTCGGAGAATTTGAAACGTTTTTCGTTTTACTGTATCTACCTTTTAAAAGCCTTGTTACAAATAGATTTCTATTAGTTTAGTCATGAAATGTTACAGATAACTAGCACGAACTGCATGCACATAGACAGCGTGAATAAATATGAATGTAAATCAAACAATCATATATCATGTCCTGAAAGCGTGAAGGAATTAGAATAGAGCAGTAGTTTACTAAGTGTGGGACCGTGGCATGGATATGATAAAGCATTCTAACTGCAAACTAGTTCACGTGTCTAGTGATTCACGTAATATGCTAGTTAAGCTGGAAAGTTATACGCTGTCATGACTCTAGGGAAAGGTTAAAAGAAACTTTTTGTGTCACTGAAATCCGGATCACGCTCTAAATATTTAATGAAGATGGCTTACACGAATGCTATCTGAAACCTGAACTGGTTGATAAATTATCATTAAAAAGCGAATGGTTCTGTAAACATTAGCTAACGGTTTTTATATACGGAGTAAATAAATTGTTCAGCAAAAGTCATTGTTTTACTTTTTCATTCACGAAAAATGGGAAAACATTTCAGGTGTTCAAAATAGAATTCATGGTGTTGTTTATTCTTCTCGTTGGAATATATTTTAGGAAATAATTCAGGAACTCGACCGTTATGTTTACATGTATCAATTTGATGTATTTTTTATGTGAAATCAAAACACTGTAATTTATACCTTTCATGATTTATGATGAAAAATGCCATGGCCATTTAACTGTCTTCAGCCAGACCTACAAATCTGGATTCACTTCCCCATGAAAATATTTTGTACGCTAACCTCTATATCTCGAATTCATTTCCGTATCTGATCATAGATACTAATGTTTTCGTCGTTGCCTTCCTTAGTTTCTCTTTCTATTACATTAGGCTCCACGACGAAATTAGACCAAATGTACACATTTTAGCTAAAATTCTATTCAAAATATTAATATCTTCACTATTTAGATATTAATTAATTCCTGCTTTCAAACCACCACAACCTATTCCTAAGGGTTTTTGTAGAGAAATTTGTCTCTCAATTTCCCTGTGACGTCGTCCATGTGGGCGGGGATCGATACAAACAATGGAGTAAAAATACCTAAATTGATTCATGGCTAAAACCATGACGCAAATCTATCGTAGAGTATTGTAAGCTGAAAATGGTATACGGGAAATATTAAAGCACATTTACTTGCGTCAGGTTACCTACGCAGCGTCTGTTGCTAGGAGTGTAATCGTTAGTAAGAGTTATGTACCCGACAAGTTTAGGCTGAGTAAAAATTCGTCAATTATTGTGTAAGAACCAACTTTGGATATTGGACCTATCTACTTAGGCCATTTCGTCACATAGATAAATTATTGCGTTAGTATCAGTTGAATATAACAAGATAAAATTAATAATAACTGTATGAGTTATGTTTTGTTGGGTAACAATTTATCATATCATAAGTAGCATATTGCAATCGACAGCTGGATTATGTTTTTCCTAAAAAGGCTGATCCCGGGCCTCTTCTGAGGACCAGATGTATTTTCTTTTCTTTCCAAAGCTTCTTTGATCTACCGTAAACAGTTGTGGTTGACGTTTGGGGACAGTTAAATTATTTATTCAAATGTATGACGTAGGTAAGGTCGGCGCTAATAAAGCTACCTGAAAATCGTTAACATGACGTTTGTATGTCGCCTACGAACCTAATGGCAACCGAAACCGACGCGTTATTGCTTGGGTGATATTAGGTAGCTGATTAATGATTGTAATATTGTAATATCAATAATTAATATTTGTCCTATAGGTCATGTTGAGACGTGATTACTGCGTGGGCGCGGCTATATGACGGGGTGTACGGACGATACTTCCGATAAATGTGTTTTAATGCCAAATTGGTCGTCAAACGGAATGGGATTAATCATTCCCGATGCGATTTGGTCATCTCTCAATCATATCAGCTAACTTGGCATCGAGTTTCGTAATTTGATTGAAATGTGTTCATAGCGATTCCTATATAACATCAAACAGCGTGATAGGCTCTTTGACGTTTCAATGAGTAATGTGACATGTAACATGTAAGAAAATGTTTTTTCTTTGTGTTAATTTTCATTTATTTTTATCTATTTACTGATTAACTGAAAGGCATCTTATGTACGAGTAAGTTACCTACTTACTTGTACATAGCACGCCTTTCAGTTACTTTTACTGGGTACAGGGTATTTTATTTAATATTTTTTTTCTAGAATATTATTTTTCAGCATTCGACCTTACTTTTAAAAGTTCTTTTTATGCTGCTGAGGAATTTCATGTACGAAAACATATTTGTTATGACTGCCTTGTAGACGTAGTAAAAATGGGTAAACAATACGTAGCTATCAGAGATCAGTTCATCAGTCTATGCATCATGCTGAACAGTATGCCACCTAAATAGTAATTTGGATGTGTTCCCGTGAGTTTCGCGAACTCATTTACTATAACGATGTAGCAGCATAAATGGTTTTCTGTGTAACACAAAGCAGGCGCCTCAAGTGTGGATTCCACTATTTTTCTTTTCTTCGTTTGTTTGAAGCTTTTACTCGTTCAATGAACAGCATTCAGACATTGGTATGTGTAATTATGTATTTAAATTTCCTTTGGTTTTTTTAATACAGTTCACTGAATGACAATTTTTCAGTAAAATTCTTAATTTACTTTGTGTATTAGGGTATGAACAATTAGTAATGTAGGAACAATAATTGTATGGTAAACACGTTGGTTCTTTGATTACAGGTTGTGGTTGAGCGTAGTGGTTAGATTAAGTACTTGGAAATCATTATAGACGTATTGTGGTCATTATAGGAATTGTTACGGGCACAAATGTTTATTGTTATAAATAACAAAACAAATAAATTATTTAAAATTAATTATGTTTACGAGGATCGATTGAAACGCGTGTAAAATTCCCTGAAAGAGTGACGTGAAAATGCTGTAGTGTAGTGACTTTGCAATTATTTTGGAAATACAGACTGTCAGTCTCTGAGGTCTTTACTTTGAATTATTTTCATGAAAAAGTCCAAGAAATGAGTAGGTAGTTCTGAATTTATTTATTGTGTACTTTACAATTAGTACATTGCAAACTTTAGTCTAAGCGCCTAACTTATAGAAAATTAAGGCTAAATAAATAACAGGGTTGTTGACACTTTCAACACATAAGAAAACTTTAGACTCTAGAGTTTTCTTATCGTCTATCGTTTTCGATAGTCTAGACTAGAGCGTCTAAGGAAATAAGGGATTGAAGATTATATACGCGTAATCTTGGTAACCGTTTAGTCACGGAGGTGTGCACGTAGTTAAACTTCGTGCTTTTGAGCTGCGTAATAATCTCTAATTACCAAATCGAACGCGTCGGTAATTCCCGCTCAAGAGAATATTTTACCTTATTGGGAAGAATTTACTTTACCTACGAGTACGTACTCGTAGTCCATGACGTTGAAACATTCGAGCATACTAACGTTACTATATTTCGATTTAATCGCTTTGTTACTCACATCGAAGTTTAATTAATAAAGTGCAAGAGATGGCCAGGGATAACACTCACCGTTGTCAATGAAAGTGTATTTTAAAACAATAGAAAGTCAGATAACTATCTCCCTTCCTATATTAAAAAAAAACACAAGTGATTACGTAAGATATTGATTTAGATTGTTGCATTAGAACCATTATGATTTGTATCACAACATCGACTAAGTATATGTCGATTGTCAATATTATTGATGATTAGCAGTGTTACAAGTTTTATCAATCTGTCTAATAGTTAAAATTAGTGACACTTATCGTATAGTAAAGAGTTGAATGCGCCAAGATAAGATACAGATATATGATATGATTAAATAGACGTAAATAAGTCAAGTTATATGTTCAGATGTTTTTAACTATGGAAAGCCCTGGCCTAGATTATAATAATGCGCTTCATTCAATTTCGAAAATACATAATATTAATAGTGTATACTTAGACGGCACTTTAGTTCAGTATGTAATCAGTGGTAATGAGATGACGAGATTGTTGTCATTTGTTACTTACCTACAGCTGTTTCATGAATTATAGTGTCCTTGCAGATAACATAAGACCACTACCGACATGAGACTTCTTTTACGTCATCATTATTTTATTGTTTGCGATATAATTTCCATAAAAGGGACGTATAATTAATATTAAAGACCTACAAAGTAGTTTGAATTATCAATTATATTATTATAATGGTAGAAGCAAAAAATACTTTGATTTTCGTCTAAGGTTTATTTGTAGATTTTTGTTATTGTGGTGAATTTGAAAATGGTCAACTGATTCTTTCTCAGTAAAATGTGCTGTTTATTATCTTCTATATCTACACATAGTATAAAATAAGGTCGATTTACTGTTCTTCTCCACGCAATGGCTTTTGATGCGATTTTCATCATCATTTATAGAATTTATTCCGGAAGGTTTATGCGTAAAATACATTCATATTAAACTTGAATACCTATAATAAAGAAATATCGATTTTTATCCAGTGACAAACCGTGCGAAGCAGGGGCGTTTGGCTAGTGTGTTTATATTAGGTAGCAAATACCTACATAGTAAGATAAATAAAGTACGTAACGATGTCTAGTTCACGACAGGGTTGACCGTGACTACTTCTCGAATCTTGAACGTTGCATTGACGCTGACGTTACGTCGATAGGAAATAAATCGGAATGGCTAAATTTAGTTTCAATGATAACGTTACTACCTACTCTTACTAATAATACTACTACTAATTATATCTAATTAAATAACTGCTTGCTGTTCTACAACTGGATTTTTTTTTTCAAAAAAATTTCGACTTTTATTATGAGAACTGAACTGAATATTACGTACCTAAATATTATGTCACTAATAGTGACACATTAAAGTAAAAACAACTCGCAGACAACAGGGAGACGAAAATGTCATTAGATTATAACAATGAATCATAATTAAACATACGTACTATGATTCATTACTGCTTAACCGCGCTTAGATATTTTATTATCGCGGTTACTAGTGACGTGTTTTCATAAAATAAAATGTGCGGTCAAAAGTTGAGTACACGAACGTCTCCTGCGGTTGACCAGTGCAAAAAAACCAGTAACTGTTGGCATGCAAGATCTTATTTGTGACGTCGTAATTAAGTACGTCACAACTAATGAATAGGTATTTCACATAAATAAATAGGCAGCAATTAATTTACTATCATTATTTCCTCATTACGGCATGATTATTACAATAGGTACCTACTATCTGCAGGTAAATGTGTGAGTATGTATGTAGATAGGTACCTATTCAGTATTCAGTGATTTACCTATTCCATTATTACAGTTTTAGATCTTTCTCCATACCTATTTAAATTAGCAGCATCCATTTATGGAATTAATCTGACTATGGACTGAAACTGACAGAGAATATTATTTTGAAGGAAAAACTTCGGATTTGTACTAGTAGTGTCCTTAGCAGTGCTGTAGGTTTTTGACTTTAGGGATGGGGAAAATCTAACTGAAAATCTGTTGGTTCGGTTTGGATAATTGGTCAATTTATATTATTTAGTTGGTAATATGTATACCTGATAATTGTTTCATGTCTTCAAAATTTTTAATATAAAAACGTTTAATATCTCATATCTACCCACTGCTCCCGCGTGGTGGATTACGGTCCACTCCCTCTCTCTGAGAGCAGGCCTGTGTCAGGAACATTATAGGCTGATTTTGCATATCTCATACCTTGTTTTAGTTTTATTATACCCAAGTGGTACCTAATCAAAACTCATAAAAATTAGTTTAAATTAGAGAGATGTTCCATAGAGTGGTGTGATTTATATTTGCATATGCAATATCCACTTCGGTGTACATTATCATAATTCTCAAAACATTATCAGATTATTTTATTTTGTTTTGGGTGAATATATCGAAAACAAACAGTCGCAATAATATTTACTTTACTGATGGTAAAACAATGCTAAAGGCGATTTTCCCTGGTTTGAGTTTTCCGAAATTGTTTAATTACTTGGCTTGACTTTCCGAAATAATTAAAAAGTTCGGGAATTGAGGACAACAGTCAATTAAAATTTTAAAACTAGAACACGTATTTTCTAATATCGTTTTATTGTGGCGGGAAACTCACGTCAACCTTCGTGGTCGAGGCAACGGTGGCGGGCGATCCGCCTGAGGTCGGCGCAGACGTCACACGCGACCCGGGTCATTAGATAGGTAACGGTGTTGCCAGATGCCCCACTACTTCATGAAACCTTCATATTTTACAGGATTTAAAACACATGCAAACATCCTGAACTGAAAAGCTTCATCGAAACTAAATATTATGTTACATTACTTATACTTGGGATTTAGTGTAAACTTTGGTAATTGCAATGCTTTGGCATTGACATAGATTTTTACAGAATTTTCTCATCCAACCGTATAAATAATTCACTATACAGTCTGCTGGTTTACTATTCATCAAGGTAGGTAGTTATTTAACCTCTCAGGGACGGGCTATTAACTACAAATATTTCTATAAGGGCCTGGTAACTGGCAATACTAACTCACCTTGTGTATAAATAAATTATATGTAACGATCACCTCATTCTGTCAGATGCAGTAACGACAGTGAAAGTTAGGATTACATAAACAATGGTTCTTAGGAATGTACATAATTAAACTAATGAATAGCGAATACTGTGACGTAGATTGTTATAAAATAACATGTAATTTCTAGAAACGTAGTATCTTTCAAGGGCTGTAATCTGTAATGAATATGTTTACCTATGATAACGTGTTCAACTGTTCACAACACAGGAATATGTAGTCATTTATTTAAATACAAACATGAGCATTTCCAATTTTCGTGTGAAATTTAACAGCGTCAAAAGTAAATAAGATCTGACGTCTCATTCTTGAGGAAATATCAGAACAAACCTACACTCTGTGATTATCAAAACCATGGCCGTACAAAACAGATTTTCTTTTGAAGATTGCATTTACATTCAATATAATATATTTCAGGCGAAATATACGTTCTGTAACGTGTAGGCAGCTGTTAGCAATTCAGCGAATTTTCATTCTATTTATCGTACGGATCGTGAGAATTGTGACGGATGTACACGTTCAATATGATGGAGGAAAAGTTTCAGGTAAATATCAGAATGACAGGGAAAGTAACGATAACAATGAGACGCCATCATTGTTTTGTTTAGCTATTGTTACGAAGATTTTTCAGGTACGGGTGGTCGAGATAAAAGGTATTACCTTATTTGATTACAGATTGCGGACGAAATAGATCTGATATGTAGGGCCATTCTTTCTGTTCATCTGCAGTTTGACTGGAGATAAGGAATTCGAGATATAAGTGTGTCATGAGACAATTGATCTGGCAAGGCGGGCGGCGTCGGCCCAGCTGCGTACGTGACTGTGCGAGCGTAGGGGACACCCGCCGTCCATGGACCTTACTCGCGCACACGACACACTACACCACCCAACTATTTTATCGCTCGTGGCTGCGTGATGAAGCTCTCTATATAACCTTCCGGAATGGTTAACGCGGATTTATTTTATAGCCGATACACATTCTCCCTCGCAGTAACATTCTATGTATGTGACAACTGCCACGTCATTGTAAACCGCTGTCCTATTTTGTATTTCTTTGTATTTCCCAAGGATGCTGGCTGAGTAATAAAATCAGACAATGTGAAGTAGCTGTCGGGAGATTTAAAAATGTAATTTTACGATGCTGGTTTTTCAAATGTTACCTCTGAATCTGAGCTGAATGCTAACCAAGTAAGCGCGTCTTTCATAAATTGACTTGAGGAAAGACAGCGCTTTTGTGCTATTAATTTGATATTAAATTAGTTCTCCTTCTTCTTGAAATTTGATCTATATTTAGAACAGTATCTGAATAAAAAAAATAAATTAAAAATTTAATTAAATTCACCTTTCAAACAAAAAAAAACAATATCAAAATCGGTTCATCCGTTCGGGAGCTACGAACCCACACACACATACACACACCCTGAAACGTCAAACTTATAACACCCCGTCGTTTTTGCGTCGGGGGTTAATGATTAAGAGGCGATTTTCTAACCAAAAACATCAAAGATAAGTGCTCCAGTTTTTCCAGGAAGGTGTGCCCAAATCATGCTTTTCAACCGAACTGGTGAAGGAAACGAATAAATAAGTATCGATCCGTTGAGGTACGTATTTTTTCATCGTTTAAAAACTACACGGTGTATATCGAATCCGTTCCTATCAATAACGAATCGATACGTTCGTGCGTATCCCCTGCATCCATAAATAGACGATTTGTCTGTGAAATATTGATTTGTAAATTATACACGCATTATTTTTCGGCAGGGATCTGCGTCACACGCGAGGGTACGACGAGGCTGCCCTTCAGTTTTAATGATACAGCGTCACGCACACACATGCTACTGAGAGTGCCAACTGCTGTTTATTGTAAGCCCTTAGAGGAAGTGATCCAGGGTTTAGTAATCATTGCCACAGTCATTAAGAAACTCATATGCCAGAATTAGTTCGTTACCCAAAGCTCTGAAAGGTCACACAAGACCGACCCTGACATTTACATAGAGGAAAGGAAAGTTCTCTTATTGAAGTATATTGAGGTTCAAGCGCACAGCTGGATGGCAAGAAATGAGATAGTCAAAGAGTTCAAATGAATGTAAAGCCACGCTTTAGCTACTACTGAAAATAAATTCATATTAGGTACTGAAGAGCGGGAGTACCTAAGTAAGCAAACGAAACTCATCCATCTGGATGTACGAAGAAGCACATGTACATTCCACGTACACTACTGCGTAGCACACAGTCATGCTTTCGTCAATCGGTACAGTTACGTTAGTTACGTACCTAAGTATCGTATCAAAAGCTCCTTCAACATTAGGTCTAAATCGTTGTGTAGTCGGGCAAAAAATATTAAAGTGTTCGCGTCATTGTGACGTCAAACGCATCGATCCACCAGGAACTAACTGCCTCTCACTCAATATACTCGTGAAGCGGTGCAAAGTGTTGCAATGCAAGCCAGACGCGTCCTATTAAACTAAATAATAATTGAGACAGAACACAATGGCCCCCGTCCAAATAAAGTCTCAAGCAACTTGATAGTTGAATGATCCTTTAATTAAAATTCATCCCTCAAATATTTGAGGCCCTAATGAATCTACGTATATTTAGAGCTACAAGGACAACGAAAGTCTTAAATTTTAATTTGAGATGATGACCTTTATTCGTACTGAAGTGTGTACTTGATACTTTACGCATGTAACGTTTTAATTATGCTGACTTAAAGGCCTATGTATTAAATAATATTTAGGTGGATGCTAATTAATTTGTGGAAAATAAATTACCCTGATAAAAGTTGACCAAAATTCCGTCAAAAGTATAACATGAATAGCAAGTCTTTTGGCTTCGAAATCATTAAAACTTTTCCTGCTCAAAGAGGCTTTGAACGTTGACGTGCGATCGAAGGCGTGGCAATTTATATTTAACTTGATTCAAAATGTAAGCTAACCAACAAAATATATTTGACTTGCAGAATTTCAACAAGTTGTTTTATAGCTGCTACAACTTTATGAAGCTACAGTTATATAGACACTAATCTAAAATGCTTGTCGTGATAAAACAATATCTGTATCGAATCAGCAGTGAACCGGATGTTGATGTACATAGATATTATCATAGCGTGTTCGTTGTATTGTACCTAAAAGTTTTTAAACTTAATGATTACGCCTTTTAGAAAATTACCGATTGATGTAACTATATCTGGATTAAACAAACTGAAACTGATAATAATGACAGTCAGACGAACATATACATTAAATGATAATGACAAAGAGGTTTTAATTACATTCATATACAGACTGCTTTAAAACAGTACTTAGCCAAAATTTAAAAAAAAGTACCTTACATAGATTTAATCAGTACATTCGTGACATTAAAAGGTAAACCTTCAAAGTGTTCGTAGAACAGCGGATTCAGGATTGCAGATATTCTTTGCACAAATACTTGAGAACGGGTTTTCCATTATTTTGAGTGCAAACTATTATCTTAGGTCACTTATTAGTAAGTCACGTTCAAAACCTGTTTCTCTGAAGAGGCTCGTCAGGTGAATCCCAAAACGGATAACTATGTATGACGCTGTCATATCAGTTAAGAACTACCGATGCATCATCTTTTATGCACTAGGACATTAAATCGTCAATTGGTAAATATCGTTAAAGAAACTGGGATGTCCTTTGTACTGTAGAGGTTTGTCTGCCGAAGGCGACCTCACATAGTACAGGCCGGAGATAATTTAGAACGGGTTAAATTCGAACGTTCAAACTAGCGTCATGTTTCTTCTGTTAGGATTTTGGTATATAACTGTCAGTGGTGACTCGGGCTAGAACACTTAAAGATATGCCTATAATACAATACTAAAAGAGTCTTATAGTTGTTTAATTCCAAGATCCCCTCAGAGGACTCTTCAAGTCCTCACATATGGTGGAGGCGCCGGGTAGGCGCTAAATTGTCGAAAGGTATAGGCTGAATTGAAGAAAAGTTGAGGAGGAATTTGCGCCGAACTTGCGCTAAGCGTTGTACGTTTACGTATACATATATTTGAAGAAGCGAGACCGCACACATTCAAGAGGATAGAGCAGGCACAGAAAAGTCGCCTGGAGATTATATGCAGCTAAGTGGTTTAATGTTTTTTTATAAAGAGAGTTAAGATGGCTGAATATTATACGGGCAGTAACGCATGCCTAGAAGAATTCATTGAGGCGTTCAAAGTAGTTGCTAACTACAATGGATGGCGTGAGAGCGATTGGGCGCTGATATTGGGCGTATATCTTGAGGGTGCTGCCCTGTGTGTTTTTAAAATGATGTACCACGATGGCATGACATTCAATGCGTTGGGTGATGTACTACGAGCAGAGCTCCCGTGCCGTTGTCACAAAGCGTTTTACAAGAGGCAACAAGAGGAGATTGCACAACATCTGTCTGAGGGAAGCGGACAGGAAAATTTGTTAAATGTAGATGATGATCCTTGTTTATTATTTAGTGGAAGACAAGATGGCCCGCTACAAGATGAGCACAGCTGCCTAGAAAGCAGCGTGAAAGTAGAAGCTGATGAAAAAGATGATGTCGAGTGCAGCAGCCAAGGGTGCAGTCCTGCAGAGGATGAGAAGGAGCCGATGGAAGTGTTCGAGAGTGAACACGAGGAAGATAATGAATCGGGTCAGTCCAGTCCTTTTATTAATATATATAGCTGTGTTTCAGAGCATCAGGATGAGCAGTATTATCACGATGTCGAAATTAATAAAAATAACATCGCTGGTGATCAAGTTACTGAGGATAACTCTGTGATTATTGATTTCGAGACAAAGGAGAGTTGTCATGTCGAGTTGTCCACTGAGATAATGGAGAAAGCTCAGAGCGTCGTAATGTCGGATGACGACAGTAAGGTGGACTATGAAATTGTCATAGTTCAAGCTGATGTAGAGTTGTGTGCAGTCAGAGACGAATGCACAGAGGTGATGAACAATTATGTGCAAGTGAAAGACTTAGTTAATTCTCTTACGGATGATGGCGCAGACTTTAATCGTAGTGATCACATTATACATCACATAGATGACCCTGAGATTAATAATTCGGTCTCACTTCATTTCAATTCATTTTTTGCAGAAAGGTTTCAATCTTTAGTGATGTTATTAATGTTAATAGTTAATATTGTTCATGCACAATGTGCTACTAACAATATACAAAAGGCACGTGTAAAGAAAAAAAACTCATTTGTTAGAAAAGCTGAAACTAAACGCTTAATTCCAAAACATTTTTCAATCATTAGTAACTTTCTAAATATATTTTCCTATAATTATCAACATTCTATAAAGAATTATTTAATTTTAAAATACAAGTTTATAAAATGTAAGTTCAGAGATAAAAAACTTTTTGATAAAACATTTTCATATTATGTTGCAAACTTTTGTTGTCTTTAGTTGTCATTCATTGTCACATCAACGTTAGATAGATGTAAACAACACTTTTAGTATAATGATTATTATGATACAGTATATTAACATATCATTTGTGTTCTTTTTTCATATGCTGGGATAAAACACTGGACGCGGCTGGGCGCGAGTGAGGTGGCTCACCTCACAGCCCCAGGGAGTCTGAGGGAGTGAACATATCGTCGTCTTCATAGGCTGAGATAGCATGAACGTACTCCAGAATTTAGTAACGCGAGTTAAGAGGGGCTAATTAACCTTCAAAGTGTGGTCACTCCTACAGGGGGGGGATGGCACTCCACTCCCCAAGCTGAAACCATCTTTGCATACGGGGCATAGCCTTCGCAAAGTGTGTCTGGTTGGCACAATTGGTTCAACTTATGTTAGAGGACCCACAGTTTTATCAGTATAGACTATTGTTTCATGGAGTTTGAACTTGGTGAGAACGGAATAGATTTTTGGAAATATTTCCTCTGGAGTATGGGCGCGAGATAGTTTTCTTTCGATGGACACTGACCTCTTGGCCTTTTCCCTCCCTCTGGCTCAATACCGTCCGATGGGGTAAAAGAGTTTGAAGTTAAGATCATCTATCTACTTTAAGCCTCATCTAGGCTGATGTGAACTGTCACATCATATTGTTAGTATATAGGAGGCCGCGTTGCCTCTTTTTCGCCAGTTTTGGCGCGACGAGGCTTAAGCATGACGACGTTAGTTTATGTTGGTGCACAGTGGCACATGTAAATGTTAACTTACCAGACACTTGTCATAGTGTCGGACGCGCGATTCGTTTGTCCTGACTTAAGTCTACTCTTGCAAGAGTTGGACCTCACACTGTATATATTATCTGGCGTTAGGTAACTGTTATCTTAGGGATAGGCAGGAAGGGTCTGAGCGTTCGAATGTTGTGAATAAAAGTCTTGTTTAGAAGCGGGAGCATATCAATCCTTTTATTCCAGGATGGGCGTAGCTCATGTAGAGGTTTGTCTGCCGAAGGCGACCTCACATAGTACAGGCCGGAGATAATTTAGAACGGGTTAAATTCGAACGTTCAAACTAGCGTCATGTTTCTTCTGTTAGGATTTTGGTATATAACTGTCAGTGGTGACTCGGGCTAGAACACTTAAAGATATGCCTATAATACAATACTAAAAGAGTCTTATAGTTGTTTAATTCCAAGATCCCCTCAGAGGACTCTTCAAGTCCTCACAGTACACATCTGTGCTATTTATATATTTGGAAGGGAATTTATGGTTGAATACGGTTTATGGTAATAAACCGTAAAGCCTCTACATTGAAATTGTGTCACAACAACCATAAAATATGTTAAACCTATCTAATTAAATATTTCTACACCAAACACTACGACACACTTAGTGACATCTTGACGATATATTTGTAAAACCTATGTGTGTAATTTACAAGTTTCCCTCCTAACCATTCTATCAGTAAGTTTCCATCGTTATTGGATTATTCCCTAGACTTATGCATCGTTATTCATGGTATTATCACGTTTGCGATGCACTTGTCACACTCGTGGTCCATTCATAACCCGTATGATTTATCTTGGGTGAGGCTTGGCAATCTGAATGATACATAACTTGCAGTTCTCATTTATAGATCATACCTATAATCGTAGAACCACAAAGTAATGAAGTGATAAATACATCGAATAATTTGTATTTCTTAGATTATTTTGTAGGTATTTTGTATTATTTTTGACATGATTTTTTATGTGTGATTTTATGTTTTTTTATGATTTTAATATTGACTATTATTATTAATGATGATTTGGTTTGATTTTGATTTCAGTATTGACTAAAATCGTTTTAAGACCTTTGTTACTAACCATTATAGACAAATAAACATTCTGAAATAATTTAATTTAATTATGTATAGGCATACATAATTAAATACTTGTCTTAAAAGTCCATTAGTAATCCAATACAAGAGTCATAGAATAAATTAATGTAAGTACCTAATTCTAAATACATTTCTATAGAAACTTTCAACATAAAATCTGTGCTTACAATTTCTGTATTTTCAGTGACCAATATTATAAGAATGTTTAGAGATTTTCCTCTTAGGTATATTCTGCGTAGTGTATTATAAATAGAAACAAAAGACATTGTTATTTGTTTTGATGCACAATATTCTGAAGAATATAAGATGAGCCAGTAGGGATTGGCACGCCTCGGGTATTTTATTGTCTAAATAAATGGCAGTATTCATTCTCGAGAAATTATTATCATAAATCATGATAAGACTTTTGATGAAAGTACATTGTCTCTTAAATTCCAAGGCTATTACCTATATACATAACAATGTGTGATACATTATGTACTCTAGTTTCGCAAGGACTAGATAGCAGTCTAATAACGTTATATTTAATCGTTATCTATTTTATAACCGTTACTGATTATGATATTTTACGCGTAGTTCGGCAATATTCTAGGCTTCTGCTCTAGTAAATTGCTTTTGTAATAGTAACCTATATGCTATTAATAGCAGTAATCTTAGATACATGCAGATAGTTAGTTATCATTGACCTACATTTAATATTTAAAGAGAAGGCCGCAATTTTAACTCCTGTTATTTGCAGTTTCATTTCTAGAATAGATAACTTGATGACAAGCAAAACTCATTAAAAAGTTTTTGATATCATTGGATTTGGGTTGTGAAATGCGCGTGTCGTCGTTTACTTGGTACCCGGTTAAGTAGCTAAATAGGTGGACATTCTGGTTCAGTGTAACACGAATATTATTTAAAAGTTGATACCTAATTACTATCAAAATTACGTTCATTTCCAAAATATCCATCCTTGTTGGCTACGAAACTGAGTAACACCTATTTTGGAAAATACACGTTAAGGCCCAATGGCTGTAACGCTACTCAAAAGTAACGTGTTACAAACTGAAATCAACGTAACCAATCACAAACGCGTTAAAAAGACGCGTTGTGTACGGACCACCATTGAAATACCTACTCGTACTGTGACATTCTGGCTACTCATTGGTGACTTCAATTTGTAACTGACGGGCAATTTTCGTAATTTTAAGACCATCACAGTCTGATCTCAGTCTGAATCTGTCAAAAATACATCTAAATTCTCTACATTTTTTGACGTCGATTGTCGCTGAGATAATTGCGACTAGATTTTGAACGTTTCCAATTACGAGAATTGGCATTCTGTTTACTTTTGAGTTGCGCCGTGG
This sequence comes from Apamea monoglypha, assembly GCA_911387795.2. NCBI lineage: Eukaryota > Metazoa > Arthropoda > Insecta > Lepidoptera > Noctuidae > Apamea > Apamea monoglypha. The sequence goes on from OU426918.1 coordinate 8,957,044, forward strand.
ACGACAGGCCTAAGAGAGACAAAGTTCGTTTCTCATACTCGTTTCAAGCACAGATTACATGACAGATTCAGTATAGACAGCGTTGAGTCATAAAACAAATATTTCTTTACCGCTTATTTATCACTGACGTATCAATATTGAGTGAAGATCAATCACCTGTTTTACCTCTTGTCAATATAATCAGTGCATGTAAAAATATCGTTACTATGTCGTATTCAATGTGAATCCGTACATGTAACATGCAGAGGTACTGACCTTGAGTGAAGCCATGTCGGACACGGAGCGATGTGTTTGTATGGTCTCGAGCTGGTCGAGGCACCAGTCCAGTTCCTCAACGGTTTCTAAGGCTAGCTTCATGTAGGCTTCGTCTGGAACAATGAGAAGTATATTAGCATATAAAGCATATTGGGAAGAATAGAATAGAATAGAATACTCTTTGTTATGTAGGTACACCATATAAATTACAGACATAAATATAGAAATTTTACAAAGGGTGACACAATGGGCGGTCTTATCGCTAAGAGCGATCTTTTAAAGACAACCTTTGGATGGATTAAAAAGGGGAAAGGAGAGACAAATACTGTAAGATATGTCTGTGTAGCATGTATGTGAGAACAAAAGGTCTGTCCTCACAACAGCAAGTAAATTATCTTTGGAAATTAATACCTAAATCATTTGAACATATAGATAATCATGTTTTTTTACTTATTATCATTAAGTATGTACTTTGGTAAAAACATGAAAACAAAATCTGTGATCTCGGAAGTTACAGCTTATAAAACGATAATTTGATAACACTGACAATAATGATGATAAAAATGTTCTTCATAATGAATTATTATGTTAAATTACTTAACGGAATTTGTTCTAGACCTTGTATTAAACATAACATTTATTAACATCAATTTTTTAAGGTACAGAAGGATTTGATGTAGACAGATTAATTTCACGCTGTTTACGTGTGATCAGACGTGGTCCCGTGCGTCACTTATTAGTGTCTCATCAGATACTGTGAGGTCTGACTTCAGTTTGACCTACTTGAATGTAAATATACTGATAGTGAGTACAGTTTGCTGGGGTATCCGGATCAGTAGGATATGCAGATTAATTTTACCGAGTACTGGCTCGGTAATATTAATAAAACTAAATTAATCAGTGCCTCGTGTTCGCTATCCAGCTCTTCATAGGTCAGCTAGACACTTCACATTTCAGTAATCAATGTATGATTTATTTAGAATTACTTTGATCAAAATTCAATCAGAAAGGAGACTGAAACGATTACATACAATCTTGGTTTTAGGTGTAAAAAGATGAAAGTGGTGTCAATTAATAGCTTATATATTATCAACCTTTCACTGAAAATTCTGCGGATTTTGTCAATCTGAGAAAAGAGATATAAGTGATTAAGTAAAAATGAGGTTATGTTACAATCGTTAACTAACAGCTGATTCCTGAAGTGCAAAATATATTCTTTTGCACTAATAGTTATTATATTTAGTAGAAAATGTTTGAAAAATCGTATGCATGAACGTCAATGACTTCAAGTCATAGGTAGGTAACAGATATGGAGTCATGGAAAGGATGTCTAAAATAAAAAATCATTTAATATAGTGTTTTATTCGTCTTCTATTATAATTAAAATGTCGCCTAGGGATTGTGCATGTGGTACTATATGATCTTGGTACCTAGCCCAGCTAAGGTACCACATATGCACATTATATGAGCGCAGCAGCCTATAGTTCGTCTCCCTACACTACAATTACAGTAATGCATTACTATAGCCTTTCCTCTACGAGAGCCGTCGACTAAAATATAAATAAAATAAGTTTTTCGACTTATATGTCGGAATTGTATGCGACCCCTAAGTAACCAGGAGGTACTGGATCATCGTCTAAGGGTCGTCAGCCCAGTATATTGCAGTGACCAGTTGTTATCCCACAATTCACACAGCGATCCATAGTTTGAACCTTAATTGATATTTTATTTATTAATATGACTGTAATTATGTGCACTTTATTGCATATAAGGATATATAAGGCATTTAATTACTTCGAGTTAATTATTTAGTGCAGAGGTTTTATTTTGGTAACTGTGTAATCGATTACTCAATCGACAATCTCACGAAAACTATCTTTCTCATATTTCTCCGCTTCCAGATTGAGAATTGAGATGATTATTCATATTCTAAGTTAAAAAAAAAATATGACAATTTTTTTAGATTTCAACTTATTACACTTGGGCCCACCGTTTTCCATCTCCTTTCTGAGAGTTGTCAGACAGACGAATAGTAACAGGAAAATTCAGGTATTTTCTTAATTATATTGGAACTAAGTTCGTTCTTTCTAAAGTCTAGCCAGGTGTGTCCGTATTATATAAGTACACAGATAAATACTCATACTATCTGGCCTCCTAGACGCTACTTGGTATTGCCGATATTCCAAGAATGACTTTTTAATTTTTTCCGATGAGTAGTAGGTAACAAATACTTTTCAGAATTATAGCAGGAGGCAATTCTCGTAATTTTAAGAACATTCACAGTCTAATCTCAGCCTCAATCTGTCAAAAATACCTCTAATTTCCCTACATTTTGACAAGTTTTTGATATTTGTTTGTCGCTGAGATGAGACTGCGACTAGATTTTGAACGTTTTAAATTACGAGAATTGGCCTTCTGATTATTTAGATTATTTAAGTTATGATTGGTTAGATTAACATTCTATCTGTTATAAAATAATATGTAGGTACATTTTATGGAAAAATCGCAACATAAATAGGTATTTATACCGGGTAGATAATTTCCATTGTATAACAATTTAATGCATATTATTTTTTATGCAGTCGGGATAAATGGTGTTGTTTTCCTGTTTCCAGGTAAACAGAGCAATAAAGACTACCTACTAGAGCTCATGTTTATACCCCATTGGATGGAATAATTCAAGTTTCTGTGTAACATTGAAATAACGTTCGTTCTGATAAAAACTGTCTTGAAAATGTTGCTGTGGGCTACTAAGAGCTTTAAAACATGACTTCTGCACTAAATTCACACGATCACTTTGAAGTTTGATCAGATCACTGTTGTTTATAATATCAGTGGGTTATCAATATCTAAACAAAAAAGTATGACCAAGAGGTCGAGAGTATTCTTTGTTTTACATTCGGTGCAAATCCGGAAAAGTGAGATACCAAATATACATACTGAACTAAAGTAACGACAACGTAGAAATACTTTTCCTGCGGGTTTGTTTAGGACGTTTATTAAGGGTTCCTTAAGATACTGTAGGTTTACTACGAGGAGTCGTTACCTGGTAGCCGCAATGAGCCTGGCTTAGATGAATTACACAAGTGCCTTACCACAAATTGTTATGTTCGAGGTCATGTAGGATGCGAGATTAAAAGGCGAGGAACCATTGACCTCTGGACCTAACATAAGGTTAATAACCTTTCTATCTTCTCGTTTACGAGACGAGCCGAGAGGCTCCTTTGTCGCGGACTCTGGGGTACCATAATGTACTGAACAGATCATAATTAAGATTAAGTACCAGCAATCATGAATTTCTCCCTGTTGCCTTTGTCATCAAAGAAAAGTATTGTATTCTTTTGTCCCCAGAGAAGCATGAAAATAAAAATAATGAACTGTGCAAAAAACGTTATGAAAAAACAAATCTTCGGTTCTAAATCCGTAAAAACCTTGATAATTATTAACAAACGGCAGCGAAGACAAACAATTTGTTTGACAATAAACTCGACAGCCTCAGTGATGAGCTGTTACATTACAGTTACAATATGAGAAATATTTAACTGACAGTGAAAAAATTGTTTTCTGTACAAATGGCAACATGATGAAAAATGTGAAATACGGCACGGAGTGATATAGCTCATGGTTACGGCCTCCAGCCTCCGGGGAAACTAGAGCATACTAAATTAGCCAGCACTTCGTAAAAGAACTTAAGCGTGCAGAAGATATATTTACATTACTTTGCATATCACAAGGATCTACAGTTGAAAATTCATGATTTGTGGTGTAATATTATTATTACTTCAGCAGAAATTGAAATAACATTTTGAAAGTGAAATGGCGTTGACTTTTCCACCCACAATGGTGTCAAAAGCGTTTGAAAACAACAAACTTAGATTGTTTAACGACATACCTATAGCTGGTAGTACCAAAATAGTTTATTTATTGGAAGTCAATGGAAATAGGATCAGAGCTCAAACAAAACTTACAAAAAACTGACTGGTATGACATAGTTGCAAAAATAAAACCGTTTCCGCATTATTGGTCATGGTTTGATTGAAATGATCTATTTAGAGTTCAGAGGAGGTATACAAACATTTTAACTTTTTCCTCTAATCACTTAACCGATGAATAATCGATTGATCGAATTATGAACGCGTTGAAAATTGCCTCGTGCTGACTCTTCTATAACAATGCCATAAGAGGAAATACATAAAACCCTACAATTTGTATAGCCAGAAGTCGGTGCAAGGGATGTGTATCATCCGTGGCATGATCACCTGTGATTACAGCAACAATGGCCTACATTTGACGGTTTTCCTGGAAGCAGTGAGTGGCGAGTGACAGCGCGTCCTGAATCCAATTCATGACGGGGCCAACATTGGTACTCATTAGTACCTGTCACGCTCCAAATAGAAGCGGCACGTTTTACTCATTTATAAATTCTGAGAGCTTTGCGAACACTTTGTATTTTTACTGATATTCCTATGTGGATGTGCTCTCAAATTACAATTCTAGGAACTGATGACTATGCTAATGTGTGTTATGGATGCCTGTTCAGGAAATGTAAAGTTCAATCCAAAACAATACACCAACAATTATGGTATGACATCCTGTATCACACCCCTCTATTGCAAGAAAGTACGTCAAACATATGACGACACGATTAATGACGACACAATAGGACCTGCTCATAAAATAGTGACGAATTACCTTATAGGTTTGAGTAGTACGACGTAGAGTCAATTTACTCGAACTAGACTACGCAGAACTGTTAATCATCTTTAAATCTAGGTCGGTTTAAAGGGTTTTCCCAAGTATGCGGTTTACGAGTATTTTTCCTTTGCGGTGGAAACATTTAATTAGCATTAGACTTAACTAGTAACTACTCACATTCAACGTTAAGCTCCGACCACAACTACGTAATTAATTATACCTAATTAATATCACAGAGACACGAGACACAGAAGATTAGTCAACATAACATATCACAGATTTTGCAGTCACATTGTTATTGATTGGAAGCACTTTACCACTTCAAAAGGCTATCTATATCTATGGAAGTGGTGTTAAAACACTATAGTTTCTAAATATGAACACAAACATACACGGTACGAATCCAAAGTGATGGTTGCCGAAACACTGTAGCAGTAGTCGAGTTGCCTTCACCACAGTGGCAACTATGTCGAAGGTGACAATTGTCTCATCACGATCTGCGGTCATTTTCCAATCGAAAGAGACGACTGACAAAAAAACAATCTTGTCGTTGTTTATAACTTTGTGAAGAACTTGACACAAACGTTTGTGTACATAAAAGGTTAAAGAAGTAATGACTGCACAGGGCACTGTGAGCTTTATATACTTAAGCGCCGATGCGTCATAAAGCCGCAAGAGAAGGTCGTATTCTAGACCGCATACCTATCTCAATAATACCTAAATACTTGTACCGACGATACCTTTCAGGTCTTCAATATAGCACGTTAATTTAGAAGGGCCCTGTCACACGAGCCTGATTGGCAGATAAGACAAAAAGCCAAACTTTTTCTAAAATTCGATATACCTTATTAACGACTATTTGAATGTGTGTCATTTTTGTTATTAATTTGCAGCGGAAGGGCTAAAGAGGTTTAGGCTGGTATCAGTTTGACAGAATTGATAAAGAACTTTATTGTATCCTGTGTTTAACGCACAGGGAAAACTGCATACAAACTTTTGAGGTGAAATCACAAGTACAGCAAGCAGGAAATAAACGTTTTTATTTTGGTTACCAAATAAAACCCGTTCCCATTTATATGAAATACACGAATGAGGAGCACTACACACGTGCGACCGAGCAGAGATAGACGTGACGATCATACGAAGCTCAGCGATTTTATATAAATCAGACATTTAGTTGATGTAACAAAGTATAAAAAATATCGCTCCCATAAATCATATTTATTTTTGCATACATAACGTAGGCAGGTAGGTACCAGACACTAGACAGACTCGGACATAATAATATAAACTCGTGCAATAGTAATGGTTTCGGTCTATATAACAGCTGTATTGGAACGAAAACCGCAATCAAATTGTTTTAACACGTTCAACGGCGACTGGGTTGTGTCAACTTTGCCTTAATTAAATCGGGTAAAGCTAGCTTCCCCGGGCCTTTGCTCAAATTTTCTAGGTACCTATGTATGCGAACCGTGTGTTTACCTTACCAACTATGTTATTTTCAACGTTTATCTATACCTAAATGTGCCAATCTGTTATAAAACAGGAAGCTGTCTGATGTATTTTACAGTTATCAGATTAGTAAGTAAAGGATTGCTTGTTGACACTATTCAGGCCGCGAGACTAAGACACGTTTCCGAGAAAAAACGATTTTTGCGTAATCAATTCGTCAATATAAAACAGTTGTAATCCGCAGTGGAAAATAAATGACGAAAATTTCATTTAATATACAAAATCCATGCAAATCACATTGACATGAATTTCCTAACAGAACTCACGGAACTATTCGAGTAAGTTTTTCTTTCTACATTGAATAATGGAAAATAAAATTTCGCGGGATTATAGTGTCTGGATTCTGCTAAAGGTGGCGTACTATCCAATCACGAAGGATTATGGATCCTGTTAGAGGTACAGAATAAATAAATATGAACAGGATAAAAAATCCTTCTGAGAATTTTTGTTTGCATACATCGCCGAAGACGAAGAAAGTTGTGTGATATTAAAATATCTGAATGTTTTTCCAATCAAATCGTTACGATTGGATGAGTATGTGATTATACTTAGAGCTTAAGATTATACATCTTTTCCCGGTACAAATATTACTAAGAATGTGACAGGTCTGTTTGCCTTGTGACTTAATGTTCTTCGTAATCTCTTTATATCGCATCGCAGAATTGATCACGTTGCTGATAAAATTGTAAACAAAGCATGTGTAATATCTGCACCGTTTGTTTACTCTCAGATACAGCTATCTGTAGTTCGTAGCTACGCATTGTTTATGGGGGCGTTTCCCAGTCGGACCGGATATGAAGGAAAGTGTTCTGTTTTTCTGTTCCGACCGAAATCTACTTAGGAAAATTAGTTATTTTGTTTTCAAGTGTAGGTATATTGTTTGCCAATCACTTTACTGTCTTGTTTGATTAACGATTGTTTACGTTTTCTGCAACATTTTACCGGAATAGCTGTGAAAAAAGCTATTTTGGCTTTATTTGTGCCATAGTCGAATGGCTTTCTACATTGAGCAAAGCTGCACGGTAAATAAAAGTAACGTGAAAAGCTACCACATCCCGTAAAGAATAATAATATGTACTTTATTTGCTTTTCTCAGCTCGTCTCCATTTAGCTGCACCGCAGTCAGTGCTCTATCGCAATCATTTCATTCAATATTGATCCAAGTACTTGCTTTTCAAACGCCGTACACTCGCGTCCACAATACGTCTCCATTCGACGAATGCAATCATGTTGATTTCTGTTTAACGACTAAAAGCTATTACTTGACAATTCAATTGTTTGTTTAACAAAATGTTCGTAGACATGCAGTGTCTACGAACATTTTGTTAAAGCTTTTCGATATCTGTGAAATAAAGAACGGCTAGACCGATTTGGTTAATTTTCTTTTTTAAATGGTCTCTGTAGTCCGGAGTGAGGTTTTTGGAGAAAGAAAAATTGGAAAAACAGCTCGGAAAATTGGAAAATTCGGGAAAAACTGAAAATGTTTTTTATGCGACTTTTGTATGAATTATTCAAAAATGGACAGGAAGACGTCCATCGGGTCAGCTAGTTTGTTAAACAAATACTGGAAAAAAGAAGAAAATACTGTGGAAAACTTTGGATTACCTCTTCATCCTATGTAGTTCATACATAGGCAATTAATATAAAACATTGTATCTATGTGTTTTATGAAGGCTATTAACATTAAATCGTGGTAAACAGACTGATAAGGTAAAATGACTGAATATGTCAGGTCTACGTAGAATCGTAGACATAAGGTGATTTTTTTATCAAATGACGCTTTTCACTTTCGATAGTTACGTGATCAGTGTTTTTCCGGTGGAAAGCACTACTCTTTTCGTTTTTCGTGTGAATTTGACATCTGTCTTTGATATAGAAGCCAGTGGTGGTCCAGTGGTAACGGCTGCGACTTACGACTTTTAGGTCGCGGGTTCAAAGCCAAGCAGGCACTTTACTTTGTGTAAATTATTTCATCACCACTGCTCTCAGAACGGTGAAGGAAAACACCACGAGGAAACCGGCATGTCCTAAAACCAAAAAGACATGTGACACCCGCCAACCCCGGGCCCGCGTGGTGATTTATGGTCCACTCCCTATCACAGATAGGAGGTCTGTGTCCCAGCAATGGTAATATTATAGGCTGATTATGCTTTGATATACTTAAGTGAGTAAGTTTCAAAACTTTCTCGACAAATGACACGTTTTATAGCAAAGCCGCAAGGAAGGCGGAGGACAGGTGTTGTGGCGCAGCGTAGGAGAAGCCTATGTCCAGCAGTGGACTGTAATAGGCTGAGTTGATTGATGGATCAGAGATAGCACTGTCACTAAACACGGGCACAATTTCAGAGATCCAAAAAAATATATCGCACACAATCTGCATCCTTAAAGACATGGTAAACCTTAACCCGGCGGACCAATTTATAAGAGATTGTATACAGTTTTACATTTTCATACGACCCGTCATATTGCTGTCAACGACGACATGTAATATAAATGACACCCTGCGATCTTGTGGTATTAAGACGTGTTGCTAATAATATCATATCCTGTCAAATTATAAAAGTGCGTATTAACTTCGATTGCAGTCTACCGATTTAGATTGCTATATTAAGTTTATTGCGCGTAAAGCTATGGTTTCCTCGAAAAGCGGTGGCCGACAAAAAAAACTCTCTAGGAAAACCCACCAACTTACTTACATAAATAGTGAGAAGTAATGGCCACTGGGCCACTACTACTCACTATTTATGTAAGAACCCACAACTTGTAAGTCTGGGCCGTTACCACTGGGTAACGGCCCAGACTTACAAGTTGTAGGTTCGAACCCAGGCAGGCGCTTTACTTTGTGTAAATCATTTTCATCACCACTGCTCTCAAAACGGTGAAGGAAAAGGCGTGAGGAAACCGGCATGTCTAAGAACCAAAAAATCGAAGACATGTGACATCTACCAATTCGCACTGGGCCCGCGTGGTGGATTACAGCCCACTCCCTCTCACAAGAGACGAGGCCTGTGTCCCAGCAGTGGGAACATTATAGGCTGATGAATAATCAGCCTATAATGTATAGTCAGTATCATAAATAAAGTTTCATTGACGTCATTCGCCGGTAAATTGCTATATGGTGGCTACCGCTCTTCTAGGAAATCGTAGGTTTACACTTATGCTCGTTTACTCTAACACTAGACGATACCTGTTCCACATCCACCTTCCCGCACTGGGCCCGCGTGGTGGATTACAGCCCACTCCCTCTCACAGAGAGGAGGCCTGTGTCCCAGCAGTGGGAACATTATAGGCTGAATATGCAGACGACACATAAAAGAATGCTTAAATATAAGGCGCTGTTAGGTTTTCAACTTTCGACGCCGAGACGAGCGTTGAAAATCCTACAGCGCGTTTTTATTTAGGCATTCATTTAGGTGAACGAAAAAGAAAGAAAATACGTTTATTTGCGGTAAACATGACGCATAAAAAGACCCCAAAAAAAAACAAGTTGGGTGGAAAACGCGTGACATCCACGCAAAACAAGTGCAAGTGTCGTTTAGTATACTCGTAGTAAAAAACAGGAATTAGTCCTTTAACTAGATATGAATAGCTTTGAATAGACTTGCCACATCAAGGACAAAGTATTTTACTCCTCCTCTAAACTCACTTAAACTGAACATTGTGTTTTACTAAAATACTTCTGAAAGACGTCATAGCGCTTTGTTTTACTTTCGTAGATATTAAGTGGTTTGCTCTGGAAAATAGCAAAACTTGTCTAGTTGCTGCAAACAATACATTAAGCGCTCCACTGATAGAAAGTCTAACTTTATTTAATCACTCAAGTGCATGTTATTACGATCCACCCACGTCTGCAGCGAAGTAAACTAGTATAATTTTAACTTTAGTTATAGGAGCAAATTAATCATCTATATAAATAAAAATTAAATGATGTTCGTGGGTAAGCGCATCACTTGAGAACGGCTGGACCCATTTGGCTATTTTTACTCGACTACGGGAAAGCCAAATTAGGGTTATGATTTTAACAGGCTATGTATGTATGTATGTTCATCTGTTACCCATAACTCCTAAACTCCTCGTCGTATTATGACAAACGAGGTATTATTGGAATTGTCATGTTGTTCCACGTGTTAAAAGCTATATGACGTAGCGTAAAATCCAACATGACGGCTTATAGCGGATGAAAAGTGTTGCCAAAAAAAAAATTGTGTTTGGTATTTAATGAAAGGTAAATAAAGGAAAATATTATAAAGGAAAATGTTATAGGTTATCTATAACTATAAGCCTCAAATTTTACTGTTGAATTTTCGCACACCGAAGAAGTGGGTAGGTAACCCCTAAATGATCCCCAAAATAATTTAAATAAAGTCACACGTAATCCATCCGATTTACATGACGTGTGACTCCGGATCCTTAATTTGTTTGTTTGTGATGTCTTGTCCGTACCCTTCTTAGTTGGCGTATTTGTCGTAGTTGGGTTTTAAAATGTTCGTAATAGTCCGAATAAGGTTTTTATGGAAAGAAAAATTTGAAAAGTTGGTTGTTTGTTTGTTGCCTATGGCATTAAGTCCGCGTGTGTACATTTGTGTGCTTAAAGTATTAAATAAATTAATAAAAGCTTCCCGGAAATTTTAAAATTCGTAAAAAACTGAACATCATGGGTCTATGGGATTTTTTGTATGAATTATTAAAATCTGGACAGAAAAACGTCTGTCAGGTTAGCTAGTAACTAATAAAACTTAAAAATCTCGGTCGCCATTAATATTGATGTTGTACGCACAATGTTTCGTAAGGGCAGTTTGTGAAAACTACTTCTGTGTTGGTATTATTAAGTGCTCAGAAGACGGACGGTGTGCCGTTTGTCCCTTTAAATGAGTTTTCCCTAAAGCGGAGGCTTGGCTAAATCGCCTTCTCGCACTCAAAAGGGGTAGAGGGCCCTCCATCAAAATGTTTAGCTCTACCCAAAATCCACAAACTAAAACTAATGTAGGTATCTTATCTATCTTCCCCTTGACAGGGTTTGTTTGCTAGGAAAATTCGTAGAATATAATGTTATGCTTTACATTTGTGGTTAATGTTATCTAATATTATTTATCATTTTACCACGCGCATCATTCTACTGCTCTTATCACCATACTTATTTGGGGTCGGCGCAACATGACTTTTTATTCCATACTTATTTATTAGTCGTCATCTCGTTAGTCAGTTCCAGGCTAGCCATATCATATTTCACAGAGTCCATCCATCGTTTCTTTGGTCTTCTCCTACTTTTACAGCCGTCCACATTCACATTCAAAACTTTCCTGACGACATATTCCTCATTCCTTCGCATGATACCCGATTTCCACACAACTTTTCAGTCACCGGTGCCACTTTCAGACTTCATCTTATATAATTAGTTTTACCACGATAAAGTGAAGCAAAAGATAAATTTAATGTCTACATGTGTATAATGGCTTAAACAAGGTTTGTCTAGGTTATATATGTTGACATTGACAAGTTTAAAACTGCTACTACTACTACTTTAAAGCTGTTATGCCAATGCCATCGATTTCGAAACCCCTTTAATTAATTATATAATAAATTGTTATTAAAAAGGTTAATAGGCATAATAAAATAAAATAATTTACGTAAGACAGCCCACCGTACCAGTCTTGTTTTTGTATATACCTTCCGATATAAAAACAGTATGATTACAGAATAAATCTCACCTCCTGGGTTTAAATTCTTGGGTTGTGGTGTAACAGCAGATGCTGCGCCCGATGACCTTCGTGATCTGAAACGATAACAACATTACATTACACACTGTACGTACTATAAATCAACATAATCATTCATCAGTCTATAAAGTTCTCACTGCTGGGACTTAAGTTTCTCTCCTATTTGTGAGAGAGAACGGGCCATAATCAACCACGCGGAACCTCACAAATGGCTTTAAATTTTGGATTGTTTTAAGTCAGGGGAATTAATTACTTTTCAAATTTACTACCAACTTAATTGTCCGAACGTTTGTACAATTCACAACTGTCATTCTTTAACAGTTGTATGACTATAGCACAGAACATTTTGTTCAACAATGAATTTCTCTGACTTTTCATGTCGGTTCCCTCACGATGTTTTCCTTCCCCGTTTAAAGGGCAGTGAATATAAATGTATAAATTACATAGATGTCATGTCCCTTTCTGACCCTCGAAACTAATTTGTGATAGGTACATAAAGATGTAATAAGGAGTGGACGGACATAGTAATACCTTCATCTGTCCGAGTTGGGGTGTCTTTAGAAGTAATCAGAATTAAGCTAGCTAATGTTAAGAGTTGATCCAACATTTTGTATGTCTCTGATGATAAACTTCATTGATTGATCCGCTGTTTTATTATAGTTCAATAAGCTGTTCAATATTGCTCTAAATAGCAGGAATACCCTTAATATACCATTAAAACATCTGTACAAAACCTAGTCATGCATAGGTAATTACTGTGACTTTGAAGAAAAACTCAACTAATGATATTAAATTCTTCATCGGTTCCGAATCGGTTGAAAGGCAAAGGTCAGGAGCTTTTTCTTTGAAAGATTTATTCATGTTAAAATTATTACACGAGCTTGAAATGTGCAGAAATAGTTCGTTTAAACTGGTTTGAACTAAACCTGTCTGTTTACATTATTTATTCGGTTTTAACAAGAATTATTAAGATAAACAAGTGCCCTGATATTTTTACGATAGTCTAATCTGAAGGTAGCGTGAACAAAAAGTGAGGTGCCGAGGTAAACACTGTAGTGGTCCGATGGGATTGCTTCCTGAGCGTGATGAATACGACTTGTCTAGTGTAAATCCATCGCCTCTGAAAGCGAATTGCCAAACCCCGTCACAGGGTAGAATAGATAAACGATAATTTCCTTTGAACTTGAGGCAGTGCATTTCTTCACAGCGGTGGCTCTGCAATAGTGGCAGGGGGTGACTTGCACACTCAATAATGGGCCCCCGAAAACGGTCGCTAGCACGTAGTGTCGTAGCGACAAGGGGGCAACATGTCCTGAGGTGCTTACGAGGAGTGGAGAGGTATTCCACGGCTATCAGTACAATTCCGGAAGTACGGTCAAGATCCATACCAGCATCTTTCTGAAATACTTCCTTCCTCCGAGCATGTTTGCTCTTACGAATGTCCACTCAAGCCAGCCAAAGGCAAGAATGAGGTGGGAGCTCTGTTTATTATTATATTATTATATTATTATTTATTTATATTTCAGATAACAAGATCCATTTCGTTGTAAAAAAAAGCTTAAAACTAAGTTAGTTCACACATAAACGCATACAATTTTTGAAGAACGGACAGGCATACCTGTCCGATATCACACTCAGGATGCCGTTGCTACTCACACGCACTCTGTGCAGTAGTGACGCCGCTTTGGCTTTTGAACATGGCGGAGGCGCTGCAAAACGGAGGGAGCCTCAGCAGCATCCTGAATGCGTTATAGTATTGATTGGACCCGCAGAGCATTGACAGCCCTTTGCGTATATATTGTCCACAGGCTGCTGGAGCAAAAAGTCAGACAAAAGGATTTAAATAACAAAATCTTTACGTTTCTTGTACAGCGGGCAAACTTGCGGACCAGCATATTAGCCCTGACCGTCAAGGCTCTGCGTTCCCTTTCCATGTCACATTCGTCGTTCAAAGAGTCCGTGACTATGCCCCAGATATTTGAGTTCACAGACTCTTCGAAATTCAGTCTTACACAGCTTAACAGGTGGAACCTTATCCATTTTCCTGCATCTAGGAACAAAAACCAAGAACTCGCTTTTTTTCACGTTATACTCCAAGCCGTGGCTGACAACATACGTCTCACACATTTGCAACGGTTCTCTGAGAACACTGATAGATGGAGCCAGCAGCACCATGTCATCTGCATAGTTGATGTTATTTACACAAACTCCATCAACATGGCATCCGACAGGCCTTCTGCTGTCCATTTATCAGATTATTCATGTACAGGTTGAAAAGAAGTGGAGAAGATATATCCCCCTGCCTCACCCCGCATCCTAAAGTGTATCCAAGAGAGCCTCATCCCATTTTACATGATTCATCTGCCTATTGTACCAATACCCAAGAACCTAACCTAACCTAAGGAGTTATGTTCTGTTGGCATCGCGTAACTTTTTCCACAGGACATCATAACAAACCATGTCAAAAGCCCTGCTCAGGTCTAAGAAACAGGCATAGATCGGCGTCTTTCTATCCACATAATATCTGACTGTGTGCTTAAGGCTTCGATCAATAATAGTACTAATATTGATCGAAGGCTTAAGGCAAAGTATCGCAGTCTCTGTAGACAGGCCAGGTCTAAACCCGAATTGCCCATCATGTAGAACTATATACTTAGCTAGGTGGTTATCAATTAGCCTGTCCAGGACTTTTGCCATGATTATTGCCAAAGATTACTTTTGTCAGTTATGTCACCCGTTTTGTTTTTTATCACTGGCACTACAATTGTTTTAAAAAAATCGGGCGGTAATTATGAATTTGAAATACACAGTGAATAAAACACAGATAAGACCCTAAGTAGATGCATACCCGCATACCTGAGGTAATCGATGCTGAGGCCGTCATGACCCGGGGATTTACCCCTACTTATATGAATGTATGAATGAATTGCACCGATCCCAGCGTGGTTTGACCAGACTAGATTAATCGAATGAACCCCAAGATTCGCACTAGCTCCTGTAGCCTTATGTTTATGGTGCTACAGCGACCATTGCATATCAAGGAGTAGACCGGGGGGCGCGGTAATTGTAGGGAAGACGTGCCCGTAGGTAAGGGTAGGATTTAAGAGCCTACCGGATAAGCATCCTAGAGTAAGCATCGGGGATTTACCCCTACTCATACACTGAATAATTTTTCTTACTTCCTTAGCAGAGACCCTATTAAGATTTTCCGAGGCCTGACCATCCTCAGCATCGACCACATCAGGCACCGCTTCCTGTTTCAACAAAGGTTCCATCAGGAAGTGGGTTTTAAATAATTCTGCAATTTTATTAGGCTCAGTAACCCCTGCCACCTGAGTTGGCCGCCCAGGCTTAACATTTTGCATTTTAACATTCTTCCAAAATTGTGAAAAGTTTTTAGAATTCCTATTGCTAGCTATAATGTCCATTCCAATTTGGTCTTGGTGGGTTTGACACCATTTCAGTCTACACTTAAAAATCTTAGGACTTAAACACATTTCATCGTAAGTATTTCTTCTTCTTCGTGTCGCTGGCACGACTGAATTACATATCTTGTTGGACCAAAACTTTGCCACTTCCACGGCGTCGACAGTGGCAGCGCAGAGGTCACTTTGACTGCATGTTTTGGGACACAGAGAGCAGGATAGGAGGTGGAGCATGGTTTGCGACATGTAAGTATGATCTTGACGTGGTTTCCCATTCCAAGACCACACTTGAAACTTAAATTTCTTTACACTGTGCGCTTTGCTTACATGTTTATTCCACCCGGTCAAAACCCTACCTTTATTACCCAATCTGTCATACGTCAGCGATGCCCCTTCACTCAGTATATTGACAATATTTCTGTACATTACATCCAGCCCTGCCCTATGAGTGACTTCACTACATTTTTTACCAGCACACAGAGTATACATCTCGGGAAAATCGAACAATTTAAATTTATCATTACAGAAGATAGCATATTCCTGTATATTTTTGTTTTGACGTGATCCCCACACAACTTTATCATGAACATTAAATGAGTCACTAGTTGTCTTTTGCACCTTCTTACGAACTAGTTTTAAATCACAATAAACTTCCAAAGGCAGGTGATCCGACCACATAACATACCTTAACGTCCTTAATAGTATCCCATGCAGACTGCGTGACGACACAATGGTCTAGCCATCGTCTCGAGCTATGCGCATCACTCACAAACGTAAAATCACTTTAGTTAATACCTAATTTGACAGTATCCGCACACACCCACGATTCATCGGCACAGAAAGAATCCAGTTCATTATAAAACAATTCCCCACCCAGGATATAAACGCATTCCACTTCACTACTGTCTATAATAGCACTAATTTCACTCAAACACTGAGTGAACTCTGCCATGTTATCAACACATTGAGTTGGCATGTAAACGATAAACACAATAAACAACCGGTTTTCTATCTCGAAACGTACGGCCGCTAGACGCACACTCACATAGTTAATTACTGATACCGAGCTTATTATATTTTTACGCCATAATATCGCGACGCCGCGCGCCGCCGTAAGGCCTACCGCGCAAGATATCTTGTGAGCAGTCGACTGACGAATTTCTACTATATTCGAAGTCAGCATGTAATGATCCGAGGAATGGAATGCCATGAGGCAGCAACCATGTCTCTTGCAGAGCTATAATGTCAGCAGTGTCACATATTTGACTAATTTTAATTCCAGATCCTTTAACCGACTTGCAATTGAAAGTTACTATTTTGCACACATCCATGGTTATTATTTGGAATTATTAACACGTTTCTTGTAGTTAAAATCTACAAACCGACGATAGACTACTCCGTGGGGCCAGAAATCATTGTTCATGAACAAATTTTCGGTACAAAAATCTTGTATGATTCTAAATCCTTTGGTTTATACAGAACCATTTTTTCAACTGAGACGGCTAGGTCGGTCTTGCTTGCAATGTATTTCGAGATATCACTCACGGCGCTACCCTTCACGACATTATAAATATAGATAGGAACTTTAGTTTCCGCAGCTCTAAAATTCATTTCTGGATCCATTATAGCATTTCCTGTTCTACCTTCAAATTTATTTCTATGACGCTTTTTTTGTTTTACAATCCAGTCATCATTTTGTGTGATTTGTTTCCATTCTCCTACCTTCACCACCTCCACCATAGGTTTGCGCTTGCTAATCCCTCGTCGCTTGTATTTTTGGGTACCGAAGCAGTAACGCCCTGTTGCGTAATCGGCTGTGACTGAGACAGATGACTAAGACTCACGATGCCTTTTTGTTGTTGCCACAGTTATCGTTTAAACTTCAGGCAGTGCATTTCTTCACAGCGGTGGCTATTCTACCCTGCGACGGGGTTTGACAATTCGCTTTCAGAGGCGATAGATTTACACTAGACAAGTCATATTCATCACACTCAGGAAGCAATCCCATCGGACAACTACAGTGTTCAAAACTGTTCAACAAGCAGGCACCTTGCTTTTTGTTCATGCTACCGTCAGAATTAGACTATCGTAAAAATATCAGGGCACTTGTTTATCTTAATAATTCTTGTCAGAACCGAATAAATAATGTAAACAGACGGGTTTAGTTCAAACCAGTTTAAACCAACTATTTCTGCACATTTCAAGCTTGTGTAATAATATAAAACATGAATAAATCTTTCAAAGAAAAAACTCCTGACCTTTGCCTTTCAATCCGATTCGGAACCGATGAAGAATTTAATATCATTAGTTGAGTTTTTCTGTTTTTCTTCAAAATCACAGTAATGCATGACTAGATTTTGTACAGATGTTTTAATGATATATTTAAGGGTATTCCTGCTATTCAGAGCAATATTGAATAGCTTATTGAACCATAATAAAACAGCGGATCAATCAATGAAGTTTATTATCAGAGACATCCAAATGTTGGATCAACTCTTAACATTTATAGTTAAAGCCTCGACCAAACCCCGAGGAGGCTCTCGTTGCGCAGCTGGATCAAGGGCATTCAGAAAGCGGTACTTCTGGACACAGCTCGCATTGTCAGGAGGTTCCTCTCTCTAAAGCCCTGACCACCGGTAGCTTGGACCCCGTTCCCGATACCGGTGGGCTACTATTTTTTATATTAAATGTTTTTATACTTTTTATATTCTAATATTTAAAAATATAATTTATATGTGTTTACATTGAAATAAAGGAGATAATAATAATAGAAGTGTACTGATTGTGCAACATAACAAGTTCAAATTCCTCAGACCAAACGTGTTGTTGTTATTACTGCATTATGTTGCGATACAACTGTTCTGTTGATAATTTCAACAAGGTTACCACGTTTAGGCTTTTACTATACCAAGTTATACCAGTAATAAACACTATATAAACACAAATATGCAAATACGATAATTATACTGCTCAAACTAATAAAAAAACAGTTAAAACTTTAAATCTCCCGCAGACAGGCGCGACGCGATGGCACGACACAATTCTGGTAGAACAATTTCCATTACGTTTTCATAGAATTTGTTTTACCAGAGTTTCGTCGCCCCTGTCTGCGGGGCCTTCATAGTAACTTCAAAATGAAACAGATGAATGATGAAGAATTTAAACGAGCGTTGTAGGCAACCCTGGTACAGTTGTAAAACCATTGTAGATCGTTAACAGATTATCACAATAACAGATTTATAAATAGAAAAAGCAAGCGTTTAGTGTTGTTTGGTCTGCGTTGCTTGTAATCTAAATTTAGCGTCGAGACATGTGTTAGATAACTGTGGGGAGGTCATGTCAAGGCCCGATATACGACAGATGGGATTAACAACTGTTTATTTCGTTTACAGAAGTAGAAAATCAGATAATATCTTGCTTTATTTACTCCCTGTACGAAGGTTTTTGAATGAATTACTTATTCAAAAGGTAGTAAAAAGGAAATGCCAAATGTATTACGAACGGAAAGCTACGAAAGGTAGCCTATACAATATTTTTTCCACGAGCTCTTATTACAGAGGCCCGGAATTAGAGCAAATGGGTGCTAGAACTAATTCAACATGAAGTGCCGTCCATCACAATAATTGCCTCTTAGATATCATGTTGACCATTTAATTCATGTAATGTGCAAGGACATCCTGGAGTTAATATTTGTCAGGCTATTAATAATACTGATGAGTTGTCGCTCTAGGCTTTGTATTTTCAAAATAATTTTTTATTATTGTGTCCATTAAATAACCAACGACCGATTTAAATAAACAATTTTATTTGACAGGCCTTTTATTAAGGCCAATATGTAAATTAAAGTTTATTTTCGTTTGGCAGCTTAATTTATCTGAATAATTAAACACGAAAGACTGAATGCTATGCCGATGTTATTGAAAAGCCTGTCTATACGCTCGCAGAGCAGTTAGATTAAAATATTAACGGATTCCAGTTAGCTACACTAAAGCTTCATGTTCCGATAAATATTTCAAGTAAAATACGTACCCAATAATGCGATCGGAAAACAAGTTACGCTGAAGCTGTATATAAGTGTAGCCTAAAATCGATTAATCTTTTGTTATCGGATTGGAGCCGTCACTTGAAAATGATTAAGACAATGAATTCTTAAGAGTAGACTGTAAATGTATAATTTCACTCGTAACTGCTCTTTTATATGAGTTATTGATTTGGTAAAGGTTAAGGGTCCCGTGGGTGACGTCAGGCGTAACCTTTTCATTAGGTATCATTGTGCTTTATCTCCATGCATCGTGTTCTTGAGGGATGAAAATTATATCTAAACTAACATGTTTGCTACATCAATCAATTAATTTAGCAACGGGACTTATTGTAATATTGTTTTATATAAAGTTTATTAAACATCGATTTATCATGAGGCTTGCCATGTGTCGGGCACGCCGCATGGGTGACGAGGCGAGGACGTCAACCCGCGCAAGCACCTGATTCGTCGGTCGCGTGCCGACAGCCGAACAGCCGCCGCCGACAGTTTTGTCATCGCGACGACACGGCTACGTCACGGCCTACGTCATCGGAACCAATAATAAATGGAGAAGCCGCTTTTACCGTGACGTATATTTTTGCGTTACTATGTATAAGGATGAGTAATTAGAAACGTCTACCGTACGATCTTGCGGTGTAGCGATTTCAGAATGACAATTGACTTGCACATTTTTTAGTTAAGAGTAATGTTGGGGAAAACAGTATGAAATATAACGCATGCAGCAAGACTAAGAAAGCTTTTGCTTTTTTTTATTTCGATCAATGCAAGTAAACTCCCGAATCAGTTTAGGCTTGTGCTATAGTTTATGCTTTTGATGTAACATCCACACTTTGCAACCAACATGACTCTAGTGTACAACAACTGCGTTTTTCCCACATCATACCACTATCTCTGTCTACCCGTCAAAAGCTTTTAATCACACTTCGAGTGGCGCGATAAGCTAAACTTATCAGTTAATTTACAACAGGTAGAATGTACTTAATGATTATTATTACTACACTTTATTACGGTACTGTGTTTCAAATATTAATATTACGTATCTAATATTTCTGAGCACAGTTACTTTGCGCATCCAAAGCTTCACACATCTCAGTAGGAAGACCTTGGTATTGCTGACGCGCACAAGATAATATCAACATTGATGACGAAGTCGTGATACCTTACTACTTACACGGATATTTATGATAAATGCAAACTCGTTAACGGGTGATCTTTTGTAGTAATCTCAGGACAGATTCCTCCATTGTTAAGACAGTTTATATGGCCAGGTAGGTAAATGACGACACGAGTTTTTATAAAGTAGCGGTATTCCATAGCCTTGTGGAGAATTACTCTCACTTTACCTTTTTTCTCATTGTTTCGAATAACCTTACCTTATAATGCCAGTGAAATTATAGGCACACACGACTTGTCAACATGGTGTATTTGACAGGCTTAATTACGCGTAGGGTTGTCCCAGGTGGATGTGACCCACAATATTGTAGGTAATACCTCAAGGCAAAGCCTCAATGTAGTTGTAATAGTCAGAGGATTCCGCTTAGTAGCCGGTGGGATAACGCAGCTGCATGACTCCTCAAAGTATGAGTATACTCCGGTTATAAGACAATGTTCTAATCTGTTTGACACTAAGTTGTACAAAGTTCGTTAGACTTTGTAAGTAGGTAGATGAAGAAATGATAACGTAGCCTTTTATTTGAAGACTATTTTAAGAAAACTTTAATGAACTTGACCATAATTATATTTCAAGAGTTCATGTACTCATCATTTTTAAATTGTATTGTTTTGAATGAATAACTGAATTTGACAAAGGTAATTTTGGTTGACCAACAATGAATAATAAAATAAAGAATAGTTTGTATTAATCATTCATTTGGGGTCACGATTACTAGGAAAGAAAGTAAGTATTACAAATAACAACTGCTACTACCACTACTACTACGGCTACCTACCTATCAACATATACGCAAACAATTTTTTTTTAGGAATTAAAAAACACTATATTAGTCAGTCGAATTGTCTTTTTTTACTAGACGAATAACTTGATGATCTTATGACTGCGTCAGTTAGCGGAGTTCGCGCAGCTGACTTTTGGGCCAAAAATATTTAAACATTTTGCCGTCGATACGCTAAGAAGTAAACGAATCATTTACAAAACATGTATTATTTAGGGCTGATTTTTCCAACGCCAGATAATTTTATCCGAGGAATAATTTTGAATTTTTGACAGTTATTCCATACAAAAACTGCCAGAAGTCAATTTTATTCCACGAATAAAAATTATCTGTCGATTGAAAAATCAATCCTTACTTAGATTAAATTTTATCAGTTCACATGATTTGTTAATAATAAGAAAACTTTATTATACTCACATTAAAAAAAACCTCTTAATCGGTTTTAATAATGCATCAAAGAAATATTTATCGAAGACGAGATCAACAATAAGCATACGTTGATAAAGTTTGTCGAAGAAAAACAAGGGAAAAGAAAAATTGCGAGGAAATAACATAAAAAGAAGCTAAGCCATCGGCTGTTTATTGATACGATCGCACAAAGCTGATAGCGAGAAACGTACCATATATATGTACGGCAAAGTTTCGATGAAGTGTCGATGTTTTGGTTTTTCTATTACTTACGTACTACGCACTTAATCTACACAGGGCCTTACCAAACAAATTTATGCTTATCAAAAAGGAAATTATGTTCGTATATCCTGCTATAATTGTGGTCACAAAAAACCACTCGGCATTATGACAAAAACTTTAATTTTTTATTTACTACAAAACCAATTCTTACGGTGAATTACGCACAAAATAATTGTAATATTTCCCATCGTGCGGTACATAAGGAAGGAGAATGTTAGCTTGCCAAACATTTCAGGTAGTGTTTCCCAAATGCACGTAAGCTGGTTTAAAGTCTACGATATGCAATCTCAAATTTCAATTATTCTGTAGCTTCAGTAATCCAAATGGCACGTAATTTGTTGTAGGGTGGAAACGCGGCTGAACCGCGAAACTAATTCCTTATGTTAGAATTAATGAATATTTAGTATCAGTTGAATTACTTGTTTGTGTTTTGATAAACTTTAGTTTATACATACAAGTCTACACAGAGCGCCTGTCTGTAACGCCATTGCAAATATTTGTATTTTCAGCACTTCAAGCTTTTATGTAAGGTAACAGAATTTGTTTAGATTTTTATGTCTTTGCCTCTCAAACCTACTGGTACTTACAATACTATGAAAGTATATGACGTACATTTTTAACAAATCTACTTCGTTCTTTGAGTAAAAAGGTTCGTAAGATTTCATTCCCTCGAGTCAAGTGGAGGCGTGAACAGAAAGAAAAGAGTGACTTACTTGGAGACGGGCACGTTGGTGAGGCATAAGAAGTTGTTGCGAACACTGCGCAGGCTCGCCAGGACCTGCGCGAAGGGCGTCACGATCAAGTCTTCCCCGTGGCTGTGGACAAAAATAAACCTTGTAAATATACACCCAAGATGCAAATCGCTACGAATACGCTCAAACAAATCATCAGGCAAATCTATAATGAAAGGAGCTAGAGGCGGCTTACAAAAGGAATCTGTTTTGAGGCTGGAAATTTGATATCATTGCGTACATATTTTCAGCTGATAATGATCCTAAATAGTACCTATAGAATACAGTATTTCCTAACAAGTTCTCAAGGTTATAAGTGAGTCGCAGTGTTTAAATATGTTTCAGTAAAAAGCAGCAAGGGCTGAAACATAAAAGTTTACGAGTTGGAAGTTTATAAAATGTTCTTAAATATTTTACACTGTTTTCTGAATAGGATTTCTTGTTATAAGTTAGTACTCAAACGTTGTGGGTCTAAAAGGGGAATACATAATATATTTTGTTCAGAAACAACCTTCTCTGAGAGTGGTACTTAAAGAAATGCGTGTGTAGTAATAAGATATTGATTTATCGTTTTGCTATAGTTTCATGGGATATAATAAAACTTTATAGTATATCTCTTTAATATTAAACAATATGCAAGGTTAAACGTTGAAGTGCTAACAGACAATAATATCACGGATTTATTTCAGCAATAATCTGTTGTTGAAAACAACAAAAATGTAGAATGAATGTTTTTTTTTTAATTTTCCGGAAATTATAAGTAGGTACATACATTATTTGGAAAATTGAAATAATAATCTCTGTTGACACTGCAAGTTTCTTAACTGTATACTTACAAGTATATGACCATTTTGATATAAGGCAAAGCATTCGGTCAAAGCGAAATAATGGCATGGTAATCAAATAGAGTATTTTCAAATATGTACACCTATATCTTTAAGTATACGAATATTATACAGGTTTCTTTCACAATTCACCTAGTGAACGGAAGCCTCATTAAATGCGAAAACTGAAAAATGAGTAAAACACTTGAAGTATCTCCCAGCATGTTTTCATAATGGCTGAATAATAAGATGTTTAACTTACCTGTTACATAATAAATATAATAAAAATGTTTTTATTTCATGTTTCGCATCAGTTGAAGTAGCTACCATACCATACTATAGTAATAATGCTTGTTTGTTTCATCGACAAAGGTTCGTCAAAAACATTTGATTAAAACGACAACAACAGTAAAGTTCATAAACAACCTACCAATGGAACGGTTTCTAGTTTACATGTAAACAAAATTATTTATTTATTTCTGAGGTGCTCGAGGCACAATAATAACAGCCGCACGGGTCGACCGAAGGTTAAGCTATGCTTGCCGCGGTCGGTTCGTGGATGGGTGACCATTCATTACGTATCGAGGCCCCTACGTGCCGTGGAAAACACGTTAAGCTGTTGGTCTCCGTTGTTATAATAGATCTTTGACAGTCGTTACGGGTAGTCAGAAGCCTAAAAGTTGACTACCAGTCTTACCAAGGGTTATACCCAGTTACTGGGTTGTGGAGGTCAGATAGGCAGTCGTTCCATGTAAACAACTGGTATTTAGCTGCATTTGGTTAGAGTGGAAGCCGACCCCAACATACTTGGGAAAAGGCTCGGCAGATTGATTTTGTTGTATTGACAAAGGTTCGTCAAAAACATTTGATTAAAGCAACAATAGTAAGTTATTAAACGACCTACCAATGGAACCTGAAAAGGTTTCTAGTCTAGATGTTAACGAAATTATTATTTCTGAGAATATATTTTCCCAGCTTACCTTCAACGTTATTTATAGAAGGGTGTGGGCAGTGGCGTGCATTGGTTTTCAGAACAGGTAGGCACTTTAAGTAAAAAGTAATTGATTTACTGGGTATAAAAAAAACGTGTGTGGTCGGTGGACCCCCGGCAGGAACGAAGTTCAAAATGAAAATCCAAGATGGCGACTGTAAAATCTTGAAACGGACTAGAAATGGTTTGGTGTCGCAAATAAAAAAAAAATACAGGCGCCATCTTACATTTTCGTTTTCACTTTATTATCGGCTTCAGCACCCTCGAAAACCATGAAAACGACACCGGTGACGATAAATTTGAAAATTTTCGCAGCCGCCATCTTGGATTTTCAATTTGACTTTATAATCGGCTCCAGCACCCTTGAAAATCATGAAAACGACACCTATGACGAAAAATTTGAAAATTTTCGCAGCCTCCATCTTGGATTTTCATTTTGACCTCACTATTGGATTCAGCGCCCTCAAAAACCATGAAAACGACACCTATGATGAAAAATTTGAAAATTTTCGCAGCCGCCATCTTGGAACTTAATTTTGACTTTATAATCGGCTCTAGCACCCTTCAAAACTATGAAAACGACACCTATGACGAAAAATTTGAAAATTTTCGCAGCCTCCATCTTGGATTTTCATTTTGACCTCACTATTGGATTCAGCACCCTCAAAAACCATGAAAACGACACCTATGATGAAAAATTTGAAAATTTTCGCAGCCGCCATCTTGGAACTTAATTTTGACTTTATAATCGGCTCTAGCACCCTTCAAAACTATGAAAACGACACCCATGACGAAAAATTCGAAATTTGTTGCAGCCATCATATTGGATTTTCATTTTTACCTCACTATCGGCGACCTCATTATCCATCCCTTTCTTCCTTCACACGGCCAAATTACGAAGTATTATTTTTAATTTTAACATTCATACTCGGTTGGTTACTTTATTTTTTTTTCCGGATGGGTAATCATCAAATGACCCCTCCCGTTCTGGGTGGAGCGGAAGGGAGTGTCAGACTCTTACTGACTAAAACCCACCCATGTTCCTTCCTTTGCCCTCTATGTTCCGGGGTAGCGGTAACCCTTTCGGACAATCCCGCTGATCGGTTGGTTACTTGAGTAGGCATAAGGGTGATAAATTGCGAAGATCGAACGTCATAGTATTACGCGTGAGACGTACGTATTTTCAATTTGGTCGTATTAACTTGAACGAGGAAAGACGGAAAGACCAATGACAATGTGCGAATAGTACGGGAGCCGAGGAGGCCGTCTGGCGACTGCCTACTGCCGCGCGTATTTGCATGAAGATTTTGTTTTTTCTTAGGTAAGATAATTTAGTGAGTTTCTTAGTTATGGGGCACACACACTAAAATGTAATTAACAGGCTTATGGTGATTTATCGAGGTAGGCACTGCTTATACGCCTTTATGCATTACACGCCACTGGGTGTGGGCGCAAGACGAGGAAGATACTTCCACAATTAAATACCTGAACTTGGGAAACCTGACAAATTCACTGGAGCGCAACTGGGAAGACGTCTTGTAGTTTCCTTTAGCATTAGAGGGTTCGTTAATACCCAAAGGAGGTACAGAATCTATTTCCATTTGTTCTTTAATTAATTAGTTCCTACTTTCAAAGAATCTTCAAGAAAAAAGTTAATGCCGACTTTTTCATTTTCATTTTAAAGCTTTAAAGATTTATCTGTCGCAATATTTGTCGTATTATGTTGCTTTAAGTAGAGCGTGATTTACATTCCTATTTACTAGGAAACATAATGTATTATGGAGCTGCCTACGCTAAGACGAGTACAAAGCTAATAGGGGATTTACACTAGATCGATTTTCGCCGTGCGGCTGGTCGCTTACCAAATCGCCTCACAAGCCGAATCGCCACCTCTTTTTCACAGGTCGATAAAAATCGCAGGTAACTTGTTAAATTTGCATCAAAATGTTGTCCTTCATTTAGCGGGAGATCGCCTGCGACGGAGCATTTTCACGGTCGATTTTAGTCACCCGCCGCATGCGACCTGTCGCCGCACGACAAAGTCGAAACCTACTCTACTTTGGTACTTGCGATTTTAGTCACCTGCGGTCCAGCCGAATTGCCATTTTGACAGTCGATTTTCGCCGTGCTTCGAAAATCGTCGGCTATAGGCACCTGTGTAAAGCCCGCAATACATGATTATGTAGGTATGTGATAAGGCTAGATAAAATTCTAAAGACGGTTTGAAGTCGCGGTTCATTCGCGAGACTAATCATCCTACGCAATAAACTCTCCGGATGTTAGCGTGAGACTTTCATGATAAACGAATGTTTTACGTTTACCTACATTTCGTAGCTACTATCTATTCTAATTTGAGTTCATTTTACGCGTGTTTCGGTCATAAAACCGGCGTTTGGAAAGTTTTTTATTTGAGCAAAACTACTAGAAATACCTTGAATATGTAGGGCAGGATAGTTGCGATTTATATCAATGCTAGCTGCTGTAAATACCACATTTTGTATGCGCTCAAAGCCATCCATACGACGAAGGTTTCCTCGTATGGATGGCTTTGACGAAACTAACATGGCGTAAAGGCAACGTTTCATATACTTAAATTGAGGATGCGATATTGAACTGGGTTTAGCCCGCGGCTTATTCCTCGTAAATGTCGGAAAATATCTATATCAATCCGGAACATTCATCCAGACAAACGGACAGAAATTCGGTATTTTATTATATGTATAGATCTAATAGTAGTTACGTTATTACTTTAGTATTTGATCTGTTTATTTAGTATATCTAATATTTTACTTTGTATATAAATAATATGAGTTGTCCTCAGGAGCAAAGCTTACATAGGTGAAGTCGCAAAAGCTAATCTCTCTAAAGTTGGTTTACCTTGCACACAAATTACCTTGTCTAATAGAAGTGGCTTTGTGGTACATGCTAGAACAAGTTAGTTACGCTTTGAAAGTGCAATATAATTAATGAAATATTTATGAAACATTCACTAAGGACGTAAATTCTAATATTTACTCAGAGAGCTAGTAGGTATATCCGTGTTTATTTTTTCTGATTTCGTAAAGTCATCATGAACATTTAATTGAAATATCATTCGTCGATTTTCTTCAGAGGGGCAATTCTCGTAATTTTAAGAACGTTCACAATCTGATCTCAGTCTCAATCTGTCAAAAATATCTCTAATTTCCATACATTTTGACATTTGTTTGTCGCCGAGATGAGACTGCGACTAGATTTTGGACGTTTTAAATCACGAGAATAGGCCTTCTGTTTTCATTTTGATAGGATTGTTAATTTCACGGGTTGTGTTTATGATATTTTTATAGACGTCCGCGGGCGCACTGCGGTGGGTAGCAGTCGAGCATAAACAGGTCATTGATGTGTAAATTAATGACACCCTCCACTTTTCATGAGCCGCATTTTTTCACAACGACACCCAAAGGAGGTAGGTACAATGTAATCTTTCCACTTCAGTGTTTTCCTCAAGGTTATTCTTAACTTGTACTCCCGTCTTCTCGTAAATGGCAATTACCGTCATCCAACGTTTATCCTCCGAATTTCATTATTTAAATTACTCTTAAAAGAAAAACAAAAGTTAAGACTGTCAATAAAACGCTGTCTCGTTTAAAACGTTTCTGAATGACTAATAAAATAATAGCTTCAACGCTTTAGCATTCGAATATGACTGTGTTAGTAAATTTTATACGGTGAATGTAGGATATTTATTCATGAATTTTCGAGTATTAAAGGGGATGGTGGACGGGAGTTTGTTTTCTTTGGCGAGCATGTTACGATGAGATGTGAGATGATATTAGGAAACAACATTTGAGCGTCGTCGCGCGGGCGGGTCGTCCGAGAGTTAGCTCGTATCTGAGTTAACATCGTAAACAAAATGGATATATCGCAAATATTGAATTTCTGAAATTTAGATGCACGATTAAAAATATAAAACTTGATGTGTTTTAATATGTACGAGGATATTTTAGTTTTTATTAGGGAATTAACATTGCCCGAGGACTGAGCAAATGAGGCGTTTGTGGGACGAATGCTCATCTGTGCATACGTCTCACAAATGTCTACGCTCAGCGTGTTCGTGGCGTAGTAGACGCTTCGTAGGTAAAACGCCTCGTTGCGAAACACTTACGCTACGTAAACGCCTACAGGCTACGTGGGCGCTACGCCTCGTAGCGAAACGCCTACGCTAAGTTAACGCCTAAACGCTTCGTTGGCGTCGCGTCGATTCTATTATTCATGTTGATAAACCAATGCACTCCGACGACGAAACATTAATACTGGCTATAATAAAAACAAAATACGTACACACGAAGAGAAATAAAAGTCACTGTAATGTAATCGGGTAACTGAAAGTCAAGACAAAACAAATCGTTTAATAATTTTAGTAATAATAATTAATTGACTTTTAATATCTTGACTATTATGCGGACTGTCCTTTTTTACCGTCTGGACAAAAACAGTATATAAAAGGTGAACGGGGTAGAAGCCTATGAATAGAAAACACACAGAAATTTCCTTTTTTTTTACAAAAAATAATCTCTCTTCTTTACATTTCATCCTTTGATTGAAGCCATCGGTCAGCTTCAATCAAAGGATTGAATGCCGCTACGAATTCATTTATAATTTCCGCGCGTGGAGTAGGGTGCTTAAAAGTTGAATTTTTATATTATTTCGCGATTTATTTGACTCTTGAAACTTGTTTTAGTATGAGAAGTTTACTTCAAATAAGTAATAGTATTAATATTAATATTAAGTTTACCTAATGAACAAAAAAAACCATAGACTTCTATTCCGTTCACCTTTTTACCCTGTTTTTGTCCAAACGGTAAAAAAAGTCAGCCAGTATATACATATATACTCTGATAATATGTATTACTATCAATAACACACTCCTGTAAATAATAGTTTGCCAACTGTATACAACGCAATACCACTAGTTAGTTGAGTTTCATTTGTGGATGCGGACTTTCCCAGTAAACTTGGCAGAACAAATATTATCTGCAGGTTCCAGTACATACAGACACAAGCAGTTTCCTGTATTACTTTTCTTTCAAATTAAATTACACTTACAAGTATTGGCAGAAATGTTCTGTAGTATTAGGTCCCCTGGGAAGAACAAACTGCTCAACAACACCATTGACTGCCAATTGGTATGTAGGTGCAATTTCAGAGTACCCCATAGACCACCTCGCAAACCTATAACATCCTTAACTCCACCTCTTCGCCGTACAGTGTCTGGTGCTAATTCGCCTATACCCCGTATGTGCAAACTCATAAACGAACGCAGCAACCTGAGGAGCAATTCTCGTAATTTTAAGAACGTTCACAGTCTGATCTCAGTCTCAGTCTGTCAAAAATTCCTCTAATTTCCCTACATTTTGACAAGTTTTTGACATTTGTTTGTCGCCGAGATGAACTGAGACTGCGACTAGATTTTGAACGTTTTAAATTACGAGAATTGGCCTTCTGGTTGACGTCCACGCAGACTCAATGTCGACGTTTGTCAGACGTCATTAGTATTAAGTAGTATTTAATATAATTATCTAGAATTTAAGTACATCTTTAAAATAAAATTTATAATTACAAAGAGCATTTTGCATGTGGTGTTTGCCTGTAATTGGTTGTGCAGTTAGATTTAAGACACAATTACTTGTATGTTCCTATCTGAATAATATCTGTAACAACTGTTGGTGAACCTTAATTAAATAAATAGATAAAATAAACAATTCTTATTCTATAACTAACGGACCGACAGGCGTTGCCCTGTCCATAATCCAATTCCCAAAGTACTTTACTTTCAGTTTTCCCGTTTTTTTCTAATATTCCGGGGAACTTTTCCATTTTTCCCCCCTAAGAGGCTGAAAACCTTATTTGGAGTATTACAAACATATTAAAACAAATTAAATAACCAAATTGGTCCAGCTGTTCTCAAGTTATGCGCTTACCAACGAACCGCGTTTAATTTCTATTTATTTAGATAAGAATTGTTCTTCTTTACTCTACTTCAGCACCCTAATTGCGTAACACACTTTCCATCATAATCCGAATGAATGAAGGATCCATTGCTTCATATGTTCGAAAAATTTGTCTGCTCAACAACGCAAATAACGCAATGAATGTTGTTGAACTGTCAAAATGAAAGACATTGCTACTGTTAGTGCGTTACGCAATTGCTCCGCAGGCCAGTTTAGTTAGAGGTTATTGAGTGTGAAGGTGGAGGGGAAGGCCAACATCATAATTCTTTGCATAAAAGCGCCGGTCGACCAATCGTATACTTTTTTATCGTAGCGCGTTTAAGAGGCCCAAGCAAGCAATAGACTGCTGCGGAATTTTATGACGTATACCCGATTGTTTTGTCAGCTACTTTTGTCTTTTACTATTTTATAATAATGACTGCTATGTGTAATCCACCAAAATAAACAGTGACAAACACTTGCAAGAAGTGATTTAACTGTGTGTTGATTCTATTACAATCGTAGGAATCATGTGAGTTGACAGTCATGTGAAGGTAAGGATGGCGTTGTATTTGGCGAACTGGTTTGGAAGCATGCCCAGTAGCGTCACGCGCTTGACTTACAGTGGTCTCACGAGCCAGCTGGAGTACGTGAGCACGATATTATTGTATCATCGAGATATACGTTACCGCGGAACACTACACTTATCGTGACACACTGCACGTGTGTTATGAACGGTACCTTATTCAGAAAATTACGCTACCGTTCGCTGTCGCACGTGCACAGTCTCACATATCCAAGTAGTTGAATATTCTTGTATGGATTAATATTTGTGCACTAGTCATGCTTAGATAATTCTTAGTAACAATCTATTTCGTGTAGACTTGGCAGTTTGCAAAGCGTGATATGTCGCGAATCGAAATTTTCCTTCAGTTTTGAGAGAATACGGGAGAGAAATCTACATATAAAACAGGCTATTGTACATAAAACCCGGGAGTACCTCGTTTGTTCTTAGACACATAAGACTTAAGCTTAAGGTGAGTCCGTATTATGCAGGAACACTACTAGTGAACACCCAGAGTAACGATGGAGAGATTAGAATTCAGTTACATTTCAGTTTTCAGTTAAGCTATGTATATGTATGTATATTTCATGTTATTCAATAGCTGTCGGTACATTCTCCCGTTTCATGAATTTAGTTTTCCTTATTGACCTAAAAAAGTTATAAATACATGTTTTATCGTATTTCAACTACGTAGTACGATTACAATATTATTAATTTAGTTAACATTTTGTCCATTTCCCCAGTTCCATTTATTGTAAGCTTACATAAAACATAATTCATATAGACTTTTCTCGTGTCATTATCAGGGTATACGCGCGATAAATAAGGAACATTTATCACATGGGAGCTTTTAAATTTAAATGTCCCATTTTACAGCTAGAGGGACTTAATGCGAATGCCATGAATATTAACATATGTAGCAAGGGAGCCTCGTTTAGATGAGTTCTTGAAGTTCAGATGAGTTCAGAGTTGAATTCTCAACTCTCCGCCAGTCATAGCGCCTAGTTGTAGCCGCAGTCTATTAACTTTAACGAACGGCTATAGCGAGAGACCACTTTTCTCGTTTACTGCATCCTGTCCAGCAGAACTAACTCAATTATAAGGAATATAAAATAATAGCAGTGGAACTATTTCATACGGAGCATATCAGGTATGAATAGAAAACGTGAAAAGAAAGTTTAATAAGTCTAAAACCTTTTACTGTGATCGGAGAAACTGTAGCGAGGATATTAAAGTAATCGTGTGGGTGTGGAAGATTTGATTGTCTTAAATCGTTTTACGCGATAAACAGAGTTGTACAACTTCTTCCATCGTTTGTCCGAATTGGATTAGCTATAACGAAGTAGGGCCCATAACCTCGATTTCTTCAGAACAACATCGGTATATATGTAAACAACAAGGGAATAGTAAGTAGGTAATAATCCGTTATTCACTTAGACGAAGTACCTTCATAAACAAAGCGGAGCATTATTTTTCCTTATAAAGAGGGTAGTGTAATATGTTTTCATTATATATGTATGGAATGAGTACGGCGCAAAACTTCTTTAAGCAGTATCGAGAGGAAAGTTTTCACATTACCTATTTTGCTTGTGTTTTTACATACTGTAGGCCCCCGTAAAATATCGTGATGACGTTAGCTCAAAATCGCTCTAGTTATATCACAAGCAAAGTTGCGACCTCCGTTTGAACACAGACGAATATTCCATGTACCTACTTATAATATTCTAAAAGCAAAAAATTAGTGTTTTTAATATTTCCACGGCTGAACTGAATATGGTGGACACACGAACAAACGACGACTTACGAGTCGTAGGTCGTGGGTTTGGACCCAGACAGGCACTGCTCTCAAAACGGTCAAGGAAAACACCTGGGGAAACCGGCATGTCCCAGAACCAAAAATTCGAAGCCTTGTGATTTTTACCAACCCGCACTGGCCCGCGTGATTGATTACAATCACAGCAAATACAGCCCACACAAAATACTAAACTTTACGTGTCAATTGCATGAAAATCAGCGTTTGCGAAGTCGCATGAGCCGCAAAGCACATCTAGTAAAAAAACGTTTTCAAAGAAAAAAAAAAATTATAGCATTCTTTTTAACAATCATTGATAATACTCTGGATATTTTTTGCTGTAGCTCAACAAAGTGTAGCAAAATAGACAAGTCCAATAAAAAATCTAAGCTCGTTGCTTAGAACAAATTAATGAAATCCACCCACGTCTCTGGTATTTTTGCTTACAAAAACTGTGGAGCTCACAGGGGTCATGGACTTTGTAAGACATCAAATCTGTTTTACACTAACACTGCAATATTACAGCTTTATTGTCACAGCTTTATACCGATGTTACTCTATTTGTTAGACAAGTAATAGGTACCTCGATTACCGATATCGAAGGTACTCTTAAGTTTGAACTATCAATTGAAACTTCTATTATCATCTCCTGCGAACTCAGCTCCTACAGAGGCAATATTTTCTTTGTCTTCAGTCTTGGAGGATTCCGTTGCAATCTGTTCAACTAATTTGATTCTTTCACGGTAACAAATTGGATTTATCACTTTGCTTGGAAAATCTCAGCTATTTTTAGCATCTCAGGTTCTGTTGGAGACAGACATTATAATATTACAGGTGCATGTGATACGAGATTGTGTTTGTCTTATACACTCCCACACTCTATCCACGCAAGTTTTCTGCAAATACATCTCTCTTATTAAGTACTCGTAGGGTATGTATGTTGTTGTTCGCAAATACCACAGTACCTATTAATTAAAGCGTCTCGCGTTTATTTTACGTTTGGAATTTTTAGTTCCAGCCATATCTTATTGTTGGAGTTATTTTTAGGCGTCTCTAATTGGACAATTGGATCTAAAATTACTCCACATATAAAAACTCATAAAAGCTCCATTCATTATAGTGTGAAATTTTAAATAGAGCGGATATACGTTTATTCGTTATTGATCTGGAATAGAAGAACCAAAATGTTTCTCTATTTTGGGATGTTTCCACTTTAGAAAATAATATAGGTAAAAAGGTAAAAAGGTTTGTTTTAGGTAATACATTTGGGATCCGTGACATAGTCACAAAACTGGAAATGTTTTACTTAGTTTGGACACCACCGCAGCAGGAAGGGTCCGTAAAGTTGTATTCCGCAAGTTTAAATGTCATTCGGCTGGAGCTTTCACAGTTGTTGAAGCCAAACCAAAAGCTCCACTGAAACTCGTAACTGCTACTGTCGATAACAGTATCAACTAGTTACTGTTAACTTTCACAACGCTACGATAACGTGGAAGACATAATATTGATTTACGAGTACCTTCAATGCACGTTTATGCTGTCTCGCTTCTTCTTATCAATCATTCAGCTACAGTCAATTTTCATAGCTAATAATAGACAATGGCTACAAAGAGAAACACTTTTATTGATTTTTTTTTACAATACAGGTTTCGTATCGGTTCTTATTCGAAGACATGGTTCGATAATAATAAAAATGAATTGGATTTTTTCCTAGAATCTTCAAGATTCAAAGTTTTTGATGAATATAAATATTCAGGGAACGTTGAACTCTAATGAATTTTGGATTAGTCCTGTATTCTACGTATGTTCACACGATTATTTAAGGTCTTAGAGTAGTATTGATCAATGAGGCCTCATCCATCCGTCAGTCTATTTGTGGGAGCGGATAAAAGACAATTGCCCTCAATTAATAAATTACAACGGCTTAAACAAATACTTGTACAGCAATTGTAGATATGTACTTTGTCTGTTAGTTAAAGAGTGATGGAAATAAGTATAATTTATTATATCTTCTTCATGGTGCATTATTTATTTATTGAATTATATTTACATAATTTACAAAGCTATAATAAAATAATATAATGATATGTACAAGTATATAAAAAGGAGGGGAAATAAACAAAGGGCATCAAAAAATTCTTCCGCATCGCTGTTAATAGGAAAAGTGCCCAAAGGCTGGATTCTTTGGCCAAAAATAGGCCAGTCCTCTTGTCACGTCTTCATGGTTGTTTTATATAGCTTTTATTGATGAGCTATTTGCGGCTTCTTTGATTTTGATTTGCAATAATCTTATATCTTGATGTTTTTAAATATTAGTAGTGTAAGCACGTAAGCTATCTAAAATCCCTCCTATTATATTTGAATGCCAAAGTCTTGTTTTTTTTATGTCCAGTACTTTAAAAAAGCCATTTAAACAACTCCGATATTAGTACTTATCCCCAGATTGGTTTCGATACAATTTCAGTTTTAGTACTATTTTCTGTATGACCCGCGCCAAATCACGTACGGACGGTAAATTGTATAAAACCTCATTTCGAGATTACGATGCCGCTTATTGTGTTACGTAGAAACCGACATGTAAACAATTTTATTATTGTTACGTCCAATCGCCAGCTCCAGCAACGAAGGCCGACGCTTTCCCTTTAAAATGGGTTTGCGAAAACTGCGCGTAGAGTTACTTACACCTACCGATGGAAGCAGCCAGTGTGTGTGTGCTCATCAAATAACAACACGAGTTAATTAAGTCTTAAGTCATTAATGGAGTATTTGTTCACACCACACATAGATGTTGTCCGGCAGTATGTTTAGTTTTATTTTACAAACACCGGTGACTTTAAAAATAATTTATCTCAATGGAACTTTGTTCTTACACTTTCCCGTTAATTCCTTTCCTTTCCTGTTAATTCTTACACTTTTTCTAAATTAATTTAATTGCATATTTATACGGATGTTAACTACATTAGACCATAATGTACATATGTACCTACATATTGTTGTAAAAAAATTAATTTTAAATAACTTATTTGTGAAAACTAAGTTCTACATTCCGCGATTTTAAAAGTCAATTTTACTACCTACCTCATTATCATTGATAGATCCTGACTGCAGCTTCAACTCTTGAATCTAGATTTTGTGGAAAGTGACCACAATTTTACTAATATCATACTTTGTAGACCTATAAATAATTATTCTGTTTCACACTGTAATTCCGCACTTTTGAGGTTAATTTTTTTGACAATTGTCTTTGGCAACCTTCTAGTCTATAGTAAAACTTTTATATTCGAACAGAAACAGTTTTATTCAAAACAGGTTGTAAGATGAAGTATAGTTCCTACTATTCTACCTTATCTCTATGGGAATTTTTTACAGTGGATTTAGAGAAATAAAATTAAATAAGTAGGCAAGGGTTTTTTCCTCTGACTAAAACAAATGACAAGAATGTACAGCGCAATTAGAACACAATCTTGACACGACCCGCCGATTTTCATCCGGAAAAGCGGACGTTAAAATGGGCGATAGGTACTCATCTAAAATAAAACCCGTTGCTATGACTCCTAGCAGGCAGTTGGTAATAAATTAGAATAGAAAATAAACGGGATTGGGCCGATAAACAATTAAATTACACGATAAATCAAAAGAGTTGGGCCAGTGAAAAATTATTTCCAGTTTTATCACGACTTCCATCATTTTTTTAGTAACAAATTAAGAATTTTGATTTTTAGACAAGCCATTTATTGTTCAATATTTGATAGAATTGATTGAAACGCGAAAATGGTTAAGAATTTATCAAGCCAAAGAATTTTTGTAAATCAGATTTTGAGCGATTCCTTTAAGCTTCCAAGGTGACGTAGGCTGACCAATTTTGATATGATAAAAGTATATCAATGGCACAGCTTTCATTTTTCCCGTAGAATAGTAGCCAAACTTGTTACGTTTGTATTGTTTCGTTTAATTAAATCGTATTGCCAGAAATAAAAATACTTAAACGCACATTAAGTACTATAGTAAAGTAATTGATAATAGGCTTTGGGCGAATTACAGATATTCCAGAGTGAAAACAACATTCATAAATATTTGAGAGTAGGTACCTGAAGCGGTAATTCGGTACTTGGTTTATATTTCTTTACTGTACAATAACCCGTGTTTTGATTTATTCGCTGAAAGCTCTTAACAAGTGATCTACAGGGAGAAAATTGGTTTTACGATTCCAGCCGTGGCCGACGGAGGAGGAAATAACGTAGATATCCTCTGCTCGCTGAACTACCTAAATGGAAATAAGTACCTTGCTTTCTTACATTACACACTACGTTTTAAAGTAAATTGCTTTGACAAATACTAAATATTGAAAGTTGTTTGTAAAGCTAAACACAGAACCAACAACCCGCCGTCATATTTCTGAGTAAATCGATAGCTTTTAGCAAATACATTCGTTCAAAGAGGTGAATTATTGATCGTTCCAAACCAAACTTTTCTCTACATAGATTTTGTTTTCTTTTGATCTTTGTACTTCGAGATATTCGCCTTTAACTTAATGAATATTAAAGTAAAATGTAAATCTTAGCTTTTTCTATGTACCTACACACGAGTGAGCTTTGGTTATAAAAGTTTTACAAATGTTACTACAATGCAATAAAACTCAAATTGTATGGTTTATTTTTATTGCCTTTCGTTTTTATTTGTTTTTCTTTGAAGCTTTTCTCAATGTACGCAGATTCTTGTCTCACTGTCAATGTTTTGTTCACCCCACTTTGTACAATCATATGTGTGTAAAAAGTTTTAATTTTCAAAGGGTCCTATAACTTTGAAAGCAGTAATTATGCAGTCAATAAAACATGAATTATGTACCACCTACGAGTACCTGTCTCGTACTGAATCGTACAGAACCCTTATCCCGCTAGAGTTGTTTATTTGATCGTTTTGTCAATGAGTTTTCAACTTTGTTGGAAACTTTTAATAGGTTCGCCCGGTCCGTTTTGCACCGGCAATTAGGTAGAGCGGGAATTTTCAGCAAATATGTTTGAAATCTGACACATAATTTAATAATAAGAAGTTATTGCAATCACGATAAGAATAAACAAAGTTGATTACGAACTTGGACGGATGGATGGATAGGATGGTAGAATGTAATTATCGAGGTACGCAATAAGATTTCAGCGTACCTGTAGACAATACGCGTATACACTGTTGTATAAATAGTAATAAGTATATTTCGTGCCTATAATATTTACTTTGCGGCGAATAAATTCATTCATCTGCGTGATCGAAAAAGAGAATTCGTTTTATAAAAGTAAAAGCTATGTGGAGACGATTGAACATCGATCCTATTTATTTTCTATACAGCATTAAACAATCAAAGGATTACAGATCATTCAGATTTTTTTTTTTTTTTCCAGCTGGGAAATCATCAAATGACCCCTCCCGCTCTGGGTGGAGCGGAAGGGAGTGTCAGACTCTTACTGACTAAAACCCACCCATGTTCCTTCCTTTGCCCTTTATGTTCCGGGGTAGCGGTAACCCTTTCGGACAATCCCGCTGAAGATCATTCTGCTTTCACAGACTTGAAAATATTTTTTCTAATAAAAATATTTACTGGTGCACAACGAACCATGTCATGGGTGAAACCACTCCTATGTTTTATTTGAAGAATCGATTGACATTCAGCCAGCTGCACACTCACTGAGTATACTCTATTACGATTATGCAACATCGAGTGATCGATTTCAAATCGCGATATCTCGTTTATTATTGACGACGGGTCTCGGTATCGGATACCTACCCGTGTTTTCTTATCCCTATATATTACGTTCCGTGCGTTCGGATAACATCTCCACATACAATGGCTGCGAGGGGAAACATGATCGGTATAAAGGAAAGGGCATACGATATCGGCGACTGCCACAGACGTATGTCCCATTATATTTTTGTAAATAAAACAATCTTCTTATAGTATTGTTGTCAGGAAAACAGGAATCAAATATAATATCATATTTTCGAGGATATTAACATTTTCCTCAATAAGGTACTTAGGTACTAGGGTTTTCTCTTGTGCAAGATCTTTCATTGACGTCAATCTCAAATGTCCTCTTCCTGCTGACTCTTAATGAGTTTTAAGATATTCTCGAACAAGTTTTAGGTGCTATATTAATTTTAACAGACATTTTGAAGTGAGAATATTCCAAACAGATGATCACCAGAAACCTGTTTAGTTAGTAGTTAAACAACTTTTAACTAGTTGAAAACAGATTGAAATGCCTCGCTTTAAATAAAAACATGCAGGTTTAACAAAAGACATTGCAAACAATAGTGTTTCAAGCTCATGGGAAATCCAATGCAGGCAATTATGCAGTGTGAAGTTTCTTTGAAAGAGGTACGCAGTATAACATGAAGTTTGAAGGGCGACGATTATTTCCCCTGACATGCTTCCATGCGGCCTTGAGCTCATATATTCGTTATCTATCAGTAAGAGCTTGTTTCAACTGACTACAGTTGAAACAATAGAAAGCAACAGAATCTTTTGGTAGCTTTAATGGGGTTGATAACTACTAAGTTATCAACCCCATTAAAGCTACCGAAAGATTCTCATATCTTAAACTGAGAAAGTTATGGCACTTCACTTGAGGTTTATCTTCACATAAAGGTACAACTTAATAATGAAGGAACATTTTTGGCGCCGAGACTACGTTCTCATACAATACGTGATAAAGAAAGTTCAAAGATTCGTGTTCTTATGTATAATTGTATATAGTTGTTCAAAGGAATAGTTAATACGTTTCGTGGTAATTGAATTTAGTAGCACAATAATAAAGTCGACAACAGACACGCTGCAGTTGATTTGTGGTTAGTTGAAGATAAATTCAGATAGAACACGGTGGAACAATGTCGTGTTCCCAACAAAGTTATGTTTTAACTCAATTAGATATTACGTTATCTCATAACTCTATTAAAATATTATCGCATTTACGGTCTTCGGTTCAGTTTCCTTGGAAATTGAATGATATATCCAAGGTTTTTGGTGAAAATGATAGGGACGTTTTTTCAGATGACTTTTAATTTGTGAGTTCAACGTGTCTTATTTCTGTCTGATAATTTCGATAGATCTCGTTAAATTGATCGCTACTGCTCTTTTGGATAAGTACTAATATTTGTAGAGCAGTGGTGGCCCAGTGGTATCCGCCCTAACTTACGAGATGTAGGTCGTGAGTTCAAACCCAGGCAGACACCTAACTTAGTGCATTTAATTTCATCACCACTGCTCTCAAAACGGTGAAGGAAAACATCGTGAGGGAACCGGCATCTCCTAGAACCAAAAATTTGAATACCCACACTGGGCCCGCGTGGTGGATTATGGCTCACTCCCTCTCACAGAGAGGAGGCCTGTGTCCCAGCAGTGGGAATATTATGTGCTGATTGTGATAACTAATATTTGTTGTTGATATTATTGCTAAATTAAATAAGTATATATTATACGTTTCATTGCTTGGCACGGTTGATATAAAATCTGTTGGCATAAGTTAAAGCTGCCAATCTTATGGAAATAACACGATATATGTACCTGTTTATCGGCATCTACTGTACATATTCATATAGGAGTTTCTTTGTATTTGAGCAGAAACATGGTAAAGTCAGCAGATGTTTACAGTTAAGTCTACAGACATGTTTGGTATTTGCGATACATTTTGGC
This sequence comes from Apamea monoglypha, assembly GCA_911387795.2. NCBI lineage: Eukaryota > Metazoa > Arthropoda > Insecta > Lepidoptera > Noctuidae > Apamea > Apamea monoglypha. The sequence goes on from OU426918.1 coordinate 8,997,885, forward strand.
GAAATTCCATAAGATCGCAAGCAAATCGTCTACCATTTTGACGTTTTAGTAAACAAGTTTAGTTTTTGGGACTAGGGTGAGTAGCTAGAGTACCTCCACCAAATAATCGGATCCCTTCATATAATGCTTTTGATACGAAAACCATTCTTTTGTTGGTAGAGTTCAACAAGCCACTCATCCCGTTAGGAGAACGAAACTGCTGTGAACGCCAAACGATCGCAATTCAAATAGCTCATGAGTTTAAATCAATTAACTCTATAATGGAGTATACAAATAAACAAAAGTCGGTATGTGAAGTGACGTTTGAACTTTCAGCAAAATGTAGATGAATGCTTTCATCTCTTCCATTCTATTTGTAAGCTAGAGGCTGCTCGTTGCACCAGCCACGTGTATCCAATTAACGCCCACTCTGTTAACTAGGCAACGCAGCTAAGCTTTTATTGTATAAAAACAATTCAATACCATTCTACGAACGTAGTTTATTTTCAGCCGACTAAATAGATTTACAGAATCTGCCTACCATACCCAACGAAAAGGGAATCAAAATGAGATTAACCAGAAAAGACCGAGATTAGACTTAGGCTAAAAGATTCATAAAATATTCAGACACACTACTTGAATCGAAGGCCAATTCTCGTAATTTAAAACGTTCAAAATCTAGTCGCAGTCTCACCTCGGCGACAAACAAATGTCAAATGTAGGGAAATTAGAGGTATTTTTGACAGATTGAGACTGAGATCAGACTGTGAATATTCTTAAAATTACGAGAATTGCCTCTCTGATACTCGTAGTAGCATATTTGAGATTGAGCGTGTAACCTGGGGGTCTACTCCGAAGTGGTATCGGCCGAATGTTCGGCCGTTTCCTGCTACGAAGTTACTATTTGGTTCGGTCGGTCCCGATCCTACACTCCTACACTCTATCGAATATTGACTATAGTCCCGACCCAACTGAGCCGATCCGAACTTTTTTCGCATTTTTCAATAATATTCGGTTCGGCCATGTGTTGGTCCGATCCGATCATTCGCACTTTGCACTTCGTAGTAGACCCCCTGTACAATCGGGTTTAAATCTATATTCTGGGTTTAGAATACTAAGGCAGGCAAGTATAACAAAGTTTTGGTCTTCCTAATTTATTGTTATACGCGTCTTATTATCCTTGTATCTACAAGAATACCTATTTATAACAAATATTTATCGGTCAAAACGAGTTTTCGTTATTTATTAAAAGATTTCCTATTTTACCGACGTCATTTAGCTACAATATTTTTTTTACCTACACGTGGAGTAAGCATAAATTTTGCTTACTCAATCTACAGGCATTATTGGCTTAATTTTCACCAAAATCGAAGCGACCTTTGAATTCTACGGCACCAGCCACAGTTCAAAGGGCAGCTTTCAGCTCTGTAAATCAAATAACACGAATGGTAGAACTGATGTACCTTTACTGAAAATTTAAATTGATTTAAAGGCCAGGCATTGGATATTGCTGCATAAAGTTGTGACGTCAAACTCAGTTACTTTGTGACTTGTTGCTCAAAGATCGTCTATCTATACCTACTACAATGTTTCTGCAATATTTCCTTGATCATAATTTTAGAATAACGCGTAGGTTTACGTATTCAAGCTTATTTCTAAGTTTAGTTGGCAATTATCGGGAAAAGCCCTTCCCAGGTGGGCGTAATCTATATAACGTGACAGGTAGGTGTAGAGAAGATCCGCTCGAACGCTATTACAGTTAAATACCGCAGTGAAGGTGAATACAAATTGCTAACGTCTATCTATTCTATATGCCTGTTGCATGGAACAGGACGTGCCTATGGATTTATCATTTATGCTGACGTCGGTAGATGTCTACATACAAATCCTACATACAGTTTCAACAATCCTACAATCCCTTTAATTGTTTTATTTCACGCAAGAGTGGTTTGAGTCGATATTGGACCCTCCCTGTAGCCACCCTACCGTTCATTCGGTTAGTCGAATATTTGATGAGAAACAAAAGATTTTATAGATTTTGCAAATACAATTTGTGAGCTCTACTTATTGTTGATATAGTACCTAACCTAGCTACTGTGGACTGCCAAGTAAAACGCCAATTAGATTGAAGTCGTGATTTTATTTATTATACAGTAATCGTTTTCCTGGTCGTTCATCTTAATGAAAAATGTTCAGTCGGCAAACTTTATTGTCTGCTCGTAAGAACGTCACAGCAAGTAATTTCATTAATAACCGATGGTTTTATTTACAGCTAAAAAGGCATCCATTTAGCATGTCTACATAGTGGTATGGAAAAATGACGGATGCTTTTTACTCTACAACGAACACTTAACGAGGAGTATATTACGAGGTTTTGGTCTGCTTGCCTTTTTGTTCACCCACAACGAACGCTACACTCGGTTCAAGTAATTTACCTACTACCTACGCCACAATATATTGTAGTTAACTATTCGCAAACAAAGCTCGTGTTATTAATTGTTCCGAAAGATTCGTTTTTACGGTAGTGAGCACGGAGGGACGCGCCTGACGCGGTCGCTCCCTAGTGAGTTTAGATAGTCAGCGCGCAATTACTCTAAACATACATAAACCCAGATGAATGTACCGAGCGAGGAGCGAGGATCTTGATGAAAATTCTTATTAAGGTTAATGCCTACGTACTTCGTACATACTCACTAGAAGTAGGTACAACAAAAACAATTACCGTGCAAAGAAAACAATAAGATTTATGAGGCTATTTTCAATGTAACAACAATAAAGTAGGCATGATGTATCCTGCGATTGATTTACAAGTTAAAAACGATCTACATTGTAGACTGTTCTCATGAGGAACATGGACCTACATAGTTATATTTCATAACCTCGTGGCCGCGGCTTTTGTTTTTGACAGTGGCTAAATATACACTGCTATGTTAAAAGGAAATTCAAACATTTTGTGTCGTGTCCGCTACGTATTCAAAACTAGACCGTATGTGGAAGTGTAAAGTACCACGTCTATATGTTTTTGTGACTTATCTAATTTTACCTACGTAATGATTGGGTGTTGCTAGGTTAGGTTAGTCGTAATTCAGTGGGTGCCATAGGAATTTTCCTTAAATTATCCAATTTTTACTAATGTGTGAACTATTCGAGCATGCTGTCTGTTTCCCATACGATGAGCTATCGTGTGGAGTTTGGTTGGTGATATTTTGTGTTTCATAACTGATGATGAAAAAACAGCTAATTTTACTCACGCATCGCGCCTGGTGCGTTCGTCCCAGAATTTCTCCCAAAACGTGGATCTGTTTTTAATTCTGAGCACGCTGGTGCTGAGCGTGCGCGGCAGCGTGCCGCCACCGCTGCCGGCCGCCACGCCGGTGGACATGCTGTGCTCCGACGCGGAGCTCTTGGCGATGAACGTGACGCCGGCGCCCGCGCCGCCCAGCCGCTCCGACTGGGACCCTGACCGCTGCATGACTGCCGCAGTGTCGCTGTCCACTAGCACTGACTCACTACATAACACGCTGTCACGTACGAACACGCGACTGATTGACCTATCGCGCCCCGATCGTCATCGCCCTGACGTCGCACCGTCTCCGACGCCGCGCCCGCGCCGCAGCCCACTAATGACTGTTGTTATTGTCGAGTTTAGTAAGATGACACTCTCGCTCGCTATTATATAAACACTCCTAGCTTCCCAGCTATGCAATGTCAATAGGTATATAAATAACAAATGTTTCAGGCTAATCTCCTATTGGATTGAACACTTCGACATACATATGTTCAGATAACTTTATCACTTTGTCCTTATCGACAGCAGTATTTAAGTGAAACCTGTTGTTTATAACATAAAATATATTATCACATAAGCTTCTAATCTTTAACTAGTTGATAGTCGGTTGTCAAAACTAAAGGTATTCATAAATGTTAGGCCTCATCCTTGGCACCGATTAATAAACGCAGTTTGTGAAGCTCGAGCATTGCGTGCGGGGCCAACCTGTCAGATCAGTGAACGACCTCGACAATGTCCAACCGTTCAACCGCGAATCTCAAACACTCAAGTAAATATAATGCACGGTATGTTTTTTTGCTGAGAACAGTGAGTTGATAGGGGAGATCACTTCGCGTTTGAATAGAACCGATGCTTTAAGTCACATTTTAGTTGGGGTTTCAGTGACGGTAGGGGTTAGTACGGCAGAACAAGAGCTATGTGCATCGCGTGTCGCTGGGCATGAGATGGCGTGTCGCCGGCAGCCCGCGCGGACTATCAATGGAGCCGTGAGCCGCGAGGCGCAGCGGGCGTCCCACTCGCTCGCCCGCCGCCGCCCGGCCGCCCGCGCCTCGCCTCGTGCGAGCCCGAGAGCGCGCGACGCCGCCCGACGATAAATTTGGCGCTAATGGAAACTAGCGACGGTGGGCGCCGGTAATCAATGTTCGACTTGGAAATCGAGGGGCAGTAAGGGTATTATCAATATCAAAGACAAATCAGATATACACGTAGGTACCTGTTAAGGTAAGGCTAAAAGACATCATGCCGGGATGAAAAATATGATAGGCCGGGTACGCCGTACTCTCGGTATCGATTATTTTACATCCAAGGTGCGAGTCGCTTTCAAGTCGCGTGTGTTACATGTGAAGTTACTAGTATTTGTGAAATATTGATGATGGCGATGTTACGACTTTCGACTACTTGTTTATTTTAGTAAACTATTATTATCTATAGTTAACGAGGCAATTCCGTAGCTTTGACAGTCTGATTAAGTAGGTATAACTATCTGAATTTGAAGTTTAAACATGATTGATAGAGTTTTAGCCCGAAAAATGACTACTGAAATAACAACAGTCAATGAAATCAGATGACATGAGTTTGAAAATCTGTGAGCATATTGCTTTTCAGAAACCGGATGTGAGACTTGAATAACATTTTAAACTGCACTTCAATTACGTAATACACTTTCTTTCACAACCCTGAAGAAGTTCCTATACCATTGCTTCATACGTTTGAAAACTCGTTTGCTCGAAAACATAAATAACGCAATGAATGTTGTCGAATTGTCAAAATGAAAGACATTAGTGTGTTACGCAATTACGCCACTGATTATCACAAACTATCTAAGTTTGTGATAATCAGTGGCGTAATTGTTAACGTATAGCATAATTATAGACAACATTATGTCCTACGCCACTTGCCTCCATATAAATTACGTTTAAAGAACCTTAAAAAAACCGTTAAAGATTATATATTCGCAGGTAAAGTTTTGTTGTGTATTAAAGCAATGAATAAAACCGATGTTATCGGAAAATTTAACAATGCTTTTCTATAAATGATCGTGTATTTTGATAATCCCGCAGGGAATGCTTCAAGGCTCTTATTTCTACTCAAAGTTTATACCCGTAGTGAATCATCTTCACATCTACAAATGGTAGTCTGTTTGATTCCTTTGTGTGATGGAAATAAATTCAATTTCTAAGCAAACAATGTTACTTTAGGAAAAATAATGGAGATGCTAAGATAAGAAGATGTGGTTAAAGAAATCTAGGTAGTGCTGAAAGAAATCCTCTGTTCTATGTGATTGAAAATCAAGTACGGGCGTCCATAATCAGCCTACAATGTATCTAGGACATGCCGTCTTTATTATGATTAAATTACTAAGATATATTATAAGATTAAATTATTTACGCAAAGTAAAGCGCCTGGCTGGGTTCGAACCCACGACCTACAACTCGTAAGTCGGGCTGGGCCACCACTGCCCTGGGCCACCCCTGCTACGGGCGTCCATTTACCCCAAAATAAAATGGTTGAGCAAGTACAAAATTATGAAACTATTTATCGAAAGAAATAATTAAATTAATTAATGTCCAAATGCTGCTCATACCATTTCGCACATGTTTCAACAGACAATTAAATATAAGTTTTTAATTAAGAATTGAAGTTGGATTCAATCAATTAAAATGGTGATATTTTCATTCATTTCTTAAAAACTAAAAAAAAAAATGTGATGATATCGTTTTAATTAATGGCCCTCGAAATATGCGCACCTATTGAAGCACCTTTGTATATAGTCAAGTGATTTAAGTACACGTGTAGGGAAGTTTAAGTACATAATCCGTCAGACGGCTTAGAAGATTCAGGATCGCTAAACTGTTTTTAACGATGTTCAATTAAGTCTCATTAGGGAGTTGTCAATCGAGTATCTCACTCAACGATCAATTACGTGCGTCTCTCTCGGGGCCGCTTTATCAAAACCTTTTAGCGTATTCACCTGTATTTTGGTTAGATAGTAGTTAAGGTAAATCAATTGAGAGATATTCGTATGTGTATTGAAGTGTAGTCGATCTATATTTGCCTTTAGTAGTTATCTACAAACAAAATTGAGTTGCAATTCGAATATAGGGTGGCAGGGACATGGACACGCGCAACCTGTTACCACGGACGCAGTATATGATTCTGAACCCCCCTCAGTTGAAAATTTTCGTTGGTTATAAAATAAAAAATTACCGCGTGGGTTAGTTGACACTTTTCTGTGAAATTTCTGTTTTTTTATATAATAGAATAGAATACTCTTTATTTTGTTCACTATATAAATTACAGACAAAGAAAAAAGGGTGGTACAATGGGCGGTCTTATCGCTAAGGGCGATATTTTAAAGACAACCTTTGGTTGGATTAAAAAGGGGAAGGAGAGACAAATACTGTGATTTATAACCGACGAAAAATGTCTATTCTAGGGAGTGGGTCCAGAGTCATGTGCTGAAATCCATGGTTCCAGTTTGCGCTTCAATATCCCTGCCACCCCACATGTTTGCTTTTAAGTTATCTGCAAACAAAATTGAGTTGCAATTCTACTGTACAAAGTTATTCCAAAAATTCCAATTAAATGATCGTAAAGAACAATGCATGGGCATTTCTTTTCAGCCGGTATTTTCAATACAAACGAGATGTAGGTGACGCCAACCAAATAAGCTTTCATTTCATTGTGATGCCTGTTAAATTTTTATAACGACAACTACAGTAAAAAAAATCACCTCCACAATCAAAGGCTTCGATTATAAGTTTGTTAATCTATAGGTACATACAAATAAATAAAATTGACGTGATTGTTTGTTATGTCAAAATAACAGCTTTTTACTAAATGCATATGAAAGTACCTACCATTACTACTAGCAACTACATTACTATCTACCATATAGTACCATATTAGGTACTATATGGTAACAGTACTACAAACATAGTATAGTAAACATTGATTTTTTGGTAAAACAAAAAAAAAAGTTTTAAATTTTTTTCTCTCCGAAATATGTATATTGTATAATTTCCAAACGTCTGTACCAATTTTAATAAAATTTGATATATGTAGAGATACTCTAAATTCTCGGGAACATAGGCATACTTTTTATCAACTTACCATGCGGGCGAAGCCGCGGGCGTAAGCTACTAATTAATAATATGCCAAGCCGATCGATAGAGGTACTTGTGATTTTCATGATACCTTTTACTCTAAATGAGGAACTTTAGAGGGAATAAATCTGACATTTACAAACGAGTCTTAGCAAAGTATCGAATATCTCCAAGGTATCAAAAGTATCATCGATCTTTGAATCCCGTCTCTCTGGTAGATTTACGTAAAATTATTTGAACGAAATCTAATACGCATGGCTGAAACAGCCGAATCCAATAAAATTCGTGTGAAACATGGCTTAATTTGATTCGTTGGTTTTCAAATAGGATCATCTTGTGTAGAGGCAATCACGTTAGAAGCATGCAATATTCGAATTTGATAGTGATATCGAAATATACATATACAGAAGTGGTACGGTACATAGATATATCATGTTCTCTGACATGCTTATTTCCTAAAGTATCTTCTAGAGACTCTGTTTATTCTATCGGTTTTTATTTATTTCCAACTGTCGTTTATTCTGTTTGCTAGAACGAGTTTTTTAACTCATTAAAAATGTTTTGTTCGCATATTTCTTTGCGAAAGTTCGTAAAGACTCATAAAACAACTCTAGAAAAAAAATGTAGTCTTGTGAGGGTCAATATGCAGTATATTATGTGTATATATTATGTATTATGTATATATTTTATGTAATTTGTTTTATGATTCTATTTAATTTTCCTTGAACCCAGAGTCAACAAAAAGCCACCAATAAAAACTTCAGCATGAAGGCTAACTCCTGACACCTGTATCATGAGTTGGAACAAACCATAGCACTACAACACACACCAACAACGAAAGCTCTAAACACAATGAAAGCGAGAATGGAGAGCAAGCCAAGAGAACTGAGACAGTTTATAAAGCGGTGTGGTGCTATTATATGTGCGTAGGTAAGTATACGTACGCTCTGTCCAGTTGTGCCGCCTCGGCCTCCTTGAATCTGCAAGCAATTAAAAAATAAGGAAAAGAAAGAAAGAACGAAGATATCAGAGGACACATATTGTTATGCCACCTAAGCGGGTCAGGTCGCGTTTACAAGTATGCGGGGATCAGCGTCACACCAAGTTTGTGCTAGAGTAGTGTAGTGAGAGGCTCTGTAGAGGTGGCGTAGCATGAAGTGTTCGTCGCGGCTGGTCCTGCGTGCTGTGCCAGTGTGATCAACAGGCGACACGTGACGTCACACACGCCGCAAGCTCGTCGCATGCGGGCACCGAACGTGGCGGCTTGTGAGTAAGCTGGCTACTTGTTAGTCGATCACAACATATACGGTTACATTTTACATAGAACATTATTTAGCTTACTTTGGTCCTGTGTGCGAAGCTGTGTGGCTTCGTTGATTGTATTGTTTCATGCAATTCAGAATGGCGACAAAACCTACGGTGAGTAACATTTATTGATGACAAGTGTAATGTCTTACGTTACACATCAGGTAATACATTGAATAGTATGTCTGAATACTACTGTTGCTACTGCTTCGATATTTTTGCTAACAGTCATGGCACATAAACATTCAATGTAAATGAATATGTAGAACATAATGAAAGATTGTTATCAGTTAAAAATAACACCGTATAGGTACTATTTCAAAACAAATTATCTAGAATCATCGCAAACTTGATGCGATATGAAAAGATAGCTAGCGACGTATCAAGTATTTTGTTGACAGTGATTAAAGTAGTAATTTCTGAACATTTCTCAATGCCCGCCATAATTTTTTATATCAACAATGGTCTCACTATCGTTAACTTTTTTATAATTTGTTTTATGATTCTATTTGATTGTTAGTTTTATATCGAGGATTATGTAGATTAGATCGAAAAACAAGTTGTGCGTCGAAAAACATTTCACAAATTAAGATAATTTATAAAAAAAACTATTAAAACGTACAAATAAAAATATGGTGGTAGATTAGTCATCTGAGTTAAATGTCTGATTTATGTTAAACTGTTAAAATTCCTTATAGTTGGCCAATTAATTTTCATAATGAACGAAACGAATGCCATAATATTTACATAATATATTTATTGAATTTCAAGGATGAGGTCTGCTTTTATTTAGAGCCGTGATGGTTTGGAATGTATTGAATCAAAGTATTTACCTTATGCTAATTCATTTAATTAATAACATTAAATGGTTCAATTGATATTTAGGGTAAATGTATGCTCTGATCATGTTTATATTTACCAAAGTTTTAAAAAGATAGATTTGAATTCAATAATTATTATTGTTTTAGTGAGTAATTAATAGAAAGAATTGTAGTAATTTTGTATTTACAGTGATGACATGACTTATATTATAATAACTTTGTGGTACTTGTTTGATAAGTTTTAATTTGGTCGATGTTTGTTATTCTCAAAAAACAGTGTTTAGTATTCATGAAATCTCGACATTGTATTCTTCTTCAAAAATACTGTAGATACATGTGTTTGTTTACTATTATCAAATACGTTTAATGAAACGTTGGCATGGATCTGATAAAAAAGTATACCTATAAATTAATCTTCCTATAAAGATAAAGGCAAAAAATACACATTCGGTAGTAATTTGTGATAACTTTGCCATTTAAAGGACCTTTTCATGATATTCAATTAATACAGGTCCTTCCTCGAAATCTAAACATTTATGACAGGAACATCCGACAACGAGGTAACGAAGTAATTTAAGTTGCGTCTAATTTACAAAATAATTCCCTTCATCAATTTGTCAATCGACTTCGAGTCAGCCCGTTACGAAAGTATAATGAGTTCCTGCAGCCCTTTGAGATCGAAACAGTAAAGGGCGAACCTTGTAAGGTTTTTAATATCACCGATAGGGTGAGTCCTGAGTCCATAAATTTAATTAAATCTGTAATAAAGTCAAATTCTCCCGACCCACTTCACTCGCACATCACAGAATTACTCAATCATGTGACCTTTTTGTGCAATGTAAAGCTCTTTTCATTGTCTGCAGAGTGATGGGTGACGAGGCGAAATTTGCATCGTGCTCGACTACAATATGAAAGTGTTGCTGTGTGCAGCACAATCCTGCTGGACAAATGATTCAGTTCGCTCCGGCTGTGGGGTGTAAGGTCACCCACTCGTTTTGTTGAAACAGATTTAAGTTATATTGAGTGCATATGTGATATCAAGTATCGAATATAGCGTTCAATTGTACCATGCCTGGAGCATGGATCGTGTGGGCGTGGCGCGTTGGATACGTTCCGTAGCTCGCATGTAGGCAAGGTAGAGATTCATCTAGCTTTGAGTACTTTCAAAGAATCTTACCTTTCGCTGGCGATCGAGCTGTTCCTCGACATCGACTTGGGCGACATCTCGAAGTCGGAGTCTGAGCGGTAGAGGAAGGACTCGCGGCGCTGCGGCATGGCCTGCAGGACGAGCGCGGTGGAGGGCGAGCCCCCCTCGAGGGGGGAGCGCGCACCCCCCGCGCCTCCCGCACCACCCCCATTCTCCACATCGAAGCTGAAACAATAGCACACAGTGATTAATATAACGCAATGTCATGAATAGGTCTTAATCCTGAACATACGAGTACACCGGCAGATAAGCTCAGATAAGACAATCGCCACGCGATTTAAACTCGTTGCGGCGATACTCGTGAGTCAGAGATAAATTCTAAAGCTGATTTATAAATAGAATTTATTGTATCTATCATATCGTAGGTATGGTGGAAATTTTAATAAATCGCAAATTACCCCAATAGCACCGGCATTTGTATGCAGCAAAACTTCTATCAGTTTTGAACAAAATTATTTAATAAACCAATATTTTCTACGCATGGGTTTCCTGTAAAATGAACAACGACCGCACAGTAGGAGAAACATACGTGAAATGTACTCATGACGAGTCGAGACGATATCAAGTCGTGATAATTTGTGTTACGTAGTTTCTGCGTCTATTATTATCAAAGAAAACGATAAAGGGTATAAAACCGTCGTAAATATTGCGGATTTCCCAATCATTTTAATGATTCATTAGTGAACGCAATATCAATTTCATTAATATTGATTGAGTAGGGAACATTACTTCGGAAAACCTTTTTCCGATTGATTTAAGTACTGAAGAAATTGGAGGAAAAGTGATGGATAGTGACGCCAGTGCCATCTGCAGGAAAATCTGAGCAACAGACGCTCGGAAAGTTTCATTGTTGTGTCGCTGTTGGTTGTGTAGTACGAATTGCCGCCGCCAGAGGTCTCTGTATAATACTGAACACAAGATAGTATGATACCACGGAGATTCGCCCCGCCTTAATATTTTGTTCAAAATAAAACCTTTGGAATATGTAATACATATTAATTGTACAGCATAATTAACGTTTATAATATTATATTACAAGGGTTTTCCGGGTATGAACCGTAACTTTAATGAAACTCCTAACTCATTTTTCATCAAATGTAGTCCACGTAGGTATTTTTTTTTATATGCATACAATTATTACCCAATTTAATTTGTTTGTGAATTCGTGAAAAGAAATGGTTGTTCAATAATTTTAATGAAACGCTCAAAAGGTTACTGAATTCCCATTACCCCAGTCCTTCAAATAATACATATAATATTAAATTTATTTTCACATGTTTTATGTGCTACGCTTACGATTGTAGTAAAATCTCCGTAACGGATCCGTAGCACGTCGAAATGAAATGACAATACGTTTAAGAAAACTGTATTTATTATCCCAATTGGTTAGGTAGTCAAATACTATTTAATAAAGTCTTTGTTGATAGTTATTATTTATTGGCTTTTTATTTTTGAGTATTATCTATGGTAGTCTACAAAAGTCTAAGAAAATTACAAAAGCACCTACTCCTCTGTCTACCTCTCATATACAGTGGTTGTACACTTTGCATGGTTTTATAATAAAAGTATTTTCTTGGTTACAAAAGCGTAACACTAAAGTTGTTGGTTATAACGAGGTCATTTACCTTTAAAAACTTCCCAGACATGGAATGTTCACCGTGTTTTAAAAATATGTATTACGAGTAAAAATAGACTAAATACTACCCACTGAGCTTGTTTTTGGAGATCCTAAGTATTTTATTTTACCATAAAATCGATAAAACACAAAATGTCAAAAAGAAAATTCTTCCTTATGACATTTTCTGTTTTATCGATTAAATATAAAAGGGTATTTGCAAAGTCCGCGAGTATCTAATACATCGTAAATCATTTACATTAAGGCTGATTTATGCTAGAACATAAATATCGACCCCTTTATCATTAAGCTTTACCTTAAGTTAAGTAATGATTAAACTCTGTTTAACCATAAGGTTTTTGACGTGTCGCGTCTATGTTGAATTCTAGTCTAACCGCATGCAGCTAAACTGTACCAGTTCTTTACATGAAGCGACTGCCTATCTGACTTCCACTACCCAGTTACTGGGTGTAACACAATTCTCCTTGGCAAGTCTGAACTGTCTGATCTTTGAATGACAGCCAGGACCACCGGCATAACGTGCTTTCGGACACGGAGCGGTCCCGATATGTAATCGATGGTCGGTCACCCATCCATGAACTGCCCTCGGCAAGCGTAGCTTTAAACTTTCGATCGACCCGCACGGCTGTTATTACTTAGGCATCATAAGCTCTTCTCTTAACTCTAAGTAATGCTTATAATTAAAGGGGATAGTCACTATGTGTACACTATACCTACTAATTCATACAAAATACTTTGTATTTGTCACGGTTTGGACTCGGCCCGGCCTTAGCATAATCAGCCTATAACGTTCCCACTGCTGGGACACTAGCCTCCTCTCTGGCAACAGGCCATAATCCACCACGTGGGCCCAGTGCGGGTTGGTAGATATCGCATGTCTTCGAATTTTTTGGTTCTAGGACATGCCGGTTTCCTCACGATGTTTTCCTTCACCGTTTTCAAGTAAAGCGCCTCCCTGGGTTTAAACCCACCACCTACAGCCCGTAAGTCGGGGTCACTACCACTGAGCCACCACTGCTCAGCCCGGCTCGGCCCGGCCTTACCATCCCTTAATCATCGCAGAGCAAGAGTTGTCAAATGCACCTGGATGTCAAAGTCTCCGGTTAAAACGTAGCCAATTATTATATCAGATTTATCCTCTAAGAGCAACGTACCTATGCACCTAGACCTATTACCTTATAAGGTGCGCAACATGATGCCATACGAATTAACAAGAAAAGGAACATTTTCTGATGTTGTTTTGTACTTTGATGACTTAATAACAATGACGGAACAGTAATGACATATTTTTGTATGTCATCTCTCTGACAATATTAGCGGACGTGTGACATGACATACATAACTAAGGAATGTCAAGGCAATTAACAGGAAAGAAATTATCATTTGTTTCCTATGCGTATTGGTTTGCATTTGGATGACTTATTAATAATGACGAATAATACTTGGCAGGCCTATGTCATTATTATGACATGACACATTTATTACAGACATGATATGTGGCCGTGTGTACCACTAATACTTAAGTATGTCTTTCGTGTCTAGTTACGTTTTAAGAATTCACATTTATGATGTCAGGTGCATTCTCCCAAAGTCTTACTCAGTATACAACCAACTTATGACTATTATTAGGCTCAATTTATATTGCCGTGGAACGGAATGGAAGCGATTTTTTTTGGTACAGACGCCAGCAGGTCAAGCTACCCGAAACTGTCAAATTTTCTCAATCAACCTTGAACCTTAATGCTTTAGCGATAAAGTTGAAAATCTATTAAAGAAATTTGACAGATTGTAGTAACTTGATGTGCTGGCGTCCGTACAAAGCATAGTGAACTTTATGTCAATAGTAACGCACAAATTAGATAAACACATACGCACTGGTCGCGCATCTGCTGGAGAATTATCGCGCATTCTCGGGAATTCCCACAGTAACAAGCTCATATCTAGTTTGTACGTTAGACAATTGACATAAAGTTCATTTTGCTATGTACAATATCGTTACGAAAACTCGCTTCCACTCCGTTCCGCGGCAATGTAAATTGAGCCTTAGTGTAATAATGTATACTTATCACTGTAGTCTAAGATATAAGCGAAGCCATTTACAACACGCATTCTTTTTCAGTTCTTGATAATATGGAAACTACAGACAACAGAAAAAAAAAACAAAAAAAAATATTTCCCGAAAGTACGTCCTTCCGCAAAAAAAATTTGGTACCACGGATGTTCCGTGCCTATCATCCTTTAAGCGGATGCTGGCGACTTAAGCAACAACCACTATATTTTCTTAGGTAACGTTTGTTAATGATACAAAAACATAACAATATTGCAGCTGAAGAACAAATTGTAAAGCAAAAAATTAAACGCATTTCCATGTTTCTCTTGCATGAGTGGAGCAGAAAAAATAATAATATTTTCAAATACTAGTTACGTACAGATTTTATATTAAAACGTACTTTATAGAGACTTGCATCTTCAAAGGAATTAAATCCAGTCTTTATGCAATCAATTCTAGGTATACCAGCATCCGGAATAATTGACATAATCACTAAAAGAAAAATCTTATTCAGATCTTAAGTTTGAAATATGAATATTGAATAACGTTGTTTTTAAATATTCATACTTCCCATCTCATCTTTTAATGTAGTGATAATTAAGACTAAAATCCATGATAATTTATAACAATTTAATATTATTTTGTCGTACGTACACTAAGGTAAAGTGTTCCGGAGACCCCTACAAAAAGAGGACATAGAGTAGAAAAATCAATGTTCTATAAATAAGGGCGCATCACACGAGTAATTTCCCCTCTATTATTATACCTGCCGGTGGTACGCCTTCGGAGGGACATTGGGGTTCTTCTCAGCGGTCTGCGGGCTGCGCCCCTCGCACTCCAACGCCGCGGGGCTTCACTCCACCTGACCACATGCCTACCCGTCAGATACCACCAGCCAGCCAGACCAAACACCAAGAGCATACATAAAGTTACCATCTGCTTATTTAACAAGAGCTTTTCGAATGATGTCCTTGTCCTAAATAAGTGGATATGGTAACGATTTATGTATATTTGCTTGGTTTCAATTTTTTATGATTTAGGATGGTTTTCAATGGATTGTCTACATCACAATTTATGGCAATTTTATTATGAACATCTTCTATCACTGGGCAACAAGTTAATAAAATTACCTCCTACCGCCTATTTTTTTTGCATCGCACTTTGATCGTTTGAGATTTTTATCTCAGTTTTTCCATGTAGCAGTAACATAGTTACAGGAAATAAAAGGCTGATTGATAGCTGTATTTAAAATTGAGTTTAATTTTCCCGTGTGGTGCCATGTCTCGCTGATTTGTTTACTATGTCGGAGCTCTTTCGTCGAGCCCCTGTTTTACTGTAGGCTGAGTTACTAGGTGTTCTCGGTAAATAATTTAAAGAACTTAATTACCAAGCGTGGCAACCGACGAATAGAATAATATAATTACGGGGCAGTAGTTCGTCTACATTAAGAAACAGTAAATAAAACTATCGTATTTGTTGGTTCGGATGTATTTTTGGGTTAACAGTCTGTTTAAAACTTAGCCTTACTGGTCAAATTACCTTGAATATTCAATAATCAAATATGACGTCATATTGATAAGTATTCTCACAAGTTTGTTGATTTGACTGGTACTATTCAATATTTTTGAAATTTGGTGTGCCTGATTCAATGATATGATATACATAATCAGAGATGTAATCTAAAATAAGTTTAGTGACGGACGTTCGTAGATATTCAAAACATAATAATACGATAAACACTGACGCATCGGACTATGCGCATTCACCTTTTTCATCTTCGAAATATCGCAGACAGTTGGCATTTTCTACTACACCTATGAATACTAGGTTGTTATGGATAGCTTGTTGTACATACAACACATTCGATGGTACTAGTATACTCACATGAGTATACTCGTACCATCGAATATCGAACTGTTGCTCCTATCACACTTTAACGGGTGTTTACGAAATTTTCTTCAATGTTCGTTTATTATTGGTTTGGGAGCTAGCCAAAATAACTATTCAGATTTTAAACCACGTGTTTTAATGTTACAGTGCAAAAAACATTATTTCTTATCAACGCTGTGCCCAGTGACGAGCTATAAAATTTTCATTACATGACGTATCAATGAATTTAAATATTTTGTTTTATTGATTAACACAAGCTGTTTGATAAATATTCGGATGTAAAATAAAGCTCAAAATTATGAGGTGTAATGTCAGCAGTAAATGTAAATGGCATAGCAATTGGAGGTAGTGGTAAAAGCTGGTAAAAGGTTTAAAGGATCGAGGAAAGAATTTTTTCGTGAAAGAAGTGAAACGGATAAAATTGTTTGTTCCACGTTCCATTCAAACTTTTTTTTCATGAAAATATTTTCATTTTTCATGATTTTCTTTTTAGTTCGTGAACGCCCACTATCGTCGTTTTCCTATTTTGCCGAACAGTCTTTGATTTAAATAAATTATTTAAAATACATTGTACATTAATTTTGACTATACATTTAATTTTTACTATACGTTTAATTTTTGTGAGAGGAATAACATATTAACGTTATGATTTAATTTCCCCTGCTGTATGTTGTTATGTGTATCGGTAAATTTGTAATTCTTAGCCAAGTTTCCTTTATATTTAGAACATAATTTATCATTCATTAGTACATCATTTACTGCTGTCACAAAACTACTATAATTAAATATATTAGCCGAACGTTGACACACAACAGTCGTAAGAATACTTATAAAAATATTCAAAGTATTAGAATTAGAAACTCATGTATTTTTATTAATTATTTGACACGAATTTAAAAATGTGGTGAATGCACCGTTTTAGAAATTGCAACGACTACTACAGGAATGTCAATGCAATAGAAGTGAAAAAAAAATTATGTAAACACAAAAAAACATTTGATAAGACAGACATCTTGATACATTAATTGATAAAGAGCTCAGCTACGTGGGTACAGTTGACAATAGCAGTAGTATCAAATTATTTCTGGCCAACCAGTTAAAAGGAATTTCTTTCATGTCCAAGTTATTCTGGTCCGTTGGCTCTTTTTACACCGAGTGTCACATATTGAACCTTTCTACTCAGGGCCGGTCTGTGTGCTAGATATTCGATTGAAAAGAATACTGGGCTTATTGTTTAGAGCCTATTTTAATACACAGAGGACAATTGTGCAAACATACAGGTTTAGAGAATATGTAGGATAAGAATTCATATATCATTATTTCCATTGTCACAGTTCTCCACCCGCTTCTATGTAGGTATAAGCTCAAGTTTCTCGCTACGTAAATTTTATTCCGACAGCTGAATGGGGTTGAAAAAGTCCAGGATTCGCGTCAAATATTGTTCTTTAACAAAAGGAACGAAAGGACGGTTGCATCATGCAACGTTGAAGAAACAAGCATCGTGTGAATTGTTATTTCCCTGCTCTTTGAAATAGCTTTCGAAATATAATTTCCCGACTGGCTTTACAACATTTCCTTGTTGTTTCGCAGAGCTTCTAGTTTTATTAGTGACTAAAGCCACATTGCTGTGTCGTGACTCGGGATACACTAATCATACGAATCTTCAGGACTACATCAAATCACAACGAGTTTTAATTGGCTAACACTGCGTCAGAAAGCGTCACAACACAGTAATATGAATCCGGCTTTATTGTACGATAAAATAAAATCAAAGATAAAACTAAATTTAATCAACTGAACTTCAAACCGATCAATGTACAAGTAGGTATTATACCTAAGAATAGGTACGTCATGTATAATAAAATAATTATCTCCTATCGGCGTATCTACATTGTGCAGAATTCATTAAGTAGGTACCTGTAGATTAAAACCATTGTAATAAACGTCATTGGACATAACTAAATATATCTCAATTGCATCAACATATCTAAGTCTCATTAAATGATTTTATCGTGTCCCCTGTGATTAATGTTTTAAAAGTAATGCGATGGTATCTGTTTAATGAATTTTTGTTGTTATGTTCATGAAATTCGTTGTTTGATAAGTTGTTTATGACTGTTGCGACAGTCAATGATATCATTGATTGTCCCTGTTCGGTGAATGAACGTGTGTGGACCTCTTAGGGTGGTCGCCACTACTGGTCTGGCTGGAGCTGGTGGTGGTGGTGCTGAGCGTGGACAGGTCGCTGGAGGCGCGCGCCGAGCGCAGGCGAGGCAGCACGGGCGCCTCCTCCGCCTCGGGAGAGGACGCCGGCTCGCACGCCCAGCCCAGCGCGCGCGCCGCCGACCACACCGCAAACACGAATGTCAACATCATCGGCTTATCGAGCCACGCGCCGCCCTCGACCCCTGCCCGCACCCCAACAACACTCCCGTGGAAACCAAAACATCGGTCCGAGTTCACACTTGCATATTTCCGCACAGTCTCAGTCAGAAGCAGTCAATAACCGGTGCTGTGTTCCATGAGTGACAGCGTCAGCGTGGCAGCACATTGGTCGCACGTGCACGCGGCGGTGGAGCGCGCTTCACACGCCCGCGCGGCTCGCACTACACTGGGCTCGCCGCCGAGCCGCCGACACGCGCTCTATACTATGCACTTGTGTTATCGTCATTATTGATAGTTATTAGCTAGACAACTACACGTTCACATCGTTAATAAGTACAACAAACACTAATTAAACATATTCGTGGCAGGGTCAAGTATGAATTGTTTGCAGTTATTGTCACATCACCGACCTCGCAATCATCGTCCTCGCAATCGTCTTATCATAATAGCACAACAAATCGTGGGTGAAGCACACGTTACGGAATGCCACTAATAGTATCAGCGATCGTGCGTGTAGATATTATGATGTGCATCGCGGACGGCGTGACGCGGCTGCCAATGTTGACGTTGCGCGGCGCGGGGAACGTGAGCGGCCGACGTCACTCACTGCTTGGCTCACCCGCGCCGCCACTCACTGAAAGGGCACGTTCTATATTTATATGTGACCCACAATTACATCACTGCTAGAAAACAATGTCAATGCGTCATTTATTTGTATTGTTTTCGACACGGTATCACTTGTTGCACGCGCGTTCCGAGTCGGCAGGGGAGCCGTGTCGCTGCAAGCGTCGAATCGATCTCGACGGCAGTGTCTAAGCGGATGTGCGTGGCAAGGTGTGCAGCGCGCCGGTAGATCGTGTCGACGTCGTGTCGGACAGGAGCTCCGTCACAGAGCATCCTGCGGCTGCCCGGCGGCCATGTTGGCACCGCCATTTTGCCGGGGGTCGAACGGGGCGAGCCGCATGCGTACGCCGGCACGCAACTCTTGTGTAGGAAATGACGAAAGTCACCAACGCCGCCGAGCAGATATGGTGCTTATGTCGCCTACTTAAGAGCCACTTTCAAGTACCATGCAAAGTGCGTTCGTTTATAGGTCAAGCGAAAACCTAAAGTCTTCACTGAAGCTTGCTACGAATCACAACCACTGAATTCGGTTTAATACATTCGTAAGGCTTCACAGATTACATTTTAAGAGTTACGTTTCACATTGATTTACCTGTCCACGAGGCAGTTACACAAATCCACCCCTCGGGTTATCGTCCGAGGGGTTGAGTTGATTGCCCTGATTTTTTGGTTAAAAAAATATAATTATGGTATCAGAAAATTATTCTAAGGCTATGATTGGGAACTTTATACTTGAAGATTCTACGGAAAAAATAAACACTCATCATACCTACTAGTAAAATTTAAAAACATTCCTATATAAAGCCATTCAAACTTACAGTGCTTTATTCATTTCCAATTATAGATTTTTCATTCAACTTGCAAGCTTTAATTTAAAAAAATCGGTAAACAACGACATGTTCTAAGCCATCGCGATGACAAACCGTCGAATCACCCTAGTTTAGTCTCACTTTCATAGAGGTCGATGACTCGTAATCTAATTAAAAGTCGGTAGAGTATAAAGTAGTTATGTTTTATTGGTTTGTCGCGTAGCTGGCCGCCTTGAACTTGACCGCGGTGCCACTGCCCTTTATACGGGTGCACCCTACATCACATCCGGGGGTACATTTGCATTGATCTTTTGCATAATAAGAGAGAAACCTTTGAATGCTGTAGAAATGTACAGGAATAATTTTATAGGTCTACGAAATTTTGCTACAATCGTAGACTCCGTAGCTGCGTAGACTCGTAGCCTCGTAGGCTTTTGAGATTACAGGAACTACGGTTAAAAATTTAATTGGTATATTAGCCGTATTCCTGTAATTATATTTGATTAATAATTTATTTATAAGTATAAAAATAATGTATTAGGTGTGTTGAAACTGCCCGTTACTCGTCCCTAGAGGTTCATCAGAACAACAGCGTCAGACAGCAACCTTTTTGGTGCAGCCATGTAGCACACACTATTGTTGTTAAAACATTAGATATTTTCACTTTCTGATTTTGTTATTTGTGTTTTGTGTTTCACGAACGTTATTCTTTCTGTATTTCTAAAGGTAAGCACAACAAACAACGTAACCACCTGTGGAACGAGAAAAACACATAATCATTCTAGAAAACAACAGGCTATTAGAGAGGACACCTGTAATAGAAATACATGATGGCTTCACTCGTAAATACAGCCCTACGATTGACAGTGTATATTTCACGTGAGCCGGCACAATACCTTATTGTACTTGTTACCTTGGCTTGTAATGACCGGACTGTCTACCATATTATTACGCTTGTGGCCGAAGATAATTAGTGTGGGAATGCACGTAGATGCAATTATGGCGAACGTCGGAGGCTGATTGTACTATGTATTATGAATGTACTCTATTGCCTACAATATGCATAATTATTTAATTAGCTGAGAGGAATCTTGGTAAACCTGATTATATGTAACCGGATAGTTGATAAATGGATTTAATTTGAAGTGGTTACGTATCACTTAATAGCCATAGTTCAGTACCGTAATGTACATTTAGGTACGTTTTGGATAAAGCATAACAATAATATTTATTATACAGGGTTAGCCCTTTGATTATTTCCCCTCCTTTTAATATACTTGTACATAGATTTTTATTTCATTTATTTATAAATTAATTAATATTATTTCTTAAAATATAAAAAAAAAAACTAAGTATAAAAAATATAAAAAAATAGTTATTCACCGATGTCGGAGCAGGGTCTCAGGGCTCGGGTGCATAGTATTGTTATTATTTTAAGAATGCTAGCTTTTTAAATTATATGTATAAATATGTCTAAGTTAATGAAATGAAATATTTTTGGGACCATAAAAAACGATCAACATGGTTATTTTAAACTGGCTAGCCAATCGATATGGATATCTAAACATGATAAAGCAATAAATAGTTAATTAATAATAAGTTAAGTTATAGATAATTAGTCTTTTAATTTTGTACCTAGTGTAAATAGTTATTTAAAGAATAAACAATTTCGTTAGATAAATAGCAATGAATTAATTTGATGAATTTTTTTGTGGGGTCAGCCACCGCAGTTGTTATAGTCACTTGAAACATCAGTTAAAAATGTTGATAAATCTAGTGGTACAAAATTTGAAACATTTTCTTAGATATATTGTAAAATACGACTAAAGACGTACTAGTATCTCTGTCTTCACTTACATATAACTGAAGATCCAGTAATCTAATTTACGTGATTTTTTTTATTAAATTCATAGATATTTTCTCTGGATATATGCGGGGAGCACAGTCAGTATTTATACTACTTTTTTCAAATTTAAATTTATTTATTTTTGATACTACTTAACATAAAAAACACAACACAAAAAATAAAAAACAAAAATAAATAACATAAAAAAAATATTGTATCGCTATGCGAACCCTTGCAAGGCAAACAAATATTGTCTATACAGTAATAGTTGCAGTACAGGTAGTATCACCTAAGTAATTATAAAAAATACTGCTAAGAAACCGTCTTAAATCTTTAGCAATAAAATAAACAAATAAAAAAATAATCGTAACGGTATTAATTAATAGCTAGCTAAACTTCATAAGCAAAGTAAGCAGTAAGTAGCATAAGCATAGCGTATTCAGCCTATAACGTTCCCACTGCTGGGACACAGGCCTCCTCTCTGTGAGAGCGAGTGGGCTGTAATCTACCACGCGTGCCCAGTGCGGGTTTGTCAGTAATCACTAAGTAAGTAAGTAATCAGTAAGGTAAAAAATAAATCTGAGAATAAGTCATTATGTTTTTTTTATTTTTCTTCTAAATATTCATTAATAATGTGTATGCTTTCTATATTAGGAACCTATGGAGTGTTTTTTGAAAGTATTTTAGTCTTTTGAAGCTTTTCTAGATTTAGGTGGCTTGTTAAATATTTTTGGAGCCATTCCTAGAAAACTTTTGAGAACGGGGTTAGGGGAGTTTTTTACTTAAGTGCACCTTTTTTCTAACGATTCTGAGTAAGTAGGTTAAAATCAAAATGCTTTCATCCTTCGAGGAAATCGGTAAGCATGATACCTAATGTTATAAGTTTTTCCTGTTCATTGTCTGTAATAGGAGCTTGGTTTTTACCAGTGGTCAATTAATGATGCTAGGAAGGAAAAATTCTCTTAAGTACCGGTTTTTAACATTTCCTTATTATTACAAAGTGACACACGAATGAAAGATGAAGATAATTTGAATACTAGTTATCTTTATGAATGAATTTACCGCGACTTTCCTTTAAAATAAATCATCATAGAAATTTCTAAAAACTTAAACAACCTCTTTACCTGGATTTAATTAAAGATGCTGGGTAGGAAAAGTACCCACGGTTTTAACTTTTCCTTATTATAAAAAAAATACACTTGATTGGAAGATTGAAGATAATTAGAAAATTAGTTATTTTTATTGCGACTTTCCTTTTAAATAAATTGTCACAAAAATCCCTGAAGACTCAAACAACATCTGTTCAAAACAGATCGTTTATGAAGCGATTTGCACGCGATCGCTGTATAACATCATTAAGAAGCGCTGCAGCGAACTATCACAGTAAGCAGTCATTGTGTATTAAGGGAGGTTAGGAGCTAATCGCATTGCCTCCGAAGCCCACTAGGATGCAATTACCCACTTGCTACCAGGGGTGTTCATCACACAAGCCGCTGGGGAACCTCTTACAACCATTAGATTGGTTTAGAAGCTATGTGTGACTAGGTATCGGATACGGTAGCAATCGGTTTCGTGTGTAAGTAGTATCAGAGTGACTTGCTGATGTTTATCTTGGTGTCTAGTGATATTCTTGGATTTAGTTTTGAACTGTAATGCAACGTATGTATATGAAAAGGCATATTTTTGTCATCATGACTAAGTTAGAGTAAAAGTTATATTTGTGAGATAAAGTATTCAATATAGATTAAGAGTGAAATCGCTTATTTGTATGTAACAGTCATGATTTGACAAAAAATCAGTGTATAATTATTTTTACCAGTCAAATGAATTGAATTAATTTTAATAATATTAGTACAGAACGCATCGTTCTGTATCTTCAGATACTTTAGCACAGGTACCTATGATCGGTTGCAAATGTGTACGCCTGTATTTCGCAAAGGGGTAGGCAGAGGACTATACTACATCTTGTTTCGCCGACTATTTTAAAGTCCCATATAAAAAGGGAAGAGCTTATCGCCAAAATTAGGACACCAACTGCTACAGAGAAATTCCTTCAGGCAAACTTTAAACTTCATGAACTTCTAATCCTATAAAAAAAAAAAAAAAATTATTCAAGTATTCAAGTATAAAGTAAAGTTAAACTATGATTTACATTAATTACAATCGAGGAAAGTTAAATTCTAACTGTAATGTACCTGCCTGATCTTGGTTTTTGAAAAACCTGTGTTACAGGCCATCAATTTACATCTCATCTCTCTCTCTCTCTCTGTCTCTCGTCTCTCTCATCTTTTTTTTTTTTCTTTCTTTCCTTCTTCTTTTTTTTTTTTTTTTTTTTTTTTTTTTTTTTTTTTTTTTTTTTTTTTTTTTTTTTTTTTTTTCAATGACTTTACCAGTTACTACTTGGATATAAAACTAAACTATATTATATATTAAAACTAGGTTAAGTAAGATAACAATAATGTTTAAATAAATTAACGAATAATATTAAAGTAGATAAAGTGGAGATATACCAAAGCCCAAAATAATATTAGAAACTAGTAGTACCTAATATGGAAGAAGAAATGGGTGAAACCTTTTAAAATTTATTTTAGACTAAACTAAACATGTGACACTAGTCTGTGAAAGACTGGTGGCTGCACTAGGAATACCTGTGTAGCAAATCACCAGTGGCTGCTATGTAGATATTATGAGTACCCACCCACACATAAGTAAATAGATATCCATACCCATCCCTATGCCTAAATGAGATGTTATGATACAATCCGTCTGGATTTTTCTTCTCTATAGATGGGTACAAGTGTCTTCTTATATCCATCTATAGAGATGAAAAATATGCCTGTGCTAATTAATGAGGTAAGTAGATGCTTTATAAATTTTCTATAAAACTTGTGTACCAAAGGGGATATCCGCAACGAATAATATTTACAAGCTTATTGGATGTATATTTTGCCTTAAACCATTGCCACTTTATAACAGCTTACACCTAAAGATAGCTAGCGAATTTGCTTCAAAATAAACTTGTAATTTTCATACAAAGACAAATGTTTAGCAAGATAAAACGATAGAAGGTTAGGAAGCTATGCTTGCCGCGGTAGTGGATGGCACCATCCATTACATATCAAGACCCCTCCGTGCCTCAGAAAGCACGTTAAGCCGCTGGTCCCAGTCAAAGATTTACGAATAACAATTCGTAAATCTTTGACAGTTGTTACGCGTCAGAAGCCGAAAAAGTCTGACAACCGGTCTTACCAAGGTGTATCGTGATACCCAGTAATTGGGTTATGGAGGTCAGATAGGCAGATTGATTGAAGTGATGTAGGCAGATAGGAAGTATGATTCCTACCTACAATTTAATTAACAGGAAAAGTGAAAGAGCTATTTCAATGTTTCAAATAATTCCATATTATGGTACCTACCTACTTCTGATATATTACTTTTGTTATTTTCCCTACCCGGTGGTTACCTAGACTACGTCAACGTAGGTTGAGTTAATATTAGTAGGTACCTCTAAAAGATATAATAATGACAGCGAAGTGCCTATTTTTATTATCTGATGGCATTTAAGTAAGCGATCAAAGGAAGCAAGGTTGTATAGGTAAATTATCTATAACTAACTATACATTTTATAAATTAAAGTCGCTTTTAGAGTCTGTCTGTGTGACCACGTTGTTCTTTTAAACTACGCAACTGACTTTGATACGGTTTTCACCATCATTTAGAGAACGTATTCCGGAAGGTTTATGTGTATATTACATTAATATTAAATCGTAAAAAGCAGGTGGGTCGCTAGTGACGTTTAAATTGCATAAATTATTTATTCAGATGATTGATTTAGATAAATATTTACAAAATAGGGCTTTAAACTGTAGGTAGGTAAGAAATAATTGGATTCTTCCTGAACTAGGAAATAAACCTGTATCTCAGGTATTTCAATCAAGTGCTTATAATTAGGTATATTTTGAGTTGTTTGAATCTAATGTCAGGATCGTAGCAGGTGGCGTTCTGTAATTTCTGCCTACTTTCATGAGAAGAAGGCTTGAGTTTATGTATGTATGAATCTAATAAGTGTAGAAGGAAAGTTTGAGCCTGGTAAGTAATCTTTCATTCGGGTCTAGGATTCTAAGAAATATAAGTTTTGAAACTGGCCTTGTCAAAACACAGGTGCAAAGTAAATGAGAAGTAGTAAAAGTGTTTGAAGTCTGTGTGTGTCACTTTATTACTCAGAATACCCATTGGCTTTAGCGAGAGCCGCAGCACAAGAGAATATTTTTTAGCGTTCCTGGGTAAATAAAACTACGTAGAAAACTGCACTGACATCCACACCAGTGATTTCGTTTTTGCCTGCACAGACAAAACGTAAACACACAGCTTAATAGTAAGAAGATACATAGGTACTTCGTAGACCTAGCAACGTTTTATGAAGAAGATACATAGGTACTTCGTAGACTAAGCAACGTTTTATGTAGATACGTTTCATTTCATTTGTCTCTCTTTAATTTTAATCCATCCAAAGGTTGTCTTTAAAAGATCCCTCTTAGCGATAAGACCGCCCATTGTGTCACCCTTTGTAAAATTTTATATATTTATTTTCTATAAATTTGTATCGTGTACAATAAAGAGTATTCTATCAAGTTTGATATAAAAATTAAAATGCGTCATCATCATTCTCCTGCCCTTATCCCAATTTATTTGGGGTTGCCGCAACATGTCTTTTTCTATCATGCTTCTCTATTAGTCGTCATCTCGGTAGATACCCCGTTTCTAAATACTAAAATGGCTCCTATGTTTTAAAGCGTTTGCTGGCATGATATGCTTTTATTAAAAAAAAAAAATCCGATTGTGTTTGAATATTGATCCTTACTTAATTATTTATAGGCAAGCTAGAAACCCGCCCCTGCTTCGCACGGTTTTAAGAGTTGACAAAACATCGAGATTTCTTACAATTTTGAGTTAGTATGCATGTATAAAACATAAGCCTTTCGAAATAAATTGTCTGAATAATGGTGAAAACCCCATCAAAATCCATTGAGTAGTTCAGAACAAGTAAGCAGTGGACACAGGAAGACACAAAAAGCGACTAAGTTTTACACTATTAATAGATGAAGAAACGAAATAAATTTCTTATTTCTATCTATTTAAAAGTTAAAGAATTCGCTAGGGGAACCCGAAAATGACACGTTTGCTGGTGCGCTTGGGCTTTATTTCTGTCTATACTTAAATAGAAATATAAGGCTACTATTCTTTTCTATTTTTCTTATTCTTTTAAGCTGACATCAAACACATGAAAATTTTGTAAAAGCTGACATAGTATGGAAGTTTAGACAGAAATAAAGCTACAAATCAATTAATAGTTTGCTCATTAATTTAAACATATTTACATACGTGCCATAATGAAATGCTGATTTGTGCCAATTAACACGGCCTGCGTTTGTTTACAAATTAGGCTAATGTGTATTATTGGACTGGCTTTTACAAGGACTAACTGATTTAATTATTTAATAGCTTTCGATTCATCTAGTATTATTTTAATCAAGTAATTGTTTATTCCGGAAAGCTTGGTATCAGATCAGAACTGCACCCTAATTGATAACACATTATCAATCTAAATCTGAATAATTTTGAAGGATATTGCTAATCCGTTGCTTTATAAGTTCGAACAATTTGTCTGCTCAACAACGTAAATACGCAATGAATGTTGTTGAACTGTCAAAATGAAACCTATTGCTACTGATAGTGTGTTACGCAATTACCTCGCAGGTTGGTTCTAAATAGTGCTTCATTTTCACTTTATAGAAAAATAAATTAAGACTAATTGAAGGAATACTTAAGTTTTTCATAAATATGCAGTTAAAAATCCCCGAACTCAAGAGTTTGGGCGCTAAGTAAAGCTCTTGATCGTGCCGTTGGAAATAATGGCTCCTTGTGGATTTCAAAACTTTGCTGGCTATTTAAAAGGTAGAGAATAACACTAGCTTTTCCCCCGACTTTGATCGCACTGCCCATCTAAGATACATTTATCAGATGATGTACATTTTGTGGTAGTTGTGTGAGGGATAAACCAAACAGTGTCTTTTCTGGAAACGATAGGCCAACCATTCTGATCCCATGGGTATAAAAGGTGACTAAGAGGTGTAATCACGTTGTAGGGTTTACCTAAGCCAATAGGAGACCCTCCAATCTATCACCAATGACCACTATTACCACTATTTTCCTCACGCAGCGATTACCAAGACCATTACTGTAATCACATTGAAACCGTTGTTTATGTGTTTCATTAAATGTGAAGCTTACATTCTTCCAGTAACTTTTTAAGTCTTTTAAAAGCTGAGCAATCATTTTGTTAGGAATTACAATAATCATTAACTATCAAAAATAATAATAAAAGGAAAACATCGTGAGGGAACCGGCATGTCCTATAGCCAAAAATTCGAAGACGTGACATCTACCAAGCCACACTTGGGCCCGCGTTGTGGATTACGGCCCACTCCCTCTCACAGAAAGGAGGCCTGTGTCGCACAAATGGGAACATTATTGGCTGATTAAGTTATGTATTAACTACCTACAGAGCCTAATTTATATTTACAGCAGCAAATGAAGGTAATTGTCGCTATACAACCTCCGTATATCCAACAAATTATCGATAACACGCTATAATACAATTTACTTATAAACGATGTTGACAATGGGATACGAAAATTGCTGCCATAATTCAACAAAAGAGACTATTACTTGTGTACACAAATTATTATCACATAAGCGTTAATATTTTATGCCATTGTTGGGATTTGTATGAGTCTTAAAGCTTGAATAAACTGCAGAAAAATAAATATCACACCTCGCAGTTTCGGTCCTAGGTCAAATTTGGACGAATATTTTTGCCGTGGGAAAAGGTTTACAGATCACGTTTGCCTACCGACGCAAAATGAAATAAAATCGGACTAAACTAGATACGGGTCAGAGAGATTCAACATTTTTCGAAAGTTCAATAGGTAGCTTTGGAACTATTCGTAAAAATCGTCTACGTCACGGCTATCTATTTTATAAGTGGACAGATTTAGATGAAGTCGGGTTCTTATTAAAACCTTTTTGTACGGAACTCTAAAATTTATTCATTACTTAGCGTCAGATTATACATTCCGCTTTAACTTCGGCCATATTTAGCTTCGGTCGAACACTTTTATTACTAGATTTTTATGAACAAAATTACGGGATATTCATCCATATTATTTCTTGATTGAAGTTGGAAATATTTTACCATAATGTTCTTCTGCTTTTTCGCCCGTACTTTGATGGAGCTTTTAGAAAAACATCATTAGGAAACGTTATTTTTTCATGAGCAGAAAATAATTATTTCTAAAGAGACACATAGACAGGGTAGCGAACGACATCTAGCTACCCTTAACGTAAACCTGACGTAACGCCACCAGTGAGCACCCTCACTGACGGCTACCCTACATGTAACTAAAAG
This sequence comes from Apamea monoglypha, assembly GCA_911387795.2. Classification (NCBI taxonomy): domain Eukaryota; kingdom Metazoa; phylum Arthropoda; class Insecta; order Lepidoptera; family Noctuidae; genus Apamea; species Apamea monoglypha. The sequence continues at coordinate 9,027,300 of OU426918.1, forward strand.
GCGCTTACAACCGACAGATGGCGGTAGGGTCGCTCGACATCATAAAATCGAAATTAATTCCGCGACACAGCTTCACTGGCGGACTTATCCCGGTTTCTGAAACCATGAACAATCCTGTGGTAAGTCTAGAGATTTCTCAATAATTTGATTGGCTATAGCTAAGTTGTGCATCCAATCACAACAATTATCATGGGATTTGATAGCACATTTCTTAATCCGAGATTTGACTAATCTTATAGAAACCGAAGGCAGGAAAATCCAGCCGCTGTGGCATAAGCATCTACGTTATCGATTTGTGGGAGAAGTTTATGCATAAAGTAGGGTATGTCAACGTGTTTATGTATGTTTTTGTTTACATTTTGACTTGCCAATTTGTCACGATAAGTTTTCTTCTCTTATGAATAAGGACCTTTCTGTCGGTAGGTAGATATTTCGAAACAAACACGTGTAAACAAATAATAAAACCGTACCGATACACAGGGCAGAACCAGGCAGCCCCAAAACAAGCTATGGACTGTTCCAAAAGTATTTCTGTAAAGGAAATTAGTAATACGTTCATCTGTATTTAGGTTTTTTACCTTATTGTAATTGAAAAATCATTGAAGAAACAAGAATAAACTTAACTTCAATTTTCTACTGGAAAATATCTAGGTGATTTAAAATTACAATTTCGGGCTCAAAAACACTCAAATTGTACGTGGCTGTACTAATATTGATAGGTACAGGTACTTTTTCTGATACATTTGTTTACATTTTCATCAGATACTTTTGGACCAGATCATACGTTCTACCGTGTTGTTACAGTTACCGGGTGTGATGCGGGTGGTCCTCCTGACTGCTGCTGCGCTTCCTCTTGCGTCGGAAGCACCAGTCCTGGCCCATCGCATCACAGCGCGCGCGCCGCGAGCCGCCCCCGCCCAGGTCTCGCTCTACGCCGAACCTTCCATGCTTAATACTGGGCACACAACCTTCGAGTGATACAGGAACACTGTTCGACCATCACATGTTGCTTCTTAAGTACTTATTTCGCTGAGGAGTATCGTTGTTCGTTCAAAATTTCATTGTTTTAATTGATTTATGGGTTATCGTTGGATTGCTGTGGTTTTTATTTACATTAGTTTTGTTAAAACGAGCTTCCGGGTTATTTCTTATTTAATCGTTAGGAACGTTTGCGGGGTACTTTATTTAACAAGTACACTCTCTTAAGACGTGACGTGACTGCAGAAACTGTGCTACGACGTTGAACGGTTGAGTGTGTATATAATAGAAAATAATTTTAGATAATAGTAAATGACTTGCATTTACCTATAGTGAGGATGTATGATGACGATATGTTATTTTTTAAATTAAAAATAAAAGGCAAATGATATGACGATTTCCCGTATTTGATAAACAAACTTCATATAATTAATACGACTGTAACACGAACAATAAGAGAACTTTCAATATAAATGCGAATGAAAGTACTAAGTAACCCTGCTGTGCTATCGAGCTGTTCTGTACAGCTAACAACAGTTGTTATTGTTGAGCTGAGCACTAAAGTATGATCGTGAGTTGCTGATTAATGTTCTAGTTAATGTCTAGCTTTCAGAAAGCCAGAGGAGGTAGTTCCACAGTACTTTACTCCCTACCGTTCCCCTTCTAATATTACAGGGGCGTACCAAGCTTTTCCATTAACTTGCAACACTTCGAAGTACTTCATCTAAAAACAATTTACTCCCAGTTAATGGATAAAAGAAGTTTAGTATTTTGTAATAAAAATAAAAGAGAATTTTCTTGATGCTACCGCGATTGTTGATTGTGGAGATTAAATCTTAAAGTAAACAGTTGACCGATTTTTAATGAAATGGATATTAAAATGTGTGTTTAAAAATGTCGAATAAACAATTAAAAAACATTTTTTTCTATCTAGGATAGCATAGGATCAGTTGAGATTGTAACAATGCCTCAGTATTATGTACTTGAGCAAACATTATCATTTGTTGTGTAGTCTCTTAAAATATCTTAGATAACATTGATTGATCGAGAACAACCAAAACATTTTATAGGTATCGTATAAAAAATGCTACACCGACTATGCATGTTACCACCCTATACCATGTTTGAAGCAAAAGGAAATGTGAATCTTTGAAACCAAGTGGCGAAAAATATTCAAAATCAAATAAGAAATTTCCGAGGCCATATTGAAATATGGAACGAGGAAGCGTTTGTAATCACAAGTGCTTGTTCAGATCTAGTGTTTTTAGCTTTGAGGGATAAAGCGTAAAAACATAAAGCTACACGTGTTTTTTAGGCACAATGTATCAACGCACATGTGCATTTCACTAAGAGCAGTGGTGGCTAAGTGGTAGCGGCCGCGACTTACGAATTGTAGGTTCTAACCACAGAACAGATAAAAGTTATCTGTTCTGTGGTTCTAACCCAGACAGGTGCTTTACTCTGTGTAAATTATTCCATCACTAATGCTCTCAAAACGGTGAAGGAAAACATCGTTAGGAAACCGGCATGTCCTAAAACCAAAAATTCGAAGACATGTTACCTTTATCAACCCGCCCTGGGCCTGCGTACTGGATCCCAGCAGTAGGAACATTAAAGGCTGATTATGCTATCAATGCACGTATGCTTTTGAACAATCTATTAGGTCTAAGGTATAGACCTGCGTCAATTGGCACCCTGGACACATTTAAATACCTTAGAAAAGGGGTCACCAATTTATGCAAGCATTTATTCTAGAGTCACCTTGTTGAGTCCAGTATGCGTGTGGAACTTGGCACCTCTTACCTACAACATGTTGAATGCTAATCGATTCCCTCACGTGCTGGCACGCATATTGTGTAGGTACTGTGAATGCAGTTTACTTGACTATTTGCACGAGTAGATTGCTACAGTACCTGGCTGTAAATATGACACATACATGTTTTAGAAAAAAGTTCTGCACTGAAGAGCATACAGTCCTTTCACAGTTATTCTACCTCTGATTTTGCATCACTGTTCAAATCACAGTGATCTTTATACTCATTCTAATAAGGTTGCTGTTAGGTTGCTGCCACTGACAAGATCCGTAATCCACCACGCGGGCCCAGTGCGGGTTGGTGGATGTCTTAAATTTTTAGTCCGTATTGTCGTGTCTTCACGAGGTTTTTCTTCACCGTTTTGAGAGCAGTGGTGATGAAATAAAGTGTCTCTGGTTCGGTCTGGTTTCGAACCTACGACCTGCAACTCGTAAGTCGCGGCCGTTTCTAATAGGTCACCATTGCTCGGTGAGCAAGTAAAAGAATTTGAAGTGGTTAGTAGAATTAGAACTACGTGGTTAAATTTCCCTTAAAGCTGCATTTGTTTGGCTTTCGTAACACATTTACTTGGTAAAGTTAATACGATCAGGTTGCTTGCAATGATACCCTTGTTTGTAGCTACGTACCAAGAACAGTATTGCTATTTTGTAGAAATCTCACCGTAAAAGCTTACGTGGTGAAGTGAATTGTTACTCCATCAGCCGAGCGATACTACCAAACCGGCTGTACTGATGCTGTGTCATTTATCAAATACGCTGATAGAATACAGATAGCATGGCATTAAATTTTTTTTTCTAAACTTTTATTCAATATGAATAATGCGTTATTCATAGGGGTTGATTGCATGATACTTTTGTCGTATTGAATAAATAACAAATTTTATTTGTGTTTCTATTTATATGAAATACCTTTCAATATCAGTTTACGATAATATTTTGGTGTTTATCGCGACAACAAGTAATCTTGATACTCTATTCACTACTGTGTAAATAGTCGATACACATCTGTACTTGTACACAATAGAGATGAACTGATTTATAATGAGATAACTCGATAAATGACAGGTACAGTAAAGTATCGCCGGACAGCATTATGTCAGACAGCACGCACACTAGGTAGAAAATTATCTTGACTAACAATCACGGGACCCAGGGAAAATGGCGGAATGAGCTTGACGCCTACAGACAGGATTGGTCCTTACAGTTCAAGACAGAGAGGAGTGGAAAGAAGAAAGGAAAAATATTAATAAATAAGATGAATAACAATCATAGATAAGTTTTACAAAATAGATGTTTCAGTACCTACATTTTTGTTCAGAGTGAGCGATCATCATTGATTTCATAAAGGGATAGCTGCCTTATAGACAGTGTGGACTGAGGCCGACTATCTTGCACTTCCTGTAGTTTGACAGTTGTGCGACAGAGACCGGAATAGCGCTTAGCTAAAGTACTATCGCCAAAATCTATATCTGACCACCTTAAGGACTATTCCTGCTTGCAGCGCATATTATTAGTCGACCTAAAAAGGATCCTCTTTTGTTTTACTAACGGACGCAGCTGTGGTCATCATGTGTACGGGATTTTGTTTTCAAAATGGTCAGATATAGGTTTTGGCGATAGTACGTCCTAAGTAACGTTTATAGATCTCGGCATCAGTCTGTGTACAGCCTGAGGGCTAGCAGAGTTTCGACATTTCGTAGTAATCGCAATTTGTTTAGGTTGGGTTTATAATCAAATCAAAGTCAACAGAGATCTCGTGAGTGTTGTTTTACATAAAGCAATATAAATATTTTCTTTGAAACTCAACGGCTTTACAGATTATGTTATCTTAATTATGAAGCTTAGTCAACTTTAAGGTTTAAACACATATCAGTTAAGAATGGACGATGGAATTATCTTTTGACAGGGTAAAATTGGTTTTGAGTCCGAGTCTTTATATATGTACCTATATCTGATCTTCTACAAAAGTATAAATCTTTTCAAAGCATAAAGAATAGATCGCGGCTCTTTTGTATTCGTAAATACGATTGCTTGGAAAGTACTCGTACATTTATGATATATTTTACTTATTTTTTGTCATGAATATTATACATATGTATTTACATAAATGTGTCTATATGTTTATATGACTATGGCTTAGAATGTTGGTATATCTAAGTACATACATGTTCTAAATATATTTGTGTTCCTGATATTACTCGTATGTTACCTACATCAAAACAAAAGAAATAAGACAATGTGACAAGTTGTCTGGTTCCAAAACAGTTAATGAAATAGATTTAGATATTGTACACCAACTGTTTTATAATAGTTTTTCTTAATAACAGCCGAACGTGTCGATCGATCAAGTTAAGCTACGCTTGTCACGGTTGGTTCGTGGATGGGTGACCATCTTTAAATACCAAGACCCCTCCGCCAATGGTGTCATTCGTGGACCTTTGACGTTTTGTTACGGGTCGTCAGAAATCCGAAAGTCTGATAGCCAGTCATACCAAGGGGTATCGTATTACCCACTAACTGAGTTGTGGAGATCAGATAGGCAGTCGCTCCATGTAAAATACTGGTATTCAGCTGCATCTGGTTAGATTGGAAGCCGACCCCAAGATATTAGGGTCAATGCTAGGCAGATTGATTGATTTTTTTGTGGCAAAACTGTGAATTACTACAATACCACACCACCTAATAAAATAAAAGCTAAATATGGAGTAAAAGTAACCAAGATTTTGTATAGAAGAAATAAAATGGAATGAAGGTTCTTTTTCATACGTAAAGGTAATTTGAATAAACATATTTTTAAGTGTGTATGTATGCACAAAGGACTGTACCTACAGCTACAGGCGAGGGATATATAGGGGACCCTTTTTACATTACAACGTTAATACTGTAGGAAACGGAAACACGAAGTTTTCCTACTTCACAAACTTCAGCTGTCGCAACTTTTTGTACCCTACATTTCTTTTGTAGTTGGACTTTGTAAAACTTCTTTGTAAAGTCACAACAGCCAACGTAAACAAAAAATAATTAAAAAACCTATCGTGTAGCCTAAATAATGTAATCCAATTTATATCATGGTTAATTTAATTATTTTGCAGTGCAATCAATTCACATCACGAAATTAATTAAAATTAATTAACACGAAAATAGCGTGGAGCGTCCACGGTCCACGAGTAGCAGTGACTTGAATAATTTTTGGGTAAATATTATACAAGGAGTAACAGAATTAACACAAGTACTGAAAGTAGTTTGTTCATAATTGACTACAGAATCAATTTGAGCCAAATTTAACATACGTATTTCAAAAAAAATAATGTGTTTTGTCATACCTACTGACCGCCGATTGAGCCAAAGTAAATTAAATCTTATTTCAAGGCAATAAGAGTCAATTGTAAATGCATAAAGTAATGCTAGGGTAAACACGATTTTGGTAATAGTTAGCTTTAAAAAAATAAGTATCGGTCATTGTATTACGCTGTCAATGCTCTAATTAGGGTGTATGAGGTCTATATGTAGACGTTAGACCAAATATAGGTCCGAGGTCACTCTCGTATGGTCGGTGCCCTGTGAAAAATTTGCAAGGCCAACAGTCAAGGGGTGGTCTTACCGTGTGTAGAGCCAAAGGCAGACTATTCGTTCTGCTTACGCACACACAAACATATATATAGGCCCGTCTTGAGCCTCGTAATAAGCCCAAGGGCAGTGTGGAAGGAACGAAATTGGATAGAGTGATGAAACGAAAGTCGTCTCCCGTACAGGCAGAAAAATATTCATGTTTTATTGAAGCTATAAAAGGAGTTTTGTTGCGATTTGAATAAAATGTTCTGCGCCAGATAAGCACATACTCATAAGGACATACTCAGATGGCAGTAAATCATTTCAACGGGAATGATGATGTCGTTGGAGTAACGTGAAGTTATAACGAAGCAATTACAAGAACGATATAAAGTAATTAGGGATTTTACAAACCTACTACTTACATATGTTTCCTCCTACATGTACAATCAAAAATTCAACCAAAGGCTGTTATTATCGTGGCTTGGGCCGCTGTATATAATCTATTAATGTATCAGAGTAAACCTCCCTCGAGAAATTTCCTAGGAAGCAGCGATAACCCCATCAAGAATCGTTAAGTGGTTTCGGCATTAACCCCAGCAGATAGTCTGTAAGACTGATGGGGCTCGGGGAGTTTATGTACTTGATAACAATGTATTAATGTAACTAAATACATAAACTGCTTGAAATTACAAACTACAGTAAAAACATGTGATGCCTACAAATATAGATTCATAATTAGCCTATAATGTTCCCACTGCTGGGACACAGGCCTCCGCTCTGTGAGATGGGCACTAGGCCCACGTGGTAGATACGTGGGTATAGTGCGTGTTGGTAGATTTCACATGTCTTCGAATTTTTGGTTCTAGGACATGCCGGTTTCCTCACGATGTTTCCTTCACCGTTTTGAGAGCAGTGGTGATGAAATTATTTACACAAAGTAAAGCGCCTGCCTGGTTTCGAACCCACGACCTACAACCCGTAAGTCGTGACTGTTACCACTGGGCCACCACTACTCACAAATATAGATAAACATGGATATTCTGTATCGTCCATGTCCTAGAACTAAAAATTCGAATACATGTGACATCTACCAACCCGCACTGGGCCCGCGTGGTAAATTACACCATTTCGAAGAGACCCGGCCCGTGTCCCAGCAGTGGGAACTTTATAGGTTGGTTATGATTCTGTACCGAATTTGAATTGAAGAGCGACACACGTGTGAAACATGACCTAGTGGTTGCTACACAGGGTAACGTTTTACGTTTACGTCTAATTCTAATAGTTAATCTATCTATTTAATTATTTTCAGAATAGTGTATAACTAATTAACAAGTTTTTATTCCAGACTCGGAATCACGGAGGATGGCAGAAAGGAAGGAGGCCCATAACCCAGCAGAGGGTGATTCCGGGCGAAAATGATGATGGATTCCAAACACGTAATTAAAACGAAGGTAAATGATGATTTATAGGTTGCATAAGCATGGCGTTACTTTACGATAGCTTGTTCAACATCCAATTAAATGGTATCGATCACAGAATTCATTCAACCGAAGGAGTAAGTTTTATGAATCAATGATGGTGTGTGTGTGTAAGTGTAAAAATAGAGTGGTTTTCTTTGTTGAACATCGAACAAAATGCCATTGACTTGTAGAATTCCTATTTACGATGTAAGTGTTAGATGTCAAAGTGTGTGCACTGGCGATAATATTCCGGGAACAGTTACAGAGCGAATTGTTGTGTTTGTCTTTTCGTCAAAGGTACACATAAAAGCCTTGGCATTGACACGAAACCTTTGTTACCCAGATATTGCTGAATAGTTTACTGACTGTGATTTCCTGACATTGGAATTGTGATTTTACTGATGTATGCATAGCTTTTGAATTAGATTGTAGGTAGTACCAGTATTGCAAGTACTTAAGCATTTTCTATCAAAATATAATATCAGAGAAATTACTTAATTGTCAAGCAAATTGACTACCAACTTAAATTGTCCGTGTATTCAAATCATAACTGTCATTCTTTGACAGTTGTATGAAATGGCTTATAACACGGGAAATTGACGTAAGGTGTCAATTTGCATTACAATTAATTACCCTGACTGTACCTTTAACTTAGAATATACACAATATTACAACTAACTATTATAAGATTGAAAATATAAAATAAAGCAATCACTGTCAAACGAAGTACGTAAATCGCTAAGCTTTAAATGTTTCCATTTCAAGATAAATTAGAACACGTGTGGTAAACTACGAGTAGAGGAATATTGAATAACTAAGACCTTAAAAGCTTAATTTAAATAAGACACTGTGTTCTATGAATAATACAGTAGTTTTAGGGACGGCCGCGAATCGATCTGCGGGTACAAGATGTTTCATTTAACAAAGTAGTGGCATGCAGTGATCTTCATTGTAGTATGAAGAGGAGAAAGGAGAAATGAAATGTTTGTACAACTTTGTAACTTCAATAAATACTGTTGAAAACGGTAAGCTCTGTTCTACTTTATTTTAACCACATCTTCCCGTAAATTGTCTCATTTTAAGGGCCGCATGGCCAGCTGTGGCCTACCCTGAACAAAATTGTGTATTGCCTACTGTCTCACTGGTTGTTTTAACACTACGTGAGATAGTTATATTTTAATATGTATTCGAAAACCATTATTAATTTATTAGATATATGTATATTGCACTCCCTCTCACAGAGAGGCCAACATTATAGGTTGATTTTATAGTATATATTGCTACGTTGAGGTCATTGAACTGACTATTTCCAAAGAACTTTTCCTCTTTCAGTAAACCATTGAATCGCTAATCAATATGATCCTACTTGTGTAAAGGACACATTCTAAATATGGATGTATAAATACAGCATCAATTTCTTTAAGATATTACTACCACGACCCGATCTACCCAGGCCGATCCTTTTGTGTTCACTACGGATAAACCGGTTTCAAAAATGTAGTCCTTATATCTATGGCGGTAAGGTCTATTTCTTCAATATAACCTCTACTTTCTTATCTTACGAATATTGTATTACGTACAGAAACGTAATCCTTGCTTATAATACTTCCATATATACTGTTGCAGAAGCTTTAGAAAGTTTCAGATAGGAGATACAAATGTTTGCATTACTTCGTTGGTAAAAATGAACATACATTTTTTATATAAACAGTGTAATATGTATTCAGAAGCAGTCGCAAATAGAGCTATAAATCATTTGACTGGATGTGTTGGGCCTTGTAATGTAAGTATGCTTAAAACCCTTCCAATAATAAATAAGGCAATGTGTATGTTATGTGTGTAGAACGTACAAATGCTATTTGCAGTGGTCGTACTGCCTTGTATAATAAATTACTTAACCCTATTGGTTTATGTTTTGGCTACTGTTTGAGATTCTAAATCATTAAGTATTTCATTAAGTAATAAAGATAGTCTCACTTTACTTACAAGCTGACGGAACTGTGGCCGAGCACTAGAATTAAATATTAAACGCCTGGATGCAAAACTAGTATTACAGTGATCTACGCTCTGTAATGAGTATGTGTGTGTGCAATACGGCAGCTTATCATAGTAAGGCAGGCCTAATAACAGCCACTATTCATCACTATCACACAGCCACATTGTTGTCGAGTTCTAAGCATGTACTTATTTAGTTCCGTCCCCCTATAATTCAATTTAAACAGCCTTTGTGTTGATGACGTACACATCATCAACCGCTACACTATCTACATGTATGTAAATATAAGTGGTTTGTATGGGATGGCCATAACAAATGAATCGCGAGAGGATCGGAGCACAGAGTGGCTGTCACGTCACGTCAGCACGTGGCGGCGGCCGGCGGCGCGTCCGGCAGCCAGCGGGAGCTAGTTTATGAACAATAACCGCTTGTTTATGATAGAGAATTAACATCGGAAGCTCGTGATCGTGTTTAGACGATTTAGGGCGGGAGTCGCGCGTGACTGATCGCGCGGTCGCGAGAGGCACTGGCGCGACGCCCCGGGCGCGACGAGTGACGTCAGAGCGTGCCCCCGCCCCGCGCATGCGCCCCACACCCACCTCCAGCATTCTCCAAAACTCTTCACGAGAGCCCTCCACCTCGAGACCTCAACTCCGCTTTGGGACTTAATCGATTTTTGAGCTGCAGTTTCGCGTAATCGAGTACCTACTCAGGTATACCAGCCCAGCATAGCTTTGTTACCTTTTTATTGAAAACCAATATTTCACCGGGCTAGAGGAGGTCAAACAGATTTCAAAGTTATTTCAACAATAAAATTTGTGTCAGTTCGATGCAATTTTGTTGTATTATAAAACGAAAACAAACTCAGCTGTATTAGAGTCAGGTACAAACAAAGTCTTGTTCCAAGATTAAAGTTCACAAATGTAGGAAATAAAGCACTCAAGATTATTCTTCCAGTAAATTACTAGTCTTTATTGTCGATAAGATTTTAGAGATGATGTCAATTTTATGGTATTACTGGCTATCATTTTAAGATTTACGATATCATAACGCCGGGTAACAAAACTTGAAGTTTTCCAATTATTCTAGGGAGTGAATAAGAGCATAAGCGTACCGCATGGTACAACAACACGAATTTAGCGCGAAATTGCCTTTTAATATTAACGCATCGTAGCACTACGGGTGTCGCTACGCGGAGCCTACGCTGCTACGCACGTAGCATGTAGGCCGCATTCCTACGTGTACACAAATGTATACGCGGGGAGGTTTGCTCTGCTAACTTCCTTATTAATATGCATGAAAACGATCTTGGGACAAAATTATGTAGCATAATATACAACGTCAAAATGTTTTTTTTTTTGTAAACAAAACAAATTTTTCATCAAAATACATGGGTTTTTTTAAACAAATGTTATTTTTAAAGATTAAAAAAAAAATAGAATCGCAAAATATGGCAGGAGTGGAGGGAGGCTTGCCCAGAAGTGGGACAGCGAAGGCTAGTAAAAAAAAAAAACAGTGCACCCACTCGCATAAATACATTCCGGTGGAGTTAATGTTAATGAAAAATCAGTAAGTGGCTTACTTATTCATAAGCTTATATAATTACCGAGTATCTTTTCAAAAGGCCGTTCTTTGAGACCGGCTCGCAGCCGATGTGAAACCCACACTATTTAATTAATTTCTGTTTAGTTTAACTTTAACTATTCATAAGATAAATTAATATAAAAGTTGTTCTACATTAAAATTCTTTTGGTTTTCTACATTATTAGATTCATAAAGTTCCTCATGTTTTGCTGTTTAGCATAAAATCTTCGTACATACATGAAACAGGAATTTCTTTAGAGTAGGGATCAGTATCTTATTTTTAAACTGAGAGCAAGTAATACAGTGTGGCTCTTTGTTTACACACTTTTTTCTTACCGTGAACGACTACGGTTTATTCGCCGTGTGTATGCACGGTCGTCAGTGTTACGGATCACTATGGAAGCTTGTTGACAGTCACGTTTTTTCTACCGTAACGAAACCGTGCCGTGTAGAAAGGGCCTAAAGGGTTCCTATGGCCGTAGTCACCACTCAAACCACCAATTCAATTGCGTTTACAAAATTGAAGGTCTTATCGTGGTTATGCTGTAGAGTATGTATGGTCAACCGAAGAGAGAAGGATATAGGAACGTAATATTTATACCTCCACAAGGTATACGGCATCCACATGAGACTGTTATAATGGATAAATAATGTCACTGTTAGGCATAGCAATAATTTAATTGATGGATCATTGTCACGTCTCTCCAAGTCTTTATTTAACTTTGTTAAAGAAGAGTGTTACTTTTGACTGAATTCTATTTCAGCAACTCCTGATATATTCCAGGTATCTTATCTAGCAAATACAGATGCTGTTCCATTTTAAATGTAACTTAAAATTAAATGGGAATCAGAACTTTATAGCAATTATGATTCCTTTTAAATATAGCAGTATTATGATATTGCTTTACCCCAAAAAACCAGCCAAGTGCATGTCACACTACGCACAATTAAGGGTTTCGTATTTATCCAAAGAACAAACGTAACTTTGTAGTTCAAAAAATGTTCTTTCATACATCGATATACGTCACGGTCAATTCTCCAACTGCAAAACAAGGTACGTAATGGCAAAAAAAATGTGATTCTGATAAAACTACGAATTAATGATTATTGGTCATTTTTTCTAAGATAAGCTTCTTACCAAATTTCATGAGTCTAGGTCAACGGGAAATACCCTATAGGTTTTGATTTGTTTGATCACGGGACCAAGGGACCGTAGACGTATTTGCGTAGACAAACAGAAAAAATTCTAAAAATCATTGTTTTGGTTTCTATTTCGTTCATAAAGCCCCCTTATCTTCCATGTACAGACAGCAACAAGTTACGATTTTTATTATATGTATTGATTAATTTCAATTTGATACCTCCACGCGTTACTGAGAAAAAGGGTCTTGATAGACAGACAGACAGACGCACGGACGAACAACGAAGTGATCCTATAACGGTTCCGTTTTTTCCTTTTGAGATACGGAACCCTAAAAATGAAAAAAGATGACGTTGGAACCGTGGTTTAGTTTACATAAAACAATAGAGTTCGCCAGGCATACTTAATATCTACCGCACAGCGTAACATCTATTGAATAGACACAAGAATACCCTTTGTAATGTACCTGCGTCAGTGTGGGTACTGTGAATATTTCAATGAGGTACAGGGTGGGTTCACTCTGTTGACTGTATGTAGTTTCAGTTTATCTTTGCAACACTCGGTTAGTTGACAACAATGTTGCTGAGTGCGGTCAATTATATGTAGTGACGCAACCATTTAAAGGGATGTACAGGTACGTCACGTACGTACGTCAATATGTATATGTCGCAGATGCGACATTCTGATTCGATTCTGTTTCGGACGCCATTATTGTTGTAATGACATATAGAGCCACCAGCGTCAAAGTTTAGAACTAAAATCTACAATCTGACATTTCATTTCACGCTGTTTTACAAAACCTCTAAACGTTCACCCGCTGCATTGAAATACGCAAATCGTTTAGTAATTATCACTAAACGTCATTCAGCTGTTTTATATAACGGAGCTGTTTTGTAAAACGGGTAGTGGTTACGTGAAACAGCGGATTCGACAATCCATCTGTGACGTATACACTTATGAAAATAACTCAAATGATAATAAAGGGGCCAACCACCTATTACATTGAACTTAAACATAACTGGCGAAATGTGGCTGTACTATGTGAACACCTCAGCCTATCCCTTCGGGGATTGCAGGTGTTGTTATGTTATGTTTTTATGAAAATTCAAAAGCGATTGCAACTTTTTTAGTAGTACAGGACGCGTTTAAAAATAAGTTGTTGGTAGAATTTTTTTTACAAATTTACTGTGTACACATATTGATGTTCGTGAATATACACGTTGTATAGCATTATTTATTTATTTAATCTTCTCGCACAAAAAGGTACAAAGGCGGACTTAATGCCTTAGGCATTCTCTACCAGTCAACCAAGGGTGGTGCAGAGATTGGATGGCAGGTGCTTTGGTTGAGAGGGACACTGATAAAAAAAACTCTTAAAACTAGGTAAACAAATACATAAATAGGTTATATACACATACATACCATTACTATAATATATACAAGACTAACTCATATGCAACTCAATTTATTAACAGCAATGATAAATAATTCAATTTTACGTAATAAACATGAATGTGAGTTACAAAAAAAACAGTATTAAAAAACCAGTTCTGCTTTTCAGCTTCTTCCCAGCATTGAAGATTCCTTATTTAATATCTCCATCTCCCTTTTACTTGAGGTACCTAGACCGCCGCCCTCGCTCATCGGATCAATTTTGTTTCGGGTTCCAAGACAGTCATTTTTCAGACTACTTTAATTCAAGAGCACTTGAAAAATGCAGAGCTGTTTTTTACGTTGTTGCAACGAAACACGATGTTTAGATGCAAGAAAATGGTACTACAATAAAATAAAACACTTTTATGTTTGTGAATAAAACATAACATAGCATCACCCTGGTTTTCTCCAAAGGGTTAGGCAGAGGTGACCTTTAATATACACACATTTCGCCAGTTATTTTTAAGTTCCATGTAACCGGGGGCGAGCCTATAGTAATCAACCAGGCACAAAACCTCCTGCGCCTATCTGGAGGCAAAAGTCCTCGCCCACATATGGGAGTGGCGAGAGGAGGCAAAACACCGGGCCGTAACTCTGCTGCCGCGAGAAATCACGGTACAGCGGACAGACCTCCGGCGCGATCTCATGACGACATGGAGAGTGCGATTGTCGCAACCCAGTGCTGGGCACGCCACAATTGCGGCGAAAGTCCCCTCTTTGAGGAGTGGCTGGAGAGGCGCCACCGCGCCCTCACCTTCCGCCTGATGCAGGTCCTCACCGGTCACAGTTGTTTCGGGAGGTTCCTGTTCAAGATAAGGCGGGAGGAAACGCCAGGGTGTCACCACTGTGTGGATTGCCCGGAGAACACGGTGGAGCATACGGTGGAGATCTGCCCGGCTTGGGCGGAGCACCGCCGCGTCCTCGTGGCGGCGATCGGCGGCGGCGATCTCTCGCGTCCGACCCTGGTCCAGGCCATGGTACGGAGCGAGAGTGCATGGGAAGCCGTCACCTCCTTCTGCGAAGCAGTAATGCTCGCAAAGGAGGAGGCGGAGCGCGTGAGGGAGAGGCGATCTCTACGCCCTCATGACCCTAGTTGCCGCAGGAGACGCCCTGGACGTCGGGAGTCACCGCGTCGCGTTGTGTTCCTGGCGCGCCTCAAAGAGATGTCAGCACGAACTGACGGGATCCGCTAGGGCCGATGCCTGCCAGGGCCGCGGGCTGTTCGAAAGAGATACCGTGGCCCCCGGCGTAGGCAACTGAAGGAACACGGGTGGGTTTTATTCAGTAAAAGTCTGACACGCCTTCCCGCTCCGCCCAGAGCGGGAGAAGTCATATGATGATTTCCCACCCAGAAAAAAAAAGCCTCACACACGATAAAGAAAACACCCAACACACTTGGCCCGACATGGAAGTCGAATCCAGGACCTCATGCTCAGCAGTAGTGCCTGCGACCACTACACCGACGAGGCAGAGTTTGTGAATTTTTTTCTTCTTCTTCTTCTTACCGTGTCGATAGCAATCTAAATGGACTCTCCCCAGAATTCTTCAACATTTTTCTGAATTTGAAGAATAGGTATATAAGTAGATTAATTGAGTAAGTATTTGTAGTATCAGTACGATGACGCTTGTACAGTGTACATAGTTATTTATGAATGCAATGTATATCAAGCTAGTTAAAATTATGCATTGGAAGATCTTCACGTTGCCGTAAGCAAAAATGAGGTCAGGTATATTTTTTAGATCGCGGAGAGAAAAAGTTAAGCATAATAATTTTATGGATATTGGGGTCATTAGCAATTTCGATTACCTCAATTTGGTTCGAAGTATGAAGATGGTACTTAGGGACTTACTTTTTTCCTTATTACGATATAGTAATATCGTAATAAGGAAAAATATTGATATTATATTTTCAGTAGGCTCGCTCCCTATTACATGGGCCTTATACATAACTGGCGACATTTGGGCGTAGGTACTATATGTCACCTCTGCTAACCCTTCGGGAAAAAAACAGGTGTGATGTGTGTGTGAATTATCATTTATTATTTATGTTTTTATATTAACTACAATGCGTATTGTAGCAATGTATCTGTGCGTATTATACGCTTAACCAAGCGTATAATAATTAACATAATGCCTATAATAATTAACATCATGTCATGATGTTCAGAGCAGTTAATTAACGACCAAATACGTTTATCATTATTGGTTATTATAATTGGATGTTACTGGCAGGAGCAAAGGGCGAAATCACTTTTTCTTATTAAATCGGGGCTATAATCGGCCGGCGTGTATGGCCAGCACCCTAATTGCGTAACATACTTTCAATAACCGTCTGAATCATTTTGAAGGATATTGCTAATCCATTGTTTCATATGTTCGAAAAATTTGTCTGCTCAACAACGTAAGTGACGCAATGAATGTTGTTGTACTGTCAAAATGAAAGCCGTTGCTACTGTTATTGTGATGTATGAACGTTAACGAAGCAAAAGGAGTATTTATGTAAGGATCTTAGCAGGTGGCGTTCTTTAGTTTCTGCCTAATCTCTATGGGAAAAATGCGTGAGTTTATGTATCTATGTAATTAGGATTGTCCCTGTTGGCAAGACACGCCCTCGCTGTTTAACGAAATAACGATAAATAGTTGTCAGCAATGTATTTTTATGAAAATCGAAATAAGCTCGATAACAAGAACTGTTTTTCTTTCAAAATCTGTTTATTCTTTAGAATATAAAAAAACAGATTAAGGTTATATAATTTTCGGTCAATAAGGCCCAGTTTTCCGCAAATATAACTGAAGTAAAAAAAGAGACCTTCCCGACAACCTTTTGTTTGCTTTTCCGCTTATCCCAAACCCAACCAAGCGAGCCTGCTATTCTTATGTTAATCTAACGTAAACTCCATTTTGAAACTAAATACAACTTTAAAGTTTGATGCGATTTATGTAAAATAATAATTAGAGAACGAATTTTTGTGAGTTTGTGTATATGTGGAAGATAATAAAATTAAAATATATAATAAATTACCAGAAAAAATTAAAGAAGAACAAAAAATTAATACATTCACAAATAAATTAAAACAATTTCTATTACATAAATGCTATTATAATTTCAATGAATATATAAATTTTAAATTAACTAGGTACATGTTTTTATAAAATAATTACAATATTTATTATAATAACTAAGTAGTCAAATAAAAGCCCTATTCCTCTCCTACTTTTGCTGTGCCCGACAGGGTCCACAATGATCATATTCTGTAAAACCAACCACCTAACCTAACTTCACATGTGGAAGCAATAAATATATTGAGAATTGAGTAATCTCCGAAATCAGAGCTCCTATTTTAAAAATTCTTTCACCATTTGAAAGATAAATTATTCCAGATAGGCATAGGCTATATATTATATATATACTATATATACAAAAAGAAGTACTTAATTATACTAATGAAACACCATCTTGAATTCATGCAAGCCTAGTACTTTTTGGTAGGTTACTGCTGGGATCTTGTGCACAACGTGTCTTGAGCAGAATACTCACATGTAAATTCATTCACAAATAAACTAATATTATAAAAAGAAAAGATTTAATTGCTTGTATGTTTGTTTTGTAATGGATAAACTCAAAAAATACTTAACCCATTTAAAAAAATCTTTTACCTATAGAAAGCTACATTATCAGCGAGTAACATGGGTTACACATTTTTTTTTTGTGTATTGTGGTGTTAATTGTGGTGTTACGACTTCCACGCGAACGAAGTCGAGGGCAGAAACTAGTGTAAAATAAAGTGGAATGGAGGTATGTTCGACATTGTAACTTAGGTATACGATAGCATTTTCAGGTGCGCGTTTGCAGTTATCGGGGGTGGGGCTCCAAATCTCTCCGCTCTTTGTGAATTTTCAACGAAGCTTCAGCTTCGTGTGAATACGACGAGCCAGAGTGACGTTGATCAATTGTCATGATAGTGCTGTCAAGCTATAAGCTGTTGTGTTGTAAGCTATGTTGTCAAAGTTAAATGTAAAATCAAAATAAGAAAAGAGTTCGTAAGCACCTAACCATTCTTAGGCACATCTTTCCATAACTTCAATAAGGATCCATAAGCGGCCAGACAATAAAACCGTATAATATCTCATATCTGAAAGATAAACCCAGTAAGCTAACATACACTTTAATAACGAGCATAGCAACGCGTAAATTGAAATCCTACCTAAGTATACATTAAAAATCAAATTTTATGTTTCGTTACTTCAAAATCTTGATTAAATCATTTTGCTGTAGGGGCCAGGTCCCCGGATATTCCCCGGCCGGGGGTAGCGGGTGTGGGGGGCGGAAGCAGGTGGGCTGCTGACGTCACACGTGTGACGTCAGAACAGGGGGCGGGGCGCAGCGGCCGACGACCCACACTCTCCAGCCAAAGTCCGTAAAATGCAAACCTAAACATTGAAAACAGTGACTTTACTGACACAGATAGAATTAAAAATCGTTGTGAAAGATGTATCGCGGGCAGATATCGAGCTTACCTTAAAGAATATCTTTCAGAAGCGAGTGAGTCAGTATAAGTGGACTATCTTGAAATATTTAGTTCCATAACTTACTTATCGTAGGTGTTTACATGCATTTTTATTGAACTTGTATTTTAGGAAATATATTTTGTTTAATTGTCTCCTCAACACGATATAGGTAGGTATCCAATAAAAGAGGTACCAAAATGGAAAAAAAGCATTGAGATTTTTACGCTTGATTAAATGATTTATACCAAGGCAAATAACATTCTAAAAATCTTAGCAAATATTAGTTGCGTGCGTACAAATGAGAAGACGTATGGGACCAATTGCCATTAAGATTGTGTGACCTTAAGACCCTTAATACCCTTGGGTTACAAGCTCAAGTAAACGAGGTATGCTTTGACGTAACTATGATACTTATAATCTACCCTAGATAACTCAATTTCTTACGCAAATGTGGGCCTTGAAATGAAGTCAGGTTAATGACTCATTGAGATTTGTCCATAAGATATAAAGAGGTATAATTATTTTTGTAGCAATTATGGTCAACCTCGCAGCCGGATTATTATTTTTAATATTCTACTTTCGTTTGTTATTTTTAGCAGCAATTTCTCATACCACAGTAGCCGTAACAGCGCCATCTAGGCAGACCAACGAGAACTTGGACGTTTGCCACGCACGATCGGAACATTTTCAACGTGGAACTCGAGGCAAACGCAGCCATTCGTTGAGTTTGTTGGCGCCAACTCCCAGTCGCGTTCATAGATGGCGCTCAATTCACTATAGAAAAAA
The DNA here is from genome assembly GCA_911387795.2 of Apamea monoglypha. NCBI lineage: Eukaryota > Metazoa > Arthropoda > Insecta > Lepidoptera > Noctuidae > Apamea > Apamea monoglypha. Next base: position 9,046,553 of record OU426918.1, read on the forward strand.
TAGGCAAAAGAAGGTAAACTTGCAGCCTAGGATAAAACCTAGAGGGACCTAAGGTGCTATTAGGTCATGCTGAACCAGCAAGATGGCGCTAGTCATCGCTAACGCTCGGCTAAATTCGGAAAAAGGAAAATGTTTTCTTTGCTTTTTAGGTAGCAATGAAATTGTATGTTTAGGATAGAATAATACATTATTACAACGCTTTTTATAAAAACCTACGAATGTAAATAAAATATCATGGTAAACGTTTTAATTGGTCGAATTTTTAAATGTTTCTTTTTTAAATCTCTGACTAGCTAAATGTAAAACTTGTACGAAGGAAACTAGTTTTTAAACATTGTATGTATAAAGGTATGAGACCGAAGTGTATGTTAATATATGACCAGATTTTTAACTTTGAATGGTACACCCTTAACTGAATAATGCTTTCATTCACACGTTTATTTTTTTTTTTTTATAAAATAGAAGCTTGATAAAAATAATATCCATTAGTTAGCGGTATTAATTCATTAGCGTTGGTAAAAGTTAGATTGAAACGTTTCTTTGTTCTTATAATTATCTTTGAATAATTAAACAGTTTTTAAGATCTTTGCTAGAGAAACTGTACCTAATGTTAACGAGCTTTTTTTTAATTTGTAAAAAGCTATTATCATCTTCTTTCAACATTCCTGGCATAATGAGACGTTTTCAGGAGGTAGGTTTAAATGTAGATAGTGCGGGGCGGTGGACTAGGGGCGTCCGTCGTCCGACCAGACATGCCCGAGTTGGAGCCGCAGTGTTCCACGCGCGCCACTCGAGAGTAGATGCGACCATTGTAGGAATGGCCGCACGGGGAGATGGGACTCGCTGAGGAACAGCGGGTCGACGCCTGTCGGGGGACCGGTGAATGCAAATGCGAATCCCGCACCCCCGGCCATAGGTAGAGGTGGACACCGCGGTAGTTTTAGCCGGTAAGAGTCCGGCATACCCCTCTGTCACCCCCACGATGGAGGGAGTCCATGAGTATTTCCACCGCGAAAAAGGTTTAAATGTAGATGATATTGGTTTACTAGCTCTTTTCATTTATTTCGCACTAGCTTTTTACCGCGGCTTTACCCGCGTGGATGCGTGGATGTCGGCCAAATATCTGACAGACGTACTACTCGGATTAAAATAATCCTAGGTGTTAATGCAAGTTGTAAATTATCTGTGTGCTAAATTTAATCCAAATCCGGTCAGCCGTTTTTGCGTGAGTTAGTAGGTAATAAACATCCAAACTTTCACATTAATTATATTATGTAAGATATTAATAGGACTTAAGAAGTTTATGCAAGAAGATAAAATAATATTAACTGTGGTTAAAAATAAACTCGACTATAATTGGAATCATAACGAATGGATTAAAAAACGTTCAGATGAAAAATTTATAACCCTCTACCGACGGGCGTCGGATGCACACGTTGAACTGAAAAATGCATGACTTATGACTGAAATTTATCAAAAATATTTTCTGAAAACTGTTTCAAGTTGCAGCGGAAATTGTTGAGCTAGTGAAAGCAATAAACAAAATTAAGCTTAAACTGTAAGGTTGGTATTGCAATATTGTTGGGCACTTATTACTTGCTTCGTTTCTTTTATTAAAAGTGTTAACTTAATACCGCTTTCGACTTTGCGGGTTTTCCTCGAAAATATTTTGTTTGAAAACGATGAAGCAGTTTTCTCAACACAATCAGCCTATAATGTTCCCACTGTTGGGACACACGCCTCCTCTCTTCGAGATGGAGTGGGCTATACCTAATCTACCACGCGGGCGCAGTGCGGGTTGGTAGATAGTTTTCACAAATCAGTTTAATATTATTCAAATAAAACGTTTCTTTTTACATAATTACAAATACCTTAAGGTTTGTCATTGTCAAGATAGCTGAGAGACATGTGATTATATTTTCATAGCTATGTTTAACCTAAACCAGAAACTGGTTAGATATTTTCCATAAATGACAGTAATCAATATCCAATCAATCACTCCATTTCTAATTAGTTTAATAGATCCTGAATTTAAACTTGTTTAAATCAATCCTTTCGCTTTTTCAATGAAACTTTGTTTTTCAGGGAAAAGTACAATAGGCAGTCAATTAAATTTCAGTTTCAGTTTGTTTATAATTTATGCAGACGAATTTCACTGTTTCGAAAACGAGAAACCTTATACCAAGCTTTGTTCCATTGTTTATATTTTAAACAATGTAATGGTTTCTGGAAAATGTCCATGTGTGCGGAAATGGATGCCTAAAGGCAGCTTTTTCAATCGCCAGTTAACTTTTATCCGAAGAATAAGTTTGACATTTTGACAGTTTTTGTGGCCAATCTGTCAAAACTTCACATTTTTTCTTCAGGTAAAAGTTATCTAATGCACATCATATGACTTTTATCTGAGAAATAAATATTGCAGTTTGACAGTTTTGAATTGAACATATTATGTCAAACTGTCCTAATTATTCTTCAAATAAAAGTTATCTGACTATTGAAAAATCAGCCTTTAGTCTGTTAATTTCTATGTTCATCATTTTTCATCAAATAAGGTTGGCATAAGATAATTAAAATATTCGATAACAGGATTTCCAGTTAGCTCCTACTATCTGGTTAACTTAATAAGGATTATTACATTGTAATACAAATACCAATTTTCATGTACAATTAAAATTTCTCCGTGGACTGTGTAAGCGTTGTATAATACCAACTTTAATATCGCTGGCTTCATTAGCTTTTACTGCAATACATGAAGTTGCTGTATTTTACTGTTTTATGGTAACTACGGTAATTGTTATCGTGTATTGATTTATTATTGTTAACTGTGGGGTCATGCGGTCACGTGGAAATGTGTGGTAATGCGCAGGGAAAAATATTGTTTGTTTGGGTTGTAAAATTGTAGTTAGAAACACGTGAATGTAATGGCGCTCGGAAATTATGGACTTTGGGTTTGTGTACCTAAGCGATTATGGATGCGACAGAGCGAATTTTTCTCTGGCTCACGACCGTCTGAAATATATTGGAATACAAGATTGGGCGCTGCTGATCTTATTTCGTTTATTACCAGATGCCTACACATCTATCTACGCTAACGACGAATCTACGTGATGTTTTTGCGATCAAATCACGTCTACTCAACGTTAGCGCACCGTTTACGCCTCGTCAACCAACACAATATGCAAAGGCACTCTGTACAAACAAGGGCTCACACAATATAAATGTAAATGTCTCCTCAATTAATCTATTCTGATTTGACGGAAGCGTTAAGCTAGGTACTTAACCTAGATTGTCAAATCATGCCAGTTTAATAAATGATAGACCAACCAAATTATCGCAAATGGTCAGTTGCAGTACGTAATCCGAGCAAACTATTCTGTGACGGTTAATACCACAATCACAACGATTCACATGCAGATTGAGTAACCCGAGTATTTGCCATGTTATTGTGTGTTAGTAGTATACACAGTTCCATCCGCCTGATATAGTGTAAGGGATGTTTAATTCAAATTAATGCTGAGATTTATTCAGCGAGGCGTAAAGGGTGAGCTGTTTCCTACTGGTCCGAATATCCCTAGTGGGTGTACTGGGTTGTGGATAGTTGTTACACAAAAGCTAGCTAGCTAGCAGTGCTAGCTCTACGCTCAAACCGCAGGTGGCTACGACTCGTGCGGGTTTGTACACTCTGTTATAACACGAACATTGGACCTACATGCGTCACGATATTGTTACATGTTTTTTGTTAGCTATTCCCATGGATTTGTCAATAGTTAATTACTGGGTATGTCAAGTAATGTTGATAGTGACACGATAACAGAGATTATACTATACAATTAGGCAAAATATGCTTGGTATGTTTTGCTAGGTGTGCTTGCTGTGTTTGTTAGTGCAATGTTTACTGTTGTCGATTGGAACTCCTACAAGAACGATAAAATGAATTGTGTTGGAATTATAAAGCATTGTAAACAGATTGATGATCACAGTAAGTTTGCTAATATAAAACATGTGTGACCCGTGGTCCCTCCAGTAGTCCCTGGAAGGGACCACGGGGATTTTCTTTACCCGTGGTCCCTCCGAGAAATACAATGCTGCCAAATTAAAATGTTAGTTTCTGCCGTAGTCCCTGGCAGGTACTACGGGGATTTTCTTTACCCGTGGTCCCCCCGACAAATCCATTAGGATTTGTTGGGGGGACCACGAGTAAAGAAAAGCCATTTTAATTCGGCAACATTGGGACACCATTGGTTGTCCCAATGTTGCCGAATTAAAATGGTAGTTTCTGCCGTAGTCCCTGGAAGATACCGTCTCTCCGAGAAATACGATGCTGCCGAATCTAAAGCCCAGTGGGATTGTGTTTCTTTATTTCCTGTACCTTAATATACAACTAGTGCGCTCTTTAGAGCAGTAGTCGCCACGTGGTAACGGCCGCGGTTTATGAGTTGAAGATCGTAGGTTCGAACCCAGACAGGCGCTTTACTTTGTGTAAATCATTTCATCACCACTGCTCTCAAAACAGTGAAGGAAAACATCGTGAGGACACCGGCATGTCAAAAAACCAACAATTCGAAGACATGTGACATTTACCAACCCGCAGTGGGCCCGAGTGGTGGATTATGGCCCACTCCCTCTTACCGAGAGGAGACCTGTGTCCCACCAGTGGGAATATTATAGGCTGATTACGTAACCTCAGTACGTTCACAGTAAAAATAGGTACCTGCAATTAATCGTGAGTACAGAACTTGCTTGTTTATGCACACTATTTCTATTTTTACTTATCGCTGCGTTTATAGGTGTAGGCTCACGCGAACTTGTTTGTACGATTTATATCCGAGCTTGTACCTATATGCACAGGTCGGTAAACCACACAGATATAAAAATGCAAAGCATTTTATTTTTTATTGGCTTCCCCCTGTCGTGGTTTCACTCCGGATCCGATTTTCGAAGCACGACATTATCAACCTGCGAACCTACCAATGCAATGTTATGCGATATCATAAATGTAATTTCCAAGTTGATCTTGGCTACTTCTGAATAAAAGCGGTAAAGGAATACATAGTGAAGACCAATCATGGAATCCGGTACTTGTTTTGGTATCGCCAACACGTGACGGAAATAATGAAAGAAACAGTATTTATTGGGACTCGCACAGATACACACTTTGATAGTTGGGAGACCGCATATGATGACTCAATTAAACAACAAAGACATAATTATGGTGATTAGTGCTCACAGGGGCAATTCCCGTATTTTTAGCGAACGTCCGCATTCTAATCTGTCTTAATCTGTAAAAATTACAATCAATTTACATACACTTTTGACAAGTTTTTGACATTGGCTATCGCTGAGATGAGATTGCGACTTGAATTTGAACCGTTTTTAAGAATGAGAATTGTTTTTTTTTACTTTCTCTAGGTATATGAGAAGAACACTTTGTTAACACTGGTCACTTCTAGTGCAGGGCAGTTTGCAACGCAGTGCTATACTGGCCAGTACTGTTTATTATCATTCCAGCTTCACAGTTTACAGTTTGAACTTTCAACCGCTCTTTACTACGATGCAATTTATCTACTTTTCACGCTAAATGGTGCGTGACGTTTAAACGAGGGCTTTGGGGGACGTCGTCTATTTAGGTGGCATTTCGATACTCGTAGGTCACGGGTTACATGGACCGTAGGTTGTTTTAGGGACTGAGGATGTCAACGGGGTCCTGTTGGCACCTTTCGTCCAATGGGGTATTACTAAGGCCGCGGTATCCGCTGTCTGTTCGTCTGTCTCACAGGGCTGTATAATATTGTTTGAACCGTAATAGGTAGACGCTTGAAATTTTCACAAAGTACTCGTATTAACTACTACGGCCGCTATAACAAAAAATAAAATTAAGTTAAAAATTACAAGAAACGTGTCTTTTTGGGCGATTTTAGAAAATATTGTTAAATATTGTACGGTCGAACGGAACCCTTCGTATGTGAGTCTGACTTGCACTTGGCCATTTTTTAAAATCAGATACTGTACTGCTGCCAGCCTTTTGGGCACTGTTCCTGTTGACAGCGATGCGGACGAATTTTTTGATGCCCTATGATTATTTTGCTTATTTTTTCTCATGTACATATCATTATTTTAAATGTTAGCTTATATAATGTAAATATGTACCTATATTATGTCACAAATAAAGATATTCAAATAATATGATACTGTACTGTACTGTGTTACTGTATTACCATGTTTTTAAAATCAATAATTAATTACAAAATATTGAAGCGACAAAATGCGTTTTGCCATTTTATAAGTTGTTAATATAAATGATTCAACGAAGAAAATAGACAGCGGTATCATTTTTAGTTCGATTATCGCAGTACTTAAACCAAATATGTAGTGAACTAAATTATTCTACCTACCTAATTTATTCTAGTATAATTAGGTATGTGTAAATCGCCTAGGTCATTGTACTATTTATACTATGTACTGTAGCGTTCTGCATATGAACCGCAGTGAACGTTTCAGGGCTGAAATGATGACGATGCTTTTACATATATGTATGTATGTACCTACTACATAAATATTGCCTGGAAAACTATGGCCCTCATTAATAAACATAAGTAGATTTGATAAGTAAACCATTAATCACAGTAGTGTGTACAGTAACAAGTCAGCATTAACATTGTGTTGTTATAATATTCATAGATTACCTCAAGGCTAGGAACACAATTACTTGATGCTCCTACTAAACGAATCCCTGAGATCCCTGTTCAAATTTCTATAAATATTTACCTTCACAGTAATTGTTGAACTAAACAAACATTAATTTAATAATACAACCTTGGAACAGATATTATTTCTGTTGAGCGAGATTAATAAAATAGATTCTGTAGATACTCTGTACTAAATCACAGAGCTATTTTATTTGATGTTTGATTAGAGGCAACTTAGAAGAAGAGACGGCAGGAAGGGAATGTATCGTAAAGGTTTGATTAGAATACTTTAGAAAGAAAGGATGATGCGACAGGATGTCCCCACTAACAAATAACGACTCTCCGACTACTCCGTCCAGATAAGTGTGTCGCTTTCGAGGACTATGATAAGGCCAAATTCCTAGCGAATAGCCTAGCGTCCTAATGTTCTCCCAGCTTTCAACCAGTAAACCAAGCGGACCTTGCCAAGGTTGATGCTGAAGTCTCTCAGCCGTTGAAGACCTAAATGATCCTCAGACGGTTCGACATCGATTTCGCAAGACATGAACCTTTCAGTCCTCCAGCAGTATGTTTAAATTATGTTATTGACGTTATTGTTGATTTAACTTAAGATAGGTACCTAGTATTGTATACAATCAATTTTCTAACTAAACAGACAGCTGTGCTGCTGGGGAGTTTGTTGCGCCACTTCTTTTTCCCAGCGATAGCACTAGGAAGTGGTGAAGGGCGGGCGTTTTTGGGAGACTGTCTTTTGTAGTTTTGACGTCCGAAAAGAGCTGATTCTCAGCCTAATTTGAGTAAATGACTTTTGATTTTGATTTCCCTTAAGTCACTGCTTCCTACAATACGATTGAAAAACGACATTTTACTGTAGTGAAAGATTTTTTTAAATACAATGACCCAGGTTTTTCTTTTAGCTGTAACTTTTTCACACAATTAATTGAGACTGTCCCCTAAAGTGATAGTTATGAAAAGAGTTATTCAACAACATAATCTGGTTATTATTGGTCGCTGGGGACGCGTCCCATAAATTTATGTCCATCCTCCTTTCAAAGCAAAACATAAATTTTCTTTTCTTTTTAAATTAATCCGACACTCATATACAACATACGATCAGGCATAATAACTTAATAACACGTTAATAAAATAGGTTTCTCCAGAGGGGGTCATTTTATAAACCAATTACCTGGCCAGATAACTTCGGTCGGGCTACAGAGCCAATTGCGTTAGAGAAGGATTTAACGGCCACAGCCGAGCTGGATGTTTGCAATAAAAATAAAACTTGTCTATGGGCATGGCACGTAGGATTGCCGCCCTGGGCCGAGTTCTCTAGTTTTAACTGTCAAATAAACTGTATATGAGCCCTACAGTTACTGGAGCCGGTACTTTGATACTGTCTACTTTATTTATAGACTTATTTATGGTAGACACTATTAGTAGACTAGGCTTTATGCAGTACCTTTGGATACGACGCGTATAGTGAGAAGGTTCCTCTTTCTTTAGGCTTGACTACCGGTGGTTACCCTGGGCCCAAAATTCACTATGTCCACTCAATGATTCCTTACTTCGAAACCACGTCAATTCCTTATCTAATCACGCCAATTCCGTGTTCATTTCGCGCGTGAAATAACCCTTGAACATGTGTGTATATCACACACTCAAGATCTATCCGAGGGTTGAAGTGTGATTCTGATAGGATAAAGTGGGATTCTTCAGCGACCCCTTTAGCCGTGTGATAGCGAATAAATACACAGATAAAACTCTTTTATTGGCAGCTGTCGAAAACATGGAGAAATTAGTAGCGTATGTGCATAGTTACTTCTAAATATAATTCGCTATTTTTTTTTATCGTGGGTGCGTTTACAAACGTTTAAACTCACATACACAAACAGCCAGGCCTGGAACAACTACCTGTACGCAATACAAATATTTGTTGCGTGCGGGAATCGAACCCGCGACACGCAGCGCAGCAGTCGATCGCTCAGCCACTGCGCCAACCGTGTCGTCAAATATTATTAATAACAGCATTATATTTCTATTAAACTGTTTCAAATTACCAGTGACGGAATGCCGTTTAATTAAAATGGTTTTAATTGGATTAAGTGAGACGTTGTGAGAGACTAGACTAAATCAAACTGGTTGCTAATTTAATTGTATAATTACAATTAGAGAGGAATATTTATTTGACATCAAAAAATTCGTCCGCATCGCTGTCAATAGGAACAGTACCCAAAAGGCTGGCAGCATTGCCACGTTGTATGGCGATGCTGATTCTTTGTTTTAGTCTTAGGAAATTATTAATATAACAATGTTTAAAGAAGGTAGTTATTAATTAATTTAACTGATCCAGTGTTCCTTGGCTGTTGAGATTTGGGAACTAAGTTAGAAGTCTCTTGTAAAGCAGTGTTTTTGGGATTTTTTGCTAGATATTTCCTAGTAACGTCTTGGAGTTTGAAATGGGTGCAGTAAAAGACAAAAGGTTGTTCACTGTTCACCTTCGGCTCCTAAGGGTCGAAGCATGTTGTTAAATAACCTGTGACCTTCCTTAAGAATTAGGCAATCAAATGCAAAAAAAAAAAAAACTAATACGACTCATATGGTTTCAAACTCTTCAGCTTTATCATAATATTATGATATATATTATATACATCTACACTACATTATAGTCTAGATGTATACTTAACTGCGAGAACAAAAAGTCCCTCCTTCATATCTTAAGTGCTATACCGATAGCATGCCACTTATCAATCACTATTTCACAAGAAAATTACGGTTTCAAACTGCTAATTTTAAAAGAAAATTTAAACGCTATGCTTGACACAAGAGCTACCGAGTCTGATGGTAGATAGTAGCGCACGAACCGACCATTATCTAGATCAAAGACAGCTCTTTAAAGCTTTAAAATCCTTTGTGAGACCGCACAAGACCCTTTTAAAGAAGGTATTAATGTGTTTCAATTTGGAGTGTGTCTGGAGAAAATTGGTTTATTTTAAAGGGATTTGGGTTTAAATAAAAAATGGGGAGTTGAGTGTGTTTTGTGCATGTGTATGTATGTGTAGGTGATTGTGTGTGTAGAGAGAAATTAATGGGTTAAACTATGTGTTGGTTTAAAAAAGATTTAAATTAGGATGTAGGTTCTTCAATGTTACAACCCGAATAAAGAGAATGTTTCATGATCACCCGTCACTATCTTAGTATTTTGTCAATCCATTGTGGGATGAACCTCCTTAATTAATTAAGGTTACGTACGCACTGAGCCTAGTGACTTAACATCCTTACATACACGCAAGGCGACTAAAAATACGACGAAAACTAACCAAGCACACGGTGCGGCCGGTTGCGAAGATTCTAGAGCGTTCGTTTCACTTCGCTGATCGCAAGGAGACTCGCTAGGCTTTAGGCACTATTCAAGTCATCTGCCGTTGCGTACGTAGCTTAAAGGTGATATAATTAATATGTATTACCTGCCAATTTTATTGAAGTTTAAGAAGAACTTTGTTTAAATTTTACTTTTACTTCATTGCTTATAAAGTAAGAGTAAGCTTCTGACCAATGTCTTTTTTCTTTAAAAGTTATGTGTACCTTTAATTTGTGTATACATTAGCAGTAGTACCTTTCTTAAATACTTTTGTAAACCAATGTTGACTGTATGCTGTTGGTGTTATGTAATAAATACATGTGTTTAAGACAGAAATAAATTGAAATAGGCCATTTAAACATCAAAGTATTAAAAATGAAAGAGAATGAGGGCCAGCCAAATTAATATGTTTAGGAACGTTAAAAGGGGTAAAAGGTCGGTTATGCAAACAACACACTGACTGATACAATGAAAGACATGAAACAAATAATTTGTATTGGGGAACACATATTAAGACAGATACAAGATCAAAATATTATAGTAATCATTTTCATATTTTTTTACGACATTACGCGTCGGAGATTTGATTTTTGAACAAGGAATTTAATTCAAAGTAAAAAAGTTTTGATATTGTATTATTCCCTTTACATGACGTTCCGTTTCAAATGATATGATTAAACCTTGAATTTTAAAAGTGTCATGATCACGTCTTACAAAAGACATGTAAAAAAAAATGTACTTTTCCAATTCTACATTAATTAAAAATAACTACAATATAATAGAATAGAATTTTTACTTATACGAATATCATTTTTTTAGAGCAATAATGGCCGTTCGCTTATGACATGTCAAACAAAATAAAGTACCTAGTGTTTACGTTATTCCGATTTTTTTGAAAATCTCCGATACCCGGGTTTTGTTTACAAAAAGAATTTCTGTAGGAGTTAATATGATAAGTGTAGTCTATAAAAAAACCAAAGTTTAACTTTGATGCAGGTACGGGATTCCATACATCCATCATCATACGCCATGGGCATTGTTCTTTATTTTTATAAAAAAAAGGTTCTTGTGTACAAAAAGAGCAATCGTTTACCATGTTATGTTTCCATTAATGCCGAGGGGAAATATTGCAGGGCGGTTAAAATTATAGATTTACTGAGAACCGGTTGCAATCTTTTAACAAAACTAACTAAATTTCTAATGCAGAATTAACAGCCTTGCTTGTTAAGGAATATTCTGTTTTAAGACGTTTTTTTAAACATTTCTTGGCTGAGTTTTTCGGCCTAACTGGATCAACGGCATTTGTTTTAATTAGGGAAATGTAATTGCTAAGAATACGAAGAAAAAGCAAGGTTTTCAAGTCTACACTATGAAAACTTACGTGAATTGTTCGAATGTTTCGAATGAGTTAAGCTTGATTAAATCATGCAATTATACGAAATCTTTAAACTGTAGTCATACGAATTGCTATCTGAATATCTATTCTATAATAATATTATAAACAGGTAAAATTAGCGAGCTTGTATGTTGGGGTTACCTCCTACATAAAAACTTGCAAATGTCCTTCGGAACTACTGATACAATTCGAAAAATTCTTTCACTAATGGGAAGCTACGGTATTGCCGAGTCTCTTAGAACTCAGAACTTATTAAACATAAACTACAATAAATTGTTGATTACAAGTTTTAAACGCAACCGGAATACAAAAAAAAAATCCATCGTAAATAATTCGCTTTGTTGTAATTATAATTTAACCGCTTAGGTTGGAAATTACTGACAGCGTGTAATTAAGGCTTCAGTTAAAAATAAAGCAGCACAAACACGCATTTTCCTTTTTTTAATCTGTGGATGAAGGGTTTCTTATAAGTTAGAAAGAATATTTTTAACAAGAGAATTAACTGAAGCACTTTATAGGATATAACTTTTTATGGGACGTAAACTGAGGTAAACAAAATCTTTTAATATCCATTAAAAAAACGATTCATTGAAAAAAAAAAACAATTTTAGTCTGTCTCCGTAACTCCAGTTTTCACTTTAATTTATTAAAAACAAAATGCAGCCTACTTAGCAAAGAACTTACTTAACTCAGAAAACTAGAATTTTATTAATAGCTAATAAATTGCGGCAGTCAGAGCTTTTAATATTAGTGTGACGTTGACAAAATTTAGTTTAGACATAACTAAAACGAAAGATGGAAGTTGAAACAAGGCAAGGTGACAGGTGCACTTAAGCATAAAACTCACCAAATCTGACAATAATAGACGTTGAACATCGTATAACAAAGCGGGTCGAAACTTTTCTTTAAAAAATTGTAACGTTTGACCAAACTTGTTGGGACAAGTCTACAAAAGTTATATAAAAGTATACTTAAAAAATGTGACGTTTAGTTAGAAAGTATTCTTTGAAAACAAGTTCATCGCGCAAAGATTAAATATAATGTAGATGAAAATTTGCTTCAAAATGAGAAAGCATTGTGATCATGCGTTATACTCTTCAGGACGTAACTAATAGGAATTTAGGTACGGAAAAAAACTGGATGCTTGAAAACTAAATGAACCCATCGCTCACGAGTCACGCCTAGTTTCGACCCCGTAGCACAATACGCTACGGCGTAGCTCTCATTATGCTACGATCGCGTCGGCTCTACTCCTGTGATTAATTTTGACTTTTGAGGCAGATCTTTTTGATAACAACAACTAAATAATAAATAAATCACTATTCCTTCAGTGGTTTACTTTTCACCACAACATCAATCTGTCAATGTCATTAATCGGGTTTGATCTTCAAGACCGATCTATCGGCCGTATCTTCATAATGACACATCCTGCTGATTAATTAATGCATTTTGGCAAGCGGTTTTAGCCCGTCAAGCCCATAAAAGAATACAGTATTAAGATTTTGTAAGCTTTGAAGGATTTAAAGATAAATATTTTTGTTTATCTCGTTGCCCAAAACAATATTTGCAAATGATTGAATTTATGTGTCTCTAATTATAATCTAAAATTTTCTCGTTAAAATAAAAATCGTTGTAGAAAATATTCAAGGTCGAGTCAAGGCTCATCCAAAAACGTCAAAGTGGGCAAACGCCTCACTGCCGTCCTTGAAGGGCCCCATGAGATTCAAATCATTAATTGGGCACGAACTTCCTTAGCCTTTACTGGGTTAATTGCCCAATGCCTGAAAGCTTTTAACGCTTTTTATAATATGCAATTTAGGGCGCCGACATAACGTTTAAACTCTAATGACTAATCATATACGTTTATATAACGCTATTATATAAACGTATGTGTTAACATAGATAGCGGAAATAGGATACCAAAGCTTTAAGGTAAGCCTCTTAAGTTCACCCAGTAACAAAGCCTGAAGGACCATTGTCTGTTTAAAAAGAGCTGTGTAAAGTTCAAGCCTTTTTGTAACTTTTGCTCCAGGACTGATAGGCGTTCTAAGGGATTGCCCATATGTGTTTGTTTCCTATAGCTTAGCTAAACATAGACAGAACGCGTGAGAAAATAGTTCTTGAAAATACTCCCTTTGAATTTGTTCCTATTCGTTTTTCGTTGAAACAGAAAACTCCCATGCCATGCTGAAAAGCCTTTTTTATGCATTCACACAATTTTGTAAAGGTCAAAGAGAGTTAGTCCAGCAACTTTTATTTCCAACTTTTGCTTCTGGAAAATAAAAATTCTAAGAATCTACGTTGGTACTTACTTTCTCTTTCAACACCGACAATTTGAACGATAATAAGATTACACACATTCTGTTCTCCTTACAAATATAGTATTTTGAGTAACATACAATTTCTATTGACTTTACTAAATAAAGTCCAAGCGATGGGGGGTCTATTGAATTCCAGGAAATTTTCTTCTGTTGAAACTGTTGTCCATAACTTGTCATATACCATATAATAAAACCATTTCAGTAATATACATATGTATACACATTTTGGTCCACACAAAAGGTTTTTATAAGGATGTGAATGAAAGGCCTGTTTTCATAGCAATTCAAGCGAAATTGAGTTTTTCCACAATTTTGAACAACGCATTTATTATTCCCGTTGTGATTGTACAATAAATAGAGTACAATGAATTTCGATAACGCTAGTGAGAATCTCTTTGACTTAGATTGAAGAGAAAAGTGTTTTTCTTTCTATTCGTGTAAAATTGAGAGCATGTACTAACAATAAACTAATAGGTTTGTTGCCAGGCAAATTGATCTTGTTATTCATGTATTCAAACATTAGTCTCCTTATTATTAAAAGCAGAGCAAGTCATGCCAAACTTAATCCTCAAAAAACGTATGATAAATCTGAAAGTCACTCTGGTTGTAACTTTCGAATAGGGTCTGTCCCACTAGTCCCATTGACCCAGTCCCATGATGGGACAAGTGGGATTATATGTCCCACTAGTCCCATGGGACAACTGATACTAACTTTAATTTTTAATTATGTCGCACTAGTCCCATGGGACAACTGATACTAACATATTTTTTAAATTATGTCCCACTCCCATGGGACAACTGATACTAACATATTTTTTAAATTATGTCCCACTAGTCCCATGGGACTACTGATACTAATATGTGTAGAAGTTTTTAGTGTCTAAGTTTACAGTAACTAATGGTGTTGCACAAGCCTTGTAACCCAATTCACTGTTTTCAGAACTTTCAGGAAATACTTATTCGTACTGCTTGCATTTTATTCGAAACCGCTGGGCGCGATTCTCGACGAATATCGAGATAAAAAGTATCCTATGTCTTAATCCAGGTCATGGTCTACCCATATGCCAAATTTCATCCAAATCCGTTCAGCCATTTTAGCGTGAAAGCGTAACAAACAAACATACAAAAAATCAAATATTTTCTCTTTATAATATTAGGTTAGAAAAACAAAAAAATGAGATGAATTTGTCTTCTTGTTCTAAACGCGATAGAACTTTGTGGAATACCCGAGACGAGGAGAACATTCGGTGTTGTTTATTCTTCCGTCTCGTGCGGCAATAAATTATTCAAATTACGGGCTAATCTCCCGGAGACCTTTGTAGCTATTATTAGGACAGTAAATTAGTGGTTTAAGTACTCCGTTTCTGCTGTTTATTTGCTTGTTGTTGATCGCTTAATTTTGATATCTAAACAAACTTTTATTGTTGACTAGCTTTTGCCCGCGGCTTCGCTCGCGTGGTTGTCGGAAAATATTTCACGGGAACGTACTACCGGGATTCAAAGTAAATGTGTTACTGATGATCCAGGTTATAAACTATCTGTGTGCCCAGGCAAATCCGTTCAGCCGTTTTGGCACTAATCCGGAACATACATCCAGATGAACAGTCAAAATGGGAAACAATTTCATTACTATTTTGTCATTATGTATAGATTAGGTTATTTTTACCTCGTTCTCTTACCGTATTACCTCTTTACTCCATACTATTTTAGAAGGAACTGTGTTAGGTAATCTTACTCAAAAATAAGTAATAATTAAAGATTGAATCTCTAAGGCTACGTGCACAGACAGGTGGCTTGCTTAGCGAATTTTCGCAACCGGCCGAACTGCGGGCGCCTTCGCTAGTTGCCTAGCGTTTATCGAAGGATGTTTAGTTACTAGGGTCTAGGCGTTAAGCAAGCCACATTTTGGTGCGTACGTAGCCTAAACAAACTTTTATTTTCCTTACTCCTACTAGCTACTACGACTATCTCATTATACTTGAATAATTAAAGTAGACGATTCTAGGTATTTTATAAATAAATACGCATGCATTTTCTTCTTTTAATTTCTTTCTAACAACTCAGGCTTAAGTACTTTTGTAACTTGTTATTAATTCACGTTTGTCGTCAGAACTCATGATTATTGTTGGAAACTTTCTTTTCTTTCCAATTGTGCATTGGTATTTGAATAAACATTTAAAATTGGTACAGTCAAATATTTTACATCTTCATCAGTTTTCAAATTGTTTCCTTTATCGTATCAGGATACATTTTGGAGCTACGGCACCGCATACACAACTATACATATATGTAATTATTTGAAAACAAAGATCAAAATAGCTTACACCAATGTAAACATTTAAGGTGACGAACTTTTGGCTGTAATATGATATGGTAGGAAAACTATATCACAATAGTTGTTATACTTTGTAGAGTCTTACCTACTAATATTACTAAACGCGAAGTTTGTATGGATGGAAAGATGGATGGATGAATGTTTGTTACTGTTTCACGCAAAAACTACTGAACGGATTTGGATGAAAGGACAATGCTCATGGATGTATGGAATCCCGTACCATGCTGCATCAAAGTCAAACTTTGTGTTTTATAGACTATACTTATCATAATAACTCCTACAAAAGTTCTTTTTGTAAACAAAACCCGGGTTTCGGAGATTTTCAAAAAAAATCGAGGTAACCTAAAATCTAGGTACTTTATTTTGTTAGACATGCCATACACGAACGGCCATTATTGCTCTTACAAAATGATAATCGTTTAAATAAAAAATCTATTTTATTCTAGTTATTTTTAATTTATGTAGAATCGGCAAAGTATAATTTTTTTACATGTTTTTTGAAAGACGTGATCATGACACTTTCAAAATTCAAGGTTATATTAATCATATCGTTTAAAACGAAACGTCATTTAAAGGGAATAAAACAACATCAACACTTTTTTACTTTAAATTGATTTCCCCGACGCGTGATGTCGTAAAGCATTATGAAAATAATTACTATTTTGATCTTGATGCATGAGACTTTTTGGTACGACTTTTGGTCATTGTCTTTTGGCACACAAATAGTTTATAACCAGGATTAACACATATAATACTTTTAATCCCGATATTCCCACGGGATCGAAACTTATGCGGGTGGGCTAGTTATTTATAATATCAACATGACAGGTCCAATCCCACATGATCACTTGATCGATTCGTGAAGCGCTATGAAATATTCAAAACCCCGATAGCTTTCGGGCGACCTGCGATTTCAGTGATAACGAACTTATCGGGCTTCCATATCCCATTGATAGTGCCTATTAACTGGGCTCTGTAAGCCTTTTTTTTCCGGGCGGAAAATCTTCATGGATGTTCGCCGCCCTGGGGCGGGCGGCGGGGTCTGTCAGACTCTTACTGACTAAAAACCACCCCAGTGTTCCATCTCACACCTACGCCGGGGGTCGCGGGGCTCTGTAAGCCTGCCTCAACGTTCAAAGAAGGACCGGTTCATTTTATAACACAGAGTAAGTGCTTTTGAACCAATAGGTGACCATTAGGTATTAAACAGTGAAAACGTACACAATATACATGTTATTTATAATTCATTACGTTATCTTTTTAAATTGTTTTGTTAATAATAAGACATGAACATTTGAATTTGTTACATGGAGGTTTGAAGCTTGTGATGAGTAGTTTGTATTGTTTGTAATAAAAACCTGGGTTACCATGGGTTATTTATGAAACCGATGAATGTTTTCGAATGAAATTTAATTTAATTAATAGAAAACAAACCGTTTATTTATCAAATTGAATTTCATTTAACAACATCCATCGGTCCCTTACTTTAGTAAGACCCCGTTTACTTATCTATTTTGGGGAATGAATGACTGAATGAATGAATGAAATGAATTATTATTATATTAATGTCATTGCTCGAAGCCAAACTCCTAATCCATTTCCCGAACTAAATTAATGTAACGTAGGCTGAGGTTTGATTAGTTTGTCAAGTCAGTATGGATTCCATTATCTCGTACGTTTGCATAACAATGGTTTTATGCGAAATGCATACATGTACCGTAGTCTTGTTAAGGGATATCGTATTATTCGTTGGGAGGCCACGGACGGCACGGTTGGCGCATTGGTTAAGCGATTGACTGCTGCGCTGCGTGTCGCGGGTTCGATTCCCGCACGGAACAAATATTTGTATGACCTACAAGTAGTTGTTCCGGGTCTGGTTGTTTGTGTATGTGAGTTTAAATGTTTGTAAACGCATCCACGATACAGGAGAAATTCATAGTGAAAAAAATTGCAAAGTTTAAAAAAAAAAAAGATAGGCAGTCGCTCCATTTAAAATACTGGTATTCAGTTGCATCCGTTTAGACTGGAAGCTGACTCCAACATAGTTGGGAAAAGGCTAGGCAGATGATGATGAAACATATACTCGTACCGTGCCGTTCCAAGGGGTAATTTGACGAGAAATACATACACAAATACGTATCAGTCAGGGAAAAGAATTATTAAACAAATGACTATGTAAAATGTCACAATTGCCATTCTTTGTCTGCATTATGAAATTACATTTCAAACAAAAAAAAATACATATGCAACTCCAAATACATTTCCCTGACTGTACAATAGAACCAAAATACAGTTACTTATCCTTTCAGTACTTATACTGCTACCTAGTCCTGTTCAGCGTTCATTGTTTTATTCCCCAACAAAGTTAGAATGGGTGTCGAAAGCCAAATACCTGGAGCGGGGTAACTCTCACTGGAAGTTCCTCGTACATCGAGCTGGTTCTCAACTTACCTGGAACAAAAAATACATATTGTTAGAAACGGTAACAAGCGGTAACTAACAGTCGCGAACTTCCGATTATGTACTGTTTCGTGTGCGCGTAACGATGGAGTCTAAACTTGTTTTGTTCAAACAAAATTAACCTTGTTTGCGTGTCTAAAATTTGTAGCTAGGAAATGAAGATTTGCACAATGTCTGATAATATAAAGATTTCATTAAAAGGTTTATGGATAAAATAAAGGTATTGCGAATGTAAAATAATAATGGCTGACTATCATATGTCGATGATATTTATTTATATAATTCCGGTGATATTTATTTTATTTATACATTTTTATTTTCCTATCGCAGGTATGCTGATATAGGCACATGCGAGCGAACATTGCTCAGCATGGGTCTTATCGACCACTAAAATTTAAGGTAACGAGGAAAAATACATGCATTTTCGTTATGCTTTTATTAGTGCGGTAGTATCTACGTGACCACATACAAAGTTATTAATATCCCGTATTCAATTACCAATAATTTTAATTTAAAATCTAACTCGAACAGCCAATTAGATGAGAGCACTGATTAATTGAAGAGCATCGCGAGCGTCCGATTGGTCGAGTACACTTCAGATAAACTGACAACTTGTGCCAATAAATCCAATTTGAGAGACGCTAGATTTTATCTAACCTTCGAATTTCTCTTGTTTTTGTTTGAACTTTGATTTTATACGGGGAATTGGCGCACAATGTGTTCGGTATCTTTTTTATTTAATTAAAGGCCGATTTTTCTATCGGTCTTTATGTTAAGAATAAATATGGTGGATTGACATATTATCCATACAAAAGCTGTCAAGCCGTCGTATATAAAAGTTATCAGGCGAAAATCAGCCATATATGGATTCCTTAATGACTGAGTTCATTAAAACTAAACCCAATATTATGGATTTGAGCCACTATTTTTTGTAAGTAACCACATAACGCTTTAAACTTATCGATAAATTAGGATTGCGGTAGTTTCATGACTGCTCTAATGCATTTTGTATAAAGAATTTCTATTACAAGAGAGATCTATGTAATTGGAAATTTTTTAATAGCCAGGAACACTCAATATTATCGACGATACGAAATAAAAGGAAAATTGTAGAAAACCGCTAACGAGCCGGACTCACTAAGTGGAGTCGATCGATATAATGCACAAATAACAACTGACTAGGATTCACATGCAGCACTAGGCTTTATTTTATCAGGTCAACATTACTGGTAATCTATTTGATAAGGAAATTCAAACGGAACTAGTAAGCCAAAATGTTTGCTGCTTCCAAATGGGAGAAAACCTTGTCTTCCTTTTAAAATTAACCTGGGATAAAAAGTATTCCTTGTGTTAATCTAGGTCATAAACTATCTCTGTGCCAATACTAATGACTGAAATACTATCGTGAATTCATGCAAGCCACTTTACTTGCTCAGAAATTGTGAATTGTCGGAAACAGAATACCGTCTAGTATGCATCTAACGTACTACCAAGATAAAAAGTGTCCTATGTCCTAACCCAGGTCATGGTCCACTCATGTGCCAAATCTCATCCAAATCCACGTAGCCGTTTTAGCGTAACAAACAAACAAACTTACTTTCGCATTTATAATATTATTTATAGGTATGATTAGGATGCACCTGTTTTCATTTTTTTTTTTTTTTTTGCGAAAGGGAAATGCCGATTTTAGGCCTTGAATTGCACAAGGGATTGGTTTCACTAAAAAAATATGTTAATATTTTTCTCATGTCTTCCACGTATTCATTAGTCTGTGCAAGTTGGTTAGTATTTAAAAAAATAATTAAATATTAAAACGACTAAAATAATGGAACCTCAATAAAGATAATTTCAAAATGTTGCCTTTACAAAAAAAATGTTGGCACGTAATTAATCGGAACAATAATAATCGTTTATTATTGTTTATTAATGAGTTCATTTTCTTCTAAAAGAAAATGAACGAATGAATGTAATGTAATGTAAACCACAGAAACCTTTTGATAATTGTTATTATTCTATTTTTGAACTTAATAGTGATATTTATAAAACAAAAAATATCTATAATCGATCTAAGTATCGATTTTTTTGCACTTTTATGGCAACACCAAATCTACTTGTCAGCTGCCGGAATACGTAAATGTCAAAATCATTGCTTGTTTTGCAACTCAATTGCTTACTGGCGACTTGTGTTTATTGCTTTCTATTGACTACTTTTGCCCATGAATACTGACTCTGACGATTCTCCCCTAACTGACAACCACGGCTTGATTATGGATTCTGCTCCTGCTACTCATGCTACCCTTGTCCCGTCTTATTGATGAAATATAAGAATCTTTAATAACTTTGAAATCCTAAGTATTTTGTAAATAATTTATTTTACTAATTGATTATTGGAATTGCCCCCCACTATTATCATGAGTTTTTATATGTGTGCACCGTGGGCCTAAATTACTATGGCGACTTGGCATGCCCCTTTGCTTTTTTTTACTCCTCTTCCAGGTGTGTTAATACCTACTTCTTAGTTGGAAAGGAATGTCTGTGACTTTTCTCTATAAAAAATTGTCTGATATTTCGTTCTTTTGTTTAGAAGCCGTGACGCTGTTTTTATTGAGCTCTGCCAGCGAGTCAAAGACCGACGACGTAGTTTATTTAATGTCAACTTTTGTTTGAAGTTGAGTACCTAATAAAAAATATTTACGTACATATTACTCACGTTTATGAATATGAGATTCAATTTATGAAAAATATAAATGCTTGCAGATATGACGCGTCAAAATACTTTAAGGAAAGTTATGATTCGTAGAATTTTTACTTAATTCATAGTTGTGTTAGTAAATTCAGCACCAAATTTTGTGTCAGAATACTTTTAGGAAAGACATGAGTCGTAGAAATGTTACTTTGAAAAGAAAATACAGGTCAGACAGCCGGCCCTCATTAGGCGAGACGCTTTTAAGAACTTACAAGTCAAGTCGCAGCACCATATTTTTGTCACTTTATGGTCTACTATGTACACACATGGTACTCGCGTTTACATCGTTTAGGGGTTACGGTGTGACATATTTCACCCTCAGGATTGGTAGGCTTTAGAGAATGAATGTATACGTCTGGAAATAAACACACAGAGGCAAAATATCACAAAAAGTTGGCAAAAATCCAAATTGCAGTTTTTTGGACGAGTTTTACAATAAATATTAATGAATGTTATTGATACATTAAAAAATACTTCTATCATAGTTATTAACTAAACAGGATTGTAAATGAAATGCAAAAAAAAATCATTTATTAATTTAATCATCATGGATTTTTTTTTTTCTGGTTGGAAATCATCAAAGCTCTGCGTGGAGCGGAAGGGAGTGTCAGACTCTTACTGACTAAAACCCACCCATGTTCCTTCCTTCCTTCCTTCGCCCTTTTATGTTCCGGGGTAGCGGTAACCCTTTCGGACAATCCCGCTGACCCGGCAGGCTTCGGCCCTAAGGGGCCCCTCAAATTATGCTGACAACTCTTTGAGGCGCGCGTGGAACATTTACGCGCCGTCCGGCACGGGCCTGGTCCTGATCGGACGGTGAGCTACCCATTGCTCTCCGCCCGCAGGCCCGCGCCTACGGTGGCCGGGAGTCGTCACGCGGCTCCCGACGCCCGGAGCGTCTCCCGCGGCGGCTGGGACGGGAGGCTCTCTCCCTCATCCGTCCCGCCACCTGCTTCGCTAGCATGACTGCTTCGCAAAAGGAGGCGACTGCCTCCCACTCCCTCTCGCTCCGGACCATGGCTTGCACCAGGGCTGGGCGCGAGAGGCCGCCGCCGCTGCCGATCGCCTCTACGAGGACACGACGGTGCTCCGCCCAAGCGGGGCAGACCTCCACCGTGTGCTCCACCGTGTCCTCTGGGCGATCCTGGCAATGGTGACACCCGGGTGTTTCCTCCCGCCTAATGATGTGCAGGAACCTCCCGAAACTTCCGTGTCCGATGAGGACCTGCGTCGGGCGGTAGGTGAGGGCGCCGTGGCGCCTCTCTAGCCACTCCTCAAAGCGGGGTCTTATCGCCGCTATTGCGGCGTGCCCATCATCATGGATTAAACATATTTCATTAGCACTTAAAGTTACATGCTTTTCTGGCGGTAATTTCCTTAACCTCTCTCTAAAAGTCTTTGAGAAGTGTCTTCCATTGTTATTTTTCTCGGAAAATTTCTTGAATAATTTAGTTTATATTTTCTGAGATCTTTGTTCATAAACGTACTTTCTTGACCATCTTCACTCAAAAGACCCATTGCAATGCCAATATTGTCTACAATGAGGGGCCCATGGACTAAAATTTTGGTGGGGACGTGTTTTATCTTTATTTTCAAATGAAATTTAATTTAATAAATGAACTGTTTGTTTTCTATTAATTTAATTAAATTTTATTCGAAAACATCCATCGGTTTCTTACTAAACTTTGTCGTGTAGCGACAAGTAACTAACTTTAAATTAAGAAAGTAAAGAAAGGGAAATTGAAGTTAATTAAAGATTTATTGATAAGGTATATAAAAGATGTAGATGGACTGGTCAGTGGTGTGTAGTGTGTGGGTGAGGAAGGATGAAGATGCGTGATAGGTAACTGAGGCGGAGCTGAATATGGACCGACGCGAGGCAGGAGCCGATGACAGGTGCAGGTGCAGGTGAGGGCAGGTGCTGGTGCGTGTGCGGCACGGAGGATACCCGTAGGGGGGCCCACGCATCAGCCCACCAGATGAGGCGGCTGAGGCGCAGCCCAATAGATTCAGAAGGGTCTTCAGAGGCGGCCCTCGGATTAGGCATAGCCCAATAGGTACAGGAGATTCAGGAGGTTCAGTAAATCAGAGTGCTCCGGCGAGGCGTGCGAGCGGTCCGACTGGTACGGAGGACGGAGGACGGAGGTGTAGAGAGAGTCCGTACCGGAGCCTTTTAGGAGAGGCACGCTGAGTGTTCCCGGGATAGGTGGCCCTGGAGTATCAGGCCTATTTAATGTGTTCGCTTTTGAGACGAAACTGGAACTGATCCTTGGATTGCTTGGATTTATAACGCGAACTCGTAGAATAATACCATGTAGAAAATATGAATTTGAAATATGCTGGTGGCCAGGATTAGTTTTGTAGGAGTATGAATGTATAATCAGATGAAAAGTTACAGGCTGCTAAGAACCTAAAAGAAATGGTTGTCATGGCGACGTATTAAACGTCGTTGTCAGAACTGTCGTAATGAAATATATATTAATAAAATACAATTAAATCTATAGTTATTTTGTATTAAAAGTATAGTGTTTATAGGAAAAATTATATCAATCAATGTGGGCGAAATTCCATCCATCTATCCATCCGTCCATACAAACTTTCATGTTTATAATATTAAGTAGGATAGGAAGTAGGATTAGTAGGATATAAATTATTGTAGGACGTATGAATTACGCTAATTTATAAAACAGCTGTAGTATCATCGGCTTTTATGACATCACGAAGAGCATTCTTTCAGTGCCATTACTTTTGCTTTACATAACAAGTTATAATAAATAACCTTCCTTAATGAGAAATGTGGCATTCAGGTGGTTAAGCTCAGGTTCCTACTGTCGCGTTAATGTGAAGAAAAGCACTCTAATACTAATGTGTTAGAATGGTATCCCAGTGTCCTGGTGGCTTATGCTCGGTTCCGTTAAACAAAAATGAATCTTAGCAATAGTAACATTTTTTATTGGAAACTGGGCATATATTTGCCAGCAAATTTTACCTGTGGTAGCTACTTCCATATGGGAGGATCTACTATGGGAAGCTATGAGGTCTTTGCTTCATTATTGGTAAAGAAACAAGATCTTAATTTTGACCAATAACGGCCCGTAAATCATAGGAATCGTCATGTCGTTAGCCATTGCTGAACAAGACGTCAGTAAATACAGTGCATTGCACATCGTGAACAATGCAGACATTTAAGAACCTCGAGACAAGTCTTATCATTTGGCATAAAACAAAACGTCAGCTGTGGTTTATTAGAAAAATGTTAAAATGTAATCTTTGTTCGTTTATTCCCATAATTTTACAGCTTCATAAAATGTTTCAGCATAAAATTACCATTCTTTTCTGTTTCCGTATTCGCTTTTCGTGCGGTTTTTAATTCTTTTAATTAGTAGCCCCACTTTTGTAGCAGTAGTGCTGTGTAAATAAACCATAGTACAGCGGATGCTGGCTCTCGCTGAGCGCTGAATTTATACCTACTAGGAAAAGGTTTTTGAGAAAATGTTACTGTTTGTCCCTTTGTTGTTGAAAAGAATGGAGTACCAAGTTACTTTTCGTGTAAGTAATAAGTAATTGGAATATGATGTGATCGAAGGATTTCGGTAACCAATAACATAATGTTTTATTTAAAATAAATTTCAATTCTGCCCTTATTTAAAAAAAAGGAGGCCTGTGCCCAGCAGTAGGAAAATTATAGGCTTATTACACAATGCACCTGCTTGGTCAACTTTTCCGAATTCCCGACATGTAATAATGTAAACCGCCACTAAAAGATATTTTAAAATTGCACCTTCACTTAAGTATAATAGTCGCATCGTCAGCGTCGTCAGGCAAGTCTTTCTGCCTCACATATTAAGTAATAATTTCTGCGCAGTTATCTGCACTCGGCCCGGCGTCCCGGGCTCTCTAAGAAGATTACACCTAAGTGTGTTTCAGCCTGACGTTTATTTTCTGAAAATCTTCGTGATAAAATTTTAAATTGCATTTAAAATGAGGCTTAAACAAACTTGATTGTTAAAACTTGAAGAAGCCGTTGAACAAGGGCAGTAACAGGGCGTGTTATGATGAACGATTGTCGCTTGTCCTTTCGCGAAATTCTCCATTTGTTTTAGTCAGATCAATTGGGCCTTCTTATTGTTTTGATAAATGTAAGGAATTAAGGAGAGTATAAGGGAAATTGGAGAACGGATTATCCGTGTGTGTTAATCCGATTATCAGTATCAGTTCCTCAAATAAGTTAGTAAAAAATGATATAAAAATTTTTGATGGATTATTTGTCGTATCTTGCGTAAGTACATTCGTTAGGAACCATTTTTAATCTATTTGCAACATAAAGTCGTTGTCTTGAACCCAAAAATACGTTTTAATTATAATAATGTGAAAAGGGACTATAAATCGTTTTATATCAAGTCCATTTATATGTTTGAACTCGGTCAAACATTTAAATGGGTTCGGACTTCCTCTCGATGTAATTAATGGTGATGATGGGATGTACATTATTCAAAATCGTACTCTAATCAAGGAACATTACACACGACAGTCTTATCTATACTTATAAATAAAGCTGAAGAGTTTGTTTGTTTGTTTGAACGCGTTTAGTTTTGGAACTACTAAACGGATTTGAAAAAAACTTTTTGCATTTGATAGCCCAATTCTTGACGAAGGCTATAGGCTATTTAACATCACGCTAGGACCCGTAGGAGTTAAGTGGAATAGAAATAATAAAGCATGCAAGCGATGCGATGCGACGGGGTGGGTCGAGAGAACAAGAAATTTCACGCGGATGAAGTCGCTGGCAGAAGCTAGTTGGGTATAAAATCAGAAAACATACGATAATTACAGTACCTACTAATTATTGTACTAATGACTGATTTCCTATTGCTAAATAATTTGCAGGCTCTCTAAACATTTTTATTTAGATTTGACATCTGGGTTTTTCTGATGACCGATGACGAGTAGGTACCTACCCAACTTATTATGATAATAGAATCATTATTTGATAAGTTGGTATTTCCTGGCATTGTTTCGTTTTATAGTAATGTCATTAGCAAAGTTTAACAAGGAATTAAGTCTGTCGTAATAGAAAAAGTGGGTTTTTATGACGTGTGGGAAAATTACACTACAACGTACTTACATGGCCAGAAAATGCTGTTTGCTCTCTGACATTTAAGTCTAACTAATATCATATAATAAGACAAACAATTACTCTTTTGCTGACTGTAGTAAATTTCGTTTCTAAAGCCAGACTACACGTAAGAGAGCACGTTCATAGGTGCCATACATACGGATTGACCACGCTACAATTGGCACGTCCCGCTTCGTGAACCAATAAAAATGTTAAACGAGGTTCCCATTTTACGTAGACATAGCCTATGTGTACAGTGTACACCCGCTTATTATACTCTAGGAATTGAACAGGAAAATGGAACCATTTATCAAGATCAATCAATTAGTTTGGTTGGTACCGGGAGAACATCAATAAAACTTCATCATTCCATCACGCCCGTATTCCCCGCTGGGTTAGGTTAGTTTCATTTAATTTGTGTTAGGTCTCATGTTATACAGGGTTATTTTAAATTGGTTAGCAAAACACCACAGACGCGATGGGTATCGACATCCAAACACGATAAAATAAACAGATTTTTTTTTTTTTTTTTGTTTCTTCGTGTTTAGATATCTTTAAAATAACCCTGTAGGGGCAAACTAGTTTTTTGTTTTTACTGAATGGACCTGCTCTTGACCTTGCACCTAATCCGAATTCCAACCCTGGACTGCTACTGAGAAATTCTTGATGGTAAAAGCATAAACAATAAATAACGCTTTGTTCGACCTGCGAATCGAACTCCAAGACCTGCAGCACAGTTTGCAGTTGCTCCTGCGACCACTAGACTAATGAGGCATTCAGAATAAAGGTAAAGTTTATCTTATAAATTACCGTTTATATCACCATTACCAGGTATTCGTATTTCACAGACGAGTAAGTAACCACATTATTGGGTGTTAATTAATTGAGATCGGAAAGCAGCATATTTTCTGCCAATCGCGTAATTCATTGAGCAAAAAATGTTCATTAATTAAAATACTTACGGGCTTGAAGTCTTTGAGTTTCAGGCATAGTTTTTACCTCTTAATTATTGAAATTATTATTGGTCTCAGGAAAACGGATGGTAAATAGTAGGTACATAAACATATTTATTGGTGTATGGTTGTTATTTTTTGGTAAAGGTGTAATAAAACTTAATTATTATATCTAAGTTATATATATTGGTTGATTTGTATCTTTTATTTTTTGACACTTGATTACAATTTTGAGTAAAATAGATGAACTGAACTTATGAAGGGTAATGTAAAGTGGATTCACGGACGGAATGTTTTTAATCCACGAAATTATGTGCCTATCCATAACGTGTAATTTTAGAAATACAGGGTGACAGGGAAATCGACGAGCAATGTTACCATGGATTCAGTACATGATTCTGAAAAATAATTTGAAATTTCTCGCAAATTATTAAAAAAAAAAATGTTGTTCCATACATTTTGACGCTTTGCGCTTTTCTATGAAACAGCAGATTTTTTTGATAGCCGAAGAAAAATTTGGGTGCTAGGGGGTCTAGAATCATGTGCTGAATTCATGGTTACAGTTTGTGCGTCGATGTACGCACGGCTACACATCAAGGTATACAAAACCAGTATAAGCTGCCTTCTGATTGTACGAAAAACCTATACAATGCGAGGTCAGCTAAAACTGGAAATGCATAACTTGATGTGTAGCCGTGTGTACGAGTACCTGTCAGCTAGCATACTTTAATCGTTAGAGGCTCTCTTCAAGCCATTATATCTTTGTGCGTTTTATGCAAATTATTATAACAGTACGTTCTAGACACGTTCAAGTTTCGTTGTTATGTAAAACTAATTTGCATAAAGTCTCTTGGAACTTATCGTTGTAGGGTTATGTAAGTTACAATAACGTACTATGTGGACTATTTACATACATTAACATGTTATTATGATAAGCAGACGATCGCGGTTCGGTGCCAGCGCGGCGTAAAATAGCGGCCATATAATTATACTGTTTCTTCGAGTAATTCGCTATGAATTAATTGATTTTATATAAAAAAAAAACTATTATTTTGGAAAGAAAACAGATACAATCATAAAAATAGTTCAACGTTGATAACTGCAAAATTAATAACTGTGGCGCAGCTATCAACGCCCGGCTCCTAGTGAGAGGGTAGTTCGTTCCAGATAAGAAAAAATAATTTTAGACTGCTAAGTAGTTAAAAAGTTAAGTTAAGTAGGTAAAAAAAACAAAGACAATAAAATTACGGGATAAGTGTAGTGTAAGTGTGAACGGGTGTATGTGTGTGTATGTCTGAGGTGTGTGATTCTGTGAAATCTATTCTAGCTAGTATAATATATATATAGGATCATTCTCCTGCCTTTATCCCAATTTATTTGGGATCGGCGCAACATGTCTTTTTCTTCCATACTTCTGTATTAGTCGTCCTCTCGGTATAATATATAGCATGTATCAGAAATATGTGTTAATATTTAAGGGTCATGAACAGATTTCTCTATGGGACCAACATCGTAATCGGCGAAAATAATTCAGGTCGTACTCGACCTGAATTATTTTTTTATTTATTTTTCTTTTTTCCCGATCACGACGTTGGTCCCATGGAGAAAGTTGTTCAGTTTGTCGATCTGTAGGTACTATACCCACACACACATTTCTGATAAACGCTGTATAAAGCCGATATTACGAAGTTTACGTCAACATTACTTAGGTATATATGCCTATTGGCATATACCTAACTCTCAAGCCTCATCGCAGAATAGACGATGGACTAATGTTGCGGGATGCTTGCAATCTGTCCAGAATATAACATTACATCATATATGCTTATATAGGGGTTCATGAATAGTTTTGTTAGGTGAGGCACGTACAAGAACAATGCAGCTAACATGCGATATGATGATTTATCATGATCACTGTGTCAAATAGTTATACGTGATCCATAAATGGGTTAACTTGGAAATCTTCTTCATATTGTCTCTATTTCACCCCCGATGATTACGACATACCATCCTACTTCCACCTGTCATCTAATAGTGTGACATTGTGCCATGTTTGAAGATCAAGTTTTGGGTAGGTAACCTATCTCTTATCTTTTTACTTATACTTATAATATTATTGATTGTGATCCTATTTTCTTCATCCCAAGTCAAAAAAATAATAAATCTCCTACACATAAAAACTGTGGTTTCATAAGATCTCAAATCAGTCGTAACATATCGGTAGTAAAAGGGAAGTAGCGGATAAAAGCCGTTCAGAATCTCCATGTTCGACGAAATGTCGAGACGAGCCGATACCCGGAAAACTCATAAAGGTAACAAGGTTCCGAAAATGGTCATCCGAATTCAATGATTATTACGTACACAATACCCTTATTTTTTGCTTTAAATAAGAAGAAAATAATAATACTGGTACGATAATGGTTGATTTATAATGTTGTAATAAAATCTACTAAACGGGCGTAGCAACTTGCTACAACGTGCTACGGCGTAGAGGGGGAGCTCTTAACTGTAGAAGGTTGACAATAAAAGAGACTGAAAAAATTGGAAAACTGTTGCTTTGTTACTTGGGTTAAGATATTAGTATAGTGTATAAAAAATACCTTTATTTTATATTTAATACCTTTTGTCCGCAGTTAGAACTAAACGTATCTTCCTCGTGGGTACACTGTCTGCGTATGGAAAGGTAAAAATACAGACTTTTATATCCACTTGTGAACGTGACTTTTTCAGTTTAATATCCATTATATCAACGTGATCATACTCAAAATTTCCCACTCAGCACCGTTCATATTCTACATTTATTCCGCACAGATTTTTCTTAGCCTAAAAGCTGATATTTCACTAACACATTTGGTATCTGAGCTTAGTACACATCGACAATTTGAAAACTGTCTTTATTTCGAAATCCAAAGTGAATTTGCTAGCACATGTAGTCCTGGATTTTGAGGGATTTTCTAAAACATTTTACTGGCCGCTTCTGTATTTGCCTCAAGGGTGTTATAATGCATTACTTATGTCAAAATTTAATCTGCCTCGTCGTAATTGCTAATTAGCCCTGGACACTCTGTGAACGTTAAAATTGGGGCGCTTAGGTTACGAGATTAATTATTTCGCGTCTGGTTTTAGGCATATTATAATATTTTTTTAATATCTTGGCTAATTTAACAGACAATTTATTTGGCAAATTGTGTTCAACTAGACGTAATTGGTTTGAATTTAATAGCGCAAATAAGCTATTTGAATGCGAAATGAGTTGCAATGGCCTATTCAAATTCTACGATACGAGAATGCAGTGTAATAAAAGCTGTGACCTAATAATCTTTACGGTTGGTTTAATGATGAATATTATTCACAAAATAACGACATTGGCAGTAAACTAAATAATGTTGAATATTATCTAGATGCTGTACTGTAAATTGTGCACGGTACATTAATACGATCAGTTCGGATCGTTGAAACTCATAAAAGTCCGCTTTCATCCAGCCAAGAGCTAAAATAGTTGAGCATAAACCTGGATTTGCAGTAAATTATGTTGCTTTGTTTCAGAACAAACGATAAACAATACAATACATGATATTTTAAATATCATTTACCCTTGACATTTTGTACACGCCATTTGAGTTTGTGAATTTCTTATTTATAACGTCTTCATGGCAATATTAAGTTAGGATAGGTATTTTATGTTCTTCCTGAAATATGGTAAATGGACAAAGACAAAGACATTTATTCGTTCATATTTAAGTAATTTAAGCCGGATTCTGAGTAAATGCATGGACGCTACCTATTTGTAAAAAAAATAAATACTGTTATATGTATTTTATTAAAGTTATAACGTACCGAAAATACAAGCTGTTTTTACAAACTCATTCGGCACACATGTTACAATTTAAATAAAAAAAACCCAATCAAACAAGGGAGACTAAATCATAAATTCTACCAATTAAGCTTTCAAATCCAGTGCGAAAATCCTCGAATTTGTTGTTAAAACCAAAATCATCTGCGGAGTTAGGATGAGATGTGTAATAAACGGGATTTGTACGGCCATTGATTTTTTTTTAGCGCTTTTCCTCACTTATTTTTGTGAACCTTGAACCTTTCTGTAAGCATGACAGCCAATATTTATTTATAAGTCTACGGGTTCTTCCAAAGGCTCTTGAAGCTGTTATTAATGTGCATGTATCAGCAACATTTTGGTTGCCAACTCATCCCTAGACATTGTAATGATCGATCTGAAGGTTAAAGTCGGCCTTCAATTTTATCAAGTTCAGTGGACCAATTGGTCCATTGCCAGAGGTTTGCACAGCTAGGTTAGTAAAGCAAATATATGTTAACAGTACAATAAAAACTCGCATCTGTCTTGTCCACAGCTGGCAAAATATACCCTCATGAAATAGCCCTCATAAAACTTCAACGATTATAAATGAAAATAGACAGAAATTCTAAATATATTCATGGTACCAACACGCAAAATATGGTATTATTGAGGTAGATGGTAGCTCAGTTTCTACGTCAATCTGGGTTATGTTTAAGCTCTAAAACGTGAGTCAGGGGTAGTCAAACAGCGGCTTGTGACGGTCCCGCCGCGGGCGCTTTGTGTAGTTCGTGTGCTTACCCAAGGTGCAAATACCGTCTAAAAAGGCTAGAAATTAGCGTTTATTTTATATAAAGTACCTATGCATAAACTTTAGGGTTTGTATACGAACGTGTCTCGGGCTACAGCTGTATGAATAAAAACCCATGATTTAAACATGTAAATAATTCATGATTTGTCCCATAGATCACTCAAGATTCTTTTTAGAAATTACTAGCCACTATGTCTACATTCTACGAAAATCTGAGCCCTATAAAATGGCACCTCTACCTTTATATGCGTGAACAGATTCCACAACATCCCGCGGCGTATGACGCGGTAAAATATTCAGGATCTTCAGTCGTTCAGCGAACGAGTCGACACTAGCTTTGACCAAGACTAATATAAAATCCCTACAAAATCACTAGTGTTGAACATACAGTAGCGAAGAGTTTTAACCCTGCTTTTACACCCACATAAAATTTGTGATACTTGTTTACAACAAGTTTTGTAAAAAAACTTGTGAAGAACATGTCGTGCGTGTATAAAAAATGAATCATACATGCATTGACAGTGTTTCAGACATGTGTTGGTAACTATTTTGTTCACCTTTTTGACAAGTTTTGTAACTTTTCTATAAGCCTCGTTTTAAGTGTAAACGATAAACGAAAACAGTAAACAACATGTAGAATACATGTTTTATACCTTGGTGTGAACGCGCGCTAAGACAGATCTTCCACCTAAATTTGCCCACACAGAATCGCGCAATCTGGTGGTATGGTAAAGCGAGCGCTGTAAAATATTCAGGAGCGTCGCGGCGTCGTCGGTTGTTCAGCGAATGTGTCGACTCCGACGCCAGCTTTCACTAATACCGCGTTATCTCCGCCTTGCCGAAAATTACTACCGCGTTTAAAAATGCAGCTGCTATTAATCATAGTTAACTTTAACGAGGATTCTTTAGACTTCGAAAATATTCAGTTTTATAAAAAAGCCTGATAATACATTGTATCTTCTTCAAGTTTCGTCTTATCTCTAAATAATTAATATCAAGTCAACCGTGTGAATCAATTTGATTATGAATATTTGTGTTATTGTATCGAAAAACGTATCAATACTAAGATAGCGTTATTACAATATTATTCACTTTGTAAATTAACCGCAAAGTAAATTATTTTTGTGTTTATTGCTTGTAACAGGAAATTAAAACCCGGTCCCGATTATCTACTACAAAAAACGTCTGATGGAACGCTTTCGGCCTAGTCATTGGAGGTTCATTGCCGTTTGAACGAAAAATTTTAATCTTTGAAGAAAAATAGGGGTAGGTAAATAGAAATAGAATTTAGATTGAAAAATCTGATGTAGTCATCCGGCTGGATGGATTTGTGTAAGGACTTTTAAGAAAATATCTCAAGTCCAATTACAAAGTGGAGAGTAAACTTCGCTTCGTCGCTTCGTCATGCCATGTGTGTGTATACTCATGTTTTGGGCGATTAAATGATTTAACTTATACTAGCTGCGTCCCGCATAAGTATCGATTCCTTGGGATAATCTAGATGAAAAGTATCTTACGTCCAAATTCATGTCACGGTCTACCCATGTGCTAAGCTTTCGTCCAAATCCATTAAGCCAAACGTGACGATGATGCAGCCTTTTCGTTTTCCAATGTTTCTACCATTTTGATCCTACAATTCACAATTTTTTTTCCCACCTGATTTATATATATTATATATATCTCTGGAAAAATAAGTATCTAAATGTAATAATCATATGCTTACTGGCAATAAGATATGACTTTTTACATGTGACCATTTTGGACAACGCGCTTCGTGTAGGTAGGTATTGTGACGAAAGCTTATTTAGTTTTTAATGCGTAATTATTTAAAGTCAAATCAAATTAATCTAAATAACATGCATGGCATGGAAACGTCCTGAGGGCTATACTTTCTACAGTACCTACATTATATAGCCTATCTCGCTATACACGTGTAAACAGAAATTGAAACCTATCCAACATTTTCCGTCCGTCTTTTGTGCGGCTTTTTTT
Organism: Apamea monoglypha; assembly: GCA_911387795.2. Lineage (NCBI taxonomy): Eukaryota > Metazoa > Arthropoda > Insecta > Lepidoptera > Noctuidae > Apamea > Apamea monoglypha. The sequence goes on from OU426918.1 coordinate 9,080,538, forward strand.
ATATACGGCACCAATTTTTTTTGTATGTTTTTTTTATATATCCCTTGTTTGTGTTCAAAATCCTGCTGTGTTATTTTGGTAGAGTTCCATAGTGCTGCACTGCTGCCGTTTCAATGGCCTCTCTGGGTTTCTATTAAAAACGAGATCTTCTTTGCATTATTTGAATAATTATCTGACATAATATCCGTTTCCTTTTAAGAAACCGGTGACGAAAACAGGAAGGAGGGGCTTTTCTTTTGGCAAATGAGGGCCGTCCTTTGCCAGTACAAATTCTCTTGAATAATAATTTTGAAAGTCTTCCTATAAATGCTATAAACCCTGCTTTTGGAACCAAACAATAGGTGTTGAGCTCCTGTCGGCTACAATAGAGTGAACCAAGCTAATTAGTAGTAGGTGCATTAGAGAGGCACAAAGGGAGGTTGTGCAGCCTGCTTTTGAACCTGATGGAGAGCTTATCCGCTCAACCTTCGCCACGCGTACCTATGTTATGATATCGTTTGCAGTGTGCCTTATTGAAAATTCAAATGCTTTTAATACAAAGGTTTCGCTGTGAATTTGTTTGAGCGAAAGCAATCCCAGCATTTCATTTACATGCCAAAGTATTTGGATAAGGAATTAATGGATTGGAAAAAGGATGTCTGTTCGCCTTCCGCGATATTGTAATGTGATGTTAATGATTAATTTAATGTTTGTTTAACTAGTACGTAAGAGACCGAGAATTTTTTGCAGATGTTAATTTTTGTTGAGTAAGTGGTGATTTTCCAATCTTCAGTTATGTCGTGTAAAATTGTCTGGCTGTTTATCAGGCGAATAAGTATTTTCAATTTTTCAATCGTATATTATCTAAAGAATAGCTATCTGTGGTCTATGTTAGCCAATTTCACACAATCTATATGCAACTTCACACAACCAATAAAACGTATACTTGACATATTTTTTTTTTCTTTTACTTTTTATTAATAATATTACAAGCTGTACCCGCGACTTATAATGGTTTAGAGGTATTCTGTAGTAACCTAGCTATATTTCAGTCAAACTTTATCAACATCGGCTCAGTTGTTTTGCGGCTAAGTTCTACCAAACCGACAGACTCATCGGTTGCTATGATTGGCTGGCTGAATGACACATGGGATTGAAAGCTCAAAACTAATCAGGTGCATTCCAAATGTCAGATGGTGAAAGACACCTATCTGGCAAACAAACTTAAATGTTCGTCCATTGCTGTCAACGTGTACAAATCGGTACAAGTTTTTTTAAATTTAAAAGTTGAAATAACTCTTGGCACACTTTCTAATGTGGAAAACAAACGAAACGACGTGCGTGTGATTGTGCAGTTTGTACGCCGTATAATTTATGAAAACGAATTGTTGAATTGGTGCAACCATGCACCAAGTATTGTGGGATTTAGAATTTTATTTCCATGCAAGTAAAGTTCAGAGTGGAATGTAATGGTCTGGAGTTTAGAACGGCAGTTTTTAAAACGGCGCTTTAAATCATTCTCGGCTTTTTATTTGCATTTGCTTTTATGACTTCCACTGTTTATTTTTTGATTTGTTTGTATTTTTAGCTTTTGCTCATACGATATACCTGCCTATAAGTGTCCTTTTATTTGAAGTCAATTGCTTATACAAAAAAAATATATATGAAAGGTACTAGGTATTTGAAACCATAGTAACTTTTCTCCCACAAGTATTATTGATGCCTTATAATTATTACCGCCAATATTATTTTGTTGAAAATATGGCAAAGAAAACCTTTTCAGGCAAAGACGACTTTTTCTTTTTTTAAAAGGCTCAGTTAATTATTGAAACAACAGTAAACAAAACAAAGTAATGTATTCCCTCTTTTTATTATACTTGCAAATCAAATCGATTCCTTTGCAAATAAAGAGGATTATAAATATTTAATATGAAATTGCCACCTTGACTCCTCAAGTGGGCACAATTGAATCACAACAAAAAAAATCTCATAAATATGCACATAATTTTGATTTTTCAGTAAAACTGCGTATGTCGGTAAGGACTTAGGTACCCCGCGTCCTAACCAAAATAATCGTCGTGCAGACACGTGATCGTCGCGTTCATATGTCACTTTTTGTTCGGAAAACCGGAACGCGACCTCTGTCGGCGCGACCACGCTTTTGGTTTCGCCGAACATAATGAATGCAACAGAAACGTGTCCGCGCGACAATCGCTTTGATTAGGACCTTACAAAGATCCATGTAGACTATCTATGTAGACTCATTTTTGTTCAAATACTTGTAGTTTGAAAATGTCCATTCATCTCAGAGACTAAAATAGAATTATTTACTTTGTGGGACATCATTACACTTTGTGTCAGTCGGATATTGTGAGCTAAGTGCTCATTATTTTGCCCGCTTTGTAAACTTCAAGTGACAATATCGGGAAAAATATGATGCCTTTATGGACATAGAAAAAGATTAGGTATATCTAGGATCCTATTCCTAAGGACGGTTCTAGAATGTCGTGACCTTTATATTTGTAGGAACATATTCTCCCTCTTATATCACTGTGTGTAAGTGGTCGAACGAAACAAATGTATCTCGTATTTTCTCTGTCTCCCGAATTCGAACTTCGTAAAATAAATGTATGTGGAAATAAAAGGGCTGAGGTCAGAAGGAAAGTAAAAGAAATACCAGAAACTGGTTTATTCTTATAGATGAACTAGTATAGGTAACACATAAAAATACATCCTAGAAAATCACGTCATAACGTTTTTCCCGTAATTAAAATGCAACTGTCTGTTACTTTCGGGGCTGCTTTCGACGGGTTTTTCAACCTTTTCAAAAATTTCTTCCACGTCATCTATCTCATTTACACTTTAGCATTCAGCTCTTTCTCACAATCATGCATCCATCAACGTTCCATTCCTATATGTATGCCATTTTTCTCGTTGCTGTACCATTTTGCTAGATATCAGAACTGATATATATAGTATTATTAGTCTTGTCGTTGCAAGCATAGCTATCATTTTATTATATCAAGCAATCTGTTATCGGATTTATGATTGAAAAATTCGTAATAGCAGCTTCACTTTTACATTACTTAATAGTATATAATTAATTACATATATACCATAGTATGTAATTGTGCAAATGTGTGTATAACATGACAACTCTAATTGTCCCTTAAGAGAAAACAGGTCTATGTAGCAGGTACATAGGTTGCGTCTACCAACATGTTTCGCTGATTGGTCAGCTTGTTCATGACGTCACAAGACGTCATGCTGAAACACCAACAACACGATTGCGACAGTGTTTGCAATAGATGTATAAATATACTAGGCTCACGTCGGCGATATCATAAATTAGTAGATACAGCCAGTTCACTCCAGACATCTCTTAACTGCCATATGTTTGCGGCAATTGACAGTAACGACGCACATGCCAAAAGTTAAGTTTTATGTGGTGTTAATTTGTCCTGTTATTGATTAACGATGACGGCTTTCTTTCAGCTGTGTAGTAAATTAAGGTGTATATTTGTATAGTATGATCTGCTTAATAAACGACATAAGAAAATAAAACTTACACAGACACGATAACAAATCTGATACACGCAACGAGATTCAAACTCTGGTGGAGTATCGATTCATAATTTGAACGTGTTGAAATAATATAAAAACTATAACAGTGGTGTGTTAAAAGAATCTGTCTGAAAAGCACTTCATACTTTCGATCAACAGTTTCTCTCCTAACTGTTGATCAAAATTATGAGGGAAATCGTTGTTTTCACTAAATATACACATAGGTAATATGTTTGAGACTGTATCTACCTGTATCTAAATATAGGTACGTTATTGTGCCTAAAGTTAGATAAAATTAACAGTTCCAGCGTTGAAATTCCGTTTGAAATCACAAGACCAGTGTTTACATCTACGTTTACTATATATACCTGTTTATTTATTATTCCAAGACGTTCTTCGGAAGGTACACACAAAACCAGAAGGATTAAGGATAATTACTCCCCTGCACGGTTGGTTGTGCACGCTAAGCCGTAGACTACAGTTAATGTGGCTACATAGGTGCAGCTTCACTGTAGGGCTTGATCACCGAGACAAAGTAACAGGGGATTTGCGATTGCTACTGGGAGAGTCCGAGGTACAATGCTGGTGTTCTTGTAAAACCTAATTTATTGTTGTGAAGCAGAGATCTTTTTAAATTGTGAGTTGTGTATTAAAGTTTGTTAATCAAGAAAGAACACAACACACACTATTTGTAACTTCAAAGCATTCGACTGTCAAAAAAGCCCAAATATCAGTTTTATTTGTAACTGAAACTGCAATATTTAAAAGAATGCTAAGCCCTTATATTTAGCTACACTTTACATGGTGCTTCATAATTAGTACTTGTAGGGAACATAGAGAAACCTAGCCTTATAAATCATAGAATACGTGTGTCCTAGATTGAAACGAGAACATGTAAGCTTCGTAATCTAACGTAATCCAAATATTAATTGCTTTTAAGATGATACAGTAATTGCTTATTCATGTCTAAACATAAGCGACAATGACATAACATTACGCAATATTGCTCAGACGTCTGAAATTCTAAATATTTAGAACAACGAGTTTTCAAAACAGACAGAGCTACAAGAAAACGCGTTGAAAGTAATATCAAAACGTAAATAACTATCAACTTTTCGAGCGCATTAGTCACGAAGCGCGTGATTCATACGAAATTTCAGTGACGTACTATTGCGGCGCTTAATTCAAATCTTGACGCATGCCTTGCGATCTCTTGGCTCAATTTCCTAAAAAACCGATAGCCTTTATCAAAATGTGTATCTTTATCTTTTACTAACTCTTACAGATAACAAAACACTTTCAGAAGTGGATTCAGTATGTTAACTCGGTAAAGGAACTGCAGGTTGCAAATGATTGTGTCAACCATCATGTCATTTACATCGCCACTTTTGTCCTTATTTTCCGAGCACCTGAGTTCCACATGTGCTACGTGCTGCTACGTGCCACATTGTTCCGAATCAATCAATAGATTTTGCGCAGTCAGATTGACTGGATCGGGAGTTGCACTCGGACTATCAATCAATTTGATTATCAATACTAAAAGTCAAATATGTCGAGCGAAAAATACTTGAATTAAATTCGTTTCCAGTGTGAATTGTGGTTGGTTGGAGTATCACTTGTTAGAATGTTGTTTTTGAGTATCGATATTTTTTTTTTAATCCAGTACAATTTCGTAATAGCATAATCGGCTTATTAGTCGATTCGCACGAATTTACTCGCCCGAAACGGCGTATCGACACTTTAAAAAATATATATTTTTTCTATAGGCGACTCGCACAAAGTTAATTTAATTGTGGGCTAGTCGATAACTCCAGAAATATCTATTAGGCAATTGGCAAATTTCGAATTTTATGCAATGATGTTAAGAAGAAGTATACGTTTTATAACATTATTTAACTCGTATCACATCTGTGCGCTAGTGTCATTTTTTCTATACTTTATTGCATAAAATTCAAAATATGCGAAATGTCTACTGCGAATCGACTAATATGTCGCATAATCAGGTAGTTTCCAACCTAGTTCGAACAGGTTATCACAAAATAGATAAGTAGATGCTGAGTAACATTGTTTCATAACCATATCAATTACAACTTCGATAACTTATCAGCTTATCGTTCAATATCTTTGTTAGTGTTATAAATCAATTTGCGGCAGGAATGTATGAAATCATTTGGCGTTCGATGTGGTTTGAGAGAATGCGTTTAGTTATCAGAAACTAAACGCATTCTCTCTTGAAATGCCAGTTTAATTATGATGTTGGAGGAATTTAGAACTATTCTGAAATAGAAACTGTTCATACTGTTCGTACTTGCAAGAATCCTTTGCACTGCAATTGCTTTAGTCGAAGTACTCATTTGTATAATGAAACAGCGGCTGTTTATATAGCGTTTAAAACTATATTCACTTGCAATCTTCTTGAACAGTTAGCACTATTCCCGCTTCCTTTTTGTTTAATTACTATTAACATTCATACAAATTATCCATTCTACGAATTAGGTACTGCTTGTAGACAGTTGTTTTATTGTAATAATCTTCATTGTTTACAGCTGGAAGGCTTCGGGGCTGTAAACAGGACAAATAAATAAAGTCTTATTTATGTAGAAATTTTCTATTGCTTATTTAAACATTGTTTAAGAAAATGTTATCTAAAATTAGGAACAAGTATTATCTTTGCTTCTGTTAACAGGTGCTGTAAAATCAGCATGTGACTTCAGAACTAATTTAATACCCACACTCCCCTTTGTAAGATTGATGACCTGCTGAATGCTGTGTGCTAGTGGCTCCAAGTCGTGAAAGATGATTAGGGAGGGTCTTGTGACTGACATCATGACGATAATATATACCAACATTCAATTCTGACAGCACAATGTTTAATGACTTTGTTGTTCTCTCTACAGCTGAAGAATCTAATACTACACCTGTCTAGTTCTAGTATTCAATAATTAAGGACACTGTGGAATGCTCTGGATGTTTTCCAACTATCAGTACGTGTGTCGATATAACCGTACAATAGACACAAGAATACATTATGTTGTTATATTTTCTTTTCACTGTGCTGTAAACAAGTCCGTATATTAGAGTTTAAAGGTAATGCCATTGTGAAAACAATTTTGTTCTGTAATCTTCCTTTTGTGTGAAACTTGAGACGAAGAAATACGTTACGAGATAAAAGATGTTTTTCTTTGATATTTTATTTTTATGTACTACCTATACATTTTGGTTCGTGCTTGAATTTCATACTTTGAGTGAGAGGTTGAAAGTTTAAATGAGATTTTCTGTTCAAAATTCTTCAGTAACTCGACAAGTTAAGCCCCCTTTACATGGGCCCAAATATATCATAACCTGTCTGTGTGAAGTATATTGTGTGTACAAAATATACTTCATTCAGATATTTTTTATGGACCTATAGTTTTATTTAAAAGCTAAAATCATGTAGGTATGTTATGTTTGCTTATAACGGAAACTGATATTGATATTTTACGTTATAGTTTTTGTGGAAAGCAACAGTGTAAACATCATATTTTGTATATTTTGTTGGAAGTACTGAAATAACATAGTAAAGTGAATTTTATCATAAAAACTGCATGATTTTGACTAGTCCATTCAGTTGATTATTTTAAAAGAGGGTCCATGGAGTTTCTGGCCCATTTTTCTCCATAGGAAATTACTACGCTTTGGAACAGGAAACTTTAGCTTTATCTTTCTGACTGACTGACTCCTTGACAATTCAAAAGTGCCTGTGAATGGTTTAATAGAAATACATGCTTTGAGTTTGAGTGATTACCTTTTGAGCGTACCTTTTGTTATTTATTACTTACCGGGAAAGGGTGAGGGAGACCTTTGTCGTGCAGTCGCACTATACAGTCTTGATATATTATATTAATTATTATTATAAATGTGAAAGTTTGTATGTTTGGATATTTGTTTCTTAATCACGCATAAATGGCTGAACGGATTTGGACGACATTTGGTACACAGGTAGTTTTTATCCTGGTAGTACGTTCCTGTGGGATAATTTCCGACCTCAAACACATCGACAAAAGCTAGTCCTAATCCTAACGAATATTATAAATGCGAAAGTGAGTCGTTACGCTTTCATGCTAAAACGGCAAAGCGGATTTCGATGATGGGTAGACTATGACCTGGTTTAGGACATAGGTGACTTTTCGTGCTGGATCGCTGACGAAGTAGCGGGCAACCGTATTGTATAAAGACATCATCTTATCCGACTAGATACTTACCTATCAATAAGTGTAGAGGTACAATAGGTTTTTTTCGTTTCTGTGTGGGTTGCATCGAATATCGGAACAGTTAGCGATGTAATCTGACATTATTTTTGTTTCTATTAATATTTTAATTTATGTAATGATTTGCACGCCGCAAGGTACATTGTAGACCTCATTAATTTATGTCCTTATAACATCTTATACCTGTACCTACATTCGAAGCAAATAAAGTTCTGATTCTGATAATATCTGACCAAGATGATGATGATTCAAGTTGACTAAGCTAAAAGAGTATGTCGGAACGGATCGTAGCGCAAGGTGATATGTAGTTTTTGCCTACTATAGGAAAAATCTCTTACGTAGTTATGATTACCTACCCGCTATTCTGTAATGGATAATGATAGAGAGGATTGCTAATCCTTAGCATGTACATATGTACTTAATACCTACTAAGTAATTCGAAAGTTTTTAAGTTTCGAAAGACTCATAATTGTGGTGTCGTCTCTATGTCTAGCTTGTCCAATTCGTTGTAAGATTTTGAAGTTGAAGGTAATAGGTTTTTCATAACATAAAGTTTCTCTCAAAAAGTTGAGATAATTTAAACTTTTGCCCATCTAAAAATTTAAATCAAAATATTAGACGGAGAAAAGTATTTTTTTTTTATTATCAACTTACTCATTGTATATCATTCAAAGTCAGACTCGATATCATGACATATTGTTACAAATGTATTTTTGCTAGTAGTAAATGTACGTGTAAGGTAATGTGTGTAAGTACATGCTCTTCAGCTGTCTGTGTCATGATAACAAGGCGTTATAGATTATGTAGTTGGAAGCTTCACGTATTTCAAATTACGAGTATTTTTATCAGCAATATCTAAAAGAATATTGTGTCAAACCATAGTTGTTATATCTTTGATGTCTAAGTCTGACAGACACGTGTTACCTACTTCTACTTGAATAATACATACTGTAACAGCATGTAATATTCAAGTTGCTAATGCTACTGAATATTTCATATCGGAAAAAATTACAAAAATAACATAAAATAAAGGTGAAGGCTATAAAATGTAGGCACCATGAAAGGTGTGTATCGTAGTCATAAGCCCCTTTGTACACGGCACGGTTTCATTACGGTACGGCGTATGGAGCGCCCCGTGGAAAAAACGTGTCTGTAAACAAGCTTCCTTAGTGAGTCCATACAGCACTGACGAACTGTGCTTACACACGGCGTCTAAACCGCACCATAGAAGATACGTGTCCGTGTACAAGCTTCCTTAGTGATCCACACAACACTGACGACCGTGGCAACACACGGCGAATAAACCGTAGTTTTTCACGACAAGAGAATAAGTGTGTGTACAAAGGGCCTAAGTCAGGTTGCGTTGTATAAAATATTGTGATACGTTGCTACTTGTTTCAACCCTGAAAATAGTTCAGTACGATCTAGATTGTGAGGAGTAAAGACTGACTGACACCTTTTAGTTCTAAACGGAAAATTACAAAATGAGCCTCAAAATACAATACGCCTATAAATCTGTCCGTACGCAGTACGCCTACCAAAATAATAATTCATTGTTTGTAATTAAATTTCAAGAAGCTTTTAATACAAATAAAACATGTTCTCTCGAAAAGTCTTGTAAACATCAAGCAGTTGTAAAGAGTTTTACTTTCATTTCGCCACTGACGCACGTCGTTATAAATGTATTTCTCTTGGCAAATACAATGTTCTGTGTATCCCAATTTTTGGCTTCATTTATTTAACTGCTTTCATATTTGAGTTTTGCAAGTGATTTTAGTAATAAAATCTGCATCGGTAAAGAATGAGAATGTTCGTGTGTAGACTGAGGAATGGTGACGATAATACTCCATGTTAATATTAAAACATTAAAAGGTTTATAATATTTTAATGGTCTGTCAGTGTTCAACAAAAAAAATATTACGAGTTGGAAGTATGACGTTGATTCATGATTGATTCACTAAATAACTGTAACTGTCGGAGATAAAGTAAAGTTGATAGTAAAAATGAATATTAATAAAAATGGGCACCTTTCTAAAAACACCTCCGAGGCATCCGAGTCGCTTCGAGGCAGTATTAGTTTCGGTAGCACCATGCCTTTCTTTCGCCTTCCGCGTATACCGGAAGGCGAAGGCCACTGCAACTCCGTGATAGCCATGGGGCTGTGGGGACTGAGTATTGTGAGCCGCCGCTCTGGGGGAGGCAGGCTGAGTTGTTGCAAGGCACGTCGCTCTGTGCTCGCGAACAACCCTCGTCGTTTTTCGGCGGAGCAGCCCATGTCCTCCCCGGACAAGGCTCGGCGCGCCGGCGCACCTCGCGTCTCCCGCACATCCCGTTCGCTGGCCGTCAGAAACGAGCTCCGATGTGCGCGAACGGTTGTGCAGGAGCTAGAGGGGCGCGCCGGCGACGTATCCTTGCTTGGACGGAGACTCTCCATAGAACGGGCACTTTCAACCCGCGCTGCGACCAAATATTGACCGCTAGTTATTGTTGTGTGTGCTACCTCACATTCTTCTTGGCTCGAACTTGAAGTACCGCTCCGGGAGAAAGTACTCGTTTTCGATGCAAAACTTCTATCACTGTACTGAGCTGCCGAAAGGCTTGAAGTATTTGCATCGCCGGATTCAGACGACGCTTGTTGCCGCACGTAACCTTCCTCGAGCGACGCATGGACCACTCGTGCGTTCAACGAGCTGAAAGCTGCGAGATTAGGCCGTCGGCTCTTTCTTTCATCATCATCCTCCTCCATTTTTAAAACCTTTTCCTATAAAACCTCACTATCACATGTAAATCGAACACGACACTATTCAATACACCATTTATGCATTTAAATATATTTATTGCATATTTATCAAATTTTCTCTTACATAAATAGATAAAATAAAATACTTAATAAGGAACACTGGACACAGTCTTTATCACTATTTGAGACCACCACACGCGCGGGATAAGGCAGACACCTGAAACAAAACGTACACATGAAACATACAGATTTAATTTCAACGATGGTAATAAAAAGGATGTGTAATTGTAGGGTAAAAGGTTCGGAGGAAGGACGGAAAAAAATTAGGGATTTTCGTGTTGCTCAAACATTAGTAAGAAACTGCTGTAATTAAGGATAGATCAATAAGACCATTTGGCTTCGCGGTTAGTTAAATTAGAATGTTGAAAATTTCTTTGAATATAGGCATGTTGTTAATAGCGCCAGCTAATGTAGGGATTTATTTTAATTACATTCAGTTAGCAGCCTTGGAGTCGAGCGCCAGCTGTCCCGCCTCGTTCGCGCAGTCAGTCAGAGCCTTCACTTGCGCGGCGTTCAGGCCGGAGGCTTTCACCTTCACGTCTGCGCTCTTCGAGTGCTCTTTGCTCTCGCTGCTGGACTCCACCCTCTTCGTGGTCTCGTTTCCGAACTGATCGGTGAAGGTTTCCTCCTCGAACTCCTCCTCGTAGCTCTCCTGGTATTGTTCACGGAACTCCTGTCTCGCTTGGATGGACACCTTTTCAGTGGTCTGTCTTTGTTGGACCAGTTCATCCATGGTCCTCTTGACGAGCTGCTGACCGGCTTCGAGTTGCTTGCTCTCAGACATCTTGATAGTATGATCTACAATTATTGGAAAATTAAATGTTATTGTATTGTTTTCCAACTGATGTTATGTTTCCTAATCCTGATTAAACTCCTGACTCATTCGGTTCTTATTATTGTTTGCGTGTTTAAAAAAACCAGTTCTCATAAAATCTATGAAAGAAACGGTTTAATGTTATTTTGGAAAACGTGAAAAGACAAAAGAAATGTAAAACTGTTTATCAACGTGCATGTAAATCCAGAAAGCTCAGTTTGATAGAAATTGATAGCGTTGGCTGGCTCCGTGCCAGACGGAATGTTTGGACCGCATTTAAATTTATGTTGTTAGAGAATTTCTAGGTATGACTTCGTTAAAGACGATTACTGTTATTCTTCTCACAATACCAATTAATGGAATTACAACCCTGAACATAATAATGCAGAATTCTCATAAAACTCCGAGGAATAGAAGATAAAACGCAAAAGCCCAGGGACGTGAATTTCACAGAAATATGTGGAAACAAAGTCGTATCTTTTAATGAGCGAGCTTTATTAATGAGTCTAGTCGAGGGAGTATTTCTGTTATTTACTGAAATAACTCGGACATAAAACATCTAATCAGTTTATATGTAGAAGCTTCTGGAAGATTCCTGAACTAAAAAAATTGCACTTCATGAATCCGTAGGTACTGGACTCCTGTTTATTATGACAAACAGCAAGTAATGTTATATCAAACTGCGGCTTTACACATTTTTACGCAACTAGCTTCACTTTTCTGACTGACCGACCCCTTGACAATTCAAAAGTGCCTGTAATTGGTTTAATTGAAATAAATACTTTGAGTTTGAGTTTGAGTTTTTTTAAAAGTCCGTTGCAAAATCAGCCATTAAGAAACCCCTGGTTATCATTGTGCAGTTTTGCAAATCAAATCAGTAAATCAGAGCCCCGATTGCTATACAGGGTGGCAGGGATACTGACTCGCAAACTATAACCATGAATTCAGCACATGATTCTAGACCCTAGCCTAGAAATTATTCGTCGGTTATCAAAAATTAAATGTGCAATACTTATAAGGTCAAAATGTATGAAACACCTATTTCTTTTTAATAACTGACGTATATTTAAACGCAGGCAGGTTCAGAATCATGTACTGAATCCATGGTTACAGTTGCGCGCCGATGGCCCTGGCCCCCTGTATTATTTTCGAGCCATTTTAACAAAGGAATGTCAAAATGTTTCGTGTCGTTTGAGTCAACCCGTCCTTGTCTTGTCTCACCGGCCAAGCTACACGACAATAGGAATTCAAGTCTATTAAAAACTTGCGAATACCTGTGTGAGTTTACTTGACCTATATACGACTGAATTCCACATTCTTCTGTGACTGTTGCGATGGAGAGTTTAAGTTTAAAACGTTTGAATTGGACAATAAAATATCAATGTTTATCTTCGTACTAATAATTAAGATTCAGAGCATTATGATGTTTAAGAACATTAATACGGGTTTTGAAAAAGCACGTGTCCTTTCAGATTACTTTCGTAAAGCTACCAAAATTTAGAAAACTGTTGGGGTATTTGCGTTTCAAAAGAAATGTCCACGTAAAATATAAAATTTCGAGGCTTACGATAATCACTATTGGCGTTTTAACATATTGAGAAGCTTAATAAACACGGTACACAAAGCTCTAATCACAGAAACGAAATAAATACCTTTTAAAGTGTAGAATGTAAATAAATTCCAATAATGTGGTGCAACACTGTGAGTTTATATACTGGGATATTCTGGAGTTGTTTCCTTGCGCAAGCTCGCGAGTGGACTGAGTGGCGGGAGATCCCGCATCGCGCTTTGTTGCGTACGCGCAGCTTCGCGTGGGCGGCGGGCGCTACGTGGCACTGCGTCTGCGCCGCCCGCCCAGAATTTTGGCCGAAATAATACACTACATCTGTCTTGGCAAATTAACCATTTTGTTAATTAATTTTGACAAGAAATATTGTGATTCATGAGTTTATTTATAATTCATAAGTCTGTTTGTCTATCATGCATGTCAATTCATATAAAGAAGTGCAGACACTACATAATAACCGAGGACACCTAGATAGTTCCGGGAGGGAATTTGTAGTGCCTAGACAGGATTAATTACATATATCTGTCAAAATGAAACATTTTTGTAAGATTAATTACGCCAATCCACGAAAGCCGTACTGCCAACGTCTACCGAAAATAGCAATATGCGTCAGTAGATGGAGAGTCGCGAACGATGACTCCAAACGATGGAGAGGCGATAAACATACGGCGGTATGAATAATGATTGGCAAAGCTCCCTCTGACTAACTTTATCACTGCTGCACCGCAAATCGAAAACCCACGAGTTCTCGAAAATATATGGAAAACAGGAATTCGCTGAAATCATTGTTTACGAAAAAAACGTATGACGAGTCGAATTGGTATTTTTATCGTATCGTGTCAGTATTTGTTTGGTCGCATCGCTGAATATAAACTCGTGTCATCGGATTGGATTTTCACTATGTAGATTAATGAGCTTTCAAATAGAGTACCTACTCACTTTCGTGAGGTAGGTTCATGGACTTATTCAATGTATAAATAGAGACTTTATGGCCATTTTCTTAAAAATTATAACCAATTTTTCTATTTATCACCCTATTGGTGACTTTCTTCAGAAATGTCAGGTGTGTAGTACTGGCAACCGGCGTGCTTATGACCAGCTGTATGAACTTAAACAAAGCAATAGGAGTACGTAAGGATCGTAGTAGGTCCCTGGCATAGGCAACTGAAGGAACACGGGTGGGTTTTAGTCAGTAAAAGTCTGACACGCCCTCCTGCTCCGCCCAGAGCGGGAGAAGTCATATGATGATTTCCCACCCAGAAAAAAAAAGGATCGTAGCAGGTAGCTTTCTGTAGTTTCTGCCTATCTCCATGGGAAGAAGGCGTGAGTTTATGCATGTATTTCTGGTAGTAGATCTGTAGGCAATCGATAGAAAAAGAAAGTTTTAATTAAACTCACACTCTAGTTAAATTAAATTTTGTAGTCAATTATTGCTTCGCATATTTTTTTTTACAAACTGAAAGAAGTGGTATTTTAGAAATGAATTATTTATAGCTTTTCGAAATACTTCGGAGAAAAGGCCAAATATAACCTAATATTGACTAAAGCTCTCCTAAAGTAATTTTAGAGTATGATAAATATTTTATCTTGTTTGATTGAATAGCGAAAGAGCCGTAAGTGGAAATGATATAAATCTATTTTGGGTTGTAATAATGATCAGTCACTAACTTATTGTAATTCAAATCATTTGACACGTCACAATATGCTTCGAGTTACAAGCAAAGTTTGTGAACCATTTCGAATTGATGTAGTTAACGAGGATGTAATTTATATTTCACAAGCTCTAGAACTAAAGATAATAAACGTTAAACTGTATAATATTAAATGCTTGCAAAATATAGGATTTTAAGAATAACGTTTGGCAATTCATAATTTGACAGTTTTGGAACACGCATGTCTTTAGGAATCTCATTATTGCCTAGACTCTATTTAAAGGGGTTGGGCTCAGTGTCCGGTCTATGGGTAGAATTTCAATAGTATTAATTATCGTCTTTGCCATTTCCCGAGACCCCGAGGTGGGCGTACATAATACCGAAGGCGCAGAAACTAACTTGTAGAGCCGTTAGACGTATTTAATGAAATGAGGCACCGACTGATGAGTATTCCTGTATGCACTAAACAAGTGCACCGAAGGACCCACCCCTGTTGCATTGGTGTAGGACTGTTGCAAGATATAGAAACAAAGATTTTAGACTATAATTTCAATAGTATTGATTATAATTAGTATTATTATGATTTTCATAACTCAATAAGTTGTCAAAATGTATGTGCTCGTGACGCCATCTACGTCGCCACAAGCAAACTACGCATGACACTGACGTCACGAAAAATACCGCGCGACTAGCATATATAGAACGTCCCGACATCAACTGTCGGGCAGTAGCCCACGAGACACAACACCAGTCTGGTCGGAGGATCCTCCATTTTCTATGGAGGATGAGTATGCTGATATGCTAAGTTTTGACTGGTTGTCAAACTTGAGAACTGACTACGTATCTAGGGAACAACATTTAATGTGTTTATGTAAAGCTGTCTTACTGTCGTCCTTCTCTCTGAGGATTACAAAGCGTTTAGTAACTGTCAGGACCATTCAAACCCGGTTGTCATTTAAGTAATCTGTTAAATACCCGTCTGGCGTGTGATTTTACCTTTGGTTAAATACCCGTCTGGCGTATGATTTTACCTTTGGTTTACCAGTACGCTGATACTAGTAAAGCTAAATATATCTACAGACGCGCACGTCTGTAATTCTGTGCTACCGAACTTAATAGATTGGTTTGATGGTTTACAGTGTAGGACACATTAATTTAATCACTACACGGTTTCCGTTGGATTCGTGGATATGTGGCATTTATCAAATGCGGTGGCTGAGCCTGGTGGTTTATGCCCCATTCCCTCTCGCAGAGAGGAGGCCTGTGTCTCAGCAGTGGAGAAATTATAGGCTGATTATGTATGTAAAATGACGACGTGTGAAAGCCCGTTGGTCGACTGAATGACAGCTTTAAGAAATAAGGAATTATGTTTAAGTCACGATTACTTGGGAAAGGCTTGAAGCGAATTTGAAAGAATAAGCCTACCTTCCATCTCACTACAGAACAAAGCTTTTTCGTCGAAAGGATGTTGCAACAATATGTCCCCACTGACCTATAACGACCGGACGCATGTCGCTGAAAGGCTCTTTTCATGACTGTCATTTGTAATGGCGGTCAGTTTCAAATCATTGTGGGTAAAGAGTTACAGTTGAAACAAAAACCTGCGTCATTGTGACAATTGTGTCGTCTGACATTTACTTTTCAGCTATAGCAGTGTTCTTAGTCTCAGATAATTTACAATCCATCGCCACTTAATCAGTTATCTACTTTAGTGAAATGTATTCTATGTTAATTTTTTAGTGACCATTTGTAACAAAAAGGCCCTAATAAGTTTTTGCTTGCAATGGAATTTGAACTTTGTTAAGTACAACATTCAGTTTGTTGTCTCGTAACTTGAAAATTATCTCAAATTCTTGATTCAGATATATTGTATCATTTTCTCAGTTCAAAATATCTGTTTCAAGTTACAGCCGTGAATGTTCGAGTGTCAGTCAAATATTGCCCTATTTCAAGCGTTATCAGGAACAATCTCAAGATTAGGATATTGTTTCTTGATAACAAAGCAACACATAATGATTGTGTATTGTCTTGTTATTATTTATATATACCTTACTATTCTTATCGCTTCAGAAAAAAGTTTTTACTATAAATTTTCTTTCATGCTTTGCAGGAACGATTGTAAATGGCTTTCCATTACGCGTGATCAAGGGTCAACAGCAGGCCCATTGACAAATAAAAAAAAAAGATGTGTTGGTACCTTCAACAAAAATTTGAAAATAGTAGAGTAGGTACAACCGTAATCAATCTCATTAATAAATCATGCCATCCTTAGTATCTAAAAAAAGCATATAATTTGTCCGGAAAATTCTTATCTAATTCTTTGCTCTCTAAATAAAATTACAGAGAACTTGCAAACATTGTACATACATACAAAACAAGTTTGTTTAACATTGAACGTATTTCGTTTAAGTTTTGCAAGTAGTAGAAGGTAGGTTACTCGTATAAGTAAAAAAATGATGCCTGATGTATTAGGAATTAAATGAAAGTTTTTCTCTAAAGACTCTTACCTACACAAACCTAATACATAGGTATTAGGTTCGTGTTTCCCGCTTGATATCTGAGGGGCAATTCTCGTAATTTTAAGAACGTTCACAGTGAGAAGGCCAATTCTCGTAATTTGAAGCGTTCAAAATCTAGTCGCAGTCTCATCTCGGCGACAAACAAATGTCAAAAGCTTGTCAAAATGTAGGGAAATTACAGGTATTTTTGACAGATTGAGACTGAGATCAGGACTGTGAACGTTCTTAAAATTACGAGAATTGCCCCCCTGATCTGTCACAATCTGTCAAAAATACTTCTAATTTCCCTAAATGTTTGACAAGTATTTGACATATACATACGGTGACATGTTCAAATATGAACAAACCTCCGTTAATGAGATAAGATTAAAAAAAAAGTTTTTGACATTGATTGTCGCTAAAATGAGATTGCGACTAGACTTTGAACGTTTTTAATTACGGGAATTGGCCTTCAGGTGGGTGATGAGACAGTACTGTAATTTACTCAAAAATAAAAAGAGTAACATAATATTCCACCATCATGACTGAATATATGTATCTAACAAACGTTGGGAAGCTGATGTAATTTGATATCAGGAATTCGTTAATAATACATCTAAGCCTTAAGAGTTGACCTATGGCCCTAACCTAACAATTAACCTTTAGGGAAGAAGTGTATTTACGACCTGCCAAGATATTATCTATGTTTGATTTAATTACATGATGGACGGACTGATTAGATCTTAGAACTATACGGGGTCAAATTAAATTAGATACCTACCCATCACGTCTGCCGAGTTTTGCTAGCTAATTTAATTTGACCATAATATATATAAAAATTAATACTGGTACATTTATTGATAAACTCCAACACGGTACAACCATGAAAGTTATTTTTTAATGGAGAATTTTCATGTTTTTTTTTTTCATATACGTAGTTTTTTATTCTGACCTCCACGCGGGCGAAGCCACGCGCAAAAGCTAGTAAGTCATAAATACCAATGGGCATGTAAAAAAGTTACCAGGTAGTAAGAACATTAAGGTTAATGTAGGTCCGTTGTCGTTCGATGTCCACCGCGCACAGGAAAATTTAGTATCGATGTTGAACGATGGAAGCGAATTATACTCGGCCTGGCACAAGGAAATAACAAGTAGACCATCTTATTCAAGCATCTAACTCTTCATCAGCATTTCATTAAAACTTTTGACGGAATACAACGCAAAGTTTACAACAAAAACCGGCAAAAGAAAATAAGATAAAAAAAAAAACTTACAAAAGTAAAACACAATTCTCGTATACAGCTATAGATATTACAGTATGTACTGTAAGCCGTATCTGTAACAGTGATGTATTTATGGAGCCTGACCTTTAGTTGCCTCGAGACCTTTACTAACGAAGAAAAAGTAAAGTCGTAGTGCAGCGTAACAATGCAGGCACGCGAAGGTGGCGGCTTCCGTCCCTCGATGCCTATCTACCACCTAATCCCACCGACCACCCCCTTACACGTAACGGACGACTCAACCGTGCGTGTCTATTCATGCGCTATCTTCACCATGCAAAACGGTACATATTCGCGGCCTTCGTGTTCGACCGAGGCCTATTTACCCAGCAATAGCCCCCAAAACGACTAGACTATTCTAGATTACCGTTTGTACTTGGAACTCGCAAGATAAACCCGCTTAATTTGGAACTGAAAATGAAATTTGAATAGAGCGCTCGGACGAAGGAGCTAGTTATTAAAATCCGGGACGTAACAGCTTGTTCAGTTTTCACGCCGCACTCACTCCGAGCGGTATACTCTCGACAACCAGTAAATTGGATATTCTTTTTTATATTTCTCTAGTTGGTAAATATCTAAAAAATATGCGACTTGTATTTTTTCATTTACGTCATCTTTAAATATGTACACATACAATTTTGCATCACGTCGACATTTTCTAGTCTTGGGTTAGGTTCTAAAATGATCTTATCGATAAAATCATCTAGGTATCGATAAAAAAAACACTTTCAAGGTGATGTATAGCGTGCTAAGCACAATTTCGAGGTTGAACATTATGAAGGAACTTTCTGACGAAGTTGCAAAGAAATAATTTGGTATATAATTTTCAAGATTTTCGTAACTTATGGCTGACCTTTGTACACGCACGACAGTAATTTGTTACAACTTAGGTAAATAAGCGTTTATTAGTGTTATCGAATGTCATTTAACATTTATTTGTAGTTGAAATAAAATGTATAAGAGTTGTGTTGATTATGTTTCTTACTCATGAAATTCTAGTTTTTATGGCTCGATTACGGTCCCCGATTTTTTATACACGGTTAACAGTTTTAAATGTTCTCTGAAATGTAATGTTTATTTGTGTAACTAGGTCTTTTCATACACTGTTACACGTCAATATTTTGTTGGTTAATATTTTAAAACTAGATGGCGCCGGCATTTTCCAGCTGACTGATCCCTGAGAAGAAATGCCGAAACAAGCTAAGAGACTTCCGGAAACAGACTTTAAAAGAGATCATGACGATTTTAAACTCTAAACATTATATTATTAGGATTTTATTTGAGTCTAACAATGCAGGGCCATGTCTGGAAGGGCCTTTTGAAGAATGAGCCATTGCAGTTTTGAGTTGACCTGTTCCAACAGACGCAGCACATGCATGGAACAGTCATCGTGTAGCTCAACCCTATTTTATGGAGCTCAACGACCCGTCACACGACGCTACCAGATCTGCAGGACATTTGCGTTGGCCATATACAAAATACTCAAAACCGCCAGGCCGTTTTAAAGTCACGCATTAAATCGAGCCTGCATGGTACACACATTCACACTCAGTTTCTCTGTCATCAAAAATATCTTCATTTATGTCACACAGATCAATAAAAATGTCAATATTCTCTTGTAATGGATTCCATTGTCAAGACACAGGAATGTTGAAAAGAGAATCCATTACAGTGAAATATAGAGAGGTAACTCCCCGGTGTTTGCGAGTGAGAAATATCACTTAGAACTTCAGAAAACTTGTTTAGAGCGTAAAGTGCGAGGCAGTAGTTACCCCGATGGAGCTTACAGTTGAAAATACGTACATATGGTACGAACGCGTATTCAGATTTAATATAGCAGTACAGTTTTTAGCGGCAGAGTTTAATTTGTTCACGACGCCATTCCTCTCCTTAACTTTTCTTATTTGAATCGACTCGCGACGCACATTGCTGGCTCGTGTTGGACTTTTTGTCGCGACAGATATTACGATATATATAAACGAGAATGCGATAGCCGACATGCCCAAATTAGATTTCAGCATGCGTCTTTTAGACATACAATCTCGAATCTGGTTAATCCAGAAGCATAAAAGAGTACTTTTGAGATGGTGTTTGCCTAAATTAGGAGAATTGACGTCATAGCAGCTCTCACAATGCTACAGAACAAATATTAAACCGCCTATTATACCTCCCGAGGTATTTCAGATATCAAACATAGCAGGGTATTATTGCCACAACACAAAGAGCGCAGGGTAATGCTACCCTAACATTCCCGAGATTTCTGCTATGATGATGCTTTTACCAATATTGCTGGCGTATTGGTTCATAGTCATATTACTAATTCAATTATAAAAAGATTTCGGTCTTGAAATGTATGATATGATAAGGGACCTTGGGAACTAGTGACTATGAAAATTTACCTTTGAGTAAAACGTAAGAAAGCAATTTAATGCTTCGAAAATGTGGTAAAAGTATTGGTATTTTTTTCACTTATCCGTGGATAGACAGAAAATTCAAAGACAACGTGTCTTTGAATTTTCTTTTATTTATAGCCACCCATTTTTGAACATTTTTTTTTAAATAATTACATTGTTTTACTGTAGCTGTTGACTAAATAGCATTTGGTAGAGGGGCTCGTGGCTAAATAATAACAGCCCCACGGAAGGATAGAAAGTTAAGCTACTTTTACCGCGGTCGGTTCGTGGATGGGTGACCATCCATTACAATGACATATCAAGACCCCTCCAAGCCTCGGAAATCAAGTAAACTCATTGGTGTTACCCAGAATCTGGGTTGTAGAGGTCAGATATATCCATGTAAAATATTGGTTTTCGCTGCATCTGGTTGGACTGGAAGCTGACCCCTACATATATGGGAAAAGGCTAGGCAGATATTATTTGCTGTAGCATTTATTTATGTTTGATAGGCTCACCGAAGTATTTATCGCAAACAGTGATACTCGAATTCCGGATTAAATAACATGCTATGGTTTCGACAATACCTGGAAACGATAGATTCCTGTTGTACAGTGTGGTTAAAATATTTCATTTAATTAAATAAATGAACAGAGAGATTTGCTGTGTAGCCTTGAGTTGTGGAACGTAGAAAATGAAGTGGAAATATATACAAAATCTATAAGTGAACCCATCACAAGAATAAAAAAACATAATTTAATATTAACTGACCCTAATAAAATAGCTCAGTCATTCAACGATTTCTTTATTGATCAGATCTCAGATCCTCCCCTGAACACAACTAAAAATACTGTAAGAATAACGTATAACCCTCATTCTATTTTTATGGCCCCTGTTGTCCCTCAAGACATCACAAGGGTGATCAAATCTTTAAAGAACAAGAAGAGTTATGGTTATGACGGTATTTCAACAAAAGTTATAAAATTTGTCTGTTCTACTATAGCTAACCCTCTAAGCCACATTATTAACTCAAGCATATCCGCTGGAACATTCCCCGATAGTCTTAAAACCACAATAGTTAAACCACTCCATAAGAAGAACAATAAAGAAGATATGGCTAATTTTAGACCAATAGCTTTAATCCCCGTATTTTCCAAAATCTTTGAAAAAGTAATTTATGAGTCATTTCATTCATTTCTGTCAAAATATAACATATTATGCGAGGAACAAAAAGGTTTTCGTAAGAATAAAAATATAAACATGGCCATATACGATCTAATAAATAAAATAATGGCTAATGTAGATAAAAAAATACCAATTTGTGCCATTTTTACCGATATGACCAAAGCTTTTGATTTTGTGAACCATGAAACGCTTTTGGACAAACTTGATGCTTATGGTATACGAGGGAATGCTCTACGTTTAATAAAATCTTATCTAAGTGGACGTCATCAATATACAGAAATCTCTAAAATATGCGTCAAATCAAAACGTGAGGTTAAATATTTATCTGGTCCTAGGGAAATTAAATATGGCGTTCCGCAGGGCAGCGTTCTGGGGCCATTATTATTTTTGCTGTATATAAATGATCTACCCCGTCACATCCCATACCCTTGTGTGTTGTTTGCGGATGATAGTACGATCCTAATAGACTGCCTCAACAAAGAGCTTTATGAAGATGAAATAAATAATTCTCTAAAATTAATAATAAACTGGCTCAAAGACAATAATCTTATTATAAATCTCATTAAAACAAATATAATGCATTTCTATCAAAAAATTCTTCCTTTAAACCTAAAAATTAACTATAAAGGACAAACTATTGATAGCGTTAACGTGGCCAAATTCTTGGGTATATTGATTGACAGTCAGCTAACTTGGAAACCGCAGGCTGAAGAAGTTTGCAAAAGATTAAGCATGTCTGCGTATGCTCTCTTCAATCTGTCCAAGAAAGTTAACATTGTTACATTAATGGTTGCTTATCACGGTTTGGTGGTCTCTGTTCTAAGGTTTGGTGTAGTATTCTGGGGTAATTGTTCCGAAAGGGAGTCTATATTTAAAGTCCAAAAACGGTGTATAAGATCCATTTTCAATCTCAAGGTTAAAGATAGTTGCATTCCTTTTTTCAAGAAACACAAAATATTAACTTTTCCTAGTATATACATTCTTGAAGTAGCTATATTCGTTAAAACTAACAAGCATCTATTTCCTGCATTAAATGATACGAGGATGCGATCTACTGCCATGAGATCAAAATATCAGAGTCTATTGTGTACTGGTAGATATAACACTGCTTTGCTTAAAAAAAACATTATTGGTATGGCACCTATTATATATAACAAATTGCCAAATTGTATCAAGGATCAGCCCTTAATAAAATTCAAGAAAGTCTTGTCGACGTTGCTAATAGAGAAATGTTATTACTCTGTTACCGATTTTATAAATGATGAACTGTAATATTTGCTTCGCTTTATCTCATTTATTATGTAAATAATTTTAGACTTAGCTGTACCATGATCTCATTTTGCATCTAGTTTCTAAATTAAACCTAACCACTTAAAATAAAATAGTAAATAAATTTAACCACTATATTTTTGTATGCCAACAGGCAGAATGTACTGGGAATATATCTAAAACGAACACCATTATTGTAACACCTGCATTCTATACAAATAAAGAAATTATTATTATTATTATTATTATTATAATTTAAGCATCGCAGTGAAGAGAATTTAATCATTTATTCTGTTAAATATGATAAAATTGCTGTATCTGGTATCAAAGTAAGGCCTTTCCTTTTTGAAGCTTCAGTAACTGGAGCTTTAGAAAAGCTTAGGAATTATATTGAAGGACATGCCATTAATAAACTTGTTGTTATTATTTAATATAGCGTCGAAAATGTTTATACTCTTTGATGATTTTAAAAACATGAATAAGTAATAGGCCCTTTAATTAGGGATTAACAAACTTTGTGCTGACTTTCATTTGCGTCCATTGCAAACTGTATTAAGAAACTATTAAAATTAAAATATAATATCCTAACCTAACTAAAAGAAAATAACAACAAAAAAAATATGACGTCGAAATATTCATCCGCATCGTTGTCGACTGGTAATGTACCCAAGAGACTGGAGGCATTACCACGTAGGCAATGCTTACCTTCTGGTCAAGGCAAAAGCCAGCCCTTGGGTCACGGGAAGAGTCAACCAGCCATTTTGACATTTCCTTAAAGAGACCATGAGCACTCGGACGCCACGGCCCGAGGGTTTCAACCCCAAACGGCTCGAAACTGTAATTACCAATAAGGTTATTACATAGTGCAATACTTCCGCCGCTTGAGGTTTTGGTCTGAAATTATTTTTGCATTCAAAGTGCGAGGAAACCGGCATGACCTAGTAACAAAAAATCGAAGACATGTGACATCTACCAACCCGCACCGGGCCCGCGTGGTGGATTGCGCCCCACTTCCTCTCACAGAGGAGGCCTGTGTCCCAGCAGTGCTGTGCATTATAGGCTGCCTATGCGTATTCAAAGTGGACTAGACATTTCACGCAACCATTATGTTTGGTGTCGAAAATATTAAAAGAGACTTTACTCAAAAGGGAATATTTAATCATTTTTAAGCTACGAGTACAATGTGATTAAAAACAGAAATTGTTAATACCAAATAAGCACCAGATGTCATGCATAATAATGTTGTTTCATCTCTGGTAAAGACAGAGTTGGCTACATAATAAGATTGAATAAATAATGAAGCAACTGTTGTGGGGCCGGTAATGCATCAGCGGTCCCCCGAGAAACGTAAAGTTTCAGTACCACTAAATACAAATGGAAACTTTGGATGCTACGCAATACACATTTGTGATGTCGACGGCTTTCTTTCAAAATTATTCGATAAAAACAAAAAACGTGTAAATGTGTGCGGTCGGGGGACCCCCGTCAGGAACGAAGTCTCGATACTCGCACGCACTCACCCGTATATAGAAAGAGACAAATATAGTTTTCAGGATTTTCGAGGATGCTAAAGCCGATAGTGAGGTCAAAAAGAAAATCCATATCTCTTTCTATTATATGTAATAAATAGAAAGAGACAGAAAGTCACATGGAGCTAAAAACTTTTTCGTTACGTGACGATTTCTACCAGCTTAATCCTACCGCAAGCCGCACGAAAGAACTTCGTTCCAAAAAAAGAACTACTTTTCCCCTCTCTAAACCTGTGAGTAAAACTACATTCTATTCATTAAATGCAAAACTGTACAGAATACCGGTTTAATATAACTCATAAATACGGTCTTGAAACGCAATAACTTCGTTCAACTTTTTGCTGGACAGACTGAGTTTGGTAGTCACAAAACATCACTATGCACAAGAACTAATACACATACACGTGTACAAGATGGCGGCGACAATCCTATCCTACTAATCCTACTATCCTACTTTCTACTTAATATTGAAACGTGAAAGTTTGTATGGATGGATGTTTGTTACTCTTTCACGCAAAAACTACTGAACGGATTTGGATGAAATTTGGTACACAGATGGTTTATAACCAGAATTAACATGTAGGATACTTTTTATCCCGATATTCCCACGGGATCGAAATTTATGCGGGTGGAACCGTGGGGCGCAGCTAGTACGATAATAATTTAAACTTCGTATACCTAATGACGTTCCCAGTCTGCATACAAAAGCAATGACATTTATCCAATAGTTCAGTCAAAGATTGGCAAAACTCATAGCTGGCCCATCGCTACACAAGTCTCAGTTAATTCGATAAACAAGAAACATAATGGCCGTCCATCATTTGTAGACAATAACAACACAATTTTCTTCTCGCTAATTTGACCTGCCGGACATTCCCCGACCAGTGTTTACGAGCCCAGTCCATTTCCTTTCGCCTTGTCATGACGATACAAAATACTTTTTACTACCATACTCCGCCTAGTAAGCTTAAGAAGGTCAGAAAAATAAAAGCTGCCCGATGTACGCAGACAAGTTAATTAGAACTAAAGTTAAAATAAACCACTACCCGGCTCGTAGTTTAATTTTGCAAGTTAATTTTGCAAGAATAACGTTTGTTTGTTCCGCGGTATAATATTTTTCCTAACAGTTAGTTTCCGTAGAAACGCGTACAAAATTGTAGCTGTTTTATGAGCTTCAAATGTTTAATATCCGATGTTGATTTGCGGTTCCCTCGAAAAAATACCTGTGTAATTTCCCCTTTTACATTTTCTATTTTCTTTTTGCTACCTACTTTCCTTTGAGAGTCTCTATGGCCTTAGGCGATCTAAGAAAGGAACCCACGCTACTAAGCGTTTCCAATTAACAGGTGTAGCACGCACAAGAAAAAACCTTTCCTACCTAGCTAATCTTCTTTGAATCAAACACTCTAGAACTTTGATACTGGAGAAGAAAGAGTATAAAATAAATGAAGTTTGTTTAAGGGTTGCTTGTAAAAGTATAGGGTCGGTGTTAACTATAATTATCTACCTTATTATTAAAAGGATGGCTATTATCAAGATAATGATGTGCTTGTTACGAAGGTTGCGTGTGAGTATCTGGGTTGTGTAATTTAGATTGATTAACGACCAGCATTCTATGACGTGTTGATTTAATTGCAGCAGTAAAAAGCTTAAAAAAAGCTTCTTTTTTCAGGGCATCAGAATATGGAAAATGGGAAGCTTCTAACTTGAAATCTATTTTTATAACAAAATGTCTCAAAATAACAGTTTAAACAGAAAATATATCAAAACGTAATGTCTATTGGGTTTCACGTATTTACATTTACTTCGTTCAGTTTGTACAAGGTGCTAGAGAATTGAATAAAACAAACAAACATCGTTCGGTTGTCGACCAATAAACAAAATCAGTTTAATTTCGTTACGCTCGATCTATCCGATACTTGTCGATACGTCAGCATTGTATGTATTGTGCATTGTATTGTGCATTGCATTGTATTGTGCATTGTAATGTCTAGTTGAATTTAACGGCGTGACACCGGCCTACATATGGATATGTATGTAGATTTCTTTTGTTTCATTTTATTCCAATAATAAGGGTAGGTATAGTCGATCGGATTTCTTTACCACCCTAAGATCGAATTACGAAGCGACGTGAGAGTTGAGTTATCTGATATAATATAAAGAATCTTCATATTCCGTGTACCTATGAAGTATGATCTTTATTAACGATCATACTTCATAGGTACGTGGAATGTTGATCCCTATTCACTTTGTCAAAACTAAACTCGCTGAAAACGAATCTTCATTTCCAACTTCAACCAAGTTTTCTGACATTAAAATGGAGAAAAACTTAGTTCATGTCGAGATGTGATTTGAGACAAAGATACTGTCTATAAATCACATTTAGTGTCACAATCTTGAAATCATCGATCACCATTTATAAAAGTATCTCAAGGGACTCACTTTACAAAGTTTTTAGAAGAAAAAATTAAACTGTTCAGAAACTTCGGGATATTTGTTTAAAATGTCGGAATATTTTATATTATTTTATTACTAGCTGCGACCGCGGTTTAGCCCGCATAAATTTCGATCCCGTGGGAGTACCGGGATAAAAAGTATCCTATATGTTAATCCTGGTGATAAACCCTAAACCCTTGGTTGACTGGTAGAGAATGCCTAAGGCATTAAGTCCGCCTTTATTATTATTTTTAAGATATTATGAAAAACCTTTATGATTATTAAGTTTACAGGAGATTGTGAATAATCTACGTAACTTCAATTTAAGAAGTTTGTAACAACCAGCTACAAAACAGCAAACTGTACGACCGACGTAATATTATGTGCAAGGGTAATCTTTACATAGTTGTATGGCATTTAGTAAGGCAAGTTATACATAAGTAGTGAAACGTTCAGCCACAAATCACTGTGGCGAAGGTTCTGCGATAACAGCGCGACACTTTGATGGATGCCGCGCGCCTGAACTTGGCCCAAGCTTACCTTTAGCCTATCAATTAGGTTTAGCTTTGTGTAATTATATGTATAGTTAGAGGGTAGTTTTAGATTAGGTGTCAATAAGATTGACAAACGAGTTGAAAAACCTGTTCGAAAAAAAGAACTCTTTGTGTAACGTAATACGTAATAAAACTAATTTAATCAACACCTAGAGGGTTTAGGTTTTATTGTTTTAAACGTTCGCTAAGTTTGTGAGTTAGTTAAACCTTCATTGTGTAATGAAGGCTTAATATTGAGCAATGGTGGTCCAGTGGTAACGGTCGCGACTTAGGAGTTGTAGGTCGGTTCGAGCACAAACAAGCACTGAACTTTATGTAAATTATTTCATCACCACTGCTCTTAAAAAGGTGAAGGAAAACTTCGTGAGGAAATCGGCATGTCCTAGAACCAAAAATTCGAAGACATTTAACATCTACCAACTGTGTAACACTGGACCCGCGTGGCGGATTACGGCCCACTCCCTATCACAGAGAGGAGGCCTGTGTCCCAGCAGTGGGAACATTGTAGGCTGATTATGCTATGCTTATTATTTTAGCCTATGAGCAGGTTATTGCATGGCCATAATTTTCCAGCTATGAGCTACTAAAGTATTGTTAAAGAAGGTACACAAACTTATACAGTAGGTATCAACATTTTAACAACCCCATAATCTTTAAATCGGTATAATAAGCTATTTGTGGAGTTAAAGCAATATTTACTTACGTTTTTAAAAAGATTAATCTTTTGCTCTTAAAACGGAAATAATTGTATAAGTCCTCGAATAATATATCACGTAAAATCAATTGCCTGATATAAAAACAGATTACATACCAAAAATATCTCCTTCGCAAAACGTAAAACCAACACGTCCATTGAAATAATAAATGTGTGAAGAATAAACGCGAGAAAGACAGAAATATTTCATGGGCTCAGACAAAGATAAGGACGTTAGTATTCCAAGTGAGCCGAGGAGGCTATAAATAACTGTTTCATTCAAATATGAGCTTTATACACCTTGACTACGTAGTATAGACGATATTCTAGGCTAGTTATTCTGCGTCCCATGCAATAAGACCTATTGCTATAAACCGGGCATGAACATGTCTAGCAAAATGTGATTTGATAATGAAATTAAACCTCTAACTATCGTGGAATTCAGGCATGGTGTTATGTGTTGGTAATTCAGCCTCTGCGCTTTTCCACAGTCTGTGTGGACCGTAATTCTGTGGTTCCATCTAGGTTCATTGCACACTGTATCTACGGGCACCGTATGTTACCGCTAAAAGCAAAAGCGCGGTTGCACATAGCTGTAGTCGGTACTAACTAGGTTTAGCCGAGCGTATAGCGAACCCATTTCGCGGTTTACGTTCCCTGATATAGGTTCTAGTCGTCGCTTCTAACTTCTTGTGGTTAACCTCACATGTTTTTGAGTTTGCACCTGACCTAAGCAAATTGGATTTGGTAAAAAGGTTAAGGTTAATTTTAGTCGCAGTGTTGATGTGTTAAGCTGTACCTAACTCCTACTCAGATGCCTTCCTCATGAATTACCTGTTCGGTTGATGCCAATAAATTCTTGAAAATTTATTAACGGATAACATCTTAGAATGAATCGTCTGTGAGTCTTCTATTTGTTGAAGCCTCTGACAGGTATGTGGGTTGATTAGCTATTCAAGTTTGCTTATAAATCAGTGGGCAAAACTTCCGTGTTTGCCTTTACCACCCTATTATTACTGTCAGTTTATTTTGACCAATGTAAAAGAGTTTGTCGAAGAGGTATGTTTGATTCAGTGAATAGAGGTTAGTAGGTATTAGCGTAAATATTTATTGTTTGTTATATACGATGTGTATACAAATAAAACTGTATTTATAATAAGTATGTTGGGTCAGTGAATATAGCTGTAAATTAAAATGTAATTAAATTATCTTCCTACTCTATAAAAAATATCGATAAAACTCTATTTATAAAGTAATATTCTAAAAGCTATTTTTAGTTGGGTATTTCCATAATGAAGCGAAGCTTAAATTGGAGTCACTTCCTCATCAGTTGATCGATTAATGGTAAATCTATTTAATATCGATTAACGAGGTCCGAGTCCGGCCGATCGCGCCGTCAGCCATATTGCATTCAATTAAAATTATACAGGGCGGAAGAAACAAACGCAACGGGAGAAATTTTAAAAATATTTTTTCATCAAGCTGATCTGTTGGTAACTTTGACTTTATCGATAGACAGGCGTATGGCATACCAACGAAAACCACCCCTTTTTTGTGAAGGTTTTTTTTTCGCTTCAATGTCAGTGGCATACATAGCGGTTACAAAAGCACTTTTTCCCGATTTCTGGAAACGCAGTTTCTGGGTCAAAAATTTAACTTGCCAATTTAAATTCGAAGTGCCTACTTTTCTCGTACACTCGAGTGGCTTACCACCCTGTATAATTAAGCTTTACACCAGAATCGACTTATATCGTTCGCAAATTAATCGGATTGATTGCCACTAGTCTTTTTTTTTTTTTTGGGTGGGCAATCATCATAATATGACTTCTCCCGGTCTGGGCGGAGCGGGAGGGTGTGTCAGACTTTTACTGACTAAAACCCACCCGTGTTCCTTCAGTTGCCTATGCCACGGGCCACGGTATCTCTTTCGAACAACCCGCGGCCCTGGCAGGCATCGGCCCTAGCGGACTCCGTCAGTTCGTGCTGACCTCTCTTTGAGGCGCGCATGGAACACAACGCGCCGTCGACCCGGGCCTGGTCCCTGCCGATGCCGATTGGCACTTGTCTAAATGCAGAATTGGGATTTCGATCCAATGTTCCGAATGTTGACGTGGCATTTGTATCTGTAAATCCTTTGTTAAATTGATAGTGCTGTATTTATTAAATGTAGTTAACATTTAATAAATAAAATACTCTCAATATCGTGCAGTGAATAGTTGTCTTGTAGAAAATGTGTTATTTGGAAAGCTGTTATGGTTACATAGGTACGTAGCAAGTTGTTGGCTTTATCTACCTGTGTGTATGTGCAGTATTGCAACATGGCAATACTGCACAGACAAACAGCTCTTAATACCACAATTGGAAGTTAAACTTTTATACGGCTACTTTATTTGCATGGTCGGTATTTAATTGGATTTATAAACTTATTTTTAACTTTTAATGGTAACAATTTGGGATGATTATTATTTCACATTAAAATGAAAGTTCGAGTAAAAAAATATAAAATTACAATGAGATTATTAATTTGCAAGCACGTCAAGTTAATTGTTACTGACATACCTATTTACTTCACAAAAATCATAAATGTAAAAGGAAGAGACAATTTTACAGGGAAGCCATTGCTTACGCCAATTTATTTACAGTTCCGCCAATCAATTTTGGCTTGTGTAACATGAAAACACGTCAAAAACTGTTAGAAAACGAAATTGAAAAAAAAAATCTACCAGAATTGTCTACATTACTCCCAATTTTAAAGGAGCAGCCCAGACATAAGGCCCCCAATTCATTTACATATCTACACCTTTCAGGCAGCATCTTGTACTACAAGGATATTGGTATACAACCTAAGGCTTGATTGAAGTCATGCCAATCTAGGCAAAGCTTTGAGAGGAAACATAGGTTTACAGTGACGGCTAGAACAACAAGACTAAATAGCACTATCTTTACGACGTAGAAGCGTCCGTGACTGGTACACACTGGTATTTAGATCGCAGATACTGAAAAAGCAAGACTATATGTATAATGTTCGTGATGATGCAATAATGTTGCACGGTTTCACTTAACAGTAATCTATATGTTCAGAACAGACGGCTTTTCTATTAGGTAGCAGAATAAGCTTTTAGTGGGACAAGATTGCCAATTTCACGCGTTTGTTATATTGCATATATTGGTATGTACACTATAACGCTGTAGTAGACTCTAAATCCTACTCTATTAATATTATAAACGTGAAAGTTTGTATGGATGGATGGATGGATGGATGGATGTTTGTTGCTCTTTCACGCAAAAACTACTGAACGGATTTGGATGAAATTTGGCACACATATCATACATATACATTTCTCTTTCTTTAGCGTGAATTTAAATAGCCTTATAGCCTTCCTCAAGAATTAGGCTTTCAAACGCAAAACGTATTTTTTAAACCCAGAGATTAACACGTTCAAATAAAGAAAGAAACTCTTAAGCTTTATTATTAGTAAATACAACATTTAGGTATATAAATCGGAAACGGTACATAATGCGATCTCAACGCTGAAAGCTCTAACCATGAAAAAAAAAATGAATTATTCACATCAATTTCAGACACTTTTTTTATTTGATAATACTTTAAAAGCCCATCCCAAATATTTACTTTTCAGAGAACCCTTTTTGTATTATGTAGCTCTTCTTAAGCTCACGTAGAAACCTTTCGGTTTGCCGTTCAATAATGAGTAAGTGATCTCATTCATTAGGGTGAATGTGTGCAGCAGCTGTGCTCGTAATATCGATAGTTCCAACATGTAGTGGACGAGACAGATGTGTTGTTGGGGAGTTTTATTGGACCGCGTCTTTTCAGAAGCTTTCTTTCGAATCGACAAAAGGTTAACGTTCAGGGCACTCTTTTAATGTTCGGAGTTCAGAAAAGGCTAGTAGGGTTACTTCGTTATTTTAATTTGATATGAAACTATTACTTTTTCTATTGTTTAAGCTTGCTTAACAGACGAGGGATTTGGCCTTTTTAATAGTAGGTTCCTTGCGAACATTAAACTGAGGGTACAAACAAGTGGGATTATCTATATATATTTATTTCTTAAATAAACCAATTGACTTTAATAACATCCCGTTTTTGAAAGCAACATCAACATTAATTTATTATTTCATAGGGTTGATTTTTCCATCAATAGCTATTTTTATTCTTGGAATAAAATTGATGTCTGACAGTTTTTTTTATAGAAGAAATGTCAAAAACTCCAAATTATTCCTCGGATTAAGTTATCTGACGTTGGAAAAATCAGTACTAAGTTAATCGAACTGTCAGCTTTTCCTCGAGATAAGCAGCTGCAATAAAGTTACTCTCTCTTGGGGTGAAGTTATTTAAACTTGACTTTAAGACCAGTTTTCATTACAGTTTTCGAACAAGAGTAACCTGTCTAATACACGTTCGTTAGTTAACCAGCTCAAGTTAAATAGTGTCCATGGAGTTTCTTGCCCGTTCTTCTCCATAGGTACCTACTACGCTTTGGAATGGGCAACTAGCTTCATTTTTCTGACTGACCGACCCCTTGACAATTCAAAAGTGCCTGTAATTGGTTTAATTGAAATTATTTATTTCAATTAAACCAATTACAGGCACTTTTTGTTTGAGTTTGAGTTTGAGTTTAATACTAGCTTTTATTTCTAAGAACTTAGTTCAAGCTCTGCTACTAGCAATTGTTTAAGTGTAAAACTATTAAAGAAATCCGGCTAAGTGCGAGTTACCACCGTACAATGTTAAAAACTAAGTATTTTTTTTAAAACCCGTTTCTTGTATGGGGATCTCTTTAATTCTTAACTTTAATTTTATTATTTGTTGTTACAGCGGCAATACACTCCTATGAAAGTTTTAACTGTCTACCTATTATGGTTCATGAGATACAGCCCACTGACAGACAGACGGATGAACAGTGCAAGCTTAGTTATAGGGTTCCGTTGGCACCCTTTGGGTACAACACTAAAAAACAAACCTTAACAATTTACACATTGTTGTTTCGCCAATTAATACGTATAATGGATGCAGGTGGACTATCAGTCATTTATTTTTTAATTCCATATTGTGCAATTCATTAATTTGATTGCGACCGTTCTTTCACTATTGTGTTACGAAATGCTCCTGCTTCATTTCAATTAAGGGAATATTGCATTGTTCATAAAATGCAGTTTTCTTTTTCAAAAATCTTGTATAATAGAAGCTGCTCTTTGATCCTGCAGATGCTAATAATAAAACCGCTGGAACGCTTGTGTAAAAATTAAATTAATTAAAATATTAAAATGTTTTAAGTCCTGTAACCGAGCTCTTCTTTATAAAATAAACATTTTTCTTATGGCTGAAGCTGGAAGATGAAATTGAACTATGAGTGGACTGAATATAACATTTTAGCTGCTTAAGATTCAGCGAAAGCTTTTAGACCTCAGAGTCAAGTGATAGGAAACAGATGAACCCCATATTTTTGGATTCCCGACTTTGATTCGAGAAAATTGGTTTGTTATTGTGACTCGTGATGGACTGACTGCCTTTAACTAGAAGGTGGGGCAAAAGTAGTGTTATAATGTGCCATTGTGATTTGATACTTATGTTGTAGACAGATATAGAATTAGTTGACAATGCAATGGAGTGATACACACAGTCACAACACCGCTCATGCAACGCTGGAGATTTTGAAACACCAATTCCGTGGCCGTGTGATCTCACGTTTGACGATTTGAACAGGTCCGCCAAATCACCAATTCTGACGGAGCCAGACTTCGTTCTGAAATCTCACGTTTACCACGACACAACCACAAACATTGCAAGTATTGAAAGCTAACATTGAAGCAGAAATCGCCAATTTGGAGAATGTTATGCGAACAACAATTCAAAAAATGCCGTAAAACGACCACAAATGTTTATCAACTCAGGACGTTTTTAGACGTTTGACCGATATCATTTTTTTGACATAATGTCATAAATTTTACACCTTAAAATAAACTTTACGTGAAAACAGAGCCCAATTTTTTTAATTTCCAACCAAATACCAGGCATTCCACATTATTACATTACTTTTGCCCCACCTTGCATAACCTAACAGGTGTATAAGGAGACAGATTGTTTCAAATGTAATCCATATTCCCTGCAGAGCTAAATCGACGGCAGGTCTCGTAATTTACAGCTAGATCGTGAACAAAGCGTGTGGGCGCAAACATATTACAATAGTTACGATCGACAATAGTAACTCTAGTTATGGTAATATACCTTGCTAATATTTTGACTCGACTTCCCGTTTACACAATACACAACACATGGAGAAGCATTTGGAGAAATCACATTTGGTCCAAATGATTTGTGGTTTGTGAGACCTAAATACACTAATTTGCCACTTACCAAATTTACACAGCACATGGAGTAGTTTTTGGGGAAATGACATTTGGTTCAAATTATTTGCGGTTTGTGAAATCTGAACACACTAATTTGGCCATTTAAAATTGATTCTAAAACTGGAATTTTCGGATAACCCTCCGTTAAGGTCCGTTAGCCGCGGTCGGTCCAAGATGGGTGGCTATTTATATACTGTCACATCTTCGTGCTTTAGAGAGCAATTCAACAGTCGGTTCTACGAACATCTATACTTAACAGTATTCAATACGTTCAGACTGTGAATATATACACTAATTAAGATAATATGAGATATTTTACCGGGAAGCTGTAATATATAATATCATTTTATCTATACATAATAATAAATATGTAAATATGGTTATCTATAAGAGCTAAAGAGTTTGTTAAAAAATATTGCATTTAAAAGCGCAATTCTTGAGGAAGCTATTTAATATCACGCCATGAGCCTTAGGAGCCGAGCAAAAAAAAAAAAGAGAAAAAACAGTAAGCAAAAACTAGGTAATACCAGGGGCGGGCGATGCGATGCGACGCGGTGTGTCGGGGGACAAGAAATTTCACGCGGACGAAGTTGTGGACAGAAGCTAGGTATTTATAAAATTCCCGTATTTGTTAAAATATTGATCGGTATAGCTCAGTAATTGAATTGCTGGGACCTGATGGCAGTCGTTCCATGTTTAAATATTGATATTCGCCCTCATTCGCTTAAACTAGAAACCGACTCCGACAAAGTTCGGGGAAGAATAAATATATAAGTACAGATACATCAATTTCGTTTACCTATACATATTTACCGGAACCAACTAATCATTTATAATATTGAGTTGCCATGTATCCATCAATCCGAATTGGGCCCGCGTATCTAAAACCGGCACTGGGCCCGCGTGGTGGATTATGGTCCGCTCCCTCTCACAGAAAGAGGAGGCCCGTTCACTGCTCTGTGAAGTGGGAACATGAATACAACTGATAAGTCGTGAGTTGGAACCCAGGCAGGCACTTTACTTTGTGTATTTAATTGAATCAGCACTGCTCTCAAAACGGTGAAGGAAAACATCGTGAGGAACCCGGCATGTCATAGAGCCAAAAATTCGTACACATGTGCCATCCACCAATACGCACTGGGCCCACGTGGTGGATGTAATCCACCACGTGGGCCCAGTGCGTATCGCCCGCTCCATCTCACAGAGTGGAGACCTGTGTCCCAGCAGTGGGAACATTATAGGCTGAATATGCTTATGCTGAGTACCATTTTTCCGTTGAAATCAGAGAACGTGTCAACAAATATTTATACAAAAAGTCCAGTCTCACTCCAAAGTGTCACTGATTAAATTATAAAATTAATGAAGCTACACAATTTGATTAATTAAAAGCCCGTTGCCTTTCAAACTAGACATGAATTAATTTCTGTAATCCATTTAAGGTTTGATTCATACATGACGTAAATAAAGTGATGAAGTCTTGTCGATATTAGTCACGATATTAAAAATGTCTTAGTTGATGTTACTTTGCAAAATATATTTTCATTGTTCTGATTTTCATTTCAGATTAATGTGTCTAATAATAACAGCCGCTCGGGTCGATCGATCAGGTTAAGCTACGCTAGGTTACGCTTTCCGCGGTTGGTCCGTGGGTGGGTGACCATCTTTACATATCAAGACCCCGCCGTGCCTCGGAAAGCAAGTTAAGCCGTTGGTCCCGGTTGTCATTCGTGGACTTTTGGCAGTTGTTACGGGTCGTCAGAAGCCCAAAGTCTGACAACCAGTCTTACCAAGAGGTTTCGAGTTAACCAGTCGCTCCATGTAAAATATATTTGTATCCAGCTGCATCCCTTGAGACAGGAAGCCGACCCCAACATAGTTGGGAAAAGTCTAGGTGATTGACATCGGCCACAAGAAAATGTTGAATCTCCTTGAATATTTTAATAAATAAAATAAAGCTTAAATTTTTCATTCGCACTTTAGACATCTATGGAATAAAAAAGTTATAGGTAATGTCAAATCAGAACTAAGAACTTTTCGCTAAGGCCTTCTATTCAAAAAAGTTTGTCACTCTCTTCGAAAGTAGTTACTATGCCTAACCAACCTTTCTGCGAAATA
Organism: Apamea monoglypha; assembly: GCA_911387795.2. Taxonomy (NCBI): domain Eukaryota; kingdom Metazoa; phylum Arthropoda; class Insecta; order Lepidoptera; family Noctuidae; genus Apamea; species Apamea monoglypha. The sequence continues at coordinate 9,117,483 of OU426918.1, forward strand.
ACAAAGTCTTGAACGTATCAGGTATTTTAAGGAAACATGGAATAACTTTACTGTAACTAAAGGCAAACTTAGTTTTTAACCTGCGTCAACATTGCCGTAAAGTTTCTCAGAGCAGATTGTTGGCGTTTCTATACCTAGATTAAAATGTGTAGGAGTTCTAAGCTTACGTTTATTTTTACATTTATTCTCTACGCTCGTGTAGAAGCAGCCTATAAATGTATGATAATAACACTTTTTATTCTGTATACTGACAATTTATATCATTTCTATATGATACTAGCTGACCCGACAAGCATTGTCCTGTCCAAATTTCAATCATTCATACAAAAGTCCCACAAAAAAGCAATTTCAGTTTTTCCAAATTTTCCAATTTCCGGGTAAGTTTTCCAATTTTCCTTTCGTCAATAACCTTATTCGATATTACGAATATTAAAAAAGAAAAAACAATTAATCAAATGGGTTCAGCCGTTCTCAAGTGATGCGCTTACAAACGCATGTCATATGTATTTATATATAGATTACGAATTATTTGTTAGTTTTATGAATTGAGGATTAATCAAAATATCAAAACGATGAAGGAAAACGTCGTGAAGAAACCGACATTTCCTAGAACAAAAAATTCGAATACATGTGACATCTACTAACGCGCACGGGGCCCGCGTGGTGGATTTCGATCCACTCCCTCTCACAGAGAGGAAGCCTGTATTTCAGCAGTGGGGACATCATGGGGACACTATAACGTTAGTCACACAACAATGACAATAGTTAGGTGCCTATGTATTCCTCTGAGCTACTACCCACTACACAACTGATTTTGACAAATGAGTTTCCTATCGATTATTCGAAGTGACGTGTGTAAAACAGTCGGATTGGAAACAGTGGCAATGATTTATCAGTAGTATATTTTCATTTACATAAGTATAGTATAAGTATAGTTGAGGAATCATGCCAACCTTTCTTTCAAAGACTTGCTTTGCTGCCTCTGCCCTCCTTGTATATATTTGAGACATGTATGTTTGTCTCGAGACACATGCACATGTTCCAAACTATGGGCGAGGTCATCCCAAGAAACCGGCGTGATCCGCACCGGCTGGTTATGTTACACCACCCAAAAACTTCAAAATATAATAAAAACTGCGGGGCTATGAGCATACGTATCTATAATCAAATCCCCAGTGAATTCAAATGTCTAAACACATTACAACTTAAAATAAAACTATTTGAATGGCTAAACAATTGTAATTTTTATAGTATTCAGGATTTTATGGATCATAGGAATTAATTTGTATTTTATTTGTATATTTGTGTCTGAACATTTGCATGCTTTACTTAAGCTAAACATGTGTGCCATATTTAATTGTAAGATCTCTGTATACCATGTTTTAGAGCAAATAAATATATTATTATTATTATTATTATTATTATAGGTAATCGAAGATTAGTGTTATAGGTATATCAGCATATTATGTAAATGAGATTCTGCGCGTGATCAAGATAGTTATTACTGTGTACGTAATAAGTAAGTAATTACGATCGTAATGGAATGTTAACCATTACTGGATTGGCAATACATGTATATAATGTACAGCTTCTCGGTATATTATGTTATTAACGACCATTAACGTTTGATGTGGTCGCAAACCGCAGCGAAATCCGCCTACCTGTTTGGATTAGTTTGAACAATTCCAATCACTCTATAGTTAGAGGTTGTAACGGTATCTACAACGCCACATGCGAAAAACGCGTCATACTGACGTCACGCAAATCCTGCATCTCGCAAGCACAGTTTACCGCGCAATTAGCATATATACAAACTTCCCAACATCAATCGTTGGGCAGTTGCCCGCCAGACACAACACCCGTCTGGTCGGAGGTTCCTCCCTTTTCTATGGAGGATGAGTGAACTTTACACCCTGTTCCTCATACCTCGATAAGGTAGGTTAGTATTATGAGTTTAATAGAACCCTCCCAAGTGGGTAAATAATGTGAGAATAGATTAACAGTTACAAAATATAGGTTTACTAGTTATTTTTTTTCGTAACAGGGCTGTATCTTTTGAACCGTAGTAGGTAGACACTTGAATTTTTTACAGAGGGTGTACTATCATAAGAAAAAGTAATAAAAATTAAATGAAGTGAAACATTAAAGGGTATACGACAACATACAAGAAACGAGGTTTTTCCGGGTTTAAAAAAATATTGTACTGTGCCTATTGGAACCCTTCGTGTGCGAGTCTGACTCGCACTTGGCCGCTTTTTTGGGAATTGTTGTCAAAAGTCGTAAAACAATTACGAGGACGAATACCTATAGACGACTACTAGTTATATTACTGTCTAAAAATACCTAAGTATTTTATGGTCACATTGGGAATCTGAATAATACAACTATGTATTATTTTCGTAACTCACTAAAATCAAATTATAGTTCGAAGCTCCATCAATATTGTGGCACACCGCTGTTGAAAGCTATGAAATAGGTCGCCATATAACGTCTATATGCATCGTTACATTTACATAAACCATCGAAGCATGCGTGACGTCACAATAGTAACCTGTGCCTATCGGTTGCCCTTTGTGACTAGCGTTAAACATAACATGATAAGTAAATAGCAGGGAAACCAATCGATTTTGTTTTGAAAATATTCATCCAAGAATTTTATTTTCATAATTTTCAGATTGGAAACGAACAACATATGAAAACGCCCAAGAGCATCGCGGCAGACCCAGGCGTAGATATTTTTTTTTTTTGGGTGGGATATCTTAAAATAACTTCTCCCGCTCTGGGCGGAGCGGGAGGGCGTGTCAAACTTTTACTGACTAAAACCCACTCGTGTTCCTTCAGTAGCCTATGCCAGGGGCCACGGTAACTCTTTCGAACAACCCGTGACCCTGGCAGGAAAAGAGTCGAAAGCGCGCGCTGAGGTTCGAACCTTCTCCACTTCACGCACACAGAATAACAGCCACCTACTGGTGCGAACTTGCCATTGCTGCTTATACGCGTAGATATCAGGACGAGCTTGACGCCTAAAGGCGGCATTGATCAATGTCGGTCTGTTAACGTGGTGAGTGGAAAATGGGAAAGGGAGGCCTTGCCCTGCCGTGGGACACACAAGCTGTTTATTTATTTAATATAGATTTAGATTGGATCCGTAAGTTACACATCGTGACATAACGTTTTTCGTAACACATCTTATATTTGCGCGATCAATGCTCGTGTCTTTTCTGTTCAAGAAGAGATTTTTACCATGCAGTGCGATAATAATAGACTTGTATTATTATTACCTATGTTATATCTTGTAATATTAAGCCACGAATAAATGGGTATGTACTGCTTATGTAGTAAGTTTACTTAGCCGCATTCAACGCATTATTTTGCGTTAGAGCTTAAAAAAAGGCTTGACGCAAAAACGTATCGAGTTGCTGGGGACGGATTCATACAAGTGTAAAAGGGTTGTAAGCAGATTTGTTTTGACTGGAAACCGACCAAGTATGTTTTTCAACAAGAAAAGGCTAATATTGAACGTCACAACGGTTATATCATAAGAAAAAGTTATCCTGGTAAAGTCCGTCATGTTTAGGCCAGCGGTTGTTACAAGTTGTTATCAGTCTGCTAAAACAATATTAAAAACAATTTTTCAAAAAATTGACAAAATATTTTTTAAACATAATAAATAGCGTAAAAATTGCCAGGAAATAATCACAAATTAGGTTTAATGTTGTTGTTACATACTAAAACAAAAGAAAAGGTCCCACGGCTAGAATGTTAATGGTAATTATTATTTTAATTGTGTATGTTTAATATACGTAACGTAGAATAGGTACGTGGTTTCAATTAATGTGATAACCTAATCGCTCCACTGTATACGGTTTCCAAAGAAAGCGGTTTCATCATAATACAACGGCCGGAATCATAGTCGCCTTATAATGTTCTCCCCTGCTGGGGCACAGGCCTCCTCTCGGAGGAGGGAGTGTGCCGTAATCCACCACGCCGGCCCAGTGCGGGTTAATAGATGTCAAATGTCTTCGAATTTGGATTCTAGGACATGCCGGTCTCCTCACGATGTTTTCCTTCACCGTTTTGAGAGCGGTGGTGATGAAATAAATTACACAAAGTAAAGCGCCTGCTTGGGTTCGAATCCATGACCTATAAATCGTAAGTCGGGGTCGATACCACTGGGCCACCACTGCTCTACTCTGGTCAGTATTTGACATGAAGGTGTCAAAAAAAAACTCGGAGAGCCGCTACTGTGACCGTTTACCGTTTTCTTATGAAACCAAAGCTTTAGGGCCAGTTTAAACTAAAAATTTATCAAAAAACACATTTTGCAAAAATTTAACCATTCGTTACTATTTTTAACAATTGGTTGAGTTTAACTACGGATCAAAAAACCGGCCCTTAGTCAGGGATCACAATGATAATGAATAAATTAAAACGAAACACTACTTAGTTCGCCGTCGCAACCGTTAATATGGCTATAAGACTGGGTTAATGGAGGATAAAACATAAGATTAATTATTTTATGGATGTAATATAACTACAAGAAGTTGTTAATTAACTTTGTATCGCTACATAACGTAACTTAAAACTGTTATTATGAATTTTGTCTAATAATTTCAGAAAGGTTTTGTACGTTCATATTATGTACGAGTATATTCTCCGAACTGTTAAAGAGAAAACCCTAAATACAATTTATTTTACGGTTTCTAATTTTGTTTTACTTAAGCGAAGAGCTGATTGCTTTGAGAAAACACATTGTTAGTCTTAAGTGATCGTAGTTTTTACCTATTCTTAACACCCTCTTGGTGTACTTCCCACGTTTTCAATTAGTATTTATTTGGTGGTTTAATGTAGACACAGCGTTACGGATCTGGGAATTCTATTAGGCTTTTTAGGTGATGCTATTTCGGGCAGCATTAGGATCGTTTCGAAAGCGGAGGATCTGTTAATGTAGGCTTAGATAGATGTAAGTACCCGATAACACAACAACAAAATTTTAAAAGAGTAACGGTGGACTTTCTTGCTTATTCTTCTCCATAAAAAAAAACTACCGTTTGGAAGGGGCTACTCGAATCAATTCTCTTTACGGTTTATGAGGTACAGCCCGCTGACAGACAGCCATACGGACGAACAGCGGAGGCTTAGCTACTATGAAAATTATATGTCCACAGTATCAAAGATTCTGTTTCATGTCTAGTTTCAATGAATACTCTTGTGGATACGGTCTGAACACTGAACTAAGCACTTTGACAGATTGCTCGTGAGACATTTTACTGTGTACCGTTACTGTACACCGGTGCTCAATAAATACCTAGAGATATCTATGTAGGTATTTATTGAATACCGGTAGGTATATTGAGCACATGTATTTTGTGGTCAAAGATACTGAACTGAAAATGTTTGCGATGTGTGCAAGCCTAGCACATCTCTAGAGTTATCAATGCCTCTGATATTGACCACAAAATTGTAGATGGGATTATTTTTGTCAACCCTTTTGGTGAGATTTTTCGTATGAACGGATTCATCCAGGAAACACGACATGATGCTCTGTTTCCTTGCCAAAAGGCCGGGTCATTTATTGATTGGACCTGAGGCCATATTTTCATGGAAACTCGTTAAGATGTAGATAGGGCAAAAAAGAAATTCGTTATGGGCTATCAATGTTTACGTAGAGTTTGGGTGAGGTAGCTTTAATACCAAGTATTTCGCATCAAGGTTTACGACCTTCCCCGAGAAATTTTAACTCGTGGTCGAGATAATCGAATGGACGAAGTTGAATGCATGTCGGGCTTTACATTAAGTTACAATGTTCTGGTCACCGGAAATTTCGACGAGAAGCTAGTGCAGTGTCGATTTATTTATAGATTACCCAGAACCTAGGTGAATGTTAGTATGTTACAGTGACTTTGATTAAGGTTATTTGGAAACTAATGAATTGTTATATCTTCTCACTGTGATGTGTTAATTTATTAATAGCAGCGTAGAGCAATTTTAAAAGCTCTTCACGTAGCACAAGAACTGTTCTTGTTGAATTGGTGTTAATGAAAATCGGCCAATCTTTATTTTCAGATAATTACAATAGTAGGTATTACTATTTTAAGAAACAAAAGCCTAACGACAGTGTCAGACCATGAACTAAATAAATGATTTTAGTTTATAACACGGTTTATAAGCAGCTTCTGTCCAATGTCTTTTTTCTTGAAATGTTATGTAGACCTATAATTTGTGTACACATTAGTAGTTGGTAATACCTTTCCTAAATACGTTTGTAAACCAATGTTGAATTTATGTGCTGATGGTGTTCTTATTAAATGAATATATCCGTAGGTACCTATTATTTCGTTCATATTCGCTTATCATAAAAAAATGATCCAATTTTTTCATTATTATACGAGTATTTCTCATTACAGGACGGTTAATATCTTTATTTACCTAAATATTTCTTCCTTTTCTGCCGTTCATTTTTCATGAAAAATTCCAATATTTGACAGCAACATATTAAATATTCGAAATTTTTCAAGAAAATAATAAGGCGAAATAAATGTGCCAAAATGTTATTAATAAGTTTTTATGCTTCGTTTTTTAAAATATGATTTATATTTCACTGAATTTTAAGTGTAGTTTAGAATCTAATCTGGAAAGTCAATTTGCAATATGCATATCATATTCTCCCGGGAAATAATCGAGATTCGGTGAGAAAGGGTTCAGAGAAGGTTGCGAATCTCTGACACAATATGGACCCTGCAGACATCTACCTACATACACGGTTCGTCGTAAAAATAATTAATCCCTTTCGAGCAGCCGAGAAGACGAAGACGGAGAATTTAATATCTGCAGGCAGACATAAATACTTTGGAATAGTTTAACTAATAGGTACTTATGTTATTTTAAGGCGAATGTTTCAGTCGGCACACGAAATTAAAATATTTTTAAAACACATTTTATATAAAACATGGTCATTATTAGGACGAGGGTATTTTAATTGCGTGAAGTAAATTACAAAACGTACCTACTATATTTTTTAAATGGGATCGAAGATAAAAATAAGAAAACCCAACTAATTTACTGCCACCGCAAATAACAATACTACCGAGGCAAAAATATACTATATTTTAAATCTAAATTTCGGTCGACTTTGGAAATCACCTACAATTTTAAGAATTACTTTACCGACAACTGAAGAACATTTATTTTTACAATTTACTGACATACAACAGGTGTACGTTTGGTATGCATGAAATCAAAAACAAATACCAGTAGACTCAATCGATAAATTTAGCCAAAACTTGTCAGTGCCATTCAATAAATTGCGATCTCTTCGATGTGGAAAATGGAAGTTCCATCTTATATTTTACGACAGCCAAGGTGGAACTTTTACCTATCTCTTAGAAATAGTTCGTAGTTCATTAAGGCTCTTATATAGACTAGATTCTTTCTGTTTATGTAAGTGCTTAAATACTGTGTGCTCATGAAAGTTTAATTAAGTACATAGATTGGATAGAGACTCAAGTTTATCGCCTTCACTGGAATCTTGATTTTCTTTTTCATTAAGATTGAGCAGAACTGCAAAGTCATACAAACAATTATGAGAACATTTTTGAAGCTGTTTTGAAGTGGTGTGTTAATGATAACGTATTATACCTAATAGCGCCTTCAAAAACACTGCTGTTGCGTGGTCGTTTGCGGTTTATTTGATATCATGAACCTATACAGGATGAAATTGAATAGGTGCGCCAATTAAAAATCTAATTCAAAGCATTATAAAGTAAATTAAAAAAATTAAAGATGCAAATACGTTATAAGCGAGCGATTTAGCAACGTCGTCGCGCGCCCTTTTTTTCGTAGGAACGGTCAAAAGTAGGTAAATACTGCTAGTTCAACTTGCTTCATGTAGTGCACTCTGCGATGAATGGAGTGCTTATTGAGCGCGCGCTAAAATAGATATTTAAATTTTACTGGGCCGACGATAGTTCGTGTCTACTTGAAGGCAGTAACTTTCAGCGGGATTGTCCGAAAGGGTTACCGCTACCCCGGAACATAAATAAAAAAAAAAAAAACTGAGTTTGCACTATCGAAGACGATAAATACACGATTTTTGACAATTTATAATGTAAACGTTACTGCACCTCGTATTCCGATTTGGCCCAAGTTTTCAAGTTAATCCTGTATTATTAATTCTTTGATTGTCCAGTGTATTATTATGCACAGCGCTTGTTTAACCATAGTGACTTCTTCTCGGACAGTTTTCATGTTAATGTACATTCGATGTGTTAGTCCTGGTTATAAACTGTCTGTGTGCCAAATTTCATCCAAATTCGTTCTGTAGTTTTAGCGTGAAAGAATAACAAACATCCATCCATCCATACAAACTTTCGCGTTTATAATATTAGTAAGATTATGAACATATTTGTATTATTAATTCTTTGACTGTCCGGTTTATTGTAATGCATAGCAATTGTTAAACTATTGCGTTTACTTCGCAGCAGTTCGCGTGTTAATATACTTTCGAATAAGTACTTCTTAAGGATAAACCATAGCCAATATATCGCAGACGTCTTCGCTTAATGGTTAGCAAGTATATACCTCAATGGGCCTATTGTTTTATGACAATACGGTTTGCGTTCGATTGTCCCTTGACACTCACGTCACTTTCAAAAGCAATCTCGTGTACTGTCCACTGTGACGGTAATGTGTGACTTTATTACCTATCTGCTAGTAACGAAGCGGACAAAAAGCGTTCACTGTCACAATTAAGTGAATTATAGAACACCGATAATCGTGATTTGCATTGAACAGCGATGAGCGACCCGTGTCACGCATTAACATATCGCATATGCGCATAAAGTTAAAGTAACCAACATTCACCACAACGAACCAGCCTTCATTATACTAGCAACATTTTATTGTCACGTTACTATCTTGCTCCTACATACAAGTAGTAAGGTCAGGCGCATGTATGAACAGGTGTAAGGTTTATAACACCTGTAAAAATCTTACCTCACAGTTACATGTTTTTGTTGACTATGAAACTTTGTACTCGATGACTCATCTTTGAGCCAGTAAACATAAAATTCGGGGAGCGACCATATTTTGTGATGTTAGTATTAAAGGAAATTGACCGGAAAGGAAAAGTGATGAAATATACGACCGTGTCAATAGCCCTGATGTCCATCCATCGGACGTAAAATGAGAAATTTCTTTTCTAAGACCTAGATGACAAAAGGAATTCCCTATTTGTGGATCGGAATCTTCACACAGCTCACAAAGCGAGTGTCCTTAACGTTAAATACAGTTTGATGTGATCTCACAATTCACTTCTTAACGAAACCGATCATTTGTTGTAACTTCGCGATAATATAACCTTTTCTTTGCCGGTTTGGTGAGCGAATGACCAAACCACGTGAAAATGAATATCATTAAAGTCCCCATACAAACTAACAAGCTCTTTGTGCACCAGCTGTAATGAAAAGCATACAGTTATTGTTGGTAATCAGCCTCATTTACATGTGTTTGTCAGGCTTGCTAGCGGTAAAATATAAATACATATTATCCATATTACAGTGTTGTCAGGATTTGCGTGCTATCGATAATTTTCTTTACAAAAAGGTCTTGCAACTAATTATATTACCTAAAGTGCAACTGTCAACATGAAACACATTCAGACTAAACTTTAAATCCTAGTATAACATTCTAGACGGAATAAATTAAACGTTTCTACGATTGGACACAGCACAATGAAAAAGTTTTAAGTATTTAATTCACAAGGTTATCTCAGCGATGGCGGTATATTTTCATGAATGACACTTGAAAGCAACTGTGACTAATGCCGGGACGATGACAAAAGAATTTTACGCCTGTTACACGATATTTTCAGTCATTATACATTCTATTAGTTTTAGAATTCTTATTTTCGTTCGGCAGATATTGTTTTGTAATAAAAATATGGGGACAATGCTTGTTCAATGATTCTTAGAAGCATTAGTGTATATTAAATGTGTTCGTATAGTGGTATTTAAAAGCGCAAAATAAATTATAAAATCTTGAACGATAATTGAACAAAGTAAGTATTGAATACTACTTTTCTAACTGTCAAACATTTTGTATGAGGTACGAGTACCTAACTAAAACAATTTGCTATCAAAATTATATGAATTAAAATACGACTTATTCTACTTCGTTTTTGAAAAGCAAAAGTAAAGTAGGTAGAAGCAGCATAATTTGAGGGGCCCCTTAGGGCCGAAGCCTGCCGGGTCAGCGGGATTGTCCGAAAGGGTTACCGCTACCCCGGAACATAAAGGGCAAAGGAAGGAACATGGGTGGGTTTTAGTCAGTAAGAGTCTGACACTCCCTTCCGCTCCACCCAGAGCGGGAGGGGTCATTTGATGATTTCCCACCAGAAAAAAAAAAAAAAGTAGGTAGAAGAAATAACATCGGGAATGTTCGGGAGTTTTATTTGTTATTTTAGCTTATTTCGTTTAGAGGAGCAAAGTGATCGCGAAAAGACTAAATCTATGTAACTGTTTACCTTATTCTGTAATACAATGATTAATAGATAAGCTGAACAGTAAGCCGAGGCGATAAGACGCTCGAAAATGGAGAGAATATACTTTCCATTAAAGGTTAAAGCAATCTCGAAGGTGAAGACTCATCTGGGAGATTGCTTTCCACACCATTGTGCCCCACGGCAAAGAATCTGTACAATTATGTATGGTACTTTGAAACACTGAAAATGTCTCATAAATATTGGCGTAATAACCCAGAGATAACACTCAAGATAATTCAACAAGCGATAAAAATATGAATGGAAAAAAGTCATTCAAGAGGAGATAAAGAAATAAAGCGTGGTAGCGGAAAACGTACACACCATACACCCACCTGAAATTGTATTCCTACGGATAATCGCCAACTGAAAAAGCTACGGATAGTCATGTAGGTAGTAGTTACCTACATTCCTTCACGACTACGGTCTATCAAAATATAATAGGCTCACGTAAATATTTGCTCTACTATTCGGAAATGCGAAAAATGAGCGATCCTATTGTTCCTTTTGACACAAATGCGGTCTGCGTGCGGTTGTGATGGCATTCTCCTTTGAGAATGCCTGATAAAACTTTTTTAATATGACTGTGTTTTGTGTTGGAGAAACAAATTGAGATCGAGTAGAAGAAAATTGAAAGATTGATCCAGTGAAACTGTGAAATAGTTCTAACTTATTTAGGCTTACAATATAGCACATACAACACACATACATACATAGCTAATCTACCAATAATCTTCGTGTTGGTTTTTTGCGCTAGAAAAACCGAAACCTTTTTACATCCATTTTAAGGTGAATATTAGGCATTAGATGAGAAGATACAAGTCTAGATAACTGTGATAAGCGAAGGACCTGAAGCCCAAGGAAATTGCTATATTACACGCTCTGTCTAAGATTGCGATAACGTTATAGTAATTCATATTTTAGATGTTCAAGGGATTGATAATTCCTTATTTTTAATAAAATTATGTTTTGTCTTAATAAGCACGAAGATAGAAAAAATCTTTGTGGAAAGCCTTAATTACACGGTATTTTCCTAGTTCAAAAGATTACAGTAGGTACTTTGTGGAGGAGAGGCTCATTAAATAATAGAGAGGTAGGTACATTAGGAACGGTTTGGTAAATGATTCAAATATTACAGGCAGGCTATGGTCTTTCAGAGCCGAACAATGCTGATGAACTAAAATTCTAGTCATAAATATCTTTTTTATTGAAAAGGCTGAAACGTTTGCGATGTCTGACATCTGTTGGGTCAAAGGGACAGTCATAACAAGAGGCTCAGAGTTACAGACACATATAATATTTTATCAAAATTTCACAACCGTAAAGTTAGCAAAGTTTGGAACTCGTAATACCGGTAGCGATAAACGTAATAAATTTATCGATGTTGTATTTATAAAATACATACATTGCGGTTATTAATCGAAATAATTTAATATGATATTAGTTAAAACTATCGGTGTTTGATTAGTTTTGCATCAACATAATTGCGTATTGGTTAGTTTAGTGGTTTAGATAACATCATTTGTTAAGTGAGATTATCGATAGATTTAGTAGAGGGGTGGACTTTTCTTTGTATTTTAAAAGGCGCGAGTAAGTAAAGCTAAGTGATTATTCTTGTCTAAGGAGGCATTCAAGATGCTATGCTAGTTTTTCTTGTGAAATGTGAGACTTGCAGAACGTAATAATGCATACATAATGAGATTCTTTGCGCAAGGGTAACGCTATACTTTTTTTTTTTTTTTTGTATGCAAATAAATTAAAAAGCTACAGTTAAAAGTAAGTTTGTGAAAACCAAAGTGGTTAAAATACAGTCTCAAATAATGCAAATATATACTAGAAGTGAGCAGTGCTGCCCCAGTGGTAACAGCCCCGACTTACGAATTCGTCTGTCGTGGGTTCGAACCCAGTTCGTTTAACTTTGTGTAAATAATTAAATAATCACCACTGCTCTCAAAACTGTGAAGGAAAACATCGTGAGGTAGCCGGCCTGTCCTAGAACCAAAAATTCGAAGACACGTGACATCTACCAACCCTCACTGGGCCCGTGTGATAGATTACGGTCCACTCCCTCTCACAGAGAGAAGGCCTGTGTCCCAGCAGTGAGAACAGTACAGGCTGATTATAATTATACAATAATAGAAGTTTGTCTCCAATAACTGTGATGTCTATTCAAAAAACTTTTCCCAATATTAATTTTCCATTCTCGTTTTTATGTTTCGCCGAGAAAAATATAATAAAACTTCGTAATGTGAGTTTTTTGTTATTGTTGTCTAACCTTTTGTTAATATAGCTAGTAATTGGATAGATGTTAACGTGCCCTAGATGTTGTAACATTCTGTTTTGTTTTATAAAGTCGAAACAAAACATGTGCAAAATATGTTAAGTTATTAGTTAAAAGAGCATTGTCTTACAATAATGCTGAACGGATATATTAAGATAAGTATTATTATTTTGGTAAATTTTTTACGTTTATAAATGTTGCGTTTTTAGCAACCTAATGTATAACAATGCTAGGTTATTATGTGTTAACAACAGATTCCAAAAGACATGACAAGTGATAACAATGAATTTCACTCCTCTGTAATTTATATCATTCACTGTGAGGCTATATGCTAAAGTAAACACAATTAAAATTTTAAAGGGGGTTAAGGAAATAATTACTTTAAGTACTTATTTTATTTGCAGCCAGCATACATTTTTTCGTTTAAAAATATAATTTCATATAATATGCTCTGTCTGTAATGGACCTTGCTAATTTCAACTAGGACATGATGCCATGGCATATAAAGAGGGAAATCTCGCTGGAGAAACCACTCTGTGCCATCAAATCCAACAACAAATCTGCTCATAGTCCATAGTCCATAGGGACAAATCACAGAAAAACATAAAAAAAAAATATAATATACTCGTTAAAATAAAATTAACTGAGTCTACGTATTGCGGCCAAAAATGTAAGAATTATGGAAGATGAGTGTGTCGTGCCAAGGTCGAACAGCTGTTTTTATTTCACGTGCTGCCATGGCTAACTGACAAATATTGTCGCACTTTAGAACGACATATATTTTCATTGATTTTGAAGAATTATATAAATTGTTTTATGATAACAGAGTAGATAGAGACGGAAGCAGTCAACTGTTTACTTTTGATATTATAACGGAGATATAAAGAGAATAGTTTATGTAAGATCTCAGAACAAATACTGTGGCAAAATCAACGTGTTATCGTTTGATCCCGCCACGTCTCTGTGCTGATATACAAAGGTTAAACGCGTCAACCGACTCACCTATCAATAATAAAATTTACGATGTTAGTTAACACTACTAGCAATATGAATTTACGATCAATAAATCAACTACGTCCTACCAATGTTTAGGAAGAGAACCAATCGCTTTTTGGTAATATTAATACTATTATTAAGCACTAAACGATAGCCATCTATCGCACTGTGATAATGATTATTTATCAGAGTATTTTTCGGTAACCTTGTTTATCTATGTTAATATAACTAATGTTGATACTGAATGTAAACTAGTGTTAATGTGAATTCAATCGATGCTATCAGCTCTAATTCTCATTGGCGATCGTGTCAGTATGTTACAAAAGAATGATAAACAAGATCAAACGGACAAGTAAACAACAGATCTGCATTTAATCCTTTATCATAAGATAATTGACAGAGAAAAATCTCCGCTTCTTTGTACTATAATCCCAAAGTTGTTGCAGGCTTATAAGGTAAAAAAATAAACCCCGAATTTATGAGTTAGTTATCTTTGACCTACTTAAACAGACAAACCGGAGGCAATTTGGAATGTTAGTACCTAGAGGAGTAAAACAAAGAGCGCAGTCAAGAACACTTAGTAAATGAATAAACCTGATGAAATGTCATTAGCTCTCACCATTGCAAATATGAAATCCGTCAGCCAATTGACGTATTGGAGCGCAAAGTTCATGTGAAGGATTCCAGCCGGTGGTGGTTTCGATACGTATTCAAATTACCTCACGAAAACCGATCCACTATTTAGTGAGAACCCTTTCGTCGTGACGAGATTTTCGACATTGATTGCTCTTCATTCCTTTTGTGTAACGAGATATTTGAGTTTGATGTCTGAGTTTATCGCCAATTGATTCGGAAGCAATTCTTCTGGCCTAGTATTGTGAATTCCTCACTTCCTCAGTCACGACATGACGACTAATTAGTGTCACATGATTGCTTTCTATTGAAACTGCTTGTGTTCAGCTTGCTGTAGTTTTCCTTAGAATGTTACATATTAATACATAAATGCGGTGTGCATATTGTATATTCTCTGTGTATTGTTAATTACACCATTTGTTTGCAACGTTTTTATGTATGTGATGTTATCGCAACGTAACATCTCATTAATCTTGATAAGCAGGTGGGATTCAGGCTCATCTCAAGGCCTCCGAACCGATAAGAGGGTTGTTTAGTCTTGTGACAAAACTAAATCCACTTAACTTCCACCTTTGTCACAAGTAGTTACGAATAAATTTATCATTTTATGTTGTGACTTATTTTCCTGCTAGCCATTTTGGCTGGGGATGGCTGTATTTTTGTTTTTCGGTTTTCCTAAATTTTGAATTTCTGTGATCCATTTCGTAGTCCCTTGTATTTTTTATTAACTTATGATTAGCTTCTAACTGAACATCCATGTCTTGTCTTGCACGCAAGTACCGTGCCTCGTGTTCCTTCGGTTATTAATTAGTTACAAAGCCGAATGTTGTTGGAACTCACTAAAGGTGAGCTATCTTCCTGAATTATTTGTAGATGTCGTTTATGTCATACACGTCTATCAGTTGGCACTACAAAAATAAATCATCGAAAACAAAACACTGAAAATTTTTGTTAACAATCCAAACCTGCAACTGGCACTTAAAATAAATAAGATGTTATTTATTTTTATGGAGACAAAGTTCGAGCACTAGAACTGGGTTCGGGGTTTGGTTTGGAGGGGTGTTGGGATGTACTAGGTATGTAGTGTGTTGAGGAGGTCCACTGTTTGTTTACCTGTGTGCAACGCGGAGCGGGGGGGTGCGGGGGCGTGGGCCCGCGGCGGAAGGCGCGTGTGGCCGCGCGTGCCAACCGACTGTAACTGCCGCCGCCGCCGCAGCACAGCCACCATCGCTTCGCCCGGCCTGCGCTTATCGGCCGCGCCACCACTATGCACTTCGAGCGATAACGATTTAAATCCCATGAATTATCTTCGATAAGTATCACTCAATTAAATTAAATTTGAGTGGAGCTATTTTTAATCGAGTCAGTTACGCCAGCGCACTTACAAGCACTTCCGATATTCGATCCGCGACAGTTTTTACGACAACAAAGCGGCACATGTTCTATAATATTTGTTTTTGTTGTCTCGGCTATAATTAAATGTAGGCCAGACGCATATACTCGAGAACTTCTTGATTATCTTGATCCCGATAGCCTTTAGATTAGACTCAACAATGTGGATATTTAAAAAGGAAAACGAACTAGGATTTAAATACATTGTTTTAATTAAAATTAAAGGTTTGGATTGGTTCCTAACTAACTTTCAACATCTGTAGACTAGAGGTCTCAATCAAACAAACTCGATGCTTAAACAAATTAGTCACAGATCTTTCAATTTAATTTTCTTCACTGAAATACGAGCTAGTGATTAATTTATTCCTCAAAATTGTGTCGGGACAATTAATTATATTAAAATGATTCAATAAAAGTATACATTTGTTTAAAATAAAATATATATTTCTTTTTCCTTGTCATCATCGTCACTAACCTAGCTGTAAGTAATCCTTGTAATCCATCCATGGTTTTACATAATATTGTCTTTCCTCGATAGACCTCTTCTATTTTTCCGTTTCCCTTTCGCATACGAAACCGAATATGAATATTTCTTCCATACAGTTCTCGTATTGACATGAGTTTGAACTATTCGCCCTAAGTTAGTAATAATATGTTATGGAGTTTATGCATAGATAATGAGGGACTCATATCGTATATGCAAAATACATATATGTGCTTCTATCTATGCACAAATATGCGTGAGACGTACCTACGCACGATGACATACGTCATAACACCTACTCGAAAAGGTCGCTGCATGTTCTACGCATCAATATAATAATGTTTTTAGGATGCTGTTGCGACTGCCTCGTTTTTGCAGTGCCTCAGACATGTTCGCAGTAACCCATACCGATGGACTTCATGCCATCAACCGCAAAAAAACGGCCTCACCGCCGTTATAAGGCAATTTGTGCGAAGATTTGTTCCATAGTTTCTGGGTGTCTAGTTGTTAAGTGGTTTTCGCATTCATTCCACTTTAGTAAAATATTCTTATTGATATATGATTTTATTTATTTATTTATATAACATACATATATACATGCATGCAGCTATGTAGCTACGTGGTTCTTGTAATGAAAGAAATTTAACTTTTTACTCAGATATCGTCATGTTAGTGAGGATAACGGGTGTTTTCTTTTATAAGTAGTTTATCTATCCATTAATTTGTAGTTTTGGAGTCAAGCGATGAACTTACACGTGTATTTTATCAAAAAAGCATAAAGATATCTTGAAAATATCGTTTCTAAATGTAACGGACTTAGGCAAAAGAAGGAAAAAAAACAGATTCAGGAAACTACACAAAAAACTGCAGTTTTTGATGATAGTGATAATTAATATCAACCACATTGAGGAAATACCAAACATATTTACAGCAGGCACGTGCCGAGCATTGACCACCTATCATCTAATGCCCCAACCATAAAGAGAGACGTGACAAAATTGTCAGAGGTTCCAACACTAAAAATAGGCATCAAGAACCCTGAAATATTCACTTAGATAGAGAAATTGAATAAGGGTTGCTTGCCAGAGTCAGTGAGCAGTGTGCGCTATTCGTGTGAACGCACACAGGAACACGGTCCTAACTACACATGCATACATAAATCATTAGGTAGGAGTGTTACTGGTTTACTCGTAGTACTGTGCAAATAACTGGCCTTTGCAGGCTGTATTGTGTGGGTTTATGGTGGATTTATCACCGATCAGGTCTGTGAGATATTTTTTTAAGGAGCTGCTGAGGTTTTTAATTGGGCGAGAGGGGTTCGTGGCTAAATGATAACGCCGCATGGGTCGCGGTCGGTTCGTGGATAGGTGACCATCCATTACTTATCGAGACCCCTCCGTGCCTCGGAAAGCTCAGCCGGGAAATAACGGCGGGGACCAAGAGCTTAACGCTGTTGGTCCCTACTGTCATTCGTAGATCTTTGACAGTCGTTACAGATAGTCAGAAGCCCAAAAGTCTAACAACTAGTCTTAGCAAGGGTATCGTGTAACTGGGTTATGGAAGTCAGATAGCAGCAGCAGTAAAATACTGGTATTCTAGTTTCATCCGGTTAGAGTGAAAGCCGATCCCAAAATACATAGTTGGAAAAAGGCTAGGTAGATTGAGATTTTGGTTATAATATGGCGATAGACAAATTCCCCGCTATTACAAAACGTTTTTAAAATGTAATTGGGTAGCAAATGTGGTGATGGTAAGTCGTCACCACCCTCTACGAACATCTGCAATATCAGAGCCATCACACGTCCGATAAGACGTTTCCACTGTCACTAGTATGGCTATGGCTAGCTGTTAATGGGATGCTTTGCCATCCCATTAACAGCTGAAATGCCTCATCGTTAAAGGTCATATTGCAATAAGGGAGATTAATCATATGCAGCAATATCATCATCAGTTGATTCCGGATATAATAATTTATGTACTCCAATATCCAGTTCGGAGAATGTGCATCGTATCGGTTCTAAACGGAAGAAATAAATTCGACCCACCAGTATTTAGTAGAGTAAGTACTTAAGAAGGTACATTAATTGTTCTGAGATTAAAGTAGGAGTAATCACGATGAAAATACGATCTAAATGTGGTCACAGTATTTTACAAACGTAAAAAACTTATCAAAAAATATTGATAATAATCGATGTAAGAAAAAAGTTACAATCGAAACACAACACGACTTTCACGACAGGGTCCTCTTCTTCTTGTTAAATGAGACAATATTTACGTCGAAAATAGTGGTATCGTTTGCCGCCCCTAGCAAAGAAATGACGCACGGTCCTAACGTTGAGAAAATCTGGAGATAATGGTTCGAAATTGTCAACACGCAGTTAGCAAGCGTGGAGATTAATGCTCTGTTGCTTTTATTTACGAGAAAAGCCTTTGTCTTGTAGCTTTTTGATAAAAAAGGCTGTTACAACACATACAACTAGTACCCTAATTGCGTAACATACTTTCATTCACAACCCGAGAGTTTAAAGAGAGAAGTAAATTCTTAATCCATTGCTCCATGAGTTTGAAAGATTCGTCTGCTCAGCAACGTAAGTAGCGCAATGATGCTTAGCTGTCAAAATAAAAGGCATTGCAGTTGCCATTTTATGTCTGTAACGCAATTACCCCGCTGTGTGTACGTATAAACTAGTGAACATCTTAAAGTCAAATCCGTAAACATATTTGCGGCACGTTTGCCCATAAGATGTTGTCTTAACTACTTGGTGTTCTTATGTACGCTACACATCAAGCTATACATAACCAGTATAAGCTGACTTCCGATTGTACGAAACGCTTATACAATGCGAGGTCAGCCAAAACTGGAAATGTATAGCTTGTAGCTGTGTGTACCAAACAAAGCAGTACAGATTGTAAAGGTCTCTGCACACAGCGGGCGCGGCGCGGCGGGACGGTACGGCAACGTGACACTGAGCAGTTGTAATATCTAGTACAGATATTACGGACGACGCGCGACGCCACACAAAGACGTCCCGCTCGACGCGACGGTAACCGTCGCGCCACGCCGCCCGCCGCACCGAGCGGGAATACAAGTCAGAGGCGGCGGGGCGGGGCGTGGCGCGACTCGAGCGCTGCGCCAGCGGGACGCCGACGCTTTGTGTTGTATACACAAAGCGTCGGCGGGGCGTGAACACGTCGCGTTGGACGGGACGGAGTGTGAATGTGATTTTGTATTGTTTTACAAAAATGGATGTCGAAAAACTACCTAATCGAATGTGATCGTGCTCACGTATGTTTGTACAATTTGGGTCATAGGCAATATAAAACTTATCTTCATGGGATAAAATTTTGCGGCATAGTCTACGATACTCCCCATAATTACGACGTTTTTGATTTATTTCATGCACCCATTTTCGTTTACGTTGTTTTTTCTTAGCTAGCGCAAATAAGAACAAGAGCGTTTCCACGTTTGAATCGCTCAACATCTTTTTGATGAAAGAATCGCGTCGCGATACGGTCGGCGTGAAGGGGCGCGGCGGGACGGGACGTGGTCGCGCCCGCAGTGTGACCGCTGCCGCCGCGCCAGCGCAGCGTCGCCGCCCCGCCACGCCACGCCGTCTCTGTGCAGAGACCTTTAATATGAAACTTTGTTGGATTTCTGAAACGTATGTATCCTTGACATGTGCAGCTGCTGCAGGGACACAAATGTGTTCTGTTCGACCCTGTATTTGCGAATATAGCATTGACATCGAATGAATTCGCGGTATACGGAAATCCCTACAAAAGGCTGATAGTCCTGATTCCTTTACAAAGGAGTGCAAACAGAATGATTTATAAACATAGTAGATGCAATTTTCTTTTAGAGTTAGAACTGGATTGTCCTCAGACCATACTAACAGGAGTTGAAATGTTCCTCCAGAAAATGCATATAGATTTTCCTCAAAATTTCCTGCGTTCTTCCCAGCTCGGTTTAAGTCTGTCTTTTTCCTCCTCGAGACCTTAAGGCAACAAAGACATTACAAGACAATGACCAGGAGCACGCGAATTAATTAATCATCAAAATGTTAATTTAGAACATGGTTCTGCCCATTGTTGTTTCGTCGCGTTCACATTTGGCAAGTACAAATTGGGCCTCCCCAAAATCGCCACAATTACTTTGGGGAAACGTCACAAGCTAAAAACCGTGCTTGGCAAACTAATTGGTAATCGTTGCAAGTACAGTCAAGGAAATTATATATTTATCAAATTGACACAATACGTCAATTTGCCGTGTAATAGATATTTCATCTATCTATCTAATCTAACTAGTCTGTATTAGCCCACTGCTGGGCAAAGACCTACCTCTCCCTTTTCCACACAATTCTGTCTTTTGCGAGTCCCTACGGTAGGAGTCAAGCTCGTGCCGCCATTTTCGTCTCGGCCTGCCGCGATGGCGTCGTGCGTTTAGTGGAACCCAATCTTGGTGGTTCTTTGAGCCCAATTGTCATCTGATATGCGGCAAACATGTCCGGCCCAGTCCTACTTAAGTTTAGCGGCTTTCTGGGTAACGACCCTTATCTTGGTTTTGGCGCGCAGTATTATGTTCCCTAAACGGTATGAAATCCGAACACTTCATACAACTGTCAAACAATGAAAGTTTTTATTCGAACGGATATACGGAATAAACGGATAATTTAAGTTGGTTCTTAGTCAATTTTATAAGGAATTAATTTGCTGGCTGTACATACCTAGATGGTAAGACGCTTTATTCAAATTTTTCTGGACAGCCATTTGTTACAATTTCCAAATGGTAGTTACACTATCTGTTTTTTTTTTGGGTGGGAATTCATCATATGACTTCTCCCGCTCTGGGCGAAGCGGGAGGGCGTGTCAGGCTTTTATTGACTAAAACCCACCCGTGTTCCTTCAGTTGCCTGTGCCTGGGGCCACGGTATCTCTTTCGAACAACCCGCGGCCCCGGCAGGCATCGGCCCTAGCGGAACCCGTCAGTTCATGCTGACATCTCTTAGAGGCGCTCGTGGAACACAACGCGCTGTCCACCCGGGCCTGGTTCTTCCTGGGCGGCGAGCAATGGGCAGTTCGCCGCCCAGGACCACAAGCCCGCGCCTACGGTGTAGTTACAGTATCTTCAAGCGCATTTCCAGCACAATTGAATCAGTGATGTACTGCAATGTTTCAGTATACAACAACCCACCGTATTGTAAAATATCAAACACTACAAGATATATGTTTACATACAAAAGCGTGATGTCACACAAAACCTGCATGTGAAACATGTTATGTGACAGAAACACTGAAATGTGAAAACATTTATTCTAATAGACTCGGTCTAGTGCGCAGTAGTTATTATTTACATTTTACATGAATAATAAAATTATTTCACATTTGCTTCCCTTGGTTGGAAACCTGAAGAGTTTTCTTTGCTCTTTTGCTACATCTGAAACTGAAAGAGATTTCCTTTTGCATTTTTATTATAAGTAACCGAGCTTTTCTAATAACTACCTACGTTGTTTATTAAGCGCGAATTTCATCAAACTTTTATACCTAGAATAAGTCTTATACTGAGAACTGATTTTTTGACAGTTTTTCCATACTAGAACTGTAAGACATCAATTTTATTCCACCGATAAAGATATTATTATCTAGGGCTGATTTTTCAAACGACAGACAATTTTTATTCGTGGAATAAAATTTACGTCTGACAGTTTTTGTATGGAAGAACTGTCAAAAATTCAAAATGACTCCTCCGATACAATTTCTGGCGTTGGAAAAATCTGACCTTAGGTAAAATCAGTCCTTAGTAGTATTCAAAAACAAGAGAAAACTTGAACATAATAATAAGATCGTCTGTCATAGTATTTCCAATATTCGATCGTACGTGACGCTGTCATTATCAAAGAGATAATCCAACCAAATCAGATTACCTAATCTGATTTGGTTGGATTCTCTCTTTATAAGCATAAAATATATTATCATAATTTACATTGGCATAACGAAATTCAGCATAATGATGATTACGCATAATATTATTAGGCATAAATGTTTAGCCATAATGCTTGTTGCCATAAATACTGCTGGCATAATAATAATGAAGCATAATTTTATAAAGCATAATGTTCAAAAACGCATTCTAACTCAAACCACAACACCAACAATAGAGGGGATCTGGCGTTAATGGTCACTGTTCTAACCTAACCTGACCCATATGATTCAATAACAGTAGTAAATATCAGGAAACATCATACCTAATAATTGTATGCCTAAATACTATTATGCTAAATGCCTTTAAAATTCATGCAACTCCAACTTAAGCAAAAACATATTAGACTAAATGATAGTTATGCTAACCTTTGCATTATGCCAAAGTATTATTATGCAGCAGTATTATTATGCTAATAAAAGTTACGTGAAAACGTTATGCCAAACTATATTATGCCTTAAAACTTTATGCCAACAGGGGTATTATCATCAGATTATCTCAAAGAGAAAAACGCTAAGGTCACCCTCATAATAATCACAGAGGTAGACGAATAGTTAGAAAGAGTAAGGAAAATAATACGAGGCCAAATACATTTTCGTATGTCATTTGGAACATTAATGTGACCTAAAATATGATGAGTTCGTTATTAAGAGATTTCCACACTAAGAAAGAGACAAAGCGTTGCTAACTAATTAGCACAATGTTGGATCTTGGGGTTGTAATTAACGTTCCGAATTTACGAGCAATTTGCGTTGAACACAGACGCGCATATGAAATGAAATAATCTCATAAATGAGACCAACTTTTATTGCGGTACCTAATGAACGAAATGGTCCAATATCAAGCACAAATACTAACACCAAGGTCTAATAAGCAAATCGTTTCAATACGTAACGTAAAAGACTGAAAGCTTTGGTTTTGTACATTTTCAACATGTAAGATGTTGAAAATGTACAAAACCAAAGCTTTCCATGAACATTTTTTGTGCCGCAGAGAATCCCGAACACCATTATCATTATTCAGCGCGTCGGTTCATTGGGTCTGTGTTTTTCAGAGTAAAAACCGTTTCCCTTTAAAGCTTATTTAATTAGGCGACAAATTGAACGAACTGCGAGTTTGAAACAAACCTACGGAGATATACAAAGACTACTTTGAATATGGCGAAAACGCATTTGAAAACATGTGGAATGTGTTCCTTAAAAACGAGATCAAATTGAATCGTTATTGGAATTCGATTTGCAGTATGTTTTATTAGCGCAATAAAACGTTAAGTTCACATTATAACGCAATAAATAGCAGATTTACATCGTCGTCTTCTTCAGGACTTTAATTGACTATGCGTATCGGTTCTATCAGACCAGAATATAGGCGTAAGACATTTATTATGATTTATGAGACATTCTTTAATTCTGAGCTTACCTCAATGAAGAGCCCCCTCACGTAATGTGCAGTAATTGATTGTGAAGCGCCGAAGATTAATTGCCGTTATCTGGTACTTACCTGAAAAAGAAAATTTACATATTTAAAGACAGATCAGATTTTCTAAGTACATATATAGCATAACCAGCCTATGTTCCCACTTTTGGGACACAGGCCTCGTGTCTTCGAGAAGGACTTGGCTGCAATCCACCACGCGGGCCCAGTATGGGTTTATAGATATCATAGGTACCTTCACCCTTTTTGAGAGCAGTGGCGACGAAATTATTTACACAAAGTAAACGCCTGCCTGGGTTCAAACCCACGACCTACAGTTCGTAAGTCGGGGCCAATACCACAGGGCTACCACTGCTCCTATAAATCGCACATGAAAAGAGAAAAAAGACATCTAACTTGTCAGATTTCCCAGTAGGTATCAGAAGGTATAAGCTGACACCTACACGTGTTATATATTTTTCCGACTGGCATATTTTAAGCGTAATCGGAATCCAAGTTTTGCGAACGTATTTATGTAAATAGAATCTACTTAACATCAGTTTAGGCATCGATAGTCCTGAAAGACTTTCCTATATCCAGTGAAGATGTGTTTAAAACTTTTCGAGAAAGGTAAATACTTATCTGCTTAGTTTTTTTGAAAGTACAGTAGTGTAGGTGTGGTGAAATAAGTTATTTACTAACACAATAACTCGTCTGTACGTGGAACACTGTCTCTTCGTAATCTCGTCTTTATAACTAAGATTTACAGCCGTGAGTATAATAAGGTCTTCTCACACCGATAATTCTTGAAGTGAACTTTACTGTAACAACTTGGGGACTGGAAAAGCAGATGACATTTATTTTCTTTTTAGATCGCTTTTCTTTGGTGTGTAAAGTTGTTTTTCTTGGTAGCGTAAATATGTCGATCGCGTGGATACTTATTTCCTATATTTTAAATTTATTCTGGATTGAGTGTCAGTATACATAATGTGGTATTTTGTTTGGTATATCCTTAGATAGTTATTTCTTATATTTTTATTTGATTGCCGCTATATTTAGGTGGCATTCCATGATATCAATGCTAACAAGTACCTTACTTGTTAGCATTGATATCATCCTACCCACTCGTCTTCGTAGGAATGTGACAGGCTGAAGGAAGATAATAGTTTACCAGGTAGTTTTTAATTTGTGGTCTGTCACTATTATTATAGTTGTAATTTATGTAGTTTGCTTTTGTTGCGAATTGCACAAGTGGATACCCCACTTGTGCAACTCGCAATGAAAGCAATGAATGCACCAATGCGGATTTCTCAGTATGGAAAAAATATTCTGTATTAATATAAATAAATAAATCCCTGGACATTTCACACAGCACCATTTGTCCCAAGCTAAGCAACCTAATGCTTGTGTTATGGTAACAAGATGGCTGATAAACTACTTATATACAATTTTTTTTTTTGTAAATACATACATATTATAGATAGAAAAACACCCAGACTCGGAACAAATACATGTAGGTCATACAAATATTTGTTCCGTGCGGGAATCGAACCCGCGACACGCAGCGCAGCAGTCAATCGCTTAACCACTGCGCCAACCGTGCCGTCAATATCAAACATATCTCTATCTTTATATCAATATCAAAGAACAAATATATCAGTAATAAACCTTCGGCAGGATGTTAAAGACAAGTAAACAACTTGGTGGAAACATTATCTCAATACGTTTGGTAGGGGCTTTCCAAAACTCGTTTATGTTGAACCTGCACTTGTTGCTTTATATTTGGGTTATGTTACGTCAGTTCTGTATGTTAATAATGTATATAACAGCCGTAACATTAGGAAAAATAACTGCACAACTTTATATTGTATTGTAACATCGACAGATACGGTTTACCTAAAAACTTACCTGCACCTACTGAGTCACTTACAATAAGCCTATTTAGCACAATGAGCTTATAATGTTCCCACTGCTGGGACACAGGTTTCCTCTCGGTGAGAGGGTGTGGGCCGTGATCCACCACGCGGGCCAATTGCGGGTTGGTAGATGTCACAGGTCTTCGATTTTATTGTTTTAAGACATGCCGGTTTCCTCACGATGTTTTCCTTCACCGTTTTAAAAGCAGTGGTGATGAAACAATTTACACAAAGTAAAGCGCCGGTTCGAACCTACGACCTACAACTGCTATGCTCTACATATATTTGCTAATAGATGATAAAAGGTTATCACAAGTTTTCATTCTGAAAAATAAGACCTTGCAACTTAATTTATATTTCAGGTTTGTAGAATAAACTTCCAAGGTTAGATACCAGGTTCAGTGTGGGAAGAGGAACAGCGCCACTTAATTATAATTTATTAACTGTTACGGCAGTAAAAAAAGGTATTACGGGCGCGTCAGTAGCCCGAAAGTCTGGCTACCAGTCTTACCAAGGGGTATCGTATTACTCAGTAACTGGGTTGTGGAAGTCAGATAGGCAGTCGCTCCATGTAAAATACTGGTATTCAGCTGCATCCGAATAGACTGGAAGCCAACCCCAACATAGTTAGATGGGTTATGATGACAGGGTCAAATTAAATTAGCTAGTGAAATTCCGCAGACGTGATGGTTATCGACATCTAAATATGAAACAAAATATATATGATGCATTTTCTCCGCAGTTATTTACTCGGAGAAAATCTGTTTTATCTTGTTTTAATATTGATACTAATCACGTCTGCTGAGTTTCGCTAGCTAATTTCATTTGACCCTGTATAATAAATATGTTTTGGTAGTTCTCGCTAATTATTAAGACGAAGTACCTTTTTCAAATTCATCAATAAATACTTATCAGTATTATCTAACTTAAAATAATTATAGTTCGTATCAGTTGATCTATTCTGTAAAAATCTCACCTTGAAAACTTAGATGAAGTGAGCTGACAATACTGACAATCCCTGCTATAGATCATCCATCTGGTGGAATGACTGTTCACTTCACCTAAGTTTTCACGGTGAGATTTTTACAGAATAGGCCGGCTGCTTACAAACACGTCAAAATACCTTTAGAACGGCTGTTCAACAAAAATATATCACATTTGTGAGTTTTATGAAGTAGTACTTAATAACTGGACGACGAATTATATGTAGGTCTGATGTTTCAGCTTTGAGCATTGTTCAAGCTTTCGCTCACTTTTATAAAACCTGCTTTTGAAGCGAAGCTTTTATAATTCTCCTTTTTTATTTAAATTTGTATGAACCAGAGTATGTTTTCTTCTCGCAAAGTTCTTTGAACTTGCGCATGTAACGTAACTGGATCAAGAAATTGAAACTTTCAGGCACAAGAACTTTCTCCTTGAAGGAACCAAAGGCAGTGTTTTACTCAACTCAATTTGTTAAAATAACATAATATAAGTACCAAAAATTTGATTAAATGAAGGTCGTGTAAGATATTAATAGAGCCTTTTCACATGACTGGTTTTGCGTTTGGCGTTGTGGCGTTTATTCACCCGACCACAATTATTATATGAAAACGTTCAAACCCTTTCACATGACAGTGAGAATGCAGAATTGACGTGATTTTGCATGGCAAATATGGATGGTGGTTTATCGAACAACGTAGACTTACTAAAATTCGAAACGCTGAGTAAATAGTAACTATATTATTATTTTTTATTGATAAAGAGTCTACAGTAGTCTTGTAATTAAAACTATGTCCCACCAAAACGTTACAATACCTTTGTAATAATATAGGGTGGCAGGCAGACATCGACGCGCAAACAATAAATATATATCCTAGACCCCCTAGCGTACAAGTTTTTCATCGGTTATATATATTTTTTTCTTTTTCATAGAAAAGTGCAATACAAAGTTTTAACGCCCTCGCGTTAACATTTTTCGGCGGTTAAGAATCATGTACTGATGACTCCATAGGTAATCGATTGCGCGTCGATGTCCCTGCCAACCTGTATGTGTGAGTATGACAAAGATAAATAAAAACCTTTTTGAAGACAATCCTAACAAGTTCCGGCTACTTTTCTTCTTATTAAGTTAGATACGGTTCTGTCTTTTAAATTGTAGGTAAACATTTACTTTATTCAACGACATGAAAACATCTCGAAATTTTTGATGTTTGCACACAAGAGAAGGAAGATTTGCAAGAAAAATTACGAAGAAATGTTTCCTTCCTTTGAGCATTATTTCAATGTTAGAGGACATACTGGAATCTCTTTCTGATTCCAGTATGTCCTCTAACAAAAATAATTATGAGAGCAATTAAGTAATCATTTATTTAGACTTAAAATACTTAGCCTAGGTAACATCAGTGTTGTTTCAATAAGGGATGGAGGAATAATGTGGAGCTGAATTGTAACCGCCCTGAGCATTATTGTTGACCTTACCAGAGTCCAATGAAGAGTACATAACACCCACCAATTGTCCATCTGTTACGCCCAGAGGCGTCGTTCAATAAAAAGTTTGCACACCAATGTAAAGAAATAAAGGGGTTGAAACCCTCGGACCGCGGGGTCCGAGTACTCATGGCTTGTTCAATGGAATCTCCAAATGGCTGGTTGACACTTCCTGTGACCCAAGGCCTTGCTTTTACCTTGGCCAGAGATACTTATCGTATTGCTATACAACGTAGGGCCGCCACTCTCCCGGGGTACGTTACCAATCGACTGCGAAGCGGAGGAATATTTCGACGCCTTATTTTAGTTTGTTAATAGTTTATTATATTTTTATTTTAATAGTTTGTTATGTTATTTAGTACTAGCTGACCAGGCGAACTTCATACCGCCTCAGAATCATAAGAGCGAATGTAAAAGAAAGTGAATTATCTTCATTAATTTTTTTTCGTGAATTTTTCCCATGCTTTAATAGTTATTCTGCTATTGGGCGGAGACAAATCCAACAAATCAATGATCATAAAAATCGGTCCAACCGTTCTTGAATTATATCAGATGTAACTAACCCTACTTTGTTTTATTTATAAACGTTAGAAGTGTGTTATAAAATAAATAAAGGAAATGAAAAATGTTCGCAACGAACGCAAATGAAAGTCAGCACAAAATTCTTTAATCCCTAATTAAAGGGCCTATTACTTATTCATGTTTTTAAATTCATCAAAGAGTATAACAATGGCATATTGTCGGGATCCTTTTAAAATAAATGAGTCGGTTGACCTCTCATTCTCTTTTTACAGTTGACCCGTTTTCGCTTGATGTTTTTCGCTTTAGGTAATTATTAGTTAAACTGTGGCTTGTTGTTTCCAATTACTTTGGCTAATTTAGTTATGTGGTTAATTTGTGTGTGTAGGATACATAACTCCTTATTATGTTAACGTGCGACTGATTCGATTGGCCGAGTTGGACAGATGATGGATTAGGTATACGCCAGCTGCAGACGAATCCATATATTCAATGAATATTTTACCTGTATTGTGGGTAAATCATAATACGGTTACGTAGGTGATTTTTGAAAAGGGTTAATTAACTTCTTCTTTTATTTTTCAACTGTTTAATGTGTTAGAAAATTTGGTTACATCGAAAGGTTTGTTTCAGTATTGGGTTCCCAATGAAATAGCTATAAAGGCAATTTGAAAGTTTAGACAAAAGTTATATTTACTGATGTTCATTCTGGAAAAATTGGCCCCATGAATTTTCGCCTAGACTTTGTGGTGTTTTATTGTTGCAAATGAGTCACACTATCATGTCCTCGAAGGAATACGTCAAATTACAAGTCATTTTGTGTATACAGAATGTACAAACACAAAACAGTGGTGCATATCCCAGTGTGGGAAATGCACCGCTGTGTTGTTATCACAAAACGAATCATGTTTACAAACAAATGAAATAAAACAAATAATCAAATCAGTAATACCGATTTTATCATTTAAACAAGCTTACACATTCAAATATGTAGCAGCGGACTTAGATAACAGCTGAGCATCGATACACAACTGATATTTAAGTACCTACACCTACCGGCCGATATCGCGATAGTATAAAAACAGTAATAAATAACACTGATAACATTATAATGGAAACAGTTTTCCACTTGAGCTTATGTAAATCTTCATTATGTGCTGTATTTACTTAAAATTAAGTCATTAATATTAAAGTATTGGTAGCTAAGTCTAAATACTTATTACGTTTTAGTATAATAAATACCTAAAGTACGTACGTTTTAGTTATTAAATTTCTCTACCGTGCATACCCTTTTAAGTCTCTTTTGTTTAATACATGGAGATAAGGTAGGCCATACAAAAATAAGTGTTCTCGTGGGCGCCGTAAAAAAACATAAGTACGTAACCTGTTTGCCGTATTATGGCACTCAAAGCAGTAAACGTTAAAAAGATAGGCGTAAGTACTAAAATGATTAGTGGATTTTCAGTTTTCTAAAGGAAAAATTAGTTCTGGTTTAAGAAATCAGAAATCAAAGGGGTTATTGCAGTGGCAGACATAACGATAGAAGCAAAGCGTTTAAGGATGTTGGAATCCTTTAAAAAAAAACTTTTGATCAGAAGGCCAATTCAAGTACTTAAAAAAACATTCAAATTCAAGTCGCAATCTCATGTCAGCGTCAAAACTTGAAAACTTGTCAAAAATGTATGTAAATTGATTGTATTTTTGACAGATTGCGACTGAGATTAGAATGTGAACGTTCTTTAAAATACGGGAATTGATTCCCTCCTAATTGCCTCCTGACTACCATATCTTACGGACGAATTTAAGGTACATATATTCAGATATTTGCTTCCTCTTTTTAGATATTTCTATGAAGGTGAAAGGTACCCAATTATAGCAGATGTACCTACCAGTACCTTTTCAATGAATGGCAGATAGAGTACCTTTCAATTTGCAAAGCTCTTCCTCTCCAATTTACGTTTTCCGTGAGAAAATTGACAGATGTGCTCTGTTTTTTTACAAACACTAAAAGAAAACAATTAAGTCTAACCAAAATATACAACTGAAAGCATATTTCTATAGTAAGTTCCATAAAAGATTTCAATCGCTTGTAAAAATTGAGAAATTTGTTTAAAAGAATGTATGATCCTTTATGGAGAGCTGAACAAAGTGCAATGGACTGAAGAAATGTAGTATTCGATAGAGAATGGTTCGGTATGATATATACCAAGTTACCTACCAAGTTAAGCTAGCCTTTGTTTTTCTAATCAGACTGCCACTGAATGTACGGACGCCAGCACATCAAGTTACTACAATCTGTCAAATTTCTTTAATAGATTTCAACTTTATCGCTAAAGCATTAAGGTTCAAGGTTGATTGGGAAAATTTGACAGTTTCGGGTAACTTGACCTGCTGGCGTCTGTACCTATGTCACTCTGGTATTATCAAAATACGTATGTATTATGATTATGAATACATGCATACGTACATGACTACAGCGACAATAGCAATAGTTAAGGCAGTTTGTAGTTTAAACTTCGTAGTCGTTAGTGCGGTGACACAGAACGAGGCGGAAAGTAAAACGGTTTGAACTAACTTCGCCGAGTCTATGGATCCTGATAGTGTGAGAGTTAACTATAGTATAATAGTGTTGTATTCTATCTTAAACTCAGGTGTCCCAGTAGTTCGAAACAAAGCGAAACTTCATCGTCACAGCATTGACCAAAGATTGAGGTAGGAATGTACACAAAGGTAAAATGGTTCAATACTGATACAAGTTGACGACACGGTTGGCGCAGTGGCTGAGCGATCGACTGCTGCGCTGCGTGTTGCGGGTTCGATTCGCACGGAACAAATATTTGTATTGCCTACAGGTAGCTGTTCCGGGTCTGGCTGTTTGTGTATGTGAGTTTAAATGTTTGTAAACGCACCCACGATACAGCCACACACTCCTAGTGTGGGACAAATTACTTTACCTAATTGAACCTACCTGATTCGTTTTAACTGACCACTGCCAATTCAGAAGTATCTTCCATCGGTCATCAATTTCCATTCAACTTAATTGAGCTTCGTAAATGGAATGTTTTTGGATTGGTCATATTGATTTCATTTCTGTGTTGTCATAGGTCAATGTAAAACATAGGCATTATCATTCATGCATGAAAACAAAAGCAATGACCATGAAATTTTGTTTCAGTGCGGTTAGTGGAAGTGCTCAGGTGCGGTTCGGGCAAGTGCTGTTGAAATCAGTGCTCTAAGTGGAATATCTCAAATATTCCTATTTATAAAGAGACGGATATATATAGACAAATTCTTTTCAAGTTTTAATCAATGTCCATTTTACGATAAAGGGTACTCATGGAGGAAAAATCTTGGGTAATATTCTACCCGATTTCGCTTATTTTGCGATATTGGAACAGGCATTGTAGCTTCCTATTATAAAGGCTTGAGCTTCAACGATGAAAATAGCTGACGAGTGAAAGAATCGATTATCGTGCGCTCTCCATCAGCTTATTGGGAATTGATTTATGTTAGAGCTTTCGTAATGTGTGAATTTATTGAAGGATTTAACAAGCAAAACTGAACTGCGGAATATAAAAAATACAAATTCGTTGAACTGGGTCGAACAGGGCTCATCGAGGTTGGTTAGATTTTGGTACATTTTCCCCTTACCCTTCACCCCACCCCGTTTTCCCCTTTTTCTGCGGGACAGATTTAGATGCTGCAGGCAAAGGGGAAACTATGCCGCATTAATATTATCAAGTAGCAGTCGTAAAATGTGAAGAAGGATGATGGTATAAGCTTCTTGCCTTACTGCAACTAATTGCAGGATTTAATCGAGCAACCCTTCTTAGCAGACAGTGTAACAATTAATTGCAGCAGCTTACAACGCATTTAAAGTAATTAAGACTATAAATGCAGTTTTTCGGGACAAAATTCCCTATTTCAAGTTAACTCCTATTAGATTCCGATTGCGAATAGCTGCGAATGTTTATTGTTCTTGTTTACGAATTGAAATCGTAATTAATACTTAATGCACTTTGTACCATTATAATGAGCCGGTCCATGCTACAATATCACCGTGAAAATTTAAGTGAAGGGAGCTTGCAGTGCTGACAAGAGCTGTCATTCCAATGCTAAAGATTGACATTATTGACATCTCACTTCACCTAAGTTTTCACTATGACATTTCATCATTTCATTTCATTTACAGAATCAATTGGAGTACATAATGAGTATAAAATCGCTCAATAGGTACAAAAAGCCGCATATCTAAAGAACAAAAGGCCGGTCCGTTATCGAAAAAAAAAAACAACTTGACGGTTTGGGAACTACATGCAAATTCAGCTTAGGTAAATGCTGAACATAAATGGGCTGTTCCCTGGAGCGTGGCGGCCTGTATGTATTAAATTTCCTACAATTCCCAGTTCCCAGCAGTATTAACTATGAAAACTCTTTTTATTATTAACAAATTAAACATTCAGTAAAAGCTTTCAACTTTTCATGATTTTCATTATTAAGTTCGAAACAGTGACGGCACAAAATGTGTTATAAGTACATTTTGTGGCAGTATTTTTGATAATGAGTTAAAACTTTGTTTTTAAATAATTTTCAGCTTTATTATCTTAAAATATTAACATAATTGAAAAGCTAACAGTCTTAAAATAATAATAATAATATATACTCGTATATAAAAAGGAAATAATCATAGAACATAAAAAAATTCGTCTACATCATTGTCAACAGGAAGTGTCCAAAATTGCCTCGTTGTATAGCAATGCTGCCAAACCTTAGGGCACTTTTCCTGTTTCCTGTTCATTTGGCCAAAAATAGACCAGCCCTTAATCCTTTATTTTAATTACGTTACAGAATAATTTAAGTAATAAATTTCGACAGCATCGTGGAACAATATTATTAATATGCTATCAGTAATGAGCAGAATCCCCAATTCCGGGTTTATTAAACCTATTAGGGCGAACATCATACTATTTTCATGGACAATAAAACGGGCATCACGGTACTCACAAAGATATTATCACATCTGACTCTCATTTTTCACTGTCAAAAATTGTTTCACCCTTATATATTGTGTTAGAAAAAACTCGGTAAACAGAGCGGCAGAATTTTCGAATTTCGCTTTTGTATGAATTTTACTCCTAGGCACTCACCAGTCCCACCGCCGGCGAGGATGCGACTAACTATTAACGATTTTCTTGCCCAAGAAACGTACAAAGGATTGGTAGGTCCCTTGTAAGTAAAAGAGATGCATATATTAACAGTTGTTCGCTGACTGTTCACAACGCCGGCGAGTACTCGTTTATCGTAGCGACAAGAGCTATCAAAGAGTGTACTCGGCGAGCAGAATACTCACTGAGAAAATCACGCTTGGTACATACGCATACCAGCTAGTAATCGCTCGTCATCGTCTGCTCTTTACTTGCACACTCGCTTTTAATTGCTAGCTCTACTCGCTTCTCGTTAATCGCTGGCTGTGGAACTGGTGCCTAACACCGACACCTGGACGTTATAGTAACAAATACCCGGGCGTTCCCGCCTGCCCGGGCAGCCCGCACGTCACAGATGTAGGTCACTAAACTTATTGGAAATATGATCGCAATTTTTGTTGCTTCAAAATTTGAGCAATTTATAAGGTTTAGTTAGACAGTCTTTCACGGCGGTTTAGTCTTTTATAAAAATATATACGGAGTGGCGATTTGGTTATCACATTAAACAGTACAGCGGTTTTTACTAGTTGTTAACAGTCTGTTAAAATAAGCAAATAAACAACTTCACAAAAAATTGGAAACAGAATTTTTCAAACAAAATAAGTAGCTTAGCTTAAAAATTGTCACAAAATAAACTACCCTTGATAATATGGCACTAGACACGCGCGGGACAATGGTATCAAAAATTCAACTTACTTTATTGTATTGTTACGAAATAATCGCAAATTATAATTAAAATTAAAAGGTTGACAAAAAAATGGCCGCACGGCTAGAATGTTACTTGTTATTAATGATTTTAATCGCGTATGTTTAAAATACATAATACTTTGTTTCAATTAATGTGATAACCTAATCGCCACACTGTAGACAGGCTGTGGTCAAAATTAAGGGTTGGGTACAGACCATCAGACTGAACAACTTTCTCCATGGGACCATTTCTCTATCGTAATCGCGAAAAAATATTCAGTCGTCCCATAAGTACATTTGGGTCGAGTAGGTATTGAAGTTTTGTATGGGGTCACTGATAATTTTTTCGTGATTTTGATGTTGGTTACGAAGACCAACACCTCCTCCTCCCACTCGTGGGAAGTGTAAAAAGAAAGTGGATGCACCAGCGTTCGAATTCTCAAAATAAGGATTTAGTACCGAACTCATCTAGTTTAAAAAAAAATATGATTGACGTGTAAAAGTGTTTGTACAAATCTATTTACAGAAAATAAATCACTTATCATATAGTAATTACAAAAAAATAAGTACCTACTGCAATAAATCACTCCTTTGCTGAAGTATTAATTTTCCTCGCGGCCTCTTATTGTGCCAACCAATTTAGGAGACTGTATTAGAATAGAATATATGTAATTTATTGTCTGTTACAGCCTAGTCAAATGATTTTATTAACGTGTGTGTGTGTGTATCTATCTGTCTGTTTGCGCCATCTGTTTTTCTGTAAGTTGGTTTGCACAAACACTTTTACACGTCAATCATATTATTTTAAAAACAAGATGAGGTCGGCGTTTTCTTTCTGACAACTGTGAGAAGAAAGGCCGAAACAAACTCAGAGGTCACAGTTTCTTTTAAAGTCCAGACATAATCTTGGTCAGATCATGTAAAGACCATGTAGATTGATGGCTGAAATGGTATTTTGAGGAAACACAGATTGAGTGGACCTGTACAGTCAGTGCACGAATTGTCAGTAATCGTGCAGCTCAACTCAAAACTTAAGAAGATCAACGATTCGACGCATAAAGAAGCAAACAAACCCAAACCAACCAAGCAAAGAACTGTTGTTTTTCTTATATTTTTCTTTTAAGGGCTAAGACGTAATAATTTATTCAAAGCTATTAAGCGAGTTTTTCTAAATGTGAATACTTTATTGTCTAGTTTCGCAAATAAAAAATCAGTGTTGATGAGCACAATCATTTATGTTTCCAGACTTTGGGATGTAAATCGGAGTAGGATTGGTGCGATCCCTGGGGCTTCCTGCCTGTCTTGGATAGCCCTTTCGTTAAATTCCACCCTCTTTATAGCCCTGTAACTAATTTGTGAGTGAAATGCTTTTATATTTGCAAGCTCATTTTAAGGTGTTCGTCATTTTAAGCTCGTGTTTTAATAATGATTAGTGAAGGGATGTAAAATGATTAATTGATTCGGTTTATCGCTTGATTCATCGTAAGCCTAAGCCTTATTGTTGCATTGTATAAATCAGACAAAAGAGGCAATTTTTTTTTATTGAAAATTTGTAAACGGCCTTAATCGTTACAAAAATCCATTGCAACATTCTAACAGGACTAAGGTTTTTGGATTTTTTTTAGTATTGAATGGAAATTCGCGAATTTATACATAATTACGAAATCGACCAAATGAACTTATAGCCATTTTGAAACCACATTAATTTACAAAATAACCGAACCGTTAATTACATAGGATAGATTTCACAGAGGGGCAATAATAATTCATTTTAACCTGTCGTTAACAATGTTTGTAACACTGACAGCCGTGTGGTAGACATTTGTCAAACGTGCGGATGACGTTTTATACCTAGCTCTCTGTGCGAATCTGTGCCACGAAAACGTGAATAAACCACTGAGGTTATTTATGTTTTCTGTATCGTTACAAGAATCAATGGTTAGGTACTAACAGGACTACCACTTAGCTTTTCGTATCTGGGTTCAATAGAAATTCGCGAATCATTGGTAAATTGAACAGATGAACAGCCATTTTAAAACCACATAAACCGACGTACAAAACACCCAAACGATTATTTGGCATAGATTTAACAGAGTGTTAATAATGCTGCATTTAAAACATCCCGCTAACAATGTTTGTACCACTGACAGCCGTGTGGTAGGCACCTGTCAAACGTGCGCAGCCATCACCGCCGGATGACGTTTGTTAACTAGCTCTCTGTTCGAATCTGTGGCGAATTCTGTCTGCCTGCAGCACAAAAACGTGAATGATAATGACCAAATTATTACCCTTAACACCTTACAGTGTTCGGTTACAAGACGTTATACAAAATGCAGTAAAATATTTTATGTGGTAGGTAATGAGCCACTTTTACCATCGAACAAACTCTAAAAAAGTGAAAAAATATATCTGTTTCAAGCATTTAGTTGGGTAGGTATAGGCAATCGCTCCATGTAAAATACTGGTATTCAGCTGCATCCGGTTAGACTGGAAGCCGACCCCAACATAGTTGGGAAAAGGCTAGGCAGATGATGATGATAGTTGGGTAGGTATAGCAATGTATGAAACAGTAATTTTCTTGCAATATTTCTGACAAACTCCAATAGCTAACGTTTTCAATAATCATTTGTAAGTACTACCACCCTTTAAAATAAATAAATAACACTAATTATTGTTAGAAGTTATTAGAATGGAGTGCAGAACGACGAGTAGAGTATTTCCAGTATGATCTTAATTCAGGTTTGTGTATTCACAGCGTGTTACCCAAGCGATGACGTGCATTTATGCGTGCAATTTTTTGACGACACGGTTGGCGCAGTGGCTGAGCGATCGACTGCTGCGCTGCGTGTCGCGGGTTCGATTCCCGCACGGAACAAATATTTGTATTGCCTACAAGTATGTGAGTTTAAATGTTTGTAAACGCACCCACGATACAGGAGTAATTCCTAGTGTGGGGATCCTTTAAAAAAAAATTGTTTATTACTTCTGTTTCCCAATCATTATATCAACGTCAATATTATTACTCTATTTATTTCTTAGTGGCAGTTACGTAACTTTGGAGAGGCATATCTTCAGCAGAGAAGTTTGTTGATTGATTGATTTATTGATCAAATTAAACTGTTGTACGATGTGTTTATGTCCAGTTACATATAATAAGGGGATACGTCTTGTTAGTTAATACTACGTAACAGTGGTGCCATAGTTTAGAATTCTTGTTTTATGGTACAGGGTTAGCTAAGTAATTAGTTATAAAGGTCCTTGTGAAAGCACCGTACTTAATTCGAGATTTGACCTTTGATATACTTACCAACCTTACCTTACCTTTTCAACTATTTATCTTTCTCGGTAAAACGAGCATTGCAATGACTTGAATGAAGTTCGACACATTCAAAGTGGACGTGATCAACGAGGTATCTCAGATGTTAGAGGTAAAAGTTGATGTTGAATATCAGAGGGGTCATACGACACCAGTAGCAATTTTCCTACAGAAAATAAAACAATGTTGTCGATAAATAAAAGCACCAACAGATTGATTTCCCGATAAATTAAGTGCTGAAACAATTACGGCACAGCTCGTCGTCGCGTCGTTCCGCCCAAATCTTGTTAGCGCCCGGAAAATTCGGTTTGTTTTCTCGAAATTTTGGAATGTTACCGACTTACCGAAACAGACGACGTGGTGACTCGTGCCAGTAAATCGTGTCTCGAAAATACATTAATACATATCATTTGCATGCACAACGTTCGAATAAGTCGGGCAATTTAGGATGTCCGCGATCTATTCCAACAAGGCGCACTGCGCATTCAGATAATAGTTTACTTGCCAAAATGTTAGTATTATCATTGTCATCTCGCAACAATACTGATCGTCTAATTAGCCTTAGCTCGTTACTAATTGAGCTCTTCACCGCTTCATTAGTGTTGATGAATACTTCGTTTACAAGGCACGGGGTAATTAAGCAAGTATTTGTTTTATGTACCCTGCGTTGGTAATGAGCCTATAAGAAAAGAATGTACGATAGAGCTCAATAAGAAAATAATGTACAATAGAGCTCTTTTTACTTTGAGTGCTTTCAAACTGGGAAATAAAATGCTGCGCGGGAACCGCTTGACAACGACGCGTTAGCAGTGCGCCACAGTTCAATTGTCAGCTGCATGCAGTCGCCAATATTGAAAGCGCCCATATAGTGTCCAACAGAATGCCAATTTTTCGAATGCTGTTTCAGTGGAATGTAGGTAGTAACTCACTGCCAATTTGGCTGCGTCCAACGAGACAATTTGGACATAGCTATCCGAGCCTGGGTGTTCGATATCACACATTAGATGAGTCGGTTTTACTATAATTATCTAATGACAAAACGAAAATAAAACTCCGTGTTTCGAGTAATTACGGTAACTAAAATTCATTCTAAAATGTACAAATTACACTGAAGTATAAGCAAGCATTGGAATGGAAACTGGATTCAATCTAAAGACTGCAATATTAATGTGTCGTCTGTATCTTTGAACAGTTAGCCGCGAGGGTCGCTGGGGGATACGTTGCCATAAAGGGCAGATTCAATGAGCACATAAATTGAATATTAATGTCTGTAATTCGTGAGACAAAACCAGAATCATCTATGAGACATTGACATTGAAATGTAAGGTTTTGTTGTAGACAACCTTAATAAACTGCAAGGTGTGTCCTCTCGAAGAGAGGAGGTCTGTGTTCCAGCAGTGGAACATTATAGGCTGAATACGAGTGCATTTGTCTACGAACATCTGACAAACAGAGTTCTGACAACTGACAAATGTAGGCTACAAGTTACAAGCTCATGAAGTGACAGCGATTGATTGAGCAATATAATAATAGAGAGGGCAATGGTGGCCTAGTGGTAACGGCCGCGACTTACTAGTTGTAAGTTCGACCCCAGACAGGCGCTTTACTTTTTGTAAATTATTTCATCACCACTGCTCTCAAGACGGTGAAGGAAAACATCGGGAGGAAACCGGCATGTCTTAGAACCAAACATTCGAAGACATTTGCGACATCTACCAACCTGCACTGGGCCCACGTGGTGGATTACGGCCCACGTGGTGGATTACGGCCCACTCTCTCTCACCGATAAAAGGCCTGTGTCCCAACAGTGTGAACATAACCGGCTGATTATGATTATGATGAATATAATAACAAAACTGTTAGTTATTATTCAGAATCTAGTTCAACCTCAAAACGTGTTCATCGGAACACACTCTGAGGTTTATTGACTTGGTGGTGGACTGATTGGTGCTCTTCAGTTTTAGTAGATAACTTAGTACCTAGTCTCTTTAACTTACTTTGCAATTCAATAAACACTTTCCTCTTTAAACGCGTCTCCTATGACTATTAATTTTCGTATATAAAGCATATTTGTCTCTGCCTAAGCCTTCGGAGTTTACAAGCGTGATATTATGTTAATAAAGTATATTCTATCTTCGATCTATCTTTAATACCGGCAGTTCAAAGCGGGCTCGCGATACGGTGTACGACGTAATTATGTCTCCAGCTATATCCGTGAGGGCACGGTGCCAAAGCCCGGGGCAGTTGCTTATCGTCCGTCACCTGAACCACTGAAGCATGCGTGGTATGGTGACGAATCGTGGAAACACGTCAGGTATGACAATGCGAATGTCTCCCAGTTTGAGTCAGATTTTAAGTAGTTATGTTTGGTTGCTGAGTAATCTGTCTGTGGGATCGTGGGTAGAGCAGACGGGTTATTCTTAAGATTTTATGGATGTACTATAGGTAAGGTCGCCAAAACCTATATCTGACCATTTTGAAAACAAAATCCCGTGCACATGATGACCACAGCTGCGTCCGTAAGTAAAACAAAAGAGGATCCTTTTTAGGTCGACTAATAATATGCGCTGCAAGCAGGAATAGTCCTCACGGTGGTAGTCAGATATAGATTTTGGCGATAGTACATCATTGCCTAACCCTTCGGGAAAAACAGGCGTGATGTATATATGAATGTACAGGTGTACCTACGTGAGCATAGATCTTAGTAAAGGTTCCCTCCGAAAGGTCAATGGCAGTAGCGTAGTATCTAATAACAATATTCATGAATTAAGAAATAAAAATGTGTCGGTACTCGTGTCGGGATCGTAACACGCGATGATACTTGGTTTTATTCTACCTACTCTTTGGAGGAAAGTGAGCGAACGAAGTGTAGCTTCATCAGTTTTATCTTTTAAAATAAACAACATCGAACAAGCATATCGTACACTAACGGCCATACCGTTTGTGTAGCAACATTTTTGTTCGTTTTTTTTTTAAGTCCATAAAACGAACATTCTGTATAATCCTATAATCCTATCGACGAAACAAATAAATCTTTTAATCCCATTCAACAAATACACCCTGTGGAGAAAACAGTACCTAAAACCTTTATATTTTTATAACGACTTTGCTCTTAAAATGTAGGCCCGTTATAGAGCTAAAGGAACTGATGAACCTGCCTATTCTTCTAAGAATGTCGTCTACTCCGTGTTAAAATACAAACTAAAACAAGATATTGTATAAATAATACTAAGTCAGTGAACCGTTCGTAATATCGACAAGATAAAACATAGCAGGGAAAGTTTGCAGCTGTTGATCGAGTAGGGTTTTACTTCAGCCGAATACTTTATAGCCTTCAATTTCCCCGAATGGTGCTGAATTTAATACAATGGACCATTCTCATACGATCTGAGAGACTTGTGCATATATTTCACACGTTTGTAAACAAGATATACTTGATGCCAAGCATTAACGAATTGAATGACCTTTTTGAATATCAACCCGAGCTCTGACCGCTACGAACATGTTTATCCCTTGCTTGACGAGTTTTCTTACTTAAAATACCATAATTTAATGGTACCCTTGTAAAAGGTAGGATATTATACATTCTATAGCATAATCAGCTTATAATGTTCCCACTGCTGGGACACAGGCCAGGCCACAGAGATTGGGCCGTAATCCACAACGCGGGCGCGGTTTGGTAGTTGTCACACTGGTAGTTTTAGGACATGCCAGTTTCCTCACGATGTTTTCCTTCGCCGTTTTAAGAGCAGTCGTGATGAAATAACTTACACAAAGAAAAGCAACTGTCTGGGTTCAAACCTACGACCTACAACTCGTAAGTCGCGGCCGTTATCACAAGGACACCGCTGCTCTCATAAATTCTATAAGTTCTGTTGTAATGTTGTATTACTATTAATACAATATTACAACAGAACTTATAGAATAAGTACTAATTTATTTAATAGAACTTATAGAATTGGTACCTATGTACCATTTACAAATACATACCTCTATTGCTACGTTTGTCGTTCTATTCCGAGGTGGAAGGCTTAAATTCTAATTTTTCTTTATACCTACGCATTCATAAATTATGTGGTAACGAATGAAAAGGTGCACGGATGTAGCCTTTCGTTAACAAGAACACATGTGAAACAGAAACGAATATGTATAGGTAGGATAATCCCAACTCGACATGAAACCTTCTAAATAAAAACTGCGCGGTTCTTTTTCTTGA
Organism: Apamea monoglypha; assembly: GCA_911387795.2. Taxonomy (NCBI): domain Eukaryota; kingdom Metazoa; phylum Arthropoda; class Insecta; order Lepidoptera; family Noctuidae; genus Apamea; species Apamea monoglypha. The sequence continues at coordinate 9,159,523 of OU426918.1, forward strand.
ATAATCTCGAGGTTATCCGAAGAGCAAAAGTTTAATTTACGAAAGGAAAATCTCCTGCAAACGTGGCAATCAGGTGCCGGTGGAAAAATTATACTGCGAATAATCCACTCTGACTGTAACTTATACCGTTTTGTAATGGAAATATGCGGTTTAATTTCGGAGCTCGTGCGGCCACATCATTCGCTAGTTTATATTTTCACTGGGTAATATTTAGCAGTGTATTTTAATTTACATGTTTATTTAGTCGTTTAATTGCAACGTAGGTAAATAAACATTTAGTGGGAATCAGTAACAGTCGTTTGTATGTCTTAAAAATGAAATGTTGGAATTATTTACCGAATTGCTCGTGCGATTACGATGTGTCGGGGAATTTTCGGGTTCTGAATTCATGACTTCGTGAGACTTAGTAGCCTTCTGAGAATCTTGTTAAAGATAATTGTTTCTAAATGTTTTAGTAGGTCTTTGTTAGTTATTGCAACATGTAATCTTTGAAAACTGTGTTCTACAATGTTGGTAACAATGGTGAAACAAGCGAAAATGTCAGTTTTATTCGCTACAAAAGTAGAATGCTCAAAAAAAAAACCCAGCTCCGGGGTAAAAGAGATGTATCTCAAATTATCAATAATAATAAGTACCTAATTAAATAATAGCCGGTTATGATCGTGATGCTTACTGTCCAACATATAAAAATTGCCAGTTTTATTATTCAGGTGTCGATTTAAAAAACTAGTTCAATTAATTATTTTTAATAATAATATTTTTTTTTTAAAGTTTTTTTTTTTTTATTGGAGTTGGGTTTTTTTTTCTATGGAGCCTGACCATTCTCCTTTGCACTGTCGCAGAAACTGAGTGATTGGCTGCTATGCAATCAGTTTTAGTTTAGAAAATTCAATTCCTACACAGAGCATATATTTGTACCAATTGTTTAGTATGGCCTCAATATAGTTGTTTCGAACTCGAGTGTAAGAACATGTACAATGAAATGATAGATTCCTGAATGCAAGCGAACCCTGTTTACAGAAATGCATGTGGAAAAAAATAGCTGTGGCCTGAACGTTGGAACCATTACTCAAAATATAGTAACAAAATGAACTTGCATTGTAGAAACAATGTTCCAGTGAAATGATTAAGTGCCTCGTTACCATAATCTTGTTTACGGGTTGTATACATTCTGGTAGACAAGTTTATCTTTACTCTTTGTGTACTCTGCAGCTTAGTACTGAATCGCTAAGCTCTGGTAGAAAGAGAATATTTAGCCTTACATTTTGTGCAAGGAATAAATTATGCATTTTTAAAAAGCCTCATCCTCAAAGTAATAGAGCTGGGCAGAAGTATTGATGGTAAAAAAACATTGTAGATAATGTTGACATTATATCGTAGTTGGGTAGATGCGTAGCAATAATAATCTACGCGCGACGTAGCAGCCGCGTAACTGCTACGCCGCGTAGCCGATTGCTACGCGTACCTAACTTGGTGTTTGTATCTTAGCAACGAAAATGCTAAAACCTTACTGAATATAAAGCAAGCACCGTGTTTTACTATCTAACTTACCAATTAACTTTGGATATGTTAGCATACTAAATAGCTCGCAGTCTTAAAGCGTTGCAGACACTTAAAATACATATTACCATAATTCAGACATTTTCACGAAAGGCTTTTCACCTAGTTAGTCAATCGCGCGTGGTTGGGCACAGTTTTAACCTAATTCATTTGGTTGGGGTGCTTTAGTTTAGTTAGTGTGACCAACTTTGAGAAAGGGTCAGAGTTGAATGAGGTTAATTTATTTTAAAAAAAGCGTACTTCATTCGAAGATCAAAAACTTTTTAAAGGCTCATAAATTTATCAAAAAAGCGTACACCGCCGAAAGTTTTTAGAGGATCAATCAAATATTTCCCATAAGATATTTTATAACTTCCCGTTAATGCAGCTGATAAAGGGTTTATTTCCAGTTCCTTAAAGAGTAATCAATACTCTCATTAGCAAATCTGCTGTCAAAAATCACGTTAGATGTTAACATTGTTTGATAGGTATTATTAACAATAGCCAATCAAATCCCTTGATAACAGATTTAATTGAATTCGCTTTCAGAAATCGGGACTGAGTTGATTGATTGACTGTTAATTAATTTACTTTGTCTGGTCCTTAACTTACAGGATTTGGTTACTATAACGTTGTAAAAATCGCTTTGTGTACTTGTTATGTTTTCACTAATAAGTGTATCTTTCTCACATTTTTTTCCTTTCCACCTCTTTCTGTCCAGAGCTGCCAAAGACCAACCGTTATTAAAGGAGTTCAGCTCATCATGTGTTTTTTTATTTATTTAACACGCACGGTTATTACTACTTGAAAAAACATCGAATTTTCCTTATTTTATGTAAGTTTTAAATTAATTTATTATACACATAAACACTCCGGCGCAAATTCGATGAATGATGGTGAAAACTGCACTAAAATCCCTTGAGTGATTTAGTTTAGAATATCAACGCGGTCACACATCGGTAGAGACACGACAAGCGACTTTAATCCTACTATAATATTATAAATGTGAAAGTTTGTATGGATGGATGGATGGATGTTTGTTACTCTTTCACGCCAAAACTACTGAACGGATTTGGATGAAATTTGGCACACAGATAGTTTATAACCAGAATTAATATGTAGGATACTTTTTATCCCGATATTCCCACCGCATCGAAACTTATGCGGGTGAAGCCGCGGGGCGCAGCTAGTCATATATATTTTTACCTATACCTGATTTAATGTAGCTTTTCTTACAAAAGCTTCCTGGCTTAAAGTTTAGACACACAATTTCAGCAGGATTTACTTTTCTTTTAAAAACTATCTCGTTTAACAAAACTTCTTTCCAAATCTCAATTCGATTCTCTCGAGTGGTTTTCAATTATCTTTGTTTTCAGTAGAAATAAATGGTTTCCTTGTATTTTTATAGTTGGCTTTGCTTTATTTGGATTTAGATTGAGTTAATATGTCATTTATCAAACCCGTTATCATCAAGCGCTGAACTCAGATAATAGGTAGTAAACAACCGCCTCACCTTTTGTAAAATTTATATATTTATGTTCTGTAATTTATATGGTGTACCTAATAAAGAGCATTATATTCTATTATATGGTCGAGAATTAAAATTGATCAATTCAATCGTGATTCTCGGGTCGAGCAATGTGATATTGGGTTTTTTATCTGGACTTTCTCAGTAGCAACCCGCAGTCTGGATCTGTGCCCGGTTGATGGCAAGGCTCGCCCCCCTGTTACATGGCAGTTAAACATAACTGGCAAAATGTGGATGTGCTATAGGTGCACCTCTGCCTTACCCTTCGAGACAGGGGTGATGTTATGTTATGTGTGTAATTAAATCGTATATAGGAAAAATAATTTGTAGCAAAGTCGAAGCAACCTCGTGACGTATTGTCCGATCTGTGAATCAAACCCGTTACTTTCGGAAACTGCACTGTAGGTACCTTACCTGCCTTATCTTCGAACGTTGGACAACTAAACAAAAGACAGATAAATACGCAGGCTGGTACATATACTAACCTACATTATATTAATCTACCTACTATTAAAAACAAATCAAGACAATCAAGTTTGGAACTCTCTGCCAGCGTCTGTGTTTCCACATATGATCCGTCAGCCTTCAAAGGAAGAGAGAACTGCCGGTATATTCTGTAAAAAATATCACTGTGAAAACTTAGGAGAATTGAGCTTGAAGTGAGCCGTCATTCAACCGAATGCTAGAGATTGACTCTTTTGACAGCTCACTTCACCTAAGCTTCCAAAGCTTTCACAGTGATAATTTAACAGCAGGCATCTTCTGGACACACTTGTTCCATCGTAGACTTAATTCGAAGTTTTCCACCAGGCGAAATCGGGTCCATTTCGAGATAAAAAAAAAACCATTCAAGTTCAATACATTCATATTTCTATTAGACAGGCCCCAGTGAACTTACGACTTTGTGACTGAGAAATCTTCTCCAAATCCTTTGAGATTATGTGAAGTAATGCTTGTAATAACGTCGGCCTTTATTAGATTTCAGATAGTGTTATAAGAACGAGGTCTAGCAAAGTTTTAGCCAGACTACCTACTTAATTATGTCCGATAAATAAAATATTAGGTAAGCAAATATTTTCTAAGTGAATAAACGGATTTATATCTTAGTGTTTTAAAATATTCAATGTTATTTAAACCCATACTAAAACATTGTTTCAACACTTGATGGAATTAAACACTAAAACCCTATTTTCATTTCATAGTTCTATTATCACAGAGCGTTGCCAATTCACTGAAAATTATGTAGAAGATCCTACAGTAAACATCTAGCTAGGTCCTTTACCCTTATATATTAGCCTTAATAATATTTGCACAAGCCTGTGTATTGCCCTACCGTGAACCGTGTAAGAGTCAGACTGGGCAAACACTAAAGATAATAAGAACAAATGAACAGAAACCGAGAATAACACTATATAGGAGTATAGTGAGAATTTAGGCACCCCATGTTTATGGGAAACGGATAAAATATTGACCTCCCACAAAGAGGAGCTTTCCAAATCGTTACTTAATTCTAAACATAAAGTATCCGAGAAATAAAAAATATGAAAAAACAAACAAAATTATACATGGCCAATTTATACGTAGACCCTTAACATTTACGACCCAGGCTTATTCACGCGATGTAAAACTTTTTCAAATAAACATTTAGCGGATGAAACTACTGTAGTGTGCTCAACATGCCCCAGGGGCTCACCTAATTGCCAATTACGGCGCTACCCAAAGTTGCTTCAATATAAATTCGGACGTTGATAAAGAAAAACGATGTATTTATCTCACGCCTCGTTTTATAATAAGCTAACTTTATTTTTAAACAACTAAAAGTTAATTGAACATTTAGCTTGCGGGCTCCAATTTGTTACTGTTTTTCCTCTTAGAATCTTTGTTATTTTTTTGTATTTTAGTTATTTTCTAATACCGTTAATAATTTCAGATTTTAGACATAATTAAATTTTATACTTAGGTTGTAAGAAAAAATATTTTCCTACACATTTTTCTCTTACATGCGAAAATTGGTTAAAGCGACATCTAGTGACGGAGCTCGCACTTACCTAGTTTCCGAGCCCACTACGGTCCAACCCCGTCGGCGTCGCACGGCGCGCATTTCAGCCGTGACGACGCGGTCGCGGGTTTGCCGGTGGCGCGTGTTCATCGATATTCGCGCGGTGGCGCTCTCGTCTGTCTCTGCGATTGGCAACATCGTCCCTTGGTTTGTTTCGAGAGCGAGAGGTGCTGGCACTGAAGTCTAGATGTCGCTGTTTTAAAACGCGTCACATTTTGTCACTGCTTTAGGAAACTTGGGTTGGAGAAAAGTATTTTGTGGTACATACATTGAGAAATAAATAACGTATTTTAGCATATAAAGACTTAACAACTGTGAATAACGATAACCTTATTGAAATAAAGTAAAAAAAAAAATAATTGTGTGAAAAAAGTGATGGAATCAGAAGTTAAACGAAAACCTTGAAAACCACCGTCTAAAACCAAAACTTCTTAACTTTCGTAATTTCAATAACGAGAACGTTTCACTTTCTGTAAAAAAATATATTGTGGTCAAATTAATTTAGCAACTTTTATTAAAAACTCCTTTGTGCAATTTCATACGAAATGGTGTTTAGATTTTCGTAGAAAACAGAAAATTAATTGAGTTGTTAGTTTTACTCTTTTACTTAAAGCTGAAAATATTACGTTCTTCATTGCGAAATCATTATAATAAGTAAATATCTCGTCTTCACCTATTTTAGATACTCTCTAAGATACAGAAACAACATTAATATTTATAATATTATGTTTATTCTAATATTAAAATCAGTCTTTGATTACAGGAAATTCAAAACGAGGAATAGGTCCCAAAACATATTAGTTTGTTCCCTAGAGTGGTCGTTTCATTTCGGAACGAGACGTACCTACGCCCGATTTCGTAAACAAACTACCTATTGTTACATTAGGGTTACATTTTACAGTGAATACATACAATGAGATAATGTTTTTGTACAAATTGTAATAGTCAGCAGAAAAGTAAGGAGTAGAAAGTGACCTTTGCACATTTCAAGTACCTAAAGTTAGTTTTTTTTAATTGACTACCAATTTAAATTCTTTGTTTTTTTAAATTGCAACTGTTAATGTTGTCAAACTACTACGTCAATTTGATTAACAATTTTCCCTGACTAGGTACCTTCTTCTTTGAACTATATATGGGGTGTATGTATGCATTTGTTTTATGTAGGTACCTCGGACTACCTACAGTATTTGTCTCTCTTCCCTTTTTTAATCCATCCAAACGTTGTGTTTAAAAGATCGCTCTTAGCGATAAGACAGCCCGTTGTGTCACCTTTATAAAGAAAGAAAGATTATCTTCTATTCTATTTTATTCTATGGGAGGTATAAGTGGTTACTAGTGTATTATCAATTAATGATAGATACCTAATTATGTATCAATCAACAATGCTAGCTTGTTCGTCACCCGTTTAGAGTCCATTTTGTACTTAGGTAGGTAAGTAATACGGGCTGGTATCCGCAACTTCACGTCAAAACGCGGTTTTTGCGTACCTTTTTAGGGTTCCTTTATTCCGTAGTTCACGTCTCGGACCCCTTATAGTTTCGTCATGTCCGTCCGTCCGTCCTCGGCTTACCTTCCACACGGTTAGTGCTAGAAATATGAAACTTTGGATGGATATGTGTATTTACCACGTCGACAAAGTGCTAAAATAAAATCACGAAAACTACACGTAAAGTGGTGATGATTTTTTTTTCTCGCGTCTTCTCCATAGTGTGGGGTATCATTAGATAGGTTTTTTAAAAACATTGAGCGGTTGCTAAGACGATTTTTTGATTTACACCCCCTCCCCCCCCTAAAAGCTAAATGGCTGGCTCGAAAAATCTGAAAAAATCATGATGGTAGTTGATGGTAGTCCATGTGATGAAATTTGAAGGAAAACTATAACGGCTTAGATAACTTTGTTAATTCAGGAGTTATAGAGGCCTAACTTGTAAAATGCGCTTACTTGGAAAACTTGGTACAAAAATAAAAAAAATAATAAGTAAACATCTAAAATATTTAAAATAAAATCATAACAATTACCTTTGGACACCATTTTATTTCAATTTGAATCCTCTAAAGAGGATATATAAAATTAGGGGCTTAAAAAAGTTTACAAAGACACTCGATAGACGGCGTTGTGCATTTATTCAAAATTTCTAAATCGCGGCATGGTTTCGTTACAATACAAGCTATATAAGTAAAATAGAATTTTAATGGCAAACCTTGACTACGGTACCCTATTCTATGCGTGGCCTGACACGCACTTGGTCGGTTTTTTGTACTTATGTAAATAGATAAAGGGTTCTCTGTCTCTGAGGCAAACATCTATAAACGTTACTTAGCACGTACCTTCATTGGTTAAGGATTATTCCTGTCACTGTCACACAATTGTCAGACTACAAGTGCAAGAAGAGATGGGAACAATAACTAAGCCAATCGACGACTCACGTCACTGTATTGCTATCAACCTGTCAACACATGACGCTGGCAGAATAGTCGACATCGGCTCAGTTGCCAAAAAAGAAGAAAAAAAAAAGAAAAATTAAGCCTAAGCACGTGCTAAGTGTCGTTTATAATTATTGGCATAAGTATTTGTTATTGTAAACTAGAAGATAAAGGTAAGTGTAACTTTATTGAGAACGTGTTTCCAGGTTCAGGATAAAGATTTACTTATATCTCGATATATTGACAGACTATAAGCGGCTTTGGAAAAGGATAGTCCTAGACTTCTAGTTCTAAATATGTCGTATCATCCTACTGATAAAGGTATTCGAATTTATTTGATTTTGGGTGGTTGAGGCGCCAAATGCCCGGTAGTGGTTGTGAAGTCGGGCTGTGGATGATAATGACGATTATGATACGTGTAGATTTTCGTTTTCGTTTCGATTTAGTTTTTCATCTACCACGACCCATATGAGGTTCACAAGGGAGTAAATTCTGAGATAAATCTCGAGATATTATAGCCTCCGAACGTTTATTGGTAGAAACGCGGACTTTTCTTAGCTACGATGAACACCCCTGAGGAACATCACCACGCTTGGCAAACGTCTTTATTGTGCATGTTGTTATTATTGGCACACCTGCGTGCATTCCTACCACGCAGTGGGTAAGTACTTGTTTTACACAAATCAAAACATAAACATCACGCCTGTATTTATGAAATGGTAAGGCAAGAGGTGTTGTACACCCATGTTTCGCCAGTAATGGGGAAGTGGGGTAATTCCTAAGTCGGAAAAGTGTTATTGAACTTTTCCATCAGGCTTATCTCAGTTGTGAGTATGATTTGTACTCGGTTAAAGGCTAGTATCCTATTAAATGGGACTTAAACTTCGTTACCTACTTGTAAAATGCTACTTAGGGTAATTTTTAAACTATACAGGGTTGCAGGGACATCTGACGCACAAACTGTAACCATTAATTCAATGGTAACAGGTTGCGCGTCGGTGTAACTACCACTCTGTAAGTATAAGGACAAATATTGGCAAAGACAGTTTTTGTATTTCATTAAATATAGGTATAGCCCATTCCATCATACTAAAATAACCTTCAGAGTTTGACTGTTGGTAAATAAGAATTCATAATAAAAGAAATGCCATTCATCAACTACTCACTTATTCTGTGAAAAGTCGTCGACCGAGGTTCAAATTAGGTATGAATGCAAAAAAGTGTAATTTGGCAGAAATGGCGAAAATACATTTAGGTAATGACAGCTGAGTGAGATATAAATGTTATTTTGATACTTATTATTCTAAAACATCACTAATTTTCTTAAAATGTTCATTGTCCCATTACGCATTGTATTAATTCAGTCTTTATAAAAAGATATTCTCTTTGATACTTAAGCAAGTACTGAAAACATGATGATGACAACATAGATCTGTCAATTATACCTTAAATATGGTCAAAAATAAACTTTTAAAATGCATAACCAGGGAGAATTCTGCCTATGCTAGTACCTTCATTAATAAATTTTCAACTATTACAACGTTTTGTTTGACAAATTGATTCTGGCACCAAATCTTTTGTGTGCATAGTACTAAGTATGTACCTATATAGTATTACTTGCAGTTTGTTTGACTCTCAGTCACCCAGTCAGTTCATTGTTCGTCTCGTTTAGAGAGTCGGTAAATAAATCCTGCGGGTTGTTTATCATTAAGCTCCTGTTTCAACACCCTCGAGCCTTCGTATTAGTACGACCAGCACAAGTGAAAAAAACATGCTTGTAAAAGTAGAGAAAAGTTTTTTATTTTTTATTTGTTTTCTGTCAGATAATTTAACCAGCCTTTATGCAGTGGTAGAATAGTACTTAAATCCTAAGGCCTTTGTGTTTCTCTTGCCACTTAAATAAATTAATGTCAGTTGAATCAAAGGTCAAATCTATGCCTTAATTTACTAAAGATAAGGTTCTCTTTCAAGACAATATAAATCGTAGCTACCTTAGATACGATTTATATTTTTACTTGGGTAGGTACAGCCTGACTAAATAAGTGAGTAGCTCTAAATGGAAATTCCGAATCACTGAAACTAAATTATTGTTTCTCTAATCAAATTTTCAAAGGAAAATAATTTCGTATCTATGAAATTGGAAATAACCGCCGCGCCGACTGAAAAGATAACAAAAACATTACGTAGTTCATAAACTATTTTCAGCCTTGAGTCTATAGATCTACGTACATTTTGTTTGTCACCAAGGTCGAAATTACAATGAGATGTAAATATCTATATATTGGTCAATATAGGTGGGTAAGAAAACCAATTGTGTATTACCATAACCGAGACTACTAGATATACTAGTAGGTATATCTCGTAATGTAAGCTGTACTACACATGTGCTGTACACTTTGTTCATATTATGTTGATTGGCACGGCATATGAGTAAAATACAATCTAAACTTTTTACGACGTTAAAATGAGGTTCAACTACAATATTAATTAGTTAGTCAGAGCAGTGTTGGCTCAGTGGTAACGGACCCAACTTACGAGTTGTAGGTCGTAGGTTCAAACCCAGACAGGCGCTTTACAATGTGTAAATAAACATCACCACTGCTCTCAAAACGGTGATGGAAAACATCGTGAGGAAACTGGCATGTCCTAGAACCAACAATTCGAAGACGTGTGACATCTACCAACCTAAATTGGGCCCGCGTGGTAGATTACAGCCCACTCCCTCTCGAAGAAAGGAGGCCTGTGTCCCAGCAGTGGGAACATTATTATATAGGCTGATTATGCTATTAATTAGTTCTTTAAAATTATCAATAGTTGAAAACTCAACTTTCGATTAATGTCATAGCTTTGAAATAGGCAATTAGTATTGTCATAATTAAACAGTTTGGAAGAAAAAAGAAAGATAAAAAAGTAGGTTTACATATCACAGAAACAAGTGCATACAAAATAAATCTACGAGCGTCATCATCATCTGCCTAGCCTTTTCCCAACTATGTTGGGGTCGGCTTTCAATCTAACCGGATGCAGGTGGATACCATTTTTTTACATGGAGCGACTGCCTATCTGGCTGCCACAAAGCCAGTTACTGGGCAACATGATATCTTATAGTCAATCAGTCAATAAAAATATTTTATTTCACATAAACCTACATGGGCACTTATGAAACGTCAGAAGCTAGATGCACAGTTCATTTTACTTGGAGCGACTGCCTATCTGACTAAAATAAAATAAATTTACGAGCACGGAACATAAATAGGCGGCAGCTGCACGTCGTGACTGTGACGAAAAGGCTTCTGTTTCACTCAGCATGATACTGTGCCCATAGCATAGCGCTAATTTTCAGTGGTCACAAAAACGGACCACATCACCACGTTCTTGTTACCAAAACGTGGTGATGTGGTCAACCATATGCATTGCGTGTTTTCGCAGTAAGTAAATGTTTTCAAACAGGTAGCGTCATGATTAAATGGTGTTTGGCATCTTTCAAGCGCCTTGTTTTCATCAACGCTAAGCTAGACTTTTTACAAAGGAGGACTACTCTATCAATAAACGGGTTAAGCATTTACAGGTTATTCTTAAATCATTATAACGAATTACATTTCATACATTTTGAATAAAAACAACTGGAATTTTGGCAGCGGTATTCAGAAGTATGACCTAGAAAGCTTATTTAAATTGTTTGTGGATACAAATATTTCAAAATGTAGAAATTATGATCAATGAGAAGTATGTTACCTAAAAAAAACCTTGGGGTTGGTAGGTACAGACAGCAGCACATCAAGCTATCCAAAACTGCCAAATTTGCCCAATCAAGCTTGAACCTTAATACTTTAGCGATAAAGTTGAAAATCTATTAAAGAAATTTGACAGATTGTAGTAGTTTGATGTGCTGGCGTATGTACCTATCATTTGGCTAATTGCAGAATAAAATACTCATTACAGAGAAAGAATGACTACTAATCTTTCGCTCACTACACGTAGGTATGTTCAGCAGACAGTTAAAACTTGGTTCAGTCCGTAACGACCCTAACATAGTATGTACCTATGTTTTACACACTTCAATTAAAACTTTCTCGGTGAGCTTATCGTAACTTTTTTCTATCTAAGAGGAGATCAAAGTAAACAAGCATTCCGTTACTTTTAGGCGCTGTTTTGATTGTTTCTTACGACAACAGGCCACGCTATTTATCCACAATCGGTACACAGACACAACCCTCAACTTTTAACACAAGGCTACGACGATTTAGTGACATCAAGGGCTGGGAATTTCGCCCATATTGGTTGATATCATTTTTTCGTATAATCACTATACGTTTAACACAATATAACGCTAGATTTTATTGTATTTTATACCTATATAATCATGACAGTTTTGACAACGATGGTTATTACGTTGCCATGACAACTTTTCTTACAAATTATTGATGACCAATAATTATTTAGTTGATTCATACTTCTTCAAAATTACACATGGCCACTATATTTCTCAAATTCATATTTTCTACATGATACTATTCTACGAGTTCACATTATAAATTCACCAATAATAAGGTCAGTTCCCGCTTGGCCGCTAAAGCGAACACTGTAAATAGGCCTGATACTCCAGGGCCACCTATCCTGGGAACACCCATCAGCGTGCCTTTGCTAAAGGCTTCTATATCTGACAGACCCCCTCTGCGCCTCATCTAAAGGCCTACCTAAGTACCTGGCAGGCCCTCACTGCGTCTCCCTGGAAGACTTCCGGGCCGCCGGCGCGCCTCGCCGGAGGACTCGTAAGACCCTGAGCGCCCCTCATCTGAGGGCCGGCTCACCTGGCGGGCTGACAGCGTCCCTGCAAAAGCCCGCCGTGCCTGTCGACCGGCCAACGTGGCTTGACTGCAGCCTCCGTCCTGCGTCCTCCTGCGTGGGCCCTCTACGGGTGTCCTCTGTGCCGCAGGCGCGCTCTACTCCGCGCGTGGCTGTCGAATTTACCTGCCTGCCGTCGGCCTCCATCTCCAGCTCCGCGTCAGTTACCTATCACGCATCGTCATTCATAACACACCTCCACATTCTACGCACCACTGTCCAAGTCCATCTTCATCCTTCTAAATATTGTAAATAAAAATTTAATTGACTTCAACTTCCCTTTCTTTAATTTAATTACCTTCAACTTAACTATTAACTTTAGTTTAATTTAAAGTCAAAGTTAGGATATTCTTGTTGCTACACGACAACTATCATTAGCTACGTCACAAGAGAAACCAATTCTGCCTAACAATAATAGTAATTATTAGTTTATCAGTTATTTTTAAGGTAATTAGGACACACATTGTATTGGACATTGTAACAATAGGTACGTCACACTAATCCTAGCAACATAAAACCATAATCAGCCGATAATGTTCTCACTGCTGGAACATCGGCCTCCTCTCGGTGAGTGGACCGTAATCCACCACGCGGGACTAGTGCGGATTGGTACATGTCACATGTCTTCGAATGTTTGGTTCTAGGACATGCCGGTTTCCTCACGATGTTTTCGTATACCCTTTTGAGAGCAATGGTGATAAAATAATTTACACAAAGTAAAGCGCTTGTCAGGGTTCGAACCTCCGACCAACAACACGTAAGACGCGGCCGTTACCAGCAACAAATAGGCATAAATATAGTTATGAAGTAGGTAACCTTGTAAGAGAAAAATAGTTGTTTTCGCTGACAGAAAGGGTTTACACAACAATGGTCAATTTGTTTCTTTATTTGGATGTTAAATTTGGTGGTTTTCCTACTAACAACACGCCTACGCTTATCTACTAATTACGTACCTACTGAGCGTATTAAAAGTCTATTGTTTCCTATGTGGTCGGAATAAGCTACCAATAAATTATCGGCGAGGTAATTGCGTAACAGACTGACAGCAGCAATGGCTTTCATATTGACAGTTCTACAACATTCATTGCGTCATTTACGTTGCTGAGCAGACACATTTTTCGAACATATGAGGCAATGGATTAGCAATAGCCTTTAAAATGATTCAGATGGTGATTGATAGTGTGTTATGCAATTAAGATACTGTTATACACTGCTGATATACGGAGAGCTGGGCTTTAAAGCCAGGGGGTCGACTCCGAAGTGATATCGGCCGAATGTTCAGCCGTTTCCTGCTGCGAAGTTACTATTTGGTTCGGTCGGTCCCAATCCTACACTCCTACACTCTTTCGAATATTGACTATGGTCCCGACCCAACTGAGCCGACCCGAACATTTTTCGCATTTATGAATAATATTCGGTTCGGCCATGAGTCAGTCCGATCCGATCATTCGCACTTTGCACTTCGTAGTAGACCCCCTGATTACGAACGCAATATAATTATTCGCTATACATTATATTGCCTGACAAACTTAACTGATAATTTAGGCAGTAATTTAAATTACTTTGCGTTAATGGTAATGGGCTCGCTCCCTATTATTAGGGAGCTTACCCAGGGACTTTACCCAGCTTTCGAATTATTGGTGTAATGCTAAATTGCCAACCTCTTCGGCGGAAAGGGCGTGATGCTATATGTAAATGTAGGTACCTAATGTAAATAAACTTTACTAATAAAATGTGACCAGCGATTTTTTAAAGAAATTACTAATATGTTTTTGCTATGATCAGCATAGAACAGATGACCCCTCTTTTCTCTAGTGAGCATCATTCAAGTGAAAACGGAAGGGATTTTGTCACAAGGACAAGCCAAGGTCAAGGCAAGATCCCTTTAATAACGTACTGCTGTCACCAATCAGACTGTTTGGTTGGGGTCCTAAGCATGACAATTTCCCCCAACTCAGTTTGGGGAACGGGGACCCATGTCCAGTAGTGATTTACGAGACATATTTCCGAATTGTCTATTAAATTTATGGTCACTTGTTCTCGTTAAACTTTTTCAATCAGTAGATTTCGGTTAATAAATTGGCAAGCATTTTCTGACCATTGTTTTGCACTGCGAAAAATTGAGGCAATTTTCATATGCCTTTGTGTTCAGAGAAACATAACTGAATACGTGTCGATTTATTGCCTTTTAAAAGGCAAAGTTAGTCATCCAAGTTGACATCGTTTTTGAAACGTTTTCAACCGGTTGTGGAACACTGCATCACATTTATGTAACGTTAACTGATTTTTTTGTGAAAACTTATTTCTACTAAGGTACCTAAATAATGGCTTTCTACATAAGTTTCCACACAACAGATAAGACATTATTGTATTATTTATCAGCTAAAAGAAAAAGTAATTTACTGCCAAAGTTTATCAAAATAAAGTGTTGGTCAAAAGTTCTGGAGAAAAACAGATAAAACCGAATTGGGCAATAAAGGTTGACAATCACTGTCACCTTTCTTTTTTATGGGCCGAAGGCCATGTGGAGTTACGTAAAGAATGAGCTTTATGCCTATGCCCTGGAATAAAGTGGTCGGTCAACAAAGATAGCCGTCATAAGACAAAAAGTTTATCAATAATATTCTATTCCATTCATGTCAATATTTGCGTACCTAGTTCATTAATTGAAGATATATTCGTATATTCGATAATCGGGATTAATTGTCGAGTAATTGTAACACGTATTTAAAGACAGTATTACTCAATTCTAATTTTAAATGGTTCAAAGTGTTACTATCACAAAGACTCAATTACTTTCATTGAATAACATTCTTGAATTAAAGAAATGAATAAATATTTCCGCGCGTGAGTTGCCAAAAGCTGTTTTGCTACGTTACCATAAGCATACCACAAAATACTTTTCTATCACAGCATTATCTTTGTCACAAAGAACAATTTATTGCACGATCACAGTTTCACGTCACATGTGTTCACAAAGTGCACTCACTCCACGAGGTCACAACCACGAAATGCGCAATTTCAGATGTTTGGAACACATCTGTAATAAGATAAAGCCCCGCTGATACTTTCTCGTTATGTTTTAATTTCGATCGACGTTTATATTGGTCGAGGCGAGGCGTGGACTGCGCGTGCGTCTTGGCGCGTAAACCGTCACATCTTACATCCAAGCGCCACTTTACTCCACGACCAGCATATTGTCGCGATGCCGATGGCATGTACCTGCCTTACTTACAATATTTTTCCCAAAAATATAGACCATATTACTCACTGTCGTTGATACTTTATGACTCACGAGTTAAGCGACGAAAATTCCGTGAAAATGTTTTTCTATTTCCTCAAATTTGTCTCTGTTCTTCATTGTGTGATCGGTGTAATATATTTACAGAGGCACCTATGTCATATTTTTCAAAAATTCCTATGTTGTTACTAACAACATAGGAATTTTTCAGAAGCTGTGATTTACGCACGAGAGCTTACGTTTCAGCTTCGAATGAACAAAGTTGTTTCAGTTTGCAATGTAAGCAACAGTATAAACTTTATATAACTACAAGGGTTTCATGAAAGTGCTTACATATATTGTTTGATAGTTTTAGTTTAATCGGCATCTCCAATATCAAATAGTTCCAAATATTTCCAATTGGCATATTGAAATGAGAAAATGAGATTCACAACTTCGTATCAAACTCTATTATTTGAATTCACCGTGAAATGTTTTTATTGTGTCGGTTCTTCAGGGATCTTCTTTGAAATTGTCGAGTTAGTATAAAGCCTTTAAGAAACTTTGCGAGAGTTACGTTGAAAGTTACAGCTCTGAATGAAGTTGCAGAAATTCGGTGAACGAAGAACGGAGCCATTCTTAATCGGCATTGGCATTCGACTTGTTAATAGCACAACTGTTCTATATCCAACCTACTGAATCTCGAAGCATTTCTTTGAATTCCAGTAAAGATTATAATTGTCCCTTAGTTTATTAATGCGAGATATAATAATATCTAATATCGTCTTCGTGTCGGTGTTTACGCGCGACCGGGGACGAGAATAGCCCGTGGCAGAGTTTCAAATATGTCGCCGTGTGCTAAACCGCATCTTTGAACATTCACGCACTGTCACACTTAATATGCGTACCTGTAATTTATGTATCACTTTTTCCGCAATATAACCGAAATGATATTGTTCAAATGCTATGTAGAAAATTGTGACTATAAAATCCACTGTTGCCAAAGAGTAATAGAGTAAAAGCCCATCTCGCTAGATGATGATTAAAAGATTGGCAACCAACTATTTCGATATCTCATTATAATCTAAGATGTATAATTAGTTTTATCACGCCTTTGCAGATACTTGTGAAGCACTTTACTTTGTGTACACTTTACTTGCCAAGAATTTGCACTTTTTTCGCAAAGCGCTTTTCACGAACTTTGTCAGTTTTAACAAGCGCAGACAGCGTCGGGCGCCTTGACAAATGACTAACAAATTCTAATAAACATGTTGACCACATAATAAGATAGTAGAAGATTTATGTGCTAATCACGAATTTATCTGATTCGGTCTATCAAATAAACGCGATTGAGTGAATCCAATCTCCTAATTTTACTTACTTACCAGAAACAATACCTACAACTGGGATTACATTAACCAGTAAATACTGTAACAGGATTGCTAAAACAAAAGCCTACCTATTTCATGATTGGAATGTAAATTCTGTTTTAAATTCCACGTAATATGTATCTCGCCATAATTTTGTATGCAGAGCTAAAGTTATATCGTCGACGTTAATAAAAAGTAACGTTGTAATTTCAATTAAATTATGTCCATAGCAAGTTTATAAGCGCCATTACACAAAATACAATGCACCCTCAGTTGATTGATGACACTTTCCTGCTCAACCTCTCTTTATAAATGAGTTTGTTCTCTGAGATATTTCTATTTATCCAACAGAATAAATAATTTTACGAGACTATCAATAACTTTCGCAGACCCTTTACAAGTTAAACAGTAAATTTAATTTCTAGACTTTGCTTTGTGTGTGAAAGGAAAGGCCATCTATTGACGTTATACAGAACCAACAATTTATGAGCTATAAAGTTAATTCTCTCGACGTTAAATTACCTACACTTTATTGCCTGTGGTAACTTTTTGGTGGAATAAAATTAATGAAAATAAGTAAACACATTAAACTGAGTGGGGAACTCGGGAGGCCGGAATACGGCAAGACAATTGAATATATTGTAGCACTAACAAGGCAGGCGTAAAGTCGTAAAACGGGCCTGAAGTGGGTGGTTCAGGTAAGTGAATTAAAATGTGGGTAGGTACTTACACGAGTAGCCCAATGAGCACACACGGCTCATATCCTATATTAATTCAATGAATATTTAGGAAAATCAACACCAAACCCTACTCGGTTATTATCGTAATTATTTTAAAGATGAAACCTTTTATATTTTATTAGACACGAACTCCGAAAAATAATAAGCCTGATTACCAATCTATCCATACTAAGAGCACAGGCTACGTTCTATTCATAATAAACACCGTAAGGTATAAATTTCAGTGGTCACGTATCTTTCCGTAAGTAAAACTCTGTCTTAAAGGCGAAGTACATAACGAAAGGCTTTACATAATTCATATAAAAGTAAAATATTTTAGGAACGTGCAGGGAAAGTAAAGAGGTGCTACTACCCTCTTAGTTCTCACAGCGGCACATTTAAGTGCATTACCCAAGAGGAAAAAGAATCACAAAGAGCAGGAAGGTAATTCCATATACATATAAGTAGACATATATGTATGTATATAGTAGACAAATCCGAGTGTAAAGTTTTCGAGTGATATTTTCTTCATTCTTGGACACGCGAGATGCACAGCTTATGTGGACTTAATGCAATCAGCGCGGTCAGCTTTGATCAGGATGCGCTGCAATCACTTTGTGTGTATTTATGCGGTTAATCCACTTAGATCTTCAGACGGGATCATTTTCAGAGTAGAATGAATGGAACAAGTTAGGCAGTTGAATTAACTGGATAAACTTTCCGATTGAAGATTTCGCTTGACTGGACTCTTGCTAGTTTATCGTACTATTGATATTGATTTTCAGATTGGATTATCTTAGTAATTACCTCGTAGAGCACCGTCTTGGAATTTCACATTCCTAAATTCCTTAAATGCATTAAATCTTCCGAGCTGAAACGGATGAAGAAAGCCAGTTAAAATTACGCTATGAGCTTGTAAAAACTTCTGAACATTAAGCTTATTTTAGCTTCATTTTGATGTTCATTTTTGAAAAGGAAACGCTATTAACTCGTAACTGGCACCTCAAAGATAAGACGAGAAGTAGCTCCACTTTGATAGAATAAGCCTTTGAGTAGCGAACAAGAATATATCCAACGTTCAAATTGATATTAACTAGTTTAAATTTCAGAGCAACGCTCAGCAATAATTACTCAGTTATTGTAATAGAATTGTTATAAGATTAGTCCTCATTTAAAGTGTTCGTGTGTTACGAGATATTTGAAACACTATCATATCAGCAACAAAAGTTCCTACTGAATTTAATTTATATCGCAACAAGTACCGTTTTGGACGAGAGCCGAAACACAGACCTATTTTCGCGAAACTGGAAACATATTGTACTTATAATATTATCATCACATAAAATTGTACATTTGCCAGATTGTGTACTGAAAATTTATGGCTTTTCAGTCCTTTGTTTTTGTCTAAAACTGACCCGCAACTATATTGTGAAACGCGATCACGTACTTTTTCACAATTGATCAATATCTATTGGTCTGGCGGCGAACTGGACGGGCTTTGAAAACATACGACGTTTTTCAACCATACAAGGTTTTTCGAAATCTTACGTCTCTTGTCACAGTCGTCACGTAAAGAGTCGACCAAGCGATTGGTCGACTCTTCACGTGACCAGAGGGCTGGCCTATTTTTAGGTCATACAATGGGTTAATGCTGCCAACCTTTTAGGCACTTTTCCTGTTGACAGCGATGCAGACGAACTGTTTGATGCCCTAATTATTCTTTCCCTCTAACTTTTTTTTATATACCTACATGTACCTACATTTTTTTTTTTTAAGTCTGATAGATTATTTTATGCAAATATTACCTAGTAATTATTCAAAATTAACAAAAACTGTTTAATTATCTAACTAACCTAACCAAGCTTTGCAAGTGTGCCACGCAATTGGTCTGCTGGTCGACGGAGACTACTTCAAAGACAAGCCTTTGAGTTCACGTTGAAGAGACTGAGACAAAAGCGATGAAAGGGCGCGACCCTAAGGTCGGTCGCAACTCACCGTGAGCTAAGCTCCTCAGTAAAACCCCTGTTACTTTGTAGAGCATAAGTTTCTAGACAGATTTTGTGTGTGTTGGTACTAGCCTAACTGTTTCATTAAGAAAGTTGTAGGACCTAAGCAAGGATACAACTTAACAACGCTTGAAAGTTTTTCAAAACATGTAAGTGTTTTATGTACGGTCAGCAATAGAGATCGTTTAACACTGCTACTTTTCCACATCATCTGAATTAACTGCTTTTTAAGTCTAAGAGTTACTTAATATTCTCTAAATTATACTTCTGTTCCATTTTTAATAAAAAAAGTGAAGTGTTTAGTGGACTTTTGTTGCATACTGTACCATCAACGAAAAGTTGGCTCAACGCAGAATTTATAAGGACATAATTGAAACCGGACATGCACATTTACCAAAATTCTGTAGGTACCGTAATAAACTTCCCGTGCTTGTGTGTGACAGTTTTGTTCACATTGGTGCACAAGAGCTACAACTTCGACCCACTGTTCCGAACTAATTCACATACGTATGCAAATCATGCGTCAAAATAGTAACTCAATGCACACATGTTTGAAATTCATTACTAATTCCTGTTTCTGCCTTGTTAATAGTTTAACGGGAGAAGAATACGCCGAAATTCTACGCGCGAATTTCTTCATTTATATCTGTTATTTTTATGGTGTACACAAAAAAGAGTATTCTATCTATCATGTTATGAGATTTAAGCTCATCAATGTCTTAAAAATTATGACAAGTCATTGTATTTATAAATATATTAACTCTACAAAAAGACTCTCGTATTTTTAGTAGAAGAAATTCTAGAATTTATAAAGAATACTAGTTGCGCTTATATTGATAGGTAGGTATGCTTTAAACAGTAAAGATAAAAGAGGCATTTACGACATCCATGAAATAAATCTAAAAAGTTTAAATACGCAGCAGTCATTTTAATGTTGTCGATGTAATTACGTGAAATGTACTGAAGTTAGCGCCGACTGAACTTGCACAATAAAAAGAACGTTCTTATCGAATTACGAAACTTTTTACAGGAAATTGAAAACACAACCCCTGAATGTTCAGTTCAGTTTCCTCTTTAACGATATTTCTTTCCATTCAATTTGCTTTAAGCACTTAATATGTTCGTAGGAGTGAAAAGACAGGCTTCATTAAAGGTTATATAGATTTTTTTCTCCACGTTCCCATTCGAGCTAGCACAGAGAGCAATCAGACATCAAAGCCGTGTTTAATTGGACCTATTTCCTGCTTCCAGATTGAGCTATTTCCCCGTGAGCGTATTGATTAACACAGCTACTGTCACAATAGGTTCCAAGTAACACAGATTAACTTCACCCCTGTCCATGCCGAATAGGCAAAACAAAACAGAGCTGCGCAATTTCATGATCTCGAGAAATTATTTCAAATTCAGGGGTATTTATACCTAAAACCACAGGTATATTGATAGGTAGCCTCGACCGTTTTCTGCAAAATGGTATATTAATAACGTGCTATATTCGCCAAACAAATATTTTGATATTGGTTAAAGCGTCGCGTGTGAAGAACGAAGTATAAGCGCTGCCAATGTCAGATTAATGGCTTCCTTCAATGTGCCGTCTAATGTCGTCATGAAATATCACTGACAGATGAAAGAAAGGAAAAAACCTCAATTTTTTCGTGGTTTCCCTCTCCGATGCGCAGTTTCTGTAGATATCTTTTAACGTTTTTGAAATTTATCGTCTGCTTTTCAATAAAGACCAGTAAGTATAGGTACGATGAATAACAAAGTTCTGTAGCGGAGGAGGCAATTTCGGGAGAAGACGGCGACTGTATTATAATGATTCATGGGACGACTCTAGTGAAAGCGTCGGCGGGTATAATGGAATACAAAAACAGTTGAAGACAGTGATCTCAGTACAATAGTCGAGGTTAGCTCGGATGAGCGTTTACGTGGCGGTCATTGTTGTGCTAATGCCTGGGACAGACCATCGCCAGAGCCCCTCATGAATATTAACTGATATTTGTCTTACAGATAGCCACTCACTGCTTAAAATATCTTTCAATATAGACAGAGACACGACACTCGGGCTATATTGTTTTGCTGTAGGTATAAAGCGAAACTAATCCAAGTGTGTTTGTACGCGAGAAATATGAATAATAATAATATACTGAGAGACGGAATGGGGTTCTGTTATCAAAATATAAGGAATAGCTATTCGTTTTATTTATGCGTCTGGCTTTTTATCTTTGACGTCTAACAGCTGTGCCAGCACTCAATGTTAAATTACATAAGCTTTTTATAAATAAAGTTAGTTTGAAAGTTCAATACATTGACAAACGGATAACCCACTCACTGACGTGCAATAAACGCTCACTTTGAAATGCGAATAGAATAGAATAGAGTAGATCTATTCTATTCTATTCTATTTGAAATGCGACTTCATTTTTGTAGACTTAATTAGTAGGTAGAGGGTTGAACATAACTTTCTCATAGATATTAAATTGAAAAAAAAAAAGAAAACTTCATCAAGCTGGAGAAGCTTGAAGAAATTTTTTTTTTAATGACCTAGCAGGATCACCGTAAAAACCAACCTAAAAAATACAGCAGCATCCACGTCCAGTCACTTACCCGCATATCCAAGAGTGTCTCCTTCTCGGTATAGATGCAAGCGTGAGCGCGAATGGGTGCAGCGCGGCGGGCGGGTCATCCTCCTCCTGCGCCGGCGCACCACTCACGCGCACCTCCGGGACACGCAACTGGTTACGACTCATCACAAAACACTTATCTTTAAACGCCCTAAGTAAGAACAAGTTCGAACATTTTTCGCGTTCTCTAAAACGTTTGTAGATCCAAAAATCGTGTATCAAAATTCAACAATACGCCTCGTAGTAATAAATTCGGTTTGATTGATGTACGTCACCTGAAATGAAAAGGAACTTTTGTAATTTTCGTCAACTTGAAACAAGTTAACAAAAATGACGATTTCATACTTTTGGAATGTGCTGCCGAATTCAAACTTTGTACAGCTGAAAAAAAAAATCCTCTACTTAGGGCCAGTTTTTTGATCCGTACTTAAACTCAACCAATTGTTAAAAATAGTAACAAATGGTAAAAATTTTGCAAAAAGTGTTTTTTGATCATTTTTTTGTTTATCTAATGGTTAAATAATTAACTATAAGCTAAAAAAAATAATCATTAGATAAACTAAATATCGATTAAAAAAAACATTTTGCAAAAATTTAACCATTAGTTACTATTTTTAACAATTGGTTGAGTTTAACTACGGATCAAAAACCGGCCCTAGTTGTGCCGGCTCTCGGTAATATGTCTCGCTAAAACATCATTAATTCATACGTCTTGTTATATTCATACTAAGGCGGTCATCAGATGAAGAGATTCTATAATTTGTCATGTCTCCATATCCATTAGCAGCTCATAAGTTAACCGAAAATAATATTAAGTCGTAATCTACGGTAAAACAAACGTTATTACGTTATTATACGGTTATTTGTAACTATCAGCCTAAGACTCGCTTTATGAGGATCATAAAACGGTCGTGAAATGGTATCTTGAATTATCTTTGTGACCAATGAAGGTGCGAAGGGCACATTGCGGAGAAGCCTCATCGGAACACTCGTGTTAAAGAGATTTGTTTTGATCTCTCTCACCCTTTACGTAAGCACGACGTACGAGATATAAAAATATAACGTCATTAAAACCTACAACTGTAGAGTTGAAAATAAAACTGGCTTGGGAGAAAATAAATGTTTTTTTTTGCTGTCTGCTTTTTTAACGACAGTTTTATTATGGGTCGATGTTCTTTGTATGTAATATTAGTATCGCCCCGCGGGTTCACCCACATAACTGTCGATCCCGTAGGAATATCGAGATAAAAAGTATTATATGTGTTATTCTGATGTATAAGCTATATTACTGTAAAGTTTCATCAAAATCCGTTCAGTAGTTTTTGCGTGAAAGAGTAATCAAAAACCATCCATCCTCAAAAACTTTCGCGTTTATAATATTAGTAGGATAGGATGTTCATGACTTAGATATAGAATAGAATAGAATAGAATACTCTTTATTGTACACCATACAAATTATAAAACTTAAATATACAAAAATTTTACAAAGGGCGACACAATGGGCGGTCTTATCGCTAAGAGAGATCTTTTAAAGACAACCTTTGGATGGATTAAAATTAAAGAGAGACAAATATGGTAGGTAGTCTGTGGTGTACCATTTACATTATACAATCAATATATACATAAAGTATATTTTACTCGTCTAAATAAATATATACATACAATAATAGACATGAAACAAGAGCAAAGAAAAAAAATAGATATACATTAGATATAAGCTACTTGGGTAAATTGGACTAACGTATAAGTCATTATTATTAAATTGCCACATCTAAGATTACGTTTTATGGACAAAGCTCTGTTTCTTAATGTTCCTATAGACTAAAGACTAATTACACGACAGGAAAAGCCCTCTAGCTAATGAAATGATAAACATTTTCTTTCAGTGGCTCGTTACGAAGGATTTTTTTTGTCTAAAAATAAATGAAAATATTGGTTTGTAAACTCACATTTAATCTTTATTAGGAAGTAATTTAGATTTAATTGTGTTGTATGATAATACACAACTGATATTGTAGATTTGTTGGTGGTGGCTTGGCTTATGTACCTACATACATATACTGAGCTAGATTTACTTGGCAAGTTGGCAAGCAAATTGGTGATCGCAGTATTATTAAGTTATTTTCGGGTGAAGGCTGCTACCAACCTTGGTGATATTATTAATCTCTTATAGATACACACGATTTGCATAGGAAGTTACCCCCCAAGGACTTTATTGCAAAACGTTGTTGGTAATCTCGGTTTGAGGCTACTGTTTGTGTCAGTAAAACAATAGACTATTTATCGATAAACAATGTTTTGGAATTATGGAGTTTAGGCCTTTCAGAAAACATGACAGCAAAATGTTGAGGGCAATATACAGGGTGGCAGGGATATTGACACGTAACTTGTATACCGTGGATTTAGTACGTGAATCCCCTGAAACGAAATTCTTCGACGGTTGTTTAAAAAAAAAATTGCTGTTCCATAAATTTTTACCGCGTAGGTATTGTACTTTTGTAGGAAACAGCGGTTTTATTTTCATTTCTTGGAATCATGTATAGAATTCATGGTACAGGTTGTGCGTAAATGTCCCATGCCACCCTGTAAAATAAAAACGCATTTCATATTTTTATAAGTGGTTTGTGAATACTTGTAGAGTAATATAGCAGAGAATATGTGGCTAGGACTTCTATTTTCACATGAGAAAACCTGAAATACATATTGAAAAAGAAAATCTCATTTCAATTCGAAATACGTGAGAAAATAAACCTCTAGCTGCAATAAACAATGGGTGCGTTAAGAAATATAGATAATCTCCACACAACGTTGGAGCGGAACTATTGTGCCATCTGTTGGCGGAGTGCCGAACACCTGGCCGCGACGCGACCCCGACCTCTTTAGGAACGTTATTTACCAAACAACTGCTTATCTACATCAGAAATATATATTAAAACATTTAAAAATGAGAGAGAGAGAGAGAAAATGAGACAGATGAATGAGCTAGACGTCTCTTGAAAGGATTTCCGACGACCAGGATGGAAAAGTGGAACAAAGGGAGACCTTAATTGTCCTGCAGAGGGAAAGCATGAGCTATTATAATAATACCTCAACACAGTCAGCCTCAAAAAGATGTATTTTTCGACAATATTGTTGGGCTATACATTGATACAATATTATGGAACAAAGATTGGGGACAATAAAAGGAATTCTTGTCGATGTATAAATCTTTTTGGAGCTGACTATACCCAAACCTTAGCTTTAGGTACTAAAGGGTTTCGGTTTCAGTATGTTTTTTCGGTACTTAATAGTACATCGACACTAAGCTTGTTTTCGGACGTATGTAGGTAAAGGATCGCCGATAAATATTTTTTCATAATATTTTTTACATGAAAGTCCGGTAATCGGATCTACGCCAAAAAGATTGTACATTACTTATACTAAGTAGTACGAATATAAGTACATATAGAGATTCTATAGATTACTAAACTCTAAACTATGTACCTAGGTAGACGTGCTGTCAGCTTCAAAAGTCGAGTTTTTTATGGATTTAATATTTTGTAAAAGCAGCAATATTAATCTAATTATAAAATAGATTTGGTTAAGACGAAACTGATATTATTTCTTTTGAGAATAATATTTCACAAAAAGGCTGCTCTCAACCGATGTCTTTTTTCCTCATTAACTTTTTACATTCAAAAATTCTATCCCGGATAGCTGTAAAAGTTTCTGACGCGTAATGGCCCTTGGGAAATTTAAAACCGCTTAAAAATCAAGTAATTATAGGACTACATTAAACTTTACGACGAGGCTTATATTTAAACTTCGGACCTCGAATTAAATTTATGGGAGCTCCCCAACTATTTCACCTTTAGACTTAAGGCCATAAATATTTTTTGTTCAGTTGGGAGACAGCTAAATTTATTCATCTTATAGATAACCTTGGATAATCTGACTCGCACTTTCTTCAGGTTTTATTTTATGAGAGATTCCATCAAAGGCTTACGACCCACTTTAAGCAGGGTCGATTGGGGATGAGATTTTTTGTAAAAAATCTGTGCACGTAATAGGGCGGGTGGCGAATGTGAACGGAATATTTTGTCGCTTTTAGAGACGGTCGCAAAGAAGGCACCTGAAGCGGTGCTGCCGTGGTAATCTCTGTAAACAAATTCAGCTTTTCTCCGAGCCATGACAGTAATCCGCACTATTCCAGATGTCGGTACGTCGGGTTTTTGAAAAGGTGCGATCTTGGTATTTTCAAAGCGATTTATGTTGAAACATCTCATGATAGTGACTTTATAAAATGCTTTTATGTTTCCAAATGTTTTACT
This sequence comes from Apamea monoglypha, assembly GCA_911387795.2. Taxonomy (NCBI): domain Eukaryota; kingdom Metazoa; phylum Arthropoda; class Insecta; order Lepidoptera; family Noctuidae; genus Apamea; species Apamea monoglypha. Next base: position 9,186,164 of record OU426918.1, read on the forward strand.
AGTTTACTATGAAATTGGTATGATTTCATTAAATATTACATTTAGGTACGGGAATGTAAAATAATCTAATAGCTATATTATTGACAGCATAAATTAAGAGTACAGGTAGAGTAGAAAAACACGATTTGCAAATGCATTTAGGTCTTTCAAAAGCACTCAACTTGTAAATGGATCGTGTAACAAATCCTTTTAGGTCAAAACTTTGTACCACATGGCACATTCGCATACCTATTATACACAGTTCGTTCCCTACTGTCATGTCATGTCAAACACATGATCAAAGCGTTAACAACGCTTTCAGTTCTGATTTCAGCGCGACACGCAGGGCATGTGCTTGTGTGAATGATGATATGGTTAGAAAGGGGGTGACTACCGAGATGGCGACTAATAGAGAAGTATGGAAGAAAAGGACATGTTGCGCAAACCCCAAACAAATTGGGATAAGGGCAGGAGAATGATGATGAGTGATGACGCATGAAAAGAGCATGTCATAAAAAAGTAATATATTATAGTCACAACAGTGGTAAAACTTGCTATGATTCATAAAATCGGAAAAAAATCCGCCCTTCGTTTGTTTAGTTTCCGATTTTTCTTACAACTTAAATACTGCTTGTTTCTAAGAATGATTCTGGTCGGCTGGTGGCCCGTGTTGCTCTATGGGTACCACCATTCATAGAATCATTCTTCCGTGGAACTACGAAATTCTGAGTACGTTATATTATTTAAACCACGTCAATATAGCTCACTAAAAACCTATTCAAAAGCTCAGCATCTTTACATATTCTCATATAAACTGGAGCAGCATGGTAAAGGTTACGCCGAAATACTGACCGGGCAAATATGACGCTTTATTGATTTCAACATTTTCTCCATTTGGAAATTAATTATGGTACAGTTTATTTTAACAAAACATTTGCTGTAACTTCTTTCTTCTTCGTCTTGCCTTCGTTACTAATTTATATTTGATATCGTACAGATATTCTACAGAACTACATGTTTAGATTGTGTTGGATTATTCAGATTATCTGTGCACATAATTAATTGACATTATTATTTTATGTTCAAGACATTAATGGATATTATGTGAGCTCACAATGTGCGTCACGACACATCCGCTGATACAATTTAGATTACGAGACGCATGCCATAACACCCGGATGCCTACAACACTAATTATTCTAAATTGTACTCTATTAACTAAAGCGTTATTTCGCTGCGCAGGTTGTTTATTACTAACATTAGGAGAATATGACAGTGGTCCCCAAGGACCATTTTCATTTAACCTATGGCATTTAAACTCGCGTATTTACAAACTAATATCAATGTGCTTTATAGCAGTGTTCATAATCTTAGACAATTTACATTCCATCGCCACGTAATCAGTTATCCACTATAGTCGAATGTATTCTAAGTTGATTTTCGAGTGACCATATTTGTAACAAAGAGATCCTAATAAGTTTTTGGTTGCAATGGAATTTGAAGTTTATTTAGTATGCATACAGTTTGTTATTCCATAACTTGAAAAATATCTCAAATTCTTTTCGAATATAGTAAACCAATAGGTACACAAAACTTGTCACTTTGAAACTTGACAGTTTGATGAACGATATCTCAAGAGTCCAGCCTGGTTCTGAAATTCAATAGAAAATAATTTGGGGTAGCCGAGAACAAAAAGCTATTCAAGAGGTAGTCATGAATACGAACACAAGACTCGTCAGCGCCTGACGTAAGTAGGACATGACATAATATACTGTGTGAAGAATATAACTCCATTTTTGTTTTCTTGTTATACCTACCTATTTTTTGTCTCACTGTACCGTGACTACAGAATTTTTTTTTTTTTTTTGGTTTTTATACAGGGTCAAATATCTAAAGTCAATAGAATAAAAATAAAAAAGATTTTTTACTTGTTGTGTTGTTACTTGAAGTATGAGTTGAAAAAATATGTTTTATCGTGTACAGATATCGATACCAGTCACGTTTATGAAGTATACACAAAAAAAGTTTTTAAAACTGATATTACAAGTGAAAACTAAATGCGGTTGGTAATACCACAAAAAAAAAAAACAAATTTATTTCCTTTTTTGTTTTATCGTGATTAGATCCCATCACGTCTCCGGAGTTTTATTAGCTAATTAATTTTGACCCTGTCTAGTATCCATGGGGTTCTTGTAGCTCGTGAAAATCTATGAAAATGTCCTCAAACACCTTTTTATTCACACCATTCCTAACAATAGATCATTTAGAAAAAAGTATAACTACCCGGCTACTTATCAACTGTATTCCTTATTACGATTACATGACTCATCGATCAAGTATAGTCATTAATAATATGGCACGTGCCTGAAGCCAAAATACCTCAAAGGTTAATTTATGTAAGATTTTTATATTTAGATAACAATCCCAGCCCACATCCCACTGTGTATTTTTTCCTGGATTGTGACGATCGACCGCCGTCTGATGTCAACCCCTCATTTCTTGTATTTATTTCTGTCCTAGCTATGACGTATGTGATTTTGAGGCTTCTTTTGATGTTGTGTAACAAATGACAATCATATTTTTGTAACCATCTACGTAAGCATTACATTACATCTACAGCGGTTAGAATGATCACATTAATTGAATGTACTGACAATTCGCGATAGCCTGCATTCAATTAATTGGTCATTCCATTTAGCACTCAATAATGAGTTAATGGTGTTAAAGTGCAATTAATTCCTGTAATTGCATTGTCACCGAATTATAGATTGAACTGATTACTTGGCTACCGATCTATCTACATCAGACATCATAAGTAAGGTAATGCAATCTTATCACGGCACGGCTAAATAAGCAAAGTTAGCACGAAATCTTATTAAGATCCCGAATCCAGACGCCGAAACTTTGCTGAATTCTAAGTTCGGATTTGATCAAAGTTTCCTTAGCTGCGGATTATGGAGGAACCGGACTTATATATAAGGAGTTACGTCGTTTGACCTTAACATTGCTCATTTTGCAGGCACTCGAAGAGGGCAGAGAGGTAATAAAGGTCGGGTAGGGCAACCTCGGTGTGCTATTAATCGGAGATCGAGACCTTCGCGTGCGCAAAGCGCCTGACAGTCACGCGGCACGAACGTCAACGAAACTGTTTGCAGTGCTATATTGGTAGGCGTTTGAATACACTAATATTTTTTCGGGAAAAGCGAGATTATTGCCTTACCGTGGGTTGTTTTAGGATGATATACTAAGATTAGGAAGCGTATATTTTAATTTTAGCTACATCCGAGTAAGAAAATATTGTTATTTAATTTGAAACCAATACATATCTATAAATTGTTTACAAGAACGAGAAAGAAACCAATCCAAATGAACAATAATACTCGTAACGAATCAAATTAGTTTCCCTGATTAATTAACTAAAATGTTCGAAGGTAAGATTTATCTGCGTAAGTAATTTATAATTTTCCCGACATTAATTACCACTTTAATCTTAATTATCGCCTTATTATTTACAAATAGAAGCAATTACGCGCCTACGAGGAAACCGGCGTGTCCTAGAACTAAAAATTCGAAGATACATAATATATGACATCTACCAACTCTCAATGGGCCCGCGTGGCTCACTTCCTCTCACTGAGAGATTGTGTCCCAGGAGTGGGAACATTATATGTGGGGCTGATTATGCTACGCGCCCACACCTCTAATACTATCTTATTTTTTTTTTTAATAAGAACTAATGTTCTTAGCAGTTGATTACAATCTAGCCTAACAGACTAATAAGTAATTTAACTCTAACTTAATATTTTACGAGAAATCTGTGTCGTAAAAAAATATTAAGTTTGAGTTAAATTACTATTATGTATGTTATAACCTTATAACAAAGAATAATGTCAATTTGCACTTTTACACAGTTTCGTAGCACTTTCTTAGGGTCTGATAATTGATAAAACACTTTGTTCATGTGTTACATGTATAGCACCATGAGCATCGCACTATTATTCATTCACTATATAAATACTACACTAATTCAAATGGTTTAGTTCTCTTTAGCCTACGCACTAAGTCCGTGTTGTCTAGCAGCTGAATTGCCTCGACATTGACATGTCGGTGAAGTCTGTGTTCGTGGGCTTCAGAAAATTTTTGAATGATGGTGGTGACGGGTTCCTAATACTATCTGATATCTTTTTAAATTGCAACATAAAAGGAGACAGCCAGACTAATGTTAAATTCGCCACCACCGGCGTTCTCCTATTTCATTATCTATCTATTTTAAATGCAGGCCTAATGAAAATGTATACAATAGACTGTCACGAAACCCGCGGATAAATTAGGAGGTTGCTGCTAGCATTCAGAATGAGTTGGGAACAATAAGCAATAAAGTGTAGTTAGTATCGTTGTGTATGGCGACCCCACACTGAGCGAAACTGTTTTGCTTAAATACCTCATGTATAGAAGGTTAAATGATGAGCTAGACTATGATTCATATTGATTCATTCATCAGTTCTTGTCTATGCACTGGATAAACAACGAAATCATGAAAAAGAAAGGTAAAGTATTTTTATTGGGGCTCCCACGGGAAGATAATTACACAAACTTAATTGTATGACACAAATCGAAAAAAAAACCAAAACAGCAGTATAAATAAAACAAGTCTTTGGAAGATTTTCGATGGGTTGCGAAAGGGCCTTATTATGACGGTTTAATGCAATCACTGAGACTGAGATCACTGTGAACGTTTTAAAATTACGTGAATTGCCACCCTGATCTCAGTCTCAATCTGTCGAAAATACCTCTGATTTCCCTACATTTTTGACAAGTTTTGACATTTATTTGTCACCGAGATGAGATTGCGACTAGATTTTGAATGTTTTAAATTACGAGAATTGGCCTTCTGAAAGCTCTGAAAAACTATTAAAGTCATAATTTAATCTAGATATAAGCCCGATAGGAAAATACTGGCTCTTAGACGAAGTTACAATATCAACGATAATACTCATTAATCAGTGTCTTGGTTTCTGAAAGATAAGGCCCTGCCTATAGCTAAAAGTTTGAGATCAGCTTAGATAGATCTAACTGAGGTAATTACTGGTCTAATCATCTTTAAATTACCCTTTATTATTGACGTGGGAGCAGTGGTGGCCCAGTGGAAATGGCCTCGACTTGGGTTCGAACCCAGGCAAGCGCTTTTGTTTGTGTAAATAATTTCATCAGCATTACTCTCAAAACGGTGAAGGAAAACATTGTGAGGAAACCGACATATCCTAGAACCAAAAATTCGAAGACATGTGACATCTACCAACCCGCACTGGGCCCGCGTGGTAGATTCCCCATCCCCTCTCGGAGGACGCCTGTGTCCCAGCAGTGGGAACATCATGGGCTGATTATGCTTATTGATAATATAGGCGAGTTGACGTGTTCTGTTTCAGTAAATATACCTCCTTGGGAGATATGGTGAGAATATTTATGTTACACGTCTGTGGAATACGTAATAAATGCTTGGATAAATATTAGATATTGTTACTAGGGTATTTTTTAAAGTAGGTGTAGGTACAAGGCAGGTTGTTTTGTCCCTTTGTATATTAAAAAAAAAAAAATTGAATGTCTGATAAGCATTTAGACTAATAACTAAATTACTTACATTAAAATAGGCAAAAGTCTGAACTAGAAAAGTTTATTTTAGAGCACTTTAAATTCGCCGGACAGTTTAATAACACAAACTAAACGGTTGGGTACAAACGAAAAAAATCCCACTAGTCAATTCCATTTTATTTTTATTCACGAACAACTTTTACAATACAGTCTTCTTTTTAGTATCCGAGCTGGAAATAGAAATACCCAAATCGACTCAGAGGTCATCGTCTTTTTTAAAGTTCACACAACATTATGATTCTAATATAATTCTACAGTTATGTGTGCCATTCAATGTGGGGGTGACGTCAAGCTTATGACAAATAAGCCACAACAGCTTTTAAATACAGGATACCATTATGCTAAGCTTATGTGGACGCAGGAAGCGACTGTTATTTTGGCCTAACGTTGCCTAAACCCGGTCAAAATTCATGAAACCTGATAAGCATACGATACGTTAAATTATTTACGCCAACACTACGGTACTGGTGAAAACGCGGTGACATGGTTCCCAAGCAAAACAATGTGCGATGGATTGGATGAGCTGCAAGATAAATAAGATATTCACAGTCAGTTAGCTGTGGCAGATTTTGATGTTTATTTTTTTTATAGAACAAAATTGATGGCAAAATCTAGTGAGACCAGGTCAGAGAGGTAAAGGTAAACTGGGAAAAGGTGAATTTACAATAGGAAATGACATCTGTAAAGGTCCAGTCTAATTTGGTTTGAAAATTAATGATACCACTGACTGTGCTGTTTCAAGTCGGACAATACAAACGGAATAATTTGTCAACATCATATCACATGCTGTCAAGTCACACCTAATGTTTAAATAATGTCTAATGTTGAGTCTAATGTCTACGAAAACAGACGATATCGTTTGTCGGGATGTGTCATAGCCAAAGCTCTATTTCTGTCAAATAACTGTTTTGTTTGAGCGCCACATAATACATGCCCTTCTAGGCTAGCAAAGACGTAGACCATGCCATGCCACACGACGCGAAGATGGCGTGTTCATTGGCTACATTTTGTGAATTGGCCAATGAGCATGCAAGCATCTGGTGTTACAAGTGTGCCCTTACTATCTAACACTGTACGATAAAGTTCAAGGTTTTACTTCATTTTTGTTAACTTAATAAAAGGAACGCGATATGCGATACTTTTTGTTTTAGGATAATGTTGATGTCGGTGACTAAAATAGTCCCGCAATTTCACCTACAAATGGGTGAATTTAAACGCGTCTAAATTAACCTAAAAAGGCAATGAAAATAACACAGTAAAGTCTTTAAAAACAGTGTATTTAAAAGGTCGAGCGTTTCTACATAATTAAATTCAGTAAGCAACTAACTATAGGGGATAATGAAACAGATGTGAGCTTTCTTAATTAGAAAGCTTAAACGTCTTTGCAAGAAAAGCGGGCTAGGGATTTAGGTTGGAAAAAGCTGAGATAAGGAGTTTACAAAATAGAAAAATCCGTGACGCAGCTGCCTGGCAAAATCCGGGAAATTCCATACTTAATACAAAGATAGGAACGTAACTTATTATGGATCAGAAATTCCATCAATCTTTTGCGATCCTTGGAGCTTGGAGCGCTTACTATCATGGTAATTTTGATAGGGGATGAGCCATCAAATTGTTTATTCAAGACTAGCTATGCTCGCGACTCCCTTCGTGTAATATCGCAACGCAACCTATACCTAATACATCGTTATTTTTCATAGTTCGTCACCAGCAAGTCACAGAAAGGTGAGTGAGAGTGAGAAAGTTGACCATGTGAAAAATTGCACAAAGCTTTGGCATGTCAGAGGGAAAGCGAAGCCTGCATGCAAGCATGTTGACGGTGATAGCTTATGTATTTGTCCTAGACAATTACTGCCGCGGCAGCAATCACGGGCTGTTTGCTGTACCTCCATGTCGCCTCGTTGCACGTGGTAAGTCCCTAGTACCTGGCACATTGACCGCACTTAGTGATCTCTTGGATTTTAATTTAACAAACGATCTGTTTGCGGATGAAATCCCGAAAGTTTTGTTTTTTTTTTATGTCAAAAGTCCTGTAATTAAAAGACTCGACCTGAACATTGTACATTTTATTTTATTTTTTATGTGTGTCTTTAGTTACTGTAATTGTTTTTTAGCCGTGTAAATTAAAGTTAATCCTACTAATATCCCTCTAATATTATAAACGCGAAAGTTTGTATGGGTGGATGGCTGGACGTTTGTTACTCTTTCATGCAAAAGCTACTGAACGGATTTGGATGAAATTTGGAACACAGATAGTTTATAACCAGGATTAACACATAGGATTTTTTATCCCGATATTCTCAAGGGATCGAAACCTATGCGGGTGAAACCGCGGGACGCAGCTAGTAAATAAATAACAACAAAACAGTTCCCAGGCTCCCACATAAAAGGTGAACACTGTGAACAGTTTCGCTTCGCTATAATAACCAGTTAACATTGTTAATTCTAGTAGTTACTGTCGATTAACATCTGGGGCACAACACCGTGCAACAACTTTGTTCAACGAGCATCTACCTCATCAGTGATTGTATTAGGATAGTTATTACGCTGCAGGAAGCAAACAGAAATTATTTTGTTAAGGGGAAAGCCGACGCCGTGGAAGTGGCAAAGTTTTGGGCCAACAAGATATGAAATTCAGTCGTGCCAGCGACACGAAGAAGAAGAAGAAGAAGGGGAAAGCCAGGGTAGTCCGCGAAATTAAAATTTCTTATGTTTTTTGAAATTTACATGTCAGTGTAAGGTTGTATGTTGAACAAAATATGATCCGCGACCGTAACAAGAGCAGTGGTGGCCCAGTGGTAACAGCCGCGACTTACGAGTTGTAGGTCGTAGGTTCGAACCCAGACAGGCGCTTTACTTTGTGTACATTTTTTCATCACCACTGCTCTCTAAACGGTGAAGGACAACATCGTGAGGAAACCGGCATGTCCTAGAAACAAAAAATTCGAAGACATGTGACATCTACCAACCCGCACTGGGCCCGCGTGATGGATTAAGGCCCCACTCCCTCTAAGGTCACTGTATCCCAGAAGTGGGAACATTATAGGCTGATTATGTATGTATGACCGTAACAAGTATGTACCTATTTACAAAATTATAATAATAATCATTAAAATTATCAATACAAGTTTCTAAGTTGATATAACCCTATTGATTTATATTTTATGAAATAGGGTTAACTGTAAATACATACTAGTTAGGTTGCGATTCATATTTTGTTCAACATACAATCTGACACTGACCGGCAAATTACAAAAAAACGTATGAATATTTGAATTTCGCGAGCTTGCCCCTTAACTGTAAAGCTAACATAGTAGTTAGACTTTCAGAGAACTCTAATGGGTTTGCGTTCAAGGCGGAAGTAACAACAAAAACAAAGCAACAGTATGCAAATAATTCCCGATTCCTATAGTTACCTTAGGAATCGTTATTGGTTATACTGAGTCAGTCAAAATAAGTGACTTCATCAATTCGGTAGTATACGCATGATCAACCTATAAAGTTCCCACTGCTGGGACACAGACCTCGTCTCGGTGAGAGGGAGTGGGCCGTAATCCACCACACGGGTCCAGTGCGGGTTGGTGGATGTCACATGTCTTCGACTTTTTGTTTCCAGGACATCAGTTTCCGTCACGATATTTTTCTTCACCGTTTTGAGAGCATTTTATTGTATTTATTTCATTACTATAACCGCGGTAAACGATGAGTTTTTTAAATCAACTTCGGCTGTAGGTACGATCTACTGGTATATGTATGACAAAAACTTCTATCAGACAAGTGATTGATAAAGCAGAAAGCCTGAACATTATTTAATAGAAGTCCTAAAAGATAAGATAATACGTAAAAACCATCAGTAAATTCCGTGTTTCACAAAAATTACCTTATCTACTAATTCGTAACATATTGTCCGTAAAAGCGAGCACTCGTGTATTTATTAATTAAACGGCAAGTTTATACGATAAGATTACGACCGCACTACTGTTCAACTGATTAGTTAGGCCTATTACACACTGGCGTAATGTTTTTTGTCTTTTCAAACTGACGTCTGTCACTCAAATGTCATTCTGTCACCACCGATCAATAAAAAGAGACGCAACGATATTTTTGTCTGAAACTAAAAACGATCGCATACCTAAATTGTGTACTGTTCCCATATGAGATTGGTTTTTAGCTTCAGTAGTAATTACAGTGAAACTTAGACACGACCTAGTTTTCGGACACGTAGTGTAGCATCAGCCTATAAAGTTTCTGCTGCTGGGACACAGGCCTTCTCCCTGTGAGGGAGTGTACCATCATTCACCACGCGGACCCAGTGCGGTTTGGTAGATGTCACATGTCTTCGAATTTTTAGTTTTAGGACATGTCGGTTTCCTCACGATGTTTTCCTTCACAGCTTTGAGAGCAGTGGTGATTAAATAATTTACACAAAGTGAAGTATCTGGTTGGGTTCGAACCCTCGACCTACAATTCGTAAGTCACGGTCGTTACAACTGGGCCACCACTGCTCTCACGTAGCGTAATTTAATTAAATTAAATGCACTATAGTGGTTGACTCTAATTGAGACGCGCTCTGATGGTTTTTCTGCCTGTCACACAATCTAGGTGATTGACGTAATCCGTCGCTCAGTTGTTGCATTCTGTCGTCACTGGACGAGAAGTTAAAACAGTTGTGACGTTATTTTTGTCCCATACAAAGTCAGAGAATAAAAACCAAAATGCTTCTTAATTTTCTAGACACAGCTTCTGGCCGCGACTTCGTCAAGACAGAAAGATGAAATGAAGAATTCGTGAAAACGAAAAGAAGAATTTTTCAAATCCGACTCGTAGTTCCGGAGATTATCTCCTACATGCAAACTTACAAACAAAATTTACCTCTTTATATTATTAGTATAGATAAACACTTATTGGGTTTACTTTGATAGATAGTAGAAAGTCGTGACATGATATTCACGATTATATCTACCTTGACAAAAAGATCACGTGTCAAAATGAACCTTTGCGCGATTGGCTTAAGCATTGGCATTTCGGGCAACGCCTATACTATCTAGCACCCTGTGACCTAGTGACTGGACATGTAGCGCGATTTAATTTAATTAAATGCCACCGTGGTCGGCTCAAATTGAGGATACAGAAGCCATATTGCAATCTACTGGATATGCTAAATTGGATGGAATTCGCCGTAATCCCTGACCTTATTGTCCAGCTGAAGAATTCACAACCTTATTGGCTTACATTATCGCTCTCTATGACATAGTATAATCAGCCTATAATGTTCCCACTGCTGGGACACCGGTCTCCTCAATTCGAGAGGGAGTGGGCGGCGGTGTAATCCGTTTTGAGAGCAGTGACATACCTGCTACTAACTGGTAAAATTCAAAGAATGAATTTTCAAAACGCTGGGAATAAAATAAATTGGCCAACAGGAAATTGCTCATTCAATAATTTGCCTGTCTCTGAAGTCCGGTTCGTCCTTCTTTTTCAGTTTATCAAAGAAAATATGTAGATATTAGGTATCTATTTTCTTTGACTACTTGAAATCAACGAGAAAATTGGCCGGTGAAGGTTGCAAAATGAATATCAATTCCCTGAGGGGTGCTTCGTAAAGTGAATCGCGAGCCCTGAACCCGCCTCGGTGGAGTTTCAAGGTCCATCGTTGCTATACACTTGTAATATTTTAGCTACTAGGTAGTTGGCTTAATATAATTTACCGATCAAGTTTAATGATGCCTGTACACGGTGTTTTTGGTATGCGTATGTACAGGAATCTGTGTGGTTTAGTATTATGTACAGGAATCTGTGTGGTTTAGTATTGTGGATGCTAGTCTAGGAGAGCAGTGGCCCAGTAATAACGGCCCCGACTTACAACTTGTATGTCGTAGGTTCAAACCCAGTCAGGCGGGTTACTTTATGTAATTTATTTCATCACCAATGCTCTCAAAACGGTGAAGTAAGACTTCGTGAGGACATCGGCATGTCCTAAAACCAAAACTCTAAGTCATGTGATATCTATTAACCCGCACTGGGCCCGCGTAGTGGATTACAGCCCACTTCTTCTCGAAGAGAGGAGGCCTGTGTCCCAGCAGAGGAAACATTATAGGCTGATTATGTATGCTAGTCTATAATAATTTATGCGTCCAGTGCGTGTAACTTGCATTTTTATTTGCACCATCTGTAATATATACGCCCTATACGCTCCCGAGTCTATGACAGATATGTGATGCATTAAGGATTATCTAGCTATTAAATTGTTAATACCGAATAGCAAACTCAATTTATTTCACAAACTACATTTTAGAATAACATGCCACAAACTGCAAAATTCAAAATTGGTTATTTAATGTAAAACTTAATACAATGCTCAGCCACCTAGTTAGTTATTATTGGTTCGTTTTCGCAATATTGCATTGTTTACATTGTAGGGAAACTACTAAATAAAGCCCACTAAGGTGTACTAACGTATAGTCGGTCTCGTATTTATTTTACCACTTTTGAGTCCGGGAGTGTAGTTTAAGCCAGTCACTTCCAATTTACTCGTATTTGTTATTATACAAGTAAATTAAAAGTGACTGGCTGAAACTACACTCCCGAACTCTTAAATAGAGCCACCCCACTCTTTGTATAGAAGTCTTTACCTTTTTAAATTCAAATTCGGAACAATAATGACACCAAAATAATGGCCAAGTATATCGACCGGCAATTAAATTGCAATAAAACTTTTTCTTTGGCTCATCATTATTTTGAAGTTCCAGGCCTTTATACCTCACATGGAATTGCACCGTGGCTCGATTTAGGAATCCAGGAGAATACCTAACTGTAACATAGACAAATATACCTTTAATCTGATTGCGTAACACACTTTCAATCACAATCAGAATCATTTTGAAGGATATTGCTTCATAATATGTTCGAAAAAAATCTGCCCAACAACGTAAATAACGCAACGAATGTTGTTAAACTGTCTACATGAACATCATTGTTACGCAATTACCCCGCTTGTCGTGTTATGAAGTGCAAGTGACATTCAACCTTAGGGTGATACAAAAATTACGAGGTCGAATATACCAAACGTTTGGTAAATAAAGCTTCAGTTTTAGAGGTAGTAAACGCTGACTATTTTGTCAATATAAAAATGAACGTTAACCTGTGTAGACAATAAAAGTTAGGCTATGTATTTTCTGTTATGTACGCTTGAAATGTTACGACATATCTACAATATTGTAACCAAATATTCCTAGCGCGTTATAAGGCTTTCGAGAAAACGTTTTACATTGTGGAACATATGTATTATTTGTAGCACACCTCGTATGTGTTACGGTAAGTGTGCCACAAATAAAAAGAGAAATGGATACGAAAGACCCAATCTAAGGTGGTTGTTTCAAAATATGTTGTAGAAAATGCCTTTTAGAATAATTTGGATTTTTTTTATTAGGTTCAGTTTTTCACGGGCTAACAAAGTTGGTTGGTTTTCATTCTAAACTCATAGATATTTGTACATCTTTACTCCCATAGCATCCCCACTACAAACATGACACAGCAGCATTTTCCAGAATAAAGAAAAACCGAATTGTTGACGCTTTTCACAACACCCAATTCTCCTGAGTAGTGGATCCGTCCGCATTATTTATGGCACTTTTAGGAAAATCACACAACTCAGACCCCATCTTCGAGGTAATCCATATAGATATGAGGATATAATGACGCACCCATAGCCTGATGACATCACATATCACACGCCACGCCGCGTTGAGGACCCTCGTTTTATTTTATTGCTGACTGGGGACCATTCCTGAAATGTGCACCGACAATATGCCTACAGACAGACGTACATATTAACACTTTTATGACTGCCCATTATTGTTATGACTTGCGTTGTTTACGCGTTGTTAAGCGAAAGTAAAAGATGGGCTAATATTTATGTGTGCACAAATACCACTGACGACCCCTCGATGGTTCGTTTTATTCTGTACTCGGAGGTTCTTTGTCCCAAGCTACATGCGTCAGGAAAACCTGTATGTTATTTGCAATTTATCTTTATACACACGAGAGACACGTTAACCCGTGAGCATGTTAAGCCGTTGGTCCTAGCTGTCATTCGTGGATCTTTGACAGTCGTTAGGGGTCGCCAGAATCCCGAAAGTCTGCCAACTAGTCTTACCAATGGGTATTGTATTACCCAGTAACTGGGTTATGGAGGTCAGATAGGCAGTCGATCCATGTAAAATACTGGTATTCAGCTGCATCCGGTTAGACTGGAAGCCGACCCCAACCTGGGGAAAAAGGCTGGGCAGATGATGACACACGAGAAACGCGACAACGAAAGAGGCAACTGCAACCGGCGACAACATGCCACTAGCGTGTATTTGAACACCGTACTCAAATACACGGGCGACACGTTGCCGACGGCTGTCTGCGACACGCGTCGACGGCTGTCTGCGACACGCGTCGACGGCTGCAGTTGCCTCTGTCGTTGATGCGTGTCACTCGAGTGTATGCACATTTAGAAGCCAGGTTATTTTCATGACTATGCACCTAATCAGTATTTTTATTTCCATTAGCTCTGTTTTTAAATGTAATATGTTAAATAATCCACACTTAATTATTTGTGTATATTTGGGTCACTTGAAATTATTGTGAATCTGAAAAAGACAGCTTAACGAGCCTAAAATATAATTACAACGACCTAATGAGCATATACACGGGACAACTTGCTTGCCAAACGAATATTTGTTTCATGAAAATATTAAATTGTGTATTTTCCAAATGAACATTTATTTAAAAGTAATGAATTGCAATAAAGTAGGTATTTCATGAAAATTTTTCTTCGTTACATTTAGGTCAAAGAAATGTATTCCCTTTGACTGAAAGCAAACTGAAAAGTGCAATGTTTCAAAAAAGTTCTAGATTTTATTTCCAGTAGTTACCTAAAATTATTCAGTAGGAATCCGACGCTTGGAGTACAAGTAAAAAACGTACAAAAAAAACTGGGATGTCAACGGAGGCAACATTCAAAGAATTATTTTTATATCTTGCCAGTTCTAATGTAGGTAGTTAGGTAAATTTATGTTGTACTTACTATACGTAAGTATTGTAGGAGGGTCCAGCAGTAACTACCAAAAAAAATAATAATAATTAAACCTACTAGGACGAAGCATTAATTTCCCTTGCCCTCGATTGGTCTCAGAGAGAGAAAAAATTCACGTCGTAGATATCATCTGCTGTTTCCCGCGCTACTTGTTGAAAAAAACGTCCACTCCTGTGATCAAAGAGTATGTACTAATGGCGCGTCATTATATACTACTTCTATATTTAAATTCTAGGTCTTTGTGAAAGACCTCGTTTTGTGAAGTGCCTACATTAGCATCAGTAGGATTCTTATCTTTTAAAACGTTAATAACCCGAAACTGCTTCTGTTGTGAAAGTGCCTACCTACCTAAATGCTTTTATTTTAGTTTAGTTCATTATACTAGTGTTTTGTTTTGACGTATTTGTCATACAATACGCACATTGCAGGTACTGTGTATTATATTATTTAGTACATGCTTCAGTTGAGTGATTGTCCACTCGAGCGATCATGTTCGTTTCATTTCATGTTTTCACGAAAACATAGAAACGAACGTTCATCTGCTCATTACATTTTTCGGTTATTCGGAGCGAGTGAAAGATTGCGAATGCCAAAATTAAACATTGTTGAATAGATTCACTAATGAATTAATTTTTCACTTTCGATTAATTTTGTGTTCAGACGGTTCATTCGGTATCTTTTACTCAACGACAGAACTAGACAAATCTATAATATCTACACTAATAATAAAGCTGAAGTGTTTGTTTGTTTGTTTGAACGCGTTAATCTCTGGAACTGCCAGTCGGTTTTGATTTTGTTTTTTCATTTGAAAGAAATGAAAAATAGCTTTATTTGTCACAGAAACACGTGCACACAAAAATATACTTTATCAACTCTAATAATAAAGAAAAATAAAAACAAAATAGATTTATAATCACGAGCACAAAACAGAAATAGTCGACAGTTACACGTCATTTATAGCCCAATTATTGAGGAAGGCTATTTAACATCACGCTATGACGCTTAGGAGCCGAGCAAACAGAAAAAATATTAGAAAGATCGCTTAGCGAAAACGAAGTGACAGCGCAGGCAGGCGATGCGGTGCGACAAGAAAGAACGCGGATGAAGTCGCAGACAGAAGCTAATAAACACAATAATATTACAAAACTGACCAAGAACCTGCTGCGTAGAAGATACTGTGACACTATAATTAAGTGTCAAGTACTTGTACCGTCTAACGTACTACAATAGGTAAGATACAACGTCGGCCAAGATAATCAGCCACAATTTATAATAGCAATGTAACATGCGAAGAGCTAATAAGTAATAATTGTCTTATGAGGGAAACGTCACAATTACCAGGAAAAAGCGTACGCATTACAAGCAAAAAGGATTTTTCAACTTGGAACGTTTGTAGCCAATTAATGGCGGAGATTAAAGTATTTTATGGTCTTTAAACATGTTTTAAGAGACCAAGGGTTTGTTTTATTGAGCACAGAGCTGTGCAAAAGAGATTATTCTTTACAAAATAATGTTAGCTAAGTACAGGAACTACTTTATTTATACTTGGCGTTTGTTGTGGCTTTTTATTTCTGGGAGCTTGGATGTTTTGTTTTGTTACATTTATATTTTAGCAAAGAATTAACTAATTAAGATTTGAGCTAGGTCAAAAAATAATATTGGATCGCTTGAAAATAGTTCACGTACTCTCCGTACGTGAACTATTTTCAAGCGACACATATTACCTTTTCTGCCACTGTTTGGCATCCTCCGAACACTTTTTATGGGAGAAATAATTACTTACTTATTAAATTACACTGGTACCTTTAAAGCTACCGCTAGAATTTACTGTGAATATTGACCAAATCAACAAGACACACGTTTACGTACCTAGTGCTCTATGTTGGTATATGTATCTTCCTGTAGAAGTGAGATGCTGGGAAACACCGATCTAAAATTCAATGGATTCTGATGACGTAGCAATAGCCATTTATAGCAATTAAAGATAAGGAAAATAATAAGGTATATTGTCTACAAAGTATTGAACGTAAATCCATCATTAGGTGTTATGTTTTTCCCCTTCTAATTTTTTTTTAATAGGATATTTGAATTGATCCTGCCATTTTGAAACTCAAATTCCCGTTCCTACGTCATATTAAATATTTTCCGTAAAGTTGTAGGCCATTTAATGTCTAAGTTACATACTGACATAAACCCAATTAAAGTAGGTATTGCTAAGTAAGCAATAATAGACAAGTGATGATCAACGATTTCTTATTTAACACCGTCAGCAATCAACATTGTCTTTATTAACAATGACAGTTTTTATTTAAACAAATTCAATGGGTTAGTATTTTTATCTGCACGACAGCACATTATAAAATACATACACATACATATACTCACACCTTCTTCCGATGGCGGTAGGCAGAAACTACAGAACGTCACTTGTTACTGTCCTAAGCCTAACATACTCCTTTAGCTTCGTTGTTAGCACATTGTAACAATATTACACAAAATAATTACTGAGCAAATTGTGTACTAGATACACGAAAATTGTGTTAGTTAAAATTGGGAACCACTTTCAGTATATATACACGTAGGTACCTATTAGTACTACGTGGTATGATAACCCATTATTTCTCATCATAATGTAGTTCATTCAGCCGTTAACAATACCGAAACTAGTTTTAAGGATTACCGAGTTGATAATAACGTGTGGACCACGTAGTGATACTGATTAGGTACATAGCTCAACAAATTAAAAAAAAAAATGTCCTAAAGTTTATTTTATGATTTTCTATTCATTGTGATCTAAAACAAAGGAAAAATACCCATAATTCTTGAAAAGTTTGATTTTGTAGTAGTTATGATAATAATATTTATTGAAAAATGTAAAGTATGAATTTTCTAGATTAACCGTTCTCTTTGATACAAAAGCAAACTTTTTCAGGCCATATATTTTTTTTGTACCTTACTATGGATAAATCTACCGAAATTTCATACTCTCTTATCTAGGACAAATTTCGTGTTGACCTGTGTTATGAGTACACTGAAAGGTTAAAATATATTAAAACTAGCTTCTGCCTACGACTTTGTCTCCATGAAATTTCTTGTTCCCTCGACCCACTCCGTCGCATCGCATTGCCTGCCCGCGCTATTACATCGTTTTCGCATAGCGTTCTTTCTTACTTTTTGTTCTCTTTGCTCGGCTCCTAGGAGTCTTAACGTGATGTTTGTATCTAGCCTTTAGCCTTCCTCAAGAATTGAGTTATCGAATGCAAAAAGTTTTTTTCAAATCCGCCTGGTAGTCCATCATCCAGAGATAAGAACGATCAAACAAGAAAAACAAACTCTTCAGCTTTAATAGTAAATAGTATAGATAGATATATATACTAATGAAAACAACCAAAAAGTATCATTACGGTATGTCGTAACATAATCCGAAGTTACATTGTTTTTCTTGTTCAACAAAGAAAAGTACCTACTAGGTACTTTCTACATTTTATTTCGCCATAATCACAAACTGTGGAAATTCTAATTTCGCGCTGTCTACACATTTGTATAAGGCCACATGGTTAGAAATGTTTTCATACATATCATCACGCCTGTATTCCCCAAAGGGTTAAGCAGAGGTATACCTGGAGTTATATTATATTCACATATATACATATTTCGCCAGAACGTGTGCTGTCACTTGTCAGCTGCACGTCACAAGACTGATGGACGCTAGGGAAGGCGCCAAACACGTAGCCGAGTTCCGGGCCGAGTTCATTTATATTGCCATCGACACGGTAAGAAGAAGAAGATTTAATAGAGAGCGAGCCTATTGCCATCAACCAGGCACAAATCCTGACTCCGGGCTGCTACTGAGAAAATCCTGATAGAAAAACCCAATAACACTTTGCCTGACCTGGGTATAAAACCCAGGACCTCATGCCCAGCAGTAGCGACCACTAGACAAACGAAACAGTCGGGGCAGCAATGTTTTTATTGTAGGTGTAAAAGAACTTTCAAGTTTATATCGGATCTTTTTATAGTTCGCTATATAACTTGTCTACCTGGCTACCGTAGCCAAATGGCGCCAAACCTGGCTAGCTGTAGCTATGTGATACATTAACTGGTGACATCAATAGTAGTAAAGTATTTATAGGTACTCTTATGTATGCGTTTTATAAATTAAAATCACTGTTCGTGTCTATCTTTGTGATTAGACTGTTCTTCTAAACTACACAACGGATTTTGATACAGTTTTCACCAACTTTTAAAGAATTTATTCCGGAAGGGTTATGTGTATAACATATTAATATTAGACTTACGTATAATAAAGAAATATGATGTTTTTTAAAGTCGTAACCGTGCGAAGCATGGGTGGGTCGCTAGTATCTCTGTACGATACAGTAATTAAAACGTATTATGATGCAATCATGACTATTGTGACTGTGAGTCACTACATGACACATCATCATTCTAATTGGTCTTTTATACATTGCAAAATATTTTGTAAAAGCAAAAAATAATGATCGTAAAGAAACGGTTTTCTGGAAGCGTACGTAAACCTACATAAAAAATTGTAGACAACTGTCCAAATGCGTTGGACAGTTGTCTACAATGTGGTCTGTCGATTTAACGACTGCGATCTAACGACTTGCGAAGATAGCTGATTTTTTTTTTCTTTAAACTGGGATAAACATCCTACAGATTTTATTATTGTGGCACTCAAAATAAGTTTTCTTAAAAATGATAATTGCTCACCAATGGCGATGTACCTTAAGCTTTAAGCCATTGTAACACCTCTAAAACATTATGGAATGCAAATAAATATATGAATTTGAATATGATGTCCAATTAATAAACCAATACGCTACGCCTACTCTTCCACATTATCACGGTACCTAAGATAAATAAATTAAAGTTTTTTTTTTATATTTCATTAAAAGGTAGGGTTGCCTAAACGAATATTATATTGAACCGACCATAAGACACCGTATGACACCATAAGGCCGACTATCACAGAAATATTTGCAATTTTAAGATTTTTTAAGTTTCAGTAGAGGTCATAGAAACCGAGACAGAGTTTCAACGTTCCGTCCGTTCGTTGTTTTGGTTAGTGTCTAGGACACTAACCAAAACATTATAACTAGACATAACAAACATTCAAAAGAGCAGCCATAGCAAATCCAATATTTTTGTAAAATGGAAGTGAATATTTGTTTGGGATTACACGGAATCAGTGTTCGGTTCGGTGTCAGCGATCAGGTGACACTGAACGCCTGTATACACCGTACGGGTATCGCCATCCGTGAAATTGCTGACTGTACCTATCGTTTTTATAGCGAATCGATGCAGGTTGAAACGACGCAATCGTGTCGATGGTATTGCTAACGTTACATATTCGCTACGAGATTTTTATTAGATTTCGCGACACACATATCCGTGAAAATCGCTGAATTTAACGCGGTTAATGCTTCAGTAGAGTTTCCTTTGATATTTTACTAGTAAAATATAATAATAACGGGTTTTGTTAAGATAATATTTTCGATACTTGCATTTAAAATCTCGAGTTTCTTAGCAAAACAGGATTATCTTGCTTTAAAGCAGCTCAAAAAGACATTGACTTGAGGGCTTGTTGAGTGTTGTGTTGACGTTAAGTGATGTCGGTTGTCAGAACTTGCTGATATTTTGTAGGTAACATTTACGTTTACAAATGGAATTATACAAGACAGATTTCCTTGAAACAAAAAAAAACATATTGTTTAATACCTACATATATGTATATAAAAACGATGCCAAAGAGTGACTTTTGATTTAAAAAAAATACAGAATGACTGAAATTAATTCTAGAGTATCGTTCTAGATAGGCCTAAGTCTGTAAAGTTAGGAATTACAGTAAGGTCTACAATTAGAAACAATGTTTCGAACAAACCGACCCGAGAATGGTTTTAATCGCAAGATTACCCTATAAACAGAAATACAACTTTAGGTATAGTACTTTGTAAGTTAACTTTGCAATGTATTTTTACGTGTCTATTATTTTTACTAGGTACGTCTTTCAAAATTATTAGTTAATATAATAAGTCTATTTCGCTGTTATGACTACGTTGTTTCTATTCTTCTTATATTTAATAACAGTGATTAGTCTTGAGTCTACGGTCTAGCTGGGCTAATAAATAACGTAGGTATATATTTCACTTAAGTGTCGGCTGACGTCTTAGTAGCGAACTTACGTACATAATACATTACATTATCGCTATTGATCTTTACGGTCGGTATAGCAACATCTTAGACTTAATCAAAGGGTTTCCAGACTCTAGTAGTAATAATAATAAATAATAATAATAAATCCCTGGACATTTCACACAGCACCATTTGTCCCAAGCTAAGCAACCTAATGCTTGTGTTATGGTAACAAGATGGCTGATAAACTACTTATATACAATTTTTTTTTTGTAAATACATACATATTATAGATAGAAAAACACCCAGACTCGGAACAAATACATGTAGGTCATACAAATATTTGTTCCGTGCGGGAATCGAACCCGCGACACGCAGCGCAGCAGTCAATCGCTTACCCACTGCGCCAACCGTGCCGTCAAAGTAGTATACCCATTTATAAAAACAAAGATTTATGTATTCAAATTTTATTTGTTTCAAATTGACGTTATTTCATGTTAAACAAATATCAACTTTATTTTAAAGGCAATTACTTAATTACCTTTAAAATAAACTTGATATTTGTACTTGTTCAATAGTAATAGTCACTCTGAAATCAAAGTTGATTTCAGAGTGACTAATACTATTGAAAAAGTATTTCACTATTGAAAAAGTTATAAAAATGTTTGAAGTTGTAGCGTAAACTGAACTTCATTGAGTAGTAATTAAAGTAATTTTTCCAAAAACTCATATTTGTTTACATTTTTGGAGAATATGTCGCGATATTAGATTAGATATAATGTATCACACTATCTAGGAATTTTTTGTTTCCCATTTCTGCCAGTGTACCTTTTTAAATCCTCTCATACAAAAATAAATATTTATAGACACTTTCAGTACTTGTAAGCATTTATATTGCGATTTAACTTGACACCTTTTAGTAAATCCCACCTGGATTTTACATTTCACAACAAAGAAACCCAGCGTAGGTGGTTTAAGGTTTCTAAATGTAAATCCACGGTAACCTAGAAGACCTCAATATAGAACAAAATGTAAGCTTCGAATTGCTTCAGAAGGAATAAGACGAAATAATAATGAAATGGGAAATAATAAATATTCACGTGACACTGAATTATTTACGCAGTAAAACGTTTCATCTGTCTGTACTGAACAGTCTTTGAAGTCGCGTCCAAATATCGTGTAGATTAAGAGATTTCATCTAAACAACATCACCGATAGTGGTTTTCAAGAGAAAAATGTGCTATCGTTCGTTAGTCGCAGAGATCGTAATACTGGCCAAAAAAGTGTCTTTTCTCAAAAAGAGAGCAAGTGTTCATCACCACGCTAGCTCGTCGCAATTACTCAGCATAAAAACCGAGACTAAAGGCAGGAACTAGGTAGGTGGTACGTAACAATGACTCCGAGCTACCTCTACCTCCACCCTTATCAAGAAGAACGGAAGGTGTTGAGTAAACAGCCGTTGTGTCCCGCGCAGATTTTGATTAATTTCACACATCGCTCCACGAACCAGAGTAATTACTTCCCGTGATGTAATTTTATTATGTTCCGGATTTTTAGTGGACGAATATCCGATAATGTTGGAAGGTTTACTAGCAAAAAATGTTTGTGATGTGGTTTTCTAATTTCAAGCTATTAATCTTCTTGGAGGTTATTGAGAGTAAATAACAACGTTGTTGAGATGTTATTACAGGAATAATTTCATCAGATCGATGTTAAATTGCACTTGAAATTTGTCCTTGAGAACTCAGAACCATTTAGAACCATTTTAGCAACTTTTCAGTTGAGGCTAATAATGTACTCGTAGGTAATTGAAAAATTATGTAAGTAAGTATGTACAACGGGTGTAAAAAGACACTTAACAAAGCCGAGTCACTTCTACTCCCCGTCATTTTTTTTTTGTACTGGTCCGTATCTGGGAACCTTCTGAGTACCGAGATATTGAAGGTCAAAATTTCAACTATTACTGACGTTTTTTTACGAAAACAACTTAAATCCACATCGACCTTGTTCATAATCGTGAAGACCATGAAAACACATAGGTACGTAATCCATTACATTATACGAGTCCCCTCCGTGCTTTGGTTCCGGCTGTCAATCGTAGACAGTCGTTACGGGTCGTCAAAAGCCCAAAGTCTGACAACTAGTTTTACCAGTCTTATCTTTTAAATAGATTATTTTATAATTTGGAAATGTTGGCCTCGTAGACTGTAGATTTGTAGACCACTTTTTATTGTGTCATATTTTTATATTGTTAAGTACCTGGTACTTGTTGACAGACCCTACACTGTCCTCCCATACCTCTTAACACTGTAATTTGAAAACATTGTAAAAGCCAATTATTTTCAAAAGAGTGGAGCTTCTTCTCCCTAAGAAACGACCAACTGGAACTGTGCATCTAGCTTCTGACGTTTCATAAGTGCCTATGTAGGTTTATGTGAAATAAAATATTTTTATTGACTGATTGACTATAAGATATCATGTTGCCCGGTAACTGGCTTTGTGGAAGCCAGATAGGCAGTCGCTCCATGTAAAAAAATGGTATCCACCTGCATCCGGTTACAATAGAAGCCGACCTCAACATAGTTGGGAAAAGACTAGGCAGATTGATATTTTGTTCATAATATTGAAAACAAATATCAATCTCAAACCATAAATTAATTTTACATAAACGCAGTACTTTACAGAAATGCCATTAAAATGCGCAGCAAGTTATGCATTGCAGCGCTCGTGCGCGTACACCGAACAACATTCCGTCGTATTGTTATGATAAACCGTTCACATACTCCACTTTCAATTTGCTTATCAAGGTCGCGGTTGAATTGAAACAACAAACAATACTCTAACGTATCGTTTCCCAAGCCTTTCTTTTCCGTAAAAAGCGGAACCTTTATACTTCGAGGTTCAATCAATCTATCTAGCCTTTTACTATGTTTGGGTCGACTTCTAGTCTAACGGGATGCAGCTGAATACCGGTATTTTATGGAGCGACTGCCTAAGTGACCCTCACAACCCAGTCACTGGGTAATTCGATACCCCTTGGTAAGACTGGTTGTCAGACGTCCTGGCTTCTGACGACCCGTAAGGAGTTTCAAAGATCCACGAATCACATCCAGGACCAACGACTTAACGTGCTTTCCGAGGCACGGAGGGGTTTTGATTTGTAAAGATGGTCACCCATCCGTGGACCAACCGTGGCGAGGATCGACCCGTGCGGCTCACAGAACAGATAAAAGAGTTTATCTGTTCTGTGGTGCGGCTGTTATTACTTAGCCACAAGCTTTTAATTTTACTTCGAGGTTATGAGTCAGCTATTCGACTCAGCTCGAGTGTCGATTTTTCCGCAGAGACTCGGTTTAGGGATTCGAGTTAGGTAGTTTATTAATCAAACGTTTCCCCTTAAATTTCTCCGATTGTTCCCAATAGGGTTCGCCGGAGCTATTATTGCTAAAATCAACGTTAACGCATGTATTGATGTCGCTATATTTGTGTTTGATGTTGTATTAATCAAATAACATAGTAGTTAGGTATATGTACATACGTACTCGTACATATTAAATTATTTACTTAAATGTTATCCTAGGGAAATAGCAAACGTCATAATTAAAAATAGTTTCCTAATAGTCTGTTCGTGTCCTACGTGACTGGCAACAGGACTAGTCTGCTTAGTTGCTATTTATACAAACAGAGTAAAAAATATTAGGTAGGTACGAATAAAATACTACTCTTTCCGTGAGCTGGTATTTTCCGGATTCAATACTTATGTATTTCTGGAACAGGGTTTGTACTGTACGTATTCTATTGTTACTAGTTTGTAATAAATAACAATGCGCTAGAAAAATATTTATGAGAATTGTGGCTAAATTATAACAGCCGCACGCGTCGATCGATCAGGTTAAGCTACGCTTGCCGCGGTTGGTGCCTGGATGGGTGGTCATCTTTACATACCACGACGCCTCCGTGCTTCGAAAAGCACGTTAAGCCGTTGGTCCTGGTTGTGGAGGTCAGATAGGTAGTTGCTTCATGTAAAATACTGAAAAGGCTAGGCAGGTGGACAGGAAAGGCCTGCGCCTGATGATGGGGACCATCACGGGACACTGCTCACTAAACAAACACTTTCACATGATAGGCATAACGGACAGCCCCCTGTACACAGCTTGCATGGAGGCTGATGAAACAGTCGCGCATGTGCTCTTTGAGTGCACAGGCGTCACCCAGATTAGGTCGGAAACCCTCGGGACACCCAGATCTTACACAGATGTTCTCAACAAACCAGGTACTTAATAAGCTTCAGGAGGGAGGTGGGCTGATTGGAATAACCACCGACGGCCGCCATGGCCCACTCACAGTGGTCCACCTGAAGGACTAAGTGCGGAAACCAAACCCGTAACATAGAACATAGGCTAGGCAGATGACTGCCTAGCCTTTTCAGTATTTTACATGAAGCGACTTTAAATATTAGTGCATCATCATTGATGCAATAGAAATAGGTTAGGTACGATTCAGGTATCCCAGTGTAAATCTCTAATAGGTGACAAGCATGATTTCTGAGAAAATAATGGTAATACATGAAAGGCTGAGGTGTACTCTGCCTTAGTCTTCCCAGAGCCTTAACATACAACCTATAGAGGCGTTCATGCTGTCTAAGTCAGGGAAATTAATTGATAAGAAAATTAATTACCAACTTAAATTGTCCGTATACCTACTCAAATCATGTCTGTCATTCTTTGACAGTTATATGATGGATATAACCATTTTATAAAACGGTAATTTGATATAGGGTGTCAGTTTGCTTACTCTAATAGTACTTTAGTTATTCTGTGCTATAATTACTATAATCAGCCTATAATGTTCCCACTGCTGGGACACAGGTCTCCTTTTTCTGTGAGAGAGAGAGAGTGGGCCATAATCCAGTAAGCGTGCCCAGTGCGGGTTGGCGGATGTCACAAGTCCTAGAATTTTTGGTTCTAGGACATGCCGGTTTCCACACAATGTTTTCCTCCACCGTTTTGAGAGAAGTGGCAATGAAATAATTTATACAAAGTAAATTTCTCCTGACTGCAGGATATAGGTAGAGAAACAAAAAAAAAAAGATATAGAAAATGAATATGAAAATGGCCGAAAAACTCAGCACAGCCCTATAATCACGTCATAATTGAAGTGAGTGCAAACACGTACTTAAATAACGTTATCAGTGCGATTATTCACACATACACGTATTCACACGGGTCGATTTGTTAGTGTTGTCAATCCGAGGCGAGGGAGAAATAAATAATGGACGAACGCTCCTACGTGCCGCGGCCGTGTTTCAATTTGTTTACCAACATGTTGGAGGCACGTCCGCCGGCAATGCTGTAGGGTAATACGGCTCCTGTGTATAAAAATAAAATAACGAATTACCTACGTGAGCCTCAGGCATCTGACAGACTTTATTGGTATTAATATGCATTGTTTATTGAAATTGAATATTATACCTCCCTATGCAAGCAAGTTTAGGTTTTATTTACCCTAAGCCAAAATGGGTCATTGTAGTCATGTATAAATACTATGGGACCAAACCGGCACCCTAATTGCGTAACATTCGATCAATCACAATCTGAATAATTTTGACAGATATTGCTAATCCATTGCTTCATATGTTCGAAAAATTTGTCTGCTTAACTTCGTAAATAACGTAATGAATGTTGTTGAACTGTTAAAATTAAAGCCATTGCTACTGTTAGTGTTTCAAGCAATCACACCGCTGAAATCGCGAAAAAAATCTGCTGTTTAATACATTTTGACGATTTAACTGAACAAAAATTTATGGAACTGCTGCGGTTTCAGTGTTGACCCCTTTTCAGGTTTAGGCTAAAACAAAAACTAAGGCTGCATCATTTTCTCAAGTCCATTGCTTTACTCTATTTTTATCTGTTCCAAAATGAAAGCCAAATTAAACAAGTTCTACTAATACAGTCATAGCGAGTCAGGCAGTACATAGCGTCTAAAAATAAAAGGTTCCTCTGGGAAATCACTTAAACTATCGCTGCCATAGCCAAGATTGATGGCACTACAATACACCCATCATGTTTGGATGGTCGCTCTTTGGGTAGGGAGGGAAAATTCCTCCCAAGGTAAGGTCTTATAAAGGGATAAACCGTCTATTTTCTCAAGTTGAGGCTTCGATGCGTCATTCGATGTCAAGACACGTTTAAACAAGAAGTCTGTTTTCTACTAAAAAGTTGGTCGCAGTGACTTGACTATTTAGTACTTTTAAGACTGAGTTTCATAAAACTATGATAACAATATCTCAATTGACAGTTGACTGCAATTCTCATTGGATTTAATAAAAAAAAACGGCTCTCAAAACGGTGAAGGAAAACATCGTGAGGCAACGGGCATGTTCTAGAACCATAAATTCGAAAACATATGACATCTGCCAATCCGCACTGGGCCCACGTAGTGAATTACAGCCTACTCCCTCTCACAGAGAGGTGGCCTGTGTCCCAGCAGTGGGAACGTTATAGGTGATTATGCTTATTGTGCCTATAAAAAAACACATTCAACAAATGCAAAAGCACCTATATAAATTGTAAGTACTTGTTTATGAAGTTATTGATCAATGAACTTAGGCACTTGAAATGGTTTTTTTACTCTCTGAAAAAGGTCGAATTCAGAATAGTATTGAGAAAAGTTCAGATAACATTACAAAGTAAATAATGAACGTCCCAGTACCACGGGAACCATTATGTGCTTCAATAAAGCGAAAATATTCGCGCAAATACCCAAATATTTAAACACTTCGGTCAGCCAGCTTTCGTGCGTGGATAACAGAACGGGGATAACTTATCGGTATTTGGAAAAAATATATTCTGGTTATTTGATACTTATCTGAAGATCGTGTGGCCCTTAGTTGATTTGATATGACTGAACATCAAAAGTATCGCTTACATTGTTTACTACATTCATAACCACCTCGCGTATACATCCCGTAAGGCAGGTGCGTCTGTTATTTCGGACAACTTTGTCAAACTTAAGGCCTTTTAGGAGATAAGCCATGGCTGGAGAACATGGCATCCGTTTACCTTTAACCTATCCGCAACATTTTTCCTGTTATATCAGGAATTCAGCTGCATCCGGTTAGCCTGCAAGCCGACCCCGATGTAGTTAGAAAAAGGCTAGGCAGGTGATGATTGGATTCAGGAAGTTTAAACCATAACTAAACCAGAGGCACTGTATGATGAATGACGCCTGTGACAGCTTACACATTATAAAAATACAGCTCATCCATTCGAAAAGTTTCAGTACGAGTGATACATTGTTATTGCGGCGCGTACAACCGGTACAACAATGTAGTATGACATCTGTTTCCGTACATTTAGCAGACAGTATTAATGGAAATTCATAAAAACGTGCAAAAGTCACAAGCCATCATACCTACACCAGGCTAAAATAATAGTAAACACATATTTCAATATATAAATAAAAGATAATAAATGTATTATTGAAATCCTTATAACGGCCTTTCCTTTGGTGTCCCTTTTAACCCTAGCACGTTTGTACCTATAAATATTGTTTTACTCAAAGTGACTACTACTGAGTACTGGGAAAAGCTGGTGGTATTCTAAGGTTAGAAGCTACAGGCAAGACTAATAGTAATCGATATTCGCAAGACTACCAGTACCGACAGTTAAAACGTGCTCTTCGAGACACGGACAGGGTTGAATTTGTAAAGAATGATAGACTTTCGGACTGACTGAGGAAAATGCAGCTTAACTTCGTCGTTCAATCGATCCACGCGGCTGCTATTTGGCCAAGAGCTCGCTCATGCCAAAGTTCAGCTGCATCTTCAAAATTTGAATACTGAGTCTGTAACCAAGAATTTTCTAACAGCTGATTTTAAAATATTGACTTGAGTGAATATTTGATTGGCAATGCAAAACCTTGCTAAGTACTAAATTTCCTCCTACGTCAAGAGGAAATTCGACATCATAATATTTCGCCCTACGAGAAATAATACTTATCACACAGCTAGCGACCTGCGGCGTAATTTCGTAAAACACTAACAGTAGCGATGGTTTTTATTTTGACAGTTGAACAACATTCATTGCGTTATTTACGATGTTTCGAATATATAAAGCAAAGGATTAGCAATATCCTTCAAAATGATTCAGATTGTGATTGATATTATGTTAGGCAAGTAGGGTGCTGTCCCGACATCGCTTGCTATTATGCTCATAGACTCTCCTTAAGAAATTTTATAAATTATGATGATAACCGTAAACTACATAAATTCATCAAGCAGCTTGAAGTTCTTAACGAATCTTACCTACAGACAACCGATTTTATTTTGACCATAGAGATTGAACGCTCATAGCTTAGTTTTTGTCTACAAACAAAACCAATGATGTATCCATAAATTGTTGTTTAAACGCCTAAGTTCAGCTGGAGAATTTGGCATCGCAATGGAAACATTCCTTGTCCCATTTCTTGACGGCCGCAAGAATTAACAGCGCTTAGGCTTACGTTGTATTTTCATCAATTAATTGAAGTAACTGGGTTGTGGAGGTCAGATAGGCAGTCGCTCCATGTAAAATACTGGTATTCAGTTGCATCCGGTTAGACTGGAAGCCGACCTCAACATAGTTGGGAAAAGGCTTGGCCAATTTTTTGACGTACAAGTGTTCCATTTCCTTTAAGTTGAAAGATAAAGATAGTCTCTTCACCACCCTTGGTTGACTGGTAGAGAATGTCTAAGGCATTAAGTCCGCCTTTGTACCTTTTTGTGCGAAAAGCTTAAATAAATAAAGTCGACAGATTTCCTCCCGACATCTTCTAAATATAATCGAATTTTGTTCGAACTCCAATTTTTGTCCAATTTTGGTACAAATTCTGATTGACACCTGCTTAGCACCTACGACATTACAGTCGTTTGTTTTCGTTTTCGCACAATATCATTAGACTAATGGAAGTTTTTCTATTAGAAAATTCTTACAAGCAACCCGGAATAGTGGAATGCGCCGATAAAGGGTTTAAGGCTCGCATTTGGGGTTGGCGGCCATTGGCGAAATGTGGGTGAATAGTAAACATTGTCAATGG
This sequence comes from Apamea monoglypha, assembly GCA_911387795.2. Classification (NCBI taxonomy): domain Eukaryota; kingdom Metazoa; phylum Arthropoda; class Insecta; order Lepidoptera; family Noctuidae; genus Apamea; species Apamea monoglypha. The sequence continues at coordinate 9,216,105 of OU426918.1, forward strand.
GTATTAAAATACGATTCCTCTCCGCTTCCCTTTCTATAACATGGGTAAGACTAGCGTATGTTTTATTTCCGGACAACGTCATGCTACACGCCTGACTGAAGTCTTCTGATTCTACGAAACTTAAACCTGCCTTTGCAGGAGCCAGTTGTGAACCGTATAGCAATCAGTCAGTGAAAGATCCACAACAAACACATTATAAACGCTTTTGTTTCATAATCCTACAATAGGCCCTTTGTAAAAGCCGTAATACATACAAATTATAGATTCGTGAGAATGGGATCGGAACAGAATGCCTTATTGGTGGTATATTGTCTATAATTCCTTTACTAATCTTAAAGACGGAACGAATCAACTGTCTTTGAATTTTCTTTCAGGAATTTCCCGATATCTGTTAACCCCTGTCTGCAGTTGATCGCATTTAAGCCGAAATTGCGCCGCGACAACAATTTGTACCATTACGTTTGGCCCCTACCATTTCACATTTATTAGTAAACAGAAGGTGTTCATCGAGGATTACTTAGAAGCGAGATTCAAATACAACACGTAGATTCGGAAAACAGCAGCTTTTACAGATTTCAAAAATGATCCGAAATTCAGGTAGTTTTCTCGGTAAGATATTCGTTCTTTACGTTCCTTGCTTATATACCCGATTTTACACTCGATTTTTATGCAAATCCACTATTTTATTTTATGTGTTCAATAGCCTGAAATAAGCCTGTATCGCGATACAAATCTCCGATCGTTTCGTTAGCTTTTATCTTCACTGCTAGTACGTTGTACGTTGGTACGTACACTCAAACTTTCAATAACACTGAAAACAAACAGGTTTGTTCAACTAAAGTTCCTACTTTAGTTGAACATGAACATGTTTAGAATGGAAGAAATCCTATTTAAGTTCTTGTATGGAGTTCTGTAAGAGACAGTTCTTACATATTCGAATTGTTATTTTCGAGCTCCGATATAGTAAAAGATTATTGTTATTTATAGAATTATAGATATTGTTTACCTAGCTAAATAAATAAAGGCCTGAACATATCAAACTTGATTAAATAGAACAGTATTTATAGAAAACATGTAGGTACAATTGCTTAGGCAAACATTTAATAGGTTACTCCTATCACTCAGGAAAATATGGACAACAAACAGAAACTTGTAACAGTTTACGTATTACACAAATACTCATACGTATGTATGTGTACGTATGAGTAACGTATAGGATCTATACGTATTATAAATTAAAGTCGCTTTTTGTGTCCCAAGTGTGACCGCGTTTTTCTTCTAAACTACGCAGCAGATTTTGAAACAGTCTTCACTATCATTTAGAGAATTTATTTCGAAAGGTTTACTAAACTTAACTTAGCTAACTAGCTGTTGCCCGCGACTTCATCTGTAACCCAGGATAAAAAGAAGCCAATGTCCTAACTCAGGTCATGGTCTATCTGTGTGCCAAACATCCAAATCCATTTCTCACTTTCACATTTATAATATTAGTTAGGATAAAGAAATGTCGCACATTTCCCCCAACTATTTCTTATTTTTTTTTTTTGTGTTTTATGTCCTTTTTTGCGTCATGTTTACCGCAAACAGACGGATTTTCTTTCTTTCTAAATTTCGATGTTAAGTCGTAATAACCGGACGAAACAAGGGCGGGTCGGTAGTAAAGGTATACGTTGTAACTACATATTATCTTAAGCGATAAAAGCAATTGACACGAAACAATGTAAATAACTAAAACAATATTCAAGTCGTAGCATATCTGTAGCTATGAGTATCATTCCCTTGTTGGTGCCTACAAAATTTGCTTATAAATTGAGTTCAGAAATGGAAAGATGTCATCGGGCCTAATTTAATATCGTATTCAAATACGACGGCGGCATAAAAGAATCCCAAATAAGGTAATTCTTGTGCAACCGATAATAATATTATTTTGATTAGATGAATCAAATTACCATGCAGCTTTTCTTGGTCAACAAGTCCGTACGTACAGTGATTAACTAAGATTTGATTGTTGTGATAATAAAGGTACCCATTAAAAGGGTTCTGGAGGTCAGATACGCAGTCGCTCCATGTAACATATTGGTATTCAGCTGCATTCCGTTAGACTGGAAACTGACCCCAACATATTTGGAAAAAATCTAGGCAGATTAATAAATAAATAAAATAAATAAATAAATCCCTGGACATTTCACACAGCACCATTTGTCCCAAGCTAAGCAACCTAATGCTTGTGTTATGGTAACAAGATGGCTGATAAACTACTTATATACAATTTTTTTTTTTTTGTAAATACATACATATTATAGATAGAAAAACACCCAGACTCGGAACAAATACATGTAGGTCATACAAATATTTGTTCCGTGCGGGAATCGAACCCGCGACACGCAGCGCAGCAGTCAATCGCTTAACCACTGCGCCAACCGTGCCGTCAAAATTGATTGATTTTATGTTGTGTTAAAAAGTTCACCTGAGTGTTCAATTAGTGTCAACATTGTCTAAGCTACGTTTAACAAAATCTATTTGGTTCACTGTTAACAAAATTACACTTTAAACTTATAGGCTATCAACACACGGTTAAAGTAAATACGAAACATTCTACAATTTAAATGGAAGTTTACCCGCAGAAGTACCCGCTGCCAAGCAAACAGACCGTTCAGAGGGGTAGTTGCGTAACACACTATCAGTAGCAATGGGTTTCATTTTGACAGTTCAACAACATTCATTGCGTTATTTACGTTGTTGAGCAGACACATTTTTGGAACATATGAAGCAATGGATTAACAATAACCTTCAAAATTATTCAGATTGAGATTGATATTGTGTTACGCAATTAGAGTGCTGATAAGTAATCGGTTACTATTGAAGAACGCTTACTATGCAATACTAAACACATCGTAGTAATCAGCTGTGTCATAAAACTAACACATTTTCCTGTTGATAAACGATAAATTTGCATTATATTTATTTACACAGATTTACAATAAACATAATATAATAAATACTCTTTGGTATGTCATTATCTGCTAAACCTTTTCCCAACTATGTTGGGGTCGGTTTCTAGTCTAACCAGATGTAGCTGAATACCAGTATTTTACATGGAGCGACTGCCTATCTGACCTCCACAACCCATTTCCCGGGCAACACAACACCCCTTAGTAAGACTGGTTGTCAAACTTTCGGGCTTCTGACGACCTGTAAAAATCGTTACTAGTCGTCAAAGGTGCACGAATGACAGCCGGGACCAACGGTTTAACGTGCTTTACGAGGCATGGATGAGTATGTAAAAATGGTCACCCATCCACGGGCCAACCACGGCAATCGACCCGTGCGGCTGTTATTACTTAGCTACAAACCCCTCCTCCTCCATACAAATTATAGATGCAAATATAAAAATTTCACATACCTACTTAAGGTCACACAATGGGCGGCCTTATCGCTAAAAGCGATCTTTTAAATACAACCATTTAACCAACTTATTCCTGGCCTGTCCCAGCAGTGGGATCATTATAGGCTAATTATGTAACCAACTTATTTATTGGGAAATGCAATATTGTATTCTGTATAAACTGACGCTTAAAATTCTGAGAGCTTGAAAAATGCAATTTCCTGCTGCATGAGCTTTAAAATGAACGTGACAGTTACGGTGTAATCTTTTCATCGTGAAAGTGAAGAGCCTATTTTGTATATCGGACGCGGCTCCGTCCCCAATGACTAATTAAAAACAAATTGTTGCAGAGTACAAAGGCTGCGATTTTCATCGTTAAAAAAAAAAAAACAATGGCTTCTGCGTACAATTTAGCACGTACCTTACTTTTTTAATTGGCTGGTGTTTTTATGAATATAAGGCAAATTTAACTTACGCTTGTGTCTTTGGTAGATCTCTCTAAACTGAAGCTTTTAGAACGAACATTAATTCTTTTATTGGTTATATAGCATAAAGCATAATCAACCTATATATAATGTTCTCAGTGCTGGGACACAGGCCTCCTCTCTATGAGAGGGAGGGGAGGGGATTTTATTATTATTGTGAACCTGTGCTGTCCCACTGCTGGGCAAAGGCCTTCCTTACTCCCTGCCCTCTTTCCACTTTGCCCGGTGCACTGCGATTGTGGGCTAATCCTTTAAGAAGGAGTCCAGCTCAAACTCAAACTCAAACTATTTATTTCAACTAAACCAATTACTAGTACTTTTGAATTGTCAAGGGTCGATCAGTTAAAAAGATGAAGCCAGTTGCCCATTCCAAAGCGTAGGTACCTAAGCTATGGAGAAGAACGGGCAAGAACCTCCATGGACACTCTTTTAAGTCACAATAATATGGTTACAAAGTATTGGTTACATCATTCAACGCGTGGCAAATTATAAATCGTGCAAAGTATAATGTACCTAAATCCAACATAAATAAAATTAAAATAGGTAGCGGCGTGATATCCGATCCCAAGACTATTGCAGAAGCATTTAATGATTTTTTTTTTATTTTTTTATTGATAAAATACAGCCAAAACTAGATGTCAACAGCAGACCTAAGTTGTGTCCTTTAGATTCGAATAACAAAACTATGTTTATGGCCCCTAGTATACCAGACGATATTAAAAAGATAATAATGTCCTTAAAGATTACAAGCAGTGTGGGATATGACGGTATTGATACTAATATATTAAAACATGTTGCGGATGAAATCTGCAGTCACTTGAGTCACGTCATCAATCTCAGCATTAGCGCAGGCGTTTACCCTGATGCTCTAAAAGTGTCTATTGTCAAGCCACTATTCAAGAAAGAAGATAGGGAGTTAATGGAGAACTATCGGCCTATATCACTAATTCCTGTAATCTCTAAAATATTTGAGAAATACATTTGCAAGGAACTAAATTCATTTATAGAAAAACATAATATTATATGCGAGGAACAGAAAGGATTTAGAATAGGCAAAACAATTAATATGGCCATTTATGATTTTTTATATAATGTTACCAGTAACGTGGATAAGAGGATACCGGTCTGTGGGGTCTTTTGTGACATGACGCAAGCCTTTGACTACGTGCATTATGGTACACTCTTAAATAAACTCGAGGCTTATGGAATTAGAGGAAATGTTAACAATCTCATTAAATCCTACTTACTTAACAGAACTCAAATAACAAATATACACCAAATTAATTTGACAAGTAAAACTGAACTTGTATTTCAATCCTCAGAACGTATAGTTTCGTTTGGTGTGCCACAGGGGAGTGTTCTAGGGCCTCCTTTATTTATATTATATATTAATGATCTACCAAAAGGCATCCCCCAACCTCTGACATTATTTGCCGATGATAGCACTATAACGATACCTAGTAAAAATGTTGATACTTATGAAAGTGACATAAATAATTCCATAAATCTAATGGTAAAGTGGCTAGATGACAATAACCTAAAAATTAATCTCACTAAAACCAAATTAATACATTTTAGTCAACGGATAAATAGTAAGAGTAATTCAAATATACACTACGATGACCAGCCTATAGAAGAGGTAGAAACAACAAAATTTTTAGGGCTCCACATTGACAAAAAACTGAATTGGAAAACTCATATCGAAACCTTGTGCAAAAAAATCAGTAAATCCGCCTATGCCCTGCACACATTGTCGTCTATAATAGGTGTGGAGGCATTACTTACAGCCTACTGTGGTTTAACAGAATCCCATTTGCGCTATGGTGTCATTTTTTGGGGCAACTCAACGGAAAAAGACACGTTGTTCAAGGCCCAAAAGAGATGCGTGCGTTCAATATTTAAAATTAAACCTACTGATAGTTGCGTTCCTTACTTTAAAAAATATAAAATGCTTACTATGCCATGTCTGTACATTTTTGAGGTAGCTGTTTTTGTTAAAACAAATTCACTCCGATTTCAACGAATAGACGAAGTAGTCCCACGTAATAGACGCGACAACAGCAGGATATGCTCTCATACTGCGAGAACAACCCTCATGCGCAAAAGTGTTTTCTGTATGGCTCCGACCATATTTAATAAATTGCCTAAAAGTTGGAGAGAACTGCCCTTGTCACTTTTCAAGAAGAAGCTGAGAATTTTTTTGGTTAGTAAAGTATATTACGATGTTCGAGATTTTTTGAATGAAAAGGACTTTTCTATCCCGACTTCTAATATACATGGATAGGATTAACAAATAAAATAATGTGAATTTTAAATCAATTGTCTTTTGAGTGATATTATTTTACTGCATAATTATGAATATACTGGACATATATCATACATATAATAGACATAGAATTTAATTTATTTTTTGACTAATATAATACTTATACTACAATACCTTGAACTTAAATTATTATGTATTTGTTTTTGTATTCTGTAATGAAATTTGAAAATGACTACATGTAAAATGCAATTAAATATAATAATTATACCTACAAAATTTGTACGCCGTTATTGGCAAAACATGGACGCTCACAACATCTATTAACTCAATACCTTGCATGTCTGATTAATCAGTTTATATGTAAACGCATGTTTGACAAATAAATATTCTTTATCTTTATCTTTATCTTTATCTTCATGTTAAAAATTATGCATGTGAGAACGATGCAGAGCGTTAAAAGCGTCCATAATGAAAAGATAAAAAAAAAAACAATTCAAATATTAATTTAAATTAAAATAAGCCATGGCAGCAAAGAGTTGACGCATAGATTAGCACCATTCAGCTCAACCATTTTGAAGGGAGCTAAATGATCCAACACATGCGCCACCATCAGCGAGACTTTAGAGTGAGCATGACATACTCTCAGCTGCCAAGGCAAATTCAAGTCAATGAAAGACGTACCCAGTAAATGGTAGCTTTATAGTAGATACGTAGATAGTACTCACAGTATGTGCTATGCAATTATACAATACTAGGAGATTGAATTTATAAAATGCAAAATAGTATTTTAAAATCTTCAGCAGCAACAGTACGTAGGTAGGGTAGTCGTGTGTGAAGTATTTTCAAATGCTAATCAATTTATTTATGCGTCCTGTGGAGCAGGACCAGCGTTTATACAAGCATTTTTGTCCGCGATGTAATCCCCCAACTTATAAGATGCTTGGCGGCATAGTGTGCGTTTTATGTAAGATTTGAATTTCGTTTCATTGAGTTGGAGTATGTGGGGAGGTATTTTATTGTAACATTTCATCATGCTCTTGCCGCCATCTCGTTCTGGGCCTTTATTTTAGGAGGGGATTTTGAAATTGAACTCCTTATGCGTAGATACCAAAACTAAATAGCATAGCCATCACGTAACATACGCACACACTCAAACCTCAATAGGTAGGTACCCCGTTAAACAAAACTTTTCGCTCAATCCTTCAAGGTTTAAATATTCCCATAAACAAACACGTTCAACAGTAATATAGTAGGGAAATAATAGAGTTACGGAGCAAAGGGATCCTGGGTTAATACGAGTTCCATTGGTATCTTCATTTGCATAATCCAAAATGTTGGTGGAATACTAACATTCATTTTTATGATCTCGTGTAAAAGGAGACGGTAGGTATAAAGTTAGAGCGTTGCCCTACATGAGACAACAATTTGATTTTGACGCCGGGACACACTCATGAATAATAAAATGAATTTTCTGATACATATTGAATTCAAGTAGGAACGAAATAAACAATTTCGTGTGTCACCCATTTTGAGGACAAACTGATTTTTCAATCGTCATCCCAACTTTTTCTGAAGAAAAAATAGTGGCAGTTTGACATATTTTGTCTAGAAAATATGTCAAAGTGGCATTTTTTTTCTCTCTTCTTCTAAGATTGAAAAATTGGTTCTGCGGGGTAATTGCGTAACACACTATCAGTAGCAATGGGTTTCATTTTGACAGTTCACAACATTCATTGCCTTATTTACGTTGTTGAGCAGACCAATTTTTTCGAACATATATGAAGCAATATACTTCAAAATGTTTCAGATTGATTGATAGTGTGTTATCAATTAGGGTGCCGGTCTTATTTGACTTATATCGGTTTTGAGCAGATTCACTAAACTTGTACACTTAGTACATGCTCGGAATTTCTAAGTAAAAATAATTATTACATGCCACGAAGCAATTATAGTAAAGCTGTAGAACTAAACCACATATTTTATATTTCGGCTGCGTGATTGCCTAAATACGGCTTACTATTAAAATTACTTTGGTGACGTTATAACTTAATTTAAAAGCCACGTAGATTTGAAGATAAAGTGGGAAAAAAGTGAAACTGAAAGCACTCTACTACTTTATGAAAATGACGTCACATTTTCAGAGCAAATCAAATACTTATGTTACGAAATGAAAAGACAGTCTCGTTTTATAACATTCCAGAATGCAAACTTGCAAAGTCTTCATGAAATATTATTTTACAATTTAAAAGCACTCTCACTGGTAATGCATATTCCACAAATTAAAGTTTCATGTTTTCAAAAAAACATCTCTTCTGTCTTAAATATGTACCGTAATACAATATAATAAACGGATATTTAATAATAATAAGACAACACACATTTCTACCCAAGTACTATAATGAGAATGAGATTACTATAGCAACAAGAACAAGGGGTATGGCTATTCGCACGATATCGAATTACCGTTACTGTGTATCAAACTACAATGTGCTAGATATTGAATGGCACGGTTCCCGTATAATATCATTTTATAGACTCAGTTACGCTAAGTGGAGGGTCTACTTATGTTTATAAAGACAAGTACCTGTTAGGGATTTCGCCGGTTTTAGAAGTTAACTGTATACTTTATTTAGTACAAAATGTTGAGCGTCCCTTTTGTGTCAGGCAGCGGGGAAATATTTACACATTTTGGTCACGGGATTTAAACGGTATGAGTAGAAAAATATGAAAATTTCGGCTTTGTAAGCTTTCGACCATTATGATGATCCGTAATGCTTGGTAATTATATATTATTGCGACATAGAACAGCAAATGGAGCAATACAATTGATAAGTAAGTAAGTAAAACAAATGACTGCTCAGAAAGATTTATTATCGATATTCAACGAAAATAGGATGAAGAGAACACGAAGATGTCAGCAAAAAAAATGTTAAAAAGTATTCGTTTAAAGAAAGCGAGTCATGAGAAACGCCAAAATTATGATGCAAAAGAGGCGAATTTATGAATTAAACATAAAAATCGATTGGGAAATGTATTCATGTTAAGTGTCGCTACTCCCGTTGGAGGAGTAGATTTATTCGTACATTGGAAAATCGGTTAAAATGAACAATACGAAACGGTAGCGAAGAAACAAAGTGCGAACGTCTTGCAGCCATACTTACTGTAATATTTAATGGCGCGTTGAGTACTGACTAGCATACGGCTTCTTTGCTTCGCATAATTTCCAGAAGCTAGGGGAATAATTGTAAATAAAACACCATTCCAAATTCCTAAAAAATACCACACGCCAATTTTTTCCGAGAAAACCGTTACAATATAATTTTACGGGGCACTGAAAGCTGATGTGAAATAAGTCGACTCGAGAGTCCCGAATAAGAGTCACAATTTGGGAAATTAACCTAATTTATAGTTATTAAAGCCACATTGTTCGGGTTAGGGGACATAAATCGAACGGAACGCAGTCCTGTGCGGTCCACCCAAACCTTGTCCCAAATGGATTACATTTAGGGAATAATTTGGAAAAAATAAAAGCGAAAATCGTCGTATAAGTTGAACCGAGTTCATCACGAAGCTACTTGTAGGTCGTATTAAAAATTTCTAGTCAAATTTTTTTTGTTACCCTATACTGTCCCACTGCTGGGCAAAGGTCTCCCCCAAATTCTTCCAGGAACTCTTTTCCCACGCCACGTCAAACCAGCCCTCGCGGTACGCTTCCAGACAATATATTATTTGGTGGATATTCCAACGCTTTCACGAATAACGATAGTTGGGAATGTTGGGATTAGCGGTCTCCGTAGGCGGGGGCGGGTGCTTAGGATTATGGCCATTTCAAACTACGTGATCGGGTGTTTTTATTACGGTCCTCGGGCAGTAAATGTTTTAGATATCTTTAAGAGACAGCAAAATTCAGATAAACCGTTATGAACGCAATTTATAGGCATTTTCGACTAATTTACAAGTAAATTTGTAATGAGACACTGGTAGAATAAATACATGCAGCTTGAGGCATCAGCCAGAATTTTTAGTGGCTATTATTTAAACAAAGTCAATTATTTGAATAAAGTCTACAAAGTACGATTGTCTTAAAACATTTTAAGTAAGATCGTAGATCGAGATCATTTTTCTTAAAGATAGAATATTCGAAAGAAATACTTGATAAAGACCAAGCCAATGTTTTCTTTGACTTTAAAAAAAAAGTTTATACTGTTCAGTTTTTTTTTTTGTAACAAAAGAGTCCGCATTTTATGAGTTAAAATATCTAAAACTTTCCTGTTTTGCTTAATAATAAGTCATTAAGCGTGAGACCAGAACTATGAATATAAAATACCTAAGAAACCATTTTCAGACCTAATTTACATCAATTCCGAACCTTAACAAAATTTTCACATTTCTAGATCTTACAAATGTTCTTCATAGTTAAAGCAACTAAAATTCGAAACTCGATACATTTGACTTTCAAACGAAAGACTTTAAATAAAGTTATCCGACAACGGTAAAAGGGTTCAAGTTAACGTATTGCAAACATTTTGTATTTCACAATGTGTGCGTTTAAATAAGGATAAGGCATTCGTGCATGATGTGAGACCATTTCACAGTTCGATAACCCGCTGTGGTACAGCTGGCTAGTGACGAGAAGTGCGATCGCCTGAGGCTGCACTGGAACTATGAAATTACTTTTTCATGGCTCTGTTGGGATGAAAATGTAAACGTGGGGGATGAACACACAGTCTTTTGTTATTAGGAAATATTGCGGGCTGCAGGAAAGACGTGGTGAATGCAAGCGGAGCTCAAGTCTAGCGGAAGCGCTACTCTTTTCACTAAGAATATATTTAGTACGAATAGAATTTTTGAAGTGAAAACTTCTTTAGCGGCGTTGAACACTTTTTTTGTAATGGGTATAAAATGTTAAACTCGCGTCAGGACACGTGACCTGATCGAAAATTCGTAAGACGGTAAGTTTTCACTTCTGCCGGCACTCCCGGAGTGCAATTGTTTTTTTTCATCCTGACTTTGATAAATTGAAGAACCCAAATTGAACGGAAGTTTAATCCAGCAAAATTAAAAGGGGATTATGTATGTTTATCACAGACGTCACCTTCGTAATCCTTGGAAATGCCTCTTTGAAGATACATGCCCGTCTAACATTGCACGCACATTTCGACGAAAAGGTATTTTGGTCTTATGTTGATGATGTTGGCGAGACTATCTGTGTTTGTCATACCAAAAATATTATATTATATGTGTGCTTAATAAAATATAATAAAAGTGACATAGCAACATGACTTTTCTTTTAATAAAAAATAAAATTTAACGCACCCGTAAGTTTGCTACGCAGTTCCTCACTTTATTTATTGTGGACGATATATAAAATGCGCACATCGCATAAAATTAAAAGCGTCTGGTTATGACCACGTGATGTCCATTAATTCTCGTGAATAGCAGTCATATCCACATTTTTGAGTTTCTGGAATTCGTATGAGATATCGCTATTAACGTTTTTCATAAAAGCTTTCAGAGCAAGATTATGTATGGACTTTAAAGGAGACTGACCCCTCAAACTCAAACTCAAAGCATTTATCTTTATTAAACCACTAACAGGCACTTTTAAATTGTCAAGAAGTCGGTCAGTAAAAAAATATGAAGCTAGTTTGTGTGTCCTAAGTTTGTTTCGGCATCTCTTCACGGCGGTAGTCAGATTGGAAATGTCTACTATATCTAGCATTTTTTTTTAATATGACGTGTACAAGTGATTCTGATATCCTATTTACAGAATAAACTATTTCATTTTATTTCAACAAAGGAACTCTGATCAGTATGAAGACCTACCTACCGATAAATAAAGACTTTGTTATCCTACTATCCTACTAATATTATAACGTGAAAGTTTATATGGATGGATGGATGGATGGATGGATGTTTGTTACTCTTTCACGCAAAACTACTAAACGCATTTAGATACAATTTGGCACACAGATAGTATATAACCAGGATTAACACATAGGATTGTTTTTATCCCGATATTCCCACGGGATCGAAACTTATGCGGGTGAAACCGCGGGGCGCAGCTAGTTTTTCTATAAAAGTGGATGAAAATGTTCTGGAGAGTAAACGTACGTTATCTATGTTCACATGCTTCAGAAATATTAAACTACCATCTGTTCTGTGATTTTTACTAACAAGTTCTTAATTTAAAATGAAGTGGGCGGGTTGACACATGAAAATAAAACATGAAGAAAAGTTGAAAGAAAATGAAGGAACAGACTCGTTTATAATTTACCCATTCACTGGGTTGTGGAGGTCAGATAGGCAGTCGCTCCATGTAAAATACTGGTATTCAGCTGAATCCGGTTAGACTGGAAGCCGACCCCAACATAGTTGGGAAAAGGCTAGGCAGATGATGATGAGACTCGTTTATAATTTCAGGAAAATAATGGTGGTGGTATACAGGGTGGCAGGGACACCGACTCATAACATGTTACCGTGTATTCATTACATAATTCTGGACACCCGTCGTCGAAATTTATCGTCCTTTATTAAAAAAATCTGCTGTTTCCTACGAACGTGCGACCTACGCGGTCAAAATGTATGGAACAGCTAATTTTTTTTTTATAACTGACGAGAAGTTTCTACGCAGGGGGGTCCAGAATCATGTACTGAATGAACATGAATCATGGTATCTGGTAACAGATTGCTTATCGATGTCCCTTCCACCGTGTATAAAAGTTACTGATATGTAATAAATTGCTTCCTATATTTTATTTAAATATTAGTCGTGAGTACCACTTGTACCCATGTGTAACCCACTTCATACAATATCTAGTATGGTATTGGCAACCTTGAAGTTGAGTTGTAATCGGATTGAATAACAATATACTGTTTTTACTTTATATACAACTTAAAATTCATTTATTCTATGCTCTGTTAGGATTCCTGTGAAGGTCATATTCAGCCGCTCTTATGGAAAACTTTAGACGAAAATAACTTGTTGAGAAATATGTTTATATGGAATTCAGAATATAATTTTGTACTGCTTGACTTATGTAGGTATAAAGTTTATTGCCAAACTATACTCAAATTAACTAAATGTATTGTTAAGTTTTTATAGCTTAAATACAGCATGTATCACACACGGCTACATATCAAGCTATTATATAACCGGTATAAGCTGACTTCTGATTGTACGAAAAACCCATACAATGCGAGATCAGCTAAAACTGGAAATGTATAGCTTGATGTGTGTTTGTGTACAGACCATCAAACTGAACAACTTTTCCGTGGGACCAGTGTCGGAATCGAAAAAAAAATACCTATAAAACTTCAATACTTACTAGACCCAAAAAATGTATTTGATGGTTTTGATGGCTAGTTAGAGAGACAGTTTTTCGTTTAATGGTCTGTACCTTTATATATGACCACACTGTTCTGATACTGTAGCCTAGCTATTTTTATTTAGATCATAACGTGTGATTTTTATATGAAAATACAAATAAATTCTGTCTGTCTCGTAACAACGTAACACATCACAATACATTTTTATTAGATCGTCTGTGTAATATAATACACGAACTACTACTAGTCACGAACGATACTCTTCGGGTATTCGATACGGTTGAATCGATATCGAACAATTTTCGCGCGAAACTCAGGAAGATAGGCGGCAGTCTAATGTGTTTTTAATTAAAGCGACTGGCTATCTGTGTTCAAATAAATAACATACATATACAAATAAATAAAATTGAAATGTCTGTCTGTAATGTCAGAATAACTGCTTTTTACTACATGCATATGAAAGTATATACGGTAGGTACTTATAACAAAAAATCAATTTTTCAAATCTTTGTCTGGCTGTCTGTCTGCTTGTTCTGGCTTTCTCAATCTCCAAAGAAGTAAATTATGAAAAAAAAATAAAACCCATGAAATCCAATTTGTTTACCGACATGCACGCGAATGAAGTCGCGGGCACAGCCAATAGTAAAATATTACTTTAATAGGCTCTTTCCTGTTTAATTGTGATGTTTGTACTAACCGCAGCATGGCTAAAAAGTATTCGTTTGATAGCTGGGTACGTTGTGTGGGAAAAAAACAAATTATAATAATTATATAAAACCATCCATATATGTCTTTATGGTCTTCGTGACCATAAAGACTTATCTGGCATTTGTGGAGTTTGTTACCAACGACAGTATCAACATGTTATATCTATGTGGGCTAAAGTAAAGCTCAATTCTAAAACTATTATCATATTTTTCGTAACAAAACCACCCCCTCTGAATATTCAAATTAATGATGAAAAGGGTACCTATAATCCTACGCCAATTAGCGTTGAATATTCGACATCAAAGTAGGACTGCCCACCTTCCGATAATCCCCCGTCGCGACAACCGAAGACCGTTTCGCCGAGAAAGTTGTATCTTGTTCAGCGATTTTGCTTTCATGGACCTTGAGTGAAGATTATCGCGATCGTATATCTTACTCGGCCTCGGCCTTCGGCTTAAGGGATTACTTAGGCCTGTCGAGGCACTTGGACGCCCTACCCGGTGTTCAAGTAGGCATTGAGCATTGCAAGATGTGTCAATCAAAATCAGTCCTTAGGGTCGTTACGGAGATTAGTGGTCATAAACATAGCATGGGAATAGGGAGTTAGGAAGTCGAAGTACCTACCCACTGCCGTCCGAAATACCGCCAGCCTCATAAAGAAAATATTGCTGTGACGTGTTGCTGCATTAACATTTATTGAAATATAGCTCTTATTTACTGTAGGTGTGAATTTTTTGCGGATTACAGTGTTTTTTTTTACAAAGCACTTTTTTATAACAAAAATCTAACATGCTTTTTAATAAGTAAACCGATGATATGACTTAGCAACTCATGTAGGTGTAGTCGGCTCAAAACGTTGTACCCATAAATCGACAAAAATTAATTCGAATTAATCCATGTTTCACAATATTGTTTCAATGAGTAGCTACACATTGATACAATATTGCCACAAAAATTGTAGACAATGAAATGAATTCTTGTCGATGCATATATTATGTACAGACGCCAGCAGGTCAAGCTACCCGAAACTGTCAAATATTCCCAATCAACCTTGAACCTTAATGCTTTAGCGATAAAGTTGAAAATCTATTAAAGAAATTTGACAGATTGTAGTAGCTTGATGTGCTGGCGTCTGTACATCTTTTTGAGAATATCTTTACCTAAGTAGGCATAGATGAATGCGTAGCTTTCGGGTCATCGATTTACTTAACTACATAGTTTACATGAAAAGTATGTTAAATTTTGTTTGAAAAAGTGATTTGTTAAAATAACACGGAAATCCGCTAAAGATTGACAGCTACAGTAAATAAGAGCAATATTTCAATAAATGTGTTAATACAGCAGCACGTCACGGCAATCTGCAGGCTACAGATAACTGGGCTTATGAATTATTAAATAATATTTATCATATGGCTGATTGTAATTCATTGGAAACACGACATGTCCTGAGATATTTTTGAAAAACACGTAATACCTACTCGCACATCAGATTTAAATTATGTAGATACCATGTTACCTGACTGAGGAAATGAACGTGGGTACATAATGTACAATGACCATAGGTTTAATTCAACCTATAGGTATACAGGGTGGTAGGGATGCAAAGTGAAACTATTAATTCAGCACATGCTTTCAAATTTCATATGGCAAAATTTAATTTTATGTTCTGTGTCTTATAATGTTAATTACTTAACATAGGTACCTACCTAGTATTGTATACAATTAAGTATTTTCTAACTGAACAAACAGATGCGCTGTTGGCGAGTTTGTTGCGCCACTTCTTCCCAGCGATAGCACTAGGAAGTGGTCAAGGCCGGGCGTTTTTGGGGGTATGTCTTTTGTAATTTTGACGTTTGAAAAGTGCTGATTCTCAGCCTAATTTGAATAAATGACTTTTGATTTTAAATTTATTTATTTATTAATCACAATCTGTACAAGAATAAATTAGACGGTGACCCCCAAACTAGGCATTTGCCTGTATCTTGGGGGTTGTTAAATTGAAATAAAAGTAAAATTTAACTAAACTAATATCAATTAATTTAAAAAATAAAAATAAAAAAAACTTAAAAATATACATTGCCACTGATTCTAGGTCCCATAGCGTTGAAATTTTTCGTGGGTTATCAAAAAAATAATCTGCTGTTTAATAGAAAAGTGCAACACCAACGCTGTCAAAACGTAGGTATGGGAGAGCATTTTTTTTTAATAACCGACAAAAAATTTCAGCGCCGCGTGGTTCACTATTATGAACTGAATCCGTGGTAACAAGTTGCGCGCCGATGTTCCTGCCACTGTGTATACGTACTGACTCTTTCCTTGTTTCCTTCAACAAATCCTGAACAAAAAATACGATAGCAGCTAAAATCAAGTAATGTCAAGATTAATTTAGACAGTAAACATTTTCTACATTTATCTTGACACTACTTATTTAGGTACGGTTGAAAGGAACCCTGTTAAAGTAAGTCAACATGAAGTGAGCTGGTGTGGTGATAAATGATCGTTCCTCGTTTAGATGAGAAGATGTATTTGTCCTGCGGGGTAATTGCGTAACACTTCTGCTTTCATGGCTTTCATTTTGACAGTTCAACAACATTCATTGCGTTATTTACGTTGTTGAGCAAACAATTCTTTTCAACATATGAATCAATGGATTAGCGATATCCTTCAAAATGACTCAGATTGTGATTGAAAGTGTATTACACAATTAGGGTGCTGCAGTGGACACGCTAGTTTTATCTCCCACTTTGTAAAAGTCTTCCTAGGGACTTAAATTAATGTTCTGGGCGGAAATAAAACTTAATTGAAACATTTATTTTTAGCAGATAACAATTGACATAAAAACCTACATTATTTGAACGGATGCTTACATGATTACGACATATCTACTTAGATACGTATTTTATCACGCTTGACGCGCCTTTGAAAAGGGTCATTCGGCTCCTATTCGGATACTCTCGTCAAAATGCGAACGTTTGATTCAGATTTACGAGCATTGAATCCTTCCAACTCAGCAGAAATCCGTCGAACCTGCACACCCGTCCGCCATATTAATCCGTGAAAATAAATCTCTGCTTGATACGACCCATAAATATTGGGAGTCCCCTAAATAAATCGAAGGAGTCTAATACAACAGAAACCCTTACAACTTTGTTTTACTTTGACTTTTATTTAACTTCACGTCATACACGTTAAAGTGGAAATTCGGAATATTGTAAAGAAATACTCAATAAAGAGTAAGCTAATATTTTCATTGACTTTATAAAAAGTTGAGAAGAATTCAGATTTTAGGAAAAAAGAAACAGCGGCATTTTATGAGTTCAAAACATTAACTTTCCTGATTTTCTAAGTCGTAAAGCGTAGGACGAGAATAATAATATCACTAATATAACCTGCACACTCCATATATCCGCCATATTACCATAATACGACCCATGACTACTGAAAGTCACCTAAATCAATCGGAAGAGGTTAATACAACATCAACCCTTAGGTACAACTGTCTGTTTTACTTGTAACTTCTATGTAACTTCACGTCATACACGGTAACGTGGAAAGTCGAATAAAAATCTAAATTTAGTTAGGAGTTCTTTAGAGAAGTACCCAATGCCGGGGGTCCTATGGGGATCGTTACTAGGCCGCGGTGGTTTCAGCTGACGGAGTTTTTATTGTCACCGACAATAAAAACTCCGTCAGGGAGTCCGAAAAGGGAGATAGATCTAAAACGATCTGGAGCGTGTATCTGTGCATCACGTTATCTGGTTCGACACCATCAAAGTGTTGTTGTTCGACTTTACGACACTATGCACGACAGGCGCGAGGGCAATGTGGCGCGATCCACACGAATTTAAAGTCCACTCAAATTACCCGTGTTTATGGTTGAACATAATACATGCTACATTTTTCCATTGCTCTATATTCCAAGATTTTCCATGAACTATAAACTGTAACTACGTCGTCAGCTCTTGAATGTTATTGATCTATTATTCATATACTTACAAAGTTATCTAGTTTTAGTTGGAATTCTAAGTTTTGCTAAAGTTTTCGAGTATTGCTAAGCATAAAACAATAGCAGTATCATCTAAAGTTTACCATAATCAAAATATATAATGAAATGGATGGAAACATTTAAACTTTTAATGACATAATAAAATTACGGACGCGCAATGAATTCTTTTTATTTCTACCTTTGTCCTAATCAGAATATAAAAAGAGGGGGAACTTTCTTAATCAAAGAGACTAGAATCGAAATAAATTAACGTCAGTAGCAGAGTTCATGCAAGCTTAACGACTTAGAAATCAATTCATTTAGCCCGTGTGGTTCTGTACCAATAGGTACCTACAGAACCACACGGGCTAAATGAATTGATTTCTAAGTAAGTAAGATTTCTAATTCATGTCAATGCCATCTATGGAAATTTTACGGAAATATTTCACTGATCCTCTAAAAACTTTTTGACTATGTAATGATGAACACTTTCTTTTATTAATGAATATTGAGCGAGCGCTAGGTACATCTAAGTTGGTCGCAGTTGCTATAATAGTATGTTTTAGTCGATCAAAATGGGAATTATTAGAGGTTCAATTACAAGCCAATAAAAATACTGTGTACTAGCTGCGCCCCGCGGTTTGACCCGCATAAGTTTCGATCCCGTAGGAATATCGGGATAAAAAGTATCCCATGTGTTAATCCTGGTTATAAACTATCTGTGTGCTAAATTTCATCCAAATCCGTTCAGTAGTTTTTTCGTGAAAGGGTAACAAACATCCATCCATCCATACAAACTTTCGCATTTATAATATTATTAGTAGGATTTACAATGCGGCAGGAATATCGACGCGCAACCTGTTACCATGGATTCAGTACATGATTGTAAAACCATGCGTTGAAATTTCCGTCGAATATAAAAAAAAAAAAATGAATGCCGTTCAACAGCCAATCTAGTCACTTGACATGAGACATGAGTTTGACAGTCTATTAAGTTAACCTAATAAAATAACCCAAACGGAATTATTTTATCTTATTACTTCAGGTATACCTATTAGATTTAATCATTACAGATTTTTCTTGCATACCAACGTAATCAGTAAATGTTAAAATATGTTATGTGGGTAGATTATAATTGGAATTTGGTTTTCATACTTCATTACCTTGTTTCAAACCTCATTATTATGTTGTTTGAATTTTGTTCTAATTTGGGCGCAAAAAACGAAAAAGCTGACTGTGAATGTTATAGACCTACTGATGCTGTTTATGATATTATTCAAATTAAATAATTGACTACACAAACAGAATTCTTGTTACTCAGATAAAGATGATTTTGGAATAAACTGTTCAACCTACACGAACAATATCCGATGGCCAATCTGGATCTCGAATGTTCAATTACAAAATCTTGTTACCGTTTTGTCGTAAAAACGAATAGAAAAAGAAATATCTTAGGTACTTATACATTCGAATTTCAAAGACAGCCCTTATAATAATAAGTTCACGTTTCACTAGACACAAAAAGGTAGGTAAGGCAATAAGTCTAAGAAAGAAAAATCTTTTTAAAAGAAGCAGTTGCAAATTTTCTTAAGGCCGGGTGGAGTAATAATTATGACTGGGTTAATTACTGCGGTTTACTGTTCAAATAGCTGAGAGAAAAACTGTCTGGGAATAAATGAGCGTTGTAATATTATCCTCGGTAAGGTACACCAGCACCCCAATTGCATAATACTCGTTCACAATCCGACGAATTTTGAAGGAAACTCCTAAACGATTGCTTCATATGTTTGAAAAAATAGTCTGTTCGACAACGTAAATAACGCAATGAATGTTGTTGTACTGTCAAAAAGAAAACCATTGCTCACTAAAAAAAAAATACTCACTAATACTGTTAGTGTGTTACGCAATTATCGTACAGCGCCTTAACTGCATGAATGAAAAACTTTCTTTTACAATCTGAAGGATTTCGAAGGAAACTCCTATTCCATTGCTTCATAATGTTTGAAAAAAATTTGTCTGCTCGACAACGTTAATGACACAAAGTTGGTTAGCTGGAAGCAGATAGCGTCATTACTGCGCTTAAACAGATAGGTAAGCTCGACTCAACATACCAATGTAGCATAAACTTCAATACAATGATTCGACGCAAATGCCGCCATGTGTAAAGAATGGGCTGTAGCAATCAATAGCTCACTTTCAACCGAAACAAGGATTTATTGGTCCTTTCCTAACGGAAGGAGAAAAAACTGGTCGTTTAGACTTTGGCCAAATTTTTCTCTCCGATGTATACAGATAAAGAAAATTGGGTTCTAGTTTCTGCTTTTTTATGTATGACTGAAAATCTGGAACGAATTTTGTCAAGCAAAAATTTTTCCTTTCAATAATTTTTGGGGAATTCTCAATTGACACCAGATTCTTTTTGTTTCTCTTTCTGTGCCACAATATTTCGAAAATACTCTAATTTTTATTATAAATTATATTTTCTATTATATAAATTCGTAAAATATGGTATCGACAAAAATACTGTGCTCGAATAGCTCCTAAATTATAAATAATTGCTGAACATATAGGGGAGTGTTTCGGAAAGACCTTGAAAAAAATTCATTGCACGTCGCGTCGTTCTGTGGGCCACCTGAATCAGTTCCCAAGAATTCCGTAGTTAAAGATAAAATAATATTTATTGCTGGCCAGTAACCCGCGATAAATTAAGTTCTCCTTTATTGCCAGTAAGCCTGGCCTCTGGGGTGGTGTCATAGAACTTGCGCAGGATAAATCATAATTAGAACAATGAACATTTATAGTCCGTTCACAGATAATTTACCTCTGACAGCAGCAACCTAACATCAACCTTATTGAAACGATAATAAAGATCACAGTTATTTTGACAGACCAGTGGCAGCAATCCAATAGTAACCTTATTAAAATGAGAATAAAGATCACTGCCGTTGAGAGTGATGCAAAATCAGAAGTAAAACAATTGTGAAAGAACGTAGAAATGAAATTGAATTTTAAAGCGTGTTTCTATATGACTTGAACCTCTCTCTTGGTCCTTGGGCTTCTGTTAAGACGAAATTTCGCATTTTGATTCACAGTCCATTGAACTAGGTACCTACTAGAGGCGTCATCGGTAAACGATATTGAGACGATTGGAAAAAAGTGCAATGGAATGTGAACGATTCAATGGTTTATGTAACGTGGTTCGTTTTGTGTGTGACGGATGAAATCAAAATATCGAAAAAAGATTTTTTACATACGAATGCTAAAATACGTAATGCAATTAAGCACCATTTCACTAAAACGTTAGGCCCAATTATATTGATTATAATGTGCCTGAACAGTCACAAAACTCACACATAAAAATCTCTTCTTTAAATTCAAGGAAAAATCTTTATGAAAAAATTTAATGTAGACCACATTAAATTTTACATTATTTGCATCACAGTGGCCCCGCATAAAAATATTAAAAAGTTTCAAAACGGCACCAAGCACGATGTTTTATCCGAATTGGTAGAATTAAAAAGTTATTTTTACTTAAAGAAGGTTGAATATTGTTTCATAAAAAAAATACAAACTGTACCACAGGCTTACGTAAGTTTAAATGCAGCAGAGCAAGCATAATAAAAGTAATCTAGGACTATGTCTAATTGCACAATTACAATTTTGTGTGACAGTTTTATTACGTTCTAGCTGACCCGACAGACGTTGTCTTACCCAAAGATCTTGAGTTCATACAAAACGCCTATAAAAAAAGGACAATCAGATTTTTCCGAATTTGAACATCTTCCGGGAGACTTCCAATGTTTATTTCTATAGAAACCCAATTCGAACGATTAGGAACATTTTAAAACAAAAAAAATGACAAATCGGTCCAGCCATTCTCAAGTGATGCATTTGCACGAACAGCATTTCATTTTTATTTATACATACATGGGTAGAGACATTTCAGTGAGAGATATTCCGAACACGACAACACAAGACTAAGCAGTAAATCTGAATGTAAATGCACTTTTGATTTACTTGTCTCCGCGTTCGCGCGTTGTTTATTCTTAGGTATCCTAGCTTTTCAGATTCATATGCTGATCTTGCGACTTAAATTTATATAAGGGTTTATAAATGTTGCTCAAAGATAAGTAATGATTAGCGACTGTTTAACCACAACAACAACATAACTCACGTCAACATAATTGAAGTTTAAACGTCTCTTAACTTTAAGCAATGTTTACTTATCTCGTAAATAATGGGGAATGTTTATAGATGTACTAGCAGCGCCCCGCGGTTTCACCCGCATAAGTTTCGATCCCGTGGGAATATCGGGATAAAAAGTATCTTGTGTTAATCCTGTTTATAAACTATCGCGGTGTACCAAATTTCATCAAAATCCGTTCAGGAGTTTTTGCGTAAAAAAGTAACAAACATCCATCCATCCCCACAAATTTTCACATTTATAATACTAGCTGTTCCCCGCGGTTTACCCGCATAAGTTTCGATCCCGTGGGAATATCGGGATAAAAAGTATCTTGTGTTAATCCTGTTTATAAACTATCTGTGTACCAAATTTCATCCAAATCAGTTCAGTAGTTTTTGCGTGAAAGAGTAACAAACATCCATCCATCTATCCATCCATCCATACAAACTTCCGCATTTATAATATTAGCAGGATCTAGGTATGTTTTGTTTGCAACTGCAGTCTATATTTCAGTGAGAGAAATTCTGAACACGACAGAGCAGTAAATCTAAATGTAAATGTATTTTTGATTTACTTGTCCGCGTTCGCACTTTTGTTTATTCTTATCCTGGCTTTCGAGCTTGGCATGCTGATCTTTAGTGTTGGAAATGTTTCTTTATTTTATTATAGGGTTGAAACGACTGGAATTGTAACCAATAGGATAAGTTCTAGGTGTCCTTTAGGCACACCTCTGCCTAACCCTTTAGAAATTACAGGCGTCATGTTATGTTATATTATGTTATATGAGTGTAGGATAACAAAGACATCAGCCTTCGCGTCAGAAACATAATATGTTTGTCAAATGGTTCTATTGTCTATTACCTACAGGTTTTGCAAACAAGGGCGAAGACTTACAAATATAATAATATGTAAAATATTATCAAATTGCTTAGTAAATAGACAATATTTTTTCATCTTAATAATTTGTTGAACACAGTAAGATTTAGTGTGACGAGTAGTGTATAGACGCCAGCACATCAAGTTACCCGAAACTGACAAATTTTCCCAATCAACCTTGAACCTTAACGATTTAGCCATAAAGTTGAAAATCTATTAAAGAGATTTGACAGATTGTAGTAGCTTGATGTGCTGGCGTCTGTACATGAATACATACTAATTAAACCTTCGTCACATGAGGGTAGGCAGAAACCACAGAACGCCACCTGCTACGATCCTTACATGCTCCGTTTGCTTCGTTTACATACGCACATACATCTGCACATAATTGCGAAACACACTAACAGTAGCAATGATTTCCATTTTGGCAGTTCAACAACATGCATTGCGTTATTTACATTGTTGAGCAGACTTTGACGAACATATGAAGCAATGGATTAGGAATATCCTTCAAAATCATTCAGATCGTGTTTGAAAGTGTATTACGCGAAAAGGGTGCTAGTCAATACACGCACGCCGAAGTGGGTATAATAGGCACAATTATAAAAATACCAACAAAAGATAATTCAATTATCTTTTCTAACCCCACGACTTTGACTTACAACATTAGTAATAGGTACGATGTTCACACACTCCGCACAGATTTTCCCACGTCACGACTGTTGAGTGTGAAGATAACGATTGTTTAGACTGAACACGTAAATTACCATCGTTTACGTCTCTCACACCTGAACACGGGTAATTAATCAAACGGCGGTCATGGCAGTGATTAGTTGGCACTCGACTTAACCGCGTGGGGACGGAAACTCGTGGCTAACGAGACAAGAGGCCTGAGTATTTAATTAGATTGTAGTGTCAAATTCGTAGTAATAGTAGAAATAGGTATCATCATAAACAGCATGTAATGTTCCCACTGTTGGGACACAGGCTTCCTCTCTTTCGAGAGGGTGTGGGCCACGCGGGCCCAGTGCGGGTTGGTAGATGTCTTATGATTTTTGGTTTACTTGAGAGCAGTGACGATAAAATTATTTACACAAAGTAAAGGCGCCAGCCTGGGTTCGAATCCACGACCAACAACTCGTATGTCGGGGTCATTGCCACTGGGCCAGTCAGGGAAATTAATTGTACTTATATCAAATTGACATGCTGCGTAAAATTGGGTAAGGGGTCATTCGGTCCACTATGCCCGGTTAAAGTCATTTCATAGATCTGTCATAAAATAACAGCTGACATTCGAATATACCTACGGACAATTTTAAGTTGGTACATTGATGGATTATATTACTTATCTGGTTGACATGTGTTTACAAGATATTTTAAATTGAGAAATTCACCAAGAAATGCAAAATGCACATCGCATTGAAAAGCTAATTGGCAATCACGTCAACTAAACGCTCGCCAGATAAAAAATCTGCGATCTCTAACTTTTCTCATTTCTAAGATACCTTCTGCGCGCGATTTCGTTCGCGTGAAGTTTCTCGGTTTAAAATATAGGTACCCTATAGCACTCAGCAATAGTGTAACTTTCTATCAGTGAAAGATTTTTTGTAATCGTATCAGCACCCTGATTCCGTAACACGCAGATTGTGTTTGATAAATCTCAATCTGAATAATTTTGAAGGACGCTAAACCATTGCTTCATGTCTTCCAAAAATTTGTCTGATCAACAACGTAAACAACGCAATGAATGTTATTGAACTGTCAAAATGAAAGCTATTCCTACAGTTAGTGTGTTTCGCAATTACCCCGCAGGAGGTCTACACCCTACCTAAGCACGAAATCCGTAGTTCGTGTCACCTACCAACATAATATTAGTTTGGGCTTAATATAAATATTTATACTGTGGTTTGAAGTACGAACTAAGAATTAATGACAGCATGATTTGACAGTTGTCCTTAATTTTGATGTGTTTTGGCCCGTCTAAAAAAAAAATAATTAATCGGGCGTAGGGTTCACTCCAGAGTATCGGATTACTTTCGGACACGTCCGTGTTTTCGTTAACGGACTTAGCGAGTAGTCTGCAGTTCCCAGAACACCCCCTTCATACAAACTCAAAAAATTTAATCTTTTTTAATGAGAGAATAAATTAACTGTGATTGCTATCTTAACTGTTAAGTCTGGAACAAGATAATCCCAGCAGCTACGTAATTTAAGTCAGAAAACAATGTTTTATAATAATTGAATTGAATGAATAATAACTATAGTATCTACCTACCTAGGGTAATAATAGTATCTACCCTAGGTAAGTAGATACTATAGTTATTATTCATAAATTAACAATTAGGTGTGTAGTTTGCTAAACTATGGCTTCGGAAAAGCAATTATCAAATAATAAAATATCCTGATTCTGTTTCACAATGTATAATAATTTTAAACAAAAATTTATATAGAAAAATATAATTTCCGAATATAATTATTCCAAAATGTGACAGTTTTGGTACAGCAGCCTAATTGCGTGATACACGATAATTATTTCTTTCTTTCTTTCTTTGTTTCTTTCTTTGATTCTCAATCTGAATCATTTTAAAGAATATTGCTAATCCATTGCTTTATATGTTCGAAAAATTTGTCTGCTCAACAACGTAAATAACGCAATGAATGTTGTTGAACTGTCAAAATGCAAGCCATTCCTACTACGTAATTACCCCGCTGGTCCAGAGCCGGTGGTGTTTTTTTTTTTGTTAGCCTACATTGTGTCCCACTGCTGGGCAAAGGCATCTGGTTTTTCCTTCCAAACCTCCCTGTCTTGTGCGATCTCTGGCCATGTTGGTGGTGGTGTTATTATTATTATTATACCATAACGGCACCACCGTTATTAATTTTAATTATTTTATCAGGACCACAATACATTAACAACATTAAAACAGATTATCCGATGATGTACGCTTTGATAAGAAGGTATCAGTATGATAATTTAAATACTTAATCTAAAAATAGGTATTAACTTTTATCTTAAAACTCTCAACTAGGTCGCATTTCTTTTTTAAATACAATTAAATTCGGTTTACAGACATTTAAAACCACGATAATATATAAGAGTACTGTAGTGCTATTCTGTAAAAATCTCACTTAGATGAAGTGAGCTCGAACGTGAGCTGTCAGTAGCATCAGGTGGAATAACAGCAGTGCGATTCTGTAACCATCTCACCGTGAAAACTTAGGTGAAGTGAGCGTGGAGTTAGCTGTCATTCCAACTAATGGTAAGGGATTGACACTGTTGACAGCTCACTCTAAGCTCACTTCACCTAACTTTTCACGGTGAGAATTTTACAGAATCGATCGGCAGGTCACTTGAAGCTCACTTCACCTAAGTTTTCACGGTGAGATTCTAACAGAATCGACCGCCAGATACACATGGTTATATTAATCTTCAGTTCACGCGTAGTGGGTTCGGGGAAATTTACATGACACAACATCATGCTTGTAATCCCGGATGTGTTACGCAGAGCCGCAGACAAATGTCTGAAAATGACAGTTGTTGTGATTTGAATATACGGACAATTTATGTTGGTAGTCAATTTGCTTAACACTTAATTTCCTTGTCCTTTCCATATAAAATAGGTCTATGTCTCAACAGTGGGAAAAATAATACCGATTATGTTATAGGTATCTACAATGCAAGCACAGTAAGATTAATGAGAAAAAGCTACGCCATTTTGCACCTTAATTAAAAGTTTTCACTAAGTATTTGAAAATCGAATGAGTCATAAATTCTCTCGCACTAAATAATTGGTTCTAAAATGAGTTTCTAAAATAGGGTTGACCAATGCTAAAATGAGTTTCTATAATAGGGTTGTCCAATGCTAAAATAAGTTACTAAAGTAGAGTTGCCCACATTTCTTAGGATTAACGTAGCTAGTCTTTTTGTCTTTAATCGAACGGCCCCGATAGGTTATTTGATTTTATCATTACTCCCTGCGTATTGGTTTTCTTCTCAGCACGTGAATTATGATTATTGGTAGAGAAAGGACACTAATTAGGATTTAAGGAGGCCATTTATCACTGACTAGCTATCTGTTAGGGACAAGCTAAGGAGAAACGTTCCTCTGTTACTTAGAAAAGAATTGATAAAAGAGTGAGTAATTATTATTTTTAGGGTTCCGTACCCAATGGATACGAATGGGACCCTATTACTAAGACTCCGCTATCCGTCCACCTTTCACAGGGCTGTATCTTTTGAACAGTAACAGGTAGACACTTGAAATTTTCACAGAGTGTGTACTACTATGACCGCTATAACCACAAACAATAAAATTAAGTTGTATTAAATATTGTACGGCGGTACGGAACCCTTTGTGAGCAAGTCCGACTCGCACTTGGCTGCTTTTTTGGTAAATATTGTTTTTGGTACAAGTGCTTGCTGTACCTAAAGTGCGGCCGACGAGAGAATGCCATCTTGACACCTGTCAAGTTTCATACAACCCAATATGTGTTTTGCGAATTTGATATTTATTAGCTACTAGAAATGTCTAACTGACCGGCGTTTTTTAATTTACAGTCCAGCCACCGACTCGGTGGCTGGACTGTAAATTAAATTAATACATTCTATGTACCGACGCTGCCTAGTAACGGTTTTACGTAGAATTACCTCGCAAAGTAATATCTGAATTCAAGGGTCTGAATAGTTGAAACGTTATCCGAAGAAAAGGTGCTAACGAGAAAATACCAGTGTATTACATAAAGCGTCTGCCTACCTATCCGATTTATTAATATTATTATATTAATTAAATATGGTGTTTTAAAAAGGATTAATTTTGTCACAGAAAAAAATGTAAAAGTAGGTAGGTCTGTAAAAAATTGAGCAGTAACAAATTCACAGTTTTTTTATCCAGCACGTTGACAATTTTTTTTTTGTTTTTCTAAATGGGCCTGCTCTTGGCCTCGATCACGCCTGATGGAAAGCGATGGATGAGGTCTATGATGGAACGAGCGTGTCCAGAAAGAAGATGCCTGTTCACTCTTGCTTTTAAGGCAGACAGATTAAATGTGGGAGGGAACACAGAGAGTTCCACACTTTTGTATTACAATTCTATCAAGAATATAATATGTGTAACAAAACGCGTTTGTTATTCTTGTTATTAACTGTGACGAGATTATCACAACCTCTACGGGTTATCCTCTTTACGCTTATTAATAATGCAATTACTTCGTCAGGCTACCATGTCGCGGGCTACGTCACGATTGTGACGTAACGAATTGAATTCAGGCTGATTTTTGAGCCTAAAATTAGTCTGTATTATATTTGAACTAAGAATTTGAGATAATTGCAAGTTATGGAACAACAAACTGAATTTTATACTTAACAAATTCCATTTCAAATTCCATTGCAACCAAAAATTTAATGAGACCTTTTTGTTACAAATGGTCACTCAAAAATCAACTTAGAAGACATTTCACTAAAGTAGATAACTGATTAAGTGGCAATGGAATGTAAATTGTTTAAGATTATGAACACTATTATAGTTATAATCTCGCATAAACTAAACGTCATTATTATCATACAAGCCATGTGCTCGATGGGATTTCCCAACGGAAAATTACGACTTTCATACAAACTGTCGAATCTCCTATTAAACCCCTTTAGTGGATTAAGTTTAAAAAACCCTCCCTTATTGCTCAAAACCCTTTTAGTGGATTAATTTTCAAAAACACCGTTCCTTATTGCTCACCCAGTCTTCCATACAAACTGTCGTCTCCTATTAAATCCTTTTAGTGGATTACTTTTCAAAAAACCCTTCCTTAGTGCTCACCCAATCGTTATATAAGGAACCCTTGTGCAAGATTTGATGCTTCTAAACCTTCTTTCTTCTTCTGTTTTGGCTGTGCGTAGTCTGTCAGTGAATGAATGAATTGAAGTTTTTTTTATTTATTAAGGGGGTTTTATAAATTGCATTTTGTCTTGTTTTCTACGGTCTGAATAAACAACCAGCCTGTATTTATCCTATGGAAACAAATAGTGTTATCAGACATAGGTAGGTTCACAAGATTTTTTTTGAAAAAGTTAGGAACAAGACTAAATAAATTCGGATGAAACCAAGTTTTACCAGTTTCACCATAAATAGTTATATTGCTTTTTTTTCTTTATCTTAAAACTTGACCTACGGTATACATTTTAAAATTTAGTTCATGAATATTTGTATATTATATTTCTAATCTATCAGTTAATATTACACTTCTTGACTCCATAATCGAGCAACTCTGCCTTTTTTTTATATAAAGGTATGTAACTTTTCGATGTTCGTGAATTCATATTTGGAAAACTGATGACACCAAAATGATGGCCAGAATGTCGGCTTTAAAACTGCCTAAAAACCTTTTTGGACTCGGTAACTATTTTGATGTAGGCTTTCATATCTCACATGGAAGGTTGTATGTTTAAAGACGTATATACATATAATATTAGTGACAAATGCGGTCACGATACATACTTACCTGCTGCCGAAACTGTCAGTGTGTAAACATATTACGTATCATTATTATGTATTATTATAATGAAGCTAATGATTCTATTGTGCTGTTTGTACGCACTGTCAATTATAATAGTATTTATTTATCTTATTGATGTTTATACGTGTTCCTGCTAGTTCAAATACCTACACACTTATAATGAATGGTTGAGGGTATTTGTTTTTTTTTGCGAAGCACCTTCATAGTTATAATTTATTATTGAGGGTATTTCTTTTTTGCTTTGAATTGGTGCAGTTTAACATAATTCTTGCATACTTTACTTACAGACGTAAGTACAACATTTTATAATTAGATAAACAATAGGTACAGTCTACAGAAGGACAGCGCTATTTGCCATTCTTGTCAGACAAATGATTAAGTCGTAAAATCGTCATGTTTTGCAACTTTAATTGCTACTATTGTATCACGCACTACTTAGTAAGTAATCTGCGTAGATAATTATTCCTTTAAGTACTTATACCTAAATCAACAAAACGCGCGTGGTGATTTATAACTAAACATGTTAAGATTTCATTTCTCTCATAGAATATAAAATCCAGCATGTAGTTAATTGCACATTTAGATGCGGATGGTAAGCCGTGTGTTCTCGTCATTCGCCCATGCGTATCAAGACGACTGAGGTTACTTTACTTTATAAAACTACCGCTCGTACAAAGTAACGTTTTTAAATAACGTAAAAATAATTTTAATTGCCCTTCCGAATGGCATTCTGCATCAACGCCGGCACATACTGTTTCATATTCTTACCAGCAAGGTCAGCATCAGCATCAGATCCGTAAACAAAAACCGGATTCTATACGTCACTCTCAAATCCAAGTAAGCGAGGCATATTTTATCGGCACATATGTATAACAAAACAATGCAGGCGACAGTAACGTTTACTTGTTATTTCCTGCTTTAGTCGAGAAAGAAACACAACGAAACTACACGCGTTACGAACAATGTACACACGGACACGAGGAGACATAATTACCGGCGACGCAACTAATAAAAAAACACACTAAAAACAAATGCTATTCCGTGGAGTCAAGGCTATGAATTAGCAACACATTCCATATATGTAATCGTTACGCGAAAACAAAAATCTTACTCGAAAAAACTTCACAGACAAAAAGATACAACTGTTAATAATAGAACGTTTAAAACTATCGAACGTCGCCGTGCACTGAGCGTGCTATTCGGCGGTGTTAATTGCTAATCGGACGTTATCGGGAAATGTAGGTAGGTGACATTTCGTAGGCATGTGCCTGACTGTGTGCGGAGGGCGCGCCGCGGCAGCAGCGCGCTCACTCGCGGTTAGGAGAGGACTGTGCGTGCAGCCCGCTAGCTCGCCGGCCCGGCCCGCTCGCGGCGGGAGCGGCAGCGACGAGCCGAGCGGAGCGGGCCGGCTGCCCACCGGAGCGGAGCCGACCCGGCCCCAGACACCAGCCCGGCGGACGTCGAGCTCGTCTCCTCGCCTGGCTGATGATGAGCGCACCGACCTGAATCATCCCTCGCGCGTTAATAACTTTAATATCACTCATATGTCACTCGTCGCCGCTGACGTCGCGATCCACGCGACCTATCGTAATGCAACCTTATATTATGTCAACGCAAATGTTACCGTCCTTGACTAAATGACTGTTTAAGCGGCTATTGATATCTGAAACCTTACATTAAATTGAAATCGGATATGCCTACCGAACGTACGAAATTTGCACATTGTACGACGTACCTGTATCGCGTAGCCATACTTACTATACGTAGTATTGTTTTGTATGATTGCGATTTGTTTGTTGTGGTTCTTATCTACTGATATCAAGTCTTTATTTAACTTAGGCATATCTACAAGTACCAACAGCCTATTAACACAGTTTATATCAGTATTTACAATCAACATAGTTTGTATTAGCATCGTAATTGTCATATGGTTTAAACATTTACAAAAACCGCTCCCGAGGGAATCACTGAATGAAATTAATTATTTATACAATAGTCAGTGGGTGAGTAGACATAAATTGTCCAGCCGTATCTAATTAAACATTAGTTTAGCGAATAGCTGGTATAAATGACACCGTTAAGTGATTGCATATCAGTGAGTAAATTGATTCACACTTATGTACATACTTACCGAAATTGATATTAGATACAACACAAGAAATTTCGCTAAAGTCTATATAATTTTAGCGAAATTTCTGATTGAAAAACCTATCCACTATCTTTAGTAAAATATATTGTATACTCTAGAATCGGATCTAAACAAACTCTTTCGTAAATTATAATAAAACCCTGACCAAACGTTTGTTATCTCTGAGGAAGTCGTATGCATTACAGACATAATCAACCAGAGGTTCGTGACTTTAAAGTGTTCGAATTAAAAAGTTAGTTAGGTATTCATTTAATTAAGTACATTCTGCGTTATTCTGTTAACCAAGTGTTATGTTTATTTAGGGCAAACGATTAATTGGTTGTTGATATATGTATACTAATTACGGTTTTCTTAGTCACCGTATCGTAAACTGTTCGATACAAAACCGGCTTTTGACTGGTATTGTTGTATTCCTAATGTGTGTACCACAGTTGTTATCACCGGTTCATATTTCGGTATTTGTTTGTCAAGTTTGTTAACTTTTTTAAATTGAATATGTATTGCGTCTGAATAATTAATGCGCATATTTCTAATAACTTATCGTATTTAACAATTATAATCACATCACTATTTTTTGAGTGAATAACAGTATCTACCTCCCACCGGATAGACAGTGCTGCCCTCACCCGGTCGTAGTAAGCATACTCGGCGAAAAGTTACGCAAATTACCCTCAGTTTAGAATTATCATTTTATGTTTAGACTCGTAAATGATAAATGTTTAGATCTACATAAGTTATATTATATTATTGTAATGTTTTAGCCTGTGCTCCAAATAGTCAGTGAGTGCATTATCTTTAGTAGGTAAACAATAGTAGGTATGCGTTTAAAGTCAGTGCTAAGACTTTTGTGCTTTTTTTGAATATTAGTGTGTTTTTTATGGACTTATTATATGTATAATGTTTATAGAATAGTAAACTTAGTGTAAAATGTTAATAATAAAGAATTTTAAATTAAATCAATGTCTTTAAAAAAAAATCAGATTGTGGTTGATAATGTATTACGCAATTAGGGTGCAGTTATTTTAAGAATCATAAGTTAGTATAAACTACGGAACTTCCTGAACACAGTGGTTACTGGTTTAGTCTCACTCAAACATTTAAGCGTTGTCAATGTAGGTCATTGTATGCAGACCTTATCAGATATTACCTACCCATACAATAGATGTGCAGTAAACAAAGTAAATCATAATTTATATTTATTTTATACAGAGTGCTTGGGACATCGATGCGCAAACGGACATGAAGTCAGCACATGATTCTAGAGGGGTACAGGTAGAAATTTTGACTCGGTTTATTTTATAGAAAAGTGCAATACGTAATAAGTGCATTCAAAATGTAGGTATCGAACAGCAATTAAAAGAACATAACGGACGTAAAATTACAACGGTTCAGAATCTAGTGTACTACGAAGTCTACTACGAAGTGCAAAGTGCGAATGATCGGATCGGACCGACATGTGTCGGTCCGATTAATGTGTTGTGTATTTTAATTTGTGAAAAATGCGAAGCAAGTTCGGATCGGCTCAGTTGGGTTGGGACCATAGTCAATATTCGAAAGAGTGTAGGAGTGTAGGATCGGGACCGACCGAACCAAATAGTAACTTCGTAGCAGGAGACGGCCGAACATTCGGCCGATACCACTTCGGAGTAGACCCCTTGAAGTCATAGTTACAGTTAGCGCGTTGATGGGACATCGACCTACCACCCCGTAGGCACTACCGGTCTACGTATCTTTGTTATCAATACTACTTATAATTAAATAAAATTCATCGTTTTGTTAAACTTCATTTATTATTTAAAACGGTAAAGTTTGTTTGCATAAAAATATGAATGTATATACGTTAATTATTGAGCTCGAAATTTAACGCATTTAATATAAATTTTCATGTAAATCTACATTGATTACAAGTTGCTCGTAGGTAGGTACATTAAAATTAATATGCTTATGCAAACTGGATATTATCGTGTATCAACTTAATTACCATTCTTTTGACGCACTTGGTCACGTAAATTAAATTGTGTTTACGAAAATATACTGAAAATGCCCTAGAAATCGAATCATTTTCGTAGGTTCGTTAAAATGATTCGACTACCTACTACAACCGAAAAAAGTTCACCGTTTACAGTGATTTTTAAAAGGGACTTTTTTAGCAGCTCTAATAACCATTAGTTATAAGAAAATAGTGCTGTATTTTTATTCTTATGTTTAATAAACATTGGTACATTTTTGAAAAACATCTTTTGCAGGCAACCGACGTGCTTTGCTCGGACAGACCAGCGGTTTAATTACGTAATGTCTTCAATTTTGACAGTTCGGCAACATTGATTGCGTTATTTACGTAGTTGAGCTGACCAATTTTTCAAACATACGAAGCAATGGATTCGGACTATCATTCAAAATCCTCTGGAAAGTGATTAGAAGTATGTTACGCAATTATAGTGCTGGGAAGCATGGCAGAAAAGGAAGGAGGCCTACAGTGGCTACAGTCAGCAATGGGTGGAACAAGGCTGCCAATGATGATGTTGAAGGTGTTTTGGAGGTGCAATATAAAGCTTCGGTCAAGCCTGCGCGACCAAAGTGACTGCGAAGCGGGAGCGCCAGTCGCGCGGCGGACGCTGCTCGTGTTTATCTATGGCACCTTGCACACTTACGCGACCGCTGTAGTCGCGTAGGTATTTATTTTTTTTGGGTGGTAAATCATCAAATAACTTCTCCCGCTCTGGGCGGAGCAAGAGGGCATGTCACTTTTACTGTCTAAAACC
Source organism: Apamea monoglypha (assembly GCA_911387795.2). Lineage (NCBI taxonomy): Eukaryota > Metazoa > Arthropoda > Insecta > Lepidoptera > Noctuidae > Apamea > Apamea monoglypha. The sequence continues at coordinate 9,250,743 of OU426918.1, forward strand.
CATACGTGTTTCTTCAGCCCGTGCCCGGGACCACGGTAACTTTTTCGAACAACCCGCGACCCTGGCAGCGCGTAGGCACAATAATTAGGCACAACGCGAAACTAAGCTTAGGTGACGCTTAATTTCGCGTTGTTGAAGCTCCCGCTTCGTGTACTTGACGCGCAGGTTTGGCCGAAGCTTTATGAATTTCATAAACTACCTTAATTACTCTGACAAACACAAGCAGGTACTTAACACACAGTAGTGCTCAATTAAAGCGTGAAATTGTCGTAATTATAGTTTCCTCGCCTTCAGCCACTTGACGTGCGTATTAACCAAACTTAATGAGCACGTAAGTACACTCGTCAAATGTATAACAGCGCACGACTAATTATTCAAACGATTATGACTTCTGTTGATTTATGTTTATTGGACTTCATGCATGAATTATTGGTATTTAACTATGATTCATAAAGGTTAAGAAACCAATAAAATATATTTTTAATAAAAGCGAGCCGGGTTTTTTAGAACTTGGCAGAACATCGAGGTAAGTTAAATATTAATATATTATACACGCAAACCATAAGGAATAAATTCCCTAAATGATATTGTAAACCGCATCAAAGTTCGTTGTGTAGTTTAGAAGAACAACGCCGTCACACACGAAAACCGACTTTATTTTATAATGTGTACCTATAGACGTAGATATATAGAAGATATACATACATAGATATCTTTGGATGTTATTTTGATATTCATTTATGATTATCCAGGATTAAAGTCGGCCACTGGTCGTTGGTTTTTCCAGCTCATCCCGCCATCTTCTTTTTTAGCCCTGGGTCGAAGGAGCTGGAAGTTATGGGGCCTTTGCCCAGTAGTGGATGATGCAGGCTAACAGTAACAGTATTTATGATTATAATATTACCTGATGATTGGAAACAAAACATAGAAACCTAGTTACCTAAAGACACAAAAGAACAAAACAAAGGAGTTTGCCGATGCGTTGCAACTTTTAGACGAAAAGGGTATATCATCTCCCTAACTTATCAAACCGAAACTTTCAGCCACACACTTATGTGCTCAAAAACTCCATAAAGTGAAGTATGACTAATGACAATGTGCAACCTCAAACTCTGATGAATGTTGACTGAAAAATTGATAGATTGTCTAGAAGGGTCACCCGCGTGAACAATGTGATCGCTGGATGAGAAATGATCCTCTGTAAAATTGATAACAATACCTTTGTTAACGTCGGACAACAAGTTGTGTGAAATTTTCTATTGAATAATAATAATACAAGGCTCTTTAGAAAAAAATATATCTTGTAACGCCTTTTTCTCATGGGAAATGACTCAAATGAGAGTTCCATGTTTCTTTTTAAAGAAGTTACCCCAGCTTTATATATAGAGCTAACTATTTACACTAATCTTCATTCGCGATTTATTTGCCAAAAATGTAAACAAATATGAGTTTATGGAAAAATAACTTTAATTCCTATTCATTAAAGTTCAGTTTACGTTACAACTTCAAACATTTTTATAACATTTTCAATAGTGCTAGTCACTCTGAATAAAGTTGATATTTGTTTAACTTGAAGTAACATCAATTTGAAACATTAGTTTAAATAGATTTATAGAAAAATAGCTTTAATAGTTTCCGACCCCAAATGAAATGGGTTAAGGCTAGGGAGAGAGCGAGAGAGCTTTAATAGTTTATGATTTCCTGATCCAACTTATGAATCATCCTGTAAATCCCTAACCACTAAAATGGATGCATCACTCACCAAAATTTAATCATAAAACTGCTACAAACATACATCAAAACTTTCACATTTATAATAGCAAATTTAAATTACATGCAAATAGTTTAATCCCTTGTGGAACAGTTACTTATGGTGGCAAATATTTGGCACTGGGACCCCGAGTCGTCTACACATCTGGACCGCACCATAAATATTATGTATCTAAACGGGAATAGTTATGTGTAAATAACATGTATGTACCCGTTCTTGTTTTGTTTTTTGTGTTTTATGTTCTTTTTTGCGTCAGGTTTACCGCAAATAAACGTATTTTCTTTCTTTGTTTTCATTCATGTACCTGCAGAAAGAAAAGAAGAAAGAAAGAAAATACGTTTATTTGCAGTACCTAAACATGACGCAGAGAAATTTGGGGGAAAATATGCGTCACAACAACACAGTATTTTCTCCCCTTCCCTCTTTAAATTGATCCAAAGGTTGCCTTTAAAACAAAAGGGTTAAAGCCGCCCATTGTGTCATCCTATGTATTTTTTTTTGCTTTTATGTCTGTATAACCTATATGGTGTACATAATAAAGAGTATTATATTCTATTCTACTCTTTAAAATCACATCTCTATTCCCCTAAGGGTTGGACAGAGGTGCAACGATAGTAACACCGACATGATATAAGTCCCATATAATAGGGCGCGATCCTATTGCCCAGATTGCCCTCAATCATCTAGACTCGCTCGGAGTCTACTATTGAGTAAATTCCTAATGGCAAAATTCAGTAACACTGCTCGACTTGTGAATTGAACTCATGACCTCATGCTCAGTAGTCGCGCTTACGACCATTCGACCAACGAGGCAGTCAAAATAATTTAAGAATAATGTTTAGTTATAACAAAAAAAAAATATATTGAAAATGAGTAAGAAATTGTACGGAAAGAATGAAATTAATGATAAACGAGACTTAAGTCGAAGAAGTGGTCGAAGTTCTCTTAAGAAGTTTGAAAAGCTTTCGTAAGAATAATTTGAATGGCTTTAAAGAAATATAGGACCATTGTACAGACGCCAGCAGGTCAAGCTACCCGAAGCTGTCAAATTTTCCCAATCAACCTTGAACCTTAATGCTTCAGCGATAAAGTTGAAAATATATTAAAGAAATTGGACAGATTGTAGTACCTTGATGTGCTGGCGTCTGTACAACACTTTTACTTTATATTAGGTGCTTGCTTTTTCCACTTTTTTCAACATGAAATGTATCCTATACCCCTTTCCCCAGTACTTCGTTTTCGCTAAGCGTTCTTCCTCCCTTTTTTTCTTTTTGCTCGGGTTTTGGTCCTAAGGGTTGTAGCGTGATGCTAAATGGCCTATAGCCTCCCTTAAAAATTGGGCCAATAAATGCAAAAAGAATCTTTGAAATCTGACTGGTAGTTTCAGAGATGAGCGCGGTCAAACAAAAAATCAAACAAACTCTTCAGCTGTATTATTAGTAGGTATTTGTAGATATATATTTGCTATGTTTTAAAAAGTTGTATAGTTTTAAGTTGTGCAGTATGCTACTTAGTTTTCACCTTTATAGTTACAAATCGCTGCTAAAAATGCACGATGCTCTATGTAGCTTATCCTCTCTCCTATTTATTCCATTATTAGGTACCTTTCACTAACCCACAGGAAAAGATAAGGCCAACCATTCTACACCGGAAACCATTCAAAAATAATGACCACACTGTTTTCACGATAAGTAAAACTTTAAGCTCTGTTCGAAATAAAAAATACGGTCGACGATTTTTTCCATGTTGTTTTTTCCTCAGATTTCAGTCGCGGAGATGTGACAGTAACTAGATTACGATGACCAGGCGCCGCCTGACGGCAGTCTGAACCAATTTAACTTTGTTCTCTCATTTGTAAGCTCAGTCTTTCAACAACAGATTACTGTTATTATGAAGTATATAAGTTTTATTTCTTTCTTTCAAACAAAAAAAAGAAGCTAAGTATAAACCAACATTTTGTTTTTATTGCATTAAGTACACTCAAAAGTAAGCATAGCATGTTGCTAATCCATTGCTTCATATATTTGAAAAAATTGTCTCTTCAACAACGTAAATAACGCAATGAATGTTGTTGAACTGTCAAAATTAAAACCATTGCTATTGATGTTACACAATTACACCGCTGATAGGTACAAGAAACAAGAAATACTTGTATCATGCTAATTTACACGTTTACAGTCTTTAGTAACTAAATTTTGTGAAAAGCTAAAACCGTTTAGAGAGCTAATTTAGTGCTCCACTACTCTTTTGTATTTGCCTATCTACTTTTGTTACTTAAATCGTATAAACAGCTAACTCAGTGCCCCATTAGTCAAGAGGCAGTTTACATGGATTGAGTGACTGTATTAGGACTTTAAAGACTCCCATAGGAGATATGTAGGCCCATTTACATGTCTGTCTGACTGTGTGTGGAGTCTTTGCCGTGAACGAGTAAATAAGTGTTGTGTGGTGTACTGACCAAACAGCTTTGTGGTGTTTAACAAGCCGATCAATTATGTAACCAAACAAATTAATCCTTGTTACGTAAAACAATTCTTTTGACAACAACTTTTTCACAGAAACCTTTGTTAAATTCATTCTAAGGAGGTACGTAGGTAGATTGAATAGTTTTAACAAAAGTTTTGCTACGATCAAATCGGCTTCTCTTGTATTAATACTAATATTTGGTCCAGATAAAAACCCTTTATCATAATAAAAAATAATGTTTAAGATAAAAAAGACTCAGCGGAAAATATCCCACAGTCCCTGAATTAAATAACGTCTCAATTTAACTTAGCACATGAAAGAGCTATCTTTTAAAACTCGTGGCAAATTTTCAGCTCTGCAAAAGCATTTGCACCCACGATACAGGAGAAATTCCTAGTGTGGGGCAACGTTTTTTTTTTTTTTTTAAAAAATAAAATAAATAAATAATAATTTACTGAGTAAATACTCTACGTATAATTAAATTGTCACTTTGGAACATATTCTTGAGATTGAAATTAGTTAGGTATGGTCTAAGACAGTGACAAGAAACGTTCACAGTCTGATCTCAGTCTCAATCTGTCAAAAATATCTCTAATTTCCCTACATTTTTGACACTGATTGTTTTTTTGTTAAAACATTTATTTCAGGAGATGTTATAAAAGACTTGTATTTTATCGAACCTATAATACTCGTAATTCTCCTTTTCATCATTTCAGCCGATAGACGTCCACTGCTGGACATAGGCCTCCCCCAAGTGTCGCCACATTGACCGGTCCCGTGCGACTCGCATCCAGCGGATTCCCGCAACCTTCACCAGGTCATCGGTCCACCTAGTGGGAGGCCTTCCAACGCAACGTCTTCCGGTTCGCGGTCGCCACTCCAGAACTTTTCGGCCCCATCGGCCATCCGTTCTGCGAGCAATGTGCCCTGCCCACTGCCACTTAAGTTTGGCAATTTTTCGGGCTACGTCGGTAACCTTGGTTCTCTTGCGGATGTCCTCATTTCTGATTCGATCACGCAAGGAAACTCCGAGCATAGCCCTCTCCATTGCCCTTTGAGTGACTTTAAGCCTTCTGATGAGGCCCATTGTGAGCGACCACGTTTCAGTCCCGTATGTGATCACTGGCAACACACACTGGTCATAGACTTTCGTCTTGAGACACTGTGGTAAGTTGGACGAGAAGATACCGCGCATTCTCCTTTTACGCCCCTAAAAATGTTTTTGAACAAAAAAATGTATCGTATCATTGAGTGAATGCGTCTCTATTTTTAACCTTAATTAATTTCTAATTAGGGGGTCCTAAATGGGGTCCAGAAACTGCCAGAAAGTTAAAAAAAAATTCAACTATTTTAAAAAGTGTCCATCATTAGAAATGCAAAAAGTTGTTAATGGTTCATCAATTTAAAAAGTATCCGTCATTAGAAGGTTAATAAGTTTTAAGAGGATATGTGAAATATTTCCCTTTAAAAAAATAGGTCATGGTTGCAGGAGAAGTACATTTTTGTATACAGTATGGTACAGACGCCAGCATGTCGAGCTACCCGAAACTGTCAAATTTTCCCAATCAACCTTGAACCTTAATGCTTTAGCGATAAAGTTGAAAATCTATTAAATAAATTTAACATATTGAAGTAGCTTGATGTGCTGGCGTCTGTACCATACTGTATACCGTCTCCTGCAACCATTACAACAGCAAGCTGTTACCATGGGTTCAGTACACGATTCTGAACCAAATGCGTTGAGAGATCGGTTATTTAAAAAATAAACTGCTGTTCCATACATTTTGACCGCGTAGGTATTGCGCTTTTCGATGAAACAACAGATACTTTTTTTGATAACCGTCAAATATTTTCTACGCTAGGGGTCCTAGAATCATGTTCTTAATTCATGGTCTCAGTTTGCGCGTCGATCCCTACCAGCCTGTATTTTGACCTAGAGACTGTTTTGTTACGAGTGCGCGCGCAATCATTGTTTTCACTGACCTATAGTCTGACTAAACAGTCAAAAACGAAAACAGTTTAACTCTGGTCTGCGCCAAGCCTGAGTAATTTATTCCCCGTCTCCACCAACGAATGTCTGCTTTGATTAATATCTAGACATAAACATGCCATTTCTGTCTAGCTAAGATCCAAGTTGGGGGCCCTCGAGATAAAATGTGTCTCTACGCAATTGAAACACCTGACAGCAGATGGGGCCCCGAAATACATTTCGGGGCCCCATCTGCTGTCAGGTGTGTACCTATAGGTACAGTCACGAGCATAAATACCTGACATTTACGCAAGATTTAAAAGCGATTATCTCCTAAAGTATTTATAGAAATCTTATGGTATTACGAACATAGTATTTTCCAAATCATACTACTACGAAATAGATCTTTTCTCAAAGTTGCAATCAAGAATTCACGAAAAAATTGCTATGGAATGTTGCGTAAGTCATTATCATCATCTGCCTAGCCTTTTTCCAACTATATTAGGGTCGGTTTTCAATCTAACCGGATGCCGCTGAATACCAGTATTTTATTAACGCTTGTGACTGTACGTGCAACAAATTTCTTGCGTACATACATTCGTCTTGGTGACGGATGTGGTACATTATTATGAATAGATGGTATCGAGATCGGATTGTGCTCCTGAATTTGCACAAAGGCTGTAGGAAATTTCGTTTATCTGAAAACCGCGGTCTTTGGCGGCGAATGGTCTTGGATATCAAAAATGTCTTAGTAATAGATAGGAAAGAAAGAAAATAGGTTTATATGTCACAGAAAGACAAGCATACAAAAAGATTTTATTTACTCGAGTAATTATAAAAATAAAACAAAATAGCTAGCTGGCTTGGCCCGCGTGGGAGTCGGAAATTATCCCACGAGAATGTGATACCTGGACAAAAAGTAGCCAATGTCCTTCCCCAGGATGCCATCTTTCTTTGTTCTTGTCAAATATCAAACTCCGTTCAGTGGTTTACAAAAAGGTAACATACAGACGGAGTTACTTCCGAATTTATAATATTAGTATGGATAATCACGAGCACAAAACAGGAATACTTGGTAGATGCACTATTTTCCTTATAGGGTCAAAGATTACCTAGATGTTTAGATATCGATACTTATCACGTCTGCAGAGCTTCGCTTGCTAATTCAATTTGACCCTGCATTTTGATAATTACAATACCGGTAGGTATACTCTGTATTCGATACTGATTGCATACAAACCTTCTGTTGTATTCTTGTATTGCAGTAAAGTGCAATTTATTTAAAATTTATTACCGCAGCATCGTATTTTGTGGGAAGGTTCTGCGCTTTGTGCACGTGACGTCAACGCATAAATGCTGGGTCATGACGTTATTCATTTTATTAAATGCAAGTTCAAAGTATTTGATGTCAGTAACGTGTATACATTCAGCTTTTTGGTTTAACTTTTTGTGAAGCAACTTTTACAATTTAAAACGTGTATCATTTTAAAATACGCAGCTGCTTTTTTTTGTAATTTTAATGATGACATGGATATTTTATTATATCATACAAAATACTGTAGAAAATTCTTGTTATGAAAATTTATTTCAATAATGAGAGCCGATGTGATTCAGCTGTTCGCTTTTCCGCACAACTTTGCACTTTCTTTCATTCTCACCACGTGTCTAAATGTGTAAGCGAAATTCTTAAGTACCTTTTGCGTCAGAAGGGTGGCAAATTTTCTCCATCTGTTAACAACTTCTTCTTTCCTTAAGCACTAACGAAGTCAGCAAACCGGAAACAAACTTACCTGGAAAGAAAAGAAACGAATTGAGTAAAGAACAGTTAGACAAAACGCAAAAGGTTTCCCTTTCAAAGTTCCGAACACAAACAGAAGGGAAACTATGGAAAGTCTTGGGTCAATTTTCAATACATTTCTCAAGTATATATGTATATATGATAAAGGAGAAAAAATATTGATAACAAGAGGCATGTAAAAAGTATTAAAAGTTGGTGAATTTGTCGTTGTGGAGCGTTTGTTCGGGTGGCCGCAGGGTGCGCCGCTGTATCGACCCGGCGATGACGTAACAAGCGGGAGCCGATGCTGCTGGTACGCCCCACACAAACTTTAACAGACCCCTTATTTAGAAAACAAAACTTGTCACGATCTACCATTCGTCTTTCGGAAAAACGACTGGCCGTTAAATTAGTGACTTTTACTCGGAGTTGTTCGTGAATTAATTTATGGATGATTTTTGTCTGACTGGTTTTATAAATGCTGTACCAATGAGTTTCTACTCTATTGGAATAACACAAAATTTATTCCGCTGAAAAAATACGCCGCGCGTACGCACCGCGTGCGTGTAACGAGTAATGTACCTAGGTTAATGCGTATGACGATTTGTTTCGTGACATAGACCGAGTGAAAAGAAAAATATTGCAATCTGGAATTCCGATATTTTATTTATTGCCTGTAACTAGATTAGTCCTGCTGTTACGGTGTGATTCATACAAGACGCCGTTGCTTGTTTTGAGCAAAGCATTGTTGAGCTGTACCCTCTATAGTAGCCACACACGTTACAAATCAAATCAAATCAAAACATTTTATTTCACATAAACCTACATGGGCACTTAGTAAACATCTGAACCTAGGTTTACGATATACTTGCAGAAGTTTAGGCTTGCACGAGTCTGCGTGACACCGAATGGCTCGGATACTTGTGCTAATTCATCCCACACACATTAGTGTATACCTATATATGCGCAAGTATATTGCAAAGTGTGTGGCCCGCATCAGAATCACCCAAAAAGTAAACGCCCCGCGAGCCCGGCACATATCGGGAAAAAATCTAGTGGAAAAACAATACACCCGTATATTTCATGTAAGGATAACTAGAAAAGACAATTGCAACGTGCGGCTTTGTATGTGAGGATGTTTCAAACCTGCCTGCAGGCGGTATTGCCCGTCCTCCACAGTGCACTCAATTTTATCAAACAATTTTGATTTTTATGGGCAAAGCGGCGCACCGCGCTCCCCACTTCAATACCGCCTAAGGCCTGGCTTTTATTGCGTTCTATTATTTTTTAACCGATCAAGTATACCCACTAAAATCGCTTAGAAATTAAACGTTATTTATGTTTTTTTAAACAAACAATGAGGTTTCGTTCATTGTTTGTTTAGAAAGGTTTGGTTAAATATTTTTTGCCCCAATACTCTCTATTAACACTCACACGTCACACACACACATACACCACACTCACACTCTCTTTATGTCACTTATGTTGGACCGACTTTTCAACCAGCATCTACTTAGTTATGCATTGTCATAAACATTGTTATTAAAAATTTTTGACAAACAGCTTTGGGCTGTCTATCTTTTAGTTTGTTTCAAACTAAAATATGGAAATAGACTTCAGTGTTTTACATCTGGCATAATTACTTGTCTACGCTTATCAATCTTACTCAGTATTCTAACAATTATGTACATAGACCAAAGAACATGTAATCTCTATGCGCTGGCAGTGACAAGAGACGCTGGTAGGTACTTATAATACTCGTAACAGCGCAATTAAGGCTGAGCGCAAATTCGACTGTCACAGGCATTGTCAGAATTTTCTCTGGCCGTCAGTTTCTATGAGGGGGAGGAAAAACCGGCCAAGTTCGAGACGGACTCGCACACGAAAGGTCTCGTACCACAAGGCAAAAACCGCCGAAAAAAACACGTTTCTCGAATGAATTCCCCTTTAATTTTTAACTTTATTTTATTTTTATTATTTGTGGTTATAGCGGCAGTAGAAATACGTGAAAATTTCGACCGTCTAGCTATTACATTTCATGAGATACAGCGACATACAGACGGACAGCGGGTTTCGTTAAATTTGGGTACAGAGCCCTAAAAAACAGTGACCCTCACTGACATACTTAGTGTGTATGGAAAATGTTGAAAAAAAATCTCTAACAGCGACTGCCGAGTGCCGAGCCATCTCCATGCTCTGTGACGTAGTCTTACATACAAAGGCGTGACCACTACCCATATCCCACTTTTCTTCAATTGACGACTCCTCCCTATATTACTGCCTGTCGTCATAACAATCAAATTCGGATCAATAATATGACAGCTGACTGCATACATTGCAATTTATCAGTCGATAAGTAGGTGGACTTTATTAACCGGTATAATACGAATACGTGGCGGGAGAGCCCTGTTTAATAAGATATCTGTAGCTAGGGTAAGACCGTAATATGTTTAACTCATAGCTTCAACGAGTAGCCATAATTAAATGTACGTCCGGCATAGCCTGTGTCAGTCAGCTCCGGTACCTCTTTGCTGACTAACCAATAGTTTTAGGCATGTACAGACGCCAGCACATCAAGCTACTACAATCTGTCAAATTTCTTTAATAGATTTTCAACTTTATTGGTAAACTATTAAGGTTCAAGGTTGATTGGGAAAATTTGACAGTTTCGGGTAGCTTGACCTGCTGGCGTCTGTACTTCAAATAATTCCCATTTTGTTTTCCTAAAAATATTATTGAAAACTCTAATATAATGAATGCGCCTCTTTTTGTAAACCTCAAATAATACATATTGTCCCAAAAATATGTACTATATAGCCAAGTAACTGCGCGCTACTTTCATGAAGCGCTCGCAGGCTGCTGCTGCGGTGCCGCTCGCTTCGCTTGCTCGGCTCGTGCGCGGTTGGTCACAGTTCTAACCTAACCCGTTTGGTCGGGGTACCCTAGCTTAATTACTGCGATCAACTTTTAAAAAAGGTCAGAAAGTTAAAATGCGCTCATTTGTTAAATAAAGTGTGCGTCATTAAAAGCCCAAAAAGTTTGTAGACGTTCATCAATTTAAAAAAAAAAACCGTAAAACAGCTAACTTGTTATATACATACATAAACTCACGCCTTCTTCCCATGGGGGTAGGCAGAAACTATAAAACGCCACCTGCTACGATCCTTAGATACTCCTTTTGCTTTGTTTACGTTCATACTCTGTGTTAGTCTTTTTTATTTCATCAGGAAAGGTCAACATAATGTTCCTAGAGCCAACTAAACATATATTTTCTCAATTCTCAGGCCTAAGCGGTAAAACCGCGGACAAAAGCGAATACTTATTATGTGATGTTCGTAAACAACGCCGCTCGTTTCAATTTCCCGAAGTTTTATTGTTTTTCATTTGCATTTTACGATTTTCTTCAAGATGGGACAACTCTAAAGACGGGTCCGACAGGTTTTTGTTAGAGAAGGTACCTACCTCACTAAGAGACAATATAAAGTAATGCCACAGTATCCTCGCTTGTTACCTATGTATTTGTGTCACTAGGGACATACATACTCGTACCTAGACGTAAGTAGGCGGGCATTCTGTATTGAACGAAATTGTGACGTAACACTCTCTTTGCTGAACAATCTTTAAATCGTTCCTTTATGCAAGCTTCAACACACTTGGCTTGGTTTTCATACATATTTGAGATTCAACGTTTGTAAATAAATATGTGACCTTTATTTACTTTGATAAATTATGTTTTATTGTGAGGGGGTGACTACCGACATCATGACTAGTAGACAAGTATGGAAATAAATGTTGCGCCGACTCCAAATATATTGGGATAAAGGCAGGAGATTCATCATTATGATGAATTATGTTTTACATATATGAGTATAGTAAAAAAAAGTGAGCAATAGTTTTAGTGTAATTTTTATAAAAAAACATACTTCATAATGATTACAGGAAAAATGCTGAAAGTAACGAGTGCATATGCTGCAGAAGTCAATGATAGCACGAAGACGCAATATGAAAAAATTATCTATTATGCTGATATCACTGAAAATACCAATAAAAAAGCAGGAAGCAACGAATATATGCTACAAATTCATATCAGATCACTGGGTTTTCTCTCAGAAACCTCAAAGGCAAGACAAAGAAGCGGCGTTCCTTTATAACATTAACGTGATAAAAGACTTCCAACGCAGCCAGCCTGCAGTATCACTCACACGAAATCATCTGTGAAGCTTGTGTGACACAAAAAGCGGGGGCGGGAACAATATTGCGATGTTCATTTTTTTTATCTAAAATTGCGATGCTCATTTTTTTTATCTAAAATTGCGATGCTCATTTTTTTCTCCAAAGGACCTACTTCACCATCGTAAGTATGTAGATCGTGGGTGGGTCTAAGTAAAATTAGGATAAGATATTAAAGCAACGGTTAGAGCAATGTTCGATAAACCTAGGCATACATGAACGGTGAAAGACACAAGAATCGTCCAAGTTAACAATCTGCATAGGCGTACATTGTATCACATCATATCGCACAGTATTTTTATGTTTAACATAAATAATAGATATAAATACAGCAGCATCTAATAATCTACGTAACTACCTAATTTATTTATTTTTTAGGTAGGTATCCATGACGTAATAGATTTCTGTCCCAACCATTTGTTGAGTTCCATAATTCCTAGAATTGCCAAACTTTACTAGCAGTGGGCAGGGCACATTGCTCGCAGAACAGATAGCCGATGGGACCGAAAGGTTCTGGAGTGGCGTAGCGTTAGGAGGCCTCCCACAAGGTGGGCCGATGACCTTGTGAATGCCGCAGGAATCCGCTGGATGGGAGAAGCACTGAACCGGTCGTAGTGGCGATACTTGAGGGAGGCCTATGTCCAGCCGTGGACATAGGCCTCCCTCAAGTATGATGATGATGATGATAATTCCTAGTTTTGTTCCGCAATCGCTCTTAGTCCCCTCCGCCTTGTTTCTGACACGTGCTTAATTCCGATACATATAACTCTCTCGATGGCACCGTATGGAAAAATATTATATTTCCTTTATATTAGCGTAATGAAAAATCTCAAACATTGTATGCAAATGAAATCTGGTCGGGTCGGGTTCCTTATTATAGGAGAAGAAGCAAAATATAAATCTAATATGATTGCTTCATTGTCCCAGAAGAATTGAAGTATTCCGTAGAATGAAAATGACCTGATTTTTGTGAATATATTATTATTTTGGCATTTGACATTAGTCAGGTGCGTAGTAGTACTCACACCTGGCGTATGACCGGATGTATCATCCCTCGGCATCTCAAAATGTAATTTCAACTCCTGAAAGAGCGACTATTTTCGTGTCAATAAACACTTGAGGTTTGCGGTACGCCTCTGTACCTCCGACCTGCGCTGCGTTTTGAAATACGAATGAAATTTTCTTTTTAGTGTACGGTCTACAAAAGTTCTAGTTATTGCAGTCTCATGTCGCGCGTCGCAGATATCGGTAGTGTCAGCAAAATTGGCTAAATCAAGAATCCTCACATTTTATAAGTTATTTCCACTATATTTTTCTTGAGAAAATCTTGTTGACGAGGAAAATTTCGTCAATACTGACCACTATACAAATTCAATAAAATGTATTGGACATTGGACAGTTTATTGCTTCGGGGTTGAAATACGAGTTGGAAAAGTGGCACTTTTATATATTTCTGCTACTTACGAATTTTTCAGCAGTTACAATAATTTTTTCAACAGTTACAATACCAATAAAGTATAATAGCCTGTTTTAACAGTAAGGGCATTACCTACTATAAAACACACGCCCTCGAATCATCATTAAGTATGTCTGAAGCGTAATAACATGGTAAGTACCTTATTGCCCCACTTTAGCGAAACAATATGCGTAAGAGACCGCGAAAAAACATTTACATTCATAATTTATATTACTTGATGATCCAAAGAGACAAATATAATATTATTATATTTGTCTCTTTGCATCATGAAGTAAATATCTTAATAACTGCTGATACTGAAAGCAATAATCCAATATTTTTAGGAAATATTGAACTGATCCTCTAAAAGCTTATTAAATGGGCTCTTTTTAAATGATTGAACCTCTAAAATCAATCTTGCGCTTCTTATGATGCATCGGCTATTTAGTATTTTTAGGACTCCAAAATATTTGAGGCGCAATCATTCTGTTAGAGTGTCAATAATATTTTTAGGAAAGCAAAATGGGAATTGTTTGAGGTTCGATTAAATACCATATTTATTATACTTCTTTTAGACTGCAGCCCTTGTTTTCAAAATAATGCTGAATTGGTGCAGTTTGGAGCGCGCTAATCCCAGCGGGCTGGCACGGTATAAATCAGCTCTAATCTAGGAAGTAAAATAGTAGGAAAAAACTGCACAAGGAAGGATAAACAGCGAGAAGAATGTGCAGTGAGGTATCTCGAAATTGCATTTTTTTTTTCATTCTTGCGTTTTGTTATAAGATCCACTAATTATTTTATGATCACATTTTGCATCATTTTCCTTATATGCCTATAATAAAATAACTAGAAGAGAAAAAAGTATGTCTAGATTCCTATTACAAACACTACATGAACCTACTCCTTTTCAACTCTTTGTACCGTAGTCGCGTATCAATCTCTGGGAAAGCATCATACCTTTTCTAAGGCAAGTCTGATTGTACATCAAGGAAAATAAATGACAGCGTTGAGCCAATCTGGATCATACCTTTCTGATAATTTACTGGATGGCTGGGATCAGATGTAATAGGATAAAAGAAAAATACCTCTGATATGCCTAGAATGGAGTACTCGAATCCTACTAATAAGTATTATAAACGCGAAAGTTTGTGAGAATGGATGGATGGATGTTTGTTACTTTTTCACGCAAAAAACTACTCAACGGATTTGAATGATATTTGGCACACAGAGAGTTTATAACCCGGATTAACACATAGGATATTCTTTTTCGCGATATTCCAACGGGATCAAAACTTATGCGGGTAGAACCGCGGAGCGCAGCTAGTACATAAATATTATTAAGTGATTGTTTAGCAAAATTTTTGTGTTTTTCTGATTATATAATGTAGTCCACAATCTGTCGAGCAGCTTAACATCGCGAAGCCAAAACTTTAGCCCCGTTTATTCGATGCAAGTTTTTTTCCTGATGCAAATACTTAACTTGCATATTTTAAACGGTGTTTAGACGATGCAAGTTAAGCAAGTTTAATTGTATGCCGCAGGCAATTTAATTTCCGTGTAAATAAGTCCTAAGGAACTACATAAAAACCACTACATACATTTTCAAAATAGTTTTCCAAGTGGCAGAGGCTGGGCAGAGTCCATTTAGATTGCAATCGACACGCTAAGATGAAGAAGAAGATGGAAAGACAAAGAAATACCTACTAATACGTATGCTTCCATTTTGCTTGTAATTTTCCAACATAATTTATAAAACACCGGTTTTATACTTGTGGGTTATTAAAAACGTGTTTTTAATGCTTCATAAAAGAATATTACGAAACAAAACAGGATCGTGGTACAACAGAAACCATACCTACTTCCTACGTCACTTTGCGATAATGCTTATGAGGTAAATAATTATCTCGCTTTCAGTGAATTGAGGTTCTTATTTATTTATTACTAGCTTCTGTCCGCGACTTCGTCCGCGTGAAATTTCTTGTTCCCACGACCCACCCCGCAGCATCGCATCGCATGCCCGCATTATTACTTCGTTTTCACTTAGTGTTCGTTCTGACTTTTTTCATTTTGCTCGGCTCCTAAGAGTCATAACGTAAAGTTAAATAGCCCATAGCCTTCCTCAAGAATTAGGCTACCAAATCCAAAAAAAAACTGGTAGTTCCAGAGATTACCCCCTACAGATATACAATCAAACAAACAAATTTTACCTCTTTATAATATTAGTATAGATTTATACAGGCTGTAACAAAAACCCTGTCCGATCCAATAAAGGCGTATTCCTGGGTCAACATACGTACTAGAAAAAATCGTTATAAAAATGTAACTCATAAAAACCAAAAGTTATTGATTTTTAATTTTTATAATCCATGCGAAATTTAACACTGAATATGGCAAATTTTCATAAGTTGACAACACTCCACCCGCCGGCAAAATCTTTTTATTTTTACCTATTTTTATTTCAAAGAACACCGCCCTACACTACCGCGTCGTAGACACTCTTTCAACTAGTCGCCGACTCTTTTGATATCGCCGCCTAGTTACCTACCGACGCGATACTTGTTGCTAGTCTTTCGTGGAGATAGCTTTCGATCTGACGTCCGTACGTATCAAGCGCTGTCGTTTCGCGAACAATGTCGTATTCTAATCAGGAATATTTTAATATGTTGATGTGCTTAGGCAAGACCGACTGCAATTATGCAGCTGCGCGTAATACGTAGGTACGAGGTGCGTTTCGCTAATAGACCAGGTGTGACAGTACCGTCGGAGCGTGCGTTCCAACGCCTGCATAACGGTGTATACACCACAGGCAGTGTTCATGGGCACGAGTCGCAAGCCACTGATGCTGGAAGACCACGAGAGCGCAACGAGGAAATTGAGGAACAAGTGCTGGATATGTTTGCCGCGGACCCCACGCAAAGCACACGCTCTGTTGCGCGACGATTAGACACAAACCACAGTGCGGTTTGGAGTGTGCTGAAGGGAGATGGTCAGCACCCTTATCACTACCGGCGGGTTCAATCCCTTCTGCCCACTGATTACGAACCAAGAATGGAATTTTGTAAATGTGTTTGTGTGTGTTTTTTTTGTAAATTTAGCAAAAAGGTGTCGAATGTGTATTAGTGTTGGAGGTGGACATGTGGAGCATGATCGCCGAAGTATGCAACAACAACAAGTGAACGTTTTAATAAACTAACACCTGGAGTCGGTAAGTACATTGCCAGAAGCACATCACATTTAAAAAAAAGCCCTTATCAGGGCTACATTTAATTCAATTAATTGTTTCTTGATAAACAGAATTAAGTCAAAAACACAAAATACAGAGAGTATCTGAAATCCGGATTACTATGCCTACAAAACAATATCAGCTGATACCTACGCGCACCGCGCGTAATGTAGGTATGTTTGGCGGCACGCGACAAAGCGCGGTTAATGACACGGGCGGCTTCTTTGACACAAAACTGTAGGTAGTAAGACGTGAACTTTGTCGAGCGATCAGTGTTGCCTTTGGTCAGTTTTTATTTTTTATTTTAATTTAATGATATTCACTGGGGAAAAATAATAATCTCAAATCCATTAAATGATTACGCATATGTGTACGCAGTACGATGCCGAATAATACTCTTAAGGATCGGACAGGGTTTTTGTTACATATTGTATATACTTTATTGTACACCACAAAAATACAAAACATTTTTTTTTTATCATCGAGTACTAAAATATACAACCTCTTATTGATCTTTATTGATTTTTTTAAATAGCATAAAACGTAACTAAGGGATTTTAGAGAAAAGGAAATAAAGACGTGATTTAAATAAATATTGACACACCAATGAACGCTACTTTTTTTAAATTATAAACCCTTTAAGACGTTTTGCCCTCTAAAGATGCAAACTTTTTTAATATGTGAGCCTTGTTTAAGTTTCGGGCATTTTCTGACAGTTGGTTACAAACCGCGCGCGAGCCGAGCGAGCAGAGCGAGCGGTTCCGCGGCAGTGGCCGGCGAGTGCTACATCCAAGTTGGTCGCAGTTACTTGGCTTTTTAGTTTTTTAGGCCCCTAACATAAATTATAAAAAGAGGTGCAATCATAATATTAGAGTGTTCAATAATATTTTTAGGAGCGCAAAACTATTGGATGTTCGATTAAATAAATGCCTTTTAGAAAGATGGCAGTGGCTTCGTTATATAGAAGTTTATAACTGAGATGCAGTGAATGCCGATACCTAAATAAATACGTCCTGTGCATTCTGGACAGTCAGCGTTGCTATTAACATTGCTGACTGGCTAATCTTTTCATGTCAGCTTGAGCTACATAGGTGCGTAGGTATACTTTGTGTCGTAGATATAAGAAAATAAACTTACAACTAGTAAGATCTGCGGTGCGAAACCGTTGGTTAAAAGTGAATTAATAGTAAACTATACCAAGATTGACAATTGCAGCGATCTAAACCAAAGAAATTCAACTTCAAATTTAGTTCTGAGTTGAGACTTTTACTGACACTTTTTCGTACCTATATCGCGATATCATCCGCCAAGGACCTGCTAAGACCACTGTGGCATCTATTCTCTTCACATACGGAGGATCCGGGATCTCAAATACATCCCTTAATTTTGTTTAACTCCTTCAGTTAGATTTAGCCTCAAATGTCATGATTTCATGAAATAGTAATTCAATACTGTATCTTAGCTTTAAGCCTTCAGCCGGATTGTCCGAAAGGGTTACCGCTACCCCGGAACATAAAGGGCAAAGGAAGGAACATGGGTGGGTTTTAGTCAGTAAGAGTCTGACACGCCCTTCCGCTCCACCCAGAGCGGGAGGGGTCATATGATGATTTCCCATCCGAGAAAAAAAAAAGCTTTAAGCCTATTTTAACAACTTAATTCACGTTATGGTATGCAAATAAATGAAATGAAATAGTGAGTTATATTGATATTTTTTATGATAATCGCCACAATTCTATAAATAAATATTTATAAATATTTGTTACGCCCGCGAATCACATTTACATCAGCATAGAACCTGAAACGGAACTGAGAATTGTAAAAAACCGTTAGAAAATTTGAATTTCACGGGCTATCCTTTCGCCTTAATTTGAATACAAAATACTAATTCATAACTGCGTACTGGAACACATGTACCTATTCGGTGACCGAAATAAGTTACGAGCACTCGTACGCTTCATTACAACTAATGTTATTTCATGCATCCTGAACTGGGTTTATGATGTCACGCCTCAGTAAACGCGTATTGCTTCACTTTTCATGATACTGCTGGCTATAAATATGAGATATTCCGAAGACGAAGTGACGGTACTAAATTATGTACCGTGGTTTAGTTTGGTACCACTTTGTTGAATATTAATATTACAATGTGGCCACAATAGGCTTCGAGAACTGAATGAAAGCCTGTTAATGTTCATAATAACGCTAATGGATACCATACACTTTGATTAGTGTTTAGTACGAGCGGCCAGCTAACTATTTAGTAAATAAAATATTTTTATATAACACACTAGTTTTTTATATTTCAAACGGTTGACAACACTCTTCTGAAGTCTTGGTATCCTTTTACAGTTATTTTAAATCTTACAGCAGCAACCCAACAGCAACCTTATTGTAACGAAAATAAAGATCACTGTGATTTTGTGAGTGACGCAAAATCAGAGGTAAAATAGCTATGAAAGGACTGCAGGTTAGTCGAGATCTGTGTCTGGAAAAGAAAAAAATGCTATTTTGTGATAACCTCACCGTGAGAAGGCGAGGTTAGTTTGACAGCTCACTTCAAAGTCACTTTACCTTTTCATTCATTTATTTATTTGTCAGATAACATGATCCATTATGGTTAGTGACAACGGGAGCTTATAAACTATGTTAGTAGGTAAAGAATTTACAGAGAAATGCTAAAACTTGATGAACTATTAAAACTTGATTTATTTTAAATCTTTATTTCATTTACATACTTACAGATTATATTTTTAAACATTTTTATAAACAAAAAGATAAAAAAAACATTTAAAAATATAAAAAATAGTAGCCCACCAAGCTACCGGCGGTCAGGGCTCCAGAGAGAGGAACCTCCTGACAATGCGAGCCGTGTCCAGAAGTACCGCTTTCTGAATTAAGCCCTTGATCCAGCTGCCCAACGAGAGCCTCCTTATGTCCTTTATTTATTTAGTTGTCTTTCTTTATTATTATTATTATTTATTTATGATCAAGTAACATAAAAAAGACTCATTAAATTTGGCAAAAAGTTTCAAAAAAAATAACACAAACATACAAGATATACAATTAAATTACACTTATTAAAAATTCACATTATTATTATTTATACATTATTTGTCATAAAAAAAAACAAACAATAATTACAATTTCCTAACCGGCACTGGAACAGCAACATGCCTGCCACAGCAATGCCGGACATAAGGGCAGTCCAGCCTGTTCGCGATCATTGCTAGGATAGCATAGGGGCTGGCCCTCACCCGGCGCACCAGGGTCGCGCACCGCTTACGCATAGAAGCGTGAAAACAATTAGTGCGCGCCATCGCGAACATCCCTAATGCGCTACAGAAACGGGGCAGCCCCAACACCGCCCGGAACGCGCATACAGTGCCCTCCGTGTCCAGTACAACACTGGACACGAAGGGCACTGTATGCCCTTTCACTATAGTCAACCCGCAGGCTACACGTATACAGGGATGTGCAGTACGCTCTAAAAAGCGTGACCTTCACATCCGTAGTACAACGCGAAAACCTGCGGGCTATCATGTTGGCTCACACCGACAGTGCCCTCCGCTCCCGGTCCATATCAGCATGGTCTTTAAGGTCCTCGGTGAGTAGATGCCCTAGATATTTAAATTGGTCCACTCGGTCTATTGGAACACCATTCAGATAAACATTCGGAATGTTCATAGGACTCGACACACCGATGGCCTGAAAAATCATGTATTGGCTTTTCTTCCCATTATATTTCAAACCATGCCCATGCGCGTATTCCGTACACGTACTGAGGAGTAGTCTCCTCAGCCCACAGATCGACGCGCTCAGCAGCACCATGTCATCCGCATAACTCATATTGTTGACACAGACTCCGTTAATATAACATCCGACATGTTGACTGCTGAGCGAAACGATCAGTTCGTTCATGTAGAGATTGAACAATGTAGGCGAGGTCAGACCGCCGTGTCTTACGCCTTTTGAGAGATAATTACAAAATAGACAGGTAATGTAATGGGCCATCAGCTAGTACTCAGTTACACTACAGCTTTGTGATATTCGAAGCTATTGATTTGTTAAGCCTATTAACATCCAACAAGCTAAGATCTCTTAGAAATGTTAACATAGTAACAGCCAAGTACATTTAACCGAAATGGCATGGTAGATGACAACAATTACTATTTGTTTGTACAAATTAAGTCATTGTTATGTTAAACCAAATGTCCGTACCTACAGTGTAATGCTTGTTTCGGTTGTTTTCAAATAATACATGTATTTTAGCTGTCATATCTAATTATCTACAGATATTTTTTTAAAAAGTAGTTTCTAGATGTTTCCAGTGTTTTCGTGGCTAGCTTTTGTCATATTTTTTCTTAGACAAAACAATTGAATTATGTAATAGTATTGTATTTTGGACACTTAATCACAGATAATTGTGCGATCTTAAGTACTATCCACCAATCCGCAGTTGGCCCGCGTGGTGGATAATGGCCCACTCCCTCTCACAGAGAGGAGGTCTGTGCCCCAGTAGTGGGTGCAGTATAGGCTGACTATGCTTAAGTACTAAATCACCTAGTATACCTAGTAGCACAAAAACAGAACTCGACTTAATAGAGCTGTGACAGTCGATAAATACTTACTTCACGCAGAAATCTTCTAAAAACCTCCTCATTCACAGAACAACTCTACGGCATTAAAACTGCCACCATCGTTTTTCCACAGCGAATTTATTTTCCGACAATTCGGCGTACCCTTGAAAGAGAAATGATTGGCTGGCTTTCAGAACCATCCGCGTCGCTCCTGCCACAACTGGGTCAAAGCATAGTATATTACTCCTTCAGCATTCGTGGTGTCTGAACACCACCTTAATCAATCGTGGAGCTGGTCCTCTATTTACTCCAAGATTTCCAGAGTTATTCAAAATTACCTTAATAAAATGTCGAAGGGTGTTTATTTATTTATTTTAAATAAACACCTGGCGGTCGAACGATCGAAGTCAATTACACTATTTTAACATAATTTATTGAACACAGTCATGCATTCTTCTCACAATAATTCAAACATTCTGATAGTATCATCTTCCATTTATTCGCAATCATATCAAGATCTGTGTTTGAGTTCAGGAGAGCGTTCATAGCGGCTAATATCCGAGGAATAGGTGACTTGGACTGTGCAACAGTACGGCAAGTTGGAACAGCCAGTAAGTGTTCCATATTTATTGTTGGTAGGAGACACAAAAATAGATTTATGGTTGAAATCGTATGATATTATTTTACCTTCATGCAGTACGTTTTTGCTTTTGTTTGTCTAGTTCCAAAGAAAATAGAAGCGTAGTGTTTCTGCAACTTAGTTTTCTCCGCTGCGAGCTGTTCCTCAATATCTGCAGCCGACTTCAAAGACCATTCAACTGAGCTTTGCGCGGTTCAGAAGTCAACGTTTTGTTTTAATATGTAATTTATTTTTATTAAAACAAAACGTTGACTTCTGAACCGCGCAAATTTGGATTAAATATGTAATTAGCTTTATATCAGACAACTTATACGGGGGTTTTGTTAAACGAAAAATTATCAAATAAGACACATTTATGGTCCGACATCAAAACGCGTTGATACATGTCATTTTTGAGAGGAAGTAACTTTAAAATGAAATTTTCAAGCACACAACCATCTACAGCGCTTCATAAATCTCGAAATCCGAGCATTCAAACACGTAAGTAGTATACAATAGCTGTATACAGAGACAAACAGTTCCTTATTCCCGTATCATAGTAATCAGTGTGAAGACTCGGCCAAGTGGAACGGGAGCGTATACTGGTACAAGCATGAACATTTGAATTCGGAATGAATACACTACGGCTACGCTCCGGGGACTCCACGCGAGCTCAATTCTATTACCATAGGTTCGAGTAAGTATATTATAGTAGGTAAGTGAATCCGGCCATTTTTAATTCACGTCATACCATCTGCAAAATGCATTGGGGTACCTTGTTGCCCTGTCTAGATAATATAATAAAGGTTAATTACGGTAATGGACGTGGCCTTTATATCGGGTTGCATATTTAGTGCTTTGGTGCGGCTTTACTTTGTAACCCTGTTTAGAGCCGAATGCATTAAGAAAAATAAGATATGTATTGGGATTACTAATGGAGTAATAAATCTCGATCTAATACTGTATCCTACTCATATTGGGTTATAAATATGTCTTACGTTTCAACCTAATTAAACAATATATCTTTTCAAGATCTCGTGAATATTTCAAGCAGTTTATATTATGTTCAGGGCTTCAAATGAATTATTTGAGTTTCATTCTATTTATTTATTACGCAATCATGTTTTAAGTATTTTCGCGCCAAAATGAGACATTCTTGAAATCGTGACAAAGTAGCCAACATCGCAATAGTAATTGTAGTAGGTACTTATAGTACCAGCAATGGCGTAATACACTATCAATCATAATCTGGATGATTTTTAAGGATATTGTTAATCCATTGCTTTATATTTATGATTTTGTTTTAGCCCAACAGCATAAAAAACGCAATGAATCTTGGTGAACTGTCAAAATTAAAGTCATTGCTACTGTTAGTGTGTTACGCAATTATCACGCAGATTAAGTTCTTCGGTCAGACAGTGTCTTAAGATTGTTTTATACCATAGATATCAAAGAGAAAGAAAATTCAATATAATGGAAGAGCAATGTGCTAAATAAGACGCGCAGTTTTCTCGTCACCAGATGCAAATGTTTCAAAGTTGTAAAATTCCAGCATCTGAGACGAAGACAAATGTCCAACATAAACAATATAAATAGCTTTTCAAATTCAGCACACACTTGGTTCGTTTTAAATTTCAGATCATTTACAAACCATTGTGTGGGACCACCGCCTCGTCCCCAAAATATTCAAATGTATTCATGAGTTCAATGTTTTCTATTCACGGTTTAAATTTGGTCATCTTGCTTGTTGTTTATATGTATTCATAGACAATGGAACAACTTCTAATAGCACATTTTATAAGCCATCTGTATGTTTGAATGGAGAGCCATAAGTTAAGGACGCTCTTTCGAGTACAATATTATAATACGTATATTATGAAAATGTTATTGAATATTTGAATATGTATCAAATATTCAATAACATTTTCATAATATAATAATACACTATCCTTACCGTCCCACAAATAATATTTTACTAATATTAATGTCGATAGATTATTACTCCCTCACAAAGAAAAATAATAACAAAACCTTCAAAGAATTTCCATACCGTCGGTACAAGTTAAAAAACTTTGCATGGAATAAGTTTATGATTTATTAATTTATTACAGACAACCCAACCTTTTTCAAGGCCGTTCGTCTAGATACGTCCAAAAGAAATAACGTTGCAAACATAAACATCGGAAAATAACCCCAGGAAGTTGACATGCCATCAAAATATTCAAATAACATTGAATCGTACAACCACGACCAACGTTTTGTACCACCAAGCTACATCACCAATATTTGCCCAACCAACTGTATAGAACACAAACTGAATTTAAATAACCAGATGTTTTACGAAGATCGGAGTAACATCTTAAAAAGTGCAAGTAACGAGAGCAATTTGGTGCGCGCTGGCGTCGCAAGAGTGGCGGAGAGACCCTCGCGTGCGGCTCACGATTTAATTGCTTTGGCGCTGTTCCATCGCACGCCGACCTAGGCTTCGCTGGAAGGTGCACATTTAAGTCCTTGAGATGCTAAGTAATGAGGCAATGTATACGATGGAGGTATTTTTGATTTATTACTGCTGGGACGTCTGAATATGGATTAGGAATCCTGTGCGTTTGTTCTATTTAGGTATACAGTTCGTATTATAGGAGTCAATTCCAGCTGAAACTAGACCAATTTCTTCGTTACTTATGGGTGGAAAAATAAAGAAAGAAATATACATTACGTGTATCTCATACATAACAATTAATAAACATTCTTTGGTGCGTGTATACTAAGTAGGTAATGAAGCAATTGGGATTAAAGATATTCAAACGTGATATACAAGGAAAATTGATGTTTATTCCTTACTATTAGTCCAATAGTAATCTACTTGATTTGTTTGCATTTGTATTTGGCATCTTTATTAGGCACGCGATACAATTTATTTCCACTAGAGTGATTCATACAGAGTTGAATGATCGTCTATCTGAACTGGGAAATGTAAACTGGTATACGTAACGAGTAAACCACGATATCTATATTTACGTTTTTACGACACAATTGTCTTCATGTTCTCTTAAATAAATCATTGTATATCGGTTCTTATCGTACAAGGTTATCACACTTTTCCACAGGCTTAAATGAATTGCATTTTTACGCTAAAGTTTTCTTCAACTAAGTAAAATGAAGCAGTATCTCTTCCGGTATCTCTAATTCCGTTAACCGGTCCAGGGTTGTCACGAACGCGTTCAAAGATACGTGATTTAACTTACACAAGAACTTTCACTGCTGTTTACAGTGACATCTCTTTTAGAAGATTCTTCTAAACATTGTAGTCCAAGTTTCCTTCCTAATCCCGGGAGAGGTCAGTGGATGCCTTTCAGTTCGTTCGAATTGTTCAGTACCCGTGTGTTTTACAAAGTCTAAAACAGTTTCTGTATCTACATAAAATTAGTTACGTAGAAAGTTCTCAGTCCCTTTCTAATTAAAATTGGGAGTCCGTACAGTTTTGCAGACATTCAACCTTTTCAGCCAATCGATTTCCGTTAGAGACTTAATTTTTATTCGAGG
Source organism: Apamea monoglypha (assembly GCA_911387795.2). Lineage (NCBI taxonomy): Eukaryota > Metazoa > Arthropoda > Insecta > Lepidoptera > Noctuidae > Apamea > Apamea monoglypha. The sequence continues at coordinate 9,276,374 of OU426918.1, forward strand.
CTTAGCCCGCTGAAATTTTAGTACCAGTTTGAAAACTAAATCACGAGTTCACGGCCTTCCGAACAGATTTATTGTAAGTGTAAGTGCAAAGCTGGGTGGTCGACTAAAAATAGGCGGAGTTATAACTCTACTCGAAAGTATCGTGAGTGGTGCTTGAGAGATTTTATAAGCATTAGAAACCGTGGTAATGCGGCCACTAGTAAATGCAAGCCACTTGAAGATGAAACTTCTTACTCAGAATATTGCATAAAAAGCTGTGAATAAAAAATAGGTGTAGTTACCGCTTATGGATCTAAATAAAACAAAGTAGTTAATAGAATTGTTACACTAGTAGTTGAACAAAACTGTAAAGAGCTCTAAAGATATTCCAGCAACTGAGATGGACAGATTCATTTGTGGAGACGATTATAGTAATAAACTCGTAATTAAATTTGGTCTCTGATAAGACAAAGAGGATCCCATATGCCGAGAGAATGTAATATAAATGCTCAAGATTATAATAGGATATAGACACGTTATTTTTAACAGACCTGCATATATATATAGATTTGTTCAGTAAAACCGTAATTCACTTGCAAATCCTATATTCGCTTTCAAATTTCCTACGACAAAAATCGTTACCTTCGCCAAACACTCCTACAATTTCTATCCAACACCAAATTGCACACTTGCTAACGTACTAGAAGTAACAGATATTTAAAACGGTGAAACGGTTACCACGTAATTTCGCGAATCGGGGCACAAATGTACCGACGGCAGCGTAGTTATCGACCGTGCCTTACGTAACAGCTCCAAGTATGAGCTTTTGGTACTTTTGCTCTCACTATGTAGGTACTTGTACGTACCTTCATTTGCATTGCAATCCTAGGTTATGTTGCCTGAAATAAGATCTGCATATCTGGTACTAAGAATGCAATCTGGGTTGTAACGAAATGTTTGAGGACAACTTTTACCGTTTAAAAGATAGCAGCCACTGTTTTGATTAAGGTTTTGCATTAGCACTTTAAAATGTACCACATACAGAGGATATTGGTGGGACGAATTGTGAAAACTTTATGATTGAAATTCGTTAACGAATAAACAAATATGAAATAGCTATGAACCTGCCATTAAATCTCTTCAGCACCCTTAGTTGACTGGTAGAGAATGCTTAAGGCATTAAATCCGTCTTTGTACGTTTATTTAGTGCGAACATTTTAAACAAATAAACAAATGAAAGTAACATGTACAGTACAATTACTTGCATTTGTAAAGGATTTTTCCATAGTAAAATAGCAATTCCTAGTGGGGAACGAGATGTATCACTATCGCAATAGCTGTATAGAGGTATGAGGAACAGGGTGTAAACTTCACTCATCCTCCATAGAAAAGGGAGGATCCTCCGACCACCAACGACTGATGTCGGGAAATTTTGTATGTACATATGCTAATGGCGCGGTAAACTCCGCTTGCGAGATGCAGGATTTGCGTGACGTCAGTATGACGCGTTGTTCGCATGTGGCGTTGTAGATACCGCTACAGCTGACTATTTCCCATCCGATTACAATGCATATATACATTCCTCTCTAATTACATTCCATTACCGAGAGAACTCGTAAACAGTAAACACCTGCGATGTTAACAAGTTAAGAAGATTTGATAACGACCCTGACAGATTGGCTGAAGGCACTGTCAAACGTTTACGTAAATTAGTTGACAGATGGTGGAAAGATATAAAGACAGGCGACAGCTAATAGTAGCGACAGCTGAACAAAATAAAGCGGAAGTACCGGATATGCCACAGTCCACAGTGTAGAAATAAGTAAACCGAGATAGACTACCAAGACCAACCAACTTTAGACGACCAAGAAACTTTAGACGTAATATGTTATTGTATTTTGTAGTTTTTAAAACTTGCTTTACGTTGCAGCGCTTTTCCTTAAGGGATTTTAGGTAGGTTTCCTTGTTGATGTTGATTAAGTAACCTTCGTAAGTGCCTACGTGTTCAACCTACAGGACAAAATAATGATTAAACACGTCGCTGAACCATAGATAGCTACATCTGCCAATTTACCGGAGTAAACAATTTCCACATTTGACCTGAGACGGCAAACATCTGTGGCTCATTTTTTATTTCAGTTCTGGATCTGGAACTGCAGAAGTGTGCACACAAAGATTTAAAATCCAATTAAGGTTTAATAAAAATTGTCGTAAACCCAAGCACAATAAAAACTAACTCAGTAACTTCCACTGAGCGGCTGGATGAAACCACAAAATTTTAAAATGTATTTTAAAGAAAACCTTTTGAGATTGCATCTAGGTCGAGGAACTAGGTTACAATAGATTCGTTTACTTTTTAATTACGAAACTATCAATCGGCAAAGCTGGCGAAGAAAACAAACAAGCCGAGATTATAAACACAGTAACATACAAAAGGAACCATTGGTTGCGGGATATAAACGAGGATTCGATATTACAGTAGCTGTAAACATGGTTTATGACGTGAGACGACGGACTTGTTATTTGTCTGGGACTATTGTTGCTCAACACAGGAATCTGTTAAACGTTCCAGAACGTGAAAACATGAGCTCCGTAATTATGTAGCGAACGGGAGTTTTATTTGTTGCAGTAAAATTGAAGCTGCCTCTTTTCTTGAGAAAGGGAATAATGATTCAATTTCATGATACATTCTGGACTGGATTGGGAGGAAAATAAAACTTAGAAATGCAAATTAGGCGAAACACAGAATTTTACGTTTGGAGAAACATTTGGTTCGGTACAAGTCCTAGAACAAAAATAGACATGAAGAAATTACGCAGCACATTAACATTTATTTTCGTAGAGTGCAGCTATTCAAAGTCGCGCGTACTTTGTCGCGTTGATTAATATTTCACCTTCAGATATAATTAGACACGTATTTATTTAATGTACAGGTAACAAGAAATTCACGCAATTTAACACTTCCTCGAGGCAAAGTGCCAACGTAACAAATAGGTAGCTTTAGCTTCTTAATAATTTGAGGAACCATATCAACAGATGTACTTAAATAAACAAACATTTTGGACTATCATGGACGTCAGATTGTAATATCTTGGGTATTACGTACCTACATAGTTTAATTCCCCAATAAGTGAGTTGTGGAGGTCAGATATGCAGTCGCTCCATATAAAATACTGGTATCGAGCTGCATCCGGTTAGATTGGAGAAAAGACTAGGCAGATGATGATGACGTAGTTTTAATACCAAGTGTGTGATACGAAGCATACATACAATGTATATTTATCATGAAATTTTGAAAAAGCCATTAAATTTTAGACCATTCTTAGGGTGAATTTCACCAAACTATTTATACCTAGAATAAGTCTTATCCTGAGAAAAAATTTAGAATTTTTGACAGTTTTTCCATACTAAAACTGTCAGACGTATTTAATTTTATGCCGCGGATAAAATATATCTGACTTTGGTAAAAATAATGAGAATATCATACCGGACAATATATTATTTAATTAAGAAATATGCCATTAATTCTGAATGAAACTAGATATACGTATATATTTTTGTGTGTATGTTGGAGACCCACTAAATAAAGTAAATAAATGGGTCTCATTTTAGGAAATTCCCAACAAGGTGAAAACTATCTAAAAAACGGTTTGTACATCTCTCATTTCCTCGTCAAATCCGACTTGCATTTTCTCGAGCGTTCCCGATGAAGACGACAACGTATTCAGGGCGCGAATGCAATTCGAGTCTTATCTCTTTGTAGGTAGTTTAATTTAAATTCCCAAGTTTTACGTATATTTTGGTTAGCTCTTTCCAATTCAAGACATCGAATTGCAAGAATACGGAGGACGATGTTTTTGGTTTATTTAAAAGCTTAGAAATGCTACTCTAATGTTGAATGGCGTCGGCATGGAAATACTAAGTACAAACAACGTACCTAGGAACCTGCATAGCTTTGTATGCTTTCTTGCTCGACTGTGTTGTCAAAGGAGATTATGTCAAGTTAGGCAACAGTGTTCTTCTGCTAGCTGAGAACAACGTGAACCATTGTTGACCTACATGTAAGAACTTAGGTACTGCAAACAGCAGGGTAATTGCGTAACACACTATCAATTTTGCCTATTCATTGCTTCATATGTCCGAAAAATTTTTCTGCTCAAAAACGTTTAAAGCGCAATGAATGTTGTTGAACTGTCAAAATCAAAGCCATGGCTACTGTTACAGTGTTACGTAATAACCCCGCCGATGGCAGTTCTTCACATTTGCGTATGCGTAAATTGATAAAGAAATCTTTGGTCACAACAACATAATTTGTTGTAACATAATTTAAATTAATTCAGCATTTTAATTTCTTACACAGTCATGTTATGTGCACAATGCTGAAATTAGTTTTGAAGACTTCCAAATACCTACTTAGTTAAGTACTTATTTGTGCTTGTGCGATGTCTGGCTTACCTATTGGTTGGTACGCATGAATTTACTCGCCCGGAACGGGCGTCTTGAATTGTATGCAATAAAGTTAAGAAAAAAGTATATCGCAAGTACATGCAATATAGTGTATAAAATTCAAAATGTGCCAATTGCCTAATACGTATTTCTGGATTTGTCGATTTGACAAAAAATAAACACGCGATATTTTATATTAACTAGAAAAAAATAATAGTATTTAAAAGTGTCCATCCGTCCTTTTCGGGCGATAAATTCGTGTAATAATTAATTCATAATCAATATTAATTTAACACAAATATTTTAACCCCGAAGAGTTTTAAAACCTTCAGTTGTTTCGTTATTGTTTCTAAAGCCAATTGTTTGGCACCCTCGTAGATTGCAATAAAAAGAACTAGTGTATATTTTATATTCTACAAAGACGAGATTCCTAAGCAGAGGGAACGGCAAGCTAAATACCAAGTCCAAGTTTTCTTGCAAATGCGAAATGCGAGAGTTTAAATTCATACCTAACTACAGCGAGCTCTAGTGTTCTCAAGTGAAAACTTTTAAACTGCATCTAGCTGAGGAACATTTAATATTGTCGCTTTTGCAATTGCTGAAAACCTGGGTACTCCTAATATAAATTAATTTCTATCAACATTGCCATACAACGTGGCAATGCTGCCAGCCTTTCGGGCATTATTCCTGTTGAAAGCAATGCGGACCAATTTTTGGATGTCCTATGATTATTTCCCCTCCATTTTTGTATACTTGTATATATTATTATTTTAAGACTGATAGCTATTTAAATTATGTAAATGTTCTCTTGGAAATTGAAATAAACCCAGTCGCAATTCATAATTCTATGACAATTATAATAATATTAACAAGTCTATACCTGCGGTTTGGCTCGCGTAGTTTAAAAATCCATACTTCCATATCCATCCATATTAATATAAGAAAAACGAAAGTAACTCTGCCTGCCTATCTCTCATAGTTACTTTTCTCGTCTAAACCACCTAACTGACTGATAGTTATGTTTGACAGATAGGTAGCCTGTGACGACCTGGAAAAGGACAAAAATCATTTCCATCACGGATATTTGTATTACAAAAAAAAAAATATATACAAATTACTTGCAGACGACGATGCGGGCAACAGCCTACGTCAGAACTAGAGAAAACAACTAATATTCCAGTGCAATAAGGGACGGACACACAGATAAACGTTGCCTTTTTAAAATGTCAGGAGGACGCTACACGTGTTTTTTGTTCCCATTATGCGGTTTTAATAGATCATAAATATATTTGCATTAGCATGACCACACACAATGCTCTTTGTTAGTTATTTTTATAGCAAATTAATTATATTTGCAGTGTCTATAATAGGAACAAGTAACACAGCTGTCCTTATTATTCTCGGTAAAGAATAAGCTCTCTATTTTTAAAGGCTACTTAGGGATTATAGCCGGAGTATACTCCTAGCGTTTCATCTTTTTCTTCTCTAGTACTGTAGAGGTTTTAGCCTGCAGGGGTAATTTATTCAGCGGGATCGTCCGAAAGGGTTACCGCTACCCCGGAACATAAAGGGCAAAGGAAGGAACATGGGTGGGTTTTAGTCAGTAAGAGTCTGACACTCCCTTCCGCTCCACCCAGAGCGGGGTCATTTGATGATTTCCCATCCGGAAAAAAAAGGGGTAATTTATGAATAGATGGCATGTATAATGAGATAAATCGTCATCATCTTCAACATCAGCCTATAGCAGTCCACTGCTGGACATGAGGCCAAAATCGCAAGTTGGCAAAAATCGAGTTGAATGGCGTGTGCAATAAGAGAGCTTAATGCACGCCATTCAACTCGATTTTGGCAGCTCATAATGAGATAAATATTAATTCATATTTAGAAGATTAGAAAACAACGTAGGGAATAGAAGAGGAGAGGTGACAGCCCGCATCATGATGTAGAACGAGTAGCATCGATTGTAGGACTAATTACGTAATGGCAAGTCTAGGCCTAAAAGTACGGTAGGCCGCAGATCAGTGGTAACAAAACCAGTATAAGCTGGCTTTGTATTCTATTGTAACTACAAACTACGCTAGTCCAACTGAACGACAAAGTGTTTCCACCGACGTTCAATCGTCTGACTTATAGCTCCATGCTTTGCCGGTTGGTCTAGTCCAGTCTAGTGCATTTAAATAGCCTCCATGAATGGGTAAGTGCAGCTATGCAGCGCAGTCAGCACCGCTTTCCTCTTGCTGACAGGCTTTTGACAATAGGGCGTGAGCTGTTATGGTTCATGCCAATATAAGATGTGACTCAGGTTGGCTGGACAAATCTTCAAAATAGCTTGCATTTAACTAGGTCAATAGGTCACTTTATGTGACGGCTAAACACCCTTATTTCAGAATTTGTGACGCTACATAATCTTAGATAATCGATCGAAAACGTGTCCAGCCATCTTGAAAAACCACTTTTCGCTGGTCTCTCAATCTCGGTAACGGAAGTGATTTTGACGACTTTTTGCATATCAACGGGCGTCACATAAATTTGTGACGGGCACCGAGCTAAAAGTTTTGTGATAAGTACAGTGGTTTAGTAGAAAAATGCAAAAATCTGTGTCCAGCCATCTTGAATTCACGTATAAAACTTATGGCTGGCACTTCCGAATCTCAATAACGGGGGCGTTTTCGAATATGGTTCCTTTACTAATACTTGGTGACGCAATGTGTGACAGTAATAACGTTTGATTTATGGCGTCACATGTAAGGGTTTACGAGAAATCAATAAAAACTTAATGTCCAGCCAACCTGAGTTCAAGATGGCTGGACACATGTATCTCCACTGCCTGATGATCTACGACCTTCGAAATGTGTTCAAAATGTTGTGACGGGGACGATAATGATAACCTGAAATTGTGACGGAGAAACTTTGCGTAGTTTCAAAGATATTGATCATTTAAATTTCCCCATACAAACATCCATTAATATTGTGAGGTGACCATAATTTTACATAAATAAAGGATTTCTTTTTAATCGATTAATTGGCCGGTAGGTAGCATCCACGCCTGCTTTGTATTTGATTTCCCCGTGGGAATAAAAGGTTTTCCTGCAGTGAAAAGAGTAAGTATGTGTTAATTCAAAATAATAATTGACCACCAGCGCTGCAAGAGAGAGCCCACTTGTATTTCGCGTTTAGTTCATTATCTTTATTAATAATCAATAACATTTAAAAATTACACCCCCCCTTCCTCACTTCTACATTTTTGTCTTCTATTGATTTAAATATCTACAGTTGTTCGTATTAGTATCACCAATACACGGATTTTCGTCCATTAAAGAAAACACCTTAAAATATACTTGTCCTACATAAAACCTACAATATTGGTTACCCTACTGCAGTGTTTGTATGGGGAAATTTAAATGATCAATATCTTTGAAACTACGCAAAGTTTCTCCGTCACAATTTCAGGTTATCATTATCGTCCCCGTCACAACATTTTGAACACATTTTCGAAGGTCGTAGATCATCAGGCAGTGGAGATACATGTGTCCAGCCATCTTGAACTCAGGTTGGCTGGACATTAAGTTTTTATTGATTTCTCGTAAACCCTTACATGTGACGCCATAAATCAAACGTTATTACTGTCACACATTGCGTCACCAAGTATTAGTAAAGGAACCATATTCGAAAACGCCCCCGTTATTGAGATTCGGAAGTGCCAGCCATAAGTTTTATACGTGAATTCAAGATGGCTGGACACAGATTTTTGCATTTTTCTACTAAACCACTGTACTTATCACAAAACTTTTAGCTCGGTGCCCGTCACAAATTTATGTGACGCCCGTTGATATGCAAAAAGTCGTCAAAATCACTTCCGTTACCGAGATTGAGAGACCAGCGAAAAGTGGTTTTTCAAGATGGCTGGACACGTTTTCGATCGATTATCTAAGATTCTGTAGCGTCACAAATTCTGAAATAAGGGTGTTTAGCCGTCACATAAAGTGACCTATTGACCTAGTTAAATGCAAGCTATTTTGAAGATTTGTCCAGCCAAGCTGAGTCACATAATATAAGACAAGCTGAAAGTCAACAAGATTTTCAGACAACAATGTTGGTAGTATTATTGACTGACCCGTTGTCTAATATGACGTATAGTGAATCTTGATAGAACTGCGTCACCAGTAGACCACCATACGTTCGTTCACTTGAGCAGTCGTGGTGACCCAGTGGTCCCGACTTTCGTGTGGTCGGTCGTCGGTTTGAACTCAGGCAGGTGCTTTACTTTGTTTAAATAATTCATCACCACTGCTCTCAAAACGGTGAAGGAAAACATCGTGAGGCAACCGGCACGTCCTAGAACCAAAAACTCGAAGACATGTGACATCTAACAACCCGCACTGGGCCCGCGTGGTGGATTATGTACAGCCCACTCCGTCTCAAAAAGAGGAGGCCTGAGTCCCAGCAGTGGGAACATTATAGGCTGATTATGCTATGATCACTTGTTCAGTAGTAGAAGTGGACCTTTTCAAGCTAACATGACAAGCTAAACAGCATGTAAGTTGCTCCTTAATGTTTCTTTCCGATGACTCAGCTTCCTTCAAACTAGGCAAACTTGAAATTACTTAAGGCAAGTTTTATTTCTCGCTCCTGTTATAATATTCTTGGCAACTTCCTCCTTGTACTTGGCGTTGATTAAAATAGGTACGGTCTGCATCACAATTAGTTAGGTAAGTAATTCTCGAAAGGAAAAAGTCTAACTTTATAATATCATAAATATTATAAAGTTAGACTTTTCAATTTGTTTGTCGTTGTGTGAACTATTTTCCGTCAAAATTAACGTACAGTAGGGATACACAATTCATAAGAGAATCGTCATGAATCATAATTCATTACTTTGCTTTTTTATAATACTTTCCTAGGTACTTTTGTTTTTTATGTTTCTCTGATTGTGTTTAGTTTAGTTTGTGCGTGTTCCAATAAATACCATATTTTTTTCAAATACTATCGAATGTAATTAAACTTTATTAAATACCATTTTTTTTGTTAGCCTATTTTGTGTCCCACTGGTGGGCAAAGGCCTCCCCTTTTTTCTTCCAAAGTTCCCTGTCTTGTGCGATCTCTATGGCCATGTGGCCCTGCAAATTACCATCATTTAACCTTCAATTAATCTTACAGTAACTTCAAGAACCTTTCGCCTACCAAGATGCAGGAAAGATTTTTCCACGTAATCGTAAGGAAGTTCAACTATTTTTATCAATTTTCTTGATACGAATTTACGATTTTCAATAAAATATATTACCCGATCCCTGTCGAGTTCAAGAAAAAGAGTGCTCATGTATCTTCATTAGAAGTCTGGTACAAGTTGAAGGATAAGAGGAACGTCTGGTCAGCCTTGGCTTTCGCCGAAAGTTTTTGGTGCCGTGTAGAGTTAGTGTAAACGGACATCAAAAACATGTACACAAACGTACATACGTCGTAGGATGAATGAAATGTGAGGACACCCTTGAAGGACATATAGATTAGTGACCTTAGTGGTAATTAATGTTCTTCAGAAAGTTCATGTGCGTAGTACTCTCAACCAGCAAGCGTGTATGACCAGGCGAATGAACGTAAACGAAAGCAAAGGATGTGTGTAAGGATCGTAGCACGTAGCGTTCTGTAGTTTCTGCCCACCCCCATGGGAAGAAGGCGTGAGTTTATGTGTGTAAAAACGTAAAAATAGTTCGAGTTCGACCCCTCCCTCTGAACTTTACTACCTATACTTCTGACCACCCAAATGACCCGCGTAGGTCACTTGGGTGGTCAGGTTACAGGTCTTAGGTTTACTAATCAGGTGGATAACCTACTTAGAAGACATTTACAAAATTGAAGGTTTACAAGATTATAACTAAATGAACTTTCTGATTAACTTCTTCTAAGTAGACAAAACGAAACAAGTTGCTAAGTTTTAATTGATTTTGTGTCGCTTGTGTGCGTGTCTCGAGTAAGTAATCTTTCTTTCTTTTATCTTTTTTTTTTAAAAACGTTGCCCCACACTAGGAATTACTCCTGTATCGTGGGTGCGTTTATTAAACAATAACACAAACAAACAACATTTAAGTAATATCCAATACATGGTATCAATATCTTGGTTTACTTGGTAATAAGTTGGACACACGACAACATAATACGTATTATCATGCTATACATTTCCAGTAAAAGCTGACTTCTTATTGTACGAAAAGTCCATACAATGCGAGTTCAGCTAAAACTGGAAGTGGCTGTGGCTTGATAAATGTAGTCTTATGTACCTACATTACTATGTAATTCTTACATTACCTACCACTCATTATGCACTTAATAACATATTTTCAAGAACTTAAAAGACACTAATTATATTGTAATTTCGGCCTCTCACATAACATAAATGCGATATAGGCATGCAGATTCTAGTATTCTCATTTGTATCAGTTGAAATGTTAAATATACAACGACATGAATGCAGATTTACTTACAATTTTTTTATATAGCTGCTCAACACAATTAATATTATTAAAACACACGGGTATGTAAATGCGCCAATGTCGTGGTGAAATGCGAAAACTAAGGACAACGTAACAGTGACATCTATCGGTATTTACGTGAACTGTGAAAATACTCGGCTTCCAACAAAACCCCATTCAGAGGCAACGTGAAAACATGAAATTTACAGCGCCACACGGACCAAGTAGTTTCAGAAGTTGTACAGAGATGGCGCTGTAGTCCTCAAACGGAAAATGCATTGCTCCAGTGAAATACTGTCTTTGGAAAACATTTTTTTTTTGTATCAAGAAGGCTAGCTTAGGGAAATTATCTAATTGAATAAAGTATACCTCTTTTACCAAGTTGTTGAATGAAGTTACGGCATGCACAATCATAAAAATCACTTGATTTTTCTGTGACAAGTCCCTTTTATGGAAACCATCCCAACCAACACGGAGTATAAACGCAGACTTTTTTTCTGGAATGAAGCCAAAATTAGCTGTGCATCAAATTAGATATTACGTTCAACAAGATAATATTTTACAATTTATTTGAACTAACATCTAAACTCTAATCTATAAATTCTAATCTATTAAATTAAGAAAATCTAATTTAAATATAAATAACAAAATCAAGCTTTACATTAAATTAAATTAGACTCATTCATAAATATCGTGATTGATGCTGAATATTATTTTAGAAAACCTGGATGCCACCACAAACTATATCCACGGAGGTCGATGCCAAAATAATTTTATAATATTCCAGTCTTTTATGAGTAGCACGTGAGCGTTTTTTAGGTAAAATTTTTGTAGGTAAAACCATTCGGAAGTGCGTCAGCCAAGATGGCGGATGATTAGTTAAGTAGGTGTAATAAAATAATGTAAGCATGTCTACAATATGTAGGTACATGAATATATTTTATTTGTTCATTTGTTTCTCAGCGTGACGCGTAGTGGCATCATAGGAATGTACTGACATTGACATAGGCAAATGGATTATCAAACCCTTTACGATTATGTATCGAGAAAAGTTCGACAGAAATTAAGGACTCATAATAACTTATTCTTGTTACTACCAAGCATAAGGTGCTTGTAACGTTAGTTAGATTGATAAAGGTGTAAGCACGTTTTCGTGCCTACGAAAGACAAAAACTTAGCGAATGTACCTACTTATTAACAGTCCACTTGACTGTCTGACACTATCACAATATTTCCAACTGCGTGGGTTAAAAAAACTGACACAATTTATGTTTTCCTTCCTTTCGTTTCCAATTTAGCATAGAAAAGAAAAACATCTTCAATCATGTGCTGTCAAACAAAAAAATACTCCCTAACAACCAATTTACAGTTGATTAATTTAAACAAACATTTTCATCCATCTTCCAGTAATCCGTTCGTTCCATAGTAAGCTTATGTATATGTGTAGTAATGGACAATATATGACAAAACAATAGACATTGTTATAAATCAATGGCTGGTTTAATTTAGATTAGAATGACGGACATTTGCCAAGTGACCGTGCATAACGTTTGACGTGAAAACGTTTCGAGTGACTCATGAGCCGATGACAGGCGTGGCTTTACTGTCATTTTGACGGTAAATAAATCATGTATCTTTTGAAATAAGAACGATATACCTGTCAGTGTTTTGTTAGTTCAAAAGAATTTCTAGAACGTTTGTTGGTAATTGTGGTTAAAATTGGTTGATATCCCGAATAGTCGTATTTATCGCTTCTATTCCACGTACGGCCAATGTACGGATCTCTTTGCTAGCATCTGTGTTCCCTTCCACCTATAAACCGTCAGTGTCCAAAGCAAGCGTGAACTGCCAGTCTATTCTGTAAAAATCTCACTGTGAAAACATAGGTGAATTGAGCTTGAAGTGAGCTGTCCTAAAACCTGATGCCAGGGATTGACTATATTGACAGATCACTTCAAGCTAAGCTATATTGACAGATCACTTCACCTAAGCTTCCACGGTCAGGTTTTTACAGCAGGCGTCTTCTGGGCACGCTCGTTCCATCGTAGACTTCATCCATCGCTTTTCATCAGGTAAGATCGAGTCCAAGAGCTGGCTCAATTGGCAATAAAAAGATAGATAAATTGTTTTAGGCTATAAGAGCAGGGGAAGACCAAGGCAACGATGATTGCGTGAAGAATGATATAGCTAGAAACCGGGTGATTACCGAGACGACGACTAATAGAGAAGTAAGGAGGAAAAAGAAATGTTACGCCGACCCCAAATAAATTGGGATGAGGGCAGGAAAACGATAAGATAATTAATTGTGCAGTCATTTACCAAAACAAATCTTGTCACTTGAGTTACCTAGCCCACATTAGCCAAGTTTACATAATCTAATTCGCATGGCGACACTATTACACTTGATCTTAACGCTAATTCTGTTTGTCTATCTATGATTAGGTCAGATGAATCTGTATACGGAGGTTCCTTTATGTAAATACTAATTGTGTTGGTAATTAACTATCATTAAGTTGAGTGTACCTGTGAAATTCAAATATACATACGTGTTTTGCACTTTACAGGTCAGTGTCAGTTTGTATATTGATTAAAATATGATTTGGAGCCGTAGCAAATACGAATCAGCAATACAACTCCTTAAGTAAGAATTAGCCTTAAAAATCATGATTTCATGAAATAGTCATTCAATAGGGTAATATGAACTTATAGAGTTGTATTGATGATTATAATTCTATATATACATATTTTGTTACGGCCGCGAATCATATTTAGATCAAATGCAACCTGAAGACCAATTACTCATCTCAGCGACAATCAATGTCAAAAACTTGTCAAAAATGTAGGGAAATTAGAGGTATTTTTGACAGTTTGAGATTCAGACTGTGATCGTTCTTATAATTATGAGCCCCTCTGATGCTGACATAGAAATTTCAAAAAAAAAAACGCAGGCCACCCTGACGCGTTCGCCTTAAATAAATAAAATATGAATATACGAGTAAACCTATTCCAACACGTGATTTATAATACAGAAGACAAAGTAGTAGAAGTTCTCAAAATATTCCATATTTTATGCATGATATTATTCCCATTATTAACCTATTGCCTACGAACGCAGTCCGAATTTACATCGCTGAATATAAAATGTATTGCAATATGCGAAATCCGTATTGCGTTTTGTTGATTTTGTCTCTGCACTAGTATTTGTATAGCTATGTCATGTGTACAGTGTACACTCATCCCGGAAGTATGGGTATTGACTTGTATTTCCGGGATGAACGGTAATTTAAACGTTAATGATGGAACGTTCTCCGAAGCCAAGTGTTTATAGGTAGTTACAGAGATATGAAAGAAGTGTTTTTACATTTCTATAGGTTCTAGGTAGGTATAGTTCTGGGTTAAACATAGTCATTAATAACATTGTATCTAAGTAGGTTCATAAATATAATGTTGTCCTTCACATTGAAACTAATGATAGAGGTATGGACAAACAGTTTTTCTGAGTTTAGCTCGTTTTGTTGGGTAACTTACGTATGTTTTTTTTTTCTGGCAATATAAGATACTTCTTGCTCTAATCTATACAGGGTGGCAGGAGCATCAACGCGCAAACGCGTAACGATGTCTGACTGTGTGGATGCCACCCTGTAAAATTAAAAATGAAATGTAGTTCGTTGGTAAGCGCATCACTTGAGAACGGCTTGATCGATTTTAAACATTTTCTTTTTAAAATATTCGTTATAGTCCGAATAAGGTTTTTAAGGACAGAAAAACTGGAAAAGTTATCCGGAAAACTGGAATATTCGGGAAACACTGAAAGTGGCTTTTTCTGTGGGATTCTGGTATAAATGACTGAAAATTGGACAGGGCAACGTCTGTCCGGGCAGCTTGTGTTAAATGAAATGAAATGGGAGCAAGTTTTTTTTTTTTGTAATATGTAGATTCTATGTTACGAAAAAAGCTTGCTCCCGTTTCTTAGGTTATTTAGTACTCCTTTACTTACGTTCTTTACTACAAAAATAGCAGTGGACATGTAAGTATTGCTTAGGTACGTGACGTACTTACGTATAAAATGTTTGTAATACGTTGGTACTTGGTGAAATTGCAAAAAAAAAACATCGGTTAGTGAAGCAGGAAAACCCGAACGTTGCGTAGCAACCAAAGTTTGACCGCGAATACTTACAACTTTTATATTGAGAGGGTTCTTCAAAAGAACCCGTAACGTTTATATTTATATTTTACTCAACCCCTTCTTCTAATTAACTGAACAGGTAAAAATTTGTAAGAACATTCATTTCATTGGAAAATCGTCAGTGAAAATATCATAGGTTCCTAATTTTGTGGTAACGCCATTAGTAGGCTAGGTAGGGTTATCAGTAATACCTGCGCCCGCGGATTCAGCCGAATAAGTCTCGTTTCCGTTGGAATGTCGGAATAAAACGTTTCCTATTTCCTAATCCAGGTCATGGTCTACCCATGAGTCAAATTCATCCAAATCCGTTCAGCCGTTTTAGCATGAAAGCGTTACAAACACACACAAAAATCAAATATTTTCACTTTATAATATTATTTAAGATATACAGGTTATTAAAACATGTTTTTTATTTTTCTTATGTGATGTTCTGACCATTTAATGTGAGAGAGCATAATATTTCAGGAAATTAAACACGTACATACTCAACCCACACTCGTTTTACCTAAATTCTGATACAACCAAACCACAATTTATTTTAAATACTACAAACTATTCAATATTAAATGTACAGACATTTACGCGAGTTCACATTTAAATGGGTATAGTCAACAAAAGAGATAAGTACGCTAGGAACTATAATTAACACTGCTTTTGATTTCATGTAATTTTGGAATATCTGCATAAAAATCAGGTCTTTGATATCGTTCCTCCGAGTATCTTATTTTATTCAAAATCAAAGTCAAAAGTCATTTATTCAAACTAGACTGAGAGTCAACACTTTTAACCTCAAAATTACATAAGTCAGTGCCTCAAAATGCCTGCCCTTTGTCACTTCCTAGTGCTCTAGCTGGCAAGCGCAATAAAATCCTCAGCAGCACAGCTGTCTGTCAGTTAGAAAACTTGATTCTATATGCAAAGTAATTATCATTACGAAACACAAAACATGAAATTAAATTATTCGCCATATGTCAGCTAGCACACGTTATACCTATACATACCACACATATCTATATCTATCTATACAAATAAATATAATTGAAGTGTCTGTTTGTAATGTCAAAATAACAGATTTTTACTAAATGCAAGTATGAAATGATATAGTTACGGTTCTCATAACATTTTTTTTTAATGTTTGGTTGTCTGCTTGTTCCGGCTAATCTCCGAAACGGCTAGACATAAAAAGAAGAACATAGGCTACTTTTTTATCGACATACCACAGGGGCGAAGCCACGGGCGGAAGCAAGCATATAATTACCAATAATAGTGCCTGTGTCCTGCAAGAATGTTTAGTTCTCGTCTGCACACCAATTTTTTTTTGACGGTACATCCAAAAAAATCTGGGATATATTCCTGAACATGCGTCACACCGTTTTATATCATCGTATATTATTGTTATGGTCACGGCAGAATAACGGTTGGTTGTCGGTAATAAAATGTCTATATAATTTTGTTAATGTTTACGCTAACAGACAAATGTTTTGTACAAAACTTGATGTCGTGCCCTGCGTGATGTGACCTGTTACGACTCATTCTTTATTAATCTATTACAAAACAAAAATACATTATGAAGGTAAACATAATTTGGAATCACGCTCTTTTTTTACCTGACGGAGATAGTTTCAGTTGGTGTTTTCAAAATCAGCTGAAGACCAATTCTCGTAAATAAAAACGTTCAAAATCTAGTTTGCAACTAGATCTTGAACGTTTAGTTCGTAACGTTCAATAGGGTAATATGAACTTAGAGATATGTATTGACGATTATAATTCTATACATAAATATTTTGTTACGGCCGCGAATCATATTTGGATCAAATGCAACCTGAAGACCAATTACTCATCTGAGCGCCAATCAATGTCAAAAACTTGTTAAAAATGTAGGGAAATTAGAGGTATTTTTGATAGATTGAGACTGAAATCAGACTGTGAACGTTCTTAAAATTACAGGAATTGGCCTGCTTATTGCGAACCAAATGAAGACAGAACTCGCCTTGACCGAAACGTAGGTACTGTAAAGGTTGTCTGCAAAAGTCAACCTTATGTTGTGCAGGCTAGTAGAAAAATAAATCTGGCTGCATTCGAACAGTCAAACGAATTTAGAATGAGCTTTCAAATTCTTGTATTAGGTTTTTGTTTTAAAAAAAAAACAGTGTTAGTATTATTTAGGCGCGTTATGTAAATACGTTCGCTTGGAAAAAACTAAATAGTTATAACGTTGTATAATTTTATAGCCCCCACACTACACCAATCACAGTAACTACGTACTAGCTCCAGTTTGAAGAGAGTTTGACTGCTGTAGTGCAGTGGCTGATACGTTACAATACAGCGAGAAGTCGATCCAAGTCCAAGGACTTTCGAATATTTTGTCAATTTAACACGAAGTTAAGAGTAGGGGAAGACCAAAGAAACGATGGATGGACTGTGTGACTGATGATATGGTTTGAAACAGGGCGACGACTAATAGAGAAGTATGGAAGAAAAAGACATGTTGCGCCGACCCAAAATAAATTGGGATAAGGGCAGGAGAACGAGCATGATGGTAATGTCAGTTTAACATGAATCGAAAGCAACCTGTAATTTTTGTTGAAGATAAGAGATCATTAGACGTGAAATTTTTTGAAAAGTTTTATTTGGTTGGCTTGCAATAGGTACATAATTATAAATGTTTATTACCTACAATAATACACAAACAAAAGGGTCTTAAAACTTTTGAACCGAGCCAGTACAGGCCTCTTATACCGATCAAATGCACAATCAAGTAACCATAAGCACTAAGCTTAGCAGACGACTTAGTTCGTCGTATGTTATTATCTCTAGACTCTAGAGAGAATGCAGCTGGCTGCTGCCCATTCCCGTGACACAATCCCTCGCATTCTACATAACGGACGCAACTGTCTAGCGAAATTACAGCTTGAAACTAAAAACCAAAAGTCACATCTTTTATATGTAAGAGTAGAAAGAATAAAATAACTTCCAGGTGTGTTGTCTTTTCTCCCCGATAAAGTCAAAGTTGAACCCGACTCTCGTACTAAAAGCAAAAGATATTAAATTTCCTGTAACATGCATGCTCATAAAATTTCCGATATGTCGGCATAGTAGGACCCTTTGAGCACAGATCCCTGGGCCAAGACCGGGATAGTTCAATACGCGTAATAAATTGTGTTATATTATTAATGTTATAATCGTGTTGGCGTAAGGATTCTAAGGGCGTCTGTCGACCGCCACAGTCCACGGGACGTCAACGAGAACGAGACGACGGTGCCGAAGTAGCGAGATACATTAAAGCTACGGTTTTCTCGGAAAACGGTGGCCGCACATGACGGCCGCAGTGACGGCTGTCATGAAAATGATGACAGTGACATAGATTTAAATCGTTAAATTCGCCACAGCGTGCCACAATGATAGTCGCATTTCTTTTTAGTTATGACGCCTCTGACACAAAATGACACAGTGAAATGCTATTTACTAATGTGTGACCTCACTCTATGGACACTTTTTCCGTGACTAAGTATGGTGAGAGCAAATCTAGCGATTTAAATATTTGGGCAGCGGGTTTGACTAATGACTGGCGTAAATGGCAGATTTTTATGAAAGCCGTTATAATATGACGAAACCGCTTTCTTAGGAAACCAAAACTTTACATGGGCGCGTGTCCACTGCACGCCGTCACCAAGACGTTACGTTCGGTTTGAATAATCTCGTTTCTCGTTGACGTTGCATTGACGGTGGCGGTGGACAATCGGTGTACTACTGTGTATTCTTACTGCCTTGAAAGGAATAGAGATAATACTATTAGCATTGTATCCGATGCAAGTAATTAAGCGACAAAGGCACTGCAGCTTAGCCTATACGGTACGCACGCACGTTTGCACTAAAACGTGATGTATTAGCGTCCTATAATACGTACGTTCGTTTACGTTACCTACGTTTTGATGCTGTTTACGTGGGTTTTTTATCTTTGTTGCCAACTGTACCTAAATTTAATTTCGCAAACAAAAAATACCGTTAGCAATAAAATATATATTGAACGATATTCTAATTCGCTACAATAATCCAAAACAACAAAAACATTTCGCTTTTCTGTTATTGGAAATCCCTTTGAAAATCCCTCGATACGTTTTGATTAAAGGAGAGTTCATTATCGAAGCCATTTGCAGCTTTTATTTGTCACTCCATTTTTGGATTGTCGAAATCGAAATATATTGTTCGGATTGTTTACGAAATTTCATCACCCCTTCGGTAATTGAGTCACGTTTTAAAAGGCACGTTGGCAGTCATACTTCCTGCAACAGGAAGGAAATATGAAATAAGTCTTCCAAGTGTCCTGGTAAAGAAACCTTACCAAATCAAACCAATTTCGGAAACTTTTTAAGTCGGTTCCTTAAAATATTTTCTTAAGCAAAATAGGTTATTATCCTGTAGGTATCCATTATTAAAAAAAAATATTGAAAGCTCTTCGTTCTATTCGGAAAAAAAAAATCCACGGAATTGAAACTCGGAATATTGGATGGATTATTTTTTATAATTTCTGTAAAACCTACATTCCGTATTTACGCAGTGTGGTCTCGGAAAGGTTTGAAAAAGATGGAGTATTTCAATATCTACATACTGCTAACGATAGTAGGTAACAAAGTATAAAGTTTCCGCGCTGTAGCAGGTGCTAGGGGCATTACTTAGAACTTGTAACTTTCCCGCGTAAACTTCACCTGTTCGGACTGCACGCTATCGCGAACAAAATGACAGATCTAGAATCCATTTATCAATGTTATGCTCCTGTTTCATCACATTTATTAATAGGACGTGGTCTATGGTCATCGACCTTGCTTGTTCAGGATGATTTTTGCAGGCATGACCTTTGTACCTCTTGCCCCCCTATTACATGGAGTTACTTATTTACTCTTAAAAAAAAACGTTTGGCCAGAACATTAAAATTTCTAGTTGCGTGAAACTAGACCTTAAGTACTTTAGTTACTTAAGTTAAATAAAAGTCATCACGTAAAGTTAAATAAATCCTGAAAGATACTAGGTCCTAATTTATCTGCAGTGTTTTATTTTGGGCTCTTTCTGGTGAAAGTGAGACAATGCTAGATTTTCGCTGGCCCTCTGGAGTTATTCTAGGAGCTTTATAGATTAGAACATTGTTAGTAAGAATTCCCCCAAATACCCTAAATCTGTCAAACTTTTCAAATAAATCTTCGTTTTAGTGTTGCAGCATTACTAGGAATCGTGACATTTTGTAGCTACATTTTACGTCCCGAAGGACATGCAAATTTTAGAGTGGTGAGTCAAGTCCTACCCGAACCACTTAAGCAGTTCATGGAGTTCCAAACAGTTTTCATTTTATGCTGTAATCTCGACTACACAGCCTGAGAATAATGGTAAACATTTACAAAATTTTACGAACATTTTCCGAAATTATCTGTTGTATCCTGTTGAACGTAATATATGAGATGTTATTAGTACAACAATATTAAAATTTTAATATCCCCCGGGCTGCGTATAATATGATTATGGAGTTGAAATCTGACATCGTTTAATCAAGCACCAATTACGACCTTCAGTACAAGACCTAAGTTAGAAGAGCTTCGAGAGCTTAGCGGGGGATTTTTTTGTAGAAAATACGTTTTGCTTAGCAAAGTTAGGTTAGAAGGTATTGATCTTTAACTGGCCAAATTTCAGCATTCGTTTTCCATCAAAAGTAT
Organism: Apamea monoglypha; assembly: GCA_911387795.2. Taxonomy (NCBI): domain Eukaryota; kingdom Metazoa; phylum Arthropoda; class Insecta; order Lepidoptera; family Noctuidae; genus Apamea; species Apamea monoglypha. The sequence continues at coordinate 9,297,151 of OU426918.1, forward strand.
TCTCACTTGGAACCATTTTACTTGTGTTGCCTTTGTCGAGTTCCTTTTACTTTACGAAGACAAGATAATAACTTATTTTGAAGTTTTTTGCGCCTGTCTGAAAGTATATACAGTATGAACTTGACGACTTTTTTCAATAATAAAACGGGGCGGGGAAAGTAATCCGATTGCCTATAATCACGGGTTTCCAAATGTAGGGGTTTAGAAAATGGCAGAATACGCTCAAGATAAATAAATTCATTCGTATGTTTCGCGACTTCTGTATTATTGACGATTGCATAAAAATACCAACTCACGCTGGGTCCGCGTGGTAGATTACAGCCCACTTCCCTCTCGAAGACAAGAGGCCTATGTCCCAGCCAACCGTGGAAACATTATACGCTGATCATGTATAAAAATATTTTGTTACCTAAATTTCTTCGTAGGTAGGATTCCTGCGGGGTAATTGCGTAATACTAACCATAGCAATTCATTACGTTAATTACGTTGTTGAGTAGACGAAAGTTTCGAAAATATTAAGCACCTAGCCTGCGCCCCGCGGTTTCACCCGCATATGTTACGATCCCGTGCGAATATCGGGATAAAAAGTATCCTATGTATTAATCCTGGTTATACACTATTTGTGTGCCAAATTTTATCCAAATACGTTTTGTAGTTTTGGCGTAAAAGAGTAATAAACATCCATCCATCCATCCATACAAACTTTCGCGTTTATAATATTAAAGGGATGAATTAGCAATATCTCTCAAAATGATTAAAATTGTGATTGAAAGTGTCGCGCTGTTTAAAACCTTAGACAACGTGTTCCACAGTGCAGTAAGAATATCTATAGTTATGTATAATAATTTGAATTTTAAAACAAGTTTTCATAACTCACAAACATTCGATACGTTTCCTAATCAAATGTTGTCGAAGGAGTCCTTTAAACACTATATACTGTTCACAGAACCGAAAACCGTAAATTTCGGCAGCTTAAACTAAATAGACGATGACCGCTTTCTTCCGATAGCTATTTGCTGCCAATCAGGTAAACGAAATTCGAAGATGTGCCATTTTCGATTCGGGAACCTGTTGAATGGTTATGAATAACTATACAGAACCATAAGATAAGTAGGTAATGAAAATTGCAAGCAGCACCTACAGATTGCTTACGTATCCACATATATGGCCACAACAGTAATTATGCATTTCCTTTCATTGGTTCTCAGTTCCACATAAAATGAACGTTCCATGCATATTAATTGAACCAATAATAATATTATTTTGCACAGCGTTAACAAAGCAAAGTTTTCATTGAGCTAATTAAAAGCTTACCGTATTGAATAGTAGCAATTTATTAATGTTTCATGAGTGCATTCTCATAGCTTCCTGCGAAACAGGAATTGTGGAGGTCAGATAGGCAGTCGCTTCATGTAAAATACTGGTATTCTGCTGCATCCGGTTAGACTGGAAGCCGACTCCAACATAGATGGGAAAAGGCTCGGCAGATGATGATGAAGTGCATTCTCATAGCTTCCTGCGGAACATTTAAAACTAACTGAACTCTCCGGTTTCGAAGTACGTTGTTACCTAGATATAATGTTATGTTAGAATATCTACATCTACTTAGGTACATACTGAATCTATACTATCGATCTATCTAGTAGTTTATCAGCCATCTTGTTACCATAACACAAGCATTAGGTTGCTTAGCTTGGGACAAATGGTGCTGTGTGAAATGTCCAGGGATTTATTTATTTATTTATTTATTTATCCTAATAATAAAGCTGAAGAGTATGTTTGTTTAAACGCGCTAATCTCTAGAATCGCTTGTCGGATTTGAAAAAATCTTTTTGAATTTGATAGCCCAATACATGAGGATGGTTATAGGATATTTAACATCACGCTAGGACTTTTAGGAGCCAAGAAAATAGACACAAAGTCAGAAAGGATGCTAAGTGAAAATTAAGTAATAGTTCGGGCAGGTGATGCGTTGCGACGGTGGGTCGGGGGTTAAGAAATTTCACGCGGACGAATTCGCGGGTAGAAGCTAGTACCTAGTGAATAGTATATGGGATGAAGATAATAGGTACATGTAGTGAAGTACCGACATGTAGTATCATAGTGTTACTCAATAACAGCTCAATAATGAAGATAATAAAGTTGTTTATTTCGCCATTCGACGTCGAGGTAGACTACGGCGAAGGTGGTGTGATGATCTGATAAGGTTTGCAGGGTCAACATGGCCAGACATAGCGCAAGACAGGGTTTGGTAGGCAAAAGGGGAGGCCTTTGCCCAGCAGTAGGACAGCATAAGAAAGTACAGACGCCAGCACATCAAGCTACTACAATCTGTCAAATTTCTTTAATAGATTTTCAACTTTATAGATAAAGCATTAAGGTTCAAAGTTGATTGGGAAAATTTGACAGTTTCGGGCAGCTTGACCTACTGGCTGTACCTACATTCCCAAAAGAAAAGAAAGAAAATACGTTTATTTGCGGCAAACATGACGCATAAAAAAGAACATAAACACACAAAAAAAAAGTAACATTCCTCATTCCCTTTTATTTTGAATTTATAATTTCACGAAATAAATGTTATTCTTTCTTTCTTTCTTTTTCATTCATAAATGTATGTACGGTTACCTACTTGTTATTTCACCCCATATAGCGTTCGTTTTCCACCCTGTATATTTAATTATATTACACGCCCCAGCTTTAGACCCTTGCAATCAAACTAGTTTATAAGGTACCTGTACCTACATATCCTAAGTTCAGGTACCTATGAATCCTTCCAATTTATGACTGCACGTGAGGACTTTCTTGAGCATTCGCTTTTCCTTCAGAACACGAAAGTGTCTTAAATTATAAATGGTTTTCAACTATTCACCGTACGAGAGTAAACCACGGCAACTTTACAGAAAATTATCGAGAGATCGCTCTGTGTAGTATTTCTTAAACCAAGAACAAATAGATTAAGAACGCTTATTAACAAAGCCAGAGTTTATCTCTCATAACAGTACCTAATCACAATGTAAACAAAGCGCTATTTCCCTTACCATAGACCTTATTACACAGCTGATAAAGACTATAATATTAAACCCGGTAGTATGCATGATAATGAAAACAAATGACGATCGAGATAACATGACAAGCGTGCCGTACGTAACAATGTACGTTATAGTAATGTAGTAAAACAATGCAGATACGTAATTATATCACTCTAGCTTTTGCTCGAGATATCTTTCTTCCCACTGCGTCGCATCGCACCGCCAGCCCGAGCTTCTATTTTGTTTTTGCTTAGCGTTCTTTTTGACTTTTTTCCTTTTTTGTCTGCTTCTAAGTATCGTAGCAAGGTGCTAAATAGCGTTCCTCAAGAATTGAGCTATTAAATGCAAAAGTATTTTTTAAATCCGCGAATATATATAATATAAAATAGCGCGTTCAAACAAGAATAAAACAAACACAAACTCTTCAGCTTAAGTATATTAGTATAGATAAATGTAACTAGTAGGTAAACTGCTTTTATGAATAAATCTTTACTCTCCTTTATATATTCACTACAGTAGATGTAAATAACTGAAAACAAAGGTATACGCGTTATCGTACGCATGGCGTGAAGTACTTGATTGTATCCTGTTACCCAAATACCCAGTAACTGGGTTGTGGAAGACAGATAGGCAGCCGCTCTATGTAAAATACCAGTATTTAGCTGCATTTGGTTTGACTGGAACCTCACCTCACATAGTCGGGAGAAGGCTACACAAATTATCTTGTAAATACTTGGATTTAAAACCAAATTATTAAACGCACTGTTCAGCCGAGTTAAGACCAAACTATAGTCATAAAAACTGTTTTTTATATCTGTTTTTTTTATGGACCAAACGAACATACCAGGACAAGAGCGTCCCAAGGAAAGAATTCTCTTGGTCCCTGATTACATCAAAATAATTTCCAAAAAGAGCGTGGAAAGGATGTGCATTCGCTCATTTGGTCTATAGTATACCAACTTTCATGTTGCACGTCTCGGAGCTTGTATTTCAATATTTTTAACCTAGAAACACACTATATATAGGGACTGTATAGATACAGTCCCTAAAAATAAAGAACAACGTCGTACAGTTGCTTAAAATAACCATTGTTTGTTATCATGTAGGTAGGTCTTAATAATTCTGTGTTTATCTAGAAATCCCCAAATAGGGAACAAGTACTCCCACACTAGCTTGAACCTGTATCGAGGGAATACGAATCCATCACAATAAAAGGTTACCTATTTATGTATCTACAGTTGGATGCTGTAACCCACCTACTTTATATAACCCCTCAGAGCCTTTAATAACACACGGGAAGTATGGGGGAGGCTTATAAATAGCCCTGGACAACCCATATATCAGAAACATAAATATTATTTAGTTCTCATTAAATTATAATAAATGAAACTCTGTACCGTCTAACGAGACGCAAACGTACGATCATTCATATTAACTGCCTTTTAATATTGCATAAACAGAGCTATGTAGATATGTATCTGTTTCACGATTCACGACTTCGAGTAGGAGTATTACTTTGGAGTAGAAATAATACAAGCTATAGCATTTATGACCCAACTTTCGAAATAAAGTCCTACATGAAGCTTTTTACTAGGGTAATACACATATATATACAAGGTAATATATTATGTACCATGCTGACTAATACAATAAAGAATTGCAGGGGGTAGTCTGTAACTACCGATTCTGAAAATTCTTTCACTAAGGCTGTTTGTCCACCGCCACGTCATCGGGACATCAACAAGAACGAGATGACGATGCCGAAGTAGCGATACAAACATTTACTATGGCCGCGTGTCCTCCGCACGCCGGCGCCGTGCGGTGACGAGAGTGACGTCCTGGTACGTCACTCTCGTTTCCAACAAACTCGTTTCTCGTTGACGTCCCGTTGATGGAGGCGGGTGGACAAATAGTATAATAGGAAGTCGAGTGTCATAAGATATATTTTATGTTAAAACTAGATATTTCACGCAGACAAAATCGCAGGCAGAAACGAGTAAAAAATAAACAGACTGTCTGCTAAAAAAAAAAACATACTTTTAATTATAACTAGTTTTTTAACATTTCGTGTTTGCTAGGCCGCTATTGGTTTTCTTTACCATAAAAACATATTTACAGCCCAGGGAAGTCTCATAAAAACAAAAAACTACTTGTCTGCGTTTTTTCGCTGACAACGACTACATAAGCGCTCTACAGCTCGTGTCATTCATACTCTAAAGTAAATACAGTCACTCTCAGCGAGATTAGCACAATGCAAACTTAATAAGACGAAGATTAACTACGAGGTTCTGCTTTCAAGCATCACGAAGGATTTAATTGGCTTCAGTTAAGTTTATGCAGAAAATACTCCATTATTATATATTTGTCACAAATAATGATAAATGATTTTATTTTGTAAGTAGGTTTGTACAAACACTTTTACACGTCAATAGGTATCTACCCCTACTCCCAAGTCATAGGTATAAACCTATTTTGGGAGCCATGTCACTTGACATTTTTGCACTGCAGCTGTGATGCCAAAAAAAAAGACAGATACTCCTAAGGGATTACTTGATTATTTTTTATCATAAGTACCTTTAACTGAATTAGTCAATAAAATCGTTATAGCAGTTGAAATATTTGGACCACTAGAATTTTAAATCAAGATGTGGTGTGTCACAGCTGAAGTGGAAATATGTCAACTAGCTTATGGAGGCCATTATTTGTTTCAGACACTACTTCTGTATTTTGTAAATGCAATGTCTGTAACAATGTTATAACTTTTATTTCAAACTAGCGGACCCGGAAGACGTCGTTCTGCCCGGTTGAGTCATCATATACCGACAGCAGTCCAATTATTTTCACACACAAAATTTCACCCAATTTGGTGCAGTCGATCGGAAGTTATGCGCGTACGATTTACGATTAAGTATTTATCATAATTTTTATTTTTATCCGCAGTCGATGGAATGTCTTTGCCGTAAAATATGCTTGGTAAAGGCTCCCGTAGCGGTGCGGCGCGACTCCGGTAAAACGAATTCCATAAAGTTTTCTTAGAAATTGTTCTACGAGGGTCGCATCACGCTGTTGCGTCGCGCCTGTGTGCTAGCCTTAATTAAGATTGATGAAAAAAATGGCCCATTGTTTAGACGGCCCTTGACTGGCGATTATAACGTCTTGAATAAACTCTTGTAAAGTACTAGAACTTAACTGTACGCCTAAATACAATCCAACCGAACAAAGGCTTGTTTAGAAAACTTTTTTTTTTTCATTTCAAAGAGAGATTAGAATTTTACTTCTCGTTACTAATTATAGGTCTAGTTTCCTTCCTAATAATACCTAATCAGCCTACAATGTTCCCTGCTGGGACACAGGCATCCTCTCGGTGAGAGGCTGTTATCTACCACGCGAGCCCAATATTGGTAGATGTCCCATGTCTTCGAATTTTTGGTTCTAGGACATGCCGGTTTCCTCACGATGTTTTCCTTCACCGTTTTGAGATTATTATTATTATTTTCCTAATAATAGAAACGTCTATTTATGTCGTTCCCCTTCTGTTATTTCGTAAACAAGTCCACAAACCTTTCTGCAGGTTGTAAATAGTGTTGAACAATAAATAAGATCTATTCCAGATGTAAATCATAAAGTAGTATTATTCATAGAATAGGTCAGCCATAAGGCCGCGCTACACGCTGAATTCATACAGAAAAAAAAAAACACCTAAAACAGTAAGACATACTTACATAATAAACATTTACTATACATACATCTAAACTAATATTACCTATATAGAGAATAAGAAATGAGTACATAAGAGGAAGTCTGAAAGTGGCACCGATAACTGAAAAGTTGTGTGGAAATCGGTTGTCATGGTATGGGCATGTGTTACGGAGAAATGAGGAAAATGTCGTGAGGAGAGTTTTGAGTATGAATGTCGATGGGTATAAGAGTAGGGGAAGACCAAAGAAACGATGGATGGAATGTGTGAATGATGATATGGTTGGAAAGGGGGTGACTACCGAGATGACGACTAATAGAGAAGTATGGAAGAAAAAGACATGTTGCGCCGACCTCAAATAAATTGGGATAAGGGCAGGAGAATGATGATAGAGAAAAAAAGATTAGATATTTTGTGTTTGTTTGTAACGCTTTCACGCTAAAACAGCTTAACGGATTTGGATGAAATTTGGCATATGGGTAGACCATGACCTGGAAAAGGAAATAGGCTACTTTTCACCCTGGATCACAGACGAAGTCGCGGGCAACTGCCAGTATCATATATTATTATACATTTATTATCAATTAACGTCCCCTTTCGTGTCTATCTGTGTGACCGCGTTGTTCATCTAAACTACGCAACGGCTTTTGATGCGGTTTTCCATATTATTTAGAGATTTTATTCCGAAAGGTTTATATGTATAATGACTTAACATTAAACTTACATATAACAAAGAAATCTCGATGTTTTGTCAAGTCGTTAATACCGTGCGAAAAATGCCCGGTCGCTAGTAATTTATAAGTATTATTATTATGTATTTTATTTATAAAAACCGAACTGCTTCCTAATAAAATATTTAAGGATCTTAAAATTACAAACACATAAATAAGTAGATACTTAAAAAGTGAGAAAGTAATGTCTTTGGGACATCTAATAAACACCTGTTTCCTTTTAAATCAATTTACTTAAGCCCAAGACAACAAGTCATTTACGAGACTAGAAAAGGGTTACCGGTAAAATACTGCCCGACCTTTAACAAGGTTTCGATAAAATATTGAACTTTCTCTCGACTGACCTTATAATACTAATTAATTTGGCAAAATTAAAACATTTTTTGCTCGGTTCAACGAGGTCTTTTGCTCACAGACGGCGGAAAAAGGAGAAGAATTGCCCGATGTCCCCTGTGACAGGACTAAACTAATATTTTATCTTCTGTCCTTTTCTTAATGAAATAGAAAGAAAAAGATGCACAGAACTTAAATTTAGTTTAGTTTGTGAACAAGGGAATCAGCGCCAATACCAGTACCCCGCAGCCGCCATAGACTACAGAGAGAATTAAACATTCCAGCATGAATTATCGTTTGTTATATGCCTTTCCTGTTCTGTTCCCTACACTCTGTGAAAGTTAGAGCAGCAAAGGTATAGTTTAGACAGACAATATTTTGCATTACTTAACAAGTCTGTCAACGAATGCGCACTTTTTAACAACAGACTTAATAAGCTTGCTTAACAGACGAGGCCTTATTATTAGAACATCTCACTAGCACCTGTTTATGTTCTTTATTAATGTTGTTACGTTGTTGATTCAGATATAAATTGACAACAATAATATCACTCTCATGAACTCAGAGCTCGACTAATGGCACGTCGTGTTTGCCTATTGGAGCAGTCATATCAATTGAGTTTATTAGCCAGCTGTAACATTGTCAGCGAAGCGATCAGTCTGTGTCAGTACTAGCAATTGAGAGCTTCATTATACACGCTATTGAGATATTAAGACCAGTTTTTAATAGAATCGTGATTCATCATCTGCCTAGCCTTTTCCCATCTATGTTGGAGTCGGCTTCCAGTCTAACCGGATGCTGCTGAATACCAGTATTTTACATGGAGCGACTGCCTATCAGACTTCCACAACCCAGTTACTGGGTAACACAATACCCCTTGGTAAGACTGATTGTCAGATTTCGGGCTTCTGACGACTCGTAACGACTGCTAAATATTCACGAATGACAGCTGGGACCAACGACTTAACGTGCTTTCCGAGGCATGAAGGGGTCTTGGTATGTTAAGATGGTTACCCATCCACAGTCCAATCGCGGCAAGCGTAGCTTAACCTGACCTGTGTGACTATTGCCACCTAGCCACAAGTCCCTCGTGTATCGAATTGTGATTTTATTAAGCTAATTTGAAGATCTGAGTTGGTCTACTGACATAAGGCGCAGACTTCTGGAAAGGCGTTGTGTCTTGCCATCAACTTATGCCTTGCATTCAACTTGTCTCCGCCACAATTCAATAACATGATCCCATTTGCCAACATCTCTTCTCTTAACGTGTCCTGTCCACTACCATTTGAATCATTAAATAGAAATGGACAAAAAGGTGACTGTCCAACCTTCCAGACCTTAGTTCGTCCCCGCATTTTGATATGTTTGATCCAAGCAACTCATATATTATTAATTTCATTGGATGACCAACAAATATTGGACAGTCTATATTTATATCGGCAGTGAGGTATGTCTTATTGAATTCTAGGCCAAGTTTATTACAAAGCCTGATGTTATATATATGGGGTCTAAATTGATCGGTGATCAGGCTCCCAGCAGGAGGAGTTCCTCACAATGCGTTCCGTATCCAGGAGTACCTTCTACATCGAATCCTTGATCCAGTCGGTCCAAAAAAGCCTCAAAACTTGTTTTAAATGCCCACCAAGCAGTTCAAACGGTCTATCGATAAAGTAAAAACAAAATTAAGACGCTATTAGTGGTTGGTAACCAAAAATAAATATATTTATTTTCATATTTCTTGTAGTAACTGCCGACTGACTAAATAAAAACAAAACAAAACTTTAACATTTACTTGTTTATAGTTTGATTAGTTTTTCGTTTCTCACTGAAGTACTGAAATATTCATCACAACGAAAGCTCTTGGGAGCTCAACATTTTGAAGGATAGAGGCCGACAGTTGCCTAAAAATAGTCCGTCACAATTTCTTTGGCAATGTCAGATCCTACTTATAAGCCGGACGTCTCGCGACGCGTTTTTATTCACCTGTAGAGTAGATCAGCTCAATAAATCACGATCACATGAAAATATATATGACGGATAAATACTTTTTGGACGCGACGACATGTCGGTTATATTTTAGATTTCCTCTTTGAAGGCCGTAGATATTTTCCACGTGTAGTTTTCCACTAATAAAGCGTGGTCAGGTGACAAATGGAAATAATTTGGACGCCACATTCTTTACAAGTTTTATTTATGTCACTATAAATTAAAGCAGTTTTACTATGCTGTAAAATATTCTGTAGAATATGAATGTGTATTTTATATAAATAAATATTTTATATCGCTGTAGGTTGAGTGTCGCCCTTTATCTAGCTAGGTAATCTAAATACTTTAGACGCTTTGAAGAGGAATCAATGGAATTTTTAATATAAATGAAAATGTACAATCATTCAAATTACCTATACATTTATTAGTAGGGCTTGCCAGCTTACATCGTAACATGTGTAATATAATGGCGTTTTAATAATTGACTCTTAAATAATAAACGAGAAAGCTAACATGTCGTTTGATGTTGATAAGCCATGCCTTGCTTACATCATGTCAAACATCAAACATCTATGCAACAAAAAAAAACGCAAGTTCAAAAAATATGGATGTCACGTGACTAACTTTGAACCTTAATGCATTAACAAACGATAATTCATGCTGGAATGTTTAATTCTTTCTGTAGTCTATAGCGGCTGCGGGGTACTGGTATTGGCGCTGATTCCCTTGTTCACAAACTAAACTAAATTTAAGTTCTGTGCATCTTTTTCTTTCCATTTCATTAAGAAAAGGATAGAAGATCCCGGGTGTCACCATTGCCAGGATCGCCCAGAGGACACGGTGGAGCACACGGTGGAGGTCTGCCCCGCTTGGGCGGAGCACCGCCGTGTCCTCGTGGAGGCGATCGGCAGCGGCGGCGGCCTCTCGCGCCCGGACCTGGTGCAAGCCATGGTCCGGAGCGAGAGGGAGTGGGAGGCAGTCGCCTCCTTCTGCGAAGCAGTCATGCTAGCGAAGGAGGTGGCGGGACGGATGAGGGAGAGAGCCTCCCGTCCAAGCCGCCGCGGGAGACGCCCCGGGCGTCGGGAGTCGAGAGACGACTACCGGCCACCGTAGGCGCGGGCCTGCGGGCGGAGAGCAATGGGTAGCTCACCGCCCGATCAGGACCAGGCCCGTGCCGGACGGCGCGTAAGTGTTCCACGCGCGCCTCAAAGAGATGTCAGCATAATTCGAGGGGCCCCTTAGGGCCGAAGCCTGCCGGGGCAGCGGGATTGTCCGGAAGGGTTACCGCTACCCCGGAACATAAAGGGCGAAGGAAGGAACATGGGTGGGTTTTAGTCAGTAAGAGTCTGACACTCCCTTCCGCTCCACCCAGAGCGGGAGGAGTCATTTGATGATTTCCCATCCCAAAAAAAAAAAAAAAAAAAAAAAAGGATAGAAGATAAAATATTAGTTTAATCCTGTGAAATTAGTCAGCGCCCGACGTAAATTGACGTATATAATGGTAGGTATATAATGTATATAAAAATGTTCAATCCCCTTTCACTAAAATAGCGAAAAGAGAAAACATTTTAAATAAAATGAATCCTACTAAACAATCACGTTGAAACCGTACTCACATTGAATCCACAAACTGAGAGTTACAGTTCGTGAGAACCGCATAACAAAATAAATAAAGCTAAAAGATCAAAACAATTTTGAGCACAATTCGTCCTAAGTATGTTCCTGCCTTTAATAAAATGAGTGCTATTCCTTTGATGAAATTACTGCATCAGAACTTTGTAACGGTATCACTCAATGGATTTAAAATAAGTTTAGTTTAAATGGGGCGCGAATTACCTTAAAATAATATTTACGAACGAACGGGACTTTTGTTCGTGGAGCAACGTAAACTTTTAGAGAATAAATAAAACAGTTGTAAAATTGTATGGACGTACAACGAGGAGCTAATTAGCCATAAAGTTTGCATTCGGCATGTGAAATATTCTGGGTTATTTCTCAATGACCAGCTGAAATACGAATGGTGGATCAGTGTCTGCTTCAACTTTTCGAGTTGTGCTTTAGAGATTTTTTATCAGCGTTCATTTGAAAAAGTAATTTTCATTGAATAATATTGACTATCTGGATGTAATGTCTTGGAACAGAACTACACAGGGTTGTTTATTAATTTATCAAAACTTAATGCTCAAGTTAAAATACCTGGGGCTTACCACCAACTTCTGCCCCGCTATAAGAGCTGGTGGTAAGTCCCCTGTAACAACAAAGGCGAAATTACCTTAGGTGTTTTGTCCCTGCTGTAAGGTGATGCAGTGATAAAACAAGACAACAACATATGGTCACTGAAAAATAACCCTGTATCGTTCGAGAAACTACTGCGAGAGAATCCACTTGCTTCAGATTGCTACAAAAAAAGGGAAGAAGGTAGTCGCTTATTGGACGCTAGGAATGTCGGGACACGAGAATGGTGAAACTATTAAGTGATTAAAGAGCCACCGTTTTAAACCGGTCTGAAAATTAAATTGAATAAAGTATTTTATATTTCCGCTCAGTTAAGCAAGGAATATCGTTTCGAAATAAAATTTTATGATATCGCGTGTTAAACTACACAGGCTATGTTGAGTTTTCAGATCCATTAAAATCATTTTTAGTATACAAACACATCGCAGTCATCATGTCTTTCTTAATTATACATTCACTGAAATTATAATTTGATAGTTCTTCTACTACCTATTTCATGAAATCAAATTAATAACTGTGTGTAATGAATAATCGAGGCGCCATTTTAACCTTGATGGGTAGCGACAGTTGCAGGGTGAGAATAACTGGCTTTTGCGGAGCGTCAAACATACTCCAGCACCATAATTACGTAACACAATGGCGCCGATTCCCTTGTTCACAAACTAAACTAAATTTAAGTTCAGTGCATCTTTTTCTTTCTATTTCATTAAGAAAAGGACAGAAGATAAATATTAGTTTAGTACTGAGATCAGAGTGTGAACGTTCTTAAAATTACGAGAATTGCCCCTCAGACTGCGAACGTTCTTAAAATTACGAGAATTGCCCCTTTGAAATGGACTTGATTCAGAAACACTAGTAAATAAAAGACGAAGCAATAATAATTTGTTTATAAATGTTTCGGAATGCAAGAAACATGCTACGGGACGTTTAGGTGAAACAAAGAAGTTAACAATAACCCTGAAACATGTGTTTGAATACCTACGAATATACGACCAACGAAAACACAATTATGTCAGAATAGAACATTGTAATATTGAAAATATTTCCAAATTATTGGGAAAACTTTGTCAATCGAATTGTGTTTCCTCCCACCCCGAATTTTTTCTAATGAAACCGTACTTAGGTATTATGATAATTCCTTTGTAGCGGTGTCTTTATGACGCTGTAATACTTTCAGATGAAACGTTACGTGTGAATGTCGAATAAAGTAAGTCGAATACAGTTTTGTTATTATTTAATGACCCCCATCAAGGATAATGAAGGGTAACTTCATTTTCGATTGCCGTCGCCGCGACGCCGACGTCGGCGCTTAATAGAGGAGTTAACTTGATCGTAGGTAATACTTACAAATAGGCATCCATTAAAATGTTCTGACGTCACCTTTCAATAAGTATTTCGTGGCTAAATGATAACAGCCGCACGGGTCGATTGAAGGTTAGGTTACGATTGCCACGGTCATTTTGTGGATGGGTGACCATCCATTAGATATCGAAAACCCTCCGTGCCTCGGAAAGCACGTTAAGCCGTTGGTGCCGGTTTTCATACGTAGGTCTTTGACAGTCGTTTACAGATAGTCAAAAGCCCAAAATTCCGACTACCAGTCTTACTAAGGGCTATTATGTTAGTGGGTTGGTCAGATCTAGATGGCAGTCGATCCATGTAAAATACTGCTGCTATATTCTGTAATAATTTAAGATCATTAAGCTGACATTCCACCTGAAGCTAGGGATTGCCACTATTAATTAACAGCTCACTTCACCTAAATTTTCACGGTAATGTTACAGAATAGATTAGTTGGTACGAGTATTTAGCTCCGGTTAGACAGGAAGCAGATTGATGATCGCTATTCAGTTAGGACGGTTACAGGCGATATCATTTTAGTAAGCCTAACAAACGTCCACCTTTGGATAACTACATTAGTGCTTACTAAGATTCAGTGATTTGTGATAGTCCTCTTTCAAATAGTCTACTCGGGCGTAATGTACTTGGCTGATTTTTTGTAGTTCGTTCTTTCTGTGAAAGGTATATTGTATGTGTGTGTGTGTACTTGCGGCATCGTGAGACCTTCCACATGGTGTGTGTGTTGTGTATACCATCATATATTTATGTTTCTCATCGATTTTATTACACAAAACAACGTTGTCGGTTGAGTGACAACTTGTCAGTATATATTGTGAAGAATTAAAAATACTACCTACTTCAAATCTTTTGATAAAATCATTTTGTTTGGTTGCTATGTTAAAGGTAAATAAAAGCTTGTAAATAGGTACTATGTAATAAGTAAAATACTATGTACAGACGCCAGCAGGTCAAGCTACCCGAAACTGTCAAATTTTCCCATTCAACCTTGAACCTTAATGCTTCAGCGATAAAGTTGAAAATCTATTAAAGAAATTTGACAGATTGTAGTAGCTTGATGTGCTGGCGTCTGTACTAGCAGGGTTCATATTTAAGCAGTAAGCAATTTCTTTTTCAAAAGTGCCGTGCAGTGGTATCAGCCCCGACTTACGATTTCGAACCGAGGCATCATTTTACTTTGTGTATTTAATTTCATCACCACTGCTCTCAAAACGGTGGAGGTAAACATCGTGAGAAAACCGGCATGCCCTAAAACCAAAAATTCGAAGACATGTGACATCCACCAACCCGCACTGGGCCCACTCCCTCTCACAGAGCGGAGGCCTGTATCCCAGCACCGGGAACGTCATAGGCTTTTTTAAAAATAGCATTTTTGGACATTTTCTGTGGGAACTAGGGCTGGTGAACCTTAATACAATTGTTACCATGTAACCTAGCTAGGACACCAGATTCAATTCTGTAACTTGTTACTCTTTTAGTTTAGCGATTTATCTCTAATTTGCAAAATTATGAATTGGAACAGACTGTACCAGAATCATGAAAAAAAATATACAGGTACTCAGTAGCACCTCGTAAACAACACAAATGCAATAAATGCATATATGTATAAATAATTACGATATTTTACATATAATAGGTAAAATTAAAGTTAGCCGCACTAAGATAGGTTTCAGAATATAGATACTTAATTAAATGAGTACGAGTATGTGCATATACCGTGTCGTAGTGTTATTTACGATGCAAACGAAGCAGTAAATAACACTGTCCAGGCCATGATTTATTTAATAACATTTTATTACAGTACGCTGAAACAATTTCTATTTAATTATTCTGCGGTTGCTGGTGAATAATTAAATTAAGCTTTGATATATTTATTAGGTATGTATCGCCATCAGAATGTGAATTATATGGGAGAAGACTATTATTTATCCTTATGACATATTGTACATTTGTGGAATATAATAGAAATCACAGCTACTACAAGCAGGTAATAAAGGGTTGTCTCAATAATTACGCTTATTCAAACTACTACGAAATAAGTAATACTTATATACCTATTACAGCAGATGGACTTTTCCAGCTAGATGTACCGACGACCTAAAGAAGGAGGCTGAGACAGACTGGATGCGGAAGCGGAGGACAGGGTGTTGCGCCGCAGCCTGGGAGAGGCCTATGTCCAGTAGTGGTCTGCGATAGGCTGAGTTGATTGATTTATCTATTTATCAAATAACGTAGGTGCCATCGTTCAAAACAATCTTCTAGAAGCACATCGCATAAACCTAAGATGAGGATCACAGGAGTATTTTAAGGATCGCAGTATCAAGGTACTTCACTATTAGTAGGCAGATAGAGCCATCTATGAGCCTCATAGTTGCCCACACTGAGACAATTGTTGTTACCTAAGCGACATGAGCGAAAGGAACCCTTAATAATTTAAAGACAACTTAATCTTTCTTTGATAAAAACAAGAAGCCGTAAAAAAACAACTTTATTCAGTTTTCTTCACAAAATTATAATACCACGGGCTTACATTAGCATATTAATGTAAATTAAAGAGCCTAAGCATTTTTTTGGAAGATAAATTTTTACTGGTACCTACTCATCACGGATGAAGTAGAATGGTGGAGCAATTAGTAAGTTGATATTTACATAATTGTTTCATCTGAGGCACGTTTCAAGCCGCGTCGGCGCCGGGATAATCTCCAGAATAAAGTACAAACGCCCCTCCTTGGACTCCTTACCTTCTCATTTGTAAAAACAAACAAATTGTATTTCATCCAATTAATTATTTTTAATCACCGTTTTTCAATACCCAATCCAAGTGAAAATTAAATTTCCTCAACGAATACTTATTCCGCGATACCGTAAACAACTTAAATTGTATTTCCTTCTATGAATTATAATTTGGGTTGTTTATCATTTGCGTCAATATAAACAATATTTTTTAGAAGCTCAAATCGACGCGTTGGTTCAATAATGGAACGGAAGAAAAACAAACAAAACAAAAATAAAACAGTTTCGACCATCAACAAGTAACGCCTAACACCATTACACCTTTCGGAATGTTAACCCACATCTGAACCAATAAAATGGATGAAATACAACCCACTATTTTTGAGTAACCGCCTTCTTTAATCTTCGAAACCAAACATTCAATAATTCCTAGTAAACACGCATTCAATCAGCGCTTATTACATTGTTTTTCTCCACTGAAAAAACCATCGGGGTAATTGCTTAACACACTTAAAATGGCAATACCTTTCACTTTGACAGTTCAACAACATTCATTGCGGTATTTACGTTACCAAGCAAAAGATGTTTTGAAACATATGAAGCAAAAGACATTAGCAATTTCCTTCAAAATCTTCTGGATTTTGATTGAAAATATCTTACGCAATTAAGGTGCTTGAGAGATATAACTAAAAGTGATGCTAGAACATTTTATTTCTTCTACGTTCGGATGGTGTAATTAAAAACAAATAAAGAATTCCTACGGTTTGGGCGGGCGTTAATTACTCCACGCAACACGAAGCGCATGAGCGCGTTGAATTATGAAACAAGCCACACGTGTACTTTCAAACACGTCCACATACTACACAAAAGCCTTTTGACATTGACGATCATGATCCGACAGAACAAAACCAAAGTCGTCTAATACTGTTGTTCAAAAAGTTCTACAAGTGGTCACCTTGGGACCGAAACTTTTCGTTTCGAGGGCACTCGCATTTTTAACAATCAGCTATTTTTGAGTGTACTAGACTAAAATATTCTAGCATAAAACCTCTTTTCTTAGGAATGCAACGTGAATAATCTCCTTATTTAAGACGCAGACAATTAAACTCAAGGAGTTGTACATTTTTGCAGCGCGTGTCGTGGATACAGTCTTGGGTAAGCACAATTTACGAATAAACGTGCAACATTAATCTTTAGAACTGCGAGTCATTTGCAGTTCATCTGAGCTCAACCATTTAAACTTGTGCAAGTTTATTACTGGGTTCGTATTGCAATATCTAAAATTAAAAGAACTAACGTAAAATAACCTACGTTCAAAATCCCTAAAATCTAAATACTTATTTATTTTTTCACTTATATTCAAAATACCGAAAGCTTAAAATGTTAAATGGATATGTTACTGAAGTTCATAAAGCTAAAACTTGAAATGCCTATGTCCAAAGTTCCTTAAATTGGTTTACCTCACCGTTATATGTTTCTGTACCCGCATGCGTAACACGCATATATCTTTTTTAAATCGAAACAGTTAGGTTAGGTTAGGTCAGAACTGTGACCACACAACGCACGAACCGAGCGAGCGAAGCGAGCGGTGCCGCAGCAGCGGCCGGCGAGTGCCAGAAACATATTTTTGAATGATAGATATTTAGTCCAATCAGTATTTTAAACTTAGGTAATTTGTAAGTACGAGTAGGTGTTACCTGCTTAGGTATTTAAAAACATTAGGTATTTAGATTTTAGGGATTTTGAACGTAGGTTATTTTACGTTAGTTCTTTTAATTTTAGATATTGCATTACGTACCTTTATTACTAGAATCAGAAGTGGAGAATACTACAAACCTACTTATACTTTCTTACCTCAAGTAGCCAGGACCCAATGGCGAAGGTCGGGCAAAGCTATTTTTAGATGGCGTGGCCACATCTAGGTCCCTACGGACTATACTTTTGACATTTCGTTCATTGGCCCATTTCGTGTTCATTCACGAGTTTGGTTTTATTTTAAAATTTCGTTATTTTCGGTGATTTTAGTATTTTAAATTAATATAATTATATTTGACATGGGAACTGTCACAGTTAAAAACCTTAATTGCTGCGTATTTCCTCGTAATTACTGTCTTCAAAGTGTTTGTGACATAACCTCGAACATTGTTTATTTATATTTTTTTTCTCTACGAATAGCTAGCCACAACCTTCTTATTTTGTAAAATTTAGAGTTTAATTTCGAAGCATTTAATTTTCGGTTTTATTTGCAAACTACCTCTCGCCTTGTACCTATTAATAGATTTTTTTAGGAACTAAAAGCGACATTTTGATAGTTGCCCTACCCATTAAACTAATTGTTAAGAGCAGAAGGTGTATGCACCGCTCTTACCTAAATGATTGAACTTCATAATTTTTCAGAAGTATATAATGATTGATTTAGAAAAACTAAGAATATTGCTTTTCCTAATAAATACATACAATCCAGAGGTTCAGATCACAGATTAAAAATACAAATTCGTAAAGGGATCACTCTCTGTGAGCCTCTCATTGATTCATTAGAGCAGTCACTGAAGTGCAAAGCCCAAGTAACAATTGATCAATCTAGGAAAGTAAACAACCCGAGTAAGATTTGTATTTGGAAGTACAAATCTCTAGTAACGTAAAATAAACAGCAATGGCTTCCATTTTGACAGTTCAACAACATTCATTGCGTTATTTGCGTTGTTGAGCAGACAAATTGTTCGGGCTTATGAAGCAATGCATTAGCAATATCCTTCAAAATGATTCAGACTGTGATTACGAGAAAGAAAGAAAGAAGAGAAATACGAGCTGATTTTATACGAGTCAAAATGCAGATATATAAAACCGAATGATTGCAGAGGCTCAGATAAATACGATATGTTGCATAGTGCTTTGGGTAAGGTCTCCGATTAACGAAATCGGCCGCATGCAGCGTCTTGCCACACGCTGCGTCAAGATGGTTGCTATATGGAAATGTACGGTTTCTATAAAAAGATCATTGATGTTAAAATTAGTCCGTGACGTTTGGTTTTTTTTTTGCCATTGTATTGCCATTGTTTTATTTATTATTTGTTTTGACAGTTCAGCCACGTTCATTGCGTTATTTACGTTGTAGAGCAGACGGATTTTTCAAACGTATAAAGCAATGGATTAGGAATTTCCTTCGAATACCTCGAATTATGATTGATAGTGTGTTACGCAATAACCTTATAGCCTTAGACGTCACTATATAATCTGTAGGTACCTACAGAAAATAAAATTATCTTAATTTAATCCACCAGAAGAGTCTTAAATCTGTCGACAGCCACTTTGCTCCGACTGTACGCAAGACTAGCTCGGTCTTCATTATTTACCGCAATAATTATGCATTATATTGCAGAGTTATGGCGGGACACTAATTGGAAGGTACTTCAGCTATATTTAAACAAGTACCGGCTAAACTTATGCCCACGCTTATTTCGAAAAGGTGCACTAATGAAGCTTGACATTCCACTCAGCGAGAATTGTGAGCGATATGCTAACGAAGAGTGGATGAAATATAAAACGCGGTTTTCCACTAAAATATACATAGATAAATATATTTAAATAAGGATACGGCTAAGGAGAGAGAAAGAAACATGTTTTTGACCATAAGTTAGACACATAAGTTAAACTAGAGATGGACATATCGACGTACATATTCTAGGATGCTTTCTATGAATTCTATGACCATTAAAAAAAATAAAACAATCAAGTATATTCACAATTAATTAAGCCAGTATTCACTAACGTAACTTTTCCTCTTGACAGCGATGTGGACGAATTTTTTGTTGCCCTATTTTCGTTCTTTTTTATAAACTCGTATGTACACATGTACATACGAGTACCTATATTACGTTTATTTATGTATGTATATAATAGATAAATAAACGAAATATTAATCATATGAACATACATATGATTAATATTTCGTTTATTTATCTATTTACTTTTCTAATTACATTTTTGAATATTTCTTCAAATATAATAAAAGAGTACATATAAAAAACATTTAAAATATAAAAAATAGTGATCCACCGATGTCGGGAGCAGGGTCCAGCTACCGGTGGTTAGGGCTCCAGACACAGGAACCTCCTCACAATGCGAGCCGTATCGAGGAGTACTGCCTTCTGAATCAGGCCCTTGATCCAACCGCCTAACGAGAGCCTCGATAGTTGTTGATCGAGGCTTTCGGCCATCAGGCCATTGGCTGATACGACAATCGGCACAAAGACAGCCGAGCTCACATTCCACATGTCAACAACCTCGTGTGCTAAGTTGAGATATTTAATTTTTCTCTTTATTAATATTAGTTTTAGTCTGTCTAGCTTATACATCATGTCCCGGTATTAACGTACAACACCAAACACCCCGATTAGAAAATTATGTTATGTAAGTACCTAAGTTATGATGTTTGTTTATTAAATTAGTTATAGGATAGGATTACGGGAGAAAATTGTGATCACGCACACAGTCGCACACGTATAAGGGTTAGCGTAATAGGTACTTCATCTATTGTGGTTTAGTTTTGGCTGTACAGCGGCATTGTGACTGTAATTTACGTAAATTAATTAATCCCAAAACTAATTACCAGTTTTAATTATTTTTGGGATAAAAAATTATGTACTTTAAAAATGACAGAAATCAATCCAGTAAACGATTCTGAACCAACTACTTTCATAATGTGCATCAATTCCGTTATACGTTGTATATTATGTAAATGCCAAACAATAAAAAATATATTAACATTAAGTCAGAGGATTAATAAAATTTAACCCTGGGTTGTAAAAAATATTTAAAGACCACTCTTTTTTATAATAGTTGGTTTTTTATTCTTCTCTATCTAGTTATCTTGTCAATGTCGGCCTAAACAACAATCGCACACAAAGCCAAAAAATACAGATTTCTCGTAAGTATGGAGACCCCAATTTAACTTTTAACTTTATAATATTTTTATTATTTGTTGTTATAGCGGCAATAGAAATACCCACTTCGTGAAAATTCCAACTGTCTGCCTATTACGGTTCATGAGATGTATACCGGAACCCTAAAAAAAACTGTTGGTTTAAGTAGGTAACAGGCTCGCTAAGAATAAACAGGGATAAAGAAAACCCAAACAACCACAAAACTGGCAACATTAGATAATGTTTGTTGCGCTCCGTTAAAGCTATTAGGGCATTGGCAGACGAGCATCTCAATCAACTTCAAAACACCGATCAATCATCTCATTCAATAGGTACGCTCCACTTAATAATGCCGAGGACTTATCGAAAGGAAAGTTGCCGACTTTTACCGAAAATGCGTACCGTCAGCTTAATAAGTTGATTATTTTGAGATTTTGATATTAATTTTACTAAAATGGCAGCTTATGTTTGCGCTTTTTATCAATTTACTAGAAATCAGAGGGAGACATTGATTGTCGCTAAGATGAGACTGCGACTAGATTTTGAACGTTTTTATTTACGGGAATTGGAAATCTTCAATTTTTAACAGACATTTTCAACTAGAGTATTTTCTACCACAGTCCAGCCATTGAGAGAGGATCGTATCCCTTACACCAGAGGGGCAATTCTCGTAATTTTAAGAACGTTCACAGTCTGATCTCAGTCTTAATCTGTCAAAAATACCCCTAATTTCCCTACATTTTCACATGTTTTTGACATTTGCTTGTCGCCGAGATGAGACTGCGACTAGATTTTGACCGTTTTAAATTACGAGAATTGGCCTTCTGTTAGTGCGACAATTCCAGTAGCTAATAAAGATCAAATTCACAAAGCACGTATTCGGTTGTGTGAAACTGACAGGAGTCAAGAACTCATTCTCTCGTCGGCCGCATTATAAATCATTCATTTTTGTATTACCTATATTATATTAAGTGATACAGCAGGATACCGTACGAGAATCAACATCCGTGTTATTTAGTAATTCTGTAATCTGTATTATCGTTTGATTAGTCAGCAAATAGATAAACACATTACCGATATGCGATCTGTTTTCTTCGTGTTATTGATATTAATTAGAACATGTCTAACCTGTCGCCAAGACGACGAGAGGCCAAATGACGGCCTAAATCTATACACGAAAATATTTACTGAAGACAGAATACATATCTAATCATATTATCATTCCAAGATATTAGGTACCCACTCCGTAACATAATAATTAATTTGGTTCAAGGAAAGAGTAGTAGCAATTTCAAAAAAAAAACTTTATTAAAATTCAGATAAACAACTGGAGTAAATATCTAACTAAAAACCCCCAGACCAAAAGTAATTTTATTAATGAGGCGTATACTACTAACTTCATTGATTAAAAAACTTTCATTACTAAAATGTGCTTTGTTTTTGCCCTCAAGGATACCCTCCGTCTGGGGAGAACGGAAAATTATGTCGGGCTTCTACCGTCTAAAACCCTACTGTTCCTTCTACTACCATGAGTCGGGGGACCGAGAGATACTTGTAAATTCGCTGCACCCCCGACTGATATCAGCTCGTCATGCTTAGCGGGCCCCATCACCAAACGCGGCCGATCCCACGACCGCACGTCTTCTCATAAAAGTGCGCATGGATCACTGCATGCCACCTCTTTGACTGTACGACGGCCACTAAAATGTGTAAACTACAAGAAAAAAAGATGGCGTCTCATTCTTTATCTGACGCACAAGCCTCAATCACAAGACCTTTCACCTATCACAAATGTGACATGTTTAGACTAGAAACATCTCACGTCTATTTACAAAGAGCACGCGACGAGTGTTTTCGTAGAAGTATTTCTCATACCTATTATGGATATAGGGAGAAAGATTCCAGTGGATACGAAAATAATCAACTAGAAAAGGAAAAGCGGAGACAATAGTCCTTTGATCCGTATCGGTTGTACCTATTTGGAAAATCACACGACCGAATTCTGTGTATTGTCAATCGCATGTACCGACTGGTATAGATAACTATATGTTTGTTGACCGTTTTGGTGGAAAATAGATATAACGGTGCGGGATAAACTTTACCAGAAGTGGTCAGCGTATTAGTTTGTGAGCAGCTTCAATATGATCAATACTGTGTCGGAATATACCAGTTCGTCGTGGACGTAGCACGACAGTAGCTCTTCTGCTCCTCTGACATTATCTTCTATCATCAGATGGATAATTCTCGTAATTTAAAGAACGTTCTCAATCTGTCAAAAATAGATTACGATTAATACGATTAATGAAAATTGCGGAACCTATTTATTATACCGTACTAGGTTTAGAAAGAAAAATGGGAAAGTATTAGGTATCTTTGTATTGTACTTTACCAGCAAATATACCTCATTGTACAATTAAAATCTGTTCCATTTGTAATAAATGGCAAACACATAATGCAATGTAGGTAGCGATCCTACATTTGTAAAGTCGTGCCATTGGACTGAATAAATTTTCATTCACGTTTCTTACACTTAAATCTAACAATACAATAATATCATATTGTCATGATTATCTGAATACCTCGCCTTTAATTGACGTTAGTACCTATTCTTCAAGTGTTAATGTCATTCCTTTTACCTTACGTATAAAGACTGCCTATACATAGGCTATTCGTTTGAGTTTATGCTGTTGATCGTAACCTGTCTAGGATATTTAGTTTGGCAAGCTCCTAGCTTTTCAGTTTTATGGGTATATCGGACGTTCATATATCAATTTTCATTCAGGAAAACTGTACGATAAATACTACTTTTTCAAACTAGCATAAATATACACGTACAGCAACTATTTCCTGTGTCGGTGGCAATTTGAGGCGAGGATGTAGTTATGTTCCAATTTGGAAGGGGTTAACATACTTCCACTTATCAAGCAGAATTTGAAGCGGTAATAGCTCGACGGCAACACATAAACTACTGATGGGCAATATGGCCAGGCCTTGAGTTCTAATATTGCCCAATTTAACCCCGGTGGTGAGCCAATTTCTAACATAAGCATCGGGTTATGTAAACTTCCAAAGGTTAAAGAACTATACAATGCATAACATGCATAATCAGCCTATAATGTTCCTATACGCTTGGCTATAGGCTTCTCAGAGAGAGGGAGTGGGCCGTAATCCCTCACGCGGGCGGGGTTGGTAGATAACTAACTTTTGACCGCGGCTTCGCCCGCGTGGAGGTCGGAAATTATCCCACAGAAACGTACTACCGAGATAAAAGGTATCCTATTTCCTAACCCAGGTCGTGGTTTTCACATGTGCCATATTTCATGCAAATCTGTTCAGCCGTTTTAGCGTTAAAGCGTAACAAACAAACTCATTTTCGCATTTATAACTATATACTAGCTTCCGCCAGCGGCTTCGCCTGCGTGCTATGTCGATAAAAAGATTTGAAATCGACTTAATATCTGCTTTTGACTAGCACTGTATACTATGGATACCTAAACAGGTTTAAATAGAATGTAAGGTGTGAGTGATATAGTGCAAATAGGCCGATTCCTCACACTGACAATGTTGTGACTTTAATTAAGCAGTAATTGAGTATGTATAAAATTTGCATAAAGCACTATAAAGAAATCCCAAGAGAAGGTAAACTCGCTAAATAATAATTAAAGCCACATTGTGAGTGGACTTTACGATGCATATAAATTGTAAAAGGCGGATGACATTAAGTCCCCCCCCCAGTCCTGCTGTCGCGGTGAAAAACTACCGACGACCAAGTTACATTTAAGTGCCCCGCATTGACTGACTATGTTAAAAGTCTGCGGGTATGCAGATATTACATGAGGATAATTTACCCTCCTTAGTTGGTGCTTTTTAGTATGACTATTGCCATACTAAAAATCCCACCCCCCACTCTCTGACCCATCTATACACACATATACACATATCCATTTATGGATAGGGGGTCTACTTTCTAAGTCCGTCAGTGAAGATACGGGCCTGTCCGAAAGCAGTTGATCAGTCAAAACAAACGTAAAATACACAACGGGAGTAGAGACAACTGTCAAATCGTGTCGTTATTAATTCTTAGTTAGGGCCCCAAACTAATATTTTGCCCGTAAGCGGTACAGACTGGTTGGAAGCTCCCGTAACTTCGACCGAAACTACGGACGGAACTACTTGACTGCAGAGGTTTTGGGGCAAAAAATAGAAGATGAGACATAGTCCGCGCTGGTGTTTCACTGATGAAAAACGATGCATAGTAGAGAACTAAAAATTGATCAAAAAACACATTTTGCAAAAATTTAACCATTAGTTACTATTTTTAACAATTGGTTGAGTTTCACTATGGATCAAAAAATCGGCCCTGAGTGTGTCGGTAATAACATTATCAGATCGCATATCCTCTAAACGTTAACTGCAATTTTCCTAACTTCACACCTGGTTTAGTTGAAATTGTTCCCGTTCCGCGAACTACGGAATTGCACTAAGCTATGGATTTTAGAACAATGTTTAGACGGTAATTCGACTACGCAGACGGGTTAATGTTCACAAAATTGTAACTTGGTTTTCTTTTTAATCAATTACACGGCTGATTTATTTTCTACGAAGGAAGGGCATTCGTGTTTGTTTCAGGAAACCTTTATATAAGCTGATTCTACGTAAGGAATTACAGTGGTGCAGCGTTGGGGTTGAACTTTTAAAAAATTATGTTGTAAGATCCGGGAAGGTGTTTTTTAAAGAGTTTTTTTGATTCGATTTTCTAAGTTAAAGAAGAGACAAAAGAAAAAGAAAGAAAGAAAATACGTTTATTTGCGGTAAACATGACGCAGAGAAAGAACTCAAACACAAAATAAGAACATGTTGGGAGATAATAAGCGGCACATCCACGCAAAACGGCCATCGCTCAGCATAATGCTAAGCACCTATGCGAGTGCTGGTCAAAGAATAAACGCTTCACGCTTACGCACATTTTTTATTTGCAATGATATGCCAAAATCAATACAATCCATCACTGAAAGCGCCTATATAAAAATAAAACCGGAAACTGTCCTCATACCATCCATCTCCCGTGAAAAACAAAAGAATAAAATAGAAAGGTATAAAAAAAAAACAGTGGCTGATATAACGCTAAAGTTGTCAAAAAATAAAAGGCCCGTTTTGACATTGACAGTTCTAATAAAGATCAAATTCGCAAAACACGTATTCGTTTGTATGAAACTGACAGGTGTCAAGAACGCATTCTCAAATGTCAAAACGGGTCTTTAATTTTTTGACAACTTTAGTCCATTAGATTTTATTACTCCAATGAGGATTATAGCTAACGTGTTACTAAATTGCCGTACACACCGCGTTTAATACAATTGCGCCATATATGACAGCCACAATTATGTAGACCATTGCTTAGTCGCATCGTGTAGTTTATAATCGTGTACGAGTCGCAATAAATACTTTTTCTTTTTTTCTTTTCTTTCTTATTTATACGACTGACACTTTAGGTCGAAAATCGTCGTCGCCTGTCTACAACGACCGCAAGCGACAGTAATCGCTTTATGATTTTGTGTGCAGCAGTACCCATCTCTTCTTGGAAATCAATAATGATGTTAGGTGTCTTAGAAACGATAACAGAAGGCCAATTCCCGTAATTAAAAACGTTCAAAATCTAGTCGCAATTCTATCTCACCGACACTCAATGTCAAAAACTTGACAAAAATGTAGAGAAATTACAGATATTTTTGACAGTTTGAAACTGAGATCAGACTGTGAACTTTCTTAAAAGTTTGAGAATCGCCCCTCAGATCAGTTTATGGAAATAAAACACGTCCTCTGGTTGCCGTAACAAAAAGTCAAAGGGCGACGACTGTCGCTGACGGTCACTGACGAAGATTATGAAGTTTACAGACGTAAAACTCTATCATCGAAATCACAATTCACGCCCTGAAGCTGTCAACAACTTCGTTAATTATTTTGTTAGAGAAAAACGTTTCAAATTATATCTGCAACAGTTACAACGTAACCTTGACATCTTTACCTATAAATATTTTAAATTTAAGTCGATTTTCATGTCTGTCTGTGTGACCGCTGTGTTCGTCTAAATTACACAGCGGATATTGATGTGGTTTTCGCCATCATTTGGAGAATTTATTCCGGAAGGTTTATGTAGATAATGCGTTAATATTAAAGTTAGCATAGCATAATCAGCCTATAATGTTCCCACTGCTGGGACACAGGCCTCCTCTCTGTGAGAGGAAGTGGACCATAAATCACCACTGGATGGATGTCACATGTCTTCGAATTTTTGGTTCTAGGACATGTTGGTTCCCTCACGATGTTTTCCTTCATCCTTTTGAGAGCTTTGGTGATGACATTAAATACACAAACATACTCGTATAATAAAGAAATATCTATGTTTTGTCAAGTCGTAAAAACTGTGCAAAATAGAGATAGGTCGCTAGTTTATTCATTAATTAATTTTAGTTTAAAACAGTATGCCACAACTCTGTGGCCGTTAATTTTTCTCGGTTTTAATGTTCCATTTGTTCAACAAGATATTTGTTTCACATAATATTAAACGTTCGAATGCGGAATGGTAATTCCTTGATTAAAACAAATTCTCTTTGATCATTTTACGGAACATAAAGTGATTAATGCCTGCCTCCGTTTATAAACAAAAAATACAAGACATCCATTTTCCTAAATGCTCACTTTTTCGAAAGTGCTTATATTGATAAAATGCCGTGCATTTTTACGTAAACGAACCCATTTTGTTAATTAAAAATTTACTGTTTACGGGAATATTAAATACTTAAGTTCATATATGTACAAAATATTTCAGAGCACGAATAAATAAGGAAAAACAAAGCTTTTACATTTAAATTATATGAAGGGAAGAGATGGAAAGTATTTTCTCTCTCTTATCAGCAATAAAGCTGTCATCAAGAGACCGTCTCTCCCACAGGTATAATAGAATTGTGCGTATTAGACACAGCTCCCGGAATTGTCTCTTAACCGTACTAAATGGCTGACGATGAAGGTAAAGATAATCCTCTCGGTAATAAAAGTTGAAAGATAAAACTAAATTTGAGTTTTTTTTGGTATTTCAGTTAAAGGTAACTAGATCAGACTGCCTCGTTGGTCGAGTGGTCGCAAGCGCTACTGTTGAGTATGAGGTCCTGGGTTTGATTTCCATGACTGTCAAATTTTCCCAATCAACTTTGAACTTAATGCTTTAGCGATAAACTTGAAAATCTATTAAAGAAATTTGACAGATTGTAGTAGCCTGTGTGCAGCCCTTCGGGAAGTACAGGCGTGATGTTATGTATGTAATTACATGTTTTTTTTTTTATAAAATAGAGACTAATTAAATTGACCGAAACATGGTTAGAAGCAAAAGTAACAAATAACCACTTGTCAATAAAGCAATAAATCAGAGCTAATCCAATCAATTGCTACGTCTTCGAAAAGTGTTCTTTCCTAAATAAAGCGTAGCTGGTGCCTATCACCCACCACACAAGTTAGTTAGTAAGAGTAAACTGCTGAAATCGGATTATTATGTAGTTTGCTAGCGGAGAGTAACTGAGAAGCCCGCGACTACTCACAAACTTCTGCTGGAAAGTTGTGCCACATGGCGCCAGAAAATATGGAAACATGTTCCGTTGGTAGAAGGCTTTGTCTTTTTCACAGGTGAATAGAACCACTCTATACAACATGTCTTGTCCCAGAATTGACGCCCACCACCAAACACCCCAATTAGAATATTATATTATAATCATAATACATACACTGAATTTTTACTATTATGTACAAAACAATGTTTATTTATGAAATTAGTTATATTGATTGTGGGTGAATATGGTGGTCACATTAAAAATCTACCCATACCTACACACGTTTAAGGGTCTGGCTTAGGAGGTACTTCGATGGTTTTGGTTTGTTTTGACTATCAAGCGAAAGTGTGACTGTGATTTACGTAGTTTTAATCATTTTTGGCACACAAAATGACAGAAATCGATTCAGTAAACGATTCTGAACAAACTACTTTCATAATGTGCATTAATTCAGTTACACAATGTAGACGTCTAGTGAGTATAATATATATCTACGTTCTGTAAAGTAATAAACTAGTGTTACATTTAATTTGTTTTGTTTGGCGACGTTATTGGCAGAGGGTTTGATTTCCACAAGGTATATCGGTACAGGGACGAGCATAAATACCTTACAGTATCGCAGAATTCTAAGCCATTTTACTCGTGAAATAAAAATTGCAACTGTGAGAAAATACCTACTTCATAATAGTTATATGGTTTTGCTATAAACTATTTTAAGCAAGTAAGTGCTCGTGACTGTACGAGTTATGAACTACAGAAATGTGTTTGATCTGAGTGTTAAAGATTTTTTCTGTAAGTGCACCAATGAAACAATCTTTACCACTAAGCATAACCATAATTTATTTATTTCATAACCAACCACAACCAGCCACCACCACCAACCACCACCACCACCACCACCACCACCTAACCATAATCAGCCTATTATGTTCCCACTGCTGGAACACAGGCCTCCTCTCTGTGAGAGGGAGTGGGCCATAATCCACCACCACATATCTTCGAATTTGTGCAAAGTAGTTTGTCTCCGGGTTCAAACTCACGACCTCGTCAGTCGGGTCACTCGTCAGTCGGGGGCGATACGACTAGGCCACCACTGCTCCCTTTAACACTCAGATCAAACAAAAACAATAAGAAAACTCGTTTACAACCGAGTATTGCGACACGTGCCAAAGATCAAAACTTCAAAAGTATGTCATGGAGTACGTCTGTGCATCCGCAGTACACAACACTCAGGAATACTTTTTTACTGTTTCCATTCGTTCGAAATATAAAGGAAACGAGCAGTGTCTCGATGCTCGTGGATCTAAGTTGTCAAAATGCCAATAAACGTTTTACGAGAGCCGGTTAAATACGGGAATGAAGGACCGACGGAAGACAAAATGACAGTGTTATTAAAAAGTTCCAATCCCGTGGCTTTTCTACTGAATATTATTATTTTGGATTTTCCAAGAACTGGGTATATTGTTAGGTATTTGACTTAGTACTGGCCACTGTGTTTTCTCCTATAGATTATGAAATGTCATTCTTCATAATATAAAGAAAGAATGGATTTCATAATCTTCATCAGAATTAAGTAGCACAGTCAATATTAATCTGATTAAATCTATGCTTTCCTGAAGGATTTATAGACTCTGCAATTCAACAGTAGCTCATTTGGATGTAAAAACTTTGTGTTTTTTATGCTAAAATCATCGGCGGCGTATGGAATATTAACATAGAGAAACCACATTGAATCTGAAGTCGAAGACAGTTCTGCCGCACAATAACAACACCAACTGTACCACATACTATAACTTTGGATACCATTCATAATTGCATTCAAAACTAATGTTATGCTACATCGTAAACTAAACAATGATGTAATGGTTATTCCTGAGTACGTATAAAACCTGAAACTAGTCGGGCCATCCCGAAATAAGTTGGGAATAATAATATGATTTATATTCAATCAAAATAGAGCTATTTATGTTAGAGCTAATAAACAATCAAAATCAAATTAGTGGTCAAAAACCAGGAATATTCCAATTTCACTGTCATTCAAACCTAGTGATGATGTCCTACTATTCGAGTTCGTACTCAAACAATCGACGTCACGTAAGCACCAAATGAAAAGCCCGGCTCGGAACATCGAATCCTATTGTTGCCTGTTCAGCGTCATTCCGTTCTTTGTTCGCCATTCGGCCTTAATACAGTGTTTCATTACACCACTTTCATTGCAAACATGTTGCGCATGTCTATCTAGCATAAAGCAATTTCCTCGTGTCAAATGAAACGCGCAAAGAACCGGAAACTTTCAATATACGTGAAGTCAAAAATAGCCAATAGCATTCAGCACTATTCTTTTGCTGTCCAATCAGCATTAGAGGTTTAATTTTTAATATTCTCTGAACCAATAAGAAGGCAGTAATATCTACGGCTTCATTTATGGGTCACATCCATCCCATCATCATCATCAACCAGCCTCCCGCAGTCCACTGCAGGACATAGGCCTCTCCCAGACTGCGCCACATTCATCCCGGATCGATAAAAGTTTAACGGTGTGAGCGCAGTGCTAAATTCGGAATGCAAGTTATATTGATAGCTTTAAGTACAACACACAGATAAAACATTGAATGGAAGTGAATGTCTTATATCTTAAATAATACAAAAAGATATGGTTACTCAACGCATGTGGTCTGTTTTGCTCCACAACACAGTTCTGCAGACAAGTATTTTAAATCTAAAAACTATAATAATATTACAAAGAGAAAAGATTTGATTTTTAGTATGTTTGTTTGTTACGCTTTCACGCTAAAACGGCTAAACGGATTAGGATGAAATTTAGCATATGGGTAGACCATGACCCGTATTAGGACGTAGAATACTTTTTATACCGATATTCCGGGATTAAGACTTATACGGCTAAAACCGCGGGGCACAGATAGCCCACTATATGTGCCCCGCTCTGTTCTATTAGACTCTTTCATATCTAGTTAACTCTTTTAATTTATGAAGAACAGTACAAAAACAAAATACTTTACAATTTAGAAACAATAGCTAGAAACCGTGGTTGTTGAAGCTTCATAATTCGATCCTCAACTTGAACAATGTGAGTTTTCCATAAAGAAATTCGGCCGGACTTTAAATTTGTAATGTCCCCTATATAACGAAAGGTCCGTCCCAAATTATAAAGGACGGTACAATGTGTTTATTGAACCGAAAGTGTAAATAGGAATACCTTTTCCTTGCCCTTGTTAACGTGCGTGTCGTGGTCTACGTATACTGATACTAGCTGTTCCCTGCGATTTATTTTATTTTTTATTTTATTTTATTTTTATAAGTACAGTGACAGACTACAGACTATGACAATTCAGCACAGTTATGACAATATAACTACAAATACAGTACATAAATCGGAAGTCCAATTATTACTGTACACAGCGTTCAATGTTTAACATGCTTCATTAGTGACAGTAAAGGTGAAGTATGTAATATGGAGAAGTTAATAAATGATACTGTTGTAATTACAATTTATATAAAGAATTTCTAAATTCGTTAAAACTGTTCAAAAACAAGTCTACCTTAGGGCATATTGCATTATATTGACTGCACATTCTGGATAACGGATTGTCTCGCCCGCGCTGAGGTTGGAAATTATCCTACAGTACGTACTACAGGGATACAAAAAAATTGTTCAGCCGTTAGGGCGTAAAAAGCTAACAGACAGACAGGGCGCCGAGTTACTTTCGCATTTATATTATCATATATACAGGGTAGCAGGGATATCGACGCGCAAAGTATAACCACCGTTTTATAACCGACAATTTTTTTTTACGCTATGGGCTTGGAATCATTTGCTGAATTTATGGTTACGCGTCGATCTCCCTGCCACCCTGCATAGTACTTATGTATTGATCACATCAGACTGTTGCTGTCCTGACAAGGTCAAAGGCATCTTATTCAGAGAAGGATCAAGTATTAACGCCATTGGTCACCAAGCTTGCAATGCTACTTTTTTCGTGATTTCAGACCATGCAAGTTCTATAGGAGCAGTGGTGGCCTAGTGGTAACAGCCGCGACTTACGAGTTGTATGTCGTGGGTTCAAACCCAGACAGGCGCTTTACTTTGTGTAAATTATTTGATCACCACTACTCTCAAAACGGTGAAGGAAAACATCGTGGCGTCCTGGAACCAAAAATTCGAAGACATGTGACATCTACAAACCCGCACTGGGCCCGCGTGGTGAACTATGGCCCGCTCCCTCTCACCGAGAGGAGGCCTGTGTCCCAGCAGTGGGAACATTGTAGGCTGAATATGCTAAGTTCTATAGCTTTTTCATGATGCTTTTCCAGCTAGTCTGAGGTGATTACAACTAGTTTACCTAGTTATAGAAAAACTAATTTATGAAAGGTCACCTACATACCATGGTAGTCTACGTGGGTCCCCCAGCAACGCCCTAAACTGAGGCTTGCACCCTAGCGAGGGTTCCCCAGCACATATTTGTATCATTCATTCATTCGTTATTTTTTATTTAGTACGAGGATTTTGGCTAATTTGTAATTGTGTATTTGATGTCTTTTTGTAATGTGCGTTTTGTTTGTGCAGAACAAACATCATACCCGTTGGATGTGAGAAGCACTGGTCGAAGTGGAGGTGCCTGTGGGAGGCCTATGTCCAGCAGTGGACGTCTTTCGGCTGAAATTATGAAACAATTTTTAGTTTTATTTCATTTCGTATCGTTAGTCATACGTGTATCTGTAATTCATATGGTGTACATAATAAAGACTATTATACTCTAATCGCTTTTTAAGTTATGACGTTAATTTATAAAGAATTTTTCGGCCAGCAGCTAAAAATCTCCTAAAGCTTTACCTTCCAGATGCAAATAAGCACTAAGGAAGTCAACCTAAGAGGTTTTCGAATTCAGCGGGATTGTCCGAAAGGGTTACCGCTACCCCGGAACATAAAGGACAAAGGAAGGAACATGGGTGGGTTAAGGTGGAGCGGAAGGGAGTGTCAGTAAGAGTCTGACACTCCCTTCCGCTCCACCCAGAGCGGGAGGGGTCATTTGATGATTTCCCATCCGGAAAAAAAAAGAAGTTTTCGGATATTTAACGAACCAACATTTTCAACGTTTACTTTCATAATCATCTGCCTAGCCTTTTCCCAACTATGTTGGGGTCGGCTTCCAGTCTAACCGGATGCAGCTGAATATCAGTATTTTACATGGAGCGAGTGCCTATCTGACCTCCACAACCCAGTTATGGATAATACGAATCCCCTTGGTAAGACTGGTTGTCAGACTTTCCGGCTTCTGACGACCCGTAACGACTGTCAAAGATCCACGAATGTCAGCCGGAAGCAACAGCTTAACGTGCTTTCCGAGGCACGAAGGGGGGTCTTGGTATTTAAAGATGGTCATCCATCCATGGACCAACCGCGGCAAACCCAGCTTAACCTGATCGATCGACCCGTGCGGCTGTTATTAATTAGCCACAAGCCCCTCACTTTCATAATCCACCTCAGAAAATCCACGATGGTAAAGTATGCACGAATGTAGTTTATAACTAGACGCCGCATCTTTCTCCTCGTGCACTATAAATCTCGAACATAAGTAGGCCACCAGGTACGCAAAACTCCGGGGTAAACTTAGTTAGTGCAAAATTGTGTAACAAAGATCATTTAAGTTGGACGTTATGACATTTTTAAGTGGAAAATAATGTTGGGAGAATCCTGTTATATGAGCTTTAAAGTGTGAGGGTAATAGTTTGTGGGGTTAGCGTGAATTTATTGTTTTCGCGTTTATGTATCGTAACGTAGAAAATATATTTTATACTACCTTCTGCCCGCGACTTCGTCTGCATGAAATTTCTTGTTCCCGACCCATCCCGTCCGGCGTCATCGTCATCCGTCGCATCGCATCGCCTGCCTGCGCTATTACTTCGTTTTCGCTTAGCATTCGTTCTTGCTTTTCTTCTTTTTAGTCGGCTTCTAAGTGTCCTAGTGTGATGTTGAATAGCCTATAGCCTTTTTTTTTGGGTGGGATATCATCAGATTCTCCCGCTCTGGGTGGAGCGGGAGGGCGTGTCAGACTTTTACTGACTAAAACCCACCAGTGTTCTTTCTGTTGCCTATGCCAGGGGCCACGGTATCTCTTTCGAACAACCCGCGGCCCTGGCAGGCATCGGCCCTAGCGGACCCCGTCAGTTAGTGCTGAAATCTCTTTGAGGCACGCGTGGAACACAACGCGCCGTCGACCCGGGCCTGGTCTTTACCGGGCGGCAAGCTGCCCATTGCTCGCCGCCCGCAAGCCCGCGCCTACGGTTGGCGGGAGTCGATTGTTGACTACATAGCCTATAGCCTTCCATGACAATTTTTCAAATCTGACTGGCCATCGATAAGCGCGTTCAAACAAACAAACTGTTCAGCTTTATTTTTAGTGTATATTATTTGGTTAGGTTAAATATCGAAGAACTTCGACACAAAAAGAAGAAGGTTAGGAAAACTTACAGTTAATAACAAAGAATGGTTACAGTATTAGTAGAATTCAAGCCAATTACAAGTTTCCACTTATAACACAAATATATAACAATATTCTATACAGTAGTAGTAAGTAGGTAGGCTGCACTATAGATCCATCAGTTGCTTAAGAAATATGAGCAAAAAATCATTGCAGAGTCCTTTTCAATTATCAGTTCCCAGTATTACAATTTTCAATAGTTTGACGCACGATATCAGAGAGGCATTTCTCGTAATTTTAAGAACGTTCACAGTCTGATCTGAGTCTCAATCTGTCAAAAATACCTCTAAAATCCCTATGTTTGTCTTACACGGAGAAAATAGTAGTATTTGCCGTAACCACAGTGCATTTCGTGTATCAATCTATATAATACTGCACAACTTGATCCGATTGTCTTAAACAAACAATTAACCCCAAAGCGGGCGCTATATCTGTAGATAAGTATTGATACAGATAGCTCAGATTTGAGCTTTATTTCAGCGTTTTTATTTTTAAATACCGTACTTAATCCCGTTTTTTATCAGATAATCTGTTGAAACAGGGTTTTACTAAAATATCCATCTGTAATTTGTTTGACAGACGTGGTTTCGTTGCTTTAACAAGATTTTTTAAAAGTCATTCGTAATTTGAGTAGGTAAATAATGTTTTTAGCCTTTTCTTCTTAGTACCTAATAAAATATGATATTTAGGGAGGAATATACACTAATCGATAGGTATTATAAAGAGGTACCTAAAGTTTGTAAGTTTGGATGTAGGAGGAAGTCTCCGGAAGTACTGATCCGATTTTGAAAATTCTTTTACTGGCAAAAAGCTACCCTATTGCCGAGTGCCATAGGGTATGTTTTATAGTTGACTACAGCGCAGCTGAAATCGAAGGCAGAAGCTAATGTTAGATAATTTTTGTCATATTACGGCTGGGTTAAGATTTCAATAAACTTGAGAGTGCAATATCCTAAGTACCTTTAATTACATTTCTTTACTGACATTTAGACAGACAATTAAAAAAATAGCACGAGAAAAATGACGTTGACGTTTAAAAACAAAAAATGAATCCATAAAATTAAGACGATTTTTGCGTGAACAATTACTCGTTGGGAGCTTTACCGATTTATTATGCTACATTTTAAATTGTGACAGCTGCCAATCATTAACACTTGTTTTTAGAGAAACAGACATGTATATTGTGCACTCATATCTACCAAAGAAAATTATTTCTCAGTCACTGTCCGTGTTACGAGGACATACATAATCATGAGCTAAGTGTTTCTAAGAAGCGACTAAATCGTTTGTAAATGTTCAATGGTCTGTTAAAAAGAGTTCCCTTTAGATATGGTACGATAATTTTCTAACACCTTTTACTTAATGTTCTGAGCGTTCACTATAGTGATGATTAAGTATGACAAATGGTTCATATATTGTGACCTTCAGGGTTTAACAAGAAGCCGAATGAACACGAAGATACCCGATTTACAGTATCTGCAGAAAATTACGAGACGGAAATTCGCTCGAAAAAATTTCTTCGCGAGAAATGTGTTCACGTCTTCGTTTTTAATAACCTACAACAAATTAGGCCGAAATAGACACGCCGAATTTCCGTCAAGTAATTTTCTCAGGAATCCGCTGGATGCGAGAAGCACAGAACCGGTCGAAGGGGCGGTGCTTGGGGGCCTATGTCCAGCAGTGGACGTCTTTCGGCCGAAGTGATGATGATGACGAATTGACGAATTTTCGGAGGTGTGTCGTTAAGAACGCATATACAGAATAAGCGCATAGTTCAGTCTCTGAAGTCTTATCTGCACTACGAAATGTTTTTATTGTCAAACAGTCATATATTATTATTCAAAATTAAATTTGTGCCGACTACTTGTCAGTAATGGAACAAAAATATCAAGTTGTATCGTGTAATGGAACATCGTATCGTGACCTTACCCGGAGTGTCGATGAGGCTTACAGCTGCAATTCTTCGTGACCTTTCATTTCCAATAATTCTTTTACAAAATACAGCAGCAAAAAAAAACAACGGATCTTAGTGCGCAGTGTTCTATAGTTCCATGTACTATAATGAAAGTTAAAACCTTTTTTGTAGTTTATAATTTAAATAAGTACCTTCATAGGTACATCTATAAGTAATTTCGGTAATACAAAAGACCCTAAAATATAATTTTCTTAAATCATTGTTCAATATTAAACAAATTGTCGTATTATTCTGCAAAGATTTATGGCTCTACATAAAATCTGACAACATAAAAATGGACCTTAAACGCTTTACACCCTCCAGTGAATATATAAATTCTTGTATATCAAGAAATACACGTGTATTTTACAATATACTGGAAGGGTTCGTACCTTTTACTTGGTCGTTATCACTTTACTTCATTCATAGCGAAACTAACAAGTATATTTTCATACAAAACCTCTACAAGCGGTTTCGGTTAGGTTGGGAATATAAGCACTTTACTGACATATTCGCAGAATTATCCAAGATAGAAGTCTAGCTACATATTTGTCTTGACTAGAAATTGTGTTACGCCTACCCTGTTTCTGGGAAATTAAAACGTTTCAGTGTCTCTTTTCACTTAAATGTAACTCAAGCTTACTAGCGTAACCGACAATTTTCTTATGATAATATTTTTTTTATCTTCAAGAATTTATTAAAATCCTTAATGGCCTATGTTTATAGGCTGTTTATAGATTCTCTTCACGGTGCGTTTTTTTATTATTAATGAAAAACTACCTAATAATGTTATAATGTGAAGTAAATGTTTCTGCAGGCCGCGGCAGCGTCTGTCGCATGCCGAATGAGCTGTGGGCCAAAATAACCACTCTTTGGTGGAGCCCTGAAACAGCTAGGTGTCGCAGTGCAGCAGACCCCGTAGACGATGGTGAACAAAACCAACGACCAGTGGTCCACACGTCCATGGAAGTCATGGGGAGAGGTCTTTGCCTAGTAGTGGGATGCTACAGGCTAACAGTAACATTTCAGTGAGAAATAATAAACTGTTCTGTATTGAATGGGTTTCGAATGAGTTCAGACCCACATTTTATTTCAATATTATTATCTATTTGCTTTCTTTATTTGCTATTAGTTACAGGGATATGAACGCCTGATCAATAAGAAGTATCTGAGATGTTCCTTGTTGTTGATCCTAAAAGCTAACTTTTGGCTCGAAACTTAGGCCACGAAAATAGTTGCAGTTGAAAACAAAGATATATGCAGTAAAATCTGTATGTATCTACGCATCATTGCTTTTAAATTAAACATCGATAATGCGTAAATTCCTCGATCGGCGGTAAATAGGAATATATATTTTAATATTATTGGCAGAGGAAAGAAAATGGCGTCCAATTCGAACGCTTGGGGTTTAGCACATCGTAAATCTGCCGAACAAGGGATACCAAGAACGGCTATTAGCCTGAAAACTCGTCTATTAAACGTTATACGATTTATGATACACTCTATATCTCTCGTGGTTCACACTTTTCAATCGAACAATTTACATTTGTAAAAGACTGTGGGGAATTCCCACAATTTTAAGAACGTTCACAGTCTGATGTCAGTCACAATCTGACAAAAATACCTCCAATTTCCCTACATTTTTGACAAGTTTTTGATATTGATTGTCGCTGAGATGAGATTACACTACATTTTGAACATTTTTAATTACGGAAATTGGCCTTCAGATGTTTTGTGCGTCAGCTGGATTATGTGCAACTATAAGTCAAGTTGCAAGTAGAAGTCAACGTTAATAATAAAAGAAAAGATTATGTCTGAACCTGAGTGAAATCAAAGGAATACTTTCTTGTTACAACGTAGAGACAAGATTTCCCGATGTTTTATCAAAAATATTATTATTTGGCTCCCTCTCGAATACACGTCACGAACTTGTCTCGCAGTATTTCTTTTTGTCATAATTTATTTTGTATAATACAATTTCTTTGAATACCTGCAAAGTAACACCAAGCATACAAGACATTCACCTCACGTTGGCCCTCCAAGTAATTACTTCCAACATTGTACAGGGTGTCCGCCGGCAGATTTTACACTTTAAAAATTTAAATAAATTAAACCAAGTATACAATTAAAGTCGTTTATTGATTATCGTATACAAGAATAACGCGGATTTCATTTTTTAAAAATAACTCCACTCAAATGGCGTCCTTCTAGCTGCAAACATTCTTGCAACCTTTCCTTCATGTTGGCGAAAACTCGCTTACAAAGTTCTGGTTGAATATTCGCAATCTCGCGTTGGATATTTGTTTGTAGGGCCTGTATTGTTGATGGCGAATTACTGTACACGCGAGACTTTAAATATCCCCATAGGAAAAAGTCGCAAGGAGTCAGATCTGGTGATCTAGGGGGCCAGGCTATATCGCCAAAACGACTTATTAATTTTCCAGGAAAAAGCTCTCGCACTTTTGTCATTGAGTCCCTAGCAGTGTGTGCCGTGGCCCCGTCCTGTTGAAAATGGGTTCTGTTGTTGTAACCAACATGGCGGTGCAGCTTCGGTATAAAAAAGTTGTCCAGCATTGCGCGGTAACGTTCAGCGTTGACAGTTTCATCTCTACCGAAAAAATAAGGTCCAATTATGCCATTTCCAGAAATTGCGCACCAAACTGTTGTCTTTGGGCTGTGAAGAGGCTTTTCATGAACTTCTTTTGGATTGTTTGCACTCCAATATCGCATATTCTGTTTATTTACGTAGCCGCCAATGTGAAAATGCGCTTCGTCACTAAAAAAAATGTTACATAAGCGGGTAGGCGTAGAAAATCGTTCCAGAACAACTCTAGCATAATTCTGCCTTATTATGAAGTCATTTTCTTTCAACTGCTGGGTGATTTGGAGCTTGTATGGATGAAACTTCAATTGTTTTCGAATAATTTTATGAACTGACGTCTTTTTCACACCCGTTGATGCTGCAATCTTTCGGACAGACTTACGCGGATTTTGCAAAATTTCCCTTCTCACAAGTTCTGCGTTTTCAGGAGTAGTAACAGACGTTGAAGGTCCAGGCCGAGGCTCATTTATCACTGATCCAGTTACTCTAAACTTCTTTACCCACGTCCATATTAATTGGTTTGACGGGCCATCGTTTAATCGTCGGATTTCAAAGTGAGAACAAAACCGTCGCCTCGCCACACTAATCGAATTATTGTTCGCAAAATACGCCTCAACCGCAAAAGCGCGGTGCGCTCCCGTCCACTGACTCATGGCTACTAAAAACCCGCATCAATGCCGCGTCGAATGATACCTCCCTCCCCGCTCCACCGCCTTGCTAGTCACAGTAAACGCAATTTAAAGTTTAAAATCTGCCGGCGGACACCCTTATTTATTTGTCCTGTCGGGAGGCGGCTGCCAGGGCTTTCAATTAAAACCATTAGGTAGACTGATTAGACTGCTTATTTTTATTACAATAAAAAGACACGGTGAAAAGACAGCGACGTATCATAGACCAGCGGAAGGCAGTCCTTGTACATACACACATAGAAATAATTCAGAATCAGTCGCAGGGAATAAATTTTACCCTCTAAATTTTCATTCTGTCTGAACTGTGAATAGGCATTGTATTTTCTACGATTTCTACGCTTGCGTAGGCAAGCCAAATGTTAACTTTAAATAACAATTCAATCACAAGGCCGAATTCCCGTAATTAAAAACGTTCAAAATCTAGTCGCAATCTCATCTCAGCGACAATCAAAGTCAAAAACTTGTAAAAAAATTTAGGGATTTAAGAGGTATTTTTGACTAAGTCTCAATCTGTCAAAAATACCTTTAATTTCCCTACATTTTTGACATTGATTGGCGCTGAGATGAGATTGCGACTAGATATTGAACGTTTTTAAAATTACGAGAATTGCCCCTCAAATTTTTAGTACTCATAATATTTCATCTTAAATACAATCTAACACTAAAAAATATATATTATGTACAACTTTAAAAAGGAAAAAAAGCTAAGAGCTCATTGAGCATAAAAAAATTCATCCGCATCGCTGTCAGCGTTACCACTTTGGATGGCAATGCTGATTCTTCTACCTAAAAATTGACTTTAAATTCGGTTTTGATATCAATCTATCAAGAAAACCTAACTCATAAATTGTATTCTCCCTTTCTGGCGGATATTCCGACATGGTAATGGGAATTTTGTGGTCCCCATCACATAATTCACGGACCCGAACTCAGTGGAATGTTATAAGAATATAATTGAATGTCCCACGATTAGTTTCACGCGCTTTCAATTCCATGAGGAGGGGTAATCTGAATCGTACCAGTGAATAATGCTTTCGTCTAGTATTCGTTGGTTGAACACCGACTCGGAAAGTAATCAATCACATTTGAACTTGTCAATGACAATGCATGATATGTCGCTACGATTTCATTCTTGGGGATTAATAATTACAGGGTCATATTAAATGAGCTAGCGAAACTCTACAGACGTGATGGGTATCGTAATCTAAACATGATAAAATAACAAAGAAATTAATTTTATGGGGTCATCGACCGCAGTTAATGTAGACACTTGAAGAAATCTGTTTATTTTTTGTGTAAACTTCACAGACGTGATACGAGTAGGTATCAATTTTTAAACACGATAAAACAAAATAAAATGGATTTTCTCAATTCATACTTCAAGTAACAAAAATAACAGCTGTCGTTGACCGCCAGAAAAAAAACATTTTTTTTTATTTAATCGTAGTTAGATATCGATACTCACCACGTCTGCATAGTTTCGCTAAATAAATTAATATGACCCTGCATTTGTATGGACATATCAAAAAACTCATACGTAACGTCAGAATAATTCCATATTTACAAATGAGACATCGATCTTTCCAAGAAAACCTCGCCACGACGCCCCTAGAATCCAATAAACGATCAAAACCCGTAACCGATTCACCGGAGAAAAGACCTGCCCTATCTATCTATCTTATACGTCAGTTCATACGAAAAGGTAAGTAACATTCAATTAAATACACACAAACAGTTGGTATCTAGAGCCTTCGTATATCCGAATAGACCCTTTGTATATATCCTCACTAGAAAGTACGCACGTAATTTATTTTCAAACTCAATAGTATAACTTTGTTTTTATACGAGCGAACTTTCAACTATCGAATGGCGCAAAGTTTATGTTTATGAATGTTTGGTACATTATTTGCAAGGTAAATAAGCGGCGTAGCAATGTTTTGATACAAATACCAGTTAAGCAAACTTGATCATAATTAGCCTATAATATTCCCATTGCTGGGATACAGGCCTCCTCTCTTCGAGGGGGAGTTGGCTATAACCTACCTCTACTACCACGCGGGCCCAGTGCGTTTCACGCCGGTCCGGTTTCCTCGCGATGTTTTCCCTCACCGTTTTGAGAGCAGCGCCTGCCTGGGTTCGAATCCACGACCTACAACTCGTAAGTGGTGGTCGGAAACTAGACCTGTTTTCTTTTATTTTGTACTTAATGGTTGTAACCTTTTAAGGTGAATTAAAATAATGAAATTACATATACAAGTCCGTTCCCAGTTATTTACGTCTAACTTTTCATCGCTGTCAAAACCACAGTGATCTTTATTCTTATTCCAATAAGGTTTCTGTTGGGTTGTTGCCACTGATAAGTCTGTCAAAATCCTGATCTTTACTCTCGTCACAATAAGGTTGATATTAGGTTGCTGCCGTCAGAGGTAAAATAATTGTAAAAGGACTGTAGGTATACAGCCGCGTTCAACAGCTGTCAGTGTCGATATTCCACGACAACATGGAATTAGTAAGTACCATCCAACAATGATGACACTGACAGCTCTTGAACGCAGATAAATGTGCTGATAGTGTACAGCCGGTCTATTCTGTAAAACTCTCAACGTGAAAACGTAAGTGAAGTGAGCTTGAAGTGAGGTACCCTTCCACTTGATGCTAGGGACATTATTGACAGCTCTAAGCTCACTTCACCTAACTTTTCACGATGAGATTTTTACAGAATTGATCGGCTGTTTCATTAGCGAAATTCCGTCACGGTCGAACCCAATAACCTATTTTCAGTAAAATACAGATCCCTATTGATGATAGACAGTATAATACCGTCCTTGAATATCGTCTCACAATCAATAAGGCTATTTATTTAATGAAAACAATAGATTTTTTTTCCTTATGGTTTTCTATATTTTTACCTCCCGTGTCGTTACAACTATAGAAATATATATCTATGGTTACAACCAACACCACTTTATAAAAAACGTGTATAATTTATCCTT
The DNA here is from genome assembly GCA_911387795.2 of Apamea monoglypha. Lineage (NCBI taxonomy): Eukaryota > Metazoa > Arthropoda > Insecta > Lepidoptera > Noctuidae > Apamea > Apamea monoglypha. The sequence goes on from OU426918.1 coordinate 9,340,515, forward strand.
TTTATAAAAAAAAAACCCAACACAGGTAGGTTGGCTACATGTTGGGGTTTTTTTACTAACTTTCTGATAGAGAGTATTATAGATTTATCAGTATATTTAGTTAGATAGTCATTTAATTTAGTACCTAGTGTAAATAGTTGTGTTATATACTAAGGCGCCTTCCTCACCGGATCGGCACGTTTTCGTTTTGGTACAGATTCTTTACCGAGCGCATACACACGTCTCTGTACCGAGTAGGTACAGACGCCAGCAGGTCAAGCTATCCGAAACTGTCAAATTTTCCCAATCAACCTTGAGCCTTAATACTTTAGCGATAAAGTTGAAAATCTATTAAAGAAATTTGACGGATTGTAGTAGCTTGATGTGCTGGCGTCTGTACTACCGAACCATTCGACTATACAGATTCGGTACAGAAACGAAAACGGTGAGGAAGGCGCCTTATTGTACATAATCATTAATTATTTTGAATGTTTAGGAACCATTATGTATAAATCTTTCAATGACGAATCATCGTTACAAAAAAAAATACAAGTACTTTGTGGATTTACTGAACAAAGCTTCATTGTAATAGATAAACAAATAACACTCTAAAGTAATGAAAGGGAAACATCCCTTTAATTATTTTAGAGGGTTATTTAATTCAATCTCCTCATTTGGGTATGCTTAAACAATAACAATATAAGCAACTGACAGGGGATTTAATTTTTGCCAGTCATGACAGATTAATAGGCGTTACCGAATTATTTTACTTGACTTAACTTACGTTGACCTACAGCATAACGCTTTTAAAGTGTTAAAGAAAAAAGGGATTAGTGAAATCTTACAATATAGAAAATACACCACCCATTTTTCTACATACATTCATAAATTCGCGCCTTCTTCCCGATCCTTACATATACTACTCCTTTTGCTTCGTTCACTTTCATACCTCTGGATTCTACACGCACGCCAGAATTTTTCTGTCTGTCAAAATGTACGAAAATTAAATGTAAATATACACTTGGCTCGCAAAACCTTTGTTTGCAAGTGTTGCGAACTTTTTGTGGGCAGCACACAATATCGAACTCATCATTCTCTTGTCCTGATCCCAATTTATTTGGGTCGGCGCAACATGTCTTTTTCTTCCATACCTTTAGCCGCCATCTCGACAGTCACCCCCTTTCTAACCATATCATCATTCACACAGTCCATCCATCGATTTTTTGGTCTTCCCCTACTCTTATTGCCATCGACATTCATACTCAAAACTTTCCTCACGACATTTTCCTCATCTCTCCGTTACCGGTGCCACTTTCAGACTTCCTCTTATATACTAATTTCTTATTCTATCCATTCGTGTAACACCACACATCCCTCTTAGCATTCTCATCTCAGCTGCATGTGTTAGATATTTAATTTTGATATAATTATAATATTAGAATATTGTTTGTTTCGATAATGGCATCTGTCACATTTAACTTGGGACCAACGTAGAAGTACCTAATTTGACTAGATACACAGTAAATAACTAAGTAGTAACCATTCTGACGTTCAAAGCTTGTTATTTAGATAATATATAGGTACATATACTTCTACTATATACTGTAGAATCTAACAACAACAATTGCCTTTCATTCAGCCATTTTGTGGCCCAACATTCTGATCCATGCGAGACAGCAGGTCTAACCATGGTTTTGTATATCTTCCCCTTAAGTTTAATGCGGGAGAATGCAGATTGTTCCCGTGACCTGCCGCCATTTCATCCATCCAGTGTTAATTCTGTGCTTAACCGTCCGATCTACTTCGCCATTATAGAACTATAGATCTTCAATGAGAACCACGTGAATAAGAAATTCCTAGCAAAAACCACTACTTCCTTGGTGGTCTAGTGGTCGCAAGTGCTTCTGCTAAGCATGAGGTCCTGGGTTCGATTCCCAGGTAAGGCAAGGTGTTATGGGGTTTTTCTACCAAGAATTCCTCAGTAGCAGCTCTGAGTCTGGATTTTTACCCGGTGGATGGCAATAGACTTGCCCCCATGGGACTTAGACATAACTCGCGAAATGTGGGTATACTATAGGTAAAGGTACACCTATGCCTAACCCTTCGGGGATTACAGGCGTGATGTTATTTTATGTAAACCACTATGAGACTTCACCTAGCGCAATAATGGAACCTCGAGCTCAGCAACATAGCTCAGTTCCTGCTTAATATGGCTGCTTCAGTTTTTCTTTTTAAAAGCGAAAAAGAGAAATCATAGAATTTAATACTTACTTATTTATTCCCCTTTGCAAAATGGTTTCCACTGTTTCCGTCGAAATTTTGAATAAAAAAAGCGGTCTTTTTGTGTTTCTAAAAACCTTTATGTATACAAATTAAAGGTAGGCAACGAAATATGCCATTCATTTATTGTTTTCCATTTTCCCTGTCTACACAATTTGAAAAGCGTCAAGGTCGTTACGTGTTCCTTCTCATTTGAATAAATAATGAAATGAAAACCGACAAAATATTCGTGAAGGTTCATTTAAGAATCAACAATAATGAGGACAAGCTTATTCATTAATTTTTTCATTCCTGTTTTCGTCATGGCCGTTTGTGAGGCTAAACAAGTGTACAGGCAAAATGAACACAAGAAACAAGTAAAGTTTTGCTTATTTACACTCAAAAATTTCCATATTTTTCTCATTTACTTAGGCAGCTATAATGAATACGTGAAATAAATACTCGGTATACTAAACATGTATAGTCAGGCAAATTAATTGTTAAGCGAATTTGCAATACATCAATTTGCCGTGGTATATCCATTTCAGATAACTGTCAAAGAATGATGGATTGTGATTTAAATATATTTTAGTTTAAAGCTATGCATAAAAGCATTTTTTTACGTTTTTTATTGCTGAGTAGGCCGCTCTTGACCTCGATCACGCCTGATAGAAAGCAATGTATGATGGTACGAGCATGCCCAGAAGATGCCTGCAGTGAGATTCCGTAACCATCTCACCGTGAAATCTTAGGTGAAGTGAGCGTGAAGTGAGGTGTCATTCCCAACTAATGCTAGGGAAAGACACTACTGACTTCACTTGAGTTTTCACAGTGAGATTTTTACAGAATCGACCGGCTGTTCACTCTGGCTTTGATGGAATTATTTTATTTATTTTTATTTACTATAATATGGATTTATTATACCATTTTATTCGGTGGGGGTGTCGTTATGGACAATTTAAGTTTGTAGTCAATTTCCTTAGGTCTATGTCCAGCAGTGGACTCCGACAAGCTGAGTAGAGAGTCAATTTCCTGAACAATTAAACCTGACTTTACATAACAGATACATCGCATACTCGATTTCAGCGTTCGTTGACAGGCGAGAAATCTCATATCGTGTGCTCCGCCGCAGCATAGCTAAATCTGAAATCATATTCTTGCCCTACATCGCTCCGGGAAGCGGTTATGTTATGACATAAAGCTTCTAAACTTTGATATGTATTTTTATTTTAAAATATTTGCCTTAGGAGATTTGACAAGAGGAATAATATTGAACTCTTTCCTATAAGAATATGTGCTTTAATTTATTGTAATATTACTGAGTACATTTATACATCTCGAATAATCCGTATTGTCAAACCAACTCAAGTTTTCCTACCCTCTCGAGATTGTGGCAAATATTTCTGATTACTTAGCCAAACAAACTTATAAATGAGGACGCCTGACGAATGGGCGAGAATGAGAAATAAAAGTCGAGTGATGTTTTGTATGTGTACGGAAATTATTCGTAATGGAATATTTCCCCGTTTAAAAATCGTATGAAACTGAACTAGTTTCAAGCGGAACGGTTTAACACCTCGTGCTAATTCTACTTTTAATTTCAGATACTCGTTAAAGTAAAATTTATGTTGACATTTTGTAAATACCGTTTGCATCATCCTGTCCCATTATAGATCGCAGTGATAGCAGTCCACGAATAATTACGACTGTTCATGAGCCCTCTCCGCATTTACAATGTTAACGGACACGAATTACACGCTACGATTGATACCGAGAACCAATTTGTACACTTTGTACGTTAAATACAGCGAACTATTTGTCATTGACTTCGTTTTTCATTCTGACGTGCACGTCCTTCCTAATTTTAGCATGAAATCCAGACATAAAACAAGATATATTTAAACTGTGAAACGCTCTATTTTTAATTTCAAAAGTTTACAAACGTTCGTCTGTTGCGGTATGTCAGTAATGTTTTGCATACGTACACGCCACAGTTTACGAGCGCGTAGGTTCGTATCCAAATCTCGTGTTCGCGAGCAGTGTAAGCCAAGCGAGTCGGTCGAGGAAATGTGGAGATTCATCCACTCGATACGCTAAGAGCACTCCGATACATACATATTATGCAGTCTCCCACAATTCCTTTGAAAGGCTGCCGCATCCGCTCCCTCTCTCACGACGTGCGTTTCATTAAAAAGCGAGTGACTTCGAGAAAAAGAACAAAAGACCGCTAGAAAAAGCATCGTTCGCCTCATGAAATATTAAAAAATAGGCACGTACATTTGTTTTGTTTCCGACCGCGACCATTCTTTTATAGCAGACTCCATTAAGTTATTAGCTGGGACACTACACGGGGCGTATAATGAGAAGAGAAATCTTTTTTTTCTTTTAATATAAAACACTGGCGACATCATACATGAATTTTAATAAGCACTTTTCCAAATGAAACCTTCAAAGTAGCAATTTCCTAGTGGAGTGTATGGGGGTGACATCATTAGTCACGCCTCCGACACCTAATGAACTATCATTCACAAATGAAAGTGCTCTGTTATTTTTACAGCGCCGTCTCTTCAGGGAAATTACACCCTATTTTTTCGCGAAGACTTGTTTCCGGTGAATGCATAGTTTTTGTAGTTAATTTTGGCAACCGAATCTTTATATATTTTTGAAAGACGTGCACAGATTTTAGTACAGACCGTACATAGCTTGTCAGATGCAACATGAGACTTTTCCGAGCAATTTTCCCTGACCTCAAACGGGTCTCTAAGGACTTTGAGGATGGTAAGATGTCGCCGGTCATTCATACAGCATGCAAGGCGCTTTGAGCAGCGGCCTGCAGCGGAAACCTGCGGCGATGGTGTGTGAGCATTGCGGATGTCTTTCATGTCGCTTTCATAGCTCGGCGGTCGAGGAACACAATGACAGCCGGTTGACGATGTTTTGCTTTTCCTTTGAGGCAAATTCCCGAACATAAGTTTTGTTTTGCGCAGTGACTATGAATGTATAAATGTTTAAATAAGTTTAAGTATGAAAAATTTAATGATGCACCGCAAAATAAACTTTAAAAAATCCAGTGGTGAAATATAAAAGCTGGGAATTTGACAGCATGATGAAAATCCACATTCTGTTTAAGTAAAATTTCTGTGACACAAATAGTAAATCTTAAATCAAAAGAAAGTGTGCTTTTATCCTAAGCCCATTCGTATTTTCACTCAATCTGCGAGTATTAGCAATTTCATCTTCCAGCTCTCGTCAAACGAAATTCGCTCAAAAATCAAACTGTTTGAAGCAATTTTATCGAGCACTGGAGGGGGAGGGGGGAATTGGCCAATTGAGTTTCATCGTTACAAAAACTCGTTTCAGCCTATTAAAACGACCTCGAAAACAAAAAAACGAGCGATTTTAAATGTAGTTATCGGCGCTTCTCTGCAGGGGCGGTTAATTTTAGCCAGACTGATATTCCTGGTAACCATGGTAATATTATAAAACATCAGAATTTTACCAATGATCGGCCTTTGACCGCTACATATCCCACGTGATGATAGTCGTGAAATGGTTGAAAATGGCGTTTGCTGGCCTAGGCGCAACGTTAATATTCATAACGTAGCTTATAATCCTGGGATATCAACGTTAAAAATCAAGGAACCGACGCTCTAAACGACCATTGGATAAACATTTTTCACGTGGTTGAGGGTTGGTAACAGAAGGCCAATTTTCGTAATTTAAAACGTTCAAATTCAAGTCGCAGTCTCATCTCGGCGACAAACAAATGTCAAAAACTTATCAAAAATTTAGGGAAATTAGAGGTATTTTGACAGATTGAGACTGAGATCAGACTGTGAACGTTCTTAAAAATTACGAGAATTGCCCCTCTGATCATCGATCAAAAGCATAGGTGTTTAGATACACATTACTTATAGTTCAAGTGACACCTGTCATCTATCATACAAAAACTCATAAACATACACCCATGAATGAGCTCTGCCATTAGACCCAGAACCAGATCAATAGAGAGATAACTCATCAACGTCATTAGAAGTCACGACTCTCAATAACGAGGCAACGTCTGAAAGAATTAATTACGTTGCTAGACACAACTTGTTCTAAATTGTTTTATGACAGCGAATGGCGACTTGTTTATTTTGCTGAAACCATTAAAGTGCAAATAAAATATGTCATAACTTTCAATTTACGGTTTGATCATCTAGTTTTTTATTGCGCAGCCTCCACGCAGCACCGTTTCACCGCCATCTTAATATTACAGAGTGATTATGTATTTAAGATACTCAAGGAGATGGAGAGCTTATAATAAACATGGTGTATCGTAAATTTCGTAAAAATAAACAGTGGTAAAATTAAATTGGTTGAAGAAGCGTTCTCTTTCGTTCGTGAATATGTTAAAAACAAATGTTTACTTACATTAATTAAGAGAATATTTGTTTTTACAGCTTATTAGTGATGTTATTTATAATAACATCAACAAAACGTGCTATCTATCAATTATAATGAACACGATTTAAGCTTAAAATGATCAGTTAAACAATATTTTCACGCATCAATCAAGATTGAAATAACTAAAAACCGTTTTATTCTTCTTCTTCTTCTTAGCGTGTCGTTGGCAATTTAAATGGATTTGACTCAGAATTCGGTTACATGTTTGGCGCCATTACTAGCATTAGTCATCAGTTCCTGTAACGTGCAGCAGTTGATAGGACACGCAGGACATGATATTAAATGGCCCATCGTTTGTGGAGCAGCTTCACATTCACAATGTTTCGGTAATGAAGCATAACAAAAATGTTTCAATAATATTCATTCTAGCAACTACAAAATTAAATGCTGATCCAAATCCTGCCGGGTCAGCGGGATTGTCCGAAAGGGTTACCGCTACCCCGGAACATAAAGGGCAAAGGAAGGAACATGGGTGGGTTTTAGTCAGTAAGAGTCTGACACTCCCTTCCGCTCCAACCAGAGCGGGAGGGGTCATTTGATGATATCCCATCCGAAAAAAAAAAAAATGCCGATCCAAATGTGCGCTTTTCACGTCCACATCACGGCATCACAATAACACAGAGAAGTAAAATGTATGCAAATATATGAAGACGCTTTTTTTCCGTTCACGATAACGTAATAACGTGTATATATTTACATTCATTTTGTGAACATGGACGTGGACATCCACGACAATATCGTCATGTTAGAAATCACAAAAGCGCACATTCACTGTTAAAAATATGGTTTTCCCTGCGAGCCGAGCCCGCCGTCAAGAAGGTTACCTGTATATAGTAATATATTATAGTTATGATTTATAATGGTACAGTTATGTTGAATTAGCTATAGGATAAAGTAGGGCTGTGTACGGCCGCCGGCTGCATGATTTTAGCAACCTTAAAACGATAACCCTTTTTTTGGACTTCGCCGTAGTCGGGGTAAAGGTCTCGGTGTGATTCCTACGGTCAGTTTTTGTGGTGTCTGGAGCGATTCTACACAAAACATGACGATTAGAATATGGACATCATTTCGCCATTAGCCTCGGAAATAAACGGTATGATTTCTACCCTATCACTTTTTGTGGTAAATTATATGTTTATGTATATGTCATAAGTATATATCTTATGTGTGTATGTATTATATATGAAAATGGCACACCACTGACTACCTGCAATATTTTCTATCCTTTTCCCTTTAATCTACCAAAGGTTGTCTTTAAAGACCATTTTTAGCGATAAGACCGCCCATTTTATCACCCTATCTAAAATATCTACATTTATATCTGTAATTTTTATGGTCTACATAATAAAGAGTGTTCTATCTATCTATAGTAAGAAATTTCATAAATAATCCTCGATTTACGGTCTACATAGTACCTACGTATCCCAGCATATACGGGTGGGTAATATCGTATGCGTATTCGATTTGTATTGGAATAAAATGGGGCCATACGTTTGTGTATCAGGTGACACAGGGAATCAATCACCGAGCGGTGTCGATCAATCATTGGAGAACACAGGTACACTGTGAGCGTTTGACAGTACCACCTGCTAATACACTTATTTTCAGACTTCATTCAATGTTTCATTAGATTAAGAGAAGACAGGAGAGAAATGGTTGCCGTCTGTGTAAAATACTGAAGGTCGTAAGTTCAAGTCATTATTCTTAGGACTTTCAGCGCTACTATCTTTCTATTTAGTACTTATTTCATGTTTTATGTTGACAGAATCTACATATAGTAATAATAAGAAAAGCTGAAGAGTTTTTTTTTTTGACCTCGTTAATCTCTGAAACTCTTAGTTAGATTTGAAAAAATCTTTTTGCGTTTGATAGCCCAAATTTTCAAGAAGGCTATAGGTTACTTAACATCATGCTAGGACCCTCAGGAGCCGAGCAAAAACAAAAGAAGCCAGAAAGAACGCTAAGTGAAAACGAAGTAAGAATGCTAAGCGAATGCGACTGGGTGGGTCGGGAGAAGCTAGTCATAAATAGAATAGAATAGAATAGAATAGAATACTCTTTATTGTACACCATACAAATTATAAAACATAAATATACAAACATTTTACAAAGGGTGACACAATGGGCGGTCTTATCGCTAAGAGCGATCTTTTAAAGACAACCTTTGGATGGATTAAAATTAAAGAGAGACAAATATGGTAGGTAGTCTGTGGTGTACCATTTACATTATACAATCAATATATACATAAAGTATAAATACAGTACACCGTATAATTGTATCTACACGGTTATATTAAAGCCAATGTTTGTCAGTCAAGTCGTAGCTTTTACACAAAGAAGGGCTATTTAGCATAATATGAAGGCACACAGTATTTTGGTTCTAGAGTTGGCAGTGGTGCCAACACTAGCTTACACTTGCAATAGCAATAATATTTTTATGATTAAAAGTTTCGTCTAGCCCTTGAGGTAAATAAGTAATTTGGCTCTTTAGTCAACTGAGGCCGCTCGAACTTATCCCGCGGGATGAGTTGGCTAAATAATTAATTTTATTATTTTCCTTTGTCAACTGATCCCATTTCAAAAAAAAGATTATTATTTATGTATAAATATGGACACACGTGAACAAAATTCTTTGGGAAAAAAAATGACACACCACGGCTTGGTTATACTGATATATTAAAAAATCACAGTCGTTTGATTAATTATTATTTTGATGACCGTTGAGGTAGACGTGTTTTGAGTGGAGACCGTGAATCGGTTAACGTAAGGTAAGACGCCCTCAGGCTAGGTGGAGCGACGATCTTCGCAGGATGGCTGGTAGCGGCTGGATGAGAGTTGCCGAAAATTGAGTTGAATGGCGTGCAATAGGAGAGGCCTATGTCCAGCAGTGGACTGCTATAGGCTGATGATGATGATAATATTAAATAATAGGTAATACTAAATATATTTAAAAAAATCAAGATCTGAGTTTTATTAGTAAACATGGGTGTTCCGCAAGGCTCGATATTAGGTCCTTTCCTCTTTATAGTTTATATAAATGATCTACCCCATTTGTTAAAAACCCAACCACAGATGGTGTTATTTGCTGACGATACTTCCTTGATTTTTAAAATTAATAGACGTGCATCAAATCTTGACGACGTAAATAACGCCCTACTGCAGATCCGGTTCACTGCTAATAATTTAGTATTAAATGGGAAAAAAACGAAGTGTATAAGATTTTCTTTACCAAATGTCAAAAGTAGTCATTGTGAGATAAAATTGAATCAAGAGAAACTAGAATTCGTCGATGAAGCTGTTTTCCTGGGGTTCACCCTCGACTCAAGGCTTCAATGGGGTCCTCATTTAACAGCCCTTGCAGGACGACTAAGTTCAGCAGCGTATGCTGTGAGAAAAATCCGTCAATTTACTGATGTCGATACCGCGAGACTGGTCTATTTTAGTTACTTTCATAGTATTATGTCATACGGTATTTTACTATGGGGACGGGCTGCAGACATCGAGTCTATTTTTATTCTGCAGAAAAGAGCCATCAGAGCCATATATAGCCTCCGCAGACGTGACTCTCTAAGAGAACTGTTTAAAGATATTAACATAATGACGGTACCTTGTCAATATATATATGAAAACATTATGTACGTAAGGAAAAATCTACATATTTTTAGTAAAAGAGGTGAAAGACACAATTATATCACTAGAAATAGGGACCAACTAGTTCAACCAGGTTTCAGGCTGGTTAAAGTAGACTCATCGTTCATGGTGGTACTGTTTAAAATGTTACAATAAAATACCTTCTCACATAATTGAACAGAATGAAACGAAATTTAAATCTTGTATAAAACGCACACTATGCAGCCAGGCATATTATAAATTGGGAGATTACATCGCTGATAAAAATGCTTGGCTAAACGCTGGTCCTGCTCCACAGGACGCATAAATAAATTGATTAGCATTTGAAAATACTGTTGGAGCCGCTGAAGATTGTAAAATACTATTTTTGCATTATATAAATTCAATCTCCTAGTATTGTATAATTGTATAGCACATGCGTGAGTACTATGTACATACTATAAAGCTACCATTTACTGGGTACGTCTTTCATTGACTTGAATGTGCCCTGGCGGCTGAGAGTATGTCATGCTCACTCAAATGTCTCGCTGATGGTGGCACATGTGTTGGATCATTTAGCTCCCTTCAAAATGGTTGAGCTGAATGGTGCTAATCCATGCGTCATGTTCGTGAACGGGCGCCGTCAGTAGGGACTGGTCATCTCTTTGCTGCCATGGCTTATTTTAATTTAATTTAATATTTGGATTGTTTTAAACTTTTCATTACGGACGCTTTTAACGTTCTGCATCGTTCTCACATGCATATTTTTTAACATGAATGATGTAACTAATACTTTGTAACCATATTTTGATTTAAAAGAGTGTCAATGGAGTTTCTTGCCCGTTCTCCTCCATAGGTACCTATTACGCTTTGGAATGGGCAACTAGCTTCATTTTTCTGACTGACCGACCCCTTGACAATTCAAAAGTGCCTGTAATTGGTTTAATTGAAATAAATACTTTGTGTTTTGAGTTTTATCGGTTAGCGGTTTTTATCGTTGCAAAGCATGATTTCATTTTTGCGCACCGCCACAAGATTGATCCATCATTATTTTTTCTTTTAATAATATATTCGTAGCCATGCCTTATTAGCTTTTTGGAACCTCTTTGTGTAGTACTTAAATACAGAGATGGATTGCCACGTGAAGTTGAAGGGCTATCTTCATACATTTTAATGATTCTAAGGTGTAGGAAAAAATGTGGACTGTATCAATAAAATCATCAATCAGATCAATAAAATTACGAAGCGCTGATACTACTGACATTTATTTTTAGAACATGTAAAAAGAGTAAAAAACCATAAATATATATAAAAAAAAAAAAATCGCCATCAGCACCATCTATACTATCAAACCAAGTCGTTTTCGTAAATCTAATGTCCAACACTTTTTTTCATGTCTGTACTTGTATTAGTGGGATCAGTTGCCCGATTCAAAACATTCATTAGGACAACTCATCCCGCGGGATAAGTTCAAGCGGCCTCAGTTGACTAAAGAGCCAGTAATTTATAGTAAGAAGATAAGTAGTTGTATCTTTCTTTTGTTTCTTTCTTTCTTTGTAATCGTAGTTAACGGGGATCAATTCTCAGGTCAAGAAAACATCGTGCGAAAACCGGAATAATGTTCCCACTGCTGGGACACAGGCCTCCTCTCGGCGAAGAAGGAGCGGGCCGCAATCCACCACGCGGGCCCACTGCGGGTTGATAGATGTCACATGTCTTCGAATTTTTCCTTCTAGGATATGCCGGTTTCTTCACGATGTTTTCCTTCACCGTTTTGAGAGTAGCTTCGGCTCTTAATAAAACGTAACTTATAAAGCAAAGCGTTGTCCAATACAACGGAATCTTGAGAACCGTTGTTTTCCAATAAAAAAAACTAATGGCATAATGGATTAGAAGGGACCGCCCGTAAGTCGCGCCGCGTCTCAATAAACGGGAGGTAAATTCAATTTACTAATAAAATTTCGAATTTCCGATACTTCTCGGCATCAGTAACTTATTTAACGTTAACGCAGATTATTTTATAAATTTAATATTGTATGATCCAATTTTTCCGAGCTTGTTTTGATTAAATTACAGAACAAACATTATAGGCCCTCTATAAAAATAAATATTTAAATGGCTGAAATGGCAGCATAAAATATGGAAAGCAAATAAGCCTTTAATTTTCAGCCCGCCAAGGACTATTTATTTTATTGTTCGGTGAATGTGGATACGTGAATCCATTGTAGAATTTATTAAAATAATATATTGCAGTATCGGAGACGTTGTATAATGCATACAGTTTTAATTTCACGTGTTCATTACACATGGGTTGACCAATAAATTGAATTCAGCTATACATTAATACATTCCCGTGATTTATCAACCGCTAAAGATTTTTTAAACCGAATAGATGCATTTATATCAGCAATAGAAACTTTTTCAGTGTTTTTCACCTTTAACCAAACAGAAAAAACAAAGGAGATATTTTACTTTCACGAAATCTAAGCAATCTGTTTGAAACACTTGAAAAGGGTCGAGAGTATTTCTACTAATATTTAGATAGAATTTCGTATTCAATACTTCGTTTACACTATCTAAGATTGCCTCCTTTGCTATTTGACAGTACAAATATTTCACGTTTGGTACTGGTTTTTATTTCGGTCTATGATCAGAGGGGCAATTAAATAATTTCAAGAACGTTCACAGTCAGAAGGCCAATTCCTGTAATTAAAAACGTTCAAAATCTAGTCGCAACCTCATCTCAACGACAATCAATGTCAAAAACTTTTAAAAAATGCAGGGAAATTAGAGGTATTTTTGACAGATTGAGACTGAGATCAGACTGTGAACGTTCTTACAATTACGAGAAGTGCTCTAATTAATTTCCCTAAACTTTTGACAAGTTTTTGATATTGATTGTCGCTGAGATGAGATTGCGACTAGATTTAGAACATTTTTAATTACGGGAACTGGCCTTCTGGTTGAGACAAAATCCTACAGCATTTTTAAAGTATACAAAAAGAAAACGATGTTAAGCACTGGAGCTGGAACAATGGTTAGAAAAAATGTGGAAGTTTCCTCTCTCGATGACGTCGGTGACGAGACGAGCATTTTTCATACTTGTTCAACTAACTTGATGTGACACGACCTAAGTTTCACTATAAAAATGCTGAGCAACAATATGACTCTATTGCCTGAAAATAAGCCGAAGAAAAGAACAAGAATATTCAAGTTTTCATCCAATTATATTAAATAGAAAAAAAAAATGTTTTTTATCAATTGTTGCTTTCGGTAAACGTGAACAGGATTCCAGTGTGGTGAGTTTCACAATAATGAGGAAAATATCGAAGGAAAATGTATTTTTGTGGAAGCCTTATAGCAGGAAGTAAAAAAACGATTTCATTAAATAAATACCCTGCGAACATGAGAAATCCATAATCGGTGTTGGTTAGTATATTTTTTTATATTTTTATGAGATCAGAAAAGTAGGGGATTGAGAGAATCCGATTGGAAAATACGTGACTTTTATTTATAATGCAGGAAAAATAAGACGAATTAATGGTAAATCTGCAAAAGGACTGACGGTGTCTCACAGGGCTATTCTTGGGCAATAATAAATAGGTATAAACAGAAGTATATCATATGCTACCATTTTCCATTCACACTTCTGCATTCATACAACAAGAAACAAAGTACTTTGACCCACCTAATGTTTGCAGTAATAATGATTTTCAAACAAACCAAACGGCCGACTTAGCACAGCCTCTGAAAGTGACATGTTAATATTACATGAGTCACATACAAGTTGTGCTGGATTCTGAACCCTGAACGTACAGTAAGGGTCAGAAGTGGAGTGACATTGTCACGAAGCAATAGATTGATACTTCTGTTTAACTTACGACCTTCTTCTAATGAGTAATATCTATACTATAAACACACACCCTCACATTCGTTTGCAACTGATTGTATTTCATAAATTCAACAATTAGGTTATATGAAATGATTTGGTTAACATACGTCGTTATGTACGTTCATGCGTAGCGAGCCGTGAGTTCTAATCTCACGCGCGGTGATAATTTTTTTTAATGTTTTTATAATTACCTACTCGAATAATCACGCTATTGAATATAGTTCCGTATCTTGTTCGTCTTGTTCACATAATTCGTAAAACTTTATGATTATACCCTCAGAAATCTAAATAAATAAATTATGAGGTAGACAGATGCAGTTAACTTACGACTAAATATAACGTTATTTGTTTGTGATTGGTTGTTATTGTGGATTAGTGACGTGTGTTTAATCTATTAGCGGTGTTGTAGTTCATTTTGAAATGCAAGGAAATTTAAATATTGAGATGAAAGCAGATATTATCGCGCTGCGTAAAAGTGGACTTAATATAGATCACAGATATTTGATGAAACCGGACTGAGTGTGGTGAGTATTATGATTTAATTATTTTATGTTTTTTTTTTTCTAATTAAAGTTTAACTGCTGACCTTTTTAGTTATTTTTTTAAACGTTTTATATTTATCATAAAACCTAAATAGAAGAAAAAAAAATAATGATGAATATAAAAATATAATATAATATAGACTTTAGTAATATTAAAATAAAATTGCGTCATATCCGTAATAAGGATTATTTTGAGGTTTAGTTTCAATCTTCTTTTCATAACGAAAATGAATACTTAAGCTATAACCGCAATAAGTCCTAATAAATACGATTTGTTAACGACGAACGACGTTTGAGATAGGCAACAAAAGTTAAAACGAACGCACGGGCAGTAAACAAAAAGTACTACTGAGTATTGTAATTGTATTGTGACAAGGAATTCGCACTTTTTTTTATTTTCGTGGGTAATTTGCTAGTAGTGATTTCTTAGAGTACCCACCACACACATTAGTAATTTAAAGCACACAATTATTATATTACTAAGATACAATATTTTAAGTCTAGATAAGGGTCGTAGTTCACTGATTACCTGCTTTACTTCAATAAATTGTTCTTTATGAGAAAATAAACTGTTTTGACTAGAAGTTTATTTATTTCTAGTTTATAAAATTATAACGAAGAAGCACAATTGATTTGAAATCACTTATAAAACATTTTTATTTTTAACCCCGTATTACAATAACAATATAATAATAAAAATAAAATAATTATTACATTATTATTCTCATTTAGTAATCTATAAAAAACGAATAACAAAAAAAACCGATAAAGATTGTTGTTGGAAAAGAAAAATAAAAATCCCAACTCGAGATTGGAACCCAGACCTATGCGTTCAATAATCCAATACGTAAGACTACCAGCTATCGGTAGGTACTTGATGTAATGATTTCAGTTTTAGCAATGGTATGAACCAACCGAGGTCATACGTAATTACGTAGCCTGTGTGCAAAAGCGACGGTATGTTTTTTGTTTCGTTCGACGCCAGCCAGTGTGCGAATTCTGAGGTGAGCGTTCTATGTTGATACATCACTTATGCACACAGACGTATGTACGGCCCTTACCGCGCGTTCACAGCAATATCCAGTCCTTAAGGTGATAGTGAATTAATGACCCCTACTGTACGTACTTATAAACTTATTGTTGTGGTCAAGTTATAAGTAACTAAGTAAGTAAGTATTATGAACATTTTCTTTTTGCATCTCCGTAATCTTAGGCACAATGAATCTCGTGAGACTTTTTACATACTTAACTGATTATCCACTAGCAATTATAAAATGGCTCTTTATAATTAATTTGAAACGAGTTACGTAGTTACAGCAACGTTGTTTTCTTAATGACGGAATAATTGTTTAATTTAGAGCATAGGGCTCTCCGACCGTGATTATTTGCTCGTCGGTCCCGAGGGTAGCTTAAGTGATAAAGACATTTGTGACTGTGGTGACTTAGGTCAATCAAGTAAAAACGATAACAATTTGCCACAAATAGCCTTGGTAACGTAAAATAAACTAAAAGGTTTAGTGACCATTGTGTATCTTTTTGAAAGCTGTTTATGTAATGAAAACGCAGAAGTAATATCGTTCCGATATTTTCAAGATAAGACACCGTATTGATTTTATTATACCAGACAATCTTGCTGCATTTATGATCATATTATACTTTGCTGACCTTCGTGATTTATTTATTGATAGACGTATTTTGCAGTTGAATAACAATTAATAAACGTATAAAGCTGTATATTAAAAAAAAAATATGACGTAAATTACAATAAAATCACTTATCCGCTTTATAGCCGACGGGAAGCGAGTTTCGCGCATACCACGTAGGTACTTGGAACATTTTATGCCTTTCAGTAAAACGTATATCTGTTTAGATCTGGATCGATCATAATATAAACAGTAAACTGCTGGATAAAATTTGGTTGTAATTAAAGTAAAAATAAACTTAAAATAATATGGACTTCGTTCAATTTTTCATTCACAATCACGATTTATGTGAATGAAAATTGAACGAAAAACAAAAAACAATCACAATTTTTTTGAAAGACTATATATTCTTGTCAGTTTCTTAATCTAAGTAAGTGCTTAAATACACGAGGGACACGTGTCAACAACGGCAGAGACAACCTAAGCCACGCGTGTCGGCGGCTGCAGTTGCCTCTGCCACTTAGGGCTACCAGTATCGATATTTCCCGATTTTTCCCGAATTAATTATGTATTAATTAATTATAATAATTAAAAAAGAAAACTTATGGGTTTAAAGCTAGTTTAATTATAATAAATTAAAAGCCACCTTACCTTAATCTGTGCACCACATGAAAAAAGAAAAAAAAAATTAAATTTTTATACACGTTTTGAACATAAACTATTTTACATAGGAGTACAGACAGACAACTAAACATACCGTACCTGCCTTACAAGTAGTGTAAAGCAGGTACGGTATGTCTAGTTCATAAAACACTTAACAACTATAAATTTTCTGTGACACCCTCCATTATAATTGTGTACCTATATAAACTCATGCGTCGCATTTAATGGCTCCAGTGTACTTCGTTAAGCCATAAAGTTCATTTTACGAGCCTACGTTTAATAAACAATTGGGTATCATTAAGCTATCAGACTACTTTTAACTTTGTAAATATGGTTTAATATTATTATGCAAGGTATTTTGGTAACTGTAGGTCAGGGCCCTATAGTGGAACTTGGGGCCTATATAATAAAAGGGACAATCAGATAATCTGACAATTTTGTAGGTTTGTTTCATTGTTTTCTGTTTTATTAAACAGCATGTCATGAAAACTTGTGTAACATTGTTATTTATATTAAATAGGGCCCTGAGAGATTTCACATAAAAAATAAAGAGTGTAATTAATTTTGAACTCACCGAACGTTAGCTAAGGTATGACGCCGGCTCTTGAGATATCTGCCGTGGTACTTCTGCAGCTCACCGATGCTGCCCTGTTCGGCCTGCATCCTGCCGAGCGCCGGCTGTGGCGCTGGCGCAGCGTCCTCGCCGGCCTGACCAGGCAACGGCGACGCGCTGGCAGCACCCGAGCCACGCTTACGTGCTTTGTTAGACTTCCTAGCCGCCGCCGATATACATATCTTCACCGACGACGGGCTCCCAAAACTTCGCTTCTTCCCCGAACTTCTAGATGACGTGTAGGCAGTGTCAGTGCTACTTCGTGTACTCTTGTAAGAGGGTGTGATCGTCAAGTCTGTGGCGTCCTCGAGAGGCCAATCAGAATCGTCCTCCTCCTCGATCCCCGGCAGCGGGGACTGTTGACCGATTGGACGCGGTGAGCTTATTACAGGCTCTGGGGCGACTGCAAACAAGCAATAAAGGCTCTAAACAAACAGGTCGAGCAAAGTCGAAAGTATTAACTGAGGTCTCAGCTACCTACTGCCGCACAAAGAAAATTTGCTAAAGACTTTCGCCATCAAAGTTAATTTACAAGCTTGGGGTGTTTCTAATTCCTTGATTGTTGAATTTCCCTAATTTGTCTACAATAACAGTTTGTAATAAGACGGCGAAAGCTTCGAGTTATTTTGTGAATGAAAAACGGAACTTTTGAATTTATGAAGAGAATTTTATACCTTCATATAAAACCGTTTAATATTGTAAAGCTTAGACTACAAGATATTGTCTATCAAAGTTAAACACCACCAATATTTACAATAAATAAAAAGGGGACCTACTACATAGTAAAAGCTGCACTACAGATAATGAACTATCACTTTTCTCCAATATTAGTCATCAATACTTTATAATAGGTATCTCAGAGATATCAAACGCGTACATTGAAATTATGTATTCATCAGGCGTAGTTCTACGCCGAGGGGCTCTGTTTTAACGAGTAATTTCCACTTCCCTTGAGAAATTGAGTTCACGATTTGATCAGAATATGAAATAAGGTTTTTTTCTTGCTTATCGATGATTTTATAATAAGATTATCTAAAATGAGGAGGCCAAACATCAACCTGAATTCTAAAAATCAATATTGCGAGGAGAAAATTCAGGAGACGACGATCAACATAATTTATTATGCAAATTTTGTCTGGGACGTAAAAACATGCGCCCAGACTCAATGTGGGAGTTGGAACCGTACCTAGGTAATATTATGTATTATGCTATAACCTATCATTGTTGCTGTTATATATTTTGGTGGTAAATTAAGTGAAGGACATTTATGACTGGGTACTAATGAGTAATGTGCGCTTTTATAATTTATAACGTGACGCTGCCGTGGATGTCCACGTCACACCATCACGATAACATATGGAAGTAAAATGTATGGAAATATATGAAGACGCTTTTATGTTTCCGTCCACGATAATGTTATAACGTGCACGTATTTCTATATATTTTATGGACTTGAACGTGCACGATAATATCGTCACGTTAAAAATTAAACATACATTGACTGTTTATAGTAGCAAAATCTTACATTATGGTCGTATTTTCGTAGCTAACAAAAGAGTTTTCATAGCTTATTTACAGGCTGTTGCTTTGTCTTAAAAAAGCGTTCTCGGCCAGAATCTTTCAAACAGCTATCTAGACATTTCAAAAAGATTATCCAGGGTAAGAAAAACATTTTATTGTTGGACTTTAAGAAAGTATTACAGCCAATACCAAATGCCTATAGTTGCTGCTTAAGGTAACTTAACTTGTTAAGGATACGTATTGCAATATCTAAAATTAAAAGAACTAACGTAAAATAACCTACATTCAAAATCCCTAAAATCTAAATACCTAATTATTGTTTCACTTATATTCAAAATATCGAAAGCTTAAAATGTCAAATGGATATGTTACTGAAGTTCATAAAGCTAAAACTTGAAATTCCTATGTATAAAGTTCCTTAAATTGGTTTACCTCACCGTTATATGTTTCTGTACCCGCATGCGTAACACGCATATATCTTTTTTAAATCGAAACAGCTAGGTCAGGTTAGGTTAGAACTGTGACCACACATTAACGCACGAGCCGAGCGAGCGAAGCGAGCGGTGCCGCGGCAGCGGCCGGTGAGTGCCAGAAACATATTTTTGAATGATAGATATTTAGTCCAATCAGTATTTTAAACTTAGGTAATTCATAGGTAGGTGTTAGTTGCTTAGGTATTTAAAAACATTAGGTATTTAGATTTTAGGGATTTTGAACGTAGGTTATTTTACGTTAGTTCTTTTAATTTTAGATATTGCAATACGCACCCCGCGTTAAAGGTCTTGAATTTGTTTGGAGTGTACGCCGGCTTGATAAGCCGGGGTGTTGTTTATTCTGATGTGGTGTACGTAACATTCAGGCAAGTTAATCGGCCGATAAATTAGAGGTTGAGCGGACCATCGCTCTGGCCTGTGATACAACGTTTAATTATTCACGAGCAGGCCTCTGGCAATCGATAGTTCAACATCCTGGTTAGTTTAACTCTTTGATTGTAGTAATTAGAGACACAATAGAAAGACAATTGCTTATGTCGGACTGTGTAACATAAGACATTCGAGAGGTTAAAGTTCAAACTTGACTCTTCTAGTATCATAACAAGTGTATGTACTCAGGAATATTGAATATCGATTTCTGATAAAACATGAGGACTTCGTATTTTGTGAAATATTAATAAACGACAAGAGCCCGTAATTCTATAATAAGTTACACAGGAACGGAGTGAATGGTTTATTGGATCCTTTAGAGAGTCGAAACGATGAAGGCAATATCATATTTTTAGACTCCCAAACATTATCGGAACTTTGACCTAAATTTTAAGCAAAATCAATATTAGGGGCCTGTAATACATACACAGCTGTGTGGACGTGTGTGTTTTTTTTCTCTTAATTTTACATTCGTACTTTGTCACAAGGGCTACCGGTTAAGCACACCCAACGTTAAACTCTGTCGATCGCTCTACCCACAAATGGGATTTCGCTCTCGCTGAATCAGTGGGTAGGTGCTTTCAAATTTAATCAATTCGACTTCTCCGGTTAACTACTGGGTTATCGTTTAATAGCATAGCTGTAACGGGAATTTAACCAGATTGTGTCTACCGACTAATATAATGGAGATTATTGGATAGAGAAACTAAACGTAACGTTGTAAAGGGTTGATTGTGATTAACGAGCTCTACTGCGTAGAAACTTGTGGGGATCATAATGAAATAATGGCCATTACGATAATAGCCCAAGTCATTATATTGCTACTGAACCATTTATAACGGAGGTGGTAAAGGTCATTATCCTTTGTGAGCTTTTTATCGAACAATTACGACCACCGGATTTAAATTTATAAGTAAGCGTAGATTTGCTTTTAATTAGCATCCATTATTAATGGTAACCAGACGTTTAGTTAGAACAATCGGAGCATCAGAAGAAAATACGGGGTCTGGCGCTACGATTGTTCTAACAAAACGTCTGGTTCTAACTAGACGTTTAGTTAGCACAATCGTTGCGTCAGAACAAAATACGGCTTCCGACGCTAAGGTTTGTTCTAACTAAACGTCTAGTTACCATTAAAAATGGATGCTAATTATGAGCAAATCTGCGTCATATTCAAACAGCCACTACTGTTTGGGAACTAGGCGTAGATACATTACATAGCACCCTATGTAATCTATCTACGCCTAGTTCCCAAACAGTAGTGGCAATTAAACCGAGTTTTCACCACTAAACGTCACCACGTTTAGTGGTAAAAACTCGGTTTAATTTAAAGTCAACAAAAGGGGGTCGCGGCGGCGGCGTCTGCCATCGATCCACCTCCCGCCAATGTTTGTGTAGCTAAATGTGACCACTCCCGCCCATCATTATGTTAACTTACACAGACTAGAGTAGACATTTATTTTGCAAATATGGGTAATACATTAAAGGTGTCTCAGCCATATTTCACCATTCGGTATGCAACATTTATATTAATAACATTCACTTGAGTTTAACCAAAAGTCAGATTCATTAATCCAGAGCAATTCAGACAATTCTTTTCTATAATAAAAAATCAGTCATACTGTAGTACGTTTTATCTATTAAAAATGTACGTAGTCTACTCTCAAACAGCACTGTTATCAAGTCTTTCCAACCACTTGGTCATTTATTGTAAATAATTGGGGCCATACAGTAAACACTTCTGCGCACCAAAGTAGTTTAGTATAGCCTACATAGCCCTATAGCCTTCTAGCCCGTAGCTCGTAGCCTAGCATGCATAGCCCCATATCTCCATAGCCTTGTAGCCTTCTAGCCCGTAGCTCGTAGCCCCGTGCAACATTAGGACCGCTCACAATATAAACTCCATTTAATTGACGATAAAACTAGTAAACTAATTGGTAGGCGTGAAGTGTGTGTCGATTAAACACTTACTTTAGGGAAATATGGGGTGAAGCTATTTTAATTAGTTCCGCAACTTTACTATGAAATATGAATATGTTGCTACATATACCCTTGTTTGGCAATATTCTATAATGTGGAGACGACAATACGACAATAAACGAAGACACTGGTATATATGCAAAGGAGTATTTTAAAACTACCGAATATATTCTAACATCGTAATTAAAAACGTTTTCTTGAAACAGACTAAATACCTAGTAGTGATGGACCGACTATAGGTTTTACCGATTTTTGACTAGTTATTATATAGTGACTAAACTATTGGATGTTTATGTACTTGACAGATTTTTTTTAGAGCTGCAGGGTAATTATGTAACACACTAACATTAGGAATAGCTTTCATTTTGACAGTTTAACAACATTCATTGCGTTATTTACCTTGTTGAGCAGACAAAGGACATTGTCCGGAATCGCCCTGTGCACAAGAAATATCGGACATACACGATAATTAATTGTCTATTTTATTATATTAGTTGCAAATAGGTACTTTTGTAACAAAACGGGTTTGCCCGGGAAGTATGTAGAGTTAATTCGTGCTATGTACAGTCAATCTCGCACCTACGTCCGGTCGGCTGCTGGCTATACCGACGAGTTCAGTGTGGCTGTAGGCTTGCACCAGGGATCGGCTTTAAGTCCTTACCTCTTCCTGTTGATTATGGACGCTCTTACGTCAGACATCCAGGAGGAGGCACCCTGGTGCATGTTGTTTGCCGATGACATTGTTCTCGTCGGTGAAGATGTACCTGAGATCCAGAGCAGATTGGAGAAATGGCAACAGAAGCTGGAGAATGTTGGCTTGAAAATCAGCAGAACCAAAACGGAATATATGTT
Source organism: Apamea monoglypha (assembly GCA_911387795.2). Taxonomy (NCBI): domain Eukaryota; kingdom Metazoa; phylum Arthropoda; class Insecta; order Lepidoptera; family Noctuidae; genus Apamea; species Apamea monoglypha. Next base: position 9,363,440 of record OU426918.1, read on the forward strand.
CTGCGATTTCGGCGGTCTCTCCAGTTCTGGAGCCATAGCGCTTGATGGCGCACGTCTCCCAGTCTGCTCCGACTTTCGGTATCTCGGTTCACTCGTGCAAAGCGATGCCGAAGTAGATCGGACGGTTAAGCACAGAATTAACATTGGATGGATGAAATGGCGGCAGGTCACGGGAACAATCTGTGACTCCCGCATTCCCCTTAAACTTAAGGGGAAGATATATAAAACCATGATTAGACCTGCTGTCTTGTATGGATCAGAATGTTGGGCCACAAAAGGGATGAATGAAAGGCAATTGCATGCAGCTGAGATGAGAATGCTAAGAGGGATGTGTGGTGTTACACGAATGGATAGAATAAGAAATGAGTACATAAGAGGAAGTCTGAAAGTGGCACCGATAACTGAAAAGTTGTGTGGAAATCGGTTGTCATGGTATGGGCATGTGTTACGGAGAAATGAGGAAAATGTCATGAGGAGAGTTTTGAGTATGAATGTCGATGGGTATAAGAGTAGGGGAAGACCAAAGAAACGATGGATGGAATGTGTGAATGATGATATGGTTAGAAAGGGGGTGACTACCGAGATGACGACTAATAGAGAAGTATGGAAGAAAAAGACATGTTGCGCCGACCCCAAATAAATTGGGATAAGGGCAGGAGAATGATGAGGTACTTTTGTAACACGGACTAGCTGCATGCCAAAATGAATATTTTAAAGTATTTTACGCGACTAATAACATTAATCGTCGCCATATTCGCCAAACATCATGTCGTATCGAAAAAGATTAGGGATGCCCAATCGATTGCAATCGATCGATCGAATTTTTAATGAATTGTTGCATGATTTTGAATCTGAATCACATTTTGAATATATTTCGAATATATCAATAAAAGAATTCAATCACCATTCCATATTCCATATATTATTATTCCCTAAAAGTATAATTTAAAAAAACCTAGTAAGTATAGGCACTTTATGAATGAGGTCATACTCCACTTGAAATAGGTAGTTAGAATAATGCTGAATGGAACAACATATTTCATCGTGATCATTATTCAGGGTTTTCTAATGATCGTTTAGAAAAGCGTGTGGTTTACTTCTAACTAAACGATTATTTACGACAATTAATTTAAATAACCCTCCTTTGGGCTTCGTCGCAGTTGGGTAAAAAATACTTATCGTTACTGAATACATTATAAATATTTTCTTCAAAAAAACAATATTGGAGACTAGATACAGATGTTTTTATGTATTAATAATTATTACAAGTACCTATAGAAGAGTGTACAGTAAGACAATATCCTACTTTACTGATAATATCAGTAAAGTAGGATAATAATATAATAGACAATGCCTGAATCAATGCTAGGTATTTATTTAAGTTCCAATAAATCAATAGCCAACATTTTCCAAGTGAATGAAGCAACGCTTTAAACGATTTCACATTTTACTACGGAGAAGTGAACTCCAGTCCGATGCTCATAAAGCCGAAATAGAACCCTTCAGAGAGTGAAATCCGATCAAAGTAAATGAAATCAGTTCCCTTAAGGGCATCATTAGTTTAGTAATACTGACATTATAATACCGTGTAAGATACTTATGTGTTAATTGTGTTATCAAGTTTCGGGGCGCGGCTGAAACAACCAAGACCTTTTTGTTCTTAGTTAATTACCGAATAACCTTTAACTTGGGCGAGTAATTTAATGTCGTTTAGCAAACTTCGACACTCGATTCCTGTGCCAACAAGTCGAGCAAAACTAACTTTAGATTTATAACTATTGGATCCAGGAATACTTTGAACGTGAATTGAAATTGCACTGCATTTTCTTTTGTACCTTTAACTCTATTTACCGCCAATAAAGGAAATGAAAATCTATTGATGAATCGTTGTTAGGAATAAATAAGCTTCCCTCGAGACTTTTTGTAATAAAGGAAGCAATCTTTTGTGTGAGTTTATTGTTCCTTCAGTGATGGATTGATAATGTTCTTACTGTAACAGTGTTCATAATCTCAAATAATTTATATTCTATCGCCTCTTATACAGTTATCTACTTTACTGAAAGGTATACTAAGTTGATTTTTGAGTGACCATTTGTAACAAAAAGGTCCTAATAACTTCTTGTTTGCAATGGAATTTGAACTTTGTTAATTATGACATTCAGTTTGCTTCTCCATAGCAAAAAATTATCTCAAATTCTTAATTCAAATATGTATATGAAAAAAATGCATCAACTTTTAAGGTTACTTGCCAAACTGGCGAAGTACATTTTTTTTTCAGTACTCTTACAGTCAGTGAAAGTTGGGCGAAGTATTAATTTTTCATTCTTGGTTCGGATAAATGTGACATTTTCTTTTAAGTTGGAGCAGTTAGCTATGAATTTAAAACAACAGGTTACACAAGCACTACTCAAGATTACACAAAAAAAATAAAATCGAAAAAAAGTAAAGATTTGTAGCTAAAGGAGATAAAAAACCATCACAGGGTGTACATTTTTCGAAAAAAAAAGAAATTACTGTAATTTAAAAAATACATGACTAATATTTTTTTTTAATATTTTTCTGGTAACTATTATGATTAGACTTCTGGGACACTCTGTATAATAAACTATTTTTTTAATAGTTACACAAAATCGTGACGGAGGGTTGGTTACCCAAAGGCAAAACCTCTTAAAAATAAGAACATTTTGCGATCAAAGTAAATTGCGTATAAGCAAAGAGTCCGAATGCAAATTGTCTAAAACATAAGAGATGAGTTGGTGTAACAGAATGTTTGCAACATCTGCTGCCAAGAGCATGTCTCTACAGGGTTCGACTTCCTGTAAAATGTTCACAAAAGAACTCATTAGTACTATTTGTTTTTATTTACGTTCGCTATACCAATCATGCTTGAGCTAATATTTTGATGTAGTTAGTTAGACTTGGTCAAAGTAGCTAAATCCTGTTTAATGATTTTGCTATTACTATCAACTCTATATTTATCTTCGAATTTTAAATTGGGTTTTGCTTGTAATTCTCAATGGTAGCCGAGATTCTAGGTTAATGTCACATATAGGTAACAAGTCCGGGTCCGCGGTCTGGGAGACGCCTATGTCCAGCAGTGGACTGCGATAGGCTGAGTTGATTGATTGATTTAAAGGTAGATAACAAAAAGCGGCTAAATGCGATTCAAAGTCGCACACGAAGGGTTGCGTCACACGGTACAATATTTAACTCTATGCTTACTTTAGTTATAAGAAAAACAAGTTTCTTGTATGGAGAAACCCTTTAATTTTAAACTTTATTTAATTTTGATTATTTGTTGTTATAACGGCCATAGTAGTACCAACTCAGTGCATTTGAAGTATCTAACTATTACGGTTCAAAAGATACAGCCCTGTGACAGACCGACGGACGGACACGGACAAAGGGTGCCTACGGGAGGCACCCTTTGGGTCCGGAACCCTAAAAGGCTCACCCATGACGCCCGTCTATGACATGGGATTTTCCAATTACTGCCGAAATGTGGGTGTTCTATACACCTCTGCCATCCCTTAGTACAAGTACAGGCGTTAAATTATGTAAAAACTCAGATGTTGAACTATCCAATTAATAAAATAAAAAAAACCAATATTTTGTTCAAAAAATAAAATTGACTGTTTTAAATAAGGGAGAATAATAAGAAAAGTAAGAGCAAACTCACAGTGATTATAAAAAAATGTAAAGACATACATTCAAAAGGGTATAATATAGCTAAATGGTTTGCATTTCCTTTCATATTATTCTTTCACTTATTGCGCTGAACGAAGCTTATAAATATTTCAATAACACAAACGGGTGTCTTGTACTGCATAATAATATTGCATCTCTGCAAAGTAACATAAATATCACATTTGCGACGTTGCAACATTATTTAAATAACCTTAACCGTTCATAAAAGCAATCTGAATGTCAATAGTTGCTTGTTAGATAACTGTGCAACAATAATAGAATTAAGTAATGGTCTATGTGTTGCAGCGCACTTTAAAAAGTAAATAATGTATTTACCTACCTTTATAAATACTAATATTAACATTTACTAACAATGATGAATAGATAATGATGACTAATATTGGTAGGATGTTATATTCCTTAACTGCCTAGCTTCCTATTGTAGGTGGAGATATCGTCAAATTAATGGACCAATTTAGATTTTATTGCTCTTGGTTTGACATTTAGACCTAAAGATAAACAAATGGATATTGTTACTTTACAATAATGGTCCTTATACTTTCCCTAATAAAGCCTACTTCTAATATGTGAAATCCATCACACAATGAGACCTCTTATTCTAAACCTTTCCTCGTGGAACTAAATTCGTAATCGGTTTGGGAAATGGGTACTCGAACCCAACCAATCACATGCAATATTTCTGAATAATACGGGTATTCGACCGCCCCGGTAGCCCAATTGCATATGCTTGAGTTTGTCAAAATAGAGTCAGGGTGGCCGTTCCCGGGTATATTGGAGACACTGGGCACTTTGCTGGCTCGCCCAATATTCCTACATCGCAGATTCCTTCACACTTTTAAGGTGTTTTTACTGTCATGTGGATAAGCTCCCGCATGCGGGCAGATACCGCATACGGGAGCACATTACGGGTGACATATTTTTCTGTAGAAAACAATATATTAAAACATTGGCATTGGGCGAGGCTAATCCGCATGCTTGACGAAATCCACATGACAGTTGCTAGGAATTCCCAATATTCCCGGGATCGACACTACATGGATCAGTAAAATATATAAAAGAAGACTTACCATAATCATCGTGTAACAGTTGCGGGCTGCCGTCCCGCAGCGCATAGTCAGCGTCGTCGACGGGCGCCGCCGCGCGCGCCCCGCACCAGGGCACGCAGCAACGGAACACCCCGCCTCCCACCACCGTGACGCCGTACGCGCCCCCACCACACACTAACACCACACACACATGCGCACGCACACCTTATCACCATACGTCACTGCACTGTATTATTGCCCGACACGTCACTAGACTAACTAGTAATCAACACCCTTATCTTCTACGTTTTGGCACTTTTTTTTTTAATAAGAATAAGAATTTGTTAGAAAGAGCTAGTTCAGTCTTGAAAGTTGGCTTAGAAGTTAAGATAAGTTAAGGTATCGATATGTCAGTCGACTTATATGAACGCTTATTATCGGAACTCTCAGGAGGAAAACTTTGACAGACGGAAGGGAAGGGCGAAGGGAAAACAAATATGTCCAGTATTGTGTTCGCTTTCTGTCTTTTACATCGGATTTATTATCTCGGCATCATCGTAAAGTTTCTTACGTATACAAATATGATAAATTCACTTTAACCCATTGTTGATTTATTTATTATAACTTCCTACAAGAAACAAGCAATTATGTATTACATTGAAACATCGAAACACATGCTATCGAATCACTCACGCCCTAGATTTACGGCTGAATGTATCGAATAAAATATAAATAAATATGTCAATGCAGACATTAGAGCATCCCACATTCTACAATGTTTAAATCATACATACAGTCATGATGAAATTTCATGACGATGGGAATACAGGCGTAGATGAAAACGTATATAGCAAAGTATCGTTTTGCTGTATGTCCGTATTGGACGAAAGCCAAGCAGAGTCGCGGAGTTCTTCACAGGCTATCACTTTGAGCATATCTAATTCACCTCCAGCCGTATTGAAATATTAAAATAAGCAATAAGAAACCGCTCGTCGATGCCGTCTGTTCGGCGACACGATATAAATAGCTGGGCTCCCAAATATACGTGCTTTCGCCTCACAAAATAAGTACCTAACTTTATTATCATGAATGTGTAACAACTTTGATACTAAACTTGAATTATATAAAAATGAAGAGGACATTATGACGAACCCTCGAAAACCTAATGCCGCAACATAATGTAAAGTTAGAGTCGGAGTTATCTCGTAAACCACTGAACCGATGCTGATGGGATGACGTGGCCGAAAATTTGATAAAAGTTTCTTATTTTAGATTAGTTTAATGATAAAACCTTCGTCCACTCGAAGAGCAGAAAGTATAAACTGAGCCGAATGGATATATTATGTCGTAATAAATTCGGTCACGTGAAGCCACCGCCGCGCCGTCTCGAAATCGAAAAAGGGGGTGTGAAGGAAAGACAAATGAAATCGTACTTTAAACCTTTCAATAGGCACAATCAAATAATTCACATGTGAGATCACGAGAACCGGTAGGTAGGCTGGATATAATGTCGTTAGCTACTATCCCGCGTCTCCCTGAATATAGGAGCAAATTCACTTTGAGCCTAGCAGGTTTTTCCAAAAGATTTTTTTTATTCATCCAAAGGTCGAAGTTGAGTAAATCAATTCGTATGTTTGAAGAACACTTCCCAACGATTGGATTCGGACCATGTTTTATGCTAAAGAGGAATACTGATGTGACGATAACCTATTTCAGTTGTCCCTTAGAACTATTAGATTAAATCGTTGGGAAATGCAGCCTAACCCGAAATAATTCAAAGATTTTACTGACGTCAAATGATTTTGGTTCTCTCCGTGTTGTGATCCGGATCAAATTATCGTGTGACTTAGGTAAATTGGTTAAAACAAGGATCTTACGTTCCCGCGACCCCCGGCGTAGGTGTGAGATGGAACACTGGGGTGGTTTTTAGTCAGTAAGAGTCTGACAGACCCCGTCGCCCGCCCCAGGGCGGCGGACATCCATGAGGATTTTCCACCCCGGGAAAAAAAAAAAGGATCATATTGATACGTATGCATTACAAATAATAACTAAGTTAATAACTTATTATCAGCATTTGCAATAATAACTTAGGAGAACAAAATAACATTGAAAATTACAAAATTTATGTGTTACTGATTTGAAATACACTCGAGCCACATGGTTTTATTTGATTTAATATAAATAAGTAAATATTACATCGATTTCACCGATAACAATAGCACAAGCAAATAAGGAAATGAAGCAAATTTTTCCTTAAGCTGAATAGTTTTTCGGTATCTTCACTTGAATGAAAATGTATAAAAAAATAAATAAAAATACTCTAGTCTTAAAAATACTAAAATATTTTTTTAGGATTTGTACGTTTATTTCAGAATCATTATACTGTGGTGGCCCAGTGATAAAGGCCCCGACTTACAAGTTGTACGTCGTGGGTTCGAAGCCAGGCTGGCGCTTTTTACTTTGTGTAAATAATTTTACCACCAGTTCTCTTAAAACGCTGAAGGAAAACATCTTGAGAAAACCATGACCCATGGAAATATCACATGTCTTCCAATTTTTGGTTCTAACCAAAAATTCGAAGACATGTGACATTTACAAACCCGCACTGGGCCCGCGTCGTGGTAGATTACAGCCACTCCCTATCGAAGAGAGGAGGCCTGTGTCCCAGCAGTGGGAACATTCTAGGCTCATTATGCTTATAATAAACGACAAACAAATTGATATTACATAATTAGTTGTCAATAAACTCTGTATTCATTTGGACAGTATTATTAAAAACAAGGAAAGTTGGTCAAATTGTGTATTTACAACTCGATATCAAATCGCTGCATTCAATTCCACATAGAGACTACGCCTAATGTGGTTAAGTTCAAAACGAGTATTATTACTATATAATTATGTGAGCTTATTCAACTATTAATAAAGGTTTTATTTAAATAGCTCAGGGCCGTTAATTAATTCCTATCAATCAATTCCTGAAATGAGGTTATTATCGTAATGGGTTCCGGCATAACACGCTCAATAAATACAGATTTAATTTGTATGCAATCATTGTTGATTCCCTCCCCAGTGTGGGGGACATAAGAAACCAATAATGAATGACTTACTTGAAATGAAAATGGAATAACCAAAATATACATATTGTGTAGGTATATGTAGGTATCGTATATTGGAGTTCCTTTTATAGCTTAAAAATAAGGAGCATAAAATTAAACATCAGATACCTTTTTTTAGAATTGAAGCACTTCGTTGTACTCAAGTGAAAAAGGAATTTTCATAATATTCTCTTCTTCCCAGAAGACCAACGAAACCTTTGAACGTGACGACAAAATACTCAGATATATTTGAGCTTCGGTCTAAAGTCTAGACAAACAAGTCAATTGTTAAATACTTTCACCGCTCTACATTTATACAAAGCTTTTGTTATTTAAAAAATCGATAATAATGGCTATGACCTTTATTATATTCATTGATTAATTAGATAGGATGAAACAACAGAAAAGGCATTATGATATTGGGGATTTTTAAAAGCAATCAACTTTAATGGTAGCCGGTCAAGGTCGGTGTACATATAAATAATCAGTCGGAACATTGTGACGATGCCAAATAACGCGTCGTAGTATTTCCTAGTTGCTATTGTCAGGCAACACATTGATCAGAGACATATTCATTTATTCAATGATATTATTATGACCTGTATAAGGAATTGCCGGCCCAATAGCGATCGGCACAGACAATTACTACTCGTTGAGCGGTCGCTGGTTTCAATTGTGTAGCTATTCCGTACGTCATCGGCGACTGACGAAGACGCGATGTTCCCTCTTCGTTGTTCAATCGCGAGATTCGCTTTCAAGATTTATACGATGTTAATTAGATGGCTCATGCCATTCATTAGAACTTCGTTACGACGCTGCCTCGTGTAAACACAAATTCAATGTACGCGAGTGAACTTGCGAACCACAGATTTAGAAAAACAAAACTTGGCAGGAATCCTGGAACTTTTACACGATGAAACATAATGCTTCAAATGCATTTGTTAAATTGAATTACTGTTATTGCAGCAGCCGCTAAAAGACTTTTTATTTGTATTTACATCGTCATACGTACAATCTAATTACTGCATTAACATTATCATGGTCTAATCTTATTATCAGCCGTAGTTACGCGAAGATTTCATTTGTTTCGCTGATTGATATTACCTACCATATAACTCGTGTGAAACTGCCTAATGAAATGGATTTTATAATGTCCTTGTAAAGTTTATGCAAAAATCGTTTTCCATGAATGATAAACGATGAGTAGTGTGACATGTAGCATTGATTAGTGACGACATGACATGACGGTATTATATTTGACATTGATGAGTTCTGCTTCACGGTCAATTTGTTACATTTTAATGTTAAAACAAACAAAATAACCACGAAACGTGTACCTAATAGCACGACATTTGCCTAAAAATACTTCAAGCAACCACGATGTAAGAAAGAGTTGATGACAGGAAGCGATAAAAATAATATATTTCGAGATTATGATAAGACGTAGATCATGCGTCTGTCTCCAATAATTTACCTACTTTCTTAAATTACCGAGATTAATTACCTAAGCGATAGCACGAGCAAGTGTGCAGATGTCATAAAATATGTTTGCATGCTTATAGCTGCTTGAGATAGTTTATTGTATATTAAACATTACGTATCTAAATACAGAAACGGAATGTTCATGAATTTTCCCAAGAGCGTCGCTTTATTATATTTTGTTCAGGAAAGTGTCGTTATAAATATTATTTCGCAATTGACCAACAAACATGCAACAAGTTGTTCACAAAATCAATATCTTCAATGTGCCTTATGTGGAAGAAGCTCTTGTTTTTCAGCCTGTACCTGTGTTTAGGCCTATCGGGTTTGTGTCTCTACCAGTGTGCTTTACATAACTGAAAAAGTGAAACATTGTTATACCAATATTTTTTTAACGAAAGATAGGTATTAGATAACCTTTACCAAAGATGTTGTAGATATGTTGTTTTTTACTGCGATCATATTACACGGTATTCATAAAAACGTTGCGTGTTTCAAAGAACCTTGACACTTAACAGAATTATATTTTACACATTAGAGTACTTGTAAGCAACGCTGCGCAAAGCGCTAATGCATGTTTTTTACTGCGTGATATTCGGATTAAACTGTTATCTTTTATGTGTCGTAACTCGTTACAATAATCGCGACGAGCGAATATAATATACTCCTAAACCTAAACAGGGATAAGGGTCTCGTGAGTGTTCCGATAGCATACCGAAATCGCGTGCGGTTTCCACCTCTTTAGATAATGAAAACTGAATCAAGAGCGAATCAAATTTGTCACTGATGAGCCATATATTCAAAATATACAAACATGAAACAATGCCCCAGTGGCACACTGCACTGTTAGAGTAGACACTATACGCGAGAGAGGGGCCGCGGGGCACAGGCAGCCGGGCTGGCTGACGGACTGACTGGCTGGACGAGCGAGCTGGTGCTCAGCAGTGCATCTCACATCGGCTACATTCGCGGCGAGGCGAGCGCGAGGCGGCGGCGGCGGAGCGGCCCCGAGCGTCGCGACGGCCGGCAGACCGCGACTGGAGCGTCACTGCGCGTCGGAGCCTAGGGCGCCGAGCGAGCAGGACGAACATACTGCTGGCTCGCGCGCTCAACCCACGATTCTAGCCCTTGAACCTTCTCTGTTAATTCCTATTTACCTTGTTCACGCCGCGTCTCTTATGTTTTTGTGCGACCGCAAAAGGGTTTTCACCCCGCGAGGCGATCCCGTGAACGTTACGTAGACGCTAGAGATAGAGATGCTGCGTGGCCTTTCCTATGCTACGGGTCGTTTCGATGTTATGTCACTATTGAACGTGCTTGTGCCTTGTTGTTTGGCCGTGAACGTATTTTAGCCGTGCACTTATTTGGACCATTATGATTTATAGCTCCTGAGGGTCATTTTTGACGCACTGCACTGACTATCCATTTCAGTATTATCATTCTGAATTGTCATTAATATAAATCCTATTCTAATGTAAACGATTAATGCAAGAGTTCTGATAAAAATGTCATGTTTGAGAGAAGTCACCCATATCTAGAGAGTCAAAAATCGAAGTCAGTTACAGAATATCGATCATTGTACTTTTACCAAAACGGCTCAGTTGAAACAATAGCTGATACTGCACTTTAATCTCCCATACAAGGCAGAAAAAAGACTGAAACTGCATAAAAAGTGCTGCCTACATACTAAATACCATTGTTTTATCTCACAATTTCATTAAGAAGTACTTAGCGCTCCCTCGTCTCTCTTTCATCAGTATATGAATTAAATCCCTGTCACTACAGGGTACCATTATAATAAAGCGCGAAGACGTAATAATGAAAATTTAATTGTATTCTTATTGGCAAGGAATTATACCCGGTTTCGGCTTTCATAGAATTTTCATTTCATTATTTTGTGACAAGAACTGCTTGCTACATTGAGAACGTTATTTAACTGTATTTTCAGTGACAATCTTGAATTGAACACGAAGATATAATTTGCCTAAAATTAGGTTAAGTACGTGAGCGTAAACTCCGATTAAATTCCTTGGACCGTATAATTATGTATGATTATCTCGAATATCAAAGCGTGTAGTAATCGATCACATGAGATCTTCCTGATGTCGTATCTCGTATCAATGAACAGGGGCTCCAGATAAGTGTAACCTATTTGATCCAAAATCCCAATTTTCCGCAAATGTACGTATTAAAACCGCCTGCTCTGACCTCTATCAAATATGTATGAAGGCAGCCGCAATATACGCCAAACGGCAATATATTTTTATTTCGGATATTCTAGCAAAAACAATAAACAATTGGGGAGGGAGCGAATCGAACTAATCGACTTTGAAAGACTCTTCAAAGAGGAAAAGACAAGAGCAAACTTCAATGCATAAAACGCGTTGCTACGATTGCTTTTAGAGATCTTACAGCAGACAACGCCGTCGGCTCTTACACGGCTTCCAGTAAACTTGCCTGAATACTGGATGAGATTGATCCTGTAATCTTGCGACTATGAAAATGTTTGTATTTCTCGGAAAATGTAAATAGAAAATCGAATTTTCGCCGTCACCAAGACGTCGATGTTTGCGTCTTCGTTGAAAGTTTGTTGTTTAAGTAGCGTTTATAAGTAATAACATATACATTTGATACGTAACCAAAATAAATTTCTCAAATAAGATTTTAAGTTAAATGAATTTTGAATTTTATTTTACCCACTTCAGCTACAGTTCGTGGTGGTGCTACGAAAGGCGAAAGCTTTCAACATCATAGCAAAAAATGAATGTTAAAGAGTCGTAAAACGTATGTTGATGTGAATGTATATGTAACGTGTACTAATTCACACTCGGCGCGTGTAGAGCAATGATGGCCCCGCATCGTGTGCGCACCATCTTAACAGGGCAATCATCCTTAGTGATGGGCTATAGCGAGATTATTATCGAGATGTATACCATTTTATCGATTATTAAAACCCGCATTTCGTAAAGTAAATGTTGTTGCTGGTGTTGTTAGTAAAATCAACGATGTTGTGGTTAGAATAATGCATCATTTAACGCTATTGATAATACGCTGAAAAATTTAAAACTTACTTTACTTACATCAAGAGAGACAAAATAATTTGCCTGACTCCATTAAAGCAAATAAAATCGAGAGTCCACTTAAGCTATTCGATCATTTGGAGATTACTCTCGAGTGCTACAACATTACCGATTCTAGCAAGGAGCCATCACACCGGATTTCCTCTAAAGTATATATCGACTAGCATATGTTGTACTAGTAATTTTCCGAGCAGTCTCGGCAGCTAATTGACCTCCCCGTGACATCCTGTGGGTGTCGTATGAGAAGGTTAATTGTGCCAGGAGGACTGTCGGCTACATCTTACTGTGGAGCTATACAAAACCATGTTTGCCTAGTAATTATAATGTGTACTCTAGTGTAATTAGAATCCGTTTCGTGTGGTCACAAAGACTCTCTTCAACACACGTAGTCCCATATAGATTTTGTATGAGAACCCTCCTTCCCTCAACCTCCCTCGTTCTCTTGTCCTTTAGGATAGTGTCAAAATAATGGCCAGCACGGTTTTCGTGTCGATGACAACCAGCATCATAGCCAGATCGTTTACATTTCATAGTGTATACACTATGAAATGTAAACGATCTGGCTATATGATGATTAGGGTATTTATTTTGAGGTTATGTATCAGTGGTGAGGTAGTAGTCATCTTCGAACTAATATTATGATAACAACGGTAGGTATATCTGTCTACCGCAGTGTATTTAGGGAAATATACACAATATTATATCAATACAATAACGGGTCAATTCAATACGTAGCTACCTATCATATATGAGGAAGACTTACTTTCAGTGGATATTTACAGACTGATAATAATTATAATCATTGTCAGGATAATAAAGTTCACTCGACACACGATCAAACTGTTTATAATATAATGCAATATCATGTGTTACACAATTTTATTTAACTGGCTGGGTTTATGGTACGCCACTGTTATTTCGTTTTACTGCCGTTTGAAGCGCAAAGGTAAGAAAACTTGCCCATAAACGAGATATCAGTCATGTTCCTTAACATATCTGAAACGACATTGTTAGGCCAGGAAAAAATAAAAATGTATAAGCCGAAGACGAATGAACGTTTATATAATTTTCATCAAAACGAGAAAAAATCAGTTCGATAATAGAAGAGAAAACTTCAGTCGAATAGACCCAGTGATTGATAAAATCAAGCTGCCACCCGTATAAAAAGTTTTCGTTGGTCCGGCAAACTATTCGAACTCACAATTTCGCATCACTAGTCACCGTATTGTCAATTTGCCCGCCAAATCGAACACTATTTATAACTAAGATCGAACACGGCCGAACTACGCTCTTTTTACGAGATGAATAATAATGTTAGGCAAAGGTAATTCAGTATTATTAGTCTGTAGATACGCTATGATGATTCATGGAATAATAAATCAAAGAGTAGATTCAGATTGACGTGGATGTTGTATCTGTACTGTACAAGTGTAGGCCTGTGTTTACTCGTAATAAGGCTGAAAGCAGCCACATGTACGCGGCCTTTCAGTGGGTTATAGGCGGTATAATTACTCGATGAAAAATACTTTGTAGATGTTCATGTCTACGTATGTTTTTGCGTTACGACAGGGTAAATTTCAATTACGTTTTTCAGTTACGTTTGTTCCTGTGACTTCTGGTCAAATCCTACTATATTATTATAAACGTGAAAGTTTGTGAGGATGGATGGATGGATGTTTGTTACTCTTTCACGCAAAAACTACTGAACAGATTTTGATGAAACTCTACAGTAATATAGCTTATACATCAGAATAACATATAGAATACTTTTTAAACCGATATTCCCACGGGATCGACACTTATGCGGGTGAAGCCGTGGAGCGCTACTAGTATGATAATAAGCGCTAAATAGATACCTAGATGTGCTCTTAAAATAATTGGTATTAAGCTCACACTCTTGTTGTCACAGAATTTGTTTTCCAAATCCTATTTGTTTACACGCAGGCGTTAAAAGCGTTCACAACAAGGTAAATAACGGAGGTATTCATTACATCGACATAAGCAAATCTGTTTACATCTGTTCGTGTTTTTCGCTCAAGTGATTAATGAATATGCAAATAATATTATCAAAGCACATTATAGCGACGATACGGAAAGAGGCCGATCCCTTTTAATACTTTTTAAATAACACACCTGACTGAAATTACATCGTATTTCTACCTGGAAAAGTGAACGTCTGATTTGTATCTCTGTGTATTTTAAACTTTTGCTTGTGAAATTCGAAATTACAATCGTGTTTTGTTTCATAGGGAAAGTATTGGAGTTCGGATGTGAAGGTTTTTGATAAACATCTCTTATGTTTGATTGTAAAATTTTGCTATTTTATAGCTTTCAGTTGCCGTGTTTTTAATGCAAAACAAAAAGCAAACATGCGGAGAGTGAAATCTAAACTCGCCTATATTAACCAAGTATGTTGCACGGTCACCAAAGGAGATAAGTAACCAGGGATATTTTCGAATAAAATTCAATTTAATTAATACAAAACAAACATGCATCGGTTTCTTACTAAACTTCAACTATATCCGACGACCCTGGTTACTTTTCTCCTTTGGTACCCGTATCTACTTACCTATTGTACCTACATTATATTCAGGTCTGTTTACCTAAGAACAAACAAAAGCTTAGTCATAACAAGACTCTCAAAGGAAGAAAGGTAAAACCCTTATATGTATGTACATCCACTCATATGTTTTGTGTCCATAGTAAAACCAAATATATCTGGTTAAAGACATTTATTTCTTATAAAGAAATTTACATTTCACTTATATGAGAACGAATTTAAACATAAAATATGAAACCTAATCATTCGCCTTCGATACTATTCGTTATATTTTATATAATAATAAGTTTTGTGTGTGACATTCATGTTTACGGATATTATATACGCCTTTACCGACGTGTATTTTTTCGGGGTTTCCTTTATTTTCTTCCTTTGATTGATTTGTTAGATATTATTAAATTAGCGAGACATTCCATTATAAACAAAATAGTGTTTCTTTCGGAAGTTGTCGCACAGTTTCCGGGCAATGAGGATATTTTCTAGCAAAACACAGACCTCACCTCCTTTCTTAAGGTAGATGTTGATATACAGCATGTATCAGAACGGTTTGGTTCTATGAAGAATGTTGTTCAGTGTGATGGTCTGTACTACACCTTAAATATAACCACACCTATCTGATCATTCAATCTGCCTAGCATTTAACTAACTGAAGTGGGGTCGGCTTCCAGTCTAACCGGATGCAGTTGAATACCAGTATTTTACATGGAGCGACTGCCTATCTTACCTCCACAACCCATTTACTGGGTATTACGATACCCCTTGTTAAGACTGGCTGTCAGACATTCGGGCTTCTGACGACCCGTAATGACTGTCAAAGATCTACGAATGACAGCCGGGACAAACGGCTTAACGAGCTTTCCGAGACACGGATGGTCTTGGTATGTAAAGATGGTCAGCATCCACAGACCAACCGCGGCAAGCATAACTTAAACTGATCGAACGACCAGTGTGGCTGTTATTACTTAGCCACAAGGCCCGCTCCACCTCTCTGATATATGCTACATATACCAAGCATTAAGGAAGTAAATTCAGAGAATTCCACAAAATGCTATACTCAGGTACTTAAAAATAGTGTTTGTATTGCTCGAGACAAAATATGTCTTGCCGAAACTAATTTGTTTCGTTCCTCTAACAAGGGTGAAGTTTATTAGAATTTTTATTAGCTGCGCCCCGCGGTTTCACCCGCGTACGTTTCGATTCCGTCGGAATATCGAGATAAAAAGTATCCTATGTGTTATTCTGATGTATTAGCTATATTACTGTAAAGTTTCATCAAAATCCGTTTTGTAGTTTTTGCGTGAAAGAGTAACAAACATCCATCCATCCATCCATCCACCCTTACATACTTTCGCGTATATGTGTATAATATTATCGGGATAAAAAGTATCTTATGTGTTAATTCTGGTTATAAACCATCTGTGTGCCAAATTTCATCCGAATCCGTTCAGTAGTTTTTGCGTGAAAGAGTAACAAACATCCATCCATACAAACTGTGACGTTTATAATATTAGTAGGATTAGTAGAAATAGGATTAGCGTTCGGTGAAGTAGACTATTAGTTTTATGAAATCTGGAATATCAGAAAGGGCATTAACTTTGCAACTATGTTCCTAACTCCATACTAATCGTTGCCATTCCGTCATCTCCTCGTAACTCCCCTCAAACGGAGACTTAAAGTCCAGAACACACGTTAGTAAACCATTACTTTCATGATATTTACGGCAAATAACGTCTGTGTCTAGACTGAGCTTTATCTTGGATGCCAGCGCTAGTTTTTAGTGTTATAGGAACATTACTCACGCTCATTCCGTATGGTAGAGGGTCAAGACCATTGCATGTTTTAATCTAAAGCTATAATAAGCATGTCTTTAAAAGATGTTTTACTGTATGTAGATATGAGTTTCGTAACATTTTAGGCGTCGCGTAGAAGTGGCGAAAATCAAAATGAGTTTTAATAAGTATTAAAACTCGAACGACGAACTTACATTTTTATACCCTGCTGAGAAATTATGTGCTGAATTCACGCACACATCCGTTTTAGAGATCAAAAGGGCTTGCACTTGCAATGTCTCTTGTGTTTACCGCTTCGCAAAATGCGACCTAAGCCAGAGAGTTAGTTTATCAGATAGTCACCGGAATTCTCTCATCATAGTTACTCAGATACAGTTTCTCCGATCCGACTCCTAGAACAGTATAAGCGGGTTTAGCAAACTGTCGAGTTCCCTTTGGATAAGACTTTTATCTCGCAATTTCATCAGCTTAGTTCATAAATATGTCCTTTCTTATAAGTACTATTTAAAATCCCACGTGTACACCCCATACATATAAGTATTGACGTTGTTTCAAATAAATCTAACCTAATCTTAACCTTTAACCTTTTTTGTTCACCTATTTGACATTTTCAACACTTTGTCTACAAGTTTTTTATACAACTCCTCTTCACAATTTGTTTTAGGTGTAAAGTATGTATAAACAAAAACAGTAGACACAAGATGCAGAGTACATGTTTTATACCTTGGTCTAACCTTCTTCTTCGTGTCGTTGGCACGACTGTATTTTAAATGCTATTTTCGCAAAACTTTGCCACTTCCACGGCGTTGTCGGTGGTAGAGCAGAGGTCACTTTGACTGCATGTTTTGGGACACAGAAGGCAGGATCGGAAGTGGAGTATGGTTTGTAACATAGCTCCACAATCACACCCTACTTTCCACTTGGAAGTCTCTGAACCGTCTCCGGACACAAGTGGGAAGATATAAGTCCAACCTGGTAAAGTGGGGCTACCTTGGTCTAATGCAGGGTAAGAAGATTTTTAGCTGGACAAATATTAGGCTACAAAGGGGCATAACAATACAAAAGACACATAAACACAGCAACTAGATTTAATAAAATGCAAAACCAAACAATGAAATGGTTTCATTGTTAGGTTTTGCATCGATAGATATGCAAAATAGGACAGAAATTGAAAAATACGATCCAATACAGACCCAGCAACTGACAGCACATTTCTTACATTTCCACATCGGAATGGCAATAAAAGCTACAACCATTGTACTGAGTACGATTGCGATAGTCCACTGAATAGGCCGGAGCATTGTCGAGACGAGTAATTGTTGTTTCAGGTAAAAGGAAATACTTGGGCCCAGGTGAAGGTGCGGAATTGTACCTGAGAGACGCGCGAAGAGATAAATTGAAAAATGGATACGTGTTTGAATTTGTATAATAATATGAAGTTTGGAACGTACACGATACCTACTTGTTTATGCAAGAAAGGCCAGTCACATAAATAAGAATAGTGGGTAATGTGGTTATAATGAATACTGATCTTGCTTGGACGTCCTAATGATCACTGCTAAGTCGACTTGGCATAGTGATTGATGATTGTAGTTAATTTATATTAGGAGGCAGACGAACGTTGCTGCCTTACCCTGTATCTACAACTAACTATACTTGAATTAACTTGGATTTATGTCTGTAAGGTCAAGCAGTGGTGGCCCTGTGGTCACGGCTGCGACTTACGAGTTGTAGGTCGTAGGTTTGAACCCAGACAGGTGCTTTACTTCGTGTAAATTATTTCATCACCACTATTATTCATTATTTCATATATTATTTCATCACACTACTTTCAAAACGGTAAAGGAAAACATCGTGAGGAAACCGGCATGTCCTAGAACCAAAAATTCGAAGGCATTTGACATCTACCAACCCGTACCTCTCACCGAGAGGAGGCCTGTGTCCCAGCAGTGGGAACATTATAGGCTGATTATTCAGATTCGTCCGGACACATGTGACAAGCCTTTTACCATCATCCATCGCAATGATGCGGAAAGCTTGAAAATGTTCGATGCAATAATCTGTTGAGTAGGCTTATTAATTCCAGATAATATGGACTGCGACCGGCTGCAGATGACGTCATAAGCTTTAATAAATAATGACGACGATGCATAGGTAATGTATCTGACAGTTCAGTTGCGTAGTGCAGTTTTAAGTTTGATTATGATTGAAATGATAACAGCCGTACGGGTCGACCGAGGTTAAGCTACGCTTGCCGCGGTCGGTCCGTGGATGGGTGACCAACTTACATTATAATCGTCGTAACCCGTTGGTCCTGATTGTCATTCTTAGATCTTTGACAGTCGTTACGAGTCGTCAGAAGGCCGAAAGTTGACAACCAGTCTTAACAAGGGGAATCATATTACCCAGTAGGTAAGCATCAGGTTAGACTGGAAGCCACCCTTATCATAATTGGGAAAAGGATAGGCAGATGGATTTATCGTTCATGTTCATCATAGTAACTAGTTGATCCTAGAAAAGACTGGTGTAGGTAATTAAAGCCCTCTGTGAATAAAATAATTAACTACCTTAGGGGAATTTAGCATCCTAATGTTTTCCATTTATCAGCATTTATCAGTTTTGATATTTTTCGTAACCATTTTGTGTGTTCTAAACAAAACAGCGGACTATTTATCGTAGTGAGCAAATGACAGCTGCGAAACTCGTGAATAATTTGCTCATAGATCTACGGAGAGGATAAGATAAATGATTGTCGCCAGTATCCTGGTAACAATTCCAGTATAAACTGGCTTTTGCACGCAATATTGTTCACGTGGCGTAGGTAATCTATGATCTTATAATGGTCTTTATTGACTAGTGGCCGGTGACTGGAGAATTGAATTTAACAGTTCGGTATCATCTATTGTTGAGCATTCCGACATATGCTCGTTTTTATTTGAGTTACTCACAGATAATTATCTACCATCTACCATCCATTACCATCTAACAAACGACCACCAGAGCACTGGTGGCCCAGTGGTATCGGCCGCGACTTACGAGTTGTAGGTCGTAGGTTCGAACCCAGACAGGTGCTTAATAATAATAATAATAATAATCTTTTATTGTTCAGAAAAATACATATTTAGGTCAGACAGATCACTGGTCTCCACACTAGGATTCCCTGTGTCGTGGAGGCCAGTCTCTTTCATCATTGTTCAAAACTACAAAGCTTTACTTTGTATGAATTATTTCATCACTACCTACTGCTCTTTTGAGAGCAGTGGTGATGAAATAATTTACGGTGAAGGAAAACATCGTGAGGAAACCGGCATGTCCTAAAAGAAAAAAAAAAAATTCGAAGACATGCGATATCTACCAAACTGCACTGGCCCCGCGTGGTGGATTACGGCCCGCTCCTTCTCACCGAGAGGAGGCCTGTGTCTCAGCAGTGGGAACATTATAGGCTGATTATGGGTAAACGACCACCATTCACCACCACCACCACCACCATGATCTTACCATCTTTTCATACCAAGACCAGCGGCTGTCAATCTTGGAACATTGACAGTCATTACGGGTCGTCAGAAGCCTGAACAATTGAAAAGTCTAACAACCAGTTTTACCAAGGGGTTTCGTATTACCCGGTAACTGGGTCGTGGAGGTCAGATAGGCAACTGTTCCATGTAAAATACTGGTTAGACTGGAACTGGTTAGACTGGATGCCAACCCCAACATGGTTGGGAAAAGGCTAGGCAGATGACTCACAGAGAATTATCTAACTGTAACTGTGTGCTCGTCAACGTAAATTTTCCCGGTCGGGAATGTGTACAAGTAGACTGCAAACATCCCATTTTCGGCAATGGCCGTATTTCTATTTAAACGGCTATGTTGTCTCTCTCTGTAGGCGACAATACCTAACTCTAGTTCACCTTCTAGCTTTAGATACGATTGGAATAGTAGTTAGTAGTAGTATTTTCAATTCGATTGTACAGTACAACGATTCGAACATTCACAACAACAACAACAACACAACAGTACAACAGTATTCGATTCGTACAGTAGAACGGGCTGTGAACGGATGACCTAAAGAAAGGTTCGTTTGGTAGCAGTAGGCTCGCCCTCTGTGACATGGGACTTAATCATAACTGGTGAAATGTGGGTCTAAGTACTATATGAAGGTACACCCCGGCCTAAACCTCCGGGGATTAAAGGCGTGGTTCATGTACACACGCCAGCAGGTCAAGCTACCCGAAACTGTCAAATTTTCCCAATCAACGTTGAACCATAATGCTTTAATGATAAAGTTGAAAATCTATTAAAGAAATTTGACAGATTGTAGTAGCTAGATGTGCTGGCGTCTGTACATCTCCAGCTCAACATTACTTGACTTTACTTGTATGTCTATTTTATTTTATTTCTTGTTTGATTGTTGATGTTTTGATTGTTGTTTTTTTTTTTTTTGTTTGTGTCTAATCATGTGTTGCAATGGTTTATTTTATTTCATGTTTTGATAGTTGTTAATATTTATATATGTCTAATTGCATGCTGCACTGGTTGACGTAATCACGTCAACGCCGGCTGCTGCTGAAAACCAGCGCTGGGGCTTTGTCTCGTAAAGGGTCTTAGCGTTATGCTGAGCGATGGCCGCGACGCATGTTTACCCCCAACTTGTTATTATTATTATTATTATTTTGTGTGTTTATGTTCTTTTTTTAAGCGTCATGTTTGCCGCAAATAAATGCATTTTTTTTTCTTTTTTTTTTCTTTTAAAGAAGGTTGCTGGGACGGACTGGATGCGGAAGGCGGAGGACAGAGTGTTGTGGCGCAGCCTGGGAGAGGCCTATGACCAGCAGTGGACTGCGATAGGCTGAGTTGATTGAGAACGGGCTGTACTTTAGCTACATTATTTCACAACGATTTTCCACAACTGTAAGAAAACTCCTGTTTATTACACTTCCTTAATCACTGCTACATCAAACAACAAGTCCTAAGATAACTGTCAGGAATAATGTAGACAATCACAGAACTAAAATCAAGACCAAAATAAACCCTTTGCGTCACAACGACACAGCCCTGTAAACTAATCAGATCACAATTGTAGTAATCACGTAGAAAATACACTGTCAGCAACCACAAAGCTATTCGCCATCAAAGAGCAACCGAAACAAATCTCAATATTGTATAAGTCTGTCTATTTTCATATTCTACGACATTAGCAGATTACAGATAGAAATAGTACACGAAACACCAGGGTCGTTATATAAGCTTATAATATAATACAGTAAATTGTATCGAAACAGCCACAACGAAGAGTTGTAAATAACAGAATCCCACACACCTGGAAAATTTGGGTTAGATTGGATCATCATAAATTGATTTTTCTGGGAAGGTTTTTACGTGGACGGTGTTGCGAATCAAACGAGATAAAGTAGAGGAAGATCTGCTAAAAAAAATGAGTAATGGCTAGACGTATTTTTCCGCATATTTCACGATGTATTATAGTATAATTCATTTTAATGTTCGTCTTTATTAGAATCGTCTGTGAAAAGAAAGAGCCAGCTATTTTCTCGGCTGCAGAAAATTCCTCGTTTTCTGGGCTGTAATTTCCTTGTGTGCCCATACAGGAAACACTTTTCCCTACACTAAAGTTCACCCAACTCATTACTACGTTGCAAGCTGTTATTTGCAGAAAACTAAAGATTTTCCGCGCAAGTGAAGTCGTGAACGTATGTAGTTAGATCTTTTCAGAGCCCGTTTTTTACCTGGCTAGAAAATATGAAACCGAAGATTGCTTTAGAAGATACCTAATGCGACGCGGCTTTATCATCCGCAAAATATCGCCGCTTTTATACTTTACCATAAGAAATGTTTCCGATAGTATTTCGAATAGTCTCGGTCTTTCAAAAGCAATATAGCTAGTTCAATTTCTAGACATTCTGGCCAAACTATAAATTAATTTTGTTGTGCTTAACCTAAGTGGCCAGTAAGACTATCTATTATACAAGGATGGACATCAACAGCGGAGTATGTAGCTACAGCACAGATTCGCTTCCAAGCGTGGAGATTACGGAAGCGAGCCTCGGATCGTTCATTGTACCGATCCCTCGGGGAAGCCTAGCCTCAGAAGTGGACGTTTGTGGCCAGATACGATTTTAATCACAGATTCAAGCTACCTGTACTACATACGATCGTGGAGAATTTATTACCAAAGCCAACAGATACGGCACACCGTTCGTTAATTTAAATATCCGTGAAGTCTACCGTTAATTTTACGACGATCCGTCATATTTTACGGCTTTCTTAATACAAGTCTCCGAACTGTTTGCTTCCTCAATCACGGTCAGTCGCAGCAGTGCAAAGCTCTCGACTTCGCTTACTTACACAAACACTCGTAGGTACTCTACACCAATATCTAAGAATATTTCCACATATTCTTAGATATCACTAAAATAACATCTCGTATGTATTAAACTGGAGAAGTAGCGAGTGTTTGCCAACGAATTAAGATTTTCTCACTAGTTATAAACAATATGTTTACATTGGCAGAAGGGTTTATGTGACACCTGCGTCCCACCGCGTAAATATTGAACAACTAACATTACTTGTAAGTCCCGGCAGTGATTTGTGGCTTTATTTACAGTTTACCTGGCTTGTACTTATAATATTAACGATGGAAACATCGCACGTGTTATTTGTCGAGGTTTGATATGAACCAAAGAGTTGACTAGCTTACTATGTTGACTGATATGAAAATGTTACATAGTGTATACGTTACGTTTCATGGAAAAAATAAGTTTTAAATATTTAATTTCCTGTATTCCAGCATTTCGTACCCACGAAAGAGAATTTATAATTCTTAAAATTACGGTCTGCGGCAGCGTGGTTCGTTGTCCAGTTCTCACAATCTAATTGTCCTTTCCACGTAAAGGCAATAAAGTGTATTCATTTTATTGTGTAATTAACATTTCCGTAGTAAAATTAAAATCCGCATTCATTTTGCCTTTGTAACAGTCTTGTTTATCGTGAAAACAGAGTGAAAGTATAAGCCGTAATTTAATGAAAAGATGGGTTTTAAAAATACATGAAAGATATTATATCCTGGAAAAATATAAATGTCGTTTGGCCCTTCTGAGGTTGCGAAGTAATAAGACCGAATCGTGACTGTTTTATAAAACTGCGGACGTCGCGATTAGTTTACTGTGGCATAAACACATCATTCATTCATAATTGTTATTGCAAAATAGCATGACATTTGCTATTAATGTGAAGTCTAACAAAAAGGTTGCAATCTTATGACGTTGTAGCATTAGCAGAACATTAGTTCCGCTAGCTAACTAGCCATTAAGCTTACACAAAAGAAACGCAACAAAAATAAGACACATCTTTACATACCTACATTGTTTGCACTTTTTATCCTACATTGCTATGATTTTAGTTTTGTCTAGCTTGAGTATAAAAGAACTTGAGTGGAATAAGGGCCCGAAAAATTGCCCAATTTAAGTGGCAGTGGGCAGGGCGCAATATATTGCTTGCAGATTAGAAGGCCGATGGGCCAAAAGGTTCTGGAGTGGCTACCGCATACCGGAAGACGTAGCGTTGGAAGGCCTCCCACATGCTAGACCGATGACCTGGTGAAGGCGTTGGGAATCTGCTGGATGCGAGAAACACAGAACCAGTTGAAGTGACAGTGCTTGGGTTCTATGTCCGCAGGTGGACGTCTTTCGGTTGAAATGATGATGAGTATAAAAGGATACGGCAGCTCTAAATGTCTCCTTTTACCCAACTGCCTCAGAGCTCAGAACGGTATAGCGAATCACTCTTCGCCGATGGTACGGTTCGCCGAAATCACTCTTAGTCGACGGTTTGTTCCACGAATAAATCCATCGCCGATAGAACTATTCGCCGAAAACACTGTTCATCGATGGTCGCTTCAGCTACAACACCTTTTACCGATGGAACGGGTCGCCGAGATACTTCAAACACAAATAATTTCACATCAGCTTCCTGGTGTAGGTGTTATCTTAACGTACAGTGATTTCCTCTTTAGGATATGCACAACATGCAAACAATACGTTAGGTAGGTACTGGCCACTAATATTATATATGAAGACCTTATTAGTCATTTTGAGGTGTATGTTTGACATATGACAAAACAAAATATTACGTGCATATAATTATCATATAAGCGTTGTTGAGAAAAATGAGTGCGTGCAGTTTAGTAAGATTTAAGCGCGGCGCACATGTTCTAATAGTGAATGGATTTTCTTACCACCTAAATAAAAAAAAAATAATGACAAATATTATTGGAGGTGTACAAGAAACAGTTCCAGTGGTTGTGGTGTAAGTGTAATAACTTTATTGCACCCTCATGGTCACACAATTGTCAGTCAGAATCACGATCATGTACATCTGCCAGAACCCGAAAAGCTTCTCGAGATGAACTACAAATCAAAATTAAAGGACATCGCCGTTAGTTCGATGGACTCTCCGTCTCAAATAATAAACCGCTGCTTAAAAGATGTTCCAAGTGTAAGTGCTCCTACATTGCCTAATAAAACGGCTTGTGCAATGATCGTTAAACGGGCCAGAAATAAAGGTTTTCCGAAAATTTCACAAACAGTTTCAGTTTTCTGTGAGAGTAATGCAAATAGTAAGGGAAGAAATTTTATTAGTACCTCCTTCCGTACCCACCAAAGCGTGTATAGAATAAATTTGACAATATGGTGCCGAGCAACTTGAAAATGTTCCATCCATTATCCAGCACGATGCTTGAACAAGTAACTTAAAATTTGCTTTTGTACAAAATATTACAACACTTTCTTCATTGTGTATATAGTGTCCAAAAAAAAAAAGGTTTTCCATCAACTTTACTAAGAAAATCAGGTACATTAAAATCTAAGATTGTTTGTGGAATTTTCGGAAAACCTTTATTTCTGGCCCGTTTTACGATCATTGCACAAGCCGTTTTATTAGGCAATGTAGGAGCACTTACAATTGGAACATCTTTTAAGCAGCGGTTTATTATTTGAGACGGAGAGTCCATCGAACTAACGGCGATGTCCTTTAATTTTGATTTGTAGTTCATCTCGAGAAGCTTTTCGGGTTCTGGCAGATGTACATGATCGTGATTCTGACTGACAATTGTGTGACCATGAGGGTGCAATAAAGTTATTACACTTACACCACAACCACTGGAACTGTTTCTTGTACACCTCCAATAATATTTGTCATTATTTTTTTTTATTTAGGTGGTAAGAAAATCCATTCACTATTAGAACATGTGCGCCGCGCTTAAATCTTACTAAACTGCACGCACTCATTTTTCTCAACAACGCTTATATGATAATTATATGCACGTAATATTTTGTTTTGTCATATGTCAAACATACACCTCAAAATGACTAATAAGGTCTTCATATATAATATTAGTGGCCAGTACCTACCTAACGTATTGTTTGCATGTTGTGCATATCCTAAAGAGGAAATCACTGTACGTTAAGATAACACCTACACCAGGAAGCTGATGTGAAATTATTTGTGTTTGAAGTATCTCGGCGACCCGTTCCATCGGTAAAAGGTGTTGTAGCTGAAGCGACCATCGATGAACAGTGTTTTCGGCGAATAGTTCTATCGGCGATGGATTTATTCGTGGAACAAAACGTCGACTAAGAGTGATTTCGGCGAACCGTACCATCGGCGAAGAGTGATTCGCTATACCGTTCTGAGCTCGAAGTGATAAATGGATAGCAATATCCTTCAAAATCATTCAGATTGTGATTGATCGTGTGTTACGACTACAGACGCGTACAGATCCGATTTCATCCGATTTTACAAAGCCGGTTTTTTGCTGCGTCCTGTCAGTCACCAAACTCACCAGAAAGTTGAATGAAAAGCATTGTGACGACACTATACAGATAATTTCTTCAAACTGCTCCAAAATTATTCAATTTTATAAGGCTGACCCCCAGAGCGGGAGGGGTCATTTGATGATTTCCCACCAGAAAAAAAAAAGCTCTTTTCAAGGACGTTTTCATACATAATTTCAGCACTGATTGTAACATTGTTTATAATATTCATATTTAATGCCATTGTTCACGTAATGTAAACTAGCTTGCCCAAGGATTGTGGCAGTAAGCAGTTTAATAAATAAACATGTAAATACGTGTTTTGTACATAACAGGCAAATGGGTCTTGAAATTAGTTTAAAAGACTAAGCAACTACCTTTTGAGCCTAACTTTTAGTGCTAAGTATATGTTTGATCGCGTGGGTTTAAATATACAACTTATGTTTAGTTAATTTATTTATTTTATTATTTATGTACATACACACAAAAAAAGTGTAGTATTGAGTACAAAGTATTTATTTTTACTTTCTTGTCTTAAAATTTCGTTTACGTCAAGATGGACCACAAATACATAAAATTGAAGTGTCTATTTGTAATTTTAAAATAAAAGCATTTTAATAAACGTCACGTTTAAAAAATGGTCGTCAAAAAGTGGTTAGCTTATCATAGAGGTTCAGGAACGTTAGCTATCTAGGGTTAATATGAAAGTACAGTATATGAACTTTCATCAAATACCTTAAAAAAAATTGTTATAAGTACTTATATACGGTACTTATAACATTTTTTTTAATGTTGCTTGTCTGTCTGTCTTTCTGTTTGTTCCGGCTAATCTCCAAAACGGCTGGACCGATTTTGACGGGACTTTCACTGGCAGATAGCTGATGTTATAAGAAGTAACATACCTTTTTAGCACGTTCCCGTGGGTCAATTTCCGACATTCACGCGGGTGAAGGCGCAGGCAGATGCTAGTTTATGAAATAAGCTTTGTTTCTACATTCCGTGAAGATCGTTTCTTATGAGCTTTGTTTCCCAAACCCCGGGTATTTTATTTGAGTCAGTCCTATGGTACATTAATGCAAGAAACATTACTCTTCAGGGGTGTCGCGACACTTGTTGAACGGGGAAGCTTTCAGCTTATCAGACGAGAGCAGGTGCGCTCCTCTGACAGGACCGGGTACACACGCTATTGATATTCGTATCTTAAGTGATTTCCAGGTTAAAATTAATTATCATTTTCACTTAGGCCCTTTGTACACACACGTTTTTCTTGCCGTGAAAAACTGCGGGTTATTCGCCTTGTCGGTCGGTTCGGTCGTCAGTGTTGTATGGATCACTATGGAAGTTTGTTGACGGACAAGTTTTTTATACGGCACGGTTTGTACGCCGTGTGTAGGCCCGGTTCGTCAGTGTTGTATAGATCACTATGGAAGCTTGTTTATAGACGCGTTTTTTTCTACGGCGCAGCTTATGCGCTGTACCGTAAAGAAACTGAGACGTGTACAAAGGGCCTTAAGGTCGTTTAAAGTTCAATAACGCCCCTAAAGACAACGAGATTCTATAGCAATTGTTCTTTGAGTGACGTTAATTGGAGTCGAAGAATTTTTCGAAGGACCGACTTGTAATACAAACTGTTGTTTCTTTTTGGGATTAAAAATTCAGTGACAGGATGCTGCATAATCAACCTATAATATTCCCACTGCTGGGACACAGGCCTCCTCTCGAGGAGAGGGTGTGGGTCATAATCCACCAAGCGAGCTCAGTGCGGGTTGGTACTCGTAGATGTCACATGTCACATGACATGTCTTCGAATTTTTGGTTCTAGGACATGCCGTTTTTCATCACGATGTTTTCCTTCGCCGTTTCGAGAGCACTGGTGATAAAATAATTTACACAAAGTAAAACGCCTGTCTGGGTTCGACCCACCACTGCTCTATAGACTGGATGCTGAAGCCAGTATATTTTTAATCGATCCCGCGATCCTCCGGTGCACGAACGTTAGCAATACTCCATTAGGCAACGATATAGTGGGAAAGATGTGGGCATTAGTAGGTGCTTGAGAAATCCCAAGTGCACCTAGTTTAATAAAAAATATAAGCGAAAAACTTTTTTCCAGTGGAAACTAATAAGTAGCATAATAGAAAAACATTTCAATGAAAGGAATCGCATTAAGGGGGATGCGCTAACGTAGCCCGCGAAATTCAATATTTCTTACGTTTTTTGCAATTTGCAGGTCTGTCAGCTTGTAGGTTGATTAAAATATGATTCGTTACTGTAACAAATATGGCTTTACAGAATTATAATCATTGGAATCATCAATACAACTCCTTAAGTTGGAATTGGCCTCAAATGTCATGATTTTATGAAATAGTCATTCAAAAAGCGTCAGGATAGCCCGCGAAATTCAAATCAGCAATACGATTCAAGGAGTTGAAAAAAACGTAGGTAAATTTAAATCCCTCTTAACGAAAGATGAGGTGGCGAATAATAGGATTATTTAAAATATGAATTTACTTTGAAACGTAATGAAATGTCCAATTTAACGGTAACAGGGTAAGATGGGTCGAATTCTGTTCAGGCCCGACAAAGCAGTTAAACTAGGTCCCGGTCAGTGAAAAACTCATTTCAAGGGTCATTTAACGAGCTTCATAAAGAGAGCCTTACTTTGCAGGTAGTTTCTATAACATACCTATAGAGGGTACGGACAGAAGGATATTTTAGTAAGTCGTCTAGTAAGTAGTAGGCAATTAGAAAATCACCAGCCTGATATACGTTACAACATGTACATAAGTTACGCATCGGCTACCACAAATTTACCCATTAATGATCCATATTCTACACCAATCAACATCATTTCATTTTTAAGTCATCGCTGAGGCAGTCTAGAAGACAATGGCGCCGATTCCCTTGTTCACAAACTAAACCAAATTTAAGTTCAATGCATCTTTTTCTTTTTATTTAATTTGGAAAAGGACAGAAGATAAATATTAGTTTAGTCCTGTCAAATTTGTCAGCGCCTGACGTAAATTGACGTATTTTTAGTAGCCATGTTTTTAATCACGTCTAATCTGTCTATGGAGTATCTTAATTTGACAGGACTAAACTAATATTTTGTCTTCTGTCCTTTTCTTAATGAAATAGAAAGAAAAAGATGCATTGAACTTAAATTTGGTTTAGTTTGTGAACAAGGGAATCAGGGCCATTGTCGTGATGACGGTTTGGCCAGAGAAAGCAACACATTGAAAGACAGTAGGGGAGAGTTTTAGCAGCTCAACTAAGCTTGTCGCAGTCCGCTGCTGGACATAGGCCTCTCCCAGCCTGGGCTACAACACCCTGTTCTCCGCTTTCCGGATCCAGTCTGTTCCCACACCTTTTCAATGTCGTCGGTCCATTTAGTCGCTGCCTTGTCACAAACAACTTGTCGTGAATATCTTGATATACAACCTTATGTCAAATCATATTCCCTTTTAAAAATTGGACCACCACCGATTGATTTGAGATTCCTTTGGTTGTCTTCCTCGAACGATTTGAACCAAAATGAGAAACCGAATGAAATTCTTTTGAATTGTTATAAATAGGCTATGTTAAGAGAGGGCAAAATGCTTTTGTCAAGAGTCAATCGGTTTCCCCTTCATCATTAGTAACATTTTTATTTGTTTTCTATTGTGTTGTCTCGGTATCGGACTGTTAGACACTAGGTAATTCATGACTATTGTGTGCATAGGTACCTAAAAGTCATCAATACGAAATAACAATAAAAAGGTAGACCACCCAGACAGGCGCTTTACTTTGTGTAAAGTGGAGGAGAGGAGTGAGGGAACCGGCGTGTCCTAGAACCAAAAATTTGAAGACATGTGACAATTACCAACCCGCACTGGGCCCGCGTGGTGGATTACGGCCTACTCCCTCTCACCGGTAGGAGGCCCGTGTTCCAGCAAACGAACATTATAGGCTGATTATGTAAATTCCGTATTTTACAAACATAAAACCTATATTTGTATCCCCCAAACGTTCAAACCTATTTCAGGCAACGTACAGCTCTGAATCAAGAAACATCTACAGCACCATTTAATAATATAGTAACGAAGTCAAACACACCAAACAAAATGAATATTTTTGGAATAAAATGCCTAATTGCTACAAAGTGTAGGCGTTCCCACACCTTCATCACCAACGAGACAGCAGGATCAGGCATCTGACTCGTTAGTCTGATGCCAAAAGTATATGGATGGATTTTAACCCTTAATAGGGCATGGGCAAACTGTGAGTGTTTGAAAAAAAAACGCAGTTAATTTGGCATTATGGGTGTATAGTGTTGTCGGATAGTAAATCATTTGCTCCCCAAGTGTTTTCAGTTTTTCAGGAAAATGTGTGGGAAAATAATTCCTCTTGCCCATTTAGATCAACACATGTAAGTGCTATGTGGGAAATTATTTCCCTACTTATGAGAAATATATTACATACACATCCAATAGTAGGGGCAAGAAACTAATATATTGTGATTATTTTTATTACAGGATAATTATTTTATGTAAATAAAACACAAATAAATGTAATAAAATAATGTTTATTTATTGGTGGAACATTTCAAAGTTAGTGTACCTCTTTTTTACTTGCATTTCTCTGTCAAAACTAGGCCAAGTACCATTTTCATGTATAAAGGACCAATTCCTTGATTTATCTTGCAATGGTCTAAATGTATCTCGAGAGAAAGACAATGTAGTTTGTGCAGTATTTTGTTCATCAGACACAGTCACTTCAGCTAGTGGAAGAGAAGTTGATGTTGAAGCAGCAACAGAAATTTCAGGGATTGAACATATAGCTTCCTCATGGACTTCAGCCATAGTGACATCTTGTGAAGTAGTAGTATCTTGAATAAGTGATAAATCTGGCTCACCCTCCAATAAACTGTGCAATGCTTCTGTAGAAAGATTTTGTACTTCATCCAAACGCTGATCAAAATCGATATTGTAGGAGTCAGAGACAAAATAACCAACTGCTTCATCATCAAATTCCTCATCCTCTGACGAACATAACAGCGCGGACAGTTGGGCTTCATCTGAATCGCGAAGATGTTTCTGAAAGAAAAAAACACTACCATCAGTCTGATTGTGTAACATAAACATTCCTTGCAGGAAAACCTTTCCCACAATATAATAAATATTGTTTACCTAAACGGGCAACAAGCTAATATTTCCCACATAGTTTTGAATGCTAAATTTCAGTCACTCATTATTTTTCATAATAATGAACTACATAAACAAGTAACGTGACCCTTTATCTAATAAAATAAATCAATAGTCAACACTTACCGGATTTTTTTTCGGCATTATCACAATTTTTATCCGAAATCACACGAAAATCTGTTATCCGTTTGAAAAAATATTGAAAGTAAAACTTTGACAGCACCTTTTTTTTACTTCGTTCGTTTTGGAAACGTGTCTTTTGGCTCATGTTGTAGGTTACCTCATAAATAAGAAAATGACAGTGACATTTTGTGGGAACAGTGACACATTTGACCGTTTACGACAACAAAATGATGTGGGAATAATGTTCATCTGGCCCTATTAAGGGTTAAAAGAGACTGTAATCTCTGAGTTTGTTTCGACCTTTCTTCCTATTAACGCAGACCTCATCTAGTTTTTTAAAATATGATTGACGTGTAAAAGTGTTTGTACAAATCTACATACAAAATAAAATCATTTGTCATTTATAGTTTTTAGATGTTGTCCGTTTGTCTGGCTGTCTGGATGTAGGTTCCATTTGTATAAAATAGGTAAATGATACTAATTTCAGTTATGGAAGAGCGGAGTCTCCTAATACAGGCTTATCTTCTTAAAAAAGGCTCCAGTCACTAGTTGTTAAGGTTTACTTGTTAAAATAATAAACCAATTTTAATTTTCATTAACACGCAGGTAAGGTACTTTTAATCGCGGTAGTACGTCCCCGTAAGATATTTTCAGTCATACACACAAGCGAAGCCTCGGGCAAAAGCTAGTGGGAAGATATTTTCTTTAGCGTTCGTAGAGGTGAGACTTATCGATCAACCCCTGAGTGGGGTCAAAGTGAAAGTCGGTACAAAGGCAAAAGGTAATTGAAAATAAAACGGAAAACAATGCTTAAATACGACTAAGCCTTACTTAATTTATTAAGGTAAATACTCGTAAGCGTAACGTGCCCTAATTTTGAGCTCAGAACGGTATAGCGAATCACTCTTCGCCGATGGTACGGTTCGCCGAAATCACTCTTAGTCGACGGTTTGTTCCACGAATAAATCCATCGCCGATAGAACTATTCGCCGAAAACACTGTTCATCGATGGTCGCTTCAGCTACAACACCTTTTACCGATGGAACGGGTCGCCGAGATACTTCAAACACAAATAATTTCACATCAGCTTCCTGGTGTAGGTGTTATCTTAACGTACAGTGATTTCCTCTTTAGGATATGCACAACATGCAAACAATACGTTAGGTAGGTACTGGCCACTAATATTATATATGAAGACCTTATTAGTCATTTTGAGGTGTATGTTTGACATATGACAAAACAAAATATTACGTGCATATAATTATCATATAAGCGTTGTTGAGAAAAATGAGTGCGTGCAGTTTAGTAAGATTTAAGCGCGGCGCACATGTTCTAATAGTGAATGGATTTTCTTACCACCTAAATAAAAAAAAAATAATGACAAATATTATTGGAGGTGTACAAGAAACAGTTCCAGTGGTTGTGGTGTAAGTGTAATAACTTTATTGCACCCTCATGGTCACACAATTGTCAGTCAGAATCACGATCATGTACATCTGCCAGAACCCGAAAAGCTTCTCGAGATGAACTACAAATCAAAATTAAAGGACATCGCCGTTAGTTCGATGGACTCTCCGTCTCAAATAATAAACCGCTGCTTAAAAGATGTTCCAATTGTA
Source organism: Apamea monoglypha (assembly GCA_911387795.2). Lineage (NCBI taxonomy): Eukaryota > Metazoa > Arthropoda > Insecta > Lepidoptera > Noctuidae > Apamea > Apamea monoglypha. The sequence continues at coordinate 9,396,926 of OU426918.1, forward strand.
AGTGCTCCTACATTGCCTAATAAAACGGCTTGTGCAATGATCGTAAAACGGGCCAGAAATAAAGGTTTTCCGAAAATTCCACAAACAATCTTAGATTTTAATGTACCTGATTTTCTTAGTAAAGTTGATGGAAAACCTTTTTTTTTTTGGACACTATATACACAATGAAGAAAGTGTTGTAATATTTTGTACAAAAGCAAATTTTAAGTTACTTGTTCAAGCATCGTGCTGGATAATGGATGGAACATTTTCAAGTTGCTCGGCACCATATTGTCAAATTTATTCTATACACGCTTTGGTGGGTACGGAAGGAGGTACTAATAAAATTTCTTCCCTTACTATTTGCATTACTCTCACAGAAAACTGAAACTGTTTGTGAAATTTTCGGAAAACCTTTATTTCTGGCCCGTTTAACGATCATTGCACAAGCCGTTTTATTAGGCAATGTAGGAGCACTTACACTTGGAACATCTTTTAAGCAGCGGTTTATTATTTGAGACGGAGAGTCCATCGAACTAACGGCGATGTCCTTTAATTTTGATTTGTAGTTCATCTCGAGAAGCTTTTCGGGTTCTGGCAGATGTACATGATCGTGATTCTGACTGACAATTGTGTGACCATGAGGGTGCAATAAAGTTATTACACTTACACCACAACCACTGGAACTGTTTCTTGTACACCTCCAATAATATTTGTCATTATTTTTTTTTTATTTAGGTGGTAAGAAAATCCATTCACTATTAGAACATGTGCGCCGCGCTTAAATCTTACTAAACTGCACGCACTCATTTTTCTCAACAACGCTTATATGATAATTATATGCACGTAATATTTTGTTTTGTCATATGTCAAACATACACCTCAAAATGACTAATAAGGTCTTCATATATAATATTAGTGGCCAGTACCTACCTAACGTATTGTTTGCATGTTGTGCATATCCTAAAGAGGAAATCACTGTACGTTAAGATAACACCTACACCAGGAAGCTGATGTGAAATTATTTGTGTTTGAAGTATCTCGGCGACCCGTTCCATCGGTAAAAGGTGTTGTAGCTGAAGCGACCATCGATGAACAGTGTTTTCGGCGAATAGTTCTATCGGCGATGGATTTATTCGTGGAACAAACCGTCGACTAAGAGTGATTTCGGCGAACCGTACCATCGGCGAAGAGTGATTCGCTATACCGTTCTGAGCTCATATTATGTTGTAAAAATTTGTCTGGTCAAACGTTGCTACTGAAAATGTGTTAAGCAATTACCCCACTGGATGGATTTAATCCTTGATTCTTTTCATCACTACTGGCACTGCTATGAAGATCATGATTTTTTCGCTCCGGAACTAATGCGTCATACGAAACTAGAAATACTATATCACCATTATTATCGTTATCATCAGCCTATAGCAGTTCACTGCTGGAAATACTACACAAAACATAAAAATATTAGATAACATAATCAAAATAAAAATAAACAAAATAACGATCTTAATCAAGATAGGCAATTTAAAATAATAATTAAAAATAACAAAAGCATAGCAGCAGTAAATAGGTAAGGTATGGGTATTAGTTTATTTGCTGATTTTCAGGAATAGGTAAATTGAGAATTTAACTCTTAAGTCTATTGTGTCTTTGTATATATTCGTATAGTTAGTCATTTAATTTAGTACCTACTGTAAATAATTAGTTATGTAATAATTGTAGGTATTAAGCACCAATGAAACTGAACGCGATCAGCATATCTAAACCACGTTTAATAGCTGTCAGTGTCATATTTGTTGTGAATTATGGCCCCTGACAGCTCTTGAACATGGTTTAGGTGTACTGATCACGTTCAGTTTTTTTTTTCTCATATTGTCCCTAAACACTTTTTATCATAAAAGCCCAAAAAATTACTTAACTCCTATGAATACCGCTGAAATAAGAGGAAACAATAACCGCTGCACAGCATCATCATAAAACAATGAAACAGCTACAAGAACGGACAATAACAATTTATAGACTGTGATTTGACCTGCATCCAACAACGTTCTATCAAAATGATTAACGGGACAGATTACGAAGGCCAAATGCGGTCAAGAACAGACAGTAGGCCTAACAAATGGTTCTCTACGCTACAATATGGGAGGACTACGAGGTTCCGTATATCACTATTTACTGTTTTTTTTTTGTCCTACACACCGGACATTATTTTTCTTATTGTTTCTCCCGTAGTTTTTCGAGTTACCCAGTTTATTGGACAGTTTCCGATGTAATATTGTGTAGCAGTGACAGGGTTCCGAAGGGTTGTTTTACATTATTGTTGTAACATGAATGGAAGTAAACATGGGCTTTATTTTTGTACGGATTTTGTTTTATGCGGTAATGGGTTGGAGTGGGTAGGTAATGGATAAATTGGTGGATAAAAAAAATTGAAAATGAACAAACGAATTGTATAATCCGCATTACCTTTTGAAAGTAGAAATGCATTAGTGTTTTTTGTTGTTTATTTTCGAGTAGGCAGTCCAACAGGACATGTTTGGCGCATGCCGGACAAACTGTAGGCCCAAATAGCATTGAACTGGTGCCCTGTGGCAGTGATGCAGGGTCGCGGCAGACCACGTTGCAGATGGCGGGACGAGCTGGATAGGCTCCGTCAAAACTGAAAGGAGGATGCGCGGGCTCTCGAAACATGGAAGGAGTGAAGGGTGGTCTTTGCCCAGAAGTGAGACAGCGTAGACTACTAAAAAATGTACTGTTATAAAAAAAATATAGTTGTTAATTAATTATAGGTACTCTTTAACACTAATAACTTAAGGTTGATATATTTACGCACGTTTTATTTCATTATTACCACGAACACTTTGAAGACTTCAATAAAGATAAAAGTATCTTAATTCAACGTTTCGTGAGTGTGCTGCTCTCAGCGCACTCCCGAAACAAATCGGATGAGTTGTTGCCGATTAGAGAGGCTCAGGGCTCTCTGCTATTCCGCGTGAGATACCTCGCCAATGCCGGTCAATTACCCCTGATCCTTTTACGTGTTAATCGATAACTCAAGAGTCTTTATCGGCTAAGTGTCTTCTCATTAATGAATGAGGTTTTCGCTATGTAATGCCTTTATTTAGTTTAAGTTTGTAACTATAAAATAAATGTCGTTAAAATATAATGACAGCGGTCTGGCTTAAAGTTTTGAGGTTATTTACGCCTAAGATCGAACAGAATTATTTTACTCAGTACCCTGCATAATTTTCCCATAAAAGCTGTATCGATGTTTATAATGTTTAAATAAGTGATTTACATAATTTTCAAGTTTAATATCCGCCCTAAACCTAGTCCCAAGTACCTACCTAAGTAATTTATTTCTGAAGATAAAATAAATGCTATTGTGAAACAATTACCTTTTTTTTTTCTTTTTCTTACTGACTAAAACCCACCCATGTTAAAATTATGCTGACAACTCTTTGAGGCGCGCGTGGAACACTTACGCGCCGTCCGGCACGGGCCTGGTCCTGATCGGACGGTGAGCTACCCATTGCTCTCCGCCCGCAGGCCCGCGCCTACGGTGGCCGGAAGTCGTCACGCGGCTCCCGACGCCCGGAGCGTCTCCCGCGGTGGCTGGGACGGGAGGCTCTCTCCCTCATCCGTCCCGCCACCTCCTTCGCTAGCATGACTACTTCGCAGAAGAAGGCGACTGCCTCCCACTCCCTCTCGCTCCGGACCATGGCTTGCACCAGGGCTGGGCGCGAGAGGCCGCCGCCGCTGCCGATCGCCTCTACGAGGACACGGCGGTGCTCCGCCCAAGCAGGGCAGACCTCCACCGTGTGCTCCACCGTTTCCTCTGGGCGATCCTGGCAATGGTGACACCCGGGCGTTTCCTCCCGCGAAACAATTACCTTAAGGCCTTATTCATACAATGTAACTTGATGCAACAATACAAAAACATCTACTAAACAGTGCTTAGACGATGCATAATCAGCGTAAAATATTCCCACAGCTGGGACACGAACCTCTGTTCGAGAGGGAGCGGGCGGTAATCTACCACGCGGGCCCAGTGCGGTTGACTAGATGTCACAAGTCTTCGAATTTTTAGTTCTGGGACATGCCGGTTTCTTCACGATATTTTCCTTCACCGTTTTGTAAAAAAACGTCGTACAGTAAGCGCGTACTGTAAAGTGCCTGCCTGGTGTCCAACCCACGACCTAAAATTCGTAAGTCGGGGCCAATACTACTGGGTCACCACTGCTCTCGCTTACACGATGCAAGTTGGCCTAATGAGAGATCACAATCATTCGAAAAATTCCAATTCCAATATTGAATCAATTAAACTAACACCGTACTTCCAGGCTGGCGGGTTCTTATAGCCCGCATCAAAAGTTCTATCAACTACATATAACAGAAAGAGAATTTTGCAACGTTCCAACCAAGAACTTTACGATGTGAGTTGCAGACGGACAAACAAACAAAACTACCTAGTTCTCTCTACAAAACTACTAGCCTAGTTGGTAAGTTTCTGCTCTAACAGATGTGCTAGGGCATAATGTAGGTACTTCGATCTTTAAACTTCGATAGAATAAACAGATGACGTGATTATTTTGTGTCATCTTTAATTAACGATATTTTGACCATATAAAACAGGTTCACGTTCTGCAGGCTGAGACAGTGATTTGTCTCGAATTTCGGCCTGGCTGGTACCTACACTTCTTTCAGATATACAATAGTTTTTTGATGTTTTGTTCTCTCCTCTATCGTAATGGGCCTATAATGTTCCCACTGCTGCGACACAGGCCTCTTCGAGAGGGAGTGGGCTGTAATCTACCACCCGGGTCCAGGGCGGGTTGGTAGATCATCACAAGTTTTCGAATTTTTGGTTCTAGGACAAGCCGGTTCACTCACGATGTTTTCTTGCTGAACACAAACTAAACTTTCTGATATTTCAAAACAAGAATGGATGCTATTAAAGTTAAGTGCAGGCAAAGTAGTTAGGTACTTTTAAATGAAGACAAAGAGAAGACGTTTAAAATCTTGAAAAACCTACTACCTATTATTTTATGTTTGGCAGTCAATCCATACATAGCCCCACACTTCCTTAACACGAGGCGTCACGACCATCTTACAGAATGATATAAATGGGTTCGCTGGCGCCCAAATGTATTGCCTAACGTTTTTCACAAAGGCTCAAATGTAATCGTGAAACAACACTCCCGCAAATAAAAATAAACGGGTTAACAGACAGAATCGGATCACGCACCATTTGTTTACATGAAAAGTTAAGTACGTGACGAAGAAAGTGCGAAGAAAGAATAAGCTTATAAAATGTATTGTTTTGGTTGGTTGGGTCGAACGTGCCGTACTTTCATCCCCGATCTTAATTAGTTTTGGATCCCACGGGAAGCTTCCACGTATAAATGTTAGCGTTTCGTCTATTTTCACTAACACGTAGTGAGTTACGGCTATAAGCAGCCGGTATATTCTGTAAAAATCTCATCGTGAGAACTTAGGTGAAGTAAGCTGATTTCACGAGAAATCATTCTATCTGATGCTAGGGGTTGACACTAATGCCGGCTCACTTTAAGCTCACTCCACCCAAGTTATCACGGTGAGATTTTTACAGAGTAGTACTACTGTTGTTTGTACGAAATAAACCAAAACTGCAACGTGGCTGGCCTCAAATCCGCTTATGCACTAATAACATAAGTGAACGGGAGGATGAGGGAAAAACCAGGTTAGCCTAGTTCAGGGATTTGTCTGCGCTTGTAAAAGATAACGACCTAGCATGTACCTGCTTGTTTATAAAGAAAGAGAGAGAATAACATTTGTTTGGATACCGTTCGTGAAGTACAAAATACAAAGACTTGTTCATCAACTGGCGAGTGTCAAACTCGCGCGCCGCGTGCGAGTTGATACTTTCCGATTTTACCTGTTTTTTTTGTCGTCAACTCGTCAAATAAAAACAGATTAAAACCAATAACTATAAATAACTGGCTATTGCCCGCGGCATTGCCCGAGTTGGCTGATTCGGTTAAAGAATGATTTGAATTTCAATAAATCGTGAAAGTACAGCGAAATTATACACGACTTGGAAGGCAATTCTATCAGACGTGTTTCATGTTTTTTTATAAAACGAAAAAAGAGCAGTATCGATTCGTAATTCGCTTTTTTATTTTTGGATGGAAAAATATGCGAACGAATAAAAGTGAAGTTGGATGTTGTGTATGGGGGAGCCTTCGCCAGCTATTACAACTGTGAGATATTCGTTAAATGAATTCAAATGTGGTCGTACATCTGTGTTGATGAAGAGAGGCCAGGCCGCCCGAAATATGTGGTTTCCGAAGAAATCGTAGAAAAAGTCCATTACATGATTCTCACTGATCAGCGAACTACAGTTCGCGAAGTAGCAGAGTCCGTTGGCGTTTACTACAGAACGGTAATAGATATTTTAAGATAAGGAATTGAAGGAGAAACGGCCCCAGCTAGTATACACATGTCGATGAGTTTGCGCTTCAGGGAGATCGGCAGATCACCCTTCATTAGCGTCTTCATGGACCAGTAGCTTTTCCAGGCGTTTTCAATTCGGTGGTCGACTTCCCTTTCCCGCCTGTTTTCGAAAGAAACTAACTGGCCCAGGTCTACTTCGACCCTACGCTTGTACTGTTAGTCATAATATAGTAGTAAGTAATAATTTTATTACTAAATAATAATTAGCCAAATGCTATACTTTGTAATCGATAACTATTTTTCGCTTCAGTTTCATATTAGTGCAGTTACCTACTTATTTTTATATTTTTGTTTTAAATAATTTAGATGATAATATATATATCACAATGTGTAAGCGAAATGCTTCACCGACCAATTGTGATATTGTTGACTGTTTTTATTGTATTTGCTTAGTTTTAGTCAATTTACATAATATGTAATAAGCCAAATTCTTGATTTATTGTTGATTTGCGATATCTTTGATAATTACTAGGTAAATAAGCAGTTTCATGTTATTGTCATGTTAATTTATATTAAATATCTATCTCAAAAACGATATTTGTTTTAGTTTAAAGTCAAGTCGTATAAAATGTCTCATACATATAAAGTGCGTACCTATATTATACCTTTTATAAGACGTTTACGTAGCTGACTGTACATAAATATATCATACTTTTACGGTCGAGCGGGTTTACAACAAAAAAAACAGGTAAAATCGGAAGGTGTCAACTCGCGCACAGCGCGCGAGCTTGACACTCGCCAGTTGACGAACAAATCAATACAAATATTAAAATACAAAAGTGAAAATAATGGTATAAGTACAATAGTGTGTGCCTCACGGCTGCTCCAAAAAGGTTCATAATTTTATAATTCCAATCTTGTAATCAATTTGTGCTACATGCGATTCTATAGCGAAACGGTTTTTTGAAACAGCTACCACAGTAGCTAGGGTGAACGAATGCAGATATTATGATTAAATTATACAAAATAAATAAACAATGCGGCAGAGGCATAATACTGAATATTTAGAAAGATATTTAATGCACAAACACGGCTGGGGTACATTACAATATACATAATACGTAGCGGTCTACTGCGTCAGGCTACGCCCCTGTATCGTCACAAAATAAATGTTTGCTTAGAACTTTAACATTGAGATCGTTTTTGTTGGTTCGTTTAATGCAGATTTTAAAATTTCACACTTTCTTTCAATTATCAGCTATTGTCTATATCAATAGTGTCTGATGAATGTGTAAACAAAGCCTGTGTTCAGGTTAAATGACGGCACGGTTGGCGCAGTGGTTAAGCGATTGACTGCTGCGCTGCGTGTCGCGGGTTCGATTCCCGCACGGAACAAATATTTGTATGACCTACATGTATTTGTTCCGAGTCTGGGTGTTTTTCTATCTATAATATGTATGTATTTACAAAAAAAAAAAAAAAATTGTATATAAGTAGTTTATCAGCCATCTTGTTACCATAACACAAGCATTAGGTTGCTTAGCTTGGGACAAATGGTGCTGTGTGAAATTTCCAGGGATTTATTATTATTATTATTATTAAATTCTTACTAATTCACTCACTAAAGAGAATTAGTAACACATTCATCTGTTTTAGAAGGTTAAAACTTTATGTCTCACCAAATTTTCCACCACTTACTGCTTGAATAACATTATTAAATTGTACTTGAAAAGTCATCGACGAAAATGGAGGTTATAACAACCTCAACAAAATTGTAAAATTTTGAATAACATCTTTAGGTTAATTTTTAATTAGAATTTCGGGTTAACGTTTACAAATTGGTATCGTTTACAAAATGTACCTGTGGATACCATTACAAATTGGTATCCACAGGTACATTTTGTGATCGATTTGTTTACATTTTGATCGGATACTTTTGGAATAAACAATATCTACTCGTCTACTTTTCACAGAAAATAATTGAACGTCGCGTCGGTCGATAGATACCTGCTCACAAAACGTTTTTTAATATTAAACCACTTTAGAAACTTTCATAAAACGTGTCGTTAAAACTATATTGTTCGCCTGCTAAGTTGTATAAGTACTGAAGTCTACTTTGATATAATAAACGAAATATTCGAGCATTTTCAACTACCCACTTCGCTTCTCGACAAGTTTTTAGATATTTTTACCATAATTAATAAAAAGCTCCTTCTATGTAATTACGTGATATATTGTAACAATATTTTTTTATTTATAAGAGTGTCCATGGAGTTCCTTGCCCGTTCTTCTCTAGGGATTACAACTACGTTTTGGAATAGGTAACTAGCTTCATTCACTGACTGACCGACTCCTTGAGAATTCTTAAGTGCCGGTAAACAGAAGGGCAATTCTCGTAATTTTAAGAACGTTCACAGTTTGATATCAGTCTGAATCTGTCAAAAATACATCTAAAATCCCTACATCTACGCGTCCACGCGTCATGTCCGCAGGGCTGTAGCTAGAGTCGAATTTGAGGTAGGGCAGCATTGGTTACAGGTAGGGCGGAAGTAAAAAAAATATCATAATTGATCTGCCCTCGAAGCACGGGCTCCTAAATCAATCACCATGTATATCATTGACCTCTAGGTCAGTAATGTACAGACGCCAGCAGGTCAAGCTACCCGAAACTGTCAAATTTTCCCAATCAACCTTGAACCTTAATGTTTTAGTGATAAAGTTGAAAATCTATTAAAGAAATTTGACAGATTGTAGTCACTTGATGTGCTGGCGTCCGTACATTCAATAGCTATTCGTAGACAAATAATTTATGTGACAGAGCATGAGCATGGATATAAGAACTATTAAATCCTCAATGATGAAGAACAAGCGAACAAGATGGTTGAACTTCCAGATTTGGATGTAGAGATCCACGTCTGAGTGAGAGTGAGGTAATAATTAATTGTTGGGTGATACGAGTAATGGGAAACAATGGGATGCATCGAGATGTAGTCGCGGTGGACAAGGACCTCACCCCGCTCTCCTTGGCTAAAGAGAACAGGCGCAAGCCAGTAGTTCTTGACACCAATGATCGCATGGAAGTATGGCAAAGTAAGGAGCTTCACGGATGCTTTTACCGGGCCCTACATGGACCCGATGTAGATCTACTAGCGTCCGTAGCCTGGCTGCGTTTCGGTGACCTCTTTGGAGAAACCGAAGGTTTTGTCTGTGCAATTAGGGACGAAGTTATGATGACGAACAATTACCGGAGATTTATTGTGAAAGACGGCACGGTTGACATCTGTCGGGCATGCCACCGGCCGGGGGAATCAATCAGGCATATTATCTCCGGGTGTTCTCGTCTAGCTAACGGAGAGTATTTGCATAGACACAACCTTGTAGCCAGGATAATCCATCAGCAACTTGCTCTGAAATACAGCCTTGTGGAATCTGAGGTGCCGTACTACAGGTATGTGCCCTATCTGTTCTGTGTGCCCGACCCAGTTCTCGAAAATGGAAATATCACGTTGTACTGGGATCGATCCATCATCACTGACAGGACTATTGTTGCCAATAAGCCTGATATAGTGATGGTGGATCGATCAGAGCGGCGCGCAATGATTGTTGACATAACCGTCCCGCATGATGAGAACATCGTGAAAGCCGAGAAAGATAAACAAATCAAGTATCTTGTCTTGGCTCGCGAGGTTGTCGACATGTGGGATGTGGACTCAGCGATCATTGTGCCGATAGTCGTGACAGCCAATGGATTAATAGCCAAGAGCCTCGACCAACAACTGAGGAGGCTCTCGTTGGGCAGCTGGATCAAGGGCTTGATTCAGAAAGCGGTACTTCTGGACACGGCTCGCATTGTCAGGAGGTTCCTCTCTCTGGAGCCCTGACCGCCGCTAGCCGCGTAGCTTGGACCGTGTTCCCGATACCGGTGGGCTACTATTTTTTATATATTTAAATGTTTTTTTATCTTTTTGTTTATAAAAATATTTAAAAATATAATCTGTAAGTATGTAAATGAAATAAAGGAAAACCTAATAATAAAAAATATTTAAAACAGCTGAATTCTATGACTCGCCATGTTATTAAAAATGCGAAGAACTTCGATCAGATCAACTGATTTTGTTCTTTTTTTTTTTTCAAAGGACAGAAATACCATACCAGCCATTCTCTCGTGACCCGTTGACAGTCTTTGAGGCCATCGATCACTAGTAGATCGTAGGCTAGTGATCGATGTTTGAGGCCTTGATTGCAGTTAAGGTAGGGCATTGTGATTTCAAGGTAGGGCATTGCCCCACGATGCCCCCCCCTAGCTACGGCCCTGCATGTCCGTGAACGGGCACCGTCGGTTGAGACTGGTCATCTCTTAACTGCCAGGGCTTATTTTTAATTTTATATTTTAAATTGTTTCTTTATTTGTTTTTTTTTTTACATTGTTCTCACATATCACACAACAAGAATAATGTACCCAGGATTTTGTAATAATATCTTGATTTAAAAGAGTGTCCTTGGACTTTCTTGCCCGTTCTTCTCCATAGAGATCTACGTTTTGGAATGAGCAACTAGCTTCAACTTTCTGATTATCTGACCGACTATTTAATTTTGACAATTCAAAAGTGCCTGTAAATGGTTTTATCGAAATAAATGATTTGAGTTTGACATTTTTGACATAGATTGTCGGTGAGATGAGATTATGACTAGATTTTGAACGTTTTTCATTACGGGAGTTGTCTTCTGGTGTCATTATAATAAATAATTATTATAATTAAACCATTCACAGGAACATATAAGAGACAGGCACTCGGTGTTTGAGTTTCCCAGTGAACTATGAAGCTTGTAAAAAAGTGCAAAATCGATTTACCAACAAAGAAAAGTATTTATTCTTTTCTTCGTGTAAATGTTACATTATATAATCTAACCTTTAAAATAATAATATATACATGTGAAAAAATAAGCAAAAGAATCATAGGGCATCAAAAAAATCGTCCGCATCGCTGTCAACAGGAACGGTGCCCAAAAGGCTGGCAGCATTGCCACGTTGTATGGCGATGCTAATTCTTTGGCCAAGAAACAGCCCAGCCCTCTGGTCACGTGAAGAGTCGACTAACCGCTTGGCGATATCTCGAAAAACCAAGTGAGCACTCGGACCCTATGGCCCTAGTGTTTCAACGCCAAACGGCTCGAACATATAACTCCCAATCAGGTTGGAATATTTTCGCCGTTTGAGGTTTTCTGCACCAGCAGCAGCCGCTCCAGCACAGATCACCGTGCTGGGAAGATGGGATGACGCAAGGGTGTCGACACATGTTGCATCCCACACAAAGGTCTGCCTAACTTCCAGGGCATTATGGTCATTCCGTCTGGTCTCTTCCCATCGTCGCGTGCCAGGCCGTGAACAAAGATGAATGTTCTACAAATAATACCTGTTCAATTCGGATCAATATATCGTAGTTCAATGACTTCATTCAGGGCTTGAACCTAAATTATTGCGGCGTGGATCAATCAATCGATCAACGTGCACGTTGCCAACCGTTGTATACGAGCTACGACCTGTTACGTACGTATCTAATAACGTCGCTTGAAGTTTAACATTTACTGACATTTAGGTCTAACCTGAATATCCTGGAATATTTAAAATCGTCTGACATTTAGACCTTGACCTTAGGACTAGGCTAAGATCAGAATAAAAGAGATAATGATTAAAAGGCATTCTTAGACGATGCAGGTAAAGAAGTTTTTCGATTTTATGAGTACAACATTCAATCAGTGGCGAATAGTGGGATGTCTGTCTAAAAGCTCCCGCAGACAGGTGCGACGCGACGGTGCGACACGATTCTAGTAGAACAATTTCCATGAAGTTTCCATAGAAATTGTTCTACGAGTCGCGTCGTGCCTGTCTGCGTGAAGCCTAAATATCTGTTGAAGACTTTTCAGAAGTGCTATGGATAGAGAAATATTCAAAAAACTGACGTTCAGTAATAAAGAGGCACTTTATGTTTGCCACCCCTTCTGAAAATTATCCTACTTTGCCTCTGAACATGGTACAGACGCCAGTACATCAAGCTACTACAATCTGTCTAATTCTTTTAATGGACTTTCAACTTTCTCGCTAAAGCATTAGGTTCAAGGTTGATTGGGAAAATTTGACAGTTTCGGGTAGCTTGATGTGCTGGCGTCTGTACCAAGTTAGGAAAATTCATACTTATAATTTTATTCAAAATTAATATTCCCGTTTATATTCATGACTTTTGTCTACAGAAAACAATTTCTCGTATAAACGACTCGAGTATTTGGAAGCTCATTTCCTCATACGAAGATATAAACAAATAAATTTCATTTACGCCACAATAAATTGTATGAGGACAGCAAATAATTCATTCAAAGCTTTGGCATATAAATTATTATAATATGAAACTGTGTTCTAAATGAGAACGCAAAGATGGCGCGAATATGGTGAAACACACTTACCTACAAAGTACTACATAGTACAGACGCCAGCAGGTCAAGCTACCCGAAACTGTCAAATTTTCCCAATCAACCTTGAACCTTAATGCTTCAACGATAAAGTTGAAAATCTATTAAAGAAATTTGACAGATTGTAGTAACTTGATGTGCTGGCGTCCGTACTTATTATAATTATTTCAATTAAAAAGTATCTTAAAGCCATGTCAATCAAACGGCCTAGCCTTTTCCCAACTTTATTAGGGTCGAATTAAGTCTAAACGGATGCAGTTGAATAGCAGTATTTTATATGGATTGACAGCCTATCTGACCTCTACAACATAATTACTAGGTAATACCATACCCCTTGGTAAGACTATTTTTCAGACTTTACGGCTTCTGACGACGTAACGACTGTCAAAGATCCACGAATGACAGTCTGGACCCCGGCGGTCCCGGCTGTCATTCGTAACCACGTACGCGTCTCGGTGTGTAAAGATGGTCACCGTCCACCCGTCTATGGACCGACCCGACCCGTGCGGCTGTTATAACTTAGCTACAAGCTCCCTGTAACAGGCACTAAATATATACGCAGAGACAGTAGGCACATCGGACACAGCAGGTACGAACTCTACGTAGTTTATGTTTACCTTCAACTGTCTCGAAAACAAACGATAGTCATCACAAATGCCCATCGAATCGTACTCAATGGTATAGATTTTTACTGCAGTATCTACATTATACATATACTTAACTCGTTCAATTCTTTTTAATTGGCCACAATGATTAGTATTTAACAACCCAAGACAAAATAATCGAAGGGCATTCCTTCAAAATATGAAATGCTTCTTTTTGTGTAAATAGGCATTGATTTCAAAGTATTTATGTTTTATACGACGGCGAATGAAGTTGTTATATTTTATTATTTTTCGTAGCTTTACATAGTTTGATTCGACATGGTTTTAACTAGTGTTACAACACTATTACCTGGTGGTATCGTTTAACTATAAAACACCCACCGTACCACCAGGGGTACGGCCAGGGGTACGGTGGGTCTGCAGTGTAACTAGACGTCATTTATTTGGTAACTAAATAAATAAGTGAATAGCATATTATATACTAACATAGGTACTACTTAAACGTATAGGTATCATAATGCCACCGTAGATTACGAATCCAATTCTTTAGCAAAAACTGAAATTCGTAAAGTGTCTGTTTTTTTTTTTTCTGGTGGGAAATCATCAAATGACCCTTCCCGCTCTGGGTGGAGCGGAAGGGAGTTTCAGACTTTTACTGACTAAAACCCACCCATGTTCCTTCCTTCGCCCTTTATGTTCCGGGGTAGCGGTAACCCTTTCGGACAATCCCGCTGACCCGGCAGGCTTCGGCCCTAAGGGGCCCCTCGAATTATGCTGACATCTCTTTGTTTGTCTTGTTTCGTAAAGTGTCTGCTTACCATTGCAGTTATTAACTTAGTTTTCAAGAACAAAGCTTTTGAATAAGAACTCACTACTACGACGACTGTCGTACACAATTGTAGCCTAACTTCCATCATTTCACAAAAACTTATCCGACCCGTAAACGACAACGCGAAAGTTTTATGATCTAACAGAACTACACAAGCTGTGGAACAAAATGTGTTCATTCTGCGAAACAGGATTATCTATAGGCTGTATCTTACGCGATATAATCAAAGAGAGGGGCGATGCGGGTCGTAAACACGCGTAATTTAATACGGAATCGCTCATATGAATCCACAGTGAAACCGCGTTTGATCCGATACCTTCAAAGAATTTAATCGATGTGACCGATGGATAATCTTCCTTTTTCTCGTAATAAATCCACTATTGTCAATACGTCAATTCAAAACCATAATCCATATGCCTTTATCGATTCTAAACCGTTAAAATATTCGTCATTCTGGTAAGGTGAGGTTCACATGGCGTGGTACCTACTTACTGTACGATATTTTACAGTACGTTGTTGGAATCATACGGCATTTCACCCAACATTTTTACAGTATTGGTTTTTAATCGTATGAACAACTGGATATATCCGTTGGATCCCAACATTATACTGAAAAAGCTTAAAAAAAAAAACAAGCCATGACCTAAAAAACAGTCATTTCGATGTCGTTTTTTGTAAAAAAAAAAGAACCTGTCGAATGCATAACCTCCTCCTTTTTTTTAAATTGGTTAAAAATATCGTACAGTAGGTAAAATGAACGTTCCCTAATAATTCTAAAACTAAATACAGACCTCCCGGTCCGAGTTAGGCTGCCAGACATACATAGAATACCCATTAAATGTGACCAAAACGGAACTGATTCTATTGTGATCGGCATTATAATCGCGCTGACCGGACGCCATTTTGACAAAAGGACACAAGTGATAAATGTGAGCATTAGAGTAGTTGAAAATGAGGTAATAATGGGAGCTTTGGAAGGTTTTAATGAATGTTTTCATATGTCTACACGTCTACCAAAATGGTTGTTGTTACGTTATTAAGGCCTCTCTATCGCATTGGATCGCTGATCTATAATGGTAGTTGTAGGTAAGATTTGAATAAAAAAATATAAAATTTATTAAGTAGCGTATTTAAATCACGTGAACAAAAGATTAGCACTGTTGTTCCTTTTGTCCACATGTTTTTATTCCCAAAGCTTAGATAGCTTAAATAGGTCTTCTTCTTCTTACCGCGTCGATAGCAATCTAAATAGACTCGGCCCAGAATTCGGCTACGTGGTTGGCGCCATCACTAGCGTCCATCAGTTCCTGTAACGTGCAGCTGACAGGACATGTAGGACATATGATATTAAGTGTTCCATCGTTTTTGGAACAGCACCACATTTATACTCCGAGGCAGAGACGTTTACGAATCTCCACCTGAACAGGTTTTCCTTGCTTCGGCCAACCTGGGTACGGAGTCTGTTTAAAGACTTCCAGGTTACCCAAGGCAGCTTCTGTCCAGGTGGGAGATCAACAACGGTTGAAATAAATAGTTTGGTTTGGTTTGGCGAATAGCTTAAATAGGGTAGAAACGTTTTTTCCTGCTAGTCGTCACAGTTTTCGTTCATCAAAACAAGTATAATATTACTGGTAATTCTTCTTAGAGTTTATTATCTTCAGCGATGCTATTTCTTCAATTCAAACTCAGCGTTCCTAGTTAATCAATTTGCTCCGAAATCACATATCCAATAGGTACTTTCTATTGATATACGGTAGGTATTAGCACTTGAGACGTCTATGATCGATTCGACGCTTGTTGAGCCGTTTCTCTCCACTTAATTAACTCGTGTATCAACATGTCACTCGTTCTACAGTTTAGGGATACATCAAACGAAATTTCAATTTGTTCCACATTACCAATGTTTTGACTTAATGGAATATTTAGCGCGGGTAAAGCTGTGAAGGGCGTGCCAAATGTCCCGCAACTCGTATTGAACGACATTTCTTCCAGTTCGAAAATGAATGCAAAAGTATCGCGACATCGACATCGCGCGACTACTAGTGATGTCGCAGGGATGAATTGTGAATGCCTTTACTGTATTTTCGTCAGCCATAAATTCTCCTCAATTTCTTATGGCCACTCAAAATTGATGATGCTTTTAGTGACGTTTGTATTATGATTTTGTTTTTCCTGAAATATAATTATTCTAAACGAATAAAATCTTTAAAATTAAACACATTCTGTCATGATCTTGTCTCATTTAATAATGAGACTTTAATAATGAGAGAAGATGGGTATCTAATGATAAGAATGTTGAAATATCTACTCACGAACAAATTTCAGAAATTTCAGTCAGCCAATCTCTAAAAGCCTATTTCAATTTAATCTCTCGTCAAATCGTCTGCCACTTCAAATGATTCCCTATTATATTTGTCCCTGGCTTTGCGTCAACGATTTTTATACTGTCATCATCATCATCATCATTTCAGCCGATAGACGTCCACTGCTGGACGTACGACGTTTATACTGTATTCGTCTAGAAATACATACATAAACTCACGCCTTCTTACCATGAGGGTAGGCAGAAACTAGAGAGCGCCAACTGCTCCGATCCCTACATATTTCTTTTGCTTTGTTAGCGTTCATTCATACAAGTTGTCATACACGCACTCTGGCCCTACTTCTACTACAAACCTGACCTTTTTGAAGAACATTACCAAAAAGTTAACTATATGTCCTTCTAGGGCATTGGTACCTTTGGTATTTCCTCTCACATCTGCCTTGTAAATACGTTTGTTAGTCACATTTCATTCATCCTCTCATCATGACTAACCCACAAAACTAAATAATGTTATTACAAACCAGTTTTACGCTCAAAGACCGAAACTACATCACATGAGATTATTCCACTTAAAACTCTTTTTATAGTAGAGAGACAAAGCTTTAAAAAACAATGTCGCTCGAAATTCTCACTTTGAGTGCTCTTACGTTATTTACAGTTCTATGCATTATTGTGATAGCCATGAAAGGATCCAGATTGAATAATACTCAATGCATTTGCGATGAGAATGTTTTATTCATGTTTCGAGCATTTAAAAATCCTTCTCCTCCCTCTACTTTTACGCTAATTTGTATAGTTGTGTTTTTTAAGCACTTTGCTCGTCACACAATGAATGTTTTTATTTGGATTTAAGAGGTCATTACTTACATTAGTTATTCCAAGTGCAATTTCTTACCTGCAACAAAAAAAAAAATTAAATTACGTAGAAGTATCTTACTCATCTAAGCGTAGTTTAGCGCTGAAACGATAGAAAATTTTCTTTCGTCACAATTTTGTCCAATTTTGCAAATTAACGCGTTAAAATTATTCAAATCTCACCGTCTGACTCGAGATTTCGCGAGTACCTATATTTAAAATTTATCAAGCCCCCAGCGAGAAAACACTTAATTCTAATAAGAAACCACAATCCAAGCTTACAAAGTTTCAGCAATTATCAAGACATCTTATTAAATATTTAAGTCGGTTCCATTTTGTTGTATTAAAGTTGACAGAGTTTGTACAGTACATTTGAAGATACTGCACAAACTAGTTAGCTATGTCAAGCTCAGCGGAGGTTTTATTAGTTTTTATTTGAAGCTCACGGAGGTCGTCTGTTATTTATATTCTTCTGGAGGTTGACTTGGTAGTGAGTTTTGACAACTCCCGCTATTTCGAGGAAATACCTACTGTTGTAAATAAAATAGCAAGTATTTTATCTCCTCGATGATCTAGTGGTAACATCAGGTCCTGGGTTACATTCCCGGGTCGGGTAAAGTGTTATTAGGTTTTACCATCTGGAATTTCTCAGTAGCAGCCCAGAGTTGATGGCAATAGGCTCGCTTCCTATTACATGGGACTTACACATAACTGGTGAAATGCGGTGCACCTCTGTTTATCCCTTCCGGGAACAAAGGCGTCATGTCATGTTATCTAATTTTATTTAATCCATCACAATCAATAAATCTGATTAATATAAGGTTAATAAAGTAAACAAAGAAATGAAAACGCGATAACGATTTCCTTCGGGGTACTTTGTTAGAGCTAGATTTACATTTCGCAAATAGACACCAACAGATTACTTGTGGATTTAACTTAATACATAAATCACGAGATAATTGTTATTTAAGACTGGGAAAGGTGCACCTGTCTGTTTTGTTCATTGTTTATTTATACCGTACTAAAAGAAATACATACGATTTTGAAAATCTTAACACCCTGTTCCGTAATGGGTCATATGTTTATTACACATTTTAAACTGTTGAAAAGAAATAATTTTTGTCATACAGAAAGTCTCTTCGATAATTTATAAAACTCGTATTTTGCCCTATAAGGTGATTTTATTTTGCAAACGTCCGTGTTTTTATTCAAACATACATGATTGATATGGAATTTTAACGGCTTATTAAAAGCACGGTTATTAATAATCCAAACAGTTTTAACTCTAATAACACATCTGTTTTAATTATTAATTTTAAAGCTTCACAATAATATGGAAATTACGGATGGCCCCCTTAGGCGTCCGTAATTTCCAGTAGCAGCCGATGTTGGGTAGATTAATGATAGAAGTAATTAAATGTCGACAACCGCAAGCTAGGCAATTTAAACTTAACTAAGTATCCCTACAATATTACTGGTTAAACGGGAGACTTACTCAAGGTATATTTCGATTCATTACGTAAATTAATTCTGGTAATTAATTTACGTAATGAATCGAAATATAGAAACATGAATACCTACGTAACTATAAATAATCGCAATAAAATCTATTACAAAATTGAAATAAAATTAAATGGGCTTCATTACGCTCAAGACTGCAACTGGCTAGTGACTGTTAAAAAGATAGGAAGGTCTGACGTTTTTACTTTCATACTTAATATATGCGAGAAACTAGTTAACCTATGTATGTGTCTCACTGGCCCCACGTTGGGCGCCATAGTATCATACTGGCACCCACGTGGGTCAGTTTGAAAGTATTTTATTGTGTAATTGATCAAATGGGAAGGTATTATCTGTTTCCCTACATACTTTAAAAATGCGAGAGTTCAGTTAAACCCACGTGGGTGTCCGATAGGCCCACGTTGGGCGCCACACGGCTACACTGCCGCCCAACCCGGGACCCTGTGTGACAGTATTTTATTGGATAATTTTGGCAAGTATTTTAGCCTAGTTTTACATATCTGGAACCAGAATCGAATACCGAATACTACTGCAATATTTCCCTCGTTTAACGAGTCACGTTGTATAACACCTAAATTATCCTCACGTAAGTAACCCTTTCATAAAGCAACATCTCTTCCTCGATATGAAAACCCAGGAGTAATATCTGTTCTCTAAACATATCGAGCCAATGAGACATTTGTACCAAGACTATTTCTGTCAACACAGTAAACAATCTATTGGAGATATTCTTTTGTAATTCGAAACGTAACGGAAAGTAAAATAAAACGGCCGAAAACCTTCGTAAGAACTGGAGTATTTGTCAAAGTATCGAATTTGAACGCTTTGTTGGTTTTGTGTCAATCTTCTTTCGTTGAAAACATATCAAGGCCTCGGTCGTAACTTTCATAAAATTTTGTTTTGAGTTCTTTTAACATTTCGCGCAAAGATTGTATCAACTGTTTCTTCTTGTATGTGAAGCTCGATTTTTGGATTATATTTTAGGAAAGGCGGTAACTTCTTATTAATTCTAATAACTAGTTAAAAAAAAAAAAGGTGCCTAATCAATTTCCCGGTTATTATCTTACCCTTGCTCGAAACACTTGCTTGGCTAGTTCGTGTAATCTTTATTTTTTTTTTCTAACCACAATAAAATAATGATATAAAAACATCGCAATCAATACCAATCGAAACCAATAGCTCACCTAAAATTCCATTTACACTTCAGCCAAAACAGAGACTAAAATAAATCGACCTAGGTTGTAAAAAAATGGAAAAATTCTCCAGTTAATTGCATACAAAAAACTCAATCCAGAATACAACGATAAAGGCAATTCTTTTGATTGATACTGTCAATCTTCATGACAGCGTGTCGCTTTTTAGACATTGTTCCTGAAATTGTTTTAACCCTTAACTCCATCGCAGCGAGAATAAAACGCAATTTAAGCCACGAAGCGCGGCAACAAGTGGCAGTAATTGCATTTACGTCGCTGTCGCAACATTTTCCCATAGGCAACATTTATTAGTGGATTACTGGCGACGGATTTTTAAGTGAACTGGATAGTGGAAGCTTGCTACCGTTTTTTGTTGTATGGGACAAGGTTGAGATTCTCAATTATGTCTATTTTAGTTTGTTTATCGATATTACTTTTATTACTTATAAATGGTTCATTGTGTCACACTTTGGAAAATTACTATATAATCTGTCTGTAATTTATGGTGTACATAATAAAGAGTATTGTAATCTATTCATGCTGGATTATATTTGAACGCTTTGTGTTTTTCTACTGAATAAATAAATAGAATTGGATTTTTATTATATTTTTATTTTTTGTTTTAAAGTGTAAAACGATTAAGTATTTCTTTCACCTGAGAGGTAATTCCCGTATTTTTAAGAACGTTCGCATTCTAATCTCAGTCTCAATCTGTCAAAAATACAATCAATTTACATACATTTTTGACAAGTTTTTGACATTGGTTGTCGCTGAACGATTTTTAAGGCATTGACTGCGACCGTGGTCACCGGTGACCACCAATAATAGAGTTTCTATTGTGTTTGTCGTCTGGCAGTCAACGTGTTAAGTACGAGAATCGGCCTTCAGGAATCTTAAAACAAAAAAATTATTTGTAACAGCATGTTTACTTTGTTACATGTTGTTGTTAGGCGTTAGAAGACAGCCTAGACACAACAAAGAGGTTTAACGCGTTGAATAGCAAGATTAATCAGCTATCGGAAACATGATGCGCTGGAAGTAACATATATGTAGTAACACGTTACATCAAACATGGTTACTTAGATTTTTATTTACTTTGATAAAGAAAAGCATAGTTTTCTGTTTTATAGGCGGGCATACACATGCCTATAAAATATTCTTTAAAAATAGAGTAAATCAAACGTACCATGTATCTGTAACTTTAATATCAGAGCTTACACTGATGCCAAATGCCTACACACTGTATAGTCTCCTAGACATGCAATATTCCCCACCACGACACGACCACAAGGCATTGAGTAAGGATTATGTAGATCCGCATGCATACACGTCCCTCTCAAAGGCCCCGTTCACTACAACGACTGCCTCCGACATAAATTGACTTCATCCATAACGTTATAACGGTAATCTGTCACTCAAACATGGTTCCTATTACTACGAAGACACGTTTTAATAACATTACTGCCACGTTCAATACTCGTCCCTTCAAGAAAATGTAAAGGATTAAAACTACGCTGCAATCGCATTATTGTGGCACCGTAACGCTGCAATGTATTAAAATATACTGCACATAAAGGGTAAATAAAATCAGAAAAAGTATTTTGTGCAGTGTGTGTTGTTAGTGGTAATAGCACTACTAACATTACTTGGCGCTGTCAATACCAAATTATAACTGATACGCAGTTCTATCTCCCTAGCCTTTTCCCAACTATGTTGGGTTCGGCTTCCAGTTTTACCGGATGCAGCTGAATATTTTACATTGAGGGACTGCCTATCTGACCTCCGCAACCGAGTTACTGGGTAACCCGATACCCAGTATGACTGGTTGTCAGACTTTCGGGCTCCTAACGACCCGTAACGATTGTCAAAGATACAAGAATCACAGCTGGAACTAACGCCTTAACGTGCTTTTCGGAGGGGTCTCGGTATGTAAAGATGGTCACCCATGCACGGATCGACCGCGGCAAGCGTAGCGTAACCTGATCGATCGACCCGTGCGGCTGTTATTACCAAACGATACAGGTTAAATCGAGAATCAAATTTAATCAAATATCGATTACAGTATCGGAATACCTCAACACAATACAATGCAATCAAGCTCGGGATTTGTGGAATTCTTATTCATACAACATCGGTGTGAATGCGGAGTAACGTCAGTCGGTGTTCGGTAGTGTGGTTAAGTGGATTACGACGATGACGCTCGTCCGAATTAACCGAACGCTCGGCTCCGATCCGAAATAACTCTGTAGAGATGTATACGTAAAGATAACTAGAGTGAACGCACTGTTATGGCAATGTTTCCTCATATTAACCCGGATTAGTGTGAATTGGTTTGCTTTCAGTTCCGAAATTGGCTGTTTCAGACAGCGAATTACGGGGAACTTTGTTAATCTTTGTAGCTTTAACATATTACTTCCACTTAGGTAAGTAAACTTTTCTCCTCATCGATAGAAAATACAATGAATTTAGAAGTCAATGTAACTTTTGTAGATTTTTATCGTAATAAAATAAAAATAGGATGTGTTTCACGTGTACGAGTAACCCATCAGCCTTCAAAGAAAGAGTGAAAAGGCATCTTCTGGGTTTTCTTGTTCCATCATAGACCTCATCCATCTCTTTCCACCCGGCGACATCGAGGTCAAGAGATGACCCATTTTGCAATAAAAAAAAAATGAGTATCCTACAAAGAATTTTCAAGAAAATGTTTGCATTACATTTTCCATAACTGCTACATTCGTCTAACAATAAAACCGCAGCGTTATTTACCTTATCCTTTTTTCTAGACTTAGCCCAACTTACAGGAAATGTTAGCTTTTGAACACAATCTCTTCCACTTTGCTCAGACTTGAGCATTCTTGGTGATACTGTTGGTTTACTTATCGCCTTTCACAGCATCTGGACCACCGCAACTTGAGCTTCCCACACGTTACTAAGGAAAACCTTTTCGAACTAGTTTTCTTCAGACCCACTAACATGCATACTCCTGGAAATTCATCTGATTTTTTATTCATTTATTACCTCTCTATTTACACGTATTCTTTTCGAATTCGAATTCAGTTATAGCACGTCGTATTTCGGCATAAAAGGCTGAAATGAAATGTTTATTTACGTAAATATATCTTATTTTAAATCAATATTTTAAAAACTAGATGGCGCCGGCATTTCCTAGCTGACTGACCCCTGAGAAGAAATTCTGAAACAAACTCAGAGGTCATGATGCATAACGTTCTATGTCTCAAAAATAAGGTACTAAAATATAAGGTACTTACTGAATTTAACCAATTTAACCGTTTCTTGCGACACTCATCGATATATTCGTGAGTGAATGGTGAACTATTCTTCGTTGGGAATCACACAGTAACATGTTATTTTATTCTAAATCGCATTATCTTTTAGTCACGCTCGGGTGCATCTCTATGTGTTTATCAATTGGGCCGTGCAAAGCGTTGCATGCGACGATTTAAATTGTAGCTGCCTCAAAGTATAAATAAGACAAGCTACGGATCGCTTAGGTATTTTCTAGCTTCTACTTGTTAAGTCGACCACTCGTTAGGTGCAACAAAACAATTATAAGCTGGCCTTGTATTATATTGGAACTCCGTACTACGCTAGACCAGTTCAAAGTCAAAATGTTACCACTAACTTGCGGTAAAAGTACCAATAAGTTGCCGATTATTGCAATGATTTCTAATGGTTAAATTGCATTTGTTTTTATTCAAATTTGATTTGAAACTGTTGTTTTCTGCTATTACACTTAAGCTTAAGTAATTTAATTTAATTACCTTTGTTGCATAAAACTTGCTAAATCTTAACCTCACTGGAAGAAGTCACTGGCTCCTGAAATACAGGCACTAGCCTAGCCTGGAGTCAAGGTTTCACATTTTATCTGTAACTTAGTTTATGCCAATAAAAAAAATATCATTGTAGGCTAACTTTCGTTTCTCAATATTTCCATCATAGTAACCTTAAAGAACGATCAAAAGAACGTTATCCATCACGACTTGTGACAGTTTAGCCATTAAAGAAAGTTCAACTACTCGGTAGATTTATGTTCAAACTTGTGTTGACAGCTCATACTTTCAGCGCACACTCTACATTGCACTTATAGTAGCTAGAAAAACTTTCCAAAGTGAAAGTCGTAGAAGAAGTAGTGTAAAACTGTCCTGCAATGTTTCATAGTCACAATATATGCATGCTCTTAGTGTAGAATTTCTAATATTTATATATTAACTGTGTTAGCTCTAGTGTGCAAGCTGTGGTCTGCCATAAGTAAACCTAATAATATTTATACATTGTAAAAGACAGGTATAACTTTTGTATGACCCAGTGTGCACTGCTAGAGTGTCCCGATGTCCGGTCACCTGCACCCTTGACGATACGAACAACGCCTCTGACGCCGCAGTAAGGTTGGACAGCTACTGGGCCCAAATAGTACAAGTAACGTAGATGTACGCTTTTAACGTGTATGTCTTTTTACATCGTTCTCGCATATTAAGTTCAACATTAATGATGTTACTAATATTTTTGTAAGAATATAATTTAAAATAGTGTCCATGGAGTTTCTTGCCCGTTTTTCTCCATAGGTACAGACGCCAGCAGGTCAAGCTACCCGAAACTGTCAAATTTTCGCAATCAACCTTGAACGTAACTTTAGCGATAAAGTTGAAAATCTATTAAAGCAATTTGACAGATTGTAGTAGCTTGATGTGCTGGCGCCTGTACCTACCACGCTTTGGAATGTGCAACTAACTTCAAATTTCTGACTGATCGACTCCTTGACAATTCAAAAGAGCCTGTAAATAGTTTATTTGAAGTGAATGCTACCGTCGGAACAAAAAAAAAGAAGAAGAGAAGTTATAAATCCATCAATGAATTAATGGCCACCAACGCGTACTGGCTCTGCTTGGTATGTGAAGGCTCACTCTCTTTCACATAGAGAAAGCCCGAGTCTTAGCAGTGGGAACATTATGAGCTGGAGTATAAACATACACAAACAAAAATCACATACAGTTTTAGGTAGGTATTGCGAATTCGTCACTCACAGAAGTGCACATAGCTTGTCTGATTCACACTCAGGGTTCTGTACAACAATTTAAACCGTAGCTGCTACGCTATTTGAACTGATATAATAGTACAATTCTGTGTCGCGATTGCTTACAGCCACAACTATTACTTGCATCCTCTATGTTAATTACTGTGCTATTATTCTACACGGTGCAACCTGGGATTAGAGCTGAGACTTAATTACTACATTTGCAACGTTAATTCTGGTTTGCTGTGTCATACAATATGACCTACTAAATAACTCTTAGTAGCAGACTTGATTTATTTCCTTCTGTGAAACGATACAAATTCAATACAGTTCATAAATTGCGGAAACATAATGTTGGCGTCTAGTTTACTTAAAAAATAAAAATGGTTTAAACCATGGTCAATTAAATATTTCCCATTTACCTTAG
The DNA here is from genome assembly GCA_911387795.2 of Apamea monoglypha. Lineage (NCBI taxonomy): Eukaryota > Metazoa > Arthropoda > Insecta > Lepidoptera > Noctuidae > Apamea > Apamea monoglypha. Next base: position 9,422,590 of record OU426918.1, read on the forward strand.
CCCCCAGATGTAGACGAATGCACTACAAACCATCGCAGCTGCTCCAATATCACCGAGGTCTGTAGGAACGTGATGGGAGGCTACTCCTGTAACTGAGTGCCAGGGTTTCAAAGAGATCTGGTCACCAAATCCTGTGTATTCATCACCACGACCACACAGCTGCAGCAGCTGCCTACTTCTACTAGTAGCCTTCAAGTAATGCCTATAATTTTGTTCCTTTTAAGCCTTCTTGTTTAACCGAATCTTGTACACTCAAGAGTAGGAGCAAGGTAAAATCGAATTCAGTGCTTTCCAACGGGAATGGAACAATAAAGCGTAAGTAACAAAATAAGATGGCTAAATTCGTAATAACTTTCGCGGATGAATAATGTCTTAATAATGCTACCCTACGTAAATTGGCTGCCTTATACGCAGAATTACTCACGCCTTTGTTTGTAACATGTAACGAAGAAAGTGGGGAATATCATGGCGCCGAAAATTGTGCCAAGAACACATTAGTAACACACTACGCGTAGCGCGAACACAGCCATCTTAAAACGCGATATTCACTCAGCGACCGTGTCTCAACTCCAGATAAGATCGTGAAATTCGCGCGGTGTGCCACAAGTGTGTTGCTGGCTTTGAAAGTGCTCCTTTATTTCAGTTTGGCACTACCACATATTCATCATGTTTTCATTAGAAACCGGAAAGATAGCTACTTTTAGTGAATAGATTCGTATAGAACCCTTCAATTAGAATGAATACTCAACTCGTTAACAGATGTTTATTCTGGATACATTTGAAATTTTCACCTTTGAAAGCTTCAAATGTATCCAGAATAAAAATTCCATATTTTTTATTAGGTTTGTGTCGTTAGGTTTCTAGATGTCTAGGTATTAATTAATAAATGTAAAAACTATGAGTACAAAGGCTTTGTGGATGAGGTTCAATTTAATTGAAACCGTAATATTAATATCGTTTTCAATCAGTCTTTAGAAGGCCGATTCCCGTAACAAAAAACGTTCAAAATGTCGCAAACTCATATTATGAGTGACAATCAATGTCAAGAGCTTGTCAAAAATGTACGAAAATGACAGGTATTTTTGACAGTTTGAGATTGCATGATCATAGACTTATGATGTTCCCTCTGCTGGGACACAGGAGTTCTCTCTGTGAGAGGGAGTGGGCTGTAATCCAACACGCGGACCCAGTGCGGGCTGGTAGATGTCACATGTCTTCGAAATGTTTGGTTCTAGGCCGAGCCGGTTTCCTCGCGATGTGCGCCGTGTGTTTCCCTTCACTGTTTTGAGAGCAGTGATGATGAAATAATTTACACAAAGTAAAGCGCCTATCAGGGTTTGAACCCACGACCTACAACTTGTAAATCGCGACCGTTGCCACTAGGCCACCACAGACTGCTCTGCCATTCTTGCCATATAATTTAGCACACACAGTAAACTAACTGTTTCGTAATAAATAATGGCCACGTACACCCTTCTCTATAACTTGACATAACAAATGTACCTAGACAGTCCCGTTTTTTTTAGCATCCAAGTTATAATAACTTTTCTACTATTTTTCACTTGTCCTTTCTGAATCACACTATATCTATGACAACCCCTATACAGTGTAAAAGGCGTCGACAGCTACCCGACTCCTTTAGGAGGTACACAAATTCCTATCTCGGTGACCCATCGTAATATAAATAGAGTCTGTTTCTGTTAGGGTATAGATATGTAGCAAAAGTTTAGAATATTATAGCCTTTGAGATGAAAGCCTGGTGACTAAGGTTCTCGTTAAAGTAAATGTGATAAAATATGTTGAATAAAATAGTGGGCAGCAGGACGAGGACGACGTCAACCTTTTTTCAAAAGAAAGAGGTCGCACAGTGACCTACGGACTAAAACCACATAGTATTCTTCAACTACCTTCTAATAGTTTCTTGCCCAATCTTCTCCATAGGTACCTACTACGCTTTGGAATGGTCAACTAGCTTCATCTTTTTGACTGACTGACCCTTTACAATTCAAAAGTGCCTGTAATTGGTTTATTTGAAATAAATGCTTTCAGTTTGAGTTTTTTTTGGGTTTAATCAACTAAAAAGTATTATTTTTCGTTTTACGTTATCTTTTTAGGAAACAAAGTAAAAAAAATATTTGGAATTTTTTCGATTTCCCTACATTTCTGACGAGTGTTTTAGCTAAAAGACTGCTCATTCTAAACATCTGCAGCATTGTTTACTTATAAACAGTGGTGACAGACTTTTAATGAGTCCCAAGAGGCAGGACAGTACTAAGTAGGAAAGTAAGTTAGTCGTGTCCGGTGCGGTCCCAGGGGCGAAGTTCCTATTATCAAATTAATCTGTAGGTAATGGAATAAACTTCATGTCGTTACAGCTGAAATTAATTGTGATAGCGTGATATTGAGAGTTTGTGAGCAGTTTAAAATGTTCAGAAACCTTGTTGAAAATTATTAGTCTAATTAGTCTGTCGATAATGGATAAAAATACAGCAATTAAACAATAACAAGGAAGTGAAGAAGTTATTTCGGTAAATTAATTTGTTCCCGTAAATATTTGGATTTAATCAAAACAGTTTAACAAACCAAAATATTTGCTTAACTGAATCTTCTTATCGAGAAATTGATTAAGTTAAATTGTCTAGTTATACAGTATAATCCAAAAGTTTTCGGGATTATTTCTCAACGAAAAACAATACTTCAAACTTGAACAGTGTAAAACTCAAAGTGTACTCTCAAAATGATATTATGAGGAAAATAACTTTACTTTTTTCAATCACTGAAATACTGTGCTAAGATATGATAATGTTCGACTTGATTTTCAGCTTTTCTATGCGGATATTTTTACCAAGCGGTAGCATTTGGTACTGCCTAACAAGTCCTTTGAAAAAGGCTCTCATAGCAATTTCACCTGCGACTGCTTCTGAAGGATTAAAGACTTTCCTACGCTTGACGCGTAACGTAAATTGGAAAGATTTTTGCATTGGAAATACAACTGTCCATATAGGTACATACTATAGCATTTTTGTTTATATGTTTGCGTCAAGCTTAATTAGTATCACCCATAGTCTAAACTGATATTATAAACAGAAAAGATTTGATTTTTTGTATGTTTGTTTCTTACGCCTTAACGCTGAAATGGCTAAACCGATTTGAATGATTTTAGCACATGCGTAGACCATGACCTGGACTAGGATATAGGGTACATTTTATCCCGATATTTCCACGGGATCGAGACTTATGCGGGTGAAACAGCGGGGCGCAGTTAGTTATGAATAAAGTCTTAAAGTGAAGTTAATACTATGAATCAAACGAGCATTTTCAGGCGTAATGTCGGTGTACTTGGGTACACCTCTGCCTAACCCTTCGGTGATATCAGACGTGATGTTGAGTATTTTCAATTTTAAAATAGTTCGAATTCACGTTACGTTTACGTGTTTGAGGGCGGACTGATTTTAAATACAAACCAACAACGCTCGCTAAATAACAGGAACCCAGTGAACGAATAAAACGCAATATAAAATAAAGTATCCGAATCATCGATATTCATTAATACGCCACCACTAATGGACACCAACATATCAATAACGAGTTACCGACGCGAATATTCATCGGCCATTACCTTTATGTTACCATCGACTTCGTTTAATTTGTTAAATAGACCGTACGTTATGTTTTGGGACACATTTAAATGTATTATTTATGATTTTGTGGACCAGTTTGAATTTATCTATCGGCTTGTGGGTGCCTCGCAATAAAGTGTTATACTTATATAATGATTAGCTTTTGCCCGCGGTTTCGCCCGAGTGGAGGTCGAAAGTTATTCCACGGGATCGTACTACCGGAATACAAAGTACCTATCGTATGTAGTACCCAGTTCATGGCACCCAGTTAATAAATATTCCTCCAGACCGTATTTCGCGCCAAGGCGGCCAATCTCAACAGAGACTAGTCTTCGGCGCAGGATATACGATAGTGCACAAGGGTGTGCACCGACACAGGTGCAGTCTCTCTATCCTTACTCTTATAGTCCGATGGGATGGCACGCAATCCGACACGACCCGAAAGAGTTCAGACGCGGGATCAACGGCTTTTAACGTGCTTTCTGAGGTACGGGGGTATTACACCGCCAACTTCCAAACTCCGAGTTGTTACTAAGAAATACTTAATGGAAAAACCTAATAACACTTTGCCTGACTGACCTGGGAACTAAACCCAGGACCCCACGCTCAGTGGTCGCGCTAGCAACCACTAGACCAACAGGACAGTCATGGTCTATCCGTGTGCTAAACTTCATCCAAATCCATTCTGCCGTTTAACCGTGAAATGGTAACAGGCAGAGTCACCCTCTCATTTATCATATCATAGTATGGATGGTAACGTCCGAAGGGTAGTTGAGCTCCCTAATCTAGGGTTGAGGTAAACGATGATTGACTCATACATGCCAACTGTCAGGACAGGTCCACTTAAATATGTATGGCTCTTTCCTCAAAAGGCCATTTCAGACATGACAAGGCTCTTTCTGTGTGAGTACCGTACTCACACAATACGACCTAGTGGTCCAAAATGTCAGGAATTTCAAAGAAAACTTGTATCCTTTAAGTTTATTTTGTGTGTAGTTTAGAAGTATGAAGCCGCATTTAGACTAAACAAGTGAGTTCCTTTTAACATTGTATGCAATCATTTAATGTAAGCCCAAATGAACTTTACACAATCGCACAACAAGCAGGAGGTCGTAGATGGCATCCACGCGACCTTTCCAATACCCGTTATCGCTAACACTAACTGGACCGTAATCATGTGGTGCTGTTACACAAACGATGGGACATTTGATATCATGTACTGCGTATCCTTTCGTTTGCACGTTACAGGTACTGATGGACGCTGCTGATGGCGCCAAACTCGTAGCCGAATGTTGGCTGAATCCATTTAGTTCACATTTAGATTACCATCGATACGCTAAGAAGACTAACAATAAGTGACACCTAAATGTAGTCAATCAATCAATCAACTCAGCCTATCGCAGTCCACCGCTGGGCATAGACCTTTCCTAGGCCGCGCCACAACACCCCTAAATGTAGTGCATAAATATAATTGCTCGTTTGATTTTCAACTCTCGGCGCTAAGCCTAGTGTTAAAAATCCAATAGTCTCTTCTGTTTAGGCATTACATTAGGTATCGCTTAGTGTTAGTGAAAACGGGCATTTGTGACAACCACTTAGAGGAGAGTTGCTAATATTCTTCCTTTTTTAGCCTTTAACAATTTTAATCAACATCTTTATTGCCATGAAAACAGATTACAGAAAAAAGTTAGGGTATCTACCTGTATTTCAGGAGCCAGTACTGTATATTAGGGTACAAATTAAGCAAATTGTATGCAAGAAAAGGTTATAAAACTAGATTACTTCAAATTAAGTTTAATAGTAAACATTTCAATTAAGCACTAAAAATTTTAAATGATAAAAAAAATAAATGAAAGTCTTTCGACAGGACTAAACTAATATTTATCTTCTGTCCTTTTCTTAATGAAATAGAAAGAAAAAGGTGCACTGAACTTAAATTTAGTTTACTTTGTGAACAAGGGAATCGCCGCCACTACCAATCTTAATCTGAATAATTTTGACGGATATTGCCAATCCATTGCTTTATGCGTTCAAAAAATTTGTCTGCTCAACAACGTGAATAACGCAATGAATTTGGCTGAACTACGCAATGATCCCGCTGTTTTTACCGTTTTACTACAGGCTAGATAAATTGAGTATGATGCTGACACAGCCTGAGTTTTTTTATTTCAGTTTTATATCCGTACCAATAGAATTGTCCGGAAATAAAGACTTTTTATGGGTATTGATGTATTGGATCTCTCATTGTTTCTTCTTTCACAATGGAATGAAGCACGCAAGACTAATGGGATGAAATGGACTGTGTGGAGGAATTTAACCTTAATTGTCGTCTGTGACTTAAAGTAAGGTCAGGCAGGGCAGGACATAGTCCTTCCATTATTGAAGGTCTACTATAGCCACCCAAACCCATAGCTCAATATGTTTTGTTTCCATGTTCTGCAATAGTCCTGCACCAACCGGGGGTGGTCCTTCGGTGCACTTGCATAGTGCATACAGGGATTATCGTCGGTTGATGTCTCCTCATCATTTAAAATTGTCTAAAGGGCCTCTGCGAGTTGGCTTTGACTCCTGGTACGCCTTCATAGCCGACCGCAACATGGTTGGGTAAAAGCTAGGCAGATGATGATGTCTGTGAATTAAAGTTTAAAAGCAACGTAGGAACTATATTTGTAAGAAATGACTCAAAAAAAAAAATTGTGAGCGGAGTTCGCGCGGTTGAATTTTGGGGCAAAGGTGTGTGAACTTTTTGCCATTTATACGCTAAGAACAAGGGTCTAGTACAGACTATCATACTGAAAATCTTTTTGTATAGGACCAGCATTGTAACCGTGAAAAATTTATCAGCCGTCCCACACATTTGGGTCGAGCAGGTATTGAAGCTTTATATAGGACAGTTGATATTTTTTTTGCGATTACGATGATTGACAGAGTTGTTTAGTTTTATGGTCTGTACTACAACCGTAAGTATGAAAACACCTTTCTGATACACGCTGTATATTTTTCTTTTGAGCTGTATCTTATAAATTTAATTCCTACGTTGCTATTAAACTTTAATTTACAGACGGAAATTAGCTTGGAAGTCATTGAAATACTCGCTGATTCTTGTGGACCATACCTTATTGAGGTAGGATTTTGAAAAATCTCCTTTCAACCCCAGTTGATGCTAAAATATTTGCAAAGTTTGGCAAAAGCAGTGCTTTTTTAATAAAGGAGTGAAATTCTCTAAGACAGCTATATTTTTTTGGTTTTCTGCTTCCGATAAAACATTCAGCCATGCTGCCAAGGTCTATTTTTCATGCTTCTTCCACTTATTTCAATATTATACGACCAAAATGGCAGATACTTTAAATCATAATCTTTATTGCCTACGGCAGTGTAGGTAGGTTTACGTCTAAAATGTTATCTTAAGACTCAACTTGAAATATCTTTCACAACAACAAAGAATAAAGATATTTCAAGAATTTTGTCGTTTTTAAAGAGTTTAGAAATAATTTAGTAATTTTAGAAATGTCTTTCTAATCCATACTGAATCTATCTATGTTACAAATAATAAAGCTGAAGAGTTTGTTTGTTTGAACGCGCTAATCTCTGGAACTACTAGCCGGATTTGAACAATCTTTTTGCGTTTAGTAGCCCAATTCTTGAGGAAGGTTAAGGGCTACTTAAAATCTTGCTAGGACCCTTAGGAACCGAGCAAATAAAAAATGAGTCAGAAAGAACAGTGAGTAATAAAGTAACAGCGCGGGGGGGAAATGTAGCTGTTAGTTTAGTAAGTATATTGTGGTGTATTATGACGTCACGGGCAGAAGCTAACATAAGTCGCAGAGTTGTTTTTAAATAACTCCTCTACTATATCAAAGCATTTAATTTCGGTTATTCAGAGCTACTAGTCTACTATGAACGTCCAAATATGAAAGCCTACTCAAACGAAACTGCAGACAGAAAACTATCTGTATTAAAATGTAGCTAAATCTCTCACTGAGTTACCAGTTCGTTGGCCGAAATTAATTTACGTTTTGGCCGAGAATTTAGAGATTTATGTGGTGCCGTACGTAGCACCGAAATATTAAGGTTTCTGTTTTCGCTCCGTACTTTGGATTAAAACGGGTTTTACTGATTCACTGTGCATCCGAATCCGTTCATAGGTTGAAATTATACAGAACACATTTTCCAATCAAAATTCTGTAAATACAGGAAAAATAAATAATTAGAGAACATTGAAGCTTTTAGAGCAAAAGGTTGTCTCATAAAGTTAAAAAAAACCGGTCAAGTCGACTCGGCTCGACTCGACATAAAGGGGTTTCGTACCACCGTACAATATTTAACACTATTTTTTATACTTTACTTTTATAGGAACCTTTAATGTTTAACTCTATTTTACGTTTATTCGTTGTTATAGCGACAATAGAAATACACACTTTGTGAAAATTTCATCTGACTACCTATTACGGTTCATGAGATACAGACGGACAACAGAGGTTCAGTAATAGGATTCCGTTGGTACTCACTGGGTATGGAACCTTAAAAAATGTCCTCTCGTATTATCCTATAATAAAATCTTCATTTAAGTACACCTTCTAGAAAATTTATAGACTGAAGAACTCGCTACCTTCACACACTAAGGCCCACTTACATCACAAATCACTTAATGCGTTTAGCGCTAAATATATTTAAAACATCATTTTGTTTCTGTCATCTTCAAACAATTAACAGATAGAACGATGTTTTAGTTTAGCACTAAACGCGTGCATCTACTGTAGTGCGTCAGGTTTGTTCACTGATGCGCACACTGTCGATTTCTTTGCGATAATGCGGAAGAAAGTTGCCACAGTAATATCCCGAGTGAGGGGAAGCAGCAAAAGCATTCTGAAGGTGTTTGCAGAGAGGCTGGATGGGCCTACAATGGGGAGGTTTACCAAGCTACATGTTGGCAACAAAGCTTGTTAAACCTTCCATTGATTCTGATTGTCATTTTCTTTTTAGTGTTCCTGCATGTTACTAAAATAGTTTTTAAGTAAGATGTAATACTAACACGCTATTCGCCTTGATGGCTGATAGTAAAATATTTTTATTTTATACTAGCTGCGCCCCGCGGTTTCACCCGCATAAGTTTCGATCCCGTAGGAATATCGGGATAAAAAGTATGCTTTATATTAGTCCTAGTTATAAAGCATCTGTGTGCCAAATTTCATCCAAATCGGTTCAGTAGTTTTTGCGTGTAAGAGTAACAAACTTCCATCCATCCATCCATCCATACAAACTTTCACGTTTATAATATTAGTAGGATAGTAGGATAGGATTTAAATAGGCTTTGCAGTAAAACTCATTTTTATTTTGTAAATTCATCACATTCCCTGTATTATGGGGATTGTGATGAATTTACAAAATATTATGGCATAAGCTACTAAAGGCGGGTCTACCAAGGGATTGCACCATCAAAAGCCTTGTGGGATATGAAAATAATTACTTTTGGCATTATCCTCTTTAAACCACCCATGGGAAGTAAGGCTGTTGTCTTAGGAGCGACGTAGTAGGTATTCTATGTAATGTTTTTTATTAATCAGCTTATTTATTTGTTACTAGCTTTTGCGCGCGGTTTTGCTCGCGTTGACGTCGGAAATTATCCCACAGGAGCGTACTACCAGGATAAAAAGTATCATATCCAAATAATATGTTAATCCAGGTTATAAACTATCAGTGTGCCAAATTTCATCTAATTCCGTCCAGTAGTTTTTCCGTGAATGAGTAACAAACATACAAACTTTCACATTTGTGAAAGATGATGATGATGTGATTTGTGTGTGTTTTTTTGTGTTTTGTTGTGTGTTTAGTAGGTAGGTTTCGCGTAGACAAAAAAATATTTAATGTAAAAAAATATATAAAGATCGAAGAGCACAAAGGTACTTTTTATTTCAACAAAAACTTCCAGCAGACCTGCTTGTATGGACTAGATGTCTGTTACAGACGATATGATAATCAAATGCAATAGTGGTACAGATGCTATTCCTATCGCATTGCTATTACTAGGCCATTGCACAATGAGGACTGAAGTCGACACTTAATACAATGTCTCGTGCTTCGTCTGTTTCCTTGACTTAAGCCCATACTGAAGCCAATACAGTAGGAACTTATAGCTAAACAAGTCTTGTGCCCGATGGGAACTTCCATAAACACTTTCACCCCCTATTAAACCCCTCTAAGGGATACATTTTCAAAAATACTTCCTTAGTGCTCATCTTCATTACATAAGGAACGCTTGTGCAAATTACTTCTTGGCAGAGCTTTGCGTTTTTCTGTCAGAGAATTCAACATTTTTATTAGGTAAGTAAATATAACCGCCAACTTTCATAAACATGAAATAATAAATCTCCCAGGTTCCTGGGATCACTAAGTTCTCCGTAATTCAGCCTCATAGCCATTACATCTGACTTTACACCTCAAGACGGATTACCCTGCCTGATCCATCACGATTAAATAGAACGTGTGCGCTGTATTATAGGCGTAAATCTCCCCAAACCGCACACTTTGTTCTCTCCTCTGTACCTGTGTACTGCTAACTGAAGTTTAACCACGAGTGTAGCGGTTAACGTGTTCGGTTTAAACGTCAGGGTCGCTAGCTAGTACTTCGTTGATGATAAGGTTCAACCCTTAAATGGGAATGCCCACCGACCATAGACACTTCGGCCCTGGGTGCACACATATAAAAGCACTAGTGCGCCCCGCAGTTTCAACCGTATTAATTTCGATCCCGTGGGAATATCGGGATAAAAAGTATCCTATGTGTTAATCCTGGTTATAAAGTATGTGTGTGCCAAATTTCATCCAAATCCGTTCAGTAGTTTTTGCGTGAAAAAGTAACAAACATTCATCCATCCATCCATTCATCCATACAAACTATCGCATTTATAATATTATTATAGTAGGATATGGAAATGATAATATGCAATTTAAAGAATGAAATGGTAAAGGAATTGGTTTAAAAAAAAAACAAACTCCGGATTGTTAAGAATTACAATGGTTTTTATTTTCACAAACACAGTTTTTTAACAATCATTTTACTGTAATACATACATACATTATTAAGTTTTGATTAGATCTGTAAGGTTTATGATCTTCTACATAATTTCTATCATATGTATAATCAGTATATCATCCAGAAATTGAGCAGGAGGGACAATATTAGTCTGATGCCGAGCCAACACGAGTGGCACACTACACAATTACTCGAAACTTGTACTTATTAAAGAAGTCATATTAATTAGATATTGATATTAGTTTAAGTCAACTCAATTAAAAAGCATTTCTCAGAGGAAGACGACAGTGATACATGGTTAAGAACATGGAACAACTATTTACATACCAATTAATTAAAGCGCCTCAAAGATTATAATTTTGTTTCTTTTAGTTTTTTAGTTGTTTATTTTTAATGTATTTTTAAGAACAGATAAAAATGACAGATAAATTGTGCAGTAGCGTTTTTGTTACAATCTAAAGAAATCATGGTAAATCAACTAGCAATTCGCTTGTTTTGTCATCTTAATACTTATCGAAAAACAACGAATAATATTGCCATTTTAATAATTACATTATAAAAATCGAAAGAAAAAAAGAGAATCGATTATATTTTGAACGGAATTCCTAATTGACAACACTTTTTGTTTTATCCACAAACCAATGATTTACGGAAATACCTTTCATTTCATTTTTATTTTTTCAGTACTTTTTATTTGTGCATAAAGAACAATGGCGAAAGTTTAGCTGACTTTAATTTGAGCGTCTAAAAGTGACTTATATACGAAGGCAGTTCTATTATTTTTCTACGTTTTTTCAAAGTATCACATTACCTAGTTAACTCCGGATAAAAAAATTATTTTGAATGAAAAGTTATTTGATTTTTTCATTGCCAATTAGTGATGCCATTTTGTATTTATTCTGCCAAGTGACAGTAAGTACAGTATTATTGTAATAAAATCAGTTTTAGTTTGTTGTTGTAACAAAAAGGAGTAAATGAATTAACAATAATGTTTATTTATAAGTGGAAGTGTTCTTTGTAGGGAGGTAAAAATATTGTAGTGTAAAAATAAATTAATTACTTTCAATTAATGACTGGCAAAAAGACTATTATCCCAAGTCGAAAAAAATATAAAGTCTTGGTTTGACAACTGTTGACTGTTCAATGGGGTTGCCAGGTCGCCAAACCTAATAGCCGGACAGAGTTTGGCCGGACATTTGGGTAGAAAGGCCGGACACCCTACATTATTGAGGATTTTGTGGCTCAGTATTAATAGGTACGACAAAAAAATTGTATGTAAAATCAAGCTTTTTTGATTATTGTCATAATCAGTCATCGGCGCTCGCTCGTTTGCGAAATGTAAAAAGCCTAACAAAAGCCGGACAAGCCAGACACCGTTTATTTTGACTGGACACGCAATCAGAAAGCCTACCTATGTCCGGGTTTATCCGGACGCCTGGCAACGCTAACCATAAACATAACCTACAAAAGTTCATGACTGAATTTCTATTATTCTCGGACTTCTCGAACAAAAATTCTTGCACAAGCTAATTCAGAAGTTGACGCCGAGTTAAACAAGATATTTTTCATTTAAAGACGCAAGAATTAAATCTCAGCTAAATTAATGTATGGGTGGCTGCCATTGTTCTTTGAATCTTGTTTGGATAAATGAATACCGCGATTAATAAACATAAAACTAGATGTTTTTTTTTTTAACAAAAGCAAATTTTTGGGCGTTTCATGGCCAAAAATAGGCATTTGCCTTTGTGTTTGACATTGAGGTTTTCTTCGTACCTGAACCGACAGCTGGGAAAATAAACGGCGTATTATATATGTAAACTTGGATTGGATTAAGTTTATATAGTAAAATTTACAACAAGATGGGCACTGTCAACTATCAGAGCTGACTGATTCCCTTTTTTCTATTCTTCTAAGGGCTGATTTTTCCATCGCTAAATAATTTTTATTCGAGAATTAAAATTGACGTTTGATAGATTTTGTATGAAAGAACTGTCAAAAATTCAAAATGATTCCTCAGATAAAATTATCTGGCATTGGCAAAATCAGCCCTAAGTACAAAATAGTGTTTGCTTCTTAATTTTATGTCATTCGTGGAGGTTGGTTGACGCAAAGTCATGCAAATAAAACCTCCACAGTACATAATAATAAAGTGAAGATGGACAGCTGATTTGCCAGCCAGAACACAGTGTGGGCAATGTTAAAAGTGTTCAAACAATTTTGAGTAGTGTCTTAAATAAAACTGATAAATATTGCATCGAGAGGTTACCAAGAAATCAATATAGCTACTTCGCAAAATGTATGGTTAATCTGCAGTTAATAGATACTATCTGGCAGTAAAATTCCTCCGCGTTTAGTAATAACTAGCTTCCGCCCGCGGCTTCGCCCGCGTTGATGTTGGAAATTACCCGGGAACGTGTGGACAAAAAGTAGCCTATGTCCTTCCCCAGGATGCCATCTATCTCTTTGCCAAATTTTACCGAAATCCGTGCACTTTCGAATTTATAAAATTAGTTTGGATAAAGGGGAAAGGGGAGGGGAGGGGGTATTAAAGGGTAAGGTGAGGCACTTCCGTGACGCCCGGGTGTCACCATTGCCAGGATCGCCCAGAGGACACGGTGGAGCACACGGTGGAGGTCTGCCCCGCTTGGGCGGAGCACCGCCGTGTCCTCGTAGAGGCGATCGGCAGCGGCAGCGGCCTCTCGGGCCCGGCCCTGGTGCAAGCCATGGTCCGGAGCGAGAGGGAGTGGGAGGCAGTCGCCTCCTTCTGCGAAGCAGTCATGCTAGCGAAGGAGGTGGCGGGACGGATGAGGGAGAGAGCCTCCCGTCCCAGCCGCCGCGGGAGACGCCCCGGGCGTCGGGAGTCGAGCGACGACTACCGGCCACCGTAGGCGCGGGCCTGCGGGCGGAGAGCAATGGGTAGCTCACCGCCCGATCAGGACCAGGCCCGTGCCGGACGGCGCGTAAGTGTTCCACGCGCGCCTCAAAGAGATGTCAGCATAACGAGGGGCCCCTTAGGGCCGAAGCCTGCCGGGGCAGCGGGATTGTCCGAAAGGGTTACCGCTACCCCGGAACATAAAGGGCGAAGGAAGGAACATGGGTGGGTTTTAGTCAGTAAGAGTCTGACACTCCCTTCCGCTCCACCCAGAGCGGGAGGGGTCATTTGATGATTTCCCATCCCAAAAAAAAAAAACCAAAAAAAAAAAAAAAAAAAGGCACTTCCGTGACCAAATTATACACTTCGATATAAATATTGAATAGCTTGTCATTTTTCACGATCATTAGTAAATACACAAGTTCCACAAAGGATTCAGCAGAAATAAAATAACGACGGTCGTCAGTAATAAAGAATAATGACGTAGCAATTGCTTTAATTGTCCTGGATAGAACTGATTGAGACAATTTTGCAACTGGCGATTGCAATTGACCCCATAACGTTCCTATTACGTGTCACACTTATATTGAATGGCTTCTACAAGGTCTGATGGTGATTTCGTTGATTGTTATTTGTTTAGATTTGGGTCAGCCAAATCTATTTGCGAAAAGAGGTGTTTTGATCTAAATTATAATCGATTGTAGCAAAAGGTACCCTAGCCTTTAAATATGTTGGGGTCGGCTTCTAGTCTAACCGGATGCAGCTGAATACCAGTATTTTACATGGAGCGACTGCCTATCTGACCTCCACAACCCATTTACAGGTGTAGCGAAATAAATAACAAACTTTTACACGTTTTAATTTGATTAAATAAAATAAAATATTAATAGAAACATAAGAAAAGAAACAGAACGAATATTATTTAAAAAAATTACGTTGTGTCGCCGACGCGGACGTTTTTTTGGTGTTCGACCCTATAATAAATTTTAAGTATTCTTGTTACGCGTCGATTAAGATACGTTGCAAACGTTCCTAAACTTACGTAACTAGATGAGTACGAGGACGACCTAATGGGTAATTTGCACCAAGTCAATTCGTTGTTAAGAAGCAAAATAATAATGTAAACGGTTAATTGGTAGTACATCAAGTAATAGGCTCAACTGAACACTAAGCTACATAAAATATGAAACTCCGGTCCTAGGCTCCACGCTGACAATCAGAAGGCTCCTCGCTGACCGGAATCAGAATTCTCTTAAATGTGCTGGTAGTGCGCAAGATGTTATGTTGGGTTCGATTCCTAACAGGAAGCTTGTAGACGTCTGGTACTAGGGTGGCGGGTAGGGCGAATTCTAGATCGCCCTACAGTCTTCGGACAAATCGAATCTTCACGCTTCGCCTCGAGACCACTTTTTAGTGATGTACAATACGTTTATTTGGAAAGAAAAGAATGGGATAAAATTTAGGAAACGATAAGAACTTTTGAATAATCAATAGGAAAGCAAACATACCCTTGAATCCAGTGGATGACCGCACAGAACTCGGTCAGTAAATTAATTCACTGTGAAAGCAGGAAAAAATAATATTTAGACTTCCGTCCTGTGTCCAAAAAATCCTTCAAATGAAAAATCTCGGTAAGAGAAAAGACATGTCACTTTTTGATTCAAAATTCAAAACCAATATGAAGAAAATAAACCTTCTGGTTAAAAATAAGGTTGGATTTGTTATAAAAGAAGGTCGTTCGTGATAAAATTATAATGTAGCATTTGCGAATGCTGCACTGGGTAATACGATACGGGTATGTAAAGATGGTCACCCATACACAGACCAACTGCAGCAAGCGTAGCTTAACCTGATCGATCGCCCAGCGAAGTCGCGGGCAAAAGCTAGTTTTTTAAATAAAATTTAATAATGTGAGATGCTGTCTATTGAGTATTTTCACTTTTTTTTTTTTTGTAAAAAACTATGATGCTCCTATGTAAAAGAATGACTCGCTTGGCTCGTTTCGGCACATGCCGTGAAAACTAGTTCGTCGATTACAAAAGATCGAAACAGGGCTAGGCCCCATAAACCTACCCTCGCCAAACGTTCTAAAGTTACATGCAGACATTCTTAACACACCCCTATTTTTCATATCACAAGTCTCACAACATTATTAAGATCCTGAATATTACGTGACAAAAATAACGCTTGAAAGAAAATGGAGGCACGCAGAATGGCTTCCGTACTACCCATATCACTGATATTGAAGATTTGTTTAGATAGACGTGCAAAGTCACATAAAATAAGGCTTAGAAGTATTAGCCGGGTTCTGTAGCTCATCACTTCTGAGTTTACGAAGTAATCCGTGAAGCAATCGATTCCAATATAAGAGGTATCGGTGCTTTCAACTTCGTAACTTATCGTTCAAGGTGAAAGAAATGTGATATGATGTACACTGTGCTTAAAGATGAATGTGGCTTAAAGATCATCATCGCTCGCAAGTAACAATAGTGTTGCGATGTCTTGTCTATACTTACTAGTTTGTTGTTCTTGTGATAGCTAACTGCATGCCAAAAAGGTAAAATACATTCCAGTAGTCATTAGCATTGACTGGCTGCCTGACCAGCGCCGTCGTCACATTATCGATGTTGTACTTTATTACCTAGCTGTTATTTACTAATTGACTCATTATGTTTTTATACAACGAAGAGTAGTGGTGGCCAAGTGGTAACAGCCGCGATTTACGAGTTGTAGGTTCGAACCCAGACAGGCATTTTAATTTGTGTAAATTATTTCATCACCACTGCTATCAAAACGGTAAAGGAAAACATCGTGAGGAAACCGGCATGTCCTAGAACCAAAAATTTGAAGACATTTGACATCTACCAACCCGCACTGGCCCGCGTACTGGATTAAGGCCTACTCCCTCTAACAGAGAGGACGCCTGTGTCCCAGCAGTCGGAACATCATAGGCTGATCATGTAATCTAAAACTGTCAAAAACACCTCTCATTTTCGTACATTTTTGGCAAGTTTTTGACATTGATTATAATCAATGTATAATCAATGTTATAAATTATCGCTGATTATGTGTACCATGAGTGTGGTTGGATATTTAGTTAGTACTTGATTGCTCGAAGTGTTTTAACAACCGGACAAGCATATTGAGGTCTTTATGAAGTTTATGTTTAAGTTTTGTTTTATTCTGTAATTAATAAAAATAAATACGTAACGGATTTTGCTATTAGCTGTAGAAAAGCTCAAATAAAAAGGTTTGTGTACTACTCACTTCTTCCTTACCTTTTTAAGAATACAGGAGAGATGTTATACTATGTTGTTTATTTGTAGTATCATAAACCGTAGCATCTGTTCGCATAGAAAAGTGTCGCCTCATGGGTTAACAGCGATACAAGGCAGTGGTCATAAATAAATCCCCCTCGACAGTAAGTAGCTAGTCTTTGGGTGGGGCCACTGAATAAACCAATAATGTTGACCTTTTCCTTCTCCGATTTTCTATAACCTTGTCACAATTCACTAGAGCCCTACTGGAAGCTTTTTGATGGTCAATGAACAGTTCGAAGTCTTATAGGTACGAGGAAGAAGTTGAAGAGTAGATAGGTGTAGGGAAATTACCCCCATATTTATAAATGATAAATGATTTATTTTCTGTAAATAGGTTTGTACAAACACTTTTACACGTCAATCATATTTTTTTTAAACTAGATGAGTTCGGCGTTTTCTATCTGACTACTCTGAGAAAAAAGGCCGAAATAAACTCAGAGGTTACAGTATCTTTTAAACCTTGGTCAGATCATGTGAAGACCATATAGATTGGTGTCTGAAGTGGTCTTTTGAGGAAAGAACCACACAGATTGAGTGGACCTGTCCAGTCAGTGCACGCATTTGTCAAAAATCGTGCAGCTCAACTCAGAACTTGAGGAGCTCAACGATTCGACGAACAATACCAAAGAAAGGACATTTAAACGTTAATAATAAACGTTACTTATGTTCTTCACCTCTGGCTTGCCTTTATTGACCGGCTGGAGTGAACAAAGACGAGGAACAGAGCTCCCACCTCTTTCTTGCCTTTATTGGCCGGCTTTGAGTGGAGATTCGCAAGAGCAAACGTGCGCGAAGGAAGGAAGTATTCCGGTAAGATGCTGGTAGGGATCTTGACCGTACTTCCGGGATTGTCCTGATAGCCGTGGATTACCTCTCCACTCCTCATAAGCACTTCAGGAAATGTGCTAGCGACCGTTTTCGGGGTCCATTATTGAGTGTGCAAGTCACCCCCTGCCATTATATCTGTGTAAAGAACATTGATCAGGCAGGGGCTATAGTTTTTCCACAGTCCTAGATAACCAGTTCACTTTAGCCACCCAAACTCATAACCCATCTTTGTTTCCATATCTTGCAATAGTCCTACACCAACCGGGGGTTGCCCTTGGATGCACTTGCATAGTCCAAACAAGGATAATCGTCGGTTGGTGCCTCATTTCATTGAAAATGTCTAACGGGCCTCTGCGAGTTGGCTTCGGCCTCTCGTACGCCTTCCAAAGGTCCGGGACCCCAGGATCTCGAGATATGTCAAAAACGCTACTTAAAGTTAAGTAATGATTAGCATCTGCTTAACCATCATTTTTTTGACGTTTAAACGTCTTTTAACTTCAAGCAACGTTGTTGTGTAAGTTGGTAGTCAACTTGTTTGACAATTTTTTTTTTACCCTGACTTTACCTACAAGTAGGTTGTTAGAACAAGTATAAATAAACTAAATGAAGAAAAATCAGTGGAGATATTAGTATCGCTAATTAGTACAATATTAGTGTATGAAAGGACTAGCTGCGCCCCGCGGTTTCACCCGCGTAAGTTTCGATCCCGTGGGAATATCGGGATAAAAAGTATCCTATGTGTTAATCCTGGTTATAAAGTATACGTGTGCCAAATATCATCCAAATGTACCAATATATCAGTCTTCAAAATGGTTCAGATTGAGATTGATGCGTGTGTTACGCAATTAGGGTGGTGGTTGGGCTACATTTGTCAAATAAAATAAATAGAGTAAGTTCCTTTATAGACTTTCAGTAATATTGTGTTTTTGTCAGCGTGTTCTTTCCCTTTTCCAAACGATTGAATTCCGATCCCAGAAGTTATGAATTTAAAATAAATTTCTTCCCGTTCAAAACCTTAAGCTTCGAAAGACAATCCTTGCCACGAACTTTCATCAATGATCGTTTAAATTGAAAAAGTTCAAAAGCTTTGAATTTTTTATTTATCTTAACTGTGTACCTACCTACCTATTGTTTGAAACCAACTTCTCTCTTAATCGAATGCGGCGAAACTAGAGTTGAAATATCTCCGTCGCTGAAGGGGAAATATTACGGACGTTCCTATTTCCACGACGGAGAGATATTTATTTAATTAAAAAGAAAACTTTCCCTTGAGTAAGATCGAAAGATGAAAATGTGTTTATCATTTTTTCTGTAGAAACATCTGTAAAAAGAAGTTCTACGAGTATTTTACCTTTGTAAAGGCAAGATTTTTCTTGAGCACAGTACATTATATATGTAACAGATGGATTGTCGACTCCACTGTTTTATATAACCACTAGCTGTTTTATAAAACAGGTCTGTTATGTAAAACAACGGTGGAAACAATAAATTAAACTTTATATATCTAATGAATGACGTTCCCAGTCTGAATACAAATTCAACCAAATATATCCAATAGTTCAGTCACCACTGATATCAAAGATTGGCAAAACCCATGGGCAGCCCCATCACCTTTGCCATTGTTTTCCTTTATTGTGGTATTGTTGTCTCGACCTTGTATATATATTGCCTTGCATTTGGACAATATACAATGAAATTGCTCAAAAAATTGCGATTACGTAAGTATTAATATAAGGTACTCCGTCAAATGACAGCTACTATTAAACTGAACTCCCTATTGGCTCTAATCTACGTCACGACACGGGCCCGACAAGCACAAAACTAGTTTATCTCAATAAGAATATAACTTTCAGTGTACCTAGAACCGAACAAAACCTGTTCCTCGAATGCCTCTGAAAATTGGCGCTTTTATAATAAAATCCAGATAGCATTTTCAGTGTCAGTCCGCCACTCGACCGTTTGAATGACTGCTATGAATTTTTATATAACCTAATTTAAAAATGCTTCCTGGGAGTAAAGAGCTCATGAAAATTAGTTCACCCTTTTTCGAGATGACCTGCACACAGACACACACATACCTACACAAGAGCGCCTACCGCAAACTTTATTTTTAGACTAATTGGAACTAACGAATCGATCGATATTGTCCTAAAATCCCTACTGATGGTAGGAATTTTACTCGCTAGCTGAAACTATCTAGGTACGGGAACGGAATTTGTGAATTAAAATGCCGGCTTTAAAACTCTAAAATGTTCGTGACATTCTTGACTCTGTCTCATAACTTTCTGAAAATTATAAAGCGAAAAATGCAGCCATTTCTCTACCCTAAAAATATAGTTGTGTTGTAATACCTCAAAGGAATACTTGCTTGTTTTTTAAGTCTTCTGATCTTATATTACTCTGACGATGTAGGGTAAATCTGTACTGTTTCGAGTCGGCAATTTATCTAGGTATAGAGTTTCTGAACACTCGTTTGGAGGGTCCGATAAAGGTGTTGAAAGAATATTTTATTATCGCTTTGTCTTTCTTTTTGTGGTCAAAGAGACACGTCTTTTGAACCTGTCTTGACAAATTTAATACTCAGCATTTTGTTATAGGATTAAGTTGCCTGTAATATGAACACTATGACTAACGTGACCTGTTTGGTTATTAAATTAACCTTGTCGGTAAGATTATGTTCCAGTCAATTTAATCAGCATAGTTAGATATATCTTGGCAAATACTTTGAACGTCTTAAAAGTAACTTCGCCATAACAATATTCAATTAGTTATGAAAAAACACAGGAGGTAAGCCTTTACCAGGTAAGTAGGTACTAACCTTTTTTTTATTAGTTAAGAATAACTGCAACAAATGCAACAAATGCAGACAAAAAAAAAGTTAACTGTAATTAGAAAATTACAGTTAACTTTTTTTTTGTCTGCATTTGTTTGTGTGACAAATAAACCTATTTTCTTGCTGTTTCTTTCTTTTATTATAGGCTTGTGTGGTCCCAATTCAGGGCAAAGGCCTCTCTTGGCTCTTTTCACTTTTCCCGGTCTACTGCGATTGTGGGCCAATCCTGTAAGAAGGAGTCCAGCTCATCCCGCTATCTCTTTCTGTATTTTCTCTTTTTTTTAGCTACGCTGAACCTAAAACGGGTAAAGTTTTCGCAGCTTTAAATAAAAATTACTCGCATACATTGCAATTATTAACGTTTCGTAGGCCACAAATATTCTCGTTTTATTAAGATGAGTAACAAATTAAAAACGTTGCCTAAAGCAAGGGATATTCTTTGAGCTCCCTTTGGGAGTAACATGTCATTTGAATATGCAAATTCCATCTTAGTTTAATTTCGTCCGACCATCTGCGACGGTTGGTACCATAACATTACGACTCGTTTCATAATGAGACGGGTTAGGCTTAGGAAACATAAACTACTGGTCGTAATTAAAACTAGTGCCACGAGAAGTGTAACTACGGCCTTACCCAGCAGATTAAAACACCCTCTTTATTTATTCGCTTAGTGCTGTAGGATCTTCAGTTGATCCGTCCTTGACTTTAAAATACCTATATCTATATATTTTCTTTCTTTCTTCTTTTCAAAATTACGGAGAGTTGGCTGTGGTTACCGCCATCACTTAGAGAATTTATTCCGGAAGGTTTATGTGTATATTACATTCATATTAAACTTAAATCCTACTAATATTATAAACGCGAAAGTTTGTATGGATGGATGGATTGATGGATGGATGGATGGATGTTTGTTACTCTTTCACGCATAAACCACTGAATGGATTTGGATGACATTTGGCAAACAGTTTAGTTTATAGCCAGGAAAAACGTTCCTCCTCAGTTTGAATTTCCACGTTAATATTAATTTTGGATGAGAATATCAACAGTAGCTCCGAGTAAAGTTAACAAAATGAAGATGAGTTCGAAACTTGATAGTTCGTCCCTGAACAGACTACCTGAGTGGATCAGACCTTTCGCAGGACGCTTCACCCGATGAACAATTTATAAATAAACTTTTAAATGTTCGTGTAACATTTTCTTTACCCTTTAAGACCTTTTTCGGAAACATGAAGGTGGCTGACTAAGTAGATAATAACGTAAATAATAATTGCCTCTTCTTGTAAATACAGCGGGGTAATTGCGTAACACACTAACAGTACACAGGCTTACATTTTGACAGTTCAACAACATTCATTAAGTAGGCAAACTTTTCGAACATTATGAAGCAATGGATTAGCAATACCCTTCAAATTGATTCAGATTGTGATATAATAGCGTGTTGCACAATTAGGGTGCAATTTATCTACACAAATACATAACTTGAGTGCTGTTAGTAAAATACAATTAGTTACGAATAAAGAAAAGCAGAACGTGTCTTAACTCTGATCGTGCCGTCATAACAAAATATAACATACATACTTTAACAGTCGTAGCAAGGGCATGTATGAAATACTATGTTCTGCCCCTGGCTTCGTTCGCGTGAAATTTTTTAATATATCCTATAGCTGTGCCCCGTAACTTCGTTTTTGATTAGCGTTCATTGAGATTCCTTTTCTTTTTGTTCGGCTCTTATGGGTCGTAGCGTGATGTTAAAAAGCCTCTTTCAAAGTTGGACTATCAAATGCAAAAAGTATGTTTCAAATCCGGCTGGTAGTTCCAGAGATTATTGCTTTAAAACAAACTCTTCAGCTTTATTATGTTAGTATCGATTCATATCTACCCATAAAAGATAAAGATCATTTACAAAATATCTTATCTTTACCTTTTATCGAATAAATTAATCTACCTTCGTTACGTTATTACAGTAAATAAATACCTTAATACTTTTTTTATGTCTCCCAACTGAGGTCCTCTCTAAAGATTCCAACCCGTTTCCATTTCTCACTATGTTAATTTTAGTGGTCCTGAAAAAACTTTTCCATGATCATTTATAACCTACCTGAAGATTTTGTAAGTTACATAATCCATCAATCTTTCAACGATAAGAAACGTCTCCAGAAATGTATAAAAATTCTGATCACATTTTCCAACAAGTTGTTTTATCAGAATGATAATGTTCACACTACGAAAGCCTAAAAAGCAGTACATCCATCTTAATTATTTATGGGGAAGGTATCGATCCATTTTACCCGGCATCTGCTAACTGACGCCCGTCTCCCAAATCCCTCCTTATACAATGCGCACGCCATCGCTTCGGCAAAACACAAAGAACATTTTTGTCGCGAGTTTGTGCGTTATTCAAATCTGTGCGGTTCTTTCCTCAAAAGACCATTTCAGACACCAATCTTCATAGTCTTCAAAATTATCTGACCAAGACTATTTCCGGATTTTTTTATATACACATTGACATTGATAAATTTTACATATATACATGAATATTTATTTTTTAAAGTAGGTATTTATTTTAATGATGTTGAATGTGAAGAACTATGTGGGTTAATTTTCTTTAGTCTTTATTTTTTATCAGTTAGTTTTACTCATGGTCTGGCTGTTTGGGTAATTTATGCGGCCTACCCAAATGTCACTTTTTTGGTATTGTTCATCGAATTGTTGAGCTCCTTAAGTTTTGAATTGAGCTGCATTATTACTGACAAATGCGTGCACTAAGTGGACAGATCCACTTAATTTGTGTGGTTGGGTGGTGTCAATCTACATGGCCTTCACATGGTCTGACCAAGATTATGTCTGGACTTTAAAAGAGACTGTGACCTCTGAGTTTGTTTCGGTTTCTTCTCTGAGTAGTGAGATAGGAACCGCGACCTCATCTAATTATTAAAAATATGATTGACGTATAAAAGTGTTTGTACAAACCTACTTACAAAATAAAATCATTTATCATTAATACTGTTTCTAGAGTGCGATAGTTTGTCTTAAGAATAGAATAGGATAGAAATACTCTTTATTATGTACACCATAAATATTACAGATATAAATCTAGGTGTGACACAATGGGCGGTCTTGTCGCTAAGTGATCTAAGAGTAGGCCGTAAGCAAAATTGTCTATCGTAAATTAGATTTTTCATGAAATTGATAAGACTTACTCGTAGGTATAAAATAAATGGAAACAATTTTGCTGGTTGTCAATAGAACAATTTTAATCTGCAGGATCTTTTTTTTATCTGCTGGTTTTTTTTAGAGTTACGAGTAGATACTCTGCCTATAGACGGTTCTGGCTCAGAACAAGACAAGTTAAAACAATTTAGGCTATTGTAGGCATATAGTTTGGCCTATTGTAAACGGAACAGTTTCGCCAAGCCAATTAAAACAATTTCGTTGGGCCAAAACAAAATAGTTTTGTCTCATTCACACACATTTTGTACAGCTCCTAAAGTATTCATAGAAATGTTGTGGTGTAATAAAGGTATTATCAAATCCATACTAATATGAAAGATCTCTTTTCTCAATCGGTATTTTATGAGAAAATCGAATGTTGCGTAAGTGTAAGGTTTTTAAGCTTGTGGCTCTACACGTCATCATTATTTTCATAAAGAGATAGTCTGTCTTGTCTTCAGTCTGCGCACTGCCTTACGACTCCTTGCCAACTTTGTAGCAACATTATTTTGTTATCTAATCCAGTCCTGGCTATAATTTTGGCTCTGATACAGGTATTATCTTTCCCTTTGTTATTTTATTTCTAATTTCATATTGATCCCGTCCGGATTTACTTGTGTATTGTATCGTGAAGAATAAATACAGTAAAGCCAATTTGTAAAGACAATACCTACCTATATACAGGGTGGCAGGGACATCGACGCGCAAGCGTCGTGAAAAGGTTACACCTGATGCCATAAATAAAATTACGAAAGTCATTCATAGCGAAAATGACGGGTCAAAAAAAATTTACATTTTTGAGTGCCCAATGTATTGCAAACAACGCGGTCAAAACGCTCCGCAGATGACGCGCGCGCGCGCGTTACCTACCGCGATACCGCGCGCTGCCCTTTCGAGTTGTATTTACATTGCTGTTTTAAGTGAAACAAGTGAATTTACGATTTTTTATTTAAAAATCTCATTGGGTTAGATAGAACTAATGATTTTATACAGTTTACAGTAAAAAAAACGTAAAACGTAAGAAAAAGCCGACGAAAAATTTCAACGCAACGGGGTCCAGAATCATGTACTGAATCCATGGTAAGCGGTTTCGCGTCGATGTGCCTGCCACCCTGTATTTAACTGACTTATTTTGTGTTACATTTTAATAGTAAAGTAGATTGGAAAATTATTGTCTAAAATCACGCTTATAAATGTAACCGTTTAATATAAATGTTCAGCCGTTTGGTAAATTGATTCCAATTAATCGTTTTCTTTGCTACCTATATTCGCCAAATGGCATTCGATTACCGAAAGCGAAGTAGTATGTATCTTAGGGCAGATTTTCAATAGTCAGATAACTTTTATCTGAGGATTAAATATTGCGATTTGACATTTGCTGTATAGAAAATATGTCAAACTATCATAATTATTCTTCAGATAAAAATATCTGACTATTAAAAAAATAAATAAGGGCTGATTTTTTAATCATCTGATGATAATTTTATTCGAGGAATCATTTTGAAATTTTGACAGTTATTTCATATAAAAACTGTCAAACGTCAATTTTATTCCTCGAATAAAAGGTATCTGGCGTTGGAAAAATCAGCCCTAATTAAAGTAAGTATCTACAGACTTTTTGACTTCTTACACTTTTCTCTAATAAACAAAGAGTAAAGCCATCAATCAGAAACTCAAACAGAAAACTAATTTAATTACAACTAGAATCCATCGTAAAGCCCCTTTGTATTCCACAAATCTATTTGTTTAAACCGAATTCAATTGTTTTCCAACGAGTTTTGACATTACTTTACTGAAATATGACATTTACAACACTACTCAGGGTTATTGGGGCTGAAAACCAAATGAATAGAAAACCCAAAAATAATTCAATAGCGAAGAAACTTGCCTGTGAAACTGCAATTAAGTAAATTATATCGCCTTTATTTAATCATTCCTTGACAGAATACCTAGATTCCTTAGTAGAATCCGATAAAATGAAACCTGGGAAAACTAATTATTGTGTTCAAATATAAAACCATATTTTAACGTTTCTAGTGCCAAATTCCATCCAAATCCGTTCAGCAGTAACTTGTTTGTTTGTCTAGATGTATGTTCCGGAGTGGCGCAAACTCCGGAACATACATCTAGACAAACAAACAAGTTACTATTTTATTATAATATGTAAGTACATAAATAACTGACACAAGGATCTGTAGGCGCTTGTTTTGATAAACATTGGTGAACGATTTTTTTTTGTGAAATTGTATTAAAAAAAACAAAATGGCGGCGTTAGTTTCGATTTTCCTCACGTGCCCCAGTAACCTTGTAGAGAAAAACATAGATAGGTTTTAAAATACATTACTGACCTAGCTACAAATATCGGTAGGCGCTTGAATGACATTAACAAGGGGCATTGTTGGTAAACATTGGTGAACTTTTTTTGTGAAATTGTATTTTAAAACAAAATGGCGGCGTTAGTTCCGATTTTGGTCACACACCACAATAACCTTGTAGCGCTATACACAAAGTTCTCTAATATCTAGATTATGTGAAAAAGTACCTACTTTCGAAGATCTAAAAGGATTTTGTTCGTGCGGTCTGAAACCGATATACCGATATCCATGGGTATAGCCGGCCCCGGGGACCGACTGAACTCGTAAACTTTTACACCCTACCCTCTAACCGGGACAATTTGAATGGAATTCAAGCATTGGTGGAGTAAATACCGGAATTCATTAGTGAAATCTATATTTATTATTTAAGGAGTAAACACCATGATGGAATTCATTCGTGAAATTTATCTTTATTATTTATGGAATAAATGCCATGATGGAATTCATTAGTGAAATCAGGGTGGCAGGGATATCGACGCGCAAACTTTAGCCATGAATTCAACACATGTTCGGTTATCAAAAAAAAAAAATCTGCTGTTAAGAAAGTGCAACCGGTCGATTCTGTAAAAATCTCACCGTGAAAACTCAAGTGAAGTGAGCTTGATGTGAGCTGTCAGTAGTATCAATCCCTAGCCTTAGTTGGAATGACAGCTCACTCCACGCTCACTTCACCTAAGTTTTCACGGTGAGATGGTTACAGAATCGCACTGTTGTACCTACGCGGTGAAAATGTATGGAACAGCTGTTTTTTTTTAATAACTGACGAAATATTCCAAAGGGGATTCAGAATCATGTACTGAATTCATGGTAATAGGCTGCGTGTCCCCGCCACAACATTGAGGTTCGAATATGTTGCCGTTCAATGCAATGCACAACGTGCACTACAATAATTTAAATAGATTTACCTACAAATATTTCACAGTTTTGTACCTGCAGGGAACGAATCGGTTTTCTTTTCATCTTGTCTCAAAACCTTGACGGAGATAAACCTATATACCAATAATAAAGCTGAAGAGTTTGTTTGTTTGACCGCGCTAATCTCTGAAACTACCAGTCGGATTAAAAAAACTCTATTTGTATTTGATAGCCCAATCCTTGAGGAATGCCATAGGCTATTTATCATCACGCTACGACCCTTCGAAGCCAAGCAAAAAGAAAAAAGTCGGAAAGAAACCTAAGCGAAAACAAAGTAATAACGGGAGTGGGCGATGCGATGCGACGGAGCGGGTCGGGGAAATAAGAAATTTCACGCGGACGAAGTCGTGGGTCGAAGCTAGTAAATAATGAAACGAAATATTTTTTTAAAATTAATGGTAACTTGATGAATATTATTTTGTTTCAACTAACAGCCGCCCAAAATGATAAAGTAGTCGGAGAAAATAATCTCGTTAGACTCAGTATGATCCATATACGAGAAAATTCGTCTAATCTTGCGAAAAATGTGCGCGGTATTTCTTTTAGCACGATCAGTACCTACGTATCTAATATCAAAAATTGCAAAATAAGATTATTACTTTTCATACCAAATAGACATTTTAATATACTTAGAAGGATATTACTCTGTATCTGGGGGCACGGTAGTGCCCCCGCCAAGACGAGCCAAGCGAAGCACAAGGGCACTACTTACCTTTTCTCGAAGCGCTTCGTCGTTTTTTTGAACCCTTATAACTTGGGTTTGGTTGATGATTCTTAAAATATAATGTGATCTACCCAGATGCCGCTGAAATATTCCTCGGGGATTAATACCAGTACCTTTATGACGCAACCTTTCCAATCTTTTTGCCCTTTTCGCGTTATTTTTATCCAGTTATTTTAATATTGTATTATATATTACCAAACTGGATTCTTTTAATGGACATTACGTAGGCTGAACCAAAGAAAGGCTGGAAACGATTATGTAGGTCCCAAATATTTTTGGGATGTTTCACTTCACTTTATATAATTTAGGTTGTACTTTATAGGAGAGGGAAGAAATAAACCAAAGGTTCTCGTGTTAACAAAATTACATTGCTTTATTGACAGCAATTGTTGATTGATTTAAAGCCAGCTGGGATTGTGTGGAGATTGTCTGTACCTTTCCTTACCAGAATTTTTCCCTTAACAGCTTAGTCCAGTACGCACGGGCGCGTTTTTCCCGCGGCGATTTTTTTGTCGCGCAATGGATTTTCCACGTACTGCTCAGCGCCGAGAGTTTAAAATCCAACAGTGGGTTTTTTGACGCGCTGGGATACGCTCTGTTGGGTTCTCAATGCTCGGATAAACACCGAGAGTTGAAAATCCAGTGCTCTATAAAATCCCGCCGCGATATTTTTAAGTCCGTGTGAACGTGGGTTGAAATAAAAACTTTTCAGAAGAAAATGATAAATGATGTTTATTCTGTAAATTGGTTTCAACAAACACACGTCAAAAAAAAAATTAATACTAGATGAAGTCTGTCGAAAGGAGAGCAACCTTGGACGTGTTCCGGTGTTGAAATTTAAGGATGATCCCTGTTCTGGAATATTCATGACCTTACGCATTTTTTCGCGAAATTGAGATGTTCTTAGGTTTTTGCCATCTGCAGGTAAGTGTCAGGTTGTATGTTGGTTAAAATATGATTCGCGACCGTAACAAATATGAATTTACAGAATTATAATCGTTGGAATCAGCAATACAACTCCTTGAGTTAGAATTGGCCTCGAATGTTATGATTTCACAAAAAAGTCATTCAATAGGATAATATATTAGAACTTATATTGATGATTGTTATGATTATCTTATCCTACTTCCTACTTATCCTACTAATCCTACTATCCTATCCTACTAATCCTATTAATATTATAAACGTGAAAGTTTTTATGGATGGATGGATGTTTGTTACTCTTTCACGCAAAAACTACTAAACGGATTTGGATGAAATTTGGCACACAGATAGTTTATAACCAGGATTAACACAGGATACTTTTTATCCCGATATTCCCACGGGATCGAAACTTATGCGGGTGAAACCGCGGGGCGCAGCTAGTAATTCTATAAAATATTTGTTACGGCCGCGAATCATATTTAGATCAACATACGACTTGCAAATTGCAAAAAACAAAAAAAAAATGAATTACGCGGGGTACCCTGACGCTGTTGCTTTGATCAGCTGTTCATCGAATTCATTTTTTCATTCCTAAAATGCGGGTAATTCCTTTTACATTCACGTACTATGATTCTCACCGTGTCACATGTAGTTATGTAGGCATGTAATACATGTTTTTTTTTTTTCTGGTGGGAAATCATCAAATGACCCCTCCCGCTCTGGGTGGAGCGGAAGGGAGTGTCAGACTCTTACTGACTAAAACCCACCCATGTTCCTTCCTTCGCCCTTTATGTTCCGGGGTAGCGGTAACCCTTTCGGACAATCCCGCTAGGTAATACCTACATGTGTCACGTCATGTTATTACGAGGTGCCGCCGTGTCCTGGTGTGCTGGTGCCCCGTAACGTCCCGCTGCCATTATCGAATGATGTGAAATGCCACTGAACTTGAGTGTTTCATTTAGGTAGTCTGGTATTCCGATAAATTTGTGAGTCGCGAATAAAACAAGGATATATTTAATGGTACAGTGCGGCCGGCGAGAGAATGCATTTCTGACACCTGTCAGTTGCATACAAAGGAATACGTGTTTTGCGAATTTGATCTTTATTATCTACTAGAATTGTCGCACTGATCATCGCTATGATTGTCAGGAACGTATTCTCTCGACGGCCGGCAAATTGTCAATTTCTTTCTATTCCCGTTGGACTTATGGTCGCAAGCGCAACTGTTGAGGGGTCCTGGGTTCGATTCCCAGGTCAGGTTAACTGTTATTGAGTTTTTCTATTAAGAATTTCTTAGTAACAGCCTAGAGTAACAGCCAGAACCTTTATTTCAGCCGTTTTGAACGTTTCGGGCCGTACAAAATTCATGGATAGAAATATTTTTTCTCTTCGAAATTGAATCTCTCCAAACAAATTAAAGAAAAATATTTTATCTTCAAATAACATGAGTACCGTGGCCTTCCCGTAACGGGATCGGGATGTTTTAAACAAACAGGATTTGCCGAATAAAAACTAACTTGAAACGCTCCTAACTACGTGTTCCTGGACGGCATCCAAATGAAATTATTCGGGTTGTGTCCTCAAACTGTGGCTGTAAATGGCAATGGTGTTGCTACGTGACCCAATGAGACAGTTAGAGAGGGTAGGTACAGACGCCAGCACATCAAGCTACTACAATCTGTCAAATTTCTTTAATTAATTTACAACTTTATCGCTAAAGCATTAGGTTCAAGGTTGATTGGGAACATTTGACAGTTTCGGATAGCTTGATGTGCTGGCGTCTGTACAATTGGCCTCAAAAGATGTATACATCGATAAAAAATCATTTAACTATCTACAATCTTCATTCCATTACATAAAACATATTGCATACTATCTTCTGCCAGTGACATCATCATGAAATTTCTTGTTCCCGACCCGTCCCGTCGCATAGTATCGCCTGCAAGCGCTAGTACTTCGTTACTGATTTTATTTCGTTTTTCTCGGCTTGAGGGTCCCAACGTGACTTTGAATTACCTTCCTCAAGAATTGGACTATCAAATGCAAAAAGAGTTTTTCAAATCAGACTGGTAGTTCCAGAGATTAGCGTGTTCAAACAAACATACAAACTTCAACTTTATTATTAGTACCTGTAGATAGAGATTAGATATAGATATGGTACTTAATTTTAGCTACACATTGAAATATCGTGAAACACACATTGTAGACAATTAAATGAATTCTCGTAGAAGCCTCGAAAAGATGTACCTATACATATAGGTACATCTTTTCGAGGCTGACTATACTATAGAGAGTTCCTCGTTGCCTTGTGTATGCTCTTGTCGTTCGACATAATGTTCCCATTATATGCTCGTTTGCAGGAATGTTCTAACTAATTTTGAGTGTTCTGGCTTTTATTAGTAAGTACGCTAATTCTAATTAATGTAATGTCATTCATTTCTTCTTAGCGTAGTGTGGGACGCCTCCCAGCTAGATGGACTGACGACTTAAAGAAGGTGACTGCGGGTGGATGCGGAAGCCGAAGGACAGGGTGTTGTGGTGCAGCCTGGGAGAAGCCTATGTTCATCAGTGGACTGCGATAGACTGAGTCGATGTTGATTCATTTCTTCGGTGGATTTCTTTACAATATAATTCTCTAAAATGGTTTTACAAGACTATAAGCTCGATCCTAAGATAAGTATTATTATAAATTACTTAATATTCATGAACTTAGCTGTGTGTTTTTCATCCAAATCCGTTCAGCCTTTTTTGCGCCAATCCGGTGCATACATCCGGTCAAACAGACAAACGGATCTAAAAACTATATTTACAGCATCAGACTCGTTCCCACACCTCGTAGCAATAACTTTGTTTAAAAAAACGCAATCGCAAAATTAAATGCTAACAAATTACAAGAATACCAAAAAACAAGGTACCAACATAACGAAAAATAAAAAATGAAACATACCAAGGGCTGATTTTTCAATCGACAGATAATTCTTATTCGTGGAATAAATTTGACGTCTGACAGATTCCGTATGGAAGAACTGTCAAAAATTCAAAATTATTCCTCGGATAAAATTATCTGGCGTTGGAAAAATCAGCCTTAAAATAAATTAAGTGTCAGTATGAAGCCATATACACACAACATCGAATTTAAACTTTGTATGATACGGCTCAGGCTACGTGGAGCGACGATCTTCGCAGGATGGGTGGTAGCAGCTGGATGAGAGTTGCTGAAAATCGAGTTGAATGGCGTACAATAGTGGAGGCCTATGTCCAGCAGTGGACTGCTATAGGCTGATGATGAGGATGATGTGGCCACGTATGTCTTTGTATGCACAGACGCCAGCAGGTCAAGCTACCCGAAACTGTCAAATTTTCCCAATCAACCTTGAACCTTAATGCTTTAGCGATAAAGTTGAAAATCTATTAAAGGAATTTGACAGATTGTAGTAGCTTGATGTGCTGGCGTCTGTACATTAGTAGACACTCTTAAAATAAACGGACATAACAAACACTTTGCAAACTAAAACTCAATAGAACCTAACAAAACCATTAGGTAAGTATCTAAACTACCACATTATATTCAATGAAAGTTCACGGCTGCAAGTTCCAGCAATTAGGTTAAGAGACACGACCGTATCTATGAATAGACAAGGGCTACACTAAAACATAGGTAGTTATTTCTCATTACTTTGGCGTATACTGCTATAGATTATTTAATAGGGGTCACCGAAAAGTCCCAAACAGTGGGGTTATTTGGGACTTTCCGATACCATAATAAATCGATTAAAACTTACTTATACCCTGCCCATTAGGTTCACCGTTTTTTGACAGCTGTCTTAGAACGTACATATTCCAGATTACGTAAAATTTATAGTAAATATAATAACGTACGTGTATCAATCAATGTATTGTGTGTTGCTGCAATCACTAGTTTCATCTGTCAAAAAACGGTTTACCTAATGGACAGGGTATAACATAGCATTCATGAATTTCCCGAAAGGGTAGGCAGAGGTATAGTAAACTGATTATGAATTTTGTATGCCTCAATGGCGAGACATAGCAGACCTATATGCATAACTATACTGTATCATCTTACTTTACCTATGTTCTACAATAAATTAATTTGAATTTGAATTTGAATATTTCGCCAGTTATGATTAATTCCCATGTATTAGGATAGGGGTTTTTGCTATTAACCATGCACTAATCTTAACTGGATTACTAACGAAAACGAACTACGATCCTGATTAAGTATGAACCCTTCGTATACCGGAACGTGGATCCTCGCGAAACAAAATAGCTTTTTAATTCAAGTTGTAATTACGGTATTCAACCGGTTAATCAGGTAGGTGGTGGTTCTGTAGTTTCTGCCCACCTCCATGGGAAGAAGCCGTGAGTTTATGCATATATGTATGTAAATTCTTACTTCAATTTCCTAATAGACCCCAATAATACTGGCCGGTCCGAAAGATTGTCACAATCTCAAAATGTCTATACATTCATGTCAATCATGACTTAATTACGACGTAGTTTTAAATAAGTATGTTTTCAATTACAATTATAGTACCTACTATAATTGATTAAATATATATTTGAACTAGCTGTGCCCCGCGGTTTCACTCGCATAAGTTTCGATCCCGTGGGAATATCGGGATAAATAGTATCATATGTGTTAATCCTGGTTATAAATTATCTATGTGCCAAATTTCATCCAAATCCATTTTTTTTTATAAAACTTCCCTATATACTACGTTTGCAGTTTTGGTCTCAGTAGCCCTCGGCGCCCGACCCACCGTGTCTCATCGCACCACCCGCCCGATTTTTCTGACTTTTTTTTATTTTCACTCGGCTCCTACGGGTCGTAGCGTGATGATAAATTGTCTAAGATTTTTTTTATATACCTTCTTCAAAAATCCGGCTATCAAATGCAAAAAGAATTTTTCAAATCCGACTGACAGTTCCATAGATTAGCGCGTCCAAACAAAAAAAAAATCAAACAAACCCTTCTGCTTTATTATACCTATAGGGTGGCCCATTTATAGTGGTCCAATTTTTTTATGCCAAGGACAACGACTAGAACACCATCGTTTAGTCGTCGGATAGGCTAGACGTAACATATTATTATGTATGTTCCGCGAAAAACAGCACTTCAGAAGTTGTGATTTTTTAAATTTATTTTCTTAAAATCTCTACTTTAGTCATGTAAACCTCTTTGGATTGAAAACCTCTCCACTTTAGTCATGTAAACCTCTATAGATCCTACTAATATTATAAACGTGAAAGTTTGTATGGATGGGTGGATGGATGGGTGGATGGATGGGTGAATGGATGTTTGTTCTCTTTCACGCAAAAAACTACTGAACGGATTTGGATGAAATTTGGCATACAGTTGATTTATAACCAGGATTAACACATAGGATACTTTTTATCCCGATATTCCCACGGGATCGAAACTTATGCGGGTGAAACCGCGGGGCGCAGCTAGTCAACAATAAAACAGGCTTACACTCAAAAAAAAATGTTGGACCACTATAAATAGGCCACCGTGTATTAAATATATATTATATAGGTAAGTATAGATATAGCTTTTTATAGCGAGGGCTGATCAGTAATTAGCCTTTAATGGAAATGGACAGCAATTATTGACCGTGTACACAGTCAGATTGATTTGTTATTATGGAACTTTACGGAACAATATTTGAATAACTAAATTGATTGCACTCTGGAACTTTCCACTAATTGCTAAATGGAAACAGCCAGAATTGTTAACTAAGATTTACCGTTTAACTACTGGTTGCCTGCGGTTTGACTCGCATACTAGGAAATCTATTGCATGTACCTCGATAAAGAAAATACATTTACTTAGAACATACTAAAAGGTACACAACACAACATTTTATACTACATTTAAAAAAAAACTACCTTTTGGAAAGGGCGACTAGAATCAATTCTATTTTGTTGTATGTAAAGGACAATGACCAAAAGTCGTACCAATAAGTCTCATGCATCAAGATCAAAATATTATAGTAATTATTTTCATAATCTTAGACGACATTACGCGTCGGCCATTTGATTTTTGAACAGGGAATTTAATTCAAAGTAAAAAAGTGTTTATGTTGTTATTCCCTTTACATGACGTTCCGTTTCCCTATAACCTTGAATTTTGAAAGTGTCATGATCACGTCTTTAAAAAATCATGCAAAAAATTATACTTTGCCGATTCTACATTAATTAAAAACAACTAGAATAAAATAGAATAGATTTTTTTATTTAAACGATTATCATTTTTTTAGAGCAATAATGGCGGTTCGTGAATGACATGTTAAACAAAATAAAGTACCTAGTTTTTAGGATATTTCGATTTTTTTTTAAATCGCCAAAACCCGGGTTTTGTTTACAAAAAGAACTTTTGTCGGAGTTAATATGATAAGTAGACTACACTTATCATATTAACTCCGACAAAAGTGCTTTCTGTAAAAAACAAAGGTTGACTTTGATGCTGTATGGTACGGGATTTCATACATCGATGAGCCAATGCTCATCGATGTATGAAATCCCGTACCATACACACACACCACACACACTTTTGAACGTCAAAGGACAATTCCTTTGACGTTTAAAAGTGTCTTTTATGTACCTACCTATTTAAAATAAATCCTTTGTCTTTAAAAAGAAGAAAATATAAAAAGGAAAACAAATAAAAAGTGTAAAGAGAGATTGTAAGACTACGAAATATATTTATTTAGGTTAGGGATATTTTAGGTAATCTAAAATACCTGTGTGCAAATCCGTTCAGTCGTTGAAGTGTGATTATTTGTTACTTCATTTACTTCGTGGTTACTTCACATCTAAACTTACAAATTATTGATAGTAGACCATTATTTCGTGTTTATAAATGAAGGAATTATAGTTCTACGAAAAAGCGACGCCTGCATTGCCCTTTAAACTATTTCTTTTTTATTCGATTCCAAATATATTCAAAGTGCAAATAAATATGCAGCCAGTATCGATCGTAACCTTTAAGAACGGAAACATCTGTTGGTGGTACGTATCTGTTCCACTACATACTCGTACTAACACAAGTAGGTAAGTACCGAGTTTACGACGAGGCGCCGGAACCAGAGGAACTCGGCCATATGTCTCTACGACTATTCTCGTACAAGTACTCTCAATAACCATAAAACGCGGCAATCAACACACTAGTTTCGTGAAAAAACATAATATAACTCGATCCTGTCGATTCCTTCTTTTATGACGTGCCTAGTTAATTTGTACGAACATTTTTCACGACGTAAATCGTGCCGTTATCGGCGACAACTAAACTAAAAAAGCCGCAAACTAGTTCGGAACAAAAAACTGTGTAACTCAAAGCTTCAGTGGAAATATTAACATTGCTCGTTAAGCATACGCGTCGTAAGGGGCTAGTGAAACTCGAGCAATAAATAAGAGAATTTATATTAGCGGGGCTATTTACGCGTCTAGAGTATAACTCATTGTTCACAAAGACGGCAGCCGAGCCGAGATAAGAGGTTTGACGAGACTCGTCGCAATCTGAGGCTCAAATCTAGTAACTGACGACCCAGATTAAGCTATAGTGCACCGTCGTCATCTTAAATATTTCTCCCGCCAGCATCTTGCTGCCATTCCATTTTGAAAATACAACTTTGTTCATTTAAAACTGTAGGCACCTTAGTGTGCACACGAGTGACACGAGTCTACAACAGAGTCAACTACAACCGTCCACGCGTGTCGGCGACAGCCAAAGACGCGTCGCAGGCGTGTTGGCGGCAGCCGTCTTCAACATGCCGCTGGTGTATTTGAGCACCGTACTCAAATACATAAGCGACACTTTGTCGCCGACACAAAGCCGCGTCGACGCTTGCAGTTGCCTCGTGTCGTCGACACATGTTGCTCGTGAGTATGCATACCTAGGTAGGTTAGGTACAGTCACAGAAATGGATTGCTTAGCAAATTAAGGAGGATGCGCTAAGATAGCCCGCGAAATTCAAATTGACTTACGTTTTTTGCAATTTGCAGAAGGCCAATTCCCGTAACTAAAAACGTTCAAAATCTAGTCGCAATCTCATCTCAGCGACAATCAAAAACTTGTCAAAAATGTAGGGAAATCTTTCGCCTTAGATATTCAAACCACAACTGTCATTCTTTGTCAGTCGTATGACACGGCTTAAATATTACATTTTGTACATTTCGTAGAGGTTTATCCGCTAAACAATACATTTCCCTGAATATTAAGAAACCCTCGATGTTATTTACGTGTTGTTAAAATCAGAAACCATAAACTCATTGCGATTATTCAATTAAAGATCTTTTAATCTGCCGACCGGCACAGCTAAGTAACAGCCGTTACCAGGATGAAATAAAATAGACGCTTTATTCTGAGCGGAAACAGACTCCGATTGTGAAGAAATTCTTTGTAGAAGCAAAGCTTTCTATAGAGTAGATTAATCAATTTTACAATTCCTACATTATTACCATTTTAAAAGGGATGAATTTTTGTTATTTATTAATCATAAGTCAGTTTCAATTTGAGCCTTCTTTCCACTTCATTTCATCTAACAAAGTCCGGTTCTCAAAGCAAAGCGCGCTCCAGAAATGTGACAAGAAAAATGAAGACGAAGAAACCATGTAATGAGTTAAGATTTTTGTAAAAATTTGTGACGTGGTGTTACTCTGAGGCGAGTAGTATGTAGGGTAGGTAAACGTTGCCGCTGCGCCGCGGCGCCGGCCGTATCGACCGCCGCCTGTTGAATGCCGACAACCCCCTTCGCCACCCTCGACACCCCAAGACCTTAACGCCCCTTCCACTTTTCACGTGCTTAAAATAGAGGCGTGCAATGTCGATATTTCAAACATTAGCCTGTCACAGGACACTGAGCGTAAGTAATTCAACACAGAGAGCATTAAATACGAGGGATTAATCCCTTTGTACGTTTGCGCACGGTTTTATTTATACATCCAAACATAATTAGGGATCCCGAAGGATTCTCGTACTAACAATATGTTTGATAGAGCAGTAAGGTTATAAAGTCCGTGTTATAGTAATAACTGTTTACTTAGGCACCGTATATAGGGTCAAATACAATATGTGTTAGCGGTTAGTAGGCAAAGTGTGAGTCTGCAGTGTCAGCTGGGGTGATAGACCCAGAACTATAAATAACTGTAGCTAGAGATATTAGATAGGGCCACAAATGAGAAGGTAGCTTGTAGAATTAATGTTCATGATGAGACGTATTCTGTTACAAATTCCATTTGTATAATACAGAGGACTTGCCTCTCTATGACCTTTGAGTATCAGCCGTCTTGTGAGTAGTTTTGAACTTTAATTAAAATCTAGGCCAATGTCACGTACACTTCAGTGTGAAATTACATAGCTACATATCATGTTTTGCGGTAACATGAAACTTTCCAACAAGATAAGGATCGTCTTCAACGAATAGCTCTTTAGAAACACGTAAGATTTAAGATACATCCTGTACTTGAAATGTTTCATAATATTGATAAAATATTGAACATATTGTACAAAAATGTAGGTAACTCGTCAATGTCTTCGCAGACGTAATTTTTGTTTGAAGGATAATAAAATAGAGTTCCTACGCGTACAAAATAATATCGTTACAAATGAAACGACTATTAAAAATTCATCGCTGTCTAGATACCTACTGAATCTTCAGCAGCTTACTAAAAGGTCAGACATGAAAATAAAATGAACTAAAATAATGGCTAATACGAAATGTAGTGGGTGGAAAGATTAATGGACTGCTGAAATTTGCATCTATAATAACAGCTTTGAGCCTTTGTTTACGTGGAGTTAATAAGTTTCTGTCAGATAAGATCCAACACCTAGTAGACTCAACTTTCAAAGTTATTAATTCTCTTCGCCTACATAGTTTAAATAGCGACTACCTACTTATAAAATTGAGACGGTGGAAATTTCTGCGTGGAATATACTGTGAATCGTCGTTTATTTAAATTTTAATAAAGAAAATCAATTAATACTCGTAATAAGAACCCCTACAGAAAATTTAATTTTGAAATCGTACATCATGCAGCACACCTGGCTAATCGGCTCCGGTAAAATTAATCCATTTAATTAATATTCAAGAAAATTGTAGAGTAACACAAACATAATAATAAATTGATGCTCTTTCCTGTAAGGCAACAGAAACAAAGGCATAATATTCAGGGCTAGTAAACAAATACTAGCTTTACCAAAAAAAAGTAGGACGGTAGTTTTGCAAGTATTTTGGTACTCAGCCACAAGAGCGACATCTATCCACTGTTGCTAGAATCTCTTGGGCTTGTTAACAACCAGTCTTCATGGCTGCTAACGTGTAACAACGCCATCTATCGGAATTTTCTATAATTTAATGGAAAGTGATGTTCAAAGTTTCAGCTCTGGAAAAGCATGTTGGCGTATTGTTGGTTTTCCGTTAGATGGCGTTTGTGACGCGAAACCTAAAACGAATTTAATGACTCATGGATAATTTTGAAACGACAGAATACATAGTTTGACGCTTTAATGAGAACGGTGATTAATTGATAACGTAAAAACCTTTCTATAGGTTGGCATTTTGTTATACTTAAGTACCTACGTTTTTTGGTTTCAGATCATACTTGACGGGTCGAAGTCACAAGAATCCGGTATTCAGTATTACGGGCAGGGAAGGACCAGTCTTGTGGCGATGATTGAGTCCCGGCTATGTGCAGCAATTGACGTCTTTTTTCTGAGATGATAATAAAGAAAGAAAGAAAGAAAAAGTATTTATTGCGACTCGTACAGGAATATAAACTAAACTAAACACAGTTAAAAATAAAAAAAATAGAACAAATATTGACATACTTAAACAAATACACACACACACACACACACACATGCACACACACACACATGCACACACACACACACACACACACACACACACACAAACACATTGACAAATATTGATATTTATAATGATGACATCGTAGGTAATGAAGACCTTAAATAACTTTTTTTTTTATTACTGAATGGGCCTGCTCGTGACCTCGATCACGCCTGATGGAAAGCGATGGATGGGGTCTGTGATGGAACGAGCGTGCCCAAAAGGTCCATGTTCACCTTTGCTTTGAAAGCAGACGGGTTAAATGTGGAAGAGAACACAGATGCTGGCAGAGAGTTCCACACTTTGGCTTTCAACTTTACGCATAATGTAAAAATGTTGTATAATATATTACGTAGGTACCTAAACAATCCATGCTTGCTAAAACGAACTCCGCAAACTAACTATTGAAATTCCATTATTTGAAAATAAAGTCTGGATCCTGCTTGCAGCGTTAAGTAAATACATTAGAACTATTTAGAACTGATAATGGATATTAAGTATGTAAAGCCTTGAATAGTCGTTAAAGCAGATCAAAATCCTTGCGGTCCTTTTACATAAAACACTTTTATGGTATTATTTTTAAAATTATAAAAGTAATTTCCCTTAGATATCTTAGACATAGATATATTGTTTCTCAAGATTGTTTATCTTTTGGGGCTTGAATAACAATAAGGTTGCTGTCGAGTTGCTGCCACAGACAAGTTTGCCAAAAGTATTGTGCTCTTTATTCTCGTTACAATAAGGTTGCTGTTAAATT
The DNA here is from genome assembly GCA_911387795.2 of Apamea monoglypha. Taxonomy (NCBI): domain Eukaryota; kingdom Metazoa; phylum Arthropoda; class Insecta; order Lepidoptera; family Noctuidae; genus Apamea; species Apamea monoglypha. The sequence continues at coordinate 9,462,872 of OU426918.1, forward strand.
GCTGCTGTCAGAGGCTACTGTAGGTACTCGTACACTCAACGTCACTCAAAACGGAGTTGTCACAGACGTCCTCAAGTTGAGGACACAATTTGAAAGAAAAAAGATGAATGAAATCTAAAAACAAATGAATACGTTTTGTTTGTAACTCGCTGTTCCATATTTTGAACGCTTTATTTACAAGTGTGTTATTTTTAAAGCTGCAGTTTCTTCTACTTAAAATGCACGTTGTAGCATGTATGTTTATTATTATTTCCTGTACAAACATAATGTAACTGCAATCGACTGCGTCTGAAAACGTGACTCCACAATAAACAGACAATGTCTTTGAAATAACAAGACTTTGAATCTTTTACATAAGAATGTATACAGTAGGAAGTACAATGGCGTGTTCTTAGGGTCTATTTTTAGTAATCCTTGGACTGACTACAACTGTTACTGCGCCACAAAAGGAAGACAAAGAAACTTTATATGTATACAAGGTGTAACAGAATAAACGCAACTCCTGAAAGTGGTTTGTCCATAAATGACTACTGAATCGATCTAATTACCTTATAATCTATCGATCTAATGCTTTTAATATGGGTATTTTTGTTAATTATATATTTTACCAAACTGACCACCCATTCAGCCAAAGAAAATTAAATCTTATTTCAGGGCAATAATACTCAATTTTAAATGCATACAGTACTTGTAGGGTCAACACGATTTTCTTTTTATAATAATAGCATTAAAAAAATAGTTTTGGTCATTGTATTAAGCTTTTCACTCAATACTCTAATGGGTGCATCTAATTTGTGTATATTGTGAGGTCTTGCGTTAATTATGTTACATCCTTCCTACTAATATGTATTACTAGCTGCGCCCCGGGGTTTCACTCGCATAAATTTCGATCCCGTGGGAATATCGGGAGAAAAAAAAGTGTCCTGTGTTAATCCTGGTTATAAACTATCTGTGTGCCAAATTTCATCCAAATCCTTTCAGTAGTTTTGGCGTGAAAGAGTAACAAACATCCATCCATCCACCCATCCATCCGTACAAACTTTCACGTTTATAATATTAGAGTAGGAAGTAGGATAAACGCGAAAGTTTGTATGGATGGATGGATGTTTGTTACTCTTTCACGCCAAAATTACTGAACGGATTTGGATGAAATTTGGTACACAGATAGTTTATAAACAGGATAACCACATAGGATACTTTTTATCCCGATATTTACACGGGATCGAAACTTATGCGGGTGAGACCGCGGGGTGCAGCTAGTACCTATTGTATAGTAAAGTTTGTTTCATGATATTATAAAGCGGTTCTGTGTAATAGTTAAGTGTGTGTGACGTTTAACCTTACGAAGTTAAAGAGGCGTTACGAGGCTTTATACATATAATATATTGAACGATGAAAGGGAACTAGGTTTATGCAGTGGAAAGTCTTTACGTTCGTATAATGCCTTTATCGTTACGGATATAAATTTCTCTATTTTATAGCGAGTTATTTACGAGTATGGGTTTTGAACTAGTAACATAAAGAACTTGAGTAACGCCTCAAAGTTATTGTTTATTCACGGTGGCAGGGATATTGTGAGGAAAACTTTTACATTTTTAATAAATCGACGAAAAACTTTAATTTTCTTCTTAGGGCTGATTTTTGAATCGCCAGATAACTTTTATCTGAGGAATAAAAATGGTGATTTGACATATTTTCTATTCAAAAACTGTCACACTGTCATATTTATTCCTCAGATAAAACTTATCTGACGATTGATAAATCAGCAGTCAATCGATGGAATATGTAAAAATATGTTATTATGTTAGTGTAGCTGTGCCCGCGACTTCGTTCGCTTGGATGTTGGAAAACAATAATGTGTCTTTTTTGCTAATTATTTTTCTAAAATAAGTTCACCCTAAGATACTCTTTATAATATTAGCTATCTGCCAGTGAAAGTTATGTCAAAATCGGTACAGCCGTTTCGGAGATTAGCCGGTACAAACAAACAGACAAACAAAATTAAAAAAAAAAAATGTATTTTATAAATACAGTATAGTATATGCCATAGATATCCGAGAGATATGCCGTCACTGCATATTTGTTCTAGATCAAGTGTCGTCACATTTTCCCCGGTCCGGAAACTCCCACAAAAACAAAATAAATATGTAGATACGACACACATGATCAAAAGGGGCGGCTTTTTTGGCACACAAGACAATAATAAACACTTTTGTGCTTTTGTGCTATCTTATTGCATACAAATGCTCAAAAGGGGCGGGTACTAGAAAGTATAGATACAGTCACTGAATGCACACATGCAATTCTAGCATCAACTAGGGAAGAGGAGTTAGTATAAATATTTGATCGATAAAAATATCGATAGAAACCAAGTACAAAAAAGAGATATGTTTTTTGGGGTTTGGGTGTATTTCGTATTATTTATTTTTTCTGCTTTTCAATGTGGTATAAACCAATAAAACCAAATCATGTAAAAATGTAATATATTTGTTTGCAAATGACATTTCTACGTGTAATGTATTGTAGGATATCGGCAAAATCATTGGGCAGCAGCTTAGCTTGCATATCAAACCCTTATGGCAAACTCTATCAAAAGCTTGTGCCACATTTAGAAATACGACGGAGCAGAACTTTTACCTTTTCCTGTTGAACATAATGAATAATTTATTGACCCGTGAAGTGTAAATACTTGGACAATTTCTGACGCTTTGATAATTTAGGTGTTACATTCTTAACCAAAAAATGTAGGCGAATATCAATATATTTTTCCATCACAAAAGTCAAGTGGATAATATGATTATCCATCGGGTCTTGTTCAAACTGGTGAAAATCAATAATAATTTCGTATTTTGAAAAATTAACAATTATCGATATCCATACCTCAGCGCTACGCATCACTACTGCATAGTTTGACATGGATCCGTTACTAGGCAATAGTCTCATATACGTTTACATAGAATGATAGTATGTAGGCGACACGAACCACGCCTACAAGCCATATCCCTCGATATCCATGATATATGCTTTCATATGCATCTAGTAAAAAGCTGTTATTTTGACATTCCAAACAGACACTTTAATTTTATTTATTTGTATGTATAGATATAGATGTGATGAGTTCAGTACAGTGGCCACGGCGATCGCACAGTCAGTAAATTTTTTAGGTCTTCAGAAGCATGGTTTGATAAGGAGCACCGCATTCGCATTGGGTGTCCCTTGTGTGTAATAATCCATTCCGCTAAACTGTGCTTGCTTGTGCTATTGTGCTAGTCGCCTACTTGGATCCGCAGTCAATTAATGGTGCTTGCAACACTGGGACTCTAAAACCAAGTATGTATAGTAAAACTTTTCATTACAATCTCCAGCGAGTATACTGAAAATACTGTACACATCAATTTATTCAAGAAATGTTCAACGTGTGAGACCTCTTTTATCTGTTCTGTGTGTGAGACCAATGCACATAAACTTGCAATAATACATAAGTCAACGCGTAGCATCGGTTACCTGCTACGACAGCGTAGCCGTAGCCCGGCGTAGCGTTGATATCAAAGTACCTTTGCTACGTCGTAGCGTCAGGGGATTTCAAATTATTTTTACATTTACATTTTTCACATTCATTCATTTTTTTTCATTTTTTACATTTTTTTTACTTTTTGCGTAATGGTTTATTTCTGTCATTTCCTTTTAAAGTACCTAGATTCATTGATAAAGATAAAATTAAATTCGACAACGATTTTTATCAACTTAATTCTTCCATCTGTTTTTCCTAGTTCACACAATCTGTTCACTTTACTATAAATAGACCCAAAACCACAGACGAAGGGAACAAAAGCCGACCAAATAAACCATTAAGTTACTCGGAGGCAAGCCTGCCAGGGTTTCACAGTAGAGGAATTCGATTTCGTCAAATACTGCTGCGTAGAAGTTTGCTAGCGGCTCGCGTCAAAAAGATCACAGATAGGCCTGTGACGGCCAGACCTACACTTTGTATACATTAAATTCATGTCTAAGTATTACGTAGCCCATGAAGATTGTATTGGTCTAGATCTTTTGTATTTTGAATCAGGTCTAAGCAAGTGTACATATGGATTACGATGACTCAGCGTAGATAAAATATATAGGTAAATAATTAAATGAGTGGACTGTGTAAATATGATGATTACGTATATTACGATATAAGAAGACAAGTATTTAAACGGCAAATATCGGTCGACGTAGCTTGTTGTCGGGCACTGGCCCTAGAATCGGTGAATCACGGTTAAAATTAAAAGGCCCCTGTATATTAACCGACCCCGTGAGATTCATACTTTATAGTGCTAGTTTAACGTTTCATAATAAACCAATAATTTGAAACCAACCATTTTGTTTTTTTTTTTTAATTTATTTTGTACATTTTGTGTAAGTAGGGGTTTCTGGCTAAATAATAACAGCCGCACGGGTCGATCAACTACGTTTGCCACCGTCGGTCCCTGGATGGCCTCGGAAAGCACGTTAAGCCGTTGGTGCCGGCTGTCATTCATGGATTGTTGACAGTCGTTACGGGTCGTCACAAGCCCGAAATTCTTATATTACCCAGTAACTGGGTTGTGGAGGTCAGATAGCCAGTCGTTCCATGTAAAATAATGGTACTCAACATCCGGTTAGACTGGCAGCCGACCCCAACATGATTGGGAAAAGGCTAAGCAAATTGATTGAGTAATTACCCGCAACTGCTGACCTTTTCCAGTTTTAAGATAGAGCTATGAGATAGACAGTAATCTAAGACTAAAAAAACGAACCGTTCCCTACAGAACCCTAGAAACTATTCGATAAAGATTTCTTCCATTTTCCGATAACTTTTTCTACAGCGAGTCCGGATTAAACAAGAAGAAAGTCTGACAATAAAGTATGAAAGGACTTCATTTATTTTATAATATCTCGCGTAAGCCTTGATTTTTTATAATGGTCTAGCCTGTAAAGCCTCCGTGTTCTAAAAAGCAATTGACAACTTCTGACAACAAAAAAGTTTATTTTTATTTTTATAAAACTAATGAAACTTATTAACTAATGGACGATTCTCATACAGGGTGATAAGGTCATCAACGCGCAAACTGTTACCGTGGATTCAGAATATGATTCTAAACCTTGGACATGACGTGTCTGCGTTTCAAATGCGTCTTGTCACCGCTATGAGAAAAGTTCATAATTATTATGACGCGCACACTGCAATGAAGATAGCACAATAGTAAGTATAAATAGAGGTATGAGAAACAGGGTGTAAAGTTCACTCATACTCTATAGAAAAGGGAGGATACTCCAACCAGACGGTAAGTTTGCAACCTACACTGCATTACACCTTTAAAGGGTGTATTCTGAAACTTGGCAACGTCGCAAATAGCTGTCAAATTATTCGCATTGTTTATCATTTAATGAAAAATATATATAATTATATAATTAATTCCTATTCATTAACCCCTTCTACTATATAAACACTCTATACACGTCCTGCAGTTTCCGTAGTCTAACATATTCTGCCTGTGTGATTTGCACATAAGTACCTCCGTTTTGTGGATTTACCATTTATGTACTAGTTCGAGAACGAAAGGTAGCTATTTGCATGAAACTTTTCCCGCTCTTGTTGAATTTTGTCTCCCCCACATTTACATTGAAAGCATTTAGCGAGAAACTTCCCACTCGTAGGCACAGACAAATTTCAACGATGGCATTTCACCGTGACGTCAAAGATTTGGTTGCGCATCGACTAACCAAAGAATAGCTCTATCTCTGTCCTCTAGGCAAAGTGGGAAAGAGACGACTCCACACAACTAGTGACTATTTATATCTATGTTTTTGTTGTAGGTATCTAAGTGCGAGGCCGCTGCTTTACGACGCCTGATCGGTGACGCTGTATCATCCTTCATACAAATCACAGTGATATACCACACGGTGCGTTGCGACAACTTGCAACGTTGCGACGCACGCTCAACGGAAGACCAGAGAAACGAAGCAGGAAAGGATGTTGCGGGGCGATACCGAGGGTCGAAGTGTAATTGTAGCGCAGTACAGTGTTGCTTGTACTAAAAAAAACTGACACACTCAACAACGAGACGCTGTGACGTCGTAGTAAGCGGCGTTGCGTTGCGACACCGCATTGCCCGTGTGGCACTCGGTGCGTTAAAATCATAGCGGTGCGGTGACGCAACGCACCGGCAACGCTCGTGTGGCCTCAATCTAATTCCCCAAGTCCTATTTTCTACGGTAAATGTTCTGATTTGCACACAGTCTCATAACTGTTTACGTTTATAAATTGTTCCTGCTTTTGCTACATAACGTATATCTACCCTTCTCACTTTGAGGTACACCGACAATTTATGTATGTATGTCATGACTCACGTTCTGCCATTTTGTGGTAGCTTACTCATCAACTCGTTCGTATTGTTTGGACAGGAACATAATGTACTAAGTAAGATACAGCTATGCGGCGAAAACTGGGAAATTGACAATCTTGTAGTTTGGCTTTACCAAAGACGTTACATATTATGTGTTCTGCATCACATCAGTGGGTCAATTCTCGTAATTCGAACGTTCACAGTCTGAGGGGCAATTCTGGTAAATATAAGAACGTTCACTGTCTGATCTCAGTCTCAACCTGTCAAAAATACGTCAAATTTCCCTACATTTTGACAAGTTTTTGACATTTTTTTGTCGCCGAGATGAGACTGCGACTAGATTTTTATCGTTTTAAATAATGAAAATTCTTCCTAATTCCTGCTGATCTCAGTCTCAATCTGTCAAGAATACTTCTAATTTCCCTACATTTTGACAAGTTTTTGACATTGGTTTATCGCCGAGATGAGACTGCGACTAGATTTTGAGCATTTTAAATTACGAGAATTGGTAGGTGTCCCTTGGACGGAATGAACAAGATGTAATAATCAAATTTAAATGGTCATTGTACAGACGCCAGCACATCATGCTACTACAATCTGTCAAATTTCTTTAATAAATTTTCAACTTTATCATTATAGCATTAAGCTTCAAGGTTGATTGGGAAAATTAGACAGTTTCGGGTAGCTTGACCTGCTGGCGTCTGTACGCAGTTCTAAACTCGGGTCCTGTAACCCCACGGTATAAAACATGTTGTGGCTACTATTTTCATTTATTGCTTACGCGTTTTTTTGTAATGATTAGTTTCATACAAAACTTGTCAAAAATGTGAACAAAATACTTAACAAGAAATGTCTGAAACAACGTCAATACACATCGTTTTATACACGACACGTTTTCGAGAAGTTTTTTACAAGACTTGTTGAAAATAAAGACCACAACTTGTATACACTTGTTACTTGTTGTTGCTTGTTATTGTAAACACGGAGTAGGAGAGTACTTGAAACAGCAACAGAATGAAACGCCTTGAAGAAATATTGCAAATGGGTGACCAAAATTAGCCTGTCCCTTCTCTGGGCCTCTATTTTTTGCCACTTTCATTCCATTAACGCGAGATTCAAGATATGAATTTACTCAATTCATAACAAATGGGTTACACTGAAAATACTTCTCTATAAATAGGTCAAACCACATGTGTGAAAAACGCAGCAGAAAAAGTTTGACGTCATGAAAAGTGATGAATCAATAAAACATTTTACCCTTTCCACATTATACTCGTAGTACTAGTTTCAACTCCCCTAGGGCAAAAATTTGGTAGCCCAATTTTGCTCGCATATACGATGTCTTGTAAAGATTTTCCGGCCCCTGATAATGTGACAATAATGTTCTTTTTTATGGAGAAAACAGCTGTATACGTAATAATAGAATAGAACGATGAAGATTCATTCCCATTAACGCGAGATTCAAGATATGAATTGCCTCAATTTATAACAAATGAGTTACACAGAAAATACGTTTCTATAAATAGGTCAAACCACATGTGTGACAAACGCAACAGAAAAAGTTTGACGGCATAAAAAGTGAAGAATCAGTACAATATTTTACCCTTTCCACATTGTAGTACTATTTTCAATTCCCCTAGGGCAAAACATTGGTAGCCCGATTTTGCTCGTATACACGTTGTTTTGTAAAGATTTTCCGGCCCCTGATAATGTGACAATAATGTTTTGTTTTATGGATAAAACATGTGTATACGTGAGAATAGAATAGAACAGAATACTCTTTATTATGGGCCCCTCTATTAATATTTATTTACCCCTATTTTCCCTTGTAAAATTTCTACATTTATACTCTGATGTATGTACATACATCAGAGTATAAATGTAGAAATTTTACAAGGGAAAATAGGGGTAAATAAATATTAATAGAGGGGCCCGTGGCTAAATAATAACAGCCGCACGGGTCGATCAATCAGGTTAAGCTACGCTTGCCGGGGTTGGTCTGTGGATGGGTGACCACTTTTACATACCAAGACCCCTCCGTGCCTCGGAAAGCACGTTAAGCGTTTGGTCCCGGCTGTCATCTTTGACGGTCATTACTGGTAGTCAAAAGCCCGAAAGTCTGACAACCAGTCTTACCATGGGGTATCGTATTACCCAGTAACTGGGTTGTGGAGGTCAGATAGGCAGTCGCTCCATGTAAAATACTGGTATTCAGCTGCATCCGGTTAGACTGGAAGCCGACCCCAACATAGTTGGGAAAAGGCTAGGCAGATGATGATGAATCCCTATTCAAACAAGTTTTAAACACACTGTGTTTAAAACTTGTTTTAGATGAGAAACATATCTTACTGGTGCTAACGTGACGCTCACAAGACATTAAAAAAATTAATTTAGAACTAGAACACTGTGTTATTGAAGGATAACAATTTTGGTTTAGGCATCATAGCATCGAAACACCAATCTCAAAGATCGACAATACATTTCATCGGGTAAGTTGGATGTTGTATAATATGTTACATGCATCAAAGAAAAATGGGTTTAAACCTTACAAGCAGTGGATACTGTAGAAAGCCGCCGAGAGAAATTTCATAGATACTTTGGTACTTGCTTTGATAGATTTGTAATTTAAGTTAATTTGGGAGCTTCGACTATTGTTTTAGCAAAGAGGTCGTGGACTGGGATCCCAAAACTTCCAGACTCGACTTTCGAACGGAACTTTTTAATTGTCAACGGGTCAGTAGGGTCGGTCAGTTAGAAAGATGAAGCTGGTTGCCCATTCCAAAGCGTAGTAGGTTCCTATGGAGAAGAACGGATAAGAAACACCACGGACACTCATTTCATCATCATATTTCATCATAAAAATATTTTATAGTTACAACATTCATGTTGAAATTATTACACGTGGGAACTTTGGATGCAGAACTTTAAAAGCGTCAATAATACAATACCCTAATTTTGACGTGAGTAGTCGTTCTGTCACTCATCAGTGAGTTGTATTGTATGTGTATCAATTCTAATTTAATTGGCTACAGAAGCATTCTCTCCATTACTGTGGTCGTCACTCAGTCAAACCAGTGCCAAATAATGTCCAAATCAAATTCTTATTTCTACAATTATTGCTTCTGCAAGTTTGTTGGGCGCTCGCGCCAGGTGCTCACAATATTAAAACTAATTATATATTAAGCTACATAATAACTAATTACTTCCGTGTTTTTAAAAGATTGCATGACGACAACTGCTACAGTAAATGAATGAGCAGTGTGTTTTATTCATAGTCTATATTTTGTGAATTGTCATATAATTCTTTTTTCGTGATAAAATCTCCCGCAATCATCGTTTTTTCTGTGTTTGAACTTTCCTTGTCGGACATTAGATATCTTTGTGATTTATTAGCTGAATGTACTACGTATATACTATGTGTCGCTACAGTGGGCTAGTGGCCAGTAATCATAAAAATTATAACAACATAAAATAATTCGTAATTTGAAAGTACCGTACCGGAGAAAAGGAAAGAGAGGTATTTCCTTCAATTCACCTACTCTTTGCACGTTATACGTTTTAATTTTATTTTTGATGCGATGTGATGATCCATGACCCCGGCAAATGACCCTTTCGCTACAGTTCTATAAGTAGGTTGCTCCAAGATGCTATTTTAGAAAATTGAAAACGTTTTCAATTTTCATTAACGTATAATAAAATTAAAATATATTAGTAAAACGAAAACGTGAAACCGTATACGTGTGTTAAATCAATGACGCCATGAATGCGCCACACTGTAAATGTATTCTGGTTTTTCATACAGTGTAAGTTTCATACAGATTGATATTCGATAGGTATGTCTTTTCTTCAGGGAACACTGGGCCTGCACGCACTGACTTATGAGTTACAACTCGTAGGTCGTGAGTTGGAACCCAGGCAGGCACTTTACTTTGTGTAAATTATTTCATCACCTGCTCTCAAAACGGTGAAGGAAAACATCGTGAGAAAACCGGCATGTCCTAGAACCACAAATTCGAAGACATGTGACATTCACCAACCCGCACTGGGACCGCGTGGTGGATTATGGCCCACTCCCTCTCACAGAGAGGAGGCCTGTGTTCCAGCAGTGGGAACATTATAGGCTGATTATGTTATGTTATATATCTTTTCTTAGAGTGCTTTTAAGGCACCTTCAAAGAGTCTGGCCTCAGGTGATTGATTAATTTCAAGTCCAGAGGTGGATCAAGAATGCCTGGTAAATAATATAATTAAGTGGGACTGAATTCGTTTTTCTTAGGTAAACTTTATTCAGATTCTACAACTCTCAAACTTCGTAGGCATCCAGGTAATTAAAATTAAATTTTAGTCAACTCTAGTCTGCAAATTCCTGGATTCAATATTTGACAGCAAACGAAAGAGTGCAGCATATTAGGTTACAAACTGGAACAATTGGATTGGAAACACTACACTGCGTTTCAAAAAGCCAATTACTGTAAACCCGAAAAAAATCGTAATTCTGTAAATCGAATAACACAAAGAGTGAATATGGTCCAATTAGCCCTTCGTATGTATTCGGAACGAGGATCCACGCAAGACAATGGGTTTTTTTTCTGTAATTACGTCAATCAACCGGACAAATAACAAAACTTACTTAAAATTATAAAACAACAAAAGTATTATTAACAAGATATAAATTCTGGTTAGACCGGAAGCCGACCCCAACATAGCTGGGAAAAGGCTAAGCAGATGATATAAATATACTCATCAAAATAATAGTCATGCAAATTCTAATTCAAATATAAAGACAATACAATTTAGATTTCGGAATTGAGATAAGAAAAGCAATGACACGACAGTGACAAGAATTCTAAATAACTTCGATGATTCACGAAAACGAATGCCCCAATGCGATGGACCCTGAATAAAGATGAAGATTAAAAAGGAAAAAGATGTTTCTTAAATAAAACCGAAATACTGATGGGGAATAACAACAAGAAAAATCCTTTTTTATTCTTCCATTCTTTGGAAGACAGTCCTATTGGGTAAGTATAGGTGGTTCATGAAACATGAGAGCTTATTATTTTTTATGTTACCAACTTCCTTATAGATTCGACATATTTATGATGACACTGACTTTCCACCAGTTTCCTCGTTATAAGTGAAAGCTTTATCAACGTAAACCTACAAACAAAAACATGTTTCATAACTTAAAAGTTTGAATGTTCTTTTATTTTATTTTTTATTGTCTTCATGATTTTGTTAGGTTTAATGTCATTTTTTATTGTTTGTATTTCCTGTGCAAACCCAAATAAAATATTTTTCTTTTCTTTCATAACACGTGGACACAAAAATAAACATGAAAAATTACTCGGAAACCTTTCTCGATTATGTTAGAACATTTAAAAATCAGCTCTGTTTAACATTAAAATTGTTTAATTTTTTTTTGATAATATGTTTATTAAAAAGTAAACGATGAATTATAAAGCCATCGTATGTTTATCAAAAGTAAACAGGGAATCATAAAGCCATCGATCCATCATGCGTTGACTGAAGTAATAAACAAACAGACCACGCGAGTAATGACTTCTGGGCTTTGAACGTATTTTTAGTCGCCTATGAAAATGTTTTATACAATTGGGGACTACTGATGGAGCTGCAACACCGCAAACTCCAATATCCATTGCTTGATTTACGCCTTGGAACAAGAAGACGACAGGTTCATCACGAGCAATGTAAGTCGCTCAGCTGTTAGTTCGATCTAAAAGCTTTGACTATTTGATCTTGTTTATCAAACACAGACTCCCAATTCGCACTTGCCAATGAAACCGGTTATGAAGCCGTAACTCTCTAGTTGTTTGAACAGAGTTTAATTATTCAGCGGTACCAATATCCTGTGTCTTTGAATTCAACATTTGTCAAGTCATGCCCTCGTAAAATGCGAAATGTTTTCCTTTGTCAAAGTATTTATGAGACCTTGATTCCATAGAGTGATAAGCGAACAATGGAAAAACGTCCGGATATAACTAATTATATTTATTGGTAGTAGGTTGAAGATATCATAGTCCAGGAATATTAGGGGTTTCACCTCGGAATGAGAGTCAGCTATAAAGTTGTATAAACCTTTATTTTAGGCACCCGAAAACTTGTCTTAAAACCTACTTATCGTAGGGTGTCCGCGACTACAGATATTCCAAGGTCAATGGTAAAAAAATCTATTTTTTACACATTTATTGCAAATATCTCGTTTCCTACGGGTTTATGCTATTTGTATTTATTATAAATATTGTAGAGGATTAAATTCTCTACAACTTTTATTTAAATTTTTTTTTTATATCTTGAACCATTTTCGAGATAGAGGGCAGAGCGCGCGCAGTGTTTAACTATTTAGAGCATATATGGTCAACAACCGGCCCGCGGGCCGGATCCGGCCCCATTTTGAAAAAACCCAATTAAAAAAATATTACATTAGGTACTTATAGTCACGGGAGTGACAGCCTCACTCGTTGATAATCGCCGCCACTCGGCTTGCTCGATCAAATTCTTTGAGGTTTGCCGCCTCACGGGCGACACATCAAAAGATTTATTGCTTCTCAATTATTCTAAACTAGTTTATTCCAGATTATTCCTTAATTTTGCCTATATAAGCGCGTGGATGGCCCGAACGTTAGTTCAGTTCTATTTGAGCTACCGAGGTGATAACTTGGACAAGCGATATCCTAGCGAACTGCTCGAGCCGTCAACTTGCTTTGTGACTTTGTGTGCATCTTGAGTGGTTACTAACTATAGTTTTTTATTAAGCTTATTGAACGAAAAGTAAACAAAAATGATGTGTGGTGGAAAGAAACGAAAAGTAGATACAGAGGGTCGCCAGTTTCAAGAAAAATGACCTTTTTTTTTTTTTTTCGGGATGGGAAATCATCAAATGACCCCTCCCGCTCTGGGTGGAGCGGAAGGGAGTGTCAGACTCTTACTGACTAAAACCCACCCATGTTCCTTCCTTCGCCCTTTATGTTCCGGGGTAGCGGTAACCCTTTCGGACAATCCCGCTGCCCCGACACAATCCCGCTGCCCCGGCAAGAAAAATGACCTGAAGAATTCTTTTTTATCTTGCACAATGGTAAGCCTATTTGTTTGCTGTGTAATGAATCCATTTCAGTAATTAAAGAATTCAATATAAAGAGGCAATACCCAACTAAGCATGCTCGCTGCACTCACTGACAGGACAATTAAAAACAGACAAAATCCAGAAGCTTACCGCAAATTTGGAAAAACAGCAACAAATGCTTTATAAACAAAGAACACAACTTGATAATGTTGTGAAAGCTAGTTTTATAGTTAGCTCAAAATTGGCAAAGGCAATAAAACCATTTGCCGAAGGAGAATTTATCAAGGAGTGTATGTTAGAACTTTGCAGTATTTTGTGTCCTGAAAAGAAAAATAAATTTGAAAAAATTAGTTTGTCAAGACGAACTGTTGTTCGACGCATAGAAATGATGGCTAATGATATAAAAACAACATTTACTGGTTTTGAATTATTTTCCATAGCATGAGACGAGAGCACCGGTTTGTCTGACACAGCTCAACTGGCTATATTTATTCGAGGTGTTGATAAGGAGTTCACTGTTACTGAGTAATTGCTTGCTTTACAGCCACTTAAAGGAACCACTACAGGAGAGGATATTTTTATTGAAGTTCAAAAGGTATTCACAAGTTTTGGCTTGCCATGGTCAAAATTAATTGGAGTATGCACTGATGGTGCACCTTCTATGGTCGGCTTACGTAAAGGTTTCAACGGAATTTTGAATGAAAAAGCAGCAGAATTAAATGTGCAAAAAGATGATTTGATAGTCCTTCATTGCATTATCCACCAACAGAACTTGTGTTCTAAGTCCATTCGACTCCAGAATGTTATGAATGTGGTAGTAAAAACCTTCAACTTTATTCGATCCCGAGGGCTTAACCATCGTCAGTTCAAGGCGTTTTTGGATGAAATATCAGCTAAATATAACGACGTAACATATTATTGTGAAGTCAGATGGCTGAGCAAAGGAAAAATGTTGAAACGGTTTTACGAGCTTAGAAATGAGATAGCAGATAAAAATAAAAGATAAACCACTATCTGAATTAAGTGACCCAAAATGGATATGTGACTTAGCATTTCTGGACGATCTTAGGGCCCTCGCCCACGGCGACTTTTTGTAGCGATGCAGTCGCGCGTTTAGCAAACGCGCGACAGCATCACTTCTAACGCGTGTTAGTCGCATTTGCAACGCGCTACTGCATCGCGATTGTATCGATACAAACGCGCGACCGAATATGACATTCTATAACAACTTTTGAATTTAAGATCATAATTTTTGAGTTGTTTGAATGTTGTTACATGATGTCCACAAAGTAATCTCTGGGTATTAAATGGATGCATCCAATATTGACGCTGCTTCCGTTGCCTACGCTTCGGCTGCTTACGTAAAAGCAGCACCAAAGACAACGTGACTAATGTTGCCTCAACGGAGTCCATCTTGCAACTGTACTGATCCAAGGTATTTTTATATCGTAACTGCATCGCGACCAAATCGCGTTTGCATCGCGACTGAATCTGGTCCCGTGGGCGCGGGCACACAGCTAGCGACTGCTTCGCGTCTGTATCGATGCTACGCGCGAGAGCATCGCGACTGCATCGCTACAAAAAGTCGCCCGTGGGCGAGGGCCCTTACAGGCTATTTGAATGATTTAAATTTGAAACTTCAAAAACAAGGACAGTTAGTAAATGATTTGTACAGCCACTTGAAAGCGTTTCAGATCAATCTACGCTTGTGGGAGTCACAGATGCTGTCTGGTAACAGTTAACATTTCAACACGCTCTCTGCGTATGAAAATATTGCTTATGCTCAATATGCTGAAGAACTCAAGTTACTGTCGGAACAATTTTCGAACAGATTTAGCGACTTCAAAAACATGGAAGACTGTTTCAGTTTATTTGCTACTGCTACAAAATGTAACGTACAAAATGCTCCAATACAGTTACGAATGGAGTTGATCGAGATTCAAGAAAACTCAATCCCAAAATCCAAATTAAAAGACGTTCTACAAAAAATACCTAGAAGAAGACAATTTTGCGCAGCTTAGAAAATTCGCAAGAAGATTGATTTGTGCGTTTGGCAGTACTTATAAATGCGAACAGTTCTTTTCATTGATGAAAGTTAATAAATCAACACATCGTACAAGACTGACTGACGATAATTTGGAAAATTCTTTACGTCTTTGTATTGGTGGAATTAATCCAAATATCGATGGATTAGTTTCCCAAATTCAAGCTCAAGTGTCTCATTGATTTCGGTGTATTTAACTTTCGTAGTTTGTAACAATTGCAAATTTAACGATTTAATTACACGTATAATGTACTATTTTTTTAAATTTCATTTTGTTATTTTAATAAATTGTATTATCATAACATTGTCGTATTATTTCATGTCTAATATCTATCGCAAAAAATATTATCACTACTTTAAAATGCACTAAGTACTTCTAACCGCAGCCCGCGAACGTATTTGCACGCTAAAGTTTGGCCTTCAACATGTCAAAGGTTGCCCATACCTGATTTAGAGTATCATTTGAGGTCAAGCATTTATCATTTGACTAATATTCTTGGACTATAAGTGGAAAAATCCAATTCGAAAATGGTTGCTTGACAACAAGTTCATGCGACTAATACCTAACCGGTGGTGATACCTACTTAACTGTGTGGTTCTTTCCTCAAAAGACCATTTCAGACACCAATCTAGTCCATGTAGTCCATGTAGTCTTCACATGATCTGACCAAGATTATTAGTCTGTACTTTAAAAGAGACTGTGACCTCTGAATTTGTTTCGGCCTTTCATCTCAGAGTAGTCAGATAGGATACGCCGAACTCATCTAGTTTGAAAACAATATGATTGACGTGTAAAAGTGTTTGTACAACCCTACTTACCGAAAATAAATCATTTATCATTATCATTTAACCTATGGATGAAATAACCATCACAACTGAGCATTGTATTTTATTATAGGTTACCCCTAATGTTACGGACAATCAAGCTTGTCATAATTATACAGGGTCAAATCAAATTAGCTAGCGCTACTCCGTTTATGTTGTGGGGTATCGAAATCAAAACACAAAAAATAAAAAAAATATATGATTTGATGATGTTAATGGGTACAAACTAACAGCGGTTGTTGACCAACCACCGCTGTTAGTTTGTGACTCGAAGTATACATTGAGAAAACCGTTTGCTGTTGTTTAATCGCGTTTGCAAATCGATAGGTACCCATAATTTTCATAAAGATAAACAAAAAAAACTGATTTTCAAACTGATATTTCCAGTAACCCTAAAAATGTGGAGTTTCGCGAGCTAATTTAATTTGACCCTATTTGTCATTAAACACATATTATTTTTTTATTGTAGAACGTTATTTTTCTTTAGCTTCTCATTATAAAGTACATTTCCTCAGCTGATTCACACTGGCTCTTAGATTAAGAACCGTTACAATTTAACTTGATTAAAATGCTGAACGACCTTTTAACATTATCCAGGGCACTTTCACTTATTGGATGATCCTTCAGAGTACTTTTGTTGGAATTATTTCAATTAAAAATCTAACACGCACATACATAGGTCGGGATCCCTTCTTTACGCATAATATTATTATTCCTAATATACTTTGGCGTAACGATTTTGGCATAATTTGTTTTGCCATAATAATACTTTGCCATATTTTTTTTGGCATACAGTTTATGTTGGCATAATTATCTTGAAGGCTAATTTGTTTTGGCATAAATTTAATTCGCATAACGTTACTAGGCCTAATGATTATTACCATAATAATATTTAGGCATACAATTATTAGAAATTTCCAAGAGTCGGGGTGCCCCAAGGTCTAACACATCTCGATTTAGTAAAAAGGCAATGAGAACTTAGGATGCAAGAGCGAGCGAAGCGAGCTTGGGAATTGGGGCACCCCGACTCGGACAGGTTAGGTTCGAAGGGGATGAAGATTATTATGATTAGAGAAATTATGCGTAAAAAAATTATGCGTAAGCTGTTATGCGTAAATAATTTATGCGAAAATATAATTAGGACAAACAAAAGTATGCCAAGTTATATTAGGTCTTAAAATTTTATGAAAATGGAACCACATAGGTACTACTGTCTTTGCACGTAATAAAAATTTTATAACAATGTTTTTATGAAATAATAGAATTTAATGCATGCCTGCTCTTGTGCAGTATGGTGTGTGGTGTGAGTACCGTCTGTTGTGTTTTATATAGCTGTGTGTGTGTGTGTGTGTGATTGTGCTTGGTAATATCTCCATGGTAGGTAAATCAATCTATGGTTACATGTGTTAAGGGATAGACTATCCACGATCATCATCCCAGAATCCTTTTGTAATAGACCAATATGTATATTATATATATTACATAGTATTTTTGACTCGAGGTATTTTAGATCGACTGAGATCAGACTGTGAACGTTCTTAAAATTACGAGAATTGCCCCTCTGATGCTAGGGATTGATACTATTGACGGCTCACTTCACTTATGTTTTCACGGTCAAATTTTTACAGAATAGTCCGGCTGATTCTTAAAGTAACTCTGTTTGAATGTTATCTTTTCACGCCTAAATCACCGAACAGATTCCGATAAAATTTGGCAAGGAGATAGGGCCTGGGAAAGGACATAGGCTACTTTTTTTCCCTGTAGCACGTTCTCCTTGGATAATTTCTACCATCCACGCGTGTGATGGTAGTAAAACATAAAGGGGTTTATTTATAAACGACTAGCTGCGCCCGCGGTTTTATTCGCATAAGGTTTGATCCCGTGGGAATATCGGGATAAAAAGTATTCTATATGTTAATCCTGGTTATAAACCATGTGTGTGCCAAATTTTATCCAAATCCGTTCAGAAGTTTTTGCGTGAAAGAGTAACAAACGTCCATCCATCCATACATCCATCCATACAAACTTTCACGTTTATAATATTAGTAGGATCATTAAAGCTAAGTGACGTTTAAACGTAATGAAGTACGCGACCAAGAAGATACCTCTGTTAAACGTTAATCGGCTGTAACAGCAATTTTATTACACTCGATAGTAAAACGATCATAATCTTGAAGTTTTTCTCCTTTGTTTTATAACGAACTTCACCTACTTCTAAACTAGAATAAAGTTAATCACGGTAAGTTGAAGAAAAAGCTAGATGGAAAGAAGTTACATCTCTTATTCACTCCCCAGCTCGCAAGTATGATATCATTTTTCTGACCGCAATTAACTGATTACTTATGTATATGTAATTATGACAAAGTTTCTACCAGACTTTGAATCCCAACCAATGGCCTCAACACAACACAATACATTAAATACACACATCATAACTGTCGAGGGGATACGGTATTAAAAAAAAAATATTTTGTCATTAATTTGAGATTTGTGCCTACGCGCCGGGTTTTGAATGAATTTGGTTCCAATACTTGTTAGATGGAGTAAGTCTGTAACCGGTACCCGCTAAGTACCGGTACATAACCTATACTGTTGGTACCAGTTCCAAGTCCTGGTTTCTACATGTTTCAGCAACCGACAAAAAGATATTAAATAGTAATTAGAGTCTTTGATAACTGAAATGCATTTTATTATTAAAAACCGTTTACACTCGCCATATTAATTGAAAAAAGATTTGCCGCTGGGGCCATAATTCATCCCACAGCATACAGATTACGCGATTAGCTGTCGGCCCAAATTCAATGAAAGAGCGATTTACGTACATACCTTCTGAGTAGGTACATATCGCTATACAGAGTTAATGCGACCCCGCTTAAGTTGACCAAATAAACTTTATTTGCGAGCTTAACATCGGTGAATAGATAGCGTTGATTCGACTCTAGTTTTAGAGACCACTTCAAGCCAACACGATTAAAATCAGTGTCGCTTTCTGAAACTTCGATGTATAGTTAATATCTAATATACTAGTAATAATCTATATACCTACTAATAATAAAGCTAAAGAGTTTGTTTTTTTGTTTGTTTGAATCTCTGGAACTATCAGTCGGAATTGAAAAATTATTTTTGCATTTTATACCCCAATTTTCGGGGAATTCTATAGGCTATTTAACATCACGCAGACGAATACGCTGGCCGAAGCTAGTTTTAATAATAAAACTGCAAATTAATTGTTCAAACATTTTTCTAGCAACATGAAATTCAATTTCACAGTCATTTAATATTAAATATTCAATAGTATAAAAGGTGAAAAAAATAATTTTCCACAGACGTACATCGCAGATTGTAATGTGTAACTCTATCAGAGCTGACTAAACAAAACCTTTTGACTTTTAGTTTGTGACACGAACGTTGGTACAAAAAATGTATTTAGGTATGATATTTTTACTAAAAGTATCTGAGACGGAGACCTCCGTTTACTACTTTCTTATTGGTGATCAACAATGTCACTAACAGTAAAGAGACTCGTAAACTTTTCGCTACTGTACTTGATTACATTCAGTGCCTTCAGTGGGTCTCTCCAAAAGATAGTGTATCCACCTGCCTAATAGCATTTTAAGACCCCGAGCGTCGCCTTGAAGAAGTGGAGGAGAGAACACGTGGAACGTGACAATGAGCTGATGTGGCAGTAAAATAAAATGAGCTTACGTAAAGAGGGAATGCAAAGGTGTTAAGAATATTACACACGAGTGTTGCAGCGTTAGCAGGTTTTCGGTTGCGAATGTGGAACGCTCGCGTCAACGTCGCGAAATTGATGCTAGAGTGCGCGCGACGTTTGACTTCAAGATTATATCCCTGCCAGCACTTTTAATCACTTTCGGCGTAATGATGGAAATTGTTTACTTTGGAAAACACGGATCACAGTACACTCTTTTGACACTTGAAATAAACGTCAAGATAGATTATTTTGGATTTTGGCCGCGCGCAGACTTATTGTGCGCGCACTCTAGAGTGCTACAAGGTTCTTTCGGCGCCTGATTGACAGTGATGGGGGGCGGTGTTAGTAAACATAATTATAAGATACTAGCTTCTGTCCGCGAATTGATCCGCGTGAAATTTCTTGTTCCCCGACCCACCCCGTCGTATTGCATCACTTCGTTTTCGCTTTGCGTTCTTTTTGCCATCTTTTTTTTTTGTCGGCTCCTACGCATTATAGCGTGACGTTAAATAGTCAAGAATAATAGCCTCGAGAATTGGGTTATCAAATGCCGTAAGATCTTTTTAAATCTGACTGGTAGTTCCAGAGACTACCGCGTCCAAACAAACAAAAACATTCTTCAGCTTTATTATTAGTATAGATTGTCACATAAATTGTACTCGTATTGCCAAACAAGTTGGTAAAAGAACCTGCAGTGCGATTCTGTAACCATCTCACCGTGAAAACTTAGGTGAAGTGAGCCTGGAGTGAGCTGTCATTCCAAATAATGATAAGGGATTGACACTATTGACAGCTCACTCTAAGCTCACTTCACCAAACTTTTCATGGTGAGATTTTTACAGAATCGATCGGCTGTAGTATCTGATAACTTCACTCCACACACAGTAGCAAAGACTGACGATGCTATTTTGTTTCAGCAACAATGACATTAGATACGTAGCTCTCGACCACAGCTCTCTCATTTTGTCGTGCTGTTTGCGTTCGTTCGCGAAACGGTGCATAAACCCTCCGTGTGTAAAGCCTCTTAGAAGGTAGGTTTACACGTAGCCCATAACGACCTGTGAGTAATGACTCAAGAATACGAATAAAGGGGGTGATGGAGCAGCTTAGTACTATGCACCAAAGTTAAGTACTTACCCGGTACGTAACAACAGTAAAATGAATCTAGAGTAACGCGCCACGGCGTAAATGAGGTGATTTATTACCAATTGCGAAACCTTAACCTACAGGAATAATACATTACTCTGCCTTTTTTTTTCCGGATGGGAAATCATCAAATAACCCCTCCCGCTCTGGGTGGAGCGGAAGGGAGTGTCAGACTCTTTCTGACTAAAACCCACCCATGTTCCTTCCTTTGCCCTTCATGTTCCGGTGTAGCGGTAACCCTTTCGGACAATCCCGCTGACCCGGCAGGCTTCGGTCCTAAGAGGCCCCTTAAATTATGCTGACAACTCTTTGAGGCGCGCGTGGAACACTTACGCGCCGTCCGGCACGGGCCTGGTCCTGATCGGACGGTGAGCTACCCATTGCTCTCCGCCCGCAGGCCCGCGCCTACGGTGGCCGGGAGTCGTCACGCGGCTCCCGACGCCCGGAGCGTCTCCCGCGGCGGCTGGGACGGGAGGCTCTCTCCCTCATCCGTCCGGCACCTCCTTCGCTAGCATGACTGCTTCATATTACTCTGCCTGGGATTAACTTTTGTAATACATATACGGGGAAAGATTAGGTATTACTTTTATTACAAGTGGACACAATGCAACATCTGCAGTGCTATAGTTAGTTACAGTAAACAAGTATTGATCTAGTCTTTTATTGCGTCACCGGCACGGAGTTAATTTTGTCAACACAGTATGTTTTCTCCACATTCACTAACAACGAACTGATATCGTATTTTTATCTTACAAAGCGACACGCGCTTTGCTTGTGGTAACTAACAGTACAAATATGATGTCAATGTGTGCGTGAAGACGAGTGACGTCAGCATATGACACACGAACACAAACTTCCGTCTTCGCCATTGTCTCGGACGGTACCGAAAGCTCCTGCGCTTACACACACATTTACAGCGTGTTTGTACACTTGGTAAACACAAGTAAAGCGCACGTCGCTTCGTGAGATAAAAATACTATACCTACAACTGATTTTAAATAGAGGACATTTTCATTTGTAATAAAATATTCAATCTGGAGAAAGTTCGTCCCAGAAACACTAAAATCAAATACGGGAAAGGGTGTCAACCACACAGCAGTGTGGCTGGACCGTAAAGTACATGCTTAGAACTAATTTTAAAGCTTTTAACGAGGGTAACAAGACTTTGACTTGTTGGTTTTCCCAATTTGTATCTATCTTAATAGTTATATTGTTTCTATCTTATTATAGTAATAGTTAGGTATATATATATTTAGGTTCTATGGAAGTTTTAAACATAATCCTTAATCTTAACGTCCAATCAGCATTCTAAATCCAATATAATATTAGGTGTCAATTACGCTGAACATGGTTTCAGGAATTTTCTCTAGAGCTGTTTTCTAGATTTGAGCAAAATCTATAGGGTGGCAATCGACGTGCAAACTGAAACCATATATTTAGTAGCAATTTTTCTGAATAAGCGCGGTAAATTTCTACGCTGGGTGGTTCAGAATCATGTACTGAATTCGTGGTAACGGGTGGTGCGTCAATGTCCCAGCACCCTGTATAATATGATAAACCATCGTTGACGATAAGCAAAATAAGTGTTAGTTGTTGCGTTACTTGAGAGCTTGTTAAAAGTGCTCCTTATTTTTGTCAAATCTCAGCTTTATAAAGGTTTATATTTTCTTTTTATATGCACAGTTACCAAAAGAGATAAGTAACCAGCATCGTCGCATATAGTTGAAGTTTAGTAAGAAACCGATGGATGTTTTCGAATGAAATTTTATTTGATAAATTATTATTTCTTTCTATTAAATAGATTAAATTTTATTTGAAAACATCCATCGGTTTCTTACTAAACTTCAACTGTATCCGACGACCTTGGTTACTTATTTCCTTTGGTGACCGCACTTCCCTGTTTCAAATTAACTTTTAAATTGAAAAATATAATAATCTACTTCAATGTAATTATTTACTGTGCAAAAATGAAAATCTTCATCAGCGTTCTCATCCGAAATAAGGTGAAAATGACACCCCACAAAGTATATTGAGTACACCTACTTTTCTGAGTAACTTCTTTAAAATATACGGGAAAATATAGGTATGTACAGACGCCAGCACATCAAGTTACTACAATCTGTCAAATTTCTTTAATACATTTTCAACTTTATCATTAAAGCTTTAAGGTTCAAAGTTGATTGCGTAAATTTGACAGTTTGGGGTAGCTTGACCTGCTGGCGTCTGTACACCAATCTACACTGACACAATATATTCTTAGGTATGTTTTTCCAGGCAGGGACGCGCAAACTGAAATCATGAATTCAGCACATGATTCTGAACCCCTAGCGTATAAATTTTCGTCGGTTATCAAAAAAAGACAGCTGTTTCATCAAAAATATTCAACGCTGGGGAGTTTAAAAACATGTACTGAATCCATGGTAACAGGTTGAACGTCGATGTCCCTGTCACCCTGCATAATTTTTTGTACTGCCAGGTTTCGTAATCCCAAAGGGAAAAATGGCGTCCCTTTATGGAGTCAAACAATGACAAACATATTTAGGTATGGAGTTTGGGAAAGCATATTCTATGGTGGTATCGATATGGGGTGTCACTTATGACTCCATGCTTTGTTAGTTTCGAATAAATTAGTGTTTTAGTAAATTAAAATTTTGGTTTTGTTCTTTTAATTCCAGAAACCTTCAGAATTTGTAACGTGTAAATAATTCATAGAACTACAGTGATGCTAATATATGTACAATTGTTATATAACTAACTATTTACACTAAGCATTAAATTAAATGACTAACTGACTAAGCCAGTAAATAATTTTCTAACTTAACCGAATAAAGGTTATTCAGAAAAGTTGAACATAAGCCATTTCCAACTTAAGTTAACATTAGCTGAAAACTTCTCATTGCTGAACCAAATTGAGTTCAAACAAACCTAGTTAAAATGAAACTTTTAATATCTGAACACAAAGCCATTATCTTTAATAGTATTATGAACATGGAAAGTTCACGACACTGTAAGAATTATACCATTAAAATATTTATGGTTCAAGTTCCCAATAAATCACAACGCGAAGCTATATTTTTTTTGTAAATCCCGTTTAACTTCAATATTTGTTATTCTACATTGTCACTTTAAAATAAATCATTATACCTAGGTATACTCTGTCCATTAGGTTAACCGTTTTTTGACAGCTGTCATAGAACATACATCTTCCAGATTACGTAAAAGTTAACTTTAAAATGCGTAATAAAATAATTAGATAAACTGCCTTATCTTATTGAATTATCTTAATTATGGCTTCTTACATACATTATAATACCGTACGTGTATCAATCAATGTATTGTGTGTTGCTGCAATCACTAGTTCCATCTGTCAAAACAACGGTTTAAGTACCTAATGAACAGAGAATATGAGCTGTATTCAATATTTCATTCATTATGCTTATTGCATTCCTACAAAGCATATTATAATCGACTGATGAAGATGGGTTTCCAAAGGTTATCAATCATACCATTCATTTCATTCATCGCTAGAGAAATATAACAGAGTGGGGTTCGATGACGACTCTCGGGAGTTGTCGTCGAACCCCACTCTGTTATATCTGCCAAAAGGGAACATCTGATTATCCAGCATATAACTACGCACATACGCAGATGGTTATATTGTTAACGCGATGTATAGAATCACAGAATGGGGACATACTGTCGTACCTTGTTGGTACACATGACTAGGTATAGAACTTTTAATGCCACTAGCTATTGCCTTTGCGACTCTACCGAGCAATTGTCAACCCTATTTTCACGTTGCAAAGTTGATACTTGATAAACTTTGCAATAATAGAATCGAAGAAAAATATTAGCTATGCGAATGGATTTGTATTAGACATGTTCTAGATTTAGGTACACGTAGTACCAATCTGTTCCTGAAGCTATGCTTTATTTAACGTCATAGATATTTTCTAAGAAATAGATAGAAGGCTTGTAATAAGAGGTATACAACCGATTGATCCGTTCGTCCTACAAATATTAAAATTATAAATGTGAAAGTTTGGATGTTTGTTACTCAGTCATGCTTAAACGGATTGACATGTACATATGTATTTTGGCACACAGAAAGATTACTTATAACCATATTGTTGTAAGAGTTACTTTTATCAGGATACCTACATGTCGTAGTTTCCCCACATTGCGACAGAAACCGAAGTTCACAGATGTATTAAAAACTTCTTGAGAAAATCAATTTATAATCATGAAATGTGACAAGGGAGAAAGGTACTTGAAAGCCCAAATTACAGGGACATCTCCAAGCCGAGGGGTCTGTTCCCATTTTTCACCAAGTTATGGAACGTTAATAACCTTTTTCCCATCGCGCGTTGTTTTAACGTAATTCTTTGAAAGCAGGAAGACAAAGGTAATGTAATAATGGCGTTAGAAATTTATGTCTTTACGTGTCTCATAAAATGATATCAAGATGAAACATATTTTAAAACTCCTCTTATGTGATATTGGATTAGTATAACAATAATATCCTACAATATTTATCTTCTTTAATATTGGAAGTGTTCCTTTATTTTCATTTCATGTTACAGACTTCTTGGATGGAAACTATGGTTTTAAAAAAGTGTTACTTAACATAAAAAAAATGTGATAGTTTTTTAAACCTTCCGAAATAAAGAACAATCATTTAATTTTGATTTCAAACCAGTTTCATGATCTGCCTACCCCTTTGCATTAAGGTATTATTATGCTTTTGCATTCATATAATACTAAATCCTGATTTCTTTGTAATATATTTCCTCGTATCCATCGGTGAAAAGGTTTTATAATAAATGTGTATAATGTAATATCTTTCAACGTAAGCTGGAAAGTGAACAGAAAAGGAAATGGTGTTCCATTTTCTTGAAATATGCAGCAAATGCGGATAGCCTTATCACCTGTCGATGTTACAAACATTTCTACAAATACTGCAAATATAAGGAATACTTATGTAGTGCCAGATACTATTATTACCTTCAAGTTTCTATATTATTCAATAGCCACTTTTACGATTTCAGCCGATGTTTTTTTTTTATTATTTGATTTTCATCCTATAGTATTTCTATAACATTCCTTTTGTCGTAGTTAGTCAGACATTAGCGCACATTTATAATCCAAAATATTACTAAAATAGGTATGTATACATCACTTTATAAATGAAGCGACGTTCATCTTCCATATAATCAAGCATATATATTATAGCTATTTGTCATCAAAACTGGATGTTCAAAATTCCAACTCTATCGGATGACAGGAAATAGGTGAAAAATCGATCACAAGATTCGACTGGCAGTCACTCGTGGAGCGTGAAACTGAATGAAACCGTTTGAAATTATCCTTCAACGGCCACCTTGCGGAAGGAAACTGAAAAACCATATCTTCATACTTTTATATTCCCATAACATCATACCTGTATTCCCCAAAGGGTTAGGCAGAGCTGAACCTAGTACCTACTACACCCACTTTTCGCACAGTTATATTAGTCCCATGTAAAGGGAGCGAGACTACTGCTATCAACCGGGCTCAAATCCAGACCCCGGGCTTTTATATTACCAAGTGGATTTAAATGAGAAATGAATAACAAAATACCACGCCTTTATTACAATCTGGATTAAGGCTCATTTTAAAATAAGGTCACACACTCGACGCCATTTTGTTTATTACATCCGTCACCGACAGATACGTTTGTGTCAACACGGAGCTGCTCTAAAGGCTTAGCAGATGATTCACTATACGTAGGTATTCACGTATTAACAATAGGTACAAAAGCTGATAGCTTTAGCGGATTTGAACACGTGCTGTTGCATGGAATAGTAAATACCGTAGTAAACAGAGATTTACGAGTATTATTTGTCATGCGTGTATTTATGTAGACAGATTATACGAGTACTTACATGTGTTTTGTTTAAAAGCTTTTTAATGGCCCTTTCACATCTTTTTTTTTTGTTTTTTTGCGATAAAAAATACGTTAAAGGTTTAAAACCAGAGTGCTACGAGCATGAATTCTATATAGCGAATAACACAGTCAAGTTTTAATAGCAGCTCACATATCGGCGAAACAATAGATATTTCAGTATGATACTGTACAATACACAAACATAAAAGTTTCATAATAAAACAACTATCAAACTAAAACACTAGCCAAAGTGTAAATTTGCAGTACGGAACGTGCATAGTTAACATTAGGAAACGCAATCTGACTGTTTACTGTAACGTAAAGCTGAGTTGTTTCACGTAGATAATGTCTTATTTAAATTCCGAACGCAACATGAGACGGGGGTTCCCCACCCCCCTTGTTAACCACCACATTGCCCACAGTAATTGTTTTATGGCATGTGGCAATCAAGACCCACGTATCTACTTGGGTATGTATATAACCATATATAGTGATGTCCCTATAACAGCGCAGGGGATTGCAAATTACAGGTTTGGTTCGGTTGGCATTCCTTTGTACGTTCGTTTATTTAGTAAAGTAACATTTTGAATTAATTAAATTGTAAAGATTATTTTAGTTGAATAAAATTATTTGAGGGTTACAATAAATTGGCTTTTAGCAATCACCTGGTGGTCGGGATTTTGACTCTTAGAATAACAGTCGGGAGTGCAACGGTGGGTTGAAGAAAATATGATTCGTCAGTAGTCCCGGGACTAGATTTAAGTTAATAGAGATGGGGTCATCCTCATGAGATCAAAGATTTTATAAATAAGATGTGTTAAAAATTGTGATGTACGGACGCCAGCACATCAAGTTACTACAATCTGTCAAATTTCTTTAATAGATTTTCAACTTTATCGTTAAAGCATTAAGGTTCAAGGTTGATTGGGAAAATTTGACAGTTTCGAGTAACTTGACCTGCTGGCGTCTGTACAAACTTAACTGTGTTTATGTAAAGATAGATGCGCCCCGCGGTGTCACCCGCATAAGTGTCGATCCCGTGGGAATATCGAGATAAAAAGTATTGTGTGTATTATTCCGATGTATAAGCTATATTACTGTAAAGTTTCATCAAAATCCGTTCAGTAGTTTTTGCGTAAAGAGTAATAAACATTCATCCATCCTCACAAACTTTCGCGTTTATAATATTAGTAGGATTATTGTCTGTCATCACCTTTACTTTTTTCAACAAAACATTTTGTTGAAAAAAGAAAAGGTGTAATTAATCATGCTCAATTGATTGCTTAATTAAACGAACTTTACTTTTTCAGATTATCGGAAACTGTCTCGCAAAAGGTAAAGGTTGCCGCCGACGATATTGCTCTTTATTTATGGTTAAGCGGCAAGTGACTTAGACGTTAATTAATTACATAGATAAACTCGGTTAGTTGAGTTAAACACGGTTTAAATTGCGTTTAACATGTAACTTAACGGAACTTTTACTCTAGAGGATTGACAAGGTCGGTAGATGTTATTTGCAAGACTTCGTTGTTAGTAGTCACAATGTCTCGATGAGTGTGGGCCCTAGCAGAGTCAGATGTGTGTTTTTCTGAATTCTCACCAGCAGCTCGGAATCTGGTTTCATGCAGTTATTAGCATTATGCTAACATTATATGCTAGCATTATGCTTATAACTGTGCTAAATACCTGTAATTTGGGAACAACAACAGAACTAGCAAAATATGGGTATACTTACCTATGTACTACTTCGCGTGGTGGAGGCGGCGCAACTGACCAATGAAAACCGACATTAAACTGAAGGTAATACGCCTCTTTGTCCCTCCATATAAAAGGGAGTCCTCCATATAATAGTACTTTGGCATACTTAAGTCATTTCAGCTATTTCTCTTAAAAGAAAACTCATCGACATGTGCATCCTGTTCGTACTAACCTATGATGCACAAAATTGGTCACTGAGTGAACCACGAAGACTAAACTTAAAATTTGCCAACGGGCAATGAAGCGCAGCAGAAAGTAGTGTGAAGCGTACAGACCGAGTTAAAAACACGACCCTGCGCTCCATAACTAAAGCAGCGGATGTTGGAGAAAAAACAGTTGGGCAAAGATCGTCACTCACTGGACGCCTCAGAGAGGACATCGCCGTCGATGTAGACCACGGCGAATGTAAAGAAAGAAAAAATATTTATCTAAACTAAACACAGTCAAAAAAAAAAAAACACATTATATTTCTTTTTTAAAGTAACAAAAAGAAAAATGGAACAGAAAGTCCTATACGAGGCCAAAAGGCTCCTATCTCGACGACGACGATCGGGCGGATCGGATCGGTGACGATCTGATAAGGTTAGCAGGGCCAACTTGACCAACGGTCGCACAAGGTTTGGAAGGAAAAAGGGGATACCTTTGCCCAGCCGAGGGACACAATAAAGGCTAACAAAAAAAGTGGAGCAGACTATACTACTATTATTATTATTATTATTTTAACATATTTTAACATATCTCGGGACCATGGGGTCCCGGTCCTTTGGAAGGCGTACGAGGGGCCGAAGCCAACTCCCAGAGGCCCCTTAGGAAATTTCATTATTATTATTAATCCATTTATTTCAGGCATCAAGGCCCATACAAAACACATACAATACAATATTAATATAACTTAAAAATACTATAAATACATACAACATTATAATTACCTACACTAAAAAACAAACTAACGCACACGAAGTGTCTGCGTCGTGTTTCGCTGACTGGTGTCATGTAGCCGACCACGAAACCGGCGGTACACAATACCCTTCGGCCAGAACTCTTCCTTGAGGAACTATAATAATATATTAATACTAGCTTTTGCCCGCGGCTTCGCTCGCGTTAATTTAGAATTTGACAATCTAAACTAAAGTTTCTAATATAAAGTCCGTTTCCCGAAAGAAGTCCCGCGGCAATAAGTGGAACTAATTATTATTATATAGTTAGCAACATTCCAACAACAACTCTCCTACCCCAGACACCTTTCTCTATTTAAGAATGTGCATTTTATTAACCAATAATCAAGCCTGCTACTCGTATATGATGTCGAGATAAATAAATAAATCAATATTTAGTGACAGTGGCGCCGCGTCTACGAGACTTCTTTTGTGAAACGGACTCTAATTCAATCATGGTCGAAAGATACGTGGCGCCATCTATTATCATAATAACGTTATTGTTGTTTTCCCCGGGAAAAGCACTTTTTTTCGGGATGAAAGTTACCCTATATCCGTTTCTGTACACCTGGCAACGTATATGCAAAATTTCAGGATGATTGGTTCAGTGGTTTAGGCGTGAAAAGGTAAGAAACAAACAAACAAACTTACTTTCACATTTATAACATTAGTTAGGATACACCTGTACTTATAAATAGTGGTGTTATGTATGTTACTGTTGCGTAATTTGCAAAGTACACCCCCCTAGAGACATAATTATCATTGCATTAAAATTGTAAAATAATGGTCTGGTTAGCCCCGAGAGAGTTATAATGGAACAAGTAACAATAACTTTCAAGCTGCACAGTACACACATGGGTACCTCCCGTCATTTTCAGTTGCCTGAAATATTATTTCGTCATAACAAAGCCTCTATTATTAGTATTACACAGGCTGTTAAAGAAATGGCGTGCCATAGCTTCAGGGTGAGTTCAGTATCGATAAAGAAAGCCGTAAAAAATAAAAATAAAATACCTTTAAAAAAAGTTTTTAAAAAAACCGAAAATTATCGTGAGATGAACCTAATTTAGTTACTATTTAATTCAAATTTAATAAATTGTAATCGTTAAGAAAAAGGCGAACTAGGGGCCAAAGCCAACTCGCAGAGCCCCTTTACACAATTCTAAATGATGAGGAGGCACCAACCGTCGATTATCCCAGTATGCACCATGCAAGTGCACCTAAGGACAACCCCCTGGTGGTGTAGGACTATTGCAGAACATGGAAACAACATGTACTGGGCTATGCTTTGTATTTTTGTATTTGTATTTTTGTATTGTAAGCCTACCGGCGTTCCTATCCTCGGTCCACAGCACCGAAAAGTTAACCACACGAATCTTGGTTCCTGCTCAGGTTGACTCTGAAGTGCCGTGTTTGACCGACGCGGTGAACGCCTGGACAGTGGCTTGCCCGGACACGGTTCAGCCCGAGAACCCGTCTTCCCAGAGACAGTAGGATGAGCCGCTCTGCAGGTTGGTACGGTTTAAACTTATTAATACGTCCACCAATACAGCTGAGCATGCCCGCCTGCTGGCTGTGGGTGATTGGGAGTCGGGCCTCTGGCTTCAGGCGCTACCGTCACCCAATATAGGCACTATGCTGGGTGACACCACATTCCGGCTCGCTACATGTTTGCGTCTGGGCGCACCTTGCGGAGCTCCACATCGCTGTAAATGCGGTGAAGCAGTCAACTGCCTCGGACACCATGGCCTATCCTGCAGCGCCATCCTGGAGGGATGGCAAGGCACGCCAGCATTAACGACATCATCCGTCGGGCTCTTGTCTCTGCCGGGGTGCCAGCTGTTTTAGAACCCAATGGCTTGGCACGCGACGGTGGAAAGATGCCCGATGGAATGACCATAATGCCTTGGAAGTTGGGTAGGCCTTTGGTGTGGGATGCAACCTGTTTCGACACCCTCGCGCCATCCCATCTTCCTAGCACGGTGGGCTGTGCTGGGGCGGCTGCTGTAAACCTCAAACGGCGCAAATATAACAACCTTATTGAGAGTTATATGTTTGAGCCGTTTAGGGTTGAAACACTAGGGCCTTGGGGTCCGAGTGCTCATCGAATTTTTCGCGACATCGCCAAGCGGTTGGTTGACTCTTCACGTGACCAGAAGGCTGGCCTATTTTTAGCCCAAAGAATCAGCATTGCCATCCAACGTGCCATACCCCTTGGTAAAACTGGCTGTCAGGCTTTCGGGCTTCTGACGACCCGTAATGACTGCCAAAAATGTACGAGTAGCCAGAACCAACAGTTTAATGCGCTTTCCGGGGGCCTTGATATGTTAAGAAGAAGTAACACTGGCGAATCAACCGATCAGTGCGGCTGTTATTACTTAGTCACAAGCCCCTCGTAAATCATTGCGTAGGTACCGTACCTAATATTCAATTTCACCAATAGAGATTAGCAAAGAAGCCTAAGTAGGTCACACACATGAAGAATATTCGAAACTCAACCCTAAAATGTCAACGACACATTCTTAGTTAGCAAAGTGTTTACTTAGCGCTTACTAACCCGCGCTTTATAGGAAGTGCAGTCAGCTTTCTTGGCAACGCCTTCCAACCCCCTTGACTTTTAAGTAGGGTTAAGTTGATGCTATTATTGTACACTAGCGCGACGCTGACGTAGCTTCCCATCACGAACATCGAAAATAAAGGCTTATAAAACTCCGAACATTTAGAAAAAAATGAACAAAGCTTTTATTCGTATTATTCGGTATCTAGATAGTGAGGTGTCTGGAGGGCATGAACTTATATGGCTGTTAAAGTCAAATATAATTTGTTCATATTATATTCCACGTATCATTTCAAAGAAATCATGTTTCGAAAGTCTGTATCAGATCATAAATACATAATCCTAGAAAACCCACGCAAAACTTACCGCATGATAATAGAGTAAAGATATTAATAATGTGATTTATAGATAGGACATTTAAACTATCGCAAATAGCCGTCGTAAAAAAATCACTATTATTTTATGTTCGATAATATCATTTTACCACGTAACCATAACATTATGCCACGCGACGCGTTGAATAAATAGAAATTATGCATATTTTCCGTAAAACTTATTTATCGGCCGATAACTGTATTACTTTTGAGTTGGAATGTACCTGCAAGGGTGCATCTTTTACTCGTAAGTCAAGTCTCTAAGGGCCAATTATAGAAGTTGTCCACGCAAACAGCAAACTCAATCGGAGAAGTTGGATACTGTATCGTCGTGAATAGGGCAGGAATTCCAGGTCGAATATATAAGCAGCCTATAATGTGCCCACTGTTGGGACACAGGCCCTCTCTTTGAGAGGGAGTGGGCTATACAATGTCGCCCATGCGCATGTGACCGCCCGTAATATTCTGAATATTCATGAAAAAATATCGAAAATAAACTTCAAAAGGGGGGGTCTATCTGTAACATTTATCATGTTATTCAATTTTGAATTTTTTAAGTAGAGTTTGTAGACTTGCTTTCTACTTTTTGACACATCTCCGAAGTTTATGGGTCGATTTGTATTTTGTTTATTATTTCCAAAAGCTTATGAGTTATTTTAACAGGTTAATTAACATTTTACTAAAAATTATCGACTACGAAAAAAAAAAACGGAATCGAAGTAATTTTTTCGGTAAAAAATTGTGTATTTATTTTAAAAAAACTAGTGTAAGTCCATAAATTATCCCCATAGGACCACTTTTTTAATCATTATTTGTAATCTACTACATAACAGCTAAAAATTTACAGAACATTATTAAACCAAACTGTAACTAAATCCAAAGTAAAACTCTAAAACTCTAAGAGTCAAATTTAGGAAAAGAAAATGTGAAAGTCAATTAAATGTCCCCGCTTTTAGCAGTGAGTACTAAAAGGTTAAACTAATAAGGAGGATGATAATGGAAATAAAAACAAACAAGCAATAGCCAGATTTTTACTTAAAAAATAAAAAATACAAGAATTTTAATTAATTAGATTTTCGAAATGGTCCCCACCCTCCTGTAAACAAACTAAAGCTCTCATGGCAACACTTTTTATTGTACGACGTAATTCTTCACGGTTTTCTTTAATTTCCGCAGCAGCAGCAAAAATCCTAGCCGTTAATTGCTCGCGGCTTTCAATGGGCACGGCATACACTTTTTGTTTCATGTTGCCCCAAAGATAAAAATCTAAGGGTGTAAGGTCGGGAGATCGCGGCGGCCAAGCAATGGGACCTCCTCTGCCAATCCATCGCGGATAATTTTGATTTAAATAATCACGAACTAGTCGTGCGAAGTGTGCTGGAGCTCCATCTAATTGCAGATACATCCGCCTTCTTGTTTCCAGCGGTACTTCCTCCAAAAGCAACGGCAACGTATTGACTATAAAATCTAAAAATGCGTGTTGATCTAGTCTGTTTGGTAACACGAAAGGGCCAATAAGTTCACCGTCAATCATTCCAGCCCATACATTTATGGAAAATTGAGTCTGGAAAGTTGTTTCTCTAATGACGTGTGGATTTTCAGTGGCCCACACATGAAGATTGCGATGATTTGTTATACCCGCCCTTGTAAACGTGGCTTCATCTGTCCACAAAATCTTCCTCATAAAATTGAGATTAGCTCTTTGCTGTGCAATTATCCAATTACAAAAAACAAATCTCGCACCGTAATCGACATTTTCCAAATGTTGTGCACGTCGGAAATGATAAGGATGCAGGCCTTCTTTTTTGAGAATTCTCCAAACTCTTATTCTTGGTATACCTACTCTTATCGATAGGAGACGAATGCTTAGCATAGGGTTAGCGCGCACTAATCGTAACACATCCTCTTCCACGTCTACATCAACAATCACGCCGGGCTCATTTTGTTGCGGAAATAATCCTCTTTCGCAAAAAAGACGATGTACGGCAATGAAGGATCGGTACCCAAGTACTGGTCTACTTGGATATCGACGTCTGTACTCTTCGACAGCAGCGCGTGCATTTCCATTACAAACACCGTAAATGAAATGCATGTCAGCCACATGAGACGGCGGTAGATCACGCAATCGTACCATTGCAATGATACGAGTAGTTAACAAACTTTCCTCACAAGATTAAGTAGTGCACAAATCACAAAACACGTAGCGTCACGGGGTCAGTAATCAAGCGACTGAATGAAGTAACGCTAGCCGACAAGGGTGTGCACGTGGTAGGGACGCAATTGTTAAAAAGCTGTTTCTAGGAACCTGTTTCTACCTGAGCGACCCTTTTTATTTGAATAGTTGCAAATGTTCAACAAGTTGTTTGCTGGTTTTTTTTTAGAGATAGGTATTAGTAATGTTCTGTGAATTTTTAGCTGTTATGTAGTAGATTACAAATAATGATTAAAAAAGTGGTCCTATGGGGATAATTTATGGACTTACACTAGTTTTTTTAAAATAAATACACAATTTTTTACCGAAAAAATTACTTCGATTCCGTTTTTTTTTTTTCGTAGTCGATAATTTTTAGTAAAATGTTAATTAACCTGTTAAAATAACTCATAAGCTTTTGGAAATAATAAACAAAATACAAATCGACCCATAAACTTCGGAGATGTGTCAAAAAATAGAAAGCAAGTCTACAAACTCTACTTAAAAAATTCAAAATTGAATAACATGATAAATGTTACAGATAGACCCCCCCTTTTGAAGTTTATTTTCGATATTTTTTCATGAATATTCAGAATATTACGGGCGGTCACATGCGCATGGGCGACATTGTATATGTAACGTGGCCCAGTGCGGGTTGGTAGTTGCCACGTGCGAACTACGCATCATATTGACGTCCCGCAAAATCCTGCATCGCAAAACCACAATTGACCGCGCCACTAGCATATAGGTATACAACGTCCCGATATCAATAGATGGGCAGTAGCCCACCAGATACAACACCCGTCTGGACGGAGGATCCTCCCTTTTCTATGGAATTTCAGTGAACTTTACACCCTGTTCCTCATGCCATGCTATCTATACCAAAATACACTGCACTGTAATGTTTCCTGCGTCGATAGCTAGTCTCGGCTGAGATTCGCCAGACTATTATTATTATTATCGATGCCAAACTCCCCAAGTACCGTAAGATAACACTGCTTACCTTCTACACGACTGCGGTGCCACAGGCCAGCTCCGCCGCGAGCGCAACACCAGCCCCACCCGCGGCATGGATCCGTGCACGTTGCTCATCTGTGGTGCCGACGTGCGCTTGCGACTCCAACCGCGACGACTGTTGTTGGCGCCCCAAAGGTGCGATGTGCCGTGTTCTGGGTAAATAAGAAATAAATGGTTCATTTACAATTTAAATAGCTCGTGCTTTGGTTTACATGCAAAGTTCAACCCCTCGTTGGACGTTTCAAGATTTCAAAATAGTGTCGAACGGTTGCGTGTTTTCAATCGACAAATTCTAAAGTATCGTCTAACTTCATAAAGACAACCCTCTTATTGGAAAGAATAAACAAAAACAAAATTAAAAAAAGCACCGAGTAGTTTGTTCCTTGTTTTATGAGAAAAAAACTTCAACATCCTAAATTACGTTTGTGCACAACAGAATCGGCACCGATAACTTTTATCTTTAGATTTTTTTTCTAAACTTTAATGGGACGCGAAGGCGTCAGGGTAGCGCGTAGGTATTTTATGCAATTTGCAGGTCAGTACTCGTATCAGATTGTATGTTGATCTAATTATCATTCGCGACCGTAACAAATAGTTATTTATGGAATTATAATCATAAAAATCGTCAATACAACTCTCTAAGTTAAAGTTAAGTCATTCACTAGGGCAATAATTTAATAACCCTATTGTATGATTATTTCATGAAATCATCACATTTAAAGCCAATTGAGTTGAGGCCAATTCTAACTCAAGAATTTGTATTGCTGATACTAATGATTATTATTCTGTAAAGCCATACATGTTAAGGTTGCGAATCATATTTAGATCAACATACAATCTGACACTGATTTACAAATTGCAAAAAAAACATTAGTAAATTTGTATTTCACGGTCTACCTGAGAGCATCCCTCTTAAACAAAGTTAATTAAAGCTTATTCAAGGTTTATCTAGTAGTCGTTAACTGGACTACCGTCGAAGTGTTATTAGTTCTCTTGTAAGGAAATTCTCAGTAGCAGTCCGGAGTTAGGAACTTTGCCTGAGAAATAGTATTAAGCTTGTCTCTTAGTAAACGGGACTGAATACCGTCTTCGGTGAAATGGTTTTCTAGCTTGTACATAGCTATTACTAATAGCATACTGACTTAGTGATCATACATTATAGAATAAACACACCTATCATCAAGCCTGTATCCTCTGAAGGGATAAGCAGAGGTAATTACACACACAAACATATACACACACATACATATACACGCACTCACACCTACACGCTCATACACGAACTCACAGTCACACTTACATACACAACCCTAACTAAGTAACCTATGTACCTACATTTATTTCATAGAATAACTTTAGCATAATTTTATTATGTAACACCGACACCGTTTCACTTGTTACAGAATGTTAATAATTTACTGCACCCATATGGCTGAACCCTATCTCTTAAGATACAGGCTAGACCTAGTTTAAGGGATAGAGTCTTCAAAATTGTGCTTATAATGTGAAAAATGATAAATTTATAATCTACAGTGTATACAGTGCAATGTGTTTCTTCTTTTATGAAAATAAAAATATTATTATTATTATTAATTGGTAGGTCCCACACGTCGCCAGTTAAATCGTAAGTCCCGTGTCAAGTGTCAGCGAGCCATATCGCAAAATCACAATTCCGGGCTGCTACAAAGAATTTCCTAATTTGGAAAGTGATAAAAACTACTTACTTAAAACTTCATGCGATTTTTTTTTTGGTGACTTGGTAATGTTTTCTATTGCTGACAGAATTTAATTGTCAAATTAAATGACCCGACATTATTGATGTACCGTACTTGACCAACTCGTAACGATGCTTTGAATCGTCCCGTAACTAATTGCAAAGCCACTTCAACCACAACTGATTGAGGGCCTAAATTTAATTCAGGTTCTCACTTCCTGTTAGAATAAGAAATCAAAGCCAATAATTAGTCTTTAATTTGATGAAATTAAGGGACATGTTGGAAAACTGTGAGTTGGATAGTAGGTAAACTAGTCACGTCAGTATGACGTCAGTTTTGCGTGACGTCAGTATAACGCGTCGTTCGCATGTGGCGTTGTAGATACCGCTACATCCGTATTTAAGCGCATCCATAGCTCTGTAGGTCCAGTAAAACCTGATACCGCACTTCAAACATTGTAAATTTAAAAAAAAATCAGTTCTGTTTTAGCCGTCTTTCGGACAGGAAATCGGTTAGAAGTCAAAAACTGAAAGAAGTCCGAAAATTTCGAAGATTTTCGAACATCACACAGTTAGCACAAGTCTTTCGAAGTTGCAAACTTGGTTTTAGACTACTAGATATACTAATAGATATCTATCCTAACAACATCCCAAAAAATCAGTGCAGTGCCATTTTTTGCGGTACATCCGATGTCTTAAATAACTGAGTTATAGGTACTTAATATATTTGCTTACAATTCTAGTACTTAATTTAAGTTTTAATGATCACAATGATTTAATTTGGAGAAATGTACACTTCAGAAACATAATTCTACTTCTAATTTACCATTCAAGACGCATACCACCACCATTTCACCATTTACCATTCACTAAAATCAATTATGGCAACAGCCACCAGACAGACCATGAAAAGAACCTTCACAAACCCTCGACAGTATCAGTCTTTAATTGAACATTTACTAGCAAATGAATGGGAGATTCGAAGCCTGGAAACATCAGGGAGATACCCTTTGTTAAACCTGATGGTACAAAGATAATAAAAGGGGGTAAATAATCGTTTTCAATTTGATTCAATGAAATACAAAACTCTAGAGGAAATAAATGTTAGAACATTTATTTCATATATATATATATTTTTTTATTTATTCCATAGATAGTGGAAATAAATGTTCTATAATGGAAATAAAGGTTTTGGACTTCAAGTAATGTCATTACAGTTCACCCATCACTCCTTTTTTAGTAAATTTTATTTAATGTTTTTGGTAAAACAAGCCGGTGCACGGTGGTACCGCCTTAGGTCATAAATGCAAAAATTTCATCATCAATTACCCCCACTTTAATTATTTATAACGATTAACCGATAAACAAGCTACACAAAAATATAACCCAATTATCACTTATTTTTCGACTTCCGAAGTGAACATATCATTACTTTGCGCTCGCCTTATCAGTAACTCATTAGCACATATTGTGTGTGTA
The DNA here is from genome assembly GCA_911387795.2 of Apamea monoglypha. NCBI lineage: Eukaryota > Metazoa > Arthropoda > Insecta > Lepidoptera > Noctuidae > Apamea > Apamea monoglypha. The sequence goes on from OU426918.1 coordinate 9,502,005, forward strand.
ACGGTGAATTCTCGGAATTGCATTGTTTTTGAGTGGTGTTTGTGACATGGATTTCCAAGATCAAGGTATGTTCTTACTATTTATTATATTTTTTTAATTTATTTGACTTATTATGACGTGTTTTTACGTGCTACGCCACACATGATTTCTACCAAATATTTAACTTATTGTTGACTTCACATAGACTTACAGCTTATTTCAACCATAATCAAATACTCTCACATATCTTAAATTGAACTGAATAAAGATAAAAATAAAGATTGAACTGTCTATTTTGAAAATATAAAAGGTTTTTTGCGTCCTTTTGCGACTTTAGTTGCTATATAGCCTCTACGACTGCGTAGGCTCAGGCGTAATACGGTCTACGAAACATACGTAAAATATTTAAAAAAAAAATCAGGTACTTTGATTAAATGTACTTTCTCAAGGATGCATTTCTTTGAGATTTGGTCTGCCGTAACTGGAAGTGTTCCTCGGAAACATCAACACGTGTTGGAAACTATTCTAGCTTCACTGGATGAGGTGGAGAATCTAGACATTAGGAACTTAAATACTAAGATACTCAGTTTATGAAAAAGTCTTGATTGATTTTGTAAAATTGTCTCTAGAAATAAATCAAAATTCTATTCTGCAGATAGGAAATCGTATGTACAGATTGAGTTTAGACGTAGATTAGGTTTAATAGTAGCAAACTACGAAGTGGCGGAAGCGGGACGTCGAACGATGGAAATACGGCACGAGGTTTTTTCTCTAATTCTGCAGTTGCAGCTGAAATTACTGGCTCAAATAAAGATTTGATTGATCGTTGTTCCACGATTTTACAAGACTTGTCCTGGGGTTTTAATATTGATCCGGATAAATTTAATGAATATGCTTTGGAAACCGCGCGACTTTTAATTCAAGAATATACGTGGTATAATCTCCCAGCTTCGGGGAATTATCCGAAGAGGCAGCAGAATCTAACAACAAACATTATAAGGCCTTCAGGCGGGATCACACGAGAAAAATGTCGCGAGTACTTACGAATACGGACTTGAATTTTTATAAATCACCCCAAAAGTTATTGTTTAAAATTTATATTGTGTGTTGTGAGTTTGTTAACAGACTTTTACTCAGCTCAGACCCATTCATTACTAGTCTTCGGAAACTTCCCCGTAAGAAAAAGAGCGTCATGTCGAGGCAGGTTTTAGATTTATTACAAATTTAGTTTAAATTGAAATTAGGTTGGTTGTTGTGGTTATGATTGTGTTTGTTAATAAAATGTAGTTTTAGTTTTCTTGCTTTTTGTTGTATATAATATATATAATATATGTATAAAAGAATACATATTTAATTTTATCCCCTTCATGAATAGCATTAATATCATATTCAGATGTATTTCCGAACGAGGGACAATAAATCTCAAATATTGACGATTTAAATTTATATATAGGTATAAACATTACATATTGTACAGTTTATTGTATATTATGTATTAAATTATGTAAATAAATCATTATTGTACCTTTGTGAAGTATTTTTTATTATTTACCCTTCAGAAAAATCTCATTTAATAAAGTAAGGTATTTATGACCGCGCTTGTAGGGCGCTTGGACCACCTTGCGGTGGTCTATCTGATGTTAAAGTACGTTTATTGAAATATCTGAATTATTTTGATGGATATTGCTAATCCATTACTTTATAATTATGTTCGAAAACATTGTCTGCTCAACGACGTAAATAACGCAATGAATGTTGTTGAACTGTCAAAATGAAAGCCATTGCTACTGTTAGTGTGTTACGCAATTACCTCGCTGGTAACAGGTGATGGTCTCGTGACACTTCTTGCTGACAGAAATAGGTTTGGTGGTAGGTAACAATAATAAATTCATCTATTTTCAGGTTTTTACACCCATAGCCAAACATAAAATTTTAAAAAGTAAGAGGTACTCCTTAAACAGCTTTTTGGGAAAGCTTAGCAAGCGCGAACATTTGAGGGGGTACCTAAGGGTATTCCCCTCAAAAGGCGGTACTTCAATAATGAACATATTATAGAAAAGTTTAGCCCTAGTCAGTTCCCACCAAGACTGTCAAGATAACTGTTTTAATATTCCAAACTCCTTCTTTTCAGGTCGATGGTACTCTTCTTCGATGTTTTATATTGTTTGAGCCCAGTAGGTGGCCACGTTGCGGCATCAGTGGCATGTTTAGGTCACCCAAGGTGCAGGTGGATGGGCACTTAAGGCACTCCAGCACATATTCATCTGCCTAGCCTTTTCCCAACTATGTTGGGGTCGGCTTCCAGTCTAACCGGATGCAGCGGAATACCAGCATTTTACATGGAGCGATTACCTGTCTGGCCTCTACAACCCAGTTACTGGGTAATACCCTTGGTAAGACTAGTTGTCAGATTTTCGGGATTCTGAATACCCGTAACCACTGTCACTGTCACTGTCCGTATCCACGAATCACAGCGGGGAACAACGGCTTAACGTGCTTTCCGAGGCACGGAGGGGTCTTGGTATGTAAAGATGGTTACCCATTCACGGACCAAACGCGGCAAGCATAGCTTAACCTGATCGATCGACCCGTGCGGCTGTTATTACTTAGCCACAAGCAAATCATTCCAAACAAACAAATCACATGACACTGCTACAATGTCCATATTGTCTATACATTTATCGATCGCAACACGATAGCACACTCTTCTATTTGGCTTGTTGTTCGTGCAAGGGATACAATACTCTTTTCAATTACCACGATTGTATCTCTCTCTCATTGTTATAGCCTAACAAAAAGTTGTCTGCAAAGTTGTGTTGTTCGTAGTTAGATAGAGTTTATTCACATTTGGTTTCGTAACGAAAACATATTTTTATGAAAGTATACAATAAAATGAATAGTATATGAAAGTATATTAATTTTGAACTATGGCGTATTAAAATGATAAAGTTTAAGGTACCTAGGTAAAATATCAAATACTAACTTCTGCTCGCGACATTTAGGTGAAATTTCTTGTCCTCCCGACCCACCCCGTCGCATCGCATCGCCTGCCTGTTCTTTCTGACTCTTTTTCATTTTGTTCGGCTCCTAAGGGTTCTAGCGTGATGATAATATAGTCTTCCGCAAGAATTGGGCTATCTAATGCAAAAGGAGTTTTTTCAAATCCGCCAGGTAGTTTCAGAGACCAGCACGTTCAAACAAACCAAGAAGCGTTCAAACAAAAAAACTCTTCAGCTTCACTATTAGTATAGATAGATGACAGGTTCTTAATGTACGTACCACAACCAGTTCTTAAAGTACGACAACCAGTAATAAAGCTTTTTAATATGCCTCTTTACGAATCACAACACATATGGCTTCTATAGAAATTACAGTCTCAACTCCATTTCGTGACGTCACTGAATGAAAAAGAGTGACATAAAAGGTTTAGGCCAACACAGTATAAGTATCAAGTCGTGGCCTGTTTACGACATATTGATCTGCATGCCAAGCTTTTCATCGCTTTTTACATGCAAATTAGCCAGTTCCACATTTGAATCACTCGAATAACCCGGCCACATTGTTTTGCAAGATGTTTTTTTTTTATATATGCATGATCGCTGTTCGTTTCATAATATGGCCAGTAGTAAGATATAATAAGAACTGCGTGAAGGCGCTTTAAAATATTTTTTGAGTACATTTAACTTTTTTAATGATAGAGGATTTTCTATCATTTGGAAAAAACAAAACACAATCGCTAAGCGATTAATATTGGTAAGTTTGCATTATACCGCTGATCACTAGACAAGTGTGTACACAGCTTTAGACAGACCCGAACTATAACTTACAGGAACCAATTTCGAACTCACGTAGATGTATTCAATCCTAAAATCTCTTGAGAGCAACAAGTTGATGCATTCTACATTTTATTTCAATATAAACATTTTCCTAATGAAAAATACTCCCTATTCATTAAGACATGCGCAACTCGCTAGGAATTCATCTCCTGTTGCCCGGGCAATAATTACTTGATGATATTTCTCATATTTCTCGCTTCCTGGGTTCACTGCGTAAATTGTATAGTTTGTTCCAAAAGTGTCTAATGAAAATATAAACAAATGGAGCCGAAAATGTACCTGTAGATGGCTATTTGTACTGCCTGATTAAATAATCAAATTAAAGCACTCAATTTGTACCTAAGTACAAATTGAGTGCTTTAATTTGATTATTTGAATACCTAAGCCCGACAATTTTATTTTAAATCACCTTTCCTCAATTTCAATTACAATTTAATAATATTATTCAAACAATGATTGTTGGAAAAAGTGGTGAGCTACAAAGTACCAACCTTTTAAATACATATGAATGTGTTACTGATTCCCTTTATTGAGTCAGAATTTAATCTGAACAGCGTTTATTTACACTTTTATCACACACTTTTGGAACTGACCATAGGCTATGTTGATGACAGGTAAGTTGTTAACACTGAGTTGCAATCAACTAAGAATAATATGATTGCCTAACTGAGAGATGGAATAAGGAAAACTTACCTACTTAATATAGGTGAAGGTAAACGTGTAACCACACAATGTCAAGGTCACATTATATAACATAACACAACTTCAATGAACAGTGTGAATTCACTCGCACATCACTAAAATTCATGAAAATTCAATATTTTCACTTACACTAAACTTTTTTCGGAAGCATTAATAAACAAATGAATAAATTTTTGAGAAAAACGATTCTACGTTTATGATTTTGCACTAACGCACCATCTTTCTCTTTACCGTCTACCTTATCTGACACCAAATAGTTTTTAAGAGAACTACACCTGGGTGCTTATTGTGCTCAACTCTATCGGAAAAAGGAAAATAAATGAAAAATCGGTCACATGAGGTATACTCGACCTCGTCATTTCTTTATCACCCTGAATTTGAAAGCCACTTGCACGTCATAAAACGTCATGCTCTATTTTTTTATTTTAAGACCAATATGGCAGTTACGGTCCGGCCGTCGAGAAAATGCATTCCATTGACACCTGTGAGCGCGACAATTCTAGTAGCTAATAAAGATCAAATTCGCACAACACGTATTCGATTGTACGAAACTGTTAGGTGTCAAGAACACATTCTCTCGTCGGCCGCACTGTTGATAGTTCCGACCTCATTGAAGTTTCAATTTACTGGGAGTTTTTGTCAAAGTAGTAAAGCAATGACGAGGACGATTTTACTATTAGTTTCACGAGCGTAAAACTGAACTGAATTATTCAGTTTTCTAGCGTACACTACAGTCCTATGCCACAAACAAATATTGACTGGCGCGATAATTTAAGTACCAAACACATTACAATATGAAGAAATTAACATATACGTGTGAGTAGGAAGTTTCAGAAATAAATTCGTAATAAACCCTGCTATTGCATCTCTTTCCAACAAGTGTGTTAAAAGGGAGACGGCAGATTGCGTGAATAAAATGTTCCAGGTGATTATTCTTTCTTACCTCACACATTCACACCCGCCAAAATGGACCCTCTAAAACCAAAGTACGGTCACCAAACGAGATAAGTAACTAGGGTCGTCGGATATAGTTGAAGTTTAGTAAGAAACCGACGAATCTTTTCGAATAAAATTAAATCTAATTAATAGAAAACAAACCGTTCATTTATCAAATTAAATTTCATTGGAAAACATCCATCGTTTTCTTATTAAACTTCAACTATATACGACAACCCAGGTTACTTATCTCCTTTGGTGACTGTACCTACCAATATAGCTACACCTGTATTGTTCAGTAGTGTGCTTGAAAATACTTCTGATGTGGGTAGGTATATGTGTAGGTATATCGTTGCATCATTATCCCGCCCTCACCCCAATTTTTTGGGGTCAGCGCAGTATGTATGCCATTTTCATCCATAAATCTCTTCCAACCTTCGTCGTATTGTTTTTACTTCCTGCCTTCCATGCACCTTTTCATAGGTCGTTCTTTATAGTTTGCAATCCTAGTTCATAATTAGATGCCCATACTATAGTCGTACTAATTTTTTTTGTGGCATGGTCGCCATTGCAACTGATTGCGATGCTACTAACAACGACTGGTCATGTATTTTTGTAACCGAGTCAGCAAGATCACTTTCAAAGAAATTAAAACTGTGCATATTTCAATACCACTTATACGAGTATGATTGAAGTTTACAGACACTCCATTCATAAAGACTCCAACAGACAGAGGCGACGCGGCTCTAGTAGAACAATTTCTATGCAAAACATTATGGAAATAGATCAACTAGAGTAGCGTCGCGCCTGTCTGCGAGAGACTTAATGCATAATCAGCCTATAATGTTCCCACTGCTAGAACACAGACCTCCTCTCTTTAAGAGGGAGTGGGCTGTAAACCACCACGCGGACTCAGTGCGGGTTGGTAGATATCACATGTCGTCGAATGTTTTGGTTCTAGAACATTTTTTCTTTCACCGTTTTGAGAACAGTGGTGGAGACACTCAATAGACCTAACTTTCGATCAGTTTAATCCATTAATGACCCATACCACTGTAAATAAACACAATCAAGCAAATAGTCTTACCACGAGAATTTGAGGAAATAGGTTTGTTATTGTTGTAGTGTAAATAATTTTAACAATTTTTAATTTCAAGGAAAACTTTCGATTGTGGTTTTCCTTCAGCAATATTGTATTTTAGTATTGTCGGTGTTATTTATAATGTAATGTTATTTTTCCAGTTTTAAGCGGTACCTATAGTACTCGAGAAATAATGCCCAGACCGGCTCTTACGGACACCGTTGAAAAAGTACATAAAACCAGAAACTTGGACCAAATTCAGAGTAGTATTCTACGAGTAACTTACTTCTAAAAAGGAAGACAGGATGTACCAGAAAACGCTTTACAAGAAAAATAAACAAAAACTATGGACTATTTGATAGTACAAAGATACTAATTATAAACTATGTAAACATTGTAAATAATCATTGGACACGCATTCTTTACCACGAGCAACGTAAACCATGCTGCAACGTAAAACATTTGAAAAAAATAAAAAAACAGGAAACTTTATAAAAAAAATAAAACACTACAGCATAACTAGAACGTCAAAGCTAGAACTTACGAACTTTCAAGCGTGGATGTGATCCCTTAATGTTTGTGACATCATTGATATACCATAAGCAACGTAAAGTATCACCACTTAAAAAAAAAAAACACTACAGCACAGAACTAACATTCACGTGAATATTGTCACTTACGAAAATTCAAACTGGGATGTGGTCCCTGCTCGGAGCATGCGCGTCTCCCGCGCGCACTGAGCAATACTTCCCTGCGCGGGCGCTCCGGCATCTCGTCGCGATCCATGCTCGGCCCGGCATCGACCGCGCATGCGCCACCGCCCTCCTCCCTACCTTCTTCTACCACGCACGCAGACATCACTATTTTTGTTCACTAGTGATGTTCACAACACTTCACTGTATTTTTTAGACCCACCAACTCCTAAAAGAGCCACTAACTAGTTTAATATTTCACCATAGAGTTCAAATTCCTCTGTCACTTTTTAAGTTAAACAGGTACGTCACTGCACTGTACTTCCGTTAATATTCTACACTCAAATCACTGAAATGATCCGTGCCATCGACACTACAGTAGAATCACTAAAGAGGTTGTTTTTAGTCCCGTTCACTAAACTTCACTGCCACAATTCAATTTCTAATATACACTTAAAATCACTGTTGTTTGTGTATTTCTCTCATTGTAATTACGTTCTGTAATTGCGTCTGTGATGGAATCTGAAACAAAAAACATCATTATAAAGATAATGTTGATTACGTTAATGTGAAACTAGGTACACAAGTAATGAACACAAATATTGTTAACTCAATGTTACAGTCGTTAATAATAACTACGTCAATAAACCTTTCGAAATTAATCATTCTTTACATAAAATTAAGTTCGCAATTAATAGAGTAATTATAATTTCACACGCAATTTGCTAAAAAAACCAGCGTGGAGAATAAAATCCAGTATATTATTAACTTTTAATTAAACTGCTAGAAAATAGACCCAATCAAGGAATAAGGCCTTTGTTTCGCTGCGGGATTTTGTGGACTAAAATAGACTTTAATCCAATTTCATGTCGAAGGTATATAATTGTGTATAGAAATGTCTGTTGTAGAGAATTATTTAGAAATAAATAAGCATCACCTATGTATTATTTATTACATTAATGGTAAAATAAATAGATTAGAAATGTAACTTGACAGGACGTACTTTATTTTAAACAGGGTAAGATATAAGATTAATGTAACCTAAGACTTCTAAGAGTGGGGCTCTTAGAAGTCTCAGGTTACATTGATCTTGACATAATTGGAACGAGCAGCAACCCTTTTTTAATTGACTAGCTTCTGTCCGCGACTTCGTCCGCATGAAATTTCCTGTTCCCCAACCTATCGAGTCGCAACGCATCTGCCCGCGCTATTGCTTTTTTTTCGCTTAGCATTCTTTTTGACTACTATTCTTTTTGCTCGGCTCCTGGCGTGATGTTAAATAGCCTTCCCTAACAATTGGGCTATCAAATGCAAATAGAATTGTTTAAATCCGACGGGTAGTTCCAGAGATTTGCACGTTCAAACAAACAAACTCTTTTAACCATTTTTGCTTTATTATTAGCCTCGTAGTTATAAGTTGTCGTTACGTTAATTTGTAAGTCTTACTAACCTAGTTTTTAAGTCGTTGTTAATAATAGTATATGGAGTGTGTGTATTTTTGTGTGATTCGCAATAAACGATACATGTATTATACATATTATTATTATCTTTTTCGGACCTTTGGAAGGCGTACTAGGCGTAAAATTGTCTAAAGGGCGTCTGCGAGTTGGCTTCAGCCGCCAACTCGCAGACGCCTTTTAGACAATTTTAAATGAGGAGCAGCATGTTATTAGTATAGATATAGATAGATATAAATATCAACAAAATGATAGATAAGTAAGTTTTCGAAAAAAAATATACGGTAATTTTATCTGAAAACGTGTAGGGTTTATAAAAGGTCAAATCGCGGATCAGATTGCAAAGTTATTAGAATTCATGGCCAGACCTACATCTGAATAACCAATAACTGACGTTACGTCGGATATTAGGATTGGACGTCTATTGAAATGTTTGGCCCACATTTTACTACCTTTTTGTACGTATGAATAAATTAATCATTTGTGAGTATTTTACATATTTGAGAACGATACATACTCTATTCAATTATTCATAGGTTGTAGGTACCTAGTTTATTAAGTTGAAAATAACAATTGATTTTTTTGTATTAATAATAGTCTTCCGACCGATTTCGGTCACGATGGCCTATATTTTCGGCATAAGAATCATTCTTACAACTCGTAAATATTACTTTAAAAAAAAAAACAATGTACAGTTTTCACTCTGCTACGATTTTATTATACCTATGTCTAGATAGTATAATCAGCCTATAATGTTCCCACTGCTGGGACGTAGGCCTCCTCACTGTGAGAGAGAATGGGCCATAATCCACCACACGGGCCCAGTGCTTGGCGGATGTCATATGTCTTCGGATTTTTGGACCTAGGACATACCGGTTTCCTCACGATGTTTTCCTTCATCGTTTTGAGAGCAGTGGTGATGAAATAATTTACACAATGTAAAGTGCCTGTTTGAACCCACGACCTACAATTCGTAAGTCGTGGCCGTTAACATTGGGCCACCACTGCTCTCATATATATATATATCTGTATAGAGGGGCCCGTGGCTAAATAATAACAGCCGCACAGGTCGATCGACCAGGCTAAGCTAAGTTCTTTGACAGTCGTTACAGGTAGTCAGAAGCCCGAAAGTCTGACAACCAGTCTTACCAAGGGGTATCACCCAGTAACTGGGTTGTGGAGGTCAGATAGGCAGTCGCTCCATGTAAAATACTGGTATTCAGCTGCATCGGGTTAGACTGGAAGCCGACCCCAACATAGTTGGGAAAAGGCTAGGCAGACGATGTTCTCTGTATAGATAGAGTAGAATTTAACTCGAAAACTAAACTCAAAAACTAAATTTACCCCAAAAGTACTAAGTGAAACTGTACATTAATCATATTATGTACAGTTTCACTTAGTTCTTTTGGCGTAATTTAATTATCTGTAACATTAATAAGGGTTGTCTATTAATTGTTCGTTGCTTGTAAACATCAACTGAGTTATAAACTTCAAATCTCCCGAACTTTGGGCTCAACCCTTCTGTGAATATTTCCCGCTGTCATTAACTTCGTTTTCAAACCCAAAACAACTTCTAATTCTCTGACAAAATTAATAGAAAAGTTGAGTAGCCTGCGGTCAAACAATGACTCAGGTAGACGAAATATTCTGTTATTCTGCTTAAATAAACCCGACCAATATGCTCATGTTTACGCGTCTTGTCGTATCCATCGATCGTGTTAACCCCCGACACAAACTGCATTACTTTAATAGAATTTACACCTGGGTCAGACACCGTCAATTTGTAAAATAAAGGCCGCTCTCTACCCGCCTTCAATACAGACATATCGAACGCCATGATGTTTTCGTGGAACAGGGGGCTTGGGCTTTAATAAAGGTGAAGGCTGGGTGCATTGCATGTGCTCGTATTTTTTTTTCCACTTTAAAACCGTGAGTGAGACTTCAAACGTCACGACCATGTACGCTGGTATCATGGTACCGCGAAAGCAAATATTCTCGGGTTTGTTTTTCCTCGCGTACACAAAAAATATTTAATCGAATGCCACTCATCGCTGTGTCATTCGATATATCCATGGAATTTGCCACGATTACCAGATATGGGAAAAATTAATGGAAATACATTGTTCAAACATTGAAAAACTGGTCAAGCGTGAGTCGGACTTGCGCACACGTTCCATACGAAAACTTTTAACTAGGTACCTACGAGTATTAAGGCTAATAAGATATATACATAGCTCTGTGATAGACAGACAGACGGACAGTCAGACAGACATACGACTAAGGCTTAGTATACGGTTACGTTGGCACCCTCAGGGTACAAAGCCTTGAAATAGGTCTTTCTTTAGCTATACCTACTTATTATTTTAAAAGTTAACAACTTCGCACCCACCACCTTCATTTAAGGACTAACTAAAAACTACCCAGTAATACAGTATTCTATTCTATTAGTTAGTTTGTATCACGTAATTCTAAAAATAGGACGTTCATAATTAATTCACAAGTGTGAATAAAAAAACGTTGCCTATTAACATCTACAACCCGCACTGAACCCGCTTGGTAGATTCTTTTTCGAAGAGAGGAGGCGTGTCTCAGCTGTAAATGACAAATGATTTTATTTCTGTAAGTAGGTTTGTATAAACACTTTTACACGTCAATCATATTTTAATAACTAGTTGAGGTTGACGTATCCTATCTGACTACATAGAGAAGAAACAAACTCAGAGGTCACAGTCTCTTTTAAAGTTCAGACATAACCTTGGTCAGATCAGTGAGAACATTATGGGCGGATTAAACTTATGCTTCTGACTATTAACGCCAAGCAGTCTTGTCACCGCTAATTGGTTTTGATAGAAGTACTTCACCCCCTGTCAAATTACAAGAGACATGGCATTATGGTAATTGATATTAGATCCCACACGACTTATACGAGCACGAAAGGTTAGTTCAAATTAACATTGAAACGTGATATTAGTCAGTAGTTAATTAAATTAACATGACATGAAGTTATTATTGACCAGAGCGGCAATTCTCGTAATTTTAAGAACGTTCACAGTCTCATGTCAGTCTCAATCTGTTAAAAATACCTCTAATTTCCCTACATTTTTGACAAGTTTTTGACATTTGTTTGTCGCCGAGATGAGACTGCGACTAGATTCAAGATTGTTTATGATTTGATCAAATTTTTTTTTGTCTCCTTTACTCCTTCACTCGCTGTCTACATCTCTCTATCTATTGTCCTATCGCAGGTATGCTGGAAGAGATTTAGGAAGAATTAGGAAATAAGCATTACCCTTGTACCTATTTTCTTGTTCTGTTTTTTTCTTGTCTGTTACCCCAACTTACGAGTAGGTCGTGAGTTCAAACCCAGGTAGACACTTTACTTTGTGTATTTAACATCGTCACCACTGCTCTCAAAACGGTAAAAAAAAGTCGTGAGGAAACCGGCATGTCCTACAACCAAAAATTTGAAGACATGTGACATCTACCAACCATGGTAAAATAAAAAAAAAGATTTTGAACGTTTCAAATTACGAGAACTGGCCTTCTGATGTGTGAACGAAAACGAAGCAAAATGAGTATTTAAGGATCGTGCATATTGTGTTCTGTAGTTTCTGCCTATCCCCATGGGAAAAAGGCGTGAGTTTATGTAAGTGTGAAGCTATTTACTTACATCAACCTAGTTAGTTTAGTACCGCAGTTAAACAGCAGCTAGCGAACGAGAAACCCATGATTCATTTACAAGGCTACGCAGTGTTTTTAAGTGATCTTTTAAAAGCTTTTATAATACGGAGTTAATACTTCTATTCCGCTAATACGCGCCATGTGTTTGTAAAGTTTGGGTATTAACAATACCCAAACTTTACAAACACAAGCCACGCGGCGTGGTAGTCGCTATATAAAATTGAGGTGGCAATGAAAGTGTTAATACTCTTAAGTTGATCCGATCCAGCCTGTCCCTTGCTGCCCTCTCCCGACGCCAAAACCCGAAGTTCGTACCCCACAGAGGGTGCCCTTAGCGTGTAATCGCGTAGTTTATAAGTTTTATGCCCTGCCTGGAGGCCTTAAATTATTAAGCCACAGGATAGTCCGGTTGAGCAGCCGACAAACTCCTAGGTTGACCTGCGAGATGCTATAAAAAAAGGATATGTGATGAAAAGTGTTAATAGCAAAAGTAACACCAACATACCATGGAAGTTTTGGACATATCCCTAAAAAATCCCAATTATGTAGCTGTCATTAGTTGCTTTTCCAGAGCATTTGAAGAAGATATCAGCCATCCCCGAAAAAAGATAATCCCTCACCACTGCGGCTGAACTGCACTTTGTAACCTTTAACCAATCGAGTTACATTTTGCTCTGAACCTAGCCGACTTCATATTGGCGCAGCTTAAAGTTTAGTTAAGCCCTCAGGGATAAAAATAAAACAGGGGACCGCGGCCAACCTTTACTACTTTATTTTTAAACATCTCCAATGCAGAGTGCCCAAAAAAAGAAATGGAGGATGAAAATAAAATATGAAAAACATATATATTCACAGTCTGGCCATAAATACTGTTACAATTAAAAATAAGAAAGATATTACATTTGAATTTGGAATCTGTCATTTTTATACGATTGTTCATTGAGTTTTCTAATTTTGGCGCCAATACATTGTACAATATTTTGCGATATTAAAATGGAGTGGGGTGATAAAGAGAACTGAATCGCTGTGATTGGATTACAAAAAGTTGATAAGAGCCAAATGCAATTTTTAAAACTCTCCATACGCTTGGTATTAGTCAAATGTTTGTGTACCGGGCTATTAATAGGTACAATGATACCTCCTCTGTTTGTGACAGAAAAAGATCTGGCCGTCCACGTAGTGTTCGTACGAAAAAGGTGGTCAAAGCAGTAAGGGAAAGAATTCGAAGAAATCCTCTCCGAAAGCAAAAGATTTTATCTCAGGAGATGAAGATAGCACCCAGAACCATGTCGCGTATTTTAAAAGATGACTTAGGACTTGCAGCCTATAAGAGACGCACTGGTCATTTTTTAACTGATAATTTAAAAAAGAATAGGGTGGTAAAATCGAAACAACTACTGAAGCGGTATGCAAAGGGAGGTCACAGAAAAATGTTGTTTACGGATAATAAAATCTTTACAATTGAGCAACATTTTAACAAACAAAATGACCGTATTTATGCTCAAAGCTCTAAGGAAGCTTCCCAATTAGTCGACAGAGTGTAACATGGGCATTATCCGACTTCAGTGATGGTTTGGTGGGGTGTTAGCTATGAAGGAGTGACTGAGCCATATTTTTGTGAAAAAGGTTTTCTTTTTCTCCATTCCATTCTTGAGAAGGTAGTTAAGCCCCTTTTTTTTTTCTGGTGGGAAATCATCAATTGACCCCTCCCGCTCTGGGTGGAGCGGAAGGGAGTGTTAGACTCTTACTGACTAAAACCCACCCATGTTCCTTCCTTCGCCCTTTATGTTCCGGGGTAGCGATAACCCTTTCGGACAATCCCGCTGACCCGGCAGGCTTCGGCCCTAAGGGGCCCCTCGAATTATGCTGACATCTCTTTGAGGCGCGCGTACACTTACGCGCCGTCCGGCATGGGCCTGGTCCTGATCGGGCAGTGAGCTACCCATTGCTCTCCGCCCGCAGGCCCGCGCCTACGGTGGCCGGGAGTCGTCACGCGACTCCCGACGCCCGGAGCGTCTCCCGCGGCGGCTGGGACGGGAGGCTCTCTCCCTCATCCGTCCCGCCACCTCCTTCGCTAGCATGACTGCTTCGCAGAAGGAGGCAACTGCCTCCCACTCTCTCTCGCTCCGGACCATGGCTTGCACCAGGGCCGGGCGCGAGAGGCCGCCGCCGCCGCTGTCGATCGCCTCTACGAGGACACGGCGGTGCTCCGCCCAAGCGGGGCAGACCTCCACCGTGTGCTCCACCGTGTCCTCTGGGCGATCCTGGCAATGGTGACACCCGGGCGTTTCCTCCCGCCTAATTATGTGCAAGAACCTCCCGAAACTTCCGTGTCCGGTGAGGACCTGCGTCAGGCGGCAGGTGAGGGCGCCGTGGCGCCTCTCTAACCACTCCTCAAAGAGGGGTCTTATCGCCGCTTTCGCGGCGTGCCCTGCGCTGGGTTGCGACAGTCGCTCTTTCCATGTCGCCATGAGATCGAGCCGGAGATCCGTCCGCTCCGCCGCTATTGGCCGCGGGAGCGGACTTTCCCCCCGGCGCAGTGCCTCCGCGCGCCACTCATACAGGCGCGCGAGGACTATCGCCTCCAGTAGTTAAGCCCCTTAACAACACCATGTTCAATAACCAAGTATGGTCCTTCCAACAAGACTCGGCGCCGGGTCATAAAGCTCGGTCCACGCTGTCTTGGTTGGAAGTGAACGTTTCGGACTTCATCAGAGCTAAAGACTGGCCGTCGTCTAGTCCCGATCTTAATCCGCTGGATTATGATTTATGGTCAGTTTTAGAGAGCACGGCTTGCTCTAAACGCCATGATAATTTGGAGTCCCTAAAACAATCCATACGATTGGCAGTGAAGAATTTTCCCATGGAAAGAGTGCGCGCTTCTATTGATAGTTATCAATAGAAGCACGCACTCTTTCCATGGCCTCAACGTTTAAAGGACTGTATTGCAGCCAATGGAGACCACTTCGAATAAGCTTTTTATATTTTAAATTGTTTTATATTTATGTATTAAACTAACACACTGTAAAAGTAATAAATGTTACTTGCAATAAAAAAAAATTTTTTTCTTCGTAACAATATTTATGGCAAGACTAGGTATATACATATAATATATTATTATACATATATTTTTATTTCAGGCACATCAATTGGGATTAAACTCTCTCTCAAAGACAGCAGGCCAACCCATGTAGCATAATCCCACTGTGGGCCATAGCAAATAAAAGAAATAGCTACATGTTATAATCGTGATAGGCACTTACGAACAAATAATAATAGAATAAATTAGTATACAAATCTTTTAATTCAGACATCTCAAGTCCATAGGGTTAGTAATACGAGGGTGATACTGAAAGTTCTTAGAAAATCAAAAACTGAACAAACTAGCAAGTTATTTGTTTTATTATATCTTTTCAAAATAGTGTCCATTTACATCAATACATAGCGATGTATTGATGTAAATGGACACTATTGCAGCGGCATCCGATGGACCCACTGAGAAAAGCACTTTGCCCACTCGTCCTTAGGGGTCTCTTCACCGCCCGATCAGGACCAGGCCCGTGCCGGACGGCACGTAAGTGTTCCACGCGCGCCTCAAAGAGATGTCAGCATAACGAGGGGCCCCTCAGGGCCGAAGCCTGCCGGGTCAGCGGGATTGTCCGAAAGGGTTACCGCTACCCCGGAACATAAAGGGCAAAGGAAGGAACATGGGTGGGTTTTAGTCAGTAAGAGTCTGACACTCCCTTCCGCTCCACCCAGAGCGGGAGGGGTCATTCGATGATTTCCCACCCCGAAAAAAAAAAAAAAAAAAAGGGGTCTCTTCACTGCTTCCTCGGCGTCCATAAAACGTTTTCCTCGAAGTTTTTCTTTTATTTTCGGAAATAAATAAAAATCGCAAGGTGCGAGGTCGGGGCTAGGGCGGGTGACCCAGTAATTCCACGTCTGACGTCGCCAAGTAGTCGATTATTTGCTTGGCAGTGTGCGACGAGGCGTTGTCACGGTGAAGGAGATACTACTGCGAGGTCGTTTCTCCTGAACTTTTCCCAAGACAAGTGGCACACAATTGTTAGTGTACCACTCTGCAGTAACTGTTTTACGATCCCCTAAAACAATTGTTACGTAATGACATGTCCTTCCGAAGAACGAGGCCACCATCTTTTATTCCCACGCTTCGACCTCTCTTCCCTTTAGTTGGCAACTCCTCGGAAGGAAACACCCAGACAGCAGACTGTCTCTTAGTTTCAGGATCATAACAATAAATCTAGCTTTCGTCACCCGTAAGTATGTCGAACACAGCATTTGAGTCACCTCCGTTAAATCTTCGAACCATTTCACGATACCTATCAACACGACGGAGCTTTTGGGCCTCTGTCAAATTATGAGGTATCCACCGGGCACAAAGCTTCCTAACCGCTAAATGTTCATGGAGAATTTTGTGCAATTGACTCATACCGGTGCCTAAGCTTGTCCGAATCTGCTGATAAGTCATAAGTCACTCTTTCGTTTTTGATCATACGCCGCACAACACTGTTGTTATCTTCAGTCGTCGCCGTAGAAGGCCGTCCCTCACACAGATCATTGGTGAGATTAGTGCGACCACGTTTAAACTCATTAAACCAGTTGTAAAAAGTGGCACGAGATAGGACTTCATCGTGAAAGGCCAATCGAAGTCTATCATAACTTTCTAGTTGACTTAAATGACATCGAAAGTCATAAAAAATCATTGTACGAAAATTTTCTCGTGTTAAATTCCTGCTGACGTGAAGCAGACAATTTTCAATTTGGCGCCAAATCGTAAACAAATGACAAATGAATAAAATACATACACAATAATATCTATTGGCAAAGAGCTCCATTTTCAAAATTTGAACTTATTTTTTTATTATAACGTTTACAAGTGGCCAGTTCTAAAAAATTTCAGTGTCGCCCTCGTAATACCTAACTATTACATTTTAACTGAAATGGTTAACTTACAAAAGCAAGGAAAACACAAAAAATAGGTAACCGAAAGAATCCGAAGAAATTAAAATCATACATAATTTACCTACCGACCTAAGTCAGGACTTGCCACTTATCCTGATTACTTACAAGAAAATCAACTTCGTAAAACACCGTGTCATTACCCCTCCACTACCCACATTCAAATAATTTAATAACTCTAAGACATGAACTCCAAGATATTATATTCAAAAAGCACTAATAGCTTCAAGTAATTACTTATAAGGAAACCGATACTATTTTCTATGTAATTTTCGTCGAAATAATAATATATTACGTACCTAGTCCTAATTGGTGGCAATAATACTATATACCAATTAGGGCGATATATAGGTACATAATACAACAATACATGGGGATATAGTTTATGCCTGCGACTTCGTCCTCATGAAATTTTGTGTTTTAACATCAAAATATCCTCTGACACTCGGCAATAATGTAGCTTCACATTAGTGATGGAATACCTCAATTTTCGGAATCGGATCAGTAGTTCCAAAGGCATACAAACAAAAAAGCAGAAAAAAACAAAAGAAAAGAAATGTACTCGTATGTGCTCAAAATAAATGTATTTTTCCTAAAATTGTACTGTACTCGTTATTTGGTGAGATATTCAGCGCATAATAAGATATGAAAAGGATCGGAGCAATAAAAATAATACTTTACAACTGCGGCAGTTCACCAAATGCCGAAAAGCGAGTAGGCGAAATGTCGAGCTAAGTTAGTTCAGTCCTCACATTCTATTATTCGCGACCTATATTTGAAGAGACACGAAGTCTTAAGGCATAAAGATGAAAATAGCGCGGCGTCGGGCGCTCCCGGAAAATAGCTATAGGGTTAGATGTTGCAGGTAGAATTGCATTTGAGGGGTTAACGGTCGTACGGGGCAGCGACCGTCTTGACGCGATGCGGAATACCGCCACGCTCGCCTTCGTGTTGCCAACACACAACCTACGGTATTTATGACTTTCCACAATTAACTTAATTACTGGAGTGAATTCACGAAAAGACCTGGCTACTTAATTGCATGGTTGCAATCTGTAAAAAGTTTTGAATTTTGTAATTTGCATTCATACTTTACAAAAGTGTAGAAGGAACAATTTTAAAGGCTTTACGGAGTTTAACTTAAATTTATTAAATTATAATACGTAATAATAAAAAAAAAGTTTGCGGCGTAATTGAAATTAACTGAAAACCAGAAAAGAGGTCGAGTAAGAAAACCAGTTTCTCTATACATTTTGTTGATTTACGTGAACACAAAACTGAACAGTATTTTTTCACGATTTCTGGGTTGGTCCCATAGTAAAAGGTGTTCATTGTGATACAAGTATAACTCCATTTCAGGTTTTCAGCTTTTTCAATTGCCTACCCCTATTTGTTTGTATAGTTAGTTTAGTATAGGAATTAAATTAGCTGTCACACGTGGATCTTTGACAGTCATTACGGGTCGTCAGAAGCCCGAAAATCTGACAACCAATTTTACCAAAGGATATGTATTACGTAGTAACTGGGTTGTGGAGGTCATCGCTCCATGTAAAATACTGGTACTTAGCTGCATACGGTTAGACTGGAAACCAACCCCAACATAGTTGGGAAAAGGCTAGGCAGATGATGTGTAAGCAATTAAATGTTAATAATAAAAATGACACCTTGTTTATTAGAGACATAACCTACTGTCCTTTTTTGTACCAATAAAACAATACACCGGTTATTACCTTACTAAATTATTCAATTCCTATAAAAAAATAAAAATATAAATAAATAAAAAATATAATAAAAATAATAAATTAAAAAAATATATAATATATGTCGGAGTTGGTTATCAATTATAATTGTGGGTAGTCAACAAAATTTGGTATGATTTGTGTTTATTATTAATTTAAGTGATTTTTACTATCAATTTTTGTCTAATAAATCGAAACATAATTTATTGAGTACTCGGTGTACGCCCTAATTGATTTTTGGCTACTTGTTTCGATAAATTGTACCCGTTGGTTTTATTCAAAACAACGGATGAAATGTTGCTTTGTTTTTAAAATGATTTACTTTGTGAAATCACCATTGTTTAGTTATGACAATTATTCTTGTATTATTTGATTACTTTATAAAGTAAGTCTTATTAGATTTAGCATATTTTAGTGTTTTGTATCAAGTAAACTCGTGACGTGTGTCATCGGACAGAGTTGTCGTGGAGGCATCATCCTATAAAAGAGGGTGCACTCGTTTTGCTAGCGAGTCGGTCTTCGGATTCGACTCAATACAGAGCACCTGCTCCCGACAAAACTGTCGGTGTACCTGGTACAGCGCTGCTGTATATTTACATAGCTGTGTTGGCTTGCTAAATAGCGAGTAGATACAATTTGTGTTGGGTGGCTTGGCCGCTATACGAACGGGTTCGTTCGATTAACTGTTTTTTTTAATATTTACCCATTATTGTGTCTTTTGTATTGTGTTTTTGTGTGTACTGTAATGAAACCCTGTAACTGTTTATACCGTATTGTTTGTCCCAATAACATGGGAATTCCAAACCCTGACGATATACCGCTCGGCACTCCTGATCCGACATATATTTCAATAAATAAATTATATATCGTGGTAGCACTGGGGATTTGGTTCGATATCCGAACCACTTCCACTATTATTAAATCCGTCCCTTTTAGTTGAGTAGGTACTATTATGAAATTAAAAAGTATTCGTTTGAGAAAGAAGAAAAATTTAAGGAACTTTTCGGGATAAATGATAAATGATTTTATTTTGTAAGTTGGTTTGTACAAACACTTTTACACGTCAATAATATTTATTTAAGAAGAAAGGCCGAAACAAACACAGAGGTCACAGTCTCCTCTTACGTCCAGACATAATCTTGGTCAGATCATATGAAGACCATGACCAAGATTATATAAAAGACCACAGATCGATGTCTGAGATGAATCCTACAATCAGATCCAACAAATCTATCATCATAATTATCCAATTAAGTAAACTTTTTTTAAATATTCCACGAAAAAATACAATCAAAATTCAAAATAAAACTTTGTACATACCTAATTTAGGTTCCAGACCTAATCAGTATGCGCAGTGAAAAAGTTTTTATACAAAATAAATTCAGAAAAAATAAAGTAACATAGCTCATCAAAGCACAAATATTCGAAAAAGTTATAACTTCCTAACATTTTCAACTGCGAAAATTTTGTGAGTCTGTGAAAATCTACTGAAACATAATACCCACTTCAAAATATCCGCCCGAGAAAATTACCGTCGACAAATTCAAACGTTATGAACAGACGAAATTCTCACAGCTTGCTATTTGAATTATAGTAGCGATGTAAATATTCAATAATCGCAGTGATTTATGTACCAAGATAGTAAGGTAATATCGTCAGTATGTCTTTTTATCTTTATTTCTCTTTCACTCTTCTTGGCACGAAATATAATTTGGATAGGTATGCCGCAGTTAAAATATTTCCTATTCAGCAAGTTCGTTCAAATCCAACAGAGCTGACTACCCTGTGCCCAAGGAGCCAAATATAGGTAGTACCTATAGTGTCATGTATGCAACAAAAAAATACTAG
Organism: Apamea monoglypha; assembly: GCA_911387795.2. Taxonomy (NCBI): domain Eukaryota; kingdom Metazoa; phylum Arthropoda; class Insecta; order Lepidoptera; family Noctuidae; genus Apamea; species Apamea monoglypha. The sequence goes on from OU426918.1 coordinate 9,522,936, forward strand.
GTAGGTACATAGATAACCCTTCTTCTGCTGCGAATAACTTAAAACTAAATTAAAGAAACAAACTGACCAGCCGGTTTATTCTGTCAAAATCTCATCGTGAAAACTAAGGATGTGTAAAAATCTCTTCGTGAAAATTTAGGTGGGTTGTCAATAGCGCCAATCCCTAGCATCAGGCGGAATGATAACTCACTTCACCTAAGTTCTCATTCGTATCATTACACAGCATGAAGTGAGTTGTCACACAATTGACAGGTAATTTCAAGCTCACGTCACGTACGTGTCCACGGTGAGATTTCTAGAGAGTAGCATTACACAGCTTGAAGTGAGTTGTCATTCCACCTGCACCCTAATTGCGTAACACACTATCAATCGCAATCTGAATCATTTTGAAGGATATTGCTAATCCGTTGCTTCATTTGTTCAAAAAATGTCTCTGCTCAACAACGCAAATAAAGCAATGAACGTTGTTGAACTGTCGAAATGAAAGCGATTGCTACTGATTGTGTGTTACGCAATTCCCCCGCTGGTGCGAGAATTGACACTATTGACAGGTCACTTCAAGCTCACGTCACGTACGTGTCCAGGGTTTATATAGAATCGACTGGCTGAACCTGTGTTCCAGCAGTGGGAATATTATAGGCTGATTAGTGATTATGTATGTATGGCCCATACCTTTATAACAAGCTGAACAGTAAGCTATTAATTTACCCACGACTGAAATCTAAGTGTAAAGCTGCTGTCTTTATATACCTCAAAACTCTTGACTATTGTCAAACTGAAAATCTCCTGGTCCCACTCAGATAAATTCTAATCCTTTACTCGGCTGTTTCATTCGTTTTCTTCTAAACTTGCAGACATTTCAAACTTATACTCTAACACACACAAACACACACACACAAATACTCAAACTCATAAATTTGCAATCAAGCACACATCAACTTAGCATTCACACTCACGTTCTGGAATATCCTCAGTATAAATTGTTTATTTATGTCTTACTTTTGTTTTAGAATTGTTATTTTTTTTTTATTATTAATTTCTCTCACGTTCTGGAATATCCTCAGTATAAATTGTTTATTTATGTCTTACTACCTGTAGGCAATACAAATATTTGTTCCGTGCGGGAATCAAACCCACGACACGCAGCGTAGCAGTCGATCGCTCAGCCACTGCGCCAACCGCGTCGTCAAATATATCCTATAATGACCGCTATAACAACAAATAAAAGTAAAATAAAGTCATTTTTTTAAAACTCTTCTTGTAACAACCACTTTACAATATAGTGTTATTATTTGGAAAAAAAAAACCTTGGAATAGTATCTAAGAACCCTCTTGTGAAAGAAGTGGCGAAATTGTGGGCGTGGCCTATTAAACAGCTCTACCGAACCCTTAGGGAACACAAGCGTACTGTTTATGTTCTGTTATTTGAGAAATGGAATAGCCAAAATACAGAAATAAAAGACAATGGTATTATTTTTTAAAACAGCATACATTTTCGTCCTTCTACATAAGCACAGCTTTTTCAGGCTACAAGGACATAGATGACATTTTCAGTAAGTTATGTTTAAAAAGTTTAGCTCCATTTTTCGGGCTTCCCCAAAAATATCCCTTTTACACTGCTGCGCGGTCAAATTTCAAAAGGCACGAGTATCTGAGATAATTAATGTTAATGAGGTTAAAAATTGTATGGGTTTTCTTTCAAGTCCTGCTTTGATACTTACTTATATGTCAATCAATATCTACTTATCCATCGCTTCATGGATGAATATTGAAAGGAGGCTCCAATCAATTAAGGTTTTACTTGTTAATAATTATAATAAACCATGTTTCTTTTTTTTTTCATTTGCATTGAAACGTTATCTAGAGAGCTTAAACCGATTATGTTTTTGGGACACTATTAAAAGTGCCTAAAGGAAATCTATGATAGATTAAAAAAAAAAAACGTTTCCCCACACTAGGAATATCTCCTGTATCGTGGGTGCGTTTACAAACATTTAAACTCACATACACAAACAGCCAGATCCGGAACAACTACTTGTAGGTCACACAAATATTTTGTTCCGTGCGGGAATCGAACCCGCGACACGCAGCGCAGCAGTAATCGCTTAACCACTGCGCCAACCGTGCCGTCAAATACGTAAACCTTTTGTCAGTCAAGTGAAAGTGTTTATTGATTTTGCTCATCATCGTCATCCACAGCCCAACTGCAACCACTGCTAACCTTAAGCCTCTCTTCTCTGTGCCAATCCCCAAGCTCCTGTGCCAGCCTCATCCAGTTTCTACCCTCGACGGAAACAATGTCATAGAGGGCATGTCATTTTGCTCATAGAGGGCTCAAAATAGTTTGGTACGATGTATGTATTCGATTTGGCATAATTCCTGAAATCTAGGATCTACTTTTAGAGAACTTGGTTTTAACAACATTCACTGCATTATTCACGTTGTTGAGCAGACAAATTTTTCGAACATACGAAGCAATGGATTAGCAATATCCTTCAAAATTATTGTAAATATTCGTATGCCGTTTTTAGCGACAGATGTGTCCTGAACCTTTGTACCTACCATATCAGACGAATAGTCTTTGTCTTCAAAATAATTCAAATTGATATCAATTGATAGTGTGTTACGCAATTAGTGTTCTGCGGGGTAATTACGTAACACACTATCACTCGCAATGGCTTTCATTTTGACAGTTCAACAACATGTCGCAACTCTGACACCCAAGATACAGGCAAATGCCTAGTTTGGGGGTCGCCGTCTATTCTATTCTTGTACAAATTGTGATTAATTAATAATAAATAAAAATAAATAAATAAACATTCATTACCTTATTTACGTTTTTGAGCAGACACATTTTTCGAACACACGAAGCAATATCCTTCAAAATGCTTCAGATTGGTCAGCTTTTAGACCAGAATGTCGAAAAAATGTTTAAACCTAGACTAGAGTTTTCGCCAAAAGTGCCACAAATAAATCGTATTACGTCGTACCATAATCAACAGCCCTTCATAAGCCCTTTTATCTAAATTTTTATATCACTAAACTCTTTAATAAGAACTTTTCAATCCGTTTTAATTAAAAGGGGCTTAATTAACACTGGCACAATATACCTTGTAAACATCCAATATGAAAAACCTCTTTATATGAACAACCATCTCTAGTTTAATAATAAAAATAACTCGCACCTTTATAATTAAAATGAATAAGTATCATATAAACGGGAATATCTTACTCCCTACTAATATTATAAATGCGAAAGTTTGTATGGATGGATGGATGTTTGTCACTCTTTCACGCAAAAACTACTAAACGGATTTGGATTAAGTTTGGCACACAGATGGTTTATAACCAGGATTAACATATAGAATACTTTTTATCTCGATATTTCCACGTGATCGAAACTTATGCGGGTGAAACCGCGGGACGCAACTAGTATTATAATAAATCTAGTCTCTATTACATTATGCCAATTAAACTTCTCTGGGTTTCTCTATATTATGAACTGAATGAGGAAAGAATTGTTTTACCTTTGATCGCTAGAAACTCATTCATCATAAATAGAAAACTGGTTTCAGGATTTCCTCTGATGAAATCTTCTCCCAATAAGGATTTCTTATTAAAGCAATTTTTTTATTTTTTATTTCATTGGGCCTACCTACACAATTCAGTAACAATCACTTATGCATTCAAATGTCCCTGAAAACAGAATATAATATGTTGAAACAATCAATGAAGCGAAGCCTTAATTACTTCGCTAAAAACGTCAGGTTTCCATGAACAGAACCTTCGTGAACAGAACTGTACCTATTGTATGAAATGAGTTCAATACAAACCAATGCAAATGTACCTACCTATTGTATGAATGGTTCTTTACGAAGCAGTAATTTGTAGAACAAAAGGTGTGTGGTGTGGTCTAGGTGCTATAGCCTAATTGCTGCTTACATGCAACCTCCGCGAGTTCATTAAAAGTTACTGGCAAGAAATACGAGACAAACATTAATTTAGTTAAAGATTAGAAAATGAAACAAGTAGGGGTCCGTCTAGCAGACAGGTGGGAACACAGCATAATGGCATGTTCCTACTGCTGGGATACAGGCCTCCTCTTTTCGAGAGGTTTGGGCTATAATCTACCCCGCGGGCCCAGTGCGGGTGGCAGATGTCATATGTCTTCGAATTTTTGGTTTTAAGACATGCCGAAAAAAAGATAAAACCTAAATCCATTCTAGAAATAATTATGGATGTTATATGTATAACAAACTGATGGTTTGCCCGGTGCTAGAGCTCTCACAGTTACCTACTTACCTAACTATTTGTTCACAAATGCAACTAGGACTGACTTTAATCCACAGTTTTTATTCTGTAAATACGAGTCTGCTTTGAATCTATAGTACCTACTTACTCCTTGTTATTCGCTACACTATTGATTTACTAATTAAACACCAGGAAAATGTAAATACTCATAATATAATATAATAGAATCTACTAATGAAAGACGGAAAATGTGCAAAATGTAGGAGAATACGATCCCAATTTGGAAATTGGATTGTCCTTTGCCACTGTGCTATTGTACAAATGGCGTGAAGGGACACACGAAGTGCTCCTTGGCATGCAACAACAACAATACAATAGCATTTTTACACCGGCTCCCCTTTTCGACAAAAAGGAAACACAAAATATATCACAGGCGCTTAGAATAAGTAGTCTCGTAAATTATAAATTATTTATTTTCTGTAAGTTGGTTTGTACAAACACTTTTACACGTCAATCATATTTTTTTTAAACTAGATGAGTTCGTTCGTACGTAAAATAATAGCTATTTAGAACAATATGGACAAGAAATAACGTCTTAACATGCGAAAAAACTGTTGACCCAATAAAATGGCCGAGCAAATAAGAAAATATTTTACTTAATAAAAAACTTTATATCATTCACAGACAACGCAACGCCTTAACCGATGGGTGAAGCATGAACTTTTTAAAACGAAATGAAAATAAATATGAAAGTATTGACGTAAGTAGGGTACGAAAGTTCGTCGTGTTTGCCGATGGGATACCCCATCGGATACACGGCTTTCATTTAAATAAACACCAAATCGACGCATTTTTTATAGGCATTTATTTCAGACGTGCAAATAATTTTATAATAAATTGTAGAGCAGTGGCCCAGTGTCCCAGTGATAACGGCCCCGACTTATAAGTTGTAAGCCTAACCAAGGCAGGCGCTTTATTTAAACTATTTCATCACCACTGTTCTTAAAATGGTGAAGGAAAACATCATGAGGATACTGGCATGACCTAGAACGAAAATCAATTCGAAGTCATGTGACATCTTCCAATCCGCACTGGACACGAGTGATAGATTACAGCACACTCCCTCTCGAAGAGAGGATGCCTGTGTCCCAGCAGTGGGAACATTATATAGTCTAATTATACTAGTTATGTAATTATAACGGCTTCTGTAACTCAGTCAATGAAAAATCAAAGACGAAAAATAGTGACACACATTCTACACAGTCTGACCATAAATACTGTTACAATTAAAAATAAGAAAGATAAAGATACATTTGAATTTGGAATCTGACATTTTTATACGGTTGTTCATTGAGTTTTCTAATTTTGGCGCCAATACATTGTACAATATTTTGCGATATTAAAATGGAGTGGGGTGATAAAGAGAACCGAATCGCTGTGATTGCATTACACAAAGTTGGTATGGAGCCAAATGCAATTTTTAAAACTCTCCATACGCTTGGTATTAGTCAAATGTTTGTGTACCGGGCTATTAATAGGTACAATGAGACCCCCTCTGTTTGTGATAGAAAAAGATCTGCAAAAGAGCAGTAAGGGAAAGAATTCGAAGAAATCCTGTCCGAAAGCAAAAGATTTTATCTCGGGAGATGAAGCTAGCACCCAGAACCATGTCGCGTATTTTAAAAGATGACTTAGGACTTGCAGCCTATAAGAGACGCACTGGTCATTTTTTAACTGATAATTTAAAAAAGAATAGGGTGGTAAAATCGAAACAACTACTGAAGCGGTACGCAAAGGGAGATCACAGAAAAAAATTGTTTACGGATGAGAAAATCTTTACAATTGAGCAACATTTTAACAAACAAAATGACCGAATTTATGCTCAAAGCTCTAAGGAAGCTTCCCAATTAGTCGACAGAGTGCAACGTGGGCATTATCCGACTTCAGTGATGGTTTGGTGGGGTGTTAGCTATGAAGGAGTGACTGAGCCATATTTTTGTGAAAAAGGTATCAAAACATCGGCACAAGTGTATCAAGATACCCTTCTTGAGAAGGTAGTTAAGCCCCTTAACAACACCATGTTCAATAACCAAGTATGGTCCTTCCAACAAGACTCGGCGCCGGGGCATAAAGCTCGGTCCACGTAGTCTTGGTTGAAAGTGAACGTTTCGGACTTCATCAGAGCTGAAGACTGGCCGTCGTCTAGTCCCGATCTTAATCCGCTGGATTATGATTTATGGTCAGTTTTAGAGAGTACGGCTTGCTCTAAACGCCATGATAATTAGGAGTCCCTAGAACAATCCATACGATTGGCAGTGAAGAATTTTCCCATGGAAAGAGTGCGTGCTTCTATTGATAACTGGCCTCAACGTTTAAAGGACTGCATTGCAGCCAATGGAGACCACTTCGAATAAGCTTTTTATATTTTAAATTGTTTTATATTTATGTATTAAACTAACACACTGTAAAAGTGATAAATATTATTTGAAATTAAAAAAAAAATTTTTTCTTCATGACAATATTTATGGCAAGACAGGTATACACGTGCGGCACATACCTACCTATACAAATAATAATAATAATAATAGTAGATGCAACTCTGCGTACCTTCCTGATGTCGTGTATGGGGCAATGGAGGACGGTCCTTCGCTATCCAGGATGTCGAAATATTCAGAGGAATAGCGAACCGATAAGGATCGAGCGAGGCATATTTCAGGGCGATAGTTTGAGTCCGCTTTGGTTCTGCTTAGCCTTGAATCCTCTAAGCACGCTGCTGGAGGATTCAGGTCTAGGCTACCGGCTGAGGAGAGGTGGTCAGGTTATATCGCACCTCCTTTACATGGATGACCTAAAACTCTTTGCTCCCAACAATTTGCAACTGATGGAGCTACTGAAAGTAACTGAATCTTTCAGTAGCGCCATCAGGATGGAATTTGGTGTGGACAAATGTGCGGTCATGCATGTAAAGCGAGGGGAGATTGTGGAATCCGTGGGAACCCAACTCTCGAATTCCACAAACCTTAGAGCCCTCTCCGTATCCGAAACCTATAAGTATTTGGGTATGTCGGAAGCGTTAGGCATCAATGTTACTGACATGAAGCAATCGTTGAAGGAGCGCTTCTTTGGCCGCCTGAAAAAAGTACTTAATAGTCTTCTATCAGGCGGAAACAAGGTGCGTGCCTTCAACAGTTGGGTCATGCCGGTTTTGATGTACTCTTTCGGCATACTCAAATGGACTCAAACCGAACTAGACGCCCTGGATAGGAGGGTGCGGACGCTGTTGACTGCAAATCGAATGCATCACCCACGGTCATCGGTAATGAGGCTGTATATCCCGCGAAAATGTGGAGGTCGAGGCTTTTTAAACGCTAAGACCCTCCACAATCGCGAGATATGCAGTCTCAGGGAATATTTCCTAGAAACCGACGTGGGGATGCATCGAGATGTAGTCGCGGTGGACAAGGGCCTCACCCCGCTCTCCTTGGCTAAAGAGAACTGGCGCAAGCCAGTAGTGCTTGACACCAATGATCGCATGGAAGTATGGCAAAGTAAGGAGCTTCACTGACGCTTTTACCGGGCCCTACATGGACCCGATGTAGATCTACTAGCGTCCGTAGCCTGGCTGCGTTTCGGTGACCTCTTTGGAGAAACCGAAGGTTTTGTCTGTGCAATTATGGACGAAGTTATGATGACGAATAATTACCGGAGATTTATTGTGAAAGACGGCACGGTTGACATCTGTCGGGCATGCCACCGGCCGGGAGAATCAATCAGGCATATTATCTCCGGGTGTTCTCGTCTAGCTAACGGAGAGTACTTGCATAGACACAACCTTGTAGCCAGGATAATCCATCAGCAACTTGCTCTGAAATACAGCCTTGTCGAATCTGAGGTGCCGTACTACAGGTATGTGCCCGACCCAGTTCTCGAAAATGGAAATATCACATTGTACTGGGATCGATCCATCATCACTGACAGGACTATTGTTGCCAATAAGCCTGATATAGTGGTGGTGGATCGATCAGAGCGGCGCGCAATGATTGTTGACATAACCGTCCCGCATGATGAGAACCTCGTGAAAGCCGAGAAAGAGAAACAATTCAAGTATCTTGACTTGGCTCGCGAGGTTGTCGACATGTGGGATGTGGACTCAGCGATCATTGTGCCGATAGTCGTGACAGCCAATGGCTTAATAGCCAAGAGCCTCGACCAACACCTGAGGAGGCTCTCGTTGGGCAGCTGGATCAAGGGCTTGATTCAGAAAGCGGTACTTCTGGACACGGCTCGCATTGTCAGGAGGTTCCTCTCTCTGGAGCCCTGACCGCCGGTAGCTTGGACCCTGTTCCCGATACCGGTGGGCTACTATTTTTTATATTTTTAAATGTTTTTATATCTTTTATATTCTAATATTTAAAAATATAATTTATATGTTTACATTTGAATAAAGGATATAATAATAATAATTCTTTATTTTCAGTGTAACAATTTACATTACCACTTCATTTATCATACCATTTATAGTCTTATAAATTGTAGGTTTATACAGAGTTATAAACCTCTGACACCCAAGCTAAGATTGAACTTGTGTTATGGGTGACAGGGCTCTCAAGTTAATACAGGTAGACAAATATCAGTTCGAAATTTCATATTGTAGGATCCAGAGACAGAAAAATAAGAATATATTTTATATAATATTACACTTTTTTATGCTTTGTTTTACAGAAACTAAATAAAAAAAAATAAAAAAAAATCTAATTAAAGAGAAAAACATCTGTATAGTGTTATTTTATGTGTTGTGTGGAGTAGTAGTGTGTAGTGTTGTGTTGAAATGAGTGGTGTAGTGTAGTGTTGTGATGTGTTGGAAAGGTGGGTGTATTTGATGATATGTCGGACGGGGTATGGTTTGGGTGAAAGGGGGTGTACGGCAAAGCTACCTCTTGAGGATTTTTTCAACCTCGTCATAGCTCAGGGTTATGAGCCATTCATAGACCTTTGTTTTGCAATCAAATTTATTTAACTTGCAGATACTACATTGTTTGTTAACGAAGTTGTATATGCGACTACCAAGAATTCTAAAATGTCGTTCTGCAAGTTTTGTTCTATGCCTCTCCATGGGACACACGTCTGCGTTCCTACGTTTATTTAAGCGCTTGCGATCCAACCGTAAGGAAGTATGTCTACGCAACGTATAGTTTAGAACAAAGAGCTACCTCACGGTTAAAACCTGACAATCTTTATACAATTGAGCTGTACTATACCGATAGTGTTTAAAAGTCATGACCTTGAGGACAGCTCTCTGTGCCCTTTCAAGCTGTATCATACTTGTCTTTGAAGCACCACCCCAGACCGTTATGCCAAAAGTTAATATTGACTGGCAAAGAGAGAAATAAACCATACGTAAGGTATCTACGTCAGCACTGTACCGCAGGCTTTTAAACACGGTAATTAGTTTTCTAACTCTGCCAGACACAGCCTTAATTTGAGAATTCCATGAAATGAGATTGTCTATTAGTATACCGAGGTATTTGACATTGATTTTTCTTGTCAGGGGAAGACAGGAGCATTGATCTGAGTAAGCATTACAATGAATATGAGCTCTAACTGAAAATGTGACGTCCGGTTGCGAAGTCGATTTGAGGGAGAAAGTAATAAAGTTAGTTTTATCCACGTTTAGAGTTAGACTATTCGCTGATAGCCAAGACATGACAATGCCAAGAACAGATTCTGCTCTCTCTCGAGCTTCGTCCCAATTCTCAGCATGTACTATAAGTGCCGTATCATCCGCATATGAGTAGATGGAACAATTTGGGAGTGCTAAATTACATAAATTGTTAACATAAACTAAAAACAGTGTAGGCCCCAAAATGGAACCTTGTGGTACTCCGTAAGACAGTTCACACTCCTCACTGACATATGTGGTGACTTTAACACACTGCGTTCGCTCAGATAAGTAGCTCGCAAAGATAGCGAGTGCGGGGCCTCTAACTCCAATGCTCTCCAATTTCTTTAGTAGGATGGGGACAGAGACAGTATCAAAAGCCTTAGATAGATCTAAGAATAAACCAAGGCACTTAGATTTTTTATCTAGTGTCTCGACAACATCATCAATCAACGCTGAGAAAGCGTCCTCACATGACTTACCCCTACGAAAGCCAAATTGATTGTTGGAAAGGATCTTATGGCTTTCCAAGAAAGATATAAGACGATTGTTCAGAACCCTTTCAAGAACCTTCGACAATGCCGGAAGGACTGAAATTGGTCTATAGTTGTTGACACTGTCTCTGTCTCCTCCCTTATGAATAGGATGAACGACAGCTCTCTTTAAAACTTTTGGAAATACACCCTCAGAGATACACAGACAACATATGTGAGTGACGAGGGGCACAAGAGTTTTTCTGCTCATTTTTAGAAGCTGTGAACTAATTCCATCCCAACCCGGGGCAGAATCGGAGCGAAGGCCCATTATAATATTTTCAATCTCAACGCAGTCCGGAGAGAGAATAACAATTGAGTTCACCTGTGCTTCATCCCTGACATATGACTCATGAAATGAACCTGAATTAGTATGCGTAGCTGCTAGCTCCTTGCCAATATTCGCAAAATAATTATTGACTTTACTCAATGAAGACTTGCAGTCTAGGTTGGACATAGACAATAACTCAACAGGAGGAGATCTAGAAGTTTGTTTATTAATTATATTGTTTATAACGTTCCAGGTCTTTTTAGGGTTATTTTTGGATTTCACCAATTCATTTTTTTCGTGATTGTTTTTTAATCTTTGCAAAAGCTTATTGCAAAAGTTGCGATAACGCACATAGGTTAATTTTATAGTATAATTGTCCGGTGTTTTATTGTGTTCTCTGTGCATGTTGTCTCTATTCCTAATGCATCTTAGTAACCCTGGAGTGATCCACGGCTTGATTATTCTCAGCCTAGAAGGAACGCAAGAGGTAATAGTGTTGGCATATATTATAGACACAATAGTATTAATAAGGAATTCAGTAGCCCAATTGGGATTGCTCATAGACAAGATGGTACTGAAATCAGTTTTTGCAATTTCAGTTGCTCATAGACAAGATGGTACTGAAATCAGTTTTTGCAATTTCAGTAACAACCTTAAGCATATCTAATTTCGAAACGACTTTAGTCGTATGACGTTTTGGTACATTTTTTATACAAACGAGTACTGGGACGTGATCGGTAATGTGACTGTCCAAAATAAGCGACACCACCAATTTCACCACTTTAATCATGACATGATCCAAGCAATTTTTATCTCTGACCAAAGCCATATTAGTACCACGGCCACGTTATTTATAATTTTATTGTTTCCAAGTAAAAAGCCCCAAATATAATACTGAAAATGTACTTCAAACGTTACATTATGCTTATAAAGGGGAACTGGATGTGTACGAGTATTTGGCTTTTTCCCTTAAGTGCAAAACGAAGCAACATGTAGGTACGAGTATGTTGGTTCTACGTCATATATTTAAAAGCTACTCGCTCTGCTGTGAAAAAATTAAACTTTATTTGCGTATTTACAAATCGACAAATGCAGTCACGCTAAAATGAAAACTTAGGTACAGACGCCAGCACATCAAGTTACTACAATCTGTCAGATTTCTTTAATAGATTTTCAATTTTATTAATAAAGAATTAAGGTTTAAAGTTGATTGGGAAAATTTGGCAGCTTGACCTGCTGGCGTCTGTACTTGTAACTTTACATTTATACTAAACTAGCTTCTACCCACGACTTCTTCCGCGTGAAATTTCGGCCCATCGCTCGCCCGCGCTACTACTTCGTTTTCGCTTAGTGTTCTTTCTGACTATTTTTCATTTTGCTCGGCTCCTATGGGTCATAGCGTGATATTAGACTGCCTATAACCTTCCTCAAGAATTGGGCTATCAAATGCGATAAGATTTTTAAATCTGATTGGTAGTTCCGGATATTGCCCCCTACATACATACAAAAAAAACAAACAAATTTTACCTTTTTATAATATATAATAATATTATAAAAAGATAAATACATATTAATAATAAAGGTGAAGAATTTGTTTGTTTGAACGCGCTAATCTCTGGTACTACCAGTCAGAACTGAAATATTTTTTTTGCATTTTATAGTCCAATTCTTGAGAACGGTTATAGGCTATTTAACATTAAGTTAGGACCCTTAGGAGTCGAGCAAAAACAAAAAAGTCGGAAAGAACGCTGAGCAAAACGAAGTAATAGCGCGGGCGGGCGATGCGATGCGACGGGGTGAGCCAGGGGAACAATAAATTTCACGCGGACGAATTCGCGGACAAAAGCTCGTCTATGATAAAATCTAGATAAGGTACTTTCAAGGTAGTACCTATAAAACTCCTAATGATGTCTTAGTAAGTATACGGTTTCATAAAAATATAGTAACTACACAGTTTGCTAAGGAAATCTATTTGTACCTAGGAAAAGTTTTCTCCTGCCGCAAAAGTTTCCCTTCGTCTATTGGATACGTGTTTCGAAGTTACAATTAATGTAAAAGCTAGATCTGGCGGCTTCGTTGATAATTATAACGTAGCACCTTCTTTACGAAGGACAGTGACGGAGAAATGTTACTGGACTTCACTGAAGTTGATTTATGTCGTCCATCATTTATGTGTTCTACGTTAGAAAGGTAGTATTTTTCAAGCAGAGTATTTTTCCTTTATACAAGTTTATTTTGACTTGATTAGCATCTGAAACAATGAAAATACCTATGTTTCGTGCGTACGTAGAAAGAAAACCAACCTTTTGGTAAAATACTTTTGTTTTTTTTTTCTCTCTGTTTATTTTTACCCTGATTATACAGTTTGTAATATGAATGCTTAACCTTGACAAGTTATTTTTTTTTTCCTTTAATTTTCACCTAACTAAAAGTCAATGTGGCGACACTTGGGGGAGGCCTATGTCCAGCAGTGGACGTCTATCGGCTGAAATGATGATGATGAATGATATGTAAAAACGGTAAAAATAAAAATAGAGAAAATAAATTATGAATGATAAATATAAATTATAAAATTAAAGGAAAAAAAAATTAACATGTCAAGGTTGAGCATTCAATTACAGATTCATCCAATTACAGGAGACCACAGCATGCACATATAACTATATGTGCATGCTGTGGTCTCCTGTAATTGAATAATTATTTGTATTATTGTTGTAGATCCCTATATAATATACGATTACATACTTGCTCTATGTAAAATACTGGTATTCAGATGCATCCGGTAAGACTGAAAGCCGACCCCAATATATTTGGGACAAGGCGGTGATGATTGCCTTTTTGTATGAAACAGCAAATATTTTTTCAATATTCCAGAATTATTCACATAGTGAATTGTTCCTACTCATGAGTGCTTTCACTCCCTAAAATATTGCCAATATATTTAATGTCAGACTGTATAACAGATGACTTTATTTTTATAAAGTCTGACCAAAGATTTGTGATCACAATGCGTAGTGATAAGATACTCGTAAGAACCATCATTGTCACAGTAAGCTAGAATCAATATCTAGAAAAAATCTTCTGCCTTGGTACCTTTGGAAACCTTGCCAAGAAAATCGTAGGCATGTTTTCGGTGACCTCGGAAAAATATAGCCGGTTTATTCAGAAAAGATCCAATATACTCTCGTACTTTACTAGACCTATAAAGTTCAAATCAATTTACTAAGGCCAAAACCTCAAACGATATTCACAAACCCAACTACTTGTGACCCCATCAAACTTTATGACGACCGTAGGTATATTTTGTTTCTATTGTTTCAAACAAAGTTGAAAATCAATTTTGCCGTGCGGTGGAATTTTATTCGAGTCGGATAGTCGGGAATAGAAAACTGTGTCGCACGAAGTAAGTTATTATTGCAGAAGTTTTGCTTCAGCCGACTGTCTGGTGTGACTACTTCTCTTAACGTAATCGTCTAAGTTTATGATTGTTGTCATTAGCTGTAATAACTTTTAGTCCGTAACTGATGAAAGCATTACATTTTGGTGAACACACAAAGGCAGGTACTTACAGAGGGCGTTTTTAAACGCGTAATTTATTAAGGCTTTACTCGAATGAGGGCAATGTATAGAGGCTTAACTACGTAGATGGGTATCCTAGAAACTTTCAGAGTGTACATTACCACGTATGTTGTTGCAACCAAGTAAGGGATTATCTGCACTAGCGAAGAGTGTTCTAGTATTATCATAAATAGTTCAAAAGTTCAAGCGATACCCACTTTAAACTATTTGCAACAGTAGATTTGTCGGCCATGGAAAACATTGTTATTTTAAAAATTACTAGCGGTTTTTATCCGTCAGGTTTTTATCTTATTTGTTATCACGATCAATAAAGTGGTGGATAACGAGATCGCCGGTAATTGGGTTAATGAGGTCGGGAATAGCTTATGCAAAAACACTTTGAAGTCGACTTCTAAGTCTTACATCTTTTTTTTTAAATGGGCCTGCTCTTGACTTCGATCACGCCCGATGGAAAGTGATGAATGAGGGCTATGATAGAACGAGCGTGCCCAGAAGATACCTGTTCACTCTTGCTTTGAAGGTAGGCGGGTTAAATGTGGGAGGGCACACAGATGCCGGCAGAGAGTGCCACACTTTGGCTGTGCGCATAATAAACGTGGAGGAGAAACGCTGAGTATGACTCATCGGGATATCAACCATGATAAAAAAGTGTGGATGTACGCTACAGTACGTCTGGTAATCCGGTGGTAAAAGGGCGATGGTGGTATCAGGTCGTGGAGCTCCTGCGCACACTCTCCGAAGTACAGTCTGTAGAAGACCGACAGGCAAGCAACAATGAGCTAGGCTGAATTATAATATGGACGCATTTAAAAATCCATTGTATTAGGAATTCAAAACCTACGAGTATCTATATGTTATTAATAGTATTAGATTGATAATGATGTAACTTAAGCTTAGCAGAAGCTTAAGTTACATCGTTTAGAAGAGAAAATTACTTTTTTCGTGACTGGATAACAGCCTATCTATGGCAATTATTATTAGATCCATATTTATGTTAGTGTACTTAAAAATTATGTTAGAAACCAAAGATATACATGCCACAATAATAATATTGTAGCTAAAACTAAATTTAATTAATTGAAATACATAAAATCAAATTGTAAAATAAATTAATTAGTTAAAGTCACAATCGTTCAATTCATTAAAATCTTTAAAGTCATTTAAGTACATCCTTAAATTAATTAAAATCAAGAATTTCATTAAAATCATAAAACAAATAACATAAATAGAAATATAAATTAATGTTCCTATCATCAGTAGGTAGGACAAGATCTGTTACTCTGACTGTTCTTATTGACATGCAACTGCACACGATGCCACAATATTGTACAGTCGATTTTGCCCGCCACAACGCTAAGAATGACGTTGCCACTGCCGCGCAAAGAATTAAGGTGTCGTCACCACTTTCTTTTGTATCTCTAATTTTGTCAAAATGTTACTTCAACGCAGCTGGTTTCTGTTAATATACGTATGTCCGATACAAAAATAGACATCTCCGCTCGATATATCACCGAATGTTGCCAACCTACGTCACACGTAAAAAGGGTTTCCTAAAAGTACTTTATAGACACGAGCACGTTAAAAATGTTAAAAGGGTTCCTTATATACTTCGTGTCCGTGCATAAATCGAGTCTGGCTAGTTTGCGAGTAAGAGATTCGTGATATGCGTTCTAACAATGGATTATCTGCCTAAGTCTAGGTATTATAAAATATCGTGTTATAAAAGTACGTATTTTAACTCTCGCATGGTGAATTGATTCCAAGCTGTTTTCTTTAATTAATCAAGTGTACTGCAAACTTTCTCGTATTCTTCTTCTTGGCTACTGCCAAAGCTCTATTTGAGAAAATAAAACAGGATGCGTTTTATGTATTACGTGCAATGTAGTTTTATTTAATTTGATGACTTATGCACATTCTGGTATGCCATCTACAGGAATAGTCGTCACGCTTTTCCTGAAAAGATCTCGGAAAGTCAGAACATTGCGTAACACTATCACTAGCAAAGGCTTTCATTTTGACAGTTCAACAACTTTCATTGCGTTATTTACGTTGTTGAGCAGAGAATTTTTTCGACCCTATGAAGCAATGTATTCGCAATATCCTTCAAAATGATTTAGATTGAGATTGATAGTGTGTTATGCAATTAGGGTGCCGATCTTTTTCATTAAATACTGAGCACGGATCCTATTCATGCAAAAACAAAAGCAAAATAAGAGAGTTTTCAGACAAATAGTGCCGATTAGTAAATTCGGTACTTTCGTTATTTATTGCTGTTTCTACGCAATACTACAATATTTACAATGTTATATATTGTACTAGCGGCCCTCGACTGGTCCGCATGATTTTTTACGGCTTAACAAAGCCTCAAGATTTCTTTATTATAGGTATGTAAGTTTCATATTAATGTTTATACACATAAACCCGCATCAAAATCTGTTGCTTATTTTAAAAGAACAACGTGATACGAAAAACAGACTTTAATATGTAATATTAAAGAAGATTTTTAATGACATAGAGATCCTATCAAAACAAAATTATAGTTTTTCTCTTACTTTTTTTCACTAGGAGACTAGCCACCTAAGTTTTCACGGTGTGATTGTTACAGAATAGGTCGGCTGTGTCATTTCGATACCATCGCTTCACGAACCTAAGTGAATCTATAACATCTCTAATAACGACAGCCCAGCTCAGGTTTTATCGACGTATGCACCTCAAAAAGCTATAAAAGCAAAACTTAAAGCATAAAAGATCATAGATACAGCATGGCGTGCCACACGCGAGTTCACACCGGACGCTGCTTGATAGCGCGCGACTACATCCAGTCTGGCCTTGCTCTAAGTTTTCTCATTAACCTCCTGTTTACTGGAGGACCTCAGGAAAAAGCGACGTCCGTGCAACACGCGCGCCGATGGGAAAGTGATTGTGATGTACAGATTTAGTGGGTACCTATGTTGTTTTAGTGAAATTTGTTTATCTACCCTCAATTATAAGCTCGCGTACTGGGACGGTATTCGGTTCATTAGTCTGGTACGAGGATATTGCTCGTACCAGACTAACGAATGCTTGTAACGTGACTAAATAGTTTATTTGTATTTATATGATTGAAGTCAGAAAATAACGAGGAGGAGAATCACTCGACAGTAGTGTGCAACTGAAATAATTGAATAATATAGGTGCCTACCTATTATTACTAAAAATAAATAAAAAGTTTTTACATTCATATATGCAGGTATCCGCAACCCGTTATACGGAAATGATAAATTATTTTATTTCAGTAAGTAGCTTTGTACAAACGCTTTTACACGTCAATCATATTTTAAAAACTAGATGAGATTGGCGTTTCCGATCTGACTACTCTGAGAAGAAAGGCTGAAACAAACTCAAAGGTCACAGTCTCTTTTATAAAGTAGGTACAGACATAATCTTGATCAGATCATGTGAAGACTATGTAGATTAGTGTCTGAAATAGTATTGAGGAAAGAATCACACAGATTGAGTGGACCTGTCCAGTCAGTGCACACATTTGTCAGTAATCGTGCAGCTCATCTCAGAACTTAAGAGCTTAAAGATTTGCCGAACAATACCAAAGAAGGGACATTTGGGTAGGCCGCATAAATTACTCAAACTGCCAGAATATGATTAAAACACTTTTATCTGTTCTGTGATTAAAACCATATATATCACTGCATATTTGTTCAAGATCAAGTGTCGTCACATTTTCCACACTCCGGAAACTTTCATAAAAACAAACGAAATAGATACGACACACATGATCAAAAGGGGCGGCTTTTTTGGCACGCACACAAGACAATAATAAACACTATTGTGCTATCTTATTGCACAAAAATGCTCAAAAGGGGCGGGCACTAGAAAGTATAGATACAGTCACTGAATGCACACAAGCAATTCTAGCATCAACTACGGAATAGGAGTTAGTATAAATATTTGATCGCTAAAAATATCGATCGAAACCAAATACAAAAAAGAGATGTGTTTTTTGGGGTTTGGGTGTATTTGGTATTGTTTATTTTTTCTGCTTTTCAATGTGGTATATTAAAAACTAATAAAATCAAATAATGTAAAAATATAATGTATTTGTTTGCAAATGACATTTAAGTAAATCGTTTCTTTACTTTCTCTCTTACGTAAAAATAAAACAAAGTAAAGCAATGAGCCAAGAACGAAGCGCACCTGCCATTGCGCTGTTGCGCGTTGTTTAAAATATCTACATATTTTTTGTAACAATTAAATTACCGCATAAAAACCAGGCAACAGGTACAGACGCCAGCACATCAAGCTACTACAATCTGTCAAAGGATGTCACCAAAATCTGCCCAAACGAAGTACCGAGGTACACTTACTTGCATAAAATACACTAGATTACAGTAAAAAACATTATATTTATATATTTTTCTTATGGTTACCCGGGGACGAGAGTAAAAAACCTTTTAACATACTAAAAAGCACGCCATTTTGGCACTCTATCATAGGGACAAGCACTACCTTACTTATTAAAAAAAACTGTCAAGTTAACAGCTGCCTTCTGTCGGCTTCAGCCACTGTTGTTTCACGTTTGTTTCCTTTCGAATATTAATTTACAAATAATTCAATCTGAAATATACATATAACTATTATGTTGTATAGATGTATATAACGCAGAAACGAACGACATGATGTAAATGTCATACGAAATAAAGTCAACCCTAGTGTCAACCAACTCAATTGTACATGCAAAGTTGCCACATGTTTTAATTGTGTTACAGGTTATTAACATAACAAAAAATAATTTACTATGTAGTTTTAAATTATTTAAGGATAAAAATACAATTATTTTCGAATTCCTCTATTTTTTTACGATTTGGTGCACGTGTACCTCGAGGTACATAAGTTGAAAATCTATTAAACAAAGGAAGTCAACAAAAGCCCATACAACTTTGTCCAAATAATATTTGTATGGGCTTTTGTTGACTTCCTTTGTTTAATAGATTTTCAACTTTATCGCTAAAGCATTAGGTTCAAGGTTGATTAGGAAAATTTGACAATTTCGGGTACCTTGATGTGCCGGCTGGTGTGTTTGTATAATGGTAAGTAGCTGAAATAACACGATGAGAATAATTACGTTTTGAGTAGCAACGCCTTTTACGAGTAATGAGAAATCAAATGTCGCTTCCCTTTTCAAATTACGTCACATCCGAAATGTGTAATGACAGATTTGTGTAATATTCACTTAAATTACTTATGAGTAAGAATCTTTTTATAGAAACACAGACAAATTATGAACAACGGTAACTCTTAAATACGAATTTCTTCTTAGAGAAGCAAATAAATCAGTGAGGGTTGGTGACTAATGTACGTCTTTAAGACATGCATACTGCATCAGCTCGGCGACTAGACGCAACGACAAGCTGCGGCCGACGATATAGATAGCCATAAAGACTTGTGATTTATTGATCGCTGCAATATTTACTAGGTAATTAAGAAAATTGCTATACCTACTTACTAGTAGATCCGTAGGTGGTTGTCCATTATGTTCAAAGCGTTGCATCTCTGCAACTCGACGACAAGTGTGCGGAATACTTGATTTCGAGTTGCATAGACGCTATATGACAGGCTATGGAAGTCGGATGCTCTCCCTACCTGTCACAGCGCCTAGACGCAGCGACAAGACGCACAGTCTGCGCTGCCACTTTCTGATTGATACTGATAATTATTGACATGGAGTAAAACTAGTATTTCACGTGATACTCTTGCGTGTATCCAGTACACAAACGTAATTAACGATAGTGAGGTGTTGCTATGATGCGTCCGAATGTGAACTGAATACGATGCAATGAATGGAAATTAATAACAATTCAATTTTGATAAAAGTGGAAATATGCACCGTACCCTGTGTCAGTTGATATAATAATTATATCGTCATATACAGGGGGTCTACTACGAAGTGCAAAGAGCGAATGATCGGATCCGACCGACACATGGCCGAACCGAATATTATTGAAAAATGCGAAAATAGTTCGGATCGGCTCAGTTGGGTCGGGACCATAGTTAATATTCGAAAGAGTGGGTAGGGGTGTAGGATCGGGACCGACCGAACCAAATAGTAACTTAGTAGCAGGAAACGGCCGAACATTCGGCCGACACCACTTCGGAGTAGACTCCCAGGGTGGCAGGAACATTCACACGCAATCTGTTACCATGGATTCTCCCCTAGCGTAGAAATTTTAAGCCGGTTATACAAAAAAACAGCTGTTTCATAGAAATGTTCAACACTACGCGCTCAAAATTTAAGGAACAGCAATTTGATTTTCTATAACTCGTCGAAAAGTTTCAATTATGTACTGAATTCGTGGTTACAGTTGGCGCATCGATGTCCCTGCCAACGTGTACGAGGAACCTGTAAAAGTCTAGCCTGATCTGCAGAACAGGGCCCTACGTCCTACAGGAGGTGTTTACTGGTTTAAGGCGTCCTAATGCCAGCAATAAAGAACCGCAAATAATGGTCTCACTTCAATTCTGATTATTCCAGTAACAAACTTATGAAATGTGTCGTATTTCACTGTTGTTTTCGTTATTTCACGAAAAAATCAGTATTGAAAGTTTGCAAGTCTTGACATATTTGTGTTCGTGACTGTACTGTTCGTGATCCATTTCGCCAGTAACACTTACTTTCAACTTGGTCTCCAGCTAGCACACAGTAGGACTATTTAATTGGTCTGGACAATATCCTTAAATAAGGCGGATCACATACTACAACGCGCCACGCGACGCCGCAAGAAACGGAGTCAAATTCCCCGTGCGGACACGCGTTTTTATTAAATTTGTATGCAAAAAAATTACGCGCGCGATATCTGCGCCCCGTCGCGTGGCGCGTTGTTGTGTGTGTGATCCGCCTTATACATATAAAACGAACTCCATGATAAGTGATCTCCAGCAAGCTCTCAAGCAAGATGCGATTTTGTTATTAACATCGATGAAATAACAATAAGAGACTTCCTCGAAAGCAATTACCGTCAAATGGGGAAATTGGTACAAACAACAAGACAGGAAGGCCTTCCTACGCCGTAAATATTGTGTTTATAAGCTGACATTTAATAAAGGAAGTACCTACATAATAGATGGGGAGATCATAAGTTAGACACAGCAGGTGGTCAATTTCTTGTGGAAACTGCTTAAACGAAGTGAGTGTTGTTTACCAGCAAAAGGGTCTTCTTCGCGTGTGTTTATTTCGAAATATTATGGTTCAGGTAATTTTGTGTCGGGATAGACTTAGTTTGGGAGTCTATTTAGGATTCCAAAAGTATTTTCAACTTTCATTCTTGATGAAAGAAAATAAAAACATGAATAAATTACTTAACTTTTCCTACACATTGCATCGTTGGTCTTATAAAAAGTTGTTTAAAACAAAATGATAATACTATTACTAGCTATTATTAGTTATTATTTTTAGGTATTTCTAGTTTTTTTCTTTGAATATGCGCAATGAAATTTTTGCTACGCGATTCTGAAGCATTAAAATACGTTATTTATCCAAGTACAACAAGTATAAAATTTACGATGTTTCAACTTATAGCGACTTTTATTTCGTAATTTAATATTTCAAGCAAATAGGGACAAATGAGGTTTAATAAAATCTTCTCATTTTCGCGTAAAGTGCTAGAAAAATTGTAAGTATACTCGTACAAAATATTTTTAAGATTATGTTGATTCCAGAATTCAAGCGAGTAGTATAACTAGCCAGTATGACTAGCTAAACTCCACAAAATCGATGGGTATCGAACTATAAACCTAAAACAAAAAAACGTGGGGGAACCCCAACAGGAAAGAAGTTTTTTATGCGATACTCGCACGCACACGCACTCGTATATAATAGAAAGATAGATAGAAACTTTGAATTTAACCGTAGCCCTCCCAAAAAAAAAAAAAACCGCAAATCTTTTTTTTTATTTTAATGGGTTAAAATAAGATTTGATGTTTTTGATGATGTGATATTGTAAACTTCGCAGACTAGCTTTGGTTAGTCTACAAAGTTTAGCTAACCAATTCAAAATAACCCTGCTATCCCAAACGTATTACTAGATCAATTTTTTTAAATAGGTATCACAATTTGTTTTGTGTGTATGTCCTTATTCTGCGTCATGTTTATCGCAAATAAACGTATTTTCTTTATTTCTTTCTAGTGGTAGCAAGTGTGACTACTGAGAGTTGGAGTCGTGGATACGAGCCCCTGGGAAAATGCTCATTAGTAGCTCGTAGTCTGGAGTTGTGGAAACAAGGAACTTAAACATACTCGGAAAAATTCACATGTATTTACTAGCCTCTCTCCACTTCTAGGAGTACGTCATACGCATGATGTCAAGATTGCAGAAATAATATTCAGTAAGAAGATTCGACCACAAGGCAAGACTCTAGTATATTCGTGGCCAGGTATACGAAGATGCAACACAGCTCATAACTTTGTGTCGAGTCTAATAAGCTCGTGCTTGTTCGCATAATATACAGTCATGACGCAAATTGCTCAACATTGGTTTCTCTCAGAGTTTCCAGCAAATGCAGGAGTTGCTACCTAAATATATACCGTACGCAATTTGTATGTAACTAGCTCCCAGCCGCGGCTTCGCACAGCTGGATGTCAGAAATTATCCCACGGGAACTTGCTATCGGGACAAAAGTAGTAGATATCCTTCCCCAGGATGCCATCCATCTCCTTGCCAAATTTTATCGAAATCCGTTCGATTTAGGCGTGAAAACGTAACATATGTACAGAGTTACTCTCGAATTTATAATGTACTAGCTGCGCCCCGCGGTTTCACCGCATAAGTTTCGATCCCGTGGGAATATCGGGATAAAACGTAAAAAGTACATAATAATCCTGGTTTTATAACCAGGATTAATAGATAGGATACTGTGTTCAAATTTCATCCAAATCCGTTCAGTAGTTTTGTTGTGAAAGAGTAACAAACATCCATCCATCCATCCATACAAACTTTCGCGTTTATAATATTATTAATTAATTGATAGTAGGATTGAGATGGATAATGGCCGTTTACTTCCCGCAAATGGAAAAGATAATTATCCTTGGATCTAGGTATAGAAAACAAAGACAGAAAATACATTTATTTGCGGCAAACATGACGTATCAAAAAGAACTCAAACACACACTGGTATCGTTTATAAAAGCAATAATTGAGTATCTTAGAAATTTAGGCATGACAGCATCCTTTGATTATTCTACTTCTCTCTTCTCTCTATAAACGACGCGTAAGAACAGCACACGTTATATAAAAAAAATTGCTAGTCACCAAAGTGATAGCAGAGCTGACTGGTCAGAGTACGCCGGACGTATACTTCAGAAGCCTGTTTTACTGAATCCAAACATCCTTTCTTCATCATTTACCTACCTTTGTTCCATGTTACTTGGGACCGGCGCAACACGATTTCTTCTTACATTCTCCAAGTCAATCATCACGCTCATTCACACTTTTCTCTTTCATATCAATCCTCACTTGAGCTCCTTAAGTTTTGAGTTGAGCTGAATGATTACTGACAAATGCGTGCATTGACTGGACAGGTCCACTCAATCCGTTCTTTCCTCAAAAGACCATTTCAGACACCAATCTGCATGGTCTTCACATGAACTGACCAAGATTATGTCTGGACTTTAAAAGAGACGACCTCTGAGTTTGTTTCGGCCTTTCTTCTCAAAGTAGTGAGATAGGAAACGACGACGTCATCTAGTTTTTAAAAATATGATTGAGTGTTTGTAAAAACCTACTTCCAAAAATTAAATCATTTATCACACAACCCATGGGGTATTATTAACAACATTAAGTAGTATACATATATGGCAGTCACCAACCTTGATGAGGAGTGATGATCTAGGATTAATCCCCCACGACCGTAATTTTATAGTCCCATGTAGATGTTTACGAGATTATCATAATGATGATTGATGATGTCATTTTACCCTTTTTTTACCATACCTACATACGCCACAAAATACGTCATTTGTTCCAGATTTACCCTAGCATTTGTTTGTAGGTTTTACCTTTTCGAAAGTAATTTTACGTTCCAGAGTATTGCGAAATGTGAACTCATTCACGGAGCGAGCATTCAGGATTATTGAGGATTTGGTGAAATGTTTGGACTTGTTGGTGTGTGTGAGTTTTGAATAGACTTTGTGAAAAGTCGTTTGGGAATGCTATGAGTAACATTTTGTATGCTAAGTTAAATAAACTAAGATTTAGTGCTGTAAATCAAAGGCTTTTCTACATTCGCTCGAGCTTGGAAGTAGGCTCTATTTGAAAAAGCTTTTACGGAGTAATTTCCATACATACAAATCTGTCCCACTCTAAGTGTGAGACTAGTTGCTGATATCCTGAAAGTCATGAAAGCGGAAAATTACAACACGGCCTAATATTATTTCTTATACTGTACAAGGAAAACGGGACCAAAATATTATCTTAAGTATTTTGCTATAAATATTTCCCATTTGAATCCTACGCAATTCCATCTAACCTGTCAGTCCAATTTATTAATAGAACCTTGACGAAAATATTATTCTCAATTAATTAATAGAGACAAGAGTACAAGTAAATGAACATACCACACTTATTTGAAGTTTATCCTTTCTTCATTAAGGTATTCATTATAAAAGAGGTTAATAATAATTAAGAAGACAATAGAAATTCACGATTTTACAATATTTCCTAACGAAGATTAATTTTTCCTGCCATACAATATTTTGAGTAAAGATACAATCGCGCAAAAATATTTCTTCCCTGTTTACAATATTACTCTTAATTAAAATATTTTCTCAACCCAATATTTGTTTTAATGTTAAGGAATTATAAATATAATCATTTAACAACTAATACCTAATTAATTAACCACGTAGTATGGCAATGCTTAGCCTCTGGCCTAGGTAAAAGCCACAGGTCACGGGAATTGTCATCCAGCCGTTTCGAAATTTCCTTAAAAAGACCATGAGCACGGGACCGCACGGCTCGAAAATATAGTTACCAATAAGGTTATTATACTTACGCCGCTTGAGGTTTTCCGCAGCCGCAGCAGCAGCACCAGCACAGCACGCCAACCCAATATTATATTTCTGTTTCCAAAGAATCGGAAACCAGTCAACAATGTTGTTTTTATTTACTGACAGTGTATTCTGAACCACGGTTTTATGACGTAAAGCATTAGAGTAGGTACGATAGGTTACAAAATGAATTTTAACATCAGACATCAAAAGGTAAACAACTACAAAATCCTACCAAATGCTTACGCTCAAAGTCTAGCTCTAGCAAAATCCCATTTCTAGGACCGATAATTTCTTTTAATAGAACGCCGAAATACGTCGTACTACGCCGAACATTCTGTTAACCGCATGCGTGTTTCGACTCGGGATTAATAAAACTTTACCATCCGTAACCAGTCTCAGTACAGTCAGTGACAAAAGTCTTTGCCTTTATTGTTGTTTTAGGGCTGATTTTTCCAACGCCAGATAATTTTATCCGTGGAATAATTTTAAATTTTTGACAGTTTTTCCATACGAAATCTGTCAGACGTCAATTTTATTCTACGAATGAAAACTATCTGTCGATTGAAAACTCAGCCCTTAAACAACAATACTATTACCTACTAGTCTTCAAAGTTTTATCGAAACCAAGTAATCAAGATTTTCATTAAAAAAACTCGGAACAGAAAACTTTGAACTGATTCCTATTTACGGTCTTACGACGATTCCTTCAGCTTTGTTTTCCCAAAATTGAAATTCTTGGACTAAACTTCGCTTACGAAAACTTTTACCCTTCCATTTTTACCGATGTATTCAACTCCGTCCCCGTCAATCCAAACACAACACGTACTTGACAAATAGCGTGCTAAATAACAAATGGACGACCAGCGAAGTGGCTCGCAGTTTTATTGTATTGCACGACAAGGTGTTGGCTCTCAACGTGATTGCACGTCCCGCGCGTAACGTAACGAAATGACCTTTAGTGTTACGTCGTGGAACCTTAGTACGAGACGTAGGAACAGTGTTACGTGATATACCGGGTGTCAAAAGACCCATTATTTAACTGTCATCTAAAATATTATTTATTTATATATACTTTATTGTACACCAGAAAATACATAACAAAAAAATACGATTATTAATATAAAACATGCAATGGGCGGCCTCATCGCTTTCTGCGATCTCTTTCAGGCAACCTTGGAAAGGACAATGATTGCATGGATTAAAAAATGGGGTTGTCCGTAGTGCAAAATAACATACTATAATAGATACATAGATTGTATAAAATATTTTGCGATTTGATTAGAGATTGCATTCTCGGTAGGGTTGCCACAAACCACTTCTTGATTTTAGGGTTACTAGAATCAAAAATTCGCGTTTTAGTTTTTTTTTCGGGAGACAATTGAAACAGCATTGCTTAATGAAAATTTCATTATTTAATTTATATTTGCTGTTTGAAGAAACAACTTTCAAAAGCTCTTCATTTTGTGAAGGAATTATATATATAAAAATCTTTACATTTTAACTTCAAGTTAAATTTAACTAAAAGCTTCAGAGTATCAATATTTAATCGGTTTCGGCTATCCGTCCACGCATTGCCGCACATGGAAAATATTCTTTCTACTGGAACATTTGAAGTGCGACTTGATAAAACCAGCTGTAAAATGTGCATCATATTTTTAATGTTACTTTGTTTGCAAGCTGTAAAAATTGAATTCCTGTGTTCGTCAATGTATCAGGGCTTGCGTTTTCACTACGTGGCTTTTCTTGCACATATTTAGAAAGAAAGAAAATAAGTTTATGGGACCCAGGTTAAGTAAGGCACACAATATTCACAGAGAAACAAAAACAGAAAAAAAAATACTAATTAACGGTGCACACAATTCTTCGAGAGTTCATCTAAGTTGACTTTGGATACAATTATTTAGCCAAGTAACTATTCTTTGTTTACCCCGTCAATTATATAATAAAATACGGGCTCCTATATAAAACTTATAATGAGTTTGTGGTTGCGCTTTAATTTCATCAAAACTTGAAAAAGAAAGGGTGTATCTAACCTAACCTAACCGCAAGAATACTATGCTCGATGGTCAGCTTGTGGATAGTAAATATGCTTCAAGCATTCCAAATATTTTAAGAGGTTAATTGGTGAGCAAGTTGTCCAAAGACAAGTACATAACATAACAACATACATAATCAGCCTATAATGTTCCCACGGCTGGAACACAGGCCTCCTCTCTGTAAGAGGGAGTGGGCCGTAATCCACCACGCGGGCCCAGTGCGGGTTGGCAGATGTTACTGTCACTCATGTTCTGTGTCTGGAAACCGGCATGTCTCCTTAAACTCCTTAAACTATTTCACACTATTACCCTTAGAGAAATAAGTTGTGGAATGTGTGTCACTGACATTTCAGCCGAAAGACGTCCACTGCTGAAGCAGCAAGCGCCTCCAGCTGGACAGGTTCTGAGCTTCCCGCATCCAGGGGGTTCCTGCGGCCTTCACAAGGTCGTCGGTGTACCTTGTGGGAGGCCTTCCACCAACACTACGTCTTCCGGTACGCGGTCACCACTCCAGAACCTTTCGGTCCCATCGGCCGTCTGTTCTGCGAGCAATGTGACCTGCCCACTGCCACTTAAGTTTGGCCATTCTTCAGGCTATGTCGGTTACCATGGTTCTCCTGCGGATCCCTTCATTTCTAATTCAATTACGAGGGGAAACACCAAGCATAGCCCTCTCCATTGTGACTTTTAGCCTTCTAATAAGGCCCATTGTAAGCGACCACGTTTCAGTCCCATAGGTCCTCCATCCTTTCCGTTCGTTTATCCGTTCCTTGTATGAAAATAACCAATTTAACTGATCCGGATGTTCGTGTAATACAAAAATGACCTGTATTATTTTAATTTAGGCCATTGCATGAATAAATGGTGAGTTTAATTACCATTAGACGTTAATTTATGGAAAGGTGATATCGTCATGGTGTGACAGGGGATACTTTAATAGTCTATAATTACACGATAATGTATCTATGAACGTTTTTAATTACGGGAACTGGCCTTCTGATATAGTTGTAGCAAACAACCTCCGTGGGTCCTACTGTAATATCATAAACGCGAAAGTTTGTGAGGATGGATGGATGGCTGAGTGTTTGTTACTCTTTCACGCAAAAACTGTTCAACATATTTGGATGAAATTTTGCACACAGTTTATAACCACAATTAATAAATATTATCCCGATATTCCCATGGGATCGAAACTTATGCGGGTAATACCGTCGGACGCCGCTAGTCCGTTATAAATATGTGACACAACTAAGAAACAAACATTAACTTGTATTAAAAATAGAGAAAAAGCAGTAGGGAGTCAGATTAACTGACAAGCGTTTGAGACCAAATAAAAAATAATAAAAGTATTAAAACGTAGACCAGTTTTCTAGGAATAGCTATCGAAGTTATATGACCTTCGTTTAATTTCTCCATCCAATACAAAAAATGGCTAATAAAGTAAATAGGTACCATTTACGCAATTACATAAGTATATAACTTAATGAGACACAATCGAGTTTTTGGCGGTATATGTATCTAAACCTTTATAATCATTTATTCTACTACTTTCAAAACTAGGATCAAAACAAAGTTTTTTAATTACACATAACAAATTGCGAGTAGTTTCTATGCAATTTATATTAATGTTATCGTGATATCTAAGTTTTCCACTCCTGCTACCCCGTCGGGTTTCTTACTCATCTATTTTCCGAGCTGGAAAACTCAAGCTTTTGCAAAATTATAATATCTAGTAGTCGGACGCTTTATATCCAATGTAGGGCGTCCTTTACTTTTTAATTTATTATAAATAGAATTAATCCTGGCTCTCACAGTAAATCCATACTTCAATACTAAAATTATAAATGCGAAAGTAACTCTGTCTGTCAGTCTGTTCACGCTTTAATGGTTGACGGGATTTGGATGCCTGACAAACAGATAGACATTGGCCTGGGTTTAGGACATAGGATGGAACGAAGTTCTTTAACGGAGCATGCGGTAGGAGTAAACTGGGAGAAATCGTCACGTAACGAAAAAACGTTATGCCACCTGCATGCAACATATTATTACATATAATAGAAAGAATCAAAGAGAGAGATAGTTTTCATGGTTTTCGAGAGTGCTGAAGCCAATAGTGAGGAAACAAATGATCAAGATGGCGGCTGCGAAAAATTTCAAATTTTTCGTCATGGGTATCGTTTTCATGGTTTTCGAGGGTGCTGAAGTCGACAGTGATATTCGCAGCCGCCATTTTGGACTTTCATTTTGAATTTCGTTCCTGCCGGGGTCATACTTTTTCTCTGAAACACTTTTTTATCAATAATCCGAACAGGTAAAGCCCTAAAGCTTTATCTCTTATTAATTTAGTTCACAATATACCACTTGACTAATACTTTTTCTCTGAAACACTTTTTTTTCAATAATCCGAACAGGTAAAGCCCTAAAGCTTTATCTGTGTAGGCGTACCTGCACTCTAAGAATTAGTTTCAGTTACTCTTCCAAGAATAAGCTTTCAAGTGATGAAACGCCTCTATTGTCTCTGGATATTCGAGTACAAGGAGAACATAAACAAAAGTAAACTTTGTTGTTTGCTGCCTTAATTTTAACATCTTATCAAAAATGTCGCGAAAAGAACTGTCAATCTTACTTTAGATTGTTTTGAACTACCTTATTGTTTTATTTTTTTGTCCACGAGTTCTTCGCAATCTTTCCTGCTTCTATATTACACAATATCAGTGTTATCCATGCAGCAAAATAATGAAGGTGGGTAAGGCTCGGGGTTGTATTGTATATCTTTTGGCCAGTTAAGTTTCTTTTTTTATGTTTCTCGACTTTTGTGGACTATTCTTTTTACTCTTATCAAAAGCCTGATAAGCTTAGTTCAGAATAAAGCCTGAACTAAGCCCATTAGGCAGGCATAATTGTATGCATTTTTTTATTAATATGTTATCAATTGGTACCAAAAAAAATGTGCAAAAAATGTCCTAAACATAAAATACTAGTCATAATATTTTATTCAGAACTTTACAGAAAATTTACGTTTAACCGTTTAAAAGCCGTAATTACAGAAACAATTAAAAAAGCCATTGTGTATCGCGTGCATCCACGTCCCCGAAGGGTAAAACAAACTCTTCGCAGAAGGGGCCAGCTGTTCAACTCCCATATAATGTCAATCTACCCCACATTGGGTATTTCCTACCCACGATGGGAAAATCTATCATGATTCATTCATAACACACGTTTACGGGCAACATAGAAACTCTATTACCCTTTAATTTACTCTAGGGGTAGGGTTGAGATTTACGATATTACATTGAACTTACATACATTGCGGAGAGGACTTTCTACAAAGTATTTAAGTAGGTAGTGAGTAAGTACTACGAACACTGTTTGCCCGATTCCAGTCGTAAACTCTAGTATTTTGTTATAAAAGTTTAAAGTCATTATCAACATTCCTGTTAACACACATAATATCATGCCTGTATTCCCCGAAGTGTTAGGCATAGATGCCTCGTTAACTGCCCCGTTGGTCTCGTGGTAGCAAGAGTGACAGCTGATGGGGTAGTGGGTTCGTTTCCTAGGTCGGGTAAAGTGTTATTGGATTTATTAATTTGTAATTTCTTAGTAACAGACCGATGTTTGGAAGTTCACGGTGTGATACCCCCGTGTCTCGGAAAGCACTTTAAGCCGTTGGTCCTTCGCTTGATCTCTGTCCGGTCGTGTCGGAGTGAGGGAAGAGAGAGTGAACTGGTGTCTGTGCACACACTTGTAAACTATAATATCTCTCGCGACGAAGTCTCCGTTGAGATTGGCAACCATGATCGAAATACGGTCTGGGGAACTATTATTATTATAATTAGGCATAGGTGTACCTATAGTACAGCCATATTTCGTCAGTTATGTTTAAGTTCTATGTAATAGGGGGCGAGCCTATTGCCATCAACAGGGCACAAATCCAGACTCTGGGCTTCTACTGAAAAGTTTCTATTACCACAGACACACATCCAACATTTCCTTATTAACTATCCTCAAAAATATTGGTACAATTTAATATTTCGCTTAGAAAATTCGATCATATTTTAAAGCTTTAATAATAGATTAATCCATGTCTTAAATCCATTAATTAAAAGTTTTACCTGGGTAGGTATGTACACCAACAGGATGTTTAATAGGAATGTTGATAACGAGTTTAAACTTTTGATTTTTACCACCACACTGTTGGGGTAGGCATCTCATGATGCCTGGGAGGAGCCGCCTTCCAGCCCTAAATGGGTCCAGAGGCGACGGACTCGGGGACGTCCGTCGCCCCCCACACATCAGGACCCGAGGTGGCGGCGCGTAGTGTTCCATGCGCGCCCCTCTCAGACGTCGCGGGGGGAGTCAAACACCCCTTGACCCGAGGAGGCCCGCGGTGGCGGACCGGCACCAGTCGGGGGTTGCGGAAGGATCGTACGTTCCCGCGACCCCCGGCGTAGGTGTGAGAGGGAACACCCATGGTGTGGGGTGGTTTTTAGTCTGTAAGAGTCTGACAGACCCCGCTGCCCGCCCCAGAGCGTCGGACATCTATAAGGATTTTCCACCCCAGAAAAAAAGAAAAAGAAACGTATCTCATGATAGGTCGATATCAATCCTGATATAGGTATGAATCATCATCTGCCTAGCTTTTTCCCAACTATGTTGGGGTCGGCTTCCAGCCTAAACAGATGCAGCTGAATATCAGTATTTTACACAGGGGCGTAGATACCGCTGTATCAGCCGTATCAATGATACGGGGCCTCCAAGATACAGGGGCCCCCCGACACGATATAAAGCAAATGTAAGCAAACATTCGTAAAATAATATCCGAAACCTAAAATTCTTATTGTTTCAACGGGACCAACGGCTTAACGTGCTTTCAGAGACACGGAGGGGTCTCGGTATGTTAACATGGTCACCCACCCACTGCCAAATTGCGACAAGCATAGATTAACCTTCTACTGACACGTGCCGCTATTATTACATAGCCACAAGCCCTTATGTTTCAAGTCAGTATGCTATATCTTCTTCTTAGCATGTCGATAGCAATCTAAATGAACTCGGCCCAGAATTCCGCTACTTGTTTGGCGCCATCACTAACGTCCATCAGTTGTTGTAACGTGCAGCTGACAGGACACGTTACTAAGTGTCCCATTGTTTGTGGAACAGCACCACATTTACACTCCAAGGCGCAGTCGTCTATGAATCTCCACCTGAACAGGTTTTCCTTGCTTCTGCCAATCTGTGTCCGGAGTATGTCTAAAGATGGGTCTTTAGAGCTTCGCCGAGTCGGGGGTGCGGTGAATGTACAAGTATCTCCCGGGCCCCCGACTCATGGTACTAGAAGGAACAGGGATTTTAGTCGGTAGGATTCCGACATAACCCTCAGTTCTTCCCAGACGGAGGGTGTCTATGAGGATTTCCAAAAGAACAGAAATAAAAGGTGAAAAGGGCCCCCAATTTTTTTTTTATACAGGGTTCCATTTTGGACAAGCTACGCCACTGATTTTACATGAAGCGACTACCTATCTAACCTACACAACCCGGTGACTGGGTAATCTGATACCTCTTGGTAAGACCGGTTGTCAGACTTTCTGGCTTCTCACTACCCGTAACGACTGAATTCCAAAAGTATTAGGATTATGAAATTAATACACACAAAGATACCTAGATAAATAGATTTATAGTCAATGTGAAAACATAAACGTGATCGCGTGTAACGTTTCTAAACTGAAATCAGTTCAATCGTAACAAACTTGACCATACTGACATCTGTAAATCTGCAGAAAATCTGATATTCATAATGTTGATTCGGATTATGTACTATTTCTTGATCACATTAGAAAAACATTTTTTTAATT
Source organism: Apamea monoglypha (assembly GCA_911387795.2). NCBI lineage: Eukaryota > Metazoa > Arthropoda > Insecta > Lepidoptera > Noctuidae > Apamea > Apamea monoglypha. The sequence continues at coordinate 9,556,158 of OU426918.1, forward strand.
TTTATTTGTAAGAAAATTTGGAAAAAAACCTGTAAGCAACGTATTCTCTCGAGCTAGATGAATATAATACACAGAAGAAAAAATCTGAATGACAGGAAAAATTTTATTTGCTCTAAAAGAACCAGCTCACACAAACTGTCCTAGTAGATATTTTAGGAATAAAAACAAGCTGCGTTAATAACATTACTGTAGAAGAAATTACTACGAACTCTCTACACTTGTACATCTCCACATTTAATTTATAACAGTAAAGGGTATAAATAAGTGAGAGAGAGTTTAGAATTGGGCAGGTATGTTCACTACTACAAAGACACTACTCGAAACTGTACTAGAAAGGCAAGTTCATTTAAAATAGGTCATCGTATTACAGGTCTCCCGCAACGACCGATCCTGCGTTGGAAAATAACTTTTCCCGAATCAATTATTTCAGCCCATTTCCTACAATTTAAGCCAATTTGACGTAAGTGCATCGTCGCGTACCCATTCGCATTCCAATTTGTTCGAAATCGAAAGTAAGAGTTCTTCCTCTACTAATTCGATACATTATTAATAACCGTTAATCTTGTGACATTTTTCAAGTTTTGTGTATTTTATCATTATCTTCCAGTGAGTTTGTAGTTACAAGTACCAACCTAGCATCATGTTGTACCTAAAATGTAAGCTATTACCCAATATCTACTACCCAGATGATAGGTATCATGCTGCATCTGATTGAGCTACCTGCTGACTGTCGAGGTAGCCTACCAAACATTAAACCAGATTATATCAAAAGTACAATACGGCCGAAGAATAATGACCGGTCTGAGGGACTTGTGGCTATCGATCAGGTTAAGGTAGGCTTGCCGCATCTTTACATACCGCGAACCCCCCGTGCCTCGGAAAGCATGTTAAGCAGTTGGTCCCGGCTGTCATTCTTGAATCTTTGACAGTCGTTACAGGTCATCAGAAGCCCGAAAGTGACAAACAGTCTTGCCAAAGGGTAGGGTCTTACCAAGTATTACCCAGTGGCTGGTTGGGTTGTGGAGGTCAGACAGGCAGTCGCTCCATGTAAAATACTGGTATTCAGCGGCATCCGGTTAGACTGGAAACTGACCCCAACATAGTTGGGAAAAGGCTAGGCAGATGTTGAGATGATGATGAATAATGGCGGGTATGAACATAGACTCCGAACTTTCGCGCATATTCTCTCACTCGCACACGCCTCATATCACCATTCTATTCCTGAAACATGTTATTGCGCACCCTTCTGCGCAACGTTCGGGCCGGCCATGATTCGCCGGTTGTATTTCAGCTACTCATATCAAGCGCAATGTTGTTGTACAATTCCCTGAAAATCGTTTAATGAAACAAAGCCTTTGTGTGCTCCAGACAGAGGCAATCGTTGTTATCCAATCATCTTGATTCCTGAATGATCTACCGGTTATGAGATAAATATAGCAAACAGATATAGATATTGGTGTACATAACACACATGTTTTAAAAATATCGCGTGAACCATGAATTGCAAACTGCGTAGATATAAATTCTGCGAAAAATTATTTCATACATAGACACATACTATAAACTCACACCTACTTCCCATTGGGATAGGCAGAGACTACGGAACGCTACCTGCTACGATCCTTACGTACTTTGTACCTGCTTAGATAGATGATTAAATGAAGATGTCTGCCCCGTAATTTGTACGATTAATGCAATAATAAAATTTTGAGATAACTGTTGTCAAAGTTCATATAGGTAGATGATTTTTGAAAATGGTTAATAAACCTCTTCCTTTAACTTTTAGGGACTAACCACACTTATTCAGCTCAGCTAGACCCTTAACTGTTTGATCTTTTACAACATTTGAATACATTGAAAGGTTTGTTAACACATTGTGTACCCAATATGAAGGCTATTCAATTTGAGAGTTTAGAGAAAAGTGATATTTAGTGACGAATTCTGGATTTTTTTTCAATAATTCATAAAAATTGGGTTATCTCAAATCCCATGAATTTTGGCCTAGGCTTTATGTGGTGCTTAATTATTGCAAATCGGTCACTCCATAGGAAACGACCATAGAAATGTAAAAAACAGCCTATATCTATGGAAACGACCAATTGGAACCGTGCATCTAGATTCTGGTGTTCCAGTGCCCATGTAGGTTTATGTGAAATAAAATATTTTGATTTTGTTTTTTATCGACAGCTTCGCTTCACCTTGTTTCAGAGTGCTCGTCAAAACCAGGTGATCGTGAAAAGGAGTCAGTATTGTCTTTACATTTTAAGAGGTTCTTACTTCGTTTCAAAGTAAAACACAGCAATGCAGTTACGAGTAAATGGCAAGGTAGTAATTCCTCGGACCACAGGGCCTATTCTCTTAGTCCGTCAACAAAGATACCCGTCCGTCAATAAGGGCCCGTACGAAAGTAGTTTGAAGGTTCCGAGTGAACGCTTCGGAGTGAAAAAACTTTTTTGGACGAGCAAGAACACATCGGGAGTAGGGACACCTGCCAAATTGTAGTGTCATTCATTCTTAGGCCAGGCCCCAAACTAATCCTACGTCCATAGGTGACGTAGTAGGAATCGCCCGTAACTTCGGCCGAAACAACGGATTTTGTTCTTAGGGAGTCGAACTCGAGCTCCTTCGCATAGAGCTACGACCAAAATATTGTAATAACATTATGAATACAATGAATGAAAATAATGAGTACAATAACGAAGAACTACTTCAACAATATAATCGCACATTGATAGAACACAGTCTTGGCATCACATGCTTCCTTGTCTGATACGCTTATGATTTTAATACCAACTCATTTGCATTTTGGCACAGCTTTGCACGGAAACCGCTAGCTGAAAAATAAAACCGTTTCATTATTCCGCCCTACGTGCAATTACTAGGAAAACCATAATTTAAATATGAATAATTTAATCGATTCGAGGTACAAAAAAATTAATATGAATGAAAATTGCAACCGTACAGTTTAATTTGAAAATCGTGTTGGTAATTCTAGGGTAGATAATTCTTAGTAATATGCGTAATTATTTGAGCAATAAAAGGTATAATTTGTTTTTTATAGGTGAATGTTTAGGACTTACTACAATAACTTAATTTTAGTCTAAAGTAAAAAAAAATTGCTGAAATATGGTTAGGTATTCTACAATAATGCATTTACTCGACATCCAGTTTGCATGAAACTCTGCTAAAGGCGAATTTCACCAAACTTTTATATGTAGAATAAGTCTTATACTGAGAATAAATTTTGAATTTTTAACAGTTATTCCATGCTAGAACTGTCAGACGTCAATTTTATTCCACGGACAAAATATATCTGAGCTTGTAAAATCAGCCCTTAGTTTGTTGTGGTACACACGGCTACACATCAAGCTATGCATTTCCAGTTTTAGCTGACCTCGCATTGTATAGGTTTTTCGTACAATCAGAAGGCAGCTTATACTGGTTTTGTATAGCTTGATGTGTAGCCGTGCGTACTAAAAAACATTGTCACCATGAGTCAGATTTATTTCCCTTAGAATAATAAAAGTCTTTCAAAAAGTTGTGCCACTTCCCATATATATCTTTGTGTGGGTCTGCAAACCCTTCCTTAGCACAACATACCTTATCATTTCGTTTGCAGTCGTTTGTTTCCGGACTTTCCTACATTTACAGAGCCAAATTAAAGTAGCGAAACTCTGCAGACGTGATGGGTATTAATATCTATATGTTACGATAAGTGTGATTAATTGAAAATGATTAATAATTGTCTATCATTATTAATAATTACCGAAAGTCGAGGTAAAAGTAAGAAATTAATCACATTTATCGGTGATTATTAATAATGTAACCTTAGTACAAACTTACTACTAAACAGTACTTAGAAATTCGGAGGCTCCTAAAGAAAATGTCAATAGGGAAGAAATAATTATCGAGACGGAAAGCCAAGATATCGATAAACAGGCTGTCTCATTAATCCCCACCACTTCCGAAAAAATTCAAGAAGTGTGAGGTCTTGCAAGATCCAACACAACATTTCCGGTTGCAAAAATAGGGGCCAGTGTTAGGGTACGGGTACCAGAAGTAGATCGAGCCATGGCAGATAGCCTAAACATAATCGGTGTCATTATGTTTGTTACTGATAATAACTTAAACAATTTGAACTTGTACAAGTGGAACAAATTATGGCGTTTTAAATCAACTGTATTCACGAGTTTCTTTTAGTTATATATTTGTAAGTACTGTGGTATTCTAAATAAATATCTACTGGACAAATAACTTCGAGTCTTATTTTATTTTATTGCTTTTATCGACGAGAGTAGCAGCAGACTTTTCGCAGTTGTTATTAATAATTCACTTATTAATAACAACTGCTAAAAGTGATGAATTTCAATTTTATGTTCACATTTACCAAATCATGAGGTACAATTAATCACACTTACCGTAACATATACACGATGAAATAAAAGAAGAAAAAAATGATGTTTGTTTTTTGGGGTCAACGACCGCTGTTTTCAGTTGAAGTACGAGTTGAAAAATCAGTTTTCTTTATTTTTTATTTTTTTTTTTATTTTTATGATTTAGTTGTATCATATTTAGATTAATCGAATGAACCCCAAGATTCACACTAGCTCCTGTAGCCTCATGTTCATGGTGCTACAGCGACCATTGTATATCAAGAAGTAGACCGGGGGGCGCGGTTTTTGTAGGGAAGACGTGCTCGTTGGAAAGGGTAGGATTTAAGAACCTACCGGATATGCATCCTAGACTAAGCATTGGACTAGTGGAGAGATGGGTGATATTTGTCTATGGATGGGCATCTTTTAAAGACTTCGCGGCCAGGTGCTTCAAGTCGAGCTTCACCCGTGACTCTTTTGGCCGGGTTCTACTGCTTTCTCGGTTCTTTTGTATGTCATTGCTCTGCTGTGTTAGATGTTGTTGTTTACAATGTCATCGTCGGAGTTCTCGCTACTATCCGTTTAACTTCGGTCAATGTAAATCATCAAATTAATTTCTTTTATGTATAGGTAGTATAAGGTGGCCCTGTGGTCCTGTGGCCATGTCGAAACTTCGAACCCAGTCAGGCGCTTTTTCTTTGTGTAAACGATTTCATCACCACTGCTTTGAAAGCGGTGAAGGAAAACATCGTGAGGAAACCGGCATGTCCTTGAACAAAAAAATTGTAAACATGTGACATCTACCAACCCGCACTGGGCCCGCGTGGTGGATCCTCCTCTCACCTAGAGGAGGTCTGTGTCCCGCAGTGGGAACTTTATAAGTTGATTATGGTAGTGATAATTTGAAGTGACTACGCTAACTTCGGTCGATGACCCCACAAAAAAATCATCATATTAATTTATTTTTGGTATAGGATGGATACAACTAACTATCAAATTACGCCTCGTGTAGTGTCCCCTATAAAAATGGGCAGTCCTCCAAGCAGTGCCAATAAAATGCTTAGTCATACTTTCGTAATGTCGTTTACCGCAGTATGTTGGGTCATTAATCTTTAGTATAATTACTAGCAGTAACACATGACCGGCCTTGGCACAACTTATTTCTATAATCACACAAGCTTCTGCCCGCGACTTCGTCCGCGTAAAGCTTGTTCCCCCGACCCACCCCGTCGTATCGTAACGCCTGCCAGAATTATTACTTTGTTTTCGCTTAGCGTTCTTTTGTCATTTTTTTCTTTTGTGCTCGGCTCCTTAGGGTCCTAGCATGAAATTAAATAGCCTTCCTCAAAAATGTTGACTAACAAAAATGCAAAAATAGTTTTTTCAAATGTGACTGGTCCACAGATTAACGCGTTCAAACAAGCACACCAACAAACTCTTCAGCTTTATTATTGGTACACTCGTTTATAGATTTCTTTCAGCTTTACTAAGAAACTATATCTACCACATTAATAAGGCATATAGAGGTATGAGGAACAGGGTGTAAAGTTCACTCATCCTCCATAGAAAAGGGAGGATCCTCCGACCAGACGGGTGTTGTGTCTGGCGGGCAATTGCCCAACGATTGATGTTCGGAAATTGTATCTATGCTAATTGCGCGGTAAACTCTGCTTGCGAGATGCAGGATTTGCGTGACGTCAGTATGACGCGTTGTTCGCATGTGGCGTTGTAGATACCGCTACAGGCAAAAGCGTCAGGGTAGGCCGCGAAATACAAATCTTCTTACGTTTTTTACAATTTGCAGCTCAGTGTCAGTTTGTATGTTGATCTAAATATGATTCGCGGCCGTGACAAATATGGCTTTACAGAATTTGGCCTCACATGTCATTATTTCATGAAATAGTAAATAATAAAACAATAAATTTATTTACTAAAACAGACAGATTGTAGTAGGTATACATGGTTCTTATGTATGCAAGGTTCTTACAGAATATGTTAGGAAGTCTACAATCGAGTGGGTGAAGCACTGTACTCCTAGCTAGGTTACAAAATAATTGTGTTAAGGAGAAGTGGTCTCGGTCCCCTATACTTAATGGTACAGTGATAATTATACATAACATATATTACTTGTGCTGATGCTACAATTTTAACGGCATTACATATTATGAGTAAATACTAGTTTTATATTTTATACAAATCTTATTCTAACTTAATGTAGGTGTGGTGTGTCAGTGAATGTGTGTGTGTGTGTGTGTCTGTGTGTGCTCGCGTGTGTGGGTGTGGGTGGTACGTGTGTGTATGTGGAATGGTACGTGATAGTGTGTGTACAGCGCAGAGCGCAGAGATAGTCATTGAATGTGAACCTGTAGATTGCAAAAAACGTAAGAAAATTGGAATTTCACTACCTGGAGGGCTACCCTGACGCTTTTTTTTTTTGCTTAATAATATGGTAGACATACCTTTCTTGGTAGATATAGCTGAAAAAAATGTGATTATATAAATAAGTTCTGCTACGACCGCAATAAGTCGAGTAAATGCATTATTTTAGAATGCCTAAATATATTTAGGCAATTTCCTATTGCTCAAAAAATTATTACGCAAATTACTAAAAATTGTCTACCCTAGAATTATCGACACGATTTTCAAATTAAACAGTACACGGTTGCAACTTTCATTCATATTATTTATTTGTACCTGGAATTGATTAAATTATTCATATTGAAATTATGGTTTTCCTGGTAATCGCACGTAGGGCGCAATAATGAAACGGTTTTATTTTCCAGCTAGCGGCTTCGTGCAAAGCTGTGCCAAAATGCAAATGGGTTGGTATTAAAATCATAAGCGTTTCAGGCAACGTAGCATGTGAGTGAGTTCTATCAATGTGCGATTATACTGTTGAAGTAGTTCTTCGTTATTGTATTCATGACTTTATTACGATATTTTGGTCGTAATGGAGATCTATACGAAGGAGCTCGAGGCGTACTTCCTAAATACAAAATTCGGGGATTGATACTCCGTATCACTTACAGACATAAGATCAGTTTGGGGCGCGACCTAAGAATGAATGACACCACGATTTGACAGATGTCCCTACTCCCGATGTGTGTTTGCTCGTCCAAAAAAGTAAATTCACTCGGAAGGGTTCACTCGGAACTTTTAAACTACTGTCGGACAGGCCCGTACCTTCGTTAACGGACGTAGAGAGTAGAACTCCTGGTCTGAGAATTACTACCACCATATCTTGCCGCTTAGCTGTGTTTTGCTTTGAAAGGAAGTAAGAACCTCTTAAAACCGGCACTATAGGTAAATTTTGTTATACCGCATCATAAAAATGACTCATTTTCACGATCACCTTGTTTTGACGAGCACTATTAAACTAGGTGAAGCGAAGCTGTCGATAAAATAAACTAATTTACATGGTTATAAGAGAATTAGACTCAGCTGGAATGATTCGATCGTTTTTCTATCTTAATTGGACCAGTTGTATTACTAGATAATTATATAAACAGAGCTATGAAGAAAGGAAGGAGCATGTAAGGATCCTGGCAACTGGCGTTCAGTAATTTCTGCCTACCCCAATGGGAAATAGGCGTGAATTTATGTATTTTTATGTATGAAATCATTTTCCATGTTTTGTTTTTCGCAGAATTTATATCAGCAGTGCGCTATTCACGGTTCTACGATATTTTTAACACATGTGCGTTATGTAAACCAATATCTAAATCTGTTTGTTATATTTATCTAATAACCGGTGGATCAACAGATAGGTAATTCCGGATTTAAGACGATTACATAACAATATTGCCTCTGTCTGTACCACACAAAGGCTTTATATCATTAAAGGATTTTCAGGAAATTGTAGAACAATATTCAGCAATAACAATATTCTTGCTATGAGTACGTTTGACGTAATCTTGGTTAATATTCGGTAGCATGTCTCGATAGTTAGCAGGTGGCTCAATATCTCCAGTCAGTTGCAGCATGATACATATCATGTAGGTAGCAGATATTGGATAATAGCATACATTCGAGTACAAAATTATGCTAGGTTGGTTCAATACTCTTTACTGTTCAAAATGAGAAGTGGTGGCCCAGTGGGGCCAGACAGGCGCTTTACTTTGTGTAAATGATTTCATCACCATTGCTCTCAAAAGGGTAAAGGACATTCACCCACCCACACTGGGTCCGCGTGGTCGATTATGGTCCACTCCGTCCACAGACAGAAGGCCAGCCGATCGATTCTGTAAAAATCTCACCGTTAAAAGTTAGGTGAAGTGAGCTTAGAGTGAGCTGTCAATCCCTAGCATTTAGTTGGAATGTCGCTCTGAGCTCACTCCACGCTCACTTCACCTAAGTTTTCACGGTGAGATGGTTACAGAATCGCACTGCTGTGTCCCAGCAACGGGAACAGCATTTTTCTTTGTGGCTATCCTTGAGGGAGATCTATGATACGATGCGATGATGCAACTGTTTTAAATAAACTTGTCTTTCTAGTCACATACCCACCCATTTCTTAACTCTACTCTCACTTTTTAAATACTCTTTGCTGTTCAAATTTAAATGCAGAGATATTATATTTGTAGTGTATCTATTTAATAGATCTGTAAACACTGTCCCATTCACACAAGCGGGGTAGCTACTGTCACTTATGTCATCTGTCAGTCACGAGGAATGGCGGGAAACAAACAAAGTGAAGCCGGCTAAATACGATGGCGCTTGTTGTGGTAGTGAGCGAGTGAAGTGATATATTCAACATAAATACGGAATCAACAGGATTCTACAATATTTATCTAGTTCCAGACGTTACGTGGTTTTACTAAGCTCAAGCTTTTTCCTAGGTTTCTCACAAAATCAGATTCAAGAAAATGTTGTTCTAATGTGATCAAGAAATAGTACATAATGCGAATCGACATTATGATTTTCCACAGATTTAACGCGTCCATTTGGCTTAGTAGTCTTTTCAACGTATTTTTCTGTTCATTTTCATATATCTAGTATATCTAGCAAATATTCAACACATTTTAATGTATTCTAAATGGAGGTTTAATTTGTATCGTTTCATTCCAATTCCAATTCGTTAGTCAAAAGTTTTGGTACAGTATTATCGAGTATTCGATACAACTAGAATAAGTTTAGAAATTCATAATGGAATTTGGCTGTTTGTTCGGGAACAGTAGGGCACGTCAATATGGTCAAGTTTGTTACGATTGAATTGATTTCAGTTTAGTAGCGTTACATGCGATTACGTTTATGTTTTCACCTTGACTACTTGTATAAATCTACTCATCTAGGTATCTCACTCTTACTGTGTGTACTTATTTCACGTTTAAAACAAGTTACGTTGTTTTAATGGTTACATCCTAATGCTTTTGGAATTAGGAATCTAATGAAAACTAATTTCATACTTTTGGGTTCGTTACGAATTGGATTACAATTGCACATTTTGGTATAAATGATTGAGACTTATAGGTACTCCTGTGCTGGTCAATAAGTATAACGCAATTTGAAATTTTGAGGTTTATTGAAATGAACCAAATAGAGGCATTCCCTGAAAACTACCCAAAAATATTATAATCTTAGGTAAACAGACAAATAGTTTAAATAAATACGGGCGTCATTATATTTCCACACGAACGGTAGCCAATAATGAGGCCAATTCCAGCTTACCGATGAAGAAACTAGGAAAGCAATTTAGAAGCTATTATTATTGTGTCTATACACTGACGAAAATTTTAAACAAGAATTTAATTCCTAGTGTAAACTGACACCATAGATCAATTTGCCGTGTTATAGCCATTTCAAACAACTGTCAAAGAATGACAGTTAATATTTGAATATACGGACAATTTAAGTTGGTAATTCATTTGCAATTGGTTATGTATTTAATAAGTATATGTTTTTCAGTTTTATAGTTCACAAACTAAAATACAACGTCGATAAATTCATCCGCATCGCTGTCGGCTAGTAATGTATCCAAGAGACTGACTGACTGACTGAGTTATGTTGATCTAAATATGACTCGCGGCCGTAACAAATATTAATTTATAGAATTAGAATCATAAAAATCATCTATACAACTCTCTAAGTTCATATTACTCTACTATTGAATGACTATTTTGACTTTTGAGGCCAATTCTAACTTAAGGAGTTGTATTATAATTCTGTGCTGACACCTGCAAATTGCAAAAAAAAACGTAAGTAAAGGAGAATGGTTACAGTTCTATGGGTTTCTGCCCTGAAGCCCAATAGCCGTGTCAGCGGGATTGTCCGACAGGGTTACCGCTACCCCGGAATATAAAGGGCAAAGGAAGGAACATGGGTGGGTTTTAGTCAGTAAGAGTCTGACACTCCCTTCCGATCCACCCAGAGCGGGAGGGGTCATTTGATGAGTAGACCCTCTGATTTCAACACGACTTTTGCCAATTGTTTGTCAGTTCAGAGTTATTAATGACCTAAATAGGTGACAACTTGGGCACCGAAGTTAAGAAATTCTTGGCGCCCAATATCCATGATATATACACCGATGGAAAGAGCTTTTTAAGTAGAACCTTTTCTCTTAGCGGATCCTTTGAATTTCGCGGGCTACCTTCCCCTTAATACTTTATTTAGGTATAGTAGTTTTCTTTTCATAGGTAAATATTTAAATCATAAATACGAAATTGTCTTTGTCTGATTGTTACGTTTGCACCTGAGGAAAGCCATGAAAGCGTACTTGTGTTGTGTTATAAATGGAGGCTCCCGCAGACAGGCGCGATGCAACAGCGTGAAACGACAACGCGACGCGACAGCGCGACGCGAAAGCGCGACGCGACTCTAGTAGAACAATTTTTATAAAAACTTCATGGAAATTGTTCTACTAGAATAGCGTCGCACCTGTATGGAGGAGCCTTAAGAAATCACACTCCATGTTATATCAATCCGAAAACCAACATTAGTAATCCGTGTTTATCGAATATTCATACTAGTAATCGCAGTATGATAACAATATTACAAGGGTCAATGAATTATCGATTGTACAGAACGTTGCGTGAGGTTACAGGTATGAGGTAAGCCACAAATGAAAGCAGTTTATTCGGGTTCCGTACCCAAATGGTGCCAACGAGACCCTGTTACTAAGGCTTCGCTATCACAGCACGTCCGGCCTTCTGTCACAGGGCTGTATCTATGAACCGTTATAGGTAGACACTTGACAATCGTTTATTCTTCTACTGTTGCCGCTATCACAACAAATAAAAATAAAACAAAAGGTTAAAAAGTGGGTCCTCCATACAAGAAACGTATTTTTTTTTTATATAAAAACTTTTTTTTTTTATATACCTATATAGGTCGTGTTAAATATTGTACGGTAGTACGAAACTTCGTCTGCGAGTCCGACACGCACTTGGCCGCTTTTCCTCAATGCCTGAGATACAGATGTGGATACAGATATGAAATCGTAATGACATTACTATAGTTGGTTTAGCGTTGAAAGCATTTCTACTCCGAAGTAGTATCGGCCGAATGTTCGGCCGTTTCCTGCTACGAAGTTACTATTTGGTTCGATCGGTCCCGATCCTACACTCCTAAACTCTTTCGAATATTAACTATGGTCCCGACCCAATTGAGCCGATCCGAACTTTTTTCGTATTTTTCAATAATATTCGGTTCGCCCATGTGTCGGTCCAATCCGATCATTCGCACTTTGCACTTCGTAGTAGACCCGACGGGGGGTCTACTACGAAGTCAATCAAGCTCAATTGGGTCGGGACTATAGTCAATATTCGAAAAAGTCTAGGAGTGTAGGATCGGGTACTACAGCTTACAACATAGTACAATATACAAACTTGAATGCCATAGGTATACTTCCAGCTTTTATCAACACGACTCTATACATATATATCTTTACTAATCTATACTTATAATAAAACTGAAAAGTTTGTTTGTTTATTTGAACGCAGTAATCTCTAGAAATACCAGTCGGACTTGAAAAATTATTTTTGCATTTGATAGACAATTCTTGCGAAAGGGTTTAGGCATATTTAACATTAAGCGTGGGCCCTTAGGAGCTGAGCATAAAGAAAAAAAACGACGGGTTGCACTTCGGGAGTGCCGGCAGAAGTGAAAACTTATCGTCTTACGAATTTTCGATCAGGTCACGTGTCCTGACGCGAGTTTAACATTTTTTACCCATTACAAAAAAAGTGTTCACGCCGCTAAAGAAGTTTTCACTTCAAAAATCATAAAGAACTCTAAACTAAAACGAAGTAATAGCGCGGGCAGGCTATGCGATGCGAAATTTCACGCGAACGAAGTCGCGAACATAAGCTAGTAATAACATAACATCACGCTTGTATTCCCCGAAGGGTTAGGCAGAAGTGTACCTATAGTACAGTCGAACAAACTAATTGGTTAACATTTTATATGTGTGGGTGAAGTCATGGTTATGCACACAAACACTAAATAAAACGAGCGAGCTCTGTGTTTAGTAGTGTGCGTATGGCAATAGTAATCATTTTTGATGTGACTGAATGAGATATAATATTTCGCATTATATTACTATAGCAACCTTGGCACAATGGCTATCGTCTTTGGTCAGTGAACGAGAAGTGGTTAGTTCATACCATGTGTGCAGCAAATGTCTTTTTCTTTTTGTATTCATTATTTTGTTAAAACATTACTTAAAAGTTGAAATTATAACGATTCGATCCCGTTTATGGATGAGTAATGAAGTTTGCAATGTTTGAGGCAGCAACAGGTCATTTTATTTAAACTGTTTAGAAAATAACTACCGACAATTTAAAAATATTGTTTTCAAACATCCTGTTTTGTAAAAAAATGAGCGGTCTTAGTTGTCAGTCTACGTGTATTTGCATTACTGAGTTTATTGATTGCTACTCGTATTCGTTTGCGGATTTATTTCCGTGGATCCAATCACGCAACATTTATCAATGTTAAAAAAGGCAGAAATCGTTGTTCTGCATGAGCAAAACGTATCTATATGTAAAATTGCAAGGCGCCTGATGATATCGGGGAGTAACAGTTTTATATTACGTTGATAGTATACCTACTTCGACTTAACTAACTCGCCTCACCTTTCAATGTTTACCTAGGAATAAATTAATGTAACTTAAGAGCAATACCTACCATAGTTATAGTATAGGTATATTATCACGTTATTGCTAGACTTCGGGCTGCTGAAAGTCCAGACGGTGAACCCCAATAACACTGCCTGACTTCGGAATTGAACCCAGGCCCTCTTGCTCCGCAGTAGTGGTTGCGACCACTAGACCAACGCGGCAGCTTTTATAATAAATACAAAAGTGTGTTTATCTGTCCCTTCGTCTATTTGTTTCAGTAAACACAACTTTTCTTAACATATTAATTACTCAAAAAGACAACTCGGAAAAAGACATGCGTATCAACTTTTGTTCCATAAACTATTCTTCTACTGGCGCAGTTACTTTTCAATGTAATTCTTCCAAGAACGGGTTGAATAAATATTGGTTGAGTTAATCTTCACCTCTTTAAGCAAATCAAACAAAGACCTGCTAAATCAGTCCACACGTTTAGTATGTGGATCGTAACACACACACGAACACACACACGCATAAAAACGATAATGTTTCTCATTTCGGCTCCAGTGACAGTAATTTAGTATTCGAGTACATGAAGAGTGACATACCTATTACGACTTGATTTCCTGCCTTAATCGTAAGACTGTCGGACCCAAAAAGCAATTACAGATCAATTATTGTTTGTCACCTACTGGTTATGTGGAGAAATATAGGCAAGAAAAAGTAAGTAAATTTACTATTTTCTCAGAAAATGAAGATGTGACTTTGTAAAAACAAAACTGCCAAAACAAAACTTTTAACAAAACTTTGTAAATCATGGAATCACTTACCATATGTACATATAAGTACTATATTTGTCTTTAAAATCATGAAAAACAACAAATTGTAAAATATTTCTTGCTTTTACTACGTTCATTTTGTTTTCAAATATCGCAGCGACTGTACTATTTTCGCAGTAAATACAAAAGTATGTCGCTAAGTGACTAGACAAGCAATGTAAAAATCACAAAATTACGAGTATACTTTATTTATGCGGTACATCGCATGGTACGGCCGCTGCTTCTTGCGGCTAGTTAGTGATGTGGCTGTGCAGATCCACTAACGTAGGCTATCGACGACAATGTTGATTACCCAACGAGTATATAGTTAATTTAACAATTTGTCAACCGTTTTAAACCAGTTTGAAGACCTCAACAGATGATGTTGAAATCCGGCTGGAAGACCCTTGAGAAGATGTAAAATAATGTTAAAAAAAATTATTTACCAAAATATTTTCTTTTTGCTATTTTTTATTGATTTATAATATAATTTTTTTTTCTAGATATCGTTTTTTTATTATTTTATTTTCAGAACCCCAATTTTTTTTTTAGTAAGTACAATAATAAATTGGAGAATCGATAACTTTCCGATTTAGTCAATCACTAGCGTATATGTAAAATAAATGGCTTTTGCACAGCACAACGATAGCAACAGATGTTTTTGCGTGAGTAAGTTGTACGGTGCATGGTAAATGCACGCTGTGTTTGATGAGTTAAAGTTTATAATTGATTGTGTAGTACGTTCTGATTTATGAATTGCAAGTGTTTGCGCGACTTTGTGTCTATTGCTTTTACTGAACTACATGTGTAGTAGTGGCGCGGTAGTGGGATCGTCTTAGCGACATGGGGTTCTGATACATTTTCAACTACAGGGCTATCTCCTCCCGGGTGTCACCATTGCCAGGATCGCCCAGAGGACACGGGGGAGCACACGGTGGAGGTCTGCCCCGCTTGGGCGGAGCACTGCCGTGTCCTCGTAGAGGCGATCGGCAGCGGCGGCGGCCTCTCGCGCCCGGCCCTGGTGCAAGCCATGGTCCGGGGTGAGAGGGAGCGGGAGGCAGTCGCCTCCTTCTGCGAAGCAGTCATGCTAGCGAAAGAGGTGGCGGGACGGATGAGGGAGAGAGCCTCCCGTCCCAGCCGCCGCGGGAGACGCTCCGGGCGTCGGGAGCCGCGTGACGACTCCCGGCCACCGTAGGCGCGGGCCTGCGGGCGGAGAGCAATGGGTAGCTCACCGCCCGATCAGGACCAGGCCCGTGCCGGACGGCGCTTAAGTGTTCCACGCGCGCCACAAAGAGTTGTCAACATGATTCGAGGGGCCCCTTAGGGCCGAAGCCTGCCGGGTCAGCGGGATTGTCCGAAAGGGTTACCGCTACCCCGGAACATAAAGGGCAAAGGAAGGAACATGGGTGGGTTTTAGTCAGTAAGAGTCTGACACTCCCTTCCTCTCCACCCAGAGCGGGAGGGGTCATTTGATGATTTCCCATCCGGAAAAAAAAAGGGCTATCTCCTTCTATCCAATATCTATGTTCATAACATAGTCAGAAGTTACGTCTGTGAGACTTTGGGTTTTCGAATCGTGAACTTTATGGAGACGCTTTAACCACTGTATTACTTAGATAATAGGCTTTCCCCCTATTACATGGGACTAAAATATAACTGGTGAAATGTAGGTGTACTATAAGTATACCTCTGCCTAACCCTTCAGGGATTACAGGCGTCATATTATATTGTATTATGTGACCTTGGCAATATTTGTTCACATTAAATAACCCTAGATAAATTACCGATATTACTTAGCTCAACAAAACATTATAAACCAGCAAGGTCACAGAATTTATTGTCCAAAAGTCAATATTTGAGTAACAAAAGACAATTTAATTCAGCGGACAAAATTATGCCTACCGAGGGTTCTGTTTGAGCACAACAAACAATATCCTGTTCAGGAATAATTTAAACATAAAGAGCCATTCTAATAGTTTACAAAATAGAAATTTACATAATCTATATTAATAATAAAGCTGAATAGTTTGTTTGTTTGATTGAACACGCTAATCTCTGGAACTACCTGGATTTGAATCATTATTTTGCATTTTATAGCCCAATTTTTGAGGGAGGCTATACGATATTTTACATCACGTTAGAACCCTTAGGAGCCGAGCAAGAAGAAAAAAAGTAAGAAAGAAATCTAAGCGAAAACGAAGTAATAGCGCAGGCAGGCGATGCGATGCGACGGGATGGGTTGGGGGAACAAGAAATTTCACGCGGACGAAGTCGCGGGCAGAAGCTAGTATGAATATAAAGAGCCATTCTAATAATTTACAAAATATAAATTTACGTAACAGATAAATACACAGGAAATTGGAGCAAAACTGTTCCGTAATTAAAACTTGATAGCACTGTGTTATTGAAGTCTAATGAAGCAAACTTAATTAAAGTATTAATCATAGTAGGTATCGTAAATATTTACTTTGCTTGGCATTATTTTATAACAAATTGGTCATCTTTAAATACTAGATTCTGCCCGCGACTTCGTCCACTAGAATTTTTTTCGTTCCCCTGATCCACCCTGTCGCATCGCATTGCCTGCCCACGCCATTACTTCGTTTTCCCTTAGTTTTCTTACTTACTTTTTGTTTCTTTTTCTTTGGCTCCTAAGAGAGTAAGCATGATGTTAAATAGCCTATATCCTTCCTCAAGAATTAGGCTAACAAATGTAAAAATATTTTTTCAAATCCGACTCGCAGTTCTAGAGATTAGCGCGTTCAAACAAACAAACAAATTCTTCAGCTTTATTATTAGTATATAGATAGATTGCTCCAATCACATCATAACGGGCATATTTTAACTATCATTGCCTCAAGATGTCCTTTCAAAGCTTGGCAACAAAAGCAGAAAATACTGGCGCCAATATTGCCAATATAGCTGGCAGAAAAGTGTGTTCAGGCTTTTTTCCACAAGCCAATATCTATGAAAAAAAAACAAATATATATAAACCTACGCATATTCATATTTATTTTCGAATATATTTCAAGCACTTGAATCTTCACATTATATGTAGATATTTCAACACCAACGCTTTTCTATTACTTACATACAACGTAGCGTTTAGTTTCTAAGTATTTTTGCCAAGCTGTAAATCATGTGCTTTATTTTGACATTTACGGCTTTCTGCTGGAAGATATGCGCATGTATTCTGTAAGAAACTCATTGTGAAAACTCAGGTGAAGTGAGCTGTCAGTAGTGGCAATCCCTAGCATCAGCAGTGCGATTCTGTAACCATCTCACCGTGAAAACTTAGGTGAAGTGAGCGTGGAGTGAGCTGTCAGTACAACTAATGCTAGGGATTGACACTATTGGCAGCTCACTCTAAGCTCACTTCACCTAACTTTTCACGGTGAGATTTTTACAGAATCGATCGGCAGGTGGCTAGGGTAGCACAGCTGACTTCACTTAAGTTTTCACGGTGAGATTTTTACAGAATAGATCGGCTAAACA
Source organism: Apamea monoglypha (assembly GCA_911387795.2). NCBI lineage: Eukaryota > Metazoa > Arthropoda > Insecta > Lepidoptera > Noctuidae > Apamea > Apamea monoglypha. Next base: position 9,573,897 of record OU426918.1, read on the forward strand.
TCACGTAAGCGAAGACTGGCTGACTCATCACCTTCCAACTGTCCCATTTCCTCCACACGTTACCAAATTTGGCAACTTATTTTTTTTTCATATTTTGGTCTTGCCAATGATTTAAAAACTGCCATTACTCCTGAAACCTATTTTATCTACGATAGTCAAGTAATTATTTTGTTCAAAAACATAGCCTAGCTTAAATGGAACTGGCTGGCCACATCTATCGCATGACGGAGGAGCGGTGGGCTAAAGTAACAACACAGTGGGTGCCAATCAGAAGCAAATACGATAAAACGCGGCAGACCGAGGAGGAGATGGCGGGATGAACTCGACTTTTTCATAGTGATAAGTGGAAGGAGGGAAAAAACGCCTTTACTCTGCAGTGGGACACAAACAGTTGATTCTCTCTATCTGAGCCAGGTTTCCATTTCTAATTATGCAAAAATCATTTTAATATTTATTGTTGTACCGACGCCAGCAGGTCAACCTACCCGAAACTGTCAAATTTTCCCAATCAACCTTGAACCTTAATGCTTTAGCGTTAAAGTTGAAAATCTATTAAAGAAATTTGACAGATTGTAGTAGCTTGGTATGCTGGCGTCTGTACGTATCCTCAGGAAACATTAAGTGCGACAAGGTTTAATGAAACCATAGCAGATAGGTATAATAATTTAATAAGGATATCTAACGCTACAGGCGAAACTATTAAAATGTCGTAGTAAACGATATCATTTCACAGAATTTTACTAGCAACGTTATAGCTATGTGGAAAATTGACGATTCGATTTCATTTCCCGGTATAACGTAGATTTTCTACGTACAGTTAATATAAGGTCAACCTACCTACCTATGAATGTGTACATGGACAAGCGTTTGGTCTGACAATGTCATTACCCAAATGATAAAACAAGTTTAGTAGTCTTAACTTTCTTGTTACTTGAGCGTTCGCAAGAATAACTTATAATGTGATCAGTTCAAATTAGATGCAACATCGATACGGGCTGATGAAATTAATAGAATAGAATATATTTATTGTAAAATATGAGTATACATCAAATAATATGTGCGAGGTCTTAAAATAACAGGTAGATCTGCATGTTTTGCTATTTATGGCGTACGAAACAACATATTTTTGGTTTTAAATAAACCATAAAAAATTGAGTCTACACAACAAACTATGACATTAATAACTTAATCCTAATTCTAATTAAATGTTAACCTAATGCTAATGTAATGAATAGTGCATACCATGCATTCGTCTACGATAATATTTGAGATATTCATTACATTTATAACTCTCCAAAAAAGGATAAACCGTAGCCATTTCTAAAACAGCCAGACTTATTACAAGGGCATATTGAGCTAAAAATAAAACTTCGACCCTTTATACTAACCGATTGCCCGGAGGACATTACCTTTTTATACACAATTTACCTACACACAGAGACCTTCAATGCAGGGCAAATACCTCTTCACATACAGAGAAGCCACGAGCACTGAACACGCTTGCTCAAGACAAGTTGGCGATTTCAGACTTAACTGGTATAAATCCAGGATTCGTCACGATATTTTGTCTTCACCAATGTCACTAATGGCCAAGATAAACTCAAACAATACAAAGGAATTGAAAAAGTCACATTGGTTTTGAATCACATGTTTGCTCAGGTTCGCAAAGGCGATTTTTATTCACGCATTGGATTTTCAATGCACTGCTCAGCGCCGAGAGTCGAAAATTCAACATTGTGTTTTGCACGATAAAATCCCACGCGATATTTTAACTTTCATTATTTTAATAAAGAAAGTCAACAAGATAATCCCTCTTTAATCTTTTCAAAGGTATGAAAACAGGTTTTTACACAGACTACTTTTGCTGCTCCAACCACAACTGAGTTACCAAGAACCCATTATAAAATTGAAAACTAATCTTACATTTCTTGGAAGTATTTTTTTTTTTTTTTGAGGTTGCGACGGACAAAAGTAGTATTTTACTAATATACTGCATTCTCGTGAGTTCGGAAAATACAGACACGATGTTTAGTTTTTGTTACAAATAACTCACCGGACAGACGTTGTCCTGTTTCCTAGAACTCGATCGTACCGGGTTCAATTGTGAACCATCCAGGGATGGGTCCCGATTTTGATGTTCTTTTTTATGTGTTAGAGAGGGCTCTGACCACGAAGTAAATACAAAGTTACTCCGTGGCTCTGACACACATAAAAACTTTCATCAAAATCGGTCCTGCCGTTTAGAAGGAGTTCAATGACATACACAGGTACGGGAGAAATATACATATATTATATGAAGATAAATAAATACAATCCGGTGTTTATAAACATTTATTAAAATTAACGTACCATCTGAATTGCGAGCGCATAAAATTAAACTGCCAACGTATATACAATGCTATATTTCCCTATGGCTTAATGAACGTCTAGATTACTAGCTGTCCATGCAATCTATTCGGAATACTAACCTAGATGTGGAATACTGAGCCATTAAGCTCTCAGGAGGTAATATACAAAGGTAATCCATGTCGTTACTTTATACTGCCAGCTCTAACTGCATTACCTGCATGGATATTACAGTTTTACAGCCGTTAGATTAAATAAATAAAACTCGGGGCTAAATAATTACAGCCGCACGGGTCGATAGTCGATAAAAGGTTAAGCCACGCTTGCCGCTGTCGGTTCGTGGATGGGTAACCATCCATTGATCCCAGCTGTCAATTGTAGATCTTTGACAGTTGTTCAGGTAGTCAGAAGCCTAATAATCTTATAACCAGCCTTACCAAGGACTGTCGTGTTATCCAGTAACTCGGTCGTGGTGGTCAGATAAGCAATCACTCCATGTAAAATACTAGTATTCAGCTGCGTTCGGTTAGACTGGAAGCTGACCCCAATATAGTTGGGAAAAGGCTAGGCAGATTGATTGAAATTAAGTAAATAAAGCATATAAATGTTAATTAGATACAAACAAAATATGTTAATTAGATACAAACAAAATGAAGGTCTTGCCGTGGCAATTAAAAATATTGATCTATCAGAATCGCCAGTATTTTTTTATGTTGAATCGGACCTGTATTTATCGATCGCCACTCTTTATCATTCTCCTGCCCTTACATAACATAATCAGCCTATAATGGTCCCACTGCTGGGACACAGGCCTCCTCTCCTCCTCTCTCCTGCCCTTATCCCAATTTATTTAGGGTTGGCGCAACATGCCTTTTTCTTCCATACTTCTCCTTTAGTCGTTATATCGGTAGTCACCCCCTTTCTAACCATATCATCATTCACACAGTCCATCCATCGTTGCTTTGATCTTCCCCTACTCTTATAGCCATCGAAATTCATACTCAAAACTTTCCTCATTCCTCCGTATCACATGCCCAAGTATCGCCACTCGTCGAGGCTATTTTATTTCTGCAGGGTAATTGCGTAACACTATCAGTAGCAATGGGTTTCATTTTGACAGTTGAACAACATTCATTGCGTTATTTACGTTGTTGAAGAAACACATTTTTCGAACATAAAGCAATAGATTAGCAATATGCATCAAAATGATTCAGATCGACAGTAATAGTGTTTTATGCAATTAGGGTGCTGAACTAATTAACCGAAAACAAACTTAAGTAACCAGAATTTACATCGGATAGGTTACTATGATAGTAGCGTAACCGATGGTTATTTAAAGCTTTGGTTACGTAATAAAATGCTTCCGTCATATTTATTATAACGGCTGTGATGAAAATCAGTCAGTATTTGACTTTAGTATGTCAAAAAACCCTCTGTATTTGGACAGCTGCTATTGTGTGCCCGTTTATTTATTTAAACTTTTAGCACAAAAGGGTACAAAGGCGGACTTAATGACTTAGGCATTCTCTACCAGTCAACCAAGAGTGGTGAAGAGATAAAATGGCAGGAGCTTTGGTTGAGACGAACAATGATTAAAAAATACTATTAAAACTAGGTGCACAAATACATAAATAGGTTATACACACCTATATATATGATAGTGATAATGCACGTCAGATTCCAAGTAGGTCAGATACCATGTACGTCATTTTCCAACTAGGTCAGATTTTGAGTTAGTAATGGTTTCTGGTACACTTACTCACAAAAAGTTGAGAAAATTGATCAGTTTCATAAATATTTTGAGAGACTTGGAACAATTACGCTCGACGAAACGCGTCGTACTACCAATCACTTGGAGGGAATGTATACAAATTCAAGGGAGAGAGGTGTTGAGATGACTCTAAGCTATTTGTTATACCGTTCACCGCTTTCTTAGGAAACCAAAGCTTTACCAACACTACTGAAATACACGATGCCCGGAAAGTCACGGTCAATGCCTACATACATTAGGTAGGTATTACTGATCCCTGATGGGAGCACTAATGACCGCTACAATGAACTCTCTTCATAGATAATACCTTGTTTATCACGCTTAGCATTTGGATTGATGATCGCAGTTTGTTTTGAGCTAAAAGGCGAACGCCCGCTGATGCTTTTCCTCAGGTAATCCCTTTATTGCCCTCGACACGTTTGGTAATAGCCTTAACTTTCGTGGGTTCCGCACGAAACTTAGATAGGTATTCAGGGTGGCAGGTACATGGACGCGCAAACTGTTAACATGAATTCAGCACATGATTCTAGACGCCCTAGCGTAGAAATTTCACGCCGGTTGTCAAAAAAAAAAACTGTTGTTTCATAGAAAAGTGCACCTACGTGGTCAAAATGTACTGAAGAGCAATTTTTTTTTTTTTTTTATAACCGACGGTATGTTTCAACACATGGTTCAGAATCATCAACTGAAACCATGGTAAAAGGTTGTGCGTCGATGTCCCTGGCACCCTGTATAATATACTCCCCCGACCTGCATATATGTGTCCAAAAGTGCAATGGCAACAATGGAGTTCTATCGTTGTCAAGATCCATATCCATGCTCCAGTTATGTTCCAGTACTCATATATACTACTTATGTATATATAATATAATGTATGTTTTCACTGATATAAACATGAGTTCAAATACGTGTCATCAAGATAAAACATTGTATATCTTCATCGTTCTCTCTGCGTGGGGGAATGGAGGTGTAATCTGATTTACTTTAATTTCCACAAACCTGTTTTCTTAAGGGTTAATATAAATGCAAATGGCCTGTGTCTGGCCTGCCTCCCCTGTGACGTGCAGACTCGGAGATTGCGATTTATTTTCGCATTGTTACTGGTATAATTAAAGCGAAGAAAAGTGACGTGACATTTACCCAGATAATTCAAAGGCGCCTTATTTAAACTGGTTCAACTCACTTAGAAGTTTATTAGCTTCTGTGTTCGTCAAGTTAAAACTTTTTAATTGTTAACTCGTGGATACCTGCTGTCTTTCAGGTAATAGAACTAAAATGAAATGAACTAAGGGCTGATTTTTCCAACGGCGGATAAAATTATCTGCCGTTGGAAAAATCAGCCCTTAGTTAAATTAATTTTAATTTTATAGCCCGGATAAAATTATCCGAGGAATAATTTTGAATTTTTGACAGTTCTTCCATACAAAATCTATCAGACGTCAATTTTATTCCACGAATAAAAATTATCTGTCGATTGAAAAATTTGCCCTTAATCGAATTGTACAGACGCCAGCACATCAAGCTACTACAATCTGTCAAAATTCTCTAATAGATTTTTAACTTTAACGTTAAAGCATTAAGGTTCAAGGTAGTAAAGCCGGTCCCATCCCATACACTTAAGTATAGAGAATCATTGTGAATTACTGTACACCGTGCATCTACGTATCTATACACTAATAATAAAGCTGAATAGTTTTTTTGTTCGTTTGTTCGTTTGAACACGCTAATTTCTGGAACTGCCAGTCGTATTTACACAACGTTTCTTGCATTTGACAGCCCAATCCTTGAAGGCTTTAGGCTATTTAACATCTCTCTAGGACGCTTAGGAGCCGAGCAGAAAAAAAGTTAGAAGGAAAGCTAAGGTAAAACGAAGTAATCGCGGGGAGGCGATGCAATGCGACTGGGGAACAAGAAATTTGACGCGGACGAAGTCGCGGGCAGAAGCTAGTTATAAAATAAAATCGCTTTTCGTGTCCATGCCGCCCCAGTCTTCTAAATTACTCAATGGATTAATAAGGGGTTTCACAAAAATTTTGAGCATTTTCGCATGTCGGAACAGCAATATGCAAAAGCCACAGCCAAACTCAGTGGATCCGCAATGTCAAGAAACGACTGCGCGGCAGGCCTAGAAAGAAATGGTGGGATGAGCTGGACTGGAAAATAGCAGTAGACCGGGAAAAGTGGAAAGCGGGAAGGGAGGCCTTTGTTGATGTTTTGACATATCGCGATTGCAACCCTTGTGATGCAGGGTCGCTAGTATTATCATAAAAATCAAAGTTATTTCTGAGATAATTTATATTGAACACGCATGACAGCGTGTCTATATCAATGCACAATGATCGAATTAAATTAAATTAAAATCGATTATGATACTCAAACCTCGACTCTTATCACTTTGTTTCCATAACAATATCGCTAATTAAACACGGTTTTGAGATCACTTAGCGCACTAAATATGCACATAATTATACAACTTTATGACTTCCATTTAGAGTTAAATTGTATGAAAACAGACGGAGAAAAACTTTCAAGTTAAGCATTCTTAATTTTAAGTGCGAGCGTGTGTCCGCAACATATAAGAATTCCGAACTTTTGTAATTTTGGGATTATTTTGAAGCACCCGTAATTGACAGTTTCCAATTCAATATTTTCTTTCTTTTACTGTTCTTGTAGGTACTGTAGAGGTTTGTGTGCCGAAGGCAAACTCATATAGTGCAGGCCGGCTATAATTTAGCGCGGGTTACATTCGAACGTTCAAGCTAATGTCATATATTTTCTATCAGGATTTATGCTTAGAAAGGAGAGTGGTAATTTAGTCAGAAATATGTAAAGACGTGCTTACAATATAATCTTAAAGGAGTCTTATAGTTGTTTGATTCCTCCCGTTACCTCAGAGGGCTCCTCAAGCCCTCACAGTACCTACTTATCCTGTTTATGAGGATTATGATAATGCTTAAAGCGTAAACTTGATAAAACATAGTTCCTGGTAAAGGCAAACGAATCTTTCAGTTTCTAGGAAATACTTTCGCGAAGGAAAATACTTCAATATATCTGTCGCAGATGGATTCTTAACTCAAGTGAAGACAGTGATTGATTTTAAGGACAATTTAAATATAAATTTATCAGAGTTTTATGAAAACCAGTTCTAAAAATACTAAACTGCCGTGTAACTGTGACAAACTTGAAAGTAGTGTTCGAGGGCTGCTGCCGCGGCACCGCTCGCTTCGCTCGCTCGGCTCCCGCGTGGTTGGTCAAGATTCTAACATAGAACCTAAACTAATTGGTTAAGGTGCCCCAGCTTAATTGTAGCCACCGATTTGGCATTAGAAGCCACAACAAACGCTTATTGTGACTGCAGATAAGCCATTCTGCATTAAGTCTAAACGTGGGCAGCAGTTTTGTTAAACGTAATGCAATTACAATCTAGCTGAACATTGTTCAGCTGTTTTACATAACGAAGCTGTCTTGTAAAACGGCTAGCAGTTATGTAAAACAGCGGATTCGACAATCCATCTCTGACGTGTCTACAGATTTACTTAAGATTTCTTCAAAATATTTTAGACTTTAAAGCTGTAAATGCGTATTGATAATATAATTATCAAAGGATAAATAGTGATATTTATCCTTTGATAATTATATATATCAGAGGGATTTGATTCACAGAAAATTTACTATCGATTGTCACCTCACTTTAGATTTCTCTACTGATCCATCTCAATGTATTACTCTATATTACACACAGATACATGATGTGAACAAAATACGGCGCCAAGCTTTGTGTAATACGATTCTAACCGACCTCAATTTTGTGTTCTGATGGGATATCCAGGGCCCATGTCAGTCACGTGACCAAGACAAATCATCGGGACGTATAGCCATGTTACCCGCCAAAATCGATTCGGCTGTTTATTTTGTAGAACGTTATAAACGAAGTTACATACCTCATATAGGTACCTAACTACAAAATACTTTAGTAATAAAGGCACAGTTCTAACGTAGGTACAGTGAACAAAAACGGTAAGTGTACACTGTGTAGATACCTACAGGCATCTAACTGGTAACTACTTTTACTCCATATACAAAGCACACGCATTGTGCTAGGTAAAACTTACCTAGTTCTTTAATAATTCTTCCGAGTGCCTAAAGTTAAAAAAAGTTATTAATAAGCACACAAAATCTATCAAAGAAAATGAACAAGGTAATATAAAGACGTTTATTTTCTGCCTACATTTTAACGTTTATTTTCTGTCTTTTGTAGACTGTACGTGCGAACCGCCGCTGCTGGTTAATCCGATATCTTGATAATACAGGCCCAGCATCAACACTAATGTCTTCTTCCTTATAAAATTATACTATACCCTGTCCATTAGGTTAACCGTTTTTTGACAGCTGTCTTAGAACGTACATATTCCAGATTAAGTAAAAGTTAACTTTAAAATGCGTAATAAAATAAATATAATATAAAAACTGCCTATCTTATTGAATTAATTGTGTTATTTATGGCTTCTTACAGACTTTATAATACCGCTGCAATCAGGAGATCCATCTGTCAAAAAACGGTTTACCTAATGGACAGGGTATACCGACGAAATGGCTCGTTGTAGTGACATCATTTTTTGTTGATATACTTAAGGTTCAATGGAACACCTTACCGAGTCAAATCATGTCATTATCATCATAATCAGCCTATACTGTTCCTATTTCTGGGACACAGGCCTCCTCTTGGTGAGACGGAGTGGGCCGTAATCCACTAGGCGGGCCCAGCGGGGGCTGGTGGATGTCACATGTCATGGTTCTAGGCTATACTGGTTTCCCCACAATGTTTTCGTTCACTGTTTTACGAGCAGTGGGGATAAAATTAAATACTCAAAGTAAAGTGCCTGCCTGGGTTCGAACTCACGACCGTAAGTCGTAAATCGGGGCCGATACCACTGGGCCAACACTGCTCTCCGAATCATGTAACAAAATGTAAAGGCTAAAGTAAACATGCGAATCTGTGTCAGTTTGGCCTAACCCAATATGTGTGCACCTGCACGACAGTGACACTTGCTTTAAACAATTGGTTTCAATAAGTGCGTCATTTCATCAGCCTCCGATTGTGCCTAAGATTTTGAAAATACACATATACGTTTAGGAGATGAGGTAATATAAAACTGTATGAAAGAAGAAAGAAAGAAAGAAAATATGTTTATTTGTGGTAAAAATGACGCAAAGAAAGAACACAAACACAAAAAAAAAACAAATTGGGGGAAAATATGCGTCACATCCACGTAAAACCGTTTGTTGCCCATGGTCCACCCGCCTAGTTCACCTAGATGGACTACGTGAAATAACGGCTATCGCTCAGCATAATGCTGTCCTCTATGCGAGACAGAGCCCCAGCGCTGGTTTTCAGCGACCCGCTTTAACGTGAAGACGTCAACCGGTGCAGCATTCGATGAGATAAAAAATATTAAATATCCCAACAAGTCCCAACCTGGCTGTGTGATTACTCTGAGTTCTCCATCAAGAGAGAGCCTATACATGTTTACAGCTCCCCGGAAACGTAGGTACGACAATAATACTTAACAGAAATTGATAGTCTGCCTTCTATTGATATAACTGATCCTATTGAAGCGAACCCGAACAATGAGACCGGGTCGCAATCAACGGGACGAATCTATTGTGACAGATCCGATACCTCCCTTTCTACTTGACGCATTGAATTCAACAGCCGCTCATATCAAGGATTCACTACAGGAAAATAAGAGTTTCTTCACAAAAATTATATTTTATTGCTGAATGTAAAAGGAAATCTATTTTTTATTAAACACAACAAAGCTTTTAGAAAGCTTCGTGTGTTGAATTTATTGTTGTTACAGCTTGAGCTGCCATTTAGCAAGTTAAGTAGCATCATTGTTTTATATTCAAATTGAATAATACTTGTACAAACGGGGTGAATAGTGATACGGGGGTGAATAGGGATACGGGGGTGAATAGGGACGAAACTTTAAAATGAATTTTAACTTTGAAATAATATAGTTTGTTGCCAACAAGGATACTTAATCGTTAATTATAATACAGTAAACATATTAGAGTCCTTTTTTGCAACAAACTAAACTATATTATTTCGCTGTTAAAATTAATTTTAAAGTTTCGTCCCTATTCACCCCTGGATCCCTGTTCACCCCGTTTGTAGGTACAAGTTTTATTCAATTCTACACTCAAATGTTAATTTGATTCAAATATAACGTTGGCAAGATCGGTATTATTATTATCTCAGAAAACCTGAAACTGTTATTCGTCAAATAAAATTAAGAAGCTCTTCCGGACAGCATGTTCCAATAACGAAAAAACTATACATAGTTTATTGTTTAAGTTCCTGTGGAGAGCTATTAGGGTGAGGCCAATGACCGCTTTTACCATGAAATGTTTTTTTTATTTTTATTTAATAATAAGAACTAAAGTTCTTAATGATTGATTACAATCTAGCCTAATAGACTAATAAGCAATTTAATTCTAACTTAATATTGTACGAGATAGATTATGTTATAGCTAAGAATAGTGTCGATTTGCACTTTTACACAGTTTCGTAGCACTTTCTTAGGGTCTGATAATCCTACTTCCTACTAATCCTACTAATATTAAAAACGTGAAAGTTTTAATGGATGGACGGATTTGGATGAAATTTGGCACACAGGTGGTTTATAACCAGGATTTAACATATAGGATACTTTTTATCCTGATATTCCCACGGGATCTAAACTTATGCGGATGAAACCGCGGGGCGCAGCTAGTAATTGATAAAACACTTTATTCGTGTGTTACACGTATAGAACCATTAGCACCGCACTACGAGTATTATTAATTTATTATAAAATACTACACTAACTCAAATGGTTTCGTAGAAATTAAATGACATTGGTCATTCTGTAAATAGGATAGGATATCGGATTCACTTTTACATGTCATATCTTTCGTTTCCTATCTGACCGCTCTGAGAAGAAAGGCCGTAACAAACACAGAGTTCACAGTCTCTTTTAAAGTCCGGACATAATATTGGTCGACAACTATACTGACGTGCCCATCCTTCACATGATCCCTCGTCTTTACAATACTATAGCCAACGACCGCCTAGCCTTTTCCCAACTATGTAGGGGTCGGCTTCCAGTCTAACCGGAAGCAGCTGAGTACCAGTATTTTACATGGAGGGACTGCCTACCTGACCTCCACAACCCAGTTACTGGGTAATACGAAACCCCTTGGTAAGACTGGTTGTCAGATTTTCGGGATTCTGATGACCCGTAACGACTGTCAAAGATCCACGAATGACAGCCGGGACCAACGGCTTACAGTGCTTTCCGAGGCTTTTTTGGAGGGGTCTTGGTATGTGGTTTAACAACACTATAATATAGCAGGAAAGTGTACAGCAAGGCTGTGTGAAACGTACAGATCATACGGTTTGATAGATACTACACACTCAATTTCATGTAAAATACTCGGTACTGACAACTAATTGCGTTGCGGTATTAAGCCCATTGTTCTGATTCCCCTGGAGAACTGTAAATTTTCTGGGGAAGTTATACTACCTTCGTGTTATTGGTAGACATAGAATTTGCCACTTGAGATAGATTTACTTACTTGTTGATTAGTTTGTTAGAAGTTAACCATAAAATTAGGAGTTGGAACTAAGTGTATGTAGTGTAGTGGCTGTAATGGCAATCATATTATTTGGTTTTAATAGGTTTTTATATTTATCTTTTTGATAGATTCTCTTATATTTTGTGAATGTGAGAACGTTGTAGGCCTTGTAGACTGTAGATTTGAAGACTATTTTTTATTTTATTAAGTACCTGGTACTTATTTTCAGGCCTACGCTGTCCTCCCATACCTATTAATACTGTACCTAAATTGAAAAGATTGTAAAAGTCAATTATTTCGAAAAGAGTAACCGTTAAGATTCTTGCCGGCTCTTCTCCATAGGAAACAACCAATTGGAACGTGCACCTAGCTTCTGAGGTTTCAAAAGTGCCTAAATTACTTATTTTATTTCACATAAACAGTTTAGTTTACAGTTTTCTTTCATAAATATGACGTGTTTTTAAATAAAACTCAACTGATGCCATAGAAAAAAGCCTTATTGACTACTGTCTATAAAAAAAACAACGTTATAATTCAGCATTGCATAGAGAAGTGGTTTCAAAGTTTGGATTCTTCACGTCATCAATACCAGGATTAGAAGTCTAAAGCCTTTATTAACAAGGTAGAGGTGGTGTAGGTCTCTAATTAGTTTTTATATCAAGGTACTTTTACTGTTTTAGTAACCTTTCTTTACTCTCGTTTCAATCATTCGAGTGTCGGCTTACGCTCCAGAAATATTGAATAGACCTATTATATTCATTCAAGAATTTTGTCATAAATAGGATAACTCCTCAATTTTTTTGTGCTTTTGTAGAGTTTGTGTGTGAGAAACTGCGAGGCACGAGAGAAAAAAAAAATCACAGGTGTATGCTGGAAGAGATTTCTTTAGAAAAGAAAATATGTCTTTTTTCTAAAGTAATCCCTTCCAGCATACACCTGCGATAGGAGAGTATATAATAATAGATGTAAAGTCTATTCAAACTAATGTTTCAAATTGATGTTATTTCAAGTTAAACAAATATTAACTATATTTTAATGGTAATTAAGTTGATTTCAGAGTGACTAGCACTATTGAAAAAGTTATAAAAATGTTTGAATTTGTAAAGTAAACTGAACTTGATTGTAGGAATTAAAGTTATTTTTCAATAAACTCATATTTTTTCACATTTTTGGTAAATAAATCGCGATTGCAGTATACACAACGTGAGTAAGAGTAGAAGGAAAAACATACAATACATTTTTTTTTTTTTTTCCGGATGGGAAATCATCAAATGACCCCTCCCGCTCTGTGTGGAGAAGAAGGGAGTGTCAGACTCTTACTGACTAAAACCCACCCATGTTCCTTCCTTTGCCCTTTATGTTCCTGGGTAGCGGTAACCCTTTCGGACAATCCCGCTGACCCGGCAGGCTTCGGCCCTAAGGGGCCCCTCGTTATGCTGACATCTCTTTGAGGCGCGCGTGGAACACTTACGCGCCGTCCGGCACGGGCCTGGTCCTGATCGGGCGGTGAGCTACACTCGAACATACAATACATAAAATCAAAAAATAAAAAAAAATAAAATTATTAACTACTGTTGATAAGGATGTTATGAATATTAAGAATCAGCATTGAATAGACAATGTATCCATCTACCGGCTTCTTTTTGTAATTAATGCCTACTTATTGGTGGGTGACAAGCCAAAGATGGTGTGGGCCTCTAATTAGTTTTTAGCATCACCTTGTCAAGTTTGGCGACCTTTTCTTTTTTTTTTTTTTTTATTTTGGGATAAAAAACAGGAGTACAATTAAATGTATTACATACATCTTACTACTTAAAAGAATACTTATTATACTACTAGCAGCATTATCCACTTATTACTTATATTGATATTAATGCTACGTGAGACCAAAAATGAAATGAAAAAAAAAAAAAAAACGTGAAAACAAAACAGTTAAATTCAGATGTCAAGAATGATTGCCTTCCTAAGATGTTACGTAACGAGAAGAGAAAAAAAAGTTACAATACATAATAATTTACAATGCTAGGATAGAATCGACTATAGATTTTCTAAATTGGTATGATGTCAGATTAAATATATCAATTGACTTTTGATACGAAGTCCTTAGTTACCCTTGTCGTTCTACGTAGTTCCTCTCTGTTCCCTTCATTTCGATCATTGGAGTGTTTGGCGTGCTCCAGAAATTTTGAATAGTCCTCCTTCCTTAATGCCTTCATGCCTTCTCATATTATTCAATAATTTTGTCATGAATAATTTTTTTCTTTGACTTTGAAGTGATTCTCCTTGTTTTGACATTTATTAATTTCTGAGAGTTGTGTAACGTCTTTAATATGAAATGAACGCCAACGACCAAAGCAGTGGTGGACTGGTGGCCGAGTGGTAACGGCCTCGACTTTACGAGTTTTAGGTCGTAGGTTCGAACCCAGGCTAGCGCTGTACTTTGTGTAAATAATTTCATCACTGCTTCTCTCGAAACTGTGAAGGAAAACATCTTGAGGAAACAGGCATGCCGCAGAACCAAACATTCGAAGAGATGTGACAACTATCAACCCGCACTTGGCCCGCGATGTTGATTATAGCCTTCTCGAAGCACACATAGCAGTGGGGAGACAGGCCTCCACATTCTACTTATCTCGACATTATACGCTAATTATGCTATAGGTATTCAAATGTTCTTTCAGGGAATAAAGTTGTTGTTTATTTATTTAAAGAAAGAAAGAAAAAAATGTATTTATTGCGACTCGTACAGCAGGATTTAACATTATGAAATGCGTTGACCTCATGCCTGTTACCCTTAAGGGTTAGGCAAAGGTGTACCTATTATAGTACAGACGCCAGCACATGAAGCTACTACAATCTGTCAAATTTCTTTAATAGATTTTCAACTTTATCTCGAAGCATTAAGGTTCAAGGTTGATTGGAAAATTTTGACAGTTTCGGGTAGCATGACCTGCAGGCGTCTGTACATCCATCATTTTTCCAGTCTCGTAAGTCCCTTGTAGATAATAAGGGGCGAGCCCATTGCCATAAACCGGGCACGAATTCAGACTCTGGGCAGCTACTCATGTTGTCATTGTCATACAAATTTCATGCAAATTCATAATGCTAAACAGTGGTGAATATTGTTCACTATCTAGCCTGTTTACCACACAATGGCGCCGATTCCCTTGTTCACAAACTAAACTAACTTTAAGTTCAGTGCATCTTTTTCTTTCTATTTCATTAAGAAAAGGACAGAAGATAAATATTAGTGTAGTCCTGTCAAATTAGTCAGCGCCTGACGTAAATTGACGTATTTTTAGTAGCCATGTTTTTAATCACGTCTAAACTGTCTATGGAGTATCTTAATTTGACAGGACTAAACTAATATTTACCTTCTGTCATTTTCTTAATGAAATAGAAAGAAAAAATGCACTGAACTTAAATTTAGTTTAGTTTGTGAACAAGGGAATCCGGCGCCAATAACTACATCTGGCAGTCCTTGACAACTTCACTATATGACCTAGTTGCTGTACAAGCATCATATAATAAACCATCAAGCTTTACGACTCCGCATCAAACCAAACAATACGTCTTTGTCACATTCATCATAATTTCAGACTGTAAACGTCCAGTGCTGAACATGGCTTCCTAATGGACTGTCATAATTCGTGTCGCTATGAGAAAATAAGGTGGATTGTAGTTAAGAAAGATCGTAAGATTATCATTTAACAATATTGCTATTTTTGCCACTTTTTTTATCGAGCAACCCGCCCTGGGCCCTAGTGGTGGATTACGGCCCACTCCCTCTCACCGGGAGAAGGCCTGTGTCCCAGCAGTGGGAACATTATGGGCTGATTATGCTAATAGCAAATGCTAAACCCTATTATTATGCAATTTTTTGTCGGGTCCTAAAATTGTATTCAATTTGATGTACTTTTTTAATGTTTTTTTTTTTTACTATTATTAACATTAAAATGCCTTAATACAATATATTATACAACTAACTATTTACACTAGGTAGTAAATTAAATGACTAACTAAGTGACCATACAAATAAATACTGTTACGAACTTCGGGGTTCGTGACAATTAAAACTGCCGACATAAATTACCAAAAATTACACTTTAATTAAACGGCTCTGTCGCAAAATGACCACTTCTCAAAATGAAACAAAACTAATAACAACTCAACACACACTAATTATAAAACACAATTGCACTTAAGTCGCACTTGACCACTGACCACTCTTCGAGGAAACCGCTTTAAAAATCCTTTGCCGTGCCATACCGCCAGTGGTCGCCGGCCCTTATGCGTTGAAATAGGAACTCATCCGCATCGCTGTCATCTCGAAACGTGAGCTGTAATATTATTTCCGTAAGCCAATTAAATGAGCTAAGATGAGATTTAATTGATATTACTTGATTTTCTAATCAAATACGTACTCACAGACTTGTTGACGTGTTTAATTGATTGATTTGATTGAAAAACCGGGTAGTTCATTACGATAGCTATTTCTATCGCTTTAGGGCAACATGTAAAGATAGATTTAAGATTTTATAATAATAAATAAGCATAACCAGTCTATAATGTTCCCACTACTAGGACACAGGTTTCCTCTCTGTGAGAGAGAGTGGGCTATAATCAAAGACATTAAATTATTTACTTAACAGCTGTAATCCACCACGCTGACCCAGCGTGGGTTGGAGGATGCCACATGTCTAAGAATTTTTGATTCTAGGACATGCTGGTTTCCTTATGTTTTCCTTCACCGTTTTGAGAGCAGTGGTGATGAAATAATTAACACAAAGTAAAGCGCCTATCTGGGTTGGAACCTAGGATCTACAACTCGTAAGTCGCGGCCGTTACAACTGAAAGAACCTTCTTTTTTTCGTATCGATGGTACTCTTACTAGTTAATTTTGAAGTGAAAACTTCTTTAGCGGCGTTGAACACTTTTTTTGTAATGGGTAAAAAATGTTAAACTCGCGTCAGGACACGTGACCTGCCGCGCTATTCTGTAAAAATCTCACCGTGAAAAGTTAGGTGAAGTGAGCTTAGAGTGAGCTGTCAATGGTGTCAATCCCTAACGTTAGTTGGAATGACAGCTCACTCCACGCTCACTTCACCTAAGTTTTCACGGTGAGATGGTTACAGAATCGCACTGCTGATCGAAAATTCGTAAGACGGTAAGTTTTCACTTCTGCCGGCACTCCCGGAGTGCAATTGTTTTTTTTTATATAGTTTGTGCTCAGTAGGTGGCCACGTTGTTTGCGGTATCAGGGGCATTATTTAGGTCATCCAAGGTGCACCTTGGATTCGTTCACCTGCAGGTGAACGCCCACGTAGGACACTCTAGCAAGTGGATAATCAACCAACCTTATTGTTAGCTCACACAATTAACAATGTCAATAACATTCGTGTTACTGTACGAAATGGTGGAAACTGATATTCACTAAATAATGTTACCATTTCCAATTACGTTACGTGATTAATTAATATCATGTCCACAACACGAGTGGGAAATGTAGGAATTATCTCGTACGTATGTCTCGTACTACGAATTATAATCAACATCTGTATTACTCGATTAACTGTGAATTCAAACTTTCGCATTTATAATATTATTAGTACGATTACTAATAATATTATAAATGCGAAAGTTTGTATGGATGGATGGATGGATGGATGGATGTTTGTTACTCTTTCACGCAAAATTTACTGAACGGATTTGGATGAAATTTGACACACAGATGGTTTATAACCAGGATCAACATATAGGATACTTTTCCCGATATTCCCACGGGATGGAAACTTATGTGGGTGAAACCGCGGGGCGCAGCTAGTAAGAGATAAGTACAAGAGAAATATTGATATCTATATTTTGGTATAGATAGACACGTGTAAGTATGTAAGACCGAACAATTACTGCCGACATAATCATGGAGTTATCGGTTTTTTTTTTTTGGCCTATTCCCGAACTTAAGTGGCGGGGGCAGAGCACATGTTCGCAGAACAAGGCCGCAGGAATCCGCATCTCGTCTTTTGGATTGAATGAATGAAGGTAGGTAAGATGTATTTCTGAATGCGAGATTGCAAATGGATTTTTTTCTTAAGAAATGACAATAAGTATATCTTCGCTGAGTCTATAAATAAATTCACCAATAAGTAAGGGTTTAACCAAAAATTCAGTCACAAAATTATAGCCTTAATTCAATTGCATAAAATCTATTTCTAAAGGAAAAAAAATTTCGGAATCTAAATAATTTTAGACCGGAAAATAAATCTGTCGGAGGAGGCTTACCCCAATCTCGCCCGGCCACTTTTCGCGTTTACTTTAATTTGTAGGTTTTTTTTTAAGAGGTTTGCGATAATAATATAGCAAGTAATGGGTTAGCACTTACAGGGTAGATTTTTGAGACGAGGCAGTAAGAGTAGGTACCTTAACCGGCTAATCTATCCATCATAAAAAAGTAAGTTGTAGTCTCATTTCCTAGGAAATGTATGGGAAATGATTTTTACAACCTCAGAAGATCCAAAAGATCGTTGAGCATCAAAAAAATGTTTGTGCAAATAGACCATTTCTTACCGTCTGTACTTTTTTTCATAATCTGTGAATACAGATCATAATCCCACAAAACTTTACGGACAATCTCCTAAGACCGTTTTCTTGTAGCTACAACGATAAGGCCTTTTGTACACGGCACGGTTTCTTTACGGTACGGCGGTTAAACCGCGCTGAAGAAAAAACGTGTTTGTCATTACGTAAACGTGTTTGTTTTTGATGACCCTGCCTACACACGGCGAAAAAACCCAAAATTTTTTTTTACAAGAAAAACTTTTGTGTACAAGGCTTAAAGGGCAAACCCACCCTGTTTATTATCTGATAAGTAACGTAATAAACCGTTTAGAACTCCTTACTCCACGCTTAATTACATGACATGTGTATATCCTACAATGTGTTACATACTTTGTTCTTTAAAACTTCTTGACGACACAAAGTTTCGTAACACAAAATACCAAAGTTCACAAATCCTTTCGCTCGGGGATTCAAAGTGTCTCCTAAGTTCGTAACGGTGTCATGATATTTACAGTTGAGGAAGAAGTATAATATATACCTAAGTAAGAAGGGTTTTTATATGATATGGACCTACTTAGACAGGCCCTCAATAATCACGATTTGCGCAATGTATTTGACCGTTTAGGGTTTTTTTTTTTTTCTTTTTTTTTTTTTTTCTGGTGGGAAATCATCAAATGACCGCTCCCGCTCTGGGTGGAGCGGAAGGGAGTGTCAGACTCTTACTGACTAAAACCCACCCATGTTCCTTCCTTCGCCCTTTATGTTCCGGGGTAGCGGTAACCCTTTCGGACAATCCCGCTGACCAGGCAGGCTTTGGCCCTAAGGGGCCCCTCGTTATGCTGACATCTCTTTGAGGCGCGCGTGGAACACTTACGCGCCGTCCGGCACGGGCCTGGTCCTGATCGGGCGGTGAGCTACCCATTGCTCTCCGCCCGCAGGCCCGCGCCTACGGTAGCCGGTAGTCGTCACGCGACTCCTACTCCCTCTAGCTCCGGACCATGGCTTGCACCAGGGCCGGGCGCGAGAGGCCGCCGCCGCTGCCGATCGCCTCTACGAGGACACGGCGGTGGTCCGCCCAAGCAGGGCAGACCTCCACCGTGTACCGTTTAGGGTTAGATAATATTGAAGAATGCACAATGATTGCACAAAAGTTTGAACGAGTTTCATTGTTATTGCACCGTGTATGACAAGTATTACGATTGTCTTGCTCACGCGAAAATATTGAAACTTGTGGGTCGTAAATGTTAATGCGTGAAAATACATCAATCGTCGGGCAGTGGCCCACCAGACACAACACCCGTCTGGTCGATGGACCCTCCCTTTTCTATAGAGGGTGAGTGAACTTTACACCGTTTCTCATAACTCTATATCATAGGTTCTCAACGTGGGCGATAACGCCCCCTCGTGGGCATTTGAGACTTCCAGGGGGGCAGTAAAAGACCCAGAGAAAATCATATATCCTATCTTACGACTATATAATTACACGTTTAAATATAATCTTTTCACAATTTAAAATCTGTAATAAAACCACTCTAAAAGAAAGATGACAGACAAAATCCTAAGAATTATAGACCTGCAGCGTTAATTCCAATTTTCTCAAAAATATTAGAACAAGTCATTTATACCAGAGGGGCAATTCTCGTAATTTTAAGAACGTTCACAGTCTGGTCTCAGTCTCAATCTGTCAAAAAATACTTATAATTTCCCTACATTTTGACAAGTTTTTGACATTTGTTTGTCGCCGAGATGAGACTGCGACTAGATTTTGAACGTTTTAAATTATGAGAATTGACCTTCAGTACAATTTTCTTGAAAAAAATCAAATCTTTGTGGAAGTATTGGCTTTAGGAAGTCCAAAAATATAAATATGGCAATATATAGCCTTGTAAATAAAGTTACTTATAACAAATATGGATAGACGGACACGTGCGACTGCCTTGTTCAAGGATATGACTAACGCATTTGATTTTGAAGATTTTAACATACTTTTGTCTAAATTTGAAAAATATGGAGTTAGGGGCAACTATGGCCGATTTATTTAAGCTAAATTCTATCTAAGGTCAATTTTATAATTTAATTTGTATGTTTAATACAATATAATTTAATTTGAATTGTTAATAGTATATAATTTAATTAGAATGGTTAATTGTATAATATAATTTGAATAATACAATGCAGGAAAAAAATTAATTTAGAGAAGAAAAGAAAGAATAATATTATATTATTACCTATATACGAGTATAGTGTGTTTAGTGTGTGGGGGGGTGTGTGTGTGTGTGTGTGAAGTGCGTGTGTGTGATATTATTATTTAGTGTAATATAAGTATCCAAATTTTTTAGGCTAAACATAGCGATCCTGACTTTCGAATTAGATCTTATTATATTGTACCTCATTCATTCATTCATTCATTTCAGCCGATAGACGTCCACTGCTGGACATAGGCCTCCCCCAAGTGTCGCCACATTGACCGGTCCCGTGCGACTCGCATCCAGCGGATTCCCGCAACCTTCACCAGGTCATCGGTCCACCTAGTGGGAGGCCTTCCAACGCAACGTCTTCCGGTTCGCGGTCGCCACTCCAGAACTTTTCGACCCCATCGGCCATCCGTTCTGCGAGCAATGTGCCCTGCCCACTGCCACTTAAGTTTGGCAATTCTTCGGGCTACGTCGGTAACCTTGGTTCTCTTGCGGATGTCCTCATTTCTGATTCGATCACGCAAGGAAACTCCGAGCATAGCCCTCTCCATTGCCCTTTGAGTGACTTTAAGCCTTCTGATGAGGCCCATTGTGAGCGACCACGTTTCAGTCCCGTATGTGATCACTGGCAACACACACTGGTCATAGACTTTCGTCTTGAGACACTGTGGTAAGTTGGACGAGAAGATACCGCGCAGCCTCCCGAACGCCGCCCAGCCGAGTTGGATTCGACGATTGACCTCTTTCTCGAAGTTAGACCTACCTAACTGGACCGTTTGTCCCAGGTACACATAATCGTCTACAACTTCGAGTGTTGAGTCTCCGATCTTGATAGGAGTGGGTGTGACATGGGCATTCAGCATGATCTTGGTTTTGTCCATGTTCATTTTAAGACCCACTCTTCCGGAAGCTCTGCTGAGGTCATCGAGCATTATACTGAGGTCCTCCATGGTCTCAGCCATGACCACTATATCGTCGGCAAACCGAAGGTGAGTGATGTACTCGCCATTGACGTTGATGCCTAGCCCTCTCCAGTCCAGAACCTTGAAGACATCCTCTAGTGCAGCGGTGAACAGTTTCGGAGATATGACGTCTCCCTGTCTCACCCCTCGCTGCAGAAGGATAGGTTCGGAAGCTTGGTCCTGAAGTCGGACTGACATGGTGGCGTTTTTGTACAAACACTTCAACACCTCGATGTACCGATAGTCGATTTGGCACCGTTGGAGAGACTGCAGTACAGCCCAGGTCTCGATCGAATCGAAGGCTTTCTCGTAGTCCACAAACGCTAAACAGAGTGGCAGGTTATACTCTTCGGTCTTCTGTATAACTTGCCGCAGCGTATGTATGTGGTCCACGGTGCTAAAGCCTTTTCGGAAACCGGCTTGTTCGGGAGGCTGAAAATCGTCAAACCTGCGCGCGAGACGATTCGTGATGACTCTTGAAAACAACTTGTAGACATGGCTTAGAAGTGAGATGGGCCTATAATTCTTCAACCGGGCATTGTCGCCCTTCTTGAAGAAGAGTACCACCACACCCCTGCACCATGCCTGTGGCGTTTTCCCCTCGAGTATGACGGAATTAAACAGCTTCTGAAGGGCCTCAAGTACCGGTTTTCCACCCGCCTTCAGGAGTTCGGCCGTAATTCCGTCATCACCTGGTGCTTTGTTGTTCTTGAGCTGTTTCAGAGCCATCCTAATCTCGTACAGGCTGAAGTCCGGGATGCCTTCGGTATAGTGTCGGGTCAGTCTAGCTCTTGGGTCGTTTGCTAGATCTACAACGGGTTTACTGGTTGACGTGTACAACTGTCCATAGAAGCTCTCGATCTCCCTCAGAAGCTCCGGTTTGGCGGATAAGATCCTACCATCGTCGGTCTTCAGTTTCGTGAGCTGGCTCTGCCCAATATTGTACCTATGTTTCACAAATAAATAATTTGAATTTGAATTCGCTATCAAATGGAGTTGTGAATTCAATAGTGAACAACCTATTACCTATTATGATGCCAGTAAAAACAAGGTATATTCGAACCGTTCCAAATTGAACATGAAACACATATTTTGGCCGCGTCCTGTTTAAAAACGATCGTCACACTCAAATGTCACTTTTTGTTCGGTGAACCTGAACGTCTTCTCGCCCAGACAGAAGGCGTTTTCCGGTTTTCCGAAAAAGTAACATATGCACGCGAAAGTCGGAGCCGAAATGAATCGGAATTTCGATTACACTTGCTCTTGATAAACAATTGATTTAGTTTCGAATACATTGGCCACATCATCCCAGCGCCAATTCTATTCAGAATATTATAGGTACTCGTAATCCAAATACAGTAAACAGTAAATGGTATTGAATTACGTAAAGACCACCTACCGCGTTATTAATAAGACCGGAATTATAAAATGAATTGTTGTTTTATTGTTTCTCAGTGCCTCGTTGGTCTAGTGGTCGCAAGCGCTACTGCTGAGCGTGAGGTCCTGAATTCGATTTCCAGGTCGGGCAAAGTGTTATTTGAAATCCCATTCCATCAGGAATTTCTCAGTAGCAATCCGGAGTCTGGGTTTGTGCCTGGTTGATTGTAGCAACAGGCTCGCTTCCTATTACATTGGACTTAAACATAACTGACGAAATCTGGGTGTACTGTAGGTACACCTCTGCCTAACCCCTCGAGGACTAAAGACGTGATGTTATGTTATATATTGTTTCTCAGTTACATTTTCTGACATTTGACAAACACGTATACTGTTATCAAAAAAGTAATTTCTCTAAATAATAAATTAAACATTCGTCAGATTTTTGGAACGTGTCGTTTTTAATTACAAATAATAATTGCTGTCAGAACTGGGGCATATTTACAGACAAAATGTTGAATATTACATTAAGAGGGAGGCTTTTAAAGGAGGATTAAACACAAACCAGATGTTACAAATTAGTAAATGGATCAAGTGTAGACATCCATCTAGCTTTGTATTAGGATCAAATATATTCATTTCTGTAGCCCAGGAGCTTAAACAAAGATAATATTTATGCCAACACTAAGCTTAGCTAAACCATTAATTCCATAGGCGTCCTTAGGTAAAGTACCCTCTTTTATATGCGCACCACACACCACCCCACTTTAAAATAATGGCTTTAATTTTACAATATGATTTAACATTAATTTACACAAAACTAAATAGAAAATGGACGGAACATTTTCTATTTAGTCTTAATCTCAAAATCACCTAAATATAAATCATTTACGATGTTAAACCTACTACGACAGGTGACGTTCAATGGACTTTCCTTTCCAACTGTACAGGGTGGCAGGGACATCAACGCACAAAGTGTACTACTGAATCCATGGTTACAGTTTGTATTTTTCCATTACTTATACCCTGTCCATTAGGTAAACCGTTTTTTGACAAATGGAACTAATGATTGCAGCAACACACAATACATTAATTGATACACGTACGGTATTATAATGTCTGTAAGAAGCCATAAATAAGATAATTCAATATGATAAGGCAGTTTATATATTTTTTTATTACGCATTTTAAAGTTAACTTTTACGTAATCTGGAATATGTGCGTTCTAAGATAGCTGTCAAAAAACGTTTAACCTAATGGACAGGATATAGGCACATAGGTACCTATGTGTCAAACAGCGGTCATCTCAATGAACGCTGCTTTGGACCACAGTCAGAGAGAAAAGAAAAAGAGAAGAGAATGTTACTTTAATGATCATCTTGATTTTATGCTACAGTCGCCTTTACGACTGGACGTTGGACTGTGTGAAAGATGATACGGTTAGAAAGGGGGTGACAACCGAGATAATGACTAATAGAGATAATATGGAAGAAAAAGACATGATGTGCCGACCTCAAATAAATTGGTAAAAGGGCATGAGAATGATGAGTCGCCTTTACGACAGGAAAGTAAAGTTTGTCTTTCACTCTTTGTCGAAACCACTCAGTTATTCAATCAGCGCCATATCATATTCTTATTCAATAATAAATTGTTTTCGAACTATGATTGAATACTTGACCTATTAACTACTGTAAACTTTTGAGCACGTTCCTAACTTTGTTCTTTACTTGTACAAGCCACTATGGTGTTTATGTACATGACTATTGTGGACAATATTGAATGCAGAATTTATCATTGAAAGGACTCGGAAATAAATCCTCATTTATATTGTTTTGTTCTTCACGGAAATTATTTAATATCTTTCCCCTCGGCTCTCTTGGTGTAACGTTTAATTTATTGTCCCCAAAAATGTTGAGTAAGAATTCTTATTGTACCTTCCTTCTGATATAATAGATGTGTTTTCTTGGAAACTTATTTAAAATCTCTTTTAGTATCTAAAAATGTAGACCACAAAGATGGACAGGAATATCTCTGGAGACTACGTCGCCGAAATGAGGTTTTCAAAATGAAGTTTAAATCTAAATCTGAAAATCTCTATAGACTTAGGCTGCTGGTTTTTTTTTTTAGAAAATATTATATTGCTTTCGTATACAGGACAAATACAAACATACGAAAGTAATACAGGAAAAAAAATTAACCAGTGCGCAAACAGGAACCATGAATTCAGCACATGATTCTAGACTTCCTAGCGTAAAAAAAATTCGAGAATTATCAAAAAAAAGAAGCTGTTTCATAGAAAAATGCAACACATACGTGGTCAGAATTAATGTCAGAGCAAACTTTTTTCAATTCAATTTCAGTATCATGTACTGAATTCATGGTTACAATTTGCGCACTGGTTAATTCTTTATCCTGTATTTCTTTCGTATATTTGTACATTATACTAACTAAGTCAGTAAACAGAATTATTCAGGTTGAATGTGTCCACAGTGAAGGCTAAGAAATTGTAAATCGCAATGGCGGGAAAGTGTCAAGATTGTTAACCCATCGATTCTGAATATCCGCTGACCCCGATTGAGTTCTACCCTTCGTCTTGTATAAGATTTTATTCTCTGATTCAGCATCAAGGGGATTCTTTAAAAAATAAGACGATAAACGTCCCCTGGCTGAATACAGAATGCACGTTTCTCTTTTTTCTTCTTTTCGTATGTAATTTAATTTTCGTACATTTCAACAAACAAAAAAGTGGAAGCGTGCGTGTATCACCAGATGTATGAACGTAATCGAAGCAAAAGAGAGTATGTAAGGATCTTAGCAGGTGGCATTCTGTACTTTTGCCTACCCCCATGGGAAGGAGGCGTGAGTTTGTGTACGTTTGCTATGTTACTTTTCAATGGAACACATGGAAATAAAAAATGGCATACTGTGGACAGGGTTCATAATTGAAACCATATTGTTGAGCCTACCTGGTGGGAAACGTATGATGATACCACAGACATCACGGTCATCATGTTGACATTACCACAGTAGAAGGCTCTGTAGCTAGTGATCATCAGATTCTCTTTATTTATGTATAATCGAGAATAGCAGATAAGGGACACTGACCTAATTTGTTTTTGATCGACCAAACATTTTCCATTTATCTGAACCAATATCACTAAATGCCAGGTAAATCCCGTCTACATTAAAAAAAACTCAAAAAAAATGTGCGCGACAAAAAAATCGTCTTGTTTTAGTTTTTTTTTTTTTTAATGTGGACGGGGCATTAACAGAAACTCAAAAAGAAACACGATTTTTTTTCGCGCACTGTATTTTCAAAGCACGGCTTAGCGCCGAGAGTTGAAAATCCAGTGCGCGATAAAATACAGCTGAGACAGTTTTGCGTCTGTCCAACGTGGGCTTAGTTTCATTGTACCAACTGTACTAGATAACTGATAACACGCACAAACCGTGTAGTGGTTATCTAATCGCAGTGCACATATTTATTTAAACTTTTCATAATTTGCATTTTCATTAATAGAGCGTGTATTCTGATTACATACCTCATTCTTGAATCTATTTTAAGTTTTACTATTTTATAGCTTGATACAGCTATTAATCATGAGTCTGAGTAATTAGTAACATCTATGTTCTATTAATCTTCTTCCTCTCTCTCTCTTATCGGCACGACCGATATGAGATTAGCACATGTCGTGGTAAAAATATCAGCCATTCAGCAAAGTGCTGACTGCCCAGCTGACTGCCCAGAGAACAAAAAAAATTTAGGAAGAAAAATACCTAAGTATCACAAAAGGTGGAGACACGGTACGTTCATTCTATTATTACATTTATTTTAAAATTAACTAACGACTCGTACCTGCTTCGCACATGTGCAATGGTGACACCATTGCGAAAGTAGTGGATTGTGCGAAGCAGTGTAAAAAAATCGTGTCTTTGCAATAAATTTAAGTTGAATACATACATATTAATATATTACACACGAAACGTCCGGTCGAAGTGGGAGCTTCAGGGAGGCATATGTCCAGCAGTGGACGTCTTAAATGATGATGATGAGGATGATGAAACCTCCGGAATAAATGTCCTGAATGATGGTGAATACCGCACCAAAATCCATTGAGTAGTTTAAAAGATCATCTAAGCGGTCACACGGGATTGTCCGAAAGGGTTACCGCTACCCCGGAACGTAAAGGGCAAAGGAAGGAACATGGGTGGGTTTTAGTCAGTACGAGTCTGACACTCCCTTCCGCTCCACCCAGAGCGGGAGGGGTCATTTGATGATTTCCCATCCGGAAAAAAAAAAAAAAAAAGCGGTCACACGGACAGACACGAAAAGTGACTTTGTTTTATACCTAAGTCTTATGTAAGTATAGATTCATTTTTACTATTTCGATTCATTTTCAACGAGGTCATTACATACCAGAAGGCCAATTCTTGTAATTTAAAACGTTCAAAATCTAGTCGCAGTGTCATCTCGGCGACAAACAAATGTCAAAAACTTGTCAAAATGTAGGGAAATCAGGGGTATTTTTGACAGATTGAGACTGAGATCAGACTGTGAACGCATTATTAGCATTTACCAACATGGCTATCGATAAAAGATTGGAAAATAAAACAGATTAATTAGTTAATGTTCAAATGCTCTGAATACAATACAGTAAGCGTCAATTAATAACTAAACATCAAAATGAATCATCAGTAGAATAATTAATTATCCATAATTTAATTAATTAGGTAGTTCAGTTCACACCAACAGATAGTAATTAGTATACAATAGTAATAAAGTAATTAAATGATAAAACATGCCAATAATATCATAGGATCACATGTAAACTGTACGCAATGCTACTGAAAACTGTATGTAGCTACTAATTTATTTACTTCGTTCGTTTATATATTAACAAGAATTAATTTAAAATTGATGAAATTGATAACTGATACACAAGGCATGAATAGACAGACGACCTATAAAAGGTGGAGGACAGAGTATTATGGCGCGGCTGGGAGAGTTTGGGGTTGATTGATTGACTCAGGGCTGGTAAATATTTTTATATTTTATATTTTATATACATCATCATCACCATTTCCCTGCCCTTGTCCAAAGTTACTTGGGAAATGAAATGAAATTATTTATTCCTAGCTGCGCCCTGCGGTTTCACCCGCATAAGTTTCGATCCCGTGGAATATCGGGATAAAAAGTATGCTATATGTTAATCCTGATTATAAACCATCGGTGTGCCAAATTTCATCCAAATCCGTTCAGTAGTTTTTGCGTGAAAGAGTAACAAACATCCATCCATCCATCCACCCATCCATACAACCTTTCACGTTTATAATATTAGTAGGATGTTAATAGGATATCGGAATCACTTTTACACGTCATAATATAACCTACTGACTACTCTGAGAAGAAAGGCCGAAACGAATTCAGAGGTCACAGTCTCTTTTAAAGTCCATACATAATCTGGGTCAGATTATGTGAAAACCGGCATGTAGATAGATGTCTGAAATGGCCTATTGACGAAAATACCACGCAGATTTGAGAAGACTAGTCCATTCAGTGCAAGCATTTGGCAGTAATCGTGTAGCTCACATGATTACTGCCAAACTGCACGTTAACACGTACTTCTGACCATATTTTTATACTAGGTATGGTTCTCGGAGCTCCTACATCCTATTTGAGGTTTCGAAAGATTTCCAGTTCACTTGTTAGTTAATTGGGGTCCAATCTCGTTACGACCTGCTTCCATGTTTATTGTAACTTACATGGAAATTCCTCATAACCCACTTACATGCATAAACCGGATTTTAATAATAACATATTCCACAGCGGACGTTAACTAATAAGTAGTTGAGTCACTCCAGAACTCAGTCTATATAAGACTTTCCTGCATATCCTATGTCTTCTATTTAATTTCTGAAAACGTCTCAATATCAATCACAATCGTTTATTGTATGTTTTTTATTTTTTTTTTTTTTATGCCAAAACTTAATAAACCTCATTTTATTTCCACGACAAAATGTCGTAACTCACGATCGTAACTACTCGTATAAATTTTGATATAAATATGCTCCACAAACCAAACCATTCCCAGCAAACAATTTCATTTTACGCAAAATAACATTGTTATTTATCCATTTAGCTCACATTGCGCCGATACAAAATACATTCTACTTTACCGTTCACTTTAAAGTTTCCCTTTAAATAAATGTTAGTACAGTTTTTCCGGCATACAATTTATGTGCACGGGTTATACAGGTTTGGCCCGGGCTTGTAGATCCTGGCATAATCGTAACATAAACTACGATTTCCCGCTTGAAACAATTTGTAAAAGATTATTCCGTTGTATGTAGGCCATTAGCTACGGGACTCCTGGTAAACACGAGCTTCTGAATAACTGTACTGTTAGTTGATGGTAACAAAAGTTTGTTGTTTTGGCAGGCAGACAGACCGACAATGTCTATCCCCTTGAGAAATTGTCTCTTTTTTATTACATTCGCATACGTAGCCTATTCGATACCACAAAGAAATGTATAATGTAAAAAAAAAATCGGTTCAGCCATTTGAGAGCTTGATGGCGGAGACAGATACAGATACATACGTTGAACTTATAACACCCCTCTGTTTTTGTCGGGTGTTAATAAAAAGGGACCATTTCCCAAAGAGATAGACAGTGTCGGTCTGTTTTGTTGCTGTGGTTTAAGGAGGTCAGCTATCTTGCTGGCCACCTAATGTCTATTCAAATTTATGTTTCAAATTGATGTTATTTCAAGTTAAACTTTATCTAAATGGGAATTAAGTTGATTTCAGAGTGACTAGCACAATTGAAAAAGTTATAAAAATGTTTGAAGTTGTAGCGTAAACTGAACGTTATTGTGTAGGAATTAAAGTTATTTTTCCATAAACTCATATTTGTTTACATTTTAGGCAAATAAATCGCGAATGCAGATTAGTTATTCTATCTATCTAGAAACACATCACGAAGATGAAAATTAATGCAAATACTGATAATAGTGCCGTGTAAAAGTTTTCAGCTTTAAACTTTCATGGCACACGTTCAGTTTTAAAGTTGCTAATAATCTTCTGAACTTATCCGAGAGAAAATGCATCTGATGCTCGACGAATTATAAAAACTCTATGCACACGGATACATATCGTAATATTTATTTTCAGACTTACACATTCTACTATCCTACTAATATTATAAATGCGAAAGTTTGTATGGATGTATGGATGGATGGCTGGATGTTTGTTACTCTTTCACACCAAAACTACTGAACGGATTTGGATGAAATTTGGCACACAGATAGTTTATAACCAGGATTAAGACATAGGATACTTTTTATCCCGATATTCCCACGGGATCGAAACTTATGCGGGCAAAACCGCGGGGTGCAGCTAGTACACAGTCTGGCCATAAATACTGTTACAATTAAAAATAAGAAAGATATTACATCTGAATTTGGAATCTGTCATTTTTATACGATTGTTCATTGGTTTTTCTAATTTTGGCGCCACTACATTGTACAATATTTTGCCATATTAAAATAGAGTGGGTTGAGACCTCCTCTGTTTGTGACAGAAAAAGATCTGGCCATCCACGTAGCGTTCGTACGAAAAAGGTGGTCAAAGCAGTAAGGGAAAGAATTCGAAGAAATCCTGTCCGAAAGCAAAAGATTTTATCTCGGGAGATGAAGAACCATGTCGCGTATTTTAAAAGATGACTTAGGACTTGCAGCCTATAAGAGACGCACTGGTCATTTTTTAACTGATAATTTAAAAAAGAATAGGGTGGTAAAATCGAAACAACTACTGAAGCGGTACGCAAAGGAAGGTCACAGAAAAATTTTGTTTACGAATGAGAAAATCTTTAAAATTGAGCAACATTTTAACAAACAAAATGACCGTATTTATGCTCAAAGCTCTAAGGAAGCTTCCCAATTAGTCGACAGAGTGCAACGTGGGCATTATCCGACTTCAGTGACGGTTTGGTGGGGTGTTAGCTATGAAGGAGTGACTGAGCCATATTTTTGTGAAAAAGGTATCAAAACATCGGCATAAGTGTATCAAGATACGATTCTTGAGAAGGTAGTTAAGCCCCTTAACAACACCATGTTCAATAACCAAGTATGGTCCTTCCAACAAGACTCGGCGCCGGGTCATAAATCTCGGTCCACGCAGTCTTGGTTGGAAGTGAACGTTTCGGACTTCATCAGAGCTGAAGACTGGCCGTCGTCTAGTCCCGATCTTAATCCGCTGGATTATGATTTATGGTCAATTTTAGAGAGTACGGCTTGCTCTAAACGCCATGATATTTTGGAGTCCCTAAAACAATCCATACAATTGGCAGTGAAGAATTTTCCCAATGAAAATTCTTCACTGCCAATCGTACGTGCTTCTATTGATAACTGGCCTCAACGTTTAAAGGACTGTATTGCAGCCAATGGAGACCACTTCGAATAAGCTTTTTATATTCTAAATTGTTTTATATTTATGTATTAAACTAGCACACTGTAAAAGTAATAAATACTATTTGCAATAAAAAAAAAATTTTTTTTCTTCGTGACAATATTTATGGCAGGACTAGGTATATACATAAACTCATACCTTCTCCCCATGAGGGTAGG
Source organism: Apamea monoglypha (assembly GCA_911387795.2). NCBI lineage: Eukaryota > Metazoa > Arthropoda > Insecta > Lepidoptera > Noctuidae > Apamea > Apamea monoglypha. The sequence continues at coordinate 9,605,351 of OU426918.1, forward strand.
CAGAAAGTAAAGAATTCCACCTGCATACCTACCGATCCTTACATACTCCTTTTGCCTCGTTTACGCTCATACACCTGGTCCTACACGCACGCCGGTTGTGAGTACTACGCACCTGACCTATTTTAAGAACATCACCAATAAGGTCACTATATGTCCTCATTGGGCGTCCCCTCCCGGCATTTCCACTCACATCTGCCTTATAAATACTTTTTACTTTTTTTTTCGGACTTACCTACTAAATAAATTGTAATACGACTATCGATTTCCTTCACAAACTAAAACTTACAGTCTCGTGTGTCACGGCTTGAAAGTTTTTTTTTTTTTGTAACTAGGTATGTCACTTCACACGATGCCCCAATTTAAATATTCAACCAATACAAAGTTTGACCTAGTTAAACTTTCGGTTAAGTCGATGACTTGTTCAAATCGCTGTTTGCTCGATCGTGGTTAAACAAATCTTCTAATCTACATACCTTCTCACTAAGTTTTTGGGTTTTAACGGAATGCGAAAAGCAAAGTTTGTTCCACGTGTTGCGTTTGCTTTCAAAAAGTTTAAATGGAAGCTTCAAATTTTTGTTTGTTCTTTTGTCTTTATGGCTCCCAAAATAGCTATTCTTGAGGTCCTAAGTCAGTCGTTTTAATCTGATATACCTCAGACACTGCAATTAATAAATAGGTAGAGGTATTTGTGCAAGTATTAGTAGGTATCAATATTTCTATGTACTTGAATTCCTATGAAATATCAGAATAATGTTTTATAAATATTTTTTTTATAATATTTTCCTGTTATCTAACATCACAGAAGTGACATGTTATCAAGTATAATTATTGTGTATTATGTTAAAAATTTCACAACACAAATTACGTTTGATTGCTCTTTATAATCAAGATATTTTCCTTGACGGTAATATTTTAATACGAGTATCTTGACATTTCTGCTTTTATTTCTTGAATATTGAGGGTATAGACATTCATCATCTCCTTTTCCTAACTATGTTGGGATCGGCTTTCAGTCTAACCGGTTGCAGTTGAATACCGGTATTTTACAAGGAGTGACTGCCTATCTGACCTCCACAATCCAGTTACTGAGTCATACAATACCCCTTGGTATGACTGGTTTTCAGACTTTCGGGCTTCTGACTACCCGTAACGACTGTCAAAGATCTACGAATGACAGCCGGGACCAACGGCTTAACGTGCTTTCCGATGCACGGAGGGGTCTCGGTACGTAAAGATGGTCAGATCAACCGCGGCAAGCGTAGCTTAACCTGATCGATCGGCCTGTACGGATGTTATTATTTAGCCACGGCCTTCTCCTCCTCCATCCTCGGGTATAGCTAAAAGATCTAGGAGCATAGAGAAAGATATATTCGCTGCTTAATATTCAGCGCAAGTCGTAAAGCTCAACTCAGGGAAAAAGCTTATTGAACCTATTACGATATATAAACGTCAACTACCATAAAGCCAGTATCGAGTGCTATTGCAAACAATTTCATCTCACAGTATGCTTTTTTTTTTTTCGCATGGGAAATCATCAAATGACCCCTCCCGCTCTGGGTGGAGCGGAAGGGAGTGTCAGACTCTTACTGACTAAAATCCACCCATGTTCCTTCCTTTGCCCTTTATGTTCCGGGGTAGCGGTAAGTAACCCTTTCGGACAATCCCGCTGACCCGGCAGGCTTCGGCCCTAAGGGGCCCCTCAAATTATTGGAACACTTACGCGCCGTCCGGCACGGGCCTGGTCCTGATCGGGCGGTGAGCTACCCATTGCTCTCCACCCGCTCTTACAGTATGCTTTGGAATTATTTTATATACGAGTCAAATGATAATGAAAATGAATGTGGATGATGAACGTTCCCTTGGTCTTCTCCAACTTAGGAGAAGTTGGAGAAGACCAAAGGAACGTTCAATGAATTGTATGGTAAAGTCCGGCGTTTCAAAATTCGCCAAAGATGTAAACAACAATGGTCGCTCGAAATTGTCTATGATTTAGTGATGTGGTGGTATGAATTTTAAATTTTGGTGCTATCGATGTTACAATTTTTTTTAGTAGTGTTTCATCAGTATTTTTTTATATTGAGATATCTTCATAAGTTAAGTTAGTTAAGTTTGATTGGATTTGAAAATCGTGAAAACGAACAAGATATTAATAAATTTTGCGCTGGTTACAAAACGTTTAACTTCACTTTTTGGGACAATGTTTACTCATCTTCAATGTCAGTGAGTGTCAGTGTTCAATGTCTTCAAGGCAAGAGGTGCCAAATCTGTAATTTGTGAAAAAAAAAATATAATGAGTTTTTCGACAAGTAGGTAACGATACACTAGAAGTCTAGTTAGCTCGGGCGTTTTAAGATCGCATGAAGCGGCTATGATTGAGAGTTTCAATTCCCAGAAACAGTTTTTCCACATTCGAACCCGAAAGGCGACATTGGGCAATTCGTTGGTTCGAATCCACGTCAAGCCGTGCTCTTTTTGGAAGTATTCGTTTTACGTCGTAACAAATTCAATAAAACTTGAACGCGGGTTAGCTCCAACAGCATCTTTAACATCCTAGCCGAAAAACACGATTATTGTCAGTATAACAAATAAAAATACATTCAATTGATTTTTTTTTTCAATAAAGGACTATTAAATACTCCTTGTAAAAATAGTCGATATTTTTTATGTCAATCGCTAGCATTTCAATGACAAGATAAATTTAGACGAGACAAAAAAGCATGTCAGCCGTATGACGTTTGTAAAAATTCTAAATCCGTCCCAGTTTTTGCTTTTAGTGATTAATATAATAGTATATTTAAAAGTTTAGAAACACGCACAGGGTGTAAAAGTGAGTGTGAAAATACGTGTATCCTATAAAGTGCGTATTTAATTAGTGAGGCGTAGACATCGCGCTCAATTCCCAGACAAGTTCAGTGTTATTGCTTTTGGCGAAAAGCCGCCACTTTCAGTATATGTTTTGGCCAGACTAGTCCCTAGGTACTGACATACATGACAGCTGCTAAAGATGTATGAGAGAAGAAGATATATCAGCGCCTAACCCAAAATTATTTTCTTTATGAACTTTTTGCGTTTCCGTTTCGCAATAAGTCTGTTCAAAGTTCAAACCACACAAAATTCGATAAATACAAAATAATATAAAAGGCGTCAGCGAGCGTATACTCGTAAATTACATTGAAAACGGAGAGACAAATATTGTTTATTTTCTTTGTAGGGAAAATGAACGGAAATAACATTCGGCACATTAAGGAACGATGATACAATCATACAAATAGATATTGATCTCTTTACAATTCATGTTATTTAGGTTTGTACCAAAAAAAATGAGCTGGCATATTTTGATGTATACATTCAAATTACATATCAGGATGTAATGTTCCCACTGCTGGAACTCAGGCCTCCTCTCTGTGAGAATAATCCAACACGCGAGCCCAGTATGGGTTGGTGGACGTCACATGTCTTAAAATTTTTGGTTCCAGGACAAGCCGATTAGCGGGATTGTCCGAAAGGGTTACCGCTACCCCGGAACATAAAGGGCGAAGGAAGGAACATGGGTGGGTTTTGGTCAGTAAGAGTCTGACACTCCCTTCCGCTCCACCCAGAGCGGGAGCGGTCATTTGATGATTTCCCACCAGAAAAAAAAAAAAAAAAAAAAGGACAAGCCGATTTCTGCACGATGTTTTCCTTCACCATTTTGAGAGCAGTGGTGATGAAATTAAATAGACAAAGCAAAGTGCCTGGCTGGGTTCGAACTCACGACCTACAACTCGTGTTCGTTTTTTACAAAATCGGTGTAAAAATAAATCATTTTACGTGCAAAAAGGTCGGTAAAACCGTGATGAATATAAAGGTGCGGCAAATTACATCCAAATTACGTTATAAACTTCAAAGGACAAGCCTTTCTTAATTCCTTTCCTTTCTTAATTATACAGTTTTATGGCTAGTAGACTACAGGTACAGTTGAAGTATTGTAAGAGTATTTTTAATACTCTTAGCGTTTTAATTTCTTGAGTAGTAAATTACTTTGTAAAAGAGGGGGAACTACGTGCCTTTCACCGGCTTCATAAGGTTCATAACTCATTTGTTGAGTTTGGTATAACCTTTTATAACAAGATACCCTTTTCTTTGCTAGACTTGCCTTTTAATGCGTTTAAAGCTCAAGTAAAATCCAACCTTTGTTCAAAAGCATACTATTCCATCAACGACTACTTACAGTACACGATAAGAATAGTTGGTTGCCTTAGTTAACGCAAGACAATGTTTGTGTTCTTTCTCCAGAATTAGCTTGCTGATAGGTTATTGTTATTAGTATTAACTTATTTATTTATTTTACTTCGATGGTCCTAGTTTATCATTTGCGACTTCAAGTGACAGCTATGTGAACAGAACCCAGCAATGCAAAAATGTGTAAGCTGTCACGCCCTTTATGTCTGGAGGCTTTTATTTAGGTAGTAAGTTTTTATTCACATTTTAATTTTAATTAATTATTTATGGCCGATGGGGCCGAAAAGTTCTGGAGTGGCTACCGCGAACCGGAAGACGTTGCGTTGGAAGGCCTCCCACTAGGTGGACCGATGACCTGGTGAAGGTTGCGGGAATCCGCTGGATGCGAGTCGCACGGGACCGGTCAATGTGGCGACACTTGGGGGAGGCCTATGTCCAGCAGTGGACGTCTATCGGCTGAAATGATGATGAATGATGATATTTTGCTTGAGTACGTATAGTTTTTTTATTATATTTGTTAATTTTGTTATTAATTTTGTTTTATGTCTTGTAATGTTAATTACTTAACATAGGTACCTAGTATTGTATACAATCAATTTTCTAACTGAACAGACAGCTGTGCTGCTGCGCTGGGGAGTTTGTTGCGCCACTTATTCTTCCCAGCGATAGCACTAGGAAGTGGTGAAGGGCGGGCGTTTTTGGCGGACTGTCTTTTATAATTTTGACGTTCGAAAAGTGCTGATTCCCAGCCTAATTTGAATAAATGACTTTTGATTTTGATTTTTGAGGGTATGGGTGAAAGGTTGACACTTCTGTGCCACAATTTATTAATGAATGTCGAGCCAAGAGTTCATGGTCAATGTGAAAGTGAATGGAGGCCAACCACTAGGCCGTATGCACTGAATATTTTTGGCTGGATTACAAAATTACAATATTGCACAACGCACATACCTACCTACCCACATATAAGGTACTGAGTCACCAATTAACTTTTGGCAAATAATTTAAAACTAGCAGCGCCCCGCGGTTTTACCCGCATAAGTCTCGATACCGTGGGTAGGTATATCGAGATTATGGTATCCTATATTCTAATCCAGATCTACCCATATGCCAAATTACATCCAAATCCGTTCACCCATTTTACCATGAAAGCGTGACAAATAAACGTACAACAATATCTAATCTATTCTCTTTAAAGAGTATTCTATTCTATTCTATTCTATTAGATTAGATTAGATTAATTGATACATAGCTACACTACTTGTAGGTGAAAATTATTTTCTTCATGAACTTTCCGCGTTTCCGTTTCGCAATAAGTCTGTTCAAAGTTCAAACCACACAAAATTCGATAAATACAAAATAATATAAAAGGCGTCAGCGAGCGTATACTCGTAAATTACATTGAAAACGGAGAGACAAATATTGTTTATTTTCTTTGTAGGGAAAATAAACGGAAATAACATTCGGCACATTAAGGAACGATGATACAATCATACAAATAGATATTGATCTCTTTACAATTCATGTTATTTAGGTTTGTACCAAAAAAAATGAGCTGGCATATTTTGATGTATACATTCAAATTACATATCAGGATGTAATGTTCCCACTGCTGGAACTCAGGCCTCCTCTCTGTGAGAATAATCCATCACGCGGGCCCAGTACGGGTTGGTGGATGTCACATGTCTTAAAATGTTTGGTTCTAGTTACCGCACGATGTTTTCCTTCACCGTTTTGAGAGCAGTGGTGATGAAATTAAATACACAAATCAAAGTGCCTGGCTGGGTTCGAACTCACGACCTACAACTCGTGTTCGTTTTTTACAAAATCGGTGTAAAAATAAATCATTTTACGTGCAAAAAGGTCGGTAAAACCGCGATGAATATAAAGGTGCGGCAAATTACATCCAAATTACGTTATAAACTTCAAAGGACAAGCCTTTCTTAATTCCTTTCCTTTCTTAATTATACAGTTTTATGGCTAGTAGACTACAGGTACAGTTGAAGTATTGTAAGAGTATTTTTAATACTCTTAGCGTTTTAATTTCTTGAGTAGTAAATTACTTTGTAAAAGAGGGCTTTGTAAAAGAGGGGGAACTACGTGCCTTTCATCGGCTTCATAAGGTTCATAACTCATTTGTTGAGTTTGGTATAACCTTTTATAACAAGATACCCTTTTCTTTGCTAGACTTGCCTTTTAATGCGTTTAAAGCTCAAGTAAATCCAACCTTTGTTCAAAAGCATACTATTCCATCAACGACTACTTACACAATAAGAATAGTTGGTTGCCTTAGTTAACGTAAGACAATGTTTATGTTCTTTCTCCAGAATTAGCTTGCTGATAGGTTATTGTTATTAGTATTAACTTATTTATTTATTTTACTTCGATGGTCCTAGTTTATCATTTGTGACTTCAAGTGACAGCTATGTGAACAGAACCCAGCAATGCAAAAATGTGTAAGCTGTCAAAAAAAAAAAAAATTTGAATAAATGACTTTTGATTTTGATTTATGAGGGTATGGGTGAAAGGTTGACACTTCTGTGCCACAATTTATTAATGAATGTCGAGCCAAGAGTTCATGGTCAATGTGAAAGTGAATGGAGGCCAACCACTAGGCCGTATGCACTGAATATTTTTGGCTGGATTACAAAATTACAATATTGCACAACGCACATACCTACCTACCCACATATAAGGTACTGAGGCACCAATTAATTTTTGGCAAATAATTTAAAACTAGCAGCGCCCCGCGGTTTTACCCGCATAAGTCTCGATACCGTGGGTAGGTATATCGAGATTATGGTATCCTATATTCTAATCCAGATCTACCCATATGCCAAATTACATCCAAATCCGTTCACCCATTTTACCATGAAAGCGTGACAAATAAACGTACAACAATATCTAATCTATTCTCTTTAAAGAGTATTCTATTCTAGTCTATTCTATCAGATTAGATTAGATTAATTGATACATAGCTACACTACTTGTAGGTGAACATTTTGTTTAGATCTCAAAAGTACGCCCTTTTTTTCCGGATGGGAAATCATCAAATGACCCCTCCCGCTCTGGGTGGAGCGGAAGGGAGTGTCAGACTCTTACTGACTAAAACCCACCCATGTTCCTTCCTTTGCCCTTTAGGTTCCGGGGTAGCGGTAACCCTTTCGGACAATCCCGCTGACCCGGCAGGCTTCGGCCCTAAGGGGCCCCTCGAATCATGCTGAGAACTGTTTGAGGCGCGCGTGGAACACTTACGCGCCGTCCGGCTCGGGCCTGGTCCTGATCGGGCGGTGAGCTACCCATTGCTCTCCGCCCGCAGGCCCGCGCCTACGGTGGCCGGGAGTCGTCACGCGGCTCCCGACGCCCGGAGCGTCTCCCGCGGCGGCTGGGACGGGAGGCTCTCTCCCTCATCCGTCCCGCCACCTCCTTCGCTAGCATGACTGCTTCGCAGAAGGAGGCGACTGCCTCCCACTCCCTCTCGCCCCGGACCATGGCTTGCACCAGGGCCGGGCGCGAGAGGCCGTCGCCGCTGCCGATCGCCTCTACGAGGACACGGCGGTGCTCCGCCCAAGCGGGGCAGACCTCCACCGTAAAGTACGCCCTTTACTTTCTTATTTCTTGAAGAGTAATAGAAACTCTATAATTCGATTATTTATTCTTCTCCGTAACGAATCTGTCTTTAATGAAGATGTCACATTGCAAACCACAAGCTTGCAGAGTTGTTTTTCGACGTGTTATCATAAAACAATATAGCCTAACCTATACTCTACAGCGATTTTCGTTTTAATTAAGATAATTGGGAAAATCAATTTAGAGGCAGTATACACACACGAAGAGCTCTCACATTGTCCTATCCAACACTTTATCTAATGACGCGCCCTAATGTTCCCCCAATTAATTCCATTAATAGCCTAATTGCATTATCTGTTAATTTTCACCTAAAAACAGATTAAACATTTTCGTTGTTCCTTTTAATATAGATGATAATATATGAAATGTCCTAAATTTAGTTGTTAACAACACACATTTCGAACTAACTTCTGTTATGTAGTGTTGACTCTGACTTTAATTGACATAAATGTTAATTTGCACTTTACAGTGGTTATTTTGAACACTGTTTTAAAGTTTCAAGGTTGTTAAATGTTGATGTTGGATTATGTTGATGTTGGATTGTGTCGGATATTTTATTAACGGATTTTGTCTGAAAATAAATAAGTACTATTCATTTCCCCGAAAAACTTTTTACTAGATAAGTTCAAATTAAAAAACGAGCACGTTAAAAGCGTCCATAGTAAACAATAAAAACAAAAAGCCTTGGCAGCTAAGAGATGACGAGCCCTAACTGACGGCGCTCGCCCACGGACATGACGCATGGATCAGCACCATTTAGCTCAACCATTTTGAAGGGCGCCGGATGATCTAACTGATGCGCCACCATCAGCAAGCCATTTGAGTGAGCGTGACATACTCTCACGTATTACAACATACTCACCATCTATTTTCCCAACTTTGTTGGGGTCGGCTTCTAGACTAACCGGATACAGCTGAATACCAGTATTTTACATGGAGCGACTGCCTACGACAGTCTATTACGACATACATACTATCTTATTTATTAATTAATTGTTTATTACTATTAACTATACAGAAATGTATTATAACGGGTGTAAAAAGACACTTAACGAAGCCGAGAGCAACTTGTACTCCCCGTCATTGTAATCATTTTTTTGTACCGGACCATACCTGGGATCCTTCTGGTTACTGAGATATTGAAGGTCAAAATTCCAACTTTTACTGACGTTTTTTTTTTACAAAAACAAGTTTTAAATGTTCTACACCTCAACTTTAATTAACCCCTCGACCCCTGTACCGTTGCATGCACCCATGAATACAATATTTTGCGTGTGTTATATTGCGAACCCGCAAACAGCCAATTTTCACACCAAAAATAAAAGTCAATTATTTTTGTGCAACTTAGTTTTATGTACAGAATGCGTAGTTGCCGGCTATGTCATCTGGTCTTTTTACACCCTGCATATGTATGTTGATTGTAGTCCTATTAATACACGTCAAAAAAATTTATGAATTATATTCAAAAAGCGACACAATCTTTTGATTCCTGCTAGCAAATTTGCAAAACATGTCGCCGTATACATTTGAATTATTCTATTTACTTAACGCGAGCAGTGACCTAGCGCAATTTAAATAAAAATAGGCGGAATTAAATCAAATGAAGTAGAAATGGGAGTTCGTGGAGGCACCCTAGCAATTTGTCCGGTATTGTGTACCATTGCAATCTGTAATTTGGTTGCTCGTAGCACTTAGCATTCTCAAGGAATACTAATACTTCCACTAGGATTGCTGTAGATTGTAGACGCAATCTCAGCTACTGGGAAATCGTTATTGCGTCGTTTAGTTTTACAGTAGGCTATTTGTGTTTCATTAGCCGCGTTTTCAAAATTGTATCTATGGGTCTGGGAGCAGTGGTGGCCCAGTGGTACCGGCTCCGAATTACCGAGTTGTCAGTCGCGGGTTCAAACCCAGGTATGCGCTTTATTTATGTAAATAATTTCATCACCACAAAGGAAAACATCGTGAGGAAACCAGCATGTCCTAGAACCAAAAAGGGCGGGGTGCCCTACCTCAGTTTTAGAGGGTAATTTAAATATTGCCCCTTAATAATCCAATTTCTAAGCACCAACAAGATCAAACGTGTGCATATGGTAAAAGTACCACCAGCTTACCTAATTTGCACTAGAATTTCTGCCTGTAAAAAATGGAGAAAACATTGTCTGACCACGGCAAACGCAATTAACCGACCCTCGCAGGATGATCGAGCGACGTAATTTTAATTTAAGCATGAGTACCTCGTTCTATCAACAGTGCCTATTCAATATACATACACGACAGATTGCCGACATATTCACGTTTCTATGGGTTAAGTTCACTTCAACTTTAAATTGAATACGGTGAGATAGTTTTCAAAGAAAGCCTTGTTTTGCAGTCTAATTCCTAGATCAGCTTTATTGAATCCCATTTATTTAAAAGTACGGTTGATCTATAAATAAAAAAATACCAAGAACCGATTTTCGTGTTAGAAAATCGGTTAGGCTTTATACAGGGCTGAATTATTTTAGATGTCAACTATCACTATGTATTATTCATCGATCATCTGTGCTCGACATATTCTATTAAAATATTTTTACATCAACAAATTCTGCAAAAAATATTTGCGAAGCCTAAACTCTCAGCCTTGACAGCACTGAACTTTCGAAAAGCATTGTTCATTTTTGTCTTTCATTCATCTGTCACTCGAAGTGAAACATCTGAACACAAAATTAATCAAAAGTGAAAAATTTCTTTTTCGACATCGTTGATTCGGCCAACGATGTTCGTCTGCTCGTTTCATTTCATGATCAAAACATTCAATTCATTTTTCACTGAGCAGATGAACGCTCATTCCTATCTAGGTACAGTCAGCAAAAGAGCAAAGCAAGAGCAAGAGCAAGAGCAAGAGCAAGAGCTTGTGTGTGTGCTTGTCTTTTGTGACTGTGTTTTGCTGTGCTGTGTTAGTGTCGTGTAAACACGACACTGATAAAATTAGGTAGGTGTACGATCAACAAAAGTGATAAGTAACCAAGGTCATCGGGCATAGTTGAAGAAACAGATGGATGTTTTCGAATGATATTTAATTTGATAAATGAACTGGTTGTTTCTATTAATTAAATTAATTTTATTCAAAAACATCCATCGGTTTCTTACTAAACTTCAACTACACCCTGGTTACTTATCACTTTTGGTGACCGTACACCTACCTAATTTTGTCAGTGTCGTGTGAACGTAGAATGGAACAAAAATAAACATTTACTCGAGTAAAGCATTTGATATCAGTGGAGCAATTTTCCTAATTTTAAGAACGTTCACAGTCTGATCTCAGTCTCAATCTGTCAAAAATACCTATAATTTCCCTACATTTTGACAGGTTTTTGACATTAGTTTGTCGCCGAGATGAGACTGCGACTAGATTTTGAACGTTTTAAATTACGAGAATTGGCCTTCAGCTTAATAGTTACCTATTACATTTTGTGCAGCGAGAAACAATAGGTTTGTCCAATGCAGTAGTAGGTATTGTGAATCATAGTGATGAATGTCGATCGCACCAATAACATCTCAAGTTCAGCCACGGCGTGTTTCCAAACATGTGAGCCCAATTTATCACGAGCTTCAAACAATAAAGGCAAATATCGCCAGATCGTGAGGAAACTCAAACGTATTCCTCACGAAACATTTATTATGTGTGGCCTAGAACTATTCACAGGTAGAATTTTGGTCAACATCTATCACATCGCTTTCCATCAGGCGTGATCGAAGTCAAGAGCGACACGATACATTCAGCAATAAAAAAATAACATTTAAACAACAAAATGGTAAAAACACACACATTAAAAAAATTGCTTCTGTTCATTTCTTTGTTTTCTTAATTACTAGCAACCCACTTAATTATTAATTAACAAATCGACAACGCTCTCAAAAAATAAAATCAAACAAATTACTTACTAACAATCTTTCGACTCGGGACCTCAACGCAACCTTATGACAAAAGCAAAATAAGTGAAGAAAACCGTAAACATTAATAAACAGTAATTTAAAAAAAAAACTACAAATGCTTAAACAAAAGCACGCTGTTAAATTTTCAACACTTGGGCCAGCGCCGAGAGTTGAAAATCGAAGGTACAATAATATTTATGTAAGCATTATATTTATTGTTAGAAAAAATATAACATAACATCACGCCTCTATTCCCCGACGGATTAGGCAGAGGTGTTCCTATAGTACACCCACATTTCGCCAGTTATGTTAAAATTCAATATTACAAGGGGCGAGCCTACTGCCCTCAACTGTAGCACTTGCGACCACTAGACCAACGTCGCAGACAGAGGCGAGGCGTGGAGGGGGAGACTGAGGTTAAATAAAACGGGCATTATCGTAAATAACTACAAAGGCGTAGATCTACTTTTTTTTATGTTTTAAACTAGTGCCTGACTGCGATCCCGCCTGATGGAACGCAGTGATGCAATCGTAGATGGTGAATTCATTATGAGCCTATTCACTGTAGCCTTGAAGACACTTAAATTATAATCGGACGGAAAGACCGCTGCAGGCAAATTGTTCCAGTCCTTCGATGTACGCGGTATAAACGACTACTTACTACTTTGGTACTTTATATAGCATAAGCATAGCCTATTATGTTCCCACAGTTGGGACACCTCCTCCCAGTGAGAGGGAGTAGGCCGTAATCCACCACGTGGGCCCAAAGCAGGTTGATAGATGTCAATTGTCTTCGAATTTTTGGTTCTAGGACATGTGGTTTCCTCACGATGTTTTCCTTTACCGTTTTGAGAGCAGTGATGATGAAATAATTTACACAAGTTTTAGGCGCCTGACTGGGTTCGAAATTACGACCTACAACTCCTAAATATCGCGGCCGTTACCACTGGGCCGTTGTATAGCATAGGTATAATAAAATTATCACTATTATCATCCATCGACCCGTCATTATACTTACTAAACGGTCTCTAATAGCACCCATAAAAACGAGTAATAGGTAACTGTCACTCCTCACGATATTAATAAACTTAATTAATTAATAGTTCAAGAGGTGAGGGCACAGGTGTACCTATAGTATGTACACCCACATTTTGTGAGTTGTTACAGACTCCAAGCTGCTGTCGCTGCCGGCCGTGGTCGAGTCGATGGTCGGCAGCGAAGAGTCCTGGGACGCGGTGGTTTCCTTCTGCGAAACGGTCGTCTCGCAGAAGGAGGCTGCGGAAAGGGAGAGGGAGATCTCGTCCTCTCACCCGGCCCGCAGCAGGCGCACCGGGCGTCAGCGGAGGGCGGATAACGCCCTCTTCCAGCCCCCCTAAATGGGTCCAGGGGCGACGGACTTGGGGACGTCCGTCGCCCCCCACACGTCAGGACCCGAGATGGCGGCGCGTAGTGTTCCACGCGCGCCTCTCTTAGACGTCGCGGGGGGAGTCAAACACCTCACTCCCCCCCCCTGACCCGAGGAGGCCCGCGGTGGCGGGCCGGCACCAGTCGGGGGTTGCGGAAGGATCTTACGTTCCCGCGACCCCCGGCGTAGGTGAGAGATGGAACACTGGGGTGGTTTTTAGTCAGTAAGAGTCTGACAGACCCCGTCGCCCGCCCCAGGGCGGCGGACATCCATGAGGATTTTCCAACCCGCAAAAAAAAAAAAAAAAAAAAAAAAAAAGACTCCAAGCTGCTACTGAAAAAAATCTGATGGAAAACCCAACAACACTTTACCCAACCCGGGAATCAAACCCCCATGATCAACTGTAGCACCTGCAACCAACGAACATTGTCAGACAGACAGACAAACAGACAGGGGCGAGGCGAGGAGGGGGGAGACAGATGTTAAATAACACGGGCATTAACGTAAATAACTACAAAGCCGTAATTATTTATTTCTATTAGATCATCCATCGACCTCTCAGTATACTTACTAAACGGTCTCTAATAGCACCCATAAAAACGAGTAATAGGTAACTGTCACTCCTCACGTTATTAACAAACTTAATTAATTAATAGTTTAAGAGGTGAGGGCAGAGGTTTACCTACAGTACACCCACATTTCGCCAAGTTACAGGGGTGAGCGTATTGCCATCAACCGGGCACATCTGCTACTGATAAATACTAGCTGGACTTTGCGTGACCCGGGAATCAAGCCCAGAACCTCATGATCAACTGTAGCGCCTGTGACCAACGAACGTGGCAGACAGGCAGACAGAGGCAAGGCGAGGAGGGAGAGGCAGTCGTTAAATAAAACGGGCATTAACGTAAAGAACTACAAAGGCGTAGAACAACGTTGTATAGGCATAATTATTTATCTCTATTACCATCCATTGAACCCCTCATTATACTCACTAAAGGGGCTCTAATAGCAGCCAAAAAAACTCGAGTAATAGCTAACTGTCACTCCTTACATTATTAACAAACTTAATTAATTAATTTGAATGAATAGCTTAAGAGGTGAGGGCATTGGTGTACCTATAGTACACCAACATTTCACCAGTTATATTTAATAAACTTAAATATATAGACACAGTCTGGCCATAAATACTGTTACAATTAAAAATAAGAAAGATATTACATTTGAATTTGGAATCTGTCATTTTTATACGATTGTTCATTGAGTTTTCTAATTTTGGCACCAATACATCGTACAATATTTTGCGATATTAAAATGGAGTGGGGTGATAAAGAGAACCGAATCGCTGTGATTGCATTACACAAAGTTGATATGGAGCCAAATGCAATTTTTAAAACTCTCCATACGCTTGGTATTAGTCAAATGTTTGTGTACCGGGCTATTAATAGGTAGGAAGAAGATCTGGCCGTCCACGTAGTGTTCGTATGAAAAAGGTGGTCAAAGCAGTAAGGGAAAGAATTCGAAGAAATCCTGTCCGAAAGCAAAAGATTTTATCTCGGGAGATGAAGATAAGCACCCAGAACCATGTCGCGTATTTTAAAAGATGACTTAGGACTTGCAGCCTATAAGAGACGCACTGGTCATTTTTTAACTGATAATTTAAAAAAGAATTGGGTGGTAAAATCGAAACAACTACTGAAGCGGTATGCAAAGGTATTTTTTTTATTGCTAATATTTTACATAATTATATCTATTTTATTATTTATTTATTACTGTGATTGCCCGTGACATCACAGCGGGCCCTATCAGAATACCAGCGCTGCGACATTTATTTTTAAATGTCGTAGCATCATGCTGAGATAGGAGCCTTTTGGCCTCGTATAGGACTTTCTGTTTCATTTTATTTTTTATTACTTTTTTATTAATATTTATTCTATTTTATTTTTTATTTTTAACTGTGTTAAGTTTAGTTTATAATCCTGTACGAGTCGCAATAAATACTTTTTCTTTCTTTCTTTCAAAGGGAGGTCACAGAAAAAATTTGTTTACGGATGAGAAAATCTTTACAATTGAACAACATTTTAACAAACAAAATGACCGTATTTATGCTCAAAGCTCTAAGGAAGCTTCCCAATTAGTCGACAGAGTGCAACGTGTGCATTATCCGACTTCAGTGATGGTTTGGTGGGGTGTTAGCTATGAAGGAGTGACTGAGCCATATTTTTGTGAAAAAGGTATCAAAACATCGGCACAAGTGTATCAAGATACCATTCTTAAGAAGGTAGTTAGGCCCCTTAACAACACCATGTTCAATAACCAAGTATGGTCCTTCCAACAAGACTCGGCGCCGGGTCATATAGCTCGGTCCACGCAGTCCTGGTTGGAAGTGAACGTTTCGGACTTCATCAGAGCTGAAGACTGGCTGTCGTCTAGTCCCGATCTTAATCCGCTGGATTATGATTTATGGTCAGTTTTAGAGAGTACGGCTTGCTCTAAACGCCATGATAATTTGGAGTCCTTAAAACAATCCATACGATTGGCAGTGAAAGAGTGCGTGCTTCTATTCATAACTGGCCTCAACGTTTAAGGGACTGTATTGCAGCCAATGGAGACCACTTCGAATAAGCTTTTTATATTTTAATTTTTTTTATATTTATGTATTAAACTAGCACACTGTAAAAGTAATATATATTATTTGCAATAAAAAAAATGTTTTTTTCTTCGTGACAATATTTATGGCAAGACTAGGTATTAACAGAGGGCAAGCGTATTGCCAATAACCGGGCACAAATCCAGACTCCGTGCTGCTGCTGAGAAATTCCAGATGGAAAAACGTTTCGTGACCCGGGAATCAAACCCAGGACCAGCTCAACGAACGTGGCAGACAGAGGCTAGGCGAGGAGGGAGAGACAGAGGTTAAATAAAATGGTCATTAACGTAAATAACTACAAAGGCGTAATTATTTATCTCTATTAGATCATCCATCGACCCCTCATTGTACTCACTAAAGGGTCTCTAATAGCACCCATAAAAACGAGTAATAGGTAATAGGCCACTCCGTACGTTATTAACAAACGTAATTAATTAGGTATATAGTTTCGAGTAACTGACGCCCAGTCTATCGATAACCTTTAGAAATAACAAAAACACATTACGACTTTTATCACTTAAAATAGTCCCAATGGTGAGACAGAGTGGATAGCCTTCAAAAAGTTTTTAATTAAGTACGTACCTACTTAGGTACCTATTAATTTTAAAGATTATTTTTTCATTAGTCTGCGTCGTTAGTCTAGTGGTCGCAAACGCTACTGCTGAGCATCTCCATCCATCTGGAATTTTTACGCTCGCCCCCTATTACATGGAACTTCAACATAGCTGGCGAAATGTGGCTGTGTTATAGATAGATTCAGTCACGAGCACTAATGAAGAGAAACCGGCATGTCCTAGAACCAAAAATTCGAGAACATGTGACATCTACCAACCCGCACTGGGCCCGCGTGGTGGATTACGGCCCACTCCCTCTCACAGAGAGGAGGCCTGTGTCCCAGCAGTGGGAACATTATAGGCTGAGTATGTGATAACGAACGACGTGATATTTGCTGTGTTTAATTCATTTATATTAATATTTTTATCCAAAATTTGCTAAACATTTATTTTATTTGTATATTTTATATTATTAATTTCCGATTAATTTTATTTTTTTATTTTATTTTTATTTGACATTGTATTTATGATTTGATGATATTGTATTTATTTTTATATTGTGATTTGTATTTATCCCGTGTTTCGTAACTTGTGATTGTAATATGGGAGAACCTGAAATAAATGGATTTTATTTTATTTATTTATTTAATATGTCAACACTTGGAAACTTTCAATAGCGATTTTTGCGTGAAATAACGAAAACAACAATGAAATACGACACATTGCAAAAACCTATGGGTTCGAAAATACTACATTCGTAGCAACATAAAATTTCATTTAAAAATAAAGGAGTAAATCGCTTTGAATAAAGCCAAGTATATACATACTTCACGCTCGCTCGTGACTGTACACCTCAAAGACAAAGACATTTATTCGTCGGATATGGTAGGTACAAAGATGGTTGGTATATATGGATAAGTTCGACACATCCGCCGCTACTAGCGGCATACGAATATTTACACTGTGAACCTAATGTACACGTGGGTATAAAACCTAACTTATATACTACTTATACTCTAGTAAACAATACAAAACAGTTATACTATGGACATTTGTACTCATACATATATATATATACAATACAACATAAAATAAAATAAAAAACACAACAATAACAACATTTCTATTATACAACTAAATAAATCTACCTTATTATTAAAAAAAAAAAAAAATCTAGCTCTCTAGCCTCTGCCCAACCCTTCAGAAATACAGGCGTGAAGTTATGTTTTTAACTATCTATTAATATTGAAGAACGTCGCAAATAAAATGTTGTAGTCCGACTAATTTGTTTCGAAGATAACATACTTAGGTAGTAATTAAATAAGTATTACGCAAACTATTTCGCCATGCTATTAAAAAGCCAGTTCAAACTTTACAATAAGATTTGGGCACCTAGCCGTGAAGGCAAACGTCAAGTAGATATTTATCAAAAAGCAAAAGCAAATCTTGGCAAGTATTTAGAACCCTGTGCCACTCAACTGAAATTGTAAAAGCCCCAAGAATTCAAGACGACTCAACAACACGTGTAAATACTCCGCTTTTATGGAGGAAATTAGAATAAATTAGACTTTGCATTTCGTGCCTTTTCAGGAACCTAGAAATAAAGGAAACAATTGGGTCTTAGAAATGGGGTACACTATGCGACATGCGACTGCGATAGCTCGGCGACTAGACGCAACGACAGGCTGCGGTCGACAATTTTCATATAAGTGTTATGTTCAAAGCTCTTGGCGTCAAACTCATAGGTTGAACTGCGAGATGCTATTGACAAAAAAAAGCTCTTGGCGTCGAGTTGCCGAGTCGCAACGACAGGCTAAGGGGCACTAGTCACAAGGTCTTGCTACTTGTCGTAGCGCCTAGACGCGCGTGCACAGTGCGTCTAGACGCACACCCGATGACAGTCGCATGTGACAGGTGAGCGTCTTGTTATCAAGCTGTCGCTGTCCTAGTCGCATAGTGTGCGAGGTGGTTGATTGCGCAAGCCTCAAGTAGTTTTACTTATACCGTATCGCATTTAAATCGAACAAACATTTCTTTATTCGTTTTACTATCACTAAAATGTAACAAGCAATAAAAATACAAAGTAGGTTAATATCGTAAAATGTTGTAACTTGTAATACAACAAAAGGGACATTAATATTACGACGCATTGAAATAAATTAATCAGCGGTTAAGTTGTTGCTTTAATATTTAAACACCCATAAATGCTCTGTATGTTTAGGTACTGAACTTTTTCCAACATCAATTCCAGTCACTTGGGCCGCATTGTCAGACCTTCATCACATGTTACATGTTACCTCACAAATTAACGCCTATAGTGAGTTACAATGCTTCGCTAAAATAACAACGCCATTCACTTGACTGGTTCACCTTATAGTACTTTTACTAAAAACTTGCGAAATGCTACGTGTCTTTAATTAATTAAAATGACGCCTCGGGCATTGGCCTTTTAAGTAGAGTTTAAAAATGAATGATAAAAGTTATGTTTCTCCACACTTGTGTCACATGTGTAAATACTGGTATTCAGCTGTACCCGGTCAGACTGGAAGCCGACCCCAACATAGTTGGGAAAAGTCTAGGCAGATGATGATGACGACTTGTCACATGTGTGTTACTTTTATAGTGAAATAAGATAAATGTTACAGCAAAAATATGCTAGTTCTAGTGAAATGGATAAATAATGATGCCGCTAATGGATAAATAATTATCCACTTTTCTCCAACTTTACCAGCGTGAATTTAAAATGAATAGTGTCCATGCTCCAAATCCACAAGGCCTTTTTAAAATTTATATAGCGATAACACAATAACACAGGTTCCTTTCATGTAGCGTGATCTGTTATTTCTATGATCGTAAACGTCTTAGAAGAATCTGTTTACTTTCAATAGACAGTCCATTGCGATGAGTCACTGTAAGCATCAGAGATACTACGAAAGTCACAACTGTATAGTGAATAAAGATTACGATGCAAATATATAGCCCCAAACTTACTTTGAACGTCACTGGAGCGTGTAACTTCGTTCGCTCAACTCACTTAGGTGCCTATTCATTTTTACACTGTACTGACTAAGGCTGGCACAGAAATATCGATAAAATTTCAACTTGATTCGCCGCCACTATCGAAATACCGATAAAATTTCAACTTGATTTGCCGCCACTATCGAAATATCGATAAAATTTCAACTTGATTCGCCGCCACTATCGAAATATCGATAAAATTTCAACTTGATTCGCCGCCACTATAGCAGATAATTGTTTCAGTTCATTCTGAGCCTTTGAAGACCAATCCAATAAAGTCATGTCAAGTTCAAAATAATTCTTTAAAAGCTTCACACGGTTATATTTTAAAGTGACAAAATGGCCGCCCCGATAAATTATTTCAAAAGGACACGTGTTTTGAATTTCAGTACAAAATATCGTAAATCATTTTTGTAAAAATGTTATAAAATGAAAGACCGTAACGCAATAAATTGAATTGACAGCTATTGTACATTTAATAGAGCAGTTCTGGGGAATGGAAGTGCGACAGGGAAATATCGCCGTGGTTGCGTTGACCCTTTAGATAAATTGTTTTTTTCGCCCCCGGAAACATTGAATTCGTCCCATTTCATCAAAATCTTTTGAACTTGATGAAGGCTGGGGAATCGGGGGAGAAAAATACTACGGATCACCCAAATATCTGTCAGCTAAATTACGACGAGCGACTCAAACTTTTCTATAGGTACTAAAACTTATAAAGAGGTAAAAATTGTATTTGTATGTAGGAATAATTTTCGGAACTATTGATCCGATTCCGAAAATCCATTCCCTAATCGGCAGCTACAATATTGCCGAATGTCATAGGACGTATTTATTGATAAAACAAGAAAATTCACATGGACGAAGTCGCGGGCAAACGATAGTCGTTAATATAGTGCCAAAATTGTAGAGTAAAACGTCAACAATTTTTCTAAAGTCAATGTAATCTTCTAAAATACATTGTATTGTAAAGAGCCGCTAAAATATTGGATGAAGAGCCACGCACGACTTAGTTAAATGTAAATACAAATACCTATACGTACATACATAAATCCGTGTCCCAACTCGTTCATTCCGGACAGCGCCATATATAAACCGACACGTGATGCGATAAAATTTTACAGCTACATTTTTATTACCATTTGACTTATGAAAGTGCTTAGTGATGGCAACTTTGGACCGGGGTCGATGGAGGCAGATTGCCCGCTTAAAGGGGTCCATTGAACACAATCCTCAGTAATGAGGGACCTATTGAAGAAGAAAAGAGAGAAGTGCTTAGTAGGTGTACCCAGGAAATCCATTGTTAAGCAAATTTACACCCTACGTCAATTTGTCGTGCCATAGCCATTTCATACAAAGGAATGACACTTGTGATTTGAATATACGGACAATTTAAGTTGGTAATTAACTTTCCATCCCTACTAATACATTCTTCACCAAAGCTCTTTGAGGCTTTGATGTTTTTTATCCACGTCATTTACATCCAATTATGATGATTTTTGTGTGGTGTGTGATCATTTATGTACATATTTAATAATATAACTAACAATATTTTTGATCTGTTTGTTTCAGTGCACTAATTCTATTTAACAAGTTTCACATTAAATTCAATTATTTGTTAATCAACTAGGATTGGATTTAGGTTTTTAATTTTTTTTTTCCTTCTTTGCACTTTTGTCTTAACACATTGGCAGAATTGTCGACATCGACTCCGTTGCCATAGAGAAAGATAGAATAGAATAGAGATTAAGTTGGTACTCCATTTTCTTAACAACTAATTTCCATGACTATACAAACGTAGGTACGAATATAGTCGTTTACTCCGACGTTTCCAAATATCCGGCCACACCGCCTAGGGGAAACAAATGAAAATCGAACATTCCATTACCTCCAGAGTATGTAGAGACCTAATATCTGTTTGTCTCAACAATCCGTGCCTCCGAAACTTTCCCAGCCCCTTGTACATTTCAGTTGAAATACTCTAATGCGTGTTCAATAGACCCCTAACCCGACCCGTTTCAACTACACTTTGGCTTTAGCATATTCTCTCTACCTCCATTACTCCTGACCTCGAACTCCAAAATGTCGATCACTTGTTTACTAAATCAAACGTCTATTTGTCACTTAATCCACTGAATTTATAGACAGAAGCTTCCGCCCAAATAGAGTTCAATATATGATATCTAATACCTTCTGGTTATCAAATAACGCGAGCTTCGGTTCTAAGGATTACTACAGACTTGTATCGGGTAATATAATCAGTTGGATAAAGCATAGTTTCGAGGAGACTAAAGTGAGCATTGTACCGGTGTGAACAATGAAAAATTGGATTTAACACAACAACTTTATGTTGAAACTGTTTTTGACTTTACAAATGATTTTAAAATATGGATGCCCAACGATGCATATTTCAAAAGCATTTTGCAGCATTTTGTTAAATTTTTATGTGTGGTAGACAACCATGTATACAAACACAAAAATTTAACAATCGGACTGATTGTGATCTGCAATACGCGGGTTAAACCTATTGCAGCTTTCGCAGCAAAAAACACAAAACTATAGTGAAAAACACGTCGTTCTTGTCATATGGATAAATATTTTTTTTTTATCCTTTATTAAAAGCAACCAGGTTGTTAATAATTAATTACAATCTAGCCTATAAGACTAATAAGCAATTTTAATCTTACTTAATTTATTACGTGATAATTATTTAAAAACTTAGAATAGTATTTATTGTACTTTACACAAGTCCGTTCCACTTTCTTAGAGCCTGATATGATGATACTTATATCAAAGTGCTTACACTTTGTTCGTGTGTTATTATGTGTGTCATTGGCACTATTATTTCTACACCTTTTACACTACATTAACTCAAAAGGTTATGTCCGTTTTAGTCTTCGCACTATATTTGTTTAGTCTAACAGCTGAATTGCCTCGATGTTCACATGTCGGTGGAGTGGGTGTTCATGGGCCTCAGCAAATTTTTGGATTATGTTGGTGATGGGTTCCAATTTTAAGTCACGATGAAGGTCGTCATTTCTTATATACCATGGCGCATTAACACTGGACCCAGCACACTACCTTGAGGCACGCCAGCTTTAATAACTTTTAACTCGGAAAAGGCATCCTCGTGCCTTACTCGAAACATTCTATCTGTAATGTATGATTGCAGGATATCGGCAAAATCATTGGGCAGCATTAGTCTTAGCTTATATATCAAACCCTTATGCCAAACTCTATCAAAAGCTTGTGCCACATCTAAAAATACGGTGGAGCAGACTTTTTTATCTTCAAGCGTTCTCTCAATGATGTTGGTAATTCTATGTACTTGGTCTATTATTGAGTGTTTCTCTCTGAAACCAAACTGATGGTCAGGGATCAGATTTTTCTTGTTTATAGGTTTTAGGCGTTTTAAAAACAATTTTTCAAACAGCTTTGATATTTGATATGGATAAATAATGATGCTGGTAATAGTATTATAATCTCATGATCTTTATCAGTACAGCACGAAAATTGTAACGTCCCTTTCTGTCTGTTCATCGATGGAGTTACAACTCAAGAACCACTAGTCCAATTTACTTGAGGACCCGCTGCGAGAAGCTACGTCGCGATTCCGCTCGTGTGGAACAATGTCCACACGAACGGAATCACGGCGTAGCTCTAGTCTAATAAGTGACAGTCTGACAGACAATATTACCTACATAAAGACTTCAGATACAGGCTCTGAAACTTTCTGTAGAGAACCTTATGGATGGTCTATAAGGGTGTCCACAGAACGTTTCAGACTAATAATTACATAAGTTTGTTCGAACATTCCATTACAAAGGCGACCGCGTCTGTAAATGATGTTAGAAATGATTTGATTTCGTAAATTAATGAGTTATAAATTGCGTGAAACTGTGCTGGTTTTTACGGCTGTAACTCTTAATTAAAGTCTCAACTCCCATCTTTTCCGAGCTTTTAGTCCGTTAAAATATAACGCCTTCGTAATAAAGTTATTATAAAACTGAAATTATTACGCGGTTTCGGTATAACCAGTGGGTCACTGAAAAACACTACGAATATTTAATTTTGTTGTTAGATTTGTGAGACAGTCGTGTTTGTTATTGTTTACGATTTTACCAACACGCGTGTTTATATCGAGAATCAGCCGACCTATTCTTTTAAAATCTCACAGTGAAAACTTAGGTGAAGTAAGCTTGACGCGACCTGACAATAATGTCAATCCCTAACATCAGAAGGCCAATTCTCTTAATTCAAAACGTTCAAAATCTAGTCGCAGTCTCATCTCGGCGACAAACAAATGTCAAAAACTTGTCAAAATGTAGGGAAATTAGACGTATTTCTGACAGATTGAGACTGAGATCAGACTGTGAACGCTCTTAAAATTACGAGAATTGCCCCTCAGGTGTAATGATAGCTTACTTCAAGCTTACTTCACATTAGCTTTCACGGTGGGAATTTTACAGAATAGACTAGCTGGTCATGCTCGGTGAAACGACGTTCTTTTCAGAGTTCAAAAGGAGTCTGTTCTTTTCGGCTCTAAAAAGAACTTCTACTCAGCGCGAAATACTACGCAATCTCAAAACAAATATTTACAAAATATCGTCGAAACCACAGATTTATAAACTAAAGGGAGATATGCCAAGGGGGCGTGGCGCGTGCGAACAATGTATGCACAAAACAGAAACAAACGCGGGCGCCGTTGATTTGTCAATA
Source organism: Apamea monoglypha (assembly GCA_911387795.2). Taxonomy (NCBI): domain Eukaryota; kingdom Metazoa; phylum Arthropoda; class Insecta; order Lepidoptera; family Noctuidae; genus Apamea; species Apamea monoglypha. The sequence goes on from OU426918.1 coordinate 9,629,463, forward strand.
AGAATTGTCAATGTAGTTGTGTGTCTCAACGTTGCGATCTGCGTTACGCGATTGGCTCGCGTTGCGTGTGGTGACTGTTATAGTGTGAGTGAGCGCGTGTTCGTATTGTAGTGCATATGTAGTTGAAGGCGACAGCCGGACTCGAACAGTTGGGCAGCCACATCATATCTCCCTTTAGTTTATAAATCTGTGGTCGAAACTGATATCTAAACTGTTTTTGTAAACACTAAGTTCGCCAAAACTCGAAACTTAACAATGACTACATTCAATATTTCTTTAGAAACAATATCAATGAACCTTCGGAAGTCCTTCACTGCTGAACATGCATGTTTTCAATCAGTAAAAGTATTGTCCCTGTACCTATTGTAATATAAATCAAGCTATCGCGTCGTTTGATGGATGACATTCTCTTATTGGATAGTACTATAAGAAAAAAACAACCATAAAGTTATGAGATAAATTGATATATTGGCCACACTCTGCCAACGTTTTTAATATTATTTTGCAAAGAAAATGAGTCTCACATGGTGATGGATCACTTTGTTAATATTAATAATTTGTTTGACAAACAATATTAGATTTCCAAACACGCTTCTTTGCCAAAATATTGGGGATAATGAGAGAATTGTAAAAGATGAGCCTGTCACGATAAAATATTATTATTATAGTTTTTTTTCGTAGCAACTTTTGGTTAAAACTTTTAATTCAGAAGGTTGTATTTTAAAGCAATTGTCAGTAGTCGTAATTGTATTACCTAAACATAAACACGCTAATCGAAACAATAAATTATACGTGAGTTTTACTTCATGAATGAAAGTCAAGTATTGATAAATGTTATCAAATTACACACGTAATTTATTACTCTCAAGATAAGGCAATCTTTACGTCAGCACCTAACGACTATGCTAATTACCATAAATTTTCAGCCTCTTAGCGAATTCCTGCTGCCTTTCTAAAACTACGGAAACTTATTACTGAAAATATTTCCTTAATTACTTTAAGAATATTGTCATACTTACCAATATTCAAAACTTAAAGCTACAAACAGATACACACACTAGTTCACAATCATCACTTAAATAAAGTAGATCTAATCCTCGATCTCTTTATTTACTTAAACATTTAAGCCACTATTATAATATAACGATAGTTTAAGTTTACACAGATTAGTTTTAAAGTTGCAACTCAAAAACTTCACTGGAGAACTTTAGTAAAATAAGTTAGGTGCTTTAAAAGCGATTTTAAAAACCGTAGTTGCAGGAATTGGCTACGAGAATCCGGGACGTGCTACGGCGTAGCTCGTAGCGGACTGAGCGCGCGTGAGGCGTGGGGTCTGACGGGCATGCGGACCGCGACTGGCTGGCAGCTACGACTCTACGAGCGACGCTCGCCTGAAAACACCTCTATACTATAGATACTATGATACAGTCAATGTGACGGGCGTCTGTAAACACAACCGTAGCATAGCGTGCCGACTTATCACAACAATCACTGATAACTATCACATATGACTGCATAATAGCTGTGCCTTTTGTTGCCGCCGCGATTCGACTTCAAACTTTTTTCTGTAAATGTACGATGACAACAATGTGATTGTTCCAATGTTGTATTTTTATGTAGATACTAACAAAAATCAAGAACTTCGCTGTGTAATGTGATTGGAATACGTTTGAACTTGAGATTGGTGAACAAACAAGCTGTTGTACAAACAAATGAACTGGATGGCGTTTATTGACATTTTAAATTAATCAACTTGGACGTTGGGACAGACAAGGCATACGCCGCAAATGCCTTTATTTTTGTTACTTCTACTACATCTTGATAACATTTTAGTTTATTCAAAATCAAAAGTCATTTATTCAAATTAGGCTGAGAATAAGCACTTTTCGAACGTCAAAATTACTTAAGACTGTCCCCCAAAACGCCCGCCCTTCACCACTTCCTAGTGCTATCGCTGGGAAGAAGAAATGGGGCAACAAACTCCCCAGCAGCACAGCTGTCTGTTCAGATTATGATTGATTCGGGATTATGGCCCTCAATTCTTATGTCCAATGTTATATGTCAGAAGCCTCAGCCTGAGGCCATGCGTCACAATGCTTGGCTTACCATACGAAGCACATGCCTCGCAGGCATATTGTCTGGAAGTACCTTTAGAAGAATCTCCATATGAGGGTAGTCAGACGCCGCTACCAATCTTGCTGACGGGTTAATCTTTTTACTCCGGTATGAGGTATTTTCATTTAGCTCGTGTCGACTCGAGGCGATTGATTTTCTTATATAATCACTATACCTAAGCCACATTATAGCCCAGGGAAATAAGAACAATTAAACATAGTTCCAGTAAAAATCTACAGTTGTATTTTTTTCGTAGACAATATCTTATCTTCCGGGCTATTTACCCGTGCAATCCTGCTCACATCATAATTTATCCAGGTATGACGCAGATCGCTTTACGCCACAGGCTATGTTTGCAAAAATATAGCCTTGGTCAAGGCCGATACAAACGCAAATCATTCAATAGTATGAACACAGTCTATGTTTACTGACCAATGGTTACCTTTGTTTTGGCAGGACACGAGTACCTACTTTTAAGTCTTCATAAGTACCTGTATGTGGCGATAATTTATTTTAGGTAAACGAATGTTTTCGCGCGAGGAGTCTGTTTGGGTTTCTGTCAAAACGTGTTAATCTTCTATATAAATAAAACAAATCGGATTAGTTACACCATTTATAACTCAAGAACGGCTGTACTGATTTCTATGATCTTTGATTTGTTTTTATTTGTCTCCGCTCCGATATCAGAATAACTATTAAAACACGGGAAAAATTCAAGTATAAAAAAAATATTGAAGAAAAATTCATTTTCTTTTTCTCATACATTTTGTATGGAATTGTTTGATGATATGAGGCAGTACGAAGGTCGTCGAGTCAGCTAACAACTAATATAATGAAGGTATAAAATAAGGCAAATACTGTAGGAATAGTTAATAACTTGATTAAATATGAATAATATAGATCCGGATATTTAACAGGTACTCCATCAAACTAAAACGGCTGAATGAATTTAGTGGCAAAGCTGTAAATAAGTAATATAATGAAGGTACATATGAAATAAGGCAAATACTGTAGGACTAGCTATAAACTAGTAGTAGTGGACTTGAGTAAATATGAATAAGTAATGATTATACATCCGGATATTTAACAGGTAGAGTCGTTCGGGGTAAAAGTACGCAGTGTTTTTTTCTCTGAGGGAGGACACTGAGGAAGGGTGAGGACACTGGTCCCTCAAGATGTGTGCGCAAGGGCCGCGCTATTATGTCATAAGCCGAGGAGCGGTGCGTATCGGGTTTGTGACATAAGGTGCAAAAAAAATTGAAAAAGCCATAACATTTCGAAACTTAAGCTAATTATAAGTTTGTGTAAGTGGAGCATTCGTACTTTTAAAGGTAAACAGTGCGCACTTCAGGGCTGCGAACTAAACAAAGAATTTAAAAAGATTAATAAAAAAAAAAGAATACCTTCTACTTTATTTACAAAGTTGCTATTTTATTCATATATTGAAAGTATTTATTTGTTTCAGAGTGCGACATAATTCTACGCAAAAAATATTTAAAAAACTCCAGTGAGACAGTTGGTTTCAGAGAAGATTATTACTGCAAAAAAACTAATAGAAGAGGGAAGTCGGCACAGCGGAAATTGTTTTTTTTTTTCTTTCAACATAAGCATAATCAGCTGCTGGGACACATGCCTCCTCTCTTGGAGAAGGAGTGGGCTATAATCTACCACTCGGGCCCAGTGCCTGTTGGTAGATGTCACATGTCTTCGATTTTTTTATACCCAAATGTGTGCTTTTACTAAATTACCGCGTATACCCACGAGTTGGAGCAGTACGTAGCCTGACTAAGGCTCATTTTAGCTTAATATACAAAAGACCATTTGATCTGTCGTGGAATACTTGTTGCGTTTTAGGAGGTAATAGTTATGCTACAGATAGCAAAAACAAATTATCCTAATGAATGATAAATGATTTATTTTCTGTAAAAAGGTTTATGCAAACACTTTTACACGTCAATCGTATTTTTTTTAACTAGATGAGTGCGGCGTTTTCTCTCGGACTACTCTGAGAAGAACGGCCGAAACAAACTCAGGTCAGTCTCTTTTAAAGTCCAGACATAATCTTGGTCAGATCATATCAAGACCATGTAGATTGGTGTCTGAAATGGTCGTGCAGCTCAACTCAGAACTTGAAGTTCTGAGTTGAGCTGCTCAGAACTTGAGGAGAGGATTAGTTTCGGTTCAATGGAGACAAATAAGAAAAAGTGCGTCCTTTTGCCCCGAATGACTACTTCATTAAACCAAAACGGCTGAAGCAATATGAGGCTAAACTGTAAAATTTAATCTAGATTACATATAGGTAACAGTGAAATAGATGTGTTCCTAATACTTTTTATCCAAAATAATTTATCGGCCTAAAGTGAACGTGATATGAATACGTAAAAATACACGCGCGGTGGTTCACCCTCGTCGGTAATATAATATAACCATCCACATCTAACAAAAAATACGAGTATATGAGACTGAGTCAGACATATCAAGTTACTTCGTACAGGAACCAACTATACGTCCGTCCACATCACATAACGACGCTTCTATCTATATTTCTATATACTAATAATAAAGATGAAGAGTTTGTTTGTTTGAACGCGCTAATCTCTGGAACTGCCAGTCGGATTTGAAAAAATATGTTTGCATTTGGTAGTCCACTTCTTGAGAAAGGTTATGAACTATTTCATTTTACGCTACCTTTTTAGGGAGCCGAGTAAAAAGAAAAAAAAAAGAAGTGAGAACGCTAAGCGAAAACGAAGCAATGGCGGGGGCAGGCGATGCGACGCGACCGGATAGGCCGGGGTAACAAAAAAATTCACGCGGATGAAGTCACGAGCAGAAGCTAGTATTATTATATACGTCACGGTATCGTCAGACGATGACCAAACGATGCCACTTAATATGACACTTGCCGTTTTATATTTATGAGCACAGACTGACGGCACGTTCGTTATATGTAGGTAAATAAAATGACATCACGACTGAGTTCCCCAAAAAGGGTAAGCAGAGGTGCAAAATGATCCTGGGGATAAAACCCAGGTGGTTGTCCTGGAACCTGGACCTGGAACCAACCCAGTAAGTAATTCTATACGGTATGATGACGTTTAATGGTCATCTTACAATAGTGTTAGACACATTTCAAATGATTATCGACTAGCGGACCCGGCAGACGTCGTCCTGCCCGAAACAGCAGCCCCACCTACCGGTTCCAATTGTATATACAAAGCTGAAATATCCCATGTGCCTATAATTGCACCACACCCTTTTGAACCGAAAAACAACAACGTTGCAGAAATAGGTAAAACGTTTTTCTACCTTGGTCTCGTTGAAGTAGTGTCAATAATAAAGTCAAATCATTTATTTCAAATAGGCACATAAAAAGCACTTTTGAACGTCAAAAATTACAATAAATTAGAATTGATTCCAGTCGCCCCTTCCAAAAGGTATTTTTCGTCTGGACAAGAATGGGCAAGAAACTCCACCGTTACTCTTTTAAAATGTTTTACAAGGTTTTGTATACATTTCATTATATAATTATATGTGAAGACGATGCCTAGAATAAAATTACTCTACTACAAAAGGTAGCACTTTCAGCAGTAGACTGAAAATGCCATTGAGTTTTTCCATCAGGAATTTCTCAGTAGCAGCCCGGAGTGTCGATTTGGGCCCGGCTGATGAAAATAGACTCGCCCCCTATTACATGGGACTTAAACATAACTAACGAAATTTGGGTGTACTATACGTACACCTCTGCCTAACCCTTCGAGGAATACAGGCGTGATGTTATGTAATGACACATTTTCCTTCTATAAGTAATTCATTTTCTTTGAATCGTTACTCGTGATGTAATTGCCGGAACTTCAACTGGCGTCTGTTTGTTTTCGTTTCCAATATTCCATGAAACAAGCACTCGATTGGTACCAGGAACTCCTTCAGTGAGTGTAACCAACTTTTTGATTGAGCACTCTTCATCCTTGCTTTATTGTTTATGCGCATCCTTGTGGAGATCAAAGCTGTTAAATTGTGACTGTAAGTGTGGAATGCTTTGTCTTAAACGACCTGTTTCTACGGTACGTAAAATAAATAATATTTATTAAAAAAAAAACTATAACATTATTATAGTATTTTTTTTTCAGTTGGTCAAGTACGAGTATGAGCAGATGTGTATAAGTAGCGTTTTGTAGAGTTCATTAAGAATCCTCTTTATTTGCATTACGCTTGTAAGGCATAGGCTAGCTTGATATTGCAAGCCTTTGAAGTCTTCGTTTGTGCTCAGACTTGGTTAAAGCAACTGCTGGTGGATTTGGATGCTTCTCAAGTCTCGTAGCGAGCAGTAATAGATTTTATCTCTGCACAGTGTAGCTTTTAGCATGTCGACAAACTCTGAGGTTCTGTTTCTGATAAACTTCAATATCATGGTTTTTTTTTCCTGTCGCATGCTGGAAGAGCTGTGTGCTAAAATAACTACACAGTGGCAACGCGGCAGGCCCAAAAAAAGATGGCTCGATTTTTTTCATAAGAATTGGCCACAAACAGCACAATATAGGGAACTTCATTATTCATATCTTCTGCAGAGGAAAGAAAGGGTGGCCTTTGAAATGCATTTTTTTTTATTTTTTATTAAAAAAAAGAAGATAAATATTAGTTTAGTCTTGTCAAATTAGCTAACTAATATTATCTTCTGTCCTTTTCTTAATGAAATAGAAAAAAAGAGATGCACTGAACTTAAATTTAGTATAGTTTGTGAACAAAGGAATCGGCGCCAATGTCTGCCCTACTACATCATTCAAATCTAAGTATGCACTTTTGTCGATTTATTTTCTTTTTCTATTTAGCAGGTCAGCATCCAACGTAACGCAATCATTACCTACAATATTGTTCAAAGATAAGTAGTGTATTTTTACATGAATGAATCATCGGCTTTCCATAATACTATAATCTTTTCGTGCTCAAATATTACGAACTAGCTTCTGCCCACGACTCCGTCCGCGTGGAATTTTTGGTTCCTCCGACCCGACCCGTCACAAAGCCTCGCCTGCCCGCGGCATTACTTTGTTTTCGCTTAGCGTTCTTTCTTCGTTCTGACTTTTTTTCTTTCTGCTCGGCTCCGAAGAGCCGTAGCGTGATGTTAAATAGCCTTTCTCAAGAATTGGGCTATCAATTAAAAGCAAAAATATTTTTTCATAATAATATCAGACTGGTAGTTCCAGAGATCGCGTTCAAACAAACAAACTCTTCAGCTTTATTATTATTATTATTACATCAACTTGAGATAGTTCGAAACAATCGTAAACCAGAATTACGAAGAGGAGAAGGAATGAAGTATTTAAAACAACCAAAACCAATAGAAATCAATAGAACGACATTCAATCAATTTATGTATTCACCCAATGACAATACCGACAATGTCATTATTCCGCGTAAAGTAGGAACACCGCGAGTCAGAAAAATTACGTATTTGTTCAACGCCATCTATGGGTAAGTGGATATAACGTGTGCACAAAGCATGTGTAGTTGTATTCGTGAATGTTTTAGCGGCATTTTGCGTTTTAGTAATTTTCTATTATCTCCGAAACTATATGACCAATTGACATCCTGTAAAGGGCAAATCTTATCCCTATAATATCCTTGTAATCATAAAATAATTTATTTTGATAAGGATTCATAATTAAAAATTATATTTTCATCCAAACGTAAGCATGTGAAAAAATAAACTTTTTTAAAACATAAAAGTGATGTTAAAAGATAAAATATAAAAGATAAAAATATGGTGTCGCGGACTTTTTTGTAGAAGTAAGGCGGACCAGATTGCCATACATTGTTTTTTTAGTTATATACAACTGTTGAGGCAGCGCACGCAAATAATTCCGTTTTAAGAGCTATTTCTTTCCGACTTGCTAGACAAAAGTTGTGATACCTAGCTAAGCGCTAAAATGCGTGATGTAAACATAATTTATAGCCTATAGCACACACATAATGTAGCTTTCTACCAGTGAAAACCTTTTTAGAATTGGATCACATACAGACAAACAAATTTTACCTCTTTATAATATTAGTACCTATAGATAAAATTACAGTCAAGTGCAAGTCGTAAATAAATTGTATTGCCTTAACCAGGCACAACCTAGACTCCGGGTGGCCGAGAAATTCCGGATGCAGAACATTTTCCCCGACCTGGGGATAGAACCAAGGACCTCAGAAGTAGCTTTTGTGAGTTTGTCAAAGATATAAAAGTGTGACCAAAAGTGTAATTCATGTCAAGGGGTTAGAAGGACCAATAAACGGCCTTTTTACGAGAGTTGTTTACGGCCGGAACGTTGCCTATACACACCAAACTCACCTAATAAAATACTAAAACTCTATCATCGTCAACTAGACTGTTTCACTATAGAATAATGTCTGTTTCGCCCAGTAATTGGGTCGTGGAGGTCAGATGGCACTCACTTAATATAAAATATTGATACTCAACCGCTTTGGTTAGATTGGGTGACAACCGCAACCTAGTTGGGAAGGCTAGATGGGTAATGAAAAAATCATTTATTCATTTATAAACTGTTCGATTACTATCGGAGGATTTATTTAACCATTTAATAAGACAAGAAAAGAAAAACAGAACATAAAAATAGGTACAAGGGTTTCATAAGAAATCTCTATCAGCATACCTGCGATAGGACAATAGATAGATGTAGACAGCGTGTGAAAGAGTAAAAGAGACAAAAAAATAATACATAAAATCATAAACAATTCACATAATAAAACTAAACAAATATTATGAGAATATACTTACATACATACTTCTAAAATAAATATCACTAGAATGTTAATAATATAACATAATCAAAATAATAAATACATACACAACTATGATGAAATGGAAAGATAGTGTTTTTTTACTTTCCTTTTAAAAATTGCAACAGTTTGGCAGTCCCTAATGTTTATTATTATTTATTTATCACGCTGGCAACACAAAAACCATTTTTTTCTTCGGTCCACGTTGTTAATTCTCATAAAGACTTTAACATTGCAACAACGGCTTGCAATAATGAATATATAAGTACCCAAAACATACTCTGAATGTAAATTGGCACTCGTTAAAATAACGAACAGGAATTAAATATACATTGAAGCACAAATATTTGATAAAAACCGATTTGCAGGCATTCGAAGCATTTTCATTAACGACCGTATTAATTAACCTTTCAACGGACATAAGAATTTATTTGGATACGAACTTTACCCGCGGGATTTCTTTTCGTTATCTTAAGAATTAGGGAAAATCGAAGGTTTTATTACGCTATCGTTTTTTAAGGAAATTAAGGGCTGATTTTTCAATAGTCTTCACCGTCTAATCTCTTAACTGAAGAGTAAATATTGCCGTTTGACAGTATAATAACCCATTTTCCTCAATAGTAGTACCATACTATTGAGGAAAATGGGTTACTAAGTAATAGGTACGCATATGAATGTTATTGATGATATCCTTGTTCGCTTTAGGACAAATTCGCTTTACGACAGATTCGCTTTACGGCAGATTCGCTTTACGGCAGAAATTGTACAGTCGTGTTGAAATGGTCTCCACGTAGTTTTCCTTGATATATAGGTATGTTGTCCTATATTGTTTTTATTGAGACTGCCGAATGTGAGCTACCGGAAGACGATATACCGGAATTTAAAGAGAAAAAAGATGTTTTGTATAGAGCTAGAAAGGCTTATTTAAGTTTGGATAAAACGACTATAAGAGCTCAAGTTACCTCATAGTCTTGTGTTGATAAATGTTTCTTGTTTGACGACGGGAAAAAGCAGAAAATTTGCTTTTTAGTACCATTAGCGAAGACGAAATTTCAAAACTACAAATGCTATTACGGTAACAGTACCTTCAAAGTTGTTCCTAGGATTTTGTATCAATTATACACGTTGCATATTATTAATGCTTCACAAAACGATGATACCGTGAATTTTGTACCCTTAATTTATATTTATACTCTTACCTAACAAAACACAAGCTACTTACGAAAGACTATTTACTATATTGCGGGATCATTTTTCAGTAAATATAGAGCTGCTGAGCCGATGTGATTAGGAGTTAGTAGTAATTCAAGCAGTTAAAGCCTTATATCCCAATGCCAAAGTTACCGGTTGCTTTTGGAAATCTCTCTCAAAAAAAAGCCAAAATCTAGGTCTGAAGAAATTCGATGGTGGAGACAGTATTACACAAATATATAGATATGCAATTGGCATTATTACCATCAATTTTGATCCCTACCTCCAGGGGAGCTTAGCTATTTGTGAATCAGTGAATGTTTCTGAAGAATATTCAGCATTCAGGGACTATTTCTCAAAGCAATGGATAAGATTAATTACTACTGATACATTTAGTTGCTACAAAGAAGTAATCAGAACGAATAACCCAGTTGAAGGCCGGCTTATAAACAGAATTCCTTTGAAACCGGCGTTGTATCGGTTCATACAATTACTAAAAAGGAAGCCGAATATCAAGAACAAAATTTAAACAGGGTAGAAACTTATTGTAAAGGAATACGGCGTAGTTTAAAGTTAACGGAGAAAACTATAAAAAATTATATGATTATTACTAGTGCACTGCAAAACGAAATTTCAGTTCTGGAATGTGTAGAACACTTGTGCAGACTGAATAGAAGATAAATAAGTATGTATCGTAAGATAAATAATAAATGGCATTTTTGTTACTTGTTTAATGTTTTATTAATAAATACAGTGAACTCGATATAGATACTCGTATATCGAGTTTACTGTACTTCTGCCGTAAAGCGAATGTGTCTTAAAGCGAATCTGTCGTAAAGCCAATCTGTCTTAAAGCGAATCTGTCGTAAAGCGAATCTGTCTTAAAGCGAATCTGTCGCAAAGCGAATCTGTCTTAAAGCGAATCTGTCCTAATGCGAACAAGGGGATGGTTTGCCTCACAGCTTCTCTTGCACATGAAATACCACCCTGGCCCCCCTGCCATGGGAGATTTTCTTGTAATGTTTAAACTTGTCAGCAGCTAGTTGAATGTGCCAATAAGTTTCGAAGAAAAAAGGTAGGCTAGATACATTGGTGAGCCTTCACCCACCAGTTTCGCCTTATATGTCAAAGAACTAGGTAATAGTTGAGACAGCAGCAGAAATATCCTCTTGTCAAACAAAACACAATCTTGCCGGTCTGTTCTGTAAAAATCTCAGCGTGAAAACTTAGGTGAAGTCAGCTGTGCTACCCTAGCCACCTGATGCTAGGGATTGCCGCTATTGACTGTTCACTTCACGCTCACTTCACTTAAGTTTTCAGGGTGAAATATTTACAGAATTCAGCGGTAGAATTCGGTTTGCAACTAGTTCAACACAAGATTACGAAGCTGTCTTTCAATATGATGACAAATTGACAAACTATTCAATCTAAACTTACTACAGTTGTATTGGAAACCCTATTAATACTTGCCCCCATATATTTATATAGGTTACTCGTAAATTGTTCCATTAGTTTTCCGATTTGCAACACAAAAGCTATTACTAGTGTTCGGAATTTGCACTAATCTTCTTTGAGGGGCCCGAATTAGCGCGCCAGTTTGTCTGAACCCCCGTTTGTTTGCGAATAGCGAGTGGCATTAGTGGAATAACCGAATTTAGGAGCGAACCGAATTTATTTCGAATCGATATTGGGTAGACAATTTTTACGATTTGTAAAAACATCGTTTCTCTATTATGTCTATTAATGGCAGTTTAATTAAACCTTGCGGAAAAAAAATTAAATAATGATGGAAACTGCATCAGAAGCCGTTGCGTAGTTTAGGAGAACAACACGGTCACACAGAGAGACACGAAAATCGACTTTAATGTATATTTTGTGTAGGTAGATATAGAATATAGTCTTTCCATTTTGAAATTGACGGCTCGATTGGAGTAATCACTGAGCGAATGACTGCCGACCGTCGTGGGTTCAATTCCTGCACTGAATGAATATTTGAAAGGCCTCATCATCATCATTGGCAGCCTTGTTCCACCCTCTGCTGAATATAGGCGTCTTACCTTGTATGCCATGCTCCCCACGTCTGTGCAAGTCTCATCCAGGACTTACCCACGATCTTCTGTAGGTAGTCCACGAACCTAACTATTGAAAGGCCTACTACGTGTTAATTTTGAAGAAAAAAATACAGTACAAATAATCCTAGAGGAACGAGATGTTAGTTTATTTCATCACCACTGCTCTCAAACAGTAAAGGAAAACATCGTGAGGAAACCGGCATGTCCTAGAACTAAAAATTCGAAGACATGTCACATCTACCAACCCGCACTGGGCCCGCGTGTTAGATTACGGCCGCGTATTATACTAGGCTTATGCTATACAAAGTAGATCTACAATTCTACACCTTTGTAGTTATTTACGTTAATGCCCGTTTTTTCCTCCTCCTCGCCTCGCCTCTGTCTGTCTGTCTGTCTGCCAAGTTGGTCTAGTAGTCGCAAGTGCTACAGTTGGGCTTAAGGTCCGGGGTTTACTGAGACTAATAAATAAATAAATAAATAAATAAATAAATAAATAAATCCCTGGACATTTAATAATATCACGTTGTATAAAAACTGTTACTTTGAAAAGATATTAGTACTGTTTCTTCAAAATATAATTATCAATTAATTATATTTCGAAGAAACAGTACTAATATCTTTTCGAAGTAATAGCTTCTAGAAATTAATAATTTTGTTATTTAAGCTACCTTAGTTAGATTATTTCGAGGAACCTAGAAATAAATAATAACTAAGCGATGCCAGCGAAAACTAATTAAGTAGACATTTCGCAGGTGTCATAGTATCTAAGAAGACACTATTAATAAACTGATCAAGTAAGGGCTATATTTTGAAAATAAGGGTTATACACAACTTCACTCCTATATTCCCCGAATGGGTAGGCAGAGTGCAGATAACAGAGGGGCAATTCTCGTAATTTTAAGAACGTTCACAGTCTGATCTGTCTCAATGTGTCACAAAATGTAGTGAAATTAGAGGTAATTTCAGTACATTTTTGACATTGATTGTCGCCGAGATGAGAGCGATCTCATCTCGGCACAATCAATGTCAAAAATGTTCCCGTAATTAAAAACGTTCAAAATCTAGTCTTGCGACGTTTTGAACGTTTTTAATTACGGAAATTGACCTTCTGGTGTATCAAACGACAACTAATTGTCAAATTTGATTTGTTTTTTTTGTATGACGTAAGTACTATACCTACTAAATCTATGAACTGTTTCGTCGACTTTAATACAGGCTGGCAGGGACATCGACTCGCAACCTGTCACCACGGATTCGGTAAATGATTCTGAAACACCCTTCGTTTGAAATGTTTCGAGGGTATTAAAACAACAACAAACACACAACAACCACCACCACCTACCACCCACCACCCACCACCCACAACCCAAACAATAAACTTGGTATGGTTTTTGAAAAATATTGATGAAATAAACAGTAGTAGAAAATGTAGGTGGGTCAATGACCGCTATTGTTATGTTAAAACGCGACAACGATACCGTTTCTAATACCTACAATTTTCGATATCCTCAAATGTTTAATCCAACAAGAGACCCTTAAATACGATCTAGCCCCGAAGTGGAATGGCGAACATCAAAATAATGTACGTTGAATAACTGAATTTACTCTGAAAAATACCTGAATCGCTGTCTCAGATTAAAACTGGAAAAACGAATGGAGTCAGGAGACAAAATAAACAAAGAAGGCATGTTTGTCTGTTTATATTCACCTGACAGCGTTTGTGTGTTCTCACATTCGTAGCATTTTCTTAAACGAATAAAATACGACGCGTACAACCAGAAAGGATAGGAAGCAACATAATCGAATAAAATCCTGAAGAATTTGGTGAACGGAATGCAAAAGAACACATTACAAATGAAACAATGAATGTTTTGTATGAAATAAGAAAACGCTTGAAATGATTTATAAAATTTTCAAAACATAATAAAATAACATAAAGAAAGAAAGAAAAAGTATTTAACACAACAACACTTTTTATATAACATCACTCAGCCGGTAAGCCCCAAAGGGTTCTTTTGTTGATTCACTTTTTTTGACACACACCGTGTCAAAAAAAGTGAAACAAACAATTAAAAAAGAGCTAAAGAGCTATTAGCTTCACTTGTTTGTTCTTTCTTTTGGTTTGTGATTATGGTGTTGCTTTGTTTTCATTTTCGACAGTTTCTGACTCATCCCCGAAGGGCATTCGTGCCTTGAAAAGCACGTTAAGCCGTTGGTCCCGGCTGTCATTCGTGGATCTTTGACAGTCGTTACGGGTAGTCAGAAGCCTGAAAGTCTGACAACCAGTCTTACCATCGTATTACCCAGTAACTGGGTTGTGGAAGTCAGATAGGCAGTCGCTCCATGTAAAATACTTGTATTCAGCTGCATCCGGTTAGACTGGAAGCCGACCCCAACGCGGTTGGGAAAAGGCTATGCAGATGATGACTCACCCCCAAAGGGTTAGGCAGAGGTGACATGGTGATTTAAACGTAACTGGCGAAATGTGGGTGTACATAATAAAATGTATATAACGGAGAAGCGGGACCATTCGGATTTTTAGAAATCGTGACGTCATCAGAGTTGACGTCACCATCTCCGCCGCTAGGCTCTCATTGTAAAAATGAATACACCCAATTTATCTATTCACGTTTATTCTTATCACTAGTAAAACACAATAAAGATAGCCTTCAAACCTAAATTAATAATAGAAATCGTACTCACAAGATATTTTAATGAAAAACCATGTTTTCACAAAATTCTCCTTGCAAATATGATCTCACAGCGGGTGGCCATTTTTTAATGACAACCGTGTCGTCGTCGTTGCGAAGCCTTATTTATTTACAAATTGCAGGTAACATTACTTAGAGTATCAAACTATAATTTGCTAATCCGTTTTACTATTTTTAGGACTCGATTTTAACATTGAATTAATTCTTTATTGCTTAAAACTATTTCCATTAAACAAAAATTAACCAAAAACCATTATTGAACTAGCGCATATCGCTTATTAATCAGGAAATGAATTTAGCAATATACAACTTGTTTTACAAACCTAATTTTGAATAAACCTTCAGTTATGATTTGCTAATATAGTAACCGGAAATCATAACAGGGCTTTTACATTGAAAAGTAGCAAACTGAATATAACAATGAAATCTAAACTAATTTAAACCTATCCAGTCATAGTAACCTTCTATGGATTCTTTGGGCCGAAATAAAAATCATTATTATTATGTCGTTTATTTATTTAGTTGTCTTTAAATTTTAATACATTTTTAAATATTAGTATAAAAAACATTTAAAAATATCAAAAAAATTGTGATCCACCGATGTCGGGAGCAGGGTCCAAGCTACCGGTGGTTAGGGCTCCAGAGATAGGAACCTCGATACGCAGTACTCCTAAAGGCAGTAAAGGCAGTACTCCTCGATACGGCTCGCATTGTGAGGACAATGCGAGCCGTATCGAGGAGTACTGCCTTTTGAATCAAGCCCTTGATCCAACCGCCTAACAAGAGCCTCGATAGATGTTGATCGAGGCTTTCGGCCATCAGGCCATTGGCCGTTACGACAATCGGCACAATTACAGCCGAGCTCACATTCCACATGTCAACAACCTCGTGTGCTAAGTCGAAATATTTAATTTGTTTCTCTTTCTCAGCTTTCTGGAGGTTCCTGTCATGTTGAATGGTAACATCGACAATCATTATGCGGCGCGCTAATCGATCTATCAGGCTTATTGGCGACAATAGTCCTGTCAGTAATGATAGACCGATCCCAGTACAATGTGACATGGTCATTTTCAAGAACTGGGTCGGGCACATACTTGTAATACGGTACCTCAGAATCGACAAGTTTATATTTCATAGCAAGTTGCTGGTGAATAATCCTGGCTACTTGGTTATGCCTGTGCAAGTACTCGCCGTTAGCCAGACGAGAACAACCAGAGATAATATGTCTGATGGACTCACCCGGACGGTGACATGCCCGACACACGTCAACCGTCCCGTCCTTCATAATATGTCTCCGGTAGTTATTCGTTAAAACAACTTCGTCCATAATTGCACAGACGAAACCTTCAGTTTCCCCGAAAAGGTCCCCAAAACGTAGCTAGGATACGGACGCTAAGAAGTCTACACCGGGCTCATGAAGAGCCCGATAGAAGCGCCCGTGAAGCTCCTTGCTTTGCCATACCTCCTTGCGGTCATCGGTAGTAAGTATTACAGGTTTGCGCCAGTTCTCTTTAGCCATGGAGAGCGGGGTGAGTCCCTTGTCCACTGCAAACACATCACGGTGCATACCCACTTCGGCTTTTAAAAAATATTCTCTGTGATTGCACACCTCTCGGTTGTGGAGGGTCTTCGCGTTTAAAAAGCCTCGACCCTCGCATTTCCGCGGGATGTACAATCTCATCACTGATGGTCGTGGGTAATGCATCCGGTTTGCGGTCAGTAGTGTACGGACCCTTCTATCCAGGGCATCGAGTTTGGTCTGAGTCCATTTGAGTATGCCGAAAGAGTACATCAAGACCGGCATGACCCAACTATTGAAGGCGCGCACTTTGTTTCCGCCTGAAAGAAGGCTAATTAACACCTTCTTCAAGCGACCAAAGAAGCGCTCCCTCAACGTTTGCTTCATGTCAGCAACGTTGATGCCTAACGCTTCCGACAT
Organism: Apamea monoglypha; assembly: GCA_911387795.2. NCBI lineage: Eukaryota > Metazoa > Arthropoda > Insecta > Lepidoptera > Noctuidae > Apamea > Apamea monoglypha. The sequence goes on from OU426918.1 coordinate 9,646,271, forward strand.
GCCCAAATACTTATAGCTTTCTGATGAGGAGAGGGATCTAAGGTGTATGGAATCCGAGAGTTGAATTTCCTCGGATTCCATAATCTCCTCTCGCTTTACATGCATGACTGCACATTTGTCCACACCAAATTCCATCCTGATGGCGCTACTGAAAGTTTCAGTTACCTTCAGTAGCTCCAGCAGTCGTAATTTGTTGGGGCAAAGAGTTTCAAATCATCCATGTAGATGAGGTGAGATATGACCTGACCACCTCTCTTCAACCAATAGCCTAGACCTGAATCCTCCAGCAATGTGCTTAGAGGGTTCAGGGCCAAGCAGAACCAAAGTGGACTTAAACTGTCGCCCTGAAATATTCCCCGTTTGATCCATACAGGTTCATCATTCCCCTGGATCTGTCGACACCGCGGATATCGAAGGACCGTCCTCCATTGCCCCATGCACGACTCAAGGAAGGTGCGTAAAGTTGCATCGATCTTGTACAATTCCAGCACCCTCATGAGCCACGCATGTGGCACCGAGTCATAGGCCTTCTTATAATTATTATTATAGTTAACTGTTAAGTTTGAACTTAAAGTTAATATTTTAAAAGTATATAATGTTCCCACTGCTGGGACAAAGGCCTCCTCTCTATGAGAGGGTGTGGGCCGTAATTTACTACGCGGGCCCAGTGCGGGTTGGTAGATGTCACATGTCTTCGAATTTTTGATTCTAGGACATGCCGGTTTCCTCACGATGTTTTCCTTCACCGTTTTGAGAGCAGTGGTGATGAAATGATTTACACAAAGTATAGCGCCTGCCTGGGTTCGAACCCATGACCTACAACTCGTAAGTCGTTACCACTGGGCCACCACTGCTCACAATGATGAATGAATTCATATCTATGATTTAATATCGAGGTCTCTCACCTACAAGATGATTAAAATGAAAATCCTTTTTCTGACATAAAAAATATGGAAATAGGCCTATTCTATCTAATCCTACTAATATTATATGTATACGTGAAAGTTTGTATAGATGGATGTTTGTTACTCTTTCAAGCAAAAACTACTGAATGGATTTCGATGAAATTTAGCACACAAATGGTTTATAACCAGGATTAACATATAGGATACTTTTTATTCCGATATTCTTACGGGATCGAAACTTATGCGGGTGAAACCGCGGGGCGCAGCTAGTATAAAATACTTTCACGTTTTTTCCGCAGTCTATTGTACAGGTAACAATTTGCGCGTCTTTTGTATAATTCGTACCTTCATAAAATGCGTTGAATGAGACTGAAATGGTTTGCCGTGTTTAGACAGTTTGAATGTAGGTACATTTATGTTCAAATTGTAGCCTTCCTATAACAATTATGTTTACATAACACATAATGAAATACAGGCCTCCTCTCTGTGAGAGGGAGTGGGCTGTGTAACGTACCACGCAGGCCCTGTGCGGGTTCGTAGATGTCACATGTCTACGAATTTTTGGATCTAGGACATGTCGGTTTCCTGACGATATTTTCCTTCACCGTTTCGAGAGCGGTGGTGAAATAATTTAAACAAAGTAAAGTGCCTGCTTGGGTTCGAACCTACGTAAAACACGTAAGTTGCGGCCGTTACCACTGCTCCAGTTACGAGTATGTTTAAGATTTTTAATTATAAATTACTGTTTTTTTTTTATTCCCCTAGTGTGATTTGTATAATAATATGTCGGTATGTATATATGTGGCATCACAACAGGCCCTATTATTTTTTAAAGTAAGTATCGCGGCATTATGCTAAGATAGGAGCCTTTTTGGCCTCGACGGTCGAGGTATTTATTTTTTTTTTTTTTTTTGTTTGTTCGAACAAATATGTACCATTTTAAATGCTCATTTTTAACTTTTTGTATTTCCTGTGCATGTGCTAAACAAAATATTCTTCTTTCTAACTATTATTGACAACCTCGTTGATCTAGTGGTTTCAAGTGCGACTGCTAAGCATGCGGTCCAAGGTTCCATTTCAAGACCGAAATTTTTTGGGGTTTTCCATTAGATACTCTCAACAGTAGCCCGGGTTTTGTGTTATTGGGTTTGTGCGCGGGTAATGGCAATGGCATGGCTCGCCCTCTGATACATCTTATTATAGGTAACATATAACTGGATAGGTGTAGGATACACACCTACCGACATACATATATAAATCCCATTAGAGGAATAAAAAAATAATAAATCAGTAATTTATAATTAAAGTCCTAGTGTGGCTAAGTAATAACAGCCGCACGGGTCGATCGATCAGGATAAGCTACGCTTGCCGCGGTTGGTCCGTGGATGGGTGACCATCTTCACATATACATCTTATTAGGTACACATAACTGGTGGAATTTGGGTGTAGGTAGGTACTATATAAGGTGCTATAAAAATATGTGCCACGGCTTTAATGGGAGGTAGTATTGTGTTTATAGATTACAATAGTGAAGAACTTTCGTACCCCGGATCAGTTAATTCAATTTGAGAAAATAAAGTAGTTAAATTAACATTGACTCTATTCTGCATAACGTGGTTCACAAATTACGCGCGATGTGTCGCTTCGTCAATGAAAACAACTGCTATCTCTTTCCATCTGTTCAATGAATGAAAACTGATATCAGCTGACTAGTTCGTGACTACCTAATCTACTAGGTACGCAATAATACGCAAAGTGTTTTAAAAGTGCAATTACTTACCAGCTACCGCATTCTTCCAAAAAACTGACGTAAATAAGATGATAAACTTCCCATCACACTTAAAACAGGCTTTGGACTGTCAAGTTAGTGTAAGAATCGCAATTTTTTTTCTTATTATTTTTAAACAATAGGTAGATACTTTCATTAATATCAAATAACGATAAATTACAGTAACTTGGCGTGTTTAAAAGTTAATCATCTTATTTACAACAATTGCACCGTATTTACAGTTATTTACACACTCCCTACCTACTTATCTACAAAACTGTTGCACAAGTCCACCTTCGCGTTGCACACAAATGTAGGCACGCTTACGTACATGTCTCTTCACTTTAATTAATGTGTCCGTTTCACTTTTTACTTGCCTAAATGCGCGTTTGATGCGCCTTTTTAGTTCTTCCACACTTCTAATGTCATGTCCGGTATGGCCGTACACAAGGTCCTTTACACGACCCCACAAAAAAAAGTCTAGAGGGGTCAAATCCGGCGAGCGAGGAGGCCACGGCACTGGCCCTCCTCGGCCTATCCACCTTTCACCGCCGTACCACACACCGTTTAAAAATTCCCGTACGCTGATGGCGAAATGAGGTGGTGCTCCATCATGTTGAAACCACAGCCCTCTTATCTCTTCAAGAGGAATACGTTCTAACATTCTTCTCACACGGGTTCGTAGTAAGCGCAGATACGTGTCTCCGTTCAGTCTGTCCAAGAACACTGGACCTAGAATTCTGCTGCCGAGTATCCCGGCCCACACATTAACACTAAACCGAGTCTGAAAGTGGTCAGGCCGCACAACACGAGGATTCGCCTCAGTCCAATAATGCGCATTGTGTATGTTGAACATACCAACCCGTGTGAATGTGGACTCGTCAGTCCACAGAATGTTGCGGCGTTCTTCTCGAATCCAATTACAAAACGCGAGGCGAGCCGCGTAGTCATGTGGGTGCAATTCTTGTACTCTTGTGAAGTGGTAAGGATGGAGCCCTTCCCGATTTAAAAGTCGGCACACGTAGTTGTCGCTCACGTCGAAGACTCGAGCAGCATCCCTGGTGCTCGCAAGAGGATGACGCCGGAAGAAGTCTAACACTTCCTCTTCGAGTTCGGCAGAGTATGGAGGCCTGCCTGCGTCAACCGGAGGCGGGTCAAAGCGGCCGTGTTGTCTAAATCTGTACACAGCATTCAGAATGGTATGATGACTCACTCGCACACCAAACCTCTGCTGGTATAAGTTTACTGCATGCGCAGTTACGGAGTTACACTCGCGGTAGCACAATACCATTTCAAGATATTCTTGATTGGAATACCGTCGTCTGGGAGGCATTTTTTAATGAAAGCGCGCGCGATATTCCCGCCGCTGACCGCTAAAACTAACTTCCGAGCGGGCGGGGGGCGACTGGCGAGCGGGCGGTCGGCTGGCGCGTGCGACGAACGGGGTAGTGCGGGTGAGGGTGGGGGCGCGCGGGGCTGTGCTTTGACGACAGAGTAGCCGCCGCGCACGGCGGCATTGTTTGATAAGAATGGCAAGAGTGTATGAATGTCGCCGGTGTTTTTGAATTGAATTCAGTGCGGTGCGGCGACAAATTTCAATTCATTTATTGGTATAAAACCGTCCCGTAGAGCTGTTGCCAGAGCAAACAATGCCGCCGTGCGCGGCGGCTACTCTGTCGTCAAAGCGCAGCCCCGCGCGCCCCCACCCTCACCCGCACTACCCCGTTCGTCGCACGCGCCAGCCGACCGCCCGCTCGCCCGCCAGTCGCCCCCCGCCCGCTCGGAAGTTAGTTTTAGCGGTCAGCGGCGGGAATATCGCGCGCGCTTTCATTAAAAAATGCCTCCCAGACGACGGTATTCCAATCAAGAATATCTTGAAATGGTATTGTGCTACCGCGAGTGTAACTCCGTAACTGCGCATGCAGTAAACTTATACCAGCAGAGGTTTGGTGTGCGAGTGAGTCATCATACCATTCTGAATGCTGTGTACAGATTTAGACAACACGGCCGCTTTGACCCGCCTCCGGTTGACGCAGGCAGGCCTCCATACTCTGCCGAACTCGAAGAGGAAGTGTTAGACTTCTTCCGGCGTCATCCTCTTGCGAGCACCAGGGATGCTGCTCGAGTCTTCGACGTGAGCGACAACTACGTGTGCCGACTTTTAAATCGGGAAGGGCTCCATCCTTACCACTTCACAAGAGTACAAGAATTGCACCCACATGACTACGCGGCTCGCCTCGCGTTTTGTAATTGGATTCGAGAAGAACGCCGCAACATTCTGTGGACTGACGAGTCCACATTCACACGGGTTGGTATGTTCAACATACACAATGCGCATTATTGGACTGAGGCGAATCCTCGTGTTGTGCGGCCTGACCACTTTCAGACTCGGTTTAGTGTTAATGTGTGGGCCGGGATACTCGGCAGCAGAATTCTAGGTCCAGTGTTCTTGGACAGACTGAACGGAGACACGTATCTGCGCTTACTACGAACCCGTGTGAGAAGAATGTTAGAACGTATTCCTCTTGAAGAGATAAGAGGGCTGTGGTTTCAACATGATGGAGCACCACCTCATTTCGCCATCAGCGTACGGGAATTTTTAAACGGTGTGTGGTACGGCGGTGAAAGGTGGATAGGCCGAGGAGGGCCAGTGCCGTGGCCTCCTCGCTCGCCGGATTTGACCCCTCTAGACTTTTTTTTGTGGGGTCGTGTAAAGGACCTTGTGTACGGCCATACCGGACATGACATTAGAAGTGTGGAAGAACTAAAAAGGCGCATCAAACGCGCATTTAGGCAAGTAAAAAGTGAAACAGACACATTAATTAAAGTGAAGAGACATGTACGTAAGCGTGCCTACATTTGTGTGCAACGCGAAGGTGGACTTGTGCATCAGTTTTGTAGATAAGTAGGTAGGGAGTGTGTAAATAACTGTAAATACGGTGCAATTGTTGTAAATAAGATGTTTAACTTTTAAACACGCCAAGTTACTGTAATTTATCGTTATTTGATATTAATGAAAGTACCTACCTATTGTTTAAAAATAATAAGAAAAAAAATTGCGATTCTTACACTAACTTGACAGTCCAAAGCCTGTTTTAAGTGTGATGGGAAGTTTATCATCTTATTTACGTCAGTTTTTTGGAAGAATGCGGTAGCTGGTAAGTAATTGCACTTTTAAAACACTTTGCGTATTATTGCGTACCTAGTAGATTAGGTAGTCACGAACTAGTCAGCTGATATCAGTTTTCATTCATTGAACAGATGGAAAGAGATAGCAGTTGTTTTCATTGACGAAGCGACACATCGCGCGTAATTTGTGAACCACGTTATGCAGAATAGAGTCAATGTTAATTTAACTATTACTTTATTTTCTCAAATTGAATTAACTGTTCCGGGGTACGAAAGTTCTTCACTATTGTAATCTATAAACACAATACTACCTCCCATTAAAGCCGTGGCACATATTTTTATAGCACCTTATATACCTCTGTCTTCGGGGAAAAATATGGGTGTAATATAAGAATGGAATTAATTAAACCTTTAAGACTAATTAATAAAACACATTACGACTTTTATAACTTAAAAATATTCCCAATGATGTGGTAATTCACCGTCTCATGTCTACTACCTGTAGTAGAGATGAGAAGGTGAATAACCTACAAAAAGTTTTTAATTAAGCACGTACCTACTTAGGTAGGTACCTAAGTGGGTACGTGCTTAATTAAAAACTTTTAATTAGAACGATTATTTTCTTATTATTATGCCTCTTTGGTCTGGTGGTCGCAAGAGTTATTGCTGAGCATGAGGTCCTTGGTTCGATTCCCGGGTCGGGCTAACTGTTATTGGGTTTTTCAATCTAGAATTTCTCACTTGTAGCCTGGAGTCTGGTTCTGTGCCCATAAAGCTAACTATATCGCTCCCACTGCTGGGACACAGGCCTCCTCTCTGTGAGAGTGGGCCGTAATCCGCCACACCGGCCCAGTGCGGGTTGGTGAATGTCACATGTTTTCAAATTTTAAGTTCTAGGACATGCCGGTTTCCTCATGATGTTTTCCTTCGCCGTTTTTAGAGCAGTGGAGATGAAATAAATTACACAAAGTTTGTGCCCGGTTGATGGCAATACGCTCACCCACTATTAAACTTAAACCGAGCTGGTGAAATGTGGGAGTATTATAGGTAGGTACACCTCTGCCTACCTCTACTGGGAATACAGGAATGATGGTATGTGTTAAAACGAAAATGTCACGAGCAGGTAAACAATTCAAAACAAGCTATAAACATAGAAAGTAAGATTATTGCTTTACTTTGGAACTATTCTGCGAAAAACTACGAGACGAGTACCATGTTATATACTTAACTACTTGTCCGCGACTTCGTTCGCGTGGAAGTCGTAAAACACCAACAATATATTTACTGGTATAATAAATAACACCTGCACCGCGCGATAGCTCGTTTGATATAGGCATGCACAGTTCGGCTCTTCTCGTTAATGCTCGGCTCCCGACCCACCGCGTCGCATCGCATCGCCCGCGCGCGCTTTCAGGTTCTTTTTCGCTCAGTGTTCTTTCTGACTTTTATTTTTAATATTTTATTGGCTTCTAAGAGTCATAGCGTGATATTAAATAGCCTATACCTTCCTCAAGAAATGGGCTGTCAAACGCACAAACAATTTTCACAAATCCGACTGGTAGTTCCAGAAATCAGCGCGTTAAACAAAAAAACAAGCAAACTCAACATCTTTATTATATTAGTACCTACATATATAGATTGTATATGACGAGTTATCGGATTCCTTCGTTGATTGTATATGGAAGGCGCAAACACGAAGAAGTTTGAATTAGTTTACGCTTAATCCTATATTCGCGTCTAATTTAGTCAGTAGTTACAGAAATTGATATAGTTCTCTCAGGCAAAATATGTTTCAATTAATATTGAGTTTATTATTAGATTCAAATTCTATGAAGCTTACATTTACATTAATTGGAAACTTACTTAGGTAGATATAATAATAATATTCGTTTGTTTCAGGCATTAGCACCCACAACATTATAAAGTCTTACTTGACAAACATATAATTTTAAAAGAATAAACACAAAACAATAGAAAAAAAATCTCACCTATGAGATGGAACTTAGACATAATAAAACTGGATGTGATGGCAATTTGCAGAAAGCAATTTCATTGAACTTGCTGGGAATTGAACGCGATATCTCTATGTCACTGATTAAATACGCACTAAATAGGATACACGTAATATCGCACTCACTTTTACTCCCTGTGCGCGTTTCTAAACTTTTATATATAATATAATATATAATATATTATATCCTACTATCCTACTTCCTACTTCCTATCCCACTACTAATATTATAAATGTGAAAGTTTGTATGGATGGATGGATGGATGGATGTTTGTTACTCTTTCAGGTTATGTCAGGATGTGGAAAATGAACATGAAATGTGTGAGTCAAAACATACCTAGGTATTTACCTACCTGTACGACCCAGATGAAGTGAGTAGTGAATACTAAATGTGACATGCATACACTATAACACGGACAAGTTATTACGAGTATAGAGCACACATACTTACGTACCTAGATGTATGTTAGTTAGGCACCCTAATGAGCGTATAGCAACACAACAACAATGTGTGCATTTCTGCAAAACAAAATCAAGCAAAAAAAAATTGACTACGGACTACTACTGAGAAACCCCTTAAGGATAAGTCCAGTACCTGGGGAAATTCAGGATCCCACGCTCCATTCCTCATAAAACCAACGAGAGAATAAAAATATGACTATGCGTCCGAACCAAAACCGATCGTCGCGTCGCGCGAATACGCGATCGATTGCTTGAAAAATTACGTATTTACGCGACTTGATTGATCGCGCAAGTAATGGCCAATTCCAATAATTTACGGACTGTTATTGGTTAAAATTAATACTCTTATATCTTAACCAATAATGAAGCAAAAACCTCAAAGCTTTGCATAGTAGACCCTCCCTTAATAATATGGAAGTAGCTATCAACGGTAAAATCGATAAAAGCTTACGAATCTATTTATATGCCCCTGCAGCCCATTTACAGGAGATACCTAATCGGAGCCTAAAGATGCTGTCCCTGACCCTCCTTATCAGACTTTCAAGCTTCTGACTTCCTATAATGAACTCTCATTAGTACAGACGCCAGCAGGTCAGGTTGTAGTAGCAGTTCAGCTTGATGTGATGTCGTCTGTACATACTTGATTTGATGTGTTCTGCCAAAGAAGCACCAAGGACTATCGATCTGCAAAACCCACCGAGACAAATCGTGTTCCAACATAGTCATAAGCTTCTCAATTTTGCTAACATTATTATAATTATAGTAACTAACAAATTCGTTCAAGTTGTGACATCTCTCTATGATGGACGAGCTTCAACTCTAGGCAGCGTTGATATATTCATATTCAAGATGTTACTATGTTAACCGCTGCGAGGAAGCGACTCTAATTAGACGTAAAAACTATTAAAAATATAAAACAGAACTTATAACTGATTGATTGATTAGGCTTGGAGGCGTGGTTCATGTCGCCTCCATACTATCAACCTGACCATACGTCCGGTACGCGCGACGGCAGTAAGCACCGTTGTCATTCATATGTTTGTATCGAAACGTGTAGTGTCATTTCGTATTTTTACAAAACGCCGAATTGTACCGTCCTTATTTGCAAAAATAGAGTAATCACAACAAACCTTAAGACAAGTCGCGTGTCCTACCACCTGTAAGTAAAAAATTACTGCACTAATTATAATATTTAAGGATTTTACAAACATCTTGTTGTGAAATATTTTTGTTATGATATGAGTCTATTGCCTAGTAACGGACCCATGTCAAACAATGCGTTAGTGATGCGTAGCGATGAGATATGGATATCGATAATTGTTAGTTTTCTAAATACGAAATTATATTAAGAACGTAATTTTACAAGAATTAATACATTTTATTTCAGCTTCCCGAAAGATCCAGAAATGAAAAATAAATGGATAGATGCAACAGGCAGGGAAAATAATCGGTTTCTGTCAAACCAAAGTGTAATTTGTTCTTTACACTTTAAAGAGGATTGTTCTAAGCCGTTCGCGAAAAGACGCATACTTTTTGAGTGGGCTGTACCTACACTCGAATACATAATATGAAACGTAAGTTAACTATTATTAGTACAGCCACGTGCAAAAGTATTATGCATGTTTACTTTATAATAAACACAAGAGATAGGAATTCCAAGATTTAAGTCTCTTGCTCGTTCTTCTCCTTAGGTACCTACTACACTTTGGAATGAGCTACTAGCTTCATCTTTCTGTCTGACTGACCCCTTTACAGTTCAGCCTAACACTTGACGAAAATGTACTGGAAAGTGCGCGTTATAAAGGAAAGACAGGAACTAGACATGCGTTTTTAAAACATGTATTTAATTGTAATTTTTGGTATGTTTTCATCATTATATCAAGCTCTAAGAAAGTGGACCGGACTTGTGTAAAGTACCAAGAAACAACACTATTCTAAGTTTTAAAATAATTAACACGTAAAAAAAATTGTTAGATTAAAATAGCTTGTAAGTCCTATAGGCTAGATTGTAATTAATTATTAAGAACCTGGTTATTTTAAAAATATATTTTTTTTATTCGAATTGTTGTTTAATGATCGATACCTAGTTAAATAGTTTTAATTTTACGTAAGAGAGAAACTAAAGAAACTATTTACTTGTCTCTACTTAAAATGTCATTTGCAAATAAATATATGTGTATTATATTTTTACGTGAGGTCGTGGAGGTCGTGTAGTCGTTACATGTAAAATTCTGGTATTCAGCTGCATCCGGTTAGACTGGAAGCCGACCCCAACATAGTTGAGAAAAGGCTATTATAGGCAGCTGATGATCTGTTTAGAAGAAAGTGAAAGAAAGGAGAGGAACGACTGTTGCCAACTTATGTGCCCGGATATTGTAATACCTATTATAATTCCCGAAGGATTGTGTGTTTTAAACATTGCATTTCGCCCAATAGTGTTCAATGGCGCTGATTCCCTTGTTCACAAAGTAAAGTAAATTTAAGTTCAGTGCATCTTTTTCTTTCTGTGTTATTAAGAAAAGGACAGAAGATAACACAAATATTTGCATTGCCTAAAAAAAGAAAAAATAATAATTTGTTCATCAGTAACTTGTTGCCGTTATTCTGTCTATTTCTGAATAAAGCATCCTTAACTAGTTGAATGCTGTAATTACAGAAACAATTAAAAAGCCATTGTGTCCCGCATGGATCTACGTTCCGGCACAGAAGGGTTAATTACCACAACACTGAACGTTCCTAACGGAATACGTAGATTTTTCGGGCTAAAGAGGTGCTGCTCGATGCTCTATTGTTTTGGAGAAGTCGTGCATGTCCCTCGGGTGAGTATTAATTATAATACTCGTATTATACAGGGTGGCAGGGACATCGACGCACAACCGCTTACCATGGATTCAGTACATGATTCTGGCCCCCCTGTTTTTTTTCGGATGGAAAATCATCAATTGACCCCTCCCGCTCTGGGTGGAGCGGAAGGGAGTGTCAGACTCTTACTGACTAACTGACTAAAACCCACCCATGTTCCTTCCTTTGCCCTTTATGTTCCGGGGTAGCGGTAACCCTTTCGGACAATCCCGCTGACCCGGCAGGCTTCGGCCCTAAGAGGCCCCTCAAATTATGCCGACCTTGGCTTGCACCAGGGCCGGGCGCGAGAAGCCGCCGCCGCTGCCGATCGCCTCTACGAGGACACGGCGGTGCTCCGCCCAAGCGGGGCAGACCTCCACCGTGTGCTCCACCGTGTCTTCTGGGCGATCCTGGCAATGGTGACACCCGGGCGTTTCCTCCCGCCTAATAATGTGCAGGAACCTCCCGAAACTTCCGTGTCCGGTGAGGACCAGCGTCAGGCGGTAGGTGAGGGCGCCGTGGCGCCTCTCTAGCCACTCCTCAAAGAAGGTTCAAAAACCCCTTTGCGTTGAAATTTTTCGTCGGCTTTTTTTTAATTTTTACGTTTTTTTCTGCATTTTTTTTTTACTGTAAACTGTATAAAATCATTATTTCTATCTAACCCAATGAGATTTTTAATTAAAAAAAAAAATTGACTTGTTTCACTTAAAACAGCAAAGTAAATAAAACTCGAAAGGGCAGCGCGCGGTATCGCGGTAGGTAGCGCGCGCGCGCGTGCCATCCGCGGAGCGTTTTGATCCCGTTGTTTGCATTCCATTGCGCACTCAGAAATGAGAATTTTTTTAACCGGTCATTTCCGAGATGAATGACTTTCATAATTTTATTTATGGCATCAGGTGTAACCTTTTCACGACGTTTGCGCGTCGATGTCCCTACCACCCTGTATATGTAGTAACCCCTATTGGCAGGATTGGATTTTGAGGATTCTGAAAAGAATTTAGGTAAGTGTTGAATGATGGTCAGAGAATTAATAGTATTCGCGCTAACTGCCACACCTTAGTTGAATATGATTATGATATGCGTTTAGGTCAATAGCGCAACGCATTTGATTCGAACTCACGACATCTAGCTTTCTGTTACGTTAATGTCACCTAGTGCATAATCTTTATTAACTTAATTCCTTAGTTAAGTTGTTCCTTAACAACTTGCCACGGAAGAGAAGGGAAGCGAATTATTGTTTTTAAGTTTTGCATTTTGAACTTTATCTCCATTTGTGTTGAACAAATTAGACATGAGAACATAGACGGGTAGCGCATCTTCCAAAAAATTCTCGAGCATTCTCGCACGTCGATTCACTAACTAAAGTAGAAAAGAACGTAATTGACGCTCCCCTTCCATTAACTTCTCCACAATGTAAATTGATCCTTATTATCCATATGATAGATTCGTGATGGTGTTTTCAACTCTCCTGAAATCGAGATTGTTAAAATAATGCGCACTACGCAATGGTTTCCTAAACCGATTGTGGTGTTTTAAATACGGATTTAATATAATAATATTTATATCAGGAAGAGCCTGATATAAATATTCCCATAATCTATTATTGATAATCATATTATTAATATTTTGATCAAATTAGAATCTATGAATACGTTCCCAAACTATAGTTCAATGCAATTATCTAACAAAAGCTTAATAATACGAATATAGTGCATAAAAAACTTATTATGTTTTGTTACACACATAACCTTGTACCATCAATCTTTATATGTGTTGAACAGTAGGTTGAGCTTCTTTAAGTGGAAGGCATTTTATTAATTTGACATTAAAATTAACATTCAAATTGGACCGGTTTGTTAAAATCTATAACATACTTTCGACACCACTATCTTCGATGATTTACAGTTCGCTTAGAAAGAGGAAATAATGTAGTTTTTTTTTTTTTTTGTTCCACGTAATTTATTATTCCATTTTCTTGTCCATTGTTCATATCCTCGAAGTATTTCTTCTTCCATACATCTACCGTTTTTGTTTATAGTCTTAATTCAATTAAATAAACCTATAACATGGGTACTTAGGTGCCACAGCCTGCCATAAACCACATCCAGGGTTCGCCACAGAAAACTGATTTTCTTCTAGACGCAAACTATATTCAGATGGCTAAAATTCTCATAAATATCCAGCAAAGTATAGATATTATTAAATGTAACCTAACAATACCATCCTAAGGATGATATTATTAAGAATGGCATCCTTCACAGGCTTTGATCATCATCTTCGAAGGCTTTACAGCCACAGGTGGGCCTTAGCCACGGGGTCTACTACGAATTGCAAAGTGCGAATGATCGGATCGGACCGACACATGGCCGAAACGAATATTATTGAAAAATGCGAAAAAAGTTTCGGATCGGCTCAATTGGGTCGGGACTATAGTCAATATTCGAAAGAGTGTAGGAGTGTAGGATCGGGACCGACCAAACCAAATAGTAACTTCGTAGCAGGAAACGGCCGAACATTCGGCCGACACTACTTCGGAGTAGACCCCTTTTTTTTTTTTTTTGGGTGGGAAATCGTCATATGACTTCTCCCGCTCTGGGCGGAGCAGGAGGGCGTGTCAGACTTTTACTGACTAAAACCCACCCGTGTTCCTTCAGTTGCCTATGCCAGGGACCACGGTATCTCTTTCGAACAACCTGGTCTAGTATATTTCTCCAACATGACCTATTTCCGGCTTTTTCTCTCCAATTTCTCACTCCGACAGTTCTTAAATCTTGGTCTACGCCATCCAATCTGATTTACTATCCAGTAAAAGTTTGGGTGCTCAATACTAATCATCATCATCTGCCTAGCCTTTTCCCAACTATGTTGGGGTCGGCTTCCAGTCTAACCGGATGCAGCTGAATACCAGTATTTTACATGGAGCGACTGCCTATCTGACCTCCACAACCCAGTTAAAACAATGGCCCTTAGTAAGACTGGTTGTCAAGACTTTCGGGCTACTGACGACCCGTAACGACTGTCAAAGATCCACGAATCGGGAGGGGGGCGATCGGGTGCTCAATACTAATCTACCTGTAGAGTGTAGGTACCTACCATGAATCCAATTCTTCCCGTATTACTACAGGTACAAATATTTTATGACTCTTCAAGATTCACAGGGTCCAGGTTGCATTATGTCTGGAAAGAACAACAGTAACTAACAAATCATGTGTGTTAGTCACTGGTTTTTCCAAAATGTTGTTCGTCTGTCTGGTTTACTGTTTGAAGATCTATTGCAACATCTTCTGATAGGCTAGACAAAAAATGCCTCTTGTTTCTTCTATCATACTTGTGTTAAATGCCATACCTTGTTGTAACTGAATAATGTATCTGAGTAGTATTAGTGAAAAAATGTGGGTTACCTGTAAACTACAATAGTTTTCATTCTCATCAGGCAAGACATTTATAAAATCACTTATGTAGGTAAGTATACCTATTTACCTAGATTAGCCCAGGTGACAGCCTCGTTGGTCCAGTGGTTGGAAGCGCTAATGCTGAGCATGAGGTCCTGGGATCGATTCCCAGGTCGGGCAAAGTCATACTGGGTTTTTCCCGTTGGCATCTCTCAGTCTCAGCCCGGAATCTGGATTTGTGCCCGGTTGATGGCAATAGGCTCGCTCCTTATTACGTGGGACTTTGACATAACTGGTGAAATGTGGGTGTACTTGGATTCATCTCTACCTAACCCTTCTGGGAAACAAGGCGTGATATTGTTACGAGTCTTTAATAGTGGAAACTGAAATATGTTTAGAGTTAAAATATAAGTAGGTTATAAAATATTACATATTCAGGTTAGAACAGATACAGAAAATTATAAAAATGCTAATATGTATTACAAAATGCGGATTGCTATCCATCCAAATGTCAATGATAAATCTAAACGTCTCAAAATTTAATTAATATGTTGACTGTAACAGAATCTTAGAAGATGATTACCTTAATAGGATAATAATAGATAAGATTAGAAAATTAACAGCGCTTAACTTAGATTTTATCGATGTCGTAAAACTCATGGTGTGAAGCCATGCAGGTGTAGCACGTGCATGACAAGGAAACACTGGGTGGTATGGGCATGTAGTGAAATATATCGTTACATGGACAATATGTCAATAAAACAATAAGATATGTGTTGTAGAGGACGGAGTGTGTCAGGGCGGGTTGCTGCGCTCGCTTTGAAGTCTCCGCGCTAGTCCGCGCTGCGCCCGCGCTATCGTACTCCAATTTCACGAGGTGTGCTAACACCGGTTCGTATAAAAGCCGTTTCGGTCGATCTCAATAATCATTCCAGCCAAACACATCCACAGCATATCATCACCTGCACATCAACCTACATTTTATAAAAAAAAAAACATTAAAATGAGATCGGTAAGTGACCTTAGTGTAAATATTGTGTTACGGGTCATCGAATCAATTAAATTATCGAAATACGATAAAAACTTTTATTAGATAATTGCTCTATTTGAATACTTCGGGGTTAATTAGAATTAAAATCAAATTAATAAAAATCTTTTTTCTCCTATCACGGTGCACAGTTCAACAATACCAAATTATCCTTTAAACAGATAAAGATCTCTCTAATCTATTTATCAACAAAATCCCATTGTTTGATCTAAGTATATGTTTCTACTGTGCGCAAGATTTTGTCATATAGCTTGTCATTACTTGAACAATGCTCTGTGATATGATAATTGCTGACACACACAAAGCAATTATCTTGATTCGCGTAATTGATGTTTGACTAATATAATAGTTTGTTTTCACTCCAAAACAGTGTGGCTACAAAATTCATGCCACAGTTAGTTTTTCGTCTTGTCTAATAGGAATAAAATTATGATAATCTTAAAATAACGGTTGATAAAAATTCATAAATGCAACTGTTATCTTCAGGAATCAATTTGAAAACCTAGTTAGCATTCGCTTTTTGATTCACTTGTTTTATTTTGATGTCATTGAGCTACTAGAAGAAGAGAACTACTTTTTCTTGTTTTTCATCGCAAAATAATTTTAAGCTGCATCTTCTTCATACGTACATAAGATTTCTCCTGTGATAAGTTATTCCAAAACCATTCTTCGCCAAATTTAAAGTTTACCGAAATTAGTTATTCGATTACAAAATGAGATATCTATCGAATAAAATTTATACCGTTTGTAACGGTCATCTATCACTTTTAATATGTGATTAAAATTAGTCACAAGCTTGCAAGGCAAGGCTAAATAAAGAAACACATTCAATGAAAATGGTCAGTTTCGTTACGAAACTTAAAATAGTATTTTATATCGAATAAAAAATAGTGTTTTATATAATCGGACATAAAAATGTAAATGACCTATTCTGGTGTAGAGAGTGATTTTTCGGATACATTTTGTAACCGAGATCACTGTCATATAAACTTTGCAAAACTATTATAAATATAATGTAAGCAGACCGAAACTGATTTTGTTACATTAAAATCCGTAACTATGCATAAATTCAACCTAGAGTTAAAGATCATCATAATCCTAACCTCTGTAATTTCGTTGCGAAATGTGCTAATCAACAAAGATTACATTGTTATATTTTTCCCGCAGTTCATCGTTCTGTCCGTCCTCGTGGCCGCCGCGTGCGCCTCTCCCCAGTTCCAGCCTCAGTACCAGCAGCAGCAGCAGTACCAAGGACAAGTCATTCCCATCGTCAGACAACAACAAGAGATCAACCCTGATGGATCCTACCAATACAGGTAAACTGAGCGAAATGTTATTTACAAGGCACCAATTGTGAACGAAGAACATCTGTTATGTACCATTTTCATGCAGTCAAACTTCATTGTTGTGAAATTAAATGATCTCCCGTGAAACAATAAAAATACACCTTTACTGAGTCTGCCACCAATATTTATGGCAGCCATAAAGTTTCACCTATCTATCTTAATAAATATGTCAGGTCTGACCTTAAAAGTGCATGTGCATGTACTTATGTGCATGAGAGCTTTTTAAAGATGTTCTTTAAATATGCATCAGCCAAAAGCGATACGCACATTATTGTTTTAAATGACATACTGAGCACGACTTGCAAAACTAAGCTTGATATTCATTCAATATAATTCGGGAATTCTTGACACATTTAATAATATAATATGATAATAACGGTTATAATATGACAATTAATAGATATTATAATTGATGAAATTCGAAAGGTTAATCATGGCCATTTCATTAATGTATATCGATGGTTTAAAGTAGGTACCTAGGTTTGTGAAATTTACATACTAATGAGCCCTAAAATATGCATCCATATCAGTCAAAGGATTGCGAAATAGGATGAGATCATGGATTCGTTCAGTGTCGAGTGTGTCAAATGCTTTATTTGTGGGAGGCATCTGTGCAAGCATTCGCAGCCAAGCCTTGATTACGCAACAAATTGGCTCAGGTGTTATAGCAGTGCATGAATACGTTGATATTTTTTGATTCACCAGATCCATCCTCTTGCACGACTTTATTAGAAACACAAGATCTCAGGGCACCATGTATCAAATTTAATTTCATCCCTAATGGGTTTAATAATGCAGAATATTTTTTGGTGTTCATTACTAAATTAGAAAAAAAACATTAAGATCAAATCAAATAATGTGACGTTATTAAGACATTTAATATTTATGAGATAGATGTCAAATGTAGAATTAATTCGAAAACTTTCAAATGACAAATGAATTATTAATGAACTAAATTCATCATCAAGTTTTCGCAAATGTCAGATTCAAGTCGATATGCAACAAAAACCTAAAAAAAGAATGTGGTAACGAAAATCACCATACGTGGTTATGCTAACAAAAGATTCCCAAGAGCAATAGATTGACGTTGCATCATGATTGCACGACCTGAAAACGTTTTGGTGAAACAGATTTGATCTTTTCCAGCGTGTGGCAGCGCCTTGAGCACTGGTCGATTCTTGTTTGTTATAACCTAAAGTGATTTATGAAGTCCTTAAAGTTAACAGGAAAAACTATAAAGCATCTGATAATAGGACAAGATAGCATATTTCAAGGAACCAGTGTGGTTATCTAATTTGAGCTTGCATTTAAAATTGTATGACTGCTGGTCATAAGTACATTGTAAACTATGTATTTAGTAATGATTAGTGTCGACACTACCGGGTTGTTCTTAAGTTGACCTTTCTTGATGTACATTTCTACTTTCTGCAACATGAACATTAAAGCTTAAATACTAAGTACTCAGTACTTATTGCAGAAATTGTTATGTCATGCATACTTACTTATTGATTTGCAAGGTAATGAACAAAGACTATTATAATTTCGAATGTCGGCATTATCAGCAAACAAACATTGACATCAATCGTCATTTGTTTTTCCTCATACCTAATCCCCATGAGGTTCATGAAAGGCGGTAACTTGAGTTTTAAGAAGTATTATATTTTCATTTTTTTGTTCTTTTTAGCTACGAGACTGGCGATGGCATCGCCGCCCAGGAGCAGGGATACCTGAAGAACGCTGGAGTCAAGGACGCCGAGGCCCAAGTTGCCCAGGGAAGCTTCGCCTACACCTCACCTGAGGGCATCCCTATCTCTCTCAGCTACACTGCTGATGAGAACGGTAATAGATATTTTTATTTACGAGATCGCTAGTTGAAGAAAGGATCTTGTTCTTTGTTCGGTAGTTTTTGAAGAAGCTTCTATGAAAAATACCTCTTTAAATATCTTAATTAGTTCGCAGCCATATTCCAAAAGTTATAACAATTATCAAAGAATTCATCTTAGTTTACTAAGCCTAGAATCTCTTGCAATCAGACAAAATAAGAAAAATCTCTTACTAAACATTTCAAATGTCACAAAGTACTTTTAAAAAGCTATTTTACAACTCTATTTCCTTTCTAAAGTATTCACTTTAAGTGGAAACTCTAACCAAGTGTTTCGTCTTTTTTATATACGGGGTTTTTTTTTATTGTAGCTTACAGATACAGACCTTTTCGCTATGTCGCTTTTCGGAGAAAAGATTTGGCACAGTTCACGATAGCATCTTCAAATCATCAAATTATTTAAAAACCCATTGACCAAATTTACAGGTTAAATGTGTTATTTCAATCTCAGTGTTCACAGCTGGAACATTTAAAGGCGTGTTAAAGTAATAATGTTGTAAATATCTATTTACAGGTGTAACATTCTTCTCGAAAAATGTGCATATAAGTATCTACTTATATGCACATTTTTTGATAAGCATGTTACACCTGCAGTTGTAATTAACATCAGATTATTTGATCATTCATTCAGATCCGAATATTAAATTACATCGTCTTATGAACTCTGCAACTAGTAGAATCAGTTACAGTAACGCAAATTGCAGCATCCGAAACAAGTTTTATGGGTAATTAATTAAAAGTGCTAAGTTACACGATATAGTAACAATTTCATTCAATATTTTGGTATGACTGACTAGTAGAAACTATTCAATCAAATTGCTTCATATGAATGGACAAACTGGCCCTTGGAGCATTCGCCTTTATGGTAACAGCGATGTATTATTAAACAATTTTATTTGCTTACAGGATTCCAGCCCCAGGGCGCTCATCTCCCCACTCCTCCCCCAATCCCAGAAGCTATCGTCCGCTCTCTCCAGTACATCGCATCCCAGCCTCAGCAGCCCCAACAACAAGTGTACAGACAACCACAGGGCTTCCAACAACAAGTCTTCCGCGGTTAAGTGAACCCAACCAAACAACATGACGATGTCGAACGATACTCATGCACGACTGTACCTATTACCATATACCTAGCTAAGGTGTACACGTAGAATAAGTATCTATAACGATTGTTACTGTGATTTATTATAATTTTTTATGAAAGATAAGTAAAAAACAAAATTTTAAAAATTTACTGTTTTTTTAAACCCTCCAGAGTCTAGACCTATATTGAGTTATGAAGAAGCAATAATCCTTGTGTAATATATCAGAAAAAATCATCATTGCTTAGAGTTACAAAATTATATATCCAAATTTTATGCCATAAAGTAAGAAACTAATAGAAAGTCACTTTGAAGTATTTTCAAAATACAGTACAGCACAGCACATGATATGATAATCGTTTAAAATGATTAATAACTATTGAAATGAATAGAGGTGCAATAACTAAGTAAACAAAAAAAAAACAAAAAAAAGAAATAAAAAACAAACACAAAAAAAAAAAACAAACACAACTAAACAAAAAAAATTAAACCCAAAAAAAAACAAAACTACAAACTACTCACTGAAAGACTTCGAGAACTTTGACTTATTGAATAATGGAGAATACTTAGTTATTATTTTAGGTTATGACGAGTTTGCTTTTCGCAATTTTTAGATTCCGAAGCAAGTTTTTCATAATATGCGCGACGGCACTTTTTCGAGCTCGTGGATTAAACTATAATAAACAAGCAAATAAAATTAATTTTATAAAATAATATCTCTTAAATAGTGGTCTATATCGTATGTCGTTTTGAAAACAATATTCAAAACCATAAAATTACCTACTAAAAGCGCTCAAAATCAACTGTAAATTTCTCCTTACTACATCAATATTAGTACGTAATATTTATATCAGAATAAACGATAGTTCATAAGAAATTAAAATTTCCACCTTTTTCTATAAAAAAATACATGTAAAAAATAAAATAAACTGCCAATTTGCTACATAATGCGATGTTGGATGACATCGCAACCCTTTGGTTGTCGCGGCCGCTAGTTATACCCCCTCTAAAATTAACAAATACCGCCGTCCAAGGCATGTTCTCGACGACCCCGATGACCCCATAACCTTCCTCCAGGAGAGCATTAGGGAACCAGTACAGTGCACAAACACAAAAGACCCGTCATTCGGACCTCGCCGCCGAGGTCCCTCGCGACGTCCCCAACTAAATTGTTCCCCCCGACGCGACGCTTGCTCGATGAAGTGCCAGCCCGCGCCGTAGCTGAGCCTGTAACTTTAAATCCCCGACTGTGACCTCTGAGTTTGTTTCGGCCTTTCTTCTCAGAGATAGTCCTAGGAAACGCCGAGCTCATCAAAGCTTAAATAATAAAAATTCTGATCCAGCCTGTCCCATCTTGCTGTCCTCTCCCCAGCGACGCCCTAAGCTGAGGTTCGGAGGTGCCCTTAGCGTGTAGTCGCTTAGTTTTATAAGATTTACGCCCCTGGCTGGGAGGAGGAGGCTTTGAGTTTACTTATGGCAAGCACAGGATAGTCCGGTTAAGTAGTCACGACCTCTCAAGGTCAACTACGAGATGCCATTTAAAAAAACAAAACAAAAGCTGCTCGAGCTCAGTACCGCGCACAGTACCGCGCGAGTGCTCGTTGAGTTCGGACCGGTAATAAAAAATGCTATTATTATAAGCAAAGCGATTAGTTTTTTTTATTTATAAGTAAGAACCGAACATTAGTCGTATTCATACCCCGCGTCCTATCCAAAAGCGTCACATGAAACGTAATCGTCGCATTCATATGTCACTTTTTGTTCGGTGAACCGGAACGCGTAGTCGCGTCGACAGGAGGCGCCAGGTTTGCCAAACAAAAAGTGACGGTCGCTTTTGGTTGGAGGCATATGTACAAACGTGTGTAATGTAAACGTGTAATCTAACGCGAATTCTGCGCGCGAACGGGACTATAAATATTACATGTAACGCTCGCGCTGATCCATCGGCTGGTTTAAAGCGAACGGCCATTATTGCTCTAAAAATATGATTACCGTTCAAGTAAAAATTATATTCTATTGTATTCTAGTTATTTTTAATTAATGTAGAATCGGAAAAGTATATTTTTTTTACATGTTTGTTCAAAGACGTGATCATGACACTTTTAAAATTCAAGGTTATATCAATCATATCATTTGAAACGGAACGTCATGTAAAGAGAATAATACAACATCAACACTTTTTTACTTTAAATTAAATTCCTTGTTCAAAAATCAAATCCCCGGCGCGTAATGTCGTAAAAAATTATGAAAATGATCTATAATATTTTGATATTGATGCATGAGACTGCGTGGACGGCATATAAACTAAGGTGAATCCTGTGTGTTAGTCTAACACACACAGGATTCGCGTTGAGTTTATGTACCGCTATTCGCATTACGTTACACGATACATTACATGCATATGTACAGACGCCAGCACATCAAGCTACTACAATCTGCCAAATTTCTTTAATAGATTTTCTACTTTATGGCTAAAGCATTAAGGTTCAAGGTTGATTCGGAAAATTTGACAGTTTCGGATAGCTTGACCTGATGGCGTCTGTACACGCGTTTAGACGCGGCTTTTTAAATAAACGCGATAATAAATGAGCTCGATAATCGCGTACTCGCGCGACAATCGCTTTTGTAGGATGCGGCCTGAGCTAAAGTATTTAGATTTGAGCTAAGTACTTACTAAGCTATTTAAAGTCCTGTTTGTAAGTAGGTTAGCAGTTTTTAGATTCGAAACAGTAGGTTTTCCAAATATTTATAAAACTTCAGAAGCTTACCACGTTTGTGGTATTACGTCATACAATTTTAGTGTTCGCCATCGTAAATATTTTTAGCATAAAGTATTCTGGTAGGTACGTATTTGAAGTTTCAGCTCTCAGAATGTAGATTTCAGCTCTCAGAAGGTAGGCTACGAATTGAACAGCAAATGCAGAGCAAATCCAAAACAGATACGTCAAATCCCACCAAGACCACAGTATACGGCATTATCTTTCCTACTATTGTTTTATGAGATGATGAGACCATTTTATTATTTTGGGCACATTGCTCGCAGAACAGATGGGGCCGAAAGGTTCTGGAATGCCGACCGCGTCCCGGAAGACGTAGCGTTGGAAGGCCTCCCACAACACAGACCTCCTCCCACCTTGTGAAGGCCGCAGGAACCCGTTGGATGCGAGAAGCACAAAACCGGTCGAAGTGGAGGCCTATATCCAGCAGTGGACGTCTTTCGGCTGAAATGATGATGTTTCTGTTCCATAAAAAGTTTATACAATTTCATGACAATTGACAAAACAAATTACATAACCCCGGTCCCGGTCTTAAGTATTTTCCGTGCGCAAAACACTTCGACGAATAGGTATGTCTCCGGTTGCCGGAAATATTTAATGATTGGGGAAAGAATTTCAGAGTCGGAAATTATATGTTGCTTGCTTCGGGTTTTTAAACATACCTAACTATATAAGGTTGCCTGGGTGTGCTTGGTTCTCATGTGCCTTTACTTAGTAAGAAAATCTTACGGAAGCTTAGTTAATTAGTTTTTAGACTTTTGTCTCATGAAATCTCGTTGTTGGAAATTTATGAAACTGCATGTCTTTATCACTTTGAACATGTACAGGGTGTAAATAAACCGTTTAGGAACCCGTCATCTACGCATTGTGTTCATCAAACTAAGTAACTTACTGCAAGAATAATTTCTGACAAAACAACTTTAAAAAATTCGAAAATTCTTGAAAAATTCGCTGTTAACGGTAGTGCGCAATGTAACGCACGCACAACATTGAGATGATGGGTGTATGCAACGGTCTAGGAATCTTGGGAGTATTTAAAGTTAAGTTATAACATTTCAAACTTATTTTCATTAAAAAAAAAAGTTAAAATTATCTCCGTAACCGCAAGGACGCCAGGTAGCTATGTCCAGTACCTACAAAAAATATCATAACGGGAAGACTAAGTGACTCTTGGCTTTAAAGGGTGTTTTTACACCCGCACCCTTCGATCAATAATCCCGCACCCTAAATGCATAACACACTATCAATCTCAATCTGAATCATTTTGAAGGATATTGATAATCCATTGCTCCATATCTTGGAACAATCTGAATGCTGAACAACGTAAATAACGCAATGAATGTTTTTGAACTGTCAAAATGTAACCCATTGCTTTGTTACCGATAGTGTGTTACGCAATTACCCCGCCGCCATGTTACGTAGTTGATTCGTCATTTGCATCGTCTATTTGGTATATAAAAACAATGGTATTGTTTGTATGGTCAAGGTTTTCATACATATACCAAGTGTAGGTACTACTGATAGAGTACCTTCCCCACGATAAGTAGATACACGTCTATCTACGTACTCAAAATGGAGAGAGCTTAGTGATTAGGGTCAGCTAAGTTTACATTATACCAAGGTCCGTATAGGAACTGATTATGTAGAGTTGATAGAATGTTATGATCATGAGTGAGACCGGGTTTGCACTTTGACAAGATCTAGTCAAAATAACCTCTGTCTACAGTCCGACCGTCGGAGAATGCGTTCCTGACACCTGTCAGGACGACCATGACTCTAGTAGCTAATAAAGATCAAATTCGCAAAACACTGTAGCACTTATACCATAGATTTACATTTCTATAACTTATACTATAGGCCATTGGTGACATTGACGGTTAAATTACTTATTATAGAGTCCGTTTCCCGAAAGAAGTCCCGCGGCAATAAGTGGAACTAATTATTATTATATAGTTAGCAACATTCCAACAACTCTCCTACCCCAGACACATTTCTCTATTTAAGAATATGTGCATTTTATTAACCAATAATCAAGCCTGCTACTCGTATATGATGTCGAGATAAATAAATAAATCAATATTTATGATTCCGTCCCACGACAGTGGCGCCGCGTCTACGAGACTTCTTTTGTAAAACGGACTTTAAATTGACATACGAGCACAGATTACTAAATAGTTTCTTCTAACGACGTGGAGTTCTGTTACATTTTCAATTACAGGGCATATCTCCTTTTATCCTATATCTATGGTTTCATCTATTCCGTATTTTGGTAGGAAAAATAATCTTTAAATTTGTCGTAACTTATTTTAAACTTTTTACGATCGCATATCTAACATTTATTATAAGATTCTAGTCTATAAGATTTTTTGCTGATTTCTCAAAAACTGTTCTAGTTATAATTTAACTTCTCTGCGGACGTTTCTTTTTTTTCCTTCTTTGGCAACTGAGCCTTGTCGACTATTTGACGTGGCTGATTCGAGTATGAATCGACGAACTTCCTTCAAATTGACTTAAGAATATTGGCCTAAGTGTACAGACGCCAGCACATCAAGCTACTACAATCTGTCAAATTTCTTTAATAGATTTTCAACTTTATCACGAAAGCATTAAGGTTCAAGGTTGATTGGGAAAATTTGACAGTTTCGGGTAGCTTGACCTGCTGGCGTCTGTACCTAAGTAAGTAAGTACTAACATGTTCCAATTCAAGTCATGTCCATGGCTTTAAAACAAAAAAAAAACGAAATTGTCAGCAGTTCCTTTTTATATTCTCACAGCTGCAGGGTTTCTATGCCGTTTAATACAGGTTTATTTTTATAACTTCTTTACGACGCAGTAAAAAGTGGGAGACCAGTATAAATTGGGGATAAATCCTTATAACCGTTGCTGTGATAAAGGTCTTCCCGCTTTTGTGCGGTAAATTACTGTGGTTGTTTTTATTTACTGCAAATCTTGTTTACTTATTTTGCTTTTAAATTGAATTTGTGTTTTAGCGGGATGTGGGTCACATTTTTTTGGCAGCAGGTGCTCTTTGAATCGTTTTGATTAAAATAATACTTTGGTTGCACTATTTACAGCGCTGATGAGAAATGTGTAGTCAAATTTAAGTGAAACTCATCATCAGCTGTCCCATACAAAACTTCAATATGTATACCACAGCTACAGCTGTCCCACATATTTGGATCGAGTAGGTAGTAGGCTGTTCGCGGTTAATGTCGGTCCCATAGAGAAAGTTGTTCAGTCAGTTTGTTGGTCTTTCTAAAACACACTATATAATGAGTGCTTTCAAGACGTGCATTGTTTGAACGGTGAAGGAAAAACATCGTGAGGAAACCGGCACGTCCTAGAACAAAAAATCGAGGACATCTACCAACTCGCACTGGGCCCGCGTGGTAGATTACGGCCCACTCCCTCTCACCGAGAGGAGGCCTGTGTCCCAGCAGTGGGAACTAAAAAAAATCTAAAATCATTTCATACATTGGAAAGCTTTCCATTGACTGTCACATTTGTGAACTGTGTACCAGCAGTAGGAACATTATAGGCTAATTGCGCTATGCTATGCATGCTATGCTATGGTGTGAAAGTTATAATATAACTTTAAATACCCCTACAACTCCTGTACCATTGCATCCATCCAACAGCACAAAGTTTTACGTAGGTACGCCATTATAGAAACCCAAAAATCTATGTGTAAGAACTGAGTCCCAGCAGTAAAAACAATTCTCAAGAATGTTCCTACTGCTGGGACACAGTTCTAGACTCTAGTCTATGCTATACATGCTATGCTATGATAAATGATAAAATAATGATTTTATTTTGTAATATCGCTAAAGCATTAAGGTTTAAGGTTGATTGTGGAAATTTGACAGTTTCGGGTAGCTTGACCTGCTGGCGTCCGTACAAACCCTTTTACACGTCAATCATATTTTAAAACTAGATGAGGTCGGCGTTTTCTATCTGACTAGTCTAAGAAGAAAGGCCGGAACAAACTCATAGGTCACAGTCTCTTTTAAAGTCCAGACATAATCTTGATCAGATCATATGAAGACCATGTAGAACGACGTCTGAGATGGTCTTTTGATGAAAGAACCACACAGATTTAGAGGACCTGTCCAGTCAGTGCATGTATTTGTCAGAAATCGTGCAACTCAAAACTTAAAGAGCTCAACGATTCGACGAACAATACCAAATGTCCTTTACATTTGGGTAGGCCACATTAATTACTCAAACTGCCAGACCATTGACAGAAACTAACAGAATAAAATAAATAAAATGACCCACAAAGTCTTCACATTCACAAGAATACTTCACAAAGTAAGAAAATGTGTTTTTATTTATTTATTTATTAATAACCAACTTATATTAACAGTTTGCACCAGACATACAAGTTATATACTGTGCTATAGGGCGGACGCCAGGTGAGAATCAGTAAGATACCTTCCCACCTAATCGTATTTCAATTAATTAGGTACTCCATGCCTGATAGTAGTATCTAAACTCCTGTAAGAGGGATCTTACAGGAGTTTAATGATACTACTAATCAAAACTCCTGAAAAAGGGAAGGTAAATTACTGTGTAATAAAATTATTGGTTGTGCAGTGTACTTTCCTTCGGTTAATATATGAATATTATTCGACCCTGCCTAACCACTGCTGTTACGAAGAGGTTTAGTAAGCCAAAAGAACGCATGGGGTTTAGGCATAGCATGGGGTAGCGCAAGTATTCTATACAGTCTGTTCTAGTGAGTCTATGGTTCTTTCTGACCAGTATTGCCATTAAATAGATATAATTTCCCAAAAAATCGGTTTTGAAAAAATTGGTTTTTGGGTGTACTTGTTTTATTCTAAAATGAATCCATGAGCAGTAATACATATTACAAGAGGTCAGTCTTTCCACGGCTGACCGTTCCAGCCAAGTTTGGTTTTTGTAATAAGACTGTAGCGGTATCTACAACGCCACATGCGAACAACGCGTCATACTGACGTCACGCTAATCCTGCATCTCGCAAGCAGAGTTTACCGCGCAATTAGAATAGATACAATTTCCCAACATCAAACGTTGGGCAATTGCCCGCCAGACACAACACCCGTCTGGCCGGAGGATCCTCCCTTTTCTATGGAGGATGAGTGAACTTTACACCCTGTTCCTCATACCTCTAAAGTGGTGACCCCGAGTATGAACGTCAGCGCAGCCTTCGTGCAAACACTTCAGCGTGACGTCATCATCATCACTCCCGCAAGCTTTAGCGGCGAGTCACCTAGCCAGCCAGCATCCACGGCTTCAACGGGTATCCTGACCACCAGCATGCAGCGACCGCGCATACCTGGTCATCACCCTCAGCCTCATCAGCAACCTTGGCACAGCACACTGTACTTTCGGCCGGTCAAACAAGCAGAGCACCCTCTCCTGGTCGACGCAGCAGCCAGCCTCAACCCGGCGCTGTACGACATCCGACGCACTGGAGTATAACGCAGCGCCACCCCGACTCACTGGGGATATCTCCGCAGACAGTTCCGACTCACCGTGAACTATGCGGCAACCGGTTCCGACTCACTGGAACCTCAGCTGGCCTGGCAAGCATCGCAAGATACAAGACTCAGCCCACTATCGACCTCCGGTCTCCGGAGGGGAGTGATGTAGCGGTATCTACAACGCCACATGCGAACAACGCGTCATACTGACGTCACGCTAATCCTGCATCTCGCAAGCAGAGTTTACCGCGCAATTAGAATAGATACAATTTCCCAACATCAAACGATGGGCAATTGCCCGCCAGACACAACACCCGTCTGGCCGGAGGATCCTCCCTTTTCTATGGAGGATGAGTGAACTTTACACCCTGTTCCTCATACCTCTAAAAGACCTTAAGTCTTATTTACTTGCTCTTGTCCCCTAAGACCTGAAGTCAGTGCAAAATGTATTTGTCTTCTATTCTCTCCTATCAGCCATCTCATTCACTCGCTTATCCATATTTATCCAAGCTCTCCATCCGTATTCTTTGGTCTCCCTATCCCACAGTTACCATTCATACGCTGGCAAGACTAACTGGCTTGTCATTTAATTTGTCAACAGCAAATTGACGCTACGCAACGTAACGTAAGACGTAAAGCAACGCTACGAAAATAAATATTCGTTTCGCCGTAACTTGTGAATTCAATTCATTTCTTCGGTGTTAATAGCTAATTATCCAAAATGGTGAAACTCTCAACAGAGTTGATACAAAACTCGATGCAATACATGAATCCATGTCGAGATCGAGAGTTAGATCTTAGAGGTTAGTTTATGGATACATTTTCGTAATACTTTGGGCTTTTATTTACTTCTACCCGATACATGTGCATAATCAAAAGATCTTTTGCTTTTCTCGTAATTAAATTGATATAACTTTATATTAGGTTTGTACTACTTACCTTCTAAATCTTCCCGCCTCTTCTTATAGGTTACAAAATACCGCAAATTGAGAATATGGGCGCAACATTAGATCAGTTCGACACCATTGATTTCTCAGATAATGATATCAGGAAACTGGATGGATTTCCGTTGCTGAAGAGGATCAAGTGCTTGTTGTTGAACAACAATAGGATTGTGTAAGTATTATGATGAATAAAAAAACTATGTGCCTAGCCATTTCCCAAATATCTTGGTGTCGGCTTCCGGTCTAACCAGTTGCTGGTGGATACCAGTGTTTAATATAGCGACTGCCTATCTGACCTACACAACCCAGTTACTGGGTAATGCAATATATCCTTTGGCAAGAATGTAGCTGTTTGTTCTTCCACAAACAGCTGCATTATGCAATATTATAAACAGAAAAAACATAATTTACCTATGTAATAATGTAACCCACAGCACGGTTCCCAGAGTTACAAAATTGGTTGTTAGAATTTCGGCCTTTTGACTATGTATGTACTAAGCATTATGATGAAAACAGTCAATAAATTATCACAGAATTTGAGTATTGCAAAGTCTACTAGTAATTATTCTTAATTATTATGTACCAGTGCAGAAGCAAGGGTAATACTTGACTGCCACACAATTTAATGTAAATTTGCGTGTGAACTCATTACAGACCAATGATGCATAACTATGTAAACTGGAAACATAATCAATTAACACATACTTTTGTAAATGAAGAGATTGCCAGTAAGAGAGACTAATAAAAGCTTAACATATATTTTTACAGAAGAATCGGTGAAAATTTGGAGCAATACATACCTAATTTAGAATCCCTAGTGCTGACAAACAACAATATAACAGAATTAGGTGATTTGGACCCTCTAGTCACACTGCCAAAACTGAGAACACTATCATTACTGCATAATCCAGTTTCCAACAAGCAACATTACAGGTAAATGTAACATTTTACATAGATACATAGTTATGTTATCATTATTCTTATCTAGCCCATTGGAAGAATATAAGCCACAAAATACAATCTAACTCATTTTAATGACATGTATCAGAAATATTTTTGTTGCATTTCTGATATTTAAATCCATTATTTTAGCCCGTGGTAGCCCTCTGCAGGGCCAAGTTCTCTTCTCAGTATTATAATGTTACTTATTGTAACAAAAGATTATGTAGCACTACAGATAAATCTTGCAAAATTATCATCCTTTTGAAGAAATATCAAAGCATAATCAGCCTATAATGTTCCCACTGCTGGGACACAGGCCTTGTCTCTTCGAGAGGGAAATATAAGAAAAAATAATTAAATTTTATAAACATCTAAAAGTTTTGCCCCTTGTATTCCAGAGCATATGTGGCATTCAAATTCCCCGAGCTGAGATTGTTAGATTTTAGAAAAATCAAGCAAAAAGAAAGGGATGAAGCAAATACTTTGTTCAAAAGCAAGAAAGGAAAAGAGATGCAGAAGGAAATTACTAGAAAGGCAAAGACATTTGTACCTGGAGGAAACATGCCTGATCCTAAAGTTACAAGTAAGTTTATGTCAGTTTATGTGTAAGTTAATAGTTTTCCAATAATGTGAATATCAGCGGGGTAATTGAGTAACACACTATTAATAGTAATGGCACACTATTTTAGTCGTGATTACTGTATGATACAGATTGTTATCATTTTGTAATCTATATAAATGACAAAATAATAACAATCTGTCAATCTGTATAATATAACAGTAACCTACCTTGTATCCGTTTTCTTAAAATGTGTTTTTTTTTTTTGTGGCAATGTCAGTTACATTACATGACATGACCAGCCATGTAAACAGCAAAGTTGCTTGATTTACATGGCTCAAATGCAGTTGTACAGTTGTTGTGTGGTGTTGTCCTTATATTAAGTAAAACTCTCACATTATCAATCAATCTGTTTCAGATCTCACCCCACAAGAAATTCACAAGATTCGTGAAGCAATCAAGAATGCTTCATCTCTACAAGAAGTGGAGAGGCTGACGAGAATGCTCCAATCGGGCCAAATCCCTGGACAGAAACCTTTACAACCACCAATTCAGTCAAATGGCCAACGTAAGATTTGTATAAGATACCAACTATTTGGTCCAGTGGCATTTCGAACCAATGAATCCCAATATGGTGATCCTGAATCAAGCCAATGTGTTTTTGATGCTTTCTACCAAGATTACAGGACCAACAACCTTAGTGGCACACCGGATACTTAATGTGGAGAGATGGGTTGTGGTGCTACTTGGAAAAGGCCTTTATCCAGCAGCTTGCACTAAGCAGTCTCTGAAAAATATTGTTCAATTCACCATACCTATATTTTGGACATGTCAATGGCGCTATCTGTTTCAGCAGACAGCTTTTTCAAGATACTTTTATATCATTTTATTCTAACAATTTAATTATTTATGTGAATTAACATACAAGCAGCATATTTACAGCACAGTTCGACCTAAGAATGGCAAATGGAGGTCTATAGTATCGCAGCTGGAAATGGATTAACTTCAACCCGTCTAAAGACATATTTGGGCACTCCCATAGAATCTAATTAAACATTTACAACCAAATGTACTAATTCTTGTGATTCCAGAAGACGACGAGGAGGAGATGGAGACCGACCAAGCAAATGGCCAGTAAGGAGGTTACCCGCCACAAAAGTATACAGACTTTTTGTTTAGGTTGTAAGAACAGATACAACCTGATTAAGATATTTCCTTTATAAATTTAATTATATGGAGTGCGATTATTTTAAGCTGGTAAGAACAGTGTTTTAAACTACATATTTAGCTATTAAGGCAGATACTACACAGAAATCAAGGTTATTAAGCAAAAGAACAGATACACATAGTACAGATAAATGTACAGACGCCAGCACATCAAGCTACTACAATCTGTCAGATTTCTTTAATAGATTTTCAACTTTATCGCTAAAGCATTAGTTTCAAAGTTGATTGGGAAAATTTGACAGTTTCTGTGCTGGCGTCTGTACAAAACTAAAAGATGTATGTTACGAAAATAAAGTTCCGTAGTAAACAATGTCTGGATGGCATTGTTTAAAGAAAATCGAAACCTTTTTGCTGGTTTTATAACATATTCTGATGTTATCTGAAAAGAACTCCATACTACAACTGTTTTCTTAAACATTCTATTTTTCCAATAAAACCAAAATTCCATTCAATTGTCTTATTATTTCATTTCATTGTTATCATTTTCATGTCTGTACAAATTGTTTCACTTTTAAATATAATAATTCGTCATTACCAGCATCCAAGTAGACGGTATAAATTGTTTGTAGAAGTACCATTCGTCCCATTAATTCTGTTATAGAGGGTCGTTTGGTGGGCAATATAGACAGCATAGAATCCACAAGGTCCTGCATGCTCCTGTCATACATAGTCGTATCTATTGGATGTACGCTGCCGCTTGTAATTGCCTTCACCAAACCCACTAACGTCTGAAAAGCAGTCATAATTTATTAGGTTACGTACACACTGACAGGTGGCTTGCTGAGCGCCTAGAACCTATCGAGTTACCTTGCAAATAGCGAAGTGAAACGATCGCTCTAGAATTTTCGCAACCGGTCTCTTACGCGCTTGGTGCCTTCGCTAGTCGCCTAGCGTCTATCGCAAAGAGTATAATGTCTATCGAAGGATGTTAAGTCACGAGGCTCTAGACGCTAAGCAAGCCATCTGTCAGTGCGTACGTAGCCTTAGGGTTTGGTCAAATAATATAATTTGTTTATAAAGGCCCTAGAATTTGCAAGTCATCGACTGAGGAACTAACACTTGCATCAAGATTTAGGCTTATTATTCAACAGGAATCAAAAACAATAATATAATATAGCTTAATAAGCAGCTCCACGTAATTGCAGCTATTATGCCTTAAATATTGGCAATAGTTAGAATTATTCTATCACATATGAGGAAGCTGGAGTTATACACACCATGGTTTCTGAATTTTAGGTTGAGTTCGCGATAAACGCCTCTATGCTTCGCACATGCGCCTTAATTTTGATTGTTAACACTTCAACTTACCTCAGCGTCGAAAGCTCTTTTGTGAGTACACATCTCATAAAGTAAACAACCTAAAGCCCAAACGTCACTTTTACTGCAATACGGTTTTCCTTCACACAGCTCTGGAGCCAAGTAGTAAGGTGTGCCTATTACAGTCGATGTCTTCTTGGCACTGAGAAAAACAAATTCGTAGGAGATATTATCACACAACAGTCACGTACACTCAAGATAAATTCTGAGAAGATTATTAAACTCAAAAACCCTTTGCCCGATGGTATTGAACCCAGGGGGGTCTACTACGAAGTGCAAAGTGCGAATGTTCGGATCGGACCGACACATGGCCGAACCGAATATTATTGAAAAATGCGAAAAAAGTTCGGATCGGCTCAGTTGGGTCGTTACCATAGTCAATATTCGAAAGAGAGTAGGAGTGTAGGATCGGGACCGACCGAACCAAATAGTAACTTCGTAGCAGGAAACGGCCGAACGTTCGGCCGATACCACTTCGGAGTAGACCCCCAGGACTCCATGCTCAGCAAAAATGGGGGTGTGCCAACTAGACCCGTGCCTACTGCCTACCCCTTTGGGGAAAACTAGGTGTGATAATTTAATGTATTGCAACTCGGCTCACCTTGCTAACATTTTCGATATTCCGAAATCACCTATCTTGACTATAACACCATGCTTGCCAGTCAAGAGAATATTTTCCGCTTTCAAATCTCTATGAATTATATTTTTACTATGAATGTAGTTTACTCCTAACAAAACTTGGCAAAAGTAGAAAAGGATTTCCTGAAATCATAAATATGGAGAGAATAAGTTTACACGTTCGTTCCTATACCAGATAGAGTATTTTTATCTCACGAAACGACAAGCGCTTTACTAGTGGCAACCAAGTGTACAAACACGCTGTGAATGTATGCGTGAAGACAAATAGCGGCAGCACATAACACGCACTGAGACTTCAGATTTCGCCATTGTCTCGGACGGTACCGCAAACTGATGTATCGTCTTGTTGAAGCTGACTGTACCCTAGACGGTACTGTCCTCTGGATGCAGGCAGCGCGTAATCAGACGGGCGATGATCGATGTTATGAAAGAAAATATAAGGTGTAGCAGAGGCCAGAAGATGTAGATTGCGCTTTGGACGTTGTTGAATGTAGCGTACAGCAGTTTAAATACATAGGTGAGCATATTACCTGCTGTTCTAATAATTTTGGACATCTCATATACATGTATTCTGCTAGATTTCCGCTAGTGGCATATTCCATGGATATCATAACATTGTTATCAGTGTAATAGCAATCATAAAACTTGATGATATTGGGGTGATGCAGCGAAGACAGGATCTGAACTTCATTTTCTATATCCTGCAATAATGTGGGTACCTATCCAGTTAGTTATCAACAAAATCTTACCAAAATAAATATTCTGGTCCGATTAGTGTAGGTACTCACTTGTTTATGGTCTTGAAGCTTTATGTTCAATTCTATATCCTTTACTATTGTTAATTTAGTACCACCTCGCTTTTCACATAAATACACGTTCCTAGAAAACCAAAGGTTCTATGTAGATAGACCTCCGGACCTCATTTATACGTACGAAAAGCCTATACAATGGGAGATCAGCTAAAACTGGAAACGAATAGCTTGATCGTGTGTACCCACAGTAGTTTGAACCTACTTCCAAGGAAAGATTAACTACAAAAATAATTATTAATTACGTACCCGTACGTCCCTTTACCAACTGTTTTTAAAACTGTTAACTTATGACTTTTAAATCTTTTCTTTATACAATCCATTTTTGTTATTATTTCCTATTTTATCATAATTCGGAATGTCCATTAGTTTAAAATCTTAATTAATACATTATTGGGTTTTTTATCACATTAAATTCAGGTAGAGATTACACTGGCTAAAATCTAGAACTTATCCTAATAAAAATTATACTACCCGCGTAATAAAATTAAGAATAGTAAAGTAGATTGCCACAGCAAAAAATAATGTGGTAATAATTTATAAGCATGCATATATATTTTGGCTTTTCTACAAAACTTATATATTAATCAATTTAGTTCTTGTTTTTACCTAGATACCAAGCATAGTAAATACGGGTGGAGTCCACAAATCCACGTGCAAACGTGTATTTTGCGTACAGTAACGGTACCTTTACACGTATCGATTTTTTAATTAAATTATTTTCAAGATATATTTAATGGTAGCAACATTGACAAAGAACGTCAAAACTTGTGTGTCCATCTGAATAATTTATTTTGCCGGTTTTCAAAATTTCAACCATTCATACTTTTCTTGACGATATTAGTACTTACAAAATTTGCATTAGTTTTCATAAAGAAAATTAACTAATGAAGAGTGATCTAACGATGACATTATTATTACCAATTTATTAACATGATTTTCGATTTCATAGAGCCCCTTGACTAGCAGTATATTTCACGAAATCTGTCATATATTCTATCATTTCTATCCACTATCTTATTATTTGGTTTTCGTCAAGATGTTGATCACCACAACTCCCAGATTAATGGGACGTTCCTCCAAAAGTGGCAACACTACTAGTTTTATGACCCGAACTACTGCCTTCCACTCAGCTGGCTTACAAAATAAAAATTGTAAATATTAAGGCCAATAGTTTATGAAGGCCTTTATTAGCTGGCTCATTAGATAGTTATCTGAACTGTAAAGATGGGTCAAATGATGGGATCTTACGATGCGAAGAAAGTTGATCTATATATGGATGATCAACCAACATTTGACCCGCAAGCAGGATTTGATTACCAGAGAAAACCAAGACGTAAGTTTAAAATCTATAATTTAGTGAGATCCTATCATTGCAAACAGTGTCCCATGTTTTAGGGTGGATTTAAACAAAAGTTACATAATTTTAGTTTAGGTTATGTAGCAGCCAAAACAAATTGTTTTTAATACCTAAAAACTTCCAAGATTGAAGACGTACCAATAATTGCCAATATCAAAGCGAAAGACGACACACTGAACGAAATTAGCCTAAATTATTTAAAAAAACGATATGTTTACACTCACTGCTGTTGTCATTCTTTTTCAGAGATGGTAGCTCGCGAGGCAGATCTTATTTCTGCTAAGATTCCACCGAAGCACCGTGACTACTGTGCCCATCATTTGTTGGAATACCAATCATGCCGCTACAAAAACATGCCAATGATCTATAAGTGTGCCCATGAGAAACATGCCTTCTTGACCTGTGAAAAGGATGAGTATGTTGATTCAATATCACTATTATAAAGCTATAAGTACCTAGTAATAATAGTAGTTAATATATAAAAACGGTGTAAGAAAGGTGTAGAGGACCCAGTTCTACTATTTTTCTCAAGATAATTTAGTATTTTATCTAAAAACACTACCTAAACTTTTTATACTACATAAAGGGCTGATTTTTCCATTGCCAGATAACTTTTATTCGACAAATTAAATTGACGTTTGACAGTTTTTGTATGAAATAACTGTCAAAATTTCATAATAATTCCTTGAATAAAGTTATCAGATGATTGAAAAATCAGTCCTTAGTAACTTATTAAAATAAAAATATGAGAACCTTAACTAAAACTATTAACAAACTAAAATATGGCATCAAAAAAATTCCTCTCCATTGCTGTCGTGGTAATGTACCCAAGAGACTGGCGCATTGCCACATTGTATGGCAATGCTTACCCTCTGGTCAAGGTAAAAGCCAGCCCTTGGGTCATGGGAAGAGTCAACCAGCCATTTGGAGATTCTGTTAAACAAACCATGAGCACTTGGACACCACGGCCCGAGGGTTGCAACCCAGAATGGCTCAAAAATATAATTACCAACAAGGTTATACTAATATAATACTTTCGCCACTAGAGGTATTGTGGTATTTTATTGGAAAAATAATAATAAAATCACTTCAACTCTTTGATAATGGACTAGTGGAAGAAAAATACAATCACTGAATTGCAATGCTAAAATATCACTGAATAAGTCATTCTTTCATTCAATAGACATCAGCAGGATTTTTTAAATGATGAAAATTTTCTAATGAGGTTGAATGTATACCACTGTAAAAGAAGTTTGCTTCATTTTATTGTCCTGAAGTGAATATCATTTTATCAAAATTACTAGACTGAATGACTTATTTTCCTTATAACACAACTGCTAGTTAGATAAATGAAAATGTTGATTATATATTAATTGATATCATCATGCTGAAGTAAATAATAATAACAAGGTTTTGCCTGCAGTTTCTACTGCATGGAGGTTGGAAATTATCCCACAGGAACATACTACCGGGATAAAAAGTATCTTGTGTTAATCCAGGTTATAAACTATCTGGGTGCCTTTCATCCAAACATACATAAATATATTAGTAGGATTGCTTAAACATAATATGATAAAAGTGCCCAATCTAAAAATGATATGATGAGTATGTTAATGAGGAAGGTGTTAATATTACGTTTTTTTTTCAGTTATGAACTTCGCATGAAGGAGTTCGAACGTGAACGTCGTCTCAGGCTACGTGAAAAGCGTCTTGTAGGTGTTGCATAAAAATAAATCTTAATAATCCATCATGTTCAGTAGATAAATTATGTTGCTTTGAATACTGTGTAAATAGAATATATAAAACATCTTTAATATTTATTTAAAAGCCCCTTATTTTTCTTTTTTATAATCTAAAATTTATTTTCCATACTTTTGATAGGTTGAAATTATCTGTCTCACAAATCCCAGCCTACAAACTGCAAAAAGCATGATACAACCAACAACTATTAAATAGTTTTCGCTAAAAGGTCCGCGAGGTCCTTCTTATGCCAATAATACACTGCCATGTAGGCTTTATAAGGACACGTAATTTTCTGCGGGTTTGATTCCCAGGGTGGGCAAAGAATCAAACCCCGTAAAACTCAATTCTTAAGTTTTCAACGCAGTTTCATACATAATGTATGGCAGGCGATGTTATATTCTTTCATTCATTTAGTTATGATTCCTTCAACGTACAGTGATTAATTATTATTTTTACAAGCTAACTAAAATATATATACAAGTCTCTAATACGAAAAAATATAGAAAAAGGCAGGGAGCTCATTGGGCATCAAAAAAATCGTCCGCATCACTGTCAATGGGATAAGTGCCCACAATAGTGTTGCCTATCGATAGTCGACTATCGCTAAACGATCGATAGTCTATCGATAGTTGACGTCATATCAATAGTATCGATAGTCTATCGATAGTATCGATACTATCGAAGACCAGCATATGTTTAGGAGCAATACTATCGATAGTATTGATAGTATCGATAGCTCACACTATCGATAGTTTTATAAACGGCGATAGTATTGCAACTGCTGATGCGATCGTTGATATCAGGCAGTACGTAGAAAAACATATCATCCCAAAAACAGAGTTTCCTATAGAATACTGGAATCACAGTGAGAATGGTCTAAAAGAAATAGCCTTAAAATATCTACCTATACCTGCAACGTCAACTCCGTCAGAAAGAATATTTTCCAAAGCTGGTATAATTATGACCGATAGTTCGATAGTATCGATAGTTTTACAAACTATCAATAGCATTGATAGTTTTAATTATTTAATACAACGATACTATCGATAATATCGATAGTACCGATAGTATTACTTTAAAAAAAACGATACTATCGATACTATTGATAGTATTATAATGCAATAGTATCGATCCTATCGATACTATTGCTTCCAATCAATACTATTAGTTAATTTGTGATATCGATAGTATCGATAGTATCGATACTATCGATACTATCGATAGCACTATCGATATTGTTACTAGTTTTCGAGGTCAACTATCGATAGTGAAACTATCGATAGTTGGGCAACTCTAGCCCACAAGGCTGGCAGCATCACCACGTTGGGTGGCAATGCTAATTCTTTGATAAATTTATGAAATAATAATGATATTAAATAATTTATGATTTAAATTGCACTAATGTGAGTGCATCACAGAGTACGTTTTTATAGAGTGCATTTGTATTGTATGGACCCTCCAATGCCCTCCATACAAATGCACTATAAAAATGTGCGTGGGTCGGAATGTTGTTGGGCTAATCTATTGTGATTTTATATTAAAGATTCATCGTTAAAGTATAGCTATGATAATCCACTTTTTTAAATGAACGTGTAACTACCCCGTAATAAAACATCGACAACACCCTAGGTTTTTCTTTTCATTTTACGTCCGAATTCATTTCATACGCTTTGACCACAACTTGGCTCAAGTGGGGTGTCTTTTAGCTAGTGAAAATAGTAATAAGTTTGGCTTTGCTGATAAATAAATAAATGAAAGAAATATCCCGTAAAATAGTTACTCACTTTCAATTATATTTTGATAAAAGTACTTTCTTTGTTGAATAAAATAAGATTTTCCCAAAAAATCATCTAGTGGACCTCACTTATTGACTTACCATAAAGTATTTCATAGACAATTCCATTAAATGTCAACCCCATGAAGAAAATCAATAATGTTGCCAGGAATTAAAAACACTTGCTGTTACAATTTTTGACGCATTGTTTTCGTACAACAAGGATGCATTTTCAATGGCAAATAGAAGATGCTGTAATGAGAGTTACCAAGAGATTTGGCACAAGAGAATTCGCAATTAAACACTTTAATAGTCATCGCTAATAAGGTCTCCGTGACGTTTTGTGACGCAGTTGCCCATCCACAATTTTTGTAAACACGCTTGTCGAATACACAAATTCTATACGAATAGTTGAATAGGCTATTTATTGCGGAAGTAATGGCTTCCTAAATTTTAATTGCAGACATTATTTTATTATCGATAATTAAAATCAAATATGAAGATATGTCGTATTTTATGACCTGATCGAGCGCGCTATGTGAATAATTGTGTCATCCGGCTTATTCCCTTGGATATTTAATGCCGCGTCCTGTAAAAGTGCTACAAAGAGCTATCCTGAAAAAGATTGTTTGTGTCCAAGAAAATTAATTTCCATTTATGAAATAAGCCTGTTTTCATAACAAAAATCCAATGTGGTGAATGTTTCATTCAATGAAATAAGACGTGAAAATGATGACTTGCGATAGGTTTTAGTGAATCTGAGATATTAGAAATTAGTTTATTGTCATGGGTGATGCCGGCGGCACGAGTTCAGTGAAGAATAAAATGAAGGGCAAAGTGCAAGACGAAGAGGAGGAGTCCGAGGAAGAAGTGGTAGACAGTGAGGACGACGACGAGACCATTGCCAGAATACAACGAGCTCACTTTGCTCAGGCAGCGGCTATGAGCGCTCGGAGGCGCGCGGCTCCTCGGCCCAGGCCTATGAGCCACAAGCGGAAGATGGAAGCTGTGAAAAACTTTCATGATTTCACGAAGAAACTCAAAAAGGACACAGGTATTACAATTCGCAGCTTAGTTGGTAATAATGTCTTAGAATTAAGTGACTTATCAAGTGAAGACAGTAAGACAGAAAGTGATGGACTCTCAGAGGAGGAATTTGTAGTTAACCTTAATGCTGTGCAAGAATTGAATGAAGAAAATGAGAGTTACATTGACCCTGAGACTGGTGACATAGTGGAGGCGAAAAAGGGGTTACAGAGCACTAGTAAACCTCCTGAAGAGCCTCCTCCATGTCCAGAACCTGAAGTTAAACAAGAACAAGAAGAACAACCAGAGCCAGAGCAAGAGCAGGAACAAGAACAGGAACAGGAACAAGAGGAAGAAGAAGAACAACCTAAAACCCTATCAATTAGTGACCTTATTGATGAGGGCGACTTAGATAATAAAAACGTTGAAATTGCTGAAGTGGAAGAGGGTGACTTATGTCCAGAGAAATCAGCAGAAGACCTGTTAGATATTAAACAAGAGGAGAGTAGTCAGGATTTTGACATCACGGAGAAATTGAAAGAAATGGGAGAGATTAGCGTCAAGCCCATTGTTAAAAAGGAGGATGATAGTGAGGAGTCATCAAAAGATGAAGAAAAGAAGCCTGAAGACGAAGATGAGGTAAGATTGATTCTTCATTATCTTGTATGTGTTGATTTAATTGTTATGTATGTAAATAATGGTCCCATAGTTACACTATTCTTAGTATTTCTCTGTAACATT
Organism: Apamea monoglypha; assembly: GCA_911387795.2. Lineage (NCBI taxonomy): Eukaryota > Metazoa > Arthropoda > Insecta > Lepidoptera > Noctuidae > Apamea > Apamea monoglypha. Next base: position 9,687,463 of record OU426918.1, read on the forward strand.
CAGGTCAGTACTAAATTCAGACATAAAAGCCAGTTTTACTATTATTTGCGTTAGCAGTGATAAAATGCATTGAAAGTAATATAAGCAGTATGTATGGTAATAACTTTTACTGTGGAACAGACTTTTGATCTCCTGCCAATACTTGGATTAACACAAAACATGATCCTTGTTTGTTTAATAACATATTATTGCAATTTTATAACAATATTGATTAATTTTAAAGTTGTTTGTTTACCTTATCGCAATGTTGACACAACACTTATAATAGATAATTTTGTCTGCTGCTATAGTAATTTTGATAGTAATGGTTACCTATTGATAATTTGTATTGTATTGCAATATCAATGGTCCCAAATCTAACCCCTATTGGGGTAAAGAAACAACATAAACAATAGAATAGAATAGTACATTTAGTTAGGTGTTAAAATACATTCAAGCTTCCCCATATTTCACTATTTGACATGCAACATTTATATTATTAACATTCACTTAAGTACCAAAAGCCAGATCCATCAATCCAGAGCAATTCGGACAATTCTTTTCTCTGATAAAAATTCAGTCAAACTGTAGTATGTTTAATCTATTAAAAAAATATGTTTATACTATTCTAGTAATTCCTATGTTGGTTGAATAATAATGGTAACAGACTAAACAATAGTGAAGATATACCTATGTATAGTACTATGTGCTAATGACTACTAATTCATACATTCTAGTTGTTATAAATGTGATGAGATTTAGTTACGGTTATCTGAGTATAGTCATAATAATGTCCCCTGTACAAGATCATAATTTGATCCTTAAAATGTTATTGATATTGTTTACACAATTATGTTAGTTCTATCCATGAAACTTGAAAAATTATTCTGCTTTAATATTATTGTTATAATTCAGAGTCTGATACTTATGTATTTGACTTATATTACAATAGTTCTTACTCAAAGACCCATTTCTTTTTTTGTTTGAATAAACTACACATGCATAAACTCACTCCTTAACATGAGGATAGGCAGAATCTACAGAACGCCACCTGCTTCGATCTTTGTATACTCCTTTTGCCTCGAAATAAACAAATAAACTATTTGACAATTATTGCTGTTAGTAGGTAATAGGGGCAATAAAAACATGAGTAATTTTCAAAGTACATTACAGTATCTACCTAAGTTAACATTGACCAGAATCACTTATTGTATTACATTACTAGGTACTAAGACATAATCTGGTACAATAGTCAAAGTTTCTATCAACTACCTAATGCAAGGCAAACTACCTAATCATGATCATAGAATTATTGTTTAGACCTCTAGGCTACAACGTCATTAAATATGGAGAAAAAAAATAAGTTACTTATAATTGTATATATTGCAGAAGAAACCGGTGAATACCAATGCTGTAAATGTACGTCGAAATATCAGGGAAGTCATGGATGAGAAGAACTTGGATGCTTCAACACTTGCTGCTCAGAGACAGGAATCCGAGAGATTGGCTCGAGTTCAGGAACAACAAAGAATCATCAGAGAGGTATGACTATATTAATTTTGTACTCTATGGAAGAATGGAAGTCCAACTAATAAATTACTGATTTTCATCTTATATTTTCTGTCATTACTGGACACAGGCCTCCCCCAAATGTATTCTATGTAAACCTGTTTTTTTTTTACTAGCATTCTCTGTCTCACTTCTGGCCAAAGGCCTCCTTCCACTCCTTCCATATTTCGCGAGCCCGCACGTCCTCCTTCCGGTTTTGACGGAATTTATGTATAATCAGAAATTATGTTTTAGAAAATGAAGATTGCTAAAATAATGAAAAGGTGTTTCTAATGTATGTCTTGTTTTAAACAGGTACAAAGGCAAATAGCAATTAATAGACAAAATAAAATTCACCAGAAAACTATATCGCTGTTGCAAGGAGGATCATCAATTCTGAAGAAGTCTCTTCCTGGGCAGAAACTAAAGTATGTAGCATAACTTCAAAATATTAATATTAGATGAAAATTCAAAATCTAATTGGTGTTCTGTTCTTGTTTTTAGTTTACCAAATACAGTGCTAGTGAAATTACCATCAGGTGAAACAAAAAAGACATTAAAAGCTGGCCAAGTTGAAGTAACTAAGTTGTTGAAACCTACAACGTCTGGTGCCCAAAAACCAGGGAAATCTGATCAGAAGGCTGACAAGAAAGAGGTAGGAAAACTATAATTATGATGATATCTTTTATAAACCGACTTTTTAGTTAAAGTTCACCAGCCAGTATTACTCTTGAAGCTGTTTGAGTTTCCTAAAACACTTTCCCACACACAAGGTTGATTTTAATATCATCCATTTTGAAAATTGCTAGTTTATATTGAAAACTAGTACATGTAGATTTTCTTTTAACCTCCCATATAATATTGTGCATGCAGTCTGCATTTCAGTGAGTTTACATAATAAATTCAAAAAGTTAACACGTAATTTTAATGTGTAGGTTGTAGAGATAGTTGATAGCAGCAGTGGTGAGGAGTCTTCGTCTTCGTCATCTGATTCTGATGATTGCATAATGCTGTCAGATTCAGAAGTGCCGCCTAGTCCTGAAGCCGAAGAGGATCCTGGTAACTCAGGTAAGACTCTTACAATTGAAAGAATATCATGATGTAATTCCTTGTAAAATATTTATTTAGTCTTGCTCTGGTGTTGTGAGAAGGAAGTCTTACAAATAGAGATACTTATTTAGCGTCATAGCGTCACTTTGGCGTTGCATGTCCGAAAGATAAAAAACCCATTGATTTAATTGACCATCACGCTACGCGCTTTGCCCTCTCGGTGTTGGGGGAAATCGGCTTTTCCCACACACAGATGAGTGGCTTGTGTCCCAGCGGTGGGAATGTTACCTATAGGCCGATTACGGGTTGTAAAGATGCATATTAAGTCCGTTCCTGATCTATTCGAATTTTATTCTAAAAGTTAATTTCTGAACCTGTAAGTGTTGTAAGTGTCATGCGGATTAAATCACGCATGCGGGATTGTACGTATGCTGGCACCCGCAATGTATATTTTTTTCATATTATGTGTTCATTATGACGCTTGCTACAAACACGCGCGAGGCGGTTTTTGTGTTTGGTTGGCCTTGCATGCGGATCCATCCCGCATAACACTTGAAAGTAATAAGTATGAAAATATTTCTCTTTGTTTTCAAGGTCTCCATGTGAATGATGCGTATAACATCCCAGATGAACAAGGCCGTGTGTTAATCAATATTGGTCACCCGGAAAATGATGAGGACATATTCTTGGCACCACAAATTGCTAGAGTTATCAAACCTCATCAGGTAAATCTCATTACCAATTATAGATGATTTATTTTATAACTAGCTGTTGCCCGCGACTTCGTTTGCGCTCCAGGATGAAAATTCTATGTCCTTACCCAGTTCATGGTCTCACTTTTGAATTTATAATATTAGTTAGGATGTTATCGAGGGGCCCGTGGCTAAATAATAACAGGCGCACAGGTCGATCGATCAAGTTAAGCTACGCTTGCCGCGGTTGGTCTATGGATGGGTGACCATCTTTACACACCGAGACCCCTCCGTTACGGGTAGTCAGAAGCCCGAAAGTCTGACAACCAGTCTTACCAAGGGGTATCGTATTACCCAGTAACTGGGTTGTAGAGGTCAGATAGGCAGTCGTTCCATGTAAAATACTGGTATTCAGCTGAATCCGGTTAGACTGGAAGCCGACCCCAACGTAGTTGGGAAAAGGCTAGGCAGATGATGATGAGTTAGGATGTTATCATGGTCTATGGTGTTAACTACCGTATCGTTAATATTTTAACTGTACTTTTTGTTTTAAACGGACAGATCCAATTTAAGAGACATTGATATTAAAATTTTCAATTATGGTCTCAATAGATGTAAATAAACACTTCCTGTATGTGATTTGTCTGTGTTCCAGATTGGCGGTGTAAGATTTCTATTCGATAACATTATAGAATCTGTTGAACGATTCTCGACATCATCAGGCTTTGGATGTATATTGGCACATTCAATGGGCCTTGGCAAGACGTTACAAATTGTATGCTTCTGTGATATATTCCTTCGCCACACGTCATCTAAAACTGTGTTGTGTATCATGCCAATCAACACACTTCAGAATTGGGTAAGTGTCCTAGTATGAGGCTAGTAGTAGCTGATAGAGCGATTATTGTTAATGTAACTTTCAATGCGATTTGTTTGGAACTTGATTGAGTTTTTTTCCAAAAATACTTTTCTAAAGTTCACTTAGAAGACTTATCTAGTTTCAGTCTGTCCGCGACGCGAGTTCTTTTTTCTAAACCCTCCATACCATTGAGACTTCGCAGGTCAATGCCAAATGTATGCTTCATACGCTTACAGCCCAAATGCTAAATTAAGGTACTCTGAACATAGTTGGATTGAAGTTCGATTCTGCCTGTAGTCACTATTCAACACGTCGAAGACCCATCCTTTCTTACCAAAGGCAATGAACACATGATTGTGTGTGATATTCCTAAAATCAATTCTGTGTAATGTTTCAGGTAGCAGAATTTAACATGTGGTTGCCATTTGACGCGAACACAAGTCCGTTGTCAGCCCACGGCGAGGTGCGACCGAGGAACTTCCCTATCTATGTGCTCAACGACAGTCACAAAACGTTACAAATGCGAGCCAAAGTCGTGAAGGTATGCATTTTTTTAAACTATGGGACATTATATTAAAACGTTGAATTGTCACAGATCTTATTGAGTATAATACAAGGTGGGAGGGACATCGACGCACAAACTATATACTGTTATATAAAAAAAAAAACTACCGTTTCATAGAAAACTGCAATACCTCTACGCGGTCAAAATGCACGGAACAGCATTTTTTTTTTTAAATAACTGCCTGAAAATGTCACCCCATGAGTTTCAGACTCATGTAATGAATCCATGGTAACAGGTTGGGCGTCTGCTTCTTTAAAAGTTGGAATAATAGAAGGATACAGCTGTCTATTTACATCCTTATGTTAAAGGCAGTTTTAACTTTTAAAATTGTCAGTGTTACTATAATATTAATTTTTATTTTGTAGGATTGGACTAACTCAGGTGGAGTTCTTATGATAGGTTACGAGTTATACCGACTACTCAGTATGAAGAAAGATAAGAAACCTCGTAAGAAAAGAAAAGCTGACGCTAAATTGGAAGCAGAAAAGGAGAAAGATGAGAAAAGGTCGGATCCGCCTACGGAAGATACACAGGTAAGAGATTGTCAATATTGTACCCTTATTTTTGGACCATTTTTTTTATTAAATTCATTGGTATACTATCCTGCGACACGACTAACATGCTGCCAACACATGTATGCGTAAAGGTGCATGAAACTGCAGCCGATAACTTACCAAAACTACAGATTTTCCCAATTTTGTTGATGTAATTATAAGGACAATCCACCAACCCGCACTTGACCCGCGTAATGGATTTCGGCCATCCCCTCTCACAGAGAAGAGGTCTGTGTCCCCACACAGGCCCTTTCTCTGTGAGAGGGAATGGCACAACAAATGGAAACAGTGGGGAATGTCGGCTGGTAATTTTACCATATATAGATCAGATAGGTTGAATATTTTATGCTATAAGACGATTAATTTTCTCTTCGTTTCTTTTGAGAATACATATTACAAGTTATTTTATTCTCTGTAAAGGCTTCTGAAGAATCGAAGCTGGATAAAGACGATGGCGACAGTCAGGCGAAGCCCGATGATACGAAGGACGACATAAAGAAGGAAGAGAAAAAGGAGGACAATGCCAATGATGAAGATAAGAAACTTTTGGATGGTAAGCATACTGAGCATTACTTAAACTAAACTTGGACTGTTGATCGTATTCAGTAACTTGACAGTTCAAAGCAAAATAATAATAAATAATGTATTTCGGACTCTCACACATCCATATTATTGCTAGTAGCACAAAATACTTATGAACTAAGTTAGTATACAAATATTAGTTAGTATATAAATAATGTTACCATACTAACATTTCCGCTATCAAAGCCTATTGTTGGGATAGAGAACTTTGCGAAAAGAATGAATGGTATAAATAGTTGAATTTCTATAAATACCAAAAAATGTGTTTGTTCTATTGGAATATATCAATTAATTATTTTAAGTCTTAAAACCCGACGCACGTCAAAATAACGTTTTAATTTTTAACTCTACGGTCAATCGTAAAATTATTTTATGCATGAATGCCTTGTTCAATTTTGGCTCGTCTGAAAATTTAAAAAATACAGCAGATTTTTTTTTATAACCGCCCAGCAATTTCTCCGCTCTGGGGTCTAGAACCAAGGCCTAAATTAAGGGCAACAGTTTTTGCGTCAATGTACCTTATACCCTGTAGACTAGAGAGAACACAAAATCGTAGATTTAACCATTAATTTGTATTTACAGAAATGTACGAAGCCTTGGTAAAGCCAGGCCCAGATTTGGTGATATGTGACGAAGGACACCGAATTAAGAATTCCCATTCGAATATTTCCTACGCATTGAAGCAAATGAGGACGAAGCGAAGAGTAGTGTTAACAGGTATGACTGTGTACTGTAAGTAATAACAGGCTGGTGTCCACCACTCCAGGTCAATGCGCGTATTTTGCTTACGGGACTGTACACTAAAAGCATTAATTTGCAAACACAGTTTTTTTTCTGGTTACATAAGTATAATTCTTGGTCAAAAGGACATGATATTTTGTTTACCTAACGATTTTATCTTATGTGCTTATATTATTAATGTCAGAATGCAAAAATTGTGGTCTATCGTTAAGCATATTCGTGGCACAAGAGATTAATTGAGAATAGAGCAACAAAACTCAGATAATTTTAGCACATTCTAGACTTAATGCGTCAAGCGAGTGATCTGATGACTCAAAGGGAATGTAAATTACTAAGTCTGGTGAAGGTACCTCACAAACTAGTTTCTTTTTTTTTTCAATTTTATAATTTTTTTATTCAGGCTATCCTTTGCAAAACAACTTGCTGGAGTACTGGTGTATGGTGGACTTCGTGCGTCCGAACTACCTCGGTAGCAAAACGGAGTTTTGTAACATGTTCGAGCGCCCCATTCAGAACGGACAGTGCATAGACTCGACTCCTCAGGACATACGGCTCATGAGGTATCGGGCCCACGTGCTGCATTCACTACTTGTTGGTTTTGTACAAAGGTAAGATATCAAACAACAGCATTAACTTTTTTCATGTCTTGTTTCCTATATGCCGTGGACAGGCATTGCAGTCCTAAGATAAATATTATATTCTGATCAAGACTGACTGCATCCGGTTAGACTGGAAGCCAACCCCAACATAGTTGGGAAAAGGCTAGGCAGATGATGATGATCAAGACCTATGAGTCAATCTGATTATCTCGCTAGGAACTTAATGCTGTACTAGCAGGTTACCGTATTACAAAAAAGAATTGCCGTTTTGCAATTGGTATACCCAAAATGAAAAAAAATATACCGCATTCTCGTTTACTCCCGAGAGAGTTCTTCAGAACAACGTTTGCGTCAACAAATCATATTGGCCATAACAACCATTCGACAAAACCGACAGGCTTTTAACAGGCTGAGAAGGAATGGGCCAGATCGGTGTTGGGATATTGAGGTGTCCTAAACATATTTACACTAGTAATTTATTTACAGACGATCGCATGCAGTTCTGCAGTCTACGCTACCTCAAAAGGAAGAATACGTGCTCCTAGTGCGAATGACACCGCTTCAACGTAAACTCTACGAAAGGTTCATGAACGAAGTAGTCCGCTCCACTTCAGTGCCAAATCCTTTGAAAGCTTTCGCAATTTGCTGTAAGGTATGTAATATTTCACTGTCATGAATAGATGACATTTTCTTTATTCTACTCACCATACCAGTACTCCACGTGTACACGGAATAAAGCCCTTTTTAAAGACGATCTTGAATGTAAATTCCCATAACCAACGAGCTTGTAATGATGATTAAAAAATACCCAATACCCAACTTCGTTCCTCTAATTATTTATGCAGAAATATGAGAGAATTTATATTCTGCCTACTTGTTCGACCATACTTTTATATTCTTTGGCTTATTTTAATTTAATTTAATATTTGGATTGTTTTAAACTTTTCATTACGGACGCTTTTAACGTTCTGCATCGTTCTCACATGCATTCTTTTAATATGAATGATGTAACTAATACTTTGTAACCATATTTTGATTTAAAAGAGTGTCCATGGAGTTTCTTGCCCATTCTTCTCCATAGGTACCTACTACGCTTTGGAATGGGCAACTAGCTTCATTTTTCTGACTGACCGACCCCTTGACAATTCAAAAGTGCCTGTAATTGGTTTAATTGAAATAAATACTTTGAGTTTGAGTTTGATTCTTTTATTTCAGATGTTAGTGATACAATGATTTGTTTTATTAGTACAGACACCAACAATACACTGATTGCTGTAATGTTCTATTTTTACTTAAAAAAATGTTTTTGTGAACTGCAAACATTTATTTTTTTCTGAAATAAAATTATTTATTTATTATCATAAACTTATTATAATATACTTCTTAGATTTGGAATCACCCCGACGTCCTATACAATTTCCTCAAGAAGCGTAGTGAAGTGAACGCCGCTATTGAAGAGGACTTAGATTTAGAGGAGATTGGTGGCGTTACGAAAGCTGGCCGCGCAAGAAACATGAAGGGAACGCCGGGTCGACGACCAGGAAAACCACGGGTAAGAGACGATATGTAAAAGCTTAAGTTTTTTATGTATTACTACAGCCGTTGACACAATTAAGATGCAATGATATGAGATTAGATTAGCCAAAACATTCATTAGTTAATTTATTTTTATTTATTCACACTATACACAAAGTCCCAGACTAAGACTAGACTTAAATAATGAGTACATGACCATGTTAGGGCACAGCAAGTTAACTTGTAACTACTTATAACACAAAATATTGCTTACAAGAATATCACGACATTTACATAGATTAGGAACGTTCACGTCTATAGGCATAAAACTTTATACAAATTATTATAGGAATTGTTGTATGCCATAATAATTACAGAAACAATTAAAATGCCATTATGTCTCACGTGGATCCACATTCCAGCAGCATACGAAGGGTTAACATACATATATATTTTGTGCTTTATTGTAATTCTTTAATACTGTAACAATATCTTTTTTAGAGTAATCAGTTTAATCTAGCTTATAATATTTATTATTATTTTAGGGTGCATCCAAAAAGCCAGCAGCGACCATACCGCCTAACACAACCACTGGTCCGATAGCGCCGCGCCCAGATGCCAACATTTATGGCAACGCGCCCTACCCTAATGCCCCGTACGGTCCACCGCCCAACTCGTTCAGACCAGACCAACCTTCCGGTTCCTACCCACCGTACCATAACTATCAGAATCCGGGTCCTGGGTACTACCCACCCAATCAAGGATATAACCAAAACTACGATGGTAACAACTACTACCAGCAGCAACCGCCGTACGGCAGTAACTACCCTAATCAGTATTCACAAAACATGCCCCCTGAAAGTGGACAAGGTTATAACCAGAACTATTGGGGTAATGGAAACTACTATGGCAACACTGGGTATTACAACAATCCTCAGTATCAACAAAATAATCAGCCACCACAAGACTTCAGAGGCAACCCTCCGCCTGAATACAATAATTCTCAGCATTACCCACCGAACTACAACGCACCGCCGAACGATCAGCCGTACCCTGGCAATGCGATGCAACCCTACTCGAATAATCAAGATAATTACACTGGTAACCAACAAAGACCGCCATATCAAGGGTATCATAATCATCCTGGATACTCTGAGTATAACTCCAACGCGCCACAGGGATCTTATAATACTCCTAATAATCCTGGGCCTCAAGGATATCCGAATCAACCATATCCTCCACCATATGCTGCCAACACTTCTGGATATGGAAATAATACAACTCCGTATAACCAGTACGACAATCATCCTACCAATTACCCAGGCTTCACCAACAATATGCCTTCCAGCCAAACTGATCCACATGTGCCACCTCAACCTGCTATTAAAAGCGAGCCTAACACTGTTCCTAGTAATTACCCAGCTATTGACGTCAAAACAGAACCTAATGTACCGCAAACACAAAATACAAACCCAGTGCCATTTGGTAATCCTGCGTATGGATATCTTCCAAATACGCCATCTTACCCTGAACAGCAAGAAAGCAACTCTAATGGCAACAACTACCCATGTTCATATCAGAATTTCCCACACCTTGAAACTAAACCACCTATGGGTAGTGCCAGTTCTGGCAGTCCAGTAACATCATGGCCTATAACTGAACTAAAGACTGAAATTGATAAACTAAAACTTGAAGAAAAAACCGAGATGAAATCGGAGTCTGATGGTGAAGTCAAAATAGAAGACTTGGATACAAAGAAAATAGTGAAAGATGAAACGAAGAAGATAAATAAAAACCAGCCTCTTCTTTTGAAAGATTCCAGATCGGAATCTGGTAAAAAGAAAGATAAGGACTCCAAAACAGATGGAGGAAGAAGTGATGGATCTGAATCAGAAGAAGAAATGCCGAAGGGGAAAAATAAACAAAAGGGTAAAGGGAAGGATAGTAAAAAGTCAAAGGCGAAGAGTAAACCGAAAGCTAAGGGAAGAAACGATAGGAAGACGTCGAAAGAAAAGAATAACGAGGACTCTGAATCTGAAGAGAGTGAGAAGGAAGAGAAAATGAATAGAGAAGAAGAATTAGCGATGGTCAAGAAAGCTGAAGAAATGACATACGACTGGGCCGCTGAATTGCTAAAAGATTACATTCCTGGGATTATTGAAAATTCTTCAAAAATGGAATTGTTCTTTTACATATTGAATGAGAGCATAAAGCTTGGAGATAGGCTACTGTTGTTTAGCCAGAGTTTATTCACATTAAATCTCATTGAAGACTTTTTAGAAAAGAATTACATTCCTGGGACAAATTGTCTTTGGGAGAGAAATACAAACTACTATCGTAAGTATTGTTCCGGAAACTAAAATTAATGTTTGTTAGCCAAGCTTATATTCATAAGTCATATTCTTTCAGGCTTGGATGGTTCAACACATGCTTTAGAGCGGGAGAAGCTAATTAATGAGTTCAACGCTAACCCGCACATATACTTGTTCCTCGTATCGACTCGTGCCGGGTCGCTCGGTATCAATCTCGTTGGCGCCAACAGGGTAATCGTGTTTGATGCCAGTTGGAACCCTTGCCACGACACGCAGGCTGTTTGTCGTGTTTATAGGCAAGTATTTATTATATTTGACACAATTCAGCATATTACCTAATATATATTATAACTGGCGAAATCGGGATTAAAGGCGTTATGTTATGTTATAAAGAGCGCTTTTGAGACATTGAGGTTATCTCTACGCTTATAATTCACTATCTCATTACTTTTTTCGCTATAATAATCGTGTAAGTACATTTTTCATGTCATTTTTTTAACTTTTCTCATAATAAACGCAATATTATTCAGATACGGACAAAGAAAACCGTGCTTCGTTTATCGTTTCGTGATGGACTGCTGTCTCGAGAAGAAGATTTACGACCGTCAGATCAACAAGCAAGGCATGGCTGACCGAGTCGTCGACGAGTGCAATCCCGACGCTGTTCTTTCTATGAAAGAAATCACCAATCTATGCTTCGATAATGATGAGAAGGTAACTTAATAACAACGTATTGTAATTGTTAAGGGGCCTTTTACAGTCCACTAGCGCCGCCAATCGAAAAAATGTCATAACTCGTAAATAGAATCAAAAATACAAAATGTGGTCTATTATTACTGTAGAAAAGGCAATAACGTAATTTTATAACACATGTTCTATGTTCTATGTTATGGGATTGGTTTCCGCACTTAGTCCTTCAGGTGGACCATTGTACGTGGGCCATGGCGGCCGTCGGTGGTTTATTCCAACCAGCCCACCTCCCTCCAGAAGCTTATTAGGTCTCCTGGTCTGTTAAGAACATCTGTGTATGATCTGGGTGTCCCGAGGGTTTCCGACCTAATCTGGGTGATGCCTGTGCACTCAAAGAGCACATGCGCGACGGTCTCATCAGCCTCCATGCAGGCTCTGCACAGGGGGCTGTCCGTTATACCAATCGTGTGAAAGTGTTTGTTTAGTGAGCAGTGTCCCGTGATGGTCCCCGTCACCAGGCGCAGGCCTTTCCTATCCAGGCGTAGTAATCTTTTAGTTAGCTTGCCATCTAGTGATGGCATGGCCTCCTTGGACTGCCTGCAGCCCGGTGACGAGGACCACCAGTTCTCCGCTTGTGTATGGGTGTGCTCCTGTAGCCACCTGCGTAGCTGATTGAAGGGGATGGGCACGACTGGTTCTGGACCATAGACTGACGTGCTGGATGCCCTTCTGGCCAGCTCGTCAGCCGCATCGTTACCTAGTGATTCACTGTGTCCTCTTATCCATTGTAGTGTCACTGTGTTGCGGCTTGATACAGTCACCTGTTCAAGCGCCTTGTGACATTCTAGTATTAGATGCGATTGTCAACACTTGAAATATAGCTGTTTAGCTAAATCGTGCATTTGTAACAAAAACGGCAGTTTATGTTTTGAATGCACGATTTAGCTAAACAGCTATATTTCAAGTGTTGATAAGGTGTTATACAATTACGTTATTGCCTTTTCCACAGTAATAATAGAACATATTTTGTATTTTTGATTCTATTTACGAGTTATGACATTTTTTCGATTGGCGGCGCTAGTGGACTGTAAGAGGCCTCTTAAAAGGATTATTATTACTGTTGAACGTAGTTGTAGAGTACACGCTGCGCAATAACGACGCTGTTTCACTGACCCTGACGAGTTTCCATAAAATTATGTTACCTACTCTACGCTAGCGCAGCTTATGTATTCACGCAGCGTGTACGTGTCTTAGCGCGACGTCAACGACTTCGCTGGGTATACGCTTAGTCCAAAGACATTCTTGGGCCTAGTCGATCTCAATGTATCTGTGAAAGGTTGAATTAGATATTAAATACTTTAAAAAATATCTTTTACATTTCCCGACAATCCATTGCAACCTCCATAGTCGGGGTGTTCGGAAAGAAAAAAACGAATCGTAAGAAATACGATAAGCCGAAATTATCAATCTTACTGCTTACGAGTCAACATTTTCTTTTTTATAGGAATCCGAAATCAAAGATCTGTCTGAGCATAAAGATAAGTACATCGATGTGCTGATGCAAGGTGTTATATCGGAACACGGGAGGATGTTGAGCAAGGAACCGTTCCAACACGAGTCCCTACTTGTTGATAGAAAAGAGAAAAAGTTATCTAGTGCTGAAAAGAGGTTGGCGCAAAGAGGGTGAGTTTAGATTTGATTTTATTTGATACAAGCAATTTTAATTTTACTAAAATTATTACGTGATAATTATTTTAACAGTAAGAATACTGTTGATTGTATTTTACACAAGTTCGTTCCATTTTCTTAAAGTCTGATATAAAAGTTTTTATATCATTACTAGCTTCTGCCCGCGGCTTCGTCCGCGTGGAATTTTTGGTTCCTCCGACCCGACCCGTCGCAACGCGTCGCCTGCCCGCGGTATTACTTTTTCGCTTAGCGTTTTTCTTTCTTTCGGACTTTTTTTATTTCTGCTCGGCTCCGAAGAGTCGTAGCGTTATGTTAAATAATTCCTTTGCCTTTCTCAAGAATTGGGCTATCAATCAAATGCAAAAATATTTTTTCATAATAATATCAGACTGGTAGTTCCAGAGATCGCCTTCAAACAAATAAACTCTTCAGCTTTATTATTATTACCTCAACTTGAGATAGTTAGAAATAATCGTAAACCAGAATTACGAAAAGGAGAAGGAACGGAGTATACGTATTTAAAACAACCAAAACCAATAGAAATCAATAAAACGACATCCAATCAATTTACATCACCCAATGGCAACACCGACAATGTCATTAATTCGCGTAAAGTATGAACACCGTGAGTCAGAAAAATTACGTATTTGTGCAACGCCATCTATGGGTAAATGGATAAAACCTCTGCACAAAGCATGAGTAGTTGGATTCGTGAATGTTTTAGCGGCATTTTGCGTTTTAGTAATTTTCTATTATCGCCGAAACTATATGACCAATTGACATACTATATAGTAAAGGGTAAATTTTATCTCTATAATGTCCTTGTGATCATAAAATAATTTATTTTGATAAGGATTCTTAATTAAAATTATATTTTCATCCAAACGTAAGCATGTGAAAAAAAAAAAATTAAAACATAAAACTGATATTAAAATATAAAATATCAAAGATAGAAATATGGTGTCGCGGAATTTTTTGTAGGACTATTTTAGGCGGACCAGATTGACATACATTGTTTTTAGTTATATACAACTGTTGAGGCAGCGCATGCAAATAATTCTGTTTTAAGAGCTATTTCTTTCCGACTTGCTAGACAAAAGTTGTGATAGCTCAGCTAAAATGCATGATGTAAACATAATTTATAGCCTATAGCACTCACACATAATGTACCTTTCTACCAGTGAAAACCTTTTTAGAATTGGATTATAAACTCCGGAGATTACCCCCTACATACAAACAAACAAACAAATTTTACCTCTTTATAATATTAGTATAGATTCATCGTTTATCTATATTAGTATAGATTAATGTTTCAACTCGTGCATTATGTCCAATAATAACAAACCAGTGCTGTTGTTGAATTTATAAATGAATATTCAAAGAAAAAAAAATAGTTATGGTTATTGTGCATCGAAATCACAATAGGACTGGCCTTATCTGGACTTATTCTAACTGATGTATCTTGTTCATTTATTTACCTGATTTATCTTGACTGGAGTCTGTACGAAGATTGTGAATGCTGTATAATATGGACTGTAAATAGTCTTCTGAAATAAAATATTTATTATTTGTTTATCCAGATACGAGCTAGAAAAGAAAGCAGCATTAGCACCAAAGCCGACAACGGCATACCGTACAGTGCGCACGGCTGACGGCAGCCTGGTGCAGCGGCCCGTGGCGTCCGTGCGGCCCATGCAGCACGGCGCGCGCTGGATCCCGGCCGACGTGTGGCGGCGCCAGGGCATGACGGCGCAGGAGATGACGCTGCCGCTAGGTAATGTTCCGTCATGAAAAATTATCTGGGGTCATATGATTAATGCCATCATTTTTCCAGTACGAGAGAGATACGGGAGCGATGACCGATAGCACCACCCCTTTTTCTCACCGGAACAATTGTGGCATTAAAATACCATGTTAGATATTTTATTACATTCCCATGTTCAATTAATATTTTCACACCAGAACCCGGGTAGAATATGACGGATACCTAATGATGTATTTTATATTTGTCAATTTATGTAGTCACCCATATTTCGGTGAATAAATGATTCTTATAGTACGTATACTTTACTTATACTTGATAATTCCACCCTTATTCTCTCGAGTCAGCACAAACTATTAATTTAACCTGTCGATAGCTACCAGGGAGCACCCTTTGCTAGAGAGATTGTATAGTAAATATTATTGGTAATTTGAAATGCTTGTCTTACAGATGTTGTAATACCGACGAACTCAGCCGAGAAGACGAACATAGTTTTGAAGGCGGGACAGCGTGTCATGGTACTGAAATCACCAAAAGGAATTTATATGCAGCTAGAGTCCGGTAAAATTATTGCCATCAAGACATCGTTCAAAGGATTAGGACAAAAAGGCGCAGATAACAAAGACAACAGCCCCATAGGGAAGAAAGGTAAGCCTTCGTTTGTGATTCGTTAAATGCAGCTTTTTAATAGTTTTATAACATTTGAATAATGTGTTTTTGTTTTAGTTTTAGGTAGTCGCCCGGTGGCTAACATACCAGGCTCTTTGAAGAATAATTCGGCAATTACAATTACATCAAAAACAGGCCCCAGACCTGGTTTTCACAGAATACTGCGGCCTTCTATAATAGGACAAAACAAAATGAGACCCATGATGCCTGGTCAAAAAATATCCGATATCAGGAGTCGACTGGGTGAACTCAGATCATATTCAAGTTTGCGTCCGAAATCACCTCTAGCAGGCAGATTATTACGACCCAATCTACCTGGTTCCGTGAGTATAACAAAAATCCCGAGAGAACCCAAAAAACCTGAAGCTGACGGTAATGACTCCGGTTCTACAAGTAAGAGGGAAGTAAACTCTGATGAAGATACTCAAGTATTAGATAGTGATGAGGAGGATGACAACAAACAACAGAGTTCGAAGCCATCGTCTGATGTAGAACAAGATAAGAATAAACCAGAAACTCCAGAATCTTCTAAGCCTAGTGAAGAAGAAAAACCAAGTACAACACCTGGCAAGGATTCGAATCCTGAACCAGAACCCATAGTCTTAACGACGGATGAAAAATTGCTCTCGGAGGATGTTCTAGAAAATAAGACGATAGAAGATAACTCCATTGAGCAATCTAAAATACCAGATATGTCAAAAGTGGATGCGGCAGATTTGAGCCGCACTGCTGATGCTGTTGAAAGAAAAATTAATCCGCTGAAGAATTATAGGCATCAGAGGCCGGGTGGTCGGCCGTCGCTAGAATCAAGTCTCAGTCAGCTAGAAAGGACTGCGAGCGTTTTGAACAAAGAGGGGATGCCAGACTTCCGTCGAAACTTGGATGACATTACGCAGTCGTATTCTCCGACCGGTGAAGAGAAGCCTGGAGCCAAGACGAAGAAGCGTCGGTCGCCTGCTAAACCTGATACTGTGCCTGAACCTGTTCTGAGTGTTCCGCCCGCGCCCGTTCCTATGCCTCACAGTGTGTCGAGTTTATTGGGCCCGGCGGCCGCACCGCGCATTCGCAAGCCAGAGCCCGCGCCGCACGCCTCGCCCGCGTCCCCGCTGGCCAGCCCGCAGCACGCCGGGCCGCACGCGCGGCTCGCGGCGCGCCCGCACGAGCCGCCCGCGCACGCCCACATGCCCCTCAGCCTCAGCCACCCCGCGATGATGAGCGGCGGCACAGCAGTGCCCGCCGACTTGTCCAAGCCGTCGGCCCCGGGCGCCATGCCGCTCGGGCCGCTCGGGCCGCACGGGCCGCACGGGCCGCACGGGCCGCCCGCGCCGCCCGGACAGGCCTACCCCGTCGGGAACCCTCCCCCGGAAGGACCCTACGCTCAGTACCCAGGTAAGGGCCCCTTATCCTTTAATTATACTGGTATTTCCTTAATGGGACCAGCACAGCTTTTCACAACCGCTCGATTCCACAGCAAGTTTATTCGAAATGAGAAAAACATAATTTTATATTATATAATTTTAATATGACCATTAGAGAGCAGTGGTGGCCCAGTAGTAACGGCCGCGACTTACGAGCTGTAGGTCGTAGGTTCGACCCAGGGTATCCCTGGTCGGGCTTGGGTTCTGCTTTGGCTGCTCTGGGGGACCGCCTAAGACGATTGTTCAACAGCTGCCTCCGTGCGGGCGTGTTTCCCTCCGGCTGGAAGGAAGCTGGATTGGTCTTGTTGAGGAAGGACGCCAGGGACTCAGTCTCCATCTGCATACCGCCCCATTGCCTGCTCGACGAGGTTTCTAAACTATTCGAAAGAACAGTTGCCGAAAGGCTCGTCGGGCATCTATCACGAGTTGGTCTCGACCTCGCCGATTGCCAGTATGGCTTCCGGCAGCAGCGTTCTACTGTGGATGCGATCCTACGCGTCCGCTCGCTGTCGGAACAGGTGTTCTGGGGTGGAATGGTGTTGGCGGTAAGTTTGGATATCGTCAACGCCTTTAACTCTCTGCCTTGGCATGCGTGCATGCCAAGGCAGAGAGTTAAAGGCACTCTGTGATGTTCAAGTGCCGTCCTAATGGACGGCACTTGAACATCACAGAGTGCCTCCTTACCTACAGTGCATCTTCGGGGCCTACCTTAGAGACCGGCACATTCACTATGTGGGTCGGGACGGTAGCGTTCATCGCAGGGAGGTTACGTGTGGGGTTCCGCAGGGAGCAGTTTTAGGTCCTTGTAGAACCTCGCTTACGATGTGGTACTGCGTGTCGACCTCCCCGTTGGCATTGATGTCGTTTGTTACGTGGACGACACGCTGGTGTTGGCCGGCGGGGACACCTTCGATGAGACCATTCAGCTTGCCGAGCTCGGAGTGGCAAAAGTCGTGGCCTCGATCCGCAGGCTGGGTTTAGAGATAGCGCCTCATAAGACTGAAGCATTTTGGTTTCACAAACTACCGAGGAGCAGAGAGCCACCCAGCTCATTGGTCAGAGTGGAAAATGCGCAAGTCCAGGTGGGTTGATACATTAAGTATCTCGGCCTAACCCTAGACGGTCGGTGGGGCTTCGAAGAGCATTTTGAGCGCCTGGTTCCCCGAGTAAGAAAGGCAGTGGGTGCTTTGCACAGACTGTTGCCAAATCTCGGTGGACCCCGAGAAGAAGTTCGCCGCCTCTACGCGGGTGTCGTGCGATCGATGGTCCTTTATGAGGCACCTGTTTGGTTAATTAGGCTGTCAGGTGTCTGCCGCTGCAGGTCTAAAATCAATAGTCTGCAGCGGAAAATGGCTATTCGTATCGCACGAGGATACCGAACTGTATTCTTTGAGGCGGCAATACTCCTTGCACGCTTTCCGCCGCTGGACATCTTGGCGGATATGGACGCGAGGGTCTATAACCGAATCCGTGTCATCCGCCAAAGTAGCAATGGTGCGCCAGGTCGTTCTACCGCACTTCGAAGCCTGGCTGAAAAGAAGAGCGCATCTCTTATAGGCTAACTCAGGTGCTGACCGGACATGGTTGCTTCGGTGAGTACCTGAACAAAATTGGTCGTGAGGCCACGGCAAATTTCAATTGGAAGCGACCTAGACTGCACAGCACACGCTCGAGGAGCGCCCTGCGTGGGCCTCTGAGCGGCAGGTTTTGGTTGCCAGGATCGGGCGAGACCTGTCTCTGCCAGCAGTAGTGGGGGTTATGCTGTCTGAGACAGAAAACTGGAAGAAAGTTGCCACCTTCTGTGAGACCGTGATGAGAGGCTGCCGAGCGGGATCGTGAGAGAGCCGATCCCGCTCGGAGAAGAAGGCGTCGAGCAGGCAACCGCCTCGACGCCTAACACGCCGAAACCCTGCCTGCATCATCTTACAAAGGCGGGAAATTGGGGTCGCGGGCGATTAGAGTGGGGACTCTTGTCGGCCCACTGAGTGACCTCAGGGAAGGCGGCGCACAGTGGTCATGTGCTGCCTTGCATGTTTCGGGGAGACCCCTTTACATCTCCCCAGAGATGTGCCCTAACAGGCGTTGCACAGAGGGGGCTCCGGATTGGTCTTTTGAGAGGTAACGGTGCCCCTTCCATGTGCAGGTGGTGACCACCGGGGTGGTCTGGTTTTATCCCCAAAAACCAGGCGCCTTTTGAAGGTTTCACTCCGAAAACAAAAAAAAAAAAAAAGTCGTAGGTTCGAACCCAGATAGGCGCTTTACTTTGTGTAAATTATTTCATCATCACTGCTCTCAAAAATGTGAAGGAAAACATCGTAAGGAAACCGGCATGTACTAGAACCAACAATTCGAAGGCATGTGACATCTACCTACCCGCACTGGGCCCGCGTGGTAGATTATAGCCCACTCCCTCTCGAAAAGAGAAGGCCTGTGTCTCAGCAGTGGGAACATTATAGGCTGGTATGTAATATTACCATTGGTTTAGTTAAAAAGTTACTATTTTGTAGCAATCCCCCTAAGCGAACCTTAACAATCGAATCCTATAACGCATCGAACGGTTGTGAATAGTTGTGCAGGACTGGCATAACTGGTGATATTAGCAGATTAACAATGGTTGTTATATCGGCAGGTTACGGCATGGGCTACGGCGCGTACCCCACGCCGGCGTACTACGGCGGCTACGGCGGTGGCGCGTACTACCCGGGCTACGCGGGCCCGGCGGGCGCCGTGCCGCCCTACGCCGCGCCGCCGCCCGCTCCCACGTACGCGCCCGAGGGCTACCTACCGCCCAACCCGCAGTGGTAGGTTCCCCGACTGCTAACGTTCAGTGCGAGAGTGTGACCATATTCAGTGTTAAGATTGATGTGCATGACCGAGTGTTCCTCTATAACGATTGACTCGCCGATCGAGTGAGTAGCGTGGCTTTAAATTTTCACTATCGTTTACCTTCCTGCGAAGCTCGGTGGGCCCCGCCGGATTTGTTCTCCTCCGTATTATATTTATTCTCTTTTGTACCTATAAGTATATCTGATCCGATGTATCTGTAGTTCTATAATATTATTGAAGAAACAAAAACATTATACTTCCAATCACTTGATGCAATTACAGTATGATTTATGTGAATGTGCTTAAAATATTTTTCTGTAATAAATAGGTACGTTTTAAAATGCCATGAAAATGGAGTGTGCATTTTACTATCCAATATTTCACATGCTATGGAATATGAAGTGTTTTCTAGTTTTGTGGTAACATACCTACATGACCATATCTGACTTTGCCACGAACTAATTTGTCTGGCATTTTCATCATGAATTCTTTGATATTATTATGATAATAATATGACGAATTTATTCAACATCCTCTCATCTACATCCCAAACTTTAGTTGGAGAAATAAGGTTTATTGAAAATGTCACAAAATTTTATGATTTTCTTGGGATTGTAGATACTTATAGTTAATTAATACAAAAAATATACACATTTCTTAAAATGATTAATGTATTTAGGGCATACCTTCGATAAATGATATGAAGTGATTATTCTTAAGTACTTACTATGAAACATGATGTAAAATAAAACACTAGGTATATAGTGCGATCTTCAGGAAACTGTTTTGTGTGGATATTAAACTATTAATATTGTTATGAATGCGTGAAAAGTTCTGAATTTCTCCAAGCTAATTACTCAATGAGTGTAGAATTTTCAAGTACATATTCAATCCCACTAATAGTTAATTGTGGTCGGTTGTCAGTAAGTCCCTTTATTACTGTGGCTATGGATGGATTAATGTATGTGATATGTTGCTACATAGTCTTAAGTCGAATATAGCTTGTACGGAGTATTTATCAATCGTAATTTTAGATAGGCGCCCTTAGTATCTTAGAAACTTTAGTTTCTCATTTAACCTACAGGTCCGTGATATGTTTTTACACAGTAGTTATTTATGCAAATTCTATATGCATAGAGAACTGTTTATCTAATTTGTAATGTGTTTTAAACGATATGATCTGATTGCGAAAGTCGTTTTTGACCTAACTGTAGTCACACATTTCTATTTTTTCTTTGGTGTGTTTTCGGATGCGATTCTTTATTTTCAAGTTCACTGCATCGTGTAACTTTTGCAGTGAGTGTAATGAAGACATTCTTTGTTAATGTGATAATTGGACAAAGTCTGTTTATTGACATTAAAACATTTTATAAACGCAGTAAAAGTATAGTCTCGATACACGTTGCCCTCTCATTAGCAGTATTATTTGTTGCTTGTGAATAATTATGATCATAAGAGATTAAAGTGTAGGGTAAGGTTATTAATAAGACATGAATTGAAAAAGGTTTCGGTATTTAGAGGTAATGTGTGTCCACTATCAACTTTTATATAACTGGTAGTACATAAACTAATTACTAAGAAGAGATTTGACTAACAACTCGAAAAAAGTTGTTCACGCAAACAATTCATAAGACTTGATATTATTTTGTATATTTTTACTTTGTCAACCCGGAAGTTGTAAATCCATATTCACACCAGATAAAAAGTAGAAACATTGCCGTGTATTATTTTAAAAATAGGTCTTCAATAATTTATGTATGTTGTCCTGTGTACAAATAGCGTTCGAAATTACTATTCGAAGTGATACAATAATAAACATTGCATTTTAAATTGGTCAACTAGTATTGTACCGGCGATATCCAATAAAGAAATCAGTAAACAGTTCATGTATTTTTATTAATTAGTTTCGCAATGGGTATTACTAATAATACCTACCTATTACTAATAATAACTTCGTTTTATTGTGTGATGAAACTGGATGGGATGTAATACCTGTCGCGGTTGACCTTGCATCTGTTTTTTTTACTAACAAAAAATCATTTGCCCAATGATCGGTATTGTGAAAAATTCAATCTATTTTAAACGTCTCACGGTAAACGATTGGAGTTGCGTGATCGACCGTTTGTACCTACCTGTCGGGTACTGTCATCTAATCGTCTCGAGTATTTGTCCGATCATCGTTATGTCTAAGTCCTTGAATTATTCAATTTCATATACTGCGACTTAATAACATGGTACGTCAACGGAAGATGCGCACGAGTTGAATACCTAACATAGTACACATTACTATGTGTAATTGGTCACGGAGCGTCTAATTAAATATAAAACTAGTTTTCTTTGTTGAAGACACCTGCCCGAGGGCACAGAATACCGAGCGTTAAACAATTCTTTGCATCTCATAAAAATTCTACTAGAGATCTTAAAAAAAAAGGTTAACGAGTATGCACACAAAGCATACATATGGTTTTATATGTACGGATGTCTTGTATGGAGAATGCAATGTATGGAAACCTTTATAAAGTTCCAGTAAAAGTAACGAATATTTTCTACAGGGTAAGGACGAGCTTTGATTTCATCATCATCATCTGCCTAGCCTTTTCCCAACTATGTTGGGCTCGACTTCCAGTCTAACCGGATGCAGCTGAATACCAGTATTTTACATGGAGCGACTGCTTGTCTGACCTCCACAACCCAGTTACTGGGTAATACCCCTTTGGTTAGACTGGTTGTCAGACTTTCGGGCGTCTGACGACCCGTAACGACCTAACGGTTTATTCGTCCAAATTGCCCAATATCCAGATTATGACTAACCAGTTGGAAATAGGATCTACAAAAATAGGTGGTATTTATTAATCCATACACAGAACGAGCTTAGACTGTAGAAAAATAAACTCTATATATTATTTTATTTATTTATTTTATTTACCATTTATGTACACACATAGATAAACAGACAAGAAAAAACAGAACAGAAATAGGTACAGAGGTGATGCTTATTCCCTAAGAAACCTCTTCCAGCATACCTGCGATAGGACAATAAACACAGAGATAACTTGTATGTGTGGAGTAAACTGTTAATATAAGTTGGTTATTAATAAATAAATAAATAAAAAACATGTATCAGAGGTCGATGCACTTGTCTCGTGGAAGACAGGTGCATTGCTCGCCTTACACATGCTCTAATTTCTTATAACTTGTCAGTATTCAGCATCATTGTCTCTAAACTAGCATCATTAATATTAACAATTACTGTCTTCAATACTAAGAAAAAAACAAATACAAAAGAAACAAAAGCACAAAGTTCTAAAGATTATTAATCCTGTTCACTTTGTGTATTTGTTTTCTATTCCTTTTTTTAGGACACTTGAGAGGGCAATGACCAAGGCCTGTTAGTAACCATTGAACTGTTTGTATAGTGGTGACGAATCGTAAGGTGAACCATGAATGTTTTTTTAATATTTGTTAAATAAACCTATCTTATCGTTTTGGTAGTGTTTACCTTGAACTCAAAAGCTAAATTAAATTAAAATTTTTAGTTAGGCGAAGGTAAAGGCACATCGGGCCAGATGTCCGTTTTTGTCACTTTAAGTGGTTTTTTTTTTATTATCATAGACAAATTTAGCAGTGTGTTGCAATAATATTTTCTAAAGGTAATTCGTTTGTTACCATTAATGGACTGAAAGCTCACGGTCAGGTAATCAGTCACGTAGGTGTTGATTAAATAGTAACAACTAATTATGTATAGGTATTCTACACAGCGCATATAATTTAAATTATGTATTTTTTTAATTATATACTTATTACGTTAGGCTTGGTGGTTACACCATAGACCATAGAGTTACATTTACAATGCATAGGTCTATAATGAAGAAATATATTTACATAATAGGTACAACACACAACGGTAGCATTGATTCAGTACCTACCTACGTAATAAAAAGTAATCTACCACAGAATTAAGTTGATTAAATTTCTCATTTCTTCAATCAAATCCACAAAGCCATGGGGCAAGGCGTAGCTTACACTTTGTAATAGCAATCTATCATAATGGTCACTTGTTTGCCAATAAACTGAATCCATGTCACAGAAAACTTGGCCGCAAGAACCAGTAACTACTGCTGGGCATAAAGGACAAGATTTTTTTATGTATTTTTTTTTTGGAGGAATTTTCTGGGAAGTCTGGCTAATCCAGGGACAAGAAGATGCATAACCATAACAGAAGCATAACAGCCTATAGCCTTCCCAGTGCTGGGACACAGGCTCTTCTCTGTGAGAGGGAATGGGCCGTAATCCACCACGCAGGTCCAGTGCGGGTTGGTAGATGTCTACCAACTAGATCTGGATTGGACCTACCAGTTTCCTCACGATGTTTTCCTTCACCGTTTTTGAGAGCAATGGTGATGAGATAAATTACATAAAGTGAATCGCCTGTCTGGGTTCGAACCCACGACCTACAACTCGTAAGTTCGGGCCGTTACCACTGGGCCAGCACTGTGCTCACAAGTACAATCAATGATGTTTCAAGTATACATACATATATCTACAGAGCTAGTTGTTGCTATCTTTAATCCAATCGAAAACAAGTACCTTATTCTTTAAAAAAATATTTTGGTCACCCTAAACAGGCTGGCGGGACATTGACGCTCAACCTGTTACGATGGATTCAGTATATGATACTGAACACCACTAATTAAAAAAAAAAATAGCTCTTCCATACATTTGGACTGCGTAGGCATTGCACTTTTCTATGAAAAATCTGTTTTTAGGATTTTTAGGGCAAAAGGGAAAACGGAAGATCACTTCGTTGTTTTTTAACCGACAAAATTTTCTACGCTAGGGGGTTTAGAAACGTGCTAAATTATTCAAGTTTACAGTTTGCGCGTCGATGTCCGTGCCATCCTGTATAATGGCATCCTATATAACATAACATAACGCCCGTATTCCCCGAAGGGTTGGGCAGAGGCATATATGTAGTACACACACATTTGGCCAGTTATGTTTAAGTCCCATGTATAATAGGGGGCTAGCTAATTGCATCTTAAATGATGCCATTAGTTGGAGGTGACCTTAGGGCCACTAGGGAAATCCCCAGAATTTTAATAATTCGATAAGCATTTTTTCGGCCATGAACTCGACCAGACAAGTTTTTACGCACTCCACGAAGTCGTAAGTAAAACATGCAACGATTAGGTGCTTAACAATCTGAAGAAGACGATTAATTTCATGGATGAATAATATTGTGTAAATTATGATGCTGCCACCTTAATCTTATCTAACTTTGAAAACAAAACAACACTGATTTAAAGTTTAAATTATATATTGTGCAGCGTTGGATTGGCGATGTTACATAAATTGTAAGCGCGGCCGCCGTTCGCTTCCAATATTATGAGCGGTAAGGGAGGCGCCAGCGCAGTACTGGGCGGGAAATTGTAACGCGAACTTCTCTATAATACAAAGTGTTGTGCAGTATTCTTTGAGAATTGAATAGGAGTAGACAGATCGTTGTAACTGTGAAGTAGAAAAATTTAATAAACGTTATTAAAATGTGGCGGCGATTGATATTTGTGAGTATTGATATTTTATTAAAATTATGTACTTAATAATTTTTGAATTAAATTAACGGTGAAACATTACGATGTGAAAAGCAATATCTATCTAAATACCTGGATAATTACCTACATTCCGGTGGATCCTGGATTTCTTTTTGAACTTAGGTACCTACTAAAGATCAGCTAGACCCCTTAAAGATATTCTTTTATGAGCATAAATAATTTAATATTACGCGTAACATGTTTAATTACGTGTAATTTCAAAATATATTTTTTAATGCCGTGTCTCACCATTGAAAAAAAAAATAACAAAAGCTATCGTTGCATGTGTTTGTTTTATTTAACCATCACATCTGCACCTCACCATTGTGATACTTATCTAAATACATAATTTATAGGTGAATTCTATGCAACCGCACCGAGTGACAGCTCTTGAAAGTTAACCAAGGCCGACAAAGGGCAATTAATAGCTTCTATCAAAATTTTCTCCACGATGGGATCAACGGTCGCATCCTATTAGTCTCACTTTCGTTTCAATATCTTTCACCGGTAAACCAAGCTTATTAAGACTATAATCATCCGTTAAATATTTTTGTGGTGTTTACGAAAACAGTCTAGTGGTCGCTACTACTGAGCACGAGGTCCTGGTTTCGATTCCCGGCCTAATTGGAAATTCGCGAATTTGGAAAAAGAAACTAGAAATTCTCAGTATTCTCAGTCCGGAGTCTGGATTTGTGCCCGGTTTATGGCAATAGGCTCGCTTCCTGTTACATGGGACGTAAAAACATAACTGGTGAAATGTGGGTGTTACTATAGATACACCTCTGCCTAACCTGTATCCTAATACATGCGTGATGTTATGTTATCTTTCACTGGTAATCCAAGCTCTTATTCAATATTTTTGTGGTGTTTTCGATGTTTCTCTTTAGTTTATTTAAACTTTACGCACACAAAAAGGGTACAAAGGCGTACTTAATACTCAATGCCTTTTTTTTTTCCGGATGGGAAATCATCAAATGACCCCTCCCGCTCTGGGTGGAGCGGAAGGGAGTGTCAGACTCTTACTGACTAAAACCCACCCATGTTCCTTCCTTTGCCCTTTATGTTCCGGGGTAGCGGTAACCCTTTCGGACAATCCCGCTGACATACCTACTTAATGCCTTAGGCATACTCTAACAGTCAACAAAGGGTGGTGAAGAGATTAGTTCGGTCTTTGTTTGTTTTGTTTGTCCAGCATAGCTATTCACTATTATTCGATACGTTTACTTACCGTATCGAACATCAGTCAATGTTATCGTAGGATTCCTCTACATCTAAACGCTGTACACATGTCCAAAACCTGGGGGTCTACTACGAAGTGCAAAGTGCGACTGATCGGATCGGACCGACACATGGCCGAACCGAATTTCATTGAAAAATGCGAAAAAAATTCGGATCGACTCAGTTGGGTCGGGACTATAGTCAATATTCGAAAGAGTGTAGGAGTGTAGGATCGGGACCGACCGAACCAAATAGTAACTTCGTAGCAGGAAACGGCCGAACATTCGGCCGATACCACTTCGGAGTAGACCCCCAGAACATTTTGTCAGTTTAAATCAAATAGATAGACCAACGATATTCCTCTGACAGCCGTTAGCTGTCGGGGGCAAGGCAAATCAGGTTATCGAAATGTGTCGGATGGTTGTGAATAGCTTTGCTGGTTTCTTCTCCAATTATTACTTTTGGTTACACATTTTTTATCAACAAAAATATAGTCTATTATTGGAACCAATTGAGGTGAAATTGCTGCCTTAGTGAACTAGTGGTCTGGCGCGGCCGCCAGGCGTCATGTAATTGGACTCAATATCCGGGGAAATTGTAAGTTGTAAATAATGTTTTTCTGATAAAAAAAATCTGTTACCTAATTCTAGTTCCGGAAACCATGAGTTTGATTGCTTCGTAACCTACCAGTTTTACTTGCCTGGGACAGTAGGTAGCTTAGGAGGTTGGTGTAGGACTAGATTTTCCTCCACCATGCTTTACGCAGCCAAAAATTCAGGCTTGATAAAGCGATGCTTAGATGTGTTTTGAGCAGCGGTAGCGTATTTTGCGTTAGCAAATTGTCCTAAAGCTTTGCTTAACCTGTGAAAATTACGGTACCTATTACGTAATTACAGTTAGATATTTTTTTACGCCTTTCAGACGAAATGTATCCTTTTGTCTGATTCGTCACATACCACATCGGTAATAAGTTAGGTACCTATGTAAAAGTTCTACAAAATGTAGAACAATGGAACTTCATGCATATTAAAATGCCGTCGACATCCATACTAATTGTTATTTTTCTGTTCTTCTAACCTTGGCGACTTAAACGGTGACCGATCGTCTGTTGTTCTTGTCGTCGCGGGTTCGATTTCCGCATGAGGACAAATATTTGAAGTGTTGTATGACATTTGTTCCGAGTTTGTATGTGCTTTAAGTACCTACGTGATTTGAGTATGTAATGAATGGCAGTGAATCTTAGTGTAGTTACTGAAACCTTGGTTTATTAATATGTATTATTATACACCACCGCCGTGACTGCTTGTGAGCAATTTTTTTTTCTTGTTTTGCGAGTGTTAGATAATTTATTTTACTACATAGATATACAAACCTACATTATTGTCTACCTATAGATAGGCAGCACTTATGTGATGTAATGATCCAATTTGGAAACCATTATTGAACAGGAAATAGTTTTTAAATACAACTTGTTTTATGCAACAAAAATTGCATAATTAAATGTTCATTTCAATTTAAGACTACTCGAATGTGTTGGAAAAAAGAGCAAGTCTACCTACCTCTTGACTACCTATGTACCAGTTTAATTATTTACACTTTCAGGTGCAAGAATTGACAATCTCTAGGTAGGTACATAATTAAATGATTAGGTACCTACCTATTTAAAAATTATTATCATTGAATTAATGTCGACTAACTTTGCTAATTATTATTATTCAAGTCACGAGCTTGGTTTTCTAGACTTCGCTCCGTTTTTTTATCATTGTCCGTGGTTAGCCTATACAACGTTTTCCAATAATAGAGACCTAATTTCGTCTACGTTTTAATGACCGCGAGGGAAACTTTAGGAAGGCTAAGAGTCCCCAGGTAAATAGCTAGGCTGCGCTTTAGGACTTTTGGATTATTAAACTGTTTGTGGATAGTTAGTTTATGGAACAACACACATTTTTTTAACAACCGTTGAAAAATTTCAACATAGGTGACAATGACTGTCAAGAATCATGTACAAATTAAAAGAAAATAGTATGGGACGAGTCTGTCCACCATGAAGTATACCAATAGCTTAACATAAACCTCTAAAAAAAGAACTGTCGCAATTAGATAAGTTAAGAAAAGAAAGAGAAAAGGTCACTAAACCCACAGAATTTGTCAGCAATATTGTGATAGTCAAAAGCCCAGTGGTTAAATTCATCTATGTTTAGACCCTAGTATTTTAAATAACTGTATTAATTAAATTGAATCCATGTTAACAGTTTGCGCGTAGATATCCCTGCCCCCATCTGTATATCTTTTTTTTTTTTAATAGCCGTTAATGTCCTACTGCTGGGCAAAGGCTTGTATATCTAGGAGAGTTTATTTATTACCTAGTCTGGATTTGTGCCCGGTTGACGGCAATAGGCTCGCCCCCTATTACGCGGGACTAAACATAACTGGGGAAATGTAGATGGACTATAGGTACCTACACCAACTCTGCCCAACCCTTCGGGGAAATAAGACATGATATTATGTTTATGTGAAAATACCTAGCTGTTAGGTGCTTACCTACCTACTCAATATTGCGTACAAGAAGCCTAAATTTGTTTACATAATATTAAAATTAATACATATAGGAAGTAATTTGCTAGGAACGTGTAAACAAAAAAAAACAACACACATTAATTGTACAACGCTCCATTAATTGATGAAAAAACTGCAAAAAATATGCAAAAGCTATTTAATTGCGATGCTACAGTAAATAAGTTTTTAAAGCTGGTATTAATTGGTTTGATAAATTGTAGGTACGTTTTTATCTAACTGCGGTGGGGCCATTAGGAAGTGTTATGACAGTTATGTGTACCTAGGTACTTACTCATTTTATAGTTAGTGGCCTCGGTCGATTTCAGCTATGAAATATCTATCGTTGCATTTTTCATGATTTCTTACGTAGTAAGTAAAAAGGTAGGTAATTAAAATTATCAAAAGTCATTTAATATTCGTCTATAATGTTTCTAGTTTCAGTTTTTTCTTACTTAGGTAGGTTCGTACCTTGAACTAGTTATTAAAACTTTTCGCTGATTTAATGAAAACTAGGTTCAATTAATATTAATGATACAAGTTCTTGGCGATGGCAAGAAAATGCTATTATTAAAATTGGTACAAAACATGTTTTGCTGCTAAGTATAAAGTTGGATTCTATGGATTTTGTTTCCATAATATAAAAAGTTTACAGCAAATAGCTTTTCTACTTTGTAACGAGCAGTGAAGAAGAACAAACAGTTTATAAAATATTTTTCAGTTTTTTGTGAATATTTTGCAATATTTTATATCATGTGTGCCAGTAGGTACTGTTAAGGTGCACTCGTACGTACGTGTGAGTAGGTACCTTCAAACCAGCGGGGTAATTGCGTAACACACCGCGTAGCAATGGCTTTCATTTTGACAGTTCAACAACATTCATTGCGTTATTTAGGTACAGACGCCAGCAGGTCAAGCTACCCGAAACTGTCAAATTTTCCCAATCAACCTTGAACCTTAATGATTTAGAGATAAAGTTGAAAATCTATTAAAGAAATTTGACAGATTGTAGTAACTTGATGTGCTGGCGTCCGTACGTTGTTGAGCAGACAAATTTTTCGAACATTTTTAAGCTTTTGCTTCATAGCAATGGATTAACAATAGGTATCCTTAAAAATAAATCAGTGGTTGTGATTAAAAGTGTTCTAAGCAATTTTTAATCAGCGCTCTGAACACAGCAACACTGCTTGGAAGCAGGAATAAATGTGGCGGTTGAGGTAGACAGCAGGCAGGTAGGTAGGTACTTACCCAGACGAGCTGTACGTACCTATTAATTAATTAAGTAATTGAAGTCAGTAACTAGGTACTAAAAAGTTACAAACATAATAAAAATATCAACCACTATACCTTTGTATACCTAGGTACTGTGGCTAAATAAGAAGCACTTTATGTACCTAATCGTTTTTTACGAGAATCACAAGATAGACACAAGTTGCTTTTTTTTTTTTTAAAAACGTTGCCCCACACTAGGAATTACTCCTGTATCGTGGGTGCGTTTACAAACATTTAAACTCACATACACAAACAGCCAGACCCGGAAGAACTACCTGTAGGCAATACAAATATTTGTTCCGTGCGGGAATCGAACCCACGACACGCAGCGCAGTCAACCCATCCATCATTCATCGTGCTTTGTTCCCATGTAGACAAGGTAGGTACCCCTTATTTCATAAACGTTGCTCAAACTTACGTAGTGATCAGCAACTGTTTAACCATACATTTTTGACGTTTAAACGTCACTTATGTAACTCTAATCATCTTTAATAAATAAACCCCTTCATTCTACGTTAGCTAAATAGATACCTACAACCAGCTTAATTGAAATATTACCTAGTTACCTTAATACCTATATATATATATAGGTATTAAGGTAACTAGGTATTATTTAATAAAACAACGGAGAATTAATGCCTATTGAAGTAGGCTTTAATATGCATTAATTCTCCGTGGTTTAATTAGTCTGGTATATTGAAGACCTCGATTCTCAGCCGCAAAGGTATCGTTTACAATCGTAGGTTATTGAAAGCACTGCTTTCTAGGTCCGTCTGACCTAGAAAGCAGGTAATGGAATATCGTCGCCATTGGCCGTGACCACAAGCAGTGGCTTCATCTAAATATGAAAATCGAAACTTTTTGTTAAATTCTTTAAAAACCATCACGCGTTTCGCCAGCGGAGTCATTGCGTAACACACTATCAGTAGCAATGGCGTTCATTTTGACAGTTCAACAACATTCATTGCGTTATTTACATTGTTGAGCAGACAAGTTTTTCGAACATATGAAGCAATGGATTTGCCATATCCTTGAAAATGATTCAGAAATTGATAGCATGTTACGCCATCAGGGTGCAGGAAGGTTCAAAAGTGGTACGTTGGTATATGATGCTGATAGAGTTATAGCCATGTATCAAGTCATTTAATTTCTTCATTAATGTTTCTTTTTTACGTATTTTATAGCTTAGATAATAACTTAACCGATTCCGTGCGGATGATGCCGCACAGGCACCATGTAAATGCATTGCGTATGGCGTATGATGCCCGAGAGGATACAAAACTAAAACATAAAAAACTCGGCTAAAACGATATTTGTCAAGTGTCCCGTAAATAAATGTGTCTTTATTTGTCACCCATATCATGCCCACAGTGTTCGTTTCAAGTAATTTCGTAAATTAGCAGACTTCAGGGGTTGAAAACCTAGTGGTCGTCTTTTCGGTGTTCGTGAAATTATCTTTTGTTAATTTTTCTGTGCATGTTAGAAAGAAAGAAAAGAAAGAAAGAAAAATATTTGCACAATCCTATGTTGCACAATCCTTCGTTGTTTTTTTTATAGTTCCACTATCCTTATGCACTTCTGGTTCCCAATCGTCATAAGTTTGTGAATTCTCACAAAACACATCATCGTCGTCGCATTGAGTTTCGACTTCTGATTGAGGAATATATTTCATTTTTTTTCTGGGTAACTCTACAACAAAATAAAAAGGTTATCAATTAAACGCTTAACAAAAATCTACTTTTTAAATAGGTAGACATAGATATTTTTTATCAATAACAATACATTTACATTCTTATTCAAATAAAACACTTCATAATCATGTAAGTGTTTGTAGGTACGAGTAGAATATTTTTGATTCATTAGAATCGGACTTCCCATTCAGTTAAATGTTCTATATTACAGTGTTTTATAGAGAAACAATTTTATCATCAAAGTAGCGAATTTAAAATTGTTTCCCTACAAAACACTGTATAATAAATAAATATAACCTCGCTGCAAACTCAAATGGTACGTAAACAAATTCTATAGAACACTTTTGAATAAATAAATTCATAAAATAATGCAAAAAGGTTTACAACCCCTGATAGAAATTAGTCTTTTACACGCACTGAACGAATTTACTGACCGTTTACGTTCGATACCCAATGGCAAATGACTCTTTAGCAAGTGGAAACACGAAAAAAAGGTAAAAGTTACAATTCACGGCGGATGATTCCCCAGGGGAATCATCTAATTCTCTGGCGCTTGGTGCCCCACAGGTATCACGGAATTTTTGTTCGACGCCAGGCACTAAAGATTGCTACAAAGACCTCCGCACGGAATCGGTTAAATTAACCTCAATTAACTAATTGTCTTGGCCGTTGGTTCGAACCCAGATAGGCGCTCTACTTTGTGTAAATAATTTCATCAACACTGCTCTCAAAACGGTGAAGGAAAAAATCATGAGGACACGACATGTCCTAGAACCAAAAAAATCAAAGACATGTGGTATCTACCAACCCGCACTGGGCCTGCGTGGTGGATTACGGACCATTCCCTCTCGAAGAGAGGCTGTGTCCCAGCAGTGGGAACATTTTAGGCTGATTATGATTTAGTGGTCTGCACCTTTTTTTTTTTTTTTTTTCGGGGGGAAACCTTCAAAAGGCACCCGACCTCCGGGGAGTGAGGTCGGGGAGTGTGGGATTTTTAGTGGTCTGTACCTACGTATCTTTGATCATTTTTGTAACGTGGAAATGTAGTGGATTGTAGATTAGATAATCCTTCTTTAGCTTTGAATAATGTTACTGTTAGATGTATCTACTGTACAGACACCAGCAGGTCAAGATACCCGAAACTGTCAAATTTTCCCAATCAACCTTGAACCTTAATGCTTTAGCGGTAAAGTTGAAGATCTATTAAATAAATTTGACAGATTGTAGTACCTTGATGTGCTGGCGTCTGTACAGTAGATATATATATATCTGTCTCACACACACAGCTACAGGAATCTATAGCTTTCAGTTGTGATTGGGCTTCGATGTGATGTAGATCGTACTCTCTTCTCTCCCTATTCGTGATTAAAAATGTTGTTTTTAATCAACACGGGCCATGTTATGTTTCTATTATCGTAATATTGAATTATATTGTACATCAGAGGCGTGGGGCGAGTTTTAAAAAAGGGGCGAGCATCGCAGTTCACTGCTTCTGCTTTTTACTGAACTTCAATTGTTTCACTATAGGACTACTTACTCCTAGAGTGAAATAATTATCACCTACTTACACTCCTAGAGTTTCACTTCCGAGATTTTTATTATTAAGTTTACCCCGAAAAAAAAAGAAAAAAAGCTACGCCCTGCACACCCCGATTATGATACAGATTATTTTACTTAATAGATAGTTCCCTAATAATTATTAACTGGTAGACCGTATCCAATAAGTTAACTACCTCGTTAAATACTGAAAAAGAAAAAAAAATAAACCATAGGTACTAATTGCCCTACACGTGTCTAATAATTTAAGGATTCCTAAAAATATGTTAAATACGTAAAAGAGAATAGAATAAATTATGATTGCCTCCGGGCTTGTAATGTATCTATGTAAGTAGGGGTAGGTAGGTTCTATATACAGGTAGGTACCCAAGATCTATAATATTTTTGGTATTTAAAGCGTTCTTAAAATTTAGTAGACTGTTTACTTGCAAAATCGCCCTAGTACCTGACATGACAGGTGTTGCCCTGAGGGTCTAGCCCTCAGTAGCGTGGGGAAAACGGAATTTAGCACAAGAAATAATAATCTAGCAGTGGATATCTACTTATAGACTATCGCACCTACCTCTCTGATTACTAATCAAACAAAAATCAAGAAAAGTCTGTCTTCACGTAGTTTTACTTTATTTTCTTTTTATTTATTTAGTTTCTCATATCTAAATAAGTAAGTACAGACGCCAGCACATCAAGCTACTACAATCTGTCAAATTTCTTTAATAGATTTTCAACTTTATCGCTAAAGCATTAAGGTTCAAGGTTGATTGGGAAAATTTGACAGTATCGGGTAGCTTGACCTGCTGGCGTCTGTACCTACCTATAAAAAATATTCTAGTTACCACACATTGACATTGATTAGCCCAATCCAATTTAGACGTCTGGATACCTACTTCGTGATAAGTCTAGATAAATGTAGGGTCTCTATCTGAAGCTGTAAACTAAAGTACTTAGTAGATACCACTTTATGGATCACATTAGGACTTATTACGTTACGTATGCTGCTGATGTAAACTTATCTACTGGATCGACGTGATCCTTCCGTAAGAAACGTTAATTTTTCTAGCCACCGATGTCAATATCTTAAGGGTAGAATAATTGCCTAAAGAATAGCCTATAGTAGCCTCTAATTAACGGTAGTAACACTGTTCGTACAGTCGACCGAAACTCTTTGATCTTGAGTGAACGAAAGCACTTTGATATGGAGCCGGTCTAGCGTAGTAGAGACGCCAGCACATGAAGCTACTACAATCTGTCAAATTTCTTTAATAGATTTTCAACTTTATCGCTAAAGTGTTAAGGTTCAAGGTTGATTGGGAAAATTTGACAGTTTCGGGTAGTTTGACCTGCTGGCGTCTGTACAGAGTTTTAATAGAACAAGTCCAGCTCATACTGGATTAGTTACCACTAACGTGCGCTCTTCTAGACATCGACATTGCAAGTCTTTTCAGTTTTAGGTTCGTAAATACATATCTTCTTTTTAAATTTTTATTAGCCGTTAGTGTCCCACTGCTGGGCAAAGGCCTCCCTACTCTCTTTCCACCTCTCTCTGTCTAGAGCTGCCTAGGACCAATCTTTATGAAAGGTCCAGCTCATCCCGCCATCTTCGTCTGGGCCTGCCGCGATGTCGTTTGCCATTACGCGGGACATATATTCTACTTAAAAAAAAAAATGTATCTACACGTCTAATTCAAATCTTGATCCCAACACCGAGAAGTGAGATCGAGAAGTCACAGGAAACTCTTGCTTGCTTCAAAGAATCGCTTTCTAATGGTCGAAACTCATTAAAATCGATTTAACAACCACGAGCAGGTACACTACCATAGAGAAAAGGATTTCCTTGATGTTATTGTATGGCTGTGATTTCTCGTGACAAATGTTCTTGTTATGACTAACTGGTTTTTATGTTGTTGGGGTAGGTTCCGCGCTGGGGTAAGACCGTACGAATAAAATTCGCGACTAATTTAGCAATATTTTTTAATGCTGTCAACATGGTGTACTGCATAATAAAATGGTCAAGAACTTCACAAACATACCTTACCAAATCGAACTTCAACGGAACAGAACCCTGCACTTGTGCAGAAATTAGTATTCTTGAATAGAAAGTTGTTAGCAGTTACAGAAGCCAAGATAACAATATTTTAAACACACAGGTTGTTTCTGCTGCAAGCCTACTTTTATGCAGTTTTCCAGGCCTTCAACTTTCAGCATAAAATAAATCCCTACGCTGTCTAGGAGAATTGTGTGTGCCGATAACTTTATCTTGCTGGCCAAGCCATTGTGATTTTGGTCATTGAAATTTTGGTAAAAGCTCTTATATGAACGGCCACATGACGGCGACATCAGTTCATTACGTATAGTGGTCGAGGTTTCAAGCACAATGGCGCCGATTCCCTTGTTCACAAACTAAACTATATTTAAGTTCAGTGCATCTTTTTCTTTCTATTTCATTAAGAAAAGGACAGAAGATAAATAATAGTTCATTACTGTCAAATTAGTCAGCGCCTGACGTAAATTGACATATTTTTAGTCGCCATGTTTTTAATCACGTCTAAAATGTCTATGGTGTATCTTTATTTGACAGGACTAAACTAATATTTATCTTCTGTCCTTTTCATAATGAAATAGAAAGAAAAAGATGCACTGAACTTAAATTTAGTTTAGTTTATGAACAAGGGAATCGGCGCCTATTATATCCCTCTACTGTAACTCTATGATAGTTTTCTATAGAACACTTGGTAGTCTAACAACTGGGTTGATAAATGGAAAAGTTTCAATATTTAGTTTGATAAATAAAAGCCTAATTTGGGGCACGCTACATACGCATTAGCCCTAAACAGTGCCTATGGAACAAAATTTGTTTTTACAAAGTTTTTGAACATTATCAACGGAAAACACATTATCACTTCTTTATTTCTTACTAGCTTCTGCCCACGGCTTCGTCCACGTGAAGTTTCGGCCCACCCATCACGACGCATCCCATCGCCCTCCGCGCATGCTTTAGCTTAGCGTTCTTTTTTTTTGCTCGGCTCCTAACTGCCGTAGCGTGATGTTAAAATAAGCCTATAACCTTCCTCAAGATTTGGGCTATCAGTGCAAAAATATTTTTTCCAATCCGCCCGGTAGTTCCGGAGTTTAGCGCGTTCAAACAAATAAAAAACAAACCCTTCAGCTTTATTACTTAGCATAGATAATAAAAGGATAAACCGAGTTGTCTGTGGGTAATCAGCCATGTTTTTTGTTATAATCGCCGCAATAAAACTGCAGGAAGCAGGCAACGATAAATAATTAAGATGTACCGACTAGACTAGGTAGGAACTTAGTGTATTATTATAAATTGCACGTTAATGTTTAGAGCCGGCGTAAATTACTACCTTATTACTTACCTGTTCATATCTTAATAATTATCACACTAGATTTGAATTTAATAACAGCTTCATCTATTCTCTTAATTACTTTTATTATGTACCTACCTATTTACAGGGTCACATTAAATTAGCTAGCGAAACTGCACACATGATGGGTATCGATATCTATCTATACTCATCACGTCTGTGAAGTTTTTGCACAGACAAAACTGATTTTTTAATCTAATATTTCAAGTGAGTGTACTACGGTCAATGACCCCACAAAACGAAAGCGTCAAATAATTTTTTTTTTGTTTGTTTGGATAGCGATACCCATCACGTCTGCGGAGTTTCGCTAGCTAATTTAATTGGACCCTAGCTAATTTAATGTGATACCTACTTAATAACTCGTCGCCAAAGTGCTAAAATAAAATCACGAAAAACATTTTTGATGGGGTACCTACCTTCCCTACACGTAAAGTGGGGATGATTTTTTTTTCTCGCATCTACCCCATAGTGTCCCATCATTAGATAGGTATTTTAAACATTGAGAGGTTGCTAAGAAGATTTTTTGATTTAGGTATCTGTTTGCGAGATATTCAACTTTAAAGAGCAATTTTCTGTTAAAATAGCCCACCCCCTCTAAAAGCTAAACGGCTGGCTCGAAAAATCCGAAAAAAATCATGATGGTAGTCCATATGATTAACTTTGAAGTAAAACTATAACGGCTTAGATAAATTTGTTACTTCAGG
This sequence comes from Apamea monoglypha, assembly GCA_911387795.2. Taxonomy (NCBI): domain Eukaryota; kingdom Metazoa; phylum Arthropoda; class Insecta; order Lepidoptera; family Noctuidae; genus Apamea; species Apamea monoglypha. The sequence continues at coordinate 9,725,485 of OU426918.1, forward strand.
AGTTATAGAGGCCTAACTTGTAAAGTGCCATTATGGGTGACTACGGAACCCTATTCTATGCGTGCCCTGGCACGCACTTGGCCGGTTTTAATATTGTGAAGGCACGCATCGCTCATCATAACAATTTATAAAGATTTCCACGAAATCTGTTTCTGGCTAGTCTGAGATTAATGGTAGGTATTTTAATTAAGTTGAGCTTTAATTACTAACGTTCTGGCCGAGACTAAGTCGACGTATGAGAATATTAGAATTAATTAAGCGAGTGTTGGTAGATAGATATTAGATACCTAGGTACCTACCGACATATCTACTCAATTTTGTGGGATAAGCATAATTGCGTAACACATAATCAATCTCAATCTGAATAATTTTGAAAGGTATTGCTAATCCATGCCTCCATATGTTCAAAAAATGTGTCTGCTAAACAACGTAAATAACGCAATGAATGTTGTTGAACTGTCAAAACGAAACCCATTGCTACTGATAGTGTGTTACGCAATTACCCCGCAGAAGAGTAATAATGCGATCGTCGGTGACGGCCGCTTTAAGTTACATACAATAAAGAGGTAGGGAGGGAGGACTCTCTACGTTATAATTATAATATTACATGTATTTTTTCCATATTTTGTACGTCTAGTTATGGTGAAAAGAGACAAAGGAATATAGTATTCCTAGATATCTTAGTACTATCATAGTATCATCAGCACCCTAATTGCGTAACACACTATCAGTCAGAATAAGAATCATTTTGAAGGATATTGCTAATCCATTGCTTTGTATATTCGAAAAATATATCTGCGCAACAACGTAAATAACGCAATGAATGTTGTTGAACTGTGAACATTAAACCCACTGCTACTAATAGTGTGTTACGCAATTACCCCGCAGTTCCAAGTTATACGCCAATCTTTTCGGGAAGCTCAATAGATAATTTTATCGACAAAAGAATTAAAATAAATAACAACATAGGAGCTCAGCATGCGACCTTAAAACCATTTCGTGGCCGTGTCCAATGATAAATGATGCCTGATCCGTCGTTAATTAGCAGATTGATAATCATAAACTGGCCATTCTAAATTGGCCATTCATTGTCGTCATCTTCCGGCAATTATTATACAAAGATTTCTATAAAATTACTGAAATTAAAACTTGCATGTTTGTCAACATTGAATGGTTTATTAAATTGTATATAAGTACCTACCTGTCTTCTAATTATCTACATGAAGCATTGATACCTACCTACTTCACCTCAGTAGGGACTACGTACTACGTTGTAAAGGTCTCAGAGTTTGGTAGGTACATTAATTTTTCATGATTGAAATGAATTACTCATACCTGACGATGCATGTAGGCCGTCTGTTAGGACAGGTCAACTCAAGGCTGCAATTACTTTTTCTTCAAAATGCCCTTCCAGACATGGCCCTGCATTGTTAGACTCAAATTAAATCCTATTAATACTTATGATGTTTCGACTTAAGAGACCTTTAAGAGAGACCTTTAAGTTTGTTTCGCCATTTCTTCTCAGGGATCAGTCAGCTAGGAAATGCCGGCGCCATTTATAATAACATTCAGCCTCCTTTTTCCATTCAACTCGATCCTGAGGCAATATGCACTAATCCCTCATATAGGCGTCAAGTTTATCCCGGCATCTACTCTTGTGTTTTCGGCGATGCCGTTGGGCGTTTTCAGGGACCCATGCTGGGTGGTCTTAGCCCACAATGTCGCAATCTAGTTTTAAAATATTTACCAACAAAATGATTGCCTTGTAAAAGTATCTTATAAGACCTACTTACAGAAAATAAACATTTCCTTTCATTACTGAGGATACTTATTGTATCCTCAGTCGGTACGAGATACGTATAAAACGTAAACTTACCCAATCGATGTTGTTGTATCACAATGTTTACACAGACACGTTATTATATTATTAAAATCCAATCTACGCACAACACTTTCTTAGCGACACGGGCGTGGAAAGTAAAAATTAGTTTCCGTACACGGTTCATTAATTTCACGACCGCCATCGGGTTTTTTTACTGTCCACAAATAAGTGCGCAGAGGCAAGATATTGCACAAGTTACACTTTTTTATGTGTTAAAGATTAATTTTGTGCCACTTCCTGTTTCTTGTTATGTCATAAGTAGGTACAGTAAGTTTGTTTCCTGATGACACTATGTATGGAGAAATTATAAGTTTTTATTACGGAGTTGGAAAGGAAATGAAATGTGGACCACATAAGGCTCCCATGTAAACTAGTACTCACGTAATTGCGTAATTAGCGGTTAGGCTTGTTTTGCAAGAAGAAAATTGTAGCAAGACCAACTAGATTAACTGCATTGGAAGTTCCGATAAGGTATCAGAGTCGCTTGAATAGCCGGATGAACGAAAGTTCCGGATTCATATCTTTAGCAGTACTTACATGTTTTTGATGCCTTCATTCAAACATTATAGCTAAGTATGTCTTCCTATTTAAGACTCCTGCATAGCTATTCACAACTACTCGATACGCTTCTGTACCGTATCGAACACCAATCAATGTTACTGTAAACGCTGTTCACAAGTCTGAATCCGGAATATTTTGTCCGTTTAAATCAAATGGACGACCGCCATTTTTCCGACAGCTATTTGCTGTCGGGAATAAGGCAAATCAGTCATTGAAAATGTATCATTTACGATACAACAGCCTGTAGAATGGTTGTAAATATCTGTGCAGTTAGTGCACATGTTTTTGATGCCTTCAGTCAAACATACTCCCAAGACCGAGACATACGTAGCTATATTCCTTCGTATTTAGGACTCCCGGTAGTAGAAAAACTTAAAACCGCTTTCTGCGATCGATATTACCTGCCTACCTACATAATTTAATTAACATATAAAGAAAACCACTCTAGGTCACATCGATGAATATTTATTATTATCGATGCAACAATTTCTTTTTACTTCCTGCCCGAGTTCATATTATGTGCATTGACATAACGAATTGAAAACAAACATGAGTAAAAAGTGTTGTACCTAATGACTATTAGGTACAACACTTTTTACTCATGTTTGTTTTACCAACGATATTTATTAGACCATGACTATGGTCTAATAAATATCGTGTCGACAATTATGTAGTGAGGTACTTCACGCCTGTCTTAAACTAGAGGTGTGCGTCTACTGTGACGTAACAAAAAGTTTAAAAAAATGACAAGTTCATGGCGACCATCTTTTAAATTATAAGTACGAATTGGGATGCAAGGGTTTCCTAAATTACCTATAGGTACTAATACTTGTCAATCCATGGTCACAGCCATAGAAATATAAAAAATCAGGTCATAGCTGTAAAAACTACTCTCTATAGTGAATACAGACCATGACCAAATGGCCATTACAGTTGCCGTTTAGTAAGGTCTCAGTTTTGCCCCCACCCCTGCATCACTATTCCCCATTTTACCATATAGGTACTTAATATAGGAAAATGAGGGAAGGAATATGGCAGGAAGCTAAACCAATATGAACGAAATAATTCAATGACAAATTGTAATGAAACCATTCAAAGTTATTCCAATAAATGATTACGTATTACTAAGAAACAGCATTTTTATTGACTACTAGCTGCGCCCCGCGGTTTCACCCGCATAAGTTTCGAGCCCGTGGGAATATCGGGATAAAAAGTATCCTATATGTTAATCCTGGTTATAAACCTTCTGTGTGCCAAATTTCATCCAAAGTAGTTTTTGCGTGAAAGAGTACCTAACAAACATCCATCCATACATCCATCTAGCCATCCATCCATAAAAAAATTCACGTTTATAATATTAGCAGGAAGCAGGAAGGATTTACCTACTTTTTTACGTTCATTGTATTGTAGTCAGGTACTTATTACAGATATACCATCACAGTCTGCGCAAACCTCTCAACCTGCACTGATTTTTTGCGCTGGTCACACAGTTTTTTACTCATTGTTGTGACATAGTTGTTCGTAATTGAACTTTACGTAACATGATCTAATAGAAAAACAAATTCACTTTTTTATTGAAACTCTTTCATTGAGATGAAGTGCAATGATCTCGTAACCCTTTCAAGCTATTTAGAAATGGTCTGGTTAATTTACAAATAAACTGAATGGATAATGCACTACTTTTTTTGCAAGGCCTAGTTGACTTGGCATGCAGATTCAATAAGTTCTGCTTGGTCGTGTGTTAAGAGTAGGTCAGTCAATTGCTCCCAGGGGCGTCGTGAAGGATGACTGAGTACTGACTAGGTAGGTCTATATGTAGGTAGGTAAACTGCATAGATAGGTTGGTAGACTGGACCTGTCAATAAAGGAGAGCTCATATTTCGATTCTAGGAAGGGTTTTGACTCCCAATTAGTCGAATGTTGCCGCAGTTATATCTGGGAAAATATGAACTAGGCTGCCAATAAAGCCTACCATTATAATTACTAATCTATACCTAATCGAGTACGTATTTCTAAAAAAACTTTGAAAATTGAACCATTTAGAAAATTTTTAGTTAAATGTTTTCTTCATCTATCTTGTTTTCTTACTATTCTATCTTATCTTAAGCATTTATCGAATTAAATTGAATTCGAAAACAACCATAGGTTTCTTACTAAACTTCAAATATATCCGACGACCGTGGTTTGGTACTTACTTATCTCTTTGGGTGACTGTACCTACCCTCGCCAATATTCTGCGAGTGGAAATCTTATCTTACATCACATGTTGTATTGTTTCAGATATTGCCGTTCATATTATCAGTATCAACAATAAAAGTACCAGTCGACAATGAAGATACTCCCGCCGGAGTACCTCGCCCTCCGGAAGGCACACAGAAAACTCCCATTTACTACATATCAGACGATACCAATGTCGACAGCTACCTCATCCCTCCAAACCCTCACAAATCAGAAGAAACGCCCGAGGGACCTCCCACGTTCCTGATACCACCCTCACAAGAAAAGCAGCCCAACTTTTATAACGTGCCCAAAGAGTCTGCAGACGCTCAAAGTGACTGGCTGCCTATTCTTCAAGCACAGACCCAAAACAAACGCAACGCCCAGTTTCAGCAAAGACTGCCTCTGGAGTCCATTCCGATTTTTTTCAACCCTAACCAGGCCGGTGGAGGTAAAGTTCCTCTACGTTTACCCCCTGTACCTTCAACATACCTTGAACCACCTTCAGTTGATGCTGTCAACGAGTTCTTTATAGAAATCCCCGAAGAGGAAGAGCTTCATGTCGATGAAAATAACGAGCCTATTGAACCATCAGACTACAATGTGCAACCCCAAACCGATGGCTCACTACTAAACCAACAACTTGACCCTGCAGAACCTACTCTCGCTTTACATTTAACACCACCTAAACCACAATCATTTAATACGCCAACAAAACAGTATCCGAAGAAGTATTCTGGTGGATTTAAGCCGGTTCCGATACCCTTGGCCCAGTTCGCTGACTCCGCCCCAGAAGTACCTAAAGCAAAACCTGCGAAATACTTCAAACCACAGTCTAACGCTGAAGTAGAACAATACATACCGATCGATGAGAAGAATTTATACCATTACCAAAAAGCTGAACATCAACGGAAACTGAAGGGAGAAGAGGAAGCCGCTAAGGTCAGTAGTATATAATTTTGAAATATGGTGAGATTTAAGCGAATATGAATTTAACTTGAAACTTGTTTCATTCTCAGCAACAACAATCAGCCGATGGCGGTTCAGCGGAAACGTATGGCGAGCCTACTTCGGCGGAACAAGAAACTTCGGAAACTAACTTGAGATACCCCGGACGTACGTGTAATATAACTTAATAATAACATAACAATTATTGTTTGAAGTGGGTTGAAGTTGGTTGGTTTATATATAAATCAACAAGTTGTTGTATGACTAAGGTTACTGCTTACTGTAATAATCTCAATAGATTGTTAGACCCTTGCTAACAGTTCCAACGAATTACTGAATATTATTGTTAAAGATACAATTTCGTACACTTGACGCATTTTATGTTGGTATACTAATAATATAATCGGGATTGGTTTATTGATAAATGATTACTAGTTATTTGGAAGCTACCGGATGTATAGTTTATCGTACATCGTAAATGGTTTATTCTTGTCCAAAACTAGATTAAAATTAGTAGAGTGCGACGTTTTTAGCAAAGGTGAACACTGAAAGATGTAATAATACTTTTATAATATTCCAGACAACGCGTACCCACCGCATCACGGGCCCCCTGCGCCTGTTCATTATGGGCCCCGGCCTGCTCCTTTACGTCAAGCGCCCCCGCCGTCTCCCCCACAAGACGCGGGCCCAGCGGCTCCGGCCCCTGATGGCAGGACCGAGTTCAGGATGCATGGCATGAAAGGACCTCATAGTTACCAGTTCGGATACGATACTGGCAAAGGGTATGTATTCTAGCCAAACCATTTCCAATAGAGGTGGGCTATAGGTACAGACGGACCGAACCTTAAAAAGACGGCTGAGATAGACTGTATGCGGAAGCGCAGAACCTGGTTTTGTGTACGCAAATTAGGAGAGGCCTAAGTCTAGCAATGATGATGTTCCTAATATTATTTGTGGTCACATCACTAGCTAAGAAGATAGTCTTCGCCAAAAAGTCGTTTCTGCTGCCAAAGTGCTGAAAAGACCGAATCTGCATGTATTCATTATTTTATACATTTTCAATTACTTACAAGAATCCTTCTGTCTGTCTGAAAGCTAGCATTGATCACTACACTTGCTCCCTGTGCATGTCTATATGTTTCCTTACGACATTAGTGAAATTAATGATAGCTAAATTATAAAAATTGCAGGAAAAATCGTCAATTCCGGTACGAGGAGCGTGACAACGAAGGCCTAGTGAAGGGACACTACGGTTACATGGACAGGGCCGGAAAACTCCGCGTTGTCAACTATAGCGCACACCCCGAGTATGGCTTCCATGCTGAAGAGCCCGTAGAAAAACAGTCATGAACATCGACATTATTTAAGGACAGTACCCGGGGTCTGAAGGATACATCGAGCGCTAGAAAGAGACAGTCACACATATGACTGAGATGACGCTCTACAAAGTTGAATAGTTTCTAAAATTCGATGTGACGTAGTACGGTCGGCTATTGTACGTGTGGTCGTACTCAGTTATCGGGTATTGATAAAATTATCTAATCTTCATGACCTCTGAGGAGTTAAAATGTTGTAAATATTATTTTTTGTAAATAATCGTATTTACTCCCAACTTATTGTGTCGGTGACAATGTGAAATAGCTAAATACAATTTGTATTAAGTTATGTAGATTTTTATGTAAGCTATTTTAGGTCTGTTACCATAAGTGTCATATAGTGGATAAGATATAATAATTTATATGAATAAAAAAGTTTTACAAAATTTAAAATATTTTTTATTTAATTATGTATACATATACGTATTATATAAATAGCATCCATGATCATATCACATAGGCATAAACTATGCACATAAAAAATAATCAAAAGCTTTGTCCGTAATTCCTTGTATCAAAAATATTTATTCTTTCATTGTCAGGAATGTAGAGGAATGTTATATAGGATTAGAAACATCAAATATTTATAGGATGGTAAAATAATAAGAAGTACTTCTTTAATGATATAACACAGCATAAAACTATGATGACAATATGGCACTTACTAAATCTTAATCAATATATAACGCTTTTCTTATGTACACTTGAAACTGATTTAACAATAAAAATAATTTGGCATACAAAAATTTGTAACATAGTAACATATGTTACTTCTTAATGCTATTTACTAGTTCGCCAAGTAAACTAGAAGCACCAATTCGGAATAGTTTTGGTGTAAGCCATTCTGGTCCTAATTCAGTGTGCACAAGGACCAACCAATTGACAGCGTCCCTTGCTGTCTTTATGCCCCCAGCCGGTTTTAGGCCAACCTGTAGAATAAACATGTATGACTATATAGTGTATTATTCGATCATTGGGGTGAAAACGTACAAGCATTTTAATTTTCATCTATGAATATAATTTTTATACTGCCCTGCATGTAAGGCAGCAAAAAGTGGTGAGTTTGAACTCCATATCTATTACGCTTTAGGTGAGAACCTACTCTAACTAACCAACATGTATTTACCACCAACACCCTGATTGCGTAACACATTTTCAATCACAATATAAATGATTTGGAAGGAAAATGCTAATCAATTGCTTCACATGTTCGAAAAATTTGTCTGCTCAACAACGTAAATAACGCAATGAATTTTGTTGAACTGTCAAAATGAACGCCATTGCTACTGTTAGTGTGTTGCGTAATTACACCGCTGGTTAGTTAAAATATTCTAGTAATGAGCAATGTAGATTGATCACCTTTGATGGAATTACTTACCCTTACACCCGTCTTCTGGTAATGCTTTCTTATAGCCCTGCACATTATCAGACCGATAGGCAGGGTAGCGTTCACTGCTTCTTTGCCTGTTGATGTCTTTATGAAGTCTGCTCCAGCCATCATTGACACCATTGAAGCTTTGTAAATCTGTATCAAATTAATTTATGTCAGATTTTGCTCAGTAATAAAACTAATAAGATAAAAAAATAATAACAAAAGTATGAATTTATGATCAATTTTTGTAGCAATTTATAAGACAAATCTAAAATAGTTTATGTCTCTGAGGTTATCGATATAAGGCGACGGCAACCTAGACTAATTTTTATTCATATCGTGAACTCTCTGGCTAGCAAAACCAAATTTGGTCTTGAAAACCCAGTCACAGAGTGTTCAAAAGACCTGATCGGAATCATTGCTTTCATTGTAATCCCATAATACAACCAAACTTTCAAACAGAACTCAATTTTAAATAAATTGCTGTTAAGTGTCACCCTTGGCATCTCACGTCAGTTTAAAAATTACACTAGCCTTGTGTTTGTGTAGAGAATTCTGTGGTTTATCAGTAAAACTTACATTTTCATAACTTCCTAGCTCTCCGACTCCAAGGATGACTTTCAGGTGAGCGTTACCGCATGCTTTCCTCATCTGCTGAACTTCATAGTACAGTGTGTCCCACTGCCCGGTGAGCACTAAACTGCGGTCAAGGACCACATCTATCTCAGTGGCTCCATTTGATACTGCATAATTGATTTCTTGCAGTCTTGTCTCCAGAGGGTAAAGACCAGAGGGGAAACCAGTGGCAACTGCGAAAATTTTGAACTTTTAATAAGTCTTCATACTATCCACTTATAGAAATTATTATTATTGTTTTTATTAAATACGCCGAAGACAGGGTAAAATAGAATGCGATGGAGGAGGCTTTTACCCAAAACCTATATGGACCCCTTATACGGGCTGGTGTCCACAACTCCACGTCAATGTGCGTATTTTGCGTACGGATATGACCCCTTGTCATATTTTATTTTATTAATTTTATGAAAACTTACAGCTAATACATTCGAGTAGTCCAAAGTAATATGAAGAAGAAAGCCAATTACAAGTTTCCACTTATAATAATTTATGTATAAAATTGACAAAACGGTATAATAGAATAAACAAAGATAAAATACATCACTCAACATGTTACACTTCAAAGAAAAATTACTCAACATTTTTTTTAATTTCTGGACACTATTTGTGAATAAATCAAGCTCAACATCCCGGCACACCAAATTGAATATTCAACATGCCCTTAAAATATATGTATTTTGCCTATATGTAGTTCTCACAATAGGTACATGAAGGAGATGAGGTCTCCGAAGAAATACAGGTGGTACACGAAGTCCAATCTTGGCCAACAGCTCAGGGACGTCAGTAGACCCTTTCATTATACTAAATAGGAAAGCAAGCTTTGCAATTTTTCTTCGTTCGTGTAAAGGATGAATATGAAATTTCTTACACCGACTAGTATAGTTAGGAAGATATGTATTTGAACGATATTGAGTGTACCTTAAAATTCGCCTTCGTATACATACTTTCAAGGCGATTAATATAAACATTGTAATTTGGATTCCAAATTTGAGAAGCATATTCGAGATGGGACAAAAGCACAGTATAGAATTTTCATGGTTTAGACATTCTTAAACTCAGAGGAGTAGGTATATGTATAAATGTTATACGTCTTGTCTGTCTTGTAATACTGGTCTTAACGCTAGTAGTAAGAAAATATTACTAACACTTACTTTAATGGGTAAACACACAATGGAAAAAAAACGAAGCTTATTTATTCCATATCTTAAAATATGGAATAAATAAGCTTCTTTTTTTTTCTGTGAACACAAAATTGAGCTTACCAGCAGCAATATTTATTTCTTTGGTGAGATTCATTAGTTTTATGACCTCATATGCATCCTTCACCCTGTTAGGGTATACACATACAGCCGCAGTTCTAATGGTTTCTTTTAATTTCAGCTCTTCTTTTAAGTCTGAGGGCAAAGGATTTGCAGCCTGAAAAAATAAGTATGATATAAAAATACACATAATGTAGTAGTAGATCAAATTAGAATCCTAAATAATTACGGATAACTATTTCCAGAAATAAGTGAAAGATTTAGGTATTTTTTTTTTACGTTTTTTGTTTGTCTGGAATAGCAAATATACCCTCAAACTCAAAGCATTTATTTCAAATAAACCAATTGCAGGCACTTTTGTATTGTTATGGGGTCGGTCAGTCAGAAAGATGAAGCTAGTAGCCCATTCCAAAGCGTAGTACGTACTTATGGATGATAAAAAAGGGCAAGAAACTCATATATAAGTATTTATGTAGTAAAAAAAGTGTTTTTATACAAACCTTCACACAAAGTCTGAAGACATTCGACCGTGTGTCATCACCAGACAGAGTAGTCAAGTCAATTACAGTGATAGCTTTTAATAGCCATGCATTGAAGTTGTCACCATTTACAGGGCGCGCATCCAGTATGGTCTTAATTTGTGCGTCAACGTTTGATTTGTTGATGTAAACTTTCTTTAACCCTCCCATTTCTAAACAAAAATTTATGTTATAAAGTTATCACTTCCAGGCTTACCTTTTTCCTATCAGCGGAAATAGTTAGAAGAGTTTCTAAGAAAAATATAATTAAGAGCAGTTTCTCGCATGTGCGCCACCTATCAATCATCCAGAATGATGTTTAAGAAGTTAGTGACATAAGTCTATTAAAAATTAAAGTTATTATGGATCTTTTAGTACTGATGTAGCAAAATTGCACAACCGCCTATGTGCTTAGTTTGGATAAAAAAAAAAACGTCATATTGTTACAACTTACATACAAAGTCCAATATAAATCATGTTTACTATTTCCTAATTTTCGGAGGAAATATGGAATAGAGTTAACTTATAATGATAAAACAGGAATAAAATAAATAGTTAATCGTTTAAAATATTAACTCATCTATGTCATCGTTTTATTATTATTATTTAACAATTGAGATAACATTATCAGCTACTATTCTTTGAACATTGAAACAATGTAAAACTTACCTAAAACTTTAGATGTTGGTTGAACCATTATATTTATCTAGAATCGATGTAAATATTGTACTATATATTCTTTGTTTATTGTTTTATTCTTCTTGCAAATATTTATTTAAGATTTATATACTTTTTTTTTGTTTTTCGAATTTAGAATGATAGGTACGAAAAGAAACAGCCCGCCGGTAATGACCGGTGACATTAGAATAAAAGTGTTTCCATTATGGAAAACGTTTCTGCGTTTTTTTATTAAAAGAAAAATATGTTTATTTTATCACCGAAACAGCAGTAAAACGTTGTTGTTGACTAGAAAAAAATGTTACTCAAACATAACGCAATTTTTTTTATTTCGTGTGGATGTGACAAAAAAATGTCTCTTGTCCGTTCGGGGCGGCGCCACAGTCAGAACAAAATATTGTCTTTCTACTATTAATGCTACCTTGGTGAACTAATTTCTCAATGCACTTGTTTTAATCATGTGTCGATTTTAGACCGTATGGTAATATTTATCTAGAATTAAAACAAACTGATTGGAATGAAATGAAATAGTTGTGACCATTTAGTGTATAATACTGAACCTAGATGTCGTTACCAACGGGCAATCACCACAAATCTGTAACATAATAAAATGCCCATGGACTGGATTTCATTGGCGTGAAATGGGCACTTTAGAACATTATTCGCATTTGGTAAGGGAGGGAAGATGACCCTTTAGCCAGGGAAAGGACACTAAAGTTATTATGCTTATCGGTGTAAAACACATATACCTAGGTATAACGCATTCGGAATTTGGTGGTATCTTTTATAATTTTATTATTAGTTCTGTCTTCCATTTCCATGACGCCCTTAGGCGTTAGGGAAATGGAAGACAGAACGAACCACTTAAGGCGAAAGCGTCAGGGTGGCCCGCGAAATTCAAATTTTCTTACGTTTTTGCAATTTGCAGGTCAGTATCAGGTTGTATGTTGATCTAAATACGATTCGCAGCTGTAAAAAAATATTTATTTATAGAATTATACTCATAAAACTCATCAATACAACTCTCTAAATTCATATTATTCTATTGAACGCCTATTTCATGAAATCATGACATTTGAGGACAATTCTAACTCAAGGGAGTTGTTTTGCTGATTCTAATAAAATTCTGTAAAGTCATATTTGTATCGGTCGCGAATCATATTTTAATCAATACACAACCTAACCACTGACTTACGAATTGCAAAAAACGAAAGTAAATTTGATGTTCGCGGACTACTTTAGCGCACCCCCTTAACCAAGATAATGTAGACCAAAAGACATAAATTCGTTTTATTCAATATTTTCGAGAGTAAAACTAATCAACAACATTTACTCTACGCTACTTATTAATTAAACTTAAATATATTCATAGATTATTAAGATATCCCTAAGATGGTTTCTAAAAGTTTATATTAGTCCGTTTTGCCTTCATTCATAGCGGAAGGCAAAATGGACTCGCATATAAAAGCTGTCAGAACATTTTTTTCACAGAGAAACACTACCTGTTCATCATAGCTATATACTTATCTACCATAGTGGCAAGTCAGTGTGAGTCAAGTCAAGTGATCTATCTCATATGTTTTATAAAAATGACGTATCTAGTGATTATAACAAAATATGTAAAAAAAATTCAGCATGTCTATGAACCAACTGGCCTAACACCTAGTTGGTGCCGGACACCCGATTAATCAGACGCTAGCCACACCCCTCTCCATGGCTTAAAGAGCTTCCCTCTAGTTCGCAAACACTTACAGATGTTGAACATTATTAAAGGCCAGGGACCTGCGGGGTAATTGCGTAACACACTAACATTAGGCATGGCTTTCATTTTGACAGTTCAACAACATTCATTGCGTATTTTCGTTGTGGAGAAGAAATATTTTTCTAACAGATGAAACAATAGATTAGCAATATCCTTCAAAATGATTCAGATTAGATTGATAGTGTGTTACGCAATTAGGGTGCTGATGGGATACCACCTTCCTTATAAAATGGTCTGCAGATACTATTACCTGTAGCGCTAATATTCATGTATTCGGGATGGCCATATTACCTTCTGTCTGGAAAAATGCAAATTTAGTTCCTGTCCACAAAAATGGTTCTATACCCGAATAACTTTAGCGTGGCAATAGCGGTCATTGCTTTTTCCCTTATATCTTTCCGCAGCTGCGGAGAGATATAAGGGAAAAAGCAAAAGTTCCTGCGCGCAGGAACCTAAACCATAAACTAATACCTAGTTTATGTTTCGTTATTGGAACATGTTGAATATCGCGATAGATATTGATTCAGGTCGTTAACGGACTTTATTTCTGTTTTTTTAATAAAGATTGATAGAAAAGGTCAATGACCGTTATTGCCACGCTAATGCGTATAGACAAACTGCCGAGAATTATATTCTCTTTACTTTGAAAAACTTGTCCATCCCAAAACTTATCCTTTTGTTCAACAACACTTAATTTCTGAGTAACAATGGCTTTGTCAAAAATTAATCTATTGCTACAAACTTAATGTTATTTACGAATCACCTGACAAAAAATATGGAGGTAGGAGCTCAAACAGACGCCGTCCTATACAGTATTGGTTATTGATGACAGACTTGACCAAGAAACAAGGCCCTATTGATGCAAGTATTTTTACTGTACTACTTATGTAGGTACGGACGCCAGCACATCAAGTTACTACAATCTGTCAAATTTCTTTAATAGATTTTTAACTTTATCGCTAAAGCATTAAGGTTCAAGGTTGATTGGGAAAATTTAACAGTTTCGGGTAGCTTGACCTGGCGTCTGTACCTACTTGGTAGTATTCATTGCCGTTACCCAACTCTGCTGGCGTAGGTTTCCATTCAATCTGCGTAGATGCGGCTAAAGTGATTGCAGATGGTAATAGCTCTATGTTATACCTCCACATGCCAATTACTTGGGGGAAGCGATTGCGTTTTCGGTTTCCTGACAACTACCCAGGTTGCAGATTTTTGGGGCACGAAAGGGACGGTGAAAACGTTTTGTTCTTGGGACACGCAGTGCTGATAGATCGGTTTGAGTGACAGCTACGTAATTGGCGCGCATCATACAAACAAAAGACCAGAATCCGAACTAGGTATAGGTAGCATAGTGTCTAGATTCCAGATTGAGTATAAAACATTCACGCGAAAGACGTCTACAGCTGGATATAGGTAGGTTTACCGATCATCATTCATCATCATTTCAGCCGATAGACGTCCACTGCTGGACATAGGCCTCCCCCAAGTGTCGCCACATTGACCGGTCCCGTGCGACTCGCATCCAGCGGATTCCCGCAACCTTCACCAGGTCATCGGTCCACCTAGTGGGAGGCCTTCCAACGCAACGTCTTCCGGTTCGCGGTCGCCACTCCAGAACTTTTCGGCCCCATCGGCCATCCGTTCTGCGAGCAATGTGCCCTGCCCACTGCCACTTAAGTTTGGCAATTCTTCGGGCTACGTCGGTAACCTTGGTTCTCTTGCGGATGTCCTCATTTCTGATTCGATCACGCAAGGAAACTCCGAGCATAGCCCTCTCCATTGCCCTTTGAGTGACTTTAAGCCTTCTGATGAGGCCCATTGTGAGCGACCACGTTTCAGTCCCGTATGTGATCACTGGCAACACACACTGGTCATAGACTTTCGTCTTGAGACACTGTGGTAAGTTGGACGAGAAGATACCGCGCAGCCTCCCGAACGCCGCCCAGCCGAGTTGGATTCGACGATTGACCTCTTTCTCGAAGTTAGACCTACCTAACTGGACCGTTTGTCCCAGGTACACATAATCGTCTACAACTTCGAGTGTTGAGTCTCCGATCTTGATAGGAGTGGGTGTGACATGGGCATTCAGCATGATCTTGGTTTTGTCCATGTTCATTTTAAGACCCACTCTTCCGGAAGCTCTGCTGATGTCATCGAGCATTATACTGAGGTCCTCCATGGTCTCAGCCATGACCACTATATCGTCGGCAAACCGAAGGTGAGTGATGTACTCGCCATTGACGTTGATGCCTAGCCCTCTCCAGTCCAGAACCTTGAAGACATCCTCTAGTGCAGCGGTGAACAGTTTCGGAGATATGACGTCTCCCTGTCTCACCCCTCGCTGCAGAAGGATAGGTTCGGAAGCTTGGTCCTGAAGTCGGACTGACATGGTGGCGTTTTTGTACAAACACTTCAACACCTCGATGTACCGATAGTCGATTTGGCACCGTTGGAGAGACTGCAGTACAGCCCAGGTCTCGATCGAATCGAAGGCTTTCTCGTAGTCCACAAACGCTAAACAGAGTGGCAGGTTATACTCTTCGGTCTTCTGTATAACTTGCCGCAGCGTATGTATGTGGTCCACGGTGCTAAAGCCTTTTCGGAAACCGGCTTGTTCGGGAGGCTGAAAATCGTCAAACCTGCGCGCGAGACGATTCGTGATGACTCTTGAAAACAACTTGTAGACATGGCTTAGAAGTGAGATGGGCCTATAATTCTTCAACCGGGCATTGTCGCCCTTCTTGAAGAAGAGTACCACCACACCCCTGCACCATGCCTGTGGCGTTTTCCCCTCGAGTATGACGGAATTAAACAGCTTCTGAAGGGCCTCAAGTACCGGTTTTCCACCCGCCTTCAGGAGTTCGGCCGTAATTCCGTCATCACCTGGTGCTTTGTTGTTCTTGAGCTGTTTCAGAGCCATCCTAATCTCGTACAGGCTGAAGTCCGGGATGTCTTCGGTATAGTGTCGGGTCAGTCTAGCTCTTGGGTCGTTTGCTAGATCTACAACGGGTTTACTGGTTGACGTGTACAACTCTCCATAGAAGCTCTCGATCTCCCTCAGAAGCTCTGGTTTGGCGGATAAGATCCTACCATCGTCGGTCTTCAGTTTCGTGAGCTGGCTCTGCCCAATAGCCAGATCTCTTGCAAATACCTTGGAGCCTTTGTTCCGCTCGATCGCGTCTTTGATACGCTCGGTATTAAAGCGGCGGAGGTCGCTCTTCAAGGATTTAGAGATCCGTCTATTGAGCTGCCGGTATTTCCACGCCTCGTCTGGAGACTGCAGGATCATCTCACGCCGCTCCTTCATGAGCTTGAGAGTGTGATCGGAGAGCCTCTTGTTCTGATCTGTACGACGTGTCTTAAAGAACTTAGACCCGGTCGTATGGACAGCTTCCACGAACCCATCGTTGTATTCGTCCACTGAGCTTCCTAGGCACTCGAAACGGTTCTGGAGTTCAAGCTGAAAGCTCTCGGGGTTATGGATCCGGATCTGTGCTGGACGGAGCGTAGACTTCATCAGTCGAGACCTTTCAAGCTTGATATTGATGTTCAATGTGCCTCTTACCATGCGGTGATCGCTCCCGGTTTTCAGCGTATTGATCACTGAGACATCATTGAATATTTGCTTCTTGGTTGACATGATGAAGTCAATCTCATTTTTAGTTGCACCATCGGGGCTCTGCCAGGTCCACTTCCTGTGCTCACGCTTTCTGAAGAAGGAGTTCATCATATAGAGGCCCTCCTTCTCCATAAAACTAGCCAGTTGGTGGCCCCGGTGATTTCGACGTCCAACTCCAAATTGCCCCACCTGCAGCTCATCCCCGTCTCGCTTGCCCAGTTTCGCGTTGAAGTCCCCCATGACCACGGTAAAGTGAGTTTTGAAACCATGCATGGCTTTAGAAATGTCCTCATACATGGTCTCCACTTCGTCGTCGGGGTGTGCCGAGGTCGGGGCGTAGACCTGTATGACCTTCAGCAAATATCTTGTTGATATTCTGAGTATAAGGTACGCTACCCTGGTCGACACACTCTCGATCTTCACCACGTTGTTCACAAGGGACTTGTGGACGATAAACCCAACACCACCCTGGGACTGCCGGTCACCCTCTCGGAAATAGAGCAGGCTGCCGGATTTCAGGATTACCGTGTCCTCCCCCTCTCTTCGGACTTCAGATAATCCTACAATACTCCATCGCAGCCTGCTCAACTCCTCTTCGAGTTCCGTTATCTTCTCGTCGGTCCGGAGCGTACGCGTGTTATATGTTGCCAGGTCCAGTCGTCGTTGGTATTGGCAGCCGGATCCCATCCGGAGATTCTTCGCACCCCTTGCCACGCCGTAACCTCGACCGCTGCCGTAGTCGAGGGTAGACGGGCTGCCGGGCACTAGGGGCCATTTCTGTAATGTGCTATCCATTGGGGGGGGTTGCCATAATCGCCACGCTTGGCAGGCGGGTTGGCGATCGCAGAATAGTTCTTACAAAAAGACAGAGAGCGCTGCTGCCCATTCTCTGGTAAGTCCCTTAGTCGCCTCTTACGACACCCACGGGAAGATATGGGATGGTGCTATTCTTTGTGTCCGACACCAAACGGACGATACAGCGGGGTAATTGCGTAACACATTATCAGTTGCTATGGGTTTCATTTTGACAGTTCAGCGGCATTCATTGCGTTATTTACGTTGTTGAGCAGACAGATTTTTCGAACGTATGAAGCAATGGATTAGCAATATCCTTCAAAATTATTCAGATTGAGATATATAGTTACGCAATTAGGGTGCAGGTCAGATACAACGGCCCTTAGCTGTGACTAAGTCTTACATTTTACATACCGGCCTACGGTAAATGAAGGAATTTGATAAGAAAAGCGAGCTATCGCAATTAGGTCTATGTATATGCAATTAGGGTTAGGCCAACCTTACTATATTGTATATTAACCTGATATCTTAATATTAGAGGCGAAACTACTAAAATACAACGTGTAAAGTTAAATGCGCAAAACCTGAAAATAGTTTGATCAGAATAAATATTTAACCCATCACAAATCCACCAAAATAGGTAAACAAACACAAATTGTTGTTCGACCAATTTAAGTTTTCTCATACGCGGGATAATAATAGCTTTTATTTCAATGCAAAATAATAATATTGAAAATGCGGGTTACCTAGTGTTGCCAGTCCAAAGCCTGGAAAAGTGTGATGGATACATTTAAATTACTGTTCAAAAATAACCTAAGTTCTATAAGAGCGTAGATAGTAAATAATAATGTCAGCGCGGCGCAGCGGCCCGGTGACGACTCCTCCATCGATAGAGCGTCGTCGCAGACGCAAGAAACGATCACGCCAGTAAAACTAAAACGGCACATAAAACCTTTACATTTTTATAAATGATTTTTTTCTTTCTGAAATAGGTCATTAATTACACGGAATTAAATGGAATTAAAAATCAGTTGGGGTATCTGAGGTTTTGCGCATTTAACGTTACACGTTGTATTTTCATTTCAATATAAAATGGCGAGATGAGCGCAATATGGCCAGTATTAATCTCATAAAAGCTGAATTAATGGTATTTTGTAACTTCAATAGTCTGCCTACCTAGGCAGACTATTAAGGTCAGTCAAAAGATGTTATAATGCTTAAAAAAAAAACTTGTTAAGAAAGGTTCAAAGAACAAAACAAGAGTAACAAACAAAAATACCTATAGTACTTTTTATATATATATTTTTTCGAGTTTGCTATATTTTTACAGGCAATGGCTTCGAAAATAATAGGTACAGTAGTCCTCAATAATAACTACAAGTGCCTAAAGTATTAACTTAAGTCATCTATGTCGGTCATAAATAGCCTACCAACGTCACAAATTTCAGGTATTGTTTCAATAAACACAGAAATGTGAGCCGTCAGTCAGAATCGAACTGTAGTGGACACAAGTTTGTATAAATTAAACATCCTAGCCACGAGCTGATTAAACGTAAACATCGGAACTATCTGGGGAGAGGTTGACGCGCTATTCAATTGACTACGCAGTCTCCCATACGGTTAATATTGGTGTACGGTGCTTTTTTACTTTTTAAGGTTTCTAAAACATGAAAAGCGGAACCTTTTTATTCTCACTTTCTTGTCCGTCTATCACAGAGGTTTTTCTCGAGATCTATACAACGTAAGTATTTGAATTTTGGCATAATGTTTAGGTCTCGATGACTCGGGCATAGATCGCCAGCCAAAAACCAAAACTAGCCGGCGACCGTCCCAAAGACGACTAAGTACAGGTTCGGAACCATAATTGTGTATTCCCGACTCGCTCTTGGCCAGTTTTTCTGCATTTGTTTGAGATCATACAGTCCGGCCGTCGAGAGAATTGCGTTCCTGACACCTGTCAGTGTGACAATTCTAGTAGCGAATAAAATATCAAATTTGCCAAACACGCAATCGTTTGTATAAAACTGATAGGTGCCAAGAAGTGAACCTATCCTCTCGCCGGCCGCACTGTAGGTATATTAAAATAAAAATAGCATGACTTTATTTTAGTTACCTAATACTAGTATTTACCTAAGTTTTAATTGCAAAACCTTTTAAGAGTAATGCAAGTTAAGCTAAAGAAAACGTTTAATGAAAAACACTCTTCTCTTTCGCGCCTTTTGCCAATTTGCAACTAAACTAGGGTAAGTAAATTCGTTTCTTTATTTTTAATGTAAATTATGTTAGATTTTATGCGGAAGGCTATAGCTTGCTTCTCACTGACTTCTGTAATGCAGAGGTAGGATGGAGAACATCTGATTTCCCTGAGGAACTTAGAATAATTGTAGTAGGAACCTACAATGAACATCTTATTAACCACATTATCATTCCAGACGGAATCATGTAAAAACCATTTTATTAGACTAAAAATCTTGACAGTGCCTTCCTTTACATTTTAGTGTTGCTAACCAGCTTAGTTAAAAATTTGCACAAAATTGAGACTGATGAGCAAAGACAAACTAGAGCTAGCACACATAGGAAAGATTTGCCCAACACTATTCAACTGAAATTAAAAGTTGTCAAAGAGGTATCAATTTGTTTTATACAACAAGTTGGTGTGTATAACTCCAGCTCTCTCATATGTGATAGAATAAATTTACCTATGCCAATATTTAAGGCATAATAGCTGCAATGAAAGTTCCCAGTCTTAATTTTGCTGCCACAAAAACTTCGTTAATATGAGTCGTTTAGTGTGTGTTAGCTGGAGTGACGTCACCCCAGCAGCTTTATTACTTTTCTAAATGTATTTAATGAATTTTATTTTAATTTCAATTCTATATCAAATGTTATTTTTTAATTCTTCAACACAATGTACCTATATTGTTATGAAATAAATTACTTATGACTCATGACTTACTTAGCAGCAACTTACCATCTTGGTAGATTAAGGTTTAATCGATCTGCACTGCTCTACGTTTAATTTACATTACAAGACCAACATTCCTACTAGGCTTAAAGCGGTTTATTTAGAAACGATTATTAAAGTTAAGTGACGTGTAAACGTCAAAGATGTACCTATAGATAAACAGTCGCTAATCACTACTATGTACTAGTATGTAAGTCCACGTGTTTTTCAGCGTGCGTTTCGTACCTTCTTCTACAGTTTTGTATTTTGATGTTTCAGTTAGCGCACGGAATTTTTTATGTCGCATTTTATAAAATCTTGAATAGGAAATGAGGATCAGTCTCTTAGCCAATTTATTTTATCCCGGGTAGACAGCTTAAGATTAAGACGGGTTCATTTTTACTTAAGTAACAATAAGGAAAAAAATTAAAAGAAATCTTAACTTGAAGTTTGTGCTTGACGTTTTTCTGTGCATATAAATACCTGGGTATTTATATTTAATGGGACTAGGTGCCAATTTCACCAATGAAACTTAATACGACCAGAACTGCATCTAAACTGCGTTAAAGAGCTGTCATTAATAATTAATATTCTACTAATTGTCAATATTCTACAACAACGATAACACTGACAAGTCTTGAACGCAGTTTAGATGTGCTGATCGCGTTCAGTTACATTAGTGAAATCCACACTTATTAGATTCCTATAGCAGGTTCCTTTGGTGTTTGCCAATTTCTGTTGTGTTCGTATCCGGTGAATAGAGAGACGCTAATCAAAGAATAAATCTCGGTACGTACCTACAGCGTACGATTTATTGGGATCTGAGATTTGTTTCAGGCTCGCAGTACGCGAAGCGGGCGCTATAAACATTTCACCGAGCCATTACTGTAGTCCCACGGAGAAAATAGCGTCTTAGTTCTTGCTTTCAAAGTTTTAAAGGAATTACTGTTGTTTCCGCCTTCCCCTTCGACGCAGATTGATAAGACCCGATGTCATAGGTCAAGGTAAGTTTGTTCAGCGTTCTTTTTGGTTTGGGTCTTTATGAACCTTGAACTTCTTTTGTAACTTTATTGATGTCATGATCCGATCTATCAGCCGGGATTTGGCAGGGACATCGACGCGCCAACTGCGCCATGAATTCAGCACATGCAATTCTGTCATCACTTCTAGACCTCCTAGCGTAGAAATTATTCGTGGGTTTTCAAAAATATGCTCTTTCATAGAAAAATGCAATACCTACGCGGTCAAAATTTATGGAACAGATATATGTTTTTTTAATGACCGACGGACAATTTCAACGTAGAGTGGGTTAAGAATCATGTACTGAATCCAAGGTTGCGCGTCGATGTCCCTGCCACCCTGTATGTACATTTGATTAGATATCTACAACTAACTACAGTATTGGCTGTAAAGATAATTGACTGAATGATTGGCTGAAGAATTGAGAAAGTGGGTAGAAATTTTACAAAAAATACAAGACAAGCATTGATCGTTGAAACCTAATAAAAAAAATTGTCTGAGAAACCCCCTATTTACTATATAAATAAACTCCTCCAGACCGAATTTCGGTCATGGCGATCAATCACAGCAGAGACCAGCCTTCGGCGCGGGAGATGTTATAGTTCACAAGGGTACAGTGCAGACACAGGTGCACTCTCTTGTCCCTCACTCTCATGGTTCGATGGGATGACGATCGGACACGACCGGAGAGAGATCAGGCGCAGGCCCAACGGCTTAACATGCTTTCCGAGGCACGGGTATCAGCCCACCAACTTCCAAACTCCGGACTGTTACTAAAAAAAAACCCAATGGATATACAATAGTATATATATATCCCAATACCATTTTGTCCGACCCGGACATCGAACCCAGGACCCCACGCTCAGCTTTCGCGCTTGAAACCTTGAGACGAGACCAACGGGGCAGTTAAATGCCTAAGTACGAGTACCAACCATTATATCAGTGGCTCTAATAAAGACTAGACACATGTAAACGAGTCTTAAATCCTTCTTTCCTGAAACCTATACACGTTTGGAACAGAATAACTCGCGGATAACGAACTGCCTTTCAAAATGAAGGGTCTCAAGATATGAGGGTTCGTGAACAAAGAGCAAGGTCGTGTCTTCGCGCGACGGTACATACGCAACGGCTCCTAGTCGGGATATGAATGCGGACGTGTGGATGAATGAGTGTTCCTTCATCTTATTTCCATATCCTCATGTCAATTGCCACGCAGTAATTTTACTTTGTTGTAGGAAGGGCTCCGGAATCAGAGTTTTATTGACGTTTTATGCGGATATTGTTTGAACGTCGCCTTTGTGTGTTCGCGCTGGTTTTGCATCACGGAATGAGAAGATACTTTTGGGGTCTTACAAAAAAATACGCCTTCCTTTAATGCAAGGTGGGGGTGAAGCTGTCTTTAAATACTTTAGTTTGAAGCACTATCTTAAAAGTTTGAAGAATTGTGTAGGCATTGCGTATTTCTATGTTGGTGAGTAATGGCCGATTCTTAGAATTTACAGACCGTTATTGTTTAAATTTAGTGATTTACCAATAATGAAGCAAAAACCTCATAGCTTTGCATAGTAGAGCCTCCCATATGGAAGTAGCTATCACGGGTAAAATTAGCTTACGAATCTATTTGGCAATAAAAAATGCTACTATTGGTAAGCATAGCGTTTTGTTTATAGGAACCGAGCAATAGCCGAAAAGAATCTAAAGGTACACTAAGCCAGGTAGGTAGACTAGAGCATTTACTTGTAACAGAACATCGAACATTCGCCGTTTTTAAATTTTAGCGAACACCACTTCGAACACGACGCTCGATGTTTTGTTGTAACCCGATTCTAAAAACCAACGAGCATATTGGTGTAACATTTTATCGAGCAAAGGCACGAGCTGTATTTATTTATCTAAACTTTTCGCACAAAAAGGTATAAAGGCGGACTTAATACCTTAGGCATTCTCTACCAGTCAACCAAGGGTGCTGAAGAGATTAGATGGCAGGTGCGTAGGTAGAGAGGAACAATGATACAAAAAAAAACTATTAAAACTAGGTACACAAATACATAAATAGGTTATATACACATTCATAATTATTATTTACTATAATATACATATACTTATAATATACATATATATACAAATTCAAGGGAGAGAGGTCTTGAGATGACTCTATGCGATTTATTATGAAAATAACTGCAATTCCCACATAAATGCATATCGACTAAGTATGCATATGCTGTACCTGTAAGTCCGAGTCCGACATTTCAATAATGAACGCAAGGTAGAAATAAATGTTACAGGTAAATGCTCACTCGCCGTGAGCATTACGTCGAATCGTTACATTACATGGAAATGCTTTTGGAAACTGAGCTTTAGCCTGTATTGTACCATTCGTAAGACCATACAATTCACCATCTCATAATAAGCCGGCAAATGTGTTGTGCTGAAGATGAAATTAGCCGTATATTGCAGTTAATATATCACCCTCCCTGACAAACGGATGGGTTCTCGCAGTTACGACATGATGAATGTTACTCTGCACATTTGGTGAAATCACTTACCCGTGTCTTATCAAACCCACTGGAAGAACTGTGGAGAAGATGCAGAAATGGACACAAGTAAATACGTAACTATGTTGATCTTGGTTCTATTAAATACTTCGTCAGCATACTAATAGATAGGTAGATAAATCATTTATTAGAGCACACAAAAGAAATAGCCCAACGCTCCAAATAAAATAAAAATAAATAAATAAACTAACATTGACTATGACACGCTTTAAAATCAAAGTGTCTTTTCTCATATCACATCTGACATTGGTAGAATTGTTGACATCGGCACCATTGCCATAGAGAAAAAAAGAATAGAAGAAGGGCGGTGTCTCAGCATATTCTGTCAGGTATTTACCTATAGGTACCTGACGCTGATATTCTGCTGGATCCCTGCTGTGATTAATTATTTAATCATAGATATACATTAAGGTCGCTTTTTGTGTCTGTCTGTGCGACCGCGTTGTTCTTCTAAACTACATTGATGCGGTTTTCACCATCATAATAAATAAATAATTGATTCTGGAAGGTTTATTTTTATAATACCTTAATTTTAAATTTCTTAGTAGGTAAAAGCCCGGAGTCTGGATTTGTGTCCTGTTATTGGCGATAGGTTTACCTCCTTTAAGGGGCTTACCTAAACTAAACTGGCGAAAAGTGGTAGTACCTATCTAAATCTGCCTACTCTTTCGGAGTCTCAGGCGTGATGTTTTGTGAGTTACTATTGAAGTAATTGCCGAAGAACATTGTAGAGCAGTTGGCAATATTGTCTAGTTTACATAGGTTAGGTAAACGTTAAAGTACGTGGGAACTCCTGAAAGCAACTAAATTATTCTAGCAATACAAACATAAATGGCAAAGTTCTAGGTTTTGGTGGAGTAGGTAGGTACATTAAGTTGGTAGGAGTTTTAGTAAATTGAAGAATAATAACGATGGTAGTGAATTTTGTCTTAGATTTCGGGGTTTATTTATAAACGATGATTACCTATAGTTAAGTGACGTTCAAACGTCAAAAATGTATGGTTAAACAGTCGCTTAACTTTAAGCAACGTTTATAATTAAGGAAATTATCGTGTAGATATCTGGGGGTCTACTACGAAGTGCAAACCGAATATTATTGAAAAATGCGAAAAAGTTCAGATCGGCTCAGTTGGGTCGGGACCATAGTCAATATTCGAACGAGTGTAGGAGTGTAGGATTGGGACCGACCGAACCAAATAGTAACTTCGTAGCAGGAAACGGCTGAACTTTCGGCCGATACCACTTCGGAGTAGACTCCCAGGTTTTATTGCTTCGTTAACTAGAATACGCTGCTAAGGCCTTTTTATAATTTCTCCATGATATTGGTATACGGATGGCCGTTGGGCCGAAAGGTTCTGGAGTAGTGAGCGCGTATGTAGCGAAAAGCACAGGGTTGGAAGGCCTCGTACAAGGTGGACCGGTGGCCTTGTGACGGCGGCAACCCGGCACGAATCCGCTGGATGCGAGAAGCACAGGACCGATCGATGTGGCGAAGCTTAGGGAGGCCTATGAGCAGCAGACGCAGCAGAGGACGTCTGTCGGCTGACATGATGATGATGAGGCCTTGTCCTGTCATGCATGACATTTTTAAATACCCTAACTCAACCGTGGAGTTTCTTGCCGGCTCGTCTCTATAGGAACCCACCA
The DNA here is from genome assembly GCA_911387795.2 of Apamea monoglypha. Lineage (NCBI taxonomy): Eukaryota > Metazoa > Arthropoda > Insecta > Lepidoptera > Noctuidae > Apamea > Apamea monoglypha. Next base: position 9,751,274 of record OU426918.1, read on the forward strand.
ATTGGAACTGTGCACCTAGCTTCTGACGTTTCACAAGTGCCCATGAGGGTTTATGTGAAATAAAGTATTTTTCACACCACCTGTTCGAAAATGTCAAATTATATGTCAAGCAACCTTAACCTAAAGTGAGTCATTAGTGGCCGGGGGCACAGCCGGTCAATAATGTTGTACTGGATTTCATTATGACCCGCTGGTCAATAATGTGATTTGAATTTGGAATCTCACATGCTCAGCTAAATTGGCAGTATAGTACTAACAAACACCCTTTGGTGCCAGAAAGAGGAAAGCTATTCTCGATACCGTTACTACGCGTGGATGATATTCTCGATTTCCTACAAAATCATAACGACTGCTTCTTCATATCGTTGCCATGTTTTCGAAGACATAATATTGTAAGAATAATTAGATAACTACAAACCATTTTTTAAAAGGAATGGAATAACATTAAAACTGGCATTAATAATAACAAATACCGTACCGCGCCGTAATACCGTAATAGTAATTGGCTGTAACATTAGTTAATGTATTTTAAGTAAACTGCGCAAAGATTGCTGTGGATTTTGTGAATAAATAAATAAATAATAAAACCTATCTATACTACAGTCGATTTATCACATTTTATCAAAAATACTCTATTTTCACGAGCGTCTCCAGTGACGTTCTAAATTCAAAAATATTTTCTCACAGTAGGTGTAAAAAGTAGAGTATCCTCCTCTGGGCTAAAGGTGTCTTTGCCTTGGGCTAGCTTGAATCCCTCGTTGCATTCAGGATTCTTGTATTAACTCGCTCGCTTCGCTCGTGAGTTAAACTCTTAACTCCCTCGCTGCGCTCGGGAGTTAAATCCCGAATCCTTCATTGCACTCGAGATTCAATATGACGCCCGTGACATAAGACACAACTTTAGCCCCTCGGTGCATAATCTACTATTAAACCAATTTAAATTGTGTGTTACGAAGAGCTAAATCAGCCGTCTCCAAGCACAGGAATGGTCATTTTCTTACGACTGTGTTTTGTGGACTGGTCTACATTGGCCAGACTCCAACGTTTATTGCTCCATTGGTTAATTAATGACTGAAAAAAATGCTCAAAATCTGCCACTGTACACAGGCTCCGTGAAATTTGGGCTTAGATGCAAAATCATCTGCGGATGAGTCGGACTCAGCTGGAAGTAAACCAATGCTTATTAAAAAAAAAAAAGACTTACATACCCTTTTGCTTATAAACGTTACTTAAGGTTAACTCTTAAATTTAACCAACTTTTGTGAATAAACCTCATACATAATAATATCCGTATGTAATGCGATATTATGCTTTGAAAAGGTGACATGTGCTTGTTATGCGGGGAAAAAAATGAAAAAAGAAAATGTTTATTCACAGAAATATTTTTCTAACAAGATATATTATATTACATCTGCCAAACTGCACAGCAGTTTTTTGGCAGACCTATGCCTAGCTCCTTTTTTTTAACATTTATAAATAATTTACACTTTTTCACCTAAGTACTTATTGGTATGTACAGACGCCAGCGAAATTGTCAAATTTTTCCAATTAACCTTAAACCTTATTGCTTTATCGATAAAGTTGAAAATCTATTAAAGAAATTTGACAGATTGTAGTAGCTTGATGTGCTGGCGTCTGTACGTTAAACTATTTATGCATTTCTTAAATTGTATCCTGCAGGTTTTAAAATAGACATACATTACCAAACATATTATTAAAGAGGTACTTACGAAAGGAATGTACGAATTGGAAAATTGCTCAACCTCTTCGTTTTGCGAGTGCACGTAACAGTTACGTCAGTTACACAATTACTAACCAATATTTATGTTTACTGGCTACCTATCGTTAATTTATTATTTGTGTGTTCAGTTCAGTCACGATCTACGACGGGGGGGATAAAAGTGTTACGTATTAATGTCGTGCGGACCGCGGACGTGTCACAGTCTGATTGGCAATAAATTCGACCGTTCGGTCGCTCGGAAAACCGACCAAACAAATGTTATAATTAAACGGCTCATTAACCAACACTTGACTTTCAAATTCAGTCGTGCTTATATGTATTAAATTAGAATAGCTAGTGTACTAGGTGAATACATATTTACTACTAGCTTTTGCCCTCCGCGTGGATGTCCAGCGGGAACGTGCTACCGGGACAAAAAGTAGCCTAGCCAGCTATCTGCCAGCGAAAGTCCCGTCAAAATCGGCTCAGCCGTTTTTGAGATTAGCCGGAACAAACGGGCAAACAAACAGACAAAAAATGTAAAAATTGTTTTTTTTTTCTTATTTTTTCATATCATCATTTATAATAGTAAAAAGCTCTTATTTGGACATGACACTTATTTGTATCAGCATCATCGTTTCAGCCGAAAGATGTCCACTGCTGGACATAGGCCTCCCCCAAGCACTTTCACTTATTTGTATATGTCCCTAAAATATATACTATCTATAGAACTATAATACTAACATAGGTTTCCTTTTTGCGTAAGTAGTTCCAATATTGTAGCATACAATATAGAAACCGTAGCATAACTTCTCATCCAATAAAGTTGGTTGAAGACAATCTTAAGGAACCTTAATTGTCCAATAGAGCATTGCCATTAGGTTCTACTTAATTACCTCTGGTAAATCAATCGCTTAATTTTTTGTTTCTTTTTTAGAAGGGATTTACTTCTAAAAAGAACAAAAAAATGAAACAATTAGTCCGTAAATAAATTGACTTTTGACACCGGCAATGTTGTTAAAATGTAGACATTAAAACTAAGATTAATTTTACATCGTTTACGCCAAAATTCATTTTCAAAGTTACGCCGGGACATTATTGTTTTATGAGGTCTATAACTTTCGCCCTGTAATGGTTTTCGCTTCGTTGTGGCTACGCTCTTTCGTTGTAAAAATATTCGATGCCCGCAGATAAAGTAGTGAAAAGAGAAAAATTTTCATGTTGCAGACGTGACTAATAAAAAGGGTAAGTTGGGTGGCTCCATAAATCGTCAGCCTACGGACTTGGAGATTTATATTTCTATTAGGGGTCTCCTAACAAAGATATCTAAGATAGCTGTGCAATCACAAAGTTGTGAATAATATATGCTGGCAGTTGTGTCCAGTGCCTAGGCTTACTGATTACTTTTCCAGTAGCTTATTAAGGAGAACTTATTTGTTCATCTTGGAAGCTTTTGAACAAATCAAAGCACTCTAGCTATTAATGATTCATCGATTATTCCATCTCCTACAACCGAGACTTACTTTTATTTCAAGGTATATTTTGATTTAATAGTTTCTAAATACAAACAAAAAGCCTTAATTACAATATACAAGCTAACACCAAATTATATACAGCGTGGCGCTTTAATGGCGAGATTAATTTTACACACGTATACGGTTTCGCGTCTTAGTTGTATGAATATATTTTAATTCAATTAAACATTAATATTTATTTATTTATTAACAATTTTCTAAAATAGCATCTTAGAGCAACCTGACTTAAAGAACTGTAGCGCAGGGGTCATTTGCCGGGGTCGCGGATCATAACATCGCATCAATGTAATTAAAACACATAACGTGCAAATAGAAGGCGAATTGAAGGAAAGAGAGAGCCCTATGGCGGCGAGCGGCGCAGGTGGAAGTTTTCAAGTTAGGTTGTTTTTTATGTTGTTATAACTTTTATGATTACCGACCACTAGCCCTACCCGTGTGTTAAATTAATGTCGCCATTGTAGCGGCACGTTGTATATTATGTACAAGTATATAATAAAAAAGGTACGAACTCATTGGGCATAAAAACATTCGTCCGCATCGCTGTCAATGGGATAAGTCCCCAAAAGGCTGTTCCCACATTGGGTGGCAATGCTGATTCTTTGGGTTAAAAATAGGCCAGCCCTCTGAGGGGCAATTCTCGTAATTTTAAGAGCATTCACAGTCTGGTCTCAATCTCAATCTGTCAAAAATACTTCTAATTTCCCTTCATTTTTGACAAATTTTTGACATTGATTGTCGCTTAGATAAGATTGCGACTAGATTTTGAACGTTTTTAATTACGGGAATTGGCCTTCTGGTCACGTGAAGCGTCTCCTACACCAAAATACTTACCTACATCTGGCACTATTCTTAACTAATGTTACTCGTCAGAAAAGTATCTAATACCTATCCGAACTCATCGCAATCGTCGAAGTTATCTATCTAATAAATCGTCGGAAATGTAACTTGTCATCCATGACCACTGACAAGTGAGTAAGACTGACGTGAAAATGTGAGAACAAACTGAGAAAATTGCTCTGAGACGAAAAACGTACTCTAACAGGGTCATATAGATATAATATTATAGGAAAGTATTCCTTTGCTTTAGGCTTCTAATTACATGAAGGCAGTACAATAAGTAGGTAAAGTGATTGATTGAACCAGTAGATCGAATACCTTTTTCTATAATAACTTATTCGACTGGCCTATAATTACTTACAGTCACAAGTATAAATATATGACTGTGAACAGTTCGGCAATAATATCTAAAGGCCAATTCCCGTAATTAAAAACGTTCAAAATCTAGTCGCAATCTCATCTCAGCGACAATCAATGTCGAAAACATCTAAAAATGTAGGGTTAATGGAGGCATTTTTGACAGATTGAGATTGAGATGACTGTGACCGTTCTTAAAATAACGAGAATTGCCACAGCACATATATGTGATCATTTGTGGAAGGCTTAGTAAGAAACACACAAAATTATCTGTCGAGACATACAACGCCAAAATATAGGAAACCATATCCGCTTGAAAAAGAAGAGTCACCTCTCAGGATGCATAATATCGGACATGTCTTGCGTAATTAATATCTGCCTACCTAGTTCAGTTCTTGAATTTGGTACCTTGTTGTGATAAAATATATCTGACATCGCTTCAGCAGCATATAAATCTGATCGTATAATGGCGCTACTTGTAGGTATGTGCCTTCCGCAGATGTTCACATATTTGCTGTCTTCTTGAAAATATATATTAATGAATGGATCATGGAATCAGTTATTGCTGATCTGACCATAGTAATATACTTATGCTTGTGACTGTACGCACGGCTACACGTCAAGCTATACAAAACCAGTATAAGCTGCCTTCTGATTGTACGAAAAACCTATACAATACGAGGTCAGCTAAAACTGGAAATGCATAGCTTGATGTGTAGCCGTGTGTACCTTATCAATACTCATACACTGTTGAAACCAAAATAAAACACAAACACCATTCACTTTACGCTGTGAGCAGAGCGTCACCAATCAAATTAATTTAATGTCAAATAAGAACAAAACACTTTATTCCACATTTTTTATGTCAATAAAGAGTTGTGCAAACTCAATGGCGCGAGCAATTTATCGGCGAGATGGTGGTTGCTTTTCCTGTTTCCGTTGTCAAACCGAGAAAAAACAAACAATGCGCCTTCCGCTTGCGAAGACAAAGTTTTTTTCTCCACGCCAGAACGGCTTCCGGGTGCACTAGTTCATCAATCATCGTATTTTCGGTTGACGAAAATCGAGGAAACTTTGATGTAGCAGACGGTGACAGCGTTGAAAAACAAACATGGCGGTTTTTCCTTGATTGAGTGAAGGAAGTCCATCCTTTCTTTTTGTTTACACGTAGTCCATCCAATCTACTGCTGGCTTGCCCTACCAATTTTAATTCAGCATCAATCTAATGAAAGTGATTTGGTTATTTATCTTCTAAATAAAGATAGCACTACGTGCCGCTTGGAGTAACACAATTTAAAAACGATTTAAATTTTTTGCCACTTAGACTTACTAAAATTTTATTCAGCTTGCCTGTAAATATACCTAAAACAATTTCGCGGGGCCGTTTTGTCGCTGTAATCTTTTCATAATAAAAATAAGGCAACCACTTTTATTAATTAATTAAGCCCACTTTTACTGGACAACGTTCTTGGGTAGATAGATACTTAGACACTTGTTTGTCTGTGACATTAAGATAGGTAATTTCTCAGACGAAAGAAAATATATCTTCATGAGAAGTTTCGGGCTTTAAATCGTGTCTAATTGAATTATTCAGTAAATTGGATTTATCTCCTCCAACATAACAAATAGAAAAAGTTTGGGAAACTTGCTTGTTTGACGTAAGTAGGTAATCGCGTGAAATGTTGAGGCAATTTCAAAAATGATTTTATTTGAATAATCTTATTTTATATGGCTATAAAATAAATCAGCTCCTCTTATCTAACTTATGATTAGAATGAAAACAAAACAATTACGGTAAGTTGGTATACCGATTGTTAATGTGCGTAAGTTGTAAGCCTACGTTCGCACGGACGGAAAAATATCGCGGCGGGATTTTATCGCGCATCGGATTTTCAAGTATCGGTGTTAAACCGAGCTAAGAAAGAAGGACGGAAGTAATGGGCACGTGGCTAAGTAATAACAGCCGCACGGGTCGATCGATCAGGTTAAACCACGCTTGCCACGGTCGGTCCGTGGATGGCTGACCATCTTTACATACCGAGATCCCTCCGTGCCTCGGAAAGCACGTTAATCCTAGCATTCTTGGATCTTTGACAGTCGTTACGGATCGTCAAAAGCCCGAAAGTCTGACAACCAGTCATACCAAAGAGTGTCGTCGTAACTGGGTTGTGGAGGTTAGATAGGCAGTCGCTCCATGTATAATACTAGTATTCAGCTGCACCCGGTTAAACTGGAAGCCGAGCCCAACATAGTTGGGAAAAGGCTAGGCAGATTGATTTGTGTTAAGCCGAGCATTGAGGATCCAACAGATCGCATGTCAGCGCGTCAAAAAACACGCGCGTGCGTACCTGGCCTAAGTTATAACTACCTATTTATTGTGTGTAGTAATTTTATACTTTTATTTGTGTTTAATGTTCTGTAATTTAATGTAATGGACTCTGTCTGGAAAATATTTTTTTTTATTATTATGGTCAAGTAATCGTATTGTGTATTCTGCGGAGGTTATAAATTCATGATTAGGTATACCTAATCTAAGTCATGGCTTGTTGAATCACTATGTAACTCTATAAATAAAATACAAGTGTACATGTAAGTTCGAGTGAACACTTAGTATTTCGAGACATCGCCAAGCGGTTAGCCGACTCTTCACGTGAGCAGAGGGCTGGCCTATTGTTTGGCCAAAGAATCAGTATTGCCATACAACGTGCAATGCTGCCAGCCTTTTGGGCACGTTTCCTATTGACAGCGATGCGGACGAATTTTTTGATGCCCTTTAATTATTTCCCCTCCTTTTTATACAAGACATATTATTATTTTAAGACTGTTAGATTAAAAAAAAATACAAGTAGAATGAATTCTTTATTGCCATTCCAAGTTGCTAGTTCACTGCTAATCAATACTGCAATAAAAAATAGTTGAAAAAAATTAAGTGAAAAGGAAGAAATCATTTTAGTTAAGGTAGGATATAATATTTTTATTTTAGTAGTTTGTTAGTTTATTTATTAGTTTATCCAGTCAGTGTATATATGTTTGTCCTTAGAAATAGGAAGTCCTTCTTTGGCATTTTCTAACTAATTTTAAGTAGATATACAAATCATTATTCCGTTTATTTATTTACTTAGGTACTTATTAAATACTTTTTTAAATATTTTTATAAAAAAAAAACATTTAAAAAAGTAAATATTTTTATAAAAAGTAATTACTGTAAAAATCATTTCAGCATAATTTTGAAGTAGGTCAAGTACACTATGTTAAATTGTCTCTCCCGCAAGTGAGTATCTAAGTGATCCGTTTGCGTATTGACATATTAAAGCTAAGGCACGATAATCCTTTGTGGGTCCAATCTAAAAGCATGATCACTCGGTGAGTAACGAGTTGGTGTGAATTACTTCACTCGCAGCTAAGTGATCAAGGAAGCCGGGCTTTAATTCCACTTCCGTTAATGGAATTCGTACACTTTTCAGCAATTCACTGTCCAGCTTCTTTCTATAGAGCTTTGGAGAACGTTTTGTTTCTGACACGTAATCAGATCCCGCGATTGTTACGCTGATTATACTTGGTGGATATCCCAAAGCTCCACAAACTCTGCCCCAAGACCATTCACTCTTATCGATTTATTTATTCGTATTTATATATAAGTATACATAGTTCTTCAAGACTAGGTGACATGTACAATGTACCACAGTGTGATATATGAAAGCTGAAGTCAAATAAATACAAAAATAATGGGCAGGCTTTCCGAAGTCATGTATCAATTTAATGTCTACCTAAACGGTCCTGTAACAGTATCGTAAGATACTTTAGTTAGGGGAGGACTACGGTGTGTTATTACGTAGAAACATGCCCATTAAAAGTATTAAATTTAGGGTCAATACTCTGTAACAGGTAAATATAAAGGGCGGAGTGGTCGCCCAGAAACCGCCGAATGTTTTCACATACGTTTACAATTTCACACACCGCTGGTTCTCTTAATTAACCCGTTCAGCGTATTTTAAATGAGTTGGGATTCACACGCAAAACTACCCTAATTTGAAACTTACGTCGTCTTCATCTAAAATCATTTGCTTGATCCAGCACCGAATTGCGTAACACACTGTCTGTCACAATCTGAATAATTTTAAAGGATATTGCTAATCCATTGCTTCATATGTTCGAAAAACTGGTCTGCTCAGCAATGTTATTAACGCAATTGAATGTTGTTGAACTGTCAAAATGAAAGCCATTGCTACTGTTAGTATGCAGACTACGGTCTTGTTTACAGGAACAGACATTATGCCCTTCGGACTCAAAGTTACAAACTGTTTCGATATTCACAATTTGGAATGAAAGTTCATCGGAACGTTGATCGAGAATTAACTACATAGCGTGTCCGCTGTACCGAGTTAGGTACCAACCGCGAAGAAAATGCTATTATCTCATACAGCTGAGTTATTGCGTGAAACAGGAACTTCCTCCAGGCAATGCACGTTTGATAAAATGTATCGTGAATGCGGCATGCCGGATACTTATATGCTATTTTCTGTTATTTAGTCGCTTTACGTAAGTAATCTTCTCGATGAATGTGGGTTTGTCGTTCTGTTATACTAATTATGTTTAACAATAACGGTATTAGCACCGCTTTTTGCAAGTAGTAACTTAGTAAAGTAGGTTGTTATGAAATCTTAGAAAACTAACTAGGTCCTTTTATTCGCGTTTCTTCGTATGAGTACGTCTGTAACGAGCCCGAGTGTAAGAAGTTGGCCGAGATATCCAAGTTTCTCACTGGACCGAACTCAAAAAGAGTTATAAGTTATAGGAGTTGAATCTACGTGACTTAAAAGAGCAGAAGTCGACTGTACTTTACATTAAGTTTCGGTTAACGCGAGTCTAATTAAGGAAGTTTCCGCGGGAGTTCGCTAATATTATAAATGAAGAGGAAAGGAGCCAAATTCCCTCTCACCCCTGCCTGTAATGACATTTCTTCTTGCACTTTCAAGTTTTATGTTTTGTGCAAACTTCCCATCCTGTTTGGCTAGTTTGTTTCAAACGGTAAACTTTTTTCTAGAACGCTTTCGTGAAAGGTTTTCGACGAAATGAAGTAGACACAGTTTGAATTGATTTTAAATAGATTCATATAACTTTCTCTCACTACCTACAAGAAATAAAGTTGCAGTAAGCCACCTTTTGATACGATTGAAGCTAACACGAAGTAAGACTATGAAGTTGAGGGTCTAGCTAGACAGTTTCTGAATTGTAGGCATTTATTTTAGAAACCCTTTACATTAATTATTTTAATGAATATTAAAAAGAGGAAAGATTTGGTTTTTTGTATGTTTGTTTGTTAAGCCTTCACGCTAAAACGGCCGAACGGATTTAGATGAAATTTGGCACATGGATAGGTCATGACCTGGATTGGGACATAGCATGCTTGTTATCCCGATATTCTCACGTGATCGAGACTTGTGCGGATGAATCCGCGGGGCGGAGCTACCTAATATCATGTTACCATAATTAACTTTAGACAGGAGTGGTAGAAAGTCGGACATTATAAATAAACATTAATTGAACAGTTATTTTATATATGAAAGTCAATGAAAACAACTGATTGACGAAATAATATTATTAAGAAAATAAGTTCCACGGAACTGAATGGAGATATCCATACTCGGGGGTTGTGGAGTACTACCACAAACGTCAGGTGTAGCCAAAAGGCCTACCACTAAGAGGAAGGGATACTGTATCGAAGTGAACTAGCGCGTGCCTTTGTGCGGCCTGCGTTCGTTCGTTTTGCATGCGAATCCCCTTTATGTCCACATTCTGTTATTGGTTTCCAGTACTCCGTTAGAGTGAGTTCTTCTTCTCTCTGCTTCCTCATATATAGTGGTTGTCCTTATAGTAAACTAAGGGATTATGTTAAAATTATGATTACTGGCCTACAGAAATTTCTTAAGATTTTTTTTTATATTCTTACAAAACTACGGCCCATCGCTCAAATCAAATAAAATCAAATCATTTATTTGCAACGAATGTAGGTTACATTATCGCTTTACGCTTCGCATAACGCTTTATCACATTATTATTATTACGTGTCTTTATGATAACTTAATTACTATTTAAACAAGCTAACACTAAAAAATAATTATATATTATATACAAGTATGCAATGAAAAATTAAAGAAAAAGCCAGGAGCTCATTGAGCATAAAATAATTGGATGCTTTATCATAGTACCAACATACGGTCGTTCATAGGTGAGTTGTTGGGGTTGGATTGATCATACCTTGATGATTAATTCAAGCTTGATGATTTATACGTCACATTTACTGTTAACGTGCTAATGTCATATCAAAACATTTTCATTGTCTAATCTTTACGTTTATTAATCTTATAAATGTGACTCGTTATTTCTATAGTATTTTTATCTCACGAAGCGACGCGCGCTTTACTTCTGGTAACCAAGTGTACAAAAACGCTGTGAATGTGAGTGTAACCGCAGAAGCTCTCGGTATCGTCCGAGATAATGGTGAAGTCGGAAGTGTGTGTGTGTATGCATGTTATGTGCTGCAAAACTCGTCTTCACGCACACATCACAGCGTATTTGTACACTTAGTTACCAGAAGTCAAGCGCGAGTCGCTTCGTGAGATAAAAATACTGTAAAACAGTTTAGTCCTCACTTATTCAATTTGAACACAAATTAAATTTTCCTTTTTCCTAAGGCTTGTCACAAACAGATAAGAAGTACTGAAGTGTCTATCTAGTTAGATCAAGTTTTTTCCTAGAACAACTCCAAAGTGCCCTTTTTTTTTTTTTTTTTTTGGGATGGGAAATCATCAAATGACTCCTCCCGCTCTGGGTGGAGCGGAAGGGAGTGTCAGACTCTTACTGACTAAAACCCACCCATGTTCCTTCCTTCGCCCTTTATGTTCCGGGGCAGCGGTAACCCTTTCGGACAATCCCGCTGCCCCGGCAGGCTTCGGCCCTGAGGGGCCCCTCGTTATGCTGACATCTCTTTGAGGCGCGCGTGGAACACTTACGCGCCGTCCGGCACGGGCCTGGTCCTGATCGGGCGGTGAGCTACCCATTGCTCTCCGCCCGCAGGCCCGCGCCTACGGTGGCCGGTAGTCGTCTCTCGACTCCCGACGCCCGGGGCGTCTCCCGCGGCGGCTTGGACGGGAGGCTCTCTCCCTCATCCGTCCCGCCACCTCCTTCGCTAGCATCACTGCTTCGCAGAAGGAGGCGACTGCCTCCCACTCCCTCTCGCTCCGGACCATGGCTTGCACCAGGTCCGGGCGCGAGAGGCCGCCGCCGCTGCCGATCGCCTCCACGAGGACACGGCGGTGCTCCGCCCAAGCGGGGCAGACCTCCACCGTGTGCTCCACCGTGTCCTCTGGGCGATCCTGGCAATGGTGACACCCGGGCGTTTCCTCCCGCCTGATCATGTGCAGGAACCTCCCGAAACTTCCGTGTCCGGTGAGGACCTGCGTCAGGCGGTAGGTGAGGGCGCCGTGGCGCCTCTCTAGCCACTCCTCAAAGAGGGGTCTTATCGCCGCTATCGCGGCGTGCCCTGCGCTGGGTTGCGACAGTCGCTCTTTCCATGTCGCCATGAGATCGAGCCGGAGGTCCGTCCGCTCCGCAGCAATTTGCCGCGGGAGCGGACTTTCCCCCCGGCGTAGTGCCTCCGCGCGCCACTCATGCAGGCGCGCGAGGACTATCGCCTCCAGATCCCATGGCGGCAGTCCGGCAAGGAGGCTTGCCGCCTCGCGCGAGATCGTGCGGTAGCCCCGGATTAGCCTTACGGCTACCACCTTCTGGGGCGCGTTCAGGTAGTGGGCGGCTCGCAGCCGCAGTGAACGCGCCCACACCGGGGCCCCGTATAGGGCCATGGACCGCACGACCCCCGCGTAAAGCCTCCGGCAGGAGGCGTTTGGCCCCCCCAGGTTGGGCAAGAGCCGCTTGAAGGCGGCCCCAGCCCGTTCCAGTTTGGGGGCCAAACGTCGGAAGTGCTCGACGAAGTTCCACCGGCTGTCGAGGACGAGACCCAGGTACTTCATCGTCGTCTCGATGCCGATGTGAACCCCTCCTGCCGTTAGTTGGGATCCCGGTGGTGGCGCGTTCCGGGGCCCATGAAACGTCATGGCCTCGGACTTGTGCAATGCCACCTCGAGACCCAACTGCCGGATCCTCTCCACGACTATCGCAACCCCGCGTGTCATCGCGTCGGCCGCCGCCTGATGCGACCTCCCCTGCGCCAGGACCAGCGTGTCGTCAGCGTAGCAAACCACGCTGACGCCATCAGGGAGGTCGGCCCGCAGCACCCAGTCGTAGCCGATGTCCCACAGGAACGGCCCCACAACCGATCCCTGCGGGACACCGCACGACATCTCTCGCCGGTTCCACTCCCCATCGCGACCGGGGTAGCTGACGGCTCTGTCCGTCAGATACGCCTCGACTATTCGACGGAGGTAGGGCGGCACTCGGTGATACCGGAGTGCCTCCACAATGCAGCTCCAGGGCAGGGTGTTGAACGCGTTGGCGATGTCGAGTGACACCGCCACGACGACCCCACCCCGGGACACCGCGTCCCCCGTCGTGAGGGCTCTCACGCGCATGATGGCGTCCACCGTCGAGCGCCCCTTGCGGAAGCCAAACTGGCTGTCCGCAAGATCCGGCCCCGTCCTCACCAAGTGCCCGACGAGGCGGTTTACAATTACTCTCTCAAAGAGCTTGCCCATCTCGTCGAGCAGCACGATGGGCCGGTATGCGGACGGAGAGTCCGCTGGGCGCCCTGGCTTCCGAATGAGGACCAGCTTCCCCGTCTTCCAACGAAGCGGGAACTGGCCTCTCTCCAAACATGCGCTTAAGAGCGCCTCCAGTCGAGGCCCGAGAGCCCTCGAGGCCAGGACCCAGGCTTTACCTGGCAAGCCGGTGACTTTTGATTTAATGTACGTTTAATACTAATGGAGTTTGCTTCGCCAACCGCGGTTTCTTGTGGCTTTTATAGTTCAGTTTATATAGGCTTTACGATTAATAGAGTTGCGGGTTGGTAGGTCATCATCATCTGTCTAGTCTTTTCCCAACTACGTTGGGGTTGGCTTCCAGTCTAACCGGACGCAGCGTTACGGGTTGGATAGTTTTATTTTTATTAATATTGGATTATTTAAATTTTCTTCCTTTATACCAAACTAGCCGCTCCTGCTTTACATGGTTTTAAGGACTTGACAAAACAAAACAATAACTTTTTTTTCTGATAGCCTACATTGTATCAAACTGCTGGGCAAAGGCAACCCCTTTCTCCATCCAAACCGCCCTTTCTTGAGCGATCAAACCTCGTCAGATCGTCACACCACCTTTGCCGTGGTCTACCTCGACGGCGATGTCCTCCTTCAGGTGTCCAGTGAGTGACGATCTTTGCTCATCTCTCCAGGTCCCGCTCTCCGCGCGAAGTGTCCGGGCCACTCCCACTTCAGCCTGGTTGTTTTTTCTCCAACATCTGATACTTGAGTTATGGAGCGCAGGGTGGTGTTTCAGTTTTTTATTTTCTTTTGATATGTAAGTTTATGTAATCGAGGGGTTTGTGACTAAGTAATAACAGCCGAACGGGTCGATTGATTAGGTTAAGCTACGCTTGCCGCGGTTGGTCCGTGGATGGGCGACGATCTTTACATACCAAGACCCTTCCGTGCCTCGGAAAGCATGTTAAGATGTTGGTCCCGGCTGTCATTCGTGGATCTTTGACAGTCGTTATGGGTTGTCAGAAGCCCGAAAGTCTGACTACCAGTCTTACCAAGGGCTGTTGTAGTACCCAGTAACTGGGTTGTGGAGGTCAGATTGGCAGTTACTCCATGTAAAATACTGGTATTCAGCTGCATGCGGTTAGACTGGAAGCCGACCCCAACATAGTTGGGAAAAGGCTAGGCAGATGATGATGTTAGTGAAAAGTAGTGACGTAGCTTAGAAGATCTAAGCCGTAACACAGACGGACACAAAAAGCGACCTTGTTTCATATTATGTAGCTATAGATAATATAAAGTTAGGTCGATAAAGCCTACGAAAAACATCAAAGCAGGACTCAGGAGACTTGTTATGTTAATACGAACCGATCGAAATACTTTTTATTTTACTTAAGCACGCAGTAAAAGTTCTAAAGACGTTATAAAATATTTCTAAAAGTCGAAGTTCTGTAAAATAGGGATCTTTCACAATAGTTTTAAAGTATATTACTCTAATTTTAAACGGTTTAAAATAAAGTTTACTTTTAAGACTTGACTGAATAAGCACTAATTTTTTTTTTTTTTTAACACTAAGTAAGTATACGACTGGAAGGTGGTTTCAAAGTTCGTAGAAAAACGTTTAGATGTGTTAGAGGTAAGATTACGACACACTGAAAGCTTAACTGTACAGTAAAATTCATAGTTTACTGTAAAGTTGTAGCGATTTACTGTTAATTCCGTCCATTATAGCTGTACTACATTTTATGCGACACTAACGCGGCACGTTACCTCCCGGAGTTTTCAAACATCGTAAAGGAGAAGGGATAAAGTTGTACACAATACATTTCCTTGCCTTTTATAAAACAGTCGATAAGGGCAGGTCGTTAAAATATAGAAAAAAAAGGTTCTTCAGTTGCGCGTAAGGACATTTAACTCTGAAAAGAAAAGAATCGAATAATCCCAAAGGAAAAAACATGAATGAGAATAAAAAATGAACGCTTACTTACTTACTCATCTAAGCTCGACGAAAAGAATTTTTCAAATTAAAATTCTCAAAACACTCCACATAAAAGAACAAGCAATGTAGCTTCATTCATTGTGGCATTTTTATTACGTAATAAGACGGAATTCAAATGGATAATCTCGGGCTGTAAACGAGCCGAAGAACATGAGCGGCATGTTTAATATGACTTTTCCATACAAATAAAAATGGCGAATGGTATGTAGGGACCATCGTAAAGGGCGATTATAGCTGCGAATGAAGTTTGCACACTGAATTATCAAGTTAATCCCTCGGTTTCAAATAGCTGGTGAAGTAACAAGATTATATTTGCAATTAACTGGAAACACGTGCAAAAATGTCGTGATGGCCATGATTAAGGCCTCGCCTTTCATGCACGAGGTTGCAGGTTCGAATCCATGCAAGTACCAATGTAACTTTTTCAATTCATATGTACTTTCTGAGTTTATCTTGGACATTACTGATATCGGTGAAGGAAAAACATCGTGAGGAAACCTGGGGGTCTACTACGAAGTGCAAAGTGCGAATGATCGGATCGGACCGACACATGGCGGAACCGAATATTATTGAAAAATGCGAAAACAGTTTGGATCGGCTCAGTTGGGACCATAGTCAATATTCAAAAGAGTGTAGGAGTGTAGGATCGGGACCGACCGAACCAAATAGTAATTTCGTAGCAGGAAACGGCCGAACATTCAGCCGATACCACTTCGGAGTAGACCCCCTCGACTTATAGTCAATATAAGTCTGAAATCGCCATCCCGTCTTGAGCAAGAGATCAATGATCGTGCCTTCTCTGCATGAGAAGATGATTTGCCTGCAATGGGACAGTAATAGGCTGGTATTATTAAAAAGATAAAGATAAAGATAATATAGTATTAGGTATTATGATATAGTATTATTACATACTACAATTCTTTATCCAAAATTTTTCTTTATTAAGTCTTAAAAATGGCATAATGAAACTTTTGTGATGGGAAAATAAATAAAAATTATTATTATCCAGTCCATATTTTACAATCTGTTCTATAAAGATATGAATCGATTTATATGCTTAACATTAAAAATTGAACAAAATGATTCTTCGAATTAAAGTGAAATTTTCTACTTCCAATAAAACGATTTCCTCCCACTGGCGCTGAAAACGTGATTTAACATAAAATTTTGTTTGATTTCGCTCGAACAAATGTTTCCACTCTCCCCGTACTAGCTCAACGAGTTGTGAAGTTGAAACTGTCTATTAAAATACGTATTGAACACTCAAACTACTCCTTTGGGGAGATAGGGTTTTACTGTCAAGTGTGTGCTTCGTCTTTCCGGGGTTCCGTCAACATAGCCTATCTCGCTTAGTTTAAACTTTGTATCCAGTTTATTATGAGAACAATTCATCGTTCTCACGCGTTTCGCTGGGTACTTGTATTTTATAGAAGCGAGCTCAGTGACACACCGCTGGCTCCTCGCCACAACCATAGTGTCTACTGACTACCCACTCACACTGTCACTCCACCCTCAATCGTTTTTTACGAATTTTAGCGATCTGGCGCCTGATATAGTTTATGTCTTCCGTTCAATTTCAAGTACGTGGAGCCTTTTAATAGTGCGTAGTTCAATCAATCATTGGAGCAAGGAATACCTACTTTTGAAATATTCTGAAGCTTTTACAGCTGGTTCAGCGAAGTGGTCAATAAATGTTAGTCATGGCCTAAGAGATTTATTTCCGTTCGCTCTTAAAGGTGAGTATAGACTAAAAATTTACTTGTAACACAAAATTGAGCTGCTCTAACGTGTCACCCTTTCACGAAACGAACAATGCGCACAACGCTCGATATTTTGTTACAATTTGATTTTGCAAATAAACGAGCGAATTTGTGTAACATTTCATGGAGCAAAATCACGCGAGCAGACCCGACATTTCAACGAAGAGTAAAAGGAAAATAGAAAGGAATATCACAGGTAAATGCTCATTCGCTGTGAGCATTACTTCGTACACCGTGTCGAGCATTCGCAGCAACGTTACATTACATGGATATGCTCGAGAAAATGTTCTAGTGTATACTCACCTTAACATTTTCAGGTTCGAAAACTAGGCTTGGTACCAAGAACGGATCGGATAGCATTTCAACTAAAGCTAGAAGATGGTTGTTATACCTCCATACGTTTCCGGTATCGCTGCGGCAAAATAAGCTTATTTACTATAAAGTGCTTCTGTATGTAAAATGGCGTCACATTGGATTCTCGGCATTTCGAATACCTATCGTTCTGGATCAGGGGCTTCATAACTATAACTTTATCCGGGAAACATTCACAAGTACTTACTTTTATAACCCGTTGATCGTGTATTCTATCTTTATTATCGTGGTAAGTGGACATTTATTCCTGTTTATGTATACAACCATTGTACTTAATATATTTTCAAGGGTCAATTATGAAGCATGTGTGGCTTAGTTCAGTAGATATGTTTGTCTGAGGGCTGATTTCACCAATGTCAGATATCTTTTATCCGTGGAATAAAATTGACGTCTAACAGTTCTAATATGAGAGACTATCAAAAATTCTAAATTTTTTCCCAGGATTATGACTTAATCTAGGTATAAAAGTTTGGGGGAATTCGCCCTAAAAGTGGGAATACTCCTACTTATTATAAACGCGAAATTTTGTAAGGATGGATGAATGGATGTTTGTTACTGTTTCACGTAGGTAAGAACTACTGAACGGATTTTGATGAAACTTTACAATAAAATAGCTTATACATCAGAATAACACATAGCATACTTTTATCCCGATATTTCTTCGAGATCGACACTTATGCGGGTGAAACCGCGGGGCGCTGCTAGTTTATTATAGTCTCCAAACATTGACCTGTGTGTTCAGTTGTCAATACTTTATAATTCATGAGTTGCGTGGAACTTGGTGCTCAGAGTTTGAACACGTCGCATGTCTAGGTACTCGTACGGTACGAGCAACTTGTGTAGTTGTGTGCGCAGCATCGTCTTTGTTCTCCACAGAATCTTGTAAGCGTTTGGACGTAAACTGTTTATCAGTAAGAGTAATGAGCTATACTGAATGCTGCAATAGTAGTAAAATGTTATGCTTCCGGCTCTCTCTTTGGGGAAATTCGAAGCCAATTTTTGTATAGATCTTTGTTTCGCTACAAATCTTCGTGTTCCAGTTTATATTTTGTGGTTGGTTATCGTCGATGAACGCGGTAGAATATTTTCAAACTTCAATATAAAAGAAAAAAGTTATAGGTACTGAATGCGTGATAGAAGTGACAGCAAAAAAACTTAATTTAACATTCCAACAATCATCAGTGTAATCAGCAGGGAATTGTATGAGTTGGCATCTGATAACTGAAAAAACTTGTTATATCTAATGTTTTTACTTTTCTTCCTTTATTCTCTCTGGAAAAAGGTTTCATCACAAGACATCCTTATTACTTATTTTTCTTTGTCATTTCTCTCACGCCACATGTCAGTCAGTTGGAGACAAGACAAAAACCCTTTCAAATACCATGGACGCCTAGACGAATTGTGTTAGCAATAACAAATAAAGGACTGCGCAGAAACCCTGGCATAATGTAATGTAGCAGGAAATCACGACTAAAGCAGCAGACAAAGATTAAAGTAGGTTAAATAAAGTTCCCAAAATAGACCATGGACCAGCAAAATTTATCTTACATCAAATATGAAAAGTGGTTTGACGATAAAACTTCTGTCTGCTTTAACAGTGTTGGAGTTCAAAGTTCCCAACAATGGTGATCGTGGAGCAGATATTAAGCCACTTCTGCTTGCTGTTTTACCTGCATTTATTTGGGTCCGTGAACTCGCTTTATTGTAGTAAGTACTCATTTGAACTAGGTCATATATTATATTCTAATTCTACTTTGGATATTTAAGTGATTTTAACTATATAGTGCAGCTACGTTTTCGTTAGCACAATATTGGCTTAACTAACGTTTCACAAATTATTGTCGTGAACAGAGCAAACTATTTAAAAAATACTGTAATTAATTGAGTTTTGTACCTCAAAAGGAAAAAACGAAACCCTTAAAGGATCACTTCGTTGTCCGTCCGCCCGTCTGTCTGTTTGTCAATACCCCTTTTCTCAGTGACGCGTGAAGGTATCGCGTATCGCGGAATTTGAAATTTATATCAAATACGTAGGTCTACGGTCCCATGAGGCTCTAAAAAAAATCAAGCTTCTGAGTCAACGCAATAAAGAAATACACCAATTTATGCGACATATTTTAGTATTCGTAAATAAATCAAAACCGTGCTTCGGGTACTTGCCGTTGAACTAGAATTATGAAATTTGGCGACAAGCAAGGTCTCATAGCACAAGTGAACATCACCTTTATACATATTTTTCTGTTTTTTTTTTCTTGTCTGTTTATATATGTGGGCATATAAATGATTAAATACGTACGGAAAATGTCCGAAAATTCGTTAATTTGTTTTTATCACATAAAAAAAATTGCGATTACAAACTTACATAGGTACGCAGTTGGAGAATTCAGGAGAGTTGGAACATTTTTTCAACTACAAAGTTACTTTTTTCTTTGTGCATGGTCCGACACGCACTTGGCCGGGTTTTGTTCATCATCTACATCCAGTAGAGATTTGGAAAAAATATTTTCCCTAAATATTTAACGACATTGTATACGTGTACAATAAATGTTTTCTCAGCCCATAATAATACAGCACTATAAAGAAATAATAGCTCCGTGGGTCTAGTAAAGTGAAAGGGTAGCCTTTAGTGGGCCGAGCACAGTATTATACTGAGGTTAACAATAGGTTAGCATAGAACCTTAATGTTTCATACATGGATTAATGAATGGGAAGCCTGAAGGCACAAAGAAGCGTAATGAGTCGGTTCCCGCACGGCTCACGAGGGTAAGAAGACATTGAGTTGAAACTATACCTAGTGGATGAATTACCCCCACGTCACACCCCCCGCTACCCCCCCTTCAGCCCTCTCGTCTCGTGCTATGCAATGACTTGCGATCTTGTTGTTCGACTTGCTAATGAGTTCTCGATTTAGCTCGAGACCCGTATTTGCAAGTACCTACCGCGTATTTTCCTTCTCATTACTTATGATGTCTTTTGACGTTTACTGTCAAAACTTCGATGTGTTTCGGCGGAGGTTTTCTTATACCTACTTGACGCCTAAGTTATTGATTTGCGTTATTTGAAATTCAATTAGTCGAAATCGGTGTGTCGCTATCGAGATTTTAATTAAATGTGTACCTACGTAGCGCATAGGTTTCAAATGCGGATACTGTAATATTTATTAAATAAAATAATCGTTTTAGTGATTTTGTTTTTGCTTCCACTGAAGTACATTAAGTTTTTGCAATGGATTTCTTATCCATTGCAAAAACTTAATGTACTTCAAGCATGAGTTGCATTTGATTAAAAGCATAAATAAAATGTAGTACGGTAGTAAAATAGACCGAGTGCAAACCGAATATTCTCGAAAGCTCATTTAATACTAGAAACAATACCACTGCGACAAACAAAACACTGTCAACTCAATTATCGGCAAGATCAAGTTCCCTGAGTTGTAGTTCAGTCCTTGTATCGGAGAACACAATATGATTGCATACCCGCAAACGCTATTCCTCCGATAATCTCGTGATTATGGACAATACAGTTTTATTGTGTCGGGATATAAGGCTTCTATATCGTCACCCTGGGACGAAATCGAAGAATTCTGCCACAAAGCGTTAGGGTTGGCAATGGCATCCTCTTAGAATAATATTAGCAATAAAGTACATTTTCCTTCGCCGGAGCCGCGTTGGCTTACACCCTAAAACATATTGACTTTGTTTTTGTGTGTGCAAAGTTTTTGTTAATATCTTGCCGCATAATAAGGCCGCATAATTATTAAGTTTCAGTCGTGCCTGTCGATCATTTAGTGTTATTCTAATGGAGGTTCATGTTTTGTTGGTTTAAACCAGAATGTAAAATAGCTAACTGAATATTAATGGCTACTAAGTAAAATAATTATGTTTTCGGTATTAAAATATGATAATGAGTTTTAAAATACAAGTCGCCTACAGCGAGGTCTTGTCTCAGAGCTTTTTTAACATCTCAAGGGACTGCTCGTGTTCAGAGATGTGGGATATTGTACCGGTAGCCATTTTATTTTTAAAGCCAACTCAATTGAAAAAGCTCTTTTCGTAATAGCTTCCGAAACATCCCCGAACCGAAAGATAGCCGAAGGCATTGAAAAGCTATGTTGATCAAACATTGGAATAACTTAGGATTGTTTATGTTTCCGCTTTGGAGTCATAGCGAGGTATCTACCATCACACGTACACCAACATTGAATCAAAGTTGGCCACAGTTCGCCAGCACGCTCCACCAGGAAATACGTTCATTGTATTTTATGTTACGATAGTTGCCCAAACTTACAAGTGTATAGGGAGATTATGAGCCTCATTTATTGTTTAATAGCTTTTTCCTACCTCGTTTGCGTTGGAAAAAACTTAAAAGGAAAATACAATGCTCTTGGGTAGCTTAGAAATGGTTTTCTATTTCCTTTTTTGCGTCTGATGACAACGTTTGTCGATGCATGTGTTTATCGAGCTACATTTTGCAAATGACAAGATGGTATTATGAGATACAGATATTGAGACAGTGCGCGTTTACCTAGATAAATTGTTTTGAATGGTGATTTTTAA
Source organism: Apamea monoglypha (assembly GCA_911387795.2). NCBI lineage: Eukaryota > Metazoa > Arthropoda > Insecta > Lepidoptera > Noctuidae > Apamea > Apamea monoglypha. The sequence continues at coordinate 9,773,118 of OU426918.1, forward strand.
CGTTGGGTTTTTTACGTTCAATCATCTTTTATTCTGATTATACGTACTGGTATAAAGGCCGCAACTTACGACTTACTTACTTGTCGTAGAACCCAGACTTTAAGCGCTTTACTTTGTGTAAATTATTTCATCACCAGTGCTCTCAAAAGGATGAAGGAAAACATCGTGAGGAAACCTGCATGTCCTAGAACCAAACATTCGAAGACATGTGACATCTGCCAACCCGCCCGCTGTCCCACGCTCTTTCGAAGAGAGGAGGCCTGTGTCCCAGCAGTGGGGAAATTATAGGCTGATTTTGCTGTTCTAGTATTACCGGCTCCATGCTTACAGCCGATTAAGAAGTTTAACAACAGACTGCAACGTAACACAATAATTTTCTTGTCATTACTGAAAACCACGAACTTCTAATGTGTAGTATTACCGAGCATTATACGTTTCAATACATTTATGTTAACCGTGGTCACCACGACAACATTGTAGTCTGGAGTCAAAATTAGTTTTTAATTTGTTTCCGCTCATAATTATGTTGTCGCTTTCAGACAGAGTTTTACCTATTGTTATTCAGTTATTAATTTGCGACGAACTGATTTTTAGTCCAGGTGTGAATATTGCTGAATGATTATTATCAAATAATTAATGATTTTTTAAATATTAGCTATTAGACAGTAACGTAATAACCGATTTACATAGCACCCTAATTGCGTAACACACTATCAATCTCAATCTCAATCATTTTGAAGAATATTGCTAATCCATTGCTTCATATGTTCGAAAAATTTGTCTGCTCAACAATGTATATATCGCAATGAATGTTGTTGCACTGTAAAAATGAAATCCATTGCTACTGATAGTGTGTTACGCAATTACCCCGTTGTACCTAACACGACTGAGAGTAAAAACATGTTGAAAATGGAAATATACGAACACCGAGTCCATCCGCAGCTTAGTGATTTTTAACAGTAGAGAAAATTCAGGCGTCCATTTATTACTATCAGTTTCCTGGCGCCCGGGGCACAGGGCGCTACATTACGGCACTCCTGTGGTTTCCCAACTACCATCTCTAAGAACCACGTGATTTACGCCGCTGGAACTTTCGCTGCTCACCACTAAAACGGTTATATGAAGATTTGTTGAACTCGCAACTTCACGTGTTGGCGAAGTCTTGACGGTGCGTATTCGTTAATTAATATAAAACTCCCGCGTACTGTTTACTCGATGTTCAAACATGACGAAAAGTTTCAAAGTTAGATACAAACTCTGTTTTTGAGAAATAATAAATGAGAAGTCCGTGAACTTTAGATTCTTTGTTAATTAAATTATTTAAATGACTTTACTCTCTCAAAGTGCACGCTACTAAATTATTTGGTAGAATTAAGTCCACTGAAGCCTTCTGGCCTTCAGTGACGCCTTCAAGAGACGTTTAGTAGTCAGAGTAATTAGGACGAGGAGGAGGAGGTTTTCTTCTGTTGGACCTGAATAGGGCGGGAAGCTCAAAGAAAACGACAGTTGGAGATTTTTTGTTAGGAAAACTTAAAAACGATCCAACTTTTTCAAAATAATTTTATTTGTTGTTTGATGTAGTTGGAGAAAGAATTCCGGGGAAACAGTCCGGACGTTGCGTTTATTATTAGCTTCAGAGAATATGCCCGGATTTTGGCCTAGAAATATATTAAAAGAGCGTGTTACTAAAGATGTAAAATTATATTTTCTTGTTGATTTGATACGGCCGTATTATTCCCTTGCACCCGGCAAGGGAAAAATACTACTAATAAAAATACCTAATCAAATCTGGCAAGGTGGGGTTTATATGAGTCTGACAAAGGGTAACATGATATTGATGACAGTACATATACTACCTATTTTTTAAAATGTAGGATTATTTTAAATTGGCTACCTAAGTACCTAGACTCCGCAGACGCGATGGGTATCGATATCTAAAAGCAATAAAATAAAACTTCACGTCACTTGAAAACTTTTTATTTCAGGTCGATGACTCCACGAAAAAATCATCAAGTTAATTTCTTTTTGGTTCTATCATGTTTACCTAGATATCGATACCCATCGCGCCTTCGGAGTTTAGCTAGCTAATTTAATCCTGTATAAACAAAATTGCGAACGCCGTACAATATCATCATCGTCACTTACCTTTTCACTTCAACTTTCTTAACACGTTTCCCGACATGCCCTTTAATGTATGAATTACTAGCAGCGCCCCCGGTTTCACCCGCATAAGTTTCGATCCCGTGGGAATATCGGGATAAAAAGTACCCTATATGTTAATCCTAGGTATAAAATATCTATGTACCAAATTCCATCCAAATCTGTTTAGTAGTTTTTGGGTGTAAGAGTAACAAACATCCATCCGTCCTCACAAACTTTCGCGTTTATAATATTAACTAGCTGCGCCCCGCGGTTTCACCGGCATAAATTTAGATCCCGTGGGAATATCGGAATAAAAAGTATCCTATGTGTTAATCCTGGTTATAAACTATCTGCGTACCAAATTTCATCCAAATCCGTTCAGTAGTTTTTGCGTGAAAGAGTAACAAACATCCATCCATCCATCCATCCATACAAACTTTGCCAATTTAACTAAAATTTATATGATTTACACAAAACAAGTGCCAGATGGTGATAGTAAATACCGCGTTATAAAAGCGGAAGTACCTAAGAAGTTTCGTGTAGCTAGTGGAAGATTCTACGACGAAATTGTTAAAAGGAATGAAAGCTAAACCATTTATTTTAATTAGACAATTCACAGATAATTTTGAAATGTCAAGGAGTCAGACAGCTTGTCGGAAAGTTAGTTGCTTGTTACCAAAATGTAGACTTCTTTAAATGGGAACTGAATGGTCACATTTCTTCTTTATATCGTAACAAAATAAATAGGACAGGCAAAACTTGTGTAAGCTGTAGCTCTCCAAAGATTGGTAAACACATGTCATGGCAGAATGGTTTCGAGAATTTGCCTGTTTGAATTTTAAATGAAAACGTTATTGGAGACGTTTGGAAAGAATACTTTTTGGAAAGTATCATCATGTGTGTGTGTTTCATGTTACGTTTCTTGTTTACATACAAACAAAAACCTTAATTACAATGCAATCTAACACTAAAATATATTGTATATATATTAGTATATAATAAAAATAAAAAAGGAGGAGCTCATTGGGCATAAAAACATTCGTCCGCATGGCTGTCAATGGGATAATAGCTCAAAAGGCTGACAGCATTACCGCGTTAGATGGCAATGCTGATTCTTTGGACTCATGTCATTAATTAATAAATGTGATAAATCGCCTAAAGTTGATCATTTTATAAAATCTGTACTCTACAAGTATTCTAATCGGAAGAGAGGAGGGGCCTCTCCTATTAGCATAATCCGCCTATAATGTTCCCACTGCTGGGACACAGGCATCCGGTCTGTAAGAGGGAGTGGGCCATAATTCACCACACGGGCTCAGTACGGGTTGTTGGATGTCACATGTCTTCGATTTACTTTGGTTCTAGGACATGTCATTTTTCTCAAGATGTTTTCCTTCACCGTTCTGAGAAAAAACGAAATGAAATGAAATACACAAAGTAAAGTGCCTGTCTCCCCCCCCTCCCCCTATTACATGGGACTTAAAAAACATGACTCGCGAAATGTGGATGTATAATAGAACTACCGAATAAGGTACACCTCTGCCTAACCCTTCGGGGAGTATAGGTGTGTTATGTTTTGTTGTTCTAACATTATATTATATGATTACGGTGCTTTCGTGACAAAAATGTTTTGTTACACTTAATAACTAATGTAAAAAGATATAGTACTTATATTTATATTAGGAACAAAAAACCACTCTCCAATAACTTTCCTTCCAAGAAAAAGAAATTTTCTGTGACACGTGAAGCGCGCCTCAATTCTACCTTTTTTTTTGTAGACTTAGCCTTTAAAGTAAAAAAAAAAGTAGTAAAACCTCTTTTCTCGCGAGAATCGAAATAGCCTTCAATTGCGATAAAAGAAACTAAGTAATATAAACTAGAATCTAGAGTGATAATATTCTGCAGAAATGGGCTAACATATTCTGTTTTCCTTAAGTGCTTACCAACCCGGGTCTCCTTGAAATATTTAAATGGCACGGAGTCCACTGGGAGCTTGTAATTATTTAAATTTATTTATCTTTGATTATAAACAAGATCTAATGAACTTCTGGAGTGAAGTTCGATCTATATTAATACATATAATAGGACTCTTTATTATTCAAATATAATATTAACCAGCGGAGTACTTGCCTGACCCACTTACAATGACAATACCTTTCATTTTGACAGTTCAACAACATTCATTGCGTTATTTACGATGGAGAACAGACGAATTTTTTAAAAATAAGGAGCAATGGATATGGAATTTCTTCGAATTTCAGATTGTTATTAAAAGTGTGTTAATGTTACACACAGTTCCGGTGCTGATTGTACTGTATTATCCTGCAAGAGAAAGAAGTAAACTGCAAGGTGAAACAAAATCATTTTATAATTTTTTTTGGTATGTCTATATACTATTGTCATTATAATTTCCTGCGAGATAAAGTAGACCAATGTCTCACTAAGGTGACCATGTTGTGTGTTGATTTCGACGACAATAAACAGATATTCGGAGGTCGGTCATTCTGTATACCTCATGTGTTTGTTTGTTTGACTAGCAACCGCACTCTTGACTGTGCATGTCATGTCGAACTTAACTGATGTCGGCAAGTAACTTAGTAGTGTCGACCGATGCAGATTTGATAAATCATATTTAAGCACTTAGAAACCACACTTATTTAACTAATAGGTACCTAATTCACATACAATTTTAATAATATGATTTTTAGACTTTAAAAGAGACCATGACCTCTGAGTTTGTTTCAGCATTTCTTCTCAGCGGTCAGTCCTCTAGAAAATGCCGGGGCCGTCTAGTTTTAAAATATTAAAAAGTGTGTTAAAATATTTTATTACAGAAACAAACTTAATTTAATTCTAGAATGAATTTCAAATAATTATTTATTTTAGTTGTGAAAATCCTTCCAGTGTTGTAATTATAAACCACACAGATTAGTGTGTGCTTTAAAAGATACATTTATAATGAGAAAATATAATAGGATTCTTTCAAAATGTTGCAGAGGTCGTGGGGATTAAGTATTCGCAGCGAGCTACGCCCTGCTACGCCGTAGCACAGGTTCTACGGGTCTTCGGGTGATAAACGACGGACATGCGTGGGCGACGCGACGTTGCGGTGAGAGATGGGGTTAGGGATGAACCTGCATCGATACGTAGCATACAATATGATTTTTACTAGTCTAGTTTAGAACGAAATAATAGTAATTACATTTTTATTCCCTTTTTACTGTTCTAACTTTTTCTTGAGCAGTGGTGGTCCTTTGTTCTGAATTTTCATTTCTTTAATTCTTTTATCCAAACATTGGAATTGTAATGAATTACCACGAGATACGAATTGTTCGGACGCGTACATTGCAATCCAATTATTCCAACAGCCTTAAGCAAAGTATTTAAATGTAACAGACTCGTATACTCGTATCCAACAAATGTTATGATAGCAAGAGCGGTTAACGAAACGCTTACTTCGTTACGTATCAGGATATCTACTAACTTTCAGTCTAGGCTTTAATTTTCTCAGAGTAAATACATCCATTCTTTTTTATGAAAAGAACCGCTGAGTCAGTTGTGATAATGGCGGGCGCTGAGCTGATTGTGCAGACAGGATGAGTTTATAAAATTTAAACAAAATCTGTAATCGATATTTTGTATAGACTATAGTGCCATTATGCGGCACATTGTATTTTAGTATTCATAAACGACCACTGGGTTGAGAGAAGAGGTACACAAAGCCGTATTTATTATGTAACAACATTATGTTTTTAAACCTTTTAATATTTGCATTGTGGTTTTATCATGATATTTAAGTGAAAATTATCATTATACTTGTTTTGCTGTGATAGTTACGGATATTGTTATTAAAACACGTTATTGCTAATTAGTACACATGCGGTCACAGGCACCGTCAAACTCATAAAACTCTTTTAGGTTTCGTTGTCGACTAAAAATTTACCTACATTTTTGATATGAAACTCAAACTATTTATTTCAATTAAACCATTTCCACGAACTTTTCAATTTTCAAGGAGTTCGTCAGTCAGAAAGTATGAAGGTAGTTGCTCATTCCAGAGAGTAGTAGGTGTACCTATGGAGAAGGACGGGAAAGAAACTCCATGGACACTCTTTTACTCGTAAATTATGTTGTTACAAAAATATTAGTTAAATAATTAATGTTGAATTTATAATTATATTTGAGAACGAACACGTAAAAAAGACGAACACGTTAAAAGCGGCCAGGGTACAGCAAATAGAAAAAAAACAACCTAAAAATAAAATAAGCCGTGCCAGTTAAGATGACCAGACCCAACTGACGGCGCCCCTTCACGAACATGACGCATGGATCAGCACCATTCAGCTTAACCATTTTGAAAACATTATCCTAATCCAAGCTTACATAATTTTATCATGACCCATAGTAACACGTATTAAAAGATAACAGCTTTCGTATTTACATACGGCAAGTATTGCAGTACCTACGTAAGTACTTTTCAGGGGGTCTACTACGAAGTGCGAATGATCGGATCGGACCGAACCGAATATTACCTATTGAAAAATGCGATAAAAGTTCGGATCGGCTCAGTTGGGTCGGGACCATAGTCAATATTCGAAAGAGTGTAGGATCGGGACCGACCGAACCAAATAGTAACTTCGTAGCAGGAAACGGCCGAACATTCGGCCGATACCACTTCGGAGTAGATCCCCAGGTCCAGTTGAAAACCAGCGTCAGGTTGTCTGGCATTTTTTTGCTGAACTGGACCTCTTTGGCGCAGCCGTGACGCACACTTTCTTGCTAATTTCTTACATCGCAATTTACACTTTTAACTTGATTTTTATGTTGATTTTTTTGCTGTATATTATATTTTGTGCCTTTTAGTCTGTGCTAAATAAATGTAGGTATTTTCATTCCATTATACAGGGTATTTGGTAGAAGGATTGACTAAAGTTTCTTAGGGATACGGACCGTCATATCCTAGTTTTCACCCATAAAACCTACATCTTAAGTGTTGCGGTAGGTATTTGAGATAATAATATGAATTTATTTAATCACCCAAAATGTTGTCACAACTATTTGGTTTGTGGTTGTAATAGATCGCAATATTTTTTGGTGTTATCTGCTATGTATATTTATGTACAATTGGATTAAGAAAATGACTTGTGTGCTTCCAAAATCTTAAAATTGGGTTTAGGTCCGAAACATGTCAATTTTAAAATTCATAATAAAAATTAAAATAATAAAACAATTCTGTGCTAGCAAATGACAGCCCTAATCCCTCAAAACATTGTGTTAGTCCTTCTGCCCAACGCCCTGTATAGAAGGGTAAGATCAACATTACCTATGTTTCTTCATAACGAGCTACTTTTGACCTACAAATATAGTATTCAGGTATTCAACTCAGATTCAGGATACCTGGGGAGCACTTTGAAATAAACTAAAACGTGTTTAAAATTCCACTTGCGGTTCTCGAGTAGAAGTTAACCTGGTTTATTTGATACCTGCTTTCTTACAAATTTAGACATTAAGATTTTATTATTTTATTTCATAAATATTAAAATGGTTATATATACAACTAGCGAACCCGGCAGACGTCGTCCTGCCCGGAAAAGTAGCGCCACCTACCGGGTCTAATTGTGTTTTCAAACCATCCAGGAATCCATTGAAATATACACACAAACTTTCATCCAAATCGGTCCAGCCGTTTAGGAGGAGTTAGGTGACAAACACACCCACAGAAGAATTATATACATACGTACTCGTATATTAAGATATATAACGCCATGAACTATTTACACTAGATACTGTATGTAGAGAGCCTATTTGCTGCTTACCTACAATCTCCGCGACTCCGTTAAGTTATTGGCAAAAAATACGAGACAAACATTTTTTTCTTTTTTTCCGGATGGGAAATCATCGAATGACCCCTCCCGCTCTGGGTGGAGCGGAAGGGAGAGTCAGACTCTTACTGACTAAAACCCACCCATGTTCCTTCCTTTGCTCTTTATGTTCCGGGGTGGCGGTAACCCTTTCGGACGATCCCGCTGACCCGGCAGGCTTCGGCCCTAAGGGGCCCCTCAAATTATGCTGACAACTCTTTGAGGCGCGCGTGGAACACTTACGCGCCGTCCGGCACGGGCCTGGTCCTGATCGGACGGTGAGCTACCCATTGCTCTCCGCCCGCAGGCCCGCGCCTACGGTGGCCGGGAGTCGTCACGCGGCTCCCGACGCCCGGAGCGTCTCCCGCGGCGGCTGGGACAGGAGGCTCTCTCCCTCATCCGTCCCGCCACCTCCTTCGCTAGCATGACTGCTTCGCAGAAGGAGGCGACTGCCTCCCACTCCCTCTCGCCCCGGACCATGGCTTGTACCAGGGCCGGGCGTGAGAGGCCGCCGCCGCTGCCGATCGCCTCTACGAGGACACGGTGGTGCTCCGCCCAAGCGGGGCAGACCTCCACCGTGTGCTCCACCGTGTCCTCTGGGCGATCCTGGCACGAGACAAATATTTTTATATAGTCATCATATAGTTTAAGATTAGAATATAAAACAAGTACTTAGGGGTCTGTCTAGCTGACAAGCGGGAAGACAGAAGATGAAAAAAAATATAAATGTAATAACGTAAATCCTTTCTAGGAATAATTATTGATCATGTGCGATAAACCTTGGTTAAAACATCCTTTTGTGTTGTTGGTCACTTAGGCGTCGAAGTACTCGTCCGCATCGCTGTCAGACGGAAACATGTCCAGAAGACTGGCAGCTGAATGACAATGCAAATTTTTTGGCCAAAGAACGAGCAACCTGGTCAAGTGAAGTGTCGACCAGTCAGCGTATCTTGTTTAGTGTATTCCTTTTAGGACTTGCAAGGTAATTTTTGAAGTCAGTGATATATTGTTTAGTTATATAGGGTTATAATTCTATGAAAGGGTTTTGGGACACGTTATGGCCTATAAGTAACCCTGTATAAGAGTTGTTACGGTATTTTTTTTTAATCTTACCACTTTCATTGTCAATAAATACTGGAAAACGGTAAATACTCTACATTGAATTGAACCTTTTATTCCTTATTGCAATGTTCTTTTCACGATTCTATTGCATATTGTGAAACCCTATCTAGAAAGTAAAGGACCAACTCGTAAATATTCAAAGATCCGATCCAGCATTTCCAGAGCATAAAGTATTACAGTGTCTTTGATAGTACGGATCGTTGGAGGCCATAGCACGTAATAGAAAGTGTTTTCTAAATATTTTATTTCCAAATATTTTACTCCCTGCATTTACGTACATAGCCCCATTCATATTATATGTGGGTATTTGTGTGCCCATAATAGCACAAAGGGTGTACATAGTATAAATAAATAATAATGCATTGGGTTTATGGAGGTAGGTACCAATATTAGTTGCCAGCCGATCCAGGCGTACCATAATAACTTGTTTTCTTAGTGAGTCTCACTACTCCCATGGAATAATAAGCGGTTCTATGTGTTTTCCGTTTGATTACCAAATCAGTAAAAAGAAAGAAAAGAAAGAAAAATTGTTTATTCTGCACAAACTTAACGCATTACAAAAAAAAAAGACAGAAAATACACATGTATACGAAGTACTCGTATTTGGTTTCAGTAGGTACGTTTTTATCATTAATAAAAAAAAAATCCGGATTTCTATCTATCAAAACAGTGATTTTGAACAGTATAATTACGTACAAAAATAGATCGAACTATCGGCTGATTTCAAAAAGCCTAATGTTGGTTTGATTGCCTTCGGTGTACGTAAACATTAATATATGTTTAAAATTCATTCAAGGGGGGTTATAATGACAGGGCTAAAACGTGACCATAGTCAGAACGTGTACTGTAGCACTTTCAATAAGGATCTATAGGTACATATAATACTATCGTAGCGAAATGAAAACTGTGTATTTTATTCTGTTTATTTTGTCAGGTCTTTCTTGGAACGATTCTGATGCCGAAAATATTTTAGAATTTTTGTCTGTTGGTCTGTTTATCTGTTTGTCTGAAAGTATGCTCTAGCATCAAAAAAAAAAACTAGGATTTCCTGTGTGTTTACAATGTACTTACTGTTATGTTTTTTTAGTGATACTTAGCTGTTCGTCAGTTGTCGTTCGTCGTTCGTCATCTGTAAGAATTCATCAGTCAGTGTATCAGTGTTACATATTTCTGTGTACAAATAGGGAAGAGTTCATTGGGCATCAACAAATTCGCATCCCTGTCAATAGAAAAGTCGTACCTAACCTATTAATACTGTTTGAAACTCAATTGGAAAAGGTACCTTTTAAGTTCAAACTGTGAACCCAGAATTTTCCCCTCCATTGCCCTTTGTTCGGAAAATTCAAACTTAGAATCCAATTTTGTCAGTTTTAGGCAAGTTATTTTTTTTAATCTTCAATAATCGACATCTACACTAATATTATAAAGAGGTAAAGTTTTTAAGTTTGGATGTACGAAGTAATCTCCGAAAGTACTAATCCTATTTCAAAAATTCTTTCACTTGCAGCAAACTATACTATACCCTGTCCATTAGGTTAACCGTTTTTTGACAGCTGTCTTAGAACGTAACTATTCCAGATTACGTAAAAGTTAACTTTAAAATGCGTAATAAAATTAATATATGAACTGCCTTATCTTATTGATTTATCTTATTTATGGCTTCGTACAGACATTATAATACCGCACGTGTATCAATCACTGTATTGTGTATTGCTGCAATCACTAGTTCCATCTGTCAAAAACGGTTTACCGGTTTTACGGACAGGGTATATTGCCGAATGCCATAGTGTGTATTTTATAGTATAGTTGACTACAACGCGGACGAAGTCGCGAGCAGAAGCTAGTTTTTTTATAACAGGCTTTAACGTTGACAGATGTGTTTGTTTACATTGTTAACCCACATGACAACAGGAGGTAAAGAGACCAGGAGATTAACTACTAAACATTTACTAGGAGTATAATGTCCGCGGTCACGGACCAAATGGCCACTTTAAACCTACGACCAGCGACGTTGATAACAAATCTCTAAGCCAGCCTGCATCTACTCTCAATTACTTTTTATTATTTTTCACTTACACAATACCCTCGCAGACAATCAGGGGAATGCTATTGTGTTGAAGGTAAAAAACTGTTTACTTTCAATTGAACTTTTTTAATTAGTCTTTTAACTGAAGATTTACAGGGTAAGATCTTTTTGAATGAGCAAGATTAAATAATTGATAGCTGCAATGTTTTTTTATAAAGGTATTTGATTCGTTTTTTTTGTACAGGTAAGTAACCTGTCTCCGAAATTTCTGAATGGATTAAGATGTATTTAAATTCTGAAGGTAGTTCAGGATGGTTCTATAGAAATTAGGCTTCTGTTCCATTCAAAATCAAGAATGAAACTCATCAACGCATTTTCGAAATCAACCTCAAACGCCGTGATTGTGTTTATTGTCTGAAATCATTACAAAAAAATAAACTTGAATTTTATGAATCTTTGAAATCAATTCACAAATTTATAAAATTGTAACGATGAATTGAAAGCTTGAAAGCAAATCGAATTGAAAGCCCTAACTTTAAAAAAATGTATTAGCTACTCATCAACATTAATTTATTCTCTTTAATCTTTTTGAAATCTATTACGAGTAGCAGCCACGAAGTACCTAAGTGCACAACACTATAAATAACTTGTTCTAATAGTGGATATGTGACGTGTGTACCAATGTATTCTGTACGTTGTAATTATTATAGTCTACTAGCATCCATTGACATTGCTATTATGTTATTTCTAACAACATTCGTGTTTCGCTATGCATAGTTCAGCACTGTCCAAACTTTCCAGTTATAATAGAAATGGATGGGTAACACGTAGAGTGAACTCACGAAAACAAGTATAGTTGTGGTTGTAGCGGAAGGCTCTGGCGCGCTCTATAGCGGAATTGTGACGTCAGAGTCAGTCTACTTCGTCCACAGAACGACGAACATTTGCGGCCCCGACACACGCATCCGGGACCACGAATCTAGGCCACAACTTACAACAAATATTATGAAAAAAAAAGTCACCACAAAATGGGGATCGTTACTAAAATAAAGTGCATCCTAACCGAGGTAGGTGACCGATCGCAGTCGGCACGCGAGTGCAGTTCACTAAACGGTTAGCTGAGCCGCATTCTGCAATGGCTTGTAATCGAAGATTGACACTTGATGGCCCTCGTTTCGACATGTTGCTTACTGACTGATTTTATTTTTATGACACCATTACCCGCAGCCGATATCTGAAATTATGCAATCGTTTGGATATCTTTAAAGAGATAATGACATAAACATTGATGATTAAATTGTTTTTACAAGTCGTTCTGTTTATATTTGAAACATAGAGACATTTCAATTTTTTTTTTAAGAGTTTGCGTAGACACTGTGCATGTTTGTGTAGAGACAGATTATTCAAATTTAGTTTTGATTTGATTTTTAGGGTTTGACGAACTCCTACGGCTCCTGACGAGTCTATTTGGCACAGATGTGAGGCACACAATACTATTTTAAGATTTTTCTGTTTTTATGGGAATATTATGTCCCTTAACCTGGGTCAAATAAATTTTAAACTTATTTTATTTCTTTATTTTCTCCACTCATTTTATTCGACTCAGAAGTGTATCACATAAGTCTCACAAAAAAAAAAAAATTCAAATTACAAAGGGCGTTTCGATACATGTACGCGGCCTACATGCTGCTGGCATGTTACGCGGCCGGACCAACCTGCTTGGTTAAGCACCTTTGACGCGCGCCTTGAATACACTCAACGAAATCGCGGAAAGGGTGGATTTATTTACCAGTTCTCTGAATGAGTTCACAAAAATTACTTTACATGTGATAAGCTGTACATAATGGAAAAAATATTGTTTAATACCACGCTACCGATTTGGGGCAACCTGTAATTATAGTTGTGTTGGGAATAGTAAATAAATAAATGTTATTGGAGATCACCTTTTAAGCAAGAAATGGCTTGTGTTAGGAGACACAATCAATTCCTTGCTTAAAAGACACAAAAACCAAAACACAATAAGGCTCACACTAACTTGTACCTAAGTCTCAAGAGATCGAAGGAAATGGAAAATGTGTCAGTGAATTCCTCGTCAGGCCACCGACTTTTGCCAACATCCCGCCGCCCACCGCCGCTACTTATTTCACGATTTTGGAACACGTTTTTGCGACACATGCTTCGAACGCTTCAACTGTAGGTCATAGATATTAGGGTCACAGATTCCTTGTGCTATTGGTTCATTTATATTTTATTAGCCCTTAGAAGTCTCGATATTTTTTATCATATATTACTTAGTTTAAATATATTTAGAACATGAAAAAAAAAGCAAAAATGAAAGGCTTTATATTATTATATATACTTTATATTATATAAATAATAACTAAGTTACCTCGCGTTGACACATTGAGGATCAAAGACCATTGGTTTCAGTGGTTACAAAATACCGCTCTTAATTCTTTTTTATTAAATACTAGCCGTATTTAATAAAAAAGACCAGTAACCACTGAAACCAATAAACTTACTGCCCGCGACTTCGTCCGCGTGAAATTTCTTGTCTCTTGACCCACCCTGTCTCATCGCATCGCATCATCTGCCCGCGCAATCACTTTGGTTTTGCTGTAACTGTGCAAATGGAAATCGAACAGTTGGGTGTTGCTCTCACGTGGCAGCAATTATATATTATTTATCAAATGCAAGATATAAATCGCATATAGTTAGCCCAGCAGAAATATTATCCAGTGTTTTTTCTATAAATAAAGATTACGTTGTAATTAATGAAAATAGTGACGATGACTAATAAAAGCTATTTTTTATTAATATGGATTTAACTATTACTGAGAAAATATCCTTCCGTTTTCTTTTAAACCTTTCATGCCCAATATTGAAAAATCAAATATGTAATACGATTTAATTAAATACTAGATAATTGAAAAATTAAAAGTTAAAAGCATCAACAAAGTGGTCATAAGGTGGTCCACTTACTTTTATTATTTTTTTTCATCATGTTGCACCTTATGGATTTTAATGAAACTTGGCATGCTGTTAGGCAAGGTATAGACAATTATTATATATTTTTTTCAAAGTGGTAATTCAATTCGATCTGATAGAAATCAATAAAAAAAAAATTATTTGCATTTTTTTAATATTTTTATTTAAGCTTGGCTCATGAAAATGTATATAAAATAAACTGTAAAGTGTAAACACTGGAATTGGTTTTATTTTTCTAGCTTTGAAATCAACAGAGATATATCGCTTTGAAAAAAAGTCGTCTCCGGACACTTTTTTTCAAAAACCTCCTCAATTACCTAAGATATAGAGCTAATATCTACGCGATGAACTACTATTAGTACCCTCTACAATATAACATAGGTTACGATATAGGTTCCTATCGGGGGCAGTTTGCTTATGGAAGGACGGCTAAACCCTTTGATTTCTTTATGATATTAGTACCTATACCTAGATAGATTAGTGTAGACTATTTAATCACCTTTTAAAACATAATTATGGGAGGGTTTACAAAAAGCCACACGAGCATATAAATACCCATTATGAATCTCATAATTGCTCAACAAATAATGAATAAGTTTCAGAGCAACGCGCTACGGTGTCGGCCACAACTGTTGGCGCGTCATTATTTAGTCGTCTCGTGTAACGCGTCACGTACATCTGTGACTGTTACTAAAGTAGCGCTCGCAAGAACTGATCGCTTATGTTACGTTACGTTCGTAAAATTTTATCACTCTTTTATCCCTTTCAAAGTACGCAGCCCAAGTGGTGCTAATGCACTTTGTGTAACCACGTGCGACAGGAATATGGTAGTGATAGCTTGTGATAGCTCGCACTTGGCCACACGTAAGCGCCCATCACGAAAAGGCCAATGTCCTTTTTATTTCTTCCACAGGTTAGTTTTTGAACGTAATATTTTATTACAAATCGCATTACGATCAATAAATAAATTATGAAATAGTTTCGTAGACCGCTAAGGTTGCTATAATTTAGTCATTAAAAAATGTGCACGTCGCAATTACACTAATCGATATTTAGAACTTTCAAAACTCTTAGTAATGTATAAATATAGCTTTGGAGTTAAAATAACGAGCTTAAAATAAAATGTTTAATGTAAGTTGGCAATTTGGTTATCACAGCAATACAGCTGCAATTAATTTCATATATATTACGACATTCATTCCGGTATCCGGATTCCACTACAATTAATCATTTTATTCCAGCAGCAAGCGAATTAACATATACTTTGAATACAGATCGTCTGATAGCAGGAATCAGAGTACTCTTTGAGTTGGTTCGGCAAATAAAGTTAAATTGGGAGTAAAGTTTGAATAGCCAAAGATTTGATCAGGGGAGGAAAAAGTCGAATAAAAACAGGATACAGATTAATTGGGCTAGTGAGACAGTAGCAGGTTCATTCTTGTAGCCAGAGGATTGATTAGACGGCGTCGGCACGGTAATTAATTGACGCATCCGGTTCTATTCCGCTTTTTGTATCGCAGGGTTTGATTGAATTCTTCACTTCGCCGCCAATAAGTTGGGTGAAGCAATCAATTTGCAGACACTTCATTAGCCACGAAAATTACATAGAAGAGTACAAAGCGGTTTTGTAGCATACATTATTAACACCATGTCATACATTGTCGCGTTTATAAATTTTGGAGGGAACATATGTATGCTCATAGCATTGGTATTATGTAACGACGTAAGCAGTACGACAGCTTTCCTGGTTCCGATCTGCATATATGACTGAGTTATCACTGTCCAGTGTGACCGAAAACCAGGAGAATCCATGAAACCATAACTGAAAGAAGCTTTGTGTTGCTTTTCAGCTCCTCTTGTATCGGTTGATTTCGTCCGTCAGACTGTCCGGTTTCTCTGCGAAACTCCTTTTCACATCGTCCACATTGTGCAGCGAGTCTAACATCCAGGAGAACTAAAACTGATGGTAGCCATGATGGTTTTCAGTTCCTCTTTTAGGTACCAATTTATTTGTT
Source organism: Apamea monoglypha (assembly GCA_911387795.2). NCBI lineage: Eukaryota > Metazoa > Arthropoda > Insecta > Lepidoptera > Noctuidae > Apamea > Apamea monoglypha. The sequence continues at coordinate 9,789,272 of OU426918.1, forward strand.
TGTCATGCCGTCAAACTTATCTGTGACGAATCTCCTTTCACGTCCTCCGTTGTACTCGTATTATGTGACGAATCGATGTTGATTACAGATACATTTCTATGTTGTTGATGTTTGTTATAGTTTATTTTCTAGTTGTAGTGTTTTGGATACCTCCATTTTTAGAATAACAGAGTTTTGTGGCAATACTTTTGTTTTATTTGAGATTGCCAACGCGGTACTCTAAAACGTACTTATGTAGATCATCATTATTTATAACTGGCTTCTGCCTCTGACTTCCGTCCGCGTGGAAGTCTAGAAAAGTGTGAAGCCTGTGAAGCTTTCTGCGAGCTGCCTACCGGGAGGAATCAATTAAAACGGTTTATCACGTATAATGTCAATAATTATTCCTAGAAGTTGTTCTACGTATTTTACATCTTTTTCCTTTGGCTTGTCAGCCAAATCTGATGCCTAATGTCTTCTAATCTTAAACTAACTTTCTTGGCAATAACACTTAACTGAGTCGCGGTGGTTGCATGTGAGCAACAAATAGGCTATAGCCTCTACAATGCATAAAATATCCTATGGCACTCGGCAAAAGTGTAACTTTCCTTCAGTAAAAGAATTTTTGTAATCGGATCAGTACTGCCAGAGTTTATCTTACAAACCAACACACAATTTGACCTCATTACAATATTAGTTTAGATCTAAAATATTGAGCATAACTTTTAGGTATCGAAAATGCCTCGATAACGTTACGTAATGATGAAATATTAAATTAGTTTTAAAAGTAATAATTGATGGTTGCCTAAAAATGTATTGTTGTAGCTCGTCGTCGCCTGTTTCATTGAGTTCTTTATCTATCTATACTAGTAATAAAGCTGAAGAGTTTGTTTGGTTGTTTGTTTGAACGCGATAATCTCTGGAACTACTTACTAACTACTAACTCTTACGCCTTCCAAAGGACCAGGACCCCATTGGTCCCGATATATGTAAAAACATAAAAATAAATAATAATAATATTTATTTAAAGAAGAAACTTAGACATAAAATAAAATAAATATTTTAACAGGCTAATTTAGGTTTGATTAAGTGGTGTAGTCATCTGTAGCCGAACTACGCAGAGCCTGTATTTCGGCTATCAGTGCCAAACTCCTTTAGTATTATACGTAATATGTTTAATAGCCATAACATGATTTCATTTTCCTCTTGTACATAATCACTTTACAATATAACAGTTTATAATATATTATATTTACGCGGACGAAGTTGCGAACAGAAGCTAGTTACTTTTTATTTTAAAAGATTTCCTTTTGTCTTTTATACCCTTAGTTGTTCATGTCTTATCGGAAACCTTTTAATATTACAAGTTAAAATTTTACTTTGTTGTAGGAAGGAAGTGGTGGCCTAATTGCGGACGAGGAGTAAGCGCGAAAGTTTAATTCGAAATTGGAGCGAGTTTTTTTTTTTTTCGGTACTGCTTGCTTTATAGGTACAGAATTAAGCTTTTTTAAAGCAAAATTCAAAAAATATGAGAGTGGCATGCAACGAAATGGTTTCAGAATTATGATTTTAGTCCTGTACATAAATCATGAAAAATATCGGTACTGAGTGCCAAGCTGCCAATCTAGCATTGAAGTAAATATGGTTCCCACTTTAATTTTACAAAAAATATTAAAAATCGTAATATTTCCCACGCTTGCAATCCCGAAGGGTTAGGCAGAGGTGTACCGATAGTATACCTACATTTCACTTGTCATGTTCAAGGCCCATGTCGCCATGTGGCCATGGGGGCGAGCCAGTGCCGTCAACAGGGCACAAATCCAGACTCCGGGATGTTACTAAGAAATTCCTGATGGAAAAACCGACTAACACTTTGCTCGATCTGGGAAACGAACCCAGAACCTCATGCTCATCAGTAGCGCTTACGACGACTAGACCAACGAGGCGGTTAAGAAATCTTAATGATGTTTACCAAAAAAAAAATCAGCCTGGAAAGTCAGTTTCAGAAACAAAAGGTCGATTTGCTTTACTTTTCCACATCCAGTGCGAAAAGTAAAAATTGGATTGTGAGTGTGTCTCCAATAGTAAAGTGGTTCGAAACTGGGATGGGTCACGTCACTAGAGGCGTTCGTTCAATCAATGCGAATTCAAAACTTTGATGGCACTAGTCGTTCCGGCACCAATCCAACTTTGGTTTATGGAGATACCGCTACCGAACGCGGGAAGTGTCTGCCGTGTGGGGAATCACTAAGCTTACGTATGCTGTGCTTACTCACACGGTAAAAGGTATCAATTCGAGATATTTTTATCGTAGTTTTTATTGGACGATTAGAAATTCTAGTACCTACTTAACACGGTTTTCAAGTTAGATGGTTTAACTAGCGTAGACTTTTTTGTGTGTTTAGTAAATTAAACTGAAACGATTCTAAATTAAGGTACTGTTTACGTTTAAAATGCTGCCCAAATGGTAGCATTTTAAACGTAAATTGTAGCTGAATTTAGAATCGTTTCAGTTTAAGTTCGAAACTCGCAATCATCTAAAACTTCTCAGGTTTATTTTCAATAACTCACAAACTGCTGATTATTATTACAAACAGTTGTACAAGCTTTGATAATCCGATTCGAAACAATGAGTTTTAACTTATTTGCGAGTTTGGCACTTAGTCATTTTGTAATTAAATACACAGGTGTTTGATAAGACGGCGATGTTTTTAACGTTGAATTTTTCGTTACTTAGGGCTGATTTTTCAATCGACATATAATTGTTATTCATGGAATAAAACTGACGTCCGACAGATTTTGTATAGAAGAATTGTCAAAAATTCAAAATTATTCCTCGGATAAAATTATCTGTTGTTGGAAAAATGTGCCGTAAGTCATTATTTGGATTATTCTTCATTTTAATAAAGGCAAAGTGGTTAATCATGTGAAGAAAACAGTATTTAGGTTAAACAAATAATTTATTTGACAGTCATTATTATTAAAATTCGAATCTAATTTCCCTACTTCATCACAATATACAATATAGGCAATAAAATTAAGTTACAATCTAATCACATGTTCTAAGTTTACATCTATACAGCGGTTAGTCATGACACAATTGTGTTTTAATTGAATCGCTTGTAATGAAATCTTGTAAAAAAGAAGATTGCGAATGCCTTTCAAAAAGGTCTTGTAATGAAATTGAATACAATAAAGAAAACAATTGAATACTAACACACACTACAAGCTACTCCTAAATTAGTTTTAGAAAAGTTTGTCCTTATTCTAGTTTTATTTTCACAAGCGATATCTTTTATATCTTCTGGAATGAGAGTTCACAACACACTTAAAATGGAACTATCAATACTAAGATCCTCATTGGTAAGTGGCCACTATTATTGATGAAATCGAACAATGGCACTTTATCTAGTTCACTAGAAGAGGATTTTATCCGCTTTTTGCGCCGCGAGTGCCATCTCCTTTACTTTTCCCCGATGTACTTTGCCGGAGGGCGTAATGGGTAATGAATCTACGAAGAAAAGACCGCCATTCACTTGCTTCCCTTCCATGTTCTCTGAAAACAATAAGTTAGCAATTGAGTAAGAATGAAGAATAAAATTGTTTAGTCGTGTGGCTAGTTGTTGGCAATAAATCTGGAACGTGTGTAGTCCCGCGAACGGCAAAAGATTGTGCCACCTGCGACGCTGAATACGAACTACGGCGGCGGAGATACATCGAGCTGGCCAAGCATTCACTGCGATGCAGATGATTGACAGTCGAAGTTCTGTTTAGTATGCTTTCATAAATAACGCAGTTACAATTCGATTAAAGATTTTGATTGAGTACACAATTATTTCCTTCTCACTTGATTTTGCCTTTAAGATTTTTGATTATGATATTTCTTGGAAATATGTAAATTAATACCCGTAAAGGGAATTTATAAATATTATCTCAAATACCGAGCCTCTGTATAAATTCCGTTCGCTTGCCTTCACATCCATCATCCTTTGTTTATAATGCAATCAATTTAGTATAGATTATTTTATTTCGACATTATCTTTGGCGTTGTTATCTAACCTCTGAATTTATTATTCGAAGACGGCAAAGACGAAAACAGAGCAAGAGAAGCTGACGGGCTTAGTAGGTAGGTTAAGGTTTAGGTAGGTTACCTCGTGTCGTTCGATTTGATTTAACACAATATAGTTACCTAAGCGATTAGTGATGTTACAAAAAAATTCAACATTATTTTACTAACTGATTGTGGAGATTAATAACTTTCATTTGTTTTAGTGCGTAGATTGTCGGGTTTTACATTTTATCGATAAGAAATCAATCAAAGGAGCCAATGTCATTTGTTTTCTACCTATCAAAGATATTACCAGGAAAAGCTATAATTAAATTTTGATTGATCGTAGCTCCATTTTATGAAGATTTAAAGTGTAAGTACCTACATAATGCAATAAAACTGTTTCTTTGAGCTGTGTAATAACGTTGATTACTTGGTTTGTTGCAATTGTGCAAATGATCGAAAAATGTTTTGGGAAAATGTAATGCACGGCTAGGAGTGTCACACAAGCCGGCCTGAGCTTATCTCGCTAAAAACTAATATGTTAACATCTTTATTCCGCGGAATCGTATGCAAATGCTGTTTTTCATTGTTTTTGCAACCAATATAATTATTACAAAAATTGAATCAAAGGACGTGCTGGTAAAGAAAACAAATTTCATATTACTTCCTCGATTCCGCAGCTGAAAATGAAATGTATTCGGTAGCCACAGTTGCGCGTTATTTTACAAATGAATATTATTACTGCGCAAAATACGGGCCAACTGTTACACAAGTAATTATTACATGCGATATGAGTTTTCTTGAACCATCAGATGACAACACGGATTTATGATAGCAGTTTCTCAACAAATATTTGAATTTATGTTTTCGGCACATGTTTACCTATTTTATATGTATTGTGTCTACCAAAACATTGTTAGGTATAAAGTTACTGGGTAATACGAAACCCCTTTAAGGTATCTAATATCTACACTAATATTATAATGAGATATAAAGTTTGTAAATTTTGATGTACAGACGCCAGCACATCAAGCTACTACAATCTGTCAAATCTCTTTAATAGGTTTTCAACTTTATCGCTAAAGCATTAAGGTTCAAGGTTGATTGGGAAAATTTGACAGTTTCGGGTAGCTTGACCTGCTGGCGTCTGTACATAGGTGGTAATCTCTGGAAGTACCAACGGATCCGATTTCGAAAATTCTTTCACTGGCAGAAAGCTCCAATATTGCCGAGTATCATAGGGTTTGTTTTATAGACATTTCCTACAAACCAAACGAAGTCGCGGACAGAAACTAGTCGCATGTAAAGGTAAGCAAAATTGTGAATTCTTGCTAAGAAATACCTTTGTAAGTTAAGATTAAGTAATCCTATATTTCTCCGATGCCTTCAACCCTTTAGGGAAATTATAATAGACAATATTATCCATAATCTTGAGCTTAGACGTAGGGCCTAGAAACTGAATAAGGAATATAGCTACAACACTGGCCAAGAGAAAGCAACCAGTGTCTGTGATATTTTCCCTACGTGACATAGGTACTGCCACGAGCATAATTATATTACACTTATGCAAAATACAAAAACGATTTTCTCGCGAAGTTACGATTGCAACTTTAAATAAAGAGCTATTTCAAAACACTATGTTCGTGACGTCATAGAATTTATATCAAAACTTTAGGAGAAAATCGCTTTTGAATCATGCGTAATAGTAACATATTTATAATCGTGACTGTACAGGTAGGTCCTCTATTATGTGACCTATGAGAGGATCTGACGCAGAATGTCCCATTCGTAAAATGTCACCATGAAAACGAATGTCCTACTCGTAACCGCGAAACGTCATAGAGTGACAGAAGAGAGAGTGAACCTGTGCCTCCGCACTTGTGCACTTTAGATAATATCACCGCTGAGATTGGCCGACATGGTCGAAATTCGGTCTGGAGGACTATTATTTTCATTTATGTCCTCTACTAAAGACATGTTTATTGGACGAATGAACATCAACCTCACGTAAATGAGAAAATTACCAATTAGCTTTATGGAACACTGACACACCCATCTATCGACCTATCACAGATACTATAGGTACCTACATATGTGATCGGTAGTTAATTTTATTAGGCATAATACCTGTCTAATCATTAGCTGATTATGACATAGTAGCTATTAAATCAAGAATTTTCAATGGTTATCTTAAAAAAATATCGTATCGTATTTTTTTATTCAATGGCAATTCGATTACTTAAGTAATAGAACAAATACCTAAAGTTTAAGAGATAGATACACAATGACATGGTTAATTTATAATATAGGCAGTCGCTCCATGTAAAATACTAATATTCAGCTGCATTCGGCTTTTCCCAACTATGTTGGGAAAAGGCTAGGCAGATGGGATACATATTTACAAATGTGATCTGACTTTTTTTGTTATTTTACTGACTTTGATGTGATCAAAGGGTTGGTTGAAGTTAAAATAATGCATGTTTTTGAAAATGTTGTTTTAATGTTAACGAGACTGTAATTATACGTAAATTGGTTGTTTTAGACCAGCCGATCTATTCTGTAAAACTGTATTCTGTAAACTTACGTGAAGTGAGCTGAAAGTTAGCTGTCATTCCATCTGATGCTAAGGATTAATAGCTCACTTCACCTTAGTTTCACGGTAAGATTTTTTCTGAATAGACCGGCTGCACCTCGTGTACAAAACAAAGAAATCAGTCTAAATAATCTTGCTAGCCGTCTTACTTTATTGTAAATTTTAATGTGTTTGTGTAAATCCTACTAATATTATAAACGCGAAAGTTTGCATGGATGGATGGATGGATGTTTGTTACTCTTTCGCGCAAAAACGACTGAAGGGATTTGGATTAAATTTGGCACACAGATAGTTTATAACCAGCATTACACATGGGATACTTTTTATTCCAATATTCCCATGGGATCGAAACTTATGCTGGTGAAACCGCGAGGTGCAGCTAGTCAATAATAAGATCAAAATACTTACTTCTTACTAAATCGAGGACCTCTTTTGTATCAACATAGTCGCCGTTTCTCCTAATCAGGGCGATGACGGGCAGTTCCATACAATCTTGTCGAGGCAAGCCCACAACGCAGGCATCCGCCACGGATGGGTGACGCTTGATGATACCTTCGATTTGCAAAGGTGAAATCTGAAAACAAAATTATTTATTAATACTATAAAGATACAAATTTATCGGATAGGACCACTCCGTTGTGGTATCATATAATGTAACACTGCGATGCCACATCACAAACGATGCCTCACGTCCTACTCCAGACTTATTTGGAAGGCCTCCCACAAGGTGGACTGATGCTAGATGCAGAAGCACAAAATCGGTCGAAGCGGTGGTGCTTTGCTTGGGGGTGGCCTATGTCCAGCAGTGGACGTCGTTAGGCTAAATAGGTGATGATGATGATACACTTATTATGTTTAGAAATTATCTTAGTTGTCTACGTAATTTCTTTCACAGAGTTTAAGTCCAGAACTGATAATATAAATAATAATAAACAATAATAATAATAATACTGGACTCAGCGATCATTGAGCCGATAGTCGTGATAGCCAATGGCTTAATAGCCAAGAGCCTCGACCAAAACCTGACGAGGCTCTCGTTGGGCAGCTGGATCAAGGGCTTGATTCAGAAAGCGGTACTTCTGGACACGGCTCGCATTGTCAGGAGGTTCCTCTCTCTGGAGCCCTGACCGCCGGTAGCTTGGACCCTGTTCCCGATACCGGTGGGCTACTATTTTTATATTTTTAAATGTTTTTTTTTTATCTTTTTGTTTATAAAAATAGTTAAAAATATAATCTGTAAGTATGTAAATGAAATAAAGGAAATAATAATATTTTTATTTTCATTAAAGAAGAAACACATTGCACTGTAGATTATAAATTTATAATTTTTCACATTATAAGCACAATTTTGATGCAACAAGTTTAATAATTGAAGTATTCATAAAAGGCCTATCTTAATAAGAACATTCACAAACCTAGATACTTGGCTACACGTAATTAATTTATCTGCAAGAATGAATACGGCTTGAACCGTTTGATAATATCATAACCACTTTTGAGTGGCTGAGTTTGCAGGGCTCCAAAAATGAATGGAACTGTTCATGTGAAAGGCTCCTTTTAAAATGAATCGTATCATTTTTTAACATCAATAATGAAAGACAATAGGCGAAGTTAAAAAAAATAATATTATTTGAATAACGTGAAGCGATGTTTGTAAAATGTTTTCTTGAAATGGAAACGTCGAACTGTAGACGGGCAACAAGGATTTGGTAGATGTTTTTCTTGCGAAATAAGTCTTAGTTTTCTCTTGTCGCATATCAACCGACTCGAGACAGTGCGCCACTAGGATGAATCAGAGCGTGAGAGAAATAAGTCTAGCTAAGTTTACGCTGACTGAGTTTTCGCCTTGCGTTATTTTTAGAGGTTCTGGTAAAACAATATTATTTCCAACGAAACTTTCATTCTTCTGAATTGGCACATTTAATTTGATTGCATTGCTTGTTCACGCATCATTGAGATTGTTAATATCCGTTGAATCTTTTCGTGCATTTTTATTCATTGGCGTTGTTTTCTTTCTATGTTTGAACTTAGTTCATTTCGTTGGAATTTTTAATTAGAAAGGTAAATGCTAATAAAACTTTAGAAAAATTCTTGACTCACCAGAAAACCATAGTGCTTAATTAAAAGTCTCTTGCGTTCCACAAAGTAGTAGTAGTCTTGTTCGTCTTTGTAGAACATGTCGCCGGTCTTGAACCAGCCGTCATCAGTTAACATGGTCTTCGTCTCCTCGGGATTGTTTAGGTAGCCCTGTAAATTAAATCAGTAATGAATAATAATGCCCCAAAAACTGGGTAGGTTTCTTTGCAACCTAAAAAAAATATAGTACAGACGCCAGCACATCAAGCTACTCGTACTAAAATCTGTCAAATTTCTTTAATACATTTTCAACTTTATAGCTAAAAAGCATTAAGGTTCAAGGTTGATTGGGAAAATTTGACAGTTTCGGGTAGCTTGACCTGCTGGCGTCTGTACATTACGATACGTGTGACTTAAGTAGTCCATTATTGCACGGCGTGAAATTAGAAAGAAAGAAAGAAAATAAGCTTATTTGACCCAGGTTAAGTAAGGCACACGATATTCACACGAACAAAAAACATAAAAAAAAGAAACTTAAAATATTATTCTGTGCCAAATAGGCCCAGTTCAGCTTAAATGTCAGACAATTAATGCCTGACGCTGGTTTCCAACTGGACCCTTTGTTACGAGGTCGTCTTACGGATGTAAAATAGTTTTATGATGTGTGTAAATATTTATATTTATTTATTAGCTCCCTCGCTGCTCGTGCATTAATAGACTTCTCAAGTCACACGTCGTATCTTATACCAGTTTATAGCTCGTGTGACCTAAACCCGCACCTAAGTCACGCTTTTCTGGGTAAAAAAGGACTACTTAAGTCACAGAAAAGCGTGACTTAAGTGCCGGTTTAGGTCACACAGTGCTGTAAACATATTCTCAGCAACAATAAGATTTTTCGACAGCTTTCATTCGATGCCCAAAAGCTGAAAACCTAATGCATTGAAAGATATTAACTGTTCGAAAAGATCAATACTTCGCGGAGTATTTTCCAAAACTGTGCTGCTTTTAACTTACAAACCGACCGGGATAGATACTACCCAGAGCTATAATATTCAGAATACTTTATTGAGTAACTGTGTAAGTCGGGGCCGAAGCAGTATTAGTGTGCAGGTAAATTATGAATGTGTTCATCCTTAGGGCATTATCATCCACGGCGCATGGATTTACTAACGGTTTACCTTTTTGGGGATTGAGATTCTGGGAATCGTTCTTAAACATTTTACTAACCGGATAGTATTTTTGGGTAAAATTATCGAAGAGAGTACCTGTTTAGTTATAGTTACTGGGTAGGTATACAGGGTGGCAGAAACATCGACGTTGCAAATTTTCGTCGGTTATTAAAAATAAATTAGCTGTTCTATATAGGTACATTTTAACTGCGTACGTCTTGCACTTTTCTATGAAACAGCAATTTTTTTTTTTCTAGAACCATGTGCCGTATTCTTGGTTACAGTTTGCGTGTCGATGTCCCTATGCCACTCTGTATAGACATACTACATGCTCACATTCCTATGGATAATCATAGTAAACTAAATATCTTGAATAAAATGTATGACGATGTTTCAATTTTTTTGAAAAAAAAATTTTCTTTTTACCTTAAAGAACGCATCGCCCTTAACCCACAATTCGCCGGTTTTGTGAGTTCCTTCCAATGTCTCGCCATCATCACCCACGAGCTTAAAAAAACAATTAATATAAGAATAGGTCAATCGATTCATAATTGAAGAAAGAAATAAATAAAATACATTTATAAGGCACAGACTAAAAGGTACACAATACACCAGACGGCCAATTCCCGTAATTAAAAACGATCAAAATCTAGTCGCAATCTCATCTCAGCGACTATCAATATCAAAAACTTGTCGAAAATGTAGGGAAATTAGAGGTATTTTTGACAGATTGAGACTGAGAACAGACTGTGAACGTTCTTAAAATTACGAGATTGCCCCTCTGATACATACATCAGATAAAAACAAATAAAAAATCAAATAAAAAGTAACAATTTATACCAGTGCTTAAACACATTTTAATATATTTAAGTAGGTAGCTTAACAAGTAGATATATTGTTTATCAGTAAAAACTTCCAAAAGTAATCAGTCATTACTATCAACAAACGTATATTATTATTATTACTTATACTGTTTTTACGGTAGTAATTAATGTTTTTTTCCCGAATAGTTATCTTTTGAAACATTATCATTATTACTTACGTCATTAAGATGTCATATGTTTACTCGAAAGGGGTGCAATTTAGAACTTTTGAGCAGCCGTTTATAATATTAGTTTACGATAATAAGTGTTTAAAAATGTACACATTTAGTTATTTTAAAGTGTAAAATACATACCTTGAACTCGTATTGGGACTGTGGCTTGCCAGAAGAACCGAAAGGTGTGTCCTCATAGAAATCAAAGATGGGCGTCAATAACTCAGTCATTCCATAAGCCAGGTATAAGAACGCGTCGCTCATTTTCTGCAAATAAATACGCTTTTATACGTAGGTACTAGAACATTATATATCATGACATCAATGGAGTTTATTATTAAATTAAACTAATGGTGCTCCAGTTAACACTATTCATACAATCCCCTTATATTTCCGAATGATGATAACATTTGTTTCCGTAATTTAAAATACATTCAGAGTTCATAGAGATGTGCTAGCTAGATATTTCTTCTCGGAAAATATAAAGCTTGAAAGTTTTGAGTTAGGTTTATGCAATTAGGTCAAAATAGAACAGCCATTCTTTCCTTTACACTCTACAATGAACCTAAGGATATCGGAAAATATAATGTGCGTTGTATTACTTACTCTAAGTCTGTCCAGCAATGGCTTCTCCATAGCGCTGCCGCCAATCATAATGAATTTCAAACACGATAAGTCACAAGTTTTTTCTGCTATATGCAAAAAGTGATCTAGAAAGTATGGCGTAAATGTAGTGGTGACGGGCTGAAATATTATCAAAAATATTAATATCATGTAGGTAAAAATCACAAAAGCGACACGTTATCAGCACTTAATTAAATAAAACACCTGTGTGTTCTCGGGTAATAAATGTTATTAAATAATTACCTTGTATTTGTTGATCATTTCGACGATTTTCATTGGAGTCAGTGGTCCCGACGATTGGATCCTTGTGGAGCGTTTCAAGGGGCCAGAAATGAAGTATAAGAGTGATGAGACCCACTGGAGTGTCGCCATAGCCAAGATGGAGTCATAACTACCCGGGAACGGTTTCCTGCAAAACGGAAATAAATCTGTAACTGACGCTACTTACGAACATTATTTTTAATGTCATCGTTTCCTAACCTGCAGACAACGCTGGCAAAGATCGCAGAGATGACGTTAATGTAAAACGTTATTAAGATGTTTTACAATATAATATTAGCACCGAAAAGCGATTTCAATATCACGCTTAGGGGATCTCTAAAGTTTTAAAGCCGATGATAAATGTTCAATTTACTTGAACTGTGCGGTGAGTCCCAACAATTTAGTTTTGGACATAACTTCAACTAATACCATTAATTTATTATTTACCGATATGCGATGTTGCGAACTAACTAAACTTGCAATAAGTTTCGAAGCATGTTCGGTGTTACAAAGTTCCGAGGGTATCTACATGTAATTAATTGATTGGTTATTGATGTATACCTAATACCGATACAAGACCGTGGTATATCTTAAAACAGATCAGCATTGAATACAGTACAAACGCTCTAAATATCCCTCGTGGGTTGTATATTGAAACAAGGCATGCACTCTAAATACAATGTATGGATTTATTGTAAGTCTTGTGCATATCTGTTGAAGTTCGAAATTGATAGAGATTGAAGCCTACTTTATTTATTGTAGTATCCTTACAAAGGGGTTACATCTCTGTAATTCCATTTAAACTGTTAGGATATTATGAATTATAATTGTTTGGCAAATTAATGATTCAATTGCTAATGCCGACCGTTATAATCCGCCACACCCAAACTAATCGTCCAGTCCGATGACTAAGCCGAGGATTGTGATTTTAATTTATTATTTATCGCTTTACCGCGTGTGAGTGTTGTTTTAGGGTTAATTATTTATAATCGGATGTTATGCAATGATAAGCAAGTGATACATCCTACGTCATGTCATATCTATAGATAAATAGCCAACTTAAAACCTAGCATAAATATATTTTTTATATTTATTTATTTATTTATTTGGGACAAACAAACAGTAACACATTATATCTGCGCAAACAATATAAACAAAGATATTATATAAATGTGAAACTCACACCGTTATCCATATTATTTATGTAGGTACTAGCTGTTGCCTGCGACTTCGTCTGCCATCCAGGATTAAAAGTAGCCTATGTCCTAACCCAGGTCACGGTCTAACCATGTGCCAAATTTCATTAAAATCCGTTCAACCATTTACGCGTGAAAGCGTAAATGGTTGAACGGAGCGTAAACGGCAAACAAACAAACTTACTTTCACATTTATATTATTATATTATTAGTTAGGATTACTTAGGTAGTTTAGGTACTCACCACCAATTCAAAACCCCATTGAGTAATGTGTCGTAGGTAATTACAGCCACCTTTGGCAAGCCTGTAGTTCCACTGGTCAACATCAACCATGCAGCCGTTTTTGAATGGTCGAATACAGCGGGCCTGAAAAAATCATACGCATTTTACAACAGAATTCATTCAAACCTAACCTAACAAGTAAAAGACAATTCTTTTCTTTAGGGTGTCCTTATCAGATAATTATTATAAAAACCATTCATATCACTGTACTTATGAATAGTTAATTTTGTATTGATGTAATCATAGTAGATAAACATGTAGATATCTACGTTTATTTCACACATTATCGTAACAGTTTTTTATTTAAGTAGGTATTCATTATGTGGGTCACGTTTTTAACATAATGATTCTAGATGGTTCTTTACCTGTAATTAATTGTTGTGCCGTTGTATTTCTTAACAAACGCTTCAAGATCAGATTCTTTGTCGTCAAATACGACGATTATTCCCTTCTGGGAATTCGCTTTAAAAGCTGTTTTGACCCTTTCTTCACAGGCTTTTTGACAGAACACTATCTTCGGGAAGATATATGGGAATAATCTTGTTAAATCGTCTGGAAGAAAAGTTGATTATAAGTTAAATTGCAAATTAAAAATATTAGCTGCCAATTTGAATTGCCAATTGGATAGAAAGAGGGTGACTGTTGAGATGTCGACTAATAGAGTACCTAGTATGGAAGATGAAGACATGCTGCGCCGACCCCAAATAAATTTGGATAAGGGCTAGAGATGATGATAGCTGCAAAATTGCAATAGTTGCTATGGTGGGTACGTTTTCTAGCTGCCCTCATTTTAAACCAAGAAAATGTCAATGAACTCACTTTCTCCAATACTGGGATCAATGGCACACATGGGGTATCCTCCGAAATGGCAGGCGAAGTAAGGAATGCACAGATCCATATGGTTATTGCCGATGATGATGGCCGGGTCCCCGGGCACCAGGCCTGCGTGAACCATCGCACTGGCTAGGAGACAACTGCGTTTTGCCACGGAACTGTTGGTTTCCTCTTGTCCCGTGGTGAAATCGATCTGGAAGATGCAAAAACGTTTATATTTTTGTAAATCCGATGTCTGATAAGACACGTGTTCGTGTGTCACTTGTTTTTATTTACTAACTCAGTTGTTTTAGCACGAATTTTGAACAATAAATTAATTACCAATCCAACACCAATTGGCATTCTAAATTTAAAAATGAAAAGCTAGCTGTAATAATAATTGTTGCGAATGTAAGAAATATTTTCGAACGAAAAAAACATTTTTGTGATAACGGAATTTACTGATTTGCAATTATATTACTCAAGAATAAATTAGACTCTAATTAAGTTTGTTAGATCTTTTCTCACGAAGAATACTTAATTAAGATTTGATTACAGTTTTTTATTGTTTGATTACCAAAAAGATAGTGGGCAAAAATATTAGGACGGCACACCCAAATCCGTCACAGCTTAGACTACTTTTGTTTGGAAGGTATCAAAGCCATGTATCTCTGTGCCAATGTGCATCAAATTCTGTCCCGGGGTTCTCTATTTATTTTAGGTCGAATAGGTTTAACTTACTGTTTAAAAATACAACTAAACAGTGTTTAATTATCACCGTGGTCTATTATTATTGAGTCCAAGAAGAGAGCCGGTCTGTGGATATTTTCTTCATATCTTGCCAGGCTCAAAAACCATCCTTGTGCCACAAAGGCTTAAAAGTAGAAACAGTTTTTTAAAGTGTGTCGTCCCACTCACTGGCGAACGATCGCAAGAAATAATTTTTTTCCGGGGTGGAAAATCCTCATGGATGTCCGCCGCCCTGGGGCGGGTGGCGGGGTCTGTCAGACTCTTACTGACTAAACAGTACTACTAACAGTATGGGTGGGTCCATAGTTCTTCAGCAAGGATTTGTCACCTTTTTTGAAGAACAGAACCACCGCACCTCTGCTCTACACTTCGGGCGTTGTACCCTCTTGGATAACACGGAGTTAAAAAGACTCGCTAGCTCTTTCAGGACTGGAGCCCCCCCGCTTTAAGGAGCTCTGTCGTTATTCCGTCAGTCCCCGGTGGTTTGATGTTCTTAAAAAAAAAACCTCAACTTCGTCGAGTATCTCGGACTTCGAAGTCACGATTCTGCCATCCGCAGTTCTTAGTTTCGTCAGATGGGAGTACCTTAATTGCTGAGCGAACACTTTCGACCCTCGGTTCTGCTCAATCGCGTCCTTAATGTCGCAGGTGTTGGAGTACCGAAGGTTATCTTTTGATAAAACAAACGTTATTATAGTCAATAATAACATTAAATAACGGTGCCTACTAGTAAAAATATTTAGTTTTTTGTAATGACCTCGGGGATATTTTTTAATGCCTCAATAATTAAAAATGCTTATTTTTGTTACATGTTTCGAGTCATATTTAATATATGGCTGGCGGAGCTGGGTGTATTTTGCCCACCGTCTTTTGATTATAAAATTACTTAATTAGTCTAAGTTTTCTGTTGGTTAGAACTGCATGCTAATACTTGTATGTTTGTGAACTATGTGTAAGTTTTTAATAATAATAAATAATAAAGGAATAGTAATAATTAAGAAATAAAGGAACATTTAAATATAGGAAATAATAATTAAGAATTAGGTTTTTATAGTGTCTATCTTTTGTCATTGTAATAGGTAATTTTAATAACGGTCAACTATATAAGGTGATTGATCTAAAATTGAAATAAGTTAAAAAGATGATTAAATAAATAATCTTGAAAAAACTAAGCTTTCCATCTTACTTGTTTTGGTACTAAAGCTGCTTAAACGATCGATACTGTGTGCTAGTAGTTTATCTCTCGTGGTAGTACTGGGTCAAATGAACAAATAGTTCACGTAGTACGTGAGAGTCACGGCAGTGTTAACTATGTACGTGAACACGTATTCTTTACTGAGTTATTTCAGTTTTACCGCACTTTGCTTTCGCGTTATTAGTTTTCTTTTAAAATTTTACCTGGCACTTGAGTTTCGTGATGTTTTTATTCATACTAGCTTCTTCTTTCGTGAAATTTCTTGTTCTTCTACCGTCTGCCCGCGCTATTATTTCATTTTCCTTTAGCGTTGTTTCAGACTTTTTTCTTTTTGCTCGGCTCCTAACTCCTAGCGTGATATCCAATAGGCTATATATAGCCTTTCTCAAGAATTGGGTTGTCAATTGTAAAAATTATTAATATAATTATAATAATAATTATTCATTCAAATCCAACTGGAGTTCCAGAGATTATCGCTCTCAAACAAATAAACAAACTTCAGCTTCTTTTTTTTTTTTTTTAATTTGCCCCATACTAGGAATTTCTCCTGTATCGTGGGTGCGTTTACAAACATTTATACTCTCACACAAATATAGCCAGACCCAAAATAACTACTTGTAGGTCATACAAATATTTGTTCCGTGCGGGTTTCGTACCCGCGACACGCAGCGCAACAGTCAATCGCATAACCACTGCGCCAACCGTGCCCTCAATGCCGTGCATCGTGCTTTATTTTTAGTATATAGATTTTAGTGCACTGAGAGTAGTCGACGAAATTCATTTTGCAATTGAGTTCTTTGAAATATTGAGCCGTAAATTCGTAGATTAACAAAGAACGATATAGCAAATTAGGTACAATTAAAGCTCATATTCCTGGAAATTATGGTGTACGTGGATATGCCAATCAGACATTTCGTTGAAATTGAAACATATGGAGCATTTAAGTTAAATTTTACTATTTAAAATGGTTGTAAATAATTTATTGGGACTGATTTTGAAACTGTTTGAGATTTATTAATAAAATATTAACAATTAATTTACCTGGAAATACGAAATATTAAATCTAGCATTTACATACAGTTTTTCTGAAGTTCAGGGACCTGATGTACTTTAAAAGACCACTAAAAGTTTTACATTCGCTACAGATTCAATACACAGATGAAAAAAAAATAGGCACGTACCTGACAAATCACGTCTGGGTCATCGTACATGCCCTCCAAAGCCATGTGGCCGATGTGGATATCTTTCTCATTGAGGCTATACCGCTCAGCAGCACTCTTCTTAAAACGCTCCACACGACTCAGCATTGTTGTCTCCGAATGAATATCGGCCATTTTATTTAAAACACCTTTTATCACAATGAATATAATACACAAAACCAGTATTTCTGCTATACCCAGAACAGGTAGCAGAACTTTTTCCACTAATAGACATTTATCAGTGGAAAGCGCTTATATATGTTTCTTTCACCCATTATTTTTATCAATACAGTGATTGCGTTATAAAATTTTGATAAATATATGTTAATCTTCGCTCTATACCCGATAAAAATGATAGCAATATATCATATATTGCTATGATTTTTTAGTAATATATGTTGTGATTTCAAATTTTCTTTTCGTCACCCGTAGTTAGTATATTAAAAAGGCAAACAAAGGGAAGTCTGAAAGAGCAACAAAAATATGGTTTATGCGGCATTTTTTGTCTCCCCGTCTGTCATGTGTCATGCGGGGATTTCGGCCTAAGGGATTTGGGCAAAATGAGGCATAATAAAAAAGGCTAATGCAGAAATTATTCCCATTTTTAATAAAGTTAACGCTTTTTTTAAAATACTATATAAAGGAATCGCTTAATTAGTGGAAATGGCCCGTTTTAAATTACGGCAACAAGCGATAAAGCAATGTTTGCGTAATCAGCTAGTTTCACAGATTAAATTTCGTTAAATAATAAGTACTTGAAATGAACAGGTTTCATTTCAGTGCTTGTTGCGTTTTATGCCAGTTTTCATCATAATATTCTGAAATTCGTAAAGACTTTCATTATTTCTCTGGCTGATGTAACAAGACAAATGATAGCGCGAAATAAATCTTAACTAAACTGTCCAAAAATGAAGACAATAAATGGGCCTTCATTTGTTTCATTTACTGACACCAAATACATTCGTGTCAGCTGTTTGTCGACATATCATTACTTAATGTCATAATCAGATTATGTCACAACTGTTTCTGAATCAAAACATGCTGAACACCTCCCACTTGGACTCAATGTGCTATAGAAGCATCACGTCTAAAGAGCGACGGGTAGGATCGAGCCCAAGAACTATTATGTTAATTATAATTTTAATAATATTTATTATAATATAAGAATATTCATATATTATAAACATGCTGCTTAAAGCAGGTTTCCTGTCAGGCACTCCTTGCCCGCATGTAGATCTCCGGGGTAATAGCGTAGCACACTTGCAATGGCAATGCCTATCATTTTTACAGTTCAAAAACGTTCATTGCGTTATTAACGTTATTTAGCAGACTTTTCATACATAAGAAACATTGCCATTTTCCTTTAAAATCATTCGGATTGTGAATGAAAGTGTGTCACGCAAATAGGTTGCTGGTCTAAGTTATATTATGTTTACGTCAGACGCGGAATAGATCGTAATAAAAAGCAAAAATCCACCTCCCGCATGCTTCATACATGGCAGTTTGCTTGTGTGAATATATAAGCAAGATAAACCGCATGCGGGTGGAAAACGTCCATAGAAAAGTTTTTTTAAGAATTTTATTCGTGTTTGAATAAACCATGACCGGGTGCGGTCTCCGCATGCGGCAGGTAAGACGTAAGTATATTTGTTATTGCACCTACAATTGTTTTCCTACCATTGAAAGATACATAGATTCGTCTATATCAAACCAAAACAGCAATCTTTATCATTACAATTTACGTCTTCCACGAATGGGTCATATTTATAGGGCATCGTGTTTGTTTCTCTGAAGGGATAGAAAATACATTTAATTCTAAATACCTACGTGTCCTGCCACACATCACAATTTACTGAGGTATCCATAACCCGGCCTTAGAACATGAAAACCCCGCATTTTCGATGATATATAGCATTAGAGAAGACGGTTACGACGATTAAGGTAGCCTGGGAAGGGTCGGTTTTGTAAAAGTCCTTATCGAAATTCATATTCTCGATACGGTGTAGCAACGAGAAGCTAAAAATATGTATTAGTCTGAATGTCAGAATATGAGTGACTTTAGAAGCACTTATCTAAAAACTTACACTGATTAGGAACTGCCCAAATGTTGGCAGGACAGTTTTAGGTGTTCTACGTTAAACTTTTAAGTTTCCTTCAAGAAGGAAACAAGTTTGCATTATAAAACAAATGATGAAATGACCATTGTTCTATGTTCTATGTTACGGGTTTGGTTTCCGCACTTAGTCCTTCAGGTGGACCATTGTGCGTGGCCATGGCGGCCGTCGGTGGTTATTCCAACTAGCCCACCTCCCTCCAGAAGCTTATTAAGTCTCCTGGTCTGTTGAGAATATCTGTGTAAGATCTGGGTGTCCCGAGGGTTCCTGACCTAATCTGGGTGACGCCTGTGCACTCAAAGAGCACATGCGCGACGGTTTCATCAGCCTCCATGCAAGCTCTGCACAGGGGGCTGTCCGTTATGCCTATCGTGTGGAACTGTTTGTTTAGTGAGCAGTTTCCGTGATGGTCCCCGTCACCAGGCGCAGGCCTTTCCTGTCCAGGCGTAGTAATATTTTGGTTAGATTGTCATCTAATGATGGCATGGCTTCCTTGGACTGCCTGCAGCCCGGTGACGAGGACCACCAGTTCTCTGCTTGTGTGTGGGTGTGCTTCTGTAACCACCTGCGTAGTTGATTGAAGGGGATGGACACGACTGGTTCCGGTCCATAGACTGACGTGCTGGATGCCCTTCTGGCCAGCTCGTCAGCCGCGTCGTTACCTCGTGATCCACTGTGTCCTTTCATCCATTATAGTGTCACTGTGTTGCTGTTCGATACAGTTACCTGTTAAAGCGCCTTGTGACATTCTAGTATTAGATTTGATGTGATGCATCACTTCTTTAGGGATTGGAGGACTGAGGCGTTGTCAGAGAGTATACGAACATGAGTGTCCGTAACTCTCCTGGCTGCTATGGCATGGGCCGCTTGTATTATACCCACACACTCCGCTTAGTAAACCGTATGAGCATTCCTAGCGGGCTGGATATGTTTATGTTGAGGTCGTGTGAGAACACTCCGACTCCAATTCCGTGACGAAATGACCAATTGGTTTTTCTTGTCCTAACTTTATGGCACTGTTGAGTATAATCTACGACAAGCATCGCCACAGCTACCCTGAGCTAAATCTGTGGAGTGAGGCTTTCTCCAAACAGTTGCCAACTTCAGGGAAGTGTGGTACCCACCGTGGATTTAGGAAAGACTTACTTACATGTGATTAAAAATAACGATCACAATCATTGCCGGTGCCAATCGACCCCTAGTAGGGTTTAATCTGAAAATTCATCAGCGGCTCGATGCTTTCTAAAGATTATAAACTCCCATTGGAGACTACCGGCCACCGTAGGCGCGGGCCTGCGGGCGGAGAGCAATGGGTAGCTCACCGCCCGATCAGGACCAGGCCCGTGCCGGACGGCGCGTAAGTGTTCCACGCGCGCCTCAAAGAGATGTCAGCATAACGAGGGGCCCCTCAGGGCCGAAGCCTGCCGGGGCAGCGGGATTGTCCGAAAGGGTTACCGCTACCCCGGAACATAAAGGGCGAAGGAAGGAACATGGGTGGGTTTTAGTCAGTAAGAGTCTGACACTCCCTTCCGCTCCACCCAGAGCGGGAGGAGTCATTTGATGATTTCCCATCCCAAAAAAAAAAAAAAAAAGATTATAAACTCACAGGGTATTTTTTATTTTTATTGTTTTATTGTACACCACAAAAATACATAACATAATATATATATTAAAAAAATATGTTTTCACCAATACGAGAACAGCTGCTAATTATAATAATCTTGGACGTCACTATAACCTAAAGCTGATCATGCTTTTAGGATCATTGATAAATATACTGTAGTAGATTTAAAAATAGCGGCTAATCCACTGCTTATCTATGTGTCGACATAAACTTATAAGTTTAGAATATTTAATATATTCGGATTAAAGCAGCTCTTCTGAAATTAACGAAATAATTTGAGACTTAGACGGAGATTAATAATTCAAGTATACTCGATATATCTTAGTAGCAATTTAGTATTTGCCTATTAGCAATAATTAGCTCTAAAAGTGGCTGGGAAAGATCAACAGCGGGGGTGCGCGGCGCAGGGATCGAACATAAAACTTTAATGAGTTTCGCCTCTTCTTGTTATCTTAAGACAGGTTGAACAAAGTTATACGTTGTTCTGTTTATTGAAAATAGCACAGTTTGCCCACAACTCAATATGAAATTATGTTTAAGTTTTAATTAACGGTCAGAACAAACTTAATTCAATTTGAAGTTTGGACAGAGCAAACTGTTTTAATGTAACAGTGCTGGCAATTATGGATGCTGTAGTTTCATTAAACATCCTTGTCTGTAGCATAACACAGTCTAACTTGTTAACAGAATCTGGTTAATATTAAACCACTTATATAAATTGAGTTTACCTTTATCCATTTATTAGGGATATTAGTCGGAGTTAAAAGGTAGTGCGGCCATCTGTTTTTGTATGTAAGGTCGATGACCGTTGGAGCTAGCTGCTCTGTCTTTACTACGTGCGACGTTTTTGAGCCTGGTGATGTGATACAATACGGGAACGGCTAATAATCCACTACAATAAGGGGATTACGTCGATTGATAATTGGAGGCGTGATTTAAATATTTAAGATATTTATTGAGATAATTTTAATCTTGGATTAAAAACACAAGCATGACAGTAATTTATGATAAAAATAATCATTTTACGATTAGTAATGAATTCCAGTTAGCAGGTATATAAGGGGCACTTAATATCGTGTCCTTGCTGTCGGCACGCTACATGATGGACGTTACTAAAGGTACCAAGCTCGTAGCCAAATTATGTGCTAACTCTATACGGGCTGGCAAAGTCATCGACGCGCAACCAGTTACTAGTACATGTTTTGAACCCCCTGTGTTAAAGTTTTGCATGGTACAGTGAGCACGTCGATGTCTCTGCTACCCTGTATGGCTTGCTATCGACACGCTTAAAATTAATAGGTATACCTATTTCTACACCTCTATCTAATCGAAATTAGGTAGCGATATCTACTTACTTGCTTATAACAATCATATTCACTAAGAAATCCGAGTGGTCATAGGTCTTAACTTATTGCCAACTTAGGTACATTGCTCATTGCTGAAGAACTATATTTAACTTAGGTACATTGCTCATTGCTGAAGAACTATATTTAACTTAGGTACATTGCTCATTGCTGAAGAACTATATTTAACTTAGGTACATTGCTCATTGCTGAAGAACTATATTTAACTTAGGTACATTGCTCATTGCTGAAGAACTATATTTAACTTAGGTACATTGCTCATTGCTGAAGAACTATATTTAACTTAGGTACATTGCTCATTGCTGAAGAACTATATTTAACTTTAACTGAAGTCAGGTAACCAGTAATAGTACCTTAACCACCTGCAATATACTTCTTAACTTTGCGGAAGGAAACATAAATATTTTAATTAAGTTTTATTTACCTAACCGCTAAGTTAGTTGTACCGTTTAAAATCAAGTGGATGCACGTGGCGGCCGCGGCGAGGTGGCAAAGCGGCATCGCTAAGTAGTGTACTTGAAGTCAAGCCCACTAAACACGCGATTAAATTAAGCGGAAAGGTGTGTTGAGTATGTAGCATGTGTCGTTTAAAGCTATCTATAGCTTTTTGAAAAGAAATTCCGGTGGTATGCTAAAAGCGCTATTGTACTGACTATTTCCCAGCGTGTTTCAAGAGAAAGGATTTGTGAACGGGCTCTCCGCGGGTGCAAAGCGTGCTAGCTGCGTCAATACGACGTGTTCTCCGCGTTTTTGCAATACTGTACATACTCTTACTTGTCTCGTTGTCTCTTGTACACTTACGTCAATAGCTCTCGTGACGTAAACGCGGCGAACACGTTGCGTACACGTGGCATGAAAATTTTCTCGCTGGAAACACGCTCGCAAATCGCCATAATCGCGAGAAGTTAGGACACATGCCACTATTAAAAAATACAACAATAGATGTATAAAGTAATCAATCTCCTTAAATATTGTTGGAAAGAATATTGGAAAATTTTTCATTTATAAGTTTGGGCCGTACCTACGTTGATTGATTAAACTCTGAAGTTGAATCTACCTACATGTATAAAGCTTGTAGTCTGCGAAATTAGAAACGATAACTGAGCGTAACAGGCAAAATGTTAAAGGGTATACATAAACAAATGTTGTTTGGTCTTTTCCTGAAGTGGCGACGTTTGATGACAGCTTTGTTTTTAACCGGAGACAGAGGCTGTATCGTCGCTGGAACAGCCACCCCCAAAAATGTGACACGCAGGTTTGCATGCGCGCCTTTATGAGAGGACGTGCGGTCGTGGGATCGGCCGACTTGGTGACAGGGCCCGCTAGGCATGGCGGGCTGATACAAGTCGGGGGTGCGGAGAATGTACATGTATCTCCCGGGCCCTCGACTTTAACTGAAGTCAGGTAACCAGTAATAGTACCTTAACCGACTAAAACCAGAGAGAGAGAGCTGGAGCCTGCCTGCCTGCCTGCTGAGCTGGTGGCTGGAGTTTTAGTCGGTAGTATCCATGAGGATTTCCACACGAAAATGAAAGGGGTATATAGCTATCAGCATCATTTCAGGCGAAAGAACCCAAGCATCACCACTTCGACCGATCCTGTGTTTCTCACATCCAGTGGATACCTGCGGCCTTCAGAAGGTCATCGGTCCACCTTGTGGGCGGCCTTCTAACGCTACGACTTCCGGTACGTGGTCGCCCCTCCAGAACCTTTCGGCCCCATCGACCATCTTTTCTGCGAGCAATTAGCAGTAGAACCTTCTAATGAGGCAAATTGTGGGCGACCTTGTTTCAGTGCCATAGTTCATCACTGGCAACACGAACTGATCAAAAACTTTCGTCTTGAGACACTGCGGTATGTGGGACGAGAAGATATTGCGTAGCTTCCCGAGCGCTGCCCAGCCGGATTCGACGATTGACCTCTTTCTCGAAATTGGACCTACCTAACTGGACAGTTTGTCCTAGGTCATAATCGTCCACAACTTCGAATGTAGAACATGGACATTAAGCCTATCAGCGGTAGGATATTAATCAAAATTATTTATTACTGCTGACGTTTGGAAATGGTATCTTCGCTGATGTCACGAGCGATCCAAAAGATCGTTTGATATTGATTGAGAAGTTAGGCATTTTAAAATACCAAATACTCATTAAATTATGATCAATCACGGTAGATGATATCCTTATCATTAGTACTGCATTTTATCATAATGATTTGATTATAATTCCCTATGGAAAGGTCATGATTCTTTTGGTTCTCTACAATGTTCATTTACGGTAGGTCGCGTATGATTTCAAACCTTAATTGGCTTTATTTATTCATTTTGGCCACCTTTCATGAAGTACCACCAAAGAATGTTGAGAATCTCTAATAGCATAACAACACAACATAACATCACGCCTGTATTTCTAGAAAGGTTAGGCAGAGGTGTACCTATACCTAGTGCACCCATATTTCGCCAGTTGTGTTTCAATATATGTACTAAAAATCAGAATACTCAGCATATAATGTTCCCACTGCTGGGACACAGGCCTCCTCTCTGTGAGAGGGAGTGGGCCGCAATCCACCACGCGGGCCCAGTGCGGGTTGTTAGATGTCACGTGTCTTCGAATTTTTGGTTCTAGTACATGCTGGTTTCCTCACGATGCTTTCCTTCACCTTTTTGAGAGCAGTGGTGATGATATAATTTAAACAAAGTAAACCGCCTGACTGGGTTCGAACCCACGACCTACAACTCGTGAGTCGCGGCCGTTACCACTGGGCCACCACTGCGCTCATACTATAAATATGACCTTCTAATAACATTTGAAATTAAAGAAAAGTTTGGTATTGCCGCTCGGACAACATCGTCACTAAACTACTCGACTCTGAAGGCATTTAGTTTTAAATCCTAAACCCTAACTTAGCCAGCCTAAACATAAATCATGATTCGTACGAAACACTTCCTCCAGTCCATTATAAGCCGTCGCTAATGTTTCGCAGGTCGTTTCGTGGCCCCAACTGAACGCTCACATGAATACTATGGCGCTCTGCCCCGGGAATATTAACGAGCCACTTGCTGTAACAGTTACTAACCCCCACCATGAAATTTTTATGTTCACAATCTAGAAATGAAATGAGAAAAAAAGCATTATTTTCGTGCTAATGGTTTTCTGTTCATATTTTTTTTTAGTCTTAATCGTTCTTTGTTTAACATAAGGTATGGTCAGCAAAGGAGATAAGTAACCAAGGTCGTCGGATATAGTTGAAATTTAGTAAGAAACCGATTAATGTTTTAGGATAAAATTCAATTTAATTAATAGAAATCAAATGGTTCATTTATTAAACTAAATTTTATTCGAAAACATCCATCGGTTTCTTACTAAACTTCAACTATATCCGACGACCCTGGTTACTTATCTCCTTTAGTGACTGTACTTTGTATATTATTAGATACCTACTATTTAATAAAATGCAAAATATCTTATGTTAGTCTTAGATATATGGAAGGTGGGACCATAATCACCTCAGGGAAACTGTTAGGTTAGTTCATGTGTCACAGCAGCTGGCTGATTTTTCAATCGATAGTTAATTTTTATTCGTAGAATAAAATTAACGTCAGATTTTGTACGGAAGAACTGTCAAAAATTCAAAATTATTCCTCGGATAAAATTATCTGGCGTTGGAAAAATCAACCCTAATAAAGGCTGATTTTTCCAACGCCAGATAACTTTTAATCGAGGAATAAAATTGACGTCTGACAGTTCTAGTGTGGAATAACTGTCAAAAATTCAAAATTTATTATTCGGAAAAAAATTCTCTGGCGTTGAAAAAATCAGCCCTTAGTCGGTTTATTTGTAATTTGCTGTTGACATCATCAAGCATCGCAACAACGTTGATGTCGGTGCTGTGTTTTTTTCTACGGGGGAAAAATAAGAACTTAACTTATTACAATGCTCGTCTTTATTACAGTGCCAGCAAACCTAAACGAACCACGGTGTTTGAAACCGTTCAATAACATCCAGCTTGTTCGTTATTAACCCCAAACAGATGATAGTGGTTGTACCAAATGGCTAGCTGTCACTGAGGGCAAAGCATCCCATTTAGCGGAGTCGTTCGCTGCAGTACTAAAGAACATTTTAAACTACCAAACTGTATTGAACCGAAAACAGGTCAAATGCCAGACTTCAAACAGTATACTAGAAACACAAGCAACCAGTGTTACACACAGTGTTGCCAGAGTTAATGAGGTAGCGTAAAAATACTTTTTTATTATTGCATCCTTTTTCCATTTGGTAGAAGCTTATCTTATTATGGAGGTGTTTGTTAGCGCTAGTCGATGTGAAGCTTATTTCCTGCCCGAGAGCGAAAACATCAGGGCTTGACTAAACAAATATACACAAAACTCGATTCATGTACCCACGTCATAAGGGTATTTTGTGTGTGTACACATAAAAGCTAATATTAAGATTGCTGAGTAGTTAACAGAACGGTCCAACTAATGGGTGCGTTTCTGCCGTGATGCGAATATTGGCTGGCGTCCTACTTCCACGGCGGGTAGACGAGCACGTAGGGAAAACAATGTCTCACAGACGTAGTTATCTACATAAGTAAACAAGAATGCTGTGCCACCACTAACACTCCTTTTTCGGGCAACAGAGCGTTGGTTTTTACGTTGCAATAATCGGGATTCGGATCATACATTGCAACTGGCCCAATTTTCCGAATAACTTCGCTTTTGCAGCTTCAGTTGCCTGAAAAATAAAAAGAGTTTGCACGACGCGGTTTCAGAAGTTTGTAGGTATGTACCTATGGTACATAGCACTCTACGTCACGAATATCTCGTCGAGATATTTGATATCAAGCTAGTAGTTATAACTTTAGCTTCAGGTGGTCTGTCGCACAGCTGTGGTTATTTTAAAGTGCTGAAGTAGGTGTCGCAGTAAAACTTGTACATTTATAAAACTTCGTAATGAATTTGGTAACTGCTTCAGCAACGAAGCCGAAGGTCAGTCGCGACGTAGTAAATTATGAAAGTTTCACCTGCATCCCGTGGATACATTAGAACAAAGCGGACTCGCCGCTCCTAAATAAACGGCTCCGGAGCGCTGCAGCCAGCTCCGACTGCTATTTTCAATTTCAAATTTGCCTCTCCAACGACAATAGAATTGCAGCATTTTATGTGAAAAGTTTTTGCGATCTGCCTTTATTCAGGTCATTGGAATTGTAAAAATGTTGATTTTTTTATCCAACGATGTATCAGTGGAAGTTACTTTTAGTCCCAATTTTATTTAGTCACAGATTAAAATTTATGTGAGCATGCCTTTTCACAGGGTTGTTGAGGCGTTGTCTCGTTTGAGATAAATTGTTTGCGCAGCGAGCAGCATTCAAGTAATTTGAAGTGGCGCAGTTGTCTGGGAGGTGCGTGCGGCGGTGTCTCGCAGCAATTCCAACGCGACGTGTGCTCTAATCACCCTCTTTAAACGAAGACTCACGTACCCGACCGGGAGGAAACGTTTATTTTAATTCCCCACAAATGCGTGTCTAATTTCAGCGGACGTGTTTTGTTTAATTTCGAAGGATTATAATTGCCACGACACAAGGATTAGGTACGAGGTCTTTAGATGTGCGTTTCAAGGCACTTTGTTGTGGAGGCTCGAGTTCCCACAGGAACGTTCTAGAATATTTAGAGGCTGGCTACATGGTTTATAAAGTTTCGATTACTGAATACATTAACTAGTAAAATTTTAGTGAGATTTGGCTCCCTGAATGGAATAAATTATGAATATTGAGAAAATATTGTAGAAGCAGCCATTTTGATTTCGAGTGTTATTGAGATCATAAAAGCAAAATGATCGGTTTATCAAAGGTACCATTTGCAATTTATACCACAAAAATTGGAAATCGAAAATAAAACCCATTTTGAATGATCATTTTGATTCTCAAAGTTATTTTCCTATTGAAATTGATCCCCCGAGAAATGTAAATGCCGTGGGGGAGGAAGCTGTTGGCGTACAATTATGCAACTAAGATTTACTTACTTACTTTTCTTACAATGGGTACGTACTTAATTGTGTTTGATATTATAATTAGGTACCTACTTTGTAATTGAATACCTAGATTTTAAGTCTTAGCGATGTTTGTTCTGAATGAAAGTAATTTCCTATTTATTAAAAAAACTTGCAAATGTTTGAATGATTGCTGCGGAAATAATACAGGTTAATTGTATTTATAGATTACTAGTTTCTGCCTGCGGTTTCGCCCGCGTGGATGTCTGAGTCTGAGGAGTCTAAGAATTATCCCACGAGAATGTGCTACCGGGACAAGAAGTAGGCTATTTCCTTACTTCGAGGCATCCTAAGTAAGGAAATAGACTACTTTTTGTCCCATCTATCTCTTTGCCAAATTTTATCGAAATCCTTTCAGTGGTTTAGGAGAGAAATGGTAACATAAAGACGGAGTTACTTTCGAATTTATAATATTAAATAGTATGGACTAGCGAGATGCGTATTTCGCACGGTTTTACTTTAGGAACGACTTGATAAATCATATAAGTTTATAGTTCTAAATATTGTTATATATAGTTCTAAATGATGATGAAAAGCGCATCAAAATCCGTTGCGTAGTTTAGAAGAACAACGCAGTCACACAGACAGACACGAAAAGCAACTTATTTTTATATACACAGTCTGGCCATAAATACTGTTACAATTAAAAATAAGAAAGACATTACATTTGAATTTGGAATCTGTCATTTTTATACGATTGTTCATTGAGTTTTCTAATTTTGGCGCCAATACATTGTACAATATTTTGCGATATTAAAATGGAGTGGGGTGATAAAGAGAACCGAATCGCTGTGATTGCATTACACAAAGTTGGTATGGAGCCAAATGCAATTTTTAAAACTCTCCATACGCTTGGTATTAGTCAAATGTTCGTGTACCGGGCTATTAATAGGTACAAAGAGACCTCCTCTGTTTGTGACAGAAAAAGATCTGGCCGTCCACGTAG
The DNA here is from genome assembly GCA_911387795.2 of Apamea monoglypha. Lineage (NCBI taxonomy): Eukaryota > Metazoa > Arthropoda > Insecta > Lepidoptera > Noctuidae > Apamea > Apamea monoglypha. The sequence continues at coordinate 9,818,591 of OU426918.1, forward strand.
TATTCGTCCGAAAAAGGTGGTCAAAGCAGTAAGGGAAAGAATTCGAAGAAATCCTGTCCGAAAGCAAAAGATTTTATCTCGGGAGATGAAGATGAACCATGTCGCGTATTTTAAAAGATGACTTCGGACTTGCAGCCTATAAGAGACGCACTGGTCATTTTTTAACTGATAATTTAAAAAAGAATAGGGTGGTAAAGTCGAAACAACTACTGAAGCGGTACGCACAGAAAAATTTTGTTTACGGATGAGAAAATCTTTACAATTGAGCAACATTTTAACAAACAAAATGACCGTATTTATGCTCAAAGCTCTAAGGAAGCTTCCCAATTAGTCGACAGAGTGCAACGTGGGCATTATCCGACTTCAGTGATGGTTTGGTGGGGTGTTAGCTATGAAGGAGTGACTGAGCCATATTTTTGTGAAAAAGGTATCAAAACATCGGCACAAGTGTAACAAGATACCATTCTTGAGAAAGTAGTTAAGCCTCTTAACAACACCATGTTCAATAACCAAGTATGGTCCTTCCGGCAAGACTCGGCGCCGGGTCATAAAGCTCGGTCCACGCAGTCTTGGTTGGAAGTGAACGTTTCGGACTTCATCAGAGCTGAAGACGGGCCGTAATCTAGTCCCGATCTTAATCCGCTGGATTATGATTTATGGTCAGTTTTAGAGAGTACAGCTTGCTCTAAATGCCATGATAATTTGGAGTCCCTAAAACAATCCATACGATTGGCAGTGAAGAATTTTCCCATGGAAAGAGTGCGTGTTTCTATTGATAACTGGCCTCAACGTTTAAAGGACTGTATTTCAGCCAATGGAGACCACTGCGAATAAGCTTTTTATATTTTAAATTGTTTTATATTTATGTATGAAACTAACACACTGTAAAAGTAATAAATATTATTTGCAATAAAAAAAAAAAATTTTTTCTTCGTGACAATATTTATGGCAAGACTAGGTAGATTGTCTTTCACCTCTTGATGGATAACCCAGTTATCCTTAGAAGGTGGACCCCCGAGTATGTAAGTTGTAAAGCCAAGTTGGCACGCAAGTTGTAAAGCCGTAGTGGTCTGTTCGTTGTCCGCATGGTACCATGATATAAATGAAAGTCGCATTTAATGTCTGATTGTGTGCCCGCGTTGTTCTTATAAATCACTTAGAGAATTTATTCTGGAAGGTTTATACGAGTATGCATATTCTAATTTAATTTAATGGTAATAATGATATACCGATGTTTTGTCAAGTCGTAAAAACCGTGCGAGATAAGAGGTCCCTGCGTAGCGGTAAGCGTAGGCGCACAGCTACGCTCGTAGCGCCGTAGCAGTGGCGTAGCCGTGCGACCATGAATGTATTCCCAACGATTGCTTGCGGATTCGAACGTGAACAAAACACTTTGCTCGACCTGTGAATCAACATTCAATGCACGCCACTACACTAATGAGGTAATTACGGGAGATTATATAAATGAAATGGGTTGCCGCACCTATTTTGATAAAATCATTTGTGGAACCTGTTTCCGTAACGTTCACCTGGTGCTTTAGGTAAAACGCTCACGGTTTCTATAATAAATGAAATTATTGTAAAATATCCTTTGAACTAACGAGGACTACCGTTTTTGTGCTCACCAGTTGGCGCCACTGTTGAGTAAGGTCCTGAAAAATAGCTCTAAAAAAAAAAGACATTTAAAAATATAAAAAATAGTAGCCCACCGGTATCGGGAACAGGGTCCAAGCTACCGGCGGTCAGGGCTCCAGAGAGAGGAACCTCCTGACAATGCGAGCCGCGTCCAGAAGTACCGCTTTCTGAATCAAGCCCTTGATCCAGCTGCCCAACGAGAGCCTCGTCAGATGTTGGTCGAAGCTCTTGGCTATTAAGCCATTGGCTGTCACGACTATTGGCACAGTGATCGCTGAGTTCACATGCCATATGTCGACAACCTCGCGAGCCAAGTCAAGATACTTCATTTGTTTATCTTTCTCGGCTTTCACGAGGTTCTCATCATGCGGGACGGTTATGTCAACAATCATTACATGCTGCTCTGATCGATCCACCGCCACTATATCAGGCTTATTGGCAACAATAGTCCTGTCAGTGATGATGGATCGATCCCAGTACAATGTGATATTTCCATTTACGAGAACTGGGTCGGGCACATACCTGTAGTACGGCACCTCAGATACCACAAGGCTGTATTTCAGAGCAAGTTGCTGATGGATTATCCTGGCTACAAGGTTGTGTCTATGCAAGTACTCTCCTTTAGCTAGACGAGAACAATCAGAGATAATAATATGCCTGATTGGTTCTCCCGGCCTGTGGCATGCCCGACAGATGTCAACCGTGCCATCTTTTACAATTAATCTCCGGTAACTGTTCGTCATCATAACTTCGTCCATAATTGCACAGACGAAACCTTCGGTTTCTCCAAAGGGTCACCAAAACGCAGCCAGGCTACGGATGCTAGTAGATCTACATCGGGTCCATGTAGGGCCCGGTAAAAGCGTCCGTGAAACTCCTTACTCTACCATACGAGTACTTCCATGCGATCATTGGTGTCAAGCACTACTGGCTTGCGCCAGTTCTCTTGAGCCAAGTAGGGGGTGAGGCTCTTGTCCACCGCGACTACATCTAGATGTATCCCCATGGTTTCTAGGAAATATTTCCTGAGACTGCATATCTCGCGATTGTGAAGGGTCTTAGCGTTTAAAAAGCCTCGACCTCCACACTTTCGCGGGATATACAGTCTCATTACTGATGACCGTGGCTGATGCATTCGATTTGCAGTCAGCAGCGTCCGGACCCTCCTATCCAGGGCGTCTAGTTCGGTTTGAGTCCATTTGAGTATGCCGAAAGAGTACATCAAAACCGGCATGACCCAACTGTTGAAGTCACGCACCTTGTTTCCGCCTGATAGAAAACAACGAGTTTATTATTACGAGCTTGAAAACAAAGTTTATATTTAAATCATATTTAAACAAACAAAAAACATAAAATTGTATAAACAGTAAACAAACTAACTTCTGAATTAGCTGTCCTTACTGCCCGCTTAATTTTGCACCTCTTTTTCTTAGCTCCGCGTTTAAAGCACATTAATTGTAACCGTCACTCATATTTGCCATAATGAACCTCAGGTATTGCAAAATATTCACATCATTATTTTAATTAGGAATAAACACGTGTAACCCACCCACAAACAGTGACGTTTGACATTTCGGAGACCTCAGACTACACTAGCGTCTCTAATGGCGCATTGGTCTTTAGGGCCTAAGGAAAACCAAGAGAACAAGAATAATTACTTATCACAAGTAATTCATACAAACCTAATATACACTTAAGATAGTTTAGTATTTTACCAGACTTTAAGGAGTTTGTCTTTTTTTTTCTGGTGGGAAATCATCAAATGACCCCTCCCGCTCTGGGTGGAGCGGAAGGGAGTGTCAGACTCTTACTGACTAAAACCCACCCATGTTCCTTCCTTCGCCCTTTATGTTCCGGGGTAGCGGTAACCCTTTCGGACAATCCCGCTGAAAGGAGTTTGTCTACCTTGACTACTTAAGTGACAGTCGAAAATGAAATACGAGATATTATTACTATTAATACTGTCGTAAGTAGCTGCTATAGGTAGCTAGTATCTATGTATGTTCAAAGGCAACAAATGAGTGTAATTGTACACCCATATATCGACGAAACCACAAATTAATTGGATTAGATTGCGCCCAACAATCGCAGTAAGTCAGAACGAGCCAATCGACGAACAGCAATTACAAGCGCCACACAAACACCCGACGAAATTTACGATGACATCCGAAATGAGAAAATTGACGAAAATATTCGGAGAGCCAACACAAGAATGATACACGTCGAGGTTGGATTATTTGTATTCGAAGTGCGTTCATTGAACGTGCCGCGCTTGTTAATACTGTTACTAAGTAAACTCCATTTTCAATTACTGTATTTGGTTATGCTCGATGGTATGATTCGCATAATACGTCAAATTTGAATCGGCACACACCGAACAGCGAACAGCGGGAAGAATTATGAACATTAATTTGCATGGACGTAGCATAACTCGTAATGGAATGCATTAATGTCGAGTGGGAGGTACAGTGGCTGCTGAAGAGCACTTTGTAGCAACTCGTTTCGAGCAAAAAGCGGAGCGTAGACGCGGATGTACCCTCAGGCCCGGCCTTAAGTGCTGCTTCACGTTAACATGTCGGCTACTTACATGCTATTTGTTTTTTAAACTACCAATTTGATACGTATTTACAGAAAACACCATAATAATGTGCTGTGACGTCACGATGTGATACGTGATCTTTTTTACAAGAGGGTCACGTGTATTTTTGATTTTCATGAAATTATGATGAGTATGCCTTTTCTGTTTTCGTTTGTATTTTTAGTGTTTATCAGTGGAAACATGTAAATTGCCATCAATTACGTATTGTTTATGAACAATGTTTAATTAGCTGTAAGTTTCCTGAATAGAATAAGATAAAATAAATATGAAACAGACAAAACGCTTTTCAATAAATAGGTTTGTATAGGTGCTTCTTGTTAAACAACCGTTGAGCTTAAAATGGGCACTCATAAAGTTATTGATGTAATCGACAAGAAACTAAAGAAAAAGTATTGAACAGTGAACATTAGCTGCGAACAATTATTTTCCAGCTGAAATGCAATGAATTGCACGTTCCGAACGTTTCCATTTGTTCCTCCACTCAATTGTTTTTTATGAATAGCTACATATTGTCGGTAAATCTCTACGTACTGTGCTCTACAACGAGGGTTCTGTAAAATAAATCAATGTTAATGTTGTTCTCTGTATACGTTCTGCTAAATATACCTTTTTTCCTCTGGCTTGTGAAAATTAACTTAAAAGGAGAGAGGTCTACCGGTTTAAAGTGGTGACTGATTTAAATATTAACCTAAATGAGATCATTGTTTGAAATTATACGTCTTCTAAACCTCTTAGGACGAAGCAATTTTGAACTACAAAGCCATTTGCCAAAAATATTTCTTAATAAATTGCGGTCGTTGTCACTACAAGGTATCTAAGTAAATGTAAATTCTCAATAATCTGAGTAGACAGAGATTGAGCGGATACATCTATCACTCTCGGTCCACTGCTACAAGATTCTGCGATAGCTCCAAAAATAAATACTTGACAATTTGCTGCCAGTAGTCACATAAAATATGCGTTCTATACGAAGTTATGTAATAAATGGTCGAGGGTTCGTATGTGTACAGTTATTGGAAGCCGGTATCGTAATACCAAATGTGCTCCAAATGTTATACTTATTTTGTTTTATTTGGCTTTACTGAATACTTCATTAAAACATGAACACATTCTCAATAAAAACCTTTGTTGCAAAGTATCCAGTTATATTAAAATCATAATGACATTATTTGGATGGGTTCGGTATAAATTTCGAGGGGTTAAACTGGGTAAACAATGTTGAAAAAATGAGGAATAAAAGATAGCGTGAGAAATTTTATTTTTAAATTGGATATGTGTTACAGCAGTTCTACAAAGGTCAAGGGAAATAACTCAATCTTATTGGTATCCATATTCACGAGTCCTGTGCTACCCCTTACTTGAGTTCCATAACATTTGATCAATATAAAATCTCAGAAAAAACTATAATGCATCTTTGCCCATAGGACTCCTTTCTGCATAGTGTTTTACAGAAACAAAATAATACTTTATGCACTTTTCGTTACAAACATTTCAAAGCGAAAGGAGTTACTTTGTGAAGCTCCGGACAACATTGAATTTAAAGTTTGTATCTGTGCATAAATAGAGGCAAGCGGCTGTCCTGTTGTCTCACGGCATTCTGAGAATCCCATTTCTACGATTGGCGTCTATAACTTCAGGGAAAGACAAACTGTCTCTAGATGAGCTTTGTTTTCGCGAGATCAACGAAGCGTTACTTGCACCAGTATTTCGGTACAAATAGAACTGCTGACCTATTCTGTAAAAATCTCACCGTGAAAACTCGTAAATTCCCGATAGCTGTCAATAGAGTCCATCCCAAGCATCGGGTGAAATGATAGCTCACATCAAGCTCACTTCACGTAAGATTTCACGGTGAGATTTTTACAGAATAGACCAGAAGTTACCGAAAATTTCGGACGGCTAGACAACACATAGTCTACACCACTTCACTATATAAATATTGAACATACAAAATTAAAATTCGTCATAGCGATATACCTACCTAAAGGTGCAAGGTGTGCGGGTGGAGAGCAATGGGTAGCTCACCGCCCGATCAGGACCAGGCCCGTGCCGGACGGCGCGTAAGTGTTCCACGCGCGCCTCAAAGAGATGTCAGCATAATCAGAGGGGCCCCTTAGGGCCGAAGCCTGCCGGGTCAGCGGGATTGTCCGAAAGGGTTACCGCTGCCCCGGAACATAAAGGGCGAAGGAAGGAACATGGGTGGGTTTTAGTCAGTAAGAGTCTGACACTCCCTTCCGCTCCACCCAAAGCGGGAGGGGTCATTTGATGATTTCCCATCCGGAAAAAAAAAAAAAAAGGTGCAAGGTGTGAGAAAGGATTTTTCTGAACTCAACCGCTGAGTAAATCTGAAGGGATTGAAGCTTGTTTGCGAACGAACGTTTACGTACACTATCTTGTCAAAACAGTAGCACACAAAGACTTGAAACGGTCCATGAATATTTGTGTACGAAAATCAAATAGTTGCCATAACCATTGTTACATCGCCGGTATGAATAAAATAATATGTCAGTCGTACAATGCAGGCAGCCGGGATGTACATACATGCTAAATTAATTTCAATCATGTGATGTAAATATTTTCTCAGTCAGTTTTTACAATTGAATTCGAATCACAACATTCACCAGCTGCAGCGGGTAATGGCTACAGGGCTTTGATGAATAAAACCAAATAACTATTAAAGGAGAGTTGTTTTTCATTAAAAGTGACACAGGTTTTATTACTTAATTTTTCTGAAAAAAAAATCATGTTGTGTGAGTAAAATTAAGTGAAAGAAGCTGCTAACCTTAAGTAGCAAAGAAAAATTCAAGTGTCCGCCGCGAAGCCGGGATTTTCCTAACTCTTTAAAAGACTCAGCGTCTCGGCGATTTTGCAGGAAAACAATGTCATTTATTTTCTTTATGTACTCCTGCTTTACGTATTATCCCGACTTCAGTCCGTCGCTCCACTTTTTGTACTAAGATATTGATGTATAAACTTTTGTTTACACATCAATATTCAGCCCAGACTTGTTATCATTACTTCGAAGTTTTCATCTGTCTTTCAGATGACGTTTTCACTCTGCAGCATTGTTAATAATAATAAAAGTTTTTGGAACGATTGATGTATATTAAAGGCCCGCAGAGGTCATCGTGGAGTGACGAAGGCGTGGGTACTCTCCACACTCGGCGTGACGTGATTAACCTCCCCCCGCCCCTGCGCTGTCACCGGCTACCGCCGTCGCCCGTCCCCGGGGCGCGAATCCAATTTACCAACTTGTACCCCGTTATTGTGTCCGCTACTGTTTGCGTTCCCATAAGAAAACTTTTCTTTATAATAAATATACTGCGGCGGAAGTGTGCTGTTGATAGATTCAAATGTTAAACTATCTTGCAGATATACTTAAGACCTACATGTTTGTTTGTTATCATAAATTTGCGTTAAGAACACAATTCTATTGTTTTTACATAATCATTTATCAATGTGCTATCGAATATTATGATTGTTAGAAACGATATGCGATTTTCTGGTAATTTTCCGTAGATTTCGCCTATATTTGTTATTAATTACGCATACTAATTTCTTCTTACGCACAACTAGTTATTATTAAAGGATATAATCATCAATCAATATTAGCTGTCAATTGACATACATAATAGAGATTATGTAGTATCTATGCTTATAATACACAAGTTAAATTAGGTAAGTACTAACGTAAGATTGATTTCTAGCTAGCTTTTGCTCGTGGTTTCGCCCGCGTGGAGTTCGGAAATTATCACACGGGAACGTAGGCACTAACAGGATAAAAATCCTAGATAGTTCCTATGTCCTAACCCAGGTAACAGTCTACCTGTGTGCCAAATTTAATCGAAATCCCTGATTTTTTTAAATATCTGTCTGACTGGATGCGGAAGGCGGAGGACAGGGTATTGTGGCGCAGCCTGGAAAAGGCCAATGTCCAGCAGTGGACTGCGATAGGCTGAGTGGACTCATTTTGTTGATTGCCTAGCTTCTGCCCGCTACTTCGTCCGCGTGAAATTTCTTGTTTTAATTTAAAAAAAAATATTCCTCGACAATACTGTAACTTCCCATTAGTGAAATAATTTTCGGAATTCTATCAGGAGATCCGTAAAGAGAGAGGTAAAAAAATACTCGTAGCAAATTTAACTCTTTATAGGTACTCGTAATATTACCTAATGTGCATTCGTGACATATTCGCCAAAAATGTAAACAAATATGAGTTTATGGAAAAATAACTTTCATTCCTACACAATAAAGTTCAGTTTACGCTACAACTTCAAACATTTTTATAACTTTTTCAATAGTGCTAGTCACTCAATAACATTTGAATATAGTATAGAAGAATTTAAATAATACTTGAATTTGAAACCTTCCATTCTCCTGTAGAAGACTATTGATCGTCCAGTAAGCCCAACACCTAAGCAACAAGGCGGTCATTGTGAAATCCTCCTCAATTCGCCAAACATTCATAACAATCCTTTGCGAAGTCCATTGTATACCATAATCCGCTTAATTCAAATCTATCGGAACTGTTGCAAAAAGCTTATGCAGGAAAACGTCTTGTCGGAAGGCTTAAACGATACTGTTTGGTAAACGCCTGCTTTTGTTATTGTATAAATTAAATATTATTCATAATACTGAAATATTATATTCATATATGTACCTACGTCATCATCATCTGCCTAGCCTTATCTCAACTATGTTGGGGTCGGCTTCTAGTCTAACCGGATGCACACATCCGGTTAGACTAAAAGCCGACCCAGAGCACACATGCTCAATACCAGTATTTTACATGGAGCGACTGCTATTATTTTAATATACGCTATTAGGTATTATCTGCTATTTTTTTTTTTTTAATGTTTTGTAATTTGTATGGCGTACAATAAAGAGTATTCTATTCTATTCTATACACACTTTAAAACTGGTTTGATTAGCTGGCTTATATTTAATTTATATATAATCAAATATTAACCAGATAATTTATAATAAAAATATCTCGATTTATAAAATACGTACATATTGTATTTTATTCAGGGAACAATTCAACTGTAATGTGTATACGGTGTTTTGTGCAATTTGTATGTCATTGTGGCCTATGTACCTACTGGCTTAAATATTGGTTCAAAACTGAAAATATATACATTCACTAGCAACCGTGATTCCACGCTTCACACATAACATCGAGATATTTTTGTTATATATAAATTTAATATTAATGTTTTATACACATAGAACTTCCGGAATAAATTATTTAAATGATGGTTCCAACCGCATTAAAATCCGTTGCGTAGTTTAGAAGAACAACGCCTAACCGCTTTCCAGACACAAAAAGCGACTTTATTATTTTATAATGTGGGCACTGGGTCCGCGTGGTGGATTACATCCCACTCCCTCTCGAAGAGAGGAGGCCTGTGTCCCAGCAGTGGGAAAATTAAAGGCTGATAATGTATAGCTTTAGCGATAGCTATGTAACCACTATACTTTTTACGTGGTTTTGTTTTTAATGTCTTATTTATTTCAATTAGTCCTACCTACAAAAAAAACCTTTTACTATAGAAATACTATAAGTACTAGTTCACATAACACCGTTACAGAAGCCAACAAAATATGAAACGGCAAGCTGAAAGCGAATAAACGACGATTTGCTCGACAGGACTTCCGGACTCACACAACGTTAGAAGACCGGAAGTCTGTAGGTAAGGAAGCTTTTGCGGACTTCAAATACGAAAGTCGGCCTACGGCCATCTTATATAACCTACTATAATTCTTAAGTAGGTATATCTTAGTTATAGTCTTGGTATTCTACTTACATATATGTAGATAAGTATCTAAATAACAGATACAAAGATTATTATAGATTGATTACACTGGTGGAATTTATACATATTGACACGTTAAATCTAAATATATAATCATAATTTAGTACAAGCAATTTTTATAGAAGCATAGAAGTCGTTTATGTGTAAGATTTTTTACTTTTTCCACAATAAATATGTATTTAATATGTCAATATCAGTATTTTATTTAAATTAAGAAATCTCAAAACGTGTACAGATTTGGATTCAGCACAGTAAAGTCAATTAGAATGACATAAAGTTCTTGCTCCCGACTTTTTTTTTTGCCGGCTAGAGCATTTCGTGTGCGAGAAAATCTGAGTGAAGTAACTTCGTGGAATACATAACTGCCGGAATACTGTGCTTCGTCAACCTCATCATCTACATGAACAGATTCACCCTGCTTTAGCTGATGTGTTGAGCGATATCAAAAATGAATTTCGTATCGGCGATGACAAAGCAGGGTTCCTTCAGATGGCGTTCGTGATGGTGTATTTGGTTTTCGCGTCGATATTCGGGTACTTTGGAGATATGTACTCCAGGCGTGTCATTATGGCATTTGGAGTAGGGGTAATGTGCAGGACATTCTTCGAACCTGATAAATAACTTTTCTTGAACTGCTCTCTCTGCGGACGTCTTAACTTTTTTGTCTGGTGTAATACCTTGTTTTATTTGTCTTAGGTGAAGAACCAGTTTATGTAATATTATGCTAGTTCTCTTTTTTCAGTATTAATAGATAAAAAAACCCTTGATAAAAGGCAACCGATATTCCTTTCTTGTTCACACGAACAACAGCTTTTGCGGTAAGTCTATTTGCTTCAGTCGAACGTTAATGCTTATACTACTGTCTACAGCATTAGATGCCTTATTTTGATATAGTTTACTTATATTATACTACTCGTAGCAGAAGAAACTTTGTAAGCATAGCTCATGCCATAGAAATAAAATGGCCAAGTAGGAAGATGATAGTGACTGGTCCATGGTTTCGCGCGTACGATTCGGACTAGTGAGTACCAGATGTTGTGCAGTGTGTGGTGGCCCCGACTTATGAGTTGTAGGGCGTGAGTCGAACCCAATCAGGCGCTTTACTTAAGTAAATAATTTCATCACCACTGCTCTCAAAACCCTACTGAAACCTAACGCATTTTTTATTTTATTTTTTAACCTGTTTATTTCAATCGAAAGATGAAGCTAGTTGCCCATTCCAAAGTGTAGTAGGTACCTATGGAGAAGAACGGGCAAGAAACTCCACGGTGAAGGAAGAAACCGGCATGTCCTAGAACCAAAATTGGAAGACATGTGACGTCTACCAATCCGCACTGGGCCCGCGTGGTGGATTGCAGCCCGCTTCCTCTCGAAGAGAGGAGGCCTGTGTCCCAGCAGTGGGAACATTATAGGCTGATTAAGTAGAGGTTATCAAGACAGCTAACGCATGCGTATCGACTTAAAAGATATGACATACATATACTGAACAGGTGGCGTAATCCATTCTTATCAGAGATATCAGGGAAAATACGAATTATTATCTGTTATGACGACGGAATAATTATGTGTGATTACCTAGCCATGTAGGAATTATAATAACAAAAATAATTATAATTTCTTGTCTAAGATAGGGTTCCCAACTATTCCCAATATTTGTAAAACCTCCGTCATAAACGAAAACCTCTAAAGAGTAAAATAAATAATACTTAAGTACTAGCACTTTACACTTAGCACTTAGCATTTAGCACTTTACTTGCTGTCCTTTTAAGTTTAATCAGCCTCAAATTTTCCCACTGCTCGGATACAGGCCTCTCTTCGAGAGGGAGTGGGCCATAACCCACCACAAGGACCCAGTTCGGATTGGTAATGTCACATGTCTTCGAATTTTTGGTATTTTTTTTTTCGTACATGCCGGTTTCCTCGTGATAATTTCCCAATTTTAATATATATATAAGTGTATACTATGTGTAGGCGTGTATATGTATAAGTGTTGGTAATATTTTAATTCAAACGTCGTCACGTCGGGGGACGACTGATGAAAACCGTTTAGTCCACTCTCGGCCCCTCGACCCCCAATCAATAATGTTTCCACACCCCTAACTATAGTTTATTCTGTGAGTGAGTGGATTTTCATACAAAGAACAGGCATACCTCGTCCACTTTCAACAAAATATTAATTTTAGGTACTTATACCTAAAATTAATATTTTGGTACAGTAAGGTACAGAAGCGCAGTGGTGGCCCAGTGGTAACGGCCGCGACTTACAAGACGAGTCTTAGGTTCGAACCCAGACAGGCACTTTACTTTGTGTAAATTATTTCATCACCACTGCCCAAAATGGTGAAGAAAATCGTGAGGAAACCGGCATGTCTAAGAACCAAATATTCGAAGACATGTGACATTCACCAACCCGCACTGGGCCCGCGTGATGGATTATGGCCCACTCCCTCTCATCGAGAGGAGGCCTGTGACCCAGCAGTGGGAACAATATAGGCTGATTATGTAAGGTACAGACTCAAGTAAATCCCAAACTTTTCATACTATTCCATCAACGACTACTTAAACGATAAGAATAGTTGTTCGCACTGATTAACTCAAGACAATGTCGAATGACAATTCTTTCTCCAGAATTAGCTTACTGACAAGTTATATGAGTTCATATAATTGTTTATTTTGTTTGAATGTATTAATCAATTCAGATTAATTTTATTTTAATCTATTATTGACATAATCTACTCATTTCAATGTTTTTTTTAATGAATTGATTGCAATATACCTGCCTGATCTTGCCTGAGCAACCGGCAGCAACTTCGTCATGCTTCCTTAGATGTCACTGCTGGCGGTAACGTCCGGGGTCGGGTTGCCACCTTCCTGGGGGGTAATGGCTGATCTTTGCGTTATGCTCGTGAACGGGTGCTGCTTGTGTTGACTGGTCGTCTTGCTGACTATAGTTTTATGATTGTTATTAGTAATAATGTTTATTTGTTTTACTTCTGAATCTTAACATTGCCACATCCTGTAGTATCTATTTTTTTACCATTGGCTATTGTTACATTCATAGGCTTACTATGCACAAAATCAAATAGGACACTTTTATCATTGCACGTGTGAGCCGTTGCTCCACTATCTACATACCACTCACTTGACTTGATGCTGACAGACAGCGTTGTTGCATTTTTGAACTTTCCTTGTTGACTTTCTTACTCTGTTTCGGACAATCCTTAATAAAATTTCCAGTCTTCTTACATCTATATCTATTATATATTTTGGAGGTTTTCTTGATGTGTTCCCTGATGCTGATAGTGCGGTTGCACTCTCATTTGGCTTATCACGATGTTGAGATTCTTGTAACAAATTTGCCTTTACTACTGTGAAGTAGTAAAACATAATGTCAAGCTATCCAGTGATGGATAGCTTGACATTATGTTTTCCAAAGCCATTATCAGAGGATCATAGTCAGCCGTCAGTCCGCTTAACATAATTACCGCGACAAAATCGTCATCAAGAGGATAGTTTATATCATGTAACTGTTGTGATAATTCAACTATCTTACTGAGGTAACTGTCCATACCCATCATCGCCGAGTTTTGTACTAAACAGCATTCATAGTAATGATAATCTTCTACACAGCCCCTTATAATCGAAAGCCTTTTCAAGGTTAGACTACGCTTCTTGCGCGTTCTTACAATAGCGAATTTGCGGAAATATATTCATTATGAATTTTCATGGTCCATAGTTCTCTAATCTACGTAATTTATCGTTTTGAATCAGTGAAGACGACGTACCTGGTGAATTAGTTGAAGACGCCATTGTGCGGGTCACACCGGTCATACCCGCCGGCTATTTTCTTTTCAGCGGATAGCGCAAAAAAAAAATCATTTATTTTTCTAATAGGGTCCTGGGTGTGGTCCTGGGCCTATAACCTGATGGATTATTAGTAGGAAAATAAGAATATATTATAAGATGTGATGTGTTTTATCATCGTAACTGTACTTTGGGGGTCGAGAGGAAACTAAAACTTGACTGGACAATAAAATCCACTCTCGACCCCCAAGGGTCGAGAATAAACTATAGTTAGCGGTCCAGTGGAAACAATATGAACACTTGAAGATCCTTCGTGTCTCTTAGAGTAGTTTCTGTTCGGTGTTATACGAATATCTATAACAGTCATTACCGACCCAGCAACTCTAAAGTCTCACAACAGAGGGGCAATTCTCGTAATTTTAAGAACGTTTACAGTCTGATCTCAGTCTCAATCTGTCAAAAATACCTCTAATTTCCCTACATTTTGACAAGTTTTTGACATTTGCTTGTCGCCGAGATGAGAATGCGACTAGATTTTGAACGTTTTCAATTACGAGAATTGGCCTTCTGGTATAACTTCAGAATATCGGGAAATTGTCCAGTTTGAGTTTTGGTCGACAGATTGCAGTCTCTCCGTGTATATATTGAAGTTCAGCTGCATCTGCACCACACATGCATGCATGCATGCTGCATTTGCGTAACACACTATCAATCTCAATCTGAATCATTTTGAAGGATATTGTTTCATATATTCGAAAAATTTGTCTGCTCAACAACGTAAATAAAGCAATGAGTGTTGCTGAACTGTCAAAATGAAAGCCATTGCTACTGATAGTGTGTTATGCGATTACCCTTCTGGTTAGACAGGGAGCCGATCCAAAACGACTTCCGAAATAAAAGAGGATAAAACAAAATAAAAACTTAACTTAGCAAACTCATAAAGTTAATTCGTAGAGTTTGTGATTGATTGTCGTGAGTATTTTTTCCACTCGTTAACAAACTTGCAATTCTGCTACGAGTACGCAAACGGTTGCTCGCCGCTTCTATGGTACCTACGCTTGGTTAGTTCCATAGCTTTGTTGACTTGCCCCCCGTATGCTCGAAAACAGAATTTTATGCAACGAAAAGTAGCCCTCAGGCTTTATTAGAAACGTTTTGGTACTGTATACTTTTTCAATTTTGCTGCGTAATACACGAAAAAAAATGCATATGACTACTAAACAAATGCGGTACTTTTACTGCCAGTTTAATTAAACTGTCAGTAACAGGAATTTGAATTTCGACACAGTTATTAGTAAAGCAAATCTCGTACTAGAAAAACGGGCGAAGATGAGTCACCAAATATCATGGATGAAATAGTCGGTTGTTTTTCACAATTCAAAATTATAGTCTTTCAGTACTTTTTCAGTTCTAATTCTAAAAGTCTGGCATTAATCAGACTTTTTAAGATTTTTTTTTTTTCGATAAGACCGCCTTGCAAAATTTCTACATTTATATCTATATTGTTTATGGTGTACAGACGTCAGCACATCAAGCTACTACAATCTGTCAAATTTCTTTAATAGATTTTCAACTTCATTTCTAAAGTATTAAGGTTCAAGGTTGATTGGGAAAATCTTACAGTTTCGGGTAATAAAGAGTATTATATTCTATTCTTTTACCGTAACATGTGCACTTATCATGAAAGTATTAAAAACCCTACTCTGTGATTATCATCTATTTTTTTTACATTTGCTCGCATAGGTACCTACTTTGCTTAAAGTACCTAAGTACCTATGTACTTCATCGCTAATTAGCTCAGTGGGAACCGCACCTTTTTAACAAGTTTTTCTAAAGCCCAGGTCTTTAGAAAAACTTGTTAAAAAGGTGCGGTTCCGTAGCTTATGAATTTGTAAAAGCAATTACTAACGATAAGGTACTAGCGTTAGGCAAGTGCTCATCAGCCGCCGACGCGTCGATGGCTACAGTTTCCTCTACCGTGGACGCGTGTCACTCTTGTGCACACTTGGGTTAAGTCAGGGAAAGTAATTGACCATTAATTTAAATTCTCCGTAAATCCAAATCACAGCTGTCACTATTTGACAGCCGTATGAAATAGCTAGATGCACTGACCTAAATTATGCAAGTACGCTGGACACCATACAATCGATGACAAAATGAAGACATTTGATTTTCGCCAATATGGCGCTGATAACATGAGCGTCCGTGGAACTAATATTTTTGGTAGTGAGTTTTACAAAATGCGCATACTCTCATGATAAAAATGTTCTAAATATCTCGTAGTAAACACAAAATACACAAAAAAGTCTTATTCCACGATTTAGACCTAAATCATAAGGGACGTACCAAAACAACACGACAACCAACAGCAACTGTGTGTCAATTTTAGTTCAGCGGGCATTTCAGTTAGGCACTTTGAAACGGCACAAGAAACAAGTGTCATTTCGTATAGTATATACAACTTGTCCCGGAATTAACGCACACCACCAGACACCCCAATTAGAATGTTATGTTATAATCATAATACATACACTGAATTTTTATTATTATGTAATAAACATTGTTTTTCTCATAAATTAGTTACACTGATTGTGGGAGAAAATTGTGGTCACATTACAAATCTACGCATACAAACAGTCGCACTCGTATAAGGATCTAGCGCAGTAGGTACTTCATCTATTTTGGTTTGTTTTGACTGTACAGCGGAAGTGTGACAGTAATTTACGTAGTTTTAATTATTTTTGGGATAAAATATTACCTATATTAAAAATTACAGAAATCGATTCAGTAAACGATTCTGAACAAACTACTTTCATAATGTGCATTAATTCAGTTACACATTGTATAGTCCAGCGTACTTGTTTACTAGAGGTCGGTGGGTAGATAACACCTGTGCACACAGCAAATTGACGTAATGTGTTAATCTGCTACATAATTAATTTCCCTGGCTATACGTTAGACCCTAATTGATCTGAACATCGCTTAGGTGAAGCAATATCGAACGTATATAATATTATATTTATAAATTTGGTTAGGTGTGCATTATCTACGTCGGAAGTGCACGTCATACCTAATATCCGAACGTCAGCTATATCCAAAATCTAACATGACAACATGACACTATCTTTGATAATTAGGTAACTGGATTCTAATTACTATACAAGCAAGTGTATAAGTACTTACAAGATATGAATATACGGCGGGCCAGCAAATGGTGCCGCCTCGTTTTGTTACGAAAAATCAAAATCAAGAGTCATTTATTCAAACTAGGCTGAGAATTGACACTTTTTGGACGTCAAACTTATATAAGTCAGTTAAAAGTAGTAAATGAGATAAATCAATATTTATGATTCCATCCTACGACAGTGGCGCCGCGTCTACGAGACTTCTTTTGTGAAACGGACTTTATCTATGTAATTTCCTATCGCAGGTATGCTGCAAGAGATTTCTTATGAAATAAGCATCACCTTTGTACTTATTTTTCTGTTCTGTTTTTTTTTTCTTGTCTTACAATGTGTAACTGAATTAATGCACATTATGAAAGTAGTTTGGTCAGAATCGTTTATTGAATCGATTTCTGTCATTTCTGGTGACAGTCACTCTAGCAGAGCGTCGCAATAATGATTGCGTGTCGGCTGTCTTCTGATGACAGATGATTACAGGGGAGCCTCTGTCGTACCACGTCCGAACTGCTATAATCCGACACAATCCTGATGATGTTGAAGCTGCTAAACTACTAATACGATGACCACTTCTGGTAAAGGCTATCCTGCGTCGTTTAAAATATATGAGGCCATCTATAAATATACGTCGCACGTTATGGGGGATAGAGGGTGTAAACAAAGTGTGACATCGTGTAACAAGGACGGCACAGTGATGGGACGAGTCATAAGGTTCGTGACGTCACATGCATAATTTTTAACATGAATGATGTAACCAATACTTTGTAACCATATTATTTTGATTTAAAAGAGTGTCCGTGGAGTTTCTTGCACGTTCTTCTCCATAGGTACCTACTACGCTTTGGAATGGGCAACTAGCTTTATCTTTCTGACTGACCGACCCCTTGACAATTCAAAAGTGCCTGTAATCGGTTTATTTGAAATAAATGCTTTCGAGTGTGAGTTCGTATGTATAAATTTAAAGTATTACAACTTTAAACTTCAACTCTAACGGAAATCTTTAAAATATTACCAACTCTGTTAAATATTATTAAAAATATGTGATGTCACATCATACAAATATGACCACATGGGACAAGGCCGGGGGGGAGGAGTTCCAAAAATCTTGAAATGCATGTGACGTAATTTATGGTTAGCCCAAGATAAAGTTGAGATTTAAAAAAAAAAAACTTTCAAGTTCTAACATGTTATCTAGTCATGTAAGTAGGTAAGTAATTTGGACAAATATTTTGTGAATATCCTACTAAATATTAAATGGAATGCCAAGTCCGGGTCGGGATGGAACTGCTTTAAGTAGACCCCCGTATCAAAAGTCACGTAAATAAGGCAAGCAATAAACATGGACCTTTTACCGGCCCCGCCCGACGGGAATAGGCAAACACATTAACTTACACGATGTGATTTGTTCATTACATATTAACTTTGCATATTAGTTTAGAATGTCTGAAGAATGAAGGAAACTTAAATTTGGGATGTTTGGAAGCGCCAGGGTAGTTCCACGTTAATATAGTCCTCTAAGTTCATAAAGTCCTCCAGACCGTATTTCGGTCACGGCGGCCAATCTCAGCTGAGACTTATATTGGAGAGATATATATAGTGCACAACAGTGTGCGCGCGGTGCACACAGGTGCACTCCCCGCGCAGGTGTTTTCACTAAGTAATGATTATTTCATGACATATCAATTAATAGGATTATATGAACTTAGACTGATTTTAATGATTATAATTCTGTAAATACATACTTGTTACGTTTGTGAATCATATTTTGTTCAACATAGAAACTGACACTGGTTTGCAAATTGCAAAAAATGTAACAAAACTTTGAATTTCGCGTGCTTCCTAGCGCATCCCCTTTAAAGGCAATTCATAGAACTGTCAAAGATTGGTAAGTTGTTATTTAATTTAATATACCTACGGACAATTTAAAGTCAACCAGTCGTATTACCCAGTAACTGGGTTGTGGAGGTTAGATAGGCAGTCACTCCATGTAAAATACTGGTACTCAGCTGCATCCGGTTAGACTGGAAGCCGACCCCAACATAGTTGGGAAAAGGCTAGGCAGAAGATGATACGGACAATTTAAGTTGGAAGTTAACAATTTATTTTCCTGAATTTAAGTATCTACCTATAGTTTTATTTTTCCTCGTCGGAAAAAACTTGGAACAGTTTCTTTTTGTTAGTAGGTACTTAGTAGTAATTTCAGCAATGACAATGCCAGTATCGATTAACGATACCTACTCTTTTATGTTGCCATATTAAACAGAAATAAAGATACAATGATTAATAAGTTTTACAAAGGGCGGGCTAATCGCAAAAGCCAATCTCTACCAAAGTTTCTAGACGGACAAAATAATAATTTACGCTACGTTACGTTTTCTATAATGTTTGATACAATTGGTACGTTTTGTGAAAATGCTGAATAGTACTATGTACGTGAAAATTATATGAATGGCCTACAAAGCAGCTTTGAGAATAAAAACTTGCTAAAGATGTTTGTAATATTTTCAATTAAGTACGGTACCTCCGTTGTAGTTGTTATAGCATTCATTTTGGCACCATTTTGCAATTGGGGACGAATACAGGAAGAACACCTGGTGAAGCAAAACCTCGCGAGGAAAGCTGGACATATCCTACTATCCTATTAAATGTGAAAGTTTGTATGGATGGATGGATGGATGGATGCATGTTTGTTACTCTTTCACGCAAAAACTACTAAACAGATTTGGATGAAATTTAGCACACAGATGGTTTATAACCAGGATTAACATATAGGATACTTTTTATCCCGATATTCCTACGGGATCGAAAGTATGCGTGGTGAAACCGCAGGGCGCAGCTAGTAGTTAATATAATTCTGGAAAGTGCAATCGCCAACCCGTCTTAAGCAAGCTTGGTGATCAATGCTCGAGCCTTCACTGTATGTAAAAATTCCTTTGCCCTGCAGTGAGAGTATTGGGAAAATAAAAGGCTGGTATTATAATTTCAAAGCAATAAACCATCACTAAGTACTATTAGTCTGGGTACTACATAGTAGCTGGCAAAACTGGAGATAAAATTTCGGTTCGGTCACCTCGACCGAGCCACAGGCTAGGGCAGTGATCAAGTGGTCCCGTCTCGTCCCCAGCAGTATGAGCATACAACACCAAAGCAACCAGATATTTTTGTCTTCGGTGAAAAGCATAAGGAAATAGTTTAAAAGCTTTAATGAAACTCGCAAAAGAATCACGTTTTATATATACCTAATTCTAAAAACACTAAGTTTGAATGATTATTCAAGTGGTATATACTCGTAGGGTGACAGGTGGCCGTACAGACCGCGCGCGCGGTTCTTTGGGGTTGGATTGGGGTCATGCGCTTGGTAAATTAAGAAAAATATTTTCTTTAGAAAAGTTGTTTTTTATGATGGGTACACTTATGTGTATAAGTATCGGTTACTAATTATAATCCAGTCACCCTATATTTGTTATCTCTCTCAGTAATAGGAAGATATCGCACATTAACGCAGATTGTCAGGTTAACCACCTAGAACCAGTGTCAGGGACTTCACCCAATTTGTGACCATTTTCTTATGTAATAAGGATTATTATTGTTGTCCAACAGATTATTAATTCATTAATCGTTATCAATTTTTGGTGTATACGTATACCTAACAACTGAAATGCATTTTTATTAAATAACTAGCTTCTGCCCGCGACTTCGTCCGCGTGAAATTCTTATTCCTCCGCCCCACCCCGTCGCATCGCATCGCTCGCTTCTCGTTTTCACTTTGTTCTCTTTCTGACTGTATTCATTTTGACCTAGCGTGATGTTGAACCGATCAGAACGTTATCATAGGTACCTATTTTGTAGCGGAGTTATTTTAAAATTATGACATCTCCTAAGATGTTGATTGAAATCAAGTGATGGCAATTTTGTTCATAATTAAATACTTGTGATGAATAACTTCTTTATTTGGATAAAGATTAATATCATGTTGATAAAACACCTTCGCAAATAATGCATTAATTTCCAACAAATTTGATTATCATAAAAAAGACTATAGTGAGTCAATCTTAAAAGATAGACATATGCTGTCGTGGACTTTTTTTTAGAACTTTTAAAGAGAAACAATTCCTTCATATATGATTTTTGCGTAACTTAAACCGTTTACGCAGCGTACGCAACGGAAGCTCAAAAAAGGAATCACTTTTCCCGTTTTTGCAACATTGCCCATTGATGCTCCGCTCCTATTGGTCGCAGCGTGATGTTATATAGTCTAAAGCCTTTCTCGATAAATGGACTATCCAACACAAAAATAATTTTTCATTTCGAACCAATAGTTCCGTGTGCAGCGCCCCTTAGTGAACTCCACTGCGGGTGACGTAACCTACGACAAACTTATTATTTGCGGTTGGTACTGTAATCGGGTCTAGGGATCGAACCGCAAAATTAAGTTTGTTTTTTTTGTATATACTTTTCCGGGATAAAAAATACCCAGTGTGGTGCCCAGGATATTAAAGAATAATTATACCAAGTTTCATCGTAATCGAACCGGTAGTTTTTGCGTGATGCCTGAACAAACAGACAGACATACAGACAAAAAATTTTTTAATCACATTTTTGGGTTCGGTGTCGGTCTAGTAACACCCCCTGCCATTTATTTATTTGATATTTTCAATTTACCGAATTTTCACTTCTACAGATTTATTATAAGTATAGATTGACTAACTTTTGCCAAACAAAGATTGATTTTTATATCCTACTAATATTTTAAATGTGAAAGTTTGTATGTTTAAATGTTTGGATGTCTGTTACTCAATCACGCAAAAACGGCTGAACAGAATTGGATGAAATTTGGCACACAAATAGTTTATGACCTGGATTAACACAAAGGATAATTAATATAGAGATAATTCTCTTACTTAATTACATTGTAGTGTGCTCTAAACTATTTTAAACCAGGTCATTATTCCTACGGTATAGAGGGGATCATAAAATTATCTATTAATTTCATAAATGTTGGTACACATGAGCTCAGAGCTAAACCGGAGGCGCATCTGTTTGCGGCTCACTTGAGTGACGGCTTGATATTTTTTGAGCATTTTACCTCATCCGAAACAACAATCAAACAATACATACCGCCTACGTTTTAATTATTTTGGTTCACTTAATGGAGTCACAGTCTTCAAGTTTAATAATAAACTCTTGTTATGTCCCGAAGATCAAGCGGCACTTGTTTATTATATCCTTTTTAAGACACTGCCAGCTGGCGGAGACATTTTGTGCCCGTATTTATGAGCGAAACTTAGTTAGTAGCCCAAACTAAGTTCGTCATTCTAATGAGATTATCTCTCCTTCCGTCGCCGTATCATCTTCACAAAGAAAGGATGCCCACTGATCTAATTTACGTGGACTGTCGCTGAATTTTATATTACTACTGAAAACATTGCAAATAGCGCTGTTCGAAGAAATCCTATTGGATACTCGTTCGTTGAGTTTCTCGTCTCGATATTTCGATATTAGTTCATTTTCAATGTAAACAAGACGTACATACATATGAAATACTGATGGTACATGCATCGTGGGTGTAGGTCCGCATATACACGTTCAAGTTGCGATACCTACTTGTTTTCTACCAGTTTGGTAAACGAATTCTTGTGTACAAAACATTTTTATATATATATATATATATATATACATATATATAAATGTTTTGCGTTTATGTCCCGTTGTGCGTTTATGTCCCGGCCACCCTGCATACCAACAACAACAACAACAACAACAACATCAACAAACAACAACAACGACGTTCGACGTTCTTTTATCAACATGAAGATTTTAGTGCTGATAACCACCAGTGATGTGACGCTTCGATTAGCCAGAATTATGAATTGTAATAACAAAATGCTTATATGAATGAATTAATCATCGAAATACCTTTATCATGAATTAAATTATATATACTAATGAGGCTGAGTCATGGATTTAGGATTATAGTAATTATTGTGATATTCTGTGTGCTTATTCGTAATATTTCAACAGGAAAAGATTATAGTATTATGGAAAGCGATGATTCTTTCATATAAAAATATACTACTTATCAATGTAACAATGTTGTAGGTAATGATGCGTTACTACCTACTTACTACATTGACACAAAATATGCCTTTGTAAATTGGATACTGACCTGCTAAATAGAAAATTTAAAAAGAAAATAAATCGACATATGTGCATACTTAGACTTGAATAATATAATAGGGCAGGCATTGGCAAATTAAGAAAAAAATATCAGCCGTTTGTGTCCCTTTACATTGCTTGTAAAGGCCACCTTTCCTTCTGCAAAAGATATGAATAATATCCCTATCTTCTGTTGTTGGTGGCCAATCCATATGAAAACAGTCGAGATCATCCCGTTATCTTCTATTGGGCCTGCCGCGTTGCCACTGTGTAGTTATTTTAGCCCGTAGCTCCTCCGGCATGCGACAGGAAAAAAAAAAACTGTAATATTTCCATTGTTTATCAGAAACAGAACTTCAGAGTTTCTCGTAATTCTAAAAGCTACACTGTGTAACAGGAAATAAAATCTATTATTGCTCGCTATGAGACTTGAGAAGCATCCAAACCCACTATCAGTTGCACTAACCAAGTCTGACCACACACGAAGACATAAAAGGCTTGCAATGACAGACCTGTCAAGCTTGATTAAGCCTTACAAGTCAATTGCAAATATAGAGGATTCCGAATGATGAAATTACTCTGCAAATCCCTACTTACTCCACATCTGCTCATAGTTGACCGACTGAAAAAAAAGTACTATAATATTTATTTTACGTACCATAAAAACAGATCGCTTAAGACAAAGCATTCCACACTTACGGTCACAATTTAACAGCTTTCATCTCCAAAATGTTGCGCATAAACAATAAAGCAAGGATGAAGAGTGCTCAATCAAAAAGTTGGTTACACTGACTGAAGGAATTCCTGGTACCAATCGAGTGCTTGTTTCACGGAATATTGGAAACGAAAATAAACAGACGCCTGTTGAAGTTCCGGCAATTACATCACGAGTAACGATTCAAAGAAAATGAATTACTTATAGAAGGAAAATGTGTCATTACATAATATCACGCCTGTATTCCTCGAAGGGTTAGGCAGAGGTGTACGTATAGTACACCCAAATTTCGTCAGTTATGTTTAAGTCCCATGTAATAGGGGGCGAGTCTATTTTCATCAACCGGCCCCAAATCGATACTCCGGGTTGCTACTGAGAAATTCCTGATGGAAAAACTCAATGACATTTTCAGTCTACTGCTGAAAGTGCTACCTTTTGTAGTAGAGTAATTTTATTCTAGGCATCGTCTTCACATATAATTATATAATGAAATGTATACAAAACCTTGTAAAACATTTTAAAAGAGTAACGGTGGACTTTTTTGCCCATTCTTCTCCAGACGAAAAGTACCTTTTGGAAGGGGCGACTAGAATCAATTCTAATTTATTCTGATTGTGTGTATAATATGTGCCTATTTGAAATAAATGATTTGACTTTATTATTGACACTCCTTCAACGAGACCAACGTAGAAAAACGTTTTACCTATTTCTGCAACGTCGTTGTTTTTTGGTTCAAAAGGGAGTGGTGCAATTATAGGCACATGGGATATTTCAGCTTCGTCTCTGGGATGGTAACGCACCTGTGATAGGGTATTGCTGATAAGCGGGTGGTGGACCACCTGATCGTTTGCCACTAGCCTTAAGGCGAAAGCGTCAGGGTCGCGAAGAGAGTAAAATTGTATTAATTATTTAAATTATTATAATTCAGTAGATACGACGCCATCGCAGCAGGCCGAAACGAATGTGGCGGGACGAGCTTGGCTCCTACCGAAAGACTGGCCGACACTCGCAAAAGACAGAATGTGTGGAAAAAGGAGAGGGAGGCCTTTGCCCTGCAGTGGGACCATACAGGCTGTTAGTTAGATACACATTGTTTATGGTCGTGAATCATAAGTATTTTGATTAACATAAAACCTGACACTAACCTGCATTGCAAAAAACGTAAGAAAATTGCGAATTTCGTGGGCTACTGTAGCGCATCCCCGTTCATGTTAATGTTTGACCTTCACTGAGGCTGTATCATTTAATAGCAGAGTTCTAGAATTTACGGCCCATTATCGGTTAACATTAAGACTCTTGCATCTACACCAATAATGAAGCAAAGACCTCATAGCTTTGCAAAGTAGGCCCTCCCATATGGAAGTAGCTATCACAGGTAAAATTCGCTTGAGAATCCTACTAATATTATAAATGCGAAAGTGTGTGAGGATGGATGGATGTTACTCTTTCACGTAAAAACTACTGAACGGATTAACACAGGATACTTCCGATATTCCCACGGGATTGACCGGGATTGACACTTATGCGGGTGAAACCGCGGAGCGCTGCTGGAATATTTATATGCTAAGTTTGACAATAAAAAAAGCTAGCATTGGTAAGCAAAGCGATTCGTTTTTTGTTTATAGGAACCGAGCATAAATGATAAGGCTCCATTTAAAAATATTCCTATTGCAGTGAAATATGAATGAGAGTGTAAATAAAATAGCTGGAGCTAAGACCCGAAGCAGCCGTTTGTTATGCCCGCATGATAAACTGGAGACAGCGTAGAATCAGGCTTACGTTCCTGTTGGCACTAGTATTAGGTTACGAAATAGGCTACTCTGTAGGTGCATAAATCTTTTGTTGCTGCATTAAAAATTTCCTGAAATTGCCGCTTTGGACGTCAGTTAAAGTCAGTACTTTCTATTTCTAGATTTATTATTTTGTGTAGGTAATGCGCACATATTGGGTATTTTTTTTTTAGTTTTTCATTAATTACAATACAACACACATACATGTATGTCACGACATTTTATTTGATTTTGTATGAGCTTTTCTATAATTTCTAGCATCATCATCATCATTTCAGCCGATAGACGTCCACTGCTGGACATAGGCCTCCCCCAAGTGTCGCCACATTGACCGGTCCCGTGGGACTCGCATCCAGCGGATTCCCGCAACCTTCACCAGGTCATCGGTCCACCTAGTGGGAGGCCTTCCAACGCAACGTCTTCCGGTTCGCGGTAATTTTTAGCATTTAAATTAATTTCTCTTAATTTATTATAACGGACACACACTTCCCTATGTGTTTGTTATTCCAGCGTATGGCACTCGTGGGTTGCAGCTGAAAATCAGTGTCAGGTGGTACACTTATGTTGTCATCTGACATTATGATGAGCTGAGGCCATTTTGGCATTATAATCTTTTTTATAGTTTTAAGGTGTATTCATTTTGTGTAATGCCAATAAACGCATTTATTTTTCTTTCTTTCTTTCTAAATAATATAGATATCTATTTGGCTGTTTGTTTCTGTTGCAGGTGAAAATGAATACAGCACTCGCTATTGCTATAAATGATAAATGAGTTTATTTTGTAAGTAGGTTTGTACAAACACTATGTCAATCATATTTTAAAAACTAGATGAGGTCGGCGTTTCTTACCTGACTAGTCTGAGAAGAAAGGCCGAAACAAAATCAGAGGTCAGAATCTCTCTTATAGTCCAGACATAATCATGGTCAGATCATATGAAGACCATAACGATGCACATCCCTGGAGCTTGCGTAGGGTTCGGGCTAGCTCCAGCGGCATCCTGAGGGCATTCGCGCAGAGGTTCGATTACCAGTACCTGAACCATTGCTCTATGGTTCACATACTGGGCAATCCTACCTATGTAATATTAGTATAAGGAAAAATATTTATACTTTATTTGTACTTAGTTATAAGGAAATGTCCTTTAAGAACACTATTTGGTCAAAAAACGATTTATTATTATTATTATGTCGTTTATTTATTTACTTATCTTATTTTATTACATTTTTATTTTATTTTTTAAATATAAAAAGTAAAACGAAAAAAAATGTCCAACGAATACAAAATAATGTTATGTATGGAATATTTTTTACTCAAATAAGTAATACTTATTTCATCGAAAATATTCCCTACGTTTCTCAGAATATTTCTAAAATTACTTCTTCTCCTGTTTATTTTTCCGCTACAGTTTAATCCGTAAATAATGTTTTGACACGGTGAATTCCAAGACTGCAGAATTTATCATAACCAATGATCATAATTATGTTCCATCAGTATTTACTGAACATCCAACTAATTTCCAAACCAAACCAGTTTCAGTTGTAAAACACAAAATCACACTCGATTCAACATGCCAATTGCCAAATCAGTCCGCCATCCACCCTCCGAAATTGCTACAGCAGACATCGCAAATTCCCTGGACGCTATTGATACAAAGATGATGAGTATTTAGCCACACATGGACATGGACGTGAGGCCGTCAGGCGCGCAAACACGAGGTCAGAACAAACAAGTCCGTATTGACAGGAGGTCGCGTGCACCGCTCGCGTGTCACCGCTGTCGATACCGGCTGCATCACTCATACTTTACAATGCATATTGACGGAAAACTGACAATATTTCATGTCAAACCTCTCTCGCAAACCTTGTTTTCACAGATATTATCTTTGCGTTTCTGAATCAATGGTTCTTTCTATTGAAAACGCAGTCGATTGTGTTTTGTCTATGTTGGTTTTGTAGGGGTTGCTTCAGACTGTTATATCCTGCTTGGAATTAGTATTTTGTTCATGAGAATTGTTCATGATGTTGATAGTAAGTAGATACATTACATATGGAATGTAATCTCAACAAATTCCTTAGAAACACATTCTTGTCTGTTTTATATTTCAGGCTAATTTTATTATTCTGTTTCTGAAAATGGATCATTTTCTAACATCCATAAACGTAGGTATTATCTTATATAACATTATTTAAGTATTTCTTAATGCTAACAAATATTCGTAGCTCAGTGGAGCTACAAATGCTCGAAAAGGATAAAAAAAATGCGAACCGATTTACGTAAAGAACAAATTCTCAGCGAAACACGGATTAATTCATTTCTCAGAGGGATTTCCTTTCAGTTTAAAGAGCACTCGCCCTTGAATAGGCTTTGAGTGGGCTCTGAGGTCGGCTTAAGTGGTAAAGACTTAATTTAGAAGCTAAATAAATAATATTCATTAATAATTTAATTCCATAATTATTACTTTCGTGTTCAAATTATGGTAATTTCATTCCATAATTATAGAACTGTTCAGTAACCAAAGAAAGTTGAACCTTCCGTAGTAGGTAATTAGTTCTAGCTTCAGGACATTATTTGGTATACCCTGTAGGTATCAAAATTTATATGACCAAGCAACATTTAGAGGGTTGTACGCAGCTCTTTGTAACGTGCAATTAAAACTACCTCTTACATACAATGAAGCGAAACAAAGCGAACTATTTGCCTCATTGTGAATGACTGTTCAGGTAAAATTAATCACATAACAATTTCAGCTACTCTTACATGTTACCCGCAACGCATCATTACACGCCCATTATTTTGGAACATACTCGTAAATACTGAACACAGTGAACACGCCATTCACGAGTGCTTTTCAGCGGCTGTCCAGAACACGCCCGCGGCTACAAACAAACTCCAACTTTGCTTTTAAGACCGACTACTGTAGATTTATTTTAACTTTAACTAAATGAGCATCCCTTTATTTTCAAATTCCATAACTTCCTCACGAACCTACGTCTATCGTAATCTATTTAATTATTAAACCCACGTTGTTATTACTTTACCATTATAATTTATCAATTTTTCATTCGATTTCGCTGTAAAACCATTTCTATTGAGTTCAAAGTTAGTTAGGGGTCACGAGCCTCGTCGTCAATTCATAAAGTTTCATTTTCACGAAACTGGGGGAATAATCAATGGGCAGGCAGAAAGGAAGTCTGTGGGCCGTGATGGATTTGGTCCAATCAATGCAACTGGGTAAATGAAAAGAGCGCCTAACGAAGAGTCCAGACAATAGTGTCGGCTGGCGAAAACCTTAGAACGGGGTAACTGATTGTTATTGGTTTTGCAATAGCGCCACACGGCGGTTGCCGACATTGGTAAATACTGGAAAATAAACTTTTGGTTTTGTTGTGGGTACGCTCGACCTACCCCGGGCGGCCATGTAACAAGTACCTATGCCTGTGTCAGAATTACCCAAACGATCGTAAATGGATTTTCGGGCGGTAACATTACCACAATAACAAAAAATAGAGGTACATTTCGAGCTACGAGTATAAATAACGCGATGAAATAAGGCCTTGTGTTATAAACAAATTACACTTTAATCCATCATTCTGTCGATAACACACGTGCTGAGAAAAGTTTCGTGATTGTTATTATCTTATTAAGTACCTAAGAGTTTCTCACAAACTCACATACCTTCGCAAATTAAAGTAGGCACACAAGTAATACATCATGCTTGATTCGAAGCTGAATAATCCATTTTCTCCGACAATAACTGCTCAATAAATGATTTCCTCCATAAGGATAATGGCTGGATTTTCTACTGTTTATTGTGGACTCAATCTCCTACTATGATTGATTGAGGCTTACGTGGAACTCTTCCAAGGGGAAATTACTTCGTTATTTTTCCTAAGTACGTAGCTATGAACGAAAATGTCGGCTATCAATATCGGCTAAGTGTTGTATTATTTGTTTGATGGTCGTCCTACGATGTGGGACCAAGTGTGTGCTTATGAAAATGTTTTGTGAGTACGAAACATAGGTATAACTTTTGTAGTTATTTTTAGAAGGTAAGATATGCTAGGAGCGTTCACTGAAGCTTACCGTCAGTATAAACTATTGAAACATGAAGAAATGGGCTCTTCTTGTTTTTGAAGTGGAAACAAAACATATGGGCAAAAAAAATACACATAATTTAGACAAATCCAACATATTTCTTTATTCTATTCATCCATATTCATTTACATAGAGTTAGACATTATAACTATTTATTTACAAATCTTTAATAACAAGTAGCCTAGTACCTTACTGACACGTCCGAAATTTTTAAATTCTTCTTGAGAGTTTAAAAAATCTCCTGTTAGTCGAAAATGACGAAGGTTTTTGATAAAATTATTATTTTTTAACGATAAAACAGAGATTTTAGATATAGATTTTAGTATAAATTAAGAAACAGAACCACATGACATGTACCTCCCTCGTTTAATCTTTATTCATCAGTCTTCGTCAAGGGTGAAAAATATGCCCCAACTTATAATGAAATTAAAATTTCTTTATTAATATCGTACCGGTGGTACTTTGTAACTCTGGAAGATAAGGTTCACATAGATTTTCTATTAGGTAATTTTGAAACAGACATTCTATTATTAATAATTTTAATTATTAGCTATCACATTATTATTTACAAGTAGTTTTAGTCCGTGACATCAGAAACGTTTAACGCCTTGAAGATATTTTTTATTTCATCAGATTCTATCCACGGAATTAAATTATTTACAAATATATATATATATTTCTAGAATTTTGATAAGGACCGTAATTTTTTCGATTTCGCACTCAAATTTCAGATTTTTTTACACGGTTCTTGATACCATAATTTGAAAATATACTCGTATGTTTGAAATAACAGTTGACTTTTATCTTATTATCCGACAACTTCTACAAATGTATAATATAATTTATCTAATCCCTTATCTTCTGATTTATTCATTTTATTAAACCTATCTTTGGCCAGTTCGACCTATTACTAAACAATTATAAACAATTATTTTAATTAAAACAACGTTAGAGTAAATTTATGCGATTGTCGCAACACTATCTACATATTCGAAAGGAAGTCATCGTGGTACAACAAAAAAAATATAAATTCATGAGATTGGATATGTTTAATGAATTTGTACACAATGAGAGTCATTTTGAACGCAAACAGCGAGTTCTTAAAAATAAATTTGTACTTAATTAATGTTAGTTTTTAAATAAACTACCGCACGCTGTATAATAGCGGAACGAGCGTTGTTGATATCCGCCAAAGACTACGAAATGTTGAATCTGAAACAATATTGAACAATATTATTGTTTGTAGCACTAAATAACAGGGTTATATGAAGATAAATAAATCTCAGACACGTACAGTGCTGTATTTATAGTCTTGGTAGGGGAAAATTGGTTTGAACCGAGCTCTAAACCGCATTACCGGACTATGCACTTTTATCCTCAGCGGTTCCGTGGCTATTTGTATGCCCTTTTATTCTGTTACTAGATACTACGCCAAGATACATTTCCTGTTTTTTTATTTATGTAGCTTAGATACTGTGAAACCTACTTTATATGGGGATATAAATAGTTTTCGAGCTTTGTTGAGTATTGTTCTCTTTAATACTTAGTTATTCTAAAAAGCGATTGTTATCGTGATAAAAAATTGAAGTAGGGAATTTTTGAACTTGCCGGGAATAATGTGTTAGTATTTATAATTAGAATACAATCTTATTACCTTTCTGTCTTCAAAATTGCACCAAAATGCGACACAGTCAAGGTTAGCAAAGATTGTACAATGACCAGAATAGGGGCGCACTGTTTTATCTCGGCGCTATTTCGCGACCCGGAGCCGCTATACAAGTATCGATTGCACTTACCTACTGCTCTATTACGGACGCCTAGCACGGAGGCAACCTCTGGTTGCTCCATATCGAAAATTAGTTCTGCGCGTGCCGCGTACAGGTTGTATATGCTCGCTATGCAGGTCAGCCGGAGACTGCCTCGCTCGAACGCCTCATTCCTAACCACGAACGACACCTCCCCCACAGAAGGCAGCCTGTTATCTGGACCCGTTCTCTCAAAGGTCGGCTTCAAACTCTCCTTCGAAGGCCTTCTAATCTCCTCTTTATGCAAATTTATATACGACTCATCCAAATACTGTATGTTTCCTTCGTCGTGGAATATATTAAAATTCACATCATCCTCAGGTTGCTCCGTAGTTGTAGTTTCCGCCTTCGGCGGCGGATCCCATTTGAACCAGGACGGCAACTCGTGGATAAGAGAATCCATGTCGATCTGAGAAAAATACAATATAATATAATAGTGGAGACGCACAGCGGTTGAGCGGGAAATATTACGGATATTACACAGCTCTGCGTTAGATAAAGGAAGCTTATATAGCTCTGAGCTGTTTTGTGATTAATGAACTCGCCTACGCAGCGGGCAGTGACGGCGGCAAAAACAACGGTCGCGTCAAAGTGAAGCAAGTAGGAACTGCTCCATTGTTCGCGTGGACATGGCGGACCCCTGTCTGTAGCTGCCCGTTAGACACTGATCAAACGCATTTTTTAAATGTCAGTTTCAATATACATAGTTTGTCACATAAATAAAGGGTGTCTCAGAATGTTTTTCGTTTTTGAATTGACCAATTCGCGCCAACCGCAGGTAGCAGGGGGAGGGGAGTGGACTCAAATGTTTGGCCGGCTTGTTAAGTTTAGTAGCCATGAATCGTTTCACGGGACCACAGCGCGCGTTTTGCGTGCGAGCGTTTTATAAAAACAACGATTCTTACACTGTTGTTCGTCGTCTCTACAGGACACATTTTAATTTAACAAGCTTAAGACATGTGCCAAGTGCCAATTTAATTAAGCATTGGGTGTGCAAGTTTGAAGAGACTGGGAATACAATGCCGGACAAATCGACTGGGCGCAAAAGGACATCAAGAACGAGCTTGAACGTCGACCGCGTTCGCCAGTCTGTTATGGACGACCCACGACAGTCGTTGAGATTGCGCGCAGCTTCTCTTAATCTGAACAAATCTACGGTTCATCGCATTATTTCGAAAGATTTACATTTTCACCCCTATAAAATTGTAATTGTTCAAGAAATGAAGCCTGATGATCCTGTTAAACGAGTCGAATTCTGCAGGACAATGAAAAACCGTTTTAGGAGTTTCAATAACATCTGGTTCTCCGACGAATCGAATTTTCACATCAACGGTCACGTTAATAAACAAAACTGCAGATACTGGGCTCCCGAGCAGCCGTTAGAACTGCATCAGAAACCCTTGCACTCGCCAAAAGTGGTTGTTTGGGCTGCCATATCAAGTCAAGGAATAATCGGTCCTTATTTTTTTGAGGATGGCCGAGGTCGAACTCAGACCGTTAATTCTGATCGATATTGCCATATGATCCGGACTTTTTTGGCTACAGAAATGCAAAACCAGAACGGCTACAACCGTAACACCTTTTTCCAGCAAGATGGAGCCACTTCTCATGTTACAAATGACTCATTAGCTGCTCTTCACGATTTATTCCCTGGAAGAGTGATAAGTCGCCGAGGAGACATCAACTGGCCACCGAGGAGCCCTGATTTAACGCCTGCTGATTTCTTCCTATGGGGCTACCTAAAAAGTAAAGTTTACAATCCATTGCCACCCAACCTGAATGTTTTGAAGCAAAGAATCACTGAAGAAATCAACTCTATTCCAAGAGCGATGCTCCAGCGAGTGATTGAAAATTTTAGCTCCAGGTTAAATGAGTGTGAACAAGGGAATGGTGCGCATTTGAAAACGGTAGTTTTTCATAAATAAACTTCAAGAGTTGCTCTTTAATAAACCATAAATAAAACAAGTTTTAATTGATATTGTTGTTTTTTATTTAACATCTAAAAACGAAAAACTTTCTGAGACACCCTTTACTTGCGAGCTCCGAGTAATTTGTAGTCATATTTCTGAAAGGAATTTGCTTTGTGTTACTTGAATATGTAACGCTCGGTTGGGTCACATGAAATGTTTACAGAGATCCTATAAATCATCAGCAGGTACCGTTATACGAATATTTATTAATGCTAGGTAGCAGGTAGGTACTTTTAAATATGTATTTAAAGATCACTAACATGGTCATTAAAAAATCCATTCACAGATAAGGCAAAACTATTCCGTTTACAAAGCGAGTACGAACTGTAAAATCCCCGGTGTAACATATGCTTCGGGTTAACTATTTCTAATGTCCTCTCCACCCTGTGGCCTTAATTTCAGTTAAACATCTACATTAACGACAAGAAATTTCCTCTTTTTAATTGTATTAAACCTATTTTATCTGCTGATATGGTAACTTAAAGTGAATCGGAAGATTTCAAAGCTTATCTTTATGAAAGAGATTAGTTTGGTTGTATCCTTACCCTACTTATAAACAAACAATTGTTCACCAACCTTACATGGAGGCTCTAGTTTTGCATTGACTGCTTAGGAACTTTAAATACTGTTCCAACGTGGTCAAAAAAAAATCAGTTAATTGGTGTTCGACTCATTTGATCTGATTTGGCTTCCAAAAAGGACATACCTTTTCGGGTAACCACTGAAAATCAGCGCTGTCTTGTGGGTCCTATAGCACAGAAGCCTTCTTATCACAGCCATGACTTGCAGCCTTCGACTAGTTCTGCTTTGTGCTCGTGAATATAGATATATTTTGTTTTGATTTTTCCTTAGTATTAAAATTAATTATCTTTTTGTATGCGCGTGTTTCTGTGACAAATAAACCTTTTTTCTTTTCTTTCTGTAAGTTACTAATAAATTGAACTATGGGAGCAAATGGGTAGGTACCTTGTGTCAAAGGAAACCTATTTTAATAAACCCTCGTTTTTTGTCACACCAATTTCACCCGTTTTTTACAATAGGGACGGGACACAGCACAGGTACGAAATAAATTGCTGCCCCCGATGTTAATCAAATTATTCGATGAAAAAGAATTGTCAACGGGCATTGCCTTGCATATTAATAAAAAATCGATCCACTGACCCATCCGAGTTATTATTACAGCGCGATACTTCAGTTATCTTTAACTTTCGCCGCTAGCTGCCAGCACTAATATTGATTTTAACATCATACATCACAAATTTTGAATACAACACAGGTAAGGTGGTTTTATTATCTAGCCAGCTCCACGAAATGTTATTGTTTTCGTTTAATTTTGGTGTAGCTACGGTTCATGGAAATACTCGGAAATCGATGGTCTCGCACCCTCTTTTATATCTAGCTAGAAGCGGCGTTCCACAAATGAATCTCATAATACTAAAGACGGGCCAGAGGAGGAATTTCATTGAGTCTTAATCTTAAATATCCCAGGTATTATACCAGACTTGTCCAAGAGGTCACTTTCAAAGACCGGCGCGGTAAGTTCGTTTTGATGATGTCTTGAATCTATTATTGTACATAAATAGATGAAAAGTAGGCACAACTCTTCATAACTTTGAGGAAAGGATCCTGCAGTTCAGGAGCCTGCGATCTGTATTCAGTATAAAAGATCCGTTAATAGTTTGACATTCTCACCTCACGTCCATTCAGTGCAAAGGTTAGGTTAGCTGGTGGGTGCGCAGGCGGCGACGCGCATGTCGCTCGCAGTGTAGATCCCACGCCGTACCACGACCGGTCTGACACCAGCTTAGGACCCCATTCAGGAGCCTCTGCACACAAAAAAAATATAGTTAGAACAATGCTTCAGACTGCGGCTTCTTTTTAATGGTTGGAGAACACACATACAAATCTGAAAATTACTACTTATAGAAATATTTTGGTTCATTGGGTGTTCGAATATCCTTCGAAGTGACTAGCTTCTGCCCGCGACTTCGTCCGCTTGAAATTTTAATTCCCCCGACACACCCCGTCGCATCGCATCACCTGCCCGCGCTATCACTTCGTTTTGGCTTAGCTTCTTTCCGACTTTTTTTTCTTTTGCTCGGCTCCTATCGGTCATAGCGTGGTTTTAAATAGCCATTAGCCTCCCTCAAAAATTTGGCTATCAAATGCAAAAAGAACTTTTCAAATCCGACTGGTAATTCCAGAGATTACCCCTTACATACAAACACACAAATAAATTTTACCTCTTTATTATATTATTAGTGTATAGAAGTATAGATATATGTAGCCAAAAATGCATAAGCACGGGACTGAAGTTTAGTTCTTTAGTTCTTTCAGATCACCAACAGACAAAAATAACAATTTTATAGTTTTAATGGCGGGACGAGCTGGATAGGTTCCGTCAAAATTGGAAGGAGGACGCGCGGGCTCGCGAAAGATGGAAGGAGTGGTGGGAGGCCTTTGCCCAGGAGGGGGACAGCGTAGGCTAACATAAATAAAAAAAAGATAAGTTTTATCTAACATATAATTTGGCATATTTTCTATACAAAGTCTGTCAAACCGAAATATTTATTCTTTAGATAAAAATTATCTGGCTATTGAAAAATGAGCTAACATTTCAACACCGAGGTTGAAATGTTAGTTAGAATATGTAGTCTGTTTTTAATAAAAAGCTTACGTACATAAAATCGCGTTATTGGACTTATTATGCGAAGTTTTAATTCCCGGCTTGTTTACCAGACCGGTCAAAATTGAAAAGAAAGTTTCTCTTATAATAAATTGGGATAAACATGATCTGCCAAAAAGTTTGAGCCTTATCATTTTAACAGGTGATTTGCCGGGTATTTCTGAAGGTGTGCGGAATTCGTTAACAACTTTTTATAGGTAACCTACCTATAAAAAAATTGTTAGCTAACTTTATTGGGACGCTAATTTTACAAAGCATTTTGTGATGCATTCTATTATCATTAACAACTGGCTGTACCCGCGACATCGCTCGCGTGCATATCGGAAAGCAAATTGAATTTCATGTTTTTTAATTTATTTGCGAGCAACCCTAATGTTTAAAAAATAATAAAAGTAGCCTAAGTTACTCCTGATAACATTAGTTATCTGCCAGTAAAAGTCCCGTCAAAACCAGTCGAGCCGTTTCGGAGATTAGCTGAAACAAACAGACAGACGAAAATTTTTTTAAATCCTTTTTTTGTTATAAGTGTACGAGTATACTTAATTACTTATATACTTTCACGTACATTCAGTAACAAGTTGTTGTTTGGACATTACAAACAAACACTTCAATTTTATTTATTTATATTGCATGTCTGCAAGATGTATAGTTTATAAAAGGTTACTTTAAAAGTGTATTATTAAATTACCTACCCATTTTCCAAGCAGTTCAATACGAACTATACGTAGTCTCGAAACGACCAAATTAGCAACTAATTCGACCAAACCCTGCGAGGATGCTTGTGTCCATTATGTAACCCGAATGGCTTTCTGTCGAATTCGGCGCTCTCCCATAGCGTCATAACAAAAGCTCGCAGGCAGCTAGTATCTAGTCTGACAAGCCAGCGTCTATGTGCCACTATTAAGCTTTATTGACTAAGAAAATGTCTCGCAGTTGGAAAGATTCCAACGCCAGCTTATCTCGTACAACATGCTATCATAATATTAGCATACTGTTGCAAAATAAAATGGCCATTCAAAAGATAGTTTTATACTTTCAGTTATTTTTTTTGCATGCTTGATATGAGTGAGAAGCTTATTTACAACCGAAAAAGGCTTTTGGCAAGTACTTGGCATCAATTTTCGTTGGAAATTCGACAAGGGTCATAAAAATTTCGTAAAATATATTGATGCTGTACTTTTTGCGGGCGC
Source organism: Apamea monoglypha (assembly GCA_911387795.2). Classification (NCBI taxonomy): domain Eukaryota; kingdom Metazoa; phylum Arthropoda; class Insecta; order Lepidoptera; family Noctuidae; genus Apamea; species Apamea monoglypha. Next base: position 9,856,035 of record OU426918.1, read on the forward strand.
ACTCGCCGCAGAGTCACGTCGTTACGTTAATTAGTACGTAGGTACGTGGTTTAAATTTTTTAATGAAGGTGGTTACCTTACATGTGAAGTGGTACGCGGCGCTTGACATTCAAATGTAGGCAACTAACCACTCCGCTGGCATTTTGATAGCTGTACCATTTTGCTAATTATCACTTCTGCGCGGTTAACATTATACAGTTTTAGCCTTCGTCGGAGAATCGCGTTATTGTCACGTACGTTGAGAGCCAAGATGAATATGACCATGTTAGTCTGTTCTTGACAAAAACATGAAATTCCCTTTATGGCTGACGTTAGGCGAACACTCAAAAGCTTTCATGCTGTAGTTTGTGTAATGTCTGCAAAGGTTTAGCTCGCAAGTCAGTAGGGTGTTGCTAAGATTTATCTTTGAATCTACGCAGTTTTTTTTTTATTTTCCAAGGTAAATCATCGATTTAATGGAAAATGTATAATTTTAGAGCTCTTTATATTATATAGTAGCTGCTGCCCGCGACTTCGTCTGCGATCCAGGATGAAATAAGCCTATGTCCTTCTCCAGGGGGGCAATTCTCGCAATTTTAAGAACGTTCACCGTCTGATCTCAGTCTCAATCTGTCAAAAATACCTCTAATTTCCCTACATTTTGACACGTTTTTGACAGTTGTTTGTCGCCGAGATGAGACTGCGACTAGATTTTGAACGTTTTAAATTACGAGAATTGGCCTTCAGGTCATGGCCTACCCATGTGCCAAATTTCATCGAAACATGTTTAGCCGTTTTAGCGTGAAAGAATAACAAACAAACAAATTTGCTTTCGCATTAATAATGTATTTTATAACATTATGCTTTCCTATGACAAAGTTTTTACCTACATTAAACAGGATGGTGATTTACTTAGTGACCTATGCATCCGCTAAGGGGGTGATTCTACCCGTCATAGTGAACAACTATCGCTGTGATCCTCATAACCGATTCGAAAAAAAAAAAAAATTGCTATACAACAGCTAACATACTATTTCGATGCATGTATGTTAAATGTTTTTTTACGAATCTGATGTGAGTTTTATAGCGAATTTTGTCTAGTATGACGGGTAGAATCAACCCCTTGACGGTTGCTGGCGACTACATAGCCACCCTGTATTATCCATATACGTACAAACAGTGAAGTCCTATTACTGACAACAATGTTTGGACAAACGTGGAATAACACAACTATAAAATTACCAGCATGAGGTTTCCAAAAAGTATTTACTTAGCCCCGACAAATAAAGGTTATGATTAAATGAAATGAACGTGTACTTTGTTCGGAGCTATCACATTAATACAGGCAGCTGTGTTTATGGCACGTTTGTTTACTCCCCTTTGTGGGTCACGCCGTGCGTTCCAGATAGGAAAAAAATCAAGGCGCTTACAATCAAATCTCTTTATATCAAGGGATTTATTTTACTTTATGAACCCTCCCCAGCGTATAAATAAATACCAACAAACGTTCCGGGAATACGTGATGTATTTAATCTCGCCGTAATTATAAGGGTGTTCGAGGAATACCTACTCGTTACTATCACGTCTATTCCGGTAACTTCGTTACTCACATTATACATACGGGAAACATTGAAAACGCGGCTCTCAGATCTCAAGAATCCTTTGAAGCTAATTAATCTGTATAGCGGCATCGCGTCACGTAAATGAGCTCGTCAGTCGTGATTCATGGCGGAGAATCACGTCATGATGGGACAGGTAAAGCCCTATAATTTAGAGAGGTGTGCGAATGTAGTAAGTCACAACGTTATGGAGCCCGAGGGGTCTATTACACGATGAAGAAAATACGAAGTTTCGTGTTGTGTTTCGTTTCAGAGTCGATGTCTGTCGCGTTATTCCGACGGCCATTAACAAAATATTATGGCGACGATCTTTGGAACGGAAATAAATACAAAATGAAGAGCTAAAGTTTACGTTGGTTCACAAGGAAATGCTATTTCTACCAATCTGCAGAGTAAAATCTTCACAGAGAACTTAATGCGATTCTTTCGATCTAAACTGCTGTAACAAGCTGTGCGGCGAGATGGATTTAGTGCGACAAAAACTACCAGCAGTGGATTTTTCAACGGAATTTAAATAGCGAGATGTTTTCTTCGTGTTCTTAGGTTATATCCTTATCCATATAAGTACCAATCTATATTTATCTATCTATGCACATTGGCGGTTTTTAATGCTGATTTGCAATAAAAAACTTATTTTCTAATTTAATTCTTCTTCTTTTTGAGTTTGCTTGTTTTTCTAGTTGCTGAGCTAACAACACTAGCTGTCACGTTCCTCGCGCGTGCTTCGTACTGAATGCAAAATGGTATCCTCAAAGCATGTGTTTCGGGATTCCCGTTCAGTCAACAAAGTTAAATTAAAGCAGAGATTTTGGAGGTAAGCGGCACTCGTATTATGCACCTAAATCTGGTAAAGCTTTAAGCCAGTATTGCTGATGCCATTCACCTACATGCAGTACGCGTGTTCGGATAAGGCGCGTGTTAAGCGTGCGTGTCACGTCCACACGCACGTAAAACATGTGGACGCGTAACTCCACACTTTTTACGTGCCATTTGCAACTTCTTACATGCAGAGCTGATAAGAGCTGTAAAAATTTCAATAAAAGACTATAAAGGGCAAAATAAAAGAGCAAGCGAGAAAGAAAGAAAGAAAAATAAACAGATAGAGGACTCAGAAATTAATCTAGCTAGAACTTTACTATTGAAAAGGACATCTCACGCAGAAATTCGCTACGAGAACAAAGCTTTGTAGAGGAGTCATAGACAGCTCTAAGAGCCGCTCTACCTACGTAACATTAGTGGCATGGAAAAAGCGCTTAAAATTTATACTTCTATGCATTTTATAAATTAAACTTGCTTTTCGTGACTGTTTGTATGACTGATGTAATTCCACAATCATTTCAAAAATTTATGCCGGAAGGTTGATGTGTATATTACATTAATTTTTACCTTACACATAATAAAGAAATCCCGACGTTTTATCAAGTTGTAAAAATCGTACTAAGTAGGGGCGGATTGCTAGTATATGGTAGTTGCGTTCGGATAACGCGCGTGTTAAGCGTGCGTGTCACGTGGACATGACACTCGCGGTCGTGACTATACGCACGCGTAACTCCACACGTTTTACGTGCCATTTGCAACCTCTTACATGACGAGCTGATAAGAACTGTAACAGTTTCAATAAAAGACTATAAAGGGCAAAAGAAAAGACAACGAAAGAAAAAAATAAATATACAGTGAGCTAGAGGATTCAGAAATTAATCTAGCTAGAAATTCACTTTTGAAAAGGAAATCTCACGCAGAAATTCTAAGAGCCGCTCTACAGACGTGACATTAGTGGATAGGAATAATACTTCTATGCATTTTAACCTACTTAATTAATTTTAATTAACCTTAATAATAAAGAAATCTTGACGTTTTATCAATCGTCAAGTTGTAATAATCGTGCGAAGTAGGGCGGGTCACTAGTAGGTATCTATATTTTAATGTGAAGTGTCTCTGACTGTTTGTTTGTTGCGTTATTACGGCAAAACAGTTGAACCGATTTTAGTGAAATTGGCAAAAAGACAGCTTAAACTCTGGGAAAAGACATAGACAAAACAAAAATGTATAAATGTCCCTCAAAGGTGGTGAAATTTTGTGTAGAAGTTGATGTGGAAAATTTGAAAACCTCACGCAGATATAGTCGCGGGCAATGCGCTAGTTTGATAACTATACCTATACATGGTTGGGAATAGTGGTATCATTGGCTGGTGGTGGCACCACGGGGATAATTGTCGCGTGACCATGAACAGCCTTGACGGCCCTAAATGAAACCGGTAAACAACATGGGGCGGTGACGACGTTTCAGTACCTATCGATGCAAATACCGATAACGAACGTTAACAGAACGAATTGTTTGTTTTTAAATCGACTTGTTTAGTAATTATATAGGCTAATGAACCTTGCACACAATGGTCGATGGATTTATCATGTAAATACGTTCTAACCTAGTTGTAATAATAAAAACAAGAGTACTTGTGTACACAAATAAAAATATCTACACACATTCTATGAAAACAGAATTCAATTATCTCACAATTTTGTTATTGTGAAATTCATAAATTTCCTATTTTCGTGCCATTCACCTTTCTACTAAATTAGTTCAAGCTCTTAAACAGAGAATTCCGAATTCATTTAATTTTAAGCCTACCTACATACTTGTTTTACGCGTATGCTATCATAAAAGTTGGTAAACGTCTTACCTCTCATATTTCTTCAATGTTTGCGATTAAAAGATTAAATATGTATGTCAGATTGATTGATAACTTTGCACAGTACTTACGTAGTAACTATTCAGTAATCTGTGACAGTACGCGCCATCTCGGAAATATCACATTTCGAAGCAAAAAATGACAAATGATACAAAAGACTGTTTAAATTGAGCCTGCAGAAACTGCTGCATAATCCTTTAACATTCGTATTTCATATGAGACGGCTAGATCGAACTAGCTCCTAACTCCTGCAGCTTTATAACTCAACCACACTCCCGCTCTGTCGCGTACTGAAGCTGCATTCGCTAGATAATGTCTGCATGAAAACCTGGCGCCTTCGGACTTCCACCGCATACCATTTGAAGCTCACTTTATCAATGTTAAAATGGTAAGGTTTAGCAAATCGGATTGGACTTCCAAGTCTACTTTATTTACTGTATCCCCGAAAAGATCAGGGCGGCAGATAAGTGAGAACAGATTGTGAGAAGTCTACAAGTACATACAGCAGGAAGAACATCATCAAAATGTAAATAAGCCTCCTTATCGTTGGCTAGAGAGACGCCACGGCGCCCTCACCTACCGCCTGACGCAGGTCCTCACCGGACACGGAAGTTTCGGGAGGTTCCTGCACATCATCAGGCGGGAGGAAACACCCGGGTGTCACCATTGCCAGGATCGCCCAGAGGACACGGTGGAGCACACGGTGGAGGTCTGCCCCGCTTGGGCGGAGCACCGCCGTGTCCTCGTAGAGGCGATCGGCAGCTGCGGCGGCCTCTCGCGCCCGGCTCTGGTGCAAGCCATGGTTCGGGGCGAGAGGGAGTGGGAGGCAGTCGCCTCCTTCTGCGAAGCAGTCATGCTAGCGAAGGAGGTGGCGGGACGGATGAGGGAGAGAGCCTCTCATCCCAGCCGCCGCGGGAGACGCTCCGGGCGTCGGGAGCCGCGTGACGACTCCCGGCCACCGTAGGCGCGGGCCTGCGGGCGGAGAGCAATGGGTAGCTCACCGTCCGATCAGGACCAGGCCCGTGCCGGACGGCGCGTAAGTGTTCCACGCGCGCCTCAAAGAGTTGTCAGCATAATTTGAGGGGCCCCTTAGGGCCGAAGCCTGCCGGGTCAGCGGGATTGTCCGAAAGGGTTACCGCTATCCCGGAACATAAAGGGCAAAGGAAGGAACATGGGTGGGTTTTAGTCAGTAAGAGTCTGACACTCCCTTCCGCTCCACCCAGAGCGGGAGGAGTCATTTAATGATTTCTCATCCGAAAAAAAAAAAAGGCCTCCTTATCGTATCTACATTTCAAGTGATCGGCAAACAATTTAATTGATTAAAGGAATGCATTGTACGCACATTTTGTGATTAGAAATTAGCCAATTTCAAGGGCTGGCTTTTATCTTGGACTAAGCATTGCTATGCAACGTGGCAGTGCTGCCACTGTGCTGGCAATGTATGCCTTTTGGGTATACATTGCCAGTCGACAGCGATAGGGAGGAATTTTTTGACGCCATAATTTAGTATAAGATTAGCCGATTAAATAATATCGAAATGGAAAATGAAAGTCCGATTTAATTCAAGATTCCAATGAAAAGCGGAACTGAAGCCGTTTAGTTGGAGACGAACGGAGAAATAATCTGATTGGTAATTACGATTAAACTATCTTCCGATTAAACGTGCGACGTGTGGTGGGTCTAATTATTATTATAATGTAGAATACCTGATACTGGCGCCGATTCCCTTGTTCACAAACTAAACTAAATTTAAGTTCAATGCATCTTTTTTTTTTCTATTTAATTTAGAAAAGGACAGAAGATAAATATTATTTTAGTCCTGTCAAATTAGTCAGCGCCTGACGTAAATTGACGTATTTTTAGAAGCCATGTTTTTAATCACGTCTAATTTGTATAAGGAGTATCTTAATATGACAGGACTAAACTAATATTTTATCTTCTATCCTTTTCTTAATGAAATACAAGGAAAAATATGCACAGAACTTAAATTTAGTTTAGTTTGTGAACAAGGGAATCAGCGCCAATGTCAAAATATGTTTTATAAAAATAAACGGATTTTGGAAATTATCTCGCTTGGCGAAGGTGATTGCGACAAAGGATTGATTCTACGAGTGATGATATCGTGCCTAATTAGAATAATTAGATTATTTGGTCGACGGCTATCCTATTTTTAGGCCTGAGAATCAGCACTGCCGTCCAACGTGGCAATGATGCCAGCCTTTTGGGCACTTTTCCCTTTGACAGCGATGCGGACGAACCGTTTAATTATTTGACTCCCAGAAAGCTCTTCCCCTTTTTTTATATCATCATCATTCTCTTGCCCTTAGCCCTGCCTTAGCTTTATTTGGGGTTGGCGCAATATGTCTTTTTCTTCCATACTTCTCTCGTCATCACCTGCCTAGGCTTTTCCCAACTATGTTGGGGTCGCGTGCCAGTCTAACCGGATGCAGCTGAATACCAGTATTTTACATGGAGTGACTGCCTATCTGACCTCCACAACCCAGTTACTGGGTAATACGATATCCCTTGGTAAGACTGGTTGTCAGACTTTGGGCTACTGACGACCCGTAACGACTGTCAAAGATCCACGAATGACAGACGGGACCAACAGATTAGCGTGCTTTCCGAGGCACGGAGGAGTCTTGATATGTGAAGATGGTCACCCATCCACGGACCAACCGCGGCAAGCGTAGCTTAACCTGATCGATCGACCTGTACGGCAGTTATTACTTAGCCACAAGCCCCTCTTTCTTCCATACTTCTCTATACTTCTTTCATTCTTCTCTATTCCCCTTTTTTATGTACTTGTACAAAATATATAAATCTCAGTTAGCTTATATATTGCTTTTAAGCTTCATCAAATAATTAGCTACCTACTTAGTAAGCATTGAATACAGAAGGATATACCTGCACACAAAGAAGGCTTATATATACCCCATTACTACTCGTACATACATACCTATTCGTTTAGTACCTACATCAAGTTTAAATAGGCTCGTAAACTACGTGACTAATATTTGGCTTTGTGTCCATGCAACATCGTGCGACTATCGAACATTGCAATGTGATTGTATGAAGATTTTTCTCTGTCATTTAATCATATCATCATAAATTCCATACTGAGCATTGGATGAAACAAGGCGGCCAAAGATTGTATAGTGAACGAGCTTCGCAAGATTTTTACGACTTGACAGAACAGATTTCCATATTTTTTTAAGCCGTTAATGTCCCACTGCTGGGCAAAGTGTCCCTGAGCTACCAAGGACCAAGCTTTATCAAAGGAGTCCAGCCCATCCCGCCATCTCCGACTGGGCCTGGCGCGATGTCATTTGCCACTAAGCGGGACCCACTGGGTTGTAAGTTTGGGTCGTAAATTTCTTTATATAATATCATGAAACCTTTCGAAATCAATTCTATAAATTGTATTGCAAACCACATCAAAATCAATTGTGTTAGTTTAGAAGAACTAAGTGGTTACACAGACAGACACGAAAAGCGACTTCATTCTATACTATTTATAGATAAGTGATGACAAAGGAAAATGCTCCATTCATACGCATCCCTTTGACATAATTCCAACTAAACGCGTTCATAGTATAATCCCTGAGTGCTGGTTCAGCACCCACATGTGAATTATAAACAAGTAAAGAAATTATGAGAGCAGTGATGGCCCCGACTTACAAGTAGTAGTACAAGTCGTGGGTTCATTTCATCACCACTGCTCTAAAACCGGTGAAGGAAAACATCGTGAGAAAACCGGCATGTCCTAGAACTAAAATTCGAAGCCATGTGACATCTATCAACTCGGACTGGGACCGCGTGGTGGATTACACCCCTACTCGCTCTCGAAAAGAGAAGTCTGTGTCCCAGCAGTGGGAACCTTATAGGCTGATTATGCCAGAGAAATTATATACTTATTACTGAAATACTCAAAATTTACTTAAGTCCTGTTAATCAGAACTTTATAAACACCTACTCACAGATGAAGTTTATTATCGAGCAACTTAAACATTAAGGCTAATCTGAAAACTTTTGATGTAATATTGTCTTGTAACCCTAACTTGTAAACCTAGCTAACTTCAGTGACTAGTGACTAGATTTTATTTCATTGCTTCTTAGCTATTGCCTGCAGTTTGAAAGACAGAAAGAAAGAAAAAGTATTTATTGTGACTCGTATAGGAAGATTATAAAACTAAACTAAACACAATTAAAAATAAACCAAATTACATAAAAAATAAGTAACAAAAAGAAAAATGAAACAGAAAGTCCTATACGAGACCAAAAGGCTCCTATATCAGCATGATGCTATGACATTTAAAAAATAAATGTCGCAGCGCTGGTATTCTGATAGGGCCCGCTGTGATGTCACGGGGAATTACAGTAATAAATAGTAGGAGTTACAGTAATAAATAGTAATAAGTAGTAGTTTCAATCGTATCCTAGAGAAACTACTATATATGCAAGGTGGCAGAGGCATCGAACTTGACATGTTACCATGGATTCAGTACATGATTCTAAACATTTTTACCGCATAATTATTGCATTTTTCTATGAAACATCAGATTTTTTACACATAACCCACGGAAAATTTGGTCTAGAATCATGTGCTAAAATGGTAGGACAGTTTGCGCGTCGATGGCCCCCTGCCACCCCGTGTACCCAGATATAAAATATCTTAACCTAAGGTATAGTCTACCTATACGCAAAATTGTATCCAAATCCGTTCAGCCGTTAAAGCGTGATGTCAATCACAAACATACATCCAGACTCACGTAGACACAAACATCCAAAACTTTCACATTTACAATGTACCTAAGTAGGATTTCTGTGTTTAGAGTGTCGTGTCAGTAATGTTGTTCAATGTACTGGAATAACGTTTACGTTGTTTGAAGAGCTTCTTCAGAGAGGTTCGTCTGTTAAGCACTCGACCCGATTTACTGTCATGGTAAAGGTTTTCCTGGAATTACTGGCGTAGCTACTAATATGTGCCTTACGATATTATATTCTACCATCGTATCTGTACCTACATACTATAAATAGAACGAAACAAAGTCGCTTTTTGTGTCTGTATGTGTGACTGCGTTGTTCTTTGAAACAACCGAATGGATTTTGATTCGGTTAAAATAGTCGGGAAATAAAATACTGTACAAAGGCGGACTTATTGTCTGAGGCATTTTCTACCAGCAACCTTTAAGGTGATGCAGAGACAAAACATGGCAGGTGCAACATACGGGATAACTAGCTAGGAAATGACTATAAAATACAAGAATAAGTACTAATACACATACATACATATAAACAAAATGAACTGTCAGGAGAAAACAAAGATCTTATCATCGTTTATAGCGTTCATTCTGGAACTAAGATATACGTGTAGCATAGAAATCTCGTTGTTTTGACTTGTTAACATTTCATCCGTGGGAATCAGGGGCGTGTCGCTAGTATTTTATACGGACGTATAAACAAAAACTCCAGTTTTTTCGTTGCCATTCAAAATTTATATTTCGGCACATTTTCCTCATTGACTGAAATTGTGCTGATAATTTAATGATTTTTGTAAAAAGAGTCCCCTTTTTCACTTCACACATTTTTGATTGTGCTATTTCCGGCTACATATTACCAAAGTGAAAATTAATTTCAGATCCCAATGTCATTATATATTGCCTTCAATAATTCCCCAAGTTATGGTAATCCTAATCCCACACCAATTGCTGGCCGGCCACTGCATTAATATCCCTAAATTATGATAATTTTTTGATATTTTCACGAAAATGATAACCTACAGATTGAAATGTAAATACTCAGGGCTTAGACTAAAAATAAATGATGTTTTTCACACCAATATTCACGTTATTTTTTTGTATAAATTAATTACAGATTTTTCAGAGAGACGAAAATAACTCGTCCTTTTATAAGCGTTACGATTTTGAAAATAAGCGTTTCATTCGAATCAGTAGGTGCTTGATAACTGTGATATGCAATAATAATGGAACTGATACTTTTACACTCTGGAAATAGTGAACCGATTGAACAGTATCTAGGTCAACTATAAGTTAACCCGCTTACCAATTAAGGTACGTGGACCTTTGGGGTCGCGGGCGCATAGAGTGGGTACTCTGTCCGCCTACCAAGCGACCCCAGGGAAGACGGTGGCACAGTGGTCATGTGCTGCCGTGCATAGCGGGGCTTAGGGGAGGCCCCTTTGCAGTCTCCCCAGGGATGTGCCTTACAGGCGTTGCGCAGGGGTGGCTCCGGAATTGGTCTTTTAAGAGGAACCGGGACCACCTCTATGTGCGGATTATGATCACGGGGGTGGTTTTAGTGAGGTAAAAATCCCACACTCCCCGACCTCACTCCCCGGAGGTCGGGTGCCTTTGGAAGGTTTCACCCCGAAAACAAAAAAAAAGGTCAACTATGAGTTGAATCCATTGATGATGATGACAAACGAAATTATTTTACAAAAACTGGCCCCAATTAAGAACTTCTCGATAACTCATTAATTCGTCGTACGATAGATAGATAGATAAAAACATTTATTCAATGCACTCAAAAGACAACACAAAAGCACAATTAAATGATAACATATTACATGACTATAATAAAAACAAGGTGCAAATATAGAAAAAGAAAAATATACCTAAAGGTAGGCAGGTAGGTATATTTTTCTTTTTCTATATTTGCACCTTGTTTTTTAAAGGTGGGCAGGTATCAGCGGGATTGTCCGAAATCAGCGGGATTGTCCTAAAGGGTTACCGCTACCCCGGAACATAAAGGGCGAAGGAAGGAACATGGGTGGGTTTTAGTCAGTAAGAGTCTGACACTCCCTTCCGCTCCACCCAGAGCGGGAGCGGTCATTTGATGATTTCCCACCAGAAAAAAAAAAGGTAGGCAGGTAAGGTGGGTTTTCTATTGTACATGAAATTGTTGTTGATGCTATTCCGCAGCAACAATTTGGTTCTTTATCGACAAATTCTGAATCGATTTCCTCCCCATACTAACATATAATTTTGTTCGTAATATAATATGATGTAATTACCGACGACTTCGAGGGGTGCTGAACGTATCTCCGTGTGGAACGTGGGCGCATCGGCAGACACCTCGCATCGAAACCGGCCCGCCATGGCTGGCGTCGCCTGCTGCAGCACCACGCGCCGGGCGCCCGAACGAGATATCTGTAGAAGAGGAAACACTTTTATTAGGTATAAAATAAATCATTTATTTTTGGATCGAAAAAATACAAAATAAAAACAATTCTTTCAAATTCGAATATATTCACATTAACTTTCCTTTGTAAAAATTTGTTAGGTACATGGGAGTAAACATAACTGGTGAAGTTATAGATAACCCTAAAATTTAATTACAGGTACTTTCTCCAGGCCAGGCCAAGTGGGTAGACGACCTACAGAAGATTGCGAGGCATGATCAGGTAAGCATGGCACAAGAGGAAGGAGGCATTTACTAAGCTGATATGATGACTTTTTATTTCTAGGTTTTCCTTATAAAATGCACTTAAGTAAAATAAACTAAAATAGAACTGACTTCGATAAAAGAAGGCCACAAAACATGATTTTATCAATAAAAAAAACCAAAGAAACTCATAGATAATGCTAAAGGCTTAGCATAATTAAGAACTGATTACTGAGATAGGTATAAAATATTGTTTTTGTTTATTATTGTTTACAGTTTTAATCATGCATCGTGGATTTCTCACGATTTTCCTAACCAGTTTCAGACTAGCCTACTATGTATGTAAAACTGTAAAGATTTTTATCTATACAAATAACTGTTTGTAATGTCAAAGTAACAGTTTTTACTAACTAACTGCATATGACAGTATATACCGTACTTATATAAAAAAAAAAAAAAAATTTTGTCTGTCTGTCTGTCCGTTTCTACCGGCTAATCTCCGAAACAGTTGGACTGATTGACGGGACTTTCACTGGCAGATACCTGATGTTATAAGGAGTAGGTATAACTAAGGCTACTTTTATTTTAGAAAAGGAAAAAGGGTACCTCGCAAATAAAATTGAAACCCATGAAATCTATGCACGCGAACGAGGTCGCGAGCACAGCTAGTAGGAAATAAAATTACATTTATTTGTTTGCTACGTCCCAGTGATTATGCTTAAAATAATTTGCTGTTAAATATAACAAGCTCATGAATATTATTACTATATACACGCTCATTTTTGTTCAGTTCCTCACCTCTAACTACGGCCGCAGATTTACGACGCCCCATCACGAAAAATAACACCATATCGTGTCAAATCACTCATTAGGAACCACGGTTTTAAGCCACGCCTAATTATAGCTACCATAAACAACATTCAATATCGATCATATAAAAACCTTTCATTTTAAAAGTACCCTTCCAAGGTTTAAGTACCAAAAATACTACAATTTGTAAGTAATTTATAGTGCCACAAATTAAGATTAATGTAACGTGATATTGGAAGGCATCCGAAATAAATGTTTTAGTGCGTAATAAAAATAAGAATTAGTTACATCGCCTGGTTTACGACTGACATGGATCGATCCATGAGGTATCATGTTGTACTGTTTTACAGTGTACTCAAACAGTTTTGAAGTTACAGTTCTGTTTCCGTCTTCGTTTGGTCTAAACTCACCCTAAGGTATTCAAAAATACATGTTCAGCAATTTTAATATATAGAGCAAAGATATATCTGCATAATGGTACTTATATAATCAATAAAAACGAATAGTTAATGTAATTACCTAAACGTAATGTAATCCTACTCATAATTATGTTTCATGTCTTATGTACCTATACAAGGTGGCAATAAATTAAAATGCGTATATTTAATGACGTTCCCAGTCCGCATACGAGAATTAAATCAAATATATCCTATAACTAGTCAAAGATTGCCAAAACCCATAGTCGGACCATCACTAGTATTTAGTTTGTTTGAAAACATCTGTTTTTTTTTTTATTTCGATGCTACGATTTGTTTGACAGTTCCAAAATACTGTTCTTATGCATTAGTATTTCCAGTGTTTTTATTTATTGTCTCCACATTGTATATTTTGTTGGAAATCCTAATTAAGTTAAAAAAAACTAACTCAGTAGTATGCCTGCGTATGTGTGTGTGTGTTGCGTGTTGTGTGTGTGTGTATGTATTAGAAAATATCCTTGATTATGCACAACACAACACAATGTGAATATGGGTACCTACTTTAGGAGAAAATTGTTGTTGAAAATATTTTTTTGTAGGTACGTAACTGTACATTTCTTAGAAAGCAAAATCGTTAAATAATCTATGCATGTAGCACAGCAGTCAGGTTGTTACAACTGAATCAAATGGCGGGTACTAGGTCCTATTATTTGCAAGATCTCCTAGAACTGACATCAGCGCGTGGATTACGTACGAGTGAGTGGCACAACATTTCCAGCATTGTCAGAAACGCCGGTGGTTCCAGAATAAATATTCAAATGTTTAGTTAAAAATTAAGGTACCTTTTGAATTATACCTTCATTTATTATGTAACCTTTTTTATTATATAACCTTCTTTTTGAAAACCTGTTTTATTGTGTAACGCCGGTGGCATACCTACTCAAAAAGGTTTATACAATCATTCAATTAAAGCCCTCTTTTCTATTCCATTTCTTTTTGACAATCCAAAGATGAGGGTAATTATCCTTAGTCCTTACAGAAAAAAAGAATACACATTTTCCTTAAATTAGGCATACCTATATTTATATCTACAGCAAGGTTTAGCAACGACAAACACAAAGCATTTCAATTAAAACATTTTCAGGCGCTCTTCAATTGTCAAGGAGTCGGTCAGCCAGAAAGATGAAGCTAGTTGCCCATTCCAAGGCGTACTTAGTATGTTCCGATGGAGAAGAATGAAAAAAAAAAAAAAAAAGAAAAAAAATAATAAAATGTATATGTCTATGTATGTATATGTCTTATCCTTATGTGTTTTACTGTGTGTACATAAATAATAAAATAAATAAATAAATAAATAAATAAAATAATAATAAAATTTAAGAAATTCCTTTTATTATATATTATTTAAGAAATTCCTTATATTATGTTCTTCTTCTCCCTTTTCCCATCTATTTTGGGGTCGGTTTCCAGTCTAACCGGATGCAGCTGAATACCAGTATTTTACATGCGACTGCGTATCTGATGTCCACAACCATACAATACCTTTTGGTAAGACTGGTTGTCAGACTGTCGGGCTTCTGACGACCCGTAACGATTTTCCATCTCTACTAACTCATTCCTCCCCAAAGCTCTTCTGGGCTTTGATGTATTTTATCCGTGTCAATGACATCAATTTATGATGATTTTTGTGTGATCGTTTATGTACATATTTGATAATATAATTAACAATATTTTTAATTTGGTTATTTCAGTATACCTACTAACATCCGTCAAGAAGTTTCACATTAAATTCAAAGACAATTAACTAGTATTGGATCTAGAATTTTAAGTTTTTTTTTTCTCCGCACGTTTTCTCATATCACATCTGACATTGGCAGAATTGTCGACATCGGCACCAATGCCATAGAGGAAAATAGAGAGAGAGACCCATAACGACTGTCAAAGATCCACGAATGACAGCCGTGACCAACGCCTTAACGTGCTTTCCGAGGCACGGAGAGGTATCGGTATGTAAAAATGGCCATCCATCCACGGACCAACCACGACAAGCGTAGCTTAACCTGATTGCTCTACCCGTTCGGCTGTTATTATTTAGCCACGAACCCCCATTTTTTAATCAAAATATAGTTAAAAAATATTGGTTACATTATTCATGTTGAAATGTTACGTATACAATATGAAAAGGATGCAGGATGACGCGCCTTGGGATCATGTTCTAAGGAGACCGAAGGATATTTTTTTTTAAAGACTGAGAAACTCTGATCTACATAAAAGCACTTTACACATCGGATGACCCCTGGCTTCTCCGATAACCCCTCTAATTCGCCTTTTCAATTTCAAAGCCATTGCGGTCGGACCGATTCAGAGATAAGACCTACATAGTTTGGTATAATCCAAATCCAACGCTTATTTAGTTGAAAACCCATATCTATCTGCCTAGCCTATTCGCAACCATGTTGGGGTCGGCTTCCAGTCTAACCGCATGCAACTGAATAGCAGTATTTTACATGGAGCGACTGCCTATCTGACCTCCACAACCCAGTTGCTAGGTAATACGATACCCTTTGGCAAGACTGGTTGTCAGACTTTCGGGCTTCTGACGACCCGTCACGACGATCAAAGATCCACGAATGACAGCCGGGACCAACGGCTTGACGTGCTTTCCGAGGCATGGAGGGGTATCGGTATGTAAAAGATGGTCACCCATCCATGGACCAACCACGGCAAGCGTAGCTTTTCTACCAGTTCGGCTGTTATTATTTAGCCACAAACCCCCACTTTATAATCCAAATAGGCACGAGTCTCGATGTGTATTGGATAGTCACCCATCCAGAAACCGAACGCGGCCAGCGTGACTTAACGTTTGATCGATTCGTGCGGCTGTTATCATTTAGCCACGAGGCCCATTTTAGTTGAAAACCTATTCATGAGATAAACGTTAAAGTTTCTGTGGCACACTGCGTTTCAGATTATCATTCGCATATTCATTTTGTAACTTCACTCCAGGTGAGCAGCGTTCCAACTTTAGCTCCAGAGAGTACTTAGCTGGCATATCAAATTTCTTTAGCTTCTTGCTTTTTCTTTTGCGAATATTTAGGTACGTAGACCATTATTTTCGTCTTTATTATCTTTATCTAGGGATTTGTTGAAAGCTAAAAATATAGGTACATAGACAATAAATTGAAAAAAAAAGCGTCCAAGTGCGAGTCGGAATCGCACACGAAGGGTTCCGTAGCACAAGGCAAAAAATGTCGTAAAAAAGACGTTTCTTGTATGGATACCCGCTTTAATTTTTAACTTTTGTTGTATCTATTACGGTTCATGACATACCTGCTGACAGACAGACAGACGGACGGGCGGATGCACGGATGGACAAACGGATGGTCAGCTAAGGTTTGGTATTAGGGTCCCGTTGGCAGCCTTTGGGTAGGTAACGTTAAAAAAGTACCAATATTGTTCTCTAATTTTCAATTTTTTCCTAACCTTATACAAAAAACATCGTCATCGCAAGCCACAATTTGGCCCCAGAAGTCTTATGAAATCATACGACAGATTTCATCTCGAAATTGCTTATTTCAGCTTCCAAAGGCGTAAGAATCCTCCGCTCATCAAAGTTAGGCGGAACGACGCGACTCAATATACTCGTAGGTTTCCCCACAATATCGTTTGTTGTTCTATTTTATGTCCCCCTTTGTGGTGCCGCCATGATTATGGCAATAATCTTATATTTTTAATAGAACATTACCATAGCCTTTTATTGTTCCATAGATAAAACCATAGATTGTTTATGATAACTTTTAGCAGTCAAGTGCAAAGGCTCGCCCGTCAAAGGTCCGTTTTTAAGACCGGCATTAATGAATTGCTCTTAACAGGGGTTGTCTTTTGGTAGTGAATATCAAAGGTAAGCTGTCAAAATGGCAACTACAGGGGGCAGCAGGGCAGCAGTTGAACTGCACTGTTTTTTTGTACTAAGTCATAGAACAAAAAAGCAGTGCAGTTCAAGTTCTGCCCTGCTATAAGAGCTGGTGGTAAATTCCCAGTCTACATATAAAAACAAGATTACAGAATTGTGTTTACAAAGTCGAGCACTATCTCAAACAGCCTGAAATAATACCGCATCATCGATTTCTCTCCATTTATTTTTACGAGTTCGAGTGCTCTTTACCTAATGTATTATTTTATCGTTTTTCTACAAACTTGTGAAGGCAGACCAAAATGGTAACCCTAAAAACGAATTCTAGAATCTGTACTAATAATAATGCTGAAGAGTTTGTTTTCTTGTTTTAACGCGCTAACCTCTGGAACTATCAGTTTGATTTGAAAAATTATTTTTTGCGTTTGTTAGCCCAATTCCTGAGGAAAGCTATAGGCTATTTTATGTCGTGCTATGGCTCATGGTAGCCGAGCTAAAAGAAAAAAAGGCAGAAAGAACTGGTGAGATGCGATGCGAGGGGGTGGGTCGGGGGAGGGAACAAGCAATTTCAAGCGGACGAAGTCGCTGGCAGAAGCCACATGTCTTGAAGGTTTGTAGGTAAATATGTGATTTCTTGTTATCTATAATAATACATCCGGGTAGGTACCAAGTGCTTATCTCCTATTGTGATTGATCAATCGCAACATCGTATGATTAATTAATTCCTGAATATCCGACAAATCAATGAGACACAATAGAACAATCTGTGGACGGCTAAACTATTGTATTAATTATTAATTGTATTACTGATTAGATATTAACGATTTACGAAAAAAATATCTGCCGCTACAAAATTATTATCATTCTAGTGATATTTATTTTAGAAGTATGTATTTTTTTTTTTTTTTTATTAATAAGAACTAGTGTTCCTAGTAATTTATTACAATCTAGCCTAACAGACTAATAAGCAATTTAACTCTAACTTAATATTTTACGAGATAGATTATAACTAAGAATAATGTCAATTTGCACTTTTACACAGTTTGGTAGCACTTTCTTAGGGTCTGGTAATTGATAAGACACTTTGTTCATGTGTTACATGTATAGCACCATTAGTATCGCACTATTATTCACTCACTATATAAATACTACACTAATTCAAATGGTTTAGTTCTCTTTAGCCTACGCACTAAGTCCGTGTTGTCTAGCAGCTGAATTGCCTCGACATTGACATGTCGGTGAAGTCTGTGTTCGTGGGCTTCAGCAAATTTTTGAATGATGGTGGTGACGGATTCCATTTTAAGGTCACGGTGGAGGTCGTCATTTCTAATGTACCATGGAGCATTTACAGCATCCCTGAGTACTTTATTTTGGAATTGTTGGATTATTTTAACGTTACTTCGTTTAGTACAGCCCCAAAGTTAGATGCCATACGTCCAAATTGGCATAAAAATATGCTTGTATATTATAATTTTATTATGTATTGATAGGCAGGATTTCCTTCCGAGTAACCAATACATACTTTTATAACGTATGTCGAGTTCCTGTCTTTTCTTTTTGACGTGAGATTTCCAACGCAGTTTGGCGTCAAGAGTTATGCCAAGGTATTTGGCTGTGTTAGCATAAGGTACTTGCATGCCATTTATATAGATTGGGTGGTAATCGCAGTGTTTGTTAGTGAAGTCAATATGGATTGATTTTGATTCATTCAGTTTGATTTTCCACTTTTGTGTCCAGTCATAAACTTTGTTCACAGCTAGTTGAACTTTTTCTACTGCTTCTTTGTGGCTTGATCCGGTAGCCATAATAGCAGTGTCATCTGCAAAGGTCGCAATGGTGTTGTTTTCCAGCTCTGGGATATCACATGTGTATAGCAAGTAGAGGAATGGTCCTAACACACTTCCTTGTGGTACCCCAGCTTTTATAGTTTTCAGCTCAGAATATGCATCCTCTTGCCTTATTCTAAACATTCTGTTACTTATATATGATTCTAAAATGTTTGCAAATTCTGGAGGTAGCATGCGTCTGAGTTTAAATACCAGACCCTCATGCCAAACTTTATCAAAAGCTTGCGCGACGTCTAGGAATACGGTGGCGCAGACTTGCTTGTTTTCGAGTGTTCTTTCAATAATGTTAGTTATTCTGTGCACCTGGTCTATCGTAGAGTGTTTTTCTCTGAAGCCAAATTGATGGTTTGGTATTAGCTTATTTTCTTCTATTATTGGTTTTAACCGTTTTAATAACAGTTTCTCGAATAGTTTTGATAATACTGGCAACAGGGAAATGGGTCTATATGATGATGCTTCATGAGGTGGTTTCCCAGGCTTTGCTATCATAATGACTTCAGCAACCTTCCATGACTCAGGCACATAATTTAGCATAAATGCAGCATTAATAAGTCTGGTCAGCTTTACTATGGCTTTGCGTGGGAGATGTTTTAGTATTTCTCCTGTTATGAGATCGTAACCCGGAGATTTCTTCGAGCTTATGTTGTGTTGAATTTCTCTCAGAACTTCTTTAGGAGTTACAAGTCGAATTCTTTCACTTTGTGATAACTTTTCACTCTCAATTATTTCTATGGAGCTCTTGTTGGGCCGAAAAGTGTTTTCTAAGTGTTGGGCAAACCTAAACGCTTTTTGTTCATTGCTTATGGCCCATTTTCCGTCGCTGTTTTTGATGGGTGGAATTGGCATAATTGGCCTTTTAAGATTTCTTGTAGCTTTCCAAAGAGAGAAATCCGTTGATTGGTCGTTGGTAAGCTGCACAAGGTGAGTATTCAGACAGTCATCCTCAAATTGTAGAATTTTCCTCTTTAGTCGTTTAGTTAGGTTATTTAGTAATGTTTTATCCCGCGGGCATCTTGTTTGCTGCCACCGCTTTCTTTGCTTTCTTTTATCAGATAGTAAACTCACAATTTCCTTGGGATAGATATGTCCCTTATATTTACGTTTTAATTGTGGCGTGTTGTTCCATGCACATTGTTGGATATTAACAACGTATTTGTTTACTTCCGAGTCCAGTTGATCCTGATTTTGTAACGGAGTTTTTAGGTCGATAATATTATCTAGATCAAGGGCGAAACTGTCCCAATCTGTAGATTTATTAACCAGGCTTAGATGGCTTTCTCTCAGTAGGATTTTTTGACTGAGTCTTAGGATAATCGGGGAATGGTCCGAATTCATGTGAAAATCTTCCTCCAAATTAACGTAATTGGTGGATACATTTTTGATTATGAAAAAGTCTATAAGATCCGGTATTTTCTGGTGGTCAGTGGGCCAGTATGTTGGTTTGCCTGTGCTCATAACTTCACATTGTGTGTCTTTAACTGCATTTAAAAGCTGCCTTCCCTTTGTTGTGGTAAGTCTTGATCCCCAGTGCGTATGCTTGGCATTGAAATCACCGCCTAGGATGAATCTCTGGCCTAGAAGTTCAAAGAATTGCAAGTATCGCTCTTTTCTTATCATATGCCTTGGAGGACAGTATACGGCTGCAATGGAAACGTGACAAAATCGGGTTTTAACAGATACTGCCACGGCTTGAATGTCTGGTTCTTCAAATTTACTCTGCTCATAATGATTGATGTTTTCTTTGATTATAACCGCGCTACCTCCTCTGGCCGAGTTGTCAGGGTGGAGCGAATTATATACCTTGTATCCTCTAAATTTGATGAACGATTGGTTAGTGAAGTGCGTTTCGGAGATCAAACACACATCTATATTTTCTGTCTCTAGGACTGCCTGTAACTCATTCTGATGTTTGAGGAGCCCATTGGAGTTCCATGCCATTATTTTTAGTGTGTTACTCATTTTTGGTTATTAAAAACAACTGTTTCGGTGCTGGATTCTAGCATCTTTAATCTTTTGTCAAAAGTAGTAATACACTTTTTTTTTTTTTTTTTTTTTTGGGATGGGAAATCATCAAATGACTCCTCCCGCTCTGGGTGGAGCGGAAGGGAGTGTCAGACTCTTACTGACTAAAACCCACCCATGTTCCTTCCTTCGCCCTTTATGTTCCGGGGCAGCGGTAACCCTTTCGGACAATCCCGCTGCCCCGGCAGGCTTCGGCCCTGAAGGGGCCCCTCGTTATGCTGACATCTCTTTGAGGCGCGCGTGGAACACTTACGCGCCGTCCGGCACGGGCCTGGTCCTGATCGGGCGGTGAGCTACCCATTGCTCTCCGCCCGCAGGCCCGCGCCTACGGTGGCCGGTAGTCGTCGCTCGACTCCCGACGCCCGGGGCGTCTCCCGCGGCGGCTGGGACGGGAGGCTCTCTCCCTCATCCGTCCCGCCACCTCCTTCGCTAGCATGACTGCTTCGCAGAAGGAGGCGACTGCCTCCCACTCCCTCTCGCTCCGGACCATGGCTTGCACCAGGTCCGGGCGCGAGAGGCCGCCGCCGCTGCCGATCGCCTCCACGAGGACACGGCGGTGCTCCGCCCAAGCGGGGCAGACCTCCACCGTGTGCTCCACCGTGTCCTCTGGGCGATCCTGGCAATGGTGACACCCGGGCGTTTCCTCCCGCCTGATCATGTGCAGGAACCTCCCGAAACTTCCGTGTCCGGTGAGGACCTGCGTCAGGCGGTAGGTGAGGGCGCCGTGGCGCCTCTCTAGCCACTCCTCAAAGAGGGGTCTTATCGCCGCTATCGCGGCGTGCCCTGCGCTGGGTTGCGACAGTCGCTCTTTCCATGTCGCCATGAGATCGAGCCGGAGGTCCGTCCGCTCCGCAGCAATTTGCCGCGGGAGCGGACTTTCCCCCCGGCGTAGTGCCTCCGCGCGCCACTCATACAGGCGCGCGAGGACTATCGCCTCCAGATCCCATGGCGGCAGTCCGGCAAGGAGGCTTGCCGCCTCGCGCGAGATCGTGCGGTAGCCCCGGATTAGCCTTACGGCTACCACCTTCTGGGGCGCGTTCAGGTAGTGGGCGGCTCGCCGCCGCAGTGAACGCGCCCACACCGGGGCCCCGTATATGGCCATGGACCGCACGACCCCCGCGTAAAGCCTCCGGCAGGAGGCGTTTGGCCCCCCCAGGTTGGGCAAGAGCCGCTTGAAGGCGGCCCCAGCCCGTTCCAGTTTGGGGGCCAAACGTCGGAAGTGCTCGACGAAGTTCCACCGGCTGTCGAGGACGAGACCCAGGTACTTCATCGTCGTCTCGATGCCGATGTGAACCCCTCCTGCCGTTAGTTGGGATCCCGGTGGTGGCGCGTTCCGGGGCCCATGAAACGTCATGGCCTCGGACTTGTGCAATGCCACCTTGAGACCCAACTGCCGGATCCTCTCCACGACTATCGCAACCCCGCGTGTCATCGCGTCGGCCGCCGCCTGATGCGACCTCCCCTGCGCCAGGACCAGCGTGTCGTCAGCGTAGCAAACCACGCTGACGCCATCAGGGAGGTCGGCCCGCAGCACCCAGTCGTAGCCGATGTCCCACAGGAACGGCCCCACAACCGATCCCTGCGGGACACCGCACGACATCTCTCGCCGGTTCCACTCCCCATCGCGACCGGGGTAGCTGACGGCTCTGTCCGTCAGATACGCCTCGACTATTCGACGGAGGTAGGGCGGCACTCGGTGATACCGGAGTGCCTCCACAATGCAGCTCCAGGGCAGGGTGTTGAACGCGTTGGCGATGTCGAGTGACACCGCCACGACGACCCCACCCCGGGACACCGCGTCCCCCGTCGTGAGGGCTCTCACGCGCATGATGGCGTCCACCGTCGAGCGCCCCTTGCGGAAGCCAAACTGGCTGTCCGCAAGATCCGGCCCCGTCCTCACCAAGTGCCCGACGAGGCGGTTTACAATTACTCTCTCAAAGAGCTTGCCCACCTCGTCGAGCAGCACGATGGGCCGGTATGCGGACGGAGAGTCCGCTGGGCGCCCTGGCTTCCGAATGAGGACCAGCTTCCCCGTCTTCCAACGAAGCGGGAACTGGCCTCTCTCCAAACATGCGCTTAAGAGCGCCTCCAGTCGAGGCCCGAGAGCCCTCGAGGCCAGGACCCAGGCTTTACCTGGCAAGCCGTCGGGTCCTGGGGCGGTATTTTTGGCCTTCAGCCTTCCTACCGCCACTCTCAGTTCTACCCCGGTCACTTCAGGGATGTCGTCGTCGTCCGCGTGGTCCGCTTCGGGCACCGCAATTGGCGGAGCCATGGGCGGGGGTGTGTGCACCCCCCGTGAGGGGAACAGAGCGCTCACCACCTCCTCCACCAGCTGGGGGCGGAGACTCTGCGTCAGCGGGGGGGCCCAGGTGCGGAGTTTATTCCGCACCATTTTATAAGGGCGCCCCCACGGATCTCTGTTCAGAGTCTCCACCATCTCCTCGCGGGCCATATCCTTGGCCCGCCGGACAGCCTCTCGGAGGGCGGTCTTCGCCGCTCTGTACCCCTCGTACAGCTCCGCCTCCGTGGCTTCCGCATCCGGAGGGCGAATGCGGAGCCTGCGGTGCCTGGTGTACCGGTGTCGCGCGTCGACGCACGCCTTGCGTAACGACCCTAACTCCTGCGACCACCAGTACACCCGACGCCGGGCGCGTCCCGGCCGGACTCGGGGCATTGCCACGTCACAAATATCGGACATGGCCTCCCGGAACCACTCCGCCTCATCGTCGATATCGGCAGGCCTGTCCGGTGGTGACACCCAGGCCTGCACGATCGAGGCTTCCAGGAGGAGCTCCCGGTCCAGCTGCTTCAGCGCCCACCGCGGACCACTCGGGGCCTGTCGGACCAGCGCGCTAGAGGTCTGGGTGGAGACGTCGAACCGGATATACCGGTGATCGGAGTAGGTCTCCACCTCCTCCATGACGCGCCAGTCAATGACACGCTGTGACAGAGCGGGGCTGGCGAACGAGATGTCCACCACCGACTCCCCCCGCATCCGCACACACGTGGGAACAGAGCCCCGATTTAGGACGACCAGGCCTGTTTCCAGAGCCCAGTCCTCCACCATCCTGCCCCGCACATCCGTGCAACGGGAACCCCAGGCCAAATTCTTGGCGTTGAAGTCCCCGAGCACTAGAACGGGGAAGGGATGGCTTCCGGCGACGACGACACTCAACTCTATTAACCTCTCGAATGTCTTATGTTACACAGTCCGACATAAGCAATTGTCTTTCTATTGTGTCTCTAATTACAACAATCAAAGAGTTAAAGAGTTGTGGAACTCGGCGAGAGTTCGGCTCGGAGAGAAGTACACTCCCACTACTACAATCTCTCCGAACCGTGCTGCTACACACCCCTGTCCCTTCGTGACGCATTCGAGGGACGGGGTGCCGGCGGCGGCCGACGAAATTATGGCCACTGAGCCGCTCAGGTCCTCCACCCAGTCATCCCTGGGCGGGACAAAGTACGGCTCAGCGACCACGGCGATGTTAATCGACCACTGCGCCACGCTCTGGAGCAACAGGTCCTGAGCGCAGGCGCAGTGGTTGATGTTCGCCTGGAGGAGGCGTAATGGAGGAGCCATTACTCCTCCATTTCAGCCCCCTCCCGGGCCCCCTGTGAGGGCCCCTCGCCAGAGATGGCAGCGGCGGCGGCGGCGGCGGCGGCGGCGGCGACGGTGGCGGTGGCGACGGCGGCAGAGGGCCTGCCCTTCCACTTCGCTCCGGTGGGCGGAGCGCAGGGTTTGCTCCCCGCCCGGTGATCGGCCGGCTTGCCAGCTGCCGCACATGCGATGCAGTGCGGCGCGGCGTCGCACGAGCCGGCCTTGTGTCCGGGCTGACCGCAGCGGAAGCACAGTGTGCTGCGGTCTACCTCCGAGGTGCACTGGACGCCAACGTGGTGCCCCACATGGCATCGGTAGCACCTCAGAGGCTTGGGTTCCAGCAGTTTGACCTGCGCTGAAACCCAGCCCACCAGGAGCCTTCGGCCCTCCACAATAGTTTTGGCCGCCGTCACGGGGCAGCTTACCACTAGGGTACGCATGCCCGTGGAGTCTGGCCGTATGGTGCCGGCCTTCACCTGCTCGGCCAGACACCCGCCCGTCCTGACGACGGCGGCCACCACCTCTCCCTCCGTTACGGAGTCATCCAGGCCCGAGATGCGCATGTCTGCGCACTTGACGGGCCTGGACACCCGAGCCTCCTCCGCATCAAGGGACGCCCTTAGCTTTTCAGCTAGGGCGTCAGCGGTGGGGCCGCTAGCAGCCCCGGGGATCTCCAGCATGCGGGCGCCAGTGGCGGTCACCCTGTGCCGGAGGCCCCCGGTGATCCCCAGCTCCCGGAGGTCCACCGTCGCCCTCGCCTTCGTGAGCACGTCACCGTAGGTCACGCCCCTCTTAACCGCGTCCGGCTGTAGCGTTATTACTACAGCCGCGGTCTTCGGGGCGCGAAGCCTGGCCGCTACGGCTCGCTCCTTGCGCCGCTGCCTTTGCGCCTTCTTTCTGGCCGCTTTGGCCGCCTTTTTCTTCTCCCCGACCACCTGCCATTCGGCGTCGGTCGCGGGAGAAGTGGGAGGGTTTTGCGGGCGGGACGTTGGCTGTGGGGCCTTCGCCTCCCGCGCCGTTTTTCCCCTCCTCTGGGCCTGTGCCTGTGCCGGGGCTCCACCTGCCGCCGCCGGTCTGGCCGGCGCCGGTTTGCCTGACGCCGGTTTGGCCGACGCCTGGGCCCGAGACGGCCCGGGTTTAGGGGCGGCAACTGCCGCAGCGGCCGCATACGTGGCCGCCTTCGGCCCCGGGGCCTTTCTCCCCGCCAGGGTGGGGCGCAGCACTATGCCCTCCAGGACGGTAAACCGCGCCTGGAAGGCCGCCAGCTCCCGCCGAACAGTAGTAATACACTTCAAGATCTGATTTATCTTATCTTCCAGATTCGAAGGTTGTGAGCCTTGTTTTGCGGCTTGTGCATAGGAAAACGTTTGAACAGGTTTTGCCGTTGCCTGAAAACTTTCTTTCGGTGCCTGTTTCTGAATATTTTTTATGGAAGAAGACTGTTGGGCAGTGGGCACAACGAGTTTCTTTTTGATATTTTTGTTTTTCATAATTTGCATCTCCTTGGCTACTTCACACCCTCTATAATTAGCAGGGTGGGGTAAGCCACAGTGGACGCATTTTGGTTTCTCTTGCGGAGATTTGGTACAGTTGGCTGTAAGATGCTTGCCTGTACATTTGACACACCTCGGCTCTTTCCTGCAGTATTTATGAGTATGTCCATATGCCTGGCATCTTTTACATTGAGGGATGAGTTTCGGGTTTTTGAGAGGGTGTATTTCAATTTTACACCCTAAAATATGCTTTATGCCATAGATTTTGTTGACATTTTCGTCATTGTTAAATGATAAGACGAACATATTGAGTGGTTCTTTAGTCTTCCAGCTCAACTTGTTGTCAACTTTTTCTATTTTAAAACCTTGCGATATTAAATCATCTTTAATTCGATCTGGCTGGCACGAAGAATGTATTTTTTTCACTACAACTCTTATTGGTCGAGCCTGTTTGTTCTCGTAAGAATGCCAAAGATATTCTTTTTCTGATAAAAACGTAGCAATCGCTCTATAAGAGTCTTCGGTTTTGGCGTTAATTTTCACACAGTCTCCGTTCATCATTTTTGCGGTGAATGATTCAGTTGGTTGGGTTTCAGTTAGTGAGTCGTAGAACATTTGGTAGTTCTTAACTCCGTCTATTATGATTGGCGGCGGTGGAGACACTTTTTTGACTAATGTCTGTTCTTTCTCACATTTTTGTTGTTGTTGGGCGCTTGTTCCAGGTTGTTGCGGTGGAGAGAGGGAGATGTTAAGCTTCCTTTTCTTCCTACTTTTAGCCCTAATCCACTCAGTCTCTTTAGCGAGTTCTTCCTCGTCTGTGCAGTACTCGAAATTTCCCGTTTCTGATTGAGCAAATTGCTTGTTGCTCTTAGCTTCTAACTGCTTAGGGTCATTATTTCCTTGACCACTGGAGCTGGGATTTGCTTTTTGGAGGCTTTGAAGTTGTTGCTGGAGGCCTTCTATTTGGGTCTTCAGATTCTTAACAAGAAGTTCCAGCTGTTCTCTTCCCGATTTTTCTTGGATGTAACTGTCATACAACAGCTTTTCCAGATCGGTTTTAATTTTTACCTTTGTTGGAGACATAGTAAGGTATGTATATATGTATGTATATATTTAATTGCACTGTTTACACTATGTTTAATAACTGGGTCATCTTGGCGACCTTCATAAACCGATTTCGCAACGCGGCAATGACGGTGTTATTGTGCTGCGCAAGCGAAATACTCTAAAGTAGAGCACCCGCACGCGAATGATACACGTCCGTTCTCGGTAGAAGCCAAACGCGGAACTCGAAAAGTATGTATGTATGTATGTTTATTTGCATGTATGTTTCTTTGTATGTATGTTTGTAGTTTTTAAGCGAATTGTTTTTGATTGAACATACAATCAAAAACAATTCGCTTAAAAACTACAACAACATTATTTTTTTGTCTCCTCACACGCTGTCTCCATCTCTGTATGCATTGTCCTGTCTCGGGTGTGCTGGAAGAGATTTCTTGTGAAATAAGCATCACCTCTGTACCTATTTTTTCTGTTCTGTTTTTCTTGTCTGTTTATATTTGTGTGTACATAAATGGTAAAATAAATAAATAAATAAATGTTTTGTAAATCTGGGTATTTACAACGGATTAATGTTTTTAACAAACAGAAATATGTTCATCTTTTTTCAAGGGTCCCTTCAAAGGGATCAATTTTCTTCCTCCCCTGCAAATGGGACTTTACTTTAATTTATCAGTACCTACACTCTAACCCCTTTATTTATAAACGTTTCCTAAAGTTAAATTATGATTAACGACTGTTTAACCATACAGTTTGATGTAAAAACTTCTCTTAACTTTATAAATAATCCCCTTAAAGTATAAAGTTAAAAGAAGTTTGCGTTACTGAATTATCTGTATACATTATAAACAAAGTCACTTTTCGTCTGAGTGACCGCGTAATTCTTCTAAACTTCACAATGGATTTTGATGCGGTTTTCACGATTATTTACATTTAAAAAAATATATTCCGGAAGGTTTTCTAACTTGAATACACATGCATCAACATTCAACTTTAGAGATAGCACATAAAATCACTCATTTTCACATGTTCCCATATCAGTAGATTGCACCCGTGCCAAGCATTATCATCAGCCTACAGGAGTCTACTGCCGGGCATCAGCCACCCTGCGAAGATTGTCGCTCCACCTAGCCTGAGGGCAACTTACCTAACGTTTGCCGATTCACAATCTCCATTCACGAACATGTCTACCCCGGTCGTCGGTTCTACGGGTAAAATGGCCGTGCGAAGCATTTCACTAACGCAAACCACTAACGCAAACGTCCATTCCATAATAGACGTACACATTGATATATTTCAGATACCTAAAGTTTATAATCTATCTCCTCCATCAAACCTTGACTGTGCCGCGGGAAACCGCTTTGCGAACTAAGTTATACGTAAAGAGATTGTGGTCAGGCTATCTCAACGCTTCCCAGAAACTGGGCCTAAACTTAATATTATAACGAGAAAAGATTTGGTTTTTTGTATGTTTGTTTGTTACGCTTTCACGCTAAAACGGCTAAACGGATTTGGATGAAATTTGGCACTTAGGTAGACCATAACCTTACTTTTTATCCCAATATTCCCCCGGGATCGAGACTCATGCAGGTAAAACCGCGGGGCGCAACTAGTAAACTATAAAAACTAATAAAATAGAGGCACTTGATCATCGCGTGTTGATATAAAAGCTTTCTAGTTAGTGTTTCGAGCCGGCTCATAGTTAGTATAAGTTTGTGCCAGTAATATGACAAGAAACAGCAAGTAACTAGGAAAGTCAAAGAAAACTAATAAATATTAAGCTAAGTAATTACTCTAACAAGTTTACTTTTATAACAATTTAGTATCCTCACTCAGCCTAGGTTCTTTTTCCATTAAATATGTATAGTTTTCTCTCCTAATGGTAGGATACTCGAAAAAATATAGTGACGAAGAAAATCGGGAGTCATTGTACCTATTACAGGTAGATAAATCTTTAATATTTAAACAGAAGAAAGTCTTCGCTTGGCTACTTGAAAGTCTTTCTAAACATCTGGAGGCGTAATACATGAACGTAAAGCTAATGAGATTATCTTCAAATAATCTGCAAATTCGTAATCTTTACCATTTGAAGAAAAGTAGAAAGGAAAAATAATTTGATACGATCTTTTGGTCTTTGTGTTTTGTAGGTACATTAATTTTTAACAGATTCTACTTTTATTAAAATATACATATATGAGGTTTAGATGATAGTAATTTTCTTTTCAGAATGTCAATGTTCGTTTTTTCATCATCATGAAATAAACACCCACTGGTGGCCTTGGACCTTCTAGTAGATACCACAGTCACTGATGTAGAAGCTTAACTACATTTCGATGAGATCGGTAGTCCTCCAGGCCGTATTTCGGTCATGGCGGCAAATCTAAACGGAGACTAGCTTTCGGCGTGGGAGATATAGTGCATAAAATAGTGCACAACAGACACAGGTGCACTCTTGCCTCCCTCGTTCACATAGTCTGATGGGACGGCATACAATCCGATGCGACCGGTGAGAGATCAGGCGTAGGACCAACGGCCTAACATGCTTGCGGAGGCACGGGGTGTATCACACCACCAACTTTCAAACTATTAAGAAATTCCTACTGGTCTCGGTTGGGCAAATCCAATAGCACTTTGCCCAACCGAGACCAGTAACAGCAGTATGTCTTTACAATAACTAAAAGATGCAACGGTCAGCGTTTTCCAACGCCTACAACAACACGGGATAAAAGAGCCCGACTCTGTGTCGGAAACCACACTGAAGTCGTTTATTTTGACGATCCAAAAATAGTGCTTACAATGTAAACATCCCATAAAAGAGCGTTAATAAATAAACTTTGCCAGAGTATGTTCACGCCTATCCTAACAACTATTAACGTACTGAAAGTAACTTCCAATATAAAATGAGTGCTGTGCTCCCAGGTTTAAAGCTATAAAATTACATGCTGTATCTCCAGCTTTATCAGCCTCGAACGTGAAATTTGTTTGGAAAGTTTTAAAGAATGGATTTGCTTGAATTTTCTGAATGCGATCTTTGGACTTAGGGACGATATATGGTCCCTGGAGAAGAATAAAGTGGATGCAAGTTAAGTTATGATCATGCTAGTATGCAGTAATAGTAGGTAATACTGGGTTTTCTTTTGTCGTTTATGGAGTGCGGGTGATTTATTAACCGCATGCGGTCTGTTTGTGAGCAATGCTTTGATTTACCGATTTAGATTTACTGCGTGGCAATAGGGTTGTTGTTGGATAAATAATATATAAATAAAAAATAGTTTATTTGCACTTTCAAGTAAAAAAATATGGTTTACAATAAAAATAGGCCTTACGATACCGTTATATGTTAGAGCTGCAGCAATACCTAAGCTAAGATAACTTAATATCTTGTAATTATAGGCATCACCGATTAACCCCTTTATATATAAACGTCGCTTAAAGTTAAGTAGTGATTAGCGACTATTTACCCATACATTTTTGACGTTTGAACTTCACTTAACTTTATCATTGTTTACCCCAAGCTATCATATGGGTGGCAACCGACAATAAATGCTTTCTTATACTACAAAATTAGTTTCAACCACCCTTCTCAATAGTCTTTACCCCGCATGCTGTTGGTTTATTTTCTAATGAAAATGAGCTTTACATCGTCGGTCGTGCATCACCTTTAAAGTACGGTAAAAGCCCTTTACCTCATTCTTATTATCTCGGCTCCACGTAAATTTTTCCTTTTACTATTCGTAAACCGGCATTACTGCTGTGTGTATTAGCAAAAGCCACAACGGGATTTTTTTGCGCCTTTCTTGTTTAGTATACTCCGAGGTATACTTCAAGAAATATGAAAGGAAAATATCATTAATAAGGGAATTATTTTCCTGTTTAGCTAGATTGAAATGTATTTTCGTCTTTATTCATCCGTATTTTCCTGAACGAGAAATGGAAAATAAACGAGAAATTAAAAAGAGTGACCAGGGAGTTTCTTGCTCATTATTCTCCATAGCTACCTACTACGCTTTGGAATGGGCAACTAGCTTTATATTCCTGACTGACCGACTACTTGACAATTCAAAAGTGCCTGTACATGGTTTAATTCAAATAAATTCTTTGAGTTTGAGAACCTTATGGAATCTAAGATCGTTTTTAGAATAGAATGGAATACTCTGTATTATGTACACCATATAATTTACAGACATAAATATAGAAATCACTAGTAGCAGTAAATAGTATTGGCAGTAGTATAGTTTTTACTTACATCTACTTCAATTCCTGGCAGTGGGAAGACCCTGGTGTGCGGCAGCTCCTTCGGGATGTATCGGTAGAACTCTTCCCGTCCTCTGTACCATTTGACACTGTAAAGAGCCTCTTCATCTTCTAGTTGCCAGCTACACTCTAGAGTCACAGTCTCGCCTACTAACACTGCGTTGGGAACGTTGATCTCCAGATTGTGAAGACCTCTTACACCTGTGAACAAAACGAGACGAATTGTTTATCATTGTTCGGCCTCGCAATGGGTCAAGGGAGTGGCGGAATAAAGCCACCCCTGGCTTGTGTTCGTCCTCAAAGGAAACTAAGGGATGACCCATGTCAAAAGGATACTTAGAAACATTAATCAATGCGCTAATTGATACTTCGATTACAATTAATTATATAAATGATTTGGGTATTAATTGCTCATAACTATTTATATAGTCCGTATTTAAACTCAATATTTTTAGCCATTCATGGGGGGCTTGTGGCTAAGGGCGGTGTTGGTGTGTAGATTTTTTGGCACAGTTTTTTCTGGGTTAGACATCATGCAGGTACACATTGTAATGACGAATTAAACAAAATGGTAAAGGAGCTAAGTAATAACAGCCGCTCGGGTCGATCGATCAGGCCAAGCAACACTTGCCACAGTTGGTCCGTGGATGGGTGACCATCTTTACATACCAAGACCCTCCGTACCTCGGAAAGCACGTTAAGCCATTGGTCCCGGCTGTTCGTTGATCTTTGACAGTCGTTACGGGTCGTCAGAAGCCCGAAAATCTGACAATCAGTCTTACCAAGGGGTATCGTATTACCCAGTACTGGGTTGTGGGGGTCAGATAGGCAGTCGCTACATGTAAAATACTGGTATTCAGCTGCATCCGGTTAGACTGGCATGCGACCCCAACATACATAGTTGGGAAAAGGCTAGGCAGATGATGATTTTAGTAGCCATTCAAGAGTAGTGGGCGATAACGCCCTATCGTGGGCATTTGAGATTTTCAAGGGGCAGTAAAGAAAAAAATAAATAATGTATATCAGACCAGAGTAAATAATATATATCCTATCTGACAACTATATAATATTACACGTTTCAATATAATCGTGGCAATTGCTGTTTTAGATTCTCGACCATTGGTAAGTTAAAAAAAATTGGAGGGCTCTAGAAAAAAAAAACCTGAAAGTAGGTGGTGGGCAAAGTAAGGTTGAGAACCTATGGTGTATTATACTTAGTCATAGATCGCAATTTTAATTACAGATTGAACACTAATCAACGCCCCACGTAAATCTAGTTTTAAATATTATGAATGATGTCTAACCCAGAAAAAACTGTGCCAAATAATCTACACACCAACACCGCCCTTAGCCACAAGCCCCCCATGAATGGCTAAAAATAGTGATGATGCATGCTGCATGATTTTCAACGCAATTTATTGAAATTACAAGTAATAAGAATATCAATTCATTTTCTGAATGTCATAATGTTTTACACTGAGAATGTAATTACATTTGCAATTTAAAACAATTTACTAGCATTTTGAGAAGTTTAATAATTTCATAAATCGTTCTGTCATGTAGTTTCATAGTTAACATAACGAATTAGTTCTTTATATTACGAATCATAGAAGTATAGAGTGTGTCTCCACAGACTCTATACTTCTATGATTCGTAATATAAAGGGAAGGGAGGTAAACCGATCGAATTTATTAATAGAACTTTCTGTACTTGAAGTTGAAAAATCTAGTTTACAAATAGAATTTTGGTTCAAGTTGAAATGTAGGTGAGTCATACAACTTTTTAGGGTTCCGTAGTCAACAGACGGACAGACGGACATGGCGAAACTAGAAGGGTTCCTCCCTTATAGTTTGGCCATGTCCATCTGTCCGTCCGCAGCTTAGCTCTTAGCACTGGAAAGATATAATTTAGCATGGATATACATATTAATCACGCCGACAAAGTGGTAAAATAAAATAATGAAAAAATATTTTTTTTTAGATTATCCCCTCTACACGTAAAGTGGGGATGTTTTTTTTCTCGTCTACCTCATGGTGATCTCGTCTACCTATCGTTGGATAGGTCTTTCAAAAATATTGCGGGTTTGTGGAAAAAATTTTTCGATTTAAGGATCCGTATGTGAAATATAGTGCTAATTTTCATAAGAGTTAAGTGTCCCCCGTGTGTGAAAAAATTCACGGTAGTAATATATATAACGAAGTTAAAAGGAAAACTATCACCGCTAAGTAGGCTTTACAAGTTTACGTGTAATACGACCAACTTACATTTTCAGTTGCAATGTAGGTATGAGAGAACATGATTTTCAACTACAATGTTAAGTTATATATTCATTCCAACTACTGAACCCTTCACGCACTTGGCCGGTTTTTTTACTATAATTTAATGCTTAGTACTAAATTGGTACAAACATTTTACACAATTTTAGACAAGCTTATCCCTGTCGAAATCTGTTCGAACGCTGCCATAATGTACAATCATTCACCAAATACTCGTATGCTAATAATGATGACTGGCCAACTATCGTCCTAAGTAGGTTTACCAATGTTAGAATGAAACATGTATCCATTGTTACAATCACAATTAGGTCTTCCATTACGAACCGCAATGAAACGAGATGTTAAGCCTCGAATAAACGATTCCAATACATTCCAAAATGGCATTGAATTTAGACTTTATCTTGAATTCGAAAATGACCTTTATACATATAGGTAGGTAGTACGTAGATCGTTTCATTCTAGTTGAGTTAATGCCTTAATGGTCTCTATACGTAGATAAAAGTTATTTATTCTAGACTATTTCCTAAACTACCTGGACTTAGGGTATATTTAGTGAGTAATGTGTTTACATTTGAAAAGGTTTTTCTAGGTTTAATTATTTTATAATGTCGCATTTTTTTCTTATTTTCATTCGAAGTTCAAAGAGCAGTGGTGATCCATTGTATTGGTAACAGCCGCGACTTACGAGTTGTAGGTCGTAGGTTCGAACACAGGCAGGCGCTTTAATTTGTTATTTCATCACCACTGCTCTCAAAACGGTGAAGGATAAACATCGTCAGGATACCGGCCTGTCCATGTGATATCTACCAACCCGCACCGAGCCCGCTTGGTGGATTAAGGCCCATTCGAGAAGTGGCTAAGTACATGCTGCCAAAATCGATATGCTTGTCCAAAATGGTAATGATGGAGTAGCATTCTCTTTAAAACCACTTATTGTAGCTACTTAGGGCTGATTTTTCCATCGCCAGATAACTTTTATTCGAGGAATAAAGTTGACGTTTGACAGTTTTTGTATGATATAACTGTAAAAATTTCAAAATTATGCCTAGAATAAAGTTAAGTTAAGTTTAGTGGTGTATTATGTACCTACCTATGTGTCTATGTGGACCAATAAACATTTACAGGCTTAGTAATATAAGCATGCAAGGACTGCTTCGTTGGTCTAGTAGTCGCAAGCGCTACTGCTGAGAATGAGTTCCTGGGTTCGAGACCCAGGTTGGGCAAAGTGATATTGAGTTTTTCCACCAAGGATTTCTCAGAAGCAGCCCGGAGTCTGGAATTGTGCCCGGTTGATGGCAATAGGCTCGCCCCCTATTACAAGGTCCTTAAACATAAGGGGTGAAATGTGGGTTTAGAATAGGATACACCTCTGCCTAACCCTTCGTGAAATACAGGCATGATGTGTAATATAAACATATTTTAATAAGGTACTTATAGGCCCCTGTAGATGAAATAGGCAAAAAGTTCCCATGTTTGTTTTTCGATAAAAAAAATTAAGGCAACGATAAATCCGTTTCCGTACGAAGAGAGGTGGAAAAATACCGTATTATCTGTCTCGATCCACTTTTGTAGTCGTAAACAGTCTCAAAATAATTCGTGAACATCTACAATCTACGGATGCGACCGATTTAGCAATTCATAGTTCCAAATGGATCTGATAACGTTACAAGGATGCTGCTTATCCTGTGCGAATACATGAGATAAATGAGGGCAAGTAACCTGTCTACTGCTTGTAGGTAGAACGAACGGACTAGGAAGCCTCAAGGCAAGATACTTTGGTAAGTAAAATTAGCGTTTCTTACGAATGTGTTCCTTTTTTTAGAAATAATTTTTTTTATGACGACTAATAGAGAAGTATGGAAGGAAAAGACATGTTGCGCCGACCCCAAATAAATTGGGATAAGGGCAGGAGAATGATGATGATGAATTTATTTTATTTTATTTATTTATTTATAATGTGCATATGTAGGTGTAAAAGTTTTAACGAATATGAACCTTATTAGCTTAATACGAATATGGACTTTATTAGCTTCTTATAAAACGGTAACTTTACTTAACAAAGTAAAGTCGAAGTGCGATCTGGGAATTTTGACATTAAACAAGCACATCGCGTCAAGCAATTCTTGCACCGATCGTGCTCGGTTCACCTATCGTAAACGCAGCTTTAGTCTCACGTCATCACTCTATAATCTAGGTACATTCCACTGCAAGGATGTGTAATGCAAATGTCCTACAGTAAGTGAAAAATTACACCAATTACACTGTGTTGCAGATACTTAATAAGCATCATTTGTGTTGAAAAAGTGCTAAGAAAACGGTAGGAGGAATTATTGGAACAACGTTTTAGTGCGCTGAGCTGTAGGGAAAATAAATAAAATAGGAAACTGAGGACTTCTTTCGCAATGCCAGGATAGAACTACGGCACAGACTGTCTCGTTGGTCTAGTGGTCGCGAGCGCTACTGCTAAGCATGAGGACCTGGGTTCTATTCAGCAGTAGCCCCGATTTCTGCCCGGTTTATGGTAATAGGCTCGTCCCCTTACACTTACATACCTACTTACACTGGACTTAAACATAACTGGCGAAATGTGGGTGTTACTATAGGTACACTTTAGCGGGGCTTACAAGCGTGATATTGTGTTAAGTATAATGTATCAGGTTATATTCTAAAAATATTGAACTAAATCACTGTATCTCAAAAATTAAGTACATATTACAAAGTAATTTAATTTATTGCTTGATAACTATTGCACATTACCCAGTGAGTAATTACCCACTACGTATCTACTCTTGTGACTTGAATCTAACTATTTAGCGATAAGTAGGTATAGGCTGCAATCTCTTCTTCGTCTATGTTGATGTATCGACTTCCAAATTTTCGCATTTTTACACGATCTATTGAGTTATACAAGAGAGGAGATGGTTATTTAAATGTATCAGCACTTTCATAAAGAGGTTAATAAATCTCATAAACTCCGAGACAAGTATTGTTTATTATTTTCCTTCTAACATTTTAGAAAATAAGTACCTTCATGTTCCATCCAACAAATCTTTTAACGATTTCATACGAGCAGAAAACTACCGTCTCATTGATCAAAATGTCTTCTTATTGTAGCAGGAAACAATAGATGAGGTCAGAGCAAACAACATTTTAGACTGGCCTACATTCCCCCTGGGCATCGGCCAGCTCTCCAAAACGTTGTTCCGAAACGTGCAAATATACTGAATAAATAAATAGAAAACGTACTCGGGAAACGAGAAATAAAATAGACATTGAACCTCCTATCAAAAGAGGAATTAAAGAAACCCTCCAAGATTAGCAAACATGTAATAATGTTAGCCTTGAAATGTAAAACGAACACGAAGAAGCTCCCGAGATAAAAATGTGGCAGTACCATGTAAAGGGCTCGAACAAACACACTCGTTTCCCTCACAAACCTTCATTTTCCTTGACTCGTTTAATCCATATCAAACATGTCTTAAACCTTACTCGTACTTCCATAAGTAGGGGGATTTTTTACTTATCGTACCATACTTACACAAGAAATGTAGTTCATAATATAATAATATTTAATGTGAATTCAGACTTTCTAATATCCATTATCCGAGTATATACTCGTATTCCACCAATGGAACAGGATTGTGCGGGTGCTACGTGACGTCATCTCAATTTCCAATTTTATTTACATACGGAACTCCTAACTTAATTCCGTTCAGACTAAAAATCGAGTGCGAATGGTAGCGATCTTTACAAGTTTCTCTTGGAATTTCAGTTTGTTGGAACCCTCCTAATCTTATAACGGTAAGTAAAGCTCCAAGTGTTTTTGATGTTACAGAGACGAAAACTGTATGAAAACAGAAAAGGAAATTATATTTTGGCAAAGAAAGAAGCGGGAAAATAAACGATGTTTGCAGACTGGACTGCCTAAATAAATATAAGGCATTTTATTTAGTTTCCTACCTAGGTTCTTAAATATTTAATCAGCTTGTATTTATAGTAAACCTTCGTAATATTGTTGAGGAAAAACATCGTCGGAAAACCGTTAAAAAAACGTTATGTCTTCGATCTTATGGTTCTAGAACCAGAAAGTCGAGGACATGACGTAACATCCGCTAACCTGCACTGGATCCACGTGGTGGATTTATACACAGAACAGATAAAAGTTTTATCTGTTCTGTGGATTTATAGGCCCCCTCTCTTTCATAAAGAGAAGGCCTGTGAAGGCCTTTTATAAAGAGTAGTGGGAACGTTACATGCTGATTTTATGCTATGCTTGTAATCTCCACCGTTAAACATTAACCCTCTATACCAATGCTGGAGGCTGTTGAATCATCGATTTCATAATATCATAATCTTACCTTAACTTTATGTTTTTCTGCAATGAATCACGTTTTATCTATACAAATAATAAAGCTGAAGAGTTTGTTTGTTTGAACGCGCTGAACTCTGGAACTGTCAGTCGTTCTTTTTGCTCAATTCTTGAGCAATGCTTGAGCGAGGGACTTAGGGGCGCGGGCGGAGAGCGATGGGTAGCTCACCGCCCGATCAGGACCAGGCCCGTGCCGGACGGCGCGTAAATGTTCCACGCGCGCCTCAAAGAGATGTCAGCATAATTTGAGAGGCCCCATAGGGCCGAAGCCTGCCGGGTCAGCGGGATTGTCCGAACGGGTTACCGCTACCCCGGAACATAAAGGGCGAAGGAAGGAACATGGGTGGGTTTTAGTCAGTAAGAGTCTGACACTCCCTTCCGCTCCACCCAGAGCTGGAGGGGTCATTTGATGATTTCCCACCAGAAAAAAAAAAAAAAGGTTCTTAGGGGCCGGAGCTTTTTGTGTATGTGAGTTTAAATGTTTGTAAACGCACCCACGATACAGGAGTAATTCCTAGTGCGGGGCAACATTTTTAAGAAAAAATAAAGTAACAAAGGTAAACTACTTGATTAAATTTTGTGATAGCTATCTCGCATTACTGTACATTTATGGATCTAGATAGTTGTTTTTCATAACAGAATAATAATCACGAAATAACGTATTAAAGCCGTGGGCAATGTTTTACAACTAGGGCACTACGCAATTATCGAACATTCATTGGTGGGAGCTCAATCAAATGGTTTGGTAAATAGCTCAGCACTCATACATTTTATTGACGTTACCTAGGAATATTAAGTTACCCGTTGTGCATGTATGGGCATCGAATTTTCTAGCGGGAATATATATATGTATATGACTAACGTGCACAACGTGAGTTTCTATACTATATCTACCTACCGCATGCGGGCACGGTAAAGGTTTATCCACACATATTAGAGCTGTGCCCGGGTTGTGGCAGGGCCGTGGCACACACAGGGTATATACTGAAGCTACATCACCGATCCGGACACGAAAATTCATAAAATGTATAATAAAACTAACAAAAATTCTGTTAATAAATTGTAATGTATACCTACCTATTTGATATTTGTACGCAGTTAACGGCAAAACATAGAGATCTCTCGATTTTATTTATAACATCTATTTTACACCTACGTTTAACAAATAGAAACTGACTTTGCGTTTGACAAGTTCATATAAAATGTACACACCGATATTTGAGTCCCTGATGGAGCACGGTCCGTCCACGTCCCGGACACGGCCCTGATATGTGTGGTATACCTATAGCTATGTGGTATAGCTTCCACAAAATGTATTCTAAAACAAGTGAAGCTAAAAAAAGCTTTTAAAAGTCAAACCACACCTTTTAGAAAAATGATTTTCGATGTATCAGACGTTACACTCGAGTGAGTTCATTCTTGTTCCATTCCACGTTCACACGACACCGACAGAATTATGATTATAGGAATTAACGTTCATTTGCTCCTTTCATTTCATGTTTCAATCTTAGGTGAGTGAAAGATGGAATGCCGAAATCAAAGTTCGTTAAATTGGTTCATTTACGTCTCCTTTTAATTCATTTTGTGGTCAGACGTTTCACTTAATGTGAAAGATGGAATGAAAGGTAAAAATTACCAAAAAGTGAAGCGTCTGTACTTAGGTACCTACGTCATTTAATTACACGTGCCTTATTGAGTTAGTATCCTAAAATAAATCATGTTGTATCCTGTCTCTTATCTTTGAAGTATATCTAATCTGATCGTCGATCGGTTAAAGTACAATCATGCAGACTACGTAACAGTGAATCATCTATCTTTTTTTTTCCAATGGTAAATCATCAAATGACCCCTCCCGCTCTGGGTGGAGCGTCTTACTGACTAAAACCCACCCATGTTCCTTCCTTTGCCCTTTATGTTCCGGGGTAGCGGTAACCCTTTCGGACAATCCCGCTGAACAGTGAATCATCTTCAAATCAGTTTGTTGAACAGTCATTGTTCTTAGTGTCTCTCATACATTAATCTTAATATGTCTTAAAAGTGACTTTGGTTCTTATTCACTTTTATAAATTACTAGCTCCTGTCCGGGACTTCGTCTGCGTCAAATTTCTTGTTCCCCCGAGCCACCGCGTCGCATCGCGTCGTCCGCCGGCGCCTTTACTTCGTTTTCGCTTAGCGGTGTTTCAGACCTTTTTCGTTTTACTCGTCTCCTTACGATCGTAGTCTGATGTAAATAGCCTATAACCTTCCTCAAGAATTGGGCTATAACATGCAAAAAGTATTTTTCAAATCCGAATTGAAGGTTCAGAGATTAGCGCGTTCAAACGAACAAAAAAACAAACAAAGTCTTCAGCTTTGTTATTAGTATAGATAGATAGAACTACCATCAAATCAGAGGTACAAATCACTGCAATTAAAGCAGTCCTGAAAAGGCATCCCTGTTTTTTCGTGCTGTAACAACAACAGACGAAACTATCAATTGTAGAAACTAGCTGACCCCTTTTATCAAGGTTGTTTAGTAATGAGGACGACATCAATCCTTGGAAGGGTTCAAGGCAAACAGCCTGATACAAACATGAAGCATGTGTGTCAACAGTAGATTGTTTCCGGTCCACACAGACAGAAAACATCGTAAATTTTCTCGCTACTCTAAAAACACTGTACCTACACGATTTATCGTACCTACAGTTGAATGGGCCGAAGTCTACATCAACTGTCAGAAGCATATACAGGGTCAA
The DNA here is from genome assembly GCA_911387795.2 of Apamea monoglypha. NCBI lineage: Eukaryota > Metazoa > Arthropoda > Insecta > Lepidoptera > Noctuidae > Apamea > Apamea monoglypha. Next base: position 9,896,525 of record OU426918.1, read on the forward strand.
ATTGAATTAGCTAGCGAAACTCCACAGACGTGATGGGTATCGATATCTAAACATGATAAAACAAATTAACGTAGGTATGATTCGATGATGTTTTAGGGTCAACGACCGTAGTATCAACGTATTAAAGACCGTATTGTAGTAACTTAAATTGTGAGTTTAGAAAATCACTTATGTTAACATATCGTTACCCATCATGTCCTCGCAGTATCACTGGCTAATTGAATTTGACCCTGTATTGAAGTAGTTTAGTAACAAGGAATACCTCCTTTCATTACAACAACAGACAAAGCACTGGCGATTTAATTTATCTCACGGTGGTTGAGCTTTGTTCACGTTCCCTAGAACACAGTTTGATCCGTTCCTAAATAGATATAGGAAGATTCACTAGGGTACACAAGTCTCTGGGAACGTTCACAAGTTGTGCAATTACCTACTTTACAAGACGTGCCAACTTGCAACACACACACGAACGTGCACATGAACGCAAGTCTAGGTTCCTACTAATTTTGATGACCAATTTAATTTAACTAACGCCAACTATAGCGTCTCAGTACTCACTTCATTTGGTAATGAGTACTGAAATTATTCTTAATACTATATTAGTCTCAAACAATCCTCAGGAAATACACCCTCAGGCAGAGGAAACTGCAGTAAAATATATACACGACATCCATTATATATTCGCTCATAGAAGATAGAACAATCGTAAAACTGAGATGGATATGAAGGCGCACACTTAATTTTATTGTGCGGGACAAGAATTCACGATGACATTTGAAATAGAACAAGCTGTCTCGTGCTGTCTCGCAGCTCAATGAATGCCAATCACGAAAGCTGACATAAAACCCCGGCGAAATAACTTCATGATATTTATATTATTTTTTATTTTTTTGCCATAATTCATCGTTCAAAGAAAATAATGTACAAATCACTTGAAAGCTAAATAAGGGATGAAATATCAATGTAAGCTTGAAAGGAAAGCCGAGGGGTCGATCAATCATGCGGACACTTTAGCACGAGATATCAATGACTTGGGTTCGGCCTGTGTGTATAGCCACGCAGTCCCCGCAGCTACTGTTTGCTTCATTGAATTACATTGCGGACCCCTGCTGCTAACCCAATATTGCGTAGCTGCCAAGATCACTTTACTAAGTAATTTGTTTCCTTAAGATTTTGGTACGTTTAGTAATATTGATGATAAAAGGGATATAATAATTAGTTTAGTTACGTTTACGGAGTTAACCGCGGCGGTTGAACGTTGTTTGCTTCAACTATTATGTAATTGTATGAGGAACCATTTACAATCTTCAATCTTCATAAGACATTTCGCTCTTAGTCTGTACCGACACGTACTAAAGTTTCATTTTATAGTAACTAGTATAACTGTATCTATCATCAGATATAAAATTATAATAACTGATAACAATTTACAACTTCATTATCGAATGGAAACTTTATTTACTTAGATTTTCAGCGTGAGTGATTAGGTACAAAGATGAATGTTATTTCTAGAATTGTTACCTATTCAATTAGATAATGTTAATCAGTTAAAATTATTAATGTGTTCGTGCATGGCGCTAAAATGACGGCTCTGCTGGCACGCTGGCTTTATATAACATTGCCAAAGGTCATGCTTGCGTGTTTTCTTTTTCTATTGTTTTCGTAGTCTCGAGTGTATCATAGTTGTACTGTAGGTATAATTTTGATTGAAATTATAAGTAATGACTGTATAAATCGTGTTTACAAACCATTAGGTAGTATTTGTAAAACAGTTTCGCCATTATGGGCTTAGTAAAAATTTAAATAGAAAACTGGTCTTAAATACCTATTATTGCCGCAAATAAACGTATTTTCTTTCTTTATTATTATTTCGAAACAGCATAACGAAGGAAATGGTAATTGTAATAGTTGAATAAATGTTCCACAGCATTTATTCAACTATTACAATTACTATTTCCTTCCCTATGCGTTACTTTCGAAGCATGTGTGGTGTGACTATTAATGATAGGATGAGGAAAGATGTCATAAGGCATAAGGCATAAGGCAGTAACACAGATTGAAAAGAGTATGCTTAGATCATTTGGTCATGTTGAGAGGATGAATGAAAGCCGACTAACAAAAAGTAATTAAAAGATGGATGTGAGTGGAAACGTCGGGAGGGGACGCCCTAGGAGGCCATATGTATAGTGATCTTATTGGTGACTTTCTTAAAAAAGGTCACGTGCGTAGTACCCGCAACCAGCATGCGTGTATGACCAGGTATATGAACGTAAACAAGGCATAAGGAGTATGTAAGGATCGTAGCAGGTGGCGTTCTGTAGTTTCTGCCTACCCGCATGGGAAGAAGCTGTGAGTTTATGTATGTATAACGAAGGTCAATTCTTAACGGGACGGATGAGGGAGAGAGCCTCCCGTCCCAGCCGCCGCGGGAGACGCTCCGGGCGTCGGGAGCCACGTGACGACTCCCGGCCACCGTAGGCGCGGGCCTGCGGGCGGAGAGCAATGGGTAGCTCACCGCCCGATTAGGACCAGGCCCGTGCCGGACGGCGCGTAAGTGTTCCACGCGCGCCTCAAAGAGTTGTCAGCATAATTTGAGGGCCGAAGCCTGCCGGGTCAACGGGATTGTCCGAAAGGGTTACCGCTACCCCGGAACATAAAGGGCAAAGGAAGGAACATGGGTGGGTTTTAGTCAGTAAGAGTCTGACACTCCCTTTCGCTCCACCCAGAGCGGGAGGGGTCATTTGATGATTTCCCATGCGGAAAAAAAAAGGTCAATTCTTACACCGTCCGGAGTTGCGGTATCGCCGTACATTGAAAATTGTTAACAAAGCCCACTAATACTTTAACAACAGCACTAAGAAGTTTACCCACAACTGGTATCGATCGGTTTGAACGCGAAAATAACTTGTTAATATCCTGATCCCAACCCTTTTAACAAGAACCTTAATTTCATTCCGGTATTATTTTTTTCCATTTCCATTAATCAACAAAGTAAACCTTTTGTTAAGGTCGGGTGCACATGAATGAAAGATTGATGAATGAACTTGATGTAGAGAGTTTGAAAGTCTGAGTCGACCGCGCTGCCTTTGTTTTAGACTAAGTCACATAGACTAAAACTTGTAAGGTTTCGTTACTAAGCTGAGCTAAGTAAGTAGCGACTAGTACGTACAATGTACATAAGGCTTAGTAATTGAAAGTTCTATTACTGGCAACGAAATACATGAGTCGCCAAAATAGAAAGATACAGAGCAAAGATAAGAACTACCCACCTACAACAAGGTAAGCCTAAGTATACAGCACTACCTACTTATTATGTTATGTACAATGTACATAATAGAAACAGAAAGGGTAACATCATATAATCCAATTGTCTCACTGGAGCCAAATATCATCCCAGGTACATACCTACATACTATTTTAATACATTTGGCTGTCCTCTATTTACCTTGCTCAGATATTCATGTATGAAAATGAAACTAAAGGAACGACTGATTATATAATCATTAAACCAAAACTACGTAACTGAACACAGTGCTTAATCATCATAATACGTGATAAAGTTACCTGACAAGGCATTATTTGCAATATTCCACCGAATTACGCCAATGCTGAAATGAGGAAATTATAGGCAATCTATTATTATGACGTAGGTAGCACCTCTTGGGTCAGTAAGCTTCATGACACGAACAAATTGTGTCGCGGTCGGATCACTGGCAGCGGGCGGCATTCGGTATTTAATTGCACTGATCTATTGATCGCTGGTCACTCTAAATATGACGCTCTAGATAGCCCAAAAAACTAGTTCACACAAATTAAAATAGCTTCGTGATTTACTAGGGTATTATGAGCAATTTAATAAAGTTTCGTACCGTAGATATACTCAATAAAAATCAAAGAATAAGTAAGCTGAAAGCGGAACCCAATCTATGTAGACATAATAAAAAGGTAGGAAACTAAAGTTTAGCGCTAGCAGCGAGTAGAAGCAAAAGTTTAACATTTTACAATAATAATTTTTGATATTTACTAACTTGAATGTTATAGTTACAATGAATTTCACGACCTTTGGAACACTTCGTAGCGCTTACGTTCACTGGGGGCATTAAGTGTCCGTCGGGAAACGTAAAAAGTTTAACAAACCGTGAAATAATCCATAAAACTAGTTGTATTTCCGTTAAAAGTTTTTCGTGCATTAGAATTTATTCTCATAGTTTTGAAAATAAATTCTAAACTAAACGATCTACGGCGTAGCCCGCTCTACGCGTAGCTACGGCTACGGAAAACAAAAGTATTTTGGTTTAGAATTTTGTTATTTAGAATGTTGTTTCTCTACACATAAACTCACACCTTCTTCCCATGGGTGTAGGCAGAAGCTATAGAATGCAACCTGCTACGATCCTTAAATACTCCTTTTGCTTCGTTTAAGATCATACATCTGGTCATACACACACGTCGGCTGCGAGTACTAGGCATCTGACCTTCCTGAAGAACACCACCAATAAGGTCACTATATGTCCTTCGAGGGCGTCCCATCCCGTTTACCCTACGCTTTTTCTATTTCTATAAAATAGCATTAGAGGTAATAGGAATATATTAATTCAGTTGCTAATAACATCATACTACAATCACAGTGATTGCAGAATAGCTAGGTTGGAAAGATGCCAATCGTGATCGCTTTAGGAATATTTTTAGCGCTCTTTGTTGATTACGACAACTAAGTCGCCAATTCTCGCAAGATAATCCTGAACAATATTACCATAAGCCTAATATGAAAAACAGAGTTTTGGAGAAGCTGTTAAATTGTAATCATAACAAAAGTACCTACCCAGGCCATTCTAGGGAGCCTTTCGAACTTTATCGAATAAAACCGATTCCAATAACTGCCTAAATTACAATTGGCAACCTTGTTTTTCTCTCAGAGTTCCTAAACTTATAAGAACCTAATTTTAAGATTGATTGCAAACATCTCTTTTACTCAAAAAAAGTTACCGTTGTTGGAACAAAACTAAAAAACTGGTCAGCGAAATGGTGTTTGTTTGGTTTTGACCAAAATGGAGATGTGTTTGCACCAATTGGCACTGACTGAGACAGATTGGTAGTTTCCTGCCTGCGAGTGATACAAATGTCGTTTTAATGGCTCCTAGAGACAAGGGTTAATTTATTTGAAGACGACGACTTGCGAGTGTGACTTCCTTTCGCAGAGTAATGCTGATTCCTCGTAGGAATTAACTCAGTTGAAATTCTAATTCTCTACGTACAAAATTAATTAACATTAATTACTTATTTACATAAAGTGAGAAGCTCTAATATACACTACGTACGTACATATCCAAATTCTATACGTCGGTTTTAATTAGTAATTCATCAGTTTTGTGACTGTACGATTGATTAAATTTTGCTATTTAATTACCTAGTTTACAACTCCGACAAATTCATTGTGATGATCAATTTGTAATTTACTCTAATTTTAAAATGTTCACTAATAGTTAATTAGAACGATTTAGTACCGCATCAAATCATTATGGCTTTTACACTGTAATTAGTGGTCCGCTCAATTTACATATCATTATGTTTTCGTTTGGCTTAATAGGAAAGTTGAAAGATCATTAATTATTGGATACTTAATGGTTTTGTATTTTTCAGTCTACGTGTCGAGTGACAAGAATTGAACTTTAATTACCATGTGATAAAATTGCCAATATTTGCAAACATGATTTTTTCACGGGGAATCAATTGCGAACATAGGCAGCAAAATAACTCAATTTCAGTCATTTTAACCGTTTTTTTTTATGTTAGTCTTTACTGTCTCCCTGCTAGGCAAAAGCCTCCCCAAATTTTCCAGGAACTCACTCCGCGCCACGTCGAACCAGCCCTCGCGGTACACGACCCAATCGTTTTATTTTTGTTTCGAAAAACAAAGACTAAATTGAGTTTCGTCCATTAATCATCAAGCGATAATATTATACCTATTTTCGTGAAATAAATAGAAGCTCATTCATAATTATTTTGTGCTGACATGTTCAATGTTAACACGGACACAAGCGCGGTATATTTCCATCATTTTTACTGAATTACGTTTTTGTTCCATTTCCCTTTAAATGTCGTCCAGATGTAGTTGTTTTTGCAACCGCAAAAACTTTCGTATTATATGGAATTCAAGGAGGAAAGGCTTTTATTGGCCCCAACGATTCTTATTACGCTATAAATCAAAGTAAGATACGTACTCATGACGTTTGGCCTTCGCAGTGAAATAATGGGAATATTATTGCTACATTTATTTCCTGATAGCAAATTACTTTTACTATTTTCTTAGATACTCATAATTAAGTGTTAATTAGCAAAACTGCACTTATCAAAGTCATCTGACTTCTAAACCATCGCTATTTCGAGATCGCAAATACTCTTAATTATACACAGACAGATACATAAACTCACACTTTCTTTGTCTCCTTTATGGAGGTCGCTCCAACCCCATTTCTCTTTTTACTCTTAATTAAAATTATGGTTTTTCCCATGGGGTTAGGCAGAAGCTACAGAACGCTACCTGCTACGATCCTTACAAAACCTTTTATCTTTTTAGTCATAATTAACATTATGTCTTGATTTTTTAAACAGCAATTCCAAAGATAGCAGCCCCATATTTTGTAAGGGACACGTGTACATTTCGAGACCGACAACCTTAAATCTAATTTGTAACATACCTTTTTGGCGTGTGGGTAACAAGTGCGCTAGTTAACCCTGAGGTAAAAGGGTGAGCAATTGGAAATGTGACCTTAATCGTGACATGCTATCTCCAGTACCTACCTACTTACCTTTTACGAACCTAACGCAATCACTCGGTACGGTATTACCCTTTTCCCATTAGGAACACAGCAGTGACGGGAATATATGAAGTTATTTCAGAAGTAACATAATAATAGGTACTTATAATGATTTATTTATATAGGAAATTGTTTTATTAGGATGGTATTTTATTGAGCAATATCGAGCCTCAATCGGCTAGCAAATTCCGAATAGAACTGGATTTTGTGAAGAATTATGTATGAAAATATCTATTTATAATGGTCTTCCAGAATCCATCCACTTCTATACTTATATGACCTAATATTAACAATGGGTTTTTCAATAGCAGTAACAGTAACAGCATATAGCGGCCATCTTGGTAAAGCGATAGCTGTCAAATTTGGCGGGAATACAGATTTTGTCGTGACATTTCACGATGGAATGCTACACGCTTCAACAACGCGTAGAAATTGTTAATATTTATCATCAAAATCAGTGCTCTGTTCGTCTAACGTTCCGTGCATTGCGTCTAATTTATGGCATTCATGGCCGTCCTACAGAGTTCACAATCCGTCGTTTAATGAATAAATTTGAGACAACCGGGTCGATGATCGATGAAGCAGTGCCTGTACGTCAAATAAACGCAAGATCGTTGGAGAATATTGTTGCCGTTCAGGATAATGTGCGAGAAAACCCCAGGCAGTCCATTCCGCGTCGTGCGCAAGAGTTGGGTCATTCTGCGACTTCAACTTGGCAGATTTTGCGTCAAGACTTGGGTTTTCATCCATACAAAGTTCAATTAACTCAAGGTCTAAAACTGACCACAGACAGCGCCGTGTATTCGCTGATTGGGTTTTAGAGCATTTGGCGGCTGAACCTGTTTTCGAAAAAAAAATCATCTTTAGTGATGAGGCTCATTTCTGGTTGAGTGGCTTTGTTAACAAACAAAATTGCTGGATTTGAAGCGACGAAAATCCACGGGAGATTCATCAGGTGCCTCTACATTCCGAAAAAGTCACTATTTGGTGTGGATTTTGGTCCGGCGTAGATGCGCAAGGATCCGCGCTCACTGTCAATGGCGACCGATATCGGACGACGACAACAAAATATTTGTGGCCTAGGATAGATGATATGGAACTCACAAACATGTGGTTCTAACAGGATGACGCCACTTGCCATACTGCACGGGAAATATTAATATCAATTTTTTTTTTTTTTCGTCTTTGACATATCTCGGCATCCTGGGGTCCCGGACGGAAGGCGTACGAGGGGCCGAAGCCAACTCGCAGAGGCCCATTAGACGTTTTCAATGAAATGAGGCACCAACTGACGATTATCCTTGTTTGGACTATGCAAGTGCATCCAAGGACAACCCCCGGTTGGTGTACTATTGCAAGATATGGAAACAAAGATATTGGGTTATGAGTTTGGGTGGTTAGAGTGAACTGGTTATCTGGTGACTATGGAAAAACTATAGCCCCTGCCTGATCAATGTTCTACCTATATATAAATTACACAGATATAATGGCAGGGGGTGACTTGCACACTCAACAATGGGCCCCCGAAAACGATCGCTAGCACATAGTGTCGTAGCGACAAGGGGGCAACATTTCCTGAGGTGCTTATGAGGAGTGGAGAGGTAATCCACGGCTATCAGGACAATCCCGGAAGTACGGTTAAGATCCCTACCAGCATCTTACTGGAATACTTCCTTCTTCCGAGCACGTTTGCTCTTGCGAATCTCCACTCAAGCCGGCCAATAAAGGCAAGAAAGAGGTATGGGAGCTCTGTTCCTCGTCCTTGTTCACTCCAGCCGGTCAATAAATGCAAGCCAGAGGTGAGGAACAAGACTTCTCCCGGGAGATTGGGTCCGTGGGGTCGCTACTGCCCAACAGCTCGCCACATGCTGCCCTGCGGGTTTCTGTATCTCTCTTGGTCTGGCTCCTCACCCTAGACCCGTTCCGGCAAAGTAAACTCTTCCGGCACAAGCCTAGAGTTCGGACCGCGCAAGCCCCATCACGACGTCAACGTAGAGATACGGCGGTGGGTTATTATTATTAAATTTAATGGATGAGAAGTTCGAGGGCTTCGTCATCCCGCGTGGTGGCGACATCAACTGGCCACCGAGATCGTGTGACTTAACACCGCTCGACTACTTTCTGTGGGGCTACGTAAAATCTCTGGTCTATGTAGACAAACCACGGACAATTGCCGGCCTGAAGGCCAACATAACTCGCCTTCTTCGTGAAATTGAGCCCCATTTATGCGAAGATGTCGTCCAAAATTGGTCCTCCAGAATACACTACCTACAGCGCAGTCGCGGTGGCCATTTGACTGAAATTATATTAATTAAATTTATTAAATTATATTATTTTCATAAATAATGTCATCGAATTTCCTTTAAAATAAAACCGCAATTGTCACTCGCACACGTCACTTGTCATTGTCACTCGTTGTTCACTTGAACAGGTTGTTTTATTTAATTTCAAAGTTCGAGCGCTCCTAATGAAAAACCTTGTATTATTTATAGTTTAATAAAGCTGAAGAGTTTATTTGTTTGAACGCGCTTATATCTGGTCGTATTAAAAAAAAAACCTTTTTCATTTGACAGCCAGCCAGCATTATTCTTGAGGAAGACTAAGCTACTTATGTAACATCACGCTAGGATATTTAGGAGCCGAACAAAACAAAAATAGTGTCTATTATAGTGTATTGTATCTATAATTATTTTGCACCAATGACAAACCCATTTTACAAGCTTTTATTTAATTTGCAATTTATATATGTTTGTTCGGGTGGAATCTTGCAACTCAATTTTGAAGCAGATATCTTCAACCGATTGAGCTGAAATTTTGTATAGACGTTCAGTTTGGATGACAGTGTATGGTTAGCTGTGTGACGTTATTCTAAATCCAACATGGTGGAACACCCAAGATGGCGGACTAATTATTTTTAATGCATTCCTACAATATGGGCATCAAATTAAAGGGTTTGCTGAGACTATGTCGAAAAATATAGTAAAAAGTAAAAAATAAATTAAAATAAAAAAAACTTTTTAAAAATCAAGCTTTTATTTAAATGCACTAAAAAGAAAAAAAAATAACTTTTACTTTAAAACTTTTACTATCAACTTATAACGTCAATACACAATTTATATGATATAAAAGTTTGTCGCGAGATTTACTTGTATAAATAAACAAGTAAATTAAATAACTTGATGTGATTGATTTTAACTATTAATATTTTCAAACTAAGTAAATACGAGTAATTAAATCTCGCGACAAAACTTGTTTTTTAAAAAATATTTTTTCTTTTAATTTATGTTCATGTCCGTTCCAAGCTTGCCTGGAAGAGATCGTAGGAAGCAATGCGACGGGGCGGCGGAGGAACAAGAAATTTCACGGAATCGAAGTTGCGGGTAGAAACTTGTCTGTTATAAAAAAGCATAACCTTATCATTTTTCAGTAACTTTCCTTCACAAATTACCTGATTATTTATCTTAAACTTTCAACTGCCAAATTATAGAAAAGGATTATGTACTTTATAAAAGTAATGCTGATAAACAGAGCCAGACAGGCAGGCTTTGTAGACTATATAACTAATCTTGATAATAACTTAGCTAGTATTCTAAGCCTTTAAAATAGTACCCAAATCTTAAGGCATTAATCGGTTTTAAATTCTGCTAAGTGAAAACGAATTTCAGTTGAAGGTTTCCATTTATTTATGTAGAGGGTAAGTCCTTAAGAGTACCTAGGTGAAAATCTACAACTTTACAGGACTGACAAACTAGAAGTATTAATTAGTTACTAGTAATTTTTCTAAGAGAGCAGCGGTGGCCCAGTTGTAACGGCCACAACTTACGAGTAAATTATTATTATTAACTCCGGTCGTAGGTTGGAACCCAGACAGGCGCTTTACTTTGTGTAAATTACTTCATCACAACTGCTCTCAAAACGGTGAAGGAAAACATTGTGAGGAAACCGGCATGTCCTAGAACCAAAAATTCGAAGACGTGAGAAGCGTGGTGGATTACGGCACACTCCCTCTCATCGAGAGGAGGCCTGTGTCCTAGCAGTGGGAACATTATAGGCTGATTATGTATGCATAGTATGTAATGTTTCTATATTAAATCCTTACTGAAATGAACTCATTCGGATATGAATACGATCAAAATACTCAAAGCAGTTTTGAGCTTTGCGCAATTAAAAGTCGTTCACATTAACGCCTCTGTTCATCAACGTTCAAACCACCGCGCCGGTTAGGTATTTAAACAGTCGGTTATGTTAAATTTCCTTAGGAAATTATAAATATAGATCTGATTAAATATTTATTCACTTGATTTTACTGTTGTGAACACAAGGCTAAAAAGATGGTAGTATTGTCGCGAACGCTAATCTTCTGCCTAACCCTTAACCAGAAAAACAGCCGTGACGTTATATTTTGCACTATGTATATGTGCTGGTTGTAGAATATGGACCTTGGTAGTAGGCACCTACATTTTATAGTCTACTAGCTCCTGCCCGCGGCTTCGCCCGCGTTGTATGTCATATATGTTTATGTAATCATCACATCATATCAGCCGCACGACACCCACTGCTGGGTATAGGCCTCCCCTAAGGATCTCCACGACGATCGGTCCTGCGCTGCCTGCATCCACTGGCTTCCCGCGACCTTCACCAGATCGTCGGTCCACCTTGTCGGGGGCCTACCCACTGAGCGTCGTCCGGTGCGCGGTCGCCATTCCAGAACCTATGTAATAATAAGTCTAATAAAGCCTATGTGCTTCTACATGGTTCAAAGTATTACCATAGCCGGAACAAACTAACAGACACAGACAAAAAAAAAAAATGTTTTTTTTTTTGTTATAATGTGTTTTTTTGTTAAGGACCGTATATAATTTCATATGCATTAACCAGCTCGATGGACGGACGTCCTTAAGAAGGTTGCTGGGACGGACTGGATGCGGAAGGCGGAGGACCAGGTGTTGTGGCGCAGCCTGGGAGAGGCCTATGTCCAGCAGTGGGCTGCGATAGGCTGAGTTGATGCAATAACTAAAGAACTGTCATTTTGACATTACAAAATTACATTTCAATTTTATTTAGTGAAGAGGTATACAGGTTCTATAATGATTTGTACGTAGGTAATCATTCTAAACAACACAACTTGTAGTGAAGTCTGTTTGTAGGTAAATAGGTACAACAATGAAATTAACATTGATGCTGTTAGCGATAATCATGAAAATTAACACATGGATTCGTCCCTAGACCTCACATTACTGACCCAATACAGCTACACCCTTTGTTTCAATAAAAGCATCGTTAAAAATGACGACAACAAGATAATTAAGATTATTCTAATTATAATTTTATGTTTAAGGTCAATTTTATGTTATTTGATTTTTGATGTTATTTTTTAAACTTTCTTTATTCACTTTACTTTACACTTGTTTCTCTTGTTTTCCCTAGGTACGCCAAAACTGTCAAATTTTCCCAATCAACTTTGAACCTAATGCTTTACGATAAAGTTGAAAATCTTTTAAAGAAATTTGACTTGATGTGCTGTCGTCTGTACTTAGTTATTAATTTTATAGTAGGCATAGTGCTTATGGTATTAATAAAATCTATAAGAAATTCTTACACTAACCTTAGATTTAAGTAAAACCATATTATAAAATTGTAACAGTGTCAACAATTTTATAGAAAAAATGAAAAAATCCTGCTTTGAGTGAGTAAATAAAATAACATGAAAATTAAAGTAACTATTATTATTAAGTAAAGTAACTTTAGAGTCATTAAAGGTAATTTAACTTTAAATTTAAAAAATTTAAAAGCTTTGATTCAAAAGTTCTATATTATACAGAGTTCTTATCTATCTTTTAATTGCTCTTTATCGGTTTATTTTCCCAATTATTTTAAGACCGCATGATTATAAAAGCATAATCAGCCTATAGCTGGGACACAGGCCTCCTCTCTGTGAGAGGGCATGGGCCGTAATCCACCACGCGGGCCCGGTGCCGGTTGGTAGATGTCGCATGTCTTCTGCCAGCACTGCGCTCAATAAGGTTTTAGGATTTTATAAGGCTTCGAGCAATTTATAAATCTAAACTTTATGTCGACTTAATTATCTTACGTCAAAAACTAGAGAAAACATAAATAATTAACAAGGTGCTGAGGCTGGATACTAATTATTTTTATAAAACCATTTTATTTTGTGCCTAGAACGATTTGTAATCTAATTGGACAGGCAGGCTTTTCAATTTGCGGTGAAACCCACTACTACTTTATTATATTTAAGTATTTTAAATGTTAACAAAATATTATGCCAACCTACGACCTTTTGGAATAATTGCGTGCAATTTTTTTTATTTTGTAAGTGAAAACAAACAGTAGATTGTATATTAAAAATAAACGGGTTTTGTTAATAGTCTCTGGTACCTGTTTTATTTGAAAAATATAGAAAACAAGGCTCTATATTTTTTTAAGGTTCTGCAAAAACTGCCTACACAAGTACTTAGCTCGTTTTCAATTTATAAACAGCACTTCAGTTGGCAGTAACATAATTGTCAAATCATATCATTATAGCAATCTAACGTAAGTGCACGTTTTGGTAAAAGAATAATCCAAAAGAAAATATTTTTTTTTCTAAGTAAGTATGAGGAAATATTTGTTGAAGGTGCTTTTCCTACTGCATCACATTATGAAAAAATAACATAACATCACGCCTTTAGATAATTCCCGATGGGTTTAGCAGAGGTGTACCTAGAGTACACCCACATTTCTATTATGTTTCTGTCCCATGTAAACGAGCACTAATCCTGACTCCAGGCTGCTATTCCTATTGGATAAACCCAATAATACTTTACCCGAACTGAGAATTGAACTCAGGACCAGGAGTCTATTGAAAAATAGAAGAAAATAAAAAGGAGATAGAGAGTAATTGTTATTTAGAGGTGCCTGCGTTTCATTTCAGTTCCCCATAAATTGGAAGCTGATATCATAATAAAGTTTTTTTTTATTATGACGTAATATCAATCTACCTTTGATACCGCTTCTTTATTTTGCACGAGCTTAAATAATTTTATAGTCTTTCAGGAGTTTCAGGCGTTCGGGTACCTTTTACGCCAGGCTGTATCCCTTGTACATCATGAAAATGTATTTTTAGTTTTTACTTTACAGGCATACCTACATAACAAAACATCGCGCCTGTAATTCCCCGTAAGGGTTAGGCAGAGGTGCACCTATAGAAACCCACATTTCGCCAGTTATGTTTAAGTCCCATGTAATTGGGGGCGAGCTTATTGCCATCAACTGGGCACAAATCCAGCCGGGCTGTTACTGAGAAATTCCTGACAAAAACACCCAATAACACTTTGCCGGACCTGCAAATTTAACCTAGGACGTGATGCTCAACAGTATCGCTTGCGACCACTTGCGACCAATAACGCAGTCAACAAGCATCTACTTTGGCCGCAATTACAATATAGGCACATCCTATACATATGTACATATGTTTAAGCAGGATGTGCTCAACTTAATTCAGTTCCGAGTCGACATAGCGTCGTAATTGATATCTTATTCAAAAGCACTTTGAGATAATCAAATTTAACTCAAACCGTAGCTAGATTAACACGTAATCAACAACATTGCATGATTAGAGATATACATCGTGCAATATAATTAATTGTAACTGAATATATACCATACTAAAGCGAATTACACGCGGGATGCGGAGAGGCTCGTGGCTAAATGATAACAGCCGCACGGGTCGATCGACGGTTAAGCTACGCTTGCCAGTCGGTTTGTGGATGGGTGACCACCCATAACATATCGAGACTCCTCCGTGCCTCGGAAAGCACGTTAAGCCGTTGGTCCCGGCTGTAATTCGTAGATCTTTGACAGTTGTTACGTACGGGTGGGTAGTTAAAGAACAAAAGTCTGACCAGCAGTCTTACCACCAGTCTTACCCAATAACTGGGTTATGGAGGTTAGATACGCAGGCACTCCATGTAAAATATTAGTATTCAGCTGCATCCGGTTAGACTGGAAGCTGACCCCAACATATATGAGAAAAGGCTAGGCAGATTGATACCGCGCGGGATTCGCCTCATTCGACCAGCGCTTTATATTGATTTGTATAATGATATGTTACGAAGCCTCTCTAAGTTTCAATTATGTTACGATAATACAGGATAGCAAGGTCATCGACGCGCAACCTGTTACCATGGATTCAGCACATGATTCTGAACCCATGGGGGTTCAGAATCATGTTCATCACCCCCAAACCGAAACCATGAATCCAACACGACTCTATAATATGTATAACGTCGAAATTTTTCATCGATTATTAATAAAAAAATTTGCTGTTCCTATCATTTTGATCGCGTCGATTTTATAGTTTTCTACAAATAGGCAGATTTTGTTTTGATAACCGTCGAAAAATTTCTACCCTAGGGGGTCTAGAGTCATGTGCTGAATTCATGATTTCAGTTTGCGCGTCAATGCAACCCTGTATAATTTTCTTTTACATAGCTACCTTCTAGTAGATTGTTTAGGTTCTATTGACATTTCAGGTAGTATCTGTATCGTATATAAGTTTAGTATCTAAAGGATACTGTATCCCAACACCCACCCCCCAACCTAACTTACCTACATGACATTTAACCCTGTGTGTTCGTAAACGAAAATACTTAAAATAATATCGATATTGTGAGGTTGTGGATACACAAAGACTGTCTTAGCTCTGCTCCATTACACGTGAATATTTACATACATGAACGTGGTAAAAGAATATTGAACTCTGTATAGATAATTTAAGAGTCTTGTAGTACTCGTATAAACAAAAATGCGTAGAACGAATTTTATAAATCTTAGTTGTAATCGTTTTTTCAATCTGCTTAACTTTTTCCAACTATGTTGGGGTCGGCTTCCAGTCTAACCGGATGCAGCTGAATACCAGTATATTACATGGAGCGACTGCCTATCTGACCTCCACAACCCAGTTACTAGATGACATGATACTCCTTGGCAACACGTGATGTCAGTCTTTCGGGCTTCTTTACTATCCGTAACCGGTAACGACTGTCAAAGATCTACAGCCGGGATCAACTGCTTCACATGCTTTCCGAGGCCTGGAGGGGTCTCGGTATGTTATGGATGGTCACCCATCCACGGATCAACCTCGGCAAGCGTTGCTTAACCTTGAAGATCGACCCGTGCGACTGTTATTATTTATCCACGAGCCCCTTCAAATCTTTTGTTATTAGATACTTATAACATCAAACCTTAATTTTCATAACGTATATACGAGTATATGTAGGTCACTCACCCATTCCCCAGAAGACAGTAGCAAAGAACGCCACAAGGATGCGGCTTCCGCTCGAAGGTATGACCTCCATACCACCTGCTATCCGGTACCCGACGCACACCATACCACTACACTCCTCCTTAGTTCACAGCTCAACACAGTACAACGTAGCCACAGTCACTCCTTTAGCTCACAATATTACGGGTGTTAGTTCGCCACACAATCACACACATTTTATGTCAATCCCACTTTCCACTGAACCTGGAGCTTAAAAAAGGAGCTTATTTTCGTAACACGCTCAAATGCGCTCACAGTAAGCGTATCATGAGTATTTCAAATATAATACGACAAGCATGATTTGCTTACAAATAAAAACAGAGATCGCCAGACAGATTAACATTTTGGTGAACTTTTACGAATTCTTTTCCGATGATTGATTTGGATTCAAAGTCTTGAATCGTATTTGGAAACAAGCGTTTTGAATGAATTATGTAGCGCTTCTATAATAACCTTTTAACCGAATAGAATAATACCTTTATTCAGATAAATAACGTATATTTGATTAAATTTGCAATTTCAAAGCTTTAATTTACGCACCATTCCAAAAAGCTTATTAGATTTTATCCAAATACATTCCCATCCAAAGAGACAACGTGTTTTATGTACGACTCAAATATTGCGAGGGAACAACTTGTGTCCGCAATTCAAGTTTTTCTCCTGAAACTTGTAACAAGTTCTGGAAGTGTTTTGATTATTTTTTCGTTACATAAAAAATGTATTGTTCTGGCAATAGCAAAGGCAATTTAGTAAAGCAAATATTGTTATTTTAATATACAAATTAGTTTACTGTGCTAATTAAATTCGTGTTGTTTTTGTGGTAATCAAATTGGAAAGTAATAACATATGGTCTGGCGTTGTGTTTGGCAATGTTAATGAGAGTCGTGGGTTCGGAGTTCGTAGTAGTGGAAAGTTTGAAGGGCGCTACGACAGCTGGAACATAAAGGATGAGTGAGGCGACATGAAACACAGCTGTCACCGATCGCCTCTGACCAATCTCGTTGCTGGTTCTTTGTCCTCTGTTTCAACTTTACATTTATTCGGGTTGAAAGCCGAGCCTTTCACAGCTCTTATCATATTGACGCAGACGGAACATTTAATCCTTCAATTAGGGCTGCCCTTTTCAATATCAGGCCCTAAAGACGAATTTCGAAAGTGAGTAGGTAACCGCCTTTAGTTATCTACCTACCTACAGAGAGAAATAGGACACCGTTGGACTAAAACTCGGGGTATTTTACAAAATTATGTAGCTCATTCAACAAGCTTCAGCATTTTTACATTGAAAATCAAACTAAATCAACAAATATTTAACAACAGATTAAATGAAATGTTGAAACAAGTCTCCAGCCATTTGGTGAATTTGTATAACCATTGCATTCTCGGAATACATGTTTCATTAATACTGTTAAAGTGGAAATAAATAAGAGAAAACCAAGTTTATTACCATATAATTAATCCTTTACCAACCTATTCCTTCAAGCCAAAAATGGCGTACATAACTATTTAAAATGTTTTAAATATCGGTTCTCTGGCCTGAATCTAATAAGGTGGGGTGAGGTAGATGGCTAGTCTCCACTGAGATTAGCTACCTTGACCGAAATTCAGTCTGAAGAACTATTTCTTAAGGATTTCTGGAGCTGACATCAAACTCGCGTATATGAATAGCTATACATTTCGTTCGCTACTTTGCTCTTGTGACACTTTATTCTCTTTTTCTTTACTTCTTTTGTCTATGCTATGCTGAATATAACCAAGTCCGTTAATTGTTGAAAACTTTCAAATGAAGAATTCTCCGATTCACTTATGTAAACTGTTCTTCATCGTAACGTTTTAAACCTTACCTACTTAAGTAAAAAGCTATTTATTTTATTCTGCGTAGGTAGAAGCGCTAATGGGGTACTTCTCACACATTGACTTATCTCGAGATGGGGGGCCATTCAAGCAAAGGACCACTTTATTCGTGGTTTTTATTTGGTCTGCAAAATCATCAAGAAATAAAAATAATCATGAAAATCGACATAGTAAACTCTAATTACAGGGTGGCAGGGATTTTCATGCGCAACCTGTTACCATGGATTCAGTAAATGATCCTAAACCCCATGCGTAGATTTTTTTCGTAGGTAATACAAACAAAAAACGGCAGTTTCACAGAAAAGGTCAAAATGACCATTCATTTTGACCTTTTCTGGTAAACTGCCGTATGTTATTGTGAAACAGCTAGTTTTTTTTTTTATAATCGACGAAAAATTACTACGCTGGAGGTCTAGAATCATGTGCTGAATTCATGGTTGCAGTTTGCATGTCGATGCCCCTGACAACCTGTATTAAGCCAAAAATATATTTTCGAACACAGAGCTTCCTTCTTTTTCTGTTGGTAAAAAAACAACTAGGTAAGTATACTATACGTTGAACACTACTTAATGACGGTAATAACCACGCCTTTTCACCAAGTGTGTTCCAATACATTAGTAGGTGTGTAGGAGTGGAGCCTCATCAATCGACAGAAATAGCGAGAAAAGAGAATCCCTCACTAATTGAAGGCTTTGTAACTCCGCACAGCCTGTAGAATACCGTCGGATTCCTACAGGATGTGCACGTACGTAATACGTAAATAAATTAATAACGTTTATTATTACTCGTAAATAAATGAACAACTTAATTATGATTTAGATTCAAAATTGACTCGACAACAGTTGTGGTTTGTAACGTAATAATATTACAATAACATTAGAAAGTTTAACTGGATATAGTTAATTACATTATGACCAATTAAATTTCGTTAATTCCGCACCATTGTTGCTGTTCATTAAATTATTATTTAGGTATCATAACAAGCTTTTAGGGGGTTATTGTACGTAACTATAACGAATATTAGCATCCATAAAGATAAGTTTATTTAACTGTCACTAGACACGCAAGCAGCATCAGGTATGAAACCTGTAAAATATAACAATCAGGGGCCTATTTGTTATAACTAACGATGAGACATCTTTGTCAAAAAATTACAAAATTGACACGGTTTATGCGACAAGTAATGTTTATTGAAGCACTGAAACTATTAAGAAACTTGTAAAGTGGTACGATTGCCGCCTGTCACCTGTCTCTTGTCGGTTTTTATTAGATAAGCCCCTGGGATGGTTTTAGCATAGGAAATGTATATCAGTCATTGGTTTACAGAATTTGCAACAGACGAAACTTCGACCTGCACCTGAAAAGGCTCTGTCTAGGCAATCGGAACACCAGGTGCAAATGAAAACTTTCTGGGATTAGAATGAACTTGTAAATATTTTAATATGTAAGATACATGAGTTTTTAGTAACCAGTCCGCAAACTGTAACGTAACGTGTTAAGCATATCATTGATATGATATGAGACCCTGTAGCGAAAAAAAATTTCGTCGCTTACATTAAAAATATTAGTTGTTCCATACATTTTAACCGCGTAGGTATTGCACTTTTCTATAAAACAGCAGTTTTTTTTTTTTTGATATCCACGAAAATTTTCTACGCTAGGGGACTTAGAACAACGTGCTCAATTCATGGCAGTTTGCACACTGGTTAAAAATGTCCTGTTTAAGTTAGGTACATATTCAAATATTTAAGTACAAGGATATAGTTAGTGTACTGGTATTTTTTTTTCCTGTAGTTACACATGTTTAACGTTTAATAAACGACGGCAATCCTGTAAACACGTTCTAAGCGTCAGTGAGAAATTAGTGCTGTCACATTAAATTTGTCATCTACAACTACATGTAACAAACAATTATAAATAATGGGCGTGTAGTCACGACCACACTATGTATGTCACGTTTCCTTACAATAAAAAGAGGTCACATCCCGTTTTAAAAAACAGAGCGTCATAGAGAATACTACAACTATTCTGAAAGTAGCCTATTCTCACAGTGTCAGTGGGCTGTTATAACGACCCTTTAATTAGCAGCGTACCTATGCAGCGAGTTATTGAAAAACAACACAACACGTTGCTGGGCATGTGGGTAGGCGGGTAGATCACTGAACAAAAGAAGGCGACACAAAGAGCAATGGAACACATTTTGCAGAGCGCGTCGCTCCGTGTCCCATATTTCCTAACGAGATGATATGCCAACGTTTATTCTTCATGCTTCACATGAATTGCGCCACCAATGCATTTTGTTCGTGTAAATACATGATACTTTCTCTCCTACTTGGTTATTTTATGCTTTTTAATTTTCCTGTCGTCGTCCGCTGAAACGGACCGTTTTTAATGAAGCTACTCGAAATGATTGAAGGGGTTGAAACCTTGTTATATTCTTTAAATTAAATATTTTACTTTTCCCGTCTTCATTGTAGTAAATGGTTATCATAATTAACCTTGTTTACTTAACGATGAACAAGCTAGCTTGTAAACTTGTAGGGTGTAATTAAGATGGGTAAATGAATTATGTAATCAGTTAGTATTTTGGAAAGCTACAGATTCATACGAGGGCTGCTGAGGATAGAGCAAATATAGCCGCTACTTCTACCCTCACGTAATATAAGCTTGGCTACATAGATTATGTGTATTTATCCAGGCTTTAGGGCTGAGATCCCGATTCTATGTGCGGCCTGTGTTTTAGGTTTTTATTTCTTCGTCCTATCTTCGTTCCACTTTCGGACTTTACGGAAAACCCTAACTTTTTTCGTTTGAAGGCAGCCTTTATCTTTGAAGTGTACGTCTTAGAAATATATGTGAGAGTACCTAGTTAAAACTGTGGGTCTGTTATAACCAAATAAATCTTCATAATGGCCAACCCGCAGCTCCACTAGACCAAATAAAGAGAGGAAAATTTTGGAATTTTTAAAAGTATATTTGTTAGCCCGTTTCTAAAATAAAACGAATACTTTAATAACAAATTTTAAGTAAATCATTGTATTAGGAAGCCCTCAGTGGTCGAGCTTCACTTGACTGGTTTTATGATACCTGCTTCAAGAAGTTTCTGTCAAAAATAAACAAAACATTCGGAAATATAACAATATATAAATAAATATATAAATCTTATTTACCGTCAAACGGGGTGGATAGGGTTTTAACATTGAAATAATATAGTTGGTTGCCAAAAAAGACTAATGTATGTGTGTGTGTGTGTATTATCATTAACAATTAAGTGCCCTTGTTGGCAACTAACCACCCCTGCACCCCTATTCACCCCGCTTGTGGGTACCATTTAAGTAATTACCATTATCATCTTACATTTACAAATAAAAAGAGTTAGTAAAACTGTGTACAAAACCTTGAGGCTTTTTTTACCTGCGGAAATACTCGGCACTAAAATATGAAAAATAATAATTTTCAACATTTAATTGGGTAATGCCAACGAAAATAAGCTCCGGTAAAATGTAATGAACAACCGTAAAACCTTTTTATAACAAAATAGCTCGTTTCCACATTGGCTGCTTGTTTTAAAAACACCAATTAGCAGGCTTGGCCAGCTACGTTGTGTGATTTAAATATTGAACCATAATAATCTCATCCAATTATTTAAAACAATGGCTTTCCCGTTCAATTCGGTTCCCCGTAAAGTTAATTATTTTAAGAAAATTTTGATCGATGCTCAAAATTATGCTGAAGCTTCATCCTTTCTTCATCTTTCCAAATTCCTGGAAACTTCGCTAAAGGCAGATTTTTATCAGGACTGACATTTGTATTTTTTATCAAAAGAAAAGTTGTTGAAAGGTCTAATTTTTTTTATTAAATCTCTTTTGTAAAGCTATCTGACGATCCAATCGACATTAAAAGGCTCTTTGTATTAACTTGTGCGGTAATGTCTACCTAATGAAACTTTGTCGTGGAAGAAGTAAAACTTCACTATAAAGTTATACACTGTTATCTAAGACTTGTGTTTTAAACTATCTGCTCACAGGTCTGGTTGTGTGAGTACGAAGATACATGATACTTTTTCCTATGTGGCTATGCGTATTTTTTTTCTACGTTCATAAATATTAATGATTACAAAACTTACGTATAGGATTGGTATAGCCTACTGCGTCACAAACTAATAAGCTTAGGTCAGCACTCTGATTGCGTAAGTGTGTTACGCAAATGTAGGAACACTGAAATGGAAATGGACAGGTCACATGATGAGAGCATATATGGAAAAAATGGTCCAAAATGTCACAGAATGGTACCGGAGATTTGGAAAAAAACGTAGAAGAAGACAAGTGACAAGATGGAAGGACGATCTGCAAAAAGGTTGGCATAGAACAGCTTTGGACAGGAATAAGTTGAGGGAAATAGATGAGACCTATGTCACAAGACAGCCAGACCTGATAATTTACGATTGAAAATTAAAAGACAAAATGTTATTGGTATGTGTACGAAGAAGAGGAAATAAAGGCATTTTTTTTACCTATCTACCTAAAAAAGATATGAACTAGCACTTAATAGTTCCGTTTCTAAAAGCTTTTTACTGTAGGCTATACCAACGTCGTTAAAGAACACAAACATTAGTGAGTTATAACCAATCGTATGCGGAAAAACAAAAGATTGCAAGAAACTTTGCCTAGTAACCCCCTACCGCCTGATATGTACCAAAGTCACGGAATAGATCCATTTCGTGAAGACCGACCCGATCGAACAAGGACACGTGTAGTAAACGACCTGATCATTCGCGCCGAAGACGATAACCACAGACTGAACCCAAACGCAAACGCAAAACGCAATTAAAGCTACTTCCGCAAGTAGCTGCTTTACAGTGAAAAGTACCTCATAAGCCATTTAAACAGGGGGTTATATCAGTTTCATGTTAGATAGTGTCTTGAAACTTTTATACATTTAGTTTAAAGGACACACGGAGCGATAAAACTTTGAGATTAGCCCACGTCGTTTATTTCTCTGGGTGCTGTAAGAGTTATAAGTACGTTTGTAGATCTTACCTCTGCCGTGCAATGACAATACAGTGTATCTTTAGATACATACAGTATTTCATGGTAACACGTATTGTAAACACATCAAAAATTCAAAAAAAAACCTGACACATTGTTTGTAAATAATTTATGGCCATTTCAAAAAAAAAAAAACAGGAAATTGCGGTTGTTTTTTAGGAACAGTGTATAAACGATAAATGTCTTATTTCTGTAAGTTGGTTTGTACAAACACTTTTACACGCCAATAATATTAAAAAAACCAGATGAGGTCGGCGTTTCCTATTTGACTACTCTGAGAAGAAAGGCCAAAACAAACTCAGAGGTCACAGTCTCTTTTAAAGTCCTGACATAATCATGGTCCGATCATTTGAGGACCATGTAGATTGGTGTCTGAAATGGTCTTTTAAGGTAAGAACCATACAGATTTGAGTGGACCTGTCCAGTCAGTGCACGCATTTGTCATTAATCGTGTGGCTCAGAACTTAAGGTATTAATGAGTGTATTGCCATTGCACGGCAGTTCTATAATAATCCTACTTCCTACTATGTATATCCTACTCCTATTAATATTTTAAATTTGTTGAAAAATTTGGATGGATGGATGTTTGTTACTCTTTCACGCAAAAACTACTGAACGGATTTGGATGAAATTTGGCACACAGGTGGTTTATAACCAGGATTAACATATAGAATACTTTTTATCCCGATCTTCCCGGGACGGGATTGAAACTTATGCGGGTGAAACCGCGGAGCGCAGCTAGTATAATATTTTATTACCATTTTATTTATTTTACCATTTATGTACACACATATAAACAGACAAGAAAAACAGAACAGAAAAAATAGGTACAGAGGTGATGCTTATTTCACAAGAAATCTCTTCCAGCACACCCGAGACAGGACAATAGATACAGAGATGTAGATAGCGTGTGAAATGGTAAAGGAGACAAAAATAATATATACAATCAAAAACATTTCACTTAAAAACTAAACAAAAATTGCGAGAATATGTATAGGTACGCTTCGTCGGTCTACCAAGTGCATTTACCATGTGACAGTCAGTGGGTAGTCCTAACCAGATATTAATGATCTCCCCATGTTTGGGGTGCAGAGATCAGATGGCAGTGTCACTGTGTAAATTATAGGTAATTAGGGAGAGGTAGGAGGAGTAGGTGACGTAGGAGGTCGGCAACGCCAGGTTTTGACAACATGATAAAAAAATGAAGATTTCTTTATAATTAATTGTAAGTTTCATATTAATGTAGCGCACCTAACCCTACCGGAATAAATTCTCTAATTGATGGTGAAAACCGTAACCGTAACCGTAACCGTCATAAAAATACGTTGCGTAGTTAAGACGAACACCGTGGTCACAAGACAGACACAAAAAGCGACTGCATTTTATAATAGGTATGACATTAAGCCACATTTGTTTTGATTGAGCCCAACAAAGTCAACCAAAGCCTTGTTGGCGCTACACCGATTAGTTAGGTTTTTACTAGATTAAAGTACTAGTTTTTGTTAACTACACAGAGTGATGGCAGTGAGAATATTGTAAGCAACAGCTAGAACAGCGGGGTAATTGCGTAACACACTAACAGTAGCAATGGCTTTCATTTTGACAGTTCCACAAAATTCATTGCGTTATTTACGTAGTTGAGCAGACATATTTTTCGAACATATGAAGCAATGGATTAGCAATATCCTTCAAAATGATTCAGATTGTGATTGATAGTGTGTTACGCAATTAGGTTACAGGTCCTCTGTTATTTAAAGGTTACCTGTACCCAAAATCTTTCATTTTACAATATGAACTTGTCTACTATTTAATATGTATTTGAAATGTAAACGAACTTATGTTTCGTAGGTGAACAAGTAGCAACCACAAATCTAAGACAATATCTATGTTAGCAACTAATTTTAAGTTTATTTCTTAGTAAGGAACATAAATTTAACATTTCTCCTACTCAGTCTATTCTTTGACGTTCACAATCCTCTGAGATAAAGCCGACGGGCGTTAGCGGCACGATAGAATAGATAACTTTGAGAATAATCTACCATAGAGTAGAAAGACTTGAAACATAGAAACGTTTGAAGTCCTATCTTGTCTATGGACAAAATCCGCTCGGCGTAAAATTGATCACTCGGGGAAGAGAAGTTTGTCAGTGAAACGATATTAATTTCTGACGTAATTGAAAGGGGTATTGACTTTATTATATTACTAGCCGTCCACCCCTGCTTCACTCGTGTGCAATGGCGAGAAGTCAAAACATCCACATTTCAGTTCTTTTAAGTTAAATATTAATGTGTTATACAAATAAGACCTGTTGGTGAAAATGGCATCAAAAGATGTTCCAAAATTTCAAAGGATTCTAGAAGATCTAGGCTGTTACACAGACTGACATGAAAAGCGACTTTGTTTTATAATATTTAGGACTTACAGACATATAGAATATAGATTATGAAACTCCATTTGATTAAAATCAATTTAGAACGATATTGATCAATACGTAATTAGTTATTCAGGCTGTAGCGGTGTACCTTCAAAGATCTGATATTAATAAGATCGAAATGAAGTTGCCTATGTTATATTGAATGATGATAAATTCGCTAAATTACGCAACATAGTAAAGAAGTTGTTTTGTGGATAGTCGAAGGTCCAAATGATTGCACGTGTATTATTACAAGCTTTTATGTAACTTGCTTTTGTTAGTTAGTATGTTAGTCTCGTTTCAAGGGTGAACGTGGGGTCCTGGGTTCGATTCCCGGGTCGGACAAAGTGTTATTGGGTTTTCCATTAGGAATTTCTTAGTAACAGCCCGGAGTTTGGAAGTTGGCGGTTTAATACCCCCGTGCCTTGGAAAGCACATAAAGCCGTTGCTCCTGCGCCTGATCACCCCCCGTTCTTGTCGGATTGCCGTCCCATCGGACTATGAGAGTAAAGGCACAGAAAGTGCACCTGTGTTTACGCACACACTTATACACTAAATATCTCCTGCGTACGAGTACTTTGCTAATCTCCGTTGAGATTGACCACAGTGACCGAAATCGGTCGGGAGGCTATTTATTATGTATTGGTCAAATCTTGCAAACTGAATTAAAACTTCTACATGTTCGTAATCCCAATATCTATGAAACTTCAGACTATCGCATATTAAATTATTCAAACTTTCGTTACGTTTAATAGTTTATGCCCATAGCAACCACGGAAAGGACTAACTTGTAATAATAATGACAGGTTCGGCAGAACCCATGGGTAATTATTCCACAAGTTGTCCTTATTTTAGTAACGCCTAGAAAGGACAGAGTCTTCTGTAAAGACTTAGGACAAGATCTATAAACGTTACTTAGCATGGCTAATAGTACGAGAGAGTAACAACGCTACTAGTGCAAGACAGAGACGGGAACATCTCTAAGTCAAAGCTCGAGCTGAGTAACGTTTATAGATGTCAACTAAGACCCATTACCCTACTCACTGCAAAGGGCAGCAAGCTTAACCTTAGGAACACAGATGTGTTCCTAAGGTTCAATTGAATTGAATTCTCTATGAGATCATAGAGAATTCAATTCAATTAGGGTTTGAAGATAAGGCTGTCGAAACGTGGGTGAAAATGTTGACTTCGAAATCCATGCACACATTCCCCGAAGAGGTATGCAGAATTGAGGTGAACGCCAACAATTTGCGGGGAAAAAAACCATGTGAAATTATATTTTCCAGTAAAGTTAAGCAAGAGATAATAGAGATATGGGTGATACATCTACTAGATGGCTCTGTAGTACCTACAATGTTATCTGTCTGTGTGATTAATACACGGTGTGGGGGACATCGAAACTGTTATCATGAATTCAGCACATAATTCTAGAACTCCCCAGCGTAGAAACTTTAAGCCAGGTGGTTCTAGAACTCTCTTACCCTGTATACACGGTGGAAGGGGACATCGACGCGCAAACTGTGCCATGAATTCAGTATATATATAACTCTAGATCCACCTGACTTAAAGTGGAACCATAAATCTAGCACATGATTCTGGACCCCCTAGTACAGAAATTTTTCATCTGTTAACAAATAAAATGTCAGCTATATCATATAAAACTGCAAAACCTACCTACGCGGTTAAAATGTTTGAAACAGCAATTTTTTTTTAAATAACTGACGAATATTTTCAACGACATTTGTTTACTTTGTAAGGTATTCTATTATTTTAATTATTGTGAATGTGAATACTATGTGGTTCATTTAATTTATATTATTTTGTATTTTTCTCTTTGTTCTGTTAGTTTTTGTCATGGTCTGGCAGTTTGAGTATATTAATGTGGCCTACCCAAATGTCTTTTCTATGGTATTGTTCGTCGAATCGTTGAGCTCCTTAAGTTTTGGGTTGATTTCTGACAAATGCGTGCACTGACTGGACAGGTCCTCTCAATCTGTGTGGTTCTTTCCTCAATAGACCATCTCAGACATCGATCTACATGGTCTTCATATGATCTGACCAAAATTATGTCTAAACTTTAAAAGAGACTGTGACCTCTGTGTTTGTTTCGGCCTTTCTTTTCAGACTAGTCAGATAGGAAACGCCGGCCTCATCTAGTTTTAAAATATTATTGACGTGTAAAAGTGTTTGTACAAACCTACTTACAAAATAATAAATCATTTATCACTTATCATTAATGCTTTCAGAATCATGTATTGAATCCATGGTAACAGGTTGCGGGTCATGTCTCTTAGACCCTGTATGTGAGGCTGTAACGGATCCTTAATAATATATGTATTACAAACGAATGAAAGGAAAATGTAACGTGGCTGCCGCTGTGATGGCAATGCGTGGCGGCGGGGTGCGGCGGTGAGAGTGGTTTCGTTTTTCTATGTAGATTATAGTAAACCCTATTTACACAGCTCTAGTAGCCCAATGCAACCATAAACATTCCATTGGCACAATTTCATCACAACTATGTAAATAATCCCGGCCATTTAGGCTGTCAAATTATATTATAATTGCTTTTTAATTAGTCAAGCGATTTCAGACCAGCCGGCCCTTCTACAGGACATTCCGGTTATATTGAATGCTCTGAAACGAATTTAGTCGTGAGGTAGAAGCGACGATAAAATTTATCTGGGTGTAAAAGCAATTAAATAAAATGTGTTTAACCGATTCATTAAACATAGGCACAATGGTCCGGATTGGAAGAATGTCTACGGTATTTTATGTGTTATTTTATGTAGATAGGCAGTGATTTACTGAAGAAAAAGGGGAGAGAACCGGCCAAAGGTCGATGTATCGGCAATTCGGCAGAAGGGGCCCGCCACCGCTGAATTCCGTAATGAAATCGACCACGTAATGGTGAACCTTTTGTTCTGCATTTTAATCACGCCACAATTGTTTCAGTGAACGTTTCGTTCAACTTACATCTGTCCCTATCTTTGGTGACGTAATAAAATGTACCCTCAACTCGGGTTCTTCTAATTACTTTTTTTTTAAATCTAATTAACAAAACCAAACGGGACCACCGTTTGGTTTTATTAATTACATTTTTTTACATATTGATTGTTTACTTTAATCGGCTTATTTTTTTTTTTTTTTTTTATTCTATGTTTTAAGCACGTTTTGCTTCACACGCTCTATCAAAGCAATTATTTTGAACACATTAAACATGATTAATGTCCCTGCCGTTATTACAAATGCTTAGGATTTTTTTCCCACATAAAACTGTCAACAGGCTATGTAAATGTCCCTATAAGATTTACAACAAAATTAATGACAACACATCGATACCTACAAACACCCATTGAAACTGTTCCGAGTCCTTCAAAAAGTTTTCCAGTTGTTGAAACTCGCACAAAAAGCGGTAAACTTAATCACTTCATAGTCCGCAGTGTTTATGAATTAATTTTATTAAAACTTCCATCTGGGGACGCGTCTAATTAACTAGGTCCGTCGGCTTATTTGTTGGACTGAGTTTTGACAGACGAGTGACGTAAATTTTAATAAGGGGGTAGGAGCGGCGGGAGAGCGCGGCGCGTTCCGTGCGGTCGCTCGCCGCCATGGCACTGCCCGCGCTCGGGCGTTCGGGTCGCTCCGCGCTCGCTCGGCTCGATGGCGGCGCGCGCCTGGCCCCGGCGCCCGCCCAGCCCGCTGCTAACTCCGATTTCCGTAGCGGGCTAAGCCGAAGCTTTCCTAGATTGTGTGGCCTTAGTGAACATTAATTACACCCAACTTAGTCTGATTAAACCTTGAGGAATTATCCGGATTGACAAAATTAACTTTTAACTTAGATTTATGTCGTTTTGTTCAACAATGTTAGGTCGCGGGCGGCGCAGAAACTTTCGTAATCCATAAAGGCAATATTGTTATAATTCATGGATGTATACGTTCCCACACTCATTTTCTTACGAGACCAAAACTTTGCCAGTATAATTCAAACTTAATTTAGCATGAAAATTTAGTTATGCTCTATTAACGATGTTATGTTAATTAATTAGCTTTTAGTATAAGGATACTTTCTAACTATTGACTTGTGTTGAAGATATATCGATATCAGACGTCATTCATTAAAACCCAATGAGTTTGTTTAATTAAACATTTTAATAATGCACATTTAGTCGCACAATAAAACAGAAAAAGCGAATTGAAAAGGTAATAACGTTAATTACAATTTCATTAGTTCAGCAAGATCGAGCGGGTGAGTCGTGAAGATTAATTACAAAACAACTTTACTGGCGAATATCCTCGAAGAATGTTGATCAAAACAAAATTTGTAAACGCTGCGAGCACGTCGGCACGGGAACTATTAAATTAACAATGCCCAACGGAATAATTATGAGGGCCAAATAGGGTACTTACTGTGAACATTGTAAAAGTATTAGTGAACCGAATAGAAGAGGCTGAAGTAGGTAATAATAAATTGTCATCAATCTTCAAGCAGCTGAGTGCTCCTCGTTTTGATTCGAATCGCACATGGCGTGAGTTGTAACATAATTCGCAAAGCTTTCGGCACAGTTATTATGAGCAGCTGCACACTACCTGACGGATCGCGAACTTGACCAATTAAAACTTTGACAATAATAGTACCTACGAATTATTTTGTGTCGATAAATACGTTCCATTTCAGTATTGCTCAATTTTCGTTCGTTAGTTAGGCACAATAAATTAAATAAGCGAGACCAAAATATTTGCGCTCGGATAGTAATTAATTTATTAGAGGCCTCCCCTTAACTGTAATTTAAGGGCAAAATTAATAGTTATGAAACGTATTTACCAATTTTGGGCGAAGCGATAGAATAGCGCAATACAATGATAATAATTATGTTATCAACGGAATATTAAGAAAGGAAAACGTGTAACATTTATTCGGATATTAATATAAAGTAAATAAAACAATATTTCCTCGTAGACAGTCGTAATAATAAGTTTTGGCAGAAGATGTGACTGTAGCCATATTCCTTGAGAAAAACACGAACTAGGTACGTTTATTACTTACTACTGCGCTGTTCGTAACATTTCCTTTTAAACTGTTGGCTAGTAGGTACATTGTACGTTTCGGTTTGAATGATATTAAAAATTATAACATTCGAAATTACAAAGCAAAATATAGGTTATCCCTATGGACCATTGTTAGCACATGTTGCAGAATGAGTTATTATTTTCCGACACGCATTATTTATCGTTGTCCCAATCCCAATACAATTTTTTCACTGTCCAACGTGTACATGTACATGAACCGCTCTCCTTCGTATGTGGAAACACTTGAGTAATATACGGTGTCGTAGACAGTAGTCGCCAGGTATCTGCCTATCTTTTATATTTATTTACGGTTCAAAAGGTATTTATCGTCTAAAAAGTAATAACTATTTAAATGCCTGACCCATTTGTGGAAAATATGTTCAGAATAATGAATTTTATTTTATCAGAGCAGCTGTGGCCCAGTGAGCAGTGGTGGCGCAGTGAGCAGTGTTGGCCCAGTGAGCAGTGGGGGCCAATGAGCAGTGGTGGCCCATTGAGCAGTGGTGGCGCAGTGAGCAGTGTTGGCCCAGTGAGCAGTGTTGGCCCAGTGAGCAGTGGGGGCCAATGAGCAGTGGTGGCCCATTGAGCAGTGGTGGCGCAGTGAGCAGTGTTGGCCCAGTGAGCAGTGTTGGCCCAGTGAGCAGTGTTGGCCCAGTGAGCAGTGGGGGCCAATGAGCAGTGGTGGCCCATTGAGCAGTGGTGGCGCAGTGAGCAGTGGTGGTCCAGTAGAGCAGTGTTGGCCCAGTGAGCAGTGGTGGCTCGGTGAGCAGTGGTGGCTCAGTGAGCAGTGGTGGCCCAGTAGAGCAATGTTGGCCCAGTGAGCGGTGTTGGCCAAGTGAGCAGTAGTAGCCCGGTGAGTAGTGGTGGCTCAGTGAGCAGTGGTGGTCCAGTGAGCAGTAGTGGTGGCGCAGTGAGCAGTGGTGGTCCAGTAAGCAGTGTTGGCCCAGTGAGCATTAGTGGTGGCGCAGTGAGCAGTGGTAGTCCAGTAGAGCAGTGTTGGCCCAGTGAGCAGTGGTGGCCCAGTGAGCAGTAGTGGTGGCACAGTGAGCAGTGGTGGTCCAGTAGAGCAGCATGTCCTAAGACCCGCGTGGTAAATTACGGCCCACTCCCTCTCACCGAGAGGAGGCCTGTCCCAGCTTTGGGAAAATTATAGGCTGATTATGCTAAAGTGTCAACGAACACATAGAAACGAAGTAGGTACTGTGTAACTACAGTGATATCGATTGAGATGTGAACCAAATATTTCAATAAACACTTTATTTAAAGCATTCGAATGAAAGGGCTCACGAAGTAGGTTCACATTAAACATGTTTATGATATTGTCGGCTCCTGTGTTTATAATAAAGCTAAGATTAATGGCGCGAGCGCAGCTGACGCACCCGGCCGCGCCTGTCCAACATCCTCGTTAGATTTTTTATATACACACTCGTCCTTTTATTCGGTAGCCGACCGCACACGCCTCACGCGTTTTATTGCTTCTCTTTCCGATCTAACAGGGCGAGCATATTTGTACATTATTTGCTGTAAAAATATTACTTATATTGCTCAGGTTCCACGGGTAGGTAACTCATTTTGACTGCCACTGCTGAGCATGAGGTACTGGGTTCGATTTCCAGGGTTTTGCAAAGTGTTATGGGTTTTTCCATCAGGAATTTCTCAGTAGCAGCTCGGTGTCTAGAATGGAGTCCGGTTGATGGCAATAGGCTCGCCTCCTATAAACACGAGGCTTAAACATAACTGTCGAACTGGTCGGTGTAACTACACGTTCACCTCTGCCTAACCCTTCGAGTACAGGCGTGAGTTTATGAATAGAATAGAATAGAATAGAGTAATTTATTTGTCAAACATAGGTGATTATATTGACATACAAATGATTAATATTATTAAAAGCTATTCAATCTAGTATTAAATTACAATGACAACTTTATTACAATATACAATTATATAAGTATTTGAGTACATAATTGTTAAATTAACTCATGCATGCAAATTCAATTTTATTACGAATCAATCATTTATTCATGTCAAAATTTAATGTCAATAACTCAAGTCAAAAGATTAATATTAGTGTATAGTATTAAAGAATTTATGTCAGGATTATAATTATAGAAATTGGTCATTGAGAAATTCATCTACAGTATAGTAACATTTTTCAAGCAGTAACCCGGTAAGTGTTTTCTTAAACTTCTGCAATGGCATACATTTTATTTCATCAGGGCATCCTATTATACACCTGTAGAGGACCACCAAAGAAACTTTTCTTCATTAGAGAAGTTTTACATTTCACAAGGCATAATTCGTTCATGTATTGAGTACGCATCGGCGTTTTCTTTACTACACGTATTGTTTTAAACAAATGTGGATTTGTTTTTACAAACAATGCTGTTTCCAGGATGTATAGCGCTGCTAAGGGTAATATTTTGAACTTTTTAAAGTATGGGATGCAACTTTCTGTTGTTTTTAAACCACACATTCAGCGTAAGCATCTTTTCTGCATCCTGAAAACAAGTTCCCTATTTGATGACTGTCCCCAAAAAATAACACCATATCGCAGAACTGAGGCGACTAGTCCATGATAGGCTGTTAACAGTGTATCAGTGTTTACTTTTTTTGAAAGTTGAAATAACATATAAGCTGATTTACTTAATCGCTTGCAAATTTCTTCTAAATGAGGTTTCCAAGTTAATGTTATGTGTAACCTCCATAGCAAAGGGTCAAATAAAAAGCGTTATAAACAAAGCAAGTTCAACGCGTACGCCTGACAGATCGGTTGCAGACCATGGAAATATCAAATAAAAGTTGCGGACCATGTAGGAAAAGTTAGGGGCGGTGCGATCCATGAAGCCGCGTAGGACGGGTGCGAAACATACAAACTTTGCAACACCAATGCTTACTAGACAAATAAGGGATTCTTTGTTACCCCATCACGCAACCACAAAGTTAGTCGAGTTATTATGGAAACAAAAGGTAGTATCAGGTAACCTGATCCCTTTCTTCAACCCGTGTCATGCACTGCCCCGGGTATATTTACGTAAGTTATGACATGTTTTGTTAGGGAACTGCTTGCTATCTATATAACGATATGTAGTTCAGCATAAAACGTCTAGGAAATTTCATGTTCCTTCAGCGGAATAACAATAGAATTTTTAGGCTGTGTATCTACAATGAAATTATAATTGATTGAGATAATATAACACATCGTGCCTGTATTTCCCCGAAGGGTTAGGCAGTGGTGCACCTAACGGGTGTAAAAAGACACTTAATGAAGCCGTGAGTTACTTGTATGTACTCCCCGTCACTGTAATAATTTTTTGTACTGGACCATATGTGGGAAACTTCTGGTTACGGAGATATTAAACGTCAAAACTCCAACTTTTAGGTACTGACGTTCTTTTACGAAAACAAGTTTTTAATGTTATAACACAACTTTAAATACCCCCACGACCCATGTATGTTTCATACAAAGCACAATGTTTTTTTTGCGTTAATTTGAGCACTACCACAAACAGCAAGTCTTCACACCAAACAAAAAATTCGTTTCCTAGCAATTATTTTTGTGCAACATTACTTAGTTTGATGTACAGAATGCGTAGTTGACCGCTATGTGATGTGTCTTTTTACACTCTGTAATAGGTACTGTGACTTTTAACACCCACATGTCACCGTTTTTTACTTGATTTAAATATTTAGCAAAAAATCAACATGTATTTATCCGTCACATCTCGGTTTAAACTTATTCCAATAAAAGCAAAGTGTTCGTACATGAGTGGGCAAAGGTATTTTTCAATATTAGACTCTTGAATCGTAGTTCGAAGCGTAAATATTTTCATACACGATTCCGCCACACAATTTTCCCAAGCGAGCAATTCCATAAAGCGCGCAGGTACATTTTATAAGCTCGACGGCATTGCACACTTGGTTTTTCAAATATTTCAACTCGCATTTCGATTATTAAAGAGTTATTTTATGGGTCAACTGTCGATGAGGACGTAAATCTATATTATAAACCGGTAAAATTTGTTTGTTTGTTTGCATGTGGGGAGTAATCTCCGGAGTTAATGATCCAATTCTAAAAATGTTTTCACTGGTAGAAAGCTACATTATGTGTGAGTGTTTATAATTTATGTCTATTGTCATCATGCATTTTAGCTGAGCTATCACAACTTTTGTCTAGCAAGTCGGAAATAAATACCTCTTAAAACAGAATTATTTGCATGCGTTGCCTAAACAGTTGTATAAAACTAAAAATAATGAATTGCAATCTGGTCCGCCTTAGAAAGTTCTACAAAAAAGTCCGGGACACCATATTTATATCTTTTATATTTTATATTATAATATCGCTTTTATGTTTTAAAAAAGTATTTTTTTGACATGCTTACGTTTGGATGAAAATATAAATTTTAAATATGAATCCTTATCAAAATAAATTATTTTATGATCACAAGGATATTACAGTACTTATGTCAATTGGTCATATAGTCTCGGAGATAATATAAAATGACTAAAAACGCAAAATGCCGCTAAAACATTCTCGAATACAACTTTCATTCATCGCGTGCACATGCTTTGTGCAGACGTTTTATCTATTCGACCCTTTTTTTTTTTTTTTTTTTCTGGTGGGAAATCATCAAATGACCCCTTCTGCTCTGGGTGGAGCGGAAGGGAGTGTCAGACTTTTACTGACT
This sequence comes from Apamea monoglypha, assembly GCA_911387795.2. Lineage (NCBI taxonomy): Eukaryota > Metazoa > Arthropoda > Insecta > Lepidoptera > Noctuidae > Apamea > Apamea monoglypha. Next base: position 9,931,729 of record OU426918.1, read on the forward strand.
AAAACCCACCCATGTTTCTTCCTTTATGTTCCGGGGTAGCGGTAACCCTTTCGGACAATCCCACTGACCCGGCAGGCTTCGGCCCTAAGGGGCCCCTCGAATTATGCTGACATCTCTTTGAGGCGCGCGTGGAATACTTACGCGCCGTCCGGCACGGGCCTGGTCCTGATCGGGCGGTGAGCTACCCATTGCTCTCCGCCCGCAGTTGCTCTCCGCCCGCAGATCCATTCACCCATAAATGGCGTTGTGCAAATACGTCATTTTTCTGAATTGCGGTGTTAAGACTTTCCGCGGATTGATGACCCTCTCGATTTATCTAGACTGAAGTTCGTTTGTTAGTTTGTTTGGTTGAACGCGCTAATCTCAGGAACTACTGGTTCGAATTTAAAAATTTTTTTTTGTGTTGGATAGTCCATTTATCGAGGAAGGATTTAGGCTATACAACATCACACTGCGACCAATAGGAGCGGAGCATCAATGGAAAATGTTACAAAAACGGGAAAAATTATTCCTTTTTGAGAGCTTCCGATGCGTGTGCTGCGTAAACGGATTAAGTTACGCAAAAATCATGTATGAATTGTTCCTCTTTAAAAGTTCTAAAACAAAGTCCACGACAGCATATGCCTATCTTTTAAGATTGACTCACTATAACCTTTTTTATGGTAATCAAATTTGTTCGAAATTAATGCATTATTTGCGAAGGTGTTTTATCAACATGATGTTAATCCTTACCCAAATAAATACGTTATTCATCACATGTATTTAATTGTAAACAAAATTGCCCTTGACATCACTTGATTTCAATCAACATCTGGAGATATCATAATTTTAAAATAACTCCGCAACAAAATGTGTACATGTACATATCTACATGTACTAAACTAATACATATAATAAAGTTGAATAGTTTGTTTGTTTGAACGCGCTAATCTCTGGAACTACCAGTCGGATTTGAAAAATTATTTTTACATTGATATATTCTTTAGGAAGGCTATAGGCTATTTAACATCACGCTAGAACTCTTAGGGGCCGAACATATAGAAAAAAAAAGTCAGAAAACGAAGTAGGTAATAGCGCGGGCGGGCGATGCGATACGACGGGGTGCGTCGGGAGAGCAAGAAATTTCACGCGGACGAAGTCGCGGGCAGAAGCTAGTATCAATATATACATTCATTCGACTCTTAAGTATATACATAACTTTTTTTTAAAGCAGAAATATCTTTTCTATTTCAATAAAATGTAAGTGTTATCGAACTAAATTCGTCGACATTGATGGATTATTACTTAGCTGAAAATTGCTATAATATAATATTATTATATATATGTATATTATTACATATATATAGCTAATAACTCATATACTTACTCATTATTGATTTACGACACCTTATTTGCCGTTAGGATCATTTTGGGAAACCTCTACTTAAGGACGGTTCGGTGTAGTGTATGGGTAAAAGGTAAATACTTTAACGCCACTCACATAATATTCAACATAGTGATTATAGGAATCACTACCCTATATAATCATGGAGGACTTATTATTACAGGGGTGATTGGTGTCAAGTGAACTCTACTACTCATGAGTAGCAGAGTTTCATTTATCAAATTACTAGCTTCTGCCCGCGACTTCGTCTGCGTCATGTCATTTACTGTAATAAAAAGTGACCTGAATCCTTTGTGTTAATCCAGGTTATAAACTATCGTTTTATATTTATAACGTTAGTTGGATTAAAGCACACAAACAAGTATCAATCAACCTGGCTAGATTTTTCCCAACTATGTTGGGGTCGGCTTCCTATCTAACCGGAGGCAGCTGATACCAGTATTTTACATGGAGCGACTGCCTATCTGACCTCCACAACCCAGTGTCTGGATAAGACAATACTCCTTGGTAAGACTGGTTGGCACACAAACAAGTATATTCTATAAAAACAATATGTTCAGTATAACAACAAGATTATGATACTGACCCCATTTATAAACCAGCTATCTTCAACATTGGATAAACCGAGTTATTCGCGAAAGTTTCATTTCAACATGACATCCAAGCAAACTGTGAAAACATTTGGCTACAAAGCGGGCAGAGGAGCACACTTCCTCCTTAATCATGCAATCCCGACGTGTGTCGGAAACACAACCCCGAGGATTACGTCTGCGGGCTCAGGGCTCACTACAACTACATTCTAATATTTCCTGAATGTTTTCCATCAAATTATATTACGTCTAAACCTTAGATATACGAGCCATTTTTATAGCGGCTTGTGAGGTAACCGCGCTCCTACAAAATTAATTCATAAAGCAACGCTTTGCGAATGTCTAGCTTTCCATTCCACACTTTATCGCCTTTACATGGTATAGCTCGCTAAAAGTCTTATTACATCCCAGAAAAAGTGATCTAATCTAAAGAATCGTGACCGCTGAATGAATTTCATGACTGCAATATATTCTTTTTGCCTTTTCGTAATAAATTTTTACTTTAACTTGTGCTTGTGATGTAATGAGGTCATTACTTCAATCACGGGACCTCCCTAAGCTCGAAGTCTGTAGTTTCGGCCACAGTGACGACCGTTTCCTACTCCGTATCACTTATAGACTTAAGATTACTTCGAGGCCCGGGCTAAGAATGAATGACAACACGATTAGACAGTTGTCGTTACTCCCGAAGTGTTTTTACCCGTCCCAAAATTAATTGTGACACTTGTTGTGACAGATCAACTATGTACTTTCTGACGGGTCCGTAGTTATGTTGACAGACTTAGAGAGTAGACCCCCTGTGTCGTAATATGACCGCAACAAGAACATAAACTGTGAGACACTATAAGTTTTATTAATTAGCTTGTCTAATATTAGGTGATGTTTGTAGGGCAGTGTCGCTTGCGCTGCATGTTTGCAGCGATCATTTCACGGCTTAATTACTTGTGAAGTATGATGCATGTTGTGAGTGGCACCTGGGAGGAGCAGGCGGGGCGCGGGGCGGGAAGACGGCTAGTTTATTTCGAGAGCATCCGGCGGCTCCCAGCTGTCCACAACGTTAATATGACGACAGCGACGCTGTCACTTCTATCCAATCTTCTAAAATATAAATTAAATGTCAATATCGAGAAAATGACTTTTGATATTTTTATGCTTAGATTTTTAGGGCGTTTTATAGCACCAACGAAATTTATTTTGGTTGGCTTTGAAAATGAGGGCCTAATTAAAATTTCATGACAGCATTGGATGACTCTCTCTAACTCAAATAAATTATGCGTTATTAACGAAAAGATAAAACATTATATTTACAATAAATCGGATTCTAAAAACAGGAGTTTATTAACATAGGACTGACTGTGATCACATTCATAAGCCAGGATGTGTGCGTATATGAAAAGGGTACTAAAACCGTCAAATGATGTTCATTTCTATGCTCTGAGCAATATCCGTTTGGTCCTCGCTACACACCCAATGGCTATATTTAACTACGGAGCAATCTCCGCTGAATGAAGGAAATTAGCATTTTATGATATTATTAAAATGTAACGCGACCATTGCGCGGCCGAATTTAATTATATACGTTCATCATAATTATGAAGTTGTAAAAGGTCTGTTGATGAACATTCAGAACTCGTCGTAGATTGGTACGATAGGTAATACGGGCTGGTTGGTCGGCAACTCCACGTCAATGCGCGTATTTTGCGTACGGGTGGGAGAATCGATTATTCGATCCACCCCAGCTCCTCAAGGAAGGCCGGCAACGCGTTGATGTTACTAACCGTCTCATGGAGGTTACCTGGATTACCGAAGTACTTTGCCCTGTACGTGGCGACCACCGGGCAGTTTGGAATCACATGTGCTGCTATCTCGTCGTCGTCCACGCAGGTCTTGTACAGCGGACTGTCTGTGACTCCAAAGAGATGTTTATTAAATGACCCGAGGCCAGTTACAGCTGCTGTAGCTGTACGCAGCTGTTGTTTAGTTAGTCGGAGAAAGTGTTTCGTGAGGTGGCCATCAAGTGTAGGGAGTGCTTCCTTGGACTGATTGGTACGATGGTCATTGGCTTAATCACCACACTAGGCGTAAGGATTGGTGATTTTAGTATTGCAGACGCATTAGACAATCCTCAGTAGTGTCCAGAAAAAAAGAAGAAGCGTTAATGATGATGAGTCGTCTCTGAGAGTTTCATTTTTTCATGGAAGCAATCAAAAATAAGTACGGTATCTATATTATATACTCGTATATACATCATCGTCATCATCATCTGCCTAGCCTTTTCCCAACTATGTCGGGGTCGGATTCCTGTCTAACCGGATGCAACTGAGTACCAGTATTTTACATGGAGCGACTGCCTATCTGACCTGCACAACCCAGTTACTTAATAATATATATATATTATATCTATACATATAATATAATTATATATTATTAAATATAATATATAGCTGCATCCGGTTGGTTGATGATTTATATGTTACGGTAAGTGTGATTAATTGAAAATTATTAATTATAAATAATTACCTCATGATTTGGTAAATGTGAATATAAAATTGAAATTCATCACTTTTAGCAGTTATTATTAATAATTCACTACCTTCGTCGATAAAAGAAATAATATAAAATAAGACTCGAAGTTATTTGTCCAGTAGGTATTGATTTATAATACCACAGTACTTACAAATAAATAAATAATAGAAACTTGCATGAAAAATCTTTAATTCTTTGGTTTTGATTAAATCAAACAAGAACAGATTGGCACGCGACGATTTAAAGAGGCTAGATGGAATGACCATAACGCCTTTTTTTTATAAAAACGGGCAACGATTTTGTAAAAAAAATACACTAGGAATTACTCCTGTATCGTGGGTGCGTTTACAAACATTTAAACTCACATACACAAACAGCCAGACCCGGAACAACTACCTGCAGGCAATACAAATATTTGTTCCGTGCGGGAATCGAACCCGCGACACGCAGTGCAGCAGTCGATCTCTCAGCCACTGCGCCAACCGTGTCGTCAAGTAAGTTAGGTAGGCCGTCTTGGAAGTTGGGTAGGCCTTTGGTGTGGGATGCAAGCTGTGTCGCACCCTCGCGCCATCACATCTTCCTAGCACGGTGGGCTGTGCTGGGGCGGCTGCTGCAGGAGCAGAAAACCTCAAACGGCGCAAATATAACAACCTTATTGGGAGCTATATATTGGAGCCGTTTGGGGTTGAAACACTATAGGGCTTTGGGGTCCGAGTGCCCTTCGAATATTTCACGACATCACCAAGCGGTTGGTTGAGTCTTCACGTGACCAGAAGGCTGTCCTATTTTTAGCCCAAAGAATCGGCATTGCCATCCAACGCGGTAATGCTGCCAGCCTTTTGGGCACTTATACCATTGACGGCGATGCGGACGAGTTTTCGAGCCCAATGATCTCCTGCCTTTTTCTTTATTTTTTTATTATATACTTGTATATAATAAAAAAATAAAGAACATATATATGCCACACACACACACACACACACACATGTATAGGCTTGTATATACATATATTAGTGTTAGCTTGTAAATTGTAATTGGTGTGTCCTTGTGAATAAATATATAGAACAGATAAAATAAAAACTTTTAAACAGAAAAAAGCAACCGACTTCCAAAACTGTGAAAAATAACTTTAATTTCTGTAGTCGGTGTCGTTGGGTAAGCATTTTATTTAATTTTTAATTTTCGATTTACCTCACCTCTGTTGCTTGATCGAACAGAAAGACGCTTAGCGCACGTTATTTTTGAAAATGTATTACATTTATCGGTACTAAGATTAATTATTAATAATCACCGATAAATGTGATTGATTTATTACTTTTACCTCGACTTTCGGTAATTATTAATAATGATAGAGAATTATTAATCATTTCAATTAATCACACTTAACGTAACATATACATATAATAAAATAGTAACGAAGTCAAAACTGTACACCGAATATTTTTGAAAAAAAGTAATTGCTACCAGGGTGTGGAAACGAGTCTAGTGTGGGGCAACGTTTAAAAAAAATGTTCTATTCTATAATTCCTATCGTACTACGCTCCAATATATCGTTCCTTCAGTCATAATTCGCTAGATATTGTAAAGATATTTAAGTACCATCTCCGTCATACTACGAGACACCAAATAAGATTTTCGGTTCCATTTCCGACGTAAACTCGGTGCTCTTTGTGTACAAGTATTGCATACTAAGATATGTAGACGAGATACCACAAGACTGCAAAGCTTCTGGGACATACACATGCATGTGTTTTCAAATAATAGCTTAAATATTACACGGTACTGTATTCGGGAAAACTATCACGTCTATAATCTTTGGAGGAGATCCCTAAAGCTGTAGTAGGGGTGTGCTATTATACAGCACGTTTATGGCGGTCTTAGGAGCCTATCCTTATTGGGCATAGTTCCAATCTTGGGTACCTACTTAGAGGAGAACGGGTAAGGGGACTAGTAGGTATCACACGCTTTTCCCGACATTGAGATAATAGAAGGAAACCTTACGAAATATTTCGTGTTCCTCTTGTATAACATTTCCATTTACATGTAGGATACTTAAAAATATACCATATATTACCTACTTTGAAAATTTTACCATAATTATATCAAGAGTTGCATTTGGAAAACTCATCGGCGTTACTTTAAATCTACCTAGAAGGTGTAACAAATTTTAATATAAATACGTATAGTAGATTTTCAAAATCAGTAGAAATACAAAACGGTGAAGGAAAACAACGTGAAACCGGCATATACTAGAACTACAAATTCGAAGACATGTGACATCCGCCTACCCGCACTGGGCCCGCGTGGTGGATTTTATAGATCCTTCTTACAGAGAGGAAGCCCATGACCCAGCAGTTGGAACATTGTAGGCTGATTATTCTATGCATCTAATGATAAATGATTTATTTTCTGTAAGTAGGTTTGCACAAACACTTTTACAAGTCAATCATATTTTAAAAACTAGATGAAATCGGCTTTTCCTATCTGACTAGTCTGAGAAGAAAGGCCGAAACAAACTCAGAGGTGACAGTCTCTTTTAAAGTCCAGACATAATTTTGGTCAGATCATGTGAAGACCACGTAGTTCGATCTCTGAGATGGTCTTTTGAGGAAAGAACCACACAGATTGAGTGGACCTGTCCAGTCAGTGCACGCATTTGTCAGAAATCGTGCAGCTCAACTCAAAACTTAAGGAGCTCAATGCTAAGCTATGTTTACGCTACGTTCTGCTATGCTTCTGCTAACTGATACACAAGTAGTTAGGAACTTTATATAGAAGTTTGACTGGTGGAAAGCGATGACTAATTGCAATAATTTATTCAAGACTAATTTCATAGAACAGTGACTACCTGCGCGTCATCTGCAACGAAGCAACGAAGAGAATCAAGCAAACGTTGTACCAACTCACATCTCCTTTGCTTATTCCCCGTTCATTTAATTAATAGTGTACTCCTGGGTATTAATTAAGATGAATGTTTAGTTTTACCTGTAATTATATAGACTAATAGCCACATATACCTAACTTTTTCTACGACATGGAGTTGCAATGTAAATAAATTAAATTACGAGACCTTAAAACTTGATTTGTGTGTGTTATGTTCATTTGTTTAGAAAATGTATTTAATTGTATTTGTTTTTATTGTAGGTACTATATTTTTTAATAATTTCAAAAAATTCATTATTTCAATTTTTAATTTTTTTTTTTTTTTTTAATTCATATCTCATTTCTCTAATCTCATAATTATTAAGGAATAATTTTAGCCGAAGGATTGTATACAAAATCTTCAATTCAACGGCGCAATTCGATGATCCTTTAAATAAAATTAATTATGCCTTCGTGTAATTTGCTAATTAGTATCGTTTGTATGTAAAGTATTCGCGTGGCTGGTTAAGTGTACACAACACGCCAGATATCTGCATTTAGATAGACATCTTGTTCCGTTCCCAATGTTCTTGATCGCGATTGGCAAAGCACCACGGAAGACGAGTCTTCATGTTCCCTACACCACATTACAATGTAACATCTACACTATGTAGGCACTGTGGCGGGGTTTGTTATGAAATGAAAAGCTTATTTAGTTTTAACGTAACGTTTAAAATTATTTAAATAATTAATTACAGCTCTTCAAGCTGACTCCCAATTAGTTTCTAATCTCATATACTAATAATAAAGCCAAAGAGTTTCTTTGAACGCGCTAATCTCTGAACATACCACTCGGATTTTAAAAGTTCTTTTTGCATTTGATAGAGCAACTCTTCAGTATGGCTATAGGCTATTTTCCCTCATGCTAAGACCCTTAGGAGCCAAGCAAAAAGAAAAAGAAAACAGAAAAAATACTAAGCAAAAAAGGGCGATGCGACGCGGACGAAGTCGCGGGCAGATAGTCTTTAATATATAAAATATATGGTTTGTCTTATAATCTTATGCCATTAGGTATCATAGATATACCTAACAGGCGGAGGTTGCAGGGAAACACCAAGTAGGTTCCACAGTATCTCTACAGTAGCTACTTTGTATCTAAAATTGAAAGTAGGTATCCACGAATAAAATATAAAAGCTCCTGAAAGTTTATATCAAAAATGTTCACATCCAATTTGTAACAATTGTTACAGCACCACCGTTCAGCGCTCAGTCCGATCGTTGAAATAAGAATATGAGCCTTTTCGCGAACGTCCAATACGACGTGAAGAGAGAAGATAGCTCGACTTAATGTAATATACCTATCGGCGAAGGCAAATTCATATAAAATAATACTTTGTAGGCAAAACGATCGAGAGTCCCTCGAGTGTCGTAAAACTGCTAAGCTTTCGCCCAAATTGAGAAACTTGTTGAAAAATCTCACATGTGGGATAGGATCGCGCGAGTTATTTCTCAAAATCTAATTAGACCGACGCTTCGATATGGGATTCTTAATTAAACGTATAATGTCTAGTTTATTCTAGTTTAATTTCCTTTTGTGGTGAAACACGAAAAGAGAACACGAAAAGAGAACACGAAAAGAGAACACGCTCTTTACGGAAATACGACGAAAAAATACATAGCGAATTGTGTAATACTGTGCAGGCTTTTACTTGACTCAAAATATACGACGAGCAGCGGCCAAGTTTGCACAAACAAGAACTACACTATTGGCACGTTTTAATTCACGAATGTAAATCTCAAGAACAGCTTTGATGAATATTACATTACGTGGAGTAGATCCACACAAATCTGAGATATTTTTGTAGAGAAACACATTTCACTGGTGGAGTTAGTTACGCCCCTGTATCCGGCGAAACCCCAAGAAAAGCCTCTCGACGCCAAATCTCCTGTCTGTTCTCTAAAATAGGTACGTAAGAAGAAAACTGCACCTTACGCTGACGTAGTCGTGACGATACAAGATATTGAGACAGTTCTGTTCATTCCTTAAACAACGTATATTTCTAGCAAGGTTTAGGCGTAAAATATATTATTATTATATTAAATAAATCACTGTTACAACTAACGCCTGATGCAAATGTCTCGAAAGATCTTAGCTAGTTTGAAATAACAAAGATAAGTAACACAGTAGAAATACATTGAGACATCTGGAGATGACTAGCTGCTTCCATTCCACTAAAATAACTGCACATTAAAGTTTTATCATTACAGATTGAACGAGGGAGCTGAGGCAGGATTTATAGAAATCCCCCAGAGCTCATGAGTAGAGCACGTCCCACCGATTCTACTAGATTCCTCCGTCCTGTAATTCTGCAATAAGACGATCATAAATGTCCAACTTAAATTGAAACAAAGAAAGGATAATGTAAAGCGCTAACGTGTTCTACAAGAGGAGGTGCCTCGTGGAACACCCGGGAAAGGTCAGACACCTTCCGGCCTACTTTTATTAAGAAAAGGTTAAATAAAATATTTAGAGAAAATCCATTAATTTGTCTAAATATTAAGCCTAAGAATTTAAGCAAAGTGAGAAATGAATATTTAATTAGGTAGCTTGATCTAAAAACGAGTACCTAATTAATTTAAAAGGGAATTGTTCCTATTAAAAATAATAAAAAAAACATTAAACAGCAGAATTTATCCGTTTCATGAGCGAGTGACGTAATAAGCAATAACAACAGGAAATTTTAATTGAAACGGCCCCACGTTCATTTGCTGCAGTTCAGAGCTGTGACTGCAATCTGCGAGCGAGCGAGGCGTGTACTTATTAATTACATCTCTAGAGTCTAGACTACCCATAATGCACGCTCAACCTAAACCAACAATAACTTCTGAATTACATACCGCCAAAGCCTCGGTCATAAACCTACTTATAATAAATGATCCATTCAAACTCCAGCCTAAACGCTCAGTTTTACATTCATAAACAATTTGTAATACTTAATGTTGACATTTGTATAGTCAAGAGATTCACTTTGAGAAAACGTACCGAGATAATGTGAAGGACGCGTTCTACATTATCTTAGTTTAGCAGGCACATTTATCAGGCTGTGGTCACATTCCACTAACGAAAAAATATACGGATTATATACCTTAACGAAAATATTGCTGGATTTACGATATGGCCGCCACCGGCGTCGTGACAGAAATAGAAAACATCTGATAGAACCGCTTTGCACATAACATACATCATACGCTGACAGCGACATGACTAACCGTTAACAAACATTCTACAGAAAACGTTGCATAGAAAATACGACAGGTTTTCCCTGTCCATCTATCAAATCAGAAAGATTGACACAACGCATAAATAAATGAGAAAGGAAATTAGAATTTACTGAGAGGTTCATACAGTCAGAAAAACCGACGATTCCTTTACAACATTAATCTTTCTTAAAACTAGTAGGTGCGTAATCTTCAAATGTAAATGTTCAATTTTCATCAAGATAGACGCGAATATTCATTTAATTAAAATTCAGTAATTGTTTTCAATTTTAATATTCTTTTTTCGTCTTTTGTTTTAGGTAGAGCGGAGTCCTTTTTGTTAGCCTTGGTCGTTTGACTGTATGTGGATCCCACCCGGGGATTCTTAGCACCTCTTGCTCCGTGGCGTGTCTGGCTACCGCCGTCGTCAGGAGTATCACTGGAGCTGCCGGAAACTTGGGGATTGTTTTTATTTGTATCTGTCATGAGGAGAAATGAGCTGTGGGCCAAAATAACCACAACATAGAGCCCTGATACAGCTAGAAGGAGTCGCGGAAGACCCCGTAGAAGATGGCGGGACCATTTTAGTCTTGCTGGCTTGGCTTAGCTGGAATTCATGGCAGAGGCCTTTGCCCAGCAGGGGGATGATGCAGGCTAAGAGTAGTAGTAGTAGAGAGTAGAGCATTAACCCCGTTACCAAATGCCGATCGATTCGATATACTGTGCTCGTCGAGGTGATGTAGCACAGAAAAAATATTTGAACTGGGAAACTTTCATCGGTATGTTTTGACGCCCTGTCGTACTTATGTCGAGCTTAAAAACTTTCAAAGAAATGTTTTGGCATGTTTAATCATAACCATACATATTTATAGAATAAATATGGGCCAAGGCAGAAATATGAATTCAGAATTGGATTATAAAATGTTGGTGAAATCTGAAAGACGGCTAATTTAAAAAATGGTAATTTCTTTGTCGTTTAATTCGAATAAAAGATTACACTGTGATTAATTGAAGTTGACCTTGGATTTATGTTCATACTTTAAAATTTATTTTAAAAATATTTTTACCAAGTAACATAAACTAAACACCACGCCTATATTCGATGAGTTAGGCAAAGGTGTACCTATATATATATAGTACACGATCCTTTCGGGTTCGATTCCCAGGGCGGCAAACCTATTCCCATCAACCGGGTACACTACTAAGAAATGTCTAAGGGAAAAACCCAATGACTCTTTGCCCGACCTGGGAATCGAACCCACGACCACTTTTTTTTTATTTTCCAAGTATGATACACAAAAACATCGTCAAGGTATAATATTGTAAGAAACCTTGACTTAACCATTGTTAGTATACAGTAAAATTTCATTATTAATCCAATATATTTTCTGATAAGCATCGTACCTCAAATTAAATTAATGAAACAGTATAATGTCTGCTATAAAACACTACCAACCACTTTTACCTTACTATAAATATATATGTATAGCGTGTATATTCGTTATTAATGTCAGTATTCTGTTCAAAAAGTAGAAAAAACATAATTTAATATCATCTCAGTTCTGGAGATTATTGTCACCTGAATGAGTTCGTGCGTTTAAAAGGTTAGTACATAAATTATAGGAAATTTTCTCTAGCCTAATTAATTGCACTGGCAATAAAAAAAACAATAATTAAAAAAAAATTGCACAACTATTTTCATCATAAAAAGGGAATTAGAGAGACCTATTGTCAAAAAATTGATTTTGGGTGCCATTGTTCCAATATTGCGGTGCGAGCGGCAATAATACGAGGTGGCTAAGTGAAAATCCGAAAACAGACGTCGAAATCCATAAAACCACCAATTTACTAAACTCCTGGAAAACTTTCCAGGTAAAACTACCAAAATGACTGGACTATTTGTGCAAGTTTGTCTATGAAAATGGGAGTATTTTCAAGGACATATTTCAAAGAGAATTAAATTCTCATAATATATGGCGGAATGCGCTTTGATATCCCGTGAATATTGGTCGCGGCCACTCTAAATACAAATCTACTAGCAATTATTTATTTTGTGCAACTAGTGTATTGTGACAATGAACTTTTTGAAATAGCACAACATGCATGCGTACATGTCTTATCAGAAAGGTGTGGTCAAATTTAAGATTGTGGGACAGACCATCAAACTGAACAACTTTCTCCATGGAACCAACTTCTTAATCGACAAAAAAATATCAGTCGTCCCCATACATTTGGGTCGAGCAGCTATTGAAATTTTGCATGTACCTCGAATAATTTACAAGTCACATCTGGTCGAGGAGATTTTACAGGTAGGTCCCATTCTCTAGTGTTTTTGCCGTTTCTTCTAGTAGAGTTACATAAAATAAATCTTTTCTTGTCTTTACCTACCTTTCTTTTTAACCCCCAACGCAAAAACGACGGGGTGTTATAAGTTTGTTCATAAATTTCCTTCACTCCAAATTCCTTTGCGCATTTCTACAAGACTCGCCAACCGAGTGCTTTGAAGAACTAATTAAGTGAAATTATTGTTTTTCCTGCAAACGCAAAGGATTATGTTCCCGTCTCATTAATAAATACTAAATAATAAATGGCCCGGATGTTAGGGCAAATGATGGGGTGCTTCAGAAAGGCATACTTACATAAACCCTTCTGGTTATGTGTATCCCTTCGGGTGACCTTCAAAAGGATCAGTTCCGTAGTACCGGTGCTGGAATATAAGTTAGAAACCTTACAGATGCAATTTCCTACCTGTAATTTCTACCTCATAGAACAATACCTATGTATATTAATTTCATTTCACGTTACGGTACGGTCGTTCAAAGGATTACAAACTTAAGTTTTTTTCAACTGAAGCGTTTGTAGACAAACGCTGGAAAAAACAAACAAAAGAACAGTTAAAGAAAAATTTTACGAGAAATCCCACATCTATCTTAAAAACTTTCTTACCTTTTTAGATATATTTTTGTTCTGAGACAACTTTGTCATACAACACTATTCCCACAGGTTTTACTACTGGTACCGATATAATAAATATTTGTACATCTTTATACATACAATACATACACACAAATAAATAAAATTGAAGTGTCTGTTTGTAATGTCAAGCTTTTTACTAAATGCGTATGAAAGTATTTACGGTACCTATACAAAAAAAAAACATTTTTTTTAAATTTTGTCTGACTGTCCGTCTGTCTGTTTGTTCCGGATAATCTCCGAAATGGCTGGACCGATTTTGACGGGACTTTCACTGGCAGATAGGTTACTTTTATTTTATAAAAAGAACTAGGGTTCCGCGCAAAACAATTAAATCCATGAAACCCACATCCACGCGGTATATTACTTTATAGTTACCAGTTAAGTAGGCGTACCCAGACACGCTTCAATTACTCACAACGCACCTGCCTAGTCTCAAGCACACCCTATAACTCCCTATGGGGTTAGTAAAAGGCACAAAAGAAGAATGGGCAGGATTCAACTAATTACCTACGTCATACTTTTTTGTTACGAAGTGGCTTCAGAGGTCATTATGGTCTGACATTTCCGTTATAGAAAAAAAATAGCAAGAAATACCATTAACAACGTAATTGTTATTTCTTCGAACTCATTATGTTACATAGTTACATTATCATATTTTATGTCTAACTAAAAAAAATACTATACTTCGTTGGTTTAAGTAGTTACCTAAAGGTAAACAAAACAAAACACGTGATTCATGAGTGGTAAACCTTTTGTTATAAATTTTAAAATCATTTTACATACTCCCTAAACCAATGGAGTATAGTGATTTGTACGGTAGCATGGAAACATTGTTTTACAGACTTGCCCATCGGATTTACGATCACAACACCTATGTTTTTATAACCCCACCGTCGTTAACTGCCACCCATCCTTTTTATACAATTTAAAACACGACATAAATTAATTTAACTGTCGTATTGAAACCCGAAGCTCTTGTCGAAATACGCTTAAATATGTGACAACTCAATAATATCGAATTAACACAATCATTTTCAATTAACTTTTAACGATTTTAAGTGTACACAAGCTTCTGTCGTTCGTTTCCCAGAATTTAAACGAAAGGAGATTTTAATTTGTACCCGCTATTGTTTTTGGAAATCTTTATGTAAATATGTAATATATTATTTAGGTACTGTAGGTAATGAATGATTTATTAATTTATGTAATGAATTATTGTTTACTTTAGGTGATTGTATGGGACGGGGATGAAGGGGGTTGGGGGGCGGGGTTGAATTGTTTTATCGTAATCATAATTAGCCTATAATGTTCCCACTGCTGGGACACAGGCCTCCTCTCTATGAGAGGGAGTGGGCCGTAATCCACCCCGCGGGCCCCGGTGCGGGTTGGTGGATTGAATTGTTTTCTTTATTTTTACATTGTTGTCACATACTTATAGAAGCAACACGAATAATGTACCCAGGATTTTGTAATATCTTGATTTAAAAGGGTGTCCTTGGAGTTTCCCGCCCGTTTTTCTCCACAGAGATCTACGTTTTGGAATGGGCAATTAGTTTCAACTTTTTGACAAACTGACCGACTCTTTGACAGTTCAAAAGTGCCTGTAAATTGTTTAATTGAAATGAATGCTTTCAGTTTGAGTTGGTTGTTACAATAAAATGGGGATCTATGATGTAGGTATTTAGCGACTCACACAGGTACAAAAAATGCTACCCAGTACCAGTATCAAAAACTTCAGTAAGACTAAAATGTAGCTAAAATAAGGTAAACAAACGTATTATACGACTACATGGTTACATAACTATGAGTAAAATAATAAATGAAGCTGAACAAAAACTAGGAGCCCCGGTGTGTTCTGACTGTTTGTGAGGCACAAAATGTTACACAATGAATTTACTATCTAGTTAAAAACTCGGGTTCTCTACTTCACAATATACTTTATTTTTATCACACAGTTAGCAAACATTACCTACATTGTTCGTTGTGAAATATGAAATAACCTTCAAAGGGTCTGTGAAATATTATTAAGAGACAATACAACGCAATGCAATATAATAATGCGTTCAGCGCGGTAATTGCGTAACACACTAACAGTAGCAATGGCTTTTATCTTGACGGTTCAACAACATTCATTGCGTTATTTACGTTGTTTAGCAGACAAATTTTTCGAACATACGAAGCAATGGATTATCAATGTCCTTCAAAGTTATTCAGATTGTGATTGATAGTGTGTTACGCAATCAGGGTGTGCTGATGAGGCTACCCCGACTTTGTAACGCATCAGGGATGTAAGCAGAGTCGCAAGTAGACTGTGTCTATGATAGGTAGGTATTACACGAAAACGATGCACATCGGATCAGGGGGTCTACTCTCTAAAGGTCTATTCACACATATCAGGGCCGTGACCGGGACGTGACTGGGCCGTGGCACACACAAGGCAAGCACTGAAGCTTCGTCCCCGGCCCGGACACGGACGTGTGTGAACAACTTCATATAAAATGTACACACAGACATTTTGTTGGAGCCCCTGGCTGAGCACGGTCCGTCCACGTCCCGAGCACGGCCCTGATATGCGTGGATTGACTTTTAGTCCGTCAACGAAGATACGGGCCCTTCCGAAAGAAGTTTGAAACTTCGGAGTGATGCCTAAACCCGATTGTTTAACTTTTTCGGACGAGTAAAAACACATCGGGAGTAGGGACAAATGTCCGTCGACGTTGTATCCCCACCCAAGCACCTATGACTACTAGATGAAAATACTACGAAATAGGTTCTTGGAAAAAACAAAAGAAGTCTGTTCACATACCTATGACAGTTTGATTGCCGCAGTAGGTGATTGATAGACTTATCTGCACTACGTTTCGGAAGTTTGATTCCAGAAGTTCCGAACAACACCGAATAGTTGATTCATGTCCTAGTGTCCGTAGAACAGACATAGCACATATCTTTCATGCACCTCGTGAAAGATTTGTGCCTGCAAACCTCCCAACGAAAAAGATGATATTAAATTACAATTTGAGGCTAATGTTTTCAAGTAAGTAATAGATACAGAAACTCTTTCACATGTTCATCAACTGCTTAAAAACCTTTTGTTACGTATTTTGTAAGAAAGGTTTAATTACTGGAATATTCTTCGCATATCAAGTTTCGGGAGCTGTCTTTACCTTTATAGTTATCAACGCCTACACACCCTTTGTTCTGTTTTAACAGGCATGTTATTAAGTAAGTAGGTATGCCTGACACGAAATTATATGTACAATGTGTAGGTAAAAATATATATAATTATTTAGGTAAGTTTCGAGGTTACCTGTAATAAATGTACAATCAGGTACACACTGGTAATAGGTAAGTAGGTTGCAGAGTCGAACGAACATAAAAATAAAATAAAATATATATTTTTTTTTTTTTTCAAGTATTAAGTAAAGTAAAAATTTGATTTACATTAACTGCAATCGAGGAAAGTTAAATTCTAACTGTGATGTAGACCAGCCTGAAGTAGGCTTATGAAAAACCTGTATTTCAGGCCATCAATTTACATCAAACATTTAAAAAGAAGACAACAATAAATGTATTAGAAGCTAAATTGAAAAGAAGGTATAATATTTTCAATGACTTAAACAGTTACTATTTAGATATATTATTATTAAAACTACACTGGCCTGCAAAACTAAGTACTACACTTTTAATTTTTTTTTCTATACTATCGAAGTTAGAGATTTAAAATAAAAAACGTTTTATTGTAAAGTTTATCAGCTTTCTCTGAAACTAATAATTAACATTTATAGGTATGTTTTACATGTTATTTAATTTTTAATAACTGGTGTTGCCTCTTCGGGCTCTAACTACAGCTTCGAGCTGGTTTGGCATACTGAACATGAGGTTTCGGAGCCGATGTTGGGGGATATGCTCCCATTCTTCAATCAGGGCCTGTTTTAGTGCCCTGAGTGGCGGTTTGCGGCTTCTGACTAGCCTCCCTAGCACATCCCAGGCGTGCACGACCGGGTTGAAATCAGGACTTCTTGATGGCCAAGCCATCACGCTAATACCAACCTCCTGAATATACTCTTTCACGACCTGAGCCGTGTATGGCCGGGCATTGTCATGCATCAGCATCGATCCATCACCCATATTTGCTAAATACGGCCCTGCATACTCGTTGAGAATCTCTTGGGCATATCTTTCCCCAGTCAGAGTGCCATTTTCTATAGCCACTAACTCAATGCGACCTTCTGAAGATATGCCAGCCCATACATGTATACTGCCTCCACCGTACTGGACTCTTTGAAGCAGTCTTGATAATATCTCTCACCAGGCCGCCTGTAGACATTTCGCCTTCCATCAGAAGTGTAAAGTGAGAATCGAGACTCATCTGTGCACAAAATTCTTGACCACTCTTCTTCATCCCACTGTATGTGTTCACGGGCGTATCACAGTCTGGCTACTCGATGCTCTCTCTCGAGTTTGGGGCTAGTCGCTGGTCTTTGGGGTTTCAGATTTGCTTCAGCATGTCTTCTTCTCACTGTACTGTTACTAATGTAGTCCCTTCGGGTCTGAAGAAGCTGTTGCTGGACTTCAACTGCATTAACGTGGCGATTTCTCAACACAATGGAAACAATATAACGGTCTTCTCGAGCACTAGTACACCTGGGTCTGCCATTACAAGGTCTCCTCAGATGGTTTCCAGTCTCTTCGTACCTTCGCTTCACCTTCTGGACCGTTCGTAACGTCACACCCACCATTCTTGCAGTACGACGCATACTGATGCCTAGTTCCAGAAAAGTCATGATTCTAGCACATTCTTCAGGTGAAAGAGGCATGAT
Organism: Apamea monoglypha; assembly: GCA_911387795.2. Taxonomy (NCBI): domain Eukaryota; kingdom Metazoa; phylum Arthropoda; class Insecta; order Lepidoptera; family Noctuidae; genus Apamea; species Apamea monoglypha. Next base: position 9,950,145 of record OU426918.1, read on the forward strand.
AAATAAAATTTATATGCTGTTGTCTAATTTAGCTTTAGTAACAAGACTCATCGATCAAAAAAAATTTGAAGACAAAAACAGATACAAAAAAATGAATGATAAAATTGTAAGTCGAAAAGGATTATTTTTGTTTTTAAAGCTTTTTCCAGCCATTTCTTAAAGAAGGTTCTCGACTAGGAAGTATTTATATACAAAATTAAACTCTTTTTCGAGTCCTTTTTATTTCGAAAGTATATCTTGTGGACTTAGAAAGTTATTCCAATTTTAAAAATGTGATACTTAGTTTTGCAGGCCAGTGTAGATTATGTAAGATATACAATAATGTTTAAATAAATTAACGAATAATATTAAAGTAGATAAAGTGGAGACTATTATTAATTAGTTAAAGGAAGAGACTTATATTAGAGTAGGTAGATAGATTTTATTTTAAAGTTTCTAGTAGTTTTTCCGTGTCTGCATAATTGAGTTTTGCCAAATATTCCTTTACTAGTAAATTACACCTATTATAACGTAAACTATAAATCTTTAGCACTCTGTTAAACTGGTTATACAAATAGGATCCAAAAATAAATAAAATCGATTAGCAAAAGCATGTTTAATCTGAGAGTTAGCACAAACCAAATCTTTTCTTCTCCTATCTGAAGGTACTGGGTTAAAATAAAGTTCAGTGTCTTGGAATAAAATTACATTCAAAATAAATAATTGACGTACTGTTAGCACCTTACATGCCATGCCATATAAAGCTCGTATGTAGGAAATCTAAATGGACGAAAAATAGCAACCTTTAAAACTGCTCTTTGGGCGCGTTCTAGCTGCAGTAAAATTGATTTTTGATTTATTGTTTATTGCGTAGGTAATAATAGATTGACGCAAAGCTAAATAAACCTGTCTAATTAATTTAAAGTCGGCAATGTTGCGTAAAGTTTTAAAAATGTATATTAGTTTGCAGACTCTGGTGCATAATAAATCAATGTGTTTGCGGAAGTTCAGATTTGTGTCAATCATGACGCCTAGATATTTAATATGGTCGGTTTTAGCTAAAGTGGGATAAGTGCATGCAATGTCAGCATAATGTAAATTGCAATTGTTATGCGCTTGAATGATTAGGTTAGTAAGCGTAGGATTAGTGTTTCTCATTGTAAATAATAGGTACTTGGTTTTATCTGTATTTAATATTAACTGTATTATCATGAACCCATGCTAATGATATTAGTCTTTGAGTGGTCAAGTTTTGGACATCGAAATATAATGAATAGTGTAATGATATTTAACATAAAAACAAAGCTGTTGGTCTGTTTTTCGAGTTGTTTGTTTGAACACGCTAATCTCTGGAACTACCAGTCGTAATTGAAAGAACGCTAAGCGAAAACGAAATGATAGCACTGGCAGGCGATGCGATGCGACGGGGTGGGGCGGGGAACAACAAAATATGCGGCTGTGGATATGTCTATGTACAGACGCCAGCACATCAAGCTACTACAATCTGTCAAATTTCTTTAATAGATTTTCAACTTTATCGCTGACGCATTAGGTTCAAGGTTGATTGGGGAAATTTGACAGTTTCGAGTAGCTTGACCTGCTGGCGTCTGTACCCACGTTTCAGGTATACCTCATAATATTACTCATATTTTAAAATCAGCTGTTGCTCTCGCTTTAAAGTGCAACGAAAAAAGATCTTACTTAACTTTTTATTTCTCTACTGGCATAATATATTTTCTTCGGCGAGGTGGCCCGTAGGTTAAACACACAGAAGCAAGAATTATTATGCAAGTTGATTTCCACAAGGCGACTTTACGACAGTTTTCGAAGTCAACTTAGTGTCAATTTTTGCACTCGGCTGATCGGTTTCAGCGCCAACTGGCACGCCAAATACATTTTTGTTTGTTTATTAGTATTATTGTAAGAGCCGGGTCGATCAATCAGGTTATGCTACGCTTTCCGCGGTAGGCCCGTCGATGGGTGACCATCTTTACATACCGAGACCTACCTACCCTTTGTGCCTCAGAAAGCACGTTAAGCCGTTGGTCCCGGCTGTCATTCTTGGATCTTTGACAGTCGTGTCGGGTCGTCAAAAGCCCGAAAGTCTCACAGCCATTCTTACTAAAGGGTAGGTATTGTGTTTACTAGTAACTGGGTTGTGGAGGTCAGATAGGCAATACCTGCATGTAAAATGGTGATATTCGGCTGCATCCGCTTAGAGTGGAACCCGACCCCCAACATAGTTGGGAAAAGGCAGATTGCAGTATTGTAAGAGAAAGCATAGACACATATTATGGTTGTACTAGACAAGGTCTAAAATCATGAGATAAGATTCAACAACATGTAATTTTAAAGCAATAAACAGCCGCTGCGAAGTGAAACACCTATGCAAAACATTTGATTGACAGTCCAATATTGTTTGCATGCATATTTCGATGCCGGTCCCAATTTTATGAAACAGCACACGACGCGTTGATACCACTCGAGACTATGACATGTGCTAGGTTTAGATAATAGGAATGATGGGAAAATATTATTTTAGATATCATTTTTCTGATGAAAAATGCTCTGTTTTATTTATTTATTTAGAACTAGCTGCGCCCCGCGGTTTTACCCGCATGAGTTTCGATCCCGGTGGAATATCGGGATAAAAAGTATCCTATATGTTAATCCTGGTTATAACCCATCTGTGTCCCAGGTTTCATCCAAATCCGTTCAGTAGTTTTTGCGTGAAAGAGTAACATTTTTTTTTATTAACATCTATCTATTATTATTCAACTTTATTGTACAGCACAAAAATACATAACAAAAAATAGATCGATAACTACTAAATATACAATGGGCGGCCACATTGTTTTCCACAGCATATTGAAGCAGTTTATCTAAGAAAATATAGAAAATCGTCTGATGAATAGTTTTATTTCATTTTCACACGAAGACAAAAATTTCGTCAGTAGTTGCACCCCTTTTTTTGAATCCGATTAGAAATGAATAGTTATTCTCGCAAGAGATTGAACGCTAATGATTCCTGTTTCGTGTCGCTACTGCATGATAGCATTTCTAGTCTCAGTCTTCATCAACTATCAACGATAAAACTGGTGGCTATTAATTTGTGTCGTGTTTATTTTTCATTCATCATGCACAGCCCATCTTCACCCACTGTTGGACATATGCCTCTCTTTTTTATACCTATCCCCACGCTCCTGTGCCAGTCTCATCCAGGTTTTGCCCACGATGGCAACAATGTCGTCTGCCCATCTCGCCGCCGGACGACCGACATCAGGTCTTCCAGTCCTTGGACGGCACTCTGTCACAGCCTTACTCCACCTGTCATCACTGCGCCTTGCCAGGTGACCTGCCCAACTTCAGCCTATTCGACTTCCATAATACGCTTTCCGATTTCGAAGACCTTCTTAATTTAGTTTGCGTCAAAAATATTAATAGATACCCATTTTTTCATTTAAAGCACTCTAACCAAAAAATCCTCACGCCTCTCACGTTAAATTAATTAACAGCTGCATAAAAAAAACGAATCTAATCTCATAAGGAAGACCAAATTAATATCCAAGTCGGGCGGGACGAAGTATCGTATCTAGTGCGTGTTAAGTGATCAATGACGGGAAAGAGGAGTGACGTCAGAGACTCAGAGCGGCGTGGCACGTGACTCACACATGACACTACACCACCGCAATTTCCGAACCAAATATAACTTGCCTTCCGGTGATAAATTGGATGTGTATACTCCTCGCAGTCGCTGATACTTTTTTTCCTACGTATTACCTTTATTTGTTTTGTGGACTCACCTTTATTATCGCCACTGCAACATACCTAAAGACACGGATAAAATATTTGGAAAAAACCGACCAAGTGTGAGTCGAACTCGCACACGAAGGGTTTTAAAAAGCTTCTTGTATTTAATATAAAAGTAAGGGAGCCTTAAAGGGAAATTAAAACCCCCTCCGGTTTTAATTAATATTAACTTTATTTTATTTTTATTATTCGTAGTTAGTAGTAGTGGCAATAGAAATACTTACTCTGTGAAATTTTCAACTGTCTCCTATTAAGTACGGTTAATGAGATACAGTCCGCTAACAGACAGAGGCCGGACGGACAGCGGAGGCGTAGTAATAGGGTTCCGTTGGCACCCTGTGGGTACGGAACCCAAAAAATTTTAAAAGTTGACATAAATTTCCTGGTCGTTTTATTCCACGGATTGTATGTGTAACAAATGTTAACTTCCTGCTCCATTCGTGACTATAATATTATTTTACTCAGCGATATTATATCCAATTTACGCTAACCCACAAAACCTTCCAAACTCCGTTTTCCATGTATCAAAGTTTAAACATTAACCGGAGATCAAAACTCAGGCGGTAACTACGCTGCGCCGGGACACCGACAGCGTCAACTTTAATATATGTAACAGGTCACCCAACTAAAAGCAGGATTATCTGTCGTTATGGCCACGCTTACAGAAGAGCCTCGTGTTTAAAACTAAGCCACGCAATCTCAAATCACTTAGACACATGTTGCTTTCCCCATAGAAACAAGGATACACATTGAATAGGTATTTAAATGTCGCTTTGACGCTATACAACTCTAGGGCGACATTGACTTGCCTTAATTACTCTACTTACCTTTTGGCACAGAATAGTTAGTAAATGGAATGCCATGAATGTAAATTGTCGAACAGATGTGTGAGGGTTCTGCGTTGCAACAATTATGAAACGCCCCAAAACCAAATACTCATCATCTGCCTAGCCTTTTCTCAACTACGTCGGGGTCGGCTTCCAGCCTAATCGGATGCAGTTGCATCCAGCCATTCAGTTGAATACCAGTACTTTACATGGAGATGCTGCCTACCTGACCTCCACAACTCAGTTACTGGGTGATACGATATGATCCAAAGATCCAAAAATGACAGCCGTGACCAACGGCTTAGCGTGCTTTCCGAGACACGGAGGAGTCTCGGTATGTAAAAATGAACAGCCAACCACGAATCGACCGCGGCAAGCGTAACTTAACCTGATCGATCGACCCTTGCAGCTGTTATTACTTAGCCAGGAACCTCTCTCCAAGACCAAATAGTATGGAATCAAAACCTAGTTAGTGATTGTCCAAATCGCACAATTTTCCGATTAATAATGTATGGCAACATTAAACGCAGACTTTCTTTGCAAGACATTGACATTCTCGTAGCAAATCCCGCACAATGTTATTCCATTTGCTTCATACTCTGTAAAAACGCGGTAATCACGCTACTTTTTCGTTTCTTAGTAAGTACCTACTATTTTATTTTTATTTTATTTATTTGGGAAAAAAACAGTTATGCGTTACAACATTAATAGTTACCTAAGGAGCGGAATACAGACTTATTGCGCCGTATGCTTAAAGAATGTAGGTGGGAAACCATCTGGACCAAGCCCTTTATTTAGATCCAACGACAACAATAACTTAAGCACGTCACACTTTTTAAGAAAAATATGGGGAATACAGGCCGATTTCTCATAGAGGATATTAGGAGGTATCCAGCTCTTAGGGTCGAAGGTTGAAGGCTCGTATTGTAGTACATGTTTGCTGGAAGACCGGAACTTCGCCTATGGTTGGAGATGTACGACCAAAAGTGCCTGACATTAAGCGGAATGCTATCTTCGACCGACTTCGTGTACTTAGTGTAACACTGATCCGACAGTTGTTTAAACTGTATACGATAAACAGAGAACTTTTCATAATCTGAAAGGTTTTGCTGTTTTTTCCACCTTATCCATCTTCGTTCTTTGTTTTTGAAGAGTTTAATAAGTGGAGCGTTAAACCAAGCGGGAAAGCTACATGTCTTAGGTCTTTTGAGTGGGACGTGTGCGCAAATTATGCCATATACACACTCATAAAAAACATCCACTGCTTTTTCACTGGAGAGATTTAAAAAAAACTCATCCCAGTTCGTCTTGTCTAGTTCAACATTAATTTCTTGATACTTCATAATTTTTATATTTTTTTGTGGACTGGCGCCTCATTGGTGTATAATTTGTTTCAAGTAAAGTCAAAACCGAAAATGGGGGATGGTGACTATCAGGCGGGAGCAGTGTGATGTCAGCCTGTATTTGACATTCTGTATTACTAATGAGTAAGTCTAAGACACGGACCCAGGTTATTTTTAATATTGTGAAGCATTCGTGATAGAAGTCAAATCAAATAAACCCCGGGTAACGTTGTTTTGCGGCCGAGTAGACAAATAATTACCGGTGACAGGCCATTTAATTTCGGATAGATTATAATCGCCCACTAGGTAAAATGATTCAGTGCATGGATCAGTGAGAATATTTTCTAACACGCGTAAATGAGACAAGTATGTGTCATCCTGCGTGCGAGGAGGTATATAGGCAGCGCTAATTGTATGGTGTTTATCGGAGCGCGATGCAGGCAGTTTTATAACAACATGTTCGATACCAGTGCGAGGACGTGTCAACATTTGTATGGGCCGGAGCTCACGCAGAACGGCTATCAGAACCCCTCCCCCTCGCGCTTGTTTGAAGCGGCCCAGTCCCGATCGTCTCTAAACACTAAGTAGCGGTCATCCATAAATTCACTGTCCATTATATTGGGTGTTAGCCATGTCTCAGTTAATATAATTACGTCAAACGACAAGGACAGAATATTAGTGTAAAGAGTACACGACGCACGCACGACACACGTGTGTTAGTGTGTGTGGGGAGAGTGGGGATTTGGTACGAATTCCTCTGCATTTCTGATAAATAAAAGATAAACTGTTTTTATGCATTGTGTCTAGTCGGGTTATAAAAGAGTAAACAACGAATAAAGTAGGCAATATAGGTTACGGTTGTATTTGAAAGCGTGGAGACAGATCGAAACAGATCGATCGTGTCCATGGTATGGAATACGATCAAAAACATTGTTATTACTAATAGCAAAAGGAGTTATGCGTGGTTTTGACAACAAACAGGTACACAGGTACTGTGTATCATTATGTCAATGTATGTACGTGCGTGTTAGGCCGGTATTCGGTCTAACTACTTGTATCCTCAGTATTAATAGCCTCGCTTTGGGTTAACTGTTGACATAAGCTAAATTATCTCTAATCGGAATCAGGTCGATTCATCTTGCCGCTAGATCGGACTCAGATAGCGTAATGGTGTAAAGTAATCAATTCACTTACTAGCCTTTATTGAGGGAAAATGTATCTGTGTTTTTCACAACAAAGAATCACTCGCAAGTTAATTAATTACACAAAGAATCTGTTACATTGTCTTTGTTTTTTTTCGTAGGTGTCGCAGGAAGAGGCGTTAACGTCAGGAAAATGGGTCAAGGCTACCAACACATACCTATACCTCCAGCAGTCACTAATCCTATCCTACTTCCTATTCATATTATAAACGTGAAAGTTCATCACCAGTTTGTTCTCCACCAGTTTGTTCAGTCCAGTTTGTTACTCTTTCACGCAAAAACTACTGAACGGATATGGATGAAATTTGGCACAGAAATATTTTATAACCAAAATTAACACATAGGATACTTTTTATCCCGATATTCCCACGAGATCGAAACTTATGAGGGTAAAACCGCAGGGCGCAGCTAGTAATTTCAATGAATGTGTCGTTGAGAAAGTTGAGCCACCTAAAATAAGGTTAAGCTACACGATGATTAATGTATGCAAGCCGTCTGTTGGGACAAGCCAACTTAAAGCTCTAATGACTGTTTCTTCAAAAGGCCCTTGGCCTTGCATTGTTAGACTCACATAAAGTCCTAATAATACAATGTTTGACTTTAAAAGAGACCATGACCTTTGAGTTTGTTTCGGCATTTTTACTCACTGATCAGTCAGCTAGTAAATGCCGGCACTATCTTGTTTAAAATATTGACGTTTAAAAGTGCCTTAAAAAATCAACTTACATATATAAATATTTCATTTAATTTCAATGCCAAGAGTGGTAATCATGGAAATATTCATAAGGAACCACTCGTCATCTGTCTTTTCCCAGGAAAACGTTTGACAATGCAGTCTGATATGACGATGGTTAGGTTAGGTTAGTCACAGTGTTTTGTTTCCAAAGTTTATGCAGACAGCAGACTAAGAAAATTCAATAGGCTATTGTCTAAGGCAACAAAATCGACATTTCAGTAGCCATTGTTGCATCGTATATGTAAATCTCAGCCATTGTTCTGCATCCTTTCAAACGCCCGTTATCTAACCATCGCTCCGTCAGGCATAAAATATAGGAAAATGTGTAGCCTTTTATACTTGGTTTTAAGTTAGGTATATGAAAATACTTATATATACATATAGATAGATAGAATACTCTTTATTATACACCCTAAAATTACACATATAAATGTAGTAATTTTACAAAGGGGTGACACGGGTGACACAATGGACGGTCTTATCGCTAAAAGCGACCTTACGATCTCGATACTTATCTATGTCTAATAGATAAGTATCGAGATCGTAGGGTCGCTTGGTGTTATGTAATAAGTATGGCGGGTCATGCTGTTTTTTTCTAATGAAAAACCGTCAATTAATGTGTCCGTTACAACCTACGACAGATACTAAAATGTTCCAAAAATCATATGGTAATACCAATGCGTCGGCTACAAAATTATACATTCTGATGTTGTAATTTACTCTCAACGGACGGGATTTATGATTGCTCTTCTCGGGCCACTCTCGTCGTATTAATATTAGTGGGGCGAGGCGGGAGACAGGGACATCGCTCCTAGGAAACCGATCTCGAAACAAACCCAATTAAACGCGCCCGCGCCGCGCCCGCACCCGTAACCCAAATAAAATAGTAGTAAACAGAAGACCAGCTCCAAGCAACGAGGGATCACAGGCGCGCGCACGCTAAGACGCGTACGTACGGCGATCTCATAGTTTGCCAGGCGAGTGCCATTTTCGTTGCGGGTGCTCTTGCAGTCGCTGTACGCAGAGGTGTCTATGTGTTCATAAACACGAGCGGCACGCATCCACAGCAGAAGCCACTGCAGCCGTCAACAACTTGTCGCTCGCATATTTGAGTACGGTCAATTCACGAGCAGCATGTTGTCGACGGCACCCGCCGACGCGTCGATGACAGACATCAACGAGTGTCGACGACTACAGTTGCCTCTGCCGTTGACGCGTGCCGCTCGTGTGTATGAGCACTAAGGAGGGTCACACCCCCGTTTTTTATTAAATTAGTAATATTTAAAAAAAAAAAATATTAAGTTTGCATGTATGAAATCACGCGCAGGGGCGCGTTATCCACGGCTCGACGCATGGTGCGTTGTAATGTGTGATCCGCCATAGAATGTGCATGCGATAATGCCCTTTCCCGTTGCATAGAGTCGACCTTCTGTAACGTATCTATTCTGTGGCCGCACCGCGCCCGCACCGCCCCTGATCATCCACCCCGTGCCTTCTGTTTCACTAACCTAAATAAATTAACTGCCTTTTAAATGAATCATCGCTTTTAAAATACTCTTCTAGGGTCACAAACTTAAATATTGCGTTCAAATAATAACTAAACCAAAATTAATATAAATGTCTGTGGGTACTGTACAAAACTTTCTATGTTTGTTTGTCTGTCTAAGAAATAAGAAGAAAATAAACTGTACTGAAAATAATGAGATTCTCGGGAAACCGGCTCGCCATACATTTTTGGATTTCTTTTCATTTGTTCCTAGAATTTCGACTACGACCCAATCCCTCTCACAGAGGAGGGAGGCCTTTTTCCCAGTAGTGGGAACATTATAAGCTGTTTATGCTTAGGCCAGGTTAGGCTTATGCAGAGTTAATATAAATATTAATATTTATAAGAAGGAAGGCAGCAATATGAATTATGACAGCGTATTATAACATAAGGCATATACTTAATCCTTCCAGAAGGTACCGAGCAGAAACTAAATGCTGCTATAAATCAAATTGTAGGCACGATATTTGACATTTTGTCACCATTACTTTTTACGACTTAGCTGGTATACATGAGCAAATGGCGAACATACTCCTAGATATTTGCAATTTGTATATCCTTACAATGTAATGAGATGTGATGAGATATGTATGGAATTTGGCTATTTATTCAATTCTATGTTAACAGCTTTGTTTGTGTTCGTGGAAATAAGGACTCATTCATTTCAGTAAAAGTATTGTTCGTGCCTGAAAACTATGTTGATAAACTTTTGTTTCGTGAATATGTCAGACTAGAAAGTGACATAAAGGATTGCAGAGGCTTAAAAGGCTTTCAATTGACTTTTACCATTTGATGCAACACAGCAACCGAAAATATAAAGCCCGGTACATATTGCGCAGAACCTCGTGCGTACATGGATAGGTAGTGTCATGTTGCATGAACTACGCTTACATTCACCCTGCAACGTGAATATATGGATAGAGCAATATTCGCTGCCAGAATTGGCTTACACTTCCAAATTAAGCGGGTAAATACTTTAAATAGCTACCTCAGCCATAGAAGCTAACTTATGCTCAGTTCCTATAAACGAAAAGGAATTGTTTTGCTTACCTATGGTAGAATTTTTTATTGCCAAATTGCGCATATAAAAAGATTCGTAAGCTAACTTTACCTAGCTACTTCCATAATATATTAGAGTTTACTATGCAAAGCTATGAGGTAATTTTAACCAATAACCTGTATCTTGCTGATTTCATATAACAAGAATATTTTGGAAATTGTACCTATCTATTTTTAAATCTTTTAGAACTAATATTGTCCAAGAAAAACGGGATATTCCGCCAACAATGAACAAAACGCGACGGACATAAAAACTATAGATATACATATATACTTTTATGTACTACTGTAACTTTACACTCCAGGTGTTCATTCATAACATCGGAAGCATTTAAAGCTAGGAAATAGATCCACAATACACAGCGGATATGAAAGCAACCGGCGCATGCGGTCGCAGGCCCGCAGTAGAAACAAGCCGACACGTATTGCCTCGTAAGTATTAAAGGTTTTACAACAAAAGTTATGTATGGGTTGAACGGGGTTTTCCCTTCGGCATGATCTAATTTTGTCTCAGTAGGAAGGCGGTAAAACGGCGTAATGGGCCTGAACAAAACGCCTCTGATTTATAGAGGGCACGCCACCCAACTCGTACTGACATAAATAGAATGTGGCAGACACCCTGAAAAGGGTTACGCGGATATGTACCATGTTTGCACTACGCTTGAACAAATAAAATGACAATAAATACCTAAGCACTTATTTCGGTCTATCGGTAATAAAATACTTTCCACGTAGTACACGTTAGGGACCGTCCACACTCCACGCGTTTTCGTTGTTTTTTGTCAACAAATTGGCATGAGGGCTGTTCGACTGTATTTCGTTTTTTACATTTAAATTTTGCTGGATGAATTTACACTGTCAGTCCACAGCAAATATTTGTTTTAGAATTGTTTTGTGTTTAAAATCGTATAAAGTCAGTGTTGTAAAATTCACCATGAATAAACTTGTGAAAACGTTTGTGAGGCATCTTTACGGTGTGTAAATGTGATAATAAGCCAGCAGACACTTATTCATTCGCCGCTAAACAAGTTATTCAAATGAGATTTTGCACAAAATTTCATTTCACTATAACAGAAAATAAATTGAAATGTTAATATGCGTTAAGGTGTGGTACTCGGCATTAAATTCAATTTAATCTATCTGCGTAAACATTGTTGGTTAGTTATTGTAAGAATTGGTACGCCGCGGGGGTTTGATATAGGATATCCTCCGGGAGGAGAGAGGTCAACACTAGTGCTTACGTTTGTAAAAGTTTTATAGCCGCCTGTTAAATAGATCGCCTCGCATTGACAAACAAGACAAAACTACTACTTTTGCCTCTAGTTTCCCTCACTATTTAAGTCAACGTTAAAAAACATAACGTGAAGCCTCATTTATTCAGCATAATACCTATGAATTGCGTTAATTTTGACGTGTAAATTACGTGTTAATTTGTTAGCGTACCCCAAACGAACTCTCCGCAGACAATCTCATCCGCACACAACACGATTCATCACAGAAACCCAAACTTAACTAATTTATGTCAAAACAACTCGTATAGGTAAACATAAAAGCCACGCTAATGAGGTTAACTATTCGGAAAATATGCTTCCTCTCAGGGATAATATGATAACAACATAACACAGATATAAGGAAAATATTTCACACATAATTCTATACGAAAAAGGTTTTATGGCTCGTAAAGCCAATGATCCCAAAATTGCCCTCAGCTTGCTTCTAATCCCAAAGGTTTATATGTAAAACACCAATAAAATAGAATTCTAACGTCTGTAAATATAAATAAAATTATACAATTGAAACGGAGGCAAAAAGAAAATGTCATTTCGTATGTATATTTATACTTATGGGATGATTTTCCGTTATTCCTTCGTATTTAATTTGTGCCTATCCTGAAAAAGTAATCTTCTAATAAAACGCTTTGATAACGACATTAATTTTAGAGAAAAATATACTTCCATAAAGGGGTATTTATTATTTACCACTCTTAAAAGTATAAGGCGGTTTATATACGGTCCCTTATCTGAATCTGAGGACACAGGTGGACGCAGCGTACGCTCTTGTAAATATTTGATGAATATCCTTAACAGCTCTTTGCTATTATAATTTACGGTATTCTACAAGTAAGTATACTGTACAATCCTACACTCTCGCCCACTCACGTCTCATGTTTTATACGTTAAGTTAACGTTAACTTTGACACCACTTGATGTTTAATACTTATTACGACCACTAATAATACTGGATAGGTTTCTTCCAAATTGGAAGGAGGTTGCGTGGGCTCACAAAAGATGGAAAGAGTGATTTTTTTCTAGCTTGCGCTTTGCCCAGGTGTGGAAAAGCGCAGGCTAGAAAAAAAAATGCATTTTTTTTTAATAACGTATTTTTCATGTATGTATGCATTCAAAATGCAAAAATCAAAACAATAACAGTTCACGGTTCTGTAATTTTATGAAATTCAAAAGAGTGAGGGACCCCGGAAATGTTTTGATGAAAAAATAAGGGAAATCTTTTCTATTTCACATAATTTTCTTACAACAGAAAGTCAGAAGGCTTTGTTGTGAATAAAAACCTACTTCGTCTGAACAATGCGTGTAAATACTGACAATAAAATATGAGGCTTGACAGGAAATCAGTTAATGGCAATGGATTCTTTATGAGTACATTATTCGGTAAGTAAGTATAGCTATTTCAGAAATATAATAACCTACATATACGGATAACTCAGTCACGCCAAATGTCAAGCATTAATTGTATTTGAAAGGCGTTTTGAGCAGTGGTGGTCCAGTGGTAACGACTTACGAGTTGTAGGTCATGGGTTCGAAGTTCGAACCCAAGCAAGTGTTTTACTTTGTGCTAATAATTTCATCACCACAGCTCTCAAAACGGTGAAGGAAAACGTCGTGAGGAAACCGGAATGTCCTACAACCAAATATTCGAAGACATGTAACATCTACCAACCCGCACTGGGCTCGCGTGGTAGATTACAGTCCACACCCTCTTGAAGAAAGGAGGCCTGTGACCCAGCAGTGGGAACATATAGGCTGATTATGCTTATTTTAAAGGCTATAGTGTCCTTATTCAGTAATAAATATGTTTAAATAATAAAGCTGCTTATATTTTATAATAAATTGACCATCTCATGTAATAAGATCAAAAACGATTTTCTTGCTTCCATTTAAAGGTTATTACAACACACATACTCGTACATGAAACAAAAATGCAGGCAGATGCGATAATTTTCGAGATTCAATCGCTACATTGAAAGAAAATGGGATTTGAATTCGCTAAGTGTTTTTTTTTTACACTCGAGTGATTTTTTTTAAGGTAAGTATTGTATTTTTCCAAAACTTTGATATATTGTTATAAGACTAAATGTATCCAAATTTAGGCGAGCGTTTATTGATTCGCAAATAACATTAAAATCCAATTATGGACAAATGTCCGAACTACCGCAAATTTGGTGTATGCCGTTTGAATTTGTCAAATTGTAAACTACCAAATAGTTACGTCAAATATTTGTTAGAGTGTTATAAATTATTGTTGTTTAACTTGTAACTAAATTAAATAATCGATATCATGTAAATTAAGTGTAGGTACCTGCACTTAATTAATATTACAATGATCATTAATTGGAAATATGCTTGGAGTTTCCCTACGTGAATGAAATCAAAATCGAATCAGAAATGAAGAGATCGGTAGGAGAACCAAGGCAACCGACGTAGCCCGAAGAATAGCCAAACTTAAGTGGCAGTGGCCAGGGCAGGGCACATTGCTCGCAGAACAGGTTCTGGACTGGCGACCGCGCACCGAAAAACATGGCGTTGGAAGGATTCCTACAAGGTAGACCGATGACCAGCCTATGTATTCCGTAAATATCTCAGCGTGAAAACCAAAATTCTTTAGTACCTATCCACCCGATTTATAAAGAAACGCTAAGTAGGTAATCTCCTTGTTATTGTACTTTAACGTGTTTAATTAAACCGCAGGTAATGAGACTTCTTTACTGCCAACAGCTGTTCCAAGGATTCAAAACCGTCGCTAAAAGAAGATAATTAAATAAATAATTAATTTATAAATGTAAAAAGCTACCCAGCTACTTATAATAATTTTTGTTTGACAACAAGTTGGCGGTCCGCGGTGGCAGCACATGCGTTCTATTTCCATACCGGAGCAACATGGGTGGCGGGCCCGTCATAAATCAACACAATTTGTTCCCAGCACGTTTTGATCGTCCGTTAATATTCGTGATAATTGTTAAAATAATACACATGACACAAATTCGTTCACCCCGGATGCTGAACGTTTGTTATTTTAACTTCACTCATTTAATAAATTCCGCTTGAATAAAGATTTTAGATGAAATCAAACAATGTTTACGCATCAATAAGCTTTTTATTTAATATAATAATTACGAGCTGTGTAAACAAATTGCCAATTTATGAACGTTCCGATATTATTAGCCGACTCGTGTTTACAATCAGAATTAAATTGAGTTATTGTTTATGTTCTTAAACGCTAGGTATTTTAATTAATGTAATTTGCAAATGTGCTCGTTTAACATAATAATCGCATTGAAAACAATAATTTCATTAATTTGCTGTGTTACCTATTTATATACTAAGTAGGTACATACTAACATAATGAACCAGTATTTACTTAAAGACGTAAAAATGAAACAAAACGAAATGAAAACAAGCTTAACTTAAATATTTTACGGAAATACATCTTGAAATCTAAAATGAGCTTCTAAGCGAAGCAACACTAAAGTCGAGACATAAGGACAGCTTAAGAAATTATAGAGAAACGAAAAAAAAGGAAAATTGTTTTCACAACGTCATGCTTTTACCTTTTGAAGTATAAAGAGGAAGACAGTTAATAGTGCTTACCCGAGACAGTCGTGGTGGCACTTCATAGAAAGCGATCCTTTTATCATTTAGAAGGGACTTAGTTTTCAGAATCTGTCCGGATGTGGTGGGCAATGATAGTTTTTTTTTTTTTTATTGGTTTGTTTATTAGTAGTACACAAGCACCAATTGTTAACTAGAAACGGATACTTAGTCGTAAAATAGAACGGTTCTCGTGAAGCATTTATTTCAATTAAATCTTTTACAGGCACTTTTGAATTGTCAAGGAGTCGGTCAGTCAAAAATATGAAACTACTTGCCCATTCAAGGCGTAATAGGTAGGAACCTACTACGCCTTGAAATGGGCAAGTAGTTTCATATTTTTAAGAAGAATATTTTTGAAGAACGGGCAAGAAACTCCATGGATACTCTTTTTAATCCTACTAATATTATAAATGAGAAAGTTTGTATGTATGGATAGATGGATGGATGGATGGATGGATGGATGGATGTTTATTACTGTTTCACGCAAAAACTACGGAACGGATTTGGATGAAATTTGGCACACAGATGGTTTATAACCAGGATTAACACATAGGATACTTTTTATCCCGATATTCCCACGGGATCGAAACTTATGCGGGTGAAACCTCGGGGCGCATATATATGTGAGAATGATGTAAAAAAGACGTGCACATTTAAATTTTCCAGAGTACAGAAACAAGAAAAACAATCCAAAAATAAAATATTTGGAATACCTAAGTATATACCTATATACGAGAGTAAATAAACCACTATTCATATTAATTACATGTGCCTATATCTGTGTAACACGATAACCAAAACAAAATGTAGAAAAGTGTCAGTTAATTTCCCTTTATGTTAGGTTATTCCTTCCGGAACTATTTGCACGGTCGTTAACATAATGGACCGCACAGCCAAAGATAAATGGTTCGTGGAAAGCGAAATCAACCAGTCAAGAAGTAGGAAAACTACTGTTAGTGCTGTGACATAATGGGCTTTCTCTAATAAGACCATTTCCGAAGACGTATTGTTGTCTACGGATTATGTAAATCGAACAGGCGAATCTTTCCTGAACACAATACACAAAAATATCTAAAACTTATACTCCTCCCTAAATGATAATAGAATAAACGTATCTTGTATTTTTATTTTCTCCCAGATATGTGAGCGTTAGATACGTATTTTATGAGATCCGCTCATACTGCTGAAATGTCTGTCATGGTCTGCGGTATTGAAGATATATTCATGTTTAGATGCCTCGTCGGAGGCCGGAATATCGCTGGCGAGGATAATTCAATTATCCTCAGAGGTTCCCGTGTCATCACTCAAGCCCAGGTGAGCGAAAACATTCTCGGATTCCCGAACGTCATACGAGAAATAAATAAGTTACAATAAACCGGTCGACATAAAACCAAACAACAACGTGACTGAAATACTTACACCAACAGCTTTTTTGAAGAAAACCGTCTAAATTTAGCTTTGGAAGCGTAAGATTACATTATTTGAAAAGTTTATAATATATCCATCTGAAATTATTTTCACTTAGCTTTCTAGTATTTAAATTCGCCTTCATAAAGAGCTTAACCCTTCAGATCAAAACGGAATATTTATTCGCTTTGTGCTTTGAAAACCCTTATCAGAATCGACCGTGCATTTTTATAACCTAGGAAATCTTTTAGGGTTGTATTCTCAATAGCCACACTGTTTACAATATTATGTCAACAAACAGCAATGACATAACTAGTACCGTCAAAAATCTTACTTTCTACAAAGAAAATACATACATGAAGGCACGCCTTTTTCCCTTGGGGGTAGGCAGACACTACAGAACCCCACCTGCTATGATCCTTACATAGTCCTTATGCTTCATTTACGTTCATGCATCTGTTCATACATGCGCGCCGGTTGCTAGTACTACGCACCTGATATTTCTGAAGAACATCACCCATAAGGTAAGGGGGTCTATGCTCCGCGCGTTTCCTGCTACGAAGTTACTATTTGGTTCGGTTGGTATCGGCCGAATGTTAGGCCGTTTCCTGCTACGAAGTTACTATTTGGTTCGGTCGGTCCCGATCCTACACTCCTGCACTCTTTCGAATATTGACTATGGTCCCGACCCAACTGAGTCGATCCGATTTTTTTTTGGAATTTTCAATAATATTCGGTTCGGCCATGTGTCGGTCCGATCCGATCATTCGCACTTTGCACTTCGTAGTAGACCCCCTGGTATAATAATTAGGCCCGTCTAGGGGGTGCCCTTCAAAATCCATTCAAACTAGATAATGTACACCTAGACTAAACTCTATATTTATCAGTAAACTTTCAAGTTCGATAATGAGGATACAAACCAAGAAATTCAGTTTGCAATTGTTTTAATCATTCCTTGATATTGTTGCCTTTACTATCTTAAAGTCGAATCGGCGAAGTTCGTGGAAAGTTCGGTTTATTGGTACTAGACTTGTGTTCAATCCGTTTTATAATGCAACCAACAAGTAGTACTTATCCCGTATAATCCGTCGCGGTTTCACTACCGCCAGCCGGCTTGCCGCTGTAAGTTATTAGATTTGAAGAGTTTTGGCGGAGAAGCTCTCAGCCGCTTCAATTTGTGCTTCGTTAAACGATTTTCAAGAATATCATAAGGCTGTTTTTCATATTACGTACCTGGATACGTTATGTTCCTCCATGCTGGTGATGTTGTGGTGATAGGAGATATTTGAATTTTGGTACGGTACCTACTTAGCATAATATACCATCACGTCTGGATTCCCCGAAGGGTTAGGCAGAAGTGTACCTATAGTAGGTACACCCACATTTCACCAGTTTTGTTTAAGTCCCACGGTACGGTACCTACCGTTCCTCAATTTCGTTATAAAAATAAAATAACGTTTTCTATAAGCTTGCTAGGCTTTGTCGTTTTAGTTCATTTCTAATTTTTAGAAGTCTGGCAAATATAGTTATTTCTCTACGTAGCAATTAGCAATTACTTTTTTTTACCTATTGTAGGTAGGTTTGCCTTTGGGGAAAACTTATTCAACTAATAAAATACTAGAACGCCTGTCTAAGTTTAGCTACAGGTAAACGATTATTATTTTAGCTCAAAACCTATTTATTCGTAATAAACAAAAGGTAGCTAAGCAACGTGCCACTGACCTATAAATCATTCTACAGGAGCTGTCATATTATCATTGTCTAGCCTTTCATTGTAGTCCGAAAATATTGCTGACACGACCCTGTCGCTATGATCTGAGGATGACACATGCCAAGACTAAAAGGAACTGTCAACAAAATTATTTTTGCTAATGTTTTGAACGGCAGACAAATACGTTAGGTTATTTTCCACCGTCCGTTGTAAGCGGTCCCACTCTCACACGATTTATCCTTTTTGACGAAAACGAAACATGAAAGCTAATGTCCGGACCCCGGGACTTGACAACGTATTATTACTTTGCCACGTACACGCCTTGCCCCATGTTTTGAATAAACATAATTACAGAAAACACGTACTTATTATGATTGTGATAACATTTGTTAACTTTCTCCCTAATTACTTTCTTAGTTGTTTTCATACTGTTGTTGCCATTAAAATTCCTAAAGTTAAACATTAACAGCAGACGGAGCGGAAGGTTTTGTCTTTGTATTCCTCTTACGTAACCGTTATATTTCGGTAAACACAAAAGTACTGCAGAATATGAAATTTGATTCGTATTTAGTTAATTCAGCAAGTTAGTGGCGGGAACTAATTACCCATCATTGTATTTTAGACTGAGCTGATGTGGCAGAAACTTGAGTTAACACTATACATCACTCGGCGTGCACACATGACGAAGCCACTATTAAGTCATTAATTAAGCAAAGACGACGTAGACAAAGACAGCTCAGAGACACTCTACGTAGTCTTTAACAGCTAAGTGATAAAGTTGAAAGTGCTGTAATTTACAGTGGGCATGAAGTTAATGGGGTAGCATTAGAAGGGCACGCCGACGTCGACCGACAGCGTCGCAAACAAATAAAGCCACTCGTTAAATAAATCGCCACAGTCAAACATAGTCGAGACCTTTCCGCACCTCTGCACCCGTGAATAAATAAACATAATAATGTGTTTAGCGAACGACCCGATGTTTTTAAACAAGATAATAACTAACATTTGATTAAAAACAACGTTGGCTTCTGAGTAAATATGTACTATTTATCACGAATAATATTCTTTACAATTTCAAGATGTGCCTCAAACTTTGTTAAAATAATCCATCTCTTTGAGTAGACTGTGCTCGAAAGGAGCGACCGAAATAACTATCTGAGAGAAAAGATAAACTTTTATTTTCCACGAAATCTGTTTATCTTTGTAGAAAGTTCATTGAATGAACACAAACGCTTATGAAGACATTTCTCAGGAAACGTTATGATTGTTTGACGCTTAATTATTCGCACATTTATCCGATTTCTGATGAGAATATTTCCGTTAGCATATTCTTTGTAAATAACGGAACTGAAACGGCTTTAGGTAAACATCCTTTTTGTCTTGGCTTGTAATAATAAAATTCAATGGCTTCCGAAAGCTTAACTGACCGTGTATATCGCTGTCCTCTTTCCTTTCATCAATTTTCTTTTGTATTATTATTTAGTCGAGCCACAAATAGGCTCACCCACACGAATACTTAAATCAATAAAGACTTTATCAGATATGTTCTTCACGAACTGAATAAAAACATCGCACTCACAGCTTACCTTGCGAGGAAGGGAGTGATTTACCTTGTTGTCAGTAAGTAATTCCTCTCGGCGTATATTTTCAGTGTTGAAAATAGTGTTATCGAAAATATTATTCCACATGGGTATGTTATAGGCACATCGCAAACAATATTTCAGGCTATTTGTATGCAATTTAGAGTGTCAGATTTCGATCACGCTAATGATGGGATGTGATGTATTTACTTTTTTGGCTTTGGCTAGTATTTAAAATGTTTTTTATTGAAACTGCGATACATTGTTTTATAGATACTGCAATTACTTTTAGAAAGATAATATTCAAAGTTTTATAACATGATTGATGTGTTTACGTGAGTTTGTAAAAATGTTAAAATTGCTGAACAAGACAGAATAAATTGTGATTAACTTTGCTGACTCTTTGCTGCCCACACTGAATTTATATAAGAAAAAAATTGAATCACAATCTTGCATGCATGAACTAAGTATTTTAAGTTTTTCGATCTTGAAAGAATTTTATAAATCCAATTACAGTTTTTCAGCGTTTTGCGGAAGACACTGTGAAGCTAAATCGGCTACAATACTTATTTGCGAAAATTAGATTATTCATGATTATGACGCAGTTACTTTGAAGTAGTGCTGAACATTCTAGAGGTCAGTGGAACATTGCGGTCAATGCGCAATTATAACAAACGCCCTCCCGCTAGAGATTAACATAATGAGACAACGAGTTAGGGAAAAGTTACCGTATTCCTGAATCCTCAGGGAGGTCTCAGCCGAGAATAATGAGTGAACACACCAACTTTCTGAATTTGCCGGGATCGAAGCCATGGGGAGTAAGCAATGTCACAGCTTAATTATTACGACTGAGGATTTTTGGGTAATATACTAAAAACAATAGATAACAAACGAATGCTTCATTTCTGTCTAAAAACAGACAGTTTGCAGTTTGATTATATTGCCGAATAGAAAAAAACAAATATTCCGTGGTTTTTATAATCTAGGGCTAAACAGAGTCTTTGATTTTGAAAAGAATAGTAGTTTAAACGGTAGATTAGGTAAAACAAGCTACCGGTGGTCTGGGCTCCTGAGAGACCTCCTAACATTACGCGCCGTATCCAGAAGCACCGTTTTCTGGATCAAGCCCTTCACTCAACTGCCTAACGAGAGCCTCCTCAGGTGTTGATCGAGGCCCTTGGCTGTCACGACTATCGGCACAATGACTACTGTATTTCACATCCCACATGTCGACAACCTCGCGAGCCAAGTCAAGATACTTAACTTGCAACTTTCTCAGCTTTCACGAGGTTCTCGTCATGCAGGACTGAAATATCAACATTCATCGCGCGACGCTCTAATCATGTACTGAATCCATGGTACAAGTTGTGCGTCGAGATCCTTGCCACCCAGTATATCAATAATCAGTTCCAATACTTAGTTTGGCATCTGTAGGTACATAGTCATGACCGCTTATCGATGCCAGACAGGCATAAAGGAGTGTTACGACGTTCTATAAACCACGAGAGTGTCACAAAATCTACTTGACTTAGAATTTGCGATTGTAATGCAACTTTACGATCCATCAAAATGCTTACGACCTTAAAATTAAGTAAATATCGCTGAATATAGCAATAATGTGATTTTCAAATATCCATCAAAGCTGAAAATGGTTATGTACGTACATAACAAAAAGAATATTGACCTCGGGACCTTTGAATAACATAATACCATACAGTCTAGCTAATCCGTTCTGATTCAACCAACCCTACTAAACCCTCGACCCCAAAAGAATCAATTATCCAAAAGTTACCCAAAAAGAACTTATGAGGAACCCTGATTACATTGAATGATAACTTATAATACGGCTTATTTATTACGGAATATATAATTTTATTCATATACAGGCTCTAAAAAGACACATCGAATAGTCGTCAACTACGCATTCTGTACATCAAGCTAGCTCACTTACATTGCACAAAAATAATTGCAGGGAAACGACTTTGATTTCTGGTGTGAAAATTTTCTATTTGCGGTAGTGCGCAATGTAACACGCAAACAGTACACGGTTCACAAAAAACATCAGTAAGCTGGAATTTTGACTTTAAATATCTCCGTAATCAGAAGGTATGATCCAGTACAAAAAATTATTACAATGACTTTAGGCTTCATTTAGTGCCCTTTTACATCCGTTGTTTAATGCAACGCAGTTGTATTTTTTCATGTTTGTATGCAGTCGTGCCATGCATATGAATCCATCGCGCATAGCGGAGAGTTATTGTCAACAAAAACACAAATTTTGTGGAAATATGGGCCTCGGTGCCTCAATGCGACAATAGGCCGCCGGATAGTGGACAGTCCGTGTCAAGCTTAGTGTTTGTACATTTATTTGGCAAATACTTTTTACGGCTGTTGTTGTGTAAATACTACTCGAACGAGTTTTTCACTAGAATATTAGTGACCGAATGATTCCGTAACATCGTACTGATATGGCTTAAAAATGGGTGCCCTAATAGATTTTTTGTAGCGTTCCTAGACTATAGCTATCTAACTAAAAACTTAATTTATTACTCAAGGAAAATGTCGTTGCGCGGCACCAACAAAAGGGATTTTCCGACGCGACCGGTTTTGTACTCGGATTTTTGTTATGAAACCTTTCATAAGTATGTAAATTGAAAATTTCAGTGCGCAGAAAGAAAGAAAAATGGCGTATTCCTTGATAACTCTGTGTGAGACGGTGACGGAATAAATTTTAGTAAAGTTTTAAGGAGATCTTGTGTCTGTACACGCAATTTTATGTATTAGCTGGAGTCGCAGGTAACTGTCTGGTACGTCGACGCCTTTATTTCATGGCCGCCATTCGAAATCTCATCGCACGCTGTAATATAGACAAAGTCGTTTTTACTTTACGATCTTGTAATGTCACCGAGGCGTATCAAACGGTAGAACACACCGCGCTCTCGCTGCCTGATAATATTTTATAACACAAATCACTACCAACATATTCCGAGCACAATAATGTGGAAAAGGGTCTTGATAACATTGTAAGGGAAATTCTGCCGAAGAAAGGGCACAGGAAAAGTCTTTTGCTATTTTTATCTACAGGTACTTTTATCCATAGAACAAACACATTTCCTGGGACAGAGTTCATAAAAAGTATAGTGAAACCACTTGCAATACAAAAAGAGGATTACAGCACGTCGTTGCCGAAAGGCAGATGTCGGTCCAACGCCGCAAACAGCCCACACTTTATGAAAAGAAATATTTTCACCCAAGCTATTGTGTTACGAAGCAAGAAAGCCATCCTGTATAATTTACTTCTTTATAAAAGTTTGCGTTGCTCATTGTATAGCGTAACTGCTTATTATTGAAACATATCAATCAGTAATTCAGTACCTACTGCGTAATTATCATCTCGTACTATTTGATTATGCTTTTTTTTCTGGTTAAAAAATTTTGCTGGGTAAGCACAATTCTGTTTTTACAAAATAACCCACATTTCAGAGATTGTGCGAGTAAAGAGGCAAAGGGTTACGTTTTATTAAACATTAGGCTTTGAAATAGGGACGTCTGGCGATGCGATAGACTAAAGATTTAATCAAAAGATTGATTTTATATAGGACAGAGGTCATGTGTCCTTTATAATCTGTTTTAAAATTAAATGAGGTGGCAATTGATTGATTGACTGACACGTTAATGCCTATAATATGGCCAAAATCTATTTAGAAATTAATTAAATATCTTTTGAAGGGAAATGCTGCTGAAGGAATTTCGATAGACGGTTTGAAAGGGGTTGAGATGGGGATGAAACCGCTAACCACGAAGACAATGCGTTATTGTCCAAGTTTGGTGGCTCAATGATCTTGGATTACTGCGATATGAGTCGCAGATTCAATTACCGCAAGGAACAGTCTTCGTTATGACCTTCAAATAGTTTTATATCCAGAACTGTGTGATTGATGTTGA
Source organism: Apamea monoglypha (assembly GCA_911387795.2). Classification (NCBI taxonomy): domain Eukaryota; kingdom Metazoa; phylum Arthropoda; class Insecta; order Lepidoptera; family Noctuidae; genus Apamea; species Apamea monoglypha. The sequence continues at coordinate 9,974,179 of OU426918.1, forward strand.
ATATATTATCCTTATGTAGAGTGTCTTTTTTGCTAACAAAAATAAAATACCAGAGTACCTTTAATTTTATTTTCATCTGTCATGCTTAAAACGAGGTAACAGACATCAAGCTAAGCGATCCTAATGAGAGGTCGTCTCACATGAGGTCTGATGAGTTCTATAATTACGGGTCTCAGGCTGTGAGCATTCACATTTGTTTTTCAAAAACCCAAAATAAGAATTTTGCAACAGAAAATCATATTTAAAGTAGGTAGCTACATATTTTGTAGCAGATAATATCCTGAGTGCCTAAACACGCGCTACTTAAGGAAGTACATTCATAAAATTAAACTTTGGGATGCAATATCGGTAAGAAGGTTGTACCTTAGTCATCTTTGGCTTTCCTTCCTTATAGCAGTAATCAACGGAAATTCGTACACCCAACGATATCCTTACAACGATCATAAATACTATGCCAGAAAGTATAAGCGGTATCGCTTCACGAAGGTCAAATTATTCTAAATTCCTACTTTTATATAATGAAGCCGAAACTCGCTTGTTCTTTTCGTTATTATGGTATTTTTATGTAGTGAACATACATGGGAACCTTCTGGTTACAGAGATATTGAAGGTCAAAGTTCCAACTTTTTTTGACCATTTACCGGAAACAAGTTTTAACTGTTATAACGTAACTTTAAATACTCTCACGATCCTTATAACGTCGCACGCACATAAGCACAATGTTTTGCGTGAGTTACATTGCGCACTACACCGCAATTATTTTTGGGCAAAGTTACTTAGTTTGACACACAGAATGCGTAGACGAAGGCTTAGTGTTGGGTCTTTTTACACCCAATCTTTGTAGGTAGCGCGAGATTTCAATAAACGGATACCAAATGACCGGACGCATAACGAACACATACAAATGCCATATTGTCCGCGGCGGACGAAGGACGAGACTCACCTTGTAACCTCCGCCTCCTGATTTATTCAAAGTCTAAGCTCGGCCGGAACACGTCTACTTTGGATTTAACCCGAACCACTTTCGCTTTTGATAGCTCTGCCGAAGATTCTCGTAGGAGGAAGTGGGACGTAACAATCCCGGAAATGGGCCCGACTTACTACAGTCACACTTCATGCAATACTTATTTATGTAGCTTGTATATTTCCCTGACACTCGCTTTTTATGTTTGCTCTAATGCAATTAGTAAACCTCTTCTCTTCTGGTGTCGTGTTTAACGTCGTAGTACACTATGCTTTCTAGATATGTAATATTCTACGAGTTCTTTACTAACCTCCAAAATCTAGGCTAAAGTTCGCACATTTACGAAGTATTCCGACCGGGAGATTCCGAGTTGGAACTGCTACAATCATCTCAGTAAAATACATTCCGCTCTGCTACGTCTTTAAATAAAAGTACAATCTAGTTTTTTTTTCTACAAAGCTTGTGCACCTTTTTAATTGTTCAATTTCTTTCTCATAATATTCTGTAATGTTTATTTCAATTTACAAATAAGCCGAGAAGTTTCTCCGGTCTGGTCCCTGCCTCTGGCTAACTGGTAAATTATCTTATTGAAAATCTTCCGACGTACATGTTTTCCTTACATTACAACAAGAAACTGTATAACTTATGCTGTGGTGGAAGAAAATGTATAAAAGTGGTCCGGTGTTGTTAGGATAGGTAACTAATTTAGGTTATTTTACCGAAAAGAAAACTGTAATTCCTCAAATTAATTTATCATAATCATGCTCATGTATTAGTGAATGGTATCATCACATTCTGCACAGTGTGGTGTGCAAATATAAGGTACATATATTTAATACAGGACAGAGATTATTAGGTTAGTATTGACATAACAAACAAAGCTCCCTTTTTTATGAGTAGCACGTTTTAGCAGATTTAGTTACAAAGTTATCAATATTCATTTCGTAAGGATTTTGAATATACATTAGGCATTTAGGCGAATTAACAAACAATTCGGGAGTTTAAATGGTCAACGCAGCTACAAAGATCTTAACATCAAAGAGCTAAATTGTAGCAGTGGCTGTGGTTATGGCGGCTCTTTGTAAGCTTCTGTATTCCTCTGAAGAGAAGCCTTCATCTCCCCACTTTTCTACAAAAGTCTTAATCATTCATGCCTATGAATGATGTGATGCGTCACATGCAATCAGTACCCTCAGCGCATACAGTCCCGGGTAAACACTGAACTACATCAACCACGTTTGATGAAGTTCGGTGTCCAAAAAATAGTTCGGAACAAACATAAAAGTATGGCGCAATCGAACACGGCTCACGACTGCCTCGCGAAATTGATATGCAGAGCTTTTAGCCAGAAACAGATGTAAACAGGAATACGAATGAAAAAATGTTTGTAGGTACACACAAGGTAGATAGCCCAGGAGATATCGAGCGGCGCTCCAGATTTATGAGCTCATTATACATCGAAATTTACGATCATTTCACAGGCAGCCAATCTCCTCCTCTGCAAATGTATTTCATACATAGGTAATATTTTTGTCACGCTTGACATGGGAGCTACGACCTTTAAAAGGTTATACAAAATGTGAGGGTTATTTTTATATACTGTGCTAAAGACTTTTCTTGAAAATTATACACATACTGTATTAATATAATACATTATTATAATTATACATAACTGTCTTCAACGATAGCTTTTTTTATTTGGTGTCGCTTAAAAGACTTTGTAAAATATTCTTATGTATCTTTTTACTGTGGAGTAAGCAATAGTTCATGCTCTGCCAACACACCTGGTGCGTGCTGTCACAGCGTTAGGAGTTACAGCTGTTGAACCACACACACTGATATATGCGGGATCCTAGACCATAGCTTACTAAGCACAACTGTGACCTATTTTCCCCAGATAACCTTTAGAATTCTAGGCTCTCCTGAAACGTGGATTGATAACGAAGAAATATTGTTTTAGTAAAACTGTAAAAGGTAAAAAAAACTGTCCATTATCATTTTTCTGGCACGAGCTGTGAGTACTTAAATAGGTCTATGATAACATAACCCGTTCAAAATTAACATGAAACATAAAGCAAAACTATACAATAACAAACTTTGTACTCGTACTATAGTGACTTAAAAGGGCCGTTTACGATTATGCCAACAGCATGTTGTTCAACCACAAAGATGTAATATTTCAGGGTCCGTTGGTTATGACGCAACCCTAATTAGACAAGGTCTCTAGTCACGAATAACAGACCAAGATATGTACTTCATTATTATTTCGTTACGCGAGTAACCGGCGCTTTGGTTGTTTGTTACTATGAAACTATCTGGTGGGGAGTTCTTTTGTCCGCATGACAAAAAGCGACGCGTACCGACGGCACTACATTACTCGTAATAACTTCCTGAGTCTGCACGATGGAATAATGGGGCGTAACGTCCCGTAACCGACTCATCTTACTGTGCTGTCCTCTCGTTACCTGCGATTCCTTTTATCTCCCTCTTGCTTTCGCGTTTTGTGCTCCACGGTACTAGGTCCCGGGTTACATGTAAAATGTTACGGTGACGCTTTTGTCCTTAATTTGAGAATTTAGAGATTGTTACTTCTCACCCAAATACGTAATTTCACCCATTCAAGCAACATTAATACATGTTAGGTAATACTCGTAAGAGGTATGTTTGTGTAAACTAGGTCAAATGAAATGAAATTGTTTATTCTGTAAATAGAATTTCGATATCACTTTTACCGTCAGATTATTGAAAAAAAATACACTAGATGAGGTCGGCGTTTCCTATCTGACTACTCTGAGAAGAAAGGCTGAATCAAACTCAGAGGTCACAGTCTCTTTTAAAGTCCATTGTGTCTCGATTTTAAAAGACACTGTGACCTCTTATCTTGGTCCGATCATGTGAAGACCATGTAGATTGATGTCTGAAATGGTTTTTGAGAAAAATACCGCACAGATTTGAGTGGACTAGTCCCGTCAGTGCAAGCATTTGAAAATAATCGTCTATCTCAACTCAGAACTTGAGGAGCTCAACGGTATTTATCCTCAATAAAAAAAAAAACAAAAAAAAATGAAGCATGTCAAGAATTCATATTGACAAAATAACTAAAATAAAAATCTAATATAAATTCACAACCATACATGATGGTATGCCCGTTACATTCAAAGTATTTTCGAATCAAGCTTAGAAAGTATATATTAATTTTAAATTTAAAAAATTGCGCCATTGCAATATTCGCGTCTTTTTCATTTGGAACCTTTAAGCGCTTAGACTGAAAGTGCTCCTGATACATTATTCATAAGCTGGGTTGCGGTACCTACCTCGACGATATTATATTTTTCGCAAAAAAAATTACAGGTGCCAAATACCTACTAATCACTTTTATTACATAAATATTGGGTTTAAAGCTCCTATTCTTGTTGTATTTACAATGGTTTATAATTTTAAGAATATTGTTCATCCGTCTGGAAATACGTTTACTCAGTGGAAAAGGTTATCGTAATTTTGAATATCCCTTAGTTGATATTTAGCTAACCTATCCCAAAAAGAAATCTAGACAATTTCGCGTTGTTTCTTTTTTGTCTAGTTGCAAAAAATAATGTTAGTCTAACCCAAGACAAATATAGTTGACGTAAGTTTTCGTCAATATCTAACCCTGAACAAATATAATCTTGTGTACTCAGTAATAGAAATAGTTTGTTATCCCACCCTCTACGAGGTCTACGGCGTAGCGCTACGCGATCGTCGTTTCAAGTTCTTCAACAAAAAAAGACTTTCAATGACTTTGTTCTATTTTTCTACGTGTAAATGTCCTAAAGTTCTAAAGTAATATCAGTCAATTTGCAACTTTCAACAGTGTGGTCTTGAATCCTACTTTCAAATGTTTGAAACGACTAGATTTTTAGAAGAAAAATCGTAATGTTTTTTGACGTAAATAACGGGATTGCCCAGAATTTAGGGAAATTTTGCCTAAAATTATAGTGTATACAGTAAGCTACAAAATTTAAAATACAGCGGTCCCAGCGACACGAATAAGAAGTAAAATATAACTGGAAACATATAATTACAAGTACTAATTAGTCTGCTTTACTCGAATAATATGCGTATGATTACGTTGCGATTACCTCGAATTGCTATCTCCCATGGGTCATCAAGCGTCCTAATTTCACACTAAATCTTACCATCCCAACTAATTGGGCATATGATTGGACCCACTACTACTTAACTGGACACACTGTCCGCAAAGACCCTACCTCATAAATAAGCGGCAACAACTAATAAGAATAATTGATTGATTAAATTATAAGCTCAGCGGGTTAGAAGTTAATCCCTTCAGATTATCTTCAAAATTTGAAATCTTTGGATATTGATTTTACTCCTCGCGTCCCAATTTCGTCGTTGACGCTAATTAATTTGGTCTAGCCGTTGTAATATCAATCATTTTGACATTAGCGTGCACATCTAGAGATGGGGTAAAATCTTCGATCCAGAATACTCGGTAAAATGAATGAATGCAGCCATTGAACTTTATGTTTTCACTTTTCCACGATATCAAATTACGTAGGTTAACGTAAAGTGATAAGTTTAATATGGGTTTTATTAAACGTATCACTATTCCACATCATACTATTGCGCGCCACAATGAATGCCTGTTACATGGTGACATTAATTACCACTAGCGCCATCTAGTATCGAGTAGCAGAACTAATAGAGTCAAGATCCTTCTAGAAATTTCGATGCTAGAACTTTCTGGAACTATCGACATCTGGTCAGTTGGGGCCGGTATGTACTCGAACATTCTAGATGTTTCTACAATAGAAGGTTCTAGAACTATCTGCGGCACTATACAAGGCCGGGATAAGACGACCGAGAGACAGAGTTGGATAAGTGATACAAGCGAATACATCGAAAGCGATCTTCAAGTGCGACTTAAGTGCAATTGTGTTTTATAATTAGTGTTATTAGTGTTGTTTAATTAAAGTGTAATTTTTGGTAATTTATATCGGCAGTTTTTATTGTCACGAACCCCGAAGCTCGTAACAATACTTAAGTTATTTTGCTCATTCACATTCCACGCCGATCACTTTCGTTCACTTTCTAACTTTATGCTACCAATTCCATATTTTCCCTTCCAATCCCTAGGGAGCCAGCCAAACTGAGCAGCTCTTTGAAAGGTTTTAGAAGTCTGCAGTATGTAGGCAACCGCTTCCGTCTTACTGTTAGTGTAATCGCTTTTATATAGTACACTGGCGGACGTAGACACAGGCACTAATTGTGGTAAACGTTGCTTCGTAACAGGCCACTTACTTCCTACAATCCTACCACAGTTTTCAGGACGTACTGTGTAACAATACCATACGTAATGTCTAATGTAGGGGTACGTATTGCAATATTTAAAATTAAAAGAAATAACGTAAAATAACCTACGTTCAAAATCCCTAAAATCTAAATACCTAATGATTTTTTCACTTATATTCAAAATACCGAAAGCTTAAAATGTCAAATGGATATGTTACTGAAGTTCATAAAGCTAAAACTTGAAATTCCTATGTACAAAGTTCCTTAAATTGGTTTACCTCACCTTTATATGTTTCTGTACCGGCATGTGTAACACGCATATATCTTTTTTAAATCGAAACAGCTAGGTTAGGTTAGGTTAGAACAGGGCGATTCAAACGGCCCTTGTCAGGGCCAACCCAACGGCCCTTCTCAGGGCCAACCCAACGGCCCTTCTCAGGGCCAACCCAACGGCCCTTCTCAGGGCCAACCCAACGGCCCTTCTCAGGGCCACGCCGGCGACGCTTTGGCGTCGGACGCTGACCGCGCACCATCTGCGGCCAGCCTCATCAGCAGGACAGGCGAGTTGTCGGACTCCGACGAGTCCATTATGGACACGTCGGCGGCCGAGAACGACCGCCTCAGGCGGAAGAGGGCCTACCTGAGGCTCGGGTCCGAGGGCTCCTCGGAGTCGGTCGGAGGCAAGGCGAAGAAGAAGTCGAAGTCCAAAAAGGCTACGACTTCTTCTTCGGCTACCACCCACGATGTGGGCTTGGTGGACGCCGAGCGCCAGCTACACCTGGCCAAGAGGACGCAACTCCAGCTGGACCTGGAGGAGAAGGTCGCCGCCAAAGAGCGTCAGGCGCAATCCGCCAGGCCGAGGGCCGGCTACGGTGCATCCACCGTGCTGTACGCTGACCACTCCCTGGCGGAACTGGAGCGGATGGCGCAGGAAGATAAGGCGGAGGTCCTGGAGGTCGCCTCAAAATCCTCCAATTTGAAGGGGACCTTCCAGAAGGCCCTCAAATGCCGGGCCGCCAGCTTGCACGGCATCGTCGTGGAGCTGGCAAAGAGGACGGCCACGGACGAGACGCGGCAGCTGCAGGCGAAGGTGGATCGCCTGCAGGCGGAGGTCAGCCAGCTTCACCAGAAACTGGCTGAGGCCACGGCCCGGCCTGCCCAACCTGCCCCAGGACCGGTGGTAGGAGGCTCCTCCTCCCCTTCCAACCTTGAGGATATCATCCGAAAGGTTGTCATGGAGGAGAGAGCCTTCACCAGAGCCTGCCTGGCAGGTATCGAGGACCGGCTCTTGCCGGAAAGGCGGCTCCGCCCGCCGCTAGCGGCGGATAAGAGCCGTCCACCGACGGAGCCGGAACCTGCGCCTGTGGCAGGCCCGGCATCGGGTGCGCAGACCCAGGCCCCGAAGCCCCCAAAGGGGAAAGGGAAGGGCAAGAGGAGCAAGGTGGCTCCTCAAACCCCCACCACAAGCGCGGAGGGAGCGTCTGGGTCGTCTGCCACTCCGGCAGCCTCCCAGAACTCGCAGCGGGAAGACGCCCTTCTTCCCTCCACCACCCCGTCCAACCAGTCGTGGACGGAAGTGGTCAGGAGGGGAAAGGGGAAAGGTGCCCCCAAGCCCGCTGCGACTGCTCCCGCAGCCAAAAGGGCTCCGGGAGCAGCCGGCGGGAGGAAGCTGGTTCCTCCCAAAACCGCGGCCGTCGTGGTGACCATCACCCCGGAGGCCGCGGAGCGGGGCGAGACGTACGAGTCCGTCCTAAGACGGGCTCGTACTAATGCTGATCCCTCCCAGCTGGGGATCAGCAATATAACGTGCCGCCGAACCTTAACCGGGGCTCGAATCTTCGAGTTCTCGGGGCAGCAGCGCGGCACCAACGCAGACCTCTTCGCAACGAAGTTGCAAGAGGTCATCGCGGACGCGGCGACGGTCGTCAGGCCCGTCAAGACCGCAGCCTTGGAGGTGGCCGATCTTGACGACTCGGTCACCAAGGAGGATGTGGTGGCGGCCGTCGCGGCGGCTGGAGGCTGCGACTCGAGCGCGGTGAAAGGCGGAGCCGTCCGGCCCGGCCGCCGCGGCATGGGCACCATCCGCGTCGAGTGCCCGGTCGCCGCGGCCGGGGCCGTCCTTGCTGCGACCAAGGGGCGGCTGCTCGTGGGGCTCGGCTCGGCTGTGATCCGGGCACTTGAAGACCAGCCTACGCGCTGCTTCAAATGCTTCGCGTTCGGCCACACCCGAGCCACGTGTCCCTCCAAATCCGACTGGGGAGACGCGTGCTACCAGTGCGGGCAAGAGGGACACAAGAGCGTCACCTGCCGCGCCACCACGCCACACTGCATGGCGTGTGCCGCCAGTGGCCGCCCCGCGGGCCACAGGATGACGGGCAGGAGCTGCAAGCCCCCCGTGCGGAAGGGCATAGTGCCGGCGCAGGTCCGCCCTGCTGCCACCACCGCTGCCGTCGTCGCCGCCGCTGCAGCTCCAGCGGCGGCAGCTGAGGATGCAGGTGCAATGTCGGAATAATGATTTCCGACTACCGCATCCTCCAGGCGAACACCAACCACTGCAGAGCGGCCCAGGACCTGGTAGTGCAGGTCATGGCCGAGTGGTTGGTGAACGTAGCGGTGGTCGCCGAGCCCTACTCGATCCCAGGCAGCTGGCTGGGTGACGAGGACGACTCGGTGGCACTAGCGGCGCGGTCTTCCACAGACTCCCCTCCCCTCTCGCTATTAGAGAGGGGACCGGGATACGTGGCCGCCGCGTGGGGAGACTTTGCCCTAGTGGGGGTATATTTCTCCCCAAACCGCCCTCTCCAGGACTTTGAGAATTTTCTCGGAGTCCTGGCCGCCGTGGTCGGCAGGGCGGTGCCGCGTCAGGTCTCCGTGCTGGGAGACCTGAATGCCAAGTCGGTGACCTGGGGCAACCCGGCCACCGACGCACGGGGGCGGGCGGTGGAGCTGTGGGCAGCCTCCTCTGGACTCTCCCTCTTGAACAGAGGAAGCGTCCAGACATGCGTGCGGCGTCAGGGTGGCTCGATAGTGGACGTCACCTTCGCCACCCCTGCGTTAGCCGCGCGCGTGCTGAACTGGCGGGTGGACCTGGGGGAGACCATGTCGGACCACCGCTACGTGCGGTTCGACATCTCCACCAGTGGCCCCGGAGTGGCGCAGCCCCTCTCGGGGCGCTCACCGTTCCCGCGGTGGGCTCTAACCCGCCTGGACAGGGAGGCAGCGGGGGAGGCGGCGTTCGTCCAGGACTGGCTTTCGCCGCCTACCGCCGGCCTGGAGGTGGACACCGTTGCGGGGCAACTGAGGGGGTCTCTAACCGAGGTGTGCAACTCCAGCATGCCTCGGTCTCGCCGACCACCGCCCAGACGCGCCGTGTACTGGTGGTCGGCGGAGCTGGCGGGGCTTCGAGCGGCGTGCGTGGAGGCAAGGAGGGCCTACACGCGGAGTCGGCGGCGGCGTCGACGGAACCGACCCGACGAGGACCACCTCTATGAGGTGTACACGGAGGCAAAAACGGTCCTCGGTCGGGCCGTCGCCGCCGCCAAAGACTCGGCGAGAGCCGAGCTGCTGGAGGGTCTCGACAACGACCCTTACGGGAGACCATACAAGGCAGCGCGCAACAAACTGCGCCCCTTTGGTCCCCCGGTTGCCGAGACCCTGGAGCCCTCATTTCTGGATGGGGTGGTTCGGTCCCTGTTCCCGTGCAGGGACCGCTTCGCCCCGCCAGAGATGGGCCCACCGCCAGACGACGAGGAAGAGGAGGCCCCCCCCGTCACGGAGTCGGAACTCGGCGCGGCGATTCTCCGCATCCGCGCCAAGAAGACGGCTCCGGGCCCCGACGGTGTTCCCGCAAGAGTGGTGGCGATCGCCGCCACTCGAATGGAGGAGAGGTTTCGGGACCTCTTCAGCGCATGCCTTGCGTCTGGGAGGTTCCCGAAACCTTGGAAGGAGGGGCAGTTGTGCCTCCTTCGCAAGGAGGGCCGCCCGGCAGATTCCCCCTCGGCATACCGACCCATCGTACTGCTCGATGAGGTCGGCAAAATGTTCGAGGGGATAATCGCCGCCCGCCTAAAGGGCCATCTGCGGGACACCGGGCCGGACTTGTCGGACGCTCAGTTCGGTTTTCGGGCTGAGCGTTCCACGGTGGACGCGCTGGCCCGCCTCAAGGGCCAGGTGAAGGATGCGATGGAGGCGGGGGACGGATTGTTGGCTGTGTCATTCGACATAGCCAACGCCTTCAACTCTGTTCCCCACTCCACCATCCTAGAGGCGCTCCGATTCCACGGAGTGCCTCGATACCTGCGCAGTCTGCTGGCCAGCTACCTGGAGGATCGGGCGATCCTCCTGGTAAACAGGGCTGGCCAAGTCCGGCGGTACGCCGTCGAGGCCGGCGTTCCACAGGGGTCAGTCATAGGACCACTCTTCTGGAACGTCGGCTACGATTGGCTCCTGCGGGGAACTCTCCTCCGAGGCACGAGTGTCGTCTGCTACGCGGACGACACTCTCCTCACCGCCCGGGGGGGGAGTTTCAGGGAGGCGGCCAACTTGGCCTCGGCGGGCGGATCCTTGGTCGCGGGGAGGATCCGCCGCCTAGGACTAACGGTGGCGCTGCACAAGACCGAGGCCGTGTTCTTCCACGGACCTCGGCAGCGCCCCCCGCCTGACGCCCACATCTTCGTGGAGGGCGTCAGAATCGGGGTCAAGGCCCAGATGAAATATCTGGGCCTTGTACTCGACAGCAGGTGGCGCTTCGGCCCGCACTTTAGCGGGCTGTCGTCGCGCCTGCTGAAGGCCGCGGGCGCTCTGTCGTGGCTGCTTCCCAACCTGGGGGGGCCCAGCGCCCGATGCCGGCAACTCTACGCCGGCATCCTGAAGAGCATGGCCCTGTACGGGGCCCCTATCTGGGAGGACTCCCTCCAAAGGAGGGAGAACGCCGCTGCCTTGCGGGCACCCCAAAGGGCCATAGCTCAGCGGGTGGCGCGGGCCTACCGCACGGTGGGCTCCGCGGCAGCTTGCGCTCTGGCCGGCACCCCGCCTTGGGAGCTCGAGGCGTGGGTGCTCGCCAGAGTGTACGAATGGACGGCGGGGCGGAGGGCGAGAGGAGAACGCCCCGCCCCGGAAGAGCGAGAGGCCGTCCGGCGGGAGGCGAGGGATGCCATCGTCGTCCATTGGACGGCGGACCTCGCCACCGCAGCCTTCGGCCGCCGAACCATCGACGCGCTCGGGCCGGTCCTGCGAGACTGGCTCGAGCGGTCGCATGGGTTCCTCTCGTTCCGTCTGGTGCAGGTGCTGTCCGGACACGGTTGTTTCGGATCGTACCTGCACCGGATCGGACGGGAGGAGACGCCGTCGTGCCACGACTGTGGCGCGGCGGAGGACTCGGCGCAGCACACCCTCGAGGTGTGCCCGTCGTGGTCCGAGCCGCGCCGCAGTCTCATTGCGGTGATCGGACAGGACCTCTCACTCCCCGGTCTGGTTAACGCCATGCTGGGGGACGAGGGGTCCTGGGCGGCAGTCGCCTCCTTCTGCGAACACGTCATGTCCCAGAAGGAGGCGGCGGAGCGCGCGCGGGAGGACGATCCTCACGCGGCGGCGCTCCGAAGGCGGAGGAGGGGTCGAAGAAGACGTCAGTTTGACGGTTATCTCCGACTCCTCCCAGGTGGAGGCCAGCAGGCAACGGGTGCGGGGGCACCCTTGCCTGTATTGCACAGGCCTCCACCAGTGTCGGACGGGAATGGCCAGGTGTTCCCGGCCATTCCCGTAGCCCCCCAGCCAGGGGGGCATGCGGGGCCCGCCAGCTAGGCGGGCATGCGCCGGGAGGGCTGTGGAAGTAAAGGCTGAGCCGGTTTCCCACGGCCCTCCCATCACGGCGATGCGGGAACACCGCTGAGTTTTAGTGGGTATACTGTCGGTGCGGTTTCGACAGGAGTCCCACATACCCCGTCTCGTCCCCCGAGCGAGCGGGCATGCATAAAGCATTTCTCAGGGAAAAAAAAAAAAAAAAAAAAAAAAAAGGTTAGAACTGTGACCGCACAACGCACGAGCCAAGCGAGCGAAGCGAGCGGTGCCGCGGTAGCGGCCGGCGAGTGCCAGAAACATATTTTTTAATGATAGATATTTAGTCCAATCAGTATTTTAAACTTAGGTAATTAGAAGGTAGGTATTAGTTGCTTAGGTATTTAAAAACATTATTTATTTAGATTTTAGGGATTTTGAACGTAGGTTATTTTACGTTAGTTCTTTTAATTTTAGATATTGCAATACGTACCCCTTTTTTTTTTTTTTTTTTCCCGGATGGGAAATCATCAAATGACCCCTCCCGCTCTGGGTGGAGCGGAAGGGAGTGTCAGACTCTTACTGACTAAAACCCACCCATGTTCCTTCCTTCGCCCTTTATGTTCCGGGGTAGCGGTAACCCTTTCGGACAATCCCGCTGACCCGGCAGGCTTCGGCCCTAAGGGGCCCCTCGGATTATGCTGACATCTCTTTGAGGCGCGCGTGGAACACTTACGCGCCGTCCGGCACGGGTCTGGTCCTGATCGGGCGGTGAGCTACCCATTGCTCTCCGCCCGCAGGCCCGCGCCTACGGTGGCCGGGAATCGTCACGCGGCTCCCGACGCCCGGAGCGTCTCCCGCGGCGGCTGGGACGGGAGGCTCTCTCCCTCATCCGTCCCGCCACCTCCTTCGCTAGCATAACTGCTTCGCAGAAGGAGGCGACTGCCTCCCACTCCCTCTCGCCCCGGACCATGGCTTGCACCAGGGCCGGGCGCGAGAGACCGCCGCCGCTGCCGATCGCCTCTACGAGGACACGGCGGTGCTCCGCTCAAGCGGGGCAGACCTCCACCGTGTGCTCCACCGTGTCCTCTGGGCGATCCTGGCAATGGTGACACCCGAGCGTTTCCTCCCGCCTAATGACGTGCAGAATACGTACCCCTAATGTAGACAATGGAAGGTGCAATTATGTTTGTTGGATGTCTACATTCTTTTTATTTGCCGTAAAAAAAGGATAAGTACCTACTTATAAATTAAATAAAACTTTATTTCAGACTAAGATCCGTTAATATGTTGATGTTAGTAACAACAGTGCTTAGGTAACTAGGTTAGAATTGTTAGTTTTCCCATATTCAATTTTATTTATTCAGTCCTTTTACTGTCGCCACTCAGTGTCCCTGATAGGGACAGTTCGCTCGCGATGTCTAGGGCCATTGACTTTAACTCAGTTTTTTAATAAATATATACCTACGAAATATTACTCCAAGTATAAACGCTACAAAATCTGAACGCAAATATTAACTACTAGCTTCTGCCCACAACTTCTTCTGCATCAAATTTGTTGTTCCCCCACCCACCTCGTGGTTTTCGCTTAGCGTTCTTTCAGACATTTTTTCTTTTTGCTCAGTGCCTCAGGGTCCTAGCGTGATGTTATATAGCCTATAGCCTTCCTCAAAAATTGGGCTATCAAATGAAAAAAGATTTTTTTAAATCCGACTGGTAGTTCCGGAGATTACCCCCTACATACAAACAAATTTTACCTCTTTATTATATTAGTATAGAAGTATAGACAATAATATACTGTTATTAAACAAGTGACATCCCTATACTTACCGTGTTCCATGCCAATACCAATATCTAAAAGTATCATCTGTTCCGATAAACCCACTCTAAGCTTTAAAAGGCACGTGTGGCTGCAACGATATGAACTGTCAATAATGAAATTGGCTGAGATATATTTTATTTACTATTACCTCGTTTATCCAGTTTCCAATTTGTTATCGACCTCGGAGGAGACGGGCGGCCCTGTTCGCCCGCTGGTCGGTGATATTTCTACGTCATGTTCTATTGTTATGTTCCAACTGGATAATTTACTTATAATTCCGTAGATATAGCACTGGCGCGTTTGATGGATGCCTCAACGTCACAGGTTTCACGTAATCTGTTTTATTACGGAAGAAGGAAGAAGTTTTCGTAATTAACATTACAAATGAACATAAATTGTTATTATTGGATAAGCAAACAGTTCCTAAAGACAAACAGTTGTATCTGCCTATATAAATACTTAGTAAACGTTACTCGAAATAATGCTACCAAAGTGGTATTAATTTAAATTGAGAGCGAAATGATTTCACAATCGGAACACAGAATAAACACGTATTAATAATAACGCACAAGCAAGCTATCTGTATTTATCTTGCCGCCACAATCCCATCGCAATCGACCGATACATCCAATTTGGTACATCTGAATCATATCTTTGATATTTATATTTAAATGAACGTATTTTTATTATTCAATATCACGGAGCTGCTTTGAGAGGGGAATGCTGTTGTGAAGAATTAAAGCACTGGCAACACTTTTCATATTTTTCTACTCGTAGATCTTTTCCCTCGCGTTAACGCGAGCCTGGTTGAAATGAGCTAGACAAATGCGTTCTCGTCTTCAATAGGCTGTGTATTCGTTGTGTTATTAAATAATAAGTTTGCCCGTCAGCGCACAACTATATATTTTTATAGATAAAAAGTATTCACCAAATGAACGACTGAATAAAATATAAACTAGCGAAAAAAAACAGGCTGCATTTGTTTGGATTTCAGCTCTAACGGATGTATTTTATGTGGTGCTAAATTAATCACGACAGCACTGTGATCGAGATTGGTCAGCTGATATGACAATTACGTACCTGCTGTTCGCGCAATAATTATAAAGAACAATAACTCACCGCACATTGCAGGCCATTGTATGAGTTCGCAAGGACAGCCGCTATTAACCGCACCCGAGGTGATCATCGTAACTCTACATGATATAACTACAGCATCATACAAGACGACACACAGCCGTTTTAGTGCCATAAATTGAGTTATCTAGTTTATTACAAGCGCAGACCAAGTGGTTATAAATCGTAGCGCCCCACCATAAACAAGCCGCTCTCTAGGCGACTGTCAATCGAGCATACTAGCAAAACGCCCCCATAAATATTGTTGCAGGTATTTCGCACGTATTTCCATACCAAATTGCGGAACGATAGTCATCTATCATTCGCTTTGACGTTTTTCACATCACGAAAAATCTGACAAAGTTACAAATGTTCACAAATTGACGACATAAATATCTACGTGGAGATACACGTTCGGTACATATGTTTCCGACCTTTAGGTGGGAAGAGTAGGTATACGTTATTGTTCCAGTGTATAATGTTGGAGTAACTTCATCGCATATTGTCTACCTATACAATCAATGAGTCCGCGTATCACTGGTCAGTTTCCCTCAGTCGTCTGTTTATTTTATTCGTCAGTTTCGTTGATTAGTCAGTTTCACGGACTCGTCATTTTTACCGATTAGACAGTTGCGTTAACTCGACAGGTTCCAGTATTTGCCAGTTTTCGTCTATTCGTCAGTTTTATTCAATCGGCAAAACTGACGAATCATTAAAACTATCAACGAAACTGGCAAATTAAATTAACTGACGACTGAGGGAAACTGACCAGTGATACGCGGACTACAATCTAGACTATAGCATGTCCCATATTTCAGTCAGAAACGTACTACACGTCCTACGTGGGTCTATTAAAACTTTATACTGTCGACACGTTCCTAGAAAATCAAATTATAAATCTTTATTACCTATCTACCTGTAACTATTCTGCCTTGTTACTGAAATATACGAGTATTGCTAACTTCACTATATAATAATATGAATGGTGTGAATATTTCGTACTTGATTTGAATAAAATTATTAATGAAAACACACATTTAAAAGCAGAGTGCCGGAGATATTAAAAAGCATGCAAATGAAATCATAAATATGTAGCGAAGTAGGGAAGTTACAATATACTGATTAACTCTGCTAATAGAATCCTGGAATCTAAAGGTAATAACAGCCAGCAAACTTTTATCCCAGAGGGACTTTCATGGTTTAATATTCACAACTAAGCCACCATCATTATCTACCAACTCTCTAAGTGCCTTTATTAAAAGCAGGTAGTTAAGCATAATATGAATGTTTTCCGTAATACGATATTTACTAATATGTTCGGCGTAAAGTATTTAAGCGGGTCTCGGGTGGCCCCCATCCACGCCGCGACCGCTCATTAGTCACTGCCGACCCCCGCTGGGAACACCTGCTCTCTCCAATTTTATTTTACTCAATAGCTTTGAATTTTCCACCGGAAAATCATATAAAAGTCCATTTGACATCTTTGATGGAACAGTTTTTACCCGAAACCGTTTTCACCCTCAATGGACGCGTATCCAGAAATCTGTAGAATTTTTTCAGAAATGGGGTCGAACATGTTTACGATACAACTCGTTTCTTTGATTTTTAGAAAATTATTATACATACTTAATTATGATTATTGCATTCCGGTGAAATACGTGGACTCACATTTAACAGAATAATTTGCATAATGAGACCAATTCAATCAACGGTCTGCTTCGTAAAAGTGTTTTATTTTTTCTGCTTTACTGCTGTACCCACCTACTTAATTCTTTTTACATACGACCACCTCACTTCGACATATGACTGCGTCATTTCAATGTTTCCTAGAATTTTTACACACAATTCGTTGGCGAATTAACTTACTTTAAAGTTCACGACTTCGGAATAAAAAACCCTGAAAAGAAGCGAATTGAAATCAAAAGAAGTCGTGGTGCATTCTACCACGGATTTCTAACTAGGTAAATGTAGGTACAACGTGCTGAATAGCAAGTACTTAATATGAAAATACTACGACATTGACTCATATATGAATAGAATATGAACGTCGGTCCGCATGATTACCTATTCATTTATTATATGCCTCATTACATTTGGTATTAACCTAGTTAAAACAAGTTAATTGCCCCGCGTTTATATTAATTTTGTCGAATGCCCATTAAATCTATTGATAAATAAGCTATTAAGTATAGGTACTTAATAGCTTATTTATTACTTACTTAATAACTTTTAAGTAGGCTTAAAAGCTTAAAATAACACAAAATATGAATAACTAGCTCCTGCCTGCGACCTCGTCCGCGTGAAATTTCTTGTTCCCCTGACGTCGCATTGCATCGCCCGCCCGGGCTCTTACTTCGTTTCTGCTTTTTGCTCGGCTGCTAATGGCCCTAGCGTGATATTAAATAACCTACAGCCTTTCTCAGGAATTGGGCTATAAAATGCAAAAATATTTCAAATCCGACAAACAATTCCAGAGATTAGGTCGTAGAAACAAACAAACCAACTCTTCGGCTTTATTATTAGTATATAGATTAGTTGTACCTACCTAGCTGCAACTAATTATTTATATTTTGTGTTATTTCTGCCATCAGTCCGCTAAAGAAGAAATTAATACAGTGATTAAAACCGATAATCACTATAGAAACGATAAACCCCCAATCAAAACGAATAGTTCTTCAAAATCCTAATTACGCAAACAATCAGTTACGTCATTGACCCACCTCCTCTTCTCTCCTTTAATTGCCAGTATCTTTGAGTAGCTCTAACAATTCAATCACAACATTCAAATGTGTCGAAGTTTTTCCTCCACGTGGAAAGAAAAATGTAAAGAACAAACCTATACCACTATATAAATATATATCGTATATAGCGGTAGTACGCTTTTCGCTGACCAGTGCCAGCAGCGAATTGTGGGTTATCGAGAAAGTTTTTCTTTCACGCCACGGCGACTATGTTCCCTCTCAACATCCGGAGGGACCCATCGGAAAACTCTAGTGATTTGCTACTTCCGTATCGGAGGGCCCACGAATTTTTATTAACTTTTTTAAATCTCGTTTCTATGAACCAATTTCAGCTTTGAATGCGTTTATTTCGTTGTGGTCTGTACGCAGCAAAGTCATAATAAAATAACAAAAAAAAAAAATTAGTTGGGAAGAGGCTAGGCAAATGATGATGAATATGTTATCATCATTTGCCTAGCCTCTTCCCAACTATGTTGGGCTTCCAGTCTAACCGGATGCAGCTGAATACGAGAATTGAAAAACAACGCAGCTGAAAATGTAATGAAAATTATCATTGTTAATCATATAACAAATATCACTACTAAGGAATTATAACAGGCACCTTATTATAAATTACTGGCACCTACAGCACCCATGAAACTTTTAATTCGCTCATTAAATCTCATAAACAGTCCCTGCATTCAGAATTCGGAGAATTTTCACAACCCTTCGAACTTTTGGTCGACAAGGTAAGTTGATCCATTATGATATATCAAGGATACATGACCTTATTAATTCCCTAAGTCTACTACGACATCTAGGGAAGGATTAAAGGAGAGTTACACTGGTATCCTGAGCTTATGCGACAGTGAATACGTTGCGACCGCAGTAGGGTTGCCTTGTGTAGGGTTGAGGATCACATGTTTTACGAGCAACACAGCAACACATTTCCATTTACTAAAGTGTTACAACCTGCTTTAAATGCGGAGTAGCTGGAATTTTACTACTCAGCATGTAGACGTGTGCATGTTATGTTCGACGATGAACTCGCTAAAGTTGGGCTTGAGTTAATTATGAACTTAGTAACATCTAGAAGTAATAACTTAGTCGACTTATAGCATATCACACCCTCGGGAAAATAAATAGTAACCCTATTCTGTGACAAAAATCACGCAGAAAGTTTAGTTTCTTCAACTACATTACGTGGTATGCGATAAATCTGTTACCTCCACTCAGGTCAAAAAGAGTATCTCCTTTCTAGGTCAGTTACAAAAAAAACATCCAGTTTTGACTTGCAGATTCTTTAATTCCCCACCATTCATAGCCAACGTTAATAAAATCAGCCAACATAAGCACAGAATTTACGATTCCTAAAATAATTAAACCACTAAAATACAAACGCGGTTATGAATTTCTTTTTCTCATGTTTTATCGTTGTCTCGGTCTTAATATTAATATTAAGAAAAGAATTACGACGCCACAGCTGCAGAAGGGTTATTATAAACTATCTTTTGGTGCGGAGCGGCTGTTTATATCCACTCTCGTGGAACTGTAATGGTTTTTATATGGACGTGGTGAAGCTTACTTCTTAAAATTGCAGGTTCTCTCGAGTTTATGCAACCTGTTCAAACGCTTTTCACACTTTAGAAATACCAACTTATTCCTATTTTTTTTCCTTGATATGATGACTACTTCTCTACTCTAGGTAGTCTCGAAAGTTCTGTAAGTTAAAGAAACAGCAACATTTTCGTTATCTAAGTAATAAGTTCCACCTGACACGAAACGAAAAAATCATTAGTAAACCATCAGTTTTCGACACAACCCCTGCTTAACCCATAAAAGATCGCAGTCATGACGGTTGCGTTATGTAAAAATACTTTCCTACACGAATACAAATGAACCAGTCAATTGCAATAGACGCCACGGCAGAAAGCTAATATACCCAACCCTTTTCCATTACTAAAGTAACATGAACCAGAACAAAAGCACTGTTACGGAGGTTTTCCGCTTACGATCGTTACTATGACACTAAAAATAGTGCACTAGGTTGAGAAACAAAAGTACTACATTATTCCCTTGGGAAAACTCTTTAACGCCCTATTGTGGGGGAGAATAGACACGTTTATTAGTTTGAACTCTTTCATATACCCCATTGTCTAAGCCACAATGGATCCGAACGCGACATTCGTACAGAGATACAAGTAGGGTGGCGGATCTTTTCATAAACCGCCTTTGAGTGGATGGGACACGGCCGTTAGCGTGTGAGGAAAGCTCTAAATTTCAACAGGGCGACATCCGATGTCGGTGAATTTCTTTTGTGCCCTGACAGTTTATTACGAGAACAAAGGGATGACGTTGTTTGAACAGACCCGCTTTAGATTTTACTACGCTGATTACACATTACTCAAGATCTACTCTATTGTGACGAAGATCTGTATTCCCTTTCAATTCTAAAAGGAATTACATTTGGCTGTAATTCACCCCAAGACGAATCGAATTCATCACTCAGTTGATAAAATCTTATACTCCGTCGCTGATAAGACATAAATTGACGAATTATTTCAAATTCAAAGTCGGTTTGACTCAATGAGTTATCTCATTATGGAAATTGTTTAGTATTTTCTTATTTTGAATGTGTACTTGGTTCATTAGCTGTTATTTAGTTTGACTATATTTGTTTTACATTATTCACTGAATATTGATTATTATACACCCTTTTTTTTTCTGGGTGGGAAATCATTATATGACTTCTCCCGCTCTGGGCGGAGCAGGAGGGCGTGTCAGACTTTTACTGACTAAAACCCACCCGTGTTCCTTCAGTTGCCTATGCCAGGGACCACGGTATCTCTTTCGAACAACTCGCGTCCCTGGCAGGCATCGGCCCTGGCGGACCCCGTCACTTCGTGCTGACATCTCTTTGAGGCGCGCGTGGAACACAACGCGCCGTCGACTCGGGCCTGGTCCTTGCCGGGCGGCGAGCTGCCCATTGCTCGCCGCCCGCAAGCCCGTGCCTGCGGTGGCCGGGAGTCGGCTGATGACTCCCGACGTCCAGGGCGTCTCCTGCGGCGACCAGGGGCATGAGGGCGCAGAGATTGCCTCTCCCTCACGCGCTCCGCCTCCTCCTTTGCGAGCATTACTGCTTCGCAGAAGGAGGTGACGGCTTCCCATGGACTCTCGCTCCGTACCATGGCCTGGACCAGGGCCGGACGCGAAGATCGCCGCCGCCTATCGCCGCCACGAGGACGCGGCGGTGCTCCGCCCAAACCGGGCAGACCTCCACCGTATGCTCCACCGTGTCCTCCGGGCGATCCACACAGTGGTGACACCCTGGCGTTTCCTCCCGCCTTATCCTGAACAGGAACTTCCCGAAACAACCGTGTCCGGTGAGGACCTGTGTCAGGCGAAAGGTGAGGGCGCCGTGGCGCCTCTCCAGCCACTCCTCGAAGAGGGGACTTATCGCCGCAATTGTGGCGTGCCCAGCACTGGGTTGCGACAATCGCACTCTCCATGTCGCCATGAGATCCCGCCGGAGCTCTGTCCGCTGTACCGTGATTTCTCGCGGCAGCGGAGTTACGCCCCGGCGTTTTGCCTCCTCTCGCCACTCCCATATGTGGGCGAGGGCTTTTGCCTCCAGATCCCATGGCGGCAATCCGGCAAGGAGGCTCGCCGCCTCAGCGGAGACCGTGCGGTATCCTCATTATTATACACCCTACTGGGCATTTGAGCATCCTACTTCCTATCCTACTTATATGTATACCTACATTATCAGCAAATAAATGTTTTCTTTCTTTCTTTCTTTCTTTCTACTATCCTACTATCCTACCTAATCCTACTAATATTATAAACGTGAAAGTTTGTATGTATGGATGGATGGATGGATGTTTGTTACTCTTTCACGCAAAAACTGCTGAACGGATTTGGATGAAATTTGGCACACAGATGGTTTATAATCAGGATTAACATATAGGATACTTTTCATCCCGATTTTCCTACGGGATCGAAACTTAAACCGCGGGGCGCAACTAGTATTTTCATAAATAAGGTACTTCGCTGTCTCAACACTAGGAGCAGCAGTAGTGGCCCAATGCTAACTGCGCCGACTTCGAAGTCAGTAAACAATTTGATCAGCATTGCTCTCAAAGCGGTGAAGGAAAATACCGTAAGGAAACCGGCATGGTCCTAGAACCACATTCGAAGACATGTGGCATCTATTAACCCGCAGTGGGCCTACGTGGTAGAACAGCCCACTCCCTTTCGAAGAGAGGAGGCCTGCTGTGTATCAAGTGGGAACATTATAAGCTGATTTTGATTTGCTGTCTCAACACACTGTTGTTAAGTATATTACACGTGTGTTAACATGGCCCATCGATTGTTAGGTAAGGTTAGTAAGAGACTGTCACGCAGGGATGTGTGACAGAGACAACGCTCTACAAATCCGTACTGTAGTCTGGTTTCAATATTCCTTCCTGTGAAATAAACGTTGACCATTTAAGTCTACCAGTTTCCATGTGTTTTCGTCTCTTTTCTTTTCTATTTATTTTCATGTTCCTGTGGCGGATGCTTGAGGCGAAGCTTCAATCAATCGAACACGTGGAGCGTGGTTGACTCGTTCGATCTTATCAGTTTATAACTTATAGTTTACTATGGTAGAACTTAATTAGAATTCAGAGAAGTATCATGCTTAGCTGTCAATGCGTAGCGGTCAAGTGTATGTCGTGCTTAATAGACTTCGGAATCCGAAGTATGTTAAGCGACAGCAGTCTATTTTTATTATAACAATTTAATTATTTCACTATACACTGACATAAATATCAGTGTAGCCATGGCTCTTGTACTAGGAGTTCCTATATCACAAGAGCCAGACCTCTCAATGTACAGGGAATATGATAAAGAAGCTCGATAGACAAACATGAGATACGTTAATAAACAGGTCAGGTTTACAAATATAAAAGAGAAAAAAAGTAATAATAATAAAAGAGTTTATTAAGCTCAACGACCAGATAAAAGCAGCCGGGAAAAAACTGCATGCGGAAAACTATGTGCTAAGCTACAACTTTAAAGTGGCCATGTTCAAAAAATGACTGAAATATAGGCCGAGTTTAGAAAATAAAAATAAAATAGCTCCTCTAATATTTACTCCGCCAGTATAAAAATAAAAGGCAAACGTTTATCAAGGCAACCATTTTCACTAACAAGCTGCGGTACGCATTAACCTTATTATTCCAAGTTTAAAATGTATGCACTAAAGCGACATTTCCCGTGGGAAGAGATAACATTCCTGGGAAGGTTCAAAGTGTCCTCAAGGCAGATCGCCAATTTCCTTTGTAAGCGCTTCAAAGTTATTAGGGAAATTGCTCACAAAATAAATATACAGAGAGTGGGGAGTACATACCTTGTTTACAAGTGTTATCTACTTAGCTATGGTATGAATAGTTGATGACGAAATTGTTTCCGACCCTGGCAGCCAAGTGTGCGAGTGCTCGGTAGTACGTAATATTAAGCCCGAAGCTCCATATTTGTCACTATAAACATAAAATGGGTCCTGTGAACAGGCGGGCCGCGCGTCCTAATTCTGCCGCGCTCGTTAATTATTTACTTAGATACATCTCGGACAGCGTTCGAGCCAGGACCCAGGCGAAACCTTTGTAATTGCTTGTACACTTTGAAATCCTAAGGACACTATTGTATTTATAACAGTGACTAAACCTAATGTACCATTTGTTGCTTTAATCAAATTATTCTGTTTGAAGAGAAAGCGTTTCTTTCGTAGTATGTTTCTTCTATAGCATGATTTTTTCTATTCCCTTATAGCTCAATACAAAGCTATCTTTTCTGCTGGGTATTAAGATTTGACGTTCTCGTAACATAAGGTCCAGTTGAAAACCAGCGTCAGGCATTCGTTGTCTGACATTTATGCTGAACTGGGCGTATTTGATGCAGCTGTGAGGCACACAATACTATCTTAAGTTATTTATGTTTTTGTTTTGTTTTTTTTTGTTTGTAAATATTTTGTGCTTTACATAACCTGGGTCAAATCAACTCCTTTCCTATCTGTTTTCTCTTTTAATTCACCGAAAACCGAAGATAATGTTAATAAAACATTTACCACTTCTGCTAAGAACCTAGCTATTATTACGACTGTATTCTCACTATGTATTATGTTTTCAAATTCGACGTCCAAATCTATTCATGTTACATTTCAAATATTTACACAACTGAGCAAACCGGAAATGAAAGGGAAAATACATGCGTAGTTAACCGCGTGTGTTCCTTTGTCACGGTTTTATTTTCATGTTACTTGTTACAGGATACGCGAAACGGTTTCACAACATTCCAAAATTAAAGTTATATAAGTTGATTCGAATTTGTTTTTGGTTTCGAAATCCAAAGTTTACGTGCAAGATAAACGAGTTCCTATAGTGTTGGGACACTTTACATAGTTGGATGTTAGCGTCGTATGTGCGACACGCGATACGAGTTGATGCTGTGTTGTCTCGTAACGTTTCATGTGCGGGAGTAACTCTCCAAGTCAGGCTCTACGGTGCACTCTACATCTCCCAGTAGACGTTTCAAATAACACTTCCAGCTGATAGCGTCGTTAAGCTTTAACGTGTTCGTGAACACCCAGTTTGTACTTAGTTTATGTTTAGTTTTATTACGCCGTGCAGCATTTGTTACGAGCTAGCCGTGGCGGACTAACCTTGTTATAATCCTGCTTATAACTGGGCACCCACAACCATAACTCGTAAATTACACTATCAACAGTTAATAGATAGTGTCGGAGTCATAACAACATAACAAACGGGGGGATAACTAACGAGTGCTGTCATTCTCATACAGCGCGGGCCGAATTGTGTGTTGGCCGAGAGAGAATTAATGAGGGCGGGCCGGCCGCCAGTCGCACGCGCCGCGGGGCCCGGGCCCCGTCCTGCCACCCCGGTCAGCACCAATGAGCATCGACATTACTAATAGTAATTCTCAACTCGAAAAGAATGGACCGAAAACTAAACGTTGCTCATAAATCTAGGTTGTAAACATGCAGACAAATAACGCGCATGTGGTCTCTACAACAATGTCGACCAAGAAAATTATATTATCTCCAACACGTGTCGAACATTGTCGATTAGAAGAAGGTACCTAAACGCTATTGTATTGTAACGCCCCTACTCGGTTATCCGTACAAAGCCTCAACATTCGTGGGATAGTTGGACTCGGAACTCAAAAATTAAAGACCGTAATGATAACTTAAACAAAATTAAAAATGAAATGAGGTCAACAAAAAGTAAAGTGGTTTTCTAGAAAGCTGAAATGAACGGAGCAATCACATAAATAAACAAGGCGCTTTACCCTCTGTACAGTTGATGATTCCGGGTGGATGGTGCGTTCACTTGTTTTTTTAGGACGGACAAGAAAAAATAAATGTCTTGAATGAAAAGTTAAAGGTAGCTCAAACCTTTTGTAATAGGTTCAGCCACTCGAAAGTTTTACAAGCGATGTTTGAACCGTTACATAATGGAGTAGAAAGAGATTGGCAATTTTAATGACAAAGATATTGAGTTCTTCAAGCACATTTTGTATCCGGATCAATGATAGCTATTCATATTTCTCGCAAAAGACGTCCCTCTTCGAATAGGTTCGCGGGGGCAAGATATCGCTCAAATTGTTTCCAATATCTTTTACGTACATTTGACACTCGGGTGAAAAATTACCAAGAGTTCCAAGCGATATTGTTATTTTCACGCTGTGTTATTTATATGGCTGTAATCCCTCAAGTTTTTTGTTACAGCGTTGGGAATGTTTATTTTATGATACTCGACGTATTGCGCATGGAATTTTTATTTTGTAAATGTCAATAGTTACTAGAGCAGGTCATATGTATATTTATATAAATATGAAATGCTGCTCGTTGGTAAGCACATCACTATAAAACGGCTGGTTAAATTTATTTATAGTCCGAATAAAGTTGTAAAGGAAAGAAAAATTTGAAAATTTTCCCTGGAAATAGGGAAAATTAAAAAATGGTGTTTATTATTCATACAGTAAGTAGGGACATAGGTAAAACACAGGATAAGACAAAATGAGTAACTTAAAATATTACCTATAGCTAGGTTACAAAGTATTATTTGTCAGTGACCTCAGATTAGAGAGTTAGTCCATACATTTTGACGTTTAAACTTCTCTTAACTTTAAGCTACGTTTCTAATTAAGAGGGAAAATCTTTATCTTGTCGAGCCTTTGTGTATTTTTAGTGCCCAGAGAATATTTGCGCTTATATTTGATAATTTGCGCTTTTCACTCCGCCGAAATATCTCATTTAGAACGCACACAAATATACATAACCGCTGCGAAAACAAGATCACACAAATACAAACGTTTCTTTGCTGACAAACACAAACAAAACTTGACGGAGGTAAACATATACTGCCCTGCAGGTATAAATAGTGCAAATAAACTGCCTGAAAGATGTGCCCGCATAACACACAGGTATGTACCATGTACCTATGTACATGAGGGCGCCGTCCGACAGTCCGCCAATATTTGGCCAGTTCAAGAATATCCCACGACGCCGACGCGACGTCTAATCACGCTGTAGAACAAAGATGGGGTAAGTAGGTTACTCATTAACATTTCAAGTCTCGAACCTTCAGCCCCGCTTTAACACCTTCAGCCCCGCTTTAACCACTGGGCGACCAGACTCGCCGAACAATGGGAGATACCCAAAACTAATTCCGTTGATACTAAGGCCCGACCTGGTGACTGTAATGAAATAAAATGTTTCTTTTGTCTTTCGTTGGCACGATTACAGACAGATGATTAGTAAAAAGTAACGATTATAGCATTATTCAGAGCATGGAGGTCCAGTAGTAACGGCCGCGACTTACGAGTTGTCGGGTTCGCACACAGCCAAGTGCTTTACTTTGTGTAAATTATCACCATTGCTCTTAAAACGGTGAAGGTAAACGTCGTGAGGAAACCGGCATGTCCTAGAACCAAACATTCGAAGACATGTGACATTTAAGTACCAACTGGGCACTGGGCCCGCGTGGTGGATTAAGACCCACTCCTTCTCCCCGAGAGGAGGCCTGTGTCCCAGCAGTGGGAACGTTATAGGGTGTGTAGGCAAAATGTGGACTGTATTATATTAGAGGTCAATGTAGTTACGAGTCGCTGACACAATTGACATTTATTTTTTACGACATGTGAAAAGAGTAAAAAACCATAAATATTTGTAAAAAAGGTCGCATCAGTGGACTCGTCCGGTTTTGAACCAAAAACAAATTCAATCACCAACTCGTTTTTAGCCATGGCGATAATAGCAAAATATTCATGTGAGTGACAACTAAAAGTAAAAAGTAAAGTAGTATTTAGACAGACTGGGCTAATAATAATGTATTGCGTGCTATGATATTCGTAAACTTGTTTATTCTAAATGGCCACCATATTGTCTTGAAACTGTTATAGCATCGTCGTATTAACTAAAACAACAAGTAGGTAATACCGCATAAGAATTTCAAGACCCACTACGAAGAAATTCCGCGTTCGAGAGCCAAAATCGATTGGAACGACTTGTATTGGCGAGCGGGTCTTCCAAAATGCACGGTATGCGTTCCAATGAACATTTGTAATACCAGTTCGGCACTTTCATTGTATTGGTTAAAACTATGTGCTTCCGTTCAAACTATAGTTAATTCTACTTCGATAGCGCAGCATTTCTGTAGCTATACGTAATACTGAAACTATTTTAGCAAAGAGCTCTTCATGGAAATGGAGACGAAGGGGGTTTATTTAATCTTCGTGCTCGCGTTGGCACGAGATCATACTCGGAAATAGCTAATGCGCTGGTGAGAAGATTAGCTAGTCAGCAAGGTTGGTAGCGGAAACTTGGACTGTCGGAAGTATTTAAATACTGTCACTCATTGAGGGTTTTCGTAAAAACATAGTTTATGTTCTTTATTTATTTTATTATTTATGTTCACACAGTTAAATGGATACAGATACGACACGTACCTTCGTACTCAATAGAGTACGAAGGTACTTTTCTTCCAACAGACCTGCGAAAAGAGAAATGAAAAAGAAATGTAGACAATAGTGTGTGAGGACAAGAAGAGTAGAATATGTGAGAAGAGATTCTATTTTGAAATATAATTTCCCTGTGCACTGTAGTTAACTGTGTTAAATTGAATTTTTTAGGTTTAACCTGTAATTTCATCTGTTTCCAGAAGGCCAATTCTCGTAATTTAAAACGTTCAAAATCTAGACGCAGACTCATCTCGGCGACAAACAAATGTCAAATACTTGTCAAAATGTATGGAAATTAGAGGTATTTTTGACAGATTGAGACTGAGATCAGACTGTGAACGTTGTTAAAGTTACGAGAATTGCCCCTCAGATCCAATCACAACAACAAATAGCCAAATTACTGATCAGACTTACTATCAGGCGTTAGATATCCAAATGTCAGAGCGACTATCGATTGCATAGCTTTTGCCCGCGGCTTCGCCCGCGTGGAGGTCGGAAATAATCCCACAGGGACGTCAATCAATCAGCCTAGCCTTTTCCCAATTATGTTGGGGTCGGCTTCCAGTCTAACCGAATGCAGCTAAATACCAGTATTTTACGTGGAGCGACTCCTATTTCTACTCCACAATCCAGTAACTGGGTAACACGAGTCCCCTTGACAAGACTGGTTGTCAGACTGGTTTGGGCTTCTGACTACCCGACTGTCAAAGATATGAATGACAGCCGGACCAACGGCATAACTCGGAGAAGAGGCCCACGCGGACGTACTATAGGGATAAAAAGTTTCGAAACATCTTTATGCCGAATTTCATTCAAATCCGTTCACAACAACAACAAATTATATAGTAGGATCCCACAATATTCTTGTTACCCATCAATTTAGACATTGCTTGATACATAGAACGCTAAAGAAGAATAAATTAATTCAGGAAAATACGGAGCCTTTTGTTAATCGAATACCTTAAACACATCTTTAAATCTACTTAAGAAGGTTAAGACCATTTAATGACGACACCGATTGAATTAATGTATTTAAAATCTCGGCGCTCCCAAAAATATATACATTCGAGCTGTTTTAAGGTAACATTGAAGTATATTTCATTTCAACAAGCTTGTTCCTTTAAGGGCGTGTCTCCGAGTCCATAAAAAGGTTGTAAAAAGACAAAAGCTTCAGTTCTCAGCAGAAAGCCGCGTTCACGCTTCCTGAGCTACCTTGATGTTTTGCATAGAAATATGAACCTGTTAAATTTTGTCACAAAACGCACTCAGACTGATAACTTGTAACTCGTAAGGTGAGAGGCTCATTTACATATTAACAATAGGTACGTACACGGGTACCCGTGTAGTAGTTAATCCAGGGGTCGCAGGTGACGAGTACCCGCCAAATTGATATTTTATACTTGCAATTACACGACGATCCATTTACATTTTATTGCCAACTTCAAGCTGGCAACACGAAAAATGGCTAGAACTTACGTAATTTAATTAGTTACAGATTTATTTATTACTCTTATAAAATATACTTTTGTTTTAGAGGTCCTTGAGACGAGGCAATATCTACCGACAACGGTTATTTTGCTGTTTTTGCTTGAAAGATTTTAAACATATTTTCAAATATTTCAAGTTTAAATCTATCTGAGATTGCTTATCTTACTAGTTCATGAATATGTTGACAATATTAATCTCTGAGATTTAACATGAACTATTTGAAAAACGTTATCTGAAGCAGACAAATAAAAAAGTATAGATAAATAGAAGATATAATACTATTTATTATGTACACCATAAAAATATAGAATAACTTACATTGCGCGACTCCCGATGTGGTTATTTGCCTACAAATATTGATGTTGCCGTTGTGTGTAAAAGGAAAACGCCTGACGAGACTGTCACATCAAAAATGTGTACGAAATGTTAATAGTTAAATAAGTAAAATAGTTTTACATAATGTTTGATGTGCCAAATACGAGGGCTTAGAGAAAATCGTAACACCACAGACAATAAGCCTAAGGTCGCACTGCGATAATAAAACGCGCGAAATTTTTATTGCCATTCTGTAACACACGGTATCATAAGTATCACCCTGTGACGCTCATGTGCCAGGCCCAATCCCCGGTGGAAACCAGGCTGAAACGGAACTCCAAATCTCGTGATTTTCTCGTGATTCGCGCGGTAAAAAAATCTGTGGTTCGATACAGATTTGACGCGGTGCGGTGTGAATATTTTGTAGAGCATGGGGCTGTATGTCGCTCCCCGCATTGTGAAATTAAATTCGCGCATACGGGAGGGGCGACCGCTCAGTCGTAAACTAGTTTTTATTTCTGTTGTCCATTGTAGTCATTCATGCGTCTCAGCTGAGATCTGCTTAGAACTGACAAAAATCGCAAGGAATTTTATCCGCCATGCGTGTTTATTGAAATTCCGTACTAGTGTATGGTATTTTATTCAGTAATAAAAGTCGCGAGAAATCGCGCGAGAGCGAGATATTTCGCAGTGCAAGCTTAGCCTAACACCAATGAACAATGTTTAACGAGCAGTTCCAGGAATGGTTTAATTATGATGGTGGATGATATCAGTTCCTGGCCTAACAATGAGCAATATGAGCATGCTGTTGCAGTTAATACTTCCTAACGAATCCCGCTCACCGTCTATAGACCATTAATCATGAATCCTGCTGTAAATGTGGTGCGTGCACTACCAAAGATATCAATCCTATTTACCACGACCTCTGAGGCGAAAATATTACAATACACTTCTGTGGAAAAGTTCCAACAGTCAAATCCGATTTATAGAACCGAGTAGGGTTTCATTTACATTAGCAGATTATTCTGCCAATATACTGCATGCGGAAAACCGTGTTTGGTGAAAAAACCTTTCGTCTGTTAACTTTTATATACGACTAATTTACTTGCATGATCCGGAATGTGAGTGGAATTTTACGAATCGCTCCGAATTAAACACTTAATTGGTTTTTCATGTCATTTCAATGCTTATTTATTGCAAACTAGCTTTTGGCCGTGGCTTCGCCTGTGTGGATGTCGGAAAATATCCCACGGGAACGTTTTACCGGGATTAAAAGAAGCCGTATTTGCGCCAATCTGAAACATACATCCAGACCAAAAGACGAGTTGCTATTTTATTATATGAATAGGTATGTACATTAAGGTGCTGACGTCAAGATTCGTAGCAACCGTGCGTAGCAGTGCTACGAATTCGACGCCTACAGCAACCCTTCTTACATCCTGCTGCAATGGCGCTCATCCTTCCTATAAATACAGTCATTGTAAACCTTTAATTTAGAAATAGTAGAAAAATCCGGAACATTATATTCTTTATTCAAGTGCTTAAATAAATCAGTACAAGCTGTTATCCTGTGCAGCCGCAGCAGCTTAGTGTGGAACATTCGGGGACAAACAGCTTTAATGTTTTAATACAACAAGTTTTAATACATCCGCATTTGGAGCTAACTAAGTGTAAACTGGTTGCTACTTAACTGCAAAGTAGGTATTATGTAAAGCCTATTTCATAAGAGCTTGAGCAACCAGTACAGGGATTGTGTTGCTTATAAAATAATATGTTAATGTAAAGAACACTGTACAAAACAAGTTTGGATTGTTAATTATATCCCCCGATTTATCTTTTTTTTTTTACTAGTCATGAAATAGCATCCCGCAGCTGGGCAAAGGCCTCCCTACTCTCCTTCCAGCTCTCTATCCAATCTTTATTAAAGGAGTCCAGCTCAACCAATTTATCCTTTAGCTTCTTTTATTTATACAAACCTTATTTACCTATTGTTGTCACGTTTCATAATAAATATAGAAACAAATGTAATTCCGAACATCTTTTATGTCGCCAAACTATTATAATGCTTAGGTACTTTTTCCCTCATAAGTAGCTAATACGAGAAAGTTACGCGGCTATTATTTTATAATGGTGGGTGGCGAAATCTGTTGCCTCTGCGCCAACTTGGGCCCATATTTTCATTCCGTCATGAATTCGCAGCGGCAGTAACACAATGTAGTCAATTTACTTCAGTCCCGACTGAAAGTTTCCTCCAGTTCTGTCAAAGTTGTGATTGCCTTGTTTTCCATCTCGCTTGTAGTAAGATGACAAATAAAACTTCTATCCGCCTAGTGCATCCGGCGCTACCTATATCTAGAGCTACAGCTCGGACGCAGCATCTGTTTGATTTACAGTTGTATCTGCTTATATTAGTAGGCTACTTCGTATGAGAATTTTATAAGATAAAAGAAACGAGGACCTTGTACAGTGCCAAACATAAAAGCCGTACATAATAATGTGTTGTCTCCGAGGTGAATTTTCTCATCCCGAGTACAAATACATACATCCGGAGACAGCGTGTATTTGAAAGCATTTTCGCTTTCCTTTTGTTGAAATTGTATCGTAGGTAATTTTCATATAAGCGCAGTAATGCGCCGGTAATAGTCCATAACAGAAAGCTCGCAATATATAGAGGCCGTCCCTCACCCCGCACGCCCCCACCCCTCACCCCCGTCCGGACCCACATGTTGTACAGCGCCGCCACCACAACACACACTACAGAAACAAAATGTTCAAACTATTCAGGATTTATTACTAGATATTCAACAAACCATTCAGACTGGAATGTAGCAAAATATCGAGCAAACAAGCGCTGAGTTGACAGTAGCCGTTCGAATAAAACCAAGCCCAACATACCGTGAAACAATATTTCATGTACTTTTTGCGACTCATTTTGTAACATACTTTTATATTTAAACAAGAATTTAATAATTTAACGGTTCGCCAGAAGTTATCACGGCCATATTAAATCTTTGACGTTACGAAATAATAAAATACAAGCGTAAAAAAGATAAATCTGTAGGTAATATAATAAAATAGCGGCGAGGAAAAAATTAAATTAAATCTTGTTACGAGACGCGTCCAAAATATGCTCGGGAACGCGCCCAGCGCGAGTGCTTTCTTTTAAATATCTCCAATGGCGGATTTTTTACATTAGCTCTGTTATTTTTTGCAGAAATTTTCAGTGACGTCGAAACCTCATGTTTTTCAAAGTAACGTTATTTTAGTTGGGTAATGTTTACTGCATAGCTACAAATACCTAAGTATTCCTGTAACAATCGCTTGCCTGTATAGATACACCAGGAGAACCTTAGCTCAATTGATATATGCCAATGCTCAGTAGTTCTACAACTATCCAGCTCAAGATTATGTCTAGGTAATGAAAAGCATTTATTTATTTATATACAGGGTGACAGGGAAACTCGACGTATTCCATCATCACGACGTATTTGGTCATTAGCAACAAATTAAGTCCAGTAAACTAGGGCTCAAAACTGGATGGTTAAAAAATAAATAAAAAAATTGTTTTTATTTCTGAGATTATATAAGTTTTACAAGCCTTTTTTTTAAATGATGGCTCAATTTTCAGAAAAGTATGAATTAAATGTTTGGAGTGGAGTAGTTTTAACTCATAATTAATTGTTTTTGGTAACAAGTAAGAACAGTTCTAAAAAATCGAAGAACCGACACAGCTCGATAACCATCCAGTTTTGAACCCTAGTTAACTGGACTAAATTTGTTGCTAATGACATCTAGTATAACGCCTTTAAAGGAATACTTCGAATTTCCCTGTCAACCTGTATACTTAATTGTACACCAGAAAATACATAAAAAATAACACTACAAAATATACAACGGCCTGCCTTATCGCGCCTTATCATTTTGCCTGTGCAGCATTCAGTTAATTCAATTTGCATCCCGATAAGAAAACAAGTTTTAAAATCAACAAAAGAGATCAAACAAACAGTTTCCAAATAGGTAATTGGTGCACAATACACGTACACCGTAAGTAGGTACAGATTGTTGGGTGAGATTTAAGCCGTGGACGACATAGCAGAACAATGAAAGCTCGGCGTGGACAAACCGTAATCCTATTTGGTGTGCAGAGCTTGGCTCGGCTGCCGGCACCGGCGAGCGCCCTAACCACGTGGGCGATGGACAAACAATAACTCTAGCTCACACCTCTTGCTAACCACCAGAATTAACTGGAATCACGAGGGAATTACGCAGACGGAATTCTCTTGCACCGCCAGGAATTTCCTTTAAGAATTGTTAATAGTGCAAACAGAACGCTTGATATTACAATGTATTTATGTGCATGCATACTAAGTTCAGTTATGCTACTGTTAATTAGGAGCGTCTTGAGTTCTTGACCCAACTTATTACCTACAGTACTGCTAACAATAAAGACGTCTGTTTAGATAGAAAAGCCAGCTTTTTAGACTATAATTTAACTACGCTGATTTTAGGCTAATTATTATATCTTCGAGTAGCTTCTGCCCGCGACTTTGTCCGCGTGTTCTTGTTCCCCGGTTCACTTTGTTTTAGCTTAGCGTTCGTTCTGACTTTTTTTGTTTTTGCTCGGCTCCTACGGGTCATAGCGTGATGTTAAATAGCCTATAGCCTTCCTCAAGAATTGGGCTATCAAATTCAAAAAGATTTTTTCAAATCCAACCTGTAGTTCCACAGATTACCCCCTACATACATACAAACAAACAAACTTCCTCTCAACCTCTTTATAATATTAGTATAGATTTGCCATCCATTTTGATCACAATTCATGGCAGCACAATACAACATGTCCTGTGAATAATATGATGCTTCTTTCACAATCAATCACATTTTCGATTCCAAGTGATCTAAACGCTGTTTCAAAGCACACTACTATGAAGTAAATAATTTCCAATCAATCGACAATTCAATTCATGAAACGCTGTATCGCCCACTTATAATTCAATACTCGACAGATTGGACAATTTAAAACAAATAGAGTATTTAAAATTCGGCGCAGACAGAATATTTTAAAATGTTGAAGTTTTCCGACATGGCATCGCGGTATCACCTAATGGGATTCGCAGGTTATGCATGCAAACGCTGCTAAATATTTTAAATAAATAATTAAACGCTACATCATTCGTTCTTAATTAAGTGGAGTTTTCACCCATTCTTCTACCTTTTGGATGGGGCGACTAGAATCAATTCAGTTTTTTTGTAAATGTTGACGTTCAAAAGTGCCTTTTATGTGCCTATTTGAAATAAATGATTTGACTTTGACTTTCAAAATTGCAGTAGTTAACACGAGTAGATAGTAGTGTTAACTACTGCAATTTTTGAAAGTTAATAGAAGATTAGATAATCATAAAACAAAATCTGTATGCAACTGTTCTACATCAAAGCGAAGCACACAGATCGATCAGTCTGAACAAACACTACTCAAATATTAAAGAAGACAGAACTAAACCACGTACTAATTAATTTCAAACTAGGTACTCCGTACACGGTGGGAATCGTTACGGCTTCGAGGTTACTTGTTGAGTGAAATATTCAAGGTGAGGGTGTCCCGTCGGTGGGTAAACTCGGGACATACAGAGGGACGTGTTGCCCCGACGAGATAACTACTGACCGTCTGCGGCGTTCCCTAATTAATTATTCGACAGCATGGACACATTTGTCCTTTAGATATTACGTCGGAATTACCTTAAGCGCGCTTAAAGTTGCCATTAAGACAAGACAGACTTAATTGGTGTTTACATGTTTGCCAACTATGGCATAGTACCGCTGTACGGACGCCAGCAGGTCAAGCTACCCGAAACTGTCAAATTTTCCCAATCAACCTTGAACCTTAATGCTTTAGCGATAAAGTTGAAAATCTATTAAAGAAATTTGACAGATTGTAGTAGCTTGATGTGCTGGTGTCTGTACCATCAGAAATTATTACCATCCACAGCCCGACTTCACCCACTGTTGGGCAAAGGCCTCTTTTTTCTTGTGTCAACCCGAACGCTTCTGTGCCAGCCTCATCCAGGTTTTGTCCGCGATGGCAACAATGTCGTCTGCCCATCTCGCCGCCGGACGACCGACATCTCGTCTTCCAGTCCTTGGACGCCTATCTATCATAGCCTTACTCCACCTGCCATCACTGCGCCTTGCCAGGGGTCCTGCCTAACTCTGTTTGAGTTCCATAATACGCTTTCCGATATCGCAGACCTTCGTACGTCTTCGTATCTCAACGTTTGTACCTCGTCTTTCCGATAGCTAACTAAAATTATAATGTCACTTTAAATATTCATTAAGCAGTTTATTTCGGGACAGTTATTAATTTACCTAATTGAAGGTACATCTTCCTTCAACTTTAGATACTAAACGCTGCTTTCAACCGTAACGCAATATTTTTACGTCGTATAGAGTTTTTTTTATAAAATATAATGTAATGATAGGTCGACAACCCTACGCTTAAAAGCACCACAATTGCTCCATTTGTCTGAACTCTTACATTTTACGAACAATACGGCGACTGGGTAATGATAATGACTCTATCTTGTTTTATTTTTGAAGCAATATGTTATGTCTCTAAACCCATTTCAGGTTCCCTGGAAGAAATACAGTTTCCATTATCCTCTGAAAAGCGACTGACAATTCAAATCATACTAGAGGGTGGGAAACATGTTCCTACTGCTTGATGTGTTCTGTAATTGGTATGTTAATCTTGACACTTGAATCTTTCATTGTTACAACGATATGGCAACCCTGGTACAGTAGAGGGAACGGTTACGGTTACGACCTGATGTGATGCAAATATACTGAGAGCTGCAGATAGCCTGCATACGCACGAAACGCTCGCATTCAAATTCCTCGAAAATGATACGTTCGTGGACAGTGATACTAAAATGCCATGTACATACATACGTACATAATATATAAACTCACGCCTTCTTCCCATGGGGGTAGGCAGAAAATACAGAAATACTCCTTTGCGTTTAAGTTCAGACATCTGGTCATACACGCGCCGGTTGGGAGTACTGCGCATATGACCTTTCTGAGGAACATCACCAATAAGGTCACTATATGTCCTCCTAAGGTGGAAGACTATATGTCCCACACACCACTGTCCCACTATATGCTATACTATACTATAGGTATGTAAATACCTTTTGTTAGTCGCCTTTCATTTATCCAACCATCTAAGCATACTCTTTTCAATTTTTGTCACTATATCTTCTGATAAGCCGCACCTGTGCCTTATTACATCATTGCGTCGCAAATAATGAATTTCCACAGCATTTATTCTACTTTCACGCTTATTTGGCCACATCCAACATTCACTTCCATACATAAGCGTAGGCACCAACACACCATTGTGTGTTCACAATGGTGTTCACTGGCTGTTGCCAGTTGAGCCTTTTTGGACCTCAACTGGTTGGTCATAATTGCATCTTCATCAATCTTTCCATCCCTTGTAAACAGACTCCCCAAATATACGAACTCACTTCCTTGCTCCACACTCTTATCATTTATTTTCACATCACACACCGATACATCTTTTTCTCATTCAAACACATGGTGTTTGTCCTTCGTCTTTTTCTTCACATTTATATTCATTCCTTTGATCTTCGCCTGGTAATCTGGGTCAACTTTCATCGATATAAAAAAACACCTATTAATTCATTGCTGGATCATATCGCTTGATTGAGTCGAAAGAAACGTTTTCGTATGAGATGTACCTGTCTTAAAGTAATTTATGGAAATGTCTTATTGAATGTGCCAGCACTTTAAGAAATGGATGTTCTTCATTTGTCAATGTCATGATCCTATTTTTCACAGATATAGATGATATTACCACAACTATATTACTTAGCTGTCAGCGCGTGTATGACAAGGTTCAAATAAGTAATCTAATGATATTAAATTAAAATTTGCTGGAATGCTCATCTGAGTTCTATAACGTGTCTTATTTTCTTCAAAGATAAGTTCAATGCATTCACTTTTGAGATATTAAAATTGTATCCAGACTGATTATTATTTGATTTGTTATGTGAAAATATATTTGAATAAATGATTAAATTAATTTAACATATTTCATTATTCACTAAGTATAAAGTAGCTGTTAACTTTTTAATCAGCATTAGCTAGCTACCAAGAGCTTACTGTTGTTTTTCATTTTTATGAGACTGTCTAACTCATAGTGTTCCCACTGCTGGGACACGGGCCTCCTCTCGGTGAGAAGAAGTGGGCCATAATCCACCACGCGGGCCCAGTGCGGGTTGGTGGATGTCACATGTCTTCGATTTTTTTGTTGTAGTACATGCCGGTTTCCTCACGATGTTTTCCTTCACCGTTTTGAGAGCAGTGGTGATGAAATTAAATATACAATGTATAGTGCCTGCCTGAGTTCGCACTTACGATCTACAACTCGAAATAGGAGCCGATACCACTGGGCCACCTGCTCACTCTGGGACACCATTTTACACTACCTGACTAACAAAGATCATCATCAGCCTAGCCTTTTCCCAACTATGTTGGGGTCGGCTTCCAGTCTAACCGGATGCAGCTGACTAGCAAAGATGAAAACTGAAAACTCATTTCGATTGATCTTATTTTATTTGAATGAATATTGACGAAAGTGGCACTTACAAAGAAAAAAATCGCCGCTTTTATTTCCGGATGAGGTAACAGCAAAACGCTCGAGTAACAGGTAAAGCATTATTTATTTAAGTACCTACGGAATGAACATACCTATTTACTCGTTGGTATTTATATTGGTACAAGATTTTTCGGCAATCATTTTCTGCCATGCCTCATTTTCTTTAAGAATTACAAACATTCTCAAAAAAAAATATATCGGGCCTAATAAAAATAGTTATTTGTGCAACAAGAGAGCAAAGTAGTTTTTTGCTGCGAGTGCTGATTTTGAATCCTGAGCGAGCGAAGGATTCAACGATTGAATCACGAGCGTAGCGAGTGATTCTAAAGTTGAATCCTGAGTGTGGCAAGGGATTCAAAGGCACGAGATGCAAAAAAACTTTGCTCTCGTGTAACACACATAACTTTTCACTTCAGCAGCGAGAATACTTTAGGAGATAAAATAATAAACAGGAAGAGATTGAAATAACTATTTATTGTGAATCAAAATAATTAACATTGTAGGTAGATACCAATTCTATAAAATGGAACATTTTAAAAGTTAAAAGTAAAATTACTGCAATTCTGCAAATTAAAAGTAACAGATTTATTTGGCAACGTTATAGTTGCATTGAGTTGAGTTTGATTATCTGGGGTTAGGGTTTCTGTTTCGGTTGCGGATTGAGAAGGAACAACGGTGAACGTTGGTGACTCTGATCGGCTTTCTGTATAAGTACACTGTGCGTCGTTGGAAGTGGATGGGCGTGGGTGAGACCAAGGATCCGAGGTCGAATTCAGACTTATTGTTTCCACTATACGCTTACAGATTTTCGACTTATTTTCTATTGAGTCTTCAATATAGCCTTCAGCAACCGTATTGGACTTCCACCCGCCGTGACGTTTTAAAGTGGTGAGATCGGCTCCGGAATCAGCCAAGAGCGTTGCCGAAGTTCTCCAAAAGCAGTGACCCGTGTATAGCTGAGGCTCTTCCAGTTTTAAGAAAGTGGCAATTGCTCGCGGTATAGCACCTATTTTATTTACTCCCATAGGCTGTCTTGAGCATTTATTATTATGGTATTGTATGAAAAATCGGTCGGTTTTTATATTGGATGGACGTAAATTTATTATTAACAGTATTGCTAAGCCAGACTAGGATTCATTGCGCCTCCAAAAATTAGTAGTAGGCAGTAAGTAAGTACCTTTATACATAACACTCTACACACAAATTTTAATAACTAACAACATAGATTCATAGGTACCACTTACTTTAGCGGCAAGAAAATTGCAGTCCGGAGCTTCATTAAGAAATTTTTCTATGTTAAGGGTCGTGAAAATTTTGGACTTTTTAGCCTTTAACTGACATTCTTTTTAGAAAAGATACGAGTTTTGCGTATGTTTCAATATGCACGTTATATTTTGTTTTTAAAGTAGCTTTCAAAATTGAGTAAATACTCCACATTGTAGATGATCGCCTCGTCTGTGATAAATCAAAAAAATAAGATAGCAACACCGTCTCCGAAAAACTGCTTGCGCCCTTTGTAAGTCTCCATTCATTGAAGACATGGTATGCTTTCAGATATTTCTCGCGAGACTTCTCAGGTAGGAAACTTAATTCTGCATTAATAACTTGTTGTTTTAACTCTTCCGGTGTTAAAATACTATTCTCGTCGCTAGTTTCACTCATATTTTACGATTATTTTAATATTTTTTAACTTATTCAACTCTGTACGCCAGTCACGAAATTTTATTCCCGCTCTTTTATTTAAATTAAGGCGTGTTCGGAAATAGCACCCATGATATTTTATTATTCAAAATATATTACGTACCTAACATTTATTGAAACTAGAAATAAATATTTACAAGTTAAATATCAGTTTTATTTGCAGTAAGTACTTATTTTCGTTTAAATACAACAATAAGTTAAAAATTCAATAAATTACATTAAAAGACATAATTTTCTTTTTGCAAAATTTCTTTAGTTAGTACGAAATTCCGAACGTGTTTGTCTTTGAGATCGAATTCAAAATCCGAACTTCGAAAGGGCTGGTCTTTGTCTCTCTCTCTTTCTAATGGCGGGAAAGAGATAGAGTGTGAATGTGTCGAACTGTATGATTAACCCAAGGCTGAATAATATATTCGCGGCTTTCTGAAAAAAAAATTAAAAAGTTACTTTGTCTCACTCAGTGAGCAAAATCGCATTTTGCTCTTTGATTTCTCGCAGCAAAACTACATGTTTGAGCTACTGAAGTGAAAAATAAATATCTATACTACTAGTAATAACGCTGAAGAGTTTGTTTGTTTGAACGCACGTGAATATGATAGCCCCAATTCTTGAGTTTATATTCTAGTCATAAATATAAATAACTAGCTGCGCCTCGCGGTTTCACCCGCATAAGTTTCGACCCCGTGGGAATATCGGGATAAAAAGTATCATATATGTTATATGGTTATAAACCATAGGTGTGCCAAATTTCATTCAAATCCGTTCAGTAGTTTTTGCGTGAAAGAGTAACAAACATCCATCCATCCATCCATACAAACTTTCACGTTTATAATATTAGTAGGATAGGATAGAATAGGAGTACTAATTATGAGTAAGAGGAAGCTGAAGCTGAGACTTGACTGTGCCACCTGTAATGTTCGTCAACTCAGTTATCCCGGTTAGGTTCAATGTGAAGGATCTTGGTCTACATGTTGACACTTGTCTTGACTGGCGAAAGCACCACCACAGTAACCGGAACGTTGTAAAACTGACTGAAATTCACAATTTATCGAAGAGCCCTAATTTGTGCAACAGAACTTCAAGCGTTTGAAACAAAAGAAGCTGACAGACGTACATAATATATACCATTTTAAAATCAAAATGGCTGGCTTACTCCTGTATTATTTTACGCAAACAATGCATTCACAAACGGAATGCACGAAATATGGTCGGGCGCTGAGAAATAAGCTGAATAATGTCACTGATGTTACCGCCCGTTTCGGCGCTATTTTGAGTACCTATTTGTTATTAGATTATATTATACGTGCACTATGCAACGAAATATGTAATCTACAGGTACATACTTATACAAAATAAACGATTAAGAATGACGACCTTTTAGCGCTGTACGGTACAAATACGATACTACTTCAACTATAGAAGTTTTAATCCATCATAATTATCAGCCCTTAATAGCTATTCTTTTACTTGGCGTATTTTAAAAAATAAAAGAAGAAGCAAACCCATACTTTTGTCTGCCATCGATCATAGTAAAGAATGATCAGTAAGCCAAGACCTTTTAAATAAGATCCGCCTCAAATCTGTCATCTAAGTTTTAGTTTTAGGACGCTAGCGCCCATCTTCCTTTATCCAATATTGAATGAATGTAGCAAATAAAATATTAGGTCTGTACTAAATATTCGGCAATAAGGTATTTCCTAAGAATTTGATATCAAAATAAAAGTGTCAGAAATAGGGAATTCAGCCTCGAGGAATTTTATTTAACATTTTTACCTGAAAATGGCTACCCGTCTTCACGATCTCGTAAATAAACGTCCAAAAAATATGAAAAAAGCGTAATAAGCGCTAAGATGAAAGAAACGATGCGAGCGCGTTATGTTCTACCCATAGGTGCACACTCTACTTACACATGTACAGTGTCGACCAAAATTCCATGGGCAATTTCACAAAGCAATAGCGTGACGTTTAATTTGACTTACGTCCTTCTAGTTTCAAGAAAATAAACACATTATCGTCAACAAGTGATTGTAGTTCATAATTTCAACATTATAATATGAGTCAAGATGACCTAGCGGTTAAGCGCGTGCAGATAGAAGCGTGAATCAGTGAGCCGTGTGTTCAAATCTCACGCAGTTCTTCGACTTTTTGTAAGTTTTTACTCGATTGGGAGTAATGAGACAGAAACATCTTGTTCGCTTTGTTCACACATTTCATAAAGTTAGAAAGGTAGATCATAGAAAACTAAATAAAGAATTCAGATTTCTGTGAGGTAGACATGAGTGTTATAAACAGTTAACTTGATTGGAATAAACGTTGTCGTTTGGTTGTAGTTGTTGGTTAGTGACGTGTGATTTAATAGATAGCGGTATTGTATTTATTCACAAAATGCAGGCAAATATTAATATTGAGGCGAGGGTGACTATTATTGCGCTGTATAAAAGTGGTCTTAATAGAACAGAAATATCTGATGAAACCGGGCTGAATGTGAGTATTATATTTATGAATTGTAACTTAAACTTTTATTTGAAATCTTACCTAAGATTATTTGGTAACATATGGATTAATTATTTTTATTGTTTTTTAAATCCACCATGAGGCCTAAAAGATAAATAATTAGTGTTTATTATTGGATTTATAAATATATATTATTATATTATATAAAAATGAATTCACTTTAGTATTTTATTATAGCTGTCTAATATCATTTTTTATTTTTTTTTTTAGAGGAATACTGTAAGTTGCTGGATCAAGAGATATAAGGAAGAGGATAGCCGTGCTAGTCGACAGTGAAGTGAAATTCCGTTGCTTATAAGCGAGGCGCAGCGACGACATATGCTGAGCGAGTATGAAACAAATGGTTTCACACCACCTAGACAGTTTGCGGTATTATTCGACACCTCATTGCAAACTGTTCGCCGTGCCCTGCTGCTGCCATGCTGGTGGCTTGCATCACAGAAGACTAGCTAAAAAGCCCTTCTTGACAGAAAGACATAAACAATAACGATTACGTTTCGCACGGGATTATTTAGATTTTGACTGGAATAGTACCATATTTTCAGATGAAATTACCTTCAAATCTAGTCAAAAGGGTAGGCTTCATTTATAGCGCAAGGATAACACTCGCTGGTGTGATAAAAACGTAATCACTGTAGCGGTATCTACAACGCCACATGCTTACAACGCGTCATGCTGACGTCACGCAAATCCTGTATCTCGCAAGCCCTAATCCCATTGCATGGAGGTGTGGGAAAATTTAAGAGGAACCCAAATATGTGGCAATGTTATATGGTCCCTGCGCAAACGTCTACTTGACTGTATTGAAAATAATGGGGGTTATACAAAATATTAGACCTATTTACAGCTTGGCCAAAAAGTCGTGAAAATAATGGTGGCGCCACTATCGTGCATGTTGTAACCCTATATAGTACGACTAAAACGGTTTTGATATTAGTTTTTTTTTTAATTAATGTGAATATTGGCGGGTTTTATGAAAACAAGAAAAGCTCTGAAACGCTTGTTCAGCCATTGCCTAGAATGATAACATTTGCAGTTATTTAATTTAATTAATTAAAAATAAAATTATTCGGTATTTCAAAATACTTTGATATCAACTAATCCCACATTATGTGAGACAATTTTATGTTTTACAAGACCCCAGATCAATTGAATAGGGTTTAGTTCCCAGTGACAAGTTGGAAGCTTTACTACTGTGTGACTGTGTCCCACAAATCCAAGTTCTCTAACCACAGGCAAAATGAGTTGGTGTTCTAAAGAAAAACCAAAAAAATAACCAGAATCAAAAATTTTAATCAGAATAAAAAATGTTTTCCTCTAAGTAGTCCACGCCCGAAAACTCTTCATCCATGTCTTGGTGAGAGCTTTCACCAAAACTCTGCTGGCTATGTTCAGATGTGTCACTGTTGCTGCTTTCACCTTGTAGGTTTATGATATTTTTTTCAATGTCACTATACACAGTTTGCCCGCTTCGAAAATAACCTTTTTCTATTTTCATGACATGTTGACATGAATTTTTCCAGTCGTCAACTGAAATGGTCTGAAACGCTTGTTCAGTCACTGCCTAGAACAATAAAATAAAAACAACTAAACATTTGCAATTACTTATTGTAATGAATTAAAAATATAGCCTTGTAGTACTGATGGATTTACCTAAAAAATACTATAGTTATTTTTGTTCGGTGATTTATTTTATGTAATATTAACAAAAAGTATCAAAATTATACGAACGCGCTGCATTCCGAATGTATTTTGTAAACATAACCTCAAATTCGTGAATGTACATTTCAATAATTGTATGAAAGCTTTATAATAGATATTGCACCTTGAAATACACACATTAGATCTGATTACATGTATAAAATATAATTTTACCTGTCATTTCAGCGGTTCTTTTGTACACATCGTTAAAATCGGATAAAATTTGTCCGGCCTCGAGTTCCGCCAAACATC
This sequence comes from Apamea monoglypha, assembly GCA_911387795.2. Lineage (NCBI taxonomy): Eukaryota > Metazoa > Arthropoda > Insecta > Lepidoptera > Noctuidae > Apamea > Apamea monoglypha. Next base: position 10,018,533 of record OU426918.1, read on the forward strand.
TCACGTACACTTATAAATTATTGCTCTTGCGGAGCTGCGAATAACAGATCTGTTCATTATGAACACAATGGGTCACCAGTATCACCACGATAAAGCAGATAAATAAATAATAAACACGAGAAACAGTCACCGATTACAAGAAATGACAGAATATGTACCTTACTCGACGAGGCAGAGCGAGTGTTGCCAATGATTAAATATTTTAGTTCCGTTTCAGGACTTTCTTGCCAAACTGTAGATGTTTTGGTTTTAATTGATATATCCGTAATTATTTAATAATCTTAAATTGAGGTTTAGTTTAAATCTTCTTTTCCTCAAGAAAATGAACACTTTAGCTATAACCTCAATACATTAATTGTGACGTTACATAAAAAAGACACATATTAGTTTTTAATAAAGTCTGCTGAATCGGTATTCAGCAGACTTTACACACAAATAAGAAATAAAGAAAGAAGAAGAAGAAGAAGAAGAAAGAAGAAGAATAGCCTTACCAAGAATATCCTTTCCTTGTTATGTTATTGTGAGTATACAACAAAAAATCTTATGAACCTTACAAGAGAACTTCTTTTATCTAGGCAGGAATGTGACGTCACAATTCTCATAAAAGTTTGCTAATTTTATAAATAAATAAAACGAATAAACATTTTTGTTATCATTCAGCACGACTTTTATATTCCAACCTTCCAACACCGAAAAGATTTAAATTAAATACAACATAATCACATAAATAGTTAAGTAATGTTAGGGTTCGCTAATTTAAATTTTTATTTAATTAAATTGAAACGCAAAAATACTAGTTTCCAGGCCAATAACTATTTAATTCGAATATTTTTGTACTGACAACACTTTAGTTTGTCGTTGGTCGTTGGATGCTTCTGATTGGCTAATCAATCTTAGGTCAGCACATTGTCATCTGTGATTGGCTGACGACATTAAATCGTTAACCAATCACTGAACTCGCTTTTACCGCGGAAATTATGGAAAACGTGCGAGGCGGGAACAGGTCGGTTGAACATTCGGACTCGAGCGGTTGTTCGTAAAAAAAGGAATAAAGTTGTGTTTCCTGTTACTTGGATTTTCTTAAGTTCACCTAGGCATGCTGAAAGTCTAAATTTAGTCCATAGTCTCAGTCACAGAGCACTTTATAATACCGGTTTCAGTTCTATTTTATATATCAGAAGTGACACGCCAACCAAACTTAAAACGTAAGTACACGCCCATGGCTTTAATTATTTAAATTCTGAATTTTATTTATTTTGTGTTTTATCTTTGCATTATAATATTTATTATAATTTTATATTTAATGCAAATTTGCTTAATAGTAATGGTATTGAAATCAGTGGTAATTTAAAGCATAAAGGTCGTATTACGGAAATAATGAACATGCGTTGAACAAGATTGTTTAGAGATAAACAGTGTTTAAACCTATCTAAATAGCAGCTCTAGACGTAGTCTAAGACTTAGAGAGTGGTTCTATTGTTTTGTAATGCGACCTACAGTACTTTATAACGGTTTATTTTAGTTGTGTGCCTAAATTTTAGTTTTATGTATGTCTTAATAAGTGTGTGAAATGGTCGAGAATATTATCCCATGGCGGCTACAAAGGGGTACGAAAATTTGCTTAGTTTTGGCGTAGGACGCACCGTTTCAGAGATATGACGCATTTTTCATCCTTCAATTGAACCGAATAATATGGTGTTATTCACCATATTTTTAGTCATTGTTATTAACATACCCTCTTTGTCTGCGAGTGTTTAGATCATGGACGAGCCACCAGGACGCAGACAACGCTCAAATCGAGACTCCAGTCGGCGTAGACTGGAGACACCTAGTCGAGAGGATCGCTCACGAAGTCGAAGCGGCCTGCGCAGCCCGAATCGATCTCAAGATGAACGAGACTTCCTGCTGGGGCGGCAGAGAGTACAGATACTGGAGCAGGAATTACGTCGAGAGCGTGAACGACTTCGTGCGACGGAGGACCGTCGTCGATCATCGTCACGACGTGCCAGCGAGCTTCGCGAGCCATCCGGACGTCGGGAAGCTGAGCGACGCGCAGAGACACGTGCCAGCGAGCGTCGCGAGCCCTCCGGACGTAGAGAAGCTGAGCGTCGGGCAGAGCCACGAGCCAGCGAGCGTCGCGAGCCCTCCAGACGTCGGGAAGCTGAGCATCAGGCAGAGCCACGTGCCAGCGAGCGTCGCGAGCCCTCCAGACGTCGGGAAGCTGAGCGTCGGGCAGAGCCACGTGCCAGCGAGCGTCGCGAGCCCTCCAGACGTCGGGAAGCTGAGCGTCGGGCAGAGCCACGTGCCAGCGAGCGTCGCGAGCCCTCCAGACGTCGGGAAGCTGAGCGTCGGGCAGAGCCACGTGCCGGCGAGCGTCGCGAGCCCTCCAGACGTCGGGAAGCTGAGCGTCGGGCAGAGCCACGTGCCGAGCAACGTAGCAATGCCGGAGAATATATAAGGTCACGTAGTCCATCTTTTTCTAAGAACGATCTTGTTAGTGTTTTAAAATTGTTGAAAGAGGATCTGTCGTTACAGCCATATAACCAAAATGCACAGTCGTCTCAAAAGATAAACCACCAAAATATATTGCCTAATTTTGACCCTTCAACTAAAAATCAACGTATTGATATATGGCTGAAAAAGGTTAACGAATGTGCGTCGGTATATGGTTGGGACGACAGAACTACCACTCATTTTGCCATGCAGAAACTCCAAGGCCTGGCTAAAATGTGGTACGAAAGCTTGCATTCCATTCTTTTCAGCTGGAAAGAATGGCAAGATAAATTGATAAATGCATTTCCTTGTGAACAAAATTACGGCCAGACCTTGGAGGATATGCTGAAAAGGAAGAGCAAGTTCAATGAGCCCATTGAAGTTTATTATTACGAAAAGCTTTCTGTCGTGAATCAATGCGATATAGTAGGAAAGCGTGCCGTGGACTGCATTATTCACGGCTTGAGTGACAGGACGCTTAGATCGAGTGCGTTGGCATTACGATGCAATCACCCTGACCAACTTTTGCAGTTCTTATTAAGCCATAAAGATGCTCATCAGCCTTCAATGGACCATGGCCATTTTCGTAACAAAATTGTAGACAATACACATCAGAATAATAACCAAAACCAAGCTCCAAAATCTATATCTAGATCGGGTCAGCCTAATGGTTGCTATAATTGTAAGGAGAAGGGGCATAGTTTCCTACATTGTCCTAAACCTCTCTTGAAGTGCCAACGATGCAATAAAATCGGTCATACGATAGAGACCTGCTTTAGCAAGCCAGGAGAAAAAGATTCTCTAGTGTAATGAATTTTTCGCGTCCTGAAAATGTACACAATGTTCGCCAATTCCTCGGGCCTTTTGTCAAGTCAGAGAGAGGCTATACTTACTTACTTGTGGTTGTAGAAGCCTTCACCAAATTCTTTTTTATCAAATGCGTTAGAAATACTATTAGTTTGAATGCAGTTAATAATATATAATATAATATTATTTTATTCAGTATTAAATTGGTAAAATATTTACATAGAGTCTTAGGAATAACTTACAAAGGTTAATGTTAGATGCCTGTACTAGGATAAACCTGTATCACAGGCCGCATGAGCATACTTTGTGGTAATTGTAAACAATAAAATTCTTAACAATATTTAACGAGTGTTTGTAGGCCAGTGCAGTGTTTAGCTGAGTCAGCAGCAGGCATTAATCACGGAAGTCTGGCCTTCAGCATGACGCTCTAGGTGCCCTCGTAGGCGATAGAGTTGATGTACCTGTATTCCGCTATTTTCCTAACAGGCACTCATTAGAGTTCTTGAAGATATATTTTTTTACATTTAGGGTCCCTGACCGCCTTGTAACAGATCGTGGTACCAGCTTTACATCTCATGTTTTTAATCGATTCTGCCTAGACAAGGGAGATGTGCGCTGAGTGGTACCGAAGGATGCGAGATGGCAATTATGTTGGATGAGTCATGACAATATCTGTCATTTTGGGGTTGAAAAGACTTTGGAACGATTAAAGAAAAGCTATTGGTTCCCAAAAATGACACGATTCGTTAAAAATTACGTGAGCACCTGTATTGAATGTGCGTACGCTAAAAATAATCAAAGTGGTAGTGAAGGTCTTCTTCACCCTATAACGAAAGTGGAGGTACCTTCTCATACATACACTGCATATTGATCATCTTGGACCCTTCGTGAAATCCAAGCGAGGTTTTTCTTACCTATTAGTAGTAGTTGACGCTTTTACAAAGTTTTGTTTTGTCAGACCGGTTCAGAACACGCACACGCAGAACGTAATAAGGGTGCTAGAAGACATATTCAGGATAATTAGAACTCCTGATGGCCTTGTGAGTGACATAAAAACATATGCTGAATGCTGTCTCTAGTCCCCGATCAAACAGTCAAGTCGAGCGGTATAGCCGCACAATTCTCAGTTCTATGAAGGCTTTAAGCGTGAAATATGGTGAAGAAGAATAGGATTGCCATTTAGGAAGGATTCAATGGGGACTAAACAACACTATCCAAAAAACGACCGGTAGGACACCGGCCGAGGTGATGTTTGGTACCTCTATGAATGTTTCGGCAAAATCCATCCTTAATGAGATTTCTGATGAAACTCGCGAATCTACTGATTTACCCACTATACGCCAGGAAGTTAAAAGTAAGATAGACAACGAGCAGATCAAGCAAAAACGGTATTATGATAATAATAATAGGAGGATATGATTATAATGATATAGGAGATCTGCGCGCGTAAACGCGGAAGGCGACCTTGTTAAAATTTTGCTAAAACTTGCTTTAATATGAAGGGCAGAGTAAGAAGCTCCTGCCGTCGTATATCGGTCCCTATCGGGTTACAAAGGTCTTGGGTACTGACCGTTGTGTAGTAGCTCCAGTACTTGGTTTATGTAATACACAAGGCAAGCGTCCAACGACTGTTGCTGCGGATCGCGTGATGCCTTGGATCCACGTGGCTACATTAGATTTGAACGAGAACTTGGAATTTAATTTCGACACAAATGATGATTAGATATACTTAATTAAAGTTTTGGTGTCCCTTGTAAGGCATGTAACTGCAGAATTGTGTGTTGTTTCAGATTGGATGCGAGAATCGATTGGTTCGCTTCTGATCAACTATGCCAGAGCTACTCGTTCGTCTTGCTCCTATTGTTCAAGCTTAATCGATCGGCTTGAGCGAATGGTTAGCAAAAGTTCCCTCGATTAATCGATCGTCGAGGTAATCTTTGAAGTATATCGACTAATCGATCGTCGATCACCAGGTATTCCAATTAATCGATCATTGGGACCTGAGGAATGGTTTAAACACAACTAATCGATCGTTGTGATATCTACACCTTGCCTATGATTAGTTTGAATGGTTAGCAAAAGGTCCCTCGATTAATCGATCGTCGAGGTAATCTTTGAAGTATATCGACTAATCGATCGTCGATCACCACGTATTCCAATTAATCGATCATTGGGACTTGAGGAATGGTTTAAACACAACTAATCGATCGTTGTGATATCTACACCTTGCCTATGATTAATTTGAAGTTGCTCTTCAGTAGAAGTCTGTACATCCTTATAAGCTAAACAATTTTGTAAATAGGTATTAAATACATATTTAGATATTTCATATTCTTTGTTACAACAATAGTTATATTAATTTATAAATTTCTAAATAGTCAATAAGGTAAAGTAAATTTGTATTTAATTTCATAATAATTTGTAAAACTTCTAATAGTCAATAAATGAGTTAAATAAATTTATGAATAGATAGTCACTATAAAGGTTTGAATGTTAATTATTATGTATGATATTAGCATATAATTTGAATTGATTTTGAAATATTGTGTACATGGATTGTGAAGTTTGTTTAACTGACCTAATTCCGATTGTTAGGGTTCCACCCGGTACCGTGTGCAGGGACGCACACGATATCAGGATGGTCGATTGTTAGGGTTCGCTAATTTAAATTTTTATTTAATTAAATTGAAACGCAAAAATACTAGTTTCCAGGCCAATAACTATTTAATTCGAATATTTTTGTACTGACAACACTTTAGTTTGTCGTTGGTCGTTGGATGCTTCTGATTGGCTAATCAATCTTAGGTCAGCACATTGTCATCTGTGATTGGCTGACGACATTAAATCGTTAACCAATCACTGAACTCGCTTTTACCGCGGAAATTATGGAAAACGTGCGAGGCGGGAACAGGTCGGTTGAACATTCGGACTCGAGCGGTTGTTCGTAAAAAAAGGAATAAAGTTGTGTTTCCTGTTACTTGGATTTTCTTAAGTTCACCTAGGCATGCTGAAAGTCTAAATTTAGTCCATAGTCTCAGTCACAGAGCACTTTATAATACCGGTTTCAGTTCTATTTTATAGTAATAATGCAATATATATATACAATAATATTTAACTTCTTATAAATAAATAATAAGCATGAATACATTATAAATAAACGTAAATATTACCTAACAAGTTTTTGCTTAAAAAACAAAATAATATTATTATGGTTTCAAAGAAACAAAAAACATCCACACATTGTAATTAAGATTCGAACCCAGACGCATTGATCGTGATTCCATTGCTTAGCCCAAACAGCTACCAGCACATGTTATATTTGCGTGAATTTTAGCAATGCAATGGTAAGAACAGCTCGCCATTAAGACGCGTATTCTAAATGCAACAGAAATATAATGTTATTTCACTCATACATGCACACGCACTGGCTGTATTGTGCTCGCACAGTTCATAGCAATGTAGTCCTTAGCATGCCACTGGGGTTTCGATCGTTACCTACCTAGATGTAGCTATGTATGTAACCCTGAGATGTATGATATAAAACCTTGAATGAGGCACTGGTCCCAGACTAGTGTAACTCATCCAGCCTTATTTACGCCGTTCAAAGTTACTTGCTGAAATTAAGTTTCTTACAAAACGTCGGTTTACAAGCAAAATTTGACGCAAAAAGAGTTATCTAGAAATGGACGAATCGAGTCTAACGTATAAAGTAGTACGTAAAACTTATGTTGCTGACTGTATGAAGTTATATCTAAGCAAGTAATTACTCATTATAATTACGGTTAATTACAACCCTGAAACATTCTTCTCCATACGAAACTACCTTTTGTAAGGGACAACTATTACCTAAATATCAATTTATTTTTTTTTATCAAAAGTGCGTTTTATTTGCCTATTTGAAATAAATGATGTAACTTTCAGAAACCAGAAATTATACCTATTCGTTACTTCAAGCCTCTTTTATGAATCTCGACACAATGTTGAAAACTTCTGATGGTCTGTGTGTAAAAACTAAGGAAAAACATCAGATTTATTCATCAAAGGCATTCTTCCTTGAATGCCTTACGAAATAATTTAAAAAAGAACAAACAAAATTAATATTTTTTTGTTAGCAATATAATAAAAACTTAATAAAATTCAGATACTAAAGTATTCACATTTTCCGCAAGTTATAAATGTATTTCAGAGAACAAAGGCGAGCCGTTTGTTGCAGGTAACATCAAACTGTAGGTACGTCGCTGCACGAGTGCACACAAATAGGACCATGTCCAGTGGTCCCCCATGTATTCAAGCGATACGTGCTCTCCTTGCGCTTGCTAGCATCTTGGATACGCAATATCGCAATATAAGATACGGCAAATAGAGTATACCAACCGTTGGTATGAAATTCTAAGTATTTTAGTTAGGGAAATTGTAACTTTGTAATATTATGTTTTCACCAGGGTCAACACAATCTTAGTTCTTTCTTGTGTATTTCTAGGTTCAATAAACAGTATTTATGTTATGAAAGACTTGATAAATCTTAAGAGGATATTGCCGCATCTGCCGGCCCAGTTAGTTTTAAATAAAAGCGTGTTTGTGTTTTTATATACCTACCTACCTGCAGCGAATCTCCAAAGCAAATATAAATCATAATATACAGCCGTCCAATCCCGCAACCCACCATATCTCTCCTAAAACATTAATTTTACCGCTGGAAAATACAAATTGGTCCGCCATTTTAAAATAAAACAACCCTTCACTGGAATGATACAAAATTGACGTTTTTTGAGACCGTTTTCATTTGTTTTTTATCGCCATCCTTTGCCTGTTTCTTTTTATTCTTATTGGATTTCATTTTTATTATCAATATATCCTTTAACAGGGCGTTTGAATTTTATTAATGTCAATTAGATACTGAACGGAAATTAAACGAACGCGCAAGTCAATAATGAAAATCGGGGGTATAAGGATTAGGATAAGCTTTAATATTATATTCCATTTAATCAATAAAACGTTTATTTTCGTTTCAAAGTAGGTATGTATCACGACTTGTAGACAGTGCTATAACGACCTGTCACCTGTCCATTCGTCCCCACAACATGCACTGTTCACTGCAAACACCGGACACATTCTATGCTCAGAAGTTGTTCGTACCACTCCAAACCGCACAAGTACTTAGGTACGAAGCACCGACACTAAGGAAAACTACCAGATATTTAGGAAAGTAAATACCTACTACTGAAACGTACGTGAGAAGATTTATCTCAATGTGGCTTACCTAAGGAGGACCTACCAACTCCGTGCGTGATAAATATTTTATCAAATCTACCTGATCTTTTTAGGTTTATCTACTTAGTCCTACTAACTTTTTATTTATTTGTTTTTGTTAATTAAAACGGTACAACACCAATTACATTAATTAAAATAGAGACAATTATTACGTTAACAATAATGATGTTGCATATAATTTAATTTAAAACTAACATGGAACAGTGGACTCCCTTGCAAACTTTCTCTCACAAAACATCAGACCTACACATACGCATAATTAAGTTTGTTGTACCTTTTTTTTTTTTTTTTTTTTGTTTTCGGGGGGAAACCTTCAAAAGCCACCCGACCTCCGGGGAGCGAGGTCGGGGAGTGTGGGATTTTTACCTCACTAAAACCACCCCGGTGATCACCATCCGCACATAGGGATGGTCCCGGTTCCTCTTAAAAGACCAATTCCGGAACCACCCCAGCGCAACGCCTGTAAGGCACATCCCTGGGAAGACTGAAGTTTATTGTACCTAACTAAATTAAAATTAAAATAACATGGATCATTGCTGTCTAAGCCAATAAATTAATTTAATTTAATTTTAAGGCAATTTCGTAAAATCGTGGACGTGGGACATGGAATATCTTAATTATTATCAAATAAATTACATCAAAGACACCTCTTCGTACAAGGTCATCGGTTATATTCTGGGCATATTGCCAGAATGAGCCTAGCTAATGAACCAGTAAGTCTTAATAGTTTTATTTTCTCTATATTCTTCATAATCATAATACATTGGCAGTCCTCAGGAACACTCGATTATCCTATATGATAATTAAATGTATTGTAGGAACGATGCTACTACTCCGCGTGTTACCTCATTTGTACACCTCTTAAAACTCTCGCAAAATGAGAATGAGACCTACTCATTCGTAAACAGTCGTGACACATCTGAAATGTTCGTGAAATCAATAAAACTAATGATAAATGTTCCTATTTTGATCTATAAACACCTACATTATGGCTGTGACAGCCAGGGATACGGACCAAGATAGTTTTAGGAGTATTCTCTCTAACGGAGTCGGGGACTCGAGACCTGTCGATAAAATTCCATTCCAAATTGTTTTCAATATGTTTTATCGCAATGCGATAGTGAGCAACGACTCGATGGAGAGAATTTTCCTTGAAAATGTGTTGATATGATTCATCTCATGCCATTATAACAAATAATGGAGCAATCTACGGGTACCTAATATGTTCTGTTAGTTGGTAGCTGGGACAGAAATTGCTAGATCCGCGTAAAAATGGCTGATTCAGCCCGCTAGTTACCTATGAATAAATGATTGAGTTTAGAGTATTGATCTTTCTGATGGAAAACCGTCACAAAGTCTTTTCTATATTTTTGCGTCTAACTTGTTTTACAATGAACTGGTAACTAGGTAGAAATTACCTTTATTGTAGGTAGAAATGATGGCTTCTGCCCGCAATTTCGTAACTTCGTCCGAAATGTTTCCTTCCTCCCACCTGACCCCTCGCATTCCATCATCTGGCCGCGCTATTACTTCATTTTCCCTTAGCGTTCTTTCCAATTTTTTTCTTTTTGTTCGACTCCTTAGGGCCCTAGCGTGATGCTAAGTAACCTATACGCTTCCTCAAGAATTAGGCTACCAAATGCAGAAAGGTTTTTTCATATCCGACTGGTAGTTCCCAAGATTAGCGCGTTCAAACAAACAAACTCTTCAGCTTTATTATTAGTAAAGATAAAGATTAACTTATCAAGAGTATCAACGTCAGCAAAGATTACCTGCCTGACTTTACAAGTGAATCAAGTAGAATTATATTTTAGTTTCTTCTTTCATGATGTATGAGAGATTCTATTCTTTCTGAAAGATACCACAGGTGAGGTAAGTTTGCGTATGCACCAAATTATGATGGATTGTAGTGTACAGTGTGTGTAAAGTATAGTAGTTAATATATTTTATAAGTACTTAGTACCAATTCACTGAAAAACATACATTCATAGATGATATAAAAAAAATAGCGGGCCTTTGAATTGTAAAACACATCAAAGAAAAAATAGATAGATATACATTTAGTTTCGGGGTATGAAAGGACATGGTCGAAAGTTAACAAAACCCATTACGTAAGCTAGGAATTGATGAAATACCTGTTATCGACGTACGTATGTAGGTAGGTATATGGCGACATTGACGTGGACTTCGTTTATTAATATTCAACGAAACAATCGAACTTCATTATACGTCGGGAGGTATACTAGAGATGATTTATTGAAGCAGAAACAGCCGGGGGAGCTCTCCGGCTCGTTCGAAGTCGTCCGCAACACCTAGACATCTCGTGCAAATCCCGAGTGAAATGTTTTACATCTTCATAGTTCACCGAACATTACTGGCTGTTCAACGCTGTTGAACCAATTCGTTACCTTAGATTATATCCATTATAACTTGTGATTCCTATTATATAAATTTCCCGCTTGAAATATCGTAAGTGACCTCGGGTTACCCAGCATCAAGCGTTAAAATATTAACTTAAAGTATCACGGTAAGTGGTGATAAATAACGCCCCTACCTCACACACATTAACTGTAACATAGATCCAAGTCACAAAGTATCCCAGTGTCTACTTACGAACTCATCTTTATAATGGCTCCCTTTATACTCTGAAAAAGCCGCTTTTTACGTTAAGAACCACCGATTTAGCGTTAGCCTAATGACTGTTAAGGTGATGACGTGTAAAGAAAATTGTGCCAATTTGTTAGGTGAAGTCAATTTGTCACACACTCGACGTGTGTCGGATCGCGCTTTACCCTTTCTCGTCGATTCTTTCAGGTTGTGTTCCCCTCACGAGACCGATGCAATTTACATTGAAAGCGACTGCAAAAAAATCCGCTTTACGGTGAGCGGAGTGAAGATAATTCCTTGTAGGATTGATCCTAACCAGGTTTATTATCTTAACAAAGTTGGTCCCGCTTATAGTGTATCTTTCGTGTTTTAGGTTTATAACATATAGAAGAGGAGGGGCTACACTATGACCTAGTTGTACATGCTATTTTCTGTAAAAGGAATCTAAATTTTAAAAGAATATGAACATGATTGAGAACATTTTTCTTTCATAATCTGGTGCCACAACAAGGAATGTCTAGTCTTTAAGACATTTTTTTTTCACTGTTTAGATCACCGACCTCCTGCCACCGGCCAGCTTACTGAGTAAGCCCATTTTTCAAATTAGATGTAAGTTATGGAATCGTTATCATCAAGTGTTATTACACACAAAACAATGTGGCATCGTCGTAGCATTATTGTAGTCTCGTCGTAGCGTGTTCGTAGCCACGTAGCTTTGTCGTAGCATTGTAGTAATCTCGTCGTAGCGCCGTCATCACGTCGTCGTAACTTTGTCGAGCGTTGTCGTAGAGGACTCGTAGATTTATCGTAGAGGCGTCGTAGCTTTACCGTAGCGTCCTCCTAGTTTTGTTGAAGATTTCTCATGGTCGCCATAGCACTCAGTTGTTACTCAAAATATTACATATTTATTTATACTAAACTATATTAATATTAGGTATGAAGGAAAAGATACTTCAATTTGTGCTATATAATTTCATATCAACACATTCACATATATTACTTATATTTCAAAAATATAATGCAGTTTTCCATGTTTTATAAAAACATAAAGAACATTGTATACATTGTACACAATGTTTTTAACAACATTGCTTTTACCGAGTAAAGTAAATAGGTATGTCTACAATGAAGAGTGGAGAAAATAGGTACCGTTGAAAAAAAAACAAGAGACATGATAGATAACTGCTATCTCGCCGGCAAAAAGGGCAAAATGAAGAAATTTCTCGTCATAATAATATTATAGTCATGCCATGTGTCACGCTCGGGCTGCCGCGCTCGTTCTCTTCATGACGCCACTTCGTCAAGCTTTTTGTCCCAAATCGCGTCGCATTAACCCATGCTTGTCTATGAGGACTGCTATATTATTATAGTGAGATAAATCTACACATGTCATGTAGATATTGTGTAGAAAGTTTACTCATACTATGCTACTCACTGTTTACAAAGTTCTTTTTTAATGGAGTCTTGAGAATTACAGTACTATTAGTTATTCTGTGGAATTACTAAGTTATGATTGCTAATAATTTTGTAGGTACTTACTATTCAATGATATATTATGATACAAGTTAACACAAGGAATCTGCTCATCAGCAATGCTCGTCCTATACAATTCAAAAGCTTCATCAAATCCAATCTAGAAACCAACCCGAGACTCAAAGGACGGCGCTAATTCATTTCATATACCTACATACCTACTGAATTATTATTACGCCCCTTATGATGGATAAGTGCCTCAAATATGCCACAATATTCAAAGCTAATCATACACAGGCTGTTCTCTCATCGCTCATCCCGATTTTCCCATAAAGTGTCTGCTCAAATTCTATAATAAGATTGAATATTTTGTAATAAAAAATGCTATAAATAGACACCAATCGATTTAATATTGTATTCAAAGCCAATAAATTCTTGTCTTCGCAGCGTTATAGAACTGTCGGTCCCTCATCAACTCTTTTTATTGGACACTCAGCGCTGGGCGTCATTACCCCCATCAGTTTTTCCTGCTCCCTTCCTAATGACGACACTTTACCTCATCAGCCGTTGCCCAACCAGCATTCCTGTATCCCTAGTAGGTATAAATTACTTTGATGACCGTTCCGACGAAGTTTTCTTTGTATAACGAACGACGTTTCTATAACCTAATATCCTACTAATATTATAAATGTGAAAGTTGGTATGTTTGGACGTTTGTTATTCCACCACGCAAAAATGGCTGAACGGGTTTGGATGAAATTTGGCAGATACACCATGATCTGGTACTTTATATCCTGATAGTACGTTGGATAAATTCAGACCTACCTACACCCGTGTGTAGGTCCCGCGGCTTTACCTTTTGTGAAGCCGCGGGCAAAAGCTAGTGAATAATAAATAAGTATCTAGGGGTAAGGTTTTATTTAAATGGGCGAAATGGAAGTGCAATCGCGAGTTTTATTTATTGTAACCCGGCGCAGCCCCGGTTTTCGAAGAACTCCATTTTTTAATGGTTATATGTATTTAGGTTTAGGTAAGTATTCGGGCCCTTCCTACTTATTTGTGGAGACGATCCACGTATGCAGATTATAGGAATATCTTTCACGCAACACGATACGACCAACACACACGAAAAGGGGTGCACGATCATATTATTAGAGGAACCTGTCCTGTCCGTACATTTACATACAGTCATCAAAGTTTGGGCTACGCTGTAGGTAGCGCCATCTACAATGGCTGACACAAACTAAATCATATAAATGAGTAATCTGTAAGCAACGAATGCATGTTGAAAGCTGATACCTAAAAATGTATTAGTCTAAAGATAAAGATATAAATTGTTACAAAAATACTACTCCTAATTACTATATAATATTTTACTGTTCCTTCTAAAAAAACTGAAACTTCTAGGCATGGACCTATTGTAGGTCCGCACGGCTACACATCAAGCTATACATAACCAGTATAAGCTGACTTCTGATTCTAAGAAAAACCTATACAATGCGAGGTCAGCTAAAACTGGAAATGTATAGCTTGATGTGTAGCCGTGTGTCCATGCTTCTAGGATCATCATTGATACCAAACCATAAATTACTGCCATAAACAAAACCACCAAACCAAAACCAACATCACAATTGCTGTCAGTGATGTCATATCTACCAACTTTTTGGTAGATCTACCAATTTTCACTTCAGTCTACCTATCTACCACCCTAGACCTAAAAATTACCTATTTTTTTAATTAGTTTGACATCACCACTTTGAATTATTTTTATATCGACGAGCGACGTTGCGATGTGTTGCGTGAGCCATGCGACGATGCGTCAAGCATACATAGAGTCCAGAGGCCATAAACCACAAAATAAACAAAACCATGTACAGACGCCAGCACATCAGGCTACTACAATCTGTCAAATTTCTTTAATAGATTTTCAACTTTATCGCCAAAGTATTAGGTTCAAGGTTGGTTGGAAAATTTTGACAGTTTCGGGTAGCTTGACCTGCTGGCGTCTGTACCAACCAATTGAAGAAATATACCTTGGTGGCAATGTTATTTCCCTGTTATTGAAACAAGACTTTGTGGCTAGAATGAATGAAATGGAAATAGTACAGTTTAAAGAAAAATGCATTCTCTTTTATATGGAGAGAGTAAAACAAATAAAGCAGCGTTTTTGTTTTAATGAAAAGCAAAGATTAAAATGTCTTAAATTTATGAATCCTAAACATATCATTGAAAAACACGCAGTCACAGCTATTGCTCATTTAGGAGTTCAGTTTCCAGGCAAGTTAAACATAATTAATTATTAACGTTGTCCACTCTAGAATATTTTTTTATTTACATTACATTTTTATTTTTAGGACTATGCCCAGAAAACATGACCGAATTGGGCCGAAAGTGGAGATTATTAAGAAACATGTCATTTTATTTCACAGAAAAAAATGTGGATCCTACACCTGAAGAATTCCGGAAGCATGTTTCATCCATTAAAAAAGGAGACAAGTCTCCAATGTTTCCCCTGCTTTGCGAATTCGTGAGAAAATTACTCGCACTTCCAAATAGTAGCGCCAACGTTGAGAGATTGTTTTCTGCAATCAATAATATGAAAACCTTCCAGAGAAATAGAATTTGCACGGAGACTTTAGAGGGATTGTTGCGTACTAAAAGATTCATAGCAAACAAGGGCAGCCTAGCGCAGAACATTAATTTAAACTTTTCAATAAAAATATGTATAATTTCCAAAAATAAACATTTTAAGAACAGTTCATGCATTTTTAATCTTAAAAAAAAACTTCTAAATTGAGGTGGTAGATCTACCAATTTTGCATTTTACATTCTACACGAACTTCTACCAACATTTGGCACATAATCTACTAATTTTCTAAAATTCGGGTTGGCAACACTGATTGCTGTCACTGTCATTTCTTGTGTTTTGATTGACATTGGTGTCAAAATAGATGCGAAAGAACCCCATAATATCGTGGCGATTATTTGTGAACGAAATAAACAACAACGCCTGTTTAAAGCAGCGATAAAACTGTTTTTTACCTTAAAGGATATACATTAGTCACCAACATGACTATGAGACCAGATGACCACCGTAGAAAATGGGACAAAGACGAATTCGAAAGAATCGCTGCAGATCGGTTGAAAGCTGAAATAGAGGAAGAGGAACGAGCTAAAAAGAAAGGTACCTATAAACGTCTAGTATAAAAGCTTTGCCCTGACACGATACAAGCTGGAAAGACCTTGTGAATGAATAAGATTCACCGCATCTGGCTAAAGGTTTGATGGTCGCGGAATGTGCTTATCTATGTAAGACTTAAAAAATGCTGATTCCCACTTTGTAAACTTCCTTGAACCACTATTTTATTTCCCTAAGTTGCTAAGCAAATAGTAATCAAATCTATGTTAGGCACCTCAAAACTAACCGAACTAATCTACAGTATGCCTATTTCTTTTCAGTCCCGCCTATCAAAAGGGAGCTCCTCAAACAGCGAGACTACAAAGTTGACTTGGACTCTAAGCTCGGTAAAAGTGTAGTAATCACAAAGAACACTCCTACCTCACAATCGGGAGGATATTACTGCAATGTCTGTGATTGTGTTGTCAAAGATTCCATCAACTTTCTGGACCACATCAATGGAAAGAAACATCAAAGGAATCTTGGCATGTCCATGAAGATTGAAAGGAGTTCATTAGATCAGGTTTGTATAATCACTGAATTAGGGCCTGCGTCAAATCGACAAATAGAAATATAACTTATATCATCATCTGCAGGAGAATACAGTATTTTACATGTGGGGACTGCCTATCTGACCTCCACAACCCAGTTACTGCATAATATAATACCTTTTGGTAAGACTGGTTGTCAGACTTTTGGGTTTCTGACTACCCGTAGCGACTGTCAAAGATCTATGAATGGCAACCAATGGCTTAACATAATTTTCGAGGCACGGAGGGGTCATCATCTGCCTAGATTTTTTCCCAACTATGTTGGGGTTGGCTCCCAGTCAGTGCCAGATTAATACTACTTAATGCCCTAATCATCCCATGCGTGTGGGCTATCCTGTCCACTAGTAAACTTGAACCAATCTTTAAAAAAAAAAAATGTATTTATTACTACGATGGATCATTACGTTCCTTAGAAAATGTTGTATGAAAGCATAATTTTTTTAATTATTGAAATGCGACTTGCTGCTTTTACGGGAATTAAGTTCAACATTTTTTGCATAATATATCTGCCTCTATATACTATACAGGCCCTGGGGTGACTTGTAATTTGTTATATTCCTTCCAGGACTTGATAGTTACTGATAATATTGTAGTTAGTTAATTGTTGCAAATGGGTCATTTGCAACAATTAGCTAATTATTTAAACCCATTTGCAACAATTAACTAACTATATGTCATTACAAATTTTACTATTCCTTCCAGGACATGATAGTTACTGATAATTGTAGTTAGTTAATTGTTGCAAATGGGCCATTTGCAACAATTAGCTAATTAGTTAAACCCATTTGCAACAATTAGCTAATTAGTTAAACCCATTTGCAACAATTAACTAACTATATGTTATTGCAAATTTTACTATTCTCCATAGTAGAATTTTGAGATAAATGGTACCAAAATTCATGTATGTATTTGGATGATTCTTAAAAATTGTTTATAAACTTCTTTTACTTTTAACTGTTTCATGGTTTAGAAATTGTGGTTTCATCGAAAGGTTTGCTAAAGTATGAGGTGCCCAATGAAATAGCAGTGAAGGACATTCGATTTGCGAGTTTAGAGAAAAGTGATATTTAGTGACGAATTCTGGAAAATTTTCTAAAATACATAAAAATTTAATGTTCTTGAATCCCATGAAATTTTACCTAAGCTAATTTACTAATAAGTTATATTTCTATTAGTATCCTAAAAATCCCGTATACTGCCGAGCACGTAGTATTGATAAAATTAGTGACAACAATTAGGTTGTTAAATAAATGAGGCTAATTTTTAGGTTTGACAATGGCCTCAGCTTCTTCCATTGGGTTATGTATTTAAAACATAATAGAAATGTCGAGTCAGTTTATATTCATGATTTCACCTCCTGTGTGGTCTACCACTATTCTGTATACCTCTACTCTCCAGTACGAGTCTGTCACTTTCTTACACAATGTATAATGGTACTCAGTCCATGTACCTTTACTGATTGATTTTGTCCAGGTCGCTTGTGTTCTAGTGAAAGTAACACTTGCCTTTTTCTTTTTTTTCGGATGGGAAATCATCAAATGACCCCTCCCGCTCTGGGTGGAGCGGAAGGGAGTGTCAGACTCTTACTGACTAAAACCCACCCATGTTCCTTCCTTTGCCCTTTACGTTCCGGGGTAGCGGTAACCCTTTCGGACAATCCCGCTGACCCGGCAGGCTTCGGCCCTAAGGGGCTCCTCAAATTATGCTGACAACTCTTTGAGGCGCGCGTGGAACAGTTACGCGCCGTCCAGCACGGGCCTGGTCCTGATCGGACGGTGAGCCACCCATTGCTCTCCGCCCGCAGGCCCGCGTCTACGGTGGCCGGGAGTCGTCACGCGGCTCCCGACGCCCGGAGCGTCTCCCGCGGCGGCTGGGACGGGAGGCTCTCTCCCTCATCCGTCCCGCAAGTAACACTTGCCTCAAACAGATATTTAAGTGGTCTGTGTGTGGGTAGCCTAATGTTTTTAATCGTGTGTGGGGCCGTGGGAAAGTTCCGACTCAATGCCTCAAATGAATATTTGAGGCATTCAATTGGAACTTTGTACACTAACCAATAATGACCATTAATTTCAAACAACAAGAGCTCTGAATTAAAATTTTGTTCCAGAATTTAGTATTTTTTAGTAGAAAAAAAAATGAAAGATGCCTTTTCATATTTACAGGTCAAAGCCCGCTTTGCGAATAATAAACGTAAATTAGAAGAAAAGAAGCGTGAATACGAGCTTGACACGAGACTAAGGGAAGCAGCAGAAGAAGAAGCCAGGGTCAAAGAACAGCGCCGCGAAAGACGCCGTGACAAGAAGCGCAAGCTCATGGAATCCGAGGAGCCTGAAGATACACCAGCACAGTCTGAACTAGCTCAGATAATGGGATTCTCTGGCTTTGGAGGGGCCAAGAAATAGTATAATGTAATAATTAAAGTATGCTCATAAATAAATGTTTGATATTTAATAAAGTATTTTATTTTTACACTGGTAAAGATGCTGAATGATACTTTACGTACCGAAGTGCTATGCTTTGTTTCACACAATTCCAAGTTTAGCTCTCTACTTGGGCTGTGATGTGACTAAGGTTAGGCCAAATTTTGCTATAATTCACAAATACAATATTGATAGAAATCATTATCTACTAATTGACAAGCGTTTAGTAAATAGAAGCAAATATGTGAATGGTACTGCTGCAGGCTTATATAACTTTGCATTCTACTTGTTTTCGTGTCGAGTACTCTTCTTTGATTTTTTTATATTGATTGGGCCCAGTAGGTGGCCACATTGATTGCGGCATCAGTAGCATTCTTTAGGTCATCCGAAGTCCAGGTGAACGGGCACTTAGGACACCCCAGCAAGTGGGGCATGGTCTAATCAGAATCACCGCACTCGCCCTGGGTTTTGGATGGGTTAGTAATTCCCCGCTTCGACAAATTGTGTCTGCAGCGGCCTACTTGGTTACGCAATCAATTGAGAGCTTTCCTTATAGGCCATTGCAGATCACGTCCGGGAGGCAAATGTTCGTGGAGTTTAAAAAAGATGGTGGATGCTTCTCTCATTGGGTGGTTTGTCCTGGATGGCCTGCGTAGAACGCTAAAAGCTCTTACGGCTTTTAAGCCTACCCGGAATTTCTACTCATAATAATAAACCTTTGAATAAACAGAACTAAAATTCGTACATGACAAAGTGAATTCTGGGAACCCCTATAAAATCGCAGTAGGTAATAGCCCAATGGTTCCAGGCGTTAACTGTCGAGCGAGAGGTCGTAAGTTCGATTCCCGCTCCTAAGCTCGTGGTTATAATCACTGTAATTTGTTTCATCGTCAAAATCACCAATACCAATTTACCAATACTTAGAAGCTAATTATTTTTTTGTTGATGCTCAATAGATAAACGTTAACAAATAAATATAATTAGGTCCTAATGTCCATTTCCATGTACAATCAAAACATTACATGGCGATGACTCGTCATTTCCGTCCGAGTCCACGCCTGTGATACACAGTGTCCAGTGTGCTATTGTATGCATGCTTTCATGCGGAACATGCAACTGAATCGACAAGGTCGCTTCAGCTAATGAAAACATACACGAAGTAACACAATCTTATATGTGGGTACAGACGACACCAAAACTCATTCAGCCGATTTTTTATTTTAGTTCTCACTAAAAGTTCTTCATGATCATACTAAGGGTTAGGCCCCCTTTGGCGCCAAGTGCGGTCCACCCCGGGCCCTCGGTTCTTGGGCTTTTGGCGATTAGACAGTGGAGAAATTAAAACCAGATTGAGATGTAGTAATGGATGTTTATTAAAATACTAATCCTAACTATATACAAAATTAGATGGGTGGAAGTAGTTACCTGACACAAACATAATTTAAATAATATATTGACCAATAGCGATCAAGTACACATTACTCCGAATTACTCCTTTTCCCGCCAAAACTCGAGAAATACATTTTAATCAAATACCAAACACGGGTGACTCCTGCTCGTTCTTGGTGCAAAGTTTAGCCGTTGCTATCTAACGTGGCAATGCAGCACGCGTTATGGGCACCTTTGCGCCGGGAACAGTTAGGGGCAGGTTGTTTGACGTGTTGGACTATTATTATTTAAGATTTAGTTATTTCTTTTTTGTCACTAAATTGATTTATGATTCGATTTGTTGAAAAGGTAAACAAACATGACCAAAATATGTTCAGTAAGTAAAAGGTAGTTTTTAGTTGGGCTTCCTCTACGCATGCTACCTATGTATTAACGGAGGGTATTATAATTTACGACTTCTAGACTCTCTTTTTTTACGAATAGTCATAAGAAAACCTTACCTCTATCCTGGGTGAGGTGCTAAAATTTTCGAGCTCGCTTCACTCGCTCTTGTATCATACTTTTGAAAAAGCTCACTACATCGTTAGTGGCAAGCGCAACTGCTTACCCCTTAAATACGGGAGTATAGGTTGTATTAAGTTTAACGACCCTAATTTTACATTGAGATTTCGGAAATATTAGCTAAGCTGAAGTAGGCCTGAAAAATGCACAGCTATACGATTATCTCATGAAATGTACAAATGTATGCAATTATTATAGGCTATATCAATGAAGTAGGTACCTGTTGGACAATCCAAAAAAAAAACAGTCAAGAGCAAGTCGGGCTCGCGCAAGCAGGGTTCCATCCGGACAAGAATTTAACCAACGGTCGCCCGGCCAGTGCACTTCACTGAATTTAGATTTGATAATGGACGTTCTGTCCGTTTTTTCATGACCAAAGTTTAGGTAGTCCTAAGGCTGGAGCTGGACTATTGCGCGTTCATGTGTGTTTAATAATAAACAGTTCAGCCCACAGCAAAGCACCCAGGTGTTAGGATAGGCTATTTTAAATTATCTGTGCCTATGAGAAGAGAGAGGTTTTTGCCCTGCAGTAGGACAATGATAGGCTGCTATTAATGCTATTATATTATTATTTTAAAATCTATCACCAAAAATATACAAAGGTTACGTTCCTATTTTTGATACGGAACCCCAAAAAGGGCTCTGAACACTTGCCACAGTAGCGATGAGTCTGCAAGCAATGATTTTCCGCCACAATCAGGCGAAACCACGCCCTCGTATAAAAGGCAAGTTCACAGTCATGGTGAATCAATGTGGTGATTGAAACCGGAGACATGAGGACGATACTGTTAACAGTTGCTCTTTTAACGTTATTTTATTCGTGTATATTGGCATATCAAGTGAGTGATTAGTTTAATTTTCTTTCTTTTTTTTTGTTTTATTGGCTCTAATTTAAATTGGGCCTTTTTTTCCGGATGGGAAATCATCAAATGACCCCTCCCGCTCACGCTCTGGGTGGAGCGGAAGGGAGTGTCAGACTCTTACTGACTAAAACCCACCCACGTTCCTTCCTTTGCCCTTTATGTTCCGGGGTAGCGGTAACCCTTTCGGATTTGAATTGGGCCTGTAGGTATCTTCAAGCCTATTTGCAGAATAAATACAAAATTGAAGTCTGAACGGAAGCTTGTTACGACTTAGTTTAGTATTTATCTACACCTACTAATAATAAAGCTGAAGAGTTTATTTGTTTGTTTGTTTGAACGCGCTAATCTCTGGAACTACCAGTCGGATTTGAAAAATTCTGCGTTTGATAGCCAAATTCGTGTCGAAGGCTATAGGCTATGTAAGATCACGCTAGGATCCTTAGGAGCCGAGCAAAAAGGATTCTAAAATTTCGAAAACAAAGTAAAAGGTCCGGGAACAAGACATTTCATGCGGACGAAGACACGGATTGAAGCTAGTTATTTTAATTAAACATCACACCTGTGTTCTCGGCAGTAACCGTAGATATACCTAATGCACTGACATTCACCAGTTTTCTTTGAAGTCTCATCTAAAATGGGGTGAGCCTAAGTACATATTGCCATGCTCCAGACTCCAGGCTGCTAGCTGCTGATGGAAAATCCAATAATAATTAGCACGACCAGAGAATCAAATCTTTGACACTACGACCAACAGCCGCGCTTGTGACCATTGCAACAAATAATTAGTCGTTAATTGATTTGTTTCAGATTGCAACCGATGCTTCTAGCTTTTCATGTAAGTATTTTTACAGACACTTTAATTATCACTCGCTTTCTTTCTATGTACAGTCAACAAAAGAGATAAGTATGCAAGGTCGTCGGATATAGTTTAAGTTTAATAAGAAACCGATGGATGCTTTCAAACGAAATTTTGGTTGATAAATGAACTGTTTGTTTTCTATTAATTAAATAAAAATTTATCTGAAAACATCAATCCGTTTCTTACTCCGTGAAGCCGTTCTCAAGTGATGCGTTTATCACTTTAGAACGGCTACGGCTGGCTATTTCAAAGTCCGAATAAGGTTTATAGGAAAATTAAAAATTGAAAAGTTGCCCGGGTAATTGGAAAATCTGGATAAACGAAAGTGGGTTTTTCTATGATAATTGAAATTTGAACAGGGCGGCGTCTGTCGGGTCAGCTAGTTTGAAATAGTTTTGTTTTTCGCCCTGCAGTCACATCTCTGAAACTCGCGCAATAGGTAGGTATAATATCATATAGTACCTAAGTAAGTATATTAATATTTAACGAGTAAATCTACCCTTGAGCTATGACAGACCTATTTTAGGCATCAAGTTCTCCTCACTCAACATAATATCTTCCTCTTTGAAAACAAAATCTTTCAACGTAGGTACATTTACCGAATGACATCGACATCAACCACCACCATACTCGAGCAAATAAATAATTGAATAATTTTGTTAATGAATTTGCATGCTTCGTTGAAAGTAGTTGTAGGTACTGCCTAATGACTTATACCTAATCTGTAATTAATCACCTGCGCATTTTTTTCTCAGCCAACCTTGACGACATTGCAGACTCGCATCGAGAAAAAAGGCAGCTAGAGAACTTCGATGATGACTACCCGTCAGCGAGCCAGCAAGAGCAAGAGGAACCAGGCTTCTGGGACAGAATCGTCAAAGTAGCACTTAAGTTATTCAGTAGATTCGTAGAATGGTTAAATTCATCATAATAATTTATGATTATAATTTAAGAAAAATCACAAAAAAAAAACCATCAAATAATGTGTGTTAATTTAATTGTACTTACTTAAATTATTATTTATAATTCAGTTGATCGTTTTTATTTACTCATTTTGATAATAATCAGGTAAGTACGGTAAGTCAGGGTGAGCAGTGGGTAGATGAGCAACATTGGTAACTAGACCAAGTGCTTGTTCAAACATGTAAGCCAGGTGAAAAATAAAACAAAGTGTACATTATAAAATATATTTATTGTAATGAAGTGGCATAATAGAAGGTTGGTACTTAGGAGTAATGTAACATGTTAATATAATTGCAAGGAACCAGCACGATGGCACTTTTTCGTATTTTTTATTTATTACAAAAGAACAGATATAATTAGATATGCAATTATGAATTTCACTTTCGACTAATGAAATGAGTAGTATTTTATTATTTCAGTATCAGAATCAACTCTTAGAACTAGTATTTAACAGGAAAGTAGCAGTAGATAAGAGGTTACTAACTGTTATTCATATTAAATGTTACAGTCTTATAAATGCAGGATATCGAGGACGCATAAATTATTAAACTAGATAGCATACAAGAACTTTCCTCTATAAATACTGCTGCGTTTGACAGATTTTTACTTAATTTTAATAACAATCCACAAGTGGTATGAAAAAACTTACATCAACTACAGATTACATACTATCATTGAACAATAACAAACGATTATATAACAAGTAGTATGTGACATCCTGCGTGCTCTGTATTATATAACAAGTAGTATGTGACATCCTGCGTGCTCTGTATTATATAACAAGTAGTATGTGACATCCTGCGTGCTCTGTATTATATAACAAGTAGGATGTGACATCCTGCGTGCTCTGTATTATATAACAAGGAGTATGTGACATCCTGCGTGCTCTGTATTATATAACAAGGAGTATGTGACATCCTGCGTGCTCTGTATTATATAACAAGGAGTATGTGACATCCTGCGTGCTCTGTATTATATAACAAGGAGTATGTGACATCCTGCGTGCTCTGTATTAATACTTATAATATCATGTAAAGTAAAACTAAATTGCTATTCTGATCGAGTTTCTATAAATAACAACAATGAAAATAAGAGAACAAGTACTTTTAAATGCAAACATAAGACTTTAGTAAAATAATGAACACAAGGTTTGTAGTAGTTTCTATTTAAAACTAATAATATGCTTGAAACTAGGGAACAGCTCGTATCGTTGTTTAAGGTGGGACAGGTGAATAGGTACGCTATAATTAACTATTGGAGTCAGTGGGAATGGTGCAATATTCAGTCAGTTGGGTCCTGTTGTCATTATGTGAGACTAGTAAATTAGTAGTTTCGTTATTTTCCTAAAAGAATAACACATTAAGGCAATCGCGTCGATTTAGGTGTGCTTACTAAATAAATAAAAGCTTTGTTAAGCAAATAATATAATCTGCAATAGGGATGATGACTAAATATTAGAAATGTTCGAAGAAATAATGTAATTTCAAAGCACGCATAGTAAAATGAGATAATCGTAAAAATATGTAAAATCGATAGAATTTTG
This sequence comes from Apamea monoglypha, assembly GCA_911387795.2. Taxonomy (NCBI): domain Eukaryota; kingdom Metazoa; phylum Arthropoda; class Insecta; order Lepidoptera; family Noctuidae; genus Apamea; species Apamea monoglypha. The sequence goes on from OU426918.1 coordinate 10,043,511, forward strand.
GAGAAGCTACACGCTTTCAAGTTATTGAAGAGGATTATTCCCGCCCTTATCGCACAGTACAGGCAATGTATGGCGCTAGTATGACGTTACATCAGTTGTGTGATAGTGCCGTCTTTGTCTAGCAGTTATTTTAAAACGTTTATAACTTGGCAATTTTTTAAGCTTTTATACTTTTTATAGTATTTTTTGCACTATTTGCAAACAAATATACATTTGAGTTCAAAAAAACATTGTCATCATCCCTATTTGAACATCATTTTCAATTTAAGCTAATGTAGGTAATAAGATCTTGGCAGTTAGCGGAATTTATCTCATATACATAATTGGTTATTCGGCATTCTTACATTTTGTATCATAAAGCTATAGTTTTGTTTTTTTTTTCGGATGATAACAATTGGTTTCATGTGCAGGTGTTTCTGTATTTTTACAAGATTTTCCATGAACGTGGGATGACGTGGTTATCAGATACGAAATTCTGTGCTTTTAGGAATTTCGACAGCATAAGATTTTTTTTTTATTATAACGAGAAAAAGCGATCATTGTTATTAGTGTTTTGTCCACGCTCATCTAAAACCTTTTTTCAGTAATAAATCGATGCAGAGTTCGGTTGTAGATTGGCTCTAAATTAAAACTCTAGGCATAGATTTATAAGACTGACGCACACTTTTCAAAAGAGCATAATTTTAATTTATACTCATCCGATAAAATCGGAAGACCTACGTTATAAAATAATATAAATTAGCATTATTTTACATGTATAACTTCTAATACTAATTGAAGACTGTTGTGTAACGTTAAATCGTAAATAACTAGATTGTTTTTTACATCCATATTTTAAGGTAACCTATCTATATTAAAGTGCTATAATATAAATTCAAATCCGTACAAGTGCTCGAAAATAGAATAATAACAGGAAGTTACAGCATCATATATTTAAATTAGTACCTTATAAATTACCAAAACCTGCATAAAAGTAAAACATCAGTAGTAATCGTAATATGATTGACGATGTAAAGTCGCGAACTAGCATTTGGACTAGTATTTGCGTAAATATTTTCATAATACAGAAAGGACAGTTTTATAAAACGAATAATAGAACGACGTATACAGGATAAAATTAAATTGGCTAGCAAAACTATTAAAACTAATAAATATATATTTTTGGGGGGTCAAGGCTCTTAGTGTTTTTACTTGGAGTATGAGTTGAGAAAATCTGTTTTCTTTTGTTTAGACATTGAAACCTATAACGTCTGTGAAGTTACACAAATATAAAATGATTTTTTAAACTGATATTACAAATGCACTACACGGTCGATGACCACAAAAAAAAACGTGACATTAATTTGTTTTTTTCTTGTTTTAAAATGTTTAGATACCCATCAAGTTTGCGGAGTTTCGCTAACTAATTTAATTCGACCCTGTACTTTAAACAAGGTATTTCGTATTTATTTTTATTATTATAGTAGCCTTTTCAAGCAATCAACTCTGACAATATTTATTAGTTACAAAAACAAATATAGCATGTTAGCATCTGTGACTAATTCAAATCAATCACATACTGAGTAACATATTTTTACCAGGAAGAAAAACATGGACCAAACTCCGATCCAAATATTATTATTATAAATAAAAGTCCGCGACCCCACATGCTCGTAAACATCAAAATACTATTGGCGTACGATCGGACCTACACTAGCCGACGGCGAAGCGACGCCATGACGCGTCAACACCGCTGCTGGCTCCATAGCAAAACAATCGAAGCACGTATCAAGAAATAGTTCTTGTACGAACCGCCGCGCGCACAACATGTATGTATCTCTAGCCAGTAAGGCACTAACGTCAGAATAAACACATGGACTACGAAATACCTCTGGATGGCGTTGCTTCATTGATAGCAGTAATGAACGAGCCTGCAAAAAAAAATCTTGTTTAGTAAAACTTAGGATAAACGAGAGGGGATGGTTTTGGATCATACAAGACACAAGGATAATTATAAATTGGTCTGATCGACAACGTTAGAAATTAATAAAGTTCTTGGGCTCCTCGCTGTACAAAAGTAGCGTTAGGGCACGTTTTCTGATAACATTCAAAAATACACTTTATTCTAAGTGGCATAAAGTGCAAAGTTGTAAACACATCTGACGCAAACATCAAACGTCTCCTCTCCACGAGCGCGCTCGTGCAAGAACTTTAGCATTTTAAGACTAAGGTTCATTATTCAATCACATTTGAAAATGATCTGCCTTTCGGGTCCAGTGTTAGCATTGGAACCGAGAGGAGCAGAGAACTTTTGCGTTAGGGCTATAAGTGTGAAATGTCTGTACACAAATACCTAGGGTTATATATTTTTTATTCAGAGAGAAAAAACAATATGTGGTGTATGTATGCACATGTACGCATGAATAGCGCGCGCCGCGCCCCGCCATTAATAAACCAGCTTGGACGCCGTACGGTCGTTACATTACTTCCTAAACATAACACAATACCTGTTTCAAATGTATAGGGTTGGACATAAAGTTCACTTGATGCAACAGTTCTGCTTGCGGGCCTGTTTTGTTATCGGGTGCGGGTTTCTCGGTGGTCGGACTGCGAGGCTCCATAAAGCTCGTACCTGGCCCATCCATACCTAGAAACATTATAAACGGTAAAATACGTACAATACCTGGGCATTATAATGACACAGCGAGCTTCGGAACGAGATTAGTCACACAGGTCCAACTGATAGAAAAGACGCTCTTCAACATCAAACTGCTTCTAAAACTCGATAAAACTATACTTTGGCTGCAGAAGAAATTATAATTGAATTTGATACAGACATTTAGAAAGAGCGTTTAAAAGTAATTCATATCTGCCAAACATCATGATGAGATTACTAAAAATATTTGAGTGTACACTCGTAAATAGTTCTTACCGGGCTTACCTGCAAAGAAGGCTTCGCGCAACTCATGCGACGAAGGAGGTCTCGTGCGCACGCAAGCCAGACAGTCCGCAGTAATATGGCGCCACTTTCTATTCGACGACGCACTACCGCTAACAGCAGTCTCAGTAACTGCTGCGCCTACACTTTGAACGTTGTTTTCATCAGCATTAGACCGAAGGCCTACTTCACGGGGCCCTTGATTAGTGACCTGTTCTTCAATTGCAGCTTTAATATCATCTTTATTTTCATTATTAGCTGTTTTCACACCCTCATCAACAACTTTGCTGGGTGTGCTCACACTTTCGTCTACACTGACTGTAGTGACAATCCTTTTGGTTTTGTCTTTGGTTGAACGTGGATTGTCACTTGTTTCTACACTAGCAATCGATATGTCTGCGTTGGAAGCGGCTGGTTCAGATTTTTCCGAATTCACTTTGTGAATTTGAACTGCTATGATGCTTGAACTAGCTGTAAAAGAAGAATTAGCATTTGAGTTATGAGCCTTGAATATTATGAGAATACATGTAATGTAAGCTAGAATCCGAGCAAAATTTCGTTTTTGGATTTAGGCAATTTTTTCGACTGAATTTTTATTATTATTCTCGGCGGCGGTACAAGAATATACATTTATTCGGAGAAAATGCATACTTTAAACAATTAAAAGCACAATAACTGAAAAAAAAAATTCTCGCATATCAGATTGTTCGATGAAAAAAGTATAAAGTTTAGTGTTATTCAAGTTTAAACGGTTCAAGTTATTGATTAAAAGTATGACACTGTATATCTTTTACTTTAACTAAAAACAACCTACCGCCAAAACAACGAAAAAAACTCTTTAATTTTCGGTCAAAAATGTAAACTAGGGTGAATTTTGTATTCGTTTTCGGCCTAAAAACCACCGTTTTAGATCGGACTCTAAATACATTAAAGATGATGTAAAATCATTGTACCTTTAATTGAAGCCAATTTCTGACTATCAGGCGTGGCGCGTGACTTATTTTCCGTGCTTGCACTACTTGTATCTACAAGGAATGACGGCAGGCGATCACGCTTCGTGTCACTTTTATCAGTGTCTTCGTCGTTCATATCTTCGTCTCTGTAAAATAATTGTAAAAATTGATGTCAAGTCATTTTAGCTACTGGTCAATTCAACCTATACAAAACGAAGCAATGTTTTAAGGTTCAATCTGCAGCTTAGTCTATTTTAACCTCCCCAGATTTATATTCACACAAGAAGAGCCCGACGCCCGACGGGATTTCCCATCTACAAAAATGACGAACTTTCATACAAACTTAAGAGGATACATTTGCAAAATTCCCCTATTTAACCCCTTTGGAGGATACATTTACAAAAATCTCCTATTTATCCCTTTGGAGGATACATTTACAAAAATCCCCTATTTACCCCTTTGGAAGGTACATTTACAAAAATCCCCTATTTACCCCTTTGGAGGATACATTTACAAAAATCCCCTATTTAACCCCTTGCAAGGTTCATGCTTCTAGAACCAGCGACGGCGATCTGTGCGTTGTCTGTCAGTAAATAATTGAATAAACACAAACGACCTGAGTTCATCTAAGTCTCAATTCATTTTTATGGTTCTTATTTATCGTTTCCTATCATACGAGGGTGACACTGAAAGTTCTTAGAAAATCAAAAACTGAACAAACTAGCAAGTTATTAGTTTTATTATATCTTTTCCAAATAGTGTCCATTAAAATCAATACATCGCTGCATCCGATGGAACCACTGACAAAAGCACTTTGCCCATTCGTCCTTAGGGGTCTCTTCGACGGCATTTTGAAACGCAGCCACTGCTTCCTCGGCGTCCATAAAAAGTTTTTCTTTTATTTTCGGAAGTAAATAAAAATCGCAAGGTGCGAGGTCGGGGCTACAGGGCGGGTGACCCAGTAATTCCACGTCTAACGTCGCCAAGTAGTCGATTGTTTGCTTGGCGGTGTGCAACGAGGCGTTGCCGTGGTGAAGGAGGATCCTACTGCGAGGTCGTTTCTCCCGAACTTTTTCCAAGACAAGTGGCAAACAATTGTTAGTATACCACTCTGCAGTAACTGTTTTTCGATCCTCTAAAACAATTGTTGCGTAATGACCTGTCCTTCCGAAGAACGAGGCCACCATCTATTTTCCCACGCTTCGACCTCTCTTCACTTTAGTTGGCAACTCCTCGGAAGGAAACACTCAGACAGCAGACTGTCTCTTAGTTTCAGGATCATAACAATAAATCCAGCTTTCATCACCCGTAAGTATGTCGAACACAGCATTTGAGTCACCTCCGTTAAATCTTTGAACCATTTCACGACACCAATCAACACGACGGAGCTTTTGGGCCTCTGTCAAATTATGAGGTATCCACCGGGCACAAAGCTTCCTGACCGCTAAATATTCATGGAGGCTTTTGTGCACTTGACTCATACCGATGCCTAAGCTTGTCCAAATCTGCTGATAAGTCACTCTTTTGTCACTCTCTATCATACGCTGCACAACACTGATGTTATCTTCAGTCGTCGCCGTAGAAGGCCGTCCCTCATGCAAATCATCGGTGAGATTATTGCGACCACGTTTAAACTCATTAAACCAGTTGTCAACAGTGGCACGAGATGGGGCTTCATCGTTAAAGGCCAATCGAAATCTATCATAACTTTCTTGTTGACTTAAATGACATCGAAAGTCATAAAAAATCATTGTACGAAAATTTTCTCGCGTTAAATTCATCCTGACGTGACGCAGACAATTTTCAATTTGCCGCCAAATCGTAAACAAATAACAAATGAATAAAATACATACACAATAATATTGGCAGAGTTCCATTTTCAAAATTTGAACTTCTTTTTTTATTATATCGTTTACAAGTGGCCAATTCTAAAATATTTCAGTGTCGCCCTCGTAGTAAGATAACTCAGATATTAATGAACGATAAATACCTGGGAAAGAGTTCCTTAAGGTCCCTAGGAAGACAGATTCCGATGTATGCAGGTGTATGCCCGTGCGTGAGACGCACGGGCGGCGGGGCGGGCGGGCAGGTAGCCCGGCGCGCCAGTAGCGAGGCGCCCGCCGGCCCGGCCGCGCCCGCTGCCCCGCTGGGTGGAGATGCGCGGGCGTTGTCTCCCAAAGGTAAAGGTTTCCAGTCGTACTCCAACAGACTATAACAACAAAGTATTATTTTGGTTGTTACATTTCGCAAACTTTTCAAACTGTTTCTGGTACTTTCCTCAAAAGGCCAGTCTGGATGCTACCCTGCATTTTGTTACACGATATGTTTAGGGTCCCGTAAATTCGGATGAAAAACGGAACCCTTATAGGATCACTCGTGTGTCTGTCTGTACAGCCAATTTGCTCCGAGTCTACTGGGTCGATTAAGTTAAAAATCGGTACACATGAATTTATTTGACTCAAACACGGACGTGTAACGTAAATAAATGAATTTTAAATATATGGGGGTCACTTCGGGGGGTAAATTAGAAAATTTAAAACTGCAACTTGTGACATATCAAATTAAAGATCTTGTAGAAAAATATATATTTTGAAACAAATAGTTGTTGCTGTTGGCGTTCCTATTTTAAATAAATAAAATAAAATTACCTCATTTTCGCCATTCTTTCTTTAGTAGACTTGGCTCTGTCCCTCAGTGAAGAGAAAGGTTTTGAACGTCTGTTGGTGTCCGATAGTAACCAGCTCAAGTCGTCCATTTCACTCGAACCCGCAGCGCTTTCTGACAAATATGGCCTAGAAAGTATTTCTAAGATAAGTTACCCATATTGTAAATGAACAGATTAAATGAGATCAATGAATAGCTCAAATCAATCGCATTCAGCCTGGTTACAGCTAAGATGGTATAAGCCGGGTATAAGCGATTTTAGCCTTAATTGCATAGTTTCCTTTTCCTTATCACCTACCGTCTATTAAGTGACTTCAAAGTAGCGTATCCTGTCATATCCATCTGAGATGGAGGCGAGCTGGCCACTTCGTTACCCGTGAAACCTGCAATAATAATATTTTTAGAAAAAAAAATCACATTCGGAATAACATAAGGTGGCAGAAGAAACTTTCGGAGTCAGGCCCTTTGTACACGACATGGTTTTATTACGGTACGGCGTATAAACCGCGCCGTAGATAAAACATGTCCGTGTACTGCAGTATTGGGCAAATTGTAATCTAACTGCTGATTACTAACTACGACTACATAAAGTAATTAGTAATCATAACTACAAACCACATAAAAAAATCGAAAAATGTAGTTAATAATTTTGACCACTAACTACTAATTGTAGTTGCAATCACGATTACTTGATTACTTTTCTATAACTACTGTCGTTTGGTAGGTAGTTAGAGCACCGCGTTGTAGTCGTGTGTGTTAGAGCAAGAGCGCACTATGGCACGCTCTCGCTTTCGCTCGCTGCATGTCGGTACAAGTCATTTTTTGGGCAGTGTATTCAATTGCGTCTAAGGCGATTATCACACTGTCACGCATCACGCTGCATGTTGCGTGTCAACGCACTGAATGAACGCGCGTGGATGCATTTTCTGTGTGTTGGACTGTGCGTGTTTTCTATACAATATTTTTTTTCTATAAGATGTATGCCGAGTCCAGAGGTCAAAAGCAGATTGATTGTTTCTTGTTATTTATCAGATATGGATCGAGAACTAAATTGTCTTCATAGATATCCAGAAGTGAAAAAAGTATTCATAAAATACAATACTCCATTACCTTCTTCGGCTCCAGTAGAAAGACTGTTTTCATACGCAACTATGATAAACCATCCCATATCCCATAGGCTATCGGATGAAATGTTCGAAAAACGTGTAGTACTAAAAGCTAGTTTGAATGATTAACCCAATCAACCTTTTTTGTTTATTTATTTGATTCGCAAATAATTTGAATTAAGTTGATGTTTGCTGAGTAATTTTAGTTTTTTGATTACATGTCAATAAAAAGTAATTAAGATCTGGGAAGTATAGGTACATAATATCTATGACTTTAATCCTTGCATTTAATTATTCATGAAAATAAACATAAGTATGTGCAATAAACTGGTTTTTTTTATACAGCCATATTCCAAAACATATATTACTACACATTACATGTTTATTTAATTGCAAAATATAAGTTCATAAAACTTAAATAACCAGTAATTATAACTACTAGATTGCAGCAATCAAATTAACAACTACTTAATGTAGTTTGATTACTATAGTTAAGTTACATGTAATCATAACTACATTTAGTTAACTACTTTTAATCGTAATTAGTAATCAGATTATAAAATTGTAGTTAACTACGCCCTACACTGGAGTACTGTACAGTCAGCACTAATATCTCAACACTTGGAAACTTTCAATAGCGATTTTTTGCGTGAAATAGCGAAAACAACAATGAAATAAGACACATTGCAAAAACCTAAGGATTCAAAAATACTATGTTCGTAGCAACATAAAATGTCATTAAAAATAAAGGAGTTAATCGCTTTTAAACAAAGCCAAGTGCATACATACATAAGCTCGTGACTGTACAAGCTTCCATAGCGATCCATACATATTGCCGACCGTGCATACACACGGTGAAAAAACAATAGTTTTTCACAGCAAGAAAAACGTGTGTACAAAGGGCCTCAGGATAAGGGGCAATAAGAATAACGTAAATATGGTGGAGGTCCAACTCACTGGAAGTGGAAGTGCGACGTTGTAGTTCCGACATCTTCGGCCGGTGCGTGCTGTTACTGCTCTTCATACCATACAGACTCGAAGAACTCGGTATTGGACTCAGAGTCAAAACTCTATCACTGCAAACACGTTACACATCAGAATAAAAGAAAATGCTGAAAGTAGGGGGATGCGCTAAAATAGCCCGCGAAATTTAGATTTTAGCGATTTTAATTCTGTAAATACATATTTGAAATGGTTGCGAATTATATTTTGATCCACATGCAATCTAATATTTTTTTTTTTTTCACACGCTCTGGGTGGAGCGGAAGGGAGTGTCAGACTCTTACTGACTAAAACCCACCCATGTTCCTTCCTTCGTTCCTTTATGTTCCGGGGTAGCGGTAACCCTTTCGGACAATCCCGCTGAATGCAATCTAATATTGACCTGCATTTTTTTTTTTTTTTTGCAAAAAAGAAATTAAGAAGTAGGATGGCTGGATTTTTATACTCAATACTCATTATCTTTATTGCTTCTTTTTTATCTGTATACCTACTGTCGCGCCATTTTGTTTTTTTTTTTTTTCAAAATGGCGGCCACGAATGAAACCTCTATAAATCGATGGATGACATCAATGCAAACAGAAAACAAAATAAGACCAATTCCTGTAAACTGTCACGTTTGGACTCATAAGCCATTTTGAAGGAAAAAAATGGCGGAAAGGTACCACGTACCACCGTATACCACGGACCTTCAAAGCCCTTTGAATTTCGCGCGCTAACCTGGCGCTTTCGCCTTAAGAGGACTTTTGGTTTATACTTACGGAATAGCGTATTTCCCAAGAAATGAATCGCAACTACTAACTCCACTGGTACTAGATTCACTAGTGTTCCTCACTCTACCCTCATGATGCTCTAAGGAGTTCATTCTGCCTATTAATAGTCTATTCTCCGCCATTGGCACCCGATGAGGTCCAGGTCTTTCGTAACTGGAACAATCGCGAAGTATATCGACAGTTCTCGACTCCGATAAAATTGGTCGATCGTGTGAGCTGGAACAACTTTGTGATGGTAGCGTATGCGACTTTCTTTTGTCCGATCGCCCATCAGTGTAACCTTTATTGTCTGTCACATCTTGGTCTTTGATTTCCGAATTGTCAGCGGATATCGATCCAGCTTTTCCATAAAGTTTCGTAGTGTCTGAATGTAAGCTTTCTGCGACGCTTTGATCGGTGTGATCTGAATGTTCGCTCATTTCTGTGTCGTAGGCGTTGTAGCGACATTCTGGTGACGTCACAAAGTAATGCACGTTCGTTCCTTGCTCAAAGCTGGCATAGGCTTCGTCGGGAATCACTGGGAATTGGTCGTGCCTCGTATGTCTTACGCATAGCCATCCTAAAAGATAAGCAACAAAACGTAATTATTAAGCCAATGAGATAAAATTATTACACACTAGCTACGCCCCGCGGTTTTACCCGCATAAGTCTCGATCCCGTGGGATATTGGAGTAAAAAGTATCCTATATCCCATCCAAATCCGTTTAGCTGTTTTAGCGTGAAAACGTAACAAACAAACATTCAAAAAATCTAATATTTTCTCTTTATAATATTTGTTTGGACAAAATCTGTTAGTTTATTTTCCTTACCAAGATCGGAAAGCAGATTAGCACCATCGTACGTGCTTCCAATAAGTCCGAGTACATAGAAAGCAGTCGCTCGCACAGAATACACCGGGTTGTATTTGGCCAGCCTTACGATATGAACCAACACGGAGTCTTCCAAGTATCCGTTACTCAAGTTCATTAGTTGGTGAAGACCCTGTGACGTCACAGCAGTGTTGCCAACTGCCCACAACGAAGCTTTTATGTCGGCGATCTCTTGCTCGTTGGCGCACTTCTTGCGTTGCAAAATCTGAAAGGATTGGTGTTTTAGATCTGTTACCATTGTATCTTCACATTATTCTATAGTCTGTTCCAAAAGTATCTAATGAGCATCTCAACAAACCCTGTTTATGTTAGATTCTTATGCAAACACTGCCTAAAGAGAATTAATAACACATTCATCTGTATTTAGAAGGTTTCAACTTTATAAAGTATTTTGTTTTCTATAATTTTGCTGGCTGTCGGTATCAAGGTAAAGGTATCAATACTTGAAAACGTCAAGAAAATGAGATAAATAAACAATAATTATCTAAAAGTGATCTAGTATTAACAAGAACCATAAAAGCCAATTAGCGCCACAATATGCAGTTTAAACAGCAATTTTCTTTCATCCGTCTAAACGCCCGCCTACGGGTGTATGTCTACCGCAACCGAACTCGGCGAGTACTACAGGTTTCTGTTTTGTCGAACATAACATACTGATGTTCGACAAAACAGAAACCTGTAGTACAACGCGGTGTGACGGCAGTGTGGAGTGTGAGTGAGACAAGATCAAGTGTGTTTGTGACACGCGCCCGCCTCACTTACCCCTCGCTTACCTTATAGTGGTCGGGCAGTACAGCAGCCAGCAGAGCGCGCGCGCGGTGCGTGGGGTGCGCGGGGTGCGCGGTGCGCGCGCGCGGCGCCAGCGCGGCGTGCAGGTGCGGCGGCGGGCGCGCCGCGCGCCGGGCCCGCGCGCCGCGACACGCGCCCGCCTCGCTCACCGCCAGCGCCTCGTGCACGCCCGCCTCTACTAGTCGCACGTACCTGCATGACAGAGCACGTCCTCGCTATCGTATTATTTAATTCCTCACAAATGCACTGGCGGACTAAGGGGGACGGGGCGACAGGGGCGGTTCGCCCTGGGCCTCCGGTCCCGGGGGGGCCCAAATCTTCATCAAATTGCTTTTTAAACAAATCCTAAAAAGGCCAAAATATCTTCAGCAAGAAACAATTGAAGGCAGGTTGTCAAGAGCCATATGGAAAATATGTAACATATCTATGCAGGGTGCTAAAATTGTCGAGGTCGCTTCGCTTACATTCTCTTATGCCTCAAACTTTTTTGCAATTCGAGCACGCTTTGCTCGTTCTTGTCAACATTTTTTCAATTGTCAGGCTTGTCTGCATACCCACTTTTAAATCGATCGATACAAAGTAACTATTGTTTCTATATGAATAGACAAAAGAAAACTTAAGTAATGTCAGGTATAACCTAATTAAGGTCGGCTCAATGAAAATGCTCGCACAGATAACGGATAATCTTGAAGGGGTGACCCAAGTGCCAGTTCCAAAAAAGCCATACATGCCCGTTTGGCGCCCATCTGAAATATTTCTGAAATCCTTAAAACCATCGAAACTCCTCCAAAAAGAAGAAGGGACTGAAATTGGAACCTATATATAACTCATCAAAATACATAAAGAAATGTCACACCTCCTTTAGATAAACCTCTGTTTATAATTGAAAAAACTCACCGATAGTTATAGGATTTAGTCCAGAAATCCAGATGTTTCTTGAGAAAAGCAATCGACTTCGCATCTACCGATTGTACGGCGACGGCGACTTCGAGACTGAGCCACAGTAGGTATCCTCTGTCGCTGATTGCCGCAAAATCCAGGGAAGTGGGTTCCGCTGTCTTATCCAAGTGACAGTTCTGACAGAGGGTCTCTTTCATAGTTATCAACTTTTCCACGTACGACTGCATGATTACAAGTTTATTTTATGGGATGAGTTCACAATAATATTAAATAATTTATATTGTTATTTTTTTATAAAATTATTTTTTTATACAAAATAATTTTGGAGTGATTTGACCGAAAATAAAATAGAACCTGCTAGGATTTTCGGTGTCGAAAAAAACTAAATCAAGTAGACACCATGCCGTCTTTTGAGTTAAGAACAATATCAATCTGCCTAGCCTTTTCCAACTATGTTGAGGTCGGCTTCCAGTCTGACCAGATGCAGCTGAATACCAGAATTTTATAATATGGAACAACTGCCTATCTGACAACCCAGTTACTGGGTAACATGGTACCCCTTGACAAGACTGGTTGTTAGATTTTCGGGCTTTTGACTACCAGTTCCTACCCGAAACGACTGTCAAAGCTCTACGAATGATAGCCGGGACCAACAGCTTAACGTGTCACCCATCCATGGACCGACCTCGGCAAGCGTTGAAAATCTATTGTTGGTGGTCACCGGTGACCGCGGTGGCAGTCAATTACTTGCCTTGAAAATCGACCCGTGCAGCTGTTATTTAGCTACTAAGGTGGATTCAATTCATAATCATGGTGGTTTAACATTGCATTGTTGTCTAGTGAATTGTTTAGGAGTAAAAATGGATAACTACACTTACAGGAACATGATAAGCCTCTTCCAAAATCGTGAGCGCAGTTTTTACAACCACTTTCGATTCGTCCTTTATTTGGCCGACCAACATTTGTAATATCCAGGTGTCCATGTCCACACCGCTGTTATTATCACTATTATTATCTCTTTGAGTTGCTTTAAGATGATCATTAACAGCATTCTTCTTCAATTTAGCCTTTCTTCGGACTAACTCGAGAGATTTTCGAGACGCTCTCAGCAGAACATTCAAAAACTGTGTTGCATACAATCTGGAGGCTTGAATATTGCAAGTCAGAGTCTTTGCTAAAATGTCTCTTGGAAATGAGTCCAACGTGTAATCCAGACTGGATATAACTAACTTCACATAGCAGCTATGATGAGTTCTTGTTGATAGTTCTAAAAGGCTGAAAAGTGGTTGAAAAAATTCAAGTATAGCATAAAAGCGCATTTATGTACAGACGTCAGCAGGTCAAGCTACCCGAAACTGTAAAATTTTCCCAATCAATCTTGAACATAATGCTGTAGCGATAAAGTTGAAAATCTATTAAAGAAATTTGACAGATTGTAGTAGCTTGGTGTGCATCTGTACCATATCACATTGTTCCAGTGCGAAAAAGAGATGTAGCTATACAAGACGTACAGCGCCATCCCTTGTTCTCTATACGAGTAACAGTTAACTTACTTTTCATACAATCCAGTCTGCTTAAATACCCTCAAACCATTTTGCGAGTGACACAGTTGGCCAATGAACAGGAAGTACATCTGACACATAGTGTTGCACATATGCTGAGGACTGAACAGGCACTCGTGGGCCTTCAGTCCCGTCTCTATAGCCTCGATCTGACGGCTCACGTCCAGGAAAAAGTCTTCTAGCAACCTTTGGCACTCAAGCTGAAATATAATTTTGAAATACATCACCCATCATCAACATCAACCATCACAAACATTCATCACCATTCGTTCATTATTATTTTTTCCTTTCTTTTTTTTTTCCTTCTCCTTAATTTTTGTTTTATAACAGCTTAGATATATTTTATTCAATGAAATTGTATTGCATTTGCTGTTATAGAGTGCGTCTACACGACCGACACGCGTAAACGGCAGAGGTAAGTGCAGCAGTCGACGAGGGTTGACGGCGGTCGTCGACGCGTCGGCAGTTACAGTTGCCTCTGCCGTTGAGGCTCGCCGCTCGTGTGTATGCACACAAAGACGGGAGCGAGATGAACAGACACTCCTAAATATTCACTTTTTTCGCATTTTTTTCACGAGTCTTGGTGTTAGATATAGTATAGTGCTGTAATGCCTTAAAAAGTGAAAATTTATAAAAAGTGATAAGTTATAAATACACATATTTTACTTACATCATTATGTCTCAATAGATGCCTAATAAGTTGGCAGCCCGCACGAGTGGCGGAGTGACCGTGGCAAGTACTAGACAAATCTGTGTGAGAATATTTATTGGAAGACGGCTTCAGGTAATTAATTATACGAGCGACCCACGCCTTGTGACCACTGTCGTTGAGGTTTAACAACGGAGTGTCGTTTTCCTGAAACAATATAAAATTGTGAAAAAAAAAAACAAAAATGAAAAAAAAATATTGTTTGAATACTTAATGAAATGAGTATTACTGATTCATAATATACCTTCAATATAGTCCTTATTATATCCCAATTCCAGGTATTGCCGTCCTTATTCTGCATGACCAACGTACATCGGATCAAGCTGTCGCTATCTCGCTCGAACAGATTGAAGAACTTCGCTGTCTTAGTAACTCTACTGACTGCAGCACTAGTTCGAGAACTAACACTTTTACTTTTAACTAAAGCACTCACATTTCTGTTAGGAACATCAGCCCGAGAGCCAACACTGTGCCTCTGTTTTGGTTCGTTTTCGTTATCAGAATCATTTAAGAATTCAATACTATTTTCTTTATGGAGGGAAACGTCATGTTTTGGCTTAACCATACTAGCGTTGTCTTTTTCTTTTCGACTTTTAGTATTATCTTCTACATTCTCTCTAAATGCACCACTACAATACTGTATGATGTGGTCTAGGAACAAGCTGCTACTCGCCGGCCTGGCTGCGAGCATAGAGTGCAGCCTCCGCAGGGCAGCCACTGCGGCCAAGGCCTGTGGCTTGCCTGCCGAAGCTTGAGACATTAGCGTCGGGAGCGCCGGCGTTATACTACATATTTGAGGAGGTAGATATAGGTGTATTAAATGCAATAGTTGACCCAATAACACAGTCGCTCTTACAGATATAAAAGTGTCACTTGTAACAATCACTTCAGCTAAACCGTCTAACAACCCAGCCTGAAATGTACAAATTATATTAATTTATATCGCAACTGTAGGTTATTAACAAAATTCATTTATTCCAAAACAAATATCGTACCTCTAAGAAACACTGAAGTAAGAGTGCAAGATGAATTTCTATTATATCAGGGCCCGTAGCACCAAGATGAGGTAATATGGCAGTGCCTTCAGCGGCAACGAAACCTTCGTTCAGTCGCCAGGAATCCTAAAATATTAAAGATTAACATAACCGACAAAATTGTATGTACTTATGCTGTAGAAAATTAATACAATTCCATAACTTACTTGAAAGTCAGATGGATCAACTGCATCTAAAGCTACAGAAATCTCATCTGTCCATTCCGGTTGCGGTAATCCGACTAGTTCATACAAGAGATCTAATATCGCTTTCTGTAAAAATCAAACAATAATTTCGTGAAAAGACATGAATTAACACGATTAGTAATCCTCGATTTCTTAGTGAACAAATTTTGAGCAACATTGTTACATCAACAAGTTTCTTGTTTTTTTTTTTTTTTTTAATTCTATTTATCTAAGGAATTTTTATACATAAAGTACATGTCAATTCCATCGTACCCTAAGTTAAACTAAAATACATCTACTTACTAAATTATGGCTTACGACTAAATAACATAAACAGCGCTTTAGCAGTTTCTTGTGTTGCGGAAACATGTTGTGTTGCCCACACAGAATCTTGCAATGTTGCTATCAGCATTCTATTGTTTATACTTTTTTTTACCACGAATGGCGTTCAACAGCAGATGCTAATAATTATACACAATTGTAACTGTTTCAATTTTAAACATAAGTAGCTAATGGACAAATTGTGAAACATGTTTATTCATTCTGCATAACTATTCACAACCATCCGACAACTATCGTATTGAAAATGACACATTTCGATATCCTGCTGCCTAATTGCGTAACACATTTTCGGCAAATGATTGAGATTAATTGGTTTCGTTTCGATCGCTTTTTGTTTCATTTTACGACTTTCGTATTGCGTAACTCCACTATCATGTAATAGCAACAGCTGTTGGTTTGAAACGCTAAAGAGTGAACGATATGTGCTTAAGAAAATCGTAAAATCAAACATAAAGCGATCGAAACGAAACCAATTAATCTCAATCATTTGCCGAAAATGGTTACGCAATTAGGGTGCGGATTTGCCTTGCCTTCGACAGCAGACAGCTGTCTGAAGAATAGCGGTCGTCTATTTGATTTAAACTAACAATATTTTCGGGTTTTGGACTTGTGAACAGCGTTTAGAGGACTCCTACGATAACACTGATTGATGTTCGATTCGGTACGGAAGCGTATCGAATGGTTGTGAATAACTATGCTGGTCTAACAAATATTATTATTATAACAGTATAAATCGTGGTTTACTCACTCGAACCTCTAATCGCGGTAGGTAGAGGGCGGACACTAAGGCACGTAGGCCGCCCGTGCTACATGGGTGACAGAAGTGGAGCAACCCTGGCCAACTGCGAAGCACGCACAGCAGGGCAAGGCGACTACACGTGAACCGCATCTCGCGTTCATCTCTGATTAAAGTAACTTTTAATATTAATATTTTATTTATTTATTTACTAACACAATAAAGTCAAATGGTGTATTCTTAATCAACGCTATTCCAGATGAAGATAGTGGAAATGGTACACTCATTCACATTTGTCTTGAATTTTACTATTCCATTACCAACAAAATTTCTAGAGATTGTTTTGGGTTGTAATCATCGCATCCACCATTCAATCCCGAGCGCTTGTGACTTATGACATAAGGTTTAAATTATAATGATCCACTCGCGTTCTGTGCAACAGCCACATGTGATCTAGTGAAATTATGAACTTTGGAAAGGTATGGAAGTTACTATTGAATATTTTAACCATTGAACTATGGATTTTTAAAGTAAAATACAACTCAGCCATCTTAACTTAAACCATAACATACCTGCTAGTCTCAGTACCGGCTGGACGGAAGTGAAAATCACAGTAAGGTGAACTGAGACACATGAGGTCAATTCGCGCGGCCCTTCGCGAGGTGGGGTCGTTGAGTGCGTGAAGTAATACGCCACATAGCGCCTCCGCCATGCGGGGTGTCGCACATTCGGCTAGCTGGCGCGTCACTGCGTTCACACCGCCACATGATATGAACATGTCGGGGTTGAGAACACCTGCAATATTATTGGTGGTAATTTTCTGTAAAATTGGAGCCAATTAACCTGTATCTGACTGTTGATAAGAGCCTTAGGAGGTTAGGATATAAACTAGATATATTTATGAGTTTAGATTTAGTTGAAATAATAACCTGAATGCATCGTTCGTAGCAGTGAAAATTTCACAGGACTCTCTCAACAGCTACTTACAGATCTCAGCAAGCGTAGCAATGGCGGGACGCGACAGTCGGTCACCAGTGCCGTCGCCAGCACTGGCTGCGCGGGCTACGGCAACCAGACAGCGTAGTAAACCATGTTCCACAAAGGCACCGCGTTGCCGTCGCACTCCAACCGTCGTCGCGCCCACCACGGCAACTACTCGCCGCACCACGCGTAAGGCCTGCGCTCGTTCTTCTTCGTTGCGAAGCATTAAATCCATTGACCTAAGGAATCACAATGACACTGCTAATCAGTTTATGCTCTGCTTTTTAAGTATACCAACTCTACCGACTTAGACAAGTAAATCATTCAGGCTCTCAACAGCACACATGAATTCTCTATGGAATATTGAAATTTTCTGCAACAATATCTGGCCAAACTTACGGCGCGTATCTTTCCATAGATGTGTATATGCTTCATTCAATGAATTTGCTTCCAGTAAATGCATTGAATAGACCAGACTTTGGGGTTTTTTGGGGTTCATAATAATATATTTGGCCCACCAAGAGGAGTTATTCATTATATGTATAGGATATTAGCACTTTGATACTAGTACTAGGATATTAGTACTAGGATTTCGGCCATGGCGACCAAACTCAGCAGAGACCAGTTGGGGCGGAAGATATTATAATGCACAAGTGCACTCTCTCCTCCCTCACTCTCATAGCCCAATGGGATGACAATCTGACACAACCGGAGAGAGATCAGGTGCAGGACCTAGTATTGGGAATAAAAAGTTACAGAAGCTTAGATCTAAAAGAATACTAATATTGGGAATAAGGTCATCGCCATATTTAACTGTTGAAAATACAGTATGCGATTTTTTATTACCTTATGCATTTTTAAGAAATGTCTACCTAGAGACATTACATAACGATGCATAAGGTAATAAAAAATCACATACTTCGCATCGCATTTGTAAATACATTGTGTAACTGATGTTTCTTTTTTTGTAGAAACATGAAAAACATAAATTGGAGTTGTGCAACCAGACCTTTTTATAAAGATGTTTTATAAAAAGTCTTAAAACTTATTTTTTGAACATACCTAATCGTAAAAACAGGATATGTAAAACAAAATGACAATTGGATAAATTCAGATTTTTTTTATTGTGAAAAGTGTTGCAACTGGTTTTTCCTGCTTTATCATCTCTAATGTTTATTACATTTAATTACTATTCTGTTCCCCTAATTTTATTGCTTTTAAATAAAGCAAAGATAAAGATCACATTAGAATTCCTCTGTAACTCAGGGCTATATTTGAACAACCAATTGTGCGTGCATAAGTATGTACCCAACTAAGCTCATTTTCATGATGAAAATTATGAATATTATAAATTCATTAAAATTTAATATGAACAGGCAAAAAATAATAAAAATTGGGTGTACCTTATAACTAAAAATGGTAGTTTCAAGTTATTGAATATTGCTACATCAGTTTCTGTCTTGATTAAGTAGCGTAACACTCTCAGAGCTGTAGCTCTTATTACCATAGAATCGTCAACGAGACTCACACGAATACTGTAAATAAAAATTAATAATATCTTAATCATATATTTACATGTATTGCTTATAAACTTTCAAAAGAAATGACTGTATGCTGTCATGCTCGTAAAGACATCACAAATTAAACAACATAACCTCTTTTTATAGAAGTAGTAGTTTCAATTTCATTTAGTACAAGTTGGAGGATGAATTCTTACCAAGTCATGAGTTCATCAGGTGTGAAGCCCAAATTATTTCTGTCTTCTTTACATAAAAGTGTGACTAAGGCATTTAAGTAGGACAGTCTACGGCTATCAGATCCACTTTTCTGCATGCCTCTAAGACCTGACTTGAACTCCATGGGGTTATTTTTGTTGGTGGGTGAGGTGTCATTGTGGAATGGCTTCTTCAAATATAATCCTTGAATGATTTCCGTTATATTCTCTTCGGGTGTTTTATTCTTAATGTCCAATTTATATAAATCACTCTGTTTACCTGAAATTTGCAATGCTAGATGCATATCCAATACTGAAATGATATATCACCGCACATGTAAATAAATCACTTAATTTATTAATCTTATTATTCACCATTATTAAATGGTTATAAATTCCCGAATAGATGAATACTTATTAAATAAATTACAAATATTTACCTTTCCTGCGACTCAACCAATTTTCGTAGGTGGTAGCCATTATAACATTTTTTACGCAACAGTTTGTAAAATTAATGAGGGTTCTTATGTTACACCAACGTGTAGGGACATAAATACTTTCAGTAATTCCTCTAAGAAATAAACATAGATCATAAAATAAACCGTAATTCAGTCCTGTTTTCCTCACACACCAACACCACACATTTGACTTGACTTGTATTTTGACAAGTATGAATTCTGCAATATTTTGTAACTACAAGTTGTCTCTGGAATCAGTGTTTGTATCGTTTGCTCGCATTCTCTGTCTACGGTTTGTATGGTTTTGCGCAGAGGTTTATCTGCTTGTGAGTTCCCAAAAAAAAAATTGTATTCGGATTGAAAACAAATAAATTATTCTATAAAGATGAAAATATGGAATATAGAACGGGCATCCGGGGCATCATAATGCGTTTTCCGTACGGTACATACGTAAGCATAATGCATAATGCTGTAGGTTTTCTGAGATCTATGGTAACAAAATATTATGTAGTTAAAAAAAATTGTATTTGATAGCTGAATAAACGGTGTTTCGTCTCCTTAACGTTGGACCACCATTTTTACGCCACACGTAAACGCTACTTGGTTTCAAACTGTAATAAAAGCACGCTTTTCACAATTAGTCGTGTGTAGCAGCCTTTATCATGGAATTTAAAACTTCTTACGTTTTCTACAAACTAGCTCTTTTTTATGCGCCATCTCCACGGGCGAGAGAATCGCGGCGATAGTCTCGCCGTGCCATCAAATTCTCACCGCGTTGATATCTCCGTGTACGTGTGGAGATTGCTCCATAGAGTTGGATCTAGTATCGTTTATCGCAGGAGTTGGGGGTTAAAAGGGGTCAAAGCTGGTAGGAGTTGGCAAAATATGCAGTACCTTTTAACAAGACCGGTAGGTCTTGTTATAAGGTAATGCATATTTTTCGAGAAATTAATAAAACAAAATCTACCCTTGGATCAGATAAAAAGCGAAAACGAAACGAAGTACTAAAGTCGGCGATTGACAACCAAATCTATCCTAGTATATTGTCCGTGGTGGTAAAAGTCGTGCAAAATCGATAAAGGAAACGAAAAAAAAATGAATGTTTTGTTGTTTTATTTGTTTTTATAACAACCTAGAAATTCTGCGCAGAAGAAAGTTAGTCTACAGCCACTGATCGTATTTATTTTTATCGTAGGTATTTTTTTTAAACCATTGAAACGCCGACTGCGCCTTTTAAGCAACTATAAAGTGTTTGGGTTAAGTTACAATAATTTGTTTTTCTCAAAAACGGTTAGCTTTTCATTGAAGTGGTACCAGGGGAGATGGGGCACCCCCCACACTCTCAGTGGACACGAACACCAACCCATTTACAGCCTATAGCTGGTAAATAGATCACGTGAAAAATCCACCAACGATGCTATTTTGCACTTTGTTGGTGTAGTGATTTGATAATAGAAGCGTTTTTCTTGAAATACCACGCATAAATTACTTACCTAAATTCGAAGCTCAGATAGAAACACTGTGGGCCCGCTTATTTCCCTACTCTTTCTACCCTGTATATCCCTCTTTGTTAGCCGAAAGTAACCTTCGCTTTTCGGAACCAAGAAAATTGTTGATTTCTATCAACAATTGTTATTTATTTGTTATTGTTGGTTTAGGATTTATTCCCAAGCTTTCTAGCTTGGGGATAAATCTGCAATCTCGAGAACACCCTGCCACGGTTCTCGTAAATCAAATGAAAATTGATTCACGAGAACCGTCAATTCTGTCAAAATGTAAATAGCGAAGGTACTCTTTTTCAAGTTTGGTACAATAAGCGGAGGGGGCCTTTGAAGAAATGGTATTCGATAACCTTTTATCATTTTGATAAGGACTTTCGGAGGTCCCAAGTTCTTCCAATGATGAACAAACCAGGATAACTGACCGGCTTTGAACTCGGTGCTCCTGTGACTCGAGTCAATGTCTTCGGTTTTAAAAATTGACATTTTTTGAGGCACCGGGCCATTGACAGACCGGTTTTGGTGTCCAGCTAGTGATCGACAGGCACGCATGGTATTGGATGTCTCCCCAGGGACATAAACTAGGTAACAAAATGTCGACCCGACTTTTTGTTGCTTATATATCCCTAAGGATATTGAGAATAGCTACCTCTCGGAGAAGCATCGTGTCTTAGATGTTCAGCTTACGCATGACAGCATCCGGGTATGTTAAAACTCAAATAAAATTCGGTTAGCAATAATAGTAATGCACTTAGATTATATTTTTTAGGGAAATATGTATTAGGCAAAGACTACATATATACTGTATTAAGGTTCGTGATCGAAACCTATGTAGCGGGAAACAGAATGCCAATGAGCAAGAGACGGATGGTGAAAGAGAGGTGAAGGGTGGGGGATGTGCGAAAGATGCGAGGCGAGGTGTTTTAGAATAGGCAAGAATTATAATGCTGCCAATGCTGGCAACATTGTGCTTCGAAATTTGACGAACTACGACGCACACCACACTATACTATTTCCTTTTCATTGTCTATGGCGGCGTAGTGAGGTGGTGAAGTGAACTGAAATTGTCATAAAATCGTACCAAAGCAATCCCTAAAGATTATTTAGGAAAAGTGAAGTGCTTCGATTTAAAAACGGATTACTATACTGCCATCACTTTAGTTTTGGTGGTGGACAATGTTAGATCCAATTGATACTATCGACATGAAATCGTGTCGTATATGTTTGACAAACAAAAAACCATTATGTCCTCTGTTCAGATATAAGTTGTCTGGTAATTATGCTGAAATGCTTACAGCGATTGCCGACGTAAAGGTAAGTTCGAAATGCTACTATTTTGTATACAAACCAGCGGGCCTTGGTGCTTGTCAGTTGATTTCAGAAATCTGACTAAAACAAACTCAATAGTGTCGGGATAAGTGATAACCGATAACCGCAGGAGATCGTTGACGAAAAACCCGGCATAAATCAAAACTATCATTGAATGCAAATTGACAATTCTGTCATCAAACCGAAGCAAAACAATCACAATAGAAAAAGATGTAGGTGATTTGTGATAGTGAACATGTATGTGATTGTAATCATGCATGCATGCTACAGTAATAATAATGCTATCTATTTATTTTTATTGTGAATGCTAATGACATGTAAACAAATGTTTCAGGTTTCATCCAATGATGGCTTGCCTGAAAAGATATGCCTCAAATGCTGCACAACTTTGGAGAAAGCATACCTACTTAAAACAGTGGCTGAAAGGTAAGCGTATACTTTTTGCTTTCCCTTGAATCATATAAAAATATAATATACCCTCCAAAACATTTCTGCAATGATTTTTGTCACATGTACGCGAGTGTGAGCTGTAACGAATGAAATGTTTATTTATGCTTTATTGTACACCACAAAAATACATAACATAAAAATACATCAAACACTACAAAATATAGAATGGGCGGCCTTATCGCTTTCTGTGATCTCTTCTAGGCAAACGTGGAATGGACAGTGATTTTCCTGGACATAAAATGGGGCTGTCGTTGGTTCAAATATTATGTATACAATACACTAAAATACACACACCGGCAAAATTAGAGGAACAAAAAAAGTGACTTTTTTTTAAAAACTTGTGGGTATTTCGACAAGTGGTTCCGTTATTTGAATGAGTACCCTTTTTTCATATAACATTGTGGGCTTTTTTGCCATTTTTCAACCCTCTAACAGAAATTGTACCCTCTTGAGTGTTTGTTTCTTAAGCTTCTAAGTGTTTTTGATAAGAAAGTTGGTTTATGCAGTCTATGGTGGCCCTAGCTCACTACGTTTGTTTTGTGTGGAGAGTTAACATTGTATTGCATACAGAATGAGTGATTTGCCTGCAACTGAAGTCGCCAGGGCTGTAACAATGATTGAGGAAGGTCACACCTACCATTCAGTCAGTCGAACATTGGGTGTATCAGTATGTGTGATCCACCGTAATGTGCAACGGTACAGACAGACAGGATCTTACGTGCGCAGGCGAGGGAAAGGCAGAGGAGGGTCTGTTATGGTGTGGGGTGGTATAAGTTTGATGGTACGCACCGCTCTGGTCATTATTGATGGCGGTTCTTTGACTACACACAGGTACATAACTGAGATCCTGGAACCCCATGTTATGCCTTTTGCCCCCATTCATAGGCTCAGATTTCGTGTTTATGCACGATAACGCACGGCCCCACACTGCGCGCATAGTGCGTGATTACTTAAATGAGATGGTGTAACCCAGATGGACTGGCTAGCACGATCGTCGTCATCAGAAGCATGGCTAGACGTATCCAAGCACTTATAAGGACGCGTTGAGGCAACACGCGCTATTAATTACTTATTTTGATTTTCTTTTTTTAAATTTAGCTCTATTCTTACGCATTAGAAAACATCAAAAATGTTCAGAAAAGGGCATTCTTTCCCACAGTTGGTTTTTTTCTTACTTAAAATAAACGACTCAAATGAAGCAAAAACAAAATAATAGACATTCAATCTCAAAACAGTGTATTTTTTTTTGTGTTCCTCTATTTGGCTGGTGTGTGTATATACACAGATATAGGTAATACGGGCTGGTGTCCGCAACTTCACGACAATGCGTGTATTTTGCGTACCATATACACAGATATATACAGATAGATAATAGTATTTCGCTTATACCCGTTGTATTTTTGTTTTGTTATTGTTACTTGTGACTTTTAACCTAAGTACCTACTTAAGTGGTTAAATTCTCTAAATTATGTAGTCGATGATTTTGGTGCACGGTAAAACTCTAATGAGTTTATGTTGGCATCAACTTAAATGTATATAACTTATGTGTACTACTGAATAAATAAATAAATAAATAAATAAATAAATAAAATATACATATCCAAAATAATAGATACATACTATACTAAATGTAGAAGCCTATGTTGAGGTCTATATCCAGCAGTGGACTGCGATAGGCCGAGTTGATTGATTGATTGATACTAAATGTTATGAGGCTGCTAGCCAATTGTGCCCATAATTACCCTTCTTAGCAGTTTTGTTGTTTAGTTACTTTATATAATTATGTGTTTATACATACACTTTAGGCACAATACAATTGAAACTCAGCACATAAAGCTGACTATAGTCTGTTTATTTAGCTCATATTGTCCCATAGCAAGGCCTTCTCCATTATTTTTTTTTTTTGTTTAGCCTGTGCTGTCCTACTGCTGGGCAATGGCCTCCCCGAAGTCCTTTCAGGAACTCTTTTTCTGCCACCTTGAACCAAGCAATTTTTTAAATTAATTTTTTATTATTAAAATGATTTCGCTTCTGTCCTCTGCCAATGTGCTCCATATTTGGTATGTTTAAAATCAAATTCAATTTGTACAGGTCTGATAAGAAACTGAGAAAAATATTAGCTAGGGAAAAAGAGAATGTACCAACTAAAAAGATTGCATTTGACTCTTTTACGGACATAAAAAGTGAAATAGGCCCTTTGACAATCAAACCGGAACCAAAATGGGAAATGGAAATAGAGGTGCCAGAAAAACCTGTGGAAACTATGGATGGCAAAGATATTGTGATTGCACAAACAGTGATAAGAAAAGTAGATCCTAATGCAGAGGAGGTAAAGATTGATAACTGCGATGATGATGATGTGCAGTTAACTTGGAGAACTACAAGGACTAATTATCCTACTAAAAGTGACCCTGATGTGAGTACAAACTTATTGTGTTGTAATTCATCATACTTTTATCCTAATTAACTTGAGGTTGGTGCAGCGTTCTTCCATACAATGAATACTTGCTATATCCAAACATTCACCAACTCTGAATTTTTCAGGCTGAAGCTGAATATTTAGATGATGATGTATTCCAAGACGACGATGATGATGACTATATTCCTCCAGTTGAAAAGCCCAAAACTAAATTTAAGAAACCCAAACTGTCAGATATCAAAGTTTTTAAAGGTAAAACTTTAGTAAGGAAAGTCAAAGTTCTGAAAAAATTCAAAGATGAATATGACATGGGTTCTGGAAGATCTAGAGATGAGAATAAATCACGAGCTACTACAATTACTTGCTGTAAGTACCAAGTTATCTAGTTATCCGTAAGGAAGTTATTGCTTATTAGAAACTAATTAATTTGTTAATCATTTTTGATTCAATGACCTTCAAGTATCAGATTAATCATCAGTTAAATGATGTTTTGTCATAATCGTTATTCAAGCAATCTGCCTAGCCTTTTCCCAATTATAATTAAAATTATATTTTATTTGTAGATCCAATTTTAAAGAATGGTTCAAGAGGCTCGCCTATCCTATTAAAGAGACCAAAGGATGCAACGGTATTAAAAGTTCATACAGGATACAAAACAAAAACTCCATCATCTGTTGGAGACAAAATTATACGGAGAGAAAAACCTGTGAGAATGGTACGGACTGCTGTCACCAAACAACGGGAGAAACTGGTGTGCCCTGTATGTGGGATACTTACATTCACTTTAGGCAATCACATAGCCACACATCAAGGTACCAACTAATTATATTGCATTATATAAAATATTCTCTCATTTTCTACTGATATTAATGGTGCTGATTCCCTTGTTCACAAACTAAACTAAATTTAAGTTCTGTGCATCTTTTTCTTTCTATTTCATTAAGAAAAGGACAGAAGATAAAATATTAGTACTAAACTAATATTTTGTACCTACCTGTCAAATTAAGATACTCCATAGATACATTAGACGTGATTAAAAACATGGCTACTAAAAATACGTCAATTTACATCAGGCGCTGACTAATTTGACAGGACTAAATTAAATAGAAAGAAAAAGATGCATTGAACTTAAATTTAGTTTAGTTTGTGAACAAGGGAATCGGCGCCATTGTCTGATTTAAGTTATACCGAATTTGACCTGGCTGCCATTAAAATAAATACATAATATGCTAACCTAACTATGACTATTATCAAACTAAAATATGGCGTCGAAAAATTCTTCTGCATCGCTGTCAACTGGTAATGTACCCAAGAGACTGTTGGCATTGCCACATTTTATAGGAATACTTAGCCGCTGGCCAAGGAGCCTTTGGGTCAAGGGAAGTTTCCGCCAGCCCTTTGGAGATTTTGTTGAACAAACCTTTAGCACTCAGAAGTACCTAATATCTTTTATTATATCTTTCAGAGAAAAAGAGATACACATGTCCTCAATGCCCAAGATCATTTGCACAGAGGAGTAATTTGATGGTACATGCTAAACAACATACAGGAATTAAAGATCACATTTGTGAAGTATGTGGAGCTGGTTTTTACAGCCAGAAATCTTTGGTTAGGTATGTATTGCATTTTGTAGTGAAATAACCCTATTTATGACATCAATTATCATTGTTGTAACTTTCCTTCTATTATCTGTTTCAGACATAATTTAATTCATAAGGGAGATAGACCATTTTCCTGCAACTTGTGCACAAAGAGATTTATTGCTGTAAGTGTTAAACTTTTTGCAATAGTAGTATCAATTAGTATTTTTTTTAATCGCTGTTTTCTGAATCCCCTCTTATGTGCTTGATAAAATTAAAGAAAAAATAAGTGCAATTGATGTATTTCAGCGTTGTGACTTGAATCGCCACCTCCGCATACATTCGGGTTACAAACCCTTCAAATGTAACACTTGCACAATGTCGTTCAACGCGAAACATCAGTTGCAAAACCACGAGAGAATGCACACCGGGGAGCGGCCGTACACATGTCAGGTGCGTCATAGTCTTTACATTATTGTTGTCACGTTCCAGATGGCAGGTCTGCGCCGCCATATGGCGATACATACTGGCGAAAAACGGTTCAACTGTGACTTCTGCAGTAAAAAATTTACGCAAAGTCACCATCTACAGAACCATATGATTACCCACACTGGTGATAGGCCCTATAATTGCGAGGTCAGTAGGCTCCACATGATTCTTACAAATGGCCAAGTAAAAAATGTTGCCACGTAATTGACCCTGTATCTTTTAGCATTATTGTATATGGCGAGTGTTGCCAGTTTATTATGACTCCTTTTAACCAATCTAGACTTGCCATAAATAATACAAATTGTCTAACAAAAAATGGGAGGAAGCCTACATATACTTCGTAGAGGCGATCGGCAGCGGCGGCGGCCTCTCGCGCCCGGCCCTGGTGCAAGCCATGGTCCGGAGCGAGGAGTGGGAGGCAGTCGCCTCCTTCTGCGAAGCAGTCATGCTAGCGAAGGAGGTGGCGGGACGGATGAGGGAGAGAGCCTCCCGTCCCAGCCGCCGCGGGAGTCGCCCCAGGCGTCGGGAGTCGCGTGACGACTACCGGCCACCGTAGGCGCGGGCCTGCGGGCGGAGAGCAATGGGTAGCTCACCGCCCGATCAGGACCAGGCCCGTGCCGGACGGCGCGTAAGTGTTCCACGCGCGCCTCAAAGAGATGTCAGCATAATCCGAGGGGCCCCTTAGGGCCGAAGCCTGCCGGGTCAGCGGGATTGTCCGAAAGGGTTACCGCTACCCCGGAACATAAAGGGCGAAGGAAGGAACATGGGTGGGTTTTAGTCAGTAAGAGTCTGACACTCCCTTCCGCTCCACCCAGAGCGGGAGGGGTCATTTGATGATTTCCCACCAGAAAAAAAAAAAAAAAGCCTACATATACTTATAGACTTAAACTCCTCCTTGGGCTTACATTTTGTGCCCATCAGCCATCTTGTCAGTGAAAACTTAGGTTTGACTACAGAAATTCCCTAACGGTTTATTGATTTGTATGTTTCTTTTACAGGTCTGCAATGTCGCATTCAGTTACAAAGTGAACTTAAATAACCACGTGTTCAAAGTTCACGGTATCAACCTGAAATTCAAGTCTATTCATACTGTGACTGAGGATGTGCTTCGAAGGGAAATGGGCATGCTAAATGAGACAAGAGTTGCACTGTCGCATATTATGCCACAATTGGGAGAAGTGCCGACACCGGGTGCGCATGAAACTGTACTATCATTATCGTGATGTGACAACAGGGAGGAAGAGTATCATTCATAAAACTGTATCATAAACCTATTAGTGTACAAGCTTTTGAACTTCAATATCTTATTTTCATGTTATTTAGTGTCGAATGTAATTATGAGTTGTGTACATGCAAGATTTATGTTATTATGGCGTTTACATGTTCCCCAAATATAGCATGTTATAAAGAAAGCTAGATTATTAATATTTTCACTATTGTAAATACCGAGTTTTTGTTAATAATTAAATAAACTAGTTAATTAAACATTTAAGTTAGAGTGGTTTCTTTTGATACACAACAAAGTTGAACTGCGTTCGTCTTCCTGGTCTGCACACCGTCGAGGCATTCCATTTAGATCACCAATTTAACGATCATCCATGCAAATATTACCCACAGTATTCCACGTTGTGCACCCGAGGTTGCAGTTGTAGTTAGAAAGGGGCATTAACCATTAAAATGCATTGATAGTTCTGTAGGTGTGTATGTCACTGAACTGCTCCTAAACGGCAAAAATTGTTTTTGTGTTTCACAATTGGACCCGGTAGGTGGCGCTGTTCGGCAGGACAACGTCTGTCAAGTCCGCTAGTAACGTACAACGGTGTAAAAAACACTTATCGAAGCCGGGAGTACTCCCAGTCATTGTAATATTTTTTTGGATGAATATCCCGTGGTTTCCCACGGGATCGAAACTTACGCGGATGAAACCGCGGGGCGCAGCTAGCAACAAATAAAAACCAGACATAACAAGATCCACAGTTTTATTTTTCAATGTTTAAAATGTGCCCATAACGGCTCGATTCACATTTAACTGATATGGAAAGACATATTTTCGAGTTACTTTGCCGTTTGTCGTAATTTAGTCAATAGTCATGTTGGTTAATTCCCTGTTCCATAGTAGTCTCTGGAGCACTCGCATCCCACACTGATGGAGCGATATTCACCAACCCATTTACGTTCTAATTCCTCTGGTAGTTTAAATTGGGAATATTGGTGTGCTGTCTCCTTTCTTTTTATTATTGTTAACTGTAACAAAAGCATATAATTCTTAAGTATCTATTTATATTCTTATATTTTAACTGAAATATAATGTAAATATAAATATTACGTTGTATAAATTTTCCTTGCACCCGTATGGCCAGGGGCATGCCTGTTCGCTGCAAGTGAAAGTGTTTACGGACCTCGGAATCGTTTCTTCACCCCAGTGTACTGTGTTGTTCTGAAAAATGTGTTACTCTAATATAAATATTTTCAGTTATACAGTCAACCGCATATCAGTGGTAACAATTTGGCATTGACAGCGCATAATATCGTAGCAGTAAAGACGATATTTTCCGTGCCACTGATGTACGGACGCCAGCACATCATGTTACTATAATCTGTCAAATTTCTTTAATAGATTTTCAACTTTATCGCTAAAGCAATAAGGTTCAAGGTTGATTGTGAAAATTTGACAGTTTCGGGTAGCTTGACCTGCTGGCGTCTGTACATTGACTATGTACCGAAATATTTTGAATGTTTTTTTTTTGCTTACGGTAGGGTTACAAGCGCAGGGAGGAGGATCCGGCGTAGCTTGCTGAAATCATTTTAAATTATTCGTTATTTTAATTAATATTTAATTCATGATAGGTTAGTTGGAACACATTTATCGATTTCGATAACGGGCTTGTTACAAAAGGCTTAACCACTTGTATGCCGTGTACAGAAACAATTAAAAAGCCATTATGTCTCGCGTGGATCCACGTTCACGGCATACGAAGGGTTAAAGCTAGGTACAAAAATATGGACCCTAAAAGGGTAAACAGCATAAAATAAAAATTACAAAAAAAAAAAAAAAAACTAGGTAATATAAAATAAAAAATCTAGGTATTTAATTTAATTAATTGAATGTGCAGCCACATTCCAACACATTAGTTGTTCCCAACCAGTGTTGGTAGGTTGTATGGCGAGGACGAGTGGATGGCTTCAGTGACGAACGACGAACGAACGACAGCGAGAAGCAAAAACTCACTTTGAGATAACAATTACAATCAACGATCACCAATCCGTTGGTCAAGCGAAATACCTACCGACTGTTTTATGCAACTGTAGGTAATGTTCATAGTAGGTAAGAGTACTGGAAATTGGGATACCTACGTTTCACAAATTGTGGTACTCACATTATGATGCTTCCCAACTTTACCCCTTTTTCGAGTCCTTGTTTCGACAGACTTGTCCAATAGAACGACATCGTTCCGTATCATATTTGCATAATCAACAATAAAAGCTGACAATTCTTCAGAGTTTGCAGGATCAGGTTGAATGGAATCCATGTCGTAATTTGTTCCTATATTTCCAGAATTGCCTAATAATTCACTGTCTCGAGCCAATCGCACGACGTAGTTTTTTCTTTTCCGAGTTCTTAGGTCTTCTAGCATGTACTCGTCAACGTTAGAATTCTTCATTGCCACCACCTTTGGGACTAATGACTGAATTAAAATGAAGAATCCGAAACATACTATCACGAAGACAAACGGCCGTGTTATCTGAAAATAAAATAACGATTTTCTTAGAGGTTTTCTTAATTCCCAAGATATAAAATGTACGCAGGTAATGCTTGCCATTAAATGAAAACATAGACACTAGGATTTCACTTGTACTGTAAATTATAAACATAACATTATTTACTTCTAGAGCAATGGCCATAGATATAAAACAATGCTGGAATCGAACCCGCGACTTGCACCCGCAGGGCAACCAATTTATGAACACAGCCCCAAGAAGATCTCTTTCCAAATTCCTTTTCCCTTATGGAAGCCTAAACTACCATAGCGAAGTATATTTATAACTTTAACATTTATTTCTACAAATAGGTACCTACATTATTGGTATAATTGCACAACTTTCCCTTCGCCACTCTAAGGGCTGATTTCTCCATCGCCAGATAACTTTTATTCGAGGAATAAAATTGACGTTTGACAGTTTTTGTATAAAATAACTGTCAACATTTCAAAATTATTCCTCGAATAAAGTTATCTGGCGATGGAGAAATCAGCCCATAATCAAATAAATAATCATGCCTATTTGCACTGGATTCGAGTATCTACTTTTAGGCAGGTCATGATTTGCACATCACGTGTGTTATCCTAATGCACATCAGCCTACCCTTCGGGGATACAGGCGTGATGTTATCAACTCAGCTACTAGATTTTATACAGGGTGTAAAAATACCCATCACATAGCAGTCAACTACGCATTCTGTATATCAAACTAAGTAACATTGCACAAAAACTACGCATTCTGTATATCAAACTAAGTAACATTGCACAAAAATAATTGCTGGGAAATGACATTTATTTTTGCTGTGATTTGCGGTAGTGCGCAATGTAACACACGCAAAACATTGTGCTTATGGGTGCATGCAACGGTACAAGGGTCGAGGGGATATTTAAAATTGTGTTATAACATTAAAAACTTGTTTTCGTAAAAAACGTCAGTAAAAGTTGGAACTTTGACCTTCAATATCTCCGTAACCAGAAGGTTCCCAGGTATGGTCCAGTACAAAAAAAATACTACAACGACGGGTTACAAGTGACTATTGGATCCGTTAAGTGTCTTTTTACACCCATTATAGTGGCCTAAGTTTTTAAGAGCACAGGTAATTTAATCAAAATAAAATAAAAAGATCTTTAAGTCGGTAACTATGAAGAAGGTAAAATATTAAGATCCTTAATTTAATTAAGTAGTACTTACCATGACTGTAGCTTTCCCTAGTTTTCGCAAAAGACTGATGTTCTTGGGAAATTTTTTCACCCTTATATAGCAGATATTGATTGATAGGTGGATAAAAGGGTCCATTAGTGAGAAGAAAACGACGCGTTGTGTTATTTATAATTCATTGAAGATGGGTGCTATCAGATTACACTTTTGAAATAACAAAAGCCTTTTTCTTAGTAATGGGCTTGGTGACAAGGGTTATTAGGATCGTGACAAGGAATAATGGTACCTACACCTTAGTGAGAAAAGACATCAACATCCGAACACCGCCGCATCACGCATGTACTGGATTAAAAAAAAAAAAAACACGCTTTTATCACACACTAAAACTTGTAAAATAATTAAATTAAATTAAAAAAGCGTGGAGCGCTTATTGAATTACTTACGCTTCTTTTGTTTTTTTTTTTTAACTATTTATTTTTAACTTTTGCGTCTAGTATATTCATCATTAAGTTTATAAGTATAAAGTCAACGAAGTTATGACGATGAGGGGCTACTAACAAAATGGAGTGGTTTGCAAGTAGCTGCCTCCATCATCAGATCCTCGACACCAAGTGCAATATATTCGCCTCATCAAAACGAATCATAAGCGGACAGTTCCGCGGATATTACATATCATGGGGCTTATTTATAAACGTTGCTTAAAGTTAAGTAAAGTTTATAATAGGGGTGTACTGATAAAAGTAAAAACAAATGCTCGGAGTAGCCTGCTTACGTAACTAAGGCCCGTATTACAGAATGTTACTCAAGACTCAAGTATTACTTAAAACTAGTTTCAACCAATCATATGGCTTTAAGTAGTGACCGACCGAAGCACGATTTTCAGCCGAAACCGAAACCATAACCGAACCTTCGGCTCCTCTTCTAGTTTCGGCTGAAACCGAAAAAATTATACCTAAAGTTGGTTAAATATATGACATTATTTTTTTCTGAAACTCGAGTCGTTAAGTAGTTGTTACTAATAATTTGATAGAGTGCTGATTTTGGAATTCTAAGACTTCTTTGATAAAAAAAAAATCAGATACTTTGCCAGATTGTGTGTGAAACACTGTCAAAGAAAATGATGATTGAAAAATAAGCCTTAACTTATTATGAGGCCCTTAGCCGATATGTTTCTGTTAGCTTTTGCGATTAGCGATATTAAATCTTATAATTTATTATTTTTTATTATTATAACTTATTATTTTTTAAGATACCTACTCGATTCATCTCTTAACATTTGAACATTAGTAATAAGCGATTCAATCGTTTTTCGAAAGCTCATCACATCTCCGCGCATCTTCTAGCGAAAATGCTTTATCAGTCAAACAATCAATCAATCAGTCAAACAATTCAACATCGTTGGAAAATGCAAGTTTTAAATCGTATTTAAACGGCACGAGTCGCTAAAATGTGATGAAGTGTCAAAGCAATCGCTGAAACGTGATTTTGCTATTGTGACCATAGGTCACAATAGAAAAATCTGCTGTTGTCCTTAAAGCTTGTATACATTTTCCAAAAACCGAATAAATCCCTACTCGCTGACAGTAAAAGCATGTCTACTAAATACCTAAATTACTTCAATTTATAAGTAAACACTTGTTTTTTTGGGTTTTTTTACAAAAGGGGTGGAAACGGGTGCTCTTTACTAAGTCTACGCTGTCTGTCTATCGGACAGTCGTTCGTATCCTATCAAAACCGACAGCTCACGAACGCCATATGCCAGTTTCGGTCCGGCCGAAGATTCGGCCAGTTTTTAGCTGTAACCAAAGCTGCGGCCGAACCCTGATTATTTGGCCAAAACCGAACCTTCGGTCGGTCACTAGTTTTAACTAATGCTTGAGTTTTGAGCGAGATTCTTTCTGTAATACGGGCTAAGTGCCAATTTTGCGTTCAACAGCTGTCATTTCATCGTTGTTGTGGAAAGTAGACACTGACAGCTCTTAAGGGCACACCGAGCTTCTAGCGCTAATCGGTTTTAGGTATTCTATGTGCTCCGTGTATGTGTGCGTGAGGCACACCGGCAAGAGAGCGAACGGCTAGACAGATAAGAGCACTGCGCCGTCCGCGCGCCGCTCGCGCCGAGCCGTGCGCCGATCGACTCGCGAGGTGCTACCAATATTTACAAAATTAAACAAAAAAAAAAAAAAAACGATTTCAAAATCAGATCAATAAAAAAATAATATTAGGTATTTAGTCTAATCATACTCAATTAGTTACCTTTTATGATAATATTCTAATTTCTAAGTACAAGAGAAACTTAAAAGTGATTTCAATAACGTAAAATAACTTATCAGCTAAATAAGTAGGGTAAAAATCCCAGTAGTCGACCTTTTATTTTCAATTTCAAATTATTTATTTTTCAAAGTAGATTCAGTAAACTACTTTCGTTAGTACGTAAGGTTCGACTTTTAATTCCATTTAGTGACTTGATGGTTAATTTGACAGATTTGAATAAAAAAACAGCTATTTGAGTGGGTGTAAGAATAAACTATATTCAATGAACTTCACAAATGTACTTGTCGGAGAAGGTGTGTCTGTCTCTCGTTAGCATCAGGCATATTTTAATTACTGTGGGCGTACTAAGGGTAGTGTTGGTTATAGCGCAATAGTAAAACGGTTTGCAGTTTAAATCAGATTGCAATTCACGAACAAGTCAGTCACACTAGCGAATCACACACTGTAGGTACCTACACAACTCAACGATACGGAACGCGGCAGTTTCTATGCACATGTTGTTCGTACGATGTCCAATGTGTGTGAAATTTCTTGCAACTGTTCTAATAAATACATAAAATTTTGATCTCTTCCAATTTTTCTTCTGGTTCTATTGTGTAATAATCTTCTTCTGAATCTGAATCAGCTGGCGAATAAGAATGCTAAAAGGTGAAAAAATTATGATATTAAATCAAATAAACAAATATCCTATTTTTCTCAATAGGTTCAGGATACGTTGATAAATTCATACCTAATACTACTTACATTGGGATTGTCTTGCGTCCTAGTTGCAGCAGCACGCGTCTGTAATTTCTGTATTTCATCAAACGGAAAACTAAAATGAAAAAAAAAAGAAGATTTATGTTAGCAATCAATATTTTTGTAAGGATTTATATAATATAATAGAGGGCGCCCTGTGAGGAGGGAGCAGTGGTAGCCCAGAGGTCACGGCTGCGACTTAAGAATTGCAGGTCGTAGCTTCGAGCCCAGACAGGTGTAAATTATTTCATCACCACTGCTGTCAAAAACGGTGAAGGAAACATCGTGACGAAACCGGCACGTCTTAGAACAAAAAAATAGTAGACATATGACATCCACCAACGCATGCAACGCACTGGGCCCGCGTAGTGGATTACGAATCGTAATCCACTACGCGGGCCCAGTGCGTTGCGTGACAGGGCTAGAGTCGTAATTTACGACCCTCTAGCCCTGTCACTGAGAGGAGGCCTGTGTCCCAACTGTGGGAACAGCAACCTGTTAAAATTAGGGTACTAGTGATAAAAATATTGCCCAGTATACCTAAATATTATGCACAATGTACACACGGCTACATATCAAGCTATAAATTTCCAGTATAAGCTGACCTCTCATTGTACAGAAATCCTATACAATGCGAGATCAGCTTATACTGGAGTAGTATAACTTGATTTGTAACAATGTGTACACACGCATATAAAAAAATATGAGGACACAAGCAACAATAATAATCAATATCGGACTTGCTTCATGGCAATATTTTCTCTGTGTGAGTAAGTCATGTCACTGTCTATTTCTCCTTCCACTGGAAGACAACAATTTTGTTCCGGTGTAATTGGCACCCTATAATAAAAAAGAACATTTGATTATAATTTCTATAATTATCAACAAATCCGTTTTGGGATGAAAGTAAGACTTATTTCATAAAAATAATTAGTTTCTGAACTTACAATTCTAGAGTTTGATAAATTTTGGAATCGGTGGCTTCCATGAAATTTACCCTGAAAATTGAAAGTTATAAAGATAATGTGGTACTTAATTTATTATAATGTTTTCTTAGACACATCCTATTATTTTTGCGCTTACCTCACCAGTTCATCAGACGACTCTTTGTTTTGTAGTGAGGTGCCAACAACTGGTACATTTACCCTATAAACAGAAAAAGATAAAGAATTTTCCAGCGTAACTATTTCTTAAAATATCGTAAATAGATAGATAAGTGACAACTATGTACTTACTTTTAATAACTGAGTATAATAAGTACTTAGGTAGGAAGATTATACTTACGAAGCCACAGTATTCTGTTTATCCTAAAAATTTTCTATCTGTAGTTGTCTTTCTCTGTATTTGGCTGCATGAATTAGTGTCACCAGATACTAGAAAGTAGGTAGGTACTGTACTGAGTATACTTACGAAGCAACAGGAGTATTCTTTTTGTCTTCAACATTCTCAGCCTGTACTTTTCTTGCTCTAAAAGATAAATTCAATTCTTTTTAAAATACCCCATAAAAAAAATAACACCACTTGGTAAGGCAATTAGTAAATAAGTAGGTAAGTATAAAAGTTTTACTTACTACTTCATTTCTTCATGCAAGCGTTTAGCATTGGTTTTTCGCCAACCCCTTCTGTCTTGATTTCTTTACTTTGTTCCCCATTTCAAATAAAAATAAATAAATAAATAAATTTCAAATACGCTACAATTAGTTTTCACACAATTTTCTTCGTTACGTTATTAAATCCGTGCGTAAGCGCAAGCGACACAAGCTCCCCGTCCGATGGCCGACGGCGGACTAAAGCGGATAAGAGGGCGGCGCGGCGGCTCTGCTTATGATGGGCAAAACTCGCGCGAATTTAGGTATTTCCTTCTTATTGTTAAACAAATACACATTTTGAAAATGTAAATCGTATACGTTATATAAAACATGTAGTTTTGTTATTATTAAAAAACTGATGACCTTCCGCGAAGTATTCACGCCGTACTAAGCGTTTGTTGTGTTTTTTAGAGATAACTTTGTGAATTTATTCTATCGAGCCAACTTTATCAAATCGTGTTTCCATCCTGTATACTGCCTAGTATATATGGCCAATAATACCAATTTATTTCCTGAGATTTTAATTTAATTGTTTACTACTTCAAACAACCGTTATAAAAGCGCGTTTTTGTGTATAAACAGCTCGGTGCCCCGTTAAACGCAGTTTCGATGTACGGACGCCAGCACATCAAGTTACTACAATCTGTCAAATTTATTTAATAGATTTTCAACTTTATCGCTAAAGCATTAAGGTTCAAGGTTGATTGGGAAAATTTGACAGTTTCGGGTAGCTTGACCTGCTGGCGTCTTTACTGATCGCGTTTAGTTTAATTGGTGATTTCACAAGTAAAAGGTAGATACTTAACTACTTTTTACTCAAAACAACATTTAAACATTTTCAATACCTAATCTTTCGCTCAGCTAATCAATCAATCAATCTGCCTAGCCTTTTCCCAACCATGTTGGGGTCGGCTTCCAGTCTAAACAAATGCACTGGAATACCAGTATCTTACATGGAGCGACTGCCTACCTGAGTGGCAATTCTCGTAATTTTAAGAACGTTCCAGTCTGATCTCAGTCTCAATCTGTCAGAAATACCCCTAATTTCCCTACATTTTGACAAGCTTTTGACGTTTCTTTATCGCCGAGATGAGACTGCGACTAGATTTTGAACGTTTTAAATTACGAAAATTGGCCTTCTGACCTCCCCAACCTTGTTAATTGGTAACAGGATACACCTTTTTTTTTTTCCGGATGGGAAATCATCAAATGACCCCTCCCGCTCTGGGTGGACAGGATACCCCTTAACTACCCGTAACGACTGTCAAACATCTACGAATGACGGCCACCCGAAGTGCTCGCTTTCCGAGGCACGGAGGGGTCTCGTTAAGTAATGAATGGACCGGACTATAGATGTAAGGCCGGTTTAAAACGAATTAAACCAATCAGTTTAAAACGAATAAAACCGTTTAAAACCGAAATAACCATTTTTTCGATTTAAAACGGTTGGTGTTGATGACTGTTTTTCTTAATTATAACTACATTTTCTTGATTTTACCGAGGTACAGACGCCAGCAGGTCAAGCTACCCGAAACTGTCAAATTTTCCCAATCAACCTTGAACCTTAATGATTTAGCGATAAAGTTGAAAATCTATTAAAGAAATTTGACAGATTGTAGTAACTTGATGTTCTGGCGTCCGTACCTAGGGATATGACGGAGTACCTATAAAAATTTTTAAATGTCTGATTTACCATTGATATACTTAGCGGGTTTAGTTCTAGTTGATCTGTCCGTCCAAGCGTAGGTAATTACCTACCTAAGTTATTAAAACCAATTAATTGACATGACGTCAGGTGACCAAAAATTGCCTACAATGAAGTGTAAAACTCAATTCTTTTATTTTTGTAGGCGAGTTTTCAACAGTTTAAAACGACTTACCTATTTGGGGTTTAAAACGGCAACATTTTATTTAAAACGTTTTAAATCGGTTGTTTTACATCTGTAGACAGGACACCCGTCCAGGAACCGACCGCAGTAGTTCCAGAGATTAGCGCGTTCAATCAAACAAACTCTTCAGCTTTACTATATCCAATCTAATACAAATTGTATACAGTTATACCTACCCGTATTGTTTGAAAGGGTTACCGCTACCCCGGAACATAAAGGGCAAAGGAAGGAACATGGGTGGGTTTATAGTCAGTAAGTGTTAGCGACGATACGTAAAGCATAACATAGTTATTTTATAAGTGTATTTTATAAGTGTGTAGAATATTTTAGAAAGTAGCGTAAATGTTAAAGCTTCACATTTATCGCACCAGACGGCGCCACATGTACCATCATGCGGCGTAACCTTAAGTGCCAGGCAACTTTACCGTAACGAGAGCCGTTGTATAATATTGTAATTTTTAAGGTCTAAAGTAAGGTTTCTCGATACGGTCTTGTAGTAACGATACATAAGTGAACATAGTTGTCTTATAAGTTTTTAGAATATGCTAAGTTTAGATTATGGAAAATAGCGTAAATGTTAAGCCTCATATTTATCGCATCAGAGGGCGCCACATGTACCATCTTGTGGCGTGACCTTAAGTACCGGGCAACGTTACCGTAACGAGAGCCGTTGTGTAATATTGTAATTTTTAAGGTTTAAAATAAGGGCTCTCGATACGGTTTTAGGTTTAGTTAAAATAAGTGAAACATTGTGAGGAATGTCAAACCACGAAAAAACGCCCAAGTGAATTTTCGATAAAAAACAAAAACTTCAGTGCCGTGTGCAAAACACACGCGGTCTGACGGAGAAAAATAATCGAACCGGATTGGTCGAGAGAAAGGCCGCGTGTAATTTCCACGCATCCGATTGGTTGGAGCCGTCTATAAAAGACGGGCATTTTTCCGTGGTGAGGCATTCCAAATCCAGCGGCACCCGAAGAAACAAGGAAAAATAAAGAAGAAACTCTCACTCTGAAGAAGTGTTTTTATTACTGTACTACGCCCACCGACCACGCATCTCCTCAAGAATATCCCGCCAGCGAGCCCGCTCCACATAAAAGTTAGTCGACGGTCGGTCAATCGTCAATAGTGGTCCTTCGTAAGCCGGATCGGGTTCAAGAAACTGAGAAGATGCCTACTACAAGGTCAGGATCGGCGCAGTCAAAAACTACGAGTGAAAGTACTACGGACTGGAGCATGAATACGCCGAGCGATTCTACGAGCAC
Source organism: Apamea monoglypha (assembly GCA_911387795.2). Taxonomy (NCBI): domain Eukaryota; kingdom Metazoa; phylum Arthropoda; class Insecta; order Lepidoptera; family Noctuidae; genus Apamea; species Apamea monoglypha. The sequence goes on from OU426918.1 coordinate 10,083,640, forward strand.
GTCGGCTACAAACGCGTCAATTACAAGCCGATCGACGCTCACAAAAAGATCGCCGCCGCCCACCGTACAAGGACGCCAGCCACCCACACACCTTTCTAAGGAGGCTGCCAGAGAGGAATCAACACAGGGGGAGGCAACATACACCGCCCCCCCGACCCGCACCATTGAAGTTGAATCGTCGAATCCCGCACAACAAGAAGAAAGTTTTCCAATGCCGCAGAATATGGATAGAAGCGTTGTAAGATCACGCCCTATCCATAGTAGTGAGCCAACGTCAAGAGAAGAAAGCCTGCAGCCGCCTCAACCTAAGAAGTCGACCCGCGATATAGACACACGGTCCGTCCGCTCGTCGCATAGAAAGAAAGCGGAGGCACAAGCAAAAATGACGTTGGCACTAAGGGAATTAGAGTTGGCGGAAGCACGATCAAGAGTGGCTCAAGCTGAACTGGAACTTTTAGCTGCAGACTCAGAAGAAGAAGATGGTGCCGGAGAAGAGCTGTACGAACGAACTCAAGAAGTTGAGAAGTGGTTCGTCCAAACCGGGGTCAGGCCTAATAAGGGTCAGAGGCCGATCGAAACTGAAGAAAAGAAAAGTGACATCCAAGAACTGGCTTCAGTCATACTCAAGCTATCAGAGAGGTCGCGTGACATCGTTTCACCAAAGCATCTCGACCTCCCTAACTTCAACGGGGCCTGCGAGGAATGGTTGGCCTTCAAGAGATCGTACGAAGATATGGCCGCTTCCTTCAGCAACACGCAGAACCTAGCTCGCCTTCGAAGAGCGATCCAAGGAAAAGCGAGAGAAGCCGTCCAAAGCCTGCTGTTCACCGCGGAAGACCCACATGAAGTAATGAAAGGACTGGAGTCAAGATTTGGAAGACCTGGAGCATTGGCATTATCGGAATTAGAGAAGCTGAAGAACCTGTCAAAAGTCGGCGAGAACCCAAGCGACATATGTGTATTCGCTAGTAAAGTAAAGAACGCCGTCGAGACAATCAAAGCTTTGAAGAAACCACAATACCTCAGTTCTCCTGAAACACTAAAAGCCATAGTGGACAAGATGCCCACGTCTATGAAGTTCCGTTGGTTCGCCTACCACAGAAACAGAAGAGATGAAGACATTCAAGAATTATTAGTCGTCGAAGCGTTTCTGGAAACAGAAGCCGACATGTGCGGAGACTTTGCTCCACCTGAAGTGCCTTCGGAGCAAAAGAAGGTAATAAGAAAACCCGTACACACAGTACAAGAAGCGTCTCAAGAGAAATATAAGAAGACATGTCCGATTTGCGAAGAAGAACATTTTGCTATAGAATGCAAGAAGTTCAAAGAAGCTAACATAGATAACAAATGGGACATGATCAAGAAGGCGAAGGTATGTTTCAAGTGTCTTCGATTCAAGCACTCAAGAATCAACTGTAAAGCCCCAGTCTGCAAGCAGTGTAAAAGATGGCATCATACTATGTTACACTCCGACAAACCACCAGTGCCAGCAGAGAAAGAAACGAACAAGGAAGGCGCGTCAGAAGAGAAGGTTGCCTCAATCCACAACGCAAGAGGGGAAGAGAAGGCATACCTGAAAATAATCCCAGTGGACCTTTATGGGCCAAAGGGCCAAGTTCGCGTGCTAGCATTGTTGGATGAAGGATCGACGGTCACACTCTTAGACGCGTCAATAGCTGAGAAGATCGGGGCCGAAGGGAATCAAGAAAGGCTTACAATCGAAACAGTCGGTGGAAAGGTGTTAAGGAAAGATAGTTCACAGAAGATTGAGCTAAAGATAAAAGGGGCTCACAGAAAAGAAAAGAAGACTATCACGGCGAGAACCATCGATGACCTGAGGCTGTCTGAACAAAGCATAAATAAGGATACCGTGAAGAATTGTCAGCATCTAAAGGCAATTGAAGGACAACTTCTCTACGTTGCGGAGAGACCCAAACTGTTGATAGGCCAAGACAACTGGGGACTCATAGTAACAAGAAGACTTAAGAAAGGCAAGCCATCCGATCCTGTAGCCTCCCTCACCAACCTAGGGTGGGTGTTACACGGATGCGAAACAGGAGCGAATGCCCTAGTGAACTTCACACACTACAGCAGACCCACAGCCGACGAAGAAAATATAAACGAAATCGTCCGAGAACATTTCCAATTGGAATCTCTAGGCATTCAGAATCGCTCACCGACAAATGACAGCGATAGAAGAGCATTAGAAATCCTTGAGAAAACGACAAAGAAACTGCCAAGCGGTCAATTTGAGACAGGACTCTTGTGGAAGAAAGAAGACGAGACACTGCCCAACAACTACAACCAAGCAATCCGACGCCTATTCAACATTGAGAAGAAGTTGGATAAAGACAAGGAAGCAAAAGAAAGCTATGAGAAGCAGATCCAAGGCCTAATTGAAAAGGGATACGCCGAGAAGGCGCCGGAAACCTCGAGCAAAGGAAGAACATTTTACTTACCCCACTTCGCCGTCGTGCATCCAATTAAGAAAAAGCTGAGAATAGTGTTCGACGCTGCCGCCAAGTTTGAAGGGAAGAGCCTCAACGACGTCTTGTTATCCGGTCCAGACTTACTGCAATCGCTATTTGGCGTACTGCTACGCTTCAGAGAAGGACCCGTTGCTGTTATGGCCGACATCCAAGATATGTTCCTTCGAATCAAAGTTAGGGAAAACGACCGTGACAGTCTCAGGTTCCTGTGGCGTGGAAGTCGAAGAGTGGGCAAGCCTGAAGAATATAGGATGTCGTCAATCATCTTTGGAGCAGCATCATCACCAGCAACAGCGATATATGTGATGAACAAGAACGCGGAAGGCTTCAAGAGAACTCATCCCGAAGCGGTGAACGCAATAAACAGAAATCACTACATGGACGATTATCTGCAAAGTTTTGCGTCTACGGCCGAAGCAAAGAAGGTATCAAAGGAAGTAAAAGAGATTCACGCAAGAGCTCACTTTCATCTTAAGGGTTGGGCCAGTAATGATTCAGAGGTACTGTCGGAAGTAGATGACACCAATAAAGAAGATTCCTTGCAACTAACAAAGGAAGAGAAAACTCTGGGGTTAAGATGGCTAGTAAAGGAAGATATGTTGGCCTTCAATGTTGGACTGCGTAACACATCGAAAGACCTGTTAGATGGTAAGAGGTCTCCAACGAAGAGAGAAGTTACAAGCGCTGTGATGTCTACCTTCGATCCCATGGGTTTTGCTACGCCAGTCTTAATACAAGGAAAGAAATTAATTCAAGATATCTGGCGAACGAAAATAGACTGGGATGAAGTCATTAACGAACCACAAAAGGAAGCCTGGCTGAAGTACCTGCAAGAAGTGTCGGCGTTAACGACACTGAAGATCCCAAGGTGCGTCTCACCTCGCAGTAGAAAAGGACAACTACATACGTTCACCGACGCGAGCGAAGAAGCCTACGCGGCGGTAGTCTATTGGAGGACGGTCGCACCTGGAGGAAGCGTCCATATCTCCATGATCGCCGGCAAGGCAAGAGTGACGCCAACGAAGCCAGTATCAATCCCAAGGTTAGAGCTTCAGGCAGCCCTTCTTGGTAGCAGACTAGCAGCCGCGATTGAAGAAGAAATGGGACTCGAAATATCAACGAAAACCTACTGGACGGACTCTAGTACAGTACTACAGTGGATAAAAGCGGAACCAAGGAAGTTCAAAACCTTCGTGGCGAATCGTTTGGCAGAAATTGAAGAGAAGTGTAAGCCGGAAGACTGGAGATGGGTACCAACCAAGGAGAATCCAGCAGACGACGCCACGAGGGGAACCCCTATTGAATTCGATCACAACGCCAGATGGTTTAAAGGTCCGAGCTTTCTCCGTCGGCCAATAGAAGAATGGCCGCTTCAAAACTTCAAACCAGAGGGTGTCCTGTTGGAAGAAAAGACCAAGCAAAAGGTGACGGCAGTAAAGGCCGCGGAACAAACCCTTTTCAATCCGGAGAGGTTTTCAAGCTGGGAGCGACTATTGCGCACTGCAGCCAGAGTGGTCGCCTTCACACGCTTGTTGTTGAAAAGAACCGGTAACGCAGCCACAGCCGCCGTACGCCGGGGAGACGAGCCCTGGAGACCCCAAAGAAGACCGCAGAAGGAAAAGTCACGAATCTCGAATCAATCGACCAACAAGGAAAGGAAAAGATTTTACCTGCCTCTGGAAGAGGAACATTTAAAGAAGGCCGAAGAGATATTAATAAAGATGAGTCAGAACGATAGCTTCGCGATGGAAATAAAGAACCTGAAGGCAGAAAAACCCTTGGAAAACGCAAGCCGGTTAAAGAAGATCGACGTCTACATAGGGGACGATGGGATTGTCAAACTAAGGAGCAGGACAATGAAGTTTCACGATGAGAGCGAAAGAAAAATGAACCCTATCATCCTAGATGGGAAACAGGAAATTGCACGCCTCATCATACAACATTACCATAAGAAATTCCTTCACGGGAATACCGGCACAGTAATGAATGAGATCCGTCAGAAATATTGGATTCTGGGCCTAAGAGCGGCCTTAAAGGCGGTCGCGCACAACTGTCAATGGTGCAAGACCAAAAAGAGATTGCCAGAGATACCTCCGATGGGAGACCTACCAAGCGAGAGGCTGCAACATAATCAGTTCCCATTCACTCACACAGCCGTGGATTACTTTGGGCCGATGCAAGTCACTATCGGGAGAAGAGTTGAAAAACGTTGGGGAGCGTTATTCACTTGTCTCACCACAAGAGCCGTGCATCTAGAGTTGGCACCCTCTCTCAGTGCCAGCTCAATGATTATGGCACTTCGGCGAATGGCAGCTAGAAGAGGAACGCCGAAAACTATATTTAGTGACAATGGCACTAATTTTGTCGGAGCCAGAAAAGAGCTGGAAGAGGCCGCACAAGAGAAGGGCATCAAGTGGAAATTCATTCCCCCAGGGTGCCCGAATATGGGAGGCGCCTGGGAGAGACTTGTGCGAACAGTCAAGACAGCGTTGACAGTGGTTCTCAACGAAAGAAGCCCACCCGAAGAAGTACTTCATACACTAATGACCGAGATTGAACACATAGTCAATTCGAGGCCTCTCACTCCAGTTAGTATGGACCCCGAAGACGAAGAAAGCCTGACACCAAACCACTTCCTACTGGGGAGATCGTGTGGGGCAATGACACCGGGAGAATTCGACGACAGAGTACTGATCGGGAAGGCGAATTGGAGAACGGCCCAGAGACTTGCAGATCACTTCTGGAAGCGATGGATCAAGGAGTACTTACCTCTCCTAATGCCGAGAAAACTTAAAGGGAGAGAAACTAACGACCCAAGGGAAGGAGATATCGTGCTAATAGTGGACGCTGCGCTACCACGAAACTCATGGCCTCGCGGAGAAGTCATTAGGACATACCCCGGACCAGACGGGAGAACCAGAGTGCTAGACGTGCGGACATCGGGAGGAATACTTCGCCGTCCAACTCGGCGGGTCGTCGTGCTGGTTCCTGCGGCATCGTCGCGTCAAGAAGATGATGTGCTGCGCACCGTGGGGGAGAATGTTAGCGACGATACGTAAAGCATAACATAGTTATTTTATAAGTGTATTTTATAAGTGTGTAGAATATTTTAGAAAGTAGCGTAAATGTTAAAGCTTCACATTTATCGCACCAGACGGCGCCACATGTACCATCATGCGGCGTAACCTTAAGTGCCAGGCAACTTTACCGTAACGAGAGCCGTTGTATAATATTGTAATTTTTAAGGTCTAAAGTAAGGTTTCTCGATACGGTCTTGTAGTAACGATACATAAGTGAACATAGTTGTCTTATAAGTTTTTAGAATATGCTAAGTTTAGATTATGGAAAATAGCGTAAATGTTAAGCCTCATATTTATCGCATCAGAGGGCGCCACATGTACCATCTTGTGGCGTGACCTTAAGTACCGGGCAACGTTACCGTAACGAGAGCCGTTGTGTAATATTGTAATTTTTAAGGTTTAAAATAAGGGCTCTCGATACGGTTTTAGGTTTAGTTAAAATAAGTGAAACATTGTGAGGAATGTCAAACCACGAAAAAACGCCCAAGTGAATTTTCGATAAAAAACAAAAACTTCAGTGCCGTGTGCAAAACACACGCGGTCTGACGGAGAAAAATAATCGAACCGGATTGGTCGAGAGAAAGGCCGCGTGTAATTTCCACGCATCCGATTGGTTGGAGCCGTCTATAAAAGACGGGCATTTTTCCGTGGTGAGGCATTCCAAATCCAGCGGCACCCGAAGAAACAAGGAAAAATAAAGAAGAAACTCTCACTCTGAAGAAGTGTTTTTATTACTGTACTACGCCCACCGACCACGCATCTCCTCAAGAATATCCCGCCAGCGAGCCCGCTCCACATAAAAGTTAGTCGACGGTCGGTCAATCGTCAATAGTAAGAGTCTGACACTCCCTTCCGTTCCACCCAGAGCGGGAGCGGGAGGGGTCATTTGATGATTTTCCATCCGGAAAAAAAAAAAGTATACAGAAAGAAATACTAAAAAACAGATTATCGAATCATTTTGTGTCAATATAGTGTTAATCGTCTTCTGTCGCTAACCGTACGGGACTTTTTATCGATTTAGCTGAGCAGGATCGAGCTAGTACTCTGTAGATACTGCACAAAGAGAAAGGGAGTGGGCCGTATTTTTTTTTTTAAACTTTGCCGCTAGGAATTTCTCCTGTATCGTGGGTGCGTTTACAAACATTTAAACTCACATACACAAACAGCCAGGCCCGGAACAAGTACTTGTAGGTCATACAAACATTTGTTCCGTTCGGGAATCGAACCCGCGACACGCAGCGCAGTAGTCAATCGCGTAACCACTGCGCCACCCGTGCCGTCGAACTTTATGGAGGGTCGGAACATAAGGCGAGTCGCTGCGCAGTAACAAATTCACCTGTCAGCGGGGGTGAAGGTGAGGGGTGGGGTACTGCCACGGAATAGAAAATTTTCTATTCCGTGGGTACTGCGCAGCGACTAGCGTACTTCAGAGCCGCCATAAAATTTGAATCGTGTTGTACAACCTATGTTATTATTTGGTTAGTCTGAATGAACTACTGAACATAACTCTGAAAAGAATAAAAGGTTGTAGGCTACTTCAGCAACCAAGTGATGTTCACATGGCTTATAAAACGTTGGGAAATAGAAAAGAAAAAGACAGATTACCATTTTTAATGAACTTTTATTTATAAACGGCTTTTAAAAAAAATATATTCATACGTTTGCGACAAAAAAAAAAAAAACATTTTAAAACGTATGATGAACGATTAAATAAAATAGTGTTTATTAATTAAGATGAATTGATTACTGATTAAATACCTAACTTTTGACAGAAGGATATAGGTACCTAATCAAACAAAGGGCTCTGAAGGTCCATGGTATACCTACTGTCGCGCCACATTGATTTTTAGGGTTCCGTAGTTCACGTCTCCGAACCCTATAGTTTCGTCATGTCCGTCCGTCCGTTCTCGGCTTACCTTCCAAACGGTTAGTGCTAGAAAGATGAAGCTTTGCATGGATATGAGTATTTACCACGTCGACAAAGTGCTAAAATAAAATCACGAAAAATATTTCTTTTTTGGGTTCCTCCCCTACACGTAAAGTGAGGATGATTTTTTTCTCGTGTCTAGTCTACCCCATAATGTGGGGTATCATTAGATAGGTATTTTAAAAACATTGGTTGGAGGTTGCTAAGACGAATTTTTTGATTTAGGTATCCTTTTGCGAGATATTCAACTTTAAAGCGCATTTTTTTGTTAAAATAGCCCCCCCCCCCTCTAAAAGCTAAACGGCTGGCTCGAAAAATATGAAAAAAAAAACATGGTGGTAGTCCATGTGATGAACTTTGAAGGAAAACTATAACGGCTTAGATAACTTTGTTAGTAGAGGCCTTCTATGCGTGGCCTGACACGCACTTGGCCGGTTTTTATTTTTCAAAATTGCGACCACGCATGGAACCTATATACATAAATCGATAGCTGACATCAATAAGAAATCTGTCATTTTTTGGCCTATTCTTTTTCAAAACCCGTTTCTATGGTGGTCATGCTACGCGTGCTGATGGTCTTTACGTAGGTAACATTTAAAATATTATAGGGATCTTGTTAGCTTCTATGGCTTTCATAGCTTGTTCATACGCCATCGCTGCCTGAGGACCATCAAATGGGTTCTCTAGCTCGCCACCTTTTATAATGCCGTGTGCTCGAAGCGACAGGTCCCTCACAATAGCTCTTTCTTGCTGTAAAACTTCTTCGTTCATCACGCGCACAGATCTTCGTTTCATGAACACTCCGTGCTTTTTTAAACAGTGTCGGTTAAAATCGTGTTTGTAGCTGTATGGTTGCGAACAAATCTGAAATTGAAAACAATTTTACAATGTACCGGTATCTACAATGGCACATGCGAACTACGCGTCATACTGACGTCACGCAAAATCCTGCATCTCGCAAGTAGAGTTTACCGCGCAACTAGCATATATACAACGGCCCGACATGAATCATTGGGCAGTTGCCCACCAGACACATCACCCGTCTGGTCGGAGGATCCTCCTTTTTATATAGAGGATAAGTGTACTTTACACCCTTTTCCTCATACCTCTATAACAATATTAGAAGACATAACATTTTTTTTTCTATAACCAAAGAAAAATATCAACTCCGGCCTAGAATCATGTACAGTCGCTTGGCAGCATTATCTGACCCACCCTAAAAACGAACGAATTTGGACCCTCTGCCTGTAACATTAAGGTTTATTCAATTTATATAAGCTTATCAGACAATAGTGCTCGAGGACTCGATGAACAAATACAATAACAATACAGACATGCAAATTTGATCTTTAACACGTAACGTTAAGGTAAACCCACCCAACATTGTCGGAGCCACTGGCATTATACATATATCATTTTGTTAAGCTATTTTAATCATTATCTCGTTGACATTAAAGTTTAAAAGCTTTTAAGTCACACTACATAATTAGAACCCAATGTTTAATTTCGCGTATTCCCAACAAGTTCTTGTGGCTTAGCAGTTTGATGCTGGATTGGCGACGAACAACATGTGGGTTCGAAAACACAGTTCACCTATTATCAGTTTCTTTTTTAATTTACACTACGCTTATAGCAGTGACTGCACACACATTTGTAAATCCTTTCACATAACTCGTTAAGTATTTTTAAGCAATTTGGTATAAAAAGCATCATGTCGCAACTTAATGACTATACCAAACATAAAATCATATTTTTACATGAGCAGAATGTTGGAATTAGAGAGATTGGTCGTCGACTTAATATAGCAGTAAGTGTTTTTTATACCTATTTTATTTTATTGATTGTGATTAATGAACGCGTAGTTGGCTATTTTACCACTACATTCACTCCTTACAAGTTACATACATGGTTCCAAAAATGTTTTTTTTTCAGAATTACTTGAACGCAACCATTAAAATAAGCTATTACACTAATTATATTATAACAAGTAGTTATAACATATAACCAAATGGTAACGTTATAAAGATCAAATTTGCATGTCTGTGTTATTATTGTATTTCTTCGTTGAGTCCTCGTGCACTTGTCTGATAAGCTCATATAAATTTAATAAACCTTAATGTTACAGGCAGAGGGTCCAAATTCGTTTGTTTTTAGGGTGGGTCAGATAATGCTGCCAAGCGACTATACCTACTGAATCCATGGTAACAGGCTGCGTGTCGATGCCTCTGTATATTAATATTACGTACCTATCAATTAGGTGCTTACCTAATTAGGTCACAATTTAATGCTACTACATAATGTATTTTTACCTCGCATCTAAAAGGTCGCTCGCCAGTGTGCACGCGCATATGATGTCGCAATGCGTACTTAGTGATAAAAGTCATAGGACATAGTTCACACTTGATGGGTTTGCTTCCGAAATTATGTATCATCCTATGCCGTGTTAGTATCGGTTTCTGTAAAAGTAGAAATTAAAAATTACGGCTTCTGTTAATGGAAACTAAAATACTTCATGTTCATTTTTGCCCGATTGCGGCGGAGCCCAAAAGGAGGGTAATTTTGTATGTTTGTTTTATAATGTTTGTTTGCCTTTCTTTGTGATCCGTCCTCCTTTTGGGCAACGCCGCAGTCGGTTAAAAAGTAACAAAACTAATGTAATGTGTATGTAATTAAATACATGCCCTTTTAAATGCTTTATTGCAAATATCACAAACATATTTTCTCTCATCACCATGGCTTAACATGTGACTGAAAAATAAAAAATAAACGCGCTTAAAACAACATTATTTCTGATCGAGTATAGCAAAGAACACAGCAAATACTTTTCTCATTCTTTTGGTATAAGGACCTATACATACGACGTTTTTATACGCACACACAACGGCGCGTGATCAAGGTTTAAGTAGGAAGAAGGTTCCCAGGTATTGTCTAGTAAAAAAAAAGATTATAATGACGGGGAGTATAAGAGACTCTCGGCTTCGTTAAAGTGCGTCTTTTTACGCCCGTTATTTACATAATTTTGGTTTAGACATCAGATTCTCAAAGTCCATTCTACACAGTTTATTCACACGTGTACCTAGTTGTTTATTGTAATGATAGCCTTACGTTTTCAATGTTGCGATGTTGTTGAAAGCGGCGATACACTGATCACATTTAAACTTTTTAATATCCGTATGCAGCTTCATGTGCGATTTCAAATTACCTTCCGTGAAGAATGCTTTTGGACACTGATCACACTTGTATTTTCTCTCAGCTGAAAAAATAACACATTTAACTAGTACTGCTGTGATGTAGTCTATAGGCCAGGTGTCGTTCTAATCATCTGCCTAACCTTTTACGAATTATTTTGGGGTTGGCTTCCAGACTAACCGGATGCAACTGAATATTTTTCATGGAGCGACTGCCTATCTGACCTTCACAACCCAGCTACTGGGTAATACGATACCCCTTGGTAAGACTGGTTGTCAGACTTTCGGGCTTCCGACGAACGTTAACGATTGTTAAAGATCCAAGAATGACAACCTGCCGACCAACGGCTTGATGTGCTTCATAGACATAGGCAAGGATGAGTCTTGGTATGTAAAAATAGTCACACATCCATGGACCAACCGCGGCAAGCGTAGCTCAACCAGATCGATCGACCGGGCAGCTGTTATTACTTAGCTACAAGCCACTCTAGGCTAGCAAGACTAAATAAAAAATAATTACAATTCTTGATTGGTTACAATTCTTACCTGTGTGAAGCAAAATATGAGTATTCAAGTGTTGAAATAGTTTTCCACAATATGGACAAACATTAATCTTCTTAGGAGGGTCTTTACGTGGTTTTCTGGCCCTAGGTTTATTTTTGACTGCAGCTTCAGACCGAGCTAACCTCAAGTCTGATATATATTTAGGCTTGATAGGTTTGGCGAGGAGAGGTTTAAACCAATCTTTCTGTTTGTCAGTTTGCTTTTTTTTTTGTTCTGAAAGAATATTTTGTTTACGTTGTTTTTATCATCATCTTAAAGTATAACTTAGATTGGGGCGACCCGCCGCAACGCTTCGCATTGCAAAAATCCTCCATTCTCTATGGACCAACACACACTCGTCACTACAGGCGGGATGCACCGCACTTTTTTATATGAAAATGTGTTGCGCTCCGTTGCGGCTGTTGCGGCCCTAGGGTTTACAATGAAATGCGCATAATATAAAAATTGACAAATTTAGCAATATCCTTTTTGATTGATCCTTAACAAATTCGCACATTAATTTTCAAACAATTATTTAAAATGTTTTCCCTATCTATCATGTTAAGATTTCACCTATTTTCAAGCTGTATCACAAAAGGTAGATTTTTAGAAAAATAAATTATCTTAGCAATTATCTGAAAGGCAATTCCCGTAATTAATAACATTCAAAATCTAGTCACAATCTCATCTCAGCGACAATCAATGTCAAAGACTTGGCAAAAAGTGGAAATTAGGGATATTTTTGACAAATTGAGAATTAAATCAGAAGGTCAATTCTCGTAATTTAAAACGTTCAAAATCTAGTCGCAGTCTCATCTCGGCGACGAACAAATGTCAAAAAGCGGCCAAGTGCGAGTTGGACTCCCATGAAGGGTTCCATAACAGCAAATTGCGGTTTACGATTTATGACGTATTAAAAAAAAACTACTTACTAGATCTCGATCAAACCAATTTTCGGTGGAAGTTTGCATGGTAATGTACATCATATATTTTTTTTAGTTTTATCATTCTCTTATTTTAGAAGTTACAGGGACACACACACACACATTTTACCACTTTGGAAGTGTCTCTCGCGCAAACTATTCAGTTTAGAAAAAAATTATATTAGAAACCTCAATATCATTTTTGAAGACCTATCCATAGATACGACAAACGTATGGGTTTGATGAAAAAAAAATTTTGAGTTTCAGTTCTAAGTATGGGGAACCCCCAAAATTTATTGTTTTTTTTCTATTTTTGTGTGAAAATCTTAATGCGGTTCACAGAATACATCTACTTACCAAGTTTAAACAGTATAGTTCTTATAGTTTCGGAAAAAAGTGGCTGTGACATACGGACGGACAGACAGACAGACAGACATGACGAATCCATAAGGGTTCCGTTTTTTCCCATTTGGCTACGGAACTCTAAAAACTTGTCAAAATGTAAGGAAAATAGAGGTATTTTTGACAGATTGAGACTGCGATCAGGTCTACTACGAAGTGCAAAGTGCGAATGATCGGATCGGACCGGCACATGGCCGAACCGAATATTATTGAAAAATGCGAAAAAAGTTCGGATCGGCTCAGTTGGGTCGGGACCATAGTCAATATTCGAAAGTGTGCAGGAGTGTAGGATCGGGACCGACCGAACCAAATAGTAACTTCGTAGCAGGATACCACTTCAGATTAGACCCCCAGACTGTGAACGATCTTAAAATTACGAGAATTACCCCTCAGACTGTGAATGTTCTTAAAATCACAAGATTTGCCCTCCTGTGGTTCGAAGTAATAGTGATTTAATCATAGTATAAAATTTAATAACAGTCATTTTGGTTGATTTGTTTAAATTCAGAACTTACCCTTCGCCTTTTTCTTTTTTGTATTTTTTTTCTTTTTATTATAACTGTAGTTACTTCCTGAGTCAGAGTTATAGTCATCAGCACCTATTTCATAATCCTGCTGCAATATAACAAATCAGGTAAGTTTTTTTTATCCCTGACTTATTCTAAAACATACTTTACCTTTTGTATATTATAATATACAAGATTTATTATTATACGGTGAGGTTTTATAATTGGGACCTAAGGCCACCCCAGTCTCCATTTAAAAACTAGTAATAGACCCAAAAACAAGATGGGGAGTCGATATATCTCTAACCTTGGGGCCATACTGGACCAGAGTTACAAAGGACAGAGCACAATGGAGACAGTTGGAGGAGGCCTGTGCCAAAATGCACACAAAGCTGCCAAAAGCATAATCATGTCCCATGATTATGCTTTTGGGTCAAATAGTTCCTGAATTCTTGGCTAAGTATAAAATTTAAACAAATTATAGGCTTTATGGTCTGTTTGCTGTCTGATGTGCTTGTTTGAATGCAGTCATGGATGCTTGAAATATTGCAAAATTAAAATGATACAGATTAAAAGGATCCATACTATATCTTATTAAACCCTATACTTACATAATCACAGTCATTGTCTGATTCTGTTTTAATTGAATTTAGAAATTCACTAACAGACAACGCTTTCTGTTTTTTACTATCCTTATTTTTACTTGAGTGATCAATTTTTTTAATAACAGTGTTGTTGTATGATAGGCAATCAAGACCTTCTTTGAATAAGTTCTGAGAAAAGGTTTCCATTGAAGGTACTAAAGGCTTGCAGTCAGTTTCAATTTCAATTTTTATTTTAATATCATGTAAGTTACTAAAGTTGATTCTCTTCAAGTTAGAAGTTTCTTGTAATACCATTTCGGCCCTGTAAAATATGAGAAAATTTAATCATGTTAAAAAAGCCAAGAGTTCCATGCACTGTTTTTAAGTGAAATGTATTTTTAGTACAATTAGTTTTTTATTGTTAGATAAAAAAACTAATTGTTATGGTACGTTGGATTATGGACACACCTTTCAATATCGAGTTTAAATTTGTATGCGTCTGTGAGTTTCCCACGACAGGAACGACAAATATTATCACTAAACCCATCTTCATTTCGAATCTGAAAAACAACAAACACAAATTAACTAATTTATTATTTGGTCTACAAATACCTACGACACAGGGTCATGTTCAAGCTTATAGGGCAATACCCCATAAGCTTGAACATGACCCATATTGTATCTCATGTATTGCACCTGATAAAAACTCTTAATATAAATCCTAGCTGTAGCTAAATTTTTATATACCTTAATGTTAGCAATAGAAGATATCATATCGGCAAATGTAATTCCGTCTGCTTTTGCATATATAGAGAGTACATTTTTGGAACGTCGTAAACAAACACGACATTTTTCCATTATTATAATAAAATATTTAAAAGGTATTAACTTTAATTTAAATAAATAAAGTTTTAAGAGAAAGACATGACAGCACAAACTCAAAACATCAACGCAATCGTCAATCTGACTGACATTGACACTGACAGTGACAAAACTAGCAAGCAAACGTCATTTAGTGTTGTTGCATGTTTAAAAATCTTTGAGTTTTTGTCAACACCATTCAGCCACGTAAACAATAAAAATCTGAGTCTGATTTAGTACCGGCTAGACTGCTGCCGACACATCATTAGTTGCCAAACGTGATGCGGCTTGAAACTACAATAATATAAAATGAAGGTGGAATTAATGGCTCATATTAAAAACGTCTTTAAAATTGACTACACAATAGCAATAGTCATGGTTTAGGCATGTGATGTGAAGAAATGAGGAAAATGTCGTTAGGAAAGTTTGAGTCTTTGAATGCGTTTGAAATGAGTATCATTATTACTGGCAAACCTGTCGGAGTGTCGCGAGTGTTGCGGGTATCGGCGGCGGGCAGCCGTTTTTACACATTTAAAGAACTTTAAAAACATGCTAAAAAGAAAAAAAAATTAAAATCTCTAGCATGCTGCTATTTCATATTAGTGCTAATCCTCTTTTTTATCACATATATTTATAATAATTACGTCCATGAAGCATTCATAGTAGTGTATAGCAACATGACGTGCAGCAGCATGAACGCAGCAGCATTTGCATTTGCACTCGCAGAATACCACGGCATAGTTTTTTGTATTACCTACAGTGTTTTTTTAACCTGTACGGTGGCGATGCGTCTTTCCATTTTATACAAGAACGCAAGGGTGTGAAACTATTGGAAATCACTTTATTACTAAGGTCTTACAATCTATATAAGAGTAGTACGCAAATACTAGCGTATACTTCGTAGTGACCTAACTAACTACCTTATTCCATAATATACAGTACTAGTACGCATCGTACTAAGTTTCGTAATAATTTACAGGCAAGTACAGAAGTTTTTTAAACGTACTAAACAAATTTTTTTCTGTATAATCTAGTCGTTTCTGGCACTCGCCGGCCGCTGCCGCGGCACCGCTCGCTTCGCTCGCTCGGCTCGCTTCGCTCGCTCGGCTCGTGCGTACGAGGTCACAGTTTTAACCTTACCATTTTTTTGTCAGTCGTAAGTGATGTAGTATAGTTTGGAACCAGGACGCGCGCGTACTCGTTACAAAATAAACAAGAGCAGTACGCAAAATTCGTGTATATGTCGCAGGCAAATTGTATGATTCCGCGTTTTACAAACGGCGTCGTCCATTTACAAACGCTCGCTGTTTTGAAATATGCCGAAGGCAAATTGACGACTCGATCAATTATTAAAATTTTAATTGATTGTTTTAGTAGGGTGACAATCATAAAACATAGTTTGACAAATCAGACTTTATTTTAACAATCACATATACTATATTTATGTAATACTGATTGGACTAAATATCTATCATTCAAAAATATGTTTCGTGGCACTCGCCGGCCGCTGCCGCGGCACCGCTCGCTTCGCTCGCTCGGCTCGTGCGTTGTGTGGTCATACTTAAAATGGTACTTCACCAAATAACGAGATGGCGCTAGTAGTATGAAATTCGCATACCGCCTTTTCACTTTTGACAACAATCCGAAACGCCGACTTTTATAAAACCCCTGGTTGCTCATACTCATGCCCATTTGGAGTCTTTTTTTTAATGCCTACTTCCTTATCTTACCTTGTTCAAATCGCATCTAAATCCGCTCAATAGGATTCATGTAATGTGAACAGACAGGCAGCAGGGTAAGGAGTATGTTATATATTTTTTTATGTAGGTACTAGTTTTAGTTTGTGCTAATACGAAAACTAAATTGCGAGCTCGGCCTCGGATAGGTTAAGTTAGCTGACTTATGCAGAAAAGCTTTAGAGTTTAGAACATCCACGATGCAAGAGCGAGAGAAGAAAGCACGAACATTTTTGCACTCCGCTTTAAAATTTTATAAGTTTATAACACTACCAACGTAATAACGTAAATACTCGTAGTTAGATGTTAAAGAGATATCGGTCAAAGCCGATTGATTGACCTGTTTTGATTTCTATGAACATGAGTGCTCCGTAACCCCTATCTGTCGTGGGTACTGAAGCCCCCTAGCACCCACAGAGTCGGCGCCCCTGCGTCATTCAACCTCAAGATGGTAAAGTCGTTATGAGGCCGACTATACCTACCTTATTTATTCTCCTATATGTAAATTTTCGCTATATTTCATTCCCTGTATTCAATATTTATATCGGCATTATTATTTATACTATTGAATATTCACTGAGTCAAGCCAAAAACCAGGTAACTTCATTTTTTTTAAATTGGTTTTTGTTTGGTTCTTGGAGCCCTGAAGATCTTTGCATACCAAGACTGTTAAACTCATTACCCTTCCTTTTCCGTAGTCGCGTAAAAAGGTCACAGGTGCGATTGCTATAGAAGCGATAGGATGTCAATAGGTAGGTACTCAAATAACATACTATAGCACTGCTGTGTGAAGTTTGAATTTACTCCAAAACCGGAAACATCTCAGTCAGAATCAGAAGTCTTGGATTATTTTCATAATAATTAATTGAGACAATTTATTACCTAGTAGGAGGTAGCTTTCAGTAGGACTAGCACGAACGTAGGTACCTAACGTAAACACAGTTTGAGTGAATTTGAAACCGAAAATACCTACCTACAATAAATAATCCTATATCATTTTGGTTTAAAACACCAGCTTTTGTATCAAACATAGATAAGAAGAAAATGTTTATATAAATTGAAGATTTAAATAAATATTGACAATTTCATTTACAATGGCTCGGTACAGGGACTACAACACCCCAATTGTGTAATTTTATTTTATTTTATTTTATTTTATTAAATAGGAACAACAAACAGCTACATTATGCAATATTATAAACAGAAAAAACATAAATTACTTATGTAATAATGTAACCCACAGCGCTGTTCACAGATTACCACTAATAAATAAAACCTTAGTCACTAGGAGGTGAACTGTTCATGCATGACAGTTACGCTAATTATAAAAACGATAAAATGAGAAAAAAAAGCAAAACAGTATTTTTAAAACAACTACAACAAACAATTAATCTAAGAGCTCAAGTGTCTCATGCAAGAGGCTACGAAACCTTTTCAAAGAGTATGTAAATATATCTATGTGTTCGAATACTTCATTGTAGGTTGCTGCCATTCGCCGAACTGGCGTACGTAGACCAGTGTTAGATCGGCAGGTGCCTACTGCAAAGAGTTTGCCGGCACGCACCCGCCGTCTATGGACAGTTCTGGGGACTGCATAGCACAATACATTGTTTAAATCAATACAGTCAAAATTGCCATTAACAATGTTATACAATGTCATTGCTTCCAATTGTTTACGCCTAGAGCTGAGCGTCAAAAGCCTGTACTTACCGAGCAACTGGTTATACTGCAGATACGTTCCATGACACCTGTAGTGCATTGCACGGAGAAATTTACGCTGGACATTTTCTATCATGTCAATGTATTTGCCATAGTACGGGTTCCAGATGGATACGGCATATTCGAGCTGGGAACGGACTAGGGTTTTATATAGACAGAGGTACGAAGAGGTCCGCTTGAAGTCATGAGTGGATCTCATTATAAATCCGTACATCTTATATGCTTTATTTACAATTTGATCGATATGCAAATCCAAGCAGAGTTTAGAGTCAAGCAATATACCAAGATCACGAACCGAGTTTACATTACTCAATAAAACATTACACAATGAGTATGAAAACCTTATGATGTTTTTGTTTTTGGTGTAATTTAGGTAGTTGCACTTGGGAATGCTGAGATGGAGCTTACTAGTGTAACAGTAGTCCGTGAGTCGATCCAAGTCCTCTTGGAGAAGGTAGCAATCCTGAATGCTATGAATAGGTCTGTATACTTTGAGGTCATCAGCATATAACAAAAAATTGGAATGATGAAAACAGTTACCAATATTATTTATAAAAATAATGAATAAAAGAGGACCTAGAATAGAGCCCTGCGGGACACCAGATGTAACCCGAGTAGCATGAGAGTGGTATCCATTAATAACAACCCTTTGACAACGATTAGTGATGTAAGAAATGAACCATCGCAACAAGTTACCACGAATACCATTGAAAGCTATTCGGTTCAGCAACAATTCATGATCCACCTTGTCAAAAGCCTTCTGAAAGTCCGTGTACACTGCATCAACTTGTATACGATTGTCGATGTTATCAAATAGGTCACTAGAAAATATCAATAAATTAGTTGTCGTGGATCGCTTTTTCACAAAACCGTGCTGTTGTTGTATAATAATGTTATGCAGGATAGGGTACACTTCGTTATGTACCAATCTTTCAAAAAGCTTCGACAAGGTAGATAAAATAGAAATAGGTCGGTACTGCTCAACACTACGCTTAGAACCACTCTTGTGTACAGGTGTGATATTAGCCTGCTTCCACACCGTTGGCATAACACCTTCTGTAATACATTTATTGTAGATTATAGCTAGGGGTCTACAGATAAAGGAAGCAGTATTTTTAAGAAAAACCGCCGACAGTCCATCAGGCCCTGGACCCTTAGATGGATCAAGGGATTTGAGTTCGGCCAAAACCGATTCTTCCTTAAAGTATAGGTTAGAAACAACAATGTCGTTAGACACTGTTTCAGAAGGTAACTCCCATTGAGAGAGTGAAGATGAAGCAGGTTCATACACGGAAGAAAAGAAATCAGAGAACATGTTGCAAATCGATTGAGGGTCGTTGGATACATTGTTTTTATATTGAACTTTAGCCGGTATACCGGGTTTATCTTTGCGGTTGGAAATGTATGTCCAGAAATCCTTAATGTTTTTATGTATACTATCCTCAATAGACTGAATATATTTATAGAAGCATTTATCACAATTTTCCTTAAAGAAAGCTCTATGCTGCGAGAATTTTTCGTAGTCTGCAATGTTGCCGTATTTCTTCCATTTAACCCATGCCTTTTGTTTTTTATTGAGCGTGTTAATTAATGTTTTAGAGAACCAAACCGGATAACCAGCGGTCCTAGATGCCGATAGTGGTGTGTGCTGTTTAATTATATCGTCAATCTTATTATAAAATGTACTTAGTGCCTCTTCAGATCCCAAAGGGGCAAGAAGGTCCGTCCAGTCAATTTCCTGAATTTTGCTGTTAATGTGCTCGTAATCAGATTTGTAAAAGTTGTATTTTTGTAGCGGTCGCTTTCTCATAGGTTGAGCATCCACATTTAGACTTATGTCACAGATAAAAGGTGGGTGATATGAGTCGATTGGAAGCAGAGGAAACAACGCAGCCGATACCGTACATGGGTGATTGGATATAAGTAGGTCAAGAATTTTGCCATTAGTATTGGCTACTACATTATATTGCGAAGCATCAAGTAATGACATTAAGTTATTTAACTGGCTACAGGTTACGGAAGTACCTGTACCCAGCCCACCGCCGTTAAGAGGTATAATAACATACTTTCTATCACAATCCGAAGGAGTTTGAAAGAAATTCCTAATCCATTGCTTTGTAAGTTAGAAAAAATCGTCGGCTCGACAGCGAAACTAACGCAATGTAGGTTGTTGAATTGTCAAAATGAATGGCATTGACAATGGCCATGCCATTAGTTTTGTTGTGCTATATAATTAGGTACATAAGTATTTTATCATATTTGTTATAATTGGCATGCTACGTGGTTGTAGGTGAGTGGTTGTACTTGCCGATAAATGAAAATCGACTAAACTTCACGCTTACATTTCAAACGGAAAGGCAGTTGTGTTCAAGTAGGTATGATACACTAACATCGCCAGTCATGTTATACCTACTTATAAGTACTTAGTAATAGGGGTCGAGCTTTCCGGATTATTTCTGAGAATTTCCGACTCGGGAATCGAACCTAGGACTCTCTCGCTCAAGAGCTAGTGAATGCTAGATCAACCTGCCAGCCAAATGAACCCAATTAGTCAATGTAATATTTTCTGCCAAAAGGAGCAGTTCGAGATCGCTCGTATATTGGTTTGCCGCGGATTGCCAAACGTGAAATCGAGAGTTTGAGTCCCGCCCGTTGCGCTATTGAGGTTTCCTCATCATTACTTACAATGATCTTAAAAAAAAACTTTTGATGTGCCAAAACAATGACTTCTGCTCCAGCAGGTATTTACCTAAATTGGATAAGATTTAGGTTAAATGGCTAATAGCCTGATTGTCATCTTTTCGAACAAAGCTTGACAATGAAGATGATGATGTACGCAGTTAGTACGTAAGGGTGAAAGGTTACTGCGGTCTATCGCCCTTTACGGGGCACCGGTGTGGGCGCGTTCCTTAAGGCGGCGACCAGCCCGCCGATTGAACGCGTCCCAAAGGGTCATGGCCGTCCGGCTAATCCGAGGGTATCGCACGGTCTACGCTGAGGCGGCGAGCCTCCTTGCCGGATTGCCGCCATGGGATCTGGAGGTAAAAGTCCTTGCCCACATATGGGAGTGGCGAGAGGAGGCCAAACGCCGGGGCGTAACTCCGCTGCCGCGAGAAATCACGGTACAGCGGACACAGCTCCGGCGGAATCTCATGGCGACATGGAGAGTGCGATTGTCGCAACCCAGCGCTGTTGGGCACGGCACAATTGCGGCGATAAGTCCCCTCTTTGAGGAGTGGCTGGAGAGGCGCCACGGCGCCCTCACCTTCCGCCTGACGCAGGTCCTCACCGGACACGGTTGTTTCGGTAGGTTCCTGTTCAGGATAAGGCGGGAGGAAACGCCAGGGTGTCACCACTGTGTGGATCGCCCGGAGGACACGGTGGAGCATACGGTGGAGGTCTGCCCGGCTTGGGCGGAGCACCGCCGCGTCCTCGTGGCGGCGATCGGCGGCGGCGATCTCTTGCGCCCGGCCCTGGTCCAGGCCATGGTACGGAGCGAGAGTGCATGGGAAGCCGTCACCTCCTTCTGCGATGTAGTAATGCTCGCAAAGGAGGAGGTGGAGCGCGTGAGGGAGAGGGAATCTCTACACCCTCACGCCCCTAGTTGCTGCAGGAGACGCCCTGGACGTCGGGAGTCAACAGCCGATTCCCGGCCACCGTAGGCGCGGGCTTGCGGGTGGCGAGCAACGGGCAACTCGCCGCCCGGTAAGGACCAGGCCCGAGTCGACGGCGCGTTGTGTTCCACGCGCGCCTCAAAGAGATGTCAGCACGATTTGACGGGGTCCGCTAGGGCCGATGCCTGCCAGGGCCGCGGGTTGTTCGAAAGAGATACCATGGCCCCTGGCATAGGTAACTGAAGGAACACGGGTGGGTTTTAGTCAGTAAAAGTATGACACGCCCTCCCGCTCCGCCCAGAGCGGGAGAAGTCAAATGATGAATTCCCACCCAAAAAAAGAAAACAGGCTGGAAGATTTTTTATAACAGCTTATACATGTCCCTTTAGCTTTTAGAGATATATAATTCTAAAAAGCAACGGAGACAGTATGCTACCCTGGGGTACTCAAACACAATTAGCATTATAACACGAATTGCAAAACCGTTGTTGTTGAGGTGACCAAGCGGAAAATATGTGAGGAAGAAGAATAACTTATTTGTAGAGTTAAGAGACACTTATGTAATAAAAAGACAATTATTTGTAATATTTTCAGTTTTGACGGTATTAAACGCATTTCTACAGTCTACGTACGGATATGGTATTGATGTAGTATATGCAGATATTCAGCTGCCGGAAAAAGTGAAATAGCGATGGGAAAAGCCTAGCAGATAGGAGTACATAATGTAGGTAATTAAAATAATACATAGAGCATCCTATCCTATATGTTATCATGAGTCGTTTTGTTCACTTCCCACGTATCTGGGGGTCGGGTCACAATGAAACTCTCTTTTAATAAAAATTTAATAAAGGACTATAATTATCATTATTGTGAGAATGAGCTCCACTCGATCTTACGCACGCAAATTGATACTACCCACTTTATTTGAGCGAATACCTACATTATAATGAGTCAGGTATCTATCTGATGTATGAGACACTCTACGGGAATTTCTACTACTCGTGAAACGATTTGCAGAGTGTCCGTATACGAAAGTTTTCAGATCCTTTTGTGTATCGGTTGACCCGATCGAAAATGGACCTTCCGAAATGATAATTGAGTTCATCATAACTTATACGTCTTGATCATATTACTATGACTATAAAATGTACCGAAACGTTGGCTAACCCACATACCTATTACCTATATACATACATAGGTATTCACCATCTTATGCTTTATGCTTCCTCAACAAGATATATAATCCAGACTTCTTTAGTCTTAACTCTTACCTGAGAGGTAGGTATTCACATTTTTTCATTCACGTGAGAGCTGTCAAAATATTTATTCTACTCTACACAACTGATTAGTCCATATGTTACTTGTTAAAATAAACTGTTTAAAATTACTACATAAATATTTTTTTTTAACAGCATATTTTATTTTACCTGGAATTTTTTGCATGTAGCTCTGCTTAGTAACTGATTTGTTGCCTGTGTTTTGAATTAATTAGATCAGCAGCATCCTGTAAGTTTACGAGTACATTCCACGTCCAATTTTGCTAGCTGCTGTGGATTATCGAAAGGTACCTAACCCACACAATTATATTTCATATCTACCCATATCGAAAACCATGAAAAATATTTCATCTTATCTATTCCACAGTGAAAGCGCGTGTAGTGTAGGTACATTTTTTTTTTAAATTTTGTTTAAGAAGTGTTTCCTGCTACGTGTAGTTTTCATCAATAACTTTCAGGTTGTTTATAAGTCTCTTCAGGGCGGGCGGCGCGTGGCGCGCTTGCGGTGCAACTTCATCATCGGGCGCATTTTCCGAGTGCCCAGCGCAGCCCTGGCGCCGCCAGCGGGTGAGTCAGCAGGCGGCAGGCCAGACCGCGGGCTGCGGGGGCGCGGCGGGCGGCTGCAGCGCCCCGGGCAACGCCGCGTGGCGTGGCGTGCGACTGTAGTGTCGAATGTGAGTCGTGTGCAGTGTAGCACGCGCCGCCCGCGGCCTCACATCGCTCATCGCGCTACGCCGCCGCCTCCCCGCTCTGCCGCACCACGCGTCCGCTGGGCGCGTCGCGCGGGCCGCGGGCCAGGCCCGCGAGCCTGCTGCTTCTGGCCGCGTGGCTGGCGGCCGTTGCTGCCGAGCTCGCCTGTCCACAGGACCCTCCGGCGGCTCAAATCGCGTGCGCCTCCTGCCGCTCCTACGAGAACGCGCGAGAACACAGCTTACGAGTGATCCGCGAGAGCCTGCTAGCGAAACTAGGCTTCACCCAAGCCCCGAACACGACAGGCCGGGAGCTGCCTACTGTGCCAGCAGACATGATGGAACGCTTCGAGCGCCGGAAGCCGACCGCCGGCGTGCAGGCCGATGCACCAGCTCTGACCAGGACCTTCGTCACTCACACAGAACAAGACGACTTCCTCGCGCGGACCGACAATGTCATCATTTTTGCACGTTAGTACCTTACAAGAAATTAAGTTCGTAACAAGTTATTTAGTAATCAGTTAAATAATTGTACTGTTTAATATCGATATAGAGCTAAGTTCGATGCCCCTAGTCTAGATAGAAGCACCAGCCCATTTGTAGGTTCATATAAGACAGTAAATCACAAAAATCTTTCAGTAATATTGTCATTGGCAAGTGGTTATCTGAGTAATTTTGTCTATATACTGGAAGAAATTGCAAAAACTCCCGTGGATGTAATATATTCCTAAGTTCTAAAGTTTTTGGTTGACGACGAGTGACGGATAGATCAATGCCTGTGCCTAGAAATTTGGCGGCTTAACGCGTGCTCGGCTATTGGCATGGTCTGCGAAGTTCATTGACAGGCACGTGTGCAGCCTATAAGTGAGTAAGGCACTTCGTGGTCGCGTCACGCACAGCAAATTTTAATTAGCCAATGATTGCTTCAACTTCAACGCGTATATTATGTGCCATTGTCTATAGAACACGACAACTTGAGATTGCTATCGCGATCGTCTCCGACAACTTTTGAATAATAAAATCTGCAACGGTCAATGTAAACGTCTATTGAGCATTTAGGTACCTACTTAAGTATTCTAATTCAAGCAAAGTCAACGTTATGGTCTTCTTGTCATGTACCCACAGTGAATCTTTGATTGACTAAATGAATTCCAACTAGAGAGGCATTTGAATAATGTATAATGCGTATCTTGTGATGAACGGTTTTTATTTTTATCGTTATTATTAGTAAATATAGAAATGACACAGAAGTTGGAGGGTGAAATTGTTGTAATGCGAAAACAGGGCTATCAAAGTTCAGGCTAGTATGTAATCTGGTAACGTGAGCGAGGGGCTTCGACCGCTGACGAAGTGACGATAACGTTAACTCCAATGCTACAGCGTATAGCTTACGATTAATTGAACAATTTTAGCGCAAAATTTAATTGCTAGCCCACTCTTAGGTCTCATTTTCGTCGCCACCTTGTAGATTAGTTTTCGTGCGAAGCACTTAAAAGTCAAATCAGTTATAGAGAGATGATAGTACCTAAAAGAGAAGTTCCGTTGCTTGTAAGTCATATTGGAATATATTGCATTCATTGAAGCATTCATTGCTAATATAGACAAGCCATTTGGCATAGTAAATGTTACCCAGAAGTTAATCAAACATGGCGTAGATTAAGATTTTGTAGTTGTATGTTTATGTTGTTAATTTTAGTTTCTAGCTCTTGACTCCAATAATAACACTCGTATGTCAGTGCACGCATAAATTGTCGGTCTCTCTTGGATAAAATGTATTTATAAACCCACTTGTCATATCATTTTAAGCCTAACATATATTTATTAGGTAACACTATTTGATATTCTATTCGCTAATAAGTAGCTGTTGTTAATTTGCCAATAAAACTTGGTTTTTCTGGACAGCTGTTATTCCCACGATTATGGACCGACCCAGAACACTAGTTAGGTATTTACGTTATTTATAGCATATTCAAGCTGATAAACTCATCACTAGCGTTGTTGGAAGCGCATTGAGAAGGTGCAAGATATCAATGCAAAATGTACTTAGTATTTTTATGCAGAAGAAACACTATTTTGTATGAACTTGAAAACATTTGTTAAAGTTATAGATTTCGAATGTGAGATTTGGCACGAGGTGTTTTTATTTGTTACTTTTACATATTGGGTAAGAGTGCGTGGCCGCCACCACAAAACTGTTCACCTCATTTGTAACCATAACAGATAGAAACCTGACTGAATGTGAAAATTCCTAAGCCTAATGGTGAACACAACTCTGAACGGATCGTGATCGTGAATGTGGCGTTCTGTAGTTTCTGTTCACTCCCATGGCAAAATGCGTGACGTTATGTCAGTGAAGACTTGATCAGGGAATGAAGGAACTAGTATTAATATGTTATAATCTTGTGTCTTCTTCTTTAGTAACGCATAAACCTGTGTACCTATAAAATAAGATAAGTAGGCAAACCTTGAATTTCTACCATAGTTTTCCTAGGAAAATACCTCCTACGAATCGACTTATGACTTGTAATGATTTTAATGTTTTTTGT
This sequence comes from Apamea monoglypha, assembly GCA_911387795.2. Classification (NCBI taxonomy): domain Eukaryota; kingdom Metazoa; phylum Arthropoda; class Insecta; order Lepidoptera; family Noctuidae; genus Apamea; species Apamea monoglypha. The sequence goes on from OU426918.1 coordinate 10,109,724, forward strand.
AGTTTCCAAATTCGTAGACGTTAAAATTGCGTTACTTTATACAAAGTATGATTAACTACGTTTTGACCGGGATGTTATTAAAAAACTCATTTTCTCATTGTCCAGATTTATAATTCAGCGACAGCGGAACTGCCCTTAAAGCTGATCGTAATTGCCAATCGCGGATCTAACGTAGAGTAGGCGGTCGACGTCTCAGTGTCTGCCATTCGCGCTGGCCGAGGAACACTGCCCTCGACTCATATAATCGACGTGCAAACGCACCGCCTCCGTTTAACTGAATGACACAATTCCTGACACATTACCTAATCTCTACAACGTACGCTACTTCAGTTTTGGGACCTCGAAGATCCCAATCTGTTAGACGAAATTGCGCTACAATTTTTTTCCGGATAATACTTAAGGCCACCGGTTACTCCCTATGGACGATATTTCAAAGAGGAATATGCCTACTGGGGAGACCTCTATAAAAAAAACGCACCTACGGTTCTTACCTCCTAGGTGGTGTGGAAAAAGGACCCAATTTTGTAATAAAAACGAACAAAACGTTATATTCGGTATAATTGAATGATTTCTGGAACAGTAGCATAACTTTCGTTCCTATTGATTGATTTCCCCTTGACCCACAGGCAACATCCTGCCAAAACGATGACTACAATCGATAAATCAGTTATCGCATCACTGCATCTCCGAACATTATTAAGATATATTGTCGGAAAAATTGGTATATATCGTTCATGAAATGTAACATTGTCAAATAACCATTAATTTAATGTACACGTGCTTGTTACTTTTATAAATATAATCATTCCTTATCATGAGAAGCAAGGACGTGACACTGTTACGAGTTTAAATTTAATACGTATCATAAAAGCGGTATGCGTTTAAGATACAAGACAGTTTCTGCATTTTTGAAGAGTTTCCTTAAAGTTTATCTGACTAAGTATGTTAATTTGTGATAATTATTTATGCATCCAAAGTAACAGATAATGTTAAATCTAATTTAATTAATGATTTGGTTAGATCAAAGATTTCAGGAGTGAAGAACAGTTAATTAAGAGTGCGGTTGGCAACTAGACGGCTTCCCACTCTCTCAGCGATCAGATGAGTGCGAGCGCACTCGCAAGAAATACGCTTATCTACGAATTAAAATTAAAATTTATAAATGAACGCTAATGTTACAAAAAAAATTACACCATGTGCTCAAACTTTTCTTAGATTTAATATTTTCATAGTTTAGAGCTTATTGTACCTACCTAAGTAAGTATATTATTTTGCTGATAATTTGTCTGTTGCCATGACAATGAAATCTATTCCTGGTTCTCTCTACTAAAGAGTCAAAATTGAAATCCTAATTTTACTACAGTTGTACTTTAGCGTGTCACGTGTGGGATCATTCAATCTAATCCTAACGTGACCTAAGAGTTTCATATCATTTATCGTAACACACTATCAGCGAAAAGAATAATCTTATTTCTTCAATATAAAGCATAGATTGGTAGTTCAGTGTATGGAGAGACTCAAGACTGTCTCGCGCACGTCTGACGAGTGCGTGTCAACGAGACGGCCATTTGCAACGATCGATTGTTTTGGCTGCTGGCAGTCACCTTAATTGCTCGTGAATCAAGATGACACGAGTGCTTTAGTATGGAATGATCAGGACTAGCCTCGATTAATATACATATATGTTTTGATAAGTTGCATTTCGGATGATTTGATTTCTTTGTATGCTAGTACGCACGTTAGTTTCATCTCGATTATGATCAGATAATAGGTCTATTTCTGCTAGCTATATATTTGTAACATCTTTGGTAACCGTCTTCATCTCGATTGTTCACAGCTGACTTTTATAAGTACTTGCTTAACGAAAAGTTAAACTGTCAGCTTTTTATCGGTAAGCAGACTTACTGCTTTATCTTATTTAATCAATCGTACCTATTTAAACTTGCAGAAAAAAACCGGTGAATTTATCTATTAATTACCTAGTTAGAAAAAGGTTCAGTCAGCATTAGGTTGATAAGCAGCGAGGCAAATATACTTAAAAAGTACTTAGTTTAATAATGCCCGTAAACAATATGGGACAGTATACATATGACCCTTTGTTAATGTGCTCGTTGAGAACTAGAAATAAATTACCATCGGCAAAAGTCAGGAGATGTGAAGTAAATGATAGGAGTGCCGAACATCACGCTGAGTTTAAGACTTAAGTTTTCCAAACCAAGAGGTCACTCCTCTCGTGTTAAAATAAAAGCTATTTGCCATAACAAGATCCATACGTTCATACTTTATAAGCCAAACTTTAGCTGTTCCACATTCGCGTTGTACCTACGTAAAAACCCGTTTAGCTTACATCTGGAAATTCCATGCAATAAAAATCTTTGAGTATTTCCAGTCGCCTATCTTTCATGCTATTTGCGTCCTGAGCTTTGAAGAAAGTTGTTACATGTTCCTGTACGCCCTGAAGGCTGAACCCACCATAAATCCTATAATTTGTAATACCCACCTGTGGGCTTACATTGATGTAGCTAAATGCGGATTAGCGCTGGATATTGTTAGCTTTCAAACAGAGCTGTTATTAATTTGATACCAATTTGCTCTCTTTTTTATACGCGGATTATTTTTGTAGAGTCAACCCGTTGCTGCTTTGCATAACGTATCTACCAACAATAAGCAACAGATCGGGGCGCGATTTCAAAAAAAACCGCACTTTCTTAACCCACCGTTTAAAATGTAAATCCTACTACGGTTTTCTTTGGAAACATGAAATTAAAGACGTTGCTGGAGCGAGAGTTCATTCATTCAAACTCAATAGATACACAAAGATAGCGGATATCTCAAGTATGGAAAGCACATCCGCAGACTTAAATAGAGGTACAAACAGCATACCTATACAGTATGATGTGCAAAATTATGTGTAAAGTTCGCAGCTGAGCCCGCATGAGTCGACCACCCTCGCGCTTTCGCAACAAATCGGTAATTGGTAGGGTTGACAGCAATAGGGATGCGTTCAGAACACTGTGCAGGATAAGGTTTAACTTTTTTATATATCATGCCCACAGCGCACGACTACACACGTGATTGCTTATTTCGCACAATGGATGAGCCCACGTATTCTTACACCGTACGGATTTTGGTTGGACGCATGTCACGCTAGTCTTGTACTAGGTCATGTCTAATGGATCTGGTTGAACTATTTATAAAAGAAATAGTACATTTTTTGTTTTGGCTGCAATTAAAGACAATGATATACATGTGATCACAATGTGATGTGAGGACAGAGTGTCATGAGGACAGATTTGAGTATGAATGTAGATGCTTATTATAGAGATACAATAGTAGAGGAACCAAAGAAACTATGGATCGATAGTGTGTAAGATGAAATGGCAGAATGGGGATGAAACGGTTAATAGAGATCCCAAATAAATTGGAATAACGCTAGGACGATGATGAATAGACAAATGATTAAGTATAAATTGATAGATAAATGAGAGAGAGGGCTGCAATCTACCACGCGGACCCAGTGCGGGTAGGTAAATATCACATGTCTTCGAATTTTTGACTCTAGGACATGCCGGCTTCTAAATGGATGATTTATGTTCTGTAATCGAACATGATTAAGTAAATTGGGTAGTTAGGTACATTTCGGCCGTCAAGAGAATGCGTCTTGACACCTGTCAGTTTCATACAAATTAATACGTGTTTTGCGAATTTGATCTTTATTAGTTACTGGAATTGTCGCACTGACAGTGTCAGGAACGCATTCTCTCGACGGTACCTAGGTGAAAAACTTTACTACCCAGTTACTAGGTGTTTGCACTGGGCTGCACTTTGCGAAACACATGTGATATTTTCCATAAATTAAACCCTATATCAGGTGCTTACGAGGAAAATGTAATTTGTGGCTTTAACAAACCGATTACAAGAATACAAACAAAGAGAACACCGCACTTACTGTCCCACAGAGTCACAACAGGGCAAAGGTCTCTACCACGTTTCTGCGTTAAAACCATAGAAATGTAAAAAAAAACAATAGTTTGGGCTTCAAACCAGTTAAAGTAAATTTTAACATCAATAATTCGATGTAAAAGAAACTGTCTTCCCTTCTTTGGTACATTGTTACTATGTTGGTCATAAATCTAATCGTCAAGTTATCAATAGGTAATCTCTCTCTTGTTTAGCAGCTGGTACTAAAATTGAAAAAATATGTTTCGTAATAATCCTTTTCCCAACTATGTTGGGATCGGCTTCTAGTCTAACCGGATGCAGCTGAATACTAGTATTTTACATGAAGCAACTACCTATCTGACCTCCATAACCAAGTTAGGTATTACGATACCCGTTGGTAAGACTGGTTAACAGACTTTCGGGCTTCTGACGACGAGTAACGACTGCTAAAGACCCACGAATGACATTCGGGATCGGCTTAACTTAATAATTTTCAGCTTGTGGTATCTAATTATTAATTTGATGTCGGTACATTCTACTTCTCAAGTTATAGTTTTAACTGTATGAACTAGATCCATCTCTTCAGTGGTAAGTAGGTATATGAATGAAAGATCTGTGATCAGTTTGTGGACTGACTTACCTATAGCTCGTAGATGTGATAGGTTTGAGACTTCCTTTCACTATGCAAACAACACCAGGCACCTTGACACTAGAGGTTGTTAACCGGTGCATTAGATGGGGCACAACCGCACAATTGAGGCCAGTGTGTGAGCGAGTTCAAGAGCAATTTAGGTTCCGTAGGTCAGTTCGCCGAAGGTAACCTTGACATTGACTACAATAGTTACACCTGGAATGTTGTTTTTGTTGAACTATTTCGAAAATCGATAACTTTTGTCTCAGCTGTCCAACCATAATTTTGATAATAATAAAACTACCTTACTCTACCTCTGATTTTTAATTTGCTAAACTAAAGTGACAGCTGCGATCAACCTTTTTGATCAACGTGACATATTTATTTAGTATACATTAGCTGTCATTTTGGTCTAGCAAATTAAAGACAGCTTAATTATTATATGCTAAAGATTTAGAGAGTCCAAAATTGCCGCACAACCAACATAACATGACGTAAGATGGTCATTACGTTTTAGGCAAATAACGTTGCATTTTGTTGCTTATCTTATCACTCACAAGTAAATACATACAGTCCACAAAATACTAACTGCATGATTAAGCGCCATAGTACTGTTCTTACAGGAGTTTGACTACGTCTCTATGTAATTTTGCCTAATTGTATGCACCTCTTCACAGATTTCAAGCAAAGTAACCTACCTACGTATAAGTAAGTTCAAAATTTACAAACAAGTGTTCATAAGCATTTGAACAGCTGAAGTACGTAGTGTTTGAAAATAACTTGTAGCTTGGTCGCGACGGATTTCCAGGAGACAGGAGACACAGACAGAAAAAAAGGAACACCACGTAAATTAAGCGGGCGGAGACGTTGCGCGTGCGCTGCCGTTTCATTCAGGGCTGTTTTAGGTTTCATTTAGTACCTTTGTTGTCGTCTGCGGTTATTTATAACTTTGAGTACAGTAAAATAAGTACCTAGCATTTGATACTTCAAAGGATCTAATATACGGTCTGGGCCGTAGGGCGTAGAGCCATAGACCCATTCTAGAGGATTTATCTGAGAGAAGGATATATTTAACAACTTCTGTATGTTTACTATTCGCTACAAGATACTGAGCGAGTTGCGAAATTTTACTGAAACTGAAATAGGAACATTTACTTTTGCTAAGTTAAAAAGAATATCGATAGTTTCAACAAAAGCGTCATAAGTTCCAAACTGTTGACAGAAGTGTTTTTGAAGTTTATTGATTTCTCTCAGACGACTGCGGCAAGTAATTAGTGAATAGATAGGTATCCTACTATGCTACTAATAGTATAAATGTGAAACTTTGGATGTTTGTTACTCAATCACGCAAAAACGGCTGAACGGATTTGGATGAAATTTGGCACACAGTTAGTTTATAATCTAGATTATCACCTAGGAAAGGTACTTATTATCCGGTAGTACGTTCCCGTGGGATAATTTCCGACATACACGCGGGCGTAGCTGCTGGCAAAAGCCAGGAAGGTAATATTTTGTAAACATTTCATAAACTATATCATTTCCTTTCTTAGTCACTCTTAGGGCGTTTAAAAGATTCTCACATTACCCACCTATGTATAATAACTTATTCCCTCATCATTATGCCTCCTGATTTTATTATGACCCATGCAGAAAAAAAGGAAAGCTGATATATTGAGGCCGAAACAACAGGCTAATTTTCTTAAAAAAACAAACAAATTACCATTCATCATACTAAAGTGGCACCCCTGTTTCATGTCGTTCAAGAAAAAGAGGATGTCACGATAATGTGTGACTGTTGATTGCAATAAGCACTTACTTTGCATCAATTCAGTCAGGACGTCGATTTCAATTTGACCACATCCTGCTTTCTCAAGATATTCTTGTAATTTATTGTTATGAGAGAGTTTTTTAAATCAGCACTCTGACCCTCACTTGTGTTTTGTTCAACTGTTTGCTTTTTTGTACGTGTCGCAAAAGTCAGAGGGAGCCTTTGTGCTTGTAAATCGTTATTGTCCTCCAGGCTTATAAAAAAGGTAGATAAATAATAAATGTGCAATGTTTACAATGTTTGTAATAGGTTACTAGGACGTTAATAGAGGTCAAGTTTAAGGATTTTTTTTTTCTGGATGGGAAATCATCAAATGACCCCTCCCGCTCTGGGTGGAGCGGAAGGGAGTGTCCGTCTCTTACTTACTAAAACCCACCCATGTTCCTTCCTTTGCCCTTTAGGTTCCGGGGTAGCGGTAACCCTTTCGGACAATCCCGCTGAAAGTTTAAGGATTGATTTAATAATTATTATATCCTTTACCCGTCTGAGTGCACAAATGCAACAAACATTGAAAACTGGCGAAATGTGGGAGTTATTATGGTAACTACATTTCTGCCTAACCTTTCAGGAAATACAGGCGTAATATTATGTGTGTAGATCAACTATGCTTGCTTATATGCTTGGTTTACATTTTAGATCAAAGAAACCGACGTTTTTCTTCTCACTCAATGAGCCAAGATTAGATACCTCGCTGGGTTTGAATCCGCAACCTCGTGCTTGACCTCCGGGCCACCACGACATGTCATTTTGATACGGTTTTTGTGTAGTAATCCTATTAAATAAGTAAAGATATGCTTTTCGTATGATATCAGCTATTTAATAATACGCTGAAATAATCTGCATTTCTTGCGTTAGCTGTATAGAGACGATACCTACTTTAATAATTAATCATATTTATTGCACAGATACATCGCAGGATAACGTCCTTTCTAGGAGAATTGTCTGTAAACTCCTCGGATAAGCCCAGGTCCAAATTTTTTTTTGCCCAAACCATGACTTCGATTTTGATCAACATGTAGTCAAAGCGGCCAACGCAAAGTCCAAGTCAAAAGGATTGCGGAGATAGTGTATTTGCACCGGCACGGATTATGCACCAGGGCCAGGTCTCAGCAGTGGGAATATTTTCGAGCTAGCTTCGCTCCACTCGTTTTAGCATCCTATGTTCTTCTAATACTCAAACTTTTAACTTTTTTTGCATATGTCAACAAAACTTCGATTTCTGTATGAATGGATAAAAAACAACCTAATCTTGTTGGAGCGGGATTCTAAAATTTTCGAGCTCGCTCTTGCATCCTACATTATCATACATTTCTGCATACCATGGGGGGCTCATTTAGTTTAGTATTCCGCCACTGCGACCAGAAAACATTGATATGTGTGTGTAGCCAAATTATGTATACCAATCAAACAATCAAACAACTAAAACAGCGCGCCTTTTACAGCTTAGTTTAATATCGGAGCCAGAACATACTTTTTACCAGTTTTTAGGTAAATTCATATTTAAACCATCCTTTTTTAATTACTTTCGTTCTAAAACTTCCGATAATTGTACAGACGCTAGCACATCAAGCTACTAAAATCTGTCAAATTTATTTAATCGATCTCCAACTTTATCGATCTCATTAAGATTCAAGGTTGATTGGAAAAATTTGGCAGTTTCGGGTAGCTTGACCTGCTGGCGTCTGTACGTAAAGTCCGTTTCACAAAAGAAGTCTCGTAGACGCGGCGCCACTGTCGTAGGACGGAATCATAAATATTGATTTATTTATTTATCTCGACATCATATATGAGTAGCAGGCTTGATTATTGGTTAATAAAATGCACATTCTTAAATAGAGAAAGGTGTCTGGGGTATTGGAATGTTGCTAACTATATAATAATAATTAGTTCCACTTATTGCCGCGGGACTTCTTTCGGGAAACGGACTTCTACTCCGTGTGTGTAAGTATTATTATTTGTATAAGTTTCTGAACGATTACTGTGATATGACATAATGACATTGACAGTGACATCTTGAAAGGTGACACTGTGACAGTAACATAACATAGGGTTAGGAACCAGGAACTGTCAGTAACGAGAATTTCGGCTGCTGCTGCGTTCCATAACTCAGTAATTTATTTAATATTATTACTAAGATTTCCTCAAAAATTGACATTCAATAAATCAACACAGCACACAAAAGTACAGTGTAACAAATAACGAAGGCAGTGTCGTAAGTTAAGTGCTCAGCAAACAACAAACATCGAAATAAATGTGATTGATGTATGTAGTGTGATTCATGATATAATGGAAAACCTTTAAAACTGTTTACAGTATCCAAGGTTATGAGGTTTGAAAGTTATATAATGAAAATATTTTCCGCGTTCGCGCCAGTCAGTTGACAATGAACAAGATGTTTGCACCAAATTCATGCTTCCATGTTTCTTCACTTGTCAAGTACCACTGGAAGAGATGTAATCAATGTATGAAGCTGTTATCTTCGCAAGCGCGAGAAAGTCCTTCATCTACCGATGGACCTTGGTCATTGTACTCTCAGAGAGTGGAGAGTGGAGTTCTGAGTAAAGATTCACACCAGGAGACTGTTGTGCAGAACTTACAGAAGGTGTATGAGGAAGTAGTTGCCTTTGAAAGACCTGCCTTACACAGTCAGAGTACAGGTGGGATGTTTAGTTTCTTTAAAAAACAACAGCCTCAGAAGATAATAGCTCCAAATGGACTTTATATATTTGGCAGTGTTGGTGGAGGAAAAACTATGTTGATGGATTTATTTTATGAAACAGTACCGGTAATTTAAAAATCTTTTTTTATTTTGATTTTATTTGTTCTTTGATATCCCAGTTTGAGATAAAAATTCATAATATATTTTTTTATTTCTTTTCTATTTCTAAAGTTCAGTTTTTCTGCAGGTGAATTACTTATAGTTTTGTTGTTAAGATCTTTTGCATTCATTCACTATTTAGAAGAATTTTGCATCACTATTTTCAGATAAAAGAAAAATTGAGAGTCCACTTTAACTCATTTATGTTGAACATCCATGCCAGGATTCATGAGCTGAAGATTAAATCTGGAAAAGGAGCAAGTTCCTTCCGTGATGAGGGCTCGAAACCATTTGATCCAATACCCCCAGTTGCTGCTGACATCACTCAGGAATCTTGGCTCATTTGTTTTGATGAATTCCAAGTAAGTGTATCATTGTGATATGTATAGTAATAGTATGTCAAATAAATTTATAGATGCAAGGTAGGTAGGTATGTTGTTGTAGACACAGTGAAAATAATGTAGCACTGGATCCACTCTCCTGTATTAGTATGAATTGTTTCTGTTTGTGCCGTAATCCCTTTGTTATTGTTTGCAAAAGATGGAGTGCTTGTTTCAATTATAATATAAAAATGGAGACAACATAGAATATTTAAGAATGAATAAAAAAAAAAATAATAAGAATGTGTAGATTTTTTATCATTTTCCTGTTTTGTTTATTTTTTGGATACCTCATTCATTTACCTAAAATTGGATAGAGCTCTAAACTTTTTCCCACTATGTAATATGACTTCTTCTTCGTGTCGCTGGCACAACTGTATTTTAGACCTTGTTGGCCCCTTCACTACTTTCAGGCGTCATCAGTGGCAGTGCAGAGGTCACTGTGACTGCATGTAATGACTTAACTATCCTAAGTTTGTGTTTCTTTTATTTGTAGGTAACAGATATTGGGGATGCTATGGTATTAAAACGACTATTCACACAACTATTTGACAATGGCTGTGTTGTAATAGCAACTAGTAATAGAAAACCTGATGATTTGTACAAAAATGGACTACAGCGGTCAAACTTTTTGCCATTTATACCTGTGTTAAAATCTCATTGTAACATGGTTCAATTAGATTCAGGTGTTGACTATAGATTACGGGGAACTGGCACAAAATATAGTAAATACTTTCTGTAAGTACAAAATTATCACTGCATGTTTTGAGCTGAATATCTGTGAGCAAAAATATTTATATATTTTGGATGGGCCTAAAATATAGAGCCACCAATTTGCACTGGGACCGTGTGGTGGATTATGGCCCATTCCCTCTCACAGAGAGATGGCCTGTGTCCCTGGAGTGGGAACATTATAGGCTGATTATGCTATCTGTTAAGAAAAACACTTATATATTCTGAGGGGGGGTAGTATTTATTTAATAAGTGGCTGTTTGTATCATATCAATGTAGTTGATGGGAATATTTTGACCATGTTCAATGTGTATAAGCACCCCGTTTGTTTTTTCTTTATTAAACATACTATTATACCAAAGTTTCAAATACTTAATACCCTTTCTTTTGCTAACCATTAAGGACAATTATTTTGCCATCAAATTGAATGGTTAACCAAACAATTAAACCCATTAGCCATAACAATTAAATTGATTACAGAAACAGTGAGCTCACTCCTGAGAACAATGCAGTGGACAATTTGTTCAAATTCTTAGTATCCAAGGAGAATGACACAGTGAGGCCTCGTGTGATCAACATTATGGGTAGAAATGTTAAGTTTGCAAAATCTTGTGGAAGAATTCTGGATTCCACTTTTGAAGAGTTGTGTGATAGAGTAAGTAAATAATCTAGGTAAAGATGATACATGGTTCTGGTTATAAAATAAAATCATAATCCTCCCTTCGGCTTTGCCATGGTTGGGTAATTAAAAATAGCGTTTCTACCCAAACATGTTCAATGATTTTTGTTTTAATCGCACTTTGCCTAGCAGCAGGACAACATAGGTTCAAAAAAAAACTCTGACGATATTTCCTTCTGTTTGTAATTATAACAAAATGTTATACATATAATTAACCTATATTGTCCCACAGCTGGGCAGTGTTACAGTATAGGTTAATAAAATGCACCATCAATATTTGTTTCTGTTTCAAATTTTAACAAAATGTTATATTACTTTGCAGCCACTAGGAGCTAGTGATTATCTTGTGATATCTAAGACGTTCCATACTGTGTTCATTAGAAACTTGCCTCAATTATCAGTAACAATGCTGAGATCTCAACTAAGAAGGTTTATTACGCTTATTGATACACTTTATGACAACAGAGTTAGGGTAAGTGCAAATTAACTTAACAATAGAGCACTAATTCACACTGTCAGACTATTCAATAAGTAATTTGTGTATTATTATATCACTTTACAGGTGGTCATCGCAGCAGATTGTGAGCCAAAAGATCTGTTTAAAACAGATGTAAAAACGGACTTCGTTGATGCCGATAGAGCACTGATGGACGATTTGAAGATTACAAAAGATTCAGTAAGTTAACAAAGTTACGCCATTTGCATTTTCGGATATTTCCGATTAAGTACACATTTGACAAAGACCATTATTGGAAATTAAAAAAAAAATGAACACCATTCTTATTAAAAAAAAAAAAATAAAGATGACCAAAAAATGTATGCCTAGTCTTATAAAAGCATGTGTACCTACGCGTTTAATTGGATTACGTTGGGAAAATTGCAGTCAGCCAATAATATAGACTGACTTCAACTTTGCAAAATTATACTCCTATAGCTTTTACTTATGAAGACATCCTTGTTTATAGGACGATGCCAATGCAGCGATATTCACGGGCGAAGAAGAAATGTTCGCGTGTGACAGGAGTCTTTCCAGGATAATGGAAATGCAAACAGAAGAGTATTGGGAGAAATGGGGCAAACATCTTAATTAATGTTGCGAATTAAAATTCATTATTAGTAAAATTTTATAATGTGTTCATTATAGATGTATTGTTTTCAAGTGAGATGTTGCAAATGTTAGCAGTAATACCTAACGAAGTGCCTATATTAGATTATGTGTTACGTAATGATTATCCTACCTAAGGTACTTATACAATAAACATCAGTATTATAACATTCTCATGTTATTCAGAATTATATTCTATAGTTCCATGATGTTTCCAAGTTGTGTTATATTTTGTAAAATATATTGTACAGTTATGTTAAAAGTATATTTTTATTTTGTTAGTAATTTATTATTTGAAAATAAAGTTGAATTGACAATTTAATTCTTACTTTTATTTTTGTTGCCACAGAGTATACTACCTAGATACAAATAAAAGCAAGGCGCAATGCTTTTTTACTACATATTAAACTTTTTATAACAAAATTATGTTCAGTCATATGGGTGCTTACCACCAGCTCTTTTAGCAGGGCAGAAGTTGAACTGCACTGCTTTTTTGTTTTTTGTACTTTTGAACTTTGACTGAACCGAATATTACCGACCAGTTCTTGTCGGCAACACTGTTGACGATCGTGAAAAAAAAAAGTTGACGACAAGGCATTACTGGTGGCTTACCACCACCTCTTATAACAGGGCAGAAGTTGAACTGCACTGCTATAAGAGCTGGTGATAAGCCCCCTGATCGGGAATATTCTATCTGAACGTCAATGATAACATTTTGCCATGAACACCTTGTTAATACTGCCGTACGGTTTTAACTTGCATTCATAATTATGTTCGAGCTGCCAAACTGGCGTCGCTTCGTTGGTACGAATTTGAAAAGGCAGTTGCAGTTGCATAAGGCACGGCAACATCGTACCTATGTGTGCAAATAGCTTAGGTCATCCTTTAATAACTCCATTCAAACATGTCATGTACCGACACCACTAACAACAAAAGCATTTAGTAAACTTATCAAGGAAAAAGGCACTTATTGAAAAACATATAAAGAAAAGAAATTTATTTACGGCTGATTAGTTTATTTGTTTTCAATGAAGGCTTATCTAATCGTACATATGGCTGTAATACTCTTGATACACTTGGATGTATGTTTCTTTTTCGGAGGGCGTCATCTGTGCTATGACGTCATCGTCCACGCTTGTAAGTGGCACCGTTTTGCCGTTGACCAACACAGAGGGCGCGTTGTCATCGGTATCAGAGTCTTCACTTTCCATTTCAGCTGAAACATGACGAGACAAAACGTGAACAAGATTATTAAAATTAGTAGTTTTAATGGTAGTCAACATCACGTCCCTATTAACTTAATATCGCCTTTATTTCATAGTACAGACGCCAGCAGGTCAAGCTACCCGAAACTGTCAAATTTTCCCAATCAACCTTGAACCTTAATGCTTTAGCGATAAAGTTGAAAATCTATTAAAGAAATTTGACAGATTGTAGTAACTTGATGTGCTGGTGTCCGTACTAAGGACGGTTTTCGCAGTTCAAGTACTGACTGACGTGCATTCGACCGAAAGTATTATTTTTTATAAGTATATCTGTGTGTTCTTACCAACTGCAGCCATTTCGTCTTTGAGTTTATATGGGTCTTTTGATTCATTGTCGCTGGAATCTGAACTATCGGGCTCGATTCCCTTCAGAGCGTTCGTTGCTGCATTGTTGCCTGTAATTAAAAAACGGGTTGTCAAAAATATACATTGTTTTCTTTTTTCGGGTGAATAATGGATTTTTTTATGAATGGTAATCATCACCAGCTTATGAAAGTCTACTGTTTGAGATAGGCATCTCCAATCGATCGCTGATACTTTGCGAAGATCATCGCTGCCCTTGCTTGAGAGCATCCTACCATACCTTTGTCAATCGCACTAGAACACATTACCTACACTTGCTCCATAGGAAACGACCAATTGAAACCGTGCACCTAGCTTCTGTTTCGTTTCATAAGTGCCCATGTATGTATGTTTATGTGAAATAAAATATTTTGATTTTGCTCTGTGCATATTTTATGGTTTACGGCCTTTCTCTAGCTCACAGACTTTTTTCTGTGTGGATAATAATGCCTAATATCTATCTACATGTATTTCTCCGTATCCTCACCAGTATTTTGTTTCTCATGAGCGAGCAGGACAGACATAATGTCGTCGTTCTTCTCTTTTCCGGCTGTTTTCGCATTACTTGCATTGCTGGCTGCTTTCTCCAGTGCGGCATCCGTCGAATGCACGCTGTCACTCTGTAAATGTATAAAGAATACAATTTAGTCTCTGGTTTTGTATGAGGCAGAATCATGATCATCCAAAAATCGCGTTGATCCGTCGAGGGGATCTGGTGTTCCTCTACGATGCTATGATAGTTTCGAATTCTGTTTTCTCCGGATTCTTATTAGCTACTCTTGAGGTTTAAAAAAAGTGATCCTTGTGCCTTGTCTCGGGGACAATTTTTGGCAGCGACAGCAATTACCTCAGTTCCACGACATAGAATTATGTATGGAATGAAGCAAACCGCCCGATCTATAGAACCTATCGGGCTTTCGATGGTTTTCCTAACACTGACTCGCAATTAGTATATACTCAAATTATGTTTATTTGTTAAACATAATATGCAATATAATAATTTCCAATCCAAATTCTTATAGAAAAATTTACAAACACTATAAATATACTTTATTATTTATTATAAAAGTAACCAGTCACCGCCAGCTATTAAACAATTAAATGGAAATTATGTATAAAACAAAATTTATAATGTATTTTATAAGAAGGCGTTTTTTGTGCGCAAAATTAAAAGATGGAAAGGGGCCGCATGGGTGGTATGAAAAAAATATGCAAAAATATTATTATGCACAAAATGCTACGCGGTATGGGGGTGCTTGTAGGCATGATTCTAATTTCTTTGGCGCATGGGACGGATGAGTCACATTACAAATAGTCCGCCGCCAAAATCCTTGAGGGATTGACGAGTTTACTATCCGCGCGCGCGCCCTTCGTAGTATTGTTATAGTTTTTATTTTGTGGACATTGTTTTGTTTTAACTTTATTTTTGTAATAAATAGAAAATAAAGAAAAAAATCGAGTGTGCTTATGACCACACGACTGAATGAAACTTCTTTCTCAAAATATTAATTCATTAAATTGTTCAAAACGAAATAGAATTACGAAAAATAACCAAAGAATCACCGTTCGCGTAACGCTAGTAAACTCGCAAACGAACTACTGACTGAGATATACATATTTCACTTACTAGCTATAAGAGAAAGAGAGGAAGAAAATGTGCACGCGCACTGCTCTCTCTTGCTCCTACACTGTGATACAGACAACACTGTGCTTAGATATACGGAACGTATTTGGCTATGAGAGGAAGAGAGAAAGAAAATGTGCGCGCGCACTGCCTTCTCTTGCTTATATCCCCCACTCAACTCCCGTTCGCCTCGCCCGATCACACTTTTCGTAACGCTTACGTCACGCGTTCGCCAGCTTACTCCCCAAGTCAAGCGTGCGTAAAGAAGTTTCACTTCAAAAATATTTATTGCGACTCGTACAGGAAGAGAATAATAACAATATGAACAGGACAGTAATAGGTAATAGGAATAGGATATGTTAATAATACGATGGTACATTAGTGAAGGTGGTGTGTGTGACAGTTCTGAGTTCATGCGAAATCAGACGCTTAAATAATAATTATTGTTATTTTCATTGTGTTATTGTTTCCAAGATGCCTCAAATCAATTTCACATGGTCGGAGTACACCGATATGATTTTGATTTATGGAGAATGCCACCATAACGCAGCGCTGGCGGTACGAACATACCGAGGAACATTTCAGTGGAGATTTGTAAAGTTTATTTGTGATTATTTCATAAAACAATACCATAAGTATGTTGTTACAATGTTGATTTACTGTCGCACCACGCGCGTGTAGGTCCACAAGTAGGTATTCATTCGTACCTCTCGTAGGTACGGCGCGTGCTCTGCCGGCGCCGCGGCGTTGCCGCTTTTACAGGTCAGTAAACTAATATTATAAAGGATGATTTATTTTTTTACCAATTATAACGCCATTTATTTTGTTTGAAAAATGCATTTTCTTAATTTTAGTAAAATTATCTATTTTATTATTTTAACGGACTGATATCAACTTGTAATACCTGCTGTACAATTTAATGCGATAACCTAATCGCCACGCTGTATAAAAAACTTTTTGTTCTTGCAATTTTCTGTATTGACTAACTGATAAGGTCAGACAATTCCGAAATAAAACGCACGTTATGCGTTTAATTAATGCGATATCGGAAGATACTACGCCGCAATTTAGGTCATGTCACAAGTACTGACTTGACCTTAATTCTGGCGTAACCGTTTTGCAAAATAACTCCACTGTAAGTAATTGTACTTACATCATCATCTGCCTAGCCTTTTCCCAACTATGTTGGGGTCGGCTTCCAATCTAACCGGATGCAGCTGAATACCAGTATTTTACATGGAGCGACTGCCTATCTGACCTCCACAACCCAGTTACTGGGTAATACGATACCCCTTGGTAAGACTGGTTGTCAGACTTTCGGGCTACTGACGACCCGTAACGACTGTCAAAGATCCACGAATGACAGCCGGGACCAACGGCTTAACGTGCTTTCCGAGGCACGGAGGGGTTTTGGTATGTGAAGATGGTCACCCATCCACGGACCAACCGCGGCAAGCGTAGCTTAACCTGATCGATCGACCCGTGCGGTTGTTATTACTTAGCCACAAGCCCCAGTACAAGTAATTGTACTTACAATGGAGTTATTTTTAAAAAACAGTCGGTGTATCTCATTAAGATAATAAGCTTTACAAGAGGTGGTTCTAGTACAGATGATTTTTTAGGACATTTTTATGTGCATGGAAGGAATGCAATGCCTTGGGCATCTTTTGCGATTTGTCAAAGGTCCAGGAGATCTTTTTCCATTTTAATAGAATGCGATTGAAATAGAAAAGGATCTCCTGGATATACAGTAACAATGGGGTTCCCACAGGGCTCAATTCTTGGTCCTTCCTTGTTTCTTATTAATATGAATTACTTGCCTTACCTCATAAAGGATAATCACGATATAGAGTTCTTTGCGGATGACACTTCACTCTTGTTTAAACTTAAACGTCAGCAGCTGGTTACTGACGTTGTAAATAGCGCGGTCACAAATTAATATATATTTTTATATACCTACCATTTGATATTTGATGATTATTATATATACAATGACATGCCATGAATATTTACTTTGTAAAGTCTTTTATAGTAGTATATATTGTGAATGAGAGAGGCTGTGTGGATCTTTTTTTATCATTTAGTTTTAATTATAATCTGGCAGTTTGAGTACTTTATGTGGCTGTGGCCTACCTAAATGACCTTTGTTTGGTATTGTTCGTCGAGTCGTTGAGCTCTTTAAGTTCTGAGTTGAGCTACATGATTAGTGACAAGTGCGTACACTGACTGGACGGGCCCACTCAAACCTGTATGGTTCTTTCCTCGAAAGACCATCTCAGACATTAACCTGCATGGTCCTCAGATGGCCTTACCAAGATTATGTCTGGACTTAAGAGACTGTACCTCCGATTTTATTTCGGTTTTTCAGGGCTCATATAACTTTAAAAGTCAATTTTGTGTATTTTTAACCAATTTACAGAAATATATATCATTTAGCTTTGAAATACAGTAGGTAGTAAAAACGAGAATTCATGAATGATGAAGTGTCTCGCTGTGGAGGCTAGGGTCAGTCAAGATAACAGTCTGTTTGTCAACATTTTTGAGCGGGTGAAAATATGGCAATACAAGTTTCTTGCCTGTGACATACAATACACCTGACTTCTGACGTTTCATAAGTGCCTCTGTGTGGTGTAAGTGAAATAAGATATTTTGCATTTTAGAATAAAATTAAAGAACAAATAACTATGTTTCTTCAACTTATGGGATGCCTCGGTCAATTACATCGCGCCGTTTAACCTTGTTAATCAGGTTTTAGCGTCTTAGACACATTTTTGGCCAAATGTACTAGACAACAGAAAAATATGCAGCATGTTTAAAATATAATAAAAAAATGTTTACTTGGTCATTAGTAACGATGGTACTCTCCACCATCCATACAGGCCGCTCTTTGCGCAGCGCACTGGTGTCGTTAGCGTTGTCCGCTTCGCCGATTGTGACGTCAACGCGAGTTTCCTCAACCAGCATGCCTTGGTTGCGTGTCGCCTCGCCTGACCATTCCTGGCCAGGGGGACGTTGGGCCATCATCTTTGAGTTCAATCTGAAAGAAGGTTTTACTTTTAGTGTAAAGCTACCAAGGGGTATCGTGTTACCCAGTAACTGGATTTGTGAAGATCAGATAGAGATTCGCTCCATGTTAAATACTAGAAGTTAGCTGCAGCCGGCTAGATAGGAAGCCGACTCCAACATAGTTGGGAAAAGGCTAGACAGATGTTCGCGTAGACACACCGTCGCAGTCGATAAGATCAATATGTGTATACTGCTCAGTGCCCAAAGCTGGTTAGTCGCTGAACAATAAATATCCCGGTTCGATCTATTCAAGAACATTCAACAGGAAAAATCGGAAAAGCCTTGGAAAATTGTAAAGAGAAAGCTTTTGCCAGATTTCGAGATATTCCGGTTCATTAGTTCCTATAACCATGCAATACATATAATATCAACACATTAATATTACAAGTCAAAAGAAAAAAAACATTTTTCAAATGTTTTTGTGAATGCACACACACATAACATTGGATGCCTATGGGATATACCACGTCGAGGTTGACCGTACAAGCCGAATAGCGCCATCCTTTTTTCGTAACGGAACAATGCAGGGCTTTCATTGTTAGTCGAACCGGGACATGAACGCATGACTTCACGAACATTTTAAAGTAGAAGCATGCATGAGGCGATGACAACGGAGAGTAAAAAAAAAATGATAAGGTACCCTCTGATCGTGTTGATGTCAACTGGCTCTGGTTCTAATATCTCTGGCGACAGTTTGATGCCTTCGACCTCTCGCAGTAGAATGTACAGTGTTTCTAACTGTTCGTTGAATTTGGCCAGTAATAATCTGGAGTCTTTCTTCGGCAGCGCCGACTGGTCCTCCTCTACGACTTGGTTACAAAATGTACAACGGAACTCTTGTGTCATCATATCGTACAACTGGTCTGCCTGAAAATACGCAGATAAAAAACTTTAGGCATGCCATGCCTTATTTTTATTGTATCTATTATACGTCACTACGTAGGTCCCAGGTAAGTGCGTAATTTTTTAGCCTGCTAATGTAGTTATTTTACAACAAGACAGCCCAGCAGCTAGAGTGGACAACTAACGAGTCAATTAAATGTTAAATATTTTAGGATAATACAGCTAAAGGCCTTGTGTTTTTTTTTACGGATAAGGCAATGGTTTGATAACTATCAAAAAACGAGTGTATATTAAGTAACACAATTATCATACAGTTCTTGTAGGACCTCTGCGCTGCCACTGACGACGCCAGGGAAGTTGCAAGGTTTTGGGCCAACAATATATAAAATTCAGTCGTGCCAGCGACACGAAGAAGAAGAAGTTATGCACGTGGAATCATACGATTTTATGTTCTAAACTCTGGATGATAAAATTACGGAGAGAATTTTTTATTTATTTATCAAAGCAAATTATTTTCAGGGTTTCTTCCCGTCTCTTCTTCATAGGATTAGAAAACGACCAATTGCAACATTGCAACTAGCTTCTGACGTTTCATAAGTGCCAATGTAGGTTTTGTGAAATAAAATAATCTAAACTAGGTAGACTTACTTCAAGATCTGTGAATGTCTTCCCACATGATGGGCATTTGAAACTGGCGCGACTGGTAGCGTCACGTTCCTCCGTCTCCATACGTTTGCGCATAAGATCTAATTTGTATTTAACTACGTTCACGAATGTTTTGTAATTAATAAAATAATAGTTTACTTTCTGTGCTTTTCCGTCCGGTCCTGGAAATAAACAGATGAAGAGGTGGAAAATGTGAATTGCTTTGATTAAGCAATCCTCTCGTTGGATGGCTTGTCCATCTGTTTATCAGGGAATTTGGACTGAAAGTCATTTGAAAACGTTCATGGTCGTTACCGTCACAGCTGAGCGACTGGGCGCTACAGTTGAGCGGTTTTATTTAGGTATGAATGGAAAGCAGCACTTTAAATAACTGGCATCTTAGTACATGACTCGAGGTCTGAGTCATCTTATATTATTATAGTTTACTAGCAGCGCCCCGCGGTTTCACGCGCATAAGTCTCGATCCCGTGGGAATATCGGGATAAAAGTAAGTCATATGTGTTAATCCTGGTTATAAACAATCTGTGTGCCAAATTTCATCCAAATCCGTTTAGTACTTTTTGCGTGAAAGAGTAACTAACATCCATACATCCATACAAACTTTCGCGTTTATAATGTTAGTAGGATATATAGCAACAACTCACGCTTTTTCTTATAGGAGTAGGCAGAAACCTACTTACCATCTCTTTTGCTTCGTCCACGTACAATTAGCAAGTATTAAGGGTGATTTTCGTAGTGGTTACCACTAATGTTCGGTTGATTGTACACACATCCCCTTGGTTGCTAGTAGGTACTACGCACAAACCTGAAGGCCAATTCTCGTAATTAAAATCGTTCAAAATCTAGTCGCAGTCTCATCTCGGCGACAAATAAATGTCAAAAATGTAAGGACAGTTATTTTTGACAGATTGAGACTGAGATCTGACTGTGAACGTTTTTAAAATTACGAGAATTGTCCCTCTGATACGATTAAGTAGTTGTTTATAGTACCTGTTTCCATTTTTAATCTCACTTGGATGAATTTATCGTTTTTTAACGTGGCTATTCGGGCCCTCAACATTTTCCTTTCGAATTTTAATAGTTCGCAAATGTCATCCTCTTTCATACCTGAGGAAAACGAAGATAAATTAAAATCGATATCATAGGCGTAATGTCTTTTACAAAATAAAACCTTATTATTGTGTTTAGGTTTCCATTGCAGTAGGTAGGTAGATGAGCAGTGGTGGCCCAGTGGCAAAGAGTACTATAAGATATGCCCAGTGGTAACGGCCGCGTCATACGAGTTGCAGGTCGTAGGCTCGAACCCAGACAGGCGCTTTACATTATTTGAATTATTTCATCACCACTGCTCTCAAAACGGTGAAGGAAAACATCGTGAGTAAACCGGCATGCCATAGAACCAAAAATTCGAAGATATGTGACATCTGCCAAGTCGCACTGGGCCCGCGTGGTGGATTTTTACAAAATATATGATAAATAAAATGGTATTTACATACAGGGATTTCTCACGAGCATGTCGACTATGAGAGCATCCTCAATCGTATAAAAGCCTCGAACAACAAGTCGTGCCAACTGCTTCAAGCTGCTGGGCACTTCAGTCACCAACCGTTCCTCAGTCATATTATCTGAAATAATTAATTGCGTGATGAAAGGAAGGGATCATAATGACGACTGTGTAGTTAGATTGCACCTTAGTAGATAACACATCGCATCTATACCTAACACATTAGCACCAAAGCAGTGGCTTATTTCTTATGCTATTCAAATATAAACTTTATCTGGAGTACGTTAAAGTGCAAACGAGCACGTAGCCGTTTGATCTCGGCGTCGAAGTTTGTTCAACTGTAAACTTTATGACATTGATTTTAAAGTGTATTTTTAATGTCATTCATATTATTCGATATGTAGGTAATGGATTTATGAGTTGCAGTATTCTTGCTACGAGGAATATACAATGAAAAGCAACCTTGCTTGATCAAATATTTTTTGCTCTGGGCTAATATTCCTGATCAATAACACCTTGTCGTCAACACCTGACGATCGGGCAAAAAAAGTTTCATTCGTTCAGTGTTGATGAACGGGACTATTCTTTTATTATGTACGTTTGCCCAGCACGGCCCCTCAGAATTTGCATTTATGGTGTACACCATTGCAATGTACTCGCCTCTAGCAGTATATGTACCGATTTCTTTTTCAATGTACCTCTATACTTTTGAAGAAATATGCAAAAAAAGGTGGCCGTGCCAGCCAAACGCTTTCAGCACGGCCCCCCATGTAACTTGAATAATACATACCGTATTAACAAATGTCTATAACTCAAGAAATGTACTCTATTAATACGTTATATGTGCCGCAACAGTTATTGTGAATTCATAATAACAAATAATATATAGATGTGGATAAGGGGCCGTGCTGGAAAAAATCATTTTAAGAAATATCTAAAAAAGACAAAACATACTTAGCCAAAAACTATTAAAAAATAATTGAAGTTTAGCAAGTAACATATGTACCGCATTGATTTCTCATACAACTTGTTATATTGTGAAAAATAAATCTATTTAAGTTCATTCAGCACGGCCCTCTATAGTTGCCTATATCTTTTTAAATAAGCCGTGTATGTTTACAAAATTCGACTTCCTGAATAATATATAGGAGTACATTCCTTTCAACTAAATTGCAATTCTGCTGTATCAATACTTTAGAAGATAAATTCAATCTAAAATATACATACATTAAAACTGATGGGGTGACCATGATTCTACATGAAAATAGGATAAAAAATACTGCTTAAATTGAGTAAATCTTTATTAAAATAAACAAATCAACAATATGGTAAAATATATAACTAATAAATTACCCAATAGCGGACAAATTTTAAACTTTGAGAAACATTGAATATTTTGTTTTTTTTAGCATTTCTCATTCTGAATAACATTTATTTAAACATATTATAAGTTGTGTTTTTTCTAGGGGAAGGTTATAAGCACGCTTTATATATTTTTTATTTCTACCACGCGAGCCGAACCGTAAGTTAAAGCTAGTCCACTTAGAAATTCGTTTATTTAATATATTATCCCACTAGATAGGCTTTGAGGAAAAGAAAACGATTAATTACTTGACGCCAAGAATCAGTTATTTTTATTTTTAATGTTTTTTGATGGGTACCTATACCTACCCTGTGTCATTCTCACAATTAAGACGAATATAACGACATCTCTCAAGTTGAAATTAATAAAGCCGTTTAGACTACAAAGCGTGCCAAAGAAATGAAGGTTGCTACATATCTACATTCATTCACTCGAAAAACCTTACCGTCCTTCTGGTACAGTCGGGTAAAAAGAATGTTTATTTCAATGTAGTCACATAATTTAATTAATATAAGTACATAAATATAGAACATTTATGTACCTACCTACCAAATATATGAAATCATGGTCACCCCATCAGTTTTAATGTATGTATATTTTAGATTGAATTGGACGTAGTTAAACGTAAAGGATCCACCCCACATAGACTTAGTTTTGAGATATTCAAGTTTTAAGTTCAGATCGTGTTTCGTCTTTGATTCTCTACTTTAACTTCCTGGTGTTGGTTTTAAGTAAAGGATAAATAGATACATTTTAATTTTATTAATCTGAAGTCCGACTTTATGACATATTTTTCGAGATAATTACAAAATACGAGGATGGATCCTTTTCATTAAAATACTATTTTAAAAGCCCAGTATAATAAACACATTAAGCCTTAAGGATCCAAGTTTTAAAATAAAACAAAAACGCCAAATTTATAAGGAATTATGACAGATTTGTATGTTTTAAAAAATAAAACTTCATTATAGTCTAATATATCTTTAATTTTCAATCACTGCCATGTCACTCAATACCTTAAATTACTAGCTTAGTAAGTATATAGATCTTAGACCAAAACACTAAAATAATAAATATATTTATAATTATGTAAATACAAATTTTAATAATAATAGTATCAAATATGACTTCAAAATTAAGTAAATTCTATATTTTTGGCTTTAACTTAACTATCATTTTCATATTCAATTGGAAAATCAATCCCATCCCCGTAACCATCAACATCATCAATAACATTTTTATTGCCTGTAAGTGATTTATAAAAAGATAAGCAATCTTTTGGTATTAAATCAAACATTGATTTAAGGTCATCCAATTTTGCTTGCGGAATCTCTTTACCATTTGGCCATAATAAAATTAAATCATCTTCCAAAATTTCTAAAGTTTTGCCTTTAACTCTCTTTTCTATGTTTAACTCCTGAAACTCTTCACTATCTGTAGTCTTCATATATATAGAGTATGGTTTTTCTTTATTGATTTGTATTTCTTTGGTTTTAAGCCAGTTGACTTTATCCTTAGTTATAAAAAGTTTTCTGTTTACTATCTTTTTTTCTATTTTATTGGTACTTAGAAAGTCGTCTGACTTCATTCTGTAAACTTGTAATGGTTTCTTTTTCTTGCAGCTTTTGATAACATTCAAATATTCTTCAGCAGTATAAATTCTATCATGATATTTGAGCTGACTTTCAATTTTAGAAAAATCTGTATCGTTCGGGAGAAACGTGTGGCCTGATTCCAGATACTTTAGTGTTATAGTTTTGAGAGAGGCGTGGGAGCTTAGCACGGATTTCATCATTAAAACCATTTTTATATTTCGGTTTTGACCCCCACAGCAATCGCTCCATAAAACAAGGTGTTCTTTAGGACCCATTATATGTTTTATGTAATTTATGAGGCAAGACCCAACATCTTGTGCCCCACGGCCAGCTTCACCTTCGAGCCACACATAGCAGTAGCCATTGTCACTAGAACCTGCATGTATTCCGCAGTTATAAAGCCATAATTGGCGTTTATAAAACACTATGCTTGTGGGAATCCGAGGGAGTGGAAGTGTCTTTTCCATGTCATATGTTAGACATTCAAACTTCTCGTCTGTGGTCGCCTTTTTCAAATCATCATTCATGTTTTTTCTTAAGGTCTCAGCTCGGTCAAGATGCTCCTGCTTTTCCATTTGAAACTTTGCAGCTTCAGTTTCCGTGGCATTAGCTAATTTTATGCGCAGCGTATCGCATTTATTGCAAGTGTCTTTTTTTAAAGTTTTGCAACGCAAGTTGAAAAAATTATTAAAAATACTTTTTAATGTAGCAATACTTGCTGGCTTTTTACTTTCCCCATATGCATTTTTATATTGTTCTACATATAATTCATAAATTTTTGGCACAGTCATCCCCAATTTTAAATATTGACACCCATTATTTGTTTCTCGTCTATAATGAGATTCATATTTCGGTAGAGACTCAATAACTTGTTTTATAAAATCAATGTCTTCCTCAGAAGTTTTGTTCCAACCACCAGACTGTCCTCTTCCATCTTTTATTATCCCCTTCCTAAAGTTTTTTAGACATTCGTCTACTTTTTTTGGCGTTATTTGAAAATTGTTTACGAACATTTCACGGCATACTTGAGTGCCTCCTATTGTGTAAATGCGGCTGAACTGTTTCGTATTAGATTTGTCAGGTTTCTTGTCATTTCTGCAGTATGATCTTTTTTTTGGTCTTTCAGAAACACAATTCACTACATATAATAACCGAGCCTCGTATGATTCCAAATTAATATATTTTTCGAATTCTTCTTGTCGTTTTTCCTGCCCAATAAGGTTAAAACACTCTTTTTTACAGTTGCAAACATAATCTTTAAATATTTTTGATTCAATAAGTTTTTTGTTGTTATGGTAAGGCAAGTTCGCATATTTTCTTTCTTTTCTTTGTGCAACAGTATGGTCTTTGTGGATGCGTTTTCGCCCCCTTCTGGGACGACCACGTAGCATTTGTGGACTGTTTTGATCGGAATGCATTTCTATATCTTCTGCAATGTTAATTGCCGCTGCTTCAGCAGTATCTATATTGGTGTTCAAGTTCTGCAGTGAATTATTATTGGAAGTACTAATGCCATAAAGGGTGTTTCGACTTATTTCACAAGTTTCCTGATTTTCTTTGTTATTATGAACCACAGCTACAACTTTAACTTTTTTCGATTTAAGTGTCAATTTCTCGCTATCACTATTTTCTTCGCTATCTGGCACGTAGTCCGTATCAGTATCTGCACTGAAATCGGTTTCTTGTTCATTATCTATTAAACTTCGAACTATGTACCTCTCTTCTTCTATTTCTACGTCTTTTGAATAATCTATTTTTGGCGATGAAATTATATCATCACTCAACGTTTGCAATAGATCTAGAGTATCTGGAGACATAGTCCGAAGAGGAGACGATGTTTCTTTTCTACCTACCAAGAAACAAATCAAATATTTTAATTTTTGTCATGACTTAATATTTCACACTTAAGTGTTAAAAAGAAGAGACTTACTTTCAGAAATGACCTCAGTGTGAAGGATATTTCTTACTAATGGGGTTAAAGGCGAGTATAACGGCGCCGCTGGTGATTCTACAAAAAATCGTACAAAATTTATAAAATTGGCAAACTATAGACATGCATTACAAACATTTTATGAGTTAAATACTTACCGCTGCATAAAGTATCATTATATTCAACAACAGCATCATTATTTTCAGGAACAGCAGTAGCTGTTAAAGC
Source organism: Apamea monoglypha (assembly GCA_911387795.2). Lineage (NCBI taxonomy): Eukaryota > Metazoa > Arthropoda > Insecta > Lepidoptera > Noctuidae > Apamea > Apamea monoglypha. Next base: position 10,136,265 of record OU426918.1, read on the forward strand.
AGTTGTTATTGGAAGCACTGTTACGCAATCATCCTCTGCAAAACACCCCATAATAATTTAATGTTTTTGGAAAAAGAAGCAGTGAGTCACATAAAAGAGCAATGTTATGGTTGCAAGTAAAAGGAATGAAATAAATAGGTACTTCGATAAAACTTACTATCGCGTAAAGAGTTACCACTGTCAGTACCAGTACCATTTAACAAATCCATTACCGGCTGCACCATTGTGTTACTGATAGCTAAAACAAGGATAAGCATTAAAGCAATAAGTTGCATAACAATGTATTTACGAGTTAGGTTAATTTATTATTTTTTACTTACACGTATTTCGTTCTGTGTGAATACTTGAATCCCCCAACGCGTTCTTTATAATTTTTTCAATCCTTTTCATATTAATTTGCTAAACAATGAATTTATTATGTAAAAAACCCGAGACCACAATCTAATCACGCGCAGGCGAGACAACGAACGTGTACGAACTTGAATGAAATCAGTGTTGCAAAGTTTCGTATGTTCCATTTCCAATATCATCAAAATTATTTATTAATCAATATTCTTATTTCTACATCTCTAATAAATTCTATAACTACAATAAATCAGTTAGTAATATTATATTACTCTGCATCCACTCTTTAGTATATGTTATTGAATAAGATATAATTAATTAACAGGATCTAAGCGCCTTGTTTCCGATTCAATATTTTAATCTAGTCACACAATGAACTGCAATACAAAGATCCACGTTACTTGGATCGTTATCAATGTTTAGCTCGGTTATATTTAATAAAGTTATTGAATTAAGCGATAACGATCCATGTAGGATGGATCGTTATCGATATTTCACTAAGTCGGTTTAGGTTACGATATTAAATAAAACGAAAACAATCCATGTGACATGGATTGTTTTCGTTTAATTATATCTTTAGAATAACAATGGTCCAAGTAGTTTGGATCGTTTTAGTAATATGTGATTTGGCATATTTTCGTAATTAAAATTTTCTCAATAACGATCTAAGTAGCTCGGATCGTTACCAATAAAAAACAATAATGACCTGACATTCATGTGGGTTGGTAACGTATGGTCATTATAACATGATGCGTTGGAATTTTACTTGGATTGTTTTTGTGATATTAAAGTTTTAACTACAAAGAATGTTTTGGTATACACAACTCATTTTCGCTCATAGTGTGGGTTGGATCCTTTCCGTTTAACTATGTCCAATTTATCTTCTAAAGTATTGATACAGCAGAATTGCAATTTAGTTGAAAGGAATGTACTCCTATATATTATTCAGGAAGTCGAATTTTGTAAACATACACGGCTTATTTAAAAAGATATAGGCAACTATAGAGGGCCGTGCTGAATGAACTTAAATAGATTTATTTTTCACAATATAACAAGTTGTATGAGAAATCAATGCGGTACATATGTTACTTGCTAAACTTCAATTATTTTTTAATAGTTTTTGGCTAAGTATGTTTTGTCTTTTTTAGATATTTCTTAAAATGATTTTTTCCAGCACGGCCCCTTATCCACATCTATATATTATTTGTTATTATGAATTCACAATAACTGTTGCGGCACATATAACGTATTAATAGAGTACATTTCTTGAGTTATAGACATTTGTTAATACGGTATGTATTATTCAAGTTACATGGGGGGCCGTGCTGAAAGCGTTTGGCTGGCACGGCCACCTTTTTTTGCATATTTCTTCAAAAGTATAGAGGTACATTGAAAAAGAAATCGGTACATATACTGCTAGAGGCGAGTACATTGCAATGGTGTACACCATAAATGCAAATTCTGAGGGGCCGTGCTGGGCAAACGTACATCTTTTATTTGATCGGAAATATACGGATTATGTATAAAAAAACCTTTCATAGAGCGTTTGTCACTAGGGGTCGACGTTTCATGGTAAAGGGGGAGGGTCTACAATTCTACATAATGCTGCACGGTAGTGGTTAAGTCCCCTTTAGAGTACTCTATAGTGTTGTACATGTTCTTGATTATTATAAACGTCTTTGTGGACCGTCACGTATGTAAGGTAGTGGGTATTTTTTTTCAACAAACCTGTCAGTATCGATCACCAATGTGCACAATCTCATTGTTAACATATGTCAAAAATCATTTCATACCAAACAAGGATAAATAATTATAAAAAAATACATTTTCATAAAAACAGTTTTATTCAATTATTTAGGTAGTTACTTACATCATTTTCATTGACAAAATAAAATTACATCATAAAACTTTAATCAATACGTACATAAATAAAAGTATTCTAAAAATTAAAGATGCCTATATAATAACTGTCAGCGTTACGAAAAATATTACAATTCACTCTTTGTATGTATATATATAGAACTTTTAAATCGTTTGGCAGTATGTACACTTTATTTACTTTGGACATATCACTTTAAACACATATTGTTATCGATCACTAGGGAGACATTCAGTCCAATTTTTTTGCTTAATAATCCTACTTTTATAAAAATCATAGCTGCAATGCAATTCCCTTAATTTTCTTAATTCATTACTCCTTAAACAACAGCAAGTTCTTTTTTTCCGAAACTGGGCAAGTTGAGTATTAAAGTTCAAGGTTTAAAAAGGATTATGTAAATCAAATTGTTTGTTTTATGGTGAAAAGCATATCAATTGATTATTGTTAAATCACAAATGCGAAAACTTAATAACTTGAGTGGCAGGAAGAGCCAAACAATATCTACCTATTTTCAAGTCTTAAAAACATATTATGCAAACAATATGCATACACTTTAACACCAATAATGAGGTTTATTTTTGCTTAAAATAATATAAGTTGTCATACAACGATGACTAAAAGATTACATGAACTCAATTGGCAATACTTAAATACTATAAATTCAAAATTACATAACTTACAAAAGGTATAACTTTTTTTCTAAATTAAAATGTACAAGAAACGACTAAAGGCTAGCCTACTTTAAATTAGAATACCAAAGTACTAACAAAAATCAGTCTTGGATTTAATGTGAAATTGAAACAGAAATATAAAATTAGTTTGTCACATATGTATGAACATAATTTCTTATAAAATAATTAATTGTTTTTACAAATTGACGAATAAATTCAATTGCTTGCATGATGGAAATCATATTACTTAAGTACAAGTAAAGTATTTATTCTAAGGGCAAGAAAATTCATATGTTTTAACTGGGATAGATCAGACAGGTATTGATATTTTTATTAAGTCGATTGTTGTAATTATTTTCTTGTAGTTATTACCCCAATTAAATGACACTTGGTGGATACTAATAAATAATTAAAATAAGTCCTAAAATTATCATACAAAATGTTTTGCCTACATTCTAATTAATCAAATATACACTTTCGTTTCATTCTAGATGAGTTCTTTCCAAAATAAGTTGAATACTGTCCAATGTTTGGTAGATAATTCTAAAGTTGGGGCGGTCACTTGGACTATTATTCCAGCACTGCTTCATCAAATCATACACACACCGGGGTGTATTGTCTGGACATGCCAGAACATTTCCATCTTTAAGGAATCTCACTACTTCCTCATGTGTCATACCAAAATAAGGTTGAAGGGCAAATGAAAATATTTCCCAAAGACAAACACCATATGCCCACACATCTGATTCTAATGTATACTTATTATACAGTATACTTTCTAAAGGCATCCATCTCACAGGGATAGCATCATGCTCATCACCCTTGTAGTAGTCTTGTAAGTATATTTTGTGAGACAATCCAAAGTCTGCTATTTTCACTACCATATCTTCATTGATAAGGCAATTTCTAGTAGCTAAATCTCGATGGACAAACTTCCTATCTGATAGGTACACCATACCAGATGCTATCTGTCTTGCAACATGCAGAAGATCTAAATGACCGAGTGGAGTAACAAGCAATCTCAGATCTTCCCTATTTTCAACAGGTGGGAAATTGGTGGCTGTACTGCAAGCTCTCAAATATTCATTCAAATCACCCTTTCCCATAAATTCAAACAATAAACACATTGGACGTCCAATAGCACACACACCAAGTAGTTTTACAATATTTGGGTGATCAAAGTCAGCTAACAAACAAGCTTCTCTTTCAAAATCCAATTTTAAATCATGGGAAGCCTCATCTTTGAGCATTTTAACAGCAACAATCGTAAATTCTTCTTCAGGGATTAGTCCAGGAGCTTTAGCTTGAAACACTCTTCCAAAAGCGCCTTGCCCTAAATCTCTGATGTATATTATATTATTCCTTGGAAACTCCAATTTTTCTAGTTTAGGATTTAGTTGTGCACCAGTTGTATGATAAGCTAAATTACTAGGAAGTTTATCCAGGTCTATGTCCATATTGGGTATATTCCTGCGGCTTGATATATTACATTTAGAGTAATGATTTTTAACAAAATAATGGCACAGTAAAGCTATTGAAGCTATTCCCAAGACACATCCAAGGCCACCAATTGAGAGCAACAATACAAATGTAGGTGTAAAGTAATTCTCCATAACAATATTATTTGGTCCATTACTATTGTCAAATTCATCACTTGTGTTGGCACAAGATGGAATATCACAATGTTCCCATCGCACATCAGGATCTATTGTATAGCACCAAGGCTTACTCTCCTCACCTCCGGCATTCCTGCAATAATTAGTGGCATTCTGAACTTCTGGAAAAACTAAAGGAGGTCTTGTATGTTGATGAGGTGATTGTGACTCCCAAGCTTGACAGGCTAGTCCACTTTCTGTCACATTCATAGTGCCCTGGTAATAGCGTCCATTATCTCTGTAACATGTTGTTGTAACTTGGCTGTAGTCCATATTTGTAATTCCAACATTATTACATGACACTTGTAGACCTTTTCCTGAGTATTTTGGCAGTTTTTCACATTCCGGAAACCGAAAATGGCCTCTATTTTCAAAGTATAGTCCACGGCGTTTGTACTCTTCAACAAGTATCCAATCATTGTAACAAAACTGCATTTTAACAGCCATACAGTCTTCTAAACAAAGTGGTAGTGCAAAATAACCCACTCCATCTTTATCTATGCACTTGGGGAAAGCATAAGCACACAACAGTTTTTCAGCCCTACTTCGACAGGGCTCTTTGAGTTTCGATATCATTTCTTTCCAAAGTCCAGTTGTAATTTTCTCATTGTCAAAACCTCCTGTTTGGTTATACCATACGTACCCAGTTGAATATTTTTTACATATTTGTCCATTGTATGGTCCACAGTATAGATGCACAGAATTTATAAGAAGAAGCACAATAAATAATTTGTAGTGAATGTCCATTGTTTTATTTTATGTGAGATAAAGACTCGATGTATGTGACATTGGTTCCTTGCATTTTACTGTAAAGCTAAATACAACATGATAAAACACTTGTACAATGGCGGACGTAGTTATTTTATTATGTATTGATTTTAGCTTCGCAAAGCAAAAGAAGCACAGTGAACGAACAATGATGAGCAATCCGATAAATGTCACAACATGACAACACTCACAGCTGAAAAACTACTAAACGTTTCAATAGTGATACTAAAAATAATTTCTCTCCGGGTAAACCGTTCCAAAAGTTATGAAACAATATTAAATGCCCGATTTTAAGAATGCCTCAACAAATCACTTGTAAACATAGAACATAATGCTTAAAATATCAATTTTATTAATATTTAATGCAAAGAAATTTAGTCGATTTTACACACAGTCGTGTCACAATAAAAATGTTCAGCATGGCAATACACCATTTTGGTTTAGAAAGTTGGTAAGGTGAATGTCAAAATAATAGAAAAGATACGAACCGAGTTAAAATCTTGTGAATGGCTGCAATCGAGAAAGTTAAAGTCGTCGTTCTTGGTGATTCTGGTAAATGAAGTCTCAATATATAATATCACACTTCTTGTATATTTGCACTGATAAATATGTAAAAAATGCACTAAATTCACGGTCTAACTTGTCGTTTGCCAACATGACTGTAGCCATGACACCTTTGAAGGCTAGCCAACCTTTAGGATGTTTATTTTGGCGGGAAAACCCAAAGTGATTCCACACTATATTCTACAGCATGTTTTTTTTTTTATTTTTTTTTTTATTATCAGTATTTATATTTTTATCAATTACTTTTCACCTACTTAAATGGTGCTAAATCATAATGTTTTGTTTCCCATATTTGTAAGATCGTCCCTACATAGATACGAACGATCGCACTATGCTGGCTATTAGTAGAGCTCTAATAGCCAGCACAGTGCGATCGTTCGTTTCGTAGTGTAATAACTGGCAATGACCATCATTTTGAATTTTATGATTATGTATAGACGCTATGACTTGCACAGTAGTTAAAGTCATATTTGGATGGCCAACACATTTTCATTCGAGTAAATCACCCGCAACCTATAAGAATCTAGCTCTTGTGAACTGCTGTAAAAAAGTCTGAATCAGAGAAAATTGTACAGGCACAGCCCTCTAAACTTAACTGGAAATTATGAGATTAAGATCGAAATCGGTTTGGCACAGTTTAGGTATTCTAGTGATGCATGATGATGATAAAGCTTGAACCATGTTTTATTATCCCGTGTCGTTTGTAACAGCATCCTGTTAGGTTAGGTTACGTTTACTACGTTACGTTTTTTAAATAAGCATTTTCTATATTTTAGGTGTAGGAAAAACCTCGCTGACGTATTTGATTGCACACAATAAACCACTATTGTCACCGGGATGGACTGTAGGCTGTTCCGTAGAGGTGAAGTTACACAGGTACAAGGAAGGCACACAAGCGCAAAACACATTTTTTGTGGAGCTGTGGGACGTCGGAGGCTCAAACGGACACAGAAATACTAGGAATGTGTTTTATCAGCCTACTCATGGTGCGTTTTTTGAATGATTACCTGCTTAGTAAAAGATTCACTCATATCCGTCACGCCAGTTTCTTTGATTTCTATTTAATACAGCATCTATTCCATCTATCATCATCATCTATTTAAAGGCAGCATCGATGTGGGTGTAGGATACCTGAATATTTTATTAGTTCCGAAACGTATCTTACGCAGAACATGGAGTACCACATTCAAAGGTACATTCAAAAGTATAGGTTCATTGCAGTCCTATTATGAGGCCCCCTATTAAGACTTCAAATGCTCTGCTTGCAAACGGCGATCCGTTTCGTGATCCTGGTATGATAGCCCGTTAGCACAAGCAACGGCATTGCATAGATAGTAAGCCTGTAAACGTTCCCATTTTGGAACACAGTTTTCCTCCCTGTGAGAGGGAACGGACCGTAATCCACCACCCGGGTCCAATTCCGGGTTGGTAGTTGTCACTCAATTATTGGTTCTAGGACATGCCGGATTCCTCTCTTTATTTCTTCACCGATTTCAGAGCATGATGAAATAAATTACAGAAAGTAAAATACCTGCCTGGGTTCGAACTCACGACCTACAATTCGTAGGTCGGGGCTATTACCTCTGGGCCACCACTGTTCACAATGGCATACATTCATATATTAATATGGGAAATATGTATTTGCACCAATGGGGCTTTTCATTGAACGCTTAAAATCAATAATGTCTAAATATTGCTTTAGACATTATTGACACAAAAGTTTTGTGTTCCAAGTCACGTGTCGAGCGCTCGTGTTGTTGTCGAGACACGGCTTCATCTATTGATATGGTTATATGAATAATAAGTACTTCAGCGTTTTGTAGCTGGGAACCTATACATGTACCTTCCTATTTTTTGAGTACCTCATTGACGAGGAAAACGATCATGAATCATAAATTAGCTGCATTAACTACATATGGATTACAACAAAAGCCATAAATCATTTTACATTACATTTTCAGGTATTATTTTGGTGCACGATTTAACTAATAGAAAAAGTCAAGTTAATTTACAAAAATGGCTGTCGGAGATTCTGAATCAAGACAGTTCAAACCCTGTTCCTCATGTAGACGTGGATCCGGAACAATTTCTTGGTTCTACTCAGGTAAGTCAGTAGAGATTTATGTCATAAAACTGCCCCGTTGATCTCGTGGTCGCAAGCGCGACTGCTGAACGTGTGGTCCTGACTTCAATTCCTAGATCGGGCAAAAGTGTTATTGGGATAATCCATGGGGAATTTCTTAGTAACATCCCAGAGTTTGGAAGTTGGCGGTGTGATACCCCCGTGCCACGGAAAGCACGTTAAGCCGTTGACCTTGCGCCTGATCTCTCTCTGACGGACTGCCGTCCCATCAGATGAGATGGATGAGAGAGCACACCTGTCTGCGCACACACTTGTGCACTATAATATCTCCCGCGCCGAAGGCGGATCTCCGCCGAGATTGGTCGCAATGGCTGAAATTCGGTCTGGAGGACTTTATTTATTTATGTTATTAAAGTATGTAGGTAGCCGCTTTACTAGAGGGTTATTTTGCGAGGCATTACGATTTAATTTCTTAAATATGGTAGTGATCAGTCCCATTTACGGTCTTGACCAAAACGTGATTTTTTTTATTAAATAAAAATCATCATTTAACTTAATTTCAGATTCCTATATTAGTGATTGGAACTAAGTTCGATATGGCAGAAGAGAAACAAAGAAAAAACCAGTACAGAAGGTTAGCCAGCAGCATAGCAGAGCAGTGTGGCGCTGATGAAATATTCGTTAACTGTCATCAAGCGAGGTGGGTAGTCCATGTTATTATAATTCTATGAAGTCGTGACTAGCTGCAGCCTTCAACACCCGTTGACGCCCGCCAGCGATGCGACGGTGGCTGTCGTCGACTACGTGCCACTCGTGAGTTCGGTGATCAAATACACGAGCGATATGTTGCCTGCCAAGAACTGTATTATAGCAAACAAACACCTGCCATGTCTTTGATTTATTCTAGCTTTAGCTTAGAGGTCATAAGTACCTACCTACATATTACGGTTTGAATTAATTTATTTCTAAAGATTACAAATCACTTGTACAGAAATAAATACTAAAAATTACTTGATTAATACATTTTTGTTGTCCAGGAGAAGTAAGAGCTTATAGTGTTACTAACATTACGAATATAGGAAGGTAATTGTTAAAAGTTTTGTATTGTCTACCGCCGTGCGGCGCGTTGGCGCGGTCTACGTGCGTTGACTCGTAATCTTTGTTTTCATGTTTTGAAATATAAAAACTCTTATTCATGCCTATATTACTGCGTTTTTTTATACTTTTAGGTGTACATTAAACAGCATGTATCCTAATATAATAATGTTCGTTTTTATATTTCCAGATCGTTAGCTGCAGGCACAAGCAACTCCGTTAAGCTAACTAGATTCTTTGATAAAGTACGTATTATTTTCATAAATGTTAAGTTCCATCATCATCACCAACTCAGGCGTCCACTGTTGGACATAGGCCTCCGCCAAACAACATCGCTACATCGACCGGCATTGTGCTTGCTTGGAATGTAATTCCATAAACCTATTAAATCAGGATCACTGAGTACGCACCCTAACGTAGATGTTAAATTGCTTTAGGCTATGCACTGACAAGTGGCTTGCTTAGCGCCTAGAGTCTAGTGACCTTCGATACACGCTAGGCGACTAGCGAAGGCGCCAAGCACGCAGTGCGGCCTGCGAATATTCTAGAGCGCTTGCATCACTTCGCTACTCGCAAGGTGGCTTTCTAGGCTCTAAGCAAGCTACCTGTCAGTGCATACGTAGCCATATTGTTTATCTTTTCATTACCGAACACACCATTGATAAATATAACATCGAAGCCAAATATGCAGTTAACACTTCCGATTACTTTTTTTAGGTGATAGAACGGCGGTATTACTCGAGAGTGAGTCCGTTCACGGACAAGCGGCGCCTCCCACCGTACATTATGTCCACGTCGACGCCGCTTTCCAGTAACAAACCTGCGCAGTACATGAGCCCACGGTTTTATCATATGGACTGATCATGGTATGGTCCTTGTTCTTTTGTATCATTCCATTGTATATATAAAGTTGTTATGAATATCTAAAGCGAGAGTTTTCTTTACAATTTCGAGAGTTTTTTTTTTTCTTTCTTTAGATATCATGTGTGTAGATTATCTATTCAACTTCTGCACGTTTTCCTCATTTGACTTTACCGTGTTGCAGGAAATAACAAGCAACTGAAATAGCGCACTAATTGGTATTCCGTTTCATTGATAAGTTAACACAGAACATTATAAAGGAGATCCCAAACTGTTACTTAGAAGTTTATGTCCAATTTATTTTTGTCAGCTGCAAAATAATGCACATAGTGACAGTAAGTAGCTGAAAATGTTATCATAATGCATTTATAGAGTCGCACAAAACTCATAATAAACATGAACTAAGGCTCATCATGTTTCAATTCGTTAATTCTAAATATTAGGACATGAATCATTTGGATTCTACAAAAGAAAGACGACTTTAATATTAAAACTTTTTATTGTAATTTCAGTCGTTTATGTACCTACAAAGTTAGGGAGTTACATTCAGGAATACACATTTTGACTTCTGGGTAAGGAAGACAGGTGGAGTAAGACAGTGCCCAAGGACTAGAAGACGAAGCGTCGGTCGACCGCCAGCGAGATGGGTTGACGACATTGTTACCATCGCGGGTTTCTACCCGCGAAGGTAACAATGTCGTCAGCCCATCATCCCTGGATGAGGCTCGCACAGGAGCATGGGGTTTGGCACATGAAAATAGAGGTCTATACTCAGCAGAGGGTGAAGTCAGGCGGTATATGATGGTGATGGTATGTTGCCTTACAAAGCCCAAATGCGAACGTAGTCAACTTGTAGGGAAGCATCCCGTCCGTCATTGGAGTTCAGGTTCCAGGTGGGCAACCAATGCCCTCTTGCATTCCAGAAGTCACGTGCGGCCTAGGATTAAAAAATAACGAATCAAAATAAGTATCGAGATAATTTAGTAGATTAGAGAGTCTTAACATGTTTACTAGATTGTGTGTTCTCCGTCCACGTGATTAACACATATAATTTAACATCCGGCATGTATTGGGGAATACATGCCCGAAGGGTTGGGTAGACTGCACGATTATAAAGTAAAAAATTAGTATGACATAGTAACGATTGTAGTTACGATTGACCTGACTTCATTCAATCCTGTTCAAATTTTAACTATTTTATATTTTGCAAAATATTTAGATTTCAAAAGTGTAAAATGTGATTCCGCCTTGATGGTGGGTCTGTTTATACTTTGATGGTTTAACGAGCAGAGTTGCCATTTCTATTTAAAAAATAGAAGAAACTTTGCTTACCGTAGGTGATCCATTCCACCAGGGCTTAGGAGCAGGGTTGCTGACACCATCAGGGAAGAATCCGTTGGTGCCGCCGACAGCCAGATTGATGATCATGTAGAACTGAAACGTTGTGTAATTAATTAAAACCAAATTCAAAACTTCCTTGTTTTATGAAAGGTCAAGTGCCAAAAAAAAAGAAGACCTCTTATTATCGAGAAGTTGCTACGAACTCAAATGAATGACGTAAAACTTATTTAGGTAAGTTTATATTATGGTTTGTACCTTCTCATCGAAAGGTGCCATCTTGCTTCCGTATCTCCATGGGTTCTCGATGTTAGGGTTGCTGTTGAAGCCGCCGAATTGCCAGAAACCACCATTAGGGGGGGTTACACGTCCTAGCTCCAAGTCGTCAATGCTGAACCTCAAGAAATCTACACAGAATAATTCGAATTAGATGTTATTGTCACACTAACTAGCAATTATTTTAAACATTTAGTAGATATCTACTAGCGACTCGCCCCTACTTCGCACGGTTTTGTACGACTTGGCAAAACATCGAGATTTATTTATAAGTTTTTGTAAGTTTAATACCATTGTGTTATAACATAAAACTTCTGGAATAAATTCTCTAAAAGATGGTGAAAATCGCATCTAAATCCGTTGCGGAGTCAAGAAGAACAACGCTGTCACACAGACAGACACGAAAAGCGACTTTTTTAATGTAGGTATGTGTCGCACCCAACTGGTTTAATTAGCCGTTTAGTTAATCGCCTAGCCTTTTAACTAAACGGCGGCCGTTCAAATAATGGCCTGAATGATATTCGAGAAATTATAGTTTAGGTTGGAACTGTAAGCAATCACGTGCGAGCCAAATCGGTCGCAGTAACTAAGCCAGGGCACCCCGAACAAATGGGTTAGGTTAGAAATGTGATCAACCGCGTGCAAGCTGAGAGAGCGAAGCGAGGCGAGCACTACTTCCAAAGGCCAGGCGGTTGACTAAACGGCTAATTTAACCAGTTGGCTGCGACATATTATAGATATAGAAGCAACTCAGTGTCAGTTACGTACTTGGGGTCCATTCAAGTTGGTAACGGTGGAAGTTGCTGTTGTAACCAGCACTGTTCCGTCTGAGCCAGTGAGCACGTTCCCAACCATTCAGGGCAGGGTAGGGTCCGTAGTGCAGGGTTGAGCCGGCTTCCTGTGGGTAGACAATCATTTCATATCTTTTGCTAGATGGCAATGAAAGGCTAACAAAATAATTCTGGCAGGGAAGGTCGGACATTCATGGTTGTCTAAAATGGTCTTGATGTCAAAAACGGCCAAATTAAATTAACTGGTGAAACCCCACAGTCGTAAAGGGTATCGATAGCGAAATACACAAAACTCATAATTTAAAGTTCGAAGTGGTTACCATTTCAAATTTATTTATTAATCACAATTTGTACAAGGAGAGTCGGATACTGACCGCCGAAGCGGACAGACGTGCCCTGTCTCTAGTTTCAATTGATGCCATATGCGCAACACGTGTTAACGCTGAGTTTGAATGTCGCCTTTAAAATCGGAACGGTATTTCGCGTGTTATTTTTGTGGGTGCAAATTAAAACACCCTAAAACGGTGTTAAAGTGGCATACGTGTGTTCCTGATCATCAGCCCGAGGCCGAGACTTTTCGGCTTTCCGGCCGAGGATCCTGGTGACGTCGAGTGACTCTGAGGGCCCTTTGCGGGCCAATCTGGTGAGATCTTTCCGTTTATTTCAGTGATCTCCATTGGAAGCTGATCCTGTTGTGTTTTTGACTGTTATTTTGGACTTTTGATGACTCGCGCGAATTCAACATCATTTTAAGCCATAGCTGAGCTTTAGGAAAAAGTTTTCGTATTATAAATAGGTATATAGGAGAGAAGGATAAACTAATACGCCTTAATATTCTAGCCTAAAATACGGTATCGCTCTAGATTTCCTACTTCACGCCGCTCTTATTTGAACATGGTGCTAAATTACCAAAACTGTCTTGAATAAGTTATCAATTTCCTAGCTTGTAAATCAAGTTTGGGTATCTACCCACGTACGCTATATGACACCCTCTGTGGAACAAAAAAGAAAACAAAAAAGACTACCCCGAACTCTTAAGTTTGCATAACAAGGTACATTTCCAAAGATCAACAAAAAGCGAAGCTCATAAATTTCAGACAGTACGCTCTCTCTATTGTTTCCTAAGCACAAAGGAAGATATATAAAACCATGATTAGACCTACTGTCTTGTATGGATCAGAATGTTGGGCCACAAAAGGGATGAATGAAAGCCAATTGCATGCAGCTGAGATGAGAATGCTAAGAGGGATGTGTGGTGTTACACGAATGGATAGAATAAGAAATGAGTACATAAGAGGAAGTCTGAAAGTGGCACCGATAACTGAAAAGTTGTGTGGAAATCGGTTGTCATGGTATGGGCATGTGTTACGGAGAAATGAGGAAAATGTCGTGAGGAGAGTTTTGAGTATGAATGTCGATGGGTATAAGAGTAGGGGAAGACCAAAGAAACGATGGATGGAATGTGTGAATGATGATATGGTTAGAAAGGGGGTGACTACCGAGATGACGACTAATAGAGAAGTATGGAAGAAAAAGACATGTTGCGCCGACCCCAAATACATTGGGATAAGGGCAGGAGAATGATGGGATCAATAGACGACCACATCTTTACACTCAAAAGGGTCTTAGACGAGGAATGGCGTGCAAGTAAAAGAATTTATGTACTCGCCCTCGACATAGAAAAAGCCTTTTACAACGTCGACCTCAATGCACTAAGAGACATACTATTACAACGAACTAACAAATCAATAACTAACAGGATAATCAAGGTATGCATGAATGAACGAGCATGCATCAAATGGTGTGGCCAGCAAAGCAGTTGGATTATTAAAGGAAAGGGAGTCAAACAAGGCTGCCTTCTGTCCCCTCGCCTGTTTACACTGGTCATCGACGAAGTCCTTAGAACCCTCGAGAAGGAAACCCAATTAATAAAACTTGACCAGGATCGTGAAATCTCACTCCCCCTGGTACTATCATTTGCGGACGACCTAAACTTCATTACAGATGACCTAGAAGGCTTAGAAGGTATCCTATACCATATTAAACCCCTACTAGATAGGGTAGGCCTCCAAGTAAACGAAACAAAAACAAAAATACTAATTAGGGACCCCATAGCAACACAAAAAACGACCTACATGGCCCTTAGTGTAATAATCATACCGACATGTGACGAGATTACAATACCTGGGTACATTTTTAACATCTACCTATTAAAAAACGTTGCAAACAGGCCATAAGAAACGCCAAATCGTTACTACCATTCATAAGACACTCAAATATGGACTGGAAATTAGCCAGACTTATGTATCGAATGGTGATCGCTCCGTGCATGGTACATGGTTTGAAAGTCTCGGCACTTTAGAAAGGTAACAGGTCAAGACTTCGAAAATATGAGCGAGTTATCATGAGAGACTTGATAAACCACTCTAGGAATAAACCAAGACAAAAGAGAAGGCATGAAATCTTAGACGGAAAAACAGTAACCAAACGCATCAAGAACCACAGGATGTGCTACCTAGCACATATTTATAGGCGCCGCGTACAACATCTGCTGCATGCAGCAATGGAATACAAAGCCAAAACCAAGAACGTCGGTCGACCTATCTACAAATGGAACGACAACTTAAAACAGGACATGAAGTACTTCGACAAGGGAATCGATTTTAGTCGAGTGAAGACTACCGGCCACCGTAGGCGCGGGCCTGCGGGCGGAGAGCAATGGGTAGCTCACCGCCCGATCAGGACCAGGCCCGTGCCGGACGGCGCGTAAGTGTTCCACGCGCGCCTCAAAGAGTCAGCGGGATTGTCCGAAAGGGTTACCGCTACCCCGGAACATAAAGGGCGAAGGAAGGAACATGGGTGGGTTTTAGTCAGTAAGAGTCTGACACTCCCTTCCGCTCCACCCAGAGCGGGAGGGGTCATTTGATGATTTCCCATCCGGAAAAAAAAAGGGAATCGATTTTTGGATGAATACGGCGGAAGACAAAAATAAAATTAGGATTGCTGCTAGTGAGATATACAAAAACCGGAAACGGATAGTAGCGAGAATTCCGGCGATGACATTGAAAACAACAACATCTAACACAACATAACACAGCAGAGCAATGACATACAAAAGAACCGAGAAAGCAGTAGAACCCGGTCAAAAGAGTCACGGGTGAAGCTCGACCTGAAGCACCTGGCCGCGAAGTCTTTAAAAGATGCCCATCCATAGACAAATATCACCCATCTCTCCACTAGTCCAATGCTTACTCTAGGGTACATATCCGGTAGGCTCTTAAATCCTACCCTTTCTACGGGCACGTCTTCCCTACAAAAACCGCGCCCCCGTCTACTTCATGATATACAATGGTCGCTGTAGCACCATGAACATGAGGCTACAGGAGCTAGTGTGAATCTTGTGGTTCATTCGATTAATCGAGTCTGGTCAAACCACGCTGGGAATGGTGAAATTCATATTCATATCATATTCATATTAATTCATATAATCACAATTTGTACAAGGATATAATAGACGGTGACCCTCGAACTAGGCATTTGCCTTTATCTTGCGAGTCAGAGATGCGACATTTTCTAAGTGCCGTAAGTATATAGTGATTATTGATGGGGTCAGCGGCCGCTAGTAAAATACCTACTTCAAATCATGATTTTCGTAAATAATTTGTTTTTCTCATAATTTAAGATAGCGATAACATTTGTGAAGACAAGAACATTCTGAGAAGTTTCACCAATTAATTTAATTTGACCTTATATTTTGGATATAGGTACCTACTGACGGAATTTACCAGAACATAAAGTAGGGGCAGAGAATAAAAGGAGATCGATGGGTATGTAGGTTATATTCTTTACCTGTGTGCCGATATGAACACCATTGAATGTCATGCCACGGTTGCCTCGAGACTCCACCAAGTCGATCTCTCCAGATGCGGGCCAGGTGCCGTACGTGTTGTAGGCTGGCATCAACCAGATAGCTACCAAAAGAAATAAGATTATAATTCGGCCCAGGAATCCTTAACGTGAAATGGTGTCCCAAGGATATACTCATAGAATATTAGCAGGCGTTAGACGCCTGCTAATTTTCTATTTTATTACCAACTATTTTGTTACCAACGAAAAGAACCAGTAAAATTTTTAATCTTTCTTTTTTCAGTACCCAAAAACCATATATTTAAAAATAAAACCCTCAAGTAGTAAATCCGACATGTCTGGAAAAATTGGAAAGGTTGGTAACGCTGCGCCTTTCGGTCTACCACCTTAATATAATTTGAGCGGCTTACCTGGCCACAACCAATCTCCAGCAGGCATTTTGGCGCGAACTTCAACGCGACCATAACGGAAGTTGAAGGAATCAACGGTACGGACACGTGCGCTCTTGATTGGGTTCAAAATGTTTGTGGGACTGCCCGTACGCTCGCAACCAAACCATTGCGGGTTTGTACATCTGTTGGCAAACCATAGAAGTTAAATTAATCTTTGAATTTTATAAATAATAAAGTGCATCCTAATTGCGTAACACACTATCAATCTCAATGTGAATAATTTTTAAGGGCACTTATTACGAATCCATTGCTTCATATGTTCGAAAAATGTATGCTCAACAACGTAAATAACGCAATGAATGTTGTTAAACTGTCTAAATGAAACCATTACTACTGATAGTGTGTTACGCAATTATCCCGGAGGTCGGCCAGGCCCTCTTTTCTCTCTTTAAAAAACTTTCCAAGTGCCGACTTGAGATCACCTACCTTGAAACTTGTGATCTATGATTGATTGGTTGGATTTTGGTTTTGCTACTGTGTGTCTTAGGTCTTATAATAGAATTTCAGCATCTATCTAGCCTTTTCGCAACGATATTGGGTCAGCTTAAAAGTTAAATTCGATAAAAAATAGGTAGTTAGATACGTTTTATTTCTTTGTTTCGTTTCATGTCGGCATTATTTTCGAACTTTGAGCAGAATACGGATATTATCAATAGGGGTCCTAAGTAGTAGATAAACAGTTAATTATAAAAAATGTTTACCTTCAGAAGACGACCAATTCAATAGGATTACTGTCAGTGCCGGATTAAGCCAGCGCGGAGCCTGTAGCAAATTTTATCAAGGGCCCCTTGTTTTGCTTTATGTTATCAATTTTTTTTTACTATCCTCCACTTTCCTACTCCTGGGCCTCACTCCACTCCTTCCATATTTCGCGAGCCAGTGCGTCCTCCTTCCAGTTTTTACGGAAACTATACAGCTCATCCCACCATCTCCTACGTGGTCTGCCGTGACCCAGCCTCACTGTCTCAGGGCACCAGTTCTGTGCTATTTGGGCCCACAGTTTGTCCGGCATGCGGCAGACATGTCCTGCCCAGTCCCATTTGGACAACCTTGTGAGCCACGTCACCTATCGTTGTTTTGGACCGCAGTATTGTGTTTCGAACACGATCCATTAATTTAACGCCTAGTATACCGCGCTCCATTGCTCGTTGGCAGACCTTGAGTTTGGACTTCTAGATATTAGTCAAAGACCAATACTGTGCCCCATAGGTTAAGACGGGAAGGATACACATGTCTATGAGCCTGCGTTTCAGTGCCGTAGGCAACTCACCCTTAAATAGTTCCTCCATGGACCAGTAGCTCTTCCAGGCGTTTTCCGTTCTGCTTGTGATTTTTTTTGTCTTGCCTCGCCTGGAAAGAGACTACTTGGCCCAAGTAAAGGTATTCCTAGAGATGTTGTATTATCTCCCCGTCTACTTTTATGCTTCCAGATGTTTCGTTGCATATAACTTTAGTCTTCGACATATTCATCTTTCCAACCTCAAGGTTTGCATTGCTGAGTTCTTGGAGTTTATGGTATTAAATTAAACAAAACTGTTACAAAAGAACTTTTCTGGATGTCATTTGGGCGAAAGAAATAATACTATTAATATCAACTTCTCTGAGCAAATCGTATTCTATATTCATCAACGTGAGGTGACTAAGACGTTCTTGGCTCATGGTTTTAATGTTGAGAAAGAACGTTCACCACTGCAGTTGGCGATCATGAGAGACAAATAAATGCGCAAGGCAATTTCTATGTTTGAGAAACAGGATTCTAAAGAGTTATTTAACAAAAGCTTGTAAAATTGCAGTTCCAGAGCTTCGTGCCTTTTGATGTCAATAATATTAGCCGCATCAGATTTTAGCACTGCACTAATTTGTAGCATAGGGTGTCCTCCAAATCATCTGAATATTCTATCGGAATATTCCAAAAACGCTAGAAATTTTATGATATACTTTCATATATTTAGCTAAAGCACGTAGTACGTTTTCAATAATGACACACCTGCTTCGCTAGGCATTTGCGTCTTTATGCAACGCGTCCTCATTAGAAGAGCCTAGCGGCCCACCTTGCTTGCTCAGTAGCTTTCGAGCTTTACGAAGAAGAGGACATGCTATTAGCTTCAGCAGCATTTATTGCAGCGACAGAATACCAAAATGGAGTGGATTGACGATCAAACTCGAATTCGAAAACGATTAACGGATTTGTATCAGTGTTATGGGACTGTCGGAGTTGTTTTTATTAAAATAAAATCAAAAGGAATTATGCTCTAATGGAGATTGCTACATGATTATTACTATAAATGCTCCTGAAGCTAGAAGCACCTCCTCTTCTTCGTACATCTCGAAAACAATTCGCGGCTGTTATAATCGTTGCAAAAAAAACAAGAGAGAGCCTCGCGAAGCCGGGCCTCGAGGCCCTAAAAGGCCGCGCGGCCCTAGTGGGGACGCGCCTTAAGACGCCACCATCGATAGGTAAAAGCGGAAAAAATGTATATATGGCTTCTGTACAGCAGTCTACAGCACATTTAGCAACCAAATTTTATGAGTGTGCAAGACAGGGAATGTATTCTGCATACTTATTTATTTGCTTAATACGTGCTTGTATGCCGCTGTATTTCTCACTCATATTGTTTGCGTTATCATAACTTTGCCCGCGACAATCTTTGATACCAATGCCACTCTCACTTAAAGTTTTTGTATTCCGAGTCACGTGTCGAGCGCTCGTGTTGTTGTCGAGACACGCCTTCATCTATTGATATGGATAAATGAATACTTCAGCGTTTTGTAGCTGGGAACCTATACATGTACCTTCCTATTTTTTGAGTATCTCATTGACGAGGAAAACGATCATGAAACATAAATTAGCTGCATTACCTACATATGGATTAAAGAAATTTAATTAGCCTTGAGCGAGTTATTCAGCAGGGCCTTCAACATGGCTGTTGAACATTTTGATACCCAACTCTTTTGTGTTAAGTATTGTACCTACATTGATTTGAAAAAATATTTTTTACGCTTCTATCTATGTAAACTGATATTTTTGTGCGGTCAGAAAGCGTTAGTGCGCGGGGCCCCCAAATTCGCGGGGCCCGTAGCATTTGCTACTCTTGCTATATGGCTAATCCGCCACTGATTGCTTTCGTATCTTATCTAGGACCTAACTAATTATCACGTGTTGTCAAGACGTGCGTTTTTATTAATCAGATGTTTGTCAGATTTTATTATTGATGAGCTTAATAAACATAGCTTGTGCGTAGGCCGCACAGCCTTATCGTGTTGCGGTTTGCGGCAAAATCCAGAATATAGATGACGATTGTTTTCCTGGCTGCGTTGGACTAGAGACTTCCCCGCGTCAAACAAATATATTAGTAATAGCGCCTATACCTAGTAGTCCTACTACCTACTTGGAAAATTGATAAGGTAAACGACCGCGGTTGAAAATATGCAGATGCCATTAATCAATCACGTCTGAGTCTGAGAAACATGAGAGATCGGAGTGCTATCCCATTCTCACAGCCAGCAGTAGGCCGCACGTCAATGATAACAAAAAGAGCGGGGGTAATTGCCTAACGCACTAACAGTAGGAATGGCTTTCATGTAGACACTCCAACAACATTCATTGCGTTATTTACGTTGTTGAGCAGACACATTTTTCGAACATATGAAGCAATGGATTAGCAATATCCTTGGTGACCTCCCATGGTATACTCCTACCATCATACTACCAGCTATCTTTAGTGCCACTTCTTACTAACACCATTGTATAAACATGTACATGTAGGCCTTTTTTTCTTTTTTTGTTTTCTGGGGTAAACCTTCAGAAGGCACCCGACCTCCGGGGAGTGAGGTCGGGGAGTGTGGGATTTTTACCTCACTAAAACCACCCCGGTGATCACCATCCGCACATAGGGGTGGTCCCGGTTCCTCTTTAAAGACCAATTCCGGAACCACCCCTGCGCAACGCCTGTAAGGCACATCCCAGGGGAGACTGTAAAGGGGCCTCCCCTAAGTCTCGCTATGCACGGCAGCACATGACCACTGTGCCACCGTCTTCCCTGGGGTTGCTTAGCATACGGACAGAGTCCCCACTCTATGCGCCCACGACCCCAAAGGTCCCACTTACCTTAATTGGTAAGCGGGTTTCGGCGTATTAGGCGCCAAGGCGGTTGCCTCCCCGACGCCTCCTTCTCCGAGCAGGATCAGCCCTCTCCCGATCCCGCTCGGCGGCCTCCTTCTTGACCATAACGGTCTCACAGAAGGAGGCTACTTCCGTCCAATTCTCTGTCTCTGCCAGCATAGCCCTCACTACTGCCGGCAGAGACAGGTCTCGCCCGATCCTGGCAACCAGGACCCGCCGCTCGGACACCCAAGCAGGGCACTCCTCGAGCGTGTGTTGTGCGGAATCCAGGCTGCCTCCTCAGTGGTGGCAATTTGCCGTGGCCTCTCGCCCAATTCTTTTCAGGTACTCACCGAAGCAACCATGTCCGGTGAGCACCTGGGTGAGCCTGAAGGAGATGCGCTCCCCTCTTTTCAGCCAGGCTTCGAAGTGCGGCAGAACGGCTTAGACAGCGCGCTTGCGCGAATATTGCGGCTGCTGTAGCCGCTCGCGCCACCGCTCGAGCGCGTGTCGCCGTTCCTGCCGCCTCAGCCTTACGAATACGCTGCCTGGCACACTATTCCCGCTTTGGCGGATATCGCGAATTTGGTCGTAGACCTTCGCGTCCATATCCGCCAGAATGTCCAGCAGCGGAAAGCGCACCAGGTGAATTGCCGCCTCAAAGGATATCATTCGGTATCCTCGTGCGATACGAATGGCCATTTTCCGCTGCAGTCTATTGACTTTAGTATATACATGTAGGCCTACATACAAATAAATAAAATTGAAGTGTGTTTGTATTGTTAAAATAACAGCTTTTTACTAAATGTACTACTTATAATAAAAAAAAACATTTTTTTTTTCATTTTTGTCTGTCCGATATTTTACGACATCCATGCGTGCGAAGCTAGTTTTGAAAATAAATTCTCACCTGTCAGCGGGTGCGCCTCCCTCAATATTCAAGTGTCCAGAAGAAAGGAAGTTTTCTCCAAACTGGTCTGACATTAGAGAGGGACGGATGAACAGATTTCCGCTGTGAGTGAAAGAGTTGGAACGGTTGTTGTTGTAGTACTGGAACTCCCAGTTCTAGAAAAAAATAATAGCGACTTAATTAAAACGGCTGTATCTTACTAGGTTTTGCTGCATTATTGATACTAATTAAGAATTTGTTTCATTAGGTAAGTAATTATGCAACGCGTAAAAAATATCGCTAAAATTAAGCGCCTGCTTTCGTAGAAAAGTATGCTTAGGTAATTACAGATAAAAACTCTCAACAAAAGAAGCTTGATACCTACAGGTTGAGGAAAACTGGCTTCAGAAACATCGGAATGATGACCTTGGCCCATTGTCTGGGCCATTTAATTGATTCAATAGGGCGTAGAAAAAAAAACAATTGTAAAAGACTTCTACTCACACCACCACCAGCTAAGGTGTTCTCGTGCTGCCATTTCTCGAGGTCGAAAGTATCGAAGTTATCTTCGAAGACCAGTTGGCCTGAGCAGACCCTGTCAGGCGCGTGAGTGCCGCTGACTGTGGTAACACTAGGGGTGCAAGCCGCGCCCAAAGACGCGACCGCTAACACGCCCGCAAACACCGACCACATATTTTCTGTAAGCAATATCAAATTAGTTATGGCTTATATAGGTAGGTACTATTAGGTACTACGTCACGACATCCGAAGGAAGTTTTCTTAGAGATCGTGCCGAGTGAGACGGCTTGGTTTTAGGATTCCTCCGGTACCTACATATACAGGATGAAATCTTATAGGTGCGCCAAGTGAAAATGTCTTACTCAAGCGTTATGAAGAAAATTTAGAGCACGTTTTTATACCCACTGCACTTAATTTTCACTGACCTTGACCTTGCCATATATTTATAGTGACTTGTTTTGTGTTATATTGTTTTTATAATAGGTATTATGATTTTTTTTTTATTTATTTTGATTTGGTTTTGAATTCTGTGACCCTGACAATTTGTATCTTTTAATCTTAGTTTATTTTAGTTGCATTGACCTTTTATTTTTATATTAATTCTGTGACATTTTAATTTATATTCATTAATTTATTTTATTTGTAGGCATTTAAATTTTATTCAGAGCTATGAGTATTCTGTGGCAATAGGCATTATGATATTTGATTTTATGTAATATGGGTCTCGCCTGAATTAAATGAATTTTATTTATTTCAATATAAATAATATTTTTAAATATTAGAATATAAAAAGTATAAAACATTTAAAAATATAAACAAATAGTAGCCCACCGGTATCGGGAACAGGGTCCAAGCTACCGGAGGTCAGGGCTCCAAAGAGAGGATTGATAATGCGAGCCGTGTCCAGAAGTACTGCTTTCTAAATCAAGCCCTTGATCCAGCGACCCAACGAGAGCCTCCTCAGGTGTTGGTCGAGGCTCTTGGCTATTAAGCCATTGGCTGTCACGACTATCGGCACAATGATCGCTGAGTCCACATCCCACATGTCGACAACCTCGTGAGTCAAGTCAAGATACTTGATTTGTTTATCTTTCTCGGCTTTCACGAGGTTCTCATCATGCGGAACGGTTAGGTCAACGATCATTGCGCGCCGCTCTGATCGATCAACCACCACTATATCAGGCTTATTGGCAACAATAGTCCTGTCAGTAATGATGGATCGATCCCAGTATAATGTGATATTTCCATTTTCGAGAACTGGGTCGGGCACATACCTGTGATACGGCACCTCCTAGCACCTCAACCATGTGGAATCAAGGTTGTATTTCAGAGCAAGTTGTTGATGGATTATCCTGGCTAAAAGGTTGTGTATATGCAAGTAATCTCCGTTAGCTAGACGAGAACAACCGGAGATAATATCCCTGATTGATTCTCCGGCCGGTGGCATGCCCGACAGATGTTATTATGGAAAGGGATGCACATACGTGCGTTCGAACTTTTTTACATAGGAACGGACAAAATGAAGTATGACTGCTACCTTAGCGCGTTGTCATCTTGCTCCATGTCGTGAATGCGCTTAAATTGATGTCCTGCACCAGGTTGCCATCTATCTCCTTGCCAAACTTTATTAGAATCCGTTCAGCCGTTTAGGCGTGAAAATGTAACACATAGACAGACAGACAGAGTTACTCTCGAATTTATAATATTATTAGTATATTAGAATACTATATTATAATATATATTACTATAATACATATATATTACTATATTAGAATAGTATACACATATTACTATGGATTTATTTTTTTATTGAAAAACTGTGCAAGAGGGAACTCGGATTTAAGTCTCTAATGCCGTGCATGTTTTTCTTTAAATAATCAATCAAATAAATAATTCAACACAAACATCATAACATCACGCCTGTAATCCCCGAAGGTTTAGGCAGAGGTGTACGCACACATTTCGCCAGTTATGTTTAAATAAATAAAATTCATGATTCATTTAATTTGTTACTGTTATATGAGCGGCTCCCGTAAAATAAATAGTGTAAAAAACGTATCATATTGTCATCTCCGATAAAATCACGAGTAGTCACACATGCCAGAAAACATACATATTGAAAATTAATATTAGTATAGAAAAGAAACACTTACCGATTAAAAAATATAGCCGAAACTGAATTGATATTTCAATAATCTTGAATTTATATGTACTCAGCACATCGATAAAACGACACTTGAATCAAGATTAAAAGGCTAAGGAGGCAAGGTACAGTACCTAGAAGTGAGACAAATACAATATTGTCTGCAAAAACAATCAGTCAAGCTAAATTGTTCTCGGATTTTTTTCAAACTGTATTGTAGTAGAAGAACTAAAACTCTTCAATTTAAATAAATAAATAATGATTACAGTGAAACCGATTGATTTTATTTTAATTAAGTAAGTTGGTATGACGCCAAGTTTACACTGCCGCTGGTTTGAGCCTGATCGGAACTGTTTTAGTATAGTAATATAAATAGTCAGTGAAGTGGAAATCACGCGGTGGTCATACAAACCCAACCAACCGGAACTGTAACAATAAGCACAGTCACACGCTTCACATGACTAATGCTTTTCAAAATATAGACTAACTGGTCATTAAGGAAAACATTTGATTTATCTACTTAGATTCACGGATGAGTGAGTTTTCCTATGCGGGAAATCTAGCCTTTTCCCAACTATTTTTGAGATCGGTTTCCAGTCTAACCGGTTACTGATATATAGATATTGTCACAAGTATGATCGATCACATTATTCAATCATCAGATTAACATTTTATTTTTGTTGCCATTTTAATTTCCGTAATTTCTTATAGCGAATCGAAATATCACCAAGATTTGGTGGGTACCAAAGAGGTCCGATCAAACCTTAAGCAACCATTTAATTATTAAAAATAAGTTTTTCCTGTAATGATTGGTTATGTCAATTGGATGTCTTTTGGATTATCTGTAAACTTACAAAAATGTCAGTAGCTTTTAGGTCACTATGGCCTTTTAGATTATTTATTTAGGCACATTAAATTACATACAAAATTTAGAGTCAAATTTACAGCTTTAAGTATCTGAATTACAAAAATGGAAAAGTTTTCCAATAACGGTATGCACTGAACTTGCCATGACTTGACTTATGGTGAGTAGCTACCTACTTCGTATGAAACACAACTGAACTTACTGAACTATATAATTCTTATGTTGTATTTGTATCATTAATTTAATACATCGTATGGTGCTTTTTCAGATGGCAGCTCCAATGATATTTCTTCATAGGCGTTTATGTCCAGTTGTAACACGACTTATTGAAGTTCATAAATACAACAATGTTTCTGCTCCAACCAATGCTTGTTCTGTACTATCACAAAAAAACAACCGATACTCTCCGTTAACCACCTACTTTAATGATAGCACCTCTGTTGAATATCGGCAGCTAGAATCTCGAAACAACGATAGGGGTGATGTGAAATTAATAAACCGTACAATAAGTTCTTTAAGTTTCTTCAAGGGCTTTCAAAAATCATTTTCATGGAGGAAATCCGATAAGCCAAGGAAGAGGCGAGTTCCCAAATTAATTCTGTTACAAAATCCGTTTACATGGCTAATGATCAAAATTGACTTCAGCGTCCTTAGGAACATTTGGGATCCATTGTTTGTAGAGCGAGAGTTCAAGTACGGGACCAAACAGGTAGTGTAAGATTTTATTAAATTTTGTAGTTATACATACTTTTAATTATATTTATTAACATGTTTAGTAATTCAAGCAGTAAAGACTTCAGCCGGTCTATTCTGTAAAAATCTCACAGTGAAAACTTAGATGAAGTGAGCTTGACCTCAGCTGTCATTCCACCTGCCGATCTATTCTGTAAAAATCTCACTGTGATAACTTAGGTGAAATGAGCCGTCATTAGTGTCAATCCCTAGATGGAATGATTTCACATAGAATGAGCTTATTTCACCTAAGTTCTCACGGTGAGATTATTACAGAATAGATCGGCAGTAGCCTGTAGCATTAGGCCCGCCAAGCCCGTGAGCGCCCAACTCAGCGTAATTGGCAATCGACATTCCTGTAGGTGTACCGTGGATACAAGTGGGTTTATAGTTCCAGGATTGAATCGTGGCTGTGATTTGCCTAATATTATTTATCATGCATATATTGACCATGATTATTGATTATTGATTATTGATACGTGATTATTGCACGAACCAAATTTTTATCAAGTTTGTAATTTTGCTCGATTGTCGTTATCGTACTCCACTAAATACTTTTTTACCTACAACTAAGTATGCTACCAACTGTTGGCGGCCAACCCATCATGATGCGCTGATGACCACTGATTGGGTTCGACTTGATGAGCTATTACATATGCATTTATGAGCCTCACAAGGTGCAGCACAGATGGAGTTGACCTTTAAAGAGGCGAGGATATTGTACGCTCTTCATGACGCCTGGCGCATGTAGTGCTATTCTGTAAAAATCTCAGCATAATAAATGTTGGTGAAGTGAGCTTGAACTGAACTGTCAATACCTAGCAACAGATGGGATGACAGTTCACTTCAAGCTTAGTTCTCCTACATTTTTGAAGTATAGATCGGCTGTATCTATACATTATTCCAGAATATACTATGTAGTTTCATGCATGTCCCTGGTATTAGAATACGGTCTCTAATGTTTACACATACTTGCAGGCTATATCGCGAGTAACACAAGTTATAAGCAAAGGTCAGTTGACGGACTTGCAGGGACTGTTAACGAAGCCAGCTCGGTTGAGTTTGATGCGAGAGTTGAACCGCAACTGGGGCGATAAACAACGTTCCCTGTTGTCGCTCTGCCTTGACGACATACAGATTTCATCCCCTCGGAAGGTTTATTTCATTAGGATAGCTGGTATGTATAATTCTTCTTTTACTTATAGGTACCTTCTTACAAATTGGTTAAGAACTCAAGAGTGAGTTTATAAGGTCTAACAAAATGTGCCTCTTCATTCTTATAAAACCAGTCAACTTGGTTTATTACGACGTTCTCCGCTCGAATTGTTTCGGGAGCTAAGCGGTTAAGTGGGATTGACCGCACTTGGTAATCGGGCCTAGGCATGTCGGGCGGATCGATTGGGGGTCCACGCGAATGTACGAGTATCTCCTGGGCCTCCGACTCATGGTATTGGTAGGAACCGTGGGGTTTTAGTCGGTCGGAGTCTGACATAACCCTCCATTCTCCCCAGACGGAGGGCCATGTACCCCTGATTTTCCAAACACAAAAAAGGTTAGGTGAGGTAATACACCGCCCATTGTCACTCTATGTAAAATTTCTAAATGAACATCTGTAACTTTTATGGTGTATATGTCGCAGCCAACTGGTTTAATTAGCCGATTAGTTAACCGCCTAGCCTTTTAACTAAACGGCGGCCGTTCCACCAACGGCCTGAATGATATTCAATAAATTATAGTTTAGGTTGGAACTGTAACCAATTACGTGCGAGCCGAATTGGTCGCAGTAACTAAGCCAGGGCACCCCGACTATTTGGTTCTAACCTAACCCATTTGGGTTAGGTTAGAACTGTGATCAACCGCGAGCGAGCCGAGAGAAAGAAAGAAAGAAAATTGTTTATTTGCGAAGAGCGAAGCGAGGCGAGCACTACTTCCAAAGACCAGGCGGTTGACTAAACGGCTACTTTAAGCAGTTGGCTGCGACATATATAATAAACTGTATTCTATCAATCTACGCCACTGACCACACGTAGCAACAAATGATTTAATATAATTGTTAGGTATAATTATCACCTTCGACGTGATCGAAAAACAAGATAAGATAAACATGTTTGCTTAAGTAACCGTTGCACAGATTGCGTTTAATCGAAAGTAATTTGATCTTCCTAAAATATATTTGGATAGAATTACGTTACCTAGGGTGAGAATTTACTGGTTGCGTTAGGTGGTCTTATCGCGAGAGATATGAATTAACTAATTATAGTCTAGTCTACCTTAGAGCGATGCCACACGGGCGTTGCTGCGTTGTTGAAATCACTGCGTTGCGTCGTCGCAGCGCAGTGATTTCATTTTTTTTTTGTATCTTTATTCAAGTTCTTTTTGTACCTACCTATAATTCACAGGACCCAGCGGTAGGTATGATATATGTTGGCTCTACTTGGCCTAAATTACCCTAAATTAGCTCATTAATCTGAGGTTCATTGGTTTCCCATTGTTAATATTCCTCAAGATACGCATACGTACAACATTTCAATTTTTTAATATTTTGTTTTCTGTCTGTTTGTTCCGGCTAATCTCAGAAACGGCTGGACCGATTTTGACGGGACTTTTACCGGCAGACAGCTGATTTTACTTGGGCTACTTTTATTTAAGAAAAAGAATTAGGGTTCCGCTTAAAAAATAAAACCCGTGAAATGCAGTTTGTTTTTTCATGCACGCGGACGAAGTCGCGGGCACAGCTAGTAAAATACTAAAGGCCTTTTTTAAGAACACAATTGTATGTTTTGCAGATAAGAAATATTGTGATGTGGATATGGCATTTTTGGCGTTGAAGTGGGCTCCTATCAATAGTGTTGACGCTCTGATATTTACCGAGATATTTGCAAGGTTTCATCGAGAATATACGCCGCACAGTATCCCAGAATGGACCATAGCTTACTTTAAGGTGACTCGCTTCGAAGTGTTGCGTCGATGATTTGATTTATAACTTGTGTACTACCTTGTGATTTGAGAGAACTTGGGTTATAATTGGTTCAGGCAGTTATACTCATACCTGTCACTCGAGTGATATATACATCTATGGCTTTATGCCGTTTGAATCCGACGAAGACTCCTGAGAAGAAGGACGACTATCGAAGATATTTTATTTTCGCCAGAGTTATTAGGTATTTTTTTAAGACTAATTTAAATACCTTTAATACTTTGAAACTGTTCAGAGAATAACAACCTATTGTTTAAATAAAAAAAATGTTGAGCAAATTGACTACCAACTTAAATGACTGTATGTTTAAATCACAACTGTCATCTGTCAGATCATTCTTGACAGTTGTATGAAATAGCTAAATTGATGTATGGTGTGCTTTTGTTTAACAGTTAACTTCCCTAACGACTAACATGAAATATCTGAGTACTAACAAAACTATTTATTAAAACGAAAATTCGAGTTTTGCTTACACTCACAAAACAAGTAAGGCCTTGTGATACACATGCCTGTAACATGCACAAAACTATGCCAGCTTGCATGCCATTGTGACATTGTTTATTCAGTAACTGTTTTGGCATACTGGCATGCACTTTTGTGCAAGTTACAGGCATGTGTATTAAGGGCTTTAGGTCTAACGCGCATACTTACATTTCCATTGTCTACCGGGGTCCAACTGCCCGGAATATTGTTTCTTGCAATGCCAGTGTTAGATATAGTGAAAATATTAGTTACTGGCAGCACTCTGTCATAAAGTGTTACAGTAAAAATAAAACTATAAATAACAATCCACGCTTTTATTTTATAAAAAGTACATTAAAATCTGTATACAGGCCGTATTTTTAAAACATGCGATAATGAATGAACCCCTTTAGTTTAAAAATATGTCCTGCATTCATTTAATCAAAAAACAAAATGCGACTTATTTTCTTTCTATAAGTCCAAAAGCAATGTGTATGGGTTCTCGAGGTAATTCTTCAAGTGATTTGAGAAGCGCGCCATAGTGACTCCGTCCACGACCCTGTGATCTGCTGAAAAGCTCACTGTCAGCATGTGAGCCTTTCTCAAGTTGCCTTCAGCGTCGAACCTCGGTAGAACCTGCATGTAGCAATAAGGAAATCTTTAATGTAACTGCTATTCTTGTAGTACAGGGTAATAATAGTTCAGGGACATCGACGCGCAATCTATTACCATGGATTCAGTACATGATTCTGAAACCCACGCGATAACATTTTTTAGTCGGTTTAAAAAAAAAATGCTGTTCCATAAATTTTGACCGCGTAGGTATTGCACTTTTCTATGAAACAGCAGATTTTTTTTTTATAACCCACTGATGGTTATATTTTGCGTGTCGATATCCCTGCCTCCCTGTATAGTGGATTAATGTGAACACCAAGATTCATGGTGCTCCTTCCTTGTCTTACGCATAAAAGAAGAGAAATCAAGAACAGTGAAGGTCTCTAACTTCGGACCTGGTACTGTAGTAGGTATAGATAAACTTATATAGACAAAAAAAAACTACGTTCCTAATCAATAGTGAATACCTACCTAGAGAATATAATCATGACAATATTGAACTTCTATTTACTACCGTCCATATAGTGATCGCCAAGGAAATGTCATATGTTATTTTAAATTTATTTTTTCTTACGGCTGAATCCAATAACCTATTGACAGATGCTGATACAGAGCTGATGGTAGCCAGTATAATCATAACTGCCAGTATAATATAATCATACAGATCGCTACGGATATAGATTATTGGGACGTTAAAACCAGAGATAGGTAGGTTTTTCTACATCCACTATGTCAAAACTGGTGATAGATAGGTAATTTCTTATATAGGGTTCGGCCCTTAGCCTACACTGTCCCACTGCTGTGCAAAGGGCCCCCCTAAATGTTTCCAGGCATCCTTTTCTAGAGCCGCCTCGATCCAACCCTTGCGGTAGGTACGTGTCTATATGTCGTCTCGCCATGTTATAGGTAAGATAAAGTTATATTCCAATTATTACCTGTATTTTTCCTAGGGCGCCAATTGCTACTTGTGGTGGTAATATAATAGGTTTAGTGTATGTCCCTCCAACCTGAAACATTTGACAATAGCCATTAACTTCATTCACATTATTAGATTTCATTGCGTTACCTTAGAGACATAATTTTCATGAATATATGCATTTATTTGGTGTATGGTGTTACGTGTTTGGATAGAATAATAAGAAATGAGTATAGGTACATAAGAGGGAGTCTGAAAGTGGCACCGGTGGCTGAAAAGTTGTACGGAAATCGGTTATCATGTGTTGCGGGGGAATGAGGAAAATGTTAGGAAAGTTTTGGTTATGAATGTGGCTATAAGAGCAGGGGAAGACCAAAGAAACGATGAATGGACTGTGTGATAGGCGATATGGCTAGAAAGGGTGCGACCGAGATGACGATTATAGTAAAAAAAAAAGCATGTGTCGCCGACCCTAAATTGGGATAAGGGCAGGAGAATGATGATGAATAATGATAGGCATTTATTTAGAGTCATCATGGATTTTATATACGTCATTCCATGAAATTTTATTGGTAAATGATGGTAAGAAAATTCTAGAATTGAGAATATACGGCAACATCAAGCATCAGCCACTTACAATGCCAATGTTCGATAATGTAAACGTTCCTCCAGTCAATTCATTTAGTCCTAGTTGTCCCTTCAATCCCTTTTCTTGAAGCGAGTTGAGTTCACGGGCAATTTCTAGGATCGTTTTCGTTTGTACGTTCTGGAAAATAAAATATATTGTTTTAATATCTTACAGATGTAAAATAGAATTATTGTGTGATGTTTATAATTTACCACTTGCGTGCAAAGGTGGATTCACACTTTGCGAGGTCTACGGCGTGTCGCATGCAAAGCACATGCCTCACAATGTGCGTACTTGTATCATAATAGACCAAGCCTTTAGACCAGCCGGTCTATTCTGTTTTCACCGTATAAACTTAGGTGAAGTGAGCTGTCATTCCACCTAATGCCTGGGCATTAGGTGGAATGACTGAAACTTTTGACAGCTCACTTCAAGCTAAGTTTTCACGGTGATATTTAGAAAATAGGTCGGCTGGTTAAATTTTCTAGCTGCTAGACAGTTTCAGCCGGCCTTTTCTATAAACTGGAAGCTTGAAATTATTTGCTTGGCTCTAGCAGATCATTTTTCAAGCTTCAGTTGATAAAATTATCTGGTGCATAGTGCCGCATGTGGTAAATATGGTATTAAAGGGTTTGTAAATAAGTCCGCAGTGCCAGGTTTTAATTACCTTTATAACAGGCACGATTAATCCGTTAGGTGTGTCCATCGCAACCCCAATGTTGTGTCTGGCTTTGTAAGTGAGATGTTCACAAGTGCTGTCCAGACTACTGTTGAGTACAGGAAGCTGGTCCAGACCTAGGGAGGTAGCTTTTATAATGATTGGCATATATGTCAACTTCACTCCTTTTGCTTCTGCTAATTTCTTCAACGACTCTCGCGATTCCACTAGTTTTGTCACATCATATTCGTCGCAATATCCGAAGTGGGGTATTTTCTGTAAATGTTGATCGTAATAAAAAAAAATTAACTTTCTTTTCGAACTACATATACGGGGTGGCAGGGACATCGACGCACAACCTGTGATCATAGATTCAGTACATCATTCTGGAAAAAAAAAATTAATAACCGACGTAACAATGCATGGTTGTTACGTCGGTTATTAAAAAATTTTTTAGCTGTTCCATACATTTTGATCGTATACGTACGCACTTGTAGTAAAACAGCTATTTTTTTTTAAATAACCGACTCAAAATTTCACTTACACACGCAGGGGGGTCCAGAATCATGTACTTGTAACAGGTCCCTGCCACTTTGTTTACCTAAGCAATGTTTTATTACAATTACTGCATTCAATTCCTTACCATTGCTTCTGTCATTGATTTCACCATAGCTTTGGTAAAACCAGATACGGGTACGACTCTGTCTTCTAATAACACTTCCATTTTTGCTTGTGCTTGTACCAGAGGTATAGCCATTGCATTCACACTTGATAGATCAGGAACTTCATTAGAACCATTTGAGTCGATATTCAAATGTGCCAACATGTCCTCTTTGAGAACTCTTCCATTCCTCCCAGTGGCTTTCACTGTGCTTAAGTTTACCTTAAAGAAAAGGACGTGACGATGCATAGGTATAAAAGGAGGTTAAATTACATGTAGAAAAGGCACATAAAAAAGACTTAATGGACTGTATTTTACTCTTGGTAATCGAAACTTTTGTTACTGAGAATTGTTTTTGATAAACCGAAGGATTATTTCGTATTGGAATGATCCTTGTAAAATATTCATAGAGAGCTCATACACATATATCCACTCACACAAAATATCATAATTAATATTAATCTCATAATTTTCAGGTGATTTTGATGTGGTTTATGAATTTATTTTGATGTGGTTAAATAATTTGAAACTTTATTCCTATTCAAGTCTCTAGTTCAACTAACTTTGAATTGTGCTGCTATCCTCCTAACGGAGGGGGTGGTCAATACTTTTATTTTCTGGTTTTGGTCCGCTGTTGATTCCTGCTTACTAGCTGCAACTTTTTCTTCTATTGGCGCTGGTGATGCACCTGAAAATTAAAGATTGGTATTAAAATTCATCTTTTTTATCTAATCAGCAGTGCGATTCTGTAACCATCTCACCGTGAAAACTTCGGTGAAGTGAGCGTGGAGTGAGCTGTCATTCCAACCAATGCTAGGGACACTACTGACAGCTCACATCAAGTTCACTTCACTTGAGTTTTCACGGTGAGATTTTTACAGAATCGACCGGCAGCAACTGCCACTCTCACTCGTAATACCGATATATATAACACCAATAATTAATTCTTAGTCGATGTCAATATTACACATAACGCACAGGCAGCACATAGGCAGATAGGAATACTGACTTTATTGTAGGTATACAATAAAGTCAGTATTCGTATCTGCCTATGTGCCACGTTGTTCTTCTAATATACGCAACAGATTTCCATACGGTTTTCTCCATCATTTAGAGAAGTTATTCCGGAAGGTTTATGCGTCTAATACATTAATATTAAAGTTACATATAATAAAGAAATCCCCATATTGTGTCACGTCGTAAAAACTATGTGAAACAGGGACATTAGTTTTAAATATAATTATTAGCAGCTGATCCAACCTACCTTCATCAGCTTCTCCCTGTACTTCGATATCAACAAGTGGTTGTCCAACTAACGCGGTGTGGTCCACTTCGTGGTACAGTTTAGTCACTACTCCATCGTATCGACTGGTGATTGTCACTGCTGCCTTGTCACTCTGTACTTCACAGATATTGTCGAATTGCTGCACTTTATCACCTACTTTCACGAACCTGGAATTGGAGACTGATGATTAATGGGAATTCTCATTTGTGATTGGACGAACTTGAACCCGTTTTTAGGCTGTTATTCTTGAGAGATTTAGCAATTACAGAGGACGCCACGGTGATGGCATGGCAGCCGATATGTAACCAGGCTGCCATGCAAACACTGCATTGATCTGATCGGTCATTAATCGACCGCAGTCTCGTTGCCCCTAGGCTAAAGACTTCAATGGTTCAAATAATAAAGTCAGTACCGGTAATAACTTTGATGAAAATAATCTGATATTATACATGCATGTGTTATTTTGAGAGAGTGTGTTTGTAATACCATAATAACTTTTAGTCATTTCTAAAACAAAACAATCTTTGTTGTGAACAAATACATAACTGTTTCGTCATGCGCACACGATCATCTCAAAGATAACACTAGTAAGTGACACATTTAGTTTGAATGCCCAGATATTAATTCATCATCATCATCATTTCAGCCGATAGACGTCCACTGCTGGACATAGGCCTCCCCCAAGTGTCGCCACATTGACCGGTCCCGTGCGACTCGCATCCAGCGGATTCCCGCAACCTTCACCAGGTCATCGGTCCACCTAGTGGGAGGCCTTCCAACGCAACGTCTTCCGGTTCGCGGTCGCCACTCCAGAACTTTTCGGCCCCATCGGCCATCCGTTCTGCGAGCAATGTGCCCTGCCCACTGCCACTTAAGTTTGGCAATTCTTCGGGCTACGTCGGTAACCTTGGTTCTCTTGCGGATGTCCTCATTTCTGATTCGATCACGCAAGGAAACTCCGAGCATAGCCCTCTCCATTGCCCTTTGAGTGACTTTAAGCCTTCTGATGAGGCCCATTGTGAGCGACCACGTTTCAGTCCCGTATGTGATCACTGGCAACACACACTGGTCATAGACTTTCGTCTTGAGACACTGTGGTAAGTTGGACGAGAAGATACCGCGCAGCCTCCCGAACGCCGCCCAGCCGAGTTGGATTCGACGATTGACCTCTTTCTCGAAGTTAGACCTACCTAACTGGACCGTTTGTCCCAGGTACACATAATCGTCTACAACTTCGAGTGTTGAGTCTCCGATCTTGATAGGAGTGGGTGTGACATGGGCATTCAGCATGATCTTGGTTTTGTCCATGTTCATTTTAAGACCCACTCTTCCGGAAGCTCTGCTGAGGTCATCGAGCATTATACTGAGGTCCTCCATGGTCTCAGCCATGACCACTATATCGTCGGCAAACCGAAGGTGAGTGATGTACTCGCCATTGACGTTGATGCCAAGCCCTCTCCAGTCCAGAACCTTGAAGACATCCTCTAGTGCAGCGGTGAACAGTTTCGGAGATATGACGTCTCCCTGTCTCACCCCTCGCTGCAGAAGGATAGGTTCGGAAGCTTGGTCCTGAAGTCGGACTGACATGGTGGCGTTTTTGTACAAACACTTCAACACCTCGATGTACCGATAGTCGATTTGGCACCGTTGGAGAGACTGCAGTACAGCCCAGGTCTCGATCGAATCGAAGGCTTTCTCGTAGTCCACAAACGCTAAACAGAGTGGCAGGTTATACTCTTCGGTCTTCTGTATAACTTGCCGCAGCGTATGTATGTGGTCCACGGTGCTAAAGCCTTTTCGGAAACCGGCTTGTTCGGGAGGCTGAAAATCGTCAAACCTGCGCGCGAGACGATTCGTGATGACTCTTGAAAACAACTTGTAGACATGGCTTAGAAGTGAGATGGGCCTATAATTCTTCAACCGGGCATTGTCGCCCTTCTTGAAGAAGAGTACCACCACACCCCTGCACCATGCCTGTGGCGTTTTCCCCTCGAGTATGACGGAATTAAACAGCTTCTGAAGGGCCTCAAGTACCGGTTTTCCACCCGCCTTCAGGAGTTCGGCCGTAATTCCGTCATCACCTGGTGCTTTGTTGTTCTTGAGCTGTTTCAGAGCCATCCTAATCTCGTACAGGCTGAAGTCCGGGATGTCTTCGGTATAGTGTCGGGTCAGTCTAGCTCTTGGGTCGTTTGCTAGATCTACAACGGGTTTACTGGTTGACGTGTACAACTTTCCATAGAAGCTCTCGATCTCCCTCAGAAGCTCCGGTTTGGCGGATAAGATCCTACCATCGTCGGTCTTCAGTTTCGTGAGCTGGCTCTGCCCAATAGCCAGATCTCTTGCAAATACCTTGGAGCCTTTGTTCCGCTCGATCGCGTCTTTGATACGCTCGGTATTAAAGCGGCGGAGGTCGCTCTTCAAGGATTTAGAGATCCGTCTATTGAGCTGCCGGTATTTCCACGCCTCGTCTGGAGACTGCAGGATCATCTCACGCCGCTCCTTCATGAGCTTGAGAGTGTGATCGGAGAGCCTCTTGTTCTGATCTGTACGACGTGTCTTAAAAAACTTAGACCCGGTCGTATGGACAGCTTCCACGAACCCATCGTTGTATTCGTCCACTGAGCTTCCTAGGCACTCGAAACGGTTCTGGAGTTCAAGCTGAAAGCTCTCGGGGTTATGGATCCGGATCTGTGCTGGACGGAGCGTAGACTTCATCAGTCGAGACCTTTCAAGCTTGATATTGATGTTCAATGTGCCTCTTACCATGCGGTGATCGCTCCCGGTTTTCAGCGTATTGATCACTGAGACATCATTGAATATTTGCTTCTTGGTTGACATGATGAAGTCAATCTCATTTTTAGTTGCACCATCGGGGCTCTGCCAGGTCCACTTCCTGTGCTCACGCTTTCTGAAGAAGGAGTTCATCATATAGAGGCCCTCCTTCTCCATAAAACTAGCCAGTTGGTGGCCCCGGTGATTTCGACGTCCAACTCCAAATTGCCCCACCTGCAGCTCATCCCCGTCTCGCTTGCCCAGTTTCGCGTTGAAGTCCCCCATGACCACGGTAAAGTGAGTTTTGAAACCATGCATGGCTTTAGAAATGTCCTCATACATGGTCTCCACTTCGTCGTCGGGGTGTGCCGAGGTCGGGGCGTAGACCTGTATGACCTTCAGCAAATATCTTGAGGATATTCTGAGTATAAGGTACGCTACCCTGGTCGACACACTCTCGATCTTCACCACGTTGTTCACAAGGGACCTGTGGACGATAAACCCAACACCACCCTGGGACTGCCGGTCACCCTCTCGGAAATAGAGCAGGCTGCCGGATTTCAGGATTACCGTGTCCTCCCCCTCTCTTCGGACTTCAGATAATCCTACAATACTCCATCGCAGCCTGCTCAACTCCTCTTCGAGTTCCGTTATCTTCTCGTCGGTCCGGAGCGTACGCGTGTTATATGTTGCCAGGTCCAGTCGTCGTTGGTATTGGCAGCCGGATCCCATCCGGAGATTCTTCGCACCCCTTGCCACGCCGTAACCTCGACCGCTGCCGTAGTCGAGGGTAGACGGGCTGCCGGGCACTAGGGGCCATTTCCGTAATGTGCTATCCATTGGGGGGGGGTTGCCATAATCGCCACGCTTGGCAGGCGGGTTGGCGATCGCAGAATAGTTCTTAGAAACAGACAGAGAGCGCTGCTGCCCATTCTCTGGTAAGTCCCTTAGTCGCCTCTTACGACACCCACGGGAAGATATGGGATGGTGCTATTCTTTGTAGATATTAATTGTATTAATGTATTTTAAAGATCTATCAATAACTGGAAGTATTTCCGAGGTTTAATGACGTCTCAGGATTTACATATCATAAAAAAAGTAAAATGGGGTATTAAACTTTTTTTATTAGCCTATATTGTGTCGCACTGCTGGGTTAAAGCCTCCACTCTTATCTCTGGCCATGTTGGCCCTGCAAACCTTATCAGATAAAACTTGAGAAACAAATAAAAGGAGTTATGGGGTCTTACCATTCTTTTATAACTACTTCTCGTATGCCTTCACCGATGTCCGATAGTTTAAATGCGACAATTTTATTGACTATTTGACTCGTGTGGAACTTCTTGTGTCGTAGATGCACATCAGACAATAATAAACTGCGTTTGAGAATATTACTAGTTGAATATTGTGCTGTGCGATGCTTCCCCTGAAAATACAATTTATACTTAGAACCATTAAGTTTTGAGTATGAATGTCGAAGGCTATGAGAGTAGGGGAAGACCAAAGCAACGATGGATGGAATGTGTGAATGATGATATGGCTAGAAAGGGGGTGACTACCGAGCTGACGACTAATAGAGAAGTATGGAAGATAGTCGTGTTGCGCCGACCCCAAATAAATTGGGATAAGGGCAAGAGAATGACGATGATGAAGAAACATATAAAGCAGAAACAAAACAGATGTTTGTCTAAATAAAAGTTATTATAGACTCTGATACTGCAGTATAAGGTTATGTTTTTCTCACCACTTAAATGTATACATTTAAGTGGTGAGAAAAACATTAAAATGCGTAGAAATGTGGCATCATTTTAACAAGACGGAAACTTGCTTAAATGTATATTCTTCGTTGAAAAGAAACTAATGAGCAAAACGGAAATGTACGGCGTTTCCGTTCTGCCTCATTACCATCTGTTCTCTTTTATTACCATCATTACCATCTATTGTACCTATGCGGCTTCTCATTTTGCATTTGTTTTACACTAGCTTTTGCCCGTGGCTTTGCTTGCGTTGAGGTCGGAAATTATCCCGCGGGCACGTACTACCGGGATAAAATGCTATGTCCTACTAACCCAGGTCTACAGGTCTATCAGGTCTACTTTTGTGCCAAATTTTATCGAACTCCGTTAAAAAGTAACAGACAGACAGACAGACAGACAGACAGATTTAGGTACTTTCGCATTCGTATACCCACATAAGTAAGTACGGATATTTCTTGTCAATTGTTGCACATGCATTGAATACCTACATCATTATAGTTATTATTCTCCATTGCACATTTTCATACTTATGTTGAAATAATCGATTCTGCTGGCGGGACTCCTTTGCCCAGCAACTAGCCACTGCTAGTTGCTGGGCAAAGGAGTGGGACGATGCAGGCTGAGGTAACCAGTATTATTTTGTATTTTATTTACAACTGTGAATTCAGTATCACCTTGAGGCTTATCTTTATAAATCGCCTTCCTCTGTTATTTGGCAATTAGTTGATAAGCTTTGCTTCATTCTTATAATGTTCTTATCTTATTACTATGAAGAAACTTCGCTCTGATTTCTGTGTGGCATTGATTATTTCAAACATGCTATAACATAGGTAATCACTCTGATTACCCACATATGTTTGTTCGAAATAATGCCGGTGATAACAGTTCGGATTAATTTTACATTGGCATTGACCTTCACCTTCATAACCCGTTTTTGTACTGATGCATATTCTTAGTTAATTTACTGACACTAAATCGACTTAATTACTTTCATATTCAAATGTCTTGCGATTATTTATCAGATATTCACTTGTTTTAATTAATGTAGACCCATATTTTGACAATGAATATGTACGTAAATAACAGTCAAATAAGAATGTGTGTTTTACTTACAGTTTGCATCAAAACACACACATTGCTAAATCTGTTCACAGTCTTCAAGTTCACGATACACTTTCTCATAAGAAACGACATTTTGACTATGTTATAATATTTAATTTATGAGTAAAACAATTTTCTAGTTATAAATAAAAAAAGTCATTTCGTGGGCCGGCGGCGTGCCCTGCCTTCGCACACACACTGAGTTATCAGCCCATTATCAGCGCTCCACGCATTGATTACCATTTTAAACAATATTATGTACGTTATGTCGAATATGTAGTCTGTATGACGTAATGGGCAGGGGTCATCGTTCGTCTAAAAGTCAAGTTGTAATCACAATTTTGTTTAAAACATGTCTAGCTCATTGCGCTGCTCGAAGGGAACTAATCATTCACTTATTTACCTACTTGTGTCGTTGCAATGATTGCGGCATGTTGCCCCCTATTTACCAAGTGATTGTTGTACGTTAGTGTATATAGTAAGACACGCGAACTAGCGCGTTGGTTTGTTGATGTCTGTGTGTTTAGAATCCGAAGTTGAGGAAAATCTAAACAAAATTAAGTTACAACACAATTTGCTACACTTCCATGTTTGTTACGCAAAGTAATAAATAAATCTGCCTAGCCTTTTCCCAACTATATTGGTGTCGGTTTCCAGTCTGATCGGATGCAGCTGAATCAGTGGCATGCATTGATTTTCAGAATAGGTAGGCACACTTTTTCGTTAGGTACGTACGCACTTTAAGTAAAAAGTTATTCGCCATCTTGGATTTTCATTTTTACTTTATTGTCGGCTCCAGCACCCTCGAAAACTATGAAAACGACACCCATGGTGAAATATTTGAAATTTTTTGCAGCCGCCATCTTGGATTTTCATTTTGACCTCACTGTCGGCTTTAGCACCCTTGAAAACCATAAAAACGACACCCATGATGAAAAAAAAATACAGCCGCCATCTTGGATTTTCATTTTGACCTCACTATCGGCTTTAGCACCCTTGAAAACCAGAAAAACGACACCCATGATGAAAAAAAAAATACAACTGCCATCTTCGATTTTTATTTTGACTTCACTATTGGCTTCAACACCCTTGAAAACCATAAAAACGACACCATGATGAAAAATTAAAAAAAAAATCGCAGTCGCCATCTTGGATTTTCATTTTGACTTTATTATCGGCTCCAGCACCCTCGAAAACCATTAAAACGACACCCATGACTAAAAATTTTAAATTTTTTGCAGCCGCCATCTTGGATTTTAATTTATCCTCACTATCGGCGACCTCGTTATCCATCCCTTTCTTTCTTCGCACGGCCAAATTACGAAGTATTATTTTAA
The DNA here is from genome assembly GCA_911387795.2 of Apamea monoglypha. Lineage (NCBI taxonomy): Eukaryota > Metazoa > Arthropoda > Insecta > Lepidoptera > Noctuidae > Apamea > Apamea monoglypha. The sequence goes on from OU426918.1 coordinate 10,177,326, forward strand.
CATTCACACTCGGTTGGTTACTTGAGTAGGCATGCCTACTTTAGGGTGATAAATTGCGAAGATCGAACGTCATAGTATTACGCGTGAGACGTACGTATTTCTAATTTCGTCTGTGTTTGTATGAAAATTTTATTTTTTGTTAGGTATGATTATTTAGTGAATTTTTTAATTGTGGGGCAGACACGCTGAAATGTAATTGACAGGCTTATGGTTTATCGATTTGTCGAGGTAGGCACTGCTTATGTGCCTATATGCAATGCACGCCACTGAGCTGAATACCATTATTTTACAAGAAACTACAGAGTGCCTATCTGACCTCTACAATCTAAAAGTTAAGTTTTATACAAAGTAAAGCTGTCACTAAAATAAAACGATGTAATAAGCAATTGTTTTATTAAAGACATAATAAACATGTTAATAAAGTGAATAAATACAATAATATAATCAATAACTGTAATGTCATGTATGACGAGACGCAGGAGGCAACCCATATTGAGAATAACATCAGATGGCGAATACATGAATATGAACCGACGACTCCTATTCTAAATAGCTAACGTGTATCACAGAGGCTCTGCCAAGTGTCGCTACCGATCATTGTTTTAGTTCACAGCAGATACAATATACATACTATGTAACAACACACAGATAAAATAGCATTTAAGTTCTCATTATCACTATTAACTATTGCTTTTATTCGCTGCACAGTAGATGGAACTAAACGTCCTAAAACAATGACTGTGCATGCTTCGACTCGCGCCTTTCACAAGTCTATGAATGTCGATAAGTATCACATCGTAACTGCCTACTTGTATCTAGTTTTACTGAAGAATAATTATACAACATTATATTAGATGTAGTTACACTTAAATGAATGTGTTTAAAAAAGTCAAGTGGTGATTTGATTGCAAGAAATCGGCCCTATCCCATGTCCTAGTTATAAAATAAGCATTGTATTAACTTTGTACATAAGTGCTTGATCACATTTATTTTAATAATACATACACAATTTAATTCTCTTATGACGAGGAACTAATATTTATTAACATATACGTATGAATATTGACATTTGTTGTTTGTACACAATAGACAAATTATAATATATTTTCTCCTAATAGCTACAGACATATGCCTGCTTTTGAAATGATAGTTAAATATACAAAAGCGTTAAACAATAAAGAACTTGCTCCCGTTTTTGTAAAAATACAAGTAGCTTCGACAGTACATTACATTATCGCACTAGTGACACTTACAAATAAATACAGTCAAGCGATTACATTACCAATATATTGCAGGGCGTTGCATATAATTCAAGCTGCTAAATACACAATACTAAACATACAAACTTAGACTTGATTATATTTGGAAGTTACTTTTAAAACACACAGTTATGTAAAAGCGATGACAGGAAAATTGGGAAGGTCTCTTTGTATTTAAAAATAATATTTTCAGGAGATATTGGATTTCTAATGAAGAACCAGTATTTGACAAGAATTTTAAGACACATTTTTTGGTCAAATAAACATTTGGCTGACGCTACTGCAACTGTAACGGTTCCGGTAGCCCGGCTGCGGCTGTCCGGTTTCAATTCCTGTGATAACATCGAGTCACTTGTTCCGAAAATCCGAAGTCGTCTTAAGCATGTGGTACCCAATCCTTATCAGTAACTTATGACACTCAAATCCAAAAAGCGTCTGAATATGAAATACACTGTGTGAGTATTATGTTAGTTAATACATAATTAATGTCATAATGATTTACCTTATCAATTTATAATTTCAAGTCTAGTTGGTATTTAGTTATCAAAATTTCACTAGCCTTTTATAATGTTATTTTATTACACCATAAGAGCAAGGCCAACATTTTTGTAATTTGCAAGAAACGTAGAGAACGATGCGACATTGTTACAAACCTTACAGCGTATCTTCCTTACCTCTTGCTTGTAAAGTCTTAGGTAAACTTAAAGTTTATCTATGTAAATTGTAAGTTAGTTTTCTGCGATATTGCACAGGTGACAACATCACACCAGTCTCTGACCGTCTGTTGCCACTAGTTAAGTCATTAACAAAGCGTTTTACTGCTATGATGACGGTGACGATGTGGTGTGAAAACCTACTTAATGCGTCTGAAGTCTGTTCGTATAAACTACTGCTTCAAAAAATTAGCCCACCAAGAACATTACTACACCATAGAGAAGAACTAACAAGACGAGACAAGACGAAGAACGATATGTATTCGTGACAGACACCGTACAATCAGGATAGAATGATGACGTTATTATAATGAGGGGATTTATTAATAGAGCAGTGCAATGATTCATTTAAACAGGGAGGCAGAATTCTTTTCTAAAATAGGAGTCCCTTCATCTGAAAGTGGCCAACAATAGTCAACAGTGGAAGACTCAAAAGGGAAGCATTGGCCCAATTTTGGGCTCACATATTATTCAGTCGATCTCAATAAAATAGAAGGTTTCTAAAGGTTGGAAGTCTCGATGGAACTTAGAATTGGATTAACTATAAATAAATGAACCTGCTTATTCGAAACAGCAGATTCGTGACGTGAAAATACTCCTCTTTGTAATAAAATTACATTGAAAATAGTAATTTCCCTATCAATTTCTTAACATGACACACGTGCTTATTTGCCAATTTTAAATACGTTACAAAACGTAAAAATACTCTGCTATATTAATATCAGAAAAGTATGGTTACAAATCTATTTTGTTTACCTTAATACTTATTAAGAAGTTCTCTCTTGTTGCCGTAGTCTATCAAATGAGAGTACGTAGCACTCATTGAATTAAGATTACCTATCTAATAGTGAGGAGTGATGACTTGATCCTCGTTGTACGGTCTCTTAAATTACGTTTGTATCGTTGACTGTATCATTCCGACGAATTTAAATACAGTAAGTACTGAACTACATGCTCATCTAGTCTGACACCGTACACGTATCGTGAAGCAACAACATCAACTAAACATCGAGGTGAATAATTATGTATCTATGATACTGACTCAAACATCACGACCGAATTAGGAATGTTTTAAGATTGTAATTCAGTGCAGAATTGTACCCATTCACTTTATGTATACAGGGTCTGTCTATTCATACACGAAATATTTTAAGAGAAATATCTATAGATGGTAAAGATTTTTTTTTGTCTAATTGTTTTTTTTGACGTTATTATTTTAATTTTAACATTGCTTGAGACATTTTTCATAAAACCTTCACTTCACATCAATCTTCTTCTTAGCGTGTCGATAGCAATCTGAAGGGACTCGGCCCAGAATTTGGCTGCTTATTTGGCGCCATCACCAGCGTCCATCAGTTCCTGTACACTTGCAGCTGACAGGACAGGATATTATAATATTCCGCTTCAATGATAGTAAATACTATGTAGAAACTAGAGTAATGGGTGTGAAAAAATAAGAAGGTGCCAGTATTTATTATATGTGTCAAGTAATTTTAAATATTTAATTTAATCGTTTAAATAATATACTTAAACAATTATCTTTTTCGTTGCTATGATTCATTTCCACCTATTGTATAGGTGTATCTTTTAAAATATTTCGTGTATGAAAAGATAGACCTTATGTAGATAGACTATGTACTCTATTTCGTTACAATTTCCCTTGTTCATCAGCTTGTGATGTTTGAATCTTTGTCTATTCAGATGAGTTATGACACTTATTTAGTTAGAGATCTATAACGATTATGAGTCCCCATGATGCTTACATTATATGAGTAAATACATTTACTAAAAGCTCAGCTCTTAGCATTTAGATGAATTTGAATATTTTTGTTTGTGAGATATTCCAAATGTGCAATTTGAACATTAGAACAGTTCTTAAAGTTATACTATCTATAAATTCCGTTTGGTGTACAACGAGTCATTTATTTTATAATTTTTATGTAATTATTTAAAAGGTGTTAAAAAAGGTTTTTGTATTTGAATATTGCAATTAAATTTGGGGCTGTCCTCATGTCCCAAATGTTAGTTAATAAGTAGATACCACAAAACATTTTAACTTATGGCAAAACTCTACACATTGACCACACAATCTGAAAGACATTATGATATTATTTTTTGTATTTATGCCTACCTATTATAGTTTCGTCGATGTCAACAAAATAGTATTATTAGTAATTGTAAAAAGTGATGACCAATAATTTTACAGTAGAATCTCCGATTTTAAATGCCGTGTGTTACAAAAAAACCTAGGTATTTAAAACTAGGGATTTATTATAACTTAAGAAACAGGTCGCAAAATTCTTCAATTATGCAGTTCAACACTGTTTAAATAATACACAAATGTTGAGCTGCCATAATTTCTGACATAGGTCTTATATAATCACCTACTGTTTATTGACATCGACAAACCATTTAGATTTTAGTTCCAACATTTTTTTTTACACAATACACTTCTTTCGTTGTAATTTTTCACTACTTACAATATTTCCCTTTAACGCTTGTCACATGTTGACGCGCACATCGTTGATAATTTTCATAAATTGACTTTCTCTGCTCAAATGTTAATTTCAGTTTTTGTTAACTCATAAAGAGTACCTAGAGTAAAATGTATTTTGGTGTTTAGATATTTTTTGTGGTTTAACACAACGAACAAATCTTTAAATCCTTTTGTAAACATTACCTACTTGTTGTAGAAAGAGGCATTTAAAACTTTTATAAAATTAATATCAGTACACTCAGCAGAAATACCAGTTGTGACCATCGGTAATTTGTGAATAGGTACGACTATTACAAGCAGTTTAGACGTCACGCTACGGATATTATATTACGGTGCTGTAGATTACAGTATCACTGCCAGTATCACTGGAAACTTCGCTGGTTGTACTTTACGACACGACAGACATTTTCTTCTGCGAAAATAACTAAACGATGCTTACGTTTAAACCTGAAAATCATCTTTTCACAGAACATAGAACTCGAAAATATGCAGTAATTTTTTGATGAATAATACTTAACTCGCGCAGTAACTTTAATTTATTTTATCACGAATTTAACACATCTTATCACTAATAAACAATTAATTACTTTAACATTAAAATACTTTTAGAATTCCACATTTGAATTATCAATTTCTAAAAAATTAGGTATAATTACAATTCCATTCTATCAGTATATGGAACTATATCGCTCTGTTCACATCTTTGCTTTTATAAAAAAACTTCACTTCAGCGTAATGTTCTTTTGATTAGGTACTTGAGCGTTAGGTGATCACGTACACTGTAATGCGTACAGCTGATAGGTACATCGGCGCTAGACTACTTTCTCACACAATAATTTTAAACCGGCACTCATTAAAATTATACATACTCAACTTACACTAAGATTTCACTTCCTAGATCAGTGCCACCGCAGCAGACTTTTTAAATAGTTCCACCGTACTAGTCCTATTTCGAGCGAACGAGAAAACGTTATACAAGTAACAAAATAAATATTGAGTATTTTATAACAAGAAGCTCTTTCTGTGAACGAACCGAAATCGCTAACGAAAAGTCATAATCTTTCGCATTTCACTTACTTTTAGTCGTTCAATGTTTTATGTAATAAAATATAGCACTTGGTTGCAAGGACACTGGGTAATTAAGTTCACAGTGAACGACGAAGGCTAAAAATCAGTGGTACGAGGCGAGTCCGTTCGCTCGATTAGCGGTCAGGGTGTCTTGAGAGACGGCGATATCGACGTGTGAGTGGGCGAGAAGGTTTGTGGCGAGACGAGCGGCACCAGCTCGGGCTGGAGCCGCGGCCCGCGTCACACGGCCGGCTCCGTGGCTATCGTCATCTCTGCAAACTTCACCTCTCTGCCACGTCTAAACGACGTAGTCCGCCGTGGTGGGCTGCGTTTCCGCGTCGCTACCGCTGGCTGCAGACTCGCTGACGACATCTGCGTCAGCAGTCGCGGAGGCTGGGCTACTCGCCCGAACGGTGATTGCCGAAGGAACTGCCGGGCCACCATTGGCTGCCAGTACGAAGTTCCTGGGGAACCAACGCGTTTACAAAATTTTATAAGAAATCTCACCATACAACATGTTGATTGTTTAAGAAGTCAATAAAACTTTTATATCTATATACCTTTAGTAAGCGTGGTGCGCGCGCGCCAGTCGTTGCTCCTCAAACGGCCGCGCGTGCCTTCATGCACGGCGTCCACGCTGGCCGAGCGCGTCAGATGCGACTGCTGCCCCTCGTGGTCTGCACCCACGCCGGCCGTCAGGCCCTCGCTCACTGAGTACAGCTTATGTGTTATGTCTTTGCCTGGAAAGTTTTTGAACATAATCTTGTCACACATATGTTAAAGAGGACTAGGATTCTCTCGAATTTATTTTCGCAATGTATGAATCCGAAGACATATTATTTTTCATGAATTGCTCTGGAAATCTAAGGCACATATTAAAACCTCTTTGTAAAATTATAATAATTATCACCAATTTTTTTTTCCGTATATCGCTGACGCGCTGTAGTACCTGGTTTTAGTCTATTATTTGAACTACAGTTTTAGCTCCTTGATCACTCTCTTATAGCGTCAATTCTTATTATTTGGTATGGATAGAATATTCTATTTTAAAGATTGACTGAAATTTGATCAAGCCTCGTCCAGTCTTCTGAGGAAATTAGGTGGTACGCCAAAGTGATAACTTCGTACGGTCTTTGTTTACGACTTTTTGTTTGTTGTAGTTTCAATACAATAAAATGCGTATTGACATGCATAATCAGCCTGTAATGTTACCACTGCTGGGACACAGGCCTCCACTCTGTGAGAGGGAATGGGCCGTATTCCACCACGCGGCGCCAATTGTGGGTTTGTGGATGTCACATATCTTCGAAATTTAGTACTAAGCGGTTTGTATTTAAAATAGTAATAAAATATGACAAGATGTTGACTAAAACTCAAAATAAATATCAACGCTACCGAATGAAAAGAAAGAACATGCTGTACCTATAAACAAAAATTCATATATCTTCATTATTAAAAAGTTTGATGAATACATTATTTTGTCGAGTCACCGCATGTTTCGTATGGAGAAACTTTGTTCTATTTTAGGGGAGCCTAAATTGGTAGTATCGGAAGTGAATAGCCGCGCATTCACTCCTTAATTCGGTTTACATAAACAAAAGCCCCTGGCACCAATAAAAAATCCTTTAAGTTAACGATATAATAGAAGCCTATTAGTCGGGGGCCTTGTATTTGATGAAAATGTATCATAACTTTAATGCGTCTTGCACGCGGCTCCCAGACATTTTCCGAAGAAAAGAGTAACTGCTATAAAACGCGCCGTGACTCCTCATTTGAGTGGTTTCTCTGAGGCTTAAAATGTTAAATCTTATGCACATTGACATTAATGTTAAGTGAAGAATAAATATATCAGTTCTAAAATTCGTGATTATCTTTGTGTGAATTGCTTTGTTTCAAACTACAGATTTAAGATAATAAAATTGTAAGTTAAGTGAATTCCTGGAGTTGCAACGACAACAGTGAAGGAGGACTGACCTATAAGGCAGTCGAGGACGACCTTGAGCATCGGCCGGTGACGCAACACGCGCTCGAGGCGCATGCGCGGCCAGCACACGCACGTGGACACCTCCTCCGCAATCACGCTCACCTGAGAAACATTGTGGCTGTCAGTTTAACTGACCACGTTAGAAAGTACAGCCGATTTATTCTGTCAGCTTTCAATGCGACGCATCAGGTGGAATGACAGCTCACTTCAAGCTTACTTCACTTATGTCTTAACGGTGAGATTTTTACAGAATATATCGGCAGTTCCGGGGCATTAAGATGGCACATCGTGTTTTGAAAAGAAAATACCACGCTGGTATGAATAATAGAGAAGATGATTCATAAAGCAGAACTTTTTCTAAAATCTCCATGTGTCGTATTAACGGCCGCATACTGTAGATATTACAAGAGGCTGTTTACAAGACAGTTAGTTGCTGTAAAAAAAATGGAAATGTAGGCTATGGTTAGGTTAGCTTACTACAGCGATCGTACGCATACGATATGGTGTAAAAAAAAACTCGTTCACGATATATTTTTTTATATTTACTGTCTCCTAAGATACAGAGACTACCTAGTTTAGGAAGCAGGGTTATATAATTTATGTAGATATACTATAGACTTATGTAGATATACTATGTTATCTTGTACATCTGCTCTTGTGTATCATGAATCTTGTGTGTATCATAATAAACATTATTATTATTATATCAAAATCTAGTGTAGTCAATCCTAACAAGAGTGACTGGACTCAGACAGGAGGCTGTTAGGACAGCCAAGCCAAGCCAGTAGGTAAATGGATGTATTATGTGATATAGGGTTGTTCTAAGAGAGGTAACACTGCGAAGCTTAATTGTCTTGTAGATGTCTGTGTCGATATTTATGTTATGAAGACATATTGGAGTTGTGGCAGAGATTTCTATATCTGGCTAACCCCACGAGGATTAGGTAGAAGAATGTCAGAGGTTATAATATTTACTGTACGATATAAGTAGGACTGAGTTACGTGGTTTTATGGCACGAACAGAGTTGAGCCAAGATAGCGGTAAAAAGATTCAGTTTGCAAATAATAATAAGAATATACATGGATAGGATAAAATAAAACGATAATTTTTATATCAAGAGTAAGTTCAAATTTAACATACAAAACAACATAATCATCCTATATTGTGCCCACTGCTGGGACACCGGCTTCCTCACTGTATGAGGGAATGGGCCATAATCCACCACACGGGCCCAGTGCGGGTTGGTAGATAATCACGTCTTGGAATTTTTTAGATTCTCTATGTCCAAATATCTAGTAAGTATTGGCTATAAATGAGAAACACAGATAATCGCAGTGGATATTCCTTTCAGTGGTTATATCACTTATATGCTTCAGTTCGCGACCACGTGCACCGAAAGTTTCCGGAGATAAGATCTTTTGCCCAACAAGTATTCTTATATAGCTTTGAATAGAGTTGCCTCGAGTTTTCCAATAAAGCCAGTCACTTTTCCGGTTGATCCGTTGTAGTTTCGATACCTTATATGCAGCTGCCGGCAACGTATGTTCAAACATTTGCTGTATCATAATATAAACTTGAAATGAGATGGTGCGCAAACGAAACCAATTCTATGATTAGATACGCCATTATTTCATAGTGTTTCATATTTGAATTTCTTTTTGTAAACCTCTAGCTGTCAGGCTTTTGCGGCAAATGAAAAATGATTTTTCATTTCCTTTCTGTGTCAACATCGAGAGCTTGATTTACAAAAGAGATACGTCAAACACACCCTCCAACGCTTTCCCGTGGCGTTTCTTTTTAACCGACTTCAATAAATGGAGGAGGTTCTCAATTCGGTTGTATTTGTTTTTTATTGCTGAATGGGCCTGCTCTTGACCTCGATCAAACCTGATGGAAAGCGATGGATGAGGTCTATTATGGAACGAATAATGGAAATTTATGTTTGTTACCTCAGATCTCTGTCAATTATAAACCGATTTGAAAAAATCTTTAGTTTGAAAGGGTATACTTATAGGGTGGTTCCGTATAAAATGGTCAAGTTCTGATGAGTGGTGTTTGAGTTAGCTTCAATATTACGTACTTTTTCCATTTATTGTATGTTGATGATGTTATAATAACTTCCTGTCACTGTTACTCAGCCAGTGAAGGTATACAAATTTGTGTGTGGTAGGTAGGTACCACAACCAAAAAGTGAAAGATAAAAACTTTATCGGAAAAAAACAACAAAGGACTTTCAACAAAACACTACAAAGTGAAAAATAACTTGAATTTCGGAAGTCGGTGGCAAACGCAAAAATACAAAACTAAAGTCACACGTTGTAGTGTTTTTTTTAAGTCGATTGTTTTTATTATAAGTAAGAAAGTTTTTTAGAATTCAAAGTTTGCCCGAAACAAACCATCATATAAGAATCAAATCCACATTTAAGTCAAATCTGCACAATAACTAGTCAGATTTATGTACTTACGCCATAATATGTTAACTTACTGTAGTTGGAACATTGTTTTGGAACGGCTACATGTTGTAGTCGTATGAACTATGATGTGGAGTACTTCTCCACGCGAGTTTCTAGTCAGTCTACTCTGAGAACGTATAGATAAATCACATAAAGATATAGAAATGCGAAAGTTTTGGTTAACGGTAAAGATTTTGTCGGTAAAGTTTTCACGGCCAACCCGAAAATACTTATTTAACCCATTTTTATGATATTTCGCATTAATACCTGTACGTATATTATGAAAACACGACTCAGAAAGGTAATACATAATTGAAATTATTCAAATAAAATATTCACGTAACGTTTAATCTCTGTTCACTCAAACACTTGGATCCGACCGTAACAGAATGTTCTCGTCTCTATATAAATATTTCAGGTAACCTTACCTAGATGGTTTAAGTAAAGGTATGAGGGTAAACGAGATGATCATTACTGTGCACCTGAGACGGCACGTCCTCAAGCTAGAGGTTGGCGCCCCTTATCTTAGTAAGTTGGTTGAATTTGTTAGCCTCATATTATGGAATATGAGATTAATAATCAAAACCACCCACGGTAATTAATTACAAGATATAAACGTTAACAACACTTACATGAGATCGTTCATTTGATATTCTTTCTATCAACAATCTGTGATCATATTTAAGAATGAATCATAATCAAAATTCATTTATTTAAATTAGGCTGAGAATCAGCTTTTTTCGAACGTCAAAATTACATACGAATAAGACAGTCCCCCAAAAAGCCCGCCTTTTGAAACTTCCCAATGCTTTCGCTGGGAAGAAGAAGTGGCGCAGAAATTTCGTCAGCAGCACAGCTGTCTGTTCAGTTAGAAATACTTGAGTTTTTACAACAGTAGGTTGTAAAGTAATTAACATTAGGTATAAGACACAGAATATTAAATTAGATTGTTTGCGGTACAGACCATCAAACTGAACAACTGCCTCCATAGGATCAACATTGTAATCGATAAAAAATAATCAGCTATGCCATAAGTACATTTGGGTGGAGTAGCTATTGAAGTTTTGTACGGGGCAGCTGATTATGTTTTCGCATTTCTGATACAAGCTTTATTAAAAAAAATAAGCTAGGCACGTTCAGCTTCGCATTCAAGATTCCTATCTTTATGAAGCTTCTGTTTGCTAGAACGTCGCGATCGTAACAAACAAAAGTATATTGGAAAATGTCAATTCGTGTTACTTTATCATGTCTGATGGAGGCAATTTAATAAATCCCCAGTCATTACGATAATGCGTTATTCCGCGCTCCTAAATTATTTAGCGTAACTGTGCGTGGAATTACAATGAGTTGTGTCTTGTCCGACGCGAGTGATGCGAGCGAAGATATTAACGAATCTAGTCCAGTTTGTTCCAGCAATGATGTTCGTGCATATTGAGCTTTCTTTTATGGAGATATAGACATGGCTCTTCTATGCAGCACAAAATATTACTGGCTTCTAACTACTCAGAACTAAAACTAGGTTCATAGGCATACTTGACGAAAATTAAGAAAACCATATACCAAATTTTTTGTTAGTTACCTGGAAGACATCGTCTGATTGTTCACGATTGGCCTCCCACTCTGGAGAATCAATGAACTGGTAGGGCTGTATGTAGTGGAGATGTGTTTCGTCGCAGCTCACTCGCATCCTGTTCGAAAATAAGTAAACCTCCTTAGTTTTCTCAAAAAATAATTCTACCACTATTCTTGGACATAAATCGTTTATGTGCTGGTAGATTAGAGCTTATATTGTGGCCCTAATAACTTAGATTATAAGATAATACAACCTATTGGTTCCCCAAGAGCTTCCCACTGGAGTTATCAATGAAAACGGGATGTAATCACCGCGATAAATACGCCTATTTGGCATGACCTATAACGCCATTTAACCACACAATTATGCAGCGTTTGGAATATAATTAAACTTGATAATTATTATAATTATACAGTACCGTACCGGTTATAAATTTGTATGAGCCTGGGTAATTGCCGTTGCTGCTGCGGTGTGTAGTGATTTAATATTATAAATTAATTATATTATGCAAGTGTAATTAAGGCAGCAGGTAAAAATACTATGCTCTAATAAGGCGTATATGCGGTGCTTAGGTAGACTGGGTACTTAATTTCATTATAGCGGGTATGAAATGGCTTACGGGGGAATTGGAACCATTAGCCTAAGGGCTGCCGTGCATTACCCCGGTGGCCCAACCCAAACTAATACGAATCTACTATACATACATATAATTTATGAAACTGGTGATTAGGCGTATAAAATTGACCAACAATGTTTTAATTATTTCATCAAGTATTTCTTCGACAGAGAACAGAATAGTATTAAAATAAAAGATTCTGAACAACGTCGCACAAAGTCAGTCAATTAGTCGCAGAATACGAAATGGTTCTTTTTTCTCAGAGTTCATGACATACAATACGACTTCATACAATGCCAGCAACGGTAAAACAAAGAAAAATAATTCTACGACAAAAACAAAAGGAACATGTATAGGTATCTTATTTAACATCGTGAGCGTCCTCGCTTGTCTTTGAATTGTTTATTTTGTAGCCTGTACCCTCGATATTTTATCTTCATAGGATTTTTTGGGCACACTTATTCAGTATTCAATTTATTCTGCAACATATGACGCATCACGCACACGCCATACGGAGGTTGTCCATATGGAGATGTGTACGCATCAGTAAATTTGAACGGATGCGTACGCATTTCCATACAAAATCGTAGTTTTTTTATGTACAAAAGCTGAAAAGAGCCGAATAAGTGTGGTTAATCCCTAAGGTCTTAATTAGGTTTTCCTTAGTGTTACCCTTAACACTCATGTAATTGTTTATTGAGAGTTGGAAACCATTTTAATAAATGATATTTTATTTAGTATGTCAATATGAACTGTCTTTAAAAGATCTTAACACTTTAAAAGCTAAATGAATTTGGTGTTTCCTGTCCACTGAGAAGAACAAAACACCGAAAACAAGTCGTCCAGACAACGTAAGATAGCCAGATCATTTTCATCAAGTTAACCTATAATGTTCATATTTCAGATGGTAGAAGTACAAAAAAAGACGATGTAAGAAATGTGAAAATAACATACTTTCCCTTTAATAGTATAGACAATCTCTCGTCGGCCGGTGTGACGTCTTCGACCGCATACGCCTCGCCGGGCTCAAGCCGCACTATCCTAGCTTCGCGACTCAGTTCTGTGAAGTGCTTCTTGTTCACTTTGAGAGGTTTGAACAGCTTCAAGTATAGATCTGTTAGCTCAAGAGATAGCGCTGGAGGAAGAAACCTGCGACAGAGAATGGAATGATGAATTATCTTAGCTAAACTCATTACTACAGTGACTGAACTAACATTTCTATGGTCTGAACTATAACATTTTGATTTCCGTTTAATATACAAACAGATATAAGGTATAGATAAGTACACGATCACCAGTTTGCGTGCCACTAAAACTTTGCCCATCAAGATTGAGTAACGTTAACGTGCTTTAATTTAAGTGGGCAAAGTCCACAATTCAGCCTTTGCCGAGTTCGTCCAGCGACAATTTAATGTGCAAGCATTACACGGCAAGTGCTTTCTCATCGTGGCTTGCTAAGGGCTTATTTATCGGTACCTACATGCCGAGTTTGTAAATAATTTTAGGGAAAATTGCGAAATGCAATTCTAATTAGTCAGTGAAGTGACTGATCCAGGTATCTTGGTAAAAACCGACGTATCTACCACCGTAGCTATATACTTATCATATAGTAAGATAAATATAGTGTGTATTTGACGAGGCGTGCACACCCCGGCGCCGACCGCAGCCTCATGAGTGAACACGTCAGTGACTTATCTAAACTACATAAGTACACTACAACGTACCTTATAATAAGAAATACAGTGTGTATAGAGTTAACGAGCACGAGCGCGAGGCTCCAAGCGAGCACGTCGGGCGCACACACCTCGGCGCCGGCCCACAGCCCCATGAGCACGGCACCCGCCGCCGCGAGCGCACGTAGCACCAAGATGCTCTGCTTGAAGCTCTTTGGCGCTAGAAACGCGATCGCGAAACACAAGTTTGCTGCCTGTTTGCGAGGAGATTAAGAGAAAAGTCAGCATTTTTTTGTTTAGAGAACTGTACATAACCAACTATAGAACGCAATACACATAACGTTATGATAAGTCAAAATAATTTGATCGGCCAGATACAGATACAGACAAATATGCGTGGTGGATTAGTCGATTATGTCGTACCTGAAAGAGATCTTGTTGTGCGTTGGTCCATTTAGCGCAAAACCAGTGGTGGTGTTCGTCGGTGGAATTCGAGCTGAGTAGCTCGAAGTCGGTGTCGAAAGTGGCGTTGAGCCGGGTGGCGTTGTAAACGAGCGTGGCGTTGAGCCAGGGCGCGGTGGACGCCGGCGCGGGCGCGGCCGGCGCCATGTTGCGCTCGCGCCCCGCGCCCCCCCGCGCCGCGCCGCCACCGCTCTCCGCCCGCGGCGAGCGCTCCTCGGCTCCCGCGCGCCTCTCACCCGACGACACTAGACGATTCAGTTGGGCTCTCGCTCTCAGTATTACCACCTCCATCACCACACCCTGCTGCCCACTTCACGTTAGAGCACACCCTTTCTGGAGACAAACATGACTTTTAGAAGAAAGAACACGTGTATAATCACCAGAAACAGACAGTATAGCAGTTCTCACTTGTTTTCAACTGTTTTCAACCATGTCATCATCATCAATGTAGTTATGTAGGCGTACCCTGAGTAGGCAAACAAATACAACTTCTTTGCTGACATGGCCAATATTTTTTATCACGGGATAAACTTATTTTACCTATGTGAAGAAAACCCAAACTCGAAGTGCAACTCTAAACCCCATCCTATAAAACCGAATCTTTCATCTACCAGATATCGTAATTAGTAACTATACTGCTAAAGAAAGAAAGAAGTAAAACAATAAAGCAATGATGAGATAAAGAACGAAAAAGTCGAATGGTGAATGGCGTTGTCCAGTTACACTACTAAAAGATTAAAGAAAAAATTGAAGTAGTATAAACTGTATGTATGTAGGTACCTACAATACACACAAAAGGCAGAATTATAAAGTTTATGAAACAACTGCAAAAATAGAGTCACGTACCTAAAACTAGCTGAGCATACTGAGCATAGGTATATATGAGGCAGTAAACAAACATTTAACAAATAAGAAGAAAACTCTCAATTAGTTTTACCAATCTATTTAAAAGTCTAGAAACAACCCCTACGCTATTTTATTAACGCTGCTATGAACTAAAGTTACACTACTTTGCTAAAAATCTATAGTGCACGGATTTGGCCCAATGACCTCGTTCTTGAGACTAATTGAATGCGAATTTAATTTAAAAGTTATTTTGTTAGTGAACTACATGTATCTTTGCGTAGGCTTCGTCTACGAACTTTGGGGCTACGGCTACGGCGTAGACGGGTACGACGCGTAGCTAGTTGCTACGCACTGCACGCTTCTCCCGATATTAGTTTTTGTTCATCTTTAAAGTTCTCCGACTCGGACGGGATGTTTCGTTTAACCGTTGCGTTCGCAAGTTTGGTTTAATATTATATTACAAACAACATTATTATGACCGCTGATTCAGTTTGGAATGGTGTTACGCGAATGGATAGAATTCTATCTATTATATATTATTATTATTCGTATATGTAAGAAGTATTTATGGGTAAGTCTGAAAGTGGCACCAGTGACTGAAAAGTTGCGTGGAAATCGGTTGCCATGGCATGCGATACGGAGAAATGAAGAAAATTTCGTGAGAAATGTTGTGAGTACTCGAAAGTTTTGAGTACGAATGCGTCGAATCCACATTCATACTCAAAACTTTCGAGTAGAGGAAGACTAAAAGAAACGATTGATCGACTGTGTGAAAGATGATATGGCTAGACAGGGGGTGGCATGTTGTAACGACACCAAATAATTTGAGATAAGGCATGCAAGAGAATGATGACTTCACTTTAGTGGTTGTCAAACGTCAGGTTATGAATTGTATAAAACTTACTTAGCCTCACTTAGAAGTCGAGCGAAATATTATTGTTATTCAATTACGGAATGGAGCCTGGTAAACGGTGATCATTTTGTCACTGGCTACATATGCTACCTTTTTAAAATACTTACCTAAGAAAAAAAAAATGCGATTATGACATTTTAGCAAAAAAAAAATACACCATAAAACTATAATCACCTACATCTACTAAGTGTATAACAATTACACGGAACACACCACACAAACTAAACAATTTAAACCGCTTACCACAACACAGATTCTTAGTTGGTTTTGGTCATCATAAGTTAAAGCTAAATATGTAAACGTGTATGTGTTCTGCATAGCGGAACAGGCACAAACAAAACAATACAACTAGTTTATTTCGTGACGGAACATAGGGTAGCATGCAGCGGTCGGTAGGCGTGTAATCTGCGACATTTCCGCACACATTAAGTCATCGGGCGCGGCGGCGGGTCGGTGCGGGTCGACTGCGGGGCGGTAGCGGCGCGACTGCGGGGCGACGGCAGCCGAGCGGCGAGGAATCCGCCTTATGCACTCGTGGGGCTTGTTATCGCCACATCAACACATTTGCATTAAATTGCATTACTTACGAGTACTGCCCGACCGATGCATTATGGGGATACGTTTGACGAACCATACTCTATAGCGCACTGCATTTACACGGCAGTAAACACCTACAAAGCAGTGGTGGCCCAGTGGTAACGGCCGTGATTGCTGCGATTGGCGACGGCCGGAGTTGCAGGTCGTAGTTACGAACCCAGACAGGCGCTTTATTTTGTGTAAATTATTTCATCACCACTGCTCTCAAAACGGTGAAGGAAAACATCGTGAGGAAATCGACATGTCCTAGAACCAAAAAATCCAAAGCATGTGACATCTACCAACCCGCACTGGGACCGCGTGGTGGATTATGGCCCACTCCCCCACGTTCACATTGGTGAGAACACAGTGAGACCTATGTACCAGCAGTGGGGATATTATGCTTATACACCTACAATATACAGCCAAACTTTATTTCCATTTATCATTTTCAGACCATCAAAACTATTCTAAATGCAGTTTTAGCTTCTAGACTAGACTGGGGGCCATGTTTTATAACTTTCAAATAAGACTTAACTATTTGCATTTTGGAAGACTTTCAAGACAGCGTTTCTAAAATATTTCCCAGACGAGTAACACACGTATAGTCCATACGTACATAGACATACATAGTATATGTACATGTAGGATCGTAAAGTCCATAAACGTCCATTTTAAATGTGACATAAAAGAATCTAATAAAATATTTAAAGATGCTACACAGTCTCATCTATTGTGTCCCCGTGGGACGGACGAGGAATACTAATCTGCTTCAACATTTGTATGTCAATGGAGAATATACTTGCATTGCTTCGTATATGGGACACATTCGATTTAATGCAGGGATTATTCACATACTTAAGACGAAGTGTCCCAGTTCCCATTGGCTTCATAAGTGAGTAATAGCAACCATGAAATGCTTTTTTGTTTGTCATGGAAATATTACCAATGGAGTAATTTACATAGGCTTGGATCAGCTTTCATCCTAACTTACAGGTGCAATAATATATTAGTAATATAGGCCAATATCTTAAGGAAGCATTTGAAACACCACGAAGGAAATGTACCAGTGAAAAACTCATCCATTACACAGAATAATGCTGACCGAAATATTGTTTGCAATAATGTAATTTAATAAAAAACTTTAATGATGAACCCAACAAAAAAAGTTCTTTAGTTGCAACAAACCGTTACATTTAATTCGTGGTTACTATAAAACGGTGAATAAATTTAAAAATGTACATTGAAACATTTAAAACGTATGCTTTTATGTGATAGAGACTAATAGAGAGCTATTTACATCTGAATCGGTTCCCACTCCCTCCCCCTTTCGGTTGAAACGTAAAACATGTAACGCACTTTTATTCGACGTACTTCACTATTTTCCATTTACCCTTTATACTGGAACAAATCGGTTAGTTTCCATGCCGTAATGGAAGCCTTTCGTATGTAAAGCAATGATAGGATTAAAGATATAGGTATGTAGTTTACTACAAATGGTTGTGAAGTAAGCGTAGAGTATTGCGAACGAGTCAATTATTGAGAATGGGGTAGAATGTAGCAGGAACAAAATGTTTTTCCCCTATCATCATAATCAGCCTATAATGTTCCCACTGCTGGGGCACACACAGGCTTCCTCTCTTCGAGAGGGAGGGGCTATAATCTACCACGCGGGTGGGTAGATGTCACACATCTTCGATTTTTTGGTTCTAGGACTTGCCGGTTTCCTCCCGATGTTTTCTTTCACCGTTTTGAGAGCAGCGGGGATGAAATTTTTTATACAAAGTAAAGCGCCTGCCTGAGTTCAAACCCACCACCTAAAACACGTAAGTTGGGGCCGCTGCTACTGGGCCATCACTGGTTTTCCCCTTTACCATCTCAAAATGTCTATAGAGTATATTTTTCAGGAGAAAATATTACTTAAGTCATTAGGTACTTTTGAAACGGGTTTCGAGTTAGTTTTCCATTAAAAACCAAAACTACTTGTCGTAAACATAAAGTGTTTAATGACTTTATCAACTATAACAAAGGCTAATAATTCCAAGGCTTTATTCCCATTATTATATAGCAAAAACTATTTGCCGTACGATATTCCATAAAAACAAGACGTTAACATTTGCATAAATAGTCAGAAAAAAAATTAAAATGCTCATTTGAGCGCATTTCTTTCTAGCAGATCACCAAACTAAAAAGTTAGAACATCACAAAAAAATAAATGATTTAACTTTTTAATAAATGATATTAAATTTACTTTAACTTTAACTACTACTTTTACTACTACTACTACTTTTTACTTTTTTAAACATTTTTACTTTTTTTCTTTTTTAATTTTTTTTTTTTAAATTGTATTCCTGAGTTCAAAATCAAAGTAGAGCTGAGATCAACTGTATCGATGCATTACACATTCCGGTATCTACAACGCCGTCTACACAAAACTTGTCACACGTACTAGGTCTAGTGAGTGTACATACCCAACCGGCTTGCCTGTAATCTCTGAAGGATTACGTAGAGTTGTATAATTAATACCAGTGAACCTGTGCACCCTATAAAGGTCGTCTGTTCCGGTAAAACCCACCTCAATATGAAACGAGGTGGGAAAGCTAAATGTCATTGTGGTATTTTGACCACTATGACGACCACTCTATTTATTAAAATAATATTCCTATCTACTAGACTATTTTTCATACGATCCCTACACTCCTTCTCTAAATAATGATAAAACTCTTTATCCGAACTATTTTGTACGATAAACTATAGTTTCTGAAACATACACGTTGAGAATGATTTTAATACGAGCCAAACTTGTTCTAGGAATTTAATTTCAAATCTGAAAAAGCACCCTGAAACTCATATAACTATTTAATACAATAACGCTTTAATAATAACTTCTAAAACAATGAAAATATAGTCGCCCCAATGAAAGCAAAACATTCTACCTTCGTCGACATTTACGGAAAGGGCATGTCCGTACGGTATGCCGTCGCTTTATTATCCGTATTTCTATTATAACTATGCTCAACACGAGAGTTAATTAAAAGCTCGCCAGTCTCACAGTAGGTTATTGAAATAGTTGTCCTACTCACTTGGACCACAATACTGAAATTTTCCATTGAATAGAAGTTGTTCTGGCCTGGCAGGGTGCGTAGTAGTGTTCACGGGAAAATTTACACCCCAATATGTAACGTTTATGGCGGTATGTGAACACCGACTTACGAGAAAACAAAGTGAACATGGCATGTGCACATAAAACTGAGAAAATGATTCTTTAGTAGCCGTTTATTTGCTGGCTGTCAGACTGTGGGTAAGTTTGGAAGATTTACTCATAACTGTGTGGAAGTTTGGAAGATTTACTCATAACAAAGCAAAGAGCTTCCTCAACAATAAGAGATTTTTATCGCGTGTAATAAGTGCTTTTTGTTATTTGTTTAATTGTATTCAAAATTAAATACAATCAAGATATAATTTACGAAATAAAGTCCGGATTTAATAGTACTTTAGTTTCATGTATTTTTAATGCTATTAATACTACATTCGAACAGTGTGTCTGCCATAGAAAGCTTGACGATTGTCTAGACTGTTCTAACATTTTGCAAAATTTACATTTTTGAGGGGATTTATATGAAGTTGAAAGTGGCTTTGCGCTCGGTAAATAAGGTAAGTAGGTACTTACTACTTGCGTTTGATACGATGCATATTAATGTGAAATACTGTCATGTACCTAGGTATATTTTTATTTATAATCTCTTCATAGATTTCATTCTGTTTATTCATACTGAATTGCTGAGTCTTGGTGAAGTAAGAAAAAAGGTTATTGGATTTTTATAAAACGTTCAAACCAATGAGAAATAACGTACCTAATAATAACTTATTTGGCCTAACTGATCAATCAATGTCAAGTTCGTGGTTCGGTGTTCATTGAGAATCGATTTCTATGGAGTTACTCGTTTCAACACAAGGTATACAAATTGAGAGGAATGTAGAGCCTACAAGAAATATTTTGTTATTAATTTGTGTTACGCAAAGTGTTTTAGGAGTGAAGTTCTTTAACGCAACTTTCGGTAAGAGTAAACTGGTAAAAATCGTCACGTAACGAAAAAAATATGCCCCCTCTATGCGACTTTCTCTCTGTTTCTATTTTATATTTATTAGATAGACACAGTGGTAGCGACCGCGACTTACGAGATACAGTCGTAGGTCTGAACCCTGACAAGCGCTTTACTTCGTATAAACTATTTCATCACCACTGCTCTCAAAACGGTGAAAGAAAACATCCTGAAGAAGCCGGCATGTCCTAGAACCAAACATTCGAAGACATGTGACATCTACGAACCCGCACTGGGCCCACGTGGTGGATTACGGCTTAGTCCCTCTCGTCGAGAGATGGCCTCACTCCCAGCAGTGGGAACATTATAGGCGGATTATGCTAAATAGAGACAGAGAGGAGATATAGTTGTCATGGTTTTCGAGGGTGCTAAAGCCGATAGTGAGGTCAAAATGAAAATCCAAGATGGCGGCTGCGAAAAATTGCATATTTTTCATCATGGGCGTCGTTTTCATGGTTTTTGAGGGTACAAAAGCCGATAGTGGAGTCAAAATAAAAATCTAAGACGGCGACAACTAAATGAGGGCTTCTAAAAACTTAATGCTAGTTTGCTCTGTATTAAACACGAGTATTAAATTCATACTTTCTCTCCCTCTCTGACTCTTTCTATTATACTCGAGTGTGCGTGCAAGTAACGCGTAAGGAACTTCGTTCCTGATGGGGTTCCCCCGACTGCACACGTTTTTTAATATTCCGAGTTCCGACTTCAACTAGGTCAGCCAGTTGTGGTCTTCTTTTTCTCTCTACTCAAACCTTACATGCAGCATCAGCAGTATCAGATATTCTACTGCACTTACTCTTGCGTTTGATAGTCTATCGTAGTACGTGAAATTGTGACGAATCTTCCACAAAACTGGACACTGACAGTCGGGCTGGTCAACATATTCAAGGTTGCTCAGCGCACTTTAGAGTATGCTCGGAGTTTCTTTCTAGGATAAAATCAGAAATAAAGTCATCCGGGCAAGAACTGGAGTTACCGACATAGCTTGCAGAGTAAGCAAGCTGAAGTGGCAGTGAGCTGGCCATGTTTTTTGAAGGACCGATGGCTGGAGGAGCAGACGAGTCCTAGAGTGGAGACCGTTCATCGGCAAGCGTAGGACGCCCCCCAGCTAGATAGTCCGACAACCTTAAGAAAGTGGCTGGGACAGAATGGACGCGGAAGGGAGTGAATAGGATGTTGTGGCGTAGTCTGGGAGAGGCCTATGTCCAGCAGTGGACTGCGATAGGCTGAGTTGATTGATTCCACAAAGACCACTAATCAAGAGTCTAAGTTGACAAGAGATTATTTCTCCCCGGTTTCTAAAGTTTCAACCGAGTTTATCTATTGGTTCGATATTTTGAAAGAGCACTTTGTCGAATGAATGACTATCGAGAGTTTATCGAGGCCCTCAGTAACCAGGCATTAGTAGGGATTGGTAATCTCTCAACTGACTTTCCGACAAGTGGAAAATAACGCGATTTATAGATAACTAGCGATCCACCCCTACTTCGCACGGTTTTGGTGAATTCTCAAAAAATGGACATATCTTTATTATTGTTAGTTTGATATTAATGTATTGTACATATAAACAAATGATGGTGAAAACTGCATCAAAATGAAAGTATAGAAGAACAACGCTGTCACACAGACAGACATGGTGTATAAATATGCTGTAGTAAAAATCTCACGGGTAACGCGATCCGTGATACGTTCACCTTGTCCCGGGTAGTAACATGTTTTATTAGCTTGTTCACCGTACATGTAGGTTACGAATGCGATACCCGCCAAATAGGTATTTTTACGTCTGAGTAACATGCGGTGTCGTAAAACATAATGCAGTTACATTACACAGCAGTGACACTTCGACACAAATATTTTGTACCAGTGGAAATGTTTACTGGCATTATTTACGCACTATGACTACATTTTCAGTAATAACAATTTTATTTTTTGCACCCCTGAATAAATAAATAAAATTGAAAGTCAAAATAACAGCTTTTTACTAAATGCACATGAATACAGTAATTATAAAAAAAAACAATTTTCAATACAAATTTTTAACAGTTATTTTTACGTTTTCTGCTTGCCTAAAATGTCTAGATCGGTTTAAGAAAATATGTTCCAATACAAGATTACTATCAACTGCTGGCAAGAGCGCCATAAGATGTCATTTCGAAAACCAATACACATATTATACGAAATTGGCATTGCAATGTACGGATATTATTTCTATATTACAGTAATGCTTTCTCATTTTCATGAATCCGTTAGTAATTGTTCCCCAGTAATTACTGAATTACTCAGACAGTCAGACTCGTCAGTCTTGTGGTTACAAGAGCGACAGCTAAGCGGTCTAGGGTTTGATCCGCGCATCGTGGATTTTTTATTGAGTTTCTCTATAAGAAACATTTTGAGTAGCAAGCAAAACCGACAATGTGCTTGCCCTTTTAAATAGGACGACAACATAACTGGTAAAATGTAAGTGCTCTATAAACTTCTACTAGCTACCCCTTTGAGGAATTCAGGCGTGATGTTAGGCTACTTTTAAATATGTTGTTCCTAAACTGTATAAAGTCCTTTTCTTATCTTGCTCTCAGTGGAGAACACTAAACTAAATAAACAATTGGTTCATGTGTGAGAGAGTTATTCTCCAGTAATTTATAGGCGATGTATTTGTATACAATACATGTGGTATGTGTGATGGTGTGAGTGCAGCCTGGCACTGGCATCAGCCGTGGCGACGGCTTGTCGCGACCGTCTCGCCGCCTACGTTCACAATATCTTCTTACACACAGAATAACTGCCGACCTATACAGAAACAAGAAATGCAATTTTATTGCATTTTCGTAAATTAATAGCCTATTAGATTCCCGCTGTGTAAATATATTTTTGCAGACGCGAATTT
The DNA here is from genome assembly GCA_911387795.2 of Apamea monoglypha. NCBI lineage: Eukaryota > Metazoa > Arthropoda > Insecta > Lepidoptera > Noctuidae > Apamea > Apamea monoglypha. The sequence continues at coordinate 10,200,947 of OU426918.1, forward strand.
GTGTCGGAGTTTTTGAGAACTTTGAGTTGGGATATGGGTAGGTATACTTTATAACGTAGTGCAACGTATAACTAATAGGTAGAGTAACGCTAGTATCTATAAGCAGTACATTGTTGTTTATCTATGTGTCCCTTAATTACCTAACAGGACAAAATAGACACTAAGCAGAACGAAGCAGCGAACAAATTAGAACAACACGTAGTTAGAACGGATAAATAGTTCTTGAGCTATGAGCCCACTAACGAACAGAAAAACATACAGATGTTGTATTTTAATTCTTTTTTTTTTTAAACCTAGGCCGAACATGATTATATAAAATTAAATCTATCATTATAGTTGATAGCAGTTCACGATGAACAAAGGCATATCTTTGCTCAAGATCTGAAGAGAAATACTCATAATTCTGATCAAGGAAAGCAAAAGCAATTTTAGTAATACAGTCAACGTAGTCAGTCAAATTCGAACCTTATTATTTTTTAAATATCATACCTTATTCACTTTGTCTTCAAAGTATTACTATTCTCAAATAATTTGAAACCACTGATTTATAAACTAAAGGGAGATATGCCAAGGGGTCGTGGCGCGTGCGAACAATGTATGCACAAAACAGAAACAAACGCGGGCGCCGTTGATTTGCCAATAAGAATTGTCAATGTAGTTGTGTGTCTCAACGTTGCGATCTGCGTTACGCGATTGGCTCGCGTTGAGTGTGGTGACTGTTATAGTGTGAGTGAGCGCGTGTTCGTATTGTAGTGCATATGTCGTTGAAGGCGACAGCCGGACTCGAACAGTTGGGCAGCTACACCATATCTCCCTTTAGTTTATAAATCTGTGTTTGAAACCAACATCTATTTTGAAGAACTTTTGTTAACCCACTTTTGTTGCTGACTGTATCATTTTGTAGCCTTTTTGAAACATCAGAAGACCAATTCTCGTAATTTTAAACGTTCAAAATCTAGTCGCAGTCTCATCTCGGCGACCAACAAATGTCAAAAACTTGTCAAAATGTAGGGAAATTAGAAGTTTTTTTTGACAGATTGAGACTGAGATCAGACTGTGAACGTTCTTAAAATTACGAGAATTGTCCCTCAGATATTCATTTAACATTTATCACTGTGTGATAATATTCTGTTTGATGTTACTATAAATAATAAAAAAATAAGATTTTATCATTATCTGAGTTTAGTATTTTTTTAAATAAACCCTTTCACTATATTCATTTGTTTCCAACCCCCTCTAAAACATAAGTTCAGCATTATTATTATACAGTGAAAGAAAATATATAGCTAATATATTCAATCACCATTACATCGTCTGTACGAGCTGTCGTTTTCGGAGGCTAGAGATTGATGGCGGTAGCTCGAAGCCTTCCGCCTCCAAGATATGTTATACTCCCGATATTGCGTGACGACTCACAAGTCACGATTCAACGCTCTACAAATATGCCTCACAGAATTTATTGACTTGTAAGCTTCCATCGCATTTAGAAACATGAACAAAAAAAAACGTTGTATGAAAAAATGGACTATCCTAACAAAACACTGCTAATTTGTATTAGCAATTGTTCATCGCTGAAGACGTCGGTACGAAGTTGTTTATTTACATTTATTGGACATTCAATGACATCGATAAGTATACGATAGTAGTTACGTTGCCAAGTTCGGGCAAATTACTTACGTGTGTGGCTATGTGTGTACAATTTATACTTGTAGACAGATCCAGACGTGATTGTTTCTCTCTCGGTTTGTTGTTGATAGAATTGTCATATTGGTAAAAGAAGAACGGTGTATTTTTTAAGTGTCAGTGAGACAGTAAGATTTGCTCATTTCAATGATATTTTACAAGCGTCAGCATCGCCGATACAAATTGCCTACAGGTAAAACTAATTTTAAACATAAATAAAAATAAGCAAAGGATCAACAAAGTATGGCATGTTTTATAATATGATTTGCAGATAGAGTAGGATTTAATAATCACCAGTCAAAGTTGACATATGGCGCTACGAGTCGTAGCCCTGTGCGTAGCACTGTCTACGCATTCCGTAGCAAAGAAGCTACATTAAACTTACGATGTACCTTTCATTCGAGTCTAGCCAGCAAAGTGCCTTATCGACCCCGAGATCGCAGCGTCTTTAGCCAGCGTGCAACGGCGTGAGATGCGAAGGGCCGCTCACCTGAGCAGCCTAGGACGCGTCCCGTTTCTCCGCCCACTTGTGGCGGTGGTGAGTTCAGCAGCACGTCTGTCACGGAACGTCCGCATATCTGGCACTCTCATGCCGTACCATCATAAAGCACCACAACACGAGTGAGCGCGGCACGCGAGTCGCATAGTAGAGCTCGGGCGCGTGAGGAGGCGCACACGGCGCTCGGCGGCGATGGAGCGCGGCGCCGCGCGGCACGACACTGGCCGCTCTCGCCGCGAGACGGGCGCGGCGCCGCCGCACGCACGCGCCATGCGCCCGCCGCCCCGCCGCCCCCGACACCCGCTTCAACCCTTACTCCCATCTCGCTACTACCTACTTAGATATTATCAATAAAATTATTGTACGACATCAACTCGTCCGATAGCCGCAGCCTGTCAATTGTATCGTTATCGAGTGGGAAATGAGTGATTTGTTACAAACCTTCAAAACTTGTACGAAATTTGTTATATACAATGACTGTTTGAGGTTCACTTAATTTTCGCCGGTATTGTTGCACAATAATACAAAACGTTTCTAAAGAAGTTGCTGGATTTGTATTGGTGACATTATTTCTTACCCTCAATTTGAACCTACTTGTGTAACGAAGTATACTAGTAGTATTGACACGAGTGGCGAGCGTCGGCAACGGTCCAGACTTTTTCAGCAAGAAATGCTCTATAAATCATTTGGACGTTAAACGTTAGGCGGTAACTGTGAGAGATTATAAAAGTTTAAGGAGCGGAAATATATGTACCACAAGAATTTCATTTAAGCTTTCCTCGTGGAAAATTCTTAGTCAATTTCTTATCGAAAGTACCTATGTAAGTAGGTATTTTATTAATCAAAAATGACTTTTGCATGTGTGTGAATAAATAAAATTGACAGAGATCATTTTATTGTTAATAATAAGATTTAATGAATTGATGTTTAATGTTTATCTATTTTAATTATTCAAGTAGATTTAGTCAACCCTTGAGATTGAATGTATAACTGCGCGACGATTAGCGGCTGGCACGTCTCCAACATGACAAGATGCGGGACCTTGCAGCGTCGACGCAGTCTCGCATCTCATATCCTCCGTATAATACCACAGTACAATGATGACAAATTCGCAAGTATGCTGTTGCCAACCAGACATTTACATTGTTCATACAAAATTCAACTTTCATTGAAGCACGTATTTGTGGTTCAGGGTTAAACCATTTTCAACATTTTTTTAATACCCCCACTGCCATTGTCGTAAAATGGTGTTCGTACCTATTATCTGTTTTGGTGCTCGGTACAAGGTCATTGTTAAAAATAAAGTACTCCTAAATGTCTGCCTCCTGAAATAAACGCTGGCCAAAGTGGAATGAACTAAATCGAATTGTATGTTTTGGTATAAACTATATTGAGTTTCATATGTATCCATATGTATCAGGTATATTTTCGTCTACGACGGAGAAAATTTGCAGGAGTAAAGTGAGTAAACAGGAAAATGCCTATGTACAATAGCATACTTTTAAGATAAATTACACATACATAGAGTAAATACTTTAGTATGCGTAAGTATACGAGTTTTTATTAGCGTGTTTAATTTACGCTAGAACCTTTCCCATATTGGATCAGACGGTCAAGCATATCGATCTTACTTCAACCTTATTCAGAGGTCTTTTGTTAGCAGCGCCATAGGCCATCAGATAACGCTTGAAATGGTGGGTAATCGCATGTAATGCTCAAGAATAGTGCGGCGTAGCGGTGGTGGATAAGAAAGCATCGCGCCAGGCCGAGCCAGCCTTGACCACGCTGGCCTGCAGGTGATCAGATCGTATCTCACACTATCGCTACGTTGAGTCACTTTTGTGCTGTAAGGTCACCTGCTCATTTACTTAGATAAAGAAAGACGGACGAGCCGCTACAACACCATTGTCGGCGAGTTCGCCGACTCTGATTAGATTACATTACACGAAAACAAACCCATAAATATTGATTATAAGTTGTTCGTTACGAAGTCTTGTGAATTTCCATTAAATTCATTCACGAAAACTTATCCTTTTAGTTCAGTAATTTTACCATTATTCAGGTGTTATGAAACAGCGGCGGGGTAATAAATTGGTGTCTGAGATATTTAGGGCATAGCAATTTTAATTGCGGAAATGTCAACACGAAATATAATGAGATATATAATATAATTTCATTGCGATTTGTATTTCTATTTTTAGCACGCATGTTCTTGTTGTTATAAATTCAACGGAGGTTTCTATTCCCTTATGAATAGGGTTGAATAACCCATTAGCTAAAGTACTTTTAGTCTAGAACGTTATATAGGTAATTACGGATCACAATTAAACATTTTTACCTTCGCTTGGCTTGTCATGTTAAAATGATAATAAAAAATGAAGACCCTATTTTCGCTTAACTTCCAACCACTTTCATAAAGCCAAAATGTATTTACCTACAAAGTTTCCGTGGCTATCTTTTACTCAAGCTTGTCTTAACTTATTTTAATTATGAAGCTAATAATGGGCATACGTACTTAACAAGGGAAGCATGGCACAAACTGAAAGTCTTAAATACCTACTTTAAAAGGTTACTAATTTAAAGTGTCGTATCAACATTGTTTTAAAATACCCCTCTTCCCAGAGACAGTGGGATGAGCCGCTCTGCAGGTTGGTACGGAATAAACTTATTAATAGGTCCACCAATACTGCTGAGGGTGCCCGCCTACTGGCTGTGGGTGAATGGGAGTCGCTCCTCTGGCTTCAGGCGCTACCGTTACCCAATATAGGCACTATGCTGGGTGACACTACATTCCGGCTCGCTACAAGTTTGCGTCTGGGCGCTCCTTGCGGAGCTCCACATCGCTGTCAATGCGGTGAAGCAGTCGACTGCCTCGGACACCATGGCCTATCCTGCAGCAAGAGCGCTGGACGGATGGCATGGCACGCCAGCATTAACGACATCATCCGTCGGGCTCTTGTCTCTGTCGGGGCGCCAGCTGTTTTAGAACCCAATGGTTTGGCACGCGACGATGGAAAGAGACCCGATGGAATGACCATAATGCCTTGAAAGTTGGGTAGGCCTTTGATGTGGGATGCAACCTGCGTTGACACCCTGGCGCCATCCCATCTTCCTAGCACGCTGTGCTGCGGCGGCTGCTGCAGGAGCAGAAAACCTCAAACGGGCGCAAATATAACAACCTTATTGGGAGCCATATGTTTGAGCCGTTTGGGGTTGAAACACTAGGGCCTCATCGAATTTTTCGGGATATCGCCAAGCGGTTGGTTGACTCTTCACGTGACCAGGAGGCTGGCCTATTTTTTTACTTACCCCATTGACAGTGATGCGGACGAATTATTTGATGCCCAATTAGCTCCTGCCTTTTTCTATATTTTTTCGTATTACATACTTGTATATATATTTTAGTGTTAGCTGGTAAAAATAGTAATTAATCAGTGTTTTAAAATTGATTTTTTTCATTTGTTGCAAAGCTTGTAGACAGGCATGTTTTTTATGTTGTAAAAAAGAAAACGTTTTCGTTGCTAGGCATACAACCTTTGCAAAACATTACAATGTTGTTGTATGTTTTGTAATTTCTATAACATGCTAGTTAAAATGTCCAGACAAGGTAAATTTCAAACAGCTTGGATTAACTGCAACTGACCTTTGCAAGTAAGTAATTGAGGCTGTTTTTAACAGCCATAAATTTACGCTACATTTTACATACATAGGGACGACACACACATGAGTCAAAAGTGGTGAAATTAGGTATAATGAATAGCTATTACATTTTAATTTGAAACACCTCTCATTTAATTTAAGTTGTTTGTACGAGTATCATGAACACGATACTTACAGTCACGCGAAGCCACTTCCACTGTTTATCAAATTATTTTGGAATAATTAGCATCTATGTTAGCTATGCTAACAGCTTATTGAAACTATACCAACTATGTTAGGACTAACTTAACTTCTTGTTCACATACAAGTATTACCTAAAGAATGTCTCATGAGGAAAACTTTGCGATTCAATTTAATTAAAAATTAATCACATAACGGTGACTTAGTTCGAAACCAGCACATGCTCAAGTGGCGTAAGACGGTTTCCTGAGATATTCACATCTATGAAAGGAAAGGGGGAGCAGGAGACCCTTAGCAACACACCAAGCCGTTCGCACATTCATCAATCATGAAAAGGCCGCGTAAGAACTGCCCCGTTGGCATTTTATTTACTTCTGAAAATGTATTACTCATAATTAATAGCCAGTTACGCAAATCTCTTATTTTCGACGTAACCAAACAAAATGTCATAGGTGGTAAGCGTGGTACGTATCGTAATTGGTAAAGTTTGATCTAGGCCGTTAATATGCGAGGTAGGTAGGCTAAAAGTTAAATCGATCGTTTTGGGGGGTGAGCTCACGTTTGCACAGCTTTAACAAGTTTACTTTACCTACTTTTCATACGAGGGAACGGCGAATATCGAAATAACTCGATCTCTATAATGACTGTAGTCTTTGGAAAACTTTTCGTCAATTTACGGTCGCTGCAAAGCAGTACAAAGACGACAGGATGATATCTATATACTAATAATAAAGCTGAAGAGTTTGTTTGTTTTTTTGTTTGAACGCGCTAATCTCTGAAACTGCAAGTCGGATTTGAAAAATTGTTTTTGCATTTGATAGCCTCATTCTTGAGCTTTTTGACTATTTAACATCACCCCTTTTTTTTTTTTTTTTTGGGATGGGAAATCATCAAATGACCCCTCCCGCTCTGGGTGGAGCGGAAGGGAGTGTCAGACTCTTACTGACTAAAACCCACCCATGTTCCTTCCTTCGCCCTTTATGTTCCGGGGTAGCGGTAACCCTTTCGGACAATCCCGCTGCCCCGGCAGGCTTCGACCCCGAGGGGCCCCTCGTTGCTGATGCTGACATCTCTTTGAGGCGCGCGTGGAACACTTACGCGCCGTCCGGCACGGGCCTGGTCCTGATCGGGCGGTGAGCTACCCATTGCTCTCCGCCCGCAGGCCCGCGCCTACGGTGGCCGGTAGTCGTCTCTCGACTCCCGACGCCCGGGGCATCTCCCGCGGCGGCTTGGACGGGAGGCTCTCTCCCTCATCCGTCCCGCCACCTCCTTCGCTAGCATGACTGCTTCGCAGAAGGAGGCGACTGCCTCCCACTCCCTCTCGCTCCGGACCATGGCTTGCACCAGGTCCGGGCGCGAGAGGCCGCCGCCGCTGCCGATCGCCTCCACGAGGACACGGCGGTGCTCCGCCCAAGCGGGGCAGACCTCCACCGTGTGCTCCACCGTAACATCACCCCTAAGGGGCCGAAATAGCGCGGGCAGGCGATGCGATGTGACTGGATCGAGGGAACAAAAAATTTCGCACGGAAGAAGTCACGGGCAGAAGCTTGTAGCTAATATAATAATAGACATGTCAGCTCACACACTCACGGAGGAGCTTAAAAGTTTCCCACAGACATCGCATCTATTGCGAAGTTAGGTAATATTGGTTCAGTACATTTGTATAAATTCACGAATGGATACTATTGTATGTGCAATGCCTACTTAAATAAGTACGATGCCCACAAGAAATATCATACCTACACCTACAACCTATGTCCAAACATAGAATGTGATTTCATGCAAGAGTTACTATGTTGTTGTAACTACTCAACACAGTCTGTTAGCTATTCCATCCATCACGTCCTTCAGTCTGTAATAATGCCATAACTTAGCCGTGTAACCGTGCTCCCCAATTGTTTAGCAATTAATTTTAATCACAGGGTACGTAGGCATGCCATGGTTACTGTTTATGTAAGCTAAACAGTATGTTCAACAAATGTGACACATTGCCGGTCAAGTGACAGTCCGCGTGACCAACGTACCCATTGTGACTAAATGGGACGATTGAGTTATTTTTGCACTGGATTGAAAATAAGTGAACAGATGTATCTTTTGTACTCAAAAAAACAAAATTAGAAATAGATTTGCACACACTATAAATGCTCTGAGATGTTTTTCATCTATTAGTATAACTCTGTGTATAATATCCTTCATCAGAAAAGAATATTATCGATACACGAGTTACATCATCAACACGGGAAGTGTGTCTCTTTACGGTTCAGTGAAAGAAAATAATGGGCACGTGCCTGTATTATTTTATGCACCGCATCATTCTGATACCACAACATTAGTGAAATTATTTATGCATTAATTTAACAGCTCGGGCATGTTTACTACCTACGTACACGCGTGTATAATTAAATAAAATGAATGCATGCATTACCTTTTTAATTGTACTTATACGCACAACTATTTGTATTCGTAAACTAACCAAAACTAACGCGAATAACACTGAAGTTACCTTGTGTTCATTAAACGGCCGTTGGAGTCATAAATGTCAGAGACAAAGTAATGTTAATTAGCGTTTGAAACGTGTATCGTTCACCCACGCTAGATGATGCCGCCAAAAAGCAACGCCAACGCGCTCCCAGCTCAGTTAGATGAGGTTCATTTGGCTACAAGACCAGGATCTGCGGCTGGGAGTGTTTGGCAGACCGGGACGGATATCTGCTGCTTTTGCTGGCATCACGGCGCAGGTTGAGAGCCAAACGACTCCAGCATACGTGTTTAATTCTACAGATGGCACAGGATTAGAAAGCTGTGTACAATTTTACCCGTTTCATAGTAACTACCCTGTCGTAGCAATTTTTAAACCAAGAACTCATACAACGGCAAAGTTTTAAGTAGATCATGGTATTGAGATATTTTTATATCTATCTGTTGCGTGAACTTATGCTTCAAAGATAGTTTAAGACCCATTTAGCTCGTTGAGCGAACTTCCGTTGGACAACACAAGTACACTTTACAAAACTAGTTAGCCGGCTGTGAGCGCAAAGCTTGCAATATTGATTCCGATATCCTACTCGTTTTATACTGAAGCTACATTTCTATTTTGAACGATCGACCAATTTGTTCTGCTTTAGTAGTTCGTTGTATCAAGGGTTTAATTTAGTATTTTTCGTATGTTTTGCCATGTCCGTCCGTCTGTCTGTCTGTCTGCCCACGACTTAGTTCAGAGAGGTTCAGTACTAGAAAGCTGTAATTTGGTGTGGGTATACGAGTACAAGTTAATCACGCCGACAAGGTGGTAAAATAAAATCTTGATTTTTTTTTATATTTTAAGTTACCTCTCCTACACGTAAATTGAGGATGTTCTTTTTTTACTCGTCTATCCCATAGTGTGGAGTGTCGTTGGAAAGGTCGTTAAAAAGTATTGCGGGTGTGTGAAAACCATTTTTCGATTCAGGGATCCGTTTGCGAAATATTATGCTTTAAAGTGCTTATTTTTGTTAGAGTCAAGTGTGTGTTCATTGTGTGAAGTCCAACACGAACTTTGCCAGTTTTTTTTAAGTAAACGGGCTTATAAATTTTCATTACTGGAACTTTATGCTTATCGTACCTACATTCTTGAAAGCGACATATATTTCTCATCGTATTTCAGCTAACCTTATCTGTTAAGAGCCCCAACATTTCCTAAACTGAGCATGAGCCGGCAAACGGATTCCATAACGAATAGATTGTAGTAGGTACGTTGTCATTAGTGTTAATGTAAATAGAACTTAGTTCCTACATCTCAGAAGTTGCTCGTCACTGATTACACCACAGGAGAACTCCTCCTAATCCTCATTATGTAAAGATTTTTCTCTAATACATGGAAAACGATACCTACAAACACATGATTTAGTTATTGCTTGGACACCAAGTTTATGCTCTACTTCTTCCGCTTGGCGCTGAGAAGTTTATGTGAAAAGGAGTTCCAATTAGTGATTTGGCACAGTGTTTGGTTCGAATCATAACTATAACTTACCCCGTCAGCGACCAAGACGTTGTTTTCGCCTCTCGATATCTCCACCAATCATTTATTCTTTTTTTTTAGTAACCGGTTGCCCGACGCATGCCAAATGCTAATTTTAGAGCTTTTGCTGAAACCAAGAGATGATTTGATAAATCTATTGTAATATAACAACCGTATTAAGTACTCTTGCATATGATATAGCTTTGTGGGCTAGGTATAATAGTGTTAAACTTTTTTGTGCATCATCACAAAAACCACTATAAAAACATTTTTAAAATACCTTGGTGCATCATTCGAATGTACAACAAAACACTCTTCCTCTGACAAATAATAAAGCTAGGATCATTTTAGTTAATCTGACGTTGACATTGAAATACAGGAAAATTATTTTTGTCAGAGGAAGTGTTTTGTTGTACATTCGAATGATGCAATTCGAATGTACAACAAAACACTCTACCTCTCCCCCTCCCTTCCTCCCCTCTCTCTTCCTCTCTCCTCAATACCTCTCTTTCTCTCTCTCTCTCTCTCACTTTTTTTTTTTAGTTTTAATTTGTTTTGTTGGCCTTAATATCCGCCGAGTTGTGTGCATTGTCGCGATAACTGGATCGGTTCCGCTGATTGATTGGCCGTCGTGGGGAGGTACGGTCCTGGGGAGGGACGGGTCAGTGTCCACTTGTAATGAAGCCATTACTATACCGTCCTTCCTAAGCTCCCTACCCTCCTGTCATTAGGAATTAAATCGCAAAATGCACCCTTTTACTTACCATATCGTTTACGTGAATAAGTGCTGAAACTAATAGCTATGCAAATGCAATTGCTTTGACAATGACACTAGGAATTTAAATCGTTTACGATAGAGGTATTTTATGCTTTCGTATTTTAACACACAATGAAACGAGACGGTACCTATCTATATGTACCCTACTACTTATTTATGCGTTTGGGATAAGGGGTAGTTTGTTTGTGTTTACCATTTTCCTCCACAACGACCGTTTTCCTTAACTGGTTGTGTTTTCTGTGTGGGATGAGTGAAATAACCCAAATAAGGAAAACGATTGTATTTTACTGAACAGAGTTTATTTTTCTCTTTAACATTACGGATATCACAATAAATATAAAATAATACATGTTACAGTACATTTTATGTTGAATAACAGGCATGTTAATATTGTTCAAACTGATGTTCGTAACTTATCTTACGTATAACTTGAACCAAAATATAAGATAGTATGATTAATAATAATGACTGCCAACACTGTGTCATACTTTGCTTCTTCATCATTCATCAGCCTTCACGTCACCTTACGTAACTACGCGCTACGTCAGCGACAAAAGAGTACTGAAATAATTACAGGGACCAACCTCATGTCACCCGATATTTTCCCATGTGGCTGCGGTTTTGTTTATGTGGATGTATTTAAAAGAGGATGCGATAGCGTTTTTTTATGGTTAAATAAAAAAAACAGTTTTGCACCTTGCTCAACACATGTTAGAAGCGCAAACCGTATCGAGCAAACTTGATGTTGCCCAAATTTTTATATTCCATTGCGGGCAACCGCATGCGGGTACAAGAGGAAACCGTTTCTCAACTTTTATTCTCTGTTACACATTAGCTGTTTTTTCAAACCATTGGTTCTAGTTCCACCTTGCTAATGCCGAAGTTCATCATCAGTCTCAACTGCCTCGCAGCTGTGGTACTTGGAAGACGTGTCAGGACAGCTGTCAGCCACAGATAAGTCGTCTGACGAAGCGGCCGGAGCTTCGTGCGCTGCTAAAGGCATCAGTTCTTCGTCGCCCCCGTTGTATGTGGAGTTACAGTTGCGTTTCACGGCGATGGGAAGACATTCTGTGTCGCGGGACCAGCAATCTGTGAAGGAAGGATCAGTTAGTTTCTCTGATGGTGGTTGTTATTATTTTCACACAGTAATATCAAGTCTCTGATCGGAAAATCTTATATACAGCCAGGATCATTTTAGCTGTTAATCTGTTGGCCAAAATAAAAACAATTACAGTATTATTTAATGAAATCTGCCAACAAACAACCCGAGGCTAAGTCAAGCGCTATTTGTTTTCAACTTTGTTTTGTAGCGCCTGAAAGTTTTATGTAAGTACCTGTACAGCTGCAGCACAATTATAAGAAAAAAAAATGTTTTGAATTGGAATCTTTCGTAGCAGCCACCAGTATGTTGTCTTTTTCACTTAGCATGCATTAAACAAACATAAATATGAAAACTCTTAAGGAGTACCAGGAGGGCGTGCACGTCGTGATAAGGCACCACACTAAAGTATCAAATTAATGCGGAGTTGCAGCTTTAGGACTCGGCTGGCATACAGAATTTATACAATCGTAGAGACTTCGTAGCACCGTAGCGGCTTCGTAGCACCGTCGCTCTTGTTTTTTACGAGTTGGCTTTATGCAACGTCGAAAATGTTTCTACATACATATTTATCCTGGTTTGATTATTTATTTATACCTATACGACGGAAAACACAAAGTTTAAATTAGACATTGCCAGAAATTGAACTAAGATCATACTCACTGGGTCGTTTTTCAGGTGGTACGGGCTGAACTGTGGTCGGAGGTGGAAGTTTACATGCGCCACGAAGCTTCCTGGGACTTCTTGCCAGCGCATGAGATATGCTCGGCAGCCTGATATCAAGATGTGATCCCCTCTCAGTAACGATCTTGTTGTTCATCGCATACAACTTGGTAGTAATGTCTCGAGCAATCAGCGTAGTCACCACACACGCAAGGTACGGCTCCTTTACGAACAAATACTCGAGGGAACTCCGCTGCCAGTACACGTAGCGGCACGATGACGCGGCTACTATCGACACCTAAACGAGAGGCTTTGTTTTAGAATAAAAGAATAATTATCAGTTAATAGTATCAGTAAAAATAAAGTGCCTGCGTGTCTCCAATACAAGAAATAAAGAAACTTCATTCGTCATTATTTCATTGTATGACAAGCAAAGTTACTATCAGCAGCACCGGAGTTCGGAGTTTTGACTTTGTACTATTTTGAGGACTAAATTATTGTTGCTACGTAAAGGCATCGCGCCTACGCTCGGTTACGACGTCGTAGCAAATAACCGACTCGCTACGACCGCTACGCGGTTAGGCACTATTTGCGGCTAACAAATCTGAACAAATTTTGAACATTCACAAGTTTATTGAGGCATTTATTGAAATAATAGTAATATTGCAATCCCAAAATGTAATCACTTAAAATGTACTGCAATTCCATCTGTTATTTGATTCTTTTTTAAACAGAATTCCGTGTAGTGATTTTGAACGACCCGCTGACCTATATTTCAATATTTTTTTTACGAAAAAGGTACACAGCACATTATTGAACAGATATCATGAAAGCAGCACGTTATTTCACTATATGATTACGTAGTGCCGGCCGTTATCGCGGTGGTGTAAAGAAAGCTATTAGTGAACTTGATGAGTGCCCGGCGTCACGTGTGGGCGGAGGAGCCATTTTAATAAAATAGTCGGCCAAATACGTGCTATATTATTATTATGGGGATATGATGGCTGATAGAATTAAACGAGGAACTCGCATGGCGTAACCACATTGATAGGTTAATTTAATAACATTCCCATCAACAACCTGAACAGTGTGGAATAATCCCATATAACCTTTTATTCATGTAGAATTTCCTATCATCATGTTATTGTCTAAATATAAAAGAGTAAAGCATGTTTGCATCCTTTTATACAAATACCTAATGCTATGTACATGCATAACGTTTATGTGTACCATATGCTACACATAAACGTTATGCTGTGGTCTGCCATGGAACGACTCAATATCCAGTTTTCTTGTCAGCATGCACGTTGAACACATATTTCCGAAAGCCCCTAAAGCGAAACACATTCTGGTCCAGCCATCTAATAAAATATCGGACAGAATGTGTTATCATAGTGATGCAACAATTTTCCAGAGAGATTTATTGATAAAACCTACATACCAGTCTATAAATAGACGTGCTACATTATACGTGAATGTCTACAGCTCAGTGTGATTGATAGCTGAAGAAGCAATTTAGGTAAGTTCCGCACGTCTTTACGAGACTATTTAGACTTCATCGATATTTAACCCAGTTTCTTGCATTTATAGCCACTTCGGCTGTTATACAGCCATATCAGGCAACAATTAGGTCAACGGAATGGGGTAGGTTATGCCAAAGAGCGATCAACGAGTGTGTATACCGAACGCGAAAGTAATATCAGCTGGCGTTGTTCGTAATTACTAATTAACTTGCAGTATAAGACGATGTGTTGCAGTATATAGAGCACATAAATACCTAATATTCTACAGAGTAAAGCACAGGAGTTTGGTATATTTTTTTATTACTGAATGTGTCTGCTCTTGATCTCGATCACGCCTGATGGAAAGCGACGGATGAGGTCTATGATGGAACGAGCGTGCGCCCATGATTTAAGATTAAAATTAACAAATTATTAACGCACGAATGCAAAACAAAATATGTTTATCCTATAATCCATATAGGTCGACACTTAATCTCCGACTGGTCGGCACTTCACATCACCATGGGGTTGGGTCGTTCTTTGGCAAAAGAATTAGCATTTGCATTCAACGTGGCAATGCTTCCAGTCTTCTCAGAGTACTTCGACGCCTAAGTGTCCTTTTGTTTTTGTATTTATTTGTATAGTTAGTCATTTAATTTAGCACTTACCTAGTGTAAATAGTTAGTTGTGTTCATATTGTAAAAGATATGGATAGGTTAACATGGTTTAGAATATTGTTATTATTTATTTTCTTTTAGTTATACCAGTGTAACTAGACTAGTAGTAGCCCAGTGGTATCGGCCCCGAATTTCAAGTTGTCGGTCGTGAGTTCGAACCCAGGCAGTCACTTTACTTTGTGAATTTAATTGCATCACCACTGTGACTGAAACGGTGAAGGAAAACATCGTGAGGAAACCGGCATGTCCTAGAACCAAAAATTCGAAGACATGTGACATCCACCAACCCACACTGGGCTCGCGTGATAGATTATGGCCCACTCCCTCTCACAAAGAGGAGGCCTGTGTCCCAGCAGTGGGAACATTAGAGGCTGATTATACTATATACATAGACGTAGAAGTAATTTGTCTAATGTTGTAGAGATACTTCTTTCATTCTAAGAAATTTGATTTATTAGCCACTTACAGCTACAATACGCAATATTCTGTTATATTCTATAAAACATATTTTCATATAATCGAGAGGGAATAAGATAATTCCATAAAAAAAAAAAAACATGTTGACCTAGTAAACGGTGCATAAACCCCTCATATCTGCGCAGCTGTAATAGCATTGACGGAGGCTTTTTACTTAATGGTGCCGTAGGGGTTGAGTTGGTAACCGATTCCATAACTTCATTGTCATACTATGAGTCAGCTTCGCGGCCCCTGGTGCAAATGTATCACTTAGCGATACTTGACACATTGTATGATGTAAGTACGTAAGGTAAAGGTGTGATAAAACTTCTTATCTTTTCTGCCTCGTATTTCATAGTAAAATCGTCGGCATATTCTGTAATGTACTGAAAATATCGCTACTCTAAGTGTCTATTCACGATCGGTAGGCACTTACGCCTAGGCTGTATGTACCTAAGTATCTGACTGATACTTTTGCTTTTACAGTAAGTATACGTGTTGCCGAGGCAATTTGTGATCAATTTGCAAGGAATCAGTTACCTGTAATATTGCAATTACAATATCATAATCAGCCTATAACATTCCCACTGCTGGGACACAGGCTTTCTCACGGTGAAAGGGAGTGGGCCGAAATCCAGTACGTGGGCCCAGTGCGGGTTGGAAGATGTCACATGTCTTCGATATTTTGGTTTTCTCACGATATTTTATTTATTTATTTAATCTTCTCGCACAAAAAGGCGCAAAGGCGGACTTAATGCCTTAGGCATTCTCTACCAGTCAACCAAGGGTGGTGCAGAGATTGGATGGCAGGTGCTTTGGTTGAGAGGGACAATGATAAAAAAAAACTCTTAAAACTAGGTAAACAAATACATAAATAGGTTATATACACATACATACCATTACTATAATATATACTTATAATATATATATATATTTACATATATATATATATATATATATATATATATATATATATATACAAAATCAAGGGAGGGAGGTGTTGAGATGACTCTACGCTATTTGTTTTGAAAATGACTCTGCAATTTCCGCTTAAATGCAAACCGACTGGATATTTTCCGTCACCGTTTTAGGAGCTGTTGTAATGCAATAATTTACATAAAGTAAAGCACCCGTCTGGGATCGAACCTACGAACTACAACTCGTAAGTCGCGGCCGTTACCACCGGGCCACCACTGCTCTCAATTACTATGTTGTTAAGCGGAATAAACCTTTGTGTTTGGAATATGTTGTATATCAGTGACTTATTTAATAACAGGTAATTCTTATATATAAAAGTAAATTATTATACAAGTAACTGTTTACACTACGACTGATACTAAATTAAATGACTAACTAACAAACTATACAAATAAATACAAAAACAAAAGGACATATTAGATTATTTTAGTTACATCATAGATTTCTGCAAAGTAATTAACGACTGATTTCTTTTCAGTATTTCATGCACAAGTTTGTGCACCAATATCGCTACTATAAGGCTTCCTTTAATCTAATTCACAAAGGCGTTATAACAGCTGACACTTTGGGTAGAGTAATTGGCGTGCATCGGCTGGCGAGTGAGGTGTTTCGGCTTGGACACGCGCGGGCAATTTATGCGATTTAGTTTGTAGTTGTTTATGACCTGTCCCGTAAAGCTTGAAGTGCCTAGTCTCTGTGATAACGACTGTTGGCTTGCTTTTACCTGATACCGAACGAAAATCCTATAAAACATGGGTCATAAAAATCGAATCAAAGCGATAAATAGATCTTTTGAGATGAGCGAATTGGTTTTGATTACAATTTAAATCTATGAGATAAAAGACACAGTTCAGATTCAGTGTGGGTATTGGATGAGCCAAAGACAATTCAACGGGTACGCACTTTTAGCAAAATCTTAAAAGAAGCTTAGTAACGTTTTGCAATTTAACTTAAGTTCAACAAGATTTATGAGTTAACCAATGCAAAGTCTAGCCTAGCTCCTGCTGCACTGGTGTAGATAACAGACAAAGTATATTTTTTTGAATAAAATGTGGAATATGTGAGTAGTACTTTCGAATTACATTTACGTACAATAAAACTAAATAGAAACACGAATTTAAACAATTATCTGCACGCTATGGGCATTATACAAAAAAGTAAATATCTAAAAGGTCATCAAAACGTGTGTATAACTCCAGCTTTCTCATATGTGATAGAATAATTCTACATATGCCAATATTTAAGGCATAATAGCTGCAATCAAAGTTCCCCGTCTTAATTTAGCTGCCTCAAAAACTTCGTTAATATGAGTCGTTTATTATGTGTTAGCTGGAGTGACGTCACCCCAGCTTCCTCATTCAATACAGACAAACCAGTGAGGTTAGGGTTTTGGACTACAGTCAGAAAAATAAGGCATAATAGCTGCACAAGGAAGGAACGAAATTACCCGTTAATCCTTAAAAAGTGTTGAAACTATGATCAATGACAATCGGTGCACGAGTCCGACTCGCACTTGACCGGTTTTTTTTTTTGTTTATTATGTAGAAACTAAAAGGCCTAGAGATTTGAAAATTTTACTGCTTATGGCAGCTATTATTTCTAAATGTTTGAGCTATAATACATAATCATATCTTCTTTCGTTCGGAAAATATGACATGAGCAGCTGGAGTGCCGCCACTCCAGCTTACACAAATTTTCGGTTTAATAACTCATAGAGTATTTTGACCAGATATTTGAAAATTTTGCTGCCAATGGCAGCTATTACGCCTTATTTTTAATAAGCTGTAATACATAATCATATCTTCTTTCATTTGGAAGATATGACATGAGCAGCTGAGGTGACGTCACTCCAGCTTACACACACGTTTTTGATCGTAGTTTCAATACTTTTAAGGATTATCGTTCAGTTTTTTCCTTCCTTGTGCAGCTATTATGCCTTATTTTTCTGACTGTAGTCCAAAACCCTAACCTCACTGGTTTGTCTGTATTGAATGAGGAAGCTGGGGTGACGTCACTCCAGGTAAACATAATAAACGACTCATATTAACGAAGTTTTTGTGGCAGCTAAATTAAGGCTGGGAACTATGATTGCAGTTATTATGCCTTAAATATTGGCATATGTAGAATTATTCTATCACATATGAGAAAGCTGGAGTTATACACACCATGAAAACTTTCATGCACATGGTTTTCTCTTTGCTTCCTATCCCCAAACCTGGGGGTCTACTACGAAGTGCAAAGTGCGAATGATCGGATCGGACCGACACATGGCCGAACCGAATATTATTGAAAAATGCGAAAAAAGTTCGGATCGGCTCAGTTGTGTCGGGACCATAGTCAATATTCGAAAGAGTGTAGGAGTGTAGGATCGGGACCGACCGAACAAAATAGTAACTTCGTAGCAGGAAACGGCCGAACATTCGGCCGATATGACTTCGGAGTCCAACAAGAAACAACCCAAAAAATAAACATAGATCAAAAGAGCAACTTGATACTAACCCGACCTTTACTCAACTAAAACCCTTTGTAACATTTATTTAAATAGGTTAGTAGGTTCGGAGCATTTGCTACAGAATACAGTGTCAGGAACTCCACTCCCCTTGAATAATGAACTCATCAGTGGGCCACCCAACCGTGTTAGTTAGCCCCATTGCCTTACTTAACAAGGTGACGCTTTACACCAAAGCGTTATGGCGTGAAATAAGACGCCTTTAGATAACATCAAACGTGATGGTAACATTTGGGAATGTAGCGATAAATGGGTCTTACTTGAGTGGATTTGTTTTGGGTTTTGCTAGATATTGGCGTCGATTCCCTTGTTCACAAACTAAACTAAATTTAAGTTCAGTGTATATTTTTCTTTCTATTTCATTAAGAAAAGCACAGAAGATAAATATTAGTTTAGTCCTGTCAAATTAGTCAGCGCCTGACGTAAATTGATGTATTTTAGTAGCCATGTTTTTAATCACGACTAAACTGTCTATGGAGTATCCTAATTTGACGGTGAAGGAAAACATCAGGAGGAAACCGGCATGCCCTAGAATCAAAAATTCGAAGACATGTCTTCGAATTTTTGGACCCTCGCCTCGCCCCTCTCACAGAGAGGAGGCCTTTTTCCAAGGAGTGGGAACATTATAGGCCGATATATATTAGTATTGGTAACTTACCTTAAACTTTTCGTCAATAGTAGCTCGACTCGACTCGAACTCGGGAGAGTCCAAAAACTCGCAGGGCAGAATCGGATGCAGGAATTGATGACCGCTCATAACGTTTACCTGGGCATAATTAAATTTTGTTTTAGCCGGCTCCGTCTAGGTACAGACGCCAGCACATCAAGCTACTACAATCTGTCAAATTTCTTTAATAGATTTTCAACTTTATCACCAAATCATTACGGTTCAAGGTTGATTGGGAAAATTTGACAGTTTCGGGTAGCTTGACCTGCTGGCGTCTGTACATTTTACACTTCGGCTTTTAGCCGTAACATATGAATGACAACCTTCACAATTTTTTTCAGCAAAACTAGATTAATCATATACGCTCATGTTTATGATTCATGTAGTTCTGCTGAAAAAACCTTATATTCTTGGTTGATCTGTAAGTCTTAAGTTTATCTTTGGTAAAGTAACATTTTTGAGATACTACTCCTCCGATCAATCGAAATATTAGATAGTCTGATTAGCTAAAAATGCTACTTAAAATACCGAGTTCCATAAAAGAGAATTTCGAAAGACTTCCTAATACTACAACTTGGGTTAATTAAAGAAACTTCTGGGCGGATTTTACAACGACTTTCACCACCAGCAGCTCATTTGTAAGTGGAGATTTGAGAGTATTAAGTTTGGAACTACTAAGCGGGGTGCGAAGTTGCTTACAGACCGCTGGTATCTTGTATAGTAAAGTAGCCGCCAACGAAATGAACTATCTTTCGTCCTATAGCCCCTAGTATTAAAACTTAGGTCTTAGGTTTTGTGAACTATGCAACGGAATGCTTGCAAAAGTTCTACACCCAAATACTTTAATTAAACGTTCTGAAGCATGTGTTCTACTTGAATTAGGCGGATCACACACTACAACGCGCCACGCGTCGAGGTGCAGAAAACTCGCTCCGCGCGTATTTTTTTTATATAGATACAAATTCAATAAAAACGCGTTTCCGCGCGGGGAATTTGGCTCTTTTTCCCGAACCCCGTCGCGTGGCGCGTTGTAGTGTGTGATCCGCATTAGTTTAGTCAAGTCTGTAATCTCCAACGTATCCCAAATCTAGGTACTTGAAGCATTTCATTCAAAACTTCCAACACGGCACACACGAACTACGGCAAGCATTTTCTGATGAATTTTATCACGGCAAAAAAACTGATGGTTTGGTATAAGAGTGGGAATCGATGTACTCTAATATTATCTGAGGGTATCGTATAAAAAGGCACGTGCGAGTCGTTAGGTGAGGCGCGGTACGAAACGTATTCATTGCAAACATTGGCACGTGCTGCTTGAAAAATTGTTTTAAATTTTCTAACTCTACGGGTAGCTGCGGGAATATAAACTTCATATCTGCAAATTTTGTGAACCGAAAGTTTTTATTTATTTTCTTTTACCACTTTCATTTGTTTTTACAGGTAGGACCTAATACAACAACGTAGTCACAGTTTCCACGTTAAGAGTGACCCAAAAACCAATTACACACCAGCACCAACAAAAATTAATGGTTTTTGAACTGTCATATTTTCAGACTTATTTAAGTACCGAAAATTTAAGGTCCTTATTAGCTCAAAATCGATTTGAGTGGGAAAAGGAAACGGAGTGGGACAAACCAAGCTATAAACAAAAATAATAAAGTAGGTACCGGAGAACTTAGGTATACTTAATTAGGTTGAAAACAACGTGATTACGTGACGACGACAATCCGACATTATTTCCACGGGTAAACTAAGATGGAACACATTTATTTTTAGATTAAGTGCTTCTTAATTAGTATTTAAGAAAGTCCCTCTTCAGTTAATTGTCTCGAGATAAATGGCCTGCTGCTCTACGCTTGTCATGTGGGATAAAGAAAAGATTAAATGAAGCTCAATGAAAATGCACTGAAATGAGGCCTAGTTTATCTAAAGGTTTTGCAAATTGCTTCTTAATTTTTGGTGGAAGATGCAGTTTTCAATGCTCTCTACTCTAGGCTTAAATCTGATTTCAGAGTACTCTCCAAGATTCCCGGAGGAAATGGAAAATGCCCAAAAATGTATGGGCAGAAAGCCCAGAATCGCTAGAATAAAAACTTATCTATAAAAAAGAAAAAAGTAAATAAAGGGGCATTAATTGTAGATAGCAAATATGAGCCCTGTATCAAAATAAGTACGTTGGGATTCCGTTTTACCGGACAGCAGCGAAGCTAAAAAGGTGGTTTTTCTACAAAATAAATAATAAAGCATCGTGAATCGGGAAGGGTTGCTAAGACAATGCAAGAGCGAGCGAAGCGCGCTAAAAATGTGGAGCATCCAGACTCGAATAGGTTAGATTTTCTGTGTGATTTTAATAAATAAAAGCACGAGCAGTGAGAGCCGTACATAAAGTTCTAATTCTAACACACTCCTTCCGCGTCAAGAATGTGGCTAGGACGTGTTCCCAAAAAATATCGTTATATACATCTTTTATAAAGTTCAAGTTGAGTTCCGGACCCGAGCTTTAGTCAGAGTGAACAGTGGACTACGGGCCGGCCACATCCCTGACACGGTACGGATGTATGCTGTTAGACCTCAACGAGAGGCTAAGAATTCAATCCAGAATTCTTGCTGGAGGGTCGCATCTTAGAATATTCAACTGTCATCCTATGTTAATTATTACCTTTCCAGCGAGCAGTAGCCCAAGTCGGTCGGTTTTGGTGAGGTTCTGCATGGCGTACGCTTCACCCGCGTGCAACGACATCACGTGGGCAAAGTCTGGGGACACCATGCGCTTGAACTGCAGTCTGGACACCTACACGATCATTGAGGTGATATACATATTTTGTAAGGCATAAACCTACTTATTAAGAAAATGGAAACTACAGTCTGTAATAAATCGTGATTAAAAGGAGCGTTTAAGGAGAATATGACTTGAAATAGTAGCCATTGAGACCGTGAAATGTTGGCTAAGTAGACACGTCGGTATTCGGGCATTAGGCATAATGTAACAATTTTACAACTAGATGCGTATGAGGTATAGATACTTATTTATAAGTACATTACCTTGAACGGTTCAAACAGCGTATGATAAACTTCTTCAAGCTCTGGGTCGAATTTGACGGGTCTCATCTCATACACCAAGTAGACAACTTGCGCGAGATTCAGGAACACGAAGCCGAAGTTCCAGGAGAAGGCATCAGGTGAACATATCACATGCCATGCCCATATTGAGTACAGCATGAAGGCTAGGACGGAAAAGTTTAAATACCTAAGTAAATACCTACACAGATAAGGGAATAGATACCTACATACGATGACCCGTGAAACGTGCTCCAAAGGAAAAATGTAGAAGCCTCTCTTCAGGGGCTTCCCGAAACACCCCCATGTATGTTCAGCGATTATTTATAGCTAGGGGGTTTTAATATTTTTTGGGAAATTCTCAATTGACTTCAAACTTTTTTTCTTTCAGTGTCGCATTTTATGAAAATATTTTTTTTAATTATAAATTCTTATTTTATGGTCTACTCAACAAATAATTCTGTTTATCCATCACCTGTGACTAAAACTTAGCTGAAAGGGAAAATTTTTGATCGACAAGATTCGTTCTACATTTTTAATCTTTAAAATAAATTAAAAAAGAAGGTTGATAATGACCCCAGTTGTTAAAAAAACTTTCTCGGATTTCCAGCTTTCCATTAAGCAACTTTTCGGGAAATAATTTGGTGCAAGAGTTTGAACATCGGTAGGTAAGTCGAAAAAAATTTTTTTTTCGTACTTGGTAGTACTGTGTTTCCCCTTGGAGTAATGCATTTTTATGCTCTTCCTAGCATCCGATTAAGTGAAATTTGACACACGTATGCTACTTGCCAAAGGAAATCCAACGAAACCAAACACGATGCGGTTTTATTGTTTAGTTGAGGAGTTCCTATGGCCATCTTCCGGTAGCATCATTAGACCAGCTCTATGGTACCATATTTTAGCTAAAGCTAAGCGAGAAAAGCCTATCGTCCTACTATTGGGGCCCAAAAATTGTAAAGTTCTCAAATGTTTTCGAAGCAGTGGTTCTCGGTTTTTTACTTCAGCTAGAACTATAATTATAGGAAAAGTGTTATCAACAAACATACATTAATTAGGCACTTAAAAATACCTAGTGTGCCTAACATTAGTTACCTACTTCCGATAGCGATATCCTGCAAGTTTACTAGACTTAGATACTTATATCTAATTCGTTCTTTCACAGAATTTGATTTAAGTTAAATTAGGTATATTTGTTTTTAATTTATTGTAGGCCTACCTACCTAGTGTTTTAAAATAGTGAGAAAAAGACTTACCAAATATTAAAATAGTATGCATCCACAATTGGCCTTTCTTGGTACTTGGAGCGCAGTACGAAGCCACAAAAAGCATGTTGGATAGCTAAAAATACACCTAATTGAATTTTTAAGGTTTAAGGCAATTTATAAAAGAAAACTGTCTTTTCTATTTACTCACCTGAAAGAGAGGATGCTGTGTAGTTCTCCAAAGTGGACACCACGGCCAATACCAGGGTCCTGTTTATTTATCAAGCCCATTCTCATTATTTTAGTTAATGAATAAAAATTAACAGAGTTTTTAAAATCTATTTTACGTACCTGAAGGCATTGTGTAATTTACGGAACCAAAATCCTGAAAAGTGCCATTTTCACCGGGCCACGAAAAATTATATTCACCGATTTCTAGAAAATCACTCTTCTTTGCAAACACTCCGTGCGGCATTTTGAATCGCTAAAAGATTTTTAATTTTTATTTCTCAACAGATTGTCGTCGTATTGTCCACGCGTTCGCGCCAAATCAATAACATCCGTTTTGTTCACCAACCTAGCGCCATCTACACTATTATACGGTAAAACGTGTCACAACTAATGTAGCTATTCTTGCCATGCCAAAATACTGATTTCGATATTCTGAGTTATTCGCTTCTTATATCTATTAAAATTCTTTCACTAACATACAACGCAATATCCTAAACTGATGAATTAGATTTTTATCCAATAAAATATAATTTTACAAGGTGTGGAAGGTCGTGTTCATATTTTATTTACTTTTCCACTACAGCTGCTTTTTTATCAGCCACACCTTTCAATGTGCTACAATCCAAATCGCATAAATTTTTATTTAGTGTAGGTTTTCGTTGAATTTCTGATCGACATAAAAGTCGTCGAAAATCATAAACAAAACAATAACTGGTTGTAGGCGGGCAACAGTGCTGCCTTTGAAGAGTTTTCAGTTTTTTTTTATTGCAGAGTGAATCGATATTGTGGCTACCAGAGACAAGTCAGAGTTGCATTTAACCTTTTTTATTCTATGAATCAATCAATTCCTCCTCCTGTCATTCGTATCAAGGTGTGATGTGAATACGTGCGGAGTAAATCCACATTATAAAACCTTAAATAATTTGCGATGAGGTAGCACCGGTTACTCAAAAATAACTAAACAACATCTATTTAAATATGCCTTAACTCTTTTGTGTTATAAACCTTTTTAATAGTTTTCGCGGGAATGCCGAACATTAATAATGCCTGCGCCGCCAATGGTAAGTCTCGCACACTTGATTAAATATCTTGTGACTCACAAAAATACACAAGAATACTCTACAATATGGCTATAAAAGAAAATATATTTACATAACTATCATTACAACATGAAAATATCCAATGAAAACTGTTAATCAAGGACTAGGATTCTGGAATGTGCCAAGGGAAACTCATAATATTAGCTCATTTTTGCGTACTTTTTCAAAAGCGCACACTTCATGAGACAGTTGTGGATCAAGGCTTTTAATAGATTGCTAAATGTAATAAATCAGCTATGCAGCTATATTATTTCAAACATTTGTGTTAATTTCTGAACTATCAAATCGATATTTTAGGGCGATTGCTTTCATAGGTATTACAGTTTTTTCGTGTACGACAGGTATTTTTAATATCATTTAAAATATTTATTCTAAGGACTTTTGTCAGATAATCAATAAATTCTACGAGTCAGTGTGAATTTAATACTAAAACTATACTACTTACTACTATTACAGTACTATTTTATTTTTTAAACTAAAATTGAAATCATCTTCGGTACATGCACAGCTTTAAATAAAACCTTTCCTCAGTAATGCATATTTTATTCAAGCATTTGTTGCACATAAATAAATTAATGCTTGTATCATTGGCTATCTTGAGTCTTATCATTCATCAGCACCAGTTCTCTGCAGCTCCATAATGTGTCATGGCCATAGACTGTTACTCTGTGACTGTTACATGTACTTGTTGTTTCATAATGTTATGAAACCTTCATGAACATAAAACCATTGTGTAATCACAAGTGGCCTAAAACTTTAATGGATTCCTAACATCATATGTAGACATTTAATTAATTAAATATTTGGTTTGGTCGCTAATCTGTGTAATTTGCTGCTCACACACAATCTCCCTCCTACATAACATAACATCACACACACACATTGCAGCCTATACATTCCCACTGCTGGGACACATGCCTCCTCTCTGTGAGAACGAGTGGGTCATTATCCACCAAGCAAAACCCAGTGCGGGTTGATAGATTTTTTTTTTTGTCACATGTCTTTGAATTTTTGGTCCAATGATGTGCCGATTTCCTCACAATGTTTTCCTTCACCGTTTTGAAAGAGTGATCTCTCACTTACATACGCATTACATTCTAATGTTTCCAGTGACATGTTCTAGCCAACACTAACTTCAGAACATACCTTATTCATGTACATTATAAACATTTGTTTATTTTGTCTTATAGACTAAGTTGTGGTTTAAGAAATTTACTGGTGAATTATCTTATTTTGTGTCATGTGTGTTTTCCATATGTTTAACATAATGTGTGGCTACTTTAATTGGCAATCATTGTTTGGGAAATCATTCTAGATTTATTTAGTTAAAGCTATCCAAAATAGAGAAGCCATTATGCGAACTAACAGCACTATCATTTAATTTTTATGCATTGCCGGGGATACTGTTGGAATAAAAATTAAAACACAATATTCAAGAAACTTTGTTCATTTCATTGCTTAATGTAAGGATTTAACATTTATTGTGTTTTTATTTTTATATGTGAGGTGATTGCACTATGTGTTTGCACTGTTTTGTTTTTGTTTTAACATTATATGTGTGTTGAAATTGTCCTTTTACAATCGTAGATATATTATGTCTATCACTTAACTAATGCTAACTATGTACATTTATCTACTAATGACTGATGGATTATGCTTTTTGTAAGTAGATATCTCTATGTATATCTATCTTTATTATAGCTACTGCAGAAATTCATGCTAATATATTTATTTTTAATATTTAATCTATAATTTGACAGCACAGTTAGCGGAGTGGTTAAGCGATTGACTGCTGCACTGCGTGTCGTGGGTTCGATTCCCGCATGGAACAAATATTTGTATGACCTACAAGTAGTTGTTCCGGGTCTGGCTGTTTGTGTATTTAATTTTTGTAAACGCACCCACGATACAGGAGAAATTCCTAGAGAGGGGAAAATTTTTTATTTTTTTTTATTTTGTACCTGCCATTCATAATAATTTATAAGGAAAAGGGTTAAAATTGATAAAATTAATTAAGTACATCTGTTCTCATCTGCTTGCTGTTTTCCTTGTTAACTTTAACTTTATTAGTATTCTGTAGGTAACCTTACTACTGAACAATGTACTTTAAAGAACCCGTGCTAGGTTTTTCCCTTAAACAAGATGTTTTGCAAATGCTATTTGGTTCTTCCTATGTGATTTTCATTTGATTATACAATGTATACTGCAATACCATCTTCAGGAAATTGGAGTCTTGTCAAATTATGTGTAAGCATTTCACTAAAGGGTCTAAAGAAACTGACCGCGATATTTTATATTCAATCACAACCATTTCAGGAAAGAGTCTTATCAAATTATGTGTAACCATTTCACTAGATCTAAACAAACCATTTGAGATTACAAATCATGATCTTTTCACAGTCCACTAGGTAGGTAGTGAACAAAGGCCTCTCAAATGTGTTGTAACTACTTATAATACCTCTTCTACCAGTTTTCACATTTAAATCTATTTTGCACTATTGTTTCACAGCAATAAACAATCAAATCAGATTGATCGCCCCAACCTTTAAAAAAAAAAGAATTACTTTGAAAAATCTTTAATGAGTGCATATAGATTGAAATTCTAGTGCATTGAAAAATAAGCTCCTGAAGCTTTAGATTTGTTATTCTGGTCTTCCATCAACTAGCTTCTGAAGATCTACCCCATCATGCGACAATAACTTGCCAAAAATGAGGATAGAATGGAACTGGAACTACAAACAATTATAATCATAATTTTGCGATTTATATAAACAGAATTATGTATAATTTCACGGATTGGCGTTTATTGATTAGGTAACACTGTGAGTAAGTGCAATTTGTTATGAAGGCAAAAAATGCAATATGTTTCAAGTGTAAAGAATGCACAACGGAATTTAATAAAACATTAATTTCATAAGTCACCCACTAATCAATTCATATTCGGCATCAACATTTATAATGGCAGAAGGAAAACATAAATGAAATGATCTAGGGTTGTTCTCGCTTCTTATCATGGATAAGGGTCAAACCAAAACTGGTCTACAATTACTCCTGCACTCTACTATAGATAATGATTATTGTTTATACCATCTAAGTATTAGTTTCTACTAAGCTAAGCGTTTCTTGCACATATATAAACGGTCTCCGAGCTGTTTAGCCCCCAGATTCACAAATCCACCCCACCCAGACCTCAGCCTTTTTTAAAAGGCGTAAATTTTTGCACTTAGAACTTCTTAGTTAAAATTGAGAATACCTACTGGGCGTTTTTATCATTTCTAACGTGATGATATTATTGTGGACGTCCACGACATCACGATCACACATTTCAATATAATGAATGGAAATATATAAAATCGCTTTTAATAAATAAATATATAAAATCCTCGATAACGTTATAACGCGCACGTATTTCCATACATTTTATGAACGTAGACGTCCACGATAATATAGTCGCGTTAGAAATTATAAAAGCGTACACTCTGAGTTATCTATTTAAAAGTTGCAAAACCACTAGTTCAGCAACTCTGCTGAACTAGTGGTTTTGCAACTTTGAAACTTACTCTAGCCATCTTAAACCAGACAAAGAGTTACTATAACATATAGGATAAGCAGATAAATCAATTAAATTATTAATAAATCCAACTACGCATAGGGTAGTTGCGTAAGACGTCATCTTTGCCCAGGCAGTAAATATTTTCCACACCCTGTGGACTTATTTAACAAACAAAACCATTTCGCCTTAATAAATAAGATGCATCAACAAAATCTTACAAGAATGCAGCTACAACCTGTTTTTCATACCATAAAGCTTGGATAACATGCGAATAATCGATGCAAACACAGTGCCACCACCCACGACCAACAGCTATCCCCGGTAAGGTATGCAGACCGTTTGTTTTAAATTGCAGACGAATATGAAGTCATTGGCGAGACGCAGTGGCAAGTTATCGAGAGCAGCGGCGATGAACAATCCATCAACATACACGGCTTCAAGTATTCAAAATTACGGGCTATTTTATTGCACACCGTGAGCATATTGCTATGTGGATTACCATATTTTGCATTGGCTTATTACCCATCTTACAACCGATACAAATACATAAAATGCAGTCTGAAAGCGGCGGAAGAGATTTGTGGTAAGTTAGTAGACGGACACATCTTTCTAAAGGCTGATTTTGAATATACTGTATTTGTGTGGCATTTATATCTAAAGGCGTAATTAAAAACGTTCAAAATCTAGTCGCAATCTCATCTCAGCGACAATCAATGTCAAAAATGTAGGGAAATTAGATTGAGTATTTTTGCAGATTGAGACTTAGATCAGACTGTGAACGTTCTCAAAATCACGAGAATTGCCCCTCAGATCAATGTTTGTTGTATTTTGTGTCCGCCACGCCTTAGCTCAGGATCGACTTGATACAGTGCACCATGAATCAGCCTTTATTTGTTTTTATTATACCTACTTATGTCAATCAATGCCTAAATTATTTTATTACTTTTTAGTTATCGACGCTGATGGAGTATGGTCCACAGTAAAAGTGCTTGAAATTGACCTGAACCTATCCAACCATAAAGATAACCGACTGCGGTATTTTATGTTCAAGCACAACCGGTTCATTTGGCTTAACGATCAAGGAATCTTTATCAATGTTCTTGCACTCAATGAGAAACTTACTATTCAATTACTGATGGAAAATATGTCCGGCATAAACAAACGACAGCAAACTGAACTGTAAGTGCAAAATAATTACTTGGTTACTTAGCGAATTTATGTAATCAGCATTCAAAAACGAATTAGGTGTCTTGTCTTATTACATAGTTCAAAAACTTAATTAAACCCGTTTCCAACATTCTTGTTATTTTCAGAATCAAACTGTATGGCACAAACTCAGTAGAGGTGGAAGTTAAGAGTTACTGGACTCTGTTCAAAGACGAAGTCTTCAATCCGTTCTATCTATTCCAAGTTTTCTCTATCATACTCTGGTCATTGGATGAGTACTATCAGTATGCGACTTGCGTTTTCATCTTGTCTATTGCTACCTGCATGTTGGCGTTATATCAAACCAAAAAGGTAAGAAATAAAAGATATTATTATGAATATTTGGTGTAGCTACAAAATTCATGTCGACATCCTAACCCCGGGTTTACCTACACCAAGGTGGTAAACATGTATTCTACATGTGGTGTCTACTGTTTTCGTTTATTGTAAAACTTGTTTCAAACAACGTCAATACCATTGTATGATACATGTTTTCTACACGACACGTTTTTGACAAGTCTTTTACAAGACTTGTTGAAAATAAATTCGATAGTCATCCTATCAGGTGTCGTCGGCAAGCGGGCAGCAAAGGGGTTAAGGACCGACTACCGCACCTCCCCGCGCATAACCAATGACCTGCGAAAACATTCACATAATTATAATCCTTATTCTGCCAAACAGATGAGTATCCGTCTTCACAAAATGGCCGGCTCGACGAGTGCGTTCACTGTTACCGTTTTGCGACCGACCCGCATGGGTCGGGAGGAGTGCGTGGTGAACGCTTGCCGACTGGTCCCTGGCGATGTACTGGTGCTGCCATCCGACGGCTGTGTGATGCCGTGTGACGCTATGCTGCTTACCGGCACTTCCATCGTTGACGAAAGCATGCTTACAGGTAGGCAACTGATGTTCATGTATTGTGACAGCTACGCGATGCTATGTGAGCCCAAGCTTCGACCTGCCGGCGTTTGTTATGTTGGCGTGTGCTTATTATCATGGCTTTGGTTATTTCTGTAAACTTTATATCCTTCTGTTCCTTTATACTTTTTTTTTTCTTTATTACTTCTTCTACATACTTCAGTATTTTTCTCTAGTGTCATGAACTCATGACATAGGTAGGTACTAGGTAAAGACTGAGCTAAAACGTATTCCAATTTTTTTTTTAAAGCTACCTTCGAAATTTAAAACGCCTTTATAAAAACAATGATGATTTTATTGGCCGGTTTTTGTCTTAACTCTGTTTGAAACGTCTATCAGCTCTGTTACCGGGCACCAGCGACAGCTAAATTAATACGGCAGACACGACCTAACCGGACCCATTTCAATTTAAACCGACCACCAATATTGCTTGTTACAATTACACACGCATTCCATTTAAAGAACATACAAAATTGACATTTATTAAGAATTGAAATTGTCAATCAAATTGTATTGGTTTAAGACACATGTTTAGTTCTATTGACACCTATTACAGTGTTTACTCTTATGAGGCCACGAGCCACGTGTTAGGTGTGAGTTGTAGAACTGTTTGTATACTATGTTTACACAATATTATATAACAATTATCACATTACATAATGAATTCCTGTACACAACTCGTTAAGATTACTTTCATAGTTATTTATCAGTAATAAGGCTACGTCTATCGTATAGAGAAAATTCATAACTTTTCATTTATGAAAGTCTCAGATTCTAGTTGGCTGGAGTTCATAAAGGGTTATTTTAAAACTGCCGTCAAGTATCCAATCGAGTCCGACATCGTGAAATTAGGTCATGCCTGCTTGCTGTCATTAAAAAAATGGTTGCGTTGAACGCCGACAGGGACATATTAGTCGTTAAATATTGATGTCTGAATATAATTTATGTATGCTATTTCTTTATCAGCTTTGAAAAAAGGGAGTTGACAATTTTGTCCTCCATCCTTACCCAAATACAATCTATAAGGCCGCCCATTGTATCTTTTGTAGCGTTCGATTTTTTTTTTGTGTATTTTTGTGGTGTACAATAAAACATACACTGGCCTGCAAAACTAAGTTTCACACTTTTAAAATTGCAATAACTTATTAAGTACACAAGATATACTTTTGAAATAAACAGGACTCGAAAAAGAGTTTAATTTTTTATATAAAAACTTCATAGTCGAGAACCTTCTTTTAAGAAATGGCTGAAAAAAAGCTTTAAAAACATAAATAATCCTTTTCGAATTGCAATTTTACCATTCATTTTTTGTTTCTGTTTTTGTTTTCAATTTTTTTCTTGATCGAAGAGTCTTGTTATAAAAGCTAAGTTAGACAACAGCACATACATTTTATTTATCATGCCTCTTTCACCTGAAGAATATACTAGGATTATTAGTTTTCTGGAACTAGGCATCAGTATGCGTCGTACTGCAAGAATGTTGGGTGTGACGTTACGAACGGTCCAGAAGGTGAAGCGAAGGTACGAAGAGACTGGAAACCATCTGAGGAGACCTTGCAATGGCAGACCCAGGTGTACTAGTGCCCGAGAAGACCGTTATATTGTTTCCACTGTGTTGAGAAATCGCCACCTTAATG
The DNA here is from genome assembly GCA_911387795.2 of Apamea monoglypha. Taxonomy (NCBI): domain Eukaryota; kingdom Metazoa; phylum Arthropoda; class Insecta; order Lepidoptera; family Noctuidae; genus Apamea; species Apamea monoglypha. The sequence goes on from OU426918.1 coordinate 10,233,199, forward strand.
CAGTTGAAGTCAAGCAACAGCTTTTTCAGACCCGAAGGGACTACATTAGTGACAGTACAGTGAGAAGAAGACTTTCTGAAGCAAATCTCTCTGCGTTTTCCGATGATAAAGGTTAAAGTCAATTATAAACCAGTTACAGAAAATTGGATAACAAAAGGCTTTAAAAAATCCAGCAAAACAAAAGACAGCTTTATTTAAAATTAAAAAATTGTAAAATGAATAAAAAACAAAATGAGAAAATCTACAAACTTTATAATCGGATGTTTAAATGTTGTGCACAGAAAGCTCAGAAACATGAATACAAGACGTATACAAAAACATAAGAATAAATGTAAAGCTACTTGGAATGCAATATTCTCAACGATACATAATAATAATTTGTATAAAAATGACATTGATGAAATAATTTGTAATAATGTAACATATAAAAATCCATCTGACATTTGTAATATATTTAGTGACTATTTTATTAATTTGACATCTAATCAACCATCTAATTCTAATAATATTAAGCTTAATCAGAATAACAAAAATATTAATACTATTTCCCTAAATCCTGTAGATGCAAAAGAAGTGTACAAAATTATAATGTCCCTAAATAATAGTAAAACTAGTGGATATGACGGCGTCGCCACACAAGCGTTGAAGGCTTGTGCTAGTTATATATGTCATGTCATCCACTAGCACATGTTATAAACCTGTCTTTTTTAGAAGGTGTATTTCCAGATCAGCTCAAATTGTCTATCGTAAAACCATTATTTAAGAGGGGAAACAACTCAGACCCAAATAACTACTGGCCTATCATATCTAAAACTTTTGAGAAGGCAATGCATATTCGCTTAAATAATTTTCTCAGTAGAGTAGTTTTCTCTTTGGTTTCCGTAAAGGTTGTTCAACTGCTCTTGCCATCTTCAACTTTATTAAACTTGTAACAGAAAATATTAACAATGGCAATCCAGCGGTGTCATTATTTTTAGATATGAGTAAGGCCTTTGATTTTGTTAATCAATGTAAGCTATTAAACAAATTAGACTTTTACGGCATAAGGGGCAAAGCCTATGAATGGATATCTTGTTATTTAAGAAATGGGAATCATTATACAGAGATATCTAAAGTTATAAAGGAACGTGAAAAAAAATATATCCTAAAGAGAAATTTAAATCAGTAGCAATAATGAATAAGTGTGGTGTGCCTCAGGGTAGCATTCTCGGTCCTTTACTTTTCTTACTTTACATAAATGATCTTCCGGAGGCCACTCTGCAGAAATGTATTCTTTTTGCAGATGATACGACAGTTATTATAAAGTGTCAGGATAAATGTCAGCTATAATTAATTGGATGGCAAATAATGACTTAAATATACATGTTAGCAAGACCAAATGAATAGAATTTAACTTGTATAATACTAAACAATTAACTTTAGATATTAGCTATAAAAATTAAAAAGTACAACAAGTGGATAAAATAAATTTTTTAGGTATTAATATAGACAAAAATCTCAATTGGAAAAGCCATGTGGAACATATATGTCAGAAACTTGATAGGTTTGTGTTTGCATTAAAAAAGCTATGACAAAATGTTTCTGTAGAAGCTGCTCTTTCAGCTTACCATGGCTATGTGTCATCTATCCTGAGCTATGGACTTATCATGTGGGGTAATTCGAACGATATCGACAGAGTTTTCAAGCTCCAGAAACGTTGCATCCGGGTCATAAACAAGGCATGGTTTTTAGATAGCTGTAAACCTCTCTTTAAAAAGAGTAAATTTTCATTGAATAGTAATAGTTTTTTTTTTTTTTTTTTATTGACATTTTTTAATTACCTACAGTTATTGACATTTAAATTTATTTGATTGACATTTTTAATTTTAATTATTGACATTTAAATTGTATTGACTTTTTTTATTTTATTTTTAAATGTTTGTTAATTTTTATAATTGGACAATTTAAAGTATTGAAATGCATCAATGTTGTTTTGGTTTGGTCTGTTTTTTTTTTTTAATTTAGTGTTTACGACTTGTGTTTTGAGTACGATGTGAAAATGAATGACTTTATTATTGAATGTTATTTGCACGCTTGCTTGCAGGCGGAATAAATAACTCTTAGGCTTTAAGATCTTCCCTTGTTGAACAATATATTTTCTGGCAATTAAATATTTTGAATTTTTTTAAATAACATAAAATATTCTTATAAATGCTAATTGACTTTTTTTACACTAAGGTAAAAATGGCTATTTTTATTGTTTTATCTTTTTTTAAAGTTAATAATGTTACTAATGTATAGATTACTAGTTTCAAAGAAAGCTGATAATATTTGCTATAAAACGTTTTTTATTTTAAATCTCTAACTTCTATAGTTTAGAAAAAAATTAAATTTTAAAAGTGTAGTACTTAGTTTTGCAGGCCAGTCTATATAAATAAATAAATCTATCTTTACGCATAAATGTTCTGTGTGTTGCAATTAGGTGCAGGCTGCAGCTTTGTAAAATATCGATGTTTATTTTAGGTGAAAGTGTGCCGGTAATGAAAGGTCCCCCTTGCTCATCTGCTGAAATATTTTCTACTGAAGGACACAAAAGACATACCTTATTTGCTGGCACTCATGTTATGCAAACACGATTCTATGGCGACAATCAGGTATAATAGACTTAATACACATTATAATAAGGCCTAATGAAATAATTACAATTAGGTATATTACAGTTAACATGACTACTATATTAGTTTACTGATAAACCTATCAAACGTAACTTTGAATTCTTCTTTCAGGTTCTAGCAAAAGTAGTACGCACCGGTTTTTACACCGCCAAAGGAGAGCTATTAAAAAGTATTCTATTCCCGAAACCCTTTGGGTTCCAATTCTACAAAGATGCCGTTAAGTTTGTCATTTTCATGTTCTGCATTGCCGCAATTGGAATGGGTTACTCTATCTGGCTTTATGTTGTTAGAGGCGTAAGTTGAATCTTGTAATAATTTTCGTAAAATAACTTCAGAGTAGCAGGTAAAGAATAAACATTCAGTCAACTCAGCCTATTGCAATCCACTGCTCAACAAACCCTCTCTCAAATGGCGTAATTGTGCCCCATCAAAATAAAAAAGTAGTAACAAAATCAAATTCATGAATTTCTTGAGATAGCAATTTCTAAATGGATTTTTATTCTTTTACTCTCTTGACGGATGGTGTTTGCTTATGTTTCAATAAAAAAACTCCATTATATTCATTGAATAATACTAGCGCGCGTCAATCATCCTAATTTAAACCTTATGTCAATGTATACATGCATGCAGCGACTATACCTATACCTTATAAAATGTTTACTAATTTAAAAAATATAAATTTTCTCCACAGAGTCTCGTAAGCACAATAGTCCTCCGCACCCTAGACATCATCACTATCGTCGTGCCTCCTGCCCTACCCGCCGCCATGACAGCCGGCATAGTGTCCAGTCAGAATCGCTTGCGCAAAAACAAGATCTTTTGCGTTTCCCCGCCCAGGATCGTCGTATGTGGGAAGATTCAAGTTATGTGTTTCGATAAGGTAAATATTTGGAACAAAAAATGGTTTGTGGTTTTGTTGTCCAAGTTAGCATTGCAGACTAGTACGCTTCTTCGCAAAATGAAAGGCTATGATCATCTTACTTATGAACTCGGCCTTTTCTAGTCCATACTCTACCTCCGTAGGTACACCACAATATCCGGTTCTCCACCTTTTACTTTCAATCCGTCCCAGCCACCTTTTTGTTGCATCAGTTCATCTAGCTGTCCTGCATCTTGCTAACAGTGTGGTTATTGTATCAACACTGGATTCAGACATCAGTGACACACTCTTTTATATTCCAGACTGGCACTTTAACTGAAGACGGCTTAGACTTCCACTCCGTAATACCATCTCGCTCCGGGGAGAAGTTCGGTGAATGTGTGGTGGAAGTCGGCGGGCTACCTACTACCAGTCCGCTGATACAAGCGCTGGCGTCTTGTCACTCTCTCACCAGCATTGGGGGGCAGCTGAAAGGAGATCCCTTGGACCTAAAGATGTTTGAATTCACGCAATGGGTGAGTGAACTGTATTCTATCGTACACATAGTTACAGTTTTTGGGCTCATCATCATTTTGGTTTTATTATTGTAGTACCTTTCGAGGGTTTGTAGGTTTCCGTGGAACTTATAACTTAGTTTTTCTAATGTATCCGCGTGTTTAGCTGTTTGTTTAATGTAATGTTAAGATTTTTCCTATGGCAGAAACTAGCGAACGCAGGTGTATTTTTGTAGTTTCTACGATCATTACATACTCCTTTTGCCTCTTTACGTTCACACATCTGAGGAACAATTCTCGTAATTTTAAGAACGTTCACAGTCTGATCTCAGTCTCAATCTGTCAAAAAATCCTTAAATTTCCCTACATTTTGACAAGTTTTTGACATTTATTTGACGCCGAGATGAGACTGCGACTAGATTTTGAACGTTTTGAATTACGAGAATTGGCCTTCCTGTCATAGATGTTAAGATCACTAACAATGGTGATTTCATTAGTTCCCATAACACATTACTAACATCTATACTAGGAAATGATCCAGTTCAACATTTCATTGATATGATGTTTATCTGATTTGTAGTAAGCATCTGATAAGAGAGGACCGGATACGCTTGGATGTTTATCTCAAGTATCTGTGTCCTCGATTCTGATACTTATTTTTATTCCAATAAGTAATATTAGAATGCAGATTTGAATAAACATTTTAAACTAACATTATGATCTTAGTTGACCTGACTTATAATTTATCAATGAAATAGGAGGAACTATTAACAATGCAGTTATTTTTTTAGATTTTTCAAACTTTTTTTTAGCTTACCTTGTTAGTTAGTTAGTATGTATGGTCAAATCTTGCAAGCTTAAAACATTTAACATGTTTAATCTCAACAATGATTTATTTATATAGTCCGTACCTAGATTGGGTATAAATTATACAGATGCACTGTTAGGGTTAATGGAAGAACACCAAAGGAAAGACTGTTATAAGGATTTATATAATATGTACGTTTATTATCCTTTTATATTTATATATTGGAAGGTGTGTTTACTAATATTACGTGAGACGTGTGATCCCACACAAGGCCATAAGAGTAGTACAGTCGCTATGCGAAAGTAAGGATTTCGGTCAAGTGGTAAGGGCGGGCTCGATAGTAAAAAATAATATTTATGAGTTAGAAAGAGAAAGACGATAGTGTTGAAGTAAGATAGATTTGTTTTTGCTATACTCCAACACGCCCCCTCAAAAATAAATCCCTTTCCTTTTAATTACGATATCCTGTTTCAAATATCTTTATACAATTAAAAATCACACACCTCCAATTTATTTCTCTCTGGGAATACAATCATCATGGTCCAACATTCGTTGCGCAGGATTAGGGAAAACCCAGAAAAACCTAATCAGACCACCATCAATCAATTCATCCGTTATAACTGGATACTATTAATGTTATTCATCTACTTATTACATAACCAAGCTTTTATAATTATCATATCCTTATCATTTTATTTATCCACGTTGAATATAATTACAACGCCACCCAGAGTGTCATTCTCATCTCGGTGAACGCACCGCGGGAAATGATTTTGTCAGGATATCAGCCAGCTGGTTATCTGTAGAAACATAAATCATTTTAATCACATTTTTCTCAACCTGTTCTCTAGAAAAATGATACTTAATGTCAACGTGTTTATGATCCTTTGTGACTTGTAGGATTGTTCGCGATGCTTATGCATCCATTATTATCCTCATAAATACAAATAATAGAATCTGGTATCGCAATGCCAATACTTCTTACTAATGACTTTAACCACAGAGTTTCTTTTACTGCTTCATATAGAGCCATGTACTCTGTTTCATGTTGCCACTGTTTGCTGCCTTTTTGTTTGCCAGCATATTGTGCATTGAACAAATAATTTAAACATACAACCCGTAGTACTTTTTCTCTCTATTGTATTACTACCCCAGTCAGAATCGACAAAGCCACTTAGATTATTTTTGTTATCATTTCTTGTAAACGTTAACTTGAGATTTATAGTGCCCTTTAAATAACGCAAGACCCTTTTTAAGTGTGACCATAATTAATGGTTGTTTTTGCTTGCATATCGACTCAAGACGTTAACAGAAAAACTTAGGTCAGGTCGAGTGCACAGGCATGATATACATCTGCAAACACGCGATAAGATTTCTACAAGGGGCACTTGTTATTTCACACGAATTTAATTATTCGTAATCTATTCTACTTTCAAGAGGCGTAGTGACAAAATTACAGTCACTCATGCTAAGCTTCTCAAGAACTCTTTTTATGTACATTTCTTGATCCAAAGTAATTTTGTTTTCTGGTTTGGTTATTTTGATTCCCAGAAAACATTTGATCTCTTTTAAGTCTACTATGTAAAAGTTTTTGTATGTTTTAAAACTATCCATAGTATTTATATCTGCGGTTGACATCACAAGATCGTCAACATAAAGTAAAACATAAGTATTCTTTAAAACATGACCTGCATTAAAAATGTAAATGCACGGGTCCGCTGATGAGTATTGAAAACCCCTTTTTATCAAAGCTTGCTCAAACATTTGGAACCAACAGCGTGCAGACTGTTTCAATCCGTGTAATTACTTATTTAATTTGCAAACCATATTACGTCCAACCGGGATACCCTCGGGAACTTTCATATAGATTTCCTCGTTCAGTTTCCCATTCAATAATGATGTTTTTACATCCATATGGTGAACCAGCAAATTAAATTGATTCGCTAAAGCTAATATTATTAGTCTAAAACTTGCATTCCTTCTGACTAAAACCACGAGCCACTAATCTCGCTTTATACATCAAGGGTTTTCCAAACTCATCTTTTGTAACTGTAAATACCCACTTACAATCGATAATATTTCTATTATCTGGCTTTGGTACTAAAGTCCACGCATCATTTTCAATAAGTGAATTAATTTCCTCTATGATAGCATTCTCCCATAGATGCCTATCATCCTAGGTTTTAATTTCTGTATACGATTGAAGAATATTAAATATCAAAGATTCTGCACACAACAAGTAGTTAGTAGGTATGTTTTGGACCCTATTACTTCGTCTCAAATTATGTGATGTTTCCTTGTCTCGAGATAAAGTTAACCTATTTTCATTGTGATATGAAAACCAGTTCAAGCGCTCCCCTGTATCATGTACAGATTTATTAGTAGGTAGTTCATCCGTTTGTACTCATACAATCTGATTGATCAGATTCACACCTCTTCTCTGTTTCAAAAAGAGTGTACATAGTCCAGAGTTGTAAACAACACACACCTCTTCTCTGTTTCAAAAAGAGTGTACATAGTCCAGAGTTGTAAACAACAGAGTTATTGCTATTTCTAGCCATAATCCGTCCAGGCTCAGATTGCACTGGCCTATTTGATAAGAATTTAATCTCATCCATAACCACATCTCTGACAGAGTTGTAACCAACAGAGTTATTGCTATTTCTAGCCATAATCCGTCCAGGCTCAGATTTCACTGGCCTATTTGATAAGAATTTAATCTCATCCATTACCACAATCTCTGACTCCACAAACTATTCATCTACCACATCCCGCATCTTATAACCGTTTGGTTCATAAGGAGCACTATTTAGTGGTAACTACCTTTCCGCGCACAGAACTCTTTTATTTCATTGGATACAAAATCCCCTTCATCATCACAACATAAGTAAACAATTCTCAGAAAAAAAAACGAGCTTCACTTTTTTTTCTTTTGCTACATAATCCCGAAATGTAACAAAAACATCTGATTTACGAGCTAACAAGTAGGTCGCACAATAATGAGTCATCCACAAAAATCACAAAATAACTTTTTACCATCAATAGACGAAGGAGTAATAGGACCACAAACATCTGTGTGCACTTTAAATAGAGGTCGTTTCAAAATCTTTTGTTTTCGATTTGTTAAATGGCAGGCACGCTTATTTACCATAAACACAAGCTTCACACAATTTATCGTTTGGCATAACATTATCAATTCGACCAATATCAGAAAATAATTCCTTTTTATTTTCATAAATTTGGATTTGCCAATATGTTACCTTTGATGCCACATATCATAATTATTATTTACGACTCTATTTAATGAGCATTCGCTATTTAAAGCATGTTTAGAAAGCAGAAAGTTAATGCCGATTACATTGTTCAAAGACTCACCCATCATTACCGGCTTACCATCATTGTACACAACATTACTACCGTTTTTATCAAAAACGACAGCCATACCTGCTTGCTGCAGAACAGTACATCCTATAGTATACCTGGTACGCCCATCTTACCGGTAACGGGGAGATCACCTTTCTTTGTCGCTTGTATAAACTTGCCATTTTGCTTTACCGAAATGTTAATTAGCTTTTCAAGCTCAGTGAAGTTTAGCGCCAAATCTTCTCGATTTATCAAATGATCTGAGGCTCCAGAGTCCAATACAAAAGTAATATCGTTTTTTCCGTCATTACTGTCATTTGTATCACTGCCCGTCATAAAAGCAAATCCAGAAGTATTTGCCTCTTGTGGTTTCGAACTCACCAGCTGGACCGTTTTATTGTTGGTTCTATTGTTCTCAATAGACCTTTTGTAAGAAACACAATGCTTTTTCAAATGACCCTTATTGCCACAGTGATAACATGTCTTCGGTTTAAAATTGTTCTTGAATGGTTTTATTGACTTTTGCTTTTGTTGATAATTATTTCTTCTAAAGCTTCTTTCAGCCTGAAGTACTTTTAGACTTAGATCATGTCCGTCGCTAGTTAGTTTGATTTCATGATCTAATAATCTCGTTTTCACAAAAGCTAAAGTTATATTGTCTTCAGTCAATGTCTCGATTGCGGTGACGATGCTGCTATAGCTATTCGGTAGAGTCATGAATAGATGGGTCACTTTATCGGATTCCTCTAATTTTGCTCCTGCAGCCATAAGTTCGGTGACAATTTCATCAAATATTTGGAAATGTTTGATTAACTTGGTATCACTATCCAATTTCAAGTTCAGCAACCTTTTTCTAAGAGACTGCTGCGTCGCCACGCTTTTTCTTTCAAAGATAGAAACAAGCTTCGCGAAAATTTGTTTTGGGGTGTCTTGTTCTGTTGTCAGGCCAAGTAATGAGTCTGATAAACATTCTATTATCGTATTCTTAGCTGATGCATTATTTTTAAGCCACTCAGCACTTCTTTCAGTCGGAGCTTCATCGTCGATAACGTAAAGAACTCCAAGTTCACTTAGTAGATTGCGAATTCTAAATTTCCACACACTATACTTTTCCCCATCAAATTGTTTGATGTTTCTTTTAGATTTTAAGTCCATTTTAAACACTTGCACTAAAATAACTTGTTATGAATTATTTAGTGTTCAATCACTTTCACTTTAAATTATTTAATCGCACTTTGGCTTAGCCCTCTGGGCCCATAACCTGTTAGGGTTAATGGAAGAACACCAAAGGAAAGACTGTTATAAGGATTTATATAATATGTACGTTTATTATCCTTTTATATTTATATATTGGAAGGTGTGTTTACTAATATTACGTGAGACGTGTGATCCCACACAAGGCCATAAGAGTAGTACAGTCGCTATGCGAAAGTAAGGATTTCGGTCAAGTGGTAAGGGCGGGCTCGATAGTAAAAAATAATATTTATGAGTTAGAAAGAGAAAGACGATAGTGTTGAAGTAAGATAGATTTGTTTTTGCTATACTCCAACATGCACAATGCTAAAATTAAGACCAAGCTCACGAAATCCTCGTATTCGATCTCATATCTATTTTTAAGCTGGCTAAGTTTTTCACAGATACTGGAAGAACCTGGACCGGAGAATACACGGTACGATAACCTGACACCAGTTATCGTCAAACCCGTCACCGGTGCCAATGAAGCTGTGCAGAGTTTGGACGACTTTGATCCTTACACTATGGAGATCCCTTATGAGGTGATTATTTTTCTCAACAAGTAATTTGAGCAAGATCAAAATTTAAAGCAAACGTTTTTGTTTATATAATGATTACTGTTTTAATCAATTATTTATTTCGGGTTTACCCGCCTAGTTTGACCTCGAGGAAAACCGAAATAAATATGTGAGTAACATCATTCTTTTAAATAGCTTTATTTTCAAATTACTAACTAATCAATGGTTTTAGATCGGTTTGTTGCGGCGGTTCCACTTCTCCTCGGCACAACAATCAATGGGTGTAATAACTAACGTACTTGGGCAACCACAGATGGTTTACTTCGTGAAAGGTGCCCCCGAAAAGGTAAACGTTGTATATGTTTTTTCTTTTTGTTTGTTTATAGCTGTCCGTGGGGCATTTTCAATGTGTATTTTTATTTCTAGGTTGCCTTAATGTGCAATCCAGAGAGTCTCCCAGAGAATTTCAGTTCTGTCCTCAACGAGTACACTTCCAAAGGTTACCGTGTAATCGGTCTAGCGCAAAAGAAACTCGATCGCAAGATGAAATGGGTCGACGCACAAAGGGTCAAGCGAGATACTCTCGAGTGCGAAATGGCGTTCCTAGGCTTTCTAGTCATGCAAAATAGCCTGAAACCAGAGACGACCCAAGTGATAAGAGAACTTCACGCGGCTTCTATGAGACTGATTATGGTCACAGGTTTGTAGTATTGTTTCTTCCAAGTCCATAATTTCGAACAGCCTATACCTACTAAAAAACAGTAACTTGATATGTCATGATTGTATTTTTAAAGTAAGTAGTAAAGACAGGGTTATATTTTTAACCGACTTCAAAAAAGGAGGAGGGTTTTCAATTGTATATGTGTCTGGTGGTGTCTTTGTGTTTGGGATTCTTTATCGCATCCTAACGGCTGGGCGGATTTTACTACATCAGCTGTCTCTTATTTACTGTTTTTTTTCCGCCATGGTAATATAACATTCATTTGGTTCATACAGGGGACAACATTATGACTGCTATGTCGGTGGCGCAAGTTTGCCTCATGGTGCAGCCACATCAGAAACTTGTACTTATCAATACGGGACAACCGCAGACAAACGATTCACGACCGCCTCTCAGTATGGAAGTAAGTTTCTATAACAATTAAACGCTCCATGGTATACATGAAAAAAAGACGAGTCAAAACACATGAATCCAGACTTTAACCCTTCGTAACGTGGATCCCCGCGAGACACAATGGCTTATAAATTGTTTCTGTAATTACGCATTCAACCAGTTAATAGATTGTGGCTCTTCTCTTTCTATTTTGTATAACTTAATGATGAGTTCGTGTGTGGGTTCCATCCCTGGCGCCTTGCACCCTACTTTGTGCAAATCATTTCATCCTCACTGAAAACATATCTTAGGACAAAAAAATCGAAGACCAATAACCAGCGTTGCCAGATTTTTTTTTGATCCCGCAAAGCGGGATTTTGATACCTTTTGAGTACCTATAAAAAGCAGGATTCTTTTGTCGAAAGCGGGACAAAAAAAAAACGAAATTATTCGATCGTCGAGAGAATGCGTTCCTTACACCTATCATTGCCACAATTCTAGTAGCTAATAAAGATCAAATTCGCAAAACACTTATTCGTTTGCATGAAACTGACAGGTGTCAAGAACGCATTCTCTCGACGGCCGCACTGCAGATTAGTTATTTTTTACTACTTATTATTTAATTTGAGTTTCAAATTAAGTTTACAATAATGATAGATAGTCGTATAAAATGTATTTTAAAGATAATTTGTTACTTTACTATTGAAATAACAATAACTGTCTGGTTTACCCTGTACGGCAGTTAAGTCTTTAGAGGAATATAATATTATATAAATAAATAATACAAAAGGGAAAGAGGGTGATTACCGAGACGACGACTAATAGAGAAGTATGGAAGAAAAAGACTTGTTGCACCGACCACAAATAATGGGATATGGGCAGGAGAATGATGATAAATACGGATAACACACTGAAACTTTCGGATAACTGATTTATTATAGTATACCCGAAAAGCGGGACTGAGCCTGCCCCGCGCGGAACATTTAATTTTAGGCTAAAAATCGGGACGTCTGGCAACGCTGATGATAATTATAGACCAATTTCAAGCCTAGGTTTTTTAAAAGTGCCTAAGTTGTAAAGCTCATATTCATAAAGTTAAGATTTCATGTAAGTTCGTATTTTTCAGGTGATTGGCGAAGGTGGGCCACCTAAACTACCAATAGATGCATATGTGTTGGCTCTGGAGGGTAGAACTTGGGCTGTGATACGTACTCATTATCCAGAACTAATGCCTGTAGTACTGTCTCGAGGTAAGTTATCATTGATTTCAAGCATAGCCTTCGCAAATCATGAGCGCGTATCATGACTTTTATTAACATTGCCATAAGGTTTAAATTACAATAATTGATCGCGCTCGGAAAACATAGTGAGGAAACCGGCATGTCCTAGAAGCAAAAGTTCGAAGACATGTGACATCTAGTGACCCGCACTGGGCCCGCGTGGTGGGTTACGGCCCGCTCCCTCTCACCGAGAGGAGGCCTGTGTCCTAGCAGTGGGAACATTATAGGCTGATTATGTATGTATGATCACGCTCATGATATTCAACAAGGATAACATAATTTTGTGCAACTAGGAATAAAATAATCGTGAGTGAATACTTCATAAAATCCAGTATTTTTTTTTGCTAGTTTTGAAATAAACAGATCGAGTTTTGTGAAGGGACATCAAAATTTTATCCCAAGCAAAAACAAAATGCACTGTGTATATATCTTTTCAGGCATGGTATTTGGTCGTTTTGGCCCTGATCAAAAGACTCAGCTAGTGACTGCACTGCAAGGTGAAGATCTTATTGTGGGCATGTGTGGTGACGGAGCAAACGACTGCGGTGCGTTGAAAGCTGCACACGTTGGCATATCACTCTCTGAAGCCGACGCCTCGGGTAAGAATTGTTACCAATGCAGAGTACTGAGTATTTCTTTTTTGGTTTCATTGTCAAACAAGGAGTTCGTCATGTCCGTTTGTCAGCAGTGTCAGCGACTAATGGCCGTCTCAACTCAACACCACCTCGCAGTGAAATATTGAAATGTGAACTTTATTTCGTGTTACCTACAGTATCATTTCTGTTGTACGACGATGCGTCGGGAACCTGTCATACAGGCGTCTCCAACAATTGTCGTAATTTTGGAAATGTCACCGTATGTCACAGGATATAAAGCTTACATTTCAATGCTTCGTTTTGTGTCTAGCATTTTTTAAGATTACATGATTGTTTATGGATTATATATATTATTATGTCATAAAAAAAATCCAATAAAATATAATTTTAAGTTGTAATTATTTCTTTGTCTCACAGTGGCGGCACCATTCACATCTCAAGAGCAGAACATCAAATGCGTGAAGCTGCTCGCTTTGGAAGGACGTTGTGCTTTGAGCACCTCTTTCGCTATCTTCAAATACATGGCTCTTTATTCGCTCATTCAGTTCTTCTCGATCCTTATTCTGTATAATGTAAGTATAGTTTATATTTTCTTGAACACTTTTTAATGGAATATCATATGAATATATATGGATCCTTAAATACTCTCCCGGTATGGGAGGGAGAGTATAAAACATTTATGAAAAAAAAAGTATTTTTTAGATATTTTCCATTCTCTTTTTTACAGTTCTACTCAATCCTCGGCAACAACCAGTTCCTCTACATCGACTTGGTACTAACAACTCTACTGGCCTTATCCCTCGGTCGCGCGTCTCCGGGTCCTCATCTCACACGTCAGTCGCCGCCTGTATCGCTCGTAGCACTGTCTAGCATCCTGCCGCTAGTCATGCAAGTGTTTCTGGTGCTTCTCATGCAGATCGGGTCTATTTATCTGCTGTATTCGCAGCCTTGGTGAGTTGTTTTTCTATTTTAGCTTTTATCATTCGTGTTGCGCCTCTCACTCGCAAGGACATGAACTTAGGTCATGCCCCAGTCGAAGTATTAGCCAGTCAGGTGCTAGCGAGGCTGTTTGCTCAAGATGCGCGCAACGCATAATTAAGTATTGTCGCTCCTGGAGCCGATGCACCTCGTAACACATTAAATTATTCTTTCAAAATGACTATGTATTTGTCTATGAAATTCGTTTCAAATAAAAAAAGAAAGAAAACACATATTTGTGGTAATATAAACAAACAAAACAGAACAATTTGGAAGAAAAGATGCTAAACGGCCTTCGGCAATACAACATCATCACCACAGAGCCACATGGGTGGTTTTCAGCGACAGCCGGCATTGATGTGATGACGTCAACCGGTGCAGCATAAAATGAGATACAAAAATCAAAACACAAGATCGAGATCTTTATTTAAATATATTGTTTTAATGGCACCATTCCTTTCCATTCATGAGCCTCCACAGGTAACCTTGCTAGGTCACCTTGCATTGTATGTCAGGTCACAGCTGTTTAATAGGTATAGCACCGCTGCCTTACAGAACCCCGTCGTTAACGTAAGAAAACATAAGTAATAATACACTATAATTCAGGTTCAAAGCTGTGCAAGGTGGTCCGGACGTGGAGCAAGTGCAATGTTGGGAGAACACAGTCCTCTTCATAATAACGGCGTTCCAGTACTTAATCATGGCCTGTGTTTACGCTAAAGGCTGGCCTTTCCGTCAACGCTTCTGTACCAACTGTAAGTGTATTCTTTGATATTTTTACCAAGGCACCACTACACTTGGCGGTTAATACAAAATACATTTTATTTGAATAGAAATCATGTATATTCTGTATAGGAAAAATACCTCAACAGTAGTAACGCCTTTACTATCCGAAGAAAGCAGCAAATATACAGAGATAAGACCTAAACTTACTTAACCTGGCCTTTTATAAGAGTGCGTACCGCATATTATGAACTGTTTGGGCAACCAAGTTCAACTTTCTGTCTAACTGTAAATGGTTTAATTGAAATAAAAGCTTAAAAAACCTTAGATAACGTAATCCGTACATCGACGTTTAAGACATTTAAGTATATCTGTAAAAGCAATGTGGCATTAGTGCCGCAGCACACATTTTACACTGGACGATTCCGAAATATGGCTTTACAACATGAAAATATATGGCCCATGAACATTATAATAATCCCATTAGTGTAGTGTAAAAGAACAAACAAAAAAAAAAACAAGTAAGAGATGCGAAATAATGAGGAAAATGTCGTGAGAAAAGTTTTAGAGTATGAATGTGGATAGCTATAACAGTAGGGGAACACCAAAGAAACGATTAATGGACTGTGTGGAAGATGATATGGCTAGAAAGGGGGTGACTACCGAGATGACGATTAATAGATAATTATGGTATATAAAGACATGTTGTGCCATGTTATTGGGGTAAGGGCAAGAGAATGATGACCTTTTTTTACTTTTTTTTTCAGTTTACATGGTGATAACGCTGGTAACACAATGTGTTTTCGTGACAGTAATCCTGCTGTGTCCATGGAAGTGGCTCACAGACTTTATGGAGGTAGAAGCCATGGACTCTGCTGACTTCGAACAAACCAAGTTCCGCATCTACCTGCTGCTGATACCCGCCATCCATATCATTTTGGCTATAGCTATTGAGGTTAGAGTTCTGAGATTTATTTCAGATCTTGTCCAGATATCGATACGCAGGTATACTAGAACAACCAAGGCGCCTCGAGTATTAGACGCGCCCGGGGTTACGCAAGTAAAACGCGCGTATATTAACAGACTTCTAGTAGCCGCAATGCGCGTGTCTGTATGTTAGGTAAAACCAGTTCCATATTTGCCCCTAAGCAAATTAAGCAATTCCGTAGGCCATCACATCTTGGGGGGCACCATAAACCAGGCGTTAGCCCAGGGGGGGGGAGTCATGGGGGTCATGACCCCCCTCCAAAAACATTCAGCAGTCGAGAACCTGAATGATTGACTTACTTGTCTTACTTAAAACAGTATTTGAGCAACGGAGACCCCGATGGGCAAGAACATTGAGGCAGTCGTCGGGACTGCTGACAGACGTGAAAACTTAAAACAATGAAATAATCGTGGTTTTTTTAAATTAATTGGGAAAAATTTAATTTAATTATTTGTTAATTAAAATTATTAACATTAGTCTGGTTTTTACATTTATCGGCACTCCGAGCAACAACAAGCGCAACACGTCATACTCATAGCCACAGGTATACTGTTAACATTAGCATTCCGGTGCTTATTAGCACATCACTCAACACATCAAAAGAAGTTTTTATTTCAATAAGCCCTTTATAAAATATAGAACCTAGGTTGCAAGAACGAGCGAAGCTACCTCGGGAATTTGGAAACCCCGCTCGTTCGTAAGGTTCGAAACGAGTAAAAGTAAAACTAGTTGAAGCTTTTCGTCATAACTCGACAAAGTAAGTTCACTTTCTGTATAATGGTTAAAAGAAAACAGAACCTATTCAAGGTAGGGTGCTAGAATGTTCAGGCTCTTTCGCTGGCTTTTGCATTCTACATTCTTCTGATTCTTGGGCTTTTCTTCATAAGTTGACACGACCTAAACTATCCGACAGTGTGCACTATTTTCGAGCTCGCTTCGCTCGCTCTTGCATTCTACACTACATTCTCATAATTACTAGACATGGGTTTTCCTGCATAAGTCGACAATGTAACTCCTATTTCTGATTTTAAATGTAAAACAAAACCTAACCTTACCGAGGCGGATTGTTAAAATTTTCGAGCTCGCTGCGCTCTCTCCGCTCACCCTACATATTGCATTCTAATACCTACTATTTATCAAAAAATGCTGCGAGCGATTTGTCAGCATTATTAAGTAACACCCATGTAAAAGTTGAGTCCCTGAATAGCATAATTAAGTAATGTGGAGCTGGAGATGTACATTAATAATAACGGCAGCAGTAACGCTTGCGACCACTAGATCATCGGGTCCGAAGCGCGTGGAAAGGGGCGTACCTCAGGGATTGATCCTGGGCCCGCTTCTCTTCATCCGGTACAGTGCTGACATCACCAACTGTCTGATCAACACCAAGTTCCACCTTTATGCTGACGATTTGCAGTTGTATCTCTCCATCCGGTCCCAGGATATAGCTGAAACAGTAAACTGGGTGAATGATGATTTGGAAAGGATCTCAGCTTGGTCCACAAGAAACTCCCTGGTCCTGAATCCTAGTAAGTCCAAGTATATTGTGATGGGATCTAGAGATTTCCAGAACAAAATGCTTGCTTGCAACCTGGACCTCAGGATTGATGGTTGTGGCGTGGAAAGAGTTCTGGAGGCTCGTAATCTGGGTGTGGTATTTGACGGGCAGCTCGGCTGCATTTTGAATAAATAAATAAATAAATCCCTGGACATTTCACACAGCACCATTTGTCCCAAGCTAAGCAACCTAATGCTTGTGTTATGGTAACAAGATGGCTGATAAACTACTTATATACAATTTTTTTTTTTTTGTAAATACATACATATTATAGATAGAAAAACACCCAGACTCGGAACAAATACATGTAGGTCATACAAATATTTGTTCCGTGCGGGAATCGAACCCGCGACACGCAGCGCAGCAGTCAATCGCTTAACCACTGCGCCAACCGTGCCGTCGATTGAAGCACACATATTGGAGGCCGTGCGCAACTGCTTCTACCGACTCAAGGTGTTGTATCATATCCGTCCCTACATAAGTGTGGATATGCGTGTCATGCTGTGCGAGTCACTTGTTTTATCCAAGCTGAATTACGCTGACACTGTACGGGGAGTGTATTCTCGGTAGAAGCGAAAGACTGATTCAGCGGGTGCAGAATGCGTGTGCAAGATTCTGCTACAATGTCCCACCACGTTCCCACATCACTCCTTTAAATAAGGGTAATTTGATGAGAATGTCAGCACGCAGAAAGCTTCACCTGGCTACCCTACTCTTTGGCACAATTCTCACTAACCAACCGGAATATTTAAATAAGAAACTGTCTTTGTCACGCGATGTTAACAAAATCAAAACAAGAGCATCTTCTTACCTCATGGTAGCCTCATCGCACAGAACTGCTGCATTCCGTGGTAGTTTCAAATTCGCTGCCTCCCGTTGCTGGAACGACTTGCCACCTCCTTTTCGTGCTATAAAGACAGTTGGTGCGTTTAGATTAAAATTTAAGCAGCATTTTCTGCAGCTTCAAAAAGATACCAAACTATGAACCTACCCTTGATGTGCACGCAGCTAGCACTGGTGGTCCGAACGTTTGGCAGCGATTGTTCACTGAACAGGCACAGCAGTTGTTTCGCATCTTGTTTTTGTGTCCGATAGGTACATGTTCGATAATAATTAATAAATAAAATGTTCTTCTTTATTCCACGCTTTTACTGGCAGCATCTATAGACGAATTGTTATTGCCGGCCTACACAATGTTTTGTTTCGTTGTCTGTCATTTGTTTCTAAAAGTTATAACTCGATAACACTCTCATCATTAGTTTATTTCTCCATTTCATTCATGCCGTTAATTAACTACTACTTTCCACTTTTATTGTATATTCACTGTAATACTGTTCCACTACACAGCCGTAATGTATAATATTAGTATTTATTAATTTTCGCCGGTTCTTTATTTTCGGCGCATGTCGCATGCGCCGTTCACTTGTCACAACAATGCCACAGAGTGCTTCTGACACTCAGGGCATAGACAAGTAATGAGGTTACGGCTGGCGCGGATTAAAAATAAATAATATTTATTTATTTATATATACTTTATCACCACAAAAATACATAGTATAAAAAATACATTAAACACTACCAAATATACAATGGGCGGCCTTATCGCATTACTGCGATCTCAACCAGGCAACCTTAGAATGGACAGTGATTTTCCCGGACATAATATTTATTTTATTGCTAATATTTTACATAATTATATCTATTTTATTATTCATTTATTACTGTGTGCCCGTGACATCACAGCGGGCCTTATCAGAATACCAGCGCTGCGATATTTATTTTTTAAATGTCGAAGCAAATTGCGGAGGTAGGAGCCTTTTGGCCTCGTATAGGACTTTCTGTTTAATTTTTCCTTTTATAACTTTTTTTTTATATAATTTGTTTTATTTTTATTTTTAACTGTGTTTAGTTTATAATCCTGTACTAGTCGCAATAAATACTTTTTCTTTCTTTCTATCTAGAAACCGCCGCGGAATACTTGAAATATTTGCTAGCCAAAGTCAGCCTAAGGGCGGATTTTTTTTGAAAAAATACGAGGCGACTAATGGATAGGAGGGCCCACAGGCGTGGATTGCTTAGGGCATCAAGTAGTCTTAACTGGGTAAAACGCCTTATCTAGACAAGCACTAAAACCACGTCTAGTTAGGTTAGCCGTGTGTCAATTACAGGACGATATATTTCTTCTTGGATCACACATTAACATTTTATAGTCGGCCCCTGATTAGAAAAAAGTCAAGGGTTCAAAAACTAAATACTGCAGGCAACTTTCCAAGTTCTTAAATACATTTCCAATTTCACTATTTTGTTATATTTACGGTGTAAACTGACGTTCACAGGCAACACTATCCGACTCTGAGAAGTTCTCCCGCCTGGCGCGCGTGGTGCGTCGTCGCTGCGACAAGAAGCCCGCGGGCGAGGCCGCCAGCCCGCTGTGGCCGCACGAGCACAACGACCACGTGCAGCTGTGCTAACTGACTACTACACTGCGACTTACTCATGTATGCCAACCGGCATGGAGTGGCTAGCATACGGATCGGAAACTGGACTGGGCTAATATTATTTGGATTCTGTTTAAATATTTACCAAAAATGCACGCCAAAAATGTTAAAAAAACTCTTATCTGAAAATTATGTTGGTGAGCGTTTAAACTGTAGCCATTTATTTGTAGGTTATGTGAGCTAGCAATCCATTTGCTCCCCACTCCATGCCTCCGGGATTTTCCCGCCCTATAGTTACCTTTACTCCATAGTGATAGTGGAAGAGGCGCCGAACAATCAGCTCGGCAGCTTCCCTTGTGTTACTAAATTAAAATATTTATTTTTTATCGGTCGGCGAATAATCTTACCTGGAGGTTTAGTTGGCTGTTACTTAATTTTTAAGTCCGAATCTAGTAAAATTATACTATTGCCGTTCGGTATTGAACAGGCGCTCTTTTCATCGGCCACTGTGCTGTCAGGGTTGAATTCAACCTGCAAGCGTTAGAGTTACCGCGTATTTATATTAACAACCATTCTCATTAACATAGGCTGCGCCCCTTGCCTAGCGGTCGTCATCCATTCAGAGATATATATATATAGCATAATTTTGCCAAAGAGCTGGTTTTCGTCTAACTAAACAAAAGCCGTTCAACGCATGCAGGTAGTTCAACCCAAAGGCCCTTTGTACACACGTTTTTCTTGCCGTGAAAAACTACGATTTATTCGCCGTGTACACGGCCGGCACGGTTCGTCAGTGTTGTATGGATCACTGGAAGCTTGTTCACAGACTCGTTTTTTCTACGGCGCGGTTTATATGCCTTACCGTAAAGAAACCTTACGTGTGGCAAGTGCCTAATTCTTCGTCGGGTCATCTTGCTATGTGAGAACGAAAACCGGAATGTGGTGCGTTATTGCAACGTAAAATCGTGGTCTAATTTATATACGCATTGTTTTTTCCGCACTGCCGTGTTTTCGATCCATAGATTTTGCAAGATCGACATGACATCTGCTGTGATAAACGAATTCTCGGATACTTCGAGCGCTGAATATCATTCACGTATCATCGTAGCATTTCTGTACTATTTTGTTTTAAAAGTAGTTATTACCTTGATTACAGTGCTTTATATGTATGGCTGTAATTAAAATCTCGAAAACGATAAAGATCAATGTATCCTCTTAATTTAATTATGTTGATTTCACATTATTTGTCGTTTTTGATAGGTTGTGTAATTCTGACATTTTATTTTGTACTTACCGTAAAGGATACTTAACTCAACATTCACCGAGTCTGTCAAGTATATGTTTACCGGTCAATATGGAAGAGCAAATCTTTATTTCTTCAAGATTAAACATCTTATGAGCTATAAAGCGTCCATTACCTGATTTTGCTTCAGGATTCCGACTCAATGAGAGTCAGAATTGGATATGTATGACAACAAAAATGATGCCCAAGGTAGTCTTATAAAATGATCATTCAACAGGTGTGTTTCAACACAGTCGTATTAACGTATTAGTTAAGGTCTATTTTATCCAAACTTCATTGTTGGTCTGAGCTTAACTAAAATTTATAAATAATTATTTAGCGCAAATTATACTACGATATTCGCCACGCGGATCTTGTAAAAGTAAGTTAACTATAAAATACTTCTGGTACCGCTGTGCGGAGTGAGAGAAGTTACCTGCAGCGGATGTAGACCGATACGATTGTTTAACACTCGAATAATTTCACGTTCCGCCTAAATATCATGCCCCATAATCAGTGGAGGATGAAAATGATCTTTAACGCAGAGGTAATACAAGTTGCGAACTTATCTTTGATCTCAAAAATCCTCCCCTAACATATAACTTATAAGTAAGATAGGTATTCGTCGAATTTACTAATATTTTGTATTCAAGAATGGGCCGAGGCGGACTATGTGGATCTATCAATATTGTCATGCCAATCACTCGTTAAAACGTTTTAAGTATGTACTTAATCAATCAATTGGGGTGCCAAATAACGCTTGACAGACTCAAATCCTTTGAATGTGTCACCTGGTATCTATTAAATAGAAACCTGCAACAATACAATACCTGTTAGCCGGTGTGTAAACAATAAAATCAAAAACTGTGACAGAAGCAAACAGTTCACAGTTCACACATAGTAGTAACATTATCATTAAGCCGCGACTCCTGCGCGTGTTTTTTCGAAACCTTACACTTAAACATTTGTTATCATACACAAGCTGTCTCCTGCGTATTGAATTATTCTTAGATTAGTGTCAACTATGCACAATATAATGTGTCAGTTGGAATTAAGCTTCCAAAATGCTAAATGCGAGACATGATCCGTGCGCGTAGCGGTTGAAAATGAAACAAACCCTTCCCCTCTTCACCCGCGCGGGGAATGTTTTCCATGCAGCTCGGAAAACAAAAATATCGTGTTTTTATACACAATTGTGGCCACGCCTCTTTGTTTTGACGTTTTTGTGTAATGTTTCGAAAAATCACGCGCAGGAGACACTGCTTTAGATTCTATCCACTTGTCATTATCCTCTTCGATAAACTTGCATGTCTTCTCATAGTGCAAACACCTCTTACTTCTTCATAATAGTGGAAGTTGTCACAAAAAAAAAACATTTAGAAATCAAATTCCCTAACTTATTTTTTTATTCATAGTAATATTTTTCTGAAATCGATTTAATAGCAAATGGTCCTTTGGTCCTTTTAAATGAAATCATAGATTTAGGTATATATGTTGAATCCTACTTATTTTATTATTGTAAATATAGATGAAAAAATATGAATTGAAATTGCTGACGAATGTTTGAGTTTGCGCGATTAGTTTAAGTTAAATGATTTGTGATTTTTCATTTCGCTCGTACTTCACATACAATTAAAGATTTTGCTCAGTTTTTATTTAATTTATTTAACTTATATCTCAATCCCTGTTAAGTTGTAGAATGCTGCACAAATCTGATAACAATGATAGCAACATTGTTATTGGAAAGGTATTCTAAATCAAACAATTGTAACAGTTTGCTGCTGTATTGTATTATTATCGTAAAATACATGAAAACGTGCACAAATAGTGTCATAATTTGTAATGAAAATTACTTACGTACTAGGTACTTTAATTTACCGTGCTATTTAAATAATTTTACAAATTATTGCTACATTATTAACATAACATTAATAAAGATTTTATAACTATTGATTTTACCAATACACGAAGTCAGAAACTCCGAAAGATTGATCGATGATTCATCTTTCAATTTACATTACAACATAGTCTTAAGATTACTAGTATTTGTGCGTAGATCACTATGGAATACAATAAGTGTGTTTTAATAACTTAATCCAATGTCATTTGACGCCCATGCTTCACTTCCATCGCAGGATTCCATTACATCGTTTGAGACGTATTTCACTTGTATTCTTCAATTGATGTACTACGGGGATCCTCCTCCTTTGATATACGTATTATTAAACATAATATATTTACAATGTGCTATTTTATTGCGTAATAAATGGTATTGTCAAGTAGTGTAGGATACAATCCAGTGAGCGAGCAGCATTCCGATTTGTATGTTGTGAAAACCAAAATAGCATCTTCAACTGTCTAAATGTTTTAACGTAATATGCAGCTGCAATATATTCGATGCAGCAATTCTTAATATTCATAATGTAATAGTACGTATATATGTTAATAATGATAGTAACTTGTCATCTCGTCAGCGATACTGCAAGTCACACACTGTACGCTACACTAGAAGTATTAAATTAATATTAAATAATAGTTAATAGAAGTAGATCCTTTTTAAATGGGTTTTAAAATGTATTATAATGCCAAAGTTGCTAAGATTCCTTGGAAGAAAGTTGGATGTGGCATTGTAGGTTTAAAATCTTATTGGATGAGTAGAATTTGCAATTTTTATGTGTCTATGTTATGTGTAATCATACAGTAAATAGATAGGTAAGTTAAACACATGTAAACTTCATTTTACGAATATTGCGATAAAAATACAATCAGCATTATTAATATCTGATATTTGGAATGCAATAGTATTATGATTCATTCATTCGGTAACGACCGCTAATGAGTGAAGTGCGCGAGTCATAGATTGCCAGTCAATTTGTGAATGCAATATTAGTAATATTTATGTTTGATTACTCAGAAATTTCATTCCTAATTGTTTAGTACTTACGACGTTTGGTGCTGCGTATGATTTAGTACCCTTGGTTTATAGATAACAATTTGTAAGAATAAAATCGTATACAATACATACACAAATCACACGAAAATCGAATGTTTCGGAACTTATATTTTTTTGTAAACTTGTTATTTATTGAACTGCATTATTGTGGGTCGTTTTCTTAGACTTTACTGTATGTATGTTTATATTTCTCGAATTTTGGAACTTGTTGACTGTTTTTGTGTCCAATAGTCACAATAATGTAGTTCGATATAAATTTTACTAATTGCGACACGACATTAGAATGGATGTATGACCAAAAATATTGGAATAAATATTAAGTATCTGGAACATATTTTTGTTTCATTTCTTTAAACCCTTACCTATAGAAATATGATTCACTGGCTTAAAAATAATACTATAAGTAATCTAGATTCATACTCCACATAATTCATACTTTGCGAGACACTAAACGCCCCTAGAGTTAATACAATCCTATTGTATCTCGTTTAGGGCTGATTTTTCCAACGCCAGATAATTTTATCCAAAGAATAATATTGAATTTTTGGCAGTTCTATACAAAATCTGTCAGACGTCAATTTTATTCGACGAACGAAAATTATATGTCGATATAAAAATCAGCCCTTAGTGTTCTTCAACCGATTACTAGGGCAAGTAAGTAGGGTATGAAGGAGGCGGTGAGTACTCGGGCGGCTGTACGTCCTTAGGCCGCACCACGATGGGCCGGGCGCTGCGCGGCACCGGGGGTTGCTTCCACCTATAACCAACACTACTGGTTAACGATACGCGACATTTTTTTCTTCGATCCTTATTACGACAAAGCGACATCACTTCGAATACTATTAGAGGTAAAGTGCTATCTAAATAGTGTGACATTGACAGGGGGCGTTGTTGGTAAACATTTGCAAAATTGTATACAATAATGATTGTCCACCGAAAGACAAAAGTCGGATGGTTCCAAACTTGTAATTTAAAGCAGGTGACAGTGGAAAATCACCTTTGTTAGGTAATACACTTCACATTATCACAGCTTTAGAATTCTATTTTTATATCCTTGAAACTGTATAAGAACACTGACCAAGGGACGAGGCTCAGATCATGTGGGGGTTTAGGCTTGGCGAGTCTTTCCGCTCGTTCCTGACGCAACACCTCCCCATCTCTCGCGGCCGCACACCATGCTCGCAGCGTGAAGTAGTACAACAGCTCCACACCAGATAGTAGGGAGAAACCCAGGAACAGTCCAGCAATGCCTCCAAACGATACTGAAATTGTTAATGAGTTATTTCTTTCAACTGTTATCTATCCGAAGCAATTGGCGTTCCGTAGTTTCTACCATCACAGAAAAAAAAAAAAAGGCGTGAGTATATGTATGTATGTGTCTTTTATCCAGCGACGTGACTAAAATTGCCAGCCATAAAAAAATGTAATCAGTTTTATTATATTAGGGTTTGATCACGATCCGATGAGTTGCATTTTATAGAAAGTGGTAATGAACTCCATAGATTTAGGTACTTACAATGAAGAAGAAAAATACGTCAACAAGACTTCCAGCTGTGTGCATTTTTTTTTTGTTGTTTTGTTAGTCGCCAGTGTCATCATAAAGCAGTCAACGAAAACCACAGAAGGAATTAGGAAAGTCCATGAATACAAAAACAACTAAAAGGAAAACCAATACGAATATTTAGCTGTAATTCTACGGTAGTTTGACTCACCCAGCAAGTCGACCCAACCGAAGAGCACCTCCCGTTTATAGCGTACCATCGGCCATGACACAAACTCAGTTTCCAATAGTGTGTTTTCAGTACTTCGTGTTGAACTGGAATAAACAGTCATGTTTTCGTGAAAAATTGTATGGTGTACAATAAAGAGTATTCTATCTATCTATATAATTGTCATAAATTGGGTGCAAATACATTAACATTGTAGGGTATATAATGATGCAAGTCAATCTGCCTAGCTGAATACCTGAAGGCCAATTCTCGTCATTTAAAACGTTTAAAATCTAGTCGTAGTCTCATCTCGGCGACAAAGAAATGTCAAAAACTTGTCATAATGTAGGGAAATTAAAAGTATTTTTTGACAGATTGAGACTGAGATCAGACTGTGAACGTTCATAAAAATTACGAGAACTGTCCCTCTGTATTTCACATGAAGCGGTTGCCTATCTGACCTCCAAAACCCAGTCACTGGGTAATACAAAACGCTTTGGTAAGACAGGCTGTCAGACTTTCGGGTTTCTGAATACCCTTAGCGTGCTTTTCGAGGCACGGAGGAGGCTCGATATGTTATCGATGGTCACCCATCCAGGAACCAACCGTGGCAATCGTAGCTTAACCTCCAATCGACCCGTACGGCTGTTATTATTTAGCCATGAGCTCCTCCATATAATGATGCAAGTATCTTTACCCGACTGCCAAGTTGAGAGTAATGTTTATACATACAATGTTGTATCCTCGACCACAGTGTGCCCTGGTAATAAGCCGTTATTAGACGTTATAAGACGACTAAAGACGTTATTAGGTCATCGTCAATGCCTCAGTTCTTTCAGTACGTCGGAGTGACTGACGTAGTAAGGAGAACATTTCTATCTAATAAATAGGTTAAGCGCCACCGCCTATGTACGATAACGCTACGCTCAGTGGCTACAATAACTTCGGTTAACAATGGGTTGAGTAAAGTGACGCAAAACTTACTCGACGTCAGAGAGTTTTTCCACTTCGTACACAGTGTGGGAGCATCCAAGTTCGCAGGTGCAACGCGAAACGTCTGTTATTGCAGCCGCGTGTTTTGCTATACAGCCTAGTTCCCTTAGCGTGCATTGTTTGTAGCCTTCTAAAAATGAAGTTGAATGGTCAGCAAAGAAAGTCAGTTAACACTTCAGTTTTTCTTTACATTTAAACTGAACACCAATAAATAATGGAAAAGATGTTGTAGCGGTATCTACAACGCCACATGCGAACAACGTCATACTGACGTCACGCAAATCCTGCATCTCGCAAGCAGAGTTTACCGCGCAATTAACATAGATACAATTTCCCAACATCAATTGTTGGGCAATTGCCCGCCAGACACAACACCGGTCGGAGGATCCTCCCTTTTCTATGGAGGATGAGTGAACTTTTCACCCTGTTCCTCATTCCTCTATACCTAATGTGATAAATAGAATAAAAAAGTGGGATTATCTTTGAAGTTTACCGGGAACAAAAAAAAACCATTTCCAATAGTTATACATAGTAGTGTCCCTTGTTAACTTAATTTCATTTCTGACCGTATCTAATTAAAATTAGGCACATAAATCAAAATAACGTACTCAGCGGTGGATAAAAATGCGGCACACATTTGCAGAATGCCCGACTCCGTTGCATGCGGCACTGTCTCATACAAGCCGAGTAAGTGTAAATATTAGATGTCTCCAAGTGAAGTTCATCAGCAAACACACATCGTCGTTGCCGAATGGACAGCTGACGAGCGTCTTCGGTTGTGTACGTGTGTTTCACAGAGAAGGAGACTTTCTCCACACGACGGTCCCAGGAGTGTTGAGCGCTTTGCTCTAGACCAGCCATTTCTTCCGTTGAGTGAATGAATATCTGCAAGAAACCAATTACATACAAAGATGAAGCTTGTTTACAACGCTGTTAAATGCCTCTTTTATATGACTGCATTGCCGCCATGGGCGTAGCTAGGGGAGGCAATTGTGGGCAAAACCTACCCTAGAAATTTCTTTGCCCATCCTAGAAAAATCGACAGTATTGAAGAATTACTTACTGTTTAATCGGTTTTTTATTAGAGCCGTACATTTTGAACAAGATGTTAGGTTTGTAGAGTCAGGGGCTTTGCTCTACATTCGATGTGATCATTTTTTAACAGTGAAAGCGTTATTTAAGTCTTGGCAACCTACTTTACATGCAATGTTTTTGGTGGGATTATTTATTAAGAGGCGTCATTTATCTCTCATTAGATGACTGTAGTTAGTTAGTTCAGCTGGACGTCTGCCCCCCCCTCCCCCCCCCTTCCCCCTTGAGAAAATCCCAAGCTACGCCAATGATTGCCGCGTTAGGCCGTGAGTGCTGGGGTTTTTAAATTTGACTGTAGACCGAGCGGAGTTGCGGTGTCAGTGGGTTATACCCTGCGGTTTTTGTATACAAATCAAGATTCTACAGTCAAGGTTAAAAACCGCAGTAGCGCACACCGGAGCGGTGTCCAGTGCAGTGTGATAACCGCCTTATGTCAATGCATTGAAAAGACTGTAATAAGATTACAAATAGCTGAGACCGTTAGAAACTATGGAAGGAATAGCATACGCACGTCGAATGTAGTGTTTTTACGATCAGAGTTAAACATGAAGGACCATTTAGAGTCAGTCTCGTGGATGAACGCCTCATTGAATTGTTCAGCTTGAACCTGCGATTGCCTGAAAAAAAATATTAAAGAATAATACTTCAGGTAGGACACGGGTACTTTTAAATTAAAATAAGTACCTACTTACTTCTACTTATTTACAACTAGATTCCGCCCGCAGCTTTACCCGCGTTTTATGTCGATAATAGCCTATGTCCTTCCCCAGGGTTTAAAGTATACCCATACCAAATTTCATTAAAATCGGTCCAGTCGTTTCGGAGATTAGCCGGAGCAGATGGACAATTTTTTTTTGTCTTTTGAAATTACAAGAACACATAAATTTTATTTATTAGCATATATTAGGTATTACGCTAAGATAAATAATAGATATGTAAACTCTTCATACCATGGCCAAATTTTTTCAGCATGTTTAGAGTTGAAAGCGTAACAGAATCCCATTTCAGTGAATACGGGCATTAGCACGTCGCAACACTCCTCGGAATCTCCCTTCCATTCGCAGTCGTAAAACAGTGACTCACAATGACGGACTATCTGTGAACATAAAACATACAAATGTAACCAACACGGGGTTCATCCGTATTGATTTCAAATACCTATTATTTTGTTTAATAACATTATGTATTTAATTTTGAAGCAAAAACGTTGCCCTCCCACAATAGGAAATTTTCCTGTGCGTTTACGACCACAAATTTCACATACACAAACAATTGGACCTCAGCTGCCTATAGACCATAGAATATTTATTTTTCCGTGCTGGAATCGAATCTGTGTCCCAACACATAGCTCATAAGATAATCGCTAAGTCACTGCGCCAACCAATCAGATTTTTTTAGCACGATAATCATTTTATTTAAAGTATTTAAAAAGGTAATAAAATAGTTATTACTTCAAACACAGCATCTTTAGGATGTTTAGCCGGTGCAGTCTCGTCTCCATCGTTCTTCCCCACGAGCGCGGGATCCGCGAGGAATTCTGCAGCACGTTCTTCTATAGAACGATAGCTGAGAGTCGCCAACCATCGCATCATCTCACCAGCTTTCTCCGGTGGCTCTGAACCCCAAGTACTGGAAACATACACAAGTTTTCAGATCTTTGTAAATTGCAGATCAGGCATGCAAACTATTATCTTAATTTTTATACAGATAGGTTAGGTTATCTATATAATAAGGAGTTGAATTTTCAACGCTCGGCTCAGTGCCGAGAGTTGAAAATTCGACAATGCAATAGTATTTAGGTTTCGCCTAGTGTTAGTAAAAACGGGCATAATACTAATAACATAGTCATACCTTTCAATGTAAGCTTCCAGTAGTTCATCATCAACGGGGTCTACGTCGCATATCGTCACCGCCGGAAAAGGCACATCCCAATTATGAAAGTCAGTATCCAAACCTGTAACATATCTACGGATTATAGGTATACCTACTAGCTTTTGCCCGCGGATTCGCCTGAGTAGAGGTTGAAAGTGGAACGGGAACGTATTATCAGATTAAAAATCACTCAACCCAGGTCATGGTCTACCTTTATGCCAAATTTCATCGAAATCCGTTCAACCGTTAAGGCGTGAAAGGTAAAAGATAGACAGGAGTTACATTCGCAAATGTAGATTCAATATTTAACAAAATCGCTTACCCGTAATAGTAGGATTAGTTTGGAACTTTTCCCACAAACTGACTATTATGATACAAGTGGTCACTGCACCGACGGCTGTAAAACTGAACCACATAAACCTGTAATGGAGAGACAGACGATTTATTTAAGATACCGCAGTTTGATATCAGAAATTGGATTCATAGAAATTATAGGCTCTTAAAGGCCAGTCTATACAGCTTCACCATTATCGGCAAGTTCAAAGTACTTATAAAGAAATACACTATACTCACTTTTCACAAAACGGCCTGTCCTTTTCAGCAATGTATCGCACTCCATGCAATGTTGAATTGTTGAAAAACTCCGTCGTCTGATGACGTAGACTTGCAGCCAACAACGATAAGCCACTAACATCTGAAGGCGACCGGTTCTTTTTAGAACCTGAATTATCATTTTTGAAGTTGTATTCAGGATACACTCTCATGTCCTATCACATGTTCAGGTGAATTGTTCAGGTTGTGTACACACAAGATCGGCAATAAGCGGACTGAATCACGCAACAATGATAACATCGAAATTATCGACCAGTCGTTGCGTGATGTTATGATGGACTTCTATGCCCACCATATACTATTAACACGGTTATGTCCATATATATTTAAATCACAAACATTTTAAAAGGTCACTTTTTAAAGGTCAGGTTAAGTATTAGAATAATCTTCGTTTAGTTTTGTTTCAGGGTCGACCTTATAGCCTTCTTTTTTACAGAGACGTTGCTCTGTGAAATCAAGATCGGACGGAAGTTCTGGAAATTAGATTTGGCTGACTGATTTTATAATCGTCGTATCCTACCACAATTTTGTCGTGAATGTTATAATTTTCTACAACTATCGCTTGCAAATACTTTGGCAGTTTTAACCGAAGTTTTTTATGTATGTAGTATTCAAAAGGACCCCAAAAAATATCTTAATACTTGCCTACTTAAAAGCAAATTAGTTGCTTAGGTAGATAGTGTGTCTGTGTGTGTAGGTTTGTATCATAAAACTGATACATTGCCTTTTGTCGATAAAAGCTTTTTAATAATTCAAAGTGGCAATTAACCCACCGACAAATAATCGTTTTAATGGTATAGAAGGTAATATGCACATATTATAGTAGCTTATAATTAATATAAATGTCGGTTTTCTAAAACATTCGTCGAAGTATCACGTTCAATATTCCAGAAGGGGACTTTAAGGCACACTGGTTCAGCTGCTTTCAGTCTCAAAATTTAGCGTTGATTCGCTAAAGGAAGCTCTCTGGCATTATTAAGAAATTAATATGGCTCAGATATTCTTAGATGATATTTAGGTTAGATAGGACACGTTACTCAATTATTATATGATGGAGGACCAGCATACTTCCCTGCGGAAGCCCATCACTTTTGAACTTTAATTTGTTTTCCGTGAGTGCAAGTTGAATGAACGGCGCTTCCCGTTCATTTAAAAGCTCACTCTGAACATTCGTATGGGCTATGGCTGTCTATTTCGGATAACACCTACCTGTCTGTTAGTAGTGTTAAAGTCGGTATAACACCGTGTCAAAAGCTTATGATAAGTCTCTACAAAAACAACAGCCATTCATATGCTATGTATTTGTTTTATTGACATTCGTATCAATCACATCGGCTCGATTGAAATGCAATTCAACAATAACCTATAAACTACCTACAGAACGAGCACGGATTCATTAAGTTCCCTAAGCAATTTGAGTTGTGGTAGTAGCTAAAATAAAAACTTACTTAAACTTAGAACAACAATTTTGTAACATAATTATAATTCGTAACCTTTTTCTAACAAACACAATGTAGTTAAATCTAAAAATTATAAAACGCTCAGACTTATTATCTACCTACCTATTTAGGTAGGTGAGTAGATCTCAAGATGAGATTCTTTATATTTCAAACAAAATTATATTCTTCAAATCTCAATATCGTAATCATCAAGCCCCGTATTCATTGGACAGAGTTGAGATACATGAATAGGACACATTAGCATGTTGCCAGAAATACTGCTACATTTTATGTTGCCAGCAACATGTGTCCCCGCAACAAAATATAATTAGGTATGTTGATGAACCAAAGTTACGCAACTCTTCTCCCAATGAATATGCAGCTTTATGGTAAAATGTTACAAATAATAATTCAGAATTTAAATTAAATTGTATGAGTATCTTAGAAAGAAAGACCTGTTAAAGAGCACTCATAGGATTAACTTTGGTCGTCTCGGGACTGGTTATTTCACAAGAAGACGATATTAGTGGTTCGATTACGATTTCAAGATCCTGCAAAGCGTCGTCCAGTATTTTAATCTTTCCCAGCAGGTTTTCCGCTTGAAAATTATATCCTGGTTCAAGCATCTTACCGGTTGGATTCAGCTTGAAAAGGTGTTCCGCCTGGTAAGCACCAAATAAAACTTGATTTGAGAATCGCTTGTAGAGACGTAGGTTTATTGCACATATATTTAGGCCGCTGTTTGTTATTGGGTGGCAATCAAGCAGCGCCTTAATTGCGTAACGCACTATGAATCTCAATCTGAATCGTTTTGAAGGATATTGCTAATCCATCGCTTCATTGTTCAAACAATGAGGCTGCTCAACAACGTAAATAACGCAATGAATGTTGTCGAACTGTCAAAATGAAACGCATTGCTAGGTACTGATAGTATGTTACGCAATTACCCCGCAGGTAGCCCATCGGACGGTAAAACTCTGGCCAAACTGAGGCGAATCCCACGCGCACGATGTGAAGGAGGATGTGACCTTTATGAACTTCTTAACCATTAAAACAATTGACGCGCGCAGTCGCGTTCTGCATGCCGCGCAGGATGCAGCCCATAGACATCTGCATTGCCAGAAGCATCGCTTGCTGTTTTGTAAGTTATGTGTAGGTATATAATGCATAAAATAAGATTTGAAAACTTTTGGGCCAACATGATTTGAAATACTGTCGTGCCAGCTACACGAAAAAGAAGAATGACTTAGATAAAGGTTGTTCCTTTTTTAAATATATAACCAGAAACTATAGAAACATTAATTATAGGTATCATGTTTAATTCGCTTTGAACAACATTTGTATTTTATTACATAAATCAAAAACAATACAATTTTAGTTCTGAACCTAGTTAAAAAGCATAAATAGGTAGATAGAAATGCCAAAGCTTCTTGTCATCGCTTGCTGCATATCTAATCCAAACGCAGATCATAACGAGATTACTCAGAATCGATAATATTATTATCAAAACCAATTAAATACGAATCAATTAAATAAAGTAAGACAATTTCTATGCCAAATAAAAATAAATAGGTTAATCAAAATAAACGCGTAAGGTGTTAATAGACTCTGCGAATCTGCGATCGCGACCAATATCATCTTCGACTACATTGGCCGCGGCTTTCTGTGCCAAATCAGCCTCCTTAGGCTTTTCGTCACAATTTGCAGTCAACCTCTTCCTTTCCTTGTGTAATTCGAATTTATCTTCCAACGCTTCACCGATTGGGTTTAACTTGAACGTACTTTCCCCCTGACGATTTCCAAATTAATTGGTTATAACTTACAGAAATAAGCATAATTATAATATATCGACTGCCTGCAATATGATAACTGTTTGGGTAAAGTAAGCCAGAGCCTTACAGCTGGACGTCTACTGTAACGTCTACCATTGGCACCCTAGATACAGGCTTTGCCTAGTTTGAGCTAATATTTTGTGTATTCTAACATAACATCACTCGCACCTGTATTCCTCAAAAGTAGACACGTGCGACGCGACAGGGCGACGCGGCTCTGGTAGAACAATTTCTATGAAAATTTCACGGAAATTATTCTACCAGAATCGCGTCACACCGTCGCGTCGCGCCTGTCTGCCCACATTTCGCCAGTTATCTTAATTTGTGTATTCTTTTGGAAATAATTGTAGCATGTGTAGCATGATATTCAGATCAAGTATTTTTTTTATTTTATTATAACTATTTAACGGAGTGAAACTAACATAATTTCTATAGTGCTATCGATTAAATCTGTAACGTATGGTACCGACGCCAGCAGGTCAAGCTACCCGAAACTGTCAAATTTTCCCAATTAACCTTGAACCTTAATGCTTTAGCGATAAAGTTGAAAATCTATTAAAGAAATTTGACAGATTGTAGTAACTTCGTCCGTACCTACTATGGTGTGCACATGGAATCAGCCGCGAACTAAACGTGGATTCAAAAAGTGGGCAAGGATTCACGGATTACCAAGTATTGAAACAATATATGTAAAAGTAACTCACTAGAAAGTCGATCGGGTCTTCAGGGCGTAATTTGGCAACTTCAAGCAGAGCAGGAGTTAACGTCGGGAAGATATGATGGACTAAATAAGTGCGCATGGGCTCGCTTGCGGCGGCCAAAGCTGCTTCCTCTTCCTCACGCATCAACGCGTATAATTCCGTCTATAAAAATGAATATAATATGAAGTTTTTCTTTAGGGTTTTTTTTTTAGGGTTCCGTACCTCAAGGAGGAAAAACGGAACCCTTATAAGATCACTTCGTTGTCCGTCTGTCTGTCCTGACCCTTTTTCTCAGCAACGCGTGGAGTTATCAAATTGAAATTAATATCAAATACTCAGGGCTGCAATCCCTTGAAGCAGTGAAAAACTCAAAGTTTTAAGTAATCGCAATCAAAAGATACGGTCGTTTATGTTCCGTTTATGCTACATATTTTGAAACTCGCAAGGGAATCAAAACCTATAGGGTGCTTCCCGTTGACCTAGAATCATGAAATTTGGCAAGAAGCTACATACCTACCTACAAAATTGTACGGAGCCCTCGGTGCGCGAGTCCGACTCGCACTTAACCGGTTTTTTTTATTGTTAAAAAAAGACAGCCGAATTCTTAAAATAGCATTTAGCTCAATAATCACCCAATATTCCATTTTCTCTTCGCGTTCTGTTTTCAACGTATCCTCAATTTCTTTTAAAACTTTCGCTTCTTTGTTTCTTAAAGTTTCTACATCCTCTTTTTCTTTCTTTTCAGCAGCTTCAATAAGTGCTGCGGAAAATTATTACATATTAAGATTTCTAGAATCTGAAGAAGAATTTTTAAGCCTTATATCTCACTAGGACGCCATAGTCGCGCTGCCAGCAAAATATACTCAGCTTTATTGTGGGTATCCCACCAAGCGTCCAATCGGTTGTGCAACCAACCAGACGTTTTTGTCAGTGCGACCATGGTTGCGCCGCCACTGGTGTCCTAGTGAGATAGGGCCCTAAGAATCCGTCCAACTGACCAAGTAGTTTTGCGTAGCGGCACGGACGACCCATTCGCAGAGCTACATCCGCATATGGACCCTTCATTGAATAATCCAAATGGTCTTTAACGGGTACTACTAATGGATGTATATCCAATTCGTCGAAAAAGTTGAGTGGAGTATTGTCCCGGGTATCACCAGATCGAAAATCGCTCAATCGCTTCAGTATTGACTCCTCATCCAATCGAGAATATCCTTCAGGCTGTCGCATAGCTTTATCGCAGACATAGTCGTCGTTAGCATCTAGTGATACCACAATGTCTGCAACAACATTGTGATAAGTTAGGATGGACGACTCGTGTTTTAAGGAAAAAGAGAAAAAGTTATCCTCCTGACCTGGCAACATCTTTCTTAACACATTACTATACAAATCGGTATCTTCATCGAAAGGTTCCTCATCGGCTTCCTCTCCAACCTCAGAGTCATGTTCTTCGCCTTTCTCAAATACTAGATATATAAATGATTAATTTAATAACCGATCGTCTTATAGCATGGACAGAAGTTATTTATCGATTGAATTAAGAATTTGAGATAATACTCCAGTTATGGAACAACAAACTGAATGTCATAACTTCATAAAGTTCAAATTACTTTGCACTCAAAAAAAAAATTTTGAGTGACCATTTGTAACAAAGAGGTCCTAACAGACCTTTTTGTTACAAATGGTCACTCAAAACTCAACTTAAAATAAATACATTTCACTAAAGTAAGTAAATAATTGATTGAGTGGTGATGGAATATAAATTATCTGAGATTATGAACACTGCTAAAGTATGTCTACTTACATGATTGAGCTTGTGCTATCGTCATTGGGAACCCGTCGAGCACCCATCCTCTATTTGCAGCATCACGACTTAACAACTTCTGGCGCAAGTATCTAACGAGTTTCAAAGTTTCAAATCATATAAATCATTTCGTATAATTATGCATTATTTAAGTTTTAAGATACTCTGCTATGCTATATATACTGATAAAGCATTTGCAGTTGGCCTTTTATTGTTAAATTCAAAACTAAAGCTCACGTCACGCGGGTCATGGCCCGCGCGACGTGAGTTTTGAATTGACGCAATAATACGCGATACTGATGCAATATCTACATTACTTTTTCCAATCCGTTTTGTCATTTACATCGACCTTTCCGTCTTAATATTACCTACTTAATATGATAAAATTATGAAACCATGGATTAGTGCCCTGGTGCCTGTAGATAGTTCTATTTCTTATTTAAAGAAAATTGTAACAAAATATTACGCCATAATTTCTTCATCGGAAAACTGGCGACCAGACTGCAGGATAGCTAAGGTTTGTCTCGCTTGTTCCTGCGAGCCGTCCTCCTCGTCAAGATCGTCGTCAGCGTCTGCCACGTTAGCGACTTCCTCTTCTCCAAAAGTAGGAACGCCTAGTGCAGCCGTTTCGCCGACCTCCCAATGTCTCACACGCCACGTCTGCGACAGGTGTATAGCGCTACAAGGTTATTTAGGCGCGTGCCAAAAATCTGAACTAGTGCCGCCATCTTGTTTTTTGAATACATTTCAAGTGACTTTTCACAAAACAATTGCACAAAATGTTTATCAACAGCACCCCCCTGTCAACATCATTCGAGCGCCAGAAGACAAACTAACCTCACATTGATTCGGCTTGCCGTACAATAAAAGGTCAGTTTGTACTGGAAAAGTATAGCTTGGTATGTCACCGTGTGTCCGGAGTGCAATTATTTAGAGAACTTGCCCTGCGCAATAGCAAATGCTAAGCTATTCGAAAAATGACACACCAGCTATCAATTACAACGGGCACGTTGCTTTTGATAAGTTTATCGAGTATTATGAACAGCCATCTGTGTTCCGTGACATTGTGTAAAGCGTATGAAGCACATCCGAACAAACAAAATTTAATCCGCCTAGTCTTTTCGCAATTATGTTGGGCTCGACTTTCAGTCTAACTGGATGCAGCTGAATACCAATGTTTTACATAGAACGACTGCATATCTGACCTCCTCAACCCAGTTACTGGGTAACACGATACCCCTTGTCAGACTTTCGGGCTTCTTACTACCCATAACGACTGTAAAAGATCTACTAATGACAGCAGGGATCAACGGCTAAACGTGCTTTCCGAGGTACGGAGGGGTCGCGATGTGTAATGGACCCATCCACGATCCGACCGCGGCAAGCCTAGCTAAACCTTCGATCGACCCATGCGGCTGTTATTATTTAGCCACGAGCTCTCTAAACAAACAAAATTATGACTAACTAAATCATCCAGCAAATCTTGAGCCACGGTTTCTGGTGAGATGTAGACGAGGCCATAAGCTTCACAAATACTTTTTGCCAAAGTCGTTTTTCCGACAATTGGGGGGCCGTATATGACAATCTGTGGGAATTTACATATGTGAGTTCTAGCGGTTTACCTTGTAACAGTAATCAACTGTTACCTAAACCTTTTGTTATTAAGTACCTTAAAAGATTTCAATCCCCTCTCTTTCTTAAATTGCTTCATAAGAGCGGGCACGTTCTCCGCAAAGGTCAAATCGGAAACCCACTGTATCGCCATTGTCTCGACGGTGAAAGTCGGCTCCATATTCAAATTAAGAGTGATCAAATCGTATATTCTTTGCTGTAATTTTATAAGCAATCGTTTATTTATTATGTACCTATTTATTTATTACTTTATTGAACAGACGCCAGCAAGTCAAGCTACCCGAAACTGTCAACTTTTCCCAATCAACCTTGAACCTTAATGCTTTAGTGATAAAGTTGAAAATCTATTAAAGAAACTTGACAGATTATAGTAGCTTGATGTGCTGGAGACTGTACACCACAAAAATATATAACATAAAAAACTATATCAAACACTACAAAATATACAATGGGCGGCCTAATCGCTTTCTGCGATCTCTTCCAGGCATTTTCAGTTTTAGCTGACCAGGATGACCTCGCATTGTATAGGCTTTTCGTACAATAAGAAGTCAGCATATACTGGAAATGCATGGCTTGACATGTCGTCGTGAGTAACTACACACTTAGCTAGAGCTAAAAAAAAATTTACAAGATGCAAGAAGCTCCTTACATCAATTTCTGGAATCAAGAAAGCGTCCTCAGATGGAATACATTTGAACATTCCAGAACCAACTATTCGTCCAAGTGGCTTCACTATCTGCAACAGGAATGCATTTATCGTACAAAAGTACCTATCTACATACCACACTCTAGTTAATAGAGATAACAAACTTCATTGTTACTTACTTCTCTTTGTTTCGAAATGGTTTGTTCTACAGCCAATATGTAAAGCTTCCTTGGGAAATCTAGAAGTAGGCCGTGGACAATTCTGGAAGGGATGTAGGTATCGTTTAGGTAAGTATTAACAACTGTTTAACTGGTGTCCAAACATGTAAAAAAATCATCATCTGCCTAGCCTTTTCCCAACTATGTTGGGGTCGGGCCGGGTCGGCTTCCAGTCTAACCGGATGCAGCTGAATACCAGTATTTAAACATTTAAACAAATATGTTTAATTATACGTATAATAACTAATAAGATTATTTCAATAGCACGTACTGTAATTGACACCAACTTACAACTTAATTAACACTAATATTTAAAATTGATATTCGTCTAGCTAGGTAGAATAACATCAATTGGGAACGAGAATTTGAATAGACTGTAGGTACAGACGCCAGCACATCAAGCTATTACAATCTGTCAAATTTCTTTAATAGATTTTCAACTTTATCGTTAAAGCATTAAGGTTCAAGGTTGATTGGGAAAATTTGACAGTTTCGTATAGCTTGACCTGCTGGCTTCTGTACCTATCTCATTAACTCTTATGAGGCCCTGCATAGCAATGAACTTTAAAATGCATAAGAACTTTCAACTTTGATGGGTTTAAAGTTGGATCTAGTCAACTTACAGAATGTTTTTAATTTGGTTAACCAAACACAGCAATAGTTATCTTAGTTGCCTAAGGTAAAATTCGACACTAGGTTACTGGTATTGGACTTCTTGATGAAGCCAGTATACAAGGGAAACAGCCTTAAAGCCAAGGACTATTTACTGTACCTACCTACTAAAAGTTGATATGACAACCATTTACAAACAATATCCACAAAACTCACTGTGCTAAGTCCGCAACGTTTATCAAAGGTACAGCATTATTTCCTCGGCCGAGTATAGGCAGTACCCGCTCGCACTCCCACGCCTTTTGAAACCAATAGAAAAGCACGTCTTCTTTGCCGCCATATGTCACTCCTGCAGCAATTACCAGAGCCCTGTTAACAAAATACATGTCATCGTCACCATCGACCTGCAGGCTTCCACGGTCTGCTTGCTATGTTTATGTAGGTAGATAAGTAGTTATACAAGGTCAAATTAAATTAGCTAGCGAAACTCCGCAGACGTGATGATGTCTAAACACGATAGTTCCAAAAAATAAGTTATGATAATTTTTATTGGATCAACGACGTCAGATGAAATTTTGTTTATTTTGTTTTCACAGACGTTATGGGTATTGAAATCTAAACACGATAAAACAAAAAATACAGATTTGCTACTCATATTTCAAGTACTTAACTACAATACCTGCGGTCGTTGACCCGAAAGATCATTTTGTCGTCTTCAGATATACCCATCATATCTGCGGAGTTTTGCTAGCTAATTTAATTTGCCCAGTATATATAGGTTATTCATCATCATCAACAGGCTATTTCTGGATATATCTCCAATTCCACGCCACTGAGTCCTCGATCTCTCACTCACCCATCCCCATTCCCCAGTAGGTAGCCCGAAAGCATCCTACAGAGATGGTGTATGTTATTATCAGCAGACAAATAGGACACTGCGGCATTGTTCTTGTCATACATACCTAAACCACTGGGCATTAACAGCCACAACAACAAGACAAGACAAGCGACAAGTGTAGTGAAGGATAATAAAGAACTTACCCGACTATCGACCTATATTTTCTGGCTATGCCAATCACTGAATTTTCAGCGTCATAGTGCAACTTATAATTTGGATGTGGCTTCCTTTTCCGGAAATCGGTTTCTAAGAAAGGCATGTCTGGAGTATCCTGTGAAAGGAGTGAATTTCTACATTTGACGTGGAAGTGCTTTTTGCTTATAGGTGGGTATGTGTGTACACTTAGGCAAATACCTACCTACGCAACAATGGGATGGTTTTCTTCATTTTAAATAATATAATTCGGGTATAGGTAGGTACCCACCTACATACAATAGCGTGACCTCTGCGGTTTCAACCTATTAATTTATTTTTTCTAGTTCGTATAACTAGTCATCTACGCTTTGAGGTTGAATGTTTAAATAACAAGTCGATCCTGACGATACGACTTGTTATTTAAACATTCACACTTAACTATTATAGTAATTAGTACCTACTTTCAGGGTTAATATTTTAATATTAGTTGATCTTTACCAGGAATATTACTATCGGGATAAACTTAGGTTTAATCTTTATAAGATATTTGAAAGTTAACGTAATTTTGTAGTCACGAACCTAAAACCGATTGCAATCGATTCCCTAGTTCGGAAACCAAATGCGTAACAAAGATCTTCCGTCCGACGTAACCACCTACCTTAAGTTTTCTCGTAATCTCTTTTCACTTAGGCCAAATTACCTGTTCCGCAACTATTTTATTTATTTATTTATTTATTTTATTATTTATGTACACACAGTAAAACACATAAGGATAACACATATAAAATATGAGTACAAAGGTACTGCTTAATGATATTTAACGTATTATATTTTTTGATGAGAAAGAATAAAGAAAGAAAGAAAGAAAATGCATTTATTTGGCACAAACTAAAAGACACACAATACACCAGAGCATCCATGAGCTTCTTTATAAACATTAATAAATTATTATACTCGTTAAAGTAATGAATTTTCATTTTTATTTCCCTACAATTCCTTCCTACTAATAACTACAACTAGGTACATAAACACATGACTCACTTTCCTACTGCTCTGCAGTGGCTATAGGAACTAAGATACCTAACACAAAACCATAGATATAGTACATTTCTATGCACAATACCATAGATATAGTACATTTCTATGCACAAAACCATAGATATAGTACATTTCTATGCACAAAACCATAGATATAGTACATTTCTATGCACAAAACCATAGATATAGTACATTTCTATGCACAAAACAATCGTCTCATAATACTTACTACGAGTACTTAATTACTTACCGGATCCAGTGGTTTGGTGCAGGCCCAAGTCATGACAGTTGATATTAGTACCAAGTACCGCTTCTTGAAGTCCCCGGCGCCGCCGAGAGCACTTGATGCACCGGCATCGTCTTGTTCCGGTTTTGGTTCTGGAGCTTGTTTTTCTAGCAACTGCTTCAGAACTGTCAGAATGTGAATATGAATGCAAATTGTAATGCCGACGACGATAAGTACAGACGCCAGCAGGTCAAGCTACCCGAAACTGTCAAATTTTCCCAATCAACCTTGAACCTTAAAACATTAGCGATAAAGTTGAAAATCTACTAAAGAAATTTGACAGATTGTAGTACCTTGATGTGCTGGCGTCTGTACCTTGCCTAGACGACGAGACGAAAAAGACACAATTTTAAAGGTAACCATAAAAATATAAAAAACAAAACTTCTTTCTTATATCTATGGCAACTACATAGTTACCATAGTTATAAGAAAGAAGTTTTGTTGTTGAAGTAGGTACAGACGCCAGCACATCAAGCCACTACAATCTGTCAAATCTCTTTAATAGGTTTTCAACTGTATCGCTAAAGCATTAAGGTTCAAGGTTGATTGGGAAAATTTGACAGTTTCGGGTAGCTTGACCTGCTGGCGGCCGTACATACCTACTATAAGTAGTAGTTACCTACCTTCAAAATTGCGTGTCCGTCTACTGCTTGTTAGGTACGTTATGACGCATGTTAGTGGTAACAAAACCAGTATAAGCTGGCCTCGCATTCTATTGAAACTCCGTACTACGCTAGCTCATAGAATATGCAAGCTGAAGTGGCAATGGGCCGGCAATATTAGCCGTAGAACCGATGACCGTTAGGGTAGACGTGTTCTAGAATGGAGACAGCGAATCGGCAAACGTAAGGTAGGACGCCCTCAGACCAGTTGGAGCGACGGTCTTCACAGGGTGGCAGGACTGGCAGGCATCAACGGAACGAGAGTTGCCGAGAATCGAGCTGAATGGCGTGCAATTTGAGAGGTCTATATCCAGCAGTGAACTGCTGTAATCTGAAGATGAGAACTACGCTAGGCCAGCTCACAGTCAGTGTTACCAATGACGACAATTGGAAATGTTTTCAAACAAAGTTTCGTGGAGGTGC
The DNA here is from genome assembly GCA_911387795.2 of Apamea monoglypha. Lineage (NCBI taxonomy): Eukaryota > Metazoa > Arthropoda > Insecta > Lepidoptera > Noctuidae > Apamea > Apamea monoglypha. The sequence goes on from OU426918.1 coordinate 10,275,642, forward strand.
GCGCAATCTCGAATTAACCGATGAGTAACTATGTAGGTACTTACCTAAAACATAGTGTAGTGTATGGAGTTACATCAAAATTCCTTACGGGTCATGTATTCCATTGCAATTCTAAGCTCTTCTCGATCGCAACTGACATCTAATACGACAGTGCCGCACGTCAGCATTAATGGTATACATTCTTCTTTTGTTACAATCCTGGCCACGTTATCTAAAGTCTTGATCTTTGGGTTGGATACAGTCCCTAGAAGGTTTTGCAACAATGTTAATAAACAGAACAGTTAGTTAGTTTTTTACAGCATTATATACCGCCAGCTAGTACGAGTTGGTTATGTGTGGCTAGGTAGGTAGGTTACCTACCGATCTACGCAGAGATATAAATCATAAGTTGCGATTGTGAATTATGAGCCAGGGGTACAGAATGTCTAAGCCAACGTAAGCACGGACGTAAAAATATCGCGGTATGGGATTTTATCGCGTAGTGGATTTGCAACTCTCGGTGTTGAGCCAAGCATTGAGAATCCAACAGAGCACATCCCAGCGCGTCAAAACCACACTGTTGGATTTTCGACTCTCGGCGCTAAACAGTAAAGATAAAGATATTTTATTTTGCAAATATGGGTACAGTACATGGTGATGTAGGGAAATAAGTTCAGCCATATTTTACCAGTCGGCATGCAAAAGTTACAAAAATAAAAACTAATCCATGTGCGCATCTAGTGCGTTGAAAATCCAGTGCGCCAAAAAATCCCAACACTATATTTTTCGTCCGTGCGAACTTCGGCTAATAGTACCCATAAATAGTAGGTACCTTATCCTCTACTCCCCACGGGGTTAAGGGCGTGAGGAAGGGAGAAGCTTATCCCTGCTACAATATACTTTAAGCGAAAGGTATAAGCAAATTACCTACTTACCTATAATTTCATAAGGTTGTTCAGGCTGAGGAAGATCTAAAATTGCGTCTTCGCCAATTAGAGTTAGTGAAGGAGGTGCTGATGCTACATTCTTCTCAGTCAGGACTTTCGACACTTCCTTCAATAAATACTCTCCATGATAGGAATCTAAATTATTTATAAAATATCGCTTGAATGAAAACACGTTCCCGAGATCAGTCGATGACTTTTCTGAAGAAAGCTTGTCATTAGATTTCTTCATTTTTATGTTATTCATAAAAATGTTTTATTTATATTCTCGTAAATATTTTTAATGCTTCAGTTGTGAATTTGTGACATAATTCAATGACGTAATAAGAAATCATTCAAATGAGTTAAGTTAAAAAAAAAAGATAAATAGGTAGATATAATAAGTAGGTCTAATACATATAACTTCGCGGACTAGTCCTCTATTGGCTTTTTTAGACTGTCGCTTTTTAAAACTGAATAAAGTTATTTATGTAGGTACAGACGCCAGCACATCAAGCTACTACAATCAATCTTCTATAGAGGGTAGCATGACCTGCTGGCGTCCGTACGTTCCAGGGTATGGAGGTATTGTAGGGATGGTATAAGTATTAATGAAATAATTGAAATATTAAATAACAAAAGAAACGCATGACATGGAATAAAATAAATATTTTATTATAATCCAATAAGTAGATAGTATTATAATATTGTAAAATAATGCGCATAACAACAAACGCTAGATAAAAAGTACATTATCGGATAAAATTTATGTCTTACATTTAAAAAACTTAAACAAAAGTCAAATAGATGCATTGCAGAAAATTACTTAAAAATATATTCTATAATTTCATCGTTATTAAGTTAAGCGTTGTTCAGGCAGAGCGGCAGTTCGGATAGGTGACAGAACATAACTATAGCAGTGTTCATAATCTCAGATAATTTACATTCCATCGCCACTTAATCAGTTATGTACTTTAGTGAAATATATTCAAAGTGGATTTTAGAGTGTCCGACACCGCCTGTCTGAACAACGCATTAATAGTTCAATAAAAAAGTGCGGGGTACCTACATAAATTAAATCAAAATAAAGATGGTAGATTGTATTCCTCCTGCGTGCAACAGCAAACTGCGACATCATGAACTTAATATATTTAATAATGTACATAATTACAATCATAAAGTCCGGTAGGTACCTACATAATTTTCATATGACTGTGTGCTGTGTAGCGTGCAGCTCGGAAAGTTTTTAATTTACACTTGTGAGCAGCAATAGGCACATGCTAGCATCCGTTACGACTATGAGCCAAAGTGCGGTAACACTTGTCTTATCAACGACTTTAATAAGCAACACCTAATTTCAGCTCGCGAAATCTAGGTGCGTAGGTATCCATATTTCGGTTATAAGCGTTAACTTTACCCTGGACGTAGCCGCATTTCGGCTATTAGCCTTAAGTTTATCCTAGGTGTAGCCGCTCTTCGGCTACTAGCCCTAATTTTAGCTTACGTGTAGCCGCACTTCGGCTATTAGCCGTAACATACCCATAAATATTGATAGATATACAATTATTATTAAAAATGTTATCGTTGGTCAGTGTTGTGACTGCTTTGTACATATTTAGATTGCAGACTTAACTATGGATAATTTAACGATAAACAGTCGATAACTATTCATCGAGATTCAATTTATACTAATCGGTCATTATATTGTTCCCAAGCACCTTGTACCTAATATTCGATAATTGGCACGATATTTTTGTAATATACGAAAGTCTTAATATAGTATCAACATAATTATATTAAAATAATTCCTATGCATATAGTAACTGTAAAGTTCTAAGACATTTAAAAAAGCTGATTATAAAAAAAAATCATTGGACTCGTTTATGTCTTCGATTGGCTACATCTAGATACATCTCTAAAATCAAATCATCAATTATGAATGTTCTTAAAACGAAAGAAACAACATTTCTGGTTTATTTTAAGTAAATGCTTAGCTAACGACACGTAAATTAATGTAAATCAATGCGGTTTTAATATTAATTTATTGCAATGTTATTTTCCTTTGCTAACCAGTTTATAGTCTAGGTAAGGTATACCTACCTACAGAGAAACACTTATATTTATTGTGTAACGAATATTTAAAATACACATCTTGATTTAAAAATTGAATTCATTTACGGTCCGGTTCATTTCGAATGGCAATTTTATAAACTATGGCACCTATCTTGCTAGTTGTTTCATTTCCTAATACTGATATGTTGTACTTATTGCTAAGTGTATAAGTCGTTACAGAGTGATTGATTACGGACGGCATCAAAAATACTATCACTATTATAAGCAGGTTTTTTTTTTTTAACCAGTGCATAGTTCAGTTTTACTTCTCAGGGGTCTTATTCTCTATGATTGGCGGGATTGGCTAAGGAATTGACGTGGTTTCGAGTCTTTAAGTGATAGTGAATTAGGGCCCAGTATTGTTAACGGTATAAATTGTTCACGTATGCGAGGTAGTAACCTCGTCGAACGGGGGCCGGTGACTTTTTAAAAGAGAGAAGACATTTTGAAACATTAAAGTTGGCAATTTTCATATCGTGTCAGATAAAGTGTTGCACTGATTAGAAAAAAATCTGGATAGATATAACGTATAAGTAAATAAAAGGAATGTATAGATACCTCATCTCTAGATATAAAAATACTTGGTTATTAATTTGTCAAGAATAAATTCTCTTAAAAATAATTATGCTCAGAGCTCAGACTCATTGCTAAGAGAATACAATATTCTCAAACATCTCAATAAAATGTTAAGTACAATAGTTAAGTACATGGAATATTTAAGTATAAATTAAGGTACGTAATATAAGTATCGATATCTACTTAGTACACCCAAGCGGAATGAAACCTGCTGACCCATATTGTTAAATATATTGTGGTAATAAAGGCATCACCTCGCTTTAGGTTTCCGTCGAAACTTTGAAAGCGAAAATTCATATCATTTTAAAATTATAATGTACTCTATGCATGCATGTGAATGTGTCATTGTCTTATCTTTTGGGCAGACTAGTTTACCTTAGGTTTAAAATAGTTGGGTATAACATACTTTGGACGGACCAATTTGGCCTAAGGCAAACTAGTTTTTCCAAATAACATTTTTGCACATACATATTACAGTCTCAGAAAAATCTGATATGGGAAAAATATTGGAGATAACTGCTACATTATTACAACTAGAAGTAAATTATTAGTAAATTATATTTTTTTCAGATTTCATTGTCTTACTTTTAAAAAATAGACTTTGTAAGGCACTACATAATAATTCAATTATTTTAAAAGCAAAACATGCGATATTACACTACTTTGTCATTTTTTCTTTCTTTTTTTAACTATAATGGTTATCTTATAATCCACATAATTTAGCTACAGCTGTGTAGTAATAACAGACTTACGATGGATTATTGTAATTTCTTTTTCCCCAATCCCCGAAGGTGAGCTTGGCTCGGAAGAGACAAGCCAAGGTGACAGAGATGATATAGGTTGCACCTTTGGAGTCACATCTTCTTTTTTCTCTAGAGGCTTAGGAGATGCCAATTTTGCTTGATTATGAGGTGGCTCCACCACTACAATTGATACATATTGGGAATTGATGGGATTTGTGGGCTCATTCAATATTTTTGGCGAAGGGATGGATGGTACAGCCAGATTTATGTTTGTGGACTCGTTTATTACCTTCACCTCATTTTCTCTAGCTTTCAAAATGTTATTACATTTTAATTGTCCAGGTGGCAGGGCTTTAGTAGATGTAAGATAACATTTTGTTTGATTGTTAGGCACTTCTTTTTCACTTGCTGAATCTAACTGATCCCTCTTTGCTTCATTTTTGGAGTCATCATTGTTAAGTTTTTCTTTAACTAAGCTCATAAGGAGGTCATTCAGTGGGTTTGATTCTGTAACAGGTGAACAGCTGCAAGCGGGTTTATTAATCACAAGTTGAGTCAGATTACTCTTCTTTTCCTCATTTAGAGATTTATCCATTTTGAATAGCACTTTGTTACTAATAGCGTCATCTTTCGACATCAACACTTCTTCAGCTGGTTCTTCATTGAGAAGGTTCTTTGTCGAAGGTTCTCCAATCTCAGGTTTGGACTCTGTATCAATAAGAGTTGACTTCTGTGATTTAGCACTACTCTTTCTTGATAGAGTATCAATCTCAGGTATAAGCACTGCTGTTGTATCAGCAGATGATGTGCTAGGTAGTTCAGTAGCTGCCTCAGATGGTGCAGTCTCTGGTTTTACTACACTCTGTTTTTCTCGTTCCCTCAGTACATGACTCTGACGACGCGCAAATCGTTGACTAGGTCGCCTTTCAAACTGGACCGTACGTCGGGCGCGATTTTGCTGAGTGGTCTGATATTCAGTTTTTCCTGAGTATTGGAATCGAGAACCCATCCTGAAGAAGTTTTGCCGTGCTGAAGGTCCTTTCACTGGTGCTCTCAAGCGGAAGAAAGTGTGATGTTCCACAGCACATTTCCAAAGATGTTTACAAGCTTTTTCATTATGCAGTCTAAACACAAAGGTATGCTCCTGTTCTCGCCCTTGGTCATCATCTTCAACTACAACAAGAGTAAGTTTCTTTTTCTTAAAATCCAACTTACTAATCTTAGGCCAGAAGAACAAACCTATTTTTTGAGGACCTTCGAAGACAAGAATGCCTGTTGGTGTTAGTCCTAGGTGATACTCACATCCATCTTTACCTAAGACAATGTGCATGTCAACACCATACATTTCAAGCCACTTTGCTTTGTTCAAATAGTTAACTTCAGCTTGCGCAGGCGTTAGACCCTTACATTTCTTATACTCTTCTAAGATTTCAATCTCCATTTCTTCAGTTTGATTCGGTACAAATCTAAACTCTGACACAGTTGCAGGAGTGTGAACATTTTCATCGAAATCTCCTAGTTCAGACTGTAGAGCTAATGCAGCTAATTCAACTGCTGTAGAGTGTGGGCACTCAAGCTTGCTCTCTAATATATCTTTCTTCAATTGCAGGAAGAACTGATATCTAGTTAATTCTTCCCTTAAGTTATTGGGTTCAGATGAATAAAATTTTACTTTGAGTCGTAAAGTGTAAGGTGGTCCTATTTTGACTTGCTTTTTAATGGTTTTAGTTGGATCCAACCAATGTTTGACATTATGAGTATCAGTAAACTGCAGTCCAAAGTAATCTTTTTCAATCAAATCTAGAGAGTAAAAAACTTGCTCATAAAGGTCATTTGCACTGGCCTTTTTAGATAGGTTGATAGATATGTCTGTGTCATCAAGCAATAGTACTTTGCACTGTATCAAATTTTTGTTACTTGATGCCTTCTGGGTTTGTTTATTGCGGTTTTGACTTGATGAACGCCCTCTTCTGCTCAGAAAGCGCAACATCCTTAATGACACCTGGAAAAATAAATATTTGAATGACTGATGTTTTAGGAATCTATATTTTAATAATAATTATTATAAATATCTTGACTTGGCTTGTGAGGTTGTCGACATGTGGCATGTGGACTCCGCAATCATTGTGCCGATAGTCATCGCAGTCAATGGGTTAATAGCCAAGAGCCTCGACAAACACCTGAGGAGACTCTTGTTGGGCAGCTGAATCAAGGAAGCGGTACTTTTGGACATGGCTCCCATTGTCAGGAGGTTCCTCTCACTGGAGCCCTGACCTCCGGTAGCTTGGACCTGTTCCCGTCACCGGTGGGCTACTAGTTTTTATATTTTTAAATGTTTTTTTTAATTTTTTTGTTTATAAAAATATAATTTATAAGTAGGTATTTAAATGAAATAAAGGATTAGAATTATTTTTTTCACTTTTAGAATAAAAACTGAAAAAATAATTTTCAGGAAAACATTGTAAAATGAGTTAAGTTATTACTTGGTTTCCGTGATAACTGTTAAAAGCTTTAGTTCTAATTGCAAACATAATTGAATTACAAGAATGTGTCGGTTTACCTCTAACAATGTAACATTTTGAATCCTAGTTAGTTGAGCCAACAGGACAATAAGTCAACAAATACAAGAGCTTACTTGGAACTTAGAAGTTGGATGGTATTTAGGGTTGCAACTTGCAAACAAGTTTATCACAAGTGTTTTGACATCATTCCATTTCAATGGTTACAGTAAATAACTTACGGAATACAAAACAACAATACTTTTGTTGCTCAGTTATAAAACACACACACTACAACATGAGATTTTCAGGATCTAGCGCTCGCAAAGTTTATTTTATCTTTACTCACAATCGCTAAATTATGTACCAACAGGCAACAATCCAGCACGCCAATATTACGCTCACCAGCGCCTCCTACACTACTGTTACTAAACTACCTACAAAAAGCAAAAACTACTAAAAACTAGTGATGAGCTCATTGGTACGTCATTTTTGACGAATCTTTACTAAAGCATGTGTCACACAGCCCGATGTTTAAAATTAAAATGTGTTTAAAATAGAATATAAATTAAGCTGTTGTTGTTACAGGTAGTTTACAAAATAATGCTTAAAAAAGCACCTCTGTAAGGGTGTCAGCAACAAATAAATAAAAAAAATAGTTTAACCTGGCAAAACTGAAAACTAATGTAAGTATAGATCGCAGCCATGGACCTATTTTTATAGGTCCATGATCGCAGCGTATACTGTATGAAATAGCGATAGTGTTTGACACTTTACTACTTAACTGGCATGTAGACGGATAATATTTTCCCAAAAATCGTTTGGTTGGGCCTCAATTGTAGGCAACTGAGCAAATAAACATCGTCCTTCACATTGCTGCCAGTGCCGGATTATGACTACTTGATGCTCTAAGCAATGTATATCGATCTTTAAAAAAAAATAACGTATAATTATTACAACGAGATAGATCATTACGTTTCTTACGAAAGCATATTTTTTTTTATTTATTGACATGTGACGCGACTTTTACGGGAATTAAGTTTAACATCTTTAGCATATCTGCCTCTATCAAACAGCCTTTTCATTTGCTAGCAAATATTTTTTCAGTGCTATTTAGGGTGCCCCCCGAGACGTGATGCCCTAAACAATTGCTTAATTGCTTAGGGGCTAATCCTGAACTGACTACACTGCACAGTTCACAGATTCACACTTGTACGGATACTTACTTAGTTTGTGTATGTGATGTCTTTGTGCGTGTCTTACCCGTTCGTCTCGTGGTCACAAGCACGACTGCCGAGCGTGGGGTTCTGGGTTCGATTTCCAAGTAGAGCAAAGTGTTACTGAGTTTTTCTATTAGGCATTTCTTTGTAACAAACCGAAGGTTGGGAGTTGGCGGTGTGATACCCCCGTACCTCGAAAAGCATGTTAAGCCGTTGGTCCTTGGCCTGATCTCTCTCCGTCGTATCGGATTGTCATGCCATCGGACTATAAGACTGAGGGAAGAGAGATAGCATCTGTGTCTACGCACACACTTGTGCACTATAATATATCTCGCGTCGATAGCTAAGTCTCCTCTACCTTTCAGATGAGCATGGACTTGCATTGAATGCGATTTATGGAACATTTTGATGAATGAGTTTCGCGGATTCTACCGATACGGATTTCCATATAGAACGGTGAATGGTCTGTATATATATAGTGTATAATCTATGGTCTGTTTCTCATTATAGTCGATTTTAGGTTACAAAATCTTACTACAAGTTGACTGTTGACATTAAGAAGACAGCTGCCAGCCGAAAAAAGTCATTTTGCTTACAGTTGAGAATTTTACCCTTTTGTATGGGTAATTTACCCGCCTGCTTTTATCCCAATTTAGATTTTTTTGGATTTATAATAATAATAATTATAGGGTCGGCGTATCAGAATGACATGTTTTCCTTTTCCATTCTTCACTATTAAAGCTGGTTTACACACATAAACTTAGTCTGTGCAGCATATTTGGGAACACACGAGTTTAACAAATAAAACGAAGCAAAAGAAGAAATAATATGAAACGATCATAGCCTATGACCGTTTACCCTAAATTAGGAATAGTCTTTATTAAGGCAATTTTTTCAAAGCAATGCGGGCCATTTTCGAATAACTTTTAATAGTGGAATTAAAAAGACGGTTGATAGTTTTTGTATGAACATCCGTCAATAATTCATGTTTATTCCTTGGAATCTTGCTTAAAGAAAGAAGAAAATAAATAACGTTAGAAAAATTAACCCAAATGACGTAACTCACTTATCTCCATCCTAAACTCCTTTAATTGATACTATAATAGGTATAATATATAATAGGTTATACAATACAATACACTAATAGGTAGGAATGGGATAAAAAGGTATGTACGGACGCCAGCACATCAAGTTACTACAATCTGTCAAATTTCTTTAATACATTTTCAACTTTATCGCTAAAGCATTAAGGTTCAAGGTTGATTGGGAAAATTTGACAGTTTCGGGTAGCTTGACCTGCTGGCGTCTGTACTTAGCCTGACACCTGTGATAACACAAATTGATTTTTTCGATTTGCCGTTTGCAACACGAATTCAAGCAAGCAAGAAGCAGGGAGGGCAGAACAGGGTAATCTGTATCTGTGGGCAGGGGAAGGTCTGCGCGGCGCGGGGAAAGGGTATTGAAATTGAAGTTTTTGGAAGAGGGGATCACGATTCAAGTCATTCTTCTGTCAAATTTATTAATCTGGAAAACTGTTTAAGAATATTTCTATATTCTACAAAGTGATTTATATACCAGAAATAAACCGTAAGTAGTGAATAAACAATATTGATGAAACATAATTATCATCTTAGTTCATCGTTCACGTTTTCTAACCAACAAAAGTCAGGTTTTCGTTTCGTGGTCGCATTTCTGCTATCGTCATTTCATTACATACCCTGCCAAGGATGCCTGTATATGCGTACAGCTTTATAATTGGTATTTTTTTATTTCGGAGGTACAGTTGTCGTTACTATCCCTAATTGGTAAACTTTAAACATATGTGATAACCTGATTACAAATGCAAAGCTCAGAACATCAGGGATGTAAAATGGCATAGGAGGAAAATGTCCCATACCTATTCACCATAAATAAATTATTCATGAAAAATGCATGAGAAACGTAGTTTTCGCAAGAAATTCTAGCAATAAATGTATTTTCGTTGCTAAATGACCATATCATAACTACATATACAGACTATTACTGCATTACTTGTTTTTGTAATAAATTCATAAAGTTTTTATCCATTGTTTGTACTATGAGGAAAAATTATTACAAATATTTGTTATGAACATTTTATAGATGCCTGTAGCTGATGAAATCCAGTCCTCGTGGGCTGATGAGGTTGAGATCGATCAGGGAGCCCTACCCCCACCATCTGAAGTGGTTGAAAATGGATTGAAGATTGTAACAGAATACAAATATGACAATGATAACAAGAAAGTCAAGATTGTCCGTACTTACAAAATTGAAAAACGTGTAGTATCAAAGGTATGTAATGACATCCATTTAGTATTTATTGATAGGGATCAGCATTCATTTGCCTATTACATGGGACTTTCACATAATTGACGAAATGTGGATATACTATAGGTACACCTCTGCCTAACCCTTTGGGGATTACAGGCATGATCTTATGTTATGATAGGAATATACCATTTCTTAATTTTGTGAATTAGTTTTTTTAGTAAGTTAGGGTTTTCAAAGGATCCTAGCTCTAACAGAATGATTTATTTTTTCTTTGTACAACATTCAGAACAGTGGCACTCCAGAAGGCCAGTTCCCGTAATTATAAATCCTAAAAATCTAGTCGCAATCTCATCTCAGCAACAATCAATGTCAACAACTGTCAAGACAGATTGAGACTGAGATCAGACTGAACATTCTTAAAATTATGAGAATTGCTCCTCTGCTATATCAATAGATGTCAAAAGACAACTAAATAATACATCAGCATCCGAGTTTCCTAACACACTTTCAATCACAATCTGAATCATTTTGAAGGATATTGGTGATCCATTGCTTCATATGTTGGAAAAATTTATCTGCTCAACAACTCAAGTAACGCAATTAATGTTGTTTAACTGTCAAAATGAAAGCCATTGCTATTGTTAGTGTTTTACAGAAATACCCCTCTGATATATCTGAGTATTTTTTATGGGCTAGATAATTTGGATTATATCAGCAGATATTTATGACATGTCTTAGTCCTTAGAGACATACATATTGTTATGAGTGCAGGCAGATGGTTTACGGTTTATATGTACTTCTATTAATTAATGATACTAACATATCATTTACTTAACTGTTTCTTATAATGTGTAATTATTTTAGGACATTGCCAAGCGTAAAACTTGGAGCAAATTTGGTGACTCTGCCAATGACAAACCTGGTCCAAATCCTGCTACAACCAATGTTGCTGAAGATGTTTATATGCAGTTTATCACCTGCAAAGAAGAAAGTCAGCGCCCTGATGATGGAGACCTGGATGGTCTTAAGGTAACAGTTTCATAAGTCTATTCTTCCCTCAGGGTCAGGCAACCATCATATTTTTCACATCTATCTTAAAATTCATAATTAAGAATTATTTACTAAAAAAAAAAGCTTAGCAACATCAGATATATTAATTCATATTAGAAACATTCTTAATAACTAAAGGACTAATGCTCATGAAAATAATTAAGGCATAAATTGCTGCCTTGAAGTTTAATTAATCTACTAAACTAAACCTAATACAGACCAAGGTAAATAAGATGTGTAGCAAAAAAATTAATTAGGATTTACTCCAGTCAAGCATGATTGTTGTAAAATCTAATATCTATACTAATAATAAAGCTGAATAGTTTGTTTGAACATGTTAATCTCTGAAACTACCAGTTGAATTAGAAAATGATCTTTTTGCATGTGATAGCCCAAATCTTTAGTAAGGCTACTTAACATCATGCTAGGATCCTTGAAAAAGAAAAAAAAGTCAGAAAGATCCCTAAGAGAAAATGAAGTAGCGCAGACAGGCTATGCGATGCAACTGGGTGGGTCATGGGAACAAGAAATTCCAAGAGTTAAGCTAGTTTTAAACAACTTCACGTAAAATTCATACTATTAAAATTTGCTCTACTAAATCAATTGCTTCAATTGACTAATATTCTTGTATCATTTCAGCCTCAAAGCAGCAGTGTGATCTTCAAGTGCAGAACTTGCCAGGGAGACCATTGGACCCTGAGCTGTCCCTTCAAGCACACTCAAATGGCTCAGACTAAGGCTAGTGAAGCTGCCAAAGCAGCAGGCATTGGTAAGAGATAAACAATGGATGATATTAATTTGTTATAATTATGTATGTTTGCAGAGTGGGCTTTTTGTAGTGATTATGTTACAATTCTGTGTTAATGTTGAATACTCCACAGTATTCAACATTAACATAGAATTGTTATTATATAACCAAAACATGTGTGTGATTAATTTTGTATTATTGAAATTATCTCTGGAATGGTAAAGTAGCTTCTATACCACTAATATGGCAGATAAACAACAACAGAATGATAGATATGCAACAGTTGTATGTGTGCAATAGTTGAACAGACAGCTGTGCTGCTGGAGAGTTTGTTGCGCCACTTCTTCTTCCCAGCGATAGCACTAGGAAGTGGTGAAGGGCGGGCGTTTTTGGAGAACTTTCTTTTGTAATTTTAACATTCGACAAGTGCTGATTCTCAGCCTAAGTTGAATAAGTGACTTTTTATTTTGATTCTGAGTGATCCCTTACCATCAGGTGGACCACAGGCTTTTTGCCATCCGAAAACAATAATAAAAAAATGCATGCAAAAATACGATTTTCGTTCTTGAGAATTTGTGCAAATATAACAATACCATATTAATTTACAGATTCGAAAGCTACGCCTACCAACAAATACGTGGCGCCATACTTGCGCGAAGGAGGCGCTGGCCGTGGCACCGGCCGCGAGCCCCCGGGCGCCCGTCGGGATGACGTCACGGCCATCCGTATTTCCAACCTTAGCAACTTCGCAGTCGAAGCTGATCTTGACGATCTCGTCAAGGGCTTCGGTCCCGTGCAGAAGCTGTATCTCGCTAAAGAGAAGGTATGTACTATGGATTTAAATACCTCACGATTTTATAGTTATTTATGGTCTTCGTGGATTGCCCTGCAGCTTGAGGATCTGTTCATGACGAAACGTGCGCGTCGACATCCTGCTCATGCAATCTTACGCTTAGAAAGATAGGTCATGTCTGTATAAAGGTTGGCAGCCACTGCATTTAAATTTTATTTTAGTAGGTTATTTAATAAAATAAATGCTGTTCCATATATTTTGACCGCATAGTAATAAATTTAATAGTAGAGTGTATTGATGCATGATGATAAGTACGATATAGGGCTTTATGTTGACCATACTAAAGATTGCAATTAGTCTTTGGTTCTAATTCATTTAATGATTTTGTTATTCTTTCATCAAACGAACATATTATTATTATCGTAACAGCACTATAATAAGCAATACCATCCGTTTTGTTTCAGAGCACTGGTCACTGCAAAGGATTTGCATATGTTCACTTCAAGTTCCGTGCTGATGCTGCTAAAGCTATCCAGACATTAAACGGGCACGGTTACGATCACTTGATCCTCAATGTGGAATGGTCGAAACCCCCTCAGAACAATTAACCATGTAACATCATAATTTCCATATTGTATACTTTTAATAAAATTCTATGAAATAAAATTACTTGCCATTATTTTATTTTACCATTTTTATTAATACAGTGTCGACCAAAAGTCCATAGGCAATCTCACAACTCAATAGTTTGACGTTTAATTGGACTTTTTCGCGCGGGATTATTTAGATTTTGAATGGAATACTACCATATTTTCGGATGAAAAGACATTCAAACCCAGTCAAAAGGGTAGGCTTCATTTATGGCGCGAGGATATCGCTGGTGTGATAAAAACGTAATCCTTTATACAGACTCAAGTCGAATTAAAATTAATATGTGGGGATGGATGAGTGCCGCAGGGCCAGAACGGGCTTTTATTCCTCCACGCGCCAACAGTTCTACTTATGTAGAAGTATTAGACGATGTCATGCTATATATAAAAATCTTATGAACGGAAAACAAGAGAACTTCTAAATAGGCAGGAATGTGACGTCACAATTCTCATAAAATAAATTTGGCGTCATCACCAGCGTCCATCAGTTCCTGTAACGTGCAGCTGACAGGACACGCAGGACACGATATCAAGTGTCCCATCGTTTGTGGAACAGCAGCACGTTTACACTCCAAGGCGGAGTCGTCTATGAATTTACACCTGAACGGGTTTTCCTTGCTTCGACCAACCTGGGTCCGGAGTCTATTTAAAGACTTCCAGGTTACCCAAGGCAACTCATGTCCAGGCGGGAGATCTTCAGCGGGTGTGACGAAAGGTTTGGGTAAGGAAGCAGTCTCGCTCGCTACAGCTTCAGTCTATTTTGCGATCGTTAGCCAGTGAGTGGGACGACACACGTTAAAGAATTGTTTCGACTTTTAAGCCTTTGTGGCACAAGGATGTTGTCGTGTGTCGGAAACCATTTTGGCTCTTTCGCTGGAGCTTGCCATCGCTCTACGAACCACTGGTGGCGCTATTCCTGTCAGTGGATACAGCATTTGTACCGGGGTCGGTTTTAGGCAACCAGCTACCACTAGCTTCATCGTGGTCGTTCCATCCACTAGCTTTGCATGGGCGGAACGACCACACAAAAGATAATTGAGAAAGATTCGCTGGAAAAGCGCCGTCGCATTATTGACGTAGGTACCTAATGTTTACGTGCAAAGTGATGGCCAATAAAATTGACTGCCCACAGTTACTAAATTCTTTTAAATTTCGTGTGCCTTCAAGGATTCCTCGTAAGCCAATTACGCCACTCTGTCCACCGCTCCGACGAAGTCTTGGGCGCTAGTTCCCCTGTCGCGAGGTTAAGCAAGATAATTAATTAATGTAGCGATCTAATCGACTTGCACTTTGACTCACTATACAGTATAAAAGCGAAGACTGAAAAACCTAGATAAGGATTAATTTACCTTTTTGTTTTTTTCTTCTTTGTTCTCTGTTTCAGGATCTAAATTACATGTACGGACGCCAGCACATCAAGCTACTACAATCTGTCAAATTTCTTTAATAGATTTTCAAGTTTATCGCTAAAGCATTAAGGTTCAAGGTTCATTGGGAAAATTTGACAGTTTCGGGTAGCTTGACCTGCTGGCGTCTGTACCTAACAATTTCGATACTAGTGGTAGATATAAATAAGGGTAGTTTTCTTTTAATTTTATTCTCTATCGTACGTACAACTTTCGTTTTGCATGCTGAGTTTACCTATAAGTGATTGTACACTATTGTTTATCTGTTGTTGCTTGTTTTTTAATGCCCAAAACTGGTGTAAACAATCGTTGTTAGACCAATAAATAAATAAAATAAATTAATGTAGAGAGTAGAGGTTCAAGTTTAGGTACTATTCTGAATTAGGTGTAGTTATAACTGGTAATGTAGGTAGTTCAAGTTAATTCAGTTGCATTGCATGTTACATGAGTATGGTGTTTTGCTAGATTCGTTTTTTTACTAGAATTACTGTAATGTTGTTGGTAAGTTATTCAAGGTATGCACTTCCTCACTCTTTCTCTCGGGATTCATAAAATATCTACCTCCAGTTGCCATCACATTTAATAGGTTAGTAGCAGTAGTACACAAAGAATAATTCAAACATTCTCTTATTAAGTGGGTTTTTATGCAGAAATATCAAAATGCAAAAGAAAAATTATTTAATATTTTATTTGAAGCACTTAGTGAAAGACTAGACAGACTTTGATAATACAACATCAACATGCTAGAAGGTGCATAAACATAACATAGTAAGACTTAACCTCTACC
The DNA here is from genome assembly GCA_911387795.2 of Apamea monoglypha. NCBI lineage: Eukaryota > Metazoa > Arthropoda > Insecta > Lepidoptera > Noctuidae > Apamea > Apamea monoglypha. Next base: position 10,291,416 of record OU426918.1, read on the forward strand.
AAATATGCATAATGTGCTCTGGACAAGACGCCAGTTTGTGTATCAGTTCAGGCAGGTCTTTGTGACTCATACTCGCACTGATTCACAACCTGATCTCATGTCCAGAGCCCATAAAAGTAAATAGATTTTTCCCCTTTCATATTCAAATCATTTTTCCAATCAGAATAGCAATAACATTATACATTTTTTATATATCAATATCATATTTTTCATCATCACTGTTGGGACTGTATGTCTCATCAGGTAGTGTTACTTCGCCACAGAACATAAGTTCTACATAATGAAAATAATCTAAAGCAATATTAGTGAGCATTGCTCCTGTGGTAATACCTAATACTGTCCCTATAACTGGTCTTTGACCAACTGAACTTCTTAGGATGGCCCATAAGAAAATGGATCCCAGTGGCCATAAGCAACCTCCAAGAAATGCCCATGAAAAGCGCCTAGCCGGAGCTGCTGCAGCCATGTGTGGTCTTGCCCAGAGCCATAGTCCTGCACCACCACCCGCAGATAAAAATAAAATATCTGTGAAATCTCTTTGTGGGAACAATCTGAAAAGAACAAAGTTTTCTCAAGTAAAATTATATTATCTATAACATGGCTAAATAAATTTCATCATAATGATATTCAATGTTTACATACCTGACCATTAGATGAGGGTTCATCACACTTACTGACAAAGTTGTGTAACTAACCAGACCTTGTAATGGTAAATAATAGTACAGTACATTGTCCTTAGTAAAAGGTGGCAACTTCACATTCGCCACTGATTTATTAAGAACATCAACAGTTTTTGGTACCGATCCCGACAAATTAGTAATTTGCAGCCGGACATTCCGGTAAATCTTCTCCAGAATATCCATTTTGTTACTTTTGCTAGTTAAGGACTATAAATCAAAACAAGATGCACTCTATACTAGCACAACGGTAATAAGGTTACGTCGCTGCACATTATTTGGCAACCGATATGGTTTACGAAGTTATTTATACTATAATTTTATGCATTAGAGACTTGTACTGCACACAAAAAATGATTGCAAACACAGATTGCAATGAAGCCGAAGTGAACTGTGAACATCAAAATTGGCATGTGACATTGTGACAACCGAAGAGATGTCCATTGTCCATGTCTATTGGTCGATAACATGAAGATTGCCGGTCTAAATCCTCATCGTCATTTTCATAAAAAATGGGTATCAAAGCCACTAACTAGAATTTTTATTGAAATTCCAGCTAATCTGTTACGAATTGTGTATTTTTTTTTACTTGAATCATTCAGTTTGAAAATCAACTAAGCTTATTTTTCTGTAGGTATCACAACACCTGACATTACTGGCACGGGGGGGCTTTAGACGATCAGTCTCAACCCATCTAGCAATCTGACCAACCTGTTACTGCAATCTAGTTCTCGACAACTAAAAATAATGAAATTAGTGCGATTAATCTGGATAAAGGAGAACAAGCGTCTAAACTATAAAATAATCGCTGAACATATATGTGTGGGTTCTAAAAAACATTCTTTGAAAACTAGATGGGCCAGTGGGCCACCCTGTATATATATAGTCATGTAGAATAGTAAATAAATGAAAAAGTTTGTGTAATATTAAATACTTGTTTTTATTTTCATCAATTTGGTAGATATTTTAGCTGCTCTAACTTTATCAATTAAACTTTCTCCTAAAGGACTAGATGCTTCTATATCTAAACTACTAAAATCTGTTGTTATATCTAGATCTTTTCTCCACTTCTCCAAGCCATTCCAAGCTATCATAACTCCATTATCTGTACATAATTTAGGATAAGGTCTATAAATATCATAACAAGTTTCATGGCATAACATTTGTAAAGCACTAAAAATATAATTGTTACACGCCACTCCCCCAGATACCACTAGCTGCTGACTATTTTCTGGTATGAGATTATTTTCTTTACAAAATTCCATAGCTCTCTGTGTTCTATGAATAAGATGTCTGGTAGTAGCCATCAGCATAGCAGCACACAAATCATTAACTTCTGGTATCAATTCATGAGCTACAGTTTTGTGTTCTATTTCCTTTTTATGTAAATGGAACAGAACAGAGGTTTTAAGGCCATTTAAACTAAAATTACAATCTTTGTATTCCGACAGCGGCAAAGGTAGTTTGAACATGTGAGGATTTGTTGCTTTAGATGCTGCTGCTTCCACAGCTTCGCCTCCACATATCTGGGAATACTCGGGAACATTCCTCAACTTCATTCTTCTAGCTACTTTATCAAAAACTTCTCCGGGAGCACAATCCATACTTTCTCCGAGTAATTGAAAGTGATCAACATCTTGAACAACGGCAAGTAAACAATGTCCTCCAGATATTAAGAGAACTAGAAATGGAAATTTTATATCATGATGCATTCTTGCCACTAGTGCATGTGCTTGCATGTGGTGGATGGGGATTATCGGTTTATTAAAACGTCGTCCTAAATGTTTAGCATATTTCATGCCCACAACAAGACTGAGTGGTAGTCCTGGCTTCAGTGTGACAGCAATAGCTGAAATATCTTCCATAGCTAATTTGGCTTCCTGTAATGTTTTAGTTACTGTGGGTTCAATGTATGCTCGATGAAGGTCTTGTGCAATATCTGGTATGATTCCGCCATTTCTTAAATGCATCAGATTTTGGGAGTGACAAACTTCTGACAATAGTTTGCCATTTGAATTAATAATAGCACAGCCAGTATCGTCGCACGATGTTTCAATACCGAGTATATTTACATTTGGATTTTGTCTGTTGCTATAGCCTCTTGTTTTACAAAAATATTGTTTACTCACTTTATTAACAAATTGTGAACAGACTAGTCGCTTTAAGACATTCATTATACTTTCTGTATATTTTTTACTTAAAATTGACACCTAGTTATTACTTATAAAATGTATTTTCATTAAGATTTCCATTCACTGGCCGACTAGGTTATTTTTACACAATTTGTACCTAAAAATAAACAAACACCTTTGTTAAATTATTACACATACTTTCATAGCTAAATAATAGTTCTTTAGTAAATATTAATTAATTTATATTACCTATTACATACAGTCTACGTCCTAAGTAAATAATAAATAAAGTTTGGTGTATCACATAACCTCTAAAACAAAACAGTATTTATGACTAATTGACACTTTGACAGGAATCAGAATGACATAAGGAAGAAGTCATAGACACAGTCATTTTATGCATTTTAGTATCACAGGCTTAAGCATAAGCATAGACTAATATTGGGCTTAGGCATGAAGGAAAAGAGCCTGATGCCTTGTTTACACAGGTTTTACTCAATGGGTTTTCTTAAATTAAATTGTGGCTTTCCATAGATCCGAATGTTGCTGCTGCAAAGTTGTAGTCCCATTTACTACTTGTGATGAGGTTTTTCAAACAACTTACCTCTGAGGTATGTAATGGTCAACCTTGAAGTGTGAGTTTTGAAATTAACTCAATTGTAATGTTCCCACTGCTGGGAATCAGGCCTTCTCTCTGTGAGAGGGGGTGGGCCGGCCATGATCCACATCAATCACAAACATGTTTCATCCATCCAAACCCATTTGATGCATGTAACATGTATTCGAATTTTAGGTTCTAGGACCTGCCACTTTCCTCACCATTTTTAGAGCAGTGGTGATGCACAGATGCTAGTAGGTCAAGCTACCCAAAACTGTTAAATTTTCCCAATCAACCTTGAACCTTATTGCTTTAGCGATGAAGTTGAAAATAGATTAAGGAAATTTGACAGATTGTAGTAGCTTGATGTGCTGGCGTCTGTACAGTGCATGCATGCCTGGGTTCGAACCCACAACCTGCTTACAGCTCGTAACGTAACTCGGGGCCTTCACCACTGAGCCACCACTACTAATTAAAGTCAGTTAGTAGTTCAGTACAGTTTATTTATTAATTTAGATAGTCGTCCGATCTGCGTGGAAACCATATCTCCTGCTCCTGACTAAATAGGTACGCAACTTTATGCGTACGCAGTCAGGTAGGTATATATTTACATATTTTTTCCAGGTAGACAACACGAGCCGCACAGCTTGCTCCTACTTCTTTTGTTTATGTTATGTGCATAATTTCGTGAGAACGGGATCTTTTTGTAATTCGCTGATTTCACTCGAGTGTCGTCTTGCGATCTGGTTGCACGATATAGGCATATTGTAAAAACATGTTGAGATTGTCTAAAAAGTTTGCCAGTAATGGGAAATGTGTGAATTTTGTATCAAATGTAGCGTGTAGTGGTGAGAATAAAGAGGTACACGATGAAAGAGCCGATGTGAGGAATTTTGATGAGATCCCGGGACCTAAGTGCTATCCCATTGTAGGGACGCTGTATAAATACGCACCTTATATTGGTAAGAGTTTAAATTAAGCATTTGTTTCTTTTTGTGTAGTTGTCGTTGTTAAATTTAATTTCTATACCTAGTGGCTAGGACTGGGTACGTTCATCCAATACTGCTTATCAACAGTCATGCTTTTGAGTCATTCACTTATTTTTATCTCAAGAGATGGTAAAGTAATTGAATTATGAATTCAATGTGGAGACAACAATACGAAAATAAATGAAAACACTGGCAATGCAAAGGAGTATTTTGAAATTATCAATTGAATCCTCATCGAAAATAAAAAAAAGTATTTTTTTCAAACAAATTAAATAGTGGTGACTATGGGTTTCGCCAGTCTTTGAAGCTATGGTGACTAAACTGTTGGGTATATGTATTTGATTCAATTTTCGTATGCAGACTGGGAACGTCATTAGATGTACGCAGTTTAATTTATTGTAGTATTGTAATCTCCACCTTGTATATGAACTATGTACGGACGCCAGCACATCAAGTTACTACAATCTGTCAAATTTCTTTAATAGATTTTCAACTTTATCCCTAAAGCATTAAGGTTCAAGGTTGATTGGGAAAATTTGACAGTTTCGGGTAGCTTGACCTGCTGGCGTCTGTACCTCCTACCGATTTACGTAGTAGTATGGCCGCTGTAGATGCTGCGTACGGTGAACATGAAAAGTCGACTAACACTTCTTACCTTACTTTTAAAACTTGAGCATTACGGAATAGGAAAACTTGCGCTCAGTTTAGTAAAATCTTATTTAAATGATAGACAACAGCAAGTTCAAATAAATGGTGTCAATTCACTCGGTTTAAAAGTAAAAATGGGTGTTCCGCAAGGCTCGATATTAGGTCCTTTCCTCTTTTTAGTTTATATAAATGATCTACCCCATTTGTTAAAAACCCAACCACAGATGGTGTTATTTGCTGACGATACTTCCTTGATTTTTAAAATTAATAGACGTGCATCAAATCTTGACGACGTAAATAACGCCCTACTGCAGATCCAAAATTGGTTCACTGCTAATAATTTAGTATTAAATGGGAAAAAAACGAAGTGTATAAGATTTTCTTTACCAAATGTCAAAGGTAGTCATTGTGAGATAAAATTGAATCAAGAGAAACTAGAATTCGTCGATGAAACTGTTTTCCTGGGGTTCACGCTCGACTCAAGGCTTCAATGGGGTCCTCATTTAACATCCCTTGCAGGACGACTAAGTTCAGCAGCGTATGCTGTGAGAAAAATCCGTCAATTTACTGATGTCGATACCGCGAGACTGGTCTATTTTAGTTACTTTCATAGTATCATGTCGTACGGTATTTTACTATGGGGACGGGCTGCAGACATCGAGTCTATTTTTATTCTGCAGAAAAGAGCCATCAGAGCCATATATAGCCTCCGCAGGCGTGACTCTCTAGGAGAACTGTTTAAAGATATTAACATCATGACGGTACCTTGTCAATATATATATGAAAACATTATGTACGTAAGGAAAAATCTACATATTTTTAGTAAAAGAGGTGAAAGACACAATTATATCACTAGAAATAGGGACCAATTAATTCAACCAGGTTTCAGGCTGGCTAAAGTAGACTCATCTTTCATGGGGTACTGTAATACTGTTTAAAATGTTACAATAAAATACCTCCCCACATAATTGAACAGAATGAAACGAAATTTAAATCTTGTATAAAACGCACACTATGCAGCCAGGCATATTATAAATTGGGAGATTACATCGCTGATAAAAATGCTTGGCTAAACGCTGGTCCTGCTCCACAGGACGCATAAATAAATTGATTAGCATTTGAAAGTACTGTTGGAGCCGCTGAAGATTGTAAAATACTATTTTTGCATTATATAAATTCAATCTCCTAGTATTGTATAATTGTATAGCTCATGTGTGAGTACTATGTAGGTACATACTATAAAGCTACCATTTACTGGGTACGTCTTTCATTGACTTGAATGTGCCCTGGCGGCTGAGAGTATGTCATGCTCACTCAAATGTCTCGCTGATGGTGGCACATGTGTTGGATCATTTAGCTCCCTTCAAAATGGTTGAGCTGAATGGTGCTAATCCGTGCGTCATGTTCGTGAACGGGCGCCGTCAGTGGGGACTGGTCATCTCTTTGCTGCCATGGCTTATTTTAATTTAATTTAATATTTGGATTGTTTTAGGCTTTTCATTACGGATGCTTTTAACGTTCTGCATCGTTCTCACATGCATAATTTTTAACATGAATGATGTAACTAATACTTTGTAACCATATTTTGATTTAAAAGAGTGTCCATGGAGTTTCTTGCCCGTTCTTCTCCATAGGTACCTACTACGCTTTGGAATGGGCAACTAGCTTCATTTCTCTGACTGACCGACCCCTTGACAATTGAAAAGTGCCTGTAATTGGTTTAATTGAAATAAATACTTTGAGTTTGAGTTTGAGTTTGAGTTTAATTTTTTACTTCGTAACTGTAGCTTGGAGTAAAATATTCATAATCAGATCAAAAATCGGGACTGATATAAAATTATAATAGTACGAGTATTAACTCTTAGCTATTACATGAAATGCTGAAAAAATAATTTTGTATCCATTCGGATGATAATCGACTTTGTTTGCTGCTTGTATAGACGGCTAAACATCAAGCTATATATTTCCAATTTTAGCTGACCTTGCATTGAACACCACCACCACCTCGCATTTTTTTCGTTTGTTTTTTTCGAACAAACAGAAGTCAGCTTATACTGGTTATGTATAGCATACCTTGTTGTTTAGCCGTGCGTACCTACATGTGATTTGATGTGAAAGGCCCCAAAAGAAGTAGTAGTTAAGATCCTTTAGGCAGGACTTTGCCTTGCTGATAAAAACAATCTTCCAGGTGACTACAATGTCGAAGCATTAGATAAAATCTCTTGGCTGAACTGGCGACGTTACGGCAGCCTGGTCCGCGAAGCTCCTGGAGTCAGGGTACTCCACGTATACGACCCTGAGGATATAGAGGCGGTGTTTCGGCAAGACCATCGTTATCCAGCGAGGAGGAGCCATGTCGCCATGTTTCACTATCGTCTGAACAAACCACATGTCTATAACACTGGCGGATTACTTTCTACGTAAAGTATTTTTATTTCAAAGTCAATACTGAAGATGTATCATTTGAAAGTTTGTAGGGTCACTTATCTCATTCTATATGAGTGGAGCTCCATCATATTCATAAACAACCTCTATAAGGAATAATATCGGTTTTGGGGTTTGTTTGTATCGGAAAAACTGAAATTAACGCAGACGATGTCGTGGGCTATAACTGGTTATGAAAATATTATAGAGAAGATGGGATAGGTGGGCAGGTAGGATAGGTGCCGTGGGTAAACTCCGTGTCGTCTGATGTAATGAAGGCCTTACCATTTAAATATAAAAAATCAATAGGTTCCATTCCATGCCGCAGAATCTGCTTGTAATGATTAAAACAAATGTTTGTGGTCTCTAAGTCATAAATCCATATTTCCCACCCATTGTTTTGAAATTGGACAGAATATCACGGTACTATATTTATATTTTTTGCAGGAACGGCCCAGAATGGTGGAGACTGAGAAGTACGTTCCAAAAGAATTTTACCAGTCCTCAGAGTGTAAAAAATTACGTCGAAAGAACAGATAACGTCACAACAGAATTTGTACAATGGATTAAAGAGAGGAATATTTCATTCAATGAAGATTTTTTGCCATATTTGAATAGATTGAACTTAGAAGGTAATATTGGGAATGAAACTGAAGCAAGACAAATTATAATTTTAAATGGCCGCCTTCGTCGTCGTGTCGCTGGCACGACGTTATTTAAATTTTGTTGGTCCAAAACTTAGGGGTGCATAAAAGGAGCCCTGGAAATCAAACATCTGGCGCACCCTGGCCACCTAGCACTCGGTAACGCAGAGTCTAGGTGACTAATCCTTTCACCACGATGCCACGAAACGGTCTTTCTCAAGATCAACCCCAAAAGGCTCTTTTAAGAGTCAAACGGCAAGGAATTTAATATTTGAAAGAGTATAAACACTGTAATTATGACATTCTTTGTTATGTTTCAGTAATAGGAACTGTAGCGTTCAATGAACGCTTTCGAAGCTTTTCTCGTCAAGAACAAGATCCGACTTCAAGAAGCAGTAAAACTATTAAAGCGGCTTTTGGATCTAATAGTGAAATTATGAAACTAGACAAAGGAGTTCTTTGGAGAATGTTCAAAACTCCTCTTTATCAGAAACTTGCCGACTCTCAGGAATACTTAGAACAGTATGTTGAGTACAACTTCTATTAGATTCTTTGTAATGTCCTCGGTATTTTATTTGTAATAAGTAATTCTTTTTTTTAGAGTATCTTCAGAAATCTTAATGGAAAGGGCGCATTTTTTTGTACATCCTGACGACAACGACAACTCTTTATTGGGATCTTTTCTGAAACAGCCTAATCTGGATTTGAAGGATGTCCTAGGAATGATGGTTGATATTCTTATGGCTGCTATCGACACGGTAAATATCAATCGGATCATCGCTCTCCTTTGGAGATTTTGAGTAACAATGATTAATGTTTCAATATATTTTTATTTTAGACTGCATATGCAACTAGCTTTGCTTTATACCACGTCAGTCGAAATCCTGAAGTTCAACAGAAAATATTCGATGAGATTTTTACACTTCTTCCCACGAAAGATGCGAAAATCAGTCCCGATATCATATCGAAAGCTATTTATGTAAGGAGTTGTATCAAAGAAAGTCTAAGATTGAATCCAGTGTCGATTGGCGTAGGCCGTTTAACTCAAAAGGATTTCATCTTGAGAGGTTACCTAATTCCAGAAGGAGTAAGTATGAACATGATTTTAAAACCAAATGGCGAAATGATAAATACGTATCTAATAAAAATGATGCCATTGTTTTAGACTGCAATAGTAACGCAAAATATGGTAGCATCTCGACTACAGCAATATGTCAATGATCCGCTCAAATTCAAACCCGAACGCTGGTTAAGAGGTTCTGAGAGTTATGAACAAATTCATCCCTTCCTCAGTTTACCATTCGGTTTTGGGCCACGATCATGCATAGCAAGAAGATTAGCAGAGCAAAATATATGCATCAGTCTAATTCGGGTAAATTTTCTATTCGTTTTCTTATACTTATGCAACTCAGTTTTAAACATTATACAGGATCACAAATAATCTTTTGGGTTTCAGCTGATTCGTGAATTCGACATAAAATGGATGGGTGGAGAACTTGGAGTTAAAACTCTTCTTATAAATAAACCTGATAAACCAGTGTCTTTGACCTTTACTTCAAGAAATGATTAAGAAGTAATTATGAGTATTCATGTTAAAATATTTCTATTTAATGTATGGTCCGTGTAAACTTTTACCTGTAACCTGTGAAGTAAAATAATTAAGAAATAAATAAAAATGTTTTAAAATCACCATTCATATTTTATTAAATTGTCTAGTCTACAAACTATAACATTACAATTAACTGGGTCCTTTTGGCACATTAGAACTAATATAATTTTTTACACGTTTGGGAGGATTCTGTTTTTTAAACGCCATGTTTGAGGTATACGTTTTTCAACAACATCATGTGCGTATGACGTAGGATATAGAAACTTTTTTTTATGTCCCCATATAGAAGACTTAATTGAATTCAAGTCAAGTTTTGGGAACGGCGTTACAGACAATTTCTTAGTAACCTGGGCTGTTATTAAGAAATTCCTAATGGAAAAATTCGGAAAAGTTTGGAAGTTGGCGGTGTGCCTCGGAAAGCACGTTAAGCCGTTGGTCCTGCGCCTGATCTTTTTCGGTCGTGTCGGATTGCCATCCTATCGGACTATGAGAGTGAGGGAAGAAGGAGTGCACCTGTGTCTGCGCGCACACTGGTGCAATATAATATCTCCCGCGCCGAAGGCTTTGTACCCTTAGGGGGGCAGATCAAAAAAAGTTTGATTTGTGGCCCCTGTTAGCAACGAAAGGACAGTTCGAACTTCCCCTAAGAGTGGGGGACAGATGAAACTTTTTATTCCTATTTGTCCCCCATAGAATTTAATATTTTAAATCTTAAAAGTATATATTACAATCAGTCTTCTGATTTGACTTCATATAACCTAGTTACGAATGAAAACTTTAAAAATTACTAATAATAAACCTAAGTTAAAAATAATCTCAAAACATAAATTAAAACTAAAAAAAATATTTGTAATTTATTTAAATACAGAATGACAATTTATAAACCCAAACCACTAGTCTTCTATTTAAAGTAATGTTGTTTATAATGTGTGGCATTACTTAATAATAAGAATTAATATATTAAATTCTATGGGGGGCAAAGAAGAATAAAAAGTTTCATCTATCTCCTGTTTCCCTATACTGATAGGGGGACAGATAGGAGTGAATAAAGTTCAAACTGTCCTCGTTGTTAAAACAAACCAAACAGATCAAACTTTTTTCCCGGTCTGGGTCGTAATAATTCGCCGAAATACGGTCTGGAGGACTTTATATATAATATTATAAACTGAGCCAATACTGATTTTCAAAATATCAATCAATATTAAGTAATGACAAGAAATCGAATAAAACAAATAATACGGTTTCTCGGCCGATAAAGTTAACGAAGTCGAGATAACTGAATTTAATGGGGCAAACGTATTGTTTAAGAGCGGTGGCCCAGTGGTATCGGCCGCGACTTACGAGTTGTAGGTCGTAGGTTCGAACCCAGACAGGCGCTTTACTGTGTGTAATTTATTTCATCACCACTGCTCTCAAAACGGATAAGGAAAACATCGTGAGGAAACCGGCATGTCCTAGAAGCAAAACTTCGAAGACATGTGACATCTACCAACGCGCACTGGGCCCGCGAAGTGGATTACGGCCCGCTCCCTCTCACCGAGAGGAGGCCTGTGTCCTCGACGGATACCATGCTGAGGGCAACCATTTACCAGTTACATCTGAAGTTCCTGCCGCTATTAAATGGTTTTGACAGTGATAAATAAATGTTTTATGAATATATCGTCTTTGTGTATAAATTAAGCCAAGCATTTTTATCTACGATATACTCACCCAACTTATAATACGCTTGTCTACATAGAGTGCGTTTAATGCATATTTTAAATTTTTTCTCATTTAGTTGAAGAATATCGAGTGGTATTTTATTAAAACATTTTACACAGTAACCCATAAAAGAAGTTTTTACTTTAGACAATCTGAAGCGCGTTTGATCTAGTTTGTTCCTATTCTTAGTGTTAAAATTATGCCTGTCACTTATCTTACCAAAAGATGTAGATTTTTTCGAATGTACATAATGTTTTCGTATATATATTGACAAGGAACCGTCATGATGTTAATTTTTTAAAACAGTTCCCTTAGAAATTCGCGTCAGCTGATATTGTAGATGGCTCTGACAGCCCTCTTTTGCAGGTTGAAGAGAGAATCAATATCTGCAGCCCGTCCCCACAGCAAAACCGCAAGACATGATGCTATGGAAGTAACTAAAATAGACCAGTCTCGCGGTATCCACGTCTGTTAATTGACGGATTTTTCAAACAGAATAAGCGGCTGAATTTAGCCGCCCTGCAAGTGATGTTAGGTGAGGACCCCACTGCAGTTTTGAGTCAAGCGTGATCCCCAAGAAAACGACGAATACAACGTGACATTCACTACTTCTAACATTCGGTAAAGCGAATCTAATGCATTTAGTTTTTTTCTCATTTAATACTAAATTATATACAGTAAACCAATTATGGACCATAAGCATAGCGTTATTTACGTCGTTAAACTCCTATGCGCGACTGCCTACTTTAAAAATCAGTGATGTGTCATTAGCAAATGACCATTTGTGGACGGGTTTTAGTAAATGAGGTAAATCATTTATATACCTATATACTAAAAATAGGAACGGCCCCTATATTGAGCCCTGCGGTACACCCATTTTGTACCTTTAAATCCAATGAATTCACACCGTTTATTTGAACTTGCTGAAATCTATCATTTAAATATGATTTTAATAAGGTAAGAGCTAGTTTAACCAGTCCGTAATGCTCAAGTTTCAAGAGCAGTGTTTCGTAATTGACGCAGTCAAATGCCTTGGATAGGTCGCAAAAGATGTCTATTGCATCTTGTACCTCTTCCCATGCGTTAAAGATGTGTTTTAATAAGGTGACACCGGCGACAGTTGTACAACGTCCTTTGGTGAAACCATACTGTTGATCGTGTAGGATGTTGTTACGATTAAAATGATTGAGCATTTGATTTAACATTAGTTTTTCAAACACCTTGCTGAAAAGCGGCAAAACCGATACGGGTCTATTATGTCCTTTATTTCATTTAAATACCTACAAATTACATTTTTAAATATTTTTATAAACAAAAAGATAAAAAAACATTTAAAAATATAAAAAATAGTAGCCCACCGGTATCGGGAACAGGGTCCAAGCTACCGGCGGTCAGGGCTCCAGAGAGAGGAACCTCCTGACAATGCGAGCCGTGTCCAGAAGTACCGCTTTCTGAATCAAGCCCTTGATCCAGCTGCCCAACGAGAGCCTCATCAGGTGTTGGTCGAGGCTCTTGGCTATTAAGCCATTGGCTGTCACGACTATCGGCACAATGATTGCTGAGTCCACATGCCACATGTCGACAACCTCGCGAGCCAAGTCAAGATACTTGATTTGTTTATCTTTCTCGGCTTTCACGAGGTTCTCATCATGCGGGACGGTTATGTCAACAATCATTGCACGCCGCTCTGATCGATCCACCACCACTATATCAGGCTTATTGGCAACAATAGTCCTGTCAGTGATGATGGATCGATCCCAGTACAATGTGATATTTCCATTTTCGAGAACTGGGTCGGGCACATACCTGTAGTACGGCACCTCCGATTCCACAAGGTTGTATTTCAGAGCAAGTTGCTGATGTATTATCCTAGCTACAAGGTTGTGTCTATGCAAGTACTCTCCGTTAGCTAGACGAGAACACCCGGAGATAATATGCCTGATTGATTCCCTCGGCCGGTGGCATGCCCGACAGATGTCAACCGTGCCGTCTTTCACAATAAATCTCCGGTAATTGTTCGTCATCATAACTTCGTCCATAATTGCACAGACAAAACCTTCGGTTTCTCCAAAGAGGTCACCGAACCGCAGCCAGGCTACGGACGCTAGTAAATCTACATCGGGTCCATGTAGGGCCCGGTAAAAGCGTCCGTGAAGCTCCTTACTTTGCCATACTTCCATGCGATCATTGGTGTCAAGCACTACTGGCTTGCGCCAGTTCTCTTTAGCCAAGGAGAGCGGGGTGAGGCCCTTGTCCACCGCGACTACATCTCGATGCATCCCCACGTCGGTTTCTAGGAAATATTCCCTGAGACTGCATATCTCGCGATTGTGGAGGGTCTTAGCGTTTAAAAAGCCGCGACCTCCACATTTTCGCGGAATATACAGCCTCATTACCGATGACTGTGGGTGATGCATTCGATTTGCAGTCAACAGCGTCCGCACCCTCCTATCCAGGGCGTCTAGTTCGGTTTGAGTCCATTTGAGTATGCCGAAAGAGTACATCAAAACTGGCATGACCCAACTGTTGAAGGCACGCACCTTGTTTCCGCCTGATAGAAGACTATTAAGTACTTTTTTCAGGCGACCAAAGAAGCGCTCCTTCAACGATTGCTTCATGTCAGTAACATTGATGCCTAACGCTTCCGACATACCCAAATACTTATAGGTTTCGGATACGGAGAGGGCTCTAAGGTTTGTGGAATCCGAGAGTTGGGTTCCCACGGATTCCACAATCTCCCCTCGCTTTACATGCATGACCGCACATTTGTCCACACCAAATTCCATCCTGATGGCGCTACTGAAAGTTTCAGTTACTTTCAGTAGCTCCATCAGTTGCAAATTGTTGGGAGAAAAGAGTTTTAGGTCATCCATGTAAAGGAGGTGCGATATAACCTGACCACCTCTCCTCAGCCGGTAGCCTAGACCTGAATCCTCCAGCAGCGTGCTTAGAGGATTCAAGGCTAAGCAGAACCAAAGCGGACTCAAACTATCGCCCTGAAATATGCCTCGCTCGATCCTTATCGGTTCGCTATTCCTCTGAATATTTCGACATCCTGGATAGCGAAGGACCGTCCTCCATTGCCCCATACACGACATCAGGAAGGTACGCAGAGTTGCATCTACTTTATACAAATCCAGCACCCTCATGAGCCATGTATGTGGCACCGAGTCATAGGCCTTCTTATAATCTATCCAACATGTCGACAGATCCTTTCGGGAACGACGAACCTGTTGGCTAATGGCCATATCAATGAGGAGTAGCTCCTTAGTACCACGGGACCCATTCTTACATCCGTTTTGAGAGGCAGACATAATGGAGTTGGTGTCTATATGTTTGTTAATTTTAGCTCTCAGAATGGATGTAAGAACTTGGGTAATGGGTCTATAATTATTAGTGTCTTTGCTGTCCCCAGATTTGAAATGTGGAATAACTTTACTGAACTTTATTAAATCCGGGAGTACCCCTTGATCTACACACAAATTAAATATTAAAGCTAAATAGGGTGCAATTGTCTCAATAATGGATTGACAAACTTTAGTAGACCTTCTAAAGTATGTGATTTACAATTACATACTTTTGAATCACTTCGACGCCACACAGTTCTGACTCGAACTCCGTTCATTAGTATTGAATTTCTGATTTTGATCATTGACTTTTGCTGTTGACTGTACCTACGCCGACAATATTTTTAAAATTATTATCAATAAGTGGAAATTTCTATATAAAGATTCCAGTATTTAAAGGCTATGATAGTAATTTATATTGATTACACTAACCACAATATTATTTTGATCTTTCTTAGATATTTTTAATGTATTTTCAATTGCATCGGTCGTTAATTCGAATGAACATCTGGATATAAAACACATGCATAAGTTCTAAAGAATAAATATTGTGGGATCATCGAGAAGAGGTAATTTATTTTATTATTTATATGCTGAAGGTTTGTTATATTTATATATTTTTTTATTTTTAAATCTCAAAGGATTCTAATTTTTGAATACTATCATGAAACATTTTTTAATCTTGGACATTTCTATATCGTTAATAGGCATACTGAAGCTTTTCTTGACAACTGTTTTTTGGTTTACTTGCTTACAGATGTATTCAATTGGAGTTCTTTGTCTTCTGTCAGTGGCATTTGCTTTGCCAACTCCAGAACTGCTTCCTACCAACTTACCGGCGCTCCCGGTTCCCCTTGAACTTGAAGTAGATCCACCCCTACTTGATTACTCGATAGACCTGAATCTGAAGAAGCCAAGAATCCATTGGAATCTACGGAAAAAACCTGAAGCAGAAAAAGACGAAGATATACTCGATGATGCCATTAAAGTAATTCAGAAAGAATCCAAGGAATCTAAAGAATCCAAAGATTCTAAAGAATCCAAAGATTCTAAAGAAAAATCTGAAGAATCTAAAGAGCCTTCGGAATACAACAAAGACATTGAAGAGAGACCAAAAGAACAAAAGGAAGAAAAGAAAGACTCAAAATCTGAAGAATCAAAGGACCGGGACGAAGAAGAAGGCTCTATTATAGTAAAAGTAATCAAGAAACCAGATCAGAAGGGCTTTATTTCGAATTGGTTACCCAGCTTTCCCAATTTTCATCTCCCATGGCCATTATCATACTTTGCTCCGAAGTTCCGGAACGGTGGCCAACAGCCTATCTATATTGTCAGAGAATCTGACTTCGCCTTCGACGATTATTGATTAATAGGAATTAAGAACGACACGACATTATTCATGTTTTTCGTCATGGATATTATTATTCAGAAGGTCTTTAAATGGCCATTTAACAAGTAACAATTTATGAGAAAAAAATACTGATAAGAAATTAATGTCATATGTATCAAACGTTACAATTTTTAATTTTATCTATTTGAATAAAATGGATTAATGAATATAATTTGGTTTTTCTAATTATTACGCTCCGAGTATTATTCATAAAATATACAAGTACGATGTAGTTTCAGTTACGTTGTATGTATGGTATTTGTGGGGCATTTTGTCAGTAAGAAGAAATGTACAGACGCCAGCACATCAAGCTACTACAATCTGTCAAATTTCTTTAATAGATTTTCAACTTTATCGTTAAAGCATTAAGGTGCAAGGTTGATTGGGAAAATTTGGCAGTTTCGGGTAGCTTGACCTGCTGGCGTCTGTGCATTATACAGGCTAACCCAAAAATATTTAATATTAAGTACACAAAAATATGTTAAGTACAAGTACAGAAAAGGGAACAGCTCATGAGGCATCAAAACTACCCACTTGTCCTAATGCTGTTCTCTAATTGTATTTAAATATTTATTATGTAGTTAGCAAAAACAATTAGATCCTATGTATTACATTTTCATAATTTATTATCGCACTGTGTGGCTATTTGCGGTTAGAATTCAAACATGCCATACTCGTATTATATTAAATAATATTTTGAGAATTTTTATTTACTATAATATTTTGAAATCGTAAGGATAGATGATACATGTAAGAAGATTTGTGGTGTATTTTGTAATAGATTTTTTAGATTTTCACTTTTATTTTCCGTAGCCATCATACCAAGATGACAATGTAGGAACTGATGGAATCTGATACCACTATACACGGGCCGAGGAGCAAGTGCGATAAAACCTAGTTTAATATCATCTAATGTTGGTCTGACTTGGCAAACGCATCGTGACCATCCCGGCTTTTCAATGATGGGTTCTGTGTTGTCGGCGATACATGAATGTGTTTCTCAGTGGAGACATGATTAGTTTGTGCCTGTACTTCCACAGGAGCTCCCGACGTTGTGGGTGAGATATGTAGCCGACGTTTAGGATGCCTATGAGGGGCGGGTACACGGGCTGGGAAATACAGTCGCTTTAAATAAAAACCTGTAACGTCATTATTCGGACCTCTTTCAACGCTTCCCATTGTGTGATAGGCGGAGATCGCACTGACGCTCGTAAAGCTGTCGGGAAACGCGGATGGATCAGTTTCCGTAATTTTGGTGCTGGTGGCATTGGAGCTAAAATTGATGTTACTTCATTCTTTTCTTGCTTGTGGTGATGCGCTTCCAGTACGTTGTACGTTAATCGGTGTTTCAAAAGGACCATTGTTTGTAATATCTTTGAAGTTCTCATTAACATCTTGAACTCTTTGTTGCGGCTCCGTTATGGGTGGTTCGTAATGCATGTACTTTCCAATTTCTTCTTCTACTTCTTCAATTTCTAACTTTTCATCTGTTTTTCTATGCTCGTAAATATAAAAAAAATATAATTAATTTTGTAGTGGAAGGAAAATTTATGGCATCGAAGTAATCCATTATAGGAGTCTCACTATCTACATTTTCATTGAATATCTGCTGATGTGCATGGGGAGCAAATTCCTTGACGAAGCTTTGTGTTATAAACAAAAACCAGATTGTTGTCGCGAGCATATTTCTGAAAAGGAGAATATAATGTAAGAATATTGTACACACAATCACATCAAAATATTTCGAAATAGTAATTAGTAACGAGCTTTACCTTTAACTTTGGTAACACTGACGAACTGCACTGGCCCAATTAATAAATTTACTCACTTATATAGAGCAAAACTATAATCACGCCAACAGGTTTGAGTTAATATGTTGCAATACATCTACCCAGGTCATTTGTTAAACTACTTTTGAAACTTGTCCTAAGAAATCTAATCGTTTCTACAGGTACTTTCAAAATTACTCATTTTGTAAATGAAACCACAAATGTTGTTAACAAATTATTTATGTAGGTACGAACTTATATTAAAACAATAAAATTAGTATAAATACATGCTGTGCAATTTTTACATAAAAATTAAAAGGAGTACAGTTATGAGCTAGTAGAAGTTAAGAATTTTGATTAGACACGAATACATTTTATTTTAAATTATAAATTATTACCCACAGCATTATAAGTAGTCATTGCAACAAGTTGTCATTGATTTCTGACAAATACTTCTCAAAAATGACGAATTATTCGCAATAACATTTTTATAACATGCACCCGGCTTAGTATATTTGATTATGTACGTGTGCCTACATTTACAAATTCAATGTTTTACATAAATAAAGTAGAAATCGCTTTTGGAACTCTAAACGTATGCTGCAGACTTGAACAAAATGATGATGATCATAGTACTTAGATTACCTGCTGTGCCAGTAAATTCTTGATCCTGATTACTGATATCTACATTTTAGTTACATACTCTAAAAGGTTATCCAGAATCATTAAGTCGTATTGCTGCGCCTACGCTTGTCCATTTGCAAGGAAATCCATTTATAGATCACAATCAAGATGAGTTCAAAGACCTTATGACTTTTATAGTCATAATGACCAGAGACTGTCCTTCTTTGATACTTTGACGATAATTTTAAATAAATTAACGGTATTTTTTGTATTATTTTAGTTTTAGGTAAGATTAAAATATGTTGATGCAAATAACACAACGTATCGTCACACTAACACGAATTTCATAAAATATGTTAACTGTATTTTAATTGAATATTACGTTTTATATTTATATATGACATTATGATGTTTATAAAAGCATACAATATGAATTACCGGTATACTGTACCTACATTATAGTACAATGGCACTGAAAAATAAGAAAGTAATGATTTTTGGTTGTGAAATACTAGTCACAAACAAAAACCATTTTAGCTATTTGACTTCAAATATTTTGTCATATGACCCAAAAACTTTTGTCGTACAATAACTCTTACTTACATTTATCAAATTAATGGCTAAGACTTGTTCGCTTCGTTCGATTAGATCGTTTTGTCTCCTTCATTACATAAATAGTTCATGGGAACTAACAATACTGATGAATAAATAAATAGGTAACTTCAAATTCTCACATGTATGTACACACATTTACTACATCAATTCACAGGTCTAGGGTCATATGGGGTCGCGTCATGACCCACATACCTATTGTTTTTGCGTATTTGGAAGCCTTCGCCGGGCGCAGTATTATAGTATATCACTCGCCGAATACCGAACGGATCTACGTAACCGAAACTTCCAGTCCTCTCGTCGGCGCTGCCACTCTCTTCTTCATGGTACTGTTTTGGAAGATAGTACCGGAATCCGTTTCTCCTGAAGGCTGAACCGTCATACGTTGAGAATTGTGGAGTGTACCCGTCACCGATTTTGACTCCAGCTTGTTGTTGTTGTTGTTGCAGCAGCTGCTGTCGATTCAGCCAGGCGTCGGCGTGTCTATACGAGTTAGGATTAATCACATCGTAGCGTCTGCTGTCGCTGGCGTGATACTCATCGTCAAGGGTATTAGTGTTGGATGAATCGTATTCATATGGACTGCGTGTTGTTGCAGCTTCACTGGCTGTGATGGGTGTCACCGTTGGTCTGAGGTCATAAGTCGTTGTTGACGAGTCGACCGAGTTAGGCGAAACGTAAACTTGTGGTGTCGCTGTCGGGTGTGGGTATGCCGGTGGGGGAGGCGTCACTGATACTTCTATGGGGTAGGTAGGTGGTCCGTATGATGAGGACGGCGGTGGGGCTTGAGTCGTGGAAGTGTACCGCGGCGGCCCGCGATACCGGTGGACAGGTGCAGGTGCTGGTGTTACCCCGTAACCGGAGTCCGTCGGGGCGGTCTTGGCTATCTGTAACGACTCCTGAAATATATACAAAAAACACGTTAGGCATCGTAATGGGCATAAAGTTAAAAGACAAAAGTGAAGTGACATCTATTCTTAATTTTAGTGACGTTGAAAATGTTTGAATAATTTTATGGTTTTTATCACAGGTTTTTATGCATCATTGGATGTGAATTATGTTAATAATTTTTAAATGGCCAATGTGTTACTTGTATTATGCATGTTTTTAATGTAGTATTTCAAGCAAATGTAGTAAATTGCTTATGAATAAATTGAGTTGAATTAAATTAAACGTACTGAAATTGGTCGATTTTCTCCAACGTAGACTGTTTTAGATTTGTAAATCCTGTAGCCTTGATTATCAGCAATGTAATCCTGGAGTCGCAAATATCCGTCGGCTCCCACCCAGCCCGTTGATCCTGTAACGTAGACAATGACAACATGATTCATGACGAACACACTTGCAGTTTACCGAGGCAAAGATTTGTTTGAAGATACGATCGGTATATTGTAATACGGCCGCGACTTACGAGTTGTAGGTCGTAGGTTCGAACCCTGACAGGCACTTTACTTTGTGTAAATTATTTCATCACCACTGCTCTTAAAACGGTGAAGGAAAACATCGTGAGGAAACCGGCATGTCCTTGAACCAAAAATTCGAAGACATGTGACATCTACCAACCCGCACCGGGCCCACGTGGTGGATTACGGCCCATTCCCTCACAGAGAGGAGGCCTGTGTCCCAGCAGTGGAAAATTATAGGGTGATTATTATTTACCGACCGAGATCCCTATATCTACAGCTGGCAATGTAGTTCCACATTTGAAAAAAATTTTGATAGAATACCTACTCTCACTATGTTCGCAAATCAAGCACCTTTAATGTGATAAAGGTAATCTAATGATACATAAAAGTGGGGTATTCCTCGAAGCGAACCAACGTTGAAACGCATTCCTCGAAACGCACCAAACGGTCAAGGTGTGGATAGAGATGGGTGTTAACTAACGGAAAATACCGAAAAATAGTAGAGTGGTAGAAACCACACTAGTTACTATGAAATAGAAATTCCACAAAAATATCTGTTTCGTGCTAGAACACAATTTATTACAAATATGGTCCGTCACGAATTCTGTTGTTAAACAACAATTTAATAGTATTTTTAGATATCCTTATTTCCTTAGAAGGTTATTACTATTATGTACATACATAGATATCCCACCTACACAGACGTGTAGTGTTGGGACAATGAACTATGGAGTATGTGTAGGTCGACAACATTTTCATGATGACAATGGAGCTTTACAAGTAGGCTGCCCTACTCTATATTTATTGTGAACTTGATATTCAATCCATATTAATGTTATCAATCAACTGAACAATATGTACCATAATCGTCTTCTTTGCGCTTTAGGACCTATTTGAAGAATCAACCTATTACGATCTTTGTGTTTGTGGGTGCTGCATCTTTTACATATGTACTCGTACGAGTATCATAACTGGTCGGTCGGCAAAGCATACAGGAAACATCTATTTATCGGCATCGGCTTAATATAATGTAGGGAGGTATTCCACTTAGAGCACTCATTTCTATAGCACGGAGGATAGGTACTAAACTGCTACTTATCCAGTTATGGCGGAATTGTCATGCCACCGTGTATCGATACCAAACATAGAGTATAAAGGAATCATTTGGTCTAAAAAATAGTCTCGATTTGATTTACATATTTGCCCCTATTCGTCTATCAACCAATGAGAGCAGTGGTGGTCCAACCCCCGACTTACGAGGGTTCAAACCCGGGCCAGCGCTTTACTCTGTGTAAATAATTTAATCACCACTGCTTTCAAAACAGTGAAGGAAACCGGCATCACCTAAAGCTAAAATAATCCAAGGCATGTGACATCTACCAACCCGCCCTGAGCCCGCGTGGTAGATTACAGCCCACTCCTCCTCGAAGAGAGGAGGCCCGTTTCCCAGCAGTGGCAACATTATAGGGTGATTATGTGTGGTTCATCAACCGGAGCGTTAGCTTTACCAATATGTTGTGCGGACGCTTGTTTAGAAATACAATTCTTCCTTACCAACTACGGATCCATCTTTCAGCCGCCTCTCCTTCCGATACTGTCCGTTGTGTGTCTGGTACAGGAAGTATCGCTCGTCATCTTCGTCTGTCTGTATGTGGAACTGGTCCGGGTCCTGTTGGGGACTGTACCCGTCCAACGCTGCCAATACGCTGCATGCACACACCTGTAATAGAAATATACTCTTTATTTATTTATTTATTTATTATGGTTTACCAACAGATGTTACAGCGATAAATACATAGAAAATACATAACAATAGATCTTAGTTTTACTGCACACCCAATTACAGGTAAACACAACATGCAATTACTCTATTTTACTAAGGACAACAATTTTGTACAATATAATATAAACGACAGTGCCAGCATGAACATTGGCTTAAACTATGACTTAAACTTAACTTATCATATTATGTATATTAGTATTGCGGATGAATTTTACTAGTGTGTCTGTGTGGATATCATTGAGATCACTGTTTTCATTTACTAATATACACATCCGTGGAATAGGGGAACTAGTACCAGACTTAGTTTGGCGGAAGGGTGAGACTAGAGGAGTGATGGGCTTTCATGGTAGTCTACATGGGACTCGAAACGAGACTTTACTTAGGAGTTTAGGGCAGTCAGTCTTATTCCTGAGGAGCTTGTAGATAAACCTTAGATCCAGGATATCTCTCCGTTTCTCAAGGGACTTCATTTTGAAAAGGGCCAGCTTATAGCTATATGATTTTCTTTTGATTTTTTTCCCTACTGAGAATCCTAGGTAATTTAAAAATCTTTTTTGCACTCGCTCTATCCTGAGGCAATAAACAGCATAATGAGGCCGCCAGGCAGTACTACAGTATTCGAGAACATTGCGAACCAAAGTGCAGTATAGCAATATTTTCGTTTCCGATTTTCGGAATAGTTTGCTATTACGGATCACAAATCCCAATGCGCGTAACCCTCTTTTTATAATACTGTCAACATGTGGTACAAATGTCAGCTTACTGTCTAACGTGATACCCAGATCTTTAATACAGTTGACTACTGTTAGCGGAGTTTCATTTATATTGTATGTTGTATCTATGTTACGTAATTTCCGGCTAAATTTGATGTGCACACACTTTGTGCAATTCAACAGCATTTGATTACGGGAACACCATTCGGATAGTCTATCCAAATCTTGTTGCATCGAGACAGTATCCCGCGGGGATGTCACTATCTTTACAATTTTCATGTCATCGGCAAACAGAAATGGAGTAGTATTATGGAAGCATGTAATGACATCATCAATTAATATAATGAATAAAATAGGACCCAAATGCGAACCCTGCGGGACTCCTGATGCTATTGCGTTACTGGCTGAACGGAAACCGTTAACAACAACATAAAACTCTCGGTCGCACAAGTAAGTTTTGAACCAATTAAGAAGTGAACCGTGGATACCATACATTGAAAGCTTAATTTATCTGTTTAACTTCGACATTTTAGAATTACTGTAGCATCAAAATCAAAAGTAATTTATTCAAATTAGGCTGATAATCAGCACTTTTCGATCGTCAAAATAACATAAGACAGTCCTCCTAAACGCCCGCTCTACACCACTTCCTAGTGCTTTAGCTGGGAAAAAGGAGTGGTGCAACAAACTCCCCAGCAGCACAGCTATCTGTCATCATCCTAACATATTATAAAACGCAAGATCTCTCCGACTGTGCGATAACTCGCTTTTAACTCGAGAGTTGGTTGATCTTGTTTACATTTTGAATTCATACTCTGGTTAAGTTTTAATCAATACGCTCCTTAGTAGTTTGTGCGAGTGGAGCCGGGGCACAGCTAGTGAAGAGTCATTGGTGTGGATAAAACAGAGGATAGATGATCGTAGATGTATGCAAATTAAAATTAAATTCTACAGCGGCTTCCGTTTTGCTTAAATATTCAAGCGGTTTCTTTCTTTCGTTACATAAGGTTCATTTTTGAAATTGATCCGGTCAATTTATATATATATATTTTTTTTTTTTTTTTTTTTTAAAACGTTGACCCACACTGGGAATTTCTCCTGTATCGTGGGTGCGTTTACAAACATTTAAACTCACATGCACAAACAGCCAGACCCGGAACAACTACTTGTAGGTCATACAAATATTTGTTCCGTGCGGGAATCGAACCCGCGGCACGCAGCGCAGCAGTCAATCGCTTAACCACTGCACCAACCGTGCCGTCAATTATTACAAAAAGCTTAAATGCTAAAGCTACGTTAAGCTGTTGGAATCTACCTCGACCACTTTTCGATAATAAATGAGTCTTGTTGGAGAAACAAGTTAAGAGGTCATTTATAATAGTCTACTGCTAACATTATGTCTAATACATTTATAAGTCTAGGTAGTGCACTAAGATATATGGCAACTGGCATGACTACTATGTAGGTAATTGTGAGATGACTCATCATTATAAGGTACTGTACAACTACATGTCTCACGAAATTGGATTACCACCGTGAACATGATTGCTCTCAAAACGGTGAAGGAAAACATCGTGAGGAAACTGTCATATCCTACAACCAAAAATTCATTCAAAAATGTGACATCTACCAACCCGCGCCAGGCCCGCGTGGTAGATCATAGCCCACTCCCTCTTGAAGAGAAGAGGACTGTGACCCAGCAGTGGGTTAATTGGCTGATTATGCTAACCAATGACTTTACTCCTTCAAGTTAAAGATCCTAAGAACGAATGCACTGATATGATTCAGATTTTAAGAATAAACCAGTAGACACATGAAAGGTAGCAAGAATTACCTTATTGTTTCATAGAAAATAGCCACTGAGTCAAACAAATGTCATGCTTTTTCCCTATATTAAACCCATAGTTATCTATTGTCTTTATTATTGGTATGTTAGTAGCACAGTCTTGAGTCTGTGCCAGCATTATAATAACAATATAGTGTGGCTTATTGTGGGTTAAGACAAGGTCTGCAGTAGTTGATTACTGATTAGTGTACAGTTTCAATCGCGGGTGAGACGAGCGTGGGACTAGGGATTGTTGGTAATAGCTGTTTATTAAGTGGTGTCAAGGACCACTTGTATAAACTTATAATATTAACGTTATTGCGTTATTATCTACACGTAATTGAGCATTGTCACACTTGAGTTGCTGTAATACAGGCTGTGGATGAAACAAAAAGATGTGCCCAGATAAGGAATTTAAACAAAAGTTGGCTGAAAAACTCAAATAACCTACATAATTAACAATGTTATAAAACGTCTTGTTCACAACTTAGTCACGTTTTTTGAGACTTCGAGCTAAATATTCGCGGTCCATTGTAAAAACGTTTTCAGTGATGAAGGCTACATCAGAATATAAGCAAATTAATGACGGTGGGTTCAATCTGTCAATCAAAATGTGTTGTAGGCTAAATGCCATATCGGGAAAATCTTTAGCACACGACAACTACTACTCTCAGTAATCAGCCGTCACTAATAAGACGTTACCGTGTTTACATTCATCACGCGATGTGTTTTTCCTAGTCAGGTAGATATGTTCCTCTTCTGATGTGCACTACCCGTAAAATCGGGCAACCGAGAGACAATGGCTCTGCCAAGAATTAGAGACGAATCAGTAATTTGTTGAACAATAGATGTTAACTCAGCCCCGAAGGTCGAGATGAAGCAACAAAATATACGGACCTCCCATTAGTATGGAAAAAATACAATGAAAGTCAAATAAGTTTCAGACAACTGGTTTACATGATGTTAATATCCCAGTATCTGTCGTGAGGCTGAATACTGCAAGTTAAGAGCGGGTTTTCAAACGAACAACAACATAAACGCTTAAGTAAAGCAGTGACGTTAGTAAAATGATGCATTCTTATGGCGCACCGTAGCGCATGTTGGGTGTGACATCTTCCGTATAAGGAAATGTCCAACAGCGATGTTAGAAGGACTAACCAAGTAACCATGTCAGCCTTACTCACGGCTAGTGCCATGGAATATCAATGTGTTTGTGTGTTGCCTACTTGCCTACCGTAACAACCTCGGGACATACGTGGGCCGCGAACTAAGGACCTACGCGGAAACGTTAACTTGCATGACTAAATAACGCAAGGTATTGTACAAAAAATCTAATCCATGAATGTTCTTATTTGTTCCGAAGTAATTGGTTGTAATTTCCGCCTAAATTCTTTATTCTAATTGGATAATGTCGATGACTTTACGGATCAGACAAAGCATCTCGGTGCGGTAGTTGCATGATTTATTTGCATGTCAAAATCTATGACTACAGTCGTTCGTGGATTTACATATTATCTTTCACGATTCCGGTGCTTCGAAATTGTGTTCATTTATAATAAGATGAATAATGCTTGTAACTTGAATAAACCGTACATAGGTAAGGGACCAGTGGTGGTCAAGTAGTAACGGCCGCGACTTACGAGTTGTAGGTCGTAGGTTCGAACCCAGACAGGCGCTTTACTTTGTGTAAATTATTTCGTCACCACTGCTCTTAAAACGGTGAAGGAAAACATCGTGAGGAAACCAGCATGTTAACCTAGAACCAAAAATTCGAAGACATGTGACATCTGCCAACCCGCACTGGGCCCGCGTGGTGGATTACAGCCCATTCCCTCTCACCGAGAGGAGGCCTGTGTCCCAGCAGTGGGAACATTATAGGCTGATTATGTGTTATGTAGGTAAGGGCAGTGGTTACAGAGATGCTGTATAAATTAGACATTCAATATGGTGTCTTCATAATATATTTTCTTTTTAGTCTTATCTAAAATAAGAAAATATATCAATAGGTATATCAGAGAGAAGTGGAAAGGACAAAGTAAGGCCTTTGCCTTGAAGTGGGACAACATAGGCTAAAAGTATATTATAATATAATTTTGGATAAGGCTGTTCCGCTTTTTAAACCTTATTGAATTCAGAGAAGAATCGCCAAATTCAACATTAAACGTATGTTGAATATTTAAAAAAAAAATTTAAAAAAAAAAATTCTGGTGGGAAATCATCAAGTGACCTGCTCCCGCTCTGGGTGGAGCGGAAGGGAGTGTCAGACTCTTACTGACTAAAACCCACCCATGCTCCTTCCTTCGCCCTTTATGTTCCGGGGTAGCGGTAACCCTTTCGGATAATCCCGCTAACCCGGCAGGCTTCGGCCCTAAGGGGCCCCTCAAATTATGCTGACAACTCTTTGAGGCGCGCGTGGAACTCTTACGCGCCGTCCGGCACGGGCCTGGTCCTGATCGGACGGTGAGTTACCCATTGCTCTCCGCCCGCAGGCCGCGCCTACGGTGGCCGGGAGTCGTCACGCGGCTCCCGACGCCCGGAGCGTCTCCCGCGGCGGCTGGGACGAGAGGCTCTCTCCCTCATCCGTCCCGCCACCTCCTTCGCTAGCATGACTGCTTCGCAGAAGGAGGCGAATGCCTCCCACTCCCTCTCGCCCCGGACCATGGCTTGCACCAGGGCCGGGCGCGAGAGGGTTGAATATTAAAACAAAAAACAAAACAAAATCTTTTATCCTCGAATGATGCATTATTTAGATGAAGAAAACTGGTTAGCTTCCGGTCTTGACGGTGTGCCAACCTCTTATAACCTATGCCCCTATTAAAATCCTACCTGTATGTATAATAGATTATTAATAATCATAATTTATAGATACTTAGAAACATATTAGTTGACTCATAAGGTGCAGCTAGGCGGTTTTCATTTATCTTTTTTTATTATTTATCTCAATTCTGTATTTTAACTAGCTGACGTGACAGACGTTGTTCTGTTCAATTTCAATGATCCATACAAAAATCCCATAAAGCACTTTCAGTTTTTCCTAATTTTCCAATTATTCGGGCACTTTTTCAAAAAAATCCTTATTTGGAATATTACGAGCGTATTAAAACGAAAAATAGCCAAATCAGTCCCGCCGTTCTCAAGTGATGCGCATACAAACGGACAGCATTTCATTTTTAATTATATATACAGATTTAGCTTGATGATTTTTTTCTATTCGTTATATAAAACTGACTTATGAACCTAAAAATCGTGACCTATAGATATAATCAAATTGTGAATGCTTTGTTATTGGATCAGTATTTATATTTATGCTAATTTTATGTTTCACATAAATTGTATCTCGATTATTCAATCAATATATTGATTGTTTGATTGTAGTCAGCTCACAGCTGGCTATGGGTTTTCCCAATATTGGTGACCTCAGTAAACAACTGGACAACAACTGGTGGCTCCTGTAGTTTAATTCAGTAAGTCGCTGAAGATTCATACGGTAAGCTGCGGTCGCCAATGTTTTGACGGATATCACTCTAATGACATCATGTTCCGTATTCATACAAAAAGTAATAGAAACAAAACATCATCATACTTTATTCATAACCTATTTTTTGTCATACTCTAGAATTAGCCAAAGTTTAAGGAAACAGCAGTCCACAAAAAGCGTTTTAATTAGAAAATAATTAATTTTGATAATACCCGGATACATTAAAATAATTAATTATACACTTTGTACAATAGATGCATCACGTTGACATCATCTCTCAACGAATTATGTAGGAGTAGTATTGTTATATGGAGGTAAATGTTGTACTGACACATAATCATTATACAAAACAGCAAAAACAGGAATGTGGCGGAACAGAAAGATTACAATGAGGAATTATAAATTCATACTCTGTACAGCATCATATATTCACATAATATGAAAAATTTAAAAATCACCAACAATATTTTTTTACTAACCTACAAGTTAAGTAACTAACCCTATTAGCTCTAACGCTTCGACTTCATAGTCGTTCTGTAAATATGAACCTATAGATGTAAGCCAAAAGTGGTTCAGTGATCATTCACTGAACCACTTTTGGCTTACATCTGTAGGTTTTAGTACTGGAATGTTGGCGTCAGCTCAGGCGGCGGAGCTCCACATCGCTGTCAATGCGGTGAAGCGGTCGACCTCCTCGGACACCGTGGCCTATCCTGCAGCAAGAGCGCTGGACGGATGGCATGGCACGCCAGCATTAACATCATCGGTCGGGCTCTTGTCTCCGCTGGGGTGCCAGCTGTTTTAGAACCCAATCGCTTGGCACGCGACGATGGAAAGAGGCCAGATGGAATGACCATAATGCCTTGGGAGTTGGCGCCATCCCATGGCAACCATTTACCAGTTTCTGTGACAGCTGAACCCATCAATGTTCTCGAACCCATCGTTGTCCCCGAACCAGTTGAACCCTTTGAGTCGAATAGCTGAACCCTTTAATCTCGAGGC
Source organism: Apamea monoglypha (assembly GCA_911387795.2). Taxonomy (NCBI): domain Eukaryota; kingdom Metazoa; phylum Arthropoda; class Insecta; order Lepidoptera; family Noctuidae; genus Apamea; species Apamea monoglypha. The sequence goes on from OU426918.1 coordinate 10,320,787, forward strand.
TAAGTGGTTGTATTAAAATTTGGACCGAAAACTCTTTTTTACTGTCTACCTAAACTCTATTAACTCTAACGCTTTGTCATACTTATAGAATAACTATGACCACTGAATCAATGTTTTGAATTTGGCCTACAACTACAGGCCCATTTGCTTATTTTGGTGAGTGATGCCTTCAGCTTAGGCGGCAGTGCCTGGATTGAACGCCCACTTGGCGCGTTTTGACCCAAGCGATCGATCCTTCTAACAGGTAAACTTTATTTTATTCTTGACTTCTAAATCATTCGCACCAGTGAATAAACGGCAAATTCAAGCAGTTGAGATGAGAATGTGAAAATATATCTTATACTAGTTAAACTATAATACCCATACGAATATTATGTAACTATGTCTACCTTTTTAGGCCTTAACGGCTGAGTGGATTTCGATGAAATTTGGCTCACAGATAGACCATGACCGGTTAGGACATAGGATACTTTTTAAGGCTTATTTATTTTAGTCTTAGCATATACTATAATGTATTTCAGTATATTTCACTGTAAATAAATAACGTATTAGCATAATAAGTTATTTATTTACAGTAAACCTAATGCAAGGTTTAAAGATTCTCAAAAGAATTTTTAAGAATTCTCAAAAAAGACACAAACTCAAGACAAGCCATTTCATCAGCATTTTTATCCGTAAGATAAAAATACATGTGCATTGTAAATATATAACTGTCTAATGTTCATTATTTTGGTTTCTACATAAATTTTGTATGGGTAGTTACTAGTTAGTATTAAGTAAAAACCAAAGATGAATGAACTATGTGAAAGATGATATGGATCTATGGGTGACGATGAGATGACGGCAAAAAAAAAACATGTATGATGATGACGAATTAAATGAGTGCTTCGGAAAACAAGATATTCTCACTATTGCTTATTTACAAAACTGTTTAATTTAAAATCAGTGTGGACTATTGAACTAAGGGGTTTAGCTAAAAACACACACAATATAAAGATCCTACAGCGATCTCAGCAGTGCGATTCAATAAACATCTCACCGTGAAAACTTAGGTGAAGTGAGCGTGGAGTGAGCTGTCATTCCAAATAATGCTAGGGATTGACACTATTGACAACTCACATCAAGCTCACTTCACTTGACTTTTCACGGTGAGATTTTTACAGAATCGACCGGCAGGACAAAGTGCTACTGCCAGGGCCGCGGGTTGTTCGAAAGAGATACCGTGATCCCTGGCATAGGCAACTGAAGGAATACGGGTGGGTTTTAGTCAGTAAAAGTCTGACACGCCCTCCTCCTCCTGCTCCGCCCAGAGCGGGAGAAGTCATAAGATGATTTCCCACCCAGAAAAAAAAAAGCACAAAGTGCTAAAACTATGACAAATGGGCCATGGCTCACAAAGATGTTAGAAATGCACGTGTGCCTCAAAATGAAAATTGTAGAGGCTGAGAAAATAAGTAATAAACTAGGAATACACACACATGTCCATACTCTAAAGCTGATAATCTTCACTCGACTGTATGTAATTTTTTTTTATTCCACGTTTACACGACACTGAAAAAATTACATAGGAATTAATGATCGTCTGCTCTTTTCATTAAATTTTTCGATAATTCGGTAGGCGAGCGAAAGATGGCCGAATCCTGAAATCCAAAATTGTTGGATCGATCACTAAAAAAAAATTTTTTCATTTTTGTTTAATTTTGTGTTCAGAGGTTTCATTTCGAGTGAAAGATGCAAATTAATAAAATGTGAAGAGTCTGATAACTGCTTTATTATGGCTTTAAATGAACTCTTACAAAATATGAGATTTAAATGTCATTGCATATTATTATGGGATTTTACAAGCTTTCACCGGAAGGACAGACCTTGCACCCTATGATAGCACAAAAAGCATCTGCTCATAAATTGTAAAGCATTACACTAGCTATTACACGCGACTTCGTCGCTGTGTATTTTTTAAAATAACCTGTTATTCTTCGGGTCCCAGGCTACCAATCTGTCAAGAATAACGATCGGTTCAATGATTTAGGCGTGAAAGGTAACTTACTTTCGCATTTATAATATTAAGTATAGATTTAGATGATATGTTTTATTTCTTTTTAGGTTTTAAAAAAATTAAAAAAAATATTCCTCTGCACCCCCACTGGTGCATGGGATAGATCATTGGAGAGATTATTATATCGTTTATAATAATCTCAAAAAATCCGATCTCAAAAACATAACTCCAGTTTAATATTTCTTTTGTGGATATACTAACCTGAGAATTAACTTCTAACAGAGGTTATCTTTCATTCCTTTGATAAATAGATTGAGTTAAGATCAAAGTGTTATTGAGATGCCAACGCCTATTGAAAGATCAACACTTCATCCATGTTATATCAACATTACAAATACATATATAAGTAACTGTAGTCGAGGTACTCCAGTATGCCACCAATCCATGCGAGAAAGATTACAATAAGGAATTACTTATAAATTCATATTTAGCTATTTTATTAAGTTGAAGTTTCCTAACCCATGAAAAACAGCTGGCGTCAATTGTTTTTATTGGGTTATTATTTGAAGAAATAATAACAGCGCTAGTCGTGCGATCTGTCTTTAACAAATTAGATACAGCCTCAAATGTATAAAAAAATCACATCAGTCAAGCAAGAAGTTCGATTTGTAATTATTGTGCGCGGTAAAGGGCGTGTTTCTCTTATTCTATGACTGTTCATTGAGTTGAGATGAAGATACCTTCTCATACATTGCTCAAGTGAATAAGGTGAAAAGGAAAAATTAATTCTAGGTAGGTATTGTTTGATTGCGTTACAGAGTGTTAATGCCCATTAAATTAACATAAGGCATTTCTATAACCGTTTTCAGTGCCTTTTAATAGATATACGAGTAAATACATTGGTAAAACATTAGTATACTTCTAACAAGTATTCATATTTTAATTGCCCTCATTACGGATTATCCACTAATCAGGTTCATCAATTGCACTTTATTATATTAATTTCGAAATACTAATTACTTTAAAGTATATAAGCATGTCCTTTTTGGAGAAATGGTATCAGTTTGTAGTTTAAGCAATACATATCGTGTCTCCTCATCACTCCAAAACAACATTTCTTTCAACATGAAATTCGTGAGTATTTCTTTAACTTAGAAATTGTTAATGTACAATACACTGCCTTGAATTCATCGATATTAATAGCGCTTCTTCCAGTTTGTGGTAGCTCTGTCCCTCTTCGCTGTGGCTGCAGCAGCACCAACGACTCCTGATGCTGCTGTCGAAGCGCGGCGGAGGCTGCCAGCGTTGGAGTACGAGGAGATTCACGACGAGTTCGGTCAGTTCGCTCTGCGGTACGTGACGGCTGAAGGCACCGTGGTGTCGGAGCGCGGCCGGCTCGTGCCCACCCGGGACGGCATCGGCCACGTCATGATCGTTAAGGGAGAGGTCTCATACATCGGCGACGACGGCCAGACATACGTCACCAAGTATACCGCCGGGCTCGATGGAACCCACGTCGAAGGCAACCACCTCCCAGTCTCTGTGACAGCTGAACCCTTCACCTCTCTCAAGCCCATCGTTGTCGCCGAACCAGTTGAAGTAATAGCTAAACCCTTTAAACATGTCACTAACGGTTACATTAAAAATTGAATAATCGCCTAAAATCTGTTTCACTATCTTCTTAAAACTTATTAGCTATTCGTTTCGTCATACTTACAGGGTGACTGTGATCACTGAATCGCAGACTTGAATTTGGCCTACAACCATAAATGGTCTAAAAAGTACTGGAATTATAGCCCGACTGTGTTGGCGTCAGTGGCGCCTGGATTAAACGCCTACCTGACGTGTTTTGTGACTAATGGACATATACTGTAGGGGCCGTTTAATGATCGATCTTTAGCAGAATTTTGTTCGTGTTTTTGGCGTCTCAATTATTCTCTTGTAAGGGACTGTCAAGCTTGAAAGACCATGATATGGATTCGACACAATGTAAAAAAATAGATAGATAGATTACAATAATTACAGACTTCCGCAATACATATGTATTTTTTGCTCTATGTTTTTGCGCACGTTTAAAAGATTCATGGTTATAAATTTACAATTAAAATATCAATCAACAGAATAATTTGTGACAGAAATATGAGATATGAGATCAGCCTGCTCTAGTACTGAGGTACAAATGATTCAATGTGTGGGCGACTAGTTATTTATCCACGTGTAATTGCTGAGCTGAAGGCGGAGGCACTACGCACTTGTGAATGTTGGGGGTCTTGTGTCTCTGGTCGGCTGGTGGTGACCGTACAAGTCGTGGGTGTCGCCAAAGGCGTCGTGTGGGTTCTGAGGGCGCGCAAATCCGCATTCAACGAAATACTGGTAACCTTGTTAATCACAGGTAATTTACATTCCTTATAAGACCTTCATTAGTCGCCTACAAAACCTAACTGATTTGATTCCTTATAAGAACATGGGGTGACGTAGCCATTAGTAGGTGTGTCTCGTACTCATTAAGATGTTAGTTAAATTATTTTTCTGTACCGCAGTCGGACTCAGGCGACTAGTTTCGTTCTTTCCTCGATTGCTAAACTCTGCATCATCTGGGTTAGTGGGTTTGTATAAATTTGATGCTCTTGATGTATTACAGAGTACCTATTGCTACAATTTTGCTACTGGTTTTAAGTAGGCTGGCTAAATATTTTTCGAATTATAATTAGTATTACGCCACTTAACATAATGCTTTGGCCGCAGATGTGGCCGGCACGGATACGGAAATGATTTCTTAAATATTATAAGCTCTTTATGAAGTTAATTTAGGTTAAGTGACTTAACTCACCATTCGACGAACCTATAAGAACATTTGTGTTGAAATCTTCAAACGGCTACTTTGAACACAACAAAGGTTTCAATTATTAGAAAAGCAGTAAAGAGATTTACTGCAGGAAGTTTGCATTTAGGTTCAAAGTAAATACGCTGTTAAAAAGCTCATTAGACACTACCCATTAAAGTTGCATGTGTGCGATGCGATGTGACTCCGGTCGCCGCTCAGTCGCACACTGCACACACATTCCTTTCCGTATACTGCTAATGCTTATTATAACTGTAACGTATTGCTGCCAGTACTGCATATGAACGCACGTCGCTATAATCCTGCATTCTAGATTTAAAATAAAGGTTTCCTGTAAAGCAAGCGATAATGTTGCATACTGAATGAAGATTAGCATACAGTGCTGCCAGATGCCTGGATTTAAATTGAGCATATAATCATGTTTGGAATTTAGATAAACTTGCACCTAGACGTGTCTGTGGGCGTTGTGGTTAGTGCAATTTTAGGATGAAGTTGTTAAGATAGGTACCTAACTCTGAGGGAGAGGCTTCAAGATATATTTTAAATATTATTTGAAATTATTAATGCTCAATGTTTCGTCTCGAATTTCAATTACCGTTTATGGCTGTCAGCTCTTATTAACGTACATCACGTTACGTTGTCATTACGCATGTTGTTAAAAATGAACGAGCATGCACGCTACATCTTCCGTACGTCTATCCGTCCGTTTCGTGCGCGGAGTTCCGTATAAACAATGAAAGTGATGCGATGCGCGAGCGGCCCACAATGCGCGATGGTTCTCACGCGACGAAAGTTAGTGACGTAATCACGCGACAACGTGACGGCGTGCGCGCAGCCATTATCATTTTCGATAGATAAATTGCACCTGATTGATGGGTCAGGTAGCTACCGGCGATATAGAGCAGTCCTCTGCCACAAAAAAATCAGGAATGTTATTGATATTTAGGTATTGGAGAAAAAACTCAGGTAGTTTTTGCAAGTTCAAGATATTGATGCAATGTTTTAGGAAGGTGATAATGTCTTCTGACATCCGTGATGTAGAAACTTTATAAACAATATTTTTTAGGCTAAAAACGTTGATTAAGTCATAAATAAAAACGTTAAGATGTTTCATGAGATAGAGTTTTTAATTTATTCTGTTAAAATAATTTAGACATTAATGTTAGTTAGTAATGAACAAAATTATGAAAAAAGTTTATTCGTACCTAATAGTAACTTTTTGCTAGGTATAATTATTTTACTCTATTGTACTATATTGGACTAAAGGATTGTATTTATTCGTGAGAAAATCTGAAGCAAAAAATACAAAGTCATGGCTGAAATTAAATAAAACAAGACGATTTTATAAATATCTATTTAAGATCTAACTTATTACACATTCGATGCTTAGTAGGTAACACTCAACCTACTTCCTCTAAGCGTTTCCATGGCAAAAACCACTCATAAAATATGTATTTTTAAAATTTGTTTGTCTCAAAATTCAGCAACGCGAATACCAACTCAAAAATAACTTAAATTAAAAACATCCCGATATTTTACACTTGCTATTAGATACTTTTTCTAAGAATTGCAGTATTAAATATATATTGCGGTTTATAAATTGGTGCGTGGGATTTCGTTTCCAAGTATGTTTTGAAACATTTTAAGTTTCAAGCCGTTAATATTTGCTGTAAATACCGTGCCGCAAGAAACATAACCATTTCATTATCAATTACTTATTGAACCATGTGTATTATGACAAAATACCTCGCATTAATTTTTCGGTATATTTTTAAGAAGTATGAAGTCAACGTAGGACTTAAATATTTCTAGACTTGATTGATTACTAGGTCGTATTAATTTCTTACGAGGTAAGTTATTATGTATTAGGTAAGCATGTCAGTGCGGCCCTCACTCGCTCACATGGATCAGTCCATTTCGTTCCAATTTGCTAATTTCTGGTTCCGCACCTCAGCAATTTTATATAACGAGCGCAAAAACTTGTATTTTAGCGGCTATAAATAATATATAAGATATGTAGGTAATTGGATACCAGATATATGCACCAGAATATAGATTTATTTACTTGACCTACTTTCAGAAAGTTTTTTTATGAATAATTTGGAAACAACTTTTCTACTTTTTATTATTTTGGTATGTAAATCCATATAGGATAATGAGGACATGTTTTTTTATAGATATCATGGAGGCCAATTGAACCGGTAAAAATTAAAAAAAGAACTTGTTTATTTAAAAAAAATACATGTTACAAGCCAGTAACAAGCATAGTCGACATCGTCTCAGTTGCCAAAAAGGAAAAAATAAATAAATAAAAAAGCACGAGTGACACAAAATTTACATAAAAGAAAATAATAAACCACTGAAAAAGAAAACAAGTAGATTTCCGTTTTTTCTAAACCAGGGCAAGATTCACGTGATTGGAGGCGCGCATGACTAGGCCGCTAACTAAATTGACATGTCCGTTCGGAAGTCCAATACATTAGCATGTATTGCATCGTCGTTACACAATAAGCCTCTTGCACAACTTACCGAGACGCTTCGGCATGTGCTGAAATGTTATGTGCTTTCTAATTGTAATCCTGTACTGGTACACAAACAAAAATCTCAAGTAGTCGCCTTGAATTCTAAGTACCTGCTTGATTAGCTTTGGTCTAGTTTATCCGAGTGAGTCATCGTCGTTAATTATTTATTTGGGTAAGGTATCTTTCGCTGTCTGAATAAACTTTCGTAGACTTCTCCTTTAAGGGGGGTAAGCTTTTTTACTTTTTATAGGATTGAGGACTGATTATAATTGAATTGAACAATGTAAATATTAATGTATGTGATTTAAATATGTTTTGTGATTTAAGTTATGATTTTTTTTCAATTTGTTTTGTTACTAACATTATTCTTAAGTGTACATACTAACATAAATATGGATCACTGGGTCTGACGTAAATAAAATTATTATTAATAATACATTTATACATTTTTTGTTCTATTTGTGGCTATTTTTTCATAGTTTTTTTTTTTTTTTTAACTTGTTTTATGCTTTTTATCCGAGGTTATTTCTCGGATAAAATTATCCGGCTTTGGAAAAAGCAGCCCTAGGTATAAAGTAAATTAAATTTACTTAGTTACGTTTTTTTTTCAATTTGCAGGTCAGTGTCAGGTCGTACGTTGATTAAAAATATGATCCGCGACCGTAACAAATATGACTTTACAGAATTATAATCGTCATTGAAATATTTTATATTTTCATTCACTGCCTTGTGTTGTTTCAAATCAACCAAGCGGTTTGTATTGCTATTCTTATGACTCGAATGTGTATTAGATAATAGACTAGGTAACCTTAATAAAATATATGTAGGTACCCAATAATACCAATGATACCCAATAATACCAATGATACCATCAGCATGTCATATTGGTACATTAAATTGTGCAAAATCACGTTTACTAATAGCCTACACATCAATTTCATCGATATTGGTGCTTATGAGTTTATGATCGGTAAACGGACTAAAATTTTGAAATATAATGTCGATATTTTTGCAACATGAGTTGTCGCAAACAGCGGTTGTTAAACGCTATTTAACGCCATTACATTTTGCCTGCGATTTCATCTGCGTATACAGGGTCAAATTAAATTAGCGAGCGAAACTCCGCAGACGTAATGTGTATCGATATCTGAACATGATAGAACATAAAAGAAACTAGTTTGATAAAAAAAAATGTTTCATCTGCCACAGGTACGTAGTCACTTGATATAGGTATCAGTTTAAAAATCTATTCTTTTTCTGTGTAAACTTCACAGACGTGATGGGTATCGATATCTCAACACGATAAAAAAAAAAAGAAAACAGATTTTCTCAACTCATACTTCTAGTAACAACACAGCCAGTAGTCCGTGAACGACAAAAAAAACATCAAGTCTTTTGTGTTTTTATTTTATCGTGTTTATGCAGAGTTTCGCTAGCTAATTTATTTTGACCTCGTATAAAAATATCGGTTGAACATTTTGGGTTGGTTGTTTGTTTGTAAAATCCTATGTTATCGTCGATTATTTAGATAGTAAGTAACTGTCTAATAAGAAACAGACATCTTCCGATAAATATGTTTCTTTTTTCAGTGTTTAAAATTGTAAGGTGCATATGATGTCTGCAAGTCAGTATCTAATTGATAAAGATTATAGAACATCAATCAATCAACTCAGCCTATCGCAGTCCACTGCTGGATATGTCCAGCAGTGGACTGCGATAGGCCTATGGGCCTCTTCCAGACTTCGCCACAACACCCTGTCCTCCGCCTTCCGTATCCAGTCTACCCCAGCCACCTTCTTTAGGTCATCCGTCCATCTAGTTGGGGGGCGTCCCACACTACGCTTGGAGATACGCGGTCTCCACACATAACTAGCATCATAGAACATAACTATTTTAATTGTGGCCATTACATTAATCTAATTTATATTTTTTGCATAATTTCACGTGAGAATGTGGCAATGAGCCAAGTTATTGTAATACTCTGATTATTTCTGTATTTCCCACCTTTCTCCTTCATAATTATGTATGCGCCTTACGTTTGCGCGTGCGTAACAATGTTACTCGGCTTGACGTAAAGTACTAAATGGTCTGTCTGCCTGTCTGTCAAACTCTTACTAATTATACAAATGTATATTATATAATTCATTCTTCTATATTTCGCGTACGGTATGAGTGGTGGACACTGCACAGGTTGCGGAATCAGGCCGTGTAAGGGCGACAGGACGGGAGGCAAGCTGACCACTTTCACCCAGTTGCGTTGTTTAAATTGTCCATAAACAAACGCTGTACGAAAGCCACGGTTAAGCCTTGCACGACTGACGTCTGATTATGAACAATGTCATACACGTAAACTTTGACGTAGATCGTGACCAAACCGTCAAAAGAGTCCTATTAAAACTATGTCGAAACTTGTTCGCATCCTCTTCTGATGCATTATTTGATAAATACGTGAACGTTGAATCACTTATGAACCTGTTCAAATTAGAGCTCAAAAACAAAAAAGTTTTTATGTCCATATCGTATCTCGAGCACGGATAAATCCTAAGATCATTATAAAATTAGGGTTCTGCATAATGACGGCAATTGCCACAGATACAAGATATCGTGATCAACTCATAGTTCCTTGCTCCATCAGTTACAGAGCATGGCGATACATATAAGGTACTGCAGCGCTACATTGCCACAATTTACCAACAGTGCTCGAGATTGCAATCTACATCGCACAGTTGGTTCATAAATCAAATGGCTGGTGGAGTAACCCGTATGGTTTCGGCTTTTATTGACGCCAATGACAATTGATTTCAAATGGTTGACTCGATGGTGTAACAGAGTAATTTTGTATGCGATAGCTTAAGATATACGGATCATGGTTTAAAGATGCTAATACATAGATGTTATCTATCAGAGGCTTACCCACACGGCACATGGATTAGGTTAGTTGTAATCTGCAGACCCACTGCTGTTTGTAAGACACGAGGATTGCTTAGTTCGATGTTATCGTTGTAGATTTTTACTGCTGTTGTGTGAACTATAGCAAATGTAAGGATTAAGGGAATCTACATACAGCCTTGGCTTGGCCTTGGCTTGGACTCTACATTGTTATTCTAAAGAATACACGTAAAACTAACATAGTTATTAGGTATGCTCATAAGAAAATTATATATTACAAAGAACTAGTTAAAGCTTAACCAACTGCAAAATAAGTTATTTGTAAAAATAATATCCTGGTTTTACCTAAGAATCGAGTCATGACCTCGACCTCAAAGACTAGGTACTCGTTTATTGTTACAGACGAAACACGTACAGTGTTACAACTTAATTCTACAATAGGAAGTTATCGCGTGGTTTACGCATAATGATATATGCATGCGATTTGTCTCGACAACCAACGTGCCGTAATCATTAGTTCTCTCCGCCTGACATTGAGCAACGTTCACACTTGTGAGCGAAGCCTTGAGTATCAGATGGGTGAATTTTGTGAACAAGGCTTTATATTGTTTGTTCAGCCGGTGACCTATAGCTGTATCTCTGATAACATTGTTTTGTTCCAGATATGAATATTTCACATATTGCCGCATGGTCCGTTTGTTTTAGTATCTCTGTCAGAAACGAAATACTGTCATTGTTGTTTATGAATGCGGACGGTAATTATAATTTTAAATGAGAAGTTCAGATAATGATTAAATCTCATGGTATAATATTACAGGGCGTCGATTACAAACATGTCGTCCCTACGATAAGTGATATTTATGAAAAACATATGGCAGTCCGTGGATGCGTAAACAAAACGATTGTTTTACAAGATAACACGATTTAGCTTTTACAGTCATTCCGGGAAACTAAAAGCTCTTCCTACAATTACGTTATATGAATGTAGAATTATATAAAACTAGCTTCTGCCCGCGATTACGTCCGCGTAAAATTTCTCGTTTCCCCGACCCACCCTGTCGCATCGCCTACTAGCGCTATTTTGGTTTTGCCCGGCTCCTAAGTGTCTTAGCGTGACGTTAAGTAGCCTATAGCCTTCCTCAAGAATTAGGCTATCAAATACAAAAAGATTTTTCCTACTTTAAATCCGACTCGTAGTTCCAGAGCTTAACGCGTTCAAACAAATAAACAAACTCTTCACCTTTATTTTTCGTATAAGTAAATAGAAGATAGATAATAAGTGCATGACAAGGTAACAAATCGTTTTAGGATTTTTCACATACTAGATATGAATGTGCCATGGTTACTTTAGATACCTAATAATAATATTATGGTTATTGCAAATAGGCACGACTGTTTTATAACGCCAGAGCCTAATTTGACTAGTGTAATTATCTTGTATTCTCATATAGTAAAATGCCAAATTATTCACAAATATAAAATTTATTTTAAGACATGACCATAATATTTTACTATTATTATTACTACTTCATTATCATCTTAATAATATGAAACATCGCAAAAACCGACTCCTTAAAGGTCAGTTTAGTCTTAAAAATTATAAACTAGAGATTAGAAAATTTAATATACCTACCTAATGAAATCTTAATCAAGATTTAGATTGCATTTTACAAAATGAGTCAGTTTTTTGTTTTAGCAATACATTAGCAGACATTTACTAGATTTATTTGTTATTCTTGTGTCTAACTATTTTACATACCCACCATTCTCGTTTGATTCTTACCAGCAGCGGGGCGGATCTGTACTGTCATATGGGTTCATATTATTGGATTTGCTAAACAGCAACTTTGCAAACGAGCGGCTCGACCAAACGTTTATTATTTTTTTTTTTTTTATAAACGTTGCCCCATACTAGGAATTTCTCCTGTATCGTGGGTGCGTTTACAAACATTTAAACTCACATGACAAACACAACACACGCACATGTTTTAAAAAATTGAGTTTAATAAAAACTATAATAATATTTGGTCTCTCGTAGGCCTTCCAAAGGTCGGACTCCAGGGTCCTAAGTTATGACAATTCACAATATTATAAACGAGCTCCGTCGAGCTATGGATATATGGATCAAGGTCTGAAATAAAGTAATTTTATTTTATTTATTTTTTTATATCTATCGGATTACTTCTGTAAACGTACCTACCTACTGGGTTCCCAGCATACTACTCCCTACCTCATCAGCAGAAATTATAAGTTACAGCTAGTATTTACCTAAGCATTTGTCACATGTCTTAAGTGTAGCTTCTCCTTATCAGTCCACATATCAAGTAAGGTGGGCGCAAATAAATTGCAACTGTCATGTAGTACCTACCTATTTGATTGAACGTGGGTACTTTTGGCGAAGACCTTGTGATAATCTATTGTGTGGTCTCCTTGGCAAGGCGTTCGCGCTCGAACAAGAATGGTCGAGGCAAATGTGTTATTATTTGCCTTGTTTCTATCATTTAAATAGCCCATAGAGATGTAGATTACAGATGGGAGTTTTATGCTAAGTCCGCGACAGTTGCATATAATTGAAAAGTTCTGGTGTCTGTCCGCCTGCGGGGTAATAGCGTAACACACTGTCAGTAGCAATGGCTTTCATTTTGACAGTTCAACAACATTCTTTGTGTCATTGACGTTGTTGAGCTGACAAATTTTTAGAACAATTGAAGCAATGGGTTGGCGCTATCTTTCAAAAAGTTTCAGATTGTGAATGAAATAGTGTTACGCAATTGGGGTGTGAAAAAAAAAAAAGTCATTGTTAGCCATCTATATCATCTATTCATCATTAAAGTCTAATGCGGTCTTTAACATACATTACGTGAATAGTGGCTACGTCATGTTTAGTGCCGTGTCCACACGTAATTAGTGATATAAACACTATAAATGCGAGTTCTTTGAGACCGCAGCTGCTCAAAGAACTCAAGCTCAAAACATTCAATAGTGTCCCTACTAGACACAGTATTGAATTTTGAAAAGTCCGGGCTTTTTCCTTTTTTAATTTTCTTTTTTCAGTATTTCAGCAATCATTATAGTTTATGAGTATTACATCAGTAAAACCACATCATCATGTTATAGAACAAAAAATTCGAAGGCATGTGACGTCTAGAAACCCGCACTGGGCCCGCGTGGTAGATCACGGCACTCTCCCTCTCACGGAGAGGAGCCCTGTGTCCCAGCAGTGGGGACATTATAGGCTGATTATGCTACATCAGTAAAATATGTCATCATTCATCATTCGCTTGCCTTTGTCCCAATTTATTTGGTATCGGCGCAACATGTTTTCTTCTTTCATACTTCTCCATTAGTAACCGCTAATGGCCGTCGACGACGTCGACGACATCTCGGTAGTCAACCCCTTTCTAGACATATCAAATCAGTGCTGTTCTGTGGGTCCACCGTAGCATAGCATCATCATGCTGAGTGGAATCCTTCTTGTCAGTCACATGCAGCTACCGACTATTTCTGTTCGGTGCTCGTGGTTACATATCTATTTTGTTTATTTTTCTTTATTATTCGGGTTAACTGATCTTTTTGTATGCTCGTGTTTCTGTGACAAATGAACCTATTTTTTTATACCGTCTCTCGCAAAGTCCATCGTTTCTTTGGCCTTCCGTTACTCTTATAGCCATTCACATTCATACTCAAAATATTACTATGTTCTAAAAACTGGACAACAAGGCCGGACAAAGACCAGACTTCCGTCTGGACTTTATCGATGGACATGTCCGGACAAATCGAGACGGATGGAAACCCTAGTGGCGTGCTCCACGGCCCACGATGTGCAATGTGACCGACCAATGCCCACTTAACTGCAGGCCTTGACTTCACCGCTTAAAAAAACATGATTTTCTATCCTATTTATTACAACGGTGGTCAATGAAGTGCTTCATTTGATTTAATATAAAAAGTTAGCGTTGACGTTGACCTCTATGCCTGTTAGTGTTCGTTAATTTTAACTGAAACATCGATTTTTCGATCCATTGGGTACATTCAATATGATAATCTTAGCACAGACCCATTTTTTTATTATTTATCTAATCTATTTTGGAGATACGTGCGAAGGAATTCCTTACATACATAACAAAACAATTTTGTTTGTTTCAACCCCTTTTCGGTAGGTAAATGCTTTAGCAACATACCGTTGAACGCCATTTGATCTCATTATGCACATGCATTTCTATGATAATGAGCTTTCCTCAAGCTTATGTGTAAGCTCAAAGGTATGCGAACCAAGTGAATAGTAGTTTGACACGTAGGCGACCTTGCTTGCATTCTTTATGGCTCCCTAACTTGTTCAAACGTCACCAGCTGTTACAAGCCATTTTGTTTGCCAAACTTGATCTGTCAGTGCAAGTTACAGGAAACTAAAAATAAAAATCAAGGCAAAAATGAAATGCAGATTTAGAAATATAAAATATACGGGTTTATTTGGTCTGCAAAAACGACACGGAAAAAATAAGGAATTCAATATCTAATAAATAACTGCACTATAATTTTATATGCAATCATGTGTCATTCTCATTACATACGGCCTTAGGCAATACCTAATCAATATTAATGAGTTCTTACGATTATACATAATAGTAAAATATGATCCAATAATACCCCAGAGAACAGCGAAGTGTGATATTTTTTTATATATTTCCCGCTAGCGTTCATGGCTTGCAATAAAAGCTGCGCTTGCGACCTAGACCGACATGCGACGGTCATCTGTTAAAATATAGGGACAACTAGCTTCCAAGTGCAAGTTTAATATTAATTGATCGGTAAAACGGAATAGCGTGTATTATTCTAATTAGTTGGCATAAATACTCGTAAATAACATACGAGTATTTATGCCAACTAATATAGGACCAGAACAAATCGACAAATTATTCACAATCGTTAATGACAAGTACTGAGAGTGATAAGCCTCAATGTTAAAATTAAGTCTTATTTTCTTCCTATTTATGCTAATTGTAGATATTGATCGCCGGACTAGGGCACGGCGCAAATAGATTAATTTTAGTATTTTATGCATTGATTAAAAATAGTCAATGATTAAAGGCTGGGATTTTAGGAATTACACTTTCCTTGACAGTATCTGGACTTCCATTAAGCCCGGAATTTATCCATAGTCAATATGCTTGTGTGCCGTAACAACTTCTGATGGGTGAATACCATAATGGCATGCCAGCTACTTGCATACTTTTGTGCAAGTTAGAGGTATGTGTGTTCCGGGCTTTACACAAGTTAAAAAGGTAACAGAAAGTCGACTTGCAGATGCAGTGAATATTTCTACAGTTCAAGATAGTTGCAAACGTCAACTTGGGCAATAAAACTTGCTTGTGGGCAGTTTGGGATTTACATAAGTCAACTGGAGCAACAAACGAAATGCCGCAAACGTCAGTGCACTTTCGCTAGCCTCGTCTGTATCCAGCATTATCTACACATCATATTTTGATTGCGTGTATTGTATTGCAAACGATCTTATTCTACTTATAATAAACATCAATGACGAAACAATAAAATAGTCTATTGCAAGAACAAAGTATTTACAAATAATGTAATTAATAATTATGTAACAATGATATAATTGCGCGAGTATGTGTATGATTTCATTTTCATTATAAAACTATGGCTGGCCCAGTGACGCACGATAATAATATAATTGTTCTTATTTATGGCCATGGCGCCATTACGGGTCTTATACAATGACAGCCTGACCATAATCTTGTTAATTATAAGTGTTTGTAATCGAACATTGCATACCAATTTAAAATAATCTCAATCAAAATTTTCTAGTATTACGTGGAATTCTGGACATAGGGAATTGATTTCGTAACGTAAATTACATCTGTACCTAACTCTGTCTAGCTTTAGTTTATTGATACCTACTCAATAAACTGGCAATTGTATTTTTAATACATACTTTGTCTCATCATTCTCTTGCTCTTATCACAATTTATTTGGGGTCGATGCCAAATGTCTTTTTCTTCCATACTTCTCTATTAGTCGTCCTCTCGGTAGTCACTCCGTTTCTAGCCATGTCATCTTTCACACAGTCCATCCATCGTTTCTTTGGTTTTTCCCTATAGCCACATTCATTCTCAAAACTTTCCTGAAGACATTTCCGCATCAGATGTCCATACCGTGACAACCGATTTCCACACAACTTTTCTGTCACCAGTGTCACTTTAAAACTTCCTCTTATAATTATACTCGTTTCTTATGCTATCCATTCGCGTAACACCACGCACCCCTCTCATCATCATACATATGTCTCTGATCTCATAATATCTTGTAACAATAAGTTCAGGGGTTAGGTGTATGATTTGCAGATTCCTTGTTTCTTTGCAACCTGTATTCAGTACGCACGGCTACACATCAAGCTATACAAAACCAGTATAAGCTGCCTTCTGATTGTACGAAAAACCTATACAATGCGAGGTCAGTTAAAACTGGAAATGCATAGCTTGATGTGTAGCCGTGTGTACATGGTTCGAAACGAACGTGTTGGTATTTTTGATCGGTTTAAAAAAAAATGCTTTTCCGGTTTCTTCTCTAGAATCATGTCATTGTGGTGAATTCATGATTACAGTTCGTGCGTCGATGTCCCTGCCACCCTGTATAGTTTTCATCATACCTGCGTCTGTGTACGTTGATCGTTGAATCAGTCAATACTTCAATAGCCATATTAGGTAACGATTTCTAAGCAAGTTTGGCGTGACATCCAGGAAACGTTTAACATAAAAAAGGTTGAGACATGAGGAACTCCACATGGCGCCTTGTCTCTTGCTAAATGTTCCTACTTTCACTTCGAATCTCTAATCCTGTAATTAACATTAATTGTTGACGCCTTGAATTAAAATGATTTGCAGTTAGCACATACGTAACTACAAACAGAATTGTAGTTAGAATATGTACCAACTAAATTGTTGCTAACGATTGTCACCGTTAAATTCCATTGACTGGACTGGATTAAATATTAACCTCTCAGGGACAAAGAGCTTTCTGGTGTAACAGATTCTTGGATGTCTCAAAACAATACGGTTTGTTTTTAGATAACATTGTTACTCAATTGTTTGAGTCAACAGTAGTTCAGGTCAAATAAGAGCATGTCAAATGTTTCCCTTTATAACAATTGTTTTATTTTACTAAGTCGATGTCGTAGAGAAACATTTTTAAGTCTACTTCAAAGTTGTACGAACACAATTAGAGGAACTTGATCTCTAATATATTACTTTAATAGCCTGATGACGACGATAAGTTCAACATAACTACCCATTATAGTGGGTTTCTCAAAAAAAGTAGCCATGAGAACATTTGCCTGTTTAATTGCAATTGACGTTTCACTCGATTTTTTGTTTTAAAACCTCAAACCGTGAACATTCGTTGTCTGTAATTGATTGAAGGAAATAACGCTGTTATTAAGTCTATGAAGAATGGCTTTCGCCAACTTCTTGTGGATGAATGACCACGTCAGAAATAATTGTCGATCAAACAGCAAGACGTCTATTTGAGTTCAAAGAATCCACAATACGATGACTTTTTGTTTTGTTTGTCATAGTAAACTATTTAGTAATGTCAGGTGCATTACCAACTGCCTTTTGTCGTTAGCGATCCTAAAAAAAATCAACTAAAGATCGCTTTTTTTAAATCCAACTAAGTACTCGAAGTCGAGTAGCATCATTGCGTTTCAGATATTGTGAAAATCACTATAGCCTTGCAGGTCAATTAATTATTGTGTATAAGGCTGATAATCCGTATCCAGTAGGTACACCAAACAGCCAGCCAGTCTTTTTGTAGCCAACTCCACACAATACTGAAGTAACGTGGGCAGTTTCGAATTAAAACGAATGCTCAACTTAATATGAATGCGTATTTCGTCAAAATATGTTTGATTCAAGATTATATAACAGTCAGCGCAATGATACACATAAAATTATACTGGCAGTCGAGTAATCTGTATATTTCAAATTATATGACGTATTTGACGTTAAGTGTGCTATGGAGAAATGCTAATAAGATTGGGTTGCCATTGAAGGCTCATATTTTCGACACTTGAAAACAAATATTTTCATTTTTATGGCACTACTGTGTGTAGTTTCAAGGAATTTGTAAATATTAGTAAGTAAGAATGACATGAAAATATGTGATTTTGTAGAAGGTTTTCAAAATAGTGAGTAGCAGTTGAGCTAGAAAATGTCTTTCTTTTAGAAAATGCATTCAGGAAGTGTTTTATTTAAAATAGGCCATGGCCATTGACTTTGATCAGTGACATTTAGAGAACAAAACCTCTTTTGTTTGACTGTTTGACACAGAACCATGGAATTAGTGTGTACTATATAGCACAGAACCATGTGGCCATGTAAAACTAAGCACGTAGCGTTATCGTTGCATCTAAAGCTACCATCTAGTTTGAACTGTGAAGCAATACGTAGCATAGATATACCTGTGTCTGTGGCCTTGAAAAAAAAAACCACTTATGCTCCGAACACGGGACTACATAAACAAAATTAGTGGTTTTGCAACTAGGTCATAGCACCCATAGATACTCGTTTTATGTAAAGTTAGTGGGTGTATCCTATTGGTCAGCGTGAGAGTCGTAGCCAGCGAACGGAGTAAATGAATACTTGTTGAATTAATCAGGGCTATTTATTTATTTTATTTATTTATTTTATTATTTATGTACACACAGTAAAACACATAAGGATAAGACATTTAAAATATGAGTACAAAGGTACTGCTTATTTCTTAAGAAATTTCTTCCAGCAGACCTGCGAAAGGAGAAGTAAAAAAGAAATGTAGACAATAGTGTGTGAGAACAAGAAGAGAAAAATATGAATATGTGAAGTCTAAAACTAAAATATAAATATACCTACACATATAATGCAAAAAATAAATAAATACATAATTATACTTAAATAAATACATAAACCAAAAATATATAATCGTATATATATATATATAAAAATACTCACGGTATAGAGGAAAGGTAATGCTCTTTTAGTCGACATTTAAATAGAGAAATAGTTTGCAAATCACGAATGCTAGGCTACTACTGCAATAGAATCAAGAATCGATTGATTGAATCATTGAATCGTAACTTTTAATCAGGCTTATCGTAGATCAAGAATTATAAACGCGTGGCATATTAATAGGCTATAACGCACCTAAGGGATATTTGTAATCAGGAAGTTTTACAATTCCTTATGGAATATTTTGGCCCCTCGTATGTAGTGTAGGTATGTGGTATGTCATCATGGGTTTTGTTGTCACAACATGTTGTTGCCATGGACATGTTGTGAATTCTGATATTGATAGAACGTGAATGTTTAATGCTGAAGGTCAAACAGGTTTTAAAGACACGTGGCGGTAGGAATAGGATGCTTAATATCAGGCACCTTTGCAGAAAAATCTTGCTATTTCCCGAATTAACCTTTTCTCATACAGCACTCTAATATCAGCACTGTATCAGCCAACACAACAAGTTAAGAGTCATTAACAAAGGAGCAATTCTCGTAATTTTAAAAAGGTTCACAGTCTGATCTCAGTCTCAATCTGTCAAAAATACCTCTGATTTCCCTACATTTTTGACCAGTTTTTGAAATTTGTTTGTCGCTGAGATGAGACTGCGGCTAGATTTTGAACGTTTTAAATTACGAGAGTTGGCCTTCTGTAAAGACCCCAGGTTCACAGTTATCACAACAACAACCTTTCTTGAATGACATAACACATTACGAGTACCTTACTCTTAATACACGAACTGATAGCAATGGACGTTACAAGTCAAACCGCATCGGCAACCCTGCAGTCGTGCGTTGCGCAACCATCAGTTAGTTGCTCGATAACTTGCTCCACATTCGCTCTTTGTCTCGGAGCCCCAAGTACTGCCCGACTGGCCACTAACCTGTATAGCAGTGTAATAACCAACTTTTATACCATAGCTATCTTAGTCTTGTATGGCGTCCTTACGTAAACGATCATTAGTATTACTTCTCACCATTATACATTTCAACGCATTTCGGGAATTGTAAAGCGTATGAATTTTAATTGGCGCGTTTATTTACGCGAGTGTATGTTTCAATCTTTACATAGCATAGCTTTCACAGGGTTTCTTACCAGGAGAATAGTGTTGCGTCGCCAACATTTTTTGCAAGACTGCGGATTTGCCACCCACTGCGTAGATTATCTAACGCACAACTCCTATTTATGGTAACAAAGGTCTTTTAATTGCACAATAAGTTTTATATTACAAAGTTCGCGTAATCGTAAAAGTGTGTCACATCACCATCGCTATTAAATTTAGATTTTATAATACATTTTAATATCGCTAAATGCAAAAAAATACATAAAATATAGTAAATAGGTACCTACATTGTCATTGAAATGGTGGCCGATTATCTAATGAGAAACTAGTCCATTTCGAGTTTCGAGACAGTGCCGCTGTGAGTACATAAGAAGGCCAATTCCCGTAATTGAAAAGGTTCAAAATGTAGTCGCAATCTCATCTCAGCGACAATCAATGTCAAAAACTTGTCAATAATGTAGGTAAATTAGAGGTATTTTTGACAGATTGAGACTGAGATCAGACTGTGAATAATCTGAAAATTACCGGAATTGCCCCCCCCCCCCGATCCTATTTTGTATAGGACCTACATATCTATAGGTATTTAAAATCATCAATGTTTGCATAGTGTTTTGATCTTGAATTGGTTTGTATTTGTATCCATACATGAAACATCAAACTTATAGGATCTGAGATCATTGGAGAGCACTTAATAGATACATACTTATAAATAAGAGAAATCTCGGAATCAAATGAGGTGAGCAAACTTATTTAGCTGTTAATGCTTAGCCAACTGCAAAATACAGGCAGTAGTTGTCGAGAGGCAATATTTTTTGAAATGCTCAGTCAAAAGAACACGGTCGCAGCAAATGAAGACTAATCAAAATCACATTAGATCTTGTAAAAAGTATTAAGTATGAGGAAAGTTTACAAAATAAGGCCCTTGTGACGTAATGCCTGACTCACTCGTATATTTTTATGAGCTCTTCTAGCTCCAAAAGGAATGGAAGTCCGAAGGAATGCTGTCTCTGTGGGCTGCTTTAACTTGGACTTACCTTACAAGTTACAGGTAGACCAAAGATTTAGTGGTTAAAGTAACAAAATACATGGTGTAAGGGACATCGACGCGCAAACTGTTACCCTGAATTCAGCACATGATTGACCACCACCAAAATATAAGGAAAATCAATAAAAAAAAAAATCTGTGGAAAATTTCGACGTTGGTGAGTCTAGAATCTTGTACTTTAGTACAACATTCATTTTCATGGTAACAGCTTTCGTGTCGCAGGTTCTTTTTTACCTTCTTAGGCACAGAACCGAAAAAGACAAATCTAAACATTAATGGCATTGGAAACATGATACGAGAAAATATTTAAATTAGTTTTAGTCTCATCAAATTGCACTAATTCAGGACCTGTTCCACAAGGTCGATGATCTAAAAACGACCAGATGTCATTCTTTAGCACAGCTTCTTAAAAAACATGAGATATGTAGTTAGAGCGACTAATTACTAAAAGAACCGACAGGTCATTTATTCGCGTCAGATGGTCAATTTACACGCTAATTATTCACTTAGCGACTGTTTTATGAGCACACTCATTATGTTTAATCATTGCCACGAGATCATGGTATAACAAGGTCAACATTCTGGATTTTAGACTCTAACTTTGAAAGTCTCAGAAGAAAAATGTGAAGTTTTGGTTAACCTGATGGCTACTTTTGTGAACCCGACCTTAGAACAAAAATTATACTTACGTAATTAAGTTACGAAGTAAAAACTAATAACGTTGGAGGTAAATGCGAGGCTGGTTGTGGGTTTTTGAATTCAATTGTTTTTACGGGACCTTACTGCACCATATAAGACTTTGACGAATTTAAAATGTGTCATCATAAGGATACTGACAAGGTACTTGCAATTCGGTCTGATTCATTGTCCATATTGGCTGGATATCATGGCTGGCCAGAACTATACCTACAGCATGAATATGAATCAAATCAGCAGGAAATTGTAAAAACTAAATTAAATTTGAGTCGGCAAAGTAGCGGAACAAACTTGTCATTAGCAAGCCATACGTGTTCCTCACTTTTCCTTATTATCTGGAAAAACTGGATAGCTGACAAACAGATGAAGGGAAACCGACGTAGGAACGTGTTTATACGTTTTTACTCGAACTTATCGTTCGGGATCTAAGCGAACACGAGCGTAGGTATTAAGTTTTATCTAACAACAATATCAATGCGTAATCACCGTGAGTGTAAACAATCTCACAAGAATGCGCATTGTGTCGGCAACTTGGACCACTGACTTCCGAATGCACGTCGGGAGCAAATCTGTGCGAAAAGTTCTTTTGCACCATTGTTCGGTACCTGCGAACAGGTGTAGTTAATTGGACGTGGGTATAGAATCGTGTATTATGTTGTACGGTGGTTGGCTGTTGTTACATCTCCTTTTGTGTTCGAGTGAAGGCTCGGACGGAGTTATTCTCGGGAAAAGAAACGCTTGTGATTTGAAAATGACTAATGAACACATGCGTTAGCGGTTTGACGTAACAATCTTATGGAACCTTATGGTACACACGGCGACATATCAAGCTATACATTTTCAATTTAAGCTGACCTCGCATGTATAGGTTTTTTCGTACAGTGAGATGTCAGCTTATACTGGAAATGTAGCTTGATATGTAACCGTGCGTACTACTAACTTTTTGGTACTTACCAGAAGTAATTTTCAAATGATGTCAGATTTTGTTTTTCTTTGGAACATGTTAAAATGACGTGGAAGGATAAAGTATAGTGTGGCATCATAATACAACTTATTTGCCATTTTAGGCCGACTTAAAAACAATGCGTCATGGTGCTAACTTAGCTTTAACTACCTAAAAAAACTGACACGTAGGAAAATTTAAACAAGCGATAATCCCGATTTGGTAGTAAGGCTGATGTTGTATTTCTTAGAAATGGTGATTAATCAGAGCTGACAGTTGTAGGCGTAGGTTGAGCCTAAGTAGAAAAACTTTAGACGTTAGGCAGTTGGTAGTTAGTAAGGTGCCTATCGAAGACCGGACGCGCTGCTAAACGAGTCATTGGGGCTACTATTAATAACGTTCTTAAATGAAAAACACACGTGATAAGTTACAAAACAACTAAATTAATTTCGGATCAAATACTATTTTAATTATTATCAGAGATCAACAGGTGTTGCGGTTCTCGATTCACAAAATATAATTGTATCTACTCATCCTTGTAGTACCGGATTAACATTTAATACAGGAAATACCAATTGTGTAACACTTATATAATCTTATAACCGAAATCAAGTTCCATTACGTGGAATTGGGTCCTGTACAAGTATGTCGGTAATTGCAAGTAGATATTGTGAACATTGGAACATGTTACTTTCACTCTTAAAGCGTGTGACAAGAAAATAAAGTTGCTAGAAATGCTTCATAAATGTATTTCCCAATCATAAAGTAAAGGGCCGGTTTGAGGGGCTTTGATTACGACTGTTGTACCGTACCTACTTGTTTTTTATTTGTGTAGCACACTTTTAATTCGTATTCATTACTGTTAACGTATCCTATCACCCTTTCACTGGATCATGACGAATAACCAGTAACCCTGTTTTGTTTAATATACTTATTCGCCATTTCTTATCAGGTGTAGTCAGATAGGAAATGTCGAATCCATCTAGCTTATTGTTTTTATAATATGACATTTAAAACTGATTTAGATACCTATTTACAGAAGAAACAATATCATTTCATTTCCTAAGCGGACTAAGGGATAATCTGTGCTAAGGGATAATCTGTGCTAAGAGATAATCTGTGCTAAGGGATAATCTGTGCTAAGGGATAATCTGTGCTAAGAGATAATCTGTGCTAAGGGATAATCTGTGCTAAGGGATAATCTGTGCTAAGGGATAATCTGTGCTAAGGGATAATTTGTGCTAAGGGATAATCTGTGCTAAGGGATAATCTGTGCTAAGGGATAATCTGTGCTAAGGGATAATCTGTGCTAAGGGATAATCTGTGCTAAGGGATAATTTGTGCTAAGGGATAATCTGTGCTAGGGGATAATCTGTGCCAAGGATGCTTGCACAAGTCATATCTTGGTATTATTTCTGGTACTGGTAGGACCGACCAATAAGCAGACAACCTGCTTCGTTTACCTACACCCACTAGACTACCGCATACATTATAACTTATAACACAAAGCATCCGTAAATCTTCATTCGTGTCGATGACACGTCCCACATTTTTTCAGCCCAGTATGTTGTATGTGGAGTTTTTCAATTGCTGTAACATCATCAACATAGCATCATTATGTTATGGCAATGAAAAAACTAAAACACGGCTCATAAATTAAAGAAAGAAAAACAAGAAGCTTAATGTTCAATTTTATTATTTTATTTTATTTTAATTCAGAATCGTATTGTGCTTACTCAGGTATCTAGATGTTATTTAAATAAACGCATTCGTGAGAGATAAAAAGTCGCACCTACCATGATTGCTACTTTACAGTTATAAATTGAACTGAAAGGCAATGGACTGAATCCGGAGTTAGTATGTATAACTGAATTATTACCTACTAACATTCAACAGTAGCTTCTAATACATACAAAAAAAACTTGAAAAACCTAACGTTTTTGTGTGATAACAAAATTGGACATTCGATCTAAGAATATTTTCAGCAATTATTTAGTAATGTTGCTTACAGAAATCTTGTTAAATAAAGCACCTTCCTATTAATTTTTTTCGGAACCTGAAATACGGACTACTAGACAATTTCACACTTCAGTAAACATTACCTATGTTAAATACGGTATTTAGCCTGATTGGATGTTGAACTTGGCGTGGTTTGCTTTTTATTTTGATATTGCCATATGTGTTTAACTTGAACTTGCTACAGGCTCACCCCCTATTACATGGGACATAAACATAACTTGGGAAATGTGGGTGTACTTTAGGTGTACCTCTACCTAGCCCTTCGGGGAATTCAGGCCTGATGTTATATTGTGTTACTAAAGTAATATTTTACTAAGCACATCCAACTTGCTACTACTATGTATAACACCCACATACAACCTTTTCTGTTATAACTGTTACTTAAGCCCAACTAAGCCGTTAGCATTTCTATTCTATCTAAGATTCCATCTAGCTGAACATGTTCTGACCAAGCCATGTTTAGATTTCCAACATCGGTACATTCGGAACCACTCTAACAATTACGTCATGCGCTTGACTGCGCACAATAAGATATATTGTTCGAACAAAATATTAGTACACGAATGTACTTCGATCCTAATTAAGAATCGAAGACAGTAACATTGTTAATTCTATTGTTCACTTTGTACGTATGATGTCAATATGTTACTGTTAAAGCTACAATTACGGTTTATTGTAAGATTTTCCATATTTAAAGATTTGCTCAGTTGCAGCCCGGAGTCAGGATTTATGCCTAATCAACTCAACCTATCGCAGTCCACTGCTGGACATGGACTGCGGACCTCTCCCAGGCTGCGCCACGACACCCTGTCCTTCGCCTTCCGCATCCAATCTGTCCCAACCACCTTCTCTAGGTCGTTGGTCCATCTAGCTGGGGGACGTTCTACACTACGCTTGCCGATACGCGGGATTTTTGCTCGATTGATGGCAACAGGCTCGCCCCCCTTTACATGGGGCTTAAACATAACTGGAGAAATGTGTGTATACATAGGTACAGGCGTGATGTTATGATGTTATGATGCGTAAGATTCTCCCGTGAAATCAATAGCGATTTAGCTATGTACGAAAATCTAAGTCTTAAAAAAAAAAACACTAAAAATAAAACTACGGAATCGAGCAATATCATAATTACTGTACTCCGGTCAACTTCATTTTGAAATGTCTGTGGTAAGAAAAAATTTAACACAATAATATACTGAAAGATCACTCATTTGACAATTGGTGGAAATCGCAAATAGCAGTTGCTGTTGCTGTAAGCTACACTACAACTAACAAATATTGTGAACCTGGGCAATAAAATTTGACTTGCGGTATAATAAATGTCGTAAGTATATAGTTAACTAGAAATAACAGGTTCTTTAATTAAAAATATATTGCCAATTTGCCATTAGTTTCTTTCTAATTGAGAAGTTGGTTGATTCTGACTTTTTATAGTTTTATGGCTTCAAAACTTACCAATAATATAAATTCTTGTTTAAACATTTTTCATCACAGTTTTCGGGGGTTCCTGGAACAAATAATAATAATATTAAATACCGTTTATTGACAAACTTATACGCCCCTTGGAAATGACACAAAAAAAAAACTGGAGCGTATGATGCCATTCATAAAAAGCTTTGCAGATTTGCTCTACCCATAATTGTGTTAAATATATTTCTGCAATTTTTTGTACTTTTAACTGACCTGTAATAGAGATTAGTATCAGCTTTATTATTGTTGGTTAACAGAAATATATACATTAAGCTGGTTAGGGTCGGTTTTGCTTAAATCCTTGGAACTATTCCTCCCAGCCTATATAGCTAGAAGAGTACTATCAATGGTTTTGAAATTATGACCAATCACAGAAGTCTCAAAACCAGTCTTTCCCAATGTCTTAACACTGAACATAACCAGCCAGCCATCCTTGTTCCGAGTCGGCGAACATAAACACAAACTACTTGGTCAAATTGCGTACCACATGCTCTAGTTATGGCAAGGTTGTACGTGGGTTGATGGTACAGGTGACATTGAGACAGCACTAGCGGCAATCGTTGACATTAGCTCTAATGCAGAGGCAATTAATGACGGTAATCAGATTGTCTGTTTGTTTGTTTAAAGCTGTTTTCTCACGCATTAGTCTACTGATTAGAGGTTGATGTTTGATGACTTTGTGTTCCTGACTTTTTTAATGATTTTTCTTGTATTTAATTTATCATTTGTTGGTACGAGCAGTTTATTGGTTTTTAGTAGGAGCTTGAGGCTTAGTAATAACAGCTACATGGCGTCGACCGATCATGTTAAGCTACGCTTGCCGCGGTTGTTCCCTGGGTTAGTGACCATCTTTACCAAGATCCCTCCGTGTCTCGGAAAGCACGTCAAAAGCCTTTGACCCCGGCTGTCTTTCGTGGATCTTTGACAGTCGTTACGGGTCGTCAGGAGCCCGAAAATCTGACAACCAGTTTCACCAAGGGGTATCGTATTACATTGTAACTGGGTTGTGGAGGTCTGAAGGCCAATTCCTGTAATTAAAAAAGTTTAAAATCTGGTTCAAATCAATTTGAAAAAGTTGTGAAATATGCAGGGAAATTAGAGGAATTTTTGACAGATTGAGACTGAGATCAGACTGTGAACGTTCTTAACACTACAAGAATTGCCCCTCAGATAGGCAGCCGCCCATGTAATATACTCAGCTACATCCGGTTAGACTGGAAGCCGAACCCAAACATAGTTGGCAAAAGGCTTGACAGATGATGACGATTTGGTACGAGCATTTTGAAGTCTTCTAAAATCTTTAATGTAAAGATGGCATGAAAAACTTTAATCAACTGAAAAGTAAAAAAAGGCTGATCTTTGTTTTTATAGCTAATATGGACATTGAGGCTTGAAATATTGCACAATATTAATTAAAATACGCGATCTCATTGTCACAAATAAAATGGCAGGCAGCAATAGGTAGGTACATAGCAACGAGCTAGATAAACATCAGTAAGCTACTAGATCTGTTTGTCATGTACAAGTAATTATTCCTCACCCACATAACATGTACGGAAATAGGCATGCGGCTGTGGTCCTATAAAATTAAAAGCATTGTATTGATTAAGTCACAATTTTGCATAACCAATATATACGTAATTATTTATAAATTCCTTCTGTTATGGCGTTGTTTACTATAGAAAGTGTGCGTACAATGGGACATTGAACGATAGTGAAAATGCTGGCGCCCCTCGCATATCAAGTGGGCATTTGGTGTATTTTATGTGATTGGTCATGATCGATGTTGGAACCAAGTAACGTGCAGTTCCACAAATATGGGATAGAAACTGCAACCGTATGACAGTTTGAAACTTTGCCTGCACTGTTAGTTGTGTAGCATGAACTATTGGCTTGGTAAAATTGTTTAAATTAAGAGTAATTTCTGTACTGTTCTTTTTTTAGGTGTAATATTGTTTTTGCAAACTGTGTCTATCGCTTAATATTGTGCACTTGGCTTAGATATATGTTGGCTTGTGTTAATAAGTGAATAGTGTAACGATTGTAGATAGTCCAATAAATTAATAACACCAAATATGTATGTGTATGCCACTTTTATAACGCGCAAAGTGTATTTCCCTCATATTTTATTTTCTTTTATTAATTCAACATGTAGAGTCATAACATTAACTTGTTGTTATTTAGAAATCACTTCGAGAAAGCGTATTTATAACAATAGGTCATTATTACCTACTATGTTGACTATTACACTTTTCCGCTTTTCAACTGTTTCCTTCGACGTGTCCGTCCAAACCATAGTTCAAACAGATGCATTTGATTTAATTATGGCAAGTCAGTGATTTTCTGATAAATTACCTAAGGGCTGATTTCTCAATAGTCAGATAACTTAGAACTCAGATAATTTTTATCTAAAGAATAAATATGAAAGTTTGACATATTTTCTATACAAAAGCTGCCAAACCGCAAAATTTATTCCTCAGATAATAATTATCTGTTTATTAAAAAATCAGGCCTATAATTTTCGCATTAATAAGTGGTTTCCATAATTCTGCTTTTAACGGATCGTTAAATAAAACAAACACTCGTAAATCATCAGCAATTTTTTCGTTATCTATGTAATGGTTGGTAACTATTCGGTTAAATAATAGTGAAACAGTAATTGTAATAAATTGCTGATTCTATTACGATAAACAGGAAATGTTGGGAAGTAATGCGATACTGTAAGGCAAGCGTGCAGCCGCGGTTTCTTCGTAATGCCGCTCTATTTGTATTATTTTAATGTTTTACACTTTGAATAGATGCAACGACTTCATTCTTAGTAGTTCGAACGAGCCACATCATATTTTTCCCATGAGAATTTGGCCTCTACAAATTTCCACCTAATTTATTTCATAAACGAACTACATAGAAATACATACCTACATAATATTACGACTAGTTCTCGTTTCTACAGTGTTATAATTGCTTTTGAGCACTCATTAAAAATATTTATGTCAAAAAGTTAATAATGCAAGCAATAAAATTAGAAGTTGGATAGATATAAGTGGTGACGATATTAAGGAAGAATTTAGCATTTGAGACTTTCGGCCATGACTCATACTCACATGCATGTGTTGCTGATAATATTCGAGCTGTGGTCAATAGTGAGAAATACCAGAATAAAAAACGTGTATTTAGAACTCTTGTCAGTATCGAGTATTAGGTTCTTCATACAGCCGAGCTATTCTGTAACAATCTCACAGTGAAAACTTAGGTGAAGTGAGTTGTCAAAAGTGTTGATCCCTAATATTAGTCGAATGATAACTCACTTCACCCATGTTTTCACGGCAATATTTTTACAGAATCGACCGGTAGACTCGGAATGAACAAGATATATATGTGAAATTTTCATGAAAATAATGTCCCAGACAGGGTCAATTATAATTAACTAGCGAAACTCAGCAGACGTGATGGGTATCGGTATCTAAGTACACAACAAAATAAAAGCAAAAAAAAAATACGAATCTCACTTGAAGTATGAGTTGAGAAAATCTATTTCCTTTTGTTTTATCGTGCTGAGATATCGATATTCATCACGTCTGTAAAGTTTACATAGTGCAAAGTTTACATACAAAATCTGATTTTTAAACTGATATTTCAAGTGACTACCCGAAATCCCACGACAAGCCCAGTTTTTTGTTTTTTTTTTGTTTTATCGTATTTGGATATCGTGATACCCATCACGTCCGCGGAGTTTCGCTAGCTAATTTGATTTGACCCTGTATATTGCAAGTCGCGTTATGGTACACGCGGATAGTGTGGTCAATAACAGCTAGTTCAGTTGTGTGCAACGGTTAAAGAAGATTTTGATTTGGTTTGATTTTTTTTTAAATTATGGTTTTGTTTTATCTGTGTGCGCGTTTTTTGTTCCTAGATGTGTTTCGCCACAATTAGAGCTTTTACAGCAACAGTCTATTAAGATAGCGTCAAGTTTTTACATTTTTATCAACCTTAATCTGTTGAATGTGGCACATTTTATTAAAGCATTAATTTATTCATATAAAATAAAAACAGACGCCAAACGTGATTCTAGAAAGAGCACATGGGCTAGACTGCATGGGCTAGTTACTAACATCCCAAATAAATCTTCTTCTTCTTCTTTTCGTGTCAATGGTACTCTTCTTCGATATTTTATGTTGTTAGAGCCCAGTAGTTGGCCACGTTGATTGCGGCATCAGTGGCATTCATTAAGTGATCCAAGGTGCAGGTAAACGGGCACTTCCGGCACTCGAGCATGTGGGGCATGGTCTGATTAGAGGCAACGCACTCAGCACTGGGTATTGGATGGGTCAGTAATACCCCATTTTGACAGGTTGTGTCTGTAGTGCTCTACTTGGGTACGCAATCGATTGAGAGATTTCCATGTAGGCCACTGCAGATCATGGCTGAGAGGCAAATGTTCTTGGGGTTTAACAAAGTCGGGAGATGGTGGTGGTGGTGGTACCCAAATAAACATAAAAAATGTACATTGATTGATCTTTTTAAATGGAAGAAAACTTAATCGCCCACTAAGGAATTTAAATTATGGACATTATATCGTTGAGGCTATTTTCATACATTTCAGTCTAAAGTAGTATTCGATCTACTATAATCATCAACCTATAATGTCTTCACTGCTGGGACAGAGGCCTTCTCTCGATTAGAGGGAGTGGGCGCGTGCACCACGCGGGCGCAGTGCGTTTTGGTAGATGTCACATGTTTACGATTTTTTTGGGCGTAGGACATGCCGGTCTCCTCACGATGTTTTCCTTCACCGTTTTGGAGAGCAGTGGTGATGAAAATAATTTACTCAAAGTAAAGTGCCTGCTTAGGTTCGAACCCACGACCTACACCTCGTAAGACAAAAAAATCGAAGACATGTGACATCCGCCAACCCGCACTGGGACCGTTTGGTGGTTTATGGCCTACTCCCTCTCACCGAGAGGACGCCTGTGTCCCAGCAGTGGGAACACTATAGGCTGATTATGATGATGTAGATATTTTGATCCATCATGGATTTTAATTAATTTCTTTGGATTTTATTACGTTGCAGGTTAATTTCTTTTTAGACGCTGAAATCATAAATTAAGAGCTGAACGTCCTGAAGTTAAAAGAAATGAGTAAGCATACTGGTATTGAATATGTTTATTATATCGTATATCGATACTTAAAATGTCTAGAATTTAAAATTAATACCTAATTTATGTTTATGATATTATGTTACTTTACTTCAATTAATCTGCCTAGCCTTTTCCCAACTATGTTGGAGTTGGCTTCCAGACTAACCGGATGCAGCTGCATACCAGTATTTTACTTGGAGTGACTGCCTATCTGACCTCCACAACCCAGTAACTGGGTAAAACGATATCTTTTGGTAAGACTAGTGGTTTGGTCAGATTTTTGGGCTGCTGACTACCTTGCATATGTTATGTTACTTTACCCATGCAGAAGAAAACTTTTTGCAACTAAATAGACAATTAAGTAGTAAGATTTAATCGTTTATGGTACAAGAAAACCATTTTCTTCATTACTTGAGCAATTTAGCGATCAATCTAGAAAAACTTTACTTCCTAACGGATATGTGATGCAATGCAACACCGCGGATACTCACCTCTATCGGTGTAATTGTATAATTATTGTACATATTACAAAGTATGGTCAAGAATACGATGGCTGTAATTTCATGTTTCTAAGCGGAAACGAGGAGAAGGCTACCCGAGGATAAGTACTCATTTCAGGGGTTACTATCCAAAAGACAAAGCAGAAATGTCCGATCTCAATTAGCTGTATTTACATACCACTTATTTTCGGATTTTTATTAATCTATGTCAAACATTTATGTTAATCAAATAGTAATTCATAACTACGTGCTAGATCATATGTCAAGGCGTAATCTAATAAATAAATAAAATAGTACTTTGACGGAACGGCAGAAGGGTGTGATTGTAGAGCTATGTCGCAAAATATGCTCCACCTCCTATCCTGCCCTCTGTGTCCCAAAACATGCAGTCAAAATGACCTCTGCGCTGTCACTGACGACGCCGTGGAAGTGCCAAAGTTTTGGGCCAACTTGATATAAATTTCAGTCGTGCCAGCATCACAAAGAAGAAGAAGAATAAAACAGTTCCGTGATCTACGCACACAATGTGATTAATAGGATTGTACAACGGTTCATCGACTGACTGATAGACTACGCACAACCAAGACCACTGAAGAAAGCAAATTTAAGTTTACAGGATTGGCCCTTTGATAATGTAACGGTGCAGTACGAAAGGATTTTCTGACACTAAGCGGTTTATACAGGGATTGAAGATTATTTGCAAACGAACTCTGGGCACCAGTGATAATTGCAGACGCCTGCTTTAGTATTGGGAATCCTCATCACTTTCAATACTTTAGAATAAAGAGAGTATCCAATATCCAATCCAATCCGAAAGTCTGATAAGCAGTCTTACCAAGGGGCATTGTATTACCCAGTGTATAGACCCAGCGTATTAACTGGGTTATGGAGGTCAGATAGGCAGCCACTCCACGTGAAATAATGGTATTCAGCTGCATCTGGTTAGACTGGAAGCCGACCTGAACTAAGTTGGGAAAAGGCTGGGCAGATGATGATGATGATAAACGGACAAGAAGAAGCTGTTGTCTTTCCCTTCATCACAATCCACTATAGTGCTAGTACGTTCAGTGCGGCTGAGAAGAGAATGAGTTCATATCAACTGTCAGTTTCATATACGACTACGCTTTATATGTTGCTATCTTTTCTAAGTAGACACGTGGGTGCGATTATTAGCGTTACGTATAGACGGAACAGCCTGCATGAACATAGCAATATTGTGTCGTTTTAAGATCTTAATAACACGTAAGTAGAACCTGCCACGTGCTTGCCGCTAAAGAAACTATGCTTCCTTCTACGCTTGTGCAGATAAGTACATATGGAGGTACTTTGTGCCGCCAGTTATGATGACATAATTGGAGCTTTCTATGATTACATTTTATTGATTGATGCTGTGGTATAATTATATTTGTTGCAATAATAAATAACGGGTTTTTCCCCCTTTCATTATTAATTTGGCAGTTACAATTTAAGATGTAGGTATCAAGTTACGAAAATCCTTGTGGCTGCTGACTCATGATCAAGTTCCTTTAATCTTTAGATTATTTTTGCGATTTCGGATAGATATCAGATAGACTACTACTCAAACTCAAGCATTTATTTCAAATAAACCAATTACTTTTGAATTGTCAAGGGGTCTGTCAGTCAGAAAGAAATATGAAACTATAGTAATTAACTAGTTACTATAAAAGAGAGCAGTGGTGACCCAGTGGTTACCGCGACTTTAGAATTGTAGGTCGTAGGTTCGAACCCAGACAGGCGCTTTACTTTGTGTAAAAGATTTCATCACCACTGCTCTCAAAACGGTGAAAGAAAACATCGTGAGGAAACTGGCATGTCCTACGCCCAAAAAAATCGTAAAGATGTGACATCTACAAAAACGCACTGCGCCCGCGTGGTGCACGCGCCCACTCCCTCTAATCGAGAGAAGACCAGGGGTCTACTCCGAAGTGGTATCGGCCGAATGTTCGGCCGTTTCCTGCTACGAAGTTACTATTTAGTTCGGTCGGTCCCGATCCTACACTCCTACACTCTTTCGAATATTGACTATGGTCCCGACCCAACTGAGCCGGTCCGAACTTTTTTCGTATTTTTCAATAATATTCGGTTCGGCCATGTGTCGGTCCGATCCGAACATTCACACTTTGCACTTCGTAGTGGACCCCCTGTATCCCAGCAGTGGGGACATTATAGGCTGATGATTATAGAAGATCGAATACTTTAGACTGGAATGTATGATAATAGCCTCAACTATCTACGATATAAATGTGTACGTTCACCCTGGGCCCGCCTCACTACCTTACTATTTGGTTCATAGATACTTATACCGGACCCGATACAAGAAAAGAAATACCTATCGACTAAAAAGAAAGCCAAGTGTTTAGTATCGTATCGTGTGTACAATTTCAACAAAAGGATTTTCCTAGAAAGTTCAAGGCTCGCATATGTCACAGTGAGATAGCCATGTCCGTTATTTTACCTCGATTCCAACTTTGGCTATCTTACTCAGCTTTCCAACTGTGAAAATCCTTTACGGTATTTATGTTAATTACACTACAAGGAATCACTGTGACCTCTTTTTAAAACAAAATGGATGAAACTGTATTTTGCTCATCTCAATGTCGTTTCTAACTTTTTCAATATTTTTTCGTTTTGACTCGCTGGTAACCTAGGTAAGATGCGACAGCATAGCAGAATTTTGCCTACCGTGTGCTATCTAAGTACCAAACTCTGCCACAGCCAGATTTTCAGGCTTATGACTAATACACTATTTTTAATTTGCTAGACTAAAATGACAGCTGCGATCTATTTTTTTTTGTTAACATTATTTAGCTGCCATTTCGGTCTGGTAATTAAAAGTCAGAGTTTACTATACTTTTGTTTTCCGACTTGATGTTTTGTAAATAACCGTTGTTGCAATCACTTTGTTTAACACCAACGTAACAAAGTTAGATTCTCTTCCGGAAAATGCTTACTTAATAAATGAGTTGTTAGTTGTTACTGCTTTTAAGAATGATAGCTCACTGTCTGCTCACGGCTCATGAACATTTTGTTATTATAGCACTTAATACACTCACATAATGTGCACTTTCTTTATTTCTGTAATTGACTCATGTGAATGCAAGCGGCATGTTGTTTTTGTCTTCTTTATTCAATCTTTTTTAAGAATTTCTGTACATGAGTTTTCATGTTATTCTTCTTCGTGTTGCTGGCACGACAGTTATTCAAGTTTTGTTGGCCCAAAACTTCGCCAGTTCTCCATAATCAGTGGCAGCACAGAGGTAACTATGGCTGCATGTTTTGGCACAGAGGGCAGGATAGAAGGTGGAGTATAGTTTGTGACACAACTCTACAACCACACCCTGCTGCCGTGACTTAGAATTGTCTGATGAGCACGCCAGTGGCACATTATGGTAAGTAGTCGCCACCACCGTGGACATTTGGATAGCTGCAATACCCGGCGTATGCGTTACCATCATAAAAGTAAACCCAGACATTACTCATGTGTTTGTAATTATACTATAAGCTTGTATACCCTTTAAACCGTAACACAGGAATGCTGTTTGTCGGCAGAAATAGGTATGTTAGTAATTGGGTTTTGATTTTGGCATTGACCTGAGTGACTTCTGACAAAAATACAAAACATCTATTATTATTTCCTACTAAGTAATTCTAATCTAATCAGATAAGCAAATCATTAATTTTCAACTGATCAACTGAATGACAAGACTTTTGTTCAAACAATGTTTTTTGTTACTTAATGAAATAATGATTGATGATGTGATACTCTTGAATAAAGGCACTTATGGGTTTGGAGTGCCCTTGTCTGGCCATAGTGTTCATTTTGTAAATAGCGATGTCATAATGCAATGTATAATGTTAACCTTGCGTGATATGAGTCAGTGATAGTCATGTGCCTGCGCCAGCAATAGATCTTGGGTTTTTAGAGGAAGAAAAGTATTCTTTGGTACGGGAATTGTGATCGATAAGTGTTTTGATAATTTAATGACTTATACTCAAGACGAAAGTTTTTGACCAATGCGTGTTGCCAGTGATGATGCATGGCACTGAAACGTGGTCGCTCACAATTGCAATGGGCCTTTTTTGAACGCTAAAAGTGCAATGGTGACGGCTACGCTTTCCCTACCTGATCGAATCGGAAATGAAGAGATCCGCAGGAGAACTGACGTAAACGACATAGCCCGAAGAATTGGCAGTGGGCAGGGCACATTACTTGCAGAACAGATGGCCGATAGGGCCGAAAGGTTCTGGGGGTCTACTCCGAAGTGGTGTCGGCCGAATGTTCGGCTGTTTCCTGCTACGAAGTTACTATTTGGTTCGGTCGGTCCCGATCCTACACTCCTACACTCTTTCGAATATTGACTATGGTCTCGACCCAACTGAGCCGATCCGAACTTTATTCGCATTTTTCAATAATATTCGGTTCGCCCATGTGTCGGTCAGATCCGAACATTCGCACTTTACACTTCGTAGTAGACCCTCTGGAGTGGCTATCGCGTACCGGAAGACCTTGTGAAGGCCGCAGGAATCCGCTGGATGCGGCAAGTATAGAACCAGTTAAAGTGGAGATGCTTGAGGTAGACCTATGTCCAGCAGTGGACGTCTTTCAGCTGAAATAATGATGATGCTATCCATAATGATTTATGTCTCTGTATAAGAATAGCTTATGAGCTATTAAATTATTTATTTGCCTGTCAGCAAGGTGCGCCCAGAGTGCGCTACAGCAGCACAGCACTGAATGTCAATGAAGTGACATTCAGTGTAATGCTGTTCCTTATTAGGTATGTTTATCATCAAAATTTATGATACATTAAAGTTTAGTGATCATTAGACCACTTCAATTAATGGATAAAGGTGAAATTGCAATAATAAGCATGCTGGCTGGACAGACGAATTGGCTAACACAGTTTGTTTTCATTAGCGGAAAGGAAGACGATTCTGGCCTTTTTTCCAATTCCCTCGATCTCTTTTAGTGTTGATAAAGAATTATGTATTCTGTGTTGGGTCTGGGTATAGCTATCATAGATACTAGAGAGGCAATTCTCGTAGTTTTAAGATAGTTCACATTCTAATCTCAGTCTCAATCTGTCAAAAATACAATCATTTTACCTATATTTTTGACAAGTTTTTAACATTGATTGTTGCTAAGATGAGATGCGACGTGAATTTTGACGTTTTTTTGGCCTTCGACATTGTGGGTATGATTACTTGTCATCATATTAATTTACCTACTATTGCTACTGATGGGTCTCCTTAAATTCTTAACTGATGACTTAAATGAAGAGTCTTAATATAAATCGGAAGTATATTGGTTGAAAATTAAGGAGTGTCAAACTGAGTTCCTTGAATATATACAGTGTAAAGATGTCAAAGGTGAAGTAAATTAGCACTGGAGAATATTATTATAAGACGACAGATATTTTATTTTGGCTGATCTTAGTAATAAATAAGACACTCCTGGACCTGTTATGTGATAAGGTCATAGTTGCACGCAGTTTTTTGAGTTGCTTTTGTTATTAAAGCTGGGTTAGTTGGACGTTAGGATATTTAGTTTTTAATCATGTTATTGTATGGTAATGTAAGCCAATTACTTACTTCTATTATTGAAACGTCTTTCACTTAATTATGTCCAACATCAAATACTCAATTAGGATATGTTTTGTTTAGAGTTTAAGAAAGTAGAACTAACACTTCTTTTATTGTTTAACAAAACATATTCACACCATTTTAAACAGAATCGCTACAATAGGAAATGAGGTGTGTCCTCAATACTTCCATTTAACAATTTTAGAACAAAAAGACTAGGAGACAAAACGTCGCGTTCGCGATCGCATCGAGTTTGAAAATTTGAATAACGAACGCGTGTTGCGCACGCGCCGGCTTTGGTACGACTGGTGGAGGCTTCCCGCCAAAAGCACGCAGCGATAGTGGCTGCAAGTAGCTGCAAAGATTCATTCATGAATGCGAAACTTATGCAATTGTCTTGTTATTGAAATGATCGCAGGGACCATTGAATCATTGCTGTCGGGTCACGACTCCTGCTGGGTACCAGCGGGTCAATTATTGTTCGTTTGTAGGTATTAGAAAAGCGCCACTATTGTTATATTATTGTAAAATACCATAATTTGTTACGTTGTGTTTGCTGTTTTCTTTGTCCGCCTATACAGGAAGATCACAAATATTATTTGAGTGAACTTTGCAGTGCGGTGAAGATGCAACGTTTGCTTACAACACCATCGATTCAAAACACCTTATGTCTTTTCGCCATTTAAATGATTTTGTTTTCATTGTTTTTAAGGATGAGTTCAGAACAGCAGTACTGTACTGTAAAACTCTCACCGATACAACTTAGGTGAAGTGAGCTGTCCATAGAGTGTCAATCCCTAGCATCAGGCTGGAACGACAGCCTCCCTATTCTGTAAATATTTCACAGTGAACATTTTGTTGAAGTGGACTCAAAGTGAACTATCATCCCATCTGATGCTGAAAATTGACAGTTCACGAAAAACCCACTTCACCCAAGTTTTCACGCTGAGATTTTTACAGAATAGCACTGCTGGTGACCTCTTCCGACATAAAGTTCTAATCAAATCGAATTAGATTCGAATTAGTGACAGTCCTAAATAACAGATATTAAATTCAACAGATTAACTAAAAGATTTAGCGATTTTAAAATATTTATGGCTTGTTTCACCACCGTCTGATAAGTTCCGGTTACGGTTAACTTAGCTGGCAGTCAATGAAATGAAATTGTTTATTCTGCAAATAAAGATATTGGAATCACACTTACATTTCATATTTAAAAAAAATAGCGCTAGATGGAGTCGACATTACGAATAAAAAAAAATGGCGAAAAAAACTCAGGGGCAAAATCTCTTTAATTTAAAGTCCAGACATAATATTGGTCAGATCATGTGAGGAAATGTGAGATTAGTGTCTGATATGGTATTTTGAGAAAGAACCACACAGATTTGAGTGAAAATGTGAGCGAAAATTGCATTGATAATCTGTTCTGTTCAAAGGCATTGAATAGTGCCTTTCCAAAATTTGTCCCTGGCATTAGGCCCTTTATGAAAATACTGGCAGTAGGTATATGAAATTCCATGTTATCGCTGGTTAAACTATATGTTTTAGTTACCCCATTTTTTTTTACAGCTTAATTGATTATAATTCGTAACGAATGTTAAATAAAATATACATAATAAATTTATTCTGACGCTTCTAAACAAAATCTACATATTTAATTTTATGATTAAAGGAAATGAGACACATTTATGATCTTTTTAACGAATGGGATGTCCACTTTTTGCAGGATATGACAACAGTCTAAAAAGGTTAGGTGAGTAATAGTTAGTGTATACTGCGAAGTAAATATAGTGTTTTATTTTTAAAAGACTATTTTAAAGAAATCTGTCAATAAAGTGCCCAAGTAAAAGAAAATAAGAAAAGAAAAACGGAAGAAAGAAGGGTAAAGGATAATTGTTCTAACCTTGTCAAATAAAGGCTAGGCGTGGTAATGTTGAGGTTGAGAGCATTTGAACCCCGAGAAAAAACGTTTTTTTTTTATAAAATAGCAGATAGCACGGAGACATAAGACCTATGGGTTAGCCACGAAGTAAAAATACAGGCAGTATTTGTGCACTGCGCCTTTTTTATAACGATTGAATTTTATGTAGTGGCATTTAAAGAGATTAAAGAGATTTATTTTTCTTTGCTCCTTCTTTTAATATGTCTATGACTTGTCTATGTCCTTATCATTTATATAATTGATGAAAATATAGTACAGAACCGGACCCAAATGCAATCCCTACGAGATACCAGAGGTTAGATAGCTTTCAGGGAATTAATACTTTACGTTTTTAAATACGATTTGAACCTTTTTACTATACGCCGACTTTTTCGTTACGCGAACAGCTATATATTATAGCTAGTTGATAAGAAGTTATGTACAAAGAATGTTTATATTTATTGAAAACAAAAACTGACCTAATTACCGTCTGGAAAAAAGGCAATGTAAATAAAACTCGAAAGGGCAGCGCGCGGTGTCGCGGTAGGTAGCGCGCGCGCGCTCGCCATCCGCGGAGCGTTTTGATCGCGTTGTTTGCAATACATTGCGCACTCTAAAATGACAATTTTCTTAATCGGTCATTTCCGAGATGAATGACTATCGTAATTTTATTTATGGCATCAGGTGTAACCTTTTCACGACGTCTGCGCGTCGATGTCCCTGCCACCCTGTATAGTTTTAAACATAAGAAAACAGTTTTTTCAGAGCATACTTAAAGTAACAACATTAACAGCGGTCGTTGATCTCCCGATAAACAACATCAAATCTTTCATTTTGTTTATGTTTCGTGATAAGATATCGATACCCATCGCATCAGCGGAGTTTAGCTAATCAATTTAAAATAACCCTGTATGTATAGATAGTAGGATAACCGTAGATGACAGACGAGGCATACATTTAATGTCTTCTGTTTACATTATTTGTTTATTTAATTATCCCCCTTAATACTATCATAACAAGCTTCATTACCAAATGCGATAGTACGATCTCTTAGAATGTATGACGGCGCAGTATTTGGCGCTACCTAGTTTTGTTACGAAATTACTGGAATCACCGAAGAGGTTGAATAAGAGTAACACTGGCTGGTGACAGTCACTCTAGCAGAGCGTCACATCGATGGTTGCGTGGTCGCTGTCTTCTGATGACAGAGCTGAAGGCCAACTCTCGTAATTTAAAACGTTCAAAATCTACCCGCAGTCTCTTCTCGGCGACAAACAAATGTCAAAAAATTGTCAAAATGTAGGGAAATTAGAGGTATTTTTGACAGATTGAGGACTGAACGTTCTTAAAATTACGAGAATTGACTGTGATGTCAGAGCACCCGCTGTCGTACTACTTTCACTACGAACTGCTATATTCCGGCACAATCCTTATGATATTGAAGCTGCTGAACTTTGCGCTGGATAGCCTTTACCGCTTCTGGTAAAGGCTATCCTGCGCTGTATATTTAGGTAAGTATATATTTTAAATTATTTACACTTTAAAATTATTAGGAATCTTTAAACCTGTTTGTTATCTCGTGCAACGTTGCCCTCTGGCGGGGGAAATTGGCAGTAAGGTGATTATTTTAAGCATGAACGCAGCTGCTCTGTTTCGCGCTTAAAATAAAATGGCGGTAGGCTTCTTTGAATGAGATCCATCACAAAGATTAAAGAGGTCATATTTCTGTCTAAAATTATATTTTAAGTTGATCTTTCAAGCCTTTTAGCAGGTAACATGCTGTTATCCTGTATGTTACGTTAAGGTCAATATGAAATCTTTCTAAAATACTGCCATCTATTGACAATCAACGGAAATAAGAAGTCAAGATCACTGCCGCATCGCTGCGTGACGTTTTAACTGCGTCTGCGCAGGTTGCTTGACTTGATAAGTAAAAAACTTGTTTATGCTGGTAAACTAATAATTTGTTTGGTAATTGTATAATAGATGGCGTGAGCTTCAATTGTGCTGTAAACCAAATGCTATGAGTTTTATGGACATGGGACTGATGGTATATAATCTAGTATTATATTTATGGTGGCCCAGTGGTATCGGCCCCGAGTTAAGAGGTCATGGGTTCGAACCCAGGCCTGCGCTTTACTTTGTGTAAATAATTTCATCACCTCTGCTTTCAAAATGGTGAACGAAAACATCTTGAGGAAACCTGCATGTTCTAGAACCAAAAAATGTAAGACATGTGACATATATCGACCCGCACTGGGCCCGCGTGGTAGATTACAGCACACTCCCTCCCGAAGAGAGGAGGCCTGTGTCCCAGCAATGGGAACATTATAGGCTAACATTATAGATTATGATATGATGATGTTTATTTATGGTAAACGTCAACATTTTTATTTAACACCATGTTTTTTATAAGATGGTCAATTTTCCATTATTTTTTATTCAAACCGCAAAAATTCTTCTCGAAGTTACTTTGCTAGCCAATGCTGTTTAGAGACATTCAAAGTGCCACTGCATTGTCGATAATCTCATTTGAATGACATATTTATTAGACAGTTTTATTTATATTCAGGGTTGTGTCACGATATGCACTTCTGTTTATCAGGCATGATTTATTGCTGATAATTTATCGGTAGCATTTGAAAGATTTTAATATAAAATGTTGGCTGAACATCAATCAATCAACTTAGCCTGTCGCAGTCCACTGTTGGATATAGGCCTATCAACACCCTGTCCTCCGCCTTCCGCATCCCGTTTTGCCCAATCACCTTCGTCGGTCGTCATTGGACCGACGACTCGGAGTCGTTGGTCCATCCAGCTGGGGGGCGCCAGTCGTCCCACACTACGCTTGCTGATACGCGGTCTCCACTCTAGGTCTCCTCTGCTCCATCGGCCATCGGTCCTTGGAGAAACATGGTCAGCCCACTGCCACTTTAGTTTGCTTAATCTGTAAGCTATGTCGGTAGCTCTGGTTCTTCTCCGAATAATTTCATTCCTGATTTTATCCTTCAAAGAGACTCCGAGCTATGCTTCGCTCCATAGCGCATTAGGTTAATATGACATACGATTAAAAAGTTACTTTCTGTGGTGACAGATATACGGACAGACAACCAGACAGACTGACGGCGTGGGCCTAGTAAAGGGGGCCCGTGGGCACCCTTAGAAAATGGAACCTTAAGTTAATAATTTCATTATAACAACATTATTCATCTGCTCATGAACCAAATTGTTATTTGGCCAAACTTAAGCAGGTTTGTATTGGTTGTTGTATCATTGATAAAAAATATCAAAAATTAACGAAACTCTAACAGACTACTGTTACTAACAAAACTAGAAACCTCTGTTTAATTTATTACTAGATCTTTTGTTCGATGAGGAAAATATAATGTTAATTCATTTTTTATAAATTTATATGTAGATCGTAGGTAATATTAATTAAACACATTATTATATCGTTATCAAATATATTTTATTGTATTTCTATTATTTTTGTCATTTTATTACACAAAACCGCTAAATGTCATCATTGTTGATTCTATGAACTTAACAGGCTACTAATAGTTACTTTTGGTGATCACTACCTTATGGCAGTTACATGGCAGTGTGTTACTTTGAACATTGTTATATATAAAGTTAATTGTAATACTTTAAAAACTTATTCTAAGAAACATTATCTAACCTATAATTAATAGTAAAGCTATACATTTTAAGTTGCCTACTAGGCTTCACCCCTAAGGCGCTAAGGAGTGTAACAAAATATCAAATCCACTTTAGTTCGATCGATTTGCCGAAGTGTCATCTACCGCTTTTTAGACTCAACAGGATAATATAACCATTTGAATTCATAACCCTTGAGCCCGTATTTCTCATCCTTTTCAGTTTCTGGTTTGGGAACATCTTCAGATAAAAGGTCCAGTACGTCCTGTGAGACTTTAGGATGGAACCCTGTATCATCCGCCACGTAATCAATCCTCGTCCGAACACCATTCCTTCCAGTAATGAAGTAGTATCCTTGCTTGACACCGTTTGTATAGCCCTCTTCGAAGTGACCGTGGAATCCTAGGGTGTAGTTGAATGTATAGAGCAGCTGCGTCATGTCACCATGAGTAAGTCCTGGTGGTAATCCTCTGTGTTCATTAGGGCCAAGTGCATTAACATCAGTATTCTTATCAACTATCTGCATTTGAGCGGAAAAGAGA
The DNA here is from genome assembly GCA_911387795.2 of Apamea monoglypha. Classification (NCBI taxonomy): domain Eukaryota; kingdom Metazoa; phylum Arthropoda; class Insecta; order Lepidoptera; family Noctuidae; genus Apamea; species Apamea monoglypha. The sequence continues at coordinate 10,364,685 of OU426918.1, forward strand.
GTAGGTTTATCAGGGCCACGCTGTCCTCCTTGAGCGGCACCCTGGCCTTGTGGGCCAAAATTGGAGTCAAATTGCTGTTCAGGACCATTATATTGTTTTGCAGTTCTGTCTCCAGCTCCTCCTTGTGGATAGAAATTCTGTCCAGAGGGTTGCGAGAGAGTAGGTTTATCAGAGCCACGCTGTCCTCCTTGAGCGGCACCCGGGCCTTGTGGGCCTAAATTTGAGTCAAATTGCTGTTCAGGACCATTATATTGTTTTGCAGTTCTGTCTCCAGCTTCTCCTTGTGGATAGAAACTCTGTCCAGAGGGTTGAGAATTCGGTCCTGATAAACCAGCTTGGTCAATATTATTCTGTCCGTAATTACCGGAATGTGGAACAGTAGCTGCGGAGCCACCTCCTAGTGCGTAATTATTAGGCGCATTAGGAGAACCGGGTCCTTGAGCATAACTTGGAGAGCCAGGATAATTTTGTGCTATCTGCCCAGGTTGTAGAGCAAAGGATGGAGCACCACCTGGCGCAACAAATCCTTGTTCGGGGAAATTTTGTTGACCAGATGGATAGTTCTGCTGACTTCCTTGAGGACTATATGATGAACCACTGGGTCCACCCTGTGCAATGTTTAGTTGTCCAGGCGATGAGGGAGGAAAACCTTGTTGATTTTGAGGACCTAATCCTGGTACACCAAATTGGTTTGGACCATTATAATTGTTATTGTCAGGTACTTGGTTATATGCAGGTGGTGGCGCGCGCGGGGTAGTTGTAGGCAGACTGCAAGACGAGCATGCTTTTCCTGGTGGTTCAATAGATACAGGCTTGGATGGTCCCCCTGGTTGTGATGCAACAGATCCTTGTGCTGGTGGCAACGCCAGAGCATGGCCTTGTCGTGTTTGTATAGGTGCTCCAAGGCTCGAAGTAGAAGCTGAAATACATATTGTATGTATGAGTTTCTATTCAATTTAGTGTAAAGCTTACAAGGTCGAGGTTCTTGACGTTTAGAGATGAGATCCAAGACCCAGGGTCTTAGCAGGATTTAACACAGCCAGATTAGCCTCACTCCTTCGTTCGGGGTTCATTCAAGAGCTCAAACCGTAGTGCTTATCAGATTGCCTCTTGGAGAGACTCTATAAATAAGATGAACTTACATGATTTCAAGTGAATGTTTTTCATCGACAATATCTTGAACCGTCCCTCTTTATCTGTAGCATACACGGTGACATGGTACACGTCATCGGCGGTGACGAATCCAAACTCGCCCATGATAATCCCGTCTTTGTCTGTAAAGATACAATCGGTTTTATTGAGTTAGAATATATTATGATAATGTGTTTATTGCCATTAAAGTCAAATATAATAATAAACCCTGCCAAGGTCTTGTAATTTATAACACGACACTTAATAGTGAATTGAAGCCCAAATTGCGAATAAAAAAAACTAATATGAGTATCTAATGGCTAAACTAGAAATCGGCGAATAGGCAAAATGTATGTATGCTTATTTGTATGTATGTTAGTATATTCTCGTAATTTTTGTTTAGTTTTTTAAGTGAATTGTTTATGGTTTCATGTATAATTTTTTTGTCTCGTTTACTATTTCACACGCTGTCTAAAACTCTGTATCTATTGTCCGGTCTCGGGTGTGCTGGAAGAGATTTCTTATGAAATAAGTATCACCTCTGTTCCTATTTTTTCTGCTCTGTTTTTTTCTTGTCTGTTTATATATGTGTGTACAAAAATAAATAAGCAAAAGAGCAGATTCTAGTAATAATATAATTTAAAAAAATATCTGTTTAGGTTGACGTTATCTGCACCTGGCAACATATATTTAACGAAGAGCTAGTTTTAAAGTCATCAACATAATTTGTTTGTAATTTGTGTGATTCATAGAAAAGTGTTCGTAAAACAACGTGATGATTTTGTGGCCTTGGAAAAACGGTCAAATTTAACAGTCTGGAGAAGTTATGAGATACCTGCTTTAAAAAATGCAGATTTTAAATTAATATTTTAGGAAATGAATAATTATGCTTTAACGAATTGCTTCGTTATAGCTGTTTTAGCTTTTTCTATAATAATTATCTATGTAATTGTTTGTGACGTTCGACTAAATTCAGTAAATTCTTATTATTATTTGATGATATCATCGATTTGAAATTAAATTGATTTATTAGTGAGATGAACATTTCTAATAATTGCAAAAACGTTATGTCTATATTTGATTGGCCGTGTCACCTCCTTGTGTGATCGCTGTTCTTAGATCTAGAAAAGTGAATTTTAATTCGATAATTGGTGCAGACCCAATCAACCTTGAACCTGCTACTTTAGCGATAAAGTTGAAAGCCTATTAAAGAAATTTGACAGATTGTACCTGTAGACGATGCTGTTAAAATATATGGGTGTTTTTTTAATAAGAATATATTATATTATTGTTATTCATTAGTAGTAAATTGGTCGTATATTTTGTAAAATTAAGTTTGGAAATCCGCTGTCTATTCAAATGGACTCTAAAATCATCTTTATTGTTTTATATTAAATATACAACGTATTGATTATGGTAATATTCCGTTTTTATTGTTTAAAAACATAAGACAAATGCTGAAAAATATACATATTTAATTCACATGTATTAAACCGGTAAAAATATGAAGTCATTCGTTATTGAGTAAAAAACCTAGAAGTAACCTTAAAAATGGGGGACTATTAATTTTGAAAATTTTCAAAATTGTGTTGTTAAATTTATTTAACAGCACAATTTTGAAAATTTAAAAAAATCTTTAAGTCACAACATTGTACGGTACCTACAGTTCACTCGGGCACTTTTTGTAGAGTAGGTTACAACCGAGTGAAGAAAGAAGCGAAGGTCATCTCACGTAGTTACTTCAATATGATTTATTTTCGGACAAATAATCGTGACAATTCTCTAAACACATACAACTCACTAATTGTTGTGTCACCGATACCGTGTCTGCACACTTTATATTGATGGAATAGCCTTCCAGTAAGAAGGCTGTGGAACTGCACCCTAATTACATAACACACTATCATACTATATATCACAATCTGAATCATTTTGAAGGATATTGCTAATCCATTGCTTCATATGTTCGAAAAAAATGTCTGCTCAACAATGTAAATAACGCAATGGATGTTGTTGTACTCTCAACATGAAACCCATTGATACTGTTAGTGTGTTACGCAATTACCACGCACATTAGTCTCGACTCTCGAAAGACTATCGCTCTATAAAAACAATAATGGGGCACTAGCAACAATTCACAAAAATCCACTGATCTACGGGTGTGAGACTAAAAGTGCTCTGTCTACAGTCGGCTAGTGCACTGCAAGATCGCAAGGTGCAATCAGCCACAAATTCCTACCAGTTCTTACGTTAAACGAAAACGAGTTTTTTTAAGAGTGTGATTCTGTATAAGGAAACTCATTTCAAAATGGAAAGCTAAATTAATTTTAGGTACGTTAAAAATTATAAAGTGAATTCTTATGTATACAACCTGTACCTATTATTATGATTTACTAGTCACCAAACACAACAAATACAAGTAGATAAAAGAGTAACAATATAACCTTTAGAACTTGTAGCAGATTCACAAAAAGACTCATTTTAGTTACCTTTAGATTCATGCCTGTGTTGCTCTCCATCGATCTTGAACCCGAACTCGTAAGGTCTGTTTTCATCAGTGTACTTGTCGGCACCCAGCGCTTGTAGCACGAAGCATAGCATTATGCTAGCTGTTAACCGTAGTCTTCTTGGCTGATGCATCTGAAGTAGAAAATATAGATATTATATAAAATTGCAATAAGAATCAATAATAGTTTTGATCAGTCCTGCACCCCAATTGCGTAACACACTTTCAATCATAATCTGAATCATTTCAAAGGATATTGCTTATCCATTGCTTCATATGTTCGAAAAATTTGTCTGCTCAACAAGGTAAATAACGCAAATAATGTTGTTGAACTGTCAAAATGAAAGCCATTGCTACTGATAGAGTGTTACGCAAACCCCGGTGCTATACCCATTCAAATACAGTACAATCCTTCGTTTTTTACATCGTGGTTCCGTGGATTATCATATTTTGTACAAACTATATTATGTAGAATTAGTCAAGTTTATTTACTTATGATGATCAATGTTAAATACCGGAAATCTTCTTTAGGTCGATTAACCGCAGTATTTTAAATCTATTAGGTTGATAATTTTAGACAGATAATTTCGTCGGTGACCAAGCCTTTTTCCACATCCAAACAGTCAATCAATCTGCCCAGTCCTTTCCTAACTATGTTGGGCTCGGCTTCCAGTCTAGCGGGATGCAGCTAAATTCCAGTATTTTACATAAAGCGACTACCTATTAGACCTCCACCACCTAATTACTGGGTAACATGATACCACTGAAACTATTTTCCATGTCCTTATCATCAAATTCTCCTTGGCATTTAATATTACTTCACTTACATTTAGTAAGTGTTATTTTTTGGTGGATCTTGGAGTTTGGTAGTAACATTATGTCATATGTTAAAACGGAACTCGATGTCAAGGCGAGTATAAAATATTCACCGTGTTTCGCGTTAAGTGCTTACGTATAGAGATTGAACGTAAATCATAAGAAGCTACTAAATAAATGACGTCATTTGAGAGTTGTCAAAATAATATGGCAAATCTTAAGGTTATAAAATATTGTTTTTAAAGCCCACACAAGTGGTGTAACATAATACAAGATGCTACAATTAATTTGGAATACGGTGCCTTAATTTTAAAAGGTTTAACTACTATTAATTAAGAACGTTTTTATTATAATTGGCAAGACGACAGCATTACACATAATTACCCATAATACTACATATTTAGCCACATGGTGTTTATAAACATCTTAAATATTCATAAACCATGTATTATTCCTATATTTATACTATATTATATATTCCTATATTATATTAATACATGGTTTATGAATATGGTCGTAACATTACTCAAAATAGTACACCCTTTATATTTTATATCAACTCTAATTTTTTTTTATTAGCCGTTAATGTCCCACTGCTGGGCAAAGACTCCCTTCTACTAATACTCTACATTATTGACGTGTAAATTTAGATACTTAAAGCCAATATCATCGCTGAAATAGTCTGAATAATGTCTAATCGATAAACTATACAGCACAAGTCAGAGATTCGCTTAGCTAGCTAACTAAAATACTAGATTTGATATTTTTAATACATTTTGGCATTATACGATAATTATCTCTGTAATTAAGTAATATTTAGTAACTATCTAGACATAACAAATCACGCTTAATAGTTGTGGCTATGTTTAAGAATACCTGGTTGGTAGTTAAGGATCTAAAGAGATAAAAAACTTTAAATGTTCAATGTTCGCTTGCGACGAAATTCTATAATATTATAACTTCGACGACCTTAATACAAGCGACAATTAGCAAAGCATTATAAAATTGATAAATTGTACCTACTAAGTTTTTAAGTTTAAGGTCGGGTTAGGTAGCTATATAAATATGCATCGTTCACATAAAATCCAGTAATTAATTATAGTCTGTATCTTAATAATAGCTGAATTCAAAGACGACCTTAACATTTAAATTAATACATTAGTATCCTGTGATTATTAAAAAAAAATATTGTTTATTTAAGATTTTGTACATCACCAATTAATTGAGTAAATAATGTTCTTATGCCAGGCGGAACTTCAATATTGACTTATGATAATATCATGTATGAGACAAATTGCATTGATTTTTTTTTGTGAAATAACACGTATCTACGTCAAACTTTTACGTCTGACTACAGCGCTGATCATATTTTGTTAATTTCTTACTACGGTTTTCGTTTACTACTATTATTGAATCAGTGCCTGATCTTTAAATTTGCATTTTTGTTGGCATACAAATCTATTTAGAGATATAAACTTATGCAAACGAATACTTCTCAAAGAACATGTAAATAATTGCAAAGAAATAACATTTTACTTTAGATAAGCTACAACGCAATGACATTCTTAAACTTTAAGAAACTAAAGCGATGTCCCTCAAGGCAGCGTCATCGGTTCTATCTTGAACCACTTGACATTCCAGATTTAGTTACCACAGAAAAGGGAATTTTGAAATATTTTTTTAATGCATTATGTCATATCGAATACAAGATTATGAATCAACCTACCCTTTCAAATATGGATGGCGCGTGCTGCTATTTCTTGAGGCTGGTTATAAAAACGAGTGTGAAATTATGCGTAACATGGTTTCCTGACATATTGACTACTTGGTGTGTAATTATAATATACGATGCCTGTCAGAACTTAATTAATCATTCATGTTGATGAGACACCGACAGGTTTTTTATGAAGCCATTAATATAAGCTGTCTTAGTTTAGTTAGATGTGTATCTGTTGTTAACGATCATTTTCTACACATTAATTAAAAGATGCCAAAGCATTACTTCTTCTTCATAAAGACTGATACTTGAATTATTAATTGCCTACATCGATTGTCTTAATTAGTTAATTAATGATTTGACATATGTGGCATATTTTTTTACTTATAATTGTAGGTTAAGTGTAAATGAACGGTTCAGAGATTTTATCAATGAAAAAAAAAGTCAGTTCTTATATTTAATACTACAGGTAATTTTCATCTGAATTGAGCAATCCATTCTTTCAGAAGTGATTACGAGCTACGTAAAAACTACTGTCGTATTTGTAAAATCAAAAATTCAACACAATTTTTATAATACCCCGAATTAAAATGTTTTAATGATGAAGTTAGCCGATAATGTTGTAAAACAATGCGATTAATTAAGCAATACAGTTTATTAACATACAAATGGTAGCCAAAATATTTCTGTGCTAGATGTGTCTTGTATAAATATTATGCTTTTAATATATACCGCATAATTTTTTATTTTTTTTTATTTTAATATGGCTGACTCGAATTTACGATATTTTTAATGTTTCCCCTTAATAAAACCATTTTAAAAATCTAAATTTGAATGAAAAAAATATTCAAATCCGTGTCAACGTTTATGATCTGGTAGTAGGTATTTATTGCCTACATAAAAATATAATAGTATATTTTTAACGACTCTCCTGCGGACATTTGCTAATTATCGAAACAGGGCAGTAATTTGTTATCGGTGTTATAAAGATCCTCTTTAATTTAAGAATAAACGAGTCCAACAAGTTTCTTTTTTCATTCGAAAAGTGTGACATGATCACCAAATATTAATTTACTTCACGTGTTACTTTACATCTCACGTGTCATTTTACGTGTCTATGAGAGTGAGGGAAGAGGGAGTGCACCTGCGTCTGCGCATACACTTGTGCCCTATAATATTTCCCGCGCCGACTAGTTTCCGTTGAGATTGGCCACCACGGCCAAAATACAGTTTGGACGACTATATTTTATATTACAATACGAAAATAATGGCAATACAGTTTAACACAAAAATTTGTCATACGTATGCAAACTTTTGATTTTATAGCAGCATTAACGACATCATTTAAAATATAGATCGTTTTTTAAACTTCTGTTACAGATAAAGTACGAAAATTTATGTTCATTTTGACAAATGATACAGATTTATAGTTGATTTAGTATTCTAATGAAAATTTAAATGATTGGTTTTATTAAGATGTTGATGTGTATAACTGTCTCATTTGAAAACGGTAAGATTTATGTGATCATATTCATTAATTCAGTTTAGCATTTAACGTTTTTAAATACACGTGTAAAACAATAAAAATAGGTACATTAAAAAAAAATATACATAAATAAATCTAGCGGGTACCTATACAATATCGATCGGTATCGAGTCCAAGTCACCGGCAATAGGTAGTCATGGTATTGTGTTTGGGAATTCCGCTTTCTGTACAAAGCCCTTTTTTTTTTTTTTTTTTCGGGAATGGAAATCATCAAATGACCCCTCCCGCTCTGGGTGGAGCGGAAGGGAGTGTCAGACTCTTACTGACTAAAACCCACCCATGGTCCTTCCTTCGCCCTTTATGTTCCGGGGTAGCGGTAACCCTTTCGGACAATCAAGCCCTTGACGCGGAATATGGCAGAAGTTCTGTACTGTCAATTTTCACCTTGCTCTACCAAATCTCAATATGATCGCATGAACCGTTACTAATCATCCTCTGAGACTACACAAGTACTTCACGGCAGTAGATCATTAGAGCATTAACGCGCAGTAGGAAGCACAGTTTTAGGTAATTGTCAATTACAGCGATGCGTTTGATGTTAGTTTCAACTAACATGACCACCAAAATAAAAGTAATTTTGCAGTTTTCATTAAATTAAATATAAATGCACGGCTTAGTCGAATATTTTTTAGGTATTTCTTCAGTTGATTGAATTCTACATAAAATATTATTGTTTAAAAAAATATAAAATATTTTTTGGATGGTTCTCTCATCTCTGTTTTACGGTTTATTTTATCATGATACTATTTTATTTTTATGAAATATTTTTGAATAAATCTTTTATTTGAACATTGTTTTTACAATGCACTCCATTTTTCTGGTTTGTAATATATACATGTTAGCAGCGCCTTAATAGGCCTAAAACCTCGCACTGTATAGCATCCGATACGCTGTTAGCAGTGTAAGAACTCTGCCATCAAGATAAGCGCTGAGTCCAAATTAGTATGATGAAGGAGTACATCAAAGTCGGCAGGACCCAACCGTTGATACATAATAGGTGCCAATCTTTTTTCCGCCTCACAGAAGATTGTTATCATTATTATTTTTACAGACAATAACCGTGACACCTGCGAAGCTGGTTTTATATCATCTGTCTTTTATTTGTTTTGCCTTAAATAAAATAGGTATAAGTAGAATCAATTTATTTGCTTAAGCACGTGAAAGTGTGTGGAATATTGTGAGTTGAGTGGTTTCATTGCCATAGATTTTATCGACAATAACGGAAAATTTAAATGAATGCTAATGAATGGTACTAAAAATCATTTAACAATATAACTTTAAAGAATATCTGGTAGTCTCCTTACTATTTTCATGTAGTGAATTTTATTACCTCTATGATAAAAATCTCATAAATAGCTTTTAAGGTGTGGAAACACACACACACACAGGCCACTGAAGGAACACGGGTGGGTTTTAGTCAGTAAAAGTCGGACACGCCCTCCTGCTCCGCCCAGAGCGGGAGAAGTCATATGATGATTTCCCAACCAGAAAAAAAAAAAGGTGTGGAAACACCTTAAAAGCTATTTATGAGATTTTTACGACATTGATAGTTTATTTTTAAATAAAATTATATATTATGTTTGTTATTAGTTATTACAATATACTGCGTTTAAATGCACTAATCAAGTAAAAGCTGTGTGTACAGCGAGTCTTCTTTGGAGAAGATATCGCTCTTTCTATTGATTAAATATTCATATTTCCCCATAAATCTTTCATATTTGAATAACCAGATGGGTTGGCTATGTACCTCACTGTTGCTATCCCATTAACATATATTATCCGGTTGGTAACACGACATAAGTCTGTCAACTTTTGGTTTTAGAATGAATAATAGCAGTCGTTAATTTTTATATTGACACGATGAGCTCAGAAAAGTTTATTTTTAAATAGATTATCTGAAGGAAAGAACAATATAAATATTTTACATAACTGCTATTGGGTAGAACATTAAGATAACATTTTGCTTAATAAGTCGGAAAACACAAGAATCAATTAGCATTTTACTTCAATATTACAATACGAAAATAATGCCTTATATAGGCATGTCATAGTATACATACAGTAAAGTCTGAAACTTTACCCTGATGGTCTCAATATTTCCTTACAGGTATTTATTTTCATTTGAACTTCATGTAGGTACTTAAATGTTTCTATAAATAAAAATATTCCTAAACACATCCACCAGTTTTAAAAGTTTGTAGACAGTGCGCTTAAGGAAAGAGAAACACTTGAAAGCCATATTTTCCTGAAAAACTGATCACATTAAAACCTTAATTACGATTGTTTTGATATAGCTACCTATTAATACTCGTATTTATTATTACCAACGCTATCATTTTATAAGCAACGCATAAAAAACATGTAATGATGTCTAAATATTGCATCGAATAGATTAAAAGAACAGAAATAAGTAGTCGTAGTAAATTGCTATTGAATATTATGAATATATATAAACATAGAGCATAAAATAAATCACAAGATGATTTATTTTATGCTCTATGTACAATATGATATTATACAAAGGCTGGCTGACTACGTATCGTATAAGAAAGGTGATCGAAAGATCCAAGGCTATACTTTTGCTAAAAAAATGCTATCCCATTAAGAATAAGAATATATTTATTTGCTTTAAAACATGGTACATTATGGTCTTATTAATAGAATTATGATCTTACATGTTTCGCCAAGGACTGGCATACAAATATTTAAACACGATACGGTACGGTACGGTATTTACAAAAAGTAGGTAATGATTAAAATTAAAATTAGTACCTAACCATATTTATCTGCTACTTTTTTATAAATAAATTCTTTCATACTATTAAAACAATTACCAATAAGCCATTTATATAGTTTGGATTTAAAGTATTTAAGAGGGAGTTTCCTTATTTTTTTTTTGGAATATTGTTAAATATTTTAATTGCTGTGATAAAGCTATTTTTATGGCACAATGTGCTTTGATGTGACGGAATTCTTATTCAATTTGTCTTTATATTTATCGAATTTATTTGAAACCATGGAAGTATAGATAGTAGTGTATAATCTCCCTGTAGTGTTATACTCTGAACACCGTAATTGACTTGAATTAGGTATAGAGGCGTAGTGGATCTGTTAAGATTTACTTTAAATCCAGTGCAGCCGATCTATTCTGTAAAAATCTCACCACGAAAGCTTACGTCAAGTCAGCTGTCACTAGTGTCAATCCCTAGCATAATATGGTGGAATGACAGCTTAGTTCACATAAATGTTCACGGTGACATTTTTACTGAATAGACCGGCAGTTATTTGAATGATGTTCTTTGTGAACTTTACAGAATAGCATTAAAGTTCCCAATTTCCCTAAAGTCGGTATTTCCATAACCTACATTTAAGCTATATAGTACCGCGTGACGAGGCGAACGTTTACAGTAGTTATTGGCACGACACTAACTTGATTTACTATGTTTGTTTCATTGAACAATGAGACAGTAAACCATACAAGGTGGACATCGTCGTCAATCGCAGGTGGTAATTCAACTATGTCATGGAATTAACATAGCGCATTACAAATTATATTAGTTATTGATGAAGCATTAATTATTATAAGTTAGTTTAGTAATAAAATGAGAATATACGGGTAATTATTAATACATTTTATCGTGTTATTTATCTACTCGGAAGCAATGGCATTCTTTCCGCAATATGTTGTTTAATGAAGTGCTAAAAACAAGAGTTACTCTCGTCTGCGTCTGATTTCGAGACTGCACGTAAGTTACAAAGAACAGGCCAATTTCGAAATGAGCACTTTGAAATAATCATTGAACATTATATTAGTTATTTTTAAAGGTCGGAAAAGACGGTTTGGAAAAGTTTGTTTATTTTCAATAAATATAAATCTGTGTGTTTTATATGAATCTGTTTTAGAAAGTCTTCTAATCCGCACGCGATTATATGTCTTAATTAGGTATTTGATCGGAAAGGATAAGTAGATACATTTCTTTAAAGCTTATTACTTTTTACAATTTGGTTTTTAAAAGAGAAGATTCCTTCCATTGTTATGGCTTTCTTTCATATTGCAATTCACGTGTCAATTTTATCGGCATCCGAAATTTTTTAACCGTTGAAAGGAAAATCTGCTTTTTCAGTTTTTTCGAAAACTAGAGCATCTTCTATTTTGTTAATGATTCTTGATAATTAATGAAGGTATTTGTACGTAGATTATTGCTTATTTTTTGTTACAATATATCGACTTACCTTATATGGTCGTAATGTGTGTATTAACGCGGGCCGTCTCGCGGCCTGTTGCGCAAGAGTTCGCACGAGACTGCCGATTCTTTGGACCACGTAATTTATTAATACTTCTGCTTAGAACAGATGAGCGACAGTCAGAGCCGTCACTATTATACCTATGGGCATATTTTATTGCAGCTTACCTATGTTTCCGGGCCCGATGGTCGTGCCCACGATGTCACGATTGTAATGTAATTAGATGTCATTATAAGATATATATTAGGAAGATATAGTTTAATCTGGAACAAATATCTTTGGTAAACAAACCCAGTTTTGGTTTGAATTTTACTGAACTTTCTGTTGAAAGTTCTGTTTCAGAAAAATACGATATTGATGCTTCTGCGCTGACTTGTTGATTGGGTTAATTATCTAATGATATAAAAAAAAGTTTTATAGGCACTAGATATGGGACGATGAACACTTTTTGAAATGGCGTTAGTAAAAATTAATAGTGTAGGAATAAACTTTCATGTTATGAAAATTTACCGAATATTTCCCTCTAAGAGTCAGATTGTATTTAGGCAACATATCTATCCTATTCACATACATAATACGTTGGTTCTATATGTTATTCTAATCATTCGTGATATTTTTTTCAATGTTAGCGATCTATCTGCATTTAGGAACTCATTTAGGCATCTGAATTTATTCATGAACATGAGTGGTTGTACCCACTCTTAAGTACGTATGGATTGAGTTATTTACCTTTTTATACAAAACATTTTATTGATTGCAGTTCGTTGGTCTCTATTGGGTTTACTTTATTACTTACCATGAGAGTGTTGAAAAGTAAACGTCATGTTTAATCAACTAATAGAAAAGAAAAAAAAAAGAAAAATATAAAAGAAACAAAGATATATTTTTTTAAACAAGTAGGTATTTCGAAGGATAAGTACTGACTCCTTCGAAATACCTACTTGAAAATAAAATAAATTATCATAGGCTACTCAGTAGTAGCCTATAATATTTTTTTTTTGTTTTCAAGTACTTGTTTAAAAAATATATATCTTAATCATTTTTATTATTCATTAGCTTTTTTTAATAAACATTGGTGTACATAGGTAAACTGTCGATAAGCTGTCTCCTTTTAAACGGAAGGCTCTGTCTCCTGTCGTACAGGCGACACATGATCTTTTCCTGACAGGTGATCTTTTGCACTAAAGTTAAGTACTGTATTGTATTGCATAATTTTTGCTTACCTATAACTGATGGAAAAATAATCTATAACCCTGTTTTTGGAACTATAAAAATATATTATTTATTAATCAGTAAACATGCATAATTGCAGTATTGACCAGGTACCTAACTGATCAGTGGAAACCAGAAAAATGAATTAAAGCTCGAATGAATGATTCATTCATAGTGATTATAATCGAGAAGGCATTGAATTAAATTTTCGTATTCTATTCTAAGATCTATGGCATTAAATTTTATGTGGTTGTGACAGCACAACATAAAAGAAAAAACGATTAGTAAAAAAAAAATATTTTATGTTACGCATAAACCAAAAGATGCGGTTACGGCACCTATGTAACTTCATCAATAACAGAACACTATTAAAAACGGTAATGATTTTTTAATTAAGTATATGAATAAATAAAAAAAAATATAATTAATAATAATATATATTTAGTCAGATTACAACAAGACGATAGCATTTATCTGGTTTACAGAGAACAGGTCACAGAGCTCAGGTGGCACCTGTTCCGCGAAAACCAGAAAAACACCAAATTAAGAATGAATTAAAGCTCGAATGAATGACTTGTTCATAGTGATTATAATCGAGACAGTATTGAATTAAATTGTCGCGGTATTTATTTTTATCACTGTTCAAACCAAGAAAGTTGCTAGCTACCTACTAGGAAAGCGTAAGTAATTTACAAAGGTCATCTTGGGAAAAGATTCTGAGAAACCTCCTATTTAAATTACAACAGGATGCATTGATCCGAAGGTAGGTTTAACGACATACATATTGCGGAGACGACAATACGACAATAAATTAAACTGCGTACCTATAGCTAATGATGTTCCCAGTCTGCTTAGAAATATTAAACTAAATATGTCCATTAGTTTAGTCACTAGTCGGCTGATTGGAAAAACGCGGAGTCGGTCCATATATACTACTATTTAATTTGTTTGAAAAAATAACTTTTTTAATTTTGATCTTGGGATTTTTTTGATAGTTCCAAAATAATCTTACGCATTAGTATTGCCAGTGTTATTATTTATTGTCATATTGTCGTCTCCACATCGTATATTTATGAATAAGATCAAGTGATAGACGTATGCTAATGAAACGTTACATTACAAAGCGATTGAGTATCACTTTTGCATCTTATAAGTATATGTATAAATTTTACATATCATAAAAAGATGAACATTTATCTAATGCGGTCTAAAATAATATATAATTTGCTAACATTTATATGTAGTAGTCAAGTTACAATCACCAATAAATTAAATATATTTTATGATGATTAGCTTCAGATGACACTTCTGCTTTTGTGATTATCATTAAATAAATTTGACACGATTAGATTTCCATTTATGATTATTTATGGCAATATTCTTGTCGAATGTCGTTGGTTTTCTTTTGAGTTTGTTTATTGAACGTGGTTCGAGACATCGTTAACCTCATTAAAATTCATTTAAAATGTTTGTCGTGATGTCGTTTATTTTCGCAGTCCTCATGACACGGTTTAATGCTTATTCCTTAATAATATAAAACCAACAAACATTATGATATGATCGCGGTTTTCTTTTGCTTTTGTAAAGCACACAGCTTCATGAATACCATATAACCTTATCACTAACTTTCGAACTATGTGCGGATCATAGTTTTCTGTGAAGTCTTTTTGTCTTTGTTAAATTGTTACAACATCAATTTTCTTAATTTTTAATAACATACCTTTTTGTGATGATGATCTAACAACAGGATGGAACTGTAGTCAATAGATGGAAGTAAAAAAAACACCACACAGGTAAGAAATTGTCGCACTGATGAAAATATAATCCTTTTTAGGATTTTTTGGTAGTACGTCTGTTCATAACAAAGAATTACTACGTATGTCTGGACATTGCACGAAGAACAATCGCCCTAGGATTATCTAAAAACAAAACGCGATTTGAATACGAAATTCGTGAGTATATTTGCATATATCTATAGGTAGTTGAAAAAAATCCGAGATAACTTACATGCATTGATTTTACTAACTTATAGCGATGACGAAACCTTTGACTTTTCATAAACAATTCGAATACTAGGTAAAATAAAATAAAAACGGCCGATCTTGAGGAACAAATCGAATACTCTAACTAATTGACAAAGGTCAGTGTTAAGTATTAAATATTTATCTTACAATTACCGCCGTAATCAAGGTCACTCAAAAATCAATGGATGCCGTAAGTAGGCTCTTACAGAAATGTAGGAAGCGGTTGAATGTTGCATTAAAGAATAGAAAATATGAAGTTTCAAGGAAATTCTTGAGTTCCTACAGAATTAATTATTTTCGTATCATTACGATATACAAAACTTTAATACCATCTCATACAATCTTTAAAATCATTTTACAGACCTACATACTCCAGTTGGGCCATCATGCTGTAGACAATAAAAATCTGACACAGAGACAACATTAGATTTGGTTTTCGTTGGTCCCGGCTGTCATTCGTGAATCGTTGACACTGACGGGTGACTAGTTGTCACTTACCCGAAACGACTTACCAAGTGGTATCGTATTACCCAGTAACTGGGTTGAATGTAGAGGTAAGATCGGCAGTCGCTCAATGGAACCGGGTGCAGCTGAAAATCAGTATTTTACCATTGTAAAATACTGGTTTTCAGTTGTATCCGGTTTGACTCCAGTCAAACCGGATACAACTGAAAACCAAGCCGCCGGCTTGGACGCCGCCGCCGTCGGCTTCCACGCCGACCTTAACATAGTCGGGAAATGATGATGACATAAACAACATTAATGGCAATTATGTAGGACATTGAGTCAAACATACCTTAAAAGTTTTAAACCTGGCCGTTTTACACTACCATAAACTTCTTACTATTTCAAAATTATATATTTATGATACACTCTAGTATGTTTGATGTTCCGGATCGACTAAAATGTAGCGCATCCTACAGCGATGCTCCTATAGAGCACTATGACATCACGATTGATTGACAGTTGATTTATTAATTGGTTGAGTTATCTTAGATTTCCGAAGGTAACGTAAACATGACCGGAATAGACTATAAAACGAATGTTTGTTGACTTTTATAGGATTCGGAATACTAAAATGAAACGGAAATGTAGTTCTAACAAAAATTAATGATAACAAAGCGCGGTGGGCTGTTGTGTTTCTAGGGACAAATCTAAAGCCGCAATCAACAGCACAATCAATGAAAAGGTGAGTCGGGAAACCGGATTTGGTTCAGCGGTCTTGAAACCTGCAACTGAATTTAACATAAAAAATCCCGGATCATCCAAAGGCCCTTTCTTGCCGTGAAAAACTACGGTTTATTCGCCGTGTCTAGGCACGGTCGTCGGTGTTGCATGGATCACTGTGGAATCTTGTTCACAGACGTTTTTTTGTCCGCGCAATTTATACGTCGTACCTTAAACAAACCTTATTATAAAGGTATAAACGTTTAATAGTGGCTTATGGTTAGCAGTAGAGGATATCAGACTAATAAGTACCACAGCTAAAAGTTCTGTTTTCAGTGTTCATTTTATCTGATGATTGCAAAAACTGATTCCAAAAGCTTCTATCATCTCCATGAGAAATATCAGGGCCGTAAAGGACATCATTCATTTGATATGATTTTGGGTAGTTTCGAACCCCAATAGCAGGGGTTAATTGTAGATCTATGTTGTTCACGCTTATGTTTTGCTTGTCACTTGTTATAAAAATATGATATTTGGCATTTTCAATCTTAAATAGCAGCCAGGGGTTAATTGCAGACTTTCGCTGTAATAGTAAATAATGCTCAATGTGTCCCATAAGAAAACAGTACTTTTATTGTCTTTATTTTTGGGTATACAATATATTCGACACTTGAATGATGTTCTTTAAGAATGTACTATTTTTAGCACACCTACTTACAAAGTTATTATTTACAAAATGATATAAGCTACCAAAAATATTCAGAATTAGGCGGATCTAATCGAAAACGTTTTACTATCTGGTATGTACATATTTGCCGTGTTGTTTCATACATACGTGCGAATGTTTTCATCACAATAATAAATAATATGGCATTAAAGTGCATGTTTGAAAAAATATTATGTTGTGGCAACGGCACAACATAAAGGATTTCATACTTTGTGAAGTACGTGTTATTTTTAGTTACTTACTCGTACATACCAAATGATTGCTTACTTAGTATAGAGAGACAGAAACTTCGTCAAAATCAGAACATTATTTTCTAAATACAGTACTGAATCATCATCTGCCTACTCTTTCTCCAACTATATTGGGGTCGGATTCCAGTCTAACAGGATGCAGCTGAATATACGAGTAGTATTTTACATGAAGCGAAAAAACAAACGAAAAACGACGAAGACGAAGAACACGAAACGACGAAGTGAAATTCATAACTGAATGAAGTGATATTTTCTGAAAATAATATTATAAACTAGCTGCGCCCCGCGGTTTTATTCGCATAAGTTTTGATCCCGTGGGAATATCGGGATAAAAAGTATCCTATATGTTAACCCTGTTAAACCATCTGTGTGCCAAATTTCATCCAAATCTATTTAGTAGTTTTTGCGTGAAAGAGTAACAAACATCCATCCATCCATCCATACAAACTTTCACGTTTATTTTTTTAGTTATTAGGATGCCCCCAAGACACAACACCCGTCTGGTCGGAGGATCCTCTCTTTTCTATGGAGTATGAGTGAACTTTACACCCTGTTCCTCATACTTCTAAACTGGTGACAAAACAAAAAACAAACCAGAATTTTTGTCTGATTTTGTTGTGTGCATTACATTCGGATATTCTAAGTTCCAGGTTATGTTCAATTTTAGGTGAATTCTTTGCCATCATATATATATTTACATAAATAAACAGTCGCGTGAAGCGTCACATATCATGCTCTTTATTTGCAAAAATTATAATCTATCGTCTACTATGTAACTTCACCAAAATATTGATAATCGTTTTGTGAGACTTATTATCAATTTTCCGATTTATCTGGGCTTTTTTTTTGGGTGGGAAATCATCAGATGACGTCTCCCGCTCTGGGCGGAGCGGGAGGGCGTATCAAACTTTTACTGACTGAAATATGCCAGGGGCCACGGTATCTCTTTCGTATAACCCGCGGCCCTAGCGGACTCCGTCAGTTTGTGCTGACATCTCTTTGAGGCGCGCGTGGAACACAACGCGCCGTCGACCCGGGCCTAGTCCTTACCGGGCGGCAAGCTGCCCATCGCGTGAGGGCGCAGAGATTGCCTCTCCCTCACGCGCTCCGGCTTGCGAGCATTACTGCTTCGCAGAAGGAGGTGACGGCTTTCCATGCACTCTCGCTCCGTACCATGGCCTGGACCTGGGCCGGACGCGAGAAATCGCTGCCGCCGATCGCCGCCACGAGGACGCGGCGGTGCTCCGCTCAAGCCGGGCAGACCTTCACCGTATGCTCCACCGTGTTCTCCGGGCGATCCACATAGTGGTGACACCCTGGCGTTTCCTCCCGCCTTATCCTAAACAGGAACCTCCCGAAACAACCGTATCCGGTGAGGACCTGCGTCAGGCAGAAGGTGAGGGCGCCGTGGCGCCTCTCCAGCCACTCCTCAAAGAGGGGACTTATCGCCGTAATTGTGGCGTGCCCAGCACTGGGTTGCGACAATCGCACTCTCCATGTTGCCATGAGATCCCGCCGGAGCTCTGTGCGCTGTACCGTGATTTCTCGCGGCAGTGGAGTTACGCCCCGGACGAGTGTGGGCGAGGACTTTTGCCTCCAGATCCCGTGGCGGATTTATCTGGGCTTGCTTGCGAATAGAGCGACAACGATTTTTTTTATCAATGTTTATAAGCTCATCAATGGTTAGCATTATAAGTGGCACACAACTTTATTTTTGATGGCACTTTAATGTCAATAGAACACATCGTCTCAAGCCTTCGTCACACATAATCTATCTAAGAGTACCTACTTGTTGATTCGCTAAAAATCCGCTTCATTTATTGCAATAACTAGCTGTGCCCGCGACGCCATTCACTGGGATGTAGAAAAACAACACGGAGTAGACAAAGAACTGCAGTTACAGTTGAGGGTCTGGGAATGGAACTATGTGGGGCATCTCTGTTGTTTTCCTTTGAAAAATACTTTGGTTTGCCAGGATAAAAACCAAATCAACTTAACCTATCGCAGTCCACTGCTGGACATAGGCCTCTCCTAGACTGCACCACAACACCCTAAAACCAAAAACTGAAAACCAAATAATTTTGATATACTTGTAATAAAATAGATGTAGTATCACATAGAACGCACCGGTCTTATAATTAAGATAAACCTTCACGTACAAGTAAGTACTATGCGAAGTTTCATAATGAGCCGTAAAAGTTTACAAAAATATTTTGTAAAATTAAGTAATCCAAAATATTATTACTAAAAGTGCCTAAAACTGAACAAAGCAACAGACTAATTGTTTTAAATAGATATGTTGGTATTCAAAACACAGAAACATTCCCCTTTAAGTTATTTTAGTGGACATCTATCTATATAAGTATATAATAATAATAAAATTTAAATCGATCTATTTGAAGGCGCGATTTTATGTATTTATTGGTTGGTTGTTGACATCATTGTTAGCTTACATATTAATAATTTATAACGTGTTTTAACTTAAGTTTATTTTCTGAAATAAACTTTAACTATAATTTTTAATTTTGTTCTGAAGGCCAATTCTCGTAATTTGAAACGTTCAAAATCTAGTCGCAGTCTCATCTCGGCGACAAACAAATGTCAAAAACTTGTCAAAAACGTAGGGAAATTTGAGGTATTTTTGACAGATTGACTGTGAACGTTCTTAAAATTGGAAGAATTGATATTGTTTTTTTTTGTGTGCTGATTTTATTACTCGTTTAGTATTTGAACAAAACACGTCGTACTTTGTCGTGCTGAGGATCAGGGGTTTACTCTTTAATTCCGTCTACAAAGATACGGGCCCGGGCAAGTAGTTGATCTATCAAAGCAAGTGTCAAATTACATTTTTCGGGACAGACAAAACACATCGGGCGTAGGGAAAACTGGCAAATCGTATTGTTATTCATTCTTAGTCCGTAAGTGATACGTAGTAGGAAAAGCCCGTAACTTCTGAGTTTGAGCTTGGATAGTAGACCCTAAGCTTATACGATTACATGTGTTCTAGACAATGGTTTTTTCATTATATAGCAGCATCTTTCTCTGCTCATCAGCATCATCAACGACGGTTTCGTTACGGCGACAGAAGCGACAGAATATTGTTTTTATTGAAGGTTAACATATCTGACATGATGTATCTGTGATAAATGCAAATATGCCTTCAACCAAGTGAAGCGCAATAAATAATCGCATGCAGCTATGTTAATGGGTTTATGTTTAAATCTATGTTTTGTTTATTAATATCATGGATGACCTTTCTAATACCAGCATTGTGAAGATGAAGTTCAGGAACTCGGTGCAGTCACGATTGATGACATCGATCACGCCTTAACGATATACTTAAATCCTGAGATGATATAAAGCTAATATTTTGTATTTAAATATCGTTGACTTTATTATACAGGCTCGCAGGGACATCGAAGCGCAACCTGTAACCATGTATTCAGTTCATGATTCTGAAAGTACGTTGAAAATTTCGTCGGTTATTAAAAAAAAAATTGCTTTTCAGTAGATACATTTTGACCGCGTAGATACCTCTTTTCTATGAAACGGCAGTATTTTTTTCGATAACTGGCAAAAAAAAGTTCTAGGGTAAAGGCATCGGCATCGGCTTCTTTGCTGCAGCGTCTGCGTGGCAAAAATGGCATTCTGAAAGTCATTGCTGCTAGATTTGACTGCCCCATTAAAAAACACTGGGTGAGGGTAGTGAATGGTTTTGTATAGGTAGTCTACAAAAGATAAGTACTAACAATACAAACATAATTGTAAGCTAATATTGTTGCTAAAATATACTAACAAGATATGGATTTTAATTATCTGAAATAAATTATTCTATTCTATTCTATTCTAAAGGGTCTAGATTCATGTGCTGAATTCATGGTTAAAGTTTGCGCGTCGATGTCCCTGCCAATAAAGGGTATATTAGTAAGGAGGATACTTCGATATTAGTTTATCTTGCCTGTATATTGTCGCGCTGCAGGGTAAAGGCCTCCTCGCTTTTCCTTACACTCTGTTCTCTGCCAATGATGGTCAGACTTTTCGGTAGGAGACATACCATCTTCGGTTTACCTTGATCTGCCACGTAGTCAACTTCTTGCGTTCAATGGGACTCATTAGATAATACATGTCATAATTTACGTATATAAAATAATTTAATATTTTATAAAATTATTTCTATCTATACAGATATCTGAAGGCCAATTCTCGTAATTCAAAACGATCAAAATCTAGTCTCAGTCTCATCTCGGCGACAAATAAATGTCAAAAACTTGTCAAAATGTAGGGAAATTAGACGTATTTTTGACAGATTGAGATTGAGATCAGACTGTGAACGTTCTTAAAATTACGAGAATTGCCCCTCTGAAATGCTGAAGAGTTTGTTTGTTTGAACGCGCTAATTTCTTGAACTCCCAGTCGGATTAGGAAAAATCTTTTTGTATTTGATAGGCTAATTAATTATTGAGAAAGGCTTAAGGGTATTTGCCATCACGCTAAGACCCTAAGAGCCAAGCAAAAAAAATGAAAGGTCAGAAAGAACGCTAAGCGAAAATGAAACAATGGCGCGGTCAAAAGATGCGATGCGAAGAGGTGGGTCGGCCAAACAAGAAATCACGCGGACGAAGTCACGGGCAGAAGCTAATATTTTATAAAATTATTTATCTTTGAATCTAGAATATTAAATTGACATTGCGGAAGATTAGTATTCAGAACATAAAATGTTTTTTTGAATCTTAAGTACATCCTGGTTAAGTACTTTCAATTTGAAGTACGTGTTAATGGAATTATAACGAATAGCCAGTTATATGATGTCATCTTATCACAAATTTAATTTACATATTTTTGGTAAAGCGATGATCTCGAGACTCTGGTCACCAACGCCATCTAGTTGTGTCGATCGTTACTAGTTGGCTAATCCGATTGCTTGGATTTATTCTAAACTGTTGCTACCTTTTTACATTACATAAGTAGTTAATTTATGCATTTTACATACTGTACCGACTGAAGACTTCCGAAAATACTTTCCACGTTCACTAACGCCTTATAAAATCGAAATTAGTTCAAGCAGCGATAGCTTGCTTGAATGTCGTAGGCGCAAAGGTTTTAAGTCCCGCGAAGTCCTGCCCCCATCCATAGTCAACTGAACTCCCGGTAATTTTGATTTATTACCGCAATACAAATGTAGGAATAATATTATTGAGAAACTCTCTTAGATAAAGTATTAATATGTGCTTTTGGGGCGTTTAGTTAAATTCAAGCGCCTCACACATTCTCTTAACTAGTATTCACGTTGAGATGCATGGAACTTATAATCCCTGCAGTGTTTTGAATAGTTTATGTCGTTGTATACAGACTGGCGGGGACACCGATGCGCAATCCCTGGGTTCAGTACATGATTCGGAAACCCCCTTTTTTTTTTTCTTTTTTTTTTTTCCGGATGGGAAATCATCAAATGACCCCTCCCGCTCTGGGTGGAGCGGAAGGGAGTGTCAGACTCTTACTGCCTAAAACCCACCCATGTTCCTTCCTTCGCCCTTTACGTTCCGGGGTAGCGGTAACCCCCCTACGTTAAACATTTTGACCGCGTAGGTATTGCAGTTTTCTATAAAACAGCCGATTTTTCTTTGATAACCGACGAAACCTTTCTACGCTAGGGGTCTAGAATCATGTACTGAATTCATGGTTACAGGTTGCGCGTAGATGTATGCCATCCTGTATAAGATGTATGCCATCCTGTATAAGATTCACTATATACTTAACGTATACCAATGTAAACGTTGATCAGAATCATATAATTATTTTAACTGGCAAAATGTGAGTGTCATATAGGCGCGTATTACAGTCATGGTGTTATGTTGTATTTATATTAATTTTAAATAGATACTAATATGCATTTATTTTTCTTATTGTGCAGTCAGTTACATAATTTCTTTCGGTAGCCCTTTTCATTACGGTTTATACATACTTAGTGGTCTTTTTTAATCTCTAGATAATATATTCATGTTCATAGGTTTGTAAAATTGTACTTTTGGGGGATTTGGATGCCTCATACATTTTTTTACTTTTGATTCATTAAGTCACACTCACAGGAGGGGCTTATGGCTAAGTAATAACCGCCGCACGGGTCGATCGATCAGGTTAAGCTACGCTTGCCGCGGTTGGTCCGTGGATGGGTGACCATCTTCACATATCAAGACCCCTCCGTGCCTCGGAAAAGCAAGTTAAGCCGTTGGTCCCGGCTGTCATTCGTGGATCTTTGAAAGTCGTTACGGGTCGTCAGTAGCCCGAAAGTCTGACGACAATACAATACCCCTTGGTAAAAGGGGTATCGTATTACCCAGTAACTGGGTTGTGGAGGTCAGATAGGCAGTCGCTCCATGTATAATAGTGGTATTCAGCTACATCCGGTTAGACTGGAAGCTGACCCCAACATAGTTGGGAAAAGGCTAGGCAGATGATGAAGTCACACTCACAGGAGGCCTCTATCCCAGCAGTGGGAAAATTATAGGCTGATTATTTTAAGTCATGGTTCATAAATAATGACGTAACCAACTGGTGTCCGGACAGGACTTTAGGTTAACTAGAAACTTAGTTAATAAATAGTCTCCCACATACAAGCCACATCTCACAGACGTCATTATCCAAATCCTAAAACCCTAAGTGTTTCCTGGTATCACGAAACCTAATCAAGTAATCTCCAATCAAATCCAGCCTCAGTACCTACCGTAAATCGTAATCAGTTAAAAAGGTCTTAAATCAAAACTGTATAATTTAGTAAACGCAGTGATCCCACCACCGTTTGATGTACAAAAGGTTACAGGTTTCGTCACAGTTATTTTGTAACCGTTTTAAATAACGAAGGTTCAAGCTCTCGTGTCAGAGTGCGACACACGCTGCCATCTGTCGCACGTTGACAATACTTGAACATTGCGTAATTTTATCTATGAATAGTATAAAACAAAGTCACTTTTCGTGTCTGTGTGTTTGTCCGCTTAGTTCTTCTTAACTACAAAATGAATTTTGATGCGATTTTCAGCATAAATTATTGTAGAAGCATTTTTATTTCACTTAAATATAGGTAGCACAGAAATTTAAATGTTTTTGTCATGTCACCATATCACATCAGTAGATCGCAAGGCAGGGCCGGGTCGCAAGTAACTCATAAAACCAACTGTAAATCTTATGCATACGAGTACTTGCTAATTCGAGTTCACAGTTATTCAAGGCCGTTTGTGCAATTTAAAAATAAAAATAATTTATACCTATTTTACTTAAAAAACAATACCTAACTAATCGGTCAATGTCGTAGCGTTTGCTGCAGTAGTTTATAATAATATTTTGGTACATTATGGTAATTATTTGATGTTGTTTGCGGAAGTTCTCAGTCTACGTATTTTCTAATACTAATTGACACTTGATGTTCAGCTAAGTTATCTTCTATTTGGATTTATGTGAAGTACCAAATGTCATTCCGATGTTGTGAACGAGGTCAAAGGTAGCCGTTACTACTTTTTTTACAAACAAACTTCGACCTTCACTGACGTGCCCAAGGCAAGGGTTCAAAAAAAATCTCTTCTTAACGCACATATTATCTCGAAGCTCCTCGAAGCATCATGCTGAGTTAGGAGCCTTTTGTATAGGACTTTCTGTTTCATTTTCCTTATTGTTACTTTTCTATATAATTTGTTTATTTTTTATTGTGTTTAGTTTAGTTTTATGATCTTTCTGTACGATTCGCAATAAATACTTTTTCTTTCGTATCGTATCTATGAGGATTTCCCCACAGAAAAAAAAGTATAGAATATATACAAAATTAATAAAGAAAATAGTTTGCGCACAAAACTAATCGTGATAAGTGAAGGTTGCTGAACTATAGACATACTGTAACTCTTAGGTACGCATAAACGGATGCAAGAACCTTCACGACGATGCGTCTTGTGTGCGTTGGCATTTAGACACATTTACGAAACATACTCGTACATACATTGAACACTAGCCGAGAAATTTCTAAGCCTAACGTTATTACGTTAACTTGTAAACGGCTTTCAATCGTCTTGCTGTGGGTGTTTGAAAGAGATAAATTATTTATTTCTTAAATAGTTGTAAGCACATTTTTGTAGAAAATCTTTGATGGAACCATTGAGTCATTGAAAAATCGAATCGATTGTGGTTTTTATTGAAACCACAGTCGGGTGACAAATGAATATTTTTTCCGGTAATTCACATTCTCAATGCAAAAAAAATGGTGGTATATAACAACCCTGAAAGTCTTGGGCCATTACAAACATTAACAAACTATTCTTTTGTTTGCCAAGCTTGAGACAAAATGGTTTTACTAAATGCTATTTAATAACACAACGCGCAATTGGTGTAACTTCATACAGTAAATCATTCGATGTAAAGCATGTTTTAAACATAATATTTATATCAATTGATTTCATTTACAAATCTGCAATGACCCCGAACCACCAATTTGTAACGTCTGCTTTAAATATTTATCATGAGTTACATACAAGTTAAATATGTATTTAACGAAGTACCTAAAACACTCGCAGTTTAACGATGTACTAGTGGCTTGCTCACACATATGTTAACTTCTGTGGTTAATCAGACGACGAAATAACAGCTCAGTATATTTGTAGAATATTCTGGATGTGGAAGGCGGAGGACGGGGTATAGTGGCGCAGTCAAGGAGAGGCCTATGTCCTGCAGTGGCTGAGTTGATTGAATGACCTCCGCCACAACCTGCTACTTGCTTAGGCTGCTTGGGAGTAGTGTCAACAATACTGCAACCACTAATACATATATCTAAGCATAATCATTCTCCTGCCCTCATCCCAATTTATTTGAGGTCGACGCAACATGTCTTTTTCTTCCATACTTCTATATTTGTAGTCATCTCGGTAGTCACTCCCTTTCTAATCATATCATCATTCACAGTCAATCCATCGTTTCTTTGGTCTTCCCCTACTCTTATAGCCAACGACATTGGTACTCAAAACTTTTCTCACGATATTTTGCCTCATTTCTCCGTATCACATGCCCATACTATGACAACCGATTTCCACAAAACTTTTCAGTTACCGGTACCACTTTCAGATTTACTACCGATTCCTAATATGGTGATTAAAGAGTTCATTGCTGTGATAGTCATTAGAAGGCCCATTGTTCAGCTTTCATAATTATGAGTGTTGCAGAGTTACTTCGTCGTGTGGTGTATTTCATCTGCACAAAATCAAATAAAAATGCTGAAAAACCAGACACAATAAGTAGTGACAATAGCGAGTTTTAAAATTGTATGTATGTTACGACAAATATTTCTAAAGTTAGATTTCTTTAAAGCATTCATGATTCGCTGCCCGTCCTTGTGAGCTAGTAAGCACATTCATGTCATCAAATAACAATAAACGAAACGTTTGTGAATAGCGGCAAACCTTTTTACTACCGTAAAACTGCCTTGTAGTGTATAAATATTATCTACGTCGAATCTTAAGTATTAAAATACTTAAATGAACATATCATCTTAATTAACGTGAAGTAATCAATTAGGCATTCGATTGAAACAATAAAAGATTAAAGTCGTAAAATTCTAAATTATTTAAGCACGACTTTAGAACTTGAAATCAAGTTATCTAATTAAGAACTAAGCAAGAAAATAAAATTAATATTCTGCTTTACGTATTTTAAACATAATTAACAACAATTAACATTCTTGCCGTGGGACAATTTTTCCGTTTTAGTATTTAACAACATTAAAATTAATTTGTGATTATTCAATAATACCATAAACTTTGTGTTGAATGGTTGATACCATCGCCCCGCGTATCTAGTGCCAACCGCGTCTCAAGTAATCGCGTATCAAGAATGGTTTATTTCGTGCCAATTTTCGCGCTATCAGTTTGTTAGAAAAAAAAACAGTTTTCAGTTTAAGTAAAATTGTTTATTTTAACTGACTGATAACAGCTTTTTATAAGCGCTGTATTATTTAACGTGATAACCAAATCGCCAGTATATATGACAAAAAAAAAATACAATTATTTTATATCTTTTGGTGATAAAACTTATAACAATCCTCTGTTTTTGTCGGGGGTTAAAAATATAACAGACTGCTTTCGCATCTCAACCTGAAATAGATTGTAATTTTTTTAGGCGAGAATATAAAAAAAGGTTTATGATATAAAAGTATTTTAATTAATTCAAAATACAAAGAAATATACAAAATTGCAAAAAGACGTCCTTATGGCACGTGAATTTAGAATTAGATCCCTTAACTGAGATCTCTTTAACTGTTACACAATTCTACTGGTGATAGTAGTTTTTCTACTAATGAT
Source organism: Apamea monoglypha (assembly GCA_911387795.2). NCBI lineage: Eukaryota > Metazoa > Arthropoda > Insecta > Lepidoptera > Noctuidae > Apamea > Apamea monoglypha. Next base: position 10,392,355 of record OU426918.1, read on the forward strand.
GGTACTTTTTCTACTAATGATAGTAGTTTTTCTACTAATAATAGTAGTTTTTCTACTAATGTTAGTAGTTTTTCTACTAATGTTAGTAGTTTTTCCACTGTTGTATTAACTATTTACAGGTAGTGTTTAGTTTATTTCGGTGTGTGGTCCTATTGTCCTAAGGAGGTCTTGGGCTGGAAGCCGTTGGGTCCGGCGGTGAAGGTGACGGTGTAGTGCTTGCCGTCGGGAGCGACGTATGCGTACGATCCTGTGACTGTCAGCGCTGCGTTCTCTGACTCAGGGTTGTCGAGCTTGCCTTCCTCCTGTCTGGAGGTACCATCGCTGGTCTCGTAGCTGTGGAAAAAGTGGTATTTTATTGAAGTGTACTGACATGTCATTTAGCAAGTCGTCATCAATAAAGCTTCGGATCACTTACTAAGTTTAAAACGATTCATTTACTTTTAATACATTCTAAGCGTATCAAGATAAATTTTCTTAGTAGATTCCTAAATGTTCTCATTTTAGAAGTTTACCGCTGCTATGGGGGAGGGGGGGGGGGGAAGTACTAAAGAGTATCTAAATTTGATCTTTATCTTTGCAGTAATAGGTAATGTAATCTATGGCTGGTTTAAACCCGAGAAATTCCCGGTAAATACTTAGATTAAACAAGAAACATAAGATACGATAATCATTAAATGGTAGGTCTTCCGCCTCCTTGACCTACATAGATTTGATCCCGGAATCGTAATCTAAAGTAAGAATCGTATTTACAACTTTCCGCCCGCGGCTTCGCCTACGTGGTATGTCGATACAAAGTTGTCTATGTCCTCCCCCCAAGGTTCAAAGTATCCCCCTAAAACCCTACCTTTTATAAAAATCGGCCCACCGGTTTAGGAGATTAGCCGGAACAGACAGACATACAGAAGAAAAATGTTTTTTGTTATAAGTACCATAAATACTTTCATATGTATTTAGTAATAAGCTGTTATTTTGACATTACAAATAGACCCTTCAATTTAATATATTCGTAGAAAAAAGAAACCAAGGTCGTATTTTAAAAATATACATAGAAGTACATAAGACACGTTATTATTTAAAAAAATACAATAATTAACCGGCCTCTCGTTAATATGTATGTAACTAGCATTTTCCTTTTTCCTGTTTACTAAGTTTTACTATATTAAAAAAAAACATTTTTATTCATTGCAGCTATAATTTACCTGAATATACAAGATTTAACAGAATATAATATTATTTATCATAGTAGAGTTTGATTTTGTAGTTGAACTGTATTTGAACTTTGAACCATTGCGAGATGAAATACTGTCGTGTGTCGGGGTCCTAAACTGTTTTCTATCTCATGAATATTCACATTAAATAAAATAAAGAATGTCCTTAAATTCAGATTCTTTATTTTATTTATATTAATACAATGTGTTTTTCCAACAGTTCAAAATTATTTTTGTATAGTAATTAATTCTTAATTGATTTTTTTGACAACACTAAATAAAATCGATTTTCCATACAAAAGACTTCAACGCGCGTCACTCATTTTGGTGCTTTGAATATTCATAATTTAATCTTGAATAAATATTTTGAAAGGTTATAAGGTTAAATAATTATTTTACTATATACTTTCCATTTTGCATACTTAGGTAAACCTTTCGGTATTATTTGTTAAGTCCCAAAATGGTTATAAGTTTGTTATTTTTATGGCTTACAATGGGTGTTGTATAATGTTAGGTGGTTATGTCGCAAAGGGTCATCACCTACTCTCGGCTCGTTTCGCAACAAACGGTTACATTTACCGCCTGATTAAGTAATTATGTTTATATTTCAATACAGTACCTTGGGTGTCGTATTTAATGATGTGTCAGTAACTAAGTATTGTTAATTAATCTCTTACTATTCGAACTTTTACTTGTATGTGTCGTAGTAAATATTTTAAATGACAATTGCTTAAAAAGTTTACTTTACTCAAAGGTTTTGCTTATTATAATGATATTCTTCCGGCCGTTTATCCGTGACCAGTTTCTAGATTGATCTTATAGATAGTATCTAGTTTTAGGTACGTTTAGGATCATTTGACCTGTAGCCTTATAGGAAACGAGAAATTCGTTGCATGATGGTTATCAGCACCAAGTGGTGTGTGCCAAATACCAGGTGGTCTGTGTACATACGTGAGTACCTTAGGTATTGTTTGCGACACATACTGGAGAGACCAGGGGGCTATTGTCCGCGGGATGACCTATAGACCATATTTTAATGGTACTTAAAAGTTTAAGCTTCTGTGTTTGCGTTTTGCTATGGTGTAATAGGTGTACCCTCTTAAGCCTAGACGTGAGACACAATTAGTTTTACAGTTTTCGTGACACTCTTGGCGGTTGGCGAGTCTCGATTTGTTAATTCATTATAAGGGTCTGAGGTTTCTTTGTATGATTCTGCATTTATACGTTAATATTAAAAAAAAAAACACGGTTTATATCTGTGCAGTGTGGTTTCACTTAAACCAAAGTAAAACTTTATAAAGAAAATATTTAATATTACTTACGCGAAGCTGTAACCATCGGGCTCGACATTGCTATCGAAGCGCAGGATCTGCACGTCTTGTGGGTTCTGCGGTGCGGCTGCGCAGACCGCCACTAGCACGCAAGCCAAGGTAACCTGGACACAAAGGAATTAGAAATTGTTTAATTATATAGGACTTTTTTATATCTGGTACCATGTGTTGTTTAATTAGAAATAAGACAAATAGTATATGCTCTATAAATATGTATTTAAGACAAATAGTAATATTCTCTATTAGGTGTCAAGTACGTTATGTTTGTGTCCAGTCTGCGATAGTTGACGGTCAGTCAGACTAACAGATAATAGATATTCTGTCCCACTTCGTCAGTTCTAGAAAACTTGCCAGTCAATATGGTCCTTTTGCAAACATACACAAAGAGCCATTTGAGAGCATTATCACATGAACAAAGTATGTGATGTTTTATGGGAACTGCACATGTTTTCTTGGCAAATAAAATATACCGACTATAGCATAAGCGAAAGCACTAGGAAATGGTGAAGGGCGGGCGTTTTGGGGGACTGTCTTTTGTAATTATGACGTTCGAAAAGTGCTGATTCTCAGCCTAGTTTGAACTACTTGATTTTGATAATTATTTACTTGGATGTTTACCAAAGGCCAGATTTACAAGTAAAAAGCATCGTATGCCTTTGAAGCAGCTAAATGCCACATCTTAAACACATTCGCGTTCTTACAAAGCATTCGAGTGTTACGCCTTTCTGAGTGCAACCCATGCACATGCGTTGTACACACATTACACATTTAAAACAATATTTGTTAAACGTTTTATTTGTTTACAAGTATTTTGCTCGATGATCAGGTTGAGCAATTATTTGAGTACTTATTGGGCGGCGCTCGTTTATTTTAGGGTGTTTACTCAGTTTTTATGTGCCCAAGGAAGTTTTTTAAGTGATGAATAAGAAAATATTATTTTTAATTTTTTAACTGTAAGTTTCGAAGCTTTCCTAATTTGTTAATAACCGTTAATCGTATTATATAATATCATTTTGTTATTTATTAATATTTTACAAGATTTGAATACTTAAATTTTTCTCTTACTGTCAAGTCGGTAGAAATTATTATAATTAATTCATCTAAGTAGAAGATAATAAAGCAATTATTAGCCAGCAATCCTAACAGTTAGCTAATTAAACAGTTACATTAAAATATTGCGAATAATTATTTTATTTAAACAAAACCGTTTATTTATTAACGTTTTCGTTGACCCTTGAGTTAGTTTTACTATTTCATCTCAGGGATAGTTAGATAAGAAATTTCGACTCAATGTAGTTTATTATTTGATTTTATATAATATGACATGTCAAACTGTTTTCGATATCCTAGTTACAGAATAAACAATTTCATTTCATTTCAAACCGCATTTGTTTAATGGATGCTAGTTATAGAAATGCTAAGTTCTAAATGTTAACTGTTAGGTAGCGACAGTAACCGTTCACAGTTTAACTGACGACCCATTGTTAACCGTTGGCGAGTCAAAGGACCAACTTTCGAAGAATAATCATTATGCTAAGTGCATTATATCTGCATACCCTTTTGCTTCAGCAATATGAAACAAACATAACAATTGGCTCGCTAACTTGCCAGCCCAAGGCTTCTTTGAAAAGATTTAAATTAGTTTAATTACTAATCAACTCAAGACACACTGTAACTTCACTGCTTATACCAAAATGAATACACAGTAATTAACAGATATTGAAATCCTAAATAAAGCATTACGACACATGATGGCACGATAATAACAGACCAGCGGCTGCACCGTAACCCTGGGGTCAGGATCCATCAAGTCACTCCGGTATGACACCTCCACCCATTGTTTTTGCGCATCTTACGACCATTACCACATCTAACAGATGCATCACAAGAGACACGACACACTTTCAACAACTGATTACCAAAGAAAAAAAAACATTTTAACATTAAGTTAGCTATTCAATCCTTCAATGCTTATTATAATTAAATAAATAAAAAATCTCGACTCACGTATTTGAGCATGATGCTTAGTATTCGTCTTGAGTTCAAACTAACGAATGAGTAACTAGTGTAAGATCGTCCATTTTATATATATCCCGAGTTGCAGGCACTTGCAGATGTCTGACATCATGTAGGATGGGTCGCGGTGACGCGCTCCGAGGTACACTCTATGTTTCCAAGAGACCTCCGCACTTTTTTATGAATTTTGGACATGGCCGCTAATCAACAATAGGTTCTATGGTTTGTGATGCGTGTTTTGAAATTAATTTAATGTGAATTGAATTTAGTTTTTTAAAAATACTGCTCACTAGGAGTAAACACCACCCTGCACCCTACACGGCAGTTTGAAAAGTTCGCTTTTTATTATTCACTAAAACTTAGTCATTGTATGTGTTGTTCGTAATTGTATGCATAATAATTTCAGGATGTGTTAGTGATATAAATATTAATTGAAAATGGTTTTCCATCATTCGTACGTTTATTTATTATTATGTAATATAAAATAAATATGTTGACAGCATTATTATCTTGTCTCATCGTTCATACTACGCAACGGAATATCTAAACGTTTATTTTTAATTGTACTTTATGCTCGCTTGTTCTGTGCTTATCAAATGTTGTCCTATCGTTAAATTGAACCGAGAATTAAGCGGCTTATGTAACGCTAAAGATCCGTTGCAATTAACTTGAACAAAAATTAATTTATGGTCATACAAGGAAGTTTTTAAACTGTTTGTATAAAAAATGCATTGCGAAGTGACAGATTACATATGATGTAGTACTTCACTGTAAATATAATTGAATGATATAAAAACTGACTCAAAAATCATGACAGACAGATTAAGAAATAGTACGTGAGTGAAAACACAATGGGTTCGTTTAAAGCTTCGTATCATCATCGTTGTGACATATGTTTGCTCAGTCAACTGTTAAGGATTAGTGAGAAAAAAGATTACATCTCTAAGATTTAATTTTATGACTGTTTCCTTGCTTAGAAAAAGATACACCTATGTGTCTAGTGTTTGTTAACTTTTGCGCAATACAATTGTCTTGTAGGTAAAATTGCAAAACAATATTTGATTTTTGTCTAAAAACTTTAGTATTCTAATATTGAATGTAAGATATTTTATTTAAGATTACGAAATTTACTCAAAGAACCATCGTCTCGCGTTTTCAAACATTCAGAACTAATCAAGCTAGGTACAATTTTAATGCAATATTTTGTAATAATCAGTGTATTACGAACGACGAAGATGGCATATCAAACTTAGTTCTCTTTTATAGCTTATTATAAATTTATTATAATATATATTTATCTAGCAACACGAAGAGTTATGTAATTCTTGTTTAATATACAAATGCGACATGAATAAAACATTCATATAAAGTGATTATTAAACAATATAATATTTACTAATTGGCTATTTATAGCCGTGAGAACTTTGGAAATGTTTGTGGATCCGGTACAAAATGTTACATGATTGGATTATCATTATTTTGACAAATTTTCTCATCGACCACTTCAAGTCCTAAAGCAAATGAAATCAATTTCGTAAAAGCTCTAAGATTGGAAAAAGAAGGTGTCAGTCCTTCATCCTGTTTCATGCCAAAATAAAAGCTTGTCGTTTCCAAAGTTCGGAATCGGAATTCTGAATCAAATGGAAACCGCTTTCGTCCACTGCCATGAAGTACTCGTATTTGCATTACCTAAGTCCGCGCGCCCTTCGGTATGCGATGTGCGACAATTAGCGTGACGATTCCTTTAAAATAAACAAAAGAGGAATCTGTAATTAAGTAATGGCCATTAAAGAAAGTTTCCCTTTTGGATTTTGGTTGACAGAATCCATAATTTGGCTTTTGTTTTGGATGTAAATCGTTGTTTTGTTCGAACACTAAAGAGCAATTGTTTCGCATATTACCACGCAATACAGCCGACAATGCACATACTTTCTTGCTTATCCATACCCAGAAGTGTCAACAGGACTCACGTAAATATATAAAAATTAAAAAAAAATACTTATCAACGGGATAGGAACCAGTTGAAGTTGATTTTCGGTCAGCACCGACTAGCTGAGAGGCAATTCCCGTATTTTTAAGAGCGTCCGCATTCTAATCTCAGTCTCAATCTGTCAAAAATACCTATAATTTTCCTACATTTTCTTGACATCGATTGTCACTGAGATGAGATTGCGACTAGATTTTGAACAGTTTTAATTACGAGAATCGGCCTTCTTATTTTGGTTTGGTCAGACTCGTTAGTCCAAATCACGTTAAGATCAGATCATATAGAAGTATGCACAAACTAGCGTATTCTCCTAGTTGCCTTCGCGGTAAATATTTATAACTTAACTACAAAAAAAGGTCTACGCTACAAAACCGCGAATTAACCAACACCGCTCGGTTAGTCTCATTGAACACCTTATTGAGCCACCACTTTGCGGTTAGGTCATTATACATAGGTGTTATTTCCTTTTCTTATTCTAAAACTGGTAGATCTTTGCACACAGTAGTAGTTTTAAAAAATCGACAGTCAGAACATCGTTCCATAAGCACAGTTAAACACCAATTTAAAAAAAATCTTCCACGTCAGCGATTTCTTTTGTTAAATTGCACATCTCCCGACGAAGAAATCAAATATTAATCTTTTACCGTGTGTTGTGATACCTATTTAAAGATGTTTAATAATAAATAAAGTTTAGTGGTTCGGTTCTTCGTAGTTCTTTTAGCTATCTCTAAAAGTAATTCTTGGACAATAGTTGGGTGAACTTCGGAGAGCAGAGAAGTTACGAATAGTTTCAAGAACCTTGTGAACTTAAATCTTTGTGCCAATCGTGGTTTTTGTTGTAACTGTACTGTGCAACATGATGAGTATGATTTTAATCAAGTGTGTAGCTTAGTATCCATAAGTTGAGGAGTCCAGACATGTGTTATTAAATCTTTGTGTATAATAAACAAGCTATTATCGTTTGTAATCGGTAGTAATCAAATAATGTTGTTTGAACTTTCGACTGAAGAAATACTCATTGAATTTGAAGTGTGATATCTTTGTGAATAGGTGCTTAAGCGATGTGATGCGTGGACATGATTTGCAATATTTTTACAGTAACTGTAGGCACTGACGTCTATATAGTTTTAAACCTATAGTAGGTAAATAGCTTTAAAAATAAGTAATTAAATTACAAGACAATATATTATATACTAGCTGCGCCCCGCGGTTTCACCCGCATAAGTTTCGATCCCGTGGGAATATCAGTATAAAAAGTATTCTATATGATAATCCTGGTTACAAACCATCTGCTTGCCAAATTTCATCCAAATCCGTTTAGTGGTTTTTGCGTGAAAGAGTAACAAACATCCATCCATACAAACTTTCACGTTTATAATATTATTATAAAATATTATAATATTATTATATTATTAAATAAATGATTAATAATTATTATTATATATCCCTTATTTCAATGTAAACATAAGAATTTTATTTTTAAATATTAGAATATAAAAGATATAAAAATATATAAAATAGTAGCCCACTGGTATCGGGAACAGGGTCCAAGCTACTGGCGGTCAGGGGTCCAGAGAGAGGAACCTCCTGACAATGCGAGCCATGTCCAGAAGTACCGGTAGTAGTAGTAGTAGTAGTAGTAGTCGGTAATCACCTGATCGGCCTATTTATTATGTATTATTATTATAAAAACATATCTCGGGACCCTGGGGTCCCGGACCTTTGAAAGGCGTACTAGGGGCCAAAGCCAACTTGCAGAGGCCCTTTACACAATTCTAAATGATGAGGAGGCACCAACCGTCGATTATTCTTGTATGCACCATGCAAGTGCATCCAAGGACAACCCTCGGTTGGTGCAGGACTATTGCAGAACATGGAAACAAAATATACTGGGCTAAGGGTTTGGGTGGCTATAATGGATCGGTTACCTTGAACTATGGAAGGTCTACGTCCCCTGCATGACCAATGATAATTATTTAATATTCACAGATTCAGGGGGTGACTTGCACACTCAATAATGGGCCCCCGAAAACGGTCGCTAGCACATAGTGTCGTAGCGACAAGGGGGCAACATGTCCTGAGGTGCTTACAAGGAGTGGAGAGGTATTCCACGGCTATCAGGACAATCCCGGAAGTACGGTCAAGATCCCTACCAGCATCTTATTGAAATACTTCCTTTCTCCGAGCATGTTTGCTCTTGCGAATCTCTACCCAATCCAGCCAATAAAGGCAAGAATGAGGTGGGAGCTCTGTTCGTCGTCAGTGTTCACTCCAGCCGGCCAATAAAGGCAAGCCAGAGGTGAGGAATTGGGTACGCCACAATTGCGGCGATAAGTCCCCTCTTTGAGGAGTGGCTGGAGAGGCGCCACGGCGCCCTCACCTTCCGCCTGACGCAGGTCCTCACCGGACACGGTTGTTTCGGGAGGTTCCTGTTCAGGATAAGGCGGGAGGAAACGCCAGGGTATCACCACTGTGTGGATCGCCCGGAGGACACGGTGGAGCATACGGTGGAGGTCTGCCCGGCTTGGGCGGAGCACCGCCCCGTCCTCGTGGCGGCGATCGGCGTCGGCGATCTCTCGCGTCCGGCCCAGGTCCAGGCCATGGTACGGAGCGAGAGTGCATGGGACGCCGTCACCTCCTTCTGCATAGCAGTAATGCTCGCAAAGGAGGAGGCGGAGCGCGTGAGGGAGAGGCATCTCTGTGGCCTCACGCCCCTAGTCGCCGCTGGAGACGCCCTGGACGTCGGGAGTCACCAGCCGACTCCCGGCCACCGTAGGCGCGGGCTTGCGGGCGGCGAGCAATGGGCAGCTCGCCGCCCGGCAAGGACCAGGCCCGAGTCGACGGCGCGTTGTGTTCCACGCGCGCCTCAAAGAGATGTCAGCACAAACTGACGGGGTCCGCTAGGGCCGATGCCTGCCAGGGCCGCGGGTTGTTCGAAAGAGATACCGTGGTCCCTGGCATAGGCAACTGAAGAAACACGGGTGGGTTTTAGTCAGTAAAAGTCTGACACGTCCTCCTGCTCCGTCCAGAGCGGGAGAAGTCATATGATGATTTCCCACCAAGAAAAAAAAAAAAAGAGGTGAGGAATAAGACTTCCCCGGTAGATGAGGTCCGTGGCAACTGCCCAACAGCTCGCCACATGCTGCCCTGCGGGTTCCTGTATCTCTTTTGGTCTGGCTCCTCACCCTAGACCTGATCCGGCAAAGTAAACTCTTCCGTCACAGACCTAGAGTTTAGAGCGCACAAGCCCCACCACGACGTCAACGTAGAGATACGGCGGTGGGGATATTATTATTATTATTAGCTAAGCCCCGTGGTTTCATCGCCATAGGTTTCGATTCCGTGGGAATATCGGGATAAAAAGTATCCTATATGTTAATCCTGGTTATAAACCATATGGTAGTTTTTGCGTGAAAGAGTAACAAACATCCATCCATCCATCCATCCATACAAACTTTCAGATTTATAATATTAGTAGGATAGGATAGGATAGAATAGTAGTATAGGATAGTAGGATATGTAATATATATGTATATAGTAGGAAATCCTGGTTATAAACCATCTGTGTGCCAAATTTTATCCAAATCCGTTCAGTGGTTTTTGCGTGAAAGAGTAACAAACATCCATCCATCCATCCATACAAACTTTCACGTTTATAATATTAGTAGGATAGGATATGTATATGAAATTGTATTGCTAATAGCATTTTTGTTTGAGCCGACATACATTTTTTTTGTAGATTATAGTTTAAACATTTAAGAGTAGTCTATAGTTGTTTCATTAGAATGACAAAAAAAAAAAAAAAAACTAATAATGGAGAGGGAGCTCTGTACGTTTTTGGAGTTCAACCTGTTATATTTATAAAAGCAAATTCATGTAATCACAATGACGGTCAAGATAGATATATAGACAGAATATTCTTTATTATGTACACCATAAAAATTACAGACATAAATGTAGATGCTGGTGATGAAGATGTAATGTGTGTGTGGTCTAGAGTCTTAGAAGCCAATAAATGAGGAAATATTAGATAGTATGAATAATAGTAATAATAAAAAATAAAAAAATGTTATGCAACAATCGATTGAAAAATGATATGGACGTAGGTAGGTATAGGCCGCAACCATTTTCATTACCCGTTTTCAAACTGGCTGGATGTAAGATGGACATAAGGAAGATGAGCATGTGTGAATTGTTATACAAGTGCGAAAAAGAGCTCGAGAAATAAACTTCGTGCCTCAAAGCTCCGACGTTAATATTTATTTAGATACTTAACGTTGCAAAACCGTGGTTCCCGTCATAGACTTGGTAATGTATTTCTTTTAAAGGTGTCTACAACGGTACAAGGATCTTTCCTCGCGTGGCCGAAATCGGAATCTATCGGAACGAATGCCGACGTTTTGTTTTTCCGTACCTCAAAAGGCAAAAAAGGAACCCTAATAAGATGACTTCGTTGTCCGTCTATCTGTCTGTCTACCTGCCACGACACTTTTTCTTAGGAATTGATGGTACGAGTGGGAACGGGTGGGTATCAAGTTGAAATTAATATCAAATACGTTAATTTTGTTCATGGGATAAATTCATCTCAACTACGGAACCCTTCATTGTGCGTGGTCAGACACGCACTTGCCTGGTTTTTAAATACAATTTCACAAACTTTTATCAACAACGCCCCCCTGTCAATGTCATTCAAACGCCAAAATCACTTGCACCATTATACACTATACTAGAATCGTCGGCCGCCGAGAGAATGCACAAATTCGCAAAACACGTATTCGTTTGTATGGAACTGACCGGTGTGAAGAACGCATTCTCTCTTCGGCCGCACTTACATAGAATTACTAGCACTATAGTAGATTGTGACAAAGGGAGAGACAACAGCTTCTTCTTGTCTGTCCATCATCATCATCTATCTAGCCTTTTTCCAACTATGTTGTGTCGGCTTCTAGTGTTACCAGATGCAGCTGGCTACCATTATTTTACATGGAGCGACTGCCTATCTGACCTCCATATCCCAGTTACTGCGTAATACTATACCCCTTGATAAGACTTCTTCTTGTCCATTACGAGTATTATGAACAAGTTATAAACAAGTTAAAAGTTCATGAAGCATCGTCCTGACCCAGTGCATCCATGCACGTTTACTGGCATTTAGAATATTGATGTCTCCAAAACTATAAATGTTTCTAGTATTTATGAAGGATCGTATGAATAATTATAGACGTGTGAATACTTTGTTTATGGATTAATAATATTACTTGGGAAGGTGATGCGTGTTCGTGACACAAAAAAACATAATTTTTAAACGTAATTTTTTATTATCCTTGTCAATGATTAAACTTTTTGTTAGGTTTTAAATATTTATCAAGTTAATTTATTGTAATCCTACCATAGGTATATAAATCATTAGTAGTGTAATAAACTAACGACAGTATTAAAAAAACTGCACCTAGCGCTCTGTCGGATTTTTAACGCTCGCTTCAACGCCGAAAGTTGAAAATCCAACAGGGTTAGGGTTTCATTTAGGTGTCGCCTTATATTATTAGTGAAAACGGGCATTAATATTATAACATACGTCCCTTAAAGTAATAAAACTCGAGCAATCTTACCTATACCTACATATTTAAGTCACTCCAATGAGTACCTTTAAGGTTGAGGCTGACTCATAGGATAGATTTATTACGTAACAAGATCCTCGACTTTCGATAGTGTCACACAACTGTGCGGTTCAATCGACCCTTCATTCTATTAACTCTGAGCGTCCGTATGAACTTAACCTATTCCGTTATATTTACCGTCTCTCACAGCAATTATACTCATAGCATAACGTAACATTCCAAACAAAAGAAGAATCTGTAATGGTTGATTCAACATTGCGCTTGTAACCCTCGAAGGGATGGAGTCTACCTATAGTACTCAAATACATTCGTGGTGAAATAGATGTCTGCTGGTTCTTTAGCCTCAGTTAGGACTAAACTTAGAGTCTTAATTGTATATATAATTATTTTTTTATATCATTTTCATATTTAATTGTTCTTTCCCAAAACTTTTTCATTAACCATGGAAAAGTTTACATTTTGTAAGTTTTGTATAATTTTTGTTTTTTAAATACTAATTGTTCTACGTAAATCATGCATGCTAGATTGACATCGAACCTGAAAAGTTAGAAACTGGAGTACCATAGATTTTTAACAAGATTAATGAGATGACCTCTGTTTGTTTTATGGGATGTCTTCCATAGAACACACCGAGGTTATCTCTTTATGATCTAAGGAAAATACCCAGAGTAGACTGCGGAAAACCTTTACAACATTGGTTTTTGCAGTTTTGAAGAGGCCTAGCACGAACGCGCGAAGTAAACATAAAGTAAATTCAAATGATTTTATAAAAAAATATTTGTTTCGCGCATAATGTTTACTTAGTTTTACGACTTTATTCATGTGTGATATTTATTGTGCTTGTCACAATTTTTTTAACCAAAATGCTATAGGTCAGTTGTATTTTCAATAAAAAAATTGTATTGTTGTGGTGCAGCAGAAAGCAGTGTGACAACACAGTGTGTGGGTGACCCAGTGAGAGAGCAGTGGTGACCCAGTAGTAACAGCCGCGATTTACAAGTTGTAGGTCGTGAGTTCCAACCCAGACAGGCATTATAATTTGTGTATTTAATTTCATCAGCACTGCTCTCAAAACGATGAATGAAAGTATCGTGAAAAAACCGGCATATCTTTGAACCAAAAATTCAAAGATTAGACATCCGCTAACCCATACTGAGCCCGCTTGGTGGATTATGGCCCACCCCCTCTCACAGAGAGGAGGCCTGTGTCCCAGCAGCGGGAACATTATGGGCTGATTATGCTTATGCTTACGTCCCGCGTTCGTGCTAAGGCCTCTACCCAGCAGTACTATTAATGACGTTTTGGGAAAAATAAAACTGTGCCATTAACATTAACGGCACGAAACTGCCTAATCTATCGTGTGTCCTCGCAAAACATTTACTAAACCTTAGCCACCTAATCTCTAAGTACGACTGGTAGGTTCTAAGGTTAAATGTTAACTTGGCGAATGTCTAAAATTATTTTACTATAATATTATAAACGTGGAAGTTTGGATGGATGGATGTTTGTTACTCTTTCACGCAAAAATTACTGAACGGATTTGGATTTAATTTGGCACACAAATGGTTTATAACCAGGATTAACATATAGGATACTATTTTATCTCGATATTCCCACGGGATCCAAACTTATGCGGGTGAAACCGCGGGCGCAGCTAGTATAATATAAACCTCTATGAAGATTCACAACAACCTTGAACAGTTTTATCGGACAATGATTTTTATCAACTTTCTGTAACTTTATACTAATCAACTTAATAACATCATAGGTTTAAAGATATTTTATTTCTCATAAGAACTTAAATAACAGTTCACTTAAAATTAAATACAAAGTGCTTACATGTAAATAATAAATAATATCATATAAAATATGCGTCTGGGGCATGACGACGTTACAGGGTACATACATGTTTCTTAAGTTTGTCTTACATACGCTTATACTACACTTCTTTAAATCCTCCAAGATATCATGAAAAAGTTGTGAAAAAAATCTTGCAAAACATCTTGCATCCACTAATAGGAAAGATTGTTTTAGAAATAGTTATCAAAGGAATCATTTATAATATAGTAGGTATATAGGTAGCTAAAACAGGTATACAGTGGATTATCGGGAGCATCCATAAACCAAATACTACATAAAAAGTTATCTAGAATTCCAATAAATAATTACCTATTGATCTATAAATCTACTATTAGTTCGGCAGACAGTGAGTCGCCTAGATGTTATGCCAAGCTTAAATAAATAAGATTACAACACAAAATTACGCAGGTCGATTATAAATAATATTAAAAAACCAATAAGTTCTAAAAAAGTTAAACGTGGTCCTTGGAGTCGAAGACTATTCATACTTTTTGTTTGTCGATTACGTTTAATCTTCATTTAATTGGTTATTGTGTTTTTATGTATTAGAGTTTTTGACATAACCAAGGTTATTTAATTATTGTTGATAAAGTTCAGTAACAAAAATATTAGCTGTTTACATTCCCGTCGTAATGAACGCGCGAACGTAATGCCAAGGCAATGAAACTGCGTTTGATATTTCGATTATTTAACTATGCATGGGACTGGTGTAAAGATGCGCACTGATGGCGAGTGTGGGTTATTTTTTTAATATTTGTTTGAGAATTTTGTCGCAAAAATTTATGTACAACACAGTAAGGCTTAAAAAAATACATCATACTAACTAACTTACTGACTTCTCTATATAGAATACATAGTTTCTTTTTTTATTAATTCTAAAAGGCAGTAAATGTAATAATTTCTCTGTTAAATAGGTACAACATTTCAAATTATTATTGTTTATTTTTCTGCAATAGTTTAATTTGCCACAAAGGAGACGATTCAGGCTCCATAGAAAAAAAAAACCCAAGCCCAGCGCTAACGTCTCTTATCTCAAATTTCAAAGTAAATATTAATTTTCTAGTTATTAGAGTAAAGTAATTTCCTAAACCCTTACCACCTCTCATTCTATCCCATTCAGTGTATTCTTCAAACGCGAATCCAGACCATCCTGCTGTGCTTCGACCCTGTTAAAATTGTTTTATACCAATGACTGTTTTTTTCTTCATTTTATGAAAATTCTGCTGAAGTTTGTGCTTTATTTGAAGGTTTAGTGATATGCTTGTATGCGAATATACAGTTAACATAAACATTTGTTTTTGTGATGAACGCCTACAAAACTTCTCCGGGCAAACCAAACATGTTAGCCACCCGATAGAGTGATCATTTTGATATTGTATTATAATACTACTCGTTAGCAGTTTATAATCTGAGATACAGATCACTAGTTGGGTAGGTACATTTAAAAATGTATTCTGTTTTGAATTAGAAGAAATTAAAAAAGAAATAAATTAGAAGCGTATCATCGGTGCTCATCCTTACGCGGCCCTCAGAATGCCAAACTCATATTTAGTAGCCACCAAACTAGCGCGTATGTTTAGGTACTACCAATTAGATAAACTAATTATGTACATATCATTTGAATTGGAATTGACTCCCCTAATTAACAGACTTGTCACTGTTGCCTTAAGGCTGATTATGTGTTTTATATCTTAGTTAATGTGTAGGTCTATGAAAACGAGGTGCCATAAAATTCTAATAAACAAATACATTGGCAAAACGACTATGTAAAGATCGTAGTAGGTAGCGTTTTGTAGTTTCTGGTTAACCCCATGCTAAGAAGGCGTGAATGTATGCTCGTATCTAAGTAAATATGTACATTAACATATGTATGTACATAAAGTAAATTATCAATTGTCAGTAGATTTCACACGATAGAAATAAAGTCGTAATGAAATCCTTGATTTTTTTTTTGTTCAAGCATTTAAATTTACTCAAAATATATAAATCAAAATAGATTGCCATATTTGTTTATATTACATACCATAAACTAGCGAGAATTGCACCTCTACTTACGTTTTATTCCTATTTAATAATAAAAAAAAAAATTAAGCACCACTAAAGCTTTTTAGTGCTTTTTAAGCCTTTTAGGTGCTTACCTACCAGGTATATGTATACCTAATTTAGGAAATTCAATCATACGGTAAGTTTCAAAGTTAGTAAATCTTCATATTTGTTTTTGTGGCAACAAGGAAATTATCCTTTGAATCCACCTCTGATCTTGGATTTGGAATCTCACATCACATGCAATATAAAGAAATAAATTCTCAATTTTAGTGAAATACATTAAATTAGTGTTTGTTTGAATGAATAATAATGTCGATAGTATGATTTTGTTCAGAAGCCATTTTCCATCATCACAAATATTATAATAATCGAGTCGCTTAACTAACGATTTGTGTGGGAAAATTAATTGGAGATAAATCAGATATTATCAGTATATGGATGTCACTGAGCAATTTATAGAAATTCTCACAAGTCACGTAAATATATCTTGTGAACACAAGTAATCTATCTTTTTCATCGTACTCGTCGAAAATACTTGTGTCTGTGACGAAGATACAGAGAATATTATTCCAGGAAAAGTTCAGAAGGGCAAGTCCCGTAATTTTAAGAACGTCAAATCTCAATCTGTCAAAAATACCTCTAATTTCCCTACATTTTTGACCAGTTTTTGACATTGTTTGTCGCTGAGATGAGATTGCGTCTAGATTTTGAACGTTTTTAACTAAGGGGATTGGCCTATAGGAGTACTGTTTTCATTTCAAATAAATACCTCCAGTTTCTAGCTGCATAGTTAGAAACACCTGCGTCTTATATTTATAGGTACGGAAGAAAAATATGTATTAAAATAAACACAGTTATGTAAGTAACCGCGAATAGGCAAACATGACATGTGTACCTATGACACGCATAACAACCGGTTTAGTATCTAGGTACTACATGTACCTACTGCAGTGACAGAGATAGAATTTGATGCGCCATATTATGTGCGTTCTCTACGAAGTATTTTATAGGACGTGCACACCAATCAACTATTGAAATTTTCAGAGTAGACATGCTATAGTTAAAGATTGTCCAATGACAAAGAAGGATACTTTAATCCTTCATTTTCTTTTTAAGGCGAAAACGCTAGGTTAGTCCGAGAAATACATAGTATGCCTTTTTGAATGAATTTTTATGAAACCGGGACATTTAAGCCCAATTCTTACAAAGAGAGCTGTATTTATGATTTTAGTGATTATAATTCTGTAAATTCATACATATTTGTTACAGTCGCGAATTATATTTTGATCCACACTGACCGGCAAATTGCAATAAAACTTCAGAGAATTGAATTTCGCGGGCAACCCTAAATCGTATTGTTCTAAAATATCTGCTATGCAGATATCTAAGAATTTTATGATTTCGATGCTGCAGTGCGATTCTGTAACCTTCTCACCGTGAAAACTTAGGTGAAGTGAGCGTGGAGTGAGCTATCATACCAACTAATGCTAGGGATTGACTCTATTGACAGCTCACTCTAAGCTCACTTCACCTAACATTTCACGGTGAGATTTTTACAGAATCGATCGGCTGTTCTCAATGACAAGTTTATGTTTACCTCATGAGTTTAGGCAGCATCCATGTCAAGCAGTGGTAATTGTAAAAAAACATATTATAAAATCCCCTACATCGTTCAATTGAAAGCCTAATTCTGAACTGCGGACATTTGATATGATAATTACGATTAATTTATGTTTTTTACACATTGAAGGAACCGAAATAATCTTGTTTGGTTCATTAACAGCACGCATAAACAATTATGATAATGACCTTATAAAAATTATATTGATAACTATATAATTTTTATAAGGTCAAAAACATAAGGTTTTGACCGTCAATTCCGCATCAGAGTCATAAATAACCATTTTTTCAACCATAGACGAAATCTGAGCATGGTTTGTTAGTACGTTTGTGTACTCTGCGAGGTCAAACAATACGAATTCTAACTGGATAATTTTAGGTGCAGGGTTGGCACTTGCGATATTAGGTTAGGTAAGTTAATAAATTGTTGAATATTACTTGTTGCTTTTATTTTTGATGTGCTTTCAAAATGAAATTTGAAGTAAGATAAAATACTAATTTGCAAAGTTGTACAATACGAAAATAATTTCAAAAGTATTTAACACTTGCTTCAAACTCTAGTCGGGATGTAGGAAGTATGTGATAAATATTACCTATCTAGATTGTACAAACTCCATACTACTAAGAACAAACATGGTCTTTAAAAAAAATGTTATTCTTTTACAAGTAAACTGAGCTCAAATTATTAGAAGGTAACAGAATAGATACCCCTGAAGTCAGAGACGTTTTATTGAAAATTCAATTACAATAACATATTGCGCGGTATGTGTTACCGCAGCCTTCTCTTACGTAACCGAAGTACGATATCTACACATGTACATAGACACATGTGTTTGTATGTATAGCCTTTAGGCATACTGCACAGTTGAAGAATAAACAGGCTATGTGTGGCCAACATAAGGTATTATAATGAAAATTAACAGGCTATGTGTGGCCAACATAAGGTATTATAATGAAAATTAACAGGCTATGTGTGGCCAACATAAGGTATTATAATGAAAATTACTGTTTGAAAAGGTATATAAAGGTTAGATACAGGGTGGCAGGGACATCGTCGCACAACCTGTTATCGTGGAATCAGTACATGATTCTGAACACCCACGAGTTGAAATTTTTCGTCGGTTATTAAAAAATATATTAGCTGTTCCATACATTTTGACCGTAGGTATTGCACTTTTATATGAAACAGCAGATTTCTGTTTGATAACCGACGAAAAATTAGAAAAAACGCGCTTCAATTTGCGCGTCGATGTCCCTGTAACATCTTAATTGTCTTTTTGTAGCAATTAATGATTAGAAACTAGATATGCGGGAAAGGAATATGATTAAAAATCATATGACCTATTCGGCCATCGAGTGTACTTCAATAAACATTAAGGATTGTACCGTTAATTTCATCTGACCTTTTTGGTTATTACAACCAGTAATTAAAATTTCGTAGTTGGGGATTTGTGCGGTGACGTAAACAGTTGTAAACTCGTGACCCGCCCTACTGATACATCCTCTTATAACATGGACTCCGATCTCAATAGAGATAATGTTGGAAGGACATACGAAACATTTAACTGAACATTATACACTTAATTATCTACTTAATTAGTTGAAGAGTTCGTCGTGAAACAGTTGGACCTCGATAACAAGTAAGGGAAGAAAAACATTTTATGAAGGAGCGGTACTGTACAATAATACAAACTCGAATAATAAAGAAAAACAAAATATATCTATAACCACGAGCATAAAACAGAAATAGTCGAAAGCTGCACATCATAACTGTGACAAGAAGGCTTCTACTCAGAATGATGCTGTGCTATGTGGGCGTGCATTTAAAATCAGCGTTAATTGGCTACCCGAAAAGGAAAAGGAATTAAGAAAACGGTTCAAAATGTGAGTAGATTCTACAATTCTGCATAGATTTCTAATAAGTTACACAGTTCAGCAAACCATCGATTTATCACAACAATCCTAAAACCTGCAGTTTGATCAAAAACCACTTGAATATTACTGCACTTTTATTTATTATTTGAAAGAAAGAAAGAAAAACTAACGTTTATTTGGGCACAGTTTTGTGAAATACAAATAACAAAATAAAAAGTGAAAA
The DNA here is from genome assembly GCA_911387795.2 of Apamea monoglypha. NCBI lineage: Eukaryota > Metazoa > Arthropoda > Insecta > Lepidoptera > Noctuidae > Apamea > Apamea monoglypha. The sequence continues at coordinate 10,412,139 of OU426918.1, forward strand.
TAATGTTTTAACTTCAATATTTGCTATTCTGTTCTTCAAAAACCAAAGCTTCGCTTTAACCACTTTATCACCTAAACGTACGCGTGGAAATGATCTAAGATCAAGATTGATTCAATTACGAGGCGTCTGAATATATAAAGTGTATACTTTGTCATAATATTTGCTTCTATTTAAAATACCTGAGGATGTTTTAGATCCGATTAGCAATTCGTTAATAGCTTTAATAGTGATACATTGTCGTGTAAGTGTGAATCTTTAAACAACACAAAAATCGTACCTTCAAGGATTTTCGTACGACGGAGCAGATGTAGGTTAAGAGACGCACGCCCGAGCCGGCCGACAACAAACAATTTACACAATTCACAAATCCCTGTAACGTTTCTTGGATCACCTTAAATAAACTGTTTGCATGATTGTGATTAACACCTTGCCTCCCAATGAAACTGCGAAACATAGCATTGTCAATACAATGGAATGATATTTATAGCTCAAGTTGTAACTTTAGAGCATAGACGTTCAGGACTCGTCCTACCACCAACACATCCTTACTACAATTCTTATTTTTTTAAACATCTTAAAAATGATGAAGATTGTAAGCGATTTTTGTTTGAATTTTTGTAAACTTAAAAAAAAGTGTTTGCTCTTTTTGTTCAGTTGCCCTTATCTTAGTTAAATTAAGTATTCGCTCTGTAGTCATACGAAAACTTACTGAACTTCATTAATGAGCAATGATCTTGATTGTTCGTTTCTATCACATTTTAACGAAGAAGTGCCAATTTACCTTCTTATCTAAATTTAGATACCTTCTTAAATTACATCTTAATTATTTTCACAGACTTTGTTCGCTCTGGCCGCTCTTGCCGTGGCATGCGCTCAGGAGGCTGCGCCGGCACCGGCTGCAGGAGGCGCCGCGGCCGTCCAGATCGTGAAGCAAGTTGATGAGGTCGATGTAGACAAGTACAACTTCGAGTAAGTTATAATCAATTTGTTTACTTATTCTTAATTAACTTTTTATAACATTTACATGTACTTATGATTGTTGAACCCTTATATTATTATCAGACCTGTTATTTGATTTGTGATCCGAAATTAGTTAAACAATCCCACTGAATAGTGCCAAGCGTAAAGTCTGGGAAATTGATTGCTAAGCAAATTAACTTAAATTGACCATATATTCAAATCACATCAGTCATGCTTTGACTGTTGTAGGAAATGGTGATAACACGGCAAATTGACGTAGGGTGTCGCTCTGCTTAAAAAATAGTTTTCCTGACGGTGCATGCGCAAACCATTAAAATTACTATCAAGACAAAATATTGTTTGTAAAAGTTACAAACCATTGCCAAGCTATTAGGATCACGACCGTTTCTTACGGTATTTTAAATTTTCATGAAAAACACTTCCTACAATAGGTACTTATATCATTAGTGTTAAGTAACAGACACCTACCTACTACCTATATTTCGTTGTTTACTCATTAACATTGGTCAAAGGCATTGACATATAAACAATGACATAACAACTACTGATACTCGGTAATATACGACATAACGAATAATTATTATCTTTAGTACAACTCAAGAGGTTACTCCATCCATTGTTTGAAAAGGGCATCATCATCAAGATGACTTGTTTACTTACACTTGTGTGCCTACGGAATGAGCCCAAGACCTCAAATATTTATTTGCAAACGAAAGGTACACAGGGTCATGGGCACCTGCAGGCTGCAAATGGTGCCATGAACTTACTAACCTTTTTCAGGTTTGCTCTGCCTGAAAAAGGCTTGTAATTCTTCAAGGTTCAGATCAAATTAGAAGGTTTAGTTTTGTTTTTGATAACATTCAATAGCACCTACAACATATTCGAGTGAAACAAATGACTGTTTCAACTTGCTGGCGAAATCTGAGAGTACTACACCTCTGCCCTGCCTACCTTTTTAAAGAACATAGGCGCGTAGGCGTGATGTTTTATATATAAATTATATCCCCATTCTCTTCCCGAGGTTTGAAACCAGCGACGGTACCTCAAGACAGGAGACTGGTGAGTACAAGAACGACACAGAGCAGCAAGGTCTCGTCGTGAAGGGCAGCTACAAGTACGTCGCTCCCGATGGCCAGCACATCTCTGTGACCTACCTCGCTGACAAAAATGGCTACCAGCCCACTGAAGAAAAGGCTGGCGACCAGGCGGCACCCGCCCCCCAGGCGGCACCCGCCCCCCAAGTTGCACCCGCACCCCAAGAGGCACCCGCCCCAGAAGCCTAAACTTACACCTGAAAGACCCTCCGATATGTCTTACAGTTATTTTGCTAAAACCAAATATGTAAAGGATGTTTCTGGTCCTTGTTATGTCTTAACACTGCCAAATAAAGCTACTGCCTGAAATAAAGGTTCAATACGAATTTTATTGTTATTTACCATCAGCACCCTAATTGCATAACACACTATCAATCACAATCTGAATAATTTCTAAGGATACTGTTAATCCACTGCTTCATATATTCGAAAATAATGTCAGCTCAACAACGCAAATAACGCAATGAATGTTGTTGAACTGTCAAAATGAATGCCATTGCTACTGTCAGTGTGTTACGAAATTACCCGGCTTTACTAGTTCCATCTCAAACCATTATTGTTCATTCGAAATTTCCACACAGCCTACTCTGGTTAATTTCTGATCATAACGCCTCTGTCTATCAGTGTTCTGCATTGCTTTTACTGCTTGGCATCCTACCTTTATTTGTTTTTCTTGTTAACTTCTTACACATGCTCATGCAAACATTCGAAGCAATATTTGTAAGACATTTTTTTAGTAAGTATCATTAATTAGGATTAAAATCGACTTCTACTTTAGAAGTCAAATACGGCAAAGCACAAAAAGAAGTTACTAGTATTTCTATATCTTCGAATGATTAATGATCTGGAATCACTTAAATAGTGACTGAGTCATCGTTATTGAATTGGTCCTGATTAATGTTTAATTTTAAATATAACACAATTTATTAACTTCTAAAGGACAGTAAGGACTGATTAGAATACTTAGGAGATTACATAATCAAGTGTTCATTTTCCAAACTAATATCTTCCTTCACAGTAGGTACTTACTCGATTCCTGTGAAAATTCAATTACAATTAATACAAGTGTATAGGTACTAAGTCATTAGTCGAGATTAATAAGTAATGCATACATATTAATCTCGACTAATGACATGGTTTCGTAAGAACATAATTATATTGTCATCACAGGTTCTTAATAATCTTTAAAAAAAAAATCCGTCATTTAATTGTGTTTAACCCTGAAATGAAAAACATTTTTTTTTTCAGTTCTATAGCGGTATATTTATTTAGAATTAAAATAATATGCAAGTAAATAACTTTTCATACTTAGTTGATTAATAAAAATAACAAAATTATAACCTAACTTAACTAAAACTATTCACAAACTAGAATAAAGCGTCGAAAAATTCATCCGCTTCGCTATCGACTGGTAATGTACCCAAAAAACTGGCGGCATTACCATGTTGTATGGCAATGCTTAGCCCTCTGGCCAAGGTGAAAGCCAGCTCTTGAATCACGGCAAGTGTCAAGTTCTTTGTTAAATTAATAACCAAGAAACATTTGCATCAAACAGTTTGGTATTATTACCTACCTCTCAATCACCTTTTTGTTTCTGAAACGTGTACATTAATTACATTATTGTCATCCATTTCTATGAAACGTTGTTCGGCTTTAGTAGCAGGTGGTCACTGCTTTTAATCTTGAAATAAAACATGACTGCGTTATTCATAAAACTTGATGAAGACATTGATGATACCAAACTTTTACAAATCATTAATAAGTAATGTTAAATCTGTCTTTGTCAGATAAGCTTTGGGTTATTCGCAATAATCTTCTTTACTTATTCAACAGGCGCTTAATATTTTACAGACGAAATTCATAATTAGAATATACTCAAGCATATTGTTCAATAAATAGTAAAATAAGAGCACTTACTTGGTTTGTGTTACCATGAAAACTGATTGGACCACACCAAAAACTCTTAAAAAGTACACTTCGTGAGAGCAAACATCCTCAAATTAAGTGCCTGCTAAAATATTGTCGGCACGAACTTACTGAATGAAACTCCACGACAAGAACGTGGTGACTATGATTCAAGGCACACTTGATGAATTTTGGGAAGTTATTTTAGGCAATCGAAAATGTTGTATATTTTTATTGGAGAATAAATCCAATCCCTATTTTGACTAGTACTGCGGGACAACTGCGCAAATATTTGGAATGTATAAAATGCTTTTCCAATTTTTGTTATCAGTTCTATGGCTATAAGGAATTGTACTCTATAAGATTTTATGCCCGAAAAACATTATTCTCTTAATGAGAGGGGTTTCTAATTTTCTAGTTTATTTTCCTATTCCTCAGGCAGCCAGCAGTACCTAGATATGTTAGTATCAGTTGTCCCATGGGACTAATGGGATATATCATCCCACTTGCCCCATCATGGGACTGGGACAATGGGACTAGTGGGACGGACCGGTTTTATGCCATTAATTAGAAGTTTGTCGATTTTTAAGTCTTACATGGTTTCAAAAACACCAGCAGACTAACATTACACAGACTCTACCATTAATAATTTAGTAGGGATGACTTTAAATAAAAAAAATACTAATGATTGCATCGAGCTTAATTTCAGTGTTCTCATTTTCGACATTCTTCAGTCAATGCACAACAGTCAATGCTGCTCACAAAATTACTAAACACGATGACACGACGACACGACGCTACTAAGCAATATGTCACGTATATTAGGTAAGTTCTAGATAATTTAAAAAGTTACTGTGTCAGTTAGAATCAAAAGTGATTGACGTATGCACTATTTTATGTAAGTTAGGAAATATTGGTGCCGATTCCCTTGTTCACAATCTCAGTGCATCTTTTTCTTTCTATTTCATCAAGAAAAGGACAAGATTAATATTAGTTTAGTCCTGTCAAATTAAGATGCCCCATAGACAAGTTTAGACGTGATTAAAAAATTGGCTACTAAAAATACGCCAATTTACGTCAGGCGCTGACTAATTAGTTTAGTTTTTGAACAAGGGAATCGGCGCCATTGTCTGGATATGTTAGGTTAGGTTAACTCTCCTGCGGAGAACTTTCCTCCTGCGGGGAACTCTCCTCCGAGGCACGAGTGTCGTCTGCTACGCGGATGACACTCTCCTCACCGCCCGGGGGTGGAGTTTCAGGGAGGCGGCCAACTTGGCCTCGGCGGGCGGATCCTTGGTCGCGGGGAGAATCCGCCGCCTAGGTTTAACGGTGGCGCTGCACAAGACCGAGGCCGTGTTCTTCCACGGACCTCGGCAGCGCCCCGCACCTGACGCCCACATCTTCGTGGAGGGCGTCAGAATTGACACACAGTAATCGACAGCAGGTGGCACTTCGGTCCGCACTTTAGCGGGCTGTCGTCGCGCCTGCTGAAGGCTGCGGGCGCGCTGTCGTGGCTGCTTCCCAACTTGGGGGGGCCCAGCGCACGATGCCGGCAACTCTACGCCGCACGATGCCGGCATCTTGAAGAGTATGGCCCTATACGGGGCCTCTATCTGGGAGGACTCCCTCCAAAGGAGGGAGAACGCCGCCGCCTTGCGGGCACCCCAAAGGGCCATAGCTCAGCGGGTGGCGCGGGCCTACCGCACGGTGGGCTCCGCGGCAGCATGCGCTCTGGCCGGCACCCCGCCTTGGGAGCTCGAGGCGTGGGTGCTCGCCAGAGTGTACGAATGGATGGCGGGGCGGAGGGCGAGAGGAGAACGCCCAGCCCCGGAAGAGCGGGAAGCCGTCCGGCGGGAGGCGAGGGACGCCATCGTCGTCCATTGGACGGCGGACCTCGCCACCGCAGCCTTCGGCCGCCGAACCATCGACGCGATCGGGCCGGTCCTGCGAGACTGGCTCGAGCGGTCGCATGGATTCCTCTCGTTCCGTCTGGTGCAGGTGCTATCTGGACACGGTTGTTTCGGATCGTACCTGCACCGGATCGGACGGGAGGAGACGCCGTCGTGCCACGGCTCGGACTACGACGGGCACACCTCGAGGGTGTGCTGCGCCGAGTCCTCCGCCGCGCCGCAGTCTCATTGCGGTGTTCGGACCGGACCTCTCACTCCCCGGTCTGGTTAACGCCATGCTGGGGGATGAGAGGTCCTGGGCGGCAGTCGCCTCCTTCTGCGAACACGTCATGGACGATCCTCACGCGGCAGCGCTCGGAAGCGAAGAAGACGTCAGTTTGACAGTCACCTCCGACTCCTCCCAGGTGGAGGCCAGCAGGCAACGGGTGCGGAGGGACCCTTGCCTGTATTGCACAGGCCTCCACCAGTGTCGGACGGGAATGGCCAGGTGTTCCCGGCCATTCCCGTAGCCCCCCAGGCAGGGGGCATGCGGGGCCCGCCAGTTAGGCGGGCATGCGCCGGGAGGGTTGTGGAAGTAAAGGCTGAGCCGGTTTCCCATGGCCCTCCCATCACGGCGATGCGGGAACACCGCTGAGTTTTAGTGGGTATACTGTCGGTGCCGTTTCGACAGGAGTCCCACATACCCCGTCTCGTCCCCGCGAGCGGGGATTCGTAATGCATTTCTCAACGACAAAAAAAAAAAAAAGGTTAAAAAAAAGGTTGGGCAACACCGCAACTGAGGCGGGCCGCCATTTCGCATGGGAGGCATCACGGCTGCGAGTTGGAAGCCTCGGCGGGAAAGGAGTGCCTGTATTGCAGTGCGCCGCTCTCCCTACCTTTCGCGGCCTTGACGGGGTCGCCACCGTCTGATGGCGGACGTGGTGGGGCCGCAGGGGAGGAGGAGTGTTGGTATGACGTTGACCGCTCTCCCTATCCTCTGCGGCTGAAAATTGGCAGGCGGCGGGGCCAATGACCTGACCCGTCGCAGGGGGACCAAGGGTGCCCAGACATGGGGTCGTCTGACGCCCATGTGCTGGTTTGGTCCCTGGGATGGTCACGGCGTGCTATGTGTTCTGGTGCGCCGGTGATGGGGAGTAATCCCCAGAGGAGGGTCCGGTGACGGACAGCCGCAGCGGGTTTACGGATGAGTGCTAACGCGTGCCCGTGTTCCCGCCTTAAGCGGCAGAGGAGGACACCGTGTAGTTTTAGTGGGTTAAATTCCCACATAACTGCACTATCTCCCCGTGGTAGTGAACAATGCATGAGAATTTCTCCACGATAAAAAAAAAAATTAGGTTACCTAGGTCATCATCATCATCATCCACAGCCCGACTTCACCCACTGGGCATAGGTCTCTCTTTGCTTGTGCTTCTAATCCCAACGCTCCTGTGCTAGCCTCATCCGAGTTTCACCCCCGATGGCAACAATGTACCTACCCATCTCGCTCCCGGAAAATCAACATTTCTTTTTTCAGTCCTTGGACGCTACTCGGTCGCAGTCTTACTCCACCTGTTATCACCGCGCCTTGTAGGTGTCCTGCCCAACTCCGTTAGAGCTCCATAATATGAGATTAAATAGAACATTTTTAAAACTGCTGTCTTTCACAACCCAAATTTAGTGTGCCCACGAGCGGCAGGCGTCAACGGCAGAAGCAACTGCATCTATCGACACGCGTCAATTGCAGCCGTAGACATGTCGACGGCTGCAGTTGCTCTGCCCCTGATGCCTACCGCTTGTGTGTATCCACACTTACATCAGTGAGTCGTGCTGGGTTTTAACTACCCGTTATAGCCTGTTGCCATAGATATCTGTATCACGTGTGTCACACATGTATCACTCTCCAAGGTCAAGGTCAAGTCTTTAATGTGCAACGAATAGTCACCCATTCACAAAATACAAACTTGAAGGAAGAAAATAAATGCAATGGTTTACGTAACGAAATAGAATAATATATTGTTAGTATAAAACAGTACAAAAGTACAAATATTTATAAATTACTGTTGGGTGGGGAGGATTCTGATGGTGGGTTTGTAGCCTTTGTCGTCAGCGGTGAAGGTGACCTGGTACTCTTCACCGTCGGGGGTGAGGTATGAGTACGAGCCCTTGATGGAAATGCCTTGCTTGTCTCCTACGGTGATGAGGCTGCCCTCTTCCTGGCGGGAAACGCCGTCGCTTGTCTTGAAGCTGAAATAATAGAAATGTGTAAGTTAGCTTATTTGATGATATGTGGACTACCTGTAGAACGCTGCAATCTTTCTTAAAGTTTGTTTCTTAGGCATGTACTTAGTAAACCAGTATAAAGTAAACAAAAAAAAAATTACTGAAGTCAAAATAGGAGGAGGAATAGGATTCAATGAGTATTTATTTTTGTTAAATGTATATTAACTTTATGATAATATGATTATTTTAACAGCATTTGAAAGTGAATTTTCACTACGCCCGCCAATGGGCCCGCGTGGTGGATTACGACCCACTCCCTCTCACGGAGAGGAGGCTTCTGTCCCAGCAGTGGGAACTGTCATAGGCTGATTATTTATGTTATGTAAGTAAGTAAGGGGACCTCAACCAAACGGGTTAGGTTAGAACTTATCTACATTCAACATTGATTTTTCCAGTCATTAGGAAAAACTTAATTTATTCGTTTCGCAAATATACTTACTCAAAGCTATATCCATCAGGATTGACAATAGTTCTTTCTGTTAGGATTTCAGCAACTGGTTTGTCTTCAGCGGCCACTACTGCGGCGAAGAGTGCGAGCACGAACAGTTTCTGAAACGTGACGACATACAATATTATTTTGTATAAGTAGGTGCTATGATGTAATAGAGTCATGAAGTGTATGCGTCTTGCTTTTCATGCTCTACCTCTCTAACCTTTAGCCTTCAGCTCAGCGATGTTATGTAAAGACCTCAATCCTTTTCTAATATTGAATTACCTATATCTTATTTCATTGTGATTGCAACATCACAGAGACTATTATGAATACGGTTTCTCTAAAAAGATAATCTGTTACTCAGTAGATGTCGTCCAATTTTATTTGCATGATAAATATTTTTTACTTAGTAGAAGTGGACTTCTAATTGGCAAAATATCTGTGTTTGTGGGACTTATCTTAGTACATAAGTTCTCCTAGAATAAGCATCCCACATTCTTCCCCGTCTAATCCCACTTCCTTTTCTGAATACAGTCCAATATCCGTCTTACCATTCCTATCCAAAGTTCTTGAACGGTTAATTCACAGTCAAATAAGCACTTTCCTCTCTAAAAATAATCTCCTCAACTCCTTCCAGTGTGGCTTTCGTCCTGGTCATAGCACCACCACAGCGCTTCTGAACATTACGGATGCAATAAGGTCAGCCATGGAAAACGGTAATCTAACGGTTTTAGCTTTGCTAGATTTCAGTAATGCTTTTAGTACTGTTGATTTTGATGTTTTGCTTGGTATTCTTCGTTCTCTTAACATATCTCCATCGGTAATTGACTGGTTTCGTAGTTATCTGTTCGGTCGCCGCAACGTATTTGCTTCGAAGAGACCTTGTCTTCCTGAAGTAATACTTCTGCCGGTGTGCCTCAGGGTGGCGTTCTATCCCCTTTACTTTTCGCAGTTTTTATTAACTCAATCTCCGATGAACTAATTTCTTCTTACCATCTTTACGCAGATGATTTACAAATTTACTCACGAGCGCCTCTTAGAAATCTGTCCGAGGCTATTTTAACGATTAATTGTGATCTGGCCCGTATATGCAACTGGAGCAAGAGAAATGGACTTATGGTCAACCCCATAAAGACGCAGGTTGTAGTGGTGGGCAGTTCTAGGGCGGTCTCTAGAATCGACTGGACGACCCTTCCCCAAGTTTCTTTTGACAACTCAGTGGTTCCCTTTAGTTATAAAGTTAAAAACTTGGGGATATTTATTGATAAGACCTTCTTTTGGACTGCCCAGCTACAGGAAGTTAGCCGCAAGCTATTTGCATCCGCCGCGTCTTTGAAGAGATTGCGTAATTTCGCTTCTTCTACCCATCCTTGACTATGCCGATGCCAGCTATCACGATCTTACCCAAGACCAACTAGATAAACTTGAGCGGCTTCAAAATTTTTGTATAAAGTTCATATTCGGTTTGCGCAAATATGTCCATGTTTCCGAATTTCGTGTGCAGTTCAAGTGGTTACCAATTCGCCTTCGTCGGAATGCTCATATTCTTTCCTTTCTGTTTAATGTGCTCTTTTCCCCTTCCACCCCTCACTATCTCAAGAAACGTTTTCAGTTTCTTTGCGACTCCCACACGAAATTGTTAAGGTCATCAGATAACTTGAAGCTCAAAATGCCTATGCATTCCACAACTTTCTTTGATAAGTCCTTTACTGTCCAGGCCACTCGTTTGTGGAATGCATTGCCAGTTGAAGTAAAACGCGCGCAGTCGTTACAGGTGTTCAAAAGACTCGTAAAGGAACACTACTTGTCGTTGTGATCTTGTTGTTCTAACTGCAATCATCTACAGTTCTTTTATTTTTCGTTGCTTGTATATATAGTATGTATGTATTTATGTATCTATAATTTTGGATATGTATATATTTGTGTATCTATTTTAGTGTATTGTATACATAATATTTGCACCAACGACAGTCCCATTTTATGTCCAAGAAAATCACAGTTCATTCTAAGGTTGCCTGGTACTGATCGCAGTAATGCGATAAGGCCGCCCATTGTATATTTTGTAGTATTTAATGTATTTTTTATGCTGTGTATTTTTGTGGTGTCCAATAAAGTATATATAAATTAAATAAATAAATAAGGCTAGATAAACAGGCGGTAACCAAAGAGAACCTTGCGTATTGCCAATTTTTTGTATTTGTAATTTTATTTAATATTCCCATAAAGTAGGCGGTGGCCTTAAGTCCCTAAAAGGGCCTAAAGTGCCGACGAAAATGTATGATTTTTGAGTATTATTCAGTTTCTAACTTACCAGAGCAATCATTGTGGTAGTTTGAGTGATGATATCCAAGTAGGCAGAAGACTTAAATGTAAATGATATAAAAAACTACTAAAAATCTCCTTAAATACATTCTCTGTTTGTGAAGTTACATCAATTGGAGAAGTGCAGTAACTAAGGTGATAACTCGAATCAGGTTATGAAATGTGGCAAACGCACAAATTGACACACAGTCAACTAGGCAACTGTTTGTCTTCACAATAAATACTCATTGACTACTGGGACAAGTCATAATTTGCTTCGAATTTTTCATTTATTTATTGTACAAGTTTTTAAGGGAATGACGATTATTTCGGGCTAATAATTATGTTGATTATTATTTATTTTTAGACTTTGTGGTTGCACTGCAGGGCAAAAGCCTCCCTTTCTCCTTTCTACTCCTCTCTGTCTTGAGCTCTTAAAAATATTGATTAATGTTTAAGTATTCCTAGTAACCTGTAGTACCTAGTTTTTTCCTACTTTTTCTTCATTTATTTGTACTTTACTGAAACAAAAACCACTCAAGACATACCTAGGTATCTTTGATAAATGATTTTATTTCTTTAAGTAGGTTTGTACAAACCGGCGTTTCCTATCTGACTTCTCTGAGAAGAAAGGCCGAAACAAACTCAGAGGTCACAGTATCTTTTAAAGTCCAGACATAATCTTGATCAGATCACGTATAGACCATGTAAATTGATGTCTGAAATGGTCTTTCGAGGAAAGAACCACACTGATTGACTGAAAGAAGAAAGAAAGAAAAATATATTATTCTGCACAAACGAAACGCACAATTACAAATAAAAAAAAATAATAAAAAAAAAGATATAAGATACTCATAGTCAAAAGACTCATACTCAAGCATAAAAATGTTGACACTTTTGTCTACTGCTTGATGACCAATGACAACTCACATTAATTGACTGGACCCAAAATAGTAGTCTATAACTGGACCTGTCCAGTCAGTGCATGCATTTGTCAGTAACGGTGCAGCTCAACTTAAAACACTAAGGCTTAGGCTTGGCTTTAGGCTTTACATACGTTTCCTGACAATAACATGCTGGGACTTGTTGAACATTCCATACTCGTTAACTGACCGTAAGTAGCTAGGTTATAAAGGTGTTTACATAACCACGAGGATAACATTGCATCGATTTTATTTTATTAAAATAACTGCTTATGTGACGACACTAATCCTTTTTCACTCGAAGGCAAGTCCTGCTTAGCTTCGAAATGACATGTGCAATTCCTTTTTAATAATTATATCTCCTCTTTTATTACAGGCTCTATTATATTTTAGAGAGGCAATTCTCATAATTTTAAAAGCAATCACAGTCAGATCTCAGTTTCAATCTATCAAAAATACCTAATTTATCTAATTTCTCTACATTTTCGGCAAGTTTTTGACATTTCTTGTCGCTGAGATGAGATTGCGACTAGATTTTGATTATTTTTAATTAAGGGAATTGGACTTCTAATTTCAAAAGGTTCAAAAATAAAAAAATAATTATACATACACCGATACTTTTATACATATTTTAATTTAAAGGAAAGAACATAGATACATACTTACCTATTATTTATTTAATTATATTATTAATTTATGACTTATATAATTTCAAATTAACCTTAAATATTAAATCTAATATAGTTATTGGTATAATGGGAAGATATTGATTTGATTATTTTACAGTTTTTAACTTGTAATAGTAGACATTCTTGAATTTAATCAACATTTATTGAGTAAAATTGTTATAATAATTGAGATAATTTCCATTAATTTTATTTAAATAAACAGTTCTAGTCAATAAATAATATTATTGGTCCAGTCTTTTGTTATCGAAATATATTCGAGCTAATACTTAAAGATTGCATTCCATTGCCGACGATGTATTACGATAATTTCTTGATGATTGTTCGGTAGCCTCTCTTGCCCGCCTTGTACGTCATTTGGTAGAGATGTCCCTTGGCGTCGTACCAGCGTACAGCACCGGCGACGTCGAGGGCTGCGTCTTTGGTGCCAGGGTTCAGGATTGCTCCCTCTTCAGTGCGAGACGAACCATCAGTGGCGTCGTAACTGAAAGTAAAGAAAATATTTTTTTTTTTAAGTTTTTTAATGAATTATTGTAACATATTTTGAGTACCTACAAGAGAGTAGAGCAAACAGCTTCTGTGGTATTACTAGATACGCGTAAAGTAACAGGCACTACGACGCATCGTGTTTTATTGGATACGTATACATCCGACCTTGTCGTTCGACATATTCGGTAGACCTATTTGGTGTCCGGCCGCCACAATACAATAATGGGAGTCTTAAAACATATATTTTATATAAGTATCTGAAAACATCATCATATACCTACCCTTTTCGCGACTATGTTGGAGTCGGCTTCCAGTATAACCGGATGCAGCTGAGTCCCAGTATTTTACATGGAGCGACTGCCTATCTGACCTCTACAACCTAGTGACTTGGTAATACGATACCCCTTGGTAAGATTGGTCAAAGATCCACGAATGACAACAGGGACCACTGGCTTAACGTGCTTTCCAAGGCGCGGAGGGGTCTAGGTATGTACAGATGGTCACCTATCCACAGACCAACCGCGGCAAGTGTAGCTTAACCTGATTCATCGAACCGTGCGGCTGTTATTTCTTAGGCACAAGCCACTTTTTCCCCGTATTTTTGAAAAAATATTTATGTAAAATCGATATAATCCATATAATAATGTAGGTCATAAATAGTCATAATAGATAGCCACAGTCCTAACAAAATTCTTTATGAGGATTAGTAACGTTAGTACATCGAGTAGTATACGCGCGCTAGTTAAAATTGGCACAAAAGGATTTCACTAATAAGAGCAGTGTTTCTATGTTCCAGCCTGGGACTTCTCTCAGCGTAGTCCCTTGTCTCTTGTCAATATAGGATCATAATCTCTTGCTAAAAAGACGCTGCTTTGTGATATACGAGTAGGTCTGTATGTACGAGTATTGTAGGTATTTTTCATTTTTTATTAGTTTGAATATGAAGGTTGCAGACGTCTACCATTCTACGTCTACATTGTAATACCTAAATTATTTATCTAAGATTCATACTGTGTTTTATCAATTTTTATTCTGAATAAACATTGATTATTTTTTTTATGTATTTACATAACTCTGGACATAACGTAGCCAACTTCTCATTAAATTTATCTAAAATCCAGACATAACATTCAATTTATCATGGCATATCCTTAAAGAGCGGTAGACATCCCACCCACGCACTCCAAAATATTTTCTACACTAAGAAGAAAACTAGTTTATCCCATAAACACATACCAGCAATGAACGACCTTGACGTTTAAATGCCACGTGATGTCCTTTTAGAGAATTTTAATAGGTTTCAAATCAAATGAGGCCGAACTAACTTTAGATCCTAGACTGCTGAGAAACTCTACGCAATATTTTTTTTGCAAACATTATTTTGCTTAATTTAAATATTTTAATTTAAACACTAGGTACTCAGAAAAATAAATACCTAATGTTATGTGAAGGAGATTGTAGAAAAAGTTTGTGAATAATTATTTATTTTCAAAGTGTGTCTTCATAAACGATGTTTGAACAGCAATGTCACCGCCCCTGAACGCTCTATGTTTTTGACTCAGTCTACTAAGAAAAATGATTAAAATGTTTATTCAAAGCGTAGTTGTGGTGAGCAGATAGACGAATAAATTCCTGACCTAACATTAACATTGATCTTCCATTAGAAAGCTTTTACTTCAGTAAATACCTAGATAGGACGCAGCTATGCATCAATTTGTTGGCATTGCAGACTATATAAATACTACATGGGTATTAGGTAAGACATCAGCAATTCGTCACTGACTTGTAAAAAACATACGAGAGCTCAAACGACAGATATTTGGAATTTTATGAGAATGATGTGTTTGCTCAAAATATATAGGTACTTAAGTATTATAGGATATATTCAAAATATCCACTTAACGCACACACTATTATAGGCAAAGTTCAATAACCATAATTTTAGCGCGAGATTTCCAGAAATATCATGTAAGCTTGATAATTGATACTAATCATTGGATTTTTCAGTATTATAACATTCAGTTTAGGCACCTACTTCGCACTTAACTATGACATACTTACTTGAAAGTATAACCATTGCTTAAATTGAAACCAGTTATTTATTTTACAACCAGAACCTGGCATGGACCAAAATTCCCAGCATTTACCAGATTGCATAAAGTTGTCTGCACGAAAAAACAAAAACGAGTCATCCCGAATTAAAACGAACAGCTTGCAACTGCATTGAGAGTTAAGTGAAATTCGACCTCATTGGTGCATTCGGAATAATACTGTTCCTTATAAAATTAAGGTACCTACCTACCTACCTACCGGTTACCTACTAGGTAATTGAGGGCTTGTACCCATACGAATAACGGAGCTGTAACTGGCTGACACTGACTGTTAATGTTATGTTAGGGTATTCGTACCGCTTTCGGCCGTTCAACTTAAAGGAGGCGTACAATAAACGTTTTTGTACCCCACACGACAATGTTATATGTTACCATTCAACTTTTTTTTGTAATGTTAAAGTGACATGAATGACGTTGGATGTTTTTAGAATAATGAGATTATAAATGGATTGGAGATCCGGGTTCGATATGAACACTAATCGTTTAACAGCAAACAAGAGATGTTCGTGCAGTTAGATTCTAATGAGAATAATTTCTGTTACTTTTTAATTCTCTAAAATTGTTATTCGTAAACTGTATTCTATGCTTATGTTGTTAAGTATTTCGTTGTTCTTTTATTTGTGGACATCTAATTGTTATGATCCAGTCAATTTAAAATGTAAAGAGGCACAGAAAATATCTGTTTGTTAATTTTAGGGCTCGCCTTAACGAATGCCAGCGTCGCAATGGTGGTCATCTGGAAGACATAGTGTTTAAAAACTAAATTTCCAAACCTTATTTTATGCATTTATAATAAATCATATTCAGGAAGAAAAACTATTGTTTTATTATGAAACTTGGAAAATTAAAATTTACTCTGGGCTATCCTATACATGGAGGTGGCAGGTTGCGAGCTAAACTGCGACCGTGAGTGGTAACTTTTCTGTTCAGTAATTTTTGTAGATAAATTATGTTTATTTAGTGTAAGCTTTTTATTGGAAGTGACAGTTTTGCGCATTAAATTGTTTTATCGAAGACATTTCAATAATTTGTGAATATTATAAACATTATTATAAAATTATTGATTGTGAATATTATATGTTATAAAATAGAATATAAACATAAGGAATGTTTGCCAAAGTGGTGGTGGTAGACTAATATTTAATAAAGAACTTGGTCCTATCTCTACAATCTATATTGGGCGTGGACAGCGATTATCTTCTCATATATCAAAGAAAAGTAGTCATCTAAATAGGAGACCACGAAGAAGATTTTCTTCCTTCAGTAACTTATTGTAAAGTAATATTGGCATAATACATAGATTTATCACTTGCAGTATAGGTATGCGGTCAGAGCGTTACTGAGGCTTCCGTGGTTCTGTAGTGCTTCTGGTATGTTTTTACAGGCCAAAAACAAACGATTTTTATGCGATAATAAGGAAGAAAGTCAAAAGTGCCTTTTATGTGCCTATCCTACTAATATTATAAATGCGGAAGTTTGTATGGATGGATGGATGGATGGATGTTTGTTACTCTTTCACGCAAAAACTACTCAACGGATTTGGATGAAATTTGGTACACAGATAGTTTATAACCAGCATTAACACATAGGATACTTTTTATCCCGATATTCCCAGGGGATCGAAACTTTATGCGGGTGAATCCGCGGGGCGTAGCTAGTTTGAAATAAATGATTTGTCTTGACTTGATAACTCACAGTTATTGTGTATGTACTAATACTAGTGTTTAAGTTGAGTGTGTAATTAGTAAAAAATTGGATTTTATGATCTGAAATTTAATGATGATGATGTTAGGTATAAACTTGCTGCATTTGTTTGCCTGTTACCTAAAGCGCAACGCACATTTGGACAGGCTGCGCCGCATTGCAAGCATCCTCCACTTTCATACATTTTCTATAAACTATCGCACACTACCAGGGAGCCACAACGCACTTTTTTACACATGACGGCTCGGTGCGGGTGTAATGTGCGCCAATTTTAATACTTCAATGTTGTATATCCGTGTTATTGCAATTATTTTATGACATCTTGCATAGCGTCCGTGATATTCTATGTGATGATGTCACACTTTTCTTGTAAATGGCATTCAATCTTTCGTAATGATTGTAGGTATAGATATTTTTATCTTATACAGGATTGCAATTAGGTAGGAAAACGAAACTATAAATGCTTGAGTACCTATTCAAACTTCATAGATTGCATTTACAGTTAGGTACTGGGTATTAGGTCCCACTTTATATGTAGGTACAATGCAGTAGAAAACCAGTTGCCAAGCACATTTCCAGACTGCATAGCATCAACTGAAATATTTTCTTTTTCATTGAAAATCCTACTTAATATTATAAACGCGAAAGTTTGTAAGGATGGATGGATGGATGGATGGATGGATGTTTGTTACTCTTTCACCCAAAAACTACTGAACGGATTTGGATGAAATTTGGCACACATATGGTTTATAACCAGGATTAACATATAGGATACTTTTTATCCCGTTATTCCCACGGGATCGAAACTTATGCAGGTGAAACCGCGGGGCACTGCTAGTACACGTATAAAGTACTTAGGTATTTTTTATAGAGAATTTTCAGTTGGTGGAATGTTTTAAATGCATGTGAATGATGGAATGTGAATGTGTGGCGTGTGAAGTTAGCCCGCAGCTTCCTAGTATTTAGTGGGTTATACCAATATACATTATATCTGAGTTTCAAAGGATGTGAGCGTGCTTGGCTGGGTCTCGCACCATTAATATTTATGCGACGCCGTTAAAACTTCCAGCTAAAGTAAAATGAACAAACCAGAAAGCTTGTTTTTTTTTCTGTAATTATGGACTCTACTACTACGATGTGACACAGAATGAAAAATCGATGATTTTCATATTAAAATTGTGTTAAAACATTCCCTGAAGTCTTGTTCCCGGAACCACAATAAACTGTTAATAAAGTTGATAAGTTACTAAGACTAGCTTGCTACTTGTTTTTGTTCATTCGATTTCATTTCCATTCAAGCTTCAACAAATCAGAATCCCAAATAAAAACCATTCAGTATTTATAAGCTTTCGGTTGTGCGTCGTGTTATAAAACAAATTAGCACTTATCAGACAATGTCGGCTATAATTAACTGCAAATAAAATCCGATTTCCGTATTTATCTGCTAGGTTACCCGACAACGGAGACCGATTCCGCCTAGATCCAAACAACTTGCCGCTATCCTTGTGGCAGACAGCCAACAAACATCACGGAAGAGCGATTTAAAAATATTTGCTTTCCAAATAAACAGCGTGTTAGTACCTATAGATAGGTACATCACGTAAACGGATTATCAGGTTACACCTGCACACGTAAGGACAATATAGAGGTCAATTTACATAAACAAGACATTCCATAGTGTTGGTCCGCAAATATTTACGTCGTCGATCTAGTCATGGTGATGGGTGAGTCAGACGTTTGCTTTCCTTTTCGTTTAGTATTCTAAATGTTTTGTCATTTTATTATTGTAGGTAAGCGTTATTCTCAATCCCGTTTGTCTTTTGATAAAAGTGAAAGATTAATAGTATTTTCGGTAACTTCGGGTAACGGTCTATCGAGTTTGTTGTGGTTTTATCTAATTTTGTACACATATTTTTCTTATGGTTATCTATGATAAAATGCATGAATGTGTTAAGCATTATTGACACCTGCAACGATCAAGTCTGTAAATTGAAGATATCTATTTAAAAAATAGAGGAATACTAATTTTATATTGTACAAAAAAATTACATTATAATATTATAGTGTAAGTCGGTAGACGATTGAAAACGGGTTAAAAATTGGTCATAGAGTGGGTGGACATGTTCAACAAGATAGAGAGATACGTCCATTATAATTACACGTGTAGTCAACATTCGACTAGGTTTTTTGTCAGGTCGAAACTAGAAGCTAGTAAGCCATGATGGACTATAGACGTAAGCGGTAAAGTAAACGGTTGACATGGTTTCAGAGTAGGTTTATTGCACGTAATTATTTTGACGAGGATCAAAATACAGCTATTATAATTGCATATACAATACAGTGTAAGTAATTATGTCAAAACATAGATCAAGATTTAAGTAACTTTCTAAGCAATCAATTCGTAAATAGGAGGCGAGCGTGTTCGTGCAGAATAACAAAATTAGAATACGGTTAGATAGAATACTATAGTAGTTTTAACATTAGTAGTAGTGGAGTATTCTACTGACCCAGTTCATGACATAATCTCTGTGTTTTCGGGATTTCAGAGAAAGAATGGAACCAGCTTATTTGTGTATTAATGTTCTAGTCAGGAAGGAGCCTTGTTGCATAAGAATCTCGTAATCAATTTGTAGTATCAATAGGATTAGCAAAGCGGAGGTGTCGTCTTTGTAATGTGATATGCTATTTAGTACATCCTTGAACACTGTATACAATTTGTAGCCTAGGTACATATTGCGTAAACAAGGCTAGGCCTTAGCCTGCAGAGGATTGACTAATTATGTATGTAAGTAGGTACAGTGTGCGCATATTTCTAGTTTATTTTCGTGATCTGTGCCACGTAATGTAAAGTAAGATTCTCTTGAATGATTTATTTTTTTATTTTTATTAAAACGAGCTATACATATAAAAATTAAGTAATTAAACCCAATGTTTACAACAATTTATCGCATCGTTGTGTTCATGTCTTTCATTGGCTATGTTTTCGCCAATTTTTTGCTCCATGAAGGTGTTATTATAAAATAATCAAGTCCATGATGGAAAACCCCCAAGCGATTTTCTTTCATTAAGTATTTCGGATTGTCGTTAGCAAAAAGTCGTAATTTTGTACCGATTAAAATAATCTAAGCATTTGTTCACAAAATGATTGCATTTGTTTAATTAGGATGGGAAGGAATCCAAAGTAATTTTGCACAGAGTTGCTGAAAACAATTTTTTCTAAAAATAAAGACTTACATATTTCGTAGTTTGATTCAAAAGTTGAGACAGGCTATATTTTTAATCGATCATTGAAGATTTATATTTTTATATGGTTGTTACCGTATGATTTATTCGGTTTTCATGTAACGTGGTCATTGACCTCAAAGGCTAAAACATTTTCTTTCTGAAGACATTGATAGAGATCGGAACATTTAAATATGTCATACATTGAACGTTAATAATCCTTTTAAAATATATGCAAACATACACATTACTGAGTAAGCGTTAATCAAAAAACATTTTTCTCAACATTCCTCAAAACGTCTATTTATCAAAACTTTATGGCAAAATGAAATATTATAGACAAAATATCATGTTCGGGTCAAAATATTGGGATCACGACTAGTTTATAGCGAAATAAATGACTTAATCATAAACTAGCTACGTTTTTCAATTTACTCGATGGGTTATTAATGTAATAATATCAATTACATAGTCGTTTACATATTTTACGCTGATAACTACTTATTCGGGACTCGAGTTTTGGTTAAAGAAGCTGCCTAGAAATCACCCTCTTGATTATAATAATTTTGAATAAATTAGGATTCAAAATGCAAAAAGGAGACCATGACATTTCTATTTTTGTAACATCTTTATAACTGCATACCTTATACTAATAGTTAGGTACCACTACCGAATAAATATTCCTATGTGCGTATGTCATTACTTCCCAGAATTTGATCCTTATATGCGACACTGTCGGATGTGCAATAATTCTGCGTTTATTTTTAAACCAACGGATTGGTATACTCTCTAGGAAATAGCTTTTTCCAAAAAATCCAAAGAAATTGGTATTTATTTGCAAAATAGACAAACACACAGTAAATTAACATTGCATGGTCTGCCGCAGATAACCAAATCAGGGCATTTATTCCTCTTATACGAGTTACGTCACTCGTCGGTGCAATAATATTTACTCTCAATCGAAAGAGCTGAAAATAACCTAATGACATTAAAGACTTAAGAAATACTTACTGGTATCTATAAGAATTCGGCAGGTTGGCTGTGTCAAAGTCGTACTTAAGAATTTGGGCTCTTGGTTGGCTGTCAACCGCAGGACTCGCCCCAAGCAATTGCACCAGCAAAGCGGACACCAGACTCTGTAATATTGAAAAAAATATACATTTAATTGGCATAAATTAAAGCGTCTTTACTTAATTAGCAATTACGTCCCTGTCACACGTCCCAGGACATGTTTTTTGGATTTTTGTGCGTCCTTAATTAATTCAATGATAACATCTCCGAGTCTCCGACCGGTAAAAGCTTTTTAAACCTTTTTTTTCAAGATTCCATTCAGGGTACAGACATACCTATCAGTTCAAATCGTACGATGAAATTTTATTTTATTTGCTTGTAATAAACTATTCCATATCTCGAACACTAGAAATTCGACCTTGATCTTATATTGCCTTATTTTAGAGTTCATCTCGATTTGCGTTTTTTGTTTGCAAAACGACTTTTCGCGTCGTTGTTGTGTTATGTACGTACTCCGATAACCGTCATTAACTAATCACTGACAATAAAATATACCTAGCATGTTTGTGCCTATGACCTTTGTGGTATATACAAAAAAAATAGGTTTTTATGGCTTACGATGTTTATATTGAAAACTATTTTAAGAATTTCGCAGATGATTCAACAAACAAAAAATAAACAACGAACAGAAATTCACACATACCTGCTTTATTGAAATATATAATTTTAAATAATTACTTTTATACACATTAAATTATCAACTTATATATATGCCTATTTTGCTGGATAGATAAGCTAAAATGTACTTTGTAACGGATACTTCTTAAATGAAACATTAGTACACTTTAGGGGGAGATTTCGTCATATGATGTAGGCATAGACATAGAAGGCGTCCATAAAGCAAAGGTCAGAACCTAAACCTCTAACGACATAGGTAAAACCACACATTCATGCACTATCGGCGCCGCGCCGGTACTTGCAACACACATCTTCGTCAACATGCAATCACAGGAGTCGGTTCGGGTCGTCAGTTCAAACACTCAATTTATTGACACAATTTACCATAGAAATTTTGACACTGTTTAGTCCTTATTCAGATGCACTTATATAAACACTTAACACGGGAAGATAATTACCAGAATGAACAGCATCTTGTCGCGTTTTACAGATGACAAAAGAAGCAGGTGACTTCCTGGACAGCTTGTAGTCCGAATGTGCTAACGGTTTCGCAAGATCTCCTTATATATAAAGAGTGGCGGGTGTGTGCGCCTGGTGGCCGCATACAAGCGTGCGGCCCGCTCCGCCTGCGCTGAAACAGAGCCAACTCTAGCTGACCATTACACAGAGCGACATGTGTATGGAGCGAGGATCCGCTTGGATGCTACGGTTACAGATCTCTGAACAATAAGGTAAAACCCGTACTAACAAAGAAACAATAGATTCTCGAATGGTTTTGCGAATTGAAAGTAAAGACTAGTCATTTAAAATAACGTCTGTTAATGTTTTAGTTCCTGGAACAGCGAAAACATAAACAATAGTTTACTTCATATGACTAATTTGTTACTGACGACAAAAGGCAGTTCAGTAAAGTAGTACATGTAGGCATGTAGCTTTGTGTACATATGAGAGGACATAGCCACGTGGGTAGCATATTTGTTGAATGGTGGGGTGATCTGTAGTACTGACTACCCCACCACTCAACAAATATGCTGACAATACCTTACAAATGATATAATTATGTCATTTGGAAGGTAACCCTTACACTCACAGCTATAGCTAAAACAAAATCTGAGTAAACATCGTCAGATGCCTCATAATTGGCTCATCATCGTAAAAGGAAATTAAAACTAGCTGGCCAGATAAATGCACATATATGGACATTGTGGTTTGACCCTATATACACATAAATGTATGCACAGACACAGGTAGTAGAAATACAACATCAATTTATACATATTTAAGTATACTTAGTAACTATAAAAACAGTTCACCATCATCATCACTTAAATAGATATGTTTCATGATTATAAGTTATAACTAGAGGCATTAACTTTGTATGACCTAATGTTAATTCATTCACGACTTCTTAACAGGAACCATAATATATGATTTTCCGGATTTTTTTAATGAAAAAATCAGGTACTTACCTAATGAAACGTATGAAGGATAACTAGATTTTACAATGTAAACCTGACTGAATTATACAAAGTAAATATTGTCACAGAAATGGGTTTTGTAGGTCAGCTGAGAAAAAGAACAACAAGTAAGTGTAAGGGGTCCGAGTGCCCACATGTTTTTCAAGACATTGCTAAGCGGGTGGTCGATTCTTTACGTGACTAGAGGGCTGGCCTATTTTTTGGCCAAAGAATTAGCATCGCAATATAACGTGGCAATGTTGCCTGCCTTTTAGGCTTTTCCCTGGAGATTGCGATGCGGACGAATTTTTTGATGCCCTATAATTCTTTGCCCTCCTTTTTTATATA
Organism: Apamea monoglypha; assembly: GCA_911387795.2. Lineage (NCBI taxonomy): Eukaryota > Metazoa > Arthropoda > Insecta > Lepidoptera > Noctuidae > Apamea > Apamea monoglypha. The sequence goes on from OU426918.1 coordinate 10,435,651, forward strand.
CATGGTACATATTATCTTGTTTGAAAATCATAAAAGATATTTTATCATATAAAAACTAGTAAGTACTAAAAAACTTTCTTTTGGAATAAATGTTTGTGATATAAGTAGGCGATATTCAATCAAGAATCAAATCCTGCGCATGCTTCGGATGACAGTATCTATGTAGATACTACGCTACGCCGGCCGCAGCGCCGTGACAGTTTTGATAATTGTGTCTTGTGGTAGGTAGGTAGTAGAATTGTCGGTTTAACTAATCAACTGGAACTTTCGGCAACCCTAAACTCATAAGTCACTTACTCCGCGGTAAATAAAAAAGATAAAATCAAACATTATCAAATTCCACATAACTTGTGTAAAGATTACGTGGGCACTTACAAAAGTTACAGACATTCATGTAACGGGAACTACATACTTGTTTCCTTACAAAATAAATTTATTGGTACAGTATTTTATATCCAATTGATGTGTAACAATGTGTACGTCACCCTTATTTATTTACAGATGACGCATTTCAGGCGTCAAGAGCAATAAGCAGGTGCTAACTTGCACGTAAAATGGATGATTTAATGAAAATAGCTATAGTTTATACTATTCACATAAATATTTTTCTGTTGTTTGATAGAAGTGATTTTTAACAATGAGACTGTTAACTAATTTTATTTTATTGTATTTACGCCTCGTGGTGTACAAGAAAGTTAGTTTCTTAAAATGGCAAATAAGATGGCCAATTCGAATGTGTCTTTTTTGGACACCAGTTTTATTTGGCGCTAAATTTTACACTATCGTTATACACTATTTATAAGACCACGACTGTCGCAATAATTTCAGTAATTTTATCCTAAACGGATTGAAAAACGACCAAACGACCTTCAACAAATTAGTACGAGTAACTAATCCCATTTTGATCACACATTTTCACTATGTGGAGAGAAGCAACGTTTGTTGACCCAGATAGGACCCCTAAATAATTTGTCTGACTGTTAGATGGAGTAATTGCACCATTCTTCCATGAAGAGGCTACAAGACAGGTGCTGCTGTTACTGCGACTGGCAATCGCAATAATGTTAGGTTTTTTTATTTTTATTTCGTCATGCCAATGAGTTAAGCCTAGAAAACTCGTGATTCCAATAAGATGGAATCAAAAACCATGCAGCACGAAACATTATCGAAACTTTGAGAGGAATTTTGCCGAAGAATAATGTTGACATTAATTGACCCTCAAATTTATCAAGTCTTGAGTTTTTTTCTATAGGGTTATCTAGAGAGACGTGTCATGGTCAATTTTTTTACACTATAAGCAGATTATTTGTTATTCTGATCTGAGTGGAATACCTAATATGCGTTTTTTTTGTTAAACAAGGCGAAAAGCGATCGCGTTTTAAACCAGCAAACATACATATTGAGATTTGGGCGATGTTATTTTTCATACACAACTTAGTTAACTTTTAGTTTAAAAATGTTGTATGTAACTTTTGAATTGCCCACTCTGTATTTTGTTTTTCATGAACGAAATATTTGCAAACGTGTGTGAATGTGTAGAATAGATTCTATTTACTATGAAAATTGGAATAATAGTTAATTACGTAATTTTTATCTATGATGTGTAATGAAAGTATGCAACAACTGATTTTCAATTCAAAATTAGATTGCAAAGCTGCGTGTTTCCAGAAATATACATTTAACTTTAAAAAAACATTGCCGACCTAAGCAATTTAATAATTAATATACTTAATATTTTTTTTTTTTTTTTTTTTAAATTTAATTTACATCAAAATTTTGATTACCACTTTCAAAATCGGTAAACTATTCTGAAATTTCGTGTATTTCACAAGTTATCGATCGAAAAGCAAGGTCGCATAGCGGGAGCATTACTATTTTAAAATAGATCGGACTTTTAAATGTGACATTAGATACAATTCGCAATATTTGGAGACTTTATTTCGAAATCATATATTTCTGTTGCCGAATATGCATAATTAATGCACAAGAAGTTGCATAGCTGAAGTTGCATTGAACACACAACATTGAAAAAAAACATCTTTGATTTAGTCTTGGTCAACATAAAGAAAGGTTTAGAATATTAATTTCGTACGTTGTGCTAACACGCCCGTGATTTAATAGCCGATGCGATAAAAGTTTCGGCGCCATATAAATTTCTCGACGTGGGACAACATTTTTATTTAATTAAATCAACACTCTTTACACGAAACTACATATTAGTAACGCAATTAATCATCAATAGCAACTATATGACAAATACTCCAAACTATGGAATTTAATCGGACGATGAACAGCCGATCTATTCTGTAAAAATCTCACCGTCAAAACTTACGTGCAGTGAGTTAAACGTGTGTTTTCAATATCAAGTGTCAATTGCTAGCATCCGGTGGAATGGCTCACTTCACCTAAGTCTTCACGGTTAGCTGTTGAAGAATAGGTGGCCAGGACAGTTCTTAATGGACCTCATAAATATTTGGGAGCGTTGTCATTACATCTGCAGTAGTTAGTACTGCCTCGATAACAAATGTATTCTATGATACTCCTGCAGAATATCCTGGTTTTAAACAAGACGTTTCAAGTTTGCTATTTTTTCGCTAATTAGTTGAGATGAATGTCTGATAAACAACGGAGTAATCAAGCTTGCACATCAGATACTACAAGCCACTATAGATAGTATAAACGAGTCGGGTTTTCTCATACAGTAGCGATGTGTCAGACTAAGATTAAAAATAACAAGGAGCATGTCGTGCGGTGGGTATGGAAACTGAGAAAATGCTGCTGCGTTTTTGCGTTGGTTAAGCTAAGCATCTTTATAGAAAACATTTCTAGAATATGTATGTTTTGGATCTACGAGTAGTAACTGCTTGGCTTGCTTGTTGGCTTTGAATTTTATCGGAAATACCTACATAATGCCTGTATTTTCCGAAGGTCTAGGCAGAGGAGTACATAGTACACCCAAACTGGAAATGTAAACCTATAATTGAACCCAACTCATATCTTAATAGATTTCTCGCGATTTTAAATCAACAACTATTTTTAAAGTTAGTGTTATTTTTTGCCAAGAATATTGACAGCTTACTACAAATAGCTATGATATTGACTAGCCATCAAGAAACAATATGTAATGGTAAACTCACTTTTCTAGTTACCAACAGCAATCTAAGAAAAAAAAAATGTGCATCTACTACTTACTAATTTTTAAGTATCTATCGTTCTTCCTAAGTTTGTGTATCAAACGTGTTCGTGTATCAAAAGTTTTCGTGTATTAAATTGTATTGATAAGTATTCTTAAGGTCTTAAACCGTAAATCATGGGTAGATCCTAGACTGAATTATTATGGCCTATTATTATTTACGAGCAAGTCATATAAAAATACTTAAGTCACAAATAATCCAAAATGATATGTTTTCCATATAAATAATACCACTATGTATGCTGATATATGTGCGCGGAAATGATTATTATTATCGTGAATGTTGCTGTTTTTGCAATACATTGAGGCCATAGGTACACACATTAAGCAAGTGACCTATGACCTATCTTTTCTGTTTTACATGCAACTGTTAGAAAACATTTGTTACTAAATGTTGTTTGATTGAAATATTTGATATTTTATGTGACACTAATATACGAATGAACTTTATCTGCTAAACAAATTAATTATTGAGGTCAAAATATTAATTTATCGTTTAATTTATAGTAGAATCATGGAAATCTTAAAATATAAAGTAAGGCCCTGAAGTAAATTAGGTTTGATCCACGAATTAATAATAATAATATAAAAAACATAGATAAATAGTAAATTAGTTAACGTTTATTAGCATCAGGTTTTTGCCCGCGTTCGCACAGAGGTATGTTGGCAACACCGAGTGAAGCTACTTCGAGTGCGGGCAGCGAAGTTTTTGAAGGAAGAAACTTCCATAGAGTACAGAAAACTTCCATAGAGTATAGAAAACTTCCATAGAGTATAGAAAACTTCCATAGAGTACAGAAAACTTCCCACCATTATTATTTTTCTCATGCCGCGAGACGCGTTTCATTTTGTGGATTGTTACTATTTTCTGATTAATATATGTCTGTATAAATAGCTAATACGTGTTTTAAATACCTTCCGTGAAGAAATAGTTAATACGTGAAAATATTGCGACGGGATTTTATCACGCGCTGTATTTTCAACTCTCGGTGATGAGTCGAGCACTAAGAATCCAACAGAGCGCACTTCAGCGCTTCAAAAAATCACACTGTTGGATTTTCAGTTCTTGGTGCTAAGCAGTGCGTTGAAATTCCAGTGCGCGAAATAAAATCGCCGCGGGAAAAACGCGCCCGTGCGTACTTGGGTTTATAGCTCGTGAAAGAGTGATGATGAGGTGACCAATTTAACGGTTATCATCATAATCAGCCTATAACGTTCCCACTGCTGGGACACAGGTCTCCTCTCGGTGAGAAGGAGTGGGCTGTGATCTACCACGCTTTAATGAGGTTATGTAGGTACCTACATAACTATTTTTTTTCAGTTCCAAATATTTTTTTTTAAAGAATATAAGAAAGAAAGAAAATACATTTATTTGGCACAAACTAAAAGACATACAATACACCAGATACATACATCAGATAAAACAAACAATAAAAAAAAAAAAATTAAATAAAGTGTGAAGTCCGATGTAAGAAATTAGCAGGAAAGTGTGCCTCACGGCTCCGCCAAAAAGGCCCAGTTCTGCAAAAATGCCAGACAACTAGTGCCTGCCGCTGGTTTTCAACTGAACCTGATGAGTGAGATGACGGATTAAATATCAAGCCACTTATATGGTCTAGAATAAACAATGAGAATAATGTGTTTGACGTGATTAATAAAGGTTTTCAGCATCTTTTTGATACACATACCTAAACATAGGCCAATACGTTGCGTTTTCACTATATCACTTTATCTTATTTATATCTTCTAAGATAGATTCTAAGATATATTGGTTTCGTTGTGATGTATTCCTTCACCTTTTGAGAGCAGTGGTGATGAAATAATTTACGCAAAATAATGCGCTTGTTTGGTTTCGCACCCACAACTCGTAAGTTGCGGCCGTTACCACTTGCTTACCACTGCTCTCACCATCGTGTAAATCAGTCTTTAATGATGAGAATGCAAGTCACGCGTCATTACAGTTCCTAATATTATATTAAACGTCCGTCAAAAACCATAAAAAGGCTAAAAAAAAAAAATTACAGCTATTAAGAACACATTAAGTTTCGGAGTTTCGATGATGTTTTTGGTCCAGTGATTTTTATTTAAGTTCTAGTGTCATTTTGGTCGACGGTTCAAAGGCAAGCTGCATGGACATTTTTTCTTGCGATTAGTAACACGATCCGTTTTGGGTTGAAGACCAGGCACATACTTTGAGTTTAAAGTAAATACGTTCCTAATTTGGAATATTTTTAAGGTTGTTAACCCAAAAAAATTATGAAGATCTTATCATATGAATTTATATGAGAAAACAAAAATTCGCGCAGAACGTAATAATAACTGCACTCAAATGTGAATATAAAAGCAACATTTCCTTCCTCAGAATAAAAATACACGTAAAGTTAATTACGTTAATGAACTCTCTTGGAATTTCAGTATCTACACGAGATGATGACGACAAGCGATAAAGGAAGACGTGTATTGTTAGACTAACGATTATGTCAAACAACACATCAGTTGTACAGGATCTTCAAGTTTTTACTACATAGATATGGTGATTTCATTAGGATACCTTACCTCAGATAGATATGTCATGCAGAAAGAATGTGGGCAACGTGGTGACTTGCATATATCAAGAGCTATAAAAACCACAAAAGCTACGGTTACACAAAAATATATTGTTTATGGCATTATTTAGTGACTGCAAGTAGCCACTTATATTCCTAAAATATTTAATACCAGTAGACCTTGGCCTACTCATCAAACGTTCTAATTAATTATTCCCCCTATGCGGTTATGCAGGGTCATAAATAGCTGCAGTGATCAAATCGATGTGCACTTCGAAAGTTTGGGCAAATTGAAAGCCAAACTTCTTAAATGCTTTCCTAAAGATGTGTGTGTAGTACCTATCCTTTTACTTTTTTTCCACCATTTTTAAATTATATCGTTATTGTCATCATCTACACTTTTAGATACTTAAGTTACTTAACATTAAATTAGATTAATAATACTCGTATTATTTTTTGTACAACTTCTTTACGCATGCGGAGTTTACCTGCAAGTGATTGTTGAACTGATGCACACATACTTTCGCATGTTAAATTTAGCATAGAATCGGCGTAAACAATTGTTGGTGAACCAATAAAAAAAAAAAAATAACTCGTATGATATTCATGGTTGAAAAATAATGCTAAAACCTAGTAACCAACAAACAGTATGACTGTGTTATTCCTGAACATGGATTATCTATAGTGTAGTTAGTGTCCCATGTGCTCTTACTTACACCAAAAAGAAGGTTAAGCAGACCACTGGCAACTGTTTGGTTAAATTAATGTCTCAAATCATAGAACCGTTTAGAAAAAGACGTTAAAAAACTTAGACCATGGAATTGATGATGCCAATAAATTAGGACACGAGACAGAAGAAAGGGGGCTTAAACCCAGCAGTAGGTAAAAACGAGCTAGAAATAATAATGATAAAATGATTCAAGGTGATTTAAAAACTAAAATAATTAATGTGTAACTTCAACGGTGACTTTCTCTCCATACATCAAATATTAACGGTGTAAATGCGGAATATGAATAAATGTTAAGGGAAATTACTTGAGTCGTTGGTTTTTCCGATGACCTTTTTTAAGTTACGGTAAAAGTAACGACACACCTTACAATGTTTGTTGTATTTTGTACCAAAAGTTATACATGAAGTTACACTGTTTCTTTTGAATACTGCCAGAGAAATATGGTAGCACCCCTAAACATCGTGGATCCTACAAAACTATTGGTAACAATATCAATAATAGGTACACACGACGACACATCAAGCTATACATTTCCAGTTTTGGCTGACCTCCCATTGTATAGGCTTTTCGTACAATGGGAAGTGAGCTTATACTGGAAAATTATAGTTTGATGTGTAGTAGTACTACTAAGTATATAATTTTACCTTGAACTTTTACCTTGAGAAATATAGACCTTATAATAATAAATAATAATAAATAATAAATCTCCTGGACATTTCACACAGCACCATTTGTCCCAAGCTAAGCAACCTAATGCTTGTGTTATGGTAACAAGATGGCTAATAAACTACTTATATACAATTTTTTTTTTTGTAAATACGTACATATTATAGATAGAAAAACACCCAGACTCGGAACAAATACATGTAGGTCATACAAATATTTGTTCCGTGCGGGAATCGAACCCGCGACACGCAGCGCAGCAGTCAATCGCTTAACCACTGCGCCAACCGTGCCGTCAATATAGTTAAGGTCTATATTTAATTTTCTGCTAATAACAGCGAACTGCTATCAACGAACTGTGACGTCTTTTTACGCGTTTATAAAGTAAAAGTAAGTAGTAAAAGTTATTCGAAGTTGTTTATGAACATTAGTTATTTATGACTCGACGCGTCCTTGACACTTCGAACTATTGTATGTAAAACACTCCGCAGGTTTCCTCAAAAGAGTTATGTTTAGAATACGTACATAGACAGTATAACAGGTAATTTTCACCTTGTTTACAACCTGGCAGTCAACTTTTACCTTTTATTTTAAGTAGGCATTAATGTGCAGCTTTCTTTGATGTGCAATCGACAGCCATAAACCTACGATTTATTGTTCAAACGTGCTTGATGTATTAACTTTGTGATTTTGTAGTTCTAAACGTTTTGTTCAGCGTACCCTTATGCTACGGCTACGTACATAGTCGTCATAAGGCGAATTACACTGCGCGCACTCTCTCTCGTACACCGCTCAACGGTTAACACAACAGAGAGCGCGCGAAGTGTAGTTAACGTTATCGTGACAGTGTAGCCGTAGTATTAGAAGAAGAATCCTTCTCGTTTGAAAACCTGTAAAGACTATAACTTTTTTTTTACTAGTCTACGTTGTCCCACTCCTGGGCAAAGGCCTCCTTCCACTCCTTCCATCTTTCGTGCGTCCGCGCGTCCTCCTTCCAGTTTTGACGGAACTTATCCATCTCGTCCCGCGCGTAATTTCGATTATATGTATACGTATTTACTTAGGATGAGTTTGGCTAGCAACTTGTTGAAAATGATGTTGTATAAATTCAGAGAAACATGTGAAGTACTAGCTGAAAATGCTGCGTCATATACTTGTAATACCTAATTTTAATGATGATTCATGAAAAGTCAATTTCCCCAGGTTGGTACTTTCAATTAGCTGAAAGACATTTTTGGCAACACGGATATTGTTGACAAAATATCGTAGGCGTATTATTCGTACTTTATTGGAACTTAAAGTTAGTAAGCAGTTACTTGTGTGTGTTTACTTTTGTTAACAATTTTACTCGAGGCTACTGAAAGGTACTTAGCAGAAGGAAGAAAGGTGAAAATAAAGTGTATATTTTCGCATAGATACAAGCCTTCAAAGCCAGAGTGAACAGGCATCTTCTGGGCATTCGTTTCATAATAGACCTAACCCAGCGCGTTCCATCATAAAAGATTTCCTTTGTTATAAAATATGGTACCAGACTAGCTTTTATATAGTCACTTCCTCCGCGTAAAATCTTTAACAACCCACTGACCCACCTGGGTTTCCGTGGATTTTCACACAAACAAAAAGCATCATGAGGAAACCGGCATGTCCTCGAAACGAAGAATTCGAAGACATATGACCAACCACCAACCCGCAATGGGACCGCGTGGTGGATTACTGCCGACTGTGTCCCAGCAGTCGGAACATTGTAGGCTGATTATCCTATCCCATCAAAGTGCTAAGTGCTAAGTCTCAAAACTTTAAATTCAGTGATTTAAACTGGTGTTGTCTGTCCGTCAGTCACGAAACTGCTTTGCGGTTTCTGTCGTGAGCTGTTTCTGTAACTCTGTCCGTAACCTTTTCACGCCTAAACCACTGAACGGGTTCCGATACAATTTGGCAAGGAGATAGATGGCATCCTGGGGAAGGAAATAGGCTACATTTTGTCCCTGTAGCACGTTCCCGTGGGATAATTTCCGACATCCACGCGGACTAAGCCGCGGGCAGTACTAGTACTAGTCGTCTATATCTACAAAAAAGCAAGTAGGTAATATAGTGTATTATTATTTTACTGAGCAATACATTTTCCCCCGCTCTAATTGCTAAAGTAAATATTCGTATTCATATAGGCATAGTGCACTATTTGCAACTGCAGTTTGTTTTCAAAATATTTACTCAAGATGACGTCTGTTGTGCAATAGCAAGACAGGTTTAATGATAATCTATCCGTAAATCACAAAACAATGGCCACCAACGAAATACCAACTAGACCATAAAAGTAACGTCCTTGTCTTTTACAATAAAATTATTATTCATTTCCTTTATTTAAATGTAAACATATAAATTATATTTTTAAATATTAGAATATAAAAGATATAAAAACATTTAAAAATATAAAAAATAGTAGCCCACCGTATCGGGAACAGGGTCCAAGCTAGGTCAGGGCTCCAGAGAGAGGAATCTCCTGACAATGCGAGCCGTGTCCAGAAGTACCGCTTTCTGAATCAAGCCCTTGATCCAGCTGCCCAACGAGAGCCTCCTCAGGTGTTGGTCGAGGCTCTTGGCTATTAAGCCATTGGCTGTCACGACTATCGGCACAATGACCGCTGAGTCCATATCCCACATGTCGACAACGTCGCGAGCCAAGTCAAGATACTTGATTTGTTTATCTTTCTCGGCTTTCACGAGGTTCTCATCATGCGGAACGGTTAGGTTAACAATCATTGCGCGCCGCTCTGATCGATCAACCACCACTATATCAGGCTTATTGGCAACAATAGTCCTGTCAGTGATGATGGATCGATCCCAGTACAATGTGATATTTCCATTTTCGAGAACTGGGTCGGGCACATACCTGTAGTACGGCACCTTCGATTCCACAAGGTTGTATTTCAGAGCAAGTTGCTGATTATTCATTTCTTTATTAGTATACCTAACATCTATGCAGTTATTTGAATGCATATTCATTTGTCGTGGCAACTGAGTATTTTAAATTATGGAAATTACCATATACCTGCCTTGGTACAGATTATCTCTATATACTTGTATTTTAGCCGTATTTAGTAACGACAGTTCGAAGCAAAATAATGTTCCTATACTGAATCTAAAGTTGGTGTAAGTAGTCAACGAATTTTCGAGAAGACTGAAAGATAAAAATAGTTGACACAACATAAAATCAAAATCAAAAGTCATTTATTAAAATATGCTGAGAATCAGCACTTTACGAACGTCAAAATGACAAAAGACAGTCCCCAAAAACGCCCGCCCTTCACCACTTCCTAGTGCTATCGCTGGGAAGAAGTGGCGCAATAAACTCCCCAGCAGCACATAACATAACATCACGCCTGTAGTCCCCAATGGGTTAGGCAGAGGTGTCTTTGTAGTAATACCTACATTACGCAAGTTTTTTTTAGTCCCGTGTAATAGAGGGCGAGTCTATTGGCATGAACCTGGCACATTCCAGACAGTTACAGTTTAAGTTATTAAATTCAATAAAAACTATGCCTTATTAACATAACAATACGATTCGATTTCGCTTATTCTTTTTTCACTTTACTACCTTTTTTGTCAGAATAACTGCCTGAATACGAGGGCTGATTTTTCAATCACCTGATAACTTTATTCGAGGAATATTTTTGAAATTTTGACAGTTGTTTCATACAAAAACTGTCAAAAGTCAATTTTATTTCTCGAATAAAAGTTATCTGGCGATGGAGAAATCAGCCCTAAAAGTCCAAGTGTAAACCTATGGTTTGCTTAGGTGCCTTAGGGGTGATTTTTCCTTACACCTACCTACAAACTTACCTTTCTTGTGCAACTAAAAGTTAAAGAGTTAAAGAAGATAAAGAATATTTTCGCAACAATTAGACCCTTGTCCTTCATGATCAATAAAGTTTATTTTCTGCAGTTTTGTTTCATCACGTTATCAGCGTTGCCGCCTACCATTTTGTTTCGAGCAACTCGCCTATCCAATGATTTGCCTTGTGCACCTAGACGAATTTATTTAGTCAGATGAAAAGTTGTTTTCAAGCTTTTTAACTCAAGAGGAATTAATCTGTCAGATGCAGAACTTTGTAAAAAATCAGATGAGGTGTAGGCTGAAATAACGCCGGTTTATTGAACGCAAGGCGATTCCACGGTAAAGCAAGTTGGACATGAGTTTATTACAGTCCATTCACAGTTAGTTACCTCTGATTTTGCATCACTGTTAAAATCATATTCCTCGTAATGAGGTTGCTGTGGGATTGCTGCTACTGACAAGTCTGCCAAAATCACAATAATCTTTATTCTCGTTATAATAAGGTTGCTGTTGGGTTGTTGTTGTCAGAGGTAAAATAGCTGTGAATGGACTATGACTCCTACTAAATGGATTTTTCTTTTTAGTAGGAGTTAAGCCCACTTTCGTACATGCTTTGGTTGCAGCTTCATTTGAAAACGGGCGAATGCCAGGTAATACAGTAATAACTAGTTAATCAAGTTTTTATTAAACAAAATAAAGACAATTATATTCATTAGTTTCTTAAAAAATATATCTAGGTACTTAACAATTAACACAACCGTTTGAAATTTGGGGAATAGTGGGGCGCTATTATTGTTACCATTTTGTTGATAGTTTATAAATGAAATCAACATTCTTAGACAAATGCAAGTCTTCTATTCTAAGAACAGACTATTCCCAAACAAAAGCACTTTTCTCAAGAAAGGAATCGAACTTGAGCTAATGTTTGGCAGCTGCACTTACAACCATGGGGCTAAACGGGCTGTTGAGTAACTAATTAGAAAATTAACTGCTAAACGATTTGTTGCAACTTATATTTTTTATGGTGCCATAATTTTTTGATGAGGAAAGGTTTGTAATTTAGTAATTAGTGAGCCTAATTAAAACGCTTATTTACAATGATTTACCTAAAATGTCTACCCGTAAGTAAAGAAAGACCAGAAAATTTCATTTTCTTCAGCTTATTGTTAAAAATATACAAAAATCAATTTTCTTACAGATTTTTGGAATTATAATTGGATCTGCCTTTTGTAACAAAACTGTACCGACAGCAACAGTTGAATTACAAAATGGGTAAGCTTTTTAAAAGTATTTTTATACAAGGGTTGAATAGCATTTCCCATTTATTTTTTGGTCGGTTTCCGGTCTAACCGGATGCAGCTGAGTACCATTTTTTTACATGGAGTGAATGCTTATCTGACCTCCACAACCCAGTTACTGGGTAATATAATACCCCTTGGTAAGACTGGTTGTAGCATTCCTGTGTAATTAAATTGACATGTTATGGGTATCGCTTAGTGCTTACTTCTGGTCGTGCGTGCGTATTTTGAGGAATACACGACCTTAATTATAACATAATAATACTAATACCTGGCCCAGGCCTGTGTCCCAGCAGTGGGAACATTATAGGCTGATTATGTATGTTATGAAATACTAATACATAGCTATTAAATAGAATACATTTAACATAGTCTGTTGCTTTTATGTCGTTATTCCCATTTTAACTAACACTGGCGCCGATTCCCTTGTTCACAAACTAAACTAAATTTAAGTTCAGTGCATCTTCTTCTTTCTATTTCATTAAGAAAAGGACAGAAGATAAATATTAGTTTAGTCCTGTCAAATTATTCAGCGCTTGACGAAAATTGACATATTTTTACTAGCCACGTTTTGAATCACGTCTAAAGTGTCTATGGAGTATCTTAATTTGACAGGACTAAACTAATATTTTATCTTCTGTCCTTTTCTTAATGAAATACAAAGAAAAAGATGCACTGAACTTAAATTTAGTTTAGTTTGTGAACAAGGGAATCGGCGCCACTGAGTCCATAAAAAAATCTGGAATCCTTTAAAACAATTAATGTAGGTATATTATAAATCTCCGGAAACCTAATTCAGCAAGGGAACATGGAGCACACTAATAAATCTGTTTGTTTTTGTAGACAAGTGAACAACATCTCTGAGAACATGACCACGGTTACAACAGGTAAAATGCCCATCGACATACAAAGTACTACAACTACAATTTACACTATGTCCAGTAACGTGACGACGCACCCCGAAGGAAAAAGAAGAACAGTTCTAATCATTAACAGTCCTTCGTTATTACGTCAGGTTAGAGGGAGAAAAAGAACGAAAGGCAAGAAGGAAAAGGGTGTTGACCGTAACGCCGCAGTTCAAAATCTTCTTTATGTTGAATACAGCGAAGAAGGAGTTGTAATTGCCGAATTTATGATGCATAATTTGGAAGACGTTTCTAAGTTCTTTGAGTCATTCCTCCACACAGAACTTTGCCATGGAAAATGCTAAGACTCATAGATTTATCCTAAAAGTGATGCCACAGCAGCTGCAGGCAGCATTCGTTGGTCCAAACCCGACTCCGTAGTCTGAAATTGAATAAATCAGTAGTGAACCATTAGTATTATTATTATATACCAGCGACTCGCCCCTGTTTCACACGTTTTTTACGAGTTGAGAGTTGACAAAACATTGAGATTTCTTTATTATACGTAGTCTTTATAATAATGTATTATGCACATAGATATTCCGGAATAAATTCTCTAAATGATGGTGGAATTAGCATCAGAATCCGTTGCGTAGTTTTGAAGAATAACGCAACAGACTCGAAAAACGAGTTCAATTTATAATTTGTTTGTGTAGATATATATAGGTATAGAAGTTGCTAATGGTCTAGAGTCGAAGCAGATACGCAGGATCATTCATCAATCACTGTTTGAAGTGTTTAGATTAAGTCATTAATTTATATTCAATTGATGTGGAAGGTCTTTCAATTCATTAGAATTCACAAAAAAATTAACTGCTTATACATACTTTAGTCACGTAATTATAAATTCAATGCTGTAAAAACTGTCTTGCAGATGTTACATTAAAAACTGTGTAGAAGGCACCCCTGGTAATGAGTTTACAATCACTACACAAGCAAGATTTTTGGGTATCACATCGCCAACTTCCAAGCTCTGGGTGTTACTAAGAAATTCCCAATGGAAAAACCCAATAATACTTTTCCCGACCCGGGAATCGAACCCAGTACCCCGTGCTTAGCGGTCACGCTTGCGACCAGGGGGTCTACTACGAAGTGCAATGTGCGAATGATCGGATCGGACCGACACATGGCCGAACCGAATATTATTGAAAAATGCGAAAAAAGTTCGGATCGACTCAGTTGGGTCGGGACCATAGTCAATATTCGAAAGAGTGTGGGAATGTAGGATCGGGACCGACCGAACCAAATAGTAACTTCGTAGCAGGAAACGGCCGAACATTCGGCCGATACCACTTCGGAGTAGACCCCCTGGAGACCAACGGGGCAGTCACCAATCCTTTACCGTACTTACCGAGTACGGTAGCGGAGTTGCTTACAAAAAAACACGATATGTGTTATGGGCTAAAAGGCACAAGAATTGATTTTTAATTAATTCAGTAGGTAGCTTCTTATAGGAATTTTAAAATAATAATATCTACTTACAGTTTCGTATTCTCCAGTTTCAGTAACGAAGTCAATATTATTATCCACAGTTGTACCTGCACCGTCTTCATTAAATTTTGGCTTTTGAAATATGTAATCTAACAGCTGTTTATTAACACCTTCATTGTCTGGATTATCGCCTGTATTTTCAGGAGCCTCATTGTTTTTTACAGGCACTGGTTTTGTATTAGGCTTCTGTTTCTTGTCCAGTACTGTTTTTTTAAAACCTTCACTTTTGTTATCCTGTGGCGAAACATATCTATCCTCTTGCTGAAAATCATCTTGCGCCATTGAATGTGGTATTCCACTTCTGTTTGGAATGCTTATTGGTGAAAACGAGTTGGTATTTCTCTCATAAGGCTGCCTATAATGCTGCATTTGTTCAGGGTAATTATTATGACGTGTATTCCCACGATTATCGGAAAATATGTTTCCGATACTATTGAAAGTTTGTCCAGCTGTTGAAACTGGATTTCCCAGATTAAATCCAAATAAAGAGGCTGGTGATCTTTTCTGTCTTGTATTGGCATCTTCATTGGCAATCTCCTTCAGAGCCATACTTGTGGTTAGCAGAATATTTTCACATATTATCCATAGTATTAAGAACTGAAAACAGTAAAAAACTTTAGTGAGTGGTGTAAGGACTAACTAAGAATAATGTAATACATAGGTATAACATTTCTAACTAAGGGCAGATTTTTCAATCGACAGATAATTTTTATTTGGTGAATAAAATTGACATCTGACAGTTTTTGTATGGAAGAACTGTCAAATATTCAAAATTATTCCTCCGAGAAAATTATCTAGCGTTCGAAAAATCCGCCCTAAATCATTTGATTTAAACTATTGTGTTGGTTTGTTTTCGCAAACAAACCAATCCAATCCATCTGAACGTTTGTTTCATCTATCAAGGGAAAATTCCATAGTCATTTATAAACAACATAGTTGTACAATACTAGCTATATGTGCCCTACCCAATGCTACTTAAGTTTGGCGATTCTTCGGGCTATGTCGGTTACCTTGGGTCTCCTACAGATCTTTTCATTTCTGATTCGATCACGTAGGCAAACTCCAAGTATAGCCCTCTACATTGCCCTTTGGGTGACTTTCAGACTTCTAATGAGGCGCATTGTGAGATTCGTTCCATTGCCATAAGTCATCATTGGCAACAAGCACTGGTCAAAGACTTTTTACGTGAGCTTTTGGTATGTGAGGTGAGAAGATATTCCGTAGCTTCCCGAACATTGCCCAGCCGAGTCGGATTCGACGATTAAATCCATGGGCAGGTAGATTGGACACAATTAAGTAATCAATTATTATTTTAGATACGTGTTTACCTTACTGGTGCCGATTTTACAATTCAGAACTTACTTATATTTAAATTCACAATACTCGTAAGAGTCGGTATAAAGTGATTTTCTTGTAATAGCAACATGCTCCTGCTTCGCACGGTTTTTACTTGAAAAAACGTCGAGATTTATCTATTGTCATCATCATCTGTCTAGGCTTTTTTCAAGTATGTTTGGATCCGCTTCCAGTGTAACCGGATACAACTAAATACCAGTATTTAACATGGACCGACTGCTTATCTGACGGCCACAACCCAGTTACTGGGTAATACGATACCCTTGGTAAGACTGTTTGTCAGACTTTGGGGCTTCTGATGACTTCCTGTAGGTGGTGGGGTGGGAGGCCGCAATTTACAATGAAATGGACAATTCGCGGGCAGAAGTTAGTTTTTTATACATATAAACCTCCCCGAATAAATTGATGGAAGAAAGCGCATCAAAATAGATTGAATATTTTAAAAGAACAACGCGGGCACACAGACAGACATGAAAAGCGACTTTAATTTATAATATGTATTGTATAGATATAGAAGACCATACATGGGTATCCAGGTATCGACCCGGGTACAAGCTGAAACGACTGCAGCAATGAAATACCTACAATCGATCGACTAGATACCGAAAAGGTCTGAATTGGGGTTATTATTTTCTCAATATTTGTAAAAACATACCTACAACCTATGTATTATTTTGTTAAAATGTACCAGTTTATAAAGAACTACTTAACTATTCAAATTAAATAGGTACCTACATAATATTTATCTACATAGTATATACTCATAATATTTGTTTAGTTTTATTAAGTGAACTGTCTCTCTATCTATTGTCCTATCGCAGGTATGCTGGAAGATATTTATGAAATAAACATCACCTTTTTAACTATTTATCTGTTCTCTTTTTTTTGTATATGTGTGCACATAAATGGTAATATAAATTAATAAATAAAATATGTATTGCAATACAATTCATTTCTTACCTTAACTAATGCGATATCCATGTCGAATTCAATTGCTCGATATTCCAATATGAAGATATATTCCACACAGTACACTAAACAATCGTTAATAAAAATACACAACCTTTCGATAGCCCTTCGTATCTCCAAAAAGATGAAATACCTATAAAATATTATTTATACGACTGTGTATTTACGTTACAACACTACGCAACTGATCCACGAATGAATTGGATTTACTTGTTTCCTGCTAGCTTAATGTTCTCAGAATCATAAGATGGAGTATGTTTTTTATACTCCTATGATTATCTACTTCAAGTACCTATGCAAACCGACACCAATCCAAAACAAAATATGACGTCACTTTGAGGCACGTCCTATAATAATGCGTGTTTTTATTTAGTGTGCTTATAATGTAGTGCACCAAAATAGAATAATAAATTGATGTAACAAAATTATTATTATATGGCTGTTAACCAAAAAAACATGGTCAGTCATCATAATAATAATTTTAAAATAAAAATAGGTAAAATAAAAAATAAAATAAAATTTTAAAATTATAAATAAATAAAAATAAAGGTACACACGGCTACACATCAAGCTATGCATTTCCAGTTTTAGCTGACCTCGCATTGTATAGGTTTTTCGTACAATCAGAAGGCAGCTTATACTGGTTTTGTATAGCTTGATGTGTAGCCGTGCGTACCTATAGGTTGTTTTTTATTTTATTATTATTTTTAAAAAAAAAACGTTGCTCCACTCTAACATTTAAACTCACATACACGAACAGGCAGACCCGGAACAGCTACCTGTAGGCAACACAAATATTTGTTCCGTGCGGGAATACACACGACACGTCACATATGGAATACAATAAAGATTTGAGTATTTGAATCGAACCTGCGACACGCAGCGCAGCAGTAGATCGCTCAGCCACTGTGCCAACCGTGTCGTCGATTTGTATTTTTCGGTATACATGGAGTTTAAAGCGAAAGCTTCAGGGTAGCCCGCAAAATTGCAATTTTATTACCTGTATACAATTTGTAGCTCAGTATCAGGTTGTAAGTTGTTCTAAATATGATTCGCGGCCGATAAATAAACAAATGTTTTAAATATAGAATTATAATTATATAAAAATCATCAATACAACATTCTGTTCATATTACCCTATTTAATGACTATTTCACGAAATCATGACATTTGAGGCCAATTCTAACTCAAGAAGTTGTATTGCTGATTGTAATGATTATGATTCTGCAAAGTCATATTTGTTATGGTCGCGAATCATATTTTAATCAATTTACAACCTGACACGGACCTCAAAAGCAAAAAAACGTAAGAAAATTTGAATTTCGCGGGCTACCTTAGCTCATCCCCCTTAAAAGTCAACAAATCCCCTTAGTTCCTGTACTAAACATCTATGGGCAACACTAAACTTAGAAGTCTCTGAAACATTCACGATAAACCATTTATACAACAGTTCACCCAACAGTTAACTAAATTATTGAGCTGGATGTGACCCAAGATGTTCAGGTACCGTTTGATATACAGCATCAAACGTCGTGTTTGAACTGCTAAATAGCTAACCTATTTCGGGATAAACGCAAGTAAATCGTCATTTTACAGCTAGACTCAAGAGTGGTAAACCCACACTGCTAGTGGAAATTCATTCATGTTTAACCCGGATAGGTCTAATTTTAGGATTGAATTTTGGTTTAATTAGTTTCGAGGACAGTACCATAATTAAGAATACATTAAAATTAATAGTTATTCAAAACTGGTTAGTTTTTTTCGGCAATGTTCAATTTTAACCATTTATAGTAATATACTGTACCTGCAGTTTATTACACCTAGCCTAGTAGGCTAGGTGTAAAATCAATGCTGTCATTAAAATGTGATTGATCTAAGGGCGAGAGAACAATGATGATGACAGGTTATTACCTACGTAATTAACTGTCACTTTTTTACGGAAATGGGCTATAAATATACCTACGCAGAAGAGACACTGTCATCTAGGCTAATAAGCCTAGAGGCTTATTAGTCGATTCGCACGAATTAACTCGCCCGAAACGTGCGAATCGTCACTTTTAAATAATATTATTTTTTGTATAGGCGACTCGCACAAAGTTAATTTAACTGTTTGCACATTTAGTTTTTACTTCGTGCGAGTCGCCTATAGAAATATTAAAAACGTGTGGGGTCGGAGGAACCCCGGCAAGAACGAAGCTAAAAAAAAAAAATTCGCAGCCGCCATCTTGGATTTTCATTTTGACCTCAGTATCGGCTTCAGCACCATCGAAAATCATGAAAAGGATACCCATGACAAAAAAAAATTAAAATTACGCACCCGCCAGTAAAAAGTTTTCATTACCTAAATATAATAGAAAGAGCCAGAGAGAGAGAGAGAGAGATAGAATAATTTGTTATATGTAATAAAAAGTTTTTATTACATTTAATAAATAGAAAGAGTCAGAGAAAGAGAGATTGTTTTCTTGGTTTTCGAGGTTGCTAAAGTCGATAGGTCAAAATAAAAATCCAAGATGGCGCATAACGCTTTTTCGTTACGTGACGATTTCTCCCATTTTACTCCTACCGAAAGCTCCGTCGTTCCAATATTATTTTAAAGTGACGGTTCACACGTTTCTGGTGAGTAAATTCGTGTGAACTTAAAAGCCGTCTTCTAATATAAAAAAAAAAATAAGAAGACCTCCAATGGGAGGTATGGTGAAGTGGATAGTAAATAAATCAACTTATGAACCTCTTAGTACTTTTTGATAAAAACTTATTTGTAACTTGTTATGTAATGAGTGTTATGACGTAAACTTTGTCTCTTTACATAGTTCAATTAAAAACGGGACTGGAAACTGAACACGAATGCATAGAATTATTATGCTAATAAATAGTTCTATTGTGCTTGATTGCATTGACATAATTAACAAACCAAGTAATTTTTTATTTACATGATTTTATGATAAGGAAGGAGATGAATTACGTTGCAACTGAGGTATAATTACTCAATGGCTTAGAGCTGCAGTGAAAAAAAAAATGGTTTATCAAGGATCTGAATAGAAAAACTGAGGTTTCATTTTCACTAACTCAACGTCCCGTCTTGAATAAGCAGTTACGTACTTTATGAGTTTCTAGTAGTTTTTGACATTGAAATAATTAAAATAGACGCCGCGACTAAACGTGTTAAGGATGCGTAAACACAACACGTTTTTAGTTTATTATGGGAAACTCATGAAGAAAAATAATGTGATCATAACTTAACAAATTGATTGGTTTTTAGTACCTATAATACCTATAATACACAAATCGTTTCGTATCACATGAAACGATTTTCAATATAGGCCATGAAGGTACCTACAGTCAAGGAATGAAAATGGGCTGTAGTTTAATTTTTACCTGAATGAAAATAACAGTTCAAAAAAAAGGTGACATGTTCTTGCTATGTGGGAAAGGAATTTGTTTGAAACTTCATTCATGTACTTGCCTGTACATTTCCGCTCCTTGATCGTAGGTACATAGCGTTTTTATTATCTTTGTGTATTTTGTTTCTTCGACCACATTAGATTGTTTTTTGTTGATCAGTTCTGATTAACCAACACTATTCTCAGTGTGTTCGCAGAACGGTGGGATTCCCCGATGCTGAGGAAGTGGATCCAGCTCCAATCTAAATTTTAATTGAACATGTGTTATTCTGTGTCGGTACTTACTAACACTAGAGTCTAGATGTTAAGTAAAACTGTTACGAACACTATGGGTTCTGTCTGAATAGAAAAGTTTTCCATTCTTATTCTATATAGTACTTATGTTCCATCAGTTTTTATAATACAATATTTTCTCTTTAATTGTCAAAACGATAATGTATTTGATATCGTTAAAACGGTACCTATATGTTTAAAAGTGGTGATCATTTTTGGACTTGCACATATCTAATAGAAAATAGGTATTCTTAATGTTATGAGACACAACTAAAACTGAAAATCGTCCACTTCAGCAGTTTTTTGCATAGGCTTTTCTCTACCCTAGATGTTGGAATGCTTTTGGTCCAGCAAATACTTTCCTGTGATGATCTATTGTGGTACCCGGCAATGAATATGAGATACTTTTTGTAAAAGTAGATTATGACACTGTCAAGGATTAAGGTAGGCATAATAAATATGAGCTGAGTCACTTAAGAAAGAAAACCAAACCACGATATATCGAAATGAACGATTACAGTGTAGCTGGACTAAAGGATAGCATCATCAAAAAATTATACATGTAACGTGCAGTTTTAGAATGTAGTTTTAGAAATGCACAGTAGTGCATTTCCTAAGCACACCCTAGTGTCAAATTGCTATTACCTCGTCTACGGCGCTCAGAAAGTCTGATTCCTTTCTCCTTTTTAAATGAACCTCGACTTGCTACGTTCCCTCTCTATCGCTTAAAATAATTTTGCACTGGATTTCGTTGTAATAATATACGAGATTACATAAGAGGGGCAAATCTCGTAATTTTAAGAACGTTCACAGTCTGATCTCAGTCTCAATCTGTCAAAAATACTTCTAATTTCCCTACTTTTTGACAAGTTTTTGACATTTGTTTGTCGCCGAGATGAGATGATGATGACTAGATTTTGAACGTTTTAAATTACGAGAATTGACCTTCAGGTATAAGTGCAATAGCGCAGCGCCTGTAAAATCTTCAATGTTCAATCATTAAATCTATGCGTTACTATATATTATCTATAAGGCGTTCTTCAAACTGTCTTTTCAAATAGTACCTGCGAAACAAAGATACCATCGATGTACCTACCTAATCGAACTACCTAAACTACCATAGTTATGGCAATCGCTTATTTTTGTCTCTCTGCCTAGATTCGTTTGACCTCAAAGCAAAATTCATCTAACTATGCGAGTTAGATGAATTTTGCTAATGGGCCCTGTATGTTGTATCGTTCTCTAGGTAGGTCGAGTAAAGAACTACCGGTGTTCTATAATATCAATAAATATAAAAATATAATGATTGATTTCTACACACGGGTACCTCTAAAAAACAAACTCATATTTTTCTCTATATTGAATTTAGAACTTTATTATTTATTCAGGATTGGACGGGCACTGACTTTTGTTGAGCATTAAAATCTTCCACGGATTCTGAAGTTTTCCAGCCTGGAACTTGCAGAGGGCGTACGACTGCGTACACGCAGGACCCGCTGCATTTTGCGCTGGCGCTGTTCGCGCGGGGTCACTGACCTCGCTAGACGAGACATCTCGTTAAGTCTGTAGCGTCCCTGCTCCAGTTGCAGCAGCCCCAGCCTTACACCACGTTTTAATGCCCTGCAATAGGATTTTCTAATAACTGGTTTACTCAACATAGTTTTCATAATTATATTACACCTAAAATCTATTTTATAAACCAACATTAATTGATTAAGGCTCGCTACGTCTCAAGCTGCTTACGTCTCGTGGCAGAGAAATTGTAGATCCAGCCAATTTTTTTAGGTTTACCGACGTAGAGATAAAATCAAAGTTTACAAAGCAATCCCTTAATATTGGTGACCTAGCTGCTACATTGGTAGGATGTAGTCTCTATACGCCAACCAAATAGCCTCAGACAGGATTGCGACACAGTCCTGTGGTTGCTGCCGTGCACAATGAGGCTTTTTTTTTTTTTTTTTCTCTCTTTATTTTTAATTAGGGACTTTTACACAACTGTGTATGCCAGTCCCATCGTACCTCATACACAATCTTAATTAACTAAATCGTAACTTAGCGAACTTAAAAACTTTGAAGGCCGCCTCCGAACTAGGTGTAGACAATATTTGGTGAAATATACCCACATCATATCTATTTAGCTCTAATTGATTAATTAAGTCTTCTCTTTCAGACCGAAATCGGACACATTCCGTCAATAAATGTAAGACATCCTCCGGCGTTGCACACACCTCACAGTTGGGTGAATTCGTCTTCTTCATCAAAAATCCAAATTTATTGAGCGGCATGTGCCCAGACCGCAGTCTGTGGGCGACCACAACCAGCCCTCTGTTTAGCCTAGTGTTACAAAACCATGGTATATGAGGAGGCTCCGATACCATACATCTATACCATATTCCTTTATTCTTCGATCTCTCATCGAAATATTCTTTCCAAAGATCATGACACTTGTATTTATATTTAGGTAATAGTTCCACATAATAAGATTTAACGTGTATTTCTTTTCCTTCATCTGTTCCCAATTTTGCCAAACGGTCCGCTTCCTCATTACCCTGTAAGCCTATATGCGATGGAACCCATTGCAACCTCAGATCAAACCCGCTATTGTTTAAATTTAGTATCTTAGACAGAATACCATAAGCTATCGGTGCACCTCTGCAACCAGAGGCGCATCGAGCTATATGTTGTAACGCGCTTTTGCTGTCTACACAAATTACTGCTTTTCTTTTGTTGATAGTTTGAATATAACCAAGTGCTTCTGAGATTGCAAGGAGTTCCAAAGTCATTACCGACACAGAATTAATTATTTTAAAACAGCTGTTATCACTATTTTCCGGTTTCAAAGGATCATAGTACGCAGCGCCATTTCCATTAACGCTCTTAGACCCATCAGTATAAATAATATGATAATCATTATATTTTTCCCTCATTTCTTTCAACACCTCTATTTTTATTAAATTAGGCTCATAAGCTTTTTTAGGTTTTTTAATTGAATCTAAATTAATTGCAATTGTATTTTGAGTATTAATATTCGTGACCCATGTGTCCAAGGTAAACATTTCCAGGATGGAAGATGAGCTCACGTTCTCTTCCTTAACTTCTTCAAAAATACTAACAAGTAACGGGATCTTCTTCTTTGACCAATATCTGATGTGTCTATCAGCGCTAAGTTCTGCCAACAGCTTGGTTGTTATATCATTTGTCAATGAACGCACCTTCAAACAATACTTAACGGCTAACCATCTTCTTCTTAAATGCAGTGGAGTAACACAAAGCTCGGATTCCATTACATGAATCGGAGTGCTTCTTATGAAGCCCCCTACTACTCTTAAAGCTTGATTTTGCACCTTGACTAACTTGTAAATATTTGAGTCTGCACTATTGTCATACAAGAAACAGCCATAATCCAATCTACTTCTAATCAAAGCAATATATAGCCTACGTAAGTGAATCTGATGGACACCCCAAGAAGAACCAGTAAGAATTTTAAGCACATTAATAAGTTTCTGAACCTTTTCGACAGTTTCATTAATGTGCTTACCCCAGCGCAATGACTTATCTAGCCAAACACCCAAATATTTATAAGTGAGTACGGAATCAAGTTCACAATTGTTTCCTATAAGCTGAATTTGTTGTTGTCTAAATCCCCTGCCAAAAATACAATATTTAGATTTACTATTAGATAATTCTAACCCCAATTCATCCAGTAAAATGATAAATACATTTAATGCATTCTGAATCTTATTCCTACCCTCTAAAACATTATTAAACGTTGTAAATAGTACAAAGTCATCGGCGTACTGACATATACACACCTCAATGATTTCGCGACAAAACTTATATGTCGCTAAGTTGAACAGTAATGGTGACATAGGGTCACCTTGGGCTAATCCCTTTCCTGCATATCTGATCATATCAGTTCCCCCCGCTGATTCATCAGTAACCTTGAGGTGACGTTCGCTTAAAAAGTTCCATAAATAATTGCATATACTTTTACCAACATCAAAACTATCTAGAATGGACAATAACTTTTCTATTAATATATTATTGTAAGCACTTTTAATGTCCAAAAAACAAGCTAGGGTTGAACAGTTCCGTGAAAAGCCTATCTGAACCTGGGTTACCAAACGCGTTAAACAGTCAAGACTAGATTGACCCCTCCTAAAACCCGTTGTACATGGCGATAGAATCTGCTTCCTTTCAATGTACCACTCTAGCCTTTTTGTTAACATGCTATGGAATACTTTGCAAGTACAGGACATCAATGATATCGGTCTTGGTTTGTTAGTATTTGGTCCCGATTTTGGGATTGCGATAACTCTAATATCCCGCCATTGGCATGGAACAACACCGGTTTTCAAAATAATATTGTAAATTTCAAGCAACAATAACTTTCCAACTGTTGGTAAATGTGAAATCATAGAATACGTAATTTTATCATCGCCTGGCGCAGAATCTTTTTTTTTTATGCAGTGAATCATTTCTTGTAATGTAAATTTTGATTCTAATAATTCATTTTCAGACATGAATATCGGTTTAGGTGGTATAACGTAGTCAGGTGCAATATCACAAAGCATTTCTTGTCTTAACTCCTGCGAAAAATGAGCCCTGGCTCCTTTGTAGCCCTTCACCCATCTCAAACGGTGCCACATGTCAGACGCCGATACCCTATGATCAATACTAACACAAAATTCTTGATAATCAGCTGATCTGGCTGTTTGGATTGCATGCCTTGCTTTTTGTGTTTTTTCTTCAAGTAGTAAGAGATTGGCGGGTGTTGGGTTTCTCCTAAAATGGCCTAAGGCTAATCTACGTTCACCGACTAACTTAGAAATATCCGGATTCCAATATCCTTTTGGTTTAAATGAGGCTTACACGCGAGAGGAGACCCCGTAACAGTCTTTTCAGGGATACCCCTAACAAGAGTTGCACAAAGGGGGAGGAGCTAATTTCCTAACAAGACTCGGAGCTCTCTCCTATGTACTGATTGACTACTAAGGAAGGTTTATTGAAGTAAAAAGCCTACACCTTCCATTCAATATTGTTGCATCAACATGATTCACACACTGTACAAAATATGCTAGCAACTTTTTTTCAACGACACAAACAATTTCCAGCAATATTTTGATATTTCGTTTACCATGAATACCTTATAATTAAAACAATCAGGTCTAGCCTATTATTTTTAAAATGTAATTAACAGTTTAGTGTAGATAAATCAATTAAGTCAAATAGATGAGAAACGCTGCATTTCAGTCATTCTTGAAGTACGATGCAAAAAAAAAAAAAAAATGTCTTGGGTCAAAAAAAAAACGTGAGAGATTTTAAATAACAAGGCCGTTATAGAGTGTTGCAGATGAGCACACACACGTTATATGGACCATCAAATGATTACATAATCATAATAGTAATCACGGAGTAACTTTCCCCTACCGTTTTTCCGTCCGTTCTTTCCGTTACCCTTGTATAGAATAGATTTTTGGTGTGGTTCTGCGCATAAACGGGACGCACTCTGCTACCGTCTGTCTGAAACTTGTAAGGCCCTTTGTTTGTACACGGCTTCTTTACGGCGCGGTGTGTTAATCGCATCGTAGAAAATCGTGTGACCTTGTTTATGACATACTGTAGTAAAACCGTGTTGCCAACAAACTTCCATAGTGATCCATCCAAACCATCTAAGCATACTATTTTCAATTTTTATCACTACATCTTCTTTTAAACCGCACCGTTGCTTTATCACAACATTCCTCAGCCTATCATTCATAGTCACATCACACGCGCTTCGCAAGAACGCATTTTAACAGCATTTATTCTACTTTCATGCTTCATTTGCCTCATCCAACATTCACTTTCATACATAAGCTTAGGTACCAGCACATCATTGTGAACAGCCAGTCGAGCCTTTTTGGACATCAACTGGTTAGTCACAATTTCATAGATATGTAGCACCATTTACTTCATTTCCCGCATTAATTCTCCTTTCTACATCTTCATCAATCTTTCCATCTCTTGTAAACAGAATCCTCAAATATACGAACTCACATGGCTCCACACTTTTAATAATTTATTTTTACATCACACACCGATACACCCTCTTCTCTTTCAAATACATGGCGTTTGTCCTTCGTCTTATTCACATTTATATTAATCCTGTTCATCTTATATGCTGCATCCATCAAAAACCCTGTAGTCTGCGAAATTAAGCCGTTTTCACAAGATTTTTTTTACATTATTTCTATCAGAGAGAATTGTTTTATTAGGAAAGAACTCCGCTGTCGAAACTAGAAGCACCTTCATCATCCTAGAAGGGCATGGTATTTAGTATGCGTTGATTATTACACAAATAACTGAACGGTCACTAAAGGTGAAGGCCGCTTAATTATTTTACTATATAAGGTCGTAATTCTTCCATAAGTGGCTCGCATTTTGATTCTGCATTGGTATGCGGAATAAATGAACGATTACGTAAAATGATTTTTTCCGCAATTTAAGGATACCTCAGTTATAGGTATGCATGAAAATAGTACAAGCTGGTACACAGGCCTCCTCTCTATGAGGGGGTTAGCCCAAAATAAACGTGGGCCCAGTGCGGTATGGTGGATGTCTCATATCTTCGATTTTTTTTTGGTTTTAGGACATGCCAGTTTCCTCATGTTTTGAGAGCAGCGGTGATATAATAAATTACGCTGCCTGAGTTTAAATAATTAACCTACGACACGTCAGTCGGGCCGCGATATATTCTTTACGCAATACAGCAAAAAAAAATCGTTTAACAAACATGGCTTACCTGGAAACTTTTCGGCTTATTTTCGGGTCAGAAACTTGGTACTCCATCCTAATAAATTTGATAATGGTACGTGCGGTCCAACCTGTGTTTTTCATTAATTTCTTGATTGCTGTTAATACCATCTCCCCTGTGTTTACATTGGAACAAGGAGCTTTCTTTACCATGTTTACTGCAATAATAATTGATAAAACTGACACAAAAGATGTGAATAAGATTCCTCCCAACACAAAATAAATTACTGACTAAATTCTGAAAGTTTTTAAAATATTACCAGCTGTGTTTTGGAATACTTTATGATTGCTTACTCAGAAAGTCGGGGTAATCCTTTAAACGAATTAAAAATAAAGGACAATAATAATCAAACGAAAAGAGCTACATTTACGCTATATTTGATGCGATTTATTTTCTCGTAGCTATTGAATTTTTATGAAATATCAGTGAAAAAAATGATTTCTGACATTGCTTAGGGCTTGTGACAGAATGAGAGATCTTTTAAAAGTTTACCTACATTACTTTTGTCTAGTCTATGATAGTTCTTTTAGAAAGGAGTTCATAGTATTTTATTGTCAATCCCTAGCTTGTTTCTGGAGGTGTTGTTAAAGTCTTATGTTTCAACGTGTTACGCTAGATTTTATTGTTCTTAGATTACGCTTCATTGAACAACTAAACCAATTGTTCTCATCATTGACTTTTTTTATGCTGGAGAAAATGCCTGTGTGCAAACCTCATCGTCTGAGGAAACGGGGTGGTGATGGGGGGCTTGCACCCATTGAGCAATCCAATTGTTGTTTTTTATATAGTTTCTTCTGATCAGACCATGAACGGGCACTTATGACACTCCAGCAAGTGGGGACTTGCTGGAGTGTCCTAAGTGCCCTTCTCGGATGACCCAAAGAATGGCACTGATGCCGCTATCAACGTGACCACCTGCTAGGCTCAGCAATCCTATATTAGTGGGACATTACTTCATACAAAGCATTCCGGGCAGTATCATCCCCGATCTAGAAACCGCTGGCTGTTGTTATTATTACTTATTTTTCCACCTGCAATGGATTGGGACGGCCAATTGTCCTCCCTCCACTATGATGCCTCCTTTGCGACTTTACCGTGGCATCCGAGGACTCCCTGTGTCCAGCCATAGCAAACATTAGAATAAGGCCCATACCAGCATTGGCCTAACGCAGCAATTTCATGGTATCCTGAATGCATGAGCTCGCTTCGCGTTTTAGTAGCTGATTCTGACAATCGTGGACTTGGCTTGTGTTTACTTAAAGTGCAATGCTGTAGGTGCTTTTCACTTCAAACCTGTGCTTGCTAAAAGCTGTAATGATAATAACATATTTGTATTTTAAGGAAACTGCTAAAGAAAACGACGGAAATAATACTGAAATTAGGTCTTATTATAACTATATTTTAACAAATTAGACTATTCTTTCTATAACATATTAACCGAGGAGTGAAGCGACTACCGCCGAGGGTACAGCTCCACCTGGGCCTTGTTCGATGGTGGGCTGGTAGCCGTTCTCATCTGCTATGTAGTTGACGGTGTAGTTGACGCCATCGGGACCGAACCAGGTGTATGAACCCTTCACTGCGACGAACGCATCTTCAGATCCTGCGTTTCTCAGCTCTCCGTCCTGACTATGTCTTTGGCCATCGCTTTGGTCGAAACTGTGGATAGAGGAGGAGCACGTTAGTTAGAAATCCATAAATAAAATTGCAGCATGTCGTTCGTTTATCATATAAACAGTTTTTTTTTATTTTGTAATGAACATGGTCATCCAGACACAAGCGTTTGTGGGAAATTTGCCGGAAAAGGCAACGTATAAGGAAGAGTGAAATGCTATAGAGGGAGACTTTTGCTCTGCAGCGGGGTATCACATGTTGAATAAAGAAGAACAAGGTTTTTATGGATAAATTATGGGAAATTAAATTAGTTTAAAAAGTGTAGGAAAAGTTTGACAATATTTGATATCCATAATGTAAGTATTATGGGTATGAAATATTGTCAAACATTTCCTACACTTTTTACTACTCACTAAGGTGAGTAGTTAGAGGTACAATTAAACAGAAAAAAAAATCAATAACTACTAAAACGAAGAAAATATTTCAGCTATTTCAGGACATTCAATGCATCTTACATGAAATTGTAGGTGCCAAGTCCATCGTTGTCCGAATCGTATCGCAACAGCTGAACATCCTGAACATTCTGAGGGGCGGCTAGCACCACGCCCACAACAGCTACTAACGCACAAAGCACCACCTGAAAGTAAAACCGCACTATTAAAAACACTTTTCACAATAACACCACAAATTAAAATAATATTTATATTTTATTTAGAAAAAAAAAAAAAAACACCACAGTCATATTGTACTGACCAATTTCATGATCACTATTAAACAGTTTACCGTATCAAGTTTACTTGAACTATGTGCTCATAAATTATCGTAACTCATGTTTTATACTATTCCGAATATTGCATTACAACATACTGTTATTAGTTGACGCACATCTCGTTACAATGTTTTGTGTATTTGACCACTCCTACGACATGGCGAAGGTAAGCCGCGAAGCGTTTGAGGACGTCTTTGATGGGAAGGTTTCGAAATTTTGATTTTAATTATAGGTACCAGATGTTACATATTATTTGTTTGATTGACAGCAAGTAGGAAAGATTTTGTTGATGTCATTGTGGAACTATGGAATTGCCACTAAATGTTACGATTCGCTATTTGCGATTGTTCATCTATTGTTGCATTTGTTCGCAAAATTAATAACTGCTATGTGCTAGCCGACTTTATATGCCAAACGATAGTTTTTCACACACTTTCACGTCACTTTTCCTGGCAAAGTTATATATAGCTTTTCTTTTCAGATTCAGGCATATCAGGTTAGGCGTAGGCCTAAACAACGATATACCTGAAAATTTCAGCCCAAAATTACGTTAGTCCGAATTACTCATGTTTTCGTTTCGTGATAACTTCAGCCACCTATTTTTTTCTTAAAAGGTAAATATAAAATCATCATGAAGGCAATGACAGGGGTGCAGGCTAGGGCAATGTATGTGTCTTTAGGGCTGGCTCAGGCATTTGTCCACTTACGTACCACATGATTGAAGAGGAAACATACTTACTAACTTTTACTTAGAGTTACATAGGTAGCTACTCTTAAAGTAAATGCGCCTTATTAATTATGTGATTAAAATTAATCATTCAAACCTTAAAAGCTTTAAAGATAATCAAGTAATCAATAATAATGCAAGACGACATTTACCTTCGACCTCTATGTGTTTGTACTTAAGCGTGGTTGGCCAATGGACATAATGATTTTTAGCAACTCGACACGCATTTTGTAAGGGCGAAAGGTTTCTAAACTGGATGATTACATTAAAGTATTTCGATAATTAGAGTAGCTATTTCGCTTGGCTTTGCTAATGTTTCGTTTTCTTTACAAGGTTCGTTGCCTATTTAGGTTTATTGAATTTGTTTAAGTATCATTGAATCTTCTTTTTCTTAGCGTATCAATAGTAAAAAGTTCAACCATACATATTCAGTCTATAATGTTCCCACTGCTGGAACACAGGCCTCTTCTCTTCGAGAGGGACTGGGCTGTAATCTACCACGAGGGCCCAGTGCGGGTTGATATAGAGGTCATATCGATGGTTGATAGAGGTCACGTCTTCGTATTTTTGGTTCTAGGACATGCCGGTTTCCTCAAGATGGTTTCCTTCACCGTTTTGAGAGCAGGGGTGATGAAATAATTTATACAAAGTAAAGCACCTGTCTGGGCGAACCCAGACAGGTGCTTTACGTAGATCGTACGATCGTACGATCTTACGAGTTATAGGTCGTAGATTCGAAAATCTACGACCTATAGCTCGTAAGTCTCGGTCGTTACCTCTGGGCCACCACTACTCTCAGTTCAACCATCTTTGGCCCAAAATTCAGCTGCGAGAACTCCGCTCACTGACGCAGTCATAAGATCATCAAGTGCACAGGTAGGGGATGTGGTGCAAGATGGAAGGTGGGCCATTGTTTGTTGTGGGCCGCATACGCACTTGAGATCTGAGCCGTCCAACATTGAATTGGTCTGCTGGGCACCTATTGGATTTACAGAGAATTAAACTAAACCTTTTCCACGCCTTGTGCACTTGTTTCTTATTATGAAACGTCCCATTGGAACACAGAAGAAGACTTCTCTGCCTGCCATTTAACTTGTATTGCCCCGTATCCTAACCAGAAGCGGTCGTCGCACAAGTACACGATCAACACGACGGTTTGTATGAATTTTGACGTACAAACGCAACTTGATTGAACGCGCGACTATGACATATCAATATAAAAGAGCCCGATGATCGCGTACTCGTGGAACGATCGCTTTTGGTTGGGAAGCGGGGTAATGCGGGTTAAATGGCAGACGCATAAGAAAAAATGCATCTTTAATCGCATTTCATGTATCGTAAACATAGTCACATGCACGAACTATATTTGCAATACAAGGTGTAATTGTAATACAATAACAACTTTTACTATGGGCAAAAAAATTGTGTGTATAAATAGACAAAATGAAAAAAAAAAATCTGATGGTTCAATTCAATCAATCAATCCACGCCTCTGCTCGTTTTTTCTTACCTTGTAAAAAAATCTACTTTTGTAAAATGTATGGAACGGCTAATTTGTTTTATAATAACCAACGAAAAATTTTAAAAGCGGGGTTGGTTCAAAATTCCTTTCGCTTGTATCGTACTAACTGCTTATACTCGTATACGATTTGATTTAAGTAATGTCTTTTAAACAATAAAGTTTTTAATTGTTTTTTTTGTGTTTATGTCCTTTCTCTGCGTTATGTTTACCGCGAATAAACGTATTTTCTTTCTTTTCTGATTTTGTTTATTTTTATAATATGTTTTTAGGGACCCGTGAGTATAGCTTCTGGTTATATCTTATTACTAATATGCATGTTATCTCAGCAGGAACACTGACAGAATATATGTAAATCTGTTTGTAATCCAACGCTTATCCACAGTCACTGAGCTAATTGCTCACGTGAGCGTTTTGGATAAATGGTTAATTTTATTTGTCAATCATATTTTCGATTTCCATAAATCCTTCTCATAGAAATTCTCTAAGCTTACAAATATTTAATCAGACGAGTATTAATTTGATGATCAAATGCATGTTTCTTTAAATATTCTATTTTGAAGTCTATTGTTTATCATTAATTATAGAAATCTGTATATAAAATTGATTGAAGAGCAAGATTTAAACTCCGGAAATACAGTCGAGAATCTTCCGTCGACGATTCTTCACCTTGCCCCAAAGTATCGAAGTTAAACCTCAAGAAGTCAAGAGGTACTCATAGTTTATTGGTGACTTATAATAGCATCATTTAGCCCGCAGCATCGCCCTTGTAACGTTTAAATATCTCCTTATATGTCATACACGACTGACTTGATGTTGTATAAACATTAGTAGGTTATAAATATGTGAGTTGTAGTTACGATCTATCAAAGTTATGATTTCATAACTCTTGTAAGGTATCGTGGCGCGTTGAGCTCTATTTGAAATTCTGATCTGAATTGGCCTTTCATTTTGAATATTTATGTAAATAAAATTAGAATATTTTGTAAAGCAAAAATAACCTTGGCGCACCATATCAAGGACCTTGAAGATGGCTTTTCTGAGAAAGACGTTTCTAGACCAACACTGTTTCAGATTCAATAATACAGGAAAGTTATGAAAAAGTTGATCTAAAGTGAAAAAATTACGTTCGGTAAATTATGGCTTAGCATTTTAACTTTAAATAGAAAATTTAAACAGGAAACTTCATGGTTCCTAAGTAGGCTTCAAGAATGCGCCAGACTCTCAGCTTTCATAATCATAAAAAAATTAGCACTTTAGACCAACTTTTTCATAACTTTCATCACAGTTACGAAGCTGATTATTTTATGCATAAAAGTACTACTCACGAAGATTCAGTTGCAAAAAAAAAATCTCGACAAAAACATTTTTTAGATTGGTCAGGTCGATCATTCTCAAAAAATCAGAAAAAAATTCGTAACTCGAAAACTATGAAAGTCGCGGAACATACATGGGGGTGATTCGGATACCCCACGATACGAGGGACCTAAATTTTATTTTTGGACGTCAATGTTCCGGCCACCCTGTATATCTAACCCTTAAGTTTTGCGGGATTGCGGGAGTTGCAGATTGTTCACGTGACCTGCCGCCATATCATCCATTCAGTGTTAATTCTGTGCTTAACCGATAAATATACTTTGTCATCGCTTTGCACGAGTGAACTAAGATACCGAAAATGGAAGCAGACTGGGGGAAAAATATAAATGTCTCTCTATAAATGTCAGATCAAAATGTTACGAGAATTAAGTGAAGTGATTTCAACTTGCGTGTTGAGCATGTGAAAAGGTGAAGAGTTTGTTTGTTTGTACGCGCTAATCTCTTTAACTACTGCGACAGGATGGGTCGGTGGAACAAGAAATTTCACGCGGACGAAGTCGCGGGCAGAAGCTAGTACTTACATACATAATGCTAAAATAAAAATACATAAAAACTTTATTTGAACTTATATTTAAAAAAATCACTATAATCACAACATACTCAATTTTATGGAAAACTAAACTTATTATTTAACTTATTAACCAAGAAGTGCAATGACTACGGGCGAAAGACCTCCCAATGGACTTCCTATCGTAGGCTGGAAGCCGTTCTCATCGGCTATGTAGTTGACGGTGTAGGTGACACCATCGGGACCGATCCAAGAGTAAGAACCCTTCACTGCGACGAACGCATCTTCAGATCCTGCGTTCCTCAGCTCTCCATCCTCATTACGTCTTTGGCCATCGCTTTGTTCGTAGCTGTAAATAGAGGAACATATTTAAGCTTGTAGCGGTATCTACAACGCCACATGCGAACAACGCGTCATACTGACGTCACGCAAATCCTGCATCTCGCAAGCAGAGTTTACCGCGCAACTAGCATATATACAAACGCCCATCATTCATCGGTCCCCCCCGACCCTTGCTCGATGAAGTGCCAGCCCGCGCCGCAGCAGAGCCCGTAGCTTTAAATCCCCGAACGTGACCTCTGAGTTTGTTTCGGCCTTTCTTCTCAGAGATAGTCCTAGGAAACGCCGTGCTCATCAAAGCATTAATAATAAACATTCGATCCAGCCTGTCCCATCTTGCTGCCCTCTTCCAGCGACGCCCTAAGCGGAGGTTCGTACCCCACAGGGGGCGCCCTTAGCGTGCAGTCGCTTAGTTTTAATTAGTTTTAAGCCCTGGCTGGAGGCTTTAAGTTTACTTAAGGCAACCACAGGATAGTCCGGTTAAGTAGTCACGACCTCTCTAGGTCAACTACGAGATGCCATTTATAATAAAAAATAAAAAAAAGATTCATCGGACAATTGCCCGCCAGACACTACACCCGTCTGGTCGGAGGATGAGTGAACTTTACACCCTGTTCCTCATACCTCTATAAGCTTTAAATACAATTTTCTGGCATATGTTACACAAAACATGAATTTCGATGGCTATAAGGGTAGGGGAAGACCAAAGAAACGATAGATAGACTGTGTGAATGATTATATGGTTAGGAAGGGATAACTACCTACCGAGAGGACGACTAATAGAGAAGAGTGGAAGAAAAAGAGATATTGCGCCTACCCCAAATAAATTGGGATAAGGGTAGAAAAATAATGATTATACAAATCATTTTCGTCTGAATGAGGAAGGAATATTTCATTTTTATATAATAAAGACAGAGATATAAAATGATGATGAAAACCATAATTTATAAAAAAGAAAAAAAAAAAAACAGAAAACATAAAACGACGAAAGAAAACATAAATGAGCATCCTGAAATAAATCAATAACTACTAAAACGAAGAAAATTTTTCAGCTATTTCAGGACATTCAATGCGTCTTACATGAAATTGTAGGTGCCAAGTCCATCGTTATCCGAATCGTATCGCAACAGCTCAACATCCTGAACATTCTGAGGGGCGGCTAGCACCACGCCCACCACAGCTACTAACGCACAAAGCACCAACTGAAAGTGAAATCGCACTACAACACTCTTCATAATGAGACCACATTTTATTAAATCACGACAAACGACCTACTAACCGATTTCATGATCACTAAATTAACAGTTTACTTATCGAATTCACTTGTGAACTATGTGCTCATTATTTATTTGAACTCATGTTTTATACTATTCCGAATATACCATTACAACATAATCATGTAGTGGTGAATGGCTGACAATGGCAATGGCTGGCTGTCTGTGGTTGACGCTCTCCTCTTAATACATGTATTGACCACTACTTCAACTCGTGTCTAGTTGCTGCGAAACCTTTGAGGATGTTTTTGATGGGTGTTCTTTCGAAATTGTATTTTTTACGTGAGGTTGACAGCAATTAGAAAATACTGTTGATTTCTCTGTGGAACTTGGAATTGGCTAAGGAATGAGTAGCTATTAGTGATCATATCGCGAAAGTGTATAGTTTCTTCCAGTCATACTGATATGATGGGCAATGGTAGCCCAGTGATATCGGCCCCGACTTACAAGTTGTAGATCGTGAGTTCGAACCCAGGCAGGCATTTCACTTTGTGTATTTAATTTCATCACCACTGCTCTCGAAATGGTGAAGGAAAACATTGTGAGACACTGGTATGTCCTAGAAGCAAAAATTCGAAGACATGTAACTTCCACCAACCCACGCTGGGCCCGCGTGGTGGATTATGGGCCACTCTTTCTCTGCCTGTGTCCCAGTGCGGGATGAATATAGGCAGATTATACTATACTGATAATATGTGCAGCACGTCTAAGTCGTCTTTAGGAAAACTAAGTAAGGATTGAGAAACTGTTCATAATCCGCCACATTGAAATCGTTCAACCAAGTATCACAGAGTCATGTTCAATTCACCCACCCACATATTGTCACAGCTGGTGATCTAGAGTTGTGGTTCAAAGAGGTTCTTGACGGTAAACCTTGGCTTTCGTAAAAAATACTCGTATACTGATTTAGTTAATTTTCTGAGCTGTCCCGAGCCCAACAGTTGATTAAGATGGTGATTCAACAAAAACACTGATCGTTATTATTTTAAAATAAAATAGTTCCTGCTTGAACAAGGCAATAATAAAATTATAGTTATCTTTTTAACTCAATTGAGAGAATTATAGGAATTAGCATTTGGATGCAAGATTCGTGCTCCGGAAATACGGCCGTGAATCTTCCGGGCAAGCCTCTTCACCTTGACCTCGAGTACCAGAGTCTAACGTCAAGAGATACTTATACTTTCACCTTTCAGCCTGGGGCGTTGCATCTATAAAGTAATGTATGTATTTATTTCTGTTTATCTAAGACTTTATCAATCATCTCATTGCTGGCAAAGCGTTCTCTTAGTAAATCGTTCCATTGTGAAGTTTCGCCATTGACAGTAGACATGAAAATCGCGGTAGGTCGCAAAAAATTGCACTGTACTGATTTTTTGGGATGTTGTTAGAATATATAGGTATACACCAATAGTGTAAAACCAAGTTTGCAGCTTCGAATTACCTGTGCTAACTGCATGGTCCTCGAATAATCTCGAAAGAAGTTTGAAAATTGCGAGGTTCTTGCAACAGATATTTTTGACTTATAACTTCTAAAAAGTGCATCCTATGTATAAGTGACCCGGTACATTTTAAAAGTATACAGCTACTATTTGAGCGTAACCATAGCTCTGCAGGTCCAATAAAACCGTTCCTCATCATACAGTGCATTTGTTGCCAGCAGAGTCTATCTCCTCAAGAGTGGTGTCATGGTTGAAAAACGTGGTAGCCACGTCAAGACGGTCTGGCTTTTTTAAGAGGACGCCTCCCATCTTACCATGACCATCTCTACCATGATATGGGTGACAATACAAAGTTGACAGTTATAGTGATGTGCCTTTCATCTTCCATGACTTTTCTTGTAATCTAATGATATCCTGCTCGGAACTCGGTATTTTTTTCTAAGTATTTATTATTTTTATTATTTATATATTATATATTATTATATAATATATAAATAATTTTATATTTATATAATAATATATATTATTATTTCCTTACTAAGCACCGTTTTTGAGATATATGCGAAAAACCAAAAAGTGGGAGCTTTGTGCCTCCCCCCCACTCCGGTTCGCCTCCTAGACGTCAGGACTTTTAACACTTCCTAAGTACCCTGAACAAGTTTCTGAAGGCATCGCTTACGTCCCTGCTCACACACCCTACAACTTTTTTGTATCATTTATTAAAAAGAACCAGGTTCACAATAATTAATTAGAATCTGACCTAAAAGACTAATATGTGATTTAAATCTAACTTAATTTTTTAAATGATATTACGTGTCTAGACTATTGCAAATGATACGAGTAAGACGATGATTAATTCTTGATTATATTTTCACTATTTCGTTAAAATGTTGGACATAACCAGTTGACTCTGTTGATCCAACTAAAATCTTAATTTTATCAATAGGTACTGACGTTTTCTCTTATGTTTTTCTGATGCCTAGTATTTTCCCTTTTAGCTATTGCTCTGAAAAATTCGGTTTACTTAATGTTTTAAGAGGCATAAATTGAAGTTAGCGTATAAATCGATTTAATATGAGTGTTACCTAATTGATGAGCCAAACAAAAGTCATGAGCAAAACGTGAAAACAACAAATGTTGCGAAAAAGATTGTTGCATCAACTTTACTAAGCGGCATACATTAATTAAAGTTTTCGCAATAACCCTTCGGCATAATCGTCTAGTTTGTTACCCTATTATTTTTATGACAAGTGTTATTGGTACGATTCCATGTTAGATATGATTGATTTAGCAATCTGATCATAGGTAGACCGATAAGTTGCTGGGTAGAATGCGCCAGGTCTACTCCCTAGTCCGAAAACTGTGAAGGGGGTTTTAGAAACTGTCTTTTGTAATTTTTAAGGTTCAAAAAGTGCTGTTTCTCATTCACACGTAATTATTTAGAATAGTTAGTATAATTCAATTAACAATCAACTCAGCCTATCGGAGTCCACTGTTGGACATAGGCCTTTCCCAAGCAGCGTCACAACACCCCGTCCTCCGCCCTCCGCATCCAGTCCGTCCCAGCAACCTAATAAATATGTGCTTAGTATAATTATGTGTTCACAATATGCTGGTGTCGTATCTATGGTAACAATATGTGGGCGTCAACATCTCTTGCGTATCATTTTATACGCAGAAATGCCAACAGCCCAATAAATAAAAGGGTTTCGCAGTTCATACGAGACAGTGATAAATTATGTCATTGTTGATAAAGTAAACAATGTGGCAATACTTACCAGTTAAGGTGACGTATTATTTGTATCCTTAGTGAAATTGTATTTAGAGTCGATGCATCCATATGTGTTACTGTTGTGTTTCTATAACAAAGAATTTCAGTTACCTACAGTGTCAAGTTCAGGGAATGCTTTAAAACATAGAGATAAGTTCAAATTACCGTTGCCCTGATTCGAACGTATTCGATTTGCCTACGTTTGTTCAAAATTATATTTAAAGCTTTTTCGGCGAGCGCGTAGAAGTTTCCAGGTCATCTACCATTTGTTAAAAGGAATGAACAATAAAAAACAAAGTAATTTAACATTTTTTAATAGTAATAATATTATCATACATATATTTGGCAAAAATAAAAATTAAATAACAAAGTCTAATTAACCAAGGAGCGACGCTATGACCGCGGAAGGGACGGCTCCACCGGGTCCCTGTTCGATCTGGGGTTTGTAACCGTCGTCGTCAGCGGTGTAGGTGACACGGTAGGTGACGCCGTCAGGTCCCACCCATGTGTAGGACCCGGTGATGGCGATGGACTCGTCTTCCCTGCCCTCGTTGATGAGCCTTGCCTGCTGCTCTGCCCCGGTGCCGTCAGTTAGACTATAGCTAGAAAAATAAATGTTGGTGTCAGAATAGGGAGTTCATTCTATCTTTAACTTTCAAAATCATGCTTTTCAATCTTTCATTTCATCGATGCTTTTATGATGATAAACAGCCTTGTTCTATGTTATTATTAATTTATGTTTGTTTGATGGCTATCATAATTATAATCATTTATTTGCGATAGGTATTGGCATAGTGTTGCTCTTTAAGTACATATATAACACACACACACATATTATATGCAATATCCAGTCCACATTTGGAAAGATTTTCATTCATAACATTTTTGGAAATATATTTTTTTTTAACTGTAGTATGGCCGAATATGCATTTTTGTATAAATTCTTGCTCAGATAAGCCCCGACACATAAAAGGTTAGAGCATAATATAGCAAGACTTACCTGTATCTGTAGTTTCCATCGACGTTGTCATTATCATAGGAGACAATCTGTACGTTGTCCTGGGGGTAGTTTATTCTTGGGGGAGGGGCAGCCAGCGCTACCGCGACCAAGCAGAGAGCTACGATCTGTAAGTAAATGTATGGAATTAATGCTTAGCCTCTATATCCAAGAACTTCTTAAAGATAACTAAAGATAGAGTCTACTATATTATTATTGGATATAGTATCTACTAAGATACAATACAGATACTTCATCATTCAAACGAAATTGTGGTATTGCAACTATTGATTATTAGGCAAAAATTAAAAACTTAAAGTATTAATTTAATCTTTGACGTTAAATTGTTTAGATTTTAATTTCTTAGTAGCGGCCCGGTGTCAGGATGTGTGCCCGGTTGATGGCAATAAGCTCACCCCTATTACAAGGGACTTAAACATAACTGGCGAAATGTGGTCGTACTATAGGTACTCCTCTGCCTAACCCTTCGGGGAATACAGGCGTGATGTTATGTTATTGTTAAGAGAAATCTCGAAGCACAGATTTTTTTTTGCATAGCATCAGACGGTAATGCTTTTCCGGGTGAACGAAAATTCGAACGTAAAAGAAATTGCATAGTGCATTAAATATATTGTGGATAGATCTATTTATACTGTAGATATATATAAAACTTTTATATTTTACGCGAAAGGTTGTTTAATTATTTTGGATGAAAGATTTAATTTATCACTGAAATCACTTTTGAGAGAATTGCGAAATGCCTTTTGAAAAAAGGTGCGAAATTGAAAAAAATAAATTTCGCGAAAAGTACGTATCCGAACTGCGTTTTATCCTTTACTTTTTTAGATTTTAAATATTGGATACATTTTCCACCTACTGCACTAAACACTGTTTCACACAAAATACACGAATAAAACGAACCAGTTTCATGTTTGAAGTGCTGATTTTACGGATGAATACGATGAAGTGACGAATCTCACATGAATTTCGGTCTTTATATCTAGCACAACTTTTGATTTGATTTTATGCTAAAGTAGCACCAGTAGAAGGTGAACCGCTTGACATATACCTAATATAATGTAATTCCCTTAATGTAATGAATAAACAAATCTTTAAAGAATAACCTTACCCAATATAATAAAATGCTAATTATAGAATATTAATTAGGTTATAGATCAATCTTAAAAAAAATATAGTGATTTCAACTAATCATTATTTGAAGGAAGGGCTTGGTGAAAACGTTAATAATACCAAAGTTTTATCGAACTTTATGCCACTATATAGCAAAGAAAATGCACTTTTCTGGGATAAATCCCGTGTTTTTTAACTTTCATGCAATATTTAGTGATTTTGCAAAATTACCTTGAGACAATTACGCAATACTTCCGAATGCCAAATGTCTAAATTGAGCTATTAGCTTAGAGGTTGAGGCAGCAGATGGTTCTTTATTACACGCGGACGCTAATTTTGCAAAAAACAAAAATATTCGTTTAAAATTAACTTTTTGTGTGCGTGTTATAGGTACCTGCGTACTTCGCGTGCGAGGGTTTGTTTTTCATGGCAATTGATTTTCCGGGAGAGTGATTACCATTTTCCATTACAATGGAAAATTGATAACAATTTGAAGAATATTAACTCTTAAACACGTCAGCATCTGTGAGTACAAAAACAGCTCTCGACTTCATCAAATGTCAAGTTTACGCCCTATATTATATTAATATAGATCTATTTCAAGTATTGACATTGATGACAGTGAATTGACGATCTCTCCTTTCCATTTTTGTGAAGATAACGTGCAAATGTCAACTTTTATGACTTGTATCTTGTATTTAAAAGAAACAAAATAAATAAATAAATCCTCTGCATTAATCTCGGTAAATGTTGGTATAATAATAGTAGAAGACATTATTGATTCCAATAACATAATCAGTACATGAAAAATACCTATCTGGTGAGGAACATTGTAGTTTTTTTTTTTGTAATTCTCAAGTTTCTAGGATTTGATTTTATTAATACATATATTCAGTTTTGTCATCTGTAGTACTAAGGCGTCTGAGAATATTTCCGTTCCACAGACGCGTAAACCTATCAACTATTCAGATTGAAATACTTGATTGAATAACTGAATTCAAAAGAATGCATTCTATACAATTGGTTATAGATATTAAAATTATATTAAGTTAGTTATATATATATAGTAAAATTATATTAAGTTAGTCATCATCGTCATCATCATTTCAGCCAAAAGACGTCCACTGCTGGACATAGGCCTTCCCCAAGCACCTCCACTTCGATTAAGTTAGTATAATGCGCATTTGTCGCATTAGGATTATCCTATACGATAGATGTAAGTAGATAGATAGATAAATAAAAAACTTGTGAAAGACTAAAATGAAAATTTTGTGTTTTACCTGCAACCGCCTGAAATAAAAATGTATACAAAATAATTATTACAGGTAGATAGATCGTCAAATTTATGAGAGACGAACCAACATATATATTTTCCAATAAAATCCTAATCTAATAAAAGGTAAGGTAGGTAGGAATAACATTTTTATTGTACTTATGGTGTGCCTTCCCATTCCTCTTACAAGGCCTAAATAATAAAATATATACTTACTAAAAGTCGTTTATCATAAGAAGATGGTATACGATACTTAAAAAGCAAATACTCATAACTGTTTATTCAAGAATTATGCAAATAAATATTAATCCCTAAGAGATACCTAATATAGATTTTATTCTCATTCTGGCTACCTACACAAAATGAGTGAATATATTATTATTTATTCAATACTTAACAGTGGCCTAAATCATTT
This sequence comes from Apamea monoglypha, assembly GCA_911387795.2. NCBI lineage: Eukaryota > Metazoa > Arthropoda > Insecta > Lepidoptera > Noctuidae > Apamea > Apamea monoglypha. The sequence continues at coordinate 10,478,261 of OU426918.1, forward strand.
AAGTAATATATATAGGTACATTCATTGGAGGGGCTTGTGGCTAAGTAATAACAGCCGCACGGGTCGATCGATCAGGTCCGTGGATGGGTTACCATCTTCACAAACCAAGACCCCTCCGTCCCTCGGAAAGCACGTTGGTCCTGGCTGTCATTCGTGAATCTTTGACAGTCGTTACGGGTCGTCAGTAGCCCGAAAGTCTGTCAACCAGTCTTACCAAGGGGTATCCTATTACCCAGTAACTGGGTTGTGGAGGTCAGATAGGCAGTCGCTCCATGTAAAATACTGGTATTCAGCTGCATCCGGTTAGACTGGAAGTCGACCGCAACATAGTTGGGAAAAGGCTAGGCAGATGATATAGGAACATTCATTATAACATAATATAACGTAACATCACACCTATAATTCCCAAAGGGTAAGGCAGAGGTGCACTCATAGTACACCCCAACTTTCGTCAGTTATTTTTGAGTACTATGTAACAGGGGGCGGGCCTGTTGCCGGGTGCAAATCCAGAATCCGGCCTGCTACTGAGAAACTGGTGACGGTAAAACTTAATGACACTGCCCGACCTGGGGATCCAACCCGGGCCCTCGGGCTCAGTAGTAGCATTTTCGACCTCTAGACCAACGAGGCACTCAAGTCAGTTTTCATTGATGTAGGTAGCTAAAACAGAATAATTAAACTACCGCTTTGTTAATAGGAACAAAACCTAACAATTGTGGAATATTTTTTTTTTGTTGCATTATATCATCATCATAATTTCAGCCGAAAGACTTCCACTGCTTTACACAGGCTTCCCCAAGCACCGCCACTTCGACCGGTTCTAAGCTTCCTGCGGTCAGCGGATTCCTGCAGCTTTCACAAGGTCATTAGTCCACTTTGCGTTATTTTTTTTTTACTTAGCCTACACTGTCCTACTGTTGAGCAAAGGCCTTCCCCAAATCCTTCCAGGCATCCTTTTCTAGAACAACCTCGATCGTTGGATCGAGGTGGCTCTTACCAAACGAATTCCGCAAGGGTTGCCTTGCGGTATTCGTTTGGGTCGTCTCGCCACCTCTTTCTGGGCCGACCTCGGCGGCGTGATGTATTAGTATAATATGATACCCACGCATTGTTTGTAGCTTTAGAACTGACATTTTAACAATAAAATAAATAATTTAAAAATAAACAAACCCAAGCTTTGCATGATAAATAAGCAGAAGAAACTTTTGTAAATGTAAAAAAGTGAGATGCTTTCATAACTTGTCGATGTTTTAATCAAAGCGCTATGATATTATGTTGTTGATAACTAATACAAAAACTTGTACTGATTCCTCTTATTATGTTTGACCTATTTGTACAAGAGTTGTATAACATTCTCATGATGTCAATCAAAAACACGTGGAAGACGCTCGTAATTATGTATCTATTATATAAGTTTGCAGTCCAAGGAGAAATGCAGTTCACTGATTGAGGAAACTAAGCCATATTATTCCTAATAGCTTGCATAATTATTGGAGTGCTTCAGATCAAATGGCATCTAGTATAATCAGCCAATAATGTTCCCACCTACTGGGACACAGACCTTCTCTCTGTAAGAAGTTGTGGGTCGTAATTGTGGTCGTAATCCACCACGCGGGCCCAGTGCGGATTGGTAGATGTCACATGTCTTCGATTTTTTTGTTCTAGAATATGCCGCTTTCCTCACGATGTTTTCCTCCGCCGTTTTGAGAGCAGTGGTGATGAAATGATTTACACAAAGTAAAGCGCCTGTCTGGGTTTAAAATTACGACCTACAGCTAGTAAGTCGCGGTCGTTAAAACAAAACCGCTGGGTCTTTCTAGATCCAGAAAATTTTGCGCAAAAGTTCCTTTTAAAACGAAGGTGGGCACTAAAGAAGGACTTCTGAAAATTCGTCCCCTGAAGGGGGATGAAAGTTTATATTAGAAGTTCGTAAATCTTACCGCCGGGAAATCCCATCGGGCACATGGCATTCCCAGAGGGGAATAGTCTTATTAAAAAAATTCACAGTCAAAACTGTCACATCATAAGAAATCTTGTCTGAAACCTACCATTTTTTTTTTTGGATTTATTTAGAGCATATTTCTGCTTTAGCTTCTAAGATGTTTGTTTAGAAATTAACCCAAGTTTTCTAAGATGCCGTAATATCGACCGCATCTTTCTTTTATACTCTGCATAACTATTTTCTGTGTATTATTTTTATTCTATTCTATAGCAGATACTTTATTAAAGATTTGTCTTTGCAGCTCTGGCCAGAGAAAGGTGGAAAGAGAGGAGGGAGACCATTGCCCAGTAGTGGGATACTAATATGACATTTAAACAAATAGCAGGTACTGGGTGGTGCTTACACATATTCCTTCCATGATGATTCATAGGTTGTACAGACGCCAGCAGGTCAAGCTACCCCAAACTGTCATTTTCCCAATCAATCTTGAACCTAATGCTATAGCGATAAAGTTGAAAATCTAATAAAGAAATTTGACAGATTTTAGTAGCTTGATGTGCTTGGCGTCTGTACCATGACACCGTTTTCTCAGATTAAAATCGAAAAAAAAAAAATATTATTAGCATAGATAATAACGTGTAAACAAAATAAAACAAACCTGCCAAGAAAATAAAATCACACCTCATGTTTATAAAAATCAGTACATTTATTACCTAAAATACTACATAATAACATTAATGACTCAGCATATAAATATTATATACATCATCAGGAGTATTTACAGACACCTAAACTATTCTACTGGAGTTTTTAACCCAAGAGGGACGCAATGACCGCAGAAGGGACTGCTCCTCCTGGACCTTGTTGAATTTGAGGTTGGAAGCCATTCTCATCGGCAATGTAGGTAACAGTGTAGACGACGCCATCAGGTCCGACCCACGTGTACTCTCCCTGCACGGCAACCGCCTCATTCTCTGTGCCCTGATTCTTTAGTTGTCCCTGTTCCTCGTGTTTTGAGCCATCTGACGTCTCCCACCTGTGAAAAGATAATGTATAGTTTTACAAAATGTATTGCGTTCCCTTTGCTCTACATTTTCAATATGGAGCATTTTCTTACGCGAAATTGTAAGAATCGATTCCAGCGTTGTTGTCATATCGCACTATTTGAGCATCCTGTGGGTTCTGTTGGGGAGCGGCGCACGCGGCGGCAATCAAAGCAAGAACCACAAACTGAAAAGAAAGGGTTTCCGTTAATTCATTTTCACAGTTCACTTTTCACTTCACGATCCATGACGTCACAGGACTAACCAATTTCATTTTCTTTGTTTTTTTTTGCGGCTGTCTTCCTCAGAGAACACTTGACGTGTGGGATGATTACGTATCCAAACGGTTCTCTTATATACCAACGTAAGTATTTCTTCTAATACCGCGTTGCAACACGACGGCTGGGCCAGTAAGGTGCTTCTTATTACCGTATACCGTATAGCACAAGATGCAGCAGCTCTCGTGGCGAACACTAGTCAACATAGCATGCAGCTACGTGTGTTACATGCCTTTAATCGATGTAGTTTTAGTAGCTTCATGTGTGTTTGTAAACATTTAATTTTACCATGCAATTTTCTTATGTAAGTAATAATAGGCATATAAATGTCAATGTTAATATGAATTACAAAAGTTTGCTATCCCTATTATTCTTAACTTTGTTCGTAACTTTTCGGTGCTATATTCAAACTCTAAAGCAGATAATTATATAGTATATGTATCATATTTTTGTAATATTTATGTACAATAGTTTCTCATGAATTGTGTGTAATTTTGAATACAGTTTTATTAACCATTTGTGTTCTAATTGGTTCTTTAGAGTAATTGATGCAGACGTTAATTACCTCATAATGCATCTCTTTATTTTTGCTATTAACAGCAGTTACGATTGTTAATGTCTTCTTCAACAAACATGCATTTCATTAGATTATGTTTTTCATTGAAACTTGATTATTCATGATTTATATTTTGTGTTATATGTATAAATAGACTACAACTTTTTGTGAGTAGACTCCAAAATTAATTGGGTAAGGTAGAGGAGCTACTGACCTTTTTAAATTTTCAATATTACTAACACCTTTTCAAATGTTTCTTGAAGATGCATCTTCGTTATTTAATATGTTGTGTGATAAAATCTGCATATTTGGCTAAAGAACCATTCCTGCAATAGGTCAACGCATACATTATTGACATGACATTCCAGACATGCATATGTGGGCGATGAGTCTATCTGGATTCACCCATTTACTTAAAACCCACGGCTTCAATATGATCATGTGCAAGAAAACCTGATCTATCTGTATGTTCACATTAACACTAACCGGACATTATCCTTGTTTTTGTTCATATTTGTCCGATATTTCGAGCAAGCACCATAATTTATTTATTTATAATCACGGGGTGACTGAAGAATGAAGGCGGTAAAAAATAGGTGCAGATAAATCTGTCTACTCTCTTCCGAAAGCTTTTGTTTTTTTCTGTATGTCTGCTGTCAAACTGCGTAAATCGAAAAGACATTCCAGTGGGCAGCTCCTGCTGATTTAAAGCACCGCCCAGCTTATGCTTACTAGGGCTTTTTGTGAAGAGGTCTTTTTATTCGAGAGGTCAAATTAGTTATCTAATCACCAATCTCTTCTCGTAAATAATACTCATACAGTATTAAAAAAAAATTATAGTAATCTTTATTTATATAATAAAAACACAGATTGTAGTACATGTAACAGTTTTCACATAGTGGGTAGTATTAAATATCTGACAATCAAGTGGGTGATGTGCTGTTCTCCTTGCTAGGCTATGAAATAGCCTGTATTAAGGAGTAACAGTGCCGATCCCCTCTAATTGTATTACTAGTATTTTATTTAACAAGTTAAAATTTTAATTTTTTAATTACAATTATTAGTGCGCGAGCGCATTTGTGTGTGACTGCGTATGTGTGAGGGTGTGTATGAGTGTGTGTGTGTGTGTGTGTGTGTCTGTGCTATGTGTGCGTGTATCGGTCTGTGTGAATGTGCGTGAGGGTGCGTCTGTGTGTGCGTGCGTGCGTGGGTAAGTAAGGGGATTGGAATAGTGTGGGTCTATGTTTTGGATGAGTGGTACAATATACAAACTTGTCATAACTTAATTAAATTAAATATTTTTCTGTTTTGTCGTAGGTTTTATTTTGATGGAATGTACGGACAGTCTTATTACAATTATGATAGGACAATTTATATATTGGAAATTTTATATATATTTTAAATATATATTTTTCTATAATACTCGTTTCTAAATCTGTTTTTGAACTAATTATTTTGTTCCCTGGATTAATTAATTCATTCATTCAAATTGTTTCGTTTCATTTCCCAGGTTACAGCGCCATCAGTAAATCTAGATCACATTAATTGAAGACAGACACTTCCTAGTTGCAGGATGGCAAATCTACAAATGGTAAAATTAATTTTGTATTATATTTCTACATAATAACAACTGTAGGTGTATCACCAAGTAACATTTGCCCTGGAAACTATGTTAATTTTTGAATAAAAATTACATCACAGAAGCAGAAGCAAATTAAGCGCCTACTTGTAATTTCGTAACTATAATAGTTAGCACTCACAAAACATTAATCTACATTATTATTTGGTACAAAAGTTAATGTACCTAGTTTAAGATTTCATGTTCGGTTATGAATCACAATGTGAGGCGTATTGTAGTGAATGGATAGGATTGCAGGCTGGCTTCACTTGTAATATATTAAGTAAGTTTGACTTTTGCCCACGACTTCGCTTCTTCCCAGTCACAATTGAACTCTCTAGACGGTACCTATACAATATCCACGTAAGTAAACAGTGACAACAGCATTTGAGAAATAGCTCAGACAGCAGCAACAGCCATTTGAAATAAGATTTGTTGTTGTTTTTACAAACTGGTGAAATTATTAAACTGATTTTGAAACAATTATCTAATGGCGCATTAGTGAAAATTAGAATATCAATTCAGTTACATCATATTTAATGTGGAAACGTCGGTGTAATACCGTCGTAAAGGGCCAGATTTACGACGTTCCGAACTGTTGTTTATGACGGATTCTTTCAAGAGCTGGCATGGTGATTTGTTTTGACCTATGCGGTGTTTTAAGGCAATAGGTTAACAACTTATGTCGCTACTTAGCGCAACTGTTAAGCCTTAGAATCTCTCAGGTAAGGCGTGGCGATGTATGACACATAAGCGAGTATAGCTTCATTAATAGCTTATAAAGAAGGCATCCATGACATTACTGAGACTATATGTATAGGTAGAGATCAATAGCTATTACACTGTCAATAGGTTTTACATAAAGCATTATAATAATTGTATAAGTCGGTGTGTGCTCACGATATTCGGAGATAGTTCAGTCGTAATCGTAAGTCACCGCTTTCTTTTGAAAGTATCCGACATTGACTGGGTGGAGCGCACAGTGTCTCCATTTATGCAATACGACCGCCTCATGGACCCATTCTGTAATCTCAAAGACAAGACAGACAAAGTACTAGACTTAATAAAGCTTGGACCGTAATTAGTTTTTCTGACGTTAAGATGTCAAGCCGATGTTTGAAGAACGTTCACTCAATCAATGTTATTGTGTGGGTTCGTTTTAACAAACATGGTCCATTTACTATATAATTTGTCGTTCAGGATTAATGGTAACAGTTACAATGAAGTTTTGTGGGTATGCTAATAGCAAAAACTAAATGAGATATAAACTAGGTCATTATTGAAGAGCTGCCTGTGACCTCTAAACAGGCTTTTTATGCGTATAAATAGTAGGTCACTGATGTCGTAGGATACATTTAGTAAAACATACAATTACTGTTGGTGCATATTACGGTTTATTATAGATTTTTTTTCTATTTACATACATTTATTAGATTGGTACCTACATAAACTGTTTTCGCATGATTGTTTTTTGCACAGTGTAAAATAATTGTGTACTCTGTATCCTATTTTCTTTTGCCTGAAATATATAACGTGTTTCAAGTTATACTTTTTCACACAATGTGAGTAATGTCGTCAAATCTATCATTAGGCTTTGTTTAATGTATAATAAGAACATAAACAACGATAATCTTTATTAAAACCAGCTCTGCATATAATTGTAAAGAATTCTCTGGCAGCTTATATAAACTGTTTTGTTTTGATTAAAAGACAACTAGTTTTAATTAGAAGAGTGTGTTTGCCTTTAAAAATAAATTACAGGATAATATTACGCCATTATGTGTAGTTCTGTACCTACTAATTGTTTCTACGTCGAGATTGCCAGCAAGGAAATACTTAATTGCAGCCTAGAGTTACAAAATTACGCTTTACTCAGTAAAACTTCGTTTCTCTTAAAACTCAGTAAAAGAACGTTTTAACGTTCAAAATCTAGTCGCAGTCTCATCTCGGCGACAAACAAATGTCAAAAACTTGTCAAAATGTAGGGAAATTAGAAGTATTTTTTGACAGATTGAGACTGAGATCAGACTGTGAACGTTCTTAAAATTACGAGAATTGACCCTCTGATTCTTTTGAACAAACAATTGACAAATGTAAACATCTTTAACATCAGTTCAAGGTTGTTCATTAGTTCAAAGAACTGATGTTGAACAAATTATAACAACTTCTTAAGCGCGTGGAAATAATTGTTGAAACAACCAATACTCAGATTAATTTAAGGAATGTGGACGCTATATTAAGGTTATGGGAATGTCAATCAGCCGGAGCCACTAAACCGGCCTTTAGCATTTTCATTGGCCGAGACTATTTTGAAGATGCATTTCGTAAAATTGTAAATGTGAAAATATATTGTATCTATGAATAAATAAAGTCTAAAATGCCTAGGGCTGGTTATTAATTTATTAATAAATTTACAAACCACGAAGCTAAGTTGAAAATTTTGTGAAAAAGGTCAAGGTTTCGCATTTTGGCGCTGGACATTGCATCCAATTGGTTTCTGATGAGACTGTAGCACATTATAAAGTGCAACCTCAAAGTCTCGCAGACTCATCGCAATCTTATTTAATGAAAATAAAATCTGTTTCATGTCTATTTATTTGGTGCAATAACTTTTAATAGTTACAACCGTAACTATTAAAAGTTATTGCAACAAATGATTACCTACGGATTCCTAATTTAGTAACGTGGGTGTAGGAGTAGCTGTGGCCTTTAAATATTAATATATACTTGGCCTACCACAGCTATCAAACCTACTTATCTGATACGATGTGATGGCTGATGTAAAGAAAATGGGAATTCTTATAAACTGCAGTACCATAGAAGATTCTTATTCGAATTTTGTTATAATAATCCCATTCGGTCTCCACATCAACTCCAGAATCAAGACAAGATATTGCGACATATTTCCACAAAAGTAGGCGAATTACAAAAGCATTTTGAATATATTTTATCCTCATCGACAGTGGAGGTTAGTTACCAACCGGTCTGCTTACGTCACAGTCTGTTGAACCGTTGAACCATACAGCGCAGACGACCTCTGACACCCGTCGCTTTCCTTGCAGAACATAACGTCTTACATTTTAGGTCACACTTTTAGTATAGACGCGTTTTTGAGCACCACGATGAGTTTACAACGACATAAAGCACCAATTATTGTCATAATCATATTCATAAATATTATCTAGTACAAGGTTATAGTGACATAACAGTTTGTCGGCACCAAGATGACACCTCATTATTTTATATAACTATATAAATATTTACATTCCATTGAGTGGGTCAAGTTTTATGCGTCGAGAGATTAAGCGTTTGCTATGGGCTTAGCCATTTTTTTGACCTTTTATTAGGTTTTCAATCTGGGATAGACGTAGAGTAATGGGTTTTAGCGGTCGTTTATTTATCATTAGGCTTTGAAGGAAGTGTTTTATGGAGGAGACATATCTTTTCATGGTTGGACAGTACAATACGAGTGTCGTAAATGTATTTATGTCTAAAAGCTGCTTGCTGTCTTTGTCACTAAGATCCGATAAAAGGTAACGTCATAATAAATTTGCCTGGCCGCGTGAGGTGAGGCTTCGTTGACTTAACCCCGTTGTTACCTAAGTCGTTCTTTGGCATGTGGTGATAGAGCAATGATTGGCAATGTACATCTATGGTTCATATTGCATATCACATTTTTTGGGTCTATATATTCTGTATTTATTTTATATGTCAAACACTTTGTTGAGATCTACTCAAATACCTATAATAGTTCGTCTCCATTAATTAAAATGCCGCCTACCCATGGTCAAGTATGACCTCTTCTAATAAATTTATTACACATCAAATCACCACGTGTGACCCTCAGCTGTTGATTGGTTTTTTATTTAAGAGCCCTTGTCTATTTTAATATAAGCAGAAGCGGATATGGTGATACCTAGTCGATAAAATGAAGATGTTACAGTAACATTTTATCGATGATCTGCTTGTAAATACCACGTGTCTTCGTAATGCCAATACATTCATAGATTTGATCTTTTATATGAACTTTATTGGAACGTTCGAGATCAGATGCACGGATGTACTCATCGCGTCTATCTAATATTTGATTGCAAAGAATCTGTTGCTTCATTGGCAACGTGATTCGCGGGACCATTGCGAAGATGCCTTTTTGGTCATGGGAAACTATCAAATTGTTACCTACTGTTGTCAGAATCTGAATAAATAATCTTTGAGGGATGCGCTCGTGAAGTTTTCATACAATTTTTTTTTTAAACTGTAGTATAAAACTATTACTTATAAGATAGAATTAGTTGTTTATGAATGATCAGTCTATCATTATTTTTGTATGAAGGAAGACTACAAATATAAAAACTCAAATGTTAATTTAAACTGTTTTTTTACCTGTATTGATAGTATTGGGCATGTTGCAAAATATAATTAAATTTTAAATATCTACATATAAGAGTAAATCAAATCCATACAAATAAATAGTATACTTACTATTATATTTGTTACCTTTTCACGCCTAAACCACTGAACGGATTTCGATAAAATTTGTCCCGGTAGCACGTTCCTCTGGAAACATTTCCGACATCCGCGCGGGCGCTAGTCTCAAATAAAAACCTATTAAATAAAAATTTAAGAAATTTTGTATGGAACAAACTGTTAACATAACTCGGGTGAAACTAAAAGATGCACGACTTGTTGGTTATCTTTTGATGACGTAACGATCGTGTATAGTCTAGGCGTGAATGATAACAATCTTATGTCTCAACTAACTCCGGGTGTGCAAGAGAGACACAGTAAATTTTTAATTTATATCTATGGATATACATATGTATACTAATATTATGCTAAAGAGTTTGTTTGTTTGTTTGTACGCGCTAATCTCTGGAACTGTCAAAAGGATGTAAAAAAATTTTTTTTTTCACTTCTTCTTTTTGGACTTTTACGAGCCGAGCAAAGATAATAATGGAAGAAAGAACGTGAAATTCATAGTGCGGGCAGCCGATGCGCTGCGATGTGGTGGACGGGGAACAAGAAATTTTACGCAGACGAAGTCGCGGGCAGCAGCTGGTAATAGAGATAAAATATTATAGATATCATAAATATATGATACAAATTACCTTGTCAGTGTTATGCCCATAATAATCGGGGTTAAGGCTTCGACTTATCCGTGGGTTCTGTCATGTAGATTTATCATTACACGGGTAAGGAGTCGATGTTTTATAGTTTTCTTTTAGTAACGTTTCTAGCGTGTTTTTATCACGTTCTACATTTCTATAGATCTATTCTGTAAAAATCTCACCGTGAAAAGTTAGGTGAGGTGAACTGTCATTCCACCTCATGCTAGTGATTGATACAATTCACAGCTCACTTCACCTAAGTTTTTACGGATCTTTTTACCGGGTCATGGTTTCCAAAGAAGATAGGACTTCGTTGGTGCTGGCAAGAGGTCGAGAGAAGTGTCACGGGGTTTCCTATAAGAAACTCTAGCCCAAAGTGTGACTATAGTCTTGCTACTTATATGAGGATCCGTGGAGCAGACGGCTTCTTGTCTTTGTCCGTCTATTAACAAACTGTAGTGTAATCTTACCAAAATCGAATTCTTTCCATTTAATTAATATTTTTCTGCAAAATTATGAGAAAAATGATACAAGACCAAGTTCTGTAATATCTGTATTTAATTAAAACGAAGCAACCACTCTGTCAAGTTCGTCCTCTGTGAAGCAGAGCAACATGAAGCAGTATACTCGACGTCGGTCAACATGACTATCGAATATCGGAGACAAGTAGTAGGAGTCTTCTTCCGGAGAATACCGTTCTGCATCTATTCTACATAACTAGAATCAAAGCATACATTAGACAGTGATTACAACGAGGCATGAGCCTCGCAGTGGTGGCCCCGACTTACGAGTTGTAGGTCGTAAGCCCACCCAGACAGGCACTTAACTGTGTGTAAATCATTTCATCACCACTGCTCTCAAAACGGTGAAGGAAAACATCGTGAGGAAACCCTCATGTCCTAGAACCAAAAATTCGAAGACATGTGATATCTACCAACCCGCACTGAGCCCGTGTGGTAGATTACAGCCCACTCCATCTCACAGAGAGGAGGCCGGTAGTGGGAACATTTTAGGCTGATTTATGGTATGAGCTTTGCATTGGTGCGCAGTACCTGGGTGCCCACCGTCAACCAAATCGCCCTGTCGTGAAGTCTGTTCTAAAAGCGTTTTCTTATGGTTTGCAATATCGGCATGTCGACAGCCAACGCTAATGCCATGTAAGCTCAATAACTTGCAATAATGACCATCCCAGATCGTTTTGCATTAATTGAAGGTTCATTTTAATTCATAGTAATTCATTATGTCTTCACGTACGCAGCAATTGACGTTGGTCAACCTGGTGTCAAGGGCGGCTGAGGTTGGCTCTTAGGTCCCAACAGGAATTTCTCAGGAGCAGCCCGGAGTCTGAATTCGTGCCCAGGTAATGGTAATATGCTGTACACACTTTATATACTTTGGTGAATACATGCGTAATACCTAATATTGACTTGATTGTCTTTATTTAAGGTTTACCTAATATATTAGCTAGCTGCACCCCGTGGTTTCACCCGCATAAGTTTCAATCCCGTGAGAATATCGGGATAAAAAGTATTCTATGTAACTATTAATCGTGGTTATAAACTATATGTGTGCCAAATTCCATCCAAATCCGTTCACTAGTTTTGGCGAGAAAGAGTAACAAACATCCATCCATCCATAAAAACTTTCGCGTTTATAATATTAGTAGGATTACATACATAAACTCATGCCTTCTTTATGTGGGAGTAGGCAGAAGCTACGGAACGCCACCTACTACGATTACATACTCCTTTTTTTTTCTCTGTTTCATTTACGTTCATACATCTAGTCGGATTACAAGTTCAATTGTATAAAATAAACAAACCTTTCTATTGTCTTTATCGTAACACGCCAGCTCCTCGAAATGACTGTTGATTCTCTCTTTCGGGTATTTGAAATATTGTCTTAATTCGGTGTAACGACCTAAGTGCTAGGAGAAATAATTTAATTAAGGTTATGTAATTTGTGACACTCTTTTTCTTGTGTCGTCAAGTAGACAAAGAATAATATTTCCTCACTTTTATTTGACTACCCACTTCACTAGAAATCTTTTGTAAAGTTAGATGTTTGTTCATAGATTATGTTTTTGAATTAATTTTACCTCGGCGCTTTTACCCAACTAATTGAAATGTTTGAAACTCAAGCTCACTCGCAATACAAGCACATCGTTGCTAAACTTTAATAACCTGTAAACTAGGACATTGTGTACCTAATCATAAGTCACACTGTAAGAAACAAAGTGTATATTGTTAGGTATGTTTTTTAATTAATTACTGTAGTTATAGGGTACAACCCAGATAACTGTCAATACTATTTAGGCTAATATTATGGTAACTCAATTGATTATGTTTATTTTACCTCTGGATATAAAGAGCCACTTTTTCTTATTGTGTCTTGAGGAAATTCATTTGGAAAAATTCTCCTTAACTCTATATCTTCACTGAAACCAATCAAAGTATGTACATTATACAATATTTTATTGGCTATTATCCCAGTTACTACTAACAGTAACAGATAAAATCAGAAATGAAATTATCCAGAAAAGAACCGGAGCTACCGACATTGCTTGCAGAGTAGGTAAGCTGAAGCGGCAGTGGGCTGGCCATGTTTGTTTTTTGTTTTATTTTTAAAAAAAAACGTTGCCCCACAACATTTAAACTGACATTCACAAACAGCCAGACCCGGAACAACTACCTGTAGCCAATACAAATATTTGTTCCGTGCGGGAATCGAACCCGTGACATGCGGCGCAGCAGTCAATCGCTCAGCCACTGCGTCAACCGTGTCGTCTATGTTTGTCAAAAGACCGATGGCCGGTGGAGCAGAAGAGTCCGGAAGTGGAGACCGATCGGCAAGCGTAGCGTGTAACACCCTCCAGCTAGATGGACCGAGGACCTTAAGGCTGCCTGTCCATTAAAGCGGAGCGAGGCTGCGGAGCGGAGAAACGGAGATATATTACCCAATAGGATTGCATAAAATCATAAAACCTCCGCTCCGTTCAATCCTATTGGTTAATATTTCTCCGTTTCTCCGCTCCACAGCCTCGTTGCTGAGTCAGACTGGATGCGGAAGACGGAGCACAGGGTGTTGTGGCGCAGTCTGGGAGAGACCGATGTATATCCGCAGCGGACTGCGATAGGCTGAGTTGATTGATCCCAGTAACTTAACAATTTACTCACTATGTGTAAATAACACAGTTACACCTCCGGATCAGACTGTTCAGGATCTATAAAACGAAATAACGAATTAAAATTTTCCAGCTGTTAAAAATCAATTTTCCAAGTTCATCAAAATCACTTACTAAATACGTAACAAAATAACATGATATTCTTAACATTATGACAGATATTGTATTACAATATGAAACGTCAAATAAATAATCAAGTATGAGCAGTAGGTAAACGCTTATAGACTTGTGAAATGCATATGTCGTAAACAATATTCAATAATATTATTGGTGAGGTTTTACGATATATTGCACATGTTATTTTAATAAGATTTTCTGGCTTTGCCATAGACCGCAGTTCTCTATAATTCTTTGTGGTAAAATAAAACTACTCATCCTTTCAGAGTCTGGTTATGAAACTTAAGTTACTGATAAAAAGTATCTAAAGTTTATGATTAAGTATATGTTTATCTATTGAAAAGTTCAACTCGTCACGTGATCAGAGGGCTGGCCTATTTTTTTGCCTAAGAATCAGCATTGCCATACAACGTGGCAATGCTGCCAGCCATTTGGGCACGTATATTATTGACAGCGGTGCGGACGAATTTTTTGATGCCCTTTGATTATTTTCCCTGCTTTTTATACAATGTGTAATAGAAACCCTATTGCTAACCTTAAGCACTAAAGATAAAAGCTGGTATAGAATACATAGTTTCAAGTCAAAAAAAAAAAACTATGAATTGATACCAAATTTTCGGTTTCTTAAATTCAAATCACAACAAACGTGTCACCGCACTACGTAGGTTAATAACTTTCCACGTTACTTGCCAATATCACGATAAATCTCTTCAGTAATTTTGCGCGCCTAGTTTGGTTTCTGGTATCAATGTTTTAAAAATTCTCATAACTTCCGAACATGTAGAGGTATAATTAAAAACCCTTCAAATATCGTTTGATATCATCCAAAGAAGCAGTGCCCTTGGTACGTATATACCCTTTCTGTTACACATTGTATACTTGTACATATTATTATTTATGATTGTTTATTTAGGTATTATATAATACTTATATTGATAACGCTAAGAAAATATTGAAAAGTAGTATAAATAGAAAAACATATTTTTGTTCCTGAAAACAAGATGGTATTTTCTAGGTATTGTAACATAATGTACATACTCACAGTTATCTTCATTCATTCCTCCAGGTCAGACAAGCATTCCGTTACCGTTAGGCGCTGATCTGACTATTCCTCACGACACCAGGCCACGTTTTATCCACAATCAGTACACAGACACAGCCATTAACTTTAACATAGGACTACGACGATTTAATGACATTCAAGGGCTGGAAATTTCGCTCACATTGATTGATATCATTTTTCCTATAAACACTATACTTTTAACACGAAATAACTATAGATTTAATTGTATTTTATTAATATATTTTATTATGACAGTTCTGACAACGACGTATAATACGTCGCCATGACAAGTTTGCTTTTAAATTTTTATCAGCCTGTAACTTTTAGCTGAAAATTTATTCATCCTTCTACAAAACTAATGCTGGCCATCAGCATATTTCAAATTCATATTTTCTACATGGTACTATTCTACGAGTTCACCTTATAGATCCAAGCAATGCAAGGATCAGTTCCAGTTTCGTCTCTAAAGCGAACACAGTAAATAGGCCTGATACTCCAGAGCCATCTATCCAGGGAACTCTTAGCGTGTCCATCTTAAAAGACTCCGGTACTTGACGGACTCTCGGTACACCTCCGTCCTCCGACCTCCGTACCAGTCGGACCGCTGGCGCGCCTCGCCGGAGCACTCTGAAGCACTGAACCTCCTGTACCTATTGGGCTGTGCCTCATCCGAAGGCCGCCTCAGAAGACCCTCCTGATTTACTGGACCGCGCCTCAACCGAGGGCCACCTCACCTGGCAGGCTGACTGCGTCCCCGCCGTGCCTGCTCTCTCCTGCTGCCGTGCTGCGTCCTACTCCTGCCGCGTGGGCCCCCTATGGATACCCTCCGTGCCGCACACGCACCAGCACCTGACCTCACCTGCACCTGCACCTGCTCCTGCACCTGCACCCGTCACCGGCACCTGCTTCGTGTCGGTCTCAATCTGCAACTCCACCACAGCCTCCTCAACCCACCTATCACTCATCTCCATCCTTCCTCACCCACTCACTACACACCACTGACCAGTTCATCTCCATCTTTTATATACCTTATTAATAAATCTTTAATTAACTTCAATTTCCCTTTCTTTATTTTCTTACTTTAAAGTTAGTTTCTTGTCGCTACACGACAGTATCTTACCTTGATACTGCTGTCTACCCTTATTGGTAACTAACTATGGCAGAATACTCAGAAAATGCAACGATAGTAACAAAACACTCACCAATAAGTACCTACATAATTTTAAGATACCAATTCCTTTAATAAATTCAATCCAATTTGCGTTTAAAATAACCACACTCGAATTGCTATCATGTTTTCGAATGTCGCATGTTTTACTTGTTGCTTGTAATTTAAGAGCACTTTTATTTTACATACGAATCGGGACAGAGAGGTGTAAATTAAGATGGAACAGGCACGCAAGACGTGATAAGATACACGCAGGCCTCCTAACTCAGTTTGGTAGTAATCACAAAGCCATACAAAAAATACAGGGTGACAGGGAAACTCGACGTGTTCCTTGAAAGGGTTCCTTGTACTATAGGTCATTAGCAATAAATTAAGTCCAGTGAACTAGGGGTCAAAAGTCTACCCTTTCAAGGAATACTTCGAGTTTCCCTGTCACCCTGTATATTTAAGCCTCGTGGAGTAGATGCATGATTTTGTTTATTTTGAACTTCAATTGGGAATGTGTTAGAACTTGCTTTAGTTATCTAAACAAATAAATAAAATTGAAATAATGTTTTTGTTTGTAATGTCAAAATAATAGCTTTTTACTAAATGCATATGAAAGTATATACGGTACTTATAACAAAGTCATTTTTTGTGTCTGTCTGTTTGTTTCGGCTAATCTCCGAAACGGCTGGACTGGTTTTGATAGGACTGGCAGATAACTGATGTAATAAGGAATAACGTAGGCTACTGTTATTTTATAGAAAGAAGTAGGGTGCCGCGCAAAAAAATTAAAACCCATAAAATCCAATTTGTTGTCTGACATGCACGTGAACGAAATCGAGGGCACAGCTAGTTACAAATAAAAAAAAGCATTGCAATGGCGAGGGTATTTAAGTAGGGAGTAAACCTTCTCATAATTGACAAGGAGTGAGCTCACCGATAACAACAAAAAAAAAAAAATTTACTTGTTTGTTTGTTCCAATTTGACCAATTTTTGATGAAATTTGGTATGGGGATAGTTTGAACCCCGGGTAAAAACATAAGCTAGCTTAATATCGATATACCACGCGGGCGAAACCACGGGTGGAAGCTAGTAAGACAATAAAACCATAGATCTTATATACAGTAATGCATCTTCCCGTACAATACCTATCACCTTTCTCAGTAAAGATGAAGTTACATCTTCCATAAAAAATAAACAAAAAACTAAACCCAAACAGTATAAACGTAACACATAAACAACAACAACATTAAAATTCGGAAGTTGCGTCAACAATAATGAGTTAACACAGGCGAGCAAATCAATAAAGAATGCATATCTAACACGATTAAGTATGACAAATGTTTAATTATTAATTCATTTACGCAATCTTCGGAATTTATTTGTATGTTATTTACTTGTTGCCCTTGTATATATTCTTATTATTATGTAAATCTATAATAATATAAAGATAAAAGATTTAATTTTTTTATGTTTGTTTGTTACGCTGTCGGAACGGATTTAGATGTAATTTGGCACATGGGTAGACCATAACCTAAAAATTAGGACATATATACTTTTTATCCCTATATTGTCACGGGATTGAGGCTTATGCGGGTGAAACTGCGGGGCGCAGCTAGTATTAATACGAGTATCCGGCGAATTTTTGTATTGAATATTGTACCCCGGCGCAGTGCCTCCGCGCGCCTGTATGAGTGGCGCGCGGAGGCACTGCGCCGGGGGGAAGGTCCGCTCCCGCGGCAAATTGCGGCGGAGTGGACGGATCTCCGGCTCGATCTCATGGCGACATGGAAAGAGCGACTGTCGCAACCCAGCGCAGGGCACGCCGCGATTGCGGCGATAAGACCCCTCTTTGAGGAGTGGCTAGAGAGGCGCCACGGCGCCCTCACCTACCGCCTGACGCAGGTCCTCACCGAACACGGAAGTTTCGGGAGGTTCCTGCACATAATTAGGCGGGAGAAAACGCCCGGGTGTCACCATTGCCAGGATCGCCCAGAGGACACGGTGGAGCACACGGTGGAGGTCTACCCCGCTTGGGCGGAGCACCGCCGTGTCCTCGTAGAGGCGATCGGCAGCGGCGGCGGCGGCCTCTCGCGCCCGGCCCTGGTGCAAGCCATGGTCCGGAGCGAGAGGGAGTGGGAGGCAGTCGCCTCCTTCTGCGAAGCAGTCATGCTAGCGAAGGAGGTGGCGGGACGGATGAGGGAGAGAGCCCCCCGTCCCAGCCGCCGCGGGAGACGCTCCGGGTGTCGGGAGCCGCGTGACGACTCCCGGCCACCGTAGGCGCGGGCCTGCGGGCGGAGAGCAATGGGTAGCTCACCGCCCGATCAGGACCAGGCCCGTGCCGGACGGCGCGTAAGTGTTCCACGCGCGCCTCAAAGAGATGGCAGCATCATTCGAGGGGCCCCTTAGTGCCGAAGCCTGCCGTGTCAGCGGGATTGTCCGAAAGGGTTACCGCTACCCCGGAACATAAGGGATAAGGGGCGAAGGAAGGAACATGGGTGGGTTTTAGTCAGTAAGAGTCTGACACTCCCTTCCGCTCCACCCAGAGCGGGATGGGTCATTTGATGATTTCCCAACAGAAAAAAAAGGGGGTTTAGAATCGTGTACCGACTCCATGGTAACAGGTTGCAAGTCGATTTCCCTGCCACACTGCATATGGGTCGTTTTGTAGCTTTAGCATATCCCTAAGAGAAAAAGGTGTGAATTTATGTAGGTTAGTATTTGTGTATCGACCTGCAGGTAAAATAAAAACACAAAATATTTGGAGATTTCTTGAATTTTAAATTCCCAACCATCATCTAGAAAATGGCGTCTGAGTGGTCCAAAATAATAACATGAATACATTTTTAAATGATTTTGTTTATAAAAATATTTAAAAATGTAATTTATAAGTATTTAAACGAAATAAAGGAATATGAATAAAACAAAGGATAAATCCTAACACTTTATTACAACATCAAATAATTCTTCTGTCGTTGAACCTTGTGTGGTCGTCACTGACTCGTGGCTGGTATCCATTTGCGTCGGCTACATACTTCATAGAATAGGGCTTTCCTTTAGAGTCGATGTACCCGTACTCCCCTCGAACAACTAGCGAGCGACCTTCAGGCCCTGAAATAATTCCGCCATCTTCCCTTCTGTAGGTACCATCGGATGTTTCATACCTGTTAGAACAAAGTAAGTTGAAGTAAGTATATACTGTTACTGGTATTAAGAAAAAAAGGTCCCCCTGACCAGCCATAGCGGCCAATCAATTACCTGTAGTCACTCTTCCCTCCCTCTATTTGACACGACCGGAGAGAGATCATTATGTTTATTATTGACAGGTTATCAAATAGTCAGGTCAAGTCAGGTATTTTTACAGTTGGGTAACGAAAACATGGAAATAGAAGACATTAAAACGATGTTACCAAATTCCTCTCAATGTTTTAATTAAATAACTGCTAAACAATCACTAAATAATTCGGTAATTATTCTATTCGTATAGTAAATTTTACATTTAATTGGCGAATACATGAGGCAATGTGCAAACTATTTAAACTTGTATATGTATTATCCAAAACTTCAAATAGGCACACACGGCAACACGTCAAGGTATACATTTCCAGTTTTGGCTGACCTCGCGTTGTATAGGTTTTTCGTACAATCAGAAGTCAGCTTATACTGGTTATGCATAGCTTGTTGTGTGCCGTGCGTACGCACGAAAATGTCTGATTATTTCTTGTATTTGCTTGCACATAGGTACCTACCTATGTGCAAGCAAATACAAGAAATAATCTGGTCATGCATGATTTCTCAATAGATAGAATTGCATTTCGTTACTCTCACGCAAAAACTATGATTATTATTAGAATTCCCGATGGGCAAAGTTCAAGTCAGCTGAAACACTCACTAATGTAGGTGCACTTAACATTTTTGATCAGTAGTTCCGAAAATGATTTATTGCATATGCATGTTTTCCAGTTCTTAGTGTGATTATATAAGAATTATAAAACGGTATTTGATTGTGTAAGTTTATTATACAATGACTCTTAACCTTAGATAAATAATTCCAAATTAGTTTTCTGATTACATACTCCACTTGTTATGCAAACCATCATCATCAGCCTAGCCTTTTCCTAACTATGTTGGGGTCGGCTTCGAGTCCAACCGGATGCAGTTGAATACCAGATTTTACATGTTTGTGATGAAAAGAATGAAAAGATTGTGGAGGTCTCCACAATCTAGTTACTGGTAATTATGCAAACCGTTACGAACGTTATTTTGCGAATAATATATCCTTAAACGTCTTGACAAACTATTTCGATTTGAAATTTATGTAGGAAGGAAGTAATTAAGACCATGAATCTAGGTCCGTATTAAAGTACACCTTCAGTGTGTTAAAGCGGATAATCCACGCCCCTAAATATTATTTACTGATGTTAATATTACAACATTTCTAAAGGAAACCACTTTATTTGCAAAATTTGTTAACACATTTTGCAAATACAACATCACAATAAACACGTGTTAAGTAGAAGGGTAAACACCCTTTTACTTAACACGTCTTTATTGTGATGTTAATATAATGCTAATCAAATAATTGTGAGCGCTGTGACGACACCGGCCGCGGTAGTTGCGTCGAGCTAAAAGGAAGTATCCAGTGCAATGAGGAATTGAGGAATGCTTTGGAGGGTGCCATACACGGAGAAAACAAGAATAGTACGACCCTTAGGCGTGGCTGTGATGGCCACTAAGCGAGGACTACAGTCAACAACAGATACCGACTCAAAGATGCCCCTCCTCCAGAGAATGGCTACCCCACCATGAGGTCTTCCTCTCAAGAGGCCCTCAGACGTGTCTACAGCCGATTTACCAGTATATTAAAAATCAGGGCTTATTGTTACTAACATTGGAATATCATGGGAAAGCAGCCAGGTCTCTTGCAGGACCACCAAATCAGACCACTTACATAAATCCCTAATATTATCTACTGACCGTATAGCCGACTTACAGTTAAAGCTAATACATTTAAGACAACTGTTAATAACATTAGTACCCATGAATAACATGATTAATTAACTTTAACTGTAAAAAAGTGTTATGACAATTTACACATAATATCATGTTATAGGTACCTAGAAGGTAAGGTTCTAAAAAACGGTGGTAAAACATATATAACCATTATAATTTATGGCATAATTTGTTTTATGTAAATATTATGTTGAAGAAAAAGCAGTAAAAGGAAATAATGATAATATATTTTCAGTATCTATTTAGCTTTCAGTATATATTAAAGTTGAAACAACAGCCGATCTATTCTGTAAAAATCTCACCGTGAAAACTTAGGTGAAGTAATGCTAGGATTTGACACTATTGACAGCTCAATTCAAGTTCACTTCACCTAAATTTTCACGTTGAGATTTTTACAGAATGGATCGGTTGGATTTAATACTTTATATTAAAAACAATACTTAGGTACTTGACGATATTAACCTGTCATATTATATTCTCCGTCGTGTGACCTTGAATAACATCACAGGTTCGGAGATTCGTTTGTCAGCAGCTATTTTAGACGGTCGTAAAAAACTAAATCAGAAAGGTAAAATATTTAAATTAATTATTGGCTATAAAATCTCTTTTTCTTATTTTTTCTAAGACTATAACGGATCGTCACGACAACAATTATTAATTGGATATGTTAATTATGTACTTCATAGGTTTGCTTTGTCGACGTCATGACCTTTTTGTATGATAGGTTCTTTATTATTAATTCATCATCATAATCTGCCTAGTCTTAATCCAACTATGTGGAGGTAGGCTTCCAGTCTAACCGGATGCAGTTTAATACCAGTATTTTACATGGAGCGACTGCCTATCTGAGCTCCACAACCCAGTAACTGGATAATGCGATACCCCTTGGTTAGACTGGTTGTCATAATTTCGGGTTTCTGACGCAACGACTGTCAAAGATCCATGAATGACCGCTGGGATCAACGGCTTAACGTGTTTTCCGCACGGAGGGGTTTCGGTATGTAAATGTGGTCACCCATCCACGGACCAACCGTGACAAGCTCAGCTTAACCTGATCGATCGACCCGTGCGGCTGTTATTACTTAGCCAGACCTCTTATTTTTTAGTCTTAGGTATGTATATAATTTTTCAGGACTAAATAATATTATTTTCTTGTAAGGAGCATGGCAAAACAATTATTATTGATTGCTCAAATATTAACTCCATAATAACACATGGTTGCAATTAGTGTCGAACTTGGCAATTTTTAAAAGCTATAAGTACCTACGAATCAGAGTTTCCCAACCTATCTACTAAACTTACCGATTATCTACTATTTTTAATTAAAAAGTTAACAAATAGCTGTTATAAAGACCTGCATAAAATAATTAAATATTCGAAATAGGTGGGTACGCTATTATGTAGCAATTGATATTAATTTCCAATTTTCTAGGTTAATGATCTAAATTAGCTTTCCGACATTAAAGTTCAAGTCAAATAATTTCGCCGTTAAGAAATTATTGAGCCATAAGCCTCGAAAGTCGAGAAACATGCTAGCATTACATATCACAAATGATGTATGCCAAAATAATCATACCTACGTCGCAATAGGGGTCATTATCACACTTACTCGAAGCTGTACGTGCCGAATCCATTATTGTTGTATGTGAATTTTTTTATTTGCCCTCCAAGGCAACTAGCTACCGTGACAAATACCATAAAGACCATAGGCAGGACGTAGAGATGAGCACCTTTTACCTGCGCAACAAAATACCATAATGTCAGGGCCAACGGGTCAAGCAAACTACGCTTTTTATTATAATAATACTAGTTACGTTCGCCGTTTTGCCAGCGGTTTGTACAAAGTTATTTTGCAAGTACTGAAATGATTTTGGTATTTATGTAGCGAAATTGTTGATGGGTTTTGGAGTGAGCGATCAAACATAACTTGAATTTATAAACACATACATACATTAATACGTACGGCAGAATATCAATACGTGATATTCTGCCGTAAGTATTAATGTATGTAGCGGGATTGTCCGAAAGGGTTACCACTACCCCGGAACATAAAGGGCAAAGGAAGGAACATGGGTGGGTTTTAGTCAGTAAGAGTCTGACACTCCCTTCCGCTCCACCCAGAGCGGGAGGGGTCATTAAAATTTGATGATTTCCCATCCGGAAAAAAAAAGTATTAATGTATGTATTCATATTTATTATCAATTTGGACTTCTAATTTAATGCTACTGAAGTATTAACTGTTAGTGCTTTGTGCAAAAAAAAAAGAAAATAATTCAATGAGATAAACAACAGGCACAAAACTAATCAGATTCTCAGACAAACGCTCCGTGATAAATATATTTATATATTATATGAAGATGAGAATGACCATGAAAATAGGTATCTCCACCAGTTATTTAGGAATATGATTGAAGACTGCTGTAGAACTCTAAATGTTACATCCGTGTCCCGAAGATGAGGTATTATTAGATAGATAATATCAGATATCGATAATGAACTGACTTTAAAATAAGTCTGTAAGTTTGTAGGCATCTGACCACAAAACAAGGTAAACTTAAAGCTATTCTATGCATTTGCGGTTATAACTAGACACGATAATGGTTTTTCTGTACAATGTCGATTTTAAATTAGTCATGGTATGGTAATGGTAGTATGCCCATGATCATAGGCCGTACTTATATTGACCTTATTTCAGTAAGGGCAACTTGTAGTGTTGAGAATCCTACAGGCTATGTAGGTAGACTTTTAGTGTGAGCTGTTACCTACATATTTTACTCCTAAATGTGAATCCTGAATTCTAGTTTTAGGCTCTAGGTTATGTAACGCCAAAAGTTATTAACATGGTAGATGTCATAGCAAAAATATAGCTTTTTTATATCGTAGAATTTTGTTTCGATCTTTTGTTTAATTCTTATTCATGCGTAAAATTCCAAGAAAGCAGTGTTTTTTGTCTCCGTGGACATCCCGGATACTGCTTGAAACGACCATGTCAGATTTTACAGCGGGTTTTATCTTATTGTTAAAGACAAATGCAGTTTTATGATAGATACAAGTCGTAAAATGCAAATATCTAAGTGTAATAAAATAAAGCGTCTAAGAGCCTTTTCCTGTGTTAATTTATAAAGCCCAATAAGAAATGACATTGAAATTTATATAACGCACGACGGCATGATCCATTGATGATGTACAGACGCCAGCAGGTCAAGCTACCCCAAACTGTCAAATTTTCCCAATCAACCTTGAACCTTAATGCTTCAGCAATAAAGTTGAAAATCTATTAAAGAAATTTGACAGATTGTAGTAGCTTGATGTGCTGCCGTCTGTACAATGACGACTTATCGAGCTTCATTACAGTTGAATAGGTTATATGTACGGACAACCACTACATTAAGTACCTAATTATGCAGCACCGTGAATGAAGTTGCATTGGCTCTATGCCTCTATATTGTTTATCCATTAGTTGGACCTGTTAGAGTGATTGGCAGAATTCTGAGGATGCTGATTGCCAGTAATAAATATAGTTATATCAACAAGGCATGAAACACCTTACTTTGTTGACCCAGTGCTTAACATCGCGAGTCCTGCGAGACACGGAAGGGTTTCGATGTATAGAGGACAGCAACATTTTATAGTTGCTAAACTAAAACTATATTTAGGCATTATAAATTACCATGTAATCAAACTTATTACAGTCCTGCCGTCGAGAGAATGCGTTCTTGACACCTGTCAGTCGGACAATTCTAATAATGACCAAATTCGCGAAACACGTATTCATTTGTATGAAACTGACACATGTCAAAAATGCATTCTTTCGACGCCCGGACTGTAGTGTCTCACGTCAAGAAAATATGGATATGTGATAAGTAGATAATCAAGCAGCGGAAAGAATAGTGGAGTAGAAAATGGCAGAGTTGTACAGGCTAATCCAGTACTAATGGCTGGAACCAGAAAGCCGTCGTAGATGAAGAAAGAAGATTCATTATAAAATCGGTTAGGTAAAACCTTTCTAAGAAATCATACAGGAACGATGTTAAGTAGTTATAATAAAATAATATTCTTAGACATTTGACAGGTAAAGATAATTCTTGGAGACTGTATTGAGTCATTAGTTTATTGCCACCTACTCGATAAAAATAAAAATGACTTTATACCCGTTAGTAGGTATTTATTAGCTACATTTTTAAGCGGATTTTCAGTTGTTCTTTTTTCTGTTTTGTTGCAGACTTCTGTCTTGTCCCGTAGTAGTGATGACATATTACATAGATTTTAGGTACTAATAATACATTCTGATATTGAGTTGTTTGTGAGAATTGTGGCTTGGCACACTCAAACAACATGTATCACCAATTTTATGTAGCAAGATTCCATAACAAGAACGGATTGCTTCACACAATATGACACTACAAAGCCTCGAAATCGAACCCATGGTTATTCTTAGGCTCTCAAAATCCGGATTTCGTATCCAATAAGTTTATAATACGACAAATTACATAACATAATTAACATATGAAACTCGTTTATTTGTACTTACCATGTTGGGCGTGTTCTTCAACAGAGCGTATCTAAGTGGACTGTGAGTTGGGGACAACTGCCCACACTTTATATCCAGTTCTTCAAGAATGTCATGTCTGGACTTCATTCCATAGTACAATGCCACGTCAAGGACAAAAGGAGTCATTGACACTGTTACATTATTACGCAAACGTGGGAAGGACCCGACGATTCACACTGTGTCAGCTAAACTGCGTAATTATTCGCTCCTGTTTTACTGGATGGCATTGGAGTCGCAAGTAGAAGCAATAAATCTTTTTATTTATGTATTTGAACTTGACAGGAAGCGAAAAGCTCGGCTGTGCATTGTGACCCTGACGACACTGCTTGGATTACCCACTTGGAATATGGGTTCGATATGTCGATCTTAGTCATTACGCAACTGCATTGCAATCAAATTAATTTACCTCGTGTAAGAAAACAGTTCTGGTCGCATTGTTCTAATAGAAATGCTTATACAGGGTGGCAGCGACTTCGACACGCAACCTTTTACCATGGATGCAGTACATGATTCTGAATGCTGCGGTGAAATTTTTCGACGGTTATTTAAAAAAAAGCTGCTTCATACAGTTTGACCACGTACGTAGATATCGTAGTTTTCTATTAAACAGCTGTTTGTTTTCTGATAACAGACGAAAAATTTCTACTATAGAGGTCTCGAATCATTTGCCGAATTCACAGTTACAGTTGGCGCGTCGATATCCCTGCCACCTTGTATAGTAGTCATCTTTTATAAGCCACTCACTTGCTCTTTGGTCAATTCTGTTCTAAATAAAAGTTGACAGGGACGAATATAGCACTAACATCAAAGTTATTGACTACTTCATAAGCTTGTTAAATTAAAGAAAGATTTATTGACAAAAAGGAATAAAAACATATCCTTGATCTTTACAAATTATTAAGCTTCGATCAACTCTATACCATTTGTTGTCAACGTGGTTATCTTTTATTTTTCACATAAAACACTTTTATGGATTGACATGAATAGAAAGATAATATATTACCTCTCATTATTATTCAATTCAGTGTTAAGGACTTTATAGATTTGTTTACGAAACGCAAGCGATGGTATATTCATTGACTGGGTTCTGCAGATGGAAAACTTGATGCAACATTATCAACATCATTATCATCTGCCTAGCCTTTTCCTAGCTATGTTGGGGACGGCTTCCAGCCTAACCGGATGCAGCTGAGTACCAGTATTTCACATGGAGCGACTGCCGATCTGACTTCCTTACTTGATGCAACATATATGTAATGTGAGAGTAAGTATGAATTCATGAAGTGATTCATGACATAGTTATGTCACTTAGTGGTTAGAAAATAATATTTATCATATTTTTAGAGACTTCTCCTGCCTCTGGATCATCTATGGATAGATAAGTATATCTTGTCCCTTATAACTGCCCCGTTGGTGTCGTGGTCGTAAGCGCGTCTCCTGAGTGTGTTGTTTTGGGTTCAATTCCTAGGTCCGACAAAGTGTTATTGGGTTTTTCCATTAGAGTTTTCTCAGTAACAGCCCCGAGTTTGGAAGTTGGCGGTGTGATATCCCCGTGCCTCGGAAAACACGTTAAGCCGTTGGTCCTGCGCCTTTACTCTCTTCGGTCGTGTCGGATTGCCGTCCCATCGGACTATGAGAGTGAGGATAAAGGAATAGAGAGTGCACCTGTATCTGCACACACATTTATGCACTATAATATCTCCCGCACCGAAGGTCACAGTTGCGACCAGCCGCCATGACCTAAATACGGTCTGGAGGACCATTTTTTTAATTAACTTTGCTTTGAACACATTTCGTCTTTCTTAGGGCGTTCTCAATCCTAGGCAGCGTCGATTCTATGACAAGATAACACGACATATTAATTAATATAATATCTCCAACAGTTTCGATACAACCACGTTTACGCAACGCTAGCGCAGCGTCTTAAACTTAGTGCGAAGACATCATTATTCTCCTTCACGCAATTATACGAGAGGCGGCGAATAAGTTTGAGTCACCCTGTAATAATAAAATGTAAACTACCATACTTACAGTTTATTTTTGATCTCACCCGGTTTTATAATAGGAGTGATATTTATATTAATGTTCCTCGCCATTCAGGTCTCTTAACGAGACAAAAAAAAAACCTTAACGGTTCCATTGAAAGGGTCAATGGAACCGTTAAGGTTTTTTTTTTGTGCATTTTATATTTTATTAATGATCACACTACATTCGAATAACATTTTTATACTTTTATTGATAAGTTTTTTAATGTTTTCAGGAATAACTAGAAAGATAGGTAGGTGGTTAGTAAGCTTGGTGTGATTTTAATGAAAGTAGGACCAATAACACCGATGCACAAGTAAATACAAAAACAAAGAGAATATTACTGTATTCTCGATAAATTCGATCTTATCGCCTTCGTGCCATCATGCCATATCTCTTTATATGTATAGCCTAATGGGACTCCCCGTCTAAAAATCTTGTGATGGGGTGAGAGTTTTACAGAATAGACCAGAACCGGCAGCTCTTGACCTCGATCTTGCTTGATGTTAAGTTGCTTTCTTCCACGTGATCCAGATTCACTGTCTATTAATAATTCACCTCCCTTTCTGCCGAAATGAGGTCATAATTAGCTTAGTAATTAATTTGATTTGAGCTTAGAAATTAAAAATCTGTAATTTTAAAGCCAATATTATTGCCTGTCTCTGATATATGTTCAGGATTACCTTCAAATGCCAAAAAAATAACCTACTCATCAACTCAAAAACCAATCTGTGTTTGCTATATGTTTTTTTTAAGTTATGTTTTTTGATGATCTCACACTACGGAATTATTTTTGTCTAAAAAAACCGAGCAAAAATAAAATGTTTGAATAAAATTGACGTTTGACTGTTTTTGTATGAAATAACTGTCAAAATTGCAAAATTATTCCTCGAATACAATTATCAGATGATTGAAAAAACAGCCCTTAGTTCAATAATTGGAGTTCGTTAAGTAATTAAAAGTTATTAAGATCATTTTATGCATTTGCAGGCATTGCATTTTACAGGTTCTTTGTAAACTATTAGTATTTATACCAGCCACCCCAAAAATCATTGCTTCGGTTCGGTGTTTATTGTTAACTGTACACAGTTAACAATAAAAACCGATTAACACACTTACTTTACTTTACAAATATTGATAAAAAATGATTCGATAAATTCCAGTATTTCATGTACAGACGCCAGCAGGTCAACCTACCCGAAACTGTCAAATTTTCCCAATCAACCTTAAACCTTAACGCTTTAGGGCCCTCGCCCACGGGCGACTTTTTGTAGCGATGCAGTCGCGATGCTCTCGCGCGTAGCATCGATACAGACGCGAAGCAGTCGCTAGCTGTGTGCCCGCGCCCACGGGACCAGATTCAGTCGCGATGCAAACGCGATTTGGTCGCGATGCAGTTACGATACAAAAATACCTTGGATCAGTACAGTTGCAAGATGGACTCCGTTGAGGCAACATTAGTCACAGGAAGACGCGAGTCCCATATTACAGGACGCTCCTGAATTGCCGTAATAAAAGTTTCAGTGTCAAATGACTCCATTTTACGCCTGTGACGGACAATAGCATGCACTCTGGACCTGTCTGTGTTGCTCGTTGCACTGATGCCGATTCCCAATCACGCGCCGCGCCACACTCCCTCCCCCCTCCGTTCTCTCTACCGATGTCGTCCGACGCGGTCGCGCGTTTGTATCGATACAATCGCGATGCAGTAGCGCGTTGCAAATGCGACTAACACGCGTTAGAAGTGATGCTGTCGCGCGTTTGCTAAACGTGCGACTGCATCGCTACAAAAAGTCGCCGTGGGCGAGGGCCCTTAGAAAAAAAATGAAAATCTATTAAAGATATTTGACAAATTGTAGTAGCTTGATGTGCCTTGTCTGTACCTAATAGATAATTAATACTCCTTACATTTGCTAATAGTTTACATTTTTATGAAAATTTTGTTACAAATTAAGAATTTTAAAAACTGCAGTGTTAATCGGCTTTTGTTGCTGACCGTACGAGCTAGATGAGACAGGCTTAGACGACCGATATAAATGATCTTTTCCCAGCAGGACTGCTATCATATGTATACACACATATACATACATAAATTCACGACTTCTTCTCAAGGGGATAGGCAGAAACTACAGAACTCCACCTGCTACGATCCTGACATACTCCTTCTCCTCCCTCCCCTTCCTTCGTTCCTCCTTCCTTCTTTCAGCTAACATATATTAATGGTTTAATTTAATAGATGTTTTTACATTAACATAACTGACCATTCTAGGTTTATAATTCACACATTTGCCTCTCATTAGGGAATACAGACATTATGATGTTATATCAAAGATATTTTTTAATTGTTCTCGTAAATCTATGAAACGAACTCGTGATCCTGTTATTAAGTTCTAGTTCATGGTTCCGCATATCAATATTTATGAGATTCGTCTAATAGACATCAAGGTTTTTAAAACTAAAAAGGATCCTTTGTCTATACATAAAATATATTAAAATCGTAGGCAAATCAATATTTCGCTACGATTTTTTATTTATCATCAGTAAATATTTATGAAAGAACTAATGAATAATTTCTACGAGGTCTGGAAACGATTCTAAAGCAGAAAATATAGTTTTTAGAATTCTTCCTGTTTGTCTGAATGTATTTTCCAGCATCACACAAATACCACCGGACACATTTTCTTCGAATTTTGCCTAAATTTTCCATATAAGTTTGGTCAGTCTATATGCTAAAAATTTCACGCGGGGATGCTATGTTCATATTCTTCTATAGTTTACCACAAATTGTAAAAAGACGAACCCAAAAGGTTAGAATTCTTATTTAATTATTTATGTACGTGTGTACATAAATAATTAAATAAGAATACTGTGTAGTAATATTAGTATTGAGTGAAAAGGTTCTGCTTATATCTTAAGAAATTTCTTAAAGCAGACCTGCGAAAGGAGAAATGAAAAAGAAATGTAGATAAAAACTTTTTTGCAAAAAAAAAAACCGACTTCCAAAAAAGACACTACGATGTGAAAGTAACTTTAATTTCGGAAGTCGGTGTCGTTGGGTTCGCATTTTCGTTGTTTGCCACCGATTTCCGAAATTAAAGTTATTTTTCACTTTGTAGTATCTTTTTTGGAAGTTGGTTTTTATTTTTTGTAAAAAAGGTTTTATTTTTCACTTTTAAGTTGTAATTTTCACCAGCAATTTTGGTTTAAAAAAACGATGTGTCGAGGGCAACCCTCAAATTTTATGGGCCCCATAAAATTTGAGGGTTGCCCTCGATTTCTCCAGGATCCAATCATCATATCCTGTCTCGGTGACTATGTGACCACTTCAGAAGTATCTCCTTTCGAACAAAAAATAATTTTGAAAATCGGTCCACAATTGGCGGAGTAATTGCGTAACAAACACACAAAAAAGAAGAACATACCGTCGAATTGAGAACCTCCTCCTTTTTTGAAGTCGGTTAAAAAGAAGAAAAGTATTTCATTTTAGATAGTTACTGATTTAACCTTTTAAATGATTATCATCACCTTTATGGAGCGGAGCTATGCAGAAAATCATGACATATAAGAAAGGCTATTTTAGTCCAATTTCAACAAAGCAAATAGCTTATCGGTTCGACGATTGCTTTGCAAACCTAAGTTCGATTCCCAATCATTTATATTTTAAGTGCTTCCTTTTTGACATTTTGTTATACTATTATATGACGATTCGTAGAACGTACACAGAAAAAACATAAAGTAAAGGCCTCTTCTGTCATCTATGGTTAAATTAAAAATAAAATAGCTTTTGCCCGCGGTTTCACCCGCGTGGATTTCGGAATATCCCATGGGAACAGTACCGGGTTTTAAAGTACCCTATGTGTTAATCCAGGTTATAAACTATCTGTGTGCCAAAGAAGAATGGCAGTTCTGGTATCGCTTAATTTCAGAAGCGTTCAAGAATGAAAGTATGCAAAATATATGAAACAATTACAGGGTTTTACTTTTTATGCTTCTTTATTAAGTCGCATAAACAATAAAAAAGAAGAAACGAATATTAAAAAAGAGTCGCGGGTTGAAGCTAGTTTTAAATAAATTTGAAATCTAATATTCACACACACACACACACACATAGACAGACACACACACAGTGGACAGTTTTCCACTTACTACACTGATTTGAACGGCACCTAAGCTATTCCACTTATGGCACCGAAACCAAATTTTATTGCGGTATAGTGGAAAATATTAGAAATATTATTTTACCTACAAGCCTTGCCGGTATTAACCGTGATTGGTTAAAACTAACATGCTTCTATCTTCGCCAACATCGAAGCATTGCCTCCATAGCTTAGCATTTTATGGGGAGTCACCCATGCAATAAAAGAGTTGTTTACAGTAAAAGTGACTCCTGAGCATGGAATAAAAACCATTTAAACGCTACAATCAGACTTACTA
Source organism: Apamea monoglypha (assembly GCA_911387795.2). Classification (NCBI taxonomy): domain Eukaryota; kingdom Metazoa; phylum Arthropoda; class Insecta; order Lepidoptera; family Noctuidae; genus Apamea; species Apamea monoglypha. The sequence goes on from OU426918.1 coordinate 10,510,348, forward strand.
GAGAGCGCACGCTTTTAAAATTCAATTTAATTATTTTATAATTTTTAGTGCGTTTTAAAAGCGTGTTTTTTGTTTTTTTTTAAAACGTGGAGTCAAAAAAAAAAAACAAAAAACACGCTGTCGAACTGTCTATCTGTTACCAAGCTGTATCTCATGAACCGTGACAGCTAAACAGTTGAAATTTTCACAGATGATGTATTTCTGTTGCCGCTATAACAGAATAAAATAAATATTTAAGTGGGGCTCCCATACAACAAATGTGATTTTTTTGCCGTTTTTGGCTCGACATTAATAACGGCAACAGTTAGACGCTTGAAATATTCACAGAATATTTAGTTGTACATTCACTTTAAAAACAAATAACTAAATTTAAATAAAATAAATATTTAAGGGGGGCTCCCATACAACAGACGTGATTTTTATAGATAACATAAATAATAGATAATATAGATACTATTTTATAGGTACGGAACCCTTCATGTGCGAGTCCGACTTGCACTTTGCCGGTTTTTTAAACTAGGTACTCGTACATATTTTTAACTTTTGCGTCTAGTATATTCTTCATTAAGTGAATAAGTGTAAAATCAACGAAGTTATGATGATTAGGGGAGGCCTACTAAAAAAATGGAGGGGTTTACAAGTAGCCTTTAAAGAAATTTATTATCCACCTCCTGGCTCCTATCCAAATCAATAATCCAAACCTATCGATGTAACCAAATTTTCTAAAACATTAACCGTGAATCGTGACCAGCGAGTAGACCCTGAGTCATGTTAAGAACTTCAAAGCCACTCCGCGACTTGTGGCTTGAATGCAATTATCGTAATATTAAAAACGTTCACAGTCTGACCTCAGTCTGAATCTGTCAAAGACGACCTGCGTGCCTAGCGTGTGTTGGGTTGCTGGTAGGTCAGGAAGTATGATAGCATTAATTAGTTAATTATTTGATTATCACACATATTCTTTTTTAAATTCGACCTTTGCCATTTCATCCATTTTTAAATTCGACCTTTGCCAACATTAACGAGTGTTTCATCGACACCTTTAAATATTTTTTTAGGTTGTGCAACTCGTTAGATTGCTGATTAAATGAAGACCTGTTCGACCTAATTTGTACGCAATTGGTCCAACTTTCCTGACGAGGCTTTTCCTTCATCGATGTCAGTAATGTCCAAGATAAACTCATAAAGTACACATGAATTGAGAAAGTCACATTGGTACTTGCCCGGATTTTAACCCACAACCTCATGCATGAGAGGCGAGGTCTTAACCGCAGGGCCATTACGATAAACAATTCTATAAGATAAATAAGAAGATTTCGGTCGTGTCGTTCGTATTAATAACCTTTTTTTTTAATTAAAATAACCTGTTACGCTTCTTTACTAATTTTCTAAGATATTCGTATATAATTAGTTCGTTCTAAAAATAAGTACTTATTCGATATTCGAACAGTCGTACGAATTATGTTGTTTTAAAAAATCATTCAGCTCCTGTCGTGCTCTTTCAAACTTCCGGTTTAAGGCAGATTTTTCTAACGTGAGGGGCAATTTTCGTAATTTTAAGAACGTTCACACGAACTGATGTTAGTCTAAAACTGTCAAAAATACCTTTAATTTCCGTACATTTTTGACAAGTTTTTGACATTGATTGCCGCTGAGATGAAATTGCGACTAGATTTTGAACGATTCTAATTACGCGAATTGGCCTTCAGATGTTGGTTTAGCCTTGGAATAAAATTACCTTCATGGTTTGGAAAACAATCAGAATGATTCCTCGCATAAATATAATATATCTGGCGTTGAAAAAATCAGCCCTTAAACTGTGGTTTCTTTTGCCGAAACCGATGAACGGCCACACAATGACGGATGTCCAAATACAGAGCGTTTTTGACACCTTGATGTCAAACCAAAATTAGATATTTTTATAATTGTCGTTATAAGATGACGTAAACACTTTCGTAGAAAACCAAAGTTTTAGTCTACATAATAATAAATACTGCGCTGGTTTGGTTGTGTTGGTATATTATGGGTGGGTTTCGTTTGTTTACCTCATATACAGACACCAGCACGTCAAGGTACCCCTAAAGCTAAATTTTCCCAATCAACCTTGATCCTTAATGCTTGAGCGATAAAGTTGAAAATCTATTAAAGAAGTTTGACAGATTGTAGAAGCTTGATGTGCTGGCGTCTGTACATACCTTAAGTAATACAATAATCAGGTAATTTATAAAGAAAAATTAAAATAAACTTACTGGTGGTGTTAGGACTTGATAACCATTTTCGTCAGCACGGTAATAAACTTCAACTCGTTTTCCATTAGTGTCAGTGTAGTAGAACATGCCATGGACTTTCACATATTGGTTTTCTGCCCCAGCGTTGATCACGCGTCTGGTTTCTTTTCGTCCTATGCCATTGGACGTCTCAAAGCTGCAATTAAACACACAGTTACAAAAGCATACACTATGGTAGGTTAAATGGTGTTAACATATGCTAATTATTGTTCAATCAACCAAACAACTCAGCCTATCGCAGTCCACTGCTGGACATAGGCCTCTCCCAGGCTACGCCGCAACACCCTGTCTTCCGCCTTCCACATCCAGTTTGTCCCAGCTACTAATTATTGTTGGTCAATTTTTATCAAAAACACCCGTACACAAAATACGCGCATTGATGTGGAGTTGCGGACACCAGCCCATATTACCAATAGGTAATAATAAATTTTTCAATGTACCGTGTCTTAGGTAATAACCTAAGACACGGTACATTGAAACATTTAACTGAGCTTTTAAAAATGTGTAGCTAGTTCAAATGAATAAAGTCTGGATCAAAAGTTAAAAAAAAACTTATTCCTTTAGCAAATTAATGTTATGTTATTTGACATTTAAAAAATCTCTTCAACACGAGAGACTTTAATTTATTCATAAAGATGTTATGTCGTTAACATTCAACTTAAATTGACTTACCTGAAGTTGTAGTTGCCTGAGTCGTCATTTTCATACTTGTAGCTGGTAATTTTAGCTTGAGCATCGTCAGGGATGACAGCAGCAGCTGCCAGTGAGACCAGTGCGCACGCGGTGATTATTCGAAACATTTTGAACGTTGCTTATCTTCTATGCTCTGAGAATAAGACTGGCTTGAAATAATGCGCAAGGTCGGTAGTGTGAGCAATAATTATGAATCTACGATAAAAACATAGATTATAAAAAAAATCTTTTGGTAGAATAATTATACTTACATTTAAACAACAAATGCCATCTTTTAAAGCGTGCGTCTTATAATTATTGATCGTATTTTTTAATGTAATTTTAAACTATGAAGGCTTTTTCATCATACACTTATGACTGTAACAGTTAAAAACACTGAAATGATTAATTTGAATCTAAGTATCCCTTAAGCTTGTACATATTTAAAGCCATTACATAGGTATAGGTGGGTGTAGAATCCTGTAGATCCTGTATTTTAGCTGATTATATTATTACACTAGTACACTGGCTCATCATCACACCAAGCCTCCTAGTGCAAAGATTGTTTCACTTTCAACCTTTTCCCGCTATTTGTGGTGACTGGCAGTTGACATTAATGACAGCTACCGTTCGTTGTTTGTTTGAGACAGTGTTTCCATATTTAATTAATATATAGGTATTTCAAATATTATAAACTAAACTTTCTTTTTTTCTCGTTTTTCTTTTTTAAGACCAACGTTGCCCCACACTAGGAATTTCTCCTGTATCGTGGGTGCGTTTACAAACACTTAAACTCACATACGCAAACAGCCAGACCCGGAACAACTACTTTATTAGAAAAGGTTGTAAAAGGATATTAATTAAACGTTTGTTTGCCTCCTGATAAAGAAAATGTATTAATTTAATTTTTGTTTATGCATTGTCTGCTATTGAAATATAAACTATGCGGATCAATTTATTCCTGGATCCGTACTTAGTTAATGCAGAAATAAAATTAGAAAATAATATTATATTACAACAACAACAACAATAAAGTAAAGTAGGTAATATAAAAATTAAAAGAAAATAAAAATAAAAACAAGCTTTTATTACTTGTTAATAAAAAAAAAACTAAAAAGTTAAAAATAATTTAAACCTGATAAGAAAAATACCATTGTACAGGTACTTACTAAATATTTTTTTTAACTTTTTAGTTCTTTTTATTAACAAGTAATAAAAGCTTGTTTTTCTTTTTTTTTCTTTTAGTTTAATTTTTAACTTTTAAGTATTTTTGATGCGACATTGACTACCGTAGTTTGTAGCGCGTAGCAGTGTTTTTCCGCTAATGAACGAACGAACTTATTTTCCCAAAGATGGGGTCACATATTCACGTCCAACAAACCACCACCACTCACCACCCATGATCCGGCAAAGTAAACTCTTCCGTCACAGACCTAGAGTTTAGAGCGCGCAAGCCCCACCTCGACGTCAATTTATTATTATTATTAAAACCAGTTTGCATGACATCGTTGTATCGGCCTCACAAGTTTTTTTTGCTAACATACAGCCCACACCAAATTGAACCTTAAAACAACCATTGTAAGGAAGGAACATATTGGAAGAAACGAGACGGACCATTTGCTAATGACCCAAGCGATAAGTTCGCTCATTTCAACCAATACCAACGTTTATCTAATAAATAAATAAAAAAAAAAAAATTGGTTTTATTTAATTAACTTTCTCCTTTTTTTATTGACTGATTTTTTGACCATAAAATTAATTTAATAAAAAACAAAAAGTTAAAAGCAGCAAAACAATATTCCTCAGTTGGGGTCGAACTCACGTCGCGTCGTCTAGCTTACATCAGTAGCTATCGCAGGCGCTTAGGTACACCAATTAGCTACCTTGTTATAAGAATAAAGAATAAAGAATAGAATAAGAATAATTTATTGTTCAAGAAAATACAGTTAATGCATTGATTCCTGAAACTCACACTAGGATTCCCTGTGTCGTGAGTTCCAGGCTCCTTCGCTCCGTTTACAAGTTTTTGTTACAACTAATTCTTAAATAAAAAGAATAATTAATTTTTTAATAATTTAAAGATAGTACTCGTAATCTTAAAACAAGGAATACAAAAAAATAAAGAAAATAAAAAAAAAAAAAAAAAAAAAGTAACAAAATCAAAATAAGGAGATTGCCCAAATTGCCCAAATAAATATAAATTAATATATGTATATATGTTATTATTTATATATATATTCATATATATATTAATAAGTTATTGATATGTAAAATGTGTGTGTGGGGGTGTGTATTTGTGTATGTTTGTATGTATATGTGGGTTACATGCATTTTTAGGATAGTAAGCTTTCGGTTGAGTCATAGTCCAGTGTAAGAAGCCATTTAGTTAAAGTAATTTTACATTTGTTACGTGTTAGGTGCAGAATTTTATGTTGGTCGTTGAGTTTCGCGTAAATGTGTGGTCCCATGAAACTGTAGCACTTTCTGCCGATTGTTTTACGGCATCGAGCCTTTTCCCAATAAACCCGATATATGCGCGATGTAAACTAATTAGTTGTGCCGTGTGTACTATTTTGTTAATCTATTGATGTTTACCGCATTTTGATACTACTAATGGAAGGTCACGCTCTGTGTATAGGCCATTTTACCTTCATGTATCAGCTTCCTTAAATTACTTCCTACTTGTAGCTACGTATGAAGATACTGATGCAATTTTTAGAGTGTTTTGAGTAGTATAACCCTGGATCAAATAAATTTATTTTATTTCTTTTCTTTCTTTCATAACAAATAATTATTAATCTAAACAAAAAACTTCCCGGAAAGTGGCCGTAGGACTACCGTCATAATCCAAAGCGCGACTTCACCCACTGTCGGGTATAGGCCTCTCTTTTCTTGGGCCCACGCTCTTTTTTTTTTCTCCCGGTGTGGAATATCCTCATGGATGTCCGCCGCCCTGGCGTGGGTGGCGTTGTCTGTCAGATTCTTACTGACTAAAAACCACCCTGGTGTTCCATCTCACACCTACGCCGGGGGTCGCAGGAACGTACGATCCTTCCGCAACCCCCGACTGGTGCCGGGCCCGCCACTGCGGCGACTGGCCCGCCACTGCGGGCTTCCTCGGGTCAGGGGGAAAGTGAGGTGTTTGACTCCTACCGCGACGTCTAAGAGGGGCGCGTGGAACACTACGCGCTGCCACCTCGAGTCCTGATGGAGGGCGACGGACGTCCCCAAGTCCGTTGCTCCTGGACCCATTTAGGCGGGCTGGAAGAGGGCGTTCCCCGGTACGTCTGCTGCGGGCAGGCTGAGTGGACGAGATCTCCCTCCCCCTTTCCGCAGCCTCCTTCTGCGAGGCGACTGTTTCGCAGAAGGAAACCACCGCGTCCCAGGACTCTTCGTTGCCGACCATCGATTCGATTACGGCCGGCAGCGACAGGTGACTGCCTACTCCTGAGATGAGGGCACGGCGCGGCTTTTCCCAAGCGCCACACTGCCAGCGTATGCTGCGCCGTGTCCTCCAGGCAGTGCCCACGCTCCTGTGCCAACGTCATCCAGATTTTGCCCGCAATGGTAACAATGTCGTCCGCCCATCTTCCGAACAACCGAAAACTTTCTATTCATTTTAAATTATTTACCGTAGTTAAGTAGATATCAAACTTAATTTACATTATTCTATTTTTCACAGGTTATTTGTTCCCTAAACACACAAATTTCCGTTGTGTAGAAATAATGAAGAAGATGTAGGTAAAGAACGAAATTAAATTAAATCACTATATCCGTAGGAGCGTGCAAGAAAATATTCATATGAAACAGTTGCCCTATAGGCATTGTAAATCATTGCTTGCATTTAACCTGTCAAGGTTTGAAGTTAAATTGATACCAGCATTACAAAAGAGAAGAATAAGAAGAAGAAGGAAGAAGGTGCGATCTATAATAAGGCTCATAAAATAATTAGCACATCGCAGAGGGGCAATTCTCGTAATATTAAGAACGTTCACAGTGTGAACAAGATTGGTATCTCTTAAGTAACGTAGTTTGAATAACGGTTGACCTTAGGGGTAATTCTCATAATTTTAAGAACGTTCACAGTCTGATCTCAGTCTCAATCTGTTAAGAATACCTCTGATTTTTTTACATTTTGACAAGTTTTTGACATTTGTTTGTCACCGAGATGCGAATGCGACTAGATTTTGAACGTTTTAAATTACGAGAATTTGCCTTCAGATGAAAACCGTACGTTTCTAAAACGATACAGAAATTCCAAAACTTCCGAGAAATATTTTGGAATACTAAAATAGGGCTGAACAGGTTTTTAAAAGGCTCATGCACAAATTAACTGTTAGTGTACCTATTCTGGGTCACAATATTCAAATTTCTAATTTATTTATCAATAATCAGATTGTACAAGAACAGATTGGACGGTAACCCCCAAAACAGGCATTTGCCTGTATCCTGGGGGTTGAAATTGCGACATTTTCAGAGAGAGGTATTGATAGATATTGATTATCGCATAACAGGAAAACACCACTACTAACTAAAATGAATTAGGTAATTACATAACCAAACTAGTAAAGTTCAAGTGTCATTGTTTAGCGTGATGTCCAACAATTGATTTATGATGTCACATAATAATGATGAAACCGTGCCTCGCATTGTCGAGCTAAGATTTCAATAGTTATGTAAGGTGACAGATGGGACGTCGGACCAAAGGTAACTGGCCGTCGTGAATACGTCCTATGATTGGATTACACGCTGGTATTGCACACACGACTCATATTGTAAAGGGTATCAATTATTGGGCATGATAATTATGCTGTCTGCGTCTTTTCTCATCTTAGCTATTCCGACTGTAAGGTGTCATTATTATTATTATTCTGGTATTGAGGTAGGTCATTATGTTATTAGTGTTGTTATAAAAAATGATGCTGAACGCGTATGCTTATGTGATTGAATCACCAACATCGAATTGACGGCTTTTGTGATGTCTTGGCGCATTCTTATCACAAAAAAACTTTATTAAATAATTTGTCGTTCCCAATCGAAACTTAGGAATTAAGCAATCGGGAAGTCCAAGTTGGGATTCAAAAAGTTTAAAAGCTTGAAAGTCGAGAGCTTTTGCCCAGCTGTGAGACAGTGTAGCTTACAGCAACAAACAGTATTTAACATTTTCCGACTTTCTTAAAAGTTGAAACTTTAAACTGTTTTCAGTACACGTTAATTTCAAAGCTTATTGGAGAGACAAAACTATATTGGCAGTGAGGAGGATTCACTACATAGCTTCATTTGCTACCATCTACCGGTATACTAACGTATTGCGTTGGCATTGATCCCTCTACAGTATACATTCTCTTTGTTCATCGATTTTTTAAAGGCTACATCATACAAACATGGCCCTCACTTCGTATCTAGTGCTAATGACTTTGCATAGATGGCTCTGTATACCGAGTTTTCAGATACATTTAGGTACGTTTTGGACCTACTGTTTTATGGATAATAATTTAATATTTTTTTATTTTTTTTCACGATTCTATATGACATAGTAATTATACTATTTTTTATTTTCATTTTTATTAATTTAATTTATGTTGTGGTATTTTTTAAACTTGCTGGTCTTTAGACTTAAGATTTTTTTTTGCAATTGCGTAATTTAGTTCTGTAAATTGACACCATGTTCGGAATCACGTTTGAACTTTGGTCTAGAACATTAAGACCTGAAGGCCAATTCTCGTAATTAAAAACGTTCTAAATTTTGTCGCAATATCATGTCAACAACAATTAATGTCAAAAACTTGTCAAAAATGTAGGAAAATTAGATGTATTTTTGACAGATTGAGACTGAGATCAGACTGTGAATGTTCTTAAAATTACGAGAATTGCCCCTCTGGTATGAAACAGGAAAAGTTAGGTACTGGACTAGGTCTAATAGTAGATATTAGCATAGAGTAGGTAATAGGCAACTGATAAGGTGGTAATCTCATCTCATATGCAATTTATAACTATGTATGGAAAGGTGTTTTCAATATTAAGCTCTGCTAGTAGCTTGATTTCCCGTAGAATCTTATTTCAACATTTAATCAAACTTTGTACTAAACACAAACTTATGTTGCAACCATGCTCTTTATCTGTCCATCACTTAGTAAAATTACCTCTTCGTGTACATTTGACTAATGCTTCAATAAAATAAATAACCATATAATTATGATTTCAATGTACAGGAATAAGTCTGCTGCCAGGAATAAGCTATCTAATTTTTATGTTAATAAGGTCAACCATTATTCAAACTACGTTACTTAAGAGATACCAATCTTGTAACCTTTAGGTAGTTCTCTTAAAACGTCTGTTTATAGGAGTACGATCATAATTTATCTAAGTTTCAGGTGGTTGCCCTTAAAATTGTATGTGGGTTCTAAGAAGCTTAAGATAGAAATAATAATAAAACATGTTTTATTTATTTCAAAAGTGTGGTACCTAAACTGAGCGAGGTTTGACCAGCGAGATAATTGCGTAACACACTAAAAAATAAAAACCATTGCTACTGGCAATAGCTTTCATTTTGAGAGTTCAACAACATTCATTGCGATATTTACGATGTTGAGTGAAATTTTTCGAATATATGAAGCAACGATTAGCAATATCCTTAGAAATGATTCAGATTGTGATTGATAGTGTGTTATGCAATACGGGTACAGTCCGTGATTGCAAATAGATTTTGATATTGTTAGCTTTTTCATGGCTCTCATAAGTATATTTAAATGTCTTTGTATATTTCTAGAAACTGGAATTTCAAATTAAGAAGTCTGTAATCTTTCCAAACAACAATCAAATGTTGCCACATTGGTTTGTCATCCACCGTTTTGGGGTCCATCCTACTACTAGGGTCCGGTTTACTTGTCAATTCTTATGTAAAGCTTAAATTAAACATAATTACATCACCAGAAGTAGGTTTAGTAAAAGCCTGTCAAATAATGGAATAAACACGAATAATTCATTGGTCAACTGTGTGTATATTGCCATATGATTTATTTGTTATGGAGATAAATGACAACAACATTGTGTAGAAGTTGCTTAGGTAAGTCATAGTGTGTGCTAGAAGTTAGGCTGCCGCAAGTTAGCAACCTGTCAACCACACAGTATGTCATATTGGCAGCTGCAATTAATCCAATCGGCATCGGGTAGCAGCCAGTATTTTCAGATTTGTGTTTGTAAACGTATACAAATATGAAAATACGACCCACCTAAACACCAACCACACAACCACCTCCACAACCTGTGATAAGGTTTTTGATTAAGTATATCTTTTTTTTATATAATTATCTTTTTCTTATCTTTTTTATGTCTTTTTTTATTTTACATTACAGGTTTTTGTAGTCATATTTATCTGTGAATTTTTCAGTACCTAGGTACCTAGGTAAATCTATAATAATAATAATAAAAATCTTTATTGATACAAAAACCTTTGACATTGCTAAAGACTATACATAAAAATGGTTAGCTAAAGGTCATACGGACCGACGGACATAGTTTGACTGATGACAAAGCGTTTATAGTTATAGTTTTGTTTAGTAGGACACACTTTCAATTGATTATGAATGATGAGAACCATTGCTGAAATATAAACTTTGCCGCCCTTTAAAAATTAATACTATCAAATACACCGACGTGCTTATTAAGATGACTATAGATACATTTTGTTGTTATTATATTAATTGAATTCATACGCATTTTGATCTTGTAGTAAGATGCATAGTAATGAAATGCATTGGGTGCATAAACTTAGAAGCTACGCGTCATGCGAATGTGTGGGCCGACCCAATGACCCATGTAGCAAGCATACAAATGCATCAAATCGATAATTTAAGAGTCACTTAGATATTCCACCTTTAAATATTATTTATCGTTTTGATAACTATCATTTTGTTGTTGATATACCTATGTATAATTTTTTTTTACGTTGCCGCAATATTTGAAATTACTCCTGTATCGTGGGTGCGTTTACAAACATTTAAACTCACATGCACAAACAGCCAGAACCAGAACAACTATCTGTAGACAATACAAATATTTTTTCCTTGCGGGAACCGAACCTGCGACTCGCAGCGCAGCAGTCGATCGCTCAGCCACTACGCCAACCGTCGTCTTTTTTGTGTATTACAAAAGGATTATTTCTTCTTCATAACTTAATATATGTCTAGACTCTAGAGGGTTTAATAAAATAGTAACATTTTTAAATTTAGTTTTTTACTTATCGTTCATAAAAAAATTATAATAAATCACAGTAACAATCGTTATAGATACTTATTCTACGTGTAACTGTACACCTTAACTATATGGTAATAGGTACAGTCGTGCATGAGTATCGTTTGACATCGTCATGTTGTTGGGTTGGGTTCATTTAACCGCGGAACGCTTGTTGTTGGAAGCCCTGTTGTTGGTAGACTTGTTGGGGCTGCTGAGGCTGGGATGCGATGTACTGGAGGGAACGGGCGATAGCCTCTGGGATTGGGGGAGGAGTAGGGAGATGAGCGCCCTGGGGCTGGAATCCTGGAAGCAAATAAAATTGTTTATTAATACATCGTTGTTCCGATAAAGGAGAATGTTCCAAGTATCAGTTTGTCCGTTTATTTAAACAATTTTAATGAATTGTTTGTACCAGTCAGTCATACCAAAATATTGAATGAACTTGTTACTATATCGTGTAACTTAGCACTTTTACTTAATTGCCCATAACATTTGTTTCGTTCGCTGCAATTTGCGTTACACTCGTTTTACCGTAACTGATTCTACTAGTTGCAGAGTTCATAACACGATGTAATTTAATATTCGTATCTGAATGAATGATCAAATAAGCTGATGTTAATTACAACTGCAAGTGTAAAATTCTTCTCAAAACGTGTGTATATCTCTATTTACAACATTATTACTTTAACAGGCCATTAAATGTTCCAGCTATGAACACTGAGATTTAACGAAACCACTTAACCTGTAGTTTCGGTCAATGGGTTTTTAAATAATTTGAAGATGCTTTCGTCAAGTGTGCCAAATCTTTTCTCCGAAAAGCGATACAGCGAAAAGGTCTGTATCCTCAAATAAGGATTGAATTAAAGTTGTGTGTGGACCACCTACGGATTAGCTACTAAAGGTACAATAAAACAACACCTTATATAGAAAAGACGAAACACTTGGTTAGTTTCCAATTAAAATGAACACTTTAAAAGGAAATAGAGTTTTAAAATAGCTTTTGAAAAGTACTTTGTGACATTTGAAATGTTTCGTAATAGAAACTTTTTATTTTGTCTTTGATTGCAAGAGATTATAGGCTTAGTAAACTAAAATGAATTCTTTGATAACAGTTAAAACTTTTTTAAAAGGTGTGCAAAATAAATCAGATATCTAAAGAAGTATTTTTCAAAGAAGCTTCTTCATAAACTAAGGAACAAAGAACAAGACTCTTTCTTCAATTGGGGATATCGTAAATAAAAATATATATTACCGTTCTCATCAGCAGTGTAGGTGACAGTTATAGGGATGCCCTCAGGTGAAGTGTAGGTGAAGCTTCCCTGGGCAACTTGGGCCTCGGCGTCTTTGACTCCAGCGTTCTTCAGGTATCCCTGCTCCTGGGCGGCGATGCCATTGCCGGTCTCGTAGCTAAAAAGAAAAATAAATAAATATAATACTTAATGCTTAAATCTTAAAACTCAAGTTACCGACTTTCATGAATCTCGTGGGGATTAGGTATTAGGAAAAACAAATAACGATCGATGTCAATGTATTTCGCTGAATATGCCGACATTCGAAATTATTACCTTATTGTCTTTGTTTATTACCTGGCAAACAAATGAGTAAGTATGCATGACATAACAATTTCTGCAATAAGTACTGAGTATTTAGTATTTAAGCTTTAATGTTCATGTTGCAGAAAGTAGAAATGCACATTAAGAACAACCCGGTAGTGTCGACACTAATCATTACTAAATACATAGTTTACAATGTACTTATAAAATAGCAGTCATAAAATTATAAATGCAAGCTCAAATAAGATGAACACACGAGTTCCTTGAAATATGCTATCTTGTCCTATTATCAGATGCTTTATGGTTTTTCCTGTTAACTTTAAGGATTTCATAAATCACTTTAGGTTATAACAAACAAGAATCAGCCAGTGCTCAAGGCGCTCGAAAAGATCAAATCTAATTATATGTTTCACCAAAACGTTTTCAGGTCGTGCAATCATGATGCATTGTCAATCTATTGTCTTGGGAAACTTTTGTTGGCATACCACGTATGGTCATTTTCGTTACAACATTCCTTTTTTCGGTTTTTTGTTGCATATAGGCTAGAATCTGACATTTGCGAAAAGTTGTGAATTTAATTATTATGTCATATGAAAGTTTTCGAATTAATTCTGCATTTGACTTCTACGTTACATTGGATCTCTTAATAACGTCACATTATGTGATCTTTTATAATGTGTGTTCACACATTATAAAAGAATATTCCAAATCAAAAAAATATTCTACATTATAAAACCCATTAAGGATGAAATTAAATTTGATAGATGGTGCCCTGACATATTGTGTTACTAATAAAGTCTTGCAAGAGCATGCATCAGGTGAAGCAGAAAATATCAATGTATTCATGCACTGCTATAACACCTGAGCCGATTTGTTGCGTAATCAGGGCTTGGCTGCGAACGCTTACACAGATGCCTCCCACAAATTAAGCATTTAACACACTCCACACTGAAGGAATCCATGATCTCATCCTATTTCACAATCCTTTGACTGATATGGATGCATATTTTAGGGCTCATTAGTATGTACATTTCACAAAATTACCTACTTTAAACCATCGATATGCAATAATGAAATGGCTATGATTAACCTTTCGAATTTCATCAATTATAATTTTAATTGCTATATTAACCTATGTGTTAAGAATTCATGAATGAGATTGGATGAATATCGAGCTTATTTTTGCAAGTCGTACTCATTGTGTCATTTCATTTGACTGATATGGATGCATATTTAAGGGTTCATTAGTATGTAAATTTCACAAAGTTACCTTCTTTAAACCATCGATATACATTAATGAAATGATCATGATTAACCTTTCGAATTTCATCGATTATAATATTAAATGCTATATTAACCTATGTGTCAAGAATTCATGAATGAGATTGGATGAATATCGAGCTTATTTTTGCAAGTCGTACTCATTGTGTCATTTCATTTGACTGATATGGATGCATATTTTAGGGCTCATTAGTATGTAAATTTCACAAAATTACCTTCTCTAAACCATCGATATACATTAATGAAATGGCCATGATTAACCTTTCGAATTTCATCGATTATAATATTAAATGCTATATTAACCTATGTGTCAAGAATTCACGAATGAGATTGGATAAATATCGAGCTTATTTTTGCAAGTCGTACTCATTGTGTCATTTAAAATAATAATATGCGTGTCGTGTTTGGCTGATGCATTTTTAAAGAACATCTTTAAAAAGCTCTCACGTACTTTTAAGGTCAGACCTGACATATTTATTATGATAGATAGGTCACACGACAAACTTTATGGCCGCCATAAATCTTGGTGGCAGATTCAGTAAAGATATATATTTTTATTGTTTCACGGGAGATCATTTAATTTCACAACAATGATGTTTGACTGCATGAAGAATGACTCATAACTATGTTCGTCGTTCACAATTGGCGCCTTGTAAATAAAATTTTGCTCAGTTTACCTGTATTGGTAGGATCCATCGGGGTTGATCTCTTGTTGTTGTCTGACGATGGGAATGACTTGTCCTTGGTACTGCTGCTGCTGCTGGTACTGAGGCTGGAACTGGGGGGCGGCGCACGCGGCGGCCACGAGGACGGACAGAACGATGAACTGCGGGAAAAATTTAACAATGTTATCTTTGTGGATTAGCACATTTCGCCACGAAATTAGAGAGGTTAGGATTATGTTGAGCTTTAACTATAGGTTGAACTTATGCATAGTTACGGATTTTAATGCAACAAAATCAGTTTCAGTCTGCTTACATTATCTACAATTTTACTGAAGAACCCATTGCACGATATTTCCCTGAGATTTCAGATGCATTGTATCTATAATAGTTTTGCAAAGTTTATATGACAGTGACCTCGGTTACAAAATGTATCCCAAAGATCGCTCGTTTCAACATTGATACAGGTCATTTACATTTTTATGTCCGAATATATGAAACACAATTTTTGATGGGTTTCGTAACGAAACTGACCATTTTCATTGAAAGTGTTTCTTTAGCCTTGATGCTAAGCTTGTGACGAATCTTAATCACAAATTAAAAGTTTTAGATGACCTTTACAAACGGTATAAATTTTATTCGATATATTTCTCATTTTGTGATCGAATAACTAATTTTGGTAAATTTACATTTGGCGAAGAGGATTTCACAGGAAACATCTTAGGTACGTATGAGGAAGATGCAGCTTATAATTATGTTGCGATAAAAATAGGAAAACTTACTGACAAAATATGACGAGTAATTTTTTTGCCTACCTCTATGACATCAAAATAAAACAAGTAAATCAAAAAGCGAATGCTAACTAGAATAAATATTTGCTTCCCGAAGATAACAGTTGCATTTATGAATTTTCATCAACCGTTAATTTAAGATGATCATAATTTTATTCCTATTAGACAAGACAAAAAAACTAACTATGGCATGAATTTTGTAGCCACACTATTTTGGTATGAAAACAAAACTATTCTCATATTCGTCAAACATCAATTAGGTGTGGGAAATGTGAATAAAGATAATTGCTTTATGTGTGTCAGGAATTATCATACAAACGAGTGTATCATATCACCGAGCATTGTTCAAGTAATGACAAGCTACGGGAATGAGGCATTGTAGAGATATGACAAAATCTTGCGCACAGTAGAAACATATCTATCAAACAATGAGAAATAGGTAGTTGATAAATAGATTAGAGAGATCTTTATCTGTTTATGGGATAATTTGATATTGTTGAACTGTGCACTGTGATAGGAGAAAAAAGATTATTAATTAATTTGAGTTTAACACTAATTAATACCGAGGTATTCAAATAGAGCATTAATCTAATAACAGTTTTTATCGTATATCACTTTTCCGAGAATTTAATTGATTCGATGACCCGTAACACAATATTTACACTTAGGTCACTTACCGATCTCATTTTTAGGTTTCTAAAGAATGTAGGTTGATGTGCAGGTGATGATCTGCGTTGGATGTGTGTGGCTGGAATGATTATTGAGATCGACCGCAGCGGCTTTTATACGAACCGGCGTCAGCACACCTCGAAATTGGAGTACGATAGCGCGGGCGCAGCGCGGGCTAGCGCGGAGACTTCAAAGCGAGCGCAGCCGCCCGCCCTGACACACTCAGTACTGTACAACACATATCTTATTGTTTTATTGACATATCATCCATGTAACGATATATTTCATTACATGCCCATATCACCCAGTGTTTCCTTGTCATGCACCTGCTACACCTGTATGGCTTCACACCATGAGTTTTACGACATCGATAAAATTTAAGTTAAGCGCTGTTAATTTTCTAATCTTATCTATTATTATCCTATTAATGTAATCATCTTCTAAGATTCTGTTACGAACAGCGTATTAATTAATTTTAGTGAAGTTAACTCGAAATGCATTTATTGTTATTGGGCTTAGATTTATCATTGACATTTGGATATAAATCCGAATTTTGTAATTATTTTTTTATAATTTTCTGTATCTGTTCTTACCTGAATATTAAACATTGTATCGTCTTCTCAACCTTAAACTTTAAACATATTTCAGTTTCCATTATAAAATACTCAGAACATGACATCACGCCTTGTTTCCCAGAATGGTGAGGTAGAAGTGAACCCAAGTAAACGCATATTTCAATTCGTCAGTTATATTTAAGTCCCATATAATAAGGGGTGAGCCGATTGCTATCAACCGGGCACGAATCCAAACTCCGGGCTGCTACTGAGAAGTTCCATATGGAAAAACCAATTAAAACTTTGCCCAACCCGGGAATCGATCCCAGGATCTCATGCTCAGCATTAGCGCTTGCGACCACTAGACCAACGAGTTTATTACCTGGGCTATTCCCGGTAAGTAGGTACACTTACCTACATAAGTGCTTTTGGTTTGATGAAAATGAACATTATTGTAGTTTAGAGGTAACCCACATTTTTTAAGCTTACTCAATTACATTATTCAGTTATAACAAGGTATGGCATTTAACACAAGTATGATAGAAGAAACGAGAGGCATTTTTTGCCTAGCCTATCAGAATATGTTGCGATAGATCTTCAAACCGCAAACCAGACAGACGGACGACATTTTGGGAAAACCACTGACTAACACACATGATTTGATAGCTACTGTTGTTCTTTCCAACGCAACCTGGACACCTGTGAATCTTGAAGAGTCATACAAAACTAGTAGCTGTGGAAATACGGGAAGAATTGGATTCGTGTTAAGTACCTACACTTTACAGGTAGATTAGTATTGTGCATCATAGCCTGTAAAGGATGGTATTATTAGATTCCTTTAAATAAAATCCATACTTTTCTGGACATTTCTGAGAATTTTAGCCATCTGAATAAATGATCTAAAAAGTTGGCGTCAAGAAGAAAATCAGAGAGCAGTTGTGGCCCAGTGGTAACAACAGCGACTTATAAGTTGGAGGTCTTAGGTTCGAACCCAGACAGGCGCTTTACTTTTTATTTTATCACAACTGCTCTCAAAACGGTGAAAGAAAACATCATGAGGAAACCGGCAAGCCCTAGAATAAAAAATTCGAAGACATGTGACATCTACCAACACGCACTGGGCCCGTGTGGTGGATTACGGCCTACTCCCTCCCACGGAGAGGAGGCCTGTGTCCCAACAGTGGGAACGGCTGATTATGCAAGAAGAAAATCAGATTTCTGCGGTGAACCCTCGATGTGGTCTATGGCAGGCTGCGGCACATAAATGATAGGTTTAATTCATTGAATTAAGACAGTAAACAAAAACGGTAGATGTATGGTAGAAGAAATACTTCGAGGATATGAAAAATGGGCAGGAAGATGATAATTACTTTGAATAAAAATAAAAAATAAAACTACATTCTTCTGCTCTTTCTAAGCAGGATGCAAATCTTCGAAGATAGTGGTGACAGTGGTGTCGAAAGTATGTTTTAGATTTTAACATACCGGTCCCATTTTAATGTCAAAATAACAAAATATGGCTATGTCTTCCACTTAAAGAAGTTCAAACACATAAAATATTGATGGCACAAGGTTATTTTTGTAACAAAACATAATACGTTTTTTTATGTACTAAATTTATTCGTATTATTAACCTCTTGTTAGATAATTGCGTTGAACTATAGTTTAGGAACGTATTCATCGATTCTAATTTCATCAATAATAGATTATGTGAATATTTATATCAGGATCTTCCTGATATAAATATTATTATATTATATTCCTATTTGAAACATCACAATACGGTTTAGGAAATCATTGTGTAATGCGCATTATTTTAACAATCTCGTTCAGGAGAGTTGGAAACACTGTCACGAATCTATCGTATGGATAATAAGGGTCAATTTACATTGTGGCGGATGATAATGGAAGGGAAGCGCCAATTACGTACTTTCCTTCTTTAGCTAGTAAACCAACGCTTTAAGAATGCTTGAGAATTCTTTGGAAGACGCGCTACCCGTCTTTGTTCTCATGTCTAATTTGTTCATCACAAATGGAGATAAAGTTCAAAATGCAAAACTTAAAAACAATCATTCGCTTCCCTTCTCTTCCGTCTCAACGTAAATTGACCCTACTTTGTTCCTTAATTAAGTTAATAAAGATTATGCACTGGATGGCATTAACGTAACAGAGAGCTAGATGTCGTGAGTTCGAATCAAATGCGTTGCGCTATTGACCTAAACGCATATCATAATCATATTTAACTTAGGTGACTTAGCGCGAATACTATTAATTCAAAATCAAAATCAATATATTTTATTTCATATAAACCAACATGGGAACTTATGAAACGTCAGAAGCTAGGTGTACGGTTCCAATTGGTCGTTTCCTATGGAGAAGAGTCGGCAAGAAACTCCACTACACAATTCTCTGACCATCATTCAACACTTACCTAAATTCTATTTAGAATCCTCAAAATTCAATCTGGCCAATGGGGATTACTATGTATATAATATTATTATTGATACTCACCCGCGGGACGTGTACGACTTCACCAAAGAAATAGAGGATCGAGCCTCTTGTGTTCTAAAAAAATTAAAATAAAACTGCGTATTCCGTTAAGAGCGTTCAGTGTTGTGGTAATTAACCCTTTTGTGCCGGAACGTGGATCCACGCGAGACACAATGACTTTTTAATTGTTTCTGTAATTACGGTATTCAACCGGTTAAGGATGCTTTATTCAGCAATAGACAGAATAACGGCAACAAGTTACTGATGAACCCTATTTCAATAAATGTCCAGATAAAGTAAGGGGGCAAGGAATTTTATGATAATCTGAAACAGCATGCATTAGGCCTAACTATTATTGTATAATGGACCCAGTGAATGGAATTTATTCCAACTTGTTCTAGACCACCTATGTGCTCATTTATTGCGCAAACATCACCATCTTATTTGTTAGCGTAGGTAGGTGCAAGTGATTTATTAATACGTATTTCATACTCACTTTCTTTACGCACCCTACATACTTGCTAAGTTCATATGTTACTAACTGAATTTGGTATTTTCCTGTTCATTGCAAGAGCATTGGGTGTTCTACAGAGTGCGTCAGATTTGTTTATGAATATTTCTTGGAAAACGTTACATTCGTGCATCAACGTTATCTTAATTAGGTAATGGGACAGAAGGCAAGCCGAATCACAAGGTTGAGAAGATATTGAACACTATTGGGCGAAATGTCCTTCGGGAATTATAATAGGTATTATGGGCGCCGTCCCCGCGCGTAACTTGGCAAGAGTCGTTTGTCATTCCTCTCCTTTCTTCAAATTTCTTCTAAACAGACATGTTTAAAAATAAATTATGGCAATAACCATAGAATAATGACATGCAATAAAAGACACAATTTTTTTTGTTGCATTAAATGTACTTGCGCGAACTTACTCCGACTACGCCGAAATCTTGTCAAGTTATGTGCCGGCGGCGACTGTACAGTTTTTTCCCGAAGTGAAGCCAACAGCAGAAAATGGCAAACAATATAATAGGTATGCTTTGCTTATAGTCAAAATAAATGAACCATCTAATCAATCAGTTATAATTGAGTTCTATTTTATATTTTTAATAACATAGTTTTTACGTCTAATTAGAGTCGCTTCCTCGCAGCGGTTATCATCGTAACATCTTGAATATTAATATATTAACGCCGCCTAGAGTGGAAGCTCATCCATCATAGAGACATGTCACAACTTGAACGAATTTGTTAGTTACTATAATTATAATAATGTCAGTAAAATTAAGGAGCTGGTGACTATGCGGGAACACGATTTGTCTCGGTGGGTTTTGTAGGTCGATAGTCCTTGGTGCTTCTTTGGCAGAACACGTCAAATCAAATATGTATAATACTAATGACAGTTAATTATAGGAAGTCAGAAACCCAAAAGACTGACAAGATGAGTCAGTGACAGCACCTTTGGACGTCAATTATCTTTTGTAAATGGGTTGCAGCATATTAGTAGTACTGACGGCATAATATACACTTACAAAACTCACGCTTGCTTGCCATAGGGGTAGACAGAAACTACAGAATGCCATCTGCTACGATACTTGCATACCTACTGCTTTTACTTTATTTACATTCATACATCTGGACATTCATTGATGCAAGAAATTCAGTCGCAGCATTCTGCGACCTACCAATGTAGGTCGGCTTCAATAAAGTCAAGACAATACAGGGCTGATGACTGATAAGGATCTAACATATATATTCTTTTGCGGTTTGTTGTTCATAAATGTGGTGACTGTGAATGTTGATGACATGGCTTACCCAGCTTATCAAGCAATTCTAGCTTTAAACGACAGTGACTTGAAAACTGTCTAATGAGTCATTTCCTAAGATCAAGCGCAGGGGAATTAATCATACTAATATAATAATTATTAATTAATCCATAAGTATCTAATCAATGACCCATTGAAATAAAAATAAATTTTTGTTTGAAGGTTTTATTTTTATTCACATTGTTTATAAAACATACACATTTAACAGGTTATTTATGATAAATAGCCAACAGGGCTATGCCGAAATCGTAACATAAAATGTAATTGATTTCTAACGCAATTAACACAACTCATAATTAACTTTATGTAACATCCCTTTTTTCGCAACAGTTCAATAAGAGATTAAATACCGAGATTAAAATAATGTGGTAGTCATTCATAACAATCTGGCTGTGAATACTTTATTTATTTGATGATAGTTGTCCAATAAGACGAGCATACCCAAGGTTGTAATACTCATTAAACTCTTGTTTAAGGGGCGTTAAATTTTAATTGAATGTAATAAATATGTCTCTTATGAGATCTTACTTATTTTGCCTAATTGTTGGTAAGGTGATAAGTTCTCTGCCTGACAATGAAATACTGCAATTTTCAGTTTAAAATGATTTTATTTTTCTACGTTATCTCCCTCAACTTCAACGAATTTAGTCCAGCGCTTCTCCAACATCAGTATTCCTTCCCAGAAATGAGTCTCGAAAGCTGTGAAAATAAACCAAAAATTTTAAATTTTTTCATCATGGGTGTCGTTTTCATAGTTTTCGAGGGTGCTGAAGCCAACATAATTATAGTGAGGTCAATATGAAAACCTAAGATGGCGACAACTTTTACTAGATGGCTCTGTACCTATTAATAACGCGTATTTCTATTATAAAGGAGTGTGCGTGCGTGTGAGTATCGCGTAAGGAACTTCGTTCCTGTTGGGTCCCCTGACCACACACGTTTTTTTTTCTTCAAGCCAGGCCTTTTCTCGCGAATTTTGGCATCCAGCTGGTCAAAACACGGTTTCGCATCCCAAAACACGCTGGCGCTGAACCACCGGCTTCGACTTTGTTTCTGGCCAGTAGTGGAAGACCCATGTCTCATCGATGGTGACAAATCGTCGCACAAAATCGATCGGGTCCCTATTGAATCGTTCCACGGATTGCTGCGAAAATCGTTTGCGCATTTGCTCTTGATCGGCATTTAGCAAATGCGGCACCCATCTTACGCAGAGCTTTCACATCCCTAATTCTGTGTGCAAGATATTTCACACTCTGTCTTCTGTTATCCCCACAGCCAGCTGAGGATGCCTTCACGTGGGTCGTCTTCGAGGGATATGCGACCACATTTTATTTCAGCTGCCCAGTTTTTATCAGTCGACATGGAAGGTGTAGAGTCCCCGTAAACTTTTGTCAACTTCGGATGAATTTCATTAAGGGTTAATTAATCCAAAATGAAGAATTTTACAACCGCACGATATTCAAGTTTATTTATTTTAACGCAAAACACGCAAAACGTCTACTGCAAAAATTTATGTAAACAAACTACAACGTGCCAAGATAGATGTTATTGGCGCCCAACGTGAGTCAATTACACAAGATTCAAAAGCGATTTCTCCTGAAGTATTTATAAAAAAATTTGGTATAACTAACATAGTTTTTTAGAAAACGTACTATTATTATAAAATAGGAATTTTATCAAAGTTGCAATCGTTAGTTCACGACAAAATATTTTTTTAATTTAGCGTAAACGTAAGGCATTTATGCTCGTGACTGTACTTAAGTAAACCCTAAAAAAAAAAAACAAAACGCGGTCTGGTATCGCTTCTCATGGAGGTTATTGTAATATAAAACCATTTCCGAAGTAGGTGGAAGTAAATGTTTAAATTTAATTTTTGTTAGAATCAAAGTAAAAGTCAGATCATTTATTTCAAATAGGTAGGCACTTTTGAACGACAAAATGTATTTACATGTTTTCTCTAAGGTTTCGAAATATGATTAAGGGTTGATTTTTCAAGCATCTGATAAATTTATTCGAGGAATAATTTTGAAATAATGACAGTTATTTCATACAAAAACTCAATTTTCAAATGTCAAATGTCAATTTTATTCCTCGAATAAAAGTTACCTTGCGGTGGAAAAATCAGCCCTTATTAAAATGTGCTATATCCAAAAAAATATAATTATGCAATCCACTGTGTGTTTGTCGGTTTAACTTTACGAAGTAGAAATCTATTTTCATAGTGCACTTTAGTGTACTTTGACTCCACCGCAAAGTTCAATAATTAATATTGCGTAAAGCACAAGTAACAACAATGTTTCAGAAATAAAGATAGCCGTAACACATGGGCAATAAGTTGCTCGCTCATTAAAGCTGTCTACTTGTAAACATCTAAGTGATATATTCACTTCACTTAAATTGCGTGGGAAGGTAAGAACCTAATAATTATATCTTTAGGATCCCATTTTAGTTTGGAGATAGATATTGTTTATTTTATTAGCAATCTCACACCGATACACAGTGTTGTAATGCAATCAAAAGTGTGTTAATAGTACTTTGATGAATGGATCAATTCATTCAACAAGAAATAAAAACAAATGGTTTTTTTGCAATACTTCGTCTGCCTAGCCTTTTCCCAACTATTTATTCATTTATTTACCATTTATGTACGTGTGTACATAAATGGTAAATAAATAAATAAATAGTTCGTTAGTTAGTAGTTGTGTTCTGTTTTTTCTTGTCTGTTTATATATGTGTAAAAAACAGAACAGAAAAAGCAGGTACAGAGGTGATGCTTATTTCATAAGAAACTATGTTGGGGTCGGCTTTCAGTCTATCCGGATGCAGCTGAATACTAATATTTAACATGGAGCTACCGCCTATCTGACCTCAACAACCCAGTTACTGGGTAATACTATACCCCTTGGTAAGACTGGTTGTAAGACTTGGGCTTCTGACGACCCGTAACGACTGTCAAAGATACACGATTGACAGCCGGGACCAACGTTGGTATGTCTAATTGCAGGGTAAGCTAAAAACAAGAAAGTATGAACGTAAATAAAGCAAAAGGAGTATGTAAGAATCGTAGCAGGTGACGCACTGTAGTTTCTGCCTTCCCCCTTGGGAAGAAGGCGTGAGTTTATGTATGTATGTGTGTATTTGTTTTCATTTCAGGCTGGCTTCTTGCTTGCTTCATATGCTACATGCTTGGCAATATAAAATATTATTGATGTCGTACCTAAAAGTTCAGACAAAGTTATTATATTTTAAACCTTTATCACCATGCCCAAAGTAAGATTCTAATTAAAATCAAGTATTGAAATACCTTATAAGACGACAAAATATCTCAAAGAATGTGCAATTTCATCTAATGTTAAAATGACAAATACTTGAAAGGAAATACCGAAGATTAAGGTGTTAGTTAGCTAAACTTAATTGGTCATAAAATTAATAAGTAACCTTTAAATGTTCTGGTTTTGCAAGTTCAAATGATTCAACATAATTCGCTTGCCGCGTATCGGCAAGCGTAGTGTGGGACGCTCTCCAGCTAGATGGACGGACGATCTAAAGAAGGTGGCTGGGACGGACTGGATGCGGAAGGCGGAGCATAGGGTGTTGTGGCGCAGCCTGGAAGAGGCCTATATCCAGCAGTGACTCTTCGATAGGCTGAGTTGATTGAAATGTTCTGGTTTTGCAAGTTCAAATGATTCAACACGATAGGTGTGCGTTTAATTCGATATAGTCATATGTAATAGATATAACAATAAAATTGTTACACGTAACATTATGTAAACGTTTATCCAAGTATCTCGTCTGTCAAATTGCGCGGAGCAACAAATTGCCCATCATCTCTAAACTTTAGATTAGTAGACTATCAGGCCCTAAGGCAACGTTTAGTAAAGTCAACGAAATTAATTGTTAAGCAAGTTGACGACCAGCTTAAACTGTCCGTATATTCAAATAATTACTGTCATTTGACATTTCTATTGAATGGCCTTAACACGGCAAATTGATTTACGGTGTCATTTTGCCTAACAATTATTTTCCCTGACTGTACTTTAAAGCCTTACTGCATCCACAATAGAATCCCAATTACAATGCAATTTGTTGTTATTGCTTGTTAATGTGTAAGCTTGGAATATTCCTGTCATAATATTAACATAATAATTCATTCAGCATCGAAGAATTAAATTAACTAATAATGCAAATAATTTTAATCAGACTTAAATTAGACAGTGATTGCATTGTAAATTAATGATCATAATCATGTATTCATGTCTGAATCAGAGTGTCATGATACGTATAAAGCAAACACATCAAGTAGGTAGACGCCAGCAGGTCAAGCTACCCGAAACTGTCAAATTTTCATAATCAATCTTGAACCTTAATTATTTAGCGATAAAGTTGATAATCTATTAAAGAAATTTGACAGATTGTAGTAGCTTGATGTGCTGGTGTCTGTACATACTTATTAAATCCCATCTTTCTGGCTCAGCGTACATGCTGGCGCTGCTGCTGCTACTACGGAAAATCTCCAGCGGCGAAAGAATAATAACCTTATCGGTTATGATAATGTCGAGCCGTTTGGGGTTAAAACGTGGGGTCCAAGTGCTCATGGTTTGTTCATCGAAGCCATATTTTAGTCAGTTGATAGTTTTAGGGCAAATTTTTCAATAGTCTGATAACTTTTATTTAAGGAATAAATATTGCGGTTTGACAGCTTTTGTATAGAAAATATGTCAAACTGTCATAATTATTATTCAGATAAAAGTTATCTAACTTGAAAAATCAGCCCTTAGTTAGGTTAGGTTATTTTAATTTTAATAGTTTTTAAATTTATTTACATTAAGCGCTGATTTATCAGTCGACCGATATTTTTTATTCGTAGAATAAAATTGACATCTGACAGTTTTTGTATGGAAGAACTGTCAAAAATTCAAAATGATTCCCCCAATAAAGTTATCTGGCGTTGGAAAAATCAGGCCTTAGTACAAGAAATTTATCCAGTGTATATATTTGTATCCCCTTTAATAAATTATTCTTATTAAAACATCCGTTAAATTACGGGATTAGTACTTTTTGGGAAAAAATATTTGTAACTAAGTATGATTAATTTATTTAATATTGTTTTTATTTATTTGTGTATAATTGCATGCTTCACTGGTTGACGTCATCACGTTAACGCCGGCTGCCGCTAAAAACCAGCGCTGGGGCTCTGTCTCGTATAGAGTCTTAGCATTATGCTGAGCGATGGCCGTTTTGCGTGAATGTGACGCATGCTTACCCCCAACTTGTTACTTTTTTTTTGTGTGTTTATGTTCTTTTTTATGCGTCATGTTTGCCGCAAATAAACGTATTTTGTTTCTTCTTTCTATTAAGGTCCCATTGCGCTATACTTCTTGTCAATTCCTAAGGAAGACATCCCACATCTCCTTCGTGGTCTACTGGTGCTACGTGCCACTGTTTCAGGGCTCAAACTTATTTTGTAATAAGAAATTTCAGTAAGGGTCCCCGAAACGATCTATTGCAATTGTCAATATTTAAATGATTGATACACATTGATCGTCTACCAAATGCAATTGAAGTGATTGATAATATTACTACAATAGCAATTGATCAATTGTAAGTGATCCCAGCGGACCCTTTACACAACCATTGTTACGTTAGTTATAATACTTGCGATTACACAACTAAAGGCTTATCATACATAAATACAGAAACTCCAAATACGCTTATGCACTTAGGTAGTTGAGAATAATAAAGCTTTAATTCTTCCCAGGTTTGGGCATAACGGTTTAGTCTCCCCATGCGTAGATAAATTGTTTGAGGAAATCTGCTCATTATAATGCTCGTTTAGAATAGGTTAACTTAATCAACGTATTTAACTATCGCAATATTAAAACTTGGAGCACAAAGTTATGCAAGTGACTATTCTAATCTTTCTTCAATTTAAGCTTCTTTACAGACCTCTCTTTCGGCAAGTATTACTACCATACCTATACCAAATACTTGCGTGAGCATTTCCTAAAGTTATGGGAAAATTAATCAAAGGAAAAGCATTTGAAGCAATTCTTGTCTAACCGAGTTGTAACAGAACTGCTGTAACTCCCCGAAAATGTTGTGACAGCTCCCACACGGAACTGCTTCAAGACTCGACTGGACAAATTAAATATCTCCAAGCTACATATTTGATACACACGCATCAACTAATTAGCTGCTTGTGTGTCTAACCAAATAATAATAATACATTTTTATATTTTTCGTTCATATTTTTGCTGCCAAGAACCGTTGCTGTGTTCCTGATTGAGGGTACGAGAGTAGTTTCAGCATTTCAGTTTTATCTCTAGAATAGGATCGCACCTTTTATGCCTCCGGCATTGCAGATGTTTAGAGTCGTCAGTAACCATTCAGGAAGACCGACTGCTTCATAATCAGTCTATAATGGTCCCACTGCCGGACCACAGGCCTCTCTATGAGAGGGAGTTGGTCATAATCCACCACGCGGGCCCAGTACAGGTTGGTGGATGTCATTTGCCTTCGAATTATCTTCATGATGTTTTCCTTCACCGTTTTGAGTGCAGTAGTGATGAAATGATATACACAAAGTAAAGTACCTGCCTGGGTTCGAACTCAGGACCTACTGCTCGCAAGTCGGGGCTGATTCCACTGGGCCCGCACTGCTCTCAGACCGCAGACCGCCTGCTTGTCTGCAGTCAAACATAATAAAAGGCTCGGCTTGACGTAGAGCAATAGTCTTGTAACTTAATAATATATAACAAGACAACATCACGTTGAAACATCCTTAATTATAATGTACTATTTGCTAAACTTTAATTATAACTGTAACCTTTATGCTCACGTCTAAATTACTGTAAGTTAGAAGCGTTAAATTTTATTTGCGCTTAGAAGCTGTCATTCCCATAATAAGTTAATAAGGTGGCATCAGTGATGTTCGTGTTCTAAATACTCATGACAAATCTATGTACCTGACTAAGTTAATGTTTATTGTTAAAATTAATCCGAATTAGTCTTTGAATGAATTTCTGATGACAAAGGATACATACAACAGGAAGGTCATGATCTTCCTTTCATTTTGACTGCGTAGGTATGGCACTTTTTTATGAAACAGCAGATTTTTTTTTTTTGCTATCCGACTAAAATGTCTACGCTAGGAGGTCTAGAATCATATTCAGAATTCATGGTTATAGTTTGCGCGGCGATGTCCCCTAACACCCTGTATAGTGTTGTGCCCTGCCCTGACATGAAGCAATGGACAATTATGTAAAACTTTTTTTTATTTCTCGAATTGTTGAATACGAGGTTTTTGGCTACATTTTACAGAGCTTTTTTTATGTATAAATAATGTACGTCTTATTTGTACGGACAAAACCATTTTTTCTAAATTTGTTTCTAAAAAAATATGTTGCTAGCTTTTGTGATATTAAGGAATTATCGTCTTACTCAGTTCGTAAATATTGCATGTCAAAGTATCACGAGACTCCTATGACTAAAACAAAAAATACTACAAAGCATTGTCACGAAATCTGCATCTTTAATAATATCGAGTATTAATCATTAGTGATATCAATCGCAAATAACCACATTATTTATCAAGAATACAATGTGTTTATAATAATTATTCGCTTTATCTTTATCAAACCACATTCTAATGTGTGAAAAACAACGGTTTCTAACATAAATACACGTATTTTGTTAGTCATTACCATAATTTTGTTACAAAGCTTGACATAACAGCCATGTAAACCGTCATGCTACATAACAGGTAGGCACATAATACATCACTTTATCATAGAGTTCTTGTTTACATCAGAGAATTCATATTCAGGAGATTTGTACATGTTTGAGTAAGATTCTAAGGCTGAATGAAACTTTTTGTTAGTGGACTTGTGTTAAGGCCTAGTTTCAAAATCCATTGTGTTCTGGATCCCGGATCTACTAGAACCAGTGCAATGTTTGGTGAATGACGTTAAGTTTTTGGTATTTTATAGACGAGACCAGTATTCCTACTCTGTAGCAGATGGTTATCATCCAAAATGCCAAGATGTTCCGCATTGTTGCCGCCCGTCCTTCAGTTAACTTGATAAATTGACCGTCTGCAATTGTTTCTTTTATTTTCGTTATTTATCTTGGTCATGGCCTTTTTATTGTTTTTGCTAACTCTGCAGCAGATACGTGACTATTTATGAGATGATATATTTATATTATTGTTTCATCATTGCTCGTTATTTTTGATGTGAATTATTTTATAGTTGTAGCTCTAAATTGCGAAGTTTCGAGTACAATAAATATAATAAGCAATAAAAGGGGCGATTATAGGCTCCGAACATTTTTGCCACTTATCGTGTCTAATTCAATCAATAAAACAAACAAAAATGCTGCATTCTAGTAGTTGACTTATTGAAAATTATAGCAATTTGTTTTGCAACACATCGGGACTTGTTCAGGCTGATGACCAACTAATTTACCAGACATTTTATCCCCATTATTGGATATTGATGTTTATGGACGGATGTAACCTTTGGCTCCAAGTTGATAATGGTTTTCTAAGTAAACAACATTAAAGTAATTTTCACTGACTGCTATGCTCTTAAATTGTACGCAGAAAGATTACTAGTAAAGTGAGTTGCGCAAAACATATTCTCATTCATTGCTTTATTTAATCCTAGTTACTTATGAGACAAAAGAATTGCTAGAACGTTAATGTATTCTGTGCATCGGGAGGAATTGACTTCACGATCTCTTCACCATTTGACGCCTTGGTCGGTACTGTTGCAATATTATTACAGAACACAGAATACCGTGGTTGGTGTGCATTATTTTGGCGGCAGGATTTCAGGATGGGCAAAAGCCCAAAATTCTGATAACCAGTCTTACCAAGGGGTATCGTGTTACCCAGTAACTGGGTTGTGGAGGTCAGATAGGCATTCGCTCCATGTAAATACTGGCATTCAGCTGCATCCGGTTAGACTTGAAGCCGA
Organism: Apamea monoglypha; assembly: GCA_911387795.2. Taxonomy (NCBI): domain Eukaryota; kingdom Metazoa; phylum Arthropoda; class Insecta; order Lepidoptera; family Noctuidae; genus Apamea; species Apamea monoglypha. The sequence goes on from OU426918.1 coordinate 10,540,342, forward strand.
TCTCAACATAGTTGGGAAAAAGGCTAGGCAGGTTGTTATTCAAACATCAGCACTTAAAACATCATACCTACCTACTTACCGAAAAGTTAATAATTTTATGTATTATGCGTCATTGAAGTAGGTAAGTACCGGCGTCGTTTAAAAATACAAATAAATTAACATACTCCATCTTGTGAGCTTTACCGCTGTCATAAATTATTTATTCACGACACTTGAGATGTCACTTGCCAAGTTTTTTTTTATGTACCTACGTAGGATACGACCATCTGTTACACGATGAGAATTTCTATCAAAACAAGCGAATCTACATTTACCACCTTTTGGATGACGTACTTGTAAAGTAAACTGTAGAAATAAAAAAAGGCTAAGAACCTTATAAGAATCCTAAATACTTAACCTTAGACCGCATGTGAACCTTTTATAGAAAAATGTGCTAAGAGTTGTACAGACGCCAGCACATCAAGCTACTACAATCTGCCAAATTTCTTTAATATATTTTCAACTTTATTGCTAAAGTTTTAAGGTTCAAGGTTGATTAAGAAAATTTGACAGTTTCGGGTAGCTTGACCTGTTGGCGTCTGTACAAGGAACCGTTGGTTCCACCAACGGTTCCTTGTACAGACGTCTTTAGTAAAAACCTATACGTCTACATCTTTAACTATATACAAGGAAACTTCGATTAAACTTCACAATAAAACCTTAATAGAGAAGTACATATTAAAAAAATATCCTCTACGTTTGCTGCAGTTGCACATTATTAGAATGTTACAGGTTAGATAATACTTACCGATCAATAAACTACTCTTACCCACATAAAAGATATCTTGAGTTTCTCTGTATATTCCTAACGTTTTACGAATAATCGAATAAAGTAGGATCAAATGCAAAAACTTACTCGAACAAGTGTAATTTTTCACAGTGACAAATTTCACTGCGTAAATACCAAACGTTACACATGCGCGGAGTCGTTGCTCCTGGTAAATAATGAAGGTACTTCGAAAACATTAGAACATTTTATTAATTGACTGCTCAAGGACAGAAGACAAAAGTGCAAGTCGTAAAATAATAATAAAAAAGCAGAGTGATAACGGATAAGATTACTAGGAAGATGGAAATGCCAAACAGTCAATCTTCTTCTTCTTAGCGTGTCGATAGCAATCTAATTGGAGTCGGCCCAGAATTCGGCTACTTGTTTGGCGCCATCACCAGCGTCCATCAGTTCCTGTAACGTGCAGCTGACAGCACACATGTCCACTCCAAGGCGGAGTCATTTACGAATCTCCACCTGAACAGTCAATGACTCATTCGACAATATTAGATAAAGGAAGCGAGTTGATTAAAGCATAATGTATGTATATGGAAGACACGTTGGTTTACCGACAGGTTAACCTTCTATTGAGCATTCTCACGGTATTTTGGTCTATAAATCAGCAATAAAGGTTTTTTATTTGTACGAATTGTAATCTTCTTAATCCTGTTACGTTTTTTTTGTTTCTATAATACAAATGAGTAAGAGAGTAATATAGGCTAAGTTAATATAAAACGAAAAAATATTATTGTATTTTAAGGTTTAATTAATGGTATATTATCACCTTTTTTGTAATAATTTATAATCAATTTCATTAGTAAATCTTGTCATTACTAACCGATTAATTGACTGACGAATGGTTTATTTCGTCACATTATGTCAGTTATTTTCACTTTTCTTGTCATTCTAGTATTAAGTGAAATAAAAGTAGCCATTAGCCTCCATAACGTATGGCTATCCGTTAAGAAATTTTATTAAAAACAAGGTCAACAAGATAGAGACAAATGTCTCAATAAGATTAATCATTATGCTGTAATGTTGAAACTAAGTATCACTCCCAACTCATCACCTATTGACGGGAACAATAATATTCATAACTTTGATTAATAAGTATAGGTAGATTTCTGAATAAGAAATGATTGTATATTTAAATATATATTATTTAAATTAGTTATAACCTTATGTACGTTAACCTTTTAAGACTTTGTCTGTGATGTCAAATTTTTAATGGAAGTCCTTTATTATGTAGCGTAAGATAGGACGGTCTTTGCAAGTTGGGCTTGGCATTCAGCTCGATTCTCGGCAACTCTTATCGTCGTTTCACCTAGCCTGAAGGCGTCCTACCTTATGTTTGCCGATTCGTCGATACGTCTCCACTCAAGAACACGTCTACCCCAACGGTCATCGGTTCTACGGTTAATATGGCCGGCCGTTTTGCTGTGTACCATAACATTTTGCTGTAACTTTATTTGGAAACATTGATCACTCCAAAATGTTTATTACTTGTTTTTTTTGGAGTATTAGCGTTTTCATTGTATACTTTTTATTAACAAAAGTAAAAGGTTAACTTGGAAAAATAGGATGTAGTAGTCCTTATGGATACATACCACTGGTCTAGGGAAATTCGATGCCCAACCATAAACCTATTACTTTGAATGGCCACTTAGTAAGATGCTTGTTAGCTCTCGAGGTGACAACACTTGATGTGAAGTGGAAGAAGTGACTCTATCGAAAACCAAAGAATAAAATCTTCCCCTTTTTAAAATGGCAGATTTCAGAATATGCCACTGGGATGGAAAACTTCCAACAGATAAGAACTGCAACTTTTATCACACTCGGAGATAGATAGAGTCTGCCTTAAATATAGGAAGAAAGAGAAGCTATGGTAGAGCGTACGAATGCCGCACTTCAGGCAGTCTCCAACAGAGGCGAAGCCAACCTTGTGGGATTCAACGCCGCCAAAACACAAGCGTGTCTGTTCACCGCCAAAAGGAGCCCGTTCACCCTGGCTCCTGCTTTTCAGAATGTATCCTTGGAGCGCACCGACCGCCTTCAGCTCTTAGGAGTTGTAATTTCCTCAAACCTAAACTTTGGGCGGTTCGTTGAGTCCAAAGCCAAGATGGCTGCTAGAAAACTTGGCGTTCTTGCAATGGTCCGGCGGTACTTCACACCGGGACAGCTTCTATTGTTATACAAAGCGCAGGTCTGATCGTGTGTGGAGTACTGCAGCCACCATATGGGCTGGTGCTGCAAAATGCCATCTAGCAGCTTTGGACTCAGTAGAGAGGCATGCGAGGTGGCTAATTGGTGATCCAGATTTGGTTAAGACCAATCTAGAAAGCCTGGACATAGGCGTAGGGTAGCCAGCCTTTCGGTGTTCTATAGAATACCGAAAGGCTGGCTGGCTGGCTCCTATAGGATGCATTCTGGAGAGTGAGCGCGGGAATTACATGACTTAATTCCGCCATCACCGTTCCTCCTTCGGACAACCCGTCGCACGGCGACTTTCCACCCTTACGTTGTTGAAACTGCTACGATCCGGACGAAGCGTTTCGCCTCGTCGTTTATACCGCGAACATCGAAGGACTAGAACAATTTGCCTGCAGCGGTTTGGCTCATAATAAATTAGTGCGCTTTACCATCAACGATTGCATCACTGCAATGAAAAAAAAAAAAGATGTATACATCGACAAGAATTCGTTTGATAGTCTACAATTTGTGTTTCATATTACTGTATCAATGCGTAGCCACAAAACATATAACAAATTGGGTATTTAATTGTAGCTGCACATTGATACAGTACCCTAGGCTCGCACGTTTTTCCCAAGGCGATTTTTTTGCGCACTGTATTTTCAACGTACTGCTTAGCGCCGAGAGTTGAAAATCCAACAGTGTGTTTTGAGGCGCAGGGATGTGCTCTGTTGGATTTTAAATGCTTAGCTGAACACAAAAAGTTAAAAATCCAGTGCGCGAAAAAAAATCGCCGCGTGCGTTCGTGGCTGCCCGGTACAAAGATTGTAGACAATGATATAAATTCTTATCGATGAGGCTGACTGTGTCTATTAGAATAGTGATTAATTAATTTATTCATTTAATTATTGTTCATACAAGTCGCAAGGTCGATCAGAAATTTACAATAGAATTAATGTCACTGCATAATGGTAATATAGTCTTCAAAAGATTTGATTGATTCCTTTCAATTTAACTTTATGATTTTAAATACTAATATTGACAGCTGTCAAGTCATAAAAAGTAACCACAAATACGACAAGGATAATTCTAAGTGCCTTAATTGAAATACGGAGATAGGTACATTCAATAGCTTTATTGAAATCAATTACATTGCATTAACTCTTAAAATTATAAATGACTTAAGTATTGGCTACGAAAATTTACTTAAATTAAAAATAAACTTTTAGCTTAAACATTTAAAAACCTAATACTAACCTTTTAGTTACACAAATTAAAAAAAACAAATGAACAGAATAATCTGTTTAACTAATTAATCATGATTTAGTTATTCAGATCTCGTATCTATAATATATTACACTTTCTATATTTACACAATAATTATGATAATGTGCAAAAATCGCTAATTTTAAATGTTACGCTGTTTCGTATACATAACTAGATTAGATGCGCGATGTTGAGATATTAGAATCTCGGTCTTGGCTTAAAGGGTGCGACTTGAAACTGTGGCTTGATGTTCGATGAAGCACCTTCATTGTTTCCGGGAGGAAGAGTCTTCAAGTATTCAAGAGCTTTTGCGATTGCTGGTGGGATTGGTGGAGGAGTTGGTAAATGATCGCCCTGAAAAAGAAAATAATAATGTTAAATTAAGTTTTTGGTGGACGATATTAAGTTCGTTGTTGTAATGCCTGAAGATGGGCTTCGTTACCGACGCAATCCTAAGAAACCGTGGCTCGACGACCTAGACTCGTTCTTGTGGACTGATTGGCTAGAAAAGACAACAGACATAGATACATACGGATGACAGATAATAAATAGTTTGATAGTTCTTTTTTGTCACTTGATTACATTTTGTTTATTTTAAAAGTGATATTATGTGGTGTTTTGTTAATTTTGTTTTTCTTGTGTATACATTTTTTCCTAGCCTACTTAAGTATGTTTTAGTGTCAGTTTTAGTTTGTAATTTGCTCTGTGCAACATCTTGGTATTCAATTCTGTAATTTTGTGAATGTAATCTAAATAAATAAATAATAAATGGAAACGTGTGGGGGAGAACTTTGCCCAGCAATGGGACAATATAGATTTCAAAAAAGAACTTTGTTCAAGAAACATATGTTAAAAAGAGACTATCTTCTTATGGCAAGTTTGAATAGCTTCACACAAAGCTAAGGAGAGATTGCTGGATATGTAAATACATTGATTAATGAACTACAATCTCATTAATATTTAAAGGCTACAAATAATTTTATTTGGATATTTTATAATAATAAAGTTCATGCTAATATTTTAATTTATTTGCTGCCCCTTCAAACACTTTCATGTCCTTCATCTAAGCCGTGGAATATTTTTAAACATGAGTCATACATGATTGCTCTAGTTTCAAAAGATATCTCATTAAAAAACAAAATATAATATTATTTATGAAACGCGCAACGAATTTATTGCAAAATATTGATTTCCTATGAATATATATCACAAAGACGCATGTATGTCGAATCGTTGAGCTCCTTAAGTTTTGAGTTGAGCTGCACAATTTCTGACAAATGCGCCGTGCACTGACTGAACAGGTCCTCTCAATCTGTGTGGTTCTTTCCTCAAAAGACCATCTCAGACATCGATCTACATGGTCTTCATATGATCTGACCAAGATTATGTCTGGACTTTAAAAGAGACTGTGACCTCTGAGTTTGTTTCGGCCTTTCTTCTCAGACTCAGATAGAAAACGCCAACCTCATCTAGTTTTTAAAATACGATTGACGTGTAAAAGTGTTTGTACAAACCTACTTACAAAATAAAATCATTTATCATTTATACGCGTCAAGGTATTGAAGGTAATTTTTGTGCTTTTATAATTTCTGACGTGACGATATTATTATCGTGGACTTCCACGTCTACGACACTGCATCACGATAACACAGGGAAGTAAAATATAGGGAAATACATATTGCCTAATAATTAGTTTTATGTCATAATATCCGTCTGTAAGTATTGGTGATTTTCATTTTGTTGTATGCGTTGGTTCACAAAACTAGGCGGTGGCCTGTATCTTGGGGACCAGATGAAAATATTAACATAAATAGCTGTCAATGGATTAATTTCTTACGAAAATACTGTTTCCATTAGCTTATATTGCCAAAAGACTACATAGTTCCGTGAAAGCTAAATAAACAGAACAGACCTTAAAGGACATAAACTAGTTAACCTAGAAAATGGCAAAAATATTTTTTCTACCATGCTACGAAACCCTCGAAGGGCGAGTCCTACACGTTCTTAGCTGTTTTTTTTAACTGCAGTCTTGGTTCATGGTTTAAATAAGTTAGTTGCATCTACATCTACTCATGCTAGCAACTAACTCTACAAAAATATATGCATTATATTACAACTCCATCCTGACCAAAGTGCCATAATACAACATGTCAAACAGTTGATATTATCCATTCGCTGTGAACGAAACCATAGTGCGATCTAATTCGACGCCAACGCCATCTAGAGAACGGAGGTGTAAACTTTGCTTTTACAATATTTTTCATTATTTTTTGTCATTTTATATTGGTTATGGGAGGAGTGTCATATTATGGTTATTGTGGAAAAAATAAAGATTGTATTATTAAAAGCTTTTTCCCACGTTTAGAGAAAAAATGAGTATTAATGCCACACTTGCTAACCGATAGTTTGCAATTAATAGTAATAATGGTGGTGTATGTATTTATTATCGAATAAAAAACACTTTTAATAATCCCAAAAGTTAAAAGAAGGTTTAACTTTCGTTTTGTTAGATATTAAAGAGTTAAGTTAAACTGTTTAGTGTGGCTAAATGCAATTATAATAGTTAGTGCATGATGTTAATAATAATGAATATACGTAATTACGCACGTTGACGCTTTTTTATCGTCCACGATAACGTTATTACGTGCAAATTCGAAGTCAAATCATTAATTTCAAATAAACCATTTACAGGTACTCTTGGATTGACAAAAAGTCGGTCAGAAAGTCAGAAAGTTGAAGGTACGAGACATGTATACCAGTGTTCATTTGTAAAGTGCAACTGTTTTTATTGTATTTACTGCAACACCTTTTAAGCAATAAAGTTTTTATTATTTTTATTTTATTATAGTTAGTTGACCATTCCAAAACGTGGATATCTATGGAGAAAAATGTGCAAATAACTCCAAGGACTGTCATTTAAATTAAGATATTACAAAATGTGTGTAAAAAAGTCAATTATAGAAACAATTCAAAATATAAGATTAAAAATAAGCCCTGGCAGTTAAAAGATGACCAGTCTTAACCGACGGCGCCCGTTGATGGACATGACGTGTATCAGCACCATCAAGCTCAACCATATTGTAGGGAACCGAATGACATGGACACCACCACCAGTGAGAAATCTAAGTGAGTATGCACGTATTTCCATACATTTTACGAAGGTGGACGTCCACGATAATATCGTCACGTTAGAAATTATAAAAGCACACACATACTCTTTGATATCAGGATCCAAAATGATAGTATGTACCAACCCCGATTATAGTTTAAAATAGTCAGAGGTCATAAGGTCGCCAAAACGTGTAGAAGTTTACAAAGTGCTTGTCAAATACTTCATCAACGATCATTTGTCCTAAGTCGTGTTTATCAAAGAAATTATCGACTAATGCGTAGAGTTTGTGAAAAATTGAGGCAATTAACAATTTGTCAAATATTTTAACATTTTTTTAATATAATATTGATGACAATGGATTAATTTATAAACGATTTCGTATTTGTCAACTTCTATTGTGCTTGAACCTGTACAAGGCTATTATGTATTGCTTACTAGCAGTTTATAAAATTAAACAACTTTGCAGCTATTAATTTTAATTAAGATCTCTAGAAATAAATGAATGAAGTTAACGGTCAAATCTATATCTGGTCAATCACCACCAATACGCGTGATACCATTAACATTGACATGGTTTAACTTCATTTACTTTTAAATATCACCGATACATAATTCACCGACTAGTTTTGACGTAACTTTTGAATTAGATTACTTTCAACACCAAAGTCAAGTCCATAAATTTAATGCATCGTTGAGTAAACTCAGCTAACATAGTAACTTATTAATTTATTTGAATTGTAACATCGGGAGACAAAATAAAAGGTTAGCATATCGATCTATTGTTGTCCTTACAAAATACTTACAGAACAGTTTAATCATAATTAAATTAAATCGTTTGAAATATTGACCGATTCAATTACTTCTTGTTTACATTAACATCAAGCCGCTAATTTTGTTCGCAAACCATCCAATCAAACTATGCGCAGGCGGTGGTGATTCAAAATGATTGTTTACGTTGCACCATTTCAACAAACATAATAATGTCCATAGGTGTTGTAGGTATTAGTTGTATAACCGTCATTCGTTGCGCAGGCGACGATAGTGGCTCACTAATGAGTCACCTTATCTGTCAGGTAGGTGAGACAAAAGCTGTCGATATTCAATGTCGACACGAGAGTCTTCCCATTTCCCAAGAGCGGGTCACGGGTCGACGTTTGATATTTTACGGCGACATTTGCACACACGTTGGCTAACTAAGACCCACATCCACACCACTGCAGCGCGCGCGCACCGCAGACGTCTTCCTAAAGCTTTACGCAATGATGATTCAGGCTCGAGACGTTTTACGAGTATTTACTAGCTATGCCTTCACACGGACCACTCCTTGTTTTATCTCGGCATTACCCTTTATATTATGCAGATTTTTGCTTAAATTTAGTTCTGATGGCAACCGCATCGTTCACCTGTACACTTTAATATTTTCCTTACCAGGATTCGCATAGTCTCATGCTATAAAACTGCACAAGGACGCCCAGCTAATAAAGTTAAAACAGGATAGAATATGTGTGGTTCAGTTAACTCTAACTAGGTATTCCATCATCGCAAGCGCAAAATAATGAAGACTTTAATCGTAAGGCTGGCATTTTGAATACATAAATATAATCAATCTACACGTTACAGAAACAAAGATGTATTACTGTCTTTGGGCACGTATGTAGCCGTTTGTTACATAAGGTCCAATGGACAATTACTGTCTCCTTACGAAACGGTGTGTTTTAGTATTGAATGATATATAGTGTAAATGAAAACCAGCTGGAATCTCTTTTGTAGGTCAATGCTGATTTTGGTGATATTGTCTAGATTAGGAGTGATCTGTCGTTCGAGGTTAGTTAAAACAAAGACAGAACTATGACACGACATTTTTTTTCACATTGGAATCCTTTATAAATCCGAATTAATTGAACCACGCTTATGAACATTACGTCATAATATTACCGAAAATAAAACGCATAATCTATGTACTTCGACCCGGTTCGTTTAACTTGCGTATCGATGTTATCGTAAACTATTTAATTTAATTGTACTTGGACTTTACTTGCCTTAAGGGCCCTCGCCCACGGGCGACTTTTTGTAGCGATGCAGTCGCGATGCTCTCGCGCGTAGCATCGATACAGACGCGAAGCAGTCGCTAGCTGTGTGCCCGCGCCCACGGGACCAGATTCAGTCGCGATGCAAACGCGATTTGGTCGCGATGCAGTTACGATACAAAAATACCTTGGATCAGTACAGTTGCAAGATGGACTCCGTTGAGGCAACATTAGTCACGTTGTCTTTGGTGCTGCTTTTACGTAAGCAGCCGAAGCGTAGGCAACGGAAGCAGCGTCAATATTGGATGCATCCATTTAATACCCAGAGATTACTTTGTGGACATCATGTAACAACATTCAAACAACTCAAAAATTATGATCTTAAATTCAAAAGTTGTTATAGAATGTCATATTCGGTTGCGCGTTTGTATCGATACAATCGCGATGCAGTAGCGCGTTGCAAATGCGACTAACACGCGTTAGAAGTGATGCTGTCGCGCGTTTGCTAAACGCGCGACTGCATCGCTACAAAAAGTCGCCGTGGGCGAGGGCCCTAACTTGTTCACTATAAGTACCCGATTCCGTGAACCGTCTGCAGAGGATTATACAACTTATTGTGATTCCCGTTGGAAAGATGTCAAGGCTTCCATTCGTCGGCGGCAACGGTAGTATGAATATAATTGCAATTTAGCAGGTGTTAAGTCGTCATTTTATTTTATGCATTATTACACAATTGCTGAAACAATGCTTCACTCTCGTCGCATCCTTATATGGTTAAAGGCGTCAGCAGCAGAGTTTAATTTGTTAATTTGTCGAGAGACTGAGTTAAAAGTACCTTTTCCGCAAGATTTTTATATCCCTTAAGTTTTGTTGTGAAACTTTACAATTTTACTGAGTGCATTATACCGTTTCTTTATTCTGTTATTCCAACCTTATCAGATTGAAAAGGAGGAAAATTTAACTGCCAGCGCCTATTTCTTGGAAGCAGGACATTAGCATAAATATTGAGTTACCTGTGGTTGGAATCCGTTTTCGTCTGCGATGTACGTGAGCGCGATGAGCGTGCCGTCCGGAGCTTTGTAGCTGAACTTGCCTTCCGCGGTCTGTATCTCTTTGCCTTCGCCTTGCCCGAAGTTCTTCACATAGCCCGACTCTTCAGCGTTGATTTCGTTGCCTGTCTCATAACTGGAAGTTGAAAAAGTATTGTTTACTCTCTTTTTGGTCGATCTTTTATGTTGGAAAATTTAGTTATTGTCCAAAAATATTGTTTGCAAAAATTATCTAAGCTCTGCACTATGTAACAACAATTCGAGGTAAAACACTGGTCCAGTCGGAGGTTTGCGGCGGCCTCCGTTCTCCTCAGACAGTATCCATCCAAAAATAGCTACAGTGTTAAAAATAATGCTTCTGTGTCACTGACATTCTTTTAGGTTCTTCCTACTCATAAAAAGCACGCGTTACCAAAAATAATATTATCACCAACTTGTACAGTCAGTGTAAAATATTATCTTACCTTGCAATCCCTAAAGCACTGATCCTTATCTCTTAAGATTTCATATTTTATTCAAAAGATGACGTGCTGACGTATATCATGTAATGGATAGCGTATGTACTTCACCGACATGTGTTTACCTTACAATCTTGCATGCAATCGCAGACAATGTAGTGAGTGGCAGACTTGAAATAGCTATTGAACAAATGTTAATTTAATAGCATTTTATCTTCATTCGTCATTCGTCTAAACGTCTAGACATAGGAAGATAGATAGATTGATTGATAGTCTTTATTCACTCTTTATTGCACACCAAATCATAGAAAATAACACACAAGCATTATAGATGATATCCTTTTATTATTTACTGTGGATTACCCTTAGTTTTTCATGTTCCATGAATGTACATTGTAGAATGTAGACAAACATTTTTTTTTTTTTAGTTAGCCTATATTTTGTCCCTCTGCAAGGGCAAAGGCCTCCTCTTTCTCCTTCCAAACCTCCCTGTCTTTTGCGATCTCTGGCCATGTTGGCCCTGCAAACGTTATCAGATCGTCACACCACCTTCGCCGTGGTCTTCCTCGACGGCGATGCCCTCCGAGGACATCGCGAACAACAATAATAAAAAAAGATGATTTACAACCGAGATTTAGAGCAAATATAGGTGGGTTTTATTTCGGTGGGTCGGTGGGTGTTGTTTTGGTGGGTGGTGGGTTCGGAAGATAACTGACGCAACAGTTTGTGTAATTTTAAAAATGGACAGCATCGAATATTAATAAAGATGTCGGTGCAGTTTCGTAAAATAAGTCAAAGAAATAGCTTTTCATTTCATTATTTTCATTTCAAAATATCTATTGCATTGTTTGTAATTGAACTCAATTCTGTTTGATTTAAAATTTCAAGTATAATGAATAATAAGCAATTTTAAACAGAATTTCAGTTAGGGGCTATATGAAATGGAAATGAAATGATTTAATGGTTTGAACTTTTGATGCGAATAACCGTAGATGTAGGTAAATCAACACAATATTTTTGAACGCCACCCAGTAGAACCATGTCAAAAAATAGTATTGAAGCCAAAGAGTCTTACAGCCATTTATATGAGCCATCAACATTAGGTCCTTCTGATTCGTAACGGATGATCGGTATCGGAGCAGTCGACTGCCCCTGTGCCGCTGAATACGTCACAGCTACAAGGAGTACGAAGAATAAGGAGATCTGCAAAATATAAAAACGATGAATTAATACTTATATATGATCTGAAGTCTACTAAACTTTATTACGAAAATATTTCAAACATTAAACAGATGCGTGGCCTTTTTTAACATTAGTTTTCATAAACGGAATAGTGGGATAAATCCAATTAGTTAAGAACTACGATACGTAATTACTACGATAAGTCATAATTACGATACATTAGTAGGTACTACGATACGTTAGACTTACAAAACGTTAGAACTGCGCTACTTTAGACTTACGATACGTTGAAATAACGATACGTTATGTTCTACTACGCTACGGTGTGACTAACTAATTAAACAAAACAGTTATTGTCCTTTGTTTGGTTAAATTGATTAAGTAACCAAACTGTCACAACACATTCGTTTATTATATCCAGCCTGTTTTAAGCTTAATTTGTACAGTAACGCTCGAAACTCCAGTGGCATGCTAAGGACTACATTGCTATGAACTGTGCGAGCACGATACAGTCAGTGCGTGTGCGTTTATGAGTGAAATCCTATCCTAACCTAGCGGTTAAGCGAGTGCAGATAGATGCGTGAATCAGTGAGCCGTGTGTTCAAATCTCACGGAGTACATCGACTTTTTGTAAGTTTTTACTCAATTGGAAGTAATGAGACAGAAATATAATATTCTTTATCTTGTTCGCTTTGTTCACACATTTCGTAAAGTTAGAAAGATAGATCATAGACAACTAAATAAAGAATTCAGATTTCTGTAAGGTAGACATGAATTTTATGAACAGTTAACTTGATCGGAATAAACGTTGTCGTTTGGTTGTAGTTGTTGGTTAGTGACGTGTGATTGAATATATAGCGGTATTGTATTTATTCTCAAAATGCAGGCAAATATTAATATTGAGGCGAGGGCGACTATTATTGCGCTGCATAAAAGTGGTCTTAATAGAACAGAAATAACTGACGAAACCGGACTGAATGTGAGTATTATATTATTTTATGAATTGTAACTTAAACTTTTATTTGAAATGTTACCTAAGATTATTTGGTGACATATGGATTAGGTAATTATTTTTATTGTTTTTTAAATCCATCTTGAGGTCTAAAAGATAAATAATTAGTGTTTATTATTGGATTTATAAATGCTGAGTTTTAATTTTTTAATATTATATTGTTATATTAAATAAATATTATTATATTATATAAAATTGAAGCCACTTCACACATTTTATTATAGCTGCCTAATATTATTTATTTTGTTTTGTTTTAGAGGAATACTGTAAGTCGCTGGATCAAGAGATATACGATGTCATGCTACCTACTGTGCGTAACATTTACCCAGCTGATGAGTTGACACAAATATAATTTGTCCAGGACAATTGTCTTATTCACGGGGCGAGCACTGTGCGTGAGAGGTTCCACAATCACCCGGAAATAATTGTTGTTCCATGGCCAGCGCGATCACCCGACCTCAACCCCATAGAAAATTGTAGGGGTTTGATGGTGCAAAGGTTGGAGCCACGGGATGAGAGGTGTATACCACAATTAAAAGCCTTTGCATGGAGGTGTGGGAAAATTTAAGAGAAACCGAAATATGTGGTAATATTGTAGGGTCCATGCGCAAACGTCTACTTGACTGTATTGAAAATGATGGGGGTTATACAAAATATTAATACCTATTTAGATAATTTGGTTTTAATAATAAGACGGTGTAACTAAATCTTTAGTATTACTTATTGATATATCCGTAATTATTTAATGTTCTTAAATTGAGGTTTAGTTTCAATTTTCTTTTCGTCAAGAAAATGAACACTTAAGCTAGTAACCTCAATACATTCATTGTGAAAAAAACATGTTCATAAAGTCTAAATCATATATTAGTTTTCAATAAACTCTGCTGAATACAGATACCTATAATAAGTGGGTATCAACAATTATACACCAAAAAATTTTATGAACCTTACAAGAGAACTTATTTTATCTAGGCAGGAATGTGACGTCACAATTCTCATAAAAAGTTTTCTGATTTTAGATATAAATAAATAAAACGAATAAACATTTTTGTTATCATTCAGCACGACTTTTTTATTTGCACCTTCCAACACCGAAAATATTTTAATTCAATACAACATAATCACATAAATAGTTAAGTAATAATACAATCTTCTTATAAATAAATTAAAAGAATGAACATTACAAATAAACATAAATATTACCTAACAAGTTTTTGCTTAAATTACAAATATTATTATGGTTTCAAAGAAACAAAAAACAGCCATGTAACTAACATTCGAACTCAGATTTCATTGATCGTGAATCCATTGCTTAGCCCAAACAGCTACCAGCACATGTTACATTTGCGCGAATTTTAGCAATGCAATGGTAAGAACAGGTCGCCACTATGACGCGTATTCTAAATGCAACAGAAATATGTGTAATATTACTAGCTGCGCCCCGCGGTTTCACCCGCATAAGTTTCGATCCCGTAGGAATATCGGAATAAAAAGTAGCTTATGTGTTAATCCTGGTTATAAAATATCTATGGGCCAAATTTCATTCAAATCCGTTCAGCAGTTTTGGCGTGAAAGAGTAACAAACATCCATCCATCCATCCATACATACTCGTACAAACTTTCGCATTTATAATATTAGTAGAAGTAGGATAGTAGGAAGTAGGATTAGTAGGATAGTAGGATAGTAGGAAGTAGGATTAGTAGGCTAGTAGGATAGTAGGAAATAGGATAGGATAGTAGGAAGTAGGATAATAACGTGAAATTATGACCAACAATCACTTGTTGACGACAATGTGTTTATTTTCTTGAAACTAGAAGGACTTAAGTCAAATTAAACGTCAAGCTATTGCTTTGTGAGAGTGCCTATGGACTTTTGGTCGACACTGTATATCTACTTGAATTGAAACATGGAGGATAAGTACAAGTCTCGTTTAAGTCACGAAATGCACAATCTGTCAATATTTGTACTGAATAGTCAACAGAAGGTGCGTAAACGAGTTAAGTGCAAATATCAACAAAGGCGACGCAGGATGCTGCTTTGTTAAGACAGATCTCGTAACAAATTCCGTAATAAATAGTTGTTTCAACTCCCCCTTAAACAATGAAATGAAATGAATGTACTGACGTTAAACTAACGTAACCGCAACGAGGTGATCCGGCAGACAACTAAAATTGTCGACGTAGCTCACAGAATAAGCAAGCTGAAGTGGCAATAGGCCAGCCATATTAGCCGTAGAACCGATGACCGTTGGGGTAGACGTGTTCTTGAGTGGAGACCGCGAATCGGTAAACGTAAGGTCCTAAGGCTAGGTGGAGCTACGATCTTCGCAGGATGGCTGGTAGCAGCTGGATCAGAATTGCCGAAAATCGAGTTGAATGGTTGAATGGCGTGCAATAGGAGAGGCCTATGTCCAGCAGTGGACTGATATAGGCTGATGATGATGACGTTAAACTATGACCAGGCGAAACTATCTACCATTTTGCTCTCCAAGCTTTCAAGTTTCTTGGGGTATCAAAGTCTCAAGTTTGATATTGACACAAGTGCCGATAGAAAAGGCAAACGCCTGACAGCTTTTTCACAAGCATTTTTATTTGTTCGGTTCCATTTCTCAACTTGTAGGCGTCTTATTTTTATAG
Source organism: Apamea monoglypha (assembly GCA_911387795.2). Taxonomy (NCBI): domain Eukaryota; kingdom Metazoa; phylum Arthropoda; class Insecta; order Lepidoptera; family Noctuidae; genus Apamea; species Apamea monoglypha. The sequence continues at coordinate 10,556,083 of OU426918.1, forward strand.
TGTAGCACAGAAAAGCTGAACAAAGTTATATGAAGTTTCCATGTAATAAGATGAACATGAAAAATAAACAAATGCTCGTTTGAGGTGATAGATAATAATTTTTAATTATTATAAATGAATTACGAGTTTACTTAACGCCCTGAAACTAATCATAATAGTTACCAATATACCTAAACATAACTAATTATGGTTTTAGTGATTCAGAGAAACTACCAAGAATCTAGAAATAATTGTTTAAGATGTTGATCACTTTATCTTTCCGATTACTAAAAGTGAACAAGGAAAGGATACCTCTATGATATCGTTGCCACATTAGATATTGGTGGCATCTAAACATTCACACGAACTTGCAAATTGTCCACAACGTATATCCATCTCATGCCGGAAGGCACAAAGGTTGAAAGTGCTTTCTTCGTGAACAATGAAAATAAGTTTATAGAAATCGTGTTGAAACCGCTAACCACACTCAGTGATTTATATGAACCGTCAGTTTTATATCGTGCACATGCATCGGAGTTACACCACAAGACATAACAGGCAGGGTTTTCTGTCCACTATAAGAAAAATTTAATAGAGCCAACGACCTAAAATATAGGTAGACAGGAAAAATATTTTACTATCACCGAAACACGTGCATATAAAAAAGAAAAGTTACCTCACCTAACATACCTACTTAGTACAACAAAGAAATATATAATTAAAAGAACGGAAAAAAATAGTCGGTAGCTGTACCTTGCGACTGTGACAAGAAGGCTTCCACTTAGCATGATGCTGTGTTCCCCATAGCACAGCGCTTATTTTCCGTATTTAAATATTTATTTATTTAAATTAAATAAATTTCAAACTCAAGGCTTTACTAAGATATTCCTATAACACTTAGCCCGATTTGGAAATCGATGCCAGGACCTCAGGTTCCGCAGTCGCACTGCACTTGCAACCACGACACCAACGGGGCAGTTATCGCAACTTTAACGTGGCTTTCAACGTAATAGCATACTAATTATCTTTTTTTTGCGGAGTTGCAATTAACAGGTTTTTTCTTGATAATTTAAATTATCAGAATAGGAATTTAAGATGAGAACGAAAATGTTGCTTAAATTTAAACCTAACGTAATTTACAAGAGTACTAATTATTTCACACAAACCTATCACACAATCTGTTTCGCGCGGTCATTGCAAGTTGCTGTAGATCGCAATTGTCTGTCAGAAACCGATACGAATGAGCTTTGCAATAGGCACTGTAGAAATGGCTATCACAAAGCTGATATGTTGCATTTATTGATCTATTTATTATCAAGATGAATGGTCTAATCACTCCTGATATTTCCTCGTATTGCAGGTGTAACCATCTATCAGAATTTTCTCGGATAGATTCGAGTTGTAAATAGGCGTAGTAAATGTATGCATGGATGGACATTAGCGCATGTGGTAATAATGTGTATTTAGCGTTTTGCGACAAAATCAATTGATGATAGATCACATTTTATGTCAAACAGTTTATAAGATTTAAAGCTAATGAGCTTTGAACGTGTTGAGTCCTTGGTGTGGAAAATCAAGCCTTCTTCGTTTTTGCTAGTTTTGTGTAATAAGCATTTATCAATCGACTCGTGCTTTGCACTAAACTGCTAGACATAAACCACCAATGGCCTTTCTTTAACCTTGAAATATATGTAACTAACACAATTAACCGAGTCACGGTTTGAAAACTTATTATCTGCCTAGCCTTTTCCCAACTATGTTGGGGTCGGCTTCCAGTCTAAAATCAAAATCAAAAGTCATTTATTCAAATTCGGTTGGCAATCAGCACTTTTCGAAGTCAAAATTACAAAAGACAGTCCCCCAAAAACGCCCGCCCTTCTCCACTACCTAGTGCTATCGCTGGGAAGAAGAAGTGGCGCAACAAACTCCTCAAATCCTCCAACCGGATGTAGCTGAATACCAGTGCTTTACATGGAGCGACTGCCTATGTGACCTCCACAACTCAGTTACTGGGTAATACGATACCCCTTGCTAAGACTGATTGTCAGACTTTCAGGCTCCTGACTACCCGTAACGACTGTCCACGAATGACAACCGGGATCAACGGCTTAACATGCTTTCCGAGGCATGGAGGGGTCTCGGTATGTAAAGATGGTCACCCATCCATAGACCAACTGTGGGCGGCTAATATTTAGCCACCGGTTTGAAAACTATGTAAGATAATGTCCCGGAGCGCCTCACCTTACGTTGGTTCATACTACTAGCACATATTGCACGCACTGCACTAGGCATTACATACGTTTTATTTGTCAGTTACAAAAGTCCTTTGTTAGAAAACGACTACAGTATATTTTACGATTGATATTGTGCAAACTTTACTCATAGAGGAAGTTACTCGTCTCCAAAACGTGAGTAAGGTGGATAGAAATTGTCGGTTTGAGGAAAGAAAGGATTCCGTGATTCGACAACGATCTAAAACTGCATTGTGAACTCCTGTTCATGAAACGCGTGTTGACTTCTGACCCGTGACAACGTAACGGTAATAAATTTGCATGCTAAAATTCTTTATGAACAGGTAAACGTTATGTGTAGCAAGAGAAAGCTGAAGCTTTCATAAGTACAGTGTAACCTATTGTTTATCTACTGCTAATGTAAACATGAAACCAGGCAACGACTGTGGCTAGTGACTTTTTATCGAATTGGTGATATAAATATTATTTTCAAAAAGTAATAAAGATAAAATAAAAATCGGTAAATGCAAATATCAAAATCATGCAATTCCTAACAATCGTAAATGCCTGCTTTAGTCATTACCACATTTATTATAAACTAAATAATGTTTCGTCTTCAAGCTGTCAATCTCTTATAATTTCACCAAATCTGTGCAACTGATAATTTCATGAGCTTGCAATATATTAGTGGCCGTTATACGATTTCAAGATAACTTTTGTACCTAGCCTTGTATACAAAAATATTTTGCAATTAGTTCCCTTTATGAAAATGTTAGGGCATTTAGTTCTAGTCTTCCTGAAACTCAAGATTTTCAGTTATATTAATTTTTTATTTGTTTCACTGATAAGCTTATAGATATAACTATTTACTTGTTTGTTATTTTGTTGACTATTTATTTGTTTATATTGTGTTTTTGTTTTTTCTTTTCAATAGTTTACATATGCAAATGACTTTTCATTTGATTAATACAATCAAATACAGCATCGCGAAGGCTGAAGTACGTAAAAAAATTAATGGAGCGATAAGATCATTTTATTTAAAAATTACTTATAAATACCGATCTCATCATCAGCATCAGCGTCAGTATCTTTTTATCAAATGCTGCAAATATGATTCATTGGATACTCATTTAAAACGCATCCCTGATAGACCAATACTTTATGCACACAATACTATACAATACGTCAAACAGAAAGTAAAAACATGAAGGAAGCTCTTAGAAAAATCTAGATATTTACATCTAATAAGTACGTATTCCATCAACACAAAAGGGTAAACATGTAAGCCCATATACAGGGTGGCAGGATCGACGCGCAACCAGTTACCATAGATTTAGTACATGATTCTGAACCGCTGCGTTGAAATTTTTTCACAAATTTTGCAGAAACAGCAAATTTTCTTTTTTGATAACTGACGAAAAGCTCTAAAGGTCTAGAATCATGTACTGAATTCATGTATACAGTTTGCGCGTGGATGTCCCTACCAGTCTGTATATTATAGATGTCAGTCATAGAGCTCTTATTATTAAAGCCACTTTACTGGCACTTAATGAAGAAGAAAGGACATAAGCGAGGCGTATAAGTCATTTTAATGCGCCATCTACAAAGAATAAAAGTTTTACGAAAAGCTTTCTATGTGCGACGTCTAGTCACGATAGGAATAACGAATGAATGATTGACAATCTGTCAATTACGATTTGAGAAAATAAGTTCTGGAAGATTTTCGGTGTCTCAAAATAAAAAATGAATGTTTCCTCACCATTGTGTTAGGATGTAGGGCAGGGGACGTCAGTACAAAGGGACTGGATGCAATCACAGGCACAAATGTGTGCTCGTTGACACTGCATGGGGTTTATATACCGGCGTGTTTACCTATGAACTTCGTGCGACCCGACGCCGGCGCTGGCGCATCCCGGCGATACATCTCCGCGACGCTCACTTACAAACGTGCCCGTACGCATGCTAAACAATCAGATACTAATGGAAATCGAATTATCTTAACAATTTTGAAGATCGGAATGTTTATAAAATTATTTTATTCAATTAGATTTCACAATTTTGGACCCCGTTGTACGATTGAACTTTACAAAATTTTCATATCTTAACGTCCATTAGACCTCATGAGGTAGATAGTGTAATTGCCATGTAAAATAGGCAGTTATTGCCCTTAAGGACTAACGAAATTTAATAACAGAGTTCAGTAGGTTTATAGGTTCATAATTATATATATTTAGTAAAGTTTTTTGAATGTTTCTCCACTGAATTCTCGATAGGTGTAATAAAATGACTAAGTAGCGACTGTTTAGAGGCCATTAAAGTATGATGTATGTTTTTTGATTTACCTAGTTAATCAGCAGGTCTAATGCAGCCTATGCAATATTAGTCATGTGACAAAAATAGAAGATGAGTTCATCTTTTATTGTCGACTTATACAGGGTGGCAGGGATATTGACGTGCAACCTGTTACCATGATTCTGAACCCCTGCGCTGAAAATATTAGCCGCTCATCAAAAAAAAAAAAAATTGGTCTTCGATACATTTTAACCGCGTAGGTATTCACAGTGTTCTATGAAACAGAAAATTTGATAAATAAAGAAAAATGTCTACGCTAGAGGACCTAGGATATGTGCTGAATTCATGGGTACGGTTTACGTATCCTTGCCAGCCTGTATACTGAAGAAATTGGGAACGAATACAGCAGTGCAGAACTCTATATCAAAAAGAAGGCTGCATCCCAAATTAAGTTTTCTGAAATAGGAATTTAAAGGCATAACGCTAAAGCGGAACAGTCTCTTACTCGTAATAACTGTTATTACCAATACAAGCCGAGCTGCCAACCTTTGTTAGGTACTATTGTGATAAGGTAGATAGGTACAGCACATCCTTTGCATGTCTAAACGTATATAAATTCTTACAATTATGATGATAATCCGAAGTAACGTTAAGTTTTGTGTTACCCTAGCAATAGGACTGCCTTGTCGTAGGTTCTGGGGCACACGAGATCAGTCCCATGTACACTTTAATTTTTCCAGTCACGATTGTACTTACCCCTTCAGTGACTACTGGCATGATATTAAGTATTCATCAAACAAGATAATAATATGCTTTGGCTTACCTGCATTAGCTTTTTATTTTCAACATTTTGTAATTGACGTGTACGTTATTTTTTTCTGTGAAAGCTAGCTTATCAAATCGGTTATCTTAACAATTGAGCTTTTGTACATCGAGCCTTGCTCAAATTTAAACAGGAATAAATTGTATATTATAAAAGCAGCGTATGCATCAAGGAAGAAATAATTTTACATGAATTCAAGAGTTTATTTAAACTTGGCTCTTATTCAGCGTAGACGAAAATGTAGAGCTTTTCGTAGTTGCGTACATACTGAATCACCGCTAACAGGGCTGCATTTCATCAATTAAGCTGTAGTCCACGATAGTGTACACTTATTAAGAGGAAATCTATTCACCCGAGACCTGAAAACTTCTAGGAACTTAGGAACTCAAACTCAGACAGGGAAGATCTATAAGAGTGACTCAAAATGAACGATACGTATTTAATTTCTAAAACATTACCATCTTGATTGAGGCATCTGCGTGATTTACGCGATCTCCACTCCAACGCGGAATTCGAAGGCACTGAAAGAGATCATGCCATCAATAGTGCTTTTTTAATTTGTTTATCTTCTGTTTTCAATTTCATAACGTTTAAGAATACTGTATAAATTAGCTGTACGTTTCCCGAATGGAATAAAATAAAGTAAGTTATGTTTAAGTAACAAGTACCTAATGGGGGCAAGCCTATAGCATAGTTAACCGACTCTTTAAAAACATTATTTCAGAACAAAGCGTTTGTGCGTGAAAGACGTATACAAGCCCTATTAACACATTCCGAATTAAGAATAAAATATGTAGAAGTGCCATAAAAACCTTTTATGGTATGCATTTTTGATGGCACACCCATTACGACGCTTGAGCAATCAAGATTTTTTTTTATACAAAAGAGAAAATAAAGGATGCTTTTACATAATGAAACAAAGACGTTATAACAATGTACTTTGGCAAATGTATGAATTAACTTACTATGGCTATAACAATGCTCTTATGGAAGCATGAAGATCTGCCTGTTCAACTAGTTATCGAACCGTGGAAAGGTTTTATTGTTTAACTTCCTTATTTCTTTACGGGTTAAAAAGACAAGAGATATACAATGCCTAAGTTTTCACAGTTTAGAATCTACAAAGAAGAAGGATCTAAGAAAATACAAATTTATTTTTGGTTTTCTTTCAATAAGTTTTCATGTTCTAGGTAGCATTGTTCTTCGCAGATGGGAAGTGATACCTGCCTAATCTTTATTTGTTGTACAATTTTTTTTTTGCTATAGCGATTACAGCACCTTTATCCAGCCTTGGAAGATGATTTATTTTGTTGTAAAAATATTTCTATAAAATATATGCGATTCGCATATATTGTAGAAATATTTATATAAAAAATTGCATTGTCATTGATTTATCTTATTTGTCAATCCTATAAAAGTTACTTAAGTATTTAAAATGTTTGTTAGCTATAAGGACCCAGACAGCCTTGGGGATCGCCCTATGACTTACGACTTCAACTGAGGTGGTTTATGAATAATTTCCGGGTCGTATTTTAATACTTTACTAATCGGGAATTGCAACATAATGCATGAGTAGCGTAGCGTTGAGTAGTAAGTACTGAGAAAACCAGTCAAAGATCTATCCAAACCTTGTCTACAGTAACGTAAGTGAGGAAAACTTTATAAATATTATAACAATAAGCGTTACACCGCAGAACATTTTCAAGTATCACTGAAACCTAAAAAATATATACAACAAAATATAGTATGTTATTTATGTCTGGAAGTATTAGCATCGATGAGAAAATGATTTCATGCACTGGTTTTTCCTACACAGATTATGTTCGACCCGCACCGGGAAATTATAAATGGAAGTCTAGGATCAAGTCAAACGTCAGCAAAGAAACTAATTTGGTAATTAAAGTAGACATCGCATCGCATAACGGTAATCTAAGAACTATTTTAAAAAACATTAGGTAAATGAAAAGGTGAGTTTATGTAAGTCCACAGACCAACTTTCTCCAGTGTCCTTTGCATACATTTCTTATCAACAGCCATCACATAAAACTTCACCCTCATATAGCAAACTCGTTTGGTTATTAAATTAGATATCGCTTAACGTAAATCCAATAGAATGAGTTTTAAGAACATTAAGCGTAAAGGTGAGTTGATCATAAGTTCATAAGATTATGCCCATTGCCTATTAAATTACCTTACCTGCACGGGTGGGCTAATATTTAAAGCCCGATCATAATTATGTACCACAACTACAACCACACCACAACGTCAACACGTGGACGGGCGCTAATTGGTATAAAAATTAATAGTATATCCCCACGGACCACATTTGGCCTTCAAAATCAATGAAGCGGGCAATACCGACCACATCAAGGCCACGTCGCAGCCACAACCCAACCACCAGCAAGACGGTGCACTAGCGGCCGGCTACATCGCAAACCAAATGATCTGTTTGTCTGCAAACACTGGCCACAACGTAACCACATCGAAATTTTGTAACCACTGCTTGGCCACATTTGGTCTCTGCTATATAATGTGGTTGTGGTATATGTGTGCGCCCTAATACTATTGATAGTTATATATATACATAAGTTGTTATCATCACTAGACGAGTGCTTTAGGGAATTTTGTACCCTAAACATTTCCCCTTACAATATTTGAAGGAATCCCTTCCCCAGGAAAGGATCTTCTATACTCGTTCTTTGCGGCACAGCTTGAAGGATGTTGAATAATTAATCATATTTTAAGCCTGCGATTTATTAGTTAATCTTGTGCACAAATACTACGATTGAGGAAAACATGGACTGTAAAATAACATGATTGTAATACAAACATGGACGTCTTAGTTTTTTTTTAGCCGATACTGTCCCGGCGTCCCCCTAATCCTTCAAGGAACTCTTTTCCCTTGCCACTTTGAACCAGCCCTCGCAGTACGCGTCTTAGCTTATAATTAGAAAATTCAACAAGCTCCCTATACCCTTTATAATGCATGGTAATCCCGATTTTCCAATAACTAGCTCTACACAATAGCTAGATATTTTTAAATCAAAATAAATGATACCTGCTGTTTTAGAACTTTTAGACTTAATAAAAAGTATAGCAGGTATTAGGTCAAAAATAAGCAGGGAGCCACCGCGGTGATCAATAGGTACACGTTTCTTCTCTGTGTGACAAGGTGCCTTTACCCTGCTGCGGGAAATTTACAAAATTGTTACTACATAACTCAAAGTTATCATGATTTAATCCGTCACGATTGTGAGTTTACTACCTCACATGTTTGCTAACCTGCATTTCGCTTAAATTTTCTCTGCAACAAACTGTAATATCATTAATATCATCTTCCGTGAATAAAACCTCGTCTTCACAGGTTTAATTAAGTGTTTGCGCAAACTGATCAAGTTTCATTTGAGTACTGGTGGGCTCACGCTAAGGTTGCACAAAGCCGTCATACATTAGACGAGCTAATGTCCGATAAAGACCGAGGGTCGGTTGTGAAATATGTACATATAGGTACCCACGTACATGCGTCGCGTCGACACGCACTGACCCCACCGAAGCCAGTTCTACGTATGGCATTTGATGAAACCAATAAAATATATTAAGTAATCAGCTTAAAGCTTCTGCATTTATTTAATGCCCAAGTAATGCACACTTATTGATTCTCATTTAGTAAGGTCTATGATGGATTCATAATTTGTACTATGGTACATTCTGGATTTAGAAGCAACTAGTTTTGCCCGTGGTTTCGCCCGCGTGGTGGTCGACAATTATCTCAAGTCAACGTACTACCGGGATAAAACGTATCCTATGTCCTAACCTAGGTCATCGTCTACCCACGTGTCAAATTCATTTATTCAAATTCATTCAGCCGTTTTAGCGTGTAAGTGTTACAAACAAATAAACTCACTTTCGCATTTATAATATTATAGTTAGGATTAGGAAGTTAGGATTTACTGATTACTGATAAGAATTAACTCTCTTTTATGTTTTGATTGTGCATTATTGACAATCTGGAGGCACGGTAGTATCCCCGCCAAGACGAGCCAATAACAAAAAGCAGGGGCTATTTGTTTTTGTGCGTCTTCTTGGCTCGTCTTCCTTCCTTTGCTCGAAGCGTTTCATCGAATTTTCGCCTTAATGTGTACTCAAATTATCAGGATAAGATGTGGTTATAGCAGACTTGTCATTTGTCTAGCTTTTATACTTTGGATTTTATGAATACCTAAAATACATCGATTTCGTCACTGATTCACTAACTCACTCACTCACCAAAATCTCTATGGCACTCCCCGAATTCCTCGAAAGCTGAAAGTTATGCAGGCTAAATCAAATCAAATCAAATCAATTTATTTTCGATAAGTGTTGGTAAGTACAATATCGGTCTTAGCATATATTATAATATTATTGTTATGGATCCTTCACACTTAGTCATATTACTGTGACATGCAAATATTTAAGTTCATAATTAATTCAAATATTATATAGCTAGGATAAAAAAAAGAGTAACAAAAATTAAGAAATCTGTAACTTTCACACCCCTTTAAAGGAGCTTGGCTCTACATTAGATCTGACAACTTTTAAACAGTGAAAGCGTTATGTGAGTCTTGGAAACCTACTTTATACGAAATTATTTTAGTGAATCATAATTACGAATTTGTAAATTAATGAGGCAAAAATAGGAACTCCAGTTTAAAGGTTTTTTGGACCACCTACCCACCTGAATAACCTAAGTGTTTTTAAAATTAGAAAGATAATCAAAATATTTTTTTCTGGTCTAAGTAGACAACATATGATAGATATAACAATATGTAGCGCTTTAGAATAAAATGAGTCCTATTTTGGAAGCGTAATATACTGGTACTCAGCTGCATCCGGTTAAACTGGAAGCTGACCCCAACATATGTACTTGGGAAAAGGCTAGGCAAATTAAGCGTAATAGAAAATAGGTTTATATTAAAACGAGAAGCAAAGAAATAAAGTTTATCTTAGATTAAACATGTAGTCAGCTAGCTGGAGGTAGATATCAAAAGTATTTATTGCAAGAAATGACGCAGAACAAATAATACCTACACAAAAATAATAATTTAAGGTGAGTACCGATGGAACAAATCTAGAACTAATCCCTGGAACCAAACCCTTTGGCAAAAGATTTTTACCCGAATCATAACAGGCGGCTGAAAATGTTAGACGTAATGGACCATGCCAATGCCAACTAGGACATGGTGCGATAAATTAATATAAAGAGCAAATCTCGCTGGAGAACCACTCTGCACCATCAAATCCAGCAACAAATCTGCTCATAGTCCAGGGTCTGCGATCAGCAAACGAATATATATTATGACAATAAATCCCTGGAACCACCCACGAGAGAGTAAGAGAGAGCTCTTACTTGGGTGCCAATGGTTGTGGGAACACATTTGTATCTACTCTCCTTGTTTGGAAATCATAACCAATTCTCTCTTCTTCAATCGGTTCCTCATTACTGAGGATCGTGATCCCTAGACCACTTTAAGCGGACAATCTGCTTCCATCATCTCCGGAGTTGCCTCCGACTCCGACTCCGATTCCGACTCCGAGACTCCGGTCCAAAATTTCAGCAGGTGGTGAACCACCTGCTGAAATTTGCTTGAGGACATAGCTTCTCTTACTTGGTCAGACCATCGTGTCGGCTACCGGCGTCGTGATTTCTTTCCTTCAGTATTGCCAATAATGACCAGCTTTTCAAGGTTGATCTCCTCTTCGAATTATGTGGCCGAAATAGGTCAAAATACGCTGTAGGCAAACTCATAACCAGTAAATCCATTCATTTTCGCTCAATCTCCTCAAATCCTACTTCCTACTAATATTATAAACGCGAAAGTTTGTATGGATGGATGGATGTTTGTTACTCTTTCTTTGATTTGGATGAAATTTGGCACACAAATAGTTTATAATCAGGATTAACACGTAGTGCAAGAAAGGAGCCTCCCCGAGTGACGTTAGAAATCGGTACCCAATCCCCCAAACGTCCGGCGCACCTTGGACACCTAGCACTCGGTAACGCAGAGTCTAGGTGATTAATCCTTTCACCACGATGGCACGAACCAGTCTATCTCAAGACCCATCCCAAACGGCTCTTTTAAGAGCCAATCCCCGGACCTTAACCACTCCAGCCCTTTAGCCCTTGGCCCTTAGCCACTCAGCCTAAGGCATGGGCAACATTAAGAAAACTTACTGGTGACCCCCCCTTTTTTTTCCGGGTTGGAAAATCCTCATGGATGTCCGCCGCCCTGGGGCGGGCGGCGGGGTCTGTCAGACCCTTACTGACTAAAAACCACTCCAGTGTTCCATCTCACACCTACGCCGGGGGTCCAAAGTTACAGCATTGCTTAAACCAGGAAAACTGCCAGACAACCCGAAGAACTATCGCCCTATATATCTTTTGTGCCATTCGTTCAAATTATTCGAACGACTTTTACTCAATTGCCTTCAAACCGTAATCGACCCTAAATTGATTCCCGGATTCAGACCAGATAAGTCATGCTCCGGGCAAATCCTCCGACTGTCGCAATATATAGAGGATGGATGTGAGGCACGAAAGATCACTGGCGTCGTCCTTGTCGACTTGTCAGCGGCATATGATACTGTCAATGTCAAGAGACTATTGGCAAAATTGTCTGGCATGATCGACGACCAGGGCTTTATCCGGGTACTGGGTGAGATGCTGCGTAATTGACGTTACCAAATCCTTCTAAACTCAGAAAGAAGCACATGGAGATCACAGAAGAATGGCCAGCCCCAGGGAAGTATTCTGGCGTCCATTCTTTTCAACATCTATACCAACGACCAACCTACTGTTGAACACTGCGAGAGGTTCCTATACGCTGATGACCTCGACCCAAACCAATACATTTAGGGACGCCGAAAATATCCTCTGATAATGCTCTCAGACCGAACCCCACAAAAACACAGGCATGCGCTTTCCATCTCCGTAACCATTCGGCAAGACGCACTCTGAACATCAATTGGATGGGTGTCACCGTTGAATACTGCAGTAACCCTACCTACTTGGGAGTCACCCTTGACAGGGCGCTGACATTAGGAACCATTGCCTCAAAACTAAGAAAAAAGTCGGTTCCCGTAACAACTTGGTCAGGCGCCTAACCTCAACCACCTGGGGTGCTTTACGTCAGGTACTCCGGACTACTGGCCTAACACTCTGCTTCTCCGGGGGCGAATATGCATGCCCAGTGTGGCACCGTTCCGCTCACGCCAAGGAAGTAGATGTTGCTCTAAGCGAGACCTGCCGTACGATCACGGGCTGCCTGCAACCGACCACGGTCAGCGCACTATATCCCACAGCTAGCATAGCACCACCATAAGTCCGAAGAGAAGTTGTAAGCGCAGTGGAGAAACTCAAACAGGAATCCGATACCAGACACCCACAATCTGGCGCACAGCTACCAACGCAACGGCTAAAAAGCAGGCACAGCTTCTTGAAATCGACAGCGTCTCTGTCAGAAAACCCCGCCGACGTCCGTTACAAACTATGGCAGGATACTTTTCCCCCTCCTACTTACTATCTACCACCAAAGGAACATCTCCCTGCAGGTAAATATAAGGTACAATAAGAGTGTGCTTCATAAGTAACCATTGTGCACTTAGTAAAATCACGCTGAAAACATTGGCATTTAACAAAAGAAATGTAGAAATTAACAGACGTAACCGAAGCTGTTATTACAAACAGTAATGTAATGAACATTTCAGGTTCGTTTAAAATAACTAATTTGCTAATTAGGAACGTTTAACGAAGCGTAAGTAGTAGCAAATTGTGACTACGTAAGTTGGTACATATAGCAATTGAATGTATCACTACACCTAATTGTTGTGCTAGTATAGTATACATAAACTGGTTCATTCCACTGGCTCGGGCTGAGTGACAGCTAAATAGCGATCACTAGCGCGTGCCCAGACGCATGTGACGTAACCCTCTAATATAACTTCGTATCCTGCGATTGTATAATTCTTTTTACTTTACTTTCTATCTGAAATTAGTTGTGCCCGAAAATTGTCAGGCAAATTGAAAACCGTGATATGACATCGCGATTCGTCATTTGCCTGGCAATTTCATAACTGTAGTAGTGATGACATCACAGAACTCTGAGTTACAGCATAAAGTCGACTGTCTGCTGAATATCGTAATCTATTGGAATGTCTGTTTTGTTTTTTTCTTTTTCTTGAGTGCATATTCTAGAAGATCAATATCTATAGGGTCTAACAAAATGCCTCTGCTTGGTTGAGTACCTGCAATCTCATTAAAGGTGACGAAAACCTGCATCATGTAAATTGCAAAATTCAGCAGCATTAACTTACAATGTGTCTCTCCTGATGTCTTATTATTTATTGGAAAGAACTGTTGTGGAATAAAATCTATGATCTAAGATAATGTGATGTCTTGACGCTGCGTGAGCGTGTATGATCCATCGCCACTCATTCGCTGCCCACCGCGCACAGGATGGATGGAAAGCAGCACATGAAGTGATTTTTTGCTCCGTTGGTGTAATTGCTGTATGGCGTTCCAGTGTGAGGATAAACAAATAAATAATACTGGATTTCAAAAAAGAGGATGGGCTTTTTGATCTATCGACAGCCAAGTCCTATACATTTTTGCCCATCCTTCTGAGGAAAGGATTTTATGTAAATGAGGAAAGTGACTTCAAAAATATATTTTACAACGTTTTTATTTAAAATCAAACATACAAAGATAAGTTAATTACAATGGTAGGGTATTTACAAAAGTATAAAAATAAAATTGAACACTTTTCTTGTTGGTGTTGTATCACAAAAAGAAAATTAGATCTAGAGTAATATCCATAATTTTATGAAACCTATTTGTTAGTAATCTCAAGTCTATTGAGTTCCATAAAATGATGAATACTATCCTAAGGAGTTTTATTTTACATCTCCGCCCGTACAGCAGAAATAAAGTACTGGCAACATTGTGAGAATCAAACGCTTCCTTCATTTCACAAGATACCTGTTTCTAAGGAAAAGTTTTACTCTCATAACTGCATCGTGTGTTATTAGCTTCAAGATCAAGTCTTTTAAAATGATATCAGTTACTGAACAAAAATATTGACCAGGGAACTAATAGCATACCTAGTAATTATCTGACATATTGAGTATTATATTATCTTGTAAAATAACAATTCATCTTTACTCTATACTTACAGGCCTATGACCACAATATGTGAATACTGCATACGGCTATGAATACATTTTGTTATCATCCAACCACGGGTCACGCTTGGTCCTTATTGAAGTCGTTTTTTATATGATTGGATAACAAGTCATAAGATTTTTGTATGTGACATAATGCAGGTGATAGGCGATATCTAGTCTTAAAGTATATGGCATTTGGAGGTCCTGCCATCAGAACGTTCACGGTATCAACACTTGAGAGTCACTGTGAGTCACTTTACTGCTGGTAGTAAGTACCTTTGTAGTCGAGGGCTGCTCTGTCTTCCTGTTGTCTGGCAGCGCCTTCTGGGTTGTTCTTGGCCTCAATAGCATCGCGCTCCTAGAAGATTACATTTTAATCTTATTTGAAGGTACTCATAACAAATTTAATTTTTGACCTGACTGATATTTATAACTTTGTATCTTTTTCTAGTTGTTTTCTCTTAATAACTATGCCTAAAAGAAAAATCTAACCAAATATTTAAAACTTGAATGGCTGATCGAGCGTGGGACTAAAACATAAAAAGCTCCAAATATCGTTTTAATCGTGGCTGGGTGTGTAATAGTGTAGGTACTGCATAGGTAGGACCTTTCTCTTTTGTAAAGCAGTTATTAATTGCACGCAGTCCTATCATTCGCCTTCAACAATAATGAGAACATTCTGAATGTCCAGAATATTCTCAGCAATATTATGCATTCGAACGTGATAGACCAGAATGTCCTGTGATATTTTGTATGTCTTTTGGAAAGTTATTAGTGGTAAGAAACCCGCCAAACTTCGCAACTTAAAACTAACGATAACGAATATTAAAGCTTGACTTAAAATGTTTTTCAAGACCGTTTCGGAGTAAGTTCTGTGAGACATTACTTTAAACTTTACAACAACTACAACTACATATAGCAAAGATATTTATCTTTGCTCTATGTAGTTGAATATACTATAATAATCCTACTTCTAACATGAACCTACAGTAAAGTAGTTATGACACCGATAAAACTACCGAGGTAGGAATGTGTAAAGTTTCATTATTATAACAAATAATGGCAAATTACTGTTATATTATTCTATGGAAATACATGAGGTATAACCATTCCAGTATTTTTAAAGAGCCATTAGTAGTACTTTATAAGAGAAGTTCGATTTTAGCAATATCTTTGTGTAGATATTGTTATATAAAAAAAAAAAAACATAATACTTACAGCGTTAGCCTTGATTCCAGCGTAGATCAGATCAAGACCTTTCTGGATTTCAGCGGATACGGGGGGAGGAGTGGGGATGTGGTCGCCCTTGACCCTGAATCCGAATTCGTCAGCGGTGTACTCAACGGTGATGACCTGACCGTCAGGAGCGGTGTAAGAGTAGGAGCCTTGCTGGACCAACGCGTTATGATCTTCACCGACGGCCCTCAGGAATCCTTCCTCGGAAGCCTGGATGTTGTTGCCGGTTTCGTATCTGAAATGTTATAAGATCTAAAATTAGTGCTGCTGTCTATATAAAACTTTGGAAAATAAACAAAATGACGATGTGTCATGAACATGTTGAGCTTCAAGTAAAAAATCTACTAAATTATAATTGTAAGTTGTTAAATGCCAAAATCTACTTCAAGTCCGCCAAATGCAAAATTAACAACATTCTAAGGTCTTTATAATGATGGTGATCCTTCTTTGAAAAACAAACACTGTAGTCAAAAATTGTAAAGTTCATAAATTACAAAAACCAACGTATTATATAATATGTTAAAACAGTATAATTTATTCATGTTTACTTAAGTTTATATGAGTATGCGTAATCTCAGAGATGGTAAAAGTGATTGGTCAAGGTTAATAGTCATTTGAAGAGTAAAGAAAACTACCTACTACAAAGCTAATTGCACAGTGGTGATGATTCGACAACTTACATAGAAAAAAAAAAAATACGGATCTTAAATAAAAGTTGAATAAGAGAACGATAATTTAGGTGGGTACAAGTTTTCCAGGCTAATGTTGACATCGTTATAAGTGTTTAGAAGGCTCAGCACGGGAACGTGGGAGGTTATTATTGTTTTTTGTTGCAATTTGATCGGTACTGTTATTACTTGACATAAATACTCACGATGTCTTGTAGCTTCCATCGGTACCCTGCTCCTTGTCGAAACGGATGATGGGAATGTAGGTGGTGGTTTCCAACGAGACCTTGGGCCTGAAGTCGTCGATCTGCTTAGCCGGTCTGTACTCCTGCTGCTGTTGCTGGGGTGGCTGTCTGTACTCCTGTTGTTGCTGGTAGTTGTTATAGTTCTGCTCCGCTGGCTGCTGGTCCTCCACTTCTTGCTGCTCAGGCTTGAGAGACACTCTCCTCTGCGGCAGAGCCGTCGCCAGGGACAGCAGCGCACAAGAAACGACCTGAAACCACAAATTCCCATTTTGTTAAACAATGCAATACACTTGAACTTTAAAGGTACCAGTTAAATAACGAAATGATGTCAGAGAGAAGAGCTTAATCATATTCGGAATGTCGTAAGATAAGATGGAACAGATACAATAGGCAGCATCTTGTGAAACCGGCTCATTCGACACGCAGGTTGGGCGAAAGTGGGCTCCAACATGTATTGGCACTTACATGTCGACAAGCATGGCATTGTTTTCATTGAGAGCAACTAACTTTTAGTAAACGAAAAGCATCTTTTGTTTGAGATAATATAATGGATGCTTTATTACAAAAGGTAGGTAAATAGAGAGTGGTTAACATAGATGTCTCATTCAATGTTTAAAGAACGTATTTCGGTGGATATGTGCTAATATATACATATGTATTATTAAATATTATGTAAGATTTCGTAATATAGGTGAATAGAGCAGCAGGACTAGCTAAATCAGCATCGAAATAAACTACCAAAGCGTAACCTCGACAATCTTCATGTAAGTAGTTACGATCACCAATTACAAGTTCCATTGTGTCGGGCCACTTTATCATGCAAGTATTAGACAGACTAGTTTTATAGTTGATCGGTTTATTACCAATGTTTTGTTGTGTTACGTTGACTCGATGTTCACGATACATATAATTTACTAAAGAGTTTTTCTAAAGTCACACTTTGATTGAATTTTGCTGTTAAAAATAATATTTACGCCCACTGAACCGATAAAGTAGGTATTTGCCAAGCTAGACAGCATTTCGTTTAATGTGAAACCTAACTTACGCATAACTTTTCAAATAATTCGACCTAGAAAACAGTTATATAATGAACTTACGAAGAACAAGATCATTTGTGTAACCGAAATTTCATTAGAACGAGGTTGAACTGTGAATTGAGATGGAATAGTTTCTTGTTTAGATGCTAATGACTCTTTCTTCGATCATATCTGGTTCTATATCGTAAATGCGTTCGATTGCGTGATGTTACATTACCGCACGCAGATGAAAACATAATCGATTACGAACTAAACCGATTTAAATTTCATTTCAATTTGGGATGTTATAATCTAGAAATTACGATTGATAATTGCGAATGCTAAAATTAAATGTTATCTTGATCGATTGTTTTTATTTGTTACTCTCGTAAGCCGGTTTCTTCAATTATTAGCTCTTAGATAATAATATCGTAACTGAATTAACTACTTTCGAACTGCACATGCATTTTATCATGATATAATTATGTTACATCTCAGGTATTTATTTGTGTGTAGGTAGACCAAAAATAAGTAGGTAGGTAGGCAGTTTAAAAAAATTGGTAGTATACATACAGTCAAAGGAATAAATATGTAGGTTGGTAAACTAAGAAAAATTCAAATTGGTTCAATTGTTGATAAGTGATACAATTCTAAAAAGTATTTGTACCAAGATGCAAACACCTCATAATTTCAATCATAAGACACTTTCGGAGGACTTTGTTCTTGAAGATATACAAGTTTATGTAACTTTGACGGAAATATAGGTAACTGTAAGCATAAAACTGTTCCTATATCGTATCGACAGAAAACCAAAAGAATACGGGCCTACTTAAGGAAAGTTCTTGAGTTATGGGGCCAGACAAGAGGTGTAAACTGTTCTCTCCAAAGATGGGCAAACGAAATAAGGAGATATATTGCCTGTTGGTCACAAATAATTGACGGCATTGACGTTGATTAAATAAGGCATTAATACCTAGGTAGGTACATAGGTATGTACCTACCTAGGTACCTACCTGTTAATGTTTCCTCTGTAGGTATAGAAGAAACATTAACAGGATGTTTGATCATGTCCATTTAGAAGAACACAACACATTTAAAATACATTCATTAGGACTGAAAATGATCGTTAATGTAAAACATCACATATGAGAACATCAGACATCCAGGTTCTAGGTACATACTAAAACAAACAAAAACCTGTGCTTAAGGTCGCTGTAGTTGTTCCGATTGCACTCGCGATAAACGATAAATAGTATAATTAAATGTAGGAATTTAAAGATGAAGACATTTAAATGCCAAAGTTGAATCGTCGACATATCTGCCGACCCTATTCTGTGCCGCCGCTCACAACACACGATTGCAGCCAATCCTTCACAGAACTTGGAAATTAACGTAATGCTAATATATTCCAATCATTGTAATAACCACAATCTTCTATGATTGCTTCACTTTTAGAGAAAGGGGTTTCTTTAAAATTATCGGGGAAAGATATAAAGAGATAATGAAAGGGGTAAAGAAAGAAGAAATGAGGGATAGGTGAATATATGAATCTCCACTTACCAGCAGTTTCATTGTTGTTTATGTGTGGTGTCGTGCAGCAGCGAAGTGGCACGTGGAGTGTCGTGAACTATGTCAGAGTGGTAGTAGTGCGCTCACTTTTATACCGCACCCCTGCCACTTATCCGAACTGTGAGCCATCTCACTTTCATAGCCGACTTGCCGCTGCAATACGGTGCAGCCACGATCGACGCCGACGTATCGCGATTTTTCGATTTCAATTTCGATATCAAAAATCATGACATTGTTCATTTGTGTCTTTATGCATATGATTGTCATGGTTCGTTAGATGTGATCTGAAAACTTTCCAATGATCAGGCTATTGTGTAGCGTTTGATTGTGGCCGCAATGCTAACATACGCGTAGAGACTGATTTAGTATTATGTAAATAAATAATCATTAAAGATCATACTTGACAACCGGTCGCATTATTCTTTTATTGGAAAAAAAAACTAGATCGATCAATCAAAACTTCATAAGTAAACTCTAAGCTATTTTTTGCAACTCTTCTTTATACAACTAAATTTATTTAATAGCTAACCGCAAGAATATTACCATCGTCTTTAGCATTGTTTATCAAATCATTACTGATTTATTGGATACGTTATGTATGAATGTTATGATTAAAATTGTAATTTAGTCAATTTATGATTCGTTTCACATAAACTTACCTACCTATTAACTTCATGTTCTTTACAAAAGTTTCAGCGCACGATTGGAACTAGGTACCTGTAAAAGTTGGTTTTATGACGCGCACCTGATTATTTTAATACTGTATTATATTTATAAGAATTCTATCAATTATGATGAGGTTGCCAACTTCGTACATTACTCACGGGACTCTCAAAATCACCTTTAGTCAAAGACGTTTGCTAAGACGGTACCTGAATTATTGATTTAGTGAATATAACTAGGTATCTAGTCCATTTTTTGCTAATTATTGAACCCAGGTCTTTTATCGATATAAATCGATGTCTCAGTACCTACCTACCTACCTGCATATTGGTACCCACTAGTTATTTTTTCTTTAAGCATATCGTCACGCTGGCAAGCAGGATGTGAACCACAGAATAGGTATTCACAGGTTACGTGGCCTGCCATTCTTGTGCAATAGAATCTTTTTCTTCTTATTTTCGATTGTATGTCAAGAGTATGTCCTTGAGGGTCGATGTAATAAAAAACTACATCAATTTGAATTAGGTACGGGGCGTTTAGAGAGTAAGATTCCTTTACAACTGGCCAGTGTTTACATAGCGGCTTGGTACTTCGGTACTTAGTCTTACTTGATCATTAACACATAAATATACGACTGCACCTACGTATACATTTCATCCGAGTGTTGTGAGATGCTCATTTGCTCAGTTTGTAGCAACTCGCATTGCTTCCTTGTGACATTTGTTTATACATGTCTTAGTTGCATACTTCTTTTATGACGAACATTAATATTATTTAAAAGACGAAGTTGTGAGCCCCGCCCTGCCTCACTTTTGCTTCATGCATCGAATTTGTTCAAAGGGAGATGAGTTTCATTTTAGCGGCACTATCTTAAGAGACACGGTGTAAGGGGCATCGCTTGTGTTGCCAGTAGCTGTTACATAAATTGTAGGCGTTGTTTTCGCTTGTCAGTGTAGCAACACGTTACTATCAGTTATCAAGGCAACTTGCGCAATGGGCACGAGAGGGAGTGTGCGTGGACGCAGGCACGCCTGCGATGCGCTTCATTTCCGATCATTTTTACACCCGATGCACATAAATTGATTTTAATTATGTGCTTTATAAGAAATATTCCGTATCAGTCAGTTTCCTGCATCTTTGTATAATAATGCCAGATATGGATCAGTTATTAATCTGATTCACGATTAACAATTGTTCTTATATAACTATTTATGATGTTGGTTTTCTATATATTAGAACTTTCTCATCATAAAGATTAACAACAACCCCTTCTAGTTAGAATGTTTAAAATAAATAGTAGAAACATTTGATTAAATAGATTTTTCATCTAATATAACTCCTTCGTATGTCATTCGATCGAGTCGCGGTTCCTCTTATTCTACTTGCTATAGCAATGATATTAATCAAAACGTGGTCTTACATACAATCAGCATTAAAATCTGAACATAAACTTTCTTGACGCTTAGTTTTAACCATGAACTTTACAACTAACTCCACCGAGAAAGTGGCTCTTTGTCAGTGTCACTTACTTCATATGTTTTACAATATAGCTTATTATATATCGTAACATATCGTTAGCGTGTACATAGTTAGGATTTTGTCATATAGTTTCAATTGCACGTCTTTGGCGGACGCGAGATGAGTCTGTTACGTAAGCAGCGCCTGCGCTTTTGAGGTTACTGACTCTGCTGCGTGCCGCATGGGGCACCCGATTCTAAATGTTTTGCACTCATTAGTCATTACCATCGCTTGGTGTTTTACTGTAAGACGAAATTAGGCGTGCGTGAGGTCCCCCTCTTATTTGATTCATCTAACCTTGGAATAGTGTACTAGTTGAGTAGAGTGGTCTAATGCACTTGCTTCATAATCGTGTTAGTAGGAGAAAGATGAGCACAGTTTTAGAATGAGATAATAATATTTACGTAGTTAGTACAATATTTGTAATGCGCTCTTGTAATAAACTTGAAGTTGTTGGCTATTAACATAATAATGATGAAGAGCACCCACATCGAAGGGTATGCGAGATTGAATAGATTTTAATCGACGTAGGCGAAACAAAAGAGGTACTCGTATGCAAGGTCGATAAAATGATGAGCTGTTCTCTGCCTACCCTGTGCTAGTGGTTTGACCTAAGATTAGCACAAACTAAGTAATAAAAAGGCATAAAAAAAATAATGATGCATACTATCAGCTCATTGAATGCAAGTCTCAAGGAATGCGGGCAAAAAAGGGCTACACTGAAATTACCCATAACCATCACGTTTGGCATGTATCAGCAATGCTACCCATCTTCATGACTGAACTTCTGAGACTATTTCACAATATTTGCAAGTCGAGACAAAAAACAGTCCTTTATATATTTTTTTACATAATACGAGTATAGAGCAATGTTTATTTCAACAAGTTACATTGGAATTGTTTAGTATTTTCACTACAATTGTAATTTACATTAGTTACATCACTATCTGTAAGTAATGACATATTTAGAATTTCTTTTTGTTCGCAGTTTTTTGTGTGTCAAGGCACTTCGTCTGTGTTGCCTCATTGTTCAGGCATCTTATTTAGTACCTATAATGTTAGTATTTGTCTAGGAACCTACAATAGCCATTCATCGCTCTGTTACGTAGGCAACCTGTTAATTAAGCATTCATCAAATTCGGGTCTTCCACCCGAAATGCATGTGTCTTCCCCTTAACTTTGGCAGTGACTTTGAATTCAATGCTAAAGAAAATTAATTTATTAATTTTAATCACTTATCTGTCTACCTGATAAAGCTAATTTCGAATTAATACAAATTAATTTATTAATGCGATGCGTGTCCTCTGCCACACTATTAGCTATTCGAATGTAATATTTAATTGAAAAGCTTTTATGAATAAAGTTCGCCTTTTTCTCGATAAAATGTTAAGACGGTACCAAAGTATTCACAGATTGCTCAACCAGTGTACGGCGGCTATTAAGTGGAACGTTTTTATCAATAGACCATTATTTGCGTGAGACGATGACCAAAACTGATTGTTAGAGTTTTTTAGGTATGGACCTAACCTATTCTTGAAGTCAGCAACTAGCATTCTTTATTTTTACTTGTAATAATGTGATTTTTAAATAACAGCTGTAGTATAATCAGCTTATAATGTTCCCACTGCAGGGACATAGGCCTATGTGAGAGCGAGTGGGCAATAATCCACCACGCGGTCCCAGTGTGGGTTGGTAGATGTCACATATCATCGAATTTTTGGTTCTAGGACATGCCGGTTTCCTCACATTGTTTTGCATCACCGTTTTGAGAGCAGTGGTCAAGAAGTAATTTATACAAAGTGCTTGCTTAGGTTCAAACCCATGACCTACAAGTCGTAAGTTGCGACCAATACCACTGGACCACCACTCCGCTCTTAACTACTACGACTGGTGAACCGCTATATTCCTATGTTAATAAGTTGACATCTCTGATTGTTTGTCTGATTTTATAACGTTTCTATCCTATCGCAGTGATTGTCCAATCTCATAACATAGTTACATCGTGATTTGCATTTGTATGTCAATCTTTAAGAATTTTACGATTTTATTAACAGACGAGGCTAGAGGTTAGGGTTATGACATGAAGAGACTTTCAACATAACCTAAATTATAATTTTGTACTTGCAGTCTGTCTTGCAAATATCGAATGCAACAAAAAATATAAACACCTAGATACAATAAGAATAAAGAAACAACGATATTGTATCAGCTGCTTCATAAAAAGTAACATTAAGATTAACTTATAAAAACATTTTATTATTTTCAGTCTCATTGCAAATTGTCGCTTCTGCAGATCACGAATATTCTGCTGTGACCGGAGACAGAATAAGTCATTCACTTGTGCCCTTATCGAAAAAAATTATTGCTTTATTTGTTAAAAATAATACATGGCCTATTTAAACCAGATCAGTTGGTAACGACTTGCTTTTAAAATAAGGTTTAACCACTACACATCCTGTCGATGAACATGACATTCTCTTTGTTACTTGATTAAGAATTCGCTACATTTTTTATCAAAAATATAAGTGCTCCCACGGGATCTTTCTATGAAATAGGCGGTAGTGATTAATGACTATCTGTATATTAACCTACTTTTATTGTAAACTAGCTTCTGCCCGCGAATTTCCCCGAGTTGCTGTCGGAAATTATCCCACGGGAACGTGCTACCTGGGACAAAAAGTAGTAAATGTCCTTCCTCAGAATTCCCATATATCTCCTTGCAAAATTTCGAAATCCGTTTAGTGGTTTAGGAGTGACAAGGTAACATACTCGTACAAACAGAGTAATTTTCGAATTTATAATATCGGCTTTTACGACTTGGTAAAACATAGAGATTTCTTTATTATTTGTAAGTTTAATATTAATGTATTATACACATACACCATCCGGAATAAATTCTTTAAATTATGGAGCATACCGCATAAAAATCCGTCGCGTTGATAAATTGTATAGATGCAAGTGCAAAGTACATGGTAAAAATTTGCGATTTTTAAATGTTAATTTTCACTACAGGTAAAGCTGCAATACTGATGATTTGGAGATAATCCCTATACAAATTCTAAAGTTTCGTTGATTGAGCACAGACTAAAACACACAATACACCTGATACATACATCAGATAATAACAAATAAAAAGTGTAAAGTCCGATGTAAGAAATTAACAGGAAAGCGTGCCTCACGGCTGCGCTAAAAAGGCCCAGTTCAGAAAAAACCTACAGAGTTATAACTCTGTAATGGGAAGATTCATTTTAAAGGCACCAATACTCGGATGTCAATTTGAAATGCGATCAAGATAATACCTTAGAGAACAATATGCGGAGACATAGACACTAAACGGAGAAAGTAAAACTGTAACGTAGGATGTCTCGCGGCGTTTAACTTATGTAAGACGTACTAGATACAGTTTAAAAGTTGTAATAGAGAAGACTGTAGGTATAATTTCGTTTAGTACAAGGTCTTAAGTTATTTATTTAGAATCAGAGAGGAAACAAAGAAAGAAAGAAAATACGTTTTTTTGCGGTAAACATAACGCAGAGAAAGAACACAAACACAAAAAAGAACAAGTTGGGGGGAAATATGCGTTAAATTCACGCAAAACAGCCATCGCTCAGTTTAATACTACGACCCTCTACGATACAGAGCTTCAACGCTGGTTTTCAGCGACAGCCGAAAATGGATGCATGAACCCAAATTATATTATCTTAAATAGCAGTAATGTCTAAGAAGCACCCATCTCTAATGTATCGCCCGTGCAAGTCCTAGCATGTGGTAGTAGGTAACCGGTCAAATCAATGGATCGAATATAGGTACTTAAATAGTTTGGCTCTCAACAAACACAAAACCTGATAAATTTATGTTGACAAAACGTACTCTTAAAACGCATAAAATCGTGGAACATCTACATATAAATAGCCACCTACGTATCAAACACAAGGTCAATTTCATAACCCTTCATTTTGCCTTTGCCATAGCCGGACATGATTCGATCGATTAATCGCTTAGTGGGAAATTCAGTCTAGTTTAGCTTTAAAGCAATTAAAAACCAGTAGCATACCTACCTACTTACCTAAAATGTGAGACCGGCAGAGCAACTAAACTTGAATCGTATACTAATGTCTGGTGCATGCCTATCTTGTACACTATGTAATTTTATTCCAAGTAAATCGACATCTTGATACAATTTGCTGATTCATTTCAGAGTGTCTGGGTAGTTTTGTAAGTACAGACGCCAGCACATCAAGCTACTACAATATGTCAAATATCTTTAATACATTTTCAACTTTATCACTATAGCATTAAGCTTCAAGGTTGATTGGGAAAAATTGACAGTTTCGGGTAGCTTGACCTGCTGGCGTCTGTACATAGTGGTCTACGTTAATGATTTTCTGATATTGGTACTTTACAAAACTGATGAATCGACGAAAACTGACAAATACTGGAAACTGTCGAGTTAACGCAGCTGTCTAATCGGTAAAACAGACGAATCAGTGAAACTGACTAATCAACGAAACTGGCGAATTAAATAAACTGACGACTGAGGGAAACTGACCAGTGATATGCGGACTTTTATTTTTTGGTTTGGTTTAGCAATCCATAAGCCGTGCCATGTATAATTAATTCACTCATCACTTTTGATAAAAAAAGGTTATTGCAAAGTAAACCAATTACTTACGATGGATAAAACTTTATAAATGTAGGTACCTAATAGGTGAGATTGCGACTAGATTTTGAACGTTTTTAATTACGAGAATTGGCCTTCAGACTGTGAACGTTCTTAAAACATTATGAGTATTGCCCCTTTGATCTCAGTCTTAATCTGTCAAAAATACCTAATTTCCCTACATTTTTGACAAGTTTTTGATATTTGTTTGTCGCCGAGACGAGAAATTCTCAGAGAGGCCAATTCTCGTAGTTTAAATTGGTTGGTTAAATTACGAGAATTGGCCTTCTGGTCTGATCAATGACGATTAATAGAATAGAATAGAATAGAAGAATAGAATACTCTTTATTGTACACCATACAAATTAATGTTAATTAATGTCTTTTATTCTAGCGACTTTTTTGTGTTGCTTGCTTAATTATATAAAACAATTTAATTTCTAACCATAACTTTGTCATGACATGATTGTCTTCCTACTCCCACTACTAATACGACCTGACTTAAAAAAATGAGAGCCCAGAGCGTTTTTCAACAAGCATATATTAAACTCGTAAACTTGGCTGAGTAGGTTGCGAAAAGGTGCGACCTTGTAATCGCAAAATGATGCCACCAAGTAATCGCAAAAAGAAGCAACCATCTAATCGCAAAAAGAAGCGACTTTGTAATCGTCAAAAGAAGCGACCATCTAACAGCAAAAAGAAGCGACTTTGTAATCGCGAAAAGATGCGACCTTCTAATCGCGAAAAGTAGCAACCATCTAATAGCAAAAGGGAGCGACTTTGTAATCGCGAAAAGATGCGACCTGGTAATCGCATAAAGATGCGACTTTGTAATCATCAAAAGAAGCGACCTTCTAATCACGAAAAGAACCAACCTACTAATCTCGACAAGAAGCGACCATCTAATCGCAAAAGGAAGCGATCATCTAATCGAAAAAAAAGCGGCTTTTTTATCGCGAAAAGATGGGACTTTGTAATCGTAAAAGGAAGTGACTGAGGAATCGCGAAAAGAAGCGACCAGCTATTCTCGAAAAGATGAAAGAAAGAGAAAGAAAGACCATATTATCGTGAAGAGAACAGACAAGTCAAAACCAAAATGGACACATCCTGAATTTTTATGTATTGAACCTCGAGCATTTCTAAAAGCTGACTGACGTAGAGCTCATTTCATAATCAGCCAATAAGATAATGGTTTAAGGCATTTATTTCTCAAAAAGAATACAATTCACTTACCATGAGAAATACAAGTTAGTTAGTTAAGTTACTTGATACATGAACTTATGAAGAACGGTAAATAAACTACTAGGTAAATAAACTGCTACTTTATTTACGAGTACCTTTCATCGCGAAAGTTCTGTAACATAATGTTCTGCATCACAACTCTAGAACCTTCAACGAACTTACATGACTCCCTTGACTTTTCTAGAGCATTCCGAAACAAAATTATATCAGTGCACCTAATACCTAAGATAAACGTCATTGGTTTCACAACAAAAGTGAGAGGAGGAACGCTTCTCCACGCTATGCGTCGAACACTTGAACTGATCTTGACATTTCATTGAACTGATATTTCAATTTGCATCGCTCGGTACTATACGCAAGGTGTTTTAGAGTCACTGGTGTACTTTCTTTATGATTTTCTATAATCGGTTATTTACGATATAAATATGCTGTATATTTCTATATGTGAGAAAATTACTTATTTCTTGCTTGTCGTGAACAACTAAAGCTTTTTTTTTGCTCTTCTTAACTTCAGTTCATTATTCTTGCATGGCGTCTGATTCCCTCTTCTTCTCTCTCCGGTCCGTCCTGTTTTTTTGTCTTCGAAAATTTCACAATGTATGAGATCTGTTCTAAAAATGTTCACATTTAATTTTAGTTTAGTTTATGAACTCAAATACAAGGTTGTTCCAAATTGTGTGTCTGTTTACTCTCTATTGCACTGAACTTGTCACATTTTTTTTTGTGTGGCAAAAAATCCGGTAGTAAATATAAACCTTCACATATTCCAAGCAATGGAAAATATACGATACAACACTTTGACTAAGTAGTCAAAGTGTAAAATGCAATTGCATTTGGGCACACTTACAACCTCTCACGTATGGGCGTAGGGTAATGACCGCATAAACCATTAAATCGCATAATGTGGATGCCACATAACAGCTATTATATGTGGATGTATACTACTGCACAGCCATTAGTAACAGGTAGACCTACCCCATAGTATTAGTGGAGCCCTTTGTAAAGGAGCTTCTCTGGGGAAGAACTACCTTCATGCCAACAAGCAGGGTTGCTGTGTTCCAGTTTGAATGGTTCAGTATTGTTTGATTCAGTGTTACAGACCCAATACATATTTCAGTTTTGGCTCTGAGATAGCAAAGCATCTGAAATGCTTCTGGTTTTGCAGATTTCGATAGCCGGCGTGGTGACCTACTGTATTAATTTGATATGGGAGGTTGCATGCTGGTAAGGCTGAAGCGCCTGATGGTCGTTAAATTATTGTTAGTTGGATTCGTATGTATAGCAAAACATGTCGTCGCAGGCGTTTGTGTAAACGCACGTTGAACTTAGGTGATTCTTTTAATTTTTCTACTGTTAAATACTGTGCAGATGAATGCATCATTCAGTAAAAGGATATATTATTATAACGGTGTAACGTTCGGGATATTGTATAAAAACAGTTTCAGGAAATCAGTAAGAATAATACAAACATTGCTGCGTGTTGTCTAGTTCAATCAGTTCAATGTAGGTACATAAAACTGGGAAGCAAGGTTTTAATTAATTAAAAAAGAGGTCAACAACAACTTACATGTATTTCTTACAAAATAAGCATCAGCAACAAAATTAACTAATCGATGACTTAGAAAACGTTTTATCACACTTTTTTATTACACATATTTTATACAACAACTCATTAACAGTTTATTCGTAGCGGTAGGATAGAAATTCGTTCATGACCATGTATAATTTTTTCTTCAATGTTCAAGCCGTTTTAGTTTTATCTGCTTTTCCCTCTTCTTTTACAGTTTCTGTCACTTTGGCACCGTTTTTAGATTCCTTGGCGGACTTTTCATTACCTGTAGAAGGTGTTTCTGCTTCTTTAGATGGCGGATCGGATTTCTTCAGTGAGCTCACAAGTGGTTTTTCGCTGGAATTGTCACTCTGTATAGGACTAAGAGGTGGGGTTGGCAGTGCCTGAGCTAAAGAGACGGCCTCGTTTGCGGCTTTCTCTGCTGCTTCAGCGGCGTTTCCGACTACTTGAGCCGCCTGAAGCGCTTCTTTTGCTGCGTTTTTAGCTATCTGTGCATGCGCTACTGTGTCATTATCAAACATTTGATCTCCAATTATACGCTGTTCTTTGATAGATTGTATGACCTTTTCAACAGTTTTCAAAGCTTCCATAGCGGACTGCACCGCTCCACTAGCTGATTTTTTTGCGTCTTGGGCGACGTTAACAGCCTGTTTCGATATGTTTTCTGCTTCTTTGCTAGGTTTATTACCCTCTATGGTAGAAGGCTTCTCTCCTTCCTTAGCAGCGTGCTTGTCTCCTTCCTTAGCCGCAGGCTTCTCACCTTCCTCAGCTACGGGTTTCACACCTTCCTTAGCCGCGAGTTTTTCTCCTTCCTTAGCAGTAGTTTTCTCTTCTTTTTTACCAGAGGGCGACTCCCCTTCCTTAGCCGCAGGTTGATCATCTTCCTTAGCAATGGAATTTTCTGCTGCTTTAGGTGCAAGTTTCTCTCCTTCAGTAAGTACAGGTTTCTCACCCTCTTTAGCAGGATTCTCACTATCTTTTACAAGTTTCTCATCTTCTATGGTGGGTTCTTCACCTTCTTTAAAAGGTGTCTCACCTTGTTTGGCGGGCTTCCCACCTTCTTTAGACACGGACTTCCCACCTTCTTTGACAGGTTTATCACCTTCTTTGACGGGTTTCTCACCTTCTCTCAAAGGTTTCTCACCCTCGTTGGCAGGTTTCTCACCTTCCTTAGACGCGGGCTTCTCACCTTCTTTCACAGGTTCATCACCTTCTTTGACGGGTTTCTCACCTTTTTTTAAAGGTTTCTCACCCTCGTTGGCGGGTTTTTCACCTTCTTTAGACGCGGACTTCTCACCTTCTTTCACAGGTTTAAAACCACCTTTGACGAGCTTCTCACCTTCTCCCAAAGGTGTCTCACCCTCGCTGGCAGGTTTTTCACCTTCTTTAGACGCGGACTTCTCACCTTCTTTCACAGATTTCTCACTATCTTTGACGGGCTTCTCACCTACCTTCAAAGGTTTCTCATTCTCGTTGGTAGGCTTCTCACCTTCTTTCAAAGGTTTCTCACTGTCGTTGGTGGGCTTCTCACCTTCCTTCACTGGTTTCTCACCTTCTTTAACGGGCTTCTCTCCTTCTAATAAAGGTTTCTCACCCACGTTTGCGGGCTTCTCACCTTCTTTTAAAGGTTTCTCATTCTCGTTGACGGGCTTGTCACCTTCTTTTTCAGGTTCCTCACCTTTTTCCAAAGGTGTCTCACCTTCTGTGGTGGGCTTCTCACCTTCCTTAAACGCTGGCTTCATACCTTCTTTTGCAGGTTTCTCGCCCTCGTCAGCGGGCTTCTCACCTTCTTTCAAAGGTTTCTCACTCTCGTCGGCGGGCTTCTCACCTTCCTTCACAGGTTTCTCAGCATCTTTAACGGGCTTCTCTCCTTCTTCTAAAGGTTTCTCACCCTCGTTTGCGGGCTTCTCACCTTCTTTTAAAGGTTTCTCATTCTCGTTGATGGGCTTCTCACCTTCTTTTTCAGGTTCCTCACCTTTTTCCAAAGGTGTCTCACCTTCTGTGGTGGGTTTCTCACCTTCTTTAGACGCGGACTTCTCACCTTCTTTCACAGGTTTCTCACCATCTTTAACGGGCTTCTTTCCTTCTTCCAAAGGTTTCTCACCCACGTTTGCGGGCTTCTCACCTTCTTTTAAACGTTTCTCATTCTCGTTGACGGGCTTGTCACCTTCTTTTTCAGGTTCCTCACCTTTTTCCAAAGGTGTCTCACCTTCTGTGGTGGGCTTCTCACCTTCCTTAAACGCTGGCTTCATACCTTCTTTTGCAGGTTTCTCGCCCTTGTCAGCGGGCTTCTCACCTTCTTTCAAAGGTTTCTCACTCTCGTCGGCGGGCTTCTCACCTTCCTTCACAGGTTTCTCACCATCTTTAACGGGCTTCTCTCCTTCTTCTAAAGGTTTCTCACCCTCGTTTGCGGGCTTCTCACCTTCTTTTAAAGGTTTCTCATTCTCGTTGATGGGCTTCTCACCTTCTTTTAAAGGTTTCTCATTCTCGTTGATGGGCTTCTCACCTTCTTTTTCAGGTTCCTCACCTTCTTTAGACGCGGACTTCTCACCTTCTTTCACAGGTTTCTCACCATCTTTAACGGGCTTCTCTCCTTCTTCCAAAGGTTTCTCACCCTCGTTTGCGGGCTTCTCACCTTCTTTTAAAGGTTTCTCATTCTCGTTGACGGGCTTCTCACCTTCTTTTGCAGGTTCCTCACCTTTTTCCAAAGGTGTCTTACCTTCTGTGGCGGGTTTTTCACCTACTTTAGACGCGGACTTCTCACCTTCCTTCAAAGGTTTCTCACTCTCGTTGGTGGGCTTCTCACCTTTCTTCACAGGTTTCTCACCATCTTTAACGGGCTTCTCTCCTTCTTCCAAAGGTTTCTCACTCTCGTTGGTGGGCTTCTCACCTTCCTTAAACGCTGGCTTCATACCTTCTTTTGCAGGTTTCTCACCCTCGTTTGCGGGCCTCTCACCTTCTTTCAAAGGTTTCTCACCCTCGTCAATGGGCTTCTCACTTTTTTTTACAGGTTTCTCACCCTCTTTAGCGGGTTTCTCACCTTCCCCAGACGTGGGTTTCTCACCTTCTTTCACAGATTTATTAGCCTCTTTGGTGGTCTTCTCACCTTCCTTCAAAGGTTTCTCACCCTCGTTGGTAGGCCTATCATCTTCAGTTATTGGTTTTTCGCCCTCTTTAGCGGGCTTCTCAATTTTCTTAGGTGTGAGTTTTCCCCCTTCTTTTACAGGTTTCTCCCCCTCTTTTGTGGGCTTTTCATCCTCTCCCAAAGGTTTTTCATCATCTTTAGTGGGCTTTCCACCTTCCATTTCAGGTTTGTCACCTTCATTGGTGGGTTTCTCACCTTCCTTAGAAGCAGATTTTTCACCTTCTTTTAAAGACGTTTCACCTTCTTTGATGGGTTTTTCTCCTCCTTTAGCTACGGGCTTCTCACCTTCTTTTGAAGGATTGTCACCCTCTTTGGCAGGATTTTCTGCATCTTTATCCACAGGCTTCTTTCCTTCCTTAGGTACAGGCTTCTCACTTTCTTTCAAAGATTCTTCACCATCTTTTACAGGTTTTTCTTCTTCTTTAGCCATAGACTCCTCACCTTCCTTAGTGGACTTACCTCCTTTCTTGGCGGTTTTATTTTCTTCAATACCAGGCTTTTGACCGTCTTTTGGGGTATTTTCTCCTTCATTAGCAGATTTTTCACCTTCTTTGGCAGAATCTTCACTTTCTTTGGCAGACTTTGAGTCTCCTTTAGCTGGTTGTTTCCCTTCCTTAGTTGGCTTTTCTCCTTCCTGGGTAGGCTTTTCTCCTTTTGTGGGCTTCTTACCTTCCTCAGTAGGTTTCTCACCTTCCTTGGCAGACTTATTATCTACCTTAGCAGACTTTTCTGCTTTTTTTGTGGGCTTTTCTCCTTTACTAGCAGAATGTTCACCTTCTTTGGCAGATTCCTCACTTTTATTGGAAGATTTTTCACTTTCTTTGGCGGGTTTTTCAGCTTTCAATGCGGCTAGTGACCCTTTTTTTGGAATCTTTTTTGCAAATTCCCCATTTGGTGGAGATATGTCTTCAAGTGATTCAGATTCAGAAATTTCTGATAAAGGTGTATCTTTGGGGGCAGTACTAGAATTGTCTTCTTCACTGGCCTTCAATTTTCTTGAAGCTTTCTGCTTGTGGCTGTGGGTTGGAGTACTTGGTGGTTGTGCTCCTAGGTTGATATGATTACCAACTGGCCGGAAACCATTTTCGTCTGCAATATACCTGAAACATTAGGGAAACAAAATCTTAGTTTTAATCAATATGCATTTAATTTGAATTATTTTCTATTCAGAGTTGTAACAAAGTGAACATGAAAGTTAAACCATGAAAGTTTAAGGAATAAGTTTTTTAATTGTAGTTAAATAACTAGAATTAAAATAATCAAGCAATTAGGCATGTAAAGAAAAAAAATCCTACGCTGATTCCAAAACCATTTCGAGGATTTAGGTTTCTTAACCTTATTTTTCTATTTTTAGCGCTTAAAATTATAAGATGGAGTTTATTTTAACATAAACACATAATACCACTTGACTTTCATTTGACCTCCAAATGACATAAACAGTAAGCAGTTTGGGAATACTTTCGGTGCCTCCCATGATAAAAAAAATCAAGTCATAATTATAATGTCAACTTTAGGGATGACCGTAATAATATAATGCCATGCGTAATGCGTAAATTTCAGCCTTTGAATCGATTCAAATCAATCGTTGAAAATCCATTCACAAAAAAAATCTAAATCCCGAGATCTGAATGATTGTTAATGAATATAATGATAGCTTAAAGAATCGACGAAAACTGGCGAACACTGGAAACTGTAGAGTTAACGGAACTGTCTAATCGGCAAAACTGACGAATCAATGAAACTGACTAATCAACGAAACTGGCGAATTAAATACGCGGACTCAAAATTAGTAACTATAATCGATTAAAAAACTTGAAAATAAACGACTTACTAATTTCATAATCGATCAGAGGGGCAATTCTCGTAATTTTAAGACCGTTCACAGTCTGATCTCAGGCTCAATCTGTCAAAAAATACCTCTAATTTCCCTACATTTTGACCAGTTTTTGACATTTGTTTGTCGCTAAGATGAGACTGCGACTAGATTGTGAACTTTGAATTGGAAAGAAGAATTGGCCTTCTGATTAAAGTAATAAGTAAGATGTCTATCATTCCTACCTCTAAAACTGTCAAGTGTCATCCTTGAAGTTTCTGATGACAAGCAAAGAACATCAAATTTAGGATTTTTATTATTGTTACGTGGCAAAGATATTGAACTCTTCAGCCTACTATTGAAGTCAAATTTAGAAAATTTATTTAAAATGAATGACTGCTTGGAAAAACAAAATATTGAAATTAGTTACTTAAAATAACTAGATCTATAAATTAAAAATATAAAAAAAATACTTGAAAAAATCTTTACAAACCCAATTGTCGGTCTTTTTCTGGAAAAACACCGAAAATAATACTATAAAACTGATACGTCAGCTAGAATAGTATATAGTCCAAGCAATTTTTTTTCAAATAAAACCAGAATAATATTCAAAGCCTTAGTCCCTACTCAATTCGACAAGTACTTTGTAAACTATTTTCATCATTTTTATACATCGAACACTTCAAAATCTCATTGACGCATCAGTTGATCTTTGTGTTTTTTTTTCAAGGGTTAGCCATCAACATTGGTAACCTTTTAGCATTATACAGCCTGTTTCAATTTCGATATCGAACGTAGAATCGAATGAATTAATTCAACAATCATCAACAATGTCAGTCAGTCATCTTACAATGACTAAGTGTGCCTACAAGGTAATTTTAACGTCACAGAGTTATATATATGACTATGAGTATTAGTTTCAGCTTCGGTATGAAGATGATATTGCTCATTACAGGTAGGAACTACATAGTTACTGGCAGAAGCTTTTCGTACTCCTGTCACTGTAGTTATTAACTTCTCCAGACCAAAAGATTACACTGACGCATATATTTATAATCACATTAAAATCTGTTTCATCTATCATTGAAGTACCTATCGTGGCAACCACCATAATAACAATAATAAGTCCTTACTTCACACTGATGAGAGTGCCGTCAGGAGCCGTGTACGAGTAGGATCCCTGCTGTACGTGTATTTCACCGCTGTCATCATCTTCTCCACCTTCGTTGCTGCAGTCACTGTGCTTGTGCGCTGTCTTTCCATCTATCACTTTGTCAAAGGATGTCTCCTCGCGCTTGATACCATTCCCGGTTTCGTAGCTGTAATCACATGTCAAAGTTTAATTAGTAGATACTGTTACAGACTGGTACTGTTAAATAATAATATATAGTTTGCTAGGCTGGTACAGGGAGCACTATACGGTATCATTAAGATTTTAGCTATTACATTAATAATAGAACATAACAATTTGTTTAACTTAATTTCCAATAAGAAATTAAAATTTTTAATCAGAGAAATGTGATAATAAATTATCTTATTACCTAAATTTATATTTTCCGTCAGCCTCAAACTCCTCGGACTGTGAAACAATCGGTATCACTGTAGGCTGTTGCCTTTCCGGTGGCACCTCATCAGTGGGGGGTGCGGAAAGTACGCACGCTGCTGCCCAGCACAAACAAACTAATTTTAATAACATCTCTATTCTAACTACTCCTGATTTACACTTATGAGTGATGCTCCAGACTCGTTGTCCACTTATATGTAAGATTCATTTATTTACTCTATCCTCCCCCCGCGTTCCGGAGGATCGAGCTTACCGGACGCTAAATACTTCAACCTTAACGCTTGACTGATGTATTCTTCGGAAAATTGCACAATAACCTAGGTGTCAACAATAAGACATGATCGGTGACGATTGAACGCGATTAAACCATTGACCACTCTAAACAAGGTCTGAACAAACTTGCTGAAACATTTTGGTAATTAAGTACTACTATAAAATAATGTTTTAATTAATGAAGTTCCTAATCAATGTTGAGGATCATACTGTAGGTATACCTACAGTATCGTAATATCTAAATACGATATATCGTATTTAGATATTACGACATGCATGTTGACATTCGTATCTTTTTGGGTACGTAGTGTTTATTGCCGTGCGTATATTTTAAAACAAAAAAATTAAATGATTCTTGTCAAACCAGTGAATAGATTACGATTAGGTACAACGCATTATGAGTTAAGTCATCTATTGAGTCATCTTCATTTGCTGTTTTAATCGCGTGCGAGAAGGATTACATTGCTTAGCAAATTAAATTGGAAAAATGTTAATATCTATATCAATATTACCTGTTTGCTTATTATTACTTCAAGGTGTGACTAGTGCAGATTTTAGTAATAATAAAAGAGTGCCTCGAAGGAATACTCGGGTCATAAGGACATATGACGCTAATCACCCACCAATATTAGAAGATTACGATGAAATTCCAGTTGCTGTCGTATACGACGATGAAAAAGTGATTAAAGTGAGAAATAAAAATGAAAAGAAAGCAGACGTTGAGGATGAGAAAAGATACCTGGAATATGAAACTGGTGGTGGTCAAGCAACAAATCATGCGATTCCACCGGTGAATGATCCACCTTCCCGCGGTGTACACCCATTTGCTGGAGTTGACGATTACGAAGAACAATTAAATATTAAACCAAGAGCCCGATCTATTAAAATACCAGAGACTGAATCTGATAAAACAAAAGCACGTGAACAACCTACCAATGAATCTGAAACTAGAACAGGAATCAGGTCACGAAAGAGGGTACAAAAAGTAAGAAAATTGAAAGTGGATAAAAGCCAACTTAATGCATATGTTAGCGAATCAGAAATGACTGAAAACAAAGAAGCACAAAAAGAAGCAACAACAACGACTGATAAAACCCGTAGTGATGAGCCATCGGTACCTACTCCTCAAACTTTTAAGCGAAGAAAAGGATTGCGTGATCCAGTGGTTCCTATAATCGAGTCAGAAAGTTATGTTTTCTCGCATTTAGGAAATTTCCATTACAGGTGATTATATTCATACATAAGATTATTATTTTATCTGAAAGTGTAAAGATGTGTGGTGGTTTGGCTCGTGGCTATGTAATTAATACCGCGCGGGTCGATCGATCAGGTTTACCCATCCACAGGACGGTCAGTCAGTCAGTACAGGTCTGTGGATGGGTGACCATCTTTACATACCCAGACCCCTCCGTACCTCGGAAACCACGTTAAGCCGTTGGTCCCGGCTATCATTCGTGGATCTTTGACAGTCGTCACGGGATGACAGAAGCCCGAAATTCTGACAACCAATCTTAACAAGCGGCATCGTATTACCTAGTTACTGGATTGTGGAGGTCAGATAGGCAGTCTCTCCTTAAAACTTAAACTACTGGTATTCAGCTGCATACGGTTAGACTGGAAGCCAACCCCAACATGCATAGTTGGGTAAAGGCTAAGCAGATAATGATGAATAAGGTATAATGATATTATATTTACAACGAAATTCTATTTTTTCAGTTATGAAGGTGGTGACGGTACAAAAGCTTATGAGAGAGGTGTACAGAAAAGTTATAATGGCAGTTCTGGCAGTTCTGTAGAAGGAAACTATTCATACAAAGTAAGTGGAACTTTTGGAAAAATATCATATTATACCATTGTTGCTATTAAGAGTTCCCGTCTAATTATTATCCATCTTTCAATCGTGTGCAAATTTTAATGGATTAAAGCTCTCTATTGGGTTTTAGTCAAACATGACAGCATTGCAGATGAGGCCTAACAACAGATTTCCAATTCCCGTAATTAAAAAAGTTCAAAATCTAGTCGAAATCTTATCTCAGCGACTATCAATGTCAAAAACTTTTCAAAAATGTGGGGATTTTGGAAGTGTTTTTGATAGATTTATATCAGACTGTGGACGTTCTTAAAATAACGAGAATTGCCCCTCAGATTCAAATCGTCTTTGAGAAAACCCCATGGGCTAGAAAGAAATAGGGTGAGCTATTCATGTTTTCTTAGACTGCTACTCTACGCACTACTTTTGATTGTATCATACGCTTGTATTTATTTCAGAAAATATTCCGGTACTTGTACTATTTTCAGGACAAAGACGGCAATGACGTCAGTCTGACTTATACAGCAGACGAGAACGGCTACCGACCAGTGGGCGCACACTTGCCCACACCACCGCCTATTCCTCCGGCAATACAGCGTGCTCTAGCTTATCTCGCCACGAAGACCACACCAGAGCCGATTACTGAAAGAATAAAAACACTATAAACATTTTAATGAAATATGTAAGTATGTACTTGAAAACTTGACGCCTTCATTCGCTGGTAAGAGTAATCGAGGGTTTATATGATGGTCTATGTATTAAACATAAGTGATTATGACAATTAAACGAGGTAGGCAATCATATTTCACAAAATATCCTTGTTTTTTTATGATACAATGAACCATGGGTTCATTGTATCATAAAATTGTATTTTCTTTTACGTCTTTTTAAAAATTGCAGGGTGTAAATCGTATTGGGTTGCAATCGCCTTTAGTCTATCGAGTCTGTCGGTAAAAATTAACACGTCATGTCTATCGGTATTTTTGAATAAGATTTACAAGCATGTTTCGTATCCAAGGATTTGTACAATTAAGAGCTGATTTTTTCAACGCCAGATAATTTTATCCGAGGAATAATTTTAAATTTTTGACAGTTCTTCTACACAAAATCAGTCAGACGTCAATTATATTCCATGAATAAAAATTATCTGTCGATTGAAAAATCAGCCCTAAATGAGATGCGATTGTTTACCGTTTTTTGTTTTTATCTGACAAGAGTCCATACATTTTGCAATGTTTTTTTTCAAATTATTGGCAAACAATCAACAGAATATCAAAACAATAGAAAAATTTGCCCAGACGAATTACGCTATTGTTGGCTCGGTGACTTCATTATTATGATGTAGTTATTGTGTTGTTCTGAAAATATAAACGATTTGCGATTTTATAACAATTATAGAGGTAAAGTAATTGGACTGAATATAACTCGAAACTACAACTTTATTATTGTAACCTAAAGTCACTTGCTCACATTTGCTAGCAAAAAGTAATTATGTTGTTATAATTTCCGTAAACAAAACCCAGTACACTATTTAAATTTAAAAAAAAAAAACAAATACATATATCGCAATGCCTATAATGGATAACAATGCAGTTAAGATTACATCAGCTATTCAATAACTATAACTGCATAAGTACCAGCTAATACATCAATTAATACCAATTGTTTGTGATTTGGTACAACGTTTCATCATCGTAGATATGCTCGCACTCATAGCCTATCCAGTAAGTAAACCGTGTTCGATCTATAGATAGAACACATTGTTCTATGTTCTCATCATTGACCTTGGGATAGACGCTCACTTTTGCAAACCGGTTAGAGGAATGCAGTACACCAAGTATTGTTGGGACCACTCTTGCTTTCTATTGAAATGAACATTTCCACTGACATTTCCTTATGTACATAATAATTTCGCTGTAGCTGTAGGTTAAGCACGAGTTGTACCTATGCATTGATTACGTTTATTTGATAGTAATTCTTGGCGTGTATTTCTAAGAGAATTCTAGTTTATGTATAGAATTTCGTCGCACTCTTCTCTCAATTTCCAATTGAGATGCACGGATATTTCATGGTCAACAATAACAGTACAGTACATTTGGGTATGATTTTAAGTAGGTTATATTGGGACTAAACCCAGTGTTCTCAAGCCTTTTGGGGAGCTAATTGTATAAAAATTAACTTGCATGTCTTACTTCGAAGAATATGCCCTTTTACTCTACAAACAAACTTAAGCCAAAGGTGAGTCTCCCAGCCAATGTAGAGCCACTTTACATTGGAACCTCTTTTGAAACCGGAAGAGGGCGAAATGATGATTGATGCTGGGAAAAGCGGTACCGGTGTCCAGTTAAAATAACTTATGCGGAGCTTGACAAGATTATTAAGCAAATGACCAGATGGAAGTCACCGGGACACGCTGGTCTCAGCATCGAGCATCTGCAGCATA
This sequence comes from Apamea monoglypha, assembly GCA_911387795.2. Taxonomy (NCBI): domain Eukaryota; kingdom Metazoa; phylum Arthropoda; class Insecta; order Lepidoptera; family Noctuidae; genus Apamea; species Apamea monoglypha. The sequence goes on from OU426918.1 coordinate 10,596,040, forward strand.
CGGGTGTTCACCTACCTAGGGTCCTATCCATGTTGTTTACTTTCTGTCTTCGTCATAACTACCTACCAGACGATCTTATGAAGACCATATAGTGCCTATAATTAAAAATAAGACTGGTGACGCATCGGAAATGGAAATTATAGACCTATATGTCTGGCCACGACCCTGGGTAAGGTGCTGGATGATGTGCTTAACAGACATTTAAGCCAACACGTCTCTTTACATGACGCTCAGTTCGGATTCCGATCTGGGCTGTCCATAGAATCTGCAATACTGTGCCTTAAGCATACTGTCCAGTACTATACTGACAGAAGAACACCACCAGTATACGTCTGCTTTCTGCACCTGTCAAAAGCATTTGACATGGTGTCATACAATGTTCTGTGGAGGAAGATGAGGCTTAACACCAGGCTGCCTGTAGAGATCATTAATTTATTTAGATATTGGTATGATATCCAAATCCTGAGGCATTCGTCGCTCATGCATGTCTAAATGATAATTGTTTAAAATTTTAATAGCTATAAGTATCTACCTTCTAACCTAATATGGACTTCTAGTATCTTCTAGTATCAATTACTGTGTGCTTGGTCTGAAATAAATATTGTCAGTTTAAAAAAAAAAACAATTTCTTTATTACGAAGAACATCCCGACCTACACGTTCTAACTACCACTGAAGCCATTGATACCGTGTATAGGAAATGACATCAACGTTTATCACCTGCGTGACGAGTGTGTATCTGTAAGTTTCATGTTAATGAAAAATCACTGTATTTGGCTATTGTCTCGTCTCTCTAAGTATATAAAACCTTGATATATTATCCCATATAGATGTCAAAAACAATAGAAGGATGTATAGGTGTATACATAACGCATTCCTCTGTTGTAAAGGCAAGCTAATTTATGCTATTTATAAAATCTGACTTTTAGACTTTTTTTGAAATTTACGAATGAATGAAAATTACGTAAGACTTTCATCTGACTAGATCTTAGACAATATTGATGACAACCACTTGGTTGTTAAAGGTATTGTATGTTCTAATTAAAGTTAAACTTAGCCCAATGAACGAAGAACTAAGGAAGGATGAAAGTTGAAAAATTGAAAAACCATATTACATTTTGCAATGCATCTTTGGCACTGATTTTGCTTTTATTTAAATAAATATACAAACATTTTACGTAAATTCAATCATTGTCTATCACAGTTCAGTCATTGTACATTCTTTTTTATATGTTTTTTATTGCTTACTATATTATATTGTTTTAATGTAAGTGCAGTTTTGTAAACAGAATTTAAATAAGCTTATTATGTTCAAGTAGTTTTATTGAGGTTTTTTTTTGTAAAAAGTTTGCTTATCTAAAAAAGACTGGTGATGCATACAACGCACAACGAGATCTTCTTAACTATAAAACAAATGAGATTAGTCACAAAGTAACAAAAAAGGATTTACTAATTAAAACGTTAAGTTTTTTTTCTAAAACAAAAGCATTTAATTCTGTTTTCAAAACTGTACGAGTATTCGTGGGGTAACAGGTACGAAGGATGCTCAGGTCGTCAGGACATTAGGCAGTCAGTTGGGGGAAGCTTTAGTTTCTGCCCGGTGGTGGTGGGGGGAGGGTTGCAAGGTAGTCAAGAGCCTTCTGGATTGCTGGCGGGATTGGTGGAGGAGTCGGCAGATGGGCGCCCTGGAACAGAAACAATGAAGGTCACAAAACAATTGGTCATTGAAATTATGCAAGATTAACATCCTGAAGGAGACGCTAATGCCCGCTTTCTCTAACACTAATAATCTCCTAAATGAACGCCTAAATATTATTGCACTGTAGGATTTTATTTAGGCTCTTATTTAGGTGTCGTCTAGTATTGGTGAAAACGAGCATAATACCCCAAGTGGTATAAATTATTCATGAAAATCGATAGTTATTGTGAACCATATTGATTATTCATTAATTGCCGATAAAACCACAGAAGGTAACTCAAAATTAGTTAATAAATCTTTTAGCATCGTTTTAAATGATCATCAACAATTTTAATATAGTAAAATACCTCGAAAACAAAAGATAAAATCATATGTGACAATTTGAATGTGAAAAAAAGTAAATTCAAAATGATCCAAGTACATGAACCATAAGATTTAAATAATTACGTAACCATGCGTGTTTAAATAGTCTATTTTTACTAGGATGACCGAATCACATACAAAAAACCTTTATTCTAAAGGTTAAAAGTATTCCTCTACATTCAAAAACATATTCTAATAACCTTGATTTTTTCTTGTTATTTTGCCTATTTCATATGCTAAGAAATAAAAACATTCGGCGCGAATATCTAAATTGAGAAATGGATCATCATTGTTTAGTTTAGCAATTTCGAGAACATGCTTTGGTCCTTTAGTATCGTGTCATGCATGGATTATGATGATATCAAATATTGTTGTACTGGGTTCATTTAGGTAAGTCCATCTTAAATATTCTTGAAAATTATATAATATTTATTATCTAAGGCAATTTAAAAAAACGTAAACGCATAAACGGCTAAACGTCTTGTAGTAGTAAAAAGATCTCTTTATACTTGGAAATCCCAAAAACGAAGGCAACAGTGGCCAAAATATATTAATGAAGATGAAATGGACTTCACTGGTTGTCAAAAATTGACCATCTTGACATCTTATCATCATCAACATCATCTGCCTAGCCTTTTCCCACCTACATATGTTGGGGTCGACTTCCAGTCTAACTGGATACATCTGAGAACCAGTATTGTACATGGAGCGACTGCCTATCTGACCTCCAAAACCCAGTTACTCGGTAATACGAAACACGTTGGTAAGACTGGTTGTCAGACTTTCGGGCTTCTGACGACCCGTAACGACTGTCAAAAACACACGAATGACAGCCGGGACCAACGGCTTAGCGTGCTTTCTGAAGCACGGAGTCTTGGTATGTCAAGATGGGTGACCATCTTAACATACCAAAACTCCACGACCAACCGCCCCATCTTGACATCCCAATTAATTTATTTGATATAGGAGTAGATATCTCCCTCCAATCGATAAATAAAACATAAGTCAGTATTGAAATGTACCTCTGGTTTAAAACCGCCCTCATCATCAGCAACGTAGTTCAGGTTGATGACAGTGCCATCTGGTGCGGTGTAGCTAAAGGCTCCCTGCGCGACGATGACGTCACTGGCATCGGGACCAGCGGCCTTCTTCAACGTGCCAGCCTCTTCAGCTTTGATGCCGTTCTCAGCCTCGTAACTGGGGAGGAAAGAGAATTGATATTTATATTTTTGGCTCATGTGCCAAGCGAGCCAAAAATAGGCCAAAAAAAAGGTATAAGAACCAGATATACACGAATGTTTGTTTTTTAAATTGTAAAAAAAAATCTTACTCTTTTATTATAGTGCTGTTATATTAAGAGTAGGTGTGCATTGAAAGGGTGCATTACAGTGTAGCGCTTGAGTGACGAATAAGAAGCCACACATATACTTAAGTCTAAGTAAGGAGCAATCATCGTGCTCGTGGGTATAACGATTTCCCCCAAAATATGTACTACCTGCCATTAACTTATCAATTCCGTTTAAAAAATATTGAAACAACTGGAAGAATCCCTCTAGGGCCGTTAATAGAAGCGGGCACTGCAGTGGTGCAGGCTCTTATTCAGCCCAACAATACAAATAAGTACAATTTTATCGAGCACAATTGTGTTTCACCGACGTAATAATAGACATAATAACATTGAAATAAAGGAAAAGACATAGTAATATATCGTGCAAAGCAGTGATTTGATTGATCAAGTTAAAACTTATTGAGTACTATTTACTTCGTTATTTGGAGCAAATTCTGTTTACGGAGTTCCTAAAAGCCCGTTGACGTAAGTCAACGGGTTTTCATCATTCACTCATTGTAGGTAAACTAGATATTACCTATTCTATCTTCTTAGCATGTCGATCGCAATCTAAATGGACTTGGCCCAGAATTCGGCTACGTATTTGGCGCCATCACTAGCGTCCAACAGTTCCAGTAACGTGCAGCTAACTGTACACGCAGGATATGATATTAAGTTTCCAATCGTTAGTGGAACAGCGCCACATTTACACTCCACGAAGAAGGAGTCGGCTATAAATCTGCATCTGAACAGGTTTTCCTTGCTTCTGCCAACCTGGGTCCGGAGTCTATTTAAAGACTTACAGATTATCCAAGGCAAGCCGGCCTGAACCATACTACACATGCCTGGACCATCTGGATCTGTCACCCAAAGCACGATAGCGCAATGTTTGCTGCTCCCGGCGTAAGTATAATATCCATGAAATTCCTATTCTATGAAGAATATTAATGTAGAAAAATGTCCTAAAAATAGTCCTATAATTCCTCACAAGGGTATCATTGTCTTCAAAAAGGTACCTATTTGCTAATAATGTTCATTGACAGCAAACAACAGTTAGTAGGTTGATGTGTCCTTTCTCAAGCGCGTTATCAAAATTAGGTGCGAATCGAATGGTAAGAATTTTTATTGTTCGATCAAGGTTTTTACGCTTCGCGATACATATCAAAGTACGGCGTGATTTTAACTTAAGAGGAACAAGGGCTATGCCGCAATAAAAGGTCGTTTGTTGAATTTGAAGTATGTAGATATAATAGGGGAATTATTTCGACCAAGGAAACCATTCGGGAGGATATAGATAGTACCCTCATTGAAAGCTTAGTGAATATAATAGATGTCTTTTCATACTTATTTTCCAGTGTCTTTACATTTGTTACTTAATTTTGTACTTGACCTTTAAAGCTGACCCTCCGGCGGTCAGAGCCGGCGGTCAAATCAATGATAGTGCAGTCGCTAATGTAACATAACACTTTGAGAGTCGTTATGTAATGCTGAAGCTGAACTGCCTGTGGGCAACACGTAATAACAGTAAGTTGGAAGCATGAATTTACACTTTAAACCGAACAATGACAAATCGATGAGTGAAACATTTTTGAGTGCTACCTGAAAATAGCTCTAACCAGTCAAATTATTTTATTTTTGTTTAAACTTACGTCAATATGTTCCTGTAATTCTAAAATATACCATTTTCCTACTCTAGATTAAGTATATTTTCTACAAAAATGCTGGTTTTGGCCACTGTCGGAAACCACCCCTAGTATCGTCGGCATCGTCTCGTGCCAGTTATTCACGGCTAAACGTACGCTAGGAGCCATTGCATAAACAAATTTAGAACAATATTATTACAAATCCTTATATATAGGTATAGCTAGTTATTCAAGTAATGAAAGTTTATTTTAAAAATGCTTCTGCTTAATAAATCGCTACGAAGATGTCTCATACTAAGTTCGTGATAGAGGCACTTATGTAGATTAACACATAGGACAAAGGTTATGTAAGTCTGCATGTTGATGTAGCCAGTACCAAATATTTGCTTCCTAATGTAGAATGTAAATATTTAGGTGTTTGGGGTTTCAATTTTTATTATTAGATCGATTATCACCAAACTTCTTCTATAGGGCTTTGTGGGTGGCACTTGAAAGCCCCGAAACAGTCGAATCTGATTCCCAGGTAAATAAAACTGGCACGGTGCAGGTGATTAAAATCCAGAATTACCGCATTTCAGACCATTTACAAGCTTCAAAGTTGTAGATATATTTCAAGCAGTTCCAAAAGCCAGCGCCTTGTAGAAATCTTACTATTTCGCTTGTTTATCAATTACTTTATAACCAAAGGTTCACGATAATCTTGACCGATACAATAGGTTGTTTCTACGGGTCCACCGTACAGCCCAGAACAAAAAAGAGTGAAAAAAAAAAAGTATATTTTCTAAAATCAAACCTGTATCTATAGGATCCATCTGGTTGCTGGTCGAACTCTTGTGAGAGGATTGCTACGACTTTGTCTGCAGGCCCCTGCGGCGCTGATAGTGATACTGCCACCACTCCCAACAGAATTAACACCCTCTGGAAGTAAGGAAAAGCAGAGTATTTAAATAAAGACTCAGTTTCAAGTACCTAACACTAAAATTAAATATTCTGTAAACCGCGTTTATTCATATTTATTTAATTGTCAAGTACTTAATGTTACAATTGTATGCCTATACTATTCGTGGAATTTTATTTAAAACTATACCTATTCATGATTCACTTAAAACTATAATTGTATACCTATGTATTTTACTTTGTGTACATAAATAAATAAAAACCTCGAACTACCGCCATTCCCAAAGGAGCTAGCTACTAAATTGATTTTGCTGTCGCTGCCATTCCAAATGCCTGACATAATGAGCGAAGCAAGTAGTATAACATTTGAGTCGAGCTTTAATAAATACACCAGGCATTAGGCTCGCGGACGATTTTATCGATTTTATTTTATTGATTTATATATTAATCTTAGCAGACAACCCAAATCACTCGCAAGTAATGTAAAAACTAAACTGATGACATAGAAACGCGCATTCCAAACGCCTGTCATAATGAGCGAAGCAAGCAGTATAACATTTGAGTCGAACTTTAATAAATCCACCAGGCATTAACCCAACAGACAAGACGAGAACAATAAATTCACATTTATATATTAGACCTTTGCTTGCATCAATAACGCACTAACTAAGAGACGCCACAAGGTTACAGAAGACACATCGTGACCTACAATTACAAAGACATAGTAACTAAAGACCTTTAGTTTATAGTATTTAGTCGATGTTCATGTCGTTGAGAGATGTATAGCCCATTTGTAACGAATATCAATTTCAACATTATTCACAATCAACCAATTAATTTCTGTAAAATCAATTTAAATTCAATAATTTATTGCTGATGAGTTTTAGCCTGAGATTTATAATCACTTTAGGCGGTCTTCAAGTTTGTTTTGTTTGTGACGGATCTCTGCATTCAGTCCTCACTATGACACTGGTCTTATAAACTATGTAGTTACTACAAGAGTAAGACCAACATGATGATAGTTTTAAAATGATTAATTGCGATTAATTTTGGTATTTTTCAACTCAAATATAAATTATATGTCTCTTTTTTTAACCCTTTACTTTTTGGCTGTCTTTTATGGTTGCCTGTTTTATGAGCTTTATCTCATACCCACGTAACTACTGATAAAACCGAAGTGCATTTGTAAGTAACATGTATGCACTAAGCTAAACAAAATGACATCATATTGTCAGTGACCCATTGGCGACTTATTTTAGGTCAGGCACGCATCTGTAGAAAAACATACTTATTATATTTACTTGCTAATAGTATCCACAACACAAGACAAATACAATTAACTGGCAAGCTAGTGGCCGTTAGTGGCACGCGGCCTTCACGCGACAATCACGCGAGTGACGCACACAGGTTAGGGAACAACTCGAGACAATACATAAGTAATTATAACATGTCAACATTCTGATTTATTTGAAAACTCAATACGTTTTATAACCTAATAGAAACTCAAAGCATTTATGTTAATTACTGCCACTATCAAATTGTCAAGGAGTCGGTCAATCAGAAGACCAATATTCTCGTAATTAAAAACATTCAAAATCTAGATAAAATCTCATCTTAGCGACAATCAATGTCAAAAACTTGTCAAAAACGTAGGTAAATTAAAGGTATTTTTGACAGATTGAGACTGAGATCAGACTGTAAACGTTCTTAAAATTACGGAAATTACACCTCAGAACGACAAAGTAAGTTGCCTAGTCCAAAGTGCAGCAGGTTCCTATGTAGAAGAATGGACAAGAAACTCCATGGATACTTTTTTAAATCTAAACAATGTTATCAAATACATCATTTGAGAGGAGAGGTTAAAAGGAATCCTTGTCACATACCTAGGTATTTACTTCGGTCATTGCACAGGGATCTAAGGGAATCTAAAGAAGAAAAAAAAATATCTAAGGGAGTGAACCCAATTTTAAAGACAGATGCAGATACAGGAAACTTCCAAAACATACGCGATGATAATATAAAAAAAAATATGACAAGTTATGAACTTAACGCTAAACTTTGAAAGTAGTGCACGAGCAAGGAGCTAACTTTGTAAGAGATGATTCATTAAAAATATAAGAATCATTTCAAGTTTAATACAACTAAGGTGATTAATTTTGCAAATGATGTCGGTGTTTAATTACCTTTTCAACATAATTGGACTGGTTTTAGATAAGAATTTATTAATGAATATTTTAAGCGTTGATATGATCAAACTGTAACAGATGCGAATCACTTTAATATAATACAAAGTTTTATTAACTGCTGGTGTTATAACAAGCTATCTTAATATTTGTAAAATATGTGGGAACGTTGTAGGAGGCCTGTGTCCCAGCAGTGGGAACGTTATAGGAGGCCTGTGTCCCAGCAGTGGGAACGTTATAGGAGGCCTGTGTCCCAGCAGTGGGAACGTTATAGGAGGTCTGTGTCCCAGCAGTGGGAACGTTATAAGAGGCCCGTGTCCCAGCAGTGAGAACGTTATAGGAGGCCTGTGTCCCAACAGTGGGAACGTTATAGGAGGCCTGTGTCCCAGCAGTGGGTACGTTATAGGCTGATTATGTATGTGTGTGTTTATGTATGTAAGTCCGTCAGAACAGACCACGTCAAAGAAGACAGGCATAAATTATGATTATGGTCCATGTAGCGGCTAAGGGGTAATGCTCGACAAAATAAAGCTTGGAGCATTAATTTGACTATTGGTAGAGTGATATAATGTTATCCGTAGGTATTCCTGAAAACGCAAATCTTGTAAATGAAAAACGAACTGTCTATATTCGTTTTTTCTGTGAATTCTTAACATAAGTATACAGGGGTGGCAGGGACATCGACGCGCATCCCGTCACCCTGGGTTCAATACATGATTCTGAACCCCACTGCGTTAAAATTTTTCGTCGGTGATTTTAAAAAAAAGTCCATACAATTTCCATTTGCGGTTCCATACATTTTGACCGCGAAGGTACACTTATCTATGAAACAGGCGATTTTTTTTTATAACATATGCTGAATACATGCAGTTTGCGCGTCGAAGTCCCTGCCGCCGTGTTTAATAATATTCAAGTACAGACGCATATAAAAGAAGATTATTGGTTACACAACTAAGTAACCGTGTATTACCAGTCACATTGATACTTTGAACTGTGGTTTAATCGGTGTCAATGTGCCTAGGTACAGACATCGTTTATGATCACTTGACAGTTAACATTAAACATAAAGCAATCTCAAAGCATAGCATCAATAGCATCAATTAAGAGATAGGTAGGTTGTTTGATAAGCCGCACAAATCATTTAACTTAATGTACGTAACAAAGTATCCTATTCAATTGTATCTCCGTGTTATGAAATACCTAGGTGAAATTCAGTCATAGTTCAGTTTTGGTCACTTTTGGGTTTGTTATAAACCACTCTAGTATATAATAGTAGTCTTTGGTGCCAACGGGACCCTATTACTAAGGCTCCGCTGTCCGTCGGTCCGTCCGTCCGTCTGTCACAGGGTCATATTTTCTACCGTACTAGGTAGACACTTGAAATTTTCACAGCGATGACACTTTATCGAAAACTGCACGTACGTATCCTGGCGTATGTCCTAGGATGACCATGTTTACGTTCTATAAGCATCATCATTATAGGTATCAGCCAGTAATGACGTCTGCTCATCAATAGCCTCATAACGGCTTGCTATAATGAACTACATCCAGGTAAGTATTATTATTGCCATAATCAAGATGCTTGTCAAATAGTATGGTGATTAAACAAGAGGAAACTGTTGTAGCTTTATTGATGTGTAGCCTTTTATGGTAGGAAAAGATATTAATTGTAGGTTACCATTACCATACTTAGATAGATTTTACTATTGCCCCCTGACCCTCCGTGTATCCAAATGGATGGTTAATTAACCACTTAAAAACCTGTTTAAATGAACCTTTACATGGAAATGATAATTAGCACCTTGTACTATTTAGGTTTATGGGGAGAGTAAAATTACTCAATCAATTGCTCACTGTGTAAGCCCAGGTAGCACTGGCGCGTTTTCTTGCGGCGATTTTTTATCGCGCATTGGATTTTGAACACACTGCTTAGCGCCGAGAGTTGAAAATCCATCAGTGTTTTTTTTTTAACGCGCTGGGATACACTCTGTTAGATTCTCAATTCTCGGCTCAACACCAAGAGTTGAAATCGTGTGTTGTTTACGTCCGTGCGAACGTGGGACTAATAAGGCAATAATACAACAATAGGATATTTGACATTAAAAACGAAAAGTTTTGGTGTTTTTATAACTTCCCTTGTTAAGGCTATGACAATTATGTAACTGCGGGGTAGATCAAGGTGACAGTTTGCTGTCGGTGCGCATATGACATAAAATCGCATTATCATGCGATTTTATGTGCACGAAATGTGAACTATCGTTCACATTTCGTCTTATATTGACCAGTGTAAGGCACCCTGGAGTTTTCTATTATTGCCTAAGGGTGCAAACAGACCGGGTCGTTCGACCAATGCGGTGGCATGTTTAGATTCATCGGTTTAATCTAGTTGCGCCTTTTCTGATCATTGTAAGTATTAGTATTGATTAAACCCATCATGAGAGGAGTGGAGGCCCAGTGGTAACGGCCGCGGCTTACGAGTTGTAAGTCGTAGATTCAAACCCAGACAGGCGCTTTACTTTGTGTAAATTATTTCATCACCGCTGCTCCCAAAATGGTGTTGGAAAACAACGTGAGGAAACCGGCATGTCCTAGAGCCAAAAATTCTAAGATATGTGACATCTACCAACCAGCACTGGACCCGCCTGGATTACAGCCCACTCCCTCTCACAGAGGGAGGCCTGTGATCCAGCACGGGGCACAATATAGGCTGATTGTGTGTGTATATCCATCATGATAAAAAAGAGTATTGACAGAATACATTCTTCATATTGACCTATTACGCAAGGATCGCGTGTGGATTACCAGCACGGGCTAGTGTTACGAAGGTTGATACGCTTCACGGACCATTAGCGGAGTCTACATAGTTAGTAACTGATATCGACACGTGAAACTTAGGTCTGCTCGATTAGTGTAACATGTTAACTTTAAACGGTGTTTTCCGAAAATATCATATAATCTGATTTGCTGATGATGATTCAAAATACACCTATTAATTAACAAGAAGATAATATTTTCTTCCGGAATACCTTAATTGGTTTGTAGCAAAATCAAATGTAATGCCATTTATAGCTCCCATTCAGCATAAAAAAACGGAGAAAAGTGTGAAATCCAAAAAGGAACTGCAGTTGGATAGATTCCATCTATAGACGAGTTATGAAAGAAATAATTAAGTTATAGTGTATTTAAATGGGAAACATTATACATAGTCATCTTGAATTTAAATTGATATTTTATAGACATGTAAATGCTGGTATATGTTCATTGCATCATGGACAAGTTAAGGTAAGCATCTATGTTTAAACTCCACTCATAGGCCCACCTACTAGCAAATCCTAGCTCATTCTTAGAGACATTATTACTGCGAGGTTTATATGCAATTTAAGACATGCATGCAACTGGTTGCAGACGCATCGGTACAGCAACACTAAAGGGAACTTATCACATTGGAACTTATAAAGAAATGCGTGAATTAATGGAAAAGGTGGAAGAGAAATAGACAGTTCCTGCCTAAGGAAGTTCGTGATGCAAGTTAGTTATACATATAGTCATTTTCGCTGGCTTTACCACACAATTGTTCATAAGTAAACTGTGAAGTACTAACATGGGCTAACGACTTAGATACGCTTAAGTACGTTACCGTAAGACAAAAGGTTTTCAAGTCACCGTGTGTCACCTATTACCTATTCTTAGCACCGCCTAAATACCTGTGGATGCTGCGGTATGCAGATGTCGGCACACTAGCTATTTTGCAAGTGCATGGAGTTGTGGGAACATGTCATAGAATTCGAGAGTTGCCTCGAAAACAATGTACTACGTGCAAAAACAAAAGGTGTGCACCTAATTAACCGCTCGCACGCCTCCGCAGGAATCCAGGCACGGACTTAACAAGCGAAAGATTTGACCGTATTGTTTTTCGTCGGAATGAGATTTTTTTTACTTAATCTCAATTATACAAATCTCAGAAACGGCATTGTTCGCTAATATTCAGCCAAATTGCGGCCAGCCAGGTTGCGGGAATCCGCTGGATGCGAGTCGCACGGGACCGGTCAATGTGGCGACACTTGGGGGAGGCCTATGTCCAGCAGTGGACGTCTATCGGCTGAAATGATGATGATGATGATGATTCAGCCAAAAAAAAATCTAGTTTTAACCACCCAAATAAAGATATATGTATAATGTGACCCGAATGAATGACCCTGTCTAGGTATATCCTATTTTATGTATAATGTATTTTTAAGACCAATTAATCTTAATAATTTTTTTTTTAGATATAAAAACTCGTGTCATATAATTATTCAAATGACTCATTGAATTAATGATGTTTTTGTTTTAATGGTACTATTTTAAATTGATTAAGAGTGTGTGCCGACATTGGTCTTTGTTTTTTAGATAATCTGGTTAAAATCTAATAAGTTACCTATCTACCTACCTTATTATTTATTTGTAGGTATGAGTAAACCGTTTAAAACACGTATTTGAAGCAAAGTTCCTTAAAGCGGGTTGCGATAGAAGTTGACTGGTAGAAATCTTCAAGTAAGGAAAAAGCGTTATGCCTCCTTTATGTGACTTTTTCTCTCTCTGTGTCTCTTTCTATTATATACGAGAGGAACTCCGCTCCTGAGGGGGTGCAACTATGGGAGTACGGGAGTATCAAAAATATGGCTAAGCGATGTCGATAAGTATACAATATATTATATTTTAGTAGTGAAAATGTTTTAAACTTTTTTCGTAAACTCCTTTAAAATCAAAAATACAGGCGCAATTCGAGACGGCGGAAATATTGCGCGAGCGGTTCTGTAGCGTCCGGAAAATTAAACCTCAAGCCAAGCTCGGCGATGGGAAGAAACTTAGTCATAGCTAGCGATCGCTACTTTACTATTATAATTGTGAAATCTATTAATTATGAGTAAAACAATTATTAAATGAACCTAAATAAATGTTTGTTGGTTTAATATTTTACCAATTTAATACTGAATAAAATATTATTATTTAAGAAATATTTTTTGTAAGTTTTTTTTCTCTTAATGCACTGAACTTGATTAGTGATCAGACTACTTTTTTAAAAATATATCATGGATTTGTATGGCTTACTAAAAGGTAGCTAAACTACCAGGAATTCCAATAAAAATAAAACTTGCAATGTTGGCGCCACATAGATATCTACATTATGATATTTTCATGTTTTTTTTTCTAATTAGTTGGCACTAATATATACATAATGTTTAGGAAAAAAACAGGTATTTAATTTTTTATCTACCATGCGAACAACATTTAGATTTCGAGAAGTATTACAAGTTATTAATTCATTGATCTAATCATATTAAAGAAAGAAAGGTCTTAGGGCAATTATCAATCAGCTAGCCTTTTCCCAACTATGTTGGGGTCGGCTTCCAATCTAACTGGATGCAGCTGAATACTAGTATTTTACATGATGCAACTACCCATCAGACCTCCACAACCCAGTTACTGGGTAATACGATAGTCCTTGGTAAGACTGGTTGTCAGAGTTTCGGGCTTCTGATGACCTGTAACGAATGTCGAAGATCCAAGAAAGACAGCCAGGACCAACGGCTTAACGTGCTTTCCAATGCGCGAAGCTGTATGGAAAATGGTCACCCATCTACGGACAAACCGCGACAAGCGTAGCCTAACCTCGATCGAGCCTAATCGATCGACCAGAGCGGCTATTTTTATTTAGCCACGAGCCCCTCAAAAAAGCCCCTTTTTCTGAGCTTATTTATGAAAATTGAATATGAACTTTATCGTTATAAAATCCGTAAATCACATCAATACTAGCAATTGATAAATAAACGCGGCAAACGTACCTAACAATAAATCTGCATAAAACGATGGCACGCTTGTCACTGAGGTAAACAGCACAGTTGTTGGCAAAGGTTACCTATGTATTGTGGGTGCAATGAATGCACGACGCGTTGCATAACCAACCGGTGACCCTATGTCCTATGCGCCCACTTTGGTCACGTCCATAAAAACGAGATTAATGTAAGAAGATGTCTCGGTACTAATTAAGAGGTTAAATTAGATAGGAGCGGGAGTTATCTGCGTAGTTATGGTCAATTTACATGCGATTTTAAGTATTTGGGGTCTTGTTTGTTATTAGTTGCCCTTTCAAGTTTAAGTGGCATTCAATTGATAAACTTTGTAATGGCTTCAAAATACTGTACATTCTATTTATAAAAACAAAAATTTGACAGCGGGGTTTTGGTATGATCGACTTAAGGCCGATTTTTTGATTCGTAGTTAAACTCGACCAATTGTTGAAAATAGTAACTAATGGTTAAATTTTTGCAAACTGTGTTTTAGATAAATTTTTAGGTTATCTAATGGTTATTTTTTTTAAGTAATAGTTAATTATTTAGCCATTACAAATGATATTAATCATTAGATAAACTAAAAATTGATCAAAAACACATTTTGCAAAAACTTAACCACTAATGGTTAAATTTTTCCAAAATATGTTTTTTGATTTTTGATTTGATTAACCAATTTTGAGTTTGAATTTAAACTCAACCAATTGTTAAAAATAGTAACTAATTACTATTTTTAACAATTGGTTGAGTTTAACTACGGATCAAAAAATCGGCCCTTAGGGCTGATTTTGCCAATACGAATAATTTTGAACTTTTGACAATTCTTCCATACAAAAACTGTCAGACGTAAATTTTATTCCATGAATCAAAATTATCTGTCGATTGAAAAATCATTCCTTAGGGCTAATTTGACCAAAGTCAAATATCTTTTATCCGTGGAATAAAACTGATGTCCTGGCAGTTTTAGTACGGAAAAAGGATTTCTCAAGATCAACTTATTCAGGTTATAAAAGTTTAGTGAAATTCGCCCTTAGAAGCGATTTGAAATCTTTGGGTTCCCTTTTTGCGATGAATTCCAGTCTCTCATATAGTTTCCTTTTCAAGTTTAAATTAAATTTAATTGATAAACTTTATGATGGCTTTAAAATACTGTTAAAGCTATTTAAAAAAAGAAACGTGCCAATTGGGTTTTGATATGATTCATTTAGAAGTGATTTTAAGTGTTTGGGTTCTCTTTTTGCAATTGATTCCAGTCTCAAATATAGTTTCGTTTTCCTATTAAAGTTATTTTAAAAGGAAATGTGACAATAGAGTTTTGGTATGATTCACACCAAAACCAGTCAATACACCAATAACACAGTAGGTTTCACAAGAACTCTGTAGGTAGTTGCAATTTTCCTCCGCCAATTACTAGCCAAAGGAATGGGTTTTCCGTTCTATTGATAATAAGTAAATGATTAGTACTTAACCTACTCAAAAATTTACTAAGCAATAAGAATCGTCTTTTTCTTTCTAATGAGCTATTTCGATACTTGATTTGAACTATTCGTAAGGGTTTTAAACATTAGCGGGAAAATCTCTAGGCCTTTTCACATCGCTGCGGTTACAAAATTATTACACGAATGTGTGAATATTTCAATCTTTTTGGGCAACAATATTTAATTTACATAAAATACTAATCAACGATAGTTTAAGGAACCGGAATAAACATACCAAATTTATTGACGTGTTATTCATAAATATTAATAAATAACTTTATTTGTGTCACCATATCGGGGACACGATAAATTACTAACTTCCTAATAAGATGACCTGTCTGCGATGGTAAAGATGCCCTTCTGCACCTAAATGCTAAAGATGCAACATCCTACAGAAGGGGTCAGGAGTTCACATCCCAGCATGAGTTATAATTTACAGAATCATTTAAGTCCGTTTAAGGCTTGGTTAAATTGTTTCTAGCACTTTTAGCGTCTCTGTAAAAAGTTGAAATTATTGAGGAGCGGCCAATTACTCCTGTATCCCATTTATAGCTGAGGCAGTAAGCCAAAGAATATAATACTAAAACACTTCTGATATTTTAACTCAATTACCTACTTATTTACCTAATACACCTTATAGTTTATTTTTTATAAGTAGTGGTTTAGTTTTATTTGTATAGTGCAGTGAGTAAAACCTAGTATTGTTCAGACCATGCTAACACTGTATTTTTTAGATTGCAACAGTAAGGATTTATATTAAATAGTTTAAGTTAAAAGGCACTCATTAATATATATAATAGGTACCAAAGGACCAAAATAATATATAAATTCCAACACTTAAAACATCTCTATTCCATCTCTATTAATCTAAAATCACATTTAATAACAACAAAAACTTACCATTGTCATATTGAACGGAGCACTTGATAATAATTATTCAGGATTAGCAAATGTGATATTATCCCATGTGGTTTGGTCGGCGGCGTGTGCGCCCGATTGTACTTACTCGTCTAATCACCTGTCCCTTTTATAGAGACGCGGATTTGTCTAGCCATTGCATGTGGCCGGGGGAGCCTGCACTGACTGCACAATGCAGGGATGGACTTAGGCCTACGTTTTGTAAGAAAAAAAATATATTTGCACGAAAGAGAAGCATTATAAGAGTTGAGAGGGCGTTTTTGTGGATTGTTAATTTTATAAGGAAGTTATTGTGATGAAAAACTGATGGTTATCCTCTGAAACTATACTGACAACTTCTGGAATGTGCAGACCATACATTTTCAGGCATGTGTTTATACAAGCTAGCATAAATGGAAGATGGAGTAAGTTATGCGTATTCTGGTTACTATAAAGTCCGCGTTGGCTCCTCACATACCTACAAAACACAGGTACTCATTCACAAGTATTCATCTTGACAGTAGACCTCTGTCTAATGTCCCTGCCTGTCAGCTGTACCTGTCAGAGCTGGCGGATATACGTGAAATTAATTTCAGGAGAATTTCAAAGCCATGTAAGCTGCCTTAGAAATTCCTCTTTCCTGCCTATTCCTGTTGAAGAACGTAATAAAATAAGATGAATCTTGAATTAACGTCACAGTCTATGCAAAGTAGGTATTATGATGTCTCACCAGATAACAATGTGATCATCAAAAGAATATAGTTTTTAATAAATTAACATAAAACATACTAACTAATTTTAAAGTGATCTTTATTGAAGTTTTGTCTATAAATGTGAATTTTTACGACTTAATTATGTGTCTATTATTAATTATGATGAAGTTTATGTCAGTGCATATTGATCAATTCACAGGTCATAATGCAAACAAAAGATTTTATAGTAATACCCCGCTGTGTTAACTGGCATTTCGTTATCAATTTTACTAATATTGTTTTGTGTGTTTTAAGACACTCAGTTACTATCATTTTATTGTAATATTATTAGGTAGTGTCCTAAGTTACATAGTCAGTTAAATTACAGTTTTATACCTTGAGTGTGTATTTTGTTTGTATAAGTTATAAATCCTTCATCGGCTTTGATTTTATTGTGTATAACATAATCAAAAGGACGTTGTATTTAAATATTTATTACGCATCGATTTGGTCGATGATTAAGGGCCCTAGCTTACGAACTCTATTTTATCGACTGTTTATACAGAATGATGCTAATAATACACAGGATTGTAAAAAAAATATGGCAATAAAAGATGTAGCACATAACTATTTGATTGGTCATAAAATTGATAAGGAGTGTATTAATTGATAACCTTTATGAACGAACGAAATATTAATGCATTTCGTCACACAACATCACTCGAATCACTGAATGATTTTGGATCTTCATAAACCTATGTTTTACTAAGAAAATCTCATATTAAACCTAATTCGCTCCTGTAATCGTGTCGCAAGAAATGACTAGGAATTTTTTCCGAAAAGTTGCCTCAACGTTTTGTGTCAATCTTAGTTTGATTTCAATATGAGGTACAGATTGACATCACAGTGCAGCTGAAATGAATTCCTCTGGCTTCTGCAAAAAAGAATACTCACTCGTAGATAATACAACTCATTATGGAGTTGTCATGCGTATCCCATAGTTCGTCCCCTTGTCGTAACATTATCTCGTTCAACGTACAATAGAATAACTATCAAGAGTCTCGTAAAACGATGGCCAACCCAACACTTAAATGGTACGCACGCTTTATGTCAAATGCATTGCAAATTGCGCCCGCGCCGCCTCGAAGATGCCACTGCGCTTGGCATTTTACAATTTTATTTAAACTTGGAACTTATTAACTACTTTGACACACCAACACATTTACATACGAAACACGCAGAGTCAATATTCGCTCGTTAGCTGGAAACATTTACACATTTAGATGCAACTTTGCTCATAAGTTAAAGCTAGAGAATTTTAAGAAATAGCAAACTGAAAACACTTACAAATTATCCATTTTATTAGTTTTCCATTAACTTTTTGCCAACAAAGCGCACTTGACACAAAAGTGCAGTTGTCGTAAGATGTATGTGTAGGTCGTCATCTTGAAAATGAGTATGTACTCAGAAACTTTATGCAAACCCAACTTAATTCCGATACGCCACGACCGTTAAAGTTATTGTTCGTTCATTCGAACACAGATTCAGATTATGAAATACATATTATTACTCTTTAACATGTTTATTTCCGTATAAGAAACATAGAGTTTAAATTTCATGAGCGTTTTATGGTCATTTTATGGCTACACGAACCAGATAGGTCACTTTATCGGAACTATGTACATAGTTAGAAAAAGAGTTAATGGAAACCATTTGTTGCTGTTTCTTCATTTATTTCGTTTTCTATCCAAAAAAAAAACGTTTTAGAATTATTGATTATTTTCACCAAATCAATCGAACAAACCCCTAGAAGATTTTTCTCTTATCAAGAACTTTTAATTTATTTCAAAGTAGAACAGTTAGTCTTAATTGGTTTACTTTTTAAGGATTTTTCTTTGATACGTAACTATTTATTATTACTTTTGACCTTATGTTTCGATTCTCCACACCTAAGCTACATAATTTAATATTTATAACATGACTAGCAAAAAAAAAAACAAGGCAATGGCAATAACTCGTATCATACTTATGGAATTAGGAAACGATAAAAATATACAAAAATAGCTGTTCTATATTAAAACTCGGAAAAATACAACCACCTTTTAGCCATCCATCGTATTTCTACGACATTGTATAATCTTCGATATATGTTTGTTGTAGGTATTATACAAAAATAAAAACGATTGATCTTTGAGTTGGTACCTAATTAATTTTTTACACTTATTAATTTCAGATTTTTGTCAACGAGACTTGGCGTCATCATCATCAATCATCGACAATATACCTGTACTACCAAATTATTTCGAGGTCAACAACATTATTGTCCATTAGGCTTTTCCAATATCGAATACCTACTTAAAATTCTTCCCAAATATCGATTATTACTATGGCAAAGAACTAGGTCACAGCGTTCCAATATGTATGTAATATAATATTTTATTATCCAATAAATTATGTTATAAGCATTATTGCTTCTGTATGCATCGCTACATGAACTTTAATACGTACAGCATATCAATGACAATGTATATACGTTTATGATTGATCAAATTATACCTAGGTAATAAACATAATAACTTATATCGCTTCATAATGTTACTGCATAATAGTAGGTACTAATTAGTATCGATTTTGAAGCAGCAATAGCAGTAGGACTACGGGTTAAAGGATAAGAAGTTCAAAACATATCCAGCTAATGTATTGTCATTCCTTACCTTTACTTCAGTCAGAAGGGAAAAGAAGAATTTATTTTACTGTAAGTACATAAATAATCAAATCAATAAATAAGAATATGGATATACTGAAAGCAGGCATTCATTGTATAAACCATGAATTTCATAACTCCGAAGGATAAATTTCAAAAAATCCAAATTATCAGTAGGTACAGTTTAAATTGAGAAGTTAACAGGCATGCCATTAATTTGTCTCATAAGGCCTGGAATAAGTCGTAGCAATTTGCCAGTTAATTAAAAACACAATGCGACAGATAAAAGTTCTCATTTAAAAACGTACAATTGTGTAAACTTTAGTTTAACAGGTCATCGGACCAAATTTTAAAACAATAAAACTATTATAGTATTGTTTTCGGGCACAAAAGCTCATTATAGTAAGCGTCTGCGAATTCCAGCGGAGGTTAATCTCATTACTTTAGTAGATGGGCGATTAGAAGGATCATTTGTGTGGGACAATTTCTCACACCTTACGTTTTGGTGGTAGTGTCGCACGCTCCCACCAGTCTATTACCAACCTATTAAAAAGAACTTAAATGTGGAAACGAACAGTACTCTAAGAGTTGAACATTGAGTGAGATGTTGTAGAACCAAAAACTGCGAACAAAAGAATCTGTTCAGAAGTGTAGGTGTACAAGGTTAGGCAAAACGTTTTTGTTAAGATTGATGATATTTTTATAAGGCTCCTTCGATTAACTTCAACAGAATATTATAATTCTCATTTTAAAATAATATGCCCCATCAAAATCTACACTAATAATTATATAAAGAGATAAAGTGGTATAAAATAAATATGCAAAGTTTCCAAGCACTTGTTACGCTGGAAGGAAATGGAGTGTGAAAATGGTTACCACCGCCCAATGGAGTCTAATCAACGACAAGAGTCAGTCATAAATGCATGCTGTGACAACCTTGAAACCAAACAACATCCAAATTAGTCTTTACCGGATAAGCCCACAGTTATATTCCTGCCAAAAATGTTCAGCGTTTAATCTAAAGAAGGACCAATTGCAATAAAGTAATTATAAAAGGCGGTAGAACTCAACATCAATTGAAATAATAAAGACAATAAAGGTGTGAACAATCCTACAGTAGCAACAGTAATTAAATTTTACTAAAGAAAGTCACATACAGAATTGATAATCCATTGTCAAATTCCACAAAAACAATAACAATGGTATATTTGTAATAAAATTCTGGTTTCTTTGGGAGATTGGAAGTAATAACGTTACTAACTCGCTCTTTGCTTTCATTGATCTTGACATAATTGGCACACTATTATTACAACGACACGTACACAAATCATTCGACGTTGAAAGAAAAACTGCTACTTATAACCTTTTATTGGTAGTTTATTAAGTAAGTTAGAAAATGAACGATCTTTTTTCTCTCAACAAGTAGATTGATGCCACTCCCTAATAGCTACCTACGTACTCTATAGAAACTAATGTAAACTGCAAATTGCAAATCACAGATGTGACGACTCTCTGCGCCTAGTCTTATTCAATCAAACCATCATTAAGTACAAGGGTGACATCAAAGAGACATTCGATTAACATACCTACAGCAAAAAATACCTACTGAATAAATGAACTTTACGATGTTCAACAAGCATTCGCCGCTCACTACGTCAGGATTTCTTGAGGACAGTGTGAATTACTACCAGTAGACATATTTTTATACTTTAAATCCCCTGGAATTATGTATATATGCCACTTAAATCATAATCACGAATTTATATTCGGAGTTTACAGAACCAGTCCTAAACGGATGTCTCGTCCAGTAGGTAATATTACACATTTATGACATTTCTTTAGTACGTTCTGATAAAAATGACATCATTCAATCATAATGCTAAACAGATCCAGTTTTAGACATACGAGGCGCACCTTATATACTTAGTGTATGTGATTTTAGAACCCGCGGGAGGGGTCAGATGTGTTTAATGTTTAAAATCGACTAATTAACAATATTTCTATAGCTTATTTAAGGTAGGGGTTTTTCGTTAAGTTGATTGAGTTCATGCTATAAACGCACTTACGGACAAACAGACAAAGAGTCGTTGCGTTTTATAATATGCAGCTGAGGATTTTTAGGCTAATAAGCGGTGTTGATAAAAAATAAATAATATCTAATTCAATATACTATAAATTAATTAATTAGCAAAAGATTTTAAACACCTACTTTTTACAGGACATCATTAATTTCTTACCCAAAAATTAAATAAAGTACCGGACAGAAAATAGATTACTGCCTCCTCATGGGAAATTGCCTCTTGAGCATTTTTTACTAAGATTACAACGATATTCGACAATTAACCCCTCGGCTGCTATTTGAAATTGAAAATGCCGAAAATCATACTGTAATAACAAGTTTATAGTTCAAACAGGTTCAGGATGTTAAATTCAATTAAAAGTTAGTATTTTTTTAATGTTATGCTTAAAACACTAATTGTTATAAAAATATGATTTTTGGCATTTTTGGGGTTAATTTTTGTCTTTCGCTGTAATAGTAAAATACTCAAGATGTTATTTCCCAAAAGAAAATAGTTTTTTTTTTTTCTAACCGGCACTTTAATTTGTTGGGTATAAAATGTTCGACACTTGAATGATATCCTTTTCATTCCTTTTTTATTCCAAGAAAGTACATCCAAAATTTCTCATAATCATATTGGCATTTACTTTGTGCGGCGATCACCCAGTGACCGCCGCACAAAGTAAATGCCAAAACAATTGTTATGGCATACTGGTGTTTTTATACCAGTATTTAAGAAAATTTAATTATATTTTTCTGGAATACTGTACAGCTTAAAAATCAGACATTTTATCAAAATTCGTAAAAGTAAAACAAATCAATATGAGAGATTCGGACAACATCGATTCATATTATGAACGCTTATTTAATATCTATCCTAAAAATGATTGAGGTTTCAGTAACCACAGTAAGAATATAGTATTAAGCTTTGTTGAAATACACAATTACACAGTGTTTGCTGTCGGGCACCGATTGAATCGAAACATAAAGAAGACTTTAAGGGCCATTCGTGAACTCGTGAGTTATCTCAATACTGATGTAAAAAATGTAATAGCAGAAATTGCATCTGACATTAAGTTACCCATTTAATCTTAAGAAACATCTCAGACCACAGTATTTTGTTCTACAAATCGTTTTATCGAAGCTACAGCATGCGACGTTCAAGTATTAACCTATTCAATCCAACAACATCATTAGAAAATCAGCTAAAACATTATTTGGAATATATGACTAATTTGGAATATGTAACTAATTTTAATAGTAGATAAATAGTCTGTCAATTAATTAGGGATCAATATTGTGGTCAATCGCAACTATATAGGCAGCTTTTTAGTTCGCATTTTAAAAATGTCTTGCAAACCGACCAGCACTTCAACAATGTTTTGTCAGAAAACATTACTTTCTTAGGTTTTTTAGGCTCATCACACACGATATTAAATAGAACTCTGACATTATGATACAACTAACGAACGATAACTCACAGCAATCCAAACATATGGCATTAACTGTATAACCTACATCCAGCTTCAGAGGACATTATATTCACATAAAACCGCGACCTCTAAGATATTGTAATTGAAAATTATTTTAGCATCACTTTATAACAGTTATTAATAAAGTTCATCGCAATATTGCGCCATAAATAGATACGGACATTACCAGAATATGAATTGCAACTCTGTCTACCCTTCGTGAGCCCTACGGGGATTATAGGTAGAATGATGACTATATTTATAAGTAGAAGTAAGCTCATGCTCAGTTTTAAGTAAATCAAATAAATTATGGTGCAAGTGAACTGCGACCTCTGACTCGCGCCTACAAACCTATTTGTTTAATGTTAGTGGTGTGCGGCGACGAGGATGCAACGCCAACGTGTCGCCGAGCGGGTTCCACGGTTATTATTGCTCATTTTCCAGCTGGATTGAACCTCTGTAACCTAGAATAACATTTCAAATAAAGTATTGAGTTACGAAACGTAATGTCTATGCTTTTGTCTAATTGTATTGGACAGCTCGAGGGCTGCTAATCAATGCCGACCCAGAAACAGGATTCACACGTCCATGCTAATTGAACGCACAAAACGTACACCGTTTGTTTAGCCACGTTATGTGACAGAAACCATAGTATTTGGAGTGAAGACCCAGAATAACCTTGATAATAGAACCTTGATAGTAGACCACAGCAGGAAAAAACGTTGGTAAAAAGATGCACAAATTACAAACAAAATCTGTATACAATGAATAATAATTGATTATTTTTAGGTATAGGTATGATTTATCATAAAAAAATAATCAAGTCGAATTAGTCAAAAAAACGTTATAGTGTACAGTTCAAACATTTAGAACTAGAATGATAAATCATAATGTAGTGGAAAAATGTCAACTAACTTTTGGAGGCCACTGCATATTGAAACCTGGGCAAACTTATTCAAAATCCTATATATTTTCAACATTATTGTTAGTAAATTCTTAATAATAGCAATAAAATGCGTTGATGTCTTTTATGAGCAGAGTTTTTGAAATGTGATTTACAACTCTTTGTCCTGACAATGGGCTATTCTGCTAATAAATTATCGGAAGACAACGGCTGATCCGAACCTATAAAATAATGTTTGATAGTTAGATGTACGAATATAAGTGCAGTGACCGCAGGGATCTGTGTTTATTGCTGGGTTTACTCTCCGCCCGGATGACTAGTGTACCCTGTGTTGAATAGGTGCTGTACAGCACTACAATTTTTGTTACATCGACGAAGTTAAATAAAGTTATGGAGAAAAAAGTATTTTAACCGTAAACGCTTTGCTGTCGTTGTTTCAGTAAGACATAGTTGATTTAAATGAAATGCAAAAGTTAGCCAAGCATTTGAATGCATTTGAATGGTATGTTGATAAAATGTAGCTTATGTCCTTCCCTAGGGTTTAAAGTTTCCCTGTACCAAATTTGATCAAAATCGGTACAGCCGTTTCGGAGATTAGCCAGAACAAACAGACAGATGCACAATATTTTTTTTTAAATTGCTTTTTTGTTATAAGTACCATTATATCCTTATGGTTAAAGAAATTTTATTTCTCAATCAGAAATTACAAAGAACGTTCATATGCATTTAATAAAAAGCTGTTGTTTTGACATCACAAACAGACACTCCAATTTTATTTATTTCGTTATTATGGTCATTTTGACATTCAAACATACCTACACTTCAATTTTATTTATTTGTATAGATTTGCATTATTCGGTATATATGATGGTTGAAACAGAAATATTTAATATTCTTCTTTTTATAAAATGTGCATTATTTTAATACTTATTATTGCACCATAATCAAATGACATATTATTTTTGTATCGTTTCAATAAATACTAATTAAAATGATATCCGGTTTAAAATCGATTTCAGAACTTTATCATCTACAATTATGATTTACGATTTATTGTTCAATGAAAAAACCCTAGAAATCAATATACATAGCTAGTCTTAATTTAATTTACGTGCAACAAAGAAACACGAAATCAAGCTAACTTAATTACTTTTGAAGTAGACATTTCGGAGCTAGCACATAGAGGTTTCTATTAATAAAAACTTTCTTAAGTACCTACAGAAGCTTATGTAATTAATATAGGCTATAAAATAAAGAGGAATCAAAACAAAATTGACATTTAATCCATAAAAGAACTTGATAGATTGCAAAATTCTTGGACTTATCCGATCTTCTATAAATGGCAGTTAAGGTTGGAAAACCGCAGACACTGCCTTTATATGGTGTCTCACAATAAGTACATAATGATATTATTGTTTTTTTACACTGTGTGTTACATCACTGTTATTTTAATACATAAAATTGCTATACTCCTACTTCACCAGCCCTTTTTTATTTTTTGTTCTGGTTGGGAAATCATCATATGACTTCTCCCGCTCTGGGCGGAGCAGGAGGGCGTGTCAGACTTTTACTGACTAAAACCCACCCATGTTCCTTCAGTTGCCCATGCCAGAGACCACGGTATCTCTTTCGAACAACCCGCGGCCCTGGCAGGCATCGGCCCTAGCGGACCCCGTCACTTCGTGCTGACATCTCATTGAGGCGCTCGGGGAACACAACGCGCCGTCGACTCGGGCCTGGTCCTTGCCGGGCGGCGAGCTGCCCATTGCTCGCCGCCCGCAAGCCGGCGCCTACGGTGGCCGGGAGTCGGCTGGTGACTCCCGACGTCCAGGGCGTCTGCTGCGGCGACTAGGAGCGTGAGGGCGCAGAGATTGCCTCTCCCTCACGCGCTCCGCCTCCTCCTTTGCGAGCATTACTGCTTCGCAGAAGGAGGTGACGGTTTCCCATGCAGTCTCGCACTCTCCATGTTGCCATGAGATCCCGCCGGAGCTCTGTCCGCTGTACCGCGATCTCTCGTGGCAGCGGAGTTACGCCCCGGCGTTTTCATCCTCTCGCCACTCCCATATATGGGCGAGGGCTTTTGCCTCCAGATCCCATGGCGGCAATCCCACAAGGAGGCTCGCTGCCTCAGCGGAGACCGTGCAGTATCCTCGGATTAGCCGGACGGCCATGACCCTTTGGGATGCGTTCAACTGGCGGACTGGTCGCCGCCTCAAGGAACGCGCCCACACCGGTGCCACGTAAAGGGCCATGGACCGCACGACATATAGCCGCATATAGCCTCCGGCAGGAGGCGTTTGGACCCCCTAGATTGGGCAGGAGCCGCCTCAAGGAAGCCCCGGCCCGCTGCAGTCTGGGAGCCAAACGTCGGAAATGTTCCACGAAGTTCCACCGGCTGTCGAGGACGAGTCCCAGGTACTTCATCGTCAACTTGACGCCGATGTGAACCCCTCCTACCGTTATTTGGGAACCCGACAGTGGCGCGTCCCGAGGACCATGAAAACACATGGCCTCGGACTTGTGCAGGGCCACCTCGAGTCCCAATTGCCGAATCCTCTCAACGATTGTCGCGCGAAAAATTAACTAACTCAGAAAATAATAGCCCTGCAGCTGCACAATACAGGCTAATTAGATTAGAAACCTGCTCTTTAATAATTATTAATAGGGAGAAAATTCCAAACCGCATAACACTAACTTGTTATTTTTTTTTGTGTGTGTTCTTTTTCTGCCACATGTTTACCGAAAATAAACGTATTTTCTTTCTTCATACTTATGAAGCGACGAAAATAATGTGCTAACGAGAAAAGACTTTTGCTCGTCAAATATGAAGTATGTAAGAAACTGCAATGCCGTGAGCAGTTGAAAACTAAAGAGAGTACACCAGTAACTGGGTTGTGGAGGTCAGGTAGGCCATCACTAACTTATGCTCCTTTTTAGGGTTCCGTACCCAAAGGGTAAAAACGGGACCCTATTACTGAGACTCCACTGTTCGTCTGTCTGTCTGTCTATCACCAGGCTGTATCTCATGAACCGTGATAGCTAGGTAGTTGAAATTTTTACAGATGATGTATTTCTGTTGCCGCTATAGCAAAAAATACAATAGAATAAAAACAGAATAAAATAAATATTTAATTTCCCCTACAGTAAACGTGATTTTTTGCCGTTTTTTTGGTCTATATTAATAACGGTAACAGGTAGACGCTTGAAATATTCACAGATTAATAAGTTGCGTTTTAAAAATAAATAATTAAATTAAAATAAATATATAATTACACCGTGGTTACAGGTAGACACCGGGACAGGTGAAACTAAAAAAAGGTTACAATATAGTGTCTAATGTTGTATAGATAATGGTACAAACCCTTCGTGCGCGAGTCCGACTCGCACTTGGCCGGTTTTTTGCTCTTTTGTTCTATGACTTAGTACAAAAAAGCAGTGCAGTTCAACTTCTGCCCTGCTATAAGAGCTAGTAAGCCCCTGTGCGTGTCCCAAATAAAATATTTTTTCTTTCTAAATAAATACAAAATACTGATTCAGCTGCATCCAGTTAGACTGGAAGCTGACCCCAACATTGGAAAAAAACCAAGCATGTGATGATGATGTATGAATCACCAACTCAGTGTTAATTTATGATTATTTGTAATATCTGTCTAAAGATTTCCCCTATGTAGTGGCTTGATTATGACATATAAGATAAAGGTTGAGTACTAGTCAGAAGTATCTGGTTTCTAGATAAGTAAATACAAATAAAGGTAAAGTTGACGACTCATTTTTCTGCAGTCAGTCGTCATGCACGTTGTTCGTCCTTAACAAGTTAATAATTATTATCATGTAGGTAAAATACCTATTTATGCGAAGCAAACGTTACAGGAAAAAATTGAAAATACTTTGGTAAATAATTTAACATTTAGCATCAAGAAATGGCGATACAGTTATTTTCCAGAAACACGATGTCGACACGTGGTGCCATCCATTACTGTCATCACTAAATTCATATTCATATTCATAACGTTTTTATTTTCTGATATTATTTTTAAGATCTAAAATATGCGAATAAATCACCTCCATGCCACAATATACATGCCAGTCGTCCTCGAACAACAATAAATGCCAAAAATGTTAATCTTTGGCATTTGATCGTCTCTCTCTCTTTAGTTAATTTAACTATTTGAATAAAGAATTCCCTTAAATTTTCAATAAAAATAGACAATCAACTGTCAATCAGGATTCCTATAAAAGTGTACAAAACCATTACAATTTTTGCATCCGAACTGAAAAAAATTGCATTGGTATGGAGCTATGACATCATTTGAGACGAGAAGAGATGATGAGCACCGTCGGAATGTAGCAAGCTGGTTCCAGGCAACGTACTGTGGCTGTCGCTCTTGGCACTACACAGAGCGTCATAAGCCGCCTCTGGACACGCTATCGCATCACGGATAGCGTGGCCGAGCGACATGAAGGACGATCTCGCATCACCACTCGCAGACAGGACCGGTATATCCAAAATAGTGCTTGACGGAATCGTTCCATGACCGCCATGATGTTGGCTACGAGGCTTCACAGCTCTTCAGGTTTGCTGATAAGCGAACAAACGATCCGAAATCGTTTACGTGAAGTGGGTCTGCTTTCCCGAAGGCCACTGAGAGTTCCACCTAAAGCACCCCGCAATAGTAGGACCCGTTTACAATGGGCTCGCGAACACAGAAATTTGGAAGAAGAACACAACGCCAGTCGCGTTGTGTTTGCTTTTCCAATGAATCTCGTTTCGGTATGAGGCCGGATACAAGACGTACTCGAGTTTGGAGGACCTCTGGACGTCAAGAATATTTGAAATTTTGTCAGGAAGTTCATTCATATGGAGGGGGAACAATAATGGTTTAGGCCGGTATTAGGATCGGTGGAAGAATCGGTCTCATTTGGATCAGGGGCAACCTCAATGCTCAGATTTATGCGAAGAGGATTATTTCAGACGTAATCATCCCTTTGTGAAGCCGGTTAGGTGATTCGTTTCGACTAATACACGACAATGCACGTCCACACACGGCTAGAGTCGTAACACGCACTCTTGCCGATTCTCGCATCAACGTTCAGCCGTGGCCTGCTCAATCGCCAGACCTCAACCCAATTAAGCACGCATGGGATATGCTCCAAAGAAGAGCTCTTCCGAGTATGGATGCCGTGCGTACCCCACAACAACTTTTTGACTTGTTAGAATGAACGCGGTCGGCCATTCCTCAAAGTGATTTTAATGAACTGGTTTTAAGCATGCCAAATCGCTGTGACTGTGTGATTCGTATCCATGGTGGAAACACAGATTATTTATTTTTTTATCTTAACATTAAAATTTTTAAAAAGTCCACATTTTTGCCTTTTTTTGCCATTTAATTGACGACATTAACTTGGTTAATTTCTCACAATTTGCAAACATTTTACAAAATATAGGGGTAATTTGTTAACTTAAGCATAGGAATCAAAGTAAGAAACCAGTCTGGAAGACTAGACTTTGGCAAATATTAATTGGATATTTTTTATAGTTAAAAATGTACTTGATCCCCTAGACACGTTTGATGTGTGTTGCTGTAAGTGTATAATCTTGAATGATTAAATATGTTTATGTTCAAGTGAATGAATCGTGTGATACGATTCTGTAAGGAGAGTTTTATTTGACATTTTTACGGTCTACCTGGCATAAGTTAAATGAACTTTATCCGGACTTAGCCGTTAACCAATACGGAATTCTTGCGATATAAATTACCAAGAATGTTGATGTTTTTTGGTGGGTAATATTGGCGCCAAATTGACCCCATAAATTGGGAATTCATTGTGACGTCCATATGGCCGAAATCAGTTATTACTGGTCGTAATTGGGAGTAAAAAAGGATGGCTGGAAGTTTTTTATTGCCTCATGGGGTTAACAGAGTCCAAGTAGCTAAGATTGTAGACTCTTAACAAAGTTGTATTTAGATATTGCACCACACTGGTGACAGGACGCAAGCCCATCGCTTATAAATACCATTAAGGTAGGCACTAGATTTTCCTACACATAATGTCGACGTATGTCTAGCCTCAAATAGTAAGAGACGATTATATTAAACAAGCCTCTGCCCGGGATTTCGTCTGCGTGAACTTTCTTGTTCTTCCGTCGCGTCGCATCAGCTGCCTGCGCTGTCACTTCGTTTTCACTTACCGTTCTATCTGACTTTTTTTTATTTTTGCTCGGCTCCTAAGGGTTTTGTCGTGATGTTAAGTAACCCATAACCTTTCTCAAGAATTGGGCTATCACATACAAAAAGAATTTTTCAAATCCGTCGTGTAGTTCCAATGATTAGCGCGTTCAAACAAACAAACTCTTTAGCTTTATTATTAGTATTATTATATGTATATAGATGTCTGAGGCAAAATCATGGCAAAGAGCCTCCTTGAATATGCACAAAGGAGCCAAATAATGTTCTGACAACTATTTGTATCGACCTGTGGTAAAGGTAAAGTCACAAATCTGGGTGAGTTGTGACTTTGTCACTTCGAGCAGCCATATCTGTTCAATCAATCAGCTCAAAAATTAATTATATTTTTGAATAGGTCAAGACGAATTTATCATGAATTAGTTACAATAACGATGAATGTCTATTGTCTTTCAAATAATAAACCCATATTACAGATTTTACAACGTCAGGCATCATTAAACTATAGGTAAGAAACATAAAGATTATTCCATGAATAAAAAACCGGACAAGTGTGAGTTGAACTCGCGTGGAGAGAGTTCCGTACGAAGAATATGTTACCCACCATAAACATTTCGTGTAAAGTTGGTTGCCAAGAAGGGTGCGAAACTTGGAGGTATACAACTTTTTTTTGTCGCCATTTTTTTTTGTTGTGGCAAATATGACATTTGGTTCATGAAAATTATTTTGTGTACATACGGCAAATTTGTTATGGAGCGATTTACGACTGAACAACGTGTTTTAATTAATAAAACATTCTACTCAACCCAATCATGTGTTGCGGAAACTCTTAAGTAAATTGCGGCCAATTTTTGCTAGAAACCTTCGCGGCTAACAGTAACTCGTTTAGGTTACTGTTAGCCGCGAAGGTTTCTACCAAAACTAAGCATCTTTGCAGCAGCGTTTGCAGTTTTCTTACATCAAGTGAATCAGTTGGGCTTAGGAAATATGTGGTTCCACAAGACGGGACCACATGTCATACGGCACGAGCCATAATCGAGACATTGAAAAAAACGTTTCCGGGTCGATTAATTTCGAGAAACGGTGGCATTGATTGATCCCCAAGATCCCTGGATTTAACAGCTCCTGACTTTTTTGTAGGGTTGTCTAAAGGGACGTGTCTTTGCTAACAGGCCAATGAACCTTCAAGAATTAAAACAAAATATCTGAGGCACAGTCACTGAAATATCGCAGGAAAGTGAAAATGTCATAAAAAACACAGTGAAAAGAGTTCTCATCTGCCGTGTTGCTAGAGGTGGACATTTGTCTGAAATTATTTTCCGTACTGAATTGCCTGCCCTAAAAACTATATTTAAATAAAAATACTTAATAATTTTTATATTTCAAAGAATAAAATCTTAAAATTAATGTGTTTACCTCTTATTGGCCACCCCGTATAACGCTTTCACTGTTTAAAAGTTATCAAATCTAAAGTAGAGCCAAGCCCCTAACTCTACAAAACTTAACTCTACAAACTTTACATCTTGGTCAAAAAGTACTAAACGAATTGAAGTCGAGTGATGATTTCTTGCCATAAGCCCATTGGAGGTATATAGTAAGGACTTACCTATATAGTAAGAAATTAAGTCACTGGTCTTCAATGTGCTTGCAATAGTTCAATGGAATAGCCAATCCATACATTTTGACCAAGATGTATGGTTTGTAGAGTTAGGCTTTGTAGAGTTATGGACAGTGAAAGCTTTATTGTAAGTATTGGCAACCTACTTTACATGAAATGTTTTTGGTGGGATTTCATTCCTTTTTGCAGGGTGCTCTAATTCTTTTGATTTCAAACTTACACCTCCGTCTAACTGCCTTGAGGGTCAAGGGAGTTAGACGGAGAAAATTACAGATTTCTTTTTTTTTTTGTTTGTGTGCTAATCCTGACCTACATACCAAACTTTAGCTTTCTAGGACTTCGGGAAGTGCCCTAGAGGTTTTGATGAGCGATTAAGTGAGTGAGACAGTTAGGACGAAATCGACGTATTTTAGGTATTTATAAAATCCAGAGCATAAAAGCTAGACACATGAAACTTAGTTTGTTTTATAATTCTGCTAACTACCTTTTATTCTGAGAATTTGAGCTCTCTAGCACTATCTAGGCCGAAGCTGTGAGGGTATGAAATTTCGACGAAACGCTTCAAGAAAAGGTAGGTTTTTGTTTTTGGGTCGTCTTGGAGGGTGGTTACTACCGTGCCCCCAGATCCCAAGAATAAACTTGACATTGTAGTTGAATAACAAGTTCTCCCATACATTCCAACTGTAATTGTAAGTTTGTACGCACAATATTGAAAGATTTACCATGTTATTTTAAGACCGTACACTTCTGATAGGTTTTCCTGTAATCTTTAAGTAAAGAACTAATGGCTAAGGCTCAGTAGTTTCGGATATAAGGGGAGGGGGAGAATTATAAATTCTCATATATTTTCTAAAATAACTTTAAAACTGCTTACTTTAAAATTATACGAAAACTATTATTGAGACTCTCACAATAAGCCCTTTCATTTGATATGTCACACGATAAACCTAAACGCATTAATGCTTTACTAATAGGTTTATTTCAATAGTTCTGCATAATTATAAACACATTGACATTGGGCATCTTCTCGTCCTCAGAGTTGACAAGCATTGTCGACAGTTTCGTTACGTACAATGTCACTACTAGAAACAGAGCAATAGGTCAGCCATTAACCTTTTGAGTGATCGTATTGTGAAATCGATACTTTGACGAATATTTGGAGTAAAAGTGGCCATATAGAGCCATTTGTATGATGATAAGATCACGAGTTACGACATTAGCTGAGAGCCATCTTTAGCCGCGCCCATGTCCTTGCATAAAAGTATAAATGAGTAGGTAGTTATCTAGTCTATTTTGCCATGAACTTTTCAAACTAAGATAATAATATACTATACCTATAAAAAGTATAGATAAAAAAATGATCGGAGTATCAGATGAATAGCTTATACGATTTGTGTGGCAGACTTCACGTTGAACTCTAAAACATTTTCTATTCGTGTGATAAAATTGTTGATGACTTGCGTATAAATTACAGATGTGAGTGTCAAGATTGGGAAATTTTTTCATCACACAGATGTTTTGATGATTGAATTCAATAGGTATAATATTATGTTGAAATTAATCGATTATTAAGGCGCGGTATGTGGCATTTTTTAGGTATTTGATGATAGCTTATCGCGGAAACAAATAAGCTTCAAAACAACAGCGATGATTTTGATGTTGAATTAAATGACCGCCAAAATAAAAGTAATTTTGCAGTATTAAATAACATAAAAACTAAATGCACGGCTCAGTGATATTATTATTATTATGATATTATTTAGGCATTTCTGTAGTTAATTAAATTCCTTTTATCGTTACATAAAATATGATAGCTTATGCTCAAAATTTTGAGAATGATGCGACGAAATTGTTGTATCATGATACTATTTCATTTTTATGAAACACTTGTGAATAAGTATTTTCTTTGAACATTTGAAATATGTCCCAATACGCCTAACTGTACAACAAGAAAACTGAGCGTTTTACGTTTGGGCAGAGCCTTAACTCATCAAAAAACAAAAAATCAAGATATGATAATTAGATTTAAAATAACTACAAGAAAATCTTGAATCAAGATAAAAGAATATCCATATTAAATCAATTATTATAATTTGAACACTCAGTTCATAAATTATTATCATAATAATATCTGGCACAGTAAGTCAAACACGTGACAGTCAGCAAAGCGATAATGGCGACACCAAGTGCCGGAAAAAGGAACTAACATACGTATTTTAAACATCGGCACAGGTGGACATGCATACAGTCAAAATATAAATATGAAATTGAATCCATTGCCAATGAATCATAATAATTATGACGACGCAAATCATTATCATCATCAGTTGGCAATCCACTGCTGGATATACGCCTCTCCGATCACACGTTGACCAGCTCTCTTGACAAGATCGGATCGAATGCGGTTAGAATTTGAACACGTATA
This sequence comes from Apamea monoglypha, assembly GCA_911387795.2. Lineage (NCBI taxonomy): Eukaryota > Metazoa > Arthropoda > Insecta > Lepidoptera > Noctuidae > Apamea > Apamea monoglypha. The sequence continues at coordinate 10,630,416 of OU426918.1, forward strand.
GGAACCCAATAGTCATCAGTGCACACATGACCGATCTATATAGATCGGTAATTGATATCAATTGGTACCTACCTAAAAGAATAAAAAAAAACGTAAACTTGCAGTAGGACCGTTCTTAGCATAATAGCATAGAATAATCAGCCTATAATGTTCTCACTACTGGGCCTCGTCTCTGTGAGATCCGGCCTGTGTCCCAGAGGGACGGGGGGCCGAAATCCAACACGGGTTGCGGGTTGGTAGATGTCACATGTCTTCGAGTTTCTGGTTCTAGGACAGGCCGGTTTCCTCACGATGACCGTTTTGAAAACCTTCACCGTTTTGAGAGCACTGGTGATATAATAATTTACACATAGTAAAGTGCCTGTCAGGGTTCGAACCTGCGACTTTCGACAAATTGTAAGTCGCGGCCATTGGCCGTCGGCCACCACTGCTCTCGTCACCACTAGATCGTTCTTAATTACTCTTATTTATTTTGCTCCACTATATCTATTAAGCAAACGTAATAATCGCATTGAAACAAAAGGCAACAATAATATACGACAAGTGTGCCCAGGGCGAAGGTACTCGTATAGGCCACGCTAGTCCGCATTCATCATGAAGCGACTGCACTATTAAATCCATACACGCTATAAAGAATAGGCGGCAATGTTCGTTTGTTTGTCCATCTATCTACCTTCTTCTATATTTACATAAATAAAATGCTGTTCGTTGGTAAGTGCATCACTTGAACGGCAAGACCGATTTAGTAATTTTTGGTTTTAAAATGTTTGTGTTAGTCAAAATTAGGTTTTTATGAAATTAAAAAATTTGAAAAGTTTCCCGAAACTCTTCAAAATTCCCGAAAAACTGAACTTCCTTTTTTCCATTGAAGACCATGGATATGCGAAATTCTTTATTTTTATTTATTGTCATGAAAAAGCAATCAGGAAAAAATATCGGGAGAATAGGAAATATAATGCAAAACTAATTCTTAGCGCTTCTCCATCATAAAAATGGGTTAATAAATAATAAAAAGTGGTACAGGTTAATGTCTGTCGGGTAAGCTATTCAGGGTATTATGTCTAAAAACTACAAAACTTTTCATAAAAGTTCCGTTTCTTACAGACACCATTAAACAATCTCTGTGGACACTCTGTGCACATGTTTATTTGATTACCCAAACACAAAACATAAGGGGTGCTACACACATTGTAACATAATGTACATACTCACATTTATTTTCATTAATTCCTCCAGGTCAGAACAAGCATTCCGTTGCTGTTAGGCGCTATTCTGATTGTCCCTCACGACACCACGTTTAATCCACAATCAGTACACAGACACAAACCTCAACTTTTAACACAAGGCTACGACGATTTAGTGACATCAAAGGGCTGGGAATTCCGCCTATATTGGTTGATATCATTTTTCGGATAAACACTATATTTTTAACACAATATAACTATAGATTTTATTGTATTTTATTACTAAATATATTATATCATGACAGTTTTGACAACGCTGTATACTACGTTGCTATGACAACTTTTCTTTCAAATTCTTAACGGTCTGTTACTTTTAGCTGAATAAACGTTCATACTTCTTCAAAATTACACATGGCCACTAACATATCTCAAATTCATATTTTCTACATGACTTTATTCTACGAGTTCACATTATCCATTCACACAATGCGAGGGTCAGTTCCCGTTTCGCCTCTAAAGCGAATACTTCAAATGAGCCTGATACTCGAGGCACCTAACCCAGGAACACCCATCAGCGTGCCTCTCCTAAAGGCTCCGGTAGGTCCTAAGGTCATAAGGTCCTCCGTCCTGCGTTCTCCTTGAAGGCCTCCGGTACCAGTCGGGCCGCCGGCGCGCCTCGCCGGAGGACTCCGAAGACCCTGAGCGCCCCTCCTGTACCTGTTGGGCCACGCCACATCCGAGGGCCGCCTCACCTGGCGGGCTGACAGCGTCCCTGCAGAAGCCCGCCGTGCTTGTCGACCGGCCAACGTGGCCTGACTGCAGCAATGGTCCAGGTCCTGCTGCGTGGGCCTCTCTACGGGTACCCTCCGTGCCGCACACGCGCTCTACTCCGTGCGTGGCTGTTGGGCCCCTCTACGGGTACCCTACGTGCCACACACGCGCTCTACTCCGCGCGTGACTGCTGAAGCTACCTGCCTCTCGTCGGCCTATATATTCAGCTCCATCTTCAACTCCACCTCAGCCTTCTCAACCCATCTATCACGCATCGTCATACTTTCCCCACCTACACATACTGAACACCACTGGCAGTGCATCTCCATCTTTTTATCTTTTATCTTGTAAATATATTCTTAATTAACTGCAACTTACTTATCTTTTAATTCCTTAGTTTAATTTAAAGGTAGGATTTTCTTGTCGCTACACGACAACATGTGTGAATATAGATTTTGCCGCCCGACTGCGTCTGGCGACCCAAACATGTGTTGCTGCCTGGGGATCATATCATTCGATGAAAAATCGTCATCCAAACCTGAAAGGACAATGCTCATGGATGTATGGAATCCCTTACCATGCTGCATCAAAGTCAAACTTTGTTTTTTATGGACTACACTTATCATATTAACTCCTACAGAAATTATGTTTGTAAACAAAAACCGGGTTTCGGAACGTCAAAAAGGGAATAAAACAATATCAATACTTTTTTACTTTCAATTCAATTCCCTGTTCAAAAATCAAATCCCCGCGACGCGTAATGTCGTAAAAAAAAGAAAATAATTACTATAAGACTTTTTGGTACGACTTTTGGTCATTGTCCTTTCCGTCAACCTCTTCTATTCATGTATGTTGACCTATCTGTCTCCAGGTTTCTTCCCATTTTTTTTTTGTGTGTGTTATTGGTGCCGCTACTCCAACAGTCAGTATTGAAAAAAAAAATATAAATAAGAATATCCTTTAGACCTGGCTGACTTTTTTACCATCTGGACAAAAACAAGGCATGAAAGGTGAACGGAGTACAATCCTTTGATGGAAGCCATCGGACGGCTTCAATCAAAGGATTGGATGTAAGAAAAAAAGATATTTTTTTATTTTATTTTTTGGGAAGAGATAGACTTATCTGTGCCTATAGGCTACTACTCCGTTCACTTTTTATACCCTGTTTTTGTCCAAACGGTAAAATGTCAGCCGGTATATTTCAGCTTCTCTGTAAGGAGTAAAATATACGAACATATTCGAAGCCATGGCCTGGGTTTCCTGTCTTTAAGTGTAAATATTCAATGTACAGTTTCAACTTCATTACTATTTTCAAAAGATAAAGATAAAAGAGGAAAAGATATAGATTGTTGGGTTTGTGTTTAGTTCGTACGTCTACTGATCGAATAATAAAACGAATAATTAACAAATAATGTTTAGTATTGAACACCACATAACATAATATCACTCCTGTTATCCCCACAGGGTTAGGCAGAGGTGAATCTATAGTACACCCACATTTCGCCAGGCTAAATTGTTACCTGTTAAATCTAAACGAAATGCATGAGAGGATTGACATATTTCCGTGCAATCTGAGTGAATTCGCAAGAGTTTTGTTGAATTTTGTCAGTTATATTTAAATATTAATATTCTGTGTTAAGTCTGATTTTGTATTTAGGTTAAGAATTATCGGAGTAGCAACAAACGCTGTTATTTATTTTATGTTATAATATTTTACTAGGTATAGTTAGCATATTATTGTGTTCAGCATTCTGTATATAAGGTATTCTGTTAAAGTTCCTATTACTTTTTAGATTATTAGTTTTAGTTCTTTATATTATATTTAAATTATAAATAATAAGTTAGTGTAGATTTGTGAAATTTGTAAAATGACTGCACTGTCGCATTGGATTTTTAATAAATAAATAAAAAGAAATACACAAGCAAGATTGTAGGAAATCACTTGTATCGTGTCTAAAGCGGTAAGTGCGTTACGCTAAATGCTAAGGTCGAGTCAGAACGGACCGCATAGCATCACGATAGAGCTTCATCGAGAGGTGAAGATCACCCGCCGCATCACACGCCAAGCCTTTGTCTAACAAACAATTATTATTCACATTAACGGGTTTATTCAAAGCTTTATTTTGTTACGAAACCACACAAAATAGTTGTATCATTCGGCTTTGAAGTGTCAAATTAACATAATATTTGTAATATTAATTTAATCCGCCACCACGTTTTGCTGTTATTGTCATTATAATCCATGAGGTCCATTAATCTATGAAGAAGGGCATTTGACATTGATACTTTAATCCGATCAATTTACATCAAATTTGGACCAGTTAACGTATACCACTTATTTTTTTCTAATTAATCCATTAATTATTAATCTAAACGGAAGCGAAACTTGTTTTTCAATTTTGCGATTCATATGATAAATTGCGTTTGTTCTCTACGAAAAAAGTAAAAATAAACGTCTGTTACGTCCATAACACTATCGTTATTAGTAAAAAATTTCCTTCAAAAATAATAAATTTCACCATTCGAAGCGGGCTATCATTTGAGTAAATGCAGAATGTAAATGATCGCATAATAAAGTTCATCGATTCGTGGTGAGTCAATAAACAAGAGCGGTGATTTTTTAAAAAGCTTACTAATATCTGTTTAACGAATCCTCTGACGTCGCAACAGAAATAAATCGTATAAAACCAGTTCGCTGTAAAGATTCTAAGATTGTGTAATGGTTAGATGGATGGTCTCCCCACAATTGTGTGGGTTTAGCTGCCTTCTGTGGTCATGTGACGTTACATCAATAAAAAAGAAGGACACTCAGCCATAAGACACAATGCGATCGATTTCTTATAAATTTATAGCCTCATTAGCAGCCAAATAGCCGTTTTCATACCATAAACGTATCGTATTCAAATAAAATCGTTTATGGTTTAATCTTATTTTAATTAACTCCAAACGAGCTTTGTAGGCGCTGTTATTTGATAAAATAATTATTTTAGGATACACAACTAGCATTTAAGTAAATACAGCGATGTTCTAACTTCGTAGTTAGATAATCTTAACAATACTGTAAACATGCAGTCTCTATCTCTTATTTACAATCACTTTAGAACGTGTTAACTACAGTTAATTGGCGCTTAACAGTATTATTTCACAGAAATAGGTAACAAAGATATTGTAATAATATTGTACCTAGGTATAGTTTGAGGTTGTTTAATAGATTATAAAACACATAAATAGTTAAATTTCATTCCTGTTGGTAGGTCATATTGTCCTAAAAAGTTGGCGAGGGCAGACTCTTTATGTCGTCGTCTTACGTCTCTCAACTAGGAAGAGTTCTTTGTCCAGTAGCAGTTGGCTATGTAATTTTAAAACAAAGGGATTCTACCGTTTTCTAAGCAAAGAGAAACGACCTGCTATACGGCAATTTATATAACGCCTTTTGGAAACTTCTTTACGTTTAGCCTATATTTACATTACAACCTGTTATTATGTATTGTATTGGATTTCAATGCATGTGTGTGTGTTATTCAGGAATGACAGTTTAATGAATACCTATCGATTTTTAAGTATAAAGATGATAATTCTAGAGTGGCATTGAATATTATGATAAATAGCTTTAGCAATAAATAACCGAAAATAATATTTAATTCTAATTCAGTCTTAAGAAACTACCTACGAGTATCTCATATTATCTGTCCAAAAGGTTACAGGTGTGGTGATTGTTTATTCTAATGAGAAAAGCCAAAAATAAGTCCATAATATTCTTACTCATAACAATTCCTTTGGATAAAAATACTTTGTAAATCTTTTGATTACTTTAATCATTATCATAATAACATACAACTTCAGCCACGTGTATGCATAAGGTCTTATCGCGACTCAACCCATAATCTCGCCCATATCAAGTTACTGAGAATTTTAATTTAAAAATATGCAATCGAAAGTTCCTTCTCAATCAAAAGTTCTTACGTGACGTTTGAACTACGTAAACTACATCATTAATTCGTTGATAAAATCAGTTGGTTGGAAATGACAAAACAGATTTTAAAAATGGTAACAATATTTTATTTACACTTTAACGTACTTATATACACACAATAGTAAGTAATTATCATACGTATAAATAGCAAATAAAAGTTGTCGTTAAAATATATCACATTTTGTTTTATTTTACTTCGAAATAATTCTAGGTTGTACTATTCATTCTGTGTTGTACTTATACTGATGTGTAAGTTTCAGTGTTTTTTCAGCTTCTTACTGCCTCAGGGGTCCGCTTTTGGCGATATAGGCAAGGGCGCGGGCAATCTGGGCGGGCACGGGGGGAGGAGTGGGGAGGGCGTTACCCTGGAAAAATATAATAAATATTAGCAATTTGCAATCATCCATATAGTCCCGCTACGACTGAATTATAATACTCACAGAAGGCTGGTATCCGTTCTCGTCAGCAACGTATGAGATGACGATGGGTTGACCCTCGGGGGACGTCCAGGAGAAGGATCCCTGAGCGACACTTGGGGCTACAGGGGGGTTTCCTCCGAAGTTACGGGGAGTGCCCTGTTCTTGAGCCGCGATACCGTTGTCGGTTTCATAGCTGAAAAATATTAAATTGGTTATGTAATGTTTTCCATATTTCTTTCGTGCAATGATAACATTTTGGGAAGTGATGTGTACTCACAAGTAAGCGTAGCTGCCGTCAGGGTTGACTTCATTGCCGTACTTCAGGGTTTGAGCGTTGCGGGCATCACCCTGGTACCTGGCCACGGGCACGGGGGCGGGGGAGTACACGCGCACGGGGGCGGCGGTGGGGCGGAACGGCGCAGGGGTGGGCTGGTACTTGTATTGGTTCGGGAAGGGCTTCCTGTTGAATGCTCCAGAATTGAACTGCGCGCTCGCGGCAGCCACACACGCCAAAATTACCACCTGTATGCACAAAAACCAATTACAGTACCACTGGAGATACACACCTTATTTTTTACATGATTTCACATTGTTGATTTGATTTATTTTTTAAATATTTTATTAATTCGTGTTCGATTTACTTACTGCGAATTTCATTTTGGATATCTGAGATTGTCTAGCTACGTTGAACTAGTTTGAGTGCTGGTAAAAAATCCGCGCTGGCTTATATATCGCTCAAGGAACCACCCACTTTAGGCGGCGAACTGCAATAAAATTTAAATAATTTAACGCGAGACTAGAAATTGTATTAAAATAACACTTGGGCTATCCATCCTGCTCGCTATTAAGATCTTTAAGGTCAAGTTCTATGGTTCATAAAATAGTGTTGTTCAGTATAAATAATATATTATTATTTCCTTAGAAATGTATATGTTTGAGACAGGAATAAAGTCACTAATTGAACTTCTGTGATAATTGGTAAGGCATCATCACTTTGAGTCCATTGTTTCAAGTTACTGATTGTAATTATAATTTATCATAATTGTATTAAGTTCGTTAATAATGTTCCAATAAGTTTAGCATTTTTCGTAGAATAACTGCCTTTTTATTTTACTTAACATTGAAAAATAACTTTACATTTAAAAAAAAAATCTGCATTATCTAATCGCGATAAACGTTTTTATTTTTTTTTAACGTTCAAAGAGGTTTCTAAATCTGTAATAGTTTTAGTATATTAAGAACTGTTGATGAAATGAAAAAATAGCAGACGTATCGTACGCCGTACCGTCGCCGTACCGTACGTACGTCGTATTTAACACAGACTGTGTAGAGTGTTTTTCTCCATTATTATGTATGTACGATCTATACTTTAATTTAAGGTTTCGAAAATATACTTTAAGGTATAAAAAAAATACATACTACTACCACTATTTCAATTTTGTTAGATTGCCTAGTAAAAGTGCTAAAAGCAGAACTTTATCAGTGTAAGAGAGTTAACTAGAAAACACTGCGCTCGAACATAATGTCGTACGCACACATAAACAATGAGTAGTTAATTTACATAAACATAATTAGCATATTTTTTGCGGCCGTTTCTTCATTTCAATATTCTACATATATTGCAAGTAGAGTACATTTTCCTTAGCGTCTAATTTAATCTAGATTAACTAATTTTGTGAATATTTTTTTGTAGTTTTTAGTATGTTGTAGGTAAGTAATAGAGCTTTTTATGATGGCGCTCGTCTGAGAAAGTACGACAGTCTTTTTTTTTTTGGGATGGGCAATCATCAAATGACCCCTCCCGCTCTGGGTGGAGCGGAAGGGAGTGTCAGACTCTTACTGACTAAAATCCACCCATGTTCCTTCCTTCGCCCTTTATGTTCCGGGGTAGCGGTAACCCTTCCGGACAATCCCGCTGCCCGGACAATCCCGCTGCCCAAGTACGACAGTTCAGCTTGGTTTTTGGGGCGGCGGGCGATGCACCTGTCACACCTTTGGTATGTCCTTAGGCTGTTACCACTTAAACTTTCATCGGGTGAGCCTCCAGCATGTTTGCCATCTAATAATAATATTAAAAATATATAATTTTTACTTTTTCTGCTTCTTAGCGTGTCGATGGCAATCTAAATGGACTCGGCCCAGAATTCGGCTACTAGTTTGCTTTTGCAGCTGACAGGACACGCAGAACTTCTACTTAATGATGTCATCATCATCACCATCATTTCAGCCCGGAATCACCCACTGCTGGGTCTGGCTATGATGTAATTGATTACTATTATAAAAATTGTCTGCGATGATGCGTCACCATATTATTATTAAAAGCCTGTGATATCCCACTGTAGGGCAGAGGCCTCCCTACTCTCTTTCCACCAAAACAGTTTAAATAATGTAGTGTTTTATATTAACTTAGAGTCATATATAGGTGACTGGTAATTAGTGAGAGTGACCGATACTTAAACACTTGATTGCACTCATCATACTCATATTAAACAACTTTCCCAAAGAAACGATTTTTTTTTAAATTTACCAAGCGCTTGACCCCAATCCCCACCCCAATAGAACCGCGTGCGCGTTCCGTTCAAAGAAATCGTAGGTACAACCTTTATAATCTCAATTAAGTGGGCTAATATAGCGGTAATTTATTAGTTTTTTTTTTTTTTTTTGTGAAGCCAATTACTCTGGACCGAGAAGTAGAACTGGACCTAACTTTAAGATATCTAGTCCTTGAAAAAAGCCTAGTTCGTTGACTTTTTAAAGGATTTTTTTTTTATTATTGTTCAAATCAAATCAAACCAAATCATTTATTAAGTGTGTTTTTTGGTGAGGTTACATGGTCTTATCAAATACAACATTGTGCTCAAAAAACTACCCATTAGGCTTACACTTTTTTATGAAAATTCGTTCATTATTACTTAAAAATATTATATTATTATGCAAAGTACATGAAGCTATATAAATTAATGTCAGATAAATAAATAATCAAATTGTCAATTAAATATTTTTGTCAGAAAGAAATTCAGTAATTGAATAATAGCATTTTTGGATTAATAAATTACATAATTTTCGTTTAAACTGCAATAAATTATAATCTTTAATAGAATTAGGCAATTTGTTATAGATTTTAGGTGTCATGCACAGTATGCTATTGTGAATGAGGGCGGTTTTTGAAGGACTTTTTTTTTTTCTGGTGGGAAATCATCAAATGACCTCTCCCGCTCTGGGTGGAGCGGAAGGGAGTGTCAGACTCTTACTGACTAAAACCCACCCATGTTCCTTCCTTCGCCCTTTATGTTCCGGGGTAGCGGTAACCCTTTCGGACAATCCCGCTGCCCCGGCAGGCTTCGGCCCTAAGGGGCCCCTCAAATTATGCTGACAACTCTTTGAGGCGCGCGTGGAACACTTACGCGCCGTCCGGCACGGGCCTGGTCCTGATCGGGCGGTGAGCTACCCATTGCTCTCCGCCCGCAGGCCCGCGAAGCAGTCAATGCCTTAAAAATCGTTCAAATTCAAGTCGCAATATCAACTCAGCGACAATCAATGTCAAAAACTTGTCAAAAATGTATGTAAATTGATTGTATTTTTGACAGATTGAGACTGAGATTCCCAATCCCAATCCCCACACACCCAATCCCAACAACAACCCCAACATCCCACACACGACACGACACGACATCCCAATTACTTGGCAATACGATACGCCTTAGTTGTCAGAATTTCGAGCTTCTGACGACCCGTAACGACTGTCAAAGATCCACGAATAACAGCCGGGATCGACGGCTTTACGTGTTTTCCGATACACAAAAGGGTCTTGGTATGCAAAGATAGTTACCACTCCACAGACTGACCACCGCAAGCATAGCTTAACCCGATCGATCGGCTTGTGGCCGACAACAAGCACTTTTATGGAAACGGAATTGTAATAAATGGATTAAATGAATTGCACATTTAAAGAGAGATCCTCTAAGGTAGTAATTAAGATTTTTGCATTTTTATGGTCAGAATCAGACTGGAAACAATCTGTTTCTATTCTAGTTTCATAACTTTAATTTCAAAAATACACACAAGGAATATTATCTTAACTATTTTTTTTATGATCAAATATTTATTGTTCAATAAATATGAAAAATTATGTCAGTCAAATGGCCGCCTACAACTAGCATTTGACGTTTGTATCATGCGCCATTATTGACAGCAGTCTAATTTACAGTATTTCCAACAAAGGAAACTTGTTTTGGATCACCCTTCACGTTGATAAAAATATGATTCACGACAGTAACGAATATGTATTTATAAAAAAAAAAAAAATTCATGGAAAACATCAAGTATTAATGAAATATTTAGCGAAGAACTTTTCATAACCGAAAAATATGCTACCTAAACCATTATTAGTTGAATTATAAAATATATTGGAATCATAATCTAAATGAAATATAAAATAGACATAATAATAGTTATAATCGGAGAACTGCGGCTGAGTTGACGGTGTCGTAGCAACCTAATGGTGTCGCTGGCACGACACTACTTCAAATTATATTTGTGCGAAACTTTGCCACTTACCTACATGGCATAATCGAGGCAGCGAGAAGTCACTTTGACTGCATATTTCTGGCACAAAGGGCAGGATAGGAAGTGGAGCATAGTAAAAGTAGCGACACAGCTCCGCATCCACACCTTGCTACCGTTCCGTCGAGGTAACCCCCATTTACGATGTTGGATTCCCACTTGAATTCAGAGACTGTTCAGGGAACTTCCAAGTGGATCACGGAAGGCTACACCCTGCAGGAAGATGTTCGTTTGGTTGTAAATCGTAAGTAGGTGGGGGAAATGTATTCCACATTTTGCAACGGGCGTCAATCGAGTTAAGCCCGTAATAACTGCTGCGGATGTAATACCTGATAGACTAGATACCCGCAGTGACTTGCTGTTTTTTTTTTAAATACTGGTTACTTTTCAATAATAGCCCTTTTACTATCGCAGCTTGTAGTGTATAAAACAAACACCACAAGATTTTGTCCACTCGTTAACTAAATTCGAAAATTAGCATTTTAATTATAATTAATATTTAGTATATTATTATACAAATTTAATGTCAAATATCATCATCAATCATGAAACAATTAAAATGCATACAATTTTATTGTATATTGATGATAAGAGGAATGTGAAGTGGAAATGTGCCGAAATTTAAATAATTCAATAAACGTTAGTGCCTCGGGCTTGGTCTTTGGCAATTTATTTTATTTTTGAAATCCGTTCTATATTCAGTTTCTTTTGTAATCTTCTATACATTTTTACATACATAATAAAATTGAAGTGTCCGTATGTAATGTCAAAATATAGAAAATAATCTCAAAATACAAAAAAAACAGCTTTTTGCTAAATGCATAATTATGAAAGTATATATTTTCGGTCACCAAAGGAGATATGTAACCAGGGTAGTTGAATATAGTTGTAGTTCAGTAAGAAACCGATGGATGTTTTTAAATAAATTTTAATTTAATTAATAGAAAATAAACAGTGAATTTAACAAAAAAAATAATTGTATTCGAAATCAACGATCGGTTTCTTATTAAACTTCAACTATATCCAACGACACTGGTTACTTATCTCCTTTGGTGACTGTACTACATATCAGAAGACCAATTATTAAGAAGACCCGTAATTAAAAACGTTCAAAATCTAGTCCCAATCTCATCTCAGCGACAATCAATGTCAAAAACCTGTCAAAAATTTAGGGAAATTGGTCAAGATTTTGACCGATTGAGACTGAGATCAGACTGTGAACGTTCTAAAATTACAGGAATTGCCCTCTGTTTGTTTCGGCTATTCTCCGAAATGTCCAGACCGATTTTGACGGGACTTTCACAGGCTGATAGTTGATATTAAAAGGACTAACTTAGGCAACATGTACATTTATTTTAGAAAAATAATTATTATATCATTATTTATTTATATTTAATTATTATTCTTCCTTTATTTTATTTACGTACTTACAGATTATATTTTTAAATATTTTTATAAACAAAAAGATAAAAAGACATTTAAAACAAACAAAAAAAAAATATACTTATTTATTTTCTCTATCGTCTAATCGTTCCAATCATTAGCATCAAAGTTTGTTTTACTTTTCAAGTCACTTATTAGTTTTTTGAGTTAGAGTTGGGTTTAGGTGAGCAATTAGGACAATCTGAGGTTTTAAAACCTTTAGGACCACATTTGAAACAAATAACAAAGTGAGGTTGAGTACTTAAAGTATGTCCATGCCTACGACAGCGAACGCAAAAGGTATTTTTGTTGTGAGTTATTAGCTTGGTATAGGCTAGTAACTTGGGGGTTGCGGAAGGATCTTACGTTCCCGCGACCCCCGGCGTAGGTGAGAGATGGAACACTGGGGTGGTTTTTAGTCAGTAAGAGTCTGACAGACCCCGTCGCCCGCCCCAGGGCGGCGGACATCCATGAGGATTTTCCACCCCGGAACAAAAAAAAAAAAAAAAAAGTCTAGTAACTTGTCTGGGAGGGTTTTTGTAAGGAGTATTAAATTTATTTGTATATGGAGGAGGTCTTGGATTAGAAATTGAGGTAGAAGGCTCAGACGAGGCGGAGTGGTTCCGGGAGGCCATGTCCGAAATATGCGACGTGGCAATGCCCCGGGTCCAGCCCGGACGCGCCCGGCGCCAGGTGTGCTGGTGGTCGCCGGAGCTGACGTCTCTGCGCGAGGCGTGCGTGGCTGCGCGACGTCGGTACACCAGGCACCGCAGGCTCCGTATCCGCCCTCCGGATACGGAAGCCATGCAGGCGGAGCTATACGAGGAGTACAGAGCGGCGAAGACCGCCCTCCGAGCGGAGATCCTGCGGGCCAAGGGTTTGGCCCGCGAGGAGTCGCTGGGGATTCTGAACAGAGACCCGTGGGGACGCCCATACAAGATGGTGCGGGAGAAACTCCGCCCATGGGCTCCCCCGCTGACGCAGAGTCTCCGGCCCCAGCTCGTGGAGGACGTGGTGAGCGCTCTGTTTCCTTTGCGAGGGGAACATACTCCCCCGCCCATGGCTCCGCCTCCTGCGGTGCCAGATGCGGACCACACCACCGACGACGACGACGATGCTCCGGAGGTGACCGAGGTAGAGCTGAGAGTGGCGGTACGTAGGCTGAATGCCAAAAATACCGCCCCAGGACCCGACGGCTTACCTGGAAAAGCCTGGGTTCTGGCCTTGGAGGCTCTCGGGCCTCGACTAAGGGGGCTACTAAGCGCATGCTTGGAGAGGGGCCAGTTCCCACTACGTTGGAAAACGGGGAAACTGGTCCTCATCAAGAAACCGGGGCGCCCTGCGGACTCTCCGTCCGCTTACCGGCCCATCGTGCTGCTCGACGAGGTGGGCAAGCTCTTTGAAAGAGTCATTGCAGACCGCCTTGTCGAGCGGCTGGTGCGGGTGGGGCCGGATTTGGCGGAAAGCCAATTTGGTTTCCGCAGGGGGCGCTCTACGGTGGACGCCATCATGCGCGTGCGAGCCCTCACGACGGGGGATGCCGTGGCCCAGGGTGGGGTTGTCTTGGCGGTGTCTCTAGACATCGCCAATGCCTTCAATACCCTGCCCTGGAGTTGCATCAGGGAGGCACTCCGGTATCACCGGATGCCGACCTACCTCTGTCGCATTGTCGAGGCCTATTTGACGGACAGAGCCGTCATCTACCCCGGTCACCGGGGAGAGTGGAACCGGCGAGAGATGTCGTGCGGTGTCCCACAGGGATCGGTCCTGGGGCCGCATCTGTGGGATATCGGGTACGACTGGGTGCTGCGCGCCGACCTCCCTAGCGGCGTCAGCGTGATTTGCTACGCTGACGACACGCTGGTCCTAGCGCAGGGGAGGTCGCACCAGGCGGCGGCCGTAATAGCGACACGCGGGGTTGCGACAATCGTTGAGAGGATCCGGCAATTGGGACTCGAGGTGGCCCTGCACAAGTCCGAGGCCATGTGTTTTCATGGTCCTCGGGACGCGCCACCGTCGGGTTCCCAAATAACGGTAGGAGGGGTTCACATCGGCGTCGAGTCGACGATGAAGTACCTGGGACTCGTCCTCGACAGCCGGTGGAACTTCGTGGAGCATTTCCGAAGTTTGGCTCCCAGACTGGAGCGGGCCGGGGCTGCCTTGAGGCGGCTCCTGCCCAATCTAGGGGGTCCAAACGCCTCCTGCCGGAGGCTATATGCGGGGGTCGTGCGGTCCATGGCCCTTTACGGGGCACCGGTGTGGGCGCGTTCCTTGAGGCGGCGACCAGTCCGCCGGTTGAACGCGTCCCAAAGGGTCATGGCCGTCCGACTGATCCGAGGATACCGCACGGTCTCCGCTGAGGCGGCGAGCCTCCTTGCCGGATTGCCGCCATGGGATCTGGAGGCAAAAGCCCTCGCCCACATATGGGAGTGGCGAGAGGAGGCAAAACGCCGGGGCGTAACTCCGCTGCCGCGAGAAATCACGGTACAGCGGACAGAGCTCCGGCGGGATCTCATGGCGACATGGAGAGTGCGATTGTCGCAACCCAGTGCTGGGCACGCCACAATTGCGGCGATAAGTCCCCTCTTTGATGAGTGGCTGGAGAGGCGCCACGGCGCCCTCACCTTCCGCCTGACGCAGGTCCTCACCGGACACGGTTGTTTCGGGAGGTTCCTGTTCAGGATAAGGCGGGAGGAAACGCCAGGGTGTCACCACTGTGTGGATCGTCCGGAGGACACGGTGGAGCATACGGTGGAGGTCTGCCCGGCTTGGGCGGAGCACCGCCGCGTCCTCGTGGCGGCGATCGGCGGCGGCGATCTCTCGCGTCCGGCCCTGGTCCAGGCCATGGTACGGAGCGAGAGTGCGTGGGAAGCCGTCACCTCCTTCTGCGAAGCAATAATGCTCGCAAAGGAGGAGGCGGAGCGCGTGAGGGAGAGGCAATCTCTGCGCCCTCACGCCCCTAGTCGCCGCAGGAGACGCCCTGGACGTCGGGAGTCACCAGCCGACTCCCGGCCACCGTAGGCGCGGGCTTGCGGGCGGCGAGCAATGGGCAGCTCGCCGCCCGGCAAGGACCAGGCCCGAGTCGACGGCGCGTTGTGTTCTACGCGCGCCTCAAAGAGATGTCAGCACAAACTGACGGGGTCCGCTAGGGCCGATGCCTGCCAGGGCCGCGGGTTGTTCGAAAGAGATACCGTGGTCCCTGGCATGGGCAACTGAAGGAACACGGGTGGGTTTTAGTCAGTAAAAGTCTGACACGCCCTCCTGCTCCGCCCAGAGCGGGAGAAGTCATATGATGATTTCCCACCCACAAAAAAAAAAAAAAGGTAGAAGGCTCAGAAGAAGTAGAATGTACTTGTTTGTAGTTAAATTCCGCAGTAAGCGGGTTTTGTTGAGAATTTGGATCTTTAAATTGTTTATCTCGGTCCAAGAATCTTTCATAATTTTGGCAAGTAGCCAAAAATGAATCGATAGAGATGGAAAGGCGAGAAAACATTCCCGACATAATCGAAATATAAATAATAATTGGTTCGTCACGACCTTGGGTACGACTTTTAATGGCTTCTAATAGTTTATAATAATAGTCAAAACCACCAGTCTTCAATTAGTAATAAAGAAATCTCTTCCCATGTTAAGTTTGGGTTTTGGTTTAATTTGAATCTAAACCAATGGAGGGCATTCTCAGTAAAAATTTCGTAAGCTTGAGTGATTAATAATTTTTTAGGTACACTACGAGCTAGGCAGTATTCGTCAAGTTTTTGTAGAAAAGATTTAGGACAAGATTTTCCATTATAGGTATATCGTTTCAGATCCTTGAATAAATTAAGACTTGAAATAGTCTGAATAATAATAATAATAATATAATAATAATAAGTTTATTCAATAATTGTTTACAATGATACACAAACATAATATAGGCTATAATTTCTTGTTAAAAACGAATTAGACATCTGTAGCCGAACTAGGCGAAAGCCTGTATTTCGGCTATCAGCGCCCAAACCCTCAAATAATAAACACTTAAAAATAGCCATCAAGTAGAGATGTTAACATTTTGTTGATTAAAATATATATATATATACATTGAAAAAAAAATAAAAAAAATAATATTAGAAATAACATAATAATTTGATGCAATAAAATAATACGATCATTAAAGAAACATTATTTTTGGAACTTGTCCAAATTAAAAAAATAAATTAAATTAAATCAAGATCAAAAATTAAATCAAGATAAAATCTGAACAGTGTATGTGTGTGTGTCCTCTATTTGTGTGATATGATTATGTGTGTGTGAATGTAAGAGGGTGTGTATTTGTGGTAAGTAGTCAATCACTGTGGTATATGTAGTATCAATTCAGTCTCTTCGTAACTAAGTTTTTGTAAGTATTTTGTTACCTGTTCCTTACATTGTGATTTCGTTAAGGGGTAAATATTTATTGCTCTGTTGATATTATTATAGATGTAGGGTCCAATGAATAAGAGGAGGAGGAGGAGTAAGAGGAAGGAGAGTAATGAGAGGAGGAGGAGGAGAGGATTCAGGAGCATTTAAGAGGAGGAGAGGAGAAGGAGGAGGTATTTGAAAACGATGCTTTGAGGACGGATCTGAAAGCGAAAAAAGCGAATTAAACGTCTCAATTTTTTCTTTTAAAGAGTCTAGTCTAGATATATAGTCGGGTTCAAGTCTATGACTATGCGTTCCAACCTATGAAATAAATGGTTAAGATATGATTCAATTAAACGAGAGTATTTCAAATCACCCTGTGATAGTTTTTCTATTTTACTATCTAAGTATTATAAGATAAAATCTATTTGAAATAAGTCGTCCTCGATAGGTATTGGAGAAATTAAAATTTCCTCCGATTTTGTAGCTGAAGCTAAGCGAAGAATTTGTTTTTTTAACAATAAAAATGTACTTGCTGGTTCCTCAAGTCTAATGTTGACTTCATATTCAAGTTCAGATTTGTTTAAAAATTCGAACAAATAATTATAAATTGAAAAGTTAGTTACGTAAAAATATTCTTTTAGTTTACCTGTGGAGAAAAAACAAAGGTTAAGTGTAAAGAGTATAGATGAGTATAGAAATGTTCAAATGAGTACATTGAGCTCAAGTGATGTGTTTGGTTTAAAAATTTAGCCAAAAGTTTAGGTGACACAAGACGAAGTGTTGTTTTATAATTTAGGAAAGTGTGAAAGGGATGGATGTATGAAAATTATATAAGAAGACAAAGAAGGATAAAACTTTAAAATGAAAGAGAGAACTAGGAGAATTGAAAGAATTAGAGAAAGAGAGAGAGAGAGAGAAAGAACTAATTTACGTTGGGCGCCAAAATGTCGTATAGCGACAAGTAAGTAACTTTAAATTAAGAAAGTAAAGAAAGGGAAATTGAAGTTAATTAAAGTTTTATTTATAAGACATAAAAGATGGAGATGGACTGGTCAGTGGTATGTAGTGTGTGGGTGAGGAAGGATGAAGATGAGTGATAGGTGGGTTGAGGAGGCTGTGGTGCAGTTGCAAATGGAGCTGAAGAGGTAGAACGACGCGAGGCAGGTCAGGTGCTGGTGCGTGTGCGGCACAGAGGATACCCGTAGGGGGGCCACGCGGCAGGAATAGGACGCAGCACGGCAGCAGGAGAGAGCAGGCACGGCGGGAA
This sequence comes from Apamea monoglypha, assembly GCA_911387795.2. Classification (NCBI taxonomy): domain Eukaryota; kingdom Metazoa; phylum Arthropoda; class Insecta; order Lepidoptera; family Noctuidae; genus Apamea; species Apamea monoglypha. Next base: position 10,648,395 of record OU426918.1, read on the forward strand.
CGCAGTCAGCCCGCCAGGTGCGTGTGCGGCACAGAGGATACCCGTAGGGGGGCCACGCGGCAGTAATAGGACGCAGCACGGCAGCAGGAGAGAGCAGGCACGGCAGGAACGCAGTCAGCCCGCCAGGTGAGGCGGCCCTCGGATGAGGCGCGGCCCAGTATATCCAGGAGGGTCTTCTGAGGCGGTCCTCGGATGAGGCGCAGCCCAATAGGTACAGGAGGTTCAGGAGATTCAGTACTTCAGAGTGCTCCGGCGAGGCGCGCCAGGCAACGGTCCGACTGGTACGGAGGACGGAGGTGTAGCGGGAGTCTGTCAGGTATCGGAACCTTTTAAGAGAGGCACGCTGAGTGTTCCCGGGATAGGTGGCTCTGGAGTATCAGGTCTATTTATTGTATTCGCTTTAGAGGCGAAACTCGAATTGATCCTTGCATTGCTTGGATTTATAATGTGAACTCGTAGAATAGTACCATGTAGAAAATATGAATTTGAAATATGCTGATGGCCAGGATTAGTTTTGTATAAGTACTATAATCAGCTAAAACCTTACAGGCCGCTAAGAATCTATAAGCAAACTTGTCATGGCGACGTATTAAACGTCGTTGTCAGAACTGTCATTGTAAAATATATATTAAATACAATTAAATCTATAGATATTTCGTATTAAAAGTATAGTGTTTATAGGAATAATGATATCAATCAATGTGGGCGAAATTTCCAGCCCTAGGATGTCATTAAATCGTCGTAGTCCTATGTTAAAGTTGATGACTGTGTCTGTGTACTGATTGTGGATAAAACGTGGCCTGGTGTCGTGAGGAATAGTCAGATCAGCGTCTAACGGTAACAGAATGCTTGTCTGACCTGGAAGAATAAATGAAGATAACTGTGAGTATGTACAGACACCAGCAGGTCAAGCTACCCGAAACTGTCAAATTTTCCCAACCAACCTTGAACCTTTATGCTATAGCGATAAAGTTGAAAATCTATTAAAGAAATTTGACAGATTGTAGTAGCTTGATGTCCTGGCCTCTGTACGTTATGTTACAAATGCACCCGAATGAAGTAATCGAAATGAACTTAGCGAACGATCAATAAATTGGGCTTAGTCATAACTCTTCGATCTAAGTATTATTTATACTACGAGTACCTACCAATTATTTACAAATCCATATTCAACCTACCCTCTCAAGTTTGAAAACTAAAACTTAGAAAATCAGATATTCAAGTTTGACATACCTATTAGGTTAATAGTTAGGAACAATTTTCTATAAAAAAAACTATTAATTATAAATTATTTGAATGTTTGAAGAGAAAAAAAGAAACTACAAAAATATTTTATCATTTAAAGCAAAGCAACGCCATCTAGTAACAGCATAATTAAATTATGATAATCGACAACTGGCTTTACGCTAGATGGCGTCATTTCTCGCTTCACACGATTTTGTTTCAGTACTGTCTATGGACTTTTGCAGGCCACTGTACACGAAAACACCACCAGACTCCTCGTAGATGCCTCATAGACAAATCGTATACCACTCGTCAGCTAATCGTAGACCCTTCGATTACCACTCGTAGACTCATTCTAAATCACACGTAGAATCCTCGCAGACGGCATAGGTCGCACAAACGCCAGGCGTAGGCGTTTGTGCGACCTATGGCGTCGATACGATACGTTACTACGATATATCAGATTCGCGCAGACACCGCAAGAACGAAAATACGACGAAAAATCACTGGGTTCCGTACACAAAGGGGGAAAATGGGACCCAATTACTAAAGTTTAGCCCGTCTAACAATACATATATATCCGTCTGTTTGCCAGTCACGGGCCTTTACCTATTTGATAAAATCTAAATAGGTAGCCAGTTGAAATTAAGTTATATTTCAAAAGTAAAATTAGAAGTAATAAGCTAGATTTATGTAAGCTTTCCATTCTATTTCATTTTTCTGGTTCCATTTACGATAAAACCGCCATATGAGCGTTATGGTTTGTATTTTCATTTTCTTTTTCATGTGGTTTCCTTTAACAAAATTTTGTATTCCACTTATCCGTAGAAAACTAATTATTGCAGTGATTGCGTTTTCAGATTATTATGGTTGAGGCGTACAAATTGAACAAAAATGGTTTAGTCATATTACTTTATTATCTCTTTGTGATTTTGGGAAATTATAAATGTCGAACATCTTCGATTTCTGTCGATACTAGTATTTTCTTCATACAGGCTATTTCATAGCCTAGCAAAGTGAACAGCACGTCACCCACTTGATTGCCAGAGATTTAATACTACCTTCTTTGTGAAAACTGTTACATGTACTACAATCTGTGTTTTTATTATATAAATAAAGATTATTATTATTATCTTTGATTTATGTCGATACTAGTATTTATAATAATACGAGACAAATAAGCATGACTAAATTCATCGATATTATCAATTCTTTAAATATCATAATCTGGCGCAATTTTTCGTGTAGGTATTTTGAATTTGATTTTTGGAGAGAATGCTTTGGCCTCTGCCTTATTTGGACCTTATGAATTCATACATTTTGCTAAATGTGGCTCAAATCAAGTTGTTTTAGAATTTATTGAATTTTATAACACCACGGCAAAAAGTTATCTAATTTAAACAATAAATCGTAATATTTTTTTTTAATTTATGGAAACCATTGGAAGCATAATAAAAGATCAAATTAGTTCGTTCTTATTTAATCACGGAAATCAATATCTTGTTTGTTACATGTTACACCATGATAATATAAAAACCCATTTAAATAGCATCCTGCTTACAGGACCGAGTTATAGGTAACAGGTAGCAACGTCAGCGCTTGAGCGTCGATGTAAAGAATAATTATGTACAAAATGCACCTATTTACAATAGTTTATGACACTAATAAAGCCTAGAGGTTTATTTACATTGGCTTAGGTTTTTCGTTTACGACCTCCGGTTCTGGGAGTTCTGAAGAGGTCTGATCTGAAGAAGTCTGTTCTGAAGAGGTCTGTTCTGAAGAGGTTTGTTCTGAAGAAGTCTGTTCTGAAGAGGTCTATTGATGGATCTACTTAAGTCCGAAACGGGCGGGGGAGTGGGGATGGCGTCACCCTGGAAACAAATAACAAGGATTAGTCTAGCTAGTGAAAGTAAGAGCAAGTATTCAATTCTAAAGTTGTATCAGCATATTTCACATAAAATAGTATGTGTTCCAACAAACTACCATTTATAAAACTGACATTTTTATTTCTAGCAACCGGTCTTCTTCTGCCATGCATCTGTTTAATAATCTCTTTAGATCATATATCACTGACACGTTCCTTAGAACGTGATCAAGTGAGCACTTGATGTGAGGACATGTTTTAGATTGTTTTTGTTGCTAATTGCGGAAGGTCAGACCTTCCGTAATTAGCAACAAAAACAATCTTTGGAGTTTTTGCCAAATTATCAAAAACTCATATTCGTTTTTATAATGATGAACATTAATTGACCTTAATTTTAATTAAGTGATGTTAAATCTATTTTATGTTACAGTCAATCATCCTTCTTCATTTGCTATATAAATTGATTCGTTAACTTACAGAAGGCTGGTATCCGTTCTCGTTAGCGGTGTATGTGATGACGATGAGCTGACCCTCGGGGGAGGTCCAGGAGAAGGATCCCTGGGAGACTACGGCGACTACAGGGGGGTTTCCACCAAAGTCACGAGGAGTACCCTGAGCCTCGGCGGTGATGCCGTTGTCAATCTTGACACTGTAAAGTTAACAGTATTCATTAATTGTGTAGATGGGTTTATTTATAAGATTTTTAATTGCTTTTAATAAATATGAGTTTCACAACACCAATGGGGCATTTGTATGTACTAACTTGTATATGTAGCTGCCGTCAGGGTTGATCTCGTTTTTGTAGCTGATGACGTTGGCGGCCTGGTCGCTGCTGGCAACGGGTTTGATAACCTCCGGCGTGTAAAACGGCAGTGGACGATAAGGTGGGCGGCTAGTAACCGGTTTGAAAGGCGGCGGTGGACGAGTAGGCAAGCGGTTCAGGTTGCCGAAATTAACAGGTGGCTGGGCGGCGGAAACGGCTAATACGGCGGCGAAGATCAGCTTAAAGAAACAACACGTAGGTATAGATCACCAGAAACAATCCACTCACACTAGAAAATAATGCAAAGCTCACTTACAGCGTATTTCATTTTTAATATTTTTTTAAGTGTTCATAGATAGAAGAGTAGATATGAAGATCTGTTAGTTAACTGATGTCTTTTGATGAGATTTTTTTAATTTTATACCAATCCAATCCTTATTTTTACGCAAGATGGCATTGAAATTGTCATAATGTTTGCAGATGTACAGACGCCAGCACATCAAGCTACTACAAACTGTCGAATTTCTTTAGTTAATTTTCAACGATATCGCTAAAGCATTAAGGTTCAAGGTTGATTGGGAAAATTTGACAGTTTCGGGTAGCTTGACCTGCTGGCGTCTGTACGTGGGCGTTCAATGTATTCTCGATATCAGCATGAAAAAACACGTAAGTTCATTTAAAATATTTTTTATGTTCAATGTTATCCCCTATGGTCCCAATGTTGTTGTAATGTAATATTTCATCTCGAAATTAACTTTTCAATACCCTGCAAAAAAAAACTATTCTCTTTCTCTGAAAAATGCGCTATTATTGCTACTTTGAGCTCTTCATCGCTTCTCACGAAGGACTTTTTTCAAATTATGGAACAAATAATAATCACTCGGGGTAGGTCCGAGCTATAGGGTGCATTTTTTTGTCGCCGAGATGAGACTGCGACTAGATTTTGAACGTTTTAAATTACGAGAATTGGCCTTCTGGTGTCCTGAAACACAGGTTTCGGCCTAGCTTAGGCACCAGTCTCCCACAATATTGTAACGTGTATTAATAGCTTATTACTAAGCAGTACTTGTTGACTTTTAAATATTGGGGTGTGAAATAAATTTGATTTATTATTATGTCGTTTATTTATTTACTTATGTTATTTTATGACATTTTTAAATATTTTTTTAAATATAAAAATTAAGCATAATTTTTTTTTATAAAAAAATAGTGATCTACCGATGTCGGGAGCAGGGTCCAAGCTTACCGGTGGTTAGAGCTCCAGAGACCGGACTCTCCTGACAATGCGAGCCGTGTCCAGAAGTACCGCTTTCTGAATCAAGCCCTTGATCCAGCTGCCCAACGAGAGCCTCCTCAGGTGTTGGTCGAGGCTCTTGGCTATTAAACTGTTACGACTATCGGCACAATGATCGCTGAGTCCACATCCCACATGTCGACAACCTCGTGAGCCAAGTCAAGATTTGTTTGTCTTTCTCGGCTTTCACGAGGTTCTCATTATGCGGGACAGTTATGTCAACAATCATTGCGTGCCGCTCTGATCGATCCACCACCACTATATCAGGCTAATTGGCAACAATAGTCCTGTCAGTGATAATGGATCGATCTCAGTACAATGACATATTTCCATTTTCGAGAACTGGGTCGAGCACATACCTGTAGTACGGCACTTCCGATTCCGCAAGGTTGTATTTCAGAGCAAGTTGCTGATGGATTGATGGACAAGGTTGTGTCTATGCAAGTACTCTCCGTTACCCGGAGAGAATATGCCTGATTGATTCCCCCGTCCGGTGGCATGCCCTAGAGATGTCAACCGTGCCGTCTTTCACAATAAATCTCCGGTAATTGTTCGTCATCATAACTTCGTCCATAATTGCACAGACAAAACCAACTCGCAGATGCCCTTTACATAATTTTACTGTCAAGATCCATCAAGGCCACAAAACATTTAAAAATATAAAAAAATACTAGCCATCATTATTATTATTATTATAGTTAACTGATGGCTATTGATAATACTCGTATTTCTTTTACTTTTATATCCATCCTTATTTTTACGCAAGATGGCATTGATATTTACATAATGTTTGGATACCTATGTATAAATTACCAAGATGCAACATTTACTGTCAAGGTATTATATGACCATGCTGGGCCAATACTGCATAACTTACTGGAATAAGTTCAAGCCTAGTCTCTTGTACGTTGTCATGGTGATTAGTCACAAATTATCATTCAATTTTGTAGCAAATTATCATTAAATAAATAAAATCCATACAATTTTATTCTATGTTAATGGTAAGAGGATACTCAATATTCTCTAAATAATTAAATAAACGTTAGCGCCTCGGGCTTTGTCTTCGCCAAGTTATTTTACAACGTGTCCCAAACGGTACTCACATAATAGAATTTTGTCTGTTAAAAAAAAGTTAAAATATCTCGACATAGGATACAAACATTAGAATATGGGAGGTATGTTGCGAAATGTTGTTACAAAGTAACATACTGTACACCTCTATCTACACGCTCTTGGAATATAGGTGGTACGTTATGTTATTTTGACATTAGTACTTAAGAATTTACTAAAACAAATGAAACAGTTTAGTTATTGGTAAAACTCAGTCGTGAATTTCGTTACATAATTATTTATTATCATGAGTGTTTTGACTTTTGATCTTTACGGTGTTATGATCCGAACATAAAAAGTATAATTGATGAATGATGATACCAGATTACGATTTAATTAACAAGAGCCTCCCGCAGTTCTGTTTGTATACTATATTTACTAAGTAACTTGGATTTTGGAAGATATTGCTAAGTTCCGTGCGGAGCGTAGAAGCTGCTTTTTTTCCTGTTCACTAGCAGAACTCTCTTGACTTGAGGTGGGGAGGGGGGCAGATACCTCATATTATACCTTCTCGTAATCTCACTGAGATCTCTTGTAGACCCCACGTAGGCTCCTCATCATCAAACGATGCTTTGAGGACGGATCTGAAAGCGAAAAAAGCGAATTAAACGTCTTATTTTTTTCTTTTAAAGAGTCGAGTCTAGGTATATAGTCGGGTTCAAGTCTATGACTATGCGTTCCAACCTGTGAAATAAATGGTTAAGATATGATTCAATTAAACGAGAGTATTTCAAATCACCCTGTGATAGTTTTTCTATTTTACTATCTAAGTATTTTAAGGTAAAATCTATTTGAAATAAGTCGCCCTCGATAGGTATTGGAGAAATTAAAATTTCCTCCGATTTTGTAGCTGAAGCTAAGCGAAGAATTTGTTTTTTTAACAATAAAATTGTACTTGCTGGTTCCTCAAGTCTAATTTTGACTTCATATTCAAGTTCAGATTTGTTTAGAAATTCGAACTTAATTGGGCCAGACATAGTTATAAATTGAAAAGTTAGTTACGTAAAAATATTCTTTTAGTTTTCTTGTGGAGAAAAAAAAAAGTTTAGGTGTAAAGAGTATAGATGAGTTTAGAAATGTTCAAATTAGTACAGTGTGCATAAGTGATGTGTTTGGTTTAAAAATTTTGACAAAAGTTTAGGTGACACAAGACGAAGTGTTGTTTTAGAATTTAGGAAAGTGTGAAAGGGATGGATGTATGAAAAATATATAAGAAGACAAAGAAGGATGAAACTTTAACATGAAAGAGAGAACTAGGAGAATTGAAAGAATTAGAGAAAGAGAGAGAGAGTGAAAGAACTTATTTACGTTGGGCGCCAAAATGTCGTATAGCGACAAGTAGTAACTTTAAATTAGGAAAGTAAAGAAAGGGAAATTGAAGTTAATTAAAGTTTTATTTATAAGACATATAAAAGATGGAGATGGACTGGTCAGTGGTGTGTAGTGTGTGGGTGAGGAAGGATGAAGATGAGTGATTAAGTGGGTTGAGGAGGCTGCGGTGGAGTTGCAGATGGAGCTGAAGAGGTAGACCGACGCGAGGCAGGTGCCGGTGACAGGTGCACACGCACCAGCACCTCACCACGCCCGCACCTGCACCTGTCACCGACACCTGCCTCGCGTCGCGTCTACCTCTTCAGCCTCCTCAACCCACCAATCACTCATCTTCATCGTTCCTCACCCACACACTACACACCACTGTCAGTTCATCTCCATTTTTTATCCTTTACTTGTGAATAAAACTTTAATTAACTTTAACTTCCCTTTCTTTAACTTAAACTTAGTTTCTTGTCGCTACACGACATGTCATCATCATCACCATCATTTCAGCCCGGAATCACCCACTGCTGGGTCTGGCTATGATGTAATTGATTACTATTATAAAAATTGTTTGCGATGATGCGTCACCATATTATTATTAAAAGCCTGTGATATCCCACTATAGGGCAGAGGCCTCCCTACTCTCTTTCCACCAAAACAGTTTAAATGATGTAGTGTTTTATATTAACTTAGAGTAATATATAGGTGACTGGTAATTATTGAGAGTGACCGATACTTAAACACTTGATTGCACTCATCATACTCATATTAAACAACTTTCCCAAAGAAACGATTTTTTTTTTAAATTTACCAAGCGCTTGACCCCAATCGCCACCCCAATAGAACCGCGTGCGCGTTCCGTTCAAAGAAATCGTAAGTACAACCTTTATAATCTCAATTAAGTGGGCTAATATAGCGGTAATTTATTAGTTTTTTTTTTTGTGAAGCCAATTACTCTAGACCGAGAAAATAGAACTGGACCTAACTTTAAGATATCTAGTCCTTGAAAAAAGCCTAGTTCGTTGACTTTTTTAAGGATTTTTTTATTATTGCTATTAGTGAAAATATGAGAATAGAAAAGTACAGTAAATATAGACGCTCCAGTAGATAGGTAATTTTATAAGGAATCCGGTGATATGCAACATGCCTTGTGTAGTATTTAAAGATGTTTAGCTGTAAGAAACTATGTAAACATAATAAAAATTAGGGCAAAAAAAACTAAAATCAGGAAGCAATTTGCAGTCCTCATCAAGGTAAAGGTTGTCGGTGTGTAAGCACTCGTTCAAATTTGATGATTTTTCGTAGTCATCGGCAAGGTGAGTGCTTCTTAACATCTAACACTTCAAAATATAACCCCTGAAAAGACCCGCAAGAACTTTCTGAACACTTATGAAGATTTGGTGTTATTAAGATACTCGCAACCTATCGGTGCACAAGGTCAGTGCCGTCTGGACTGGGAGAGACCCACCCTCACATCGGGATAATCCTGGATAGGCATGCACCCTCCATACAAACTTCACGTCCAGCGATCACGCCCGTCTGGCACAAAAATCATCATCACCAGTCCAATTGGATGCGGCTTAATACCAGTATTTTACATGGAGCGACTGCCTATCTGACCTCCACATCCCAATTACTTGGCAGTACGATACGCCTTAGTTGTCAGAATTTCGAGCTTCTGACGACCCGTAACGACTGTCAAAGATCCACGAATAACAGCCGGGATCAACGGCTTTACGTGTTTTCCGATACACAAAGGGGTCTTGGTATGCAAATATGGTTACCACTCCACAGACTGACCACCGCAAGCATAGCTTAACCCGATCGATCGGCTTGTGGCCGACAACAAGCACTTTTATGAAAACGGAATTGTAATAAATGGATTAAATGAATTTCACATATAAAGAGAGAGTAGTAATTAAGATTTTTGCATTTTTATGGTCAGACTCAGACTGGAAACAATCTGTTTTTATTCGAGTTTCATAACTTTCATTTAAAAAATACACACAAGTAATATTATCTTAGTTATTTTTTTAATGATCAAATATTTAGTATTGTTCAATAAATATGAAAAATTATGTCAGTCAAATGGCCGCCTACAACTAGCATTTGACGTTTGTATCATGCGCCATTATTGACAGCAGTCTAATTTACAGTGTTTCCAACAAAGGAAACTTGTTTTGGATCACCCTTCACGTTGATAAAAATATGATTCACGACAGTAACGAATATGTATTTATATAAAAAAAAATGTTTTATGGACAACATCAAGTATTAATGAAATATTTAGCGAAGAACTTTTCATAACCGAAAAATATGCTACCTAAACCGTAAGGTATTATCAGTTGAATTATAAAATATATTGGAATCATAATCTTAATGAAATATAAAATAGACATAATAATAGTTATAATCGGAGAACTTCGGCTGAGTATTAACATTGACTGTGTCGTAGTAACCTAATGGTGTCGCTGGCACGACACTAATTCAAATTATATTTGTGCGAAACTTTGTCACTTACACGGCGTTATCGTGGCAGCGAGAGGTCACTTTGACTGCACATTTCTGGCACAAAGGGCAGGATAGGAAGTGGAGCATAGTAAAAGTAGCGACACAGCTCCGCATCCACACCTTGCTACCGTTCCGTCGAGGTAACCCCAATTAACGATGTTGGATTTCCACTTGAGTTCAGAGACGGTTCAGGGAACTTCCAAGTGGATCACGGAAGGCTACACCCTGCAGGAAGATGTTCGTTTGGTTGTAAATCGTAAGTAGGTGGGGGAAATGTATTCCACATTTTATGACACCACGGCAAAAAGTGATCTAATTTAATCAATAAATCGTAATATTTTTTTTTGATTTAAAAGATCAAATTAGTTCGTTCTTATTTAATCACGGAAATTAATATAATGTTTGTTACATTTGACACCATGATAATATAAAAACCCATTAAAATAGCATCCTGCTTACAGGACAGAGTTATAGGGAATAGGAAATAATTATGTACAAAATGCACATATTTACAAAAGTTTATGACACTAATAAAGCCTAGAGGTTTATTTACATTGGCTTAGGTTTTTCGTTTACGGCCTCCGGTTCTGGGAGTTCTGAAGAGGTCTACTGACGGATCTACTTAGTCCGAAACGGGCGGGGGAGTGGGGATGGCGTCACCCTGGAAACAAATAACAAGGATTAGTTTAGCTTGTGAAAGTAAGAGCAAGTATTCAATTCTAAAGTTGTATCAGCATATTTCACATAAAATAAAATGTGTTCCAACAAACTACTATTTATAAAACTGACATTTTTATTTCTAGCAACCGGTCTTCTTCTGCCATGCATCTGTTTAATAATCTATTTAGATCATATATCACTGACCCGTTCCTTGAAACATGATCAAGTGAGCACTTGATGTGAGGACATTTTTTAGATCGTTTTTGCCAAATTATCAAAAACTCATATTAGTTTTTATAATGATGAACATCAATTGACCTTAATTTTAATTAAGTGATGTTAAATCTATTTTATGTTACAGTCAATCATCCTTCTTCATTTGCTATATAAATTGATTCGTTAACTTACAGAAGGCTGGTAACCGTTCTCGTTAGCGGTGTATGTGATGACGATGAGCTGACCCTCGGGGGAGGTCCAGGAGAAGGATCCCTGGGAGACGACGGCGACTACAGGGGGGTTTCCACCAAAGTCACGAGGAGTACCCTGGGCCTCGGCGGTGATGCCGTTGTCAATCTTGACACTGTAAAGTTAACAGTATTCATTAATTGTGTAGATGGGTTTATTTATAAGATTTTTAATTGCTTTTAAAAAATATGAGTTTCACAAAACCAATGAGGCATTTTTTATGTACTAACTTGTATATGTAGCTGCCGTCAGGGTTGATCTCGTTTTTGTAGCTGATGACGTTGGCGGCCTGGTCGCTGCTGGCAACAGGTTTGATAACTTCCGGCGTGTAAAACGGCAGTGGACGAAAAGGCAAGCGGTTGTTAGGCTTGATAGGCGGCGGTGGATTATAAGACAAGCGGTTCAGGTTGCGGAAATTAACAGGTGGCTGGGCGGCGGAAACGGATAATACGGCGGCGAAGATCAGCTTAAAGAAACAACAGGTAGGTATAGATCACCAGAAACAATTCACTCACACTAGAAAATAATGCAAAGCTCACTTACAGCGTATTTCATTTTTAATTTTTTTTAAGTGTTGATAGATAGAAGAGTAGATATGAAGATCTGTTAGTTAACTGATGTCATTTGATGAGATTTTTTTACTTTTATACCAATCCAATCCTTATTTTTACGCAAGATGGCATTGAAATTGTCATAATGTTTGCAGATGTACAGACGCCAGCACATCAAGCTACTACAATCTGTCGAATTTCTTTAGTTAATTTTCAACGATATCGCTAAAGCTTTAAGGTTCAAGGTTGATTGGGAAAATTTGACAGTTTCGGGCAGCTTGACTTGCTGGCGTCTGTACGTGGGCGTTCAATGTATTCTCGATATCAGCATGAAAAAACACGTAAGTTCAATTAAAATATTTTTTTATGTTCAATGTTATCCCCTATGGTCCCAATGTTGTTGTAATGTAATATTTCATCTCGAAATTAACTTTTCAATACCCTGCAAAAAAAAACTATTCTCTTTCTCTGAAAAATGTGCTATTACTGTTGCCTTGAGCTCTTCATCGTTTCTCACGAAGGACTTTTTTCAAATAAGGGAACAAATAATAATCACTCAGGGTAGGTGCAGGCTAAAGGGTGCATTTTTTTGTCGCCGAGATGAGACAGCGACTAGATTTTGAACGTTTTAAATTACGAAAATTGGCCTTCTGGTGTCCTGAAACACAGGTTTCGGCCTAGCTTAGGCACCAGTCTCCCACAATATTGTAACGTGTATTAATAGCTTATTACTAAGCAGTACTTGTTGACTTTTAAATCTTGGGGTGTGAAAATAAATTTGATTTATTATTATGTCGTTTATTTATTTACTTATGTTATTTTATAACATTTTTTTAAATATAAAAATTAAGCATAAAAAAAAATTATAAAAAAATAGCGATCCACTGATGTCGGGAGCAGGGTCCAAGCTTACCGGTGGTTAGAGCTCCAGAGACCGGACTCTCCTGACAATGCGAGCCGTGTCCAGAAGTACCGCTTTCTGAATCAAGCCCTTGATCCAGCTGCCCAACGAGAGCCTCCTCAGGTGTTGGTTGAGGCTCTTGGCTATTAAACTGTCACGACTATCGGCACAATGATCGCTGAGTCCACATCCCACATGTCGACAACCTCGTGAGCCAAGTCAAGATACTTGATTTGTTTATCTTTCTCGGCTTTCACGAGGTTCTCATTATGCGGGACAGTTATGTCAACAATCATTGCGTGCCGCTCTGATCGATCCACCACCACTATATCAGGCTAATTGGCAACAATAGTCCTGTCAGTGATAATGGATCGATCTTAGTACAATGTCATATTTCCCTTTTCGAGAACTGGGTCGAGCACATACCGGCACTTCCGATTCCACAAGGTTGTATTTCAGAGCAAGTTGCTGATGGATTGATGGACAAGGTTGTGTCTATGCAAGTACTCTCCGTTACCCGGAGAGAATATGCCTGATTGATTCCCCCGTCCGGTGGCATGCCCTAGAGATGTCAACCGTGCCGTCTTTCACAATAAATCTCCGGTAATTGTCCCGTACCCCGTCGCCCGCTCCGGGGCGGCGGACATCCATGAGGATTTTCCAACCCGGGAACAAAAAAAAAAAAAGGAGATTTAGGAGATGGAGATAGGACCAGTGTGTGTTGCCAGTGATCACATACGGGACTGAAACGTGGTCGCTCACAATGGGCCTCATCAGAAGGCTTAAAGTCACTCAAAGGGCAATGGAGAGGGCTATGCTCGGAGTTTCCTTGCGTGATCGAATCAGAAATGAGGACATCCGCAAGAGAACCAAGGTTACCGACGTAGCCCGAAGAATTGCCAAACTTAAGTGGCAGTGGGCAGGGCACATTGCTCGCAGAACGGATGGCCGATGGGGCCGAAAAGTTCTGGAGTGGCGACCGCGAACCGGAAGACGTTGCGTTGGAAGGCCTCCCACTAGGTGGACCGATGACCTGGTGAAGGTTGCGGGAATCCGCTGGATGCGAGTCGCACGGGACCGGTCAATGTGGCGACACTTGGGGGAGGCCTATGTTTAGCAGTGGACGTCTATCGGCTGAAATGATGAATGATGAGGAGATACCAAGAGGCTATGTCCGAACGGGCTGTCGCGAAATAGCGAGTACATTAATATAGTTGGGTTGAAGCCCAGACTATACTAATCTAGTATTTAAAGTAATATGTGAGAGGGTTGGTTGGAGACCACGAGAGTGAGCGGATGGCGTAGACTAGGCTAGCAGAGTTAGGACTTAAGGCAGTAACATTGAACCTGTGTGTCTGTTGAGAGATCGAGAGTGCGGGAGTGTTATTTATTACGTTAAATAATAAGTGTTGTTTTAGACTAGGTTATATTAGCCTACAGCGAATGTAAGTAGCGTGTAAGGCGCGTGAATCTCAGTGAGTGTGTTTGTGACCATTCAGGTGAGTGTTGACTATTTTATCCCTCCATGTTCCTTTCTCTGACATTATCTAGGTATCCTACATATGCGTTTGGTCGTAGGGACTCGGGGAAAGCCCGCTATAAGGTGTGACTCTTACCAACATAATGTAGACAAATGCTATACCAACTGTCTATAGACAACCTCAACCAAGACATGACGCTTAGGGCAGTCACACCGCTTATGGAAGGCTGAACTGAACTCGCAACTCGTTAGGGCCAATTTTAATTATAGTGCTTCCTTGTAGTTTATTGTTTATGGACACAAACCAACCAAACGTTAGTGATGGCTACCTTTTCCATATGGACAGACTAACTGCAGGACACTTTGCATTGCTCTTGATATACGCACTCTTCCAGGGAGTGGTGTAGGCTTCACTAAGTACCCTTAACTGGATTGATAGTCGTTCTAAGGAACGCTAGGGATTGTGTCTCGTTAAATCACACCCGGCCCCCGTAGGCCTCTTACTGAAAAAAATATAATATTTAGCGAGACACATAATTTGGATGCCCAGATAGAAAGGCCCCGTTACTGCATAAATATGTACGCACGGCTGCTGATTACACTGCAATCATCTCTTAATTGGGTAGGTAGATTAAGGAAGTGTGAAGTGACGATTTAAAATAACCACTTCGGCGTATAGCAAGGCAATCGTGAGGAATTCTGCAACCGACTGACGATGCGGTACGCTTGCGCTAGTTTTGTATTGTCTTAGTAAAGGGTGAGTAGGCCGTTATGAGGGGTTATTACTACTGTACGCGTCCAGTACTTCTGGAAACTTGTCTCGTTAATGGTAGAGGCACTTCGCAGTCCTTTACCTTAGGATTGAGTAAGACATGCTTGAGTGTAGGGAGCGTGTCCCGCTGGAACCGCAGCAGGTCCTCTCTGGGCCTATGCACGTTAGGACTGGTGGTACACGCACGACTTAACAGCTGTTGTAAAGCGGCCCTACGTCTCTGGAGGGGAGTCCCTCGATTATTGTAAGATCATTCAGTAACGTAACTCAAAACAATGTATTCTCCAACGCAAGCGTTACGTGTATTACCCCTTTTGTATTCCTCTATTTTGTATTCAAAAGAAAAGTAGATTTCCTTTCCTTAATCACCTTATCTATGAATTCTTAACCCTATTTTATATTGCAATTGTTTTCTTATATACCCTCCTTGCTCCCCAGCTTTCTAAGTCGGGACAAGGCAAAAGGCTTCTTGGGAATTCATTACAACCGGTGGAAGGGTGTCCAGTCTGGAGCCGGGCCCTACAAAACGGTACGGAGGCGGGGTACTGTTCTTTCATTTTTCCGGTTCCGTTTATGTATGAACAGTTGAATACAGTTACTGTCGTTTTTATTTTCTTTTTCATGTGGTTTTCTTTTATCAAAATTTAGTATTTCACTTATCCGTAGAAATTAATTATTGCAGTGATTGCATTTTCAGATTATTATAGTTGAGGCGTGCAAATTAAATAAAAATGGTTTTGTTATATTACTTTATTATCTCTTTGTCATTTTGGGAAATTAATAATTGACATCAAGTTATATTCAAACATGTCGAACATCTCAAAGAATCCTCAAACCGTGGATCACATCTGGTTCATTATGGTGCATAAGAAACAGGGTTGCTCTATACAAGAAAGTTAAAATTTTACCAGAAAATGAATTTCTAAAGATTACTTACCCTCGGTACAGAAATTTTTGTATAAGTATTTTAAGGAAAGCATAGAGAATTTATGATACAGAGTAACTGAAAAAGCCAGTAAAAACCCTAAAACACTATGGATACTATTAAACGGGTAACAAACACTACTAAAACTAAGAATACATCTGCTCAGTTACTAACTTTGTCATCTTCACCTATTGAGTCATGCAACACTATAAACTCGATAATATTGGCGAGAGGCCTGCAAATAAATAAATTCACACTAGTACACACTAGTAGTATTAGTACGCAGCCATTGACAGTCACTCAACCCACTTCTGATATCACATCGACTTCATCGTTCGTCCTCGACCCTACTGACCTTGACGAAATCACAACAGTCATCCATTCATTGCGCTCTGATGCTGCAACTGGCTGGGATGGCATATCACCCTACATCTTGAAGAGATACTCAACCTCCCTGGCACCCATACTATGCCATATTTTAAACCTCTGTTTCGAGACTGCCGTCTTTCCCTCTTTTCATAAAAAGGCAATCGTTCACCCAGTCTTCAAGAGAGGTGACTTCAACTTGCCAAATAATTACCATCCCATAGCAGTTCTGACTGCCATATCGTAAGTACTAGAACGTCTTATCAACAAAAGACTTTTAGACTACCTAGAACATTACAAACTAATATCACGACAACAATTTGGATTTCTTAAAAACAAGTCAACCTGTGACGCTGTTCAAGAATTAACTAACAATATCGTACAAAACCTGAACACTAATAAAATAATCTTTAAAATAAATAATCTTTATTTCAAACAACTTTGAGTACAGGTAACTTAAATACTACAGCATGAGCGACGGATAGGAATATCATAGTGGATAGTGGAGCAAACCCTTACAATAAAAAAAGGTCCTAACAGTATTTTTAGACCTTGCGAAGGCATTCGACACCGTCCCCGTCCGTTCTCTCTTACTCAAACTTGAAAAGATGGGTGTCAGGGGATTGCAGCTTGATTTCTTTCAAAGCTACCTCACAAATCACTCCCAAATAGTCAAGATCGATCGTGACAGCAGCAATGAGCTCCCCATCTACTATGGCGTTCCACAAGGAAGCAAATTGGGTCCCACTTTATTTCTAGTGTTTATAAACGACTTATGCAATATAAATATCCCAAACGCCAACATGACATCCTTTGCAGATGACACTGCTATAACTTTCGTCGCCAACACATGGCCTGAACTCGAAGATAAAACACAGCATGGCTTTGATGTAACGCTAAACCGGCGCTATATCCATACGCTTACACTTAATACCTCCAAAACCAAGTTCTCACATGCAATTTGCAAACTCGAGTATCATGCCACTGCGCACCTATCCTATCCTATCATAGATAAGAATCTTAAATTTAAATCTCATATTAATGTCCTTACTGGCAGAGTTCGCAAACTTATATATATTTTCAAAACCTTAAGAAATTATACGTAATGTCCATTTTTCCTTATGCCTATCTATTATTACCTATTGTATTTCCTGTTGGGGTGGTGCTGCAAAAACTATCCTTATACCGTTGAAAGTTGCGCATCGCGCCATACTGGAAGTGGCTACCTTCCGTCCACTAATTTATCCAACTAATCAGTTAAACATAAACTGCAACGTCCTCAACGTGCGAAAATATTTTATTTTACAATCAATTCTGTTGCAACACCGCATAATCCCCTATATTAAAATTACCAAACGCCGAAAAGATAAAATATTTACTCTTCTAAAAGCCCGCTAGTCGTTTACTAAAAGATTATTTTATTATTTAGGTCCGTCTCTTTACAATACAATAAACAAAAAATGTCCAATATATAAATTGTTGTGTTGTAATAATTGTAAAAACACTGTCCGTACATTCCTTCAAAATAAACCTACGATAAAACGAAAACAATAATTTAATCATGTTATGATAAGTTTGTGTATTGTACTACTCACCCAAAACATCCCACACTATTACATTCTCCTTACTTACCCACGCACGCACACACGCTTACACAGACGCGCGCTCACGCACTACACACAGACCTATACACGTACACACAGCACAGACGCACACACACACACGCACACTCAACCTCGCACTCACGCACACACGCACGCACACACAAATGCGCTCGCGCACTAATATCTGTATTTAAACAATTAAAATGTTTACTTGTAAAAATAAAATTGTAGTAATACAACTAGAGGGAATCGGCACTGTTACTCCTTAATACAGGCTATTTCATAGCCTAGCAAGGTGAACAGCAGTGCGATTCTGTAACCATCTCACCGTGAAAACTTTGGTGAAATGAGCGTGGAGTGAGCTGACATTCTAACTAATGCTAGGGATTGACACTATTGACAGCTCACTTCACCTTACTTTTCACGGTGAGGTTTTTACAGAATCGATTGGCTGCACGTGGGTGACGTGCAGCCAATCGATTCTGTAAAAACCGTGAACGATCAAAAATGTCGAACATCTTCGATTTCTGTCGATACTAGTATTTTCTTCATACAGGCTATTTCATAGCCTAGCAAAGTGAACAGCACGTCACCCACTTGATTGCCAGAGATTTAATACTACCTTTTTTTGTGAAAACTGTTACATGTACTACAATCTGTGTTTTTATTATATAAATAAAGATTATTATTATTATCTTTGATTTATGTCGATATAAGTATTTAGAATAATACGAGTTATATAAGCATGACTAAATTCATCGATATTATGAATTTTTCAAATATCCTGGCGCAATTTTTGGTGTAGGTATTATGAATTTGATTTTTGGAGAGAGTGCTTTGGCCTGTCTTATTTTTTTTTTAAATAAAACTTTGCCCCACACTAGGAATTTCTCCTGTATCGTGGGTGCGTTTACAGACATTTTAACTCACATACACAAACAGCCAGACCCGGAACAACTACTTGTAGGTTATTTGGACCGTATGAATTATGCATTTTGCTAAGTGTGGCTCAAATCAAGTCCTATTAGGATTTATTGATTTTCGTTTAAACCCTCCGGTTCTGGGAGTTCTGAAAAGGTCTATTGATCGGATCTACTTAAGTCCGAAACTGGGGGGGAGTGGGGATGGCGTCACCCTGGAAACAAATAACAACGATTAGTCTAGCTAGTGAAAGTAAGGACAAGTAATCAATTCTAAAGTTATATCAGCATATTTCACATAAAATAGCATGTGTACCAACAAGCTACAATTTATAAAAGTGACATTTTTATTTCTAGCAACCGGTCTTCTTCTGCCATGCATCTGTTTAATAATCTCTTTAGATCATATACTCGTATCACTGACCCGTTCCTTGATACGTGATCAAGTGAGCACTTGATGTGAGGACAAATGTTGTAGATAGTTTTTGTTGCTTATTGCGGAAGGTCTGACATTCCATTTGGGTTTTTGCCAAGTTATCAAAACCTCATATTCTTTTTTATAATGATGAACATCAATTGACCTTAATTTTAATTAATTGATGTTAAATCTATTTTATGTTACAGTGAATCGTCCTTCTTCATTTGTTATATTAATTGATTCGTTAACTTACAGAAGGCTGGTATCCGTTCTCGTCAGCGATGTATGTGATAACGATGAGCTGACCCTCAGGGGAGGTCCAGGAAAAGGATCCCTGGGAGACGACGGGGACTACAGGGGGGTTTCCACCAAAGTCACGAGGAGTACCCTGGGCCTCGGCGGCGATGCCGTTGTCGGTCTGGACACTGTAAAGTTAACAGTATTCATTAATTAGGTTTATTTATAAAAATTTTAATTGCTTTTGAAAAATATGAGTTTCACAAGACCAGTGGGGCATTTGCATGTACTAACTTGTATCTGTAGCTACCGTCAGGGTTGATCTCGTTTTCGTAGCTGATGACGTTGGCGGCCTGGTCGCTGCTGGCAACGCCATTGTTAGCAACCGGCATGAGAGGCGGCGGTGGAAAAGGCAAGCGGTTCAGGTTGCTGAAACTAACAGGGGGCTGGGCGGCGGAAACGGCTAATATAGCGGCGAAGACCAGCTAAAAGAAACAACAGGTAGGTATAGATCACCAGAAACAATTCACTCACACTAGAAAACAATGCAAAGGCCAAATCACTTACAGCGAATTTCATTTTTAATATTTATTTAAGTGTTAATAGATAGAAGAGTAGATATGAAGATCTGTTAGTTAACTGATGTCTTTTGATGAGATTTTTTTTACTTTTATACCAATCCAATCCTTATTTTTACGCAAGATGGCATTGATATTGTCATAATGTTTGCATATGTACAGACGCCAGCACATCAAGCTACTACAATCTAATAATAATAATATCTTTATTTCCCAAAACTACAGATAGAAAACTACAGATAGAAAAGATTAATCTCTGTCTCATAAACTAGGGTATCCTGTATCTTAAGAGACAGTGATTCGCAAAGAGGTTCTAATCGGTATTATGCATGAGTGGACTGTGTCAATTTACCTTTAGAAGGGAATAAAAAAAAAGAAAAGTTGGTTTACGTTACAGGTTTTACCTTTTTTGTGAGAGTATGTGAGAGTGTGAGGATGTGGGTAAGTGGGTAAATGAAATTAAATGAATGTGATTATTGGTGTGTAGGTGTGTGTGAGTGGGGATAAGTAGGTAATGTGGTGTTGATGTGTAAGTGAGTGGGGAGTTGTATATGCGAGTGTATATGATTGCGAGGAAAGAAGTATTCGTGCAAGCATGAGGATGAGTGTGTGCTTATTATTTTTAGTATTATTTTTAGTATTAGGCGATGAAGGTCAATAAAGTCTCCGTTGCAGCATAGTCCTGTTTAAGTAGCCATTCTGTCATATTTAATCTTAGGTTGTGTTTGTGGAGGTCTAAGATATTCAGTTTTATATGAATCTTTTTGTAGATATAAGCGCTAATTACATAAAACTGATGCTTTGCGAACGTGGTCCTGTGTTGGGTGCCTGAGGGAAGGTTTGTGCGCTTTTTTGGGTTGGACGGGGGAAGACTACAGTGTTTTCTAAGAACAGATTGAAGCACAAAGAGCTGACGGACTGTAAGAACCTTGCAGTCTGAATACAGTTGTGTTGTTGGGTATCTATGGGGCTTCCTTGTCATTACTTTTAGTACGGCTCTTTGTGCTCTCTCTGCTCGCAGGAGGCAACCTTTGTCGTGTAGCGACAAGAACTAAGTTTAAATTAAAGAAAGGGAAGTTAAAGTTAATTAAATATTTAATAACAAGTAAAGGGTATATATAAAATGGAGATGAACTGACACTGTTGTGTAGTGAGTAGGTGAGGAAGGATGAAGATGAGTGATTGGTGGGTTGAGGAGGCTGAAGAGGTAGACGCGACGCGAGGCAGGTCACGGTGACAGGTGCAGGTGAAGGCGTGGAGAGGTGCTGGTGCGTGTGCGGCACGGAGGATACCCGTAGGGGGCCCACGCGGCAGACGTAGGTCGAGCACGGCCACACGTGACAGCAGGCACGGCAGCACGGGAGAGCAGGCAGGCGTGGAGAGGTCAGGCACGGCGGCGCGAGCGAACAGGCTCGGCAGCACGCGGTCAGCCTGCCAGGAGAGACGGCCCTCGGTTGAGAGCAACCCAGTAGAGGGTGTTCCGGCCAGCACGGCCGCACGGGAGAGCAGGCAGGCGTGGAGAGGTCAGGCACGGCGGCGCGAGCGAACAGGCACGCCAGCGGTCCAACTGGTACGGAGGACGGAGGACGAAGGTGCAGCGCTGGTACGTCAGGTACCGGAGTCTTGAGGGGAATACGCCAAGAGTTCCCTGGATGGGTGACTCCGGAGTACCAGCACTACTTTGAGGGTTCACTTTTCAGGCGAAATCGAACTCCAACACGAACTCCCACTGGAACCGTCAGTTGCGTTGCTTGGATCCAAAAGGTAAACTCGCAGAACAGCAACTTGAAGAAATAAATATGAATTTGAAATATAATGGCCAGTACTGATTTGCAATAGTTTGAATATATTTTCAGCTAAAAGTGACAGGCTGATAAGAATTTATAAGCAAACTTGTCATGGCGACGTATTGACGTCGTTGACAGGACTGTCATAATAAAATATATTAATAAAATACAATTAAATATATAGTTATTTCGTATTAAAAGCGTATTAAAAGTATAGTGTTTATAGGAAAAATGATATCAATCAGTGTGGGCGCAATTTCCAGCCCTTGGATGTTACTAAATCGTCGTAGTGTTATGTTGAAGTTTAATGATTGTCTGATTATGGATTAAACGTGACCTGGTGTCGTGAGGAATAGCCAGATCAGCACCTAACGGTGACGGAATGCTTGTCTGACCTGGAGGAATGAATGTAGATAACCGTGAGTATGTACATTACGTTACATTTTCCCCCCGACCCTAGAAAATTTTCGACTCAGAGAAAATTTTTATAAAGCTTTCCAAAGTAAACCGTAAAACACAACTTCGCAGATTCATACATCTCCATTCAACCAATCGTACTATCTCTTTTAAGCAATCTCCTGCATTCCGGTAAGGGTGGAGTTCACATTCAATGACTGCCACTCTAGAAGGGTGTTTTATAAACGACGTTAAGGCTTCTTTAAGGAGTTGTCAGCCGCTCCAGACATGGAAAAAAAAAAGAAAAGGTATTGAATTACTTTATACAAATTAAGTATAGGGAATTAAGCTCATATAAGAGCGATAGAGTTAAGTAATAAGTTAAGTAGTAGTAGATAGATACATTTGTTTGGTTTAGGCTTATTTAGTGAGTAACCAACCGCTCCTGCAAGGGCTTATTTATAGAGTTGCAACCGCTCTTTAGAGTATATTTATAAGAATATATACAATAGTTAGTTAACTTAAGATTGGATAGCTTAGACTATCAATGGTTTAGAGCCAATTGATAAAGCATAACCAGTGATCAATGCAGTAGAGCATTATGATCATTATAACTATGGCTGTAGAGCCCGTAGTTATAGAAAGAGTAAAAGATCGATGGAGTAGGCCATCATCTTTTAAAACCATTTGGATTTACCAAATAGTTGAAGTTGTGCTTAAGAGCACGAGTTAAATAAGTATTTACAGAATAAAAATATGATAATGTAGTGAGTGATGTTTATATACAATATATACATGTCTTGATAATTAGTGTTTAGAAATGTTCAAATTAGTACAGTGTGCTCAAGTGATGTGTTTAGATGATAAAAATTTAGCCAAAAGGTTTAGGTGACACTAGACGAAGTGTTGTTTTAGAATTTAGGAAAGTGTGAAAGGGATGGATGTGTGAAAATTATGTAAGAAGACAAAGAAGGGTGAAACTTTAAAATGAAAGAGAGACCTAGGAGAATTGAAAGAATTAGAGCAAGAGGGAGAGAGAGAGAGGGAAAGAACTAATTTACATTGGGCGCCAGAATGTCGTGTAGCGACAAGAACTAAGTTTAAATTAAAGAAAGGGAAGTTAAAGTTAATTATATATTTAATAACAAGTAAAGGGTATATATAAAATGGAGATGAACTGACACTGTTGTGTAGTGATTGTCTGATTATGGATTAAACGTGACCTGGTGTCGTGAGGAATAACCAGATCAGCACCTAACGGTGACGGAATGCTTGTCTGACCTGGAGGAATGAATGTAGATAACCGTGAGTATGTACATTACGTTACACCTTTCGTTGCAGCACCCCATACAGAGATCCAGTAACCTATGACCGATTGGCATAGTGCAAAATATATAATCTCCAAGGTATCGGCATTAGCAGAGTTTCGGAGGGATTTAAATATATGAATGACGCGCAGAGTTCTGGTCGTGACAGCGTCAAGTTGTTTATTCCATGAAAGTCCGTCATCAATGTGGACACCTAAGTACTTTACGCTGTTACTTCTGGTAAGCGCTAGACAGCGGCATGGTCCCGATCGGTTTGAGCATGAATGGGCAGTAATTGCAAAACTGGGTGACGGTGCGGTCTTCCGCTTAATTGCAAATGGGATGTAGCAAGATTTATTTATGTTTAAGGTAAGGAGATTAAAATTAAGCCATTTCATAATTTCTGCTACAGCTGATTCTGCTTTAGATTTGATCGAATCCCAAGTAGGTCCATGAACTAAGATCGCGGTGTCGTCAGCGTATGTATAAATCTTAGTATTTGGGAGGTTCATTTTGCAAAGGTCGTTGACATATATTTGAAATAAAGTGGGGCCCAGTATGCTGCCTTGGGGGACGCCGAAAGTGACCAACTCCTCTTCACTAAGGTGGGTATCAATTTTAACTCTCTGGGTGCGATTTCTGAGATAATCTTTGAAAATATCAAGTGACACGCCACGTACCCCTAAGTGTTCTAATTTCGAGGTAAGAATCTGTCAAATATCTTTAATAAATCTTCAACGTTATCGCTAAAGCATTAAGGTTCATTGGGAAAATTTGATGTCTGTACGCGGGTGTTCAATGTATTGTCGATATCAGCATGAAAAAACACGTAAGTTCAATTAAAATATTTTTTATTTTTCAATGTTATCCCCTATGGCCCCAATGTTGTTGTAATGTAATATTTCATCGCGAAATTAACTTTTCAATACCCTGCAAAAAAAACTATTCTCTTTCTCTGAAAAATGCGCTATTATTGCTGCCTTGAGTTCTTCATCGTTTCCCACTCGAAGGACTTTTTTCAAATTAAGGAACAAATAATTATCGCTCGGGGTAGGTCTGGGCTATAGGGTGCATTTTTTTGTCGCCGAGATGAGACTGCGACTAGATTTTGAACGTTTTAAATTACGAGAATTGGCATTCTGGTGTCCTGAAACACAGGATTCGGACTAGCTTAGGCACCAGTCTCCCACAATATTGTAACTTGTATTAATAGCTTAGTAATAAGCAGTACTTGTTGACTTTTAAATATTGGGGTGTGAAAATAATTTTGATTTATTATTATGTCGCTTATTTATTTACTTATATTTTATAACATTTTTAAATATTTTTTTAAATATAAAAATTAAGTATAAAAAAATTAAAATTATAAAAAAAATAGTGATCCACCGATGTCGGGAGCAGGGTCCAAGCTTACCGGTGGTTAGGGCCCCAGAGACAGGACCTCCTGACAACGCGAGCCGTGTCCAGAAGTACCGCTTTCTGAATCAAGCCCTTGATCCAGCTGCCCAACGAGAGCCTCTTCAGGTGTTGGTTGAGGCTCTTGGCTATTAAACTGTCACGACTATCGGCACAATGATCGCTGAGTCCACATCCCACATGTCGACAACCTCGTGAGCCAAGTCAAGATACTTGATTTGTTTATCTTTCTCGGCTTTCACGAGGTTCTCATTATTCGGGACAGTTATGTCAACAATCATTGCGTGCCGCTCTGATCGATCCACCACCACTATATCAGGCTAATTGGCAACAATAGTCCTGTCAGTGATGATGGATCGATCTCAGACCAATGTCATATTTCCATTTTCGAGAACTGGTTCGAGCACATACCTGTAGTATGGCACTTCCGATTCCACAAGGTTGTATTTCAGAGCAAGTTGCTGATGGATTGATGGACAAGGTTGTGTCTATGCAAGTACTCTCCGTTACCCGGAGAGAATATGCCTGATTGATTCCCCCGGCCGGAACTAAACTAATATTTATCTTCTGTCCTTTTCTTAATGAAATAGAAAGAAAAAGATGCACTGAACTTTTTAGTTTAGTTTGTGAACAAGGGAATCGGCGCCATTATGAATTTTTCAAATATCCTGGTGCAATTTTTTCATGTAGGTATTATGAATTTGATTTTTGGAGAGAGTGCTTTGGCCTGTGTCTTATGTAGACCTTATGAATTATGCATTTTGCTAAATGTGGCTCAAATCAAGTTCTGTTAAGATTTATTAAATTTTATCACACCACGGCAAAAAGATCTAATTTAAATAATAAATCGTTATCATTTTTTTTATTTATGGAAACCGTTAGAAGCATAATAAAAGATCAAATTGGTTCGTTCTTATTTAATCACGGAAATCAATACCTTGTTTGTTACATTTTACACCATAATAATATAAAAACCCATTTAGATAGCACATCCTGCTTACAAGACAGCGCTATCGGTAATAGGTAGCAACGTCAGCGCTTGAGCGTCGATTTAAAGAATAATTATGTACAAAATGCACCAATTTACAAAAGTTTATGACACTAATAAAGCCTAGAGGTTTATTTACATTGGCTTAGGTTTTTCGATTACGCCCTCCGGTTCTGGGAGTTCTGAAGAGGTCTATTGACGGATCTACTTAAGTCCGAAACCGGGGGGGGAGTGGGGATGGCGTCACCCTGGAAACAAATAACAACGATTAGTCTAGCTAGTGAAAGTAAGAGCAAGTAATCAATTTTAAAGTTATATCAGCATATTTCACATAAAATAGTATGTGTACCAACAAGCTACAATTTATAAAAGTGACATTTTTATTTCTAGCAACCGGTCTTCTTCTGCCATGCATCTGTTTAATAATCTCTTTAGATCATATACTCGTATCACTGACCCGTTCCTTGATACGTGATCAAGTGAGCACTTGATGTGAGGACATGTTGTAGATAGTTTTTGTTGCTTATTGCGGAGGGTCTGACATTCCATTTGCGTTTTTGCCAAATTATCAAAACCTCATATTCATTTTTATAATGATGAACATCAATTGACCTTCATTTTAATTAATTGATGTTAAATCTATTTTATGTTACAGTGAATCGTCCTTCTTCTTTTGTTATATAAATTGATTCGTTAACTTACAGAAGGCTGGTATCCGTTCTCGTCAGCGAAGTATGTGATAACGATGGGCTGACCCTCAGGGGAGGTCCAGGAAAAGGATCCCTGGGAGACGACGGGGACTACAGGGGGGTTTCCACCAAAGTCACGAGGAGTACCCTGGGCCTCGGCGGCGATGCCGTTGTCAGTCTGGACACTGTAAAGTTAACAGTATTCATTAATTGTGTAGATAGGTTTATTTATAAGATTTTTAATTGCTTTTAAAAAATATGAGTTTCACAAGACCAATGGGGCATTTCAATGTACTAACTTGTATCTGTAGCTACCGTCAGGGTTGATCTCGTTTTCGTAGCTGATGACGTTGGCGGCCTGGTCGCTGCTGGCAACGCGGTTGTTAGCAACCGGCTTGCGAGACGGCGGCTCCAAAGTCAGCGGTTTACGAGTGGTAGGCAAGCGGTTCAGGTTGCCGAAATTAACAGGTGGCTGGGCGGCGGAAACGGCTAATACGGCGGCGAAAACCAGCTAAAAGAAACAACAGGTAGGTATAGATCACCAGAAACAATTCGCTCACACTAGAAAACAATGTAAAGGTCAAATCTCAAATCACTTACAGCGAATTTCATTTTTAATATTTTTTTAAGTGTTGATAGATAGAAGAGTAGATATGAAGATCTGATAGTTAACTGATGTCTAATGATGAGATTTTTTTTTTACTTTTATATCAATCCAGTCCTTATTTTTACGCAAGCTGGCATTGATATCATCTTAAATGTTTGCATATGTATTACTTACCAAGGTGCAACATTTACTGTGACCATGCTCGGCCAAATACTGCATAACTTACCGGAATAAGTTTTCAAGCACAGTCTCTTGTACGTAAGACGGACAGGACAGGTAACTACAAAATATATATATATTTTTTTTTACAACAACAATCCGTAATTTAATACTATACATTGCATAGCGCCATCCGAAGTAGCTAAAGCTGCGCCCAGCTTTGCGAAGCCCAGCCCAGCGAAAGTAAAGCTTTCCCATGGGTTGACTTCTTTTTGTCATATTTCTAGCATTCCGCTCGTTTTTATTTGTTTATTTTTCTGTAAATTGATCCATTAAAATTAGTTATTCATAAAATAAATCGATTCCTAAATAATCACATTCAATCTCGAAAAGTTTACAGAAATTACAAATTTTCAGTTTCCTCTAGCAACGTTACAGGCATCCTTCTAAATTAGTTTATAAAGACAACCTTTTGAAATCAGCTGTTGGATGTCAATAGGGTGACCCTGTTGGGCCAGTCATTTTCGGTTTGGCATTAAATCCAATTATTCGACAACTAAATTCTGAATTCAACGTTTGTTATTTGGATGACGGAACCCTAGGAGGTGATGTAGAGATAGTCTTAAAGGAATTAACGTTTCTGAAAGAAAAATTTAGTTGCATTGGCCTAGACCTTAACCTTTCAAAATGCGAAATTTATCTTCCCCAAACGATTGACAGAACAGAACCTCCCGAAGCCACCGTGTTCGGTAAGGACCTGCGTCAGGCGGAAGGTGAAGGCGCCGTGGTGCCTCTCCTGCCACTCCTCAAAGAGGGGAGTTATCGCCCGCACTCTCGATGTCACCATGAGATCCCGCCGGAGCCTGCTCTGTCCCGCTGCCTGTACTGTGATTTTTAACGGCAGCGGAGTTACGCCCCGGCGTTTCGCCTCCTCGCGCCATTCCCATATGTAGGCGAGGCTTTTGCCTCCAGATGCCAAGGCGAAGGTGGGTAGGCCTCTGGTGTGGGACGCAACCTGTATCGATACCCATGCGCCATCTCATGTTCCTAGCACGATGAGCTGTGCTTGCGCCGTTGCTGCGGCTGCTGATACCCCTCAAGCGGCGCAAATACTGTAACCTTATGGGTAACTACAGCTTTGAGCCGTTTGGGGTCGAAACGCTCGGGTCATGGGGCCCGAGTATGCATCTTCTTTTTAAATAAATTTCTCGCCGGCTGATCGACACTTCCCGTGACCAGAAGGCTGGGTCGTTCTTTGGCCAAAGAATTAGCATTGCCATTCAACGTGGCAATGCTGCCAGTCTTCTGGGCACGTTTCCGGATGACTGCGATGCGTACGAGTACTTCGACGCCTAAATATCCTGCAGTGCTATTCTGTAAAAAATTCACCTTGAAAACTAACGTGAAGTGACGATGGATTCCACCTGACGCTAGGGATAGCTAAGGATTGACAACTCACTTCACCTAAGTTTTCACGTTGATATTTTTACAAAATAGCACGGCTGTTGTTTTTGTATTTATTTATATACTTAGTTAGTTAGTCCTCTAATTGAGTACCTAGTGTAAATAATTAGTTAAGAAATTATGAAAATAAATTAATTATCTAGAAAATAATTTAGTTTATTAAATAAGCTCACATTTATTAACCTATGACTTGAACTGTAGCGCCAACAACCTCTAAGACCTCTAGTTATTACCACAATTTAATCGAAGCAACATTTTCTAAAGCCATAACATATCATTTTTTGTTGTTTTTAATCTCTTTATTTCTTGCTTCATGAACGGACACAATTAATCATTCAATCTTCTCTAGTTTTTCATTAGTCATTGTATCAAGAAAGTTTAATCTACTTAGTAGTTGATAGGTACGAATAATTTTGTTTTGCGATTTTTTGCACGGTTTAAAAACTCCTCGATACAAAAAAGTGATAGGCTGGTATATTATGGAACTTTAGCCTGATGTAATAAATATTTTTAAAGTGCATGTAACAAATAACTAATTTTTATTTGACGTTGTAAACTTATCACGATGTTAAGAAGCAAAAAGAGAGATACTAAATTAAGACTCTATCGAATAGGATTTCCCGAAAATTTCCGATGTAGACTATACCTATTTGATATCGTAGACAGGTCTCTGTTGGTATCTGTAACTTGATAACCAGAAAGAAGTACAAAAGTTCCATTTATCTGCCCATACTATAACTGATGAACCTAAAAACTTAAAGCTAAATAGTATTCTAACTTTCCTACACTAAGTTATAGCTAAAAGATTTTAAAACGAAGTACCTACCCAAAACCCAAAAAAATCACAATGCTGTCATTATGCATTCGTTATAATTAGTAAAATAATCACTTAGTCCTCCACTATAATAATATTAGATACTGTAGATAAATCAACCAACACAGACTAGTATAACTACCAGTAAGAAGCAGACAGACAGACAAAGCTTATGACAACAAGAATGACAACAAGAATGCCACAACAATTCGTTTCAATTTATAGTGTCACTGTCAAACGGTCAACATTCAGAGATTTATAAAAGACTTATAGTTGATCATCGGTTATTTGTTTTACTTGTTCATTGGTTCATCAATCCAATCCTGTCACCTTTCACATGGAATTCAAATCTAAAAGTTTAACTCTAGGAATATACCTTTCGATAAAATGTTGCGTCAGGATTACCCAATAAACTGAGACGAGTCTTACTTTGTAAGGTAAACGATGTGGCCCCGCCTACAGACCCATATCTCAGGTTGGGATATAAAACTTAAAATATCTCAGTTGTTGAGAGTAATAAAATAACAAGATGCTTTACATTTTTTTAATTAGTGCTCTCGAAATATTTTCAATCGTTTAATTTAAATATAACTAATTTGATTAGGGAGCTTTAGGCAGATGTGCTCCACTTGCTCTGAATCCGTTTTCGTCGGCGATGTAGTCAACTCTGTATTTAAGACCATCATCGCCTATGTATTCGTAGAATCCCCTGACCCTGGTTCCGCCGCCGACTCCATTGTGGGATTCGTCAACAATGCCGGACTCTTCAGCAGCAATTCCATTGTTGGTTTCGTATGCGTAGTGGTAATTATTTTCATCGAAGGTTCTGTCTTCCCTGATGATACTTGCAGCGGCGTCAGAAACAGACTTCTGATAAATAGCTGCAGGAGGCTTGGTGCTCAAGGCGAAAGGCTTAGGTGTAGACTTCACGAACGGCCGGTAAGTTGGCACATGAGGAGCCACTGGAGTGCGGTACGTCACTGTTGCAGGGAAGGCGGTGGCTTGTTCGACACTGTAACGAAAAATTAAATGTAAATAAAATACGTTTAAGCATGATGAACACTGAAGAGTATTACTACTTTATAATATATGTACGTTTAATAATCTCTACCACACTGCTTCTGTATTCAAACAATGGTAAATCTGACACATTAACTCCATTTTATTTCCTTGTTTTTTTTTTTTAAGTTTTTTGTGGATCTGAATAAATTGGATTTGTCATGTAAGTAAAATTCAATTCATTGAGTTAATTTTGTAAAGCACCGCGAAGAACGCCTTAGTTCGTAACACATGTCCTTGAACTGTCATGGGAAACGTCATCTGTCACATTGTCGCGAGATGGACGGAACACCTCGTATCCATCACGATCAAACACATATAACACGATCTGCTGAGATATTATAAAATATGGAAATTTTTAACATTTTTCTTTGTATTCCAAGTTTTTAATAGACATTTTATGGTCAAAAAAGTGTTTGAGAAATATCTACGTAACACGATCTGGTGTGATTTTGATTAAAAAGTACAATGTTTTGAAGCCATACACGTCACTTCAGTTTTTATTTAGATACATTAAAAAAATATTGACACTGGCCTTTGGCTCTGGAGTAGCTATTAGTGACTTGCATAGCTAAACAATACAATCTCATTCAGCCCCTAGGCTAAAATCGACCAATAACAGAACAACCAGTAATTTTGTTCCAAAACGTATTTGTCACACCTACATTATAACCTATATTATAATAATATCGTAATTGATCAATCAATTAACTCAGCCTTTCGCAGTCCACTGCTGGACACAGGCCTCTCGCAGGCTGCGCCACAACACCCTGTCCTCCGCCTTCCGCATCCAGGCCGTCTCAACAACCTTCTTTAGGTCGTCCGTCCATCTAGCTGGGGGGCGTCCCACACTACGCTTGCCGATATGCGGTCTCCACTCCAGGACTCGTCTGCTCCACCGGCCATCGGTCCTTCGACAAACATGGCCAGCCTACTGCCACTTCAGTTTGCTTACTCTGCGTGCTATGTCGTAATTGATACTCCTGCTTAATACATACATTTGGCATCTGATTAATTTATTAACAAATGGCAGATATCTAAGTATTGGAACATAGGCTCCTAAAGGCCATGAGTTCAATCCTAATCCCACTGAACTATGCAAATGTAGGTGCTTCCTGCATGACATTTAAATGCTGGGCTCATTGATAAGATTCCTGTTTTTATACATAGTGATGAGGTCGAGATAGCTTTGTTTATTTCAAAAATACTTACAACCATCAGACTTAATAAATTAAAATGTAATTTTTATTTTATTCTTCATGTCAATATTTAATGAACATTTTATGCTCATCCATAGCCCAGGCTAGGGTCATAATCAATTGGTGATTTTATAAAAGATGAAAAAGTAAAAATGTACGTACACCACCAATTCTACACTCACCAACAGAGGTACAAACGACACTTTATGAAGCACGTAATTATACCCAGAATAATTATTATTTCTCGCAGATCAGCTAATGCCTGCCTTTCCTAATCAATAGGTGTTTCGATAATCTTAAGACTACCTAGCGTAAATGATGGTAGGAGTAGCATATTTTTCTAAATAAAATAATTAGGTACTATCGAATTCTGCGTTTAAAGTTTATAAAAAGCGGTAATACTTTCGTCCATATGGCAATAAATAACACAAGTTTTTCTCACCTGTCTCCATAGCTGACCGCTGGGGTCAAAAGTTCGCGATTGAGCGCCTGATAGTACAACGGCTGCTGGTAAGCGTTGTAGATCGAACCATATTTGCCATTCCTTTGCGTCAGGCTCTTGTGACTTCCTCCATGGAGTTCAGGGTGGTACCGACCGTCATCATCAGCTTGAGATAAGCTGACAGCAACCAGGGCCAGAACTGTGAACTAAATTAAAATAATAATAATAACAGAAAATAAGAAAAAAGGGTCCGTGAAACTAAAGTGTGACATTTTAGTACTGCCTAGATGATTAATAAACAAATCGTTTTGTGTTATCGTTCGACATAGACTGGAGAAAACAAGCTTCAGGAGGTGTTAAGTTATTACCTTAAAAACTACGGGCGAAGGGTATTGGATATAAGGTAGGTAGGGGTAGTTTTTAAGCAACAAGGTGTAAAATTCCTTTTGAGTTGACGTGAAGAAGGCCAGAAGGCTGGCCTATTTTTAGCCCAAATAATCAGCATTGCCATCCAACGTGGTAATGCTGCCAGCCTTTTGGGCACTTATCCCATTGATAGCGATGCAGACGAATTTTTTGATGCCCAATGAGCTCCTCCCTTTTTCTTTATTTTTTTATTATATACATGTATATTATATATATGTATATTAGTGTTAGCTTGTAAATTGTAATTGAGTGCTTTTTGAATTTACATTTATTGGAATATTATTTTGGACTTGTCAAGAACAAAATTACTTCCCATTGATCTATCTTCGCCCCGAACCCTATTGTTTTGATATAATTATGTTACTGGAAATAAAGCACTTACAGAACATGTTTGTATGGTAAACTGGCCCCCAAGAGCAGGCTTAATTTTAGGACGAATTTACTGGGTATGATAGCCTTCAATCTTTAACATCCTTTAGCCTTGTCAAAGGACCGCTTAGGCATATAAAAAAATAGTCGGTCTTTTAACGTCGAGCATTTATGGGATTGATAATAGGTAATAACAAGGTATAGTTTTTGGTAAGTAACTAAAGTAACTGAATTAGAAGGTGTTATTAATTTTTGTTAATTGGCCAAATTCAATTTTGTCATATTAATCATTGCATTAATTTTGTATCCTATCAATTATCGAAAATTAGTAGGTATCTAGATCATATCAAATCGTCAATATAATTTTATTTGATTTACGACTTCCTATTATTTCATTATATTAGTGAAAATGTATTGATTTTTATTAAATATTAATTTAAACCCGTTTGACTACTCACAGTAATCGTTTTCATTGTTTCACGTAGCTTCTTTACAATGGAATAACGCCTAAACACCCATCGTTTCTTTATATACGATCGTCAAATTCTAAAATGGAGTATTTATTGCAACAATACCTCCGTCTAAATAGCAAAAATGTAAATTTTATTTGTGAAGGCGTCGTTTGCGGAACTTATTTGGGTCGCTATGTGATACAATATACAACCGACCGCGCCCAAAACTAGAATACTTAGATCAGTCGAAAACCGCCCACTGTACAAATACTTTTGCTGGAACACGATAAAAGTAGGTATCTTCTTACTAAAATTAGAACTAAATTAACAGAAATAACGAAACGATGGCATGTTGTTACAACTTGTTACCTCCATTTATTTAAGACTACTATGTACAAACAGTCCTTCCAATTTATCGTAGTCCTTACGCCCGAATTTGGGTTATATTTATGTCCGCAGAACCATTGTTTTCAGTTCAGATCAAGGTGAATATTTCGATGTTTTTGAATTCATGTTTTTTGGATTCCGTACCAATATGGTACTAAAGGATATCTTCAAGAGATCAGCTTGATATAAAGCAAAAAAAAAATACCATTTCTGAAATACATAAATATCAATGTGAGTCACGTCTACTGATTTAGGTACACGACCCAGTTAAGCTCTTGCTTTATTTTTCAGAATTGGAGATAAAGATCAAGTCAATCCTACAAAATATTAATCAATCGTATATAATAATCATTAAATTAACTGGAGTTTTTATAGTGCCAAATTCTCTACAAATGCAAAATTTTGAATGGTTGTCGGAGTTGACCTTGCGACCCTAATTCGCACCAGCACAACGAAACCTAACTAAGTCTAAGTTTCTTCATCATTATAACAATAATACAATATGTATTTACAGAATTATAATCATGAGACTCATCAATCACAAAGTTAGAATTGGCCTCAAATGTCATAATTTCGAAACCTGGGGGTCTACTCCGAAGTGGTATTAGCCGAATGTTCAGCCGTTTCCTGCTACGAAGTTACTATTTGGTTCGGTCGGTCCCGATCCTACACTCCTACAGTCTTTCGAATATTGACTATAGTCCCGACCCAACTGAGCCGATCCGAACTTTTTTCGCATTTTTCAATAATATTCGGTTCGGCCATGTGTCGGTCCGATCCGATCATTCGCACTTTGCACTTCGTAGTAGACCCCCAGACACAGACCCGCAAAATTCCAAGAAATGTAAGAAAACTTGAATTTCTTAACAAAATAATTATTTCTTTTCAAAATATTTTCATTAAAACCTCCGCGGTCCGTGCAGATCGTTTGGCTAACCTTGCCATAATTGCCGTTGCCAATTATGATTTTTAATAAGAAACTGATCGACAGACTATGATCAGAAACGATAACGCTGCTGATTGTCCTTGTGACTGCTTTATTCCTCTCGTTACAAAACATTTCAAGTCAGAGAGATTCTTAAAAAAAAGTCGTAAAAGTAGACATTAGAACCATGCAAAACATCTTTTACATTATATCATTTCCTATAGTGAAAACAGGTATAAATCCAGAATAAAAACTATTCCCAGTAATTCACATTGTTATTTAATACCCGTCATGAAATCGACACAACAACAACACAATAAAATTTTTAACTACATAATTATTTTCTGCAGGTTAATTTTCAATCAACGGAAGTTCTCGGTGTATGTGGCACTAGCTAGGCATCTAGGTAACCCAACACATACTGCACACTGGATTCTCATTATTCGCACCAACGACAGCCTAATTTTATGTTCAGGCAAATCACTGTTCATGCCAAGGTGCCTGGAAGATCGCAGAAAGCGATAAGGCCACCCATGGCATATTATGTAGTCTGCTTTTTTTTTGTGATTTTGTGGTGTGCATAGTATATAATTATAAATAAATAAAATGCTGAAGGAAAAACAAAAGGTTTACACATTCTGCCCAAAAACAGAGCCGAAAGCTTCGTAAATATTTATGAAACAAATAATATTCAATCTTTTGTGTTTTTTGCTCGTTATGTAAAATCGATCTCATATTGTATTCTAAATGATCTAGGATTGCTTCTCATAATCATATGTATCTGTAACATTTTAGTCTAAACTTGTTATAAGGAATGTGTTATTTCTGTTTATTGCATTATTATTTGAAGGTCGCGGCTTTATCCTGTTCGGTACAAAGTGAATCACTTATTCTTTGAAAACATTATCCTAACCTTTACAAAATTGCAAAATATATGTGTGGTTTTCTTTTTTTTATTATACTTAATCATTACCTACTTGTAATATCATGGCTGTGTCGGAATGTCCCAAGTTGTATTTTAGCAAGCAGCGATCAGAAGGCCCGTAATAAAAAACGTTCAAAATCTAGTCGACAGTCAATGTCAAAAACTTGTCAAAAATGTAGGGATTTTAGAAGTATTTTTGACAGACTGAAACTGTGAATGTTCTTAAAATTACGGAAATTGCCCCTCTGTTCAAATAAGACGGCCATTCAATTATTAAAACTTGCACTGTTAAAGGGTTCATTCACATCCAATTGTTGCTAATTATTTCAGATATTTTATTAAAGAGATTCGATATTTAGATAAATTATTCTGTTTAGTCGACCTCGTAATTGCTTTGCCACATTTGAACAATTCCTAGCAAATTTAATTTTCACTAAAGTTGAAACTACATATTTAACTGTCACATAAACGGTTTAGACCTTGTTGTTGTATGACATGCAATTGATATTGGTGATAAAGCTTTAATGAAGTTGACTATCGGCCGAACCCAATAACTTATTTTCAGTTAAAGACGGATTGCTACTGATGATAGCCAGTATAATCATAACTGCCAGTATATTAATCATACAAATTGCTATTGATATAGATTATTGAGCCGTTAAAACTAGAGGTAGATAGGTTTTTCTACCTCCAGTAGGTATGCCAAAACTGGTGATAGATAGGTAATTGGGTTCAGCCGTTAATCTACTACCTAAATTCGTACAGTAGAAAAAAATGGAAACAGAAGATCCTTAGAACTTTCCTTACGATAAAAAACCCAAAAACTTTTGGAATTCCCTTTATTAGAACAGAATCTCAAAATAGGTCACATTCTAACATTATTTTAAGCAACAAACATATGTAGGCCACTAATTAAGTAAATTTTTGTTTGTTTTGTAATTTAGTCAACTTTTAGTCTTTTTATAAAACTTTAATCATAAATATAAAAAAAAGTAAAAACCTTTTATTTACAGACTACATAGTGTTAGTGTCTAAAATTATCACATATATAATTAGTGTCACATTGTGTTAGTGTCTAAAATTATCTTATAAACTATGTTAGTATATATTTAGGAAACAAAAAAAAAGTGATAATATAACGACCACAGATAGTTTCACCACGCCCCATGTACTTAGTACATGAAGCTTGATAAACCTACCCATCCAGCCTTTCAGCAAACACCCTCAGGATACTGTTGATGCTTCCTCCCACTCTGCGTATCATCGACGCCACCTTCTTACGCATTATTGCAAAATACTCGTCAGTGTGCGCATCGGCGAACATACCTGACGCACTACAATAGGGTGGAAGCCTCAACAGCACCCTAAAGATATTATTATTGTATTCGCAGAGCATTGTTTGCTTTTTGGATGTGATTAGCCCAAAGGCTGCTGGTGTAAAATGTTTGACAGTAAGCCTTGAGTAGGGTAATTTTTACTGGTACTGAGCAACCAGCAAACCTTCGAGCCACCATATTTCCCCTCACAGCCAATGCCCTGCGCTCCCTTTCCATATCTGTGTCATCTTTCAGATCTTCGGTAACAATATGGCCCAGATATTTAAACTGGGTTACTCTCTGTAAAACTGAACCGCACAGCGTTACCAGAGGGATATATGATGGACTTTTATTTCGACCTCTAAACACCAGCAGTTTACTTTTCTTAGGGTTGTACTTTAGCCCATACTGCTCGGCATACCCCTCACAAGTAGAAAGCAACTTTCTCATTCCACAGATAGATGGGCACACCAACACCATGTCGTCTACGTAGCTCAAGGTATTTAAACTAACTCCATCTATTTGGCATCCGACATGTGTGTTGCTGAGCTCAACCAGTAATTTATTGACATAAATGTTAAAAAGTCTTGGGGAGGTAAGACCCCCCTGTGTAACACCACACTCCAGCTTGTAAGGGTCAGACAGCGCATTTGACCATTTTACAAAGTTTCTCTGCTTATCATACCACATAGATAACGTGGACACCAACGACGCAAGAACGCCCGCCTCTCGAAGCTTTCTCCACAAGGCATTATAGGAAACCAGGTCGAATGCTTTTGACAGGTCCAGGAAGCATGTATACACTGGTGTTTTTCTATCTGTATAATACTTGACAGTATCCTTTAACGCTAAAATGGTACTCTCTGTAGACAACCCAGCACGAAAACCAAACTGTGCGTCGTGTAAATGGGTATATTTACTGAGGTGGGCGTCAAGCACACTGTCAAGTACTTTGGTTAACGGTTGCCAATGAGATAGGCCTGTAGTTACCCTAGTCTGCTACGTCCCCTACCCTGTCCTTCACAATAGGTTTCTACTGTATCCAGTAGCTATGTAAATATGGATTTCGACAATCTTTTACTTGATTTCCAAAACGACGCAGCAGAGAGCGAGAGCAGAGTTAAATAATTTCGAAACGACGGAGGGAAGTAAAAGCAGGAAGACCTACAAAGCTCAATGAGGTGGCCCAGTAGGTCTCAGGAGGTTTGAAGAGAATGAGTTCGTGAAGAAGCTCAGCACAGATAGTGATTATTCAATGTGCATCCCATGTGCCCATTTTTTATCTTATGACGCCAGAACTATTTTGATTATAATCTGTGCCGAACGCATAATTTCACCTCTATTTCGTTTCGCTACTAATCATTGCTTCGTATTTAATTAATTAAGACCTAAATAAATGGTACCTAAGCTTAACAGCTATTTTTAAAGTGTTTTTTTT
Organism: Apamea monoglypha; assembly: GCA_911387795.2. Taxonomy (NCBI): domain Eukaryota; kingdom Metazoa; phylum Arthropoda; class Insecta; order Lepidoptera; family Noctuidae; genus Apamea; species Apamea monoglypha. The sequence goes on from OU426918.1 coordinate 10,686,920, forward strand.
CCACAAACGATGGGACACTTATACATATAGTAGGTATCCTGCGTGTCTTGTCAGCTGCACGTTCAGGTACTGATAGACGCTGGTGAAGGCGCCAAACAAGTAACCGAATTCTGGGGGTCTACTCTGAAGTGGTATCGGACGAATGTTCGGCCATTTCCTGCTACGAAGTTACTATTTGGTTCGGTCGGTCCCGATCCTACACTCTTTCAAATATTGACTATGGTCCCGACCCAACTGAGCCGATCCGATTTTTTTTCGCATTTTTCAATAATATTCGGTTCGGCCATGTGTCGGTCCGATCCGATCATTCGCACTTTGCACTTCGTAGTAGACCACCTGGTCCGTGTCCGAGTTTAGATTGCTATCGACAAGCTAAGAAGAAGGAGTGATTTTAAAATTTTCAAACAATAATATTAATATAATATATAATATATTAATAATAACAATTATAATATATCTAATAAATTGTAATATTTACATAATAAATAAGCTAAGAAACTTAACCAACTTTATTAAGTTAATGTTTTTATCTTATAAAGTATTAATGTTTTAGTATCGGTCACTTATTTTAACTGCTTTTATTCAAATATTATCTCTAAATTATTCCTTCATTACTGCAATTTAATTTGACTCTTCTGATCCTTACATTTTGGTAAATTAAAATCCGTGAAATGTGTACCTATTTGCATGGTTGTAATTTTTATCCGTCTTTTGATTAACTCTTTGATTGTAGTAATTAGAGACACAATAGAAAGACAATTGCTTATGTCGGACTGTGTAACATAAGACATTCGAGAGGTTAATGCAATTCTTTACCTGCCCTAATAAGTGGACTTTTAGGGTGGATATGGACATATCACAATAATTATAGTTATTAAGGGGCCAGCTCATTCACAAATTGCACGGTTGACTGACTGAGTTGATGACTGTGCGGTCACCAACCCGGTCAAGTGGCTACGGGCAATTCAACCTTTGTGGCATATGACATCTGCGGTACCTACAATAACATCGGTTAGCAAAAGAACATCAATAAAATAAAATATTTTTTTTTCATTGTATTGTATCTGAGAACGAAACTTCAAGGAGTAATAAAACAATAAAGATTTTCAATTTTTACAGCTTAGGTAGGTATATTAAATTACAGCATTGCCAAATCATAAAATATCGTAAATATCACGGTTATAATACATTAAATAGAGGGGAGCGTAGTTATTCACTCCGTAGTCGTATCAACCACTCGAACAAATACTTCATATTCTAACTTTATCTTACTCGTTAGAGCGTTTTCAACGGTATTTAGAACCTTACTGCCTCTAAAACTGTAGTAGGAGCCGAATTTTTCGCCTTGAGGGACCTTCAGCGTTGGAGGATACCTGAAAAAGCAAAAGGGTAACATATTAATCAAATACTACGATATTTATTCAAAAAGAAAAAATTACAAGCATCTGTTGACCCTTTAAACATACCACACAAACCATCGCGGGTTTAACAGCGGTATGGCCAGACACGGCAACTCGGTGCCACTACATCGTGTTATCTTCTGCTTAAAGTACAAGATCATCATAGTACGTTATCATCATTTGTTCTCATATTGTTGTCATATGATACATTTTTCAGTAAAACCATTGAAATCGTTGTGCAAGGGTGTGGTAGGTATGAGCATTGCATTTCGACATAAAGCATGATTCATGTAAAACTGATTCAAACTTCCATTAACAAAGTTATAATAACTTGGTCGCCCTCTAATACACACTGCCCCGAACTCGAGCCAGCCTGCGCTGAGCCGCTAGTTTTAAATTCGTCCCTAAATAATTCCGATCCAGCCTGTCCCTTGCTGTCCTCTCCCAGCGACGCCCTAAGCCGAGATCCGTACCCGCTAAGGGGGTCTGCCCCACAGGGGCACCCCCTGTGCGGGGGGCATCCCCCGCCCCTTAGCGTGTAGTCACTTAGTTTTTAAGTTTTTTAAGCCCTAGGTGGAGGCTTTAATTTATTGAGGCATCCACAGGCAAGCCTGGTTAAGCAGACGACAACCTCATAGGTTGAAGTGCGAGACGCCATTCCCAAAATAAAACAAAAAAAAAACAAATACACAAACCAAAACCAATATTTTAGTTTATGACCAGGAAGGTGCATTGTTCTTAGTTATGTCAATGTTTGCTCAGGATCACGTGAGCTCCTTGTAGGTAGATATATATTGAGTTAAAGGTTAAATTAAATACACACAGATACCTAAGACTAAACAAAGAAATTACCATTAGAGTGTTAATTGTATGTTTATTTTTTAATTCTTACAAAGTCGTGCCATTTTGGTAAATGGTTTTTTTTAAACCATGTAATATTTATTCTTATTTACCATTATTTTGACGTGTATTGTCATCCAGTCGCCCAAGAAACGATATCCAAATCATACAGTAAACTAGGTACAAAATAATCACAAACACCGTAAAGGTTTCTAGTAAGAGGGATAAAATAAAGAAATCTGCTGGAATAACATAATTTTGGCGCCTATTAATCAGAGAATCCAAAAGACGAATTAGTGTAAAATTATTTCAGAAATGCAAGCATTTTTGGATCTTAATAGAAACACCTACCTCACGTCTTAAATGAATACTCCATAACCAGCCTATAATGTTCCCCCTGCTGGGACACAGGCCTCCTCTCTGTGAGAGGGAATGGGCCATAATTCACCACGCAGGCCCAGTGCGGGTTTGTAGATGCCACATGTCTTCGAATTTTTGGTTCTAGGACATGTGGGTTTCCTCACGATATTTTCCTTCACCGTTTTGAGAGCAGTGGTGATGAAATTAAATACACAAAGTGCCTGCCTGGGTCCGAACTCACGACCTACAACTCGTAAGTCAGGGCCGATACTACTGGGCCACCACTTCTCTGGTAATGAATCAAATGAATACTACTAATCAATATTTCCATGTAAACGAATAACTTCTAGAGACTATCATCAGTGCAATTTAAAATTAGAATTAGAAACATTACGGGATTAATCCATTAACAAAACCTATCAGTTTATTGTTAACAAACGTAAGAAATAATTTTTACTTACTGAGTGACAAACTCCGAGTGGTTTGACGTTGGCATCAAATATTTGCATTTCACAGCTATCTCCTTATCAGCATACACCTTCCTGTAGCGGTCTGGGCTTTCTTCGTATTTGTTCTCAAAGATAATGGACTCGTCTGAGACATATCTGTCTATTAAAGACTTGATCACTTTGTGAATGTAGGGATACCTATTGGCATAATTCCTTGAGCCGATGTAATCGATTTTGTTTGGTTTAGGTCTTGGACCCCCAGGGCCTGGTGGTCCAGGAGGGCCAGGTGGGCCAGGTGGGCCGTTAGGTCCGTTAGGTCCGTTTGGTCCAAACCCTCCGTTTCCTCCGTAACCGCCATTTCCCCCGTTCCCACCATAACCTCCGTTGCCTCCAAATCCGCCGTTGCCTCCAAAACCTCCATTAGGTCCAACCTGATGAACATACCTGTAGTCGCCATCATCTTCTGGATATAGTCCTTGTTGGTATATGTACGTGTACTTTCCTTCGTCGCTCGGAATATATTTCCCTTCATCTAACGGTCTGTAATATCCTCCATCATCGTATACTCTATATTTCTTAGGATTGTATTTCCCATCGTCATAAGGTGAACAATGTATGACAGCCCACAGCGTAATCACAAATACCTGGAAATAAAGTACATTGATCCGATTAGGTAAAAACTTAATGCATATGCACTGTTTTAAATACAAATTATTTTCTAATGTCAAATCATTATAGGCCTACAAGTATGTAATCTCTATCAATTATTTATAAGGTAAGTAAACTGAATGATATTTGTATGTCTCGTATTAATCAATAATATTTCTAAGATAAATTAAGATATTTAAGGTATCACAAAACAACCCTTCAAAAAGCTAAAGAGATGTTCAAGACCCGATAAAGAGGCCCTTGACCATAATATTCACTGACACTTGACATGCATTCCAAGCTTGTATAGTCACCTTGTTTCTAAACTATGCCAAAAGTAGTTCTAATTTTAATTGATATTTAAATATTCTACACGTTCTAAAATAAAAAGTCACTGCGTATTTGAATTATGATGCATAAGATGTATTTAATTAACTGGTACTTACAAATTTCAGAGCATTCGCCATTTTCACTAAAGAATTCACTCGCAACAGCTATCAGATCCTCGTCCAGTTGGCCTGTTATCTCCACAAATTATGTTATTGATCTGAAACTAGATCAAATAATGTGTCATAGGTTAGCATCTCGGAGGCTATACATTTATATTGTCAAAATTATCTCCTTCATCATTGACATTTAATATAACTAACATTTAAATGCATAATAAATTTTATTTAAAACGTACCAAAAGTGGAACAGAATCCTTAAATCAAGGTGTGACGAGGTCAGACAAAGTGATTAGCATAGCTTATAAATTACAAGTAGTTCCGATGCGACTGAGATGAGCGATATTATTTATCATTCACTTAGCACTTCAACTTTGCATTTTTATATTAAATATATTTAGTCACTAACTGAGCAATACCCGTGCAGTTTGAGACGACCGACTTGCAAGAGAGTCGTTATTCTCTTATGGAATGTTTGAAGATCCACTTCACATATCGATTTGCATAAAACAAAAATGATTAAAATGCAACAATATAGTGCCCACTGCGTTCACAAGACCCCATTCCATTTACAACTAGGTTCTTGACTTGGTTGACTTAGTTGACATACAAAATCTAGTCCGTTTGGCTTTAAGTAGGTGTTGGGATACCTACGTGTTGTTAAATGAGTCGCATCATTCCGTAAAGATAAATATGCAGTCAATAACAACTTTATTGTACCATTTGCACTTTTATTTATTAATCTACTGTTTACGTCACTTGTTTTTTACTCTAAGGTCATAAAAGATTGCATCTAGAAAATGCACATGCACATTCATAGCTGTCGATTTGTACCTAAATTGGAAAATCGCAGTTGTGTCACGTCACAAGTAGGTACAGTTTTAGCTTACAATAACAATGAATTTAATAGACCAAAATTATGATGGGGACTAATAGAATACTTTAAAGTTCAAAGAAGCTACTAAAATAACCCTTTATCTAAAGGTAGACCGTTATATTTGTTTGTTTATTACCTGTCTATCTCTTTGTGGTAAGTACTTTTTTAGTCATTTCTAAAAAAACTGGGTGAGGCTCAACACTAATAATTTAAATACGAATAATTTCTAATAGTCTATAGAAAATCTTGAACTGCTCGGAACCCCCAATCGTGAAAATGAGAGTAGGAGGTTAAGTCCAGACCTAATTAAATATGATAGTGTAAACTATGAGGCGATAAAAAGCCGAGATTGGAATATACCACGTCTTTTCGGGCTATAAGGACTGATGTTACTACTAATATAGGTAATCAATCCACTCCATCAAATTCTACCTAGCATATATATTAAGATGTACCCCCTACCTGCTAGCTTGTGGTTTGCTTTATGCAGATAAGTGTACCCACTCAGATGAGGCAAACCACAATAGATATACTGATTTATTGATTGATGCGAAGGACGTGATATTTCGGCATTCATGTATTTTATTTCCTGTCACACTGTTTATGTAAAAGCTTTTTTTGCTTCACAATTTAAAGCTTTTAATATTTATATATATTGTAATTCGTTACAATAAATTTGTGTAATATATTGTCAACACTACCTTGAAAATTAGACTCTATTAGATGATATACGACCGCTTCTAGTCTTGTTACTTGGAGTATGAATTATTATTATCTCCGTTATTTCAATATAAACACATATAAATAGAATATAATTAGAAATTAAAAAATATAAAAACATTCAAAAATATAAAAAATTGTAGCCCACCGGTATTGGGAACAGGGTCCAAGCTACCGGTGGTCAGGGCTCTTGAGAGAAGAACCTCCTGACAATGCGAGCCGTGTCCAGAAGTAACGCTTTCTGAATCAAGCCCTTGATCCAGCTACCCAACGAGAGCCTTCTCAGGTGTTGGTCGAGGCTCTTGGCTATTAAGCCATTGGCTGTCACGACTATCGGCACAATGACTGCTGAGTCCACATCCCACATGTCGACAACCTCGCGAGCCAAGTCAAGATACTTGATTTGTTTTTCTTTCTCGGCTTTCACGAGGTTCTCATCATGCGGGACGGTTATGTCAACAATCATTGCGCGCCGCTCTGATCGATCTACCACCACTATATCAGGCTTATTGGCAACAATAGTCCTGTCAGTGATGATGGATCGATCATAACACAATGTGATATTTCCATTTTCGAGAACTGGGTCGGGCACATACCTGTAGTAAGGCACCTCAGATTCCACAAGGCTGTATTTCAGAGCAAGTTGCTGATGGATTATCCTGGCTACAAGATTGTGTCTATGCAAGTATTTTCCATTAGATAGACGAGAACAACCGGAGATAATATGCCTGATTGATTCTCCCGGCCGGTGACAGGCCCGACAGATGTCAACCGTGCCGTCTTTCACAATAAATCTCCGGTAATTGTTCGTCATCATAACTTCGTCCATAATTACACAGACAAAACCTTATTATTATTATTATTGTCAGCCTGTGATGTCCCACTGCAGGGCAAAGGCCTTCCCACTCTCTTTCAAGTATGAGTTGATAAAATTAAATGAAAACTGATATTTCAAGTGACTACTCTAACAGCGGTCGAAGACCCCACAGAAAAAATATCATCAAATTAATTTCTTTTTTTGTTTTATCATGTTTAGATATCGATACTCATCACTAGCTAATTTAATTTGACCCTGTATTTTTATCGTAATAAACCATAGTAAAAAGTACTAAAATATGTACCAGAGTATGACAAAAATAAAAACACTTAATGTAAAGAACCATCACCTCGAAATATCGACTCGCTCTTGCAAAATTGTATTCTTTTGTTGATAAAACCAGTTCTTGCACTTTCGTCACGACTATAATACCGACGGGATTCTCCAAAGCTTAGTAAGGGTACAAAGTGGTGACACCTCCCATCCTTAGGTGGTCGGGTCAAGGGCCTGATGTTGGGAGCAGTTATCCTCGACACAGCTTGGAAGATCCGAATTCCTATATGTGTTTTATGTAACTTGAAATATAAAATAATTTATAGGGATGAAATTATAAACTTTCTAACTATGACCACTCAGGTATTCGTATGTTCGATAAAATCATTAATTTTATATAAACTGTAATGACTTCTTTGTCTCTTTTTTATTAACTAAATAAATTATGGGTAAATACTTTAAAAAAAAACTTAATTAACGAGAAGTTAGCCCCAAAAAAGAAAATTTAATATATAATGTGACCGATCTATACTACGAACGACCTTGCAAGAAAAAAAAACAAATACAATGTTTTTTTTATTGTTTTATAGGTATATGAAACTAAACAGGCTAGGTAGCCTGTTTAGTTGCGTATACCTACAAATCAAAACAAACAAAGAAAGATACATGCAATATACATAGCCACATATGCATGTAGCTAGGTTTATTCTAGGTAATCTTTCGAAAACATAATGAGAAATGTTGCTTACCAATTCCAAATTACCAAAATAATGTAGGCACGTGGACTTTGTTTACAGACACTTATAAGACTACTAATATCTGTTAAAGACTTTGGTATTTATAAGTGTTAAAATACATTATCACCACACTGTCATTCCTTTCTTTGAAGTGGAAAAAATAAAGATTTAGGTAATTCCTTGAACCTAAACAAGATGTAAATTCTATTGGCGAATTCATATTGATTTCCTCAAATAAATGAATCACATTTCCCAGCAGATATTAGGTTATTCTAATACTAAGAGGATGTCATCGATTCATTGAATTTAATCTTGATAAAAATACCCGTAGCTAATATGAGTCCATATTTCCTTGTTTATGCTTTTTTTTTAAACTATTTGCATAACGTTTTTAAAAACAAAACAAGTTTTTTCAGGGTTCTATTAATTTCCATATGATCCTATTATACCTAATATTGCATTACTATAATTTCATAGGGGGATTAACGTAAAATTATAATTCGCGGACACTAATAATATTACCATAAAGTAGTTTTGCTTACTCACCTTGCCCCATAAGAATTTACTGGCTGGTAATAACGTCATGCCTTATATCCCTCAAAGCTCAGCTTACATATGCAAAGTATACATTAATGTACATACAAGGTGCAGAAACCCGTTTAGTTTAGGTCGGTAACCTTTAATTACAAAATTATAAAACTATTCATACTAGTCAAAGAATGCGTATACAAAGAGGAACTCATGTCGGATCATACGTCAATGACCCATCAACCAAACGGTTCACCGACAAAAAATATTTATTTATGTACAATCAGAAATAAAAGTCAATTACCTCTGCTACTTTTACAAATCATCTAAATTGATACAAAATGATGCGATACATTGGTTTTCACTATTTTATGTAATAGCAAAGAGTTAATTATTGTTCAATATTCTATTACTACATGTTTTTTAAGAATATTTTCAAATAAATTAAGATTTAAACAACTGAAGTGTTAACCGACTTTTGTTGCTGACCGTACCGGCAAATTGGCAATTAAGTTGTAGTGTTCTATAATTAACTGTGCTTTAATTATATATTTGTTTCTCCAGTTCATAAAAGTGAGCAGGTTATTATTAAAAATATACAGTTTATTGTTCTGAGTCATCTAATCATCATCATCATGCCACCTACGTGCCATTCATTTCTACATAATTTTAGGTATTTGAGGAAATGTGGAGCACATCCAAATATTTAACTGATAATTTGCTGCGTTTATTATAAAAGGTCACTCCGAAAAGTCGATATTCTTAAGCTCTCAGTTCACTGCGTTGTAACATACTCAATTTTACACTTTTTTAAAGCATCTACGTTTATTTCCCCAATACCCGGCGTGTATTGTCACACCCACGCCTACTCCGTAGGGAAATAGCAATCCCCGCATTTCGCCATTCGTTTCTAAGAATCATGTAGTATTTTGAGGGACGAGCTTATTCCAAGTAACCGGGCCTATAAATCCAACCGCGTGTTTCTACAAAAAAAAAAAAAACTAATTACAAAAACCCATTATACTTTACCTAACCAGAGGATCGAATCCCCATCACAAGCAGAAGGCACGCGTGCAACTATACTGTCGAGGCAATCTTCAACTTATTCAAAATATTTTTAATAGAAAAGATATTAGAAACATATATTGTAGCAATAGTCCGTTCGATCAAATTGCAAAGTATTTGAAGAAGTAAAAGGTATGATGAAGACCTTACAGACACAAAAGCACACAAAAAAAAATCATGACCGGGAAATCATCGATGTCATGACTAGCCCCAGTGGCGTAACTTTGGGGCCCGTGGCAAGTTCATGAGATAGGGGCCCTCAAACTCAAACTCAAAGTATTTATTTCAATTAAACCAATTACAGGCACTTTTGAATTGTCAAGGGGTCGGTCAGTCAGAAAAATGAAGCTAGTTGCCCATTCCAAAGCGTAGTAGGTACCTAAGGAGAAGAACGGGCAAGAAACTCCATGGACACTCTTTTAAATCAAAATATGGTTACAAAGTATTATTTACATCATTCATGTTAAAAATTATGCATGTGAGAACGATGCAGAACGTTAAAAGCGTCCGTAATGAAAAGTTTAAAACAATCCAAATATTAAATTAGGTTCTCTGCCTTTTCGCCGAAAATTGTTTGCCAGATTTTCACTTGCCAACCAACGTTTCGCAGAATTTTATTTCGCCGAATAATCATTTGCCAACTTATCATATAATTTTGTTTTATTTCCCAACCTCACAGTTACCAACTGTACGTTTGGTCTGCTTTTCATAATGACACTTTTTAAAATGCCAACATTTAAGTAGCAGAATGTTTTAGTTTGCGTAATATTCATTTAGTTGTTTATTGTTTACCAAATCTAGTTGGGTCAAGAAGACGGTATTAATCTTGCACCAAAAGTATGTGTGTTAGATTTCGAAAAAGCTGCAATACTGAGTCTTCGATCAAATTTTAAAGAAATTTATTTACAAGGATGCCATTTTCATTTGGGACAAATTATATACAGGTAGTTATTGTTATTCATTATTTTTTTTACTTTATCTTTAATGTGACCTTTTTTTTTTTTTTTTTTTTCCCTGAGAAATGCTTTATGCATGCCCGCTCGCTCGGGGGGCGAGACGGGGTATGTGGGACTCCTGTCTTTGAACAGTATACCCACTAAAACTCAGCGGTGTTCCCGCATCGCCGTGATGGGAGGGCCGTGGGAAACCGGCTCAGCCTTTACTTCCACAGCCCTCCCGGCGCATGCCCGCCTAGTTGGCGGGCCCCGCATGCCCCCCTGGATGGGGGGCTACGGGAATGGCCGGGAACACCTGGCCATTCCCGTCCGACACTGGTGGAGGCCTGTGCAATACAGGCAAGGGTGCCCCCGCACCCGTTGCCTGCTGGCCTCCACCTGGGAGGAGTCGGAGATGACCGTCAAACTGACGTCTTCTTCGACCCCTCCTCCGCCTTCGGAGCGCCGCCGCGTGAGGATCGTCCTCCCGCGCGCGCTCCGCCGCCTCCTTCTGGGACATGACGTGTTCGCAGAAGGAGGCGACTGCCGCCCAGGACCCCTCGTCCCCCAGCATGGCGTTAACCAGACCGGGGAGTGAGAGGTCCTGTCCGATCACCGCAATGAGACTGCGGCGCGGCTCGGACCACGACGGGCACACCTCGAGGGTGTGCTGCGCACAGTCGTGGCACGACGGCGTCTCCTCCCGTCCGATCCGGTGCAGGTACGATCCGAAACAACCGTGTCCGGACAGCACCTGCACCAGACGGAACGAGAGGAACCCATGCGACCGCTCGAGCCAGTCTCGCAGGACCGGCCCGAGCGCGTCGATGGTTCGGCGGCCGAAGGCTGCGGTGGCGAGGTCCGCCGTCCAATGGACGACGATGGCGTCCCTCGCCTCCCGCCGGACGGCCTCCCGCTCTTCCGGGGCGGGGCGTTCTCCTCTCGCCCTCCGCCCCGCCGTCCATTCGTACACTCTGGCGAGCACCCACGCCTCGAGCTCCCAAGGCGGGGTGCCGGCCAGAGCGCAAGCTGCCGCGGAGCCCACCGTGCGGTAGGCCCGCGCCACCCGCTGAGCTATGGCCCTTTGGGGTGCCCGCAAGGCAGCGGCGTTCTCCCTCCTTTGGAGGGAGTCCTCCCAGATAGGGGCCCCGTACAGGGCCATGCTCTTCAGGATGCCGGCGTAGAGTTGCCGGCATCGGACGCTGGGCCCCCCCAGGTTGGGAAGCAGCCACGACAGCGCCCCCGCAGCCTTCAGCAGGCGCGACGACAGCCCGCTAAAGTGCGGGCCGAAGCGCCACCTGCTGTCGAGTACAAGGCCCAGATATTTCATCTGGGCCTTGACCCCGATTCTGACGCCCTCCACGAATACGTGGGCGTCAGGTGGGGGGCGCTGCCGAGGTCCGTGGAAGAAAACGGCCTCGGTCTTGTGCAGCGCCACCGTTAGACCTAGGCGGCGGATCCTCCCCGCGACCAAGGATCCGCCCGCCGAGGCCAAGTTGGCCGCCTCCCTGAAACTCCCCCCCCGGGCGGTGAGGAGAGTGTCGTCCGCGTAGCAGACGACACTCGTGCCTCGGAGGAATCTTTAATGTGACCTAACCTAACTTAACTGTTTCCTGTTGACCTCATGAAAAATAGTAAATAAATACCTTTGTTTAAATCAGGTAGTACATCAGACCCTACAAATTGTAGACCTATTTCTGTATTACCTACCTTTAGTAAAATTTTTGAGAAATTAATTTTAGACCAAATGCAAAGACTTTTTAATAGACACAAATTATTACATAGCAAACAGTTCGGTTTTACAAGGGGTCGTTCAACTACTGATGCCGGGTGTTGAACTTTTAAAACATATTTATAATGCATGGGAAGATAAATGATTGTTGATAAACGGTTATATCAACAATCATTGCGCGCCGCTCTGATTGATCCACCACCACTATATCAGGCTTATTGGCAACAATAGTCCTCTCAGTGATGATGGATCGATCCCAGTAAAATATGATATTTCCATTTTCGAGTACTCGGTCGAACACATAGTACGGCACCTCAGATTCCACAAGGCTGTATTTCAGAGCAAGTTGCTGATGGATTATCCTAGCTACAAGGTTGTGTCTATGCAAGTACTCTCCGTTAGCTAGACGAGAACACCCGGAGATAATATGCCTGATTGATTCTCCCGGTCGGTGGCATGCCCGACAGATGTCAACCGTGCCGTCTTTCACAATAAATCTCCGTTAATTATTATGCCTTGGCCATCTTTTGTGATTTGTCCAAGGCATTCGATTGCGTTCTTCACGAAACGTTAATCAGAAAACTCCACCACTACGGAATCCGGAACCCTGCCCTGGATCTTGTTACTTCGCACTTGAGTAAGAGGATTCAGACATTGACGTTAATGGAAAAAGATCTCCTGGATCTATAGTAACAATGGGAGTCCCACAGGGCTCAATTCTTGGTCCTTTCTTGTTTCTTATTTATATAAATGACTTGCCGTACCTCATAAAGGATAATCATGATATAGTGTTGTTTGCAGATGACACTTCACTTTTGTTTAAACTTAAACGTCAGCAGCAGGTTACTGACGACGTAAATAGCGCGATCTCTAAAGTAGTCAATTGGTTAAATGTTAATAATTTACTTTTAAACGAGAAAAAAACCAAATGTTTATAAGGGGCGAAGAATTGAATCCTGAAGACAGCATAGTATTCTTGGGCACAACTTTGGATGCTAAGCTTCAGTGGGGTCCACATATAGATAGATTGTCAAAAAAGCTAAGTTTCGCAGCATACGCTGTTAGAAAAATTCAGCCCGTTTAGTTTACTTTAGCTATTTTCATAGTGTAATGTCGTACGGTATTCTATTGTGGGGAATGCCGCTGATATTCAGACTATCTTTGTTTTGCAGAAGCGAGCTTTTCGATCAATTTATAAATTAAGTCCGATACACTCGCTCAGAGACAAATTTAAAAGGATTAATGTTATGACTATACTTCTCAATATATTTATGAAAATCTTTTATATGCCCATAAAAATATAAAACTGTTTAAAAATACAGTGATATCCATGATATAAATACTAGTGTGACTGTTCCTAAATTACCCTAGGCTGATAAAATTTTCGTTTTTCCTAATTATGTGGAAATGACAGGGAAAGGAGTCGGTTTCCCTTTCGGGGAAGAACAGTACCCCGCCTCCGTACTGTTCTGTAGGGCTCGGCTCCAGACTGGACACCCTTCCACCGATATAGATTAAATGAATTCCAAATATGAAGAAGTCCAGTGCCTTGTCTCATCAATAGACCAAGGAAAGGATTGAAGGAAATGTTAAATAAAACTTAGGAATTCATAGTTAAGAACATAGATTGAATGTGGTTTTAGAAAGCTAGTAATAATAGAGGGATGCAAAGTATATTATTATTATTAAATTGTGAGTATCCCATACGCTAGCGTAACAGGTATTTGATCAGTCGTTACTCACACGATACCTCACCTCTACACCCGTAGTACTCAAAGCAACACTTCCATATAGTGACTCAAGCGGCTTTTCAGTGGCATTGCGTCGTCATCGTGCTCTTTTGAAGACATGGCCCCTAGCAGTTCTTTCGAACTGATAAACGTGACGAAGCGGCTTTTCCTGCGGCAACCAAGCGACCGTCCTTGTCTGACTATGGAGCGGCTAGTTCCAGCGGCATTGCGTCGTCAACATCCTCTTAAGGAGACATGGTCCCTATCAGTCCTTGGACTGGATATAAGATAGATGTGGCTACCCTAACCCCTGGAAGTTTACCCTTTGCACAACAAACATATCTGCAAGACACGTGTTCATGTCAGTCTGACCGAATTATTGGTCTGAGATAAAGAATTCAATATTCAAGAATTACTAGACAATAGAGTTGAGATTCGAAACTCGAAACCAATCATATAACAGAGTTTTGAATAATCTCTCTTAAGGCACTATTATTGGCCGGAGGCAACGAACACAGCGTTCAAGAATTATAGTACTAGGATTTACTAGATAATAGATCAGAGTCAAAAATTAAGAATTATTAATTAAGAGAGTCGTGGATCAACTCTCTTGAAGGTCTACAGACAGCCCCAAAGCTGCCACCCTTCACCACTTCCTAGTGTGTTGGGCGGGAGAGAAGAAGTGGCGCAACAAACTCTCCAGCAACACTTCTCTGTCTGATTAATTATAAAAACTTTAATAACGCTATCAGCCCGGGATAGTTATTATAATGAAGGACTCACCCAAACACACCAACAAACACACACACACACCACTTTAAATACTAGATTAGTTAAATCTGGGCTCCAACCCAACTATATTTAACTTAATAACTTATACTCGCTATTTCGCGACAGCCCACTTGGACATAGCCTCCCGTAATTCCCTAAATCTCCTAACTTAACTAGGCTGGACTAAGAAATCCGTCTCCTATAGCGGTTCGACATCGAGTGCCCTGCCTTCTTCCATACGTCCCCTTTTTTTTTTTTCTGGTGGGAAATCATCAAATGACCGCTCCCGCTCTGGGTGGAGCGGAAGGGAGTGTCAGACTCTTACTGACTAAAACCCACCCATGTTCCTTCCTTCGCCCTTTATGTTCCGGGGTAGCGGTAACCCTTTCGGACAATCCCGCTGACCCGGCAAGCTTCGGCCCTAAGGGGCCCCTCGTTATGCTGACATCTCTTTGAGATGCGCGTGGAACACTTAAGCGCCGTCCGGCACGGGCCTGGTCCTGATCGGGCGGTGAGCTACTCATTGCTCTCCGCCCGCAGGCCCGCGCCTACGGTGACCGGTAGTCGTCACGCGACTCCCGACGCCCGGAGCGTCTCCCGCGGCGGCTGGGACGGGGGGCTCTCTCCCTCATCTGTCCCGCCACCTCCTTCGCTAGCATGACTGCTTCGCAGAAGGAGGCGACTGCCTCCCACTCCCTCTCGCTCCGGACCATGGCTTGCACCAGGGCCGGGCGCGAGAGGCCGCCGCCGCTGCCGATCGCCTCTACGAGGACACGGCGGTGCTCCGCCCAAGCGGGGCAGACCTCCACCGTATGCTCCACCGTGTCCTCTGGGCGATCCTGGCAATGGTGACACCCGGGCGTTTCCTCCCGCCTGATGATGTGCAGGAACCTCCCGAAACTTCCGTGTCCGGTGAGGACCTGCGTCAGGCGGTAGGTGAGGGCGCCGTGGCGCCTCTCTAGCCACTCCTCAAAGAGGGGTCTTATCGCCGCTATCGCGGCGTGCCCTGCGCTGGGTTGCGACAGTCGCTCTTTCCATGTCGCCATGAGATCGAGCCGGAGGTCCGTCCGCTCCGCAGCAATTTGCCGCGGGAGCGGACTTTCCCCCCGGCGTAGTGCCTCCGCGCGCCACTCATACAAGCGCGCGAGGACTATC
Source organism: Apamea monoglypha (assembly GCA_911387795.2). Taxonomy (NCBI): domain Eukaryota; kingdom Metazoa; phylum Arthropoda; class Insecta; order Lepidoptera; family Noctuidae; genus Apamea; species Apamea monoglypha. The sequence continues at coordinate 10,702,403 of OU426918.1, forward strand.
GCCTCCAGATCCCATGGCGGCAGTCCGGCAAGGAGGCTTGCCGCCTCGCGCGAGATCGTGCGGTAGCCCCCGATGAGCCTTACGGCTACCACCTTCTGGGGCGCGTTCATGTAGTGGGCGGCTCGCCGCCGCAGTGAACGCGCCCACACCGGGGCCCCGTATAGGGCCATGGACCGCACGACCCCCGCGTAAAGCCTCCGGCAGGAGGCGTTTGGCCCCCTAAGGTTGGGCAAGAGCCGCTTGAAGGCGGCCCCAGCCCGTTCCAGTTTGGGGGCCAAACGTCAGAAGTGCTCGACGAAGTTCCACCGGCTGTCCAGGACCAGACCCAAGTACTTCATCGTCGTCTCGATGCCGATGTGAACCCCTCCTACCGTTAGTGGGGATCCCGGTGGTGGCGCGTTCCGGGGCCCATGAAACGCCATGGCCTCGGACTTGTGCAATGCCACCTCGAGACCCAATTGCCGGATCCTCTCCACGACTATCGCAACCACGCGTGTCATCGCGTCGGCCGCCGCCTGATGCGACCTCCCCTGCGCCAGGACCAGCGTGTCGTCAGCGTAGCAAACCACGCTGACGCCATCAGGGAGGTCGGCCCGCAGCACCCAGTCGTAGCCGATGTCCCACAGGAACGGCCCCACAACCGATCCCTGCGGGACACCGCACGACATCTCTCGCCGGTGCCACTCCCCATCGCGACCGGGGTAGGTGACGGCTCTGTCCGTCAGATACGCCTCGACTATCCATACGTCCCCTCACAATTCCTCCAAAATACCACGCCTGGCTCAGCCCCCTATCCCTTTTTTTGTTTGTAAGATTTCTCAACTGTCTCAAGGGCTCTTTCTCACACCTTGGGTCCGTAGGCGTGAGAAAGAGCCCTTTTATGCTCAACAGATGTGGGGGCTCGTATTCCGTTGCATAAAAGGTCTCAATGTTCTTAGAATTCGTACAAAATATTGCATTTTAAATGACGTAAAGTATCGCTTTTTACTGATGACTCGCCATAATTTCCGGTCTGTTTCCCATAAAGTATAAATGAAATAGGTTTTTAAGAGTTTCAACATTGTTTTACTATTTTAAAGAAATAGGATATTTTATTATTTATTAGGGTGACGTGTCAAGCTGTCAGCCCGTAAAATTGAGATTTAATGCGCTTTCAAGAGGGCCCATATCGTGGAACAATGTTAAAATAAGAATTTAGAATAAAACATTTTGTTATTAAATAGGAACAAGTGACAGAAAGTCACACTAGGAACAAACACAAATTTGTTGTACCTACAACAAGACTCACGAAAATAGGTCGCTCGTTCTTATGCCAATGTATACGCTTTTATAATAAAGTTCCAAGCCCCGTTCAAGATCTAAGCCTTAATAAATTCAAATCATTAATTAAACGTAAGTTGTGCCAGAAAGCCTTTTATACCGTTAAGGATTATATCGAGGACAAACAGGCTTGGGATTAAACTGCTTCCAATTTTTACATATTGAATGTTTTTATTGTTTTTCGGTTTTGTTGTTGTTTTCTTTATATACACTTTGACATTAATTAATTTTATATATACAATGACATTTGCTTTGTAAAGTATTCTATTATTTTAATTATTGTGAATGTGAAGACTATGTGGGTCATTTTATTTTTATTATTTTTTATTTTCTCTCTGTTCTGTTAGTTTTTGTCATGGTCTGGCAGTTTGAGTAATTAATGTGGCCTACCGAAATGTCCTTTCTTTGGTATTATTCGTCGAATCGTTGAGCTCCTTAAGTTTTGAGTTGAACTGCACGATTTCTGACAAATGCGTGCACTGACTAGACAGGTCCTCTCAATCTGTGTGGTTCTTTCCTCAAAAGACCATCTCAGACACCGATCTACATGGTCTTCATATGATCTGACCAAGATTATGTCTGGACTTTAAAAGAGACTGTGACCTCTGAGTTTGTTTCGGCCTTTCTTCTCAGACTAGTCAGATAGGAAACGCCAAACTCATCTAGTTTTAAAATATGATTGACGTTAAAAGTGTTTGTACAAACCTACTTACAAATTAAAATAAGTCACTGAAGATTCAGCCTGACGAAATAGAATATTATTCACTCGACCTGGAACCAGAGGGGCAATTCTCGCAATTTTAAGAACGTTCACAATCTGATTTCTCTCAATCTGTCAAAAAATCCTCTAATTTCCCTACATTTTTGACAAGTGTTTAACATTGATTGTCGCCGAGATGAGATTGCGACTAGATTTTGGACGTTTTTAATTACGGGAATTGGTCTTCTGATTTGTCACTGTAATAAAAGAAACCAGTAATGTGTTTCGTTTCAAAATATCCGTGAATTTATGTCCTCTCAATTTTTTTAGAATAATAGAATTTCTGTGTGCAAAATCAAGTTTATATAGCTTTTTTTTTTAAAGCACGTTGATAACGTTAGCTATCTTCCATCCACAAAAAAAAACAAATTAAACTGTAGTGAACCTTTATGTTATGGATTAGAAGTGGATGTCGCACCCAAGAGAGATACTCTGAAAGGAGAATGGCAGAAGTTCAAAGAACGCTGGCATTAAACTTTTTTATGGTAATTAAAACAGCGTATTGTCTTTGAAAACGAGAGTGAATAACAGTATGAATTTAAAACTCTTGCTACTGAAAGAAATAACTATATATTTTTTCCTTTTTTAGCCTGCAGCTGACGTCATTAAGCTGCAACTGCATAAAATATTCGAGGCCAAGTCAGCATTTTTGAACATTTTAATATAAATCCTTCAGATGCAGATTGCAAGTTACCTTACTTGTATTATAATGATAATGTGGCCCATCTTACAATAATAATAAATATGGATGTGTTACGTGTATATAATGTTAATCCAATGCAAAAGTGTTATATTTACCCCATTTATGGATCGTACCTACTATCTAAAGGTCTCAACCATCATCATCATTCTCCTGCCCTTATCCCAATTTATTTGGGGTCGGCGCAACATGTCTTTTTCTTCCATACTTCTCTATTAGTCGTCATCTAAAGGTCTCAACCATTCAATCTATAATTTATAGCGAATCGCTTGAGTGACATACTTTTTTTTCCACGGTGTCCTCCTCTGCCGCTTACGGCGGGAACACGGGCACGCGTTAGCACTCATCCGTGAACCCGCCGCGGCTGTCCGTCACCGGACACTGCTCTGGGGAGTACTCCCCATCACCTACTGACATATTAAACCGTACCCGGTTCTACTGAAAACCGGCCCCAAAATATTTGCGAATATGTAATCATGATTTTATTAAGATGATAATAAAATTACAAACTTGTAATTATGCATAAATTACCCTGAATAAAAATTTTGACAATTTCTAAATCGTTGTAATGCACGTCAATCGACATCTAGCATAATCACCCTGTAATGTTCCTACTGCTGGGACTCAGGCCTCCTCTCTTCGAGAGGGAGGGCTGCAAACGCGGGCCCAGTTCCGGTTGGTAGATGTGACACGTCTTCAAATTTTGGTTCTGGGACATACATTCCGGTTTTGAGAGCAGTGGTGATGAAATTATTTACACAACGTAAATCGCCTGCCAGGGTTTGAACCCACGACCTACAATTCGTAAGGCGGAGGCCGTTAAATCTACATCTATAAGGTTTTAATCATAAACTTCTCAAATAAATGAAACAAACCCAATAACAAGTAGCATCTTTATTAAACTTATTCAGGACAGGTACAGCGTAGTGTATTGCTTGGGTGCATATGTAAACTTATTTACCCTAAAAATGTATGAGGAACCATTGGACTAGATTTACCGGGGAATGTGAGCACCCGAGGGGACGAAACCGTTCTCATCAGCGGTGTAGTCTACTCTGTAGGTGACACCGTCGGGGCCGACGTACTCGTAGAATCCCTTAACCCTGATTCCGTCATTTTCGCTGTCGATCTGCTCTAGTTTACCGGCTTCCTCAGCGAGGATCTTGTTCTCGGTTTCATAGAGGTAGTGGTAACCGTCGGGTTTTACATCGGTTTCTTGGCGGATGATACTGTATTTGTAGTCGTAACCTGAACCAGAAGCAGAACCAGATCCTTTGCCGTATGCGCCAGAGCCTGAGGAGCCAGAGCCGGAGGCAAGGCCGCTTGATAGACCGCCGGAACCGGATTTCCTGGATCCGCTGGCTAGACTGCTAGCCACTGCGCTAGCCAATCCGCTGCCAAAACCGCTGGACTTGTCACCGGTGTAGAAGCCTCCAGCTGAGCCACGGTCTCCACGGTCACCGCTGTGGAATAATCAGTTAAGTAAGGCCAACATCGTAAAAATAATCAAGTGTCGTCATTAACTTTTAAATATTTAAACATATCTAATTAACACCTGTTAATTTATGATTGACCTATCCAATAATTTGATAATTTAATACATCACACTAAAAATTTACTTCTAACCTGTATAATATAATGATACAATCTTTTTCCTTATTTCAATTATGTATAATCGGGCTTCTGCTACACAGTAATGGTACATAGTTATCTCTAAACAGCTTTTTCACGACAGTGAGCATTTAAAATTAATCGAGCTACCTATTCATGTTTTTCCAGTTACTGGAACCGACTATTTTGAAATTCTTAAGTCTAACACAGTACAACTTGCTGGTTTATAATTACAACCTGTTGTTAAAACACCATGAAAATGTTATTTACTCACTTGTAAGCACCGCTGCCATCAGGCCTGTAGCGGCCAGCATCGTCACCACCGCTGTAGAATCCACCAGCACCGCCAGCGTTGCCAGATCCCTTGTAAGCACCACCGGGACCGCCCGCTGATCCAGATCCGGTGTATTGACCACCAGAACCACCGCGGTCACCACGGTCACCGCTAAACAATACAACATGTCATGGTAAGAAAACGTCCCAGATTGATAGGTAGGTAAGTAACTTTTTGAACTCAGATTCCAGAGTTACATTCAAAAATACAGTAATTTATACGAATGCACGTTTGACAGACAAATCGAACCGAATTCAGCAAATTGTTGCCAAACCTGGATGAATTCCATTTTTGTTTTATATTGCTGTTATACATTTGCGGATTAACAATAAAAAAATAACAACTTAATTTTACTGTCAAGGTAAAAATGGTGAAAGAAGTTAGTTAATTTAATCCCACTTGGATTAGAAAAAATCCCATATTGGGGAACCTAATGTATGACGAAGCAACAATATTCTCCAGCAACTGTTGCTTATTAGCAATCAAGAAGCAGCTTACGAACCGAAGTTATTTCGCCTATACAGCCCAATTGCAACCAAATATGCAAAATTAATATCCACTTACTTGTAAGCCCCAGAGTTGTCGGGTACGTATCTGCCAGAGTTGTCGTAGATGCCGGGGTCGTAGCGTCCCGCGCTATCGCGACCTGAGGCGTCGTACCGCGGAGCAGCGGTAGTGTAGTACCTCAAAGGCGTAGCCTTAACCACTAGGGGTGTCCGCCGGGTCGTCGCACTAAACGAAAAGGGGTTGAAGGCAGCCCTGGGCAATAAAACAGATTCATGTTAAACATATATTGCATATAAAAATTGTTCGCGTTGCATGCGTTGAGGCGTGGTTAGAATGCAGTTGCTCTTTCAATGTCTTAAAAGTGTGAAAGATGTCTGCTACATAAACTATTTCGAAGGTGGTGGTTTCGCAAAAAATTTAATGTGAGGATTCCCAATACAAAAATTGTCAACAAGGTACGTAAAAATGTTGTGTAGAATGTATATAATTCGCTCCTTCGCGTAGTATATGTATTCTCTAATGAGTTAATATTGAATTGATACACTTTTGTGAAAATTGCGAAAATAAATAGTATATTTTTCAGTACTAGCAAGTTTGTTGTATATTATTTTTAGTTCACTCTAGTGTTGTGACACTTCATATAATAATCCTTAAATATTTTTCAAACCTCTGCTAACAAATCAAAAGGGAAGGTTTTAATAATAAATAGTATAAAAAATCCAGTAATTACCTTCCAGTTTCAGCCGCAAGGGCCACTGTCATAGACAGACAAATAACCTGAAACAAATATACAAAACATAATACACAGCAGTTGCAACAAATTAAGTTATTTATTAAAATATCAATACTAAAAATCAAAGATCTGACATTAATAACTCATAAATTAAATTAATGCTTTATAATATCCGTAAAACTTTATTAACTGAGTGTTTGTCATAAGCTGCATACTAATGGCGAATCAAAGCCATGCACCGATGGCATAACATATCACTTGACACTTACCAAAAAGCCGCGCATTTTCGTTGTCATCAAGCGAACTTAACTACTTGAATGTGCTCTTCTATAGATCAATGCCTATTTATACCTTTTTTATCTAATTTAATAAGGTTCCTCTGTCCAGTTCGTCTTATTTATAATGTGTCGCTGACGCTAATTCATTAGCCAACGTTTCTCAATCTTTGGGTATCATCTTCGTTGATTAATTTAGTAGCTGCGATAATTTGTGATACGAATCTTTGAAATATGGCCGTTTGTTGGTAAACTTTTACGCTATAGCTAGTTGTTGTAGGTACTATTCGGCAAGCCTTGACTTTATACAGATCCCGTGCTATCTTAAATTTGAATCGTACATAATATACGATATTTTGAATTAGTCATTGAAACAAGTATGTGTCTTAACTGAGTGTCATCAGGGCAAATAATAATAACTCTAAATATCCTAAGTGTTTTTTTTTCAGGATAAATTAATATTTTATTTATTTAGTGAGAGTGAAAATATGCAGTTTTATAAATGTAAAAAGGCAATTATTCAAACCCAATATCCTATAGAAAGCCTGTTACAAACTTAATCACTTCACAGAACTTGGACAAACCCAATTCACAAGTGTCAATTCTAGGTGTGGTGCGTAACGAAGAAGCTTCTTATGGCATTAGAGCTTAAATATTTCTTCGTTCATAACAAAATATTTCAATTAATATCCTTTATTTCACTTAAATACTTACAAATTACATTTTTCAGTATCTTTGTAATCATTTTTTTCAACCAAGGGTTCCTCCACAGGTTCCAACCAGCGTGTGATAGATATTGAACTTAAACTTCTTGGTACAAAAAACACAAATACGTTAATTTCAGGAGGACAATTCAAGACAATGTCAAGACTCAGTCAAAGTTTATTCGGCTTTAGATTTGGGGATAAAACCACAGCAGAAACAACCTATTATTTAAATTAACCCAAAACATAAAACGAAAAAAATGCGCAATGGTAATTAGTTAGGTAGTAAGTTTTATGAGTTTTTAAATTATTTTTACGTCGAAAAATAAAAATAAGCTATGAAAATTATATGTTGTTAAAAAACTCTTAACGAAATACAGACGCCAGCAGGTCAAGCTACCCGAAACTGTCAAAATTTTCCAATCAACCTTAAACCTTAATGCTTCATGGATAAAGTTGAAAATCTATTAAAGAAATTTGACAGATTGTAGTAGCTTGATGTGCTGGCGTCTGTACTTATCCATTTCAGTTTACTTTTTAATAAGACATGCATTTTTCTGTTTGGGAGCTTTAGCTATCGAGCGGGAGCTACTGATATATGACAAATCAACCTTTTTTTCCCGGGGAAAATCTCGATCCTAAATCCTAGCCCTTTTGCTTATAAAATAATGTTTTTGACGTTTCAACGTCTCTTAACTTTTAGCAACGTTTCTATGTAAAGGGGTAGGAGTTTTAGTGTAAAAAAAAAACAAAATTCTAGAATTTAAGACTATAACAAGTTGTTGTATGGGAGATTTGCCTTGGAAGGTTGTACATGCTTGGTAATAAATAAATAATTGGTATTTATCGGAAAAGTAAAGGCATACCTTTCGGGTTTGAGAATGTAGTCAATCTTTTTGAAAAACTTTTATCTTCAAACTACGTAAAATAGTAGCAATTTACGTCGGGAGATATCATATAATATATCAAATTTAGCCGCTTCTAATCAAACTGGAAGGTAAACCTAACATCGTCTGACATGAGGCCATGCCATTTCCCAAGTATGTCATACTACTCAGTAGGTAGCCAGTCTAACCAGATGCATTTTAATATCAGTATTTTATGGCAGAACAGCAGTAAGTAATGGTGATGATTTTAAAATGTATGACCTCTTGTTTTCTAGCAAACGTGTTGTAATTATATTAATGGTAAGCAATAATTGCAGGTGATGTATTGTCTTATTGCAGTGGGTTAATTTGCATCCGTGCAACTAAGAAGATTGTGGTTGATCGATTGACTGCCTGAAAACAATCGATGAACACGGTCGATTGGCAGACTGCATGATGCATGGTGGATTGTTCAATGAAAACACTCGATGCGACGTCTATTATTTTGAACCTTATGCTTTTCACCACACCGGATGAGTCCTTAATATGTTGTCGGTCGTCATCGACTAACTGCAACCAGATTGGTTTGCACGTTTATAGTGTCAGGGTGTGATACAGATGACGGCTGCGGCAATGACGTACAAAAGCCGATTTAAGAGTTTTAGACTACGCAGTGAAGAAATAATCTCGCGTTACATTCATGGAGGATTTGTGACTAGACAACAGATATAGAAAGATATAACTAAAAAAAATTGAATGGTAAAGTTCAAAAAGCAAACTATTGGAGGTTCAAGAGAAGGAGCAACGCGGAGTAACAATGAGCATCTAGATGCTGACAGATGCGCGATGCCACATTAGTTAACTGTTTTCGTGTAAATTAAAATTGTGAAACGTATTCTCAAAATTCTTCAAATATTAGACAGCAAAATACATAGAAAAGTAAGCTATCTAATTTTCCCTTACTACAGTTCACACCGACTTTCTTTATTTTTAAATAAGAAGATAACAAAAAAAAAATTTGGTTACTGGACAGTTGCAGTTTGAGAAACTTTTTTGTATACTAATTAATGATATGCTCTAATAAGATCCAAGACCCAATACTGTAACATAGATGAGCATACGTTGATATACTGCATCATCATTGTCACCGAGGCCAATATTAATTCAATGTCGGTAGTTAAAATCGATAAAATTACAATATAAACTAGTTTTTTTTTTATTTCCTGAAAATCGTCTTTGTTAATATATTGTTTTTTGTTGTTAAAATGTTACTAATTGCGTATTTTATAAAATAATACAAGGAATTATAAACTGGTAACAAAATATACTTCCTGGATTTTATAAAAGCTTGCAACCAAAATAGATCATAGTGCCTATTTTTACCCCGAAACAGACATGTGGGTAGATTTAAAATTACAAACTAAATTTACAAAGTTGCAAAAAGCAACAACTACCCGTAATCTTTGACATAGATACTATTTGTACTATTTCTTATTAATTCATTAAGTTTGGTGCGTAAACAGTAGTCCTAAGCAACCATTCATCATAACTGTACGCCTAGTAATGGCCTATTACGAGCTCTTATTGAGCTATTATGTTAATATTAAGGTTTTTTTTACTTGAATGAGTCTCTATTCATGTTTGAAGAAACTTCTCATCGTTTCTTAATGAAGCAACTTATTTTTATTTATTGATTTAAGATTTTATTGAGAAAGTTAACTTTGGCATACTTAGACAATTCATGTTCTCAGGACAGATTCAGAAATATTTGTTTTAAAATCATACATTTGTGTACCTTATTAGCCTAATTTTTTGACCCTCTCAAACATTATTTGGGTACGTAATTTTTTACTACCTAAGTAGATAACTATTTTGAAATTATGATAATTCTGATTTTTATGAACGCTTGATTTAACCAACCAATGAATTAGCTCATGGCTTTAAATAAAAGTTGTTTTAATATTTTCTATGTATAGTAACAAAGCTGAAGAGTTTGTGTTTGTTTTTGTTATTTTTGCATCTAGGTAGGTATACCAGTTATAATAAAACTGAACAGTTTTGGACTCTGAACCTTTTTTCTTTTTTCTGGGTGGGAAATCATCATATGACTTCTCCCGCTCTGGGCGGAGCGGGAGGGCGTGTCAGACTTTTACTGACTAAAACCCACCCGTGTTCCTTCAGTTGCCTATGCCAGGGGTCACGGTATCTCTTTCGAACAACCCGCGGCCCTGGCAGGCATCGGCCCTAGCGGACCCCGTCAGTTCGTGCTCTTTGAGGCGCGCATGGAACACAACCCGCCGTCGACTCTGGCCTGGTCCTTGCCGGGCGGCGAGCTGCCCATTGCTCGCCGCCCGCAAGCCTGCGCCTACGGTGGCCGGGAGTCGGCTGGTGACTCCCGACGTCCAGGGCGTCTCCTGCGGCGACTAGGGGCGTGAGGGCGCAGACATTGCCTCTCCCTCACGCGCTCCGCCTCCTCCTTTGCGAGCATTACTGCTTCGCAGAAGGAGGTGACGGCTTCCCATGCACTCTCGCTCCGTACCATGGCCTGGACCAGGGCCGGACGCGAGAGATCGCCGCCGCCGATCGCCGCCACGAGGACGCGGCGGTGCTCCGCCCAAGCCGGGCAGACCTCCACAGTATGCTCCACCGTATCCTCCGGGCGATCCACACAGTGGTGACACCCTGGCGTTTCCTGCCGCCTTATCCTGAACAGGAACCTCCCGAAACAACCGTGTCCGGTGAGGACCTGCGTCAGGCGGAAGGTGAGGGCGCCGTGGCGCCTCTCCAGCCACTCCTCAAAGAGGGGACTTATCGCCGCAATTGTGGCGTGCCCAGCACTGGGTTGCGACAATCGCACTCTCCATGTCGCCATGAGATCCCGCCGGAGCTCTATCTGCTGTACCTTGATTTATCGCAGCAGCGGAGTTACGCCCCGCCGCGGTTTTGCCTCCTCTCGCCACTCCCACATGTAGGCGAGGACTTTTGCCTCCAGGTCCCATTGCGGCAATCCGGCAAGGGACTCTGAACCTTCCAGTCGGATTAAAAAAATATTTTTTGCATTTGGTAGATTCTTGAGGAAGGCTATTTAACATCTGTCACGTCTCGTCACGTCACGACTAGGTCCCTAGGGAGTCGAGCAAAGAGAAAAAAAGTCAGAAATAACGCTAAGCAAAAACTAATAGCGCGGGCAGGCGATGCGATGCGACGGAAATTTCAATTTCACGCGGACGAAGTCGCGGACAGAAGCTAGTTTCAATATAACTTGTAAATGAGAATTAATAAAACTACTCTCATTAATTTATTGACGTCAAACATTCTTCGGTGAAGTTGCGTAACCCGTAAAGGCTATTTTAAATTCATGTTTTGGGTTAATTTCAATAATAGGCGGTTTCTGCTGTTGTTTTGGGTTCTTGGATGATAGTAATTTATTAAAAGACAGGCTCAAAGTGCGAAAGTAGCCCTGGTGGTTAATTTGCTCGGCTGAACTCTGCTCCTTATAGAGGAACAAGTTATCTGAAGTGTATTTTATATACCTACTACTTTATAGTACCTTTGTCAAACTAATTTAAACTGTCAACAGCGCTCGCTTACTCAAAACCTAACAATATGAACATCCACAAAATAAAAAACAAATAGTTAATCGGAAACACACCCGCCACCAAACTCGCACTGGGCCCGCGTGGTGGTTTACGACCCGCTCCTCACAGAGTGGAGTACTGCGTCCCAGCAGTGGGAACATTATAGCCATCGGAAGAATGATCCCCAAATAACGACTAACGGACAGCCAGGGTTATTTTGCCTACTGTACCTAATATTAGCAGGATTATGTCATAGGTCAAACTTTTGCTCTTTTTAATAAATATAATCCTTGCTAAACCAATACCTAACGTTTAAAATGTCACTTATTTTATTGATACTTTTATTAATCAACATAATATTTACATAATAAAAATAAGCTAACATTTAAAATAATAATATTATGTACAGTAACGCTCGAAACTCCAGTAGCATGCTAAGGACTACATTGCTATGAACTGTGCGAGCACGATACAGCCAGTGCGTGTGCGTGTATGAGTGAAATAACATTATATTTCTGTTGCATTTAGAATTCGCATCATAGTGGCGACATGTTCTTACAATTGCATTGCTAAAATTCGCGTAATTGTAACATGTGCTGGTAGCTGTTTGGGCTAAGCAGTGGATTCACGATCAACGAAGACTGAGTTCGAGTCTTAATTACAATGTGTGGCTATTTTTTGTTTCTTTAAAACCATAATAATATTAGTATTTTAAGCAAAAACTCGTTAGGTAATATTTATGTTTATTTATAATGTACTCATGCTTATTATTTATTTATGAGAAGTTAAATATTAGTTATTGTATTATTACTTAACTATTTATGTGATTATGTATTTAATTTATCTTTTCGGTGTTGGAAGGTGAAAATAAAAAAGTCGTGCTGAATGATAATAAAAATCTGTATTCGTTTTATTTATTTATATAATTAACAAACTTTTATGAGAATTGTGACGTCACATTCCTGCCTATTTAAAAGTAGTTCTGTTGTTTTCCGTTCATAAGATTTTTTGTTGTATACCCACAATAAAAATAACAAGGAAAGGATATTACATTAACACAAATATAATTGTTGATACCAACTTATTATAGGTATCTGTATTAAGCAGAGTTTATTGAAAACTAATATATGATTTAGACTTTATGAACATGTTTTTTATTATGTAACGTCACAATGAATGTATTGAGGTTATAGCTTAAGTGTTCATTTTCTTGGCGAAAAGAATATTGAAACTAAACCTCAAATAAGATCATTAACTAATTACGGATATAAAATAGGTATTACTAAATATTTAGTTACACCGTCTAATTATTAAAACCAAAACATCTAAATAGGTTATTTGGGTATAGGATATTTGGATACAGGTTATAGGATATTTGATAAATAATACAATTGTCTTGGACAAATGTTACTTGTGTCTCATCAGCTAGGTAAATATTGCGCACAGTAGGTAGGATGACATCGTCTTATACTTCTACATAAGTAGAACTATTGGCGCGTGGAGGAATAAAAGCCAGTTCTCCTGGCCCTGCGGCACTCATCCATCCCCACATATTAATTGTAATTCGCCTGAGTATGTATTACGTTTATATCACACCAGCGATTGTTATCCTTGCGCCACAAATGAAGCCTACCCTTTTGACTAGATTTGAATGTCTTTTCATCAGAAAATATGGTAGTATTCCAGTCAAAATCTAAATAGTCCCGTTCGAAACGTAATCGTTCTTGTTTATGTCTTTCTGTCAAGAAAGGCTTTTTAGCTGGTCTTCTGTGATGCAAGCCTTCAGCGTGGAGAGCACGGCGAACAGTTTGTAATGAGGTGTCGAATAATACCGCAAACTGTTTAGTTGGTGTGAAACCATTTGTTTCATACTCGCCCACCATATGTCATCGCTGCACCTCGCTAATAAGCGACGGCCTTCCACTTCGCTATCGACTAGCAAGGCTACCCTCTTCCTCATATCTCTTGATCCAGCGACTTACAGTTTTCCTATAAAACAAAACAAAAATAATATTAGGCAGCTATAATAAAATACTATAGTGACTTCATTTTTATATAATATAGGTATAATAATATTTATTTAATATAATATTAAAATATTAAAACTCTGCATTTATAAATCCAATCAAATTATTGATTTAAAAAACATTTAATCCATATGCCAGTAAATAATCTTAAGTAAAATTTCAAATAAAAGTTTAAGTTACAATTCAAACCAAACGACAACATACGGACGCCAGCACATCAAGTTACTACAATCTGTCTTTATTTAAGAGATTTTCAACTTTATCGCTAAAGCATTAAGGTTCAAGGTTGATTAGGAAAATTTGACAGTTTCGGGTAGCTTGATCTGCTGGCGTCTGTACATTCCGATCAAGTTAACTATTCATAAAACTCATGTTTGCCTCACAGAAATCTAAATTCTTTATTTAATTTTCTATGATCTACCTTTCTAACTTTACGAAATCTGTGAACAAAGCGAACAAGATAAATAATAATTATATTTCTGTCCCATTACTTCCAATCGAGTAAAAACTTACAAAAAGCGATGTGCACGTGATTGTTGCTGCGTGAGATTTGAAAACTGATTCACGCATCTATCTGCACGCGCTTAAACGCTAGGTCGTCTTGACTCATAATTATTATAACGTTGAAATTGTGAACTACAATCACTTATTGACGACAATGTGTTTATTTTCTTGAAACTAGAAGGACGTAAGTCAAATTAAACGTCAAGCTATTGCTTTGTGAGATTGCCTATGGACTTTTGGTCGGCACTGTACATGCATAATATATACATATGAAAAAAGAAGCAAAAGAATCATAGGGCATCAAAAAATTCGTCCGCATCGCTGTCAACAGGAACAGTACCGAAAAGGATTTTTGATACTTAAATATTTATTTTTTCCACGTGTACCGGTCTGTATCATTTCGTATATGATTAGCTCATATTATCCACAAGTACGGTGTAGCATTGCGAAGTACGAACACATTTCTAAGTTCACTGATGCGTAATAAAATTGAAGATCCTGTCATCTTCATTATGACTAAACTATTAATTGAACATAAGTTATCAATTTAATTGACACAACCTCCATTTGTAACATGCAAATTTTCAGTTGATAACATATTAATATGTTGTTTTTATCGCTTATGGTATGGACATCCTCGGAGCACAGTCATAATCATAATCATATTCCTAGGTATTTACTTCGTAAACAGCTTAACATTGAATGCAGTAGATATTATCTAGCTTCTAGGATTTACGTAGGTTTAATAATAGTTCCATGACCTTACCTACAAGTCATTTTTGGGCAGTTTTATTTAAAATGTCATGTGGTTATTCAAATACATACCTACATGCCCAAAAATGGCCTTGTAGGTAGGTATGTATTTTATTAAACATGACATTTCAAATAAAAATAACATTAAGATAAGCAGGTAAATCTGCAAAAATTTAGATTGAAAACTATGAATCTATTATGACCTACTTACCTGTTTAGAACTCCTAACCTATCCTAGGTTAGGAGTTCTAAACTCATCATCATCTGCCGAGCCTTTTCCCAACTATGTTGGGGTCGGCTTCCAGTCTAACCGGATGCAGCAGAATACCTAGGAATCTATGCTATTATATAATTATGATATATGGGGTTGCTCTATAGACAGGTCTAAGAAAAAGAATCATGTAACTTCTATTCTAATTTTAATAAAGTTAACGACTAATTTAGAATAGAATACTCTTTATTGTGTACACCATATAAATACAGAAATTTTACAAAGGGCGACACACTGGGCGATGTTATCTTTAAGAGCAATATTTTATAGACAACCTTTGGATGGATTAAAAAGGGAAGGAGAGACAATACTATAGGTAGTCTGTGGTGTACCATTTACATAATACAATAAATACATACATACAGCATATTATACTATTCTATATATATATAATAATAATCATGAAACAGAAAATATAATGATAATGTTTAAGGCGAGAGGAAGTGCTTTTTTATTAGAATTTTAATAAACTGGATATAGATTGAGCACGCCTTACCGATACGGGCTAGTCATTCCATAACCGTACTGCATGAACAGTAAAAGATTTGTCATAGAAACTGGTGGTCGCGGCATCTCTAGTCTCAGGTTTTTAATTTCTTTCTCTCTTTTACTATAAAACATGGCGCAGTTGGTAGGATTTATATGGTTATTACGTAAAATTTAAACGAACGAAACTTCTTCCAACCGCTCCCGTCACAATACGCGCGCTTCTGGCGGAAAAGCCTATCGTTTCCGCTCGGTCAATGAGGGTGAGTTTAAGCTTCTAGAACATTCTAGAAATAAAAACATCAAACATACATACATTCAAACATACGACGCGCACCGTTTTGACATTAGCCATGTGACGTCTGTCAACTAGGCTGCGCACCGAAAAGGGATTCTCTGTTATATAATTTACGAAACATTATCTTCACCCCGAACCCTATTGTTTTGATATATATATATAAGTAACTGGAAATAAAACACTTACAGTACATAAGTGTGTATTTTAAATGTTAATTTGATCTTATCAATATACACATAAAAAAACATCGTCGTCGTCGTCTTTATATACATAAAAATGAATCACGGAAATGTATGTACGCGCATAACTTCCGATCGACTGCACCAAATTGGATAAAAAAAAAAATTGTGTTTGATATTGTTTGTTGACTTATGCGGGTAAAACCGCGGGGGCGCAGCTAGTTTTAAATAATTTTGCAGGTTTCAAAAATTCTTCGATTGTCTCTTTGTGAGCTTCACTTTATTATATATATTTATTACCTTAACTAAAGGGTAGTTAAGGTAATAAATAACAACTCTTAACAAACCCTCAAAAAAGCTTTAAAGCAGAGCATTGCGCGATTTACGGAATGATTGCTAAAAAATAATTATAGGCGGGTAACACCTCCACATCACTCATGTGCCTTAATACCTACTAAAATGGTCCAGTTTATAAAGTGCAGCAGTGCGATTCTGTAACCATCTCACCGTGAAAACTTAGGTGAAATGAGCATGAAGTGAGCTGTCATTCCAACTAATCTTAGGGATTGACACCATTGACAGCTCACTCTAAGCTCACTTCACCTAACTTTTCACGGTGAGATTTTTACAGAATAGCGCGGCAGTAAGTCAAAACCTTTAGATATCAAATTTTCAGCCACCAATAATAGGCACAATGTCGGTGACGGAAATAAAAATGAGTAAAAAAGTTAGAAACCAAAGACATTAAATTATTTACTTGACAAATCTTAAATCTCTTTGTTAAAAACAAATAACGGACGCCTGCTGCAGTTATATGAGCAATGCTATTTTAGGTGCTACAAAGCCAAACAAATGGCAGGCATTCGGAAATAATAGATAGTAGCTACTAATAAATGTGTAGCGGTTATTAATAATGATGCCACACTGTGACTAAACTATGTTAATTAAAATAGGTTTTACTAGGTACATACGGCTACTTATCAAGCTATACGTTTCCTATAAGCTGATCTTGCAATGGTTCGGCTAGCCATACAATAAGAGGTCAGCTTGTGCTGGACAAGTATAGCTTGATTTGTCGCCGTGTGTACGATAGTTCAAAGATTTCATGCAGCACTTTCAACTTCATCAGGTATAACAGATAGGTACGGTCAGCAACAAAAAAGTCGGTTAACACTTCAGTTGTTTAAATCATTTAAAAAAAATATTGTACACTTTATATTCTTTTTGCAACTTACCTGCTCATATTTAGTTAGAACCTTAGTAGTTGTTGGCCGCTACTTTGCTTGCGTGTATTTTGTGTATCTTCATTTTTGCAGGATGAAAAAGCCTATGTCCTCCTCGAGGTCCCAGGCTGGCTATCTGTCAAATATCATAACAAGGCAAGAGCTACTTTTAATATTAATATTGACTTAGCCAATTTTACTCTACCTAACTAAAACCCTTTTTTCCGTGGAGTAATGCTTATTAGAGAGGGAGATACCCATGGGATTATGTCGGACTCCTTCTGACCAAATCCTCACTGTTCCTTCTAGTACCATGGGTCAGAGGCCCGCGAGATACTTGTACATTCGCCGCACCTCCGACTGGTATCAGCTCGCCATGCCCAGCGGGCCCCATCACCAAGTGCGATCGATCCCACAACCACTTTCAATTTCGCCGCCCGCAGGCCACTCCTTATGGTGGCCGGAGATCGCTAAGCGACCTTCGACGCCCGGCTGCCTTTCTGGTCTGGGTGAAATGAAAAGTATGCTGTCTCCCCCTCACCGCTTCCTCCTTTGCAAGCATCACCTTCTTGCAAAAAGAGGCGACAGCATCCCACGCGTTTTCGCTTCCAACAATGAACTGAAGAACCGCCGGAAGCGAAAGCTCCGCCTGCGGGGAGTAAAAGATTCCACAGTCACAACTCTTCCCCTGCTCTTTCGCTGTCCCTCTATGTAATAGTTAGACTGAGAACACTTGGATTCCAGCAGTCCAGCTTTTAGTGTCATTTTTGGAATGTCAACTTCATTTCATTGTCCATGAAAGCATATAGGAACCTAACTAGTACCTACTCCGGATACATGCAGTTTGTCAGTTCAATGTGAAACAAAACTACTTAAGGTTGTTAAGCCCGTTTGAATCTCCCTTGAACTGTTTTTGATTTATTCGAAAACATTTGACAAGAAAGCATGACAAATGAATTTATGTGAAAAGGTTATTCATTCATTAACCCAAAATGATTAATACATCAACACCAAAAAATTACCTAAATTTGATATTGAATCATTTAATTAAAGTAACCAGTAAACTATCGAATTTACTGGTTAGTTTATTTAAAAATATCTAAAAGACGATAATATCACCTCCACAGGTGAGGTTATCATTAGTAGATAATTATTAATTAGTCGATGTTAAAATAGTAAACAGGTAGGTATCAATAGGATGAATGGTCTAGCTAATTATGGATATAATTAACATAGATCGTTCACCTCTTGCACTTTCCATTTCCGTACACGCTTTTTTTTTAGTGTGTTTAATAACGTGTTTGTAATTAAGCTGCTTGAGTTACGTAATGGCATTTTTTTTTTTTTTTTTTTTTTTTTTTTTTTTTTTTTTTTTTTTTTTTTTTTTTTTTTTTTTTTTTTTTTTTTTTTTTTTTTTTTGGGATGGGAAATCATCAAATGACTCCTCCCGCTCTGGGTGGAGCGGAAGGGAGTGTCAGACTCTTACTGACTAAAACCCACCCATGTTCCTTCCTTCGCCCTTTATGTTCCGGGGCAGCGGTAACCCTTTCGGACAATCCCGCTGCCCCGGCAGGCTTCGGCCCTGAAGGGGCCCCTCGTTATGCTGACATCTCTTTGAGGCGCGCGTGGAACACTTACGCGCCGTCCGGCACGGGCCTGGTCCTGATCGGGCGGTGAGCTACCCATTGCTCTCCGCCCGCAGGCCCGCGCCTACGGTGGCCGGTAGTCGTCGCTCGACTCCCGACGCCCGGGGCGTCTCCCGCGGCGGCTGGGACGGGAGGCTCTCTCCCTCATCCGTCCCGCCACCTCCTTCGCTAGCATGACTGCTTCGCAGAAGGAGGCGACTGCCTCCCACTCCCTCTCGCTCCGGACCATGGCTTGCACCAGGTCCGGGCGCGAGAGGCCGCCGCCGCTGCCGATCGCCTCCACGAGGACACGGCGGTGCTCCGCCCAAGCGGGGCAGACCTCCACCGTGTGCTCCACCGTGTCCTCTGGGCGATCCTGGCAATGGTGACACCCGGGCGTTTCCTCCCGCCTGATCATGTGCAGGAACCTCCCGAAACTTCCGTGTCCGGTGAGGACCTGCGTCAGGCGGTAGGTGAGGGCGCCGTGGCGCCTCTCTAGCCACTCCTCAAAGAGGGGTCTTATCGCCGCTATCGTGGCGTGCCCTGCGCTGGGTTGCGACAGTCGCTCTTTCCATGTCGCCATGAGATCGAGCCGGAGGTCCGTCCGCTCCGCAGCAATTTGCCGCGGGAGCGGACTTTCCCCCCGGCGTAGTGCCTCCGCGCGCCACTCATACAGGCGCGCGAGGACTATCGCCTCCAGATCCCATGGCGGCAGTCCGGCAAGGAGGCTTGCCGCCTCGCGCGAGATCGTGCGGTAGCCCCGGATTAGCCTTACGGCTACCACCTTCTGGGGCGCGTTCAGGTAGTGGGCGGCTCGCCGCCGCAGTGAACGCGCCCACACCGGGGCCCCGTATATGGCCATGGACCGCACGACCCCCGCGTAAAGCCTCCGGCAGGAGGCGTTTGGCCCCCCCAGGTTGGGCAAGAGCCGCTTGAAGGCGGCCCCAGCCCGTTCCAGTTTGGGGGCCAAACGTCGGAAGTGCTCGACGAAGTTCCACCGGCTGTCGAGGACGAGACCCAGGTACTTCATCGTCGTCTCGATGCCGATGTGAACCCCTCCTGCCGTTAGTTGGGATCCCGGTGGTGGCGCGTTCCGGGGCCCATGAAACGTCATGGCCTCGGACTTGTGCAATGCCACCTCGAGACCCAACTGCCGGATCCTCTCCACGACTATCGCAACCCCGCGTGTCATCGCGTCGGCCGCCGCCTGATGCGACCTCCCCTGCGCCAGGACCAGCGTGTCGTCAGCGTAGCAAACCACGCTGACGCCATCAGGGAGGTCGGCCCGCAGCACCCAGTCGTATCCGATGTCCCACAGGAACGGCCCCACAACCGATCCCTGCGGGACACCGCACGACATCTCTCGCCGGTTCCACTCCCCATCGCGACCGGGGTAGCTGACGGCTCTGTCCGTCAGATACGCCTCGACTATTCGACGGAGGTAGGGCGGCACTCGGTGATACCGGAGTGCCTCCACAATGCAGCTCCAGGGCAGGGTGTTGAACGCGTTGGCGATGTCGAGTGACACCGCCACGACGACCCCACCCCGGGACACCGCGTCCCCCGTCGTGAGGGCTCTCACGCGCATGATGGCGTCCACCGTCGAGCGCCCCTTGCGGAAGCCAAACTGGCTGTCCGCAAGATCCGGCCCCGTCCTCACCAAGTGCCCGACGAGGCGGTTTACAATTACTCTCTCAAAGAGCTTGCCCACCTCGTCGAGCAGCACGATGGGCCGGTATGCGGACGGAGAGTCCGCTGGGCGCCCTGGCTTCCGAATGAGGACCAGCTTCCCCGTCTTCCAACGAAGCGGGAACTGGCCTCTCTCCAAACATGCGCTTAAGAGCGCCTCCAGTCGAGGCCCGAGAGCCCTCGAGGCCAGGACCCAGGCTTTACCTGGCAAGCCGTCGGGTCCTGGGGCGGTATTTTTGGCCTTCAGCCTTCCTACCGCCACTCTCAGTTCTACCCCGGTCACTTCAGGGATGTCGTCGTCGTCCGCGTGGTCCGCTTCGGGCACCGCAATTGGCGGAGCCATGGGCGGGGGTGTGTGCACCCCCCGTGAGGGGAACAGAGCGCTCACCACCTCCTCCACCAGCTGGGGGCGGAGACTCTGCGTCAGCGGGGGGGCCCAGGTGCGGAGTTTATTCCGCACCATTTTATAAGGGCGCCCCCACGGATCTCTGTTCAGAGTCTCCACCATCTCCTCGCGGGCCATATCCTTGGCCCGCCGGACAGCCTCTCGGAGGGCGGTCTTCGCCGCTCTGTACCCCTCGTACAGCTCCGCCTCCGTGGCTTCCGCATCCGGAGGGCGAATGCGGAGCCTGCGGTGCCTGGTGTACCGGTGTCGCGCGTCGACGCACGCCTTGCGTAGCGACCCTAACTCCTGCGACCACCAGTACACCCGACGCCGGGCGCGTCCCGGCCGGACTCGGGGCATTGCCACGTCACAGATGTCGGACATGGCCTCCCGGAACCACTCCGCCTCATCGTCGATATCGGCAGGCCTGTCCGGTGATGACACCCAGGCCTGCACGATCGAGGCTTCCAGGAGGAGCTCCCGGTCCAGCTGCTTCAGCGCCCACCGCGGACCACTCGGGGCCTGTCGGACCAGCGCGCTAGAGGTCTGGGTGGAGACGTCGAACCGGATATACCGGTGATCGGAGTAGGTCTCCACCTCCTCCATGACGCGCCAGTCAATGACACGCTGTGACAGAGCGGGGCTGGCGAACGAAATGTCCACCACCGACTCCCCCCGCATCCGCACACACGTGGGAACAGAGCCCCGATTTAGGACGACCAGGCCTGTTTCCAGAGCCCAGTCCTCCACCATCCTGCCCCGCACATCCGTGCAACGGGAACCCCAGGCCAAATTCTTGGCGTTGAAGTCCCCGAGCACTAGAACGGGGAAGGGATGGCTTCCGGCGACGACGACACTCAACTCTATTAAAGAGTTGTGGAACTCGGCGAGAGTTCGGCTCGGAGAGAAGTACACTCCCACTACTACAATCTCTCCGAACCGTGCTGCTACGCACCCCTGTCCCTTCGTGACGCATTCGAGGGACGGGGTGCCGGCGGCGGCCGACGAAATTATGGCCACTGAGCCGCTCAGGTCCTCCACCCAGTCATCCCTGGGCGGGACAAAGTACGGCTCAGCGACCACGGCGATGTTAATCGACCACTGCGCCACGCTCTGGAGCAACAGGTCCTGAGCGCAGGCGCAGTGGTTGATGTTCGCCTGGAGGAGGCGTAATGGAGGAGCCATTACTCCTCCATTTCAGCCCCCTCCCGGGCCCCCTGTGAGGGCCCCTCGCCAGAGATGGCAGCGGCGGCGGCGGCGGCGGTGGCGGCGGCGACGGTGGCGGTGGCGACGGCGGCAGAGGGCCTGCCCTTCCACTTCGCTCCGGTGGGCGGAGCGCAGGGTTTGCTCCCCGCCCGGTGATCGGCCGGCTTGCCAGCTGCCGCACATGCGATGCAGTGCGGCGCGGCGTCGCACGAGCCGGCCTTATGTCCGGGCTGACCGCAGCGGAAGCACAGTGTGCTGCGGTCTACCTCCGAGGTGCACTGGACGCCAACGTGGTGCCCCACATGGCATCGGTAGCACCTCAGAGGCTTGGGTTCCAGCAGTTTGACCTGCGCTGAAACCCAGCCCACCAGGAGCCTTCGGCCCTCCACAATCGTTTTGGCCGCCGTCACGGGGCAGCTTACCACTAGGGTACGCATGCCCGTGGAGTCTGGCCGTATGGTGCCGGCCTTCACCTGCTCGGCCAGACACCCGCCCGTCCTGACGACGGCGGCCACCACCTCTCCCTCCGTTACGGAGTCATCCAGGCCCGAGATGCGCATGTCTGCGCACTTGACGGGCCTGGACACCCGAGCCTCCTCCGCATCAAGGGACGCCCTTAGCTTCTCAGCTAGGGCGTCAGCGGTGGGGCCACTAGTAGCCCCGGGGATCTCCAGCATGCGGGCGCCAGTGGCGGTCACCCTGTGCCGGAGGCCCCCGGTGATCCCCAGCTCTCGGAGGTCCACCGTCGCCCTCGCCTTTGTGAGGACGTCGCCGTAGGTCACGCCCCTCTTAACCGCGTCCGGCTGTAGTGTTATCACTACAGCCGCGGTCTTCGGGGCGCGAAGCCTAGCCGCTACGGCTCGCTCCTTGCGGCGCCGCCTTTGCGCCTTCTTTCTGGCCGCTTTGGCCGCCTTCTTCTTCTCCCCGACCACCTGCCATTCGGCGTCGGTCGCGGGAGAAGTGGGAGGGTTTTGCGGGCGGGGCGTTGGCTGTGGGGCCTTCGCCTCCCGCGCCGTTTTTCCCCTCCTCTGGGCCTGCGCCTGTGCCGGGGCTCCACCTGCCGCCGCCGGTCTGGCCGGCGCCGGTTTGGCTGACGCCGGTTTGGCCGACGCCTGGGCCCGAGACGGCCCGGGTTTAGGGGCGGCAACTGCCGCAGCGGCCGCGTACGAGGCCGCCTTCGGCCCCGGGGCCGTTCTCCCCGCCAGGGTGGGGCGCAGTACTATGCCCTCCAGGACGGAAAACCGCGCCTGGAAGGCCGCCAGCTCCCGCCGAATCAGGCTGAGGACCTGGTTCTCCTCCGGGTCGGGCTGGCTTTTCGCCTGCGCGCCCCCGGTGACCCGCAGGCCGGCCAGGTCTGCCCGGAGCCTCTCGTTCTCCTTGTGGAGAAGCTCCGTGGCGTTCGTCAGGCGGGCCACCTGCGCCCGTAATTCGGCCACTTCGCCGGCCGAAGGGCCGGTGTAGTTGGCCGCCTCCGCTGCCGCCATAATGGAGGCCGTCGCCGAGACTATGGCCCTGTTTTTTGAAGCCTGCAGCTTCTTCAGGGCCACGTCCCGTATCGCGGCCTCCACGACCGCCGCAAACCGAGGTTTGCCGTCCTCCTCGGGGTTGGGGGCGCCAACCGCATCCGCCTCGTCGCCCGAGGGCCCCTCCGAAAATTCGGCTGCCTCGCGGGCCGTGAGCCCCCTCCCCTTGCCTCGCTCTCGGACTCCACCCCGCCTACTGGTGGGGATCTTCCGAGCCGAGGCCAGCTCTTCGTCGGAGGACGGCCCCTGGCTGTCCCCTGACCTTGGCCGCTTGCTCTTCTTCGCAGCGGCCACCTCCTTGGCACGACAGGGGCTCCCTGAGCCTCCCGTGCTCGCGCCTCCAGATGCGGGGTCGGACTCCGACCCCTCATCACTCCCCATCTCTTCTGTTTGGTTGTTTTTATTAATATTTGCCATTTTGTTCCCACGAGTATATTTCATGTTTTACTTGCTCAAAAATAATGGTCCGCACTAGCGACTAAATCAAGCTACCCATTAGCCAAGCTTACAACCTCCCTCACGGTGCGCCGCCGCTTGGAGATTTGGGGAATTTTTTATAGAGGTTAATCTTCCTCGCGGTCCGGGCGGTTAAGCCAAGACCCTCGACCCCCTTCAACAGCCAGAGACATGACCTTAACTGTCTCCGGGGCTACGAGATTGGCAGCAGTGGCAGAAGGGTTGCCCCTCCTGCCTGCCCGGCGGCAGGGTAAGTGCACACCGGGCCCGCTCTGACCCCCCACAGTTGTTGCTCTGCTACTCAGAGCGACCTGTGTGGGGCGATCCTCTTGGCAGAACATTAGCATGCGGACAGCGAAATCCCACTGGGAAATAATCCCAATGGGAAATCGCTGCCCGCACCCCAGGATGTACCGGCCCGAACACTGGTCTTCCCCTAGACGTATCCAGAAAGGAACCCCAGTCCCCGGGCACACGTGGAGGTTTTCTGCCCTGACATCCCATGGCATCAAATCTTATTAAACAATTCCGTGCCTCTTAATTTTTAAAGTGTAGCGTCCAACTAACTACCAAAGCCATGGTAATACCGGCCAAGTGCATGTCGGACCATGTAGAATGAAGGGTTCCGTAGTTGGGATAAAATAAAAAAACCATGTTCTTCCTTAGATCGACATACCTCACGGTCAATTCTCCAACTGCAAATGAAAGTTCGTAATGGCATTTTTTTTTAAATCTGATAATACTACTTTGCTACTACTACTACTTAACTTGTGCTATGATACTTTGCTTCTTGCCAAATTTCATGATTCTAAGTCAACGGAAAGTACCCTATAGGTTGCAAAAGAGGCATTGATAAAGGAAAGCCGATCTTAACACTAATATTAAATAATTGAGGAAAATAGAAAATTTTATCAGCCTAGGGTATTTTAGGAACAGTCGTTTTTCCTTATTATGTTAATACTAGCTGCGCCCCGCAGTTTCACCCGCATAAGTTTCAATCCTGTAGGAATATCGGGATAAAAAGTATCCTATATGTTAATTTCATCCAAATCCGTTCAGTAGTTTTTGCGCGAAAGAGTAACAAACATCCATCCATCCGTCCATACATCCATTCATCCATTCATCCATCTATCCATCCATACAAACATTCACGTTTATAATATTAGTAGGATTATAGTTGGATTAGTGACATGATTGGCTTACCCCCAAACGTGAGTCCATATATACCTGTTTAGTACCTACTTTACTCAAATAATGTGCGGAAATTCAAAAAATTGTAAGTAAAGTAGGTAATTATAAATTCCAGAATCATAGACAAACAACAATAACTTTTCACGCGCCAATATTCTTTTCTTTTTTACTTTTAACGGCTCTATTTGCAAGTTAATCGTTGATAAGTTACGGTCTCCCTGATTACCATGTTTTGAAGTTAAAAGTATCTACTGATACATGACCCGACTGACCGGTAGTATAGATATGACTTTTCATAGTAATTTATTCGGCCGCTTATCAGGACAGATATGGATTTTCATACTAACATTGCCGGCCGCTGCTCGCGTGTATTTTACGATTTATCTCGAAGAAAATTGACAAAATAATGCTCGTATTTTTAGGTATTTTTGAGAAAACTTTTTTTTTCTATTGGTTTTTCCACTTGAATTCTCTTGAAATTCTTGGCCACATCTATACACACATATTATATATTATATTATAATAAAGCTGAACTCTGAACTAACAGTCCGATTTGAAAAATTATTTTTGCATTTGATAGTCCAATTCTTGAGAAAGTTTATAGGTTATATATTAACATCACGGTACAACCTATACGAGCCGACCAAAGAAAAAGAGGCAGAAAGAACGCTAAGCAAAAACGAAGTAATAGCGCAGGCGGGTGATGCGTTGCGACGACGCTGTGAGTCGGGGGAACAAGAAATTTTACGCGAACGAATTCGCTGACAGAAGCTAGTACGTCCCCGTGGTCCTTCAGTTGCCTGTGCCAGGGGCCACGTTAACTCTTTCGAACAACCCGCAACCCTGGCAGGCATCGGCCCTAGCGGACCCCATTAGTTAGTGCTGCCATCTCTTGCACGCGTGGAACACAACGCGCCGTCGACCCAGGCCTGGTCCTTGCCGGGCGGCGCGCTGCCCATTGCTCGCCGCCCGCAAGCCCGCGCCTACGGTATGATATACCTCCTTACACTCACGTTTATCAGATTAGTAGCCCTCTATATGTAGAAACTCTGCATACAAAGAGCATGCTAAGGATTTCAGGTAGTCTTGCACGGGTTCCATACGGGATTAATTAATTAACAATTAAGATTCATAAACTGCAACATTGTATTTACACGTGGCGGATATGCTAGTAATAATTGGACAGTATTTTATTTATAAGCTGCTTATTGTGCCTGTACTGAGGATATTGTAAAATATCTAGTTAGGCAAAGTGGGTAGGCAGTTCTATTTTACTAAAATACCCCAACGCTTCATTTAGTATAATAAAGTACACAATTCTACACTAGGGGGTCTAGAATTTCGAGGGGCCCCTTAGGGCCGAAGCCTGCCGGGTCAGCGGGATTGTCTGAAAGGGATACCGCTAGCCCGGAAAATAAAGGGCAAAGGAAGAAACATGGGTAGGTTTTAGTCAGTAAGAGTCTGACACTCCCTTCCGCTCCACCCAGAGCGGGAGGGGTTATTTGATGATTTCCCACCCGGAAAAAAAAAAGGGGGTCTAGAATAATTATGCTGAATGCATGGTTACATTTTGCGCACTGGTTAAAAATGTATCCTGTATGTGTACAGGCTGTTATTGAAATAACCTAAAACCACTCAACACCTTATTGTACTCAGTATTATTAACAACTAACTTAACCCCAAAATCGCGAAAAAATAATATTAATGTTCGCATAACTCACTAAAATGATTCCATAGCTGATTTTCCTTCCGCGATTTCAGTGTTGATCTCATTGTAAATTTTCAGTTCGTTGTTGAGTTGCAATTAGTTTTTTCCTAAGCTTATTTGCTCTTCACTTGACTATGTAATGTATTTGACACTTGAATGTGAGGACTATGTGGGTCTTTTTTCTGTTTTTTTTCTCTGTTAGTTTTAATGTTGGTCTGGCCATTTGAGTACTTTATGCGGCGTACCCAAATGTCATGTAAATATGATTCCGATATTCTATGTACAGAACAAACAATTTCTATCCATTTCATGTAGTTTTCTCGGTGAGTCTTGCGAAAATAGCTCATAGTGCCATGCAGATTGGTAGCACGATCTATGTACGGAATGCGCAGGATCGTATCTCGAGGAAGCTCTTTTAATTGACCCGATTTCACAACATTTATGCTAATCATTATTCTATCTGACAATTCTTACTTTGTGAAAACAAGAATTTTAAAAAAGACTGCAGCATTATTGGGATTAAAGAATCTGAATTCAATGAAAGCATAAAATGATTACACAGTTCCTTTATTAACACAAAAAATTCTGCAATTCAGCATCGTTATCTTCATATTTATGTAGGCAGTGTTCTTAGGCTAATCGCTGTTATGTTTAGCGATCTCTGTAGTCGGGCTAGTCAAGGTTTAGTACTTCTGGACGGCATCCTTGGAGTGGGTAGCGATGTAGGCGAGGGAGCGGGCGATGGCCTCGGGGATCGCGGGACCAACGGGGAGGGAGTCGCTCTGAAACAATACAGTGTACAATTACTAATCTGCACCCTAAATGCGTAACCCACTACCAATCTCATTCTAAATCATTTTGAAGGATATTTCTAATCCAAAGCTTTATAATTATGTTCGAAAAATTTGTCAGCTCAATGACGTAAACGCAATGAATGTTGTTGAACTGTCAAAATGAAAACCATTGCTACTGAAAGTATGTATTTTCTTCCCCTCTCACAGATAGGTAGCCTCAGTTCCAGCAGTGGAACCATTATAGGCTCATTATGATGATACACTTTCGTAAAATAACTACAATATTTTCGTTATTTTACTCTTTCTGGGAATGCCCAGAAAGAGTTATACTTCGGATGTATTTTCTATTTCTTTTTTACTTTTTCTTTTTTTTTTCTTTTTTTTTTTGTCTTTTATTTTCTTTAGAAGGCAGGTCTCCTTGCTGATAAACATAACTACAATTAAATCACCTGAAGGTATTTCATTTATGAATAAGCAAATATGAATCAGTGATAATTTCTTATATTTTTATTGGCTTGTTATGTTGATAACACCATTTGCAAACAGATAGGTTATTAAGGAAGTTCTTGGAATGAAGCCTTGTACTATAAACGTAGAAATACCTTAGGGGCGATCAGTTTCATACACATACAAGTATGCTTAACTTCTCTTCCGATCTTGCCTGGTTTTAAGAGTTAAATATTGTAGTTGTTAAATATTACCTGGGCCTGGTAGCCGTTCTCGTCAGCGGTGTAGGTGACAAGCACTGGGGTACCGTCGGGGGCGGTGTAGCTGTAGGAACCCTGGGACACCTGTTATACAAAAAAGAAAAATATTTTAGCACTGTGATGAAGCTCACTCTAAAATGACAAGCTCCAAATATATATATTATCATTCATTTCCTGTGTCTGCAGCATAGATCAACAATAACATATCATATACATATCAATTAAATCATAAACTTCTGGACTAGTGTGGGCGTTACCAGGCCTGCTCTTCATAATATGCATACCTGCATAGATATCACACAGTTTATGATAATAAATGGCCTAAGTATGTAAAATTAGTTCATAATAAAGAAATATACTCACAACACCGCCGGCTTCTCCGACCTGCTTGTAGGTACCGAAAGACTCAGCCTTGATGCCGTTCGCGGTCTCGTAGCTGGTGAAAAAAGGAAATTATTATTGTAAGAGGAGACTGAACATTTACATTAACCTAAAAAAAAGACAATTAACAGTTTAAAAAATCTCCTTTTACAGGATCTGGTTCTGGAGTTAATTTGTCACTCTCTGGAATCATCCAAATTAGAATGAGTCATTAAAAGTGAACACTTACGCGTATCTGAAGCCGTCTGGGCTGACCTCAGATTCAGAGCGGAGGATGGCGGCTTGACCTTCGTCGGAGCCTTGGTAAGCCTTGTTGACGACCTGCTTGGCAGCCTGGTAGGTGGTGGATCCAGCCTGGTAAGCGGCGGCGGAGGCAACGGCGACGGGGGCGACGACGGCCTTAGCAGCAAAGACGGCGGGGGTGGCTACGGCGGCCTGTAAACCCTTGTAGGGTTTGTAACCACCGGCTCCGAAGGGAGAAGCGCCGTAGCTCGCCGCGCTGGCAGCGCACACGCACAGAGCAAGAACCTGCGGAATTAATTAAAATTATTAGTTAATGAACGTCTAGTTTTACTTTACATCATACTTTACATATATCTCATTGAAAACTATTAAAAGAAAGTTTTCATCAGTAATTTATATTACTTCAATTATTTGAATGAGATATTATACAAATAATCTCACCAAGAATTTCATTTTAGTTGAGATCTGTACGAATGTCAGAAACAAACAGGTACCTTCCCATTGAATTCTAATCCTTTTATATTAAAATCAAAGTTAACAAAAAACAGCTCCTAGCATTCTTAGGGTATTGACACGAAAGAGTGACCTTGAATATAACATTAATTTCTTGATGTCAAACAGAATATCATTAAGACTGGATCTATTATCAAATCATTTCAACTTAAGAGATCATTATTTAATACATTACCATTATTTTATAATGGTTCCGGATATTCGTTTATTTATTGTATGGTAGAAATGGATTTATTAAAGATTAATAGTAGTTACCTACATACTATTATATTAATCTTTAATAAATTCAGCGGAAACGCAGGCAAATGCATTAATGGGTAGGTACCCATTAGTGCATTTGCCTGCGTCTCCGTGCAATGTGTAGATAAAATAAAGTCGCAGTTTTTTTAGTTATTTCCAAAAAACTTGCGATTTCTACAAAAAAAGAACCGGCTTCCAATACAAGTTGGAAATTAACTTTCATATCGGAAGTCGGTGTCTTTGGTTTTGTATTTTCGTTTTTTGCTACAAAGTTTTTTTTTATTTTAAAATGTTTAGCTGTCCTAAACCGTAGCTACCCCACACAAATTCGTGCTCGCTATGTAAATAACAGTGAAAGGAAGTTATCACATCTCATAAATGGGTACGTGTACCTACATTTAAGCTAACTCAAAAAATTTAAAACAATTTTCTACTTACTTCTGGAAATTACTTATTTATTATTATATCTTTCACATATCTCGGGACACTCGGGTACCGGACCTTTGGAAGGCGTACGAGGGGCCGAAGCCAACGTGCAGAGGCCCGTTTGTCGTTTTTAATTTAATGAGGCACCAACCGACGGTTATTCCTGTACGCACTATGCCATTGCACACTAGGACAACCCCCGGTTGGTGTAGGACTATTGCAAGATATGGAAACAAATATATTGGATTATGGATTTGGGTGGCTAAAGTGAACTGGTTATCTAGTACTATGGGAAAAGTATGGCCCCTGCCTTAGGTACCTACGAGTATTTAAAGTTTTCGAATGTGCATAGCCAACTGCGATTCAGAAACAATATATTGCATGGAACAGTATATTGCATGGAACAGTAGATTGCATGGAATAGGGATAGCTTGATAGTAATTCCTGAGCGAAGTTTAAGACTTCTTTTCGGAAGCAAAAAGGGCCATAGCTGAACGAAAACATCAATGAATTTTTGGTGACGTTAGAGTGGAATTCAGTTGTTTGACAAATAAGTATTTTCTGGTAATCAAGAACTCTACAGTAAACTTTAAAATTACCTAATTATCTAATTACCTAGATGCCTAATTTGCTACAAAATGTGGCTTTCCTACTTCCATACGGGCAGAGTCATGGGTAGCGCTAGTATAATAAATAAGCACATTATTAAAAACAAAATACCAATCTATAAATTTATTTTCTCAATTTGTTTTATAACGAAAAGAAGAAAAACCTGAAATGATTTATTGAAGTAGTCCGCTGACAAGACTGTGTGTGTATTTGCATCAAAAATGTACCTCAACATTAATCTTAAATTCCAATGTACTTACGTAATGCCTAGACTAAAATAAAAATAGGTAAATAAAGCTTTGTGTTTATATGTCAACTATGGGATCATCCTACGGATTTGTCCATATTAAAACAAAGTTTACCTGCATAATCAATTGTCTTTCAAATTATACCTGTGGCCTTGAATTATAAAATTGTAGTCATTCAGTTGCTCATTCTCTATATAGCTGCTTAGAAGAAAAATCTCAAATTCAAATTTATTTATTTGTACACATCGAGTAGGTAGGTGTAATGTAGTGGTACATGATGGAATAAAATAAAAATAAATATATTGTGTACGCCTTGCAAGGCGTACAAATATTGCTCGTGTACAGTAAGGCCTATACACGGAATAGAAAAAACAGTGGAAGTGCCCTTAGACTTCCTTAGTACGGGAACCAGTGTCGCCAAACTCATACACTTGCAAATTAAAATGAACATTTCAATACACAGAAAACGATGATATAATTGGCTACTAATTATAATGCAACTTTGGCGAAAAGTTTATTTATTGTTGTTCAAAATTAAATCTTATTACAACTCCTGAGTGTTGTTTTTATTTTACATGTCAAAATCAATGAAGTCCATTTTTCCATCTAACAATCGAATTCGAGCAATCCACAACGAGTTCAGCTTCTCAACGCTAGAGGGCGCTGTAACCAATTTACTCTATTTAGCACTCTAAGATCATTGAAATAGATGTCATATTCGTATGCACTTGTTATCTATTTTTCTACTCGGCTAAGGATGAGGACAAGATATCGATAATTTAATGTCGATGTTTGTACAATGTAATAATTAAAATCTTTTATCTTATGTAACGGACCAAAGTCCGATTAGTATAAAAGGTAAACTGGTTAAATGAAACGATAAATAGTGAATTTAAACTATTTATTGTCCTTGAAGTAAATAATAATATTTGTTTAATAATTGTCGGAATTGCTTTATCTTTTTAAAAATCTGTAGCCTTTTTTTGAAGTTTTACTAACTTCAAATTGTTTTCATAAAAATGCTCTGAACAGATTGTATGTACTTGATTTTGACGGCATCCAGTTCTGTCTTCCCGTAGCTTCTATTCATTTCTCCTTGGTAAAAGGATCTTTGAGAAAACTGAAATATTTACATACATTATTAGTATTCGTTATTTTTGAGGCCTACGTCCAACTATGATTGAATAATTGGTTTATTTGTCAGAATATAAGTACTCAAACTCAAACCATTTATTTCAATTAATCGAGAAGTACGACAACGAGTATATAATATGTCGTGGTAACGTGTAAGTTTCACTATATAAATACACATTTTATTATTTTATCGATACCGAACTATTAGAATGTGTCCCATCCCTAATCGAGTAGCGTCGAAGTTTCTAGAATGTATACGATGATATTCAAGACAGCGAGCAAGTTGATTTAGACTTTGAACAATGGACATAAGGTAGTTTTTAGTTCGCAACAAAGTAATAAATATGGTTTTGTCAATAAAAACTATTATATTGAAATATATCATAGTTTTATACTTACCGGTGATACGATACACCTCCGCAAGATACATTTTTGTCCTGCTATCGTTTTTGCATGTAAAAATTGCACAATAAAGCATATTTGCAATATTTTTCGTTACGTTCGAGACGTCGTATCACAGCAAGTAGCTAATCCCGACTGAGCCGGTGATCCGGAGCTCCGCATAATTGTGACACACGCGCGATAGCTGCGTGGCACTTCCACTGTTTTTTCTATTCCGTGGGCCTATATAATTATAAAAATACTGCTAAAGTTTTAAATCTTTAGCAAAATATGAACAAAGAAACTTTACACAAAACATAAACAAAGAAAATAGTATAGAATTATAATACAAATATTACACAAAAAAATGTACACCCATTACCTAATGGGTGAGCAATATTTGTACGCCTTGCAAGGCGTACACAACATATTTATTTTTATTTTATTCCATCATGTACCACTACATTACACCTATGTGTACAAATATTAGGTAATAGGTGTACAGTAAGGCCTATATAATTATAAAAATACTGCTAAAGTTTTAAATCTTTAGCAAAAATGAACAAAGAAACTACACAAAACATAAACAAAGACAATAGTATAGAATTATGAAACAAATATTACAAAAAAAAAATTAAATGAATATTAATTAATTTAAAAAAATCCTTAACAAATATTATAAACTAAACTTATGAACTAAAGTAAGAAATTAGGCAATTAATCAATCTGAGAAAATGGTGTTACGGATTTTATACCTAGTCTTGCCATTAATGTTGTGACGAAGAAAAAAATTTTTTTTTTATTGCAAATAATATTTATTACTTTTACAGTGTGTTAGTTTAGTACATAAATATAAAACAATTTTAAATATAAAAAGCTTATTAGAAGTGGTCTCCATTGGCTGCAATACAGTCCTTTAAACGTTGAGGCCAGTTATCAATAGAAGCACGCACTCTTTCCATGGGAAAATTCTTCACTGCCAATCGTATGGATTGTTTTAGGGACTCCAAATTATCATGGCGTTTAAAGCAAGCCGCACTCTCTAAAACTGACCATAAATCATAATCCAGCGGATTAAGATCGGGACTAGACGACGGCCGGTCTTCAGCTCTGATGAAGTCCGAGACGTGCACTTCCAACCAAGACTGCGTGGACCGAGCTTTATGACCCGGCGCCGAGTCTTGTTGGAAGGACCATACTTGGTTATTGAACATGGTGTTGTTAAGGGGCTTAACTACCTTCACAAGAATGGTATCTTGATACACTTGTGCCGATGTTTTGATACCTTTTTCACAAAAATATGGCTCAGTCACTCCTTCATAGCTAACAACCTACCAAACCATCACTGAAGTCAGATAATGCTCACGTTGCACTCTGTTGACTAATTGGGAAGCTTCCTTAGAGCTTTGAGCATAAATACGGTCATTTTGTTTGTTAAAATGTTGCTCAATTGTAAAGATTTTCTCATAAACGTAAACAAAAATTTTCTGTGGCCTCCCTTTGCGTACCGCTTCAGTAGTTGTTTCGATTTTACCACCCTATTCTTTTTTAAATTATCAGTTAAAAAATGACCAGTGCGTCTCTTATAGGTTGCAAGTCCTAAGTCATCTTTTAAAATACGCGACATGGTTCTGGGTGATATCTTCATCTCCCGAGATAAAATCTTTTGCTTTCGGACAGGATTTCTTCGAATTCTTTCCCTTACTGCTTTGACCACCTTTTTCGTACGAACACTACGTGGACGGCCAGATCTTTTTCTGTCACAAACATAGGAGGTCTCATTGTACCTATTAATAGCCCGGTACACAAACATTTGACTAAAACCAAGCGTATGGAGTGTTTTAAAAATTGCATTTGGCTCCATACATACTTTGTGTAATGCAATCACAGCGATTCGGTTCTCTTTATCACCCCACTCCATTTTAGTTTCGCAAAATATTGTACAATGTATTGGCGCCAAAATTAGAAAACTCAATGAACAATCGTATAATAATGACAGATTCCAAATTCAAATGTAATATCTTTCTTATTTTTTTTTTCCTTTCTTTCTTTTTACTTTCTTATTTTTAATTGTAACAGTATTTATGGCCAGACTGTGTATTTCGCTAAATATTCATTATTCGTATAATATGCTTTCTGTATTAGGAACCTATGGAGTTTTTGGGAATATTTGCAAAACGTTTAATTTCGTTTAGAAAAACTGAACAGATAAGAAGCAATTTTTTTCTTGCATCAACGGAATACTATTTTAACGAGGCGTGGGATACAACGCCCACGCATAGTCATCTTAGATATACTATAAATTAAAGACATCCTAGTTAACCTTGGAGATAACACGTCACACTCTGGAAACGTGACTCCACCGAACTCACCACAAATCGAATGAGGGCCTCTACAAAACTAGTTTCCATCTTCTAAATGTCAACGGCTATTATTATCACCTTTACAGGTCACCAGGGGCTGACCCATGCCATCTGCAGCTCACAAATCACGCAACACATTTATGACAGACATAATATGTAAATATGTTTGTACTGCATAAATTCCACACCTTTGTAATTGGTGTAATAAGTTTTTTTTTTTTTTTTTTTCAGATAATTAATTCTGAATTCTGTTTCTGGCTTCGAGATTGACCTTGTAGTGGTCTGAATATAAAGCTAAATGCCACCGTTCAACGTCTTTTAAATTTTAA
The DNA here is from genome assembly GCA_911387795.2 of Apamea monoglypha. Classification (NCBI taxonomy): domain Eukaryota; kingdom Metazoa; phylum Arthropoda; class Insecta; order Lepidoptera; family Noctuidae; genus Apamea; species Apamea monoglypha. The sequence continues at coordinate 10,737,683 of OU426918.1, forward strand.
TATCGTGGAATAATTTTAGGATTGTCTCGTATAAATTAATCATTTTGGCGGTTTCGCTTAAAATAAAATGAAAAATGAAGTTCGACGTCAAAGGTCAATGTGAATTTAAAACAAATCTGCTGCATTGCCTACATTATAGTTTTGATACCAAATAAAAATAAGTGATTATTAAATACTCAAAACGTTTCAGGGGTTCATATGCTCATTTAAACAAGACACGTTTATCCAAAGCCTCCAAAATATATATGTTTTAAACATATATAACGAATTTTTATAGGTACCTAATCTGAATAAATTTAACCAGTTTACTAAAAATAATATTCTTTCCATAAAAACTCGGCGTGACAACGATTAGAAGATTACCTCACGCCTCATCAAAGTTTTTCTAACTCCAAACAACATGTTCAGCAATTTCAGACAGTTTAACAAAATAAATAGAACTGTAACTGTGGAAAAATGTCTTAAATGCATTTTTCCTGCGCTTTTTTTTCAATTACAAGTCTTAGAAGTCTCGATTTAAAAGATATTTTCACTTGGTCCATTACATTCTCCCTTGCAAAATATTAACAAAATAATTTTACCAATGATGCCACATATGTAAATATTAGGCACACCCACCTTAGTCACCGTCGAGAAAGTAGTTCACCATACTTCCTGGAAACGCAACGGAAATGCAAGAATGTAGTACCTACTTAATCGGAACCTTGACCTGGAAGGTAGCAGACGTGGTAACACCCCCTCCTCCGCTGGTTATAAATATATATGGATGGTTATAAATAGACGCTTACCTAACTTAACCTTTTTACCTTTCTAGGTGAACTATGAGCGTCTGTACCTACTTTGTAATAATGCTCCAAGCGACAGATGGTGTGATTGGTTAAAAATAAAGTACAATTATTGTGGTAGCCTTACTGCTGCCAATTATTACAATCACTAAAAGAAGAATCATTAAGCTATTATGTTGTTTGGAGGCCTTGCAATTTTAGTTTCGAAAGAAGCACACGTGCTCGCGCTGAAATTGGTTTGAGTATGACTATTTGATTCTTTTTTTGCAGTTTGAAATTTCGCCGGTCTAAAGTGTTTACTCAAATATTGCCAATGTGCTGTTATTAGAGACAACAAGACGGGTGCTAACATTCTAGCGACACTGTTACCTCTCATTGAGCTGTGACAGTGTTCACAACAGGAAGCTAGAAAAAAGTTTTCTTAGACTTCACTTAACTCTGGATGCGTAAAATGTATTTGCTAACAATATGACAGTTATGTAACATTGTGTGCCCACATGATGTTTGTTTTGGCCTGAAGGCACAGTATTGTTACTGTATACCTATACATGGATACCTAAAAGAAGAGTTTGTATTGATAATAATGCCACGCGTAGTACAGAAGATAGACATGTTACAAAACAATGGCACAATATCTACTACAAATCGTTGATTGTCACTTGTCCATACATCAATCACTAAAATGATTGATGTCATTGAAATGCTAGATTGATGTCATTGAAATGCTAGATTGATGTCACTGGAGTCATCCTTTTAAGCTATGTTGTTAGTACGAAACCCAAACCAGATGGTGTTACCAACGAATCTATGGTACCTACTTTAGAGACCCATCAACGCCACATACAACGTGAAGATAGTCGATTTAAAGAACAACGCCATCTTCATATTTCTACTAGAAATAATGAAATGAAAACAGTTTCTTGACTAAAATGTCAAAGATGAGATATATTGACGTTTGATATTCAAATTTATACAGATGCTAAAAAGTTCACACATGTGTCGCCAGATGGTGCCGAGAAATAATTATTAAAACCTTTTGATACTAGCGTTACGTTCGTTAATGAATGTTTCTTTTATAAAAAAGAAAAATCTACATAATCTCATTTATCTACTATAAAAGCTTGGAGCTAAAACAATTTACCGCCATACTTCCACTACACGCCAATAGCTCGATTAGTAATCGCAGCTCGCCTAATTTGTGCCCTACTATCCCCCTACTACCATCAACCGATGGCAACAGACTCACCCCTATTACATGGGACTTTAAACATAACTGGCGAAATGTGGGTGCACTATAGGTACACTTCTGCCTAACCCGCGGGGATCAGCGGGATTGTCCGAAAGGGTTACCGCTACCCCGGAACATAAAGGCGAAAGGAAGGAACATGGGTGGGTTTTAGTCAGTAAGAGTCTGACACTCCCTTCCGCTCCACCCAGAGCGGGAGGGGTCATTTGATGATTTCCCATCCGGAAAAAAAAAGCCCGCGTGGATTACCACGGTGTTGTTATTTCCTTATTGCTACATGCAGGTTCTACCGAGGTTCGACGTTGAAGGCAACTTGAGAAAGGCTCGCATGCTGACAGTGAGTTTTTCAGCAGATCACAGGGACGGATGCACTATGGCATGCTTCTCAAATCACTTAAAGACGACCTCGAGAATCCATACACCTCTGCTTAACCCTTTGGGGAATACAGACGTGATTTTATGCTACGTATGACCCATCAGTAAGTAAGTTTTACTTCATCAGCTTATGTCCGATGTGTTGGTCAAGGACTCAAAGAAAGGGAAAAAATCAGGAATATTGACAGCAGAATTTCTTTACCTAAATTAGAATTGACGATTAAGGAATCTTTAAATATGATGGAGCTTCTTTATAGTTTCAGCCCACCCATGGTCATCCATAATTTTCTGTAATCATAAATGATAAAACCATGAATAAATAAAGGCCGCATCCTTGACCATTCCTCAACGCATATTTACATTTGTTATCAAGTATTTCCGATTATGAAAGCTTTGCATGCACCTTTTGAATTTCATCATCATACCAATAAAAAAAAAATCTGCAGTCTTCTTGCGTTAGGGTGTTTCAGTAATTTGTAAATAATCAGGCGTGAACATCTGTATTACTTGACATAGATTTTTATTGCACATCATATTTATTTGATAACGGCGCCGCGAGCCGGCGCATCTGTTGTTACTTATTTCGTAAAAACGAGAATTAAGTACGCATATCACAGACGCATGTTTAATATTGTAATTAGTATGTATTATCTGCTGCAATATTGCCTAATAAGGTTTCAAAACGCGTTAGTTGCTTTTAAAACTTAATTATAGGTTTATTAATACAACGTGATGTCAAAACTCTCAGGGTTACCTACCGGTGCATAGCAGTTAGGGCGCTTGAACATGTTCACAAACATAATCAATGTTTTATCTCCTTTACCTTTCTATAGGTAAAAACGTTAACATTTTGATGTAAGGAGGTAGAATGTTCATTTTAATTAACATAACTGCCACCTCCAATTGAATGTCAGCAATATCAACAACAATAATTGCACACTAAAGGATGTTAGGATGATTGGCAATTAAGATTTTGTTTTTCATGATCATGATAATGAATATGCTTAATTGTCAGGACAATGCACCAGGAATATTTATTTACTCTTTAAATAATTTAGCAGAAAATGTACAAAAGGCCAGGTCTTTTGAACGTTTTCTGCTGATTTTTTTTCCTTTCAAAGCTCAGTGGCATGTAATTAGAGAGGCCTATTTATGATTATGGTGATTACGAATTTTCCATACAATGTTACTTTATAACAGGTAGTGTAAAGATGGTGCTGTTCCACAAACGATGGGACACTTATTATCATGTCCTACGTGTCCTGTCAGCTGCACGTTACAGGAACTGATGGACGCTCATGATGGCGCCAAATACGTAGCCGAATTCTGGGCAGAGTCTATTTAGATTGCAATCAACACACAAAGAAGAAAAAGAGGACAGTGTGTCAGTTGTTGATAGTAAAATTGACTAGGTACTACACACATCCCTGCTAATAATACCTAGACTTAAGAAATTATAAACATTCAGTATGCGTTATTCTACTGCTTTGGTACTTAGAAGATCGAGATGCATAATCAAACTATATCGTCCCCAGTGTTGGAACCTAGGCGTCCAAACTCTAGTCCATAATTTATATGACCAAAAATTATGTGGTTTTTTTACAAGACTCCTGAGGGGCAATTCTAATTTTAAGAGCGTTCACAGTCTAATCTTAGTGTCAATCTGTCAAAAATACCTCTAATTTTCCTACATTTTTAATAAGTTTTTGACATCGATTGTCGCTGAGATGAGATTACGACTAGATTTTGAACGCTGTTAATTACGGGAATTCGCCTTCTGATAGAAGGTAAGGATTAAGGGAAAATGCAATAATTAATTTTTAAATTTTATATTTACATCATACATAACAGTTTATGTACACAATAAAAAGATATAAAATAGTGAATTTCTAATAGGCGTTTTAAGTATTCCATAATAGAGCAATGGACCTTGTCTATTGAAATATTAAGGAATACTTTATCATTTAAATTATAATACATTGAATAGTGCTTAACCTATAGTTCAAACATGAATTTACTTTTCAGGCTGGGGAGGTGCGGTGGCGAGGTATGCCAGGGCGCGCTGGATGGCTTCCGGGATCGGGGGAGGAGTGGGGAGGTGGGCACCCTGGGGCTGGAATCCATTTTCGTTTGCGATGTATGTCAGCTGGATATTGCCACCGTCCTCGCTGGGGTATGAGAACTGTCCTTCGACCTGCTGGGCAGGCTCTTCGGCGCCGATGTCCTTCAGGGCTCCCTTCTCGTCGGCCTTAATACCGTTGCCGGTTTCGTAAGCCCACGAGTAGGAGCCATCGGGGTTGATCTCGCTCACTTGATTCACGATCGGAATGGGCTCAGTTGGGCCTTGAGGCGCGGCGAGGGTGACAGCCAAGAAACCGAGGAAGATCTGGAATAAACGAATTTTTATGAATATTTTATATTACCACTTAACTTTTACAATGAGGGGTGTTTTTTATTGAAAGTTTTAGTTTATTTTCTGGAAATCCCAGTAAGGTATTCCACACAGCACTGCGATCACGAGGCACTTTCTTTTAGGTATCTAATGAATGAATGCACTATCACAACACTTACAATGGTTTTCATGTTTGTGTTTGTTTCTCGGTGAAGGCACTAGACAATGTTGATCTAACAGTGTTATCGGTATATATACGGACGGGTCACTATGCCGCCTACCACCTCTGGATGGTATTGCACCATTGGACACGTCAGAATAAATTCGACAAAATATGTGTGTGCCTACAGCAGTCAATGCGCTTGCATGATATTTGCAGCATCATGTTTTAATCGGCCCTCAGTTAATTCTTTGCCTTTGAATGCGATAGGACGTTCAGCAACGAACTTGTTAAAAACCATGAATACCTATTCGATACCTTAATTAAATTATATCCGGATATAATATAATATCCGGCATGGAAGTCCCCAAAAAAGTGAAAATCATTTTTCCGTAAATAATTTGAACGATCAATTGTACTGTGCTTTCTTTGTAAAATAATTTTGCATATTCTTTACGTAAAGGTATACGGAATACTTTCAAACAGGAAAATGTTTCATAAATACTAAAATGTCTCAAAATAAACATGTGCCTATTTTATTTGATAAATATCTGTTTTTTTTATTTAGCTGCATCCGGTTAGACTGGAAGCCGACCCCAACATAGTTGGGAAAAGGCTGGGCAGATGATGAAGTAGTTGTATTTCAATTGACAGTATATAAAACACAAAAAACTGATTCAGCAGTTGTTTGTAAGTCAGCCTAATAACCAAGTGGCACATTGATTCATTTACCGTTTCTGAAAATGTTCCTGTTAAAGAACTTTCGATGTATACACGTAACACATTACTTCCTTATAATCCCACACAACATTTTCGGTTCCTACAAAGAATCTCGTTTATCTATTTCTGGGTGATTAGGTAAACTCTATAACATGTTTGTACAACGATAATTTTATGCAATAATTCCAATAAAAAGATGCCCCAAAACATTAAAACACAATAGTTTACCAGTTTTATTAAACCGGTGATACAAGGTCGTCTCATTATAAGACAGTAGGTACGCAAGTATTAATAACTATGTTTCTACAATATATTGTGAAGATTTTGGGAGATGATAAAATAGTCTTTTTTTATTGGAAAACAGACGTTAATGCTTGAATAATAAGCGATAACGATAATAATGTTGAGCATAGAGGTAAAGGTTCCTAAATAAATTTTAATACTTACCTACTTCAAAATATCCTGCTAGGAATTTTAATTAATAATATTGCGCAATGTGGATAATCAAAAGGTCAATATCAGATTTTAGGTACGAATGTGTGCTTGAAGCAAATTACTATATTTGAAAGAATAGCTATGTTCACTTGCGATATTATAGGTAATCGATTAGCGCGTCTGTACGAAGGCCGTGTAGGAATTAAGATAAGCTTTATTTTTTAAGACAAGGTTATTTACTTTAGGCCAAAATTCTTTGCTAGTCCACTAATACAAAAAATTCAGACCCTTAACAGATACAATTGGTATTATTATGGCAAACTTAGGGCAAGCACTGACACAACAATAGAATTTGACAAATACAGTGCTATTGGTGGTTGATTGGTTGGATACAAAATCAATGTTCAACTTATTACATACATAGATTCTGAAGTGAACCGGAAGCAGCGTAAGTTAGAGACCCAACTCGTTTCACCATTTCTATTTTATTAAATTAATTTTAATGAAATTATTTTTTCATCGCCAGCGATTGAAAGGTTTTCCTGAATTTATGTAGGTAAAAGGGATAAGGTATATTTGGAAATCCAAGATTTAATGAATAAAAAATAAGTCACTAAAAGCGATATATATATATAAATATTAAGTAACATCATGTAAGCCATAATTTACTTGATAGGTACAGACGCGAGCAGGTCAAGTTACCCAAAAGTGTCAAATTTTCCCAATCAACCTTGATCCTTAATTCTTTATCGATAAAGTTGAAAATCTATTAAAGAAATTTGACAGCTTGCTTAATTTGGTAGCTTGATGTGCTGGCGTCTGTACCTACATATTATTATTATTTTGCATTGATTTTAAATAATAACGACACGTAGTTTCCGGTTTATATTTTATGTTCTAAGTAGGTTGTATTTTTGTAGTCGTTAAATATTATGATAGACCCATTTTTTATTTAAACGGGCTTTCCTAACCTTTAAGTTGGTAAGCCAAAATCCCATAAAACATTCTCATTTGGGCCAAAAAGAATAATCACGTGTATTGATACGTTTCCTAAGATATGATTGATATTTGCATAGCAATCAGATATGAGTGATTGCCATGAAATATTTATTTAATATATTTTTTATATTTATTGATAGTACACGAGGCAAACTAAGAATACCACATGGCAAATATTAGCCATTTGATATTTTTTATCGAGATTTAACTGTATTTTATGTAAGTTTTGTTCCATATATACTCAAATAGCTTCACCCATTCATAAAAATCCAAATAAAATATTGAAGACCTTGCATGGTTTGTAGGCTTAAAATTGAAATTACTGAAAATATGAATAAAAGATCAGCGAAACGATTCTGCATAATCGTGAGAGATACCGCGTCAGAGTATCTGCTAAAGTTTGATTTGACCCGATTTACATTGCCTTACCCATCTAACATGTACTTTATTTTATTTATTTTTAGCTAAACTTTCAAATAATAATAATCACCTGTAAAGGAATCAATACTTAATCTACTTTAAAATATCCCTTCTCCTTCCTCCGTCCCTTACCGATGAGGATCGGGATGGGGGAACCCCCAAATAAAAGTGGCAACTTCACAGGCACATCCAGTTACTCCAACACCTGACTGATAATTTTAATTCGCTGCTATGGGGCAGTGGTAGGTAACTGTATTGTTTCTAACACTGCATGTACACTTTATTTACACAACATCTAAATTTACAGAAAATGATTCGATACATTGTATTTCATATCTATACATATATGATTTTTTGTCTGTCTTTTGTCTGTTTGTTCTGGCTAATACCCGAACAGGCTGGACCTATTTAGACGGGACTTTCACTGGCAGATAGCTGATGTTATAAGGCGTAACTTGGGCTATTATATTAGAAAACTATTAGGGTTAAAAAAAGAAATCTTTTCCAATATGCACGCAAATGAAGTGGCGGGCACAGCTAGTAATAGATACAAGGTAATATTCTTCAAATGTTACTTCTGTTTCGATTTAATTAACCATTTAGCTTAATAATCAGCGGCTGGTTTCTTTGAGCCCATTTTCACATGGTTAGAAAAAAAACATTGGATCGATATTCTGGTCTTAACCATTCTATCATAAAAGTGCTACCTACAACATTATCAACAATAATGAAACAACTTTTAAATTTTTTCATGGAAAAATGTATATTTAACTTTTGAACCCTATTTTTTTTTATTCAAGCGTCTTTTTTTTTTCACTTAAGCATTCTATGTCACTACATTTTATAAACAAAGTCCCCAACCGATGCATCTGTCTGTCTGTCTGAACGCACTAATCTCTGTAACTACCTATCGAAATTGAAAAATTATTTTTGCATATATATTAGCCCAATTCTTAAGAAAGAGTATACGCTATTTGACATCATAATAGGACCCTTAGGATACGAGTAAAAATAAAAAAATAGTCAAGAAGAACGGTGAGCAAAATCCATGCGACGCGACGGGTCGGGGGCCGAGGGAGTTTTATAAAAAAATGTGGCTGTTATTTTAGTATTTTGTATATATTACGAATTCCACGCTAACGAAGTACTGAGCAGAAGCTAGTAGTAATTAAATGAGATCCACATTAATGTCTGGAGCACGCATAAGTTATCTAGTGTTTCGAAAAGCCTTTTCCTAGACGATCTGCTCTTTTCCGGTTGTACTCACATTGCCGGTAACGAAAAACAAAATAAAGCAATATCTATTCATTTATTCCGACTGTAATCATTAATGATTGTTAATTTTTATTTTAACCTAACGTTCATTTTGAAAGCAATAACAACATTGTTTGGTAAGACCATTTAATTCATTTCATTGATCCATAACCAAATGTATGGTTTTATGTTTCATATTTGTACAATGTCGGCTGAATCATGTGGGTGATCCACAATCACCATCATCAGATGGTGATTGTTATGAAAAGTTACAATAAAAATGGGAATACTGATTCTTTTTCTAACCATTGTATCTTCATTGCCTTACTTACCAAAGGAATTAACAAATAAATTATATACTATTAAGGTTTCCCAGGTTTAAAGTAATCTTATTTAAAATTAACATTTATACGTGGTCTTATTTTCTATTTTTGGTGATATTAAATTTGGACAGTTCTTTAAGGTTGGCTTTCGAATGATAACGATTAATTACCTACACGAAATGTAGTTAGTTTCTCATTTTAAAGTTAACCTACGTGGCCTTACAACTGTTTGTCTCAACTATGTGCCAATCTCATTCAAAGCCTTATTCACCTTGTTCCATGACCGCTCGACGCTTAGATGTGCGTCCGCGCCAATACTTATTAATGTTTTCTTATCTACTGTTATCTTACCCTTAATAAGGTTCGCAACAGAAGTTAGTTTGATAACTTCAAACTTTGAGCTTTATTGTCTGATTTGGTTGACATAAAAATATCAAAAAAAAAGTATACGACTTAGGGCTGATTTTTCCAACGCCAGATAATTTTATCCGAGGAATAATTTTGAATTTTTAACAATTCTTTCAGACGATTTGTAACATAATGTACATACTCACAGTTATCTTCATTCATTCCTCCAGGTCAGACAAGCATTCCGTTACCGTTAGGCGCTGATCTGACTATTCCTCACGACACCACGCCATGTTTTATCCACAATCAGTACACAGACACAATCATCAACTTTAACATAAGACTACGATGATGACGATTTAATGACATCCAAGGGCTGGGAATTTCGCCCACATTGATTGATATCAATTTTCCTATAAACACTATAATTTTAATAAAAAATAACTATAGATTTAATTGTATTTATTAACATATATTTTATTATGACAGTTCTGACAACGACGTTTAATACGTCGCCATGACAACTTTTCTTTTAGTTTCTTAGCAGCCTGTAACTTTTTAGCTGATTATACATTCATACTGCTACAAAACTAATCCTGGCCACCAGCATATTTCACATTCATATTTTCTACATGGTATTATTCTACGAGTTCACATTATAAATCCAAGTAATTCAAGGATCAGTTCCCGTTTCGCCTCTAAAGCGAACACATTAAATAGGCCTGATACTCCAGGGCCACCTATCCCGGGAACAATCAGCGTGCCTCTCCTAAAAGGCTCCGGTACCTGACGGACTCTCTCTACGCCTCCGTCCTACGTCCTCCGTCCTCCGTGAAGGCCTCCAGTACCAGTCGGACCACTGGCGCGCCTCGCCAGAGCACTGTGAAGACCCTCCTGTACCTATTGGACTGCGCCTCATCCGAGGGCCGCCTCATAAGACCCTCCTGAATGTACTGGGCCGCGCCTCATCCGAGGGCCGCCTCTCCTGGCGCGCTGACAGCGTCCCCACCCTGCCTGCTCCCTCCTGCTGCTGTGCTGCATCCTGTTCCTGCTGCGTGGGCCCCCCTACTGGTATCCTCCAGGCCACACACGCACCTGCACTGCCCTCTCCCCGGCACCTGCCTCGCGTCGGTCTGCCTCTTCAGCTCCAACTTCAGCTCCGCCTCAGTTACCTATCACGCATCTTCATCCTTCCTACTCACACACTACACACCACTGACCAGTCCATCTCCATTTTTTAAATACCTTATAAATTAAACGTTAATTGACTTCAATTTCCCTTTCTTTAATTCCTTAATTTAAAGTTAGTTTCTTGTCGCTATTCGACAAATTCTTCCATACAAAATCTGTCAGACGTCAATTTTATTCCACGAATAAAAATCATCTGTCGATTGAGAAATCAGCCCTTAATACAATCGTTGCCTCGTTTAAGAAAAAATCGTACCTATTCAGATAAAGTGAACGCAAAAGTACACGTACGTATTTAAGTGTCATCGAATCTTTTATATACCTGAGCCTACTCATGACCTTATATCCAGAGTCAATACTGTGATACAATCGAGCGCTACTCATTAAATGCTCGTTGATTGGATTAACCAAGATAGATTGTTGTCATTACCAAAATGTATGCATAAACACTGGGTGTGGTGATTATACCAATTAACTGTTATTGCAAAGATAATGTCAGGGGTAATCGGTCCCGTCATTCCCGTCATCTACCCCGGTCACCAGGGAGAGTGGAACCGGCGAGAGATGTCGTGCGGTGTCCCACAGGGATTGGTCCTGGGGCCGCATCTGGGGCCGCATCGCGACAATCGTCGAGAGGATCCGGCAATTGGGACTCGAGGTGGCCCTGCACAAGTCTGAGGCCATGTGATTTCATGGTCCCCGGGACGCGCCACTGTCGGGTTCCCAAATATCGGTAGGAGGGGTTCACATCGGCGTCGAGTCGACGAAGATGTAGTACCTGGGAGTCGTACTCGACAGCCGGTGGATCATCCTGGAGCAATTCCGACGATTTTCCCAGACTGGAGCGGGCCGGGGCTGCCTTGAGGCAGCTCCTGCCCAATCTAGGGGCACCAAAGGCATCCTGCCGGAGGCTCTATAGGGGGGTCGTGCGGTCTATGGCCCTTTACGGGGCACCGGTGTGGGCGCGTTCCTTGAGGCGGCAAACAGCCCGATGGTTGAACGCGTCCCAAAGGGCCGTCCGGCTAATCCGAGGGTACCGCACGGTCTCCGCTGAGGCGGCGAGCCTACTTGCCGGATTGCCGCCATGGGAGACAAAAGTCCTCGCCCACATGTGGGAGTGGCGAGAGGAGGCAAAACGCCGGGGCGTAACTCCGTTGCCGCGAGAAATCACGGTACAGCAGACAGAGCTCCGGCGGGATCTCATGGCGACATGGAGATGCAATGGCTTACGGGCGGCGAGCAATGGCTCGCCACCCGGTAAGGACCAGGCCCGGGTCGACGGCGCGTTGTGTTCCACGCGCGCCTCAAAGAGATGTCAGCACAAACTGTCGGGGTCCGCTAGGGTCCGATGCCTGCCAGGGCCGCGGGTTGTTCGAAAGAGATACCGTGGTCCCTGGCATAGGCAACTGCAGGAACATTGGTGGGTTTTAGTCAGTAAAAGTCTGACACCCTCCCGGTACGCTCAGAGCGGGAGACGTCATTTGATGATTTCCATACCAAAAAAAAGGGGTAATCGGTCAAATTTGTGTTTATTCTGATAACCTACCTACTTAACATTAATTAGATAGCAGCCACCGGTTTGGCCGGTTCTTCAAACAAATTGTTCTTATGAAAATTATCAGCTGACCTTCACGTGTTAACATTATCAAGTCTAAAAGTATTATTAAAATTCGATTCAGTTGGGATTAAAAATTAAAACTTGGGATTAAAGTGTTTCGTTAGTTTTATTGGTTGTAGAAAATTATAAAATACATATCACTATATGTGATTTTGAGTATTGTTGCATCAGCCAACATGAAATCTATTGTGGGGCAGCAGCTCCCTGTGGGGGCGCGGCGGTGGCGAGGTAGGCAAGGGAGCGCTGGATAGCCTCAGGTACTGGGGGCGCGGTGGGCAGGTGCGCGCCCGACGGGTGGAAGCCGTTCTCGTCAGCGGTGTACGTAAGGTGGATGGCGTCGCCATTCTCACTGGGGTAAGAGAACTCTCCCTGCACCTCCAAAGCATCGACATCTCCGACCTTCTTCAGCTCTCCCTTCTGATCAGCAGAAATACCATTGCTAGTTTCATAGGCATACTGGTAAGATCCATCGCCGTTGATCTGGCTGTCATCCTTCACGATGGCGATGGGCTCGGCTGGGGATCCTTGTGGGGCTCCTTGAGGGGCAGCGAACGCCACCGCGAACAGCATGCAAGCCAACACCTGTCACAAAAACTATAGTTAGACGATGCAAATTAATAAACATTGGTCATATTACCAACAGATAATATGTAATGTGCTGCGTTAATTGATGACTTCTTAAATACTTAATGTATATAATAACACCCATTCGAATTTATATGTCGTTTAGTCGACGAATGTAATGGTCTGTATTATTATTTTTATGATGAAGCACAACACTGAACTTGGTTTTATGCCAACGTCACTCTACTTATTTTAGAAAACACTATGTTTTGTTGGAAACGTAAAAGAAACTTTTAAAGCACATAATTTGTTATCACTTACAATAGATTTCATTTTGTAGTGTTTGGTGATGGTGGAACAAGCAGTGATGATAACTGTTGTCGACTGATGCTTTCAGTCCTGAAAATTTGAGTTTTTATAGTTATCACATTTTCCCACCTCCCTGAATTCTAGTTTCACAATTCATTGTGGTGTCGCAAAATCTATTAGATAAGTAAACACTGGATGCATTACCTCGCCTCATGTATGTCAACTTGGCCTGCGACGTAATGGTAAACAACAAACATAACGGAACCTCCATTTGCGCGGCCTTACTAGCGCAAGCTTCGTGCTGTTTGCACAAAAGATTTACATTCATACAAATTGGCAATTACCTACGGCCGAATTTGCCACAGTTACTCAAATTCTCAAAAGTAGGTATCAAACACCAAGCATCTAGGTATTATTACTTTTCTTGGAATTCGTTTCAATAAACTGACATTTCCAAAATTAATTAATAATATTATCTATTTTTATAAGGAGAGATATCATGTTGAATAAACAATAAACTAGTATAATTATCATACGTAGGTACACGCGATCCGACCGTTTTCGAGGTGAAGTTCACGAGGCGGGTGCGTGATAGCAGAATTTCTTCAATGGCTCGTGGCGAGCTTCTTGTATCTAGCGTACTGACGTACAACGTCATTACGTAAAGCTCTTGAGGGGATCCATGACACACCGATCCAATCACGTCTATAGTTTCGCCATCGTTTGTGCGCAAATAATGAGCATGGTTATTAACCTCTCTACCTATTCATTACGTACTTATAGCTACAGATGTGTAACTGTAATACCTATGATTATTTGAAAGGGATACGCCATCTGGTTGATTATTAAACTCAATACGAATAAGAATAATGATCCAAGCCGGCCTGTCTGGCAGATACACTCCTGTTTAGTATGGAAAACAGCTCTAGAGGAAATAAGAGTAACAACAAAGTGCTTACAACTTTGTCGAAGTAACCTATAGATAGACGATCTGTATATAAAATAAGCTTAGTATTAATTAGCGAGCAATCGAATGATGTACAAAATGAACGTGTTTTTCCAGAATAAATTTAAAAGAGTTGCTTGTCTAGTTCAAGATCGCCAATAAAATACAATCATAAATAATAGTAGTAAAAATAGAATAAAGACAATAAAACTATAAGGTTACCAATCCATAAAACTAAAATTGTAAATTGATAAAATAAACTGATCGGTATCGTAAGTGCTGTCTTTATTTTATCAATTTGCAGAAGCTGGGATGGTACATTCTAATTTCCCTGAGTACTTTCAATTTTTTTTCTTTTTTTACACCGAGGAGTTGATTTGACCATCTGCCTTCACTGACGACGGTCGTTTCGGTGAGTACGATATTTTTGTCAACAGAAATATTCAATTCATCACCTTTAATATTTTCGTGTATTCATGTGGTTTACTCCAATGACACCATTTTATAAATGCACTAGCTGCGCCCCGCGGTTTCACCCGCATAAGTTTCGATCCCGTGGGAATATCGGGATAAAAAGTATCATATATGTTAATCCTGGTTATAAACCATCTGTGTGCCAAATTTCATCCAAATCCGTTCAGTAGTTCTAGTTTTTGCGTGAAAGAGTAACAAACATCCATCCATCCATCCATACAAACTTTCACGTTTATAATATTAGTAGGATAGGAAGTAGGATAGTAGGATAGGAAGTTGATCCCTGTATTTGCACTATCTGAAACTAGGTAAATAGCATATATGTGGTCATATGTATTGGTTTCATTCCATATGTGACAATTAAGTACTTATATTTCAACCTCATGCTGACTTAGAAATACTCAATCATTTGAAACTGTCGGTATCGGATCAATACAACCTACGTTATTATGCAAGTGTTACCATCCATGGTAGTCTTTATGAATAGGTATTCAGACAACAAAAGATTTCGCTCCTATCTGTTATGTAAATCGTATTGTAGACACTTTAGTGAATCGAATGTCTTCAGGCAAATTCTGATATTGCTGCATAAACATCGATTATTGGGAGTGGCCTACGGATGACTTATGTATACGGATGGCTATGATAATTTGATGAAGTCATTTGACATTTAAAGCTCCAGTACCTACATATTTGTTCCACTAACGATTTTTTTGTTAAGAATGATTCAATGGTTTTTTTTGCAGCTTTACCCGACTCATCCCGTTTCGTGGAAGCAGTAAGCTCTACAAGTCGTGCCGTGAATATCGGTCGAAAGATTAGCATCTAAATGTAGGTGTACAAATATCTGTACTTGCAAAAAGTACTAGTTTCTACTTTACTTTTCTAATTATACTTTGAATGTAGAAGCAAACCAAACATACTAAACATTGTCGGTATTCGGGTAGTCGGGTTGCAACTATCACTCAAGTAATGAATAACGTCAAAATTTACAATAAAATAGAATTGATTGTAGTTGCCCCTTCCAAAATGTAGTTTCGTAAGGAGAAGAATGAGCAAGAAACTCCGCCGTTAATCTTATAAAATGTTTTACAATATTTTGTATACAATAATTATATGCGAAGACAATGCATCCAGAATAAAATTACTATACCACAATAGGTAAAAGAATTAAAAATGAAGCAATGACAGATAAATTAATTATGCGATAGATACACTGGTGCTCACATATTTACAAACATTATAAAAGTAGACGATTTTCCTAAAAACAAGCAATAAGTCCACCGTCTTATTATTTGTTTTTACTCCTTTCTGTGTTTGTGAGTTAAAGTAATCACAGAATGTCAATCAATGTCATACAAAATAATAAATTTTACAATTAAATTAGCAACCTGTTTGATTTTGTCTAGTCCATGACATACAGCTGCTTCTTTTGTATCATCTATCAAAATAAACTCAAGAACTACTTAATAGATGTTTTAGATGAGATGATTTGATACATATACCTGAGGATAGCTATTATTATCCTAAGATTAATTTAAAGGTCATAAGATGAAATATCGCATCATCATCATCTGCCTAGCCTTTTTCCCAACTATGTTGGGATCTGCTTCCATGGAGCGACTGCATATCTGACCTCCACAACGCAGGTACTGGGTAATACGATACCCCTTAGTAAGACTGGTTATCAGACTTTCGGGCTTCTGACTAACCGTAATAACTGTCAAATATCCATGAATGACAGCCGGAACCAACGGCTTAACGTGTTTTCCGAGGCATGGAGGGATCTAGGTATGTAAAGATAGCCACCCATCCCCAGACCAACTGCGGCAAGCGTAGCTTAACCTGATCGATCGACTTGTGCGGCTGTCTTCATCATAAAATGAAATATCGCATTTGAACAAATCCCATAATACTCATAGAGTCTTGGAATCAAGTACAGAAAAGTTCTACATAATATATATATGTATATTTTTACTACCATGTGGAGGTCTCATTTCCTACCTACTTACTCCGCGATTACGCATATTGACTACTATACTTAGTTATACTTCAGTTCTACGCTAGACACCAACAAGTGTTTACCTTTGTAAAAGTGCTTCGGCAAAGTGATGAAGCCAATTTTTCATAGTAAGACGCAGCTTAGGAGAAGAATTTCGTCAATATCAAGCCCTAGCTTGAACATGATTCAAACAAACCGAAAAGTAAAATAATCATTATGTTTATGCTAATCGCGGGTTTATTTTTATAGATTACTAGCTGTGCCCCGCGGTTTCACCGGCATAAGTTTCGATCCCGTGGGAATATCGGGATTAAAAGTATCCTATGTATAGTAGCCTGGTAATAATTTCATCGAAATCCGTTCAGTAATTTTGGCTTGAAAGAGTAACAAACATCCATCCATCCATCCATCCATTCATCCATCCATCCATCCATTCATCCATCTATACAAACTTTCATGTTTATAATAGTACTTCGAGACATAGTAGGATTGGCGACATTAAAAATAATAAAAATGTCCAACCCGGATACAAAATCAATGATAAAACAAGTTAACAAAACAATATGTACGAGTATTTAAAACACTGGTTAGGTCAATGAGTTACGCAAGTACAATGTTTAACCTTCACAATTAGTCACAATACATAGCATAGATCAGGCATATTTTGGGTATTCTCCAATGTTTCCTACCTGTTTGTAGCATGGCGACGATGGGCGAGCGACCTTGACACGGGCGTGCAGGGAAAGTGAACAGACCGGTTGTTGAGCAAGGGGTCACGCCGAACGAACTTCAGCCGCTTAGGACCCGACCACATGTGATGCTTTTAATATGGCAGTTCAGTGGATATTGGAATGATGATTGTTTCAGAAAAGGTAATGGAGTTGCGTTTTGATTGGTTTTGGTATGCTATGGATGGCTTGTTTTTCCCCATACTCGAAGGTCACAATAGATTGGAAATTATAGTGGTTTACGTACAAGACTTATCGGCCGTTATTGGTTCAATCAAATCTTCATAGCTTAGTTAATGAAACCATTTAATTTCTGAACTTTTACAGCTAAATTGCGGAGCCTTCTAGAGCCCGAACGTTGTCAGATGCTACCTACGTTTGCAATTTGTCAATATTGCAATTTCTATGGTTTCACTATGATCTGAATAACATTGCAATAAGAAAGACCTACAAAAGACCCACTACGAAATAATTACAATTTAATCATCGTGGGAAAACAAAAATATATTATTATGTACAATTACTTTATCATTGAACTTATAAGCTTAAACTAAAATACGCTTAGCTCCAACTCCTTATACATTTAAAATACTTGATGGTTCTCGAACGCTAAACATGTGTCCATCGCGGCGCAAGCGCAGGGTATAATTACCATTGACAGCCAGTGAGCCGATAATCACCACAAACTGTTATTATAAACTCTAACCTTGTGAATGAACAAACAAATATTTAATCTTCGAGTTGTGAAATGAAATTATTAGATCAAAATAAACGGTTTTTAATTGAGGCTTTAACATTCTACACTTACTTGCGCAATCATTAAACAGTTCCATATTCTCCTTATTAAACATGTTTTTTATCACCGGATGATATGTTTATTTATGGGTCCTGTAGTAATTAATATTTTTATCCAAATCATGATCTTAATAAAATAAAAAATCAAGTTTTTATCGCAAATTACTAAACGGAAACTTATTTTGATAGAAATTGCAATAAAACGAGATAAGCTTAACATAAAACAAAAATATATTATGCAAAATTTACAAAAAATATAAAACTACTTAAAACAGATACATGACATAGCATTTTTTTTTTTTGTATTTTTCTTTTATGACCTTGGCATCACAAAAGTGAATAAGTAAATCTATGACTGAGTTTCATTTGTTTAAATCCTAGTCCCTTAATCAAACCTGAAGTAAAGTTACGCCAAACTTTCACCACGAAAATGGTAAGTAAAATGTAATTTTGATGTGTAACTATATTCCGTGTTTCATTATTAAAGGTGTACATCTTTAGCTGTGGTTTAGTTCCTGGCATATTCTCTACTGTCTGGGTTCTGTGGGGGGAGCGTTGCAAGGTAGTCCAGGGCGTCCTGGATTGCTTTGGGAACTGGGGGGGCAGTAGGGATGTGAGAGCCTTGGGGCTGGAACCCATTCTCGTCAGCCAAATACTGCAACTGGATCACCTGAAAAAACAAATACAATTTGGTCAATGAGGAAATAAAGAATTGCACAAAACTTCGTGTGTTTTATTTATCCGAAAATGAGGCGAGACTACAGTTACGGACCTGGGCAATGGCACAGTTACCGAAATATTGTTACTTTCCTTCAGAGTGATTTTCTTAATTGCTATGGTGTTAAATTTAATTAATTGTAAAAATGTGTAAGAAAACTGAAAAATATGGCAAAACAGCTTAGCCATTGTAATTGGATGACTAGATTAAACTAGGTTATCACAACTTGCTCAAGTTTAGACTAAGGTAAAAGAATACAGTTTTTGCTATTCCAGCGGGGTAATTGCTTAACACACAGTAGCAATGACTTTCATTTTGAAAATTCAATAACATTCATAGCGTTATTTACTTTTCACTTCAGTAGCTCAAACATGTAGGTTTTGCTGCGTGAAATCAGTGAGCAAAATGCGATTTTGCTCACTGAGTGAGACAAAGTAACTTTTTAATTTTTTTTTCAGAAAGCCGCAAATATATATTATTCAGCCTTGGGTTAATCATACAATTCGAAACATTCACACTCTATCTCTTTCCCTCCATTAGAAAGAGAGAGAGACAGAGACCAGCCCTTTCGAAGTTCGGATTTTGAATTCGACCTCAAAGACAAACACGTTCGGAATTTCGTACTAACTAAAGAAATTTTGCAAAAAGAAAATTATGTCTTTTAATGTAATTTATTGAATTTTTAACTTATTGTTGTATTTAAACGAATATAAGTATTTACTGCAAATAAAACTGACATTTAACTTATAAATATTTATTTGTAGTTTCAATAAATGTTAGGTACGTAATATATTTTGAATAATAAAATATCATGGGTGCTATTTCCGAACACGCCTTAATTTAAATAAAAGAGCGGGAATAAAATTTGTAGAATTGCAGTAATTTTACTTTTAACTATTAAAATTTTCCATTTTATAGAATTGGTATCTAGCTACAATGTTAATTATTTTGATTCACAATAAATAGTTATTTCAATCTATTCCTGTTTATTATTTTATCTCCTAAAGTGTTCTCGCTGCTGAAGTGAAAAGTTATGTGTGTTACACGAGAGCAAAGTTTTTTTGCATCTCGTGCCTTTGAATCCCTCGCCACACTCAGGATTCAACTTTAGAATCACTCGCTACGCTCGTGATTCAATCTTTGAATCCTTCGCTTGCTCAGGATTCAAAATCAGCACTCGCAGCAAAAAACTACTTTGCTCTCTTGTTGCACAAATAACTATTGTTGAGCAGATACATTTTTCTAACATATGATGCAATGGATTAACAATATCTTTCAAAACCATTCCGATTGTGATTGATCGTGTGTCGTAATTAGGGTGCAGGCCTGTTCTTAATATAAATCCAATTCCATAAGCTAACGGAAACGGTAGTTCCCAACTCTATAATTAAATAATTATTGATTTAGTAGTCATGACTTTAACGAAAACGTATTCCGTCATTATCGACACATGGTCATCAATTTATGGAAGGGATCTACTTTTTTATTACGATTGCCTTGATTAGTAATAATATTTATGAAGGTAATTATGTGTGTCATCACTACGGCATCCTAGTAAGAACGTTATAGTGCCTGCATATATTTTTTTAATATTCTTAATTATACTTTCATCAGCATAGATTCGAAGACTTATTGTAAATATACGACAGTTTCTCGAAGACTTTATTGACTATGTTCGCAAAAAATGAATAGGTAAGGTATTTTTTGTTTGCTTGTATCTTTGAGACCTTATCATTATTTGTTTAATAAAATTTTGTCCGGCCGTGTATCTTCTTAGATTTGACAAGGATATTATAATTATCATGTTTTTTTCTGAAGAATATTTAATTTTAATTTCAAGAAATATGACATACAAAAATATAACACGGATAAGAAGCTATTTGAGGTGAATTGAAGATTCAAGCTCAATGTTGTCAAACCAACCAAACCCAATAGATATTTATCATTTGATTAATAGTGAAACTGACGGAAGACAGATAAATGACGACATCTTCCTAAAATTAAAGATTAGTATGATTCGGTAACCACTAGTCAAACATTATTTTTAGACGTCTGTCATAAGTTTAATGACTTTAAAGTAATGTGAACATATTAATTTAAATATGTGGAGTTGTTTAACGATGTCAAAACTTTGTTTAAACTCATCCTCAAAGTTCAATAGATTGTCATCTGTCTTGGGTTAGAGCCGACACGTAGTTAAACTAATCCTGTGGAAGTTTTCGATTTAGCTGCATAGCTTATCAAAGTAAACGCTGCTATATTTTTTTGCGTAGGCGCAACTTTATATAAATCCTAGTAGAATTCTAATATTACAAAAATCTAAGTTATGACAAATAAATATTTTGATAAATGGATGATTAAATCAAAGAAACATTAATCATTTCAGCGAGAATCATCATAAATATTAAAATGATGACAAATGGCCGAATAAATACACATAATTTGGTTACTTTAGTAAAGAGATTCGTGAATGCATTCTTTGGTATTTTGCATCATGCATGAAATAAAACTACTTGTGAATATTTGACATCAAATTATACATAAGTGGCGTAGCAGAAAAATATCAACTTCCAAAAAGCTTTTGATGATTATCCTGCTAGAACAGGAAAAGATGATTTGTCACGCTTATATTTAGCCAGTAGCATTATGTTTTTTTTTTGTTTTCCTGTAAGAAGCAGAATAGTACATAGTGCATTACCTGTCCATCAGGAGCGGTGTACTGGTACTGTCCCTGGGCGACCTGAGCTTCTTGCTCCGGGATGCCTTGGTTCTTCACGTAACCCTGCTCCTCAGCAGAAATGCCATTTCCAGTCTCGTAGCTGAAATCATGAACATGTTATCAAGTAAACACTATAGATAAAAATGGGATGGAAAAATAACTTTGAATTTCAAAAGTTCAGGATGTCATAGGTCATCATCATCTGCCGAGCCTTTCCCAACTATGTTGGGGTCGGCTTCCAGCCTAACCAGATGCAGCTGAAATGTCAGCAGACAGAAATGAATCAGAAATGATGATGATGATGATATTCAGAATGTCATAGGTGTTTATTTTAAAATGTTCATTGTTTACAATAAAAACAGAAGTAGGTAATAATGTAGTTCAAATCTTCGACACAATTCAAATAAGATAAAAACACCCAAGACACGTAATTTACGAGCAAAATAGATACACTAATGAGACGAAGAGTTTTTGTCATTTTGTGCCTTATGAGTATAAATCAAGAGATTGTTTAGGTTGGATAGTATAGTATCCATTTTTATTCTCCCAAAATTGTACCGCTTTCAACAATTCTTGTGCCAAAAATTGTGAATATGGCCAAATATGATCGAAATTTTTATAGATATTCTTTTAAAATTACTACTCTCATAACAAACTTCAAATAGGGAGGACACACAAGTACTGAACATTAGAATACTGGTGAACCTTGAAAGTAACTTACTTAGCGTACTCATAAGCGTAATTGATCATATAAAGATCAGCTTATCAATTAAACCAGTGTATGACACTAATTTATTTGACCCATCCACTTACAGTTGACCCATCCACTTACTGTTACTAAATCTAAACTGACATCATAAAGACATCAAGTTGTGTGTAAGTTTGTAAAAGATAATCTTTGATATTACTTAGCTGATTATCAACATTCTTTCATTAATAGAAAGCTACGCTATTCGTGAGTAATATAGGATATTTAGTGCCTTTTTTTACGGTTACTGTGGGAATCTTCTTGCGAGTAAAACCACGGGGTGGAGTTAGTAGAGTATAAACTAACCTCCATTTATATGACCCATCTGGGTTCTGCACTTGTTCTTGTCTTATGATGGGGATGGGTTCCGTGGTGTACTGTGGTTGTTGTTGTTGTTGCTGCTGTTGATACAAGGGCTGCTGTTGGAACTGCTGGAAGCTGCTGACGTCAGCGTAAGCTGCGCAAACCAGGAAAGCTAATAATATCTGAAAATAAAATTATTATTATAAGATTCATAGTCCTGAAATAGTTTTCGTTTTGGCAGGTTCTCTCAAAGGTTGCGGGTGCAACCAAAGATGATTTCTTATCTGTTATATTATAATAGATAATATTCGTATGCTACTTTGTTGTTATCACTTTACAATTTGTTTGAACGGCTTTACCGTTTAGAATGTCATTTATCACATTTGTCCGATAGTATTGATCAAAATCTTGTATCCAAATATGAATCAATTACTAAATAGACAAAAGGTGATTGGTACAAGCGAAAACTAAAACTGAACTTCCGGGACTTTCAATTGAAATGTAAATTGAATTAAAATCACTGAACTGAACTGCATGGATAGGAAAAGCAGAAAAGAAAATAATTTACACTTAACGAACTCAAAACTAACTATGCGTCGTAAAATGAGAACTTTATGAAAGAAAGTTAGACTAAGAAACTTTGAAAAACTTACAACACACTTCATGTTGAACCAAGTACAAAACAGTTGCAAGATGGATGCGTGTGATACAAAGGCAATGTAATGATGCATTTTGGATTCACCCCCAGTATTTATACCGAAAACTTTTGTCGCAATTACACATCGCTGCGGATTCTGTATATATTTTATGATCATCTGTACAACGAAGGACAGTTGGGACGTCCCTTATGGTACCAAAACATCGTAAAAAAACAATTGAATAAGAACTTAATTCTCATGCTGATAAGACTTAAATGATACACCGTCAGCTGCAGTCAAAATTGGAAATTATAGCTTTTGCGTGAAATTTTAATGCATTCATTTTAATTTTATTGCTATAGTTTTTTGTAATGTTCAAGCTGAACGGTAATGTATGTGCTAATTAATACAAGACGGGAATTTTTGGTCTTCATTATCGAACGCTGTACACCGCTCAGAAAATAATAACTAGGTACCTATAGTGTAAAATTCATATGGGGTAACTTCTTCTCCAGGAACCTTTATAATTACAATTATATGCCTATTGTTAGCTAACAGATGAAACGTATTATGATGAATGAATAAGTTAAGGAGAGCCAATTTCAATCTTCCACATATTTTCTTCGGCTGTGGCA
Organism: Apamea monoglypha; assembly: GCA_911387795.2. Taxonomy (NCBI): domain Eukaryota; kingdom Metazoa; phylum Arthropoda; class Insecta; order Lepidoptera; family Noctuidae; genus Apamea; species Apamea monoglypha. The sequence goes on from OU426918.1 coordinate 10,761,525, forward strand.
CCTTTAAATTAAACTTTTACTAAATGAATATCTAAAACATTAGGAAGTACCTAAAAACTTTTTGAATATTTCCTTATAAAACCGAAAACCAGCTAATCCTCCCACAACGAATTTCCAGAATTCTCGTTGGACGCAAAATGTACAAAACAATTTAAAGACTATAGCATCATGACGTAACTTGTCTCAGTAAAGATAACCTTAAATCTTAGGCACATCGGCGGAGGCGGATCTCAGAAACCAGTCGCATCTCACGCTTGTGAGTTGTGACACACTTCAACAAGGTTCAAAGAAAAAAAACCGGCCAAGTGCCATAACTTGGGGAATCACTGTACACTACTAGCTATAAATCATATATGAGGATAATATGCTTGAAAATAACAACTCTTGAAAGGCAGGTGTAGCATCGAATCTCCAAAGATCCAAATTTCAATTCTTATGAATACCCAATTATGATCCATATTTTTAGCATAGAGGTTCCATTCCGTTCTACGTTATACTGTTCCACACAAACTAAATATATATCGTACTTAACGAATAATACATCGAATTGCTTATCACAGTTCTCTAGGTATCTAATTTTGGAAGAAGCTTATATCGTAACGTGAGTAAAAAGCTACCTCGCTAATTACCTACATTTATATTATTTGGACTAAGAAGGGCTTTACATGGTCATAAGACCATGCCGAGTGACATGATTTATGATTATAATTTATTATTTTCTTAGCTTGAATTTTTCCGCTGCAGGGGAGGATTCTCTCATCGGTTTCATATTTCCTTCATATTTGCCTTGGTTGCAACAACGTCGATATTTTCATGTATGTAGCTAGATCAAATCTCGAGCGCATACAGTGATAATAATAATTAATACATTCAGACGTCAGCGTCGGTCGTATCGTATCTCGTAAAGTTATGCTCAAGATGTGACAATAGGACATTATCATAATGGGATAATGAAACCAGTTTAACATTTTGGGAAGCTGCGGCTGTACGTTGTAGACTTGAGTAAATTTCGTTGAAAGCTACTCGTAAGTAATCTTTGTTTAAAAATTATCAGGACATTAAGTTTGTGTATTTGGTAGTTTCGAAAAATTAAAACATTTCACCCAGGTGACGTCGCAGGCACAGCTTATTAATAATTTCATGTAGTTTTAATCTTTTACAAGAGGTTACCACAAAGTGAATGATTTAAGTAACCGGTACATAAAACACGAAATTGATCACTACCCCACACGCCTTGCTGCATTCATACTTCTGTTAAAGTTATGACTGGTAATACGAGTATAAAAATTCTTATGCATGAAGGTGTACATGAAAAAATACGTGTAGGTATTCTGGTGAAATCTTGATGTCTCTTGTACCGGCTAATATAATCAGCTGTGGTAGGTAGATATATTTGGGTTCTGTACATTAATTAAATAATGTACCTATTCTCTGGTCTCCTGTTCTGGAATAAACTTGTGGAAGTTATCGCAAGTCATCGCTCAGGTAGTTTTGTATTGTTGCATATACATAAATAAATAAGTCACTCTAGGAGTCTAGGCAAAGTAACCGGTATGGTATTTTATACCTTATGTTATACTTTCTACTTATCGAGTGTAAGATCAGTTCAATAGTCCGCCAAAGCCGTGTGCTGCCCCCACCAACAATCATTGTGTACGGATGTAACACAGACAGACAGCGGTGTCTACACGTATAGATTCACGTTTCACAGTAGTGCAATCATCATACCTGCCTGCCTACGCTAGGTTGATCCCTACATACCATATATAATCAGCCCTTAATGTTCCCACTACTGGGACACAGGCCTCGTCTCGGTGAGAGGGAGTGGGCCGTAACCACCACGCTGGCCCAGTGCGGGTTGGTAGATGTCACATGTTTTCGTTATTTGACTAGAAATCTCAGAATAGGGTCAGCTGTTGCGACCCTATTCGGTCATTTCTAGCGAACGGACAGGGACTTTTTGCGTGAATATACCTATATAAACACAGCATATTGAATACAGCATACAGTTTAGTAAAGGAAATCAAGGAAGTTTCCCGCTTCTAATTTCCACCAAATTTGCTTGAAAGATACTTGTTTTGCTCACCGTCAAAACAATTTTGCTGTTTTTTACATACAAACTGAAACGAGAAAGCTAATGTTTATGTTCTCTGCCATAACATTAAAGAACGTGCCTAAGTTATTTTAACGATGCAGTACATAAAGTATGTAAGTGTGTCGTATTGTATTAAACGTTTCGGCTATTTATCTCCAGCGCCATATTGATTAATATAAAGTGCGGGGCATTGGAATGACTATTGGGCAACACACGACATGCAACATCTTTAAAAGCCGCTTAATGCAGGCACTCGCTGGAGTAAACACTTGCAAAGGATACGAAGAACAGTAAAGAGAGCCTGATGTAATACATATTGAGCTTCGATAATAGGGATACTATGAGGGCTACGGTACGGTACAGCTGACGCACATACGTCTAACCAATTTTTATTGCAATTATCATCAAATCAATCATCGAATTGATTGCAGATTTTGGTAAAAAAAAGACGAAAGATTTCGGTTTCTAGTAAAAACCCAACAATTTATATCACAGGTTTTATTCATATACCATGAAAATTATACAATTCCATATCTTACAATAATACTTTTCGATTTGCGTAAAGGTTTTCATTAAAGTTTATCAGTACTTAAGTCTAAGCGGAATTCTTTTTAGCCTCTTGGTTAGAATTTCTGTATTGGCCCCCGATTTGGTAGGGGTTATAATTGTTATTGATATAGTAGGGGTTGACCTTTGTAGGGTCGTAGGGGTATCTTGGTTCATAAGGTCGGTTATTATACTGGCCAAAGGTATTATATCTGTTTCGGTTTGAGTAAGGATCGTAACGGTTGGATGTCGGGTCGAAGACTTGCTGGTTGATTCGGTTCACTACGGGCAAGATGGGGGCTACAGCTTTTCCGTCAGCAGGAATATGCACGCCGGATGGTCTGAACCCTGTAATATTGAATTGAAATATGAATGAAGAAAGATACATCCAAAGAGTATTTTCACACAATAGAGTAAATACACATATACTCCTAGGAATAGGCAATTCATATATTTGTATATTTATACAAAAATGGTCAACTACAGCAAGGTTTCATTACGGTATGGCGTATAAACAGTGCTGTAGAAAATACTTGTCTGTCAACCAGTTTTTATAGTGATCAATACAAAACTGTAGAAAAAACGTGTTTGTGTGAAAGCTTCCATAGCGACCCATACAACACTGACGACTGTGCCTACACACGATGAATAAACTGTAGTTTTTCATGGCGAGGAAAACATTTGTGTATAAAGGGCCTAATTCTATATAGTCTGCATAATGCGTACTAAGTGTGTATAGGTAGCAAGCGAGATTTATTAAAAAAATAAGTTACCATTTTCATCGGCGATGTAGCTAACTTGAATGGGCGTCCCGTCAGGCGATATGTAAGCGTAACTTCCCTGAACAACCTGAGATAAACAACAAAATTATGAATTACCACTAAGTAGGTATAGCAAACTCAGTCACGTACCACACCCTACTAATAAACCGACTGCCAACAATAGTTGGCAGTCGGTTTACATATGCAATAGCATATGGAAAACGCAAGTAGGAAAGTATTTATTGTTAATCTATTTATCTTTATCGAGTTTATTTATTAGTTTGAACGCGCTGATCTCTGGAAAAAACTCGGATTTGAAAAATGATTTATGCATTTGATAGCCCATTTCTAGGACGCTCGCTCTCTTAGGAACCGAGAAAAAAGTAAATAAGAGCGCTAAACGAAAACGAAGTAATGGCGCGGGCAGGCGATACGATGCCACGGGGTGGGTCAGGAGAACAAGAAATTTAACGCGGACGAAGTCCCAGGCAGCTAGTAACACATACTATGTTTAGGTCAAATGAATAATAAAAAAGCTTCGAAGTCGTAATATGTACCTGAGTCCCTTGTGGATTTCCAGTATTGTCGATGTAGGCATCTTTCAAGTATCCATTTTCCTGAGCTTGCTTGCCGTCAGCAGTTGAAAAACTGAAAATATTCATTGGCATTATAAAGTCACTTGAATATGAAAAACTTCACCATGTAGGGAGACAATTAAAGGCAAATTATTAACACCATTCTTGCAATTTAATTTACACATGTATATGAATTCCGCAAGTGACAAACCTAAAAGCATAAGTCCCATCCAAGCCGTGCTCGTTAGAGTACGACAAGATGGGAACAGCTGGGCCTCCTGCGTAGTTGTAGTAAGGGTTATTGACACCAGGGACAATCGGCGCGGCCCCAGGAGCGAAGGGAAGCGCAGTTGGCACTATCGGCCTGACCCCTGGGGCGTAGGGATTTGCAGTCGGTACAAGCGGATTGACTCCCGGGGCGTAGGGAATTGCAGAAGGGACTATTGGCGTGGACCCCGGGACATATGGAAAGGGTGTCGGTATCACAGATGTTGGCGCGACTACCGGCGCTGCGGGAAATGGAAACGGATATCCCGCGCTCATAGTGATGTACAGCAACACACAGCTGATGAGGCGACACATTCTGGAACATGTACAGATTAAATCTGTAAAGTCATTTAATAAAACGCCTACAGCTTTAAGAATCCTGAAATCTTCATAATGATAATGCTTCATAACTTTCACTTAGAAAATCTGAATAAAACTAAAGTAGTTTTATTCAGATTTTCTAAGTGAAAGTTTTCCTTAAAAGAGAAGCAACCCATTGCAATGAAAAATCGTCGCCATTTAATTACCGCGGACCACGAATCAATCGGAAGTTTTGGAAATCGCTTACCATACGCGATCTTTTCGTGCAAGCATCCAGGATGTAACCAAAATCACTGCACATATTACTTGTTTATGAAAAATTACCTACACCTTTTTTAAATTAAAGTTGAGTTTATTGAAATAATTGATTTATATAAATATTAACAAAATAGGGCCATAGACTAGAGGTAGGTACAAAATAATTGGATTCTACCTGATTCCTTTATTCAAGTAGGACTACTAGAGTACTTACTTGAGATTAAAAAGGTGTAGGTAATTTTAAACCAGAGATAGGTCTCTGGTCTACAATACTGGTTTCTAAGAATTAAGTATGATTTTAACGGAATTAAATTTACAACTCGTTCATTTACCTCAACAATGCTCAAATGGACTGCGCTCGTTGTACTCAAAATGTTACTGTTAGCGTGGGATCCGAATATTCAATTTATAGGCAGCAGGGTTGCTCTGAGCTGATATTTTTTGTTGTGCCATCGCTCAAACGTGAGTGTTACACACGTCTCTTTAGCCCATCAGCTGTTATTAGCCGCGTTATAGTTACCAGTACCCACCAAAGCTCAACACGAACACGATGGTTGTAATCATTTAGCAATTTTAAGTCAAAATTATGGTAAATGTTACAGGGCGCAGCAACTTTTAGACATAAACTCAATTAGGATGTTGCATAATATCGGTTTGGTGGTCTATTAGACATAACGGCCGTCGTGAACAATGGTAACTTAAGATCCTGGACGAGCTAACTACATAGTACTATTGGTTTCGAATAATTATTTTGTTTTTTATTTCAAAGATGCTACTATAAGTATGTATAAAAGGATTACTATTCATTGTTAGCAACATATCTAAGATCACCATCTTTTTCAGAAATATATTTACGCCTTTATAATGTTTTACTTTGACACGAGATTTCTAAATTAATACTGGCAGTCTAATTCGCTACCCTTAAGCTGTACTTTGTTCCACTGCGTGGTTTTCAACGAAAAACAATATCCTTTGAAGAATCTGAAAACCTGAAGAAAATCTTCGCCAGCGAATCGAGTCGCGGTATCATTGGATGGGCCTTTCAGTGGTATCATATTCATATCCTTCAAACTTAGTATATATGAAGATAAATAGGTGGAACTGGGCCTGCAGGATTGTGAGATGTTTGCTGAACAGAAAAATAACAGCCGCCAAAAATGACTTTTAGAAAAGTTTTAAAAGTTTAGAACAAACTGATAGCGTGCCAAGCCCTCTACTAAAAGATATACGTAAGCGATTTTCCATCTAAAATTACCATAAATGTATTTTCCTATAAGGTTGTCGCTTGACTAATATTAATGATGTTATATTTTAGGTCAATGTTACTTAAAAATACATACAAATCAATGACTCCCGAAGCTTATAGGTTCGCTCTAATTTAAAACAACCGATTATATTATTAGCTTTTTCATTGATATAATTTTATGCTATTACACTTTAATTATAACTATTATTAAAACAAAACAGAAGTAGGTACGTTATATAATTAAATCAATTATTTTTCTAGTTTTCCCATAACCCGCATTATTTGGTACGCGTGCAGACGTAACACAGATGCGTAGAAGCAAATGTAGCTATGAATGTCTTGTTTCCACTCATTAAGAAGGCCAAAAGCCTGGTTTTCATTATGCTTTACAATAAGATACAGATCTTACTGTCAATTAATTTACGAGATTACATCAACGTTAACTAACAAATTACACACACAGTAGTTTTTTTGTACATTATTACGGATCTCTGAATTAATTTTGGAATAAGATTCCTATTTTGTATGGTACCTGTAAAGGTGTCATTATAATATCTACATTATCGTTATTTTTGGCTAGTTTTTATGTCTGGCTACCTAGTATACACTATTACTAACACCCGTGTATACTCAAAAGCAAGTATCAATCGGCGACAATTTACTAAGGAGGAACCGACCTAAATACTAATAATAACATTAGGTAGGTATTAGGAAAAACGAAAATTTTATCAGCCTAGGGTAATTTAGGAACAGTCACGTGTGGTTACTAAAATAAGAATTAACAACAAAACATACAGCATCAACCAGTTCTTAAATAGATGTTAACTAAAAGTTAATAGCCGATGTTTCCATTCAAAGAGCCAGGTTTTTTTTATTTTTCGTAATTAGGTACTGTAATTTATTTTAATTCCACAAAGAATGCATTATTTATACTTAGCATATAACGCGGAAGGCATTAAAATGGGAGGAGGATTTTAAATTGCCCAACGTCTAGTATTTCAATTTAAAGGCGAAGTGGCTACGAAATTTTATTTTAAAAAGAAACAGTAGTATTTTTTTGTCTTTTGTTCTAAGGCACTAGGGTGCATCGTCAATAAACGTTTGTATGTAGGTCAAATATTATAATAGTGAAATAAATAATTATACATTTCAGTCATGTAGCTCGCCGGAAACAGTTGTTTTATTTACATGACTCACAAAACCCAATAAACACGTACACAGAAGGTACATACTTACATCTGGTGACCCCGACATCGAACAGTACTAACACACGCCGCAATTTAAAAACGTTTCTCATGATTTCCTGTGTCGTGATAACTGCACTGCGCAGCCTTATCAGCCTTCCACAAGCGGATCTCCCTGGTTTGGTTTACAAGAGGCACATAGTTATCGAAAACATGAGCCCAAGCGGAAATTGTGGAAGTGGGACACCACCATGCGGAGCTACGGACATCAGTCAGGCCGAAGTTGCAGCACTAGGAATATCCTCGAAGATACCGGATTTTTGGACCGAGATGCTCAGAGTGTGGTTCGCTGAGTTGAGACAATGATGGCTTCCCAAAAACAGGGCGGCGAAATAAAATACGGCGTCGTGCTTTCCAAGCTCCGCCAAGACGCAGTAAGTCAGGTGGCCGACATAATAATGTCACACCCTGCCACCAATAAATATGGTGCCATTAAAGAAAGACTCCTAGCCATGTACAGTCGCCAGCACATCAAGCTAATACAATCTGTCAAATTTATTTAATAGATTTTCAACTTTATCGCTAAAGCATTAGGCTCAAGTTTGATTGGGAAAATTTGACAGTTTCGGGTAGCTTGACCTGCTGGCGTCTGTACGAGGAGTCAGAGGAGCGACAATTCCAAAAACTGGTCAGTGAAGTGGAATTAGGCGACCGTACGCGTGGCACGTAAGAGTCAGGTGGCCGAAAAAACCCTGCACAGCCTGTGGATGTCAAGACTCCCTGATCACGTTCGAGCAGTGTTAATGGTCAGTTAAGATCAAAAACTCGACAACCTCGCCGCTATAGTAGACAAGATTTTAGAAGGAAGATCAGGTGAAGTGTCGGTAATATCAAGCGGTCAAACACAACTTCTGGTTGAGTTAGTCAATCAAATGAGTAAGCTAACCATGGAAATAGCAGAGTTGAAGTCCAACTCATACAACAACGGACGTCGTAATTATAGAAGTATTCGAAGCCAGTCGCGCTCAAGATCTCACTCGAGGACGAGGATTACACCCGACAGTCCCAATTTTTTATGCAGATATCATTTTCGGTAAAAGAATCGAGCCCGGAACTGTGAAAAGCCATGCAATTGAAAGAAGCCATCGGAAAACTGAGTTCAGCGTTGACAGAGGCGGTCGTCAGCGCTATCATACCTTCAAACCGCCTTTGCGTTACCGACCGAAAAAGTGGGTATCGTTTTTTGGTTGATACCTACTGGCGCTAATATTTCAGCAATACCAAGAAGAGGAAACCGTTTATAAACAGACGATACATATAAAATATGCGCTGCAAACGGAACGCAAATTAAGACATATGGCGACAAAACGCTGACGTTAAATCTGAATATGAGACGGCCGTATCATTGGACTTTCATCGTGGCTGACATTACGCAACCAAAACCGCCGCCGCCGCCGCTTTGGTGCCCATTTTCTAGAGAAAAAGAAAATTTTTGGTGGACATTCTGAATAAACGATTAATAGATGGAACGACTGGACTTCAGAGAAGCGCAAAGTTAATGAAGTCAAGCACGCCAACACTTCGGACCGTAATTTTAACCGAAGATTATGCGGACATTTTAGCAGATTACCCGAACATTTCGAAACCTCTTGACGCTCAGTCACAACCGAAGCACGACGTAGTGCATCAAATCATCACCAACGGACACCCTGTTCACTCCAAGTCAAGACCTTTGCCGGCGCACAAATACCTAAGAGTGATGAAAGAGATAGAACACATGCTATAGACAGGGTTATGCAGGCCTAGTGGGCAAGCCCCTTTGCACGTAACAACAAAGAAAAACGGCGAGTTACGGCTATTTGGTGATTACAAGAGATTGAACGCGATCACTGTACCGGATAGATACTCGATTCCGGGAGTACTAGACTTCACATACCTATTACCAGGAACCAGTATATACTCAACGATCGATTTAAAAAGGGCTTATAACCAGATCCCAGTACAAGATGTAGAAAAGACCGCAGTAATCACCACGTTCGGTCTATTCGAATTTCCGAGAATGCCGTTCGGACTACGAAACGCAGGTCAAACCTTTGTCACATTATTGAGCACAGTCTTAGCGGGACTCGACTTAATCTTTGTGTATATAGACGATATTTTAGTGACGTCATCATCAATCAACGAACACCGACGTCATTTACAAGAAGTGGTCAAACCTATATAATTTGTAAATAGCCCCCAGAGTCTAATAAATTATTGTAGATTGTACAACTAGTGCATAAAAGAAGCGTTTTTACCCCGAGACGTTTATATCCACCTGAGCCGCAGGCGGGGGTGGATAGTTAAGTCGAGGGGTAAAATGGCTCTTTGACCTAGACTAGTCGATAGAGACCTCGTGTATCAAAATCCATCCGGCCGTTAGGATGCTTCGATGATGCATTCCACATACAAAGATACATAGATACGTAGCATATGTACGTAAAAAAACATAACCCTGTCTTTGCAGTCACGTAGTCGGGTAAATAGTGTATGACACTGCATATCTCTAGGTATTCCCCGGTTATTTAACAGTTTAATGAACTACTAATTCGATAATCGAATTGGTTTTTATTACCTCGCAGTAGGTGCGAAAAGTAGAGTGCTCTCCGCGGCGATAAAGGTGTGTTCGTCTTGGGCGCTTTCCCTCGCTGTACTCTAGCTTCGCTCAGGAGTTAACTCAGAGCTCCTTTGCTGCGCTCGGGGGCCCTAGAATCCTTCGTTGTGTTCAAAATTCAAAATAGCGCTTGCTCCATTAAGACACTGCTTCATCTCCTTAGTGAATAATCTACCATTAAATAGAATCAATTATTAACAACTCATTGTTGAAATTCGGTTAAACGTGCAACAACCACCGCCGTCGAAATTTATTCGGAAACCCCTTTACGATGGTTAAATGTATTTTATGCACCAATCTAAAATAGTAAATTGTTTACCAAGGGAGCAAACAACTATTTTGAAGGCAACAGTGTTTCTTTTAATCCGTCGCTCCGCTCTGGATTCTAGAGTAGAATCCCGAGCGCAGCGAGCGGTTCTAAGTAGAATCCTGAGCGCAGCGAGGGATTCAAAGTACGTCACCCGAGCTTAAAATAGTCTTCCTCCCGAGGAGGACACTCTACTTTTTATCACCCTCTATGAAAAAATAAGTAAGTGCAACTTATGAATAAGAATAGTGCGTTTATTTCATTTCATTATCACTACTAAAAAAAATAACAAAAAACTCTCTAAATAAATAAATAATAATAAATCAATCAAAAGAGATCAATCATAAAAAAAAAATTTGACAAGTTAATAAATCATTAAATAACAAGATGTAGTTTTAAATTCAAAAATCATGGAACGCTTTTTGAATTAATTATAAGTACGCACCACGCTTTTTGAATTCAATTTCATTATTTTGATTTGGGTTAATATTCTACGATAAAAAATAGCATTTTCTTCGTTTTCTTTTTCACCTTTATACGTGCAATGGTAAATCTTTCTTTAACAATTTTAAGATAAGTCGATAATGACGAAGTTTTTGACCGTCTAGTGACAACTCAAAGTATCAGGAATATTTTAAACTGAACAAAAAATATTTGTGTAAGTACTAAAATGATTACATATTTAAATAGGTATTTAAATGAGTAAAGTATTATTCAGAAGGCCTCTCCCAGGCTGCGCCACAACACCCTGTCCTCCGCCTTCCGCATCCAGTCCGTCCCAGCAACCTTCTTTAGGTCGTCCGTCCATCTAGCTGTGGGGCGTCCCACACTACGCTTGCCGATACGCGGTCTCCACTCCAGGACTCGTCTGCTCCACCGGCCATCGGTCCTTCGACAAACATGGCCAGCCCGCTGCAACTTCAGTTTGCTTACTCTGAGCGATATGTCGGTAACTCCGGTTCTTTTCCGGATAATTTAATTCCTGATTTTATCCTTCAAAGAGACTCCGAGCATAGCTTGCTCCATAGCGCGCTGAGCGACCTTGAATTTGTGGACCAGCCCGACCGTCAGTGTCCACTTTTCGGCGCCATATGTCATGACGGGGAGGACGCACTGGTTGAAGACCTTAGTCTTCAAACACTGTGGGATAGGCGACGAGAAGACTTGACGGAGTTTTCCGAAATGCTGCCCAACCCAACTGGATCCTGCTGTCGGCTTCTTTCTCAAAGTTGTGTCTAGTCTACCGAGCTGGATTATTTGCCCCAAGTAGATAGACATAATCCTTCACAACTTCGAGAAGCGACCCTTCGATGTAGATTGGACTCGGCAAGACGTGCGAATTATACATGACTTTGGTCTTGTCCAAATTCATGCCGAGGCCAACCCGCCGAGAGGCTCCATTAAGGCCGTGGAGCATTTGGTCTAGCTGTTCCAGCGTATCAGCCATTATGACGAAGTCATCGGCAAATCGAAGATGTGAAATGTACTCGCCGTTCACGTTGATACCCTGTCCAATCCAGTCCAGCGTCTTGAAGAAATCTTCCAAGGCATTTGTAAACAGTTTTGGGATATTACATCCCCCTGTCTCACCCCGCTCTATTGAGAACTATTGGACCTAATTTTGATCTTGTTTGTATTGCAATAATAAAATGCTCCACGTGGAGTCTCAAGAGACGCTAGATCTCTTTAGACTCCTCTGGTGCCGACATGTTTAAAACGGAATGCTGACTGAGTGCTATTCTATTATCACAGTGCACGTGTGGCCATACACTTTCTTATACTACTTTTGCGACAATCGCGTCGCGATCAGTCACGCCAAAACGTGCTCAGTAACACTTTTAAAAGCGTGGCGAAATTTTTCCTGTGAATACACTGCCGTATAAACCTAAACTAAAAACCAAATAATTACATTTATACGACAATATAATCGCGTGATAAAATTTGTAATGCGCACTCGCTCTACACATTATCTACAATGACACAAAATTATTCGATACATTGTATTTCAGCGTTTCATATAATACATAACTAAGCATTAATAATCTCTTAAAACTTCATATTTGAATATTTAAAAAACTTAAGTGTTAACCGACTGTGTCGCTTAATTTTAATCACAGAAAATAACTATAGAAGAAACATCATTATGAACCGGAAACTTTGAGGAGCCTGCAAGTAATTGATAAATAACAAAGCCTACTAATAAAATTAAAACAACTATGAATGCAAATATTTAAAAATAAATATCGTAAAAAAGCAAATTTTACTACAACATTTAAATTTTAGATGAGGTGATGTACAACGTTTCCCGGAATTAACGCACACCACCAAACACCCCAATATGACAATACACCACAATAAACACAACACCATAATAAAATATTATGTTATAACCATGACACACACATATAATTTTTAATATTACGTATAAAATATTGTTTATTTATTAAAGGTCATATTTTAATTTCATGTACTATTTTTGTGTTTAATATGGGAGTCAAAATTAACAGGTCAATAAAAATCGATGCTTAAAAAAGTTTACTTTTTTTCCTATACAAAAATGTTTAGTTAACAGTTTAGTAAACATTAATGGTGCAAAATAATTAAAAGGTGCAAAATAATAATGCCTAATTAAGAAGTTAATTATTGTTAAAAAATATACATATATAGACAATACATTTGGAAAAATACACTTTATTTTTTTTTGACCTAACAGACAGTACCCAGTACCCACACTAATGCAACCCATACTATCGTAAACTAGAGACATTAATTAGTCTATTCCACCCTATTTTATTTCTGTACAGCGTGGGTATAGTTTCCATACAATTTTGCCCAGTGATCTTTATAATACTGTTTGTGGGAGAAAATTTTGTTCACATTATAAATCTACACACGCACATTCGCACCCGTATAAGGGTCTAGTGTAGGTAGGTACTTCATTCATTTTGATCTGTTTTGAATATAGATATAAGAAAAATGACTATGGTTTTGAATGTACAGCAGAAGTTTTAATTATATTTGGGAAACAAAATTACCTATATTAAAAATGACAAATCGATTCATTAAACAATTCTGAAAAAAACTACTTTCATAATGTGTATAAATTCAGTTACACAATGTATAGAACTCAATATTTTATTTTGCTCTATAGAAATAGCCTTTTTTTTTTTTTTTTTGGGATGGGAAATCATCAAATGACCCCTCCCGCTCTGGGTGGAGCGGAAGGGAGTGTCAGACTCTTACTGACTAAAACCCACCCATGTTCCTTCCTTCGCCCTTTATGTTCCGGGGTAGCGGTAACCCTTTCGGACAATCCCGCTGCCATATAGAAATAGCCTTAGGTTTAAGCTTGAGTGAGAATATCCAATAACAACGTAATTATTGCAACAGAAGGGACTGAACCATGTGTTTGTTTACTTCCATGCACAATACTGGGTCCTGAGGATAGACAGAGAGAAAGAAAAATAGCTTTAGGTTTGCTCGATGTATTGCCCCTGTTATCCAAATACTTATCGGAGGTCAAAAAATCCTATACCAAGCCCGAGATATCTCAGAATTCGACAAATAATAATAATATTTTAACTTTGTTAGCTTAGTTGTTAATTTTATAAGGGAAGGAGTGCACCTACTTAACACCAGAGGGGCAATTCTCGTAATTTGAAGAACGTTCACAGTCTGATCTCAGTCTCAATCTGTCAAAAATATCTCACTGTCTAAGTTACAACAGACGTGCAAAGATCCAGCGACGCCATACGCCCAGTTTCTGGAACGAAAATTACCGACACGTCAAAATTAAACGCAAGTCAAGTGATGCGATGGGTTATTGCTTTCAGTCGACGAACTACAGCAATGTACTCGCATTTGACTATTGATAAGCTAATTTTTGTTCCAGAAACTGTCTCATAGTAGTACATTTTTTGGTTTCACACTTGTGAAGGAGTGACAGGTTTGTCTAGGTGACTGATCGATGATCAGTAAAATATTAAAAGGCGCCTATTTTATCAAATTTAAAAAAAAAATCCTGTGTTATGCTTTTCTTTTTCTAAGTATACCTAGATAAATAGCGAGACAACATGGCCAGAGATCGCACAAGACAGGAAGGTTGGGAAGGAAAAAGGGGAGGCCTTTGCCCAGCAGTGGGATACAATATAGACGAATGAAAAAAAGAATACCTAGGTGCATTCATTCATTCTCATTCATTCAATTTTTTTTCATTCTTCTTACTTTTAGTTTGTACTATGAAAAAAAGAAAAAAAACTAAATGAACAACTTAGCACTTTGTTTTATTTCTGTAATACGCAGAAATAAAATGAAATGTTATGTTCTGTATAAATGATTAATATGAAATTGTTTTAATACAGAAGGCAATAGCAATAGCAACAAGGTCGTATTATGTCGCAAAACCGTCTTTAGTTGACCTTTATCAAATATGAAAGCGCATACCTCTCTATCTTGGTATTTTGGTATGATGCGCTAACTCATACTAATTTGTTTATTTATACTCCTGCTAAATAAAATATGACCTGTCGTCACTTCAATGTTTAAGTAATCCGACTACTTCGAAAGAGGCACGGGTTTTGTATAGGTCGATGTCGCCATTTTTTTCGTAGCTCACGACGAAGGTCTTCACTATGCGCCTGGCTTTGAATTTATTGGCAATTTTTCAGAAGGTGAAACTACTCACGGATATAAAAGACTTTTTCAGAGCTGGTTCCATTCTTTTGGTAAAAGTTGTTCATATTTTCACGAGTAGGTACCTACTAAGTACATACTTTTCGACCGAAATAAATTTAATTTAAGAAAATTATATAATAATGCCAATGTTTTTCCACTTGATTATAAATTATAATTTTGAGTAATTTTTAACTGATATTTCACAGTATTTTGTTAGGTCAATAATATTTTTAAACCAGAAGTATACTTCATAGCTGATTTAGACAAATGTATAGACACTATAGTGTATTATTCATATCTTAAGAAAGAGTTAGTTTTATGCCAGGCCTTAAAAAATAAGGAATGAGTACTTAGTTTTCAAAATACGATTAAATTATAAGTATATCCCACAAATAAAATAAAACTTATACGTTGATTGTTAAAACTAATTTTATTTACAGTACGAATTACGCTACTAAAACACAACAGCTAATACAACATAATATGGCAGTGAGCATCAAGTAACGAGGAGCTAGTCGCGCGGCTGACACTCCTCCGCACGCTCCTGTGTCATGGTAACCGTCCTGTTATTTGCTAAACGTCGTCAGAGTTGCAGAGCACATTTGCTGATGAACAGTTGATTAATGACAATACTTTGAATCAATCAACAATTCATCTGCTCGTCGTTGTTGTTAGCTTATCTCCTGGCGGGCTTGGGGATAGAATCTCCTTCCGCTTGGTAGCCGTTCTCGTCAGCGATGTAGGTGATGGACACGGGCTTGCCGTCCTCACCGGGGTAGGAGTAGGAGCCGCGGACGACGACGACACTGACGGGCTTGTTCTCCTCATCGACAGTTTGCTTCAGTGTACCCTCCTCTTGGCGGACGATGCCTTTTGCGGTCTCGAAACTGTTGAAAATACACAGATTACAAACTTGTTGTTATGTACAGACGCCAGCAGGTCAAGCTACCCGAAACTGTCAAATTTTCCAAATCAACCTAGAACCTTAATGCATTAGCGATAAAGTTGAAAATCTATTAGAGAAATTTGACAGATTGTAGTAGCTTGATGTGCTGGCGTCTGTACTTGTTATGTCCTATCGCAGTAAAAAGTTTTATTATGTATTTAAATATTTAGGCCCGCCAACAAAAAATTATTAAAAAATTGTTTTTAAAAATAATAAGCATTTCTGTGCTGGTGCACACACATTAACAGAAGGCATGCATTAAATTATGGACTTAGTTAAAATTTACCCAGTAATTAGTAATATTTACAAAAAAAAAATGATATATTGATTTACATACTCAAAGTTGTATGCACCCTCGGGTTGCTGGACGAACTCGGACCGAACGATCAGTTCGGGCTCCTCAGCAGCGGGGGCAGCGGCGACGACGGCCACGAGGGCGAGGGCGACAACGAACATCTAAAAACCAAACAATACCCAATTTAAAGTGAGGCTTAGTTACTAAGACAACAAATACCTATATTATCTATTTTTTATTTACAAACATTCGAAATAAATGTACAATTTAAATAAATTAAAAATAAATATAACATAATCCGTATGTTACCAATTAATACAATCGTATGTTTAGATTAGTTTTTTTTTTAATAATGTAAGGGCTGATTTTTCCATCGCCAGATAACTTTTTTTCGAGGAATAAAATTGACGTTTGACAGTTTTTGTATGAAATAACTGTCAAAATTTCAAAATTATTCCTCGAATAAAGTTACCAGATGTTTGAAAAATCAGCCCTAGGAGTTTATTTATTATGTATTTTTTTTACCATTTAAGTACACATACGTAAACAGACAAGAAAAACAGAACAGAAAAAATATGTACAGAGGTGATGCTTATTTCATAAGAAATGAGATATTATTGTTATTAAAATAATATATGAATAAACGTACGGATTTCATTTTTGATAGGTTTTGTTCGGTGGCTGCTGTGCGACTGATGCTAGATCGATCGCAAAATGAGCTTTTATACATTTATCTGGCTTCTAACGTAACGTCTAATCTCTGATGTCGCTAATCCGGATTCGGTCGTTGATAGGCACATATATGCGTGATATTTATTTTGAAGTTGACACTAACCTTTAACCGCGCCAGTGTTAATAATTATGTATATAAAATGGAAATTAAAATACGTTAGGTTCTGACAAAAAAAGTAATGGGTATATCATCTCGATAATAGTCTGTCGAACAGTATACCTATGTGGGTTTTTACCTGTATATACCTGTATAAATGAACATTTTTGGTAAAGGAGCCGCTGCAGTAGGTAGGTATTTAATCGAAATGACATAATGAGCGAAATGATTTCGTTTCCTGATCTTGGTCTCTAGTCCAAGCTATATTCTAGATAAGTATCACCTTTGTCTCAAATTTTCTGTTATTTTCTTCTTATCTGTTTATATGTGTGTACGCAAATGGTTAAATAAATAGAGAGATCAGATAAGATAAAGAAACGTAAGTACAGACGCCAGCA
The DNA here is from genome assembly GCA_911387795.2 of Apamea monoglypha. Classification (NCBI taxonomy): domain Eukaryota; kingdom Metazoa; phylum Arthropoda; class Insecta; order Lepidoptera; family Noctuidae; genus Apamea; species Apamea monoglypha. The sequence goes on from OU426918.1 coordinate 10,778,880, forward strand.
GGTCAAGCTACCCGAAACTGTCAAATTTTCTGAATCAAACTTGAACCTTAATGCTTTAGCTATAAAGTTGAAAATCTATTAAAGAAATTTGAGAGATTGTAGTAGCTTGATGTGCTGGCGTCTGTACCTACATACTTACAAAACAATATAAACTTTCCATTTCTTTTAATACTACACGTAACTTCACGTAATCCCCAAAGGGTTAGGCAGACGTGTCCTATATCGTACACCCACATTATTTTCGCCCGTTATTTTTAAATCCCATAATAGTGAGCGAGCCTATTACCATCAACTGGGTATAAGTCTAAACTCCAGGTTTCTACTGAGAAATTCCTGTGGGTCCTTTTCTTGTGTGTGTCCTGTTTTCCAGAGTTTTTCTGTTTGCTTTCTTTTAATAATGTATAATAAACAAGGGTTATTAAGGTGATTTATTTTTTTCTTTTTTATCCTTGCATAGGTTTTCTTGTAGATACCTATCGCTATCAGCAAAAATATTGACATGCTTAAAATAAACTGTACCTAGTGTACACAATACCTTATACACGACCATGAAGACAAGTCCAAGAAAAATGTGCCTATCTCGCCAAGGGCTCACTTCCCGGAGCAATCCATTTTTTATGCACTTTTCTTAAAATTGGATTGCTCCAACCGTAATATACATACGATTCTTTAGTACCAGTATGACAATGAGGGGCTTGTAATGTAGTAGTAATGACAGCCGCAAAGGTCGACCATACCCACACCCTCCATAGTATGCAGTGTTAATTTAATTTCTTTTTGATTTTTATTGTAATTTTAATTTTGTTAACCTACCTGTCAAAACATGTCTGTAGCTGCATTTCTTTGGCATATATTCCTGTAAATTGAGAAGTCAGGCTCTTGTGGTACAGGAACTTCTAGTACAAATGCCAGGGCTACACAGATGTTTGTGTCTTGAAACGTAAATAAAGAATTTATCATTACTTCATTTATTCATTTTCTAACATATGTACCTACAAAATTAATTTTTGAAGATTGTAAAACGTACATGAAACACATTTAAAATTGTAAATAAATGTAGCGCACAGGTATCGGAAACATGGTCCAAGCTACAGGTCAGGGCTTCAGAGAGAGGAATCTACTGACAATACGAGCCGTGTTCAGAAGTAAGTACCGCTTATTATTATTATTAAGATACATGAGAATATTTTGAAGCCCTTGAAGAGAAGTGTTTTAAATATATTTTTGACGTCTATTCATGGGCACCTTGTATGTCCCTCCACAGTTGAAAATAAATGATTCATAAAAACAGAAATGTGCAAATAGAGTTAGTTATACTTTAAAATAAAATTAAACAGTTCGTCTGCAGTCTGTTTGTTTCTTATTCTTGCTGCGAAGCGCATGAATCTGTCGCCCTGAGAAGGAAACCATGTAACAGCTTCCGTTGAGGCCTAAGGAAAGGAGAGTTTCTAATAATCTGACTGATCCCTAGATCACGTTCGCTAATCAACATCACGACTATACGATATCTTTGGCGAAACTCTTGTTTCAATAGATCAGTCTTGTATGTCATCATCATCATCATTTCAGCCGATAGACGTCCACTGCTGGACATAGGCCTCCCCCAAGTGTCGCCACATTGACCGGTCCCGTGCGACTCGCATCCAACGGATTCCCGCAACCTTCACCAGGTCATCGGTCCACCTAGTGGGAGGCCTTCCAACGCAACGTCTTCCGGTTCGCGGTCGCCACTCCAGAACTTTTCGGCCCCATCGGCCATCCGTTCTGCGAGCAATGTGCCCTGCCCACTGCCACTTAAGTTTGGCAATTCTTCGGGCTACGTCGGTAACCTTGGTTCTCTTGCGGATGTCCTCATTTCTGATTCGATCACGCAAGGAAACTCCGAGCATAGCCCTCTCCATTGCCCTTTGAGTGACTTTAAGCCTTCTGATGAGGCCCATTGTGAGCGACCACGTTTCAGTCCCGTATGTGATCACTGGCAACACACACTGGTCATAGACTTTCGTCTTGAGACACTGTGGTAAGTTGGACGAGAAGATACCGCGCAGCCTCCCGAACGCCGCCCAGCCGAGTTGGATTCGACGATTGACCTCTTTCTCGAAGTTAGACCTACCTAACTGGACCGTTTGTCCCAGGTACACATAATCGTCTACAACTTCGAGTGTGTCTTGTATGTACTTACTGTAAAAAAACATAGCCTTAATCACTTACTATCAGAAGCTTGCATGGACTTATTTGTACCGTACTCTTAGAGGTGAATTAGTTATCGCAGTGTGAAAAACAAACAGAATCACTCTTATATATGCTGTCCATCATTTTAATTTCATATCTTCAAACTACATATATTCAATTGAATAAAAAATACTTTTCCCTACTAATCGACATGGCAGGAAGACTGAGTGCAAAAAAAAACAATTGGACATAAATGGTGTCAAGTGGCTAGCTCAGTGTATAAGGTCATTGTAAATCAAATATAATATCAACGCCGCATAAAATCCACTTCAAGGTCACATTTTCGCGCGAAAACCGCTTTTGTTTGACCCCTGATTAATATTACTATCCATCAAAACGAAAGACCAAGCTTTGCTTTAAATCACCGGCATGTTTAATTTGTACAGTTCTTCAAATCATCTTTCATCATAAAACGATTGAACCGAGTGTGATTTACTTGTGCAAGTGCTATTGCGATATTCTCTGTCACGTTGAACCTAATGCCATCACAACGGTTGCCTCTGTGGTCTAAGTATTCACAATCCCTGCGAGTGTTTACCTACATCCATGAGGAAACTATTTAATTATTTTTTGACAATTATTATGTAAGAAGGTATCAGTAAAAAGATATTACGATAACATACCTACAATATTGTACGTAAATTTTGTTTTTATTTAAAACATTGAGTTGGGTAATATAATAATGTAATTTTCAAGCTATTCGTGAAATCTGGACAGTCTAAATGTTGCGGTACGAGTATGTGTTCCGGAAATACTTATGCCTTTACGTTTTTGTTTTTAAATAGGTATGTAAATTAGGTACATTATTATCTATACTTAATAATAATCCTACTAATCTTATCCTACCCTACTTCCTTCCTACTTATAATATATAATATAATACATAATATAATAACATAATATAGTATAATAATATAATTTAAAATATAATATTATTATATAATGTTTATTTAATTAATATATAATGTTACTATTATAAACGTGAAAGTTTATATGGATGGATGGATGGATGGATGGATGGATGTTTGTTACTCCTTAACGCAAAAACTACTTAACGGATTTGGATGAAATTTGGCACACAGATGGTTTATAACCAGGATTAATATATAGGATACTTTTTATCTCGATATTCCCACGGGATCGAAACTTTTGCGGGTGAAACCGCGGGGAGCAGCTAGTAATATTACAAAGAAGTAAATTTTTTTTGTTTGTATGTTTATATGTAGGGGGTAATTTCCGGAGTTAATTATCCAATTCTAAAAAGGTTTTCACTGGTAGAAAGCTACATTATGTGTAAGTGCTATAAGCTATGAATTATGTTTACATCATGCATTTTACCTGAGCTATCACTTTGGTCTAGCAAGTCGAAAAGAAATACCTCTTAAAACAGGATTATGTGCATGCGCTACCTCAACAGTTGTATATAACTAAAAACAATGTATGGCAATTTGTACAAAAAAGTCCACGACACAATATTTCTATCTTTTATATTTTATCTTTTAATATCACGTTTATGTTTTAAAAAATGGTTTTTTTTTCACATGCTTAGGTATGTTTGGATGAAAATATAATTTTTATTTATGAATCCTTATCAAAATAAATTATTTTATGGTCACAAGGACATTATAGAGATAAGATTTGTTCTTTACAGTATGTCAATTGGTCAGTTTCGGAGATAATAGAAAATTACTAAAACGCAAAATGCCGCTAAAACATTCACGAATACAACTACACTTGCTTTGTGCAGACGTTTTATCCATTTACCCATAGATGGCGTTGTATAAATACATAATTTTTCTGACTCACGGTGTTCATACTTTACGCGGATTAATGACATTGTCGGTATTACCATTGGGTGATGTAAATTGATTGGATGTCGTTCTATTGATTTCTATTGGTTTTGGTTGTTTTAAATAAGTAGGTACTTCGTTCCTTCTCCTCTTCGTAATCCTCTTCCTAAATATCACAAGTTGAGGTAATAATAATAATAAAGCTGAAGAGTTTGTTTGTTTGAACGCGATCTCTCTCTCTCGCGAGTCTGGTGTTATTATGAAAAAATATTTTTGCATTTCATTGATAGCCCAATTCTTGACAAAGGCTATTGAACATCACGCTACGACTCTTCGGAGCCGAGTAGAAAGAAAAAAGTCCGAAAGAACGCTAAGCAAAAACAAAGTACGAGTAATAGCGCGGGCAGGCGAGGCGTTGCGATAAGTCGGGTCTGAGGAACCAAAAATTCCACGCGGACAGAGTCGCAGGCAGAAGCTAGTTAGTAAGAAAGGTAATGTTGCACAATAGAGATTCCTTTTTAAATGTTAACTCTCAATTACAAATCACAAATATTTTTGGTATATTAAGTACTTACTTACTGCAAATTATTTCATCACCACTGCTCTCAACCTGCGTGGTGGATTTCGGCCCACTACCTCTTACTCTGTGGGACCAGAAGTCATTGGTCCCGAGTGTAGTTTAAAATAATAATAATATTCGTTAGTGATACGCATGGCTTTACGGATTCTTTGAGGTCTGATTTTTAACCTTTATCTTCACAGCGTACCCAATTGTACAAATTTTAGGGAGAAGTAGGCGGAGCTGACATTTTCTCACCCGAAACTCAAAAATGAGGTCGTTAAGAAGCTTGTAAATAAGATGTAAATAAAAGCTAAGTTTTTAAAATAACCAACTATATTTAGTTACAGCATAAATCACATTAATTAATAATCTCAGTAATATTAAACAAAAAGAGCTTAAGTGCGGCTATTTCCCGCTACATTTTCCTGAATGTTATTGTTATCAACGTTATCAGTAACGAAGCTTTTTACAATTGATTTTTTCAGTCCTTGGCCATTAATACGCGAGTGGTTGTTTATTTCCTTGAGACGACCTTGGGGATAGAATCCCCTTCAGCGTGATAGCCGGTTTCGTCAGCGAAGTAATTGACGGTGTCCTGCTTGCCTTCACTATTCAGGTAACTGTAGGATCCGCTGACAACGACGACCTTTTGAGGCTTGTTCTCTTCGTCAAGAGCTTCCCTCACAACGCCTGTCTCTTGCCTGGAGCTGCCATCGCTAGTCTGGTAACTGTTGATAATGTTTAAGTTAGTGCATGAGCAAACATTTGATGCAACATGTAAATTATCAAATAATTGAATGTATGAGAACTATTGATATAACTTGTAAACTACAATCTAATTGCAGAACTGTGATACATGGGTAAACCCGGACTCGGAGTAAAAAATAAAAAATGGCACATTGGGTATTACAGTATAATAAATGAAAACTTTTACACTTACGCGACATTATAAGCACCATCTGGACTCTGATCAAAGTTGTAGCTGAGGGTTTCAACTGCTGGCTGCTCAGCGGGAACAGCTGCGGCGATAGCCACGAGGGCGAGGGCGACAAGGATGATCTGAAACAAAACAAGTCAACAAGTTGTAGCAGAAAAGAAAAAGAGATAATCGCACCATGTTTTTACATTTTATCCCATAGACAGAAAGCACGTAAGCAGAAGAAACAATACTACTTAAAACATATTGTTGATGCTTTGAACTTCGGAGAAAATCGAAAACCCTTTGTTTATTCAACCCCCAGGCATATTGAAATAACATCGTATGCATGCAATGCATATAAACGATGTTTAGCTTACTTACCGATTTCATTTTGGATTGATTGGTTGGCAACTCGATGAGCAACTGATGCTTGACCGATCTCAAAGTATCTTTTTATACAGTTCTTTGGCAATATAAAAAATAATAATCTATATTTAAATCTCGATCACAATCTAAAACTGTGAATCACATGACACACGTTTATCATTCTACACTTGCGTGTTATATTCAGAACTGGAAATATCAAGAAAAGTATAATTATAATAGAATTTACCATAAGCTAATTTATTTTCTTTTGCAGACTCACAAAATTTATTAAAGGCTAATATTTACGTAATATATAAGCTAACAGACTTGGAATAATAAAATCTAAAAATAAAATTATAAACTTGAAATGGAAACTAATTTTAATTCGCAGCACTCTCTGACAAATATTAATATCATAATCGGTCGCATTGATACGATTCTTTTTGGCCTAAATATCAATTTTATTAGGTATAGATAAGTTCATTTAATTTAATTGTATAAACGTAAAAATCACATGAAAAAATATGTAAGAAATTGTAACCCAAAGGCATCAGGACTAGGGTCCAAACTGCCGGTGGCCAAAACTCTAGAGAGAGGGGCCTCCTCACTATCCTACTGCTTTCTGTATCGAATTCGAACCCAGGCAGGCACTTTACTTTGTAATGTGTAATTTATTTCTACACCACTGCTCTCAAAACGGTGAAGAAAAACATCGAGAGGATATTTTCTAAAACCAAAAGTTAGAAGACATGTGACACCTTAGGTCCGTAGGTCTCTAACTTATTGACAGCGCTGGGCCCGAAAGGTGGCCAATGTTAGGGAAGTTCACGAACTGATCAATTCACCGGCACTCAGCAATCCTTTCTAATAAAGCTTTACTACTTGCTATTTTTGGGTACTTGTTAGTGAGAATGCATCGAATTGAGTAAATAAAATTGAATTAGTTAAAATTAAATAACGGAGATAATAAATTAAGTCCTAACATAATGAAATTGGCGTGTTATCGAACTGGTCACTTTGATCTCAAATATCTGGCGTTTGGTTAGGAATTCCAAATTCAATTTTCTTAGACTTGTGTGTTTCGAATTTAGTGATTCATTTGTTTTCATGCTATTTGATTTTTCTTTGACATCGTTCAGGGGGCTTATCACCAGCTCTTATAGCAGGGCAGAAGTTGAACTGCACTGCTGTTTTGTTCTATGACTTAGTACAAAAAAGCAGTGCAGTTCAACTTCTGCCCTGCTATAAATGATAAATGATTTTATTTTACTTTTACACGTCAATCATATTTTAAAAACTAGATGAGGTCGGCGTTTCTTAGCTGACTAGTCTGAGAAGAAAGGCCGAAACAAACTCAGAGGTCACAGTCTCTTTTAAAGTCCAGACATAATCTTGGTCAGATCATATGAAGACCATATAGATCGATGTCTGTGATGGTATTTTGAGGAAACAACCACACAGATTGAGAGGACCTGTCCAGTCAGTGCACGCATTTGTCAGAAATCGTGCAGCTCAACTCAAAACGTAAGGAGCTCAACGATTCGACGAACAATACCAAAGAAAGGACATTTGGGTAGGCCTCATAAATTACTCAAACTGCCAGACCATGACAAAACTAACAGAACAGAGAAAAAAATTAAAATAAATAAAATGACCAACATAGTCTTCACATTCACAATAATTATAATAATAGAATATTTTACAAAGTAAGCAAATGTCATTGTATAATATATAAAATTCATTAATGTCAATTTGTACATAAAATAAAGAAAAAAGAAACATTCAATCTATAAAAATTGGAAGCAGCTCAATCCCAAGCCTTTTTGTCCTTGATATAATCTCTAACGGTATAAAATGCTTTCTGACACAACTTACGTTTAATTAATGATTTAAATTTATTAAGGCTTAGATCTTGAACGTGGCTTGGAAGTTTATTATAAAAGCGTATACATTAGCATCTGAAAGAGCCACCTATTTTCTTGAGCCTTGTGGTAGATACAACAATTTTGTGTTTGTTCTTAGTATTTATGTTATGGATATCACTGTATTTATTAAACAATTTTATACGAGTATTTTTATGTTATAAGAGCTGGTGGTAAGCCCCCTGTTCACAATAAGGAAAACTTAAAATATCGCGTTATTTACGAATACGAAGGTGTATGGGGAAGCTACTGTAAAAGAAAACACGGTGCGTTTTTGATTCCAACGTTTTCGTTCTGAAACTTTGACTACAGGACAAACCCCGTGGACGGCCGGAGACCCTAGTTGACAATGAAAAATTAAAAGTGGTCGTGGAAGCGAATCTATCGCAAATCACGTCAGAGTTTAGCGACAGGCTTCGGTGTTAGTAAATAATAATAATAAATCTTTATTTTCAGACCAGAGATCCATAACATAGGTACGAGTAAACAAATTAGCAGTTACTAACTAAAACACGTTAAATAAAAATAAAACTTATTACATCACATATCACATCACATCACATATCTGTCTGTGAGCCGCCATCCATTAGTGATAAAACAATTATAATTGACTTGAAATAAATTGGAAAAGCTCGATAAATGAGTACCTACGGCATGAATTGAGTGAAGCACACCAACCAACACGCGTCGAGAGCTGCGTTACAATTCAATCGTCATAATAACGAAGGTATGTTGAATCGTATCGTTACTTGTGATGAAAAATGGATCCTGTACGATAATCGGGAACGCACATCACAATGATTGAACCCACGAGAACCGGCCAAATCCCGCCCCAAGCGAAAGTTGACTCAAAAAAAGGTACTGGTAAGTGTCTGATGAACCAGAGCCGGTGTCATCCCCCCCTACAGTTTCCTAAAATCTGACAAGACGATTACGGCAGATCTGTTTTGTCAACAATTGCAAACCATGATGGAAAAGCTAGCCGCTAAACAACTGCTCGTGACTGTTCTATTGCTCTAGCCCACTGCTGCTTCGGGAAAACGCTAGCCCACACACAGCACAACAGACGGTTACTAAATTAGAGGAGGTGCCATTAGAATGTCTCCAACGCCGACCACACTTATCAGACCTTGCTACAGCAGATACTTAACTACCTTTTCCGGAATTTGAACTATTTCATGCAAGGAAAAGAATTAAATTCCGATGAGGCAGTCAAAACCGCCCTTTAAAGATTTTATTGATTCTTGCTCCCACAATTTTTTAAGCTAAGGAATCAATAGGAATAAAATGGCGAAAGTGCATAGATAAAAATCATATATACTTTGATTGAATAAATATACACAGTGTTCCGGACGATATACATACATAAACTTCGACTAGGTGTTCAGACCATGGAAATAAGCATTATTCATTATGGACACATTAATGAATTCTTATTTTTTGTTAATTTTCATACAAACTTAGTACCTTGACGTAAAACACCCCATATGCATGCCTCTTTATCGTATTTTCATTCATAAGATATGGCGGGCTGAAAGTTGTCAAAACTAACAATTAGCAGCAACATAGGCCAAATTAAGACCCTTTCTTAATGCATAGCTCAATTAAATTTCATAAAAATAAATTACAAATATCTTTGTAACGAAGCCTTTTTAAGTAGGTACTACTTCCTTTGTTAGATTTGATTTGTAAAAGCTATAGAAGCGTTTACGTATTATTATTTTTTTTGTTTTTCTTTTTCTTCCATGTAAAACGCCAACTTCATATGTAAGGACCTAGTACTCGTACTAATTATTTAACACTTGCTTACTGTACTTACAGTTAACATGAATCAACAACATATAAACATAACAATGAATTATACATCTTGTTCCTGAGTAACCAGGGCAGTGTCTACCCCAAGTCCTCAAAAGATAAAATAAAGTACCTAATCGATATGTGGTTTGGAACTATTTCTACGGAATCTGCTATGCGTCAGATTCTTTTTGACGGTTCAGCACTGGTGAGACATTGCCATACATTTTTTACCTAAAGAGACAATGGATTTCATCGAAACAGGCAAAGCCGGTTGCAGCATAGCTAATCAGGCAATGCATTGTTTTCATTCAGGAACGAATCCAAAACTAATCAGTTTCCCATACACTTTAGTCATAGGCTGTGTACACAAGGTTACATTGGGTTTTATTTATTGTAGTATTTAGGTATTGAACCGAAAGACGCCATAAATCTGCCGTATTCACGAAGTGTTGCCAAAATCTGTAGGACATAGATTTCTATTCCATTCCATTTTACCCCTTCATTCAATTAGATGACAAACTTTTCAAAATCTTAAAATAATATAAATATAAATTATTTTTAATACTTTTTATCAAAATTATTTCAGCTCCAGCTCTCAGCTCAGGTCCTAAAAGTCATCTAAAAGTATCTACTTATAGTCTTATGTCAGGAATTTTCTTGTTGGAACATGTCTAGACGTTATGTTATCCTACTCACGCACAAGGCGATTTAGAAACTGACCATGAACGTGTTACGGGCGTAATAGTTCAAATGGCGCTAATTGCTTATTTTGCTAAAAAGGTATTTCGTAAAGCAAATTACTCTTTTTTCTTGCTAATTAATTTGTGGTTATCATGTATATCATTGAAATGATGGAATATTACACGTATGATGGACTAAGTTCTCACAAAACAAGTAAATATATTCAATTTTTCTTTATTTACAGTATAGAATCACATTATTAAAACTCAACAAGTAACAAAATATGGCAGTTAGCATCAAATAACAACGAGCAACAAGAAGAGGGTGAAGCTGACGTACCACCACACGCTTCTGTGTTGCCTTAAACGTTATCAGTCACTAGATACAGCAGCTGATGAACAACTGATTAATTGTCATTATGTTGATCAATCAATTCTTTATCGACGAGTAGTTGTTGTTAGCTTATCTCCTGGCGGGCTTGGGGATGGAATCTCCTTCCGCGCGGTAGCCGTACTCGTCAGCGGTGTAGGTGATGGACACGGGCTTGCCATCCTCACCGGGGTAGGAGTAGGAGCCGCGGACGACGACGACACTGACGGGCTTGTTCTCCTCATCGACAGTTTCCTTCAGTGTACCCTCCTCTTGGCGGACGATGCCTTTTGCGGTCTCGAAACTGTTGAAAATACACAGATTACAAACTTGTTGCTGTTGTGTCCTATCGCAGTAAAAAGTTTTTTATGTATTTAAATATTTAGGCCCGCCAACAAAAAAATATTATAAAATCGTTTTTAACAATAATAAGCATTTCTGTGCTGGTGCACACACATTAACAGAAGGCATGCATTACATTATGGACTTAGTTAAAATTTACTCAGTATTAGTAATATTTACAAAAAAAGATATTATAAATTGATTTACATACTCAAAATTGTATGCACCCTCGGGTTGCTGGACGAACTCGGACCGAACGATCAGTTCGGGCTCCTCAACAGCGGGGGCAGCGGCGACGACGGCCACGAGGGCAAGGGCGACAACGAACATCTAAAAACCAAACAATACCCAATTTAAAGTGAGGCTTAGTTACTAAGACAATAAATACCTATATTATATATTTTTTATTTACAAACATTCGAAATAAATGTACAATTTAAATAAATTTAAAATAAATATAACATAATCCGTATGTTACCAATTAATACATATGTATGTTAACAACTGATTAGTTTTTTTGTAATGTAAGGGCTGATTTTTCCATCGCCAAATAACTTTTATTCGAGGAATAAAATTGACGTTTGACAGTTTTTGTATGAAATAACTGTCAACATTTCAAAATTAATCCTCGAATAAAGTTAACAGATGTTTGAAAAATCAGCCCTAAGTTATTATTGTTATTAAAATAATATATGAATACACGTACGGATTTCATTTTTGATAGGTTTTGTTCGGTGGCTGCTGTGCGACTGATGCTAGATCGATCCCAAAATGAGCTTTTATACATTTCTCCGGCTCCTAACGTAACGTCTAACGTCGGTTGTCGCTAATCCGGATTTGTTAATTGATAGCATATATGTATATGCGAGATATTTTTATTTTAAAGTTGACAATAATTATTGTGTTTTTAGTGTGTTTGTCTCTCCTAAATACAGATTACTATGTAATCGAGCTAGATTCGTTGTTCCTCCAATGCATACTTTGTGAGTGTCTTATGTACTACAAAATCTTTATTTACCTTTATAAACTATTATCAGCTGCTATCAATGTCAAAGACTTGTAAAAAATGTAGGGGTTTTAGATTTATTTTTGTCAAATTGAGACTGAGAACGTTCTTAAAATTACGAGATTATGACGCGATCGATCTGAGGATCGATCTCGTCTAATCTCGTAATTTATTGTATATACTGTCGTATATATTATCGTACGTACATATTGTTGTATACATTGTCGTATATATTGTTAAGGTCTTCGATACTCTATTTCCATCTACTACTTACTACTGCCTTTTACACTTGCAAGGTGTGCGTCTCGAAGCAGATGTAGCGAAACTTAAAAAGAAAGAGAAGGTATTTACTGGTTGAAAGTATTTTCTTTCTGTCTTTAGCTTCTGCTCTATAACTATCCAAATATACACAACCCGGGACCCCGAGACGAATCAGTTAGTCAGGTAATCTTTATAGTTCAATAAAGGTTCGACACTGTAATGTTTACCTTATTGTCATAAAACTATTGTCATTATAATATTCGCCAATTTACGACTTTTGTTTGGACCCTTGCGAGTATCTACGTTGGCTCAACTACTTGTGCGTATCAGAAACAAAGTTAATATTAGTTTAAGTAATAATAATCTGTGGCGGTGTAGCTAAGTTATTTTCTCTCCCTTATTATGATATAGTTTTTGTTTCCATAAAAATAAAATGTTTGTTTTATTTTCCATCTTTTAATGCATACAAAATGGAAACTGGTAATACATCTATTTTCGGCCGCCTAATGACTTGAATCTTAATGGGTACGAGTATCCGTTTAATTTGATTAAATAAAATAAGAGCCTTCCCAGACGACCAATGATCGTGGTCGCAAAAATGTTTACCCTTATGTACGTATTAGGTAAACATAATGGTATATTATTTAATGAAAGGAAACTAAATATTAAATTTTACCTCCTTTTCGCTTAGCCAACCAACCAACGAACCCCCTGATGTGACAGCCTTTTATATTCAAGTTTTAAATCAATATACTACACGTCTGCCATCTACTTATGCATAAAATAGGCAAAAGTCCATTATAGCACCAGGATTTCACACACGGCATGATAGCCGCGTCACGGGTACGACAGGACTGTCGCTACGTTTGCCGGCTACGAAGCTACGGCGTAGCGATGCGTCGTAGCAAGTTAAAGACTTAGATAAGTATGTAAAATAAAATAACTCAAACCGTGATCTTAAAAAGTTGATCGGCCGATAAAAACCGTAGCGATGTGCGAAGTTTCTAATTCGACTAGTTATTCGTTGACATGCAAACACGTACGAGATCGGTCGCTTGCCATGCAGACAGTGGTGTGACCTTGACCGCCAACCGTCTCACGCGCATTCTGTTATGTACGCTTCTATAAGTTCTTTTTATTGCTTATAATCTTCGGATTATATAACCATCGGACATTTTTTTGGAACTTTTAGCCTTTTTTAATTATTTATGGAACCTACATTCAGGCCCGCACTTAGAGATCCAGGGCCCCTAGGCACTTGACCTTTGATCCCTCCCCCCATTCCGTACTTTGGAAATGACTACTTACTGATTTATTTAGAACCAATAAAATGCAATAGTAGGTACAGAAAATAAAATGATTAACCCACTTTAATTATTATAAATAAACATCAGAAATAATGCAGTCTATGCTATGTATGTCACCAGTTAAGTGAAAGGTCGTCATAAATAACTTTTCTAAACTAAGATGTTATCTCCCTTGAATTCCTTAAAACTCAAGTGATCTACCTACTTGACCCAACTTACTGTCTTCAAACAATACTAATTAAAGTACTTTTGTTAAACCTAGTGTCGGCAGTGATTGAATAGTGATCTATCTAAGACAATTTTGGAGGCAAGAGTGAGGGACACGAGCTCGAAAATGTTAGCACTTCGGATAGGTTTGGTTCCTTTTGACTATTCATACAGTAATAGAAGTTACTTTGCCAGAAAGTTCAAGAATTAAGACTAACTAAGTAGCATTAGCGAGGGACGCAATCTCGAAAAAAATTAAACAGAAATAGGAGTTGCTTTAGCGACTTATACGAGCTTACTTTAGTGAGCGTAGCGAGCTCGAAATGTTTAGCATCCCGCCTCGTTGGGGTCAGATTTATTTTGTGCCATTCATCATCATCTTCCTGCCCTTATCCTATGTTACTTGGGGTCGGCGCAAAACGTTTCCTTCTTCCGTTCTCCCCTGTCAACCGTCACGCTATCATTCACTCCCTTCTCTTTCATATCACTCCTCGCACAATCTATCCATCTTTTCTTCGGCCTTCCTCTCTCTCTCCATCCATCAACATGTATATTCATCACTCTTTTAGTCACATGCGTTTCGTCCCTTCTCATCACATGCCCATACCAAGCCAAACGATTTCCTTTCAACTTTTCTGTCACTGGCGGCACTTTCAAACTTCCTCTTATATACTTGCAGCTGCAATACATGAACTTACATCCGTTCGCCGCCGCTGTGCGCGGGAATAGTTTCGGCGACCTGCGCGCCACCGCACGGATTATTGTAGGAACTATATCTCATACGAATATTCTAACTGCGTTCCTATTGGTTGATTGTTGTAAGTAGGTCACTACTTGTGCACCTAAGTTTAGGATAAGACATGTAACATTTTTGCAAAGCACACTCTACACTCTACACGCCACACTTCCTCGTTTACTTTTAAATATAGTTTGGTCGTACAACTGGAGTATTATTGCCTCACACTACCTAAGCGCTACATACTCATTTCTTACTTTATTCTTTCTCGTTACTCCACACATCCATCTCAACATTCTCATCTCCGCTGCATGCAATCTTTTTTCATCCGTCTTCTTCACAGCCCAGCAGTCAGACCCATAAAGTACGACAGGCCTTATCACGGACTTATCAATTTTCCCCTTTAACTTGAAGGGCATCCGTGGGTCGCAAGTGGTTGCTGTAACCTGTCGCCATTTCATCCATCCTGAGTTGATCCGGTGCGTTGCGTCTCGGTGTACTTCGCCATCTCCTTGGACAAGCGACCCGAGGTACCGAAAGTCGGAGCAGATCGATAAGGGCGTTCCGGCGAGAGATATGGGCCTAGGAAAGGAGAGACCGCCAAAGTCATAAAACAGATACTCAGTTTTGGTCCGACTTACTCTCAGGCCAACGGTATCGAGTCTTTCCCACCACACCTCTAATCTGCTCTGGACCTCTAAGCCGTTCTCGGCAACCAGCACAATGTCATCGGCGAACAGCATACACCAGGAGCCTCGTCTTGGATATCCGATGTAAGAGCATCCATTATCAGCACGAAGAGGTACGGTCCTAGTGTTGAACCCTGGTGCAAGCCGACAGCCACATCGAAGCTGCCAGTAGTGCCCACTGTAGACCGGACTTGGGTACTACATCCAATGTACATCGCTCCAATCAACTGCACGTACTTCCCTGGCACGCCTTTCTCCTTCAGCGCCCACCACAAAACTTCACGAGGCACTCTGTCGTATGCCTTTTCGAGGTCAAAAAATACCATCTACAAGTTCTTATGCACACTTATGTATTTCTCGCATAGCTGGCAGATAGCAAAGATGGCATCTGTTGTTCCTCGACCAGGCATAAAACCGAATTGGTTTTGTGAAATTTCACTATCATCTCTCAGTCGCCTTTCAATAACTTTCTCCCATGCCTTCATACTATGTGACATTAGCTTTATTCCTCTATAGTTGTTGCACTCCAGCACATCACCTTTGTTTTTAAAGATGGTCACCAGCGAACTGTTACACCATTCGTCAGGGATGGTTTCTTCCAGCAACAACTTATTGAAGATTAAAAACTAACCACGTCCATCCATCTATCCGGACTTCAACAGGTATGGCTTCCAAACTTCAACTGGTATTCCATCCGGACCTATTGCTTTACCATTCTTCATCCCATTTACTGCTATTAATAGATATACCACACCGGTTACCGGTTATTTTGTACCATTAATAGATAATATTCCATAGGACCTACGGGTGGTATAGGTACCGTGATATGAGCGCGAGGGCCGTAGCATATGCTACACCAGCTACATGGTTAATCTGGCCTTGTCCGCCGACCGGGACAGCCAGCTGGGTGGGCCACTAGGCTGGCTGGGCCCTTAGGCCGGGGCCTTGTACGCTTAGGCGGGAATCCGGGGCTACCTACATGCTTTTAAAGGATTTAGAACTCACTTTAACTTTTGATCGTTATTTTTCGCGTACTAGAATGTCATTTAATAGATAAGTACCCAAATTATTTTACATTTCGGTTTCAGCTTTATTTTACACGAATAAAATCAGTTTAGTTAAGTTCCTGTTTGACTTTTGCCTTGAAGATTCGATTATCTCATCTTCGATTCCTGTAAGTGTAAACATTAACACAGTGCAATGCTTATCAAAGCAGCACCTATGTACATAAATACTAATGTAGAAGAACACAAAGGAAGGGAGGATGTACATCAAGTGACTTAATGCTCCACATCCACAGTTAATTATTTTTTTATGTATTTAAGACATATATATATTCTTATCATAAATAAAGATGAAACGCTGTTCGATGGTAAGCGCAACACTTGAGAAAGGCGAGATCAATTTGGTTGAAATGTTCGTAAAAGTCTGGAGGAAAGAAACATTGGGAAAGTTGCCCGGGAAATTGGAAACTGAATGGGATTTTTTCTATGGATTGCAGTTAGGACAAGACCACGTCTGTCGGGTCAGCTGATTTTAAATAAATATATATGATACATATATGTTTATTTTCTGCACAGTAATAGGCTGATATTATTATTATAATTATTAATTACCAGCCTGTAGCCGAAGCTTGTAATATCAATGTTGTATTTTAAAAATGCCACTAGACCTGGCATACCACTATTTAGAATAAAATATCCTTGTCATGTTTACTAGGTGTGACGCGTATGAGGTACACACTAATATAATATAGTCAAATATACTCGTAGAGTATGTGTGTGCAAGCTAGCGCATGTGCCTGTGAACATTGATGACCGAATCCGGAATATCGACATCGAAAATTTGCTGTTATTTGACATTACGTTAGATGCCGGAGAAATGTATAAAAGATTATGTCGCCTCTGCTGAAGCATCAGTCGCTCATCAGCCTCCGAACCAAACCAAACATACCAAAATGAAATCGGTACGTACTTGAGAACTATAATAATTTTCATCCCAAAAACAAATGCTAATCGTTAACAAATTTTGTTTCCTAGCTTTTATTTTTTTTATTAATTAAACATTACACCAGTTCCTCTTGGCAAAAACTTATAATTTTCAAGTTTAAGTTCCCATGTCAGTGTATTTTTTTGGGAAAATATTACCTGAAGCTGCAGCCAGGACCATCTTTACAGTCGGGATAAGATTATCTGCAGCATTTATATAATTATGCCGGTTTTGTTTTAAGTTTTCTCTCATTCTCACTCTGTGCATTTGCATTATACTTAAATGATTCGGTTAATAAAAAATGCGTCTTTTCGTCTTGATTATAGTGTCATTTAGCAATATAATTGCCTGCAAAAATAGTACCATCTAAACTCCCCCCTTTGGCCCCTAAAAAAACAAGTAATGTAATTGTTGTTTGGTTTTCAGATGTTCGTTGTCGCCCTCGCCCTTGTGGCCGTCGTCGCCGCTGCCCCCGCTGTTGAGGAGCCCGAACAGATTGTTCGATCCGAGTTCGTCCAGCAACCCGAGGGTGCATACAACTTTGAGTATGTAAATCAATTTATAATATCTTTTTTTGTAAATATTACTAATACTGGGTAGATTTTAACTAAGTCCATAATTTAATGCATGCCTTCTGTTAATGTGTGTGCACCAGCACAGAAATGCTTATTATTGTTAAAAACGATTTTATAATATTTTTTTGTTGGCGGTCCTAAATATTTAAATACATAAAAAACTTTTTACTGCGATAGGACAAAACAGCAACAAGTTTGTAATCTGTGTATTTTCAACAGTTTCGAGACCGCAAAAGGCATCGTCCGCCAAGAGGAGGGTACACTGAAGGAAACTGTCGATGAGGAGAACAAGCCCGTCAGTGTCGTCGTCGTCCGCGGCTCCTACTCCTACCCCGGTGAGGACGGCAAGCCCGTGTCCATCACCTACACCGCTGACGAGAACGGCTACCGCGCGGAAGGAGACTCCATCCCTAAGCCCGCCAGGAGATAAGCTAACAACGACGTCACGCAGATGTATGGTTAATTGATATAAATTAATTGGTTGTGCATCAGCTAACATGATTTGAGACTCTGATAACGTTTAAGAAATGAACATAACGGTTACCGTGTCGCAGAAGTTTGGTGCGGGCCATCAGCCGCGCTAACTTCTTGTTGCTCGTTGTTACTTGACGCTCACTGCCATAATTTTGTACGTTTTTATATTATTTGTTGTGTTTTAATGACGTGATTTACATAGTAATAAAAGTTCAATTGAAGTCATTTGTGCTCTTTTTATTTTTATGGATTCATAAAAAAATTCTTCAATGATATAGGTAGGTGGTATACCTACATAAAGACCATTTTTTTTTAAATATTGGCATGCCTAGATAATATTGTGAATTATTAAGGTTAATATTCAGTACCTACGTGTTTATCGTAGAGTAAGATGACGCAGAAGCCATTTGTTTCATTATGTGCTACACCAGCACTTTGTACGAGTATTAAACTCTTCTGGGGGGAAACCGTCGTCTATCTTATACCAATTTTCCATTGTAAGGTACAAACTAAAATTAAATTGAAATTAATTCAAACCTTCGCAATTAAATACATAAGGTCAGGGTTTATTTATTAAAGTTCCTAACGTCTGCTTAACCATACATTTTTTGACGTTTAAACACCTTTTTTGTAAATAAGCCACTACTTAAGCATAGACCTTACCTACACTTAGTAGCCTCTCACGTAATAAATAGGATCGCATTCGATGTCTTCATAATAACTACACAAAATATACCCGAGTACTAAGAGATATCTACGCATGTTTTCGTGATAAGTATAGAAATAATAACGTCACTGCTAAAATGGAAACAATAGTTTCCTGAATTGCTACACATCATAAGCATAATCAATCAGCCTATAATTTTCCCACTGCTGGGACACAGGCCTCCTCTCGGTTAGAGGAAGTGGGCCGTAAACCCCTCGCGGACCCAACGTGGGTTGGTAGACATCGCATGTCTTCGCTTTTTCTGGTTCTAGGACATACCGGTTTCCTCACGATATTTTCCTTCAGCGTTTTGAAAGCAGTGATGATGAAATATTTTACACAAAGTAAAGCGCCTGTCTAGGTTCGAACCTACGACCTACAACTCGTAAGTCGCAGTCGTTACCATTGGGCTACCACTGCTCTCTTATTGCTAAACAGTGTTTGTTATAATTGTCATTTGTGTATTGTTCTCTTAACATAGCAGACTGAAGACAGACTTTCATTGCTGTTTCTTTACTACAGCTTTAAGCATATAATAACCTTATATTTTAGAGCCGTTTGGGGTTGAAACACTCGGGTCGTGGGGTTCGAGTGCTCATGGTTTGTTCATTGAAATCTCCAAACGGCTCGTTGACAGTTCCCGTGTCCCGTGTGTTGAATAATTAATACAGGTGATAACTTCTAATTTTTGACCTAATCTGGGTGACGCCTGTGCACTCAAAGAGCTCATGTGCGACGGTTCATCAGCCTCCATGCAAGCTCTGCACACATAATTGATTTGTTTATCTTTCTCGGCTTTCACGAGATTCTCGTCATGCGGGACGGTTATGTCAACAATCATTGCGCGCCGCTCTAATATTATTATTACGATTATCAATTATATCACACTAGGACCCTTGGGAGCCGAGCAAAAAGAAAAAGTCAGAAAGAACACTAAGCGAAAACGAAGTAATAGCGCGGGCAGACGATGCGATGCGACGGGATGTGTCGGGGGAACAAGAAATTTCACGCGGACGAAGTCGCGGGCTGAAGATGGTTAACTGTAACTCCAGGTTTCCTCATGATATTTTCCATGACTTGACTTACTGTACCGTAATCGGAAAGTACATATGAATTGAAAAAGTCACATTGATACTTACCCGATTGAACCCACAACCCGGGACATTTAATTAAATAATTATTTTATGAAAAAGTGACCCGTTTACTTGATAATTATACAGGCTGGCAGGTACACACGGCTACACATCAAGCTATACATAATCAGTATAAGCTGACTTCTGATTGTACGAAATACCTATACAATGAGAGGTCAGCTAAAACTGGAAATGTATGGCTTCATGTGTAGCCGTGTGTACGTACATCGACGCACAAACTGTAACCATGGATTCATTACAAACCCTGTACAGTTATCCGTTGCTTCTTAACGATTTGATCTATGAAAAATTAGAAGTTATCACCTATATTTATTATTCAACATTATATTCTCCATTTTTCATTTAAGTCGTGTGTTAAAAGCGAATGCCACTACTTTATCATGGTTAACATAAATACTACTAAACACACACTGGTTGCTACAGTAGCATCCTCCATACGCAAATGAATAGTGACGTAGTGCATTACTCAAACGAATTATATTCTCTCTTATCATGTGAAAATATATTTGTACTCATTATCATATTGATGCCTAAACTTTTTTTTTTTTAATAAAATGAATTACCTAACCTACCTAAAGTATTAACTAACATCGCTGTCGACTGGTAATGTACCCGATACTGGCGGCATTGCCACGTTGTATTGGCAACGCTTAGCCTCTGGCCAAGGTAAAAGCCAACCCTTGGGTCACGGGAACTGTCAACGAGCCGTTTGGAGATTTCAGTGAACAAACCATGAGCACTCGAACCCCACGACCAGAGTGTTTCAACCCCAAACGGCTCTAAAATATAAGGTTATTATATGCTTAAAGCTGTAGTAAAGGAACAGCAATGAAAGTCTGTCTTCAGTCTGCTATGTTAAGAGAACAATACACAAATGACAATTATAACAAACACTGTTTAGCAATAAGAGAGCAGTGGTAGCCCAATGGTAACGACTGCGACTTACGAGTTGTAGGTCGTAGGTTCGAACCTAGACAGGCGCTTTACTTTGTGTAAAATATTTCATCATCACTGCTTTCAAAACGCTGAAGGAAAACATCGTGAGGAAACCGGTATGTCCTAGAACCAGAAAAAGCGAAGACATGCGATGTCTACCAACCCACATTGGGCCCGCGAGGTGTTTACGGCACAGTTCCTCTAACCGAGAGGAGGCCTGTGTCCCAGCAGTGGGAAAATTATAGGCTGATTGATTATGCTTATGATGTGTAGCAATTCAGGAAACTATTGTTTCCATTTTAGCAGTGAAGTTATTATTTCTATACTTATCACGAAAACATGCGTAGATATCTCTTAGTTCTCGGGTATATTTTGTGTAGTTATTATGAAGACATCGAATGCGATCCTATTCATTGCGTGTGAGGCTACTAAGTGTAGGTAAGATTGTGGGTAAGTGGTTTATTTACAAAAAAGGTGTTTAAACGTCAAAAAATGTATGGTTGAGCAGACGTTAGCAATTTTAATAAATAAACCCTGACCTTATGTATTTAATTGCGAAGGTTTGAATTAATTTCAATTTAATTTTAGTTTGTACCTTACAATGGAAAATTGGTATAAGATAGACGACGGTTTCCCCCAGAAGAGTTTAATACTCGTACAAAGTAGCACATAATGAAACAAATGGCTTCTGCGTCATCTTACTCTACGATAAACACGTAGGTACTGAATATTAACCTTAATAATTCACAATATTATCTAGGCATGCCAATATTTAAAAAAAAATGGTCTTTATGTAGGTATACCACCTACCTATATCATTGAAGATTTTTTTTATGAATCCATAAAAATAAAAAGAGCACAAATGACTTCAATTGAACTTTTATTACTATGTAAATCACGTCATTAAAACACAACAAATAATGTAAAAACGTACAAAATTATGGCAGTGAGCGTCAATAACAACGAGCAACAAGAAGTTAGCGCGGCTGATGGCCCGCACCAAACTTCTGCGACACGGTAACCGTTATGTTCATTTCTTAAACGTTATCAGAGTCTCAAATCATGTTAGCTGATGCACAACCAATTAATTTATATCAATTAACCATACATCTGCGTGACGTCGTTGTTAGCTTATCTCCTGGCGGGCTTAGGGATGGAATCTCCTTCCGCGTGGAAGCCGGTCTCGTCAGCGGTGTAGGTGATGGACACGGGCTTGCCGTCCTCACCGGGGTAGGAGTAGGAGCCGCGGACGACGACGACACTGACGGGCTTGTTCTCCTCATCGACAGTTTCCTTCAGTGTACCCTCCTCTTGGCGGACGATGCCTTTTGCGGTCTCGAAACTGTTGAAAATACACAGATTACAAACTTGTTGCTGTTTTGTCCTATCGCAGTAAAAAGTTTTTTATGTATTTAAATATTTAGGCCCGCCAACAAAAAAATATTATAAAATTGTTTTTAACAATAATAAGCATTTCTGTGCTGGTGCACACACATTAACAGAAGGCATGCATTAAATTATGGACTTAGTTAAAATTTACCCAGTATTAGTAATATTTACAAAAAAGATATTATAAATTGATTTACATACTCAAAGTTGTATGCACCCTCGGGTTGCTGGACGAACTCGGACCGAACGATCAGTTCGGGCTCCTCAGCAGCGGGGGCAGCGGCGACGACGGCCACAAGGGCGAGGGCGACAACGAACATCTGAAAACCATACAACAATTACATTACTTGTTTTTTTAGGGGCCAAAGTTTAGATGGTACTATTTTTGAAGGCAATTATATTGCTAAATGACACGATAATCAAGACGAAAAGACGCATTTTTTTATTAACCGAATCATTTAACTATAATGCAAATGCACAGAGTGAGAATGAGAGAAAACTTAAAACAAAACAGGCATAATTATATAAATGTTGCAGATAATCTTATCCCGACTGTAAAGATGGTCCTGGCTGCAGCTTCAGGTAATATTTTCCCAAAAAAATACACTGACATGGGAACTTAAACTTGAAAATTATAAGTTTTAGCCAAGAGGAACTGGTGTAATGTTTAATTAATAAAAAAAAATAAAAGCTTGGAAACAAAATTTGCTAACGATTAGCATTTGTTTTTGGGATGAAAATTATTATAGTTCTCAAGTACGTACCGATTTCATTTTGGTAAGTTTGGTTTGGTTCGGCGGCTGATGAGCGACTGATGCTTCAGCAGAGGCGACATAATCTTTTATACATTTCTCCGGCATCTAACGTAATGTCAAATGACAGCAAACATTCGATGTCGATATTCCGGATTCGGTCATCAATGTTCACAGGCACATGCGCTAGCGTACACACACATACTCTACGAGTATATTTGACTATATTAGTGTGTACCTCATACGCGTCGCACCTAGTAAACATGACAAGGATATTTTATTCTAAATAGTGGTACGCCAGGACCAGTTGCATTTTTAAAATACAACATTGATATTACAGTTTGTACAAATAAATTCAGTGCGGTTTTAGGCAGAAGTCGGATCCACCGGCGGAAGGAATGTATTTTGCTTGCACACGGAAGAATAAAGGGTTTTTGTGGAAATCATAATAGATCAAAGACAAGAAAATAAATCGGGAAGTAGGTAGTAAATATTCCTTAAGGGTCGCACAGATACAATAGGTAGGTACACCTACAACCACATTGTTATTGTAAAATGCGAATATTTAAATGTAAAATTCCTAGAAACATAGTTAGTAATGAGTATACCCACATACATACACAATCTGTAATACAAATATGTTATTTGAAGGTCTAGTAATGACAGAAGGATCACACGAGCATGCCATACAGTTGCAACACGTGTGTATGTACACTCAAGTATTACCGATACCACACAGCAGCGCAAGCGCACATTACCGGTGTCTTCAATTTTATATATTTTTATTATTTTTAACATATTAATTAATACGAACGTAATCCTTTTGAATAACAAATTAGTTTAAACTTTGAACTTTAGATATAGGTAGGTACATACCGACACTTACACGTCTGGGCCAAGGAAGTTTCTATGAAGGCAAGTGATGTTATAAAATATTTTGTCGTTATTACCCAATACCCCTAACACATAATATTATGTAGAGTTCGGTTCCAAATAGTTTGATACTGCTAACATCCGCAGGATATGCCGTCCCGTAGTCTTTGTAGATCAACGAGGTTACTACGGAACAGCCTGGAAAGGAACCTGTGCACGTAGGAATTAGGTAACTAAATGAGAATAACATAAGTACCATATACAGAAGTCAGGAACTCAGGACACTGAAAAACAATATGGTTCTTGGGATAACTAGTTTATGTTGGTAGGTACCTATATATCTACTTTTTAGAACCTGCCCTAACCTACCCTTTTGGAAACTAGACCATATAAAGGACTGGAAACCGGCGACAGTAAACACGATTTTATTGTTATCGACTTTATTGCATTTAGGCAAGCTGCAGTTGTTAAAATTATTATCCCTGAAAATCAAGCGACAGTTCTACCTACATTCAAGCCGAAATCATGCGATCATTTCAGTTACGAAACAGACTACTATATAAAATACCTATTGTATCAGAAATCAGTACCTACCTAACTAGTAGGTAAAGGATAAAACCAAAAGGAAAAAATAAATTAACAAAATGAAAATAGGAATAAGTAACAAAAAATGACCCGAGAGGTATCCAGCGAATTATTATCCAAAAGGTCAAGCGATAAAAAATAGCTGGAGTCTAGAAACGTATTATTAGACTAAAAATAAAAACAGGTGTAAATAGGCGAAAACTTGTCCTGCGGTATGCACGACACGAATAAAAGTGATGTGCTCTTAACCTTTCCAGAGGTCGGGTCCATTCTTTATATCGTGAAATTATAATTCAAGGTCGGTTTGTTTTTTACAACACAGGTCGGTAGGAGGATGTGTGTCTTGCGGCTGTTTTATTAACTACTAATTAAACAACAAGGCCTCCATGTGCCATCAGCAATATATTTGATACCCACGTAGTAGACAAATAGTAGTACTGTTTCATAGACAGGGCGTTTAACCTAGAGAACTATGGAAGTTGTCTTATTATGACTAATGCTGCGTTCACACCCGTGTTTCAGACTGGTTATCCCATTAGCGTTGGGATTTCTTTATAAATTCGTTTAAGATAGAGAGAGTAGAGACCAAATTTGTTTTAAATATTTTGTTTTTATTATTTTATTTCCAACCTATCGCAATCCCTTACTGATTCTGCCGCATCGATCTGTCTTTTTAAGATCCTATATCCATATTCCTACCTACCACGATTTCGTGGGCTCATCTCCTTTCCAAAGGCCATCAGTAGGTAGTACGGCAGAGGTTACCCACTGTCACTTCAACTTGCTAACTCTTCAAGCTGTGCAGGTAAGAGATTACATACACAGCAGATAGGGATACCTTAAGCTGCAAAGAACATTTCGAACATAGCTCACTCCATAGCGCACTGAGCAACCTTGAATGCGTAGACCAACCGGAGCGTCAGTGTCCATGGTCGAGTGTCTTTGAATGTCATAATGGACCAAGCTGGTTGAAGAACTCAGCCTTCAAGCGTTAAAGGTAAAGGTGACGGGGAGACTTGACGTAGGTACCTATACTCTATTTATTTATTTGCGTTCCCACATCTACAATTTATAATTTCCATAGGTCTTGGTACTTATAATAATTTGTTAGGTAAACGCACTCTGCAGTTGTCAGTCTGTGCGATTTAATTTTTTTGTAGGTAGGAATCAACATTACTAACACAAACAATACTAATATTTAAATTTCAAAATAATAAAAAATTATTATTTAATTTTGCGAATTACACACTACAATAATACTGTACCTAATGCTACTACATTCCAACTGTACAACAATACTACTACACCAATAAATAAATCCTGATCCTAATCAATACCACAGTACCTAAATGTTAGTTTCCCAAATGCTGCCCAACCCGGTCTGACGGTTTCTGTCTGAAGCCCTACTACTACTGTACCCAAGTCTACTATACTGAGTAAGACGAATATCTCCAGATAGACATACCTGCATACCTACTACTTACTTCACACGATACTAATAGGTATAGGTACTATATACCCAAAGTTTCTAGTGCTCAATCCAATCACTGAAATTCAATTAAGCAGGTATAAAAAATAAAACTAAAATGAATCTTATGTAAACGCGGCTTTGTAAATTTAGAGTCAGGTTTTGGCGATCACTCGAAATTGAGGAGCATAGCTACTAAAAACCGGTTATGTATTATAAGAGGTGATAAAGAAGATTAAAGCAATACCTTATTGTAAAATATTTAATGATAATGGTAATAAAATTAAATCGTTTGATAATTAGGTAGGATCTATACCACAATAAAACTTCGGTGCACTGTATCTACCCAGTGCGTTGAGCTTGATTGCTGACCAGCAGGCACAGATCCAACCTTCTGAATTGGGGTCGATGTCAATGTTTTGGTTATTGCATCATACATGATTACCTAATTAGTAGGTACCTACCTACTAGTCTACTAGGTGCTATCTATCAATACGATATTACGGGCCGACTAACGAAATAACTTCTTAATACCACGTCCGTATCAATCTAACATCTACACATTCAAATCAACCCACGCAACGCTTGAACTTTGAACTTGAAGTGGACTTCTACGAACGATCGAAGAACTTAGATCATCTGCAAAAAATATAAAATTTTCTTGCATCTACTTAAACGTTATATTCGTGTATGAAACACCAAACAATGTCCATGTATAAGGCAATATCTGTGTAATACCTACGCTGTTGCACCATCTATCAAAAACCTTGTTTGTTGTAGGTAACTGGAGATTTTAAGTTTTTGCGTCATGAACTTAATGATTGCGTCACTATAAGAACCTACTTGTAATCATTGTTGTGGTGTTTGAACAGGCACGTGCATAATCGACAGCTTATGATTGAGTCGAATTCATTCGAATATAAAGCCACCCAGTTTTAATGATTTGACTGGCGTCGTTAGTCTTGTCGTCGCGGTTGCGACTGTCGAGCTTGGGCTTCTGGGTAGCTAAGTGACATTGGGTGTTCCCAACATAGATAAACTTTAAAGTTATCTATATTAGGTAGGTACTTAAGAATTTCTCAGTGGCAGATCGATGTCTTACATTAGATTTATGCCTGTTTAATGGCAAGGATCTCTATTACATTAACTTTCAGTGCACTACACCTGCACCGCTCTACCTTGGCTAACCCTTCAGGGAATAGAGGCGTGATTACAGTTATGTCATCACGCCTCTATTCCCTGAAGGGTGAAAGGGCGTCGCATAAAGTAATGATTACATGTTAATGTAATCATTACTTTACGCGACGCCATGACGATTCACTGGCGGACTGGGTTGGGCGGCAGGGGCGGCCCGCCCCGGACCAAATCCCCCAAATCTCGAGAACTTTTAAATAAAATCCTAACCAAAGTATACCTACATATTATGTTCAGTAAGTAAAAGGTAGTTTGGACAGATGCAATAGGTATATTATCGTCTAGCGTCGATGGCTAAAATTTTCAAGCTCACTGTGCTCGCTCTTGTAACGTGTCACGTTCTCTTGTTTCTCATACGTTTCTAAAATACGAGAGAAACTCCTATTTCTGCATGAATGGTCAAAAGAAAACTGTCGCATTAGCGTAAACCCTGTAATGATAGTTTAAGCTGTTATAAAATAAATAAAACCTAACCTATAATAGGTAGCGTGCAAGTGTTCGAGCTCGCTTCGCGCTCTACCTACTACCGTATGTTCTTCTAATAGGTAGGTACTCAAACTTTTCTGCAGTAGTCAACAAATTATCTCCTATTTATATATGAATGGTGGAAATAAAACCTAATCTTTCCGACGCAGGGTGCTAAAATTTTCTGAATACCGGGTGCAGGCCGGGGTGGGATGCCACCCCGGGCCTCAGACAGGCTTCCGACACTGGCTGGATTAACACATAATCACAATTAAAATCATCCTTTATTCGAGTTGCTTAAGGGAAAGGGGGTTGATACGCCTGTATGTTCATATGACAGAAAACAGACCAATGTTCGAGTGGTCGCAAGACGAAGTTGCGTGACTACTGAGCATTGAAGTCCTGCGTTCGTTTTGTCAGGTGTGGAAAAGTGTTAGGGTGTTTTCATTAAGTCACGGGGGAGCGATGATAAAATGTTTTAGCGCAAATAAAACTCTTCATTTTCAAATATGTGTTTAATAAATTAAAGGAACAAAAGACAAGTATAAAATCACCAAGTCAATCGCATCACATGATCAGTTTTCCTTTTAGATGACTTTATAAAGCCGAGAAACTGTAGTTCAGCCACTGCACGAGTGAATCTTAACCTGGAAGAAAAGTAATTTTAAATATTTATTGGGTAGAACAAAAACAACTAAAATACGGCGCAATTATTATTGCAAAGGTCACACGATCCATTTTGTGTGTCTATTGCGGTATAATAATAAGACCATTTTATCAGGCAGCTAATGTGTTTATAAACGGCAATTTAACGATTATACAAAAAAGATGTATCTGACAAAATCGAGACTCGTTTTGTGAATATAAACAATGGCGCCTCGATGAAAGTTAAGGTACAACAGCACATTATCCCTATGAACGTTTTACATATCTCGTTTCACGAAAAAAGTACAGCATTAGGTACCCGACAGGACGTCTGATGACAACGACCACAAAAGCTGTAACGAGCGACACCGAGTCGGGAAACAGACGGCTTGTTATAATACTCAGAATTTGGTAATGCATCATCGTTGTCATCTGTCTAACCTTTCCAAACTATGATAGGGTCGGCTTCCAGCCTAACCGGATGCAGCCGAATACCAGTATTTCACATGGAATGGCCTATCAGAAAAGCCACTATGTTCCACACCCCCAGTTACTAGGTAACACGAAAACCTAGACCCAAGACTAGTAGCATGGTATATACTCACTGTGTATTAGGATCCTGGTGTCGTTGCTCGTCGTCTTCATCAGGGCGCAGTACCGCAGCGAATGCTTGCAGCCAGTCATACAAGTTGATATGCTTGCCGCACTCGCGATGTAGCTTGTACGCGAGGCAAACATCAGGCAATGTGTCTATGACGCTGTCTGATGACGGCAGGTGACAACAGGAACACTGAAGGAAACAAAACGAACAATCTACTTAATAAAAATCTTAAATTCATTAATTCACTGACAGACAACGCACAGCCTAAACCGCTGAGTCTAGAAGCATAAGGAAGGATTTCTGAAAATTCATGCCCTAAAGGGGACGAAATTTTGTTTGGAAGTTTCGTCACTTTTGCGGATGTAAAATCCCATCGGGCACACGGCTTATAAAATAGAACGGTCACCGGAACGGTACAACTTAACGCCATGGAGAGCCTTAGCTCTTTGCAATATAGTTAAGGGGGAAGGGCCAGGGTAACCCGCGAAATTCAAATTTTCTTACGGTTTTAGCAATTTGCAGGGCAGTGTCAGTCTGCATGTTAAACAAATGACTATTTCATGAAATATCCATCAACAGGATTATATGAACTTAGAGGGTTGTATTGATGATTTTAATGATAATAATCCTGTAAATACATACTTGTTACGCTCGCGAATCATATTTTGTTCAACACTTGCCTGTGGCTGACTTACCTGTAAGTAATGCACAGGATTGCTGAGCGCAGTGTGTACAGCTCCTCGCGGGGACCCGACGATGTGCTTCCGAACATTGGATACGTCGCTGAAGAAGAATACTTCGTGGAACGTCTGCGTGTGCGCAGGCTGCAGGCCCTTACTGAACACGTCCTCCAAGTAACTGACGAAGCGAGAACGAACCATCTCGAACTCAGACTGAACGCGGTCTACTCTTGTTGCTTTTAGTAATTTCTGTAACATTTAAAATTCTTGTTAATAAAATATAATTGTGATATTTTTTAATTATTTCATGCATATCATTTCGAAGAAGCATAAACAGCTACATTAACCGTGGACAATTTTTGCAGTTGACAACTTTTTACCCTTATGCCCTTAGTAATAAGGTTGAAAAGTGGTACACCGCCAGTGTCCGCCATATGGTACAGTACAGACATATTATATAATACACCTATATTGGGGGAGGCTCCTGGTATAAAATAAGGAGCTCTACAATACTTCTCAGGCATTAAAACACCTCATAAAAGGGGAATCAAATAATGCAGCTGTCCATTCATTGTTAATTATGTGGAATTCAGATTGAAGTGGATAAGATATAGAAAAGCTTTTAATTATTATAAATGTCTTACCTCCTTCAACTTATATCTATTCCCAGGAACATTTTCATCGTTATTTTCAGTCTCTGGTAAAACATTTGTCGTAACAATTGTATCTGTATTGGCATGTTCTATTTGTCTCAAAAATGTTAACAAATGCACTCTCAAAGATTTTACGAAGTTTTCACCAAGATCATCATTGAGAAAAATAGTATTCTTAATATTATTCTTTGTTGGAGATGACCGAAGAGGTCTGACTGGTGACACAACTTGTAAGTATGAGTTGACTATCTTCAGGGCACTCTTGACACTTTCAACCAACTTCGTTTGTGATTGAAATTTTAATAGCTGCATGCATTCTTTGAATGCTGGTGTGTCTGTTACACATTCTAAGGCGCACTTCGTGTAGATTTCCCGGACCTACAACAAAATAGAATATAAATCAATATCACGTAGTTAAATTTATTAGTATTAGTCTTTAGTCAGATATTTGACGATAAAAAAATTAAAAATTATTTAAAATCCAGATCTACGTATCCAAACCTACGTTTTGCTTTTTGCAAGAACTGAAGTTATTATTATGCACTATGTAGCGCTATGAGGTCGCCAAGATAACTGAGCTGTGGCGGACTAATGATATTTACACCATAGATATCATCAATAAACTGGTTTGATTGCAATGAACAGTACCTATATTTTAACATTTTTACTATTTACTAACATGATTAAAATCGTTGTTGCGTCACCGCACACACGCGGCTTTGTCTGTACGATTTTAGAAAGGCGCTTTCGAGTTTTATAAGGTTGTGTCGTTTGAAGAATGACGAAGAGAAAATTAAGAAGAAATATGAGATACTTACAGATTTCCCAAGAATATTCTTTGGTAAATCTTTCACAAACACACTTAGCAATCTCAAACACATGTAAAAGCTGTACAAATAATCGTGAAGTCTGTTCATCTTCTTATTAAGAGCCTCTCTGAAGAAATCGTCGTCATTAAACAGGCTGATCTTAGTTCTACAATCTTGTTCTTCTAAAAATGGCCTGAATGACATCAGCTGTCGTATGCTCTCGAGATCATCTGAACTTAGCTCTATTAGGACTTCTTCAAGTTTGTCTCTATCACAGCATAGCGACTTTAAGTTGTCTCCATAGAAGTGATCCATCATGCAATACTGAAAACAGATAAAACAGAATAATAAACACAGCTATGAAACACAATGTTTCTGGAAACAGATACTTGAATATAAGTATCATACTGACCTTACTATATAGTATCAGCATGAAAAGAAAAGCATTAAGATATAAATATGTGTTTACCGAAAGAATCGTAGTAACAAATCGAAAAAGAACAAAACCAATTTTTTGTTAATTACCTTTACACTCTGAATGAGACCCGTAACAGAAAAATCGTAAAAAAGAAAGACATCTGTCAGCAGTTCAAATGCCTTGCCTGATAAATGAAATGGACTTGTGTGTGTTAAGAAAATATCCTCCAAGACCTGAAATACGGAAAAAAAAAATTAATCAGTAATTTTATTATGAGCCCGTTGTGTCTCACTTCAGGGCAAAGGCATTTCTTCCGTCTCTCCATTTTTCTTACTCTGCTGAAGCTTTGGTAGGAGTTAACTCGTCACGCTGGATGACGATGGTTACATGTTACGGAGCCCCCAGGATAAATGGAATAAAACTCTGACAGAACAGTACCCTAGAGATGGAAAACGAAATCGACAACGTAAAAGACGGGAGGACGAACTCAATCTAACAGGTCCAAATTGAAGAAGTGTTGCTACAGAAAGCAATGGAAATAATTATAGCGAGACCTTTGCCAAGAGGCACACTGAACTCAGAGATATACCATAACTCAGGAAAGAAAATAACAGCAATTACAACTAGCACAAGAAAGGAGTTTCAGGATAAAAGGGCTATTGATTGATTGAACTCGTTACGCTTATGTCCTTTTAGGCCCACCGCATCGCCGGTTCCTGTTGTTCGGAACCCAATCTGTGGGTAGTGATTAATATGGACTTTTACAGATAAAAGTTTAAAATTCATAAATTAATGTGTAATTTAAGCGTGTATGTTTCAATTAACCCCTTTACTAGTTACATTCAACTTACTTGATTCATATAAACGGGTGATGCATGTGAATGGAACACTTTGATTAAAAGCTTGGATGACACATGGTAAGGAAACGACTTGTGAAGCGCTGACACCGACGTCGCCACGCCAAACACGAATACTATGGGCATTGTTGATACATACGAACTGGAAAATATGAAAGACTATTATAATTACTATTAATATTTTCAGGATGATATAATTTTGACCAATTAGAATCATCATAACAAACTGGATATGACCTAGTTGGTGGTGTGAAAAATAGGGCAAGCTTGCGTGATTAAATCTAATATGCTTGCATGCCCATAATAACGATTCTTGACAGATAACCTGGTGATTGCTAATGTGACTTGGTGATTTATATATGTTGCAAATAATAAGAAAAAGACTCAGCTGTTGAAGTTAAGATTGAAATGTTAAGTTCCCTTTAACAAAAATGTGGTTTATGATTTGAAGAGTAAATTAAAAAAAAAAAAACTTGTACACCTTACCTTACAATCATTACAAAGTCTTGTAAAACATTACAGTTAAAGCTCTCAAAATCAGGAATAATAATAACTAATATTCTTTTGGTTGTGGCTGACTTCTTCTTCATAGATGATGACATGCATTTAGATTGATACCAATTTTTGAGGGTCTTCATGGTACATTGATTCTTTTTTAATTTCTTTGTTTGACTGATGATGCCTTCAGATTCATCATCATAATCCTGGAATATTCAATTATAGTTGTACTATTTATCTTTTAGATAACAACTACATATAGTCACTAAATGGAAATCTGGCAATAAATAGCATGACTCAAACTAAACGAGTCTACAATGCTAAAAAATTGTATAATTGTAGAAAAATTTTAGCTACAGTTTTACAAATATATGTATAAGCTAATCACTAGAATTTACTGTAACACAAACCTTATTGTTACAATTGTCAACTACAAGTAGGGTTATCTGGAAAAACCTGTGCTGTTCATAAATTTTTGTGCTACGCTAAATTGTAGACTTGTCACTACAATTTGCATATTTGTAAGGTTTTCCATTACAATTATGTAACTTAGAGTGTTGTGGTATTTGTAAATCGTTGTAATTGTTAAGTTTTGTGGTCCCTGTTCTGTTGTTGGTTCGCAATAAAACGCTTTGGAATAGACAACTAGTTTCATCTAGCCTCATCTTTCTGGCTGACCAACCCCTTGACAATTCAAAAGTGCCTGTAATTGTTTTAATTGAAATAAATACTCTGAGTTTGAGTTTGAAAAACTAAGGTACCCTTATGACTCAAATGGATGTGAAACTGTTTTATCAATCAATTCAGCCTATCGAAGTCCGCTGCTGGACATAGGCCAACAAAAAATATAGCACATAAAATATAGCACATAAAATGACAATGGTGTTTAATTAAGTTTATAGGTAGAGTTATTTCATGTTAGGCTTACCAATATTTGATTTCCATGTATTAACTGCCAAACAGCATTTTCAACTAAGTGTTTAACAGTGGGTGCATCTTGAGAATTTACTAATGCCACATGTGGAGTGACTTCATTTCTGAAACATTTTATGATTTTTTTTTTTAATGCAGGTGTTCTCTGGATGTTGAGGGAAGCCTTAAGAGTCCAGTGCTTACTATAATATTCTCACTATACAATAATTACAATTATCTGAGAGAATGCCTTTTCTGAATCTGAGTTTGTTCTGCCATTTCTTTTCAGAGGTAGTCAGACAGGAAATGTTGACTCGATCTAGTTTATTTTTAACATGACATTTAAAAGTAATTCCAATATTCTATTTACAGAATAAGAATTTTTTTTTTCAATGCTATTAATTAAAATCATTATATCATGTATTTTAAAATAAAAAAGGATTGCCTATTAGAATAATGTTGAATACATTATTAGTAATAAAAAAAGGATTGACCAATAAACACTTTACCTGATAATGTCAATAAGGGATGTAAATTGGGACACATGATCTGGCTGACTGACCCCAGTCAAAAGAGTGGCACTTGGAATGATTCCCTCCAATGTTGATGATTCACTAATACCATGGTTCTTTATATAGTTCACAATATCATTCAGTAGCAGACTGTATGTCTTTTGATGAAGTTCCTGGAAAAAACAATGAAATATTATGGCTTACTAATTTTAGGAAACAAAAAATTATAAAATAAGTATTAAGTACATTTATAGTATAGATTGTTTTTTTAGTTTTTTGAATAGTTTAATTAAATATAGGGTGGCGAGAACATGGACGTACAGCATTACGTTTTTTAGGGTTCCGTACCCAAAGGGCAAAAATGGGACCCTATTACTAAGACTCCACTGTCCGTCTGTCTGTCTGTCTGTCACCAGGCTGTATCTCAAGAACCATAATAGCTAGGCAGTTGAAATTTTCACAGATGATGTATTTCTGTTGCTGCTATAACAACAAAATAAAAACAGAATAAAATAAATATTTAAGTGAGGCTTCCATACAACAAACATGATTTTTTTGGAGTTTTTTGCTCAATATTAATAATGGCAACAGATAGACGCTTGAAATATTCACAGAATATTTAGTAGTACCTATATTCACTTTAAAAATAAATCATTAAATTAAAATAAAATAAATATATAAGGGGGGCTCCAATACAAAAGACGTAGTTTTTATAGACAATGGTACGGAACCCTTCATGCTCGCACTTGGCCGGTTTTTTTAATGTCTGATGAAAAGTTTCACAACATCTGCAAAGAACACACTTTTGGATTCAGGTGATACATAAGAATTAGAATAAAAGGACTTACCTGTAGTTCATTTTCAATGTAGTTCCAATTCCGTTTATATGTTTCATACCAAAGTTCTTTCATAAATATCTTTTCAAACAATGCTTTTCTACCTTTCTTCTTACTAGCTTTTCCCTTTTTAAATCCATTTGTGAACAGAAAAACACCCTGGAATGAAAGTGTCATACCATCAGAATCACCTACTACATATCAATTTTGATTCAAGTACTTAATTTCTAATATACCTGAAAAAATTATTTAGAGGCTCAGTGTTGACTAAGATGTTGTTTAGGTTGTTAGACAACATAATTGTATTTTCCATGACTATAATGTAAGTAATTTATCTACTTGTAACGCCCCCTAAGGCCCCAAATAAGGCCATTTTTAACTAACAGAACCTGCTACAAAGTTCACTTAGCAATAATGGAAGAAGCTTTTCCATGGTTATTGGAGGTTGTTTACTTTGTGGATTTTATGTTTTTTTAAATTTGAACTCTGTTGGTTAACTAAATTTCTACAGAAGGATGATCACACGCACAAGATAATGATTAAATAAAAAAAACAGTTTATTTACAACGGTGGGAGCCTCATCTTATGGTTACATAGCCTGTCCTAGGTATTAAAATGTATTCTTTCGCAATTGTCTTGGAGAACAAAGTTTGTATATGAGAAAAACTTTCTAGATACATATTCATTGTAACATAATTAATAATTTACCTTAGAAACCGAAACAGTCGACTCCATTCTTCAATAACGCGCGCCAACGCTGCCAATGGTCACTGTCACTGGGTACATATGACATTTGACATTGACATTACGACAGTCAGTATCACCAACAAAAAAATTCACACTAAGCATCAGAACCAACAGAACCCAGGAACCGTTGACAGCCATTTGACAGCTAATCACAGAGAATAGGTGGAATATTGTTTGAATGCTGCCAACACTAAATAGAGCATCAAGCATAGACAACTCATAAAATTACAGAATGTTTAATGTTCAAAGAAAAGGGAGACATCATATGTATTTGCGTGTAGCGCAAACTTAGCCATGTTCCTGAGACTTCCCTCCATATCTAGGTAATGCACATTGCACAGTCAACAGACGACTGTCAAAAGAAAGAAAAATACATTTATTTAGCACAGACTAAAAGACCGAAAAAATATTGGTAAAAACTAAATACTGGTTCTGGCTAAATACTGGTATTCAGCTGCATCCGGTTAGACTGGAAGCCGACCCCAACATAGTTGGGAAAAGGCTAAGCAGATGATGATTACTAAAAGACCGAAAAAATCGATCCGCAATCTTAGCAGTCTGTAAATGCATTCAAGAAGCTCTCAATATTGTGAACACTAACAAAATAGGCAACAGAATTATTGCTTGACATGACAAAAGCTTATGATAAAGTAATACAATTCGACATATTAATATTATTATATAAATTATATAGTCTAGGAGTCCGTGATAAATGCAATGAATGGTTCGCATCCGTACAACATAAGGAACAACCGGTAGAAATATTTTTTTCAACCAATGATTAATGAAATAGAACTGTGTCCGCTAATTTACCATTACGTTTTCTTGTGGGACAAGGAAGCGTAACTGGCTTTTTTTGTATTAACTATAAGTTATAAGTGTACAAACACGCAGGCTGTGAATGGGTGGGTGAAAACAAGTAGCGTCAGCACATCACACACACACGCACACACACTTCCAACTTCGCCATTGTCTCGAACGGTACCAAGAGCTCCTAGGCTTACACACACATAAATTCACAGCGTGTTTGTATACTTGGTAACCACAACTAAAGTGCGCGTCGCATCGTTAGATAGAAAATATACTGTAGTATTATTAAAGTTAAATTGTATTTTGACACCGAAGCGTTCACCTTAAGCATTGGCAGGGCTACAAAAATCTTATGACGCTCGAATGACGTTGATAAGCATTATGTCATGGAATTAATATGTACTCATTTGAGTTATTGTTTTGTAAAATGCTTTACAGTACATACTAAATCTAGAGTGAAATGTCACTTGTAATGTATTCAAAAAACAAGATGGCATGGATGGAAGTTCATGCCACGCGACAAAGAAACCTTACAGCGCTCAAGAAGGAAATTGTTGCGGGAAAGGGCGGGAAAATAAAGGCATATTTTGTAACAGAAACATGATTTTATTATCAACACCGAACTTTTGTTCCTTGTTCTAATCGACTGAATTCGAATTAGCCATACAATTTTATAATATACAATTCAGGCCACTACAATACACAATTATAATTTTATTATTAATATAATGCATGAATTGCTTGAAGACATGATATTTGCTTGTGTTTCGCCACGGGCAAGTTTCGTAAAAAAAACGTTCAAGTGAACCAAAACAAAAATAATATAATTATGTAGAGGGTGTGAAATAAAATCACCAAAGGAGATCATTTTTTATTTTGGCCTTTTCTGAAAGTCGAATAAAAGTATGGTTAGAACTAGCCATTTGGAGCAATAGATAATAGGGCACAAAAGTTATAGGATTACTCTAAGTCAAGTAATACAAGTTCGATGATTTGTCATTTTAATACATTTAATGATTTCTGAAAGTGCTGAAAAAATATAAAATAATGATAAAACTAATGATCCGAAGTCATTGTGAGGCAAAACAAGTTAGTGGCCCATCATTTTTATACCTATACGTATAAATACCTATATTTTCAACTAAAGTTGTACAATATGCTATTCTATTATAGAAGTTATACGTAGAATGTTATATAACATAATTGTTATGTATGTCGCAGAGATATTGTTAGATCGTGATATTATAATAAACCGTAGGTTAGGTTATTTGTAATTATTTTCACAATTTCACTAGGATTAAGTATACCTACCTAATAATACGGATTTGATACTATCTCTGCGACATATATATACAGTAACAGACATGTCATGTCTGACATGACATGTCCCAAATAATCAGAGCAGTAACACAGTCATAAAATCAGCTGATAATTATACAGAATACACCTGAATATACTATTTTTTTTGTTTATGATTGAAAATGGCTGTTTTCTAATTTGTCAGATAGAAGAGATATTTACCTACCCCACAGCTTTCGCGCTATAATGACAATGCTTAAGATCGTGAGTTCTATCAATATTTATCATTATTTTATGTTTCTCTGCACTTTCAGAAATCAATAAAATAAAGAAAATGATGAATCATCGAACTTGTATAACTTGGCTGAGAGCACAGATTTATAAACTAAAGGGAGATATGGTGTGGCTGCCCAACTGTTCGAGTCCGGCTATCGCCTTCAACTACATATGCACTACAATACGAACACGCGCTCACTTACACTATAACAGTCACCACACTTAACGTGAGACAATCGCGTAACGCAGATCGCAACGTTGAGACACACAACTACATTGACAATTCTTATTGACAAATCAACGGCGCCCGCGTTTGTTTCTGTTTTGTGCATACATTGTTCGCACGCGCCACGCCCCCTTGGCATATCTCCCTTTAGTTTATAAATCTGTGGCTGAGAGCAATCCTACAACTTTTGTGCCAATGGCATAAAAGTTGTAAGATTGCTCTCAAATCAAGTACTAACCACACTTGACTTGAGACAACAAATTTGGAACAATACCTAGTTAATAAACTTATTGTTCCAAATGACTAGTACTAACCAACAATTATTTTTTGATGACTTTCAGGAAAGGCCCAAAAATGTATGGAGCCTGAATGATCTCCTTTTCAAGAACATCAGCTAAGTACTGGTCTACATAAGCGCCGATTTAATAAATTATGAGTGATTTTTACGTAGCCCGAATGCTGAACACACTATGGTTTGGTGTTTTCTTCCCCAGATACCCAGTGCCTGCCATTATTCTATCTATACGTACCTATAATTAGGAATTTTCAGTTACAGTAATGAGGGGGCTGTTGCACTAAGATGGGTCGTAAAAACGGGGCCGTATTTTTTCTGTTTTAACTTTTCGTGGTGGTACAGTCTATATTTGTTTGTCACGGTGATGTTACGGAATAATGACAAGTGAAGACATAATAACTAATCAAGTCAATTGATATAATAGTTTAAGGAAAATTGTGTAAGTTAATAAAACTGAGTGCAAAATTGAAATTTGAACTATTATAATACGCAGGTATCTACTTTCGTAGATTCATATCTTATTTAGTAATACATTATTAAATCTACTAGTATTTACAATAACACTCTCTCGAAAGCATACCTACAACATAGGTGCCAAAAATATTTTTTAATTTCAACCCTATCATCGTAGAATAAAAAAATATGTAATTCAGAGGGCCTCGGAATCCATGCTTATTATTTAATATATTTTGCAACTATTTTAAAACTACATGATCACTGCGGCGGTGAGCGCGGTGGTAGTGAGGACTCCTCGCACGGCGACTGACGCTCTTCTTCAGTGCTAAACTTGTACTCTCTTTCGCTTTGTGGATGTTCTTGCCCGGGTGGCGTGGCTCGGCCTTCTCCGGCCGTGGCAGCTTCGAGTGTAGGCCCTGTAGGCCCGAAAGACATGCCTTCTGCGCCGTATGCCACTTCTCCTGTTCCGACGTACTCCGAGGGTTGGTAGCCGTAACTATTCAGACTGAAAAAGACTTCTAGGTTTGAATTTGCTCTACATGACATTAGATACACAAATGGAAATCTAGATAGTGTGAAGAATATTATAGAGCTCATCGCGTTATCAGAAGAGGTTCATGCATACCTGTTTGGCCAATATGATATGTCCTCAATCGCATGATGGGCATACGGTGCGTACGCATGTTGGTAGTACGGCGAGTGATGCTGTGCTGGAGTTTCGTACTGTAGCGGGTAAAGGGGCGCGGGGGCGGAAGACGGCGCCGTGGAGCTGGACGGTGGAGCGGGCGCATACTCCAGGGGGGCAGGGTACGCGTGTGGAGGGGTTCGGTAAGGGGCAGGGGAGGTGTTCGGCTGCGGGGAGCTACCGCCTTGCGTTGAGTTCCAGTAGCCACTGCTGCTGACCCACGTGTAGCTGCCGGTGCCGTTCGTCGCTGTAGTCGTACGTTCTGGATTGCTGTAGGAGGCTGTGGAATAGAGGTAGATATTTGAATTTCAAAAATAATCTTAGCAGAAATCAATATCAGGCTGCCCGGCTGATTACTGCTCTTCATACTGATCTTCAGTCATACTTTGGCCGGAGTCAAAGGAATTACTATCACCAAAGCCAGAGTGTCTTAAATGCACTCACAAACATGTATATAATATTGTATAGTTATAGAATTATTCCTACCATAGGTATTATGTTATCTTCTTTACTCAAAGAGTCGAAGCTCTCAGTTGAAAAAGAGACGAAGCTACTTACAAGGAGGTGACAATGTTCGTGGTCGTGACGGAGGCCGCGGAGGATACGGCGCTGGTCTTCTGGAAGCTACGTTGCTACTTCCATACAACGACTGGGACGTCACAAACCATCCACCGACTGCAAATAAAATAATATTGTTCGAGTAGGTACTTATATTTTTAGTAGTCACGTTGGTGGTAACAATTTGATCTTAAACTGGCCTAGCGTAGTAGAGTTTAAATAGAATAAGAAGCCAGTATATACTGGTTTTGTTACCACTGACCTGCGATCGACTGTAAAAATGTAGTAGGTATGTAGCTTGGAATTTCGGGTATAAAAATTACGCTACGAAAGTTTTGTATTTCGGAGTGAAGTAATACGTATGCTACGAAAGCTTTGTATAACTTTCGTAGCGTACGTTCGTTTCGTAGCGATGAAAATAAATACATAAATGCGCTTTTTATTACATAAAATAAAAGTGTCTCCTGGTGGTGTTGATTGCGCTACGCCGTAGCATCGCGCTCGAGCACTTGTGGTTTAGATCTCATCTATTTATTATTTATTTATTTTTGTTAATAACTCACATTGTGGATACTGATGAGGCGACGAACTCTGTTGGGGATAATGCGTGCCCACAAAATCTCTCTGATAATAACCCTCTGGTCGTTCCTTGGCGTCTAAGAAAGCTTTTGCGAAAGGATTGTATTTGATCTTCAGCGAAGTCACCTCTTCGTTCTGGTAGGCGGTGACAGCTATGAACTGCGTCTCCGGGAATGGGTAAGTCATAATACGACGAAGGTCTGTACCCACTTTTACCAGGTGTACCCGAGGCTCGTATTTGTGCAAGCTATTTAACATTATCTGGAACAATTATCGAGATTTAGATTTCAGTAGCACGATTTTATATAAAACTAGCTTTTGCCCGCAGCTTCGCCCACGTGGATGTCAGAAAAAACTCTCTAAAAACTGTTGGAGTTTATAAATATACTATACCAACATGTTAGATTGCCCTGTAATTGTCCCACTGCAGGGCTGTAGAGTAGGTATGAAAAGAAAACCACTTCAGGGGTACCCGTTGTGACTAGTAGGCTACAAATACATCGTCGCAATAAAATTTCAAAAGTCAATATTTAAATAAGTTTAAATATTAATATAAACGATATGCATTTTCAATAAAATCTGTTTCCACGGTTTTTCATAAAACCAGAAAAAAAACATTCCAGTTACAAGAAAATCCTGGAAAAGAGCTTTGCCACGTGCCATACAAATATTGTAATAAATGCAGTACAATTAGATGTAACATCATTACTGTTAGCATAACGACCACAGGGGGCATCAGCTTATTTTTAAGATATGTGTAATGTAAACATAACGCAGAGACAATAATTATTACAAATGATAGTACGTACAGACAGCCGCTAAACAGTTGGTAAAACTACAGATTTCACACCGAGCCGTCAACGTATGGATCTAGATGTATCAGGTGTTTGCTTTCATATTCATTCGCACCACATACAACCGTGAGAACTGGCTTCTCCGAACTAGCGGTAGCCACGAAACTGTAGCACACTCACACCTTGCCATCGAGAGCTTTCTGTTATAAAATTAGTATTCCGACAGTACTGTGAACTAATTATTATGCTCGGTCAGGCACATAATCTGGCGTGGATCCCGCTATAAATATTGAATCCATAATTTGTGTTTATCCTGCTCGAAACCCATTTATGCCCATGAGAAACAATGTAAATGCTTGTAGTAAACTCTACAAAGTATCTCGTAAACAGACGTCTGATTCGCAAATGTGTTTTTATTATTTATGCAGTGGGTCTATGTTATTGAGCTATTAATTGTTGATGTTCGTGTCTCACAGTTTTTTGTAATCACTGTGATGTTTAGTATTTTTCACAATAATGTACTGCAACAAAAGGTCAGTCAGTAACTCAGTCGAAAAGGTAAGTCACATAATAATGAACAGATAATTCCAACTGTACCTGTCCATTTCCATTCGTTTTATTCGTAAGTTTAACTTTAGCGAAAGATATCGGTTCTTTCATCCAGTGCGCTCCAAAGTTTGGGCTCTCGGGATGAATGTAAATTGCGTTCGATGGTGGCACTTCCGCCTTGCCGCCGGGAACCTATGAAGAAATAATCAATCATGTATAGGGCTGTCTCATAACACTTTATAAGAGCTTTAGACACTGCATTTAAGAAATGAAAACTCAGGTTACAATATGACCATATTTTGTAACATACTATCATTGTTATATATACATACCCATTCTCCATTAACGTATTTCCAGCGATGTGAGTCCACCTGCACAAATTCTAAGAGCACGGTGTACATCGCCGTCGGATCCAAGCCACTGGCAGTTACTTTGACTACGGGAAACATTCGTCTGAAACAAAACAGCAAATAAAAACCCTGAGCATACAAACTTTAATTTATTTACTGCGTTCCTTACTTTAGACGCTAGGGATGGTTTTAAAGTTTCGGACGCAGATAAGCGATGTTAGCGAGATAGCAACGAAAATGGCTTTTTTTGTTCTTATCTCTTGCCGGATACTACTGAGAACAGGTAGTGGTCAAATATGGATGCTGGTAGGTAAAGCAGGTGATACACATGCTCTACAAGGCAAGACGGTTTGGAGTAGATAGATAGCCTTTTAAAATTTTTAGAAGCAAAATAGTATCAGTGCTAGTACTGACAGCTGTCCTAACAGTGCCTACAGGACTATATTAAAGGTGGTGTATTAAACACTGTCAAATATTATTAACATTTCTGGCCTAATCCAACAAATAACTGCAATACAAGGGATGTCTCGGAATCATATTATTATCATTGGACTGAAAACAAAACTTGATAGCCAATTATGTTTAACAATGTCCTCAAGTTCTAAGTCGAGCTACACGATTACTGACAAACGCTTGCACTGACTGGACTGGCCCACCAAATCTGTGTGGAACTTTCCTCAAAAGACCATTTCAGACATCAATCTACATGATCTTCACATAATCTGACCAAGATTATGTCTAGACTTTAAAAGAGCCTTGAGAGCCTGAGACCTCTGAGTTTGTTTTGGCCTTTCTTCTCAGAGTAGTCAGATAGGAACCGCCGACCTAATTTTTTTTATAATAATATGACGTGAATAAACAATTTCATTTCAATGAACCTATGTTCATTCACTCGCGATAGGTTCAAAACTTCAATGTTAAAGACTTGCTTGGATAAACTAAGGTTTTAGAACCCTTTAAAAATTTCATAAGCTGTATTTGTCGTAAGTTTACTTATTCTTTGTATCTTTTAGTC
Source organism: Apamea monoglypha (assembly GCA_911387795.2). Taxonomy (NCBI): domain Eukaryota; kingdom Metazoa; phylum Arthropoda; class Insecta; order Lepidoptera; family Noctuidae; genus Apamea; species Apamea monoglypha. The sequence continues at coordinate 10,822,686 of OU426918.1, forward strand.
CAGTTCTATATTTATTTAAGTAAAAAAATACTACAAGACAAATGGAACACACAATAGTAGTTATAAGTACGATACTGTAGAACAAAACGTCACTTCGTCAAGGGTAAGGGTTCCGTCATTGCTCATCGGCATCGGGCGGTATCATTTAGCCACCCAGCGTTAATGAGTAAGACCTACCGCGTTAATAGCTGAAAACTAGCCGCCGGCTGGCGAACGGTTAGCACTGGCAAAATGCGACCGTGTAAGTACACCATCATTGTGTTCTGAACGTTTCGCTCTGACTAATATTTCTTGGTCAGTTTTTATTTTGACTAGACGCAAATGAAATTAGATTATCGGTATTGAAACCACGGAGACGAAAAGCAGCAGAAGAAAATAGCTGTCACTAGTCGGTCCGCAAATCTAAATACAGTAATTGTGGAATCTCTATTGCGGACCTAAACCTGCAGATCATTGTCAATCCATTTGTATGAAGAGACCGATACCTATCCTACGCGACCCTTTTCAGATTTCTAGGTCTGACTACCTGCAACCAACTCTCCAACATAGTGGGAGTTCCGAATATACAAAGAAAGATAGCGAGCGGTGAAAATAACATAATAGACATATATATATGTACTTAGCCACGAGCCCTGTATTATATTACTCTAATATAATTATAACGAAAGCGTTGTTTACTTTATGAACAGTTGTTTATATAACACTGTGCTGCTAATGCGTTGCAAATCATTCATATTTTAAAGCTATTATTTATTTTCCAGTTCTCAGTTCAATGAAAGTAAGTACAAATTGTAATCGTCTCCGACTCGATTGAAAAACAGGCCTAACCTTATCTGTAAAAGTAAAGCGTCAATCAGTCTTTTCAGTTTTCAGTGTTCATGTCATAAAATTAATGAATGCATGGTTCAAAAGGCCTGATGATCAAATGAGCTGCCATGCCGTTTTAGTATCTGTTGATTACGAAAAATGGATAACTATATTGACGAGGTGTTGTCCATTCATCATCACGTACGCCGTCGGCATAATTTCCCAAGTAATTAAGAACTTGTCACCAGTATTAAATTCCACGTTTGACATCAATCAACTACAGTTGTACTTATGGTACTTATTATACAGGATAAAAGTTGAGTCCAATGCCCACAGACTAGGCTCCTAAAGAAGCAGAAGAAAATCTCCTAACAAGAGCAATTCCACATATCGGTGACCACGCAGAAATATTATGAGTACGACCATCGAATGAATGTTTCAACCTTTCATTGCCACGAACTCGTTGCAGTGTGATTTTATACGAGGGTGACACTGAAAGTTCTTAGAAAATCAAAAACTGAACAAACTAGAAAGTTATTAGTTTTATTATATCTTTTCAAAATAGTGTCCATTTACACCAATAGATCGCTGCATCCGATAGAACCACTGAGAAAAGCACTTTGCCCACTCGTCCTTAGGGGCCTTAACGCAGCCATTGCTTCCTCAGCGTCCATAAAACGTTTTCCTCGAAGTTTTTCTTTTATTTTTGGAAATCGCAAGGTGCAAGGTCGGGGCTATAGGGCGGGTAACCCAGTAATTCCACGTCTGACGTCGCCAAGTAGTCGATTGTTTGCTTGGCGGTGTGCGACGAAGCGTTGTCGTGGTGAAGGAGGATCCTACTGCGAGGTCGTTTCTCCCGAACTTTTTCCAAGACAAGTGGCAAACAATTGTTAGTGTACCACTCTGTAGTAACTGTTTTTCGATCCTCTAAAACAATTGTTGCGTAATGACCTGTCCTTCCGGAGAACGAGGCCACCATCTTTTTTCCCACGCTTCGACCTCTCTTCACTTTAATTGGCAACTCCTCGGAAGGAAACACCCAGACGGCAGACTGTCTCTTAGCTTCAGGATCATAACAATAAATCCAGCTTTCGTCACCCGTAAGTATGTCGAACACAGCATTTGAGTCGCCTCTGTTAAATCTTTGAACCATGTCACGACACCAATCAACACGACGGAGCTTTTGGGCCTCTGTCAAATCATGAGGTATCCACCGGGCACAAAGCTTCTCCGAATCTGCTGATAAGTCACTCTTTTGTCAGTCTCTATCATACGCCGCACAACACTGATGTTATCTTCAGTCTGTCGTGTAGCGACAAGTAACTAGGTTTAAATTAAAGAAAGGGAAGTAAAATCAATTAAAGATTTATTCACAGGATAAGGATGGAGATGAAATGACAGTGGTGTGTTGTGTGTGGGTGAGGAAGGATGAAGATGGGTGATAGGTGGGTTGAGGAGGCTGAAGAGGTAGACGCGACGCGAGGCAGGTGCCGGTGACAGGTGCAGGTGCAGGCGTGGTCAGGTGCTGGTGCGTGTGCGGCACGGAGGATACCCGTAGGGGGCCCACGCGACAGAAGTAGGTCGCAGCACGGCCGCACGAGACAGCAGGCACGGCAGCACGAGAGAGCAGGCACGGCAGCAGGAGAGAGCAGGCACGGCAGCAGGAGAGAGCAGGTACGGCAGCACGAGAGAGCAGGCACGGCAGCACGAGAGAGCAGGCACGGCGGCACGACAGAGCAGGCACGGCAGCACGAGAGAGCAGGCACGGCAGCACGAGAGAGCAGGCACGGCAGCACGAGAGAGCAGGCACGGCAGCACGCAGTCAGCCCGCCAGGAGAGGCGGCCCTCGGTTGAGGCGCGGCCCAGTAGTTTCAGGGTGTTCTGGCGAGGCACGCCAGCGGTCCGACTGGTACGGAGGACGGAGGACGGAGGTGTAGCGCTAGTCCGTCAGGGACCGGAGTTTTTGAGAGGGACACGCTAAGAGTTCCCTGGATAGGTGACTCTGGAGTACCAGGTCTATTTTAAGGGTTCGCTTTAGAGGCGAAACTCGAACTGATCCTTGCATTGCTTGGATTCATAAGGTGAACTCGTAGAATAGCACCATGTAGAAATAAATATGAATTTGAAATATGCTGATGGACAGTATTAATTTTCAATTTCAATTTCAATTTTCAATTTCAATTTATTTATTCATAAAACAATGTACATTGTGTTTGAATTTTACATAATATTTAATTTAAAATAGTTACAAAATAATTCCTCCATATATAAATTTCATAATCATAATAATAAAAAAAAACATCATAATAAATTTTAAATGTCTGTTAAATGTCAGTACTTAATTATTATTTGTAAGAATAACAGTATTTATAAAAACTAAAAATAATAATACTTAATATAATTTGGCTAATAAGTCTAATATTTATATTTGTAGAACATTGTATATCTATAATTCGTCCAAAGTATATAAACACTTGTCCAACAAGAACTGCTTGAGTTGTTTTATAAATTCTCGATTGTAAACTAAGATTTTTAATTCAGTAGGCAGTTTGTTAAATATTTTAACTGACTTATAATAGAAACCATGCTTGAAGATATTAAGATGAGACGACTGTTTTGTCTGCAAGTCTTTTCTTCTTGTCTTTTCCCTTTTCCTTCTTTCTTCTTCTGTTTCAAACTCGTGTATATATTTTTGTAAGCACGTTAGAAGTACCAAAATATATAAACTTGGGACCGTTAATATTTTCAATTCCTTGAAATGTGGTTTACACGATTCCTCCTGTCGTATCCTGACTATAGTCCTAATCGCTCTTTTCTGGAGAACAAAAGCTTTTTGAATGTTATATGCATAACTTCCACCCCAGCATATTATGCTGTATCTTAACTTTGATTCGACTAGTGCGTGATAGACCATTTTAAGATGTTTCATGTCGACTTCATTCCTAAGGCTTCTTAAAACATAGCATGCTGAACTGATTGTCTTTTCCATATGCATAAGTTCTTGTTTCCAGTTAAAATTGCAGTCTATATAAACTCCTAAAAATTTTACCATTGGGGCCAGGTTTACTACTTCTCCATTCATCACGCAGTTTATTCTATCATTTTTTCTTGTAGTTGAACTGAAAAGTATGACATTCGTTTTACTGGCATTAACTTTAAGATTGTTTACTGTGAACCAGTTGTGAAACGTACTTAAGGTTTGATTCATAATTACATTTAAATTATTTATATTATCTGCTGATACAACTGCATTTGTATCGTCAGCAAAAACTACTAGCTGGATAGATCCTGTAACTGTTTCATTCATGTGCAATTTGCAGGAGTATTAATATATTTTCAGCTAAAAGTTACAGGCTGATAAGAATTTATAAGCAAACTTGTCATGGCGACGTATTAAACGTCGTTGTCAGAACTGTCATAATAAAATATATTAATAAAATACAATTAAATCTATAGTTATTTCGTATTAAAAGTATAGTGTTTATAGAAAAAATGATATCAATCAGTGTGGGCGAAATTTCCAGCCCTTGGATGTCACTAAATCGTCGTAGTGTTACGTTAAAGTTTGATGACTGTCTGTGTACTGATTATGCATTGAACGTTGGTGTCGTGAGGAATAGTCAGATCAGCAGCGCCTAACGGTAACGGAATGCTTGTCTGACCTGGAGGAATGAATGTAGATAACTGTGAGTATGTACATTATGTTACAAGTCGTCGCCGTAGAAGGCCGTCCCTCACGCAGATCATCGGTGAGATTAGTGCGACCACGTTTAAGCTCATTAAACCAGTTGTAAACAGTGGCACGAGATGGGGATTCATCGTGAATGACCAATCGAAGTCTATCATAACTTTCTTGTTGACTTAAATGACATCGAAAGTCATAAAAAATCATTGTACGAAAATTTTCTCGCGTTAAATTCATGCTGACGTGACGCAGACAATTTTCAATTTGCTGCCAAATCGTAAACAATGACAAATGACGAATGAATAAAATACATACACAATAATATTGGCAAAGAGTTCCATTTTCAAAGTTTGAACTTATTTTTTTATTATATCGTTTGCAAGTGGCAACTTTCAGTGTCGCCCTCGTATATCATATAACCTTTATATACATAATCTATATGATTCTTACCTCCCATTCTTAGTGACGATCATTTCGTTGGTGAGGGTCTGGAAGCGCACCCAGAGTTCTCTGTCGTCGAGCGCCACGTTGACTTCTCTTTCGCGACCGCTACGAGAACTGCCGCCGCCCACAGTCGGCTCCACAGCGCTCAGGATGTGCGATGCTGCCATCCTGTTGATGAAACAATCTTTTTTAATATCCACCTACTATTATATAAATATCTAATAACACCATCAGAGGCAGAAGGCCAGTGGCACTGCAGTGGGACTTTACAGGCTGACTATGCTATGCTGACACCATCAGGAATACAGACTCAAAATTATTCTCTACTGAGACTCAAAAGATCCTCAAAGAAACTTTCTCAGTTCTCATATTCTTCTCTTCCTTCTACAGTGAACATCTGCATATCTGGGTATATCATCTCAATCGTATACTAGAATTCAATCTTACACGCAGAGAGCTTTCTGTTGTTGAGGTATAATATGGAAGTAAGTAGCATTCTTTCTGAGTATCAAATGAAAGTTTAATACGATTAACAGTTCGTCAAATCCCTATTCTTCCTTTCAGATGATATTATAAATGTGAAAATGTGTTTACTGGGGTTTGCCTTTCTTTCACGGAGCGACGACGGATGGACATTATTTTTACATAGAGATTGTTTGCGTAATTAATGAACCGGAGAGTTACAGGTTTTATTTTATTCCGGAAAAATGCACGTAACTCGTGCGTTGAGAACTGAGAAACATTAAAATAACTACGGCAGCGAAGCCACGATCTATATTTTAGATCTATATTGCTTCTATCGTGTGCTTAAATAGAAAAACTTTTATTTTACTGTTTACCATAGTCAAGGTAGATATAAATACTTTAATATTGCTTTATCCTAGTACGCGGTTATGTGGTACAGTCTAAAAACTATCCGTTTCTCATTCTTCTATTGTTAAAAATTTTAAATAATACAATACAATAATAGAAGAAAGAGAAACGGTTAGTTTTTAGTTTTTACGCTGGAAACACTATTACTAATTGCAAAGCCTATATGGATAAATAGACTTTGCAATTAGGAATAGTGTTTCCAGCGTAATTTTACAGGCAATTTTACCACATCTCTACAAAATTCTGGCTATAGTAGAATGAAAATAATACAGCAGCGTTGATTAGAATTCGTAAAACCTTCACGCTGCGTCCCACCACGACTCAAACGTTGTCATAAAACAAACATTGTTTTAAGAAACCTGTATCAATTAAATTACGGACCAAACATTACCCAGCTACTCTATTACATCAATGTTATCTGCTGGCAAACAAATTGGCAACGTAGGTTTTATGTAAGCAACCGTACCAAACAATTTACTGCGTGAATTCTAGGTGGATGGTGAAGTAACATACATAACATCACGCCTGTATTCCTCGAAGGGTAAGGCAGAGATGTAGTATAGGTACACCCACATTTTTCCAGTTATATTTAAGAAATTGTGTATACTGAAGTCGATTATAAATTGACTGAATTCATAATAATCGAGTTAAAATCTTGTCATAAATCTTCCTTGAACATCGGTTTATACCGGCCTTCGTTGTAAGTTTAATTCCTGTGAATTGTATGTCATACAATTCGTAAAAATCTATTGTGAAAGATGTTAGTAGGTATGGTACTGTGAAAATGTTTAAAATGTGAGTGAGAAAATGGCGGTTGCAGAATCATCGGCGTATATTTTCGGTTGGCTTGTATGTAGTGAAGGTATTTGTTTGTTTTATAACTTTACAGATTATTGACGAAATGATAGGCAAAGTCCTTGATTTTAATCAGTTGTATTGTTATAAAACTGTCAAAATGTTACAACACGTTATTTACTTTATGTATTTTGGAACTTCATACACTTAAACGTGCAGCATACTTTTATTGATTAAAAAATTACATATACAATTGACACATCTCGGAGCCTGGTGCGATAATATTGAAGTTACAAGATAAATATACTCGGATGTGTACCTAAAATTCTTGAAACTCGTCTCCAAACGGAAGGCATCACAAAATCCATCGCCAGTGGCAAATAAGCCGGATATTTTATTGTGAGTTTGTCTCGAGCACGATCTCGGTCCAATGTTTATTGTACCTATTATCACTGGCTACGTCGGTTCAACGTCCCAATCCTTCTGACACGGTATTTTTGTCCAATTCAGGTTCTCGTTATGTCGCTAGAATTTTACACTTTTGTGCTTAAAATGCCATATTACTTGTAAATCGTTTGACTGTTTTAACACGCCTTTATTTTATTTGACGGGTTTCGATTTCTAAATTGGAGTTTCAGAAAGTGTCGAATTTAATGAGATTCAGTTTAGTAATTGGATTGTCAGAAGATATTTCCCGCGCCTTTCGCATCCATAAGGGTCCACATCTTTCTTTAAAATGTGTCTCCCTTTTATTTGGTCTCCCCTTTTCCCTTTTCCTGTCTCTTGGTATCCATTCCGTTAAGCGTTTTGTCCATTTGTCATTGTTCGTTCTATATATGTGTCCTGCCCAATGTCATTTGAGTAATCGTGTTCTTTTCCTTACATCTATTATTTTAGTTTCCTGTCTGATGTCAGAGTTTTTAACCTTATCTGATAGTTTAAGATCAAGCATGCTTCTCTCCATTTTACGTTAACAGATAGCAATGGTTTTTTCGTCTTCTTTCCTCAGTGACCATGTCTGGCAACCGTAAGGCAAGGCAATATCCCTAGTTCGTAGAGTTTTTTTCTTTATATTTATATTGATGTCCTTATTTTTCATTATTTCTCTTGGTCCCCAATATTTCTTCCAGGCTAGATTTATCCTTCTTTCTACCTCTTTTCCTGTGTTATTTCCGAATGATACTAGCTGTCCTAAATATATACTCGAATATTCTTTGACATGTTCGATCTTCTCTTTGTCTATTGTAATGTCCCGAGGTACTCCGTTTGTTAAAATCTTGGTTTTCGATTTGTTCATTGACAAACCCACTTTTTGACTTTCTTTAACTAGTTCGATCACCATACCCTCCAATTCGGTGGCGCTTTCTGCGAAGACCCACAATATCGTCCGCGAAACGTAGGTGATTCAGTAATTCTCCGTCTATTTGTATTCCCTTCGTTTCCCAATTTATACGTCTGAAGATGGATTCGAGCACCGCTGAAAACAGCTTTGGGGAAAGAGGGTCTCCTTGTCTTACTCCTTTTTGTATGGAGAATTCTGTACCTTTTCGTTCTAGGCGCACTTTTGCGTGACATTTTGTATAAATACTCTTAATTAAGTTTGTGTATGTATTTCTGGTTTGTTCCGCTAGTGATGTCCATATAGCTTCGAAGTGTATAGAATCGAATGCTTTTGTGTAGTCTATAAAACACATATATAACGTCTTTCTGTATTCTTTTACTTTTTCAATTAATTGCGTTATGACTTGTATGTGGTCTGTAGTCGAGTACCCTTTGCGGAAACCTGCTTGTTCTCGTGGTTGATTTTTATCGAGACTCGTTGTTATTCTATATAGTACGATCTTTGAAAAAAATTTATATAGATTTGTCATGAGACTATGGTCTATAGTTTCCTAGATCGCTTCTATCCCCTTTCTTGAACAGTAATGTGATTGTAGATTTTGACAATTGATCTGAAGCCCAATTCTCGTAATTTAAAACGTTCAAAATCTAGTCGCAGCCTCATCTCGGCGACAAACAAATGTCAAAAACTTGTCAAAATGTAGGGAAATTAGAAGTATTTTTTGACAGATTGAGACTGAGATCAGACTGTGAACGTTCTTAAAATTACGAGAATTGCCCCTCGGGTGTGGGTTCGGTCCTAAGTATGTTGTTGAATAATGTTAGAAGGGGTTCCAAAAGTGTAGTAGATAGCGCTTTAAGGACTTCGTTGGTAATGTTGTCGTTTCCTGGGGTCTTGTCATTTTTCTAAGATTTTATTGCATATTCGATTTCTGATCTGAGAATGATTGACGTCTCTGTGTTTGTATTTTTTCTATGGAATATGTTCAAGTTCGTACCTAAGAAGGGGCCAGCGCTATCTGTGGCATTGTAGAGATTTTCATAAAATTGCATGGCTTCATTTATGATATTAGGGCGTCTTGATTGTATAATTCCTGTTTATTTTTTTATTTTTCTGTCCACTCTGACTTATTGCTCAACTCTCTATATGCTTTACGTAGAGCCCCGGCTTTACCTATGAGTTTTTCGAAGGTACTTTGACGTATTGTTCTCCTTTGTTACAAAACAAAGCAGAACAATACGTCTTTCCTATTGATTATTTTGCTTATTCTTATTATTTCGCATTTTATTTCCTTTGTTCTCTTCTTTGTGTATAACTTTTTCCTCTGTTCTAAGAGATCTTTTGTTTCTTCGTTGATGTATTTTGTTTTATGTTTCTTTTTCCTTGGCAGCTGTTTCAGAAACTCTTGTATCTCCATTTCTAATTTATCGTATTGGTTTTGTACCTGTGCATGTATCCTAACAGCTCCCATAAATTTATTTTCCCAGCAGCTAGCGTCAATTTCTGAAATATCCAGTGGTTCTCTAATGTGTTGTTCTCATTTTATTTTCCTTCTTCGTGATTTTGGAGCTAAAGATAATTCACATCGGATCATCCTGTGATCAGAGTTGAAGTTCAGGTTTTTTATTATATCGAAACTCTTTATATTGGTTGGTTGATTTGTTAGTATGTAGTCAATTTCTCTAATCAAAAAACTAATCACTCCACTTAAAACTATTTAGTTTTAAGTAGACATACTCACAATTGATATAGTTATCTAAAATACAAAAAAGTACCATTAACGAGGCTAGAAGGCCATTTCCCGTAATTAAAAACATTCAAAATCTTGTCGCAATCTTATCTTAGCGACAATCAATGACAAAAACGTAGGGAAATTAGAGGTGTTTTTGATTGATTGAGACTAAGATCAGAGGGGCAATTCTCGTAATTTTAAGAACGTTTACAGTCTGATCTCAGTCTCAATCTGTCAAAAATACCTCTAATTTCCAGACATTTTGTCAAGTTTTTGACATTTGTTTGTCGCCGAGATGAGACTGCTACTAGATTTTGTACGTTTTAAAATACGAGAATTGTCCTTCTGACTATGAATGCTCTTAAAATTACGAGAATTGCCCCTCAGAACTCCGCCGATCATTTTAAACGGCCATGAACCCCCGAGCACTATTATCCTGCGCACAGATCATGTTCAATACCTACATTAAACATACACACAGACTGTTTAATGACTATTTTATGTAAAGACTTTGTGGTAATCCTAAATATTCATTGGTATTTAAACAAACATCAAAGTTTACGTTGGCTGTAAGCTGTAAAGCGCTCGGAGTAATCCCGCTTGAATATCTTTGAATAGTCTCTCTGACAACGAATCATATAAGATTGTGTCATAAGAGTTACATTTAGCTCCAGCTTTAATTTATTCTAAGGTTTACTTTATCTGAATTATTTGGTGTTAGGTAGGACAACAAGTCGTCGTGTTGAGGTGTATGTATTTATCACTGTGAGTTTATACTTAATTTGTAACATTCAATATATATATATATATATATATATTTTGCATTTTATAAACTTGACTCATACATATTACCTGAGTACTTAGGTTCAGAAATACACCACAGATAGCCGTAAAAATTAATCTCTCGTACAAAGTTCTTGTACTGACCCGCAAAAACCTACCACAATAACCGCGAGGAGGTTCTTAAAAAGTATAATTATCTTGGAATAGAGTCGTTAAAAACTCATTTAGAACAACCAATCAATGTGATTTTATTCAAAAACTTGTAATCATGAACCAACATTTTGTGAGAGAATGGCCATTTTGTAGTTTCGTGTCCGACCCCATCCCCAAATCAAATTCCAGAACAAAAGACATCAACGCGCGAAAATAATTTAGGAGTCTTAATATGTTTTTTTTTTCTCATGATATTTATAAATATTGTTTCAGTGTATGTCTTTAAGTAATGACAAAATAAATACATTGATTTACTAAAATTATGGTAATTACTTCGAACTGAAATTAAATAATGAATGTATTTATGTAGCCGACAAATAAAATATGGAAAACCAGTGAATAATACGACCTTCTTTGTTAACCTATTGACGTACTGCATTTCTTTTTATCAGAGGTACCTACACACTTGCTTGGGTCATGATTTGACACAGCCGAGCGACAACACCGATTATTACACAATGTCCACATTGTGTAATAATGTCCAGTGTTTGCATTTATTCGTATTGTCGACTCCAGTCGACAATACGAAAATAAATGCAAACACTGGCAATACCGGCCGTATTCTATTCTATAGGAGTATTTTGAAACATCGAACATAACATCGAAATTAAAAAAGTTAATTTTTCAAAGAAGAAGATGGGCCGACTATGGGTTTTGTCGATCTTAGACAAGTATCGTTACTAAACCATTGGATATATTTGATAGAATTTTTGTATGCAGAATGGGAACGTCATTAGATATACACAATATCATAATATATATATACACATATTGTAGTATTGTCGTCTCCGCGTTGTATTTTGCCGCTCGGCTGAGCCGAATAGTGCCGAATTATTTCGACCCGAATAAGTGTGTAGCATGTCTCACTTCACCTTACAGGCTTACATCCATAAAGCAGTTAGAATGTCGTAGTAGGCGTTAATAATACGCCAACCAATGATAACGGGATTGTGATCTGTTACTATTGACTCACTATGGTTTATGATTGCAATCTTTTGTTAAAGAGCTACAATGATCTTTTGGACCTCGAAAGACGTTGAAATGTGGCGCTAGTGGTAAACATTTGTGAAATGTATTGAAAACAAACAAGCCGTTGGGCCCTGCTGTCATTCTTTATCTTTGGCAGTCGTTACGAGTCGTCAGAAGCCCGAAAATCTAACCACCAGTCTTACCAAGGGGTATCGTATTATCCAGTAACTGGTTTGTGGAGGGTAGATAGGCAGTCGTTTCATCAAAATACTGGTATTCCGCTGCATCCGGTTAGACAAGAAGCCGACTCCAACGTATTTGAGAAAAGGTTAGGCACTCGAATGGAAAAAAACAAAATGGCGGTGTTTGTTCCGATTTGAGTCTCGCATCAGAATATCCTTGTAGAGTTATATTTTAGAAGACTGTCTAGATCTGACAGTGGATAGCACCTGCTAGATTTACCTACTATTGTTCTACATGAAACTCATTTAAAACGGGTGAGAAACAAAAGTTATATAAATATGCAAATGTGAATTTAATGAACATCGAAAACTTGGAAATGCTTAAAATGAGGTAAATCTAATCTCAGAATACTGGTAACATATTAGGTCGGTTCTAGTTGCAAAACAGTAGTGGTTACGTGTAAAATAGGAACCGGCTAGACTTGCAGGCAGATCCTTGAGTTTAAACACGACAGATACTTAAATAGTTGGGTACATTGGTACCTAGTGGTGGTTTGGTTAGTATCAGTTGTCCCATGGGACCAGTGGGACATAATTAAAAATTAAAGTTAGTATCACTCACAGATTTATAAACTAAAGGGAAATATGGTGTGGCTGCCCAACTGTTCGAGTCCGGCTGTCGCCTTCAACTACATAATTATGCACTACAATACAAACACGCGCTCACTCACACTATAACAGTCACCACACTCAACGCGAGCCAATCGCGTAACGCAGATCGCAACGTTGAGACACACAACTACATTGACAATTCTTATTGACAAATCAACGGCGCCCGCGTTTGTTTCTGTTTTGTGCATACATTGTTCGCACGCGCCACGCCCCTTTGGCATATCTCCCTTTAGTTTATAAATCTGTGGTATCACTTGTCCCATTGGACTAGTGGGACATATAATCCCACTTGTCCCATCATGGGACTGGGTCAACGGGACTAGTGGGACATCATCATCATAAACTAGTGGGACAACTAGTGGGACAACTAGTGGGACAAACCCATCTGAATAAAGTGAATTATTCTGTAGAGGCAATTTTGACTTCATATAAGTAGGGACTTACTGCAAGCTTTAATTTAGTTTCGATTGATATTATGTTCACTTAGGTCTGTTATTTATCAATTAAGGTGGTTGCTCGCAAAGTTTTGGGCCACTTAGTTGAAGGAAACTTTGTGTAGGTACTCATGATGTGCCAATGACAAATATCCAGAAAAGAAGACCAGTGCCCTGTTTATCAAAACTTACAAGTTTACAAGTTCACAAGTTACACTTTACAAGGAAGTTGTTAAAAGTTCTTGTAAATTACAGTTATCAAAAAAATGTACAGGGCTTGTAAAATTTAACGCTTGTATATTCTACTTGTGGGTTCTAAAATCAAAAAGGTATGCCGCCATATTCTCTTCTCGGTGTTTTTTTGTATGTTTGAATATGCTCTACTTAAACGCATGGCTGAATGGTACCTATATTGCCTGTGCCTAGTATGGAAAATAGCAGTAGGGACCAACTAAGTATTTGCGCATTTTAAAATTGATTATTTTAAGATTATTTAATAGAAAGTAGTAGTTTAGAAGTAGAAAAGAAAGAAAAAAATTAAATTCATAGGTCATCTGCATATAACTATAGTCAATTCTTTTTTTATGTGTTCTCGCGTCCGTAATTATAATATTTTTTTAAAAACGTGGTCGACTGATTCAAGCGACGTGTTGAATCACTTGCGTACTTAAATTGATTGCGGTACTAAGCACGACACTAGTAAACTGACGAATGAAAGACGGAATGGAGAGTCGCCGGACACTCTCAGGATTAGCCATGATTTTCTACAAGTTGTAGCTTACAAAGGATTTCTTGATGAACAAAATCACAAATACAAGTGTAAAAATATACTTGTTAATATTTATGTTGTTTATTAGTTTTACAACTGTAAACTAAAATAGTTATTAAAAAGTAAATTAATAATTGTTAAATAAATAACGACACTTATAACCCGTAATTTACACGTGTAGTTTTGATAAACACATGTTTGTAATACTGAATTTTTTTACAAGAAAAATGCTTGGGCACAGGTAGTCAGAATCGTTCCCGCACGATTCGAACATTTAGAACTCTATAACGGAAACGGAGTTTCATTTTAAAATGCACTCATATATAGACTAGATTGTATACCATCAGTCTAAGTGAGTTGAGTTGTGCGTTGAGATGTCATAAGTATTCGTGAGCCCATGACAAAACATTTAAATAAAAATATTTTCACTTGATTTATGAAGTTATTTTTTAATTTGGGTATATTATAATAGCCTGTATGACCTGACACGGATAATAAATTTATTGAGGAATCAAGATTAAATTTAATAAAGAAGACAACTTATTAATTTACTTCTTTACTTGGTAGGTAGGTAGTTTGGTACCTAGTATTTACGGTAAGCTACAAAATAGTATTGCAAATATTGAAAGACCTTTACTTGTTGCCGAAGTTAAAGGAGACGCAAGACTTTATTGAAAATTATATATTTATCATCATAAAAGCTCGGCGAAAGAGAAAGAACTGGTAATTTGTTTTACGTCCACATCAGAGAATAGATCCGAAGGTTCGGATCGTATTCTACAACATTTAAGCATTAAACAACAAGAAAGCAACCAACGGGTATGTATAAAGGCAAAGTAATTACAACGTTAGCCCACTCGACTGCAGCGTCATTATTCATCGTTTTACGACTCCATGAGTTATAAATATTAAACTTAGTCGTATAGATGTACTGCGAACATTTTCTTTTTAATGGCGAGGTTAAATAATATGATGCGCGATGCGAATGTCGGCCCCGGTTTCAGTTCCGAGCATCATAGAGCCGGCAACAAACTGTGCGCTCGGAGCGTGCCGGACAATGTGAATAGTTATCGCCTTTTAATTACGTGTAATAACGTTTTTATCTGCATGCGTCGCATCATCCCTCGCGCCTCGGACGGCGAGCGCTGCGCGGGCGCGTGGAATGTCGCTTAATCGCGTCGCAGCGCCGACGTTTTACAGATCCTATAAAATATCAAAGATAACAACGAGTGGCTCTGGAGGCTGTTTCGAAAGGAACCAGGGTCCAGTGATTGGACGTTTATGGCATTCGCTTCGATAAATGTAAGTATTATGTGTGCGGGCGATGTCGAGGCGCAATTGTCCAGCGCGCCGAGCCGCGCACCTCACCCGAACTCCGCGGAGGTGCTAATTATCAAATGCAAGACCGACCAAACTGATATTGAAACCATTGAAACAATACATCTCGTGTTGTCTTTTCCAATTTCAAAGTTTGCAGAATGGCTGTGTAATGAAGGCTGAGAAGTCTATGCAAATGGAACGATGCCGAAAACTCAAGTAAGTATTTTAATGGTCTTGCGTCATCCGTGTTTCAAACTTGAATTTTCATTATCACTTTACGTGTATACCTACCACCAGCCTTGATATGTTAATCAAACAATAGACTAAAATCAAATACCCGCAACACATGATCAATAAGATTCGACCTTACAAATAAAATATATTTTTCTACTGTTGACCAACTGTTGACACAATATTCGATTAGTTTGAAGACGGACCTACCTGACGTGCGCAGACACATAGCTATGTACATAAATACATAATACGTACACACATGATATAGTATCCGTACATAGGATGTTGTATCTACACGGTCTAATGTAATAGGTATGTACTCTAGGTATTTTCCTTATTGTTAACATTTTGGTTCGACACTTACGAGTAAAATAACAAATATGATCGTGTCATCTCGTATAAATTCAGACTGGAAAAACATTTACAAAAACTAGTGTTTAGTTTAGTTTTTGCGAATTTTATTCCAGCCGATCGATTCTGTAAAAATCTCACCGTGAAAAGTTAGGTGAAGTGAGTTTAGAGTGAGCTGTCAATAGTGTCAATCCCTTAGCATTAGTTAGAATGACAGCTCACTCCACGCTCACTTCACCCAAGTTTTCACAGTGAGATGGTTACAGAATCGCACTGCTTTTGACTTTGACACTTTACTATAATGTATTATACCAGTATTGCCCATGCATGACCCGCCATCAAAATCTTCTTCTCTATATGTGTTAAGAGAAAAATGTTCTGACTGATTCATTAACACAGAGCCTAAACCACTAAAGTATAGAATTAGGACAGCAACTTCCTTTTGTGACGTAGGCGTTCACTAAGAACGGATTTTTTAATATTCTAGTCCTTAGCCTCTAAAGGGGATGCAAGTTCGCTGAAAATTTGTCGTTCATTTTTAAAGTAAATCAATAAAAAAATAGGAATTGGGCTTAAAATATGAAAGACGTGTTTCGAGAATTTTGGAGATCGCACCTCAGAATAGGTAAAACTATTGTGAAAGCTTGTGTCGGAAAGTTCTAAATCCACGCGAAAGAAGTCGCTGGCAAATTGTTACGCTAGTATGAAATAAAAAGAAAAACAAAATGTTAAATAAATGTATTCCATCGTTACACCGTGTTCAACACACCGTTTGATTTGCTAATAAAAGCTAGTTTTACGACATTTTGATTTATTTCGTTTATAATATTTGCCATTTATTAAAGTTTTATTTGTCTAATGCCATCATTTTGCGTCAGAACAAGTTTTATACAGAACTGTGTTTATATACATATTGAGACTATATACAGAAAATTATCATAAAACATTTGAGTGATTTACAAATTATATACCTAGGATTAACGTAACAATGTTAGGTAAACCCTGCCTATTTGTCTGTAAAATAAGCAACACTCTGCTCTGCGACTCATAGACAATTAATTATTTTGCTGTCTTTTATTTGTATTCAGTGTAAATATTCAAATTCGGAAGCTGATAACCACAATCAAACTTTTTTTCGGGATACATTTCAATTAAATTTTATTCCTCAATTCTGTGGCTGTCATAAAACTTTAAAGTTTGACGAGTAAAGCCCATTGAGGAACTCCGAATTGATATTAATTCAAATAACTCGGGTTAAAAAGTCAGGGTTTTATGCGCGTTGTAAAAGTTTATTGTAGGGCTTTGTGGCGAGCCGGACGCGCCGATAGGCCTTGCGTTCGATGACGGAACCTCCGCCGCCGTCAGCCGCCGCCTTTGTGCCTGCGCCCGCGCCGATCCGGCTACAATACCGCACGCGTCTTCACTCTATAAATCCCGACATCAGGTGCTACCTAACGCCGCATAGTGCACCTTTTATAGCTGCAACTAAAACCCAAACTGGAGACGAGTACTGCACCGGCGAGATGGCGGCGATGTAATTAAGTTGCGAACCTCTACCATAAAATAAGAGAAGAAGAAATCGCCGACGTAATATAAATTGATGCGTCTTATTACAAAACTTTATTATACACGTCAACACCCTCTATATCACTTTGCGCTTTGCTAACGCGGAGCTTTTATAGATCTAGGTAATCCGAATCTGGTATCATAAATAAATATGACTTAACGAATAAATTAAACCAGAAACTACTATAGTGTAAATATTTATATTTTGTTGCTCACTAATAAGTAAAAGTAACGAAATTACATAAAAAGAGTAAGCAATCAAAGTAACCATGAAACTTAGCCACTAAGCATCCTTCGAGTGGAGACATTTACGGCCTTTAGATGTACGAGTAAATGTGTCATCATCAGGTTAATGGACCATTACAGTTAACAGCAGAAAATAGTATCTTATGTATCCTCAATGTAAATATGTAAACAGGAATCTTAACGTGTTTACGAATACATTGTTACAGATACAAGTTTCAAGTTATTTTTACCCAACATATGTAGAAGATCTGCATTGCATTTTAGTTTTGTAGTATTGATTAGATATGCGTGTGATAAGCCACGTTGGAATCTCCCTTTTTAAGTCATTAATTGTATTTCATACAATTTCAATAACATAACATCACGCCTGTATTCCCCGAAGGGTTAGGAAAAGGTGTGCCTTTAGTACACCCACGTAGGGGGTGAAACTATTGCCATCAACAGGCATAAATCCAGACTCCGGACTGCCACTGAGAAATTCCAGATGGATAAACCCATTAACACATTGTCCGACCCTTGAAGAGCAACAGGGCAGTTCAATAATAGAAGGAAAATGGAAGGTTTTTTCTTACAGCTGTAGAATAGAATAGAATACTCTTTATTGTACACCATACATAAAACACCACACACCACACACACACCACAACACACACACACACACACACACCACCACCACACCACACCACACCACGCCACACCACACCATGTATTTCGCGAGAAAAGTAAATATTCCCAAGTTCGAAAGGCTTAAAGGCTGTACTTCCTTTCTCACGAAGTTTTCACCCAGCAGCTCATTTACTACTAATCATCATTAGTATTTGAGGAACGACCAAATGCAGCAAACCAACTGGCTGCTAGCTCATAACGATATTAAGTGATGTCATTAAGGACAGCAGCGGTTCGTTTTGACGGACATTGCTACGGTAGCATGTTCGTTGTTATGAAACTACAGTTCTTCATCTTTGGTTTACAACTAGCTTCTTTCTTACAGTGACCCAATACTCAGTCGAGAAGTCGAAAAGCCAGTTCAAGTTTCGATTGTTCCAAAAGAATGTGATCAAAGTGTAAACAAACCCCGTTCAGGTTAAATTCTTGCCCAATCACTCCCTAAAGGGTAACACATTCTTCTGTATTTAGAATGTTATATTAACTCTGCAAACAATAATTGTTGGCAAAAGTGGCGACAATGATTGTTTGAATAACGTTATTAAATTGTAGGTAATTGTAATTGTAGTAAAAATTGAGATTATAAGTTTAACCTCAACTGTGAAATGACATCTTTAAGCTGATTTAAAATGTATATTTCTAAGGTTAAAGTACCTATCCAAATAATCAAACCAAAGCACCCAATTTGTAAGGGACACTACAAATTGCCATCCACAGGTACCTACGTTTTCTGATCCATTTGTTTTTCCATAGTAATTATTTAGATATACAGCTTTACATTTCTAAAGCACTTTCAGATTCAACAGCTTTCTGAGCTGGTTTTCAGTGTCACATTCGGTGTTTAATTCTACGCCTGTCTATAAAAATTTTCCACTGAGCAACTACCACATGGACTCAATATTAATACATAAGTACAAAGCCATACCGATATAATATTGGTATACAAGTACAAAGCCATTCCGATATTCTAAAGCGAAAACATTGATAGATTAGAGTTCCTTCTTCTTCTTCAAAATCAAAGATTGGTTATCAGCTTCCGAATTTGAATATTTACGCTGAACACGAATAAAAGACAATAAAATTACTAATTGTCTATAAGTCGAGGGTAAATTATATCAGCCAGTAACAAACTGTCCCACTGCACGGCAAAGGACTCTTCTCATACAGTGAAGGCTTGAGCATTGATCAACATGGCACGCTTGCTCAAGGCGGATTGGCGATTACAGATTTACATATATCAATTATACCTAAGTTCAGGTTTCTTCACTATATTTTCTTCACCGATGTAAGTATTGTCTATGATAAACTTAGAAAGTACATATAAATTGAAGAGTCACATTGGTATTTAAACCCACAACCTCGTGAATAAAAGACGAGATCTTTACCACTGACAAAGTCGTTGCTTATTTTACGGACAAACAGACAGGGTTTAACATTGTTACGTTACCAAGACCGACGATTTAATGTGTTCGTCAAGAACGGAACGAACAAGTACAGCTAAATGGTACGAAATTTTTCTAACCATCTAGATTTCGATCTTTGCTTGTGACATTCAGCAGCATCACCTCATACTGGCTCTTCGTCACATCCCAAGCAGGGTTCCTGCTTTTCTTGTAAGTACTCCAACAGTAGTTGCAATGCTTTAAAAGTACCTCAAATTATTTAAGCGCTTTTTAATTACAGTTGGTGGTAATCAATCGGGTATCCCGCACCCGCATTGGGCCTGCGTGGTGGATTATGGCCCACTCCCCGAGAGGAGGCCTGTGTCCCAGTAGTAAGAACATTATAGGCTGGTTATGCTTATGCTAATCAGGTATCAAGCCTGCTAGTAAGTGTATGTCCTACACCGCCTACAATCTTCTGGATCATCATAGATGCGTTGCCATCCAGTAACAAAGCGGAAACGTCTCATGCACATGAAATTACACTACACACTGAAAATCTAAACACAGCTACGCTGCTTGGCGACAAAAATACGAATAATGGTAGCATCATAGGTAGGTACTAAGAAGAGAAGAGAGCGTTCATAAAGTAGGATCAGCTCTTTGTGCAGGAGCTTGTGCTGTGTTCCGATTTTAAGGGCGCGGGGAAACCGTTATAAGTAGGAACGTATACAACCTACTAAAAAAATATGTTCTTAAACGAAGTACTGGTTAAATAAGATGAAGAATTATTAAATAGCGGAGATACCCATGTGGAAGATCAATAGTAGATAAGGAAGGTGGACCATAAAGTCAAAACTTCCTTTATCTTTTAGTTCGGCTGCCTTCGGAACCATATGAGAATCTAGCGACCGTAAGCTGTTGTAAAAATTGTATAATACAGATAGCGTTCACCCGTTCAGTTCCACTCTCTTGTAAACGAATAGGTTTTCCACATTCAGTAGGAGTACCTAATCAAGTCAGGCGGTCTACGCGATTGTCTACCATTAATCGCTAGGTGTGACGATGTTACTAATTACATTCCACGTCATACAATCTTATCGAAATAAAACTTAGGTATATAAAATTCCAACAATGAGCTAAACTTGAATGAAAAAAGAAAAGAAGGCCCAAATACAAATCGTTCGATCTGAGCATCGAACCCAGAACAAATAATAAGGTAACAGTGATCAGTCGGTTGATCCATGAGGTTCACCCGATAAAGGTAAACAAATCACAGGTATGAAAAACTAGATTTTCTTTCTACAGAAAAATACGAATCACGCGAATCATCACTCAAACGCTTTTCTTCCATCCGTTACACATTATCTTCTAACTATAACTTATAAACTATAAGTATTGTCTCTTACCTGTTGTCACTGGTTACGTTTTCCTCAATTGCGACGGTTCATAAAACACATTTAAAACAATAAAGAATTCTTTATACCACTCCTGTTCACAGTCCACGTTTTTTCACATTAACTCATACAAAATACATTGTAATCAGAGCTCTTTATTTTCGACACAAAATAATTTAGTAGCTAGACAGTCTATAAAATAGATTTTTCAGTAATGGAAGTGCTGAAAATAAGTTCCTATATTTGTCACAAATCACAAATCAATGGTGGCGTGCCAACTGCATGAGCAACTACCGCAAACTCGACCGCACTACACTTCATTAGCGCGTATAAAGCACAACATACCCACTACAATTTAGACGCAGCACGCAATAACCACTCGTAAAGCCTTACTGTAGAGCATTTTTTTCTGTAAAATGTTTAGATCTTCTACTGCAAGATGACAAGCGAGAAAACACTTTACGCCTATACAAATAGAGTTTAATATCACCTTGTGTTGGTTAAGATGACGCCAACAGGCTAACTGCGTGAAGCCCCGCCCCTGGCGTATTGACAAACAAAGTGATTGGCGGCGAGGTGAGCGCGCTAGCGAGGCAATCCTGCGCAACATTGAGGCGGTCACTTAGATAATCTTGTATTTCCATAAATTTTACCTCCAATTACATTTTATGAAATACCTACCTTGAATTGTTGAAATTTTTAAAACATTTTTTGACATCTTACAAATAAGGCATTAAAGTCGCAACCGTGCGTCTATATTGAGCACTTCTTCTTTGTGATCAAAAAGAATTTCAGATAGAATCAAGGCACAAAAGTTAAAAATGAAAGCAATAAGAAAAAAAAAACATAAAACACTAGGTACAGACGCCAGCACATCAAGCTACTACAATCTGTCAAATTTCTTTAATAGATTTTCAACTTTATCGTTAAAGCATTAAGGTTCAAAGTTGTTTGGGAAAATTTGACAGTTTCGGGTAGCTTGACCTGCTGGCGTCTGTGACCTACCTATTTTTCGTGAAATGTTCCAAAGTTTAAGTTGAGTTGAATCACAAAAACACTTTCTACAGTATAATCAGCCTACTATCATCGCACTGCTGGGACACAGGCCTCCTCTCTATTAGAAGGACTGGCTCATAATCCACCACGCCGGCCCAGTGCAGGTTGTTGGATGTCACATGTTTTCGATTTTTCGAGAGCAGTAGTGATGAAGTAAATTACACAAAGCAAAGCGCCTGCTTGGGTCCGAGCCCACGACCTCGACTCGAAGTTAAGGCTGGGCCACCACTGCTTCAGTCTTCCCACAAAGCTTTCAAACCACAAGCAACAAAAGACACAACGCGTATCTATTAAAAGTTAAAAAAAAACGAATAAATATAATACAACAAAATCTTGATCTCTCTGTAGTTTTCTGTGCTTTTATTGGTACAGAAAATGCGAATGGAGAACAGCAGACGTTCAAATTCAACGAATATTATACAGATTCCGACCAAAAAAGGAACACTGTAGGGTGCTCCAAGAATAAAATAGCTAACCGCCAGTCATCCAAACAACAACTTCACGTAAGTGGGAATAAGCTGGGCTGAGCACATAGGCTAAGCAACAAATCGAATGAATTGTGGGAAGAAAATTAAAAACCCAAGCGGACAAGGTCGGATGAGCACAAAAGTTTTACGAGTAATACATTCTGTCTCCAACCTATCTGCCGATATATGAAAGAAAGGCCCATAGATGGGATGACAAAGGGACGTTTCTCATTTCGCTACAGCGAAACAACATAAATTAAGTACTTAGGTAATGTTGAATAAATCCGAATGTTAGAAATGACTTCATCCAAGTGGACTAACAGCTCATTGATAGCATTACTTATTAGTACTAATATGTTAAACATAGGTAGACACCGTGGAGACAATATACAAATAAATATTCAAATAATTCATTAACTCGCATGTTCATTATATTATCATAAGATTTTTGTGCTAAGTGGTTATAAAAAGGTATCCTGCATATTTATAAAAAGGAAATTACAAAAGTAATATATTGTGAGACAAGCTTGAAATTTGTAAAGTAGGTTAACATGGTATTATTCCAAGCAAAGGAGGCTTCTATACCATTCAAGTAGACACAGAGTTGATATCAGCCTTACATTATACAGCATAATCAGCCTATAACGTTCCCACTGCTGAGACACAGGCTTCCTCTCGGTGAGAGGGCGTGAGCCGTAATCCACCACGCTGGCCCAATGCGTGTTGGTAGATGTCACATGTCTTCGAATTTTTCGGTTCTATGACATAAGCGTTGTTTCCGTTGTGGTGATGAAATTTTCACAAAGTAAAGCACCTGTCTGGTTTCGAACCTACGACCTACGATTCGTAAGCCGGGGCCGTTACCATTGGGCCACCACTGCTCTCATTACATTATACGTGACTCAGGAAAAACTAAGGTTAGCCAACATACATGTGATGGTTTGATGATTTCTCAATTTCAAACTGCCTGCGTATCTTGAGTCCTGAGCCAGCTCAACCGAAACTAAGATTGAGGAAGCCAAATACGCACTTAGCCAAATTATATTTTGTTAGCCTAAGTTTCTGTTAGTTATTGTTTTTCTAACTGAACTGCTGTGATACTCGGGAGTTTGTTTCGACACCTCTTGTTCCCGGCTAAAGCACTTGAAAGTGGTGGAGGGTAGGCATTTTGGGAGACTGTGTTATGTAATTTTGACGCTCAAAAAGTGCTGATTCTCACCCTAGTTTGAAACAATGGATTTTGATTATGTTATTTTGGATAACCAGTAACTACAGCTAGCACATGGGAACAGATTTTCTTATCAGAAAAGGAATCAGGCTTTCAGAAACTTGGGGTAACTATGAGCCTCTAATTTGCTGTTTCTCTCACAGGTCTGCACATCACTCGTGAGTTGTGCGTGATTTTCAGTGATATTGTGTAGGTATATGTTGTGTAAGAGATATTCACCTGCTTGAACTGAAAAAGGAAATATGTAGGTAGGTACTACAAAAAAAAATACTATTTCTGTTTAAAGATTTTATCTAATAAAATAAAGATTATATTGATTTATCGAATCACTCCCTAATAAAAATAAAACAGACTACAAGATTTTGCTATCAGTCGCCAAATTAAACAATGGAACTCCATAGTTCGATAATTTAACAATAAAATAATTTCCGTAAAAACTGGGTAGGTATAATAAAAGCTATTCCAAACAAAAAACTCGCCGATAAAACCCATTAGTCATCGTTGTAATCGAAAATGGGAGATTTGAAAAGTCATTTCAATTTAGCTTTTGGTCTTGTGTTGTTGTTAAACTGTAAACGTACCAACTCATAAATTACATGCAGATAGATCTGTAATTTTCGCGCTTTCTGACGTACCTACTCATTAGAAAAGTAGATTACCTCCTTTTGTAGTTGTGAAAACTTTCGCCTTTTCGGTCGCAACCGCAAAATTTGAATTAGACCTAGTTTTAAACTTTCATATTGTAATGATTTACTGTAAAGCTCTTATATTCCGTTTTACAGAAGATTCTATATGAATAAAATAGTATAATTTCACATGAATGCTTTATTCAGCGAATCGAACAAGCAGACATTTCATAACCCTAAACTACCAATCGATGAAATCTAAAACAGCTTTCACAAGCTACACGATAGTTGCACGTCATATGTAGGTACGAAGATAAATGTACCTCCCGCGAGGAACTGCTGTAGGCACCTAGTCAGCATTCCAATGCATCGGACCCGCCTCACCCAGTTACGGTCTGCCGGCCGACCAAGTGCTAATTGGAAAAGGAAACCTCAAACAACGAGCCAGCTCAATGCTCTCCACAGAAATGTTTCATTTTTAAACATCTCAGTGACCGTTATAAGTGTTATAACCGATAGATAGGTACACTCATTGCACTTCTCAGAGGTGGCTGGTCGATGACCAATGATCATGCATGAGATCTGGGTTACTTGGGAACACGAATATTCCTATTCAACTGTCTAGTCTTAAAACATAATAAGTAGAGGTAAAGGTGAGTCTGTAGGTAGTAGGTATGCAATAGAATGGAATACATCAAAATTCAAGTTTATTGTTTGTATCACTCGAAGCCTTTTTGTCTAAATACAATTTTATCACAAAATGAAGACTCATTATCTCGATTAAATATTGTCATGTTCTTCTGACCTTTCTTCTCAGTAGGTAACTTTTTGTACAAGGTTAATATCTAGTACATACCTTTATGTATCTCAACCACGTTGTTCTGTTTTTTAGCTTATGCTTGCTATGAAAAACTGGCTGTGGCTGGTTAGTTTTAACCCTGTCCCTTCTTAGAAACTACTGAACCGAAATTCTCTGGTTCGTTTGTTTACACAGCGATACAAAGTGGACAATTTGGGAACATTAGTGGCAGGTATAATAAAATCACTACACATGCTAAGATTTTCCTTTATTAGATTATGAATAGAATCTTTAAATAATCTCTAAATATAGGATTCGTAGATCAACAGCCTGAATATTGGTAAATTCTACTACCCAGCACAATAAATATAATTTTATATTTTAAGCTAACAAAGTCCATTCTTTGCGCCGTTCGATTATTCTCCTGTTGTTCCTTGGGTGACACTTGCGTCGTGGACGTTCAGTAAAGTTACAGTAGGTTACAGTAGTCAAGTATCTTGATTAAATATTATCCGATTCATAATTCTTGAATCGTTTAAATGAGTTGCTTCAGTGGCTTGACACGCAGTATTAGTGAATTAGAATGACAGTTATTTTTAACTACTTAAAAGTTTTTCATTGTTTTCGTAGCTGGAGCTAGCTAGTTAGCAGCGTAGCTGAGCGTAGCAATTTACTTTTTTCAATTAAAAAAGATATTGATGGTGAATTACAACTTCGTTTGAATATAAATGTAGATTGACCCGTTATGTCTACCGCTATCCGCATTAGAAAAAATCCCATTACCTATTCAAGATTTTCTTCCTACTGTGATTGACTGGTGGTAAATATTTTGGACAGTGATATATTACTACGCGGATATTTTATTGTACTATAATAGCCGATATTTTAAGTTATTATAAATAGTAAACAAACAATATTACCGAAGGATACGATAGGAGATCTGTAGGAGTAGCGTGGACATCGCACGCGCACACCGCGGCTGCACGTAAACTCAGGCGCAGTGTTTATTCGGAGCCCCATGCTAACTCCGCCGTTTAAACACTACGTGCTAGCAGGGCATGAATTAACTTTTCATATAAATAAAATTCACGCTACTCTAACCTCCTGAAATTAACACCTTGGCGTAAATAGTATTTAGTCTCGTCATCTCGTGCCAAGTGAGGCCAAGTTGTCTTCTGTGGATTGTTGAATGGCCGTGTCGTTTATGGTTCACGAGATTACGTTGGCGGTCGTGTTTAATTGCCAGCAAATACGTATAAGACCAATTAGACACCTATTCGACAAGCGTAGCTGCGACCGCGCGAGCCACTTAATTATTTTGTTGTCGTTATCGGTTTTTAAATTAATTAACAGGATTCATTTGCTTTATTTTAATTGGTTTGTGTAAAGTAAGTGACTGCCTTTATTTGGGAATAGTTTAAGTTGGTTTACTTAGTTTAGGTAAGTACTCAAATTAGATGTCCATCAAAGCTGCAGATAATAAGTTAAGTACGCTTAACAAAACTATTAGGTGGTGGTCTACTACATAATACCTTAGAAGACCTAGAATTGAAAAAATTTTATATTTTTCCTTTGTACAAGCTTTCACTAAGATATACTGTTGCTCACTGTGTCTTATACCGACGGGGACCAAAGAAACGGACAGGCCATAAATAGGTGGGTATCTCTATATTTACATATCTATTGTCATTCGTTCCTACTTATTTATAATAGGTTTTCACTTGTCAGGTACATTTATGTGGAAGCAGGGAGAAGCCGGGAATATTAACCTAAGCAAAATCACTTTCCGTTATGGTAAATACTAAAATACCTATGTAAGTCTCTTCAGTTATATAAATACGAATAATACGATCTGAAAACATATAAAATATTTTTTTATATTTGCTCGTTTAACTCTAGAAACACCTAATATTTTAATGTCATTTAAAGCGTTAACAAAACGCTAAAGATAGCAGTTTCGGACTGTCATGATAGAAAATCAACATTTACATACCTCCATTTTGAATTCTCAACTTCCCAGATGTGTCTACATAGGGTAGACCGAGGCGAATCGGATCACAGGGCGAATCGGATCAAAATAAGAAATCTGCTGATAATTCAAATATCGCATACACATAGAAGGCACTCAACCGGCGTTATACGTCTCTCCTCTCACCCCGCACCTCCCGACATAGGCAGTATTTCGATCGCGCTTGTGAATCAGTGTCGATGCCGCTCGTCAACGACTCGGTCGTTTGTGTGTGTCGCAATTTTGGCGCTCATCTAAGGTACGTATTACGATTTCTTTGTGTCATATTACGGATTTGTGTTAAAACTTAACTACATTGGTTTATATTGTTAAGCAAGGTGTCTATATCAGAGAATCAATTCGCTTTTAAGTATGATCTTAGAGGTTAACGTCTAAAATAATTATTTCAAAAGTCTTGATTATGGGGCTAATCGGATCATATCGTCAGGGGTGAATTGGATCACATTTTAAACTTATTCATTACATGTTTGAGGTTATTGATTCATATTTATTTCATTGTAGATGGTTCGCACGTACAGAAGAAAGACATGCCGGAGGATGGTCTCAAGAAAAAATGAAGGAGGCTGTAAATAAAGTCCAGAACAAAGAGTTGACCTTACGTAAGGCTGCTGAGATTTTTGCAGTGCCGTTCACGAGCTTACAGAGAAGAGTTAGTTTATCCAGGGGTATTATTAAGCGTCGAGGTGGACAGCCAGTTTTAGATGAGACCACAGAAAAGAAGTTAGCTGACCGGCTATTGCACTTGGCAAGTCGTGGCTTCGGAATTACACCCAAAGCGGTACGTAAGCACGCGTTTGAATTTGCAGAACGTCAAATACTAATATAAAAATTAAGAGCTCATCTGCAAAACAGAGAGAGTGGCACTGCATTTACTGTTCCGAAATATTCGTTCATCCGCCATCAGAGGATTGGATTCAGTGCAATGTCTGCGAAGAATGGTGCCACGAAAAATGTGCTGATATGGGGGGGGAATAAAGGACCATATATATGTGAATTATGTGCCGATAATTAATATTGATCTCATTATTAATTTTTTACTGATTCCAAAGCTATAGTGTTAAGAAACTTAAAATTTTGTTACATGTTGTGTACGATCCGATTCACCCCGAAAATTGGGGCGATTCGGATATTTTTCTTTTTTTAGTTTTTAATAGCTAATTAAGAGAATATACGTATGACTTAAGTTTTAAAATGTTTGTTTTATAGCTGATTGTTATTTCTTACGTTTTTATCAATAAAAATAACATTATATAACACTTTAGTATGATTTGTTCAACCTCAAAGAAAAAGTGATCCGATTCGCCTCGGTCTACCCTACAACACATAGATACATACAGTCTTTACTTAGGGTTCCGCAGAAAATGCCTTCAAGACCACCGCACGTTTTTTTCAGAGACGATGAGGATGTAAGGACCTTTGACTACTTTTAAGACGCTAATAATTTACCATATTCTGATCAATAAATTATTATGATTAAAGATATTTTAACCACACATGAAAAAAGATAGGCAAGTCGAACTTTAGAAAGTTTTAATTCAGTCTCATCTTCATATTTACTTAAACATTGTGTCAGGATTTGAAATGTCAACAAAACATTATCGTTATGTACGTAGTACCTACTACAAATAATGACTTATGTGCTTATTTAGTTAGTTATTAGCTCTTAGAGACTACAATTACTAAAACCTAACAAAGTGTTTGTGGTAACTTATTATCGAATCAATTGGAGAACGTACAGGCCCTCATAAGGAAACACCATTCGCTAAGTTTATTGAACCAAACACGTCGCTCTCACTGTCTCAGATTTTCTGTTAGCTCTACCTACTGCCTGCCTCTACTTTACGATTCCGTGCGTAAACTTACAAACAACGGCCCGGCAAGTATCCGCCATACTCGTCCACTTTAGTATTTGTCCATGGTGACATGAAACGTGTTCGATAATTATTGGAAGGATCAATAACGCTACGCCAACTATTCGTCTCTCTGTCAACATGTTTTATGAGCGACGCGTCCGACGATGGACCTACGTTTCTATTTGAATGTTAATTTCAAACTCAGTTTATTTTAACTAACTCTCTGTTACTGTCGTGAGGGAACGTAAACGTTATCGGGTAATCGTAAAAATAATAAGTTGGTAAGTTCTTACGTTGTTGGTAAGTTTATGGGTACCTAGAGCATTTCATCGTTTTCAACAACAAACTTCTTTCTGAACAACTTCTATTTGAGAATCTTAATTTGGAAAATAAACAGGTTTTATAATAGTTAAGTACTTGGGTACTCTTTTATATGTAAAAACGAATAATTATAATTATTAAGCAATATAAAATTACCTACCATTGTTACATGAGCCGTAATCAAACCCATTGATACCACCGAACTTACCAGAGTGTACACAAAGTTCTAGGTATGAATACTGTCGTCGGAGCTTGATTATTTTTCTGAATTGAAATAATTCTCTTATTAATATGTATTAATTAGGTACCTACCTATGTATATCGAATACAATTTCGCTTTACCCCAACTATGATTCCCAGCAATTAAATTAGTTAGTAATTACCATTTAAATTAAATCGATATCAACCTGCTTATATTGTTTACTAAAAAAATAACAGTTATCCATTTTTCAGGCTGCCGACAAACTATCACGCAGTTTGGCAGGTTTATAAAATGTGAACAATTGTTTGGTCCAAAATAAATGATTTGTTATTATTATATTAGGCACTGCGTTGTCTACGCGGCTTGTAGGTACCAAGAAGAACATGTAAGGTATACCTCACCGTAGGTAAGAATGTGCTCAAAAGTTAAATTCATTTAGCAAAAACCAAGAGCCATTCGCCCTTTACTACCTTGCCAGCTAAAGCATAATTTTATTATAGCAAAAAATCACCGTGGGAGGTATTATGCAAATCATTTTACCTGTAACCCTAGCAGCATCCAAGACAAATAGAAATATTATTCCTTATCCTGGTTTACTTAGGTTTACGATGCGTGTGTAAAACGCGATTATTTATTTGACCATTCTTTGCCGATTGACCAAAGCGTCTAGCTACAAAATGCCGACGCGCCTTGTTTAAATAATTACGAATTAAATGATCACCTGCCTGTCTGTGATTTACTTAACGTTTTCAAACTAATATGCAAAGTAACGTTATCAAACTAATAGTAAGTAGGGGTAGGGTACTTCCTTTGTTGTTATTGTCAAGGGTCAATGTGGTCGACAATTTATTGATGGTCGACAGATAATCTTTTAAGTTATAGGCTAGGTAGGTACTGTAGTGCCCGCGAAACATCAACATTCTACAGTTCAAATTATTCGGAAGGTACCTACTTCTATAAATAGGTACCTTCCGAATAATTCCGGTTAATTCCGAATTTGAACACTGACCCTCAACTATTTGAGGGTCGACGATTTGAACAATGTCATATAGCAGCAAAAACTTATTCGAAAAGGGTAGAAAGTCTGTAGAAGTTAGAGGCCAGTGCAGAACTTCCTAAGTTTAGACCGACGACAGTTTCTTGGGCCCGACGGCAACGAGCCGGCGGCGGCGGCGATGGCGACGGCGCGACCGGCGACGCGGCAGCACGGCTCAATGTGGGAGAAATAAGAGTTGTCCCAACTTAAGAAATTCACAACCCGAACCGCACCAATTTTTTTTATTTTCAGTATTTAAAGACTGCAACCTTTTTAGACATTGAATGATAGAACCATGCAACCTCTATGATTTTATGGATCCTGGCAATTAACGCTAAAAAAAAAAAAAAATGCCATAAGATATTACTTCTTTTTAAAGAAAATTTATGGCATCGCATTTTTTTTTTCTACTATTTGGTCACTAGGTCTGGCTTTTTTAATTTCAATCACGCAAACTTTTTATAGGATCTTAACGAAAAGCTATGGCCGCCCAGCCATGTCCCAGACCAAACACATAACAGAGAACAATATTCCGTCAGCCCCACAATCCACCTTTAATGTCTGGTTCTGCTGTACACAAACACAATCGTTCGATGGATGGGTTCAATTCCTGCATACCTAAACCATGAGCTTTTTCAATAACCGCAGTGAAGTATTTCCTTATGTAGGTTTCCTGGGGTAAATAATGCATGAAAAAACCCCCCAAATAATGCCTCGGGTACCTATCTTAGGAATAATTGTTTTGATTAGGACCTAGGTACTTTAATATCATTGTCATTCTCCTCCTTTACGTATATCCAAATATAACTCGTATAAGTAAGATAATTGGGGTCGGCACAGCATGTCTTCTTCTCCCATGTTTCCCTTTTGTTTATCTTAGTAGTCACCCCCTTCCTAGCCATAGCTATCATCTTTCACACGTAGTCCATCAATCGTTTCATAACCAGAAACTGCAACAGTTTTCCCAACCATAATTACATATCTATGTTACCATAGATCCGGTACATGATTCTAAACGCATAGATTCTCGTCAGTTGTTTAAAAAAAAAAGGCTATTCAGTACATTTTGACCACGTAGGTATTGCACTTTTCTATGAAACAGCAGGTATTCCATTTTTTTTTTATAGCCGACAAAAATTTTCTGCGCCAAAGGGTCTAGAATTATTTGTACTGAATGGTTACAGTCGATGTCCCTGTCACCCTGTACCTATGGGACGACTTGCGCAACCTTATCCTAAATATTACAACCTCTTTAGACTTGCAACCTCTATTTTATTTAATGGATCCTGGCAACTAGTCGTAAAAAAATTACGAAATGCCATTAGATGTGTCTTTTTTTGTCTTCAGAAATATGGCTTCGTATTTTTTTCTTGTATTTCAGCCTGGCTTATTTATTAGTCCCTGTGTGGCTGTGTAGGATACCAAATGTAAACTTTTTGCAGTTAACTATCTTCAGCACACGCGCTCTGACACGGATGCTTCGAGGTTAGTAGGTATGACAAGTGACAAGTAAGGTACCTACATATTATTAAAGGGTCAATTTTAATAAGCTAGCGAAACTTCATAGACGTTATGAGTTATGAGCACCTAGTACCAACCTACTTGTGCCTCCATAAGTGACGCTGTATTTGTAGTTGTGTTTCTGTCTATAAGTACATTTTTTTTTTAAATATATTCTACAGGAATTGGTTGGACGGTGACCACCAAAGGCCTAGCCTTTGCCTGTATTTATAGGTAAAGTATCAATCTAGATCGATGATAGTGACAATAAAAGCTATAACATATAAAGACGCGACAATGTAGCCCGGCAAACAAGCGAAAACCCAGACTTTTTCGAAGAAATTTTAATTAATTAATTATATAATGTGCAGAGAGTGACATAATTATAAATATCTAAGGGCTGATTTTTCAACCGACAGATATTCTTTATTCGTCGAATAAAATTGTCCTTTAGCAGTTTTTGTACGGAAGAATTGTCAAAAATTCAAAATTATTCCTCGGATAAAATTATCTGGCGTTGGAAAAATCAGCCCTAGCAGCCTGTGTGCGTGCGTGTACCTATTTGTATGGTAATATGTAGTAAGTAATTAACATTACGAAACAGAAAACAGTAGGTAACTTAAATTATTAACCAAATGTCACCTAGCACACGTCAATATAGCAACAAAAAAATTGAAAAATATTCTCAAGCTGAAATAAAAAAAATGAAATGTATACAGTACCTATTTAATACCTAAATAAAAGCCTCATGCCCGCATGCCCGCTTATACAATGCTGCATTATGTTCATAAAGCTGTAACTTGAAGTCACAAATGCTGAGCTAGGACCTTCGAAGCAAAATAAATAGACAGATCTACTAACGAACAGAGACTAATAACGAAACCATGGTCAGCAAGACGACCTGTTACCATAAGCAGCACCCGTTCATGAGCATAACGACCCCCGACGCTACCGGCAAGCAGTGGCATCCAAGCGAGCATGACGAAGTAGCTGCCAGTTGCTCAGGCAAGAATAATATGATCAATTGTCGAGGTCGCTAGGTAACCACAAATTGCAATACAAGTCATTATAAAAACATTGTAATGAGTATAAGTAAATATCTTATAGTACTCTTTGGAGTAAATTGTTTCACTAATAAATGAAAATAAAATTAATATAAATTGACATAAATAGTCAAATAAAATAAACTATTATATGAACTCATATAAAAGGTTATACCAAGCCCAACAAACGAGTTATGAATCTTATGAAGCCGGTCAAAAGGAGCACGTAGTTTGTCCTTATTTCTAGTGTTAATATTATGAATATCACTGTTTTTAGTGTATAAATGTACCTATATTTTGCCTAATATATAAGATGATGGCGATGATGAATTGTGGTGCTACCGTGAGAATACCAATATCATTAAAAAAATCTCTCAGAGAAACTCTAGCACTTAAGCTGGTAAATTGCTCGAACACAAAAAAAATAAATTATTTATTTATTTAACAGCTCCTTTTGGAAGAACAAATATATTTTGAATATCAGCGGCTTTGCCCCCCAGCAGAATGCCGTAGGACATAACGCTATGAAAATAACTAAAATAGACTAACCAATCTGTATCAACGCCAGTGTATTGTCTTACTTTCCTGACGGCGCGGCGTAGGCAGCCGAACTGAGCCTTCCTGCTAGGCTTTTTTTTTTTTTTTTCTGGTGGGAAATCATCAAATAACCCCTCCCGCTCTGGGTGGAGCGGAAGGGAGTGTCAGACTCTTACTGACTAAAACCCACCCATGTTCCTTCCTTCGCCCTTTATGTTCCGGGGTAGCGGTAACCCTTTCGGACAATCCCGCTGACCCGGCAGGCTTCGGCCCTGAGGGGCCCCTCGTTATGCTGACATCTCTTTGAGGCGCGCGTGGAACACTTACGCGCCGTCCGGCACGGGCCTGGTCCTGATCGGGCGGTGAGCTACCCATTGCTCTCCGCCCGCAGGCCCGCGCCTACGGTGGCCGGTAGTCTTCACTCGACTCCCGACGCCCGGGGCGTCTCCCGCGGCGACTGGGACGGGAGGCTCTCTCCCTCATCCGTCCCGCCAGCTCCTTCGCTAGCATGACTGCTTGGCAGAAAGAGGCGACTGCCTCCCGCTCCCTCTCGCCCCGGACCATGGCTTGCACCAGGGCCGGGCGCGAGAGGCCGCCGCCGCTGCCGATCGCCTCTACGAGGACACGGCGGTGCTCCGCCCAAGCGGGGCAGACCTCCACCGTGTGCTCCACCGTGTCCTCTGGGCGATCCTGGCAATGGTGACACCCGGGCGTTTCCTCCCGCCTGATGATGTGCAGGAACCTCCCGATTCCTGCTAGGCTTGATATTATGTGATCCCCACTGAAGTTTGGCATCTACCGTTATGCCCAGAAAAACTGTCGACTTTACAGTTTCAAGCACCCTTTATCTACTTTAACGATAAAAAGGTAGGTATCATCAGCAAACAGTAGGTACAAATACAACGTCACGGATAAGATTTAAATACATTTCTTACTTTTTTAATCAAGTTACTTAACTTGATTAAAAAAGTAAGAAATGTACTTAAATCTGAAATTTAAAGTGTGTATAAGTATACACACTTACACAGATTCAACCATAGAAATGTAAAAAACAGGAGAAGTGGCAAGGAGGCGTGTCTGTGTCGTCGCGACATGCCCGAAATGACCATGCATTAGGCAAATGGTCGTCTCCGCGAATTAGTGCTCTTTCGACCGTGATCGTGAAAAAATATATATAGAATGCCGTGTTGTTCAGTGGTTTCTTGTAAAAACCGAAGCCAAAACCAAATATAAGTACCTATTTTACTATATTTGTCTTTAAAATCATGAAAAACAACAAATTGTAAAATATTTCTTGCTTTTTCTACGTTAATTTAGTTTTCAAATATCGCAACAACTGCACTATTTTCGCAGTAAATACATTGCTCTTTAACCACTGCCTAAATATGTCACTAAGTGACTAGAGACTAGGTAAGCAAAGTAAAAATCAACCGTTTTAACCCAGTTGGAAGACCTAAAAAGATGACGTTTAAATCCGGTTGGAAGACTCTTGCGAAGATGTAAAATAATGTTAAAAATTTTGATTTAATAATTATTATTTTTTTTGCTATTTTTTATAATTTATAATATAATATTTTCTGGACATATCGTTTTTTATTTATTTTATTTTCTGAACCCCAATTTTATTGCAGTACAATATGATGCGATCTGCAAATGGGAGAATCAATAACTTTCCGATTTAGTCAAATCACTAGCGTATTTGTAAAATATGTACAGCACAACGATAGCGACAGATGTTTTTGTGTAAGTTGTACGGTGCATGGTAAATGCACGCTATGTTTGATGAGTTAAGGTTTATAATTGATTGTGTAGTACGTTCTGATTTATGAATTGCAAGTGTGTGCGCGACTTTGTAACTATTGCTTTTACTGAACTACGTGTAGTATTGGCGCGATAGTGGGATCGTCTTAACGACATGAGAGTTCTGATACATTTTCAACTACAGGGCATATATCTATGGATTTAACCCACAGCTTTCCACAATAGTCATCTGAGAAGAGTGCGCATGAGTACGCATCATAAGAAGCACGTCCGTGTTCTTGTAAGCGCCGGACCTTCAGTAAATGTACAGAAAACTCGTCGAATGCACCTTTTTTTTAAGTAGGTCGATATGGTAGAATAAAAACAAATAAAAGGCTTCATAATAGTAATGCATATATTTTGTTTTATTATAACATGAAAAAAAAATTATGTGACAATTTGCATAATTGAATTTAGTCCGAGGACAATAACTCACTACTCCTACGAGCATATATCGAACACAACAATTTGCCCTGAGGGCACAACACAACATTCGTAACATATATTACATTCCTTCACAAAAACATTGCGTAGGAGTAGTATTGCTAGACCCCGAGTGTGATATATCAAATAGCTTACAATCTTTATCTCCTTCTCCTTTACTTACTTTACTCACAAGTGAATTTTATACACAGCCTTATAATAAATAAAACCCACTGCCGCAAAATTTAAGCCCGGATATATTTCCAAAATGATTTTTAATCAGAACTAGCTATTACTATCCTAATCGAAAGTTACAACGTCGCGTCGTCATCACATCTCTCCTCCTCATTAACATTTTCGATAAACGTGAATACAATCGAACTCCACAATCTCGTTCATTACCAATTTTATCAGTAAATGAATCACGACCGAGCAGAAATAAGAATGTAATTCTAGGAGCGTGCCGAGTCGAAAGGGCAGTGAGCAGAGTGCAGTAGGTTTACATAAGATCATACAATAGCATTGCCAGAATCAGTCGCGATGTGTCAGCACTTCAAAACAGATCGAAGATGGATTGCTTGCCGTCAAACCATCACGACTGCACCCGACAGTTATTATTGAATCTTACAGCTTCGAATGTACACCGACGTAAGGGCAAATTCACTGAATCCCAGTATAATTTAATTCGATGATGCAGCTGCAACACGCTATACATATTGTGCAACCGCCGTACACGCCACTTCACCCTAGTCCTGTTTTTTTTTTTTTATTACATAAATAAACTGAAACGAAGTTTCACGACGATACAGGCCTACACGAGCCGGTGAGCTGCCCTTACGTCGCGGTGTGATCAAGGGACGGCGACCGAACTTAGTCCTTGGAGGACGTGTCCATAGGGCTGGCGGGCTGCATAATGGCGGGGTTGGGCATGGGCGCGGCCGACAGCGGGGCCAGCGGGGCCGGCGGGGCCAGCGGGGCCAGCGGGGGCTCCAGCGGGCCCGGCCGCGCGCCCAGCCCCGCACCGCCCGGGATCGCCGGCTTCACGAACCTGTCGCTCGTGCGACGAGTCTGTCAACCGAAAACAATGTATTTATTTGGCAGATGAAGAATTCACGCTATACAGGGTCAAATTATTTAAGTTAGCAAAACTCCGGTAAGCTATGTGATGGGTATTAATATCTAATGACCACAAAACAAATTAAAAAAAGATTTTAAAATCAAAATTTCATGTAACTTCCAGCGTCCGTTGATCCCTTGTAATGAATTAATTGTATTTATTGTAATTAGGTACTCAAAATTAAGACTTTATTTTTATGTCATTAGATATTGATACCAATCACGTCTGTGGAGTTTCGCTTGCTAATTTAATTGATATACACGCAACGCCTTTTTATATTATAAAATATGTAAAACCAAATAAAGGTCATTTGTTAGGAAAATCTTAGATTTCCTTGCAATAAGTTAGGAAAAATATCAGATTTTCTTGCAACAATTAGTCAAGTTTTAAAGCACATATTGCCATTCATTTCTGTTACCTGAGAATTAAGATGCAGTGAAGGCCGAGACAGCGGCATCCCGGCGGCGTTAGGCAACAATGGTGACGCGTATGGTGAGAGAGGCCGTGACCCGCCCGGCGACGACACGCTCCGCGATCGTGCCTGCAAATTGGAGATTACAAATCATTTTCATTGGTTAGGTACTGTTTTACGTAACTGGTAATGCTCGGTACTGTTTATCAAACTTCTATTAAAACCGCTTTTCACTCTCATGGCAACACCACGCTCCCGCTGTTTCATTGCAAAAGGAGCCTAAAATTATCTCTCAGTTCCTTCTCAACAGCGGTGAAATTTTTACGCCACAATGCATAACTTATTTATTATTATTCTTAGAAATATATGTTGTGCATAGTAGTATAACATCATAACATCGCACCTGTAATCCCCGAAGGGTTAGGCAAAGGTGTACCTATATTCATGTTTGTATATGTGTTTGTTTTTTGTAGAAAAATACGGTATAAAGTAACCTACACTCAAAGCCTCGTTGAACTGCCTCTCCTCCTCCATTTCAAGCGAGGACTCGCTCTCGGACAGATGCCTGCACAGCGCCTCGCGACGCTCCACCTCCTGCTGCAGTTTCCGCTGCAAGCGAACATTCTCCTCCCGAATGTGCTTCTCTTCGAGCGCGAAGCGATGCATCTTCTCCTTGTTTTCGTTTTGAGACACTGCCAGCTGATTTCTGTTGCAAATTGTTTTGTGTTAATATTATGGTGTAAAGGAGAACAGAGATTATAGAGCATAAGTATAAAAAGTTTTCCATCTATAACTATCTTAATCTGGAAATATAATATCAATGGCGCCGATTCCCTAGTTCTCCAATTTAACTAAATTTAAGTTCAGTGTATCTTTTTCTTTCTATTTCATTAAGAAAAGGACAGAAGATAAATATTAGTTTAGTCCTGTCAAATTAGTCAGCGCCTGGCGTAAATTGACGTATTTTTAGTAGCCATGTTTTTAATCACGTCTAAACTGTTTAGGGAGTACCTTAATTTGACAGTATTAAACTACTATTTACTTCTGTCCTTTTCTTCATTAGGAAAAGGACAGAAGATAAATATTAGTTAGAAATTAAAAGATGCACTGAACTTAAATTGAGTTTAGTTTGTGAACAAGGGAATCGGCGTCACTATTTTGTTTGTTTCTACTAATATTATTTTACAGTACAATACTTTATTTTCCTGTTGATGAGATTATAGTTATTATTTACTTATATAAACTAGTGTTGATGAGATATGATATGGCAATATTTTTTATAAGTCATCTAGTGCCATTTCTAAAGTGTTGACTAAATTAGCATCTGAAAAAACACACACCATTTTTAGCTAAAGCAAAGTTAGTGTGTCAAGGCCTTGTATAAATGTATAATATTGACAAATAACTTACTCCATCAGTTTTAATAATTACGGAGTCCAGAAAATGGTTTTATTTATATCAGTTTAAAATGGATATTTTGCGCTTCGTTAGTGGACCCGAGACTTAACGCACATACGACACATGCCTGTTACTGTCCTACAGTATGTAAAAAAAATCATGTATTAAATGAAATTATATGTTATTGACTCACCTTAACTTTACAACCTCAGAACGCAGGGTCTGAATGTGATTGCTTAAATTGGATGCTGTATCACCATTACTAATGTCCCTAGCAAGAAAAAACTCCATTAATAATAAAACAATGAAAATATAGCAAGATGCATGAAGAATTATTTAAAAATTAAGTGAGTACCATGCCTTAAAAACTATTATTTATCATGCTTTTAACATAGAAAATATGACATAATTTCAGGACTGGGTTCTATATTAATGAATGTAATCCTGAAATTAAATTATTTTACTAAAGGAGTTTCAAATCACTATCCCCCTGAGTAAAATTTTAAAGAACTTGTGTTATGGTTTACACCCCAAAAATAGTAACAAAATATTAGAAGAATAAATAAACCAAGTTCAAAACAACACAATGTATGGTAAATTATAAGATTTTCACCTAGGACTAGCCGGGTCGGACACTGGTTGATCAAGCCTGATCTGCAGTGATCTCTTCTCTGCCTCCAACTTGTCCATTCGCTTCCACAGCCTGTTCACTAGAGCTTCCTGCTCCTGTTCCAATGTGTTTTCAAGTTCCACCTGGGAAAATGTATTTTTTTACTATTAATTCTATTACAATTACGATAAGAATTTAAATTACAATTACGAAAAAATAAGTAATGACAAGCATAGGTGTATACCTATGCTTATCATTACTTATTTTTTACATATTTTATACAACACAATGTAATTTTTCAACAAAACAATAATATAATTTGGAAAGATATGAACCATTATTTTTTTCTGATCAAGAGTTTTTCAACAATATCTACAACAATCAAATAGAACTTTCACCAGCTCCTTGGGGCTTATTATACCAAATAAATGAAAATGCTAAGACAAGAACAAGGAGGTCGAAATGTAAAAATGACCAGTCTTACCTTTTCCCTACGAAGCCTCTCCAAATTCATTTGCTTGGCAAGTGTCTCAGCTTCAAGTTTTTCTATTTTTCTCATTAATTTGTTCACCAGACATTCTTGTTCTTGCTCTAGAGTTTGCTCCAACCGGCATTTCTCTTGGCGTAACTGAAATTAAATGCATAAGCATATTTTTTATTAAAGTAATACACAATCGTATAGTCGGCAAACTGGATCAACATCAGCCACCAGAACAAGCCGGATTTCGCCCAATTTTCTCAACAACCGATCACCTTCAAACAGTAAACCAGATCCTAGAAAAATACACCTAATTCAATAAACCATTATATCTAGCCATCGTAGATTATATGAACGCCTTTGATAGTATTAAACATTCCGAAATATTCACATCCCTAGAACTCCAAGAACTTGAAAACCATACATTGACCTCTTAAAAACCATTTACCACAATAGCACCGCAAATATAAAACTAAATTCTGCTGGACCTTCATTTCAAATTCAAAAAGGGGTTAAACAAGGTGACCCGCTCTCCCTGGCAGCCTCATGGATTACCAAAGGCATTGACATCGGCAAGAAGAGGCTGACAAACCTCCGATTTGCCAATGATATCGTCCTTTTTGCCCCTACAGCTCTAGAACTCCAGACCATGCTCCAAGACCTGAGCACGGCTAGCTTCAGGTTGGGACTTCAGATGAATTGGTCTAAAACCCAAATAATGACCAACAGCACTAACCGTAGAGTCGAGGTAGATGGCCAGGAAATAATTTATGTCGATGAGTATGTCTACTTGGGTCAGTTAATTTCTTTCGAGAACAGGCAGGAGAGGGATCGCCGATGAGATATGATCTTATAAGTTTCTACAGATTTAGAAAATATGCTTTTTTTTTCTATACTGTCCCACTGCTGGGCAAAGGCCTCCCCCAAATCCTTCCCGGAACTCTTTTCCCGCGCCACATCGAACCAGCCCTCGTGGTACGCGTCCAGATCGTCTCGCCATCTCTTTCTGGGCCGGCCTCGCCGATCGCCGAATTGAGAACGCCTGGAAAAGCTAATGGTCCATGAAGACGCTAATGAAGGGTGATCTGCCGATCTCCCTGAAGCGCAAACTCATCAACGTGTGTATCCTGCCCGACCTAACCCACGGTGCTCAGACCTGGTCGCTCACCGAGTCACAAAAGTTCCGCCTTGGAGTTTGGCAAAGATCGATGGAACGCAGCATTCTGGGTGTTAAAAGACAGGACAAAATTCGGAACACCACGCTGCGTTCCAAAACAGGCATAATGGATGTAGGAATGAAGGCTGCCAGGCTCAAATGGGATTGGGCGGGTCACATCAGCCGTATGCAAGGTGACCGCTGGGCAAAGGCCTCCACACAATGGGTGCCTGAAGATGGACGGCGCCGCCAAGGCCGGCCCAGAGAGAGATGGCGAGACGATCGGGACGCGTACCACGTGGCGCGGAAAAGAGTTCCTGGAAGGATTTGGAGGAGGCCTTTGCCTGGCAGTTTTTTTTTATTAGCCTATACTGTCCAGTTTAGGCAAATAAAAAATAAAAAAAAAGCATATTTTCTAAATCTGTAGAAACTTATAAGATCACATAAGGCACTACATACTTTTCTAGCACTTTCTAGGATTTTTTAAATGAAAGGTCACTTTTATTTTATTTTAATAAGTTTTGTACTACCGTAAAAAAAATCCTTTTCATTGTAATCCTATTAATACTCATTCTAGACATAATAACTTAGTTATTGAATCTTAAGCACACAACAAAGATATCACAAAGATAAGATATCATTTTAACTTCTGTTTAATTTTATTGTATTGACAAGCCTATAAACTTGGTAACAAAACATTATGTCAAGCTGTCTCAAAAGTATGCTATAGTGAATATGAGTTTAATCAGCGATAGTCAAAAACAAGCTTTTTTATAGTTTGATACTATAAAAAATGCTAAATGATTATGCTAGCACATCTTATCACTATGTCATTGCTATAATCCTCATAATTGTGTCCCAGTTTATAAAGGAATCATCATTTCAGCTGAAACACGTCCACTGCTGGACATAGGCCTCCCCCAAGCACCTCCACTTCAACCAGTTCTGAGCTTCCCGC
Organism: Apamea monoglypha; assembly: GCA_911387795.2. Taxonomy (NCBI): domain Eukaryota; kingdom Metazoa; phylum Arthropoda; class Insecta; order Lepidoptera; family Noctuidae; genus Apamea; species Apamea monoglypha. Next base: position 10,864,597 of record OU426918.1, read on the forward strand.
ATCCAGCAGTATAAAGGAATATTCACTACAATTTCTCTAATACATTTAATGTGAATTTAACATACCTGATTTAGTTTTCTGGAAAGATCATTAGTAAGACATTCTTCTTCACGTTCATAATGATGTGCCAATGTTTCTTTTTCTTTCTTGAGTGCTTGAATTTTTTTCAATAGTGTGTTAGAAATATATTCTTCTTCTTGCTCAGCCTTAGCTTGCTGTGAACAGATAATCATAAATTATTAGTCATGATTGTGGGAGCTAGAAGATATTTAAAGGTAATTATATAAAAAGTGACTTTATTAAAATCATCTGCATTAGTTCTGGAAGAGCTAGCAGTTACTTACAATTGATACTGATGCTTGTCTCAAGGCACGATTCTCTTCTTGGAGAGCCTTCACCCGAAGCTTGTAAGTATCCAGCTCCACTTTGAGAACCCTGAAAAATAGATATTGTCTCATTAGTTTTTTTGGATATTTTATTCATTTATTTTATGATTTGGCAGACTAGACACCATGATATAGCTTAGAATACAATATTGTTTTCCATGTAAAGACATTATCTTTGATATGTGATCCAGTGGATAGATATGTATGTACAATATATAATACTAACTAAGCACATACCTACATACTTACCATACATTTAGTAAAACGCAATAGAAAAAGATGTAAAACGTTCAAATAATCAGGATCTCATGAGAATCCATTAAATGTACGACCAAAACATACCTATTTTGTTGCTGCAGAGATTCAATTCTTTTCTGTAGCTGATCACGAGAAACTGTGCTTGGAGGCAACATAGCTCCGCCATCCAATGAGCTGGAGTCGCTTTCAGACGCTGAATCTCCCATCTTATTACCTATAATGGATATGGTTAGTTAAAAGAAAGTAAATATCAAAGATATAAACTTTTTTACGTGTTTTATCTGCAGTGTACCTGGCGAAATCACTGTATCATCCATTTGCACGAGTGATGAGGACGGTAACAAAATGTCATATAAGTTGAAATTTACGACGTGCTTGTAATTTTATACTAAGACAAAACTTTTTTAACGATTTTCATCAAAGTATTGGAGTAAAAACCAAAGGAAAACGAATTATAGTGCAATGTAATAAATTAAAACACACGAAAACCGTCTCGTTGTTGCAGGCTCAACTAGAGATGTGCGTAGACTATTTTGTTTTTAAATAGAGATATTTTATTTCCTAAAAGTTACGGTTTTTTAGTATTCTCAATTAATTTTTTGTTATTCTTCAATTTGTTATTCTTTTTTGGTGATAGTGGAACACAGAGGAGAGTTTTCTCCTTTCTTGGGGCAATCCAATTTTTGGGGGATATTATTGCTACTATCGAGAATACCCATCTCATTTCATAATATTTTTTAAAGAGTAGTAACCCCAGGCGAAAAAAAAAACATTTATAAAAAAGTGACACACACGCCATAATGTAAATTGCTTCTCGATTTGGCGTTTGAGTTAAAAAATTACATTTTGATGTTAAAAATTCGTTAATAATGTATAAATAGGACATATAAAATGTCCTTAGTTAATATTGGTAAGAAGTAAATCTCTAGCCTAGATGTAATCTGTGTTAAACATTCTCCTTTCAAAGTATTTAGGTTGGATCAAAGGAATCGAAGCCATTTCGTTCTTTTCGTGTAAACGGTATTGAAGTTAAATTTCTTATTGTTCTTAATGTTAAAATCGCAAGTGGTGATGTTTATAAGACGGGCAAAAAGTTTAATTAAAAAGGTGATGGCTGAGCCGTCGCCATAGTTGAGGTGTTGGTACGATTTCAGAAGTCATTGCTGCTGTTATTGCACCGTATGTAGTGTTCAGGGAGTATGGCATAATAACTGTCATCGTGAAATAGGTGTCTCTCGTAATGTTATATCTCTTACTTCGATATAAAGTGTTAATCATGAGAAATACGAGTGCGTTGTAGTTAATACTGCAGTTAAAAGCTAGCTACTGAAGTTTTTTTTTTACCTGATAGACTTGTAAACAAATCCTACAGTGCATGTTGTAATGTCTTGAGAAACTGATGAATCCTAATTTCTCTGCAGAAATGTTAAAGTATGGGGTGGTATTATCATCTAATGAACAGTTTTTAGTGAACTATTTAGTTTTTGTTGCTATTGGTAAAGAAATATAAATATATGACACTATTGTTGATAAATATGCCACTTGAAATTGAAATGTTAGCACAGTATTGAATTATAGTGAAGAATGTAGATAAAAGGTATATTTTAAATTCGAAATCACTGGAGTTTCAGTCAGTCTCATCTTAGGGATTTCATCTTGCTCCCTTTTTTTGCTATTGATATTTTGAACCAAGTAATGATGTGTAATTTTGTGTACTTTCTAAGACAACATAAAAGTGTCAATTATTAATCTTAAAATTTAAATTGAAAAATAATGAGATACAGTTTAAAAAATAAGAACAATATGAAAAAAAATACTAACATTAGTAAGAATGCCAAGAATAGTAAAAATGGAAAAAAAAATACCAGTGAACCAATTAGAAGAAAATATCAAAAAGTTTTGTAAACAAGTATTTAGTGCACTCACGGTGAAAACATAATCAACAATATGTCATCAAGTGTTACTAAATATATTTTTTTCTTTTAGAACTACATGAGTGCTTCATAAGAATGAAATAATTATTTTCATGATGGGTAGGGTATCCAACAATACTTACTTATACTTTACACTTAAAACTCAAGCTGTTCCATCATTTAGTTTGTAACATTCATCAATTTTTTAGGTTTTTGTACTCCGTATTTCATAGTAAATGAAGAGATCATAGAATAACTAAGATCTTTGTGATTATGGTGGCCTACCACTAGGACTACCTAGGATTCCATTAATAAACTTGGGATTGTTTGATTAAAAGTCCTAACAATAACAGTGCTCATAAAACACAAATTTAACAATCACATTCTGATAGCAATCTCTGCATTTTAATACTTTTTTATCCAAAGAATTTGTTATTCATAGGCATTTCAAATTAGTTTATAAATAGAGTTTTGATCTAACATTATGTTTTCTTGGACAACCTGAAATTGAAGAGTTTTGTTGACATTTGCTTCTAAGGACAAAATCTAAGCAGCGTAGTGGTCATATAAAACATGCTGAAGCTAGAAAAAGTTGTGGTCATCGACATCTGAAATCATGCTGGGGTTTATTTATAAACATTGCTTAAAGTTAAGAGACATTTCAACATCAAAAATGTATGGTTAAACAGTTGCTGATCATTACTTAACTCTCAATTTTTATAAATAAAGATGGCAATATTTATATTCAAAATTTGCTGTTGTACATAAAAATTTGGAGATAATGGCTGGCATCCAGGTATTCATTAAAGCTTGCACTAGGCACTGCTCTGACTGGTCCTGGTGCTATGCAGGTAACCATAAACTAACTTACGGATTTATTGCTTCAGTGGAAAGAAAACACCTAACTATCTAAATACCTATATTATAGTTGTGGTTCATAGAGGGAAAATATTTTCAGTTCCTTCTGTAGTTTATTTTTAAGTTTTTCATTCAATTTTAAATCAATTTACTACCTTATTTTATATTAAGAAAAGATTACACACTAAAATAAATGTCCTTTTTACAATAAGTATCTAACTTGTGAATTCTTCTAGGCTAAGCACTTGCAATGGCTCAATATTACCAGATAGTTGGACAAGGACAACAGTTGACTCTTGAAGATCTACAAAGATACTGTCCAAACCTATGCTTGGATAGAATAATAGTGAACCAAGATGAACAGCAATATGGACAACAGCAGGTAAGAGAAAACTTACTCTGAAAATATATCAACACAAAATAAAATTAATGATGATCAATGATGATGATTTGTCATGCTTTTTATAATCATTTATGATGTTAATACAACAACAATTGGTTTATTTGTTTGCCAGGTGGTGGTACAGCAAGCAGATCCGCAAAATGATATTATAGTAAGTGAAGGTGTGCAGTCTCAGCTGGTTGTGAGTGATGGCTTGCAGTACCAACCCCAGTATATTATCAGACATGAAGCGCCTCCACCCCCACCACCAACCCGTGCCGACTTTCAACAACAACAACAGCAGCAACAACAGCAACAACAACAACAGCAGGCTTTACATAGGCACCAAGTGGGTATTGCTCAAATTACCATAGCTGTAAACAAACAGAGCACGGAATCGCCGCGCCGGCAGTGTCTAGAGACGGCTACTAATAAAATTTTTGTCGACGAAAGTGCATTGACACACGCCTCCTACCATGGACCGCCTTATACGTCTTTTTTGTTGTGGTGCGAGTAAACGGTGACTATCAGCGGCCGCCGGGGGCGTCTTCATGCTCTGTGTGTAAACACAATAAAAATGTAATATATTGATTCTTAGGATCCAACAAAAAAAAGTAGTCTAGCCCATTAAATTTTGGGCAATATAATGTCAACTCAAGGTTGCCATTAAAATGTATATGATATATTTAGTTCATAACAAGTGTGGCATAAGTTATGATGTGTAATTTATTTGTAGGTTTACTACACATCTGATTTACCTGTGGATGCTCAGGTTGTGTTACAACAGGCCCAACAGATCATTGATGCATCTTTGATGCAACAGGCATCTCCACAACGCCCGCAGCATGTATGTCCCCTGACTAGATCATTGTGTACTACATTTTATGCACTAAAACGAAACTATTGCATTATGGTTTTAGAACTCCTTCGTATAATATGCTTAGCATGTTACTTTTTCATTTGGTTAAATGATTTTATTTCATTTGTTTAGCCAGTACACAGAATGTCAATTGAATTATGTTATTCAATAATTTAATTTCTTATTATTTTTGGGGGTAGATCATAAAGATTAACATTGGGTATAGTTTAATTGGCAACCCATGCAATACAAATTGCACTGACTTTTCATATTAAGTGTGAATAATTGTCAATATCCTTGGCAATCCTGTATCCTTTTGGGATGAAAAGCATTTACCCAGTAAATGGTACTTGATCAGGTAACTCTTCTGTTCTATCTTACCAGATAGTAGAAAGAGAGAAAAAACGACTCATTCTTTCAATCTATTTAACCTTTTCTGCTATTTGCCAATATATTTCATAATGGTGCAAGGGTTTAACATTCCTAATGCAATACATTTATGTAACACATTAACAGGGATACTCATTTAAGCTTTCACTGTAGAGAGGTAGGGATATATTGAATAGATAGGAAGAAGTATATGTTCTTTTACATATAGGTTAACAATCTCTATATATATTTTTGTTATTCTAATGCCACATTTATAATTAGGTAACAGCTTCATAGTGTTGGTGCATTTTTTACCTTTTTTTTTCTGTATACCTAGACAATTATTATTTTAACGTCTGTTTATTGTGGATGTGGTTTCTTAGATGTAAATAATATTTCTCTCTACTAATGAATTTAAACAATGAATGCTATGCTACTTGATAATGGATGGTGCATCTAATATTTTGTCCATCATGAATTTTATGCAACATGTTTTATGTTCATGTAACATTTCATAATGTTATGATGGATTGGTGCATTAAATGGCTTATTTTAAAAGATAAAAAATAAGATCTGCTATTGGCATAATCGTTGTTTTATCAGCATCTTGGGCCTTATTATAACTCGTATGACACAATGAACGAAACCGCGCAAAATGAACGCGAGATTGGCGGAATTAGTTAAGGAATTGACGTGGTTTCCAGTAAGGAATTGTTAAGTGCTCATAGTGAATTAGGGTTATTATTGTACGTTTTTCGCTCCACAAACAATAGGACAGAGTACCATTATTCTTTTATTATTTAAATTCAAAGATTATATAAATATCTATCGATCAATACTAATAATAATGCTGAAAAGTTCGTTTGTTTTTTTGTTTGAACGCTTTAATCCCTGAAACTGCCAGTCGGATTTGAAAAAATGTTTTTGCATTTGATTCAGGAAGGCTATTTATCATCACGCTGCGACCCTTAGAAGCCGAGCGAAAGAAAATAAAACTTCAAAAAAACGCTAAGCGAAAACGAATTAATAGCGCGGGCGGGAAATATGGCGGTTATTTTAGTATATTGTGGTGTCTTACGACTTCCATGCGGACGAAGTCGCGGGCAGAAGCTAGTTTTGGATAAAAATTAGAGAGTTGGCTTGTTTAAAATAATCACTAATCTCGATGGTTTCAATACTTTAAATCAAAGAGCTATAATGTACATAACATACCACAAAGAGGAATGGGAGCACAGTAATATTATACATAACTCATTGTACAAAATATATCATACTGTAATTATGAAACTGGGTAGGTGATGCAATTTACAGGATGCAAATGTAGTTGTTCTTATGTATAAGTATAACTCTTGGAATGGTTCATGCTTGTGCTAACGGTCCATATTTCCGTAGACACTAAAGCATGAGTTACTTACCCCTGGTTTTTGAAAGCCTTTTCAATTCAATCGGTTAGCAAAGTTTTTTAAACTAAGTTCTTCTTTTTGATTGGCTGTTGTTGGTTTTGACAACAAATCACAACAGCTAACCAGAGATTAGACATAGACATGGCTGGCTTTTCAGAAAACAGGTGTTGAACCCTTATCTCTGGGTTCACATGCTGTCAATGTTGATATGATCTAAAGCTTGTTGTTGACGTCAGCAGCTAGTAAGTCCGGCACACGTGCTGTCGCAACCAACTGTGATACACCCCGCGCAGCCACCGCCGCCGCAGCCCCCGCCCCCGCCTCCCCCGCCACAACATGCTGCCCAACCTGCGGTATGAAATTTATCTAATAGATATTTTGTATGACTTTTGTATATGTACAAACAATAAAATAAAATAAAACTATTCTTTTGTTTTTAGCAAACGCAACAACAGCAACAGTTGTCGCGAGCGTCACCTCAACTCATACAGCACTTCCAACAGCACCAACAACAGATTCATCTGCAGCAGCTGCAACAACAGCAGTTGCAGCACCAACATCAGCTGCAACAACAACAACAGCAGGCGCAACACCAACAACACTTGCAGTCACAACAACTACCACACCAGCAGGTTGTTATGCATGCAGCATACATAAATCAAGCTGTAAGTTTGATGTTTCATTTGGTCGTAGGTCGTGAATTTGGGTTAGACTAACTTGTTCTACTCCGAAGTAGAAGTGTTATCGGGGCGTAAATATGAGACATCGACCATTAGAAAGACACTGTCACACTGGTATGAATGCCAGAAATGTCACTTAAAAAAGTTGTAATTTTTCTAAAACTTTCTATACCATATTTGCGGCTGGGTAAACCGGAATATTCTTCCGATACGTATGTAGAATTAGTCGGATTAACCCACTGATTCGATACAGCATCTGATTAAGTCACGGTGAAGCGAATCTAGACCGTTAATGTGGTATACAGGGAGCCGGGCGGGGCGCGGCGCCGCGACTGCTGAACCCCGCGCTGGGCGGCGGCGCCGGCGTGACGCTGGTGCGCGCGCCCGCGCGGCCCGTGCGCCCGCGCCGCCCCGCGCAGCGCGCGCCCGCCGCGCCGCCGCGCATGCTCAACTCCATGCAGCCGGTAAGTCGCCACACGACGCGCGGGCTCCGGGCCGCCCTGCCCCGAACATTTCAATCGTAGATTCCCCCTACCGCGTCAAAAGATGGTAACGTTTCTCTTTCGCTTTAAGACCTCTGAGCACGATGCCGCAGAGACTAGATTTGATTGTCATGGAAACGCCACTATTATTGTGGAGGTCACTCTTCTCAGTTTGGACACTTTTTCTTGTTTGCGCGACTTAGTTTCGTAATCTCCATGATTTAAATCTTTGCCTGCGAGGCTTCCGCATGAGGCAAAACGCTAGGTCCGTGAGGATGCGCCTCGCGCCATATATACTCACCATATTCCTCGCGACGCAGCGGCGTGGCAAGTCTACCCTGCTAATACTTACTAGCACTTACTAGGCACAAGTAATATAGTAAAGCATACCATCGATGTAAAAAAGACAATTAGCAAGCATATCCACAGCTAAATGCAGATTGCACATCTAATGATTGATGCGTAACAAATATCTATGTAAGTATAGTCAGTGTAGACCAGTGTAATACGTTAGTTTTTAAATATTTTCAACAGCATATTATTAATGCAGCACTACATTTTAATTTAGTTTTTCTTACTATATTTGCTATCTTCAGCAAGAAGTGCATCTTTCATCATGAAACAGTCACAACCATTCGACAGGCTTCCGATTCGAAAATGAGTAATTTACGGATACCTGAATTGCTCAGTCCCGACAACAAATAGCTGTCGGAAGAATAGAGATCGTCTATTTGGTTTACACTGTTAAAAATTGCGCATTTGTGAACAGTGTTTAGAGGACAATAATTGTCATAATGGCAGAGACGCTGGAACAGTTAGACCAGATATTGTAGACTGAATAACTCTGCACTGAACCCCCCGCGGCCAGGAAAGACGACAAGATGAAAGTCGTGTACAATAACAGTGAAAGTGCTCAATACTTCCTTAGTATGGAAACCAGTGTCACCAAACTCACACACTTGTGAATTAAATTGTGCATCGTACACAGAAAATATGCAGTAATATAATTTACTACAAATTATAAATGTGGCTGTCGAAAAGCTTATTTATTGTAGTCCAAAATTAAACATGTGAAAGTTGTTTACATTTTATCTAACAAACCAAGTTCGAGCTATCTACGAGGGTGACACTGAAAGTTCTTAGAAAATCAAAAACTGAACAAACTAGCAATTTATTAGTTTTATTATATCTTTTCAAAATATTGTACATTTAAATCAATACATCGCTGCATCCGATGGAACCACTGAGAAAAACACTTTGCCCACTCGTCCTTAGGGGTCACTTCGACGGCATTCACGCAGCCACTGCTTCCTCGGCGTCCATAAAACGTTTTCCTCGAATTTTTTTATTTTATTTTCGGAAATAAATAAAAATCGCAAGGTGCGAGGTCGGGGCTATAGGGCAGGTGACCCAGTAATTCCACGTCGTTTCTTTCGAACTTTTTGCAAGACAAGTGGCAAACAATTGTTAGTGTACCACTCTGCAGTAACTGTTTTTTGATCCTCTAAAACAATTGTTGCGTAATGACCTGTCCTTCCGAAGAACGAGGCCACCATCTTTTTTCCCACGCTTCGACCTCTCTTCACTTTAGTTGGCGACTTCTCGGAAGGAAACACCAAGACAGCAGACTGTCTCTTAGTTTCAGGATCATAACAATAAATCCAGCTTTCGTCACCCGTAAGTATGTCGAACACAGCATTTGAGTCACCTCCGTTAAATCTTTGAACCATTTCACGACACCAATCAACACGACGGCGCTTTTGGGCCTCTGTCAAATTATGAGGTATCCACCGGGCACAAAGCTTCCTGACCGCTAAATGTTCATGGAGGATTTTGTGCACTTGACTCATACCGATGCCTAAGCTTGTCCGAAACTGCTGTTAAGTCACTCTTGTGTAAGTCTCTATCATACGCCGTACAACGCTGATGTTGTTATCTTCAGTCGTCGCCGTAGAAGACCGTCCCTCACGCAGATCATTGGTGAGATTAGTGCGACCACGTTTAAACTCATTAAACCAGTTGTAAACAGTGGCACGAGATGGGGCTTCATCGTGAAGGGCCAATCGAAGTCTATCATAACTTTCTTGTTGACTTAAATGACATCGAAAGTCATAAACTAACGAAACGAAAAACGAACTACATAACTGTACGAAAATTATCTCGCGTTAAATTCAAGCCGACGTGATCACGTGACGCAGACAATTTTCAATTTGCCGCCAAATCGTAAACAAATGACAAATGAATAAAATACATACACAATAATATTGGCTAAGAGTTCCATTTTCAAAATTTGACCTTATTTTTTATTATATCGTTTACAAGTGGCCAGTTCTAAAAACTTTCAGTGTCGCCCTCGTACAAAGAGTTCTGCTACTAAACTTTAGAGAGAGAATATACCGGTGTTACAGACACATCTACGAGACACTGATCACACTTCAAAATTGCACAATAAGACATAATTCTAATATTTCATGTATGATTTCGAGACTTCGAGCAACATCTCCGCCTATTTGTGACACTCGCGCTCTAGCTGCTTGTCACTTTCACTGTTTTTTCTTTTCCGTGGTTTAGAGCCTTAATAGTCGGTGTGCACGTGTAATTAAACCTTGAGTGTTGTGAAAATTCCCTTAATTAGGTATATATAACGCTAAAAAGAACATGATTTTAATAAACCACATATTGGCTATAAGAGTGTCCCACAATCCAACACGCGTATACACGGACCGACAGGGCCAGGCATCTTCGCCGGGCGTGCCGAGCAGCGCGAGCGCGGTGGGCGGCGGGGCGGGGACGCCCAGCGCGGCGCGCGCGCCTACGCCCCGCGTGCTCAACCCGCAGGCGTCCCACGCGCAGCATCGCCCGCCCCGCCCGCGAACCCCCCTGCATCACTCGCTACAGGTGCCCGCATGAACCAAACCTATTTACGATAGCTGACCAACAGATTATATTTCTGGACTGTTCTTATTCTGTCTCCGACTTTGGTAGTTAGTGCATGCAAGACCTATATTTGTACGCGCCCTCGATACTCCTCCGATTTTCCGAAGCTTATTCCTTATTTGTGTGTCGTTTTAGCAGCACCAACACGCCCAACAACACCAGCAGCATCAACTCGCACAACACGTCTTAGGACAACAGGTTCATCCGCAACAACTGAATCAACTCAAGCTCTCCACTCATCAAGTGAGACAAGTTTATCGCTTTATAATAGCCAATGTGTTGTACCAAACTCTCAAATCACCACCAACTATCATTTGATTGATATTTTTGAGTAAGTGGGTCGAAGTTGCCTCGTCCCCCACCGTCCACAATCTTTTAATGGATCTTTTTATCTCGTTCACTCAATGGAATCTGTACTTCCAATAAACCAAAAAATTGTAAACTAAATTATAAGTTTTATATTCCATTGTGCATATTTCTTCTTTTCCAGCTTCTGAATCAACAAAACCAGCCGCATTCACAGACCACACGAATAATAACACCACAGGGGACAATAGTGACGCAAAATGTACCTACACAAATGGCCCAACACTCAGTAGTTACGGCGAATCAGAGCAATGGACCTTTACCTCAACAGAACACTGTCACCATTCCGCAAAGATCTTCACCGCATCCACAACAGGTGCAGCAGCAAGTCAAAAAGGTTGTAGTTCAACCTAATAACGCCAACGACATGGACGATCTCGAAGAGAGTATTACAGCAGCCATACTTACCAAACACACGGTCAGTGAAAATATGAATCAATCACCGCAGCAGTTCCACACCCCACCGCCGACGGTGCGGCCCAACCACGTCGCCGGCAACGTCGCGCAACAACACCAACAACTGAGCTTTAACTCGCAACACGGCTTCCAGTCACAGCAACTGTCATTTGAACAACCACATGTCCAACAACATCCCCAAACCCTCACACAGCTATTGATGGACCCAGACATGGAGGAGGAACGACAAGTATTAACCCTAACTAATGGTCAGAGAATAACTCTCGCCGACTATAAACGGATGCAACAACCACCGCGTACGCCTATACAACAACAACAACAACAAGCAAGGTATGCATTGTGTCATCTATAGTGCTGTAAAATAATATCGATGGAATCATGGTAACAACTTTGCTGACTGGCCAAATACTATAGCACAGTTCCTTATTTAATTACAGAGACGCCGGAAGACAAACCTTAGTGAGAAGTAAAGAGCTGCAAAGGCCTGTACAAAGAGTACCGCCGATGCAAGTTCAACACCTCAACTCGATAGTAACCCCTCATCACGGTATTTATCTATAAAATTATATTATTTAACACCTAATAAGTTGCGTTCAGTATTGATCCATAGCGGCTTACGTCCAGATGGACCATTTCAATAACGATTACGAGTTGTGTCTCAAAACCTTTATTCAAATTAGGCTGAGGAACAACACTTTTTCAACATAGACATTCCATAAGACAGCCCAAAACAAATGGCGGCATTTGTTTTGGGCAGTCGCCCTGCACCACTTCCTAATGTTTTAGCTGGGAAGAAGTGACGCTACAAACTCTATAGTCCCTAGCAACAAAAATGTCTGTTAAGTTATCACAATCTGATCTTTGTTGTGGTGTATTTCAATCAATAAAAAAATATGTAAAAGCAGTAGAACTTACAACTAAAATTTATTTATATTCTAAACTTAATGTTTGAAGCGCTGTTTTCTGATGTGAAGTAGCCCTCTTTTTAGAAAACAACGAAAATGTGTCTGGACCGTCAGAGCTATTTTCGGAGACGCAATCTGCAAAAATGTTAATATTCCTCCAAAATGGTGAACAGAGATTGATCACTTTCACACTGCCTAAAGAAAGCTGTACACTTCAAGAAGTTCTTGAACAGGTATGTAGCTCATCGAACCATCGTTACAGTTGCATTATTAACTTTATCTTTGCCCCTTCTGCCATTGTTAGCAGTAGCAGTGCCTAGAAATTACTGGTTTTTTTTTTAACACAAAATGAGAATACTGCTTACAAAGCCAACAACTAAATTTTATTGTAATACAATGCTTAATGCTAATAACCTTATTCCTGGTAAACCATAATCTCTACCTATCTTTTGACATATTTGTTATATAAAAATATGATTTCTCATCGGTGTAATGTTTATTTCAGGTTAATGTTCCTTTTTCGGAAGACACCCACATACAATGTATGCAAAACACGAGCAGTGAGATAGACTACTTTGTGTCTGTGGGCTCAACAATTAGAATCGAGGATATGCTTGAAAATCACCCGGTTTGTAAAACTATACCTTTTTTATATAATACAAAAATAATGCTTATTTATTTATTTTATATAAGGTAGCTTGTTACTTTATTTAAAGTAATAGATATCATGATTAAACAGGGTCAAATTAAATTAACTGACGAAACTACTCAAATGTGATGGTTATCAATATCTAAATATGATAAAATAAAAAGATTTGATGTTTTTTTTTTTGGGTCAATAATCGCTGGTACTGTTGCTACTTAGTATGAGTTGAGAAAATGTGTTTTCTTTTGTTTTACCATGTTTACATATCGATAACAATCAAGTCTGTAAACTTTACACAAAAAAAAACAATATTTCAATTTTTTACGCTAACTGGGGTCGATGACCCCACAAAAAAACTCGTCAAATTTGTATTTTTTGTTTAATCGTTTTTAAATATCGATACCCATCACGTCTGCGGAGTTTCGCCAGCTAATTTATATTTGACCCTGTATATGGAACCTAGCACAATTAAACCTTTCGCCAGCTTATTTCATACAACATTCTTTACAATTTTATAACATTATTGTTTCAGATGTTAATAGGAGGAGATATGAGTAGTAGAACTTCCCCCACAATGATGTTGCACTTACAACCACAGAGTAGTGAAATGTCTACTCCTGAAAAATCCCAGTGTCCCGATAATGGTATGTTTTTTCACTCACTATAAATATGATGAATTGATGAGTTACAGATTATAAATATTTATATAAGCGACCAGCTTCGACATTTGGCATGGCTGCATTTTTAGAACATTTTTAATAGAAATCGTTAAAATTATCATGTAAACCGTATCAAAATCAAAGTACTTAGCTAAGACACAACGCTAAGTACAGACGTTTTTACTTGAGAGTTTTAGAGATGCACATGTCATAAGCAGTCCCGACATTTTCTCATTATAATTCTTATGACAATAATTGTTATATTTCCAGTAAACAACAGTCCAGAATCTCCAGGGCCGCGGTCTCCGCCGCCACGACTAGTGGACGGCATGCTAGCTGTTTGTAAATCATGTGGATACACGGGATACGACTTTAGCCGCTGTGAACGGTATGCATAATATCTACATTGACATATTTTATAAATCGATCGACCCAGTATATGGCAGTGTACTACGGGACAATGGCTAAGCTCAAGGAGCGCTCCAGCAGCCAGCCTGCCGGCGCCGCCATGTCGCCGTGAGGCCCTGACTGTAGCAGGGGGGCGACAAACACTGGTTGTCAATTCGCGGTCCCCACTCAAGAATATTTTATAAATGATATTTACCTCTTTATTCATAAACGTTGCTTAAAGTTAAGTAGCGATTAGTAACTGTTTAACCATACAATGTTTATAAATAAACCCCATGGTATTTACGAGTTTTATTATTGTTTAAGGTGTAAACGAGTATTCACAGAAGAACCTAAAGGTGTACCAAGTAAAAAAGTAGAACAGAAAAAGAAAGAACCAGAAAAATCAGTAGCAGTCATAGAAAAACAGAGGTATGTTCTTCGTTGATTATTTAGATTTATTTTGATACTATTATACCGTTTATTACACAAAGTAAAGCACCTGTCTGGGTTCGAACCTACGACCTACAACTCGTAAGTCGCGGCCGTTACCACTTGGCCACCACTGGTCATTATTTCATCACCACTGCTCTCAAAACAGTGAAGGAAAACATTGTGAGGAAACCGGCATGTCCTCAAACCGAAGACATGTGACATCCACCAACCCGCACTGGATTACAGCCCACTCCCTCTCACAGAGAGGAGGCCTGTGTCCCAGCAGTGGGAACATTATAGGCTGATTATACCGTTTATTTATTTTCTTACATATCAAAAGTGTTTTTATAAAAAACATTAAAAAAGTATAAAAAATTGTGTCCGCCTGTGTCGGGAGCAGGGTCCACACTACCGGTGGCTAGGGCTTCAGTGACGGGAACCTCATCATGATACGAGCCGTATCGAGGAGTTTGAGTATGCCGAATGAGTACATCGAAACCGGCATGATCCAACCGAAAGGCGCGTACCTTGTTTCCACCTGAAAGAAGACTTTTATTTATTTATCAGGAACAATTTATATTGAGTTTGATACATTAGTTTACACTACATACATAATAATAAAAAATATAAAAAACATGTTTATAAAAATCAATAATAATAAATAGCAATTTTTGTTTTCTATAGAAAATTGGAATATTAATATTAAATTACAGTTCGTCCATTGAGTACAAGTTTTTATCCAACAGAAATGCTTTGAGCTTAGCCTTAAAAGAGCTAGTTTTTCATAAAATTTTCAAATCTGTTTTCATTGAAAAGCAGCCAACGTAGTATTGACCTTGTCTGTCAGTTCACTGATATTTTTTGCCCCTACTACAGCGTTTGTTTCATCGGCAAAGACTACGAGATTAATGTCTGATATGATTTCTTTAATATAATTTATCACATCATTAGTGAAAATTATAAACAGAATGGGACCTAATATTGAACCATGCGGAACGCCAGTGGTAATATTAATCATGGATGATTGGTATGTTTTCCGTTGTCTCATTGTTGACTCATTAATACCTTCTTCGGGCGACCAAAGAAGTGCTCCTTCAACGACAGCTTATGTCAGCAATGACATTATTATTATTAATAGTAATATATATGATTCGAATTTAAAACTTCTAAATTCTTACCTGACTTCCCGAGTAATGTTTTTTACATAAAAAAATAAAAGAAAAAAAAAATAAGTTTATGTCACAGAAACACGTGCATACAAAAAGATAATTAATTATAATAATAAGGAAAAATAAAAACAAAATATAAATATAATCACAAGCACAAAGCAGAAAAAGTCAACAAAAAAAAGACTAATTACTTGATAAAGAGTAGCCTCTAATATATTTATCTTGTTACAGCACATGTGCAGAAGGAATTAAATTAAACTTATTAAAGACTTCGGTGAAGATGCTAAACAATAAAACAGTAAGTATGATCATGTCAAAACATTAACAATACCATTCTCTAAACCGAATTGAATTTTTGTTCAACCATTGTTTTCTCTGCAGTCTGTACAAGAAAAGAAGCCGCCTAGAGTAAGAAAGCCACGTGGGAAACAACCAGATCCAGAGCCTGTTATATTAACTTTAAGTTCTGATGAAGAAGACTCTAATAGTTCTATGTTGAGTCAGGTAATTAAATGTTTTAACATATACACAATGATAGGGTTTGGGGCGAAGATAGACTCGTAAAATATTGTACACTTTCGGTGCGCATCCCAGTTGACAGACGTCACGGACACTTGTCAAAAAGGGGTGCGTGCCGAATGTTTTTAAAGGAAGCTTCTAGAATGTTCTAGAAGCTTCTAGAACATTCTAGAAGCTTCTAGAACATTCTAGAACATTCTAGAAGCTTATGATATACTGACGTCACGCACACTTGTCAAAAAGGGTGCGTGCCGAATGTTTTTAAAGGAAGCTTCTAGAATGTTCTAGAAACTTCTAGAATGTTCTAGAACATTCTAGAAGCTTATGATATACTGACGTCACGCACACTTGTCAAAAAGGGTGCGCGCCGAATGTTTTTAAAGGAAACTTCTAGAATGTTCGACAAGCTTCGACTCGCTCTCATTGGCCGAGCGGGAATTAGAGGTGTTTCCGCCAGAAGCGCGTGGATTATGTCGGGAGCGGTTAGAAATAGCTTCGCGTTATATCGTCATATTGTTTAGTATGAGGAATTTGTCATAGAATAGCAAAAGATGTAAAAAACACTCGGAAGTAAATTGTTAAGTTAGGCGTTATAACTAACGCCTAACTTAACAATTTACTTCCGAGTGTTTTTTACATCTTAACGTTAGGCTCGTAAAACTGTCTGTCTTGACTCTTTTCGCACTTAAAATACCTACCAAAATACTCACCGAGTAGCATAATAAACCTCAATTCAATTTTATTCCACGAATAAAATTGATGTTTGACAGTTTTTGTATGAATTGACAAAATTTAAATAATATTCCTCGAATAAAGTTACCAGATGATTGAAAAATCAGCCCTAAATAAGATGTCTTCCAATTACTAATGAAAGAAGAAATAAATCTGTATTATGTATATTATCTAGTTCAATACACAAAAAAAATCTGCTCTGTTCCAATCTTATACATAGAACCTGATGATATGCTTAGCACCTTTCTACGCAAAATACGTGCTTTGACGTGGAGTGGACCCGTTACACCATACTACTATACTAACAGCTTAATCTATATCCCGTAATCTTATTGAAAGTCCAATCATTTATTTCAAATAGCTACAATAAAATACACTTTTGAACGTCAAAATATACAACAACAAAAAATTATTCTACGACGAAACTACCTTTTGGAAGGGGCAACTCCCCTTCCAAAACGTAGTTTCGTATGGGGAAGAAACTCTACCATTACTCTTTTAAAATGTTTTACAATATTTTCTATACATTAATCATATAATTGTATGTGAAGACGATGCACCTAGAATAATATTACTATACTACAATAGGTAAAATAATATCTTTGTTTCTAGCATGAACATTCAATTAGTATGAAGGAGCCATCGCTGAGTGAAATAGAAGGTGGGACCCCAGACAGCGGCATTGGTATTGAAGCCATGGACGGTAAGTTTGCATGTTCATTTTTTGTTAATGACCTGCATGCCACCTGTGGGTGATAAGCACAAACTTAATATTGTTAATTGTAAGTTTAGAAAACGGAAGGAACGTACACCTTGAATGTATGTTCCACAAATTTGGTCCCTCTTGGTCTGACCAAGAATGGTTGCCCAATATTTAGATATTAAATAATAAAATTGTAGGTGAACGTGAAGGCAAGACAGTAATTAAGTAAATTGCGTTGTTGAACAACTTTTATTATTTTATATAGATAGAAGCGAGAAGCTCATTCGAGACGATTGCCAAATTACGCCCAACTGTTTCTTATCACAAAATAATAGAGTTTTCACGCGGCTTCGCTCCTGTATGGGCTAGGCTATTTTTCCGAAATAACAATAAACAGTGATGGACAGCTAATTAGGGTTACACTGTACCAAATATATATGATGGTCGTTTTAGGTACTTTTTTTTTGCCTACTTTTATTATATCAAACGTCTACTTAGTATATCAAAAGAATTATTATCTGTAGCCCATAATTATCTTTATGAAAAAAAATCACGTTCCGATGCGCCACACGTTGCCGCGTCAAATAAAAAAATCAAAATTCCAACAAACAATATTATGAGTCAAGTAGGATTTTATTCCTAATTCCGAAAACCCATACGATAAAAATTCTGGTTCCTTACCCTTTCGAAGTGAAGTCTCTTCAACAGTGTCCCACAGTGTACACGAAACGAGGTTGATGGATGGCGCCATCAGCACAAGTAGTAAACAAAAAGTTTATTACAAGATATTTCAGATTTAAAATATCCAAAATCAAAAATGGTTACGGTAATGGTTATGGTTGGTTATGGTGGTTGGTGGTAGTCGTTGGTGGTTGGTGGTAGTCGTTGGTGGTTGTTGGTTGGTTGGTTTTGGTTTACTCGCTTTAAAAAAATATATTGAATTGCTGTGAGAAATCAAGTTGGTTTGCTGCTTCTGTTGCAAGTGCCGCTTCTAGTGAAAAAAACAGTAGCCATTTTGGAGTATGCAAAATCAGAATTAATAAAGTAGATGAGATTATTACCAAAATAAAGTATACATTGTTAAACTTATTAATGTTTTCATTGGATACACTAATTTCTTTTTCAAAGCAGGGAAATAATAGATAATCTTCTTCAAAAATACAATACTACATACCTGACCTGTCTAAAGAACATCACCAATCAGGTCAGAGTATGTGTCCTTCCCGGCGTTTCCATTCATCCTTTCAACATGACCAAGCCAAACCAATTTATAAAATAAAATCTTGATTAACTTTTAAAACTGGTACAGACGCCAGCACATCAAGCTACTACAATCTGTCAAATTTCTTTAATAGATGTTAAAGCATTAAGATTCAAGGTTGATTGGGAAAATTTGACAGTTTCGGGTAGCTTGACCTGCTGGCGTCCGTACTTACCTACCGACGTCAGTGTCAGGTTGATTGAATAAAATGTGTTTCGCGAGCGTAATAACAAGTACATATGTGTATTTACAGAACTAAAATCCTATTGAATGACATATTTCAATGGCATTAATGAAATTAGAGGGTATTATGGTTTTAATTATTATAATTCTGTAAAGTCATATTTGTTACGGTCGCGAATCATCATCGTTGCATCAACATATAACCTGACATTGACCTGTATATTGCAAAAAACGTAAGAAAATTTGCATTTCGCGGGCTACCTAGCGCATCCCCACTAAATTTAAAATGCCACAGATTAAAAATATACCACGTAACCCCAAAAAAATATTTTGAGTTATTACTTTATTCTTCATACTTTTAAAAATATATTGAATGTCGTACTCAGTTATAAATAAATAGGCAAGTGAAATGTCATAAGTTTCGTTTTTTTTTGTTTTATGATTTTTCTAATCTAAGCATGTTGGGAACAGTGTTATAGAACAATTATTTATGTACCACTGTTCCTAACAATTGAAAATAATACCATTGAACAATTTAGGGATCTAATCCAATATTATTTGTATCTGATGCTCTCGCTGGCGATTACAAATCTCACGTTTAAACACAGATTTTGACATCGCTAGAGACATTTGTTTGGATTAAATTGAATTGAAACAGCACCGGCGAACAAATTTGCCGCTGTGTGTACCTGGCATAATGACCGGTTGTTTTTTTAACAATTAGAGAAAAAAAACCGTAAAAAAATGAAAACCGATATCTTTCAAATTAACGTTTTTACTCTGGCAACATTCCTCAGTCAGTCCGTCGAGAATACCAAAACATTCTATGCAAAAAGGCTTGCCACAAGCTCGATCAGTCATTGTGTTGTAAAATACATTTTGTATCTGTGAAAATTGTGGATGGGTCGCAATGCGTCTTGACTTGAACTTTATTAAATCTTTGTGATTATTTTTCACTGAATTTACGAAATGTTCAGGGATAACTTCAAACACTATAAAGGTACATGTTTCGGTATTCAAGCTTCAGGGTTTTTTTGGTTAAACAGTCGCTGCTTTGTTTTATAAACGCGAACATGAGAAGTAGACACCGCCGATATCTGCCACAATACAGTGATTTTTAATCAATACTTGTTATTACTGACGGTATTAGATGAAATTTATAAAATCCTACATAATATATCCCTATTCTCTGCTATTACGCATTGCTGCCACTAAAACCTTTCGTATGTATCTATTGCTATAGGAACAATCAAGGTACTAAACATGTGAGGCAGCTTTAGGTATAGGTACTGCTACATTAATAATTATATTTATCTAATCGCTTAATAATTGCTTAAATAAAATATGAATTATAGAAGATGGTGAAAAACATAAAAGGTGATGAATGTTCTCTTGTATTTTATAATGTATCACACAAAAGCAATAATAATTATACAGGCTGGCAGTAACAAAGTCAAAACAGTACATTGAATATTTTAGAAAAAAAAGTAATTGCTGTGTGGGAACGAGTCTGATGCCAAAAATATAGTTTTTGTCCTTTTGTGATTGTCTGGATGTATGTTCCGGATTATCGCAAAAAAGGTTGAACGGATTTGGATGAAATTTGGCACACAGTTAGTTTATAACCTGGATTAACGCTTAGGGCTTTTAATCCCAGTAGTATGTACCTGTGGGATATTTTTTGACATCCATGCAGTTGAGCCGCAGCCTAAAGCTAGCATAATATTGTAGTAATATTTTTTAACTAAGGAAAGAAAATACTCAGTATCTGAAAGAAGTCTGTGTCTGTCAACTAACTCAAAATTTTGGTACAGACACCGTGACTAATCAGGTGTTCACTAATTGAGTGCCCAATAATACAGTTGCAATAATTATTTTTATCAGGCTCTGAAAAAAACCCAAATTTTTCAATTTCTTATGAAGTCTGTATGTTTTTTATAAAAGTACAGTTTTTGTGGCGCTAAACCATTTGTGTCAGTCACAGCAACAGTTTATAGTTTATTGTGCCTTTGATTTACTTGTATTATCATAAGATAAAATTTAGATTTTATTTCACGGATAACTGAAGATTTCTCGACTGGGGTTTTTTTTTTTAATCAAATTTTTTCAACATTATTTTTTTGCTATATTTTGTATTAAAGTTGAATAAAGTACATATTTTGCAACAGTGTAAATGGTCTCAAAAAGAATATTAAAAACTCTATTATAGAAACCTGTTCAATTGAAAATAACTAAAATGTTTTAATTCAATATTTGAGAACATATAGAAAGCTAAAAGTAATGAATCAATTTAAAATGATTTTATGTAGATATAAAATAATCAAGTAACTTAGGTAATTTCTTCCTAAAATGATAAAAATAAAACCGAATAACCTAGTCAAAATGAGAAATGATGGTTTTCTTACACTTTCCAAAACTATAGTAGCTTTGGAAATGGCATTATGACTGAAATTTAAAGAAAAAAATTACCATTTTAATGACATTTGCTACTTTATTTTGGAGATTTAGCAACTTTTGCTCTTTGAGAATAGAATATGAAGTGTTTGTTTGTTGTGGATGAACAATAGATAATTTATTGTCACATTAGGCAGGGATCTGTAAGTTAATATTAAAAAAAAAGATTGATCATCTAAGTTTTAAAATAAATATTTTTTTCAACAGATGGCAGCAGAGAAGAAATCAGTCACAGTTCTTCACAAGTTACATCACTCAACTGTCGAACTATTAGAATCGGGTCATACAGATACACACCGAAAGAAAAGGTACCATTTTTTTAAATAAGTTGTAACAAATTAATATTTTACACTAATATAATAGAAACTATTTTTTTTTAATAATGTTGCTACTAATTATGGTAAAAATTATAATTTAAGTAGTCCTGGGACAGTTTACGGCATGCAAATAATATCTGACTATTTTGAATAACTATTAATTCATTATTATATTTAAAATTTTATCAACTACTAGGTTATATTAGATTGGTAATGAAAAAGTTAACCTAATCCAAACAAATGAGGGGCAATTCCTATGTCTTTTTAAGAATATGCATTCTAATTGAAATCTCAATCTGGCAAAAATACAAACATACATAGACTGCTAGAAATATAACCCTTCCATTTATCTTTGTCATAGTCGGGTAGAAATACCATCAATTAATGAACATTTTTGACAAAAAAAATTTTTAAGCAGGAGAGTTGACTTAAAATCTCGCTAACAAATTGTATGTTTTCTATAATTAATATTGTATGTTGTCTTGTCACATGTGGAGTTTTCTTGATTTCTTAAGACCTACAAAATTACTGACTCCTGATGATGAACTCTAATGACTCGGAACAGAAAATTCAAGCATCCTTGTGCTGCTGGAACTTGCTGCATATTATAAATGAGACAGTTCTGACTGTGCGTGAATGAGCAATAAACTTTGGAATCTAATTGAATCTTCAAACCACAAGCTTGAATTGTTGAGTTTGTTGTTTTTATATTTGAAATTCATTTCAATGTTTTGTATTTTTTTTTTTTGCAGGTTTACATATCAGCAAAAGGCATAAAAATTGTGGCACCCTCACTCAAAAATGAATCAAGAGATGTGGCTCTACAAATACAACTCAAAGAAGTTGTCAGAATCTTGGTACATTTTGGTAAAGGGTTACCTGTCATTTTTTTATACACTATGAGCAAATGTGGTGGCTATATTAGGAAAGCATTGGATATGGCAGAGGAATCAGGTAATTCATTCGCAAACATTTTATATACTTCCTTAGTTTTTTTTATTTTTTATTAAAATAAGTTTGTAAATTTTTGTAATGTTATTTACAGGTCCTTATTATAATCCAATGTCAAAGATAGACCCTTTCAAAAGGATAACGTTGCTACCAGAAACTATATCAGATGAAGCAAAAATGACGTTAAAAGTTTTATTTGGTAAAGTGATGGACGAGTTGAATGCTCGTGAAGCCAATGATATTTTAGTGAGAACCTGTCCTAAAGAAAGCAATAATGTTGCAAGAATGGCAACGAGACTGTCAAGTGCCGCCATAGCATCTGGAGCTAAGAGGTGTGTGGCCCAGCTATTTAAAATACAATTTTATGGTCAGCTTTTCTATCCCACCCATGGGCAAATACCCAGTTATTAATTTCATTACTTTTAGTATTCAATACAAGGGGTAGATTTTGACATGTATTTTGTGTATTTACAGTTCTAACCCTGCAGAAATAAGACAAATCTTAATTTATCCACCTGGGAAAGGTGGTATACCTATAAACACTGAAGACTACATGTGCCTAGCCCAAGATCAGTTTTTAAACGATGTTATCATAGATTTTTATTTGAAACATTTAGTTCATGATGTTTTAACACCTCGTCAGAGAGAAAAGACTCATATTTTTAGCACATTTTTCTACAAAAGGCTTACTACTAAACCATGCAAAGTGAACAGAAGTTCGAATCCTCATGAATGGGATAGTAATTTGACTCCCGCGCAAAAGCGACATGCAAGAGTCAAGACTTGGACGAAGAATGTCAACATTTTTGAAAAAGATTTTATTGTAGTTCCTATTAATGAAAATTGTCACTGGTTTGTTGCAATTATCTGCTACCCAAGCTTAGACGGCTGCCGGAGTACGATAGATAACAGACTCGTTACCCCGCAGGAGATCAAAAGAAAAGGTGAGATGACATATTGATGTTATAACTTACAAATACTCTTTTTGTCATACTTTTATCTTAAAAAACTTTCTTACTATTTCAGAACGCAGATCGTCAATGCAAATAGGTAACACAACTATCACACCATTAAATAAACAAGAACAGCTTACATTAAGTTGTGACTCGGACAATCTTAGTGAACGAGATGAGGCTGAAGCTGAGGTAGCTTAAATTTAATCATTCGCAATTCTCATTCCTATTTATAAATACAATTTCTTGACACAAAATCACAAATTTATTACAGGAAAGCGATTTGGACATGCAGTGTGATTCAGATGAAGAAGAAACAGAAAAAAGTCCTGTCGAAAAGAAAGTTGAAGTTCAACCAAATAGAAAAACGGAACCTATTAAACAGTATGTATCTATCTATAGCAATCGTCGAGAACAGTGTAGTTATCATTTCTGATCAATATAATAATTCGTTATCTGCTTTAACTATGAATTTAATACTGCAACTTTTATAGCATTATAAAGCAGCTGTTATAGTCTTATTTTCTTTCATTCTCAGATCAGCATTGGAAACATCTGTAAATCAGCATGGAAAAGATTCTATTATTAGGTGTGTTTTAACACCTATCATAACCATTCTATCTGAGTTGTCTCTAGTTCTTAAGACCTTTATGTACTAAATTATGCTCAAAAATATTTTTCATTTCAGGCCATGTATACTTATATTTGATTCGTTAGCTGGTGCATCTAGATCCAGAGTTGTAGCCACATTAAGAGATTACCTCACTTGTGAATATCAAGCTAAAGTATGTATATTTGTCCAACAAGTAACACAAGCAGGTAATATCTATTGCATCTATTTACAAATACTTTATGTTGCAGGTCTCTCAAAATAAAATTTTCAATAAGGATAACATCAAAGGTAGTTGTCCTAAAATACCGCAACAAAACAATTTTACAGATTGTGGGTTGTACTTGCTGCAGTATGTTGAACAATTTTTTAAAGTGAGTATCAAAACTACAATCACACAGGGTGTAAAACGACCCATTACATAGTCGTCGTCTACAAATTCTGTACATCAAACTAAGTAATACTTTACAACAACAATAATTGTTGGGAAACGAATTTTTGGTGTGAAAATTCGCTGTTTACTTCAGCGCGCAATGTAACGCACGCAAAACATTGTGCTTACGGGTGCACGCAAAGGTAAAGAAGTCGTGGGGTATTTAAAGTCAACATTTAAACTTGTTTTCGTAAAAAAAAAAAGCTAAAGTATTGACCTTCTATATCTCCATAACCAGAGGGTTTCCAGGTATGGTCCAGTACAAAAAAGAAAAACATAACGGGAAGCACAAGTTACTCTGCTTCGTTCAGGGTATTTTTACACCCATTATAAATATTGCAAGTCTATTGATGAGATTGTCAAACTAAATACTGATTTTGTTTTCAGGATCCTGTATTAGACTACTCGTTGCCCATAAAACAACTAGCCGGTTGGTTCGACGAAATAGTCGTAACTCGAAAACGTGAAGAGATTTCAAATTTATTAAAAATACTGATGCACAAATATAACCCAGATTCGCATTTGACTTTGCCTGATATTACATTCCCTACTTTAAATGGTATGTAATAAGAATGAGAATTAGCATGTAGTATTTATAGTATTCGAGAGTCCAGTATTAAACTTAGAAATAATATATATTTCTAAATTAATATATTATGTATTTCTAATTAATTTACTTACCTATAACTCACCATTATAAGATGCACAAGCATAACTTGAAAAGTGATTGCTTGAAGTTAATACGAAAGTATGAATGGGTTTGTACCTTGCATCAAGCTTGGCAAAACTGCTCACTAAAAGTACCCGACCGCTAAACCTTCAACATTTTTCCCTGGAGGTGGATGTGTTAATATTCTGTTCTACTTTTTTAGGTAAATTAATTGAAACTGAAGACCAACAAGAAGAAGGTTCCGACGGTGACAAAGGCAGTTCAAGCAAATCACAAAAAACGGAAGGAAAGGAGTCGGAAGCACCAACTCTCACATTAGTAAAACAAATGCCAACCGGTGACATAGTAGTGAAGCGAAACTATGCCGACTCTTCCGACACTATTCACTTGCGAAAAACTATAAGACTTTCAAGTGATGCTGAAAATAGATCTATGGTCCAAATAAAGCAAGAATTTATCAAGAAAGGTGATAGCGAAAATCAAATATTGATTCCTATTAAATTACATACCAGTGACTTAGTTAAAGACATTCAAAATACTTTAATAGTTAATAAGAATAATAAAACTTTGGGTGATAAAAAGCATGGTGTACATAATCAGAATGTATCAAATATGAACTGTATTCGACAAAACATTGGTGAAAGTGACAGCCATCATTCATTCCTGAAATCGAGAAGGGTAAACAAACTCGACGATGCGAATGAAACGTGTAAAAAATTCAAAAAGAATGAATGTTGAAACTTGTTGCCTGTCCATATACCATGTCTATTAAATTATTAATAATTTAATAAAGTGTATAGTTGTTTTATGGACTTGTAAATATTAGTAATTAATACTATTAACAATATGTATTTAATACTGTACCTATTTTATAATATAAAGATAATTGTAAAGATTTTAAATTTTACTTGTGTATCATATTAGCTTCCACGAAATACAAAACCGAAAGAAAATTAAAATATGACTTTCGTTTTGTGATTTTTTTTTTTTATTTAAATAAAGTATTTAATAAGCTCTTAGACGAAAAAAATTAAACGAAATGAATTAAATGTTCTATGATTATTAGTATTCCTATTGTAGGGCTATAACCATAATCCTAAGTCCTAAAAACCTTTCGAGAAGCGCGAACTCGACACTGTTGTACAGCGAGACGTCGAGCGATGTGCGAAGAGAGCGCGCGATGGTGTCCGTTACCCTGGCCAGATGTTGTCGAAAATGGTAATTTGAATCTTATAGATAATTAGATTTGCGGCTTCTGTAATTGTTGCGCACATTTTTAAATTTGTTGCGCTTATAGTTTTTTAATTATTTCACAAAAACATTTCCTGCTGCGGTAACGTTACCCTAGCCAGACCTTTTTCTTTCTAATGGGAATATTTAAATAAAAACTAGCTATAAAATTAGTTGTCTAGATGAAGTAAATGTTGTGCCTTATTTTGTATTCAAGTTTTCTTCGGTTGCGAAGTTATTCGAGATTTTGCTGGAGTAACGTTTCTGGTTTTGCTAGATCTTTGAAACGGTTAAACGGATTCTTATCATATTTTGTACATGACTTCTTAGGAACTAGTTTAAATTTGTTTTTCAATAAAAAAACCAAAATAATACATAGCTTAAAGGTTATTTCATTAAATAGAAAAACACTTCAATTGGTCCCAGCACTCTCAATAAGAGGTCTAAAGACTTACTTTAAACATTATTTTGAAGCTTGTAACTGCCTTCAAATGTATCTGAAGTTTCATTAGTATCCTGTAAGTATTTAACAAGTTATTATGATAGTCAGTTCCTCACGAGCACGGTCTTGATGCGCGCAGTGTTATTTGGCCACTGGATTGGATATATGAACTGAATGTTATGTCAATTATTAGTTTTTTAGTTCAGTTGTATAACAGTAAAATTTCAGCTCAGTACGTTGGATAATTAATGAGATAATACGATTAAAGTCATTAGGAAGTGAATGACCGTTGTAACCCGACCAAGTTTAGGTGGTTACGAAAAAGCGAAAACGCAGAACATTATACTATCTTTTGAAATGTTTAGTATAATACACCTTACAATTTCGGTACAGACGCGTACACTGTTAAATACACAATAATATAATAATATTTTCTGTACTATGAAAACATTATTATTATCTTCCAGTTGCACAGACATAACAAAAATCACCGATTTAACATGTAGTTCGGTGGGACGCGGGAGGGGTGGGGTGAAGGGATAATACATTGTTTGCATAACGCACTAAACATGCTCCATAATCACATAATTCATCTTGTATAGAGTGCGCGTGCGCTTCGGCAGTTCCGTTTCCTGTTTTTGCAAATATTTATCGAGTGCGTGAGAGCTATTTATAATAACAAGTGTGGCGAATTACTGCTGCTAATGTGGAGTGCTTCTATTGATGATCATATTAATTATGGTGCGGGCTGCTTGCTGAATTCACGAACAAGGTAAGCTTGCATAATGTAACTACAGAAATAGTGGCAATATTATTAATAATATGTAGACTGTTAGGTACTTATCTAAAACTGTATTTATTTTAATGCTTAATTATTTGATTTTAGAACCTTTCTTATTATTTTCTTTTTTTCTCGTACTTAGTTATTACCTGGACTGGAATTCTCAACAATGATAACGACATATTTATCCTTCGCTACATAGTACCTATAAAACAAAGTCGCTTTCCGTTTGTCGGTACCTGTTTGCTTAAATCTTTAAAACTACGCAACGGATACTGAAGCAGGTTTTTAATAGATTGATTCAAGTGGAAGGTTTTTGTGTAGTACATTGTCAACATATGACTTGAAACTTGATTAATGAAATTCATGACTTAGCGACCGATTTTTACCGTTACCGTTAGCAAAATTACTATGTGTAATTTTAATCTGTGATTGTTTTAAGTATAAATTTATTAATACTTTAAAAGTTCAATTGAAATGATTATTTTACCTGTAAATAAACATTTTTAATAATCATGTAGTTTTTTTTAAAACTTGTGTACATGTCTGTACTAAATTTGCAACACTATCCTACATATTTCAAAAGATAGTATAATGTTCTGCGTTTTCGCTTTTTCATAACCACCTAAACTTGGTCGGGTTACCACGGTCATTCACTTCCTAATGACTTTAATCGTATTATCTCATTAATTATCCAATGTACTGAGCTGAAATTTTACTGATATACAACTGAACTAAAAAACTAATAATTGACATAACATTCAGTTCATATATCCAATCCAGTGGCCAAATAACACCGCACGCATCAAGACCGTGCTCCTGAGGAACTGAATATCATCATAACTTGTTAAATACTTACAGGATACTAATGAAACTTCAGATACATTTGAAGGCAGTTACAAGCTTCAAAATAATGTTTAAAGTAAGTCTTTAGACCTCTTATTGAGAGTGCGGGGACCAATTGAAGTGTTTTTCTATTTAATGAAATAACCTTTAAGCTATGCATTATTTTGGTTTTTTTATTGAAAAACAAATTTAAACTAGTTCCTAAGAAGTCATGTACAAAATATGATAAGAATCCGTTTAACCGTTTCAAAGATCTAGCAAAACCAGAAACGTTACTCCAGCAAAATCTCGAATAACTTCGCAACCGAAGAAAACTTGAATACAAAATAAGGCACAACATTTACTTCATCTAGACAACTAATTTTATAGCTAGTTTTTATTTAAATATTCCCATTAGAAAGAAAAAGGTCTGGCTAGGGTAACGTTACCGCAGCAGGAAATGTTTTTGTGAAATAATTAAAAAACTATAAGCGCAACAAATTTAAAAATGTGCGCAACAATTACAGAAGCCGCAAATCTAATTATCTATAAGATTCAAATTACCATTTTCGACAACATCTGGCCAGGGTAACGGACACCGCGCGATGAGTAGTTCGCGTTATAGTGACGGGATATAAGCATTACATGTGGCAACACTAGCCCACCGTCCAGCAGTTCATGAAACCCCTTTCCAAGCTTTTCTTGACTCTGCTATAAAGCACCCAATACCCTGATTGCGGCAGCCGCCCGATACACTCCCTCATAAGTAGAATTCGCCGACAGAGGAATACTCTTACTATCCCCGACACGACGCCCTCCTCCAGGAGAGTAGTAAGGCCACCAGGATCCGCCCGCGGAACGCTCCGATCCTTGCTCGAGCCAACGACGCCTTTTTTTTTTTTCCCCGGGTGGAAAATCCTTATGGATGTCCGCCGCCCTGGGGCGGGCGACGGGGTCTGTCAGACTCTTAGGGTCAGCTCACACCGAGACGCGACGCGACGCGACGCTGCGCGCAAACTTTTAAAAGAGTGACTTAAAATATACTTTATTTTCTACACGAAAAGGTACACATTCCATTGTGAGAGTTCAGATTACGTTGCGCGGCGCAGCGCTGCGCAGCGCTGCGCCTCGCGGCGCATCGCGACGCAGCGGTACTTGCCGGTGCGCGCGGCGTGCGAGAGCGGCGCTGCGCAGCGCGGCGCCGCGAGGCGCAGCGCGACGCCGCGAGGCGCAGCGCGACGCAGCGCTGCGCCGCGCAACGTAATCTGAACTCTCACAATGGAATGTGTACCTTTTCGTGTAGAAAATAAAGTATATTTTAAGTCACTCTTTTAAAAGTTTGCGCGCAGCGTCGCGTCGCGTATACTATACTTCGCGTCGCGTATAATAATTACGAGAGCAACTTGAAAATGTGTTTTTTTGTTTATCGAAATATCTTAACGATGTTGGTGTCAAATGAAAGGTCTAGGTCTAAAACCATTTCTTCCGTTTGAATCATGTAAATCGGTCCACACGCTTAGGAGATAATTAAGAATTAGTATAGGGAAAATTTAAACAACCATAATTTTTTATGATTTTGTTCTACGTACTTTTTAATTAATGCAAAATGTGAAAATGATATTATTGTACTATGTAAGTTAATGAGGAATGTTAAATAAAGAGGTAGGTAGGTATCTAGGTAGTCTAAAGATTAAAGGTTTGTTTTCAATTGCTAATTACAAATGACGGACGTTAATATTCATTGTCTATCTACCTAGGTAATTGACCGTGTATTATATGTAATATTTACAAAGTTCAAAACCTACCCGATAAACCCATTTGTTCACTTATCTTATCCCACGCATTATTTTTTGCATTTCTATCACTATACTGTTTTGATGATACGTTATACAAACATTCGTAGCGCTGTACAAAAAAAATTAACTTTTCCTCGATCTCCATAATGCACCCGCCAAATATATACGTCGTTCTCATGCGCTTGCAAATGGTAGACTGCGGGTGGACGCGGGGCGGGGCGGGAGCACGTAGCGAATGTAGACAAGTCCCACTGCGCCGCGCGGCGTCTAGCTGCGCCGCGCGGCGCCGCGCTGCGCCGCGCTGCGCCGCGCGGCGTCGTGTTGCCAACGATTTTACGATGCGCCTCGCGGCGCAGCGCGGCGCCGCGCGGCGCAGCGCGGCGCAGCGCGAAATCACTGGCCTCTTCCAGCAGCGTCGCGTCGCGTCGCGTCTCGGTGTGAACTGACCCTTACTGACTAAAAACCACCCCAGTGTTCCATCTCACACCTACGGGAACGTAAGATCCTTCCGCAACCCCCGACTGGGAAAGTCCGTGTCCCTGGCGTGTAGTCGCTTGGTTCTTTAAGCCCTGGTTGGAGGCCTTAATTTATTGAGGCAAGTCCGGTTAAGCAGACGACAACCTCCTAGGGTTGAGCTGCGAGATGCCAATCATAAATAAGTGGCAGCACAAAATAATAACATGGTTAAATCGAACATCTGACGAGACAGTCGAGACACCGACAATGTAGAATGCTGCATCGGCTTCTAAAAAATGACGAATAAGTAATATCGAACGTGTCTTGCGTTACAAATATCTGCCTAATCGGGACAGGAAAATGTGATAGGTATGATCAAAAAAATATCACTGGCAGCCAGCATAGAAACCGTTTCGAGCTGTGCCGCTCATATTGCAAAAAAAAATGTGACCATGTAACGTGTAAAATGTGGTAACTATGTATTAGGCGTACCCGGACATAGTGTCCACTATAAAATTGTTCTTTTCCGTACGCTATAAAGAGATTCGAAAATTTAATTACTTTAAAAATTGTAATGGTTAATGGTCACTGTTCTAACAAAACCTAACCCAAATGATTCACCAACATAGAGGGGACTGGCACTCCGCTCCGCTCCCGCCTGAACCTTCAAACCTTTTTTTTTTGGGGTGGAAAATCATGGATGTCCGTCGCTCTGGGGCGGGCGGCGGAATCTGTCAGACTCTTACTGACTAAAAACCACCTCAGTGTTCCATCCCTCACCTACGCCGGGGGTCATCGGGGGGGGAGCACGGGCTCCTAAATCACCATGTACGCACGGCTACACATCAAGCTATACATAACCAGTATAAGCTGACTTCTGATTGTACGAAAAACCTATACAATGCGAGGTCAGCTAAAACTGGAAATGTATAGCTTGATGTGTAGCCGTGTGTACAGACGCCAGCACATCAAGCTACTACAATCTGTCAAATTTCATCAATAGACTTTCAATTATATCGCTAAAGCATTAGGTTCAAGGTTGATGGGGAAAATTTGACAGTTTCGAGTAGCTTAACCTGCTGGCGTCTGTACATACCTACATAATTACCAACTTTTCTATCGGCCTATATTAAACATATTAGTACTTAGGTACTTTTATAAATTATCAACTTATTTAAACTTACCTTCATATTCTAGAAAAAAATCTTTTATTTCTCTCCACAACCTTTTGATGTTTTTTTGGGGATGTTTTGACATCCATAATGGCGGTCGATTTAAAATTTCCGAAATCAATAGTTCGCAGTTTAGTTTCCGCTTAAAATATTGCAAGGGCGCAAGAATGAATCGTCTACAATTATTTAATAGTTCAGCCGCCGCTGAGTTTGCCGCTGCTCTGCCGCTGTCCGTACCGCTCTGAGTCGTGCAATCACTCGCCCGTACAAGCCGTGTTCAAGCCGCGTCCCGAGCTGCGCGCCGCTGCTGCCGCGAAACGCTCGGCAAATACCGCTACGGCGGAGTATTCTTGCGCATAAGATGTCTAGTTATTTTACTTCTGAAGAGATTTGTGATAATTTGAATTTTAAGAATTACCTACATTACATAATTATAAATGTCACTTCAACATCCGTCTTTTATTTTTTCAATTTATTCGAATCAATCGGGAAACACAAGATAAGAATCTCAAAACAAAACCAAAATGCTTACCTAACTGAACTGAAAACCCAGTTCTAGCAGATGATAAATAGTATACACCTAAGTATAACCACCGGTGTGCGGCTGCACTTCGTTCTAGCCGCTATGATGAAGGCTAAACCTAGTTCTAACCGAAGATAAGTAGGATACATCTATGTTTAAACGCATGTGGCCGGCTGCACCTAGTTGTAGCCGGCTAAAACTAGGTGGCTACACCTAGTTTTAGCCACTTTAGTGCACTTCGGCTATTA
Organism: Apamea monoglypha; assembly: GCA_911387795.2. Classification (NCBI taxonomy): domain Eukaryota; kingdom Metazoa; phylum Arthropoda; class Insecta; order Lepidoptera; family Noctuidae; genus Apamea; species Apamea monoglypha. The sequence continues at coordinate 10,897,367 of OU426918.1, forward strand.
GCCGTACATGTATATTTGTTTTTACCGCTGGACTGGCCACTCATAGCGGCAAGGTCTTGGCCAGGCCGTTAGAATTGCTGTAGGTAACTGTTTTTGTTTTTCTTCTATAAAAATCGGTTATACTTACATTTTTTTACAAATTCTACTATTTTTCGGTTCATGGTTGCTAAGTTTTGCACGTATCTTTTTGTCCTTCAAGCAAGCAACTATTCAAATTTCAATTTTGCCTGGCGATTACCTTGCCAGTCTCATTTCACTTTACCGGTCTTTTCCTCGACATAAACAATTATTTGCGTTGAGAAATGCGGTAAGTAGGTATCGCCTATTGTGTTTCTAATTGCGGCCGGTAAGTTTGACTCCGACAATACTGCGCACCATTCGTATCTAGCAAACCGCGACCGTGAAATTTTGATAATTTGTCAAAGATCCATCTTAGGTAGTGCAGGTTCAAAGTGCCCATTTCCAAACTACACGAAATAAAACTGTAGCGGTATCTACAACGCCACATGCGAACAACGCGTCATACTGACGGCACGCAAATCCTGCATCTCGCAAGCAGCGACCGCGCAATTAGCATAGACTGATACAATTTCCCAACATCAGTCGTTGGGCAATTGCCCGTCAGACACAACACCAGTCTGGTCGGAGGATCCTCCCTTTTCTATGGAGGATGAGTGAACTTTACACCCTGTTCCTCATGCCTCTAAACTGGTGACCCCGAGTATGAACGTCAGCGCAACCTTCATGCAAATACTTCAGCGTGACGTCATCATCATCACTCCCGCAAGCTTTAGCGGTGAGTCACCCAGCCAGCCAGCACCCACAGCTTCAACGGGTATCCTGACCACCACCATGCAGCGTCCGTGCACACCTGGTCATCACCCTCAGCCTCATTAGGAACCTCGGCACAGCACACTGCACTTTCGGCCGGTCAACAAGCAGAGCACCCTCTCCTGGTCGACGCAGCAGCCAGCCTCAACCCGCCGCTGTACGACATCCGACGCACTGGAGTATAACACAGCGCCACCCCAACTCACTGGGGACATCTCCGCCGACAGTTCCTACTCACCGTGAACTATGCGGCAATCGGTTCCGACTCACTGGAACCTCAGCTGGTCTAGCATGCATCGCAAAATACTTGTATCTTGCGATGCTTGCTAGACCAGCTCAGCCTGCTATCGACCTTCGGTCTCCGAAGGGGAGGGGAGTGATGTAGCGGTATCTACGACGCTACATGCGAACAACGCGTCATACTGAAGGCACGCAAATCCTGCATCTCGCAAGCAGAGTTTACCGCGCAATTAGCATATATATACATACTTCCCAACATCAATCGTTGGGCAATTGCCCGCCAGACCCAACACCTGTCTGGTCGAAGGATCCTCCCTTTTCTATAGAGGATGAGTGAACTTTACACCCTGTTCCTCCATACCTTTATAAAACCGTTAAAACCGTAGATATTATTTCGATGGTTAAAACGTTCGAAGCCGATTCGGTATACCATACTTTAGCGCTACGTGTATTCTCAAATAGTTTTGGCGTTTTACACACATATAGGTAAGACGCCAGCAGGTCAAGCTACCCGAAACTGTCAAATTTTCCCAATCAACCTTGAACCTTAATGCTTTAGCGATAAAGTTGAAAATCTATTAAAGAAATTTGACAGATTGTAGTAACTTGATGTGCTGGCGTCCGTACGTGTTGTTACGTATTTATGCTACTACTTGTTCCACAGTTGATTACACATGTATGTATTTGGTGTTTTCATCAATAATGCTGAACTGTCTACAGTAATTTATTTATGCTCGTGACCACTGCACGCACTCACGCTACCCACGCACGCACCGCCGCGCGCCGCACCGCTGCTGCACGTTACCTTTTTACAAGTCAGTCAATATTGTAATCTCATTACATTTAATTTCTTAACTCAAAAGGCATATTATTCCATTAATGAATACCTAGAAGATAATGCAAGATATGTGAATAAATATGTGCGGTAATAATCATTCTAAACAAATTTTGTACGTAACATTTTAAGTTTGATAGAGGATATGCAGTTAACTTTGCTAACTTGTCATTTAAATTTTAACAAAAAATATACAGCCTTATTCATAAAAATCTCGCTAATCACTCATTAGCGACTGTTTAGCTTAGCAATTAGTTAGCTCTTAATCAATGCTTAACTTTTCTTTATTCATAAACGCTAGTTAGCAGGTGATTAGTTGCGAAACGAAATAGAGGTGAAATTATGCGTTCGGCACAGATTATAATCAAAATAGTTGACTAAAAAACGGAATTTTTAGAATAAACTTGTCAAAACAACGATTTTTTATCTGTCGTGACCATGTCGTGACTTTGGCAGATAAAAGTCAGAAATTTCATCGGTTATTTAGAATATAAATAAAATAATGTATTATGTTTAAATCTTTGTGTTTGCGATGTTAGCAATGAAAATAATAAGCTGCAATAATTGGAGTAAACAGAAAAAGGTATTTATCTCTGAATTTATATCTACCTACTAATATAAACTGACCAAATTAATGTTAAAGCAGTTGCCGATAATAGCTATGTATTTTCATGCCCTCTAGGCTTGTTAACATGAATTTACTCTTTTAGGTATGTAAGTGGGTACTTGTGTCTATATTATATTACTTCCTACTGCTTTTGTAACGGGATTTCGGTGTCTTTTAGTAATAATTATTATACTTGTTTACAGATACAAGTTTGAATGCTGCTGCTATGAAAGCCACTATTAATACCTAGCACCAATACTATTCAACCTCACAAAGACGGCGAGCCCGCTAGGAATGCTTAACACGGTCTACCAAGCGGAGTGTGTGGGTATAATATAATACAAGCGGCCCATGCCATAGCAGCCAGGAGGATTACGGACACTCATGTTCGTATAATCTCTGACAGCGCATCGGTCCTCCAATCCCTGAAGAAGGGATGTATCACATCGCATCTAATATTAGAATGTCACAAGGCGCTTGAACAGGTGACTTTATCAAGCCGCACCACAGTGACACTACAATGGATAAAAGGACACAGTGAATCACTAGGTAACGATGCGGCTGACGAGCTGGCCAGAAGGGCATCCAGCACGTCAGTCTATGGTCCAGAACCAGTCGTGCCCATCCCCTTTAATCAGCTACGCAGGTGGCTACAGGAGCACACCCATACACAAGCGGAGAACTGGTGGTCCTCGTCACCGGGCTGCAGGCAGTCCAAGGAGGCCATGCCATTACTAGATGGCAAACTAACGAAAAGACTACTACGCCTCGATAGGAAAAGCCTGCGAATAGTGACGGGGACCAACAAGGGGCACTGCTCACTAAACAAACATTTTCACACGATAGGTATAACGGACAGCCCCCTGTGCAGAGCCTTCATGGAGGCTGATGAAACTGTCGCGCATGTGCTCTTTCAGTGCACAGGCATCACCCAGATTAGGTCAGAAACCCTCGGAACACCCAGATCATACACAGATGTTCTTAACAGACCAGGAGACCTAATAAGCTTCTGGAGGGAGGTGGGCTGGTTGGAATAACCACCGACGGCCGCCATGGCCCACGTACAATGGTCAACCTGAAGGACTAAGTGCAGAAACCAATCCCATAACAACAACAACAATACCTAGCACCAATACTATTCAACCTCACAAAGACGGCGAGGGAGGAGACCATGCCATGTGAAAAATATGAGGAATGAGAGTGGCATGGAGTTGGAGTAAAAGTATTGGAAAACAAAAACAATGAATGTAGAACAAAAATGTAGTTTTATTTATATCAAAATAAATGATTTCTACAAAATGTCTCTTATTGATTGTGTGTGACAGCCACAATGTAGCTTTTCTTTAGTTCTGTACCTTAGAACTGGCGTCATAAGATAACACAAGGGCACATGGGATAACATATTGAATAATCACTATTTGTGATGAGCTTCTTCACGAACTCATTCTCTTGAAACCTCCTAAGCACCTACTGAGCCACGTCATTGAGCTTTCCCTATAAATCCTTTCATCATGTGTAGGTACTCGGAATGAACAATATGTAATAGGTAACAATTCTCGTAGCGGTTTTGTTCGAGCTTTGTAGGTCTTCCTTTTTTTACTTCCCTCTGTCATTCAAAATTGTATAACTCTGCTACATCGTTTTGGAAATCCAGAAAAGATTGTCGAAATCCATATTTACGCACTACCTACTCGATACTTATTCTTTTTTATTCTTCTTCTTTAAACTATGAACAAAATAACATCGAAATGCAATGATCCGATCAGCTGTTTCAAATAAAATCCGCCATGTTGCCTCTTAGCATCCTCTTAGCAGTGGTCCGGCGGTGTTTAAATTTGACAGCTACTAATCAATTGCTTAGCATCCTCTTAGCGCTAAATAGCTATTATGAATAAGAATTTTGCTAATCAGTTGCTTAGCAATTGATTAAAGTTTTATGAATAAGACCGATTAGGTTTAATTGTAACTTCGTAAGCTTTATCGCAATTTCCTTACTTGATATGTGTACGCTGTTAACGGCAAAACATAGGGATCCTATTCTATTTCAAACACCTATGTTTTACAAATAAAAACTGATAATGACTTTGACTTCTTATTAAAATTTTCGAAAATGCGTGCCTGGTTAACAAAAATGATTTGTGCGGGATTAGACCATGGAATTAGTATGTACTACATAGAGGTGGCTTAACGTCATAACTACATGGTAGCACCATTCTATAAAATGTACTCCGTTTGACAGTGACAAGTGACAACGGCAAGTCAGGACAGCCCATATTAGATTATAGATATATTATATATATCGAGGGGTCGAGGCAGAAAGCCGGAAATCACTGGCATTATTTTTAAATAAAAATAGTTTTTGAATCATATTATTATCACATATGGCTTCCAATGACAAAGTGGATATCGGGTTCTTAGAGGAAAAGAACAGTTGGCTATTACACCCAAAGTTCTTTCCAAGCAAAGTAGGAGGAAAACCAGCATGGTTAGATCTAAAAGACTTGCCAAGCCCAAATGAACTACTTTGCAAAAAATGCAACGACCCATTGGTGTTCCTGTGTCAGGTATATTTTTTAAATCTAACATTATTATGGTCACCATATGTTTTGATACTACAAAACAAACAATGTAAACATAGGTTATAATAAAATTATTCTTTGCTTTTTTTAACATTTCAGATTTATGCACCATACGAAGACAACAATACAGCTTTCCACAGGACAATGTTTTTATTTGTATGCAGAAATGGATCATGTTGTCAAACCAACAGTTCAGATAGTTTCATTGTGTTGCGCTGTCAGCTTCCAAGGAAGAATGATTTTTATTCTTTTGAACCATATGAAGAAATAGAAACTGAAGTATGGTTTACAATAGACCTGTTTTACCACCTCCGGATAACTTGTGCTCATGTTACCTGGTAGACAATTTCGTAAAAATTCTGTTGCTATCCGGACGGCAGGAAACAAATTATTACTTAATCATTATTGAGTACCCATGTATCTTTATTTCCCTTGTATTATTGCAGGATTTCCCAATGGATGAGTGGCCCAATCTATGTAACCTCTGTGGTTGTAAAGGACCTTCACATTGTTCAAAATGTAAGAAGACTTATTATTGCAGTCGTAAACATCAAATCCTAGACTGGCAAAAAGGTCACAAGCAAATGTGTCCAGAATTACAGGTGTGACATCTTCAAATCTCTAATGTATCCATTATTATTCAGAAGAAAAAACTGAAATGAACTAGTATTAGTATTATTATCAGTAATCTATATGTTGCAGACAGCTGACAGCAAACCTAACAATTTTATAGTCACAGATGCAGGGAAATCTGTTCTGTTTAAGGAATGGGAACTTATAGTCGATGAAGAAGATGAGGTACTATTATTTATTCATTAAACTAATTAGTTAATTAATTTTACCAGTGGAATAGACACATTTAAAATTACGTAAATATTTTTCAGGAGGATTCTAAAGATGTGGATGTTGGTGAAGAAATGGATAAGTTGAGAAAACTGATGGAAGAGAAAAAAGCTGGTACATTAAGTAATGTTAGTGAGGATGAATTGGAACAGTACACTAAAACAATGCCTGAAGACAAAGTCTTTAATAAATTCAACAAAAGGGTAGCTAGGCATCCAGACCAAGTATTGAGGTATGATAGAGGAGGTCAACCTCTCTGGATTACTGGTAACTCTGGTGACAGTATTGTGAATGTGCCTAACTGTCAATACTGTAATGGGGAAAGGCAATTTGAATTCCAAGTAAGTTTTACATTTACTGGAAGAGCAGTATAGTACTTAGTTATACAAAATAGTGTAAAACATTTTAAAAGATGAACGGTTGAGTTTCTTGCCCATTCTTCTCCATACGAAAACTACCTTTTGGAAGGGGCCGCTAGAATCAATTCTATTTTATTGTACATTTTGATGTTCAAAAATGCCTTTTATGTGCCTATTTAAAATAAATGCTTTGACTTTGTTGCAACCACCCCACTTTTGGGGACTAAAATTAATGAAGGTCTTTAATTAAAGTTCAAAACATTGCAATAGTTTTCTTCCTTTAAATAATTTGGATGTGTTGTGTTTTGTATGTGTTTACTAACTAGCAAGTTCTGTTTTAGATAATGCCACAACTTCTCAACTTCATTGGTGTTGGTATAGAACTCAATAGCATTGACTGGGGAGTACTTGTCGTGTACACTTGTAAATCAAGTTGTAATCAAGGACCAGCATACAAAGAGGAAGTCATTATAAAACAAGATTTGTCAAGTTAAATATTATACTTAAATAAAGTTAAAGCTACACATTATTATTTTCCCTTCACAGGCGGCTTCCCATAGTCTTCTGATAAGTAGGTCATTAGGTCATTCAGTCCTGTGAACTCGGTTCTTGATGTTGGTGGGTTATTCTTTGGTAAAACAGGTAACATTTCACCCATTTTTATTCTAAACTCCATTAGCTACAAATAGAAACAAATAATTAATTTCACCTATTTTTATTCTAAACTCCATTAGCTACAAATAGAAATAAATAATTAATGAACCAGTCAACCAGTAGAGTAAGTAGGTAGTTATAGTTTTGGTAAATTAATAATTTATGGTCACTTACATTTTTAGCACCAGATAGTTTCCATATCCCATAGCATATTAATGTAGTGCCTGTTATAGCGTAAACAGTGCCCCAGCCAAGAGCCCTTAACGCAAGAATAGCACCGGCATCTGCTAACTCAGGACTGCCGTGTAAGCCTTGGATAAATAATAAGATGATAAAAAAAACAACAAAATCATGATGTTGATCACTGGAAGTAAAGTAAAAAAGGTGAACCATTATTACCCTTGTTAAAGTATTTAGGATCTGTTTTTTTGGCAGTAGCTACTGTTGCACCAAATCCTACGAAAGCAGAAATCCCAGCAACTGTTGCCAAAAATGAGCCAGCTGTAAATTGAAACAAACAAACAATTTCTTTTCTGATTTTTTGTTAATGAATATATGTTTTAATTTAAACTCGATTTGCATCTGCTTCTGTAAGCAAAAGCTTCACTTTAATGAAGCAGTTGGTGAGAAGCATGTAGTATGTACAGAGTAAAGGTTATACTAAAACTGTTACATAATTCGTGCAAATTGTTGAGGTCTACTTAACTTTTATTCGGTGGAGGCGTTCTTCTTTCTCCATGGTATCCATTGTTTTATTTTTTTATTTATATTTTCTTTTTACCGCGATCTTCGAAGTTCCCTTATGTCATTCTGTCACGGATTTAGGATTATGTCATTGTCATATGGCATGTCAAATGTTAAGTTTAATGTCAACCACTATGGAATTAGTATGTACTATGTAACACCACAGACTCAAAATGACAACACACGTTAGGGTATATTTGGTATGTACGGACGACAGCAGGTCAAGCTACCCGAAACTGTCAAATTTTCCCAATTAACCTTGAACCTTAATGCTTTAGCGATAAAGTTGAAAATCTATTAAAGAGATTTGACAGATTGTAGTAACTTGATGTGCTGGCGTCCGTACAGACCAAGGTTCAAGGTTGATTGGGAAAATTTGACAGTTTCGGGTAGCTTGAGCTGCTGGCGTCTGTACATACATACATACAATATAACTCGGAACGGACAAGAAATTCGAATTAGGCGCCATAGTAACTTCTATTCAGTTTAAAAAAAGCTATCCACCGGTGTATTTCACATGGCTAATGGAGGGTGGTACCAAAATAAGCATCATCCTTTGCCTATCTGAATTCGGAAAATGAATGCTCGGGATATTCAAAATCAACTTGGCTCCAACCAACTAACGCTCGATAACCGCCAGCAGTCAGATTGTTACTAATCATTCAGTACCGAAAAAAAGCAGCAAGGTGGGCGACGTATATAGCAAATAGAAAACAATTCTTAAGGTTCTAGAGTTGTATTGGCATCTGTATAGAAACTACCATTCATTAGAAACAGCGAAGGCTGTGACTTGTGATAAAAAAAGAAAAGAAAAAAACGCGATAACATAACAAGAGTGAGCGTAGCGAGCTTGAAAATTATTGCACCCACGGGCTTATTTATAAACGATGATTAAAGTGACTTCTACACGTCCAAAATGTGTGGTGAAACTGTCGCTGATCACTACGGTTAGTCTCAGATAGGTAAAATATTCTTTTGAAAATTTAAGAAATTTTAATATGAGTTACTTTGTCCTCCGTGAGGAAACCGGCATGTCCTAAACCAAAAAATTCGAAGACATGACATCTGCCAAGCCGCACTGGGCCCGCGTGGTGGATTACGGCCCACTCCGTCTCACCTTGAGGAAGCCTGTGTCTCAGCAGTGGGAACATTATAGGCTGATTATATACTTTGTCAGCCTGTGTAGAAAAAAGTTTGAAAACGAAGAAAATGTATGATGGAAGAGCGGGCGAAGCGAGCTCGCAAATTTCAGCATTACGTTTGTATTTTGCTCCCCCCTTTCACGTATGTCTTCAACTACGAACTGCCTCTCTGATCTCTTTAAGATTTGATTAAAAAGTACTTCTCGAGATTTGGGGGCTTACTACCAGCTCTTATAGCAGGGCAGAAGCTGAACTGCTTTTTTGTTTTATGACTAATAAGTACAGACGCCAGCACATCAAGCTACTACAATCTGTCAAATTTCTTTAATAGATTTTCAACTTTATCGGTAAAACATTAGGGTTCAAGGTTGATTGAGAATATTTGACAGTTTCGGGTAACTTGACCTGCTGGCGTCTGTACGCCACCGGCCGCCTACGCTGGCCGGGAGTCGGTTGGTGACTCCCGACGTCCAGGGCGTCTCCTGCGGCGACTAGGGGCCTGAGGGCGCAGATATTGCCTCTCCCTCACGCGCTCCGCCTCCTCCTTTGCGAGCATTACTGCTTCGCAGAAGGAGGTGAGAGCTTCCCATGCACTCTCGCTCTGTACCATGGCCTGGACCAGGGCTGGACGCGAGAGATCGCCGCCACCGATCGCCGCCACGAGGATGCGGCGGTGCTCCGCCCAAGCCGGGCAGACCTCCAACGTATGCTCCACCGTGTCCTCCAGGCGATCCACACAGTGGTGACACTCTGGCGTTTCCTCCCGCCTTATCCTGAACAGGAATCTTTCGAAACAACCGTGTCCGGTGAGGACCTGCGTCAGGCGGAAGGTGAGGGTGCGTGGCGTCTCTCCAGCCAGTCCTCAAAGAGGGGACTTATCGCCGCAATTGTGGCGTACCCAGCACTGGGTTGCGACAATCGCACTCTCCATGTTGCCTTGAGATCCCGCCGGAGCTCTGTCCGCTGTACCGTGATTTCTCGCGGCAGCGGAGTTACGCCCCGGCGTTTTGCCTCCTCTCGCCACTCCCATATGTGGGCGAGGGCTTTTGCTTCCAGATCCCATGGCGGCAATCCGGCAAGGAGGCTCGCCGCCTCAACGAAGACCGTGCGGTATTCTTGGATCAGCCGGACGGCCATGACCCTTTGGGACGCGTTCAACCGGCGGACTGGTCGCCGAACAAGGAACGTTTTAAGACCCCCTCAGACGCGAGGCTGTCGGCAGTCACCGACGCGTCGCCTACTTCTGCCCTAACGCCACCACTGGACTTGTGCCATTAATATCCTATTAAACACTGGATTGCGGGACATGGTATTAGTATGTACTTAATTTTGAGCATTGAGCTAAGTTAATGTTCTTGTGAAATTGTCACTGACAGTCACTGTCAGTGTCAAGCGTTATTAATGTTTATCTTTATTTCTATTATTTTGATATTTTCTAGGTTAGGTTCTCGTGACCACTTGACCAGACTACGCACAAATTCCTATAAAAATGAAAAATAAAACAAATATCATGGACTTATTTGGCGAGGCCGAGTCTAATCAGAGCTATGTTAAAGTTTGTGCACCAATGGTCAGATATAGTAAAGTGCAATTCAGAACTCTTGTGAAAAAGTAAGTTAATTGTGTATAACGTGTGGAACAAATTCAAGTATTTTGAAAGTTATACTAGTAGAAATGCATGTTAAGTTATGAAAAAAGGAAGGTCGCAATATATATATCTTTATGCTATTTGTTTCAGCTATGGGGTAGACTTATGCTTTTCGCCCATGATATTAGCGGATTCTTTCTGTCAACATTCAAAGGCTCGTTTCAGTGAGTTTGCAACTACAGTCAATGATACCCCTTTGATTGTACAGTTTGCAGCTAATAATCGTGATGACTTTGTAGATGCCTCCAAACTGATTTATGCATATGCAGATGGTGTGGATTTGAACTGTGGTTGCCCACAAAAATGGGCTATGAAGGATGGTTATGGGTGTGCACTTTTATCAAAACCAGAAATAATACATGACCTAGTAAAAGGTATTAGAAACAGTTTGCCTAATAACTTTAGTGTATCTGTTAAAATAAGGATACTGAAAGAATTAAATCGGACCATTGAAATGTGTCAGCAGTTAGAAAAGTGTGGAGTAAGTTTCTTGACAGTTCATGGAAGGACACCGACACAGAAAAGTGGTGACAAAGTAAATGCCGTTGCTTTACATGATGTAGTTGCTTCAGTACAAATACCCATAATTGCAAATGGTGGGATAAAGACACTGGAGGATGCAGATGATTTGCACAACCAAGTGAAATGTAGTGGTGTGATGGCTGCCAGTGGCCTTCTTACAAATCCAGGACTGTTCAGTGGTGCAGCAAGGACTCCATTAAGTTGTGTAAAAATGTGGATGGACATGAAAGATAAAGAAAGTAATAAAATAACATTTCAGTGTTATCATCACCATTTAGTTTTTATGTTAGAAAAAGTGTTGACAAAACAAGAAAAACTAGTGTTCAATCATCTAAGTACATTTGAAACTGTTGATAAGTTTTTAAATGAATATTTAATTAATTCTGTAGATGATAGTATAGAGTGTAAGTTTAATCTATATGAATTTATTGATTGTGAATTTGCAGATGAATTAACACTTAAACATTCCAGTAAGTGTAGGGGTTGTGGTAAAAGTGTGTGTTATTGTATTTGTTATAAATATGATTCTAGTACAACAGATGGAAATTATTTTGTATCTTGTGTAAAAGATGATGATTCACTTGACTTAAATATTTTTGATGAAACTTGTTAAATAGTTCTGTTTTTTTATAATATATATTTAAATATTTATTTTATTAAACAAATATTTGATTTATTTTATCTTTTTCATTTACTAAAAGAAGTATGTATTTGGAATCTATCTGGGTAATTAAATCATCATCATCACCTGCCTAGCCTTTTCCCAACTATGTTGGGGTCAGCTTCCAGTCTAATTGGATGCAGCTGAATTCAAGTATTTTACATGGAGTGACAATCCAGTTACTCGTTAATAAGATACCCTTTTCCAGACTTTTGGGCTTCTGATGACCAAAAGCCGGGACCAACGACTTAACGTGCTTTCCGGGGCACGGAGGGGTCTCGGTATGTAAAGATGGTCACCCATCCACGGACCAACCGCGGCAAGCGTAGCTTAACCTGGTCGATCGATCTGTGCCAGTTATTATTTAGCTAGAATTCCTCAGGGTATTACTCTTGTTCCCATTTTGCTTACTTTACACAACATACTGGTGTGTTCGGCATATACAAAACTTTATCATTTTCTGTTTTTATATACTCAATTTTTTTACACTTTCGTTTGGTCTATTCTCTGTAAGTCTATTGCTACTATAAATACATGTAACAGTTTGATCAACAAACATAACTATTCCGATTTGTAGCATTATTTAAAGTTTTAAATGCTCATAGTATAAAATCAGCCTTTTGAACTTATCATGTATGTCGCTGCCAACTAGTTTAATTAGCCTCTCAGTTAACAGCCTAGCCTTCTTACTTAACGGCGCCGAGCAACTAGCGGCCAGAAAGATATTCAGCCAATGCGTCTATAGTGACTGGCTGATGCCTTTAATACAATAGGGTGAATGTGATTATGTGACGAAAATGTTGATATAAGCAGTTAGGTAAATAGTTCGCCAGTTCATAGTCAGGGTAGTTCATAGGGTCAGTTTGTACAGGTTTTCAAAAAAATCACTTCTCCCGAAAGTGTCTCTTACCTACGCAGCCCTCCACGAGCAGATGTTCTTGTAATCGCAACCAAAAGAACCCAAAATATCGCGTAATCAAGCTGCAAAGTACCTATTTCAAGAAGTAAAAGACATTCATGACGAAATAGATAAAACGTAGATAACTGACGAACACCCTAATTGTGTAACACACTATCAATCTCAATCTGGATCATTTTGAAGGATATTGCTAATCCATTGGTTCATATGTTCGAAAAATTTGTCTGCTCAACAACGTAGGTAAATAACGCAATTAATATTGTTGAACTGTCAAAATTAAAGCCGCATACCGCGGTAAATTAAGTAGGATGTGTTCCGACGAAGAAAAGGTAACATACAACTTTACAGGTTAATCGTTATGGCTAGAAACTATTGATGAAAAAGGGTCCTAAGTAAATATTATATCACAAGATCAGGAAACGGTTACTGGAAGCCGATCTCAAATATAGAAGTAGATATAAAAAAACCGTTCCTCACCGAGACACTAAACACTTTTATTTATAAAAAAAACTAGTTTTTGCCTGTGACTTCGTCCGCGTGTTATAACATAAGTATCCATATTTATAATTTTTAAATCGGATGAGTAATTTCATACTACGACGAGTAATCATTAATGAGAAATTACCTGCTATATCCAAACTTACACAACTTAACCTCTTTTTAATATTACTGTACAAAAAAAAAAAATAGGAAAGTAGGTATTAAACCGTCTGAGTTTGAGTTTTTTTTGTGCCTACTCGATAAATGGCGTTACGCAAATGACGCGATCGCGATATCACCTGGGTTAGGACATAGGATGCTTTTTATCCCGGTAGTACGTTCCCGTGGAATAATTTCAGACATCCACACAGGCGAAACCGCGGACAAAAGCTAGTCTGGAATAAATCTAGTTGATGGAGGTAAAGGTATGTTTTGGAAATCAGCAAAATCGTATCGTAAAAACTTTAAAGACGAAAGGTATTTCTGATGTCTTCTCAACTTTGAACATGGAAAAATAATCGTATAGCGGGTCCGACTCACTCTTTGTCGGGTTTTCTTTTAAACTTTGCCTTAGGTACACTAGAAATTTCTCCTGCGTCGTGGATGCGTTTATAGTCAACCAAGACAATTCGTTTGCTTACCATCTCAGATACCACGTTCGTCCATAGGGTCAAATTGCATGTCAGTACACCCTTACTGCGACGAAATAAAAGACGCTATCAAAGTTAAATAAAATCACACCAAAGACGAGCAGCTGTGAATTGTACAGACGCCAGCAGGTCAAGCTACCCGAAACTGTCAAATTTTCCCAATCAACCTTGAACCTTAATGCTTTATCGATAAAGTTGAAAATCTATTAAAGAAATTTGACAGATTGTAGTAACTTGATGTGCTGGCGTCCGTACATATATATCGTGTACAGATACGTCGTCGGTCATGTCGTGGCATCGACCATCGTGGTCGTCATATTGTGTGTGTGACGACACGACTGACAGTTATTTATCTACTTAATTTGGTCTTTTTTGGTAGTAACACAAGTCTCACATTTAAACACAACTAGGCAAACTTTAGAAGAGTCGTACCTAAATCGCGAGCTCTGTCAATCCTTGCGCCATTGCGCCAGCACCTTAATTGCGTAACACACGTTGCTAATCCATTGCTTCATTATGTCCAAAAAATTTGTCTGCTCAACAATGTAAATAATAAAAATGAATGTTGTAGAACTGTCAAAATGAAAGCCATTACTACTAATAAGGCCGATTATATCCGTGGAATAAAATTGACGTCTTACAGTTCTAGTATGGTTTCAGTTCTAGTAGGTAGTTTTGAGTTTTTGACTGTTTTTTGTTAAAAATTCAAAATTTATTCTCTGGATATCAGACTTCTTCTAGGTATAAAGTTTGGTGAGATTCGTCCTTAGTGTGTTACGCAATTACCCCGCAGGTCCGACTTATCTTTGCTTACAATAAGTTTATCAATACCATTTTTACCCCACCCAAAAAAGGAGAGTTATGTTTTAGAAGTTCAAATTGATGAACCTCATTGTAGATTTACACCCCCGTTAGGTACTTTACATTTAGGAAATTATGATAAGGCGGAGAGTGACAAACAGGCCGTCAAAATATTTTATTTTCCAAAGTTTAATTATATTTACCTACCTACCCATGTTATGTGAAAAAGGTAGGTCAGGCGGGTCACAGTTAGCTGGAATAGCCTTTCTAATTTAGATTTTATCTTTCCTCCTACTTAATCAGACGAAAAATAATTCCGAGAATTTGTGTAGGTAAGTTACTTCGGGTTTTAATTGCTGAGTTAAGTTACAATTACAAGTTTACGTGTAACACTGAGTGTGTAAACCGCCTATTAGAGAGCACATTAAGTCAAACATTACTACACTTATAAAAAGAAACGGTGACAATGAGAATATTAGATGAGCGTGACTTTAAGTTAAACATAATAATTATACCACTTTTAGGCATTATTCACGTTAGAAGTATTAATACTTGCTAGATTGAGAGCAGTGGTGGCCTAGTGGTAACAGCCGCGACTTACGAGTTGTAGATCGTAGGTTCGAACCCAGACAGGCGCTTTACTTTGCGTACGTTATTTCATCACCACTACTCTCAAAAAGGGGAAGGAAAACATCACGAGGAAACCGGCATGTCCTAGAACCAAAAATTCGAAGACATGTGACATCTACTAACCCGCGCTGGGTCCGCGTGGTGGATTACGGCCCACTCCCTCTCACCCTGAGGAGGCCTGTGTCTCAGCAGTGGGAACATTATAGGCTGATTATTATGACAAATATTTTTACACTTTAGCCCACATTAGGAATTCCGCCTGTAATTGCCTATCGTGGGTGCGTAAACAAATAGGTAGGTAGGAGCTACCTACCTAAATCTCACATTTTTACTTACTATCATCCTGACCGCTGTGGTCTTTGTTGCACCACTTCTTCTCAGCAAAGTGGTGAAGGGCGGGCACAGCTTAGGCTGTCTTAAGTAATTTTGACGTTCAAAAAGCGCTGATTTGAGCCTAATTTGAATAAAGATTTTTATGTTGAGAGCCGGAAGAAAGCTATTTAAAGGCTGTATGAATACTTAATTTTATTTGATTCGAGGTGGCGCAGGTAAATAGTAGACATCTGTCTGAAACTTGGGTGAATACTGCCCAGGTTCCCTACTTGAAATGGAATGTCGTTTGATCGAATAACAAATGCTTGAAAACTTAATAGGTAGGTACTTGAAATCGATAAATTTAAATTATGAGCGTGACAGTTCACTACTTCAATGAATCAAAGTCTCAGATATCTCAGACCTCCACCGTGTGCTCCACCGTGTCCTCTGGGCGATCCTGGCAATGGTGACACCCGGGCGTTTCCTCCCGCATAATGATGTGCAGGAACATCCCGAAACTTCCGTGTCTGTGGAGGACCTGCGTCAGGCGGTATGTGAGGGCGCCGTGGCGCCTCTCTAGCCACTCCTCAAAGAGGGGTCTTATCGCCGCTATCGCGGCGTGCCCTGCGCTGGGTTGCGGCAGTCGCTCTTTCCATGTCGCCATGAGATCGAGCCGGAGATCTGTCCGCTCCGCCGCAATTTGCTGCGGGAGCGGACTTTCCCCCCGACGTAGTGGCTCCGCGCGCCACTCATACAGGCGCGCGAGGACTATCGCCTCCAGATCCCATGGCGGCAGTCCGGCAAGGAGACTTGCCGCCTCGCCCGAGATCGTGCGGCAGCCCCAGATGAGCCTTACGGCTACCACCTTCTGGGGCGCGTTCAGGTAGTGGGCGGGTCGCCGCCGCAGTGAACGCACGACCTCCGCGTAAAGCCTCCGGCAAGAGGCGTTTGGCCCCCTAAGGTTTGGCAAGAGCCGCTTGAAGGCGGCCCCAGCCCGTTCCAGTTTGGGGGCCAAACGTCGGAAATGTTCGACGAAGTTCCACCGGCTGTCGAGGACGAGACCCAGGTACTTCATCGCCGTCTCGACGCCGATGTAAACCCCTCCTACCGTTAGTTGGGATCCCGGCAGTGGCGCGTTCCGGGGCCCATGAAACGCTTTGGCCTCGGACTTGTGCAATGCCACCTCGAGACCCAACTGACAGATCCTCTCCACGACTATCGCAACCCCGCGTGTCATCGCGTCGGCCGCCGCCTGATGCGACCTCCCCTGCGCCAGAACCAGCGTGTCGTCAGCGTAGCAAACCACGCTGACGCCATCAGGGAGGTCGGCCCGCAGCACCCAGTCGTAGCCGATGTCCCACAGGAACGACCCCACAACCGATCCCTGCGAGACACCGCACGACATCTCTCGCCGGTTCCACTCCCCATCGCGACCGGGGTAGATGACGGCTCTGTCCGTCAGATACGCCTCGACTATTCGACGGAGGTAGGGCGGCACTCGGTGATACCGGAGTGTCTCCACAATGCAGCTCCAGGGCAGGGTGTTGAACGCGTTGGCGATGTCGAGTGACACCGCCACGACGACCCCACCCCGGGACACCGCGTCCCTCGTCGTGAGGGCTCTCACGCGCATGATGGCTTCCACCGTCGAGCGCCCCTTGCGGAAGCCAAACTGGCTGTCCGCAAGATCCGGCCCCGTCCTCACCAAGTGCCCGACGAGGCGGTCCACAATCACTCTCTCAAAGAGCTTGCCCACCTCGTCGAGCAGCACGATGGGCCGGTATGCGGACGGAGAGTCCGCTGGGCGCCCTGGCTTCCGAATAAGGACCAGCTTCCCCGTCTTCCAACGAAGCGGGAACTGGCCTCTCTCCAAACATGCGCTTAAGAGCGCCTCCAGTCGAGGCCCGAGAGCCCTCGAGGCCAGGACCCAGGTTTTACCTGGCAAGCCGTCGGGTCCTGGGGCGATATTTTTGGCCTTCAACCTTCCTACCGCCACTCTCAGTTCTACACCGGTCACTTCAGGTTTCTCCTGCCCTTATCCCAATGTATTTAGGGTCGGCTATACCTACTTCTCTATACAATGACATGCCAGTTTAACCTATCTAATCCATGTTGCTCCAATTTGTAGCTCGCTTAACTCGCTCTTGCATTCTCTTAGTGAAATCACACTGAAAACAATACATTCCCACCCAAAATGCTCCAATTTTCGAGATCGCTTCGCTCGCTTATCAATAAAAACTTCACGTATCCGAGTTGTTAATATCTAAGCCCCAATTTTCTAGCTTGCATCACTCGTTCTTGCATTCTCTTAGTAAGGTCACAATGACTACCAAGATCTCCCGACTCAGAATATAATTTTATTTACTTTGTAAAAAACAATACCCTCCTTTTTACCTTCGCCACAGTTAGGTAAAAAGTGCTCCCAACATATTTTGATACAGGCCCTTTAGTACTAAGTAGCTATGTCACTGGCCTGGGGATAGAACCCAGAACCCCATGCTCAGCTTTCGCGCTTGCTACCACTAGTAGATTGAGGCGATCAGTGTATTTATTGCCCTGAGCAAGAAATAAACGATTACAGTAAGTAAGTCCTCACCAGTTATTTAAAAAAAAACTTAAAACATAAAACTTAAGATGCAGCCATGCAGATGGGTGGTGCAGTCTGGTGTACCTACTTACCTAGTGGGTTTATACATCGCGGGATTATTTTACTTGCATTTTTTTGCCTTGCAATATATGCAGAAAGCATTAGAAGCCTAAAAAATAAAACAGCATGGGTTAAACCCGTGAAAGGAAGGCTAAGTTCTAAAGGTAGGTTACTCTTACCTAGTTTTCGATGGGTGTCAAAGAAAAATATACCTGTGCACTTAATAACACCGCGTATTGTATAAATGACAAAGTAACAACTAAATCTGTATGATTAATATCTATAACTGTATGTTCCATGAATGTCTCGCACATTTGCACGAATTTGCATAACGAGTTTGAATAAAAACTGAAAAGCTCTTGTTGGAAATATTCACAAACAAAAATCTAACTATTATTTAGTTAGTAGGCAATCGAATATTTTTGTTGAAAGTCCATTATACGGGTTTTGTTGGCACACGTAAAGTATGGAATAACGCATGCCATTAAAAGAGGCAGCAGTATCAATGGTCAGCGGTAACACACATTGGAGCATGCGCGTTGGATTCCGTCAGTGTGGAGGACTCACGCGCAGACATTGGTTCGGTCCCCTGTCGGTGAATTTCCCGCGCTTTTGGACGAAAATATTTATGTACAAAAGTGGGAATCAAATGTTGGAGATTTTAAATCGTTACAGTAAGTCTAATGGAACTTCCTTTTTTTTTTAAATTGCAGCGAACAATTATAAAATTTTATCAACTTTTTCCGTTTTTTATAAAAATTTTATAAGAATTTTTATTTTGTATATAAATTCGTGTACATAATTAACTTTTTTATTTATACGTAGAAGTGGTTAATTTATATACTTGGATACTTTCCTAGTTTATTTGTTTTTTAAAGAAAGAGTTTTTCAGTAACCGTCAGTTACAGTTTTTTCTGGTTATGGGTAATTAAGGAACCGAACCTTCTACTTAATTATTAAAATCAAGTAAAATTAAAAAACAAAAAAAGTATTTAAGATTTTTTTACAAAATAATGCTCCATGTTTTTAGAAATCCGGTAAATGTCATGTTGTTGTAGGTAGGTAATTGTGTATGGTAAAGCTATAATTTTCTGATTTAGTATCTAAAGTTACTTAAGTGTCTACAGTGGAATGTGTTTATTATGAATCTACCTATATTGACCAAAAGCTTAATTCGTAGTAATTGCATTGCGCAGTCTGGTTTTCATATAAAATTCTTTATAACAAAGTTTAATGACTTCGCTTATAGTAATATGTCGCAGATTAATTATTTTTAAGAAATGGGTCATAATAAGCGATATCTACGTGACAGGCTAAGGGCTCATTTTTCAATCATACGATAACTTTATTCGAGGAATAATTTTGAAATGTTTACAGCTATTTCATACAAAAACTGTCAAACATGATTTTATTCCTCGAATAAAAGTTATCTGGCGATGGAAAAATCAGCCCTAAGAAGAAATAAAAAATATCTAATGTATCTCAGTATTGCAATTTTTATTCTGTTTGTTTTGTGTCAGCTCATGTTTCTTTTTCATGTTTTAACATACAATTTGTAGTTTAAGAAATATACCAAGTTGTTTATTTCCGAAGACTATGCTATAAATGACGTGTTAGTCACTTCCCTTCGATGTCATTAGAAGCGGATTCTACTGTACAATAGACAAGTTAAAAGATTTCATTTTCATTCTTGTACAAACCTTTTTGTATTATCTATACTATCATTTAATTTGCTCCAACCTTCTATTTCATTACGTGTCAATATTGGCTTGAAGCTATTTAAAGCTCTCTACCATAGAATCTGACCATTTACTTAGTTCCGTTGTCCAACATGTAGGTTTTAATTTTATGTGATAATGTGGGACGCATATCCATCATTTTTGGAAGTTCTTTTAAAGCACAAAGCATTGATGTCTCCAACTTTCTTATTGACCGTTTAGTGTAATGTTTATCTAAAATATTTTTTCTCTACCATAGGCAGTAGAAATTATTACCTATAATAATGTGATCCGTCGACGTGGTACGGGTTAATAAATTATTGGGTTCAACAAAATTAACCGAAATTGCTTTATTTTGATGTTTCACCCCTAATCGAATAATAAGTTTCTACTTAGTACTTTAAAAACATTACCCTCGAGAGGCTTGTGGCTAAGTAATAACAGCCGCACGGGTCGATCGATCAGGTTAAGCTACGCTTGCCGCGGTTGGTTCGTGGATTGTTAACCATCTTCACATACCAAGACCCATCCGTGCCTCGGAAAGCACGTTAAGCCGTTGGTCCGTTGGCCGGTTGTCATTCGTGGATTTTTGACAGTCGTTACGGGTCGTCAGTAGACCGAAAGTCTGACAATCAGTCTTACCAAGGGGTATCGTATTACCCAGTAACTGGGTTTTGGAGGTCAGATAGGCAGTCACTCCATGTAAAATACTGGTATTCAGCTACATCCGGTTAGACTGGAAGTCAACCCCAACATAGTTGGGAAAAGGCTAGGCAGATAATGACTTTAAAAACATTACTCTCCTTTTGGCCTTTGCAACAGTCGGATATAAAACCAAGTGTATTATTCTTTGGCAGGGCCACGGGTTGTTCGAAAGAGATAACGTGGCCCCTGGCATAGGCAACTGAAGGAACACGGGTGGGTTTTAGTCAGTAAAAGTCTGACACGCCCTCCCGCTCCCCCCAGAGCGGGAGAAGTCATGATGATTTCCCAACCAGAAAAAAAAAAGTGTATTATTCTTTTCGCGACCGAACCATTCATTGTGACGGTCAATCAGATTTTTCAGCTTTCCATCAGAGCAAGTATACCAGCTAAAATGGCGATAAAGCGATTCGGTATCTATTTCCGTTAGAATTGTAAAAGTCAGCCAAGTCAGAATTTTGAAGATGCTAAGTCTGATGGGCTGAGTGAACAGTGCTGTAGATGAAACTTTAGATCAAATATAAATAAATCAATGTTTGTTTTTGAGTCCAATAACTTCTATAGTGTTTGCAGTAACAAGAGGGAAGTAAGAACTAGAAAGTAAGAACTAAAACGACAAGGCTGTCTCACTCTGAGCCTATGTTATTACAAAATTATACTTTTACGTTTGGAAATTCAACGGTTTGGTTCTACGAGTAATTGGTATTTGGTACCAATTCACCAATTTAACACACTTAGGGGGAAAAAACAACATTAAATAAAATAATATTCTTTATAAAATATGCTTAAACTTAGCATTTTACATCTGCTTTTAAAGACTATAATGAAACGTTTTCTTTTTTACTGGCCGTAGCAAGGTAATGCGCATGAGTATCGGTCATTCTTGCATTTCTCTTCTGTGAGATATTATACTCTTACTGTCCAGTTACCTACTGCAAACAGTAATACTCAGTTGTAAATATTGGAAATTGCCTGAAATATTAGCCATAGATATCCGCTAGGTAAACAATAGTCTCCATCACAAGTAGGACAAGAAAGAGGCGGCCAATGTTTCATGGATCACGCGTTATTAATCTTAATCTTAAAATACCTTCACGAGTTAATTGATATCGGCGAATCGGTAATTAACGTTACAATACGACAGCATCGATAGCATGTGTATTCTGGTTACTGGAATATGCTGTAGATAATTGATAATGTACTAGAAACTAATCTGACCCTAGCTTTCTACTTTTAGTAGTAGGTAGGCAAGCATTATTGGAAAAAGCGTTTTAACGCTATTAATTTTTTGCACAGGTATTTTTACATAGTCTTTAATTTTTAGCAAAGCTTCGGTCTGTATTTTTTGACAAGAACTACTTGGATACATGAAGGAGCTTCACATGAATCATGTGTAGTGTTTGAAGTGAAGCGCTACACATTTTATCACCTTACACTTGATCTCGGCAGCAATGTGATAAACCAATAAATCGGCGAGCTCACACCTACTTCATTTGGCATTAAATACTCGGACAATTATGCACTTCTAGCACGTTAATTGATCTTGTAAATCTGGTATAATTTATACAAAACCTTAAGTATTCGCACTACAAATAGCCACTGCTAATGAATAGGCTTTCATACAAATAAAATATTCTATACCAATTTCATTTGCTCACTTAAATTATCGACGTTTTGGGTTAAGTATAACTGTCAAGTCAGACGTCGGTAGTAGGAAGTGTATAGGTCGGCGAGATGATGCTTCCAATTTTCTTCTTGTTTGATTAGACCTATTTGCTCTACACTTTCACGAGTGGTGCTACTTTAAAAACGTTGACCTGGTCGGGTGTGTTTGGATAATTTAGCCTTTACTTACGGCATGTGAGACATCGGGCGTGCATGTCACTGCTACAGCACAGATACCGAGCAGAGGCATCTATTTGCACGATCGTCGAGGAATTAAAAGTGTGCCACAAACATAGCGTGTTTACAGACGCCCGAGTTTGGTTCCGTGCTCGCCGGATCACTGTTGAAGCCCCATCCAAATTGCTCGAGAATTGCGTGAAAGAAATTTTGAAATTATTTCTCTAATTCATTTTGTAACGGTGTGTTTTCACAGGCTATTATCAAGTGTGTTGTAGCTGTGTTATGATTGTTCTATTGTAAATGTTGAAAGTACTGTTCATGATCACTGCTTTTCCACAACTTTTTATGTTAAACGTATTCAAACCTTAAAATCTTTAACTTATAGGTAACTAAACTACGACTATAACGAGAAAATTATCACTAAAGAAAAGTAACTGACAAGGGTTAAAATATAATAGTTAATAGATTTCTCTTTCATTGATATTTCAGATGTGCGAATGGCTATCGCACAGGGAGTGGTGCGATGTGAAACTCCTGTGCGGCGGGCGCGCATTCAGCGCACATCGCGCCGTACTCGCCAGTGTTAGCACTTTTCTCAGAGTAAGTAAACACTTCCCATTATCGTGTTCTTCAAAGCTTTTATCAACTTTATACATGATACATGAGTACAATGACTAATTAGCAAAATTTTCTTACAGCGTCTTCTCCTTTCTTGTCCCACAGATGAGTCGCCGACTTTTATCGTTTTGCCAGATTTTGACCTCGACGCTATGTCATCTGTGCTTTATTACATTTATAATGGAGAAGTCATTGTACAAAAAGAAAAAATTGAAATGTTTCTAGACATTATAAAAGCCATGCAAATATTTGTCGACTGTCAATATTTGCGGCAAATGTCGGATACACTAGAGTATAACAATTTCGACTCAAGTTTTCACTATGAAACTGATTTGTCAAAAAGGAATATATTTACTTTAGGATTTGAAGGCTGTAGAGATCAACGATACATAAATATAAAGAAAGGCAAGGAAATCCAGGATGTATTACAGTATTCAGTTAGCAACTCAGATTGCAAAGATACGCTGGTACGTAGTCAGAATCCAAGAGGAGAAGGTCACTCTTCTTTAGGAAATCTGAAATCGCCGTATGGAGACCGACAAAGGAACTCTTTTCTACGTGATTTATTTATCGAGACATATCCTCGAAACGGTAATGTTAACGGTCTGACGGCAGGCGTGCTAGCAATATCAAATGAATGCTATCGTGCTCCGGCATCTGTGCTCTTGACGAATGCAAATGGCAAACATCTCAGCGCCGACGGTTCACTCTTAGAACCATATAAAAAAACGAACGAGCACATCAGTCATTCGCCTACAGTATTTCACCTTCGTAAGCAGCAGCGATGCACTCGAGATGAACCAGATTACAGTGAAACTAACAAAACATTGTATGACCAATCTTGTCTACAAGTTTGTTCGGCTGAGAAAAGTAATAGGGCACATGTTTTTGCCACTGAAACAAATAATTTACCCATGAATATATTAATGAACCATGCTCCTATGTCAGCTAATCCTTTTCTTCAGTTGGGGATGCAGGAACAGATTCTGTCAGGATTTTATGTTCCTTCCTTGGACTTTAGTATCGCACCATCAGTGTTTGATTCGATAAAACCGATGCCAGTTCATAGAAATAGATCCGTCATTGCCAATGTTAGTGATGAAAGCAGTAAAGAAATAGACGTGACAACGTCTGCTAAAGTAACTATTTTAAATCATGTATTAGAGAGTCCATGGAGCCCTCGGATACCTAACAACTATAAACCGTTCCGTAGAAAAACTGAACACTTGTTGCAGTCGCAATTGTCTAAACAAAAAGTAAGTAGCTTATTTTATATGAAGTCATATTTAATGGAGGTAAGTATTATCTGTTTGATGATAATCTAACATTACTTTTTCAGACACACGAAAATAGCATAGTAAACGATAGCAATAACAATGTTCCCAAACCTAATCTATCATCAAGTTCGGATGTGGTTAGCGAAACCGAGCCTGCAGGGGACCTGAACAAAATCACAACAGTGGCATGTCTACCAAATACCCGGAGAGATGACTCCAAGTGCACTATTTGCAATCAGGTAAACTTAAAATATTTAGCTATATAGCTACGGGTCAAAATTAGAAAACATTGCTGTAGGGATGGTGCTGCCCTCGTTCTGTTAAAATATAATGACCCCATTATTATCTTTAGAAACTACTAATTGTGTGTGTGGGAGAGATTATTAGGGTTGAAAAATCCCAGTATTAAGTTTAGCTATAAAATAGGCAATGAACGGTGATGCTGTACAACCTTGTGGTGGATCTAGTTCCTTGGATTCTGGCGATAGGCCAAACTACACTCACGCACGTAGCACGTATGAAAACCGGCGTAGCATATTATGAATGGACGGTTCATGCATGCATCGGAATAATACCTATTATTAAACTGGAATTGACAATATCTTGAGGGTTGTTTTAAATCAAACACGTCTTCTTGAAGCAATACCGATAGCGTTTCCTTAATACCTAGGTTTGCTTTCACCACGCTGAGTGGAAATGTTTTACGCTAAAATGCATTTATATTCATGTAGTCGTTTGCATTCGCGGTTGAAATGCTACGTCCACTAAGCTGTTATTTCTCGGTCTATAGTAAAGTGCCTGAAGTTGGGATGCCTGTATAAACAATATATTTACATGTTATGTATTATTTTATAGTCATTTTATGTTATTTGTTATATGTGAAGTCACGTAACTAACTTGTAATGTTTCTTCGTAAGCACATAAATTATTGAAATTCCCATTATTCCGAAGAAAACGGTTTACTTGGACAAACCAAAGTTATGAACTATACTTACACATAAATTAATATCAACAGTGAAGTAAGTAAGTTTATCAACGTCAAATATAAGTATTAAATTGTCGGAACTAGAGTCACATAATTGCATAGGCACTCAAGTTTTAAGCTCCTTCAAATCTGAAAAGTAAATGCAGTGAACGAACAATACCAAGCTTTGGGCTACTACGCCCACTTTTCTCATCTTTTATTCCATTCGATGACTTACATTTCACTCATAATGATTATTAATCGTTTTCCAATATGTACCATTTCCAGGTGTTCACGAGTGGCGAGTCGCTTGCGGTGCATATGCGGCGTCACTCGGCGATCGCGCGGTACTCCTGCGGCGAGTGCGGCAAGACGTTCTCCCAGCTGCGCAACTTCAAGTACCATATGTCCATACACCGAGGGACTAGGGAGTTCGCAGCCACCTGTACCGTATGTGGCAAGTACTTCAATGACAGAGGATATCTCAGCAGCCACATGAAGATCCATCGGTGAGAGATTGTTGTACCTTATTGTTTCCGGAAATACTTGAATAGCTTCAAGATAATTTCAAGCTACTTAATAAGTTCTTAATTAAACTTCAGAAATTTGTAAAGCATTGATTTCTTACTAACTAGCTGTGGCCCGCGACTTCATCTGCGGTTCAAGATGAAATGTAGCCTATGACCTTTTCCAGGTCATGGTCTACCCATGTGCCAAATTTCATACAAATCCGTTCAGTCGTTTTAGCGTGAACTGGTAACAACTAAAAATACAAACATGCAAAAATTGAAATCTTTTCCCTTTCCGTTTTCAGGAACCGGAAAGAGTACAAGTGCACACTCTGCCCCAAGTCCTTCAATCAACGTGTTGCTTACAACATGCATGTGAGGATCCACACAGGTACTTTGATAATATATCACGTAACGCTTGTAATTCCCAAATGGGAAGGCAGAGGTGTACCCTATGGTGCGCCCACATGTCACCAGTTATGTTTAAGTCGCGTGTAATAAGGGGCGTGTTACCATCAATAGGGTACAAAGCCAGACTCCGAGCTGCTACTGACAAATTATTGGTGGAAAACTCAATAACACTTTTCCAGACCCGGGAATCGAAACTGGGGCCTCAGCAGTAGCGCTTGCGACCACTAGATCAACGAGCCAGTTAATAGATATCCTGTTGATAATATTGCAGATGTTATAATATCCTTGGTCGTCTTTGTTGCCACCTGTGGATCTGCCACATATCATTGTTATGGGACTAAAAGAGTGTTTTCTTACTGGTTGTTTAATCGGTTTACTACATTGATATATGCCAAAGAGTAGAAGAACAAAGGGATGCTTGATAACAATTAAATCCCTAAATGATCTACAATTTTTTTTCAAGAAGCATAGAATATACACAACCTACCTAGTACCTACATAATTATAATAGCGTCAATGTAATGAACCAAAATTACGTGTCAGTCTTTATAATACTATTCAACAAATTATTTGTTTACTAATCACCGGTGTCGAGACCAAGTACACATTAAATTAGTTACGTAGTGCTAAGTTTGCACTTTCCCCAACGTGCACGATTTCTAGATCCCTCAAATAGATCTACAGTTTCTTAGAGAGATTGTCATAGAAATCTGATAATGTTTCTTTCATTGTAAACATTATTCATAATATACATTTTCGATGATCAAAATATGTTTCTTATTAACATAGAGACATACCTACATAGTAAAAAACGTAGTCGCTTTTCGTGTCCGTCTATATGACCGCTTGGTTCTTCTAAGCCACACAATGGACTTTGATGCGGTTCCGTTATTTAAAGAATTTATTCCAATAGGTTTATGTGCATCTTTACATGTAGCCTTTGCACTAGAAAGAAGCGGTGGAGAGTCGCTAGTACCTCATAATTTTACGACAGTTATAAGGTGTATGAATTGCGAGGGTAGCCCACGTAGGTCGGGGTTGGTCTTGCACCTGAGTTCTAAGTTGTTCACGCCAAAAAATCTGTAACTAACCTCAACGTTGCTAGATTCGACACTACCTTCTAAGTATTCTAGCATGTAGAGACTCGGAGCCTTGCTTTATCCCTTGTATTTAGGCTACCTCTGTTTTTGTGGTTTCAGGTGTAAAGCCCCACGTGTGCGAGGAGTGCGGCAAGGCTTTCTCCCGCAAGATGCTACTGAAACAGCACCAGCGCACGCATTCGGGCGAGCGCCCGTACGCGTGCCCGCACTGCGACAAGCGGTTCGCAGACCGCTCCAACATGACGCTACACTTGCGACTACATACAGGTCAGTCAAACAAACAAGATAGAGGTGATAATATATGATTGACATTATTATTGTGCTGTTGTTGGCTGGACGCAGGTAGTTATCTCCCTAGTCATAGGTACCACTACCACCGATACTCTGCCTTTGAGCGGACTAAAACCAAAATCAGATTTTAGGTTGATTTGATTTTTCTGGTTAACTCACATTTATAAAGTTTCAACGGAGGCAGATGTTCCGTAGATTAACCGAATAATATTCGGTTAGTTATATATTATGTAAAATATATCGAGAAATGAAATTATCTGGATGTACAATGCAACTAAACGATACAGGAGAAGGGGAAATTAACAACATGCATGCATGCATGGCATTATTATTTTATTAAGCCCTAATGGGGGGCAACGTTTTTTAAAAAGAAAGATGAAGAAAGAACTAAGACTTTCGACTTCTAGTACAGATAACGCATAATTACTTCCAGTGATAAGACCTTGTGCTCGACATTCGTGATCAATGCTAAATGAAATTATCGTGAACCGTTATCACGTAGTTGGGTACTTAGTACATATATTCTAGACTAGATTGGAAAGTGCGTCGCACGGACATTTACACAAAGACTCGTATATGACATTTCAATGATAATTAACTCAAGTGTTAATAATACAAGTCTATTACTGTCTTCTTCGTGTCTTCTCATACAGAGAAGGTAATATGATAAATAATTATAATTATCAACTTAATGCAATATTGACATTGGTATGCCTATTCTCAATATATAAGCTGTGACTTCTTGCGGTGATGGCTGATATTGACATTATGCTTTAGTGTCTATACTTCTGGAATTCCCATTCTCTGTTGTTTAGAGGGCAAACTTGCCTAGTTTTGAGCCAACGTGAGATGCAATGGAAGTGGAAAGCATTATTAAAGACACCTCAGGCGACTGTGCACTCTTCACTGGTAGCTGATGCCTGATCGGCTTGGCATTCTATGCACAAATCCATTATATGGTTACGGCAAATCGCGCAGTTATCGACCACAATATCCCAAGCCCATAAAGCGACAGCATTCCACTTTTTGACTTCAAATCTCTTATTGTCACCTTTCCCACTACTTGAAGACGCCATTTCGACTTCTTCTTCACCTACATGCGTTTCCTGTCAGTGGTTTATTCAAATAATTAGTCACAGTTCTCTAAATAATTATGATAATAGTTAAAAAACGATTATTTTGTGTTATAGGGGTGAAGCCGTTTTCCTGCACGCTGTGCCCGAAGTCTTTTACAAAGAAGCATCACTTGAAGTCGCACCTGAACTTCCACACTGGCTCCAAGCCGTACTCGTGCCCTCGCTGCAAGCTGGCCTTCACCCAGTCCTCGAACATGAGGACACATCTCAAGAAATGTCGAGCGCCTGAACCAGTCAGCAGTGACACTCCCCAGACCGGAGATACGACAGTGCAGCCGCAGACGTAGTGAAGTGACGAGCTCACAAAGCTGTATTGAATTTAAAACGTAACTTGCCTGTATTTTATTTTATTTAATCTTATTCTGCTCCTTGTTGTTCATACTTATACATTCCACTTAAATAAATCAAGAAAATATAATTGCTCTATGATACTTTAATATCGGCATTTTGGGAGGACAGTGTAGGCCTGTTAACAAGTCCTCCAAAACGTATTTTAGTCATGGCGGTCAATCTCAGCGGACACTAGCTTTTAGTGCGAGAGATATTATAGTGCACAAGTGTGTGCACAGACACAGGTATAGTCACGAGCACCATATGTCAACACTTGGAAACTTTCAATAACTATTTTTGCGTGAAATAACGAAAACAACAATGAAATACGACACATTGCAAAAACCTATGGGTTCGAAAATACTATGTTCGTAGCAACATAAAATGTCATTAAAAAATAAAGGAGTAAATCTCTTTTGAATAAAGCCAAGTGTATACATACTTATGCTCGTGACTGTACACTTTCTCTTCCCTCACTCGCATAGCCCAATGAGTCCGAAAGAGATCAGGCGCAGGACTAACGGCTTAATAACGTGCTTTCCGAGGCATGGGAGCATCACACTGCTAATTTCCAAACCCCGGATTGTTATTAAGAAATTCCCCTTGGAAAAACACAATAACACTTCAACAAGTACCAGGTACTTAACAAAATAGGAAAACAAACAACAAATCGAAACATCCATGAGTCTACAATCTACAAGGCCTTCAACGTTCTCATGTTCACAAAATTGAAAATAATCTACATAAAAAGTTAATAAAATAAAAAAATTAAATAAGTGAAATACATGATTGTTATTACAACTGTAACAAATCTGTAGTTAACATGTCCACAAAAGCCACTAATGAAGAGTTGAAGTCAGAAGAGTGTATGTGAAATGTCAAATAATTGTAAGATTATTTCATAGGCTCGCCCCCTACTATATGTGACAAACATAACAAACAAGGCATGATGTTACGTTATGTATTATCTGGGTACTTGATGTGTTATGAACGACTCTACTTTGTGAAACTCTTTCTATACTTTGATTACAAAATAAACTTTGCCTTTAAACATATTCCCGTTTTCTAAATTCGCCGAACAACACAAAAATAACGACAATAATGAAATAGGTATGTGGTAAGGAAAACTATATCGCATCGCCATACAACTTGGCAATGCTGCCTGTCTTTTGGGTATTTTTCCTGTTGACTGCGATGCGAAAGTTTTTGATGCCTTATGATTCTTTTCCTTCTTTTTTATATACATGTACTTACATTACGTTCTTTTGTTAAAAAATGTATTGTTTTAAATGAATAAACTCATCCTCCTGCTGAGAGAAAGAGCAATCCTATCCACTTTCACGTAATCATAAACCAATTAAACTGTAGGTAGGTATGCAGTTAACTTAATTGGATTACGGTCAAATATTAGCAGGTGCTCCCAATAGATACCTACGAATACCTATACATCAATCGAGGTATACTGCATCAATAAGATCCTTACATTAAGGGCTGAAAAAGAAAAGAAAAAGAAAAGAAAAAGAAAGACTGCTGAGAGAGGCTGCTGATTTTTCTAACGCCAGTTAATTTTCTAGTAGGAATAATTTTGAATTTTTGACAGTTCTACCATACAAAAACTGTCAGACGTCAATTTTATTCCACGAATAAAAATAATCTGTCGATTGAAAAATCTGCCTTTAACCATTTAACTCAACATTAAGGTAGATATGATTTAAATTCCTTAAGGGCTGATTTTGCCATCGCCAGATTACTTTTATTCGAGGAATAAAATTGACGTTTGACAGTTTTTGTATGAAATAACTGTCAAAATTTCAAAATTATTCGTCGTATCAAGTTATTAGATGATTGAAAAATCAGCCCTAAATTAATTATGTAACTGGTGTAAGGAACCAATTTCAAAGATCACTACCAAGTTCCAGCGCTATATAATGAAACTGAAATTGGATCCGTAGCTGTATCTCGAGTTGCGTTGTAAAGTCCGAGAGAGTTTTATTTATCAACGAGAGTGATAGAAAATGAAAGTCGTACTTACGATATTATATACTTACTCTTTTATGACATTGATGTTGTTATGAATTATGTAATTTTTCTGCTATACTTGTATGTATCTTTGAATTAATATGCTTTTTTAAATTATGAACCCGGCGGTCAGCGGGGTTAAATTGTGTTGTCATACAAACGTCTTTTTTATTTTAATTAAAGATATTCAATACAATGAATAAGGTACGTGTTGTTAATTTTATTCATAGTGTTAGGGGTACTAAAATATAATAAAACCATGATATATATTTTTACTCCCGTTTTAATGAATTTGGTGTTGTAAAATAATTATTATCGATCAAGGTGTACAAAATTACAGGCCTTTACAGTATGTAGGTAAGTTCCTGGCGCATTAAGTAGTTACAGTATTACCTATACTCCTTACGAGGTGTATGCGAGTACATTATATTTATTTTATACATAATAGTAGCAAAAGGTATTAAATACATACAGTGATAATATTGCTTACCTTGTAGTACCACAAGTAAAATATTGTACTTACATTATTTATTATGACCATCAATCTCTCTTAGGTGTCAATTTTATAAATTATTGAAATATAGTTACAATGACGTAGGTGGTGACTGATATATCATTAAATGTAAATAATTTAAAAATATACCACATTATTTTATAATTCATCGGAATTATTTACAGTGTGTTTAGTTGCTAATTACCTGTTCGCGCTTTACAAAAATTATGAAAATAGCCAAAATCCAATAAAGAAATAAAATAACATGGTTTATTGAACCTACGTACTGTTCAGCATACTTAACATTCTTTAGTTTTGTCTTAGTGCGAGATTTGTGCGATGTTTACTATTTTGTTTCCATATTTTGGACACTGTTCGAGGTCTACTATATTATTTTCAGTTGTCAAACAAATATATATTTTTTTCATAGAAAACAAATGAGTGTCTCAAATGAAGGCTTCAAGAAATTAATGATTGTTAAGTTCTTAGACAGCACTGTGATACGACGTGAAAGATAAATAAATATACTATAATTAAAAATCTAACAAAATACTATAACTATAATATTCAATATAAGGAATGGCGAGAAGTCAACGAGTTTATATATGTAACAATATCGTAGTCAACATGCTGTGCTCAAGTCACTCAACAATAGTTAATTTCCTTATTCAATAATTAAAATAATTACATGTTTACGTACATATTTCTACAAAAAGTGTACATGTTGAGATGATTATCGACAAAAGATGATTTCGACGTTTAAAAGAGATTTAGTAAAAGATTGTGAAACAAGTAAGAAAAGTTAAACAAACTGTCAAGTAGGTAGTAATTGGGACATTACATTTGTAGTATTTCCTACGTAATTCTGTAAATCGATTACTTATTGTGACCTCTGATAGGTCCACAATATTAAGAACCCTGTCTTTTTACTTTTCTAAGGACATTCTTAGAAAAGTATACATATAAATAGGTACGGACGCCTGCAGAGAAAACGACCCCCCGCCTTACAAAAGTGAGCGTTGAGGGGTCCCGTTTTCTCTGCAGGCGACTGTACTATTTAGGATGTATATTTAAAATAGATAATAAAGTTCTAAATCAAGGAGGATACACAAGTCAGTGTACAGGTGATCTTTTACGGATTAGGTTTAATTTCCAAGATGTAAAAATACCGTTGGTACTTATTAAGGTTTTAACGTATTTAATAAAATCATCCGTATACATATTACGTGCATAAGAATGTTTAAATTAATTACAATTCTTTTAACTTTTAAAAGTTTGCTTACGATTAGTAATGTCCTTAACGTTAAGTATGAATAAAAGGTCTATTTTAAAGAGTTACCGATTTTAGTCAAATATAAATTAAGAAGTGAGAAGAGAGAAAATGTACTAATATTATACATATTTATGTATTCAAGGTAAAATAATTGTAACTTTAAACTGTAATAACAAACGTTAACGTCGAAACCAGCGAAAATTTTAACATGATTGCGGACACGATATTCTAAGCCATACACGATAGTGGCGTCAGTACAAATTCTTTTGCCCTGTAAACAGTAGAAAATATACAGTTAATAAATCTACTAAGGATTGCGTGTAAAAATCTTATTCGTATGAACAATAGAAATATACAAAACGCTATCGTTTGGTTTGACATCACGTATAAGCTGTGAATACATAACATTACACACAAACTTTTACTTTCAAGCCACGCTTACACAAGTTACACATCATGTAAACCAATACTTACTTACGTTTAATATTTGCCAAACATTACATTACATTTAATTATCTCAGCCTTTTCGAATAGGAGAATCATAATTACTTGGGAATATAAAATAGTAACTAGTAGACTCGGTGAATTAACATTACAATGTAGTACATGTCCATCGGCGCGCGCGCAGGCGGCGCGTGCGATACCAGCGACCACTACTCTACGATGTGAAGCACCATTTGTTCTAGCGTAGGGATAATGTACACAATTTGACAATTTTAGTCTAAATAACATTAGAATTACGTTGTTGCACATATCATGCGCTTACTTTCCGATTATTCATTAGGAACAACAATTTAAGAATACTATACGCTCATCTCTTTAATTTTAACTTAAAAATAAACGTGCTTTTGGCACTTACCGCTAATCAGTTGTTTAATAACGTGTTTCGGGACTGATTTGAAATAATTTCACAAAACAGTATTCGCTCGGCACTTTATTGCTGTTCAGATATTCTTTGGTGAAATTTAATTATAGTAACAATTTTATGTACGTGCTGATGTTTGACACTACTTGTAATTGAACAACAAATTATTAAGGATTATCTTCATTCACGACAACACTGTTATGAAGACTTTTATATCTGAAGAAAGTACATACATCTGTAATCGAGTAAAAAATTAAATAAGTCGATGTCTCAAATCCTATTTACAATAGAATTCTAATTATACATATAAAATTGAGCATTAGTATAAACAGAGGCTGCTGAAATCTTGGATGTAATATTTAAATCCTTAACTAAATATGATACACTTCCCGAAGGGACTAACATTACTCAAGTACTTAGTACTT
Organism: Apamea monoglypha; assembly: GCA_911387795.2. NCBI lineage: Eukaryota > Metazoa > Arthropoda > Insecta > Lepidoptera > Noctuidae > Apamea > Apamea monoglypha. The sequence continues at coordinate 10,931,450 of OU426918.1, forward strand.
ATTAATATCGCATCGCATTTACAAGTAATATTCTTACAAATGTACAACTTAAAGTTTATATCGTAATCTCATAGCCACTGCAAGGGACGAAGTCCTCGTCCAAATGTTTTTACGAAATACTTTCGTTTGATCACAAGACTGGAATCACATGATGCGGCGGGGAAACACGCGTCCGGCGAGTGCGTGCTGCACCGGAGGGCTCAGGTGCACTCGATGATGAGCGGCTGGCTGGACTCGATGACGGAGGCGCGCGGCTCCGCGGGCGCGGCGTAGTGCTCGTGCTCAGGCAGCGCGCGATAGGCGTGCGGCGAGTGCGCGCCGTGCGTGGCCAGGTGCGGCGTGGTGGAGTGGGCCTGCGCCAGCAGCTCGCCGTGCGACAGTGCCACGCGCGCCCCGCCGGCTCCCACCAGCCCTCCCTGTGATGGAGAGTGCACCTCGTATGCCTCGTGCCCCTCTCTTTCGTGGCAGTCTTTGTCGACGTTACCTGCAAAGTGCACGCGAAAATGAAATCGGCCGCGTTCAGCGAGAGCGCAAGTGAAAGTTGCGGTTCACCTACGAAGAGAAAGTGCAGCGCGCTGCAGTTGCTCTCGCGACTGCGGTCGCATTAATTCTCTTTCATTTGATTTAATATTGGTTTAAATTCAAATTTTGTTAATAAATAATTTTTATTCAAAAAGTGATGAAAAAATTAGTTCATCAGTGATAAAGTTAACTTACCAATGCATTCAGTGTTTGCTGCATTCGTTATTGCTAATACTTCTTCAATGTTGTTTGGCTTACAGCTAGTAGTTTTCCAGTGAGTGCGTAGCCCGGAAGCACTGATGTACTTCTTGTCGCATCCTTGGCAAACGTATGGTCTGTCATTCGTATGTAGCCGCTTGTGAAGTTTTAAATGTACAAATTGCGTGAATTTCTGCATACACAAATCACACGCGTATGGTTTTTGTCCTGAATGCAGACGTAAATGTGTTTTTAAATTCGACGTTGAGGAGAACCTTTTTTTACAAATATCACATTGGTGCGGTTTCTCCCCGGTATGTACTAGGTGATGTTTCTGTAGATGTGCAAGTTGCGTGAACGATTTACTGCATACATTGCATTTGAAAGGTCGCTCACCAGAATGCGTTCTCAAGTGAACCTTCAGATTCGAAAGTTGTCCGAACGTCTTACAGCAAACATTGCACTCGTAGTGCATTTTCCCGTCCTTTTTCTTTAGTGGGTAAGGCAAGCTCCTGTATCCCCGTGAGGATTGCGAGCCAGGACTCATCGGTGCCCCCATGAGTCCACACGAGCCGTCGGGGCTGACGCTGCCGTGTTGAGGAACCATTTGACTGTTCACATTCGTGTTTTGTATTAAACTTAACTGTGAACAATTTTTGAGCGTAATCACACTAGTCGACGATGGATAATGGTGGTTACTTTGAACATTCTGTGATCTCTCGTACTGGTGAGATGAAGTCACCGTTGGTGAGTAATTACTGGGTGGAGACCCTAGTTGAGTGATTATTGTAGAGTTTGGAGGAGAGTATAAGTTATATGAGTAGTTGGGGTAGTGACTTTCATATCGTGTTTCGCGGATCTCTCTTATTTCTCTGATTTCCCGGATTTCAGTTGTATGTGGAATCGTGTGTGGTGGTGATGATGAGTAAATGGACGCAGCGCTGGGTGTAGGTAGCTGCTGTGGTAATGGAAGTAGCGACGGCAGCGGGGTCAGGTTAGAGCTGGAGTCTGGACTGCAAACATTGCCGTACCTCTGACTCTTCTTATATGAATAAGCCATTTCAGTTGGAGATGATGGCGGCGGTGTGGCATTTGGTTGACGGCGGTTAGGATCATTATTATTTGTATCAATTCTGTTACCAGTTAAAATTGTTTCCAGTATTCTAGTATCTGGTGGAGAATATCTCATAAAAGCCGGTTGTGGCGGAGGCGAAATCGCACCGTCTTCATAGTACGGTTTGTTTAGAGGCACCACCGTATTTTGAGATGATTCCAACACTATGACAGTCGATGTAGCTGGATCACGTCTTGGTGGTGATAAATTTTGTGGAGTGTTGGGAATTTCTTCAGCTATTACTAATTCCTTTTCACTTTCACAGTCCATATCTTTATGATTTTGATACTGGTATGCTCTTGGCATTTTTATTTTCACTTTCCTGTATTCATTGCGATGCATGTCTTGGTCAATTTTCTGGACTATAACTGTCTCTTTGGGTTCATTGGTTTTATTGGAACAGTCGAGAACATAATTTTCTACATCGGAATCACTTGAATCTTCAGGAGGTGTGAATTCATCGTGGTAGCCGTTACTATGGTATCCTTCATCTGATCGCACCGATCCATCATTAGGTGTCAGTTGATGTTCGTAGTGTGGTCCTACACAATGAGTGAGGATTGGAGATTTATTTCCCAGCTTTTCTTGATTACTTTGTGCCATTGGAGATGGTCCACGCATATCTCTCAAGTTTTGGCACTGGGCAGGTGACCTATTGCTCTGCATTCTTGGATTCTCGAGCTGATGTATAACCACTTGAGATGTGCTCTCTTTGTGTTGATGGATTATTAAAGTAGGGTTTTCTCTATGCATTTTTACCGGTGAGGGTGAAGGCATTAGGGTGGTCGGCGATAATGATCTTTGTTCACAAACAAGTGAGTTTTCCGTTTTGTTATGAATGATGTTGGTAGAAATATCGGCCCTCAAAACCACCCTGTCATTTTTGTTCATACATCTCGGGTCCTCACGAAGTATGGTTGTTGAATTTTCATGAAAAGGCTTATCAGTTGCCTCTCGTTTTCGCCGTCGGCTTGGGATCTCAGCTTCTAGCAGTTCCTTGGTGTTTGTTAATCCAAGAACATATTTCATGTGATTGAAGGCAATTTCAGGATGCACTGGTGCAGGTGGCAAGCCATAAGCTTTTTTGATTGTTTCTTCTTTGCCTAAAATAGAAATATTCTGATTATTAAAATTGTTTTTTAAGAAACTTGATATCTCTTAACGTAAAAAGTGGCTAAAACATACTAATACTTACAGATAGAGTAAGTAGCTCTTTCCGGATCGATATCATAGCCCAACCTCGTTGCAAAATCTTTGCAATACCATACCATCAACTCTTCGTTAGGCATAATGTCTCTGAAACGATAATTTTTTAAGATTATTAACTTGAAGTTAAAAAATGGAAAGTGATCATGAGTGTACGTGTTGTTGTTGTTGTGAAGTGAAGTTACCTGATCGTGTAGAAGTATATGTGTTCCTGATGTTGACAAGCCACGAGGTTCATCACGGAGAGCGAGTAGGCAGACGCGACGTATCGCATCCAGTTCGCCACGCTCGTGTCGGAGCCGTCCAGGTAATAATAGTCACTGTCCTTGAATATCTGTAATAAATTAACAACAATTATAACACCTGCGCTCAGTATACATGTAAACATAATTGAATACGGAACTATCAATTAAGACAAAGTTTTTTTTATTGCTTTATAGTTTTTACAATGCGACTGATTTGTATGAATATTCATTTGAATATAAGTTACTTTGACTAAACGCCTTGTTAGTTACTCTTGTAAAAGTAATTACTTGCTGTTTGTAATCATTCGCTAACAATACCACTTACGCTCTGAGAATTTTCTCAATTAAATTATAATGCAATCAATTGTTTATTTGCTTATATTATGTATGTTTGAAATCAAACTTATATAAATGAGCTAAACACATGTTATTCGTGCACGTGGCACGTGCAGGATATTTACAGTGCGCGTGCAACTGATAGCGACACGCTTACATTATAGTAGTGTAGTGGGGAGTCAAGGACGAGATGCAATGTCACTCGAGAGGTAATATATGTAGGACGCGGAAGATAACGCGCGTTTCAACAATGATTTATATTTGAACAATACGAGTGGGTTCATCTAGTGCTGTGAACAGGGATATCAGCAACATGCATTGTGATACGATCATGACATTGCCTACTACTAGTAATTTTTATTTTTGTTCAAATATTTGTACTAGCTAGGTTGAGAGTGACGATAAGCTATGTATTTGAATCAGTTTCTTCATCATACACACTTTTATGTCATGTTATGTGTGTTACAAGAATTACAGAAAACAATTTTGAATCCACCACCATTGCTATTGAATTTAAAGCCCAATCTCACCTTAATATTTCCGTAAGTATGATGTCTCACAGTTTCCTGTACCTGGCCCAAAGAGAGAGTTCGGTTAATTGAAGAAGAAAATAATAGTGCATTGTAAACAGATAAATTATAAAATACGCCAGAGATATTAGTCTAGGAGTTTGCTTAGTTGAGGATAGTCCGAATTGCGGTCTATAAGGTTGTGCTGTTGAATATACAGATACAAGCCTCAACCAAATTAAAATAATAAAAGCCAAGCGGGTTGCGATTACTGGGTCATATGATTTGATTATTATGGATCTATAGTTACACTTACCCTCCAGTAATATCTCCAGGAGACTTTGTCGTTAGGTTTGTTCGGTGTTCGGGTGCCTTCGAAGGGCCCGAAGCGTGTTCCACGTGGTATTACACCTATACTCCACACACCCTCAGTCTGGAATAATTGGGATATGTTATGATGTGATACACTCGCTGATCTATCTGTTATGATTAAGTTCGTCGTTCGACTTTAGTGAAATTTTGCGATAGTATAACATGGAGTTGGAATGGTTACGTACCGGTGTATTTGGAGTGGATAATACTGCAGATGGTCTGAGCGCGAGGCTGCGCGGGAGCGTCCTCTCGGCGCGGTTAGGCGTGCCACGCTCGCTCGGCACGTCGGGCACGATATACACTGTGAGCCTCTCGAACTCCTCCTCGCGCATGCGCGTCACATCGTATGCGCCGGCGCTGGACACGCCGCTCGCCACATCTGCGCCACCGGGACTCCCGGTGCGACCCACCACCGTTGTGCTTGGAACTTCCTCGCTTGTTGACTGTTGACAATACGTTCCAGGTTAAAATAAGTCCTGCTCCGTAACACTCAACTAATTTTCAAACTGAAGTCGCTTTAAAATATTTCCAATTTGCCACAAGAAATGTACCTACAGCCGAAATGGTTTCGTTAGACTGAAGATTTAGCACTGTTAGTCCGCAAGTCGGTCATTTTCAGACCCCAAAAATATGCAAACAACGTCGTAACGAAATGCATTTTCCCTCTTTACAGCCGTGTGCATTTCTCGCCGTGTCGTCTAACTTTGAGTATTATTTTCCTCGAGAAAGAGTTTAGTTTCCTAAGTGAGAGGCGAGAAGCGACGTTCGATAAAGGGGCGGCGCCACTACTGACCCAGTTTTGTGATAAGTGCGCACTTTCCACTGCGCACCGACACTTCCCCTTTGCCTATTTATATTTTCAACAAAATTCAATTGAATACTTAGACATTTCGTGGCGGAATCAGCCTCCAGTAACATTAACATGCAACTCAATTTGGCGACAAACTAATTATACATTTTACTTACCAGTCTCATTTTGATTGATTTCTATGATGTCCTTTAAATTAGTATTCTCATAATTACTTTCTGCGTATTGAAGTAACTTGTACCTGGAACAAAATTAAAACATTTTAGTTTGTATTTAAACGTTTAACTAGAATTTGAATCGAAGCGTTCATAGGGCGAGGACTTCAAATGTGTTTTTACAAGAGCTGATGGAAAAGTAATGGGAAAGACTTTGTCGATTTTTTAAGAATTTTTAAAAACAGCTCGTTTAAACTACAATACTCATTATTAAAAACAGCTAAAACTAAAGATTAAACAAAAATACAGATGATTTACGACCCCTCTATGACTAATTAACTTTTTAATTTAATAACGAAAAACATTATATAAAAGAAAATTAGTGATTTAAAAAAAAATCCTGATAAATTCTTAGAAATAATTAACTATATTCTTAGATTTACCAGACAGATACAATTAATGATTGAAACTGCAGATGTGCCGCGTCTAGAAACAGCTTTTCATTAATTATATTAAACCTGAAGATGTTATCAACATAAATAATTATGTCAAAGGAGAAGATGATTTAGGTGTTTAGGAATTACTATGGCAACGGTAAAGCAGATTTATATTGCTCTCTTGCCGGTAGATGCATTGAATATTTGCCAAATTGGCACTACTCATGTGGAATACGGAACAGTGAATTGGTCACGAAATTGAAATTCTTTGTATTTCTAACAATCGTTAGGTTTAAAATAAACCTGCAAGTATGTTTCAGCCCAAATTAAACTAAGTATCAGTGGAAACAGATTGTGAGAAAATGTCAATTTCCTTTCGTTATGGTTTGGTCAGTTTTTTTCATTAATTACACATGCAGTTTACTGTGAAATAAAGTACAATTTATTTTCAAAAAATAAATTGTTACGTAATATCGACATAAGTAAACAACCGTGACTCGTAGAGAGGTGTTTTAAATATGGACAGGTTCGTAAAAGAATGCATTCCCATGTTGGTGCAGTGAGGCAACATTGAAGTTCAACATTTCATTGCATAATTGCGGAAGCGAGGCGGCTTGCGGCCGACGACTCCTCTCGATGAGAACGAAAATTTTGTTTTCCAAACCGGCCCCATTTGACATTCAAATAGTTGCGCAAGCGCCGGCCCAGCTCCGTATTGTAAACATTATGCGCTGCATTTGTAATGGTTTTATGTATGAGTTTTGTAACCAATGTAGTGCATCACTAAGTATTTATTGTACTTATGTACATAAGTTAATATATTATTTAATTTAGTAATGCCTAGAATAACTCAGGGTGGCAGGAAGGATTCAGTACACGATTCTGAAACACCTGCATTGAAATTTTTTGTCGGTTATTTAAAAAAAAGTTGTTCGTCATTGAATATTAACATCTCCATAAAATAATTTGAGAAAACGATGCATGCAAATATTACAACAGTTTTAATCAAATGTAATATCTAATTCAATATCAACACTCTTTTATGAATGATGTTAAAATGAAAGCAAATAAACTAATTATGAATGGGCCGATCACTTTCTCCGATTTGGCCTGAAGTCTGAAAAGTATCAACGATAGTGAACGAATCATATATTGTATGTTAATTGTTAATTGCGTAAGGGCTGATGTTTACAAAGTAACGTCAGTAATGGTGGGGGTACCGTGTGAAGAAGTGGGGGCTGTGGGGAAGGGGGGTGTGCACGTGACCGTGAGTGCAAGTTGCGCAATGCGTCCGCGCAATGTCACACGTCGCACGCACCCCCGCTTGGTAACCACTAGGTACTTATTGCTGGTACTTCTCGTGATAACACTGACACTCATATAGGAACTAGATTCGATTTAGTTTTAAGTAAACATTATGTGATGATTTGTTTTTCACTCATAGAATTACGTAAACCGTTCGGTGAAAGTTATAGATAATGATTTTATATTCTAACTATCTAAAGTCCTATGGTTATTAGTATTGATTGATTTTCGAAATGGGGAAACTTATTTTCCAAATTCACTCAAGTAAAGACAAATCAGTTCTCCCATACTGTACAATTCATTTGATAAGATAATAAAGAAATATGGAAGTTTTTCATTTTCGTTTGATATAGGTATTTTATGAAAAAAGAAACAGTATTTATGTTTAAAAAAATGCATTTTGGGCAGTAGCAGCAACGTCAATCACAATTTTTGAGAAAATATAATGTTACTTTTGTATGGAAAGCATCCGTCCCGCTCGCGGCGCACAACGCATAGCTATCGCACGGTAGCGCACGGCCGCACATCGTCGCGCGCGCACCAGGAAGCAACCTTGGGCACGCGCATGATGCGCTCGCTCTTGAACTTGCCCTTTACGCTAGCACGTTGCAACCAAGCTAGGGCTACCAGCGTTAACTTTTTTTTATTTATTTATGAAAATGGGTTGATTAGATGCACTGTTAATCTAATATGCATGATTAAACTAAACCTAGTGCTCTAGAATACCACTTATTAGAATTTCTGATGAAATATCTTTTAATATTTGTATAACATTATCATCAAGTTTTAAGTATGTTTTGTTTGAACAATATTTTAAAATACGTGTTTGGCGTTGGGATGAACCAAGAAGTTTTTTAGACGTGTATCATTTGTACTTGATTGTTTTATGGACACATTGACGATTGCAGTAAAAAAATAGTATAGTAAACGAAAATGAGATTTTCCGGCGCGATGTTTGCGTTAGGATTGGATAGTCATTTATAGGGAATATCAAGATACGCTACACACGAGACCAAAACATACTTTAAGATTAGGAAGCATAATCAACGTTCATGAAACGGTTGGGAATGATTCGATGCCAATAAGAAATTAAAAATATTTACCTATAAATCCGGATCATTGAAATATTATGTAAGATCCTGAGAGTGCGGAACCCTACCAGCTAGTGATGCGCGTTGACGCTGAACGTTATTATTCAGTGGTTAATGTGATATGAAGAATCGATTGTTTTGATTTATTCGGACTGCACAAGGTCCCTTTATCTATTTTCTTATTTCCCGATTGAGTTTGTAACGATGATAAGTACGCGGGTGAAGTACTTCATAAACGCGGAAATTATTAACTTCGTTTGTTTGACGTTATTGAATTTAACACTTTGATAGATAAGATTGATAATTATCAAATAACGTAATGCACACATTGTAAGTATATGGTTTTCGATTTCTATGAAAGAAAACGTCTGTATTATAATTGTCCAAGCCAAGAGCGCAAGGTCGCGAATTGAAAAGTGTCACTAATAAGAGTGATGTTGTAAAATAGCGATGATGACTGCAACACATATGTTACATAGCCACGCGAGAGTGCAACGGGAACACTAACCTTGTAGGCTAATAATACATTTAATACGTAGATATTTCCACTACAAATAGCCGCGAGTACCTATCGGCTAGATAAAGCATAATATGTTAGGCATATTTTATATTTATATAACATAAATGCGGAATTGAATTTCCAAAAGGAAGAAATCTGCCAATTTTATGATTACAACTTTTAACACGGAATTAGCCATATTTAATTATTTCCTCAATTAGCCCTTTAGTACATAATTATTCTTAGTAACGCTATCAACCGACCTAACAAGCGTTAATAAGTTGAACCCAGGTTATTAGATACTCATATTCTTAAAATTACTTTTCACAACTTCCGGTATAACAATATATTATATTTACAAATATGTTACTTCACCAACTGTTTTGACTTCACATAACTTAATCGTTTTAGAGTAAACTGCGATAAATAGGAGAGTTTATAGAAATGGACTAAAATATAGCAATACTTACAATCATAAATATTCATCGTTCATGACATTCTTGAGATACTGTTCATAGTTTGCGCGTTTAATGTTAGTACTACCGCGAATAAACAAAGAGTATTATCGTCTTTGGTGCATAAATAGTGTGATGATGGGGTGCCTATGAGGCAGGCGCGAGGTGCAGCGACTTGAGGTACTCGAGCAGGATGCGCAGCGCCAGCAGAGGGACGAGAGGCCGCAGCCGGCGCGCCGCTCTCATGTCGGGGGGGGCTCAGCGGGCGCGCGCGGTCGCCGCGGGCTGCCGTGCGAGCCGGCGGAGCGCAGCGCGCATTATGCAACGCGGAGGCCGCCGTGCCGACCTGCCTCACGTCTAGCCGGCGAGCGCCGAGCACTAACCCGACAGCCGCGCCGCTATGCCCACCGACCTAGATGCACTTTTACGACGCCGAGAATGCAATCGACACACATATTCGCGTCTCGTTCCGATAAACGCATCGACGACGAAAGCGGCCTGTGACGGAGAATGCGGACGAATTTGACAGCAAATGCAGTGAGTACGTCACGTTCGCGCCTCCTATTCTCTTATTAGAGGAGAGCGGGACGGCACAGCGCATTGCGACCGCGGACTGCATTCAAGTTCATTACTTCCGTAGTGTGGCGACCGCGGCGCGCGCCGTGACCGTGCTCTCGATCCCACGAACACTGACGATCGCAGCGAGCGGAGCCGCGGGAACTGCTTACTGTATGCCACCAACAAATACTGAACTAATATTGCTACCAAGCAAAAATTTGTAGAAATATATCGATGATAAAACAAAATGTAAGATAAAATAAATTTGAATAAAATTTACCATCACACTGCCCCGATAGTTTAGCATCACACAGGGCATAAATCACTGAAATGAGTACCCAACTCAACACGTTTTCAATAAATATTGAATCACACTACAATACAATCTATCAATACGTTAATTCATAATCACAGCTCATAGAGCGCTAATTAATACAAGTTGAAAACAACGTGGCCGCGGGTGTCGTGAGAACGGCAGCGAAAGCCATGCAGGGCGGGCGGCGGCCTGCGCGCCTCCCCGGAACACGCTTTCACTCTCACGGGTCGTCGACACAGCCTGCACACGCACCCCAACCTCTGATTCTCGATCGCACCCTCAATAAAACAACGGTTTAACCACTTTTGATTGATTTACTTTTAAAGTTTGAACAGAGTGTAGATTTTCTTTTAGATTTGAGAAATTTTCGTCGCATTATCGAGTGTAAAATCCATGGTAAGGGTGCATCTCACTCTCCGCCACCACCGCACCCTGCCACCTACCATTATCCAATATTGATTTCACTATTTACAGCCTGTAATCTATTAACAGCTGCAAACTGCTGGGGCTGGTATAAAAGAGTAGGCGGTTGACTGTCGACACTCCAACACTGCCTTTTCCATTAGTTTGAATGAATCGCGGCGTACGATGTACATTTTTATTCAGCTTAGTTTTGCTTTTCAATGTGAGCATCTGATAATACGAGTACATATATTTTCGTCCATGTTCTTCGTGGAACTCATAAGATTATGCTTTATTTTTAAAGTACTGTGCTATGAGTTCACTGTTATTCACTACGTTCTATTAGTTATAGATGTTCAATTTAAAGTAAGCGAGACAAAACACGACACGATACAACTACGAAGACTCTTCGTAAATGGTATTTCTCCGGATTTAAACGTGATTTAAAACACCCTTTATTAGGTGTTCACAGTGGCACGGCACCCCTCCAGCAGCTATATTTACGTGTATATGCCCTTTACAATCGCGACCTACGATAACGTCTGGCAATTTCCGATCATTCGTGATCTACCCCAAAGCGTTACGTTTTTCAGGCTCGTTGGCTCACTGAATGTCTGTGTCTACACTTTACACTCTGCACACACTCGTCACAACCTCTATCGATTCAGACAATTCTAGCATGTAATAGATACTGAAGAAATATGGGTGGGTGTAGCGAGATAAATATAGGTTTTATGTTAGTGTAACTTCTTTTGTAGGATCGTTGATAATACTCGTAACTTATTTAATATACTTTTAGTATTACAATTGGTTCTTAGAATCATTTACGAATTTTATCAAGTTATAATACTTGGCAGTGCGTACCTAAATTTAATTTAAAAAAAAAGTATCTATAATAAAATATATTTTAAATTACAAAAATTGATAAGTAGATCTTTTAATCAAACCAAGTATGTAAAATAGCCAATTCATTTCTAAGTTTACTAATGAAAACTTAAAAAAAACATACATCATTAGTACATTTTCTAAGCCTAATAAAAACCCACGACACAAATCGTTCATTTAAAAAACGAAATTATCCGATTGTCGGTCAATTAGAGCGTGAAAAGCGAAGCGCATCAAAGAAAATGCAGTTTTCCAGCGGCGGCGGAGGCTTGAGCGGTATCAAAACACTGAATCTTCCGGGGTGAACGGCCGCGGCGCCTCGTCCCACTGCGAGCGCCCGCCGCCCGCGCGAGCGAGACGCCGCGCACCGCACGCCGCCCGCACCCGCCGCGCGAATAAATCGCACGCTGCGCTCGTGTGCGCCGGGAAATGCGTTTTCTGTACGAGTATTGGGCACACGGTCGTTGACATCACATCACAAATTTTCTTTGGGCTTGTAATAGAAACTTAAACGACTTTTTATTACGTAACTCAGTAAAAGGGTTTTTGAGATAAGGAAATACTTCGATTGCATTGTTAATTGGTTTTCTCGTAGATGCATCTTCTGTAGTTAATGAAGTCCATTATTTCGAGAAAGGCTTTTGCTTTGGTGCATTCATGGTTACCTACTCTTCATATTACTCTATTTACTCTCTTTTAAAACAAATGGACGGCAGCAATTGCTTATTTTATTTTCTTTTCTTTCTTTTCCCAAGATACTCGTACAGGCAAATGCCTAGTTTGGGGGTCGCCGTCTATTGTATTCTTGTACAAATTGTACATTTTTTATAAATAATTTGAATAAAAAATATATGAATACTTATTGGATTTACCATTTATAAAATTCAAACAAGTATTTATTGAAAGTACAAAATAAAACTGAGTATGTCCATTGATGTTTGTCTAATTGGTAAATTATTCTGTGTTTCTGTATGGGGATACAGCAGGAGCATAACACGTTTCCTCTAACTATAAGTTATGTGATTAACGACCCCGTGCATCCTGAATTGTTGTGTTTGATTGTTATGGCTTGGGCTAGGTTTAGCATGATAGATAACAATGTTATAAAGTTGATGGGAACTCCCATCAACTTTATAATATTGTTATCAACAAAAATCATAAACTTATGATTTTTGTTGAGTCATTAGAACCTGGAGACGCTATACTTTAGTTTTTAAGATTTGTTGAGTGCTTTTATTTTGAACATAGTGTATAGTGTTTTTCTTAAGTAAGTTTTTATCTATGTATACTACTTACGAAGATTAAAAGTTCTTGCCGGTTCCGTGATTGCGTTAAAACTGTTGATGGTAAAGCACTATTGATCCTATTTAGTATAATGCATAGGGCTTGTCTATATCTGTGCAAGTACTGGTGCCCGCAGTGCAAACTCGATTTCCCCCTTCTTGGGGTAGGCTTCAATACTCATTCATGCGTTTTTCCCGCTCTGGCTGCGAGCGGGCGCATAGCGCGCTCCCGCTCGCCGCGCTTCCGCGTTGGTACCGCTACATACGCGCATGCACTACACCTAGCCCAATGCAGCGAATTTTGCGTAGGGTCGTTGTCCTCTCGTACATCTCTATCGGCATAGCTAGATGTAACTAAATGTCCCGATAAGTCTGGTTAAATTTCTAATCCCCCGACACCCGCTACCTTCGAAGTTTTTACGATTGGTGAATAATTTTCACTTTTAGCACAAACTGTGCAATTCCTTTGTCGGCCCATTTGTGCAATTGTTCAATAAAATAATGAAGGTTCCTGAGATAGGAAAGGTATTTAAGAAACAAGAAACTGTCGAGTTTTATGGCCAATTACGTCAGTAATATAATAGGACGTAGTAAAAAGTACCTTTTGCACAAATTGCATTTCTTGCTTTTAGCAAATTGAATAGTGCGTGTTTTTTAAGAAAACATAAAGTGGTAACAACAATGCGTCTGTGCCGTTAAAAAAACGCAAGTCTAGGAAGGACGAGAAACGGTTCGAAGACAATCATTCGCAATAAATAAAGCTGTGTTTTTTATTTACATATTTATGTTTTGACGAAAGGATATTCCAAGGTTGGTGTGGGTACATTTTTACCCACAATTATTATTGTTTGCACCGTAGTAGGCTGTAATTGCATTATTTTATTGTCTGAACAAATTATGAATAAGTTTTTGGTATGAAAGGCAACATAGATTTTATGTTGCCTTTCATACCAAATAAGTTCTTCAATGTTGCGCTTGAGTGAATTATTTGTAACAGTGCACAGAATAATAGTGAGTGTACCTAGATGAATCGGTGCACAGAGGTGTTGAAGTACTAGACTAGAATGTGGCTAGGGTCAAAAGCCGCGCAGTATGTCAGCGTTTAGTATTCCGTGAGCCCGAGCTCGGGCCGGCTAACGGGACTGCTCGACCGTCTACTCAGGCCTTTACTTTCATCGATCGGACAAACCGCATCGACGGTTTACTTTCCTTTGTTAGTTTTGGGTTCTGCAGACTACCAAATCTATATGATTTATTTTATGTCATGTAAATCGTTATGTAGATTACATTAACCACAAATTCGTAATATATAATTTGGAAGGCATTTATGCCAAAAAAATCAAATAGGCTCTTAAAACGGGAATTTTTAATAGGGACACGTTATAAAGAGATTATCTATGGTAACTACCTAGGAAAAAAAAACGAAAGGACCGTCAAGTGTATGGTTAAATCGCAGGTAGGCCCCGTATCCAGAAAAAAATAAGACGGGTCCGCAGAGCCTTTGTATAGGGAAGTACCGTTAGATCTATTTGAGACTACTATCAACAGAATATGAAATATGATCATGTATTTATTGTTGCTCGGTGTTTAGTTCACCTGCTGCATTATTTGCTAAAATGTTAGACATATCCTGTTATACTCGCCTAACAAAGTTTACGGCCACAGTGATTCATAGATTGTGAATCAACACGCACAGGAATATACCGCTAAGCAAAAACAATGTGCTGATCAACAGGACTCGGATTACAGAACTGCATATGTATGCAGTTGTGTTATCCTAGTTTCCCAGAATGTAGAGGTAAAATGTATAACTGGCTGGTAAAGTGTGAGGAAAGCTTGTGTTGGTCATAAATAAGTAGGTAACTGATATGGGAAAGAAAATATTAACCCCGACATGTACATGTTTATCTTTACACATAAATGGAAAGAGCTAAGTAAAGGAATAATTTATTGCCATGGAGGCAGGCGATGGACATGCAATCTGTTACTCTTGCGTTCTTTACAATACCTTGTTGATAACAGTTTACAATTTCTCTATTACAATGTAGCAGCCCGTCTCCATACATATGCATATACATACTTCGATAGACATGTACATATGCAGTGGCATTCCGTCACAGTATAAGGTTTAACACATGCTTTTATTCATGCAGCACCTATTGCATCCCACTACCGTTAGGTCGAGTCGATAAAAAATAAAAATAGGAGGGTGAAATCAGAGCCCGGCGGGACGCACCGTCGCCTGCAGGCTTAATTCCGACGAGGTGTAAAGAAAAACATTCTCTAGATGAAAATATTAATCGAGTTTCTCAGTTTAAATTTCTGATAATTGCTTTTTGTAGAGTTTTTTTCATTTCGATGGTACTATTTTAAACGGTTTTATAACAGTATAGCTATGTTGTAACGAATGAGAATGCTTGTTGGTTCGGAAAAGTCTTGCCTTTGGAACACATCTCCAGGGAAATCTATCGAAGTGTAAATCGATCCACTTTATACGTTTCTAAAAAGCCTCGTGGTGTAGGATGAATTTAGTCAGACTTGTAATTTTGTATAATAATCGAAATTATTGTAATCTCGCAAGGGGGGTCCAGTCTCAACACACGGGGGTCCAGAATCATGTACTGAATCTATGATAACATGTTATGCGTCAATGTCCCTGCCAGCCTGTATAGGTAACTTGGCTATTTTCTGATCAGTGATATAAATAAAGCTCACTTGTTTTAAATGTAAGAATGTAAAACAGAATTTTTCCTAGTAAGGCATATTTTGAAAACCGTCTTGATACTAGAATATCGAGTGCCCGTAGCAGTGACGAATAATAGATGGAGAATGTCCTATGTAAGTCTATTTGCTACGAATTATGGTGCGGTAACCGTTGCTTAGCTGCCACCGGAAGGCTGCTGGCATACATATTATAGCTACTCATATGCATGTGGGACACACTGTCATCGATATTTTTATAAACACGTGCTGTTGCACTTCCTGCAACTTTACTTTCATAACTTATTATACAGAATAATAAATAGTTTATTACGTTAAGCAGCTGGGAACACACGCATTGCATTGCAGCAAAGCTTAAATAAATGCAAGACTCGCCTGCTTTGCATGTACATTTGTACGTTGATATCTCTTTTTCTCGGTAGTTAAAGCTGTTCGTTTCTATTGGCTTACTTTGATGCTACGAACAAGTGAATCATCTAGTCTTCAGGCGTTTAACAGCGCATTTTTATCCAAATGAAGACTTTGCTTAGTAAGCAATACTGTTTGATTAAAGTTTTATTGATGGAAGGTTTAATCTGCAACAATGTAAACCCGAGTCACTACCGACAAAATTGACATAGTAAGAATTAGGCATTCAATGAAAAAGCTACCATAACGAAGAACTAAAAAAAAGGCATCTTGTGTGCACGTAATCGGGTTCCCCTATGTTTAATAAAAACAAACAAATCCCTATTGAAAGTTAAGGTCACATGTTGAAGGGACGAGTCAGTCGAGCGAGAAAAAGGTTATTACTCATTACATAATGGGTGCGTGTGCGCCCGGGGCACGATACGGAGGTACCGTTGTTCGAACAGGTTCCACGCATTACAGCGCCCTCCCCCTCCCCCCCGCCCCGACCTCCGGGCGCCCGCGCACTCCCCGCCGGCCACGCGCGTGTGCTGCACTCAACATTTACTTTCTACCCATCAAGGACCTTCCTGGCTCACCCATGTCAACACTAACTAAATCGAAATGATGGCGGTGACCTCGCGGCTTCGAGTTTTCTGTCCATCCTGATTAGGACTACTAATATGCAATGCATTCGTAGAATACAATATCACACTTTTTGTTATTGAACCACGTCATAGGTTTCTTTCAGCTGTCAACGTAATCATGGTTGTACTGAAATTAGTGTCACCTACTTTCATTACAAGTTGTTGTTTCCAAATGATAATGAAACAGACAGCATAAATAAATGAAGATCAAGAACATCACATTTATGCAATCCTCAAAATCCAGAAAATACGTTCTATTTTTCAGGACTAGAGCAGCGCCATTGGTTTTAAAAAATGTGTCATTTTTCCAAACTGAACCAAACTTGTTTATGTAATTAGGTTCAACTCCTTTAAATTATATGAAGAAGAACATTAACATATACTTCCGTCACGAATTTTCAGTCTAAATCTTAACTGTATATATCTTTGGGTTATTGTCAAATCAAAATTAACTTTATGTTCAGCAGCGTAAATATAAAAATCGCATGAGCGAAAGCGTCAAGAAGTGGGGCTGAGTCGCAAGCGCGCGGTTCAATGACCGAGTTTTCACGGGTTTGACAGCCTTCTGTTATATCATCGGTCGTTGTCATTGTCATTGCCGAAACCGCGGCGGGTGGCGCGCATGCTAATTTGTAACTTTTGCGCTTGCGATTGGGACCACTTTTGCTTGTCGTTGTGCTTGTTTTAAATTATTATTTTTTCCATCTACATAAGTGTGCGTGTTTCATGTAATACGCTAATACTTATTTATACATGGCTGCGATAATTTGTTCTTCCATTCAGTACATATGCTTAAAATAAAATAAGTTCGATGCATTCTTGTTTCGAAGGTCAATTGAGATGAACATGATATAATAATATGACATAAGTTTAACAATGCAATGCTTTCATAATAAGTAAGTAGTATTTAGATTATTTTGATGTTATAATGTTTACGTAGTGCATATTTGGTACTTGTACCTATGGGGTTACTAATTTGAACATGATAATGTTTGTAGAGTTTCGTTTTAGGAAAAAATATTTATTTATACGTTTCGTATAAATGGCGTACGTATTAAGATAGAATTTTATAAGTAATGTGTTTTTCCGTCGAAAGGACTTAAACTGTTAGCAAAATTTATAAATCAGATAATAATCTCAACATACAGAAATGACTTCAGAATTGCTGTCAGTAAACAAATAAATCAATCGGGTGCATTACATAAATCGCTGCAAGGATTACGTAATTTTGGCGTAGGAGGTAGTCCACGTCACGTGTGCCCAATGTTCGCCTTGAAGTTGAACCTGACAAGTTCAAGGCTTTGTTTTTGCGCAGCCAACAACAATACGCGCGCATGTGTGCGTGATGGCTGCGCATGTTATGATTTCTGTAATTGCCGCCCAAAAAACATGGACTCTTCTTGAAAATTACCTCGGCCATCGGGGATTTATTCATCATTGTGTAATGATTGCAAGGTCTTAGAGATACCTATAAAAATCTTTTGAGTAATAACATGTTGTCAATTTAGTTTGATGTTAGTACCTATATTTATTTCGCGCCATAACCAATTAAGCATACCACATTAAGGTTATTTATGATTGGAAAATTAATCTATAAAGGTTAATTTTAATATGTTAGTATAAGCGTTAGTAAGTAGTTTCAATTTTAAAATGTGGAATATCAAAAATTATAGAATAAAAAAAAATAGTAATATTTTCTAAATTGGATCAATTTTGTTCTATTTGCAATGTTGAATATTTTTTATATCGTTATCGTCATTTAAATAAGTTCTATTTCAGTGTATCAGTGAGTATATTAGTATACAAGGTTACTGTAATTAACAACTAATTACGTTAACAAAGCCTTGAAAAAGTTAATTTATTATTTGATCTAGTAACTAAGACGCGCGTTGATGTCTTTTGATGGCGCGAAGAAATTCGTAAGTAACATGATTAGTAATGATTACAAAACTTAATTCTATGTTAATTCTTAACTTACAATTAAATGTTTGTATACTAACCATTAGGCTTACAGTCCTGATGTGATGAAGAATTAGAAGAAAATCCAAATTGTAAAATCCTAATGGGAAATGTTTGTTTATGTTTTCACTAACACTTAAAAATAAATCCACACCTCACATAAAACCGTCACTTAAAAATAAAGAAATTTATAAAAATAAGTCTTATCTTGAGATCTAAGTTGCTTTCAGTCTAGTTATAAATGCAAAACGTCACTGAGTATCGTAATATTAGAGGGTCATATTGGAGCGTACTGCGACGCGGCGTGGCGCACCGACACCTCCGGATAAGTGATAAAATATAGCTCGGTTCATGGTCGGAGACGTCCTTCCTGCGCGACTACCCGTGTACAGCGTCCGCCCGCCTCGGTACCTGCGCCCGCGCAACGCTGCTCTTCCGCACTCGCCGCGCGGGCGGGTGAATGAACTGCTGCGCAAGAGCGAGACGGAACACCATGCCTCACCTCCTCCCGCACACTCCATCACCCCCCCGCACACTCCAATGCCATGGTCGAAGCTGACAGTGAATCTTACTCCTGTATCGACAAGATAATCTAGTACAAGTGTCAAAATAATTTTTTGCCTAATTCACAATTCAATTTCGCTGAAACTGAAATCAGTTCGGAACGCTCAAAAACATAGCCACCGCCAATTGAACTGACTTCTTGAATTCTTGCAGTCATATCTGCAAGAATTCAAGAAGTCAGTTCTGTAGCTTGACCATCAACTGTTCTCGTTACACTTTACTATATATGAAAAACTATAATTCATATTATGCAGTTACCGCAAACAAAACTAAAAGGAAATAAGGCAATGTAGATTTTCCGATCAAATCACATGATTAGAAAACTTACTCGTGAGATACACATAGTAGAATTACTAAGAGCTAAAAGACAATATGTGGAGGTATCTGGATTCATGATGTAAAAGGAGGTTCTTATGACTCAACTTCACACATATTTTCCAAATAGAGATTCAAAATCACTGCACACGATGACATAAGCATTTCCTTTAAGGCTGAAGTAGATCTTTTCATAATACTGTAATAGTTGAACATTAGACGTTATGCATTATACATGTATAACGTCTCATTTTTAAGAGTCACACACCCATTCGGTGTCATAATATTTAAGCATTTATGAAAACATTCAAGCGAAAGAAAACAGGTATACTATCTAGATTTAAGAAGTAAAACACTCACATCCGATACGGGCATGTTACACAAGCTGATCTAGTGTCAACGACAGGACACACAAGATACCTCTGAGGGTGTGCGGTGTGACAGTCATCTTTTACGCCCATGAGTACTGCCGTGACAAGACATGTGTCTCGTCACTTTTAAAACATTCATGTAAGCTTCGAGAAAAATTTACATTGTACCATCAGTAACTTGAATGCATTCTTTGGATTATTTATGACACTATGTTTCCATATCTGGAACTAATTAAAATTATTATCGAATGGCATCTGTTTTATAACTGCTTAATCGCCTCTTTGCATCTTCATCATACCATGTCTACCACTATTCAGCATCTTTACTGCAAACTTCTCTGAAGATGGTAAAGAGCGGTGTCTTCTGAAGATAGCGATTTATAATCTATCAGAAACCACATGAAATCTTATTTTTTTTTCCCTTTTGATTCACATCAGGCATGTGTTCGAAATTATACTAGACGTAGCCACTACCACCTGTTGGCTGATGACATCATAATGCCGAAATTCAGCTCCACGCCAAATATGGTTCCATTCCTTTATTTTATTGGTTTAAAAAACATAAAGAGCATTTGACAGCATGAAATGTAAAACATAATATTAAGCAAAATTACAACTGAGGATCTAGCTTATTATTGCTAATGATGCACTTGACCCTGAATTAAAATGAATAAGGCATAATAAGCTCGGCCCCATATCGTAGGACTTTATATCATTGGCAAAATGTGGGTAGTCGGGTACATATGTATGTATGATACTTATTATTTGTATTTCTACGAAACTTATAATATATAGTACTCAAAGTTTAGTTTGCTAAGCTTAAAGTTTAAAATTCATCGCATAAAATAGTTGGGTACATAATTCTTAAGCGTTGAGTAGATGATTAGTTGATTACCAATATTGACGTAGAAATAAATTTAGAATAAAACACAGACTGCTTAAGGTCTTTTTGCCTTTTGTGTTTTGTGTCACCTTTTCCACCGTATCCAGATGTGTCTAGCTAATTTTCTCTAAGTTGAATGTTTGGTCAGATCAGCAGCCATCCACGTCACGTCCACATCATACAAGTTGTTAATATTCAGTATGCAAAGTTCAAAATGTGATCTTTTGAATTTTTTGATAAGGAAAATTTTCGTTGTTTTTCCCGAGCTTTTCCCATTAAAAAAAGTCATGATGGTGAGCAACGATGTTACATAATGCAAGTAGATTTATAAGGAGCTTCACGGCAAACCGTTCGAGGCTGCTGAAGGTAGTCGAGCGGTAAAGAGCAACGATCTCTACACGGATTTTCTAGTTCTCAACAATTTCATACTTTTTCTGTAAGAGCACGTCTTTCTTAGATTATATTTTCTGGTTCTATAACCTTATTTCGTAATCATCATGCATTACTTCGACATTGAAACGGTGTCGAAGAGCAAATTCGCGATGATTTACTATTAAAACAAATGAATTCATTTTCGAATTCATATGAAAGTGAACTTTATAGAATGCAGTATTGAAAGTATCTTGTTATGATGATTTAGGTTTTGCCTGTTTCACGTTTGCTGGACTGAGGTGAAATAATCAGTAGAAAATAACTTATACGATCTAATTACCGTCTATTGCTCACCCACAATAATCACAGTTTAAAGCTTTTCAAAATCAATTTTCCCTAAAAGCCTCGGTCAGTTCATAGGTAGGTACATTAGTGCACTATATGTCACACTTTAGAATAATTGTTTTGTTCGTCAACAGCACACAGTTAGTTGTTTTGTTCATCAACAGCACACAGTTAGTTGTGAATATTCCTTACTTTTGGGTTATCAATCACCTGAATGTGAAATTAAAACTTAGAGAAAACTTATTCCTTCTTTTTCAGCAGCAGTTACAGAGAACACTGTATCCGCTGCTGAAATAGAAGGATTTAGTCACGGTGTTACTTCGTAAATTTTCCCAAGGGCGATTATTATATTGATTATATTATATGGAGCAGTGGTGGCCTAGTGCTATCGGCCCTGTCTTACGACTTGTAGGTCGTGAGTTCGAACCCAGGCAAGCACTTTACTTTGTCTATTTAATTTCATCACTGCTGCTCTCAGAACGGTGAAGGAAAACATCGTGAGGAAACCGGCATGTCCTAGAACCAAAAATTTGAAGACTTCTGACATCCACCAAACCGCAGAGGGCCCGCGTGGTGGATTACGGCCCGCTCCCTCTCGCAAACAGGAGAACTGTGTCCCAGCAGTGGGAACATTATAGGCTGATTATAATATGCATTATAATTATGTTATCTTATACGATCAGCCATATTTGTAACATTTTTCAATGTTTTAGCAAACACACGGGAGCCAGTCATCTGACATATTAATTGAAGCTGATTTTGCTGTATATTATCATGGTTTTCAGTAAAGGCATGTAACAAGGGTTCTACCATGACTGATTTCTAAAGTCCAGGTTATCCCTTAACTTAAATTACTAGCTTGCTAAAGCTATTTCGTGTAGCTTGAAGGATTTATCCTTGTGTTTTAACACAAGTGGTGAGTTGGTAAAAGCCAGGTCGTTTATTTCCCTTTACTGAGCGAAACTGTTAGCAGCACCGACCGCCTGGCAGGTCTCCAAGCCACGTGTAGCAGTTACTGCTAGGATAAAGATTAAAATACTATAGGCAGCCTTGTTACTGGTACATGGCCAATCTTCTACGATCACTACATAATTTTACAAAACAGTGAGACAATTTTCTAGTCTTTTCTTGTAAAACGCGATAATTTTCTGAATTTTTAAATGAACAGCAATGTCCTTTCGTAACAGGGATGATGGGAATGGTAAAAAATATTTGAGATTGATCCACCGATTGTTGATAAGTAAATTAACTTAGGACCCCACATCGATTCGGTTATTTATTTTGTTTTCATGAACTGAACGGTACGTTTTATGCTCAAAAATACTGAAGTTATAAAACTAGAAATCATTTTCGGTCCTAGTTTGTAACCGGAAAATTGTCAAGACAAGTTTGCCAAGCAGTCGATATTGTAGCGTGATATATATAAACCTCTTTTTTTATTTCCGAAGTCAAAATAAAATACAGTATCGCACATATGCATCAACAATAAAATGTTGCATATGCCTTCAGCCGCACAGCTATCAGGCGCAATCAAAGAAACGACAAAGAGATAAATGTTTGGATTTATGAAATGGGATTTTACAGTTACGTAAGGGCCATTACGAAATTTGGAACATCTGAACAATAAAAAATCTACATTATATATGCTCAATCGCAGCGTTAATCGCAGGCTTCGATCAAAAGATTTGCTCTACCTGCCGAACCCTTAACTTTTTTTAAAGGGTAGCCGTTATAATGGCGGGGTCAAAAAAATCTAACGGTCCCTTTCCACCCAAACACACATTGCAATGACAAAAACACAATGACATAGAAACTTTTATGTTTCCTGCGACAAAAATACTTGCAATTTGAGAAATGTAAAAAATATGTTTCGTATTCATCTTGTTTTAAAAAGTATGGAACTTATTTGTTTTTTAGGAGATTTTTTGAAAGTGATTTATTGGTGTTCTTCGTTTTTCAATTGCAAAAAAATCTTGGGGACGGTTAGTAATTATTGTCATACTTGCGGCTCTAATAAAACGCCTTTTCAGTTTCATTGAAATAGCTAAAAGGTAACCATAAAGCAAGCGGCCGCTTTAAGGTTTACTGTTGGGGGCTTTTCCCGAGTCAAATTAAAGTAAGCTCTCTTTAGAAAAAGGATTAAACGTGGAATTAAAACTAGCAATGTTAAAACCCGCATATTCATTTGTTTCTATGAAAAAAAGTTAAGAAAGAGTTTTATTACGCAGTAGCCGATCGTAAAAGAAAAGGGTGCGCTCTCGATTTATGTCATTGTTTAGCTATTGACCACCCTGAGGGCGGAGAATATAGTTGTTAATTGTCAGATGACTTTCTCTTTGGTTATTATACTACGACAGTAGCCGTTTAGCACAAAACACCTTCCTCTTCTAGTGCGATTAATTGTTACAGTTTTTGTGTTAAAATCTGAAAAGAGAAGTCATTCACACAATAGATTTTTGTATAAAACTCGAATAAAATTAGCATTTCTATTCTTTGTTCTGGACAAAAACTTGATAAACATCTAGGAACGGAATTAAAATTCCGAATCGCATTTAACTTTAACGAACACCGAACTATACGATTCCTTGTGTGTTATGTAAAAACCTGACCAAAGTACCTAACATAGTGTATAATAGACGGTATTAGGAAAAAAAGAAGTGAACGCCCAAACTGGCCAGTTGGAGGCTCCCCTCCACCGGCCGGCAGGACGCGATCAGCGATTTGGGAGCAATGTCCTCGACCTTGAAAATAGATGAACTTATGTAACCGCCGCCGCCCGAGGGCACGGAGCCTCCTCCACCAAATATTCCTTGAGTTTTTGCACGTCCCGCCAGATTACATCAACCTATGCATAAAAACTTTACCATCCTAATAATTATGATGCCTTACTTCCAGACTTGTAGCACGCTAGGTTGTTGGTATATCTTGCCTTTGGCGATTAACTCGGGACGATGCGTTTGGGTTTTCTAAAACTTCACATTGTTTAGAATATTCACTGGACAACCCACTGCGTCATTTTCATATGAAAGAGCCAAATTTTAGATCTTTTTTTTCTTAACCAGATGTAAATTTAAGCGAATTATGTTGGAACTAAGAACCACGTGGTTTAGCCGCGTGAGCCTGTCAGCTAATCGGAAGCTGGATATTTCAATGATCGTTTGCAATGTATTAACTTGAAATAAATACTAACACTTGAATATTTATCATAAGTAATACCTAATGTTGGATAAACAAACAGTTTATTAAAAGGAATCTTAACCGTAGTCACAAAGAGATCACGTGCAAGTTTGATAAATATTTCTTTGTGTTGCTCATATTCCAGCATTTATAGTTTCAGCCTCTTAGTCGAGGGCTTGACGGGACTCGCAATAACCTCTAATTTAAAGATAACAAAATAATGAATACCATAGTTTGCATGGTATTCAATATATTTGGCACTGAAACACAAAGACCTCAGGATTTTTTTACTAAGTATGAATGGAAGTTTTGTATAAAACCCTTTTTCTTTAATGTATTTTATTTGGTTGCTATGGCGATGAAGTCATCATCCGCCATTAAATATTTAAATCGTCTGTTATCTGGAAGTGTTAAATATAAAGGTATCTATGAAAAATGTAATCTAATATGCGTGAAGACAGTAGCAGACATAAAATAATATTCCGCCCATCATTAATATGCAATTTTTTCGAAGACTATTCGCTAATTAATCAAACTTTTTGTTAACTGAATACCCAAAGCAAAAAAAAAACAAAAACTGATTGACTGAGCCATAAAGTTATATAATTTATAAATTAACCTGTGTTTATGATATAAATCAGGTTTCTAAAATAAGAATTCAATTTATTTAGGTATGCTTTATGTTTTAATAAGTACATGGGTGTACCACATCTCTATAACGACTAGGAAGATATTCGATAAAAATATTTTCAAAACGATAGTTGGGTTCTGCATCATTTAGTTAAGTATCGGCATTTTGTCCGCAGTTATAACAGTCGATCTTTGAAATTGTGTAACCAAGGATAAATAAGCACAATGAGTAACAAAATAATAAATGCTTAAGAACCACAGCTTACTGTTATTGTTTTTGTGATGTTGTTATTGTTCTTCGACTGTGCATCGGTAAGTTTGAAGTTTCTCAAGATAAAGTGATTTGTAAACTTTTGCGAATATGAAAAAGTTTTTTTGAACTCAAAATATTTTATAACGTCTTCTTCGATTCAGAGTTTTAAATTCAGAGAGAAAAAAAAATAATATTAAGCGTGCATTTGTAACACTTATTTAACTTATACAACGCAAGTTATGAGTTGTGCTGTTCTTTGTTCTTGAAATAATACCGACCCCATCTAGTTTTAAAATATGATTGACGTGTAAAAGTGTTTGTACAAACCTACTTACAAAATAAAATCATTTATCATTTATCAATATTTATATACATATACGTTCTCAAAAAAAAATATTTCGTATTTTCCAGCGTTCAAAAAGAAATTGAAAAAGAAATGAAGTCACAAAGTAAAATCATGTTACATACATTAAAATCCCTGGAAAGTGTGACTAGAGAAGCGGTTTCAGCAGTTTCAACTTTTTGTGCAGTACCTTAGAATAGCTTATATTACATGTTTCATTACATTGTGGCAGCGCGCACATAAGGTACCACACAGTTACTTTGGTTTGGTGTGTTTTAAGTATCCATACAATATTCTTCTACAAATATTTGGTTACTTTTAATATTCATTACGTAATTGAAATGAAAATTCGTGAAAACACGTTCAACGACTTCTCCTATGGTGAAGGCTGTATAAACAGACATATTACTACATATAACACATGCTCATAGCTTGTACCTAAAGTAGCTTCAAGTTGCTAGTCAGGGTGATGTCATAACCAAAAGCAAGAATGCACAAAAAAGCCATTGTGTAAAGAGTCGTGAGACTAGCTAGCTCAAGTCCACGAGCGTTGAACTCTTTTGAGTGCCGAACAGAGTCAATGCCTGCTATTAGCCAATTTATATGACGAACTAACGACGTTGAATTGCTTACAAACTCCTTATAACATCCTACAGTAAATGTGAGCGGATATTTTTGACAACCCACTCGTACTGACATGAAACAAACTTCTTCAAAGGGAGCACAGCATTCAAGTTATTTTCCACACTTGTAGCCAATCTGTTATGTATTGTTTCAAGATAACGTGCATGTAACCCGCATTACTAGAGGTTTTTGACACTGGTGACAAAGACCGTGAAAAATAATGGCATGTTTAAACACAAATACCTAACATTTATTTTTGTAGGTACTGTAGAAATTAGTATTAATGTTTCAGTGAGCACAGTTGTTACATACACTTAAGGGTGCCATTGTCTAATGAAAAGCAACCTATTTGTTTGAACTCTGTGTTCGGCTGTAATATTTTGTTGAAAATTAATAAATTCATTTATGAATTAAATAATGCGTCATTCCATTAATACATTTATATCCAGTAGTCTTTCATATTACCTATTGCAGTATTGGCAAATGCTACATTATAATTTTTATCACGAACGACCTTCTTTTATAACAAATCCAACCTTATTTTTAACCAGAAAGGTTTTTTTCTTCATATTGTTTTTGAATTTTGAATCAAAAAGTGTCATCTCTTTTCTCTTACCGAGATTTTTCATTGGAAGGTTTTTATGGACACAGGACGGAAGTCTATTATATTATTTTTTCCTGCTTTCACAATGAAATAATTTGCTAATGGTAATCTATGAAGGATTGAACGACCGAGTTTTGTGCGGTCATCCACTGGATCCAAGGGTATGTTTGCTTTCCTATTGATAATTCAAAAGTTCTTATCGTTTCCTAAATTTTATTTCATTCTTTTCTTTGTAATAGGCAGTGTTCACGAAAATAAACGTATTGCACATCACAAAAAAGTGGTCTCGAGGCGAGTCATCTTGCATGAAGACTCGGTATGTAATTTGACTTTTCTTCTTCAGCTCTTTTGGCTTGTCATTTTTCGTTATTTTCTGTAGATTTGTCCGAAGACTGTAGGGCGATCTAGAATTCACCCTACCCGCCACCCTAGTACCAGACGTCTACAAGCTTCCTGCTGGGAATCGAACCCAACATAACACCTTGCGCGCGACCTGCACATTTATGAGGATTCTGATTCCTGCCAGCGAGGTGCCTTCCGATTTTCAGCGTGGAGCCTAGGATCGGATTTTCATATATTATGTAGCTTAGTTTTCAGTAGAGCCTATTACTTGATGTACTACCAATTAGCCGGATATTATCATTGTTACAATTTTGACCAAGTGGTAATTTAAATTATTATCTTGCTTCCTAATAACGAATTGACTTGGTGCCAATTACCCATTAGGATATCCTCGTATTTATCTAGTTACGTAAGTTTAGGAACGTTTGTAAACGTATCTTAATCGACGCGTAACAAGAATACATAAAATTTATTATAGGGCTCGAACACCAAAGACTTCTAGTAGCCGTCACGACGTAATCCGTAAGTAAAAAAAAATAATAAATAATACTTAGCAAAAGACACATAACGAATATTATTAAAAAAATAATATTCGTTATGTGTCTTTTGCTAAGTTTTTATTAATATCTTATTTTACTTACAAAAACTAAAACGTGTACAAGCGAAGATTTGTTTTTATTTTGCTACACTATACAGATGGCTATCACATAATAAATATCAAAATTTGATGTTTTTCTAGCCGAGGTGAAGTTTTGTTGTAAACGTTCTTAAATTATATATCCAAGAAGAATAAAATGAATGACTAAAATGTCTTTTATAGATATATACGTCGACAAGTTATGATATGGACTCGTGAAACAACGTATTTGTATAAAGTTTATTTTAATTCAATATGTTTATTAGGAAAGTTGTACTCACTTATACTCGTAATATAATTCATCCTACAACGGAGCCAACTTACTGAAAATAAAGTAAAGCTTCTGTTTTACTTATCTATTAATAGGAATAATAAAATGTAGGTGGTGCAGATAAAATGTAGGTTCTTCTTTTCTGCCCATCATGCACATTCCAGAATTAGAACGAGGTGATTGACAGACCTATCTTTAGCTTCTTACTGGTCATACAAAAATTGAGTAGTAGTCAATTGACATGAAAAGAAGCAGAAGAAGATTGGCCAAAGACTTAAGTGTGTGTAATGTAGTTATGAATGTAGCGGAAGTATCCATTGTATGCACACTGAAATATACCTGTAATAGATAAGAATTATAACTTAAAATGATAGTCACGTAGAGTTTTTTTTTTTACAAAAACGGTTAAAACACTGTATTTATTTATATAATCTCGACAGAAAACAAAAATATATTTGAGGTTGTTGTTTTTTGTGTTTCAGTACTGAATCATAAATAAGAGTTGCCTAAAATAAATAAATGATTAACTCTATGACGAAGAGAACAATTTTTAATAGTAATATAGCTTTTATTTAAGGAATAAATATTGCGGATGGACAGCTTTTATACAGAAAATATAGTAAGTAGGTCAATATCATATTTATTCTTCAGATGAAAGTTATCTGGCGATTGAATTAGCCCTAAATCACGGTAACAATGATTGTCCTGTAGTTCAAGACAATCAAAAGTAACCTTTTCATGCTTCAGCACATGAAGAATGGAAATAAAAGTTGGGTGGTGACTCCCATATTCATGATAGCTTTTCCTCAACGGAGATATTCCTTTAGGTAATGTTAAAAAAAATACATTCGCGAAATACTAGATGAATTGCAAATTCAAATACTTGAACTACAACAGCAACGAGCGAACGTTGTCGAGTACAACAACATTAACAACAACAATACATAGGAGTCGTTTTATTTGTAGATAATATTTACATAATTTAAAAGCTAACAGTCTAAAAAAAAAAAATAATAAAATGTACAAGTTTAAAAGGGAGGGGAAAGAATCACAGAGCATTAAAAAAATTCGTCCGCGTCGCTGTCAACAGGAAAAGTGACACATTAGCTGATTAAATACAAAGAAACTAACTGCAAGCCTGCACCAACATTGGCAATTTTAAAATATTGGTATTATGTAGCTTAATTTTCATGAGACAGATTCTTCTTTATTAATGTTCACGGTTTTTGTCACGTCTCTGTTTCAGGGATTACCCGATTAGGTATTACAGTAGTTTGGAATTCCCAAAAAAAGGGGAGTGCAAACATTGGTAACGATAATATTGTGTTTACACAAATGAAATAGTTAACTGAAACAGTCCATAATACGAGTATGTCAATTTATTTATTTATTTTATTTATTTGGGAAAAACAAACAATTGTACAATATGTTTTACAAAAGAGGAAAAAGAATATAAAAGACATATGGGTAAATGTACAATCAACAACGTTTCCACAGATTACTAGTGTACATAACTAAATAGATAGGTAAGTACAAATTACATTTAAATACTAAGTTGGTATCTTAAACTTTTAGCTTAGTTACTAATTACACTTAGTTTTGTTTTTGATCATCACACAAACAATCAATAATATTTCTCTTGAAATTACATATGTTCCATATTTTTGTAGAAACAGTGAGCTAAAAACTCTGTCAGCACTAAAATTTTCGTTTTAAAAATCTAGAATTTTCGATGACTCCTTTTTGCAGTGAGCTTGCGTGTATCTTAATGACTTAACATTTTTTCAATGCTTGTTTGGCCTACATATAGATATGCTAATGTTAAAGTTAACAAGACTGAACTAAGTGGATTGAAGTTTGAAAAATATGGCGCGGTTTATTAATCTGGAGTACATTTTTTTGTGCACTTTTATAATGTTTTAAACTGCCAACAATCCACGATAACATGTTTTCAAAGATTTCTAACACTTGCATAAAACTGTACAAAATGAAAATCACAAATGTTATGCTTGTATATTTACTTGAAATTAAGTACTAAACTTACTAAATATATTTTGAAAACGAAAAAGTAAAAACTTACATTAAAGCTTTGACTCACTCAACTTCAGTCGACATGAAAACATACGTCAGTTTCATACGCACTTATAGACAATAAAAATAATTCTGTTCTCTTTTTAATATTCTAGCTGCTGGTAAAATAATTATTATAAATCCTGGCTAACTCAGACATAATTGGAAAAAGAACTCTCCAAATTGTAAATGGACCCTCTCTATCGTCATTTACATTTACTTAATGTTGACTTATCAGTTCTATATAGTGTTTTTGTTCATAATTTGAGCATCTTAGATGATTTGATGATGTAGTCTAAAAAGAAGAAAGTATTATGTGACTACTGGCTATGTATTGCGACCGCACGTAGAGATGCGAGGTCAACGCTTTTCGACTCAAGATTAATGCTTTGATAAGAACTAAGTGGATCAAACAGCACTACGTAATTGTCTTATTATGATGTGGCATTTGCAAAATTATATTGTTGAGGATGTTTGTGTTAGAAGTTTAAACCTCTTTATTTTGTTACAGATTTGATCTCAAGGCAAACTGCCATAATATGAGCTACCCGCGGCGTGGCCGAGGATGCATGTCTGAGGTATGTTTTATTTTTCTTTGCCTTAAACTATACACATAGGTAATACAGAGAATGACATGTTGTCACGTATTTTCGTCTCACGTCAATTACACGTCGCTTTTGGGATTGCGACTTTTTGTTTAGCGTAATATCAGATGAAGACTCGCCTTTATAAATAAAACCTTTCGACTCAATTCCGTCCTGGATTTAAATTTATGTAAATAAAGTTCTTTCTCAAATATCTAGGATTGAGTTTAAGAGCCCAATGCTCAATAATATTCTAAGTCAATATCAGACGAGAATGAAGGCTATTCACAATACAAAGTAGATCTGATGTCATAGATCGTTCTCGGTAATCTGGTCAAACCAGCTAGACAATACAGTACTGGACGTACGGTTTGCGCATACAATTAAGCTCCGACCCCCTTTGTATATTTTTCAATAAAAAATGTGGAGTGTGTCGAATCATCGAGTGCATGTGACTATTGGTGGATAAGATATGCAGTAATGATGATTAATACATTGTATAGTGAAATGAGAAAAGTAATTGTATTGCTTTCAATAATTTTTATAAGAATACTGGTCGTAATTATGATCAAATTCCTAAATATAATTAATACATTTCAATATTTTTTATTTTATTTTGGACACAGTTATTTTGACTTTTTGTTGAAATACAGAATTATGGGCTTTACGACCAACAATATTACGTAACGTTGTTAAGACATCCTGGAAAAGCCAAAGGCCTTTTCTTTTCCGACGTTAACCTAATATTACTTATAGTATGGATATGCATAGAAGCCACCTTTCCAACCAAAAATCGTACGTGAGACAGACGCAACGACAGTTACATTAAAATAATTGCAAGAAAATGTCGGGCGAGGTATTGCCTAGTTTTCTATGCGTCGAAGTTGAACGCACGGCGGCGGTGCGCCGCGGTGGTGGCGGCGGCAGCGGCGCTGTGCGTCGAGTCAAGGTAAGTGTGCCGACGGCCGGGTATGACCTAGTGCGGCTCCCCCACCCTGTTACTCAGTTCTGCACTCGCGAAAGTTCAACGAACCTCCAGCAGAATTCTTACAGGCATACGCGACGGTTACATTACCGGAAAGCAGTTGCAATCACCTACATGCCCGCAGCATCGGCCGCTCCGCACAATAGGGTTAGACTCTGTCTTGAGGCAAACGAAATCGCGGCCAATTTTTCGCTAGGCATAGTTGGATAATGAGGATTCTGGTTTGTCTGCATAATATGAATATAATTAAGTTATTAAATAATACGGCGCTAAAATTATTTGTATTCGATAATATTTATGTAAGTCTTTGAAAATAACATGATTTGATGAAACTAACACATATTTTTCAGGTAATAATAAAATATATACCCAACTAAAATATAGTAGTGTTAAATTCCCATTCAAAACAGCAGCTTTAGCTTTCAGCTAATTGATACGTGAGCTACATTTGCAACAATAGAGCTGCAAAACGTAAAATTTTTAATTTAGCAGAAAACTTTATTACCTACCTATTTCACGTATCAAAATTATTATAGCACGATTGCATATTGCCTATACAATCAGCATACCAGATTGACCTTTGCTAAGAGCTTGCACTTGGCAAATAGAACAGCGCTAGAACAAGTTTCCTTAAGTTAGATAAACCAATGACTCGTGCAGTAAACAGTATGAGTAAGAGTGAAGGAAAGGCTTTAGCAGAAATTCGCAGCAGAAATATGTTAATTTGGCGTCTTATGTCACCGAGCGGGCAAGTTTCGTGAATCATGCGCTCACGCACGACACGTATTATACATACACCGTTATTACTTTCTACGAAGCTGATGAATTTTCTTGATTTCCTGTTTCATGCTCGAGTTTTATTGCCAGCAGTTCTCATGTTTAAATCATCTTGGAGGACTAAATTGAAGATTTTATTACATTGTTTGTTTCATAATTCACTTAACCCAAAGCTGATCTAAGAGTTTTCCAGAGAATTCAACTGACATTTATTTTTTTATTTATTTTACCATTTATGTACACACACATATATAAACAGACAAGAAAATAAGAACAGAAAAAATAGGTACAGAGGTGATACTTATTTCACAAGAAATCTCTTCCAGCACACCCGAATTATTTGAGAAATTTATTTGAAATGCAATTTTAATTCTAAATGAAAATGCAGACAGGAAAAGTTTTATCTATAAATACAATATGTCTAGTTGCATATTTTTATATGATGTTAGTATGAGGCTTGCAGTGGAGAGTGTCGTGGTCGGTCCGGCAGTCCGCGCTGTAACGGCGCGATCGGGGCCGATGAACGCCGCTGGCCTTATTCCGGCAAACTATCGCAAGCGAGAAACGCGACGTGTACTTTCATTGTCACCTCGCTGTACGCACACCACCGCTCAACATTTAAACCAGCCTCTATCAGTCAAGGTTGCACTGATAAAAAAATGATGATAAACTTGTTAAAGGTAATTAACGTCACGTAAAATTTGACGTCATCATTCTATTAGTAGTCTAGACGTAGCGAAACGTTTTCAATGAATTGTTAAATAACTAGTAAATAACGTTTCTTCATCTAGCTACTTACAGAGATAGCTTTCTTAATGTTTCTGTGTAAATAACCTGTTGCTACTCTGGTGCGATTTGAGTCATTGGCAGCATAAATGGTAGGTACGTATGAATACAGTCATGTTATCAGAGAAGCAGATCTGTCTGGAGAGGTCAGCTACGGTATACGATTGTACGTTTCGGCGGCGCTCGGCGGCGGCGGTAACAATGGCACAACAGTCGCGCGCTACGTCACTCAGTGTCAAGTGCATCGAGCTCAGATAACACTTTGAGCTTTGATCTTGAATACAATTTTACTGAAAATGTATGAATTTTCCATATGAATATTATACGCACAAAAGTTTTAGATAAGTAGAGTTACACTACTCTCTCCCTGTGGGTGTCATTCATTCCGGATCGTTTTCGATTCCGATTCGTTTGATCATCTTCATTTCCATTGCCAAGCATGGTTATTGTAGCTTTTGAACGAAGCTGGTATTTCTGGGCCTCAGGTTTCAGCTGTGACTGATAATAATATGATAAATTATACTGAGTAAACGAGCAAAATGTTACAAATATCTGCAATAGTGCTACAGTCGCTACCGTATTGGATTTACGCTGGTAATGACCTGCTCTACATTAGTTCGTATTGATGTCAGTGTTGATGTTTACGTTTGGGTGACGATAATCGATTTCAGTTTTTCTTTCTCTGTTACGCCTTTTTACGTGTTTCGGAGTGGAGATCTCTTTAGACAGGGGTGGTCACCTTATGATCGATGCTTTAAGAAGATTGAGATGTACAGTAGAATGCACGTGGCGTCACGACTTTGAGCTTAAACTTTATTCCAACGTAGAGCCAGCACTCAACCAGGCAATCAGACATGTCAGTCCTCTTTTAATAAAATCTTCTTGTCTCCTTCTAGGATGCCTATTTACAATTAGTGATTGATTGCTTAATTGTCTCTCCCCTTTATGTTGTTCGGCAATATATGTATTTTTTATGAGATTTCCCAAAATTAGTCAGTCTATGCAGTAGTACCTTAAACTACAATTAGGAACCAATTTATATCTCCTAAAACTTGATAGCCCCTCTTCATCCTACTTAGGGGTTGATTTTTAAGAAATCCAAAACTATGACATAATGTTTCTAAAATCATTAATATCGAGTTTTAACTTAATCAAACCATGCGTTAAGATTCTTCTATACAAACTTTAACGACCCCTTCTAAACAAAACGCACCTTTCGAAGATAGTTTTAAAAAACTAAAACTGTCAAGCCTTCTAATTTATTTAAGTACAAATTCGTACCAAGTGCCAAGTTTATAAACTAAAGTAATACGATTTTCGTACAAACAAAATCCCCTTTTCGACCACCGTATAATTTCAAAAACTCCTTTCTTAATGGATGCTGACGTCAAAAAAGAACCTACTGACCGCATTTCTACCCTAAGCGGATTGAGCTGGGCGATGTGTCAGTCGGGATACATGCCTTCATATGCAGATAGAAGATAGGGTGGGTGATTTGAAGATTAATTAAATAAATAAAAAATATATACCTGATTTCTTTTCTTAAAATAATTTTAATTTGTATTTTTACGTAGGTACTTAAATGCTATTTAACATATTTTTAATTCACCGGCATCATGTCAAATGTTACTAATCGTTTTTAGTGTCATTACAATCCTATGTCAGTTTATTAAAGAGGTCTTTTGAAAGCACCAGCATTACGACTAATGAAGTCAATATATAACGGATATAGTGTAATTAATTTTATGTAAGACATATCCTACGTCAACTAACATAATACTTTTTTTTTAATTATTCATATCTATATTTTAAATTGTCTGAGGAAAATATCGTGAGGAAAGTTTTAAGTGTGAATTGCTATAAGAGTGACTACTGAGATGACGACTAATAGAGAAGTATGGAAGAAGAAAACTGGTAATGCTTTTAAATTGTCGGAATTTATGTTTTAATATTTTTGATTGCTTTTTTATGTTATGTGTATTCGATTTATGCTTATCTTTTCGTCTTTAATGATTGCTTGTCTTTGCTTTTCTTCTGCAGGTGTTCTGCTCATTATCCGCAATGGTAGCACATTTATCTAGTAAGGGAATATGTTCCTAGCATTAGATAGAATGTGTACTATAATATATATAATAACTGCAAGCGTGGCACAAGAAATGCAAATTTTCCCCGAAAGTATGCCACTTTCTCAATATTTTTCAGTTTCTATATTGATCTGGGAATTGGAGAAAAACATAGTGTATCGGTTGTGGGAAATGGGTTGATGATGTGTTCTTATGTAGTAACTAGTGGGTTAATTTGTATCTACTGATGATCATATTCTAACAGGCTGCCATTATTTACGTGCAAGGCGACACCTTGTTACTAAGTGCGCCTTAGAGCGGTGCTAAATACTAAAGGCACAGACTGTTAGTGATAATGTTCAGTACTAACTATTACTTATTATTGTTCTAGCACGGAGATAAAGAAACGTTGTTAGGGCAAAAGTGTTGGTACAGTCATACTTACTGCTTATTCAAAATGAGAATCTTTTGGCCGTGGAAATATAAAGGATTTTCCTCGATGACTGTGTCAGTTGTAGTATGGTGAGGCTTGTGAGTTGATTTCATGGTTAAGTGGTAACACATTTACATTATACTATTTTTAGGTGAAGGTTATAAATGGGTCAAGAAAAAAAATCTAAACAATTAAAAAAATCTTTTAAAATTGTTAACTACTTGCATTTGCAGTAATACATTACTCAATACGTTCTAACGTTTACAATGTAACTTCATATGACAACGATGATTCTGTAGGTGATACAAACCTTAGCTATTTTCTTACAATCTGTTTAAAGCTGGCCTTGTTTCTCACAAGCCTATATAAAATTAACACGTTTTTCCATTTCTCTTTAAGTTCGTGTTGGTGAGTGAAAACCGCATGGCCGCGCGGACGTCATTCCACTTTTCCGAGGCGTCGTCGGTGATTTATAAGGCAACCGATGTTACTTGAGCTCCGTCATTGAAGCGAGTTTTCCCTTTGTTATGTGATAGTGAGAGAGCGCGAGGCGTCGCGGGAGTTCTAATGACGCTGGCTAGTCTAGACGTATCCGCAGAAGCGACGACGCGCCGCCGATGCATTTCGCCGCTGCAGTGTGCAGTAGGTAAGTGTGTCAATGCACTCTAATCCCCCCCATCCTTCTCTCTGCAATCACTCATGACAAGTTCAACTCGTCTAGTCTCCCCGAGCCCTATGTGGAACAAACTTACCTCGCAAAAACTCTTGCTACTTACAGGTATTATTGCACTAATGATTGATAATAAACATTGCACATTCTGCATAACGTTCTCAAAATAAACTCAAATAATAGATAACGTAATGTGAAATATGTAGGTAAAGGTTTTAATACAAAATAAAGAAACACTTTTTTATGTTTTAAAAGCCCTTGATTCTCTATGAATAAAAACTACTTATGTTAGAAAGTGTGACACTTAATTTTCTTGTAAACAAAACAGTGATTTTCCAACAAAGTATTTACAGTGAAATAAGACCAGTTTAGTACCTGTCAAATTGGTTGGCCGATATACCTAAATAGTGTGCGTTTCGCTAAAAATCTTGAAACTTTTAAAATTATTCGAAGAAAGTTGGAAAACTATCTAAAACAACTTTTCTGTATTTATATTTGTGCTCGTAAGTTGTAACAATAAGAGAAAATTAATGACCAAAGTGTTGAAAATAAAGTAGTTAAGTGATAGGCGTCAGACATTGGGAGATGCAATAAACGGGTTCGTTAGCCTGTCTCGTTTTCATTAGCGTGCGCCACCGGCACCGCGCCACGGACGCTGGTTACGACTGAAAAACTTTCATGTTACATCGCACACGTCTTTATCAGCCATCTACCGAATGCATACTTAGGATGAGATCAATATTTTAGAAATTCTTGGGATGACAAGAACTATTTGTGGTATTTTATGGCTGTATCAAATTCTGTAGGTGCTATGCACTCTCTACATCGTTTTATAAAATGAATGTCCTGTCTGAAATCATCTAATGTCTTCAAATTCACTAACCTACTTATTTTTTAGTATGCAATGCTTTAGTGGTAATTGGACAAAGCCCACTTTTTGCTCAATGCTCGATAAAGTTTCAAAGTAGCATAAAAATTACATTAAATTTTAACAAGGCTTAGGTATTTCTTTTGTCTTCACGCAGTGTTGTAAATCATGGTGTTGAGGGTTACACGGACAGGTGGGTGCGAGCGCAGTGCGCCGAGTTTCCTATCCGTATCTAGGCGAGTGACAGTAGCGGCTTGCGAAAGTGCACATAATTGGATCGGTGCTTTAGAAAGGGGGTTATGAGTTTGTAAGTGCAACGAACTCGCGTGCATTTCATCGGGAAGATGCAGTTCAGTCAGCGTGCGTGGAAAGCGCGCGCTTCCAGGAATCGGTGGCTCGTCGACTCGTCGTCGCGCGCTCGTCTCGCGCTCTCGCGCGCGCTCCATAAGGCGAAAAGTGAAAATAATTATAATAAACACCAACACCTCGACAAACACATAACTCTTTTCGCACTCTCATATACTTATATTGTTATCTCATTTATAAGATTATCTAAGAATACATGACTTATCAAAATATGTAAGCGTTATCTCCGTCTATGGCAAATAAGTAGAACACATTGTGGCCCTTGTGTAAAAACACATCACCTGGCGCATATTGCTGTTCTTCGTCGTTACCTGTAAAAAAACGTTAGCTATTATAATCATTATGCAACTGTTAAACAAACGCGATATAACGGGGCCAAAGGGTTACGCGACCATAT
Organism: Apamea monoglypha; assembly: GCA_911387795.2. Classification (NCBI taxonomy): domain Eukaryota; kingdom Metazoa; phylum Arthropoda; class Insecta; order Lepidoptera; family Noctuidae; genus Apamea; species Apamea monoglypha. Next base: position 10,969,590 of record OU426918.1, read on the forward strand.
GGCCTGGTGCCGGATATGGGTTAAGTAATCACGGGCGTTTTTTTGCATCCTCTCTATTAAACCCCTTTCTATTGTTAATGCCATAACAGTACAGTTTATACAAAAAGTCGGCGTTTGCACGTATGGGCGGCATGTTAATTGAATCGGTTAGAATCGATGCCATCCCAGTTTGGTTCGTGCTAATGTCATTTTTTGCTCATCACTACAGATCAACAGATGCTTTTTTCGTTAATTATATATTGACTCTTTCAACGAACGGATACATTTGCATCTGTAAGTAGTTTTTAAATACGTTATTTAAGTCAAAACAAAACGAGTGATTCGTAAGAGATCTAGAGCATTCGCAGTTTGCATATAGCAACTATAAGTATCTTCCAGAAAAATACATAAAACGAAATAGAATATATGTACTATCAGATAAATCAATCAGTATTTATCCGGAGGTGGAGAAACAGGCTTTAGGAATTTAGATCTGAGGCTTTAATATGCTGCAAGACTTAGATTTGCAACTGGACTTCTCATATAATAATATCAATACTGTCGCGTTGTTCAAAATACAAAAAGAATGAACGAGAACAAGTAAACTGATATCTACCTGCATCTGGTTACCTATATCCACTGTAAGCAGATGCATTTGAATACCGTTATACTTACCCTAATGATAAAAATACCGATACTTTCCTAATTCAAGTGTCACTCACAATCAGAAGTTTACAAAAAAAACTTGAAGCTTTTCGTTAACTGTCATTTGTTTAGGCTACATTAACAGTGTGGAAAAAACACAACGCTTAGGTATTTGTTATTATAATTTATAAACAATATTTTGTATATCCTTAACCACAAATACTACCTGAGTGGCGAACATAAACAAAAAGTGTACCACGTGGTCCAAAGATAATATGGTATTTAAATCTCAAATTGGTCACAGACCGGAGGAAAAATGAGCGGTCATATATCTTCCTAATCTTTTGTACTTAAGGGTCCGTTGGTTCTGAGAAACAGCTATTACTATGGACCCCGGTTCACAAGAGGAACTGTTACTTTGTAGCGGGCACTGCATGACGGCAAAAGTGCATTTTTGTTAGAAATGCAGACAGTGACGTCACAGAGAGTACGTCACAGGTGGGTTGGCTCCCGTTACTCGCACAAAGGGCTCGTAAACAAAGGACCTCTAGTTGGACCACAAAGTAGCTGCTCACTGCACATTGTTTTGAACGTAAAGCTATAAATCAATCGGTAACGGGAAATCTTGTTTGTTTGTTAACATCCATATGTAACAGACTGGTTTGTATTGATGTTAAATAAGTACAGTACATTATTTACATGTTATGTTTCTTTAATTACCAACGTTTTGTTGGTCAAGATAGAGTATTATGTGTAAGAACACTTACCCATAATACTAACTACTCCACTCACTCGTCTCTACTGTCTTATTATACTTATCTACAAACATGAAACTTTCAGACTTTGTAATTTACGTGATTCAGAATTGCTACAAAAACTAAAATAAGTCAATCAGACAAAGAATTAAACCAAAATATCATAATTAAAACGAACTGAAAAAATGTCAGTAAAGCGTCATTAAAAGTGAACGCACGCCGATGGGCCGAGGTTCTAAAAAAAGTAAAAAGAAGGTACGAGTCCCGTTAGAGGCCGGTATCCCTCGGCATGCGGCAGTGGATGCACCGATAGGTAGGTCGGAGGCTCGCTGCGCTTGGAGTTATTACCTGATGGGCCGCCTTCTATTACGTAATGAAATATACAGTAACATCGCCGACGTGTGCTCAGATTTTGTTGATAGGATCCATTACTTTACTATATTATGTGAGCATAAAGCACAGAAAAGTTAAGTATTTCATACTTTTTCCACTTCTTTGGAATAACTTTTGAACCGTGGGAACATTTACAAAAGCAACCATAGTCACAAAACCCAGTCCCGGAACAACTAACTTCTCTAAGCAATTCACATGTTTTGTATGGAATCAAACTAGAAACTCGTGGCGGAAACGCCAATCGCTCAGCTACTGCACCAATCGATTAATAATCTATAATATTATTACCAGCCTATAACTGTCCCCATGCAGGACAAAGGCCTTTTCTCATACAAGACAGTTCTGATTGCACCACGCTTACTGGGTTAGTGATTTCAGACTTATGTTAATTGTAAGTCATTTCCTCACAATGTTTTTCTACACAGATGTTAGTGATGTCCAAGATAAACTTAGAAAGTCCATATGAATTTATAATGTTACACAGGGTGGCAGGAACATCGACGCTCAACCTGTTACAATGGATTCAGTACATGATTCTGAACCTGCTGTGTTGAAAGTTTTCGTCGGCTATTAAAAAAAAAAACTAAAATGCTATTCCACACGTGTAGGTATTGCACTGGTTTAGGAAAAAGCTTTTTTTTTGGATCTAAGATCATGTGCTGAACTCATGGTTACAGTTTGCGCATCAATGTCCCTGCCACCCTGTATTGGTATAATATTGCATGGGCCATATTGCAGGCCTAGACCAGAGTAGATACAATAAACTATCATAGCTCGGATCAGTAAAAAAATAGATAAAAACCACCACCCTTTTAACCAGTTAAATAGGCACAAGAAAATAATCATTTTGAGCGCTATAATGAATCAAATTAATAGATAGATTAACGACCCTGATCGAAGTTTTCACCTGACAACCACTTCGATTTACAGATTTTATAGTAGCATAATTCAGAATTTACTTGTATTTGAGACATATTATATTTATGGCATTTTATTTATTACATTAGGCACATATCCAAAACAAACAACAATAACGCCCAATAATACCCAATATGTGTATGCATTTCCATCTGCCATCAAAATCTTCGTATCGCTATTCCACAAATCACAGTTCTGCAACTTCGCACGATGCTGCATGTAGGATTCTTTTCGATCACAGTGATGACAGCTACGCCGCACCATAGGGCAAACGACACAGGTAGACTATTGTCAACTAGTAGATATAAAACTTAATGATGAAGATTGAATTGTACACCAAAATTGATGTTTGCAAGATATATTTCCAAAAGAACGCGATTTTACGTTTACTAACATTAAAGAATTATAATAATAAAATTCCCTGTATAAGGAATGAAGTGACACTTCATCATCGTGGTAGGTAACTATTTAACAAATGAAAAGTCCTCTCAACACATAAATATATATAATCACACTCACACTATTCATTTGCTCAGTCGTAATTATACCTTTATGATTTGAGTAAGCTTAAAAATATAATCAATGTTCCATCTTTAAGAACAAAATATAAAAGCCTTACAATTTGTGATGCACTAAAAGTGCCTGTCTAAATGGAATTTTGAAGTATACAACGTCCATTAAATTCCAATTTAAGTAGTAGGCAACGGCCTGTTTATGTGGGATACCACGGACGCGTTTCCTGGTCAACCTTCGTTTATACTTAAGACCATAAACGGATTACAGATTATCATGATCTGATTTCGTCCTTCATGACTTCATAATTATATTAGTTATAACGTAGATCATTAACGCAGCCATGCATAATATTTCTGTCTAAAACTAGAGTATATAAATCTCTCAATATTGTGGAAATTGCAGTGCAGACAAGACACATTTGCCCATCATCATCATCGTATTCTGGGCTTTTCAATGCACCAGGTTACGGAATGGATGAACCTCTTCCTGGTGGAAGTTAAATGTGAAATACTAAATTATTAGGTCTATGAATAAATAACTCAAAATAAATTAAAATTATGTACTGAGGGATACTTATTATTTATTGATAAATCTGTGACAACTTTCGTATTTTCATTGCAAAAAAAAAAAACATGTAGGTATCTAAAAGGGTATTTGTTTAACTTTGACACTTAATCATTTCCAAAATATTTACATCGTCTCCAGGTTTGAGATAAATTCTCACAAGCTCCAAAGGGGAATGTGTCATAACATGCTATAAATTCATGATCCATCCTTTTGAATTCTGTTTTACTAAAGTTGTGTTATAACACAAAAAACACATAAACGTAATATCGCACCTGTAATCTCCGAAGGGTTAGGCAGAGGTGTTTCTGTTTCAAATGCTCATTTAAATTGAAAATCAACCATCCAACTTATTAGAAAGACTTAAGACCTCTTTAAATAAAAAAAGTTGCAAAAATCTGTGACAAAATCTTAGCATTGAGCTTGTAGTGGGTGTATTTATTCCAAATAGAATAGGTCTAGTTTTTATGCAGCGTGAGGTAACAATTTCTAGGTTACCGGCTCATAGTCTGAATTCTTATAGGACTAATAGGTTTCGATGCTATTGACCTGACCAAACAAGATGAGAAATGGATCAGCTCAATGCTTTCACCTGCCAGATATTTTCAGCCATCAGCAATTAATAGTGTGCGAAGCAATGTAAAGAAAAGTCATAGACGTAGTATAAATTAATTATTTTTCTAGAAAAGTGGCGCACAATAATTCTCGTGGGCGGCGTGCGCGACGCGCGGCGCTGGCGTCGCAGCGCTCGCGCATTGCTAGTAGGAAAGTTGTTTATGACGTCGGAAAGTGTCACGTTGAACCATGGTGAACCGCGACCGGTGTCTTCCGCGGTGCCTGGCCTACTCACCAAATTGTCATTCTATCAATCCGTCACCATGACTTTATCTTCGCCATCTGAAGAGTACATTTGCAGAGCTCCAAGACGTGTCGTGCTCTTACCGTTGAACGATATTACCTGTCACATTCACCGTAACTCTTCTTTGTCCTAATGAGATTTGGCAAATGTAATGGCACTGTTTCGTGTCTTCGTTTCGAGTTCGTAAAGCTTAGCCTTATCCTACTTATTACAGCATCGACAAGATAACGCAGGAATATCTTTAGGAAGCTTATTGTCAATGTCCATCAGAATTATAGTTTACTGTCACAGTTGCAATTATGCATGCAGGTTTTGTATTTCTAAATGGGTGTCCTTATTAAACCTACAAAATATTTGTTTTAATTAATAATACATAAGTATTAAATTATTTGTGCTATGCTCCTTAAAATCAACAAAAAGTTTGCAATCGCATTTAAGTAGGTAGGTATCATACTTTTTATAAGCTGTTATAGTATTTAAAATTTTCACCATCTTGCTTATTTACCTCTTCCTTACATTATATATATATGTTTTTAAACATTTTTGTCCCACAAAAATATTATGTATAATATTTTAATATAGCCTTACCTTAAGTGTTATAAAAGTGATGATGGCCGTGGGCCGTGATAGTTTAGTTGTAAGTGCTAGTTTGGACGCGCTGCCGCCGCGGCAGGCGTGACGCGAATCATCGACCTCTCTCGCCATTTGTAATGTTCGGTGGCGAAATAGAGGTCATTGACAAGGCCTAGCTCGCACCACCATTATACCATTTGAATCAACAATGCTTATTCAACGCTCTGTTCCCACTACATCAGTTTTCTTTCTAATGAAGAGTAATGGAAACATAATACGTGTTAATGAAATCCTTTTTATGATGTTTTTGCATTACATCCGGCTTTTGCAAAACTGACAAGTATACCATCCATTGTCATAATTTTAGTTTTGTTCTTTCCACGAGAAGGGTGTAATTTATATCCTGAATTTCATCAATATTTGGATTTCTTTCTGACACGGTCGTGATTGACGTTGTCTAAGAAATATGAGTTTAGCTGACATGTTGTCGAGGCATTGAATTTTTTGTGTGTGTATGAACAATGACTTGTTCTAGCTAGTCGTGATCTAAGTTGGCGGAATGGGGGGCTTCGCTCGCAGGAGGTAGGGGGAGGGGGGAGGCGGCACGCACACTACGCCGACGAAACGAAAATTTGTGAGGTGAACGAACGCAAGTGGCCGCGCAACCAAACGTCAGGTTGATTCACTTTTCATCTACGTTCACTCTGTTATGGATATTGTAAACTTCTTTATTTTTGATATAAAGAAAACTCACTTTTTACATCTTAGCTGTTTTCATTTGTTTTTTGTTTTGACGCACTGCTGCACTTCGTCTCTATTGCTTTGGTGAGCTTACCTGTGTTAACGAGGAACGCATCGTTATACTACATATTTTAAGCTTAAAATAATTAGATTCAGGCGTAACTAAGCCATACGAATTCAAAAATGACAGTATATTCCAATGGTAGGTTATTCTAGTAGCAGAAAATGTAATTTTTTAAAGAAAATGGGAAGTTTCTAAGTCGTCACTCTCTTCTGGAGGAGACTTATAGTGGCTATGTGCAGAAGCGGACTGCAAAACTGAGACAAGCTGTTGATAAATGTATCATATGCAAATTCCAGTTATCCAAACATAAAACAAAACAAAAACTGGGTAGGGTAGGTACAGTACCTATACGAAACCTGAATTTCTGCCTTTGTAGAAAAATCAAACAGGAAGGAATTGTTCTTTAGGGAAAAGTAAACAGAAGCTGCTGGTTTAGATCCCAGTAAATAAACGTTGATTGCAAATAATTCATCCTGTAATCTGCACTCGCGCACTGGATGAACATTTAGCATTTTGTAATAACGCGCAAAGTATGAGTTTTTACTTTTATCGAGCATGTGAGTGGCGGTCACCGACCCCGCGGTGTCCGCATTTGGCGGGAATCCACAGTTCGCGAGCGCGCACTTTTCTGACCAGCCACGTGACGAAGGCTGATGACTACTTTAATCAGGACTACTTACCTGGGTTTTTACTTCTTCTTATTTCACAAGTGTGATTCATCGTTAAAAACAATGACGAATGAACTTTTGCATTTCACCGAAAAATGACCATGAACCACCGAAAATAATGCCAGTTAAATATGTATTGTTTGCTAATTGAGTAAATTTACTTTAGATAATGTCTTTATAATGGCAGGTGCATACAAATAACACACGCATAATAATTCACGCATTCATTATACATGTAAATCTTGATTAGCGTTAATAAAACATTATAAACGTAGCACAAAGCGTGCAATAAAAATATTCGCACTCTGAGAAAAGTGCTAAGTAGATAGCAGTTAATGACGAGGTGAAGTCAATGACTGCAGGATCATAGAATGAGCGAGGAAGTGGCGTATATTAATACACTTATTAATTATGAGTAATAGCAACATTTAACTGTTGAGGCAATCAGGCGTAAGCGCGGGCGCAGGGCAGTGTGCTCTGCGCACGTTGATGTCGTTTGTTCTAGCGTTTGCTTCGGCGCATATTGTGCGACTTGCGCCTTTGTTTAAAACCATTTTTCATCTTACTCATAGCCTATTACAACAGTTGTATGCTATCGCAAGGTCTACAAAAACATTTTTAAAGCCGATGATCTAAAAGTTTTTTATTGAAATATTAACAGGGTAAATCTATTTTTATACAACATTAATGAATAGTTCGACGAGCAGTTATCAATCTATCAGAATCAATCCCTCGATACGGAAGTAAGCACACATAATGTAGAAACATGGCTGAACTACAGTAAGAGCTTATCAGTGAGCTTGGTGGATATAATACCGTATATAATTACTGTGTTTAGTTGGATACAGCCTCTTGGAGACATTAGATACATGGTATGGTGTGGGATGACGCTATATATAAAACTAATCCAAAGGTGACTATGTAAGATTTATAGGTTCATCCATTACGTATATTAATTCACTTCACTTTGCAGGATGAGCTACATTTTAAATAGGCGCTCATAAAAAGAACAACGACCCTGTAGTCAATATTATTCTCTGTCCACTCGTGGTTTTTGTAAGTCCAAGGGATTTTTTCAACGGATGGCCAGCAGTTTGGTTTTCTATATGCTAAAAAGTTCACGACAAGCTGAAATCACCATAAAGAAAGAAGCGATCATAGTATTACTGCGGCCACTAATTTATTTACCTGCTTATTAGGGACGGTCTTACTTTTAATAGTTAATGTTTACCGATAGATATGGAAAGCAGTACATTATATTTTAATTTCCCGTGATAGTAAGGCAGGATGAATAAACGTCTTCTGACTTCAAGTCTTTCTCACAAGGGAATTAACCTCTTAACAGTTACTTTTCCGAGACGACTTTCTTCGTGAAAAACAAACGCATCTCAAGGTTTGGTAGATTTTATTTTTACTTGAAAACTAACAAAGTTACAGTGTTGGTTGTGTTCAGTGGGCGATTTTGGTAAGATAGCTAGAACATTGCATTCATCTGCTCTGACTTTAAGCTCTAGAGTAAGGAACCTCTGTCAACTTTCTTTGCCATAATAAAGTGATTAGCAAATGCAACTTGACGTTAGATACTTTTTATTTTAATTGATAGCCTATGCCGCTGTGGTGGTGTGCGCCGGTGCAGCAAAAAGCTGAGTTTCCGCATTGCGCGCGCAGATCGCCGCCCGCGCCGCTGCAGCCTGCAGGGAACATTTCCGCGCCCGTTGTCGAGCCGCCTGCAACACGAGCGGAGGGAAACCTCAACATTTTTTGTTACCAACAAAGAAAGCATAGGTATAAGGTAGGTAGGTAGGTATTGATGATAGTCTAGAATGGTTTTAAACATGTAAGAATCACCTTGAAGAGGTTTCCGCAAACACTGTTGATTTTTAAAAACATCTTGTGATCCTGGTTAATTTCAAAGTTCAGTTAAAGTACAGAAAAATTGCAAAACTAACTGAAACTAAACATTTCTGTTAGTTTTGCTATTTGTCTAGCAGTGAGACATTACGGGCTAAATACATAGATAGATAGAACCTAACCTAACCCACCGCGGGTTAGGAGTAATTCCGCTTTCATTACCATGCGAGTGTACTTTATGATAAACTCGACCTTGTGATCTTGTGTGCCAATTTCGTGGAATGGACAAATTTGTTCAAAATAAGAATCAAATGCAAAATATTTTATATTTTAGTGGTAATGCAAGGTAGGTTCAAAGTTGACCATCATTGGTTGAATCACAAGTTGAAAAAAAAAAGAAGAGTATGATGCAATGGACAAATACTCGTACAAATGAAAATTCTCTTTTGTTCTATTTTTCCACAAGTGTTTATCATGATAATAAAGAAAACATAACAAATCAACATGTCGACATTATTATGTTTGGTTTTTGTACGCTTTTAGTAAGAATGGAATCAGATAAGACCATAAATGGTGATGTTGCATTTCTAATATCTGAACTTTTTTCATTCACATTAATTTATTTAACTGTTACTAAATTATTGAAGCTGAAACGGCGATGAAATAGCGGTACATGTATTGTATTGAAAAAAAAAGCCAAATTTCAAAACGTGCTTGCAAACCGCAGGAACGTTTTAGTTCTCGGTAGACCTATAAATAGCGTTCGATTTTACGACACGTGTGGTTGACGGTGAATAACAATAAAGTGCATTGCGTGGTGCCGCAGGTTGCCGACGCCTGTCGCCATCGGCGGCTAGCGGTTCGCAAGGTTTAGGTTCACTCGGGTTCATTGCCATAGTTTTGTAACCCTTCTTGTGTAACTCGCTCTCGGCCCTTCTCGCGCACCTCTCACTTGGACTCATTATTGCACTTATTTACTTTTCTCGAAATGCCCATTCTATGTCTCACAGTAACGTGGCGCTCTGTCAGAACAACTTACGGTTCAATCTCGATGTTAAATAATATAATTAGTAACTCGAGTAAGACGTGTGACAGAACAATTCAATCTGTAGGCCAACCGCGACGTAGGTGTTTGATTAATCGCGTAGGTTTGATCACCATTTGTTTAATTATATGCCTCCATGTATTGTGAGCTATTATTCATATTTTGCAACATTCATTATATTTATGTACAGTTACTACGACGTTACAGAATACACAGAAAAATTATCTTTGCCACTCATAAGGAAGTGACATCACAATTGTGCGGTTCTTGACCTTATAATTATTTTCACAATTTCACATGTTTAAATTTTTATAAAATCTACATAACAATACTTACAGGCAAATATGGACATTAGAACAATATGCATATTTAACATAATTCCTTGCATTTATTAGCCGGTCTTTGACTTATGGAATTAAGTTACATTCGTCACGTGAAACTGTGACAGTGTCAATATAAAGTGTGATCAGTGATGTTTATATGAATATGATTGTTTGAACGTGATGATGTTCCATGGTGTGGGTATGGGTATAATGTACATGCGGAATGTTTAATTGAGCAGTCGTGTAGGCTGCGGTTCCGCGTCTAGCGGCCGTCGACCCCGCAGCCTTTCGAGAGTATCGAACCGCATGGATTACGTCACCGCGCAAGCCTCCCCCCCATGCCGGCCTGATCACCGCGCCGCGACGCCTAGTGCCAACTGACGAACGAGCCATGGAATATTCCTACACTTCTCTATTGCCCAAAAAAATGTTTGTTAAACTTTTTGCCGAAGGACTCCAAGTTCAAAATCGATAGCTCAAATTCAAGGTTGGTTTTTTCAAGACATGGAGATTTAAAACTATCATATATTTTTTCCGTTTAGAAATTAATAAGAATCAATATAAGTTTTTTTGGGAAGGTTTTTGTTGGCGACCGCAATTAAACTCGGATAGACAATGTAATCGTAGCAAAGTAATGAACGTGCTACGCCGTAGTCGTTCAAACTCACGCAATAAAGCTGTAGCGCTCTCAAAAATTTTGGGCACAAAATTTGGCGTTGGAACTTTCGTTGGTTACGCTCACTCAGTCGATAAGGTAAACATCATCCAGTCAGCAGTCATCGACCCGCGCGCTCGCAAGGCCACTCGCTTACACAACTCGCCACTAAATTTTTATTGACTTACTTCTTTTGGACCCCTTTAATTTGTTTAACTTAACCGATCTAATCGACTTTTATACGCATTGCGTAAGATACATAGTTGACTTGACAAGTGTTAAAGCGATGATAAATTATGCAAATGGAGTTGAAAGATATAACTGTATGAGTAACTGAACTTAACATTCTCCTTACAGAGCCATTTTATTTTGAAAAGCTCTTTGTTTTGAGCAAACTCATACTAAACAACGACGTTGTTCTCAATACAGTGAACTCGAGCGCTCGCTCGTGTGGCGCGGTTGGCGCGACTCGGAGCAACCAACAAAAGTACTTTCGGCCGAGTAACGGGATCGGGCGGAGAAATGCTCTACGAAATCGAAACACGCGGTGCCGTTAGCCGGCCCTCGCCCTCAGAGCCTGCGGGATAATCTTGGTAAATCACAGCCGACGATCCGCCGTTACCTCGTATTAGTGCTCGTAATTTCCGCTGTACTGGTTTAGTGCATAGTTTTCGTAGTTGGCAGTAATTTTGCCAAGTAGTTAAAGTCAATTTTAGGTCTGTTCGATTTGTTTGTGAAACTAGATGCACGTTACGGTACAGGTGAGGTTAAATGATGATCATGATGAGGGCTGTTACACCCGTTCCTATAAGATCACAAACACTTTGAATTTACCGTTACTTTGAAAGTTTGCGAAAAACCTGAAATGCATTGTCATGTAATAGAGCATTTCTTAAACTCCTGTGCGCATGTCTTTACAGTAAGAAAGTTAATAAGATTCGCCTGACATAATTGGTTCGCTCAACTTCAATTAAAGCACGTTATAAGAAAGTATTCTGAAAACATAAAAAACTCAAATAACTTTCAATCGTGAACTCTACATAGCTTGCCGGACGGAACTCTCCATGTCGCCATCTAGTGGCGCTTAAAAAAACTACTACTCGACTCTCCCTCTTCATAGCCGAGTGTTCGTGACTTATGGTAGAGCTGCTCTACACTATACAGTAGCTTAGCAGTTCTCGTTATATTAACCAGATGGCGGCACTTCTAGTTTTATAAAAAAATGCTTGTTTTACATGTATCTGAAATATTCAATTTTATAACACCCTTAAGTATCGTAATGTGTACTGAATATAAAAAAAATACTTCTTACTAATTAATAAAGCGATCAATTGTTGATGTTTTGATATTAATTACTTTGTGTGAACACTAATATTATGTACAGTTAAATAATAGAAAAATGATGCACTGTTTGGCAAAGAAATTATGTAATGGACACAGGTCCACATAATTTCTTTATACACAACAAATGCATAGTTCTCGAAGCTTTGGTTATGGAAAAGCAACTGTAAAATATTAAGCAGGTACATTATACCGTTCTTTGGTTGCACCATGATTCATGGCATTTGGATGGAGATCGATTATATTTTTTTGTTATGTTGATAACATGTCCTAAATATTCTCCAACATCCGCAATTCCGAATATTATGTAATTGTGAAGTATGCATTTTATTAGTAGTTCTGTTGTTTTGATTGGTATTGATCGTATTTTTCTCTAGAACATTTAGTTACTATGTAGACTATCAAATGTGACATTCTTAGTCTCTGATTTCATGAAAGTAGGCATTTTCTTATATTATAATATCTAATGAATTAAGGGGCTTGTGGCTAAGTAATAACAACTTCACGGGTCGATCGATCAGGTTAAGCTACGCTTGCCACGGTTGGTCCGTGGATGAGTGACCATCTTTACATACCAAGACCCCTCCGTGCCTTGGAAAGCACGTTAAGCCGTTGGTCCCGGCTTTCATTCGTGGATCTTTGACAGTCGTGACGGGTCGTCAGAAGCCCGTAAGTCTGACAACCAGTCTTACCAAGAGGTTTCTTATTACCCAGTAACTGGGTTGTGGAGGTCAGATAGGCAGTCGCTCCATGTAAAATACTGGTACTCAGCTGAATCCGGTTAGACTGGAAGCCGACTCCAACATAACTGGGAAAAGGCTAGGCAGATGATAATGAATTATTAAAATAATTTAGACATTAGCAGAATTGTGAGTAAATGTGTAGTCTTTCGTTCACTTGATTAAAAAAAGACTCAAGCATAGGATTAGTATCTCTGCCAACATTAGATAATCCAGCTCTTCAGTCCTACATACATAACATTTATAAAAGTATAAAAAAACAGTAAAACTTACCTATTCACGTAAACGGTGACAAAGATTTTTTTTTTAATTTGATTCCATATTGTCCTAAACTCAATTTGATACAAATGTAACTAAGGCAAGTGCAGGTGCAGTGCTAAGCAATGTACAAGTGTAATTAAGGCATTTATTATAATCCTACCTTGAGCATGAAATATTTCTTACCATGTACGGTGAAGAATCTTATACCCGTTTTCACTAACACTAGGAAGCTCCTAAATGACATAGAATACATAAAAAAACTCACACCTTCTTTTTAGGCAGAAACAACAGAATGCCACCTTTTTTTTTTTTTTTTTCTGGTGGGAAATCCGCAAATGACCCCTCCCGCTCTGGGTGGAGCGGAAGGGAGTGTCAGACTCTTACTGACTAAAACCCACCCATGTTCCTTCCTTCGCCCTTTATGTTCCGGGGTAGCGGTAACCCTTTCGGGCAATCCCGCTGAACAGAATGCCACCTGCTATGTCCTTTTGCTTTGTTTACGATCATACATTTGGTCGTACACGCGCGCCGGTTGAGAGTACTACGCTCCTGACTTTAAACCAATAATGTCTTTCCAGCCGTATTGTAACGAGCAATATTGTCTTATAACAAAAGCTTATACCTCGAAAACATTCCGTAAAAGTTATATAAAAGCGTTAAGCATGATAGTTTAGATCTATAAGCGTATAGGACAGAAATGTGTTTTCGTGATATATAAACGTTTATATCAGCACTTTATACAACCGTTATAGTCAAGTACTATATCGGACTTAACTATGGCTCCACAATAAAGATTTCACAGTGACTGCTATAACCTTGGCGCTATGAAGACACTGGAAATTCAACAATAGTGTGATTTCGTGCTGAAGAGATCAGTGGCGGCCCAGTGCTAACTGCTCCTACTTGTTGTTGTGTTGTGGTAACCTACACCACATTGTAGGTCGTGGTTCGAACCCTGCCAGGCGCTTTACCTTGCCTAAATAATCAGCATTTCTATCTCAAAACGGTGAGGGAAAACATCGCGTGGAATGTCAAAGAAACAAAAAATCAAAGACATGTGAAAATATGGCATCATTATATCATTATAGGATCTACCAACGCACACTGGGCCCGCGTGGTAGATTACAGCCCACTTCCTCTCGAAGATGAGGTGAAGTGAGCTTAGAGTGAACTGTTAATAGTGTCAATCCCTAGCATTAGTTGGAATGACAGCTCACTCCACGCTCATTTCACCTAAGTTTTCACGGTGAGATGGTTACAGAATCGATCGGCTGTGTCCCAACAGTGGGAACATTATATGCTGAATTCGGGAGCGATTTCGTAATATATTGACAGTTTTGGTGTTACAGCTAAAGTTGTGTTTTGTATGTTAGTGTTTAGTGCTCACAAGCACTACAAAGTCTACAATTTAACGATTTTCGTGATATATATTGCCTAGTTGTATTCTATTGTACGCTATTAAACTATTAATAGTTTTTATCTTTAATATTAGTTTGTTGTGTGCTTGTATCTTTAATATTTATCTTATAAAAAAATAATAAATATCTGTATAATTTTTTTATTTTTCATTTTGTATTATTTTATTTTATTATATATTTGTGGAAATAAACTACTAAAAATACGCGTAAAATTATGTGTAAAAGGTTTTTATAGTACATATTATACAGTCGTCTTGTATTAAAACTTTTGTCTCTTCTAAAACACAATAATGACACATAACTGTAGAAAAAGGGTACAATTAAATATAAAAATTGTCCTAGTGTCTACTATTATATTTGCTTAATAAACTGACCCCAAAGAAAATTTTGATGTTGTGGTACGAACCTAAATCCCTATACAAGGCTCCGCGCCTTACTTTAAGAACTAGTACAATTTTTATCCTATAGTGGTTACTTAAAGGATGATCTAGGCTATGATCGTAAGTTATACACACAAGTTAATAAAAAAAATTGTAGTCGCAAATAAACACTGGTAAATTTGCGCATACACTTATTATTTACTAGCTTCTGCCCGCGACTGCGTTCGCGTGTTACTTTTCGAGTTGGAAACAGTAATAACTTAATTGCAATGTCTGTGCCCTGATGTAATCCAACCAAAAATGAATGAACTATTAATGAACAGAAATTGTATACCCATCTCTTTCACACTACATTACGATGCGTAATACTTTCTTGTCTTTGAGTTTTATAATATGACATTTCATTTTAATCGTATTGTATTTATGTGGTTTCCATGGAGATTTAGTTTATTGATTAACGAAAATGTCAGACAAGGAAAAAATATGGTTCAGTTTTTTTATCATTTTTATTTATTTTGAAATTAATTCATGAATATCTTTCCTGCTGACCAAACTGTAAAAAATTTTCACTTAGTACAACGTCGAACAATATAAAACAGTTACCAGCGGTACTTCATAACGTCAAATTATTTTGACGTTACTAAAACTAACACAGAGCTTAGTGACTTGTCAAGTAAATAATTTAATGTTACTTAACTCTCCCACATCTGACTAAAACCCACTCATGTTCCTTCCTTCGCCCTTTATGTTCCGGGGTATAGGTAACCCTTTCGGACAATCCCGCTGACCCGGCAGGCTTCGGCCCTAAGGGGCCCCTCGAATTATGCTGACATCTCTTTGAGGCGCGCGTGGAACACTTACGCGCCGTCTGGCACGGGCCTGGTCCTGACCGGGCGGTGAGCTACCCATTGCTCTCCGCCCGCAGGCCCGCGCCTACGGTGGCCGGTAGTCGTCACGCGACTCCCGACGCCCGGAGCGTCTCCTGCGGCGGCTGGGACGGGAGGCTCTCTCCCTCATCCGTCCCGCCACCTCCTTCGCTAGCATGACTGCTTCGTAGAAGGAGGCGACTGCCTCCCACTCCCTCTCGCTCCGGACCATGGCTTGCACCAGTGCCGGGCGCGAGAGGCCGCCGCCGCTGCCGATCGCCTCTACGAGGACACGGCGGTGCTCCGCCCAAGCGGGGCAGACCTCCACCGTATGCTCCACCGTGTCCTCTAATATCACCGCTTGGTTATGCTTCACTGTTACTACACCAACAACCAAATATAGGTGAAAAGTGTCACGTTTAAAGTCACTATAGAAATATTATATCGCCGAATGGTGATGTATCTGCGCCAAACCTCAGTGCTGCTAAGGTTCTTTAGCCGTTTGTAGTATAGTTTTCTAATACCAAAATTGTTTTTGAGAGTCATTCTATGAAGCGTTAGGCCGTTTGTACACGGCACGGTTTCATTACTGTACGGCGTATAAGCCGCGTCGTAGAAAAAACGTGTCCGTCAAGAAGCTTCCATAGCCATCCATAAGACACTGACGAACCGTGCCTACACACGGCGTATAAACCGCGCCGTAGAAAAAACGTGTCCGTCAACAAGTTCCCATAGCATAGAGCAACACGGGCCACCGGCGCCGGCGGACCGGAGGCTGGTGGCCTGTGTTGCTCTAAGTCTCACAGTGATCCATAAGACACTGACGAACCGTGCCTACACACGGCGTGTAAACCGCGCCGTAGAAAAAACGTGTCCGTCAAGAAGCTTCCATAGCCATCCATAAGACACTGACGAACCGTGCCTACACATGGCGTATAAACCGCGCCGTAGAAAAAACGTGTCCGTCAACAAGTTCCCATAGCATAGAGCAACAAGGCCACCGGCGGACCGGAGGCCGGTGGTCTGTGTTGCTCTAGTCTCACAGTGATCCATAAGACACTGACGAACCGTGCCTACACAGGGCGTATAAACCGCAAAGTAGAAAAAAAAACGTGTCTGTCAACAAGGTTTCCATAGTGATCCATAAGACACTGACTACCGTGCCTGCACAATGCGAATAAGCGACAAGGGGTTTTACATGATAAGCGATTGTTAGTTGGGCCAATAAGGTCGCCTATATAAATGCCTAAATAAAAGCGAAATTGAATTTTCAACTCTCGGCGCCGAGCCAAGCGCTGAAAATCCAATAATGCACTTTTATTGGGACATTTATTATTTAGGTGTCCACTAGTGATACTCAAAATGGAAATTATTCTTTCTATTAGAATAGTTCCCAGCGACTCTATACAAAAGATAATTTAAAGCGGAACAAAATAGTCAAAATATCAGCTTTTAAAATGGATAAGTGAACAAAACTTCTAGTAACTTCTGTTTGATATTGATTAACCTGCAAATATTTTGAAGCATGTCCAACATAGACAAAAAAATTTAAATGTTTTAGTGTAGATATAATTTTACTGAGAACAGAGACCGTCCGTAATGGTTCAACTTGGGGGGTAAATCTGATAAAATACGAGTATGTGTTTATTGAGAATTTAAAAAAAATAAGATAAAATGTATTAGTAGGTAGTATAGTCAGGGTTACCATACGACCAGATTTGTCCGGACATGTCCGGCATTTTGGCCCTTCGTCCGGACTTTTCTAAATAAGGATTTTTTTAAGAAAATAAAAAGTATGATTACCTACTGAGAACAGTACAATAAAAAAAGTACTTAAAAAGTCCGACTATTTATGTAAATGTCCGGCTTTTTGTAAGGACTTTTCAAATTTCAGAATGGTAATCCTAAGTATAGAATAACCACAGTTTTTAGAAAGAATGGCTTACTTGAAAAACAATTGTCTTGGTTCGTTGTTTTTTATTTTTATTTAGATCTATTTTGTAAAAGTATGAAAGAGGTGCGAAAGATGAAAAATAATGTTGAAACATAATGAAAACAATTATGTTGCATTTAAAAAAAATCATTAACTCATTCATTAAAATAAAAAGTACCGAAACACCCATCCCATAATGGACCTCATACGTGTAGTCACATACATATTACATAAGGGTAGGTACATATAACGAGTGGTTCATAAAACGCGAACGTTTTTTATTATTTTTGTTCTTTATTTAAAAAATAAGCGAATTGATTGGCTGCGCGGGTCTCGCAGCGAGCTCGCGCTGCGCGCAGCGTCCCTCCGCAAACCGACCAATGGCGGCAAAGGACCTCGCGAGGGTGCTCGCCCTTTATCATTATACAAAAAATAATTTTATTCTTCTATGCCAAATTTTAGCAACGAAACAAATTGACAGGGTTAATCGATATTTTCGGTGTAATTTTATGCTTTATATGTCTCTGCAAGGCTAACTTTGACCAGTTAGCTATGTAGAGGTAGTCCACATAATTAATGGTAATTTCATAAAATTGGGACACAATTGGGACCCAAATATTATTCATGCATAGGTATTAAAAAGCCAAAGCTTTCAGCCCTGATTAAAGAATCATAATCAAACCTTTTAGTTACAAACAATTTCCTAGCTTAACAACTATGTAGTTCCAAGTTGTTGGAAGCTTTAGAAAAGCCATTCATAAAAGCTAGTCTAACCGCGTTTAGAAATTAATCTTTTCAGATTGATAGCTTTAGTGTAAAAGGTAGGTATTATCATCCTTTTAAACTATAGCTATATTATCATCCTTTTAAACTATAGCTAGTTTTTGAATCTGTCTGTTTGAATATGATTACTTAGTAGGTAAGACAAGGATTCTAGTTAATGCATGTAATAATCTTGTACAAACTAAGTGTACATTTTCATTTACACGAACACAATATTGGCACTGAAGCTTATAGCTATAAATAGAAGTGTTTTAAATTCATCCATTAGTAACAGTTTTTATTAAAATAAAACTTACACTGGATGTAAGTTAGCTCATGAATCTACAGGAAATCAAATAGTTTACATTGTTATGACTCTGCAATTTTTTTTTATGATAACTTTATTCCGTACCATCAGCCACTCAAACGTCTCTATTGAAAACACGAAAACACCCTAAGTATTATCAAATATTAGTGTTAAACCTACCAATAAACAAACTCACCATGACTTAAACATGTCACATTTTGATTCAGTCATTGTTCACAACAGTTTGTTTCGCGAATATGTAAACTGTGGATGTGACGCGATGATTGAGCGAATGAGCTATATTGTGTGTGTGGGCAAAAAGTTGTTAGTACGAGGGTGCACAGTGCACACCCCCGCAGCCCTCGGGGATGAAGAGCTCGCGAGTGTGACTCAACGAGATGTTGACTTGACAAAAATACTATGTGAAAATGTAAACTGGAAATTACATGCTTGATAGCTATATTTTCTTAAATTTAATCATTGAATGACTGACTGTTTTCGGTCAATAAACAGTGCAAACGTGAAACTAGACAACATCTTTATTTTTAGAATGCACAAGGGATTCCGTATGCTTTTGTATGATTATTCAAGATTTACAAGTTCTTACTAATTGTCGAGGTACATAAAAAAACAAATGACACACGATCAATTCTTAACAATCGTGCTGTAGTTGTAGCGGACGTTTACAATTATGGTTTGGGATATAACGGGTGTCAAAAGACGCTTAACTAAACCGAGAGTCACTGATGCTCCCCGTCATTGTGATAATTGTTTTGTATAGGGCCGTAACTGCGAACCTTCTGGTTACGGAGATATTGAACCGTTTTTTTTTTACTTTTTTGTACGAAAACAAGTTTTATTATTATATGTTAACTTTAAATACCCACACAGCTCCTGTACCGTTGCGCTGTCATAAACAGTGTTTTTTCACACCAAAAGTAATGATTGTTTCCTTTTTGCTCAATGTTACTTGGTTTAATATACAAAATGCGCGGCTATGTGATGGGGTCTTTTACGCCCTGTACAATCGTTGAGCTTACAAGGATGTGATCAGCACTATTAGTTACATACATGAATATGGATGGACTATTAAGAATTGTTTACCTAGACTAAAATAAATTTATTTACGCAGATTTTGTAAAACTTAAAAAAATCTCTTTTATAAACATTGCATAGTTTATAAAACAGCCTTTTAAAAGTGTAAACTGTACCTATGAATGCAGTCTCTTTACCAGAAATGGATTAGATCTGATAGTGTTCACATTTCTCGTAAAAGTTGGAGACTTTAAATCAAAAAAAGTGCCTAGGTTGTTTGTTAACCATTTTTGTTGCTGTTGTTATTGTTATTGCTATTAATTACTTTGATAACTTTTAATAACTACTATGTACTATACGATATTTAGTTGATTTTCACAGCTTCACAGCTTTATTGCAAAAAAAAATGTGGTCAACATAAATCACTGGTTGAATCCGACATTTGCTAATTTTAAAATATATCACTTTTTATTGGCATGAGGGTTGGCACGCGACTCAATCCTAGAGAATAGTCCTTCCTTTAATATGAGGGTTTATTCGCAATCCTCAATTTGGTTTTTTGGGACTATTGTGATTTTTTTTTTGGCTTTTTTGGACGGTCAATGAGGGGTCAGTTTTTTAGATGGGCCCCTGCCTCGTTGAGATTGATTGACAGGCAACGGTCACTCGCAAATTGCCATCTGCATTTATGTCAAAATAATAAGAATAATTCCTAGTGATATCAGGAAAGGGGCTTTTTTTAATGCAGGAATCGTATTTCAATATTGAATTAAGTCAGAATTAAAGCCTTAAACGTGCACATTTTGATTGTATTTGCCGAATTATTTTATGCAGATGTCCACTTGCAAACAATTGCTTGTCTGTGCTCTGGATTTATGTATAATGTTAAAGCACTTCAAAAGTTATTCAGAAAAAAACCAATCTATCTCAGAATCAAACCTTTATACAAAAGTAATTTCAGGTTGATATGGATTTATTATTTATTTATGTTTCTAATTCATTGTATACGGTCTCATTATCGGGCACAGTGTGTCCATTGTCCACGCCGACACGCGTCCGATCTCTATTTTTTGTCACATTCACTTTTTCACAGCTAATATTTTGTATTAATGGATAAAAAACCTCCCCTATTTACAAATAACAGGGACCTTTAATCCGAACGCTTATTAAATGTAAATATTTCATGAAATATTATCGTGATGGATTTTTATGGCGTTTTTAGTATTGTTATTCAATTATCATTTTCTGGTACAAAAACATCGATTGTACCGGGTTCTTGAATGGCCACAAGTTAGCAATCAGTTGGCGGTCATTCATTGATAGAATAGAATATCCTGCCATTATCAAACAAGTTATTGTTATTATTAAAAATCTTAACGCGGCTTTACCATTCTTCTTCGTGTTGGAGTGATCTCGAGATTAGTTTAAGTAGTGTTACATTTAGTCAACTTGATAGCAAGGTTGAACAGTGAATCTGAGTTTGAGTGCAAAACAATGCTCAGTACCATTGTTTCGCACTCAGGCTCTATCTTATCGACAGTTTTTTCTTTAACCTTTTATTGCACGATAATTGCTGATTTGGATTGTGTATAAACAATTCATCAAATAACTTAATTTTGACTATAGAAAGAAAGTTAGGTAGTAGCTATGAGAAAGTTGAAATGTGCAAATGATCGAAATGTGCATATCAAATCGCATAACATTGGTTTTGCCAAACTGGTGATAGAAAAAATTGGAACATTGACGTACGCGCGCCTAGCGTCGCATGGGTCAGGTAATTGTACTGTGTCCCGGATTTTGTATAATAAGGGACATTCTTGTATCGGCTGCCATTGTGTGTAGTTATTTTGGGAATAGGAAACTTATTACTTTTGTAAGTAACGTTTCTAACACCATAGTTTAAAAAATAGAAAATAAAAGGAAAGCTAAATTGATTCACTTTAAATTATAAATATTCAAGTTCGATTTTAGAGTGTAGGTTTAGAATTAAAATGATCATAGTGGTTGGTCTGAATTCTCGTACAAATTTTCTCAAGTACAAAAGACTTAAACGCATGAAATATAAACTTTCCCTCGATCGATTAATTTATAAAAAAATATGTTTTTAAATGTGTCTCTGATTTATTTTAGCATGGTGATTATAGTCGGCATTGTGTCCATGAGCTGACCAGCAGATGTGCGGCCGGCTGTTTGTATTCACTCGTCGCTCTGCGCATGCGTGCCCTCCACGAACTTTCGCAAATATGGCCGCCGACCAACATACTCATTTCATTCATTTTATTTTTTGAAATAATAATAAACTAAATGACTTATCGTAAGGCATTTATAGCGTTAATAATATGTATAATAAAATGTTAGATATATTTTATATTCACATTTGAGTTCAACATTAAAAAAGCCCAAAATGTATGATAAATTTTAACGATTGATACGACATTTTAAGAGGTTTGAGACCGATACAAGCATACGAAGGGCAATGAAAATGTAGTAAAAAATTTAGGTAGGAATTTTCTTTTAAAAACGTTTCGGTTCAAAAATGTTATTGCTTTTGACGAAAAGGACAAAGGAAACGAAACTCGCTTCAAATATCTGTGATTAATATGAGTAGGTCTTCTTCTTCAATATTAGTAGGTTACACATACATCACATATAGATTTAAAATGTTCACTTTGTAATTGTATTCTATTTTCCTTGGTTCAGTCAAATGTGAAAGTAACACTCGTAGACCGTATGGAATAAATAGGTCGAGCTTGTCATAGAAAAATAACAACTTATGTAGGTAAGTATGGAATTACATCTACGCATATAAGCACCGATTTTCTTAATAAAAAAAATTATTATCTCATCATTATTGGAGAAAATTATTTAACTAATAGTATTTATTGGTAAACGACACTTTCATTTTCTTCAAGAGACACAAATAAACATCGTACGTTCGCTGGTTTATTAACGGAAGGTGTTATGGTACCACCTTTGAATAAATAGGTTTTATATTAATTTATATTATCATTTATCCACCAATAAACCGTTTTTAACACTTTTGTAAAAAAAAAAAAGCAGCGTCTGAAACGCACCAAACAGCTTGCAAGTTATTCAGGTCTTGATCACAGCTAGGATAGATTTGGGTTTTGGGAAAATTTTAGTATTTTAAATCACAAATTATTAATTCTGAAGCAATATATTTGGCTCGTATCAACGAACTGTTACTATTGTATTTACTTGTAGTAAATGTAGGCAGCATCCCCCGTCCATGCGCGTCACCCCAAATCAAAACGCACCACGCAGTCTTTCGGTAATCGCCACGCGGGCCGCAGCTCGAGCATGTATACCACTCTCGTTTCACAATTACGACACCATAAAAAACCTAATAAATATTTCTTACAATCAATAAATAGGGTCTAAAGAACATCGGCGCGCGAATTTCATATCCTTCCCTTTCAGCTTTTGTCGCCAAGTAACAAGTGCGGTGTTATTGTGTGTTTTTTATTGAATTATGTTCGACAATATAAGAAGGCCTATGTATCAATATTTTTAAGTAGTAGTAGTGCGTATGTGATACGCTCGTTGGGGTTTCTCTTTAGAGGGGCGGCTCGCGGCGTACATGAAGGGTGAGATACTTGTATATACCTACTTGCTTGAGAACGATGAAATCTAAAAGTGTAAATCATAAATACGAGTATTCAGTTTGTTGGAACTGTAATATCTACTGTTTGTCATTATTTATTTGTATCAAAACATATGTACAAATATGAATGCCCCAGAAAATGGATAAACAATACTGATAAAAACTATCCTAATATAATTCCAAAATATCATTGCGCTTATTCATTTAACCCAAAAAAATACTGAACGTATGTGCATCATATGCGATAACCTAGGTATAAAGTGCATATTAACCTAAAGAAGACGTAGGTTTGGAGCAATAACCTATTACCAGGATGCATTGCATACGTTGACCCCAAACTAAAGACGTAGATAAATATAGACACGTTATCTCTTATATTATTATGATAATTGGAATTTCAAATACTGTTAATGATTCATGTTTAACGTTCGGTTTGTTTTTTTAGATTTCAAATAGCTTGTTTCGTAAAGGTCAACAAGGCTAACAAGATCAACTCAAAACTCTTTGGAGCAAAGTAGAGATAAAATAGCCTTATAATAATATCAAAATGAAAAAATCTGTTATCGCCTTTTAAAAACAATTGCAAATCATTTGTGACAGTATTAGACATAACAACATTTTATTCATTGCGGACCCACCATACCACTGGCCATACCCCTGGTGGTATGGTGGGTCTAAAACTATACCACTGAGAAAATAGTGTCGTGGTAAACTAGTTTATTACAAACTAGCTTTTGCCCGCGGCTTCGCCCGCGTGGATGTCGGCAATTATCCCACGGGAACATGCTACCGAAACAAAAAGTAGCCTATACAGCCTATTATGGCATTAAGTCAGGCTTTGTACCTTTTTTTTGTATGCAAAAAGTTTAAATAATTAAATCTATGTTACTCCATAACATCAGCTATCTGCCAGTGAAAGTCCCGTCAGAACCGGTCCAGCCGTTTCGAAGATTAGCCGCAACAAACAGACAAACAAAAATAAAAAAAAATGTTTTTATATAAGCGTACTTAGCGTGTATATTTTCATTTTCATACGCATCTAGTCAAATCTGTTATTTTTTAAGACACCACTTCACTCTTCAAAAGGTAGTTGTTTTTGAAAATAATGATTAAGATCTTAATCATTATTTATTATTTACGTCTACGCTTTATAAAAGTAAACCTAAGTACCTACCTAATTAAAAAAAAAATAAACTCAATAACAGAAAATAAAATACCTACCTACCTAAATAAACCTGATTTCTGATGATAACTAATCTAAACTCAATAAATAAGCAAAATCCCTAAAAACTAAGATATTAGTTTTTAAGATAAAATATTATAGTATCTTAGCCGTGTGCAGCGCCCCTTAGTGAACTCCACTGCGGGTGACGTAATCTACGACAAACTTATTATTTGCGGTTAGTACAGTAATCGGATCTAGGGATCGAACCGCAAAATTAAGTTTGTTCTTTATTGTATATACTTTTTCGGGATAAAAAGTACCCAGTGTGGTGCCCAGGATATTAAAGAATAATTATACCAAGTTTCATTGTAATCGAACCGGTAGTTTTGCGTGATGCCTGAACAAACAGGCAGACAGACAGACAGACAGACAAAAAATTTTTTAATCACATTTTTGGGTTCGGTGTCGGTCTAGTAACACCCCCTGCCATTTAGTTTTTTGATATTTTCAATGTACAGAATTTTCACTTCTACAGATTTATTATAAGTATAGATAAAAATATGTCACATATATACCTACTCCTATTACGCAGTTTGCCATTAACAATACCACTGGCCATACCCCTGGTGGTATGGTGGGTCTAAAACTATACCACTGAGAAAATAGTGTTATTTTATTTTGTCACCCATCATGTATTACACTGGCCTGCAAAACTAAGTATCACACTTTTTAAATTGGAATAACTTTTTAAGTACACAAGATATACTTTCGAAATAAAAAGGACTCGAAAAGAGTTTAATTTTGTATATAAAAACTCCATAGTTGAGAACTTTCTTTTACGAAATGGCTGAAAAAAGCTTTAAAAACAAAAATAATCCTTTTCGAATTATAATTCATTTTTTTTGTTTCTGTTTTTGTTTTCAATTTTTTTCTTGATCGATAAGTCTTGTTACAAAAGCTAAGTTAGACAACAGCACATACATTTTATTTATCATGTCTCTTTCACCTGAAGAATGTGCTAGGATGATGACTTTTCTAGAAATAGGCATCAGTATGCGTCGTACTGCAAGAATGGTAGGTGTGACATTACGAACGGTCCAGAAGGTGAAGCGAAGGTACGATGAGACTGGAAACCATCTGAGAAGACCTTGTAATGGCAGACCCAGGTGTACTAGTGCCCGAGAAAACCGTTATATTGTTTCCACTGTGTTAAGAAATCGCCACCTTAATGCAGTTGAAGTCCAGCAACAGCTTCTTCAGACCCGAAGGGACTACATTAGTAACAGTACAGTGAGAAGAAGACTTGCTGAAGCAAATCTGAAACCCCAAAGACCAGCGAGTGGCCCCAAACTAGAGAGAGAACATCGAGTAGCGAGAATAAGATACGCCCGTGAACACATACAGTGGGATGAAGAAGAGTGGTCAAGAATTTTGTTCACAGATGAGTCTCGATTCTCACTTAACACTTCTGATGGAAGGCGAAGTATCTATAGGCGGCCTGGTGAGCGATACCTTCAAGACTGCTTCTCAGAAAGAGTCCAGAACGGTGGAGGCAGTGTACATGTATGGGCTGGCATATCTTCAGAAGGTCGCACAGAGTTAATGCCCATAGAAAATGGCACTCTGACCGGGGAAAGATATGCCCAAGAGATTCTTAACGAGTATGCAGGGCCGTATTTAGCAAATATGGGTGATGGATCGATGCTGATGCATGATAATGCCCGGCCACACACGGCTCAGGTCGTGCAAAAGTATATTCAGGAGGTTGGTATCAGCGTGATGGCTTAGCCATCAACAAGTCCCGATTTCAACCCGATTGAGCATGTTTGGGATGAGCTAGAAAGGCTAGTCAGAAGCTACAGACCACCACCAACCACCCTCAGGGTACTAAAACAGGCCCTGATTGAAGAATGGGAGAATATTTTCCAACATCGACTACGAAACCTCGTGTTTAGTATGACAAGCCGACTCTAAGCTGTAATCAGAGCCCGAGGAGGCAATACCAGTTATTAAAAATTAAATAACACGTAAAACATACTTATAAATGTTAATTGAGTTTTTTGACACTAAGGTAAAAATGGCTATTTGTATTGTTTTATCTTTTTTTTTAAGTTAAAAATGTTACTAATGTTTAGTTTAGTAGTTTCAAAGAAAGCTGATAAAATTTACTGTAACACGTTTTTTATTTTAAATCTCTAACTTCTATAGTTTAGAAAAAATTGAAATTTTATAAGTGTAGTACAGACGCCAGCAGGTCAAGCTACCCGAAACTGTCAAATTTTCCCAAACAACCTTGAACCTTAATGCTTCATCGATAAAGTTGAAAATCTATTAAAGAAATTTGACAGATTGTAGTAGCTTGATGTACTGGCCTCTGTACTTAGTTTTGCAGGCCAGTGTATTTTTAGGTACATGACCTTCAATGTTCTTTGTCTTGATATTTTGATTAGGGTAGGTCTGGAGATGGTATTATCAAAATATCCTATATACAATTTATTTTTTCCTAATTGTATTTACTATTTTCATATTATGTTTTCTTAAATAATTATTTGATTTCTTTATGATGAATACTGTGTATATGTAATAAGTATAATATATACCAGTACTGTTATTTTGCTACTGTTTTCAGTTTTTATATTTACTGTACCAAAAAATAAATAAATATAAAGAAAATTAAATGTGAACCGTTATATTTACATTTATTAGGTCCATATTTTGTACACCCTATAATGAATTATATTTATTATTGTATCTGCTTTCGAAATACTTTTGATAATATTTTTTATTTATTTTAATTATTCATTTAACCATTTATGTACACACATATATGATAAATGATTTTATTTTGTAAGTAGGTTTGTACAAACACTTTTACACGTCAATCATACCTATTTTAAAACTAGATGAGGCCGGCGTTTCCTATCTGACTAGTCTGACAAGAAAGGCCGAAACAAACTCAGAGGTCACAGTCTCTTTTAAAGTCCAGACATAATTATGGTCAGATCATATGCAGACCTTGTAGATCGATGTCTGAGATGGTCTTTTGAGGAAAGAACCACACAGATTAAGAGGACCTGTCCAGTCAGTGCACGCATTTGTCAGAAATCAACTCAAAACTTAAGGAGCTCAACGATTCGACGAACAATACCAAAGGAAGGACTTTTGTTTAGGCCACATTAATTACTCAAACTGCCAGACCATGACAAAAACTAACAGAACACAGAGAAAAAAACAAAATAATATAAATAAACTGACCCACATAGTCTTCACATTCACAGTAATTAAAATAATAGAATACTTTACAAAGTAAGCAACTGTCATTGTATAATATATAAAATTCATTAATGTCAAATTGTCTATACAAAAAACAACAAAAAAACAGAAAAAAAAAATAAAAACAAAAATAAAATCAATACGTATAAATTTGAAGCAGGTCAATTCCAAGCCATTACGTCCTCGATATAATCCTTAACAGTATAAAAGGTTTTCTGGCACAACTTACGTTTAATGAATGATTTGAATTTATTAAGGCTAAGATTTTGAACGGGGCTTGGAACTTTATTATAAAAGCTTATACATTGGTATCTGAACGAGCCACCTATTTTCTTGAGCCTTGTTGTAGGTACAACAAATTTGTGTTTGTTCCTAGTATTTATATCATGGATATCACTGTATTTTTAAAACAATTTTATATTTTTATGGGCATACAAAAGATTTTCATAAATATATTGAGAAAGCAGTCATAACATTAATCTCTTTTTTGTCTCTGAGCGAGTATCTCGGACTTAATTTATAAATTGATCGAACAGCTCGCTTCTGCAAAACAAAGATAGTCTGAATATCAGCGGCATTTCCCCACAATAGAATACCGTACGACATTACACTATGAAAATAGCTAAAGTACACTAAACGGGTTGTCTCTACATCAATTAAATTACGAATTTTTCTAACAGCGTATGTTACGAAACTTAGCGTTTTGGACAATTTATCTATATGTGGACCCCACTGAAGCTTAACATCCAAAGTTATGCCCAAGAATACTGTGCTGTCTTCAGGATTCAATTCTTCGCCCCTTATCAACACATTAGTTTTCACCTGCCTAACGTAAGGTATTGTAAACTTAATGCATTTGGTTTTTTTCTCGTTTAAAAGTAAATGATTAATATTGAACCAGTGGACTACTTTAGAGATCGCGCTATTTACATCGTCAGTAACCTGCTGCTGCCGTTTAAGTTTAAACAAAAGTAAAGTGTCAGCTGCAAACATCACTATATCATGATTATCCTTTATGAGGTACGGCAAGTCATTTATATAAATAAGAAACAAGAAATCTCGCTTTTAAAAATCCACATAAACAATAAATCGAAGCCGCATAAATATAGCTACGAACAGAGTTTTAAGTATATATACTTTATTGTACACCAGAAAATACATTGAACACTACAAAACATTTGTACAATGGGCGGCCTTATCGCTTTCTGACTATATTAGTGTCACAGAGTTTTTGCATTGACTTGAAACTAATCAAAAGCAATATGAAATAATCAATTAACCTATGCTACGAGATTTTCCGCTGTATGGTTTAAAGACATTTGTTTTCTTATTTTATTATGTCAGAAGTTGGCACAAACCACCAAAGATAGGTAGGTATCCCTAAAAAAACATTCTGTATATTATAAATAGGCATATTCTTATTAGAATGGACATAATATTAATTTTATTCTTCATGACAGCCATCAAGAGTAGCAACAGACTAGTTTATTGAATCTCCGTTGGCTTCATTGAGCTAATTTTTAAACACACTTTGAACCTTTTTTAAAGAGCAATTTCTATCTGCGTTAATTACTGGATAATTCTTATTGGTTATGAGATCCTGCTGTAACTGAAATTATGTAATGTTGTGTTGCAGAGTGCAGCGTATGCGCAGCGGCAGCGGCCGCAGCCGCAGCAGCAGCAGCGGCAGCAGCGTCGTGGGCAGCCAATCACGCAGCAGAAATAAGCAAGTCTTCAACACCCATCATCATCGCCAACGGCAACGTCAACGGAACTGCACAGTATAATGGAAACTGTAAGATTACAAAACTTAACAAAACAAATTATTAGAAATAAGATAATTTATTTAGATAAATCGTGAGGAAAACGGCGTGTCCTAGACCTAAAAAAATATGGTGACGTTTTGTATTAAGGCCCACTCTCTTTCACAGTGTGTTCCAGCAGCGGAAACATTACAGGCTGCTTAAGATTTAGATAAATTGTCATATTTCTTATCTTGTCTTTCTTCTCTTTCGAATTTATATTGAAATATAGTTTTAGTTGGTCACTGTACAAATACCTAATTGGATTGACATATTATGTTTTAATTAAATTGTAAACCTTTCACCCATTTTAACCCACTTCTGAGTAAAATTAACTCGTGGCATTTGAATGTAAGTTACTTTTATTAAAACATTTAACTTTTGTTCCTAATGTACAAAAGTTAAAGTAACTTAATACAAGGTGGGCGTGGCTCAATTGTAATTTCATCAAAAATCTTTACCTTCAAAAATGTACTTGTGTAGATAGCTACATAATGCAATTGTTATTTACACCCTACACTAACAACACAGAACACTATTACATTTTTTTTTTAATGAAAAGTAATACGCCAATTGCAAAACGCTTTTTAAATTTTCTGTAAATGTATAATTTAAGTAGAGTCTTACTAGTGCAGTAGTTTGATTAATTCGTTTGAAAAGCAAATTCAACTGGAGCTGTTGAAATTAAACATAATACAAATTTTAAAATTCATTGACTTTTAGCACGATAATAAGTTTGTGTCCTTTTGGCAGTTATAAACATATTGATGATTTGGCCAACGACTTCATCGGATCTTAACGTCTTATAAATAGTTTAAAAAAACTGACCAGGAATACCGAACCATCTTATTTTGCAAGCATTTAAAAAATGTTTTACCAATTCGCAAAACGTTTGCGAGGCGCAAAAAAAGTTAAAAGTAAAAACAGTAAACAGGGAGACAAAACGATCCATTTGGCAAGCGTTTCTTAAAATTCGCAATTTTTTGCGATTCGTAGCAGCGGCGTAGACCTGGCGTAGCACTGCGTGCATGCTTTATAATTTTCAAGCGTTACGTCTACGATAGACCAATTTTTATATTATAGCTTTCTTGAAGTGAGATTACAAGTCCGATACGTAGCAATAATGGTAGATCATTGCTACGCGATCACTAATTATCCTAAAACCTAGCTATTAAAGCATAGTTAAAATAAAACAATTGAGTTACTATTCAAAGTGACACATCAATTCCCTTTGCTAATCTGGTTTTACATCGCCATCCAAATTAGAAACAGGTCGTTTCTTTGTACAAGTGATTCTTTCTTTGAACTAGCTACCTGAGTCAAGACCATTTTTTTTTCATCTCACTTGATCTGTAGTTGCAGTACAAAATACTTTGTTGATATGAGTATGAACTCTTACATTTAGAAGAACAGTTATTAATTTTGCAGTGATTTGCTACAAATTAATAAAATACAATAGGGTACAACCTTTCTCATTGGGGCAAAGTCGATTCGGTTAATAAAGCCACTTGTATTATTGAACTGTGTCGTCTTAAATATGCTTCAGGTTTAATTTGTACGTAAAACGAGGAAAGTATAGAAACCCAAACATACCTATTTTATATTTTAGGGAGCCAGTAAGCGCCACCCCTCATAAGGGCACGCCTTTAAAGCAAAATTAACATAACACATTGGGGTCGATTTTGGGACCACTGTTTCCGGCGTGATTCTCGTTTTAAAGTTCCACGATACCAATACAGATGGCGGTACGATTGACAAAGGCAATGCCATCTGCAGCTAACTTGACGAACTACAAAATTGGGAAGCACACCACGAAATATTTTCGTACAAGCGTTTAGCACATACTTATTAATTCCATGGATTAACACTAGAGGACACTTTCAGACATATCTGAACAATGTCGTGTTAACCGTACGTATTTTTTCACAAATTGAAATAGTTTTGTTAATGAAATTCTCATCATTGTAGTGCTCGAAAAAAATATCTGAGAAATGCCTTTTAGAGCTAACATAATGAAATGGTCAACGTGTTACTTTGATCATCACTCAATAGTCAAAGTGCCCCTTACAAATGCTTGTACCATTTGAATTATTAACATTTCCTCCAAGTTTATACATTGTATTTGATTGACCTTTATTGTAGGCAGAATGATCAGAAGTAGCTGAATAGTTATTATTTGAAGGTCATCAAACGATTTCTTTAAGCCCTTACGATCTACGAATGTGTTACTCATCTTGTTTTTTAACATTTCCGATACAATATGAATCACATTTCGAAGAAGGGAAGTCTAACAATCGATTAATCAGATGGTTTTAATTTACATCGAGTCATAGAAATTAAAAAAAAAAACTTTAACTAGCTTTTGGTTGGGGTGAAAAGATCAGAGAAAGTGAATACGACAATTGGTCGAGTTTCATTATTTCCAAAACGTGTTTTTCCTGTGAGGCGACTATTGTCAAATATTGTTGATGCATAATCATACGTGGATTAGATCAGTGACAATGGGTCCGGTCGGCCAGGTCGGCAGCATGTGACGTGTCCGAAGGGGACTCCCTCTAACGGTTGGGGAGGATACGCTCCAAATTTCGCCATACCTGGTTCTCAACCGAAATTCAGAAATGCAAACGTGGAATTGTCACACTTTTAACAATGAACATCAAGCTTAGTAACGAATTTAATAAGAATTCGGAGGGGATCGCGGATTTAAATAACCAAATGAATAGTTATTCATTGATCTATTTATTCAACTTTCTCACTTTTGTACAAGCTTGAGATCTTTCTTAAAAAAATTCTCCCTTAAGAAGCACTTGTTAACGGGGTTTGTCCGTTATTTGCAGCCTAGGAATTAGGGTTTGGGAATTCGGAACACGAGACAGCTTACAAAGTCCCGGGAATTCCCAGGACTTCGAGACTGTAAGAAAATAATTGTTATTGTTTATTTTTAAGAAGAGTAAGTAAGCTTTTTTGGAAGAATTTTAATTGAGTTAATTTCTGGTGAAACATATTAAAAAAAGGCATTTTTTTTTATTAAAAATATACATTTATTAAACAGAAAATTAAATCTTAATAACTTTAACGTAAATTTCAGCCTTAATAATTGCTTTGTTTATTTATTTTAATCACATACGGATTCACTTTTAGACAGTTAAATCCAAGGTTAAATCTTATAAGTAGTTATAAAACGAACTTAGTAAAAAATCATACTAATTCTTAATAACTTTACTATTATCTAGTAATTCTAGTGTCTAATCTAACAATTTCGACAATCTTGTCTCGTCTCGTGTGTCGACCCGAAAGTCCCGGGACTCCAGACAACTAAAATTACGAAAAGTCCCGGGACTTCGAGACACGAGACGTCCCGGGACCCAAACTCTACCAGGAACGGGCTTCAAATACTTTGATGCAATTTAGCTGAATAAATTGAGCCGTTTTACAAAAACTCAAGAAAACTAAACAGAATTAGACTGCAATACTTGGAATTTACATCATTCACAATTCACGACCTAGGTATTTTGTTTAATTGTTTCAGCTTGGTTCTTATGTGCATTTAGTTTATGAAAGTAGCCTTCATGAACTTAATGCGATAATAATTATTGAAATAAGGAAAAGTACTCTTGCTCGAATTCATTTTCAGTAAGTATTCATAACTCTTTTCACAGTGATCGGGTAATTCGTTTCTGCAACAGTTAGTTGTTAACATTATTGTAAACTGCACCCTGAGGTTAAAATATTAAAACTTATACCTATTAGAGATAGTTAGAGGGCTCTTTCAATAAAACTAATTCCGTTCAGTCTCAGTTCCGACAGGACCGGGTATCTCGATTGCATACCATAAACTTGGAGGCGAACTCTGCATTCCGATCAAAGTTGTCTCTTAGAAGCTACGGTGACACACACGTTTTGATACACGTTTGAATTGTTTAGATATCAAATAGTTTGGGAATTGGAAATACTTTGCACAACTACTTTACTTTGTTTTACACAAGTCGTCAATAAAAAATTGGGTTCTCACTCTTTTATGAGCGAGTCGGTGTAATTTCATGTCAAAAAATAACGAAGATGAGGTTTTAATATTTTTTTACTGAAATAAGCTAGTCCAAGAACCCTGTCATTCCGTATTTTCGTGACAGGACATTTGTCTATGTGAAGTCGTAAAATTTAAACAATATTCAAATAATCTGATCCACGTTTATAGTATCCATGTCAGAATAATTCTTCAATATCCGTTGAAACGATAGCGAAGGCATTTTTTCATGCATGTTCACTTCGTAACTCCTAAATGTCTAAATTTAATTTAATTCAGGTCAATAATTAATCGATATATTATGTTTACATAAACATAAATCTTTGCAAACGGTATGGAAACAACGGTGCGTTTGTTCATATATATTACAACTGAATAAAACATGAATGATTCAGCACGAGATGTCCACTAAACATCGAAACCCGAAACCAAACAATTCGTATCTTTAATTTAGTCTAAAATCTTGATAAAATTCCATTATATGAAGGTAGAACCTCGAACCTCCTCATAAATTTAATTACAGTTATAAAACCAGCAAAAGCTCATTCAATAGTTTTTCAGCGCGAACTTTTTAGTAGGTACTTACACCGGAAATCGCAAGTTACACTTTACGTAATACGGTTTATTTCGGTACATTTCTGGAAATAGTGTTACGAAAACCATTTATCGTTTTTGGAAACAAAAACCAAAATATTTGAAAAGTTGGTCATTCCCAAAAGATCCCTTTTGCGGTCGGTCGTACGCGGCTTGCATTGAGTATATTTTTTGTGAGGTTTGAAGATGTTGTTGGGTGTTTGTAAGCAATATGTGAGGTAGGTAGTAT
Source organism: Apamea monoglypha (assembly GCA_911387795.2). Classification (NCBI taxonomy): domain Eukaryota; kingdom Metazoa; phylum Arthropoda; class Insecta; order Lepidoptera; family Noctuidae; genus Apamea; species Apamea monoglypha. The sequence continues at coordinate 11,003,894 of OU426918.1, forward strand.
AAGCCGTTCACCCTGCAGCGCGCTCGTGTCTGTTGGGAACGTTCTTGCTCCTCGCTGCGCGCTGCGCCGCCGCCGCGCCAACAAGTGACACAATTTGGGTTGGGGTAAAGCGGCCGGCGCTTTCGGGCGGTGTACACGTTTCGTTAGCTTCTCTATTTTAAAAACTACTTGCTTGACGATATCCGGGAAGGGACCGACCGCATCACCGCGGCGTCGACTCTACACCACTGTCACTCATTTTCGATGCAGTCGATCTGCGTACGCGTCGTCGGTCGCTTCGCGCGCACGCGCGTCCGCCTTTATGCACTTAACACATTTGATAGTTAATAAGTTTTAAACGTGCAAAGGTAAATGAACTTATTATAAACAAAGTGCCTTTTTTCAATCAGAGGATGTATGTTACGAAGAGGTGATATTTGTGGTGCCAGTTCATAATTTTTAGTTACCATGACCGGGAGGGAAGGCGGAAATGCAGTTCCCTCTTCAAGTAAGTAGACACTTAAAATTATTTTTCCATAGTGTTTAAAAACATTTTTTTTTCTTTCGTCTTGTTGTTTACGCCACTTTTAGATAAAACGGAAAATATAGCGGGAACACAATCAAGTCACGTCAAAAAGCTGTTTCATGTGTTGGAACTTGACATGGCCCTTATCGAACGGATGTGTTGTACGCAGTGCCCAGGGAGGCAATCACAAACAGTTCATCATTGAAATTATTCAAATTGAGGTTAATAGAGTCTCGTTTTACTGATGTCACACATATGTGTGCCATGTTTACTGGGTATCAAGTTGATCAACAACAAGATATACTAATTATAAATTCGTACTTCCTAATTAGAGAATGTCTTGTATGGTATGACGTCACGTTATACGCAATAATTTGTATTTTTTCGTGATAAAACCATTTGTATTTATTTTAAGGACCACGGATTTTAAATCATAACAGTTGAATTCAGTTTGATGTGAATTAAAAACGAAGTGCGTATATTCATGAATGGACGTACCAGCAGTCCTTGTATAACATGAGTATCAAGTATTGAATTGGAAACATGTGACGTGAACATTTTATCAAACAAGGTCTACGCATCGAGCAGTTAATTGTTTACTATTCCTACGATACCGTTTTAGTTGCTCGCATGCGTGCTGCCTGCGACTTGGCGCCGCTGCTGCGCTGTTTTCGACTCTAACAACACTCTTATAAGTTTTATACTACCAAAATACTTTCTATTTATATTTATCTGTGTGAGTGATAAAAGCTTGAATGTGTTTAGGTAAGCCGACTGCATTTTAGAAGGACCTTAATCTCGCTCCCCACTACTCTTGCACTACGTGTTTTTGTCGTCGACATACCAGAGTTGTAGTGAAGAACGCACTAGGTATCGATATTTTTATGCTGATTAGAATATTGTTTACATTCTTACGCAACAACATTATACGGACCGAGGTGTTGTAGTACATCCTCAATATGCGTAAACCTTTTGGGCTTGTATCTACTACGTTTTGCGTCGTAGTAGTTCGAAACAGGAAATGTTTTTTTTTAATAGAAAACGTTACAAAGTTTTGCTTGATCTGTTAAAATAATAAAATTCGTTTGTACAAATCATATACAAAAACATGGCGAGAGCATTCTTCAAAACAGGAATTATCATAGACAGTTATTGAAGTATCATCCGGAATTTTTAGAAAGTCGATGTAAAGTGAGGTGACGTCCCTACGGCAGGGTCCGAGTTCATAACCAGTCAATTAAATCCGAATGGTGGTACATTCGGCTGTCTCTTTCCCTCCTAGTTCAAGATACCCAAGCACAAGCGCCACTTGACGATGATTCACGTTCAAATTCCGTACCTACGATTGATAACAGCAAAAAGTGGTGAATGGCACAATGTTTTAGGTCATTTCATTTGCTTGCTGGACATGCGTCCCACAGTCATATATGTATATTGGTATGCGTTTTATTTACTACACGTGTGACTCGTTTCATTCAAATAATGAATGAGCATTTGAACTATGATAAATATGTATGTATTTATATCCTAAATACGTATAACCTACATCAAGATTGTGTCATTGAGGCACACTACACTATTTAGATTTTTAAATAGTGAAAATAATAACAAAATAACTGTAAATAAAGTCGATTTTAAATATACAAAAACTCATACAGATAAATAATTGTTTTGTCGACGTTCGTGATGTGTAGTGTTACCATTTAATTAAAATATCATGGTTTGTTTTCGATAGGCGTTTAATTATTTGGAGAAAGACAATTTGTTTAAATTAAAGTACCTATAATAAATAGTATTAAATAAACGTAAGTGTCGGCTTCGTCCCACGCGCGGCAGCAGGCGTTGCATCACTTGCATCTGATCGCTCATGTGTCGCTCTCCGCGTGTGATACAAATCATCGCCCGCATCCCGGCACACTGCCACCACCATATGAAAGCATACTGGAATAAATATTTCGTATAATAAATGGCTATTATACTATCCTATAGCTACCATAATTATAATCCTTATCATCAAATCCCGCACAAAAGCTCTCATAACCTTCGTAGTGCACTTTCAAGGCAGGTCCCACTTTTGCCACATTTCTGAGAATATTTCCAAAAGATAAGACGATTGTGCTCATATGATAATACCATTGAGAAATATAATGTCAAACACGCAATACTCATAGAGACTGAGACAACAGATGCGAGAGTCAACACGTGTTCGTTTATTGACTAAACTTTATTTTCATTCATGGAAGTGATCCTTTACCTCGTGACGTAGATTGATGAAAAGATTTTAAAACATATCTTTTTATAACTTTAACGATTGCAGATGTAAACAACGTTGGTGAAAAGTCATCTAGATAATCAAGGTTTTATTAAATAAACTTCCTGCACCCCACCAGGTGAGCCTAAGTTACAACGTCTATACGTAAATTATCGTACGAAGACATCGGGGTGCGTGCGAGCAGCAAATGTTCCACTCAAAATATGCGTAGAACTTCCCCTTCCTGCTTTTAAAATACCAAGAGCTTAAATTTAAATTCCAGTTTAAAAATAGTGCACCTAATCACTTTAGGAACTGACAATAAACCAGAAACGTCACGATTTCTGTCTCGTGTTTTGTTATTAACGCGGAGAAGCTAAACATTTTTGTTATATTTAGTTGAAACGGGGACATTTTAATCTGCACCACAACAGTTCGTTGCACAACAGTTGTGGTAATTTGATACGAAGTAGAAGAGGCAAAGTAATGGTTAAATATTTGAAGAGGCGCGTCAGTGTTGCATTAGACGAATACCGTGTAATGCATCTGTTGCATAGAAATTCCGGCGCATGTTGAGGTGTAGCGTGGAATGTGCGTAGTTGCGGGGTGAGCGCAGGCGCGGGCGGCGCGCGCGCACCATGCTGAGTAAACAAAACTACAAAACAGGCACATAGTACAGCAGTCGGATGCGCCGGAGTGCTACCTCACTCGGCACATATACGTATATAAATAACGTGCTGCTACCGCACTAGCGCACTAATATTGTATTGTAATGAGCGAACACCCCGCTACACTTTAATCCAATACGATGACAAGCTTTAGAGCTTTAAGCACCGTGTTATTAATAAACGCGTAGTAAACTTATGCCAAACGTAAACCTCGAAAAAAAGTGCATATGAAGTTTGTACTGGTTGTCACTTTACTCCGTGTTTTTATTATTAAAGGGGGCTTGAGATTAAGCCAACTGACAACATAAAATATAGGAAACTGATAAAGTATTAAAATCTCCTAAGGCTCTACCGTATACAATAATTTAATTTCAGGGATGGAATCCAAATTGGATTGATAGATTAGCCGTAAAATCATAACAAACAGATTTACGCATTTGTATGAATGAACAAACAACGCGGTGCGGCCTCTACTTTCACTGATTGTAAGCTTTCCAAAATATTTTCAAGTTATCAATGAAAATCGTAAGTTCTCTAATGAGTACTTACTATGGTTATCGCTAAAATCTCTAAGAATTTACCCGTATCCTATGTAAACACTGAGTTCACTTTATTAAATATTTAAATACTAAGAAAACAAGTCTCTACAAAGAAAAAACATTTTTTTTGTAACGGCAAACAGTTAAGATACAAGTTGATTTTGGTATACATATAAAACTAAGCGTCCGATAGAATTTACTTATGTGAAACATGTTCAAATGGATCCCACGTTATTTAGAAACAAGTCTAAAAGCTTTCTCATTAATATGGGATAGGGAATAATAAATATTGAGTACGGTGAGCAAGGTAGTACGGCGGCGACGAGGCCGGCTAGGTGCAGTGTTACGGCAATGAATGAAAAAGGTACCACAAACTTAACCTAAATACCGAACATTCTTCCAGTCCCCACCGCCCGTCGCCTCGCCACGTGTGCTGCGACCACGCTTTTACCGCTGCCGCCGCCCGAAATAATATGCTTAGCTTACATACCAACACATGGAAATGTATATCGAATTAGCAAACCCACCAATAAATTCTCATATAACTAACATTTGAGTAAGCCTCCGCGATACTAACGCTCGATTGATGAGAGAGCGTCGTGAGAACTTTTAGCTTGTTTTATTTAAATGTCAGTTTGTTATGGTCTAGATTGGACTCACTTTATACATATTTATAACACTCGACCGCTTATAAAATACTTTAGCTATTTTGTTTATTATAATTCTAGATAATAAATTGAAGATATTATTTTAATTAAAATAAATTGCAAAGACTTAACATTAAGAGAAATTATAGCCGTGTTTTGAATGATGAACAAAAAACACAACTTGGTATTTGGAGATAAGTCATTCACTACGGAGAAATAAAAAATACTTGGTGCTAATCAGTGTGAGCATGCGAATCGGTGTTTGTCATCTAAAGTATTTCCGGATTTTTCTAGTAAACTTGTTAGTCACTACTTACTTATATTTTTTTCAAAGAAGTAACATTACATTAACATTAGTCATCGCTACATTATTGATGTTTTCGATAGCTTATTTACTACCACCATTCAAAGTTATACTCTCTAATAATTTGGTTGAAACTTAATATGCTTAAATACATATGGAATTAATAGCTATAGTGTAAAAGGAGTTGTCTTTTATTTCATTCCGTTCCCACGTTATTAGTTGTCTCGGTACCCGATAAGGGGAACAGTATACCCTTTCTTCGTCCAGTATACGATTGTAGGCCCTTATTTATTGCTAATAGATTTCCGAACGTTAAAATGTCTATGCATGCGTTTAGAAGCAAGGGACTACGACACACTTAATGCAATTTGATTATTAGTGAATCCTTTATGACCTTTCTATTCTATGAAAACATGTTAATGCGGTGCCGGTATTAATTATTTTTATTTTCTTATAATGCCAGTTGATAAAAGAATGGTAAATATTCCATCCGGATACAACATGTTGCCGTACGTTTGGAATACTATTTGCCACGATTGTAACTTCGTCAACTACGTCCTTTTTTAATGCATAACTGCGTCCTTCTACCCTTAAGCGCTATAACAAGTATTGTCTTTATAAGATAGCCGTTAATTAAAGCATTAAAGTAAAAGTCTGTTAATACCGCTCGTTGTAAAAGTTTTTTACCGGAAACGCAGGCTTTACGTGTGAAGGAACTAAGTTGTAAAAAAAACTTAATTAAATGGTAGATTCCGTAACAGGTAAGAAGGGGAGCGTTGCGCGGGCGCACGGGACTGTAAGGACTCGCAGGAGTGACGGGAGCGGGCGGCGGGCGCGGCGCTGGTGGAGCGATACTTACAAACTGAACTGTATAGTGTATATTATTTGCAGGTGCAGCGGGCGCGAGCGGCAGCGCCGTCACAGGGGTGACGCGCCGCGGACGATGTAAGTGGTTCAACGTCGCGAAGGGCTGGGGGTTCATTACCCCTGACGATGGCGGGCAAGATGTTTTTGTGCACCAGGTGATTATTATCATTTTATTCCACGAAGCATGCACGCAACGAACACAATTTAAAAATTAGATGTGACGCAAAATGTTAGACGCATACCTACGTAGTTGATTGAATCGCTCCGTTCTCTACAATAGTTAAAATAGGAAAATCAATCCATTCAAAAAAATATTGTGGCGTATCTAGCGGTTGACCCGATAGTGCGCTTATTTGTTTGCTCGGCTTATCAAGGCCGGATGTTTTTTCTATACATTTGCGCCACCAAACTTGTACTTCGTTCGGCTGCAGCGACGCTAGCGGTAAAACTTATATTAGGTCAAGATTATGTTACTGGATGCCGATAACGTTGATTTTTTTCTCATAAACGATAAGTAAATCTATAGCCAATTGAAGGGACCCACCGTCAATAATAATAGTTAGCAAGAAATTGTTATTTTTATACTGAACTAGCGAGCGCCTCGTGCGCCTCTGTCGTACGCACAAATATTATTACAACTTTGGGACTGCTCCACCGATATTATTTACTTTTACAATTCTCAATACGTTTTTGAACTTGTGGTTGTGGTTTTACACTTGAAGCCAGATTATGAACCAGAAAAATTAGAAAACGCTCATTATGGGTAGGTACCATTAAATATTGATGATTTTCCACGAAACGTACTAATTCCAGTTCTTTTCTCAACAATATCGTTGGTTTCGTTGCGTTTTTATATATTACTATCATAGTTTTTGTTGTCAGGACCAAAGACGCCCAATAAGGTAAACTGACACATTCATTCATTTCTTTCCAGAGCGTGATCCAGATGTCAGGATTCCGGTCACTAGGAGACGAAGAGGAGGTGGAGTTCGAGTGCAAGGAGTCAGACAAGGGGCTGGAGGCGACACGCGTTTCCGGACCCTCGTCCGTGGACTGCCAGGGATCGCACCGGCGCCCTGTCTCCAAGAAACGGTTCAGAAAGATACGGTAATCTTCGCTAAGTAGAATAGGAGGAAGTATCTTAACGCCTGTTTGTATGGACGATACTTCCTAGCTTGCGGTTTGATATTGCTGAACATAGAACCGTTCAAAAGCAGTTAGCAGAGTAGCAGTAGGTTTCATCTCAGGGCAAATCGTTTTTGCGGTAAAACGTTTTCCCGAGGTTTCGATAGGAAATGCAATAGCTAATAGCTTATTATGTAATTGATGGGCTAGAAAATGCAGAATGATAGTGCAATGCTGCTTTTATTTTGATAAATGCAGAACGGACCAACCGAAAACAATCTTCGAAGGGAAACCCTTCGCATATTTTTTTCCATGATGTTACTTACGTAACGGAACTTTATCTATTTTCGTACTAAACTGCTCTACCATAGCCAGTAAAATCCCTACTATATTGTACTGCAATCATGTTGTAGCAAAAAAGTACACGTGTTATTTTAGAGAACAAAAAAACGGAGTTAAAAATTTTTATTACCTTCTAAAATATTACTATTAACTAAGAAGCACAGACTACAAATCTAGTTGGTATGCCTCCTCTATTAAATCATGTCAAACGTTTATAATTAAAAGGCAAACATTCAGTTATCAAACTATTAAACAATTTCATGAAGTAATAGGCAAACGATAACCTATTGAAATTAATATCGTATGATTACGACATGATTTGACTATTTCAATGATATTGTAGGTTTGTATTTGCTATATTGAATGGTTAACAACAGCCGGATATGAATACATAGGTACAATAAAATAATATGACAACATAAAACTGCTATTGCAGTTTCAAAGTGTGTCTCACTTCAAAGGTGCACGTGGTGTCACATTTCATATAAATATAAATATCATATTAGATTTATTCTATCTGCTCACTTGTTGCCGAGTCAAACACTTAATCGGAGGGTTATCGCATTATCTAACCATGGGAAAATATCGAACCTACGAAGCTACCAAGCCATATTAACTTTCTTGGAAATACAGTTGAAATCTTTTTACTACACGGCATAGGCAGATGCTAGATAAAATTCTATTTTGAGCAGTGTTAAATAGATAAGGATTGATTGTAATGTGTTAATTGGGTTTAAAATGTATTTTCTGTCAAAAATCAAACCGACAAAACTTCTAGTAGATAATAGTATCTACTAGAAGTTTTGTCAGTTTGATTTTAAAAGAAAACGTAATTCTTGTCGTGGGATAACACAATGTGCAGATGTAGGGTTGAACCTTACATTAAGATACAAATAAATATAAATTCATGTTAATTATAAGTAGGGTGCTTAGTACGGCCAGTCTCATAAGGAAACCTCATGGATTTTCCATGAGGGTTTGGTGGTCTAATCCGATTTGTATTGTAGAATCTTTCATGTTTAATTCTTTACATCGGCGGCTTCTCAATAATTTCAGGACACGATGGTATTCGATTATAAGTTATAAATCATGCAATTGTCACAATCCAGTATGTAGTTTTATCTAACAAGCATCACAAACATTTAATTAATTTATAGGTGCCAAACCAAACAGGTCATAAAATAAACCCTGAAAACCCCATGTAAACGCCTTAGAAAATGCGCGTCGGAAATTGTAAATGAAAGTATTAACAACTGTCTGTACATTAGTTAATGGTTCTTTATGAGGTTTTGTTACATATAATTTTACCTAATTTTGATGTCGATCTTAGTAGGTCCACACAACACATTATAATATGTAGTATCGCTAAATAAGATACTTATTGGTTTTGCTTTAATTTTTTGTAGCTATCTAGTTGCATGTTACTTTTCAGTTTCAATAATCGAATTAATCTTTTCAAAGTCCAAGTTTATTAGGATTTTTGAAACTAAAAAGTTTTGTTTTGGTTGTGGTGGTTATTATGGCAAATGTTCTAAAGATAACGATAATGTTTGCTTCTTTCCAGTTGCTATAATTGCGGTGAGTTCGCCAACCACATAGCCGCTAAATGCAGCATTGGCCCACAACCAAAGAGATGTCACAACTGCAAGAGCGAGGATCACCTCATCGCCGACTGCCCAGTAAAGTTTTATTTTAAATACGAGTGTATTCCTTCTCTTTATCTGCTTTTACTTAAGTATACTCAAGGTCATCTGGTCTATCCTGGTCCGTAAGCCTATTAACTTTGCTGATTATGGTAGTCTATTGAACATGATTGTCTTAGCTATTTCCGATGAAGTTGACTATTTGTTATTTCATACCAGTGTAACTAATTCTTCTTCTCTCTAGCGATTTTCTGATATCTTATTACTATTAACTCCTTTACTAGATGAACTTGGGGACAAATATAACAACTACCCCAGCAGTCTAAATTAAGGTTACAAGACACCAGAAGGCTAATTCCCGTAATTGAAAACGTTCAAAATCTAGTCGTAATCTCATCTCAGCGACAATCAATGTCAAAAACTTGTCAAAAATGTAGGGAAATTTTTGACAGGTTGAGACTGGGATCTGAGGGGCAATTCTCCTAATTTTAAGAACGTTCACAGTGTGAAGGCCTATTCTCGTAATTTAAAACGTTCAAAATCTAGTTGCAGTGTCATCGCGGCGACAAATAAATGTCAAAATGTAGGAAAATTTGAGGTATTTTTGACAGATTGAGACTGAGATCAGTCTGTGAACGTAAAATACGTCTCAGTGATTCGTCTCGTACAGTTCATAGTGGTGGTGCTAATCAAGGGCCACCTCGATAAAGAGGATGAGGATAGTGTTAGTCATCGCCAGGAAAACATATTGGCAATCGCCGTATCTGGTTATAAGGGCAATGACGCTGCCAAAGCTCTAGACGAAATATGTAATGCCCTTTAAAAGTATATTGAATGCAAATGGGGACTTAGCAGACCTCTCGATCACGCTCGCGTGACATTTACTTATTTTACATTAGTATCTAATGCTAGCAGTCCTTGCCCTAGGATACCACGTAAATATAGCGAGAGAGCTTTGAGGAGATTCAGCTCCTAGCATTTAATCGGCGGCCCGCACCCGGCTAATACCAATGGGAAATGGGTTTCAGGTTGCCATCTGATATGACATCTTCAGTTGTATGTGTGTACGTGTTCCTAGTTGTGCTTACCTGAAACCTGATAGACCGATATAATATCTTTGCAGAGTCGTCTCTCTGCAAATATATTCAAATAGTTATTGTAAAATTGCATAAGTAGAGAGTGGAATCATTAAACACCAAATTTTACCCCCTGATAAGATTATTAAATAAAACTTTCAATTTATAGGTGGAGAAGAAGAAAGACGATACAAGCAAGAGTAGTTCGAGCAGCTCTCAGGGAGGACAGCAGGACAGCCCGCCAGACGCGTAACTCCGTCAACACACATACTCTATTCCAAAACCCGACGAAACTTGTAGACTTTCTAACGGCATTTCTTCACTCTTACTTTGACTATGTTATAACGTTTTATAAGTTTACACAAAGCTTATTTCCGTCTAGATACTCCATTCCAAATTGAAAAGACTTAATTGCATTACCTAACAGGTTTGACTTCATGAAATACATATTTTCTCCACGACCAGCTATCATCAAAACTTAACATTGTAAGATCGCATCTACCTCACTATAGTTACAGATAAACTATACAAATAAGTACAAGACTGATCGGTACAAATCCATAATTCTAGTACAAACTATACAATATACTTTTTACATAATAATTTTAATGATAGTAATATTACAACCTAAGTTTGCAAACGTAACGTAAGTACAAATTTTATGTGTTCGAGTGACCTTAATTATTTTACGTATATTGGTGTTTATCCAAAGTTAAGTGTGTGTTTATATTATTATTATTTTGTTGCTATATTATATTATGACAAACTTTATGTTAATTTTAGCTCATAATCAAAAAGAAGTTAGAAGTATTATACCTGGCTATGAGACAAAATGAAAATTGAGAGGGTTTACAATATACGCTTACCAATTAACGTGAAAATGTAAAATTATACTTCAAAGATCAAAACAAATTAATAATATGTAATACCTATATCGTAACTTAAAGTACCTCTAAGGTAAGAGTAGATCCAGTATGTACTTTGCTGAAATAGAAATAAATGTAAGCCTCTAATATAATATTAGACGGTTAACTTAGGAAAGAAAATAAATATCAATTTTGTTTGAATATTTTTCAAATGCTTAATACAATGTAAACGTTGAAGTTAATGTGCCAAAGTCAAATTAACATTGTTGCAATAATTGTAAAAATATTTTTAATTAAGTGTAGATTCAGTACGAATTATATTTCTATTACTTGCCGTAGCATACTAGAGTGCTATTCTTTATACGGATAACAGACAAGAATATTTCTAAGAATATTTTTAGATTAACTTTGCCATGTATAACATTTGCGATTTATTTTTTGCTCAAGAGCCTAATCATAAGTAGAACAAGTTGTGAGTATAGTGTGGGTACTTATTCAATCCTGCAATTAGAGTACACCATTTTTTTCCCAGTTGGTTGATTGTATTGTTTGCATTTGCAGTTTAATCTAATGCAAACTAAACTTGGATCGAGATATATCGACTCATGTAGAGCGCAATTAGCCCATTTTAACGATGGGACAGTCTCCTGCAGTGTAGGTAACTGACATGTTACTGCTGTCATTTGTCAGTAATGTACAGCTATATGAATTACATAATGGTAGGAAGCCACGAAAGTAAAAAATCGCAGTTGTTTAACTTTTGCTGTATCTATTAGAATTAACACCCATGATCGATTGTTATTTACGTTTAAAAACTCAATTAAAATAAAAACAAAATGCACGGGTGTGTCCCTACTACCACTAATTATATTTAAACAATCTATCGAATTAAGGGGGTAGCTAACTTTTAGGGTGCAGTACCCATGTTCTAACAGTATCCTATTACTAAGCTCACATAAATTCATCATTTGAAACAATGAGAATGTGTTCTGAATTCTTTTTTATATTTTTATGCTATTGCAGAATTTTCACCTACCCATCGATGTTAATTTAAGACTTTGTTTTTTACACACAAAATCTTTTAAGGTAGTTTAGATTCAAATAATAAGGAGTAATAATCTACCTCAATATTTATGAATATGACTTAGTTATTGTAGTTAAGATATTTTACTGTATTTGTTTTTAGGTTATAAAACTGACTGTCGTAACGCCAACAAGTTATTAGGATCATTACTCACAGGCCCACTGAAACTGTCTCTTAAACTTTTTTATTATAAACAGTAATATTTGCATACTTGTTCTATGATTGTAATGTTAAGAAACAAAATACCTAGACGACACATACACGAAGTAATGTACAATTGATCTAGTTAAGGAATAATTAATGAGTAACGTCCGCCTGCGTTAGATACCAATGAATTTAAGATTTTGTTTTAAGAACCTAAAGCTTTCAACGTTGTATAAACAATTATTAAGAGTTGTTTTAATTAATATTAATAAAGTCACGTTTTAACATAATACGGCAGATAATGGCTCAGTTCACAGTGGTGCCCACACATTTCATATTGAAATTGAAATGGTTTGATGTGTTTAATTGGTTAAATTCTCTTTCAAATATTTGCCACAAATATAATTGTGTTGTTGTAAAATTCAGTAGTCATATCTATAAGTAAGTCAGTTATTTTATTTGTATTTCAGTTACAGAAGAAGCCGATCAATTATCATAGTTCTAACTTTCGTTCAACAGTAGAATTAACATTTACAAATTGAAAATTTGTTAGCAAGATAACAATAATTGTCAAGCTTTCACTGAAGAACTTTTAAAACGTTTGTCACTTACATTAATTTGCTGTTGGCTGTACGTTGTAAAACGTAATAAAAATGAAGGTTATCAAATTCTACAGGCAGTTGGAACACTCGCATGCGTGTTAAACTTGACCTACTTATTCCCAATAGCAACTGAAATTTAAAATTCTATCTTGACTTTAAATAATTCACTGAACAAGTAAATAACATAATATTATGTAGTAAGTTTAGTCATGTGACATCACGGTAGAGGCAGATCGGTTTAGAGATATTAAACACTACGGGTCTTTTTGCATTTCATTTTATATAGCAGTAGTTGTAATGTAGTTTTAATTTATAAGATTTTAATGAAAGACTATTTGCAAACATCTACCTCATAAATTAATTACGTTAAATAGAGTTTATTGATAAGTTAATTAACATTTATAAATTCTAGCAATTATTTTTTTTCCATAATTATATCTTTGCTGAATGCCGAATTTCTTTCTTAGAGTTTAAATTTTGTTTTTTATTATTATTCAAAGAGAAATAAATCATAAAAAAATGTTGTAATTTTTTTTCCTATCCCTATTTATTCTATTTATACCTAGAAATAATTACAGGTTAAATAATATCATGTGGAGCCCATATACAGCAGTAGAACTTTAAGCTTTTCTATACAATACCTGCTAAAAACCTTGAAAATAGTTTAATGGGTTCTCGGCATGGTTTTGTTTGAGAATGTTATAAAAGTTACCAAAAACAAGCGTTACAATAACAACGAATTCTGACACTGATTTTACCAATCATAGAACTATTTTGTGAATAAAGTAAAACTTTTTCCTAAGCTTACTCATGTGTAAATTGAAAAATTCATGCCTCGTTATAAGTAAATAAACTAATATAATGGGAACCATACCCGTAATTGCATCTACGTAATGAGTTTCTACACAAAATGACCACGAGTGAGTGATGATAAGGTCCTTGGAGAGAGATGGAGCGGTGCGGGGCCTGGGGGCGCGAGGGGCGCGCGGGGAGCGGTCGGCGCGGAGCAGAGATGTCACGTTTTTCAGCGAAGCCGGGCGAAGATGGGCGCCCGGAGGATGCAGTAGTGCGGGGCTCCCCTCCTCCCCCCCGCCCCGCCGCGGCCCCGCGCTGACGTAACGCTGCCGTGTCCGCCGCCCGCCCTAGTGTGTGCCGCGCCGCGCTCCGACTGGGCCATCACGCACGCCGCGCCCAAACGACATCAGTGCTAATCACTTGACGTTTCCCATTTTTGCGCTCTGGTTCTGAGCTTTAAAAGTGAATGAGGTGCATGACGAGGTTGTGCATACGCTTATGTACGTCCCCTAGCTTTTATCCTAATTTGTAATTGCCGTAAACACTCGACACCGCCCTTAAAGGCCGGATGCATCGGTGTCATTCTCAAATGAGTTATCGCGTTGCGAAATCTCGGTTCTTTAATTTTTCTAAGGCGTTGGTAGTTTAAGTTACAGAAAATTGGGTGCTAATGTAAATAATAATTAACTTACTTTATTGCTTTTAAAAATAAATGACGGGGTTAAAACAGTTTCTTAAGTTGAAGCGTAGTAGGGAAATGACATGCATAGGAGTATTGATGTTATTTTTTGTAACGAGATTTAGACCGTGAAACAGACCCTTAAAATTATTGTCGATTTACAGAAACGTAGTATGTTTACAAAAAACAAAGTATCAAAATTAAGTAAAAAGATCAATTTAATTTCGGACTTTTAGGAGCAAAAGAGATAACTACACGACATTTCCTTCTAGGTCTCATGATATCCGAAGTTGTGTAACATTAAACAACTAAGCGGGTAATAATATCTGATCGACTGTGTTGTCAGCAGCAATGTGTATCACATAGACCAGCAGTCAGCTCATACACAGTATTGATAGTTGGATAATAGTTCCGATTGATATGATCATACGGTAAGTTAGATGTGATCGATCCTGACAAGCGTATGTAGTGTAAACATTAAGCTTTTTAGTGATTAGAAGCATTATTTACTGCATTTTATATCTTCGAGCTTCCCAGAACGAGTCATCTGGTGACTGCCTCGTGCATACCATCATCCATCTTCATTGTAGTTTTATTTATTCCAGCAGCATCGATGGCCTTGAATTTAGATGAATGTATTCGTTATTTTTACAAATGTATATGCAGCAGTAACTCAGCCACTCGATCTGTTACTTCAAGTGGAATACGTTGTAATATAGGTATAGATACAACGACATTTGGAGTTAAAATGCAGCGGTGAATACGTTGAGAGCATCGATATTGCTAACATAATATCGATCTGTATATAATTAAAACCAACTATCTATTTACTAGTCAGAGGGGAATAGGAACATCGTTTGTGGTAGCTACCTAATGATTTTGAAGTAAGTACATCACGACTTGTTGCACTGACTACTGTCATGGTAAGCTCATTGGAATCATCGATTACTGGTTCATCATCTTTAATGTACTTTTACCTAATAGTTATTACGTCTAATATAACAGTTGTATTTTCGTTTTTAGTAAATGCGGTAAAATTTTTGTTTTTAAGCTTGTCTTAATTAAGCTTTTGACAATCATTTTATTTTACAACAAATGAATGTTATTGGTCAGAATTAAACATAAATCATATAAAAACATATCGTTTACATTAACATTGTATTGAATAATACCAATTACATTTGATATAACGTTACTAAAACATTGTGAAACAGAAAAAGTATTCAAGTAATACTTCCATTCCACTTAAGGAATTGGTTGGCAAAGGTCTAGAAGTTCTCGAAGCTTTGGCTGCGCTTCGCTCTTGATAATTAGACATAAATGCACACTGTGGCGAACTAAATTTAAGAACTTACACTGAAAGGGGAAAATATTCTTCCTGAACAAAACTTTCAGTCAATTATCTAGAATTATTAACATTCCTGGTAAGGTTTTTATATTGGTTCCTGAAAGTATATTTTTAGTGCGCCATCTGCCAGTTAACGATGTAACTCATGTCGTTTTGTTTATGTTTTCGAAGGTAGAGGTCGCTACTGGCAATTACCAATGACGTGGTTAATTCATAACTCGCTCGTGGATTGCATTTGTTTTCGTTTCGTTACTATATTATAACCCCACTTGTTTACTCAATTACGATTTACAAACGATTACTGGTAAATACATTTTTAAATCATCATTTTGTATTTGTCAACAACAGACGAATGAAATAGATAGGTCTGTATCTACCTAAAATAACGATATTATAATTACGTATGATCATTGTGTTTAATGAGTTTTCAAGTTAGTGGGACTTAATAATTGTTTATTATATCCTTCCTACTAATAATATTATAAACGTGAAAGTTTGTATGGATGGACGCAAAGACTACTTAACGGATTTGGGTGAAATTTGGCACACAGATGGTTTATAACCAGGATTAACATATAGGATACTTTTATCCCGACATTCCCACGGGATCGAAACTTATGCGGGTGAAACCGCGGGGCGCAGCTAGTATTTATTTATTTCTGAAAACAAATTGAACCATTCGATTTTAACTTTTATACGCAATACACAAACCTACATACGCATTCAGTATTATAATCAAATTCCTAAATTGAAATATAGAGTTCACTATACCCCCCAAAATAACTACAAGTGCAACGACGTCTTGTGTTGTAAAGATTTACAGTCAAAATCAAAAATGTGTGTATATCTTTAGCTAAATTAAAACATTATTTCCCCAAAAGATTGCACTAAAAAAATATGGTTAAAGGGAAGATGCCGTTTGATAAATAATTTGACTGCACAAGAATAGCATTCTTGAGTTACATATCACAATTATTTGCCTTCATTTCCTGAAATTAAAGCCTTATTACATGACAAATAAAGCATACAATGCCCAGTCATAACAAAACCACCACACTTGGGACTAATGAAAACTATACCAAATTCTGCTCTATATTAGTTCAGACTTCAAAGATAATTAATATAATTACCAAAATAATGCCTCATAAGTTTCATATTCAAAAGCATTATTTTGGTATTTATCTTTATAAACGAAATTTAAACAATGGGGCATGGTTTTCATTACTGTTAAGTGCCATGGTAGTTTTGTTATGACTGTATTTTAGACACAACCCTTGGGTAGCTGTCAATTTATCTACAATTATTTTTCTCTTTTTAAGTTATACATTCAAAGAAGATTTTTATGGTATTTATCTTTACAGATTGAACTGCCACAATGAGGCATGGTTTTCATTACTGTCAAGTGCCATGGAAGTTTTGTTATGACTGTATGACTGTAATTTAGACACAACCTTTGGCTAGCTGTCAATTCATCTACAGTAAAAATATTTTTTCTCTTTTAAATTATACATTCAAAGAAGATATTTATGGAATTTATCTTAACAGACTGATCTGATACAATGAGGCATGGTTTTCATTAGTGTCACGTTCCATGGTCGTTTTTTTAGGGCTGTATTTTAGATATAACCACTGGCTAGCTGTAAATTCATTAACAATTTTTATTTTTAAAGACTAAACTAAAAGAATGAGGCATAGTTTTCATGAGTGCCAAGTGCGATGGTGGTTTTGTTATGGTTGTATTGTAGAAATAACCACTAGCTAACTGTAAATCCATCTACAATTATTTAAAGTATGTACTATAAAAGTAGTAAAGTACTGTAAAGATGAAAATACTATAAAATATGTCATTGAATAAGTAACATTAAATGACAAAAGAAACATTGTAAATGGCTAGTGGTGAGTAATATATTGTTGAAGAAAGTTGAGGATGACCAAAGCTAATCAGTCTTCATCAAATACGGACTTGCAGTTCGTTGAAGTAAAGTGAGATTGAGGATCGCAAGTTATTGATGAATCCCAATTTTAAAAGTGAAGTCAGCTTCCCTTGACTTAAATGTGTTTTTGATTGCAAGCTGGTGGTATGAAAAAAAGTAGATTTCTAATCTTGGTTTAATTACCTAGGTACTATGAAAT
This sequence comes from Apamea monoglypha, assembly GCA_911387795.2. NCBI lineage: Eukaryota > Metazoa > Arthropoda > Insecta > Lepidoptera > Noctuidae > Apamea > Apamea monoglypha. The sequence goes on from OU426918.1 coordinate 11,021,512, forward strand.
GAAATAAACATTTATCTAATAGAAACTATTGATTAAAACAACAATGTTTTCAAGATATTTTTTTTATACTATTTGTTGACCCAGTGATAACGGGCCCGACTTACGAGTTGTAGGTCGTGGGTTCGAACCCAGGCAGGTGCTTTACTTTGTGTAAATAATTTCATCACCACTACAACGGTGAAGAAAAACATCGTGAGAAAATCGGCATGTCCTAAATCCAAAAATTCCAAGACGCGTGATGATGTGATGAGAACCGCACTGGGCCCGCGTGGTAGATTAAAGCCTACTCCCTCTCGAAAAAGAGGAGGCCTTCGTCCCTGCAGTGGGAACATTATAGGCTGATTATTCTTATGAAATATATTTTATGTACCTTATTGGCTTTAGGTTTTTGTGTTTATTTATTAAACTTCTAGCTCAATATAACTCTTGTGTTAGAATCACACTGAAATAAATATTATTCAGTCAAAATAATTCATTCAAATAAATGTAATCTTAATTTGAATTGTCCTCAGAAACCATTTCTCTAAAAAAATAATGGTTATTATAAAAAGCAACCCTAAAGGTGTGCACAGTTAATCTGGATCTCGATCATTAAATAATAAACACTGATCGCAATTGAGAATTACTATATGTATAGGGTCCACACTGTAGGAATCTGTATTGTTATGAAACAAGCATTAGCCATCAATCTGAAACTGATAATATTCTATGTTGATGATTTAGTTTTGCTTTAGGAACTTGGACAGAAATTCAGAATCATGTGGATTCAAATACCTATTAGTATTCTAGTAGTTGGTAGTTATAGTAGAAAATATACAGTAGCTAACTACGAGTACATCTTCAATGCAGTAACTAGATTTGTAATTGGAGGTAATTACGAAACCAATGTAGAGAGAGAGTGTGCCCTAAAAACGTTGCAGTACCTAGTGAGGTTTTAGATGAGCACATGAGTGAAATGATAGGGACATCTGAGCTTAGCCTTGCGGAAATCGATACTAGTAGCCAGACCTGCAACTCACACATATTTATATCTCCTCGTATAAGCGAAGAAATTTGAAAGGCTGCCTCGTAAAACGTATCCACCTCTGTCTACGTAGGTATTCATAATACTCGGTCATATTTTGTAGTATTGCCAATAAAATAAAGTAGTCGTATTTTCAATAGGCATTCATATGACATTATTCCTTTTGCCTGCTGATTTTTTTATAACCTTTCTCGAAACATTAATACCTAATTAAAATAGTTCATCAGATGACTTATTAATATTTTTTACGAACAAAGTGGCAAAAACTAGCAAGACTGGCAGCCGACCCCAACGTGGCTAGATGATGAGAATATAGTTTCAAAATTCAGTAATTTAAGTGTTACTGATACTTAAAATGACGGAGTTTGTTCTAAATGAGGTACATAATATTAGATAACCATATATCTGTAACTTATCAAATAAATAATTCAGCAGCGCTATGTATATTTATCATAGTTTTATTTAGAGATAGGTACACATTCAATTAGGCATAGGTACATTACCAATTTACGGTTAACTATGATAGACTGAAGACCGATGGACGCTACAGATACGACAAAACTTAACATATCCAACGTTGTTGGATCTGATCTTCTATTCTGTATTTCTTGATTTTTAAGGTTCCGCCGATCTTGAAAGCAAAAACTGAACCTTTATAAGATCAGTTTTTGTCCGTCTGTCACAGAGGTTTTTCTTGAGATCTATGCAATGTAGGAATTTGCATTTTGGCATAATGTTAGGTCTCGATGACGCACACGGATCGCTAAAGACCAAAAAATATACCTTTTTAAGTTTTTTTTTATCATGTTTTCTAATAATCTTCTACCTGATACCGCTAACTACACGGAGGAGTTAAATTTTGTTTGTTGCTTATGTTGCTTCACATAAGAAGGGCTAATCCAATTCATGTGTCGGCTTCGGTATCCGATGGCCTAGTGTCCAGATTATGATAAGGTACTTTTAAACTCCGTGGGAACCACTAAAACCTTGCTAGGTAGTTACCTAGCAAGGTTTTACTGGTTGCGTTAACGATTTCCCGATATTTTGATACTAATATAAATGCCTGTTAAGTTTAACAGGCGTTTATAATAGCATCAAAATATCGGGAAATCGTTTCAAAAATACATATATCACGGAAGATATCCCGTAACTGACAATTTATTTATGCACTGTGAAAGTTCCAAGTGCGGTATTTTAGTACCTACTCCCTACCTATAGTTTAGACAACTCACACCTAATTTCCCATGTCATAATACTCGTATGTAGTGTTTCGATTGTTGCCAAAACACTCCCAACCTCGTTCGATACAAATGTTGTGGGTTAATAGTTGACGTAATGGAATATGAAGTGATATGTTGCCAACCCATCGTCTAACGACATATTAATGCAATTACAAACCCCTTCCCTCGTGTCTTTTCAACATGTCTTAATAATGAACAGCTGTTTTTATTATTTCATGGATATTCGTCATTTCTTCAATATCAATCAATCGAATTATTGGGGTGAAATATTGCAAATGACGTTGATATTTGTTTTGGTTTCCAGTAAGATCTCTAAAATAGGTGACTATTTTTACTTTATTTGAATAAAGTAAGCAAATAAAATGAGAAAAGCTTGCTTTTTCTTATGTAATTGTATCTGTATCCAGTAACTCTAGTACATAGTGTTTCCGTATTGTGTTGTACGAGTAGGTAATAACAAGAATTTTAGTTGAAGTGAAGCGTCATTTACAATAATTGTTAGACGGTTGGAGTGGCCGTGGCGTTCACTTATAACTTCATTACACTACATAGCGTTACTTAATGGAGAAGTTGGAAATTAAATTCTGCAGGTGTAGGTTAGATATATTACGTAAATTAGCAATTGATGTAAGATCAAGTTCATCCCAGTGGAATTAATTACTTACCACGAATTAGCGCAAGTAGGTAGGTGCCGACATAAAGTTTTTCTAAACAACTTTATAACGTGAATAATAAGTATGTTTGTTAGTAAAGCGTTCATGTTTAATTTTCCACAATGATTATAACTCGGTACACAGAGCATGACAGTAGGTACAGACGCCAGCACATCAAGCTACTACAATCTGTCAAATTTATTTAATAGATTTTCAACTTTATCGCTAAACCATTAAGGTTCAAGATTCATTGGGATAATTTTACAGTTTCGGGTAGCTTGATGTGCTGGCGTCTGTACATACCGATCGGAAGACGTCCTTACATGGGTGGATCCGTAGCCTGATTCCTTTAGAGAAGAATAGAATAGTTCTCTATTTGTACAGAAAGTAGGTACAAGTTACAGATGTTAAGTTTAAAATTATCCTTATACTAACTACCTTAACCACCATCATTACCTTTATACATTTATTTTATTTTTTAAAGATAAATAATTTTGTATACGACGAAACACGCAAATAATTAAAACGTACTCAGTTGTTTCTCTTTTCATGCACTTTCCTACTTCCATGTAATGTGAGAATTCGAGAACAATAATAATTGCTTTACAAGTTTGTGTTCTAATTATTTAAAGTCTAAATTAAATGTTTGTGATATAAATGAAAGGAAACTAAAGTCTTTGGCATAAATTAGCGTAGAATAAAAGCTGCATAATATGAAATGATGTAGTTTTGTATGCAAGAAGTGCAATAATACCTGTCGGTAATTCTACATAGCAAAGAGAACTATGCCCGTTTATATTTCTACAAAAACAAATAACAAAGAGTAATGGAGAACATATCAACGAAGCGCGTTTGATTAACGTATAGTATAGACTGAAAATCTGTTCTTTTAAATATTCACAATTGAAACGATTCCATTAAAATCATTTTTTTATTAGTTACATGGATGAAAGAATAAGAAAATAAGCCTATGCCCTTCTCTAGATCATGGTCTACCCATGTGCCAAATTTCGTCGAAATCCGTTCAGCCGTTTTATTGTGAAAGCGTAACAAACGAACAAACTCACTTTCACATTTATAATTTTAGTTAGGATAATGATTGGTGGCACCTGCAACCTCGAAAGTATTGCAACGAATTTAAGCTTTGGGTATATTCCGATATCTTAGGTTTAGTGACTGAATTACATATTGAAGTATATATTATAGTAATGGTATGTATGTGTATATAGCCTATTTATGTATTTGTTTACCTAGTTTTAAGAGTTTTTTTTTATCATTGTCCCTCTCAACCAAAGCACCTGCCATCCAATCTCTTCACCACCCTTGGTTGACTGGTAGAGAATGCCTAAGGCATTAAGTCCGCCTTTGTACCTTTTTGTGCGAAAAGATTAAATAAATAAATAAATTACAGGAGACTACCTCTTGCTCCATGGTCAACTCAAGCACTGCTTTTATGTCTTGTGTAGTTTGTCAGTTCCTTAGCGGCATCATCAGAGTCCTTTTTGAGTCAATAAAGCTCTGCCTCAGTCTACCCATTCTGGAAACCAATCAATCTGCCTAGCCGTTTCCCAACCATGTTGGGGTGGGCTTCCAGTCAAATTACAGCTATTTTACACAAGCCATTTACTGGGTAGCGCGATACCCCTTCGTTAGACTGGTGCTGGCCTTTTGGGCTTCTGACTACCCGTAATGACTGCCAACTGGGCACTAGTATTTTAATTAAATGTATCTTAATATTGTACAGGTAATAGGTACTAGCACTGCATTGCCGTATATTATCCTAATGTACCTACTAATAGTTAGTTAATTGTACTAGTATTAGTACTAATTACAATCTGTCAATATACTACTAATTGCGGGCTGTGAGTCGGTAGTCATCGGGCCTAAGTTCACCCACTGCTGGGAATAGGCCTGTCTTTACTTGTGTTGCTCATGCTCCTGTGCTAGCCTTATTTAGGTTCTATTTGGGGGTTATATCTGGTCTCTGTAGTTTTATTAAAGGACTTCACACTCTTCAACCTATTTTTTGTCCCACCGCTGGGCAAAGGCCTCCCCTTTTTCTTTCCAAAACTCCCTGCTTTGTGCGATATCTGGCCAAGTTGATTGTGATTGTAATTTAACATTTATTTTATTTATAAAAGGCTAACCAACAGCTTCTATATATACAATATATCTTATGTAAGTATAGGTAGCAATTAGCCTCAGACTTCATAGTCGCCATTACAGGTGAAACCAGAATTGTCAGAGATAAGTGATAACACAGAAAATTATAATAAAACTAGTGAGACTCAAGGCAAAGGAAAATACTTCTTAAACTTAGGGTAATATCAATGTATTGCTAGAAAGCAAATAATTGCAAACTATCTAATTAAGGCGAAGACATAGGACATTATTAAAAGTAAGGAGAAAACTCAGTTTTAAAAATGTAAAGCTACTAATATAATTATGAGTATGGGTATAGGTATAAAAGCAAAAAGTTAACTAAAATACATCCTAATAAGGGATATTATGATGTATTTTAGTTAACTTTTTCTTCAATCTTATATACAATCTTATACAAATCTTAAACCTTAAGTGGTTTTCTTCCTATTTGTTTTAAATCCATGATTAAAAAAGTATTAAAGACAAACAAGGTAAAAAAAAACAAGGTTGTAAAATCCTTCAAATATTCCAAAATTAATCTTCAATATTTCTTCAATATTTATTATTTTATATTTAATATTCATATATTCTTATTAAATACTTAAATATGACAAATAAGTCACGGTGTCAGGTACTGTTGCTACAACGTAAGTAATCAGTCAGTTAATTGTGACGTATGGATCATGTTATGTCTACGAAAGCGTAGCAGGCGGCGTAGCAAATGTCTACGATTGCTACGATTGAATGAGTCACAAGTTTTTGGAATATAAACAGATGTACGTCGTACAGTATTTCGTATAGTATAAGCATAATCAGTCTAAAGTTTCCACTGCTGGGACACAGGCCTCCTCTCGTCAAGCGGGAGTGGGCAGTAATCTACCACGCGGGCCCAGTGCGGGTTGGTAGATGTGACATTTTCGGGTCTAAGGCGTTTGTCGAGATGTTTTCCGTCACCATTTTTGAAAGTAGTGATGATGAAATTATTTACACAATGTAAAGAGCCTGCCTAGCTAGGTTCAAACCCACGGCCATTACCACTGGGCCACCACTGCTCGCTGTATTTCGTATATGTCTGTTTAATTTGTAATTGCATTTAACAAAATTGTAAGATTACAATTCGTTAGGAAACGTGTAAATAATCTTCATCCAATTTCATTTATATGAATATGGCTAACATTTCATTTTTTTATGAATATGGCTAAAATTTAACATTAACGAATATGTTCAGTTTGTAAAAAGTATGTTATTATTGTCCTTTTTAAAATAGTAAAACAGGAAAGGCATGTTATTCGCTAAAATAAAAATCGAAAATAATATTAAAGTTTTGTAACCAATCGTCATTTCAAAACTTTCAGTGGTTGGTTTATTTATTATGTACTTCGAGATTGACCTTCATTTTACTGGCATCATAATCGTGAGGATGTGCTAAAGGTATCACGAGAAGTACCCGGAGAGTGTGGTTGAAAGAGCCGGTTTTCAAAACAAGCCAATAAAAGCATTTTAAGCTGATTATTTATAAATGAAAATACTTTTTCATTCAAGTTTTTCAATTGTTATACAAATCATAAAACCTTTTATCTAAGATTTCGAATCTAATCAGATTGAAATGATTATCTTACACAATATTTCTGTGAAACATTTAAATGCGCGTCAAAAAAATTTTGGAACTTCAAACAATGAGCATCTTTTTAATTGTTGTGCTTCTTTTTTAATTGTTGGTCTTTTAAAAAACTATCTGAACCTTAAGTAAGTTAAGTAGTGTAAGTTCGTCAGCGAAAAATTATTCCCATTGTGATCTTTTATTACCCGGTGGTTTGCATTTTGATAACCTCTAGATACTTGCATTCCGTTATTACCCCGTGGTAATAACGGAATGCAAGTATCTAGAGGTTCGATTAATTACATGCCAATTTCTTAAAACTTTTTTCGTGTATAAGGTATCTATTCATACACGAAATATTTTAAGAGAAACATCTATAGGTGGTAAAGAAGCCATAGCCACGTTTTTTTTTATGAAAGTTTTGTTTAACGTAATTAATTATAATAAATAATAATTTTAAAATTACTTGACATCTTGCATAAAATATTTACTGCGCTTCAATGACAGTAAATATTACGTAGACCTTAGCGTAATGGATGTGAAAAAATAAGAAGGAGCCAGTATTTATTATGTGTGCCAAGTATTTTTTTTTTTAAATAGTGAACTTATTTTTTTTTTTTTCGTTGTTATGTCTTCTTTACCACCTATAGATCTTTCTCTTAAAATATTTCGTGTATGAATAGATACACCTTATATATTAAATAATAATGAAGTCAAAACTGTACATTGCATATTGTGAGAACGAGTCTGATAACGAAAATACAGTTTTTAGAATTGTTGCCTGTGTGTTTGTTATTTTTTTTTTAATGTATATTCCGGATTAGCGCAAAAACTGCTGAACGGATTTGGATGAAATTTGGCACACACATTGTTTATAACCTGGAGAGTACACATACGGTACTGTAGTAGTACGTTTCCGAGGGATATATTTCATCCATGCGGGCGAAGCAAGTTACAAATATAACGTGAAATCATTAGGTACAATACTCTTTCCTTCTACATGTTACGGCAGATATATCGACCTCTGCTGCTTTTTTTTTCTAATACTGTCAAATGCATGTTTTTGTGGTTTAAAAGATTAACAGTAGTTATGGTATATAAAAAGACTCGTCATCATTTAAGCCGAAAAACGTCCACTGCTGGACATAGGCCTCCTCTACGCATCGCCACTTGGACCGGTTATGGGCTTCTTGCATCCAGCGGATTCCTGCGACCTTCGCAAGGTCGACTCGGTCCACCTTGTAGGAGGCCTTCAAACGCTACATCTTCTTGTACGAGGTCGCTACTCCAGAACCTCCTGTTCTGCGAGCAATGTGCCTTGCCCACTTAAGTTTGGCAATTCTTGGGGTTATGTCGGTTACCTGGGTTCTCCTAAGGATCTCTTCATTTCAGATTCGATCACATAGGGAAACTCCAAGCGTAGCCCTCTCCCTTTGGGTGTCTTTCAGCCTTCTAATGAGGCCCATTGTGAGCATGTCAGTGCCATAAGTCATCACTGGCAACACGCACTGGTCAAAGACTTTCGTCTTGTGTCACTGTGGTATTTGAGACGACAAGATATTACGAAGCTTCCCGAACGCTGCCGAGCTGAGTCGGATTCGACGATTGACCTCTTTCTCAAAGTTGGACCTACCTGACTGGACAGTTTTTTCTAGGTACAATCGTCCACAACTTCGAGTGTAGAGTCTCCCATATTCATGAGGGTGGGTGTTACATGGGCATTTGACATGACCTTTGTTTAGTTCATGTTCGGGCCCACTCTTTAGGAAGCTCTACTGAGGTCATCGAGCATTGTACTGCTGTCTTCCATAGTCTCAGCCAAGATTACTGTGTCGTCGGCAAACCGAAGGTGAGTGATGTTCTCGCCATTGATGTTGATGCCAACTCCTTTCCAGTCCAGAACCTTGAAGACATCCTCTAGTGCAGCGGTGAACAGTTTCGGAGAGATAATGTCTTCCTGTCTCATACCTCGAACTCGACCTTGACTATCGGTAAATCGTGGTGCTGAAGTGTCTGTATGAAAACGCTACTACATATGTCAGTCCGACTCCAGGATCAGATTGAATGGGCCAAATTTTCAAGTTGGTTCTTTCAAAGCATTAACTGTTGGCTCTTTAAAAACTTTATGTGATTTAGTCACACAAAATAAAAAAGAAAGAGACGGGAGATTCGAAATTGGATTAGATGGTGAAAATCGCATCGGCTCTTTCGAAACCAGTCTGTTTCATGCTGGAAATTGGCAATTATTCGGGCTATGTAGGTTACATTGGTTCTCCTGCGGAAGTCTTCATTTCTGATTCGATCACGTAAGGAAACTCATAGCACAGCCATTTCTATTTGCCTAATTTTTAAAAGTTTAATATAATTTAAAGTTTAAAATATAAAAAAAAAATTTTTTTTTTATATTTTAAACCTTTTAAATTATTAGGGTGCCATTGGCACTTTTCGAGTTCCAAACAGTTCTAATGCTGTGTAAAAACTAGCCTGTTGGGAGAGACCACTTGCTTGTCCTATTGGCCGTTCTGATTACGCGATATGTTTAGTGATTCGATCTCCTTGCCTGGAAATCGTGGAATGCAATAACGGGATCTTATATAGCATTGTTTAACCACTACAATGAGCACTACATCTATTTAAAACGTCATGGGTTTTCATTCTATTAAAACTTAGAAGCAAACCCCAGTATCTTTAAGCTGCATGCTTTCATACAATAAACCTATTTTCATTTGAAGTTGCATTGGCGTAGTGCAGATTCGAAGTTAGAAGATTACTTATCTAAGAGACTGCTAGTATTTTGAGCAAGTAGTAGTAGAGCATGAGAGAGGTGGCACCACTTTGCTAAACTATTTTTTTATACACTGTTCTCATAGTTCTGTCATTATAAACGACTTCTAGATTCAGTTACATTTTTTTTTGAGATCTTGCCGTGAGATTTATTTGTTTTTCTCAAAGCACATATTGAGTGATTATGAAGATAAGTTTTAGATTCGGGATGCTTCTCGAGGAATTTAGTAACGAAGAAGGCCCTTAGGCGACTTACTGCACCTTGATAATTTGGGAAATGGGGAAAATTCTTTGATAGTTTCTATACTTTAGCAGTTGTGTTTTACAAGAGTAGAACAGATGAGCGAACACAATGTAGTGCTATCCGAAATACCATTAGACTGGGTTGCAGATAATTGTTTCTATTTGAATTTTAAAGCATTTTCAATTTAACAATCAGCATCATCAAAAATATTTTCAGTTTTCACATTACTTGGAAACGAAGCATTGAGAAAACTCAAAAAAATGATACAACATGTACAACATAGCATAGAAAACTAATTATACTGATCTGGAATATTTTGGTCACGGCTACGCTCGAATTGTGTTTATTAATAGCACCGCCATGTTACGATCATATTATAATGGTCACCTTAGATTAGATCATTAATTTGCGGGCTTCAATACTCAGGGTTGAAGAGTTGCCATTGTTTCCTGGTATATAGAGGGTTGGTTATGTGAAAATCATCATCATTTATCACGACTAAGTGCGTCGTAATTCCGGAAAAAGTGGTAAATGGAATATGTTCCAATTCGTAGAAGTAGCTATTTTCTGAGGAAAGGCTATTTTGAAAGAATGGATTTGGTTCCAAAATTTATCTCTGTCTGAACCTATGAGTACATGCACAACCTACGCTGTTCATATTGAATGTACCTAAGGTGATCACTCAAATAGGTGGTTGCCTGCATTTTGTCATAAGTCTCTTAGTGTACCACTAATTTCACCATACATACATACTCTAATACATTACACTACAATTTTGATTTATACCACATATATTTTTTCTATTCGATTGTCATTTATACATATTAACGGAAGGAGCTCGTGGCTCAGTAATAACAGCCGCACGGGTCGATCGATCAGGTTAAGCTACGCTTGCTGCGGTCGGTCCGTGGATGGGAGACCATCTTTACATACCGAGACCCCTTCGTGCCTCGGAAAGCACGTTAATGAAGCCCTTGGTCCCGGCTGTCATTCTTGGATCTTTAATAGTCGTTAAGGGTCGCCAGAAGCCCGAAAGTTTGATAACCAGTCTTACCAACGGGTATCGTATTACCCAGTAACTGGGTTGTGGAGGTAAGATGCAGTGGTTCCATGTAAAATACTCGTATTCAGCTGCACGCGGTTATACAGGAAGCCGACCCCAATATAAAATCGAATAATATGTTAATTAAAATAGCAACAACGGAATTCGCATTCTTTTATCCTATTATAAGTACATATCTGCAAGTCGGTAGCAGGAGACATTTCGCGCACTTGCGCTAAAGACATTTCCGCGAACGGACTTTTGCGCGAAGGGCCACTTGCGCGAAAGACATTTCCGCGAATGGTCTATTGCGCGAGTGGACGTTTGCGCGAAAGACTTTTGGGCGAAAGACACTTCCGTGAAGGACACTTGCGCGAATCCACTTACGCGACTCCACTTGCGCGAAGAGACAATTGCGCGACTCCACTTGCGCGAAGAGACAGTTGCGCGACAAAGTTGAGGAAATTAGTTTTCTTCATAACATCACGCATGTATTCTTTCAAAGGGTTGAGCAGGGGTGTATAGTACGGCCACAACTCACCAGTTATATTAAAACTGGGGTCAAAATGAAAATCCAAGATGACGGATGCGAAAATTTTAAATTTTTTCATCATGGGTGTCTTTTTCATTGTTTTCGAGGGTGCTGAAACCGATAGTGAGGTCAAAATGAAAATCCAAGATGGCAGATGCAAAAATTTTCAAATTTTTCGTCATGGATGTCGTTTTCATAGTTTTCGAGGTTGCTGAAGCTAATAGTGAGATCGAAATGAAAATCCAAGATGGCGGCTGAAAAAAAATTCAAATTTTTCGTCATGGATGTCGTTTTCATAGTTTTCGAGGTTGCTGAAGCCAATAGTGAGGTCGAAATGAAAATCCAAGACGGAGGCTGCGAAAAATTTCAAATTTTTTGTCATTGGTGTCGTTTTCATGGTTTTCGAGGCTGCTGAAGAAAATAGTGACATCAAAATGAAAATCCAAGATGGTGGCTGAAAAAATATTTCAAATTTTTCATCATGGGTATCGTTTTCATACGTTTAGAGGGTGCTGAAGTCGATAGTGAGGTGAAAATGAAAATCAAGATTGCGGCTGCGAAAATTTTCAAATTTTCGTCATGGGTGTCGTTTTCATGGTTCTCCCTCGAAAACCATGAAAACGACACCCATGATGAACAAATTTTAAATTTTCCGCGTCGGCCATCTTGGATTTTCATTTCGACCTCACTATTGACTTCAGCACCCTCGAAAATAATGAAAACGGCACCCATGACGAAAAATATAAAAATTTTCGCAGCCGCCATCGTGGGTTTTCATTTTGACAACAGTTTTAACATAACTGGTGAATTGTGGCCGTACTATATACCCCTGCTCAATCCTTTGAAAGAACACATGCGTGATTTTATGAAGAAAACTAATTTCCTCAACTTTGTCGCGCCACTGTCTCTTCGCGCAAGTGGAGTCGCGCAAGTGTCTTTCGCGCAAGTGGATTTGCGCAAATGTCCTTCGCGCAAGTGTCTTTCGCGCAAGTGGATTCGCGCAAGTGTCTGTCGCGCAAAAGTCTTTCGCGCAGCAGTCTTTTGCGCAAATGTCCACTCGCGCAAAAGACCATTCGCGAAAATGTCTTTTCGCGCAAAAGTTCGTTCGCGCAAAAGTCCATTCGCGGAAATGTCTTTTCGCGCAAGCGGGTTCGCGCAAGTGTCTTTCGCGAAAATGTCTTTCGTGCAAATGTCCCAGATCCCTACAAGTTTTACAAGATATTCGAGTGGGCAGCAAGGAAGTCAAAAGTTTGCCCTATCTGGTAAAGCCCGAAATTATCTTAATATTTGACAGGCCTAACCGACACTACTGTCGTCTAGCGAGACAAATGACGTTTATACTGCTCATTTGCTACCCACGAGTTACTTGGCCAAGATAATACAAAGTTGCCTTACTGCTTTCAGTTATCATAGTTAATGTTTGACCTACTCGCGCGTCTGTGTGTATGGGGCGAGTGCCTTGAGTGCTGCCTCACGATATCATGACAACAAAGGGGCGAACTGTTATGTGTTTGATATTATTACATCCTTGCTATGTCGATGCACTTGCAGGAGGAATGAAAATATTTGTAAATTCGGAAATTCGGTATCGACCGTGAAAATGGTTCTTTCAAACTTTGATAATATTTATTTTATTCTAATATAATATATAATATAAGTTGAACATTTAAGGTACTGCTTATTTCTTAAGAAATTTCTTCCAACAGACCTGCGAAAGGAGAAGTGAAAGAGAAATGTAGAGAATGAATTAATCTTGTTATATTATTTCCATGTTCACAATATAGGGAAGGAAGGAAATAATTACAATAAAGTTTAGGTTCGCACTTTTTACACCTTTCTATCAAAATAAAACATTTAAAAAGTAAGCCAAAATGACTGTCAAGCAAAAAAACCACAAAGTGAAGTGTAGTAGGTATGTAGCTTTCGCAAATAGTGTATCCTAACCTTGTCCGCAAAAGATCGAGCTGCATCAAAGATAAGAAACCGATTTAGATTAAACATTCGAAATGTAGCCTACTCCTTTAACCGTCGTTACTTCATCATGAGTAAATCGTATACACCCGGTAGTTACCATGTTTAGTACACAGTTAAACTTACAGTGTATTTGACATTGTTAAACTGTCACAATAAAATATATTATGAACCAGTGCGTTACGCAATAGGCTGTAATTTCTCCTTACAGTCGCGGAATCGACACCTGTAAAGGAAAAAATATCACAGTACAAACATACGGTGTGCTTTGAAGTTTATTATTATATTCTATAATCATCATCATTCTCCTGCCTTTATCCTAATTGATTTGGGGTGCCGACCCCATACCATATCAACAGCAACGTGACTTTTTCTTCCATACTTCTCTATTAGTCGTCATCTTGGTAGTCACCCCCTTTCTAATCCATCGTTTCTTTGGTTCTCCTCTACTCTTATAGCCATCGACATTCATACTCAAAACTTGTCAAAACTACTATGACAACCCATATACACACAACTTTTCAGTTATCGATGCCACTTTCAGACTTCATCTTATGTACTGATTTCTTATTCTATCCATTCGTATAACACCGCACATTCCTCTTAACATTCTCATCTCAGTTGCATGCAATTGCTTTTCATTCATCCCTTTTGTGTACCAACATTCTGATCAATATTCTATATTATTTAGATTCTTATAATTCTTAGAATTATATTGTATATATTGTCTATAACGAAGTCCATTAGCTCGGCATACTATGCGATTAGAACCAGTGTTCTAATCGCATAGTTGAGGTAAACCTAATTCATCCCTCAGTAGGGATGAATTAGGTTTACCTCAACTTAGAAGTGTGTACTTTGCCTTGGTGGAGTCCAGGCTAAGATACAGCATCGAGTTTTTGGGGCAAAAGCTACAAGTACAACATACAAATGGCATTAGTGATACAGAAAAGACTTTAAGGACTATGCTCCGCATGAAACAGACGGAATTATGTAAAGACCATTTTATTAGACTAAAAATCTTGACAGTGCCGCCTTTACATTTTAGTATTGATAACCAGCTTAGTTAAAAATTTGCACAAAATTGAGACTGATGAACAGAGACAAACTAGAGCTAGCACACATAGGAAAGATTTGCCCGACACTATTCAACCGAAATTAAAAGTTGTCAAACATAGCCCGAGGTAGGTATCAGTCTGTACTTTTATACAACAAGTTGCATATAGAATTTAAAACCATATACAGAGTTAACTTTAAAAACAAATTGAGGACCTATTTATTGGGAAAAGGCTATTACAGTATCAATGAATTCCTGGATGACATTGTAATTTATGATTGATTTTATTACTTTGACATTTTTTATTTATGATCTATTGTACTTGAATTTTTAATTGACCGTTATTGTTTTTATTGACTTTTCTAAATGTATTTAATGAATTTTATTTTATTTGCAATTGTATATCTAATGTATTTTTTATTTTTTCAACACAATGTACCTATGACTTACCTTACTTACCTTACTTATGACTTATAATAATATGTCCTATTAAACACACCCTTATATATCTTGTTTAGATTGGACAGCTTGTGATGCTGTTGTTATTGTGTGTTTATTCCTCATGAGTTTTGCTCTAATGGAATGGGACGAATGCTGAAAGTACATTTTTCTCGCATTTCTTATGTCCTCTTACCCAATCTGTACACTTTATTCTATTACTTGAATATTATACCGATCACATCATACCAGACACAAATTACCTATTCCTATAAAACACCAATTACCGAAAATGATAACGGCAAGTTTATTTGCGTTCAACTCTCTAAACCACAAAAACCAACCAAGACAAAGGGGATTAAAAATCTCAATTAAAGTAATAATTTTTAACGTTTTTAACTACGAATCAATTTGCGAACGCACACGAATTCAAAGTGAAAATAGTTGCCATTTTAAATTGTTTTTATTAGCTTTTCTATTGAAAACTGTTGTATTTCACGACAAAATGAGAATCATTTACAATGTAATTATATACTTGACGACGTAATTTTTTTCAAAGGTATCTGCGACGTAAATATGACGTATTTTACTTAGTAGCAATTAGGTAACCAATGTAGGAACATAATACCTTTATGTTTAAATACTTAGATCTTATATTTTCATAGAGATATGCAACGGCCAGATGAGAATGTTGGATATTCCGACCTAAATTTCATGTGTAATTAGGCGTCTTAACAAAATAACCAGCTGTGCACTAGCCTGACCCAATTTTGCAAAATTTTTGCTTTTCTCGCGAAACCATCCCCGATTTCCGTACTCGTACCTAACAGCTGATTATCAAAACTGCTATCAGATAGTTTGCTGCATGAAATATTGTTACTTTACTGTTAAGCAATTAGACACGTTAGTAGGTCCCTTTACGTTTTTGGTATTATATTACCGTCCTTGCTTTGCTCATGTTTTCGTTACTTATAACATGAAACTAATCATTATTAGGTACCTTATGCTAAGACTGCATTGACGATACCTATGTATGTCTAAAAATCTGTGTTTATTATTTGTAATAAGATAATGATGCTTACAGACTAACTGCGCATCATGAGCGTCAATATATTATATTGACCCCTAAACCATTCTCATTATGAACTTTATCTGACATATCGAATTTGTATAGTAAAGCTGATGAACCAGTTGGTATGATTACCGACTTTATGTAATTTGATGTTAATGTGACATGTCGTGTGTTTCAGTGCATATGTAAGTAACAGGGGGGAAAGCTTACTGTGTGTTCTTATGATAGAAGGTTATTATAATTAAGATTTTAAATGTAATAAGTTAAAATGATTAAATTGTCGTGTACTCGGTCGTAGCCTAGAATGAACTATTAAAGCCTTGGTTGGGCCACAGTAAGCATCCAACAGTCATGGACCAAAATCGAATGTTGTCTCGGGGAGAGTGCGCGCGCAACTCCCGCCCCACGCCGCACCGCTCCGAACGTCCATTGATGATCTTCTTAATCTCGATACATGTTATTAATACTATTCGTATGCAAACTCGTATAAGGTGTACATCTCCTCATTTTTTCACTAAAGATTGATTTTATTGAGGAAGTGAGCCGAGATAAAGTTAGTAGAATACGGGGACGACACATCTCAGCGAGATGGAGGGCGCTGGCCACCGTATCGTTCGCTAGGTTTGGGCGTCGCTGCGTCTCGGCTGGCGGCGGCGGCGGTGCGCGGCGGCGGCGCGGCGTGCGCACACAGCGCGCCACGCACGCTTGTATCGCGACCCAGTCTGCTCTGACGTTTAGCCGAGCCGCCGGTGTCGCCCTGCCGCACCGTTCGCAAAAACGTATCACCGCACATTATATTCTGCGCACTTTGAGATACCCGGAGATAATCGAAAGTGTTAGGTGTTGCCGGTGTTAGTGAGGTCGCGCGTAGGGCAGTAGGGTCGCGGACGGTGCGGCCAGTGGCGAGGGTGCGGGCGAGCTGCCGGTCGCAGAGCGAGCGCGCCGCACAGCAGCTGGCGGTGTTTACACGCGGCGCCTGCATCCGCCGCCCCAGCGCCCCAGCGCCCTCAGCCCCCAGCGCCCGAGCGCCCGAGCGCTCCGAGCTCTCGGTGGCTTGTGCGCGTCGTGTGCTCTGTGCGCTCTGTGCGCTTCGTGCGCTGCTCGCTGCAACATACAACACCCCTCATTTACTATTCAACGCTGTGAATTTTTAACTTTGCGAACGACCGAAGATAGAGGTATTTAAATGCTTATCAAAGCTGACTCTCACAGAGAGACCGGCCGTAGTGCACATTAGTGTCACGAGATCAGAGCATTCGCATCGAAACAGAATTGTCATAGTTCATACGAGTGATTTCACAAGTTCGTAAATATGGGTGCTAAAGAAAGCGTGGAGGCTGCTAAATTTTCTTCGCAAAATTGGAACAATTTCGAGGTTCGTAAATACCTTTAAATTGATTTGCACATGGAGTGTTTGTATTACCCTACCTCCCTCGTGAATGTCTGTATTATGGGGCGTTTTTGCCATTAAAATAATGATAAATTAACGTTATGTGAAATCATAATTAAAATTTCATGCACAGTAACTTTATATCGAGCAATCAGTATATGCATGTTCACACGTTATGTTTAAAATACCTAATATTAAAACTGTAATAACAAGCTAAGCCTTTATCAATTAAGTAAGTATACCTAAATATAATATTGTGTGTATAAGTATATGTATTCAATTACGTTTTTGCTATATAATATGTAGTATATGCCCATTTTACTATAAGTATGCTAGACGATCCTAAATATTTAATTAACGTGTAACACGTAATCTATACGCTGACGGCAGCGGTGCGCACCTATATGCCAGCTGGGGTCACGCAGATAGATCTGGACATCGTGTGTACGATTAACCTAACGTTTATTACCTGAGATAATATTATATGAGAACATATAGAGATTGACTGTATCATATTACATAGTGAGATCTAATTGACACCGTTAGAATAGTATCGTGCTAACTAACGCCTTCATGCGATACGATCGTCGCATAGCATATAGTTAGATACGCTGCTGTAGCTAGACCAATACAGTGTCTTAGTAATAAAATCTACTATTTTATAGTAGTTTCTTACAGGCGAACATAATAATAGAACCATTGAATGTTAACGCTTATATTATCACTTATGAAGGTGAATTAGTAATCAGTCAACAAACGCACGACATGAAACCAACAGTAGGCGGTAAGTTGACGAAATGTTTAATGAATACGATCAAGTTATCTACGAGTAGGTGGTATATAGCCAGTTTTAAATAAGAAGCCAAACTAAGCTGACCCACATACAGTCGGTCTAATCTAACATGATTGAAGGCACTGCCGCGGAGATCGAAATGCGGCGTTAGAATTTTAATTACCATTTGATAGGATAGAGTTGGACTTGGCCGTATCGATAACCCAGATACCAGATTTAGTAGGAATCTTCTCAATTTAACTAACTAGTATAATATTTATTTAAATTATTTCATTACCGGAATGAATTCGGCTATAGGTACACTTTAGAAGGCAACGATTTGAAGATTCCATATTATCACGATTCAGCCGAAAAAAGTCAAATTCAGAATATATGCCTCACATACGCAGCTATACCTGTAGGTAAGTTAATAAACATGCACCTGCAATCAACAAAAAAGGCAATCTCAATAGATTTCAACTATAATATCGACAGTATCTGTAACACATGGACATAAAGGATGCTCGTAAATTTTGACTACATGAGTCAAAATTTGGCTTCTGTAACAGCTGTCAAAATATTTTCAACATCAACATGGAGAATTGAAATAGATATTTTATAATATCAATATCATCCCACCTTATATTGACAAAAAAGATTCAGAATTCCCCTCAGCTAGAATTTTGGACACCCTCGCAATACCACCTGATCCGTATCTAATGAAACTTGGTCCATGAAACTTGCATCTTAGTGAAAAGAGAGTGACGATGTATATCGACGTAGGTGGTCGAAAAGTTTTACGTTATGATCAAGAACAGATAAATATTTAAATTACTGGGTACTATTACTTATATTAAGTCTACTTTTAACTTTATGATTTTTTATATTTTATGATAAAGGATCTCATAGAGTAAAATAATGCATTCTTAGTTAAAATGGCATAATATGAGATGATGCCATCCATGTAAATTGTATTTAGCTAACTGTTCAAGGCGTGTTAGCTATAGGTGACTTAATATTATGACTCACATGTCCATGTGCAACTTGGATAGAACTCAATGCTCTGTGTTGATTCAACGACACTTCGATTGCTACGTCTTGCGAAAACCGGGCATCTAACTTCTTTTTCTTGTTAGTAGAAATATTGGGAGACGAAGTGAAGTTAACTATAGACAGGTGAAACGTTAGAGTAAGTCAATTTTCACACTTAAGAAATCCCAGCGTGTACAAATATAAAGTCACGATGCTAATGATCCCACAAATATAACATCGACATATTAAATTAATATAAACGCTGTGTTGCGTAATTTTGTGGCCACGTTTCAATGTAAAATAATATTTTTGTAGTTTGTATTTATATATTTCTTGTTTTCATGCATGTCTTTCTATATCGCTTTTAATCCCATTCCTATCGAACTATATCATCTAAACTCATACCTAAATAAACATAATATAAAATATATTTTCCTTTATATTCCTTAAATCAAAAACTTGTTAAATATATTTACTAATATTGGTTGACAGAATCGTATGTACATTTTCGATACATATATTTTGAATACAGTAAGTATGCAACGAAACTTTGAATTTTTGGGGATCAGGGTTGGGGGTGAAAGTGTCACAAATGTAGATAAAGTTGGAGAAGCTACCTGTGTGATGTGTGTTTAACGTAGTGATAGTTTGTGTATGATTGCAAGAAGGTTGTGTTGTGGTTTGCAGCACGCCACTGTGAAGCACCCGTACCGACACGGCACGCAGCGGTCGCAGAGCCTCAACCGCGGCCACTCGCTGTCGCGCACCGATGGCACCTGGTGACATCACGGGACCGCGGGTGAGTGCACGCGCACTCATGTGCAGCACTATCTATGAGTATTTATTGAAGCGTACTCGACGCCTCTAAAAACTAGTTTACGTGGGTTGAGCAAGGCGATACGGACCTACGGTACGTACCTATGATGAGGCACTATCTATACAATCGCAATTTAAATTCTTGTCTGGATTTAGAAGTACTAAAGTATGCTTAAAACAGGAACCTACTGAATCTAGACCGTTATGTCTCAATTGGTATCTTATCAGTTCACTACTAAATGGTGCCTACTTATTTCAAACTTCTTTTAGATATATGGTCTTGGTATTTATTTACTTGGCAGTTTTTCCCAATTAGGCAATCAAAGCGAGCCTTGCATTCTAGAACAGTTTCAAATACACGAACGTACATATTACCAAACCGTTTGCTATTTATACATACCTACATCTTGGCTAACTGAGTATTTTTTACAGTCCGTAAAGTAATTTATAGGGAAAAATAGTATTAAATCATCTTATTATAAATATTGTCGATAGTTTGATGTGTAATCATAACACTTTCATCAGTGATGTTTATTAGGTTAATGTTCTAAATATTTGATGATTAGAGTCTGAAAAATCTACATGACTGTGGTTGGAAATGCATAATGAAAATTTGGTAAGGCAGCTGCTGCTGCCTTACCAAATTTTCATTATCATTTATTACTCTGCTGAGTAGCAATTTGAGGGTTTAGTGGCCTTCGAAATAATATAATTATTGTATTTTACACTTTCAATCTATGTAGTAGTAAAGTTTATAAACCAAGGCAATGATAGTAGATTTAGGGTTGATTTTTCAATAATCAGATAACTTTTATCTGAGGAATAAATATTGCGGTTTGACAGCTTTTGTATAGAGAATATGACAAACTGTCATAATTATTCTTCAGATAAAAGTTATTGAAAAATCAGCCCTTAGACAGATTTATGTATTATGTATGTTGTCCACAACTGATGTTATTTTATTTAAATGGAAATCGAAAGTATGACCCTCATCCTGCAGTGAGTTATAAAAACATTTAGGCCTTGATTTCATGAATGGTTGGAGTTTACCATGAAACTATGAAAAAAAACCCGCACCCGTTAAACCCGCTTTTTTATAGTTTTTGGGCAGGTATTTCACGATACATTTAAAAATGCAAATGAACTTATAGTTTTACAGAAACAGAGGTGGTGGTAAAACTTTACGATAAAAGCATTTTTTTTTTTAATTTGGGTGCGATGTATGGTTATTTATTTATTTTCCTTTAATGGCCAACTAACAATTTTTTACACAGTTACAATTTTAAAATAATATTTTATTTAAATCTAAGGAAAAAAAATTCTTATAGGTTAGCACCGCATGCCCCTTAATTTAGAATCACCAATACCAAACCTACGTCAATTCTTATTAATTAAATTACAATTTATAATAAAAATACATAGGGTGGAAACGAAATACCTTATCCTCGATATGAGAGTTACGTGACGTAGTGAACATAGTCTCATACGTAAATATATTACTAAAATGGAAATATGAAATAGGACTCAATAGGGCAGACAGCAGCCCGGAGAGTCTGAATGATAATTAGTCTAACATTAGAGAGTACATCGATATTCACTGGAAATTAGGTTGCAGAGGTCAGGTGGAAGTGTCTGAGCGATACTTTAATGTTTTGCCAGCTCCCGACACATCTAATTAAGCCGTGGGAACATGTTTATGAGTGTGGTTTAAAAGTTCCGTCAATTTACGTGACTAGGTATTTCATTCTAATATTTATTTAAATAGTCATACATTTGGTAGACATATACATAAAAATGTATATTTTATAGTTCGTCAGATAGCCACTTCACAACATGTAGATTTTTTGAACTGTGAAGTTTTACATTAGAATATGATTATCTTTCAAACCATTTGAAGTGTTGGCTTTACTTTGTAAATCCATAATTGACAATGCTGATTAGGTTACCACTAAAATCATACTATTGAAAAT
The DNA here is from genome assembly GCA_911387795.2 of Apamea monoglypha. Taxonomy (NCBI): domain Eukaryota; kingdom Metazoa; phylum Arthropoda; class Insecta; order Lepidoptera; family Noctuidae; genus Apamea; species Apamea monoglypha. Next base: position 11,043,292 of record OU426918.1, read on the forward strand.
TATATACTTACTTAAAAAAAAGGTCTCCTTAGACCATTTTCCTGAAGCTAGCCAGCCACCTTAACCCTTTCCTGCCCCATCTCAAATTACCAGCCTGTATGTAGTACCTACCTTGGAACAGTTGTAACGAGTGCCTGTTTGCAGGCAGCATAGTGCAGTGCGCCGAGTGTGGCACGCGCACGATGGGCAACAAGCTGTCGTCGTGCTCGTGCGCGCCCATCTTGCGCAAGGCGTACCGCTATGAAGACAGCCCGTGGCAGAACTCACGACGAAGAGACGGACATTTGCTAAGGTGAACTGAAGGACATAATTTTATTCTGAGAAAAAAAAAAACATGATGATCTGTAGTCTGTTCCGAAAGTATCTGATTAAAATGTAAACAAATGGATCCGAACAAGTTCCTTTGAGTGCCTATTTTGTAGTACAAATCGACTCCTTTAATTTTATTTTTGAATATTTAAACCCGAAATTCTAATATTAAATCACCTAAAAGATGTTTTTCGTTTGCCAATTGAGGTAAATTTTATAACCTCAATTTTCATCGATGATTTTTCAATTACAATTTATAAATGCTATTCAAAGAATAATTGTTGGAAAAGGTGATGAGACATAAAGTTGAAACCTTCTGAATACACCTGAATATGTTACAAAGTACCTTTAGTGAGGGATTACGTAATAATTTAACCTGGACAGAGTTTTTTCAACGTGAGGAAACCAGCATGTCCTAGAAGCAAAAATTCGAAGACTTGTGTCATCTACGAACCCGCACTGGGCCCGCGTGGTGGATTATGGCCCCCTCCCTCTCTAAGAGAGGAGGCCTGTGTCCCAGCAGTGGGAACATTATAGGCTGATTAAGTTATGTAGGGTTTTTTACACTTTCAACTTTTGGTACAGACAATAGACCAAGAGCCTCTAGTAGAGATGGTACTAAGCGTAACGGCGCACTCAGACCAGGCAACCATGCTACCATAAGCTTCTAACTGGCTTTACTATGGAATGAGCTAATATTTACGTAGGTACTTACAGCTCGTGCCATCACGAGAGAAGATGAAGTATATTTATTGATGCGATAAGTACTCAATAATGGAATTAGGGAATACATTACCTTGCTAGGTAATGTTTAGATTTGCTTCACTATCCGTTTGACAATAAACGTTAAGTGATGCATTCAATTGATGGTCTACTTCTCACTCTGTCAGTCAGTACTCTCATTTGGGATAACAACTTGGAGAGGTGCTCCAAAAACTTGTTTCCTTAAACTGGAAAGAGCGCAACGAGCTGTTCTTAAGGTCATGACTTTTAAACATTTCCGGTATAGTACCATACAATTGTATCAAGATTGTAAAGTTATGACTGTTAGACAGCTCTTTGTGCTCAATACCATCTTGCGCAGGCATGGTTCTCTGAACTGGTTTGGAGGTATGAGGAACAGGGTGTAAAGTTCACTCATCCTCCATAGAAAAGGGAGGATCCTCCGACCAGACGGGTATTGTGCCTGGCGGGCAATTGCCCAACGTTTGATGTTGGGAAATTGTATCTATGCTAATTGCGCGGTAAACTCTGCTTGCGAGATGCAGGATTTGCGTGATGTCAGTATGACGCGTTGTTCGCATGTGGCGTTGTAGATACCGCTACACTGGTCATCAGACAAACATGAAATCAAAATATGTCTGTCCTATAGAACGCTATAAAACTAAATTGGCTGAAAGACACTTTCGAGTAATAGGTAGTCGAAAAAATTCGAATGTAAAAAGAAAGTGAGTCAATGGCTCACAACTCTCACCTACGAGGAGACTGAAATGTTACTTGGAAAGCTTTTCTAACAAAGTTTCTGTTTTTTCAAACAACTCTCAACATACAACACGCGCATATATCACACACATACCACACATATACATAAAATATACACACGACAACATACAGTCACACACTTACACTTTACACCACATATCTTACCTAATTCACACTAGAGAGAGAATTTAATTTTTTTCCCTCTATTTTTTGTTTCTTTGTTTTTATAACTTTGTTTTCTTTTTGTACACACTCGATAGCTACTTACACAATGTAACTCCGTACTAGTGTTGTATAAATGGCAAATGTATTAACAGAGAGAGCCCTGGCACCCATAACACAAGTTTAATCTTAGCTTGGCTGCCAGTGGAGTAAACAGTGATTTATGCAATTTAAAAAAAGAATATTGTCATAGAATTAACCTATTGCCTTATGTAAATTGTAAAATTGGAAATAAAGTTATTTATTTATTATTATTAAATTAATAAAATATACCACACTACCTATAAACAATATTACAATTGTTAGGTACTTAACTGCATCAAAAACTAACGAAAAGTAGTGTTCAATAATTACTTACTTAAAACTACTCAACGCTAATGTTCATGTAGAATAGCACAAATATTGAGAAAAACAAAGTTTTAAATATTTATATTTATCAAACTGTTGTGGATATTAAATGTGGTGGAGTTCCAGTAATTTACTCAAAGCAACTCTGTCGTTGGTCTCCTGTACATTCACAGTGTAGACACAACGTATATCACGTTTAGTTTATTGGTTGTATCAAAGCAACTCGTTCTAATTTTACTTACTAACATGTTTCTAAGTAAACTTTATGCAAGCAACCGGGCGGCAGAAGTTTTAACGACATTTTATGTGAATGTTGCGATAGTACTTACCTACATGTTTATTTAAAAGCAAATGCTTTCTTTTTGTTACCTTCTCTTCGGTTTATTGTATCTAATAATGCACACAAGACATGCATGAAGTTACCGAAAGAGATAAATAGAAATGAGTGAGTGTGTGTGTGTAAGTGATATTTCTTAGTATCTTTTAACACTGTGGACACTAAGCATATGTAGAATTTAGATGTTTCCTCATGTGAGGAAATCCTTCATCTAAATGATAGCTACGAGTAAAACCTGTAATTCAAAATGACTACAAGAACGCAGTCAGATTTATTTTAATAGAGTACCTACATACCTACTTGCACATGTTCCATGTTTTCAGTACGATTATTGTATTTACATACACACGCATTATACATACATAAACTTACGCCTTCTTCCCATGACGTGATGATGATAGGGTTCTAGACAGAAACTACAGAACCCTACCTGCTACGATCCTTATCTACTCCTTTTGCGTCGTTTATGTTTATATAATATCTGGTCATACACCCTCGCCGGCATTTCCACTCTCTCATTATTGTATTTCCGAAGTATGAATCGTTGCAGACTATGGGCGGAGGTGTTCCACGTGTCTGCAAGCGGCGCAGGCACGGTGAAGTGGCAGCAGGTATCCGAGGACCTGGTGCCTGTCAACATCACCTGCATCCAGGACTCACCCGAGTGCGTGTTCCACATCACCGCCTACAACTCGCAGGTTGACAAGATTCTCGACGTCAGACTACTACAACCTGGTATGTTTATAAATAAACTTCCCTTTGCTGATAAGTAATTATGGGCAGATACACAAACATATTAGTACACACATCCGCCAACCCGCACTGGGCCCACGTGGTGGCCCACTCTCTCTCACACAGAGAGGAGGCCTGTGTCCCATCAGTGGGAACGTTATAGGCTGATTATGTGGGCAATACGTAACAAAATATCTCGAAGTAAACTTTGATGTAAAGAAAATATTAAGTTACTCCTGAAGGGACTACTAAATCAAAGCCAGCATAAAAATAACTTATAGGATTATTTTTAGTAGCACATACGTAATAACGGATAATTATCCTAATTGTGTCCTAACACAATTAAACAGATAAACATATATGTTTATCTATTTACAAGATCCTATCAGATATTTTTTTCTACGCAGTAGGTATCATGAGCGCCGTTTGTAATTTGTTTCACATAGTTCAATATGTAAACCAACGCCAATACTGACGTTGTTTGCTTTATAACAGTCACCTAAAAATAGTCGGACTAATGTAATATCGACATAAATCTCCTGTCTGATATATTGCTACAAATTGTGGGCTACAAATAATACCACGTGCTGGCTGGCCGCCTACTGAACGGTTTGAATGTGAGTAGTGGGACATTACAGCTGTCCCTGTCATAATGTTAGCTCTAAGTTATTAATCCATAGCACTAGTAGGGTCAACACAACAAAGATGCTTGCTTGAGCTCATCTTAAAGGTTTGGCAATCATATTAAAAGTATCAAAAATGCATTAGGTTTCTGATGATGGAGTAGTATTCAATTAAATTGCTTATATGGAAATAATAATAAATCTTAATGTTTAGAGACGTAATAATGCACATTTAAAATTAGAAAAACCTGTAGTGATATTTACATATTTGGCTTCAAAATAGGTTACAGCGCAGCAGGTTGTAGTGAGGATGCTCACTACACTGTAACCGTTTTAACACCGTATTTATGACATACATCATCGTACATTATGGACGTAAAAAAACAGTTCCCGAAATAAACAGTTTTGTAACAAACGTGGAGATCACTGACAGTGGAACACCTACATTTTACTGGGGCAATTCGGCAGACACGACGAGAGCGGCTCTAACCTAGTTTTAAATTTACACTGGATAGTTAGACGAGTAATCGACGGAATTCACCAACACGTACAGACGTCCGATACATTACTTCCTTCACAAGCTCACAGTATTAAAACTGTTGCTGAACCCGTTAAGAGTAATATGGAAACAACTTGCGACTACATATATATTGATTTTATTGCTAACTCTACTTCTACCACTATTTTATTTACATTCATGGCAAATCCGATTTACATAATGCAACACCAGTTCTATGTGGAGTAATTTGAAAACAACAACTGAATAAACAAGTTTTACCCGACAGTGATTGTCTTGCAGAGATTGAAAAATTTACCAATCATTTCATTGCTTAGTTTTACGAATACTAAATTTCTCAATCATACGAATGATGACGTTGAAGAGTGCTCTGGTCCTATTTGCTGGTTTGCATATTTGTTTGCGAGAGAAGATAAAGAAAATGTCTTCATGCCCTACTATCGACAACTTTAGAATTACGATAGATTGACTTCATCGAATATATCAATGAATTCTCGTTCCAGGCACTCGCATCGGGCAAGCGTCCGAATGCTTCGTGTACTGGAAGGATCCCATGACTAACGACACATGGGGACTGAACTTCACCTCTCCCATTGATGCCAAACAATTCAGAGAATGCTGTGTAAGTATCATAAGTGTAAGTTGACAAAAAAAATACGGTCGTATAAATTAGAAGTATTTACTTACTGATAAAATTCACGAAATTCGTGTAAATTAATGAATTGCCAATACCTACATAACTGAAAACAAAACTTAATAATCAAAGGATTCAATTTCATCATGCATGTTGTCAGTATAATGACAGAACAATAGAATATACTCGTAAACGAGCTACAAAAAACTGAAGTGTAGATTCTTGTTTACTTGTAATCAATTATCAATTTTTATCATTATAGTCACCATCATTCAAATTCTCCCGCAAGGCTTCGTCGAGCTACAGCCTCAAGCTGGAACCGCCGGGCAACAAGCAAAAGTTCAAGGCTAAGAGGAAGCCGCTCTCTACACCCGCCAGCCCCAATCGATCTAGGTAATGTAAAAAAAAAATAATTCGATTAATAAATACAAATAAATCGATTAGGCTGAATTTCCACCAAAAATGCAGCGCTAAGTGCTTAACACACTATCTGCTTCCATCCACGAGCAAACCGTTGCATCAAGCTATGAAAGGATCTATTACGTATAGTTACGAGTGCCTTTGTAGGCACTCGTAACTATTATTATGTTTCCGGCGTCTGACACAAGTCAGACGCCGGAACGATTCACTAATATAACATTTAGGTTATTAACAGTGCTGTTCTGTAACTCGAAGATTACTAAATTATTGATACTCAGCCACATCTATTCAAACTGAACCTAAAGACCGGTATATTATTGTTGATCCCAACATAATTGGCAAAAGGCTAAGCTAAACTTGTCGTGCGATTTAGAACAAGTGTGAGTCCGTACTAGTACAATGCAACGCTGTACACCGGTACGCGATTATTGCATAAGCTTAGCTCTAACCATAAGTTCTGTTACTCACAGAATGCACCTTTGTGATTGTAGCCTGAACTACCGCGAACCTCAGTGCACATGCATGTCGCAAGAACAGTACGCACGACTGAGAGCGCAGGATCCTCGCTACCGTGAGTATATTTTGAACTATGGAAATTAAAGAATACAAACACTAGCTCATTAGTATCCCACAGCAGAGCAAAGGTCTCTTCTCATACAGAATAGGCATGAGCGTTGATCACCACTTTTACTATAATAATTATAAGTCAAGGTTTAATTACTAATAGAAAAGTAACCAACGCCCCGCACATTGAGTTTATCTTATACCACACATAGAGAACATAATATTAATGTAGTATTTTCCAACTATAGGACGATGTAGGTTTTTCAGAGAAAGGAGATTTTGAGAAACGTGAAGAGTAGAGTCAAATCATGAGAGAAATTATGATTGCAGTTGGAGTATACTCTCGTGGGGTCGCACGGGACAAATACTGTATTTTTGCGCATTATAGGGACTGAGGACAATAGCGATTGCAATAAGGTTTCCAAACATAAGGTGCGTTGTTTTTTGCGGTTACCAAGCATCATTTCATCATCATAGTTAAAACTCCACTCCAAAGATCCCTCGCACCACCTGACCTCTACATACCCCCGATAAAAATACATGAAGTGTGTTATCGCTCGGCGATACCATACTTCTCGTTTTTACCATTTAATGATACTAACTGGTATAGGTTCATCGACCCTGCCCCGAACCACGACTCGCGCAAACGAAACAGAGGGAGGCGCGGCAGCTGGTACTACTGGACGCTCCGAGAAGGTTGCTGCGGCTACATCGTCCACCTCGCTGTATGACAACGTGGCCAACGCGCAGCCCGCACACCAGCCGCCACCAAAACGTCAGTATATTTGATTTAAACATAACTTTTAAAGCATTTTTAATAATGCATGGCTTTTACATCATCTGCATGCAAGGATGGAGTATCATATACTTTTCTCTAGAAGCTAAGTTTTCTCATGGGCTATAACACACAGGACACACAGGTGTGGAAAGGGCACGTAGGGAGTTGGCAGTCCGGTGTAATATGTTGACCCGCAAGTTCGCACGTCGCAGTATTGAAGTGAAAGTTACACTTTTTAAATCTTACTGCCAAACAGGTGCAGCCTGTGGGTTAACTACACACTGGGAGCATGCGGCGCCTTGCGTGTTCAATACAACAACGCGTTTAGGGTGTTGCTGGGGCTACCACGATTCTGCAGTGCTTCGACGATGTTCGCAGAGGCGCGCACTGATGGCTTTCATGCCCTAATAAGGAAGCAATGTGCGTCGCTGCTGAGTCGTGTTAGGTCCAGCAGCAACAGTTTACTAAGCGTGTTCGCGGACAGGTGGGAATCTCCACTGCTGCGCCACTGGATGCGCTTGCACACTGCCTTGTGAGCAGTGGACATTTCCTCCTCGTCAAATTTAATGTGTTGCTTCTTCTGTGTTGTCACTGCTATCTTTATTGTCTGTTATGTGTTGTGTAGTTTTTAAGATTTTGTTAGTATGTGTATTTTATTGTATGTTTCGTTCTATGTTTTGTAAGTGACAGAAAGTCTGAAATAAACGTTTATTATTATTATTTTTTATTAAAACCGTCAAAACTGTTTAACCATGAAAACTTTACAAACAGGCAGTCAGACCTTTGTATTAATAATGTTAGTGGATCCTTGAGTAACACGGGAGGGGCTTAAGTCTAAATAATAACAGCTGCACGGGTCGATCGAAGGTTAAGTTGCGCTTGCCGCAATCGGTTTGTGGATGGGTGACCATGCATTACATATCGAGACCCCTCCGTGCCTCATAAAGCACGCTAAGTCGTTGGTCCTTATGTAGTCAGAAGCCTGAAAGTCTGACAACCAGTCATGCCAAGGGGTATCATTTTACCCCTAAATCATCATCTAATCATCATCTGTTAATTGTTTTTTCTCTCGATTTCAGCGGCATCACGACAGGCTGACGCATCGCAGCCTCCGACACGACCTCCGAAGTCACAAGAGACGTCTACCATGACTACTAATACTTCCACTGCGCCCAAGACTGTCACTGCTTCAGTGGGAACACATGGCACTAACGTATGACAAACATTAGCACATGATTACAAAATGCTAAACCTATTATTATTGTAAAGGAATAAGTCTTACGTTTTTAACTTATTATCGGACGTCAATATCTTGTTGACCTACCTACAAGCTAAAATGATGACATTTATCGTTGTTAGGCGGTGGTCAACCAACGGTCATTAGTAAGAGCTTTGCAAATATTCGGTTTCAGACACCGAATATGAGACAACTATACTAATAAAATTCTATATACACTGGCCTGCAAAACTAAGTACTACACTTTTAAAATTTCAATGTTTTCTAAACTATAGAAGTAAGAGATTTAAAATAAAAAACGTTTTACAGCAAATTTTATCAGCTTTCTTTGAAACTAGTAAAATATACATTAGTAACATTTTTAACTTAAAAAAAAGATAAAACAATAAAAATAGCCAAAAAGCCTTAGTGTCAAAAAACTCAATTAACATTTATAAGTATGTTTTACATGTTATTTAATTTTTAATAACTGGTATTGCCTCCTCGGGCTCTGACTACAGCTTCGAGCCGGTTTGGCATACTAAACACGAGGTTTCGGAGTCGATGTTGGGGAATATTCTCACATTCTTCAGTCAGGGCCTGTTTTAGTGCCCTGAGGGTGGTAGGTGGTGGTCTGCAGCTTCTGACTAGCTCATCCCGGACATGCTCAATCGGGTTGAAATCAGGACTTGTTGATGGCCAAGCCATCACGTTGATACCAACCTCCTGAATATACTTTTGCACGACCTGAGCCGTGTGTGGCCGGGCATTATCATGCATCAGCATCGATGCATCACCCATATATGCTAAATACGGCGCTGCATACTCGTTAAGAATCTCTTGGGCATATCTTTCCCTAGTCAGAGTGCCATTTTCTATGGCCATTAGCTCTGTGCGATCTTCTGAAGATATGTCAGCCCATACATGTACACTGCCTCCACCGTACTGGACTCTTTCTGAGAAGCAGTCTTGAAGGTATCGCTCACCAGGCCGTCTATAGACACTTCGCCTTCCATCAGAAGTGTAAAGTGAAAATCTAGACTCATCTGTGAACAAAATTCTTGGTCACTCTTCTTCATCCCACTGTATGTGTTCACGGGCGTATCGCAGTCTCGTTACTCGATGCTCTCTCTAGAGTTTGGGGCCACTCGCTGGTCTTCAGGGTTTCAGATTTGCTTCAGCAAGTCTTCTTCTCACTGTACTGTTACTAATGTAGTCCCTTCGGGTCTTAAGAAGCTGTTGCTGGACTTCAACTGCATTAAGGTGGCGATTTCTTAACACAGTGGAAACAATATAACGGTTTTCTCGGGCACTAGTACACCTGGGACTGCCATTACAAGGTCTCCTCAGATGTTTTCCAGTCTCTTCGTACATTCGTTTCACTTTCTGGACCATTCGTAACTTCACACCCACCATTCTAGCAGTACGACGCATACTGATGCCTAGTTCCAGAAAAGTCATGATCCTAGCACATTCTTCAGGTGAAAGAGGCATGATAAATAAAATTTATGTGCTGTTGTCTAACTTAGCTTTTGTAACAAGACTCATCGATCAAGAAAAAAATTGAAAACAAAAACAGAAACAAAAAAAATTAATGGTAAAAATGTAATTCGAAAAGGATTATTTTTGTTTTTAAAGCTTTTTTCAGCAATTTCTTAAGAGAAGGTTCTCAACTATGGAGTTTTTATATACAAAATTAAACTCTTATTCGAGCCCTTTTTATTTCGAAAGTATATCTTGTGTACTTAAAAAGTTATTCCAATTTAAAAAGTGTGATACTTAGTTTTGCAGGCCAGTGTAGTTTGTGCTGGTGCAAGGTAAGAAGAATGTTGCGTTGTTCGAAACAACAAAAAGTACTCAAAAAACCCCATGATACCTGATAATCATGTTCCTCTATCATCAGACAAACGAAGAATCACAGACAGGCGGTGCGGGTGCTGCAGCCCAAGCCCAGCACACTCAAGACCTGAAGTCGGAGGGAGTGCAGGCTGGCGGGACCCTCACGTCTTCCAAGTCCTCGGCCACATCTACGCGCTCCGGCAAGGAACACCTGCAGCACATGCCCAAGAGCGTCGACTACGGAGATGGAAATGAATCAGTACGTGTAACTTATTTAATATTCTATTTATTTATTGTGTAGCTCTCTGTGTTCGGTGCACACTTATGGCACACCTACATAAGAAGTACTGTGACCTGTATTAATAAACAGCTAAAATACTCAAGACCAATATTCTGGGGAAACTTGTGGAAAATTGAATAAAGCAGGAACGGAGGGGCGGCTACTTCTACTTTGATGTGATTTAGTACAAAAATCGTTGTAAGTTAGTAATCTCTTTGGAAACTCAACAGGACTGTATGAATTTTCAGTCCCGTGAATCGGACAGGCATGCTGCTCATCATCACAACGTGATCAATAATAACACATCGGGATCCCGACGCACAAAGTCCAAGAGCACTGAAGACATGAATATGGGTGAGTATATTGTTTCTTCATCAAGCAACTCTGAAAACGAGTTTAACAGACTAGGCTGCTTTAACTGATTCCTAATTATGAGTATTTAAAGAGAAATTAACTACAAACGAAAGCGTTCAGCACCCCCTAAAAAAACCCTCGGTCTACAACAAATGGGCACACAACACACCGTGCAATTTTCTTTATTTTAACAATGCTATTAATTATATCACTGCTTATTACAATTTAACTATTGAAAATAGCAATGATAGTGAAAACTATAAGTTGCTTGATGCTTTAAACGAGTGGAAAACCCTACGATTCCAAAATCTGACATCCTCTGATTCAACACGCCTATATCTTAAGATAATTTTTACCGATTGTCTACCAACTACTCTTCTAGACCAATCCAACGGGGCTACGGTTTATAAGCCCGAGTTTCTTGACCACCTTTCTGTTCCAAACATCAACCAAAAGTCATTTGTTCAAAATAGGCTGAGCACTTTCCGAACGTCAAAATTACATAAGACAGTCCCACCCTTCACCACTTCCTAGTGCTTTCGCTGGGAAAAAGAAGTGGCGTGACAAACTCCCCAGCAGCACAGCTGGCTGTTCAGTTAGAAAAACTTGATTCTTTACAATAGTAGTCTATGTTCTTCATCTCTAATTCAACAAAGTATCAAAAATCAAAATAAAAAGTCGTTTATTCAAATTAGGCTGAGAATCAGCACTTTTCGAACGTCAAAATTACAAAAGACAGTCCCCTAAAAACGCCCGCCCTCCACCACTTCCTAGTGCTATCGCTGGGAAGAAGAAGTGACGCAACAAACTCACGCAAAAAAACAAATTGATTGTATACAATACTACCTATGTTAAGTTATTAACATTACAAGACACAGAACATAAAGGGAATTGCTCATTCTTGGCTTAACGTGGACAAGTTGTTCTGTAAAAAGTATTTTTACGAAAAAATATAATTAAAACTAAAATGAATATTTTTTTGATTCTCGTTGCAGGAAAGTAAATGTAAAAACAAGTCGTTTAATAAGTATTTAAGCTGATTGAGTTCAAAAAGCGTCGCCATTTTATGGTTGGAGGCTGATTCTGTGTTGCCACATTAATAACAATTGTGATTTCAATCTTTTATTAAAGAAAATAATCGATTTCTAAATCTGAGTAAAAAGTATGTATTTTCTTGAAAATCTGTAATTAAGTGATTTTTCAAAAGGTTTATATTGTTTCCTTTAATTACATTAAAAACAAACTAAACACTCATCGTTTTTGGCCATCAAATCATTTTACATCCGATTATAATATTAGTTCGATTGTTGTCAAATCGATTTTTTTTTATTACCTGGCAACACTAACTGTCAATAATGACAAATCTAGACAACGAAAACATTCGCTTTGCCTCCGTGTATTGTGAATGTTGAAAACAAAAAATATTAGTTTTATTTTTTCCATAAATGACCTCAGGATATGTAACTACTGCATTCAAAGTAAGAGAATATCATTATTATAAAGGCAAATGATTTATTTTGGAAAATAAATACTCATAATTGTAACTTTTTCAGCGACAAGTTTTAGCATAAGACATGCTAAATATGAACCATTTTTACACTTTCCCGTAACCTTATTACTATAATTCATTTCTTTTAGGCATAAACTATTAAAAACCGTAGTCATTAAATATTATACTTAATGTTCACGTTAAGCCAAATTGCCCTAACAAACTGAGCAATTCCCTTAAATTATTCGCCATATGTCAGCTAGCCACCACGCCAATATACCAATAAATATAATAAAAAACTATACGTACTCAAGCTAAAAAATAATTAATTAAAATGTAAATAAAAACTTACTACCCGAATAAAAGCCGTATATATAGCATAAAGGGCGTGACAGCTTACATATTTATGCATTGCTGGGTTCTGTTCACATAGCTGTCACTTAAAGTCACAAATGATAAACTAGGACCATCGAAGTAAAATAAATAAATAAGTTAATACTTATAACAATAACGTGTCCGTAAGCTAATTCTGGAGAAAGAACATAAACATTGTCTTGCGTTAACTAAGGCAACCAACTATTCTTTTCGTGTAAGTAGTCGTTGATGGAATAGTATGCCTTTGAACATATGTTGGATTTTACTTGTGCTTTAAACGCATTAAAAGTCTAGCAAAGAAGAGGGTATCTTGTTATAAAAGGTTATACCAAACCCAACAAATAAGTTATGAACCTTATGAAGCCGGTGAAAGGAGGCACGTAGTTTGTCCTTATTTCTAGTGTTAACACTGTGAATATCACTGTTTTTAGTGTACAAGTGTAAATTTTGCTTAATATACACCTAGCTGGTAAATTGCTCGAACAGCTCGTTTTTGAAGGACAAGGACAAGGAAATATATTTTGTATACCAGTGGCTTTACTCCACAGCAGAAAATAACTAAAATAGACTAAACGAGCTGTATCAACGTCAGTGTATTGTCTTACTTTCCTGACAGCGTAGGCAGCCGCGTAGGCAGCCGCGTAGGCAGCCGAACTGAGCCTTCCTGCTAGACTTGATATATGAGGTCCCCATTGAAGTTTGGCATCTACTGTTAGTCGTGGAAAATTTGCCGAGCCTACAGTTTCAAGCACTTCTTTATCTAAGACGATGTTGGGTCCTAGATTTCTAACATTCGGTAAGGCGAACTTTACACATTTCGTTTTCTTGGCATTGAGTACTAGGTTATTAACCGTAAACCAATCTGTAACTATTGAGAGTGCACTGTTTACGTAGTCAAAATCTTGTATATTCCTGTCTACTTTAAAAATAAGAGAGGAATCATCTGCAAACAGTACAACGTCACAGATGACCTTCAAATGGAATGGTAAATCATTGATATATACTAAGAACAAGAATTTATTACGTTGAGAGCTTTGTTTTGGACACCGTAATGACGTAACTTACGCAAAAGCGTGTCACGGTGCACGCAATCAAAGGCTTTGGAGAGATCACAGTAAAATCCAAACTTTCCAAATTTTTGTACGCTTTTCGAGAAATAAAAAAGACCACAAACTTGCAAACTGCTCTGGTCACCTACTATGCCTATGCTCATGCATGGCTTAGCTACGGTGTAATAATGTGGGGAAATAGCACAGACGCACCGGCGCTGTTCACAACTCAAAAAAAGTTACTCCGTATTTTAGTTAATTTACAAACCCCAAATTAAAAAACTAAACATTCTTACTCTTCCTTCTTTATACATACTGGAAATCTGCAATTTCGCACACACACACCAAGACTTTTACACTAAACGAGAAGACATACAAACAAGATACACACTCCGACACAAAACACGATTAAACCTACCGACATCCCGATTGAAAATGCACTCATCTAGTCCACTAGTTATGTCGATAAAAACATATAACAAACTACCCGAGCTACTCAGGAATGAGAAAAAGAATGCTATTTTTACAAATAAATTAAAAAATATATTACTAAATAAATGTTATTATAGCATAAACGAATATTTAACCTCTCGAATGTCTTATGTTACACAGTCCGACATAAGCAATTGTCTTTCTATTGTGTCTCTAATTACTACAATCAAAGAGTTAATTGACAAATCCATAGAACAGAAAAAAAAAAAAAAAAAAATAATAATAATAATAATAATAAATTAATAAATTAATAAAAAAAAAAAAAAAAAAAAAATTAATTAATAATAATTAAAATGTTTGAATTGAATGAATAAAATGTTACGTAATTGTACTTAGATTAAGCTAGTTTGCATGTATTTATAAGTCCTCTTCCTAAATTTATTTTTGTTTTGCTGTGCCCGACAGGGTCCACGATAATTACAACAAATGTTACCTACCACCTAAGCATATACATTGTGGAATGCAATAAATGATTGAGTATTGAGTAAACTCCAATAGAATTTTGCGATTTCTCCCATGCGTCAAATTAATATGTGTCTCAGCAGAGCAACACCCGCATCTGTAGTTGAACGACCTTTTCTAAAGCCATATTGCTCATTATGGAGGAGGCTATTTAAATTAAAATGTCTTAGCAACTGCTTGAGTATTAACTTTTCAAATATTTTGCTAAATGCCGGTAAGATAGAGGCCTGAAATTGCCAACGTCATTCTTATTACCTGATTTAAATAATGATATGACTTTACTACTCTTCATAAGGTCAGGAAAATTTCCTAATTCAGCACATTTATTAAAAGTAACAGCTAGATAAGGGGGCTACGATGTCTATTATATTACGCAAAAGTTTAATGGAGATGCCCCAATAATCACCGGTGTTTTTAGACTTAAGTGTATTAAAAACATTAACTACATCACGCGGGGTTACATGTTCGAAACTAAACAAACAAACTACATTTAGGTACACTGCTATGCAAAAGGTGTTCAGCTTTAGAAGAGGACGAATTTAAGGAGCGAGTCGTAGTTATCGGTATGTTGGCAAAAAACTCATTAAATGCCTCAGCTACGTCAGCTGCTTTTTTAACTAATTTGTTGTCGACCATAATCTCAAGTTGTTTTTCTTGTTTAACGGATTTATCCGTTTCATTGTTAATAATTTTCCAAGTGGTTTTTACTTTATTATTAGAATTTTTAATTGTATCGCCTAAAAATATTGATTTAGCAAAAGAACTAATCTTTTTGAATAATTTTTGACATACTCTAGGAAAGGATTATCAAACCTGTATTTTTTCAAACCATATAACTTGTATAGTCTCTGCACTACTTTTACCTTGAGTAGCCCATTGGTTAAACCCAACAGAGGATCCATTAATGTTAATAGTTTTGGTCTTGAAAGTAGATTGGTACTCTTTTTGCACAACATCAAAAAGGGCACCATAAATTTCATTAGGATTCTCGTATTCTACTATAGATGGTGTAATTCTATGAGCTATACTATTTTTAAACATTTTTCAACGACTAGCTATATAAGGCCTGCATTCAAGTTTATGCGGCTTTTTATGTAATGGCATGGGGAAGCTAGCTAATAAACCACAGTGGTCGGACGTTAAGTCAGTTAACACTAATTTATTTTTGGCATCACAATCACTAAATATATTATCAAGACAAGTTGAAGAAGATGCTGTAATCCAAGACCCGTTGAATGAGCCCAAACACGATATGTTTGCTGTAAATTGTTGAAGAGTTGGTTAATCCTCAGACTTGCTGCAGAATCAGGTCAAACTATTACAATAAAATTTAAGTCGATCAGACGAATGAAAGTTGCATAAGTTACCTTTATGTGGCTAAGATTCAATCAGAAAAGACCTGATTGTCTTCGAAATGACTGAACTGAACTTCATGAAACATAGCTAAGAACGACCCCGATTAAACCAGCCTTCCAATAAGAAAAACTGAATTGAAATCGGACTACCCCTTTAGGAGTGACGATGTCATAGACAGAAACGATATACAGAACGTCATAGCCGTAACTTATAATACGCCTGTTTAACGTCGGGGGTTAAAAAGAATTTCAATGGCAATCTATCTAACCATTAAACATCCACTAAAGCTAAGAACGTAAAAAGTCGTAAATAGAATCCAAATTTGCCTACACGTCTGAAGTAAGGATCGCTGCTGATCCATACAATCACCTAGAAGTAATGGTACTATAATAAAAAAACATTTAAAAATATAAAAAATAGTAGCCCACCGGTATCGGGAACAGGGTCCAAGCTACCGGTCAGGGCTCCAGAGAGAGGAACCTCCTGACAATGCAAGCCGTGTCCAGAAGTACCGCTTTATGAATCAAGCCCTTGATCCAACTGCCCAACGAGAGCCTCTTGAGGTGTTGGTCGAGGCTCTTGGCTATTAGCTGTCACGACTATCGGCACAATGATCGCTGAGTCCACATCCCACATGTCGACAACCTCGTGAGCCAAGTCAAGATACTTGATTTGTTTATCTCGGCTTTCACGAGGTTCTCGTCATGCGGGACGATAATTTCAACAATCATTGCGCGCCGCTCTTATCGATCCACCACCACTATATCAGGCTTACGAGTATTGGCAACAATAGTCCAAAACAGTTATATATGTATGATTGTAATGTACTATGTTTGATTTCATAATTAGAAACGATATGAGAGTAGATACAATAGTATTATTTTACAATTATCATCTTTCTTTCAGACGCCAGCACTCTCAAACGTATGCTGAAGCCGATGCCATCAACAGAGAGTCCAGTAACATCGCCGGAGATGGGCAGGCGAAGGTACGGTGGCGCTCCCCCGTGCCCGCCGTCCTGCGGGTCGCATGGCCACCGCCAACCGCAGCACATGCATCACGGACACTACTCGCACATCGTCAACAACAACAGTCGCCAGAGCTCGCAGCGGTACGTACTGTAGCTAGGTTAGAAGAGTGGGTTTAATGAGTAGGATTCGGATCTTTTATGGTTACTACTACTGCCGTGTGCCTATAAACGTGGTCACATCATGATAAGGGTCTATATTAAAACGATTAGAAAGTTGGCACCACCTAGGAATACGAAAATATACTTAACTTTAAAAAAAAAACATGATAATCAACGTAACATAGATATACATATTTACAATACATGTATTTTATCCGTAATAGTCGTGTGGGGTCTCTTTAACAGAAGTATACAGACTAACACATCCTTTTTCTAAATTAAAACCTAACGCAGCACTCGCCGAGCTGGTTTTCTGATTTTACCAAAGACTAGAATTAAGTATGGGAAAAAAAGTTTCAAAGCGCCATGAAGATCAATAAAATTCCCTCATCTATAAAAACAAATTACACTCACAATGAATTCAAGACTCAAATATTGGAATAAATAAATTCTTTGACATATTAATTGGTGGCTTATTAATTGATGCAGTGAAGGTTGTGACGAACTTCAAATTTATAATTTAACTTAGAAACATTGTCCTCATGTAAGTGGCTTTGTATCTTGATAAAGAATACAAATGTATTTAAACCAAAACCAAAGGTGATTTGCCCAGTACAGATGGGTGAAAAGTAATATGAAATGTAAGACACGTTAAAACATATTCGCATAGTTATTGTGTTACGGTTCACGTTGCATTGCATATGTCTGTACGGCTCATTTGTGTTACATTTCATGTTATGTTTCACCAATCTGTACCGAGCATTAGGTACTTTGTCACCAACCAAGTACAACGGATTAATAGCGTAACACACTATTAGTATTATTGACGTGTAAAGGTATTTGTACCGGGGGTCGTGCGGTCCATGGCCCTATACGGGCCCCGGTGTGGGCGCGTTCACTGCGGTGGCGAGCCGCCCACTACCTGAACGCGCCCCAGAAGGTGGTAGCCGTAAGGCTCATCCGGGGCTACCGCACGATCTCGCGCGAGGCGGCAAGCCTCCTTGCCGGACTGCCGCCATGGGATCTGGAGGCGATAGTCCTCGCGCGCCTGTATGAGTGGCGCGCGGAGGCACTACGCCGGGTGGAAAGTCCGCTCCCGCGGCAAATTGCGGCGGAGCGGACGGATCTCCGGCTCGATCTCATGGCGACATGGAAAGAGCGACTGTCGCAACCCAGCGCAGGGCACGCCGCGATAGCGGCGATAAGACCCCTCTTTGGTGAGTGGCTAGAGAGGCGCCACGGCGCCCTCACCTACCGCCTGACACAGGTCCTCACCGGACACGGAAGTTTCGGGAGGTTCCTGCACATCATTAGGCGGGAGGAAACGCCCGGGTGTCACCATTGCCAGGACCGCCCAGAGGACACGGTGGAGCACACGGTGGAGGTCTGCCCCGCTTGGGCGGAGCACCGCCGTGTCCTTGTAGAGGCGATTGGCAGCGGCGGCGGCCTCTCGCGCCCGGCCCTGGTGCAAGCCATGGTCCGGGGCGAGAGGGAGTGGGAGGCAGTCGCCTCCTTCTGCGAAGCAGTCATGCTAGCGAAGGAGGTGGCGGGACGGATGAGGAGAGAGCCTCCCGTCCCAGTCGCCGCGGGAGACGCTCCGGGCGTCGGGAGCCGCGTGACGACTCCCGGCCACCGTAGGCGCGGGCCTGCGGACGGAGAGCAATGGGTAGCTCACCGCCCGATCAGAACCAGGCCCGTGCCGGACGGCGCGTAAGTGTTCCACGCGCGCCTCAAAGAGATGTCAGCATAATTTGAGGGGCCCCTTAGGGCCGAAGCCTGCCGGGTCAGCGGGATTGTCCGAAAGGGTTACCGCTACCCCGGAACATAAAGGGCGAAAAATGTAGCAATGGCTTTCATTTTGACAGTTCCACAACATTCTTTGCGTTATTTACATTGTTGACCAGACAAATTTTTCGAACATATGAAGCAATGGATTAGCAATATGCAAAATGATTCAGATTGAGATTAATAGTGTGTTAAGCTATTAGGGTGCAGATTGCTTTTGTTTCTTTCCTGCCCATCTCTACGAACGCAAACGTTTTCCTCAAAACAATCCACTACAAGAAAATGTTGCAGAAAGGTATAATTTACCAGATTTACTATAATCATATATTTTTTCACAGTCGTGGCGTTGGGGTCGGCGCAGCGCCAAGCGGTTATCCTGGCCGTGGCCTATACCTAGAGCTGGGTGGAGGAGAGCGCGACATGTCTCCACCGTCTGATAATGTGATGTTCGACAACCAGTGCTATGCCACCACGCCATCTTCGTCAAATGGAAACTCAGACCAAGAACCCTGTCAACGCCGCGATTCGAGACAGCCGCACCATCATTCGGTGAGTATTGAAAGTTCTACTAGGTACACTGCAATACTGATAATGTTGTTTTAATAAACATAACACATGTTCTCGCTTACCTTCGTTTTAGTTGAGATCGAAAGTTAGTGGAAAAATATGGTCATATATCACATTGTATTGTAGTGTTCCATACGGTAGCTAAGAACGTAGCTTTTTGTGCTAAGACTGTATTCATATAAATCTTTGTTACTTGTAAATATCTGCTTTAAAAAACGACGTGCATTTAAAAAAAAAACAAAAGTCATTTAATCAAATTAGGTCGAGAATCAGGCACTTTTATTTATGACAGTTCCTCAAAACGCCCGCCCTTCACAACTTCCTAGTGCTTCATGTGAAAGAAAAAGTGGCGCAAAAAACTCCACTGCAGTACAGCTTTCTGTTAACTTAGAAGAATTTGATTCTATAGTTAATAATAAGTATATAATTTGGTTCTTTATAGTATGCGAAGTAATTAACATTACTAAACACAATACATCAAATTATTTGCTATATGTTGTGGAATTTCAAATAGTCAAAACATTTATTTCAATTAAACCATTTTATAGGCACTTTTGGGGTGCCCGCTTACATGTGCAATGCTGGATTATATTCATATAGCTATAAAACAAAACGTCATTTTAAAACACAGAAATTTACTTTGCTGACTTACATGTTTTTGCATCAGAAGCCATGCTTGTCTCGTCAAGCTTCCCAGTCGAGTGCTACTCCAGCGCCAGGGTCGCCCACTTCCCGTCTGCTGCTGGAGTACGAGATGCATCTGAGGAACACCCTCGCCAAGGGCATGGATGCTGAGAGCTACAGCCTGCACACTTTTGAGGCTTTGTTGAGCCAAAGCATGGAAGATTTAGGTGAGTTATTCTTATATTGTATGAAAGGTCTTTATAAAAAAGGGTTTAACCAATAAGTTGAGTTTGGCGTATTCTCATAGTCAGATAAAAAATACAAGATCTTGCAACAGGCTGCCTTTCTATGAATGTAAGATGGGTCTTTCTCCATCTTTATTATCCATTTCGGAAACACGAAATACCACAAATATTATTGAAACGCTGTCAATATGATTTGATGTGTTCTATTATCGGGTTTCGATAAGGAATACCCTTGGAATCCCGGTTTTCTACCCTTCACGAGTCCCTATAACCTAAACCTCTGCTTCCACACTCCACATTATTACAAGTGCGCAATGTAAAACTTGTATGTTATTGTAGTGTATTGAGGCAATGGCCATCGCGGTGTGAAGAAGGAAGCCGTTGTTGTCTTCAATTTAATATGAATTCATACTTATCAGACTGTTGACAGCAGTGGTGGCCTAGTGGTAACGGCCGCGACTTACGCGTTGTAGGTCGTAGGTTCGAACCTAGCCAGGCGCTTTACTTTGTGTAAATAATTTCATCACCACTGCACTCAAAACGGTGAAGGAAAACATTATGAGGAAACCGGCATGTCTTAGAACCAAAAATTCGAAGACATGTGACATCTACCAACCCGCACTGGGCCCGCGTGGTGGATTATGACCTACTCCCTCTCACTGAGAGGAGACCTATGTCCCAGCAGTGGGAACATTATATGCCGATTATGTATGTTATGTAGACTGTTGACTTATATTTTATCATAACATGAGATAATGCCATGCAGTTCGTGTCGACGTGAGAATATTTCATATTCGTTTTCAAGAAGTCTAGCGATTCAAAGATGTAATACAGACGCAATGTTTGATTTAATTTTCAAAACAAACACTAACGGATATATTCATGTTGACCTAGAATACAACGACAACGTGTCATCTTCCAATCAACGAAGTCCTTACCCACCGAGACGACGTAAGTAAATACAATGATTAAACAAGAATTTTACAATTAAAAAACTTTGGCTTTTTGACACTTTTAAAATTTTCAAAACAGCATGCTGCCAACTTTGATAAATCTGACTTTAATATTAAAATACATTTTTTACAACATATACTGCACACGATTTAACTTTGTTTGTATTTAATTTGAACCCTGTTTTTGTTTTGTTGAGGACCGACCCAAGAATCAATTCTACAGTCTTTGAGACACCTTAAGGAGGCAGCGTTAAGGGACAGAGGTGATAAAAATTTATTATTTATTGTATGATCGGTACCATTGCATTATCGTGCGTATCTATGCAATATGTACCTATGTTGGAATGTTAATAACTATGTATTCTATTAACATAAACCGTTAATTGTTTTGTTTGTTTTCTTTTTACCATGAACATTTCATTTTGTTCTTGTAAAAGGAATAGCATGTTACCCACATACCTATATTTTTCACATACTATAAATATTTTTTGCCAGCTATGGGATGAACCAATTAAACGTTATTCTTAGAACATCATAATTAAAAAAAAATTGTGAATAACTTAATTGATTGATTTGTTCCATAGAATAATTATCTGAAAAACACACACTATATCTTAAA
Organism: Apamea monoglypha; assembly: GCA_911387795.2. Classification (NCBI taxonomy): domain Eukaryota; kingdom Metazoa; phylum Arthropoda; class Insecta; order Lepidoptera; family Noctuidae; genus Apamea; species Apamea monoglypha. The sequence continues at coordinate 11,065,092 of OU426918.1, forward strand.
CCCATAGTTATTTTTTAAACCCACGTAGATGTTCAAGTTACCACGTATCATTTATGTAGACAGTCAAAGAAATAGATGCGTATACAGGCAGCTAAATTCCAACTAAGTAGGTACTTTTAAATATTAAATTGCGTATGCTGAGCAGGTAGTCAACTCTTTGTCATCACTCTTCAAGTGTGTCCTACTGTAAGCTTGTAATTCCCATAAGCATACCCTAAGACCTCAGGGTATGCATTGTTTAAAAAGTTATTACAGACGCAATACCTAATAGTGAATATAGAACATGTACTGGAAAGTTTTTTTTTGCCTGTGTACCTAACTGTTTTGTTGACTCTACATATTAGTAACACCTCTCACAGTATCTACTGATTATACAAATCAGTCATATTATTATGTTCCTGTAAGAAAATGCAGTCATGAGTTAAGTACAACAACATTTACTTACAGTACAACAACTTTAAACTAAATTTTAAATAACATTCAACCCTCTGTATACAATTGTGACGTTAATAGTTAGTAAGAAGGGATCGTTTATTATTACATGGGTCCACAAAAAAATTGGTGAAAGTAATCCAACTAAGACCTATTTTTTTTATTCCCAACAAAATGTTGTGAATTTTATTTGACATTTATATATGTATAAAATTAAGAAGGAAAAAGAAGCCAAAATAACACACAAATAAAAAAATCTAAATCTTAAAAAAACAAACGAGTAGGTACATAAAATAAAATAATATCTAAAATTTAACAAATGCTGAATACCGTTCGTCATATTTGTCAATAAAAAGTTTTTATTCAATAGATTGCATGATAAAAAAAAAAATTCTTTTAACTGGTTGCAAAATGAGTAAAAAATTGTATTGAGGCCAGAAAAGAAAAGAAACAAGAATATTCGTTATTTTAATTTAAACGGCTGCACGTGCAATGGAATGGTCAATTATTTCAGTAGAAAACAGGTTTTATACGAAATGTGTGCTTGAGATGTAATTTTTGCTAATGAATAAATCTTGATGTCCGGAAAGAAGCAGCGTCACAGTGTTCGGGAGGAGGGAGCCGATCTTCAACATTACCGCTGCCGCATCGCCTTGGCGTCGAGAGACAGCATAGCGCGAGGTCTGACCGCGATGGATACTACAGGTTTATATTATTTCCTACCTTATAGTTAGCGTAAAATAAGTAGACACACAACCCCTAGTCAGGCAATGTGAAGGCATATTTGTATATCAGCTAGACCATTTTTACGCCTCTACAAAAACTTTGATGAAATAAATACTAGTTCCACAATATGCAAATTGCAAGAGTGCAAGAGTTGAGTTTTCAATATTCAGATAATTTTATTTCAAGGAGCTTAAATAAATATATATAGTACATACTAATTCCATGCTTTTATCTATGGTACTCGTGGGTTTTGAACTTCTACCTATTTACTCATTGTCAATTGCTGGCCATTTATAACGATGTCCATAAAACGAAAAAAAAATTACAATATTTTTCGCGCTATAAATAAATTCAGTACTTTATTTTCGTCTTAGAATCTTGTTCATTTTATTTTTACATGGTAATGAATTTGTAAAATGCAAAGAATTTTAATGATAGTTATATTTTCAGTGATCGCAATGAGCTGATGCGCGAACGAGAGCGGGAGCGAGAGCGGGGTTACTTGAGTGATCACAACACCAGGTTTGTTGAACTAATATTATGAATTTATGAAGGAGTGAATAACAGAATAAGAGCAACAATAAAAACAGATCGGAAAATATTTGACTTATTGTATTTTCCCACATTTAAATCTAAATTGGTATTGGTCCGAATAAGCACATAAACGCAAAATAGGAATCTTTGAAGCGGGTACTAATAGTAACAAGCATTGCTTACAAATTTGCTCGTATTAACTGAAAGAATATTCGGGGCACCGCACCGTTACTTTTATTTTTTTCTGTATGGTATCTCGCAATTCAATCTATGAGGTTGTCGTCTGCTTAATCGGGCTTGCCTGTGGATGCCTCAATAAATGAAGGCTTCCAGCCAGGGCTTAAAAAAACTTAAAAACTAAGCGACTACATGCCAAGGGCACCCGGACCCTGGACCTCGGCTTAGGCGCTAGCACTTGGAGAGGGCAGCAAGGGACAGGTTGGATCGGAATTAGGGCACCGTTACAATAATTCTCCATAATTTTAATTGCTTTTCTGTCTGTGCGAGCCATAAAGACTATTTATGACATAGCCGTCCTAACAATCGATTAGAGTAACGAGAAGATATGCGGTGTGAACCATAAAAATATCTATAGATATTTCCTTTTCTGATCCATAAGCAATTAAGAATGGAATATTATTTCTATTCTTAATTACCTACTCCATTTTCTACTGTTTTTTCGTTTGTCAGGGTGGTTTCGAGTAAACAACCTTGACTCAGCATGACGAGGTGCTACTAAGATTTTCTCTACAAAACAAAAACAACTTGTTAAGGCTTTAAAGCCCCAAAAAAGAAAGCAATGTGGTTTAAACTTACTGTTTTCTCGTTCTGTATAAAAGTAGAAGTTTTTCCAAATGTCCACCTGTTCACATAATAGCTGTTATTTTTAACCTGTATTGATTTCTCTCTCTGATGAGTGTTCTCTAAAAATTATTAAGCTTATTCCAATTCAGCTTGACAGACATAGTCCTCACCGACATTGCTTCTCGTGGATTGTCGTGTAGTGGTGTTTTGTGAGCAAAATATCAAGAACACTACGTCTGATCGCCTTTTGGTAAACCTTGAGTTAGGATAGTCAGCAGGACGAAATACGGTAGCATAGGCCAACATTTCGATTAGTTTATGCTTTAGAGATATTAGAAAATCACCATTCCTTAGCAACTTTACGCATAGCAACCAATAGCTTTTCCAGTAATTATCAGTAGTTAAATATAGATCGTGATAATAACACTTCGTTTCGTTTGTTTCAGGGACAGGGTTCGAGATCGTGATCAAGGATATCTAAGCGATCACCAATCAAGGTTAGTACCGACACAGTTTCAAGAAATATTACCCTCCTGTTGGTCTTCCCCGCAGTCGGGTAGACGGGTATTACACCACTGAATAATATTTCAGGTTTTATAATTTTTTTTAAAGACACCCTAAGTCGGGTAGAGATGAAAAATTTTTCAAATATACTTTTTATAGATGAGCGTTTGTTTCAAGCCCAGTGTTACTTTATTTAAACCAGCTTTATTTACAAGTGGTGTAAAACTTTGGTTAGTCACTTAAATATGGAAGTTTTAGAGTGCCTGAGAGTTATGGGATTGAATTAAATATCAAAAGACATTTCGCAACTATCCGGTACCAATTACATTTTATTCTTAGATCAATACTTACTCAGAATATTTTGAAATATTGATTTTAATTAGTGCTTACCACACAAGTCATTGACTTATGTACCTTTGTATACCAAGTGAAAGTTAAGACAACCTACTTTAGTTTAGGGCGGGGCTCAGAAAACTTGATCAATCTTAAACTTTATCTATTTTGAACTTAACGTGTTTACTTATACCAAACTTAGCTCCTAGAAATACTTTAAAAGCAATAATAAAGTACAAGCGTAGTTAAAGGTACTAAATGTTGAGTTCATTATATTGTTTTTATATGTAGAGTAAGTTATTTAGGGTCAGTTCCAGCGAGGTAGGTAGGTAATTGTTACTTACTATAATATAGGTATAAACGCAATATAACTGTACTAATAAAATAGTAGGTACAGTCCTTCTCACCGTATACAGCGACAACGACCCTGGCTACATTTTTTTCCTTTCGTTAGCTCTCTGTTTACGTTGTTGAGCAGACAATTTTTTCGAACATATGAAGCAATGATTGACAGTATCCTTCAAAATGATTCAGATTGAGATTGATAGTGTGGTACGCAATCAGGGTGCCGGTCACACCGTGTACAGAAGCGCTGAAATGATCGTTATACGTGTAGGTATATGAAGACTTTGGGCGACTTTTGCATATTTAACGCTTCTGATCTAGGTCTTCAAGATAATTTGTTTCAAAGCATTCAGTTGCTTTGTGGATTGAAGTACGCCACGTTTCTCCGTTTCGAACAAGCTGTTGCTACCTATCAACGGGTGTGCCACTAGTCGTAAGGTAACGTTAGAGAAGGTCTTTGACGCTCAGGTATTGCCCGCCATGTGCACGTTTTCCTTGGGCGAGCTCAGAATAAAAAGCGCTTTAGGGAGCCTACTGGTATCCATGCATTGTACATGGTCACACCAACTGAGTTGGATCTCTACCAAAATCGCCTCCATGCACATTATTCCAGTGCGCATTACCTACCTACAAGTTAAAAGCTATTAGTGTCCTTACCCTCATCACTGCAGTTTGGGTCCTAATTTGAATTTTGAACTTGTCTCCTCCATAGAACTTCCAACTTTATTGCTATCTTCAGCTAATACGCTTATCAACATTACCAGCAAGACCACGTCACTTAGTTTTATAGCACGCTACTAGACTGCTGTATGCAAATTATCTACTAAGTTAGGTATGTAAATTAAAAAGTTACTGTAGAAGTTTTATAAAACTTTTACAGTAACTTATATAATTTTTCAGCATAATATAGTTTGGCATAACGTTTTCGCATAACTTTTATTAGCATAATAATACTGCTGCATAATAATACTTTGGCATAATGCAAAGGTTAGCATAAAAAAAAAAAAAAAAAAAAAAAAAAAAAAAAAAAAAAAAAAAAAAAAAAAAAAAAAAAAAAAAAAAAAAAAAAATAACTATCATTTAGTCTAATGTGTTTCGGCTTCAGTTGGAGTTGCATAAATTTTAAAGGCATAATATTTATTCGTCTAATAATCATGAGCCATAAATATAAAAAGTCATAATTGGGTGAATGTAGCCAATAATTTTAAATTGATCTTTAGGTACTTGGTAATTTAACATACAATTATTAGGTATAATGTTTCCTGATATTTACTACTGTTATTGAATCATATGGGTTAGATTAGGTTAGAACAGTGACCATTAACGCCAGGTCCCCTCTATAAGCCCACAACACCAACAGGTGTTGTGGGTTTTTACCGTTTTGAGTTATTTATTAGGGTTTTTTAGTTTTATTTCAAAGAACATTATGTATTTATATCATTATGCGTCTTAACATTATGCTTTAAAAAATTATGCTTCATATTATTATGCTAGCAGTATTTATGGCAACAACCATTATGGCAAAACATTTATGCCTAATAATATTATGCGTAATGATCATTATGCTGAATTTCGTTATGCCAATGTAAATTATGATAATATATTTTATCTTCAGGCACCCATTGTGTGGAAATTTTTGCCCAGCGGTCATCCTGCATGCGGCTGATATGACCCGCCCAATCCCACTTGAGCCTGGCAGCCTTCTTGCCTACGTCTATTATACCCGTTTTGGAACGCAACATGGTGTTCCGAATTTTCTCCTTTCTTTTTACACCCAGGATGCTGCGCTCCATCGCTCTTTGGCAAACGTCAAGGCGGAACTTTTGCGACTCGGTGAGCGACCAGGTCTGAGCACCATAGGTTAGGTTAGGTTAGGTTTTGAGAACTATCTCGGAGTCCTGGCCGCCGTGGTCGGAAGGGCGGTGCCGCGTCAGGTCTCCGTGCGGGGGGACCTGAATGCCAAGTTGGTGACCTGGGGCAATCCGGCCACCGACGCACGCGGGCGGGCGGTGGAGATGTGGGCAGCCACCTCTGGACTCCCCCTCTTGAACAGTGGAAGCGTCCAGACATGCGTTCGGCGTCAGGGTGACTCAATAGTGGACGTCACCTTCACCACCCCTGCGTTAGCCGCGCGCGTGCTGTACTGGCGGGTGGACCTGGGGGAGACCATGTCGGACCACCGCTACGTGCAGTTCGACATCTCCACCAGTGGCCCCGGAGAGGCGCAGCCCCTCTCGGGTTGCTCACCGTTCCCGCGGTGGGCTCTAACCCGCCTGGACAGGGAGGAAGCAGGGGAGGCGGCGTTCATCCAGGACTGGCTATCGCCGCCTACCGCCGGCCTGGATGTGGACACCGTAGCGGGGCAACTGAGGGGGTCTCTAACCGAGGTGTGCAACTCTAGCATGCCTCGGTCTCGCCGACCACTGCCCAGGCGCACTGTGTACTGGTGGTCGGCGGAGCTGGCGGGGCTTCGAGCAGCGTGCGTGGAGGCAAGGAGGGTCTACACGCGGAGCCAGCGGCGGCGTCGATAGAACCGGCCCGACGTACGAGGACCACCTCTATGAGGTATACACGGAGACAAAAACGGTGCTCGGTCGAGCCATCGCCACCGCCAAAGATTCGGCGAGAGACGAGCTGCTGGAGGGTCTCGACAATGACCCCTACGGGAGACCATATAAGGCGGCACGCAACAAATTGCGCCCCTTTGGTCCCCCGGTTGCGAGACCCTGGAACCCTCATTTCTGGATGGGGTGGTTCGGTCCCTGTTCCCGTGCAGGGACAACTTCACCCCGCCAGTGATGGACCCACCGCCAGACGACGAAGAAGAGGAGGCCCCCCCTGTCACGGATTCGGAACTCGGCACGGCGATTCTCCGTATCCGCGCCAAGAAGACAGCTCCGGGCCCCGACGGTGTTCCCGCAAGAGTGGTGGCGATCCCTGCACACGAATGGAGGAGAGGTTTCGGGACCTCTTCAGCGCATGCCTTGCGTCTGGGAAGTTCCCGAAACCGTGGAAGGAGGGGCAGTTGTGCCTCCTTCGCAAGGAGGGCCGCCCAGCAGGCTCCCCCTCGGCATACCGGCCCATCGTTCTGCTCGATGAGGTCGGCAAAATGTTCGAGGGGATAATCGCTGCCCGCCTAAAGGGCCATCTGCAGGATACCGGGCCGGACTTGTCGGACGCTCAGTTCGGTTTTCGGGCTGAGCGTTGCACGGTGGACGCGCTGGCCTGCCTAAAGGGCCAGGTGAAGGAGGCGATGGAGGCAGGGGACGGATTGTTGGCTGTGTCGTTCGACATAGCTAACGCCTTCAACTCTGTTCCCCACTCCGCCATCCTAGAGGCGCTCCGATTCCACGGAGTGCCTCTATATTTGCAAAGTCTGCTGGCCAGCTACCTGGAGGATCGGGTGATCCTCCTGGTAAATAGAGCTGGCCAAGTCCGGCGGTGCGCCGTTGAAGCCGGCGTTCCGCAGGGGTCACTCATAGGACCTCTCCTCTGGAACGTCGGCTACGATTAGCTCCTGCGGGGAACTCTCCTCCGAGGCACGAGTGTCGTCTGCTATGCGGATGACACTCTCCTCACCGCCCGGGGGGGGAGTTTCAGGGAGGCGGCCAACTTGGCCTCGGCGGGCGGACCCTTGGTCGCGGGGAGGATCCGCCGCCTAGGTTTAACGGTGGCGCTGCACAAGACCGAGGCCGTGTTCTTCCACGAACCTCGGCAGCGCCCCCCACCTGACGCCCACACCTTCGTGGAGGGCGTCAGAATCGAGGTCAAGGCCCAGATGAAATATCTGGGCCTTGTAATCGACAGCAGGTGGCGCTTCGGTCCGCATTTTAGCGGGCTGTCGTCGCACCTGCTGAAGGCTGCGGGCGCGCTGTCATGGCTGCTTCCCAAATTGGGGGGGGGCCAGCGCACGATGCCGGCAAATCTACGCCGGCATCCTGAAGAGCATGGCCCTATACGGGGCCCCTATCTGGGAGGACTCCCTCCAAAGGAGGGAGAACGCCGCCACCTTGCGGGCACCCCAAATGGCCATAGCTCAGCGGGTGGCGCGGGCCTACCGCACGGTGGGCTTCGCGGAAGCATGCGCTCTGGCCAGCACCCCTCCTTGGGAGCTCGAGGCGTGGGTGCTCGCCAAAGTGAAAGAATGGACGGCGGGGCAGAGGGCGAGAGGAGAACGCCCAGCCCCGGAAGAGCGGGAGACCGTCCGGCGGGAGGCGAGGGACGCCATCGTCGTCCATTGTGCCCTCATCTCATAAGTAGGCAGTGACCTGTCGCTGCCGGCCGTGGTCGAGTCGAGTCGTGGTCGGCAGCGAAGAGTCCTGGGACGTGGTGGTTTCCTTCTGCGAAACAGTCGTCTAGTAGAAGGAGGCTGCGGAAAGGGAGAGGGAGATCTCATCCACTCACCCGGCCCGCAGCAGGCGCACCGGGCACCGCGCACCGGGCGTCGGCGGAGGGCGGACAACGCCCTCTTCCAGCCCCCCTAAATGGGTCCAGGGGCGACGGACTCGGGGACGTCCGTGGCCCCCCACACATCAGGACCCGAGGTGGCGGCGCGTAGTGTTCCACGCGCGCCCCTCTTAGACGTCGCGGGAGGAGTCAAACACCTCATTCCCTCCTGATCGGAGGAGGCCCGCGGAGGCAGGCCGGCACCAGTCAGGGGTTGCGGAAGGATCTTACGTTCCTGCGACCCCGGCGTAGGTGTGAGATGGAACACCGAGTTTTTAGTCAGTAAGAGTCTGACATCCATGAAGATTTTCCACCCTGGAAAAAAAAAGGTTAGGTTAGCTGACTATAAAATATATAAAATAACCATACCATAATACTATTTACAATTAATATGTCGTTATTAATAATTACATTAAATCGATGGCAGCAAAGTACAAAGATTAAACTGCACTTTTTACATGATTTGACTCAGAATTCTTTGTTTTATCATAGAATTTCTTTTTCTGTTTAATTCTCAATTTTAAAGACAACTACAACTATTTTGTAGTAGACACGGACGTATATTATATATGTGCCTACGTATATATACGTCGGACAATCGATGCGTTCACCTCTTGTAAACAAAGATATCAGTCACATAACACTTTTTAATGTTAGTTTTTTTAAACATGCGTTGTTTTAGTGTAATACCAATAATATGTAAGTCACGTCGGTGTTAACATAATAGTTAAATAAGAAATTACATAGCTTTAATTAGAAAGTCCCGAATGAAATCAGATTTTATCGGATATGTTTTGGGAGTTGACTCATTTAGTTTACATAATTTTTTGTACGAAGTTGATTTTTTCCAAAATATGGTAGGTGTCTTTACACCTACCATATTTTGGAAAAAACATAATTATATTAAAGTACCTTACAATTATTACTTCATTTCCTTGGTAATGAATGCCCTATTAGCTATATGCTGTAGAATAGATGAAGATAGCATTGCTCTTAATTATCACAGTTTCGCGTTTAAAACTCTCTTCTGTAAAATAATGATTTTGTAGATAACCGTAATGTACCTAACCGATAACCTATATACTTTGCGGTCGTCGATATTAAAGTCAAATAGAACCTTAATTTGTTAACAGATTAATATTTGAGCTGAATGATGTGACTGTTCCTAAATTACCCTAGCCTGATAAAATTTTCATTTTTCCTAAATATGTGGAAATGACAGGAAAATGAGTCGGTTCCCCTTTCGGGGAAGAACACTACCCTTCCTCCGTACTGTTCTGTAGGGCCCGGCTCCAGACTGGACACCCTTCCACCGTTATAAGAAATTAATTTCCATGAACTAATGTTCCTCTTCCCGACTTAGAAAGCTTGGGGACAAGGATGGGGAGCAAGGTGAAGTTAATAATGGGAATTCACAGTTAGGAAACATAAGTATTACAATTATCAATATTATATGAGGCTAAGAAGACACTCTTCTTCTTAGCTTCATATAATATTGCGGTATGCAAAAGTATATAATGTAATATATTAGGATTTAGTATTATAAATGTTGCTCGCAGGTTGTCACTGATATCTGCAATAGTCTTGATGATTAGACGGGGTAAATAACGGGATCGTTACGCTTGCGCTTAAATGAATAATTTATAACTACGTTAATTTATCTGTTTACGATGTACCCACTACAGTGAGACTGGGAACCGTTTTAAAACGTATGCCTCATTGTACGTGTTCTGTTAGACCTAACGCATAAAACCTCTGAGGATACTAATACGATTCTAACAGAACACGCTCCCTAAGCACTAAATAAATGTCTTACTCAACCGTAGGACAGAGTACTGCGAAGTCCAACTGTTATTGAGGAAGACTTTTGAATAGCTTTTTACGCGTATTAATATGAAAGACACCCTTACGGCAACCTATCCCTTCTCTAAGGTACACAAACTACGAGTAGCACAAGCGCACCGTAGACTCAGCCTCTAGCAAAACTCATTGCGATCGTACTTGGTGCACACCGAAGTGGAATTTCGTCACTTCACATTTCTTTACTCTTCCCCATTTAGAAGGACGCATTGCATCCTAATAACGTGTTTCGATAAATAGTGTCGATTCAGTAATTGGCCTACTTTTTACAGCCTTTTTTTTTTTTTTTTTTTCTGGGTGGGAAATCATCATATGACTTCTCCCGCTCTGGGCGGAGCAGGAGGGCGTGTCAGACTTTTACTGACTAAAACCCACCCGTGTTCCTTCAGTTGCCTATGCCAGGGACCACGGTATCTCTTCCGAACAACCCGCGGCCCTGGCAGGCAGCGGCCCTAACGGACCCCGTCACTTCTTGCTGACATCTCTTTGAGGCGCGCGTGGAACACAACGCGCCGTCGACTCGGGCCTGGTCCTTGCCGGGCGGCGAGCTGCCCATAGCTCGCCACCCGCAAGCCCGCGCCTTCGGTGGCCGGGAGTCGGCTGGTGACTCCCGACGTCCAGGGCATCTCCTGCGGCGACTAGGGGCGTGAGGGCGCAGAGATAGCCTCTCCCTCACGCGTTCCGCCTCCTCCTTTGCGAGCATTACTGCTTCGCAGAAGGAGGTGACGGCTTCCCATGCGCTCTCGCTCCGTACCATGGCCTGGACCAGGGCCGGACGCGAGAGATCGCCGCCGCCGATCGCCACCACGAGGACGCGGCGGTGCTCCGCCCAAGCCGGGCAGACCTCCACCGTATGCGCCACCGTGTCCTCCGGGCGATCCACACAGTGGTGACACCCTGGCGTTTCCTCCCGCCTTATCCTGAACAGGAACCTCCCGAAACAACCGTGTCCGGTGAGGACCTGCGTCAGGCGGAAGGTGAGGGCGCCGTGGCGCCTCTCCATCCACTCCTCAAAGAGGGGACTTATCGCCGCAATTGTGGCGTGCCCAGCACTGGGTTGCGACAATCGCACTCTCCATGTCGCCATGAGATCCCGCCGGAGCTCTGTCCGCTGTACCGTGATCTCTCGCGGCAGCGGAGTTACGCCCCGGCGTTTTGCCTCCTGCCTACTAACAGCCTTGTGTGGGTTTTATCGAGACACGGTCCCTAGCGTTCTTAAAACGACTTCCAAACCAGTTTGGGGTACTTGGTGAGGCCTACCCCCTCTCCCGGAAATGTGTATACAACAAGCCTCACGCAAGTGTTCTGTGGCGAGACCTTTTTGGAAGCAGAAGTCATCAATAACGTTTAGTTAATCACTTAATTATAGGTTGGCTTTGTAGCCTAGTTTGATCCAAAAGATTTGCGAGTTTTTACGGTTCTGCCTTCCATATGGGGTTCTCAACAGTCGTCAAATGTCAGGAGCGTTAAAGCTCATTGTCAGGTTTAGCGGAAGGCCTTCTCCATATTCCTACAGCCAAACGAAATCGACAAACATCTGTCGAGGCAAGGATTAGGAGATGGACACATAATACAAGAGAAAATAGTATGAATGACTAATTATTTGGAAGAAAATTATTTAGATGATTTATTTCCCAAATAAATCATCATTAATAGCTTAATCACTACTCGCCCTTCACTACTTCCTAGTGTTTAGCTGGGGAGAAGAACCCAGCTAAACACTAGCCCCTTTCCCTTTTTTTGTTTGTACGATTTCTCAATTGTTTCAAGGGCTCTTTCCATTTTATGCTCACCAGATGTCTGACTAGCATTTTAGTGTCTTGGCGTTCTTAGAATTTGTACAAAATTTGCATCTTAAGTGACGTAAAATATCGCTCTCTATTGATGACTGGCCACAAGTGCCTGTTTCCCATAAAATATAAATGAAATAGGTATGTAAGGGTTTCAATGTTGTTTTACTATTTTAAAGAAATAGGATACTTTGTTATTAATTAGGGTGACGTGTCAAGCTGTCAGACCATAAAATTGAGATTTAATGCGTTTCTAAGAAGGCCCATGTCGTGGGACAATGATAAAATAAGAATTTAGAATAAGACACCCTGCTACTTAATAGGAGTAAGTGACAGACAGTCACAATGACTGATGAATGTTTGGATGACACAAACCGCAACCAATATAAATAGTGGTATCGGTATCCTTATTTTCAAAAGCAAACTACATTAATTCAATTGCATTCAATTATACGTTAGTACAAACAGTTAGTACATCCACTAATGAATTGCCTGCGATACAAAAATATGCATACAACACAAAATGTTGGTTACAAAATTAATTGGTTTAATTAAAATGTCTCATTACAGATGCATTTGCAAACCTATTACGACGACGATTAACCTGTGATGTATTGGGATTATTGGACTCTGACTAATTTTGATATTTCATTTATTTTCAGAGCATTTAATCAAATTAACTAGGTATTAAATGAGTAATAGCTTAAATATAAATATGTTAGCTATGGCTATGGAAAACTTTTACCCTTTTACCATACCCATTGTTTGACTACAACCTACGTAGATTTTAGTCCGAAATTTTTGAATCCTTAATTCAAAAATGGCCGGAACGGATTTTGGTATCCCCAAAGCAGCTTCTCTCAGTTTTCCATTTTTTGCAATATGAAGAACTAAAACGAACTACGTTCTGGTTCTTTTAAATTGGTACACTGGTAACGGTGGACTTTTTTGTTGAATTTTAATCATATCATGCAATGAGCCAGATATGAATACGCTTAAATAAAGACTTACATAATAATGTATATCTGTGTCTCCGCTCTGAAATTACCATTTAATTCATTGATTGCCATTGCCACGCATGATAAACGGATAGGTAGGTGATCGATTTTTGTAATGATGCGTGAATGCGTGGATGTTTTAACTGCATGTTATATTACGGCTCCTACTGATTTTCACTTTTTTTTTTTTTCTGGTGGGAAATCATCAAATGTCAGTAAGAGTCTGACACTCCCTCCCGCTCTGGGTGGAGCGGAAGGGAGTGTCAGACTCTTACTGACTAAAACCCACCCATGTTCCTTCCTTCGCCCTTTATGTTCCGGGGTAGCGGTAACCCTTTCGGACAATCCCGCTGACCCGGCAGGCTTCGGCCCTAAGGGGCCCCTCGGATTATGCTGACATCTCTTTGAGGCGCGCGTGGAACACTTACGCGCCGTCCGGCACGGGCCTGGTCCTGATCGGGCGGTGAGCTACCCATTGCTCTCCGCCCGCAGGCCCGCACCTACGGTGGCCGGTAGTCGTCACGCGACTCCCGACGCCTGGAGCGTCTCCCGCGGCGGCTGGGACGGGAGGCTCTCTCCCTCATCCGTCCCGCCACCTCCTTCGCTAGCATGACTGCTTCGCAGAAGGAGGCGACTGCCTCCCACTCCCTCTCGCTCCGGACCATGGCTTGCACCAGGGCCGGGCGCGAGAGGTCGCCGCCGCTGCCGATCGCCTCTACGAGGACACGGCGGTGCTCCGCCCAAGCGGGGCAGACCTCCACCGTGTGCTCCACCGTGTCCTCTGGGCGATTCTGGCAATGGTGACACCCGGGCGTTTCCTCCCGCCTAATGATGTGCAGGAACCTCCCGAAACTTCCGTGTCCGGTGAGGACCTGCGTCAGGCGGTAGGTGAGGGCGCCGTGGCGCCTCTCTAGCCACTCCTCAAAGAGGGGTCTTATCGCCGCTATCGCGGCATGCCCTACTGATTTTCACTTAAATAATGTAAAGTGAAAAAAACAATTCACTTCAACTACTTACGTATGCAAACGAATAAAAAGTAGATGGTGAAACGTAGGTACACTGCCTAGATAGTGAAATTGACGGTGATAAGCGACAAAACAATAATTAACCCATGGAACTTATGTACTTAATACCTACCTATAACTAATTAGGAGAAATCTCAAAATGATAAAAAAAGCAGATGAGAGTGTATTTAGTTTAATGAGTAAACATTTAAAATTAATTTCATGTTATTACGTAAGAGAAACAATGTTTGATGATGTATTCGGTGAATTAATTAATTGGCCAATTTATTATGCAATGTTCAAAAGTAGTCTCGAATAATTGAAGAAGGATTCAGTTGAACCATCCGCGTACTGAGAATTACTCGTAAAATAGCTCAATTAATGTTTTTCCCGATCGGATGAATCCACGAATTCATTGCAAACGGACAATGATAAAATTCGATTTTGAACAGAGCTCCAGTTGTCACATCTGATCTACGAGTATGTGTACAAATGCACGCAGATTGAATGTGACAGCCGGTCCTCTGTTGCACATACGCATTAGTGCGAAAAAGCTTTTACGGAATTCCATTGCAAGAGCTTCGTCATCCCTGTCAGGTAGGTTTTTGTGTAGAGGTTTAAAGCTGAAAAAAATGTGACTATGGAAAGAATATGTCGGTATTCAATCAACTTGTACGTCTCTCACATAAAAATGTTAACGTGAGAACTGAACCTACAATTTAAATAGAATTAACTACATTTTGCAAAATCAACTGAACTAATTAGTAATGCGGTTTTCGAATGTAGCTATTTATGCAAGAATACTTACTTTATAATAAGGCGTTCTCATCTCGTCGACTTTAAAGAAAATTTAATAAGAGCACCTGCTTTTCATTTTTGAAAACATAATGATAGTAAGTAAAGTATGTTGTTTTCATAATAATGATATCTAATCACTAGGTAATCACCAGCTAAAGCACTAGGAAGTGGTGAAGGGCGGGCGTTTTGGGGGACTGTCTTTTGTAACTTTGACGTTCGAAAAGTGCTGATTCTCAGCCTAATTTGAATAAATGACTTTTGATTTTGATTTTTGATTTAATAATAATAAAAAAATTACGATTGTTGGAACAAAGCTAATAACATCGTAATCTACTTGCAATAATCAACTGGTTAATCTTCGCTCAGTCTAGTCTTTGGCTCGTTTTATACGTGGTACCTACGTAACCGGCTTGTTTGCTAAAAGGAAATTATTTTCGTAGAAAATATGCACATTGTTGTTATGCATATAGTTGCACATTGTGAGATTGCAAATATCGTAATGGTAAAACGATTGGACTTGACTACGGTATATTTTCGTTAGTGTTTTATAATTTAAGCCAGTAATTAGACGCATAAATAATTTTCTTAGATGTGTCAAACAATCTGAAGGTTGGTAATCAAAGTATGAAAAGGATGGTGTCGGTAAAAGTGTAACTTGCTAAACTCGACAACTATGAGCAATCACTGAGACATGGGATAACAGTTTTTGTATAACGTTTCTGCTGATAGTCACTCTACATACAGTAGGTATCCTAAATATCTTTGAGTATTAAACCCAAAATAAGGATAAAAATTGGTATTTTATAATTACATACGTTATACACGTATGTTATATTTCGAGATGATTGAAGAAGATATTCCGAAATTTCTCGATTTTCCAACAAAGTAAGTAGGTACTCAAATGTGGGAAAATTCCATCACCGACTTTTTCTCGCTCGAGGTATGGCTTATATTTAGACGCCATGCAATAAGTTAACTACGCATAAATAGTTATAGTACCTATTTATGTTCTTATTCCATTACTATATTCCCGGTTCGCGTAAAGCAGTAATTCAATCCACACCTAATAATTGAATGGTATATGTTAGGTACCGTACAATTATGAACATCGTTAGTTTTATAATATATCTCGCGAGATTATAAACCATCGAAGAATTGTAACCTGCAACAAACCATTTACAATTTAACGCATTATTTTTCGATAGTTTATAATCTGTCCATGGCAAACCGATAAATTGTGACCAGTTCACAATTTATCGGTTTGCCATGGACAGATTATAGTATATCGAAAAAAAATAAACTTGCATGTGACGGATCGCACCTTGCGCTAACACTAAATAGTCAAGTAACTGCAACGAACTTGGAAGTAACGCTCACCGGCCGCTGCATCGGCATCGCTCGCTTCGCCCGCACAGCTCACGCGCGGTCACAGTTCTAACCTAACCTAACCCATTCTGTTGGGGTACCCTGGTTTAGTAACTGCGACCAATTCGGATACCGCCAAGACCGACAAATCAGGGACGGTTATAATTTTACGGGTGATAAAATCGGACAGATTTTAAACCCTGCTGGTACGTGCAGGTTCGTTCGTTCGTCGACGGTTTGACATGGATAGATTATAAACTATCGAAATATCTATCGTTATATTGGAAGCAGTACGGTACAATTCACCATTTATCAACGGTTTACAATCTCGCGAGGTAGATTTTTAAAGTAAAGGTGTTTAAAATCATATGGTGACATATACATTGTCGAATCAAACATGAACTCACGTTATTTAAAAACGCTTTCAACTTTTCAAATAATTTGAACTACTTATCTACCTATCGAAATCGATTTAAGTTAGTTTTCGATATACCTACTTAATAAAAAGCTACGACTTATCAGTTATCCGTTTTAGCCTGGAAAAATAAAGTGCCGTATTTTCTACTTCCAAGCTAAAAATAACAAGTTCGATATATGAGCCCGTATTTCGTAATTTCAAGAACCTTATTTCAGTACATGTAGATAATAATGCGTCAACATATTTTGTTAGACAGCATTCATCATTTCGCCATCGTAAAAATTGCTAACTGGTAGTGTACTATTGCAGAACCATAGTAGTGAAGCTGATATTTCCCCAGAGGGTTGTGTTTGCCTACAATGTGGAAAACGCAGTGTAACAATAAAGCCTATTCACAGAGGTTTAGTAATATGTCCTCATAAGCATTGAGGTATCTAAACGGATTAAGGAGATTCATTCCGAAAACAATAATGCCCAGACGCTCAGTAGAATACAAGGAATTCCCCTAATCGGTATACGAAATTGTACCTACGTGTTTACGATACATTTACAAAGATAACGATTTCGATTCATCCCTCGCTCAACCACTTAGTAAAGGGCTTTATTTGAAAAATAACAATAGTTAGTGCGAGGAAAAATATCTCTTACAAAGTGGTCAGCTCACTGGGTTCGGCGTGTTGGGCTTTCCTTTCACTCTCTCACATAAAAATAGATGACCAAAATAACACTTCTAGGTAATGAACTGAAATAACTATATATATAACTAAAAATAAACTAAAAATAACTAGATATATAAAATAGAGAGGATTGAACAGTTGAGTTCCTGATTTATTTTAAATAGTATCTGAAGTAGTTATTACTTAAAGTAAAAGGGTTTCGTTGTAAAAAAAAAAGTACAATTTGCAGGATGGCACGTTGACCTTTCTAGTAATTCATTTTCCAGCAGGCGCACTCGACCATTGATTTATTTACCGACACGCCTATATTTTGTCTGGCGGAGGGATATTAAAGTTGAACGCACTTCATGCCCCACCTTTCATAGATATGAACATTCTTTTAAGTTTTTGAATTGCTTTCTGATACAAAATATTGGTTTTAAATTGTTGTTACGAACTATCTAAATCTGATCAAATTCAAACCCGTGTCTCATCGATTTGTGTAATTATGTAGTCTACTTAGTGACAATGACTTTGTGGGAAAGTTATGTATGTTTATTTTCTGTCAATTCTTAATCAGTGAAACTAAACCTACGTTTCCTCTATATCTAGCTCTACTTCCACTTGTCTGGCTGTTGTTTTTGTGAGGTTGTGAGAATCTTATTATTCGAATATAATTTTCAATCCATCCATTTTTCCACCTAACATATCAATAACTCTGTAACCAGCCGCTAGTCCCTTGCGGTCGAGCAAAAAGTCAACGCGTACACTTTTATCAATTACATTTAGGTAACATATGTTATTTTGGTAAAGGAATGTTGATATTTCGTCCCACAAGACCCATTGTCGTGTAAGTAGGGTAGTAGTATCGATCGCGCAACTCAGTTATTGTCGTAGTTATCGTTTTTCCTGAGTCACGTATGCTCCAGGGCATACTCTTGGGACAGAATTAGCCATTCGCGATCCAAGCAATTTTTGTAATACTAAAGGGCGGACAATAATTTATGATGCTTTTGATAATATTACAAAATTTCACGATCTATAATCCTGTTCCTCGAGGTCTATGAGGATATTAAGGCTGGCAAGTCGGATCTTATTAGATGATTGAATGATGGAAACGTTGAAGATGCTTTTGCAAATTATATGAAGTTATTTTGCTTTGTTGTGAGAGCGATGTTTAATGAAGTGCTTGACAAAAATTCGTTACAGTATTTTTCCTTTGGTCTCGAGCACAATGATTGATTAGGTAAAAGAATCTCCCGTGCCCGTATGAAAGACGTAAGTGAAAAAAGTATATCATATTTATATCCTCCCATGCCGACGTATTTAGAAAATAAAAGACCTGTGCCTACTGCTTTGAAAACTGCGGTACTTCAAAGAAAGGTATTCATGATCCTGTTATTACAAAATTGACTTTGTCTGGCTTACATTAAAGCTTTTTCTGTTGTAACTATGAATAAATACATCCACGTAACTATTTGTTAGGATTCTTCAGGAAAACAGCATAGTTTTCTTGTTGCAAAACCTCTACTTAACCAGATCTACGAGCACCGCTTTATAAATTCAAATATTATGTATGTATGTGACACACATGACCAAACCTGATATAAAAGAGTACCCTTACATCTTGCAAGAATCCACCACCACTCTTGAAATTATTGAAGCCGGATTTTATTTTACTTTATTCAATATGAATGTTTCCGCAAAAGGCCAGAGTAGGAAATTGCTAAAGATTGTGCATCATGTCATTCAATTTCTTGGTTGCTGTTGTAAAAGGTTCATGTGCAGTTTTATTTTTGTAGACGTCCCCTTAGCGTACTGTTTGCCTTCTATTGAGCTCCTGTATGAAATGTGACATTTTCTGTTTGCTTTAAAACTGCAAGCCGAAAGTCGAATCGCTATTAATTTTTATATCAACAATACGTATTCAAAACAACATCAAAAACTAGGAGCCGTTAATCTGACACGGAACAATGGCGTCCAATCTCATTCGTCGGTCCGTCCCAGTCGGGATACGTCCATTTCAAATTAGTTTAACTTTGGACGGTTTGTTTATTTTTCATTTATCTGAGGCACGGAAAACGGAACCTTTACTTTGTAGAGCTCGTTGTTTCAATGTGAAATAACGGATAGATGCAATTTTTATGCAAATATTTGTACCAGATTGAAAGTTACTTTTTAAACTTACTGTAAATTTTTTGATCATGCGTTCAGTTTTAGGTCGTTCCTAGATTAAGCGTTAAGTAATTAAGACATGAATTTGGTTGAGGCTTATAAAGGTTCATAGATTTGATAACACAGATTATGTTTGCTAACTTTAGTTCCGAACGTAGAAATATTATTTGAA
Organism: Apamea monoglypha; assembly: GCA_911387795.2. NCBI lineage: Eukaryota > Metazoa > Arthropoda > Insecta > Lepidoptera > Noctuidae > Apamea > Apamea monoglypha. Next base: position 11,084,452 of record OU426918.1, read on the forward strand.
ACGTAGGTTACGTTTCACGTGTTTTCAGAGTAGCGTACCTGGAAATGAAAACACGAACCCATTACAGGATCATTTCAATTTGTATTCAACGTAAAATAGCGCCTGCGTTAATCTCAGCTACGAGTATTAAAGGCAGCACGACAATATAATGTACGTTATGCACAGTTTCGTGAGCGCATCCCGGTGCGCTTCATGCATCGGTGAGTCGGCCCGCGCGGCGTGGTACCGCCACTCAGACGGGTGGCGCGGCGCCCCGCCCCCCGGCCCGCGCCGCTCCCCCTGGGACTCCCTCCCCAGCCTTCGCCATGAAGGCAGCCTTAACGACTCCGGCTACAGGAGCAACAGGGCTGACAGCTTCGAGCAAAGGTATTATATAGTTCTACGGTGGATCTTATTTCGAATGGTTTTACGGCACAAACATCAGTTGACGACGGCGAGCAACTAAAAAAACTAAATATTTAAGTATTTTTACTTACTCCAATATATACCTCCTTTTCTTCCTTTTTTCCTTATACATTAAACAAAGTAGTAAAATGCACTGAAAACATTATCTTCAGCAGTTGGATGACATGCTGAAGATAATGTTTTATTTATTTACTTGCAAATTTCATGTAATAAATACGGCCTCAACCGAAACTCAATGTTCATTTTAACAATTTATGTCACTGAAGAAGATTGGCAGTGAAATCCGAGTCCAAATGAAGTTCTCATTACTTGCCTGTCTATCGGAACCCGGCCCGAAATGGAATGAACGGATTTTGATTCCCCTTGACAGGCCAATTTTTAATACTTAATTCATTAGGTGAAATGGAAAACGAAAAGTTTCGAATACGGCTAACTTTAACTTGTTCAGAAAGTAAAATTAATCGGTCGATTCCATACTTACCTATGTGCCGGCGACTTTTTTATGTTCGGTATTTGCATTTGATTATAGTGCCGGATTTCTGAAGGACTATTTTTTTTATTTAATCTGCTGGAATCTTATGTCAAATGATATAATTGATAACGTATGATTTGACTAAAGATTAACTTATACCTAGCACTCAAAGTTATTAATCAAACATCGAAGCATACAGATTTTTACAATTGGTATATATAATAGCTTTAGTAGTTAATATAATACATATATCTGGACAAGAGTAGGAACCAAATTATTTACAGAATTCAAAGAATTACTCAGTATAAGTACCTCAACTCGCGACTCCAACAAAATATTTGATTATTTTACAGGATCTGTCGTTGACCTACAAACAAAATTAACTTTACTCCCATAGGAAGTAAATTTTGTTTATAGGTTCATTCTCTACACAGTAAAAAAGTTTTGTAATTGTACGCAAAATCACGATTACAATACCAAAATGTTTTTGTTTACTTTAAAGTAGGCAGGCAAATATTCCTGACGACCGATGTAACTATTCAAAAAACATTTTCTAAATTCTCGCGGGAGGATGAAAATTGGAAAGTTGCCCCAAAACGTAAGCCAAAAGGTATTTCATGTTTTTTTTCAAGTAACGAGGGTCCCATGTGTCTTCATTTCCGCTGAGGATACATGACTATGTACATTTTCCACATTCTATCAAGGCTGTCTTGCCAAGTAACGTGCTGTTGACTAACTAAAAGGTCGTTTTATCATTTGATAAAAGATAAATATTTGGCAAAAGTGCCAACATCGTCAATCAAATCTGTTCTTTTTTTTCTATTTTAATTTAAAACCCCGCGCCAAAGTTCAACACAAATCCGTGAATCAAGTAAAGTTAAGAAAGGGTAAATATTAAGCTTCTGTTACAGGGGTGTTTTCGACCGCCAAGACAGCGTTCGTTCGGAATACACAAGCGATCGTGAATCTACCCGCTATGGGATTGTTCAGCAAGCTTCCATTGATAGCACCGACTCCAGGATTTGCTACTTGACATCGAGTGAGGTAAGTTACTCTATTGATTTCTCCCTCCTCCTCATCCTATTTTTTTTACTGTCTATAGCCAAGACAAGCTTATCTTAAGAAAAGGAATTTATGTATGAAGTAAGTATCTAGTTTATTGCGGACATGCCATACGTTTTATTAAATTGGTAGCATACATTTAAACATATTACGATCATTTAGTGAAGGAAACCAGATTTTAGTGTTATCTCTACATTCATCTACCATAGTTCACTTACCTTGCTAAATCTAAAGGTTGATGCTTGTAAAGATTCTCCCAAGAATAAGAAAGAGTATTGACTATATAGGTATGTCACACTATGGGCAAAGGATGAAGATCTCGGCACTCTCGTCTTTGTATTAATTTGAAGTTATGTAGTAGCCCGATAGATGTCAATTACAATACTAACTTATGTTTACCTTGAAGACCAATAGTCGGTGGACCTGAAGGCTACACCCGAGGTAACCATTTCAGAAATTACTTACGGACTAAAGAAAAGACTTAGACGGTCTAAAACTGCCAACATGGAGCGAGTAAGCGCAGAAGACTCAGTGGAAGGCAATTGCTGAATCTAAAGTAAGACAGTTGCAGGATGCTATTTTAAAGTTTATCTAAATTAATCAATCAACTCAGCCTATCACTGCTGGACATACGCCTCTCCCAGGCTGCGCCACAACACCCTGTCCTCGAATATGAAATGGTCTTATGGCTGATTCCTATAATTTACGAACCGTTATTGGATAAAAGAAACACTCTTGTATCGTTACCAATAAGGAAGCAAAGACTTCATAGCTTTGCATAGTTGACCCTCCCATATAAAAGTAGCACTGGGAAAATAAGCTTACGAATCTATTTATATGCCCCGTTTGGCAAAAAAAAAATGCTACTAATGGTAAGCAAAAGGATTCGTTTTGTTTTATAGGAACCGAGCATTAGTTAATTAAGTCAAACTAAAGGAAGGAATATACGAGTACACGTTGTGATTTTCATAACATTATTGCCGAATCGTTCCGAAATTGTATGAAATCTAATTGTGAATTCTAAGGGGTACCTACTCTAATACACGTCTTACCAAATCTATTCACGTATTTTGAAGCCAAAAGCAAATCGATTTACTGAAGCAACTTTCATATACAGTTATTCGTTTTGTTTTCACGTAGGCTAGAGGAAAGCATTATGAGAAATAATTAAAATGTATCGCTAACTTTATCAAGACCCCTCATTATCTTTATTAATTAGCTCTTCCTCCTCTCGCCCCTCTGTTAAGCAAAGGCCTTTCACTAAGTCTTCCACTACGTATTAAAGGCGCCGAATTTTTCTCTACCTTTTGCGACTTCTACATTACCACCCAAAGGTTTTCCTCGTTTATATTTTTGCCAACAGATTTTCCCGGTTTTCTTTCGTTTTGATGCAATATCTAAAAATGACACAATCTTAATAAACTAAATTCTTGATTAATTTCCGATTTATAGATACTGTACCTTCCTGTAATTTTTTCAGGAGCCTAGAAAAATTAAGTCTTAAACCTCAAAAAATCGCGATTATTTTAGATTATGGTTACATTAGCCTTCAAATCCTATAAATTATAGCTGAACGCACTTCCAAGCTTTAATAATCTCACATCACTGGGCAATCTATATGTAAAGTAGGTACCTGGCCTACTGGTTTTGAATTAATTTTATGTTTTTTGAGCCATTATGTACATAATGAAACAATACTATCTCATTTGCCTATGCTGCCCTGCCCTGATTGACGATCTCAATAAAGTTGAATTAATTTTTTTCATAACAACCTTCACTACGGCACAAAAAACTGGCCTTTTGATGAAACCCATTAGTCAAATTCATCTATGTACCAAAATTCTTTAACTGTATCTAAATATATGCAAAAAGGTGACGAAGTGTTATCTACTCAGTTAGGCGTGTAAAAGTAGCTTTTGTTCGCAAGCGATTTAATTGTAGACCTAAGATTCGCTAGTTATTTATAGCATAATGCACAAGCCAAACAAAATATAAACTAGTGATGGTCGACAGTCCGGAGGAGCGAGATCTGGGATGTTCGCCCGAGTTCGGAAGCAATCGGCGGAGCCTGCGCGGCAGGCGCGCTGCGCACTCAACTCCTCCAATCGTATCCTGAACGTAGTATTAAAAATATTATTTTGAGGTTAACTTCTCTCTAGTATTTCAATGAATTGAGGCTAATCGTGGGTTTCAAACACCTAAATTTGTTGCAAAATAGGCGTGTCGAATGTCGCGAAAGAGAACATTAAACCGAAAATTGAGACGTTTTGTGTGTGTAAATACAAAGCTTTTACTGTCAAGTGCACGGACAAAGAATAGTTGCGTCGTCCTCGCTACGTTTAGCTGCGATACTCAGTTGTAATTTCATGGTTGTTATAGTTAAACTAAAAAGCGAATGAAACTATTGTGAAAATACGTAAATTATCTATAAACATATCCTACGTGTTAAAGTGAAGTCAATTCAAAGGCCTACCTACGTACGAGTGAATTGTTGACTTATATGAATGTTCCATTTCCATTAACAATAAGGAGATATTTAATATAATTAAATATATTACATGTTGCTAATTAAGTAGAGTTCCTGCCTGTATATCGCTTGATCCACCTGTGATATTTCGTCTTCGTAATGAATGTTAACCTCTGTGTGTAGGTGTTTTCTAAAGCTGCCAATTCTAAGTAAATATTCTATTGTAACTCATAGAGTGTTCAATGTTATTTTGTTTATATTGTAAAAATCAATCATAAATTTATATAAATAACTCAGACTCGTAAATATTTACTGTTGTTAGAAGTAATATAAATATAAACAAACAAAAAGTAGACTTACTTCAAGACAATTGCTACGACATTGAATAATATATAATGTTTGTACTATAACTTGCATGGGGGCCATCAAATCTAAGAATGCTGTATTCTTGAAGGTATATTTTTTAGTAATAATACATACATATTTTAGAAAAATCTTTTTGAAACTCTCAGCATAAATCAACAAGATGCAATTTCAATTAACGTGTTCACATGTTTTAGAAACTATCATAAGACTCCTGTGTTGTGAGCTAAGCATACAATTTCACTTGATACTAAGAAAACTGCTTGTCATAAAAATAACTATTCAACCAGCAATATTCAGAATTGTCTAATTGGCTACTTGATTCATTTTTTTTTGTTGTGCCTATTTATTTATCTCAAACAATTGAATACAACTTTACCATTAGATCCATAAATATAAAGATGTACATATGATATGTTGCTTAAAAATGAAAATCCTCGTTCCTACACTTTTCTTAGGGAAAGGCAAGGTTTATTTTAGTTTGTTTGTTGAGCCACCCTCTCTATTTCACTGTAATGGGATACTGAAGGCCTAATGTTTATTCTTGAACGCGGCCGCGAAGGTACGGCCACTGTAAATTGTGTCAAGGTCGAGTTTCTATTGATCCCCTTCTTTCGTAGCGAGAGCCAGCCCGTCCCATGTGTTTTCCGGTTTATACATTCTGATGTGTATAATTATTTCAAGACCCAGCGGACAAATTGAATAAAAAAGGGTTGGATACTTGGAAGTGATTTTTTATTGCACAAGATCTTTTTTGTTCTTAATGTTCATTATACGTTTTTTATTTGGACCCCTATTATTTTTTATTCCTTTTATTTTAAAAGCCTTGACAATTTATTATCTGCTTTATTATACCTACTTATATGGAGCCTTTTAGGAAATATTCTAAACGGCTGCATCTATATGTGTAATAATTGTTGCCTGTAAACAAGCAGGTACCTAATAAGTATCTAATAAACAGCAACAGAAATCTCTATAAATGTACAAAGTAATAAAACAAAAACTTTTAGTTTACAATCAGCTTCATGAAACAAAATATATAACTTATTGGTGTTAGAGTGGACTTACTTTCTTCGTTAGTTATTTTTGTGGTTGTTGCATTTTTTTTTATTTAGCATTCGCTTCATTTTTATTATACGATACATATTGAGTGGACCTTTCAGAAAATAAATAGTCACTGCTCAGGTACCAACCACATTTTTGGAGTTCTCAATGAAAGGTGTTCATTTTAAAAGTCCCTTTGAACATTCTGAAAAGTTATAGCTGGTCACTTGTGTTGCCCAATTTTAAGCGGTACACACGGAGTAATTATGTTGTTGAGCCATAATTCATCAACGGTTTTATAATTTTCACGAATTGTTGAAAATTAATTAAAATGCGAACTGTTTAAATGCTCAATTTTGTTTCTTTATTTTCCTAAATAAGCCTCTTATTTACCCAGTAATAAATATTCCAAGATTCTAATCCATTGCTCATAAAACAGCGTAGTTTCGCTTTTTCCTTTAGTCAAATCATAAAACAGTAGATGCCATTATTCATGCAACATAAATAGCACAAGAATGATAGCAAAAACATTTATAAGTGCCTTTATGGCAAATATGAAACATTTTTCGCTAGTGACTAAATAAATGACTGAGAAAACAGCTCAACATGATGTATATCCGCAGGAAACATGTAATACGTTGAAGACAGGTTATATATCGTAGGTAACGCAAACCCCATTTGTTGTGAAAGCTTTTAGAGGTGGCCATAAACCTACAGCGTTTTTCTTTTTACAAAAATTATATCAAGTTTGATATTTCCATAGGAAATTAACCCTCAAAGATGATTGTAAATGTAGATTAATTTATTAATAATAACTTTTTTGTTACAGGTAAGTCACTTTTAATTTATTTCTCCTGTACTCAACATTGCGGTAAGTAATTAGTTATAATAATTAGTTAGGGGAATGAAAATTTATGAAGATGAAAAAGTTTGATATTTTAATTGACACGGAAACTTTCTGTTAAATTTTGGGATCACATGGCAGTTTCTTACTGCATTTGTTTTTTACAGTATCAACCATGGAATATCTATGGTATGAACAGTGGGTTTTTGACGAGTGTGTGATGCCCACTTTTTCCGTAAAGTATCTTACTGACCACCACCGAGTGAGCGGAGAGTTTCAGACTAACGAGGGGTAACGATTGCAAAGTATAATTTTGAGTTTCATAGCATGGATTGATGAAGAAAAAGAAGACACTTTGAAAGGATTAAAAAAATGGACATTTACGCCATTGCTTATTCAGAATGTTATATTATAAAAATGGTTTTACAGCTTGACAAATTAACTGGATTGATTGTTTAGCAGGGTTTCCTTTTTAGCTTTCTTGTTGGAAATGTTTATTAGGTCATAAAGCCAGTCCTTATGTTAATAAGCAGGCCAAACCTTCGTAAAACTTTTGAAAAACAACCATTTTTTAAATATCAATTCATTCGTGAACACAATTTACTAAAACCCACAAAGTAATTTAATTACTAACATCGAAAACCAAATCAAAACACTGACCTAACTAACTCAATTTTGCAAGTAGAGCTCTGAACTGCAAAAACACAGGTCACCCATAACGTAATAGCTCAATAACTTTAATAATGCTGTTATCATCATTTTAGGATATATACAACCATAAAATCAAGTTAAAACCCTACTATAGGCATTATTCCTGTAAGCTTACCCTGTGGAGTAACTACAAACATTTCGGAAATTGCTTTCTCAGTGTAATTGCAGTGATAGAAGAAAAAAACATAGCTCTTTCCTTTCCCAAATACGGTCCGTATAAAAATACATTTCAGAGCCATACCCCAAAAGTGGCCCGTCTGATATTGTTGCTATTTATTTTATACCTACCCCACGGCAACTACTGTAAAATACGTTCTCCCCTTTTTCCTTGCCCGTAGGTTTCAAGTACGGTTAAAGCCAATTTTTATAGAGTTGGAGCCATTAAAATTAAATCGTAAGTTACAATGTAGGTACTCTTCCTACCTACTCATATCTACATGTAGTAACTTAGTACAGTAATGTTAACTTAAGTGATATCCGTTTGACGAAATATCGATGGAAATCTGACAAAGAGATTGTGATAAAAACTTTACAGAGGGTTTTACAGTCAAAATTATTTTGTACGAATATAAGAGTCGTGAAAAGTTAGGAATAAAAGAGTACCCACCATTTGATTGTTAAGTAGGTTGGTCAATGTATCGTTATAATCTATGGTTAACCTGTAGCTTTATGGTTGACAAGTAGGTATATATAATTGTTCGGTAAAACTAGTTTAAATTCAGAAACGAAGCTCGTATACAAGAGATTGTAGTATCGATCGTACCGGCCGTCATTATTCCGTAATTGAATAGCCTGGACAGTCTCTCAAAATTCTTGCGAAACGGACGTTTCGTTGGAAATCAAATTGAGAACACGTCGTGTACTGGCCATGTCAGGTCTTGTTGCAGGCCGATGGCCCTCGGTCGCCTCGGTCGCTCGCATCGATGTCGCATCAAGCTCTGCTCCGCTACGCTTGCTACGTGCATCGGCCAATGCACGTAGCAAGCGACGTGGTAGCGGGCCGCGCGCGGGGCGGGCGCGTGACGCGCGGGGGACTGTAAAGCCTTACGCCTGCGCCCTGCCGCCAGCGCCATTTATCCTCTTGTAATATACTCTTGGTTCGTTTGCTAGGTCAATTATCTTTAACGTATTGAAGCTAGGATGGAACGTATTATAGTTACAGGTTGCTATAAATAAATCTTGATTTAGCTACAGTTTCACATGAAAGGTAAGCTTCGTGCATGCAATAATCGTTTACCTTTTAATGGGATCAATAAATGTTGGTATGTACTTACGTCGTTAATCGCATTTGTTCATAAAAGCTTACCTACTCATTTATAATATCGTCCGATAAATTTTGAAAAGGTAGGAGGTTCATTAAATCGATTGCGATGCTCAGCCAGACAAGCAATCATAATTTATGATTAATTAACTTTGCTTGTTCACCGCGTGATTTTCCAACTTCCTCGAAAATACAGATAGACGATGGAAATGTTAGCTACTAATTATTCTAACTGATTAAATTTGAATGTGTTTTGAAGCTGTTGCGTAATGGGGAAATAAATTAATTAATTATTTTAACTTAACTACGTTTTTACGCAACTTCCCCAGAGCATTTCTTTATGGAAAAGGATAAACTTAGTTATTTACAATACCTACTTCTATGACAAAATACGTTCTCCCTTTAGCACGTGTGAAACACATAAAAAATAATAGGGTGTGAGGTCCAGGCGTCCAGCAGGCTTCGGGGGGAGATGCTCTGATGACATTTTGTTTGCTAATGATTGATCGCTGGACAATTACGTATGATGGAGAATATTTATATAGCAAACAAGCTAAATAATTCTAAAATAAATCTACCACATTGAAGAACAATAAAAGCTGTAATTTTTGTAAGAACTTTTCTCTTTTTCTTCTCAGAAAATACTTAAGAAAACTTAGTATATGATACACTCATGACTCGGTAACGCCTAGATTGTTGTGCCGTAACGTTTACTTACCGCTAATGTTATTAGTTTCCCACCGCGTGTTTTACAATGAAAGTAACTCGTCTATATTACCGCGCATTTACCAATGTCTCACAAACTAATTAACTACCTACTTGCACGAAATAGGTGCGATATTTTCTTGCTCTCCAATACCAATGTAATATATTACTGGGAGAATACCTAATCAGTAGGATTATAGTACCCTTTTCAACCCAATACAGGTACAATGACTGTGAATATATGTATTAAAAGGTCGACCGTTTCCATGCCTCCGCTAAATAAAACAAAAAATATATTCAATAGGAGTTCATGTAGGCACGAATTCCATTTACTGCTTGTGAAGACCCACAGTTTGAATCTAAATGAAAGTGTTGAGCTGCTGAAAGATTGACGAGAAGAATCTGTAATCAACGCAGAGTGCAATATTCCCAAGAAAACTATCGACATTATTTAGGTAATCGATAGTATATCATTCACTTTGTTTCACAATTTAACAGCCAGTTTTATTATACATATTCTTGAAAATATTTGATTATTATATCTTCAAATTATTTTATTGTTTTATAATAACATAATAAAAGACAAACGATATCTTGAATAATTATGTGACTTTGGCAGATCAGACAAAAACTTGCTTTCGAACAAGAAGTTAAATAGTATCGATTACGATAACTACAATAGATCTAACCCTAACCTACCTCCCACCGCATACCTCGGGTAGCATCATACTAAAGCCCACTCATAATCTGAGCAGGTAAGTTGGTTTGGTGATAGCACTAAACCTTACCTCCAAGATTATGACATTAACCATTCCGTCGTCCCCTGGGTCGTTTGTTTTGCAAGTCTACGAGTACGCCGAAGTTTGCAGAGTCAATGAGTGGCCGCTTACCGAGCAGGTATTATTAATGCTAATTAAGTCGATGTTTTATAACATGACATGTTTTCATACAGTTATTTGTTTGTGAGATTGTAATTAAAACTTAGAAGCCAATTATATAAGATTTCGTTTAGAAACGGTATGAAAATGTCAAGAAAAGGCAATGAAGTATAATTATTTAGTATTATGTATTTCCTTGTCTTGTAAGGTTTGTTGGTTGTGAGTGAACATGTGAACAATGAAAAGTAACCTCTATTAAAAATTAGTAAAGTTTCAAGATACCTATTTATTATAAGTAGCTACTTATTAGTATATAGATATTTAAACCTTACCATAGTCTTCCCGTCATAACAAGGGTGTGTTAAACAAATGTTACAGTAAACTTCATTATACGTAAGTCATATAAGATGTAAACAGTATCAAAACAACATGAATAAATACTTAAAGTTGTGAATTAGGAAGAAGGCGCTGAGAGCCCCCTCGCCGCGGTTCCCATCCCCAGACACATTATTATTTGCTTCAATACACAATCCGCTATCAAAACGTAAAAATTGCCTCGAGGTAACTTATTTTCGTAGTTTTACGCTCCGCTAACGAATATTAAAAATGATGGACGACTATCTATCACTAACGGACCGTACTTCGCTGTTGATATTAACGAAATATACGGGCGACATCAAAGCGGAAAAAAATGATATCAATCAATAATATCCCATGGCGTGCGTGATTAGTAGAATCACACACAGAGTAAATAACCGCTGGAAGTGCATTCACCTCATGTACTAGATGTAGATATAAAGCGCACGTTTTATGTCTTTTTACTTCTTCAGAGTAACACGAAGATGGCAAGAATATTTTCCGCGTGGGAAAACTCGTAGCGAAGCGTGACAGGCGCGCGATAACGTTCTGCTATGTTGTACTCTAATTAGATTAAGCCGGCACTGAGCAAAACTTGGTCTGCATTATTCTATTTACTTAGCCTATATCTTAGTCTATTTAAATAAGGAAATCTACATTTACAATGTTACTTACTTATACGCTTGTAAATTAAAATAATCAAATAAAGAGTAAAGTAAGTGTACTGATTTGACTGCCACTCATAAATACGCCATTTTCAATTTCGACGTAATAACTAATAAAGTTAAGCTTTTTATAACTTAAATGCAATATAATAATTTTTGACAATGTTGAGTTGTATGAATCTTCCTTATCAATTTCTTTTTGTATAAAATGTCATGTAAACTCCAACCAGATTCATGAAAATCCCAAAAACCTTTAAACTGGATTTATGACCATCCTTATTATTGTTCTCTACAATAATTGAATTAATCTCTTTATCAATGTCAACACTTATCGAGAAATATCCGTTAATTTTAGTAGAATTAAATTTAAACAGTGAGTTGTTATATCGTGTGGTAGGCGGGCAGAGCGGGGCACATGGGCGCCGCCCGCCCGCAGGCGCGCTTGCTCCGAGAGCGCCCGAGGACTTACGATCGTTTCATTCCGAATCGTAACGAAGTTCGACGATCGCGACCACCCTCCGTTGACGCGTGCTGGCTCCAGTCGCAGCGAGGGCCGCCAGGGCGTTGGAGCGGCTCTGTGTGTGCCTAGTGCTTGGTTATGTAACTCAAAAAACTTATTTATTTATTAACTTAAACAAATCGACTCGTGACTTGATTGTAGGCGTGCCGATAAAAAATGGTTAAATAAATAAATATTAATGTTCGTGCGCTCCATTTACGTATTGTGTGCAAAGTGATGTGTACGCCTATCCTCGAAGCGATTGAAAGTCTGTACAGGTTTATCGTTTGCTTAAAAATATTCGATTGCACCGCACCTAGTGCACACATGTTTTAAACAGAACACATAAAAAATGTTTAAACCATTTGTGATTATTTGAAGTGTGATATTTAAGGCAGTTGTTCTAAATTTTCTCAAAAAATAATATTGTTGTTGAAGGATTATAAATATGAAACGTGACGAACGTCAGGTGAATATTGGAACAGCGTAACTTATTGATACTTTACTGAACAAGGCAACAGAAATATATGTAGATGGCAGGTCACGCTTGTCGTTGTTGTTCCAATTAAAAGAACAAATAGAATCAAACCAAACTGAATTTGGCGCAATGCAGGGCGCTTGGATGGAAACGTCCACGAGTTGCGGTGACTCATTCCGAATCCATAATTGCTTAGTGGATTCAACATTCAATGCAATCTCAATCACACGCGAGCATTGTACACAAACTGACTATTTCGGCAATATATCTAATTCCTTTCATACGATGTAACATTATATAGAAAAGCTTTTATCTTAGATTTTGTGTTTACCGATTTTCCCGTCGGAACGGGGAGAAAAGAACTGCAATACTGTATATATTTGAATACGATACAAACAAAGCCGCTTATAATTTTTAATATGAGCTCAATGTAGAAGCAAAAGAAGATCCAATAAAACATGACATTTTCTATTTTCAATATTTCATATCGCGCTCGGGTTGAAAGGTAATGCAAGCGAGATACGATTTGCGGTATTGTCAATGCTAAGTTGGTATTTCGACTTCTACTATTGTCGACGACAGACGTTTAATATTACGTTTGTTTTTCTACTTAGCGATAGCTACTACCTGCTCGATATTTAATTGCTTTTCAGCTATATCGTTTGGAAATTCGTTCTAAGTGTGGAAAATTAGCTTAAAAGAATCTAGAACACATCTTTGAAAAATCTTATCATTGTTTATCCTGTTCAGTGGCAAATACTAAATATTAATATCAGTCTGAAACAAGATGGTTCTGCAGCCAGAGCTTTGTCTATCAATTATTCAAAAACTTTTTGCTTAAATGGATTCGGTAATAACAAAAATAGCAAACAGAAGATAACGGCTTAACGAGGGCAATTTATCAGATCTAATTGGAGATTAAATTCCATTACTTTATCGCTTTGCGTTATTTTCAAGTGATTTGTTGCAATTGCTTTTACCGTTAAACGTACAAATGAATTCCGACCGATGTGTTAACTATGTGTCGTATGAAAATAATTTTAATCATAAAACAGACTTTACCTTTGTCAGGTTTTTCAAAATTGATTCAGTAACTACTTTTCTATTTATTAGGTTTTAATCAAGAATCAAATATCGTATTTCATTTGCGTCTTTGGAGAGACATACGGTCGCCAAAGTGTAATAGATAGTATAATACACACTAGTATTATCAGGTGTACGTAATGAGCTATCCTTGGAAAAATCATCAACAGATTTTTTTTCTATTTGTACGTTTGCCGAGCTAGGTCGGTGGATGAGTGATCCGTACATACCGAGGTTCCAAGTTAAGAAGTTGGTCCCGGCTGCCAGTCGTTACGGACAGTCAAAAGCCCGACAGTTTGACAACCAGACCTGCCACGGGGTTTCGTATTACCCAGTAACTGGGTTATGGAGGTCAGATAGGCAATCGCTCCATGTAAAATACTGGTACTCAGATGCATCCGGCTAGACTGGAAGGCAATTTCTTAATAAGTTCATAACTAAACTTTTATTAATTTAGACTCGGATAAGAAAATATATAATTTGTTGACTTGACACTACCACCGTGTATATAATCATAATATAACACACAGACAGATAAATCATATAATAATATGTCATATTTTTAGTATTCAATTTATAAAATGGCCCAGTAGCCCATCGCCATACGGGATGTCGCTTTGCTGTGGTGTGTCACGCCCTACTTCACTTGGAAAAGTTCGCGCCAGCTATTAGCGTAATTAAAACGCTACCAAACTACAAAAAGATTCATCATTACGATGCCGTGATTACGTCCAACTTATATTTTGTTAAGAGAAAAGCTTACAGATTCGCTACCTCGAAAAATTTCGTCTTGGTTACTTAGCAAGTACAAAACTGAAGTTATAATTAAAAAGAAAGTTTTTGTTACTTAACGTGTACATTTTTTTCTCTTCTGATATATTGCCTGACCAATGTTGGAATAAAACTAACTACGACAAGATTCCACAAAATGGTATACAAATATCTGGTTAACAATTATTCTGACAGCTTGTTAACGTCTCTGCCGGGAACAAGCCACTTCAAACGCAGAACGTTTTATCGGATTTCTATTATAAACGCCTACCTATTTACTTATCATTCTATGCTTTCCATATTCTCTCATAAATCTGTCGTACCAACCGCGAGGACACTAAATCTTTTAGGTACTACCACCTAGCTTTATTAAATCTTAAGTCATGGAAATGCAGAAGTTTTGATGATTGTTACTCAATCAGACCGTTAAGGTTGCACTTTAGGTGTTAGCCTGGACTTTCATTCATTGGAGAACAGAGCTTTTTCTACATCTTGTGTATACATAAACGACATGCATATGTAACATAAACTTAAAGCTGTTTCACACGCAAACAACTTCAACTAGCCCAATTCTGTAGAATTACTGGCCTTCATATCACACTTCCTCTCATTAACACTCTTTCTATTACAAACTAAACCGAAAATGACAAAATAATACAGACGATTAAAGATAGCATGACGTGTATCTGTATTACAAAACTTTGAACATAGTGCTTAGTGAAAATATTTGAAGTTTGAATCGTGAAGCGATTCCGATCAATCTTCAAAATGACTTTAAAAAGAATTAAAGTACATTAATAATGTTCGCAATAACATAATAGAAAAATTAAAAATTGTGGAGTAGGTGGACGCAAAGAATAGCGGAGTGTGGTGGACGCGTGATGAGGTGACGCTCGCGCGCCGGCCGCTGACGCCGCTCCTTGCCAATGATGGTGGAGACGCACCGCGCGCCGCCGCCTCGATGTGCGCGCGCGCTCGAGCCTCGCACCAAACCCGCCTCAGCCTCGGCGCCGCCTTCGCTGGCCGGCAGCGGAACTGTCATGCACTTGCGGAGACGCCGACACAAGACTGTTCACTTCGGCGAAAATTTGTTGATGCAAGTTTGCGCTGACCGCGCCCATCTAGCAGCGCTTGGAGCGAGGGTTCCCGATGTTTCGTTTTGCCACAAAGCGCATACAGGACTTGGTAAAGGCGATGCCCGCTTTTGCTGTGTTGCCCATCATTGCTGTCTAGCCGCAGGAGCTCTTGTAGCGTTAACGTCGAGCGGTCGACCCAAACCACGCAGAGAGCGCAGTGTTGATTCGCATTCTAGCGGTGGTGAAACTGGGGATAGAGGAGACGGCGGTGGCAGCAGTTCAGTGACGGAGGAGCCAAAACGCAAATCTAAACATCATCACCACCACCACCACCATCACCATAAAATTCACAGCTGTCCCTATCACGATGTCGCGCCACCGCCCGAAGATGAGCCCGATGAAAAGGCCATTGTTCCAAAAAAAACCGTTTCGCCTTATCTCTATATACCTAGTAAGTTAGAGCCCAATGTGCAACAGTTATTTAGCTTTATAGAGAGCGTACTGAGTGCCTGGGCAGCTGAAGAGGGTCTCACGAGCACAGGTGAATATTCAGAGCCAGATGAAAGCATGGTGCGTAGGCGTAAGCTGAACAAGTACAAGAAACGCACTGATGTGCTCAACATAAGGCGCATCGTGTATGATGTATCAATTCTGCGTGGAACACGACTGCTTGGCAATGTAAGATTTCGACATTATCATTGGAAAGGAACGGCACAAACCTGCAATGAAGCATTTCTCAGGAAGGTGAGATATTAGGTCCATTTCAAAATTAACATCAAAATTACTTTTATCATAAATATACTTATATAACGTATAATGGTTCGTATTGTAATAAATAACAAAGTTGAAAGTAAGACGTAACAATAGGGCTGAGAAGAAAATACGGAGAAGATACCTAACATTTTGACCTTATTTTAGTTTCCTCTTAGTGGAAACTGCAATTTCCTTTTTGCTAATGAGGGCTTTTATTTTCTTTACTCTATTTGAGCTATAAGGCTTTGTGGGTATTGTTTCTTTTACATTAATCAGTATTTTTTGTTCTTTGTTCATACATATTCATTTTAAGTAAACTTTACACAATATAACAATAACTCTTAAATGTCATAAAGAATATTTTTTATGAAATGTGTTTACATGGAAAATCTTCAAGCAAGGAGTCCTGGCAAATCAATGGTCTATGGTGTCCGTAGTGAATGTGCTGACGTTAATTCTTCGTGTATTGTTAATTTATTTATAATAAAACTTTGCTCTTCTCTATTTATTGTCATTATTATAATTAAGTTCTTAAAAATATGTAGGTATTAAATTAATACTGATTGAAAAATAACTTTCTATTCCGTACTTGGGAAATGTGGGAGTTCAGCAACAGTCTTATTACTCAGTAACTTCTTACAATATTGCCCTACATATGTTGCTGTTTTTTTATTATACCAAATAAAATATCTTTACGCGGTTAGTAATGTCTTGCTTTCATAATCGCAAAGTAAAAAAAGTCTTAAAAGTTTTGCAGGCATTAATTCCTCTTGGAGTGAATTTATCTTTTGTCTTCAATATGCACTTCGTCTTCGAAAAGATCTGGAACAAAAACTATTCAAACGAAACGAAAGCTTTCGGCCTTATTAAATGCGATGCTCAAGATTTTTATACATAGCTAACATGCTTATGTTCAAACACGCTCCGGGCTAACCATCTAAATATCCTGACGTAGTAAATGCTCAAATAAGAAAAACTTACGTAACATCATTATCTACCTTTAACGAGAAACGATGGACGGAGGTATTATGAAACTATGTATGTAGGTATTACGCTAAACTATACGAAAGTTAAAGTTTGTTCCGGAGTTGCGATTCCCAGTTAACTAAGCGAGCTGCAATTAAGTATTATGTATACTATCTAGGTAGAGCGGAGTTGCCCGGTACTAAGCTTTGAGGTGCCAAAAAGGAACTCATATTAAATTCAATTTCATTTAATGCGGTTGTCCAACTCACAACATTTTCCTTGCAGTTTATTTTGAAATGTAAGAGGATTTTAAATTAATTTTAGACACCTTTTTGAAAAGCTGCAGAAGAACTACATAGATTTGTAAATAGTATTTGCTCTTAGGAGGTTCATCGTGCAGAAATTGTGAACGTTTGAGGGAACATATCAAAGCGTAGGTCTGCTTCAAAGGAACATAACTCAATTATTGTATATTTTATAATATGTGGTGGCATATACCTACTCTTCTTTTTTTCGTGAAAGGCGGTGGCAAGGGCGCTGTGCGGCCTCAAGAGCCATCGAGCCGAGAGCGCGCTACCGCGGTCCGCATGCGCCTCAAAGCAACTATTTTCTTGTATACTGTGTTGTGATCAAAAGCGCAAGACACAACCTCACAAAATTAATTTTATAAAATTATAATGTCTCCTAAACCAAACCAAACCTATTGTTCGCTGATCATCAAAATAGGCTTTCGGTTAAATGAGAGAAAACAAATGTTGAAAAGTTTGTTACACAAACTTAAATGTTCGTTAATAATAAATGCAAGAATTATCAAACATATTATAAAACTTGTTTTTTAATATATGTTCCAAAATTAGGTATCTATAAATATTAAATATACACCTATGTAATAACACTACCTTACAAAAACTTTTTAGCAACCCTCTAAACAGAAGGCGATTCTTACTTGGAAACTCGCATATGACATCTAAATACATACATATTTATTTCATACAATTTGAACATTTCACGAGTTTTTCGCTTGTTGTACACTATGTCATACTAAACATCATTAAATTTTTCCTAAAATTCCTTTGTCATTACAGAAGAATAAGTCACCATCTCTATCTTTATACATGATACTGTGGTACACTGTATATTTAGTCGAATCTCTTTACAATCAGTCACGTCCGTTTGAGCAAATATAAAGTACGAAAATTAAGTGGTCCAAGAGGCTTTTAAATATAACTGAATTAATAAATTTCATCCCAAAAGCAATCAATTTCACAAAAAGTTGATAACATCACTTTGAAGTTGTCTAATTACTTATAAAAAGGAGATTTCGTCTCAAAATAAATATATTCCAGGTAAAGTAATGAAACAGTCTCGTTTAGCACTCGTTCTTGTGCTTTGCACCACTGTGCACCTAGCCTCGTACCTGAGAGGCGAGGTAACAATTTCAAAAGTGGAAACGAGGGTGGTCTGGGGGTGAAAACTGCGTTACACTGTAAAATGTTGAAAGTGTCCAAGCTTGAACTTATGTTGTTTGCGCGAGATTTAAATGACGTCAGAGCTGACATTTCCACCATCTTATTTTAAAACATTGTTTGGATTTGGTATGTTGCGTACTATCTCGCGCTGTTAACTGAACGTCATTGTTGCGGTTTAGTTATAATCCGGTATCGTTATTACGACTCTTTTTAATTCTCAATAAAGGACACCTATTCATTCAACGGCCTAGCACAGTCCTACTGGGCCGATTATTTATAACCACCGTGATAATAATAACACAAAATAAGATTTCTGTATTAAGTAATTAATTTAATCGTGATTAAATGTTTAATTTATGTATAGATATCGGATGATGATCGCATGTCGTTAACGACGGCGGTGTCTGACGAAGAGGACCCCGGCGAGAGCGCAATGAATTCTCCATACAAAGGAAAGCAGACTGGCGCTGCCGCCGCATCCTTCAACTGCACCGGAGCTGTTAGGAAAGCCGGGTAAGTACTTCTATACCTTTACAAAGATCCAAATGTAATTTTCTACTTAGCGTTATTACGATTGGAGCAAGAGCTCGCTTTTAGATTTGGTCTGTTTAACTCTAGATTGAATAAGAACTAATAAGAGATTGAGATTTTACCTACCTTCCTCCTAATCAATCTGAAATATTCTTATTAAAATTACTCATTAAATTTGTTTGATGACTGTCTCTTATAAAAACTCAATAAAATATTAGTGACCCAACTAATTTTGATATAGGTAATGAGATTCTTAATTATCTAACTTATGACTTCTCATAATTTCTGTGTCCCGTTTGGAATAAAGCAATTAATTAATTATGAGTTGTGATCCCATTTATATTTCGCGTGCCTAAATTAATAAAGTAAATGATCACCGTGGTACTCAGAGACTCAACTTATCTAATAATGATAATCCCAAAATTCTTAAAATTTAAATTAAGGAAATGTTTTGGTCAGTATAAATTTTATTCGAAAATATGAGGTTTTCGTATTTCTCTGTTTTAAGTTCGATGCTTCGTTTCTTATTTGCTATTTGCAAGTAATTTTCCTCTATGAAAAGAAATCATGACATATATTGATTTTCACTTTACATAAACATAAGTTAGCAATGTTAACATTTGTCTGACTATAATAATAATTGAGGCCAAGTTCTCTTCCATCAAACCAGGGTTCGCTAAAATAAAAATGATATATTACGGTGAACGGAAGAGCGCAAGCTAAAATATTGTAGGTACATGCTAAATCTATACAAGTGAAATACAACCTTCGTCTTCCCGTTCCTCCGGCCTATTGCCAAGGTCCTCCTTGCTCAACGGAAATTCGAAATACATAATGTCCAATAAAATACTTATACTTATAGAATTTATGTAAATCTGCATAATATATTATTGGAGCGAAGTTATAGTTTGTGAGCGGTAATATTTCAAGACGGTGTCTGAGTTATTTGATAAGTCTAGGGATATTTATAATCCAATAAACAGGGAACTTGCGAATAAACATGTAACATGATATATATTATGTGTGACTTAATTTATTACTTGGTAACTACGGTTACCATACAGGTACCTACTAGGTTACCATTTAGGTGAACCGCAATTTCACAACTGACAGTTTTGGTTTGTACCTAATTGAAGTTGTGCGAGGTTTATGTCTTTATTATACAATATACCTAATCACAACTCAAATTAAACTCACGCATTTAGAACATATGACACTTTTTCAATAAAAAAAATGTATTCATCTGAGTTGTAGAGGTAAATTCGTAAAGAGATAAAAGGCATAGATTTCCCAAAGCTCTACTGTTACAATAATACCGACGAGACTACTGGTCAAATGGACCATTATCCTCATTATAGGCATTTGCTTCACTCTGCAGGCAAAAGATATTTTGTCTTCTTTGTAACCGTTTTCTATCCACCTTTACAACTGAAGTTTTTATTAAAAACCTACATAGACCTAACGATATCCTTGTATGCTACTTGATAAAATTATTTCCCCCATCGTACATAATTCACATGTACGAGTACCATGTATTCACCGTTCGCATCGTATGTTTACATCGACACTTCATTGTGCACTGTAGCGCCCGCATGAACAAGACAAAGACTTATATTAATACATGTCCTTTGTGTCGTTTTCGAGAAGCCTTAATAAATGTAAGCGAGATGTGAAGCGAAGTAAAGGAAGATGACGTCGTGTGTCGGGCGCCTTCTGTCGAGTGTCATAGTCTCTATTAGGAAAAGCCTACGGCGTCCTTTATGTTCCTTGAGGCTACAATTCCTCTTCCATGAATTCCAAATGACCGGAGGGAAATCTTAGCCGTGACCTATTCAACGTCGTAAACGCGTATAGAGTGAGCAGACAAGACGGTGGTACTGCTTGCTAAGCATCCTTACAAATCCTACCAGGACATTGAGATAGCTTTTTGTTCTCACTTCCTATTCTCTTTCATTCGCCTTATGATTAATGTTCGAAATTCATTCACAGTAAATTAAATCCAATTGTAATTAATTTTCAAAAGCATTCATTTATTTAGTAGTGTACAGCAATTACAGTGACGCAAGCTCAGCATTTGGTTTTTAATGAACCAAGCCAATTTCGTAGCTTTTTTATTCTATTTGCAATGAATACGAACTCAGTCTATAAATATTTATAAGAGGCAATAATTCTTGGGTACCTATCAAAATATGATGATTAATTTCCGAAGCTTTCCTTGATTGGTGTTTTTATTTGTTATTCGGAAATGAACCAGGATAACATTCCATGATTCGTTACCTATGTAATACAAAGACTTTATTATTTTTGAATTAGTGAGTGGATCAGAGTTGTGATTACCTTATTTTCTACTGCGATCAATAACGAAGATATTTAGTCTATAAAATAAAACTTACACACATTTACTAAACTGCAATTAAGTAAATATATAAAAGTTTTATTTCCTTATAATAATAATATATCAATTATTACAGGTATCAGAGTACTTAAATACTAATAACCATAATAATGGAAAATTTCAAGCACAAGAGCTTCGATTCTTAGTTTTGGGCATGCTTTCCAAACAATCCAAACCGAACCATAGGCACCACAAGGGCACCTTCATAATATTAGAATTTGGGTACACACCTGCACGAGATTTATCGTTTATATGAGACGAACCTGGAAGAAATCCATTGTCACTTCTATTTTATTTATTAAGGAATAATAAACAACTACAACACAATATATAATACATAATGTTAACAGAACTTTAAGTAGTAATGTTGCAGTCCACTGCATTATCCGCAGATAAGACATATTTAAAGATCAGTGGTTGCCACTAGACGAGCATTACCAAAATTAACAAATTACTTAAATTATGCCATAAATAAAAAAATAATAATAAGATTACAATTAGGATAAAAATTTTATAATATTAGATTTGAATTTATTTTTTGTGCGTGCAAATATATCAATATCAATGAAATTGATATTGATATATTTCTATTATATTTGCATTTTGAATTATAGGATTCCAACATTTTATGAATAGGACTGCGTAAGCCAGAGTTCGTACGACAAGAATTTAGCGCGAACAGAGTACGTGACGAACCTGACGCACATGAACAGTTCGGGGGACAGAATAACACAGATTACTCGTTAGATCAATGGCATCAAAATTGTTGTGAACAATTCTAAACTTTGTTACAATATATAATTACAGAGTTTATTTTAGGTACCTACTGTAATACAAAGTGATACAAAGTGTTCATTTTCAATGAATTTTCTATGAAAACCAAATATTTTGACTCAAAAAGACTTTAACTAGTAAAACAATTTCCTCTAGCACGTTACCTGTTATTACGTTGTCACCCGTTTCTGCTAAACTTATTAACAACTTTCTACCCTTAAGCCATGACTTAGTTACTGTAACGAAGCCCGACTACCCGTGTACCGATATCGGATAAAATTTTGGTATACGCGTGCTTATAATATACTTCATATTATCATAGTTAAGAATAATTAAGTACTTTGGTATTTTTTCACAATCCTGGTTAAACAAAGCATTTTTTTTAAAGAATAATAAAATCCGGCCAAGTCCGTGTCAGGCCACGCATAGAATAGGGTTCCGTAGTCACCCATAATGGCAAGTGGATTTATATGGATATTTTGCATGTTCACTTATTATTTCGTTATTTTTGTACGAAGTTTTCCAAGTAAGCGCATTTTACAAGTTAGAACTCTATAACTCCTGAATTAACCAAGTTATCTAAGCCATTACAGTTTTCCTTCAAAGTTCATCACATAGA
Source organism: Apamea monoglypha (assembly GCA_911387795.2). NCBI lineage: Eukaryota > Metazoa > Arthropoda > Insecta > Lepidoptera > Noctuidae > Apamea > Apamea monoglypha. Next base: position 11,107,100 of record OU426918.1, read on the forward strand.
CTACCATCATGAATTTATTCAGATTTTCCGAGCCAGCCGTTTAGCTTTTAGATGGGGGGAGACGCCCTACTGGAACAAAAAATTGCACTTTTTTAATATTTCGCAATGGAGCATTAAATCGAAAAATAATTTTAGCAACCCCGAAGTCATTTTAGAAGACCTATTCAACGATATCCCACACGATGTGGTAGACGACGAATAAAATATTCATCCCCACTTCACATGTAGGGGAGCTACCCTAAAAAAAAATATTTTCCTAAATTTTATTTTAACACTTTGTCGGCGTAATTGATATACATACTCCTACAAAATTACAGCTTTCTAGTACTAACGGTCTCTTAGCAAAACCTCGGACAGACAGACAGACGGACATGACGAAACTATATGGGTTCCTTGTCAGAACTACGGAACCCTAAAAAGGTCATGTTTCTATTTTTCCATTTATCATTATTTACAAGTAGTTGTTCCGGGTCTGGCTGTTTGTGTATGTGAGTTTAAATCTTTGTAAACGCACCCACGATACAGGAGAAATTCCTACAATGTGTGGGACAATGTTTTTTTTTTAAAAAAAATCTTCACCTAGGTTTTCACGGTGAGATTTACAGAATAGAGTGGCTCGATCGATTCTGAAAACCAGAATGCAACTAACTAACTCTAGAAATATGTATCAAATAGCAACTGGAATAAGGATTACGTTTTGTTTAGGTTTTTGAGTGTGAAGAAATGGTTACTCCGTAAGAAGCATCAGATTGAATTAGCACGCAAACGTGGCTGGAAAGGCTATTGGGTGTGCTTGAAGGGCACTACACTGCTTTTCTATCCTTGCGATTCCCGAGAAGGACGCTCCGTGGAGGCGGCTCCCAAGCATCTGATCATAGTCGATGGAGCCATCATGCAGCCGATTCCGGAGCACCCCAAACGCGACCACATATTTTGTCTGAGCACCGCGTTCGGTGACGCTTACTTGTTCCAAGCACCGTGCCAAGTAAGTGAAACATGAAAATACTGAAAATTACTTTAAGCATTTTTTCAACACAATTTATTTGATAATAATTATAAATAACCTCGTAGATTGAGCTCGAAAACTGGGTAAACAGCATACATAGTGCTTGTGCCGCTGCGTTCGCTCGTCACCGTGGCAAGACGGGGACGCTTCATTTACTCCAGGAAGAAATATACCGCCTTGAAAAGGCTATCGAATCTGTAAGTATATAAAATGCATATTCATTTACTGGGTTGTACGTCCCTTTCAATGTAGATTTTAATAATACATAACTCAACTCACAAACACTTTTAGAACTTCGTTATAGAATAAACGTTTGATTAAAAGTTGATATTGTTCGAATAATTGTTTATTCGTACAAACTTTTATTCTAAACATACCTACAACAAACAATGTTTATGACTATTCATAGTTTTGATTTGTTCCGGGCAAAATTAAGCAGTTAAAGCTGTCAGGCGTAGGGACGATTTTTCAATCTTCAGATAACTTTTATCTCAGAAATAAAATTTGCCGTGTGGCAGCTTTTGTATCGAAAATATGCCAAACTGCAATATTTATTCTTCAGATATTAGTTATTTGACGATTATAAAACCGCCGTCACTAATAAAGTTGAACGCTAAGTTAATATTGTTCGCAGCTGAACAAATGAAAATGTGCTGAGGCACAAAGTGAACTCGCTGAGAAATTATGCACCGCTCGACCCAAACTGCGCATCCCATGACCTAAACCAACAGGCCATTGTTTGAATACCATGAATCTACTTTCGTCGAGCGATTTCACGCTCTGCCCATACCACACATAGTCATAAAGACCAATTTCACGTACCTCGTCGGGCTTTTGTGTTGGAATCCCGGATTAATCACAAATTCCGTGAATAAAACAACTCTGATCAACTCGTACCTATAGAGCGAGGTACAGTGCTGACGATGAAAAGAAAACTCTAAACGCCGATCGGCATTATATAGGTAGGGGCAGGCAGGAGAGGGCGGTTGGGGGCGGGCAGGTGGTACGCAATTTAAGTAAGATTATTGTCTAAAAACCAACTGACATATGTTTTGTTAAAATTAGATAGAACATCAAAAGGATAAAACGTAAGGAAAATTACCCCCTTTTATTTTAAAACATATTTACAAAACCGTAGAGTGCGTGTCTGAGGTTTTCTCATTAAAGTCGATACTTGTATGGTTCTTATTTTAAAAGTCATATAAAATGTATATGGTTAGTAGCATTACATAACACTAGCTCAAAGGAAATTATTAGACAGCAGCATGTCACTTGCAAGCTTCTCTTCAGTTAGGTACTAGCGATATTATGTATTAGCTGAATACATATATGGACTCCGGCCAGAGTCGGCGGCGTGCGGTTCGAAACGTTCCTCGTGTAAATCGCGCCAATTTCTGACCCGCACCGGGTGACCGCATCACGCATCAAAGCCTTTGTGGCCACCTCACACTCCTACATATTTACCACATGCGAATATGCTCTGTCAGACATGTTTTCGATTAACTGTAACGGAAATGAAGCAAATACGATTGTCGGGTTGCAGTGTTGGGAATGCATTGGCTAAGATGCAATCAAAGAGCAATACAGTTTAAACTTAACTAGTTTCACAATATAACTCAATATTATAAAGTTTAACGCGAACTGGTCTGAAAAATACAAACACCTAGCTGCAATTTGCCATCTTAATTACAAGCCACAAACTTTATCACTTTATGAATTTCAAATGACGTCTTATGTTGGAAAATATTCAAAATAGATACCGTAATTAAGGTCGGAACACATGCTTGTAGTTGGAAACAATCTATTTTATCACCGTGATAGTTATCACGGGCAGGTGGGAGCACGCGCTCATTAATATTCATAGCACACGTCATCCTCACGCGAGTTCGAGGACCGCGTCCGGACTATTCAAAATATGTTACACGCATACTTAACTTTAAGCCCAGTTGCTTGTAAGTAACAATTTTTTTGCATAACTAACGCTCTTTACAATTTTAGGATCACAAGCTAAAGCATATGGCAGACCTGCAACAATCAGTAGTCTCTGATCCCGAAACTCGGGCACAACTGGCTGTCCAAATGCTCCAGTGGGAAGAAAATCTCGAACGTCTACATTGTGAACAATTCCGATTGCGTTGTTACATGGCAAGCCTTCAGAGCGGCGAACTCCCCAACCCCAAGGTAAATGTTCAACGAAATTGAGTTTTCCGTTTCTTCCTACAAAAGTGACCTTACCTAATGAAGTAAAATCTCCATAACTTTTTATTTGGTGTTGGCCCACAACAACTTTGTTTGTAGCAGTAGTTCGGATTCATTCTTGCGATTCGCAACTATTGTTTAGTGAACGTGATAAGTTTGACAAAATTGACTTTATTTATTACTTTCGACGTTACATAAACGTCACCTCGATAAATCATGTCTGTTGAATTTTATTTATGCTAACTCACCAGTCGTTCATAATCCTGTTTTCCAAATATTATAACGAAAACAACGCGCTGATCGTAATTTATCACCCAATAATAAGACAAGAGAGGGGTGTTGAAATTGTCAAGTGATTTCATCGAGGTGACAGAGAAAGGAAATTTGTTGGCTTCGCTATCAAATTGACAGTTCCGTTGACCGGGGAACGGGGTTGGAATCTGTTACGCCACGACCCATGTCACGGGACGTCATAATGGTCCCCAACATGCGAATAATAAAAGTTGCTTACAATTTTGCACAGAAATGGGTTTGATTAACGGATATATCAATATCCTTTTGAGGATAAAAATGTCCATGTAAATATGTTATGAGCAAAAGATCCGAACTAAATGAAAAAATGGAACTTGCAACATAGACTATACGGCAGTTATTGTACCCATTTTTATTTCCTATGCTTGGATTCAAGTGGGATACTCATAGAGATGTTTGTGACAGTCTCTGCTGACGCACGTGTCCCGTGGCACGAAGAGTACACTGAACAAGCTAGGCGTGTTCACCGTGTCGTCTTTCCACGCGTTCATCTGCGCGCGGTCACCGTCGCTGCTGAACAACTTGCTGGCCGGGCGCGGCGCAACCAAGCGACGAGCGCCACAACTGTCGCGATCCAACTCTGGATCCAGCAGACGATCCATGCAGGTTAGTTTTTAAAAAAGTTAAAAAGTCCTAGAATATTTTATTAGACCCATTCTTATAAAATATTGTGTTTTCTGAAGTGTTTCTTTTTAGGTTTAATATCTCCATATAAATGCATTTAAGTAAATTAATCGGAGAGAATCTAATCGGAATACTATCCGATTAATCTTTACTCTTCTGGTGTCGATGACTTATGTTTGGTCCGACCAGCACATAGCAACCTAAATATTACTAATCGTAAATATTTTCTATTCGTAGCAGTACTCAATCGTCACTTATATATAAATATATGTAAAGTTTGCCCAAATATTTCCACACTTGTACCCATTCAACAAAGTAAGAATATCGTAGCGCTCAAAGTTCCTTATCCTTGAAAATCTGCTAACATGCAATATGTTGGTATTTCACCGACATACTACTTCCAGAAATTATATCAAATATCCTGGAAATAAAACGTTTCAATTCGTGAACTATTTCGTAGACTGTGCTACGCCTAGAGGGTCTGTAACTTACACATAAACAACTGCCTACAAATAAATGTATTGTATTCTAAAGATATTTAGTTTCTTCTTAAGTATAAGTGTACTTGGATATGCATTCTTGGTAATCATGACCCATGGATGATCTGACGCTTTAATTGTAAAACTACAACATAAAAGTTATATATCCAGTACAGTTTTCCCATAAAAGATACTTAATTTGGTAATAAACTAAGCTTTGTGTGTAGCAAGAAAGAAACTAAGCGCTCTCTACGTTAAAGAGCTATAAAAGCAGTTGTGTTACTGAATACGTATACGTAATATACGTGAGCGCTTTCCCCTCAGGTAACTGAGTCATTTGGAAGTGTACAAACGTGCCTCGTACAAAGCCACATGTATAGCGAATGTGCTTTCGTAATCATTTACTCTGTTTAATAGCTATAGGAGAGCACGGTACGAATAAAACGAATGGGAATGTCGCCTGAATGTTTGAGTGATAAAACAGAGAGATCAAATGCAAGTTGTTGATGCACAAAACAAGAACGATTTAAAAAATCATCCATCTCCTCTGACTCGAATTTTTGCAATGTTAGTAACCACGGTAATATACCCAACAATACCTATAGTTACCAAACTCGATGTCTCGATGTTTTCTAATCGATGTACCCTCTGTATTGTCTCATAAAGAAAGAACATAAAAACCACAACAAAGCCTCTGAATTGGAAATGCCGATGTGGCGTGTCACCTAATCCTTGGCGAGGACGTAATACAGGACGTCACGAAAAAAGACTATTACTCGAGACAAACTGCTTGCCGCTTACTGCCTGTCATTACTTAATGTTGTTGTTTCAGCAATCCTAACGTAATAATTTAATTATTGACGAGCAGATTGGATAACGTTATTAATTCTCCGAAGATAGACTTATCGAAATCATGGGAAATACTCGATAAGTTCAGCAATAAGTTTTTGGAATGTTTTAATATTTATTTTATATTCGTACATTCAAATAAATTGAAATAAAAGTAATATCAATAACGGTAAATGGGTAAATTACCAATTTGCCTTCATCGATGACCTCGCAATACATTCTGGATTTATTCAGCCGTGAATATGGAGAAGTACCTATTAAATATTTCTGTTAATGCATTCCGGAATTCAGAAATGAAAAACAATGTAACTTTTGAGAATTTAAAATTGTTATCGTGTCTGAAATTCATGTTCTGAAAGTAACATTTGTATGTAAAAACAGGAGTATAATTAAATTTTATACATACTATCTTACTAATACACAGGGTAATATATTTTTTATTTAAGTATTTACACACATAATAAAACGCTAAAAGACTTAAAATAATAATATGTACAAGTATATAAAAAGGAGGGAAATAATCAAAGGGCATCAAAAACTGACTTATGTTGTATGTAGAGTAAAGTTTATCGCAAAATAAATAATTTGCTTATTCAAATTTATATACGTAGGTAGGTAGGTACCTATCAAAACAAAACTCTTGTAGGTCCAATCTAACCCCAGCTCGGGGGCTATTTGAATAGAAGTGTCGGCACTAGTGAACAGAGCACGAGATTTGCTCTCCCTGACTCGCTATAATTTAATTTGAAATAGGGATTTGCTTCCAAGTGTTGATTCAGTTTAGTTATGTCGTTTGTTCTAAGTTGTCTTCGAATTTTCTGTTGAGAAACTATTTTTATGTAATAACTTTTTTTATTGTAATGGAAGTTTCAGAAATAGGTTGTTTTCAGCGAATATTGCAATGAAGTTTAGTTTTATCAACAAAATGGTTAAACGTCTACTCTATGTAGAAAAATGAGACAAATGGCTGGTTGTCAGGTACCGGCCAATTGCAATCTGAACTTCAAAACCTCAATAATATGGTACTAGATGTCCCGCGAGGATGGCGAGGCCGCGGTGCGCGTGTCTCTTCCAGAGGGAACCACCGCGACGGTGGGCGTGCGCGAGGGCATGTCTGTCGAAGAATTCCTCGCCGCCGCATGTGCACGGCGCTCGCTCAACGCTCTCGAACACTTCGTCAGGGTGAAGAAGAGGCGCGACATGGAAGACCATAACTATTTCGTTCCCCATCGCAGCGATCTCATTGAAACTTACGTAAGTACTAAACCTTTTATATCACCCAATCTACGAGATTCAGCTCCGTTAAAGTTTAGAAGAATTTGTTACACTAAGTAAAAATATTTTAGCAATACCAATAGTACATCACATACATGATTTCAAATTGGGACTCCCACTTCGGTCCACCGGGATAACTTGTAGAATTTCCCAGTAGAGTACATAAAAAATACACATTATTTCAGAAACATTTTTATAAATACAGATCATCGTATCATAGAATATGGACTATTGCTATTCAAGACGCGTTTCCTTTTCAAAACTTATGCTAAATTCTTTTGAAAGAGCACAGTTTTCTTTTTTGTCAGAGGAAAACTTGACTAAAACGTGAACTAATACAATGTTAGTTCACGTTTTGGTCAAGTCATCCTCTCAAAAGATATTGTTAGAGCCACCAAGTAATGTAATAGTTCTCTCATAAACACTGCAAACTATAAGAACATTCAAACAAGCGAACAATCTCCGAAACAAAATCCTCCCCGCTTTAAATGTTCGTAGCCATTTCGTAGCGATTTCGTAGCCAACCTTATTTGTATTCACAAAATAATACAAGATACCAATTAAGATAACCAACGCTAATATTTAAAATCACGATAGTGTTAAACGTGAACGTGTGGTTACTTTAAAATTATACAAATATGCCACACATTCGTGGAAGTGAAAATAAAAGTATAAATGTTTCGTGACTGAGGTTGACGTGAGTAGGGTCTGACAGGGCCCATTCCGTCACAGGCTTTGCGCGACACAGCGTGGAAAGGTTATCAAAAAGTTATATTACTGTTACTTTAGGATCAACAAATGCGGAATGCATATGACGAAGTTAAATCCCATTTCGCTTGTTGTTCGACGAATTCCATTCGTGGAAAGATCTCGTAATCCTTTGAGTGGAAGGTGGAACTGAGCGCAACAAAATTCGTAGAGACAGGAATAATTATTTCACATATCAACATATTCAGACTAACTTTATCTGTTTATTTGATAAAATAATAATTTTGTGAGTACAACATAAGAAAGTGTGAATTCAAGTCAAATGAAATACTTAATTTACTAAGTTCGTGCTTAATCCACCTAATTATATTTTAAACCAAAGCTTTTTAGTTGTGAGAAAGGCTTTGCCCTGATTGAGGTCCGACAGTATGAGGATTACATTTATTACTTACCATTTTGTAATTCTCCCTCATCATGTTTTAAAACAAAAGGCCATTAAAAAACTCTGTTACAGACTAAGTACTTGGCTCAGAATAAAAATGTATAAATTTCACGAGGTTTTTCGTTCATTACAAGCAATACCGGTTGGTGATATTTTAAAAAGATAATGACTTAATTACCAGCTCATAATGAAAACAAAAAACACATAAATTACAATACGCGGGTAGGCTTGTAGGTTTTTAATTTGCTCTACAAACAAACAATGCAAATGCCACCAAATCTTGTAAAAGTTATTAAAGGCCAAGAAAATGTAAATTTTCTCAAATGAATTAATATATTCGTTCTTTTCCTGTGCGAAAACAATGTAGGTACTCAAAGGTACATTTGTTGCATATACTCACACATTCTGCTAAGGAATACCTACGTCTAATTATCTCATGTGTCCCACAAGGCCATGTAAGCCCATCATCAATTTTCGGACCGTGCTCCATGTGGACGGGTTGTCACTTTGTCTTCAGAATAAACACAACTGTTCCTAAATATTCTACTGCTCTCGCTATTTATTTAGTCCCCTTTGAGCTACTATGAATTAGAGAAGCAATTTATAAGCCCGCGTTTGACACATGTTTTTAAACCACCATCGTAATCCTTTGAATTGCAGTTTGAATAAAATGACGCAACAATCCACATTTCAAATAAAAATTGTTTGTAGCGACCAGTTTTTACTACGAGCAAAACTAATTTCGAAACACGATAGGAAATTATACATAAGCACATATCTAATTACTACAATCTAATTGTTATATAGTTGCATACCCACGAAGTAGTGGAAGTGTGCGCCAAGATCCTGTATCAAGTAGAATTACAACGCACAACGCTGGAGCAAATGTGGGGCTTCAGTGTGGAAGCCGAGCTCATTGAGAACGCGGAGCGGCAAGACGAGCTCTGCTGCTATGTGAGCCGGGTTGAAGACAAGAGCGTCGCCATGCAAAATGGTAATTTATCATCGTTCAACGTTATATTTCCATCTTTACCGCTTGCATTTCGCTGAAGTTTATAAGTAAAATACGTCATAATATTTCTTGTGGTAAAAGTTCTACGAAATCTGTAGCTTGCATAATATATTTTTCAAACAACGCTGCCGCTAGCCGCTTTCCGCTACATATAAATCTCAAGTTCTTCACTAGTTCTCTCACTCGTTTTTTAACGAAATATACATAAATATATAAAATGAACATGCATTTTAAATGACGTCCGCTCTCAACTCGTAGCAATGCAAAAGATCTAAATCATATGAAGCTAGTATTGAAATTTCAATCTACATTGTGTACCAGAAACCCTGATGTGAACAAAATAAGAACATTCATTCCGAGTACAGTCTTTTTCATTTTTCTGTCAGGTATAATCAAAGGCGACGAAATAATGGTAATCAACGGAGCGATCGTATCTGACCTAGATATGATGTACCTGGAGAGCGTTCTGCAAGAGGAACTGTCCCTCGTCATGATGATGAGGTATTTATACACGTCGACGCTCTTTATTTTTACTTCTGTGGCCTTCAGTGTGTCTTCATAAACCAATTCATTTTCGCCCTATTGTAGCAACGTGAACCAGTATTATGTAATTTTTTTTTTAAACCTTCAAACATCCGTATAAACAGTTTGTGTTCCTTAATCGACGAGCTCGGCTACGAGGGCTCGTTAAAATAGAATAATTCATAGCAGACAGCAGCGAGAATATTTCTTAATATAAAAAAGGTCGAACAGCGTTCCCATTTAGCGAGCTTCGAAGTACCACTGACAAACAGGAAAGCGGGCGCCTAGCACCTAATAAAACGGAAGTTAAAGAGCGCACAGCCGGGGCAGGGTGGAAGGCCTGTTCATCGGCATTTCCCGCCCTCATACACCTGACCTTTCGCGGCCGCGACAAGTTTACTGAAGCGCTCGGTGCGACCTACATAGTCGGCCGCCTGCAGCCCTGCGCCGGCCTCCACCTGGCTCGCAGCCTCTCCGTCGCTCGTCACCGCGTCACCGCGCCACCGTGCCGCAGCTATTGTGAACGACCGCAATTGAGCCTCTCGACGTTACCGCACCCGCGCCGCGTGAAATAATGCTCCCTAACAAATGTCATCTCGAAACAAGCACTCGCGACACGATATTATTATTGTTGTGAGTTGTTTCATATCCCCGTTCATATAAAGCTTTCCGGCTTCAAGGCGCTCGCTTTTATTGTCTTGTTAAACTTGGTGAAGTTTATGCGAATAATTAAAGCATTACGTAACTTACATTATACACCTCAGTTCGCATGTTATCCATATTACCCTATTATGAAACATTTCCATCCGGAATAGTGCAAAGGCAAAAAGTGGAAGGAATATTAAAATACAATTTACCTAACTTTTTTACTAGAAATTGTATATCACTATAATCGATCCGGCTATTTTCGATCCGGCTATTTTCACTTGGTAGTTGTCTTGATAATTGTTGAGCTTTTCATGTCTCCGTCAGAAAAAATAAATCTTTTTCGTTTCATTTTGATGATCGCGGCGCTGGAAACGAGTGATTCGTATACTTTGATATTATCTTTTGTGCCAGCGTTCCTTTCCTTTCAAGTATCGAGACGCTCATATAAAATCTAGAGTAAACACATCACGTGTTGTTTCTGTAAATCGAGTAATCCGTTTTATTGTTCGGAAGAAGATTGTTATTTAGATAGCGGTTTGAGCAGCGATTTATACCCAGGTCGTCTCGCACGGAGCCTCCGGAGCTGACGGGAGTGATGCGCGCGGCCACGGACGACATAATCGATTCCCTCGTGTGCCCGCCGCCGCCCAGCGAGCCGCCAGTCATCTCCGACGACATGATATCCGGCCTCATCGTGCCCGCACCCGCCTGGAGTGAGTACTCAACCACATACCTCTTCAGCTATTTTAAAACCATCAGTGAATATCTACTTTGTGCCTTTATATGTTGTGCGTCTCCACAGATCGTCAATCTTCGGCTTTTTCACTTTTTTAGTGATTATTATTAATATCAATAATCCATACACGAGGGGATGATTTGGTAAAACATTCAAATAAACTGTATGGAGACAAATAAGTAGGAACATGATATCGTGTATTTGTGAACACTCCTAATGTTTTCATACGACCCACAACCTATTTTTCGCTTTCGATGACGACGCAGATTGCTTAGCGAAACGATTTTAGCTTACATCCTGTATGGCTGGCTATTGAAAAGTAACCGCAACGTCATGATGATAATTTGAGTAATGCAGTATTTAACCTTTTGAACGGTGTATATCTAAAAACAGCAGTTCCCTTACTTGAATCATTCACATTACATTTATAATTTCAGTTTTTAATAAAATTTAATAAATGCACTGCTCCATCAATCGTTTATGTTTGTGAAAGCGTGGGCTACCCAGTCAACATGACAAGTACGCAAATCTTGAATAAATTCACATGAGTACTTATTATTTATTTGTTGTACCATGGCGTCTAACAAGCAATTCTTCAATATTTCCTTTTACGTAATACTTGGCATCGTTTCGGAACCACCCTGAATCTTCATTTTCGAATTGTGGCTGTCAGCCAGTAATGCTTTGTGCATAACAACTACCTACTATCGCACGATGCGGATTATTTATCGATCATCGTTATAACTCCGGGTTCCCGCTTATTGTCGTTATTTATACCTTTGCTAGTTATGCGAAGGCTTTGTTTACCGTATACACAGTCATCAGATGCTCTGAAAGCCACAATCAGAATGCGATACGATAGCGATGTAGATGGAGCAAATAAACCTCTACAAGCCGTAGTAAACGGAAGATATGTCAGTAGGTACTCTCATTGAACGTTTCGCTCGCTCGTCATGATTGTGTGTTATTAACTTTGTAACAATAGAACGTTTATATAGAGAACGTCTTCCGCTCGTGTTCGCAGTAACCCACCTCATATACAAACACCTAATGGTGCCCAAATACATGTATTGTACATATTGAGAATATTAAATAGTCATAAAGCTTGACCTATTTAACACAGGACGACCATTTTTAATCCCTGAAAAGGCAGATCTGTTTGGGTCATATTTAAATTTAATTCATTTCGAGAAAGCCAGCCTGGTTTTCCTTATGAAAGAAGTAGGTAAATTGAGAATTATTATTTCCTTACGAATTTTTTTCCACCCCTTTTTTCATCCTCGTTTCTGGCTGGAGGCATTTATGCGGTGCCCGGTCATTATTTAAACTTACCGATCCGAAATTGCTATCCCTATCTAAAGGTTTGCAGTAATTTATTTCACGGCTCGTGCTCCAGCCGTACAAGAGGCAATTATGACGACATATTGACTCGACGTGTAGTTGTTGTTTGTTTTATGACGGCTATAGGAGTATCGGAGTGCGGCTTGACGCGGCCTGACTTCGAATCGCGGGTGGTCGTAACAATGGGAGGCTTTCACTATCGCAAACATATTATTTATTACGACATTCCCGACTAATGAAACTACTCTTCTGTCTTCTCACTTAAAGGAAATGTGAACAGATAAATACTTCATTATTTATAAGAAGGTTACGGAATATTGTTCATGGCATACATGTATATTTCTGATTATTTGATTATATTACTATTTGTATTTAGGTAGGTGGGTGGTAGGTTTGTATATACCCAATATGTAAGTGTTGAAATGTAACTCATATTTTTATTCGTAACGTCATGTGAATCCCTTATCCCTTAGGAATTAATGTTCAGAACATAATTTTTAGTTTTGAAACGTACTGAGGTCTTCATTAAATCCACAATGACAGATAAAAATAGCAGCTTACAGTGTTGTGCTAATTCTGCAACAAAAATACTGGTTCTCTAAATAAAGGCCACGACCTCGCCTAGGGCTATTTGCTTGTACCCGATGTTGACTTACCGCGGCCAAAAACTCATTGTGTGACTTCTTGTCATAAAGCGGCCTTTACATGAAAGTTTCATCACGAACAGTGTAATTTCCTCTCATGTTATTGAAATCTGAGCATGTCTTTTCAAACCAGTTTTATCTAACATTTTGATTTCACATTTCTTAATATTTTCGTATTAAAAGAGGATTTGTAGAGAGATCGTTAGTATTATATTGACTGACATATATTCCTGTGTGAGTATGTGTGCCTAACGACACATGTTTACAGCTTAAATCTATATCGGGTGAGTGCAAATATCAAAGACATAAGGGATATGCTTTAATATAACAACGTTTATGCGTAAAAGGTACAGTAAAGTAAGGCCAGGTACTATGTACAAAACGAGCTGTTCAATTTTGATTTCACAGAAGCTCTTACAAATGTTAAAATTTTGGTTTAGAATATAATAAAACTCCGTCGGAGCGTCTCTATAATAAAATCTTCCGTATTTATCATGCCGAACCAACATTGTATACCTGATGTTATCCGTCTACTTGAATGATGGATATTCATAAAACTTTTGCAATTTCTTCGTTTCTTATAGCTACGTTTGCATACCGTGATTTACATACCTGGAACAATGAGTTTCACGGAATAAGAACGTATTTTATTGTTAATCTACGTTTACCGGATACTTGGTATATTTATGTCAATAAATAAATCGTTTTAATAATTACTTATAGTCTTAACGTTGATCAGTTTGTACTAGGGTTTGATATGTTTTATCTATGATCCGTAATGTATCAATTCAGGATGGAGATAAGTATTTTAAAGTTAAAAATATGGTACCGAATTGAGAAAAACAATATCTACTTTAGATTTTAGAAGTCAGTTACAGGTCATTAACGAAATTTTAGGTGTGATTTGCGTAACATGTAACATTGAATGCGGCACAGGTAAGGAGTTGTACAGCCCGGACACGGACGCCCACGGCGGTGACTCAGTCAACACCGGCCCGCCCAAAGTCAGCTCCCGAACTAACTCGTTCGAGATCGAAAATCTACTAAAGGTATTTTACAAAATAACATAAAATTACATTACTACGCTCGTCACATGCACGTCTCTGCGACTTAATCCCCGATTCAATTATCTAGCTCTTCGAGAATATTCCCGTTTTATTTCGTTAGCGTACCCGCATGGTAATGTCTCTCTCGAAAATAATAATCGTCTCTAGAGATTCAGCCAGCGTCCCCTATTATATCCCTTCCTCTACCTTTAAGAATTATAGATATCTATTGATTTTATCATTGCCGAAAGTGTCTCTTTGTTTAGTATCATAATCTTTCAAGTTCATTTACTTAGATGATGAGTCATTGATTAATTTATTTTGAAATTGGTATTTCTTGGTAGGTGAAATTGGTATTTCATGGTTGATTGTTCTACCAACTGTGGTATTTATATACGTTTAGCGTAACCTGTTAAGGTTACGCTAATCGTATTTACATACCACATATACTTGTTCGTAAATTAGAACCCAATGATCATAATGACGTCATTAGCACAGTTTAGTAATGGGCACTGCGTGTACCCGTACAGAGCGCGGAGCAGGTGACGGGTTGGTGCCGGTCGCCGGCGGAGACCCGGCGCGGCAGCCCGACCGGCAGCGTGGCCAGCGCCGCGGCCGGCACGCCCTCGCGTCACCTCTCCGACGCCGACAAGCTGCGGAAGGTGCTGCTCGAGCTCGTCGATACTGAACGAGCCTATGTCAAGGTAATAAACCGTTTACTAAGCAAAAAAGAATTCTTACATTTTCAAAAATAAAACTAAAATAAATAAACTGCTCGAAATCTAATTTCCAGCCGCACGATACGGACTAATGGTCTAGTTTGAGACTCACTGACAAATAATTCATTGTAACCTAGCTGTAAGGAATATTTTAACACCTGTGTTTTACCTATGTCGCTACTTACTCTATTACCTGGACAATAAACTATTTTCTATTTCTAATCTTAAAATTATTGTTACAAAGGACACATAATTTTAATATTTTAACTTGTGGACTTCGAGCCTGTCCCGTGGATAAAGGATAGCTACCAAAGAGAACTAAATATAGATAGGTAGGTTCTCTTCACAATTTCCAATCGGATCCTAAGCATATTTACGGATGACATTGAATAATATCAAGACAAATAATCTTTAACTATATTCTTGAATCTCAAGGTTTAGGTACTTACTACATTATTCAATTAGGATCTATTAATTTGTTATTTACGTACCTTAGCGCTTACTATGTGTTGTTTTCAGCAACTCAGCCTCCATGTTTTTGATAATTATCCAGTAAATCACGTCAACATTTCATCGCTGCAACGTTTAGATGTGTATTCTCAGGTTCCAATTCAAGCTAACTGCACTAACTCCACAACTAGTTATCCTTATAATATCTACGAACCAACAAGTTCGAGACACATTCGCGAGTAGTTACTCGTAGTTCATTCGGAACTCTTGAACTGAAATAACTTCAGCTGCGGGTAGGCTGCTTCCTAACTTAATAAACGGCTGTTACGATTCCTGAATCAGATTTCTGCCGCACGATTCAATCTTCGGATTCAAATAGAATGAATGATAAAGCAATAGTAAAAGTCATCTCCTTCCATATAAATATTCATCACTGGCCAAAAGTTTTGATGGATTTATAAAACGTATTTCAAACTTGGTAAACCTGGTCGCACCTGCTGAGCGATATAACTACCTGTTCACGATTAAAAAGTTACTTTTAAAGTAAATCCTAAATGGGGTTAATCCAAGATTTAGAGGTACATTGCGGTATTCATAAAAAACTTTTAACCGCAACCAAGGTGCTTATAAAAATAATGGATGGAGCAAATGAAGAAGTAGAGCTATTAAACCTCTCAAAATTTATTTTTATTTCCTGTTAAATAAAATATCGTCCTAATCATTTTGCGATAACTTGCTATACTCTTTCTAACCTCAGTTTAAGGAAAGAGATGTATCTATCTTCTCCTATACTTCTTTTGAATGATAGATTTTACAAACATGATGATATACGGACAAGAGATTTAGTATTTCCTTAGCATAAACAAAGGCACCGTTCGAATACCTGTACCTACAACACAAGGATATTAATAACAGAGCACTATACTATCCCAAGAATACCTTTACGAAGTTTCAGGTATCAAACAAGCTCTCGTTACTCGAGAGAATACATGGAAATTCTGGACAGTTTGCAATAATACCACCGCCGGCAACGATGTAGTCCACTGCGAACATATATAGACTATACATACTAATTTCTATATGACACAGAGCTATCCAATATCAAAGCACTAATTATTATAGACAACCCTTTGTACAGTATTAAGTCTCAAACAAGCTCTAGGTCTCCGAGAAAATACATGGAAATTCTGGACAGTATGCAATAATACCACTGTAACGATGTAGTCTACATCGAGCAAACACTGGATAGTAAACTCATCCAACTTAAAACGTTTTACAGGGTACACAACACAATAACGTTGTAATACTCGGTTGAATCGAGTTTGAAACAAAAAGTTTAAATGTTAATTCAGACACGCGTAGAATATAACATGGAGCGTTATTACTTCCAGCACCTGAACAACTTACTGGAAAACTACCTAGAGCCGCTCAAGAAGGAAACTTTTTTATCAAACGCCGAGATCAACGCTTTGTTCGGCAATATACAGGAGATAGTGACTTTCCAAAGACAATTCCTGCAAAACTTAGAGGAAGCGCTTGAGGCTGAACCTAACTTCCATCACTTTGAATTTTCAAACCAGTTTAAGGTACACAATAACCATTTCTTTTTTGTATTAACGTGTAATTCTTCTCAGTATTCTATAGCGCCTATATTTTTTGCAGAATGTGCTCTTCTCAGTAGGGAATGCTTTCCTGTACTACGTAAACCATTTCAAATTATACAGTTCTTTCTGTGCCAGTCACAGTAAAGCCCAGAAAGTGTTACACCCAAGTAAGTATACGTATCTTCAGTACATAATATAACATCGAATGTTGTTTAATAATTTGTTTTGCCCTCGTATTATAGATGAAGGTAATCAAGCTTTACAAGAGTTTCTTGCGGCTCGAAATCCAAAACAGCAACATTCATCAACATTGGAGTCGTACTTAATAAAACCCATTCAGCGGATATTAAAATATCCGCTGTTACTCCAACAATTGAGAAATTTGACTGATGTAAATTCGGAGGAGCATCTCCATTTAGTGGGTAAGGAACTTGACATTTAGATTTATTATTTATTGTAAGGGTTTCTTAGGATATGAATTATGTCTTGAATATTTTTTTATAATTTCAGAGGCTCTGAAAGGCATGGAAAAAGTTGCAGAGCACATCAATGAAATGCAACGAATACATGAAGAATATGGTGCTATATTTGATCACTTGTTTAGACAACATCAAAAGTCTTGCAAGCAACCTATAGATCTAAGTCCTGGTTTGTATCTGAAACAAAAACATTATGGAACAAATGTTAACCTGGACGGTGTACTGAACTCATCTTATTTTTCAGGCGATTTGTTATACTACGGTGGAGTAGAATGGTTAAATATTTCAGACTTTTTAGGAAAAATAAAAAAGGGATTGGAATTGCACGCGATGTGCTTTGTATTTAAATCGGCTGTTGTCTTCCTCTGTAAAGAAAGACTGAGGCAAAAGAAGAAACTTATGGTATGCAGTCCTTACCTTGATTTAACCGCAGGCAGTTTTTATAATGTTTACTCCTAAGTACTAATTCTCAAAACCTTTTTAGGGTGTATCATCTAAAAATAGTTCCAACGAGGTAGAAATCATTAGGTACCAGGTGCTGATACCAGTAACCGAGGTTCAAGTTCGGGCCTCCTCTGCCAAAGACATGGACAGTCACTTCCTGTGGGAGCTCATACATTTACGGAGCCAACTGCAGCGCCGCTCCGAGAAAGTTTACGTACTGTCTAACAGGTGCGAGTTTGAAACTATGATTGATTCGATTACCATTCCAGTCGAACTTTAGTTTTGAAACTATTTAAATGTTAATGATGGATAGAGGCGTCGTGTTGTATAATCAATTTGAGTTAAAGTTGTTTTGGGTTGTGTTTTTAATGTTCAAACTTTCATATTATATTCTTTTAAAATCGAGCTTCTGAAGGGTTATTAAAATGGCACTCAAGAAACGAAAGTTATAATAGTTGATCACCTTACGCTTAGTAATCTTCACTAATTAACACGGGTTATAAAATCTCGCCAACTTCAACGTACCGTATCTTTCCTGCCGCGTATTTGCCTTTGCCTTTAGAAGGAGCCATAATAATAAATCAAGATAGTATTTTATATTTACCACTGGTTATCTTCCAATAGCACGGCGGACTTCCGCAACGCGTTCCTGAAGACGATCCGTCAGATCATCCGCGAGTCGGTGCGTAACATGTCACTGCCCACCACGCGGCCCGCGCCCGCGCCGCCGCGGGCCCCACACACGCTTGATCGCGATAGACCCAAGCACCAGGTAACTTTGATATTCTTATTAAATTGCTTTGGTGTTTTTCTGTATCGTGATGAAAGGAGATAAAAAGATCATTTTTATTAACATACTAGCTAATGCCTTGCAATGCGTTGCAATGCCTTCTTTTTTATTTATTTTTTTTGTTAGGAACCTTCCCCGGCGCACACTCAACAACATTCCAAAGGTTTATTTATCCCAATCGGTCGAGCCATATTCGAGTTTTTGCGAGACTAACGAACGGCAGTTGATTTTTGTAGGTATAGGTATAAGATTGGCATCAGTATAATATGGTTGGCTCTGTATTTAAAAGATAACCATAGTACTCCGCGTTCATATATAGCACATCAGGTTTCAGAAAGATACTTGCATAGGTATAATAATTACGAGGGCTGTACAGCCGAACTTTTTCTAAAGCTCTTTGCCATACTAATAGCTGCGCACTGTACCATGTACGAAGAAGGTCATGATGAATGTTTCATGGCCTTTTTGACAATGCCATCTCATCATCAAAACTCAAAAAAAAACTCAAAACTCCAAGCATTTATTTCAATTAAACCAATTACAGGCACTTTTGAATTGTCAAGGGGTCGGTCAGTCAGAACAATGAAGCTAGTTGCCCATTCCAAAGCGTAGTAGGTACCTATGGAGAAGAACGGGCAAGAAACTCCATGGACACTCTTTTAAATCAAAATATGGTTACAAAGTATTAGTTACATCATTCATGTTAAAAATTATGCATGTGAGAACGATGCAGAACGTTAAAAGCGTCCGTAATGAAAAGTATAAAACAATCCAAATATTAAATTAAATTAAAATAAACCATGGCAGCAAAGAGATGACCAGTCCCTACTGACGACGCCCGTTCACGAACATGACGCATGGATTAGCACCATTCTGCTCAACCATTTTGAAGGGAGCTAAATGATCCAACACATGTGCCACCATCAGCGAGACATTTGAGTGAGCATGACATACTCTCAGCCGCCAGGGCACATTCAAGTCAATGAAAGACGTACCCAGTAAATGGTAGCTTTATAGTATGTACATAGTACTCACACATGTGCTATACAATTATACAATACTAGGAGATTGAATTTATATAATGCAAAAATAGTATTTTACAATCTTCAGCGGCTCCAACAGTATTTTCAAATGCTAATCAATTTATTTAAGCGTCCTGTGGAGCAGGACCAGCGTTTAGCCAAGCATTTTTATCAGCGATGTAATCTCCCAATTTATAATATGCCTGGCTGCATAGTGTGCGTTTTATACAAGATTTAAATTTCGTTTCATTCTGTTCAATTATGTGGGGAGGTATTTTATTGTAACATTTTAAACAGTACCCCATGAAAGATGAGTCTATTGATGAGTCATCTGGCAGATAACCTACCTGACAGTTCGCTTTGCGTTTGGATGCTAATGTTTCGGTCCTAAAAAGACGTAATGTTTGTACAGGTGCAAGTGATGCAAGGATCACAAACCCTCGGCAAAACTAAGAAGCCTAAAATCACTGGACAACGACTGTCGGCTGGAAATATTGAGGTATGTATTTGATTCTCCCGAGTTTGTCCTAATTAATCTTAAAAGTTGTGACTCGCTGATTTAATTGACATACTTTCAGTTAACAGTGTAAAAGAAAGACATATTTTTATTTATTTAAGTACTTCTATGGTGCGTATATTTCAGCTGAACCATCAATAACAACAAAAACTGTAAAACTCTAAAAACATTTAAATATCCTTACATCTCTTTGCGAAACTCACACCATATAAATACCACACCCCTTGCAGGTGGGTGACCTATCACGCGAGAACTCGCAGGATGCTGAGGAGCCGCCGCCAGAGCCTCCGCCCGAAGAGCCCACCTTCAGGCACCGCAGCAAGACGCTCGGCGATGCCACTGGTTAGTACCTACTAGCTTCTTCTAGCCTGGTACAATTAAAATCTTGTACAAAAATATTTAGTTCTATTTACACAAAATAAAGGCTAATTCTATAAGTTATCTGGTACAAGTGTTTTATTAACCGCTTTTGAAGCAATACTATGTAGCAATAATGGATTAACAAAGTACCTAACATCAATTTTTTTGTGTGCATAATGACATCTTCAGCTTACATCATTAACTTCAAATTATCTACCTGCTGTAACGCCTCATGTGTTCAGGACTAAAATAATCAGCCTCCTATCCGTGGCTTGTTCTAACAAAAGCATGTGGCACCACTAACAGAGAGCGTGCCGAAGCGCGCGCCGCCGCCGCCGCCCGCGCGCGACGCCGAGCGCTGCGACCGCGACCCCGGCTGCAAGTCGGAGGGCGAGGACGAGCAGCCGCCGCCGCCCGCGCGCCGCGGGCTCGGCCGGACGCCCAACCATCTCACGCTCAGGTACGTACGCGTGGCCTACTGCACTGTCTCAGGAACACTGACGAACATTATTGTTAACGGATGGCGGTTTCATTAAAATTGCTGATGCATTCGACAATTATCTACTCGTATTTAGTGAAAGAGAAGTGAGAGTACTAAATAAAGTGCTTGAATTTTCCACAGCACGACGTCGACGCTGAGCGCAGGCAGCACGGGCAGCCAGGCCCGGCTCATCCAGTCGTCACATCAGCCCACCCAGTACCAACCCACCATGATCAAGGAACTAGGTAAGCAAGAATCGCAGTCTCTCAAATCTTCTCCAGAAAGGAAAAGTTCCACCGTACCCGAGAAGAGGATCAAAGTCATACGATCCTGCAGCGGCAGTAGCATCAATAGAGATAGGTCACCCAAACGTTCCGTCGACCACACCTCACCGGATCGGGATCGCGTCACAAAAGTGATCGTTTGCAAGTCTCCTAACAAATCGAGCCTGAAGCAAACCAAAACGTTGCATCGGTCCCCAAGAGGAAGCTTCGACCAAACCAAATCTCCCCGAGGATCCATCGACAAGTCGCGATCTCCGCAGCAGAGCTTTGATGGATCTCGATCACCCCGCGGTAGCATCATGAAATCACGTGAAAATAGCGTCGATCGTTCACGATCACCAAAACCTGCACCAAAAAAGGGAATAATGCGAACCCCCCAGGCCAGTTTCGATAAATCGCCCTGCAAGTCACCAAATCTAAGCCGAAGATCTTCTAAAACCGGTGGAGAGAAATTAGCGCGACTTGGGACGAATTCGCTGGATAGAATGACTCACTATTCTCAACTAGCTAAAGCTGAAGATAAAGCAATCAAAATGGGCATCGTTGTCTCGAAATCAACAGAATCGATTGCTAAGGCTATTGAGCACCCAACTTGTGTTCAATGTTACCTTTCCGGAAAAAAACAGAGCAAAACCTCCTAGCATAAGGGGAAGGGCAAGTCGCCCAAATCTCGACGGAAGTCAATGACTGCTCAATCGATTCTAACTTCATCAGACCGGAGCAGCGTCGAGACCCTGGACGACATGCCCCAAGAGCGGGCGCGCTGCACGCCCACTCGCCATCACGAGAGATATGACTATGATCAAATACATGTATAATCAAATTCTACAAGCTCCTAATAACATCAGGAAAATGAAAATCTCGAATGATACATTTTTTCTGAAAGTTTTCAATAAAATTTCCATTCATAACATACAATCCTGCTATATCAGAGGGGCAATTCCGGTCATTTTAAAAACATTCACGTGTAGCGTTTATCTGCATTTTTGACATTTGATAGTCGCCGAGATGAGATTGCGACTAGATTTTGAACGTTTTTAATTACGGGAATTGGCCTTCAGTTTCTTCAGTAACATTTACTGCAAAAGACTTTCACATAGTTGGATTTTCCTTGAATGCTTTCAGAAATCAAGAATATTATAATGACAAATATATACACCACTTTACAAGACTGTTCTACCAATTTGTGACTATCAAACTACCAAAACGTTAAATCAATTGTAAACGTATAAGGCATGAATCACATTCTCGAGACAAGATTAAATCAATTAGACGTTCAAATAAATGTATACGTTAAAAAATTTAAATCATCGTAAATTCAATGTCACAGTTGTAGGAAACTGTACTAGACACATAGAGTAATTCCACCACTCTCAAAGTAGAAATAAATGTACCTCCGTAAAATATAAGTAGACACAATAATAATTACAATCGTATATTATAGCATAATATATTAAAGTTAATCAATCCTAATTCTAGATAATTCCAAGTGCTAAGTATTACATAATAATGGCTGTGGTATCGTACTGATGTTAATCCTTTTATCATCTTCGTCATAGTGTTCTTCTTGTTAATTTATACTGTTATTATACATCCCGATAGATTTAATGTATTATTGTGTAGATGGCCATGGATTTGTATCGTTAATTAAGTCTTCCAATTCTAAGTATGTATAAGTAATGATATTAATTTATTTTACGTCTCGCATCTCTTCAGTACCTGCTCAATTTAGTATTAAACTTATCAATTTATTAAGTATATTCCGTAATAATTTTACAATCCAAACAATATTTACATGCAAATGTACGCTATACGTAATCATTATTAATATTATTATTTATGGCATGATTATTTCGTTCGTTGGTGAATATATATATATATTTAGATAGGTTATTTCCAAATATTTGCACGAATACATTTAAAAAATATTAATGTGGCCAACTTTCAAAGCTTCGTAGTATTATAGGCTGGTTGTGCATTGATTGTATTATCGAAGCAAAATATACTTAGCAGCAATTATTATTGTTCATCTTACTCTAATAGTAAAATACTGAACTACTTTTATGGATACATTCTACAACTGAGGACTGGAACCTAACATCCTGGAACTGTTCAAGTAGCCAAAAAGTGTTTCAGATTTTTATGCATGTAGTGAATCATTGTAAACCGTTATATTTAAAGTACTTGTCGGACTACATAATATTATATGCATTAATAAACGATATTGACATATATGGTAAAATATAATGCTATACAATTTACTAATAAATAGGCTAGCTGTGTATCCAAATTATAATCTAACCAAATCAATGTAGGCAAATACACTCTTTGATCACGTAGTGCTTTACCTTACCTCTGTAGCGTTGCACAGATTCTCTGTCAAATTAGATGATGCACCCATGAGCAGAAATTAATGTCATCGTATATAAGTACCTAATCAATAGTGAGTAAAGTAAATATATTCAATGCATAAATAATGGATCGGTGCACCGTAGATTCTATCGTCACTGTGTGTATCTAGGCTACCGCTTAAGTAAAGTAAGTAGATGTTCTATCTAAAATAGTGGACGCCGCCAAAGCTCTGCAAGCCCCCTTGAACCGCTTGAATGTTCGATGACACGCGACTCGGCGGCGCCCCCCGCCCCCCACACACTCATCAAACATTCAACTCTTTGCTCGCGCGCGCGACTCTCCGGCGATCGGTCCCATCCATCCAAATTCCGTTGGCGCCCCGCGCGCCCTCTGCCGCGAGATGATGTAAGCCTAGATCACACGGCACTTGTTTTCTTGATATTGCATACGCCGATGCCACAGAACAGTAAAACATATTAAAATTAATGGTTCTTACGGAGATGACTTTTACAAACTTTAATTACTTCATCGATTAATATGTTTATTTACGTCTGGAAGTTCTGCTAATTAACGATACATACCACATTTTGTGACACGGTGAGAATCAGAGAATTATTTATGATCATTTTCAACTATCAATATTCATTTGCGGTACAACGACAGAGGTCGTTACTGTACTGTGGCATCTCCGCATACAATTATCTTTGGAGCAAGTGAGGTGTGACGTGGGCTTTCTAAAGAGTTCGGTGTTTGGTGTGTTGTAGGATCGCCCGTGTGGAAACCGCGCGACATGTCGAGCTCGGCGGGCGGGGGCGGGGGCGCGGGCGCGGCGCCCACCACGCTGCCGCGGCCCGCGCGCGCGGCGCCGCGCCCGCAGCACCTGTCGGCCAGCCGCAAGTCGCTGGCGCCCGACCACCGCCACTAGCGCGCCCAGCTGTAGCCGCGCCTGTCGCGAGCCCGACTTCTGTTACCCGCCGCCTACCGACCCCACAATAGTCTAATCACTTGACCGTTCGATGTTTGTGTACCTCTTACCGCCTTTCCTTCAAATTTCCTACCTATATATACCTATTAGTTTGCCTTAAATTTCCCCTCTTCTTACGTTTTTAAGCTCAAATATGACCTAACCTGTGTTTAAATTTAAATTTAAATCAGTCGATCGTTCATTATATTTTCATTGATTGAGCTCAAAATATTTTTGTGTTAGGTGCATAATCCTGTGCCCGTAACGAATAAGACTGCGTGCGGCTCTTTGTGAGGTATAGTGTACCTACCTTATTATATTAAAAATAATTTGACAATATCCTCATTAATGCAACTCATAATTTCGTGAGATCCTTCTTTTGTAAAATAACATCATTCTATTTAATGAAGACTAGACACTTCTAAAAAACGAAAACTACCTGAGAGTTCTACCAGGTATTGTACATGTGCCCTGCAGATTCATTTGTAATTGATAAGACGTAGATATATCGCAATGCATTTGTTATGGGGTTTGAAATGTAAATCAACATGTTGACTCATAACGCGCTACAATACAGTGTCGCATCCTGTTATTTATTGACTTCCACGTCGAATATAATTTGTTGTTTCAGAATATAAGCATCCACTGGATATGAAAGTAAACCTCATATTAATAGAAAATAAGTTTTATTTAAAATCGACCTACATGACACTGTTTATTTAGGTAGGTCTATTTTATAACTACAAATAAATGACAATATCAATAGAAAGTCGAAAAAAATATTGAGTCACATTACATAATTAGTTACAGTGATGAATTGTTATTGGACATGTTACTTTTTTATGGAAACTGATTGTAACCTTCGTAGAACGCAAACTCGTAATAGCGCCTACACCGTGAAACCGTCAACTGTACACTGAAGGTACTCAGCATGCCACCACTATATAGAGATATCTATCCTCGTAAAGACTTTCTACTTTAGCTTTATTTAAGGCATTCCTTTAATATCTACTTGTTTAAGCATGCGAATATCCTATAGATTCGTTTTATACGGACTGCTCTGTGCCAAATTAGGTACTCTCTACACCTCCTTGTGCTTGAATACTTATCGTCAAGATATTCCTGAATAAATAAATATATCGTGAGAGTAGTTAGCTGTAATGTATTTGCGTTTCATTTTCGTCACATTGGCAACTCACTACCCTATAGTTCAAAATGCACTAAACCAAAAGGAAATATACACTAGGTAGTTTTGATAATAATTTCTCTTCGTGATCAAATTCGAAAGTTCTATCATAGGCTAGGTGAATGATATAACATGTATCCACAAATTGAGTTTTACTATAATTGAATGTATTATAATAATTATAATATATATGATTGTTTATTTGCTGTAATATATTGTAAATGTGTTGACTGCAGTCGCGGAAAACTATAAACTGGATCGACGAAATACTTTGAACCCGTGATATTTAGACCGCTACCGACGTAGCCTTTTGTAATATATTATTACCGGAACTTGGCGCAGATGGACAGCAGTTTGAACCTTCTGTAAATGTATTAATAACGATCTATACTGGTAAGAGGAAATGTTGGTAAAAGATTCCGACTTGTAATAATATGTTACGAAAAAGGTGACGACTTCGACATCTCGTTGTTGTTAGGCGAAGTCGAGTGTCTCGTAGCACTTTGGTAGTTTTTCATGTCGGAACATATCAACGGCGGCGGAGCTATCTCGTTCAGCTTATAAGTTTTCTCGTGATCTAGTAACTGTTTATTGTTTTAGTTATTTACAGTTACCAGGAGTATGTATACACAGTATGCACTATGATGTTTAGGTAATACCTGTGTAATATGTATGTATATTATTGTGACCACATTATATTTTGAACTTTAAATATTGTTTAAGTGTTTGTTTTGTGACTTATTGAAATAAAACAGTTTATTAATATACATATGTTAAAATATTCGAATTTAATAATTACGAACTTATACAATCAATTTATAGATTATTATTATACTAAGAAAATTATAATTAATAAAATGAATAAACAAATATGAGTGAAAATTAAATGAAGGATGAACTCATTAATTGCGATTGTATTTCATACTTCAATGACATTTGAAAGTAAAGTAGGAAAATGAATGAATATTTAGAAAGACTTATTGAAGTAAAATACGAAAGTAACTAATGTTATAATAAGTATTGAACTTTTATAATTTGTTGTTGACATGATTTGCTAATTCCGTTGTTTTCTCATTACTTTCCGTCAGTGTATTATCGAGAATAATCTCTCCTGTATACAATGTATGTATTACCGTTGTCGAACTACTTTACAGATTTTAAGTACGGACATTCACATCTCAATGAATCACTTTCGTGCACTGTTAAGTATTATTTCCCTATATGTATTACCGGAATGTATTACTAACTAATCATATCTTCTTTCATTCTTAGTTCAGTTTTAAATAAACAAAACATTTATGTTGTAGTCACCACATACCTAATGGTTTATATCTCTTGGACTGAATATATATACTTAATCGCGTCACATTTCTAGGTAACCATTTTGTTCGATCACCTAAATTTAAAGTGCCTTCACATGTTTAAAAAAACGTGCACGTGTGTTTTAAGTTTCATAGATGAATATACTAAAATCTTTGAAGTAGTTTGTCAATGCCTGCTAAATGGGAAATGGTATTAATTCTAGTATCCTTTAGTGGCTTCCAAAACAACTAGTCTAATTTACAATTTTAATGATGTATTTATTGTTTTCATAAGTATGTATTTGATATGTTAAATTTTGTGACACGTATGGAAATTACTTTTTATTGCTTATGAATAAACATAAAATATGATATAATCTTTTTATTTATTTAATTACCCCGTAGCAATTTCTCAGTTGGTAATCCTAGGTGTAATTAGTTCCTGGAGATTAGATCCATCTTTCTCCTGTGTGGAGTTCGGCTCTTTTTTATCTATTCGCCGAAAAAAATAGCAACTTACAAGTGATTGTGAGGTGAAAATCACTATTCAATAACTTATGAGCTAGACGAACGTGGCCAAAAGGAGATATATTTTCTATGTCAATTAATAAAACGCATGCAGATAATCGGTACAATGTGTTTATTAAATCGTACATCGACGTCCATAAATCAAACATATCAGTGTTTCCGGATTCAAAACCTTACAATTTGCTAATAAAACAGATTTTCTAAATTGATATGAGTGAAACATTCAAAATATAATTAATTATGTATTTACAAGGTTAATAATAATTATAACTAGATAGGTACACAATATTTTTTCATAATATACTTTTGTTCAGTAATTTTAACTGCCTCAACAAATTTACATAAAACTTACGCATCTAAATTTTGTTGGCCTAATATTTTTAACGAATCTTGAAGAAAACTTAGAGAACAATTCACTCATACCTGACCTCAACATTAGGTAAAAAACTATGGAGGTCTAATAGCTACAATATTTTAGAACGATTTAAGTTCATTACACAGTCATGTTTATTATTTATTTATTTATAAAGATTTTAGCTATTTGATCGTAAAAGTAAAGGAAATATTTTTTGATAAACTTCTACGTGAAAAATGCTCTAGAATCTATTTGTGGCAAGTAGGTTAGATTAAAAAATATTATTTTAGTAATGATTTAGTTCTGAATCCTATGTAAATTCCATAAATAAGTGCAATAGAAAGTAATAGGTACACACTTACGGACAAAGGGGCCAATGACAGCTGAATTGGGAATTCTAAAACGTAAATGCACATGGAACATATGAAAGAATATTAATTCGAGAAGCGGTAGGTTCAAAGGTAATAGATTCAAGATTAGGTAACACACAAAAACTTTCTTGGTAGACAAAACTGTGATTTACTCACTCGGGAAGCTCTATTTGTGAACACCTATGTAATGTATATCGCTTTAACTTTATATTACGATCTTTACATCATCTCTACATTAGAAATTATATTCCTTTCTAATATTTAAACAATAACAATAGGACTATCTAAGGAAATGTATATATCATAAAATACATAATTTATGTGGCACTGGCTACATATGTAGGTATTATACCATCATAGTTCTGATGACCACCTCGCTGGGTATGTCTCAATGTTGTTGTTGGCTTTCAAGACTGAAATGTACAACATTTGCTCATATTTAGTTTCTTTAAATGTAAGCCTTGCAGTAATATATTATGTATGAAAGTATAACGCACCTTCTAAATAACGCTCGAAATCGGAAGAAATGGTGTACACCCTAATTACACAAAGTCATGCCTAAATTGATTGCACTATAAACAAATACAATCGGAATAAGTCTAGTAATTTAATCTTAGTAATAAACACTAGACGCTAAATCATACTTCGTTTCTTTCAACTACTAGTTATAAACAACAAAATATTTTAAATTAATATACTTTGCAATAAAATAATTTAGTGCACACCACGATTATTTTAAATATTTAATAGATATTTATATTATTACATGTAAAGATAATCATTTAATAACTCTTATTAAGTTCATTACAATATCTATCAATTAATGGAATACTCGATCTAAAAGAAGTTTCATTACGCTATTATATTTTATTATGGTGTTTCATCAAATTATGCTAGAATAAAATTCATCCATCCTAATTTCATATCATATTAAATACGTAAGGCACTCCATTTAATTTTGCTGTTTTTTTTTATCGAAAAAGACCGAAAATACTGTCACACAAGTTTCCTCTATAAAAATGAAGACCACTGGAAGTTACTGTTATTCATGCACCGCACATTATAAGATAAATTTATTTAAATATTAAGCTCGAAACAAAGTAACTAACATCAACTTTAGCTTCTGCTATCAATCGAACAGATCTAACAACAAATTTAACAGGCGCTATACAAACGTAGTCACTTGTCCTGTTAGTGGAACAGCTGGATTCGTTGTGGGTTAAAAACGGGTATGAAAAAATTCGGAATATTTAGGTTTATCTAGGTACTCTTACATTAATTTAGTTTCCTCGTAGAGGTTCACGAAAGCTCTTCACCGATAAATAAAAAAATCATCTGCAGGTGGATAATTTGATATCTAATAAATGACAAAATTTTAACAAAAATACCAAATTGTAATTATGTAGGACAAAATTTACATAGCAACCTATACTAAACATATACAACCACAAACAACTCTATCACAGACACTAATCATTTACAAAACTCAATATAATTATATACTCATTTTCTAAACAAGAAACGACATTGGTTTGCGACACCAATCAACCATCTGATTAATTAAAAATAACAGATATTATGTTAAAACATTAAATCAGATAGGTATTCAGTAATCGATGACCATTTATGATTATCTACACGATGTATGTATTACTGCCATATAGCTATGATTCTAAATGGGAAATTAAACTCACGACAAACACTTTACATCAACGTTGTTGGACCCCTAAATATTCAATTAAAAAGCCATTTTTATTCATAAGTAATCTCTTTAAAAATTTTATCAAATTTAACTACCTATTTATACCTACACACATGACTTGTTTCATTACTTCCTGAAAAATTTCGAATGTTTATAATAATTCCGCGCGGCGTCTTAAAGCCCCTTCAAATATTTATAATATGAATATTTTTCTAAGTTATATTATGTAGGTATGAGCCAATAACGAAATAAAAAAAAGTATCGAATAGTCTCTGCCTCAATACATGATAAACTTGTTTAATTTCAAAATGATAAAGGATAGCTTAAGAAAGTTAATATCGATTTAAGGGAACAGTTTGTTAGTGTTGCAAGATCAAGATTTATTTATTTTATTTAGATAATGCTAATTACAAGCTACTAATTTGTCTTTATTGATTTTTTTTATAATTTATAAGTTATTGTTGTTATAATTTTCATTAAAATCCCAGAACATTCATAAAGTATTTCGTTGAGCTTTTTGCGCATCGAACGTGCACGCGACCGGGCCGTGTATATTTGTCTAAACGTTGGTCCCTATAATTGCTATTGTAATTGTATGTCGTACATAGCAACGCAGAACGGGGCGGACGACACCGCGCGAGTAGCGGCCGGGCTCTCCGAATAAAGGCACATTGAGTCATGATTCATTTGTTATCCTATATGCAGTACCTAACCATCCCACTTCCTCGTCATAATATTTCTCAATTTTTGAAAGTCGGCCTAGAACTAGTTAAAGGGAATAACTAATTAATTTTCTACTTTATATATGAATTAAAAGTCACACCACTATTTTATCCGGTCGATTAAATTTTCGTACACTTTAGTAACTTTGACATCACATCATAATAGTCCTATGACATCACATCATAATAGTCCTATGACATTCAACTCCTCATCTCATTTCTACTCATTTTGGCAACATGGTGGTGGAACTACAATTTCTCTAATTTAACTAAGAGGCATATTTGCCTACAAATTAGAACTAGGGCAAAGACCACTTAAAAGTTATCTTCGCATTTAATCTCCCGTGAGCTGGGCTGAGAGGCAGGCTGGGAGGACCACTGTGGCTCGGCCGGTCCGTCCCAGTCGGGAAACGAGTCGTACATAAAGTTATCGGCGGGAGTGTCATCAACCGCGATCTCGGTCCGACTAAACGCCTCGGCGAACTTCCCTATCTCTGTGGAGCCGAACGCTTGTTGGAAAGCGGGCAGCGGGACGACAGGCGGGCGCGGCGGACGCTTCTCTTCAGGCGGCGAGCGACGCGGCTCGGTGACGGGGAAGCGCTCGCGAGCAGCGCGGGTAGGATCGTTCTGCGTCACACTCGGCGGGAATTCAGGCGTATTTCTCTGTCTCGAGCCAACCTCTCCGTTGAAAGGCGAGTCTTCATAAACAGGATAAGGCGTGGATCTCCCATCTTGTTGACATGCCTGATTCTGACTATGCAAATGAGCACCCTGAAAATATATAAGAAAAACAAAGTTTAAAATTTAGATACACTAGCTTAGTGCCGCAGGCGTATGTCCAAGCAAAATAAAAAGGTTATAGATCACGTGGAACAAACAAGTGCAACAAGAAAATATTGTCTTTTGTTCAAAGAAAACTTTACTTTACGCGGAAAGCGGGTATGTTATCGATTTCAACATATCCTTTTAATATTTTGAGTTGAGACATCACCGCACCGTAGAAATATTTACATAACAAAAAGAGTATGTCCAGTAATAACCTTCATTGGTCGACATTCAGCAGGATACCGCATGTGGTCACGCGAGCACGCACTGCGCGGGGCCCAGCCGGCGTTGGCTGCGTTAGCGCCACTCCATACGCCGCTGCCCATAGCACCCATCTGCTAAAAAATAACAAAGACGCGTATAAAAAAGGAATAATTTACTGCTTGAAAAGTTAAGCAAACGACTCCAGAGTGTTTCCTAAATTAATGTAAGGTAAAACCTGAAATACCCTTCTAAATTTTTTCTAAGAGTTCTTCGAAGCAGACTTATGTTTATTATGTAACAACATTGATATTTGTGTATAATAGAAGACGTATAACGATATTATACCTGATAATGTGGCCACATCTGCGGTTCGCAGTACGCGGGACCCCGACCGTTCATACCACATTCTAGCGGTGGCTGAAAATGAAAACAACAATATTATTAACCCTCTTTAACATCAAATATCGGCAACTCGATAAATTAGACACATGAAAATTATTAGGGTTACAAAAAAAGGTACGCTATAAAATTAAAGAGGACTAGCAACGCCCCGTGGTTTCACCCGCATAAGTTTCGATCCCATGGGAATATTGGAATAAAAAGTATTCTATGAGTTAATCCGGGTTATAAACTATTACGGTTACGGTTATAAATTTCATCCTAATTCGTTCAGTAGTTTTAACGTGATAGAGTAACAAACATCCGTCCATCCATCCACCCATCCATCCATCCATACATCCATCCATCCATACAAACTTTCACGTTTATAATATTAGTTGGATTAGAAGGAACGGAATAGGATCGTCATCATCTGCCTAGTCTTTTCCGAACTATGTTGGGGTCGGCTTCCAGTCTAACCGGATGCAGCTGAATACCAGTATTTTACATGGAGCGACTGCCTATCTGACCGGAACAGAACGGAATAGGATATTGACCTTTTAATCCTCGGTCATAGTAATTATATTGGGTGAGTCCTATTTTTTTTTTTTAATTTTAGGCCGAGGTCATCATCATGATGTTCATAATGATGTTTATATTATGGCTGCACGTCACGTTTTTTAGCGGATCTTTATATTCTACTTTACAATTTACCTTTAAATATATCGCGACTCTTCAAACATCATGAAAGTATCGCTTCATAAATTAACAGTTGAAGAAGTTCGCTTATTATTTTACAAAAATAAAAAAGAGTTGGGCGTTATTGATTACTGACTAGGGGACCGCCTGTCCCACGCGTACTTATCGATTCAGACAGCTCGGTAACAGACAGCTTACAGCGAATTTGACGCTAAGATTGCTTCCGATACACCCTGACTTTACGGTCTGCAAAGTAAGTCTCCGTGTAACTTTGCATGTTGCTTTTTAACTGAAAAGATATATTTTTGAAAAGTGATGGAGTAATTCTCGATACTTAAACGATGTCTAATAAGTTTATTTCATATGGCAAACTTTAAATTCCAGAAGCCTTGGATTTTTTCATATATGTAATATTAATTTATTCATGCAACATGGTTATATATTATTTCGCTATACAATTATTACACCTTTCGAATTCTTTTCGTAACCGAAAGTAGTACCGTACCGTAGTTCTGTTCTTTTTGTTTTAGTTACGAAATCTAATATACATATACACTAGATATTTTTATTGAAAAATCAACCAACTTGAAAAAATCCCCCTGTATATATGATATGCTACACATACTCGTAGCACCCAGTGTGGCGTAGCCCTTGATATTGATACGACAAGGGGTTCTTGCGCACGAAGCTTTCATTTATTTTTACGTGAAAAATGCCATACGTATTTATATTCATATCTACTTATTGTCTTTACTAAATAATATAATTGGCCGTTGACCGTTTTGTCTGAAGTAAAATAAAATAAATCTCGAGCAGGTATATCACTAAACGTTTCTACACAATCGTCTAATAAAAGTCCAAGATGTTTTTAAGTTTCTACCTAACGGACCACAAAACGAGACGATTATAGTGGAGCGTGTCAACAACATCTTAAACAGATTCGTTACAGTAACGTCTGATACAATTTCAGGTGGTTAGTACCGCGGTATCTGTATCATGGGAAGACGTCTCGCTGAAAGTTTACATCAGACACTCAGACATAAAGCAATCACAGTAAAACAACGTTTTTAAAATCAACAAAAAACATTATTCCTGATGATACCTATTTAAATTAAAATAAAGTAACTTGATTGTCATAAATATTACACAGTCATAACAAAATTGTTGACGATATACCGCTACGGCGTTTTTGTTTGTCAATATTTACGTTTAATGGTGAAATATGTGCACAACCTGTACACGAGATAATGTTTAGTGTAGCGCGAGGGTGTGAGGGGGCGGCGCGCAGGGGGGAGGAGGGGTCGCGCCACCGATCGATGTCCGTTACTCCCTGTGCAACGTTGCGTTGCACCAACTGCATTCATCATCACACATCACCACCTTGACGAATTACAACCACGACCATTTTCCCTCATCTTTTTATTACAATTTGACGCTAATCCTAGTTTAATAATATTCCTAGTAATCATTTTCCAAGAATATTTAAATATCCGGAATTTTTAAAACCTCAAATAAATAGTCCTACGGTGCTACGACGGCGCTACGCGCTGCTACACATTCTAATCTCAAAATACTATGACGTATTTAAGCGTTCATCCTAGATCAACAATATGCCTACCAATCATATACAAATAATCTTTCAAAAATCTGTCATTATTTAAGCATCAAATGAACAGTGCTACGGTGCTACATCGCCGCTACGCGGTTTCAACTTAAAGAGTTATTTTTGCTCCTTTAAAGGATTTTGTTTTTTTTTTAGAATATTACTTTTAGTTTAATATGTTGATATTTCCTTTGCTTTTATAAGTTTTTATTTAACAAATCATTGATTACGTGCTTTACTAAAAAAATCGAAATAATCTATTGTAAAATTTTTTAATTGTTATTTCGTCCTAAAAATATTTTGATTTAAACATATTTGGCACATGTAACTCAATAATAAAATACAAAAATAAGCCCTTATCAATGTGTTTTCGCTGCTCTAAAGCACTACAAAGTACCAACATAAAATAATCCTTACGCTAGATATTTCAATCGTTCAGACGTTATATAAACTGGTAACGGCCTGAAAACTGTTCATGTGTGGGGGAAGTAGAATAGTGACGAGAGATTTGCAGAGGCTAACTAACTATCGAGCGGCAAGCGGCGAGCGCGCGAACCACGTGACTTATCGATCAGCGCGGCGCTCACGACACTCGGAAAAATCAACCGCTGACAGCTTTCATAGGCCACCTCCACCTCTCGACTCACGACCCCCTCTCCCCGAACATGCCGCGCCACCCTCATTAGCGCCTTTGTGACGCTCACTTGTCTCGTAATATGACGCCGTAATGATACCACTTACGACTCAATTATTCGTTAACATTCCTACTAGTTGACTGCCTAAATCAGAAATGGCTTTTAATTTTAGTCATTTAGTTTTGGCTTATTTTTATAATTTAAATATACCCACGCCAATCAAAAAAGAAAACTATTTCGAACTTCCTCTAAAACGGCCGTAACACATCCACAATAATATATGTTACCACGTAAAATATTTATAAACAACTTGTCTCATTTAACTAATTTGTAACGTCTGAGTAGAAATGACAACAAACTTTTGTTTTCAATGAGCAGTCATTTCAGAATTTGCACAACAAACTTTCCCTGACTGAATTTTATAGTGTGTCGGTTGAATTTAAACTCTATCTGCTTTGCTTACGATTGATAATGTATGTATAGCACCGCAGAGGAGTGAACGTTAGTAGCGAATGAGGATGTCAACTGTCCTCTGACACTGACCTACATAATTTTAACTAGTCTTTTTGTATGCCGATGACCTATTCTGCCGTAATTCAATAAGCGGTGGACAAACTATTATCAAGACAACTCATTTGTTTAAAGTGTTCATGTTATTAAGTAACTA
This sequence comes from Apamea monoglypha, assembly GCA_911387795.2. Classification (NCBI taxonomy): domain Eukaryota; kingdom Metazoa; phylum Arthropoda; class Insecta; order Lepidoptera; family Noctuidae; genus Apamea; species Apamea monoglypha. The sequence goes on from OU426918.1 coordinate 11,142,585, forward strand.
ATAAAGTCTTTGGATGTTTTACTTATTTAAATTACCGTTGAATGCTTCTAATTTTATACCAGCGCAGATAATGTTTGTTTTGCATCATAAAGCCTTCGAACGGTATCGCTTAAGGTACGAGATAAGTCCTCATTTATTTCATGTAATATTAACATTCATAATTTCCATGGTTCATTGTAAGTAACAAAATATTTACATACTGCTCTAGACTGACTGGATAATAGATATGTATCAGTTTGCTTGGCGTTCTTGAGCATATTGTAAAGATCAGCGGAGGGGAATAGGGCATTTTATTGTATTCGTTGTTTGTGAGTCAAGTACCTTAGACGATTATGTTCTATTCTATTCAAATTCAATTATCTATGGCTATGCATTACTTCGAATGGCCTCGACACAATACAACAAATCATTCTTATTGGTGTTGCTTATTCACGAGGAAGTAAACGTAACCAATATTATGTTCATACTTACTTGCATTGACAAGAGGAAAGTTTTGCATTTATTGCGAGTTCATAAAATACTTATAAGCAGTTTTCTGAGCTGATACTTTTACTTGCAAACGTTTCCGCAAGATTGCCGCAAACTACATCATCCTTGCCAATTAAGTGACATTGAAGTCACGCCGCGTCCCCGAAGAGTTCTGTAGTGGTTTTCTAAGAATCACGATACGCCCACGTCTACATCATTGATATTTTATGAGCTGTTAGATAAACTTGTCTTCATTTTCCAGATTAAAACAATTAAAGTTTACGAACTTTGAAATAGAACTTTTAACTAAAATCAAATCTCTTTGATTTGATTTAAAAGTTCGATGTTTATTATGCTTAACCTTTGGATTTCTGGATTTGTACTGAATTACTGGCAATAGTCTCCCATTTACATAAGATGATATGAGAATATAGGTACTGAACACTTAGAAGTGGTAGGCACCACTTCTAAACGCAAAATCTACTCCTATATCACAAGTACAAGACTCAACCCCTTTATTCACCCGTAAAGGTTTTATAAATATAACGAAGGACTGTTTTGTACGAATTCCTTTTTTACAGACTGGTAACACTTTCTGAGAAATTGTTTGTGGTTGATATGGTTTCATCAGAATTATATAAAAGTCACATGAAGGCCTTACTCACCGTGGGCGGCAACGGCAGGTGTTGTGCGGGGGTGTGCGCGCGCTGCTCCCGCCGCGCCAGCGAGCGTCGCACGCGCGCCTCCTTCGACGCGTACCCGCCGTAATCTAAACACGCATTGTTTATCATTATCTCTCCAACTCATTATAATAGCATGCGTCAATATTGATCAACAACGTCATTCATATCGTCTGACAAATTCCTTTCCTACGCGATACAAAAGTCAACAGGTTGTACTGATATTTTCAGCAAGTTACGCCATTTTTCGATTATTAAAATTATTGTTTTCATTACTTTTCCTCCACCACATTATTCCGTCCCAAAAATACATTTAGGTTTAAACACGGTTAACGGAAACCACCGAAAGGTCGAAAAACACTGGACTCATAACGTACAGACCTACTCTTAGTTTATGTTCGTACTGACTTTGCTGAAGTAGCAGTCACGGCTCCTACGTCATAGTAGGTGCCATTCCATTTAAAAATCGATCATAGGTGTTTTACGTATGTAGCGATGCAGCTATAGCAATCGAAACCGTGACCCTGAACATAGAAGACGGGTATTTTGCTACTTCGACATTTGTTAATTTTGCTGACTCAGACCGTCCTACATAATTATTATGACTTTGTAAATTAAGATCGGACATTTTGGAACAAGCAACGTTCGCAGAAAAAATATAATAGGAAAAACTTCTTTCGTACCGTAAATGAAATACGACATATTTACAAAAAAAAAGGTATTTAACGATTTGCAATTTAATCTTTTCGGTATCCGGTATCCAAAGGTAATTATTTCCTTGGCATAGGTATAATGTCCCTTGTTCTGTCACCTTTTTAAATGCAGAGGTCATTGGAAGATTCGTGTTCAGTAAGTAAACGTCTATGGGCTGATGAGAGAGATTGATATACTTTCGAGTTTGTGGTTAACCCTAACCGTAACGATTTCCTTTACTTTAAAGAGTACGGGACCAACAGTAAGAATACTTCGGCCATCTAGAAAAGTGTCCCATCATAAAATGCAGCTTAATCAACTCTCAGAAATATTGACCTGAGCGATATCTACATCGCGATACCTATTTTTGTAAATTAACGCAAGAATCGAAATATTATAATTAAGAGTTTATAGTTATTGTCTTACTCATTTCAATATCTTCAGGAAACTCGTGAAAACCGAACACAACAATTTGCTATTTCATATGCTCATCTAGAAGCCAAAGAAAAAAAAGGATTGACGCTTAAAAATGTTATACAGGCCACAGTATGATAAATGGTAAATCTACTAAAGTAACGTTATTATCGTCAGTAAAAAAGCAAACCGCATAAATAGTTGTAAATTATCGGATCTGTAAACATCACATTATTGCTCCACGTAAGTTAAACTATCGCGACATAAATAATTTCATGATGACATAGCTCAACTTACTCCGTCTGTACTAGTAATAACTGAAACTCATTTTATTTTTACGGTATCGTTAACATCACTGAAACTCGCTATAAATTCAGGAATAGGGCAGTTATTCTACAAATAATCCGATAAAGTGTAATCAAAAATTAAGGTATCATTCAATTTCCCGAAAATATACTTGGCACCCTAACTTTTTATAAGTTTTATCAAAGTATACTCGTAACATTAATGTAAATGATAACTGTTACGCATAACTGTCAAATTGGAAAATTAATTTGACAAAATTAAAATACAAATTGTTTGTCGGGTTAAATTGCGCAAAGAACTCCATCTGCATATTCATTAATCGCTGACCTGGCGATGACGACTTTTTTAATGATGAATGTATAAACTAGAATTGGTGAACAAGACAATTTCTGCTTGCACTGTACATTTGTAAGTAGGCTATATGCAAGTTTTATTAAAATTGATGATCGCCCCCTATCGTCGCGTCAGTGCGAAAGTCGTTTCATGTTTTACGTAGCATTTATAAGGAGTTGAGCGTGGATAGCGGCACGGGTGTTAGTACCCCGGTCAATATGTAGAGTGGCTGTGCTGTGCAGGCGATCAATCGCGTTGCGGCGTGGGGGCGGGCGGTCGGGGGCGAGTCGGGGCGGCGGGGGCGAGCGACCACCTGTAGCGCTCCCCGCGTGCCCCGCTCACCCCCGCGGCCTCTGACATCGACACGTGACGTAGACACCGAGAAATCCGCCCAAACGTAAACATTAATTCTTACTTCATTCTTCATTGTTCAGAATGTCGCTTCGCGCCACGCGCGCGGATTCCGATCTCTCTCGTATTGGTAAACAAATTCAGGTCGACGCACACTACGTGTAGTCGCCAGGCATGTTATTGTGCTGACTAGCTCCACTGTTATGTACAATATACGTGAAATATGTAGTTCAATACTTGTAATTCAATTACGTTCAAGGAATTAGTTACATATATTTTGCTGCAGCACATGTATGCCTAAGTATTATGAGGGTTTATTTTCAAAGTATTAAGAACACGAAATTCTACATAAAACTTTTGTAAACTTTTACACTAACAAGTAGGTTTCCAATTGACTCTTTATTGTGACTCAAAATGAACAAATTTTCTTTTTCATAATTAATAGGTAGGTATGCGTGATGTAGAGATTCAGTAAAGTTTCAATACCTATCAATTAGAAGGAATCTCTAACTGGACGAGTCACAAGAGTAGGTTCTGCAACTGTACTTTCATTGACATCTTCGTGGAAATCTAATTTTCTGAGTGATTCTTATTGAGATTGGATTGAACTAGAACAGAAAAAGCATTTCCTATGCATTCGTTCAGTTAGTGTGGTTTGATTCAACCAGATCCAAAATACAGTCGTGCCAACGACACGAAGAAGGAGAAGAGTTCAATGAATATTATTAGGACTCGACACCTACGCAATAATAAAAGAAACTTTTCAGAAGTCTTCGAACAACCATGCACTGTCATAAACGGTGATAAGGGATCAATATCCTTAGAGGCTGTACACAATAACCACTCGAAGAGGAACGGATCCTCACTATGAATTCATGAATAGGGAAACCGGTCAATAATTTTTAATTATTATACGAAAATGTTACTCCGCCTTTTCAATATATAGGTTTTAAACAGACATAATTTTCAGCAGCAATTTATCCCCTTACCTATTTTCAATTTCAGTAGTTTATAAAAATTATTCGTGTGATTTTCACTTTACCCTATCGCGTCCAAACGTAACAAACTTTTCTCAAAACCCCAAAACAAAAAAGAGCATATAGATTGGTACCTAGTCCAATTTATTGATTTTGTAAAATGTTTGTATGGATCTTCTTTTCTTGATTTCTCAAAATTAAAATTAAATCATTCAGCCCCTTATCATCCACTAGTAAACGTAGGTAAGTCTTCCATAAACCATGCACTGTCATAAGCTGCGACAAGAGATCAATATACCCTAATGGCTGTCCACAATCACCACTGTCAAAGAACGGATTGGTGATCACTGTAAACTAATTAGTACGGAAAACGATCAATAATTTAGAAAATATTGTTGGAAAATTTAACCCTGTAACCCCAAGTTTAGTCAATACATACATAGGCATTTAACATCAACGTAGCAGACATTCAACGACGTAATTTTCAGGAGCAATTTATCCCATAATTTTCAATTCCAGTGAAATTAATTTTACAACATCGCTCTGAAACGTACGAAACTTTTCTCGCGAGTACGAAAATATAAGATAAAGAAAGACATAGAGACCCTGATTCATCCCTTTATTCATAAACGTTGCTTAGAGTTAAGTCGTGATTAGCGACTGTTTAACCATTCATTTTTGACGTTTAAACATCAGTTAATTTTAATCATCGTTTATAAATAAATCCCTTAATGATTATTATACTCGTACATTATTTGATTACGTATCTATTATTTATTTTGAATGTCAAATCTCTAGAGTAGATTTTTATCGAAAGAGTTACTTGTGTACAAAGATTCAAATCACTTATGTATAGATTTTCTGCAATTAGGCAGAATATTGCACTAAATTGTGTCGTTTATCATAAATAAATTTACTATTCAACGTCATGAATGTACAGTTTACGTATTTGCTAGTTCGGAATTTCCTACATAAAAGTGCACTGAAATATACTAGTGTATTCTACCTGTAAGTACCTGAAATATAGATATACCAACCCATAGGCATGACATGTTCATGGTGCATGTGGTGGCTGGGGTAGTCATAGCGGTAGTAGCGCGCATAGGGATCGTGCGCGTGCGGCGCGTAGTACGCGTGTGCGTAGGGCGCGTAGGGCAGCGGCGCATACCCGTAGCCGTCCCATGCGCCCGCGCCGTACGCCGCGCCCCCGCGGTACTCGCCGTAGTTGCAGCAGTCCATGGCGCCGGCCCTACGCACCCGCCAGCGCACGCGCAGGCCACGTCCGACATCCTCGCCCGGCTGCGCACCGCCACATCACCGCACTCTTACGCTCAACAACCCTACCAACTATTTAACTAAACTCGAGAAGTTCATGACTATAAACCCACTCTCCCAATAAACAAACAAAATATTACATTAAATCTACGACCGTTTAAATAAAAACTTTCAACCAAAATTTCTCTATAATAGTTTTGCTGAACTCTGAAAAATATTTCAGAGTGCGATTACTACGCGTAGAGATCGAGCGCAGTTTCGCGGCGGGAATCGGACGCGGGTGCGACGTTAGTTAGCGAAAAGAGGTCGTTCCAGTTTGCCGGCGACGACGAGAGATTCGATGGACGAGGGCGGTTGCGGGGCGCGGGCCGCGAGGAGGGGCGACGCCCGCTCGCCGGCGGCTCGGCGCAGCGCGGCGCTCGACGGACGCCGACTGAAGGCGCCGCGGAATCGATACGCCGCCGCCGCCCGCGGCCGCCCGCCGCGCGCCCTCCCGCCCGCACTACCTGCCTGCGCCCGTATTGCGCGCGAACTTTGTCTTCCCCGACGGAATTTTATATTTAGAACCATGGTGAAACGATTGATCGATACTTTGCACTATTAATTAGTACCTACACACTTTCACTAAATATTCCAGAGGGAAAATACCCACTCACTTTGTTGCTACTTTCTAATCACTTTATTCAAGTTTCGGTGTTGGAAGTCTTCCTGCACGTTGATCGCTATAGTTATTGATGTCTGAAAGTGGTGTTTCCGCAGATTCATGCGGTACATTTTGAATTTGCTAGCAAAAAAGTTTGGTTTAGTTTGAAATACTAGTGGTGCGAGAGTTGCTCTCTGTTTGTAGTCAGGTGGTGGTTACTTGCAAAGTTTTATCGAATTGCGCGTAGGCGGCAGTGACCCACATCGCGACAATCATGTGGCGCATCACCCGCCCTTCGTCCTTCGCCTGCCACTACCGCCGCCGGCACCACCGACAACTTTCAATAAAAATCGGACGTTATTGAAGTAGGTACTTACTTCATAGGCGCCTATTGCAAATACCCTCACTGCACAACATTCATTTTTTTTGTTCATAACTATTGATCATGTTTTAAAGTGAAAACTTTTAACTGTAATCAAATTGTGATTACAGTTAAAAGTTGGTTTCAATTTAACTATAAAAAGAAATTATTTACCTATATACTTACATGAAAGAAAAATATAAAAAGAAAATTCCTGCATGAACTAACCTGTATATTTATTTTCAATATAATATTAAAATTAACTGAGCATTTTAATTAGGCTCCTAGTCCTAAGGTTAAAACTATTTAGCATTCAAACTTAACTTTAAGAACATTAACTTTACAGTTAGCTTAGCAATCTTACGCCAAAGATAGCTAAACTTGTGAATCTATAGACGGAGGAAGTTACAAAAGTATGTAGACGCGTTAACCTTTACGTTGGGGAAGAGTTTTCTGCGCTAACCCTGCAAATATGCCACCGTGAAGATAGAAAGAAAATTATTTTTGAATAAATCATGAATCACATAGATAGATGTTTTTTTGTGGATTATAATATGTTCAGTTTTATAAAATTTACACACACAATTTATTAAATGATTGTATCTACATTGGGAGGAAATCAATAGTTGTAAACAGATATTTTATAAATTTTGCAAAATATAACGTGTAAGTGTCAAAAACTAATAAATGTCACATAATAAACTATTATCCAGACAAAACTACCAAAAATCGTTTGAATCGACATATTTGAGTTCTGCGCAACTCCACGTTGAAAAAAGCGTGATAGTACGTAGGCCGGTCGCCTGTGTGATAGATCCTTCTAAAGCTATGTATACATAGTACCTATGTATCATGTTACTTACAGGAGTGAGTTCACTCCATGTGGCAACTACGCCGGCGCGAACATTCAAAATTCTCTTGCAGATCTTTAAGGCGCGTATTTAGAGTTTTAAATTTGTTTTAATATGAATAAAAGGGTAGATTTACACGTTATTATATATTTGCTAAACCCACCACATGATTTTCCTTCGGTAAGTAAAGAATTTGACCTATAAAACTGTAAGTACCGAATAATGTGTTCAACGTAGCATTCTCGTAGCAAAAATTCGTAGACTTGCTACGCCTAACATTTTTAAACAGCGATCGTCCCTAAAATGTTAGTTTTATTAAAAACACTATATTTAAGTGAATTAAAATCACTAATGAGTAACACAGCAAGCATGCTATTTGCTTCTCGATATGAACCATATCAAGTAATACGCTAAAATTGCTACGAGTAGGTAATGCAAAATGGGAAAAGTTGATTTTAAAACAAACTTCAGTGCAGACCTCTTTTCTTAGAAAATTGATTTTAATAGTGCGCCAACTGATACCAACGATGTGCACATTTATCTCTATGAACCCAGGTCAGCCAGACATCCCGTAGTTAGGAACAATATGAGGAAACAAAAGTTGTCATACCAGTACAAGTGCTTCGCTTCGATAACGTATCGTGAATGTCGTCTGTAAATGTGTCTCGGTAATTGTGTTCTAATGTATGTTGTGTAGTAACTGTAGAGAAGCCAGGCGCGGGTTATCATGCAGATTGCGGCGAATCAATAGGGGCGCCTCGGCCACTGACGGCGGATGACGATCAATAGCGTCCCAGTGGAGCTGTCTCCGCATTAAGGGGCTTCCTCGAACGCCCTTACACCTACCCACAGTCTACCTACACTTCGTACATAACTTAGTGTTACAATACGACCAATGTGCCGACTGTTTGTGTCGAACGCGTGTGAATATTATAGATTTCAACGATAATTTATATTTTATGATTTAGGATTTGCGCGCTGAAACCTGAAGCAGGGTAGTTACTGGGTTTATTATCGAGTTCATTTCCCACTTTTATGGACATATTATGCATTGTTTTAGCAGTCTTTAAGTAGTTTATAGCTACTCATATTTTTATCAAAGATCATTAATACGCACCAATTAACACAGGTAGGTATACTTTAAACGATAAAAAAAAACATAATTTCATTTTAACTGAGGATCGGGTTATAAAAAAAAATTGTAAACCTGAAATCTGAAGCGTTGATAACAACACGTGATCTCGAAATCCGACTAAGATGTACATAGTTAGGTACATAGACAAACATAGTTCCCAGGCTGATCAATAGCAATAGAATGAAAACATGGAGTGTGTGAGCAGAATCCTATCCCGCGGAAGTTGTAACAAACAGCTATGGGTTGCTGGCGTTGTTGCGATGAGTTAGTAATCCGTCAATATCTACCTATTAGACTGTTAACGTATGCGCACATTACGTGGGTGCATCAGCGGATTATTCAGTTACGGAATGTCATCATTGCGACTGTCTGTGTTTTTGCGTGCCGATTCGAAAACCTCCCCTCCTAACCATTGTACCGTCGACAAGAGGGGCGGGCAGGATCCCACGCTTTGATACTTTACGCAATGTATCCGACTACTATACCGCATTCGTTTATATAAAATCGTAAAAAGTGAGAAAGTGATTCGTGCAGATTCCTGTGCCGCAACCGCAATGCGACCCTCTAAAGGTTGGCATAATGTGCACTCATCTTTTAGTAGGCATACTGGTTCTGCAAATCTTCTGTAGGTACCTGTCGTGTACTTTGTGGAAGTTACGGGTTTTTGTAGATTTGCTCATGCCGTATGAAAAATATTCATACGAAAATAACAATACAAATCTGTTTGTAGGTACCTACTTACAACGTTATTCTTATCTATAAAATAAATATTCAGTCATTGTTGCTTGTTAGAACCCTGGCTATCCTGTTTATTATATTATTTAGGTACCTACCCAATAATTAGTTCGGTACCGATCCTACATGCCAATATTTACTCCTACAGCTAAATGGCTTTCTTGCTTACGAGCCAACCCAGCCTCTTTGGGGTGTAGACAGAGAATCGAGCGGCTGAGTTTCCCATGCCCGGTAGGTAGGTATGCATTCAGTTGTCTATCTCTACATCCATAATTCATTTTGTTCAGACTCGTCGGTTAACCTCGTTTCGTTTGCGTGATATTTCATATGAAAAACCTGAAATATATTTTTCCTTCACAATCTACGATGTCTGTGAGGTGTGAGTCTAAGTTCGCACCACAGAGCACTTTATAATAGGTTCGCACTATCCGACTAGACATTACATGTAGGTACGGGTACCTATATATTTTAGATAGGAGGTGATCCTACCATACCTATTATTCTACACTAGCTTCTGCCCGCGACTTCGTCTTCGTCGCGTGGCAATACTTGTTCCCCCTTACACCCCCTTCGCATCGCATCGCCCACGCTATTACTTTCTTTTCGCTTAGCGTTCTGTACTGCCATTTTACTCGGCTCCTAAGGGTCGTACCGTGGTGTTAAATAGCCTACAGCCTTCCTCAATATTAAATTCAAAGAGATTTTTTCAAATCCGAATTATAGGTCCACAGATTAGCGTGTTCAAACAAACATACCCTTCAGCTATATTATTAGTAGGTACCTACCAGCGCTCCTTGTCCACGTGAAATTTCTTGTTCTCCACCTATCGCATCAGCATCGTCGCATCGCATCGCATGCCCGCGCTATTATTTCGTCTTCGTTTAGCGTTCTTTCGGACGGTTTCCTTTTACTCGGCTCCTGCTGGTCCTAGCGTGATAGCCGTCGTCAAGAATTGGGCTATCAATTTCAATTCAATTAAATTGAATTCATTTATTTTAGTCAGACAAATAAAATATCCATAGAGATAATACTTACACAATTTCGACGTAACATAAAAATCTTAGATAACATAATCAAAATAAAAATAAACAAAATAATGATCATAATCAAGATAGGCAATTTAAAATAAAATAAGTAACTTAATTATCTATCAAATGTAAAAATAATTTTTCAAATTCGACCCGTAGTTCCATAGATTCAGCGCGTTCAAACAAACAAACTATTCAGCTTTATTATTAGTATAGATAGATACTCGTGTATGAATATACACCTTATATTCAGCATTCGATATTTTTGACACCTTTGAATACAAGAAGTATCTCACGATCTTTATGAATCTCCTTCGGGTCTTAAGAGGACATCATCACCTGCTTAGCAATTTCCAAAATGGAGTTGGCTTCAAGTCTAACCGGATGCAGCTGAACACCAGTATATTATACATGTAGCATCTGCCTGTCTGACCTTCATAAGTCAGGCACTGCATAAAAAGATAGCCCTTGGTAAGACTGGTTGTCTCACGACGACGACCACAAACGATCCTAACGACCTTCAAAGAAAGAAGAAGTCTACGAATGATCATAATCTACGGCTTAGCCGCTGACCAGACGATGGAACATTTGTCCGTGACGATAAAATGTATGGAAACCTATGCAATAACGCACTCGAAGGGCAAAGCGACCACGCCGCCGATGCTTACCGGATGAGCCATAAAATTGTAGTCTATGGGATGAGCGCTCTCGCCGTCATTTAAAATGTCCGCCATCTACTGAACCCCTTAACGTGGTATCCGAGACACGGAAAGGGGTTATGATATAAAACGAATGGTCAACCATCCACAGGCCGACCGTTCGGCTTTTACTTGCACACGACCATGCCACGAGACCCTCTCCTTCGACAGCCCGTCCTTGATGATCTTACATTGCTGGCGACTTTACGCCGTAGCAATAAGAGTAGCTTTCGTAGTCCCAAGACTTACCACTAATAAAAATATCTAGGTACTGAAAAATCATGATCGCCACAATAGTACCCAGAATATTTGTCTATTTAGTGTTAGAAAATGGTTAGGAAAAATAGAAGAAATAATACATTTTGTGTATGAAGCATACTTTTTATTTATAACATAATTTAAAATCATGTAAATCGTGTAAAATCTGAATAAAATATCCAACAATATTATATCAACGCAAATATAATATTTAATTTAACCTAACTATAAATATATCTATAGCTATCTAGATTCGGTAAACCTAAAATCTATAGGTAATATTCCGTAAAATAATTAACAATTTTCACTAATGGCATTCGCAGGAGTAATTCAAATCAACAATAAAATTCATTCTATAAAAATATTTGAGATAACAGTAAGTAGAAATAAGAACTTGTCATACAGCTACTTACGAACTTCAGTTAACTTTAACATTAAAACTAACAAATAATATGAAACGACAGATAATTACAGGTATTATTTCAATTCCAAATATAATCCTACTAATTTAATAACTTATTAAAAAAAAACATTTTGGCACAATAGACCAAATAAAAGAAATTTCAAAATACATAATACCTTATTTTTATATGATATACTTATCAATAGAACATCCACAGAGTATGTGGCCAAATTATATACGAAAGTAATAACTTAATTAAACATTTATCAACAATAAAAGGTCAACTTACAAAGTAGTAAAGGAATATCAATCTAGATTTCAAGACATTCTCTAATAATTTTTGTTTGGCAATAAGGACTTCATTTACGGCTTCAATAACAATGAAATTCATGTTAAGATTCAACCGATTGTAAGCACCTATTTATTTGTAACTGCAACTTTAACCCTTTTCTTAATAACAGTAAAGATCACTGATCATTGTATCAGCTTTCAAACAATTACAATCTAAAAAATTCCTTCTACGCTAACATATTTGTAAATCAGCGTCAAAAATGTATTTTAACTGAAACAATAAAACTAAGATATTTCAATTATGAACTAGAGCATTCGTTAACTTGTCGCCTCTGTTGACCGATATGAGAATGCTGCCTTACAATTTATCCGGCTCTGGCTGTACTAGACAACCTTTCGTAATAAAATATTCTTAAACTAAATACAGCCAATTATATCTATAATATCACTTACTTCAATGAATCTAATAAACAGACGCTACCATTACACAGTACAGTTCCAAGATAACTATTTATTTTTGAAATGCAATTTAATTTTTTTTTTTTTATATTCTTCCATTTTCCATTTTCAGAGCTGCACTGGATCTGATTAATTCTTAAAATACTGAACTGGGTGATACTACAAGGACGAAAATGTCCCTTTAAAATGTTATAAAACTTTCAGTGTTTTAACAAGCAAAAGGTATCAGTCTCTTCCACTGCATAATTTGACCTAAAGTATTTTAGCAAGGCATTGATTTTCGTTCAACAAGGCACATTAGCTTTCCATATCACCTATCCAATGTCATACCATAATTGACAAAGAACCTAAGGCACATATTTGCAGGATAATAAATGAAAATTAATTCCTTTGACCATGACTTGTCCACATATGCTCTTTGAATGTCTCACGCATAGTGAAAGACCTTGGACATAGGTAGCAACACAGCCTATTGGTCAAGTCAGAGTGCATTAACCTAACGTGATATTTTAAGGCGGACTGGTTGGAATACTTCATGCCGCAGTGGGGGCAGTCACCGCAGATGGCTGCATGGTTCGACTGCTGGTGAGCGAGTCCCTGCGACGTGGACGCGCCGCCGCCCAGCACAGGTACGGTAGACATTCCTGCCAGCATCAGAAGAGCTTGAGATTGATCTTGATTATAAGTACTGTCAGAATCTGCACCATCTTGATGTTCTGACAGTAACACTTCTGGTTCATATTCCACATCAGATTTCGGTGACTGCTTTTCTGGTTTCAAATGCAGTTCTTCAGTAAATACAGTTTTAATAGGACTTTTAGATGGTGCGTTGGTGAATGTAACTGTGTCTGTGTTAATATCCTTTGCCCGTGGTGTTGAACAATGCACATCCACCATGACATTTGACACTTTCTTGAGAGATGAATTGTTGGCACTAGCTTCACTTTTCGATGGATTTATCCCTGCAATTAAAATACATAAAATAAAATACAAAAAAAAAAATGTGGCAATTTGATCGGCTATAAAAATACCTTAAAGCAGATGTAGAACTAAATCTAGGTAAATTTACCTGAAAGCAGGGATCTGGCAAGCATGCTGTTTTCATAATCAGGAAGACTATCATCATTTTCAGAGTTGGCAGTTATTGATAAAGGAGGTGAGTTGTTGTCTTCTGTCCGTTCTGTTTTGATTGTTATCGGAATGTTATCTCCTTGAGCAGTCACCTGAAAATGGTTAAGAAGCAAAATTAATAGCAAATCAGAGTGCAAAACAAACTCAGAAAACATTTTTTTTGTAATCATTGAAAGTGACAAGAAACTATTATTCAGTGTAGAACTGCTACATAACTACAATATTGTAGCTGTGTAGCAGTTTAACCAGATATTAATAAAACACTAATAAATATATTGGATGTAAAAACACACATAACAAAGCCGAGAGTCACTTGTACTCCTCATCATTCTAATCGATCAACCTTTACTGATGTTTTTTGATAAAAGCTTTTTAACACATCTTTAAATATCCCAATACCCCACGACCCCTGTACCGTTGCAAGCAAAATGTTTTGCGTGTGTTACATTGCACACTACCGCAAACAGCAATTTTTACACCAAAAATAAAAGTTGTTTCCCAGCAATTATTCTTTTACTTTGATGTACAGACACCAGCACATCAAGCTACTACAATCTGTCAAATTTCTTTAATAGATTTTCAACTTTATCGCTAAAGCATTACGGTTCAAGGTTGATTGGGAAAATTTGACAGTTTCGGGTAGCTTGACCTGCTGGCGTCTGTACAAAAAGCATAGTTGACGGCTATGTGACGAGTCTTTCTACACTCTGTGTAATACACTACTAATAATTATGTATACTACATATAAATTTTACCTGAGGTGATGCAGAACTTTTTCCATTAGCCGTTATTGTTGCCGGTTCAATCTTGCCCTCACATTTCTTGTCAATATTATTTTCTGGTAAGAACACTGGATTATCAAGTTTAGTTGTTTGCGAAAGATTACTTCTACTATAAATATCACAAGTTTCTAAAAGTTTACTTTTTTTGGGAGCCTCCCCAATAGTAACATCATTAGGTTTGTCAGAAGTACTACTTCGTCTCTTCTTCAAAGCGGGCAGTTTTGCTTCCTTATGAGCAGCACCAAAAAGTGGCTTTGATGAAATAGTCAGTTGTGTGTATAGTTTATTTGATGTGTTAGGAGATGAGAAATTTTCTTTCTGTAAAGAAGAAAGTGGTAATTAGTAAAAATAAATATTTGCCAACACGCATTTAATTAATATGGCATCTTCAAAGATATTTACCTGCTGTGTCACACCAGTTAATCCTTTCACTTGTAAAAGTGCCGCTGTGTGCAGGAATGAAGACAGCTTGCTCTCTTCAATGAAAACTTCTCCTTGGTACATATACGAGAGCAGACTGACAATATCATCGGCTGACACATCTTTTAGTATTATTACTGGATGCTGGCAAGGATTCTCCTGAAATTGTAAACCCTTCAATGAAATAACTGCTTCAAAATAATACTTTCATAATTGCAGTTTTTTTTTGTATCATTGGTTGAAAAACCTAAATAATAATAATGCAATAGTTACTATTTACACTTCAATGAATGAATGTCATCAGTTTATTTAGAAGAGTCTGTACTGATTGTAAGCAATCTATGTATAAAATAATGTTGACATAACATTTGATGCATTTTAATGCAACAGCTTGACAATAATAGGGTCAAACAGAATAGAAAACTAAAAGTACGTGTACATGTTATGTTCATTGGTATAAATATGAAGGTTATTAATGTCCTAAGTCATTCACCTTGAACACATTCCTGAAGTACGGGCTGCACGCTGACAATATGACTTTGTGGGCCTTGATATTTCTGCCTTCACAGGTGAGCGTAACGTCGACCAAATCTTCTGAACACTTCAATGAATCCAAGGCACTCACTATGTTTGACTGGAAGTTGTTCCAACGTAAACAGAATTGATCAGCCATCCCTATGGTTTCTGTCTAATAATCTGCAAAACAAAATTATTTGCGCTGACTTCTAGTTTTGACAAATGACAGTGTAACGAAACCGTTCAAACTACACGTTAGAGAAAATATTCACAAACCTGTGGTATAACGATCATTACAGTAAAATAAAACATTAGTTTTAGTTAAATATTGCTGTTTCAAGATTCAATAACTTTGTAAAATGCATAAAAATGCAAGGCATGACCTCCATACGCTTGACACTGTCTTTTTCTTTCACTTTCTTGCAAAATGCTTGGTCTATGAAGCCCATAGACTAATTATTCTAATTCTATGGAATAGTGACATGGCAAACGACATTCACCACATGAAATTTAATCTACTAAGAATTCAAATCTTAGTCGACTTTATTTAGTAGGGGAACCTAGAGGGTTTTATAGCTAGCACATGTAGGGCGAAATGTTGACAGCTGCTGCTGCTGCTGTTGGCCGCATGAAGAGAGAACAATGAAAGTATATTCGAAAGTTTCAGATGTAAACCCCTTTGTCAAGGGTCCAATTTCAGATTTCCACAATGGACAAATAGTTAGTTTTCATATTCGAAGGATCCAGTTGGGTTAGGCAACATTTGTAAAAACTTTCTTAAGTCTCCTCGTCGCTTATCTCACAGTGTTTGAAGAGTAAGGTAAACCAGTGCCCGTCATGACATCATTATTAGCTGATAATGTTTCCACCGCTGAGACACAGGCATCCTCAGGAGCACAGGCATCCACCACGCGGGCCCAATGCAGGTTGGTAGATGGCACGTCTTCGAATTTTCGGTTCATGGACATGCCAGTTCCCTGACGATGTTTTACTTCACCATTTTGAGAGCAGTGGTGATGAATTAGTTTACACAGAGTAAAGCACCTGTCGGGGTTCGAACCTACGACTTACAACTCCTAAGTCGCGGCCGTTACTATTGGGCCACCACTGCTCTCTCACCACTCTGCGTAATGACATCGGCGCCGAAACGTGGACACTGACGGTCAGGCTGGTCCACAAATTCAAGGTCGCTCAGCGCGCTATGGAGTGCGCGCTATGGAGCTAGGCTCGGGGTTTCTTTGAAGGATAAAATCAGGAATGAAATTATGCGGAAAAGAACCCGAGTTAGCAACAATGCAAACTGAAGTGATAGTGGGCTGGCCCTGTTTGTCGAAGGATCGATGGCCGATGGAGCTTAAGAGTCCTGCATAGCTATTCAGAAACCACTCGATACGCTTCCGTAGGTACCGTATCGAACATCAATCAATGTTATCATAGGAGTCCTCAATGCTGTTCACAAGTCCAAAACCAAAAAATGTTAGTTTAAATCAATAGTCGCCGTCCGCTATTCTTCCGACAGCAATGCTGCTGTCGGGGGCAAGGAAAATCAGGTTATCGAAATGTGTCATTTTCGATACGGTAGCCTGTCGAGTGTAACCTCGGATGGTTGTGAATAGCTATGCTGGAGTGGACTAGTGGAGACCGCGTATCGGCAAGCGTAGTGTGGGACGCCCCCCAGCTAGATGGGTCGACGACCTAAAGAAGGTGGCTGGGACAGACTGGATAGTCACCGCGTGCGCACTGGTCTCACTGGCAGCTGCTACTGTCATCCCTGATGATGCTCAAGCTAAAATTATCAGCTACCAGTATGAAAGTGACGGCTCAGGCAACTACAACTTCAGGTAACTCAATTTAAGTTGAATGTTAACGACATAACATCTATAGGAATAAATTAAAGTGTCTCGTGTTGAAGTTTTTTTAAATGTCAAATAAAGTTTTTTTTTTTAACTTTTGATCCAGAGTTTATTAATTTGAACTAGCTACACATTTTTTAAAAGCTGTCTTTTGTGTCCGCAACTCCACATCAATGCGCGTATTTTGTGTACGGGTGTTTTTGATAAACATTTACCAACAATAATTAGTAGCTGGGACAGACTGGATGCGGAAGGCGGAGGACAGTTGTGGCGCAGCCTGGGAGAGGCCAATGGTCAGCTGTGGACTGCGATAGGCTGAGTTGATTGATGTACAGGGCTTTTCTTCATGTCGGAAAACTATTGATGGAACTCAATGTAGTTAGGCTTGTGATACCTGGCAAGGCGTGGTGATGACACGTACATTTAGGCGTGGATGAAGCAGAAGGATCGAGCGTTCGACGGCAAGATAGGTGGACGAAGTTGTTTGTTACCAGTGCGGGTAAGCCATGGATGAGGTGTGCACAGGAGCGTGGAGATTGTCAGAGGCCAATGCTTAGAAGTGGGTGAAGATGGACTAGTGGACTGGATTATGTTGATTGTGATCTATGGACTGGTCTGACGATATTTTCACTTCACTTCTGCAATGTCTCTACAAGAAAGATTGCCAAAAATCTTTGTGAGGTTGGAGAGTTTTCGTTCATTTTAAATAAACATAAACATTTCCGCGCAATGACAGATGTTTCAGAAATGCAATAGTGTTAATTTCGTCATCTCTCTGATGTCAGAAAAAAACCCTGGATGCCTCTTACTTAAAGGAAGCCAAAAAAACGGATACGGTGCATCTATAGCTCAATCACCCAACACCATCCAAACACATTTCATTTCCATGCACATAACACACGAATGTCAGCAACAACAACGCACTATCATAAAGTACTCTTTGACTTTGTCTGTCTTTTTATTGTAAAAGTTACTGTCAATGTCAAATTCAAATGTCATCTTTTTGTCAAACTCAAACATCCGAAAATTTTGTTCGTTCGCGACGCCCACAGACCACCACAGACTACAAAGCTACAATATAGTATAGGGTGCGACGCTGTGGCTGTGACTCCTGTGAGTGAAGTGAAGGCAAAAAGACAACAATATCTTTGTTTTCGTGAGGCTCTTTTGTCTGTTTTAAATCCGTATAGAATCTTGATACTTATTATTGCCTAACAATGGCTAACGATCCTGAAAGATTCGATTCCATGCTGTTAGCGATGGCCCAGCAGCACGAAGGTGGTGTAAAGGATGTAAGTATGATAGTAATTTAGCAGTAAACCTTATTTCGTTTTTTTTCCCTCGTTTTTAAGGCGCACTTTCAATATTCCAGTCCAGATTACCCCCAAAGTTAAAAGTAATTCAAGTTCTCGATTGTTCTACGAAGTTCTCTTGGATTATTGATCACATGGTGACTCAACAGTCTGGTTTGCTAGGTTACCGGAACAATATTGAATAATGCGCGGTTACAATAAAAAAAAAATGGTAGAGTGGTAAGGAATTTCGAATTGACTTATTTATATATAAAAATACAAATTAAGCTTACTCTATATTGCCAGTGCCAGTAAATGATAAATTACCTGAGCAATATAGTAAGAAATCCTTTACAGAAACAATACATCCTAGCAACCACTTTTGCTAAGGATTTCTATTTACTCTTCCCCAGGAGTAGTATATTTATCCATCAAAAAACTGGTTAAGTCAGATTAACTGGTAACTTGGTGTATTAAGTCTTGTACCAAGTGCTTCGTATATTGCTCTGTTTAGGGTTAGATGGTATTGGGCATCGCTTCTTCTTCGTGTCGCTGGCACGACTGAATTTCATATCTTGTTGGCCTTAAACTTACTAATACACAGTCCATACTAAAGTAAACTACAATATACTTGATGCTTCAGATCAGCGATAGGGATCTTCCAAAACTTTCTTATTAATTTGCTATCAATATGCCTATTATTTACCAACCCACACTGGGCCCCCAGTCGGATTGGTAAATAATAAATAAGCAGCTTGGTGGATGAGATGTGTGGATTTCAGCCCACTCAGAGGGAGTCCATCTCCACACGTCTCATCCACCTCCACATAGAGGAGAACCGTGTCCTAGCAGTGAGAACATGATAGGCTGATTATGCACTAATATGCTAAGAAGAAGGGATATAAACATTCTAGAAACATAATTTAGACTGGTCATATTAAGAGAAGGCTTTTGCACAGCAATGGGGCTGTCTGTCTTACATGAAGACTGTTTTATATACCTACAGCACATTTGCTTAAACCTGTGGAAAATACTTCATTGCAGTATTTCATTATTAAGAATTGGTTTCATGGCTGTTTCAGTTGCTGGCTACAATAGTCAGCTTTCTTTCAAGGAAGACGGACTTCTTTACTGGGGGCAAAGGAGGTGAATGGGAGCAAGTAAGTTGTCGTTAATATTCCCTAATCCCCATCTGCCTAGCCTTCTCCTAACTATGCTGGGGTTGACTTCCAGTCTAACGGGATGCAACTGAATACCAGAATATTACATGGGCTGCTTATCTGACCTTACTAGCTCCAACCCAAAGGACATTGTCCTGTCCAAATGTCAATAGTTCATACAAAAATCCCAAAGAATATACAGGATGTGGACTAGTTTTTACTGAATATTAAAATAGTTCAGGAAGCTTTTCCAATTTTTGTTTCCATAAAAAAATATTACACTCTATACCTATTACCTACCTACCTATTTACATGTTACATTCAGATCATTATGATCATTTTAAAACAAAAAATAGCCCTGTCTGTCCTGTTGTTGTCAAGTGATGCACTGCATTTCATTTTTATTTATATATGATTCCTGTTTCCTTTCAATACTAAGTACAATTATTTATTTTACAGGTGGTGAAAGATACATTTTATGCTCATGCCAAGAAGGCAAAGGAAGAGGCAGACAAAATTAAAAAAGAAAAAGAAGAGGCCGACAGGAGGTTGAAAGAAATCCAACAAAAGAAGGATCAGGAGAGAATGGCTCAGGACTTTGAACCTGCTTCTGTTACTGAATTAACGGAGCAGGAAGCTGCTAAAATACAAGAGGATATTGACCAAGAAAAGAAAACCAGTGAGTACATACTTAAATTTGTTGAGTACCACACATGTGTGTTGTTGCTCTTAAATATTTTCTAGGCACTTATTTTTTTGTCATTGAAATTGGTCGTCTTAACCAAATATCGCCATCAAGCAGTCATACTATAATAAAAGGAGGTAGTTTACCTAACCAATTTTCGATCTTCAACAACGGCACAACGTCACACTATTAGATGAAGTAGGATGTCGTAATTATCGGCAGCAAAAAAGAGACAAGACGAAGAAAACTTGGCTTATTAGCCAAGTTTTGAATTGCCACTTGCGGAGTGTGTATAATATACACGCTCCGCAAGTGGCAATCCTCTTTGAACCTATTTACCTCTTTTAATTTATAATATCATTGCCTTGAAAATTAATGAAATAAATAAATAAATAAATAATAATATTGTCCCAGCTCAAAATAGCATTTGCAATTAACTATGATAAGGTATTGTTTTGCAATAATTGCTTTGGATTTCTTGTATATTCATAAGGGTAAGAAGGCACTAACACTGCATAAATTTCTGGCCCTGGCCTTGGTTTGGACAGTCCCTGAATTTTTCACTAAATGACTTCTGTTGTGATTGAATCTTGCATGGAATATTTTTATAATTTGCCTATACATAGCTATTCTTTGTCTGCTTGCTTGCGTTTGTGGAATAGTATTTTCCCTTGATATTAAAGAAATCGGAGGGTACTTACTTTTATTATTGTAAAAAATAGAATTTCTAAACAATCATATTTTTAATCGAATTTGTAATCAAATCATACAAGCCGTGTTTCCGACAGGATTTCTTATTGGCAAAAATTACGAAGTACCATACAATCTTTCATCCTTTAATTAACCACTTTAGGGGATGTAGTTTAAAAAAAAACCTTACTTAGTGCTCACATTCGTTATAAAAGGAACTCTTATGCAACATTTCATGCTTCTTGATCTAGCAGTTATGGCTGTGCGTTGTCTGTCAGTGAATTAATTATTATTGTTTATTTTAAGAATTTTATCAAGTAGACAAGCAGTGTGCCCAATGGGAATTGCCATCATCAAAACTTTCATACATAATTTCAAGTCCTATTTAATTCCTTTGATAGGTTCTGAACCTTATTTTGCCCAACGCCCACTTTGAGAATATTTTATTTCTAGAGCCCCCCATTTTTTTTTACTTACCATCTGTCGCGAATCTAAAACAGCTATTGCCACCATTATATTTAAACGTGTAATATTATTACAATCGCAAGATAGGATATATAATTTCTTCTGGGTCTTCTACTGCCCTGAAAGTCTCAAACGCCTATGAGGGAGTGTTATCGCACACATTGAGGACTGATGCTTTAGGGGATGAATATTCAAAACTCTTTCCTTAGTGGTCACGTTTGCTAAATAAGGAACTATTGAGCAAATTTTCATGCATCTAAATCCAGCGGTTGGAGCTGTATGTTGTATATTGCAGTGAATAAATAAAAAAATTAAGAGTTTTACTAAGTAGTTTTTTTTTTTCAATTCAAACAGAAACTGAAGTGGGTAGTGGAGATAGTACCTCAGGAGACCCAGAGCCAGTACCTGAGGAGGAAGATGATCCCAAAGAGAAAGGCAAACTGAAGCCCAATGCTGGCAACGGTTGCGATCTTGAAAACTACAGATGGACCCAGACCCTAGAAGAAGTTGAGGTAAGTGTTGCCATCATTTTGGCGACGATTATTACATTTCAAAATCTGAAGCAGACTGCCAGCATCACCATCATTATATCAGCCGAAGGACGTCCTCTGTTGTATAGTCGGGGAAATGAATTAATTATTAAGCAAATTGACGACCTACGTCAATTTGACGTGTGTGTGATCCCTTTTTTATACAACTGTCAAAAAATGGCAGTTGTAATTTGAATTTACAGATAATTTTAAGTTGGTAGACAATTTGCTTTTACAATTAATTTGAACAAATGATTTTATTAAGCGTCGCTACAGCAACCGAACCGGCAATGCCCGCATCTAGCAGATTCTCTTGACCCGACTAAGTCGTCCTTGTGAGAAGCTTACCCACGTAGACTGGTGTAGGCCGAAATTCAAAATTGCGAATATGCATCCTGTGCGATTTTGCGACTGCATCGAATGAAGCATAACTACAAAGCATTTCTGTCACGTGTCTGCATGAGTTATTCCTACGACTTAGCTCATGTCGCAGGATGTTGGTAGTGGTACTTCTTCTTAGCATGTCGATGGCAATGTAAATGGACTCGACCCAGAGTTCGGCTACGTGTTTGGCGCCATCACAAGCGTCCATCAGTTCCTGTAACGTGCAGCTGACAGGATATGATGACATGATATTAAGTGTCCCATTGTTTGTAAAACAGCATCTCATTTACACTCGAAGGCGGAGTCGTCTATGAATCTCCACCTGAACAGGTATTCCTTGCAGCGCTAACCTAGGTCCGGAGTCTGTTTAAAGACTTCCAGGTTATCCAAGGCAACTCATGTCCAGGTGGGAGATGGTGGTCTGATAATCGCCACTCAAAGAGGCTCTCATTGAATGATAATATAGGAAAGTACAACAGAAGCTGATAATTATGGGAAAAATAAGTAGAACTTGTCGTTTTTGTCGTTTATTATCACAGTTTGTCGATAACAATTGAATTAATTTACTTTAAAAAAACCAAATTAATTATGCCACTGCCTGATTACAAAATATTCCTATAACAAAAGTAATGATGTATAGGCAAATACTAAAGATGCAGATTTTCATGAGACCTACGAAAATTTGCAACTTTTACACATTCAATCCTCCATCAAATCCAAATCTAAATAATACTTAATTCATAAATTAATCACGTTATAATTTAAACTATTATTCTACAGAATTCACTTTAATCATTTAAATAATTTTAATTAATATTTATCCATGTTATTAATATTTCATACAATTTAGAGGAAACCAATTTAATTTAGCCTTCAGATTATTACAAAAATAATATGAACATCACAGCTTAATAGCTTAATAAGACTTATCAAAAATAAATAGAATGTTACTTATATTATTCTTAATTTTAAAGTACTGGGTAAGAAAGATATTGCACTATTTTATTGTCTATTTGTCTAACTATTGGTATTGAATGTAGAACAAATTGCCTAACAATTTTAAATAACTGTATCTCGCTAAATTAATGTTTTGTTACTAACATAATAATTTGATAAGTAACATTAAAAATAGCTAGTTAATTGTAAACAATTAATACTTATTATGCTTATCACATCTTCTGATTTTCTAGTTTCTATGAATATTTGTACATCCCGGTCTCCTTACGCATTCGCACTGAAACAAAAAAAGAATTGTTAATATTTATAATTTTATAGCACTCAAATACGGAACACTTTTGTTCAATTAATTATTTTCAGCCAGTGTTATTTTTTATTTTATTAATTACTTTCGCTAATGGCACGTGTCCTTGTTTTCTTTTGGTACAAATCTCGACCGAAACCAGCAATTTTGTATTTTATTATTAACGACATTTTAATGACACGTGACCTTAAAAAGACAAAAAACTTTCAAAAGGAACCATTGGCGTTCGGGTTTTTCCTTAATTCTGACTTGTATTGTATTGGTAAATATGGAACTTCACGAATGAATGAATGAATACTCACTTTCAACGAAGCATATGGCTGCAAGTATGCACGCAGAAAACAGTATAGTCATTGATATAACCAGAACTGTTATCTGGTGCGAATGATCGCAGCAGCAGGATTTGGGTTCTTTCCCTGTGCGGTGCTTCGTGTATCCATTGACGACAGTGAAGTGGGTGGAGCTTGCCACTGACTGCGTGTCCTGCCCAGGGCCCGAATTCCGCTTAACGCCATTCCAAACAGAATCCAAACCGTCGTGCGTCTCTTCAGGAATGGCGACTACTGCCTCAGAATGTCCAGATTTGCGTCCATAGCTTCCTAATTTGGTGTGGTAGCTGCCAAGATCGTCTTGCTCTGAATTTCTGCCGTGCATGCGTGCTAAATGCGCCGCACTCAGTAGCAGCGAGCCGGATGATACACTCTGAAATTAAAATAAAGATATTAACTAATTTGAATCTTACAATAACTTGATAAATATTCTTAACGACATGCCTACAATATAAAATATTGTGCGGTAACAACGCGTGCGTAGTAAAAGTAAATTCATTGTCTAATCGGTTTGAACTCGTCGACATTAAGTGCTATGGAGTGCTGCGTGGGACGCTGTTACCATGTGTTGGTTATGTCACGATTCTTCAACGAGAACTTTGAACTTATCATAGCAACGCGAAGCAGAGTCACTTCGTTCGTTTGAAATAATTTGGGTGAGATCGAGTTTCGTAATTTTGAGACAAAAACTGTGAAAGTTGTATCAGGATTTAATTGGTTAGGCTTCAGGCTTCTACATTTGACACCCAATTCGTCTAGTTTCTGCGTATCGGAATCTACATTTTAAAATCAATACTTCGTGTTAAATTAAAACATAATTTTGTAATGGTTCTCCTTAGTATTATGTGATTCCAACCTATATAAATTCATAATCTCTGCATAAAATCACCCAGCATTAAATTAGCTAGCACGCATCTCGCTTAATTTAATTTAAAAAAAAAGCGACACCAGCTTATGAGATTTCTCTCAGTCTCAAATTAAAGAACACTAAATGACGACGAGACCTCTCATTGCAAAATTCAAGGCCTGCTTTAAAGAACTACGTACTTACATAAATTGAATACGTAGGGATTTTTTGCAAATCAAAAATATCACGCAATTTCAAAAGTTTCAAAACGGTTGTGACGCCAGTATGACTCAAAGTCTCCACACGACGAAATGTTTCGCCAATCGCGAAATATTACTCCATCGAATGAAATTCAAATTCTTCCGACCTACACATACCTATATCAAAAAGTATTTATTGCTATTAACTATTTAATGCTACCAGAAAACTCATAATAATTTAATTGATATTATATGTCCACTTTATGCAGGGATTTAATGAAAAACATGCATGAGAGCCTTTTTGCAAAACTAAACTTTACAAACGATTCTTGATTTTGTATCTAGCTAGAAAAAAATGATACGATTTTGATTGTAGTTTTCCCGAATATAATGTTTCTATGGGTTTCCTTATGGCATGCAAAAAGCTTTTTTTAATGATACTGAAAGCATCACACCAATGCTACCGCTAAGCAATAACAAAAGCTGGACACTGCTAATTTGACTTGTTTCTTGAATAATTAATTATGAAACTATTATGGAACGGTATCATTTCTGATGTGTTCCTACACTTTTTAGAGTGAAAGCCAATAATCAAATAAATGCAATTGATGTCCTGTTTCTTTATAAAGAAGCAATTGGCTAACGTGATTAAAACAATGTTTGTGGTTGTGTTTTATCCGTGTGTGACAAAGCCGATGATATTTATTAACGTGTTTTGTTTGCATATTATTATATTGGATACTGATAATCTTAAATCATTATCAGTATCCAATATCCAACAATACTTGTTATCAAAAACTTGTTAACGATATTTTCGTGCGCCAGTCTTGCAACAGTTGTCAGCTCAAATTAAGCAATCTTTGGAATGCTGTATGAAATGTTACAAGTTTAGTGGATCCTGTACCGGACACGGCAATATCAACCAGTTTCTTGACCCCGTCGATTATTATCAAAATGTGTATCTAATTTGTATACAAAAACAACGTCAAGTAAATTATTCTAATAAAAAAATACGTTATAATGACTAAGGTGGTTGTTGACTCGTTTCTAAAGTTTACAGTAATAACGAAGCTGCAAGGTGGAGCGTCCATTTTTTGTGACAATTAACTGAATGTCATGAAGAGATTGAAAAAAGTATATACAACTTGTCCCGGAATTAACGCACACCACCAGACACCCCAATTAGAATGTTATGTTATAATCACAATACATACACTGATTTTTTATTATTATGTAATAAACATTGTTTTTCTCATAAATTAGTTACACTGATTGTGGGAGAAAATTGTGGTCACATTACAAATCTACGCATGCAAACAGTCGCACTCGTTTAGGGGTCTAGCGCAGTAGGTACTTCATCTATTTTGGTTTGTTTTGACTGTACAGCGGAAGTGTGACAGTAATTTACGTAGTTTTAATTATTTTTGGGATAAAATATTACCTATATTAAAAATTAAAGAAATCGATTCAGTAAACGATTCTGAACAAACTACTTTCATAATGTGCATTAATTCAGTTACACATTGTATAGTGCATTAAATATTGAATCTGCTTGATCAACACAGCGTGATTCTTGACTTAATAATTGAAGCGGAAACTTTGTGTGTAATCATTGTGACGCACGATTTAGAAGGTCGCCTTACGTGGGTACTGTGGTTGCTTGCCGAGCCTTGGCTGGAGGCGGAGCCACCACGAGATCTCGAATCGCTTAAGCTCCCAGCAGCGCTGCTGCTGGACAGAGATGGCCGCGGTATGTGCCACTCTTGAGTTGAGATCTGAAATGTTCACATTAATAAACATGAGATCGTCATTTTCAACACAAATCTGATTCAGATAAGGCGAAAACTAGGTCTGCTCAATCGAAATTTTAAACTCCTTTCTTACATGCATGTTTAAAAATATCTCCGAAGCAACGCTAGTGCTGTGTCGATAAAAGTGGTCAATCAGCATAATACTTCTGAATATATTATAGACATTGATTTATGAAAGTACTTTCAGTTTGTTTTTAACTTTCATTATCTCCATGATAAGCTAGACATGTTTTTTTTTATATTATGTTCTGTTCAGTTCAAACACTACAACAGAAAGTATGTCGAGTGGTCACAAGTGTGTCATAGACTTAAAATATTCAAATCAATAGATGGTCTGAGTTTCTATCTAGTCGTCTAGTTGTCGAACAATGACGTGGCGTTCTTACTTAGTATTAAAATGAATCTTAATGTTCTGTACAGGTCCTTGCATACATATTCATATTACAGTAAAAGGACGACATGTTGGACATTCTCTTTCCTTCTATCTTGGCAAATACCTTCAAATGCATATTTGATTGGTAGCAAATCAACTTGATCAGCGCGTAAGTTACAAACATTCACATAATCTAACAATGGAGAAGCATTTACTTAGACAAATCATAAAAAGGGCTTTTTATAAGCTTCGTAGAAGAATTGTATGACCCTGGTCTATTGTATAGCTATTGCAGCCGTCTGTGTATTTGAACATACCTATTTGGTAATTACATGTAAATAAATAATTAGGAAATTGTTTGTTGCAGTTAAATATGAACGTCATTTACAACGTGGGTTACCAAGTTATAATTATTCAGTACGCTTCTGCAGTCTGCTTCTTTTGTTCCTATATCACTATATAGGAAGACAGCAGATTGATTCAGGCATACCAAAGCATGATGCGATTTAACAAATCAATCAATATATCTTTTATTGACTTTTTTACTGACACCTTGTCACATTTGTCACTTTATGATTTTAAATTTTTATTGACAATAAATCGAATCAAAGAATTTTTTTCTAATCTTCCGTTACGTTTTGTAATAGGGATTCGTATACTGACCGCCGAAGTGAACAGACGTGCCCCGTCTCTAGTTTCAGTTGACGCCAGATGCGCAACACGTGTTAACGCTGAGTTTGAATGTCGCATTTAAAATCGGTACGGTGTCTCGCGTTTTATTTTTGTGGTTGCAAATTAAAACACCTTAAAACGGTGGTAAAGTGGCATAAGTGTGATCCTGATCTTCAGCCCGAGGCCTAGGCTTTTCGGCTCCCCGGCCTCCTGGTGACGTCGAGTGACTCTGAGGGCCCTTTGCGGGCCAATCTGGTGAGATCTTTCCGTTTATTTCAGGGATCTCCATTGGAAACTGATCCTGTTGTTTTGTTTGTTTGTGTTCTAGACTGTTAATTAGGACTTTTGAAGACACGCGCGAATTCAACATCATTTTAAGCCATAGATGAGTTTTAGGAATAAGTCTTCATATTATAGGAGAGAAGAAAAAACTAATACGCCTTAATATTCTAGCCTAAAATACGGTAGCGCTGTAGATTTCCTAGTGCTAAATTACCAAAACTGTCTTGAATAAGTTACCAATTTTCTAGCTTGTAAATCAAGTTTGGGTACCCACGCGCGGTATAGGACACCCTCAGTAAAACAAAAAAAAAAAAAAAAAAAAGGGAACAAAAAAGACTACCCCGAACTCTTAAGTTTGCATAACGAAGTATATTTCCAAAGATCAACAAAAAGCGAAGCTCATAAATCTTACACAGTATGCTCTCTCTATTGTCTTCTAAACACAGAGCCGCACATGTGACTAAAAGTTCTACTAAAACCATAAAAACGATGACTAGAATTGTGCGTATGACAAAAGATGGGAACTGTTTGTTTAGGGCGTTAGCCCACCAAATAAATAATTTAATGGGTTTAACCTTCGACCACATGTCTGTCCGTCATGACTTAGCCTTATATGTTTTGGAGCATCGATATGATGACAGAATTCTCCTAGCACTTTTAAATAATATACAGGAATTCCTCCCTAACAGCAATCTCTCCCAGGAACAAAGGATAACAAATTACATAACAATGCAATTTAACAAGTCGTTCTGGGGCGGAGAGGATATCCTAATCGCCGCGTCAGAGTTCTATCTAGTGAATGTGCATGTGCACACGGATACAAGAACCACACTAGTGTATTCACCTACTGGTGAACCAGTACCCGGCAACATACACGTCCTCTACAACGACCAACACTATGACAGCTGGGTTATGACCGACGACGAACATTACAAGGATCTAATGCATGAATCAAAAAATGTCAAAACATCACAACATACTAAGCCTGTAATTAACAGACAACCCTCGAAATCCCAGTCTCAAACTAACAACACCCAATTGTCTAGCCAATTAACACAGAATGAACAACAAGCATCATTATATACACCGTTATCAGACGTGGTCGCAGATGTCACTGGGTTCACAATACTAAGAAACCAGCCGTTTACCGCAATAAAATACACTTGCCCAGACTTGCGTATTGCAACCTGGAACGTCCGTGGGGCCTCAAAACCGGCAAAAAAACAAAATAGACGCTGAACTTTCACTCAGGGGCATTCATGTAGCCTGCATACAAGAAACAGGGATGAACTCAGGAGCATACAACTCCACACACTACGAATGGCACCTCTATGGAACTACAGGTAAAACGCACCGGGGACTTGCAATTTTAATCAGAAAAGATGCCCAAATTGAATTAGTTCATAGGAAAAAAAAATACAGACGCGATGTCAGCTACTCTTATAGTTGACAGGGGAAATGACAAGCCTGCTCCTCTGTACATAATAAACTCTCACATCAACAGTTGTACATCCATAGCAAACAGATCCTTCACAGGCTTATTAAACTTGATCAGACAAAAACCTAAGAAATGTACTTTAATAATTCTTGGCGACTTTAACGCCCACATTGGTCGACATGATACACAAAATTATCAACGCAAAGGGCTAATTCAACAAAACCTACATCATGACTTCTCCACTGCAACGGAGAACTGGTAATGGATATAGCCAACAGGGAAAAACTGCAAATAGAAACGACAAAAGCGAGATCATCATGCAGGCTGACATGGTCAAAGGGCACTCAAAAGTCCCAATTGGATCACATTATAACACCACACGCCACAGAAAAACCCTTTGAATTTATTAAAGGTGAATGGGCCGCTAGGAGACTATCCGATCATAAAATAGTCTGGGGTTTGCTAAGGAGAAACCGAATTTCAAACAAAACAAAAAATAAAAACACCAAACATACACAAAGCATACCCGTGAAGACAATGGTCAAGGACTTCAACTATAAACAATGCGATTATGCCGCCCTCAATAGCAAGTTCACCAAAACAAAATACCAAGATTGCTACCATACCAAAAAAGCTAAAAAATATAGGAATCAACTCAACGGACGAAAACATCGAAATACCCTGGAATACCATAACGGAAGTATTGAAAGCGGCTGCCCAGGAAACTCTAATTCTTCAGCCAGTTCTCCCCAGAAATCATCGACTAGCTCTTGCTAACCTACAAAAGGCAAAATTCTTACAAAGTAGGCAACCAGATAACCCAAATAGACATAACCGCGTAAAAGAATGTCAGGCAACACTTCAAAAGATTAAATATCACGAGGAACAAAAAGCATGCAGGACCAGCCTCAGCGGACTGGGGAAAAACCACCCTGCAAAACGCATACAAATGCTGTACTTTTTTTACAGGAGAAATAAACTTCAAACAAAACTGCGAAAAAGATCTACTTATATACCGATGACCAAATTGGAGCAAATTTTAAAAAAATCCTAGGGTCGTCTTATACCAACAGTTAATATAAAAAAGCCGACAACCGAAGTCGAAAGTGATGGACCCACAACAGATGACGAAAAAAAAAAAAAAATTGAAATCATCAAAAAAAAAGCGAGGACACAGAACGAAGCACCCGACACATGGCTGGAGACGGTGCAGATACCAATCCCAAAAAACAATAAACCTAAAGATCCGAATGACTATCGCCGCATATCGGTTTGCAATACGGGTTACAGAATTTACGCCTCGTACGTACTAAAAAAAAACTAGATGATATAATAACGGAATTGGGCAACTACCAAGCGTCCTTTTTAAACAATAGATCAACAGACGACCACATCTTTACACACAAAAGGGTTTTAGACGAGGAATGGCGAGCAGGCAAAATAATTTATGTACTCGCCCTCGACATAGAAAAACCCTTTGACAACATCGACCTCAATGCACTTAGAGATATACTATTACAACGAACTAACAAATCACTAACTAACAGGATAATCAAGGTATGCATGAATGAACGAACATGCATCAAATGGTGTGGCCAGCAAAGCAGTTGTATTATTAAAGGAATGGGAGTCTAACAAGGCTGCCCTCTGTCCCCTCGCCTGTTTACACTGGTCATCGATGAAGTCCTTAGAACCCTGGAGGAGGAAACCCAATTAATAAAACGTGACCAGGATCGTGAAATCTCACTCCCCCC
This sequence comes from Apamea monoglypha, assembly GCA_911387795.2. Classification (NCBI taxonomy): domain Eukaryota; kingdom Metazoa; phylum Arthropoda; class Insecta; order Lepidoptera; family Noctuidae; genus Apamea; species Apamea monoglypha. Next base: position 11,173,819 of record OU426918.1, read on the forward strand.
TGGTACTATCATTCGCGGACGACCTCATCTTTATTACAGATGACCTAGAAGGGCTAGAAGGTATCCTATACCATATTAAACTCCTACTAGATAGTGTAGGCCTCCAAGTAAACGAAACAAAAACAAAAGTACTAATTAGGGACCCGCTAGCTACAAAGAAAACGACCCACGTGACCCTTAATGGAATAAGCATACCGACATGTGAAGATATAAAATACCTAGGTACATATATAACATCTACATTAAGCAGAAAATGCACTATTAAAAAACGTTGCAAACAGGCCATAGGAAACGCCAAATCGTTACTACCATTCATAAAACACTCAAATATGGACTAGAAATTAGCCAGACTTATGTATCGAATGGTGATCGCTCCGTGCATGATACATGGTTTAAAAGTATCGGCACTTACTAAAGCTAACAGGTCAAGACTTCGAAAATATGAGCGAGTTATCATGAGAGACTTGATAAACCACTCTAGGAATAAACCAAGACAAAAGAAAATGCATGCAATCTTAGACGGAAAAACAGTAACCAAACGCATCAAGAAACACAGGATGTGCTACCTCGCACATATCTATAGGCGCCGCGTACCACATCTGCTGCAGGCAGCAATGGAGTACAAGGCCAAAACCAAGAAGGTCGATCGACCCATCTACACATGGAACGACAACCTAAAACAGGACATGAAGTACTTCGACAAGGGAATTCATTTTTGGATGGATACGGCGCAAGACAAAAAGAAGATCAGGATTGCTGCTAGCAAAGATATACAAAAAACCGGAAACGGATAGTAGCGAGAACTCCGACGACGACATTGAGAACAACAACATCTAACACACGACATACAAAAGAACCGAGAAAGCAGTAGAACCCGGCCAAAATAGTCGCGGGTAAAGCTCGACCTGAAACACCTGGCCGCGAAGTCTTTAAAAGATGCCCATCCATAGACAAATATCACCCATCTCTCCACTAGTCCAATGCTTACTCTAGGATGCATATCCGGTAGGCTCTTAAATCCTATCCTTCCTAACGGGCACGTCTCTTCCCTGCAAAAACCGCGCCCCCCGGTCTACTTCTTGATATACAATGGTCGCTGTAGCACCATGAACATGAGGCTACAGGAGCTAGTGTGAATCTTGGGGTTCATTCGATTAATCGAGTCTGGTCAAACCACGCTGGGAATGGTGCAATTCATATTCATATTCATTCATATAATCTTCCGTTACGTTTTGTAATAGACATTGCATAAAGGCCTAAGCACTGTTAACCTAATTGTTCAAAATTCATAACTATTTTCAGTACAAAGCTGCAGCTGTCACGTTTTATAATTTTCGTATTCTGGCTCTTGCAAAACTGCTTCATGCCTTGTTTCGTCTACTAAAGAGTCTGCTATTGATCATCAAACAAAGACGTCGACATAAAAGTAACAGGCACATACATCTACACATTCTGTAGTGTCGTTGTGTTGTGCAACTTTGTCTGGGTGTTACTGAATGCGTACGGAAATCATTGCAGCACTCTTCCTTGTCGCGTCTTTGGAGATTAGTTTCATCTTAAGATCGCCTTTCAATCTAATACATCTCTTTATGTAACTGCTATGAAGATGTTTTACACAAATTGAGCTTTTTGAATTGCTGTTCGTTTTGTACATTGATATATGATCTGAGAATCTGCCTTACATAATCGATATAAAACAAACTTTCCTGTGATTGTTCTACAGATAGGATCTAATTCAGTTCCATCAATTACATTTTAGGTCAAGTTTTGTTCGAAGTCCGATTGATTTTGTCAGATACGGTATTCAAGGTCCATGTTCTCTTTATTTGCGGTCTCGTTTCGTCGGCCTCTGATGCAATAAATCTTAGCTTTGCTTTTGGCTTCATGGTCCTCTTTGTTACTCTGATAACATGATGGATAAGCATTTTAGGTAGTCATATCATTAATTCGTTTTACTTTTTATTGTTATAAGGCAAGGTCGCGCCATTATTGTGATATTTTAACAATCTTTTGTTTATCCGAGGGTTACGAAGTGTCTGCTAAGGTATTTACTTTGTGCAGTTCAAAGATTTCATTGTTAAAACTTCAAGCAATATTGTTCAGTCAGCTGTCGGCACGAGAGCTTTGTCTCAGATCGGCGATTGAGGCGGTGGGCGATGTTGCAAAACGTTTCGCCAAATGCAAAGAACCGGTTCCGGGGTCTACGTCGATGTTGTTACACTGTAATGTTCAGCAATGTCTTGACAACGTGCAGAATGCATACACTTTCGCTCTTTGTGTGAGAATTCATTCTGCACTACAAAATAAAGTAGATTATGATAAGATGTAGCGAGTGGGAACTCGGTCGATTTGTTTAAGTTCTATTGTGTGTGCCTATGAGGAAACGGTATTTAATTAGAATGTTGCCAGGTATTAGTCAACATGATAATTACTTACTTTATTTTTTAATTAATTAAAGAATTTATGTAGAGTTAAATGTTTATATTCTTAGGAATGATGTAAAAAGCATTACTCCACGTGATGTGTGCATAAAGTAATATTGATTTAGTTCCTGTGGATGTAAAATACATCTCAGTTCATTTGAATATAATGCCTTTGGTATATATTAGCGTTCTGTGTTGCAGCGAGGGCACGTGCATACTTACGTGTTACGGATATGCTCACATGAATTAACTTTTAATTGCCATCAACACGTGGTAAACACACATTGAGAACCCCGTGAGAACAAGTATTGAATAAACGTTTATATTGAAATGTTATTATGCGTACGTCTGCTCGTCCACGTGTATAGGAGCACGTGCTTACTGACATGTAGTGGGCTGTGTGCTCAAGTCTCAAGTCAGAACCATTATTTGTCATACCAATTACAAAATAACGTGTATTGATGCGTCTAAGAAGGATTTGTTTATCTTTAGCAATGTTGGGATCATACGAATCATTCATCTCCGTTTTGTGACATTCTACTATTAATTACAAGTTTTTTGTCGTTGTGTTGTGATCAAACCCATGTAATGACGGTGGCTATACATTTCAAGCTCTTCATTAGTTCTGAGGTTAATGAAGACGTCAAACTTAATAATGTTAAAATTCGTTTCGGACACGAGATTGTGTCCTTAAAAGCGATTGTTATGTTCAGTTGGGACGTTAATGTCATTACTAACCGTGAAGGTAAATCTGACTGCAAGTACACTTCTGTCCTATTTGGATACATCTCGTTATTTTTATCTTTACAAATCTGCTTGACTTATCGTACCATTCATCTTCAGAGTATCCAGCTTGGTTTGCTACATTTATAGGGCGCTTATGTACTTATGCTTTATTAGTTTAAAAATAAACGTCCCTGAAAACGATTGTGTTAAAGTTTTGCTAACTGAAATATATTTGTAACATTTCAGTCAAATTATGTTCAGTGTCTGTAATTATTAATAATTAACGGTAACGAGCCAGTTAGCGCCAGAACTACAGGTGCATGTCGTAGAACATGTTCGGTCGGTACGTCGCGGTCGTTGACGAGGCGCTCTAGTTATGCAACATGTAATCTTTACGAATCAACAGTCAATGCGTGCTCACGCTGCGTGCTCATAACGGTTCATTGTAATCGCGGAAATCATTAGATAGAACCCAACTTATGTCTTGTAACACTTAGAACTCATGACACTTTCCTGACAGCAAAGTACAGGCTGGCAGGGACATCGACGCGCAAACTATATCCATGAATTCAGCACATGATTCTAGAAGTAGACCTAGCGTAAAAATTTATAGTCGGTTATAAAAAAAATCTGCTATATCATAGAAAAGCGCAACACCTACGCGGTCAAAATGTATGGAACAGCAATTTTTATTTTATAACCGACGTAAAATTTTAGCTGAATCCATGGCAACATGCGCTTGCGCGTCGATGTCCTTCCCACCCTGTATATATCGTGACATTTAAGTACGTTATCTGCCTATATCATCATTAAACATTTCATTTTTTGCAGGAGGTAATTAAAATATAATTACTGACAAACATAATTGGTTTTACTAACAAGTTTTTCAATAACGGAACTTCTTGCTTTAAGTGTTTTAAAGTCACGAGCTCACAACATTGTTTTTTTCTTAGAGATGGACTTGAAGTCAGGAGTGACGCCTCCGACAACTTTCATAATCTCGAACAATAGTCGCTTCACTTACTATGATAATCAGTTAAAGACTAACTAGACTGTTCCCCTTACAAGAGAAAGCGTACATTCCTGATGCATAGCTCTTCTTAGAATACTTTCGGTACTGCAAATGTCACAATGGATAACGGGTACGGTCCACGATTTCGATACTTTTAATTTCACGTCTCTCCGTGGTCAGGCGATTGAATTATGGCGTTGCAATATTGATCTCTATCAACGCTACCGGCGATACGGCCAAGCTGCAAACTGTGGTTAGTTTCTCCTGAAATGCCTCTGTATGTACTTACTCAGCTTTGTGTAGTAATAAATGAGTAAGTAGTCCATTTACATGCATCGCTGTGTATCAGCAGTTATGCTAAGAAGCGGTATGGCCCTCGAAAATATGAGTCGTCTAATTGTCTTTGACAATGCGAAGTTCAGTTATGACTTTAGGTTGACTGAAGCAAGACGTTATTGAGCATCCAATTATCATATTTTATACGCGATTGCATGAGGACGCCGCAACATAAACTCATTGTTCACGCTGGTCACAAACATTGACATGATGCTTATGCTCGTCCTTGAACTCAATTGCTTGTATTTATGAAGCTAACGGGATTTGTGTCAATGGAAATCGCAGATTTTTAATTTCATATTTTCCAAAAGAAGTTAAAACCTGATTCAACATTCTCGTGAAATGAGTACTTACCTGCTTATCGACAAAGAATCCAATCAGCGATTATTATAATTATAGTTTGTTTTATGTAAGACGTCGATATAAACAATCAATCGTTTAAAAAAAAATGGTAGGTTGATTGAACTTTGGCTTGAAATAGTTTTTTCCGGAGTATATTTAAGATGATTATATAATTAATTACTTAATGACTACGGTATTCTTCCCTGTATGTTAGGTAATTGCTGCATTCTTGTAAGTTGTTATCTATTAAATTGTTGTACGTATAAGTATGTAGTGTCTATACAAAGAGTAGGATGTTTTAATAGAAAAAGTGGCCATGAGATAGGTTACTTAGCCGGATTCTCCTATCATTTAGGTACGTTACGATGACATCATTTGCTGACGTCCGTGATTTGCTGTTATACTACGTGATTGGACATCCCTAGGCGTAATCATTACGCATCATTCCTTATTAATATACTGATGTACTTCTATCAGATGTTTTTTTTAAATAAGACAAATAGGACGTTAGATCGAATAGGTACTTAGTGTAATTGCACATTTTAATGCCAAAGCTTTTTACCTTGACAGATTGGATTTTATAAAAATAATAGTAGCCACGAAATCGCTTCCTGTCTTTGATGTTAACAGTATGACAAATATAACATCGCACACTGTTACTTGTGTCAATTGAGGTAAGGTCAGTATTGGTAAATATCAATCGTAATCTGGTAAGTGGTAACATTTTTATAAACACAACAAACGTGTGTAAAGTGTTTGATTTGGACGGCGGCAGCTTCCTGTGATAAATGACTTTATTTCTGTAAATAGGTTTGTACAAGCACATTTAAACACCAATCATATTTAAAAAAAACTAGTTGAGGTCGGCGTTTCCTCCCTGACTACTCTGAGAAGATAGGCCGAAACAAACTCAGAGGTCAGTCTCTTTTAAAGTCCTGAAAATGTGTATGAGTATGTAAAATATTCATGCCATAAACATTCTACCCTTTGCGTAAAGACAGACAGATTTATGGTAACTTGCTCAACTCTATTGTGACTATCAATGTCCGATTATAAAAATAAAACCAATAAAAGTGGAAAATACCAAATCACTGCTATTGGGAATGAGGTCTCGTAACGTTACTTATAAATTACAAAAATCCAACATTTCGTCCGTCTCTTGAATTTGAATGCAACCGGTTGAAATTCCTAAGTTACTTTATGGTATATTTTTCAGAGAGAGACTTTTACCATTAACAATGCTGCTATCTGAACTTAGCTATTAATAATAAGTTCATTGGTTATGATGACTGTTTTGCAGGCTGCACGATAAATTACCAAAATATTTCACGTTTCGGAAATCAAGCCAAGTAAATCGAACGACCTTAATTATTTGTTGTGTGAAGAACATTCAACGGCGCGAAAAATTTTATTTACCAATTATTTCGTAATCCGAAACTTGCTCGGTACGATGTCGTCATTACACTTTACGAAGCACTGTGCGGAGATAAAAATATAAACATCAATATCTACATACTTCTTTATAAAAAGAGCATTTATTTTACAATTGTGCTTGGTACATAAAATATTAACAGTAGTTCCTTAGAAGTGTTTATATAAGCCATATATTCGGGCTTCAGGAAATACCTGTTATCAATTACATCATACAAGACTTTTTTGTTAGATCCGCTTGTAAGTGGGAAATCCTAAGTATACCCAGTTTTACCCATTCCATTTGTGACTAGGATCTTATTTGAATAAAATGTCGTTGACTTTCGCACGATTCACAACTGCTTTATGAATATTACACATCCCGATGCAAAAAACATAGTCCTTTTATCACGCGAAGGATAAAGACTAATGTGACTTGTTGCTGGCCTGACCTACTCTTACAATAAACTTATGACATGTGGCCCAATGACGTTTTGAGCAATACGTTGCGTGTGACGTAATAGAGATATCTTACCTCCCGTTGGGAGCGTGGTGTTCAGATAAATATTAACAAATTACAAGAGGTCATTAAGACTTAAGTTTACTAGATGCTAAAAGCGATTTGAACCGTGCATAAATATTGAAAATGTCATTAAAGGTTTCTCTATCTACATTTTAAATTGTCTGTGCCTTATTTGATTCTTCCTCGCCTGTTTCTTGTTGTGTCGGATGTTTTTGTTAAATTATCTCGTTGTTTCACGGATATGCCTCCTTCAATCGAAGTTTCGAAGGTATATCTCACCCTGTTTTTTCATGTTAAGTTTTTTGGATCTACAGTGAAGTGCAGAATATTCAGATTACAGCCAATTCGTCGTCTGCCTAGCCTTTCTCCAATGGCAATTATTATTATTAGATTACAGACAACTAAACGAGGAAAATGAATTATCTATAAATCTGATAATCTGCCATTTTCGAACGTCATTCTCGTTCTGGGCTTGTCGTGCTGTGCCAAATATTTCGGCCGTTGTGCTGAGACTTGACACTTGACTTCAGACGTGTTATTTTGCCTTAAGGATCTTTAAAATTTCGTTTTCAAGTACCGTTGATCTATGGACTTCAACATAACACGTGTGACTGTATACACGTATAATTTACTCATTACCTACGTTACCATGTAAATTGAAAATAATACAAAACAACAAAAGATGTTCGTGGAGGCAATGAATATTAGAAATATTATAATGTTATCGGGTCATTATTCATTAGCTGTTGTGCAAACAGTTGACCATGAACTACTATAACACAGTGTAGCCAAGATTTCATTAATTTGCTGTGACACTGCTGACTTATAAAATTAACATAACGGAAATTTCCGCCTTAAGGCATAATATAATCGTAAATATTTATTTGTATATAGTTAAAATGTGAATATTTTTAGGCATCTCTCCTTGTAGTTCCGGTTGAAACTTAATTGAAACGTTACGAAAATCGTCAGGTAACGTAGCCCATGGACTGTGGTTACTTTGCACGTAATAAACAATTATTTTAACCTAGAATATGTAAGTATCGGGAAAGAAAATTACCTAGATTGCCAGTAATATTAAAGTTAGCTCATAACGTTAATAAGCGACGGTTCAAGCGCCACCTGTCACGTTCGGCATGTACTACCAACGTAATGCAAAAGCACGAACAGAAACATTAAGCATTCACAGATCTACTCTCTAAGAATATTATCCTATTTGCTTTATAATTGTTCAAGTTATGCTAAACAATGAACTTCTCGAAATCCTTCAATCTGTTGAGAGATTTTGTTTAAATGAATGCACCGCAACCGTTCGGACCGGCTGGATGTACGCTAAGTCCGGGTGTTGTGAAATGTGAAGGCCGCGCGTCGAGGGCAATTTTAGCTGTCAGTCCCTGTGCCATTTACCTCGGACTAATAGAACTAGCCCTGGCGCACGTAGCCATCGAGACTCGATTCGGTTTTTACAGACGTCCATATTGAAAAGCCAAAGTGCTTAAGTACTTAAGTATTGCGATACTAATTGTCTGGGATTTTTGTTATCATTTTTAATATATTCCTGTACAAAATATTAAATGCAATCTTTAGAATTAATGCTCAGTCGCTTTTCACGACATTTCAGTTCTTAGTTATTCTAACACGCGGAAGGGATGTATGAAGACTATTCTTCCGTGTTTTTAACCTTCAGTTTCATAATAGGATATACTATGTAAGAATATATTGTTGTCAATTCAATTGAAGTGATTCACAGAAGTTATTATATAATAGTAATTTACATATAAGCTTGTATTTGCCAAACAACTTTTAGCCGTTTGATGGCTAAGGAGGAAATGCTATTGCATTTTTATAGTTCAGAAGATACAGGCTCTACAATATATTTTTTGTCATTAATACGTCATTAGCATACGTCAATTCTGTGTAGGTACCTACTTCCAAGTTGATTTGCTGATTTAGGTAATCAGGAGCTGCATTGATGTAATACGACATGCAAGTCAATTGATGTTAATGAGAATCTTATAAGGCATTACATTCATTCCACACACAGACCAAGATTGGTCGCTTGAAAGAAAATCGCATACGTTTTCTGTTCAAAACATTTTGTTTAATTGCATTGACGGCGACCATCAAATAGTTTCGTTGCAAACGTAATTACGTACAAACGAATGGTCAATCAGATTCTAAAAATTATCTGGGTAGATATAATCATAGGACATGGGGACTGAAATGAACATTATGTCTATTTTATAAAATTGCTTAGTCAAACAAACTCAGATACTAGTAAAACATTTTACTGTTTGAGAGGCTGAATTTAGATAATTATTTGTAATTATAATTACGTTTATAGATATATACAGTTTCAATTCAACTTGATTTAGAGGTTATACGTTCTTTAATGACTGTCGAAAGAGATAAATGTAATTTCGTAATATAAAATTATTAGGTAGTAGACTCACCAACCACCTGTTGAATAAATGGCTATTGTTGCTAAAGGGATGGCTGTTAAAAACTGCTCGCTTTTTTAAGGGAAAACAAGTATTCATTAATCAAAGGTTTGGTGAGTCTATGGATACATTAGTGCTTATTGCAATATTGCATCAACTTTAAATTTGAATTTATTAAAATAAATAAATGTTTCATTTACAATCACTGCAATTTATACTATGGAGGGATATTAAAATGATATTACTAGATTCTGAATTTAATAAAAATAAAGTATACACATTAAGGAAATCCTTATCTTTAAATGGCAAAAGTAGTGTGTCAGAGTATTAACAGGTTTGCATTTAAGTTTAAGCTTTCTGCAAGAAACGTATTTTCCCTTAGCTTTTTAGGAGTTTTAATGATTTTTTTGCCTCGTTCAACACGCTTTAAACTATTGGCAGCCTACGATGAAATCAATATACAATGACTATCCTCGCTAAAGTTGAAAGTCTAGCCAACACATACCTACCTAGTCCATATCTTAGTTAAAGTTTGGTGTGTGTGCAGCATCCATGTAGATTTCCTAACGAGAAAACACTAATAGTGTTATCAAAAGAATGGTGTCCCTCCAGGGAGCATACTGTTACCAACATTTTTGTTGATAGGAAGAAAATTATTACTATCAATTTTAATACATTATTTTCAAATAAAATACCAATGACTATGAAGTCATCATAATCATTAAGGACAGAACTAATTATATCTGAGAGATCCTGTACACTTAACCGCACATCAGTGGTGACACTTGCACTACGAAAATCCTTTTACATATTACTGCGATACAAAAGGCACAGCCGCTGTCAATGTCAAATTGTTACCTCTGTCCAGTTGACTGTACAATCTGTACATAGAATAATTATGAAACTTTCAGTCAGTACGTATACGTGCATTTTTCACTAATTCTGTAGAAGCATTCTTTTCAACTATAAATGTGTGAAATCAATCGATGTCTTCAATCCCCTTAGATACGTCTTTTATAGCAGCAGTTCGTAATCATGCATAATTTAAAGGTTCGATCAAGGAAAATGAGTTTCATAATAAATTATATTGGAAAAATAACGGCACGTATAGGACATTGTAGAAATCTTAGGATCATCATTCTTCGAAGAAGTCTGAATCAGTAGTAGAAAAGACGCTTGATCATCCGTCACGCAAGCTCAATGTGTGTTGGCGATTGAAGACTATGAAGTCAATTTTCTCATGGCGTAGTCTGTGATGCCCCATGTTAACTACGATGTCATGGCATATATGAATAAGGTAAATAGTCAAAAATGACAGCTGCTCTAAGAACTCGTCTAAGAATCGTCTGTAACTCTGTACAAACATTTTGATTTGTTTCACAAATTCTTGAATCAGATCTTATGCGCACCTAATGCGATTCTAAATATTTGTTCCAAAGTTTACGACAATCCACTTTTTTTATTCAAGTCGATGAGCTGCTGAATTGGTTCCTGGTGACCTTGTGCACATTCATAACAGCTTTGTTAAGTGTTGCTCCACCCATATTGGTCAGGAAAACTTATATATTCACGCTATACGTTTGCCTGATAAGCAAAAAGCAGTATCACACTTTGCATCAACAAGTTTTGGTGTTTGCTCTTGTTTGGATTTCAATATTTTAGTTTTTTTCTCGTACATAGGTGTTGGAATGTCTATTTTGGTTTTAGTGTTTACACGTACTGGCTACTGTGTGATCTTAAAAACCTCTTAGTTCAATATTCTATGTCAACAATAGTGTTCCTTGTTTTATAATGTGATTAAAGTATGGTTTATCTAAATAAAGTTCACGGGCAATATATATTCTAATGAGAGTCGCCTATTTATAATAAGTACCTACAATAATATCAACACTATTGATGTTAACCACAATAATCCATTTTCCGATAATACTGTAGGTACATTTAAAGTTATTTCTTGTGCTTACAACCACAATTGATAAATTAGATATCCATGGATAAAGCGGTTCTGGGAAATGATCATTACTAAATATGTCTTAATTATTTATTATCTTTTATGTAAATATAATTAAGCTTATCATAATAATTCATTAGAAAAAACACTACGGAAAGTTCACTTGTTTGTTTTTATTATTGATTATAAATACAGGTTTTTTATTAACTGAACCACTTTAAAACTCATATGGTAAACAAACAAGTGAACTTTACGTAGTGTTTTTTCTAATGCATTATTATGATAAGCTTAATTATATTTGTATAAAGGATTATAAATAATTAAGGCATATTTAGTAATGATCATTTCCCAGAACCGCTATAGTATAGTGATTACTGATTAATTATATTATTCATGAATGCGGATCTCAGTTGCCAAAAACAGATGTTTTGTTTTGTGATTCTTTCGTGATAGTGGGTTATTTTTTTTATGAATCCTACATCCTTTTAGGTGGACTTATTCATATTTATTGCTTAACTTATAACTAACGCGGTAACACCAATATTTGTGTCTTCAGTCGATCGGTTCTGTAAAAAACTCACCGTGAAAAGTTAGGTGAAGTGAGCTGTCAATAGTGTCAATCCTTAGTATTAGTTTGAATGACAGCTCACTCTACGCTCACTTCACCTAAGTTTTCACGGTGAGCTGGTTACAGAATCGCACTGCTGATCCTTAAGTTCACTCATTTAATATACAGAAAACCATTAGGCAATAAAAATGCTAAGGCTTTGCAAAGAGCGTACCAGCTGATTAAGTTTTTAACGTCACTTAGCAAGATTTATAACAAAAACTGCTTAATTTTAGCCACTATTCTGACAAAAATCTACCGGCTTTATGGGATAATCATCAAGACAAGTCATTGTTTAATTTAAAAAAACTTGCATGCATCACTTACCGTGCTTTTGGTATCCATTGTTTACTATTGCCACCTCCACTATATTATTGTTGTTCTCTTAAGAGCTGTTCACTAATGTTACGTCACTGAACACTGCATTCACTCGGTCCACATGTCTGTCAAAATTGCGTTAGGTAGTAGTTTCGAGTTAAACCTCTCTCGCTCTCTCCGTGTGGCCGGCGTCGTGTAACGCGCCTGCTCCAAGCGGCAAAGCGACTAGAGTCGTACTGAGAGTGTTGCAACGATCACCAAGGTTTATATATGAGGTTGCACGCTGCCAACTTGTATACAGATATTTTCTCATAGTATTTTGAAAAATATTGTCTTTTTTATAATTTTGTAATCGTGTTAGGTCTCAGACTACTTTATTGTATTTCCAAAAATCATCAATCAAAGTATTTTTCTTATTTTGAAATCGAATTCGTCATCTGCTCCAAATGTTTGCGGTGTTCAAGATGCGATTTATTTACAAATAATGCATATTATTGTTAAATAATTGACGAATCTACTGTAAAGGATGATATCAAACGTTCACTAATCTAGTATGGATTCAATAATAATAAAACAATCAATTTCGCCTGCAGTGAGTGTACAGAGGCTTATGGGTTTATAAGATCAAGTTAGATCTTCATCTCGGAGCGCCTAATATACAATAAAAAAATATGTATGACTGAATTCTTTTTCTAAGAAACCTTCGTAAGTTTCAACTTTGTAAGAATATATTTTTAATGATTTTAAATCATAAATATTAAAATTTAGTTTCCTAAGAAATCTCCTGTATAAAAACTTTAAATCAAATAAAAATGCAATCAAATACCAAACCACAACATTCACGAGTAATTTTCAAAAAGTAATTATAAAGAAAAATAGCAACATTAGCCTGAATTTGTACGGCTGATGGGTGTCAATGTCCTTACCAGTAAAGGTGCCACTGCCATTTTACAATTGTAATTTTTTGCTTGCATTAATTTAACACATCGAATTAATTAAATAAAGAAACAAGAAAACACAACACCAGTGGTCAGGATCAGGACAATTTTCGTGTGGCCATGTACGACGACTGCCGATAGCCTCTAACCCACAGGAAAATAGTAAAGAAGCAATACGGTGGCTATGTCACGTTGTGTGCATCGGTTTGTGTCAAGTCAAGTCCGTATGACGTATCCTTTGCCGATGCCAGGAGTTGCGTAATCGGATGCGATCGCGAGGACGAACTCTCCGCTCATGGAATTTCATTACAGGACGCCGATGACTCGACTACACCTATTCTGATCGCCAAAAAAACAATCACGATCGCGAAATCAACCGGACGTTGCGCTAAGCAACGAAATTCTTACAGGTTTTTTATTGGAAAACTGATTACACCGCCGCTAATGGTGATAGATCTCCCAATTTCATTTGTGTAATTTTTTAGACAAACTGACCTTCGATTAACTTTGAAGAAGTCGATTATGGTATCAATCCTAAGCGATTAAGTTTTGTGAGGTTTTTTCTAATAATAGTTTTTTTCCACATGTTTGTTCCGTGTAGTTTAGATTTATGCTACTACTTTTAGTACGTACACATGTTTTATAATTTAAAGTTTTTTTTGTCATCATTGGTCTTCTCTTCGATCTAATGATCTTTGACTGGTTCAGTCTTGATTGGAGATACTGTGGCCCCACCTACTATTAGGATTATTACTACGGGATACTCGTTCGTTTCGGGACTTCAGTCGTATTTCAGAAACTTTTAAGCATATTTTCAAAATATTATATTAGTATTTTATCAGTGGGTAACAAATTACAAAAAAATAGTTCCAAGAGGCAGAAAGCGTTAGACATTTTTAGAACATTTTTGAGTAGGAGAAGTCCAAAGATCGGTGTAAATCAGATATTATCATATTCATTTATTTATTTGCATGTTATCATCATATCATATATTTATTTGCATAAAGATATCATCAGATAGTTTATATTATACCGCAATACTCAGGCGACTAGAATCAATTCTATTTTACTGTAATTTCTGACGTTCAAAAGTGCGTCATAGGTGCGTATTTGAAATAAATGATTTGATTTTGACTTAACATTCATACTTATGAAACTTCAAAAGCTAGGTGAACGGTTCCAATTGGACGTTTTCTTTGGAGAAGAGCCGGCAAGAAACTCCACGGTTACTCTCTTAAAATTGCTTTGCTAGACTTTTATAACGTTTTCAAATTACAGTGTTACAAATCACATTAGGGACTGATTTCGCAGAAGACATCGTTTTTGTTAAGGTGTAAAGATATTGCGAATAAGTTTCAAGATGAGGACACTAATGACGTTAGAGGAAACTGATGCACTTGCGCATTACAATGTCCGTATCGACGAATAACTTGACAACGATCTAGATTCTCTACTACTAGGAAGAAAATAAAATGCCTTAATAAGCCTACTCGTCACGCCAGCATATACTCCGGTCTTTATTCATGTTGCATAAATCTGCTAAAGGCGATGAAACAATACAATATGACTGTCGAAACAGTATATATTAGATTCTTTTATCTGGTAGGTACTAGTAGAAAATATGATTTTGTCAATGCATTCACAAACCAACAGACTTAGCAAACTTCAATAGATTGAATTTATTTCTTTACTTTGCATAAGCTGTCGTTGTCTTTTATCAAAGGACGGCGACGGCGCGGTTGAGGTGACCGTCAGTCACCGGTTTTATTAGGGTTTCGTAGCCAAATGGCAAAAACGGAACCCTTACATTTTCGTCAAGTCCATCCGTCTGAAGAAAATTGGAAAGAAAGCGTATTCTATGCACCGGTAAACAATGGTGTAGCGAAATTACGATAAATCAATTAGGGGTAGCTCTCCCCATACATGTCAACCGAACGATAAGAAAGAAGAAAAAAAGGACAATGCACAAAGGATATCTTTGGATAACAAAATTAAAAAGATAAATACTATTTTCAGTGACTTTTTTATTAACGCCAATAGTTTTGTTTAGATTTCGTTCACAACCGCAGTAACAACATGGTTTTTCTTAGTTTATTCTGTGAAATACACACTTATTTTTACGATCGATTTTTTAGGAAGTGTGTATTTGTTGATGAATCATCCCAACTACGATACCCTTCACTATGCGTGGTCCGACGTCCGACACGCACTTACCGGATTTTGGGTTGTTTTAGTATTTGAACAAATTAAAAACGCCGTAGCAGCTACGAGCTACGCGGCGTAGCAGAGCAATAAAAGCGCAATGCGGTCATTATTGATTTTATCATTTACAATTGTAAGAACATAAAATTATTCTCATACATGTTTGACACACACACTTCACGCTGGTATTTTAGAAGGAAGTCAAAGTTTCCGTACAGTCGGCAACAATGGTAAACCACACTACCTATCCAAGGTTTTCAGAAAGGATTTATAAATAAAAACTTGTTATTTGCTTCTAACAAATTATTGTTGTTGTGGTTTCCATATTTATGAGGGGTTTGGACACAGTTGAGACATTATAGGCTGACGGAAAAAAAAAAACAAATGATTAAAGAGAAGACATTGATTATTATATTATGCCGTCTACTGATTTGTTTGCTCAATTCTTCCGAATAGAGGTACCTAATCGAGGTGATACTCAAAGTGGTCCGCTCCATGACTTGGTTTAGTTTGGTTTCCGAATCTGAAAAGAGCAAATATACTTTACTAATATGAGCATACACACGAGAATAAAGTGCTTATTTATTCTATGTTGGTAGTACTCACACGTACAGAAACGTGTGTGTAGTATAGTGATTTTGTAATTACCTCAGGTGTGAAGTTTACGCTTCTATGTAATGACCTACCATGACCATGACGTATTTTCAATAAATCTACTCGTGGAATCAAGAGTTCAATGACGTTACAACATGATAAATGATAATTGATTTCATTTCTGTAAGTAGGTTTGTACAAATACTTTTACACGTCAATCATATTTTAAAAATATTAGATGTGGTCGGGTTTTCCTACTTTGAGCAATAACAAAACATAAAAACTCAGAGGTCACAGTGTTTTTTAAAGTCCAACCATAATCTTGGTCAGATCATGTGAAGACTATAGCTTCGTGTCTGAAACGGTATTTTGAGGAAAGAAACACTAAACACACAGATTGAGTGGACTTGTCCAGTAGGTGCACGCATTTGTCAGTAGTTAATCATGCAGCTCAACTCAGACATTAAGGAGCTCATCGATTCGACGAACAATACCAAAGAAAGGACATACTCACCTGAAAGTCATGGCCTACGTGCAATGGATATGGTTTTCCAACAGTGTGAGCGACCTCTGCCTGCCTCCCTGTTTAGATCCGGTCTGTGTCGATGTCATGGGAGGAATGGTAGTCCTCAGTTGTCTGGAGGGTGTTGGCTGTGTGTCTTTCTGATGCTGCATTATCTAATTTATACAATGGGTAGAATATTTAGTGGGGTGTCACAATGGATTACCAATATTTTTAAGGCTTTGTTCTGTTTTATTTTTTCTCATTTTGTTATGTTGAATGCACTGATAATGCTTACCATTAAGATCATGGAGGCTATGGAGGCGGTGTGTTCTTGAATTCCTTGTATGTCGAAAAAAGCATGGTTGTCGTTTGCAACGCCATGCGTTATGCAGATGGCCGCCATCGCAATCCTGATTTCCCGTGGTGCGATCTAAAAATATGGTGTGATGGTATCAAAGCAGGCTTCTTTGCTTGTTTCCGGAGTATCGAAGTTATATTGGCTGAGATGGAAGTTATGAGAATGGGAAAACACTGCACACTGTACACAACGTATAGTTGTTGCTTAGTTAACATTGTGGTTTTAATAAATTTTGTATTATGGTTTTAGTTTATGTATTCGTTTTTACGCATGAATTATATATTTGTCTTTATTTTATTTATTTATATGCAAACACTATGTTCAACTAGAATATCGCTTATTTCTGCGGAAAGTTAGACTTACCTGATTTAGTATGTCACATGGTGGGACGTCATTACGCCATTCGTGAGGTAGTTGCTGAAAATCAGCGCTGTTGACGATAGGTTCATCCGAAGTCACAGCATTTTTGCTGAGCAACGACCTGTTCTTGCACAGATGCGACGCATGGCTAATGTGTTGTTTGTTTTGTTACAAAAGTAGTTACACTAGTTATTTCGCCACACTGCATTTGGCATTTTTGTTTTTATTGTGATTGTTATTGTTTTGTGGTCATTTGCCAATATCTGTACTGTCAACTGTCAATTAATGTTAGTTGTCATTGGTCCATGGCCTTGACAGCGAGCAATGGACAAAAGTGTCAACATTTTTATGCATGAGTACGTGTCTTTTGACTATATGTATCTTATGTCTTTTTCGTTTTTTTTTTAATTTATTATTATTATTTTTTTACTTGTAATTGTGCGTTTTGTTTGTGCAGAATAAAATATTTTTCTTTCTTTTCTTTCTTTCTTTCTACATATGGGTAGGCCGCATAAATTACTCAAACCGCCAGACCATGATTAAAACTAACTAAAAAAAAAAAAAAACTACGATATTGCTACAGAATCCAGTGCCTTCAAGCGTTTCATTGTCATATTGTGTGGAATGATCGTTATCACTCTATGTACGAAACTACCAATTAATATTCCAAGTCATTAGCACTCATGTACTGAGTATCATAAATGTAATGCTATTAATTCTGGAGGGGCTTTGATTGACTGCTGAAGTATATCATACGTTTTGACCATGTACCGCTGCTTGCTTTCCCCTAATGTGCAGCTTGGTAATAGCAGTTGGCCTGTGCCATATTGGCAATTATTTATTTCAATATTTTGTATTTAAAAAAGTGTCCGTGGAGTTTCTTGTCTGTTCTTCGCCATAGGACCTACTACGCTTTGGAGTGGGCCACTAGCTTCATCTTTCTGACTGATCGTCTCCTTGATAATTTAAAAATTGGTTTAATTGAAATAAATGCCTTGAGTTTGACCCACTTTCAATATTATTCCTATTTAATTATAATCGCCAAATCAAGTTAATCACTAATAAATCATATTTTATGTCCAAAAATCTAGGATATAACAGTTTTTAATGCAGGATGTTCCTTTTTTATTTAATTTGCATGAACTAGCTGGTTTTTATAATTTTGACCAATTTTCTTAACATCCTGTTCTGTTGGTCTGAATATGTAGAACTACAGCCATAATATGATATGTTACGCTAAAACACCTACATAATTACCTACAATTTAAGATTTGTTTTGCTTCAACTATTGCGTAAGACTATAAATATTCCAAATATGTATCATATCGGTTGACTCAACGGACCGAAATGAAAACATATTTTATATTATGTCTAAGATGACCGGCGTTTAAATATCAAGTAGTAATATTAAGGCGCGTTGATATCTAATCTACTGAGAATTTCGTGAGGCGACAACGAGGCGCCTAATTACGGTTCTGGTTGAATACTATTATCATGTGTTTTGTGCAGTCTCCGACGACTTCGGCTTCCATTAGAACGGGGCCGTAATCGGCGCGTAATCGTGTGAAGGTATTATAACACTACGCTATTGAGCGCAGTTACCGCAAGGTTCTTATAAGAAGTTATTCGTTAAAGCAACAAAGCATTGAAGGCTTGCTTAATTTCTCAGTCGCACGCACGACTCGAGCTTAATTGGAATGCAATTATATCATTAAGTTAGCTGTATCGTTGCCCAATTATCAGTCATTATGAGTTCTGATGACTAACGCCCACTTCTTGACACATCAAAGGATAAAGCAGGACAGTTTTGCAAACATTGACCAATTTTTTCTAAGATATCGTATGTCAATATTGTATATGTTTAACATAATTTAAATTTACTTTAATAACAAAAGTGTTAAACATTCCAAACGGTAGCATAAAACATGTTTTATTTGATTAGATTATGTCACTGTAAAGAAGCTTGTACCTCATCATAATATGTAATGACACACAAATGAGGAAAAGGCATATTGGGGAAAAACATATAGAATTGATAATAATTAGTAGTACACAGAATTTCTAGATAAGGTTAACATTGAACCGGGTCGTATCAACTACGCTTAATCATTTTATTATGCATCATCTTAGCATATCTGAATAATGATCATGGTCACGGATCACCTAAATATTATGTTGTTTATTTTAGATATTAATAGACCGAATTACTAATTACATATTTTGTGTCAACGCAATTTCATTATTCAAATTGCAAGGTTAAAAATCGTACTTTGTTTACAATAAAAAAAATAGTTCCAAAAGTGGTTTCACTTAGCGCAATGTTACAATTTAATTACTGGGTTGAAATGTATGTAGAGACACCAAAGAACTAAAAAGCCTTTACACGATAATATTGAATGTCTAGCCATTATAAATACAGACAGACAAACTTGTCCGGAGCCCAAGTAGGAAAATGAAAATTGCCATCCTCATTAAAACTTGTTTCGCAGCAGCGGGTCATCATTTCGGCATCTTAATTTCAACTGATGGTCACTATGGGGTCACGTTAATGTTTCACAAAGAACGTACATTGTCCGGTGCGGTCCGGTTGTGCGCAGACGCTGGTATATTCATGCACATCGTCCTTGCCAGGAATGCGAGGTCATCACGCCTTCGTTCGAAGAACGCGTTCTGTCTTGGCGGTCCTCTTGTGAAACATAATTATTGTTGTTTTTAGACTTATTCATTCCGTATTCTATGCATGCCATTATGATGTCAGTTCGCGGCCAGCACCTTGTTACTTAGCGAGTTGTCCTGTTCAGCCTAACAGCCTAGCTTGATAATTGTACTTAAACGGTTTACTACGTGACTCGTACCTTTACATTATTTATAGTACCTATGGGGTTTGACTTTCATTGCATAATGTTCTATTTATATCCAAAGAAAAAAATTGAATGCTAAAGTTCTTTTTAAATCAATTAACTTGATAATGAGAGGCTGTACCTATGACAGTTCTTTCAGCCGTCTCGAAACATTAAACTCGAATAACAAATTCGAGTCGGAATTTTCCGAAAAGTAACTGGTTTTATTATTGTATAAGTTCACATTTATTATGATAAAAAATATTGTTATTTAAAATATTCTTACATACCTAATATTTTGGATTCTCCCTAAATCAAGTTTGTTTATTAGGCTACGAAATCAACAGGATGCTCAACGAGAATTTCCCACAGACGAACTCCGAACATCCTGAAAGCACGACTTTGATTTTTACTTTGAATTTTGTTTTGTCCTGGTTTTGAATTTGTGACCCTTCATTTTATAGACTCAAACAATACAGTTTTACCTACTTCAAATTGCAGTTTCTTAATTTTGTATCCGATTCAGTACCAAACAGGACATAACATTAAGTTTTAAAACAAGGTGAAATAAACGCGCAATCATGTGTGAAAGTATTAATTGGGTTAAACACTCCTAATTTAATTATTTTCTTGATAAAAATTAATACGGTTACTTTTTGAGTACGACGTCACACATAATATTCGTAATTATGACGCAACGCAACGAAATTGTTGTGTTACTTACATTTTCCAAGTGTTGAAATGTTAAGGTGTCATTTCGACCTTTTACCTTTACTTTTGTACGTATACTGAATGAAACCCCCACTGATTTAATAATATTGTTTACATCCGTTTACGTAAATAACCAATTAAATGACAATTATGACGACGTGAGGTATGTCGTTTACATTAATTGTAACTACTTCAATATCCTGCACCTATAAGTCGAGTTTTGATGCAACAACTAACTTGTTCGGTGCTTAGTCAGAACCTTACACTAGCTAACCCTAAACTGGCTGCCTTAGGTTACCGCGTAGGACTGGAGGTCCGTTGGCGTAGAACTTAGTAACTGAATAATAAAGACATAACTTGTCTTAATGATACCTGTGTTCCTTCGTAGAATATAATTTATGCCGAAGAACGATCATCTTAGCAACGACTTTATTAATAGTTCTAGATTATGCAGTTTTCTATAATTTAAACATTTAATTATTTTTACCTGCTTGTGATAAAATACTGCCTCATTAATTTTGAATAATTTAATTAATTATTGGTCGCCGAATCCAAATGTTGCATACCTTTTACTAAACCAAAGTATGCATTTTGAAACAACTGATTCAGGTGTTGCATGGTGAATAATCATTAACAGCCCACTGCTGGGACACAGGCCTCCTCTCTGTGAGCGGGAGTGGGCCGTAATCCAACACGCGGGCCCAGTGTGGGTTGGTGGATAACATAATAACAAAGTTTTATTTATTCGCAGCTCCGAGTGCCACTGCGTCAAGTTCTGAGGCCACGTGACTTAACTGTGATCATCGCCAAGAAGCATCTCAAAGTCGGCATCAAAGGCCAGCCGCTTATCATCGACGGCGAACTGGATGCCGAAGTCAAGATTGAGGAGTCGACGTGGGTGTTGCAAGATGGACGCAACTTACTTATCAACATAGAAAAGGTGCGTAGCTCTACATGCGCGTACTTTTAGACATGAATAATATAAGTTTATCTTATTCAATCGTCTGGCTCTTGGAAATGGTAATTTTAAGTCAATATTATGTTGATTTTACCGTTCAGAAGCATTTACTCTCTATACTTGGCAATGTTGGTTCTTGCTGTCATATCAGGCTGTAATAAACAGCTGCACATTGGCTTCCTAATGGATGGTTACAAGTAAAGATTTTTGCATAGGTTTAATCACCATGATTGGGATTGTATCATAGTATTTTGTTGAGAGTAGTAACAACAGGGAGCATAAGTGTTCCTGCAAGTATGCTTGACGGGCGTCAACCGGATAGGTAGACAGAAGTGTCAGAGGAGAAAAGGAAGGTAGTTTGATCTTTGTAACCAAAACCATTGCTCGTCTCTATATACCTGAGTAAATAAGTGAGCCAAACATTGTTAATGCTAATGCGTGAGTTTTTTTTTTTCTAAAATGTCATAAACAAACCTTGTAACACTTCTAAAATTGCTTTGTACAATTATTTAAACATTTTAATGAAGTTGTCATTATGTAACGTAAAACGGTGTTTTTTTTTTTTTGTAGAAACCAATTTAAGGTAATGATGAGTTTCTTAGTGAATAATGTTGTAAAATTTGATTGTATCTTGTAGGTCAATAAAATGAACTGGTGGGGAAGACTAGTCAGTACCGACCCGGAAATATCCACGAGGAAGATCAACCCAGGTAAGCATTTTGGTGAAGTTAAAGCATGTATTTATGGTAATTAATTGCTCACGCAGAACTTGCTCGGTACTTCGTGGTGTTTTATTCGTCAGTTAAACTGTTAAATAGACAGTTGTTAAAATAATGGAGTCTGTTTTATACTTATTGTTTTTGAGTATTTCCGGAAACTGCATTCAATTTGCCAATTTAACGGTTATCTTGATATACATACGTAGGCATGGGTTTTATTGTGTGACCTTAAGATACGACTTTGCAATTTAAATTACGCATTATTTTAAACTCGAAAGTTGAAGCATTTAATTTCAAGGGGGAGCGAATAGGAAATATTTAATTTTTCCAGACTAATTAGTATTCAAATGTTTCAGAACCATCGAAACTGTCGGATTTGGACGGCGAGACTCGCGGCCTAGTTGAAAAAATGATGTACGATCAACGACAAAAGGAAATGGGTCTACCCACTAGCGATGAACAAAAGAAACAAGATGTGCTCAAAAAGTAAGTCTCATAAGTACTCATAAAAATGCCTAATACGGAAGTTGTGATTTGTGGTTATCGCAGAATGATGTCTTACAGACGAAAAACTGTTTTAGCACAGACAGCAACGTGTCAGAAGTAGTGTAGCCAATAACAAAAGTACACACTTTTGTTATTGGTTATGTATGCTGTCTACATACTACATAGTGTAGCAAAATAAATAACAAACTTCACTTTTACACGTTTTAATTTTACTAAATAAAATAAAATATTAATAGAAACATAAGAAAAGAAACAGAACGAATATTATTAAAAGAGATTACGTCGTGACGCCGACGCGGACGTTTTTGGTGTTCGACCCTATAATAAATTTTACGTATTCTTGTTACACGTCGATTAAGATACGTTTGCAAACGTTCCTAAACTTACGTAACTAGATAAATACGAGGACGACTTAATGGGTAATTGGCACCAAGTCAATTCGTTATTAAGAAGCAAGATAATAATTTAAACGGCTAAGTGGTAGTACATCAAGTAATAGGCTCAACTGAAAACTAAGCTACATAAAATATGAAACTCCGGTCCTAGGCTCCACGCTGACAATCGGAAGGCTCCTCGCTGGCCGGAATCAGAATCCTTTTAAATGTGCTGGTCGTGCGCAAGATGTTATGTTAGGTTCGATTCCCAACAGGAAGCTTGTAAACGTCTGGTACTAGGGTGGCGGGTAGGGCGAATTCTAGATCGCCCTACAGGCTTCGGACAAACCTACAGAAAATAACGAAAAATGACAATCCGAGACGCAGGCAGAATTTTTGATGCTGAAGAAAAGTAAAATGCATACCGAATCTTCACGCTTCGCCTCGAGACCACTTTTTAGTGATGTACAATACGTTTATTTTCGGGAACACTGCCTATTACAAAGAAAAGAATGGAATAAAATTTAGGAAACGATAAGAACTTTTGAATAATCTAATCTAATAATAATGAAATATTATTGATTGTTTGTGTGATGCTTAAAAACAAAACTAAGTGTAATTAGTAACTAAGCTAAAAGTTTAAGATACCAACTTGGTATTTAAATGTAATTTGTACTTACCTATCCATTTAGTTATGTACACTAGTAATCTGTGGAAACGTTGTTGATTGTACATTTACCCTTGTCTTTTATATTCTTTTTCCTCTTTTGTAAAACATATTGTACAATTGTTTGTTTTTCCCAAATAAATAAAATAAAATAATCAATAGGAAAGAAAACATACCCTTGGATCCAGTGGATGACCGCACAGAACTCGGTCTTTCAATCTTTTATAGATTACCATTAGCAAATTATTTAATTGTCAAAGCAGGAATAAATAATATTTAGACCCTGTGTCAAAAAAAAAAACCTTCAAATGAAAAATCTCGGTAAGAGAAAAGACATGACACTTTTTGATTGAAAATTCAAAACCAATATAAAGAAAAAAACCTTTCTGGTTAAAAATAAGGTTGGATTTGTTATAAAAGAAAGTCGTTCGTGATAAAATTATAATGTAGCATTTGCCAATGCTGCAATAGGTATATATAAATGCATATTAGATAATCTGTAGGGTTATTCCGTTTATCTACCCCAAAGAATCCACCTTAAGCCTCGTTGGATAAACGGAATTTGTAGGCTTAGAATGAAATCTCAGACATGCGTTTCCGCGAATCCACCTTAGGGTGGATTTTCTGCGACGGATCAACGGAAGAACTCAATCTGAATACTATCAGACAAATGCTTGCACTGACTGAACAGGTCCACTTAAATCTGTATGGTTCTATGTGCGTGTGGTGTGAGGGCCACTTTGTTAAAACTCCTTAAAAATGTGCTTAGGATTTAGTGAACATTCCCAAAGAATTGTGAAAGTTGGAATCAGATTTTGTGAAAATCAAATAACCGAGTTATGGACTGTAAAGTTGGGCCCTCAGTTCTCACATAGAGGATTGAGGGCCCACCTGAACCTGATTAACTATGGACACTACAGAAAAAGTCTTTATGCCAAAATCTAAGCGAATGCCAAACAAAATTTGTGAAAACAAGATATTATCGCAAAACACTGTCCTACTTTGTATATCTTCGTACAAAATGGGCCCTCAATTCTCATACACGTAAAAGTTTATTACGCAAATAAAATTAAATCATTAACTTATAGCTACTGTTTCAAATCCTATATGCTACTAAATAAATTGTGCAAAATTGTGAAAGCAAGAACAGGTCACCACTTTTTGTTGTTTGAAACTTTAGGACCTTGATAAAATTCGGGCCCTCGGTCCTCCATTTCTTTTGCTTTCGTTTTATTACGCTTATCGTATGAATGATAAGACAAATACAAAATTGTCTCTTTTTGTGAAAAAAATTGTGCAACAAATTCAATACCAGAAAGAAATTAAAAGACCCTTTATTGTATAAGAAAATCGAGTTTTATTTTTATTCTCTGAATTAGGAAATAGGGTGACCACAATTTGTATTAGATTGCAGTAAAGATAAGTAAATGTAGTCATAGGTGTTAATAAACTTTCTTCGATTTTTCGCTTATTATCGTCATAGCATTTGAAATGACTTTTAATTAATACATGACATTTGTAATGACCAATACTATCTGCGAAAGGTGGAGGAACGAATTCAATTGCTCCGATAAGTTCGTACACCTTTGATTTTATTCTTAGTGTGTGAGGTATATCCTGAAGGGTGAGTATTGCCTTCAGGATATAACACAACAAAATAAAGAAAATGAAACACATGCAAAACGGTAACTTGTGTTCTACTATTAAAATTGAAAACAGACAATTACAACTTAAAAATACCTGTGGACTGGATTCTGTTTTTTTTATTTTGTTATATCCATAACAAAATAGAAAAAAAAACAGAATCCAGTATATACCTCACACAATTCTCATTTACTGCAATCTAAAAGAAATTGTGGTCACCCTATTTCCTAATTCAGAGAATAAAAATAAAACTCGATTTTCTTATACAATAAAGGGTCTTTTAATTTCTTTCTGGTATTGAATGTGTTGCACAATTTTTTTCACAAAAAGAGACAATTTTGTATTTGTCTTATCATTCATGCGATAAGCGTAATAAAACGAAAGCAAAAGAAATGGAGGACTGAGGGCCCGAATTTTATCAAGGTCCTAAAGTTTCAAACAACAAAAAGTGGTGACCTGTTCTTGCTTTCACAATTTTTCACAATTTATTTAGTAGCATATAGGATTTGAAAAAGTAGCTGTAAGTTAATGATTTAATTTTATTTGCGTAATAAACTTTCACGTGTATGAGAATCGAGGGCCCATTTTGTACGAAGATATACAAAGTAGGACAGTGTTTTGCGATAATATCTTGTTTTCACAAATTTTGTTTGGCATTAGCTTAGATTTTGGCATAAAGACTTTTCCTGTAGTGTCCATAGTTAATCAGGTTCAGGTGGGCCCTCAATCCTCTATGTGAGAACTGAGGGCCCAACTTTACAGTCCATAACTCGGTTATTTGATTTTCACAAAATCTGATTCCAACTTTCACAATTCTTTGGGAACGTTCACTAAATCCTAAGCACATTTTTAAGGAGTTTTAACAAAGTGGCCCTCACACCACACGCACATATGGTTCTTTCGTCAAAATAACTAAGTTTATTATAACTTTGTTACTTCTCTCTGAAATGTGAATTAAGTATAATTATTATTAAACTAAACAATTGTAATATTAATGCTCAATCTTGACATGTTAATCTTTAATAATTACAATTTTCCTCAAATTCATTCGATGTATTTTCTCAATGTTTATTTTTATCCTGCCTACACCATTTGTGATATGAATGCACAATCTTGATATGTTAAATTTATTTTTTTCCTTCTAATTTTATAATTTTTATTAACCATTCATAATTTATATTCTCTATTTTTATCGTGTTTACACCTAGTTATATGTGCATGCTGTGGTCTTCTCTAATTGAAGGAGCACACATAAAAGAACCTTTTTTTATTTTTGTAAACTTATATTGTATATGTGTATCCTTTGTTGGAGATCCTCAATAAATAAATAAATAAAATCAGACATTAATCTGCATGGTCCCCATGGTCTGACCAACATGTCTGGACTTTAAAGGAGACTGACCTCTAAGTTTCATTAGGTCTTTCTTCTCAGAGTAGTCAGTTAGGAAATACCGAACTCAACTAGTTTTAAAACATAATGTAATTTTAACGTGTAAAGTGTTTTTTTACCCCAATACCACCAATTTACAGGAATTAATATCATTTATCATCAGTCTGTCAAAGCATCTATGTTGGATTCTTTTCAAGACTTGACGTTATGATTTTGTTGTTCCATTATATTTGTTTAAAAATCTTCTAATTTTTCTTTTCTCTCTATTCGCAGGTTTATGGTACAGCATCCTGAAATGGACTTCTCAAAATGCAAATTCAACTAAACAAAATAGGAAATCCACTTACTTCTGTTGCATTCTTACGTCAATAATTTGCGGTGTTAATGTCAAGTTTAATTTACCTACAGCAAAATAATTTAATTTTACAAGTCTTTTTCATTGCGCGTTCTTGTACCTAGATGGTGTATTTAAATGTCAGATTATTATAGGACTTGCGGTTGCTGCACGTATGATTTTTTTATTCTTAAGAGTGCGTAGATGTTTCACTGTAAGACAGATGGCGCTCTAAGCGACTAGGCCGGTGCGGCCAACTTAACGTACAGTACTGGGGCGTAAATATGGCACACAGTTTTAAAAAAAGTTCGGTTTTGTGATGCCCTCTCTGTCACTCATACCTGGGTTTCAGACTTAATAAATCTCTATGAATCAAACGGGTACTGTACCAAATGTGATTACTTTAGGCTTTTGGTGCCTTTTCCCGTTGGATTAACAAACGCATTCCTGACACGGTCTAGCTGCTTAATGCATTACCTGTCGTTTAAGCGAACTTTAGTAAACTAGAATATTTACTATTGTATTCTTATTGAATAAACAATAACTTTGAAAAACGTTTTTCTTTTGTATTTTATGTAAAACTTCCCGAAAAAAGGACTTAAGTAGCCCTTTTTTTTCCGGATGGGAAATCATCAAATGAGGGGGTCATTCACACTTTTTTTTCTTTTTTTTTTCCGGATGGGAAATCATCAAATTACCCCTCCCGCTCTGGGTGGAGCGGAAGGGAGTGTCAGACTCTTACTGACTAAAACCCACCCCTGTTCCTTCCTTCGCCCTTTATTTCGGACAATCCCGCTGAGCTTAAGTAGCTCTTACGTGTGATTTCAGTTGTAGGTAAAAGCGTCATAAAAGAAAAACTAATATCGATGTTTGTACGACACTGCGTTTTTTTTTTTAATTTCTAACATGACGGTATTATCGACGTCCACGCACACGTTACTATTACGATTACACACGGCAGTAAAATGTATGAAAATATATAAAGAAGCTTTTAAATTCCCGTCTACCATAACGTCCACGTATTTCCATACATTTTATGGACGTAGTCGTCCACGAAAATATCGTCACGTTAAAAATGATAAAAGCGCGCTCAATGTGTTTGGTGGTAGGTAGCAACAGCAGCGATATATATCCGTATCTTTTTGCATCCGCATTGTTGGGTTTACGCCATAGAAACGAGGCTATTTTCTGTTTACGGGTTACTGTGTTGTTAGTGAAATTATACGTAAATTGATCGCCCTACACTAGGGTTGCCACCTGAACCATGTTAAACAGGTTGAAGTTGTTTAAAAAAAGTTAATAAACTTTTTCTTAAAAATAATAACTATACGTATCGACTTGGGAACCTCCTTTTTTCGTCGGTTAAAAATACTATACAGAGACGACGATCTGCATTTCATATTGGAAAAATCATCGGCCTAAACTGGAGCTTGAACTGGCCTCTTGTGAAAAAGGAAACCTTTGTTTTAACCATGCTAATACGTGGCACTTACCGACAAGGTCATAATGAACAATTTATTATTTCTTAATAACTTCAACTTTCTACGATTTCGATGAAACTCAATGAAATGTCTTGTCAAGAAAAGAACAATGAAAATTTTCCAGCAATCACCTTGAAGAAAACGAGCGGGCAGGCTGATGGAACAGAACATCAATAAGTTTGCTGTCGAAAGAATCTAATCTTAATTTACAATATTAGTTGTAGGTCATAACGAAGGTAGGTATGCAGACGCACGGCTACACATTAAGTTAAATAACCAGTATAAGCTGACTTCTGATTGTAAGAAAAACCTATACAATGCGAGGCCAGCTAAAACTGAAAATGTACAGCTTAATGTGTCATCGTGTGTACTAAGAAAGGATTTTGCGTTAATCAACCATTAGTTAAAAACCGGTCAAGTGCGTGTCAGGCCACGCATGGAATAGGGTTGCGTAGTCACACATAATGGCACGTGGATTTAGAAGGATATTTTACACGTTTACTTATTATTTCGTTATTTTTGTACCTACGAAGTTTTCCAAGTAAGCGCATTTTACGAAATCATATCGCGAAAGCAAAGTAGAATTTTAAATGTCAAACATTGACTACGCAACCCTATTCTATGCGTGGACGACTAGATATAAAAAACACGTCTTTTGTCTTTAGTACACCATAAACAATATTTTTGTTGACACTGACAATAGTTAGTGACAGATTGGAGAGATGACAATGACAAGGCAGTAGAGAGAGAAGAGACATGTTGCAAATCTCAATTCTATGACACGACAAAACAAAGCTTGCAATTCACTTTTATTCTTAAAATTAAGCTAAATAAACAGAAAATCTCAAACGTGTTGTGGCAGCATATGCAACCAGATCAATATAAATTATAAAAGATGGTCCGGACAGTCTATTCTCCGGAATATTGCTTGCAATATTTAGAGCAATATGCTTCTAAAGAAATATTCGTAATAGGATTAATTCTTGGTCAGGTAAGCCATATTATCTTATTAAATATTATTGAACAAGTACTCCTACAATATTTCATGCCTGTGCATGTTGAATAGCCTATGAAAATTTGTATATTTCACATGCTATATCAGTGTAAGTTTAGTAGGTACCTATCAGTCTGCCGCTTCTGTAAACACTTTTAGTAATCATAATCTTTACAAAGCCTTATCACTTAATTTATACAACTACTATGCACAAGTATACTCTCCAAAATACACAAATGAATACCAAGACAAGCTTTTATCTATGATTATAATTTCAAGACAACTGGCGTTCGGGAGAATGTGATCCACCTGGCTCGGACACCCGACGAGAAAAGCTCAGAAAATGTATCAGAAGCAAGTTATGAGTTGGACAAAGAATCAAAGACACTATTGAATGTGTCTGAGGCATGGGTTGCAGACCACGCTAAACATGTTACTAGAATGCTTCCTGGAGGCATGTTTGTTCAAGGTAAGACAGCATTTTTTAGATCTGTTTTGAATAAATAGGTATCATGAACAAAGTTCACATAATATTACATCATGAGTGATTTGCATGCACATATGGATATGGATTTTTTTTATTATATTACATAACAAAATTAAGTCGCATAAATTAATGATAATCTTGTTTGGAGCTAACACCAACTTATTTAATTATTTCAGGCATCTTCATTACAAGCGATGAAGACATATTTGAGGACCCAAATAGTTTCAGTAAAGTGAAATCAGTTGTGAATCACATATACAAAGTTATGAGTGCCAATCAGTACATGTTTGGCAACTGTCCATATTCAAATGAAAGACTTATTTTACATATGTCCACAAGTACAAAAGTGCTTACTTGTAAGAGTATTGAAGTAGGCATCCCTGTGAAAGGCACAGTTATCAAGCCCGTTGAGTGGAAGTTCTTGCCCAAAGCCCAGCAGTGGCAGAGGTTAGACTGCTACTACGAGTTTGATGATGTCTACCCTGTGATAGTGAAGAAGAGTGGTATATCCGTTAAGCAACAGTTTCAGGTAGCTAGTCTATGAATATTTTACATATAGATAATTTTCAATATCTAAATAGGTCAACAATTTGTATTCAATGTTGCTATTATCATCAGCATGTTGTTGTTATCACCTGAATTGATAAAAATGCCTGGATAGCAAATTCCCATGTCTGACTTTCTCGTGGCTGGCCTGGATAGTCTATTTCCCGTGTTAACATATACACTAATATATTTTCAGCAAATCCTGGAGTCTGCTCACAAAACAATTGAATCCAGTATCATGTTCATAGATGGTGAACTGAAGGATAATGCAGAGGTCCTTGAACAACTCTTTAAAAAGAAGAAACCTAAAAGTAATGCCAAAATGCAGCAACAAGAACTACCTAAATCAATGAATGTTTCTCTATTTGTGCCATTTGTAAGTGAAATCAATACATTATTATTACATTGTTCTCTCATCTGTCATGCATTGCAATATTTGCATGGCATTCAGGACTCTAATGATTCCTAGTGCTTTAGATCTTGCTTCTGGATATTATCAAATGTTACTTATGCTAAATAGTTTTTAGTGTCAAGCATAAGTCTATATGCACTGACTAATCAGAATATATTCTACCAACTTATGTCTGTATAAACCTATAGGAGTATCGGAAAAAGGAAGTATATTAACCCGTGTCAGTGTGTTGCAAGATGAATGCATTATTATATTTAGTTCTCTTATGAGGAATTATACATTATGTTTTTAACTATGCACTAAAACTAAATTAGTCTCATCAGAACTAATGGCTACTTATAGACATTGTATCCAAGTAGGCCGCAGCAAGGACAACCTCCACAAGTGGGAGTTCATGGACGGCTCTGACCTCCGGTGTTTATGCAGCATCTCTCCACAGTCAATGGCTCATCTCCTATCTTGTACCTGCACATGTGAGGACCCAATGGCTGCATCAGGGAACGGTATTCCCATTGCAGATTTTGGGCCAAACAAATTTAAAAATTACATATATTTTTTCGTGGTATTTTTGTCATTGGCACACTAAGAAGAAGAGGACAAAGGCCAACACACATACATATTAACATTATTTATAATTACAAACTAGTTTATACATTTCAGGAAAACTCTCTCCCTGAAACAGTAGAATACTTGGAATGTGATGGCAGCATACACTTCAGTGGGGTGGTATCTTCAAGCGTGTTCCTGTACCCCAAAGCAACAGTTAGCGAAACTATTGCGGCTGTAAAACAAGACATAATACGGTCACTAGCATCGAGGTTCACAATGCACTGTGATGCTTTGATTGATGACAATTTACTTCCAGAAGGTAAGAAATAATATGACAAGGGATTGATTAAAATAGTAATTATAGGCCAATTCAGTTAGAAAGTTATTTATTTAAAAAGCACAGCCACATTAAAATTAAGCTAGAAATAATCTTAATAACTAAAGGATAATGTAGTATCGCCATAATCTATATCTAACCACCGTAAGGACTATTCCTGCTTGCAGCGGATATTATTAGTCGACCTAAAAAGGATCCTCTTTTGTTTTACTTAAATCCGTGCACATGATGACCACAGCTGCGCGGAAGCAGCTGTGGTCATCATGTGCACGGGATTTTGTTTTTAAAATGGTCAGATATAGGTTTTGGCGATAGTATATGACAATTACGCCGTTTAAATTATGTAGCACACTAGCCTATTGCATGTTATTCAATCAATATTTTATAAAAACCAATGCACCAACATGCAACAAGATGAATAAAAATAATTATCTGAAAGTTACCAAACTTTTTACCTGACTGCCGACTTTAGCAATATATAATGTTAACTTCTCAAATGAATGTTTCAGAAAATATTGTTATTCTAAATATTCTATAACTCTGTTAACTGCAGAAAAAGTTTGCTTCAACGAGCCACCACGCCGAGTGCTAGTCCCTGTGGGAGCCCTGTACCTATGTGATTACCTGTTTCCTGGCGAGGCACCCGCGGAGGCCCTCCTATCAGTGCGAGAGCTGTTAGACCTTCAGATTACGGAGGCCGATGTCGTCTGCGATGTGGAAACTCCTGCTGGTAATTGACGCTTCTGTTTACAGATTTTATAGAAACAAGAAAGAATTAGCCATTATTTTAACTTAAACATGTATTTGATTAATCATTCACTTTTTCTTTTCGCTGATGTAAGAAAAAAATAATTCAGTTATTGATGAGTTATTCCTTGCAAGCTATTGTAATACAAAACATGATACTCAATGGACACTATTGAGTATCATGTTTTGTATTACTGGGAGTAGGAGTAGTGTATCATTGGGAGTGTACTAAAACGGTGTAGGAAAACATCGAGGAGGCCTGTGTCCCAGCAGTGGGAACATTATAGGCTGATTATGTATGTATGTATTTACTTAAACTAATATTTATTTCCCAGATACATCTGAGTTCGATGCGTTAGACAGGGATGCGAGCAGCGAAGAGCTACTGGCGACACCACAAGAAGCAAGCCAGTTTATGTATATCACAGGCATTTGTTTTGCCATGTTCGTTCTAATTGTCTCCATCATCATTCACTACTACGACGGCATCGCCGAAGTTTTCAGTAAAGTCTTCTCTAAATCTAGTTTGAAATAATATTTTTATGTATGTACAGACCGATTTAAACTTTATGGTGGCTTTGAAGTGCGCTACTCGCTGCGCAGTACCTCACCCCTCACCCCTCACCCCTGCTGACAGGTGAATTTGTTACTACGCAGCGACTCGCCTCATGTTCCGACCCGCCATAAAGTTTGAATCGGCTCGTAACTGTTAAAGCTTAAAAGACTTATTATTGTTGTGAATGACTTGTGTAAGATTCGTTGTTTTAATTTCTTTTGCGTAACAGATTATAATTTTGATTTATAATGAGAAATAATTATTTAACACTTATTTTTATGTACAGACTCATCGTGTAATTTGAACTGTCGCATTTTAATAAATAACATTTTTTTTACTCTATCTCAAGTTTTTTATTATTACCTCAAACTGCTTTATATTAGGACCAGCTTTTGTCTGCGGCTTCTCCCGCGGAGATGTTGGAAAATATCCCACAGGAACGTACGTTCCTGTGGGATATTTACTACCGGTATTAAAAATATCTTGTGTCAATCGTAACTGATGCGCAGTACTGGTCGAAGTGGCGGTGCTTGGGGGTGGCCCGTGTCTAGCAGTGGACCTCTTTCGACTGAAATGATGATGATGTCACGTAAAATTTCGGTCACCGACCCACCCCCTCGCATCGTGTCACCTGCCCCCGCTATCAATTCGCTTTGCTTAGCTGACTTTAATTTTTGCTCGGCTCCCAGGGGCCATAGCGTGGTATTAAGCAGCCTATAGCCTTCCTCAAGAATTGGGCTATCCAATGCATAAAGAATTTTTCAAATCCACTGGTAGCTTCAGAGATTAGCGCGTTCAAACAAACAAAATCTTCAGCTTTATTATTAGTATAGGTATAGATATGTAAATGTAAAAGATATAGATTAGGATCAACACTACACAACCAAACAAAACATAAGTAATGAAATGTGGGTGTAACATACAATACAACTCTGCCTAACCCTTCAGGGAATACACGCATAAGTTTACGTTATCTGTCAAAAGTTGAATCTAAGTTACAAAGTCAGATAACTCATTATATACAATTTCGCTGCTAGTTGCGATAAGACAGGACCCTAGTCCCTGCTCTATTCACTTCCTGTGGGTTGGTACAGAGACTGCGGGTTCAAAACTTTGGAATGAAAGGTGCTTGTAACTACAATTTATTATTGCTCTTTATGGAGCAAAAGGAGTTTATAAGGATCGTAGCAGGTGGGGTTCTGTAGTTTTTGCTTACCCCCATAGGAATGAGGCGTCAGTTTTTGTCCTCCATGCCTATTAACTATATCCAGTGAAATTGAACTATTTGCATACATACTAAATTCATTTTTAAATATGTCTACCAAGCATTGTTTATCGATTTAGTTGCGCCATCTGTTGTAACAAAGTAATAAAACTATGTCCGCTAACAGATGGCACTGTTGCCACATGGCATTGAAGGGTTAACACAACACATGCATGTCTCTTTTTTGTGGCGCTAGTGTAACTCCAGAATGCTAATGTTAGAAAGAGAGATCCGATTGTTTCCAAGGCAAATGAATGCATCATTCATACAAGTACAATTTGACCGTGGAACCAGTGACACTATCTACGGTGAGTATGCGCTCATCGTAAGTCAGTCATACTCATACATAGCTACAGAGCTGTATGGGTTTACTTTGATTGAGTTTTATTATTGTCGTACAATAGTGTCCTAAACTCATAGTGTTGTGTTGTGTTTATTATATTCTGACGACTTCTTAAGTGACAGCGAGTAGTTGTGATCGTGAAACGATGAGGTCGTACGATATCGATCGTATTGCGTGATTAATTATTCAGTAAAACCGGTTTAATGCGAGTGTGATACGTGATAGTTAGCAGCGAGAAGACTTTGTTTACAATGGCATTTTCACTTAATAAACTGAAGAACATTTTGAATACGAATCGGGACAGCCAGCTGGCCGGCAGTGGTAGTTTGGAACCGGAGATAGGATTCAAGTTGGCCTTGCATCCAATCAGTAAAAATTTATATGTGACCGTTATCGGCGCCCGGCACCTTCCGTCCTTGTTTGGGTTGAGTCGCGCCCATGGATACCTTGTTAAGGTAACTTTCAACCATTGTTTACACCTAAATATAAACTACTAACAAAATGCTACGCCTTCAACAATTGATTCGCTACCGTAAAATTACCAGAGACAAAGACAATTTATAATAAAATTGTAAACTTCCGACTTTTATTTATTTGAGAAACTTAGGTAGATAACTACTTTGACTGTAAACAAAGATTAAGTTTTGCCTAAGGACAAGGTAATCAATTTAGAATAATAGAGGTAAGTACCTGCCTACTGCCTACCTACTTACCCTACCTAGGTATCTATTAGATCTACCAATTATGTATATCACTTTAATATCGTTGATGTCGATAATAATGCTTGGTGTTTTCCTCCATAATGAGTAGGTACTCGCAGTTAATTTGCTAACAGATTATTTAAATAGGTAGATAGCATAATATGTAGGTTCGTAAATAATAGAAGCAGGTGACATGACGACATAGATCTCACGAACCTGTCAGGCTCACAGGCTGTCATCCTAAATTGGGGTTGATCTGTTACCTAATGAATCTTGCAATAATATTAAGTTCATAATAAAATGCGGCTACGTTGAAATGTTGAAATAACAGCCACACAGGTCATAGCATTGAGTCCAGAAAATTCGTTTTCGAATAGGTACCTAGTTCCAAATATAGTGGAGACACAGAATAGGGACGAAAAGATAGACTTGCACCAAGGATAGTGCAAGTCTATCTACTTGTCCCAAAAGCAATGTTAATCTTTATACATTTTTGTCCACCTCCCCTTATTTAACAGCCCAGCGTTTCCCGCCTATTATATTTTGTATAAAAGTTAAGATCTGTCTGAATCGGCGTAGGTACACATGCTACGTTAATTGACCAAGCAATGAGAACGTCGGTAGCTACCTACATAGGTACATTCTTTGTTAATCTTGCAATTAACAACACTATCTTCATCAGTGCGTCATACGAGCGCTGGTCGCTGACACTGCGTCTACCTACATTACATCTACTATTTGACATCCGTTTAATTGTTTTTCTAATTGAGGCCAACCCGGCGTTACCGCGGCAAACTCGTTCGTTTATCTGCACTAAATTGGTATTGAGGCGAAAACTGCAGCTAAGTAAGCATAGTGTTCGGAGGTGTCGTGTAAATAGTATTTAGCCGCAGTCGTTTCTCATGAAGGTTTATAAGTACCTACTTACCTAAATTCCGAAGAAAATGGGAAACTGAGAACATTACGGCATTGGTAGGTAAGAAGGTAGATGATCTCAAATACTTACACAAGTTGTAATTGCAATAACTGAAAACCTCTTTAGGGGTCGTTGTGCTCTTTATGAATAGCTTTTAGGTACTTTGAGGTTTTCAGCTTTTTCGATTACAGGTTGTACTTACCTATCACACTACACGATATTTAGGGCCCGATATTTAGGTGATGTGTTTTTTGAATAGAGACCTTTCCTCCCTTTCTCTTATTACAACAGGATCCCTGAATATCGCGTCGTGTAATATGGCTTTTAGGTTGGGATATACACATCTAGAAATCGCGCGTGTCAACACTGTCAACTTACCTGAGCCAATAGATAACATTACCGTGCTTGACCTGCGGGGTAATTGCGTCACACTATCAGTAGCAATGGGTTTCATTTTGACAGTTCAACAACATTCATTGCGTTGTTTACGATCAACATCGTAAACAACGCAATGAATGTTGTTGAACTGTCACATTTTTAGAACATATATGAATGGGTTAGCCATATCACCATATCTTTCAAAATGTTTCATATTGAGATTGATAGTGTGTTACACAATTACGTGTAGTGTGCTGATCTTTGATGCCGGGACAACCGTCACCATTCTTACGTGTATATCTACCTACATACATATATTGTTAGGTACGCATCAAACCTTCGACATAACAGTATCGGCACACGTGTCTAGTTTCCCGAGGGTCTCCGGTCTTCAAGACTTGCCTAAGTTTGTAGTAAAGGCAATCCATCAATTTTATATAAATTGTTGATGACATAGCTCTGCAATAGTGTTAGATCACTCCCTCCTGAAATCGCTAATGGGCCCACGCGAACACGACAGTATTGTTTTATCCTGTTTGTGAGTGGCACGAGAAAATACATGCAGAAACTCACCCTTTTTTCCCATGCGGTGAGGGTATGTTGCAATGGCGTAAGGTCCCGTCAGTTCCGTGTTACAATCCTGACCTTTATAAATATACTTACCCCTTTTTTTTTTCCGGATGGGAAATCATCAAATGACCCCTCCCGCTCTGGGTGGAGCGGGAGTGTCAGACTTTTACTGAGTAAAACCCACCCATGTTCCTTCCTTTGCCCTTTATGTTCCGGGGTAGCGGTAACCCTTTTTGGACAATCCTGCTGACCCGGCAGGCTTCGGCCCTAAGGGGCCCCTCAAATTATGCTGACAACTCTTTGAGGCGCGCGTGGAACACTTACGCGTCGGGCACGGGCCTGGTCCTGATCGGACGGTGAGCTACCCATTGCTCTCCGCCCGCAGGCCCGCGCCTACGGTGGCCGGGAGTCGTCACGCGGCTCCCGAATATACTTACCCCTTCTCTCTTTTATTTCGTCCATGTTCATACAGGCATGCGTTTATTTCTTTAGCCCGCGACCCGACTTCGTCCGCGTGCAATTTCTTGTTCGCTTAGCGTTCTTTCTGACGTTTTTCTTTTATTGCTAGGCTGCTAAGGGTCCTAGCATAATGTTTTAAATAGCCTATAGATATAGAGGAAGGGTTCCTCAAGAATTGGGCTATTTAATGGAAGAATTTTTCAAATCCGACTGGTACATACCTAGTTCGAGAGATTAACGCGTTCAAACGAACAAAAGCTTTATGTATATACTAATATTAAAAAGAGGTAAAATTTGCTTGTTTGTTTATATGTATGTAGGGGGTAATCTCCGGAGCTTATGTACTTAATTAAAATATTATAATATTTATATCTTGCATTTTAGCTGAGTTATCACAATGATTACTATTTAACACTGACCGTGCTAAAATAAATAAATTACCAATAGACATCGCGTCAATAAACATCAAATTGATGTTGTAAGCCAGCCATATGCCTGTCTTTTTCAATTGGTGCGTATATATTTTATTTTTAGGCACGCATCAAATAGTTTGATAGATGATATTTCTGGGACTTGATAAAATGTCTGCCTATTTATTTTGTACAGTTGAACATAGGAATTACAACAAACAGCAAACTATACAATTGTTATTGAGTTAGCAACGGTGAAAATGTTTGAATTTATACGAAGCTGAGGTACAATGCCCGATTACGGTCATTAATTTCGCATAATATCCGAAAATATCTTAATTAAGGTGCTCATATACACGTCCGATGCATAAAAGAAGCAGCGCATGTAAAAATCACAAAAGTTTCTAAAACCTATTTATACACTCAAGGGCACATTTAACCGGCCACCTATATTTTGTAGATTTCTTCAAAATTCTATGGTAATTTAATTAATTTTGTTATAATGTCACATTGGGTGAACCTCCACGAAAATAAATGAAACATGTGTATGTTGTGAAATGGTTTAATTAAGACAAAATTTAAAAAAAATAGAATATGCACTTTTCTTACAAAAAATAAAAATTAGCAAAATGTCAATTTAAAAAAAAAGTGTGCTCTAAATTACCGGATTAATAATGTGAGACCTCCTGCAATCGATTAGAAAGCCCGTCAATTATGTCTTGGATGTCGCTTTGGGGAATGTTCTGCCACTCCTCAACAGCTGCAGTTTTTAGCTCACTGATGGTGGTAGGAGCTGGTGTACGACCCCGAATTCGTCTTTTTAGGTTGTCCCATACATGCTCTATTGTTCAGGTCAGGGCTGCGAGCTGGCCATGGTAATCGCTGAATATCGACGGCGTCCAAGTAATCGCTGACAATTCTCGCGGTGTGTGCACGAGCATTATCGTGCATTAAAACAAAATTATCGCCAATGAATGGGGCAAAAGGCATCACGTGTGGTTCTAAAACTTCTGTCACGTACCTGTGAGCATTAACGCTGCCTCTATCGAAGATGACCAATTCTGTACGGGCGTCATAACAAATGCCACCCCACACCATTATAGAGCCTCCCTCGTAGCCTACTGTTTCAACCACAGCACATTCAGCAAACCTTTCACCACGGCGTCTATACACGCGCTGACGTCCATCAGGACCTCGTAAAGCTATTCTTGATTCATCCGAGAAGAGAACTGCCTTCCATTGTTCCGAAGTCCAATTTAAATGTTCTCGAGCAAATGCAAGTCTCGCTCTTCTGTGAGTTGCGGTCAGCGCTGGGACTCGAACTGGTCGAAATGCTCTCAGATCCCTCTCAGCTAACCTTCTTCTTATTGTTCTTAGGCTCACACTTACATTTCGTACCTCAAACAAGCGGTTACGAGCCTCAGGAGCAGTTGTAAACCGATTCCGAAGAACGTTCGAGACGATGTAACGATCATCTCTCTCTGATGTACACCTTCTACGACCTTGCCCTGGCCTTCTTGCGTAGGAACCAGTCTCTCTGTAACGCCGGATAGCATCTTGAATTGTGGATCGTGGATATCCAAGCATCCGTCCAATCCGACGCTGGCTAAACCCAGCGTCTGCAAGTGCTACAGCCCTAGCTGCCCCAGCTGCGTCCAGTGGCATTTTTTTGGTGTAAATGAAATCACGGCAGGCCAATACCTAGGTTTTATTCGAAGAAATGGTATCACAACGTTTTAAATCAAATGTATCCGTCACATAAAACATGGGGCGAGACTGTCAAATTACGATTAAACTGATTATTGTTGAATAAAAACCACAAAAGTAAACAAAACGCGGGTATGATTGATTTATTTATTTCAGATATACCCACTTAAGAAGTAACGCCTAGTACGCAAAGCGTAAGTTAACATAAACAAACGTTAAGCAGTTCGAGATGAGTGGACGGTTAAATGTGCCCCTGAGTGTACGTTGATAAAAAGAATGTTAAATAAATAATTTAATGTCTTTACTAAAAAAATAACCTAGTTCTGTAACATTGTTAATTGTGGTGGATGTTTATCAGTTACTTCCTGCAAGTATGGTCAGCATTTTTATTTATACCTAGAATTAATCAATCACCAATTGTCCCGTTCGTGAATTAGCAATGAATTAGAATGGATTAGCTACTGCATTGTAAATTGCCTCAGCCTGAATTCTGTCTGAATGCCAAATTCAGGAAGAACACAGACACAAAAAAAAAAAACACACTTAAGCGAAATGCGGCGAAATGTTAATAACATTTGGAAATGGAATCATTAATACGATGAAAAAAAGAAGCCTGATATAGTACCAGCAAACCAGTGGATATCCCGCCCGAATCCCGAACTTCTGCATACGATCTGCACCACCCACCTACCTTCAAGTCGTCGGTCCAAGAACTTTTCTGGTCTCACTCTAGAACTGCAATTGCATAACACACTATCAATCTCAATCTGAATGATTTTGAATTATATTGCTATTCCATTGCTTCATATGTTCGAAAAAAATGTCTGCTCAACAACGTAAATAACGCAATGAATGTTGTTGAACTGTCAAAATGAAAGCCATTGCTACTGATAGTACGCAATTGCCCTGCTGCTCTGGCCATCAGTCCTACACTACCTACAACGTATCATTTACAACACTCATCATTTCAGGCTCCCAATTCTGCAAGCTATTAGGCACTAATGGGTGTATCTAGTTAGTCTAGTTTGATAAGTGTATTCTAAATATTTTAGGAAAAGTCAATGGCACTCATTAAGCTATTGCCGATAAGGGTGACCTCGGTTTTTATCAATGAAAGTCACCAGTTCTTGTGGCATGGTTATCGTCCATGTTATCTTTCTGCTATGCACTTGAAATCATTTGTATGTATACTTATCAACTTCGACAGCCATGTTATTTATTTTTATAAATTCAAACAAATCAATCTGCCTAGCCTTTTACCAACTATGTTGAGCAACCCAGTTACCGAGTAACACGTTAACCCATGGTATGGTTGGTAGTCAGGGGGTCTACTACGAAGTGCAAAGTGCGAATGATCGGATCGGACCGACACATGGCCGAACCGAATATTATTGAAAAATGCGAAAAAAGTTTGGATCGGCTCAGTTGGGTCGGGACCATAGTCAATATTCGAAAGAGTGTAGGAGTGTAGGATCGGAACCGACCGAACCAAATAGTAACTTCGTAGCAGGAAACGGCCGAATATTCGACCGATACTACTTCGGAGTAGACCCCCAGACTTTCGGGTTCCTGACTACCCGTAACGACTCAAAGATCTACAAATGACAGCCAAATAACGTGCTATGCAAGGCACAGAAGAGTCTCGATACGTAATGAATGGTCACCCATCCACGGACCAAACTCCGCAAGCGTAGCTTAACCTTCGATCGACCCGTGTGGACGGCTAAATAACAGTATTATTTAGCCACGAGCCCCTAACGAACGCAAATGAACTTGATCAAAGTTTATTTCAATGTCAGCATTGCTAGGGTATTCAATTGAGGTTCGATTACACTTAGGTTTTTGGACAAATGGCTTCAGCTGAACGTAATAATTCAAAAAGTCATACTTAAGTACATAAAAAAGGTTGTCTGTTCTTAAATGCTTCGGATCGAAAGTATTTCTTAAATGGCTCATAGGAACGAAATTCGCCCACGAAGAAATAAGTTAAATTGGTAAAAGCCTTTGACAAATTGTCCAATTTTATGAGGATTATTGAATCACAGCCAAATTTTCCTATCATACTTATTACCCTAAAGGGCAATAAGAAAATATTGAGAATTTTATGGGACAGTGACTCCAAATTTTCTTTTGGGCATATCGAATTACATTAGGTACCTTCATGGTACTGAAATGACTTCGACATGTACTAAGTAGGCACCTTATGTGCTACAAGATCTAATGTTACTATTTCTACAAAATCATTCATTTTGTACAAACAATTGTACAAAGAGGATAAAACGCAAAACTTACGTTTATCAATTGATTAATCAGAGTACTAGTC
The DNA here is from genome assembly GCA_911387795.2 of Apamea monoglypha. NCBI lineage: Eukaryota > Metazoa > Arthropoda > Insecta > Lepidoptera > Noctuidae > Apamea > Apamea monoglypha. The sequence goes on from OU426918.1 coordinate 11,216,189, forward strand.
GGAAACCATAATCATAAATTAATTGAATCCGTAAGTAGGTACATTATACGTAAATCTGTCACCGAAATAAATTATATTCTTTTAATTATGAAACTGGGCCCGCGTGGTGTATTACGCTACGCCCCCAGCGAGGAGGCCAGTGTCCCCAATTAATTAATTTGGATATTACAGTAACACTTATACAGATACACAGGAGCTCTACCGGATTACAAAAGCAAGATAAAGGAAAATGAGAGATACTCGTATTCTTCACATTAAATGTATGAAAGATGACGCCGGTAAGGTTCTGTGCAAAGATGACGAAATAAAAGAACGATGGAAGGTTTATTTTGAAAAGCTAATGAATGAAGAGAATAAATGGAATGGTGTGCTTAAAGAGGTACAAGTAAATATGGGTTTGGTGAGGGAAATTAGCATGGATGAAATAAGAAAGGCAGTTCAAGGTATGAAAAATGGGAAGGCCTGGGATGGATGGGCCCAGATGATATACCAGTAGAAGTATGGAAGTGTTTAAAAGAAGATGGTTGTATGTGGCTGGCTTTATTCTTCAATAAGTTGTTGCATGAAAGAGGGATCCCACAAGGATGGTGCAATAGTTCGCTAGTGCCCATCTTCAAGAATAAATGATGTACAAGACTGCAACAACTATCGAGGGACAAAGCTCATGTCACATAGTATGAAGGTATGGGAGAAAGTAATAGAGAAAAGACTACGAGAGAAAAGTGAGAAACCCAAACTAGTAACTGGTAATGGACGCCACTTTTGTACTCCGCCAATTGTGCGAGAAGTACAGACGTGTACAAATGTATAGAATAAGAAATGAATATATAAGAGGAAGTCTGAAAGTGGCAACGGTAACTGAAAAGTTGTGTGGAAACCGGTTGGTATGGAGTGAGGAAAATGTTGTGAGGAAAGTTTTGGGTATGAATGTCGATGGTTATAAGAGTAGGGGAAGACCAAAGAAACGATGGATGGACTGTGTGAATGATGATATGCTTAGAAAGGGGGTGACCGTCGAGATGGCGGCTAATAGAGGAGTATGGGTGGAAAACATGTTGCGTCGAACCCAAATAAATTGAGATAAGGGCAGGAGAATGAATTACAGTAACACTTATAGCAACACGTTTTGATGCAGAGTTTTAGCCAATAATTGAACCATCTTATTGTTTGTAACAATATTTTAATGATTAAGTAATTATTAACTTAGACTTGTGGCAGGCTTTTGGCAGAAAACTCGACTCTCAGCTCTGTTAAAAATTAAATTTTACCATAGGTTTATTACAGAATACTAATCTTGCCTAGTACTTCAGCACATTCCAGGGTGATGTTATGTATTCAGGTATACGGACCTACGACGAGGTTTGCTCCCTCTCACAGAGAGGAGGTTTGTGTCCCAGCAGTGGGAACGTTATAGGCTGATTATGCTATACGGACCCAGTTATTGAAGATATATATTAAGTATTTACACAAGAAGGTACCCAATCTGATGTTAATTATTTATTAGAAGACAACGATATCCCGAAATAAAATACTATTCAAATAGAGAACCTTCCCCTGCGGAGTATTGTTGGTACAACTATACAGAGATGGGTCATTAATTTAAATTCAATTCGCTGCTAAAATGAGCGGGGTCAAATGGTCTGACTCCGAATTCCGGTATGGCTTGTGTGCTAAAGGCAATCAATAGGTTTCTATTTGTATTGCTAGAGTTTAAAGCGATGTTTCTAGGTACATACCTATATAAAGGTATTTTCACTAACATCGAGCCGCAATCTGAGGGGCAATTCTCGCCGCCATGGGATCTGGAGGCGATAGTCCTCGCGCGCCTGTATGAGTGGCGCGCGGAGGCACTACGCCGGGGGGAAAGTCCAGCGGTAAATTAAGGCGGAGCGGACGGTTCTCCGGCGCGATCTCATGGCGACATAGAAAGAGCGACTGTCGCAACCCAGCGCAGGGCACGCCGCGATAGCGGCGATAAGACCCCTCTTTGAGGAGTGGCTAGAGAGGCGCCACGGCGCCCTCACCTACCGCCTGACGCAGGTCCTCACCGGACACGGAAGTTTCGGGAGGTTCCTGCACATCATCAGGCGGGAGGAAACGCCCGGGTGTCACCATTGCCAGGATCGCCCAGAGGACACGGTGGAGCACACGGTGTAGGTCTGCCCCGCTTGGGCGGAGCACCGCCGTGTCCTCGTAGAGGCGATCGGCAGCGGCGGCGGCCTCTCGCGCCCGGCCCTGGTGCAAGCCATGGTCCGGGGCGAGAGGGAGCGGGAGGCAGTCGCCTCTTTCTGCCAAGCAGTCATGCTAGCGAAGGAGGTGGCGGGACGGATGAGGGAGAGAGCCTCCCGTCCCAGCCGCCGCGGGAGACGCTCCGGGCGTCGGGAGCCGCGTGACGACTCCCGGCCACCGTAGGCGCGGGCCTGCGGGCGGAGAGCAATGGGTAGCTCACCGTCCGATGTCCTGATCGGACGGTGAGCTACCCATACAGACAGGCCCGTGCCGGACGGCGCGTAAGTGTTCCACGCGCGCCTCAAAGAGTTGTCAGCATAATTTGAGGGGCCCTTAGGGCCGAAGCCTGCCGGGTCAGCGGGATTGTCCGAAAGGGTTATCGCTACCCCGGAACATAAGGGCAAAGGAAGGCACATGGGTGGGTTTTAGTCAGTAAGAGTCTGACACTCCCTTCCGCTCCACCCAGAGCGGGAGGGAGTGTCAGACACTTATGATGACTTCCCATCCGAAAAAAAAAAAAGGGGCAATTCTCATAATTTTAAGAACGTTCACAGTCTGAATCTCAGTCTCAATCTGTCAAAAATACCTCTAATTTCCCTACATTTTGACAAGTTTTTGATATTTGTTTGTCGCCGAGATGAGACTGCGACTAGATTTTGAACGTTTTAAATTACGAGAATTGGCCTTCAGGTATGGGGACTTGATTGATGATTCTTCTTTTCTGCTGACAGTTTCGGTCGTTATAACTAAAAAACTATACTATAAAACTATAAATATTCAACGTGGGCGAATGGACGAAGTATCCCCGAAACTATCAGAATCGGAGACTCGGGTTACATAATACTGAAGATAACAAATTACTACCATATGGCTTAAAACAAAAACCCTAACATTCAAATAACTTGTCTTGTCCTGCCTAAACGGCTTGTTTTTGCGCTCAGGAAACAAAAAGTTATGTGCGTACCACTTTGTGAGGCTTAAACCGCCTAACAGCCACTAACAATGTTCACGGATACTTTTTATCCTGGACTGGTCCGGGCCCGTTTTATTATATGGCTGGCTGGCTTTGACAATTTGCCGTTACATATGTACGTATTTATCTGCCCAACCTCAAAGTTATATCGTAAACGAAAAAGGTATTTTGCGTTGGTACTTACGTTGTAGAGACTTTATAATAGTTGAATGTGATACCTACATTCTGAAATATCGTAGACACAATTGACACGGTAATATTATCCATACAGTATTGTAACTCGGCCGTATCTTTGAAATAAATGCCTACAGCCGCGCGGTACCTAAACATGCGATAGGGCTGCCCGCCTTCAGCATTTTAATTACATTTGCCTACTTTGTGTTTCCATTTAGTTTTGTGATTCCATATGTTTTGTAAATATACTTTTTTTATATAAACTAATAAAATACTTTGTGAATTAAATAGGAAGTGTTCAATAAAAATGCGTGTTGTTTTTTGATTGGTAGATTTAATTTAAAAACCATGTTTATCTTTGAATAGCAAATTGGTCTTATAAATTTGCGACCGAAAAATATTTGCGCCTCGACTGAGACGTACGAAATGATTTATTACTAATATAAAGCTTAATTAAAAATTGTTTGACGAATTCATGCAACCAAAAACAGCACAATATATCCTACTCGTCATATTAAATATGTACTTGAACTTATTGGTTGTGAAAAAATCGCGCGGTTATTGTTAAAAAAACAACACACCGTCCGTTCGTCACTGCGGCACAGTCGCGACTGTCTGCATGTCGAGCGCATGTCGAGATCGAGGCGCGTAGGCATAACTCGCGCTTCGTCCGTTTGTATGAAGTTGGAATACTGTATAGATAATATTACCGTGCAATTGATGTCATTAGTATTTACTTACCCAAAACAAACTAGTTGTGACATCATTTATATTCAGGTTGAAATAACGACATTTTAATCTTTTCAGGTCAAAGTATTTCCTGGAGATAGCAGATTTGAGACATCATTACAGGAGAGTTCGTGGCCCGTGTGGAACGAAGATTTTAAATTCCAATTGAAACAAAAAGATGCGAAGAAGGGATCAGAAAAAACCGACCTTCAAAGTTTGCTCGCCGGTCATTTTTTGTCGCTTACCATTTATGCTATTTTAGAACCTCCAAAACTAGATTCAGATAAACGAAAAAATAGCAAAACATTAGACCCGAAAAAAACCGCCAAGGTGGCGGAACAGGAAGAACCAAGACCTAAGACTGGATTTTTCGAAAAGACATTTAGCAGTTTTAAGTCGACGAAATCCGAAGCGATAGCACAAAAGTCAATTTTGGAGAAACGAAGAACAGTCGGAGCTGCAACGTGGAACTTCGACTCAAAGCTGTTTCAAAACGACCTCAAGAACGGTTTGACGGGGACTCCTGACATTTGGCGGCCAATCAATGCAATCACGAGTGGTATCACTGCCACTGACTCACGGGTACGTACACACTATTCAAGTGTAGGGTAATTAACAGCAACATTATAAGTCACTGTCACGAGCGATGCTAATCACTGGATGATAAAAATAGTCGTAAATGCGCAAGTAAAATATAACAGTCGCTTTATGGTAAACCTATTTCTGTTCATAATAAACTTGATCTTGATAACTGCCGATTGCCGACAGAGGAATGATTATTTATAAATGTAGTTTCAACTTCATCATTCGCAAAGTATTTTTCTATCTATAAATGAGATCATTATTTCGTGTTGAAGCTTTATTTCTGTTACAGATTATTAGGTAAGTAGAAAATAATGATGACTTCAAAGACTTGTAAATATAGTCCTTAATGAGAACGAGCTTTATTTTTTTAAATTAATTACCTAATGTCGTAGTCTTCGCCCCATAATTTTCCCTGGTGTCGTAAAAAGGGGCTCAAATTGGCATATTTTTTGAGTGGGTATAATAAATAACAAGCGATGAATACCGTGGGATGACCATCATTGTTATTACGAAAAGTGTCTCTCGATTGGAAGCTATAGAAAATTTCTATGTTGAAGATAACGATATCAATTAATGTATGAGTCATACTACGTTTGATTAACGCGAAGAGCGTCCGTGTGAATAAAATCTTATACTGAACAGTACAATAGAATAGTTTTGACCTCGGACAATCCCCATCTGATCGTCTACCTACGTTTATTGCGATGATGTAAGGCCTTAAGTATGCTTCATCTTCGTGCACAGATATTCGGAATAATTATGTTTTATAGATGTTATTATACTGCGTGCTTCGTTCTCGATATATGTTACTTTAACATGCAGCATTCTCGAGTCACTCGGCAACTACGCAATTTTCAGAGCTAAAACTAAACGTAAGTATTAGTATGCATGCGTAATCTGTGTCCTAGCGCGATCTGTCATTATTTTCGTTTGCGCGGCAACTGATACTGTGTTCTTAGAAGTATTTAAGTAAATTGGAGTTTTTAAAAGTGAAATCTTGCTTAATTTAACTATGCCTAAAAGGCACCACGAAGAAAAAGATTTACTAAAAGAAAATAAGAAAAAATTAACGAAAAATGAAGCGTTATTGTCGTCGTCGGGATAACTACGAAAGTGATACCTCACTTTCGAGTATTCCAGGTAGCAAAACGTTGTCTTGTGATTGCTATTATACCGGTACGGCTACTGGCTTTTATAGCAGTTAAAGCCACAAGGTTTTCATAACCTTTTGTACCGGTTGAGACGGGTGGTGTACGAGATACATCGACGTGCTCATTGGACTCGGGTCGTATACGAGATGTACGGACGAAATCCTTAGACTCGGGGCGTATACGAGATATACGGACGAGATCTTTAGACTCTTATGAGAAGTCCGTGAGGCTCCAATAAGCAGTTTTTATCAATCACTTGTACAATTTTTCTGTGGTATGTTTATTATTTTCCTTTTCAGATTTTATTATTGATGACACTTCGAACGAAGTAAAAATAATTGAAACATTACCACGAGATATGTCACCAGAAACTATGACAGACCCGGTTCCAGAACAACCTGAACCAATGGTTGATCCTGAGCCTACCTCAGCAGCACCAACTATAAGTTCAGAGGTACTTTTAGCACTGGGTGATCTCATGCCAGATGCACCTGCATATGATCCCTCTATATAGTGACTTGGCTCGTATTTGGAGCAATATTATGAAAAAGGGTCTTATTAAAAAGACAAAACAATATCTAATGGAACAATTGATTCCAAAAAATCACCCTTTATTAAAGGCACCAAAGCTAAACCCAGAGATTTCTGCTTCGGTAAGTGACATTATTGTCAACAGACACAAAAATATAGAGTTGGAACAAATCCAACTAGGCATTGGACTGTCTATAATAAGTAATGCAATATCATTGTTGGTAAACAATGATACAGGAGACCGATTGAAATTGATCTCACTACTTAGTGATGCTGGAAGGATCTTGACTGATTTACATTTTGTCCAAACAAAATCAAGGAAAAACTTGATCTTCCCTGTGATTGATAAGAAGTTTTTGAACATCATTAAAGATGTTGAAAGAGACGAGTATACTCGTATACTATATGAAGCTAATTTTAGTGAAAAAATTAAAGCTTTGTAAACTTGCCAACAAAGTGGCCAGTACATCAATAAACCTACATTCAATCAGCATACATTAAATAAGGGAAACTTACAAGGTCCGCCTCGCCACAATCCGAGGCCAATAACGAGGTACTGACACAAGAAGACCCAGTCCTCAATACAAGCCCGGAAACATCACGGGCACTATTATCAGTCCACGGCCAAAAAAGCCAAAAGCCTCACAGGAGAAACCTCATGCTCGCACATAGAGGTAAGTCATGCTGGAAAGCTCACACTTTTTTTACTGTGCTGGAACAAAATTTGCAAAGACAAATCCATAATTAATTATATCAAAGGATACTCAATTACCTTTGTAAAGAAACCTCATCAGAATTTAATAAATAATAATAATAATCTTTATTGATTCAGACTACAATGGTCTACAGTGTTAGTAACAAAGATAGCTTAGCCTATGTGAGTGCCACTTCCCCCTTCAGTGAAATCAGCTATGGAAAATACTGATATGCATACTGCTATCACCAAATTATTAAAATTGGGAGCTATATCCCCTTACAAGTCTTGTAAAGACCAATTTATCTCTTCTATATTTTTGATTTCAAAACATAATGGTACAAAGAGATTCATACTAAACTTAAAGTAATTGAATAAATATGTAAAAACATCCCATTTTAAAATGGAGGATTATAGGACAGCAATAGCTTTACTTTCTCCAGGTGATTACATGGCAAAAATTGATTTGAAAGAATCATATTTATTAGTAAATATAAATCCACAGGATAGAAAATACCTACGTTTTCAATATGAAAAATTGTACGAATTTAATGCCCTCCCTTATGGTCTGTGCTCTGCACCTAATATTTTCACAAAGATCATGAAGAGTGTAGTGACACATCTAAGAGGAAAAGGGTACAAATCAGTTCAATGCCTAGATGACCTACTATGTACAGGATCTAGTTATCAATCATGTTTGCAGAATGTTCAAGAAACAATAGCTCTTTTAAAGTGCCTGGGATTTGTTATAAATTTTGATAAACGTGTAATAGTACCATCACAGTCTTGCAACTTTCTTGGTTTTGTGTTTAATACAAAACATATGACATTACAATTGCCAAATAGACCAAGTATCAAATATTAAGAAGTCGGTTCAAAAATACTTAGATCTAGATCTAGAGATAGTTGTTTTATAAGAGATCTGGCAAAATTCATTGGGATATTAATTGCTGCCTGCCCAGCTACCACATATGGCTGGATTTACAAAAAAAAAAAAAAAATTAGAACATCATAAGTATAAATATTTATTTTAAAATAATGAAAATTATGTTGTGAAAGCAGACTTACACTCAGATATAAAATTAGATCTACAATGGTGGGCTAATAATATTAGTACAGTATGTAAAAGTATTGCTTATCATAAACATGATATTGAACTGTTCACGGATGCCTCCAGGACTGGATGGGGTGCTGTTTACAAAAACAAAAGAGCCCATGGCTTCTAGAGCGAATATGAGAAAACATACCATATTAACTACTTAGAATTACTTGCAATATTTATGACATTAAAGGTTTTTATAAACAATAAGGAATACCTTAATATCCTGTTGCGTGTAGTTAATAAGACAGCAATATCATATATAAACAGAATGGGTGGTATTCAGCTCCCACATTTAAATAACTTGGCCAGATCCATATGGCAATGGTGGGAAGAGAGACATATTTGGCTCTTTGCCTCCTACAATTAAGTCTAGTGAAAATAAAGAGGCTAATGAAGAGTCCCGAAAAATCAATCCAGACAGAACGGGTGCTAAGCACCGGAGCGTTTCAAAAAATTGTATGTGAGCTGGTTTAACCCGAAAATTGATTTATTTGTATCCCACACAAATGCTAAATGTATTCTGTCTATGTCTCCTGGTTTGTCCTGGACAAAATAATTTATTTTAAAAATATTTTTTTTATGCCTTTCCTCCATTCAGTTTAATTATTCGAATTTGAAAAAGGTTTACAAAAAATTAAAAAATGAGAAGGCAACAGGTAATCATAGTCATGCCTCGTGTATATCATGGATGTCATGCTTGCATCCCTATCACATAATACACAAAAACAATATAATGTTACATATAAAATTTGGTGGACCTTTTGCCAGGAGCATGGTATAAACCCATTCACTCCCATCTATACTACTTGTAATGTATTTCTTAACAAAATTATTTGACTTTGAAGCTGCCTATGGGACCCTAAACTCTCATAAATCAGCTCTATCTTTGATTATAGGCTCTAAAATTGGGGAGGATGATTGTATTAAGAGGTTATTTAAAGGATTCTATAACTCTATATAATAATCTATATCTATCTCTATATACTAATCACCGTTAGCAAAATACCAAACAACATAGGATCCAAATAAAGTTTTGGACGCAACTGGACTCCCAATATGACATTGAGTTTTGAATGTATCTCAAAGAAACTGATGATTTTGCTTGCACTAAGCACAGCTCAACGGGCACAAACCTTATCATTAATAAAAATATCGAACATAACACTGAGTGAAAGTTGTGTTAATATTGCCATTACTGATTTGATTAAAACTTCGGCTGCTGGACGAACCCAGCCTAATCTTTTCCTGCCCTTTTTTTGAAAAACCTGAGATTTGTCCAGCCAAAACATTGTGTGATTATATGAGATTGACTAGAGATATAAGAGGTCTTAATGACTACTGGTTTTTGTCATACAAAAAAAAAAAAAAAAAAACCAGTTTCTTCTACTATTATTAGATGGATTAAAAATACTCTTTCAGACTGCGGTATTGATACGCGCGTCTTCTCAGGTCATAGTACACGATACGCCTCTACATCCAAGGCTAACTTAAAAGGAATTTCATTAGATGTAATCAGACAGTTTGTCTGATTACATCTAATGGCAAATGCTGGTTGGACAAATAATTCATTAACATTTGCAAAATTTTATAGAAGGCCAATTCTCAATTCAGGAGAGTTTGCCTATGCTGTGCTTAATGCAGAATAATATATTTTTAGTTACACTATTACTTATTATATTATTGTAATGTCACGATGGATATTGTGATCAAAAATGTGCCATTATTAGTTGATAAATAACGGATGGTTACCTATGTACCTACCGAATGAGGCTGATTAATTGATTGTTAATATGATTACTGATTGTTAATTAAGTTTAATTATATAGAAGAATTTAAGATGTCAGTTTTGACTTAATAAAAATATTTATTTTAAAGAACATAATGACTAAGGAGTCAGGGTTATCTCAAGTTTACCATCTCTCTAAACATCTGCATGTTAAAGTAACATATATCGAGAACGAAGCACGCAGTATAATAGATGATCAAACGAACTTACCTGTGTGAAGTTCGATCATTATTATACGAAGTGCTTCGTTCGAAGATATATGTTCCCTACCCATCCCACCCCAGGTAAAATCGAGATAACCTTTCAAGAATCTAAAAAGAATGACAGATCGCGCTAGGACACAGATTACGCATGCATACTAATACTTACGTTTAGTTTTAGCTCTGAAAATTGCGTAGTTGCCGAGTGACTCGAGAATGCTGCATGTTAAAGTAACATATATCTTCGAACGAAGCACTTCGTATAATAATGATCGAACTTCACACAGGTAAGTTCGTTTGATCATCTAATATACCTACTGATAAATCTTTGTTTTCTCTTGCTAATTGCTTATGTGTATAGCTACTTTACATACCGAACTTGGTTGTTTTATAACAACAATGATGAGGAACTTTGAATTGGGCCAATTTGCAAACATAAAAATTGTACTAATTAGTGGCGGCTAACCCCGGTAACAGTGGCCATAGTCACGTTCTTGATACTTAAGAGCTTTCTTGGAATAACGTTAATTAAAATCCAGATACGTACCTATTTAGTAAAATTAGTTCATAATGTAGGTGTCTCTGTGTTAAGGCTTGCAAGATGCTTACTTTACGGTAATGCTTACTTTACGATGCTTACTTTACGCTACTTTGCGGTAATGCTTATACCTACTGACAACGTCCAGCACTCTAATTGCGTAACAAACTATCGATTTCAATCTGAATCATTTTGAAGGATATTGCTAATCCATTGCTTCATATGTTTTCAAAAAAATGGTCTGCTCAACGTAAACATTTGAAACGTTAATAACGCAATGAATGTTGTTGAAATGTCAAAATGAAAACCATTGCTAGTGATAGTGTGTTATGCAATTACCCAGCTGGCCCTAAACCTTCAGTCCTTCCTAATGCGTTTTGTATTAAACATTAGGATAGAAACTAAACATCAGACAACCTTGTTAAAGGGTCCATTGAGTGGTGGTCGGGTAGACCCTAGTCCTGAGTACAATACGAGGCACTAATCGCGTCACAATAATTTACATACGTATTACGTAACTAGGTTTTTTTTAACAGTTTTACATGAAATGCAATAAAAATACACTGCCATTACGCTGAGCGTTATCTGTATCTTATCTTGTCGCAATAAAAACTGAACTGAAAATCGGTTTCTTAGATAAAGGCTTACACACGGCTTAAAGCCTTGGCTTTATTTAAATAACAACTAGGAAAAACGAACTAATCACGTAATAGTTCTGATATAGGATAATAAAATTCGTTGTTTGAATCGCACAAACATGAGGTCATGCAGTTTTTATACCATTTCACTAATATTATTACTACTAGTAATATAACGCCTCCATTTATTCATACTCGTTTTACTTGTTTTGTTTGGAGCTCTGCCCAGTTTCCTTCTTCAATGGTCTAGTAAAATACATCTTACATATATCTCGGTATATTCCAAGGCAGTTCAGATATGGTTGATTGTGTACAAATTGCCCATGCGGGCCTCTAATCTGTGGCAATTAGCATGAACACCGTGTAATTTGTGTCTACAGCGGGAAAACAAGAAGGGCCAGTTGGAAGTGACGTTACTGTACACGGCGAGCGAAGATGGGCTGAACGATATAGTGCAGCTGACGGTCAGCAGGCTGCGCTGCAGTGTGCAGACGATGCAGCAGCAAGAACAGTATAAAGGTAAAACAAACTATGAAAAATTTAAATTTATTATTTTTTTGCGATAATCAAATGATAATGTAGGAACACTTTTTGCTATTTTAGCTTTTGAAGTTCTCGAGGTTAACTTAAGTAGTAAACTGACTGAAGGCCAATTTTCGTAATTAAAATCTAGTTGCAATCTCATGTCAGCGACAATCAATGTCAAAATACTTGTCAAAAATGTAGGGAAATTAGAGGTATTTTTGGCAGATTGAGACTGAGATCAGACTGTGAACGTTCTTAAAATTACGAGAATTGCCCCTTTGTAATTATTAATATTTGTCATTGCTAGTAGGTATAACTTTGTCGAATGTTATTACTCAGCGTGGACTTGAAGTAGCTAACCAGCTACGTATTTTAAATTCAACATCAACACGAAGAGAGCCAGTTGTTTTGACTCCGCTCATTTCATAACAGAAAATACTCCGAGGATAGACGCGTATCCGTATCACAACATGATCTCTTAAATAGCACTAACACATTACACCGATACACATTGTTCGATAACACTACGTTAATTAGACACATTTCGTTCAGTTCCCGATACGAGCGGCGTTTTATGTTAACCGGCATTATGTTGTACTTATCGTGTTATTTGTAACTACAGGAAAAAGGGCAAAATAACTGCCGCTTCGACTCAATCAATTTCGCACGGGTGTAGTACTGCCTTAATAAGCCATGTATCTTGTACCCTCGCCTAATGATATAGAGGGAAGGGATCTATCGTTTGTCCTTAAGATATATGGTTACGCTATACGGTATAGCAGTATAACGTCACGCCACATACCTCTTACGAACTATTTGCTGAAACAATGTACCCGAGTTGAGGGTTGAATTGAAGGGAACGCTCGTTGCTTACGGTTACGTTCTGAAAACATTTACAGGCAAATGATGTTAATATATCTACTCGTAGATAGGTCTTTCTTACGGTAGCTTTTAAATATTCAATGGGAATGACCTGTTGAGGATCCTCCTCAACAAAAATAAAGTCACCGAAAATATTATCATGTAGGGGAAGTGCTGCCATACACTCAGATTGGTGTCACGATTAAAATGGTTAAGATGTGGTTATTCTTTGTAGCAGTTTATATCAAGAATAATGGAAACATTTCCCGACCAAAAGTAACGTACACAAATATGTGAAGATCTTCTAGAGATATACAATACAACATACGAGGGAACCCCACTTGCACAATGTTTACCCGCGAAAGGTGTAATATTTACAAAATATTATAAAAATATACCATCTTCTGTTTGTTCTACGAAAATATAGTGACCCGTGACCCGAATAACTGAAACAACGAAAAATGTTATTATTTGGGACACTTATCAAGTGGTCTTAAGTTAAGACTTCTCCATAATTTAGTGCTGGGTCATATAGGTGTCAACTCTAGACAGTTTAGACACCACTACACTGAGAATGGACCTACTTTCTGTCAGCCAAACAAGAACTAGAATGATTAATGAACCATTTGCTGACGTGCGAGAACGAACAAAAAATTTCCTCCTAAAGGTGTATAAGGACCTATTTTTTTGTTGGGTCAAGACTTCGATTAGTATCCAGGTATATTTCATGAATATTTGACCAATTGAACCTTGAACTGTTTAGAGATTTATCAGGCGGGCACTGGTCCTCGTTCGTAACTAAACTTCATTCATAATAATTATTGATCTATAGAGACAGCTACTCGAGGCGACGCGGCGGCCCACGCAATTCTGTTTGCTTATTAAAGAGGAGAGAGTTACGCTCAAGACGAATGTGCGTTGAATCACAACTCAAATAGCTAAGGCCACGTTTACAGCGAAAGGTTCTAAAGTCTGACGTTTTCTACAAAGATTTTTAGCATTTTTATCCGTACTTAGGTCACATACGCCACGCATGACCAAGTAACGGTTGATTCATATAAGGTTCATTTTGCAGTTGAACGGAGCCCAACCTTACTGGCTTTTGTCCGGCCATCAGTAGGTGCCATCCTATAGCGCTGCCATATAATATGACCCGTCTGTATACGTTGGATAGCTTCCGCATGCTTCCATAGCGCGCGTGTCCGCTTGCACATGTGTTTTCACGCTATAAAAGTTATGTATAGACACGTGCACAAGAGAGCAGTGGTGGCCCAGTGGTAACGGCCACGACTTACGAGTTGTATGTCGTGGGTTCGAACCCAGATTGGCGCTTTACTTTGCGTAAATTATTTCATCACCACTGCTCTCAAAACGATGAAGGAAAACATCGTGAGGAAACCGACATGTCCTAGAACCAAAAATTCGAAGACATGTGACATCTACCAACCCGCACTGGGCCCGCGTGGTGAATTACTGTCCACTCCCTCACACAGAGAGGAGGCTTGTGACCCAGCAGTGGGAACGTTATAGGCTGATTATGCTACGTGCACAAGCCCTACATTCACGTCTTTATGTCAACAAATAAACAGAAGACAATCGACTCAAGATTAGTAAACATAGTGGCAAATAATCCTTCAGAACAAGACGCCAATACTCTAAACAGATTGTCGGTATTCCGACATTCCTGATTTTCCACAATCGCTTTGTGTACATTGAGACTATTCAATTAACTGACGGAACTAATTGCACAAGGAAGCGGATTACCTACCTCACTTTAACAAAGTCAGGTTGATCTACACCTCAAGCTACACAGGACTCGATCCTCGTCATGAACAGACGTCAGTAACATACAACATCAATGGAAGTAGGGATAATCTGATAAGAGGACTAATGCGCCTGTTAATAGGTACTATCGATGTAGTACGTGTAGATAACAATAAAGTAACAATGGATCTAGTGGTTGGATGCGATACTCCTAAGCAGTCCAGGGTTCAATTCCCGGGTCGGACAAAGTGTTATTGGGTTTTTCTATTTGGTATTTGTCAGTAACAGCCCGGAGTCTATATTAAGTGCCCGGTTGATGGCAATAGGCTCGCCCCCTATTACAAGGGAAAATATAATTAGCGAAATGTGGGTGCTATTAGGTGCACCTCTGCCTAATCCTTCGAGGAATACAGGCGTGATGATAGGTTATGGATTAAATAAGAGAATATAAATGTACCTAGTCGTTAGATAAAAAATAGTTCATTCTCATTGTTGTCGGGATTTGTAAATTTACTTTCCTTGTTCAATAACTAACAGAATTTCCTTATTCGGCTACTATTTTGATGTTACTGTTGAGCTGAGTGTTTTTATACCATATTTTAGGAAATCCCTAGATTCTAATCTTTTATTTATTTATTTTACCATTTATATACACACATATATAAGCAAGTAATAAGCAGTTCCTTTGTACTCATATTATAACTATGTCATATCCCTATGTATTTTACTGTGTGTACATAAATAATAAAATAAATAAATATATAAACAGACATGAAAAAAATAGGTACAAAGGTGATGCTTATTTCATAAGAAATCTCTTCCAGCATACCTGCGATGACAATAGATAGAGAGATGTAGCGTGTGAAAGAGTAGAATTTTCTTCAGTTAGGAACATGATTAAGCAGCCTAATTGTGTAACACATTTTCGGCAAATGATTGAGATTAATTAGTTTCGTTTCGATCGCTTTCATTTTACGATTTTCTTAAACACATATCGTTCACTCTTTAGCGTGTCAGCTGTTGCTATTACATGATAGTGGAGTTACGCAATACGAAAATCGTAAAATGAAACAAAAAGCGATCGAAACGAAACCAATTAATCTTAATCATTTGCCGAAAATGTGTTACGCAATTAGGCTGATGGGGTATATTTATAAACGTTGCTGTAAACGTCAAAAATGTATGGTTAAACAGCTGCTAATCATTACTTAACTTTAAGCAACGTTTATAAATAAACCCCTCATTGTTGAGTTTTAACTTTACTAGAAACTTGACTTGTCAAAGTCAAGTTTGTCTCCAACGCTAAGCGATTTAAAAAAAATGGAATATAAATATTCACTCTCCTTGTTCAGAATTTCCTCATTCAGCTCGTATAAACTGGAGTGTGTCTGTAGGACATCCCAAAGAATCTAGATCTTTATCTATGTGTGATTCATCTTAAGTTTGACACCTCTATTAGGTTTTTGGTTTTCTTTATCTGTGACTTAAGATAAGTTTTTCATGGTCATAGTATAAGTATAAGCTCATCAGTATGCAAGAAGAGATGCGACTTCCGCACATATAGGTAGCATGGAATTACATCCATAATATAAATTCTTAACCCTTCTTTATAAGGGCGGCCTTCAAGCATCAATACGAACGTGCCATGAATTACGCGATACGCCATATGAAGGTATGCGTAGATATTACATCATAATATGGGTTCTCGCTCAGTTCATGAAGGCTAAAATATAACTAGTGTAGGTATACCTACTAAGCAATCAGTCTATAATATTCCTACTGTTGGACCACAGAAATATAAAACTTTCTTATATCTATGGCATGGGACACAGGTCTCCTCTCGGTGAGAGGGAGTGGGCCGTAAACCACCACGCGGGCGCAGTGCGGGTTGGTAGATGAATTTTTTGGTTCTAAGACATGTTCACATGTTTCCTCAAGATGTTTTTTCATTGACCGTTTAGAAAGCAGTGGTGTAATAATTTATTATTATATTAAATTTACACAAAGTAAAGCGCCTGCCTGGGTTTGAACTACGACACACAACTCTTAACTCGCGGCCGATATAATACTAAACTATAGGTAAATCTCTGCCTATCTCTACGAACAATACCAGCTTGATGAAGTCTATAGGTACTCGCTATTATATACGTAGACAGCGGAGTTTGATTACAAAATAATTTTAGAAACCGATGCCCATTAACAGATCGTCGGCAACTTTTTGATAGGAACGTTCTCAACAAAAAAATCAAGTTGAAGTTATAAACAATAGGACGTTAATCAAAGCCAAGTGAAAGTATAGTTTTACGAGCCTTTTTACGTAAAATGTTATGTTTCAATTCATTAACCGATAAAATAAATTAATAACAGAATTTAAAAACAGCATTCATACCTTGTCTATAGACCGTTTTGGGTTTTATTATAATACATATTCTTCTATCCTAAATTACTAGTACAGACGCCAGCAGGTCAAGCTACCCGAAACTGTCAAATTTTCCCAATCAACCTTGAACCTTAATGCTTTAGCGATAAAGTTGGAAATCTATTAAAGAAATTTGATATTTGACTTGTAGCTTGATGTGCTGGCGTCTGTACATAATTTCCAAGCTATTTTGAGTATCTATTATAATTGTTACTGCACCGTTGATCTCATGGTTGCAAGCGCGACTGCTGAGCGTGGGGCCCTGGGTTCGATTCCCAGATCGGACAGTGTTATTGGGTTTCCCATTATGTGTACCCTCGAAGTAAAGGAACAGAGAGTGCATCTGTGTTTACGCACACACTTGTGCACTAATCGACGTTGAGATTGGCCACCGTGACTGAAATCGGTCGGGACTTCGGGGGGCTATTATAATTGTAAAAAAATGCTTAAGCTCACATTCCCACACGAGGGTATTTTTCCGGAGTTGGTTTTATTTAGCGCACTGTATTTTCAACGCACTGTTTAGTGCCGAGAGTTGAGAATCCAACATTGTGTTTTTTTGACGCACTGGGATGGGCTCTGTTGGATTCTCAATGTTGAGCTCAACACCGAGAGTTGAAAATCCAGTGCGCGATAAAATCCCGCCGATCGTGGGCTAAGTCACTTATTTATCGTCCAGAGTTCTAGTTTCAGAATCAAACATATTTTGGTAAATATGTGCGTTTGTAGACAAATAATTTTCATACGGCTTTTACTAATAAACTCTCTAAAAACCGTTTTGTATTCAATTCCATATAAAACTTAAAAAACATTAAGTTTTAGCAAATACACCAAGAAAATCTGTTTGAATATTTGATTCAATTATCAGTTTATCGTATCTCTGTTTTCAGCCCCGCTGTACCTGAAAGCAACGATATTAGAGGCGAACAAAGCTGAGTGCTATTGGAAAAGCGATAGATTTGCCCCAGCAATATCTGCCAGATGGGACCCAAAATCTGCTACAGTGAAACTGACAGTTTACAAGGCTAGTTTGAATAAAGTCAGTATTTATATTAGCCTCGGCTGTAAGACGAAGATGGCGAAGAAGGAAATCTTGGGAAAAGCGACGATAGACGAAAAATCCGCCTACGCAGACAGTTGGAACGAGTGTCTCCGCCAACCAGGGATACCAAAAAGTTTTTGGGTCAATTTCGAATAATGGTCTCATTCTTTTTTTTAAGAGCAACTATGACGAACTTAGATTAAGTCGAGGGAAAAAGTTGTTTGTGAATATTTTTCGTATTGTTCAAACTAATGACTACACACGTTGTGAATTTTTGTTATGCTTAAATATTTTATGACAACAATTTAATTTTAAATAATAATAATTTAATGTATTACTTTTTATATCACAAAGCTTAATGGATAATACACTGTACTGATATTGTTTTATAGTTTGATTCTTTTTCTTGAGGAGGGTTTTATACCAGGTGACCGGTACACACACGAAGACAATTTAATCGATTAACCTATTACCCTAATCGTTTGTATCGATCGCTATGGGTTAATACGAGCAGCAGGTACTTTTCCATCTTCGCAAATATTATGTTGCCTTTATAGTTAGCATATGAGAACTTTTAATTCTTACAAATGGCAAGATAACCTTCCTGCACCCTATTTGCGTAACACACTATGAGTCTCAATCCAAATCATTTTAAAGGATATTACTAATACATTGCGTCATATGTTCTAAAAAAAAATCTGCTCAACAACGTAAATAACGCAATGATTGTTGTTGAACTGTCAAAATGACAGCAATTACCCCGCTGGGTCTTGACAATGAACTCGTAAACCAATAACTCAACCAACAGCTGGTTACTATCAGCAACAAAACGATCCGTTAAATATGCGTATAGGCGTAAGTAAACGAAGTATAACAGACATCTTCGCAATTTCGGTCCCCTCGAAACTTTTGAACAGTTTTGGGACTTCGTTTAAAGGCACAGACATGTCTTTGTAACTGTCATCTGTCAGGAACATTTTGGAAGACCCTAACTTGAATGTGTAAAATAAATTGTTTACCAAAGGTCGAACGTGAGACCTTGATTAAATAACAATTAACACAAGTACGAGATGCCGATAAGAAACAATAATATGTATTTAAAGTATTTTGGAAGTCAGGAAATGTGTTGTCTATGGATTGTATTGTTTATGGGAAACTTCAGGGAGTGTAAAATGATTAGATATTTAATGAGTGTGTAAATTAAGAAAGAAAGTTTCGTTATGTGATTGCTACAGTGCAACCGATTTCAGAAAAAGAAAGTGTGTTTATTGAGCACTAGCTTCCGCCCGCGGCTTCGCCCCTGTGGTATGTCGATAAAAGCACGTAGCCTATATTGTTCACCAAAAACAGTCCAGCCGTTTCAGAAATTAGCCGAAACAAACAGACAGACAAAGATTTTTAAAATTGTTTTTTTTTATTATCACCGTATGTATACACTTTCATATGTATTTAATAAAAAGCTGTTATATTGACATCACAAACAGACACTTAAATTTTATTTATTTGTATAGATTGCATTGCCATTGGTACCTACTACGTACTGGCTTCCAATAATATATATATCAAGTTCTTCCCATTACTGTTATGGGAATGTATGATGGACCTATGACAGTTGGATGAAGAGACTGAATACTAAATGAGGAGGCTCCTCTCTGATCCATGTCAGAGAAGAAGCCACGACCATGATCTTCTATGGAACGATTTGATTGATATAATGTGATTATGAATACTAATGTGAAAAAATATCGCGGAAAAACTTGTTCGACGCATTTATCTTGCCACTTAGATATGCGACATACGGCCTTTCCGTATGCAATCGCGTATGTTTATAGTTGTGCACGTGTGAACATGTTTTACAATAAGTCGTAAACAGAGCTAGTTTGGTGTTTTGCCAAGGACAAATCTTTATTTGTCCTTTTACAAAGGTCGCGATCCTTTGATCGCGACCTTTGTAGCGGATTGCCACAATGCCGTGTTCCGGATTTTATTCAGCGCGGAATATGGAACGAATTATAAATATATATATATATATATATATATATATATATATAAATATAAGGTAGGTGAGGGGCTTGAGGCTAAATAATAACAGCCGCACTTGTTGATTGAAGGTTAAGCTACGCATGCCACGATCGGTTCGTGGATGGGCGGTCATTCAGTACATGTCGAGACCCGTCCGTGTCTCAGAAAGCACATTAAGCCGATGGGCCCGGCTGTCATACGTAGAACTTTGACAGTCGTTACGGGTAGTCATAAGCCCTTACTGGGTTGTGGAGGTCAGATAGGCAGCCGCTCCATGTAAAATACTGATATTTAGATGCATCCGGTTAGATTGGAAGCCGACTCCAACATAGTTGGGATAAGGCTCGGCAGGTTCATTCTTAAAATAGTAGGTACCTACATAGAATCATAAAATAGTAGGTACCTACATAGAATTATATTTATATTTATCTGTGGGTACCTGGTCGTAGGCAATTCTTATTTTAAATAATCTCACTAGATATTGAGATAATTTAGACATGTCTTTTACTAACTTTATGCAACTTTGAACGTTATATCTTAAATTATAATAATAGGGGAAAGTAGGGTGGCTTCGCACAGAGGGAGCATTCGCACAGTCACTGTATCTACCCAATGCAAAACGTTAGCGCGGCTATCTTTGTGTGTGTAACTCCCACTCATACGCATAGTCTACCCGCGGGACGCGGCGGCAGTGCGGCCGCCGGCTTCGTGGAGACAAGTCGAAACGTGTTTTCGCGCTGCGTAAGTATTTTTTAGACTAAACTTTAAACATTCTTATCTCTCGTAAATTTTACTCAAATTCTATAGTTATTTGTTGTAGTTGATGACTAAATGTGTTAGTTTATTTATAAATATTATATTTTGGGATGACGTTTACTGTTTTTTTTATTTTGAATAAATTTGTTGTTAGTTTGGGTTGGGGCACGTTCGTACACTGGTGTGTGGGGTAAGTTCGCACAGTGTACGAATGTACCCCTTGTGAGTTTCGAAAAGCTGTTAACAAAAAATATTTCTATTTCAGAGCCATGCCGCGACTTTATAAGAAAAAAGGGACTAGGATGGGGGAGATAAATGAAGAGGCAATGGAAGCTGCTGTAGAGGAAGTTTTAGATAAAACTTTATCCGTTAGGAAATCGGCAACGAAATACTGCATTAAACCGTCGACTCTTCAAAGTCGCTTATTAAACTTTCGTAAAAAAGCTGCTGCCGAAACGGTAGGTGATATCCCAGCGCGTGTTTTTAGATCGAAATTCACGTCAAATCAAGTGTTCACTGTCGAAGAAGAAACTGTTTTGAACAAGTACATCACGGACTGCTCCAAAATGCACTATGGATTAACGATTGTACAGGTGAGAAAACTGGCATACGAATTAGCAAAAGCAAACCAACTTCATTATCCACCTAGCTGGGATAGCAACAAAATGGCGGGAAAAGATTGGCTGGAAAGCTACCGCAGGCGGAATACAAATTTAAGCTTGAGAAAACCCGAAAACACCAGTGCAGCTAGATCTTATGGATTCAACAAGACGGCCGTAAGTGATTTCTTCGGAAACCTAGAAAAGGTTTTGATTAAATATGAATTCACTGCAGATCGGATTTATAATTTTGATGAGTCGGGGATATCGACAGTGCTGAACACGCCAAAAGTATTGGCTGAAAAAACCCAAAAACAAATTGGCCAACTTGTTTCTGCAGAAAGGGGAGAATTAGTCACATTTGGTGCAATCATTTCAGCTAGCGGAAACACAATTCCGCCGCTCTATATTTTCCCTAGGGTACATTTTAAAGATCACTTTATGGTGGGTGCTCCGGAAGGCAGCTTGGGAGTTGCTACTAGGAGTGGCTGGATAAATTCTAGTATATTTTTGGAGGTGCTTAAACATATTCAGAAAAAAACATCAAGCACTAAAGAAAACCCTGTTCTGCTCTTGGTCGACAATCATGAAAGCCATGTCACAATAGAAGCGGTTAACTATGCTCGTGGTAATGGGATTATTTATCTGTCATTCCCACCCCACACAACACACCGTCTCCAACCTTTAGATGTGGGAGTGTTTGGACCTTTTAAGGCAAAACTGAAGATAGCATTTAATGATTGGCATGTGACTAACCCGGGGAAAACACTTAACATCTATAACATACCGAAGTTATCCAAAATTGCTTATTTTGAATCTTTCAATAGCAAAAACATTACAAGTGCTTTTGAAAAAACTGGCATTTGGCCATTCAACAAACTCGCTTTCAGCGACGAAGATTTCGCACCCGTTCAGGTTTATCAATCAGATTCTACAGCAAATTTTGACAGCAACATACATAATACCATACCTGCAGACATAGCAGTTTCTGCAGTAGATCCAGATGACAACATGCATCAAACCATGCCCGAAGAAATCAGTCTATTTCAACAAGATCCCCCTTTGAGTTCTTCGCCAGCATCACCATCTCTGCTATCGCAACCGTTAGACTGGTTAGACAGCGTTGTTAATTCACCATCGACATCAGCTTTAGGACTAATAACACCGGAAATGATCCGACCCTATCCTAAAGTGGATAGAAATGGGATCAAAAAGTCAAGGAAAGGAAAACTGCCAGGAAAATCAAGAATTTACACAGATACTCCTGAAAAAAATAGGCTAGAAGAAATAGAAAAAGCAAAAGAGAAAAAGAAACAAGAACAAGAAAGAAAAAATAAAGCTAAGGAGATGAAGCGGGCGCTGAATTTGTTGTCAGAGACAAATATAACAGCTTTACCAAAAAGACAGAAGAAAACAATAGAGACTGATAGCGAAGATGATACTGATATAAGCTTAAGAGAAAGTTCTTGTTCTCCAATCGAAGAGATGTCTGATGGATCTAATTATGAAAATGAAATTCTAGTTGTGACAGAAAACGTAGTGGAAGAAAGCTTCGTCTTGGTGAAGTTTGAGAAGAAAAACTCTGTTTTACATTACGTCGGACAAGTGGTAACAAAATACAGCCCCATGGAATACAAAGTTTCATTTTTGAGAAAGAAGCCAGGCGTCTGGAAATTTGTTTTTCCCATTACCGAAGATGAAGGAACCGTTTATTTATCAGACATCGTTTTAATACTGCCGCAACCTAAATCGGCTTCTACGGCAAGAACTGCTAACATCTTTAGTTTCGAAAAAGACCTTTCTGTGTATAATGTGCAATAACACAAATATTGGACTGGATTATAACATTATTAAGTTTATGTTTAAGATATAAAATGTTGATTATGTTCCTATAAAAGAAAAATAAGATTAATAATTATAAAAGACACGTTGATATTAAGGCTGATTTAATAAGACTGTTAATTTTTAACTCAATTAGAGGTATTTTTAAGTAATAATGTTGTTATTTAATAATCTATTTATATATATTTTAATAAAGGTATATATTTTGTGTAAATCTCTTTTTTTATTACTGCGTACGAAGGCTCCCTACCATGTACGAATGTACCCTACCGTGTGTACGAAGCTACCCGAAGAGTGGGGTGCATTCATACATTTCCCATCTTTTAGAAAAACTGCCTTTGCTCAGATGTCTTGCATTGAATCAATATCGATGTTCACCATTATTGTAGCGAGATACCTAGGTAATGTAGCAGCGTTGTATTATGTTTTTATTACAATTAGTTTTCTATTTACAAGGCTCAGAGTAAAAATTGTACGAAAGTACCCCATCTTCCCCTACACAAAAAAAAAACAATTCGAAAAAATAAAAATGTGTTACGTATCTTCTAGTTAGTTGACCTTAGCTGTGCGATATGGTTCTATCAAGTTCTAAAAAACATTTTGATGTGTGTTGTGATGTTAAGTAGTCCTTCCTCAAGAATTGGGACTATCAAAAGCAAAAATAAGTTTTCAAATCCGACCTGAAGTTCCACAGGTTAGCGCGTTCAAACAAAAAACAAATAAGCTCTTCAGCTTTATTGCTAGTATAGATATAGATGGGCTAGCGGTTGACCTCGATCTCGCCTGGTGGATAGATGCGAAGCGATAGATGAAGTCTATGAAGGAACGAGCAAGCCCAGAAGATCCCCACGTACCTAACTAAGTGAAAAAAAGGAGTCGTGATAGAGCGGCAAATGTTGCCGCGTCGTCCGTCAAAAGGTTTTTTTATTTACTAAAAACGTTGCCCCACACTAGGAATTTCTCCTGTATCGTGGGTGCGTTTACAAACATTTAAACTCACATACACAAACAGCCAGACCCGGAACAACTACTTGTAGGTTATACAAATATTTGTTCCGTGCGGGAATCGAACCCGCGACACGCAGCGCAGCAGTCAATCGCTTAACCACTGCGCCAACCGTGCCGTCCGTGCCGTCGTTGCTATGAAATCAAAACGGATGCGCCCGAAACAAACGAAGGGCATCAATCACTAACACAATGTTGTCGGGATTGTGATGCCTACCTACTGCAATTTAGACAAATACCAGTTGATCCTTACTTTGTTTCAAAGCTGTTATTGATTTTGTCAGAGGGAAACAATACAGCGTCATATAATTTTCTTGTATAAAAATGTTAGACTGGAAGCCAACCCCAACATAGTTGGGAAAAGGCTAGGCAGATGATGATGATGAATAATACATAACAAATAGTTTATCTATAGCTTGTAAAATTAAACTCTAAATCATTTCACACATCCCTTTTTTTAATCTTTTATTGTTCTATATTTTTTTCCCTTCATAATTTGTCTACAGTTATAAAATTGACCGTTGTAATGTAATTTTAATGTTAATTAGGTTTAATTCGGGGTGAGAGCCTGGTGATCCGTCACACAGGGTATCCTAGTATGGACGCCAGTCTCTCACAAAGGATCATATTTTATGCATTTTGGTCAAAACGTGATATTTCTTGTCCCTGTAATATAGCTATGTGAACCTTTGTGAGGAGAGAAAAATAAAGATTATTATTATTATTATTTGACTTTACGCTTCATATTAGAACATTCGTTTAATCGGGTGTCACATAGATATTGCACACGACACATCAAACTGATGGACAAAATAAATTGCGGTCCCTCAATCTTACAAGACCCAAATAAATCCTTGTACTAGACAATGGTAGATTGAGCAGTAAATCGGCATCTATCTTTTGCTCTATTTCGAAGACTCGATAAGTAGGTACTTTTCTAGTCTCTGGGTGATAGCCAGACAAATGAGTAGGATGTTTAGGTTTCTACGATAGTAATTATTTGAGTTCATGCTCGAGACTCGCGTATGTTGCTTTTTTAATTATACGTTTGTTGGACTTGGTATTTCAAATAAAAACACTCAAGGTATAATAAATCTAATACATTTAAATGCTTCCACTTAGAGCACTTTACACTTTAAAGGCTCAACCGTGAATGATAACTGACCAACTTTTCCGTGACAGAAAACTATGTACTTGGTAAAGCAGTATGGAGACTATGGAGCATCAAGCGCCATCTGTTAACAGTTGTTATAATTATGTACTGCAATTTAAGTAACAAAACAATAATCAGTGAATCAATAACATTACATACACACAATATTTGTACACCATACACAGAATATTTGTACACATGTTAACTTAAAAAATACACCATACTAATGTAAAACTACATTCTTATAAATAAATAAATTTTAATTCTTACTTATTAAAGAGTGGTTTTACTTACACGTTTTTTATCAATTTTATTTAGGTTGTGCCTTCTCCTCCGGCAAATCAGTCAGAACGAGTAGGTCCAAATTGTCGGTAAGTGCGTATTTATTAAAAATAAAACTGCACCAAACTTTAACCATCCGTCACTATAGCACTTAGTTTTTCTTCTATTAAAACTAAATGCAAAACGCACAGTCCATTCATCGTTTTTTTGGTCTTCCCCTACTCTTATAGCCATCGACATTCATACTCAAAACTTTCCTCACGACATTTTCACGTTCAAAGAAATATATGGAATTCTTTTTCCGATGTGCTTTATGTTCTATCTATACAGTCGGTCCTATAAATATCTGTACCTACATTCGCGGTTTGTTGCAAAACAACTAAGCAGTAGGTAGTTATGTTAAATTAATGTTAATAATAGTCATCAATGTAATAGCGGCAACCAGGGCTGGATCTAAGGCAGGGTAGGGGCTCTAGCCCCGGGCCTCTACAAGGAAGGGGCCTCCACAATTTGTTATTTTTTCATTCGAAAGAAATATATCCTTTGCGTCCATCAAAGAGAAAAAAGTCATTTACCGATTGGTTGGTCCACATTTGCCAAGAGTGTTGACTATGTTTTTTACCTTTTGTCTTGGTCATGCTCATATGAGTCGAGTGACATGATCAAAACAACAGTGGTGCCTATCGTCAAATATAAGACTGGTGACATGGGCGATAAGAACAATTACTCTTGCCACAGTCATGTCGAAAGTGTTTGACGGTGTGCTCAACGCTCAACCTAGTAGTCATATACGTGTTCACGATAACCAATTCGGTTTCAGGTCTGGATTATCCACTGACAGCGCTATATTGAGTGTGAAGTACTACACGGATCGCCACACTCCAGTTTACGCATGTTTCCTTGATTTGAGCAAGGCTTTTGACTTGGTTTCCTACGACATTTTATGGAGAAAGATGGAAGAGGTTAATTTGCCACCAGCGGTGACAAATACTCTAAAATACTGGTATGGAAACCAAGTCAATAGTGTGAGGTGGGCTGATGCCCTGTCTGGGCCGTATGGGTTGGAGTGCGGGATGAGGCAGGGGGGTTTATGCCCGCAACAAACAACAATTCAACCTATGTATATGTAAATGATCTGGTTGGCGCGCTTAGCAGCATGCGTGTCGGGTGTCATATTGATGGCATGTGTTGTAATAACATTAGCTACGCAGACTACATGGTGCTGCTGAGCGCGTCAATCTGCGGGCTTATGACACTCGTAGCCACTTGCGAGCAATATGCCAGACTACATGGTTTGGCATATAATGTGGAGTGTGTGTGTGGCATATAGGTGTAAGAGTGTGGTCGTGGTCTTTGGGGCCAGGGGTAAATACCCGGAAGCAGTACCTTCAGTTAAGCTGAACGGTATACCCCTTGTGAGGGTAGACCGATTTAAATATCTGGGTCACTTATTGACCACTGGCCTCAAAGACGATGAGGATATTGACAGGGAGCGGAGGGCGCTGTGTGTGAGAGCTAACATGATTGCCCGCAGATTCAGGCGTGCCTCTAAAGAGGTCAAGCGCACTATATTTAGTGCTTACTGTACGTCTTTTTATACTTGCAGTCTGTGGGTTCATTATACTTGTAGCCACAACAATCATCATAGCACATTACCACGTTTTAGAAATCTCTTAAAGAAACAGGAGTAGCCATAATTCATCATGGCACACTACCACGTTTTAGACATCTGATAAAAAACATGGAAGCGAACAGCCCTGAGGAGAGCTGACGCCACGCTTTGACAAGCCGTTAAAGAAATGGGAGTATCAGGACAGCAGATGCCACACGCCGACATCGTGTTCTCCAGGATCACCAGTGTTGTCCAACTTCGGTTCGCGGCATCTTCCTATCTTCTATCGCCGCGCCCGATAAGTTCACGAACACAGATCTTCACACGACGTTGGCCGCCTCGGAAAGGAAGCTCGAATTACTAGGCACCCATATTTATGCCTTCGGTGCGCACGCCGCGCCGCGCTCACAAACACACAGGCGACACCGTGCGGAAACCATTTGACAACAGTCCGCTGTCGTGTGACTGGTTAAAAATGCGTTATTTTTATTCGTTATATTTTTTGTAAATGCTGAACTAATTTATTGTACACGTTTGTATTGGTTAGGTCATATATTGTAAATAGTATATAAGTCGCTTTATTTTACCAAATATACTCGTACATCTTACACATCCACACATCAACGAGTATTTTCTTCAAAAATCATACGGCGCCCTTCGCATCCAGTACAATAATGCATTCAGGGTGTTGATGGGGTTGCCCCGGTACTGCAGCGCATCAGGGATGTTCGCTGTTCACGTAGACTGTTTTTACACCGTGATGCGGAAGCGGTGCGCATCCTTGGTCCGTAGGGTGCGGGGCAGCGGAAACAGCATCCTGTCTATGATAGCGAGCAGGCTTGATTGTGCGTTTGTGAACCACTGCTGCAGGGTTTCGGCTGGGCCTGTCACCGTGCAGCAGTGATGTCACAATCTGTTTTCTGTTTTTGGTTTTGTTTTGTAAGTGTATTACTAACATAGTTTGTAAGTATATTGTTACTAACACTTGAGTCTTGTTGCTCGAAATAAAATTGTTATTATTATTATTATTTACATGGTACCTTTTTAAAATTTCTTCATGTCCTGCGTTGATGGTCTTATAAATAGTACGTCGAATTACGTTGATCCCTAAAACCGGATAAAATACATTTTTCGATGTTCATTTTATATTTCTAATGGACGCTCTTAAACTACCTACTTACTAAACTCGAAAACCGCAGCTACATTTCTAAAATAAAAATAGACCGATGAAAGAAAATGACTGCCCAAACTGCAAATTTTGGACTGCACTTTTAGATAATTATTGCTAAATTGTCTCATTTCCTTGACTTTCAAGTTTCAAGTCTTGATATTAATATTTTGCGTTTTTTGAAGTGGTTGATAAGACCATACCACCCATCAAAATTATAGTCCTGTCTGAGAGAGGTTGTAGTCAATGTTATGTATCCCAGAGACTAAATGTGAGTCGTTCGACAGTGATAAACCAAAGGATGACCGCTTCCTGGTGAGTCCAGCGTTAAAGAATCGCAAATCTTCATGTGTCTGCTTCAAGAAGAACCTAGAGGAAGTGAAAGTGTGAAAATTGCCCTATGGACGACAGTGGTTTTCAGAACAAGTAGGCAGGCACTGTAAGTAAAAAGTAATTGATTTACTGGGTATAAAAAAAAAACGTGTGTGGTCGGGGGACCCCCGGCAGGTACAAAATTCAAAATGAAAATCCAAGATGGCGGCTGTAAATAAATCGACACCCATGACGAAAAAATTGAAATTTGTTTGCTGCCGCCATCTTGCATTTTTCTTTTAAGCTCACTATTGGCTTCAGAACCCTTAAAAACCATGAAAGCGACACCCATGATGAAAAATTTAAAAATTTCGCAGCCGCCATCTTGGATTTTCATACCATACCGTGTGACCACGGTATATGACATACTTTATAATTAATATTATTATCATTGCGTCATTCATCATTCTTGCTAACCTTCTTACTTTGGCTCTCATATCTATACTTATAATAAATATGTAGAAGTGAAAACTCTGTACATTGAAAATATGAAAAAATTAAATGGCAGGGGGTGTTAGGGGGAGGAAACGCCCGGGCGATCCTGGCAATGTTGACACCAGTGCCAGGATCGCCCAGTGGACACGGTGGAGCACACGGTGGAGATCTGCCCAGCTTGGGCGGAGCACCACCGTGTCCTCATAGAGGCCATCGGCAGCGGCGCCGGCTCTCGTGCCCGGCCCTGGTGCAAGCCATGGTCCGGGGCGAGAGGGAGTGGGAGGCAGTCGCCTCCTTCTGCGAAGCATTCATGCTAGCGAAGGAGGTGGCGGGACGGATGAGGCAGAGAGCCTCCCGTCCCAGCCGCCGCGGGAGACGCTCCGGGCGTCGGGAGCCGCGTGACGACTCCCGGCCACCGTAGGCGCGGGCCTGCGGGCGGAGAGCAATGGGTAGCTCAACGCCCGATCAGGACCAGGCCCGTGCCGGACGGCGCGTAAGTGTTCCACGAGGGACCCCTTAGGGCCGAAGCCTGCCGGGTCAGCGGGATCGTCCGAAAGGGTTACCGCTACCACGGAACATAAAGGGCAAAGGAAGGAACATGGGTGGGTTTTAGTCAGTAAGAGTCTGACACTCCCTTCCGCTCCACCCAGAGCGGGAGGGGTCATTTGATGATTTCCCATCCGGAAAACAAAAAAAAAGGGAGTGTTACTAGACCGACACCGAACCAAAAAATGTGATTAAACAAATTTTTGTCAGTCTGTCTGTCTGTTTGTTCAGGCATCACGCAAAAACTACCGGTTCGATTACGATGAAACTTGGTATGATTATTCTTTAACATCCTGGGCACCACACTGGGTACTTTTTATCCCGGAAAAGTATATACAATAAAAACAAACTTAAATTTGCGGTTCGATCCCTACTATACTATAATATTTTATCTTAAGATACAATATCGCTCGCCATACAATTCAATGGACTATCACATACGACGAAGATAATAAATCATATTTCATATTTTCGTATCTTAAGATGAATTTGTATGGCGAGCGAAATATTATAGTATCTTAGCCGTGCTGAAGGTTGAATTTGGCTTGCGCCGTTCGCAGCACACGCGTGGCGCGCGGCCGCCACGGAACGCTACCGTATATAAGGACGGAGTCTGAGCGCACGCATCATACATTTTTTGAACTTTGATTTGAACGTTTTCTATTGTAATTAGCCACAAAGGGCCCGCGCCGGGACAGACGTATTAATACCGGTATGCTCGATAGATAACGTTCTACACAAAGAGCACTTTACACAAAAAACTCATTGATAAGTTTCGTCATCCACGCGAACGTAGTCGCGGGGGTCAGCTAGTCATCTAATATAATGTGACAGTAAAGTACAATATTAAGAAAATTACGAGTTGCTAGTCCCTCCCATCAAACTCCTTGGTAGCCCTTTCTTCAGATAAGGGATATATACGACATGTAATAAATATTACCTAGGTACCTACTAATCTCACAATAGATCTCCTTTCTGAAACGCGACATTAAAATGAACATTCTCGAAAAATAATAAATTCAAATTACAGGAGCAATAACTCATAAATTATTTGTAAAGAATTTACAAAGGGTCGCTGATATATCGTTGTTTCTTACATTTTGGTATATTTTTTACCGAGATATGAGTGAATTATGAATAGCCAAGTTTTATAAAGAAGTATTGTCAGGTATTCGAATTTTATAATATGAAAAACATTCCTGTTAGACATAAGCAAACAAAATAATGAAATATTAAAAAATATTTATTTAGCTTTTGTACGGACGCCAGCACATCAAGTTACTACAATCTGTCAAATTTCTTTAATAGATTTTCAACTTTATCGCTAAAGCATTAAGGTTCAAGGTTGATTGGGAAAATTTGACAGTTTCGGTTAGCTTGACCTGCTGGCGTCTGTACATTCATGAGATGTCATATAGAAGAAAAAACAAAAGATCTAAAATATTTATCTAACAATTCGACAGTATAATTTTATTTGGGTAAAGAAAGAATGAAAGAAAAAGTATTTATTGCGACTCATACAGGAAGATCATAAAACTAGTAGTGGGTAGTGGGCATGTTATGCACACGTTCGACACACACACACCTCCACACCTATTCACTATTGTTATTTTCAGCACTTCATTAATTTCGTGCAACAATAGATTCGAGCTAAGGCGTGGGTGTTAGGCGTTCGAGGGAGCGTGGGTGGCAGGTTATCGAGAGGGCGTGAATAAGAGAGTTGTTTCATTGCTGTGGTAAATATTCTAGTTAGATCATATTGTTGGGTCACAAAGGGGTTGAATGGAAGGCAATTGCATGCAGCTGAGATGAGAATGATGTGATGGATCTGATGGTAAGAGTGACCATATATTGTCTATCCTTTTAGATTGTCGACCCATCGGATATTCTGAAAGCATTTATGTACTTATATTTTTTTTTGTGAAAAATAAAACAGCTTGTTTGGTATTCAAACAATAAGTACTGCGAGTAATGTACATTCTCTAAAAATATTTTAATAAAATTTAAGCAACTACAATAAACTTTTTAAGTGGTGCATGAAAAGCAAGAGGGCAAGGAGCCCTTGGGGGACGGTTAAAAAATCCGGCCCCACCTGCACCAGGCGCCCGACAAGGCGGTCTGCAATTACACTTTCAAAGAGCTTGCCCACCTCGTCGAGCAGCACGATGGGCCGGTAAGCGGACGGAGAGTCCGCAGGGCGCTCCGGTTTCTTGATGAGGACCAGTTTCCCCGTCTTCCAACGAAGTGGGAACCGGGCCCTCTCCAAGCATGCGCGTAGTAGCCCCCTGAGCCTCCAAGGCCAGAACCCAGGCTTTTCCAGGTAAGCCATCGGGTCCTGGGGCGGTATTTTTGGCATTCAACCTACGTATCGCCACTCTCAGCTCTACCTCGGTCACCTCCGGAGCATCGTCGTCGTCGTCATCGGTGGTGTGGTCCTCAACTGGCACCGCAGGAGGTGGAGCCATGAGCGGGGGAGTATGTTCCCCTCGCGAAGGAAACAGAGCGCTCACCACGTCCTCCACGAGCTGGGGCCGGAGACCCTGCGTCAGTAGGGGAGCCCATGGGCGGAGTTTCTCCCGCACCATCTTGTAGGGGCGTCCCCACGGGTCAGTTCAGAGTCCCCAGTGACTCCTCGCGGGCCAGACTCCTGGCCCGCAGGATCTGCGCTCGGAGGGCGGTCTTTGCCGCTCTGTACCCTTCGTGCAGCTCCGCCTGCATGGCTTCCGTATCCGGAGGGCGGATACGGAGCCTGCGGTGCCTGGTGTACCGACGTCGCGCAGCCACGCACGCCTCGCGCAGAGACGTCAGCTCCGGCGACCACCACCCGGGTATTGCCACGTCGCATATTTCGGAAATGGCCTCCCGGAACCACTCCGTTTCGTCGTTGATGTTAGCAGGCCGATCCGGTGGTGACACCCAGATCTGCACGATTGAGGCTTCCAGGAAGAGCTCCCGGTCCAGCTGCTTCAGCGCCCACCGCGGACCACCCGGGGCCTATCAGACCGGCGCGCTCAAGGTCTGGGCGGAGACGTCGAACCGGAGGTACCGGTGGTCGGAATAGGTTTCCAACTCCTTACACGCCCTACCGCTGGCCTCGCCACCATCGAGGCGGTCCGGCCGGTGCTCGAGCGCTGGCTCGGGAGGAGGCACGGCTCCCTGTCGTTTCGGGTGACGCAGGTGCTCTCGGGGCATGGTTGCTTCGGGAAGTACCTGTGTCGCATAAACAGGGAGCCGGACGCCCGGTGTCACCATCACCACTGCGTCGACTGCCGGGAGGACACGGCGCGGCATACGCTGGCAGAGTGTGCCGCCTGGGAGGAGCCGCGCCGTGCCCTCATCTCAGAAGTAGGCAGTGACCTGTCGCTGCCGGCCGTGGTCGAGTCGATGGTCGGCAGCGAAGAGTCCTGGGACGCGGTGGTTTCCTTCTGCGAAACGGTCGTCTCGCAGAAGGAAGCTGCGGAAAGGGAGAGGGAGATCTCGTCCTCTCACCCGGCCCGCAGCAGGCGCACCGGGCGTCGGCGGAGGGCGGACAACGCCCTCTTCCAGCCCCCCTAAATGGGTCCAGGGGCGGCGGACTCGGGGACGTCCGTCGCCCCCCATACATCAGGACCCGAGGTGGCGGCGCGTAGTGTTCCACGTGCGCCCCTCTTAAACGTCGCGTGGGGAGTCAAACACCTCACTCCCCCCCCTGACCCGAGGAGGCCCGCGATGGCGGGCCGGCACCAGTCGGGGGTTGCGGAAGGATCTCACGTTCCCGCGACCCCCGGCGTAGGTGTGAGATGGAACACTGGGGTGGTTTTTTTTTAGTCAGTAAGAGTCTGACAGACCCCGTCGCCCGCCCCAGGGCGGCGGACATCCATGAGGATTTTCCACCCCGGAAAAAAAAAAGACGCAGCATCACGGCTGAGGGTTGGAAGCCGCGGCGGGGGAGGAGTACCGGTATTGCGGTGCGCTGCTCTCCCTACCTTCCGCGCCCTTGACGGGGTCGCCACCGTCTGATGACGGACGCGGTGGGGCCGCAGGGGAAAAGGAGTGTTGGTATGACGTTGGCCGCTCTCCCTATCCTTTGCGGCCGAAAATTGGCAGGAGGCGGGGCCAATGACCTGACCCGTCGCAGGGGGACCAAGGGGCCCCAGACACGGGGTCGTCTGGCGCCCATGTGCTGGTTTGGTCCTTGGGGTGGTCACGGCGTGCTATGTGTTCTGGTGCGCCGGTGATGGGGAGTACTCCCCAGAGGAGGGTCCGGTGACGGACAGCCGCGGCGGGTTCACGGATGAGTGCTAAGGCGTGCCCGTGTTCCCGCCGTAAGCGGCAGAAGAGGACACCGTGGAGTTTTAGTGGGTTAGAGTCCCACATAACTGCACTATCTCCCCGTGGTAGTGCAGAATGCATGAGCATTTCTCCACGATAAAAAAAAAGGGTGCACTTTCCCGGAGATTGGCCTTCCCCCCGGACGTATCCATAAGGGAATTCCAGTCCACGGGCACACGGGGTGGTTTCCTGTCCAAGCACCCTGCATGGACTGACCTGAATGCATATTCATTAAGGCATTGCTTCAATGAGGAACGCTGAAGCAGTACCTACTATATATTCAGCAGCAGTGGCGTAACTACTAAGTTTCAAAGTGGTACAGTCAGTTCGTACTCGGGCACAGAGTCTGCTATGCCAACAATGCACCAATGAAAGGATTTCGGAATAACATATAATACTAAAAAGATTGCGCGGTCTGAGGGGCCCCGCGCGTCCAAAGTTTTTATACAGCTTTCCTCAACTCATGAAAAATATCTGGCTTATTAGCTAGATTTGTTCCCTACCTCGAATTAGTTTTGTTAGTTTTTACAAAAAAAACTAATCGAGGAACGGGGCTAAATGTATTGAGCTCGTTCCGGTCACTCTTATAACCCAGGTTATCTCAATTCTCTCGACCGTTGTCGCACACCCGAGCGTTTTTTTGTTATTCTTAAATGTCATTGAAAAATAATAAAACCTAAAAACAGCATAGCTAGATGTGGGAGAAACTTCTTGACCGTCTGGCCCATGTAGCCCCCCCAGAAATATTTCCTGGATCTGCCCCTTGTCTGTAGGTAGTATGTAGGACTTAGTATATGTATACAGTCACTATGATGACTTTGCTTACCAGGTTCATCAATATAGAAAGTCGAATTATACGAGTATGTATGAATAGACTCATCATATTGAATGTGTACCATGGCTAATTTATAGATGAAATAAATGGCTTTTTGGAATTGATAATCGAAATAATTACTAGAACTGCATTTCTACTAATATGAAATACAGTACAGTAATTTATGTAGTACAACAATTTATTTTACATTTATATTATAATTTATGCTCATGGATGATGTAGCTGACCTTAACGACAGCTTCTTCTCGTGCTCTTCTTCTACTAGTTTTGTTAGTGCGGACAGTGACTCTTCCTTACCACTTACCTTAAGAATTTTCATATAGCTCACATCAATGCTCAGAGTGTTCCTGGTCACTATTCTGACCTTCTGGCATCCTTTAGCAGTGCTCATCTGGATGCGCTCTTAATATCGGAATCATTTTTGAAGCCATCACTCCTCTCTACTCAGTACTCACTCCCCGGCTTCGTCTTGATACGCAACGATAGGACCGGCAAAGGTGGAGGAGGTGTTGCCATGTACCTGCGTGCTGATTTACCCTACAGGGTGGTCAGTTCATCTCCTTCACGGTATTCTGAGTCGGCTGAATACTTGTTTGTGGAGATTACTGTTCATCACACAAAAGTTTTGCTTGCAGTGCTCTACAGTCCTAATCTTCACATAGACTACTTCAATTCTCTCGACTCCACACTCAGTGATCTTTGCCCCATGTATGAGCACGTTATTTTAATGGGTGATTTTAATACCTGCTTGATTAAAAATGACACTCGATCCCTTAAACTCCTTTCACTCCTATCTTCTTTTAATCTTCAAGTTTTGCCTCTTTCTGCAACTCACTATTTTCCTAATAGTACACCCTCGTTTCTAGATCTTATGATTGTGTCCTCTCCTAGAAATGTTTCTTACCATGGTCAACTTACGGCTACATTTTCTTACCACGATCTAATTTACCTTTCGTATCGTATCCGTGTTCCCAAGCGTAAGCCCCAGCTTTTATATCTCCGTAACTACAAGGGCATAGATCTGAAAGCTTTGCAGCGTGATGCCGTCGATCTCGACTGGACCTCTCTGGTTGAGTTCGATGACATCGACGATAAGGTGAATTGTTTTAACGCAACCGTTCTCGAATTATATGATCAGCATGCCCCTATCCGACGTGTCAAAGTTAGACATAACCCTGCACCATGGATAACGCTACAAATTAAGGAGCGTATGGCTCGCAGGGATAAAGCTAAGAGCAGATATAAGCGCAGACTTTCAGAGCTGAATCTCTCTTACTACAAATCGTTACGCAATCGCTGCAGTCATCTGTGTCAAGATGCTAAGAGACGCTATTTCCATGACCAACTCAATAACCGCAGTTCTTCCGATGTATGGAAATTTCTCTAATCTGTAGGTATAGGCAAGTCACCTGCCAACCAGTGTAAGGATGTGAACCTCAATGATCTCAATAAGCATTTCTCACTCCTTCCCTTTTCTCTTGATCCGTCTGTCAAGGCCGC
This sequence comes from Apamea monoglypha, assembly GCA_911387795.2. Lineage (NCBI taxonomy): Eukaryota > Metazoa > Arthropoda > Insecta > Lepidoptera > Noctuidae > Apamea > Apamea monoglypha. The sequence continues at coordinate 11,252,568 of OU426918.1, forward strand.
GACACTGGAGAGTCTTGCTAGTTTGCCGTTACTACAATATTCTCACTTCGAACTTAAAGATGTTACTGAGGATGACGTTAAGAAGTCTATACTTGCGATCACTTCTTCAGCAGTTGGTAATGATAAGTTGTGTTCAAGAATGATAACTCTTATCCTTTCCTCATTACTTCCTGTTCTCACTCACATCTTCAATCACTCATTTTCCTCTTGCTCCTTTCCGTCAGTTTGGAAACAGGCTCACATAATACCTTTGCCTAAAACTAACAATCCTATTTTATTAACCCACTTTAGACCCATTTCTATTCTCCCATTTCTCTATAAAGTTTTTGAGCACATAGTTCATAGACAATTATCATTTTTCTTGGCGTCGAACTCGATAATATCCCCTTTTCAATCCGGTTTTCGCTCGGGTCACAGTACTGTAACCGCGCTTTTGAAGGTGACTGACGACATCCGCTGGGCAATGGAGAATAAGTTACTTACTGTTCTTGTACTGCTCGACTTTAGTAGCGCCTTCAACTCAGTGGATTTCGACATTTTACTAGGTTTCCTCAAATCTATCAATTTCTCTTCTTCCACTTTAGCCTGGTTCAGTTCTTACCTTCGAGGACGGTCTCAGTGTGTTCGCCTGGAGGACTCCTTATCTGATTGGTGTAGTCTCACGGAGGGTGTTCCTCAGGGTAGTGTTCTCTCTCCTCTTCTTTTTACAATTTTCATAAACTCTGTTACCACAGTAATCTCCTCTAGTTTCCATCTCTATGCAGATGACTTGCAGCTTTATCGAGATTTCACTGTAGCTAACGCGGGTTCTGCAATTGCTGCAGTGAATCGTGACCTGGCTTGCGTCAGCGTTTGGGCTAAGTCATTTGGTTTGCAGATTAACCCAAGTAAATCCCAGGCTATGATCATCGGCAGTAGATTCGTTCGCAATGTGGCTGATGTTACATCTCTCATGCCTTTATATCTCGACGGTGTTCGCATTGAGTATACTGAAACCGCTAAAGATCTGGGTGTAGTTATTGACTCCAATCTTTCGTGGCGTGCTCAGGTCAATGAGGTCAGCCGAAAGGTACATTTCTCCTTTCATTCGCTGAGATGCCTTCAGGGTCTTCTGCCCTTGAAGACTAAAATTTCTTTGGCACAAACACTTATTCAGCCGATCATAGATTATGCCGACGCCTGCTACCTGGATGCTACTGAGGAGCTATTAAACAAGCTTGAGCGCTTGCAAAACCTGTGCATTCGCTTTGTTTTCGGTCTTCGAAAGTATGACCATGTTTCACACCTTCGCAAGGAACTCAAGTGGCTCCCAATCCGCCTTCGTAGGAACACTCGGATTTTATGTCTACTCTTCAACATCTTACACAACCCGTCTTATCCTTCCTACCTGCGTGAGCGTTTTTCTTACGCTCGCTCTAGCGGTGCACCATGTAGATCTCACCTAAGATCTACACTTAAATCTCATCCTCATAAAACGAGCTACTACTCTTATTCCTTCTCTGTCCATGCTGTAAGATTGTGGAACTCACTTCCGCCTAGCATTCGTGATTTGCAAACTATTTCTCTATTTAAACGTAGATTAAAAGACCATTACCTTTCCTCTATACCGTGAGTATTTATATATATTTATATATATATATATATATATATATATATATATATATACGTTTATATATTTTTGGTTTATGTATTTATTTAAGTATACTTATGTATTTATTTATTTTTTGCTTTATATGTGTAGGTATATTTATATTTTAGTTTTAGACTTCACACATTTATATTTTTCTCTTCTTGTTCTCACACACTATTGTCTACATTTCTTTTTTACTTCTCCTTTCGCAGGTCTGCTGGAAGAAATTTCTTAAGAAATAAGCAGTACCTTTGTACTCATATTTTAAATGTCTTATCCTTATGTGTTTTACTGTGTGTACATAAATAATAAAATAAATAAATAAATAAATAAACACAGATCTGTTTCAAATTTAGGCTATTCCTAACTAAGTTAGGGTCCACTCTGCCCAACTGCGGCGGAGTAAATCAGCGACCGCCATATCCTGAAGTCCGCAATCCAATTATTGGAGATAGCAATAACCAACAACCAGAGGTATCTGAGTGTCTACGTCTTAATGTTACTACGTGTACCCACCACTACTACGTCGATCTTTACTTTTTATAGAAACCAAAAATGAAATCAATCAATCAATTAAAAACTTTATTTCGAACAAGAATCCATATGAGAGTTTGTTTCAATTTATAATAGTTGTATATCCGCACTATCCTAACTATTATGACCTCTAGCATTTAATTACATATTTTCGTTCTACTCACGTTCAACTCCGGGAACCCACCTGGAGGGGTTCACTCAAGTCGCATATGAGATGCCGGGAGCTCTCCCGGAGGGCTCATTATACAGGTAGTTGTTCCGGGTCTGGCTGTTTGTATATGTGAGTTTAAATGTTTGTAAACGCACCCACGATACAGGAGAAATTCCTATTGTGGGGCAACGTTTTTATTAAAAAAGAAAAAAAAAAAGGTAAATGCAGGTTGTTCTTAGCGAATACGGCATTACAAACTATAAAAATAAAATGACTTGTATATTTTAACAAGATTTGTTAGTATCCGCCTTGGTTTTGAAATCCAAGCAAATTTATTTCCAAAAAAATTTGGTGCTCCAGAAAAACCATTTTCACGGTTACAAATACTTTCACTTCACTTCACAAACTTGAGTTTAGCAATCAAGGCTTTTCAGGGTTCCGTGTCAAAATTGTTAAAAATAACACTTGTCTTGACTTCGTTTGTTAGTCTGTTCGTCTGTCACAGCTGCTTTTTTCAGAATTAATAATAATATAAATAATGCTTGTCCATCTACATAACAAATGTTTTTAGGGTTCCGTACCTCAAAAGGAAAAACGGAACCCTTATAAGATCACTTCGTTGTCCGTCTGTCTAACCGTCAGTCAAGAACCTTTTAAAATCAATCTTCTAAGTCAACGCAATTAAAATATACATATATGTTCCAAAATCAAAACCTACAAGGTACTTCCCGTTGACCTAGAATCATGAAATTTGGCAAGAAGCAATGTTACGTAGAACAAGTAAAGGAAAAAATCCAAAAACCGTAAATTTGTAGTTATATTAAAAAAAAACTATTTACATACCTACAAATTTGTACGGAGCCCTTGTTGCGTGAGTCCGACTTGCACTGGACCGGTATGGGGCCTAAACGGGGGTTTAATTTTAAAGTGAGGCAAATATGTAGGCCAAATGGGATACGGTATCACATGAAAGAGCATCATTTGCACTTTATAAATCTTATTTTTGACATAGTTTTTGACTTATGATAAAAAAAATCGTAAAAATACAACTAGAATTATCTTATAAAACATAACTTTAAGATACATAAATATAATATGTCATTTTATTTGCAGATTTATATGTAACTTAGTACGGCAAACAATATATTCTTATAAGTACCGTAGAGGCGGGTTACTTTGACTCTAGGGCATAACTTTGGCCCAAATCGAGAAAATGTTTGAAGTGCCCGCTGTGTCGCGACCACACAACCAAACATCGTAGTTCCTTCGGTAACTAACAGACGGCGATATAAACGCGTACTTGCGGAACTGTTTTACGGATTCGAGTGCACGTCGCTACATGCTCGCGCCATTTGAAGTTTTGACAGTAACACTGGCGTATTTTTCTGCTGCAAACTTTGATGTGTACAGCTAAATTTTGGTAAGTTTTCCGATTGGATTGTTATTTATTTTCGTAGGCATGTCTGTAGGAGTATAGCAATTGTTTTTTAAAGACGATTTACTTATGTTTTGGGACTTAAATTACAGATCTAGAAAATCGGTATACATTGACCGCCTTTTCGGGTAACTTTGGCCCCGCGGGCTAACGTAACTCTGCGATGTTTATTAGTGGAGAACTTTACATTTTTGATCAATTTGTTACAGAACTAAATACAGAGCGACATTCCTGCCATCCGTGTATAGACTGGCAGTCGTCGATATGTTGATTACACCCAGGCAGATTTAAACAAAATGTCTGGATGCAATCCAATCAAAAGTGCTCACACAAAGAGCGGCTGCAGATTTGATTAACATTCCTCGCAGCACTTTGAAAAATAATTTAACCCGGAAGCACCCTAACAAATCAGGTACACCTACAAAACATGCATGAAAAGAGGTAAGACGTACTGGCGGTGGCTCGCGATTAAAGATGAACAGCTTTATAGTTGGGAACACATGTAGTGTGTAAGATTGGACTTCCTAAATTTGAAAAAAGGGTTCTTTCTCTGTTCCAGAAATGAACGAGTGATAAGAAAATATTTTACAATAACGTTTGTATTATTAGATTAGATTGTGGTACAGACGCCAGCTGGTCAAGCTACCCGAAACTGTCAAATTTTCCCAACCAACCTTGAACCTTAATGCTATAACGATGAAGTTGAAAATCGATTAAAGAAATTTGACAGATTGTAGTAGCTTGATGTGCTGGCGTCTGTACTTAGAACGTTGATTCTCATACCTACATAAGACTGAAATTATAATTTTATAAAACTGAAAAGTATGATATGTTTGCGAATGTTACTGAATGTATCTAAGATCGTTACGTGATATTTTCTTACTGTAAATCTTTTTCAAATATATAATGTTGATTTTACATCGTGTTTTTATTTATTTCGAACTTTTTTCTTACATTAAACCTCTCCTGGATATTCAATATTACCGCCCTTGGTGGTTTCTTTGGCCACTGATAGCTGCAAGTGCGATTTTTCACCGACAAAGTTCATGGGGTTAAATTAACCCTTTTCTAAGAACAACTTTGGCCCAAACTTTAATTAAAAAAAAAAACATTTTACGCTTATCATATTTCCAAAATACACTACGCATCTTGTTGATTACATCCTTGAGCTTCTTTATAACATATAAGAACACTAACAAGATAACACCAATACAAACTACAGATCAAATTCATAAATTATTTGAAAAAAATAGCTAAAGTAACCCGCCTTTACGGTACATAGAATAAAGTAATTACGCAAAATATACAAAACAAACTTTTCACTTTAAAATAAGTGTATTGTAGAGTACTGTAGAGGTTTGTCCGCCGAAGGCAACCTCATATAGGTAATGCAGGCCGGCTATGATTCAGCGCGGGTTACATTCGAACGTTCAAGCTAATGTCACATATCTTCTATTAGGATTTTTGCTTAGAACAAAAGTGGTAATTTGGTCTAGAACATGTAAAGACGTGCTTATAATATCATCTTAAAAGAGTCTTATAGTTGTATGATTCCACGCGTTACCTCAGAGGGCTCTTCAAGCCCTCACAGTACCTACTGATATACTACGGATAAATACAAAATAATAAGGAGTACCAGATAACATAAGACAAAAAAGGGGAGGCTTCGTTATCGATCAGTTTACGGTAATTACCGGTTGTTAAACGTAAAATCATGTTTTTAATTATTAAACTAGCTTTATTCAATCATTTTACTGTCACTAAAATCAAATTCTGCAAGTGGCTTATCTTATTCAAATAATTGACATGAGTTTCCGAACTTAGAACAAGTATAAACATCTATAGGCACATTACGGATGCTTTAAGAAATAAGATATATGTACTTGTATGTATTTTGAAGAATATTCTGAATTATTTCCCCTGGTTTTAAAAATAAATGAATGATTTGATGAACAATGTACCTTTGTACTCATATTATAATTGTGTCATATCCCTATGTATTTTACTGTGTGTACAAAAATAGTAAAATAAATAAATGTCGGTAGGTAAGTACTTAACTTTGGATAGTCTCATCTCGGTGTGTCTAATATAGAAGAAGCATCGTAGTAGAAGTATCGAGGTACAATCCTACAGTAAGAATCGACTTATTGGTTATCCCGAGTAGGTGCATTTAGGGGTTTGTTGCCAGATAACTTACTTAAGCATCTATGGTCTGTTCCAAAACTATTCGATGAAAATGTAAACAAATGTATCGGAAAACGTACCAATATGCCAATTGTTACTTCCAAATTAAGTGCTTTGATTTGATTATTTGAATAATTAACACAAGCGCTTTTTGTAAATAATTTCATCACCACTGCTCTTAAAACGGTAAAGGAAAACACTGTGAGGGAACCGGCATGTCCTAGAACCAAATAATTGAAGACATGCGACATCTGCCAACCTGCATGGGCCCGCGTGGTGGATTACCGCCCAGTCCGAACAACTCGTAACCAGGCTAGCATCATGATGAAACTTACTACGGACCTACTTGATGAAAATAAGGTAACTTTTATAATAATTTAGGTCAAGTCCGTAATATGTTCTTATAACGTTTTTTAGTAAGGATTTAACGTTAGAAAACTCATAATTTTTAGCAATAAATGTATCTATAAAACCACTAGACCGGAATAAAATGTTCACGATTAATATCGCTGATAGGAACTGTTACTTCGGCTGACAGTGGTTGTTAATATTTGAAAGGGAATAGAAAACGAATTTTCTTAATATTCACGATTATTTTCATTAATTCTGTAGTGTTTCTTGGAATGGTTATTGATGTAAAATGTTACAGATTTTATGAACAAATGGGCTCCTTCATAGATTAGCTAATTGGTTTATACTAATTTGAAAATGGTTGGATCTACCAATAACCAGAGGTATCTGAGTGTCTACGTCATAATGTTACTACGTGTACTCATTACTATAACATCGATCCTTCTTTTTCATAGAAGCCAAAAATTAAATGAATAGTGGGTGCCCAATATAAATACGTAGATACCCTGTAGCTGTGGAAAAGTTTGTTTCAATTTATAATAGTTATATATCCGGACTATCCTAACTATTAGGACCTGTAGCATTTAATTACATACATTCTCTTGTATATAAAGCCACTTTGGAACACATCGAATACGACCACACATCCGGTCCTTGTAGAACAGGCCTTTAGATTGACGTATTTACACTTTGACTTCAACTGAAGGAACTGTGAATTAGTTGAGGTCTTAGAAGTTTGGAACACAAAGTTACGGAAGGGTTACGGAACCTTATAATAATGTAGTAAAAACATTTGACTCACCACCATATTATATTCATTGTTAAACAAACCAGGGTGTATAGTATTAGGTCAATAGAACCTAAAACTTTTGTAATAAACTTTGAAAGCGCTTTTGTTGCTTTTCAATCGAAATCTCATTGTTGTCTCATTGTATTGTTGGTCATAATGTCATTTGATTTAATCAAGTTATTAGGTAAATATGTGATTTATTTTAATTACGCGTAGCCACAAGGTTTGCGAGCCAAGAATAGGTTCTATTTCTTTTTCTTTAATAGAGAGAGCTCTACAGTTGTGAGGAAGCAGGTATTGTTGGTATAATCACTCCCTCAACATGTTGCACCTAATAACAGACATAGCTACTACCTATACAGGGTGGTAGGAACATCGACGCGCAACTTGATATCATGGACCTCCGTACATGATTCTGAACTGGAAAATAGCAATTAAAAAAAAAAATGCAATGCAATTTGCATACGACCGTATTTCGACCGCGTAGGTATTCACTTTTCTATGAAACAGTGGATTTTTTTTTTTGATAACGCTCGAAAAAATTCTCCGCAACTGTCTAGAATCATGTGCTGAATTTATGGTTACAGTTTGCGAGTCGCGCCACCCTATGTCGATTGTGATGTCAGTCAGGTACCCAATCATAATTGTTTTAAAATTGTTCTTTACATTAAACGTTAAAATGATAACATTATGAGAGAGAACAAAGAACATAACGCTGTTTGTGTAGGTCAAGAACTTATTACAATTTTAGATAAGGTAGGGATATGGATAGTACTTATGCCTACCTGACCTATATGAAAGTAAGAGTACCTAGTCAGTACCTGACTCACATTCTGCATCGAACATATTTTTCCTTCACTCTACGTGATACGAATAAATAAAAAATTAGGTACACACAGTTACAGCAAACTAGAAACATCTAAAATTAAGTCGTAGACTCGTAGCTCGGAGCTACGCGATTGCTACGAGCTCCGACCTACGAACTAATGTGGCCTCAGCAATACCAATAAATCGAATTTAAGTCAGCAATACTCGATTTTATTATGTCGAAAATTCAGTACTCGGGATTCTCGATAAAACCTACGAACAGTTGTTCCCAGGAGATTCGAGTTCCCAATGTAGGTATTGTAGAAATACTATCTACGTTTGAACGAGCCGTAATTGCGAAACTGTACGTATGTCTGCTAGAGTTACTGCGGCTACTGTGCCCTGCCAAACAAGAATTCGAATATATCTCTGGAGGGCGCCGACATGCAGACTAAATACGATAACGACGTGGTATTGTGTGAAAACATTGGAATTACTTCGAGTTTTGTAATTACGAGGACTGGGGTGACTTTCCTTTCTTTTTTTGTCCTGTCAAGAAGGCATTTGTCGAGAATAATAACCTACTATTACCTACTCAAAAAAACGTAAAGCGTAATGGCAAGGCCAAACTTCAGTTTCCAGAAATACTGTCTAGCTAGACTGATAAGTCGCTGAATCATCGCAATTGGCATTAATTAACACAGTTCTGGTTCGTCAATCATCTAAAAATAGAGAATGTGCCGTTATCAATAAGGTAGGAGTTATTTTTATCAACTCTCTAACAGATTGGTCCATGAGAGTATTATCGTGATGGAGCTCACAATAATCTGACATTGATAAATGTATGACTTTATCATTATCCGAGCGAGTGACTCGTGTGGGGAACCTACCGTCAGTCGGTAGGGTAGTTAGTCAAAAGGATTTATGTAACCCATGGAAATGACATGACCTCATTATAATAATAATAATAATAATAATATTTATTTGCTTAAAACACGGTATAAAAAGGTTTTACAATACAATGTGTGATCATACATGTTTTGCTTATAATTAAAGCATGCAAAGTTGTGCTGTCAACGTTAGTGTTCTAAAAACTCCTTAATACTATAAAAATTATTATCATTCAACCAGTTATACAATTAAATTTTAAATAGCCTACAATTCAATACTTTTAATGTCTTTGGTAAATTATTAAATATACGTACACACATAGCTACACAATTTTTATTATATTTTGCATACCTAGGCCGCTCGTCTAGTACAAGTGTGTATTGGTCACGCCGACTTCGTGAACATACCTCTTCTGCTGTTTTAAACAATTCTTTGTGTTTCTTTACAAACATACACACCTCATATATATATAATGACGGTAGCGGTAGCAAACCAAGCATTTTAAATATTGGCTTACATGATTCATCGGACGGAATCCCGTATAAGGCCCGTATACATTTTTTCTGGGAAATAAATGCTCTATTGTGGTCTGTACTATTTCCCCATTTTATTAGTCCATACCGCAACGAGGACTCAACGTATGCTCGATATGACATTACGGCCGTTTTTGTATTTGTTACCTTTTTTATTTGCCTAAGGGCATATACAAATTTATTTGTTTTCTTACATACATGCTCAACCTGCGCCTTCCAGTCTAAATGTTCGTCTATCACTACACCTAAAAACTTATTTTGTGTTACATGCTTGATTTTTGGTATGTCCATTTCAAAATTAAATGTATTATTATATTTTTTGTTAAATTGTAAGTATACAGATTTATCAAGATTAATAGATAGATTATTATTATTTAGCCAATTAATTAGAATGTCAATTGTATTATTTATGTCAGTTTCATGGTCGGTAATTGAATTATATTTTTTGTCAGTAGTTACAATTATGGAAATGTCATCCGCAAAAAGAAAACATTTGTGATTAGTCATATCAACTATATCATTTATGTAAGGTAGAAATAAGATGGGGCCCACTATGCTACCCTGAGGCACACCGCGTTTCACATATTGATATTCAGACGTATGCAGTATCATGTCACTATTTGCGTCCAGTTTGGTAACCGCAACACACTGTTGTCTGTCAGTTAGGTACGACGATATCCATTGAAGTGGCAGCCCTCTGATTCCCAGAGCTTCCAATTTTTGTAATAAATTGGCGTGTGTAACTAGATCGAACGCCTTCGATAAGTCAAAGAATAGTCCCGTCACCAACCGGTTATTGTTTAGGTTGTTCAGTACTGTTCTTAAGAGTGAGAATATGGCTAACGTTGTGGATTTACCTTTTTGAAATCCAAATTGCTGTTTTCTTATAATGTTAAATTTCTCGCAGTAATTTATTAATCTATCATGCATACATTTCTCGCATATTTTTGAGATTATGGGTATTAATGTTATAGGGCGATAATTGTTCATATCACCTTTATCACCCTTTTTGAACAATGGTTTAACAATGGATAATTTTAACGCTTTTGGGAATACTCCTTGTAAAAAAGACAAATTGATCAAATATGTTAACACTTTACTTATTTCATTGGTACATGTCTTAATAATTTTGGTGTTTAGTTCATCGTAGCCTTCAGAGTTTGTATTGTTCAATGATAAAATCTGTTGCCTTACCTCACTTTCTGACACAGGAGTGAGGAACATCGAGTTAGCAATTACGTTTTCATTGACAGAACTATTTATTTGATCTTGTGTAGGGATACCGTTTATGAAATGATTGTTGAAGGCAGTGGTTATTTCCGCTGGTTCTGTGAGTATAGTGCTATCAACTTGTAAATATTCGATATTGTCTTTAGGGTCCATATTGTGTATTTCGTTTTTTATAACTGACCAAGTGGCTTTACATTTGTTTTTGTTGTTGCTAATATACCTGATGTTAGCATTCCGTTTAGAATTATATATGCATTTTTGCAATAGTTTAGAATACGCGATGTATTTGGTCTTGTTGGTTCTGTTTTTGTTTTTGTAGTATTGATATCGTAAGGAACGTTTAGTTTTAGAGCATAGTTTAAGACCTCTAGTTATCCACGTTTGTTTACTTTTATTGTTTGCATTTACTTTAACTCTTACTTTAGGAAAACAGAGATTGTAAAATAAACATATTAGTTCATGGAAACTATTGAATGCCGCATTTGCATCGTTTTCCATGTATACATCTGTCCAAGATAGGTTTTGCAAACATTCTCTAAATTTAAGCGTATTATTTAAACTGTAATCTCTTTTGTAGATGTGATATATTGCGGTTCTTGATTGAAATCGCAAAGGAAAGCTTAGCATTTGCGCTGTGTCGTGATCAGAGAGATGAAGTGGTAGGACGTTGGCGATTGCGTCAGGTATATTACTTAATATATGATCTATACAAGAAAATTTGCGAGTGGCTACGTTAATATGAATCTTCAAATTGTTTGTGTGTGCTAGGTCTTGAAATTCTTGGGTGATTTTGCCCTTTTTTAAGGTATTTATATTAAAGTCACCTGTTAAAACTATCCGCGTTTTCGACTTGTATTTCTTGAATAAATGTTGAAGGATACTGTCTAATTTAGTTAAAAATTGGTTAGGGTCAGACTGAGGTGTTCTGTATAAACAAATAATTACTAAATTCTCATATGCTAACTCTATTCCGCATGCCTCGAAAGTATTTACCGATGCATACGTTTTTACAAATGCTAGTTCTTTAAAACTTATACCCTTTTTAATCAGTATGCAAGTGCCACCTCGATTTTTTTCCCTGCAAAAATTTGCTGCCATTTCGTAATCGGATAACTTGAGATAGTTCTCATATCCTTTTTTGATAAATGTTTCGGAGAGGCAGATTACTTGCGGATCATTCTTTAGGTCTCTCATCTCCCGTAGTGTTAATTCTAGAAGTTCTTGTTTTGATAGTACGCTCGCAATATTTTGATGGAGTATCCTAAACTTGTGTGATATAGGTGCTGTGTTTTTAGGTACGAAAAAAAGTATCTTTTTTTGCAACCGAAGGGAAGTAATAAGGCATAGTACCTTTTTTGGGGTTTTTAGAAGCAGTACTAGTAAGATTATTTACTCTAAGTTCTCTGCTGTTGCTACTTTTGAAATAAAAAGGGATGGTCCCTTTTTTGGGCTCGTTTACCGTTGTTTTTGGCAAATTGCTTAGTTTGCTCCTGGCAAGGTGCTTCCTGATCTCGACTGGATTTATAAATTTTTTGTCGTAATCTTCACAATCTATTAGGTAATTAATTGATTTACAAATATCAGGCAAGTTACAATATTTGCTATGCGTAAATTTACAATTTTTGTAGTATTTGCAAATGTTTTTCATACTATTGTTCAATTTACTGACATTTAGGTTGTCGTTTTCCAACACATTTAAAACAATGATACTATTTTTATAAAATGCCTTTAGTACACTTTTAAGTTGGGATAATACATGTCCGACGATACGGTCATTTTCACCCAAACATATTACTATTTTGTCTTCTGGTCGGAGGTTAAGCTTAGTACAGCACTTTACTATTTTGTCACTATATGCATAAGGCATCGTTTGGGCAACGACACCATACTTTTCATATTGTGTAGACCTTCTTGAATGAAGTAGGGCAGCAGCCAGGCCTACGCATTGTTGGGCGCCGAAGATAGCTATTGTTTTCCCAAATGAGCGCTGTTGTAGATCTGAGGTAAAGTCTTTGGTTGAATGATGGGTTTCCGTAGATAAAGTCAGTTGTTGTTTTGGTGTAGCCCTGAGAGATTGCTCCAGTACTTGCATTTGTGTATATAGAGTTTTGATCTCATCTTCAGCATTTTGAAGTTCTTTTTGTAAGATAATGATTTTTCCTTGCAAATGTGAATGAGTAGCGTCGGTATTGCAGTCAGCATTTGCTGTGAATATCGGCGAGGAAGGTGTAGATGACACGTTTTGACTGAAACGAGAATGTCTTTTCTTTTTAGAAGTGTTTATAGGGGTGTTTTCTGTGATTGTTGAAGAATGACATAGCGACTTCAGTATTTTAATTTCTGTAGTCAACTTGTTCACTTGTTTATTTAAATCATTTTTTTCCAATATTGTGTTTTCCAACTCATTTTCCGTACTTTCTAACTTTATAGTCAGCTGGTCTATGGTATCTTGCATTTCCGATAACGTTGATAAATTAGTCGCGGTACCGTCTACACTTTTTGAGAGTTTATTTGGTGAGGTGTCCGTTTCGTATGAAGTATCATAGTCGGTGAGTATGTGGGAATCCGGTGTAGGAGGTGATCGTATTTGTTTCTTTGTATATGTTTCCGGGGGCAACTCTTTGGTAGGAAACGCCGACTTTTTCCGCATTGTTATGTTAGATGTATCTTTAGAAGTAGTGGCCATTTTTCTAATACACATCTTGCAGCGCCATCTGCTTTTGGAGTCCTGGTTCATTAATCGGTATGTTTGTTCCGGATAACCATCGCAGTCTGGTTCATATCTATTTTTGCAAACACAGCATATCGCAGTTTTTTTTATGTCCACCTTCTTTTTACATGTAAAACACACTACGAGTGCTGGCATCTTGCGGCCACTATTGGTAGTATAGCATTGTTGTGCGTTGGGTTGCACTGATGAGTTATCCCACAGATTTATAAACCAAAGGGAGATATGGTGTGGCTGCCCAACTGTTCGAGTCCGGCTGTCGCCTTCGACTACATATGCACTACAATACGAACACGTGCTCACTCACACTATAACAGTCATCACACTCAACGCGAGCCAATCGCGTAACGCAGATCGCAACGTTGAGACACACAACTACATTGACAATTCTTATTGACAAATCAACGGCGCCCGCGTTTGTTTCTGTTTAGTGCATACATTGTTCGCACGCGCCACGCCCCCTTGGCATATCTCCCTTTAGTTTATAAATCTGTGAGTTATCCCATGAACTCCGGTTCTCGCTATGATCCTTTTCATTTGGTTTTCAACTTTGGTGATTTGAAAGCACTTAACTGGATTCCCGTATGCATTTGAGACGGAATCCTGAGAAAATTTTGATAGTGAATGGGAATGGCCAGATATGTCCGGCGGCCAGCCGTGTCGAATATGTTTCAGGCTTACGATTTAACTTGTAGCTTTCCATGTTTGTTTTAGAAGGCAGGTCACTTGCTCGGTGTCTATGCATGTAAAGCCATAATATAATGAATGATGAAATGAAAATGAAAAAGCCATAATGCTGTCACATCACCAACCGAGTTAAGACTGAACTTCAAGAGTGCGCAAAACATCTCAAGTAAATAAACGTCTTCAACCGAAAGCCTAATTGGTACCTAAAGTGCTTTCAGTTGATTTTCTTTGACCATTAATATTTTAGCCGATTTTTGTTTACATTTTCTGATATTGTTTATATGACAAGTGTAAATATCGCTAGGAGGGGTTTACATCGGCGTCGAGACGACGATGAAGTACTTGGGTCTCGTCCTCGACAGCCGGTGGAACTTCGTCGAGCACTTCCGATGTTTGGCCCCCAAACTGGAACGGGCTGGGGCCGCCTTCAAGCGGCTCTTGCCCAACTTTAGGGGGCCAAACGCCTCCTGCCGGAGGCTTTACGCGGGGGTCGTGCGGTCCGTGGCCCTATACGGGGCCCCGGTGTGGGCGCGTTCACTGCGGCGGCGAGCCGCCCACTAGCTGAACGCGCCCCAGAAGGTGGTAGCCGTAAGGCTCATCCGGGGCTACCGCACGATCTCGGGCGAGGCGGCAAGCCTCCTTGCCGGACTGCCGCCATGGGATCTGGAGGCGATAGTCCTCGCGCGCCTGTATGAGTGGCGCGCGGAGGCACTACGCCGGGGGGAAAGTCCGCTCCCGCGGCAAATTGCGGCGGAGCGGACGGATCTCCGGCTCGATCTCATGGCGACATGGAAAGAGCGACTGTCGCAACCCAGCGCAGGGCACGCCGCGATAGCGGCGATAAGACCCCTCTTTGAGGAGTGGCTAGAGGCGCCACGGCGCCCTCACCTACCGCCTGACGCAGGTCCTCACCGGACACGGAAGTTTCGGGAGGTTCCTGCACATCATTAGGCGGAAGGAAACGCCCGGGTGTCACCATTGCCAGGATCGCCCAGAGGACACGGTGGAGCACACGGTGGAGGTCTGCCCCGCTTGGGCGGAGCACCGCCGTGTCCTCGTAGAGGCGATCGGCAGCGGCGGCGGCCTCTCGCGCCCGGCCCTGGTGCAAGCCATGGTCCGGGGCGAGAGGGAGTGGGAGGCAGTCGCCTCCTTCTGCGAAGCAGTCATGCTAGCGAAGGAGGTGGCGGGACAGATGAGGGAGAGAGCCTCCCGTCCCAGCCGCCGCGGGAGACGCTCCGGGCGTCGGGAGCCGCGTGACGACTCCCGGCCACCGTAGGCGCGGGCCTGCGGGCGGAGAGCAATGGGTAGCTCACCGCCCGATCAGGACCAGGCCCGTTCCGGATGGCGCGTAAGTTTTCCACGCGCGCCTCAAAGAGATGTCAGCATAATTTGAGGGGCCCCTTAGGGCCGAAGCCTGCCAGGTCAGCGGGATTGTCCGAAAGGGTTACCGCTACGCCGGAACATAAAGGGCGAAGGAAGGAACATGGGTGGGTTTTAGTCAGTAAGAGTCTGACACTCCCTTCCGCTCCACCCAGAGCGGGAGGGGGTCATTTGATGATTTCCCACCAGAAAAAAAAAAGTGTAAATATCGCCGCCAAAAAATAGATGACTTTGCACTTTGAACTTTTAACGCCTCTCTGAGGTAAAGCAGTTGTGGTTCAGTGATAACGGCCCTGATTTACGGGTTGTGTATCGTGGGTTCAAACCCAAGCGGGCACTTTACTTTGTATAAATTATTTCAGCACCACTGCTTTCAAAACGGTGAAGGAAAACATCGTGAGGTAACCGGCATGTCCTAGAATCAAAAATTCGAAAACATGACATCCGCTAACTCGCACTGGGCCCGCGCGGTGGATTATGGCCCACTCCCTCCCTCTCACACACAGGAGGTGTTTCCATGCAGTGGAATCATTATAAGCTAATTATAAACTGAGCTAAATAAGTAATTATACGACGCTGTGAATCTAAACGCGCTTTGTTATCGAAATTGAATTTATGCAAAGCTCATTAACAGCGGAAGAGCAAATATTTAAGTAGGTACAAATCCAAACAGGAGGCAAATATGAAATTCAATAATTACCAAACATTTGGGCCCGAATGTCGTATTATGAAATCGTTCAAATATTCGGTCGGGTGTCGGATAGGTACTCGATTATTGTTGTCATGGCTTATCTTGACACGCTTGTAATTGTAGCGATATTGTGCGGCATTGTGTACCTTAAAGCAATTAATTTGGGAATGTTAATGGTTTCCGGTGACAATGTAGCTAGATATCTGATTATCTTCGAACATTGACGATATTGATTCCACTGCCTATTTGGCGGTAGTTAATGGTGTCCTTAACTAACTAATCAAATTCAGCGTAAGCGTATCCAATTTCGCTGCGGTCGGCTTGCAGCTTTACCTACAGGTATGTACAGATTTATTCAGATAGGTGTGTTCTCAAATTATTACCGCAAAATACATAGACTGCAATCTGTTCAATAATGTGTTCAAAATGCGAATGTTCAAACACCTAGTGTCGAATGTTTCTGCACAAAAAGATTAAAGTTTGGAATAATCGTAGAAAGCTTTTTGCTGTGGGGTATTGAAATAGTGAGTTGCTGTTGGCTGACCACGGCCAGGGTTACCCTCAACTCGAATGTTTTCACTTCCAGGTTAATTAAACTGAGTTTTGCAACTTTATGTAGTAAAATAGGTAAACAGTTCTTGGCAGTTCTGATATATGTTCGACAGAGTGACTCCGTTCGTATATTTAAGTATGAGCTGGCAATGTCCCAGTTCCCGTTTATGTATTAGCTACTGTGACTATGTAGTGGGACTTCTGTAGTTAAATATAGTAGTAGTAGTATCAAGTTATGTACATAATTAAGTAGGTACTTAATTATGTACATTACGAATCTACCTACATAGGTCGGGAACCTACACACATCAAGTGTCTAGGGATCAAGTACGTTTTAGAGTATCGCCGCAATTGAGGATTATTATATTAACTTTTTTGTATCGTTATTGATTCTTTTTAATTAATTTCACTATTTGAATAAAGACATTTCTTTTAATTTTGATTCAAAATAGAAAATTAACTGTCAATCAGGATTCCTATAAAAGCGTGTAATAGCGTTTTTATAAAACCATTACAAATTCTGCATCGGAACTGAAAAAAAATGCATTGATATGGAGCGACGACATCATTTGACACGAGAAGATATGATGAGAGCCGTTGGAATGTTGCAAGCTGGTTCCAGGCAACATACTATGCCTGTCGCTCTTAGCACTGCACAGAGCGTCATAAACCGCCTCTGGACACGCTATCGTATCACGGGCAGCGTGGCCGAGCTACATGGAGGACGATCTCGCATCACCACTCGCAGACAGGACCGGTACATCCAAAATACTGCTCTACGGAATCGTACCATGACCACCATGATGTTGGCTACGAGGCTCCACAGCTCTTCAGGCTTGCTAATAAGCGACCAAATCATCCGAAATCGTTTACGTGAATTGGGTCTGCGTTCCCGAAGGCCGCTGAGAGTTCCACCTATAACACCCCGCAATCCTAGGGCCCGTTTAAAACGGGCTCGCGAAGTCGCGAACACAGAAATTGGGAGGAAGAATACTGGCGTTGTGTTTGCTTTTCCGATGAATCTCGTTTCGGTATGAGGCCGAATACAAGACGTACTCGAGTTTGAAGGACCTCTGGACGTCAAGAACGTTTGAAATGTTGTCAGGAAGCTCATTTATATGAAGGGGGACCAATAATGGTTTGGGCCGGTATTTGGAACGGTGGAATAACCGATCTCATTTGGATTAGGGGAAAGCCGGTTGGGTGATTCTTTTCGACTAATGCACGATAATGCACGTCCACACTCGTCTAGAATCGTAACACGCACTCTTGCCGATGCTCGCATCAACGTTCTGCCGTGGCCTGCTGAGTCGCCAGTCCTCAACCTAATTGAGTACGCATGGGATATGCTCCAAAGAGCTCTGCCGA
Organism: Apamea monoglypha; assembly: GCA_911387795.2. Lineage (NCBI taxonomy): Eukaryota > Metazoa > Arthropoda > Insecta > Lepidoptera > Noctuidae > Apamea > Apamea monoglypha. The sequence continues at coordinate 11,270,510 of OU426918.1, forward strand.
GTATGGATGCCGTGCATACCCCACAACAACTTTTTGACTTGTTAGAAAGAACGTGGGCGGCCATTTCTCAAAGTCATTTTGATGAACTGATTTTAAGCATGCCAAATCGCTGTGATTGTGTGATTCGTGTCGATGGTGGAAACACAGATTATTATTTTTTTTCTTTACAGTAAAAATTTTAAAAATCCCCATTTTTGCCTTTTTTGCCATTTAATTGACGATATTAACAACAATATCCCACAATTTGCAAAAATTGCAATTTTTCTTAATTTATACAAAATATAGGGATAAGTTGTTAACTTAAATATAGGAATTAAATTAAGAAGCCAGTCTGGAAGACTAGATTTGGTAAATATTAATTGGATAATTTTTTATAGTTAAAAATGTACTTGATACCTAGACACTTTTGATGTGTGTATTATTAATATCAAAGTAATGAAATGTTAGATTAAGTAAGTAGGTACCTACCTACTTACTTAATCTAACATTTCATCGACCTCGATTGGTATATACCTACTAGCTTGTTAACGCCCAATGAAATACTGTTCAGTGTTAATAACACAATACAAACAAAACTATTTTCTCGGATTCTGAGCACATGCTTTGCTCGGGATCATAAATACATACCTACAACTTTTTAAGAACACAAAACTGAACAAGTAACTGTACTTTAAAACTAATAAGTTTTTGAAAGTTTTATGCCTATACTGAAAGACTCAAGATTTCAGGGATATATAATAAAGACACCTTACCAGTAGATTTAGTCCTTCAGCTTCAAACTTTCAAGAAACTCGAAGAAAGAGGTACCTAAGTTTGTCGATGTTTTTGTGAGATGAGAAAATAAAGTCGTGTAAGTAGGATAATTTTCAAAAGGCTTTAAGCGGTTCATGAATCTTAAACCGCTGAATAAATAATATCCTGGCTTTAAACTTCGAGATTTCATAGTAGTTGGTAATCAAACGTTGGGCTTTTTAAAATGAGATAAAAACCTATTATAAAAAAATCTTAAATAAATAACGGATGAAAACCGCATCAAAGTCCATTGTGTAATTTACAATTGCTAAACAGGCAGATTTGTAACATCTGTAGTTGCATGGCATTTGTAATTCAAAAAAGAGAGGGAAGCGCCACGCCAGCCCGCGAAATTTAAATTTTCTTACGTTTTTTTGCAATTCACAAGTCAGTTTTAACAGTAGGTACCCATGTGTCTATATTCAAGTGTTGTTAACCAATTTTGTTAAGAATTTTTACGCGACCAGTGAGGAAAGACAAGTATTGTGTATCCTTCCATTATCCAAAGAATGTGGTTCCTCACAGTCCCAGTGTTCGATCTGTCGTTTTATACAACAAGTTGCCAATAGAATTTTATTCGAAAGCATAAGAAAGAAGAAAGAAAGAAAATACAAAAAAAAAACAATAACAAATGGTTGACATGCGTCACATCCACGCAAAACGGCTATCGCTCAGCATTATGCTGCGACCCTATGCAAGACAGAGCCCCAGCGCTGCCTGGTTTTCAGCGACAGCCAGACGCCGTCGTTCGGGTGCAGCAAACAATTATTCATCAACAAGTATTAAAACAATTATTTTTATTTTTAAAGCAGCATAAACAGCATAAATTTATTTTAAAACAAATTAAAGACATTTATTGAGGAAGAGCTATTACAGTATCGATGAGTTCGTAGATGACATGTTTTGTGAATTATTATTTGTGTTCAATGATTTTTTTTATTTTTTCTAGATACTGGGTATATTTAATTTACTATTTTTATTAAAAAATATTGTTACTGAATTATTGACATAAGTGATATTCATACATTTTAAATGCGTAATAAATTTTAAATATATTATTATGGAATATTACTATTATGAAATAAATGACTTATAACTGAATTAGTTTATTTTATTAATCAAGATAATATCTACATAATATAAGCTAACATTTAAAATAATAACATGTACTTGTATAATTATATGTATATGAAAAAAGAAGCAAAATTATCATAGGGCATCAAAAAATTCATCTACATCGCTGTCAATAGTTGGTTAATTTGGACGGCACGGTTGGCGCAGTGGTTAAGCGATTGACTGCTGCGCTGGGTGTCGCGGGTTCGATTCCCGCACGGAACAAATATTTGTATGACCTACAAGTAGTTTTTCTGGGTCTGGCTGTTTGTGTGAGTGTGGTCTGGCTGTCTGGCTGTTTGTGTGATGTGAGTTTAAATGTTTGTAAACGCACCCACGATACAGGAGAAATTCCTAGTGTGGTTGCCCCAAACTAGGAATTTCTCTGTTTAAAAAAAAAAAAAACAAGAAACGAGAAAACAAGAATAGGAACAGTGCCCAAATGGCTGGCAGCGTTGCCACGTAGTATGGCGATGCTAATTTCTTATAATTATGTCTTAAAATTTTCTGACGTAGCAGACGTGGACAGATATTGTAAACATCCATAGAGGAACAACAATGAAGAACGGGGTGAAATTTGATCAGCAGAGGGACACAATCATTGGCGTTTGATTGATGGCTAAAGTTGCCTTATGTGCGCAGGCCTGCGGGCGGAGAGCAATGGGTAGCTCACCGTCCGATCAGGACCAGGCCCGTGCCGGACGGCGCGTAAGTGTTCCACGCGCGCCTCAAAGAGTTGTTTGCATAATTTGAGGGGCCCCTTAGGGCCGAAGCCTGCCGGGTCAGCGGGATTGTCCGAAAGGGTTACCGCTACCCCGGAACATAAAGGGCAAAGGAAGGAACATGGGTGGGTTTTAGTCAGTAAGAGTCTGACACTCCCTTCCGCTCCACCCAGAGCGGGAGGGGTCATTTGATGATTTCCCATCCGGAAAAAAAAAGTTGCCTAAGGTGGTACGAGCCTACACGTGGCCCGTTTAGGATCAGTCGACCGCAAGTCGGTGGTTATACTTTGATCCGGCCTAGCGTAGCACGGAGTCACTCAATACAAGCTGTTTTTTTTTTTAATTTTTAATTTATTTATTCTAAATCTGTATAACAATAACATATAAAAATATAAAACATCTGCCAAACTGCAAAACAGTTTGTCGACAGTTGTTCTCGTTTCACAATATCATTATAACAAATTTCGATTTTTACTATAAACCAACATGTAAAATATGTATAAAAAAGGGAAGTGAGTTTACAGAAATAAACACATTTTACACCTATGGAAAATTGCTATTGTCCATAGGTACAAAATTAGCTATGAGCACAATTAGAGGTAATGTTTTTAAGAACATTTTTAAGCTGGTTGCTGGTTGGTTGGTTGATTGGTTGGTGGCTGGTTTGACATGCGATATCAGCTGTGAGGGTAGCTTATTCAATAACGACGGTATGTGCCACATATTTTCTTGTGCGCTTACCAAAGTAATTTGTGACTTTAGGAACAACAAGTGTCATCTTTTTAGATAAACGAGTTGGGTACATATGCCCACTTTCCTCCTTGTGATATTCATTATTAAATGGTTCAGTCAAGATATTTAGTGCACTTTTGATATGAACCGGAAGTACTTTACCAATTTTAAACAGTTTTTCATAGTTTTTATTTAAGATTCAGATTCAGATTGAAAGTGTGTTACGCAAACCGAAACAGTTACGCTTTGCTGTCAATGGCAGGGTCGAGAGTATTATTTTGAGATTGACAAATCGGATGCAGAGCCTCATTCATTAGCGTTCAGATAATACTGAAGTGCAGCTGAGCATTTGGTAGGTTTAGTTTATGCTGTGCGGTCACGACAACAGACCGGATGGTGTCGGGGCTCACCCATTTTTTGCAGCACTACGTGTCACGGGTTCGATTTACATGCTGAACAAATATTTGTGTAACCTGCAGATCTTTTATTCAGGCTCTTTGTGTTACCGATGTAGCACACATCCGTTGTGTGAAGCAACTTTTAATAAAATATAAAAATGTCTGTGTTAGTCCTCTGCTGCAGGCAACAACAAAAAAGAGCGGCAAAAAAGACCTCCGTATCATACACTTCCGTAGGCGGCGCGCGTCGTCCAAACTTGGTCCGAGTGATCCGAATGACCACGAAAGGGATTTTCCAAAAGTTTGACGGGTCAATGCACAAACATTTTAAGAATGAAATCAACTATGTTTTGGATTGATTCGGGGACGAAGAGGACGAACGAAGCTGAAAGAAAATCTGTTAGTGTATACAGAGTCGTGACTAGGTTATCGCGTTATTTATTAGTACAGCAGTTATTACAAGTTGTTGTTAATCTGTTAAAATAAACAATTATACTAATAAAAAAGAAAACTGAATTTTTCAAACTAAATAAATAGCTTTTACCACCCATTCGGGGCGAAAGCATCAACAATCCAAAACAAGCTTTCTTTTTTATTGTTACCAAACAATCACAAATTAACTTTAATGTTGTTAAAAACTCAAACGAAAAAAAGGTCCCACGTCTAGAATGTTAATTGTTATTAATTATTTTTATTGTGTACCTATGTTTAAAAGAGAATATATTTATGTGTAGAATACGTGGTTTCATTTAATATATCTAATTGCCACACTGTTTAATGTAGGTAAGTATGATTTAGCAGTTTGCAAATACAGGGCCCTAATAACACCATTTATGGAATTTTTAACGCAGTTGTAATAATTTTTTTGATATTTTGTTCGAAATTGCACATCATAGATTCGCCACGCAACCTAAGGTAGGTACTGAACTGGTAACCGAGCATTCGTTTGATGTAGATAAATCTGAAACGAGCTTTGATGTGGAAAACCGATAATGTTAACCGGGAAGTACTAATCTTTAACATTTGAAATAAAACGGACCCTTAAAACATTTAATTTGATTATTTATTTACTAGCTGCACCCCGCGGTTTTACATCTTAAGTATCGATCCCGTGGGAATATCGAGTTAAAAAGTATCATATATGTTAATCCTAGTTATAAATCATCTGTGTGCCAAATTTCATCCAAATCCGTTCAGTAGTTTTTGCGTGAAAGAGTAACAAACATTCATCCATCCATATAAACTTTCACGTTTATAATATTATTAGTAGGAAGTAGGATTTTCCCAAAAATAATACAACGGGTTACACATACTTATAGGCTACTACTTGGGAGTATATAACATGGAAGCATCTGTAGCTGAACTAGGACGAGTCCTGTACCTCGTAGATTAGTCTACGTACCCTAGAAGACTCTTTATTACTTTTCATGATTACTCGTGTGTATGTATGTACTGTATGTCCGTCTATAACAGCCAATTTGCTACGAATCTAATGAACCGATTGAGTTGAAATGAAAAGGGACGTGTAACGTAAATAAATGAATTTTTAATACGGAGGTCACTTTTGGGCGCCGAATAAGGAAATTAAAAAAGTTTTGTATACTGTTCCATGGGATATCAAATGAAAGTACTGTGTACCCGGTAGTCGTGGCCCGGAATGTTATTACATCATATATTTCATGTATAAACCATCTTTTTGTAACATATGTTTATTTTATTTCATATTTTGATTGTGTTTTTATTTATGTCTAATCGTATGCTGCACTGGTTGACGTCATCACGTCAACCAATTGCTGAGCGATGGCCGTTTTGCGTGGATGTGACGCATGTTTTCCCCCAACTTGTTATTTTTTTTGGTGTTTGTGTTCTTTTTATGCGTCATGTTTGCCGCAAATAAATGTATTTTCTTTCTTTTCTTTTTCTTTCTGTGAGGGTCTCAAATATATTATGAAAAAAAAAATTGTTTTAAAGTTATTTTTAGAAAATAGGAGAACATCACTATCTTTTCTTTTTACCACTTATCTCCGAAACTATTGAGCCCAAAAAAAAAAAAAATGAACCGGACCTTAGTTCTAAACTTGCAGATTACAGAAAACATTTAAAAAGTCCATGGTCTTAAAATAACATGGTAAATCTCTTAATATTGGGCGTATAAATTTACATTTGCATTTGGAATGTATGGGAGAACATGTTTTTCAATTACAATGTTAAGATTGTTCTCGGGATAAATTCATACCAACTACTCCTTCATTTTTGCTGGTTTTTTACTCAAATCTTTCTATCCTAATTTTGTTGGTCCATAAAGGTTGATGTTGGCTTACCAAGTTATTTATTATGACGGATAAATATAAAACATAATATTTCATTCCAGTTAACAGCAGTAATTTATCTAAATAACAGTCTTTATCATAGAAATATAAAGGTGTTTTTTCGTGGCATTGATTTCACTACCGGTCCATTTATATAACTTTTAGAAACGTATTTCTACTGGCATTTATATTAAATTTCTACCTACCCTAAACCTTCTTTGAATAAATATTGCCATTCTACCGTACCGTGACTTAATAAGCTAAACCACACTCGTATTTAACCCACATATGTTTAGCTAACTACCTACCTAATTTTCCTTCCCGTAGCATTTGTTTTCCACCTTAACCAATCATCTACTTTAATATTCCAAACGCATTTCGCGCCCTTTACCTGCTAGTTAATTCCATTACATTCTTCAAATTTTCTTGCCAAGTTTCACATTGGATGAAATGATTCCAAAGATATCAGTGGGTCAAGCCGGTTTGCTTACACGGGTCGAAAATCTGATTGAACTTCCTAAACCAGTCATCTAGATGAACGATTCACTAGTCCCTCTGAACTTTATATGGACCTATGAATACAACAATACTTTAACAGTACAGTAACGAGATGAATACCTTACAGTTACTCAAAATATGTTTTCTCGTGGAATAAAAATGGCAACTTCGAGAAAAGACCTATTCCATTATAGTATGGTTGCGATAATACTAAGTTAGTAATACTATAAAAAAAATCTCTTAATAATTTAGGAGAAAATCGCTTTTGAATCTTGCGTAAGCGTAAGGTATTTATGCTCGTGACTATACGTTCCCAAAAAAGCGAGTGAACTCTGAAACGTACAGAACATTCGTTTCAGTCCAACAGCCGTCGATATTGTAAATAGCAAGCTGTATTCATATGTTTTATAGCTGTAATAAAATACGAACGGCAGCTATGCAGTTACTGTTTCAGGTATTAAATTTCAGTGAGTTGTGCTCTTGTGAGCCTGTCAAATTCAAACACATGTTGCGCTTAGAACATGGAGGTAATTACTTCAGGTTTGACTTAGTGTAGTGCTTTTATAACTGCTAATAACCAGTACGCCTGCTGCTTCTAAATAGCAAGTCGTTCCATTCCAACTAACCGAGCTAACGTTATTTCACAATGAAATGTCAGTACCTAAAGTTGCTACAGCAAAAGACACAGTTTCGACTGTAACTTTCAGGAGCGTCACTGAATTCCCGAAAACAAACCTAGGTACCAAAAAACATGTCAAAAAAGAACTGTTAGAGGGCTTTTTGTGACAGCATACATCATACTTACCGAAAAATCTAGCAAGGCGCAGTGATGACAGGTGGAGTATGGCTGACAGAGTGGCGTCCAAGGAATGGAAGACGAGATGTCGGTCGTCCGGCAGCGAGATGGGACGACATTGTTACCATCGCGGGCAAAACCTGGATGAGGCTGGCACTGGAGCGAGGGAATTGGCACAAGAAAAGACAGGCGTATGTCCAGCAGTGGGTGCAGTTGGGCAGTGGATGATGATGATGATGGCCGAAAAATCTTCGATAAGTTGGTTAAAGGCTTAAAACATCGGAGCGAGAGGGAGTGGGAGGCAGTCGCCTCCTTCTGCGAAGCAGTCATGCTAGCGAAGGAGGTGGCGGGACGGATGAGGGCTCTCCCTCATCCGTCCCGCCACCTCCTGGGACGGGAGGCTCTCTAGCCTCCCGTCCCAGCCGCCGCGGGAGACGCTCCGGGCGTCGGGAGCCGCGCGACGACTCCCGGCCACCGTAGGCGCGGGCCTGCGGGCGGAGAGCAATGGGTAGCTCACCGCCCGATCAGGACCAGGCCCGTGCCGGACGGCGCGTAAGTGTTCCACGCGCGCCTCAAAGAGATGTCAGCATAATTCGAGGGGCCCCTTAGGGCCGAAGTCTGCCGGGTCAGCGGGATTGTCCGAAAGGGTTACCGCTACCCCGGAACATAAAGGGCGAAGGAAGGAACATGGGTGGGTTTTAGTCAGTAAGAGTCTGACACTCCCTTCCGCTCCACCCAGAGCGGGAGAGGTCATTTGATGATATCCCACCAAAAAAAAAAAGGCTTAAAACATACATACAATTTAAAAGGACATACAATTGTAAGAACAAAAGTTGTGTACTCAAATACACAACTTTTCTACCTATCTGCCAAGTATGTAAGAGCAAATGGAGTGTAAATGTTTGTTTTCCTACTTTCTGATACGTAAGTACTTGATTTATTTTCGTTGTTCTGTAGTATCGGCCTGTAACATATTGCGACTAATATGTCCTACTGAATGTAATGTGTTAGAGAAGTTACAGTACTATACTCTACAGTAGTTTCGGTCACTTTTATCTAACGCTGCCGGCCGCTGGTGTGTGTAACGATCTTTAAATATTTATGTTCCAATCTATCTAGGCTCAGTTTGAACCAGTTCTATAGAAAGCGACAATTTTACGTAATTTCGATTACATTGAGGATTTATCGGCCTGGATTTTCGGAGAAAGGGTGCCGAGCGAAAGGTATTAGGGCTAGGCTTTATTAGTGTTTAGAGGCTTAAGTGAGCGATTGATCACGCGATCCAACGTTTCTCTGAACGAAGTCATTTTCGTTAATTTCCGAAAATTCTTGAACGGTCTTTTAGCTTTTGCCTTTGCTTCTAATTAATATCAAGAATGAATACTAATACATATCTAATATCTAAGATTTCGGCATCTCAATGACTAACATAACAAAAAGCTACTGTGTTTATCGAAACTTGACCATATCGGGCGATTCGAGGACAGGCTAACAGTCCATAATTTTGGTTTAATCTCTAAGAGTGTACCGTTTATATTCAATTAACTTCAACACCACTTTCTGTCTTTATAAGGCAGTGAATGGCGTGGGTTAGAATGTAGCACCTAGTCACCCACGTGACGTTGTAATAGTTCCACTAACGAGGTATAGTAGATGTTACAGGCGTTAGCTGAGATAAGTCTCACCAGGTTATTGGGTCAGGAGTATTGTTAGAGCCTTTAGTCATCGGTTTTTAATCGCCGTACACGCAGAGATAGATAAACGTATCACTCTACTTGGGTGGCCTCGCTCTTACCAGTTTTAACAATTCATTTTTTTTTTGTGTAAGCTCCAAAAATAGAGTTGTCGAAGCAATATAAATTACGATATGACATAATGAGAGCAGTGGTGGCCCAGTGGTACGAGTTGTAAGTCGTGGGTTCGAATCCAGGCAGATGCTTTACTTTGTGTAAATAATTTCATCACCACTGCTCTCAAAACGGTGATGGAAAACATCGTGAGGACACCAGCATGTCCTAGACCAAAAATCCGAAGACATGTGACATCTACCAACCCGCACTGGGCCCGCGTGGTGGATTACGGCCCACTCCCTCTCAAAAAGAGAAAGGCCTGTGTCCCAACAGTGGGAACATTATGGGCTGATTATGCGATGACATAATTATGAGGCTGTTGACAGACGTGATTAAAAACTGCTTCATCATCCTATAGCAGTTTACTGTTGGACACATGCCGCTCAGATAAATGTCCAATAAACTAGTATCTAAATCCTATTATATAATTTGTAATATTTATAATATAATATAATAATATTATAAACGTGAAAGTTTGTATGGATGGATCGATGGATGGATGGATGGATGGTTGTTACTCTTTCACGCGAAAACTACTCAACGGATTGGGATGAAATTTGGCACACAGATGGTTTATAATCAGGATTAACATATAGGATACTTTTTATCCCGATATTCCCACGGGATCGTAACTTAAGCGGATGAAACCGCGGGGCGCAGCTAGTCCAGCCATAAACTGAGCATATGTCTATCACAGCAGGATTAAGTCACAAAAGGATCAGGTTATAAGTGCGTCATTATGTTCATAGATCAGTGCTGGGCGTACGCTGACTGGCAGGTTGGTAACCGCTGAGCTGTTTTCACGCACCGCTGATTTTTATCAAGCGTATAATTTTCACAAAGCGCTGATTGCTTAGATAACATATTTCACATGCTTTAGTTAAGGGCTTATACCTATATAAGATTTAATTTAATATTTATTTACACTGGATAAACTTCTAATACTAAATAAAAAAACAAACGATTAAAAAAAACTTATAGGGGTAAACGATGATTACAGTTAGGTGACGTTTAAACGTCAGTATATGGTTAAATAGTCGCTAATCACTACTTAAGTTTAAGCAACGATTATGAATAAAGGGGAGTATATCCTATCCTAACTACAATATGGAGTCGAAAAATTCCTCCGCATCGCTGTCGACTAGTAATGTACCCAAGAGACGGCCACGTTGTATGGCAATACTTAGCCTCTGGCCAAGGTAAAAGCCGGCCCTTGGGTCCCGGGAAGTGTCAACCAGCCGTTTGTAGATTTTGTTAAACAAACCATTAGCACTCCGACCCTATGGCCCGAGGGTTTCAACCCCAAAGGGCTCGAAAATATAAAATACTTTCACCGCTTTCGGTTTTCTGTAGTCGTAACAGCAGCACCAGCACACGCCGAATAGGAAGCCATATATAAGTATGTACGTTTTTGTAAGAGCGACCGACGCGTGATTTCTAAAAGGCCGGGGGCTAGAATGTTTCATAGGGCAACATAATAAAAAAAAAAAAACGTTTAAAAAAAATACGTTTTCGCCGATGAAGTCAATGCATGCATTTTTGATGCTGAAATTGTACCACAGTGCGTCTGACTGAAGTGACATTTCAGCGTGTTTGTATGGAGAACGTGTGGGTGGAAGTGTACCTACTCGTAAACATGTGTAAAGGTATACAAACTGACGCCAGCGTCGATTAATCGGGTACAACGTATTATTTTTGTTTCGAAAAACGTTTCGTGAAAACATCGTGTGTACAGGCCCTTAACAGTAATGGTCGTATTTTATTTCCAGCTCGTTACGTTCGTTTATTTTAGAACCTGTTATTATAGTACATAAGATGTACATTTTAATTGTATGTTACTGAAGTGTAAACTTTAGTTACACAAACAAGTTTATAATGGATATTATAATTAAGAGTTAGGGTCTTAACACACACGTTGCTTAATTTTAAATTACAAACCGCTGTTTGGACTTGCGAAGTTTTAGACGGTTCATGTTCATAGGAGAAACTTTGAAAATATATTTATTAATTTTTCTCAAGTAAAAGCAAGCAATTGGTCACTGACACCCAAATTACATAACACGCTTCTGTATAGCTAAAACTGTTTAGTTCTTTTAAACAATATGAAAAGTATATTGCTTCGTGTGCTTTTGAAACTCATCTCCTCGACAACTTTCGCCAACGCATTGAAAAGTTAATGAAAACAAAACAAAGCTGTCGAGAAAAATTTAAGGAGCTGTAAAAATAAAATTAAAAAAATATGAAAGATAGAAAATAAATCGATTTAAGACACAAAATAAATACACAAAAAAAATTGTAGTAACAGTATTGTGTGCCTAACGACTACGCCAAATAGGTTCAGTTTAGCATATAAGCCCGAAAACCTGACACTGGTTTACAACTGAACCACAATAAATATCCGACTTGACTGGACAAACATGATAACAATGTGTTCTATTTTCTATTCATTCTATTCAATATTATGATTAATGTTATGTAACACAAACATCAATTCGGTGGGAATCCTACTAATAATATTATAAACGTGAAAGTTTGTATGTATGGATGGATGGATGTTTGTTACTCTTTCACGCAAAAACTACTGAACGGATTTGGATGAAATTTAGCACACATATGGTTTATAACCAGGATTTACATATAGGGTACATTTTATCCCGATATTCCCACGGGATCGAAACTTATGCGGGTGAAACCGCGGGGCGTAGCTAGTTATATACATTATAATCACAGTATCAATATCATTATATCCGGGATCAACAGTGAAAATGGAGAAATCATTTCCAATGATACAATTAGTAATGGTTTCATTTCCTTTTATTTAAAGGCTTTAAATGCATGCCAAATCAATCAGTGACAATCAATCAATTTGATTAAGCTTTCATCAATGCATGGATTTATTTTAATGAACCTGAATGTTATGAACATGAGTTTTTTTTTTTTGAAAATTACTTTTATCCTGTATAAAAATATATTTTTTTTTAGTTTTGAGACTGGGCTTCGGGACGAAAATGCTTAGAATATATATGATTAGAAGAGCAATGTGGTCAAATAAACTTGGGCTATTGAATATGGATGGGCTCGATGTTGGATTAAACTAAAACTTTTTGTAGATGTTTGAAATAGCTTTTAGTTTAGCTAGGAATCGAATGATGTTTTTTTTTTTTGCGTAAAACATACCAGTCTGTTTTATTTTATCTACACAGCGATTTCGTGTGGAGAATTAATTATAATACTGTGTGTCACAAGGCAAAGTCAAGCATTACTTAATCAGTATTCAGTATAGAACCAGAACTAAAAAGTTCAAGAGGTTTCAAGCTTCAAGCAGCGAACGAAGTGGAAAGACAAATAATTGAACTCACTTCAGTAGCTGACATTTACAATGAGCTGTATTCTGTTCTCACTCATTCCGGGAACAGAGGGAACAGAGGGTAAGTACTTACAGTGAATCGAGAACGGCATACTTTGTCACATAATGAAGTAGCAGCTATCAAAAGCAGCTTTTGTAAATTAACACAAGTTATTTATGGACTTACTTATTAATTAACTCTGTTTATTTTTTTATAGGTGTTACAGCCGGACTCAAAGTTTATGGCGGCTCTGAACATGAGGTGAGTCGCTGTGTAACAAATGCACGTGTCAGCGGGGGTGAGGGGTGAGGTACTGTGCAGCGAGTAGCGCACTCCACACCCACCATAAAGTTTTGAATCGGGCGGTACCTCATTTAGAATTTACGTAATAGACGTATTAGGGTCAGTTCACACCGAGACGCGACGCGACGCGACGCTGCGCGGACACTTTACAAGAGTGACTCAAAATATACTTTATTTTCTACACGAAAAGGTACACATTGCATTGTGAGAGTTCAGAATACGTTGCGCGGTGCAGTAGGTCGTTTTAAAGTGTGCGCGCAGCGTCGCGTCGCGTCGCGTCTCGGTGTGAACTGACCCTTATGTAAATTTTAAATGAGGTACAGTCCGATTCAAGCTTAAGGAGACATCCTTAAGTTTATTTCTATTGGTGTCCAAAAATATAGTGTGGGTATATTACCGTACCAGTTTACGTTTCCTAATTAAAAATAAACTTGTAATTTTGAAGCAGTAAATTTAAATAAGCTTATGGGCTAATGGTATCCGCAAAAGGGAGGGAGAGCTAATGCAACTGTTGACACTTGGCATTTCATAAGTACCTAGTACCTAGTAGTTTTAACGAAATTATTTCGCTTTAGATTTGAATTAATATTGACATAGGAAAAAAACAATATGGATGATTTTCATTAAAAAAAAACTAGGTAGGTACCTACTTACTTATCCATACCTCGGCAGGAACGAAGCTCAAAATAAAAATTCAAGATGGCGACTGCGAAATTTTGAAATTTTTTGCAGACGTCATCTTGGATTTTCATTTTGAACTTCGTTCAGGGCACTATCGGTTTCAGGACCCTCGAAAACCATGAAAACGATAACCGTCATCATCATCATCATCTGCCTAGCCTTTTCCCAACTATGTTGGGGTCGGCTTCCAGTCTAACCGCATGCATGTAGCTGCCATCTTGGATTTTTATTTTGACCTCACTATCGGATTCAGGACCCTCGAAAACCATGGAAACAATCCCTTTCTCTCTCAGACTCTCTTTATTATCTATGTAATAAAAAATATCATGGAGGGGGCATAACGTAACGTTGTTTAATTACGTAACGATTTCTCCAAATTTACTCCTACCGCAAGACCCATTAAAAGACTTCGTTCCAAAAAAAACTGAGAAGTTCTTGAAAACGTCTTAACCTGTTCGCCAAAGTGACTGAACTCTTCAGTTTATATATGCCACTGTCTTTTCATTATAGAAGAACTTCACCAAAGTTTAAGACCAAGTTATGAATATTTTACTTAAATGAGAAAGTTAGAATTTACGTTACTTTGTTACTCAATCTCTCTGTAGCAGCGGTTGGACGGATTGAAATCAAATGCTAGATAGAGGTAGAATTCTGAATTACTGAACTGTCGAAAACTTTCCAGATGGGCGGAGTCGCACGCGCAGACCGTACTTAAGAACTAATGTTTATTTTAATTTACATAAAACCACATGTATTGAACCCGTAATGTTATTCGACTGGTGAGTACAGTGACGCCGATGCACTTTATGTCTGACATCAATACATATTAATTAAAATAAGCGCATTAATTACTTAAATAGTTATGTTTAAACGAATACGTTAGAGTTATAACCTACTGGCAGTCATGCATATGTCGCAGCCAACTGGTTTAATTGGCCGTTTAGTTAACCGCCTAGCCTTTTAAATAAACGGCGGCCGTTCAACTAACGGTCTGAATGATATTCAATAAATTATAGTTTAGGTTGGAACTGTAATCAATCACGTGCGAGTCGAATTGATCGCAGTAACTAAGCCAGGGCACCCCGACCAAATGGGTTATGTTATAAGTGTGATCAACCACGTGCGAGCCGAGAGAGCGAAGCGAGACGAGCACTACTTCCAAAGGCCAGTTGACTAAAAGGCTAATTAAACCAGTTGGCTGCGACACATATTTTACATATACATGACAAATCCGTGACATGTATCTTGTTACAGCAATGTTGCTGTAACAAGATAAGTACTTGTCACGGATTTGTCGCTTTTCACATACGAATACCGATTAACTTATCAAGTTATCAAGCTTATACAAAATTCAATTTAACAATCTGTTAATTGGAACAGATTGAATACGACACGTGTCCGATACCCGTGTAACGTCTAGCTTACGTAATATCCAGGCATTAGGTAATCAGTAGCATCGGCGACACGGTTCATTAAGAGTAGGTCGTTAAACAGTCAATATGAAATATCTTCTAGTGTGTGATTCAACAGGCCACGATAGTTGACAAGATATATGTCACGGTTTGAAATATCTCCATCTATATTCTACTCTATATTACACAGTTTTTTTTGGGGTATTTTCCATAGTCAAACGGATCAACAAAGAGGAGAAAAAAAAAATTCTACGTGTGGCGATACTTCAATGCACGTTTCAACAACATTCATTGCGTTATTTACGTTGCTACGCAGACAATTTTTTTGAACATACGAAGAAATGGAATGAAATGGTAAATAAATAAATGGGTCCTTGAAAATGATTCAAATTGTGATTGAAATTACGCAATGGTGTATGGGAAATCAACTCCGCTACCACGTTGTTGATTTTACAACAAATACGACAACGGCAAATATTTTAATCACGGTATGAGCTATTCTCCTAGTGTTCTGTCTGATACGAAAGAAGAAAAAGAAGGCGAATTTTATTTCTGTGGGTTGTCTATAGGTAGCTGCACCCCTGCCCAACCCTTCGGGGAAACAAGGCGTGATTTAATGTTATTAACTTCTAGGGTTTAGGAAGGTACTACGCATTTTGTATATTTGAGATATTTTAATTCTTAAAAGGACTGCCTTACGGTCGGAGTCGTTTTAAAAATTAAATTAACTCAAATTAATTACAATTTTGTAGTAGTCCAACACTGGAAAGTGGAAATTCCATCTGTAGAACTGTTGCGGTTGCCCGTGGCCAGCAGAAAATGCGGACAGTTAATTAGCTAGGATACAATATCTAGTAATATGCAACCCACTCTGTAGGTGGGAATTTGGCTACTAATGCGGTTTACACGGGTCGGTTTCTAGCACAACAAGAATTATACTAATCTGCCGCATAAATACAAAATCATACAAGCCACAGGTGACTAGAACGGCCTGACCTAAAGTAGGCTGTTACAGTACCTAGTGCGGCCGCAAGCGATAGTCGTTCACCAAATGAAGGCGCGTTGTTTTTGCAACAGAATACCAAATTTCGACTCGATCGGACCTGTGGAAGAAGAAGCTGAAAACGTTCTAACGGCCGAAGTGATTTTGTTGAATCATAGCTAAGAACACTCATTCAAGTCACCTTTCAAACAACAAAAAAATCAAAATCGATTCAGCCGTTTGGGAGCATAGATATAGGATAGAAGGAGATATACCCTGTAGTTGAAAATGTATCAGAACTCCATGTCGTTAAGACGATCCCACTACCGCGCCACTACTACACATGTAGTTCAGTAAAAGCAATAGATACAAATTCGCGCACATACTTGCAATTCATAAATCGGAACGCACTACACAATCAATTATAAACCTTAACTCATCAAACATAACGTGCATTTACCATGCACCGTACAACTTACTCACGCAGTCGCAAAAAGCCATTTATTTTACATATACGCTAGTGATTGACTAAATCGGAAAGATATCGATTCTCCCATTTATTATTGTACTAAAAAAAATTGGGGTTCTGAAAATAAAATGAATAAAAAACGATATGTGCAGAAAATATTATATTATAAATCAATAAAAAATAATTTTTGTAAATAATTTTTTTTAACATTATATCTCATCTTCGCAAGGGTCTTCCAACCGGATTTAAACGTCATCTTTTTAGGTCTTCCAACTGGGATAAAATGGTTGACAAATTGTAAAATTAACTATATATTCGTTGGGTAATCGACATTGTTGTCGATAGCCTACGTTAGTGGATCTGCACAGCCACATCACTGGCCGCAACCAGCAGCGGCCGAACCATGCGATGCACCGCATAAATAAAATATCGTTTTGTGATTTTTACATTGCTTGTCTAGTCACTTCGTGCCATACTTGGGCAGTGGTTAAGAAGCCATGTATTTACTGCGTAAATAGTACAGTCGTTGCGATATTTGAAAATAAAATTAACGTAGTAAAAGCAAGAAATATTTTACAATTTGTGGTTTTTCATGATTTTGAAGACAAATATAGTAAAATACTTATATTTGTATATGGTAAGTGATTCCATGATTTACAAAGTTTTGGTTTTTTACAAGAAGCCACTAAATAACACGGCATTTTCCTAGTGCATGGTCATTTCGGGCATGCCGCGAGGACACAGACACGCCTCCTTGCCACTTCTCCTGTTTTTTACATTTCTATGGGAGCTACGTTGCCACAGAGACTCACAGATATACACATTATACTAAGCAACCCTCTGTTTCCGTCGGGGGTTGAAAACGAATGAACAAATGCCAATCAATTGTGACTGCCTAACGGTGTGGCATTATGGCCTTGTGAGGCGATTTGGTATTAAAACGGTTGTATTTCCCTATTGAACTGCACGTGATTGCTGTGTTTCGCAACTTAATTGGAACGTGTGTGGACTATTCGCTACCCGGTAACATTGACACTCCATTTAACCACATTGTTACAGTAATTCACGCATAATTTTATTGATGCATGTCCGACCAGCACTTCGATGAGCTTACATACATTGTACAGACGCCAGCAGGTCAAGCTACCGGAAACTGTCAAATCTTCCCAATTAACCTTAAACCTTAATGCTTTATCGATAAAGTTGAAAATCTATTAAAGAAATTTGACAGATTGTAGTAGCTTGATGTGCTGGCGTCTGTACCTAAGTTAAATAGGTACTTACTGCTTACTGCTATGCGTCTAAATGCCGAGTGGTCGGATTGAGAAAGAAGGCGTAAATTATGTATTACTAGCTGACCCGGCGAACGTGTTGTACCGCCCCAGAGTCAATAAGAGTATGAGAAAATGAGTTACCTTAATAGTTATTCTGCTATTCGGAGTGGAGATAATCCTACAAATCAACAATCATAATAATCGTTCCAGCCGTTGTGGAGTTATCAATGGTGTAACTTTGACGACACGGTTGGCGCAGTGACTGAGCGATCGACTGCCGCGCTGCGTGTCGCGGGTTCGATTCCCGCATGGAACAAATATTTGTATTGCCTACAGTCGGTCTATTCTGTAAAGATCTCACCGTGAAAAGTTAGGTGAAGTGAGCTTAGAGTGAGCTGTCAATAGTGTCAATCCCTAGTATTAGTTGGAATGACAGCTCATTCCACGCTCACTTCACCTAAGTTTTCACGGTGAGATGGTTACAGAATCGCACTGCTGGTAGCTGTTCCGGGTCTGGCTGTTTGTGTATGTGAGTTTAAATGTTTGTAAACGCATCCACGATACAGGAGTAATTCCTAGTGTGGGGCAAGGTTTTAGAAAAAAAAAAAAAAAACTAACCCGACTTTATTTTATTTGAATAAAAGATTTTACGGTTGTACGATTATCTTCTATATTCTATTCTCTCTTCTATCTTCTGTATTCTTGTATGTTTGACTTATATCTAAAAGTTTTCTTTTACCAATAAATTATTATGACATCGATCAGAGGTTGTTTTAAGCTTTTTCATTTGATCTAGGTAATCTTATGAATCAAATTCGCTGATAAGCTATGGACTCCTTGTGTACGGGAGAACCTTTATTACATATTTAAGAGATGTTAAAGACATACAAATAAGACTGATAAAGTTTCTGGTCAGTAAAAATGTTAAAGATAAGTGCAAGAAAGAGTACGGTATGATAAGTTATTTCCCATCTGTAATATTATAGCCATTGATAAAAAAGTAGATTATTTGGTAGGTCTGAAATATTACTAAAATGATGAATATAAAGTTAATATTAAAAATAAGTACAACACACGTAGGGTTAGAGAGAACAAACTGGTTCAACCACAGATAACAAACTATTATGGTAAGAGAACATCTAAGTATTTGGTACCTAAAGAGTTTAAAAAATAGATTTATTAAGAGAAAAAGTAAAAATTAGCAAAGGATCACTTAAAAAGAAATTGAGAAACATTACACAGGATAGCATAACTAAATAAAGTGTATTCAAACTTATGTTTCAATTAATATTATTTCAAGTTATACAAATATGTATCAACTGAGTCACAGTGACTAGCACTATTGAGAAAGTTATAAACATGTTTGAAGTTGTAGTGTAAACTGAACTTTACTGAGTAGCGTTTAAAGTTATTTTTCCATAAACTCATATTTGTTTACATTTTTGGCAAATAAATTGCGAATTCAGGTTACATTGTATAAGATTAAACCATGTATAACATAATTATAAGTAGTAGTAGGTATGTATTATTTATTTATTTATTTATTTATTTACCATTGTATGTAAAAGAGCACCTCTCGCCATCAAACGTAAAAGTTTGGCGAGTTTAGATTTAAGTATACCTCTGGATTAAAAAAAAAATGGTAAGACTAACATACGATAAAAAAAAAATGAGTTCGCGATACTTAGGGCTGATTTTTAAAATTTTGACAGTTATTTCATGCCATGCATGTCATGCTGAGATAGCAGCCTTTTGGCCTCCTATAGGACTTTCTGTTTCATTTTTCTTTTTGTTACTTTTTTATATGTTTTATTTTTAACTGTGTTTAGTTTAGTTTGTGATCCTGTACGAGTCGCAATAAATACTTTTTCTTTCTTTTCCTTATTTCATACAAAAACTGTCAAACGTAAATTTTATTACTGGAATAAAAATTCATCTGGCGATGGAAAAACCAGCCCTTAGAACAATGTTTATTGGATTGAGCGAAACATGTTGAATGAAACAAATGAAAAAGTACTTCAAAGTTTTAGCAACTTTTGGCAGAACAAAAACCGAAATATTTAATTATATAAGGGCAGATTTTACAATCTTCAAATAACTTTTATCTGAGGAATAAAAATTTCGGTTTGACAGCTTTTGTATAAAATATACGTCAAACCGCTATACTAGTTTTTCAGATAAAAGTTATTTGGTGATTGAAAAATCGGCCCTAAGTATTGTAAGTGAGGTACAGAACTGGAAAGATTTTATGATTTATTATAAACCATCTTCACTATTTCAAATAAATAAGAAACTGAAGCCTCTAACGTTTCCTAGAGTCATAATTATCTGGTAAAGGAGTGGTGTTACTGGTTGTAAATCTTACATGAAATTCTAACCAGTGCTAACTTATTGGCCTAGTGCTAGTTAGATCGCAAATGTAGTTTAGCGCAAGTTAATCAAAACTTTGATTAATATGCATTTTATGTTGGAATCTTGATTTATCAGATTTGATTTAAATAGCCGTTCGATTGGATATTATTAATCAAATTCTAACTTATCCATTCAATGAAGATAACATACAGGCACAGATTACTTACACACAAGAAACACAGGCAGACACACACAGACACAGGTACAGATTTTTCTACATTTGTGGCCGTGATTCGCATGGTGTACATAATAAAGAGTAGGTATTCTATTATATTCCATTAGAAGAGGACAAGATTTACAGAAACTTATCTACTGGAAGTAAAAGTTACCAACAATGTGTCACTATTATCCTAAACTATTTACACTAAACAAGTGCGAAGTTTTATACGAGAAGAAAAGTATTATTATATGAGTCTGTTATTGTGTCCCACTGAATAAAAGTAACGAGTGAAATTTAACCCCGGACACAGTTTTGAAACACTGGGAGTTAGGTATATAAGCGTAAAGTTTTTGGTTTAGCACAGTTATCCCAGAGATTTTAGATTTTATAGCAAAAGTAAATAAAGTAAATCTCATTATAGCAAAAGTAAATAAAGTAAATCTCAACTTTCACCAAAATACCGTCATAAAAGTCTGAAAACTCAATCCATTAAGCTTTAGCTTACCGCAAGCTTTTCGCAGACCCTAAAGCTGTGACCACACATCCGAAACATCTCGATCTCGATGTGAATGATAAGCAAATGTGGGGGACGTACGTTAAGTAGATAGCGGCAACTAATGAAGTATATTTTGCAAACGTAAAAAAAATCACGGGTTGGGGTTTTAAAAATTAGTTTGAAAGAATCTAGTTTGACATTGTCAGAAGTTCCAAACTCAAAGATCTCAAAGATGAGATGACTTCTACGAAAAGCAAGTTTTCTTCTGAGGTATAAATACGTTAGCCAGCAGCCACAACCAGCAACTATGGTAAGTTTAATTTTGTTAGGTGACTTATGTTGTCGACTGTACGAGTATGTAGCTTCAGGCAACGTTTCTGCAAGGCCACCGAGGCGAACCTGACAGAAAGTGTCCTTGGAAACATCAGTCTCGCTTTTGTTCCTTAAATGATTAATGTTGTGCTCTAGCAGGTCCTTGTTCCCGACTTCTGAAAATCAGATAATCTGATCAGTGAATCTGCTGTCAAGTCTCATGAACTGTTGTGATTAGTTGAACGAAATAGTAATAGCCAATGAAAGCACTTATTATTTATTTATTCATTCATTAAATAAATAGTACAGACGCCAGCAGGTCAAGCTACCCGAAACTGTCAAATTTTCCCAATCAACCTTGAACCTTAATGCTATAATGATAAAGTTAAAAATATATTAAAGAAATTTGACAGATTGTAGTAACTTGATGTGCTGGCGTCCGTACATACATATACATTTAAGTTGCATAATCAGCCTATACCGTTCCCACTGCTGGGACACAAGCCTCCTCTCTGCGAGAGGGAATGGGCCGTAATCCACCACGCGGGCCCGGTGCGGATTGGTATGTACATGACACATGTTTTCGAATTTTTGGTCGAGGACATGTCAGTTGATGCAATCATAAACTCATTAGAGTTTTACTGTGCCCCAAAATCATCGAACACATAATTAAGAGAATTAAAACAACTTAAGTTCAAAAAAATTACAACGAAGGTATTAGTGAAAGAAGCATGGTGCAGATGGAGCAGCAGGTGGTCCAGTGAGTGGTAACAGCCGTGACTTACGAGTTGTAGGTCGTAGGTTCCAACCCAGACAGGCGCCTTACTTTGTATAAATTATTTCACCACCACTGCCCTCTAAACGGTGAATGAAAACGTCGTGAGGAAACCGACATGTCCTAGAAAATCGAAGATATGTGACTTCTACCAACTCGCGCTGGGATGGCGTGGTAGATTAGAGCCCACTCCCTCTCGAAGAGAGGAGGCCTGTGTCCCAGCAGTTGCAACATGCAGGCTGATTATGCTATGACATAATTATGAGGCTGTTGACAGACGTGAATAAAAACTGCTTCATCATCCTATAGCAGTTTACTAGTAAAATAGTTATCTACTACTAGTGAACATCGGTGACCGATCTGACCGTCCTTAAAACAAATAGCGGTGGAGGAATGCTTTTGAAATTGATACAGGTTGTTCCTAAACGTATGTTTTTAGCAATAGTTAATTTTCCTATTTTTTGTCTTGACTAGGTTTTGACAATAGGTGAAATAGGCTTTTAGATACAAAAGGCAGTACCTATTTATATGGAAAGTTAAATGTGTGTTGGTAATTTAGTGGTCCATTTGTGTGCAACTGTTGCTAAGCAAGTAAAATTAAATTGGTAGTTAATAGTCGAGGTAGGTTATAGCTTTCATGTAATGTTAGCTATGTTAGTTGTTCCGAATGTGGTTTCCGATTGCATTGTAATTACTTTACTTGGGAAACACGGTTAATATTCAATTAATGCTGTTCGGGTGCGATTAATATATGCACTAAACCTTGATTTACACTAATATACTGAACAATTAATATAGTAACGTTTAGTCACTTCAATTAAAATGTTGAAGTGACTAAATCTTACAAAGAACTTTAGCAAAATTACTTTGGTGTTGTTATTCTTCCATGATCATTTGTAATGGTTTCCTTTCTGATTGATCATTTCTATTTTGCTTCCTGAAATTTATTTGGGCTTATAGCTTCTGTTCGCGACTTCGTCCGTGTCAAATTTCTTTTTAACCCGACCCACCCGTCACATCGCATGGACTGCCCGCGCTATTATTTCGTTTTTGCTTAGTGTTATTTCTGACTCTTTTTCTTTTTGCTCGGCTCCTAAGGGCCTGACAGGGCATGATATTAAAATCCTTCCTCAAGAATTGGGCTACCAAATACAAAAAGATCTTTTTCAAATCCGATAGGTATTTCCAGAGATCAGCGCGCTCAAACAAACAAACAAGCTTATATCATGCGACTCTTAATAGCCCAGCGAGGCTGGTGAAACCGCGGGGCACAGGTAGTAATAAATAAAAGTCCAGAACTTGAGATTGTATTTTTGACCGCTGGCGAAGTGAGGGTGACCTAGGTACACCTCTGCCTAAGCCTTTGGTATATGATACAGTTGTGATGTTATGTTGTTATTTTTGACAACAACCAATTGTCAAGTTTTTGTTCAGTCTGCAAGGATACACTGGCCATCGAGTAGGTAATGTTAAACTTTACTAATGGTTCATTAACACTCAGATTACAAGACGGGCGAAACTTCCCCTTTCCTAATTGAAGGATTTATCTTTTTTTTGCCTCTTGGCTATGTGATCTTTGGAGCTTTCTTTTTGGCTTCCATGTAAACCTCCTAAAAGCCTACAGGTATGTTCAGAAACAATATCGAATTCCGCATTAATGTTGACACTCGAATTCTAAACAATTGTTGGTGTTTTGTTTGTCTGAAGTAATATTTTCATCATTAAGGGCTGTTTTTTCCAACGCTAGGTAACTTTATCGGAGGAATAATTTTGAATTTTTGACACTTCCATAAAAAACTGTCAGACGTGAATTTTAATTCCACGAATAAAAAATATTGGTCGATTGAAAAATCAGCTCTAAAATATAAAAAGGAAAAGCATGATCTGCGTAGCTTCTTAAAAATAATCGAAACACGCAATATGCATAAGTACACGAAGCAGTTCGGTTTCTTACAAATTGTGTTTATTTATTGAGGTTTTTAGGGAGATTTTTTTTCTCAGGAGCCGCCTGGAGACTAGGAGTTACACAGTCTCCTGGCCAGATAACGGGGATCTGGCAGGAATCGAGCAACCACGTCACAGGAAGACCACTACATACATTTAACTGCGCGAAGAGAGCGCGTCGTCACAACCCGCGCCTTACAAAATCGCATGCGCCAGGCGACCGGTACCCGCGTGAGTGACCAAACGATTAGAAATCGGTTACACGAAGACCACCAATTTTCTAAGAGACGCGTAGTGCGGATTCCATTGACTAGTGTACACCGTGCAAACCGATTATCATTCGCAAGGCTGCACCTGGACTGGGACATAAGTGAATGGAGCACAGTATTGTTCACTGATGAGTGTAAAGTGATTTTTTTTAGTGATGATCGTCGCATTAGAGTATGGGGACGAGAAAGTGAGCGATTATCGGATGCTTGTATACATGAAAGTGACAGATTTGGGGGTCCCAATGTCATGGTATGGGGAGGAATCTCTCTATCAAGCCGAACCGAACTCTCAATATTCAGCAGAGGCACGGTAACGGCTGTGCGATACATTGAGGAGATCATAAGACCTCATGTGGTGCCATTTGCACAAAGAATTGGTGCAAGATTCACATTAATGCACGACAATGCCCGCGCTCATACAGCTAGAGCCACTAGGGAAGCCCTAGACGACGCTGGTATACTTGTCTTGCCGTGGCCTGCCAACAGTCCGGACCATAACCCCATCGAACACATGTGGGATTTGTTAAAAAGAAGTGTCCGGGACACAAATCAACCCGTACATAATGAACGACAGCTCATTAACGTGTTCAAGTCAAGCTGGGAACAAATTTCAGAAGAGACAGTGCGAAATCTGGTGGAGAGTGCCATCCAGGCTTCAAGAATGTGTTCGAAAAAGTGGAGGACACACACGATATTAGTATCGAGTGCAAAAAAGATAGAAATCTTTCGACATTTTTGTTTTAACCTCTTTTTTCATTGAGTGTATTTTTTGCTGAAATTGCATTTTTACACAAAACCTAATCAGATGTTCTTTTATCTATCAATAAATTTAATTGTAAGGTTTTTGCATTAAAATTAGCTAGCTGATTCAGTTTAATTATATATCTACCCTCAAATCCAATACATTTATTAGAATACAGAAAATACATGGTGGCCTTTATTTTGTTTTGACTAGTATATATCCCAGTTCTTTCCCTCAACTTGAACGAAATTAACAGACGGTCTTTGTAAGTAATCCCTAAGGAAACTTTTACGGACACAAAAGGACGTATTCAATGCGTTATTCAAGGGTTTCTACCTGTGTGCCAAAATTCGGCCAAATCTGTTAAGTCGTTTCGGAGAGATTTAGTAACAAACAGCGAAACTTAACTAATTCATTTATTTCAGGCGACACTGGCCCATATATGTATATAAATACCTTAACCTGAACATACTATTTTTTATTATAAAACTTCACATCACTAGCTTGTTCTTGAGCTGTTCTGTGGTACTTGCCCACGGAAGCGACGGAACACCACGTCTTGCGGCCAGAAGTGTTCTTCCATGACGACGGGCAGATAGCAATACGCGTACCACGAACGCCTTGAACTTGACGACTGTTGGGACTCCAGTAACTGCACCCTCGGCGAAACCAAACTAATTACAAATAAGTTTCGATGCAGTGTTCATTTGTCTCTTCGAGGCTTTCTGCATTAAGATATACCTGTATACTAGATACACTTGCTTTCTTTAGGGTTGCTGACGTTCTGCAGTTATACCAAGGTGTTAACGTTTTTTCACAATTACTGTTAAACTGTTAAAGTGCGGTCAAGGTGCGATAATGATAAACAATTTTCAAAAAAAATCCTTTTCCACATAGCGTGCGCATGTCACCATTTCGAACTGTCATTTTCATTTAAAATGTTGACGATGACGTAGTCGGAAAAATAATAAGGTGCAAGGAAAAGTTTACCTTAAGGTGTCATTGTCCAAAATCGATCTGTCTAGCCTTTTTTCTAATATCTTTGGGTCGGCTTCCAGTCTAACCGGATGCAGCTAAATACTAGTATTTTCCATGGAGCGACTGCCTATTTGAACTTCACAACCCATTTACTGGGTGACACCATACCCCTTGATAAGACTAGTTGTCAGACTTTTTGGCTTGTGTCGACTGTCGAAAATCTAGGAATGACAACCAGGGGATCTACTACGAAGTGCAAAGTGCGAATGATCGGATCGGACCGACACATGGCCGAACCGAATATTGTTGAAAAATGCGAATAAAGTTCTGATCGGCTCAGTTGAGTCGGGACCATAGTCAATATTCGAAAGAGTGTAGGATCGAGACCGACCGAATCAAATAGTAATTTCGTAGCAGGAAACGGCCGAACATTCGGCTGATACCACTTCGGAGTAAACCCTCTGGATGGTGGCGGACGGGATGGAGGGGTCTCGATATCCTCGAATAGACCGCGGTAAGGGTAGCTTAACCCTTTGATCGATCCGTGCGGCTGTTATAATTTAGCCACGAGCTCCTTGTCTGTACATTAGTATAGATTTTATCACTCAACTTTGGCCAAAAATACCCAATAAATAATAACAACGTCTTATTCTTTGCTTACATTATTCTAACACGGTTTAGTGTCTGTTTAGTAAAGGTAAAGGACAATAGCTTCTTTTCTTTAGTTCATATAAAGTTGTAGATTAAGTTGACTGTACACCCTACGGCAATTTACCGATCCCCGGGGCTTCCTAAACACCGCCATTGCTTAGGATTTTCACACAAGTTACGGTGACTGGAGTTTGTCGCAGGCGCGGTTTTGTGAGCAGTATTGGCCCAGTGGTAACGGCCGCGACTTACGAGTTGTAGGTCGTGGGTTCGTACCCAGCCAGGCGCTTTACTTTGTGTAAATTTCTCATCACCACTGCTCTGAAAACGGTGAAGGAAAACATCGTGAGGAAACCGGTATGTCTTTTTTTTTTGTTTTCGGGGGGAAACCTTCAAAAGGCGCCTGGTCTTTGGGGATAAAACCAGGGAGTGTGGGATTTTTACCTCACTAAAACCACCCCGGTGGTCACCATCTGCACATGGAAGTTACCTCTCAAAATACCAATCCGGAGCCGCCTCTGTGCAACGCCTGTTAGGGCACATCTCTGGGGAGACTGTAAAGGGGTCTCCCCGAAGCCTGACTGTGCAAGCATGCAAGGCAGCACATGACCACTGTGCGCCTAACTGGTATGTCCCAGAACCAAAAATTCGAAGACATGTGACATCTACCAACCCGCACTGGGCCCGCGTGGTGGATTACAGCCCACTCCAGAGGAGGCCTGTGTCCCAGCAGTGGGAACACTAAAGGCTGACTATACGGCTTAGGTATACGTATTATTATAAAGGTGTCTACTTCCTTATACCTACCTGTATAAGTAAGTAGACATACGTATATATACGTATACGATTTATTAAATAATATGTAAGGGTAAAGTTATGGTTATTATTATCGGATGATGTAGTGCCGTGTAAGCCGAAGGCACCTTCATACTCTCGGACACATACTCTTACCTACCTAAGCTATCAATTTTGCGCTGGATATGCTTGCTCAAAAACCCCATGGGCTCCTGCTCTGGCTCTGGGTAGTGAACTTAAAAGAAATTTTAAGTTATATGTTCGAGCCGTTTGGGGTTGAAACACTAGGGCCATGGGGTCCGAGTGCCCACTTGGTTTTTCGAG
Organism: Apamea monoglypha; assembly: GCA_911387795.2. Lineage (NCBI taxonomy): Eukaryota > Metazoa > Arthropoda > Insecta > Lepidoptera > Noctuidae > Apamea > Apamea monoglypha. The sequence goes on from OU426918.1 coordinate 11,298,043, forward strand.
ATATCGCCAAGCGGTTAATCGACTCTTCACGTGACCAGATGGCTGGCCTGTTTCTTGGCCAAAGAATTAGCATCGCCATATAACGTGGCAATGCTGCCAGCCTTTTGGGCACTGTTCCTGTTGACAGCGATGCGGACGAATTTTTTGATGCCCTATGATTATTTTGCTTATTTTTTTTTTTCATGTACATATCATTATTTTAAATAGCTTATATAATGTAAATACTTAATTTCTATTAAATAAAAATATTCATTTAAAAAGAAATTTTGAATCTTTTTATAGGCTTGAATACAAAATATGGAGCAGATAGGTATTGATATCCCTTCACCCCTTCCCAGTTTCTATGTTGAATTTGAAAAAAGTTGTTCGGTCAAATTCCAAAGAAATAGCACCTAACAATCATATAGGTACATATTATTCTTAGGTACTTCTATGAAATATACGGTAAACAACACACGGATGGTAGGTAAAAAGTAAAAAAAAATATCGTTTATTTCATTTACAATATGAGTATCGTTGGCCGAAACTAGGCACAGCCTGCACCATTACATAGGTGCACAATTTTTATAATTTTAGACAAAATAATTAAAATTGAAATTGGCTACAGTTAAGCTAGTTAGCCTCATCGAGACTGAGAATTTAAACATAAAAGATAAAATAACACTTGGTATGATTTCCGTTTATACACCATTAAATAGGTATAACATTTTGATAATTTTTAAAATAAAATAATATAAAAGTAGAGATTGGCTACAGGTACGTAATAGCACAGATTCTTATTCTACCTAGTTCCGAAAAGTTTTAGTTTGATACACAATACTAACTTACTTACTTGTGTTTAGAGTAGAGCCTCGATTAATTCGAGTGTTGGCAGCGGGACTAACCGCAGATTAACTCCACCATTAACCCGAATTAAAGCAGTTTTGATTAGGGCAATAGATAGCCGTTTGTGTGGTCGGTAAGTACTTATTATGGCTTGGACCATTAGTTTCCACTTTAAAATTGGTTTTGGTATTGTTATAGTAGAGGTCATTATAAGGCTACGAAGTGCAAAGTGCGAATGATCGGATCAGACCGACACATGGCCGAACCGAATATTATTGAAAAATGCGAAAAAAATTCGGATCGGCTCAGTTGGGTCGGGACCATAGTCAATATTCGAAAGAGTGTAGGAGTGTAGGATCGGGACCGACCGAACCAAATACTAACTTCGTTGCAGGAAACGGCCGAACATTCGGCCGATACGATACATTTACTACTTCGGAGTAGACCCCCAGGAATCGTATACAATTAAAATTCGATCACAATTGTTATTAAGTATATTTCCCAACTCTACAGGGTCAAATTAAATAATCTAGCGAAACTCTGCGGACGTGATGGTATCGATAACTATTAGAAAAAATATTTGATGATTTTTGAGGGGGTCAACGACCGCTGTAATTACTTGAAGTATGAATTGAGAAAATCTGTTTTATTTTGTTTTATCGTGTCGACATTGATGTCTGTGAAGTTTACAAAAAAAAAACGATTTATTAAACTGATATTTCAAGTGACTACACTACTTGCGATCGATGACTCCACAAAAAAAATATTTTATTTTTGTTTTATAATTTTTCTATATTAATACCCATAACGTCTGCGGAATTCGCTGGCTAATTTAATTTGATCCGTATATTTGTTTTATTGTAAAATACTGGTATTCAGCTGCATCCACATAACACATAATCAGCCTATAATGTTCCCACTGCTGGGACACAGGCCTCCTCTCTGTGAGAGGGAATGGACCATAATCCACCACGCGGGCCCAGTGCGGGTTGCTGGATGTCACATGTCTTCGAATTTTTGGTTCTAGGACATGCCGGTTTCCTCACGATGTTTTCCTTCACCGTTTTGAGAGCAGTGAGAGCAGTGGTGATGAAATAATTTTCACAAAGTAAAGTTCCTGCCTGGGTTCGAACTCACGACCTACAACTCGTAAGTCGGGTCCATTACTACTGGGCCACCACTGCCCACTGCCGCACTGCTGCAGCTGCATCTGGTCAGACTGAAAGTCAACCCCAACATAGTTCGGGAAAGGCTAGGCAGACGACGATGATGATATTCGTTTTATTGTCCCTATGCAGCAAGGACTTTTGTTTTAGATTTGTGTTTGTAGGTAGGTTAGTAAGAGCTTAGTCCACTTCATTACTTGTGCACGATAGCCGAAATATTGGCTGTAAGCCAATATATGTAGGTACTCACAAACTCTAGAGAAAAAATACAATGATTGGTTTCGTCATGAGTATTGTGAAAAGCAATCAAATGAAAGATTACTTCTAAATCAAGATGATGGACAGTTCTCTGTAGTAGTTACTGGTGATTACAACAGGGAACTGTCACGTGTAGCAGGCGCGGTCCCCCAATGTAAAAGCTGCGTCTCTGAACCTGAATAACATAAGTAATGTGGAGCTGGACATGCCCATTAAAGTTAACATAACATCACGCCTTTAATCTCGGTTAGGCAGAGGTGTACGCATAGTAGGACTTACACCCACATTTCGCCAGTTATGTTCAAGTTCCACGTCATAGGGGGCGTGCCTACTCCGACCAACCGGGCACAAATTCCGACTCCACGCTGCTTCTGAGAAATTCCTGATGAAAAAACCTAATAACACTTTAACCGACCTGGGAATCGAACCGAGGACCTGATGCTCAGCAGTAACGCTTACGACCACCAAACCAACGAGGAGGTGTACCTCCCTAAAAATATTCCCCCCCAAATCTTGAGCTGCGACCGCGCCTGACGCGTGGACATGACAGAGATTGTAATACAATCCCTTCTCTATGTGTGTTAATTATACTACATATATTCACGGATTGCGGGAGACCCATTTCAATATATCTTTGGATACAATCATAATCTTGTCATGTCATCATCATCATCATCATCATATCAGTCGCACGACACCCACTGCTGGGTATAGGCCTCACCTAAGGATCTCCACGACGATCGGTCCTGCGCTGCCTGCATCCACTGGCTTCCCGCGACCTTCACCAGATCGTCGGTCCACCTTGTCGGGGGCCTACCCACTGAGCGTCGTCCGGTGCGCGGTCGCCATTCCAGAACCTTTCCGCCCCAACGGCCATCGGTTCTTCTCGCTATGTGTCCCGCCCATTGCCACTTCAGCTGAGCAATCCTTCGAGCGATGTCGGTAACTTTAGTTCTCCTGCGGATCTTGTCATGTAACAGTAGAGATTTGTGGTAACCGTTATGTGTTTAAGAAAAGTGCCTTTGTATGAAAAGTGCCTATTCATTATTTTCACCGACGATTAGTGGTTGGTATCAATTATTGGTTTTAATCAACAATAGGAGTTACAAAAGAAAAAGTTGAACAATAATCGCGTCGCGTCGCCTACATATGGTAGAAACTGTTTCAATATTTGATTACGCGGTCACCGCCCGCGCTGTTATCACTTCCCGTAGTGAAATAATCTGCTAAGGCATGGTTTTATTATGATATCGTAGTTTTAATTAACTACAAAAAGTTCTTTGAGATTTATCAAAGACCGGGCCTGTTCTGTGTGTGTTCTGAGAATATGTTTATTTTGATATTCAATTAACTAAATTCTCTGACAGTTATTATTTCTTTATCGAGAATTACACAATCTTGTAGTTTTAGCGATGCTAAAAGCGGGCTCGGAAAAAATAGATCTCTTGATTATTTTTACTAGTAAACTACCTATATTTATACGTAGTATGAACTAGCTGAACGTTTTCTAGATTCGTATGTTTGTTAAAATTAATCGAAATCCGATTATGTAGACTAGACGTTAACTATTTTCAGCACGTTAGACAAACTAGAGAAGTAAGGAGAGTATCAATTAATTTACACTGTTATTACCTACTTTATCTATAGCAACTAGACGTCTATATAATTAATAGTATGTTCAAACAAACCTACTTTTTTTGTTAGGCTTATCTTGGGTTTGTATCAAATATGTACCTACAAGGGAATATCAAAGAAATCTGACGCCGCAAGAAGTTTTACAGATAGATAGACTTTACATTTTACACGTCGAAAGTAGCATTTTTGATGAAATGGTGATTCAGAAGATTTATATTAGGATTAAGGTCCTAATTAAAGCAATGACTAAAACGCCGTTTTTTGTTTTTTATATCTACACAAATAAATAAAAAGAAAGTCTAACTCAAGAACGGCTAAACTGATTTTTATGATATTTGATTTGTTGGATTGGTCTCCTTCCCGAATAGCAGAATAACAATTAAAACATGGAAAACATTAACGAAAAAAAATCTGAGGCGGTACGAAGTCAGGTCAGCTAGTAGCATATAAATTTACAATACGTACCTACCTAATAGTAACTGGTAATTAAAATTCTAGATCGCGCCAATACGCAATCAAATTAACGACATGTGTCGTACGTAATAGAAAGAAGCAAAAGCGTAACATTGAACTCTTAGGAACAACAGTGTTAACAGAGATCTGTTATGTTAAATGGGCTATAGTTTAGTTGAGCGGGTAGACGGCAAGCGGCGCGCGCGCAGTTCCAGTGCGCCTCTAGTCGTGAACGCGTTGCCTCGATCTCGATATCTGTTGTAGTCCCGTATTATTATTATACTCTTTGGTTGTAGTGTTGTACTTGTTATCACCGAGCATCTATGTTGTGCATATCTCATAAACAGCCGAACGGTTGAGGTAAGATTTGTTTTATATTACTGAACTGTTAATCAAATAATTGTAAGTCAGAAATATGGGTTTCTAACCGGTTTTTTCGACTTACAGAAGTATCCAGTTATCTAGGTTTAATTTGATGAGTTGAATCAACTTAGCATCAATTAAAAACCAAAGTTAATTTATTTCTAAAATAGTTAAATAAACTTAATAATTTTTTAGGTAACTCTTTTCAATCTAGTTTCTTAGTTTAAAAAGCATCCTTAAAATAATATTTTTGAACAGATAATTGACAGTAGAATACGATGTCTTCAATAAATTAATTTATAATTATCAAGATGCTTTCCAGTTCCCGAAAAGTCGTGGTTTTTAAGGATTCGATGAACGCGTCTTGAATAATCACATGTGTAAAATCATCTATCCACAAGCTACTTGATAATTTAACTACGGCATATTTTTTTTTATCAGCATAATTAAAAATATAGTTAGGTAATGAATTTAAATTAAATATGAACGTAGCTCAAGAGGTCGCGGATTGCGTGCAGCTGTGTACACAATGTAGGTATAATGATTGTAGAGTTACTTATAGATACATACTGAAACATAAAAAATACAGGTTTTAAGATATTCCTCATAAAACTAAAATCGGAAGAGATAACAAACATTTTCTTGCATGATAATAGCTTCTATTTCGTACAGATATAAATTGTTTAGGTTCGCACAAGGTCATAGAAAATAGGTATGACGCTTTCACTTAAAAAAAAAGGGTCAGCTGGTCCCATTATCTATGTTTTATTATAACACATTCTCATTAGAATCCGACAATGTACTACATAAGATGATCCACATTAATTGTTTTTTTCTGATAACATATAAGCTGACTTTTGATACATTCATCTACAGAAACATTGTGATAATAGTGTCTGGCTTTTGTATAGTAAATGGAATATGGTTATCGAAAATATTGGGATGTTTGTATTGAAAGTGTTTTATGCAAACATCACGATATTAGCGAAGACTTAAAGAAAGACACGTATTATAGAAAGTTGTATAAAGTCTAGGAAATCGAGTCTGGTGTGAGTTGAGTGGCTCTCTTAATACCCGCGTAATTATTTAAAAAAAAACTAAGCGATTACAATTATTATATATTATTTTTTTATTAACTATTTGTATAGTTAGTTAGTCATTTAATTCAGTATCTAGTGTAAATAGTTAGTTATGTGAAATATTGCAAAAGTTATTTAAGTGAACCAATAAACACAAAGGAATATCGAAGGATAATAAATGTACTTCTCAACGTAGCCGTCAAAGTTTTTGAGAAGACTTCTAACTACATATTAGTCTATTAAATTTAATTCTCCCTTTGAAATAGTAGAAGGGTTCCAAGTTATTCCAAAAGGAAAGTTAGAATTTGCCTTTAATACAGTTATTCTAAACCTTGAAACTGTGGAGTGTTTAAAAGGTATAATTTTAGACAAACGAGAAAATGTAGAGTACCAGATTAATTATTATTAATTAAGGGCCTCGTGGAATCTATACTATACGGCATCGTGTTATAAGTGCGAAGGTAACTCTGTATGTCTGTCTGTTATCTTTTCACGTCGAAACCGCTTTGACAGATAGGTTAGCCTGGGATCTGGAGACTGGCCCGCAGACAAAGTCGCGGGAAACAGCTAGTATAATATAATTCTGCTATCTCACAGATTCCCAGAGTCCAGATTTCAAAAAATCTAAACAGAAATAATATAATAGTGGAACACTTAACACCGGACAAGGGATAAACAAATTAGAACATTTAATCTATTAAACAGATAAAAGGGCCAATTGTATAATAAAATAAAACGATGTTTAAAAATAACTTTAAACAGCTGTCGCATTAGTTTCTAGACCCGTAAATTTAATTGTTAATAAAATAAATATTACCCCCTAAACGCAGAGTAAAGTCGCAACCAGAATAACTTTCAAATTATCCATACATTTTAGAGGTTTAAGTTCGGCATAAGTTTACGTACTCCGCTCTGCGTATATTAACCCTCCGTATACGGAACATGGATCCATTCGAGACACAATTACTTTTTAATTGTTTCTGTTGTTCGCGCGTTTCTGTGTTCGCATTCAATTCATGAAAGTAGTAATTAAGGAAACTTTAATAGGTATGGCTCAACACAAAAAAAAACCGGTCAAGTGCGAGTCGGACTCGCGCACTTTTATTGGTATGTAACTACTTTACGGTTTTCGGATTTTTTCCTTTACTTGTGCTGCATGTCATTGCTTCTTGCCAAATTTCATTATTCTAGGTCAACGGGAAGTACCCTATAGGTTTTGATTCCCTTGCGAGTGTCAAAATATGCGGGTTGAACGGAACATAAACGCCCGTATCTTTTTGATTCCGTATCGATTGCGTTTACTTAGAACTTTGATTTTTTCACTGCGCGATCCTGAGAAAAAAGGTCTTGACAGACGGACGGACAACGAAGTTATCCGTCCGTTATAAGGGTTCCGTTTTTCCTTCTGAGGTACGGAACCCTAAAAAACAAAAGAAAAAAGTCTACGTAAATCGTACTCCCACTATATATTATAATTATTATTATATTCCTACTATTCCTACTAATAATAATATTATAAACGTGAAAGTTTGTATGGATGGATGGATGGATGGATGTATGTTTGTTACTCTTTCACGCCAAAACTACTGAAGAGATTTGGATGAAATTTAGCACACATAACCAGGATTAACACATAGGATACTTTTTATCCCACGGAGCGCAGCTAGTGAAATATAATCTGAAAGTCGGATTTTTTTTTTCTGAAGTCAACGATTTTTAGAAATTCTGTACCTGTTTTAATTTTAGATTCGTACCGTCATCGTCATTTTATCAGTTTTTACAATGGACATGACGTAAACAAAGCGTTGCGAATCTAATTGATCAATGGATTGGGCCGTGAAAATGGACGCTGATGTGCAATTAATAATTGTTATAATCCTATCAGCACTCCTCTAAATTTTTCGCCAAACTCGCTGTTGCCAACAGTATTGTAATACTAAAATAAACTTGTATATACTTCACTCATCCGCTTAAACATTAGATGATTGCACTTAAATCAAATATTCATTATTTTTCAGAAGATATTGTTTTTGTTGGCGCACCATTTTGATATGTTTAAAATAAATATTTGAGTTTAAGTACAGTCACGATGGACGGTCGATAGCATCACTTAGATAGTTTATGAGACTAGATTTTATATACATGATGATAAAAATAGATTATAGTATTCTTTAGTAACCTTAAACTTGAGTCTGTTTCGCTCAACTCTCAAGAACGAAACTCGCGTGAACGTATTACGCAATTATTTGAACACCTGGATCAGTAGCTTCATATGCTCTCAGAACAATTACGGCACGTACGGTAGGTACGGACGCCAGCACATCAAGTTACTACAATCTGTCAAATTTCTTTAATGGATTTTCAACTTTATCGCTAAAGCATTAAGGTTCAAGGTTGATTGGGAAAATTTGACAGTTTCGGGTAGCTTGACCTGCTGGCGTCTGTACGTACTAGGTAGAAGTTGGACGATTTGAAATCATTTTTTAGTTATGAAATCTCATTTAAAGCTGACGTAACCTAGCCTAGCATAACTTTTGGTTTAGTTTTTTTTTGCCGTTGTGAGAACGAAGCTTTAATTAATTAATTAAAAGCGGACAAAATTAACGTCATGCTGCTACACGCGACTGATGTTTTTAGCAGTTCATGCAAAAAGTTTCGTACCCTCAAACTTCCTTTTGCAGCTGCAATAACTTAAATGCAATTTCTGTATGTTTGGAAAGTTTAAGAACAGTCCTATAAGTTTTAATGCATTTCATGAAGATCACGAATTGTAAGTTCTAAATATTCCGTTTCAGTTATTTGCATCGTCTTCAAACTCGATGTAAATGTTGTTTTATGTTTAATTTTATGTTCTCATTATAACTGTCTCCTTTCGAAGCTTATGTCTTATGAGCTGATGTCTTATTAGATATATCAAATAAAACTCGGTCTCGAAGAAAATATCCAAAAGTAACTTACCTTCGTAATGGAAACTAAAACATGCTAGTATTAGATACCTACTTCCATTATCTGAGTTCAGAACTATCTGCAATGGTACCTATTTCGACCATCTCATCGCATAACTTCAATCAACATTGGCCTTATCGGCTCGTGGAACGTGGGCTATTGGAACTTTGCAAAAACTAGCTCAAAAGTTAGCCGTTATGAACGAACGTCAAAGTGCCCAGTCGTCCATCGAAGCGTTAGGCCAGCCTTGATGACGGTGTGTAACACTGACTTTTACAACAATAGGTATTTCAGGATGTTAGGGTAAACGGGGAACATACCCACATAACGGGGAGTGAACTAGTCATGAAAATGAACAGCCTTTTACTATGGACTGACTTTAAAATATAGAAAAAACTTGTGCTGTTCTCTACAGCAGCTGACTTTTTTCCGCGATTTCGATGTGGGTCTCTTTGTAAAAGTTGTTCATTTTTATGAGTACCTACTACATTTCTTTCAAGAATAACATTCGTTCAACCTAACACCGTGTACAGAAAATAGTAAAGTGATGTAATGTAACCACTATCCCGAGAACAACAGTTTCCTGGTAATATTTTGACAATTCGAAAACCACAAACATTCCGGGAACGAAGTTGCGTTCAGCGGGAAATGGCTAAAGCCGTATTTATGTGAATAATCAAACAAATGAAAGACAAACGTGAATCCGTGAATCTTATTCGAAATCCAACAAAAAGATTTCGGATACCGCTGGATCGGAACGATTTACTTTTGTCTAGGAGCACTGATATTTTATTTCTGCTCTTAGTCCAGTCGAAGGAATTCGCTCGTTTGCCAAGATTGCGGTTTACCGGTTTCCTTCAGAATGGTTTCCAATGAAGAGTTTCGAAGTTCTCACTGAATCCTTTTTACGTCACGGCCGCTGAGTCACTTAGGTACCTACTTCGTGTTATTTAACTTTTCTTGTTAAGTACTTAGGTACTGGAGTTAGGTTCAGGCTTATTTTTGATCTGCTTCCAATTATCGTAATCGGCTGATTTATTTATAGCTCTCTGTAGGATTCTTGAAGAGTTTCTAAAGTTTATAATAGACTTATTTTTCTGTATTCTGACTTTTAAAATACCAATTTATCAATTCTTTAGCTAACAAATCGCAGTTGGGTGGTGTAGGTGGAACCTACTCGTACCTGTTACTCCTCCGATAAAAAAATAGTTACAATTTTGTTTTCATTATATCTGTAACCTTGCTAGTCCTACGTCTGTCCAACGTCCAAAATGAACTCACGAAACAATTAACATATATTCATAAAAGTTCAAAAATTAATGTATTATACACAAACACTAACGCAGTACACGTAATTACGTAGATAAACAAACACGATCGTTTATACAACAACGTTGAGTTTTGGCAAACGGTCTGACTGTAGAACGTGGTTACTTTAGTATGCCAGTATGGACTTGTGTAGTTTACTAGTTTAGCACTACACGGTGCAAATTCAAGATGGAGAAGGCAACAGCAGGCTGTCGAAACTATTGTGTTACGTCAAAGTTCCTAACTACACAGATATGGGCTAGAAATGCAACGAACAGTGGAACGCTACGTTATTGACACATGAACACACGCCTTCTCGCGGTTAACAGTTAATTGGGAACTTGTGTTCTATCGGGACTTGTCGAATACGACTGAAACAATTCACTGCATTTGGTGCAGCGCTAGGAAGTGGTGAAGGGCGGGTGTTTTGGGGGACTGTCTTTTGTAATTTTGACGTTCGAAAAGTGCTGATTCTCAGCCTAATTTGAATAAATGGCTTTTGATTTTGATTTCTGTGTGTGCATGTTTCCATTGACATAATTGCACAAGACATCTTAACTCTATTTTAGAAGAATATGTATGGTTATCTTCTACACTTAAATGCCATTACTTAGCTTTTATACCTACCTATACTAGCGACTCGCCCCTGCGGGGTAATTGCGTAACACACTATCAATAGCAATGGGTTTAATTTTGACAGTTCAACAAACATTCATTGCGTGATTTACGTTGTTGAGCAGACAAATTTTACGAAAAATGTGTCGGCATTTTTCGAACATAATATGAAGCAATGTATTAGTAATATCCTTCAAAATGGTTCAGATTGAGATTGATGGTGTGTTACAGAATTGGGGTGCTGGTTCGCACTGTTTTTACGACATGATAAATATGCAAAAAGATTCCGGAATAAATTCTCTAAATGACGGTGAAAACCACATCAAAATCCGTTGCGTACTTAGTTTGGAAAAACAACTCTGCCAGACAGAAAAAAAGACGAAAAAAAATTATTATCTTATAGGTTAGGTATGTTGATTTATTTAGAAAGTATATTTACTTAAATATAAAGGTAATTTTTAAAGCTATTAATGACAATAGTGTAGATTGAGTTACCAAAGTAAACGTAAGCCTTATTAATGAAAATCAGCTGGAGGAACTCCCAGGTTTAAGAGGAATGTCTAGGCTTATCAAAATATCGTACGTTATTACGTTTGGTTTAAGTATGTAATTGAAAGCAAAATATCTCATGTAAATTATGAATGCGCTTAAATATTAGCAGGTACTTAAGTGCTAAATTGGATGTAGGTATGTGACGTTGCACAGAATTTCTTTTGGACTAGCACACAGAAGACAAAGCTGCGGAAAGTATCTTGGATAGTCTTTTCAGTTGACGATGTTTTAATACAAAATATTGCAAAAAAAAATCTACATTTCTCGAAACTTCTTCTTCTCAATTCCTGACTAATGAAGGAAACAAAGATATAGTCGGCATAGACGTAGCAATTAGAAATTTATTGAAGTCGAGAAATAATTGCTAACAGTATTTAATTAGCCACCCACGAGCCTATTACGTTGAAATCGCAATCAAAGCCACAATTTGCGGTACGTAATTACATCAATAAAATGGACGAGTTCCCAAAAATAAAGATGTCTAATTGGAAATGTTTATTATCATTGATATCTTTGTTAGACGTCGAACTTTATAGGAGCTTTTAACAACGCTTACACACCTAAATTAACTAGAATATTATGAGTTGCGTACGGTACGCAGTAATTTTATGGAGCATAAATTCATTTTAGCTTGTTATAGGTAGTACAGTTATGGGAATAATTAATTTATGACTAATGTATGCAAGAGGGGTGACGGTATGGTATTGTTCTGTTCCAAGGTCTGTAGGCCTAATTTTGAAGATGACATGGAATCAATGATGCAATGTCGCAATTTTAATCAGATTTTTACGCAACTTTTGTTGTTGATAGTACGAACATTTTCATTTAGGTATTTAGTCTTCATTAACACATACCTATGCCTACTCTACACGGAGCGACTGCGATGTAAATTAGTGTACACTTGAATACTAGTTATGAATGCGATCAGTTTATGCATGATATCCGGGACCGTCGAGTCGTCAAACGATAAGTCATGTCTTTGAGGCGAGAGATTGGTCACAGTTTAATCGCTAACCTCAAGGATCGTGTCATCTATCTGTGAGTCTGGCAGTTCCCTCGTCTCCACTCATAAATGAAAGAACAGTTGCATGTTTATCTCTTTGCCTTACGACTTCTTTTAAATAATGCCCGCATAGTTCCAGAGTCACTGAACCAAAGTTTACAGCCAACCCTAAAACTGCTAAGAATAAGCGTTGCGATTCCTTAAAGTTGTTTTATGAGTTAGTTTACGATACATAGTCTTAGATTGAGTATATAACAGTTATGTAAGTACAGACTTATTCAATATGTTATGTATAACTTGATGACATACTTATGTCAAAGGTTGTCTGCCGAATGTCTGGCGAAAACATGTGTATCCAAAGTACAATGTTTGGGCAAAATATTGACTTACAACATTCTAGTCGTGTTATATGTCAAGTAGACTTTGAGTCGCAACTAAATCCTTTTTGGGATTAACTTTCAGGGAGAGGTGCTAAGTTACTAACATATTTTTAGTAAACCTTGTTAGCTAGTGATTGGAGCCTCCTTTTAAGCAGATAAGCCTGCGTTGGGAGACTCCGCTCTTTCATAACTATAAATAAATATCTGTAATATAGAGTAATATAGTATATTTTTAATGCGGCTAAAAGTTTAAATAAGCAGTAGTTAGGCTACGGGCCCTGGAAATCATATAAGATGACAGCGGTTTAAGAAACGTTTTAAATCTTTGATCCTCCAAAAATTTTATGAACGGAATAAACCCAATAAACTCAACTCTAAATAAACAAGGAATAAATAATGAATCGTTAGGTCGAAAGTAATTTTATCGTCCGCCTTTTGTTTTGGCACGTCAGCCAGAGGCTGTCTTTCAACTTAGGGCTGATTTTTCAATCATCTGATAACTTTATTCAAAGAACAATTTTGAAATGTTGACAGTTATTTCATACAAGAACTGTCAAACGTCAATTTTATACCTAGAATAAAAGTTATCTGGCGACGGAAAAATCAGCCTTAAGTCAGACAGTTAACAAGGTTTGATGTCTCAGCAGATTATCTTGTTGGTATTTAGTTCTGACTTCGAGTCTCGGGGGGCAGTGGAGCGCGTCGTGTGTTATGATCCGCGACCAGCAGTTTGTAGGTCTGTAGGGCATAGCATAATAACATATATTATGAGCCGACAAGTGCCTGTGATTTATTGTTATTGCTAGTATTTGTATAGTACGCCACGCCCGTTGTGTTATATCAAAAATAAATCGGATTTGAACCAACTGTTGAAAAAAAAAATTAACAGATTGGTATTCAATGCTACTGCAATTGAGTATAGGTAATTAATATAAACTAATATTATAAAGAGGTAAAATTTGTTTGTATGTTTGTATGTAGGGGTAATTTTGCGTTTAATAGCCCAATTTTTGAAGAAGACTATATGTAGCTTATCACGCTATAATCCTAAAGAGCCCAGCAAAAATGAAAAAATAGTCAGAAAGTACGCTAAGCGAAAACGAAGTAATAGCGCGGACAGGCGCTAGGCGACGCGATGCGACGGGTGGGCTGGGAGAACAAGAAATTTCACGCGGTCGAAGTCACGGGCAGAAGCTAGTCTTCTATAATTATGTTGCAGGGTAATAACTACAGTAAAATCAGAATCGCCAAAAACCGCTTCCATAGCGTACATACATTTATTTACCCGTGTACAATAAACACTATTTATATTTACCGATGTAAATCAAAAGACAACAGACACAACAAAGTAGTAAATACCGAATTGGGTTTAAATCAAAGGTTATTGTCACAGTTACACCTTCAAGTCAATTACATCGCCAGTAAAAAAACACAGTAAGCTCGACAACCGGAAAACTAAGAGATATATCTACAAGAAAGGAACCCTGTTTGAGAAATATCACATATGTTCACCAAAAGATTCGACTTGGGATTACCCGCTACAGAAATGCGAATAAAATATCAATGCAATATATTATGTTCGATGGTATATTCGAAAGATATTTTCAGCATAAATGATTCAACGGAGAAATATCTAAGATATCTGGGATAGTATCACGGAAATGCCCTTTGATAGTGAACTATTTGTTATTGTTTTAACAATAGAGTTCTAGTTGTACAAGTAACATCTGTTTCACGCGATTTAATGAGAAGGTTGGTGAACCTAAAAGAAGTATTAAGGGCAAGAAATTACTCATAGGATTTAAAACGGACGTGGGAGTTGCCGTTTTATTTATTATTATTTATACAATGCTTTTCGCCCACTGCTGTACAGTGTACCCTTATAATATCACCCTTAACCCTATTAGATTCTAATAACTTGACTTGAGAAGAGATAGGTATGCTGGAAGAGATTCCTTTAGAAATAAGCATCACCTTTGTAAGTATTTTTCTGTTCCTTTCTTCTTGTCTGTTTATATGTGTGTAACCTACATAAATGGTTAAATAAATAAAATTGTGCAAATAGAAGAAGTAGGTGCGTTGACCTTTGCCTCGTGGCCAAAACAGCGGTTTTGTTGTTTTTTTTCCTCCATTCTTTTAAGTTAATCCGGTCAACCTCCTTTTGACGCTTATCGAAAACGATGGGGTGGTTGAATTCGAAGCGTGGAACTGGCAGCTCTTGATTGACTAATTTAAATATCGAATCGAATCAATTAAAATAATGAAAGCGACCAACAAACAAGAAGCAAATCCAATAAATCAAGATTACAGCCTAATTAATCAGATTGTATTTTAATTTATTTTCAATACATTTCCCATTTCGTATACTCATTTAAATAATATAACGGTGAACGGGAATAATTTAAATTAAGAACATATTGATTTCGCCACACGAGTCTCGCGAATGCAATTAGTTCCATATTACGCGTAAGTACGTACATTGTTTACGCACAGCTGGATGCCAAGAAAATGAATGTTACTTAGATGAGGACGTAGATATTCGGTAGGTTTACATCATGGCCGCCACGCCTGCTCGTAAAACTGTGATATTATGACATTACCGAACACGGCGAACACACACGTCTGTCCTGTTTATGCCACAACCTTGTGTCAATGCAGATAAAAAATCTCATTTTACACTTTTTTGGGAACTTAATTAAGGGCACGTATGAGTCGTTATCATGTACCTATGTTACAGTACAAGTTTTAATATACATCAAGCTTTGTTTGTCGCCAAACAGGTTTACTATCGTAGGTAAAAGTTAAGATAAAGTTGTCCTAAACAGACGTCAAGTTACGCAAAACTTAGTATTTATTACTGAAACTTGGATAATATATTGTACCGTGAGTCCGTGACTTATTTGAATTTCTGCCTAATCAGCCTTAAATAATAATATTAATCTTCCGACGGATGCCATATTATGTATGTTGAATCATAAGATTTCATTAACGATAATGAACGTTTTAGGCCTGTGAACCTGTAATTAATCGCTTTTTCATCAGCCCTAAATGAAAACCGTTGCCGTTTTTCTGCTATTTGATACATATACCATCGGCATGTTTATATAAAAAGAATAATACAGGTTGAACTTTTAAAGCACACATATTAGTTTTCAGAATGTTGGTAGGTACACCATTGAAAAACAAATTAACTTATTTAAAATGGGTTTTAATTATCAAGAAAACCTGTTTTTTCCCAAGACTACTGATTCTTAATAACAAAGTGGAAAAAAATCTAGAAACTGATTCAGTAAGAAAAAAAAAAATTCGCTGGGCTATGCAATTCAAAATAGCCAAATGTTTTCTTATTTAAGTACCTATTGAAAATTAGTTAAGTACAGACGCCAGCAGGTCAAGCTACCCGAAACTGTCAAATTTTCCCAATCAACCTTGAACCTTAATGCTTTAGCTATAAAGTTGAAAATCTAATAAAGAAATTTGACAGATTGTAGTAGCTTGATGTGGTGGCGTCTGTACCCATTGAGTGTAGGAAGGCAGATAGATTACCGAAGCAATCGCTGTGGGAACAAAGTTTTTATCAGCCCGCGTTGTATGACGTTGAATCAATGACCTAACCATGAACTCAAATGTGCGGCATAATGATCTGCAGCATGTTAAGTGGGAGGTTATTAAACCATCAATCATATAGTTGAATGACTTTAGCCATAACTGAGCGAACGATTTAAAGTGAAATGAATCTCCTTTTTGTTATGACTGTAAATCTATTTTAAGGTACCGTTAAGACTTGTATTACACAGCGATGGTTATCTTTTATCTGATACCAGCTGCGCCCCGCGGTTACACCCGCATAAGTCTCGATCCCGTGAGAATAATGGGATGAAAAGTATCCTATGTCCTAATACAGGTTATGGTCTACCCATGTCCCAAATTTCATCCAAATCCGTTCAGCCGCGTTAGCGTGAATGCGTAACAAACAAACATACAAAAATCAAATATTTTCTCTCTATAATATCAGTATAGAAATACAAATTAACTTTTATGTTACGAGCTTTTCTACTACCGATAGTAATAGTAAGGTATAGTGTCCTTTTTCCTCGAAAAAAAGCCAGGTAGGCAGAAAGGCGATAGTTTCAGAATCTATATAAACAAGTATTTCGTTTTCGATTTACTCAGAATGATAATGATAAGTTGTCACCTCCAATTCCTTGGTGCCTTTTTCCTCTCATATTGGAAATATCACGTTCTCGAAAACGAGGTATAGATTTCAGAGAACGTTTCGGATGTATTCTGATACAAAGCATTTTTTGTGTCTCGAGCTCGTAGTGTCGCAGCTTTACGACATGCCGAATTGGCAAGAAAAACTATAACAATGTTAATACTTCAGTCAACTTTCTGCCGTGAACTATGATCAATGACATCAATGTCAATATTACTAACGTGCAAAGAATTCTCACACATCATAACAATCATTGAACCAGATGAAACTGATTCGTTTTTATTGCGAACATTAAAATAAACATTAAATTGGATTTACAGTTTATTATTCCACTGTTCGTTTAACAAGACTTAATGGAACGGTTTGATATTAAAATCAAAACGAATCAAAGTGTAAAAATTTAATTAACTTTTAATGAAAAAGTCCTCGGAGACATTAGTTTTATGTTAAACTAAGTGTGAACGCTTTTATGTTGGAAACGACTGCAGACAAAAGACTCGTGAGCTTCCATTTTTCATTTGGTTATCTGTCTCCGTAACAAATGCTTTTGTGCATAACCAACGCAAAATTTCAAATGCACTGAGCTATCACAGTAGAATGTCTATTCTTCTGTGATAGCTAACAGATATTCTATTCTATTAATTTTCTATTTTATTTTTTCTATTATATCCTATTCTACTGTGATGGCAAAACGACGTTAAAACGGATATGGGAAATGGTGAGAAACAGCGGAAAGCTGTCGTATGACAGTTGAATGGGTTGGACTGGTCTATAGGTACAATAAAATCATGTAAATTGATGAGGGTGACTAACGGGAAGGCTGAGAATACGCGGAAAAAAAAAATGAAAACACGCATATGTGGCTTTGTTTGTATTACGTGATTTATGTCATATTTTATTCCATTTTGTTCTGAATTCTGAAAAAAGCTGCGAGAGCTATAATTTTCTTTTATGTTAATGCAAAAGAACATGAATGTAAAGAAAAAATAATTCATACGAAACGTTATGCACTCTGGAAATACCGTTGGAAGCTTTTAAGTAGGAATAAAATGCTTAAAATATATGATCAAACGAACTTCTCAAGTGAAGTTCGATCAATATAATATGAGTGGTTTCATTTGAAGATACAAATTAACAGGTAAAGTGTCGCTGACTTAATTAAACTTTATGCATATTTTAGTAGCTATGTAAGAAAATAAAACAAATGTTTTTCTACCAACATTTTATGATGATAGATATAGCATGACCCCAATTTGACCTTTTTCTCATGAATGCTCCCTCTTTCTTGACTTTCGACACCAATCTTAAGTCGACAGATCGCTAACACGCAGTGAGTATGCAGGGTGATCATTGTTCATACCTTTTTCGCATGAGAAGGGACCATTGTCCTGCAGTAAGAAAATAATAGCCTGGTATAGGTACCTAATTGTATGATTCTTGACCTATTACCATTTAACGTTCATAACCGTGCCATGGATTTCGAAATACAATGACATTAAATGCAAGGGTCCCAATACGGACTATGTAGATGTGAATTGTTAGACATATTGAGGCACCCATTAGCACTTTGTCTCTAATTGCATTGTTCGTGAATTAAAATAGACACAGACGGTCCATATATGACAGACCTGTCACTGCAATAGATGCAATTTTGACAAATATGTGGTTTATTACAGTCTAAAACGAGTGCACTCTATTGTTCTTTTTATTTTCTAAGTTATGCCCAAAATAAAAAGGTTGATTGTTCCTTAACTAACCTCAACTTTTTTCATCATTTTTTGCGAGCCTTAAACAAAAATATATTCATGGGCTAAATTCAGTTTAATAAGTAGCTGTTTCATAAAACACCAAAGGGAGTCGCAATATTTCAAAGTGTGCTTACCAATTTATATATAACTTATATAAATTAGTAAGCACTTATATCACGCTCGTTCCATCATAGACCTCATCCATCGCTTTACATCAGGCGTGATCGAGGTCTAGAGAAGCCCCATAAAAAAAAATCTTAGGTTTGGTACAAATTCTCGGGGTGGAAGGCCGGATGATATCGATCGGGGGCGCGTATGAGTGTACAAGTATATCTCCCGGCCTTCCGACTCTTGGTAGTGGTGGAAACCGTAGGGTTTTAGTCGGCAGGAGTCCGACATAACCCTCCGTTCACCCTCCGTTCTCCCCAGAAGGAATCTGGTATCCATGAGGATTCCCCACAGCAAAAAAAAAAAAATTACTTTCGTCACAGATGATAAAAATATTATAAGTACACGCAGATAGAGCTGCGGGAAAAGCTGGTTTTATAACTTTTGGTCTGGTTTAGAACATTTTAATAGTTGTCAAAGAACCTATTATTATTAATAGTTTAAGCAGCTGTTACCGCTTTAGTGGCATTTCTCCGAGTTTTCAGAGACTTGACTCGATCAAAACCATTAAGTTTAGTGGCGTTTAATGTTTAACCCACATATTAAATAACTGTTCAAAGGGTCTCAGGTTCTATTTCGAGTTCATCTTCCCAGAATCGTGCACTATATCTGACATAATGTATTCACAAACTTACGTCGTTAGTTCATAATGGTGTTCGTCTATCACAACGATCCGTTTTTAGATAAAACGGATCGGGGAAATATTTGTAGACTTTACGGTAAATGGGTCCACAAGACATGTATTTTTTTATTCTTCATACGAGCTTTACTTTATACTAATGGTCTTTAGACTTTTGCTGGATATACAGGAAAATTTATAGCTGTACCTGCTTCGTTTTTTCAGCTTAATAGGAAAAGTTTGAATAAGGTAAAATTAGAGTTGAAAATGTTTCGCAGAGTTGTATTATTCGTGTTCAACTAGGTTAGATAAGCTACTTTGAATATGAGTTGTATAAGTTGTCTCAAAATGTTATTACATAAGATACTTTAGGTAAGGCTGTTTTCTTAGCAATATGATAGTTTATAAGCTGTCCTAAAAATATTCTTACCTTATAATCATCATAATCTGCCTAGCCTTTTCCCAACTATGTTGAGGTCGGCTTCCAGTCTGACCGGATGCAGCTGAATAGCAGTATTTTACATGGAGCGACTTCCTATCTGATTTCCACAACCCAGTTTTTGGGTAATACGATAGTAATTGATTCTTACCTTATAACGTTACATCAAATAAAATAAACTTACGGAGCTCAAACAATGGCATGGAAATTGTAATTTCATACTTTAACCATTATCTTCGCAAACGGTGCAATTGTCTTTGTTCATACGATGATCCATAATGTGAACTGCGCGAAAAGAAATTCTAAGAGTTTTAAGAGTTTATTATGACTGTTTCATGCATCTATTGGTTTAAGTATTTCGGTGCACGTTTTCTCAGAAAATTTTTGAAGCTTCGACTGAATGAACTTTGTAAGTCTCGTAAGCTACTCGACCTAATAAAAGCTTAGTAGGTAGTTATCTAAACTAATTTGATCTACGAAACATGATGTATGTTTAGAGACCGAGCTCATGCTCTTCTTTAATCCGCTATTGGATACAATTCATCTGTTTGTCGCTGTATAGAGCAGTACTATGGGTAGGAAGGTAAGGTTGATCTCGTATTTGCTTCACTACTTTTGACAACAATTTCTTGTGAATTGAAACATCAATAAAGTTAAGGTTACCTAGAAGTGGCCGCCGTATAGCGTCCACAATTTACCGGCTAATGACTATGACTAATGGCTAAGTTATTTAAAGTTGGGGTGTTTTCCTAGAGAGCATTTTTTGAGACCGTAAAGTCAAACCCCGCTGCCATCATTTTCATGACAGCTGTCACTGCGGCCGTTATGTGGCGGCCATCGCTATTCTAGAAAACCAGAGCTTCAGTCACATAGATAAATAGACCTTGTTGGTTTTTGATATGCAAGTGACATTCTAGTTTAGGGTGGGGAAACCAATAAAAAGGTTACGTGACTACACACAAATGTACAGAGGCAGAATTTTGCCATAGGCATTTTCTACTTAACAATGGTAGGTGCAATTATAGAAATTGAGGAAAAAATATTTTAAAATACAAAGACGATATGCAAAAACCTATTAAACTATAAATCCTACTAATATTATAAATGCGAAAGTCTGTATGGATGGATGTTACTCTTTCACGCAAAACTACTAAACGGATTTGGATGAAATTTGGCACACAGATATTTTATAACCAGGATTAACAAATGGGATACTTTTTATCCCAATTTTCCCACGGGATGGAAACTTATGCGGGTGAAACCGCGGGGCGCAGCTATAATATATGTACATATATACCTAATTATACATAAATATAAGCACAAATAAATACGACACAACAAGAAAACATTACCGTTGTGATGATACTACCAACTTCTTGCGAATGTGCATAATTGGTTGGCACAGTTAAACTTACCATCGCTTCGTCGTGATATGAGATAGATATGCCAAGAACCGATCGATCATACCGAATTTGGTAATGCTATGCATGATCTATCACGGCCATGGTAACGGTTATTTGGGATGTCATGATAGACATATAGGTGATATATTTTATTATCAACCATCACAATAGAACGATTGATTGGACAAAAATACAATTATTGACCAAGTCTAGACTGTATAGCTAACGATGAGGTCTCAGGTTTCATTTCCAGGTCAAGCTCAACGTGCCTTTAATTGGAATTTATTGTTAGGAAAACGTTGAGTTGTAACCGAGGTTCGCTTAAAGTTCGACCTCTTGGAACAACGGTATAATGATAAGCGCATGGATTATTTATCAATTACGTACAGACGCCAGCAGGTCAACCTACCCAAAACTGTCAAATTTTCCCAATCAACCTTGAACCTTAATGCTTTAGCGTTAAAGTTGAAAATCTATTAAAGGAATTTGACAGATTGTAGTAGCTTGATGTGCTGGCGTCTAAAAACCTCCTATTGTACAATAGGAGGTTTTTACTTATATTCTATTCTTTTATGTATCTTTTTGATAGATTCTTTTATATTTTGTGAATGCGAGAACTTACCTTGTAGACTGTAGATTTGTAGACCATTTCCTATTTTATAAAGTACCTGGTACTTGTTGGCAGGCAGATCGCTCTTAGCGATAAGACCGCCCATTGTCACCCTTTGTAAAATTTCTATATTTATATCTGTAATTTATATGATGTTTGTACATAATAAAGAGTATTCTATTCTATTCTACACTGTCCTCCGATACCTATTAACACTGTAATTTGAAAATATTGTAAAAGCTAATTATATTTAAAAGATTAACCGTGGAGTTTCTTGCCGGCTCTTCTCTATAGGATACGACCTACTGGAACCGTGCATCTAACTTCTGACATTTCATAAGTGCCCTTTCTTAAGTGTGTAATCAAAATCAAAGTAGTTTATTTCACATAAACCTACATGGCTTATGTGAAATAACATATTTTGATTTTGGGATTTTGGCGGTCATTTGTGGAAGCAATATGGTGATTTAGTTAAAAAGAAAGTCGTTGGAAAGTCCTGAGGCATTATAAACTTTTCAGCAAACGAACGCTAGTTTATATTTACACAATAAAGTAAAGAGAAGGCTTTTACTTTTTATTCCGTTCGCAGATTTATGTTATTGTTTTAGAAGCACTTTTAATGCCAATTTAGGAGTCGTTTTCTCTGTTCTTTCTCATTGTTAGTGGCATTGCAAGCGTCATTTGTTGGCTGTTTTATTTGTACCACCACCCAATTAAGTTTAAAAGAGAAAATACAGCGCGTTTCGCGGCAGAGAACTTTGTATATCTTCGTTAAAGCAAGTGTGTAAAATGTTTAGAACAAATGATTGGTAATGTATGTGAGTTTAAATGTTTGTAAACGCACCCACGATACAGAAGTAATTTCTAGTGTGGGGCAACGGGGTGATTTGGATATAAGCGTAAAAGTTTTACGTCTGTAAAAACACGTTCTTTACCTATTTTGGTGAAATCTAACTAAGGATAAGCTGTTATTGCTTGCTCGATAATTCCTTGCATAGTTAAAGCACATTATTCAGTGAAGTTAAAGTCTGAGTTTCTCTTCGGGTCAATTAAGTTGTCAAGTTATAAGTAGATTGCGCGGAGTTAGTCAGACCTTTACATAAGAAATAATTTATGATACCGTCCCTTAGCACTTTTAGATTGTTAGAAATTGAGGAAATACATTCCTGGAACTGTGTACAGGGCTCAAATTAAATTAGCCGGGTGAAACTTCAAAGACGTGATGGATAACGATAACTAAACACCAAAGCAGTGTAGAAAAATATATGTTTATATAAAATAGTATATGTAGTAATAAAGTGATACATTTACAAACTTATAAATACTCAGTAGTACCAAGTTCTTAACAGATATAAAAGCTAGTTTAATTTACACGTTTATAATTACCTATAAAAGGTGCGTTGGTACTGACATTATAACATGTGGCGACCTGCCTGAGCTAGGTTAATAAAAACCGGGAGTAGTGGTTGGAAGGTGGATTCAAGTTGTGGGTTAAAAACCTAACTTGTACCTTTAACCAATTTGAATTTTGTTTGTTGACGCGTCGTCATATTTTCAACATTTCATTTCTGTAACGTTTTGGACGCTAAAGCCTTTACCTTCATCACAGCTACCTGAACAATAGGAATACTAAGCCTTAGCGAGTAATAACGAGGTCACGTGTTTCGGATTTACTCCTAAAAAGGGATATTCGCTAAATGAACTTTGAACAGGGAAAAAACAGTCATTATTTATCTATCAGGATATCATTTCCCGATTACGAGAAAAAATCGAGATTGCATTCTAAAATAATTACTTGTTTTGATTTTGTCTATTATTTTTTTATCCTTTAGATGCCGAGTTTTGCTGGAGAGTTAGTTGCCAGGACTGAGGAATATGAAGTGGCTATGTCCTGTCATCATTTTTAGCATCATCTTCATCGAAACCATTCCGGGACACGAAGTGAGTATCTTTTTGTCTAAAATGAACATATTACAAACTTGATACTTCTTCTTGACAAGGTTTGTGAAATTTATGTGGAGTAGGAAAACATTTGTAATTTACCGCAGCGTAACATACAAAGTTTTTATAAATTTACAAATATTGTGCATTTATATACGATCGAATTCGAGGCGAAACTCCCCAAAATACCGCAAGTTCTACTACAGGTAACGCGAAAATATAATTGTTCCCAAAGCTGTTCTTATTTATTTATTTATTTATTTTACCATTTATATACACACATATATAAACAGACAAGAAAAACAGAACAGAAAAAATAGGTACAGAGGTGATGCTTATTTCACAAGAAATCTCTTCCAGCACACACGAGACAGGACAATAGATACAGAGATGTAGACAGCGTGTGAAATTGTAAAGGAGACAAATAATAATCCTAGAACTCACGATAAAAATATTCTCCATACCAATAAACTTTTGATATTATATTAGGGAAAATCTAGACTCGGCTCGCTTTTCCTAGACATATTACTATGTAATTAAGTATTTAAAAAGTAGCTTGATCTCGGTATAAGAAGTTTTGTACCGAGATTTCCTGGAGCCCGTCAAAATTACCCATAAAAATGCTTAATATGGAAGCATGGCACAACATGGAGGAGGCCTGTACTCTGCAGTGAGTGGAACAAGGCTGCCAATGATGACGATGATGCATTTGGCCCGGTTTTAGATCTACATAATTTGTATGGTATTTTCATTTCCGCTATACCTAATTGTCAATGCACGTAATATTGCATTATTGCACACGGACGCCGCAGATTTGAAAAGTTCTAGATCCATTACTAGCATTGCAACTGACAATGCACTTCCGATCACAAAAAATATCTGGCTCACCGCCAAATTGATATATGTCTTGGTTGATTGCAGCGACTGTATAGAAACTGTGGCTTTTCAAAGGATTGACCCAGTTATCCATGTAGGAAACTGATTGTTATCACAGCTATTATGTATTGTTAGGATATTGATATATTGTATGAGACTTATGCATTACAGATTGAAAACGAGGTGACAACACAGCATGAAATCGCACAGATGATTTATTCCGAAGATATTGACGATTTAAAACATTTTGGTAAACATAAAAAAGGTTGGTGGTTACTTTAATATTGTCACATGTGATTGTAACACAAGTAGTTTTCGATTTTATCATCTTTTCCAATTCCAGGGTTACATCTAAAGCAGTCTTCATATTCTCCGTGGGGTCGCTGGGGCGCGTGTCGGGAGGGGCACAGGACCCGACGGCGACACTGCTTGCGTCGTCAAATATGTGGAGACTCACTCCGCATAGAAATCGCAAGGTGATGTTTGAATATTTTATCGAAACGATTTTATACGTCGGTGTGAATAAAGGTACACAGAATGTGGCGATATGAAGCTTTTGTGAATTTTCCGAATAAGATTGTATTATTTATGCGATGTTACGAAACAAAAATCTGCACTGAATATAGAGTCGATACTAGACACAGCTAAAGTATGACTCATCACAAAATTCCTCGTATTAGATTTGATTTGTTTACAAATAATTGACTAAAGAGACGATCAGAATTGAATAAGATCATTCAGATACGATTATCTAATTCTGCTTAAATATGCCAATATAAAGAACGTACGTAAACGTAAAACAAATTAAAATGGGTAGATACTTTTTGTATACCAATCTGAAACGGTTTTCAGCCGCAATCACGTAATTTTTTCAGAGAACTTTAGGTAAAAACTGACTCATAATAATACAGCAGGAGTAATATTATTTTGTTTACAGTTGTAAAGAATCATCTCACCCACGCAGACCGAACTCGACGACGGAAACGCAAACAGAAGAAAATCTTGCTGCAGTACGTACACTTTACCCTGAAATAAATAGGACTTGGAGGGCCATACAGCCTTGTACCACAGACCACAGCAATTAAACATATATGAGGACTAATTTTGCCTTTACAACTCCCTTGTACAACGTCTTTCTCTGTGAATAATTTCCCGACGCTATGAATAATATTCAGATAGATGAAATTTTAGTTAGTTTAATGGGTATCATGTTTGTTTATACAAGGCTAGATACGTAAAACAAACAGCGTAGACGTCTGAAGTGGTTTGTGGTGAATACCTAACTAATAAAGTATTGCGTACTGACTGAAGTAACTAGCACCGCTAGGCGGCGTTGATAGATAAGAAAGTGTTTAGAGCTGAATGTTCGATAATATATTGGCTGCTTTGTTGGGCTATTGGTAGCAAGTGTTACTGTGGAGCATAAGGGGGGTCTACTACGAAATGCAAAGTGCGAATGATCGGATCGGACCGACACATGGCCGAACCGAATATTATTAAAAAATTCGAAAAAAACGGCTCGGGTGGGTCGGGACCATAGTCAAAATTCGAAAGAGTGTAGGATCGGGACCGACTAAACCAAATAGTAACTTCGTAGCTGGAAACTGCCGAACATTCGGCCGATACCACTTCGGAGTAGACCCCAAGGTTTTGAGTTCGATTCCCAAGTCGAAAGTTACTGGGTTTTTCTGTCTGGAATTTCTCAGTAGCAGCACGGAGTCTGGATTTGAGCTCGGTTGATGGACATAGGCTCGCCCCCAATTACATGGGACTTAAAAATAACTGGCGAAATGTGGGTGTACTATTGATACATCTCACGATTGCTCGAAGCCTCGGATTCATAGCCCTGGTACGGTCAAAAATTCTCAGTAGCAGCCTGGAGTTGGGGAGTTGGCGGTGTGACTCCCCTGTGCGTCGTAAGAGGGACCGTAAAACTGTGGGTCTTGCGTCTAATCTCTCATTT
The DNA here is from genome assembly GCA_911387795.2 of Apamea monoglypha. Classification (NCBI taxonomy): domain Eukaryota; kingdom Metazoa; phylum Arthropoda; class Insecta; order Lepidoptera; family Noctuidae; genus Apamea; species Apamea monoglypha. Next base: position 11,324,609 of record OU426918.1, read on the forward strand.
TGATGACAGATTGTCGCCCCATTGGATTAGGATAGTGAGGAAAGGAGTGTACCAGCGCGACGCACTTATGCACTGTAACATCTCCTGTATAACTACATACGTAAAACCAAATCCAAACAGAATTCTAACATAAGAACTCTCAAAAGTCGCTGTTGAGGATTATAAGAAAATAATTAATGTGTTGACAGCCGCAACTACGACAGCTGAAGGGTGAGGATGTGCAGAGGAGGTTCCGGGGATTCTCGCAGTGGAGCTCTTGGAGCGCTTGTTCTCGAAAATGTACTACGACGAGACGGAGGTGAGAACAAACTTATGTTCACTTTATTAAGCGTCACATTTAGTGCAAATAATTACTTTCATTCTTCTCATGTAAAAATCAAAAGTAGTAGCATAGCGTTGCGTAGCGTTGCGTAGCATTACGTAGCGTTGCGTAGCATTGCATAGCGTTGCGTAGCGTTTGGCGAGTAGCATTCCCTTCATTAATGCAAATATAATGTGACCTTAACCCTATAAAGGTGGTTGAAGCAGCGTGCATGCGGAAGTGCAGCGCAGAGCATGCACGATGCCTTTTGGCAGCTAGAGGGCGTAGAACATGTTCTGTATTTCTGTCACATCCGCGCGTAGTCGAGAGAATCCGCTAGCATGCGCAGAGATTCCACAATCTGGAAGATTCTATCCATTCCATATACATATAAGATGACACGACCGGAGGTCGCGGGATCGCAAGTCGCGGGAATATTTTACTAATTCTATAAAGTACATGCAAATATGCACTTTATGTGTCGTAGATAAATATCAAGTTTCCTTTATTGCGTTGTAAATATTACTTACGTCCGCACCGTTGCGCCCACTCCGTAACCCGCTCCGATAACTTTAAATCAAAATTTTAAAGTGGATATCTCGTCCACTTTGGAACTTTTCACAATTATACGTGTTGCCAATCATAATCCGCTTTAAGTCGAATACTATTGGAATGTATTTCTAAGTACCCAATGACATAATTAATTTCACAATAAATTGTTTGTCTAGTGGTCGCTAGCGCTACTGCTGAGCATGAGGTTTTGGGTTCGATTCCCAGGTCGGGGAAAATGTTATTGAGTTTTCTATCTGGAATTTGACAGTAGCAGCCCGTGTCCGGTTGATGGACATAGGCTCCCTATTACATGGGACTTAAACAATGGTAAATATGGGAGTACTATAGGTACGCCTCTGCTGGAAATCGTCATTAATTTACATCACGCCTTGTTTCCGCAAAGGGTTAACCCTTTGCGGAAACAAGGCGTGATGTAAATCAAATAAACGGTTTAATAGACAGTTCGCAGGAACCATTATTTGTTTCGGATTAGTCAAACAAGCTGTACGTAGAATGAGTATTGTTTGTGACAATTGGTTAGAGCCGGTTTCCTCGTAACGTCGGAGAACTCGTTGTACAGTCGACAGCGACACACCAACTCTCCTTGCAAGAATTCTGGTGGTGCATACTTCAGGTGTACGCGATATTATAGCAGCTTCAATAATTAATATTGAACATCAGAAACGATGTTAACATACCTTTTTATATGACAAAATAGAATCAAAAGCAAAAACAGGTTCAGAAAATTCGTAGTTTCATTTACAAAAATCCCATTTTTTTATTTTGTCATTTTTGATAGCATAACTTTACAATAACTAAGAAGTTTTATTAATTTCATTTAAGGAACATTTGATTGTCTATTAAACACAATTTATTTCACTAAGCTAGCATTCTTAGTTTCCGAGACTTTCAGATATCTTTATGTGACCTGTGTATCTTTATATTCATTACTGTTTTCGACACAGGAAATAACTAAATATTTAGTTTTAGGAACCATGTCGCACAGTTGTACTTACTTATCGTAAATTAGCCAAGTAATTCCCACAACTTAGTTAACGTTTCAATGTTTTATAGATAGGTAAACGAAATTTTTTGACGGCACGGTTGGCGCAGTGGTTAAGCGATTGACTGCTGCGCTGCGTGTCGCGGGTTCGATTCCCGCACGGAACAAATATTTGTATGACCTATAAGTAGTTGTTCCGGGTCTGGCTGTTTGTGTATGTGAGTTTAAATGTTTGTAAACGCAACCACGATACAGGAGAAATTCCTAGTGTGGGGCAACGTTTTTTCAAAATAAAAAAAAAATAAAAAAAATTGGAAAAACACAGCTTGATTACGATGGAAATGAGAAAACCACAATGTCTGAAACTGTTAGAAAGAGAGCTCAACGTGGCTGGAAGCCAATGTCTAGTGTCAAGACTTCAAACTGGCAGTTAATTATTGTATCTAATAATATTAAATCACTTTAAAATATTTCAGATTTTCAGCACAATATTTAATCAAGAATTCGTTCATTAACGTGAAATTTCACTCTAGGTTTTGTTTTCATTAATCATCTTGAACGCGGCCACGGTAATGTTTATTAAATTTTGCAAACAATAGAGGAAGTTGATGACTTGTACAGACAGTATTGGCGAAAGATACAGGAATAAATTAAATGAGCTAGCGAAACACGATAAAAAAAAAACGATTATTTTGTTGTGCTGGTATTTTTTTTATAACGCAGCTATCAAACACTTACCATTAATGTTCCTAATCTAAACTGATATTTTAAAGAGAAAAGATCTGATTTTTTGTATTTTTGTTTGTTACGCTTTCACGCTAAAACGGCTGAACGAATTTAGATGAAATTTGGCACATGGGTAGACCATGACCTGACCATTTTTATCCCGATATTCCCACGGGATCGGGAATTATGTGGGTGAAACCGCCCCGGCGCTGCTAGTTCCTAATATACTGATAAAGAAACACTTCACAGGCACTGTCTAAGACGAGCGATATGTGGTCGCCAAGTGGTAAAGCAGTCAGCCTACTGCTACATGGAAGGCAGCTACTGCCACCTCTGGATCCGAAGCAGGATGCAGAGAAGAAAGGACCCAGGTGATCTAGCACATAGGTACTACGCTAACAGTATTTATTCACATTAACCACGCTTCTATATTCACGTTTGTTCCATTAATACTTAATCCCTTTGTTGAAAGGTGTTTTGACTTCAACTTAATTATTTACGATTATTTGGAAATTCTATCGGCATGTGTCAATAATGTATGAAGAACAATGTTCTTGTCTACATAAGTGAAAACCTTTAATCTTTTTACCAGAATTATTATAATTGAACACCTTATTTATTTGCAAATTTCATTGTATATATCTACGTGTTGGTTTTAATTGTGAATGTTATGATTTCTTACAACATATTTATCGTCTCGTGGTCTGGAATGTTTTATGTATACTTGAGGCAAATCGGACATGTAATGAACAGCATATCCAGTACAAACTTGGGTAACTGGTATATCGATAAGTGGGCATTGGATAAATAATCTAGACGAGTAGATACGCGTTTTCCGTAGCGTAGGCCGGGTAAGAATGTTGTTATAGAAATTCCTACATTAAGGGTCTAGGCTCGCACTGGGTTGAGGCATAAATTCCTATCAGATGAGATAGAATCGCCGAATATTAAAAGTTGAACGGCCGCTATTAATTTATCTTAACTCGTTATGTAATATCTAGTTATTCGTGAGGTTAGCCTTTTCGTAACTATTTTGGGGTCGGTTTCCAGTATATATGGATCCATTGAGATGAGTCAGTATGGACAAATCTAAAACTATGTAGTAGAAAATTTTGTACTTAGGAACTTTAGAACCATATCGTCGAAAAAGTAAAGAAAGACATCTTTTTTAAAAACAAAACTGCTTTTGCATAGGCTAAATAATTTAAAAAAGCTTGTGGAACCACTCTGGTAAGTGCAGTACTATTTAATTTTATCTAAAAATTTCGGCAGACTCCGTGGAAGATCGCGGGACGGGCTAAAGAAAACCAACGACCAGTGGTCCACTTTAGCCCTGAATCGCAAGAGCTGGAGGAGAGCCCTTGACCAGCAGTGGGATGGATGATGCAGGCTAACACTAACGAAAAACTCTCGCTATTTTATAAATCAAACAGTATACTCGTGAGTGGAAACTTGGCATCGAGTCGAGAAAGAGCTAAGATGAAGAACATTGAAATATCTGTAGGCTATTTGTATATGCCGCACGCTTTCAAACTTTGTACAACAAAACTTAAGATGAAGTGGTAGCGAGAGGCATGATTTATGTCTGACACCCGACACATGCAGAGATTATAACTTGATTTCCGCAAAATACATTATGTTCCCTTTGTGGCTTTGTGGTTTGTGTATCCTTTGTTGATAATGTCATTCCAATTCAGTAGCGCGTTAAGCGTTTTCATTTACAAGTCAAACACTTATAGTAATTTTATCAGTTAACAAAAGTTACTCATCTTTTGCCAAAGTTGCAGCATTCTACCGAAGTAAATACAGAAAATATTACATTCATATTATTGCTGTTTCATGTAGGTACAGTACAGTGGTTCCTCTTATTCGCTCAAACGTAGCGAAATAACTTAACAAATTGATTGATTGTGTGTAGGTGTACTCGAGCTTACTAAGTAACAATATATTAAGACGGCACGGTTGGCGCAGTGGTTAAGCGATTGACTGCTGCGCTGCGTGTCGCGGGTTCGATTCCCGCACGGAACAAATATTTGTATGACCTACATGTATTTGTTCCGAGTCTGGGTGTTTTTCTATCTATAATATGTATGTATTTACAAAAAAAAAAAAATTGTATATAAGTAGTTTATCAGCCATCTTGTTACCATAACACAAGCATTAGGTTGCTTAGCTTGGGACAAATGGTGCTGTGTGAAATGTCCAGGGATTTATTTATTTATTTATTTATTTATTATAAACGCCAAGTTGTTCACACAACAGGAATTTCATTTTGAAACTCTTTGAAAATGCACCTGTTTACGTGGTTTTTGTTGCCGTAAGCATGAAACTAACTGTGCATAAAATTTTCTTGTTTCTCCAACAAAAGTAAGCAAATAGACTTCGACGAGGGAACAGGCCAGGTGTTGCAACACATGGCGATGATCAGAATGATTATTATTATTATTTATACCTCAATGAAAATTGATTGATTGATCTTCGCTTGTGAACACTTTACTAACTCTTTTATCATAATCATAATACAGCTTTGTTACGCAGGTGGTCTGGATTAATTAGAAGTTATTATTTAAACAATTTTGATGGGTGTATTTTGGATAAAAATAATATTAGCGAATAAGAATATTTTTTGACGAGAACGTAACGCGATGGGGTGAGTTTCAGTAAGAAAGTTTGTGGTATCAAACTAGTTCCATTAAAATAAAAGTTAAATAAACCCTTTTAAGGGTTCAGATAAATACTTTATCTTGTTGACAAGACCCTTTTCCGCTCAATTTCAAAAGTTTTTCTCTGCTTTTCAGGTACTAAAATGCGCAGCTTCCTTTGCTTGCCACACAAAAAATCACGCAAAATTTAGAAAGTGTTCTTTAACTTACAGGGTATACGGTAGAGAGAGTAGAGTCAATGGTGACTCCGGCGCCTGCGATCCACCCTGAAGACTCCCGGGCGACGCCAGTACCTCCACCATGTGGCAGGCTCGGCCGGTATCGTGGCTCTGCGTCTGCGCGGCTTCGACAGCGCATGCGTGATATGGTCCGCATCATTGGTGGACGGCCCGCGCCGCCTGGAAAGTGGCCCTGGCAGGTCGCTGTGCTTAACCGATATAAGGTAATTTTATTGGTGTAAAGCAAGTCTTCAAACATAAAAGTAGGTATACTTTCACAAATATACTGAATTGGGACTTGAACATAACTGTTCTGGCGAAATATGTGTGTACTAGGTGCACCTCTGCCTAACCCTTTGGGATTACAGGCGTGGTGTTATCTGGATCAACGCCCTGGGATCTAGACGCGAATCATTACGTCCCTATATCGCTGGCGGACCTGGTGGGACCTCTCACGGGAATTCGAAGCACGAAGGACCGAACTTCGTTAGATCCTAGTGGCTGAATGGAGGGAGCGACTTGAACAACCCAGGTCACCCCACAATAGTGGCGGTAAGGCCTGGCTGGAATGGCGCCCTCAGATTCCGGCTGAAGCCGGTGCATACTGGACACGGATGTTTCGGAAGTTCTTGCGTGGCATAGGTCGGGAGTGGACGCTCGCTTGCCATCACCGTGTGGATTGCGCCGAGGACACGGCGCAACATACGCTGGAAGAGCGCTCAGCTTGGGCCCAACAGTACTGGGCCCTCGTCACGACACTTGGTACGGGTGATCTCTCGCTTCCGGTCGTGGTTCTGTCCATTTCATCATTCAAGTTGGATTACACGCTAGTTACACAGACCTCAGTGGGTCGAGTTGGAATAATTAGTAATTAAACGCATGTGTATTTGAACATAAATCATACCTGGGTCGAAGTTTGGGTTGTGTTCAAAAATATAAATTGATTACAAATATTTTGGTAAAACGACAGGCATTTGTTTTTTTGGTCAAAGAAATCGATTGAATAATGACTGAGTTACTGCTGACACGAACTGTAATCAAGTGTACCTACGTCCAAACTTCAAATTAAAGTAATTGACACAAAGAGAAAGGCGCAGTCAAAGCACAGTCACGCACAAAAGTATTTGGCTTAATTGTTTAACTAATTTGTTGGGTAATTATTGTGCACGATTTAGTTTTTAACTGTAATTTGCATAATCACGCGAGGTAGTTCTAAACGCGGTTGTACATAAGTATATGTATACATTCCTAGATGAGTACTTAACGTGAGATGTTCCGCAGTAGTTACGGGTATTGGGTCTTCAACTAAATCGAACTGCACTTGAACATCTAACATGATTTGATTTTGGGGTCTGTGACTAACTACTACTACTAGTTATTACTTTATTATTTACAAGATGCGCCGCATGGTTTCACCCACATTTTCTCGATCCTCTGGGAATATCATAATAAAAATAATCCTATATCCTTATCCAGGTCATGGTCTATCCATGGGAAAAATTTCATCCAAATACGTTCAGCCGTGTTAGCGTGAAAGCGTAACATACAAAATCTTTTCTCCTTATAATATATTATTATTAAAAGTCAAATCTTTTCTCTTTACTATATTACTCGTAGTTTGGATGTAATGTATCCCTCTTGAACTTTGACAAATATATATTTCAATTAATTTGGCTCCCTCATAAGCTTTCAATAAAATGCTACAAGTGTCTCAGCACACGCTGAAAAGCCAATTAAGTCAAGGTAGGCTCGGTTCTCCCTTCAAAATTAATAGGCACGGTTCTCCCTTCAAAATTAATAGGCGAGGTTCAACCTTCAAATTTAAATATCTTAATTTTGATTATCTCATTGATACTGAGTATATGTATTTATTTTGCATAGTACATGTCTACAGGATGAAATTAAGTAGGTGTGACTTATTAAAATATCTGATTCAACGTGTTATTAAGTAAATTTAAAGCATGTTCATTAAGCAAAGGGATGCATAACGTGCCCGTAGGCGAGCGATGCAACGTCGTGTGCGCACGGCCTTTTATTCGTAGGAAACGGTCAAAATTAGGTAAATACAAACTAAAATAAACTAGCTAAACGCGTTGCCAACTTGCTTCATGGTGTGAACTCGGCGATGAATGGATTGCTTATCGGGCGCGCGCTAAAATTGATACTTTAATATTCGTATTAGTTTCATAATTTTGAAAAAAATAAAAAATCTGGTACGGCCATAATTCGTGTCTACTTGAAGGCAATAACTTAGTTTGCACTATCTAAAACTAAGACACGACACGACACACGATTTTTTTTTTTTCGAGAATTTTTATTTGGGAAATAACAATTTATAATGATCCACAAACGACGGAACACTTAATATCGTGTCCTGCGTGTCCTGTCAGCTTCACGTTACAGGAACTGATGGACGCTGGTGATCGCGTCAAACAAGTAGCTGAATTCTTGGCAGAGTCCATTTAGATTGCTAACACTCTAAGAGAAGAAGAATTTATAATGATTATGTAACAGTTACAGCACTTCCTATTTCGATTTGTCGCAAGGTTTCAATTTCATCCTGTATATGATCTATTAAGTAAATATCAAATTGAGTTTCGGAATAAAATACTATTTGTTGATAGGCACCTAATTTCATCCCCGTATAAGTACTATGATAACGTCTTAAGGGTAGGATAAATTTATTTCCTTTGAATAAATCCTGGTATTACGATGGATTAGATAAACTTTCATTGGAAATAAAAATACAGCTCATTTGAGAAACTCAGTAAGCCGGAGATAATTCAATGTAATTTCTTAAAGCCGCTGTTTTGTCAGAGCCATACGAACGTATTTACTAACTAAGGTAAGTAAGGAACTTTCATAATTACTGCGCAGTCGCTATGAGACATTTTCTTGATAAAGGTCTGGCTCGAGAGAAGGGCTATCGGATAACAGTTTGTTGTTCATAATGAGTAAATTGATTCGGTATCGTCAGTATATACTTACAACATAGACTTGAATATTACTGGATAATTTCATGCTAAAATTTAAAATGTTCAAGATTTTCTATTCATCATCGTCATTTCAGCCGAAGAACGTTCGGTTCTGTGCTTCTCGCATACAGCAGATTTCAGTGGCCGTCACCAGGTCACCGGTCCACCTTGTGAAGATATTTTATTGTTTTTGGAACGAAATTCTTTTATGAAGCTTGCAGTAGGAGTAAAATGGGAGAAATCGTCACGTAACGAAAACGTGTTATGCCCCCTCCATGCGGCTTTTCATTTATGTAATAGAAAGAGGCAGGGAGAGAGATAGTTTACATGGTTTTCGAGGGTACTGAAGCCTATAGTGAGGTCAAAAGAAAATCCAAGATGGCGGCTGTTTTTTTTTTTTAATTTTTAGTCGTTTCTGTCGTTTTCATGGTTTTCGAGGGTTCTGAAGCCGATAGTGAGGTCAAAATGAAAACCCAAGATGAAATGAACAAAATTGTACATATTGTCGTCATTTTGAAATTTTCGCAGCAGTCACCTTGGTATTTATTTTGAACTTCGTTCCTCCCGACGCCACACAATTTTTTTTTTAGTGTGTTTAGACAATTCGCCATCCATTTAACACGTTATCAAGGTAAATGTGAAACATTCAAAGTCAAAACGTCGTTCTATGCTACTACAAATGGGCTATTACGGCTATTATGACTCACAAAGGCTCTTGTGTGCAGAAAGTTATTTATTGCACCTGGATGGAAGATAGCCAAAGGAGTTGTTATTATAGAACACTATTTTGTGCTTTGAAAGTTTGAATTGCGGATTTGATTTTGGGTTTAAATCACTTTTGACGTGCTTTCTACATCTACTTATTCAGATATGATTCTCCCGGTTGTACAAAAACAATATAATTATACAAATCTACAATAGTATTGAATAAAAAAAAAATAAGTATAATTCTGTAATTCTACACAAATATTTATATCATATATTAATTTTTAAACGACTTCTTTAATTATTTTCTTTATTTGTACAGTCACATCCAAAATGACCCTCTCACCGAGAGGAGGCCTGTGTCCCATTAGTGGGAACATTATAGGCTGATTATGTATCAAAAATGGCGCTAACTATCGTCAAACCGAAAAAAGCGTTGTTTCAAATAACAATTACAAAATTATGACCTTACCGTAATATGATGATGTTACGTTAACCAACCGTTTGAAACAATCGGCCCTAAGAAATGTGACTTAGACAGTTAAATTTAAAAATAATCTAATTACATATTTCATGAAATGGCCAAGCCATTAAAAATGATCAATATACCTTTGAACAATGTCGAGTGGATCAACCTATTTTGATCTTTAATATTAAATATAGTCAATAAAATGTATGACTAATTGTTATTAAATTAAATATAGTTTTCTATGCAATAGTCTGGTCAGTGTCGTAGCCTCAAAAGATATTTTGTGTCCTGACTTGATAAAGGAAACAATTTGAAAACTGAAGAAAATATAACAGACTTGATTACAAGTAGATAGATACGTATAATTCAAAATACGTGGGTAGGTACTTAAGCTAAGAAAACTCTTCAAAAACTAGCCCCAACTCGAAAAGTGTATTATCACTCGGGCTTGTTGTACACATGTGTACCAGCTCGTCCTAATGAAGTTAAGCACCAGTGAAAAACTTGGTCGAACTAACAAGTTTCATGCCAGAACATTAATCGTAAGGTCAGCTTGTAAAAAATAAAAGGAAAATATTGAAATATTTCCCTAACTGAAAACTTAAATCTTTTGTGCTACCCTTGTCTTACCGGTGCGACTTTTATTAGGTTTTTATAATTTTACAATAATAATTTGATGATGGACGACACCGCCGAGATCGGCCCAGAAAGAGCAGGCAAGATGATTTCGACGCGAGGGTAGGTCGAGGTGGCGCAGGGAAAAAGTGCCTCAAAACCGTTGCCTAGAAGTGGTACAATAGGTACAACCGACGGCACGTCTGTGCTAACTCTTTGACCTTGAGCTGGCTTACCGTAGTTGCAATAGGACTATTGGCTTTGTTACCACTGCCAATGATGCGCGGGCTACTGTACAGTGGATGAATAAAATTATTTATTCATTTTTGTACACAATAAAGGTACAAAGACGCATTTAATGTTTAGGCATTTAATTAAATATTTTGTTTTTCAGGAAGCATTTTGCGGCGGCACCCTCGTCTCACTCCGGTGGGTAGTGACAGCAGCGCATTGCGTGCGCAAGCGGCTGTACGTGCGCCTAGGCGAACACGACCTGCTGCTGAGGAACCGCGGTGAGCTGGAGATGAAGGTCACCGAGGCCGTCATCCACCCCCGCTATGACCCTGATACCGTCGTCAACGACGTCGCTATGTTACGGTAACACCTAATTATACTTTGAAATATTTTATTTCACTTAAATTAACATGGACACATAAGAAATAAATATAAGAAGCTAGGTGGACGATCCTAATTGGTCGTTTCTTATAAAAAAAGGGCCGGCATAAAACTCCACGGTTACTCTTCTATTAATATGGCGACACGATGAAAGTTTGTTGCCTGTGGCATACAATAAAATTGAAGCAACAAATGACTGACTTTGACTTTATCGTTTCTTCAACTAAATGACACAGGCAATTAAACCGCATCGTGTAAATGAGAGCGGTGCTCGTCGGTTCGTGTTTACTTTGTGTAAATAATTTCATTACCACTGCTCTCAAAACGGTGAAGGAGAACATCGTGAGGAAACCGACATGTTCTAGAACCAAAAAAACCTAAGACATGTGACATCTACCAACCCGCACTGGCGTGGTAGATTACAGCAGACTCTCTCTCGAAGAGAGGAGGCCTGTGTCCCAAAAGCGGGAACATTATAGGTTGATTATGTATGTGTAAATCAGGCTTTATCGTAGTTTACGATGAATTGTCTCACCCTTATTGTGTCGAGTCCGTAATTTGACCATAAATGGTTGAAAACTGACCTGACTTTGCAATGTTGGGACATTAAATTCGAGTTATAACATTCTTCGTCGTAATGGATTATAAAGTGGATGAAACGCAAGTTAATTTTAGTTAATTTTCACCAACTGGGTAACTTATCTGGCAGATTGATCTATACAAATTCCGTTCCTTTTTTGATTTATTTGGTGTTTATCCGGAACCTGGCTCCGATTCCCTTGTTCACAAATTAAACTAAATTTAAGTTCAGTGCGTCTTTTTCTTTCTATTTCATTAAGAAAAGGACAGAATATAAATTTTAGTTTAGTCCTGTCAAATTAAGACGCTCCATAGACAGTTTAGACGTGATTAAAAACATGGCTACTAAAAATACGTCAATTTACGTCAGGCGCTGACTAATTTGACAGGACTAAACTAATATTTTATCTTCTGCTCTTTTCTTAATGAAATAGAAAGAAAAAGATACACTGAATTTAAATTTAGTTTAGTTTGTGAACAAGGGAATCGGTGCCACTGTGTCACAGTATTTTTGACGATTAGGTGGGTGGAATTTAATAAAGACTGTCTACAGCCGATGATTAATTTCCATTAGGCTGTCGTCTGCGCTTTGAGTAAACAGGCATAAGCCTGTTTGCTAGTTGTTGTAGGTGTATATCAATTTGGAGTACTTATGCTATTTTGGGCCAGTATATAACTTTTTAGACATATTTACGGTTCTATCACTTCTAATACAGGTGAATACAAGTACAAGTAGTAGTATACAAGTAGTTGTTCCGGGTCTGGCTGTTTGTGTATGTGAGTTTAAATGTTGGTAAACGCACCCACGATACAGGAGAAATTCCTAGTGTGAGGCAACGTTTTTTATAAAAACAAATAAACAATACAAGTGAATTTAATGGCGTTTTCATTTCCTCTTAACCAGGAAATTTATAAGGTACGTAACGGCACAGTATCGCTTTTCCGCCGGAGTCTAATCTTCAAGGCTATCGCAATCTATTTTTCTCAAAGGCGGTTTAATAGCGAGTTCTCAATTTTATGACGGACTGTACTCAAGCGTCGAGGTCGACGCTAAAAAAAACACTAAAATTCTAAAGCTAAAGGTTTAGCTTTAGAATTTTAGTGTTTTTTTTATGAATTATAAGTATTGTTGTATAATTTTTGAGCACTATCGATTAAAATACCTTGACCGGCATTGCCTACACGTCAATCATTTTTCAGCAAACACAAGTAAAAGTTTACTGTAAATCTAATTGCCAAGTTGGTGAAAAAAATTACGTTATTATCACGAACGTTCTAAGACTTAGAACACTCGTGATAATAACGACGACTACTCGTGATAGACGACTTGGCAATTAGATTTACAGTAAACTTTTACTTTGTGTTTAACGTACGTCTACGTGTATATATATAATAACTTAGAATCTAAGTTATTATACGGCGTGGCGCTTTAATGGCGACATTAATTTAACACACGTAACGGTTTCGCGTCTTAGTTGTATGAATATATTTTAATTCAATTAAACATTAATATTTATTTATTTATTAACAATTTTCTAAAATAGCATCTTAGAGCAACCTGACTTAAAGAACTGTAACATCGCATCAATGTAATTAAAACAAATAACATGCAAATAGAAGGCGAATTAAATTAAATTAAATAAAAGGCAATGGGCCTCATCAGAAGGCTTAAAGTCACTCAAAGGGCAATGGAGAGGGCTATGCTCGGAGTTTCCTTGCGTGATCGAATCAGAAATGAGGACATCCGCAAGAGAACCAAGGTTACCGACGTAGCCCGAAGAATTGCCAAACTTAAGTGGCAGTGGGCAGGGCACATTGCTCGCAGAACGGATGGCCGATGGGGCCGAAAAGTTCTGGAGTGGCGACCGCGAACCGGAAGACGTTGCGTTGGAAGGCCTCCCACTAGGTGGACCGATGACCTGGTGAAGGTTGCGGGAATCCGCTGGATGCGAGTCGCACGGGACCGGTCAATGTGGCGACACTTGGGGGAGGCCTATGTCCAGCAGTGGACGTCTATCGGCTGAAATGATGAGAAGGCGAATTGAAGGAAAGAGAGAGAGAGCCCTATGGCGGCGAGCGGCGCAGGTGGAAGTTTTCAAGTTAGGTTTTTTTTTATGTTGTTATAACTTTTATGATTACCGACCACTAGCCCTACCCGTGTGTTAAATTAATGTCGCCATTGTAGCGGCACGTTGTATATATACATGTAGATGTACTAATGTATAAAACAAAAAGTGTATGTTAAAGTTATTAAGGAGTCTAGAATTTGTGAGTGAAAGTCGGTGTAGCGTATGAAGGGTCAATTAGGACTATTAAATTATTCCAAGCGGCTAAATTTAGTCCTAGGAAGCTTTGACTTTTAGGCAAGGACACGTAATGTGACATTCCAACACAACATGAAGTCGACCGACAGCTGTATGCCATTATTTAATCAACACAAATTATTAACTCTACCATCTCTGTATATTTTTGAAATTGCGACATTTGTTAGGGTTAATCAATTTCTATTTCCACGGCTAGCTGACACCTTCCCCCGTAACGTGACAATGATCAATTGTGTTCGCATACGTCAAAGACTGCGTTTTCTGTTTGGCTCCTAAAATTTATAATAAAATACCACAGTCATATAAAGCACTGTCGGTAAATTTGTTTAAAAAAAAGATTAGAGATTTATTAACAGACAAGTGTTATTACAGCTTATATGATTTTGTGAATGACACTATTTGACATTTTTTTATTTTATTATATTAGTACTTAAATTTTGTGACATTTTATGATTAATTTATTTTACTGACTTATCAATGTTTATTGTTATTATGTACTAGGATTGAAGTGCCTTTAGTAATTGACTTTTTATTTTGTAATTTACTTTTTATTTTTTTGTAAACACTAAATTTGTACGCCTTACGGTGAAACATGTACGTACGAAATATTAATATTGTGACATCCTGCATGCTTAATTTGCATGTATAACGATGTTTTGACAAATAAAATTATCTTTATCTTTAACATCATGCCTTTATTCCACGACGAGTAGGTCGAATATTTAATTAAAAAGTAAATAAACAAGAGCAGCCGTCCTTAATCACATTTTATCTATTAAATCGGTTAGGGCAAAGGATATTGACCAGCAGTTGTTAGCACTTAAACTGATGTGGGTCGTCTCTATGATTGTTTCGGGCGTTATTATTCAACCCAGCTTGCGTCGAAATAAATGCCATGAATAAATATTCCACTTGATGGCAAATATCTAAGCCATCAGACCCCTTTTCTATATATCTTATGTTTCTATCCAATCCAATAAAAGAAAGTAAAATATTTTCCTCCATCTTTTACTGTTTACCGTCCTATAGATACCTATTTAAGATTGATAACTAGCGATCCGCCCCTGAGGATCTACTCTCTTAGTCCGTCAACGAAGGTGTGGGTCCGTCCGAAAGTAGTTGATTATTCAAAACAAGTGAAAAAAAACGATGGCTGCTATTTGAGCTGAAAGTCGAAAAAATCATATTTTTGCCAACAATATTTTGGACACAATCAGTTATTGATTCGCTGGTTTTCAGTCCTAAGCCTGTTTCTCCATGGTAAAAATGGACATGAGCGTTAGGTATACATAATAAGTAAGTATTAAAAAAATTACGAGGAAGATTGAGGGAAATGTTTTTATTATTTTTTTATACAAACATCAAAGCGAATTATATTAAATTACACTGTACCTACTGGATGAAGTTAAGAAGTAAGTTCTTTATTTTTGTCAAAGAATTTGGAATATTACAATATTCCAAATTCTTTATTATTATATTATTCGATATATTATTCGAGGGACCATATGGTCCCTGTATTTTTAAGATTCATAAATGATAAAGGGGAATGCTTACTTCAAATCTGAGCAGGCAAACCAAGACAAAACGGTCAACTGAAAGACAGACAACTTAGTAGATTACTAAGTTGTCTGTCTTTCAGTTGATCGTTTTGTCGTGTTAAAGGCGAAAGCGTCGGGGTAGCCCGTGAAATTAAAATTTTCATACGTTTTTTGCAATTTGCATGCCATCCTACTATCCTACTAATATTACAAACGCGAAATTTTGTATGGATGGATGGATGGTTGGATGGATAGATGTTTCTTACTCTTTCACGCAAAAACTACTGATCGTATTTGAATAAAATTTGGCACACAGATGGTTTATAACCAGGATTAACACATAGGATACTTTTTATCCCGAAATTCCCACGGGATCGAAACTTATGCGGGTGAAGATCTAAATATGTTTCGCGGCTGCAACAAATATTTATTTATAGAATTATAATCATAAAAATCATCAATACTTAAACTCTCTAAGTTCATATTACCCTATTGAATGACTAGTTCATGAAGAATGGAGGCCAATTCAAACTCTGGAGTTGTATTGCTGATTTTAATGATTATAATTCTGCAAAGCCATATTTGTGACGGTCACGAATCCTATTTTAATCCCCTTTAATAAGATGGTCAATAGCTGCGAAAAAATTGACAGTAAAGTAGGTCTACAGTAAAGGCATACGTTTAAAAATTATAAAACCTGACAACCGTTAATTATGTTACAAACAAACTGCTATTGGTAAATGCCGCTGTTTGGTTGTCATTGTGGCCTGCCGCGCACAAGGTCTTCCAAGGCAAAACCAGCTCGTTATTGAGTAATATTCCATTTTTTACCCTTTGTCGAGCATAAGAGAGAGCTTTTTGTGCAGAACGCTATAATATACACGCTATAATTGCTTCGATAGAGTCCCCACTCTAACGAAGTAAAGATATGGTGTTATGGCGTTCATAATATGATTTTATTTCCTCCTACGTAGGTTGCCAAAGCTCAACAGTAATAAAGTTATTATTGGCAATATTTCGACTTCAGAAAGTAAATTGAATTAAATTTCCATAATACGGGAATGAAAAATTATTATAGAAATAACGGGTACTTTTCTCGTAAATCATGCCAACCTAATATTAACTTTAGATAATATATTTCTGTACTGTTTCGTAGTCTCACACCATTTTAGCGTGGTGTTTATACAAAATATATTATTCATTGGGAGGTAAATATACAAGACGTTATCTGCCCACTCATCTTGAGTAGGTTGCTTGAATTAACAAAAAATATTTAAGTATCTATCTTTAATAAGGTAAGTAAAGGACTGTTTATGAAACGATAACACCTACTCGTACATACTGGTTTTCAAATGTAGCAAAATCTATATTTTAAAATATTTTATAACTAAGTTGACATCATAATCAGCCTATCATGTTCCCAATGCACAGGCCTCATCTCTTCGAGAGGGAGGAGGCTACAATCTACCTTGGGGGCCCAGTGCGGGTTTTTAGATGTCACATGTCTTCGAATTTTTGGTTCTAGGACATGCCGGTTTCCTCACGATTTTACCTTTACCGTTTTTGAGAGCAGTCGTGATGAAATTATTTACATAAATTACCTGTCTGTGTTCGAACCCACGACCTGCAAGTCGTAAGTTAGGGCTGTTATCGGTAGGCCACCACTGCTCTCAAAAAAATTGGCAAAGTTTATTTTCTGTTACCACGAAAATAAACTTTCTTATACTTTAGAGGTATATTTTCATTTAATTAAGCGTTCTTTACTTTTACTGCCTCCTAATTATTTTTTTGTTAATTGACAGATTGCCGGGGCCTGCGAGGCCAGATCTGGGGCACGGTGTGGCGTGTTTGCCCCCACCCCATCAGCCACTGCCGCCCCATACCTCCTGCATTATACTGGGTTGGGGCAAGAAGAGGCCTACTGATGTCCACGGGACTAGAGTGCTGCATGAAGCTCAGGTTTGTTCATATCTCAGAGCATGGAGACGCCTCGGCTGCCGCTGCTAAAGATGGCATTGTCAACACTTTCAATACAAATGACACAAATTACGTATTCGTACAGGAACTGACGTCTTTGATTGGCGGTCTGCGATAAAAGGTTCAACGCACTTTTAGTGCCACGAATTTCATTAGCAGGTACTGCCGTCTCTAGACACTGCCGGCACGATTCCGTCCTCTGTGGTTCATATCCATGATTTACTAGAATCGAAGTAATCCCCAAACGTCACCTTACGAATTGTGGCATACCCGTTGATCAATGGCAGGAGCTTACTCGAAACCGAGAAAGGTGGCATAGTTCAATCCATAAAGCTACTGAATGCTTTAAAGAATGCTTGAAACAAATCACCTTGAAGGTCGAGACAAGAAGCGCCAACCCTGCGAAAGCCGCTCAAAGCTACATATACCTACACATACAATAATGCTGATCAGCTCTTCTGCACACGGTGTGACCGGGTTTTCAAGAACAAAATTTTTGCTAGTCATCAGAGTTCTCACGAAAGAAATGATAAGTAGTCTGGATTGCTGCTGCCGGTGGAATGCATTTCTTTTCACCGGAAGGGTGGCAGGGAGGGATGTCACGGCAGAAAACCTCCACGTGTGCCCGGGGACTGGGGTTCCTTTCTGGATACGTCTAGGGGAAGACCAGTGTTCGGGCCGGTACATCCTGGGGTGCGGGCAGCGATTTCCCATTGGGATTATTTCCCAGTGGGATTTCGCTGTCCGCATGCTAATGTTCTGCCAAGAGGATCGCCCCACACAGGTCGCTCTGAGTAGCAGAGCAACAACTGTGGGGGGTCAGAGCGGGCCCGGTGTGCACTTACCCTGCCGCCGGGCAGGCAGGAGGGGCAACCCTTCTGCCACTGCTGCCAATCTCGTAGCCCCGGAGACAGTTAAGGTCATGTCTCTGGCTGTTGAAGGGGGTCGAGGGTCTTGGCTTAACCGCCCGGACCGCGAGGAAGATTAACCTCTATAAAAAATTCCCCAAACCTCCAAGCGGCGGCGCACCGTGAGGGAGGTTGTAAGCTTGGCTAATGGGTAGCTTGATTTAGTCGCTAGTGCGGACCATTATATTTTTGAGCAAGTAAAACATGAAATATACTCGTGGGAACAACATGGAAAAAATTTTGAAACAAAAAACTTTAGAAGAGATGGGGAGTGATGCGGGGTCGGAGTCCGACGCCGCATCTGGAGGCGCGAGCACGGGAGGCTCAGGGAGCCCCTGTCGTGCCAAGGAGGTGGCCGCTGCGAAGAAAAAGAGCAAGCGGCCAAGGTCAGGGGACAGCCAGGGGCCGTCCTCCGACGAAGAGCTGGCCTCGGCTCGGAAGATCCCCACCAGTAGGCGGGGTGGAGTCCGAGAGCGAGGCAAGGGGAGGGGGCTCACGGCTCGCGAGGCAGCCGAATTCTCGGAGGAGTACGCTTCGGGGCCCTCGGGCGACGAGGCGGATGCGGTTGGCGCCCCCAACCCCGAGGAGGACCGAAGCAAACCTCGGTTTGCGGCGGTCGTGGAGGCCGCGATACGGGACGTGGCCCTGAAGAAGCTGCAGGCTTCCAAAAACAGGGCCATAGTCTCGGCGACGGCCTCCATTATGGCGGCAGCGGAGGCGGCCAACTACACCGGCCCTTCGGCCGGCGAAGTGGCCGAATTACGGGCGCAGGTGGCCCGCCTGACGAACGCCACGGAGCTTCTCCACAAGGAGAACGAGAGGCTCCGGGCAGACCTGGCCGGCCTGCGGGTCGCCGGGGGCGCGCAGGCGAAACCGCTGAGCCAGCCCGACCCGGAGGAGAACCAGGTCCTCAGCCTGGTTCGGCGGGAGCTGGCGGCCTTCCAGGCGCGGTTTACCGTCCTGGAGGGCATAGTGCTGCGCCCCACCCTGGCGGGGAGAAAGGCCCCGGGGCCGAAGGCGGCCACGTATGCGGCCGCTGCGGCAGTTGCCGCCCCTAAACCCGGGCCGTCTCGGGCCCAGGCGTCGGCCAAACCGGCGTCAGGCAAACCGGCGCCGGCCAGACCGGCGGCGGCAGGTGGAGCCCCGGCACAGGCACAGGCCCAGAGGAGGGGAAAAACGGCGCGGGAGGCGAAGGCCCCACAGCCAACGTCCCGCCCGCAAAACCCTCCCACTTCTCCCGCGACCGACGCCGAATGGCAGGTGGTCGGGGAGAAGAAAAAGGCGGCCAAAGCGGCCAGAAAGAAGGCGCAAAGGCAGCGGCGCAAGGAGCGAGCCGTAGCGGCCAGGCTTCGCGCCCCGAAGACCGCGGCTGTAGTAATAACGCTACAGCCGGACGCGGTTAAGAGGGGCGTGACCTACGGTGACGTGCTCACGAAGGCGAGGGCGACGGTGGACCTCCGGGAGCTGGGGATCACCGGGGGCCTCCGGCACAGGGTGACCGCCACTGGCGCCCGCATGCTGGAGATCCCCGGGGCTGCTAGCGGCCCCACCGCTGACGCCCTAGCTGAAAAGCTAAGGGCGTCCCTTGATGCGGAGGAGGCTCGGGTGTCCAGGCCCGTCAAGTGCGCAGACATGCGCATCTCGGGCCTGGATGACTCCGTAACGGAGGGAGAGGTGGTGGCCGCCGTCGTCAGGACGGGCGGGTGTCTGGCCGAGCAGGTGAAGGCCGGCACCATACGGCCAGACTCCACGGGCATGCGTACCCTAGTGGTAAGCTGCCCCGTGACGGCGGCCAAAACTATTGTGGAGGGCCGAAGGCTCCTGGTGGGCTGGGTTTCAGCGCAGGTCAAACTGCTGGAACCCAAGCCTCTGAGGTGCTACCGATGCCATGTGGGGCACCACGTTGGCGTCCAGTGCACCTCGGAGGTAGACCGCAGCACACTGTGCTTCCGCTGCGGTCAGCCCGGACACAAGGCCGGCTCGTGCGACGCCGCGCCGCACTGCATCGCATGTGCGGCAGCTGGCAAGCCGGCCGATCACCGGGCGGGGAGCAAACCCTGCGCTCCGCCCACCGGAGCGAAGTGGAAGGGCAGGCCCTCTGCCGCCGTCGCCACCGCCACCGTCGCCGCCGCCGCCGCCGCCGCCGCCGCCGCTGCCATCTCTGGCGAGGGGCCCTCACAGGGGGCCCGGGAGGGGGCTGAAATGGAGGAGTAATGGCTCCTCCATTACGCCTCCTCCAGGCGAACATCAACCACTGCGCCTGCGCTCAGGACCTGTTGCTCCAGAGCGTGGCGCAGTGGTCGATTAACATCGCCGTGGTCGCTGAGCCGTACTTTGTCCCGCCCAGGGATGACTGGGTGGAGGACCTGAGCGGCTCAGTGGCCATAATTTCGTCGGCCGCCGCCGGCACCCCGTCCCTCGAATGCGTCACGAAGGGACAGGGGTGTGTAGCAGCACGGTTCGGAGAGATTGTAGTAGTGGGAGTGTACTTCTCTCCGAGCCGAACTCTCGCCGAGTTCCACAACTCTTTAATAGAGTTGAGTGTCGTCGTCGCCGGAAGCCATCCCTTCCCCGTTCTAGTGCTCGGGGACTTCAACGCCAAGAATTTGGCCTGGGGTTCCCGTTGCACGGATGTGCGGGGCAGGATGGTGGAGGACTGGGCTCTGGAAACAGGCCTGGTCGTCCTAAATCGGGGCTCTGTTCCCACGTGTGTGCGGATGCGGGGGGAGTCGGTGGTGGACATCTCGTTCGCCAGCCCCGCTCTGTCACAGCGTGTCATTGACTGGCGCGTCATGGAGGAGGTGGAGACCTACTCCGATCACCGGTATATCCGGTTCGACGTCTCCACCCAGACCTCTAGCGCGCTGGTCCGACAGGCCCCGAGTGGTCCGCGGTGGGCGCTGAAGCAGCTGGACCGGGAGCTCCTCCTGGAAGCCTCGATCGTGCAGGCCTGGGTGTCACCACCGGACAGGCCTGCCGATATCGACGATGAGGCGGAGTGGTTCCGGGAGGCCATGTCCGATATTTGTGACGTGGCAATGCCCCGAGTCCGGCCGGGACGCGCCCGGCGTCGGGTG
Source organism: Apamea monoglypha (assembly GCA_911387795.2). Lineage (NCBI taxonomy): Eukaryota > Metazoa > Arthropoda > Insecta > Lepidoptera > Noctuidae > Apamea > Apamea monoglypha. The sequence continues at coordinate 11,345,854 of OU426918.1, forward strand.
TACTGGTGGTCGCAGGAGTTAGGGTCGTTACGCAAGGCGTGCGTCGACGCGCGACACCGGTACACCAGGCACCGCAGGCTCCGCATTCGCCCTCCGGATGCGGAAGCCACGGAGGCGGAGCTGTACGAGGGGTACAGAGCGGCGAAGACCGCCCTCCGAGAGGCTGTCCGGCGGGCCAAGGATATGGCCCGCGAGGAGATGGTGGAGACTCTGAACAGAGATCCGTGGGGGCGCCCTTATAAAATGGTGCGGAATAAACTCCGCACCTGGGCCCCCCCGCTGACGCAGAGTCTCCGCCCCCAGCTGGTGGAGGAGGTGGTGAGCGCTCTGTTCCCCTCACGGGGGGTGCACACACCCCCGCCCATGGCTCCGCCAATTGCGGTGCCCGAAGCGGACCACGCGGACGACGACGACATCCCTGAAGTGACCGGGGTAGAACTGAGAGTGGCGGTAGGAAGGCTGAAGGCCAAAAATACCGCCCCAGGACCCGACGGCTTGCCAGGTAAAGCCTGGGTCCTGGCCTCGAGGGCTCTCGGGCCTCGACTGGAGGCGCTCTTAAGCGCATGTTTGGAGAGAGGCCAGTTCCCGCTTCGTTGGAAGACGGGGAAGCTGGTCCTCATTCGGAAGCCAGGGCGCCCAGCGGACTCTCCGTCCGCATACCGGCCCATCGTGCTGCTCGACGAGGTGGGCAAGCTCTTTGAGAGAGTAATTGTAAACCGCCTCGTCGGGCACTTGGTGAGGACGGGGCCGGATCTTGCGGACAGCCAGTTTGGCTTCCGCAAGGGGCGCTCGACGGTGGACGCCATCATGCGCGTGAGAGCCCTCACGACGGGGGACGCGGTGTCCCGGGGTGGGGTCGTCGTGGCGGTGTCACTCGACATCGCCAACGCGTTCAACACCCTGCCCTGGAGCTGCATTGTGGAGGCACTCCGGTATCACCGAGTGCCGCCCTACCTCCGTCGAATAGTCGAGGCGTATCTGACGGACAGAGCCGTCAGCTACCCCGGTCGCGATGGGGAGTGGAACCGGCGAGAGATGTCGTGCGGTGTCCCGCAGGGATCGGTTGTGGGGCCGTTCCTGTGGGACATCGGCTACGACTGGGTGCTGCGGGCCGACCTCCCTGATGGCGTCAGCGTGGTTTGCTACGCTGACGACACGCTGGTCCTGGCGCAGGGGAGGTCGCATCAGGCGGCGGCCGACGCGATGACACGCGGGGTTGCGATAGTCGTGGAGAGGATCCGGCAGTTGGGTCTCGAGGTGGCATTGCACAAGTCCGAGGCCATGACGTTTCATGGGCCCCGGAACGCGCCACCACCGGGATCCCAACTAACGGCAGGAGGGGTTCACATCGGCATCGAGACGACGATGAAGTACCTGGGTCTCGTCCTCGACAGCCGGTGGAACTTCGTCGAGCACTTCCGACGTTTGGCCCCCAAACTGGAACGGGCTGGGGCCGCCTTCAAGCGGCTCTTGCCCAACCTGGGGGGGCCAAACGCCTCCTGCCGGAGGCTTTACGCGGGGGTCGTGCGGTCCATGGCCATATACGGGGCCCCGGTGTGGGCGCGTTCACTGCGGCGGCGAGCCGCCCACTACCTGAACGCGCCCCAGAAGGTGGTAGCCGTAAGGCTAATCCGGGGCTACCGCACGATCTCGCGCGAGGCGGCAAGCCTCCTTGCCGGACTGCCGCCATGGGATCTGGAGGCGATAGTCCTCGCGCGCCTGTATGAGTGGCGCGCGGAGGCACTACGCCGGGGGGAAAGTCCGCTCCCGCGGCAAATTGCTGCGGAGCGGACGGACCTCCGGCTCGATCTCATGGCGACATGGAAAGATGGAAAGAGCGACTGTCGCAACCCAGCGCAGGGCACGCCGCGATAGCGGCGATAAGACCCCTCTTTGAGGAGTGGCTAGAGAGGCGCCACGGCGCCCTCACCTACCGCCTGACGCAGGTCCTCACCGGACACGGAAGTTTCGGGAGGTTCCTGCACATGATCAGGCGGGAGGAAACGCCCGGGTGTCACCATTGCCAGGATCGCCCAGAGGACACGGTGGAGCACACGGTGGAGGTCTGCCCCGCTTGGGCGGAGCACCGCCGTGTCCTCGTGGAGGCGATCGGCAGCGGCGGCGGCCTCTCGCGCCCGGACCTGGTGCAAGCCATGGTCCGGAGCGAGAGGGAGTGGGAGGCAGTCGCCTCCTTCTGCGAAGCAGTCATGCTAGCGAAGGAGGTGGCGGGACGGATGAGGGAGAGAGCCTCCCGTCCCAGCCGCCGCGGGAGACGCCCCGGGCGTCGGGAGTCCACTGGAGACTACCGGCCACCGTAGGCGCGGGCCTGCGGGCGGAGAGCAATGGGTAGCTCACCGCCCGATCAGGACCAGGCCCGTGCCGGACGGCGCGTAAGTGTTCCACGCGCGCCTCAAAGAGATGTCAGCATAACGAGGGGCCCCTCAGGGCCGAAGCCTGCCGGGGCAGCGGGATTGTCCGAAAGGGTTACCGCTACCCCGGAACATAAAGGGCGAAGGAAGGAACATGGGTGGGTTTTAGTCAGTAAGAGTCTGACACTCCCTTCCGCTCCACCCAGAGCGGGAGGAGTCATTTGATGATTTCCCATCCCAAAAAAAAAAAAAAAAAAAAAAAGGGTGGCAGGGACATCGACTCACAATATCCGGTGTAAAATTTGAAAGAAAAAAAGAAAATACGTTCATACATTAATTTCAACGCAGGTATCCAAAATAGGTTATTTAAAAAAATATTCGCTGTTCCATACATTCCACTTTTTTATGAAACAGCTGTTTTGATAACCGACGAAAAATTTCTTCGCTTGGAGGTCCAGAATCACTACGTTGGAAGACGGGGAAACTGGTCCTCATCAAGAAACCGGGGCGCTCTGCGGACTCTCCGTCCGCTTACCGGCCCATCGTGCTCGACGAGGTGGGCAAGTTCTTTGAAAGAGTAATTGCAGACTACCTTCTCGGGCGGCTGGTGCGGGTGGGGCCGGATTTGGCGGAAAGCCAGTTTGGTTTCCGCAGGGGGCGCCCTACGGTGGACGCCATCATGCGCGTGCGAGCCCTCATGACGGGGGATGCTGTGGCCCGGGGTGGGGTTGTCTTGGCGGTGTCTCTAGACATCGCCAATGCCTTCAATATCGTGCGGTGTCCCACAGGGATCGGTCCTGGGGCCGCATCTTTGGGATATCGGGTACGACTGGGTGCTGCGCGCCGACCTCCCTAGTTGCGTCAGCGTGGTTTGCTACGCTGACGACACGCTGGTCCTGGCGCAAGAGAGGTCGCACCAGGCGGCGGCCGAAATAGCGACACGCGGGGTTGCGACAATCGTCGAGAGGATCCGGAAGTTGGGACTCGAGGTGGCCCTGCACAAGTCCGAAGCCATGTGTTTTCATGGTCCTCGGGACGCGCCACCGTCGGGTTCCCAAATAACGGTAGGAGGGGTTCACATTGGCGTCGAGTCGACGATGAAGTACCTGGGAATCATCCTCGACAGCCGGTGGAACTTCGTGGAGCATTTCCGACGTTTGGCTCCCAGACTGGAGCGGGCCGGGGCTGCCTTGAGGCGGCTCCTGCCCAATCTAGGGGGTCTGCCCCACCCCGTAAAGGGCTACAGACCGCACAACGCGCGGTCGCCGGGGACTCTACGCGGGGGTCGTACGGTCTATGGCCCTTTACGGGGCACCGGTGTGGGCGCGTTCCTTGAGGCGGCGACCAATCCGCCGGTTGAACGCGTCCCAAAGGATCAGGTCGTCCGACTAATCCGAGAATACCTCACGGTCTCCGCTGAGGCGGCGCGCCTCCTTGCCGGATTGCCGCCATGGGATCTGGAGGCAAAAGTCTTCGCCCACATATGGGAGTGGCAATCTCATGGCGACATGGAAAGTGCGATTGTCGCAACCGAAAGCTGTGCACGCCACAATTGCGGCGATAAGTCCCCTCTTTGAGGAGTGGCTGGAGAGGCGCCACGGCGCCCTCACCTTCCGCCTGACGCAGGTCCTTACCGGACACAGTTGTTTCGGGAGGTTCCTGTTCAGGATAAGTCGGGAGGAAACGCCAGGATGTCACCACTGTGTGGATCGCTCGGAGGACACGGTGGAGCATACGGTGGAGGTCTGCCCGGCCTGGGCGGAGCACCGCCGCGTCCTCGTGGCGGCGATCTCTCGCGTCTGGCCCTGGTCCAGGCCATGGTACGGCGCGAGAGTGCATGGGAAGCTGTCACCTCTTTCTGCGAAGCAGTAATGCTCGCAATGGAGGAGGCGGAGCGCGTGAGGGAGAGGCAATCTCTGTGCCCTCACGCCCCTAGTCGCCGCAGGAGACGCCCTGGACGTCGGGAGTCACCAGCCGACTCCCGGCCACCCGTAGGCGCGGGCTTGCGGGCGGCGAGCAATGGGCAGCTCGCAGCCCGGCAAGGACCAGGCCAGGGTCGACGGCGCGTTGTGTTCCATGAGCACCTCAAAGAGATGTCAGCACGACCTGATGGGGTCCGCTAGAGCCGATGCCTGCCAGGGGTTTTTCGAAAGAGATACCATGGCCCGTGGCATAGGCAACTGAAGGAACACGGGTGGGTTTTAGTAAGTAAAAGTCTGACACGCCCTCCCGCTCCGTCCAGAGCGGGAGAAGTCATATGATACCCAACCAGAAAAATAGGGTCCAGAATCATTTGCTGAATTCATGGTTTCAGTTTGCTCGTCGATGTCCCTGGCACCCTATATATTCGCCGTAACCGTTTCATTCAAGTAATAACTTGAATGAAACGGCTATTGGCGTTTGTTGTAGCCGAACGGCTATTGGCCTTTGTTCTAGCCATTTGGCATCAACCGGCCAAGTGGGTAGTCGCAGATTTAAACTGACGCTGCAGTGTTGACGTGTAGCCACGCGTATTTCTAGCGTAATATCGTTACATGAATAATAGATAACGTTAACATCGGACCCATATTGCTAGTAGTACTTTCAATATTGGGAAATGTTCACGGGATAACATCAAATAAAAGACCCATAGATTTTTAGGGGTGGCTTATATACGCACACAAACAGCTGAAAGACTGCGTGGGACAATCTAATAAATAATAAGTCCCTCCTGCTACACAATTGGACAGCATAAGACCTACCCAAATATATATTTTTAAAAATAAAACGTAATCGTGTAATCCTCGAGCGGGTAGGCAGAGGTCTATGGTACCTACACCCACATATCGCCACATTTTTCGAAGAAAACATTAGTATTTGTAGAATTGTGTCTTTGTAGTCCCTATTCATCTTACGCACTATTATCCTCGTTTTATGTGTACCCCAGCAATGTTGTGAAACGTTAAGATCTTAATAAGCCTTACATACAGGTTCGCCACCAACATTATAATCTGTGGTTAACGAGTTACTACGGATCGCAAACTTCTCAATTGACTTGTGCAACTTGTACGGCACACAGTGATAAGGACTTGATACACTTTGTGTGTCATGTACACAGTTTATCTGCGAGACACTCAGTTTAAACCACAAGAGGAGAATAAGACTACAAACTCGTAAGCTTGTGTAAGTTGTGTTCGTCGTCTCAAGTGCTTTAGCATTTAGTAGCATGTTGACATATAATTAGACCGCTGAGTGGTTCCTATAATTTACTAGTCGTTAGCAGTCAAAAACGGTGAAGGAAAACATCGTGAGGAAACCGGCATGTCCTAGGACCAAAAATTCGAAGACATATGACATCTACCAACCCGCACTGGGCCCGCGTGGTGGATTACGGCCCATTCCCTGTCACAGAGAGGAGGCCTGTGTCCCAGCAGTGGGAACGTTATAGGCTGATTATGTAGCAGTCAAATAAGGACTATCAGTTTCATTTTTAAAAACTATAGTATAAGACCCAATATAGCTTTATTATATGTAAGAGGCCGTTAGAGGTACCTAAACCTACTGGTTTAGGTACCTCTAACGGCCTCTTGGCCTCGTACAGGACTTTGTTTCTTTTTAATTTTCTTTTTTGTGTTTTAATATTTAGTCTGTGTTCTTTCTGTGTGAGTCCCAATAAATACTTTTTCTTTCTTTCTTTACCAGACCATTTTAAGGCTCAGTTTAGACTTTAAAAGATAAAGAAATTAATTCTGACAAATAACGTATTTGATGGTCCTAAATATAATTTCGTTAAAACCTTTCCTTGCGAGTAGGCTCAGTCAAGGCTTCTCCTAGTCCCCAGGGGCTCAAACACTTTATGTCGGGATAATCCCGTATCTCAAAAAAGAGTACCCACTATTTTCATCTGAGAGTCCTTGTAATGTGGGTATGTAAGGTAAAGCCAAATTATATACAAATGTACTCGTAGGTATGCTTCAAATCCCCCAATTTCACGCTGGATTTATTGACCTTATCTCTTATTGAAACCTTCCTTAACTCATCACGTTGTATAAACCGCATATGTACCTACTTATAATAAATAATAATAATAATTGTTTATTACGGAACAACATAGGAACCACTTTTGTTAGTACACACCTTAAATACTACAACTTATATACTAGCTTAACTTATGTACGAACATACAATATTAATTAGGTTCCGAAACCTAAATATAAGCCGTACCTTCAGCTTCAGATATGTAGATAAGGCACTATATTAATTACGATCGTGAGAGCTCATCTTAAATAAATTTTCTTTTAAATCTCCCTTCTTAACTTCGTACAGAAATGTTAATTGAAAGAGCAACATATATTCATTTATGATCACAAATGGCAATTTTCTTATTTGAAATTATAAGGTAAATTCTAATGTGTAATTTCACATCTGTGATTATCATGATTATAGAAACTTGCTTACTAAATTAAACATCTTTCTGATGAAGTAAGATAAAAATCTGTCATCTGCCTAGCCTTTTCCCAACAATGTTGGTGTCGGCTTTTGGTCGAACCAGCTGGGTACAGTATTTTACATGGAGCGACTGCCTATCGTATGACCTCCATAACCCAGTTACTGGGTAATACAAGACCTTGTAGCGGTATCTACAACGCCACATGCGAACAACGCGTCATACTGACGTCACGCAAATCCTGCATCTCGCAAGCAGAGTTTACCGCGGAATTAGCATAGATACAATTTCCCAACATCAATCGTTGGGCCCGCCAGACACAACACCCGTCTGGTTGGAGGATTTTCCCTTTTCTATAGAGGATGAGCGAACTTTACACCCTGTTCCTCATACTTCTAAAACCCCTTAGTAAGACTGGTTGTCAGACTTTCGGGCTTCTGACGACTGTCAAAGAACTACGAGTGACAGCCGCCACCAACAGCATAACGTGCTTTTCGAGGCGCGGAGGGGTCTTGGTATGTAAAGACCCATCCACGGACCAACGGCGGCAAACGTAGCTTAACACAATCGTTTAATTTAATTGAACCATATTCGAGGATTTAACACTTCATTGCACTTTTGTGATTTAGCGTTGATTGTAATGTGACAGGTACTATGGGTATGGAAAGTAGGTACATATAAAGGTCAGGCTCATTTCGAAGAACACAGTAATAAATAAAAGTTGTCTATATAAAAATACAGTTTGAAATTCATAATTTATGTGATCAATACTTGTTACGCGAGCAATCTAGTTAGTTACTGCCGTCGAAAGTTCTCGGAAAAGATAAAGTGCTGCAGGGCTATCAACATGATTCTATAACGGCAGGTTTTATCAATAAATCTATTAAAAGTACGGCGGAGAAAGCCTGCGGTGATAAGCGGGTAGGTCATTGACGATAATGACCTAAGTGGGCAGCGTGAAAGTAATCTCTATTTTTTCTATTTTCTCTAATAGATTTCTTTCTGAGGTATTTTTATCCGGAGATTATGTACTCAATAAACATGATATCTGATATCACCGATATCTCAATATTTTGACACGTTGAGTTTCTGAAGATGAAAAAAGTTTCTGATGAAAAAATCGAATCAATAACTGTTGAAAGTTCATCTGGGGAACTCAGAAACCGGGAGTGAATAGTCATAAGAGTTCCAGAACTCGTATTGATCCAGGAAATATAACGCTTAAACCGACAATCAATCTAAATCGGTCATCCGTCATCACATTGTCGGACACTACTCTAAACCTCACGTAACCTACGGGATTTTATCACTTTAATCCGGTATTCATTTTGTCACAACCACAATCTTCATTTTATATACATTTTTCACTGAGAAATAGGCAATATATTTTGTTATGGCGCGCAATATACAGGCTTTGTTGCAGATGAACGCATATTTGGGGCACTCTACCAGAGAGGAAATAGTCTGTTCAGGAGCACCGCACTCAATCAATCAACGCAGCCTATCCGATATCCACTGCTGGACGTAGACCTCTCCCAGGCTGCTCCACAACACCCTTTCCTCCGCCTTCCGCATGCAGTTGGTCCCAGCCATCTTCTTTATGTCGTAGGTCCATCTAGCTGAGGAGCGGCGATGTTAGCCTTCTTGTATCACATTAATTTCATGTGATGTGATGGGACGTGTAATAGAATGTTATCAGATAACTTAGTAGCAAATATTCAATCAAATATTACAGTTATCCAAGCGAGAACTGAAATTCACGGTTATGAAAATAATTAAATATATCTGAAGTTAAGGCATTTGCATAGCTGTTAAACAGCTAAAAAGTCTTGCCGCTATTAATTAAAAAGTTTTGATCGTGATTGCTATAAGTTTGTTTTTAATTTAAGCTTTACTTAAATAGCAAAGTGATTGAAGAATAGAAGGTTTGTACCGTAGTTAAGTTGCTTTTAGGTAGAGAAACGTGTATTATTTCCATTATTTTTCTAGGTAAAAGAAAAATAAGTAAATTCTTTACACAATGTTTTTAAAAGTTACTCCTAGGTAGAAACCTAGTCCTTTCTATTTGATAATCTTTAAACCTAATTTGAACATTAATTACCGGCAACGAATCCTACTAATATTATAAACGTGAAAGTTTGTATGGATGGATGGATGGATGTTTGTTACTCTTTCGCGCAAAAACTACTGAACGGATTTCGATGAAATTTGGCATACAGATAGTTTATATCCATGATTAACACATAGGATACTTTTTTCCCGATGTTCCCACGGGATCGAAACTTATGCGGGTGAAACCGCGGGGCGCAGGTAGTAATACATATACCTGTTGTGGTAATAGAAACTGTATGTACCGTAAATATGAACGCTCCGTCACTTAACGTGATGGAGTGGCCGTGCTGTGGCCGTGCAGTTCCTGCGTTTAACACAGGAACTGCACGGCCATAATTAATTCAGACTATAAGATCATCGTCTCAGCGTGTCCTAGGTGCGAAGGTGCCTTACTCCCCATACATAAGAATACAAGATGATAATAATTATTATAGTGTTCCTTATGTCCAGGTGTCGACGATACAGCAAGGAGTGTGCCGACGTTCGTACTGGCAGTATGCCATTACTGATGACATGGTTTGCGCGGGGCGAGGACGAAGAGACTCCTGCGCCGGCGACTCAGGCGGCCCGCTGCTATGCAGGGATCGCACCATGAGATATTTCTTACAGGTAAAAGTTTTTAATTACGGGTGTAAAAATACGCTTAATGAAGCCTAGAGTCACTTGTCACTTCAATCCCCGTCCATGTGATATTTTTTGTATAGGACCATACCTGGGATTCTTCTGGTTACGGAGATATTGAAAGACTATCTTCCAACTTATATTCACTTTTTTCACTAGACATGTTTTATATGTTATAATTTAACTTTAAATACATCCACAACTCCTGTACCGTTACGAGTACATGTTCATACACATTGGCACAATTTTTTTGCGTGCGTTATATTACGCGCTGCCTTAAACAGTAAAATCACTGTCTGTTTGTTACTCCCTATTTACTTCTATAATAAAGACCAAAAATTGTTTTGTCAGTTTGTATGTTAGTAAAAAGGTTATTTAGAAATACTGATCCCATTACAAACTTTATTTTCCCGATACAAAAATACACTTTTATTGAGTAACATAGAATAGGTACTGTAAGCTGATGAAACCGTTTTATCGGTGTTATACATGTCATTAATAACGTAACTAAGCTAACGTCTTTTGTTACGAAAATCGGGAAAGTGTGACCAACAAACATTTTGAGCATCCTATTTTCTTGGAAATTGCCGTAAAATAGTCTCAAAGAAGAAACCCTTTGACAAATATATAAAAGGGAGCTAAAGTTGCCTCATAATATTGTAAATTTTATTATAACCTTGAGGATTACAAGTACAAAAGGTCTCAAATGTTTGAAGAAAACGGGCGTCAACCCATTAACAAATTTGAAACAAATTTTGCATTAAAAAAGGAATTTATAGCTCATCTTATATAAACCGTAACCCTAATATTTTCACAAGAAACAATTACAGAATCCACAATTACGCTAGTGAAGATTTCTTCTCTCCCAGGAATTAAAAAAAAAAGTTTTAATGAACAAAAAGTGTCCCACAGAAAGAAATGAACTTAGAACAAAGATGACTAGAAAAATTTCTTAAGAAATTATCGGTAGCCGCCCTATAATCACGGCCGACCCTTTCATAAGAACTGTTAATAAAAATACACTTGAGTTATAAAACACTACGGGAAATAAAGAAAGAGAACTATTAAATATTCAAGAGGCAAATATGGCGGAAAATCAGGGGTTTTACAAATGTTGCTGACACATTTTAAGCTTACCTGACTCTGCGCTACGGGTGGGCTTCTGTGTGATTTTCAAGCTACATAACGTCACGTCTGTTTTTTCCGAGCGAGGCAGGCAGAGGTACAGTCACCAAAGGAGATAAGTAACCAGGGTCATAGGATATAGTTGAAGTTTAGTAAGAAACCGATGGCTGTTTTCGAATAATATTTAATTAAATTCATAGAAAACAAACAGTTAATTTATTGAATTAAATTTTATTAAAAAGCAGCCATGGGTTCTTACAAAACTTCAGCTATATCCAACGACCCTGGTTACCTATCTCCTTTGGTGGCTGTACCTACATTTCACATAATTCATGTATCACTATTGCCAATAATCGGGAACAAATTCAGGTTCTGGACTGCTTATGAGAAATACCTGAGGAAAACCCCGATACCGGACCCCTACGCTCGGCGACTGCGAACGTGACTTGTAAAGGTCCCAAGCGGAAATGCTCAGATTTTTTAAAATATTCGTTTTTTTGCTGTCTGTCACGTCCCGTAATTGTTAGCACTTAGTATCTAAGTAGCAGATCATTTTATTCCCGGGCTTAATTTATATTTCCTCAACACGTATTTAATTTCGCAATACATAATGTTCATCCTTTATTAACGGTGCTAACATGCAACCTCCGCAAGTTTGTTATAAAGTGATTGGTATATAAGACGAAACAAACATAAAGATTTAGGTTTAGAAGAGATTAGGCTGACAAGCCAAGGAAATAACATGTAAAATACGTAATATATTTTAATAGGAATAATTATTGAACATTACGAGTTAAACTGAAGTTTGATTTTATACCTCCCGTGTACCGTGGAGCTCGCAGAGAGCTTTACAGTACTAATAAAAAGTTATTCGACAAACTTTCGTTTAATTTATTCATCCTGGTACTGTGAGCTCGCAGAGAGTTTACAGTAGTTACCTACCAAAGAGATTTAAAGTAAATAATTTAATGTCTTTGTTACCTACATTGCTTTTGATTACGACTTAAATGCATAATATTAATGAAAAAAAGCCATGTGAATAAATGTTCTTTAGTATTTAAATGGTTTGCGGGTTTCTTTAGTGCAATTAAACACAATTAAATACCCAGGTAAATGTTCTAAAACGAATGGCTCTTAAATCCAGGATACAGGGTTGTCGCTTTAATGAGGAAATAATTAGGAAGATTTTATTTCTATTTGAGAAGTAGGTTCACAATGAAATGGACAATTAGGTATAATGGAATGACCCTGATGCCTTTGATGAGTCTTATGGTGTAATGGGTGTAATTAATTTCTTGTCAAACTGCTAATTAGGATGCTTGTCCTAATTAGCAGTCCAACCTTCGAAACGGATACAAAAACAGGAAATTTTCCGGAAAATATAAAATAGATCAAAGAATAGCCTCATGAAATTCATCCAAGTACGTGTTTCAATATAAACATTGCTTTCGGCAGATTTCGCGAGGCTTCCATTTCACAGGCATCAGGCACAATGTTTGTCAACAAGCAGTCGAGAGCAAAATTCTTAACAGGTTAAAATGGTTTTTGTGCGATATTTTAGAATTTATTAATGAATTAAAACTCCTGAATAAAACGTTGAATAATATTATGGTCGTGCACAAAAAGAAATGAATTTCAAAAACGTTTTGATAAAGATGAAAGACTTTTCACCCACAATCATTTGAACATCTCGTTTAGCTTGCTATTCAACTCGGCACAAATTATATAGCACTAAAGAATAGGACGCTTACCATCCCGTTTGAGTAAAGTTGTTTACGATTATCCCGTTTTGTATTGCTCCAGTGGGTAGGAATTGAAAAATCCAGCCGTAGGTATACTGGCGGTACAGGCCGTGTCTCTTTTTCACCGAATTTGAAAATATAATGCTTGGTATTTATTGAAATTATTACGTTTTGCTATTTAACGTCAACGGCGAACTGTAACGATGGATTCGTTAGTCCTTGTGCGGAGACAATTCTTGATGTAACATACATATACAAAGCTTCATTTCACCAAGAGAACAATGAATGGATTGTGTGTAAGATGATATGGCTTGAAAGGGGGTGATTACTGAGGTGACTGCTAGTAGATGTATGGAGGAAGAAGACATGCTGCGCCGAACACCAATAAATTGAGATAAGCGCAGGAGGATGATGATGGTTCAGATGAGGTCAAGAGAAAACTCCAATGTTATTTTTTCAACGGCCATATAATATTTTCCTTCAATTCCTACATTATTCAAATCTTCGCAACTAAGCCCTTTTTGCAGCTTCTGGCGTTTCATAAGTGCCCATGCCCATTTATGTGAAATAATATATTTTTGAATTTTAAAGGAAAACATCAAAAGTTATGGTTACGGTTTTTTGTAGCCGATTTTCTAAATGAAAAGAATGAAGGTACCTTCTTATGTGAATTTATGAAGGAGTTCATATTTTTACGATGAAATGAGCAGCCCTGCGTAAGACCCCGGTGTTATGTACTTCCGTGAAATAAATAGAAACGTGCGCTTTCATAGAAAATGTTGTTCGAAACGGGTAGCTACCGGTGACCACTTCATACACGCTGCTAATATAAAACTCCTTTTTAGTAGACCTTTTTATATCCAATTTTCCGTCTCTGTATGAATAATAACATTTTGAAAGAAAATAAAATATTTCTATTTCTCCTTCGATTTCAAAACTTCATACACTTAACCGTTTTTTGTCCTACTTCCTACTTGACATTATAAACGCGAGAGTTTGTGAGGATGGATGGATTGATAGATGGATGGATGTTTGTTGGATGTTTTTTGCGTCCACGCAAAAACTACTGCACGGATTTGGATGAAATTTGGCACACAGAGAGTTTATAACCAGGATTAACACATTATCTCGATATTCCCACGGGATCGATACTTATGCGGGTCAAACCGCGGGGTGATTAAAAAATACCTTGAATTCGTAATGATCGTTCTCCAATATGATGAAGTGGTAAGCAACCAGCAAAGTGACTGACACGTCTCATTACGTGTGACTCTACTCTTATTTACTACTCTTATTATTGTTAAGAAAAATGCTCTTTTGTTATAATGTAGATGTTAATGAATAGATGTCTATATTTATGGATGCAGATGAGATATTGATATATACCTTTAAACAATTTTCCAAAAAAAAAAACATCCTTATACCTACCTATTCTTTTTCATGATTGCCCCGTTGGTCTCGTGGTCGCAAGCGCGACTGCTGAGCATGGCATCCTGGGTTCGATTCCCGGATCGGTTATTGGGTTTTTCCATTAGGAATTTCACAGTAGCAGCTCGAGTTTGAAAGTTGGTGGTGGTTTTACACCAACCCCGTACCTTGAATAGCACGTGTCGCCGTTGGTCCTGCGTCTGATCTCTCTCCGGTCGTGTCGTATTGCCGTCCCATCGGACTGTGAGGAACAGAGAGTGCATCTATGTTTGTGCACTATATTATCTCCTGCGTACTTGGCTAACCTTCATTGATATTGGCCACCGTAACCGAAATTTGGTGGGGAGGATTATTCTTTTTCATGATTAAATAAACAACGATTGCGCAACATCATTGGCATGATTTATGACCCCTGGCAGGGTATTGACCACGGTTATCGTGTGTCATTAACAAATGATCCCGTCCTAAAACCCACTGGGGGCTTACATAAACCCCTACCTTTTAAAAGGTTCCTTCAATCACAATAAAATGGACGTGACATTTCACAATTTGACGAGAAAGCAAGAAGCTTATCGAACATTAAAGAGGGGTATTTTTTTTGAGGATTCCGAATTAAATGGCACAGAGCCGTAAACCTAACGAGGATAATGTCCTTTGTAATTAGCATTTATGTGAGTACGTTTTAGGTAGGTATAACTGACATTTTTATTTTTGTATTCGCCTGGTCTGCTTTATGTTTGAAAAGGGCGTTGGTAAGATTCATTTGTTGGTCTTGTGTTACCATAATCAGCCTATAACGTTCCTACTGCTAGGACACAGGCCTCCTCTCTGTGAGAGGGTGTGGGCCGTAATCTACCACGCGGGCCCAGTGCGGGTTGGTAAATGTCACGTCTTCGAATTTTTGGTTCTAGGACATGCCGGTTTCTGGTTCCGGTTCGGGTGATGAAATTATTTATACATAGTAAAGCGCCTCCTGGGTTCGAACCCACGACCTACAACTCGTAAGTCGGGGCCGTTACCACTAGGCCACCACTGCTCCCTAGCGTAGCGACTCAAACCAGCCGAAAATTACGCGACGGAATTTCCGCTTGCTTATGTTTCATAGGAAAGTTACTTAATTTTGGTCTGATGGGTTGTAGGTAATTTTAAAAGTATTGCAGGCGTAAATTTTTCGTGTTATCAGAGATTCTGGCCTGAAAGAAAAATGGGTAAAAAAAATAAGACGGTTTTAATGTATTTTAGTTTAAGTACCAAAATCATTCCAGACAGGATTTTACTTTAAGCTTCTTATTCTTCATTAGCTTTCGCCTGTGACTTCGTCCGTGTGAAGTTCAGCTCCCGACCCACCGCGTCGCATTATTTATTCCCGCGCTCTTATTTCGTTTTCACTTGGCGTTCTTTCAGACTTTTTTTCATTTTGCAGGTGTAAGGCCTAAAAGTCGTAGCATGATATTTACCTTTCTCAAGAATTGGGCTACCAAATGCAAAAATAATTTTTCAAACCGACTGGCAGTTCCAGAAATTAGCGCGTTCAAACAAACAAACTCTTTAGCTTTATATGCGATGCATATTACGCATCGGCATTATGCATGCATCAGCATTATGCCATTGATGCGCAAAATGTAACCTTGAATGCACATGATGATTCTAGACGTAGGAATTTCGGTCGGTTATCAAAAATAATTCAGCTGTGTCATAGGAAAGTGCACTATCTACGCGGTCATAATGTATAGATCAGCAGATTTTTTTTTTTCAATAACTATCTTAATATTTCAGCGCAGGGTTCAGAATTATGTACTGAATCCATGGTAACAGCTTACGCGTTGATGTCCCTGCCACCCTCTATTTTTAAATATGTATGTATAGATTACCGACGTAAAAATATACGTATTAACAAGCTTTACTTTTAATCCGTGTACCCACACGGATTAAAAGTTAAAAATAGAGGGTGGCAGGGCCATCTGTTAACGGTGTTGCTATGCGATGATGCGGCTCGTATGTCGCTTTTTTCCTCATTTTTATGTTTCATTCACAAGGAATTTTATCTCTCTCTCTCACTCTTTTTTTTTTCTCTCTTTTATCTTTTTTTTAATTTTTTCTCTCTTTATTGTCTTCTTACAACATCTATTCCGAAAATGTGCATACCATATTTATCTATACTAATATTAATTTATTAGTTATCTATCTAATTATAATAAAGAGGTATTTTTTTATTTTTTTGTATGTTTGTATTTAGAGGGTAATCTTTGGATCTACCAGACGGATTTGAAATTTTTTGTTGCATTTGATAGCCCAATTTTTTCGGAAGGCTTTTAACATCACGTTAGGATGAAAAAGAACGCTAGGGGAAAACGAAGTAATAGCGCGGGCAGGCGATGCGATGCGACGGGATGCGTCGGTGGAACAAGAAATTTCATGCGAACGAAGTCGCGGGCAGAAGGTCGTATACGAAGAGATTGGTCGCTACAACCCGATGGAAATTTTATTCATAATCCTGAGTTTAATGACTCGTTTTTAGGATACTGAAACTCGTAAAACGTTTTACATACCTACAGGGGCTACAGGTACTTGCGTATACAGGTATAAACCAGAAATTGCCTAACAGTTGTAAATATGAACTCACCGGTCCTACAAACGGCATTGTAGTGCAGTTTTCTGCACTAGGCACATGTATAATGCTGAAATTACAAGTCATTCCACCGCACGTTTCACCGCAGCATACGATTTAACCAAACCCGTATCGAACAGCAGCCCAATTGCGTAACACACTATCGATTGCTAATCCATTACTTCATATGTTCAAGAAATTTGTCTGCTCAACAACGAAAATAATGCAATGAATGTTGTTGAACTGTCAAAATGAAAGCCATTCCTACTGTTAGTGTGTTACGCGGGGACGTGATCTTAGCATATGAAAGTGGGTAGCTCTTTACTCTTCCGTGGATACTAGGGAAATTATTTAATGAGCAAAATTACATTTCTTTAGACTCCTGTCCCTTCGCTGACGAGGGAGCGACTAGCTATCAACTATTTTCTCACTCAAGAAACGTACAAACGATCTAGAAAATCGGGCTCCGTTTTCAGCATTCTAAGACGTGACACGACTTTTTGAAGCAGCATCCTATATTTTGGCGTCGCTTGTCTCGACAGATAGTTTTCGTGTTCTTACGATGTCACATATTTGTGCTGCCACTTGTGTATGCCTTCCACAAATGATCACATATATTTGCCTTTAACTTGACAGATATTAATGGAAGAATCGTGAAATCAGAGGGGCAATCCTCGTAATTTTAAGAACGTTTACAGTCTGATCTCAGTCTCAATCTGTCAAAAATACCTCTAATTTCCCTACATTTTGACATTTGTTTGTCGCCGAGATGAGACTGCGACTAGATTTTGAACGTTTTAAATTACGAGAATTGGCCATCAGATATTATTGCCGGGCTGTTCAAAGCTATAATATATTTAAGGCCATGACTGTACCTACCCTATGAACATGACCCTTCTGATTTCCATCTGTTGAATTCTGAAGAGCCGTTGAAATATAGTTAGATTTATATGTGCATATTAACAGCTGGGGTCCCTGTTGGAAATTCCATGTTACGCCTGTGACGTCATGACAAATCATTGTACAGTCGGCTTTAGATTCGTGTTAGAGTCTAGGGGAACAGATGGGCAAGGTTCTCTGAATGTCTTGTTGTATCCCAAACTGGACATCGCAACATAATTTCCATAACAGTTACAATCTTTGCGATACAACTGCCAGTCTATTCTGTAACCATCTCACGGTGAAAACTTAGGTGAAGTGAGCGTGGAGTGAGCTGCCATTCCAACTATGCTAGGGATTGACAGCTCACTCTAAGCTCACTTCACCCAACTTTTCACGGTTAGATTTTTACAGAATCGATCGGCAGTTCAATAGTGTCCTCGTACAGAAGTTCTATTTCAACATTTTCTACAAACAACAAGTAGTACAAAAAAGAGTTTGACGGCACGATTGGTGCAGTGGTTAAGCGATTGACTGCTGCCTAATTTTGAACATTCAATATACAATCAACTAGAGAAGCTTAAAATGTTTACTACAGATAATTGCAATCATGTTAATAACGTGTACCATTTCGCATTGACAGGGGATCACGAGTTTCGGCGACGGTTGCGGCAAGCGTGGCAAGTACGGAATTTACACTCGCACTGCGGGCTATGTGTCGTGGATGCGTGACGTCATGAGCAACAAGTATTTTGATTGAAACCGCAAAAGGTTTGACGAGACCTTTCACCTCGAGGGTATAAACCTGTGGTTTTTCCGACCCATTCGTGATATGCGTTACATTAAAAGGGGATTTGTTTATTGCTACCACTTTGTGATCGATATTACATTAAGTGTCCTTGTTTCATTACCACCAACTATACACTATTTATCAGAAAAGTAAAAAAAACTGTGTAAAATCATTAGCGAGATAATTCAACCGGAACTCTTCCGAACAACGTAAAACAGCCTTTCGTTATTACTAAGTAAGTAGTTATGTATCAAGTATATCGCGTGCATGTAAAATATGTGTGAAATCTGGTAAAATCCATTCATATTTTGTATAGGAACCTGTCAAATATTTTAATCTATCTTCTGACTGGGCGGGTTTTGTTCTGTAATAGCCTGAAATATGTTCGAATAACACGAGGATGAATTGGAAAATTTACATAAAAGGATATTCATTATTTTGCATGTTATTCATGCCACATTAATACATGCGAAGAACGTGTTGTGCTTATACAAATATTACCTACACATTGCTTTCATGTAAACATTCAGATTATTTGTACGAGAAAACTGAGAGCTTTAAAGATTTCTTTTCTTATTTTCCTTTTCGCGTGTGCATGAGCTTATTAAGTGCAGCCGTGCTGAAAAGATTAGCCCAGTCAGCGGCCGACACTCGTGGAAGCTTTAATAAACCTCAAACATTAGGTACTTACGTACTACCAATTATTTTATGTTAAGGATTAAGTTTAAGTATTTAAACTTTTGCCATTGATACGCTAAGAAGAAGAAGATGTTAAGGATTAACAACAGCTAATGGCCGATTCCTACAATTTACTGATCGTTATTGGTTAATATTAAAACTCTTGTATCTTTACCAATAATGAAGCAAAGACCTCATAGCTTTGCACAGTAGACCCTCCCATATGGAAGTAGCTATCACACACATATAAAATAAGCTTACAAATCTATTTATATGCCCAGTTTGGTAATAAAAAATGCTACGATTGGTAAGCAAAACCACTCGTTTTTGTTTATAGGAGCCGAGCATTAAGCATGTTGTCTCTGGAATAAGATCAACCACTGGGCTGTTCTGCCTAATCATGCTGATTTTTATCCTTATAATTAAGTCTGTCAGCATCAGCTCTGTAAAGTATGTCTTTGGTAAGCATGGGGAAATGACTTTTGGATCATTATGTCAGTATTCCGTACCCGCAAAAGGTCGTTTTATCCTTATCAGAATTGGTTTTAGAAAGTCACCTCATATCTCTCTCATTTCATTTGTCGAACGATATGTTATCGAGTTTACAGAGCGAGTATATTTTTATGAGTACTTTGAAAAGTAATTTATGGAAAAAGTGATGAATGAGAACTGATTGAACCCTCTAATGTTATGGTAACCATATCAATAGTGATTGTTACGAAATACCCAGACTTTTTTTAATATTACACAAAATTACAATGTTTACACTAACCTGAGTTTGTAAACAATTTACAGCACCGTTTACATTTAAGTTCTTAAGAAGTTTGCAAAAGAAGAAGAATAATTTAATTATTCATGTTTCTCTTTTTGTGTGTATGTAAATACAAGATTAATTTAAATTTTGTTCACAGTTTTATTAGAATTTTAAATCATATTGTGTGAGCACTTTGCGAAACTTTTGTTTTGAACATTGTATTTCGTTTTAATCTAAGTAAATATTAGGTAAAACGATAAATAAAGTCTCTCTAAGTTTTGTATAGCCTTGTTTGATTTAATACCTTCTAGAATATAGTCTGGCACCGAAATATGATGATGTTATCAGCTGTAAGGTACGTACGAAAGTCGCGACACAGTTCAATAGTCTGCGATAGTGCAAAAACCTTCTTGATATCTTACATACATAGGGTTTGATGTCCTTCCGTTCAGGCTAGAATAGGTATTACTAAAGATTTGGGATATATCTCAAATCCTTAGTATCTTTTACCTTTTCAAGTTTACAAAGGAGTATACTTCCTACTTAATTTTTTTTTATTATATCAGGTTGCAGACATTAATGTCTAGGGCTTCTAGTTTGTATTGTAATTGTATAAGTAGCTTAATGTCGTCTACTGCCTAATTCATTCATTAGCTTATAAAGTCCTGCGCAGGTAAATTAAACAGTTTCTTTGCAAAATAATTTAATACTTATTACAAAAACACCAATACGTAAGTAAAACAATACTAAAAATAAAATTAAGAAAACAATAACAATAGAAAGTTTAAAAGTAGAATTATAAAAAACAAAAACTATTAACAAAAAAACACTATTCTAAATCATATCAAAATAGGTCGAGGGTGAAGGTGTCCATGTCTTCGTTCTCTCGAGCGACGTTCAATATCCACGGAACAAGACGCCAAGTACCTGTGTACTGGGCAAACTGATCACCCCAACGTCGCCTTTCCTCCTGTAAATCAAGCAATAAGGTACAGGTAAATAATTTTTGAGAGAGCAGCGGTGGCCCGGACAGGTGCTTTACTTTGTGTAAATTATTTCATCACCACTGCTCTCAAAACGGTGAAGGAAAACATCATGAGGAAACCGACATGTCCTAGAACCAAAAATTCGAAGACATGTTATCACATGTCTTCGAATTTTGGTAGATGAGTTGAGATGAGAAAGTTGGAAGATGTCTCTACCAACCTGCACCGGTCCCGCGTGGTGGATTACGGCCCACTCCCTCTCAGAGAGGAGGCCTATGTCCCAGCAGCGGGAACATTATATGCTGGTATGTAACAAATTTTTATAGCCGAAATAATTGTAGCCATTTTGATAGCCAAATGAATTCAAACTAAACTCCCTGAAATGCGTGACTGATCTGCACTATAAATGAGTAGCACACTTTTTTTTTCTTTTGTTTTCCGGATGGGAAATCATCAAATGACCCCTCCCGCTCTGGGTGGAGCGGAAGGGAGTGTCAGACTCCTACTGACTAAAACCCACCCATGTTCCTTCCTTTGCCCTTTATGTTCCGGGGTAGCGGTAACGCTTTCGGACAATCCCGCTGACCCGGCAGGCTTCGGCCCTAAGGGGGCGAATTATGCTGACAACTCTTTGAGGCGCGCGTGGAACACTTACGCGCCGTCCGGCACGGGATGTGTAGCACACTTTAAATCACAATTCGAGATATTTCAAGCAACTGCTAATTGCTTCATAGGATTTAAAAATTCTTCTGCTCAAAAATGCAATGACCGTGGGTGAACTGTAAAAATGAAACCCATTGTGATAAATTGACACTTCTTTTTCACAATTTATTTAAAGTTCAATTAAAAAAAAACAATACCCTAGAAATACTCATATGTTGCCAGTTTACAAAGAAAGCACACTGTAACACAGTATTGCTCTTAACAATAGCGTGGGGCACGTTTTGGGGAAAACTAAATGATTGTGAGTTTCAGCGATATTCCCGCTTTGTGTCGTTTAGTTTCATCTGATAAGGACGAGTGACACTTTCAGGACCAACACAGAGGGAAATCAAAATAAATGGTTAATAATGAAAATAAATGGAATCCCGTTTATAACGTTTATAATCCATGGGAATTGTATTGATCACTAGCCATGGGACATTTCACAAAACAAAAGAGTAATTATTTTGAGAAATCCAAGGAATTTAATCAATGTTGCCCGCTGAATACTTGTAATATCAGCTCGTGAAAATTGTTGAAGGTAATTGCAGAGCTTTAGTCGTGAGAATGACTCTAAAGTTATTTCTAATAACGGTTCATTTTTATCCGACATAATTTAATTTAATTCGAGAACGGTAACGTAGAAGCAATATTAAAATTAAAACGTCGCCGCCGTGAATGAAAAGTCATTCTCTGCAATTCCCCAGGTGAAATTGCACCCAGCAAAACATTTATTTTATCAAATGAAAATGGATTCAAAGCAACTTTTCGCACCACCACGTATCTCACTAACTTTATCCCCGGTATCACTGAAATTAAGTTATTTGGTTAGGTACAGTCAACAAAAGAAATAAGTACGCAGGCAGTCAAGTATAACTTTTGAATCTGTGTTGTACGTGTGAAAAGAAGTGTCTTTGTTATAGCTAGTCTGAGAACGCCTTCATCATAATCAGCCTATAATGTTCCCACTGCTGGGACACACGCCTCCTCTCTTTGAGAGGGAGTGGGTTATAATCTACAACGCGGGCCCGGTGTGGGTTGGTAGATGTCAGATATCTTCGAATTTTTGGTCCTAGGATATGCCTCACGATGTTTTCCATCACCGTTTTGAGAGTAAAGGTGATGAAAATATTTACACAAAGTACTTATAGCGCCTGCCTGGTTCCACAACCAAGCCGGGCCCGGGGCAGGTTCCTAATTCGGAGCCGTTACCACTGGGCCACCACAACTCCCTGAGAAAGCCTGATGTTTAAAAAAATGTTTAGTAGTAGTTTAATACACGTATACCAGAAATATATTGAATTTTCTTTTGAGGACAGCCAGAAATTACAGAATCTACGATACGATTCTTATTTCATTCACAGGTTGGGACTACTACGCTCTAGTATGGTCAGACGGTCCTTCTCCGCTGTAAATATAACCCGTGCCGTGAAAGAAACGACTGAAAATGGCGATTATAATAATAATAATCATTTATTTGTTCAGACTACAAATGAGGTCCATCGTATCCATTATGTCTTTTTACTTGCTCGCTATACCGTGCAAGTGAAGGAGCACACAAAACTTCTTTGTTTGGCCGCCATTTTTAATTCGTTTCTTTAATGGCGCAGGTTGTAGATATTTATTTCTTGCCTGCGAACAAAAGCACTTTGTCGACTGTACACAATTTGGAATTCGGCTTCTACCATATAAACAGCAAGGTCATGGCAGTGATTAGCTTCCAAAACTTGGCTGCGGCTGGCGTTCGTCGAAATAGGAAACTGAGCTGGCTTTGGAGCCCTATTGTCTCGGTAATATAGCGTAAGGCCCACTATGGTGTTTGAAATTGCAAATAACAGTAGTTACGTAGTTAAATATGAATAGTTTTGCGCCAGAAGTAGTTAGTTATTAATAGTTTTACGTCGTAAGTTATGAAGTGTGTATGTAGTGACATCATCAAAGGAAGGAAGAAACGAATAGGTACGTTTAGGAAATCAAGGCACGATGAAAAGCTGATTGTACATAAAGCAATACAACCAATATCCTGACTCTTGAAAGCCTTATATTTACGCTATAATGTAGGTACGAATCACGTGTAACCTTTGTCGTAGGTTGTCAATACCATTGTCATTGTCATTATTTTGTATTGAGACAGATATAGGACGGAGACAAAATAAGGTTCTATGTATATTTTCCACATGGTTACACAAAGAAATCTTTCAAAATTGAAACCTTTTTATCGTCTATCAGAATAGATGTTTTTCAGTAACTGAACAGAGGGGCAATTCTCGTAATTTTAAGAACGTTCACAGTCTAATCTCAGTCTCAATCTGTCCAAAATACCTCTAATTTCCCTACATTTTGACAAGTTTTTGACATTTGTTTGTCGCCGAGATGAGACTGCGACTAGATTTTGAACATTTTAAATTACGAGAACTGGCCTTCTGGTCATAAACAATGTGAAGGGCTATAAATTTGCTACGTCGTAGACTCGTAGCTGTCGCGTAGCAAAACGTCGTAGGTCACGCATGTTGAAACATTAATTGACAGTTCACTTCGCTTTAAGCTTCATACGTTTATTTTTCATTACTGATTTAGAAATGTTAAAATAAACACATTTTTAAAAGCTGTTCACGGTTCTGAACTATTGTTATTTGTAAAGCAAGTTAATTGAGTCAGATTTTTGCAGCTCGAAGTTATCAAGCGCTCCGCCTAAAATTGTTAATCACCCTCAAGTATAAGAGCCTCGGTATACATTGAAGACTCTCAAATGTCTGCACGAAGACTACAATTTTTAGGGTTCCGATTCTAAAGTGTGTCAATGAGTCCTATTACTAAGTCTAGTTAGTTTATCTGTGTAACTTTTCAAACGTAGGTAGAATACGCATTACTACGACAAACTACTGACAGGAAAAAATATGAGTACCTTACGACGCGACAATACGCTGAACAGATTGGAATTAAGAGTTTATAAATCAATTTATATATGTTACGGATTAGGTACATGCGACTTGAATAAAATGAACACCAAAACACCTTTGCCTACCAAGGGTTTGTGCTCCAACTATGTGGTCGTATAAAGAGTGGCAATTAAGGGGGAAATCCAACAAACCTTTATATCTATAATAAGTCTTATCCTGAGAATAAAATTTGAAATTTTGAGAGTTTTTCCATACAAGATCGACGTCAATTTCGTTCCACGGATAAAAGATATTTGACTTTGGTAAAATCAGCCCTTAGTCAACTGCATTCATCAAGGGGGTAAATCTACCCATCCGCCTCCCACTGAACAACTTTTCCAAAGAAATCTACACCCAATTCTTAAAAAAAAAAAAAAAAACAAATCTTTTCATACATACATCGGAATAGCCTGTCTACTGTTTTTGTTTTTTTTTTTTTCACGAATTCGACATGAGATTTACATCGAAAGTTGTTTAGTATGTCGGGTAGAATCACCCTCTTGACGGATGCAGGTATCTTAATCACCGCCCTGTATTTAGAAATAGTTGCAAGAAGAACGATAAGATAAAGCCACACCAAATTGCGGGTACGTTAGTGTGAATCTGACGCCTGTTAGATTACGAAGCGACCGCGAAAGCTGACGCCGACGCTTTCACTATTGTGTACGAGTTACGTGAAGTTGATAACAGGAAATGAGAAGTCCCGCAAAGAAGAGCTCAGACTATCACTGGACAAAGGGGAAACTAACTGATATTGCATTATATGTCGGATATGTTTTTGTTACACTTATTTCCGTCATACTTTAAGAATATCTATGGCAAAAAGAGTATGGTAAGAACAAAGAAACGATGGATGGACTGTGTGAATGATGATATGGTGAGGAAGACTGCCAATAGTCATCTCGGCAGTCGTGATGATGATGAGGACTTTAAGAATATCTACCACACCCACGTGCGCTGTTTATTTTTTGTGTTTTAGTGGTGCCATTAGCGCCATCCAGGAATAAGTATTAGACAATTCTTCCAATAAATTCGTTACAACAATACCTACTTAGCTACTTTCAGTTTTTATCTTTTAATCAAATTAGTAAAAACGTTGTAACGTTGGTACCAATGTTAGGGTCATCCCAGAATAAACGCAGTTAGAAATTCTCTCAATTAATGCAGCTGGATACGCAAGCAATTTAAATGCAAATTCTATTGGAGAACTGGACACAAACGCGATTTGTTACATAAATATTTTTGACGCCTCATGTTTCCATCTGATCTTAATAAAATACCACTAAAACAAGTTAGGTCAAGTTATAATAAAAGGTACCAAAGTACCTTTGGGTATTTTAATGTCCTGCCTTATATTCTAATTGATGTTTCAGTAATTTAATAAAATCCTCCAATAACTCAAAGTAAACAATTCAGCGGATCTGCCGAATACCAATTATCAGCTTAAATAAATATTTAAGGGCGCTTACGTATTTAAATACCTAAGTAAAAGGTCGGTGTAAATAACCTGTAGGTATAAGGCAACCAATTTCCCTCCCACGAGGAGTATGCCTCCATGTATCGGGTCGGTAGCCTCGCCTAAGTATGGCGGCAAAGCCAGGCAGTACACGTTTTTGATGCCGCCTTCCTCATCTAGATGCTTCGCTTTACTGAAAACAATATTAATGAATTTTAAATTAAAGGTCACAGGTACTGACACGGTAATCTGTGAATATCAGACAGGCGATTTAAAATATAATATCCCTATAATTATGTTGTTGTGTAGGACTACTTGTATATAACAAAAATATTTAAAAAAGTATCCCAGGTCAGGCAAAGTGTTATTGGATAAAAATCCAATAACACTTTGCCTGACCTGGGATACTTTCAGGAATTTCTCAGAAGCAGTCCTAAGTCTGGATTTCAGGACGGTTAATGGCAAGAGATTTTTTACATGCGATTTAAACAAAACTGGTGAAATATGGGTGTAATATAGGTACACCGTCCTATGCCTAACCCGGATTAAAGGCGTGGATATTATGTTATGCTTTGTTATGTTATTAACATTTCACTGACACGGTAATCTTTACTTATCAGACGGGTGATTTAAAATATCATATCTGGATATATAATACTTACCCATATCCAATGTTGCCAGGGCAGGAATGAGAGAAGACATAATTTTCATAAGACATGAGCAGTGATTTTGGTAAATCACTGGACGAATATCGTGTATCGAATCTGTGAAAACATTTTGAATTAGGTTCCTAACTTCATTGTAGCATGAATTTAGGAATAAAGAAGGATCTTTTACAAAGAATGTTACAGTCTCAGCCATACTTGAGGATCGATTCGGAATACGGACCATAAGCGTTACTACTCTAACTGGACTATTATCTTATTGTATTAACATACTGCCGTCTACTACAGCTACAATAAAAAAATGCTACAGAGAATTACGCGTATGTACATACAACGACACATCAAGCTATACATTTTCAGTTTTAGCTGACTTCGCTTTGTACAGGCTTTACGTACAATGAGAAGTCAGCTTATACTGGACATATATAGCTTCGTATGTCGTCGTGCGTACCAGTAAAGTAATCAAGGAAGCAACTACTCTACTCTTTATTTATTTACGGTACCCGGGTGCTTAACGCGGAGCGGGCGGTAAGCCGATACTCAAAGTCCTCCAGAGGCTCTTTAATTCCGTCATCGTCGAGGGCAGAACGCCAAAGACATGGAACATAAGTGGGGTGATCTTGTTCTTTAAAAAGGGTGACAAATCCCTCTTAAAGAACTATAGACCCATCTCGCTTCTGAGTCATGTCTATAAGTTGTTTTCGAGAGTCCTTACGAATCGTCTCGCTCGCAAGTTCGACGACTTCCAACCTCCCGAACAAGCCGGATTCCGAAAAGGCTTTAGCACCATAGACCACATCCATACGCTGCGGCAGGTTATACAGAAGACTGAGGAGTATAATCAGCCACTTTGCTTGGCGTTCGTGGACTATGAGAAAGCCTTTGATTCGATTGAAACCTGGGCGGTACTGCAGTCTCTCCAAAGGTGCCAAGTGGACTATAGGTATATCGAAGTGTTGAGGTACTTATACCAAAATGCCACCATGACGATCCGAGTACAGAACCAGAACACAAATCCTATCCAACTGCAGCGTGGTGTGAGACAGGGAGACGTTATTTCTCCGAAACTGTTCACAGCTGCGTTGGAGGATATCTTTAAGCTCTTGGACTGGAAAGGACTCGGCATCAACATTAATGGCCAGTACCTAACACACCTTCGGTTTGCCGATGATATAGTCCTTATGGCTGAGACCATGGAAGACCTGAACACAATGCTCGAAGATCTCCGTAGTGCTTCCCAAAGAGTGGGTCTTAGGATGAACATGGATAAGACGAAAATTATGTCAAACGCCCATGTTGTACCCTCTCCAGTTCATGTTGGGAACACTACACTTGAAGTTGTTGACCATTACGTATACCTAGGACAGGCAGTCCAGCTAGGTAGGTCCAACATCGAGAAAGAGATCTCTCGTCGAATCCAACTTGGGTGGGCAGCATTCGGGAAGCTTCGAAAAATCTTCGCGTCCGACTTACCTCAGTGTCTCAAGACAAAAGTCTATGAACAGTGTGTGTTGCCAGTGATGACTTACGGCAGTGAAACATGGTCGCTAACTATGGGTCTCATAAGAAGGCTCAAGGTCACCCAGCGTGCAATGGAGAGAGCCATGCTCGGCGTTTCCCTGCGTGATCGAATCAGAAACGAGGAGATCCGCAGGAGAACTAAAGTAACCGACATCGCTCGAAGGATTGCTCAGCTGAAGTGGCAATGGGCGGGACACATAGCGAGAAGAACCGATGGCCGTTGGGGCGGAAAGGTTCTGGAATGGCGACCGCGCACCGGACGACGCTCAGTGGGTAGGCCCCCGACAAGGTGGACCGACGATATGGTGAAGGTCGCGGGAAGCCAGTAGATGCAGGCAGCGCAGGACCGATCGTCGTGGAGATCCTTAGGGGAGGCCTATACCCAGCAGTGGGTGTCGTGCGGCTGATATGATGATGGGTGCTTAACGCATCGACCTTGACAAAGAGACTGACACACGGGTAGAGGTGACAGGGTCAACACTCTATAAAACTGAACCAGTGGCTAAACTTTTCTAAAACTACATTAATGTGTTATATTTACGACCGTTTCTAGTGGTTACCTGTCCAAACCCCATCCAATAGCATTAGCTACAGCGCCCTCTCCTTCAGCTACTATTTGATGTGACATCAACGAGATCGGCGACCAACCGTTGCATGCAAATGCCATCGAATTCACTACTTGAATTAATCCTAGAAATATACAAACCTTTGTGATCAGAAGGCCAATTCTCGTAATTTTAAACGATCAAAATCTAGTCGCAGTCTCATCTCGGCGACAAACAAATGTCAAAAAATTGTCAAAATGTAGGGAAATTAGACGTATTTTTGACAGATTGAGACTGAGATCAGACTGTGAACGTTCTTAAAATTACGAGAATTCCCAATCAGTTATTAAAGCATTGAAATAATATATATAGATTATGTTACAGTATCATAAAGTTCTTAGTAATAAGGTCAGACCTCAGACATAATGTAGTTAGAGAAGAAAGATAACTAAACAACACGTAGCGCTCATCTTAATTATCGTTAGGTACTGTGAGGAGCGTCAGCCATTCATTTAGAACTTCATATTAAACTAGCAAAAGCTAGTTAAAAAAAAGAAAAGTTAATTACACGCGGACGAAGTCCTGGGCTACTGCCCGCGACTTCGTCCGCGTGTAATTTCTTGCTCCCCCGACCCACCCCGTCGCATCGCCTGCCCGCGCTATCACTTCGTTTTCGCTTAGCGTTCTTTCTGACTTTCCGTTTTTTCTCGGCTACTAAGGGTCCCAGTGTGATTTTAAATAGCCTATCCTATAGCCTTCCTCAAGAGTTGGGCAAAAAAATTTTTTTTTCAAATCCCACTGATAGTTCCAGAGGTTAGCTCGTTCAAACAAACAAACTCTTCAGTTTTATTCTTGGTATAGATAAAGTTTGTTGGCAGTTACTAGGAACTCTGTCCATAAAGGCGGCCTATTTTCAACAAAAACAAACATTACTGCCGACCGCATGGGGTCGAATTTTGCGAATTGGTTATCGATGTTGATCACGTTGTCATTAGCAGAACACCGCTGTCTCCTCGTGCCAACATTCCACGCGCATATATAATACTTTGGCCCTTAATCGCCTTCTACATGGACCATGAGTAGAAAATATGATGTATATGACTTGCTTGAAGAGCAGTGGTGGCCCAGTGGAGACGGCCGTAACTTACGTATTGGACGTGGGTTCAAACGCCGCACTTTACTTTGTGTAAATTATTTCATCACCACTGCTCTAAAAACGGCGAAGGAAAACATCGTGAGGAAACCAGCAAATCCTAGAACCAAAAAATTCGAAGACGTGACATCCAACAACACGCACTGGGCCCGCGTGGTGGATTACAGCCCACTCCCTCTCACAGAGCGGAGGCCTGTGTCCAAGCATTGGGTAAATTATATTCTGACTATGCTATGGCTTTTTTTTTTTTTTTTGGGATGGGAAATCATCAAATGACTCCTCCCGCTCTGGGTGGAGCGGAAGGGAGTGTCAGACTCTTACTGACTAAAACCCACCCATGTTCCTTCCTTCGCCCTTTATGTTCCGGGGTAGCGGTAACCCTTCCGGACAATCCCGCTGCCCCGGCAGGCTTCGGCCCTAAGGGGCCCCTCGAATTATGCTGACATCTCTTTGAGGCGCGCGTGGAACACTTACGCGCCGTCCGGCACGGGCCTGGTCCTGATCGGGCGGTGAGCTACCCATTGCTCTCCGCCCGCAGGCCCGCGCCTACGGTGGCCGGTAGTCTCCAATGGACTCCCGACGCCCGGGGCGTCTCCCGCGGCGGCTGGGACGGGAGGCTCTCTCCCTCATCCGTCCCGCCACCTCCTTCGCTAGCATGACTGCTTCGCAGAAGGAGGCGACTGCCTCCCACTCCCTCTCGCTCCGGACCATGGCTTGCACCAGGGCCGGGCGCGAGAGGCCGCCGCCGCTGCCGATCGCCTCCACGAGGACACGGCGGTGCTCCGCCCAAGCGGGGCAGACCTCCACCGTGTGCTCCACCGTGTCCTCTGGGCGATCCTGGCAATGGTGACACCCGGGCGTTTCCTCCCGCCTGATGATGTGCAGGAACCTCCCGAAGCTTCCGTGTCCGGTGAGGACCTGCGTCAGGTGGTAGGTGAGGGCGCCGTGGCGCCTCTCTAGCCACTCCTCAAAGAGGGGTCTTATCGCCGCTATCGCGGCGTGCCCTGCGCTGGGTTGCGACAGTCGCTCTTTCCATGTCGCCATGAGATCGAGCCGGAGGTCCGTCCGCTCCGCAGCAATTTGCCGCGGGAGCGGACTTTCCCCCCGGCGTAGTGCCTCCGCGCGCCACTCATGCAGGCGCGCGAGGACTATCGCCTCCAGATCCCATGGCGGCAGTCCGGCAAGGAGGCTTGCCGCCTCGCGCGAGATCGTGCGGTAGCCCCGGATTAGCCTTACGGCTACCACCTTCTGGGGCGCGTTCAGGTAGTGGGCGGCTCGCAGCCGCAGTGAACGCGCCCACACCGGGGCCCCGTATAGGGCCATGGACCGCACGACCCCCGCGTAAAGCCTCCGGCAGGAGGCGTTTGGCCCCCCCAGGTTGGGCAAGAGCCGCTTGAAGGCGGCCCCAGCCCGTTCCAGTTTGGGGGCCAAACGTCGGAAGTGCTCGACGAAGTTCCACCGGCTGTCGAGGACGAGACCCAGGTACTTCATCGTCGTCTCGATGCCGATGTGAACCCCTCCTGCCGTTAGTTGGGATCCCGGTGGTGGCGCGTTCCGGGGCCCATGAAACGGCCTCGGACTTGTGCAATGCCACCTCGAGACCCAACTGCCGGATCCTCTCCACGACTATCGCAACCCCGCGTGTCATCGCGTCGGCCGCCGCCTGATGCGACCTCCCCTGCGCCAGGACCAGCGTGTCGTCAGCGTAGCAAACCACGCTGACGCCATCAGGGAGGTCGGCCCGCAGCACCCAGTCGTAGCCGATGTCCCACAGGAACGGCCCCACAACCGATCCCTGCGGGACACCGCACGACATCTCTCGCCGGTTCCACTCCCCATCGCGACCGGGGTAGCTGACGGCTCTGTCCGTCAGGTACGCCTCGACTATTCGACGGAGGTAGGGCGGCACTCGGTGATACCGGAGTGCCTCCACAATGCAGCTCCAGGGCAGGGTGTTGAACGCGTTGGCGATGTCGAGTGACACCGCCACGACGACCCCACCCCGGGACACCGCGTCCCCCGTCGTGAGGGCTCTCACGCGCATGATGGCGTCCACCGTCGAGCGCCCCTTGCGGAAGCCAAACTGGCTGTCCGCAAGATCCGGCCCCGTCCTCACCAAGTGCCCGACGAGGCGGTTTACAATTACTCTCTCAAAGAG
The DNA here is from genome assembly GCA_911387795.2 of Apamea monoglypha. NCBI lineage: Eukaryota > Metazoa > Arthropoda > Insecta > Lepidoptera > Noctuidae > Apamea > Apamea monoglypha. The sequence continues at coordinate 11,377,511 of OU426918.1, forward strand.
CTTGCCCACCTCGTCGAGCAGCACGATGGGCCGGTATGCGGACGGAGAGTCCGCTGGGCGCCCTGGCTTCCGAATGAGGACCAGCTTCCCCGTCTTCCAACGAAGCGGGAACTGGCCTCTCTCCAAACATGCGCTTAAGAGCGCCTCCAGTCGAGGCCCGAGAGCCCTCGAGGCCAGGACCCAGGCTTTACCTGGCAAGCCGTCGGGTCCTGGGGCGGTATTTTTGGCCTTCAGCCTTCCTACCGCCACTCTCAGTTCTACCCCGGTCACTTCAGGGATGTCGTCGTCGTCCGCGTGGTCCGCTTCGGGCACCGCAATTGGCGGAGCCATGGGCGGGGGTGTGTGCACCCCCCGTGAGGGGAACAGAGCGCTCACCACCTCCTCCACCAGCTGGGGGCGGAGACTCTGCGTCAGCGGGGGGGCCCAGGTGCGGAGTTTATTCCGCACCATTTTATAAGGGCGCCCCCACGGATCTCTGTTCAGAGTCTCCACCATCTCCTCGCGGGCCATATCCTTGGCCCGCCGGACAGCCTCTCGGAGGGCGGTCTTCGCCGCTCTGTACCCCTCGTACAGCTCCGCCTCCGTGGCTTCCGCATCCGGAGGGCGGATGCGGAGCCTGCGGTGCCTGGTGTACCGGTGTCGCGCGTCGACGCACGCCTTGCGTAGCGACCCTAGCTCCTGCGACCACCAGTACACCCGACGCCGGGCGCGTCCCGGCCGGACTCGGGGCATTGCCACGTCGCAAATGTCGGACATGGCCTCCCGGAACCACTCCGCCTCATCGTCGATATCGGCAACTATGCTATGGCTTGCCCAGAGCTATACAGCACACTTTAAGAAGATTATTGCTATTAAACTACATGTATATTAGTGTACGAGCAAACTGAAAACGTTGCTGGTACAACGAAAAGATAAGGGTAACAAAATACCGATATTATAAAGATGCCTTCGCGTTTTATCTCTTGGGTGGAACCGTGGGTGTACAACACTATACTTGACGTAAGCCACTCGTTCAGGTTTCCACCAAGTGACTCCGCAGTATGTCACAAAGGCAGAACGACCTACTCCGCCAGGATTCTTGTGATGCCTCGACAAGCATGACCCGGAAGTTACTAGCCAGTGAGGACTTATTCCTGCCGCGTCACAGTGTACCTAAAATAATAATTTAAATTAGGGTAATTTCTTTTCATGTGCTTAAATTTGCATCTGTATTTTCGATAGAAAATCACTTACATTAACTTTACGTTTATATTAGTAAGTTCGTGTTAGTCTTACTGGTGAACTTCTTAAATTAGAAAAAGATTCATATTAAAAAATAAAGAAACTACCTGGGAAGGTTCATAAATATAGGCGGCAGCAAAAGGGTATCGAGACCATTCCGCTTCTTTGCTGATCCTATATTCAGGTATTTGAGGAACTTTTGAATCAGACTGTAACAGTTTAGTTATTGGTTGTTTAATAACATTTTTTTTGGTAATATTTGTGATAAGTGCCTGATGAACCACATTGGAAACGTTCAACTTCGTTGGTTTGACTGTTATGTTTGATCCTACTATTAAATTTGCGTTACTTTGATTATTGGATACACTTTTAAAATTGTCGATTATGTGTTTCTTGGAATGTTTTGCCTTGTGATGTTGACTGTACTCATTACCAATGCTCTGATCTACATGTTCCAAAAGTACTTTGCGTTCATTATTGTTGAGTTCGTTTCCTTTAATAAATAAGTCAACGTTCTCCATATCATATAATCTGCCCTTCTCATCATAATGTGAGAGGGGAGTGTGCTTATCAAACATTTCGAAAAATTTAATTTTATCATAAGCAGTAGTAGATTCCGGTGTCTGCGTTACGTTAACTGTGTCACTAGTTATATTTTCACTTTCAGTCGTATCATTAACAATAGCAAAATCTACTGTAGTCGGACATGTCTCATTATCATAGATGTATTCACTAGTAGAAATCGTGCTTGTCACATTTAGAGTACTTTGTTTTTTAGGAATACTTGAAGTTGTTAAATTCGTCACAAATTTATTTTGTTGCGTACGTAAACGTGGAAATTTATTCGAAGGTTTAAGAGACTTAAGAGAATCGAACCCAGTCAGAGACGAATCACGGGTTCTAGCTTTTCTTCGCTTAATTTTGTTTGTTTGTTGCATAAATCTAGTGGTTAGCGCTGGTTGCTTGTAATGTGGACCATTAACGCGAAAAGCAAACATTGGAGAATCAGAGAGGACAAATTTATGGTTGCCATGATTTCTAATTAAATGTTCTCTAATTGTTGGAACCTGGATGTGCTTTTTAGTTGTGAAATCTTTGATACGTTCATCAGTCTCGTCCAAGTAATAGAATTCGATGTAACTTGAGGTTGTCGACGACAAACTAGGTCGCGATGGAAGCTGGATAAAAGGTTGGTGGATACTTCTTATAGTATCGTTATTTTGTCTAAAAATATGGTTAGCGGTAGTGGACTCGACGTCGGCGAATATCTTTGTTTTTCTCCAAAGCATGTTTATGATTTCATATTGTTTTCGGCTTACTCTCCCAACTTGCCACTTTTTATGTAGATTCGCATTAGGAATACCTTTATCATTATTGGAACCAATCTTGTATTTATCTTGGCTGTAGTTCCCACCTATCCCCAGCGGGGCTCGACGTGATACAATATAAGCATTATTCTTATTGTTTTCTCTTGGAGTAGTTGCATTGGTATAATATCTAGTGACATAGTTATTTTTTTTGTTTCGATATGCTGATGCCAGTTGGAACCTTGGTGGATCTTGTTTGATATCACCGAAATTTTTATTTTCATATGAGAGATTGCTTGCAACTGGTTTCACTGCATATTGAAGTAGCACAAAACTGAGGACCAGAAATATTTCATGGAGTTTTGCTACTTTCATGATGTTTAGTAAAAAACATAATATTTACACTACAATTTAAAACAAATATTTTAAAGCAATCAAAATAATAATTGTGACATGAATGTATGCTTCGTGACACACTTGACTTGATACACAGATGATAATGATTAATTAATAGCAAGGAGTTCGCGGACAACGTCGAACTTATTTTTTGTTGTTATGTTACCTCATTAGGTACTGGCGTACTGGTAATTTTAAATTATGAGTATTAAAAAAATATGTTGGCCATAAACTAGAAGCATCTTTTGGCATCGGCATCATCTATCAAAAACGGGTTCTAGTAATGAATTTTGACATAAAAATTTTTGTGTAAATAATTTTGTGAAAAGTCCTTTGCATCAGGTAAGCAAACTAAAAGTTTTGGAAAAGTTATTTCGTATCAAACGTACCCTAAGAAAATGTAACTTAATTATATGAAAACTTGTGTTACATAAGATTCTGATGAAAATGTCAACAAATGTACCTGTGGATGCCAATTTATAAATGATTCTATTTCTGTAAGTAGGTTAGTACAAACACTTCACGTTTAAAAGCTGGATGAGGTCGGGCGTTTCCTATCTGATCTGACTACTCTGAGAAGAAAGGCTGAAATCTCTTGACTGAAATCATCTGAATTTCATTTCCAATATGCCACATATATTGGAAATGAAATTCAGAATCACATACTATAAGATTTTGTTTAAATTTTAACTCTGCAGCAGTTAATATAATGAACTGCTCCAGTTTTATACAGGCTATTTCAATTGACTCACTCCTTACGGTCTTTAAATGTAAGCTGGTTATTTACTAAAAATTAATGAGCCACCATGTATATGCATTTACTCTGCTGAACGAACTACCTACCTGGTGATTACTAAATTTGAATATGAACTAGTGGCTTTTAAGCCAAAATTTTTGTTCTGTAATATTTTTACAATTCGGGAATAATTCGACTTCTAAATCTTTGTTCAAAAACTCTTGAATGTTTTGATAAACAAGGTTGACACCTACATTTTTTTTACATTTTCCTTTGATTTATTATTTATGTCTTTTGTCAAATACAAATGATTACTAGCATATTGATAGTATCAATTAGATGGTTTAAAAGTCAAATTATGCAATATCATATTAATTCAAATCTTAAGTTATTTTCTTCCTGTGGCAAATTGTTACTATATGGGAATGTAAACAACACAATTTTTCATTAATTACTTTATGTGTAATCTTAATTTAAGATTATTATTAAATTAATTATTTAAAAAATATTAATTAATATTTTTTTCATTATTATGTATTCGATTTTTGGTTTTAGGTCATGCCGGTTTCCTCATCATGTTTTCCTTCACCATTTTGAGAGCAGTGGTGATGAAATAATTTACATAAATTAGAGCGCCTGACTGGGTTCGACCCTACGATCTACAACTCGGAAATCGCGGCCACTGGGCAACCACTGCTCCCGATTTCAATGTATTGCGCCACTAACAAATTTATTGTTTTGATTTGATTAATTCGTTTTTTAAACCCGATATTTTAATTTTACATCACCAAGATGTTTTCCATTTGACAATAAAAGTCAATTTGATAACCTACATTTTTGCAATATTATTGATAACTAGCTTCTTCGCGCGACTTCGTTCGCATCAAATTTCATTTTCTCCCGATCCACACCGTCGCATCGCAGTTATAGCAAGCTCATTTATATTTACGTCAAAGTTAATTTTAATTTTAACAATAAGTATGACCATAGCATCTAACTATCTCTTGTTGCACCATCATGTAAAACGTAAAAAGTTAAAGTTAAAAGGGTGACAAGTGATAAGACGTCTTATTTCTTATTCTTAATTTTTTTTGACAGGAACAACACTTCAAGCTTGTTGTCATCACACTTTCAAAAATAACCAATATCAAACTTATTTTTTCGGCGGGATTATTCATTAAACGCAACGCATATTTGAAAACATATTATATATAAGTCACAGTCTGAGGTGCTAACCAAAACCGTTATTAAGTAATAAAATAAATGATAGTAATACTATATTCTATCCATATTCATATTTTTTTTTTCTTAGCCTTGGCTGTCCCACTGCTGGGCAAAGGCTTTCCCCAAATCCTTCCAGGAACTCTTTTCGTTAAAGTTAAAAGGGTAAAAAGTGACCAGACGTATTATTTCCCCAAAATTTATGCTTGTTGTCATCACGCTCCCTTTTTTGGTACTAGTGATGTTACTCGGTCATTAATGGACTCGATTGCCTCGATAGTGTAATTCGAAAACTCAATTCAAGTTGATCTAAGGTAGGTACTAGAGAGGTTCCCAGCAGCTTCGTACGTTTGAAACACACAAAAAAAAAACTTCAAGAAAAATCATAGCAAGATCCAAAATACACTATATTGGTATATTTGTGTGATATTCGTTAAGATTGGCTTTGTTTCGACTTTGTAAAGAGCGTTTTGTCCTACTCACATTCCACTGATTATCAGATTGAATGACGATTTTAATGACAAAATATTACACTTTATCAACTGACAGCAACCCACAGAACATGTATTTTCTCTTACTAAATCTCTGTGACTCTGTACACCACAATATTTTGACGGTTTATTACACGAAATATGTTTATTCCCTGCTTTGTTATCTAAGAATGACAGTTGACTAGTGTTGCAGTGTTGGTGATATTTATCTAATCGCGACTACATCGAGTGACATCACGTGAGAAAATGGACGATAACTCGTTACTCGATTAAATAAAATAAAGGCTCAATATTTTATTTAATCGAGTAACGAGTTAAATAAAGGCGAGCCGCATCACTATCTAACACTGTCAGAAAGACAAGACGTGTCAAGTGAAAATAATATTCATTTTATTTTTCCGTTTCTTTCGAATTACATGTAATTGATACTTTTGTTTTCCTGTATGTAATTGAAGGATCGCATTATTGGAAGATGCATTAGAGCATTTAGGTACTCCAGAAGGATGTTGTGTTAATTGTTCAGTAAGATTTCAACGCAATGTGCGAAGACATTGCCCGAGACTGCTGCAGATGAGCGGTATCTTGTGAACGCAAGGATTCACGAACATAAGTCAAACCATCTCTAATGCAGTTTAACGAAAGTGCGTTTCAACGATGCAAGAAAGTATTGAAACTGTTTATACATTATAGAGATTTGGATACTGGAATATTATATTCTATGTCGATTTTCACAACAAACGCATACTGTGCTTGATGACTGAGGGAAAGAACATTATTTTGCATTGGATTCCAGCATACCACAACACACATCCAATAATAATATTAGTTAGAATACGTTTATTGTCTAACACAAATCTTCTATGTCTTTTAAGGTACATTATTTATGTGCCTAAAACATCAATTTCTAACAGCAAGCTGCTCTTGCTGGATACTGTTGCAACTGTTTGGTGGGCAGACGTTGGTACTGTTGGCTGTTGTGCACATGTAATGTGGAGCGTGCGGTATTTAAGTTTTTATCGGTGGAGCGACCTGCATCTTTTTTTGATGAAATATTACCTACTTCTAACTCGTCTGACGATGAAATTAATATAAGTAATTACAGTAATAATAATGCTTTGTTGTGTACACTATGTGATGTTTGATTTTAGACCGTTCAAAACACCCTTTAATCCTACTATTTATCGCTGAGTACTGGCGGCTCCTTTGTAACAGCTGCGACTTACAGCTTGTAGATCGTAGGTTCAAACCCAGACAGGCAGTTTACTTTGTGTAAATTATTTCATCACCACTGCTCTCAAAAAGGTGAAGGAAAACATCGTTTGGAAACCGGCATGTCCTAGAGCTATACATCGAAGACACGTGACATCTACCAACCCGCACTGGACCCGCGTGGTGGATTACGTCACGGTCCACTCCCTCCCATCGAGAGGAAGCCCGTGTCCCAGCAGTGGAAACAATAAAGCCTGATTGTGCTTTTGGTACAAATATGATGATTGCACTGAATAGTTAATTTTAGCAACGTAGAAGTTACTAGATTACAAATCTTTGCAGAAAAACACATTTTTGATGTGCAAAAAACAGACAAGACTAGCACAAAACAACAAAAAAAAAACAAGCAACATTGAAAAGGAATTCAATTCCAAACTCCAAAGAAATCATGACACAAACCGTAACTATAGCCCTTAACCGCCCGAAGTTAGGCGATTAATGTTATAGTTAGTTGTGACGTCGTCAACCTGAATTTCGCTTAACCGGAGATTTTACGGCTGTCAAAGCATTGATTATCGTTATAATTGCTTGCTATAGTTATTTATGACATCATTATAACAATATTGTCAAAATTATGCAACCCGAATTTCGCTTAACCGGAGATTTGCCGGCTGTCAAAACATTGGTTATCGCTATAGTTAGTTGATGCAACTTACTCTTAAGTAGCCTATGACCTTCCTCGAGAATTGAGATATCAAATGCAAAAATACTTTTTCATATGCGACTGGTAGTTCCAAAGATTAGCGCGTTCAAACAAACAAAATTCAGCCTTAATATTAGTATAGTATATAGATTTAAAGTTGAAACCTTAAAAATGCGGATGAATGTGATACAAATTCCCTTTAGTGGTAACTGGATTGTACTTTGTGAACAGATCAACCACACTTTAGTAGATACTTACTTGAGCTACAAAACTACTTACTGGTAGTACAAGGTGGGGCAAATTAATGTCATAATTTGACTGTGCCAAAATTTTTGCTAGTGGCGTTATAATGTCATTGTAATTTGATACATATACATATTATGTTGTAGACAGATAGAGAATTAGTTGACAATTCAATGGAGCGATACACACAGTCACGCAGCTCATGCAACGGTGAAGACACCCACAAACCTTGCAATATTGAAAGCCAACATTGAAGAAGAAATCACTAATTTGGCGGACGTTTTGCGAGCAACAATTCAAAATGCCGTAAACTAAGCACACATTGTGCATCAACTCAGGAGGTGGTCGTTGGACCGATATCGCTTTTTCGACTTAGGGCTGATTTTTCAATCGACAGATAATTTTTATTCGTAGAATAAAATTGTCGTCTGACATATTTTGTATGGAAGAACTGTCAAAAATTCAAAACTATTCCTGTGATAAAATTATCTGGCGTTGGAAAAATCAGCCCTTAATGCCGGGGCAGCGGGATTGTCCGAAAGGGTTACCGCTACCCCGGAACATAAAGGGCGAAGGAAGGAACATGGGTGGGTTTTAGTCAGTAAGAGTCTGACACTCCCTTCCGCTCCACCCAGAGCGGGAGGGGTCATTTGATGATTTCCCATCCCAAAAAAAAAAAAAAAAATGACATAAATAAACTTTTCGTCAAATCAGAGCCCAATTAAGCACCTTACATTACTTTTGCCCTACCCTGTACTTATATACCTAGAGGCTTTGTCCATATCAAAATTGTTACTATGGATGTGCGTTTGAATGGAAAGTTATCAATTTAGAGCTTTCATTGGCTCTTCTCATGACACATTTAAAAATGTTTTCAGGTGAATCTCTAAGTTATGAGTGAACTGCCTTTATACAACCCAGAAGGTAAAAATTAAAATTACTTCTTTACTCTTATTTTTATCTTATTTTACTAAAAGTAGGTACTTACTGAATGCATTCTAATTAAACGAATTTTTTTTTTACGGGCTAACTTTCAGTATACTTTATCCTGGAAAAGCAAAGGGTTTCATCGGAACTTGTTCTGAAGGATTTTTATTAACAAAAAGTTTAAGCCGCCTCAGGTTCTATGTAGTTCTTCAACTGGAGACTCAATATGCTTTCCGGGCCTAACTGACGCAGTCGCGGCCACGGGTAGTGGAATAACAATCATTATTATTACATTAGGGCTACCTTAAACAACCAGGAAGCAACATCTCAACTCGCCGTTATAATTTAATTTCATGCCTTCCCGTAGCGAAGCGCGACGGCCATATCATTTCCTTACCGTGAAAAGCGGGAGCACACAGCAGGGTTCGTTTCATTATTTTGAACTAATGACTAAAATAGTGCGACATCCTGCTGTTATAAATAACCTCAAAAATCGCATTTAAAACTACCACTAAGTTAAAACCTTATTTATTTAAATAGCTAGTATAGTATTCATCATAGGTACCTATATGAAAGATTTTTTTAGAGAAGTACTCCAAAAGCTTTAGTTTTCGGTTTATTTAATTACCTCCTTCCACCTGATCTGCAGGTTTCTTAACCAACTCTCGTATTCCATGGAATAAAAACAACTTCATCTTGATATTTTAGGTATCACGATGAATTCGACACCGGTTCTCCTGAACAAGGCAGCGATGCGGAAGTACGAGGATCTGGAGATCCCGTGCCAGTTGGTGCTGGCCAGCTATGTATGGATTGACGGAACAGGAATAAATGTCCGCGCTAAGGACAGGACTTTCGACTTTGTTCCCAAAATAGCTAAAGGTATTTTAATAACATAACATCACACCTGTTCTCCTTAAAGTGTTAAGCAGAGGTGTACCATAGTCCACCCACATTTCGCCGGTCATGTTTAAGTTCCATGGGGCGAGCCTATTGCCATCAGCTTAGCACAAACCCAAACTCCGGTTGCTTCCGAGAATTCCTAATGGAAAAGCCAACAACTTTTGCCCGACCAAGGAATCGAACCCAGGATCTCGAGCTCAGCAGCTGCGGTTGCACCCACTAGACCAAGAAGGCAGGCAGATGTCTTAGTAACCATATAAATTGCACAATAAGTAACGAAGTCAAAAGACTGTCCCCTGAGGAATTTTCGGCGATTTGTATTTAGACATCGGAAAGGTTTGTAAGAATGTGTTATGATGAAAATGTATGTAGACTCTGCTATTGGTCCAGTTTGTATATACGATAAGATTCTCTTGACAAAGTGGTTTTGATGGTATCATTTAGTGTTATAAACACTGACAGTAGTGAGAAACACTTTTCTGAGAAAAGTGTACCTAGCTATAGCTAGGTATCTAACTCTGTCTCTCTATTATATTTTATTTTTCAAATGCAACGGAAAATCATCATGCTAAGCTCCTCTCCAATAGTTTTTATTAAATCCTATTCTACGATCCTACTTCCTTCCTATCCTATCCTACTATATAATATTTTATATGTATATATATATATACATATATATTATATTTATATAATATATAATCCTTTTCCTATTAATAATATTATAAACGTGAAAGTTTGTATGGATGGATGGATGTTTGTTACTCTTTCACGCAAAAACTAATGAACGGATTTGGATGAAATTTGGCACACAGATGGTTTAAAACCAGGATTAACATATAGGATACTTTTTATCCCGATGTTCCCACGGAAACGAAACTTATGCGGGTGAAACCGCAGGGCGCAGCTAATTATATACATATAATTCATAGCTTTGGTTAAAAAAAAACATGTTAAGTATTTGAAAATCAAAACGAGTGAGAATTGCGAACAAGAATCCAGATATAATATTAATACGGCATTTGTGGTTGTGGCCTCATTGGATCGTGCGATTTTATGAAAATCGCCGCTGTACACATGAACTCTGCTTTTATATCATGTGATAGACATATTGATGTGTTGTGTTAAAGCATATATTTAGGGTTCCCCGTACCTCGGAAAAACGGAACCCTTTATAGGATCACTTCGTTGTCCGTCTGTCTGTCTGCCTGTTCGTGGTCTGTCAAGACCCTTTTTCTCAGAAACGCATGGAGGTATCAAGTTGAAATATTAATATAGGTAGATATACGGTCCCTTGGAGCTCTAAAAAAAATCAAACTTTATGCAACATATTTTGATACTTGCAGGTAAATTAAAACCTATATGGTAATTCCCGTTGACCTAGAATCATAAAATTTTGCAAGAAGCAAGGTACAAAGTCCGAAAATCGTTAATTTAATACTTTTTTGAGATTACTTACATTTGCAGTTGGAATATCAATTTATGGGAGAACATGTTTTTCAACTACAATGATAAGTTTGTTTTTGGGATAAAGTCATCCCAACTACGGAACCCTTCATTTTGCGTGGTCCGACATGCACTGGCCCGATTTTTTTTTTATATCTACCCCAAATTTTCTTCCCTAGCAATAATTCTTTGTGTGGCGATAAAAACTGAAGATAAACTCTATACGTCATATTCATCGTTTTCATACCCTTACAAGTCGACAAAGTTTAGTTTAGGTTAGCAACCAAATAGATCTTGTAAATATGAAACGTTTTGAGAAACATCAGTGAGTTGAGTAGACATGTCTAAAGCCAATATCAGACGCTCCACTCGAGTGAAGGTTTATTTCATTCTAACTCAAACTCTTATTTTAAATAAGCTAATTACAGGCACTTTTGAACTGCCAGGGGGGTCGGTCAGTCAGGACGATGAAGCTAATTGCCCCAACTCAACGGACACTCTTATAAATGAAAATATTGGTTACGTCATTCAAGTTAAAATTCTACATTTGAGAACGATGTAGAAAGACGTGCACGTTAAAGGCGTCCGTAATAAAACAAAAAAAAAACGGAAATTAATGTTATTTGTCTTGTAATGTCAATTACTTTGCATACCTAGTATTGTATACAATCAAATATTTTCTAACTGAACAGACAGCTGTGCTGCTGGGGAGTTAGTTGCGCCACTTCTTCTTCCCAGTGAAAGCACCAGGAAGTGGTGAAGGGCGGGCGTTTTGGGGGACCGTCTTTTGTAATTTTGACTTTCGATAAGTGCTGATTCTCAGCTTAATTTGAATAAATAACTTTAAATATGATTTTGTGATAGCCATTCCCTACTGAAATTCACGAACATGACGTATGGATAAGCACCATTCAGCTCAACCATTTTGTAGGAAACTTAAATGATCCAACACACACGCCACCACCAGCGAGACATTTGAGTGAGCATGACATACTCTCAGCCGCCAGGGCACATTCAAGTCAATGACAGACGTACCCAGTAAATGATAGCTTTATAGTAGGTACAGTGCTCACACATGTGCATTCCACGTTCACACGATACCAACATTTTATAGGAATTATCGTTAATCTGCTCCTTTCATTTAATTTTTCGAACGGATCGAATTCGGTAGGTGAGCCGAAAATCTATGCGTTTGGCTCGGTTCACTTTTAAATTATTTTACACTTTTTGTGTTCAAACGTTTTACTTCGAGTGATAGATGCAGAATAAAAGGCAAACGTGGAAAAAAGGGAAGCGTCTGATTTCGGCTTTAGAGAGGCTTAACGACCAGAGACATTCGTGTAATGTGTGTATCTCCGATACCTGACATGACATACTCAAATATTTATGCTGCCAAAATGTATTTGTTGGTTTTGACAGCTGTATTGGTTTTATTCCCTTTTGAGCAAAGTACTACTTACTGTTTTCGATATCATGACAAATATTTCTAATAAACACCATTTTATTTTACTAACGACGGGTATAATTTGATTAAACGGAAGACGAAATACAAAAGGCCCATACAAAAATAAATCTCATTGAGGAACTACCTCTAAAGTGTCGTTAACAAAACTTTTTCGTCTCTTATTTGGTACACAAAACCGGTAAACGTAAATGTGTGTATACGATCTATTCTGTAAAAATCTCACCGTGAAAACTAAGGTGAAGTTAGCTGTCATGTTACATAATGCTAGCATTTAACCACTGGGATTGACACTATTGACAGCTTACTTCAAGCTTTCTTCATCTAAGTTTTCACTGTGAGATTTGTGTAGCTGGTAACTAAAACTGGGTCCTAGTATTGAAACAAATGGGCAATAGTATATTCGGGCAGTAGTGATGAGTTCAAAGTCTAGAAACGTTTAAATCACGTTAATTACTAGATTTTACTGTTTGTTACAGATTTACCGATCTGGTACTTTGATGGCAGCAACACGGCGCAAGCTCAAGACGAGAATTCGGACACATATATCTTCCCAGAAGTGATTTATCACGATCCATTTAGACGCGGAAGCCATATAATGGTACTGGCTGACACCTATATGTCCAACTACCAACCAACAGGTCAGTCATTTACATGTTCTTTTAATTTCGAGATAGCACTTTGACCCACTAGCTTTTGTGATTATCGTTAATCAACATTGTCTGCATAATCTTCTTCTTCTTTTCGTGTCGAAGGTTCTCTTCCTCGTTATTTTTAGGGTTCCGTACCTCGGAAGGAAAAACGGAACCCTTATAAGATCACTTCGGTGTCCGTCTGTCTGTCTGTCCGTCTGTCAAGACCACAGATTTATAAACTAAAAGGAGATATGGTGTGGCTGCCCAACTGTTCGAGTCCGGCTGTCGCCTTCAACTACATATAAACAGTCACCACACTCAACGTGAGCCAATCGCGTAACGCAGATCGCAACGTTGAGACACACAACTACATTGACAATTCTTATTGACAAACCAACGGCGCCCGCGTTTGTTTCTGTTTTGTGCATACATTGTTCGCACGTGCCACACCCCCTTGGCATATCTCCCCTTAGTTTATAAATCTGTGGTCAAGACCGTTTTTCTCAGGAACGCGTAGAGTTATCAAGTTGAAATTAATACCAAATACTCAGGACTGCAATCCTTTGAAGCAGTGAAAAAATTAAAAATTCTAAAAAAACGCAATCAAAAGATACGGGCGTTTATGTTCCGTTTATGCCGCATATCTTGACAGTCGCAAGGGAATCAAAACCTATAGGGTACTTCCCGTTGACCTAGAATCAGGAAATTTGGCAAGAAGCAATGTCATGTAGCACAAGTAAAGGAAAAAATCCGAAAACCGTAAACCCTCGGTGCGTGAGTCCGACTGGCACTTGACCGGTTTTTTTAATATAGTTTGGTGGTGAATTTGTTTGCGGCGTCAGTCTTTAGGTCATACGAGGTGCAGGTGAACAGGCACTTGGGATACTTCAGTAAGTGCGGCAGAGTCTGATCAGCATGATAATTATATGAAAAACAATTAATATTCCTGATTACCTGGCAGAGACCTTGCTGGAACTTGCGAAAGGCCCTGTTACATCAGTCTTTAGGAGGAAGGATTTATCAATAAAATAATATTCAGCAGTATATTTCACTATCGTATTGAAGACTTTCATATTTTAGTGGGTAACATTAATTGGTAAACTGCACTTGCTAGACGTCAACTCACTCGTAATCTACCTTCTTTTGTACACATGCAAAAATGTCCTATCATTTTAGTACACGAATGGCTAGCGAAAAACATTCTCGAGGTAGAATTTAATTAATTATACGTTTGGAAACAACACAATTGGACAAAGCGACCGCTTATTTCGGTTTACAGCGTTATTCACTTTATATATCCGTTTTGCCTTAATTGTATTAAATGAAACTTTAGGAAGTACAGTCGAATTAATTACATTTGTTAACTTGAATGTGGTTATATAAATAATACAATTCGTTTTAATGATACAAATAAACTTGTTAGAAAACGAGTTTATTTGTATCAGGGATATATAAGTACCTAAAATGGAACATAAAAATAATTCGGTGGACGAATATCTTTAAAAATATGTTAAGGAGTGAAATGATCCCTCATTTCTCTCCTTAGCTATATTTTTAAAGCTATCTTGGTACTCATCCGTTGAAATATAAACCTGCGTTATCATCGTTAGCCACTTTAATACCTGAATGAACACAATACGGATCATAGGTAATATATATATTTTGGGATGCTTGCTTCGATCTCGAGAATTACCAGCAGATAGCGAAATTTTCAGAGTTGGCAAGCCAACCCGTTTTTAATGCCATCTGGTTTAACAGTCAAAACAAAAATTATTAATAGTAGGTATTTATTTGTGCTACTGTTACAGAGATGTTACTAAGTTATTAAAGTTCATGATATTTTGCCGTTTTCGGCGTACAAATACATTTTCAGGGTTTTGGTTAGTTTGTTAGATACAACATTGAATTGATTATCTCAAAGCGTACCGCGAGGGCTGGTGGAAGGATTTGGGGGAGGCGTTTGCCCAGCAGTGGGACAGTATAGGCTAACAAAAAAAAAAAACATTGAATTAAACAACACGAATTATTCAAAACATTTGGTTAAAAATCTTTTTATATTTGAGCATAATCAACCTATAATGTTCCCACTGCTGGGACACAGGCCTCCTCTCTGTGAGAGGGAGTGGGCCATACTCCACCACGCGGGCCCAGTGCGGGTTGGTGGATGCCACATGTCTTCGAATTTGTGGTTCTAGGACATGCCAGTTTCCTCACGATGTTTTCCTTCACCGTTTTGAGAGCAGTGGTGATGAAATAATTTACACAAAGTAAAGTGCCTGCCTGGGCCACCACTGCTTCATATACTGCTATATTTAAGCGTTACTTTTAATTGATATGGAAATATGAACCGTCTCGGTTTCATATGGGGTGGTAATTAAGTGAAATATTCGTTAAGATTGTATTAAATGTTTTTATTGCCCCGATTTTTTTCGCCTTTAAGGAGTTTTTCATTCGCAATAAGTGTCTGAAAATCCTTTTATAGTAAGTGAGGCCACGCGTGAAACCATTTACCAACACAATAATTCCCGCTGGCGCTAATGGGTAGCTTTTAGATGTTTCTGAAGTCCTTGTTGAGTGGACAGCCAGTATATCATGAAATCCACTTACATTATCAGTTTCATAACTCGATTGTTCGGCGCCGCGGTTCACGTGATTTTCTGTCGTTCGATAGGTTTACCTGCTGCCCCGCAACTAGTAACACGATTTGCAGGAAATTGGAAATGGGTTGCAATTTACCTCTGTTGAAGATAGCTATGTATTTCAAACTGCTAAATACTTGAGCTCTATGTTTACGGCATGATAAATGGTTAAAATGTCACCATGTATTCCAGAATGCAAAGTTTTTGCTACTATTTAGCATTCAAGTGACGAAGAGTGCCAGTAAATTAGAATTAGTTCGCTTTCGCGTGAAAGTGCACTTCCACTTTGGTAGAAAGCTCAGTTTATGATTTGAATTCCCTCCAAATTCAGCAGATTGTACATTTTATGTACCTACACAACCCATTTCATGTTCTCATGCACTATCAATGCTGCTGGTAAGTATATATTTTTTGTTTTACTTTTATCACTGTTTAATTGTTAGGTATGTAAAAGGGTAATTAACTAACTAGCAGATTTAATTAGTGTAACCTATAAAGTTAAATTGCTTCTGCTTAGACAAAGACGCAGACTAGATATAAACGAATGAATTTACTAAATTCTAATAATATCTATTGTTTAGTCCATACCATTTTTTTTTTTTTTTTTTTTCCGGATGGGAAATCATCAAATGACCCCTCCCGCTCTGGGTGGAGCGGAAGGGAGTGTCAGACTCTTACTGACTAAAACCCACCCATGTTCCTTCCTTCGCCCTTTATGTTCCGGGGTAGCGGTAACCCTTTCGGACAATCCCGCTGACCCGGCAGGCTTCGGCCCTGAGGGGCCCCTCGTTATGCTGACATCTCTTTGAGGCGCGCGTGGAACACTTACGCGCCGTCCGGCACGGGCCTGGTCCTGATCGGGCGGTGAGCTACCCATTGCTCTCCGCCCGCAGGTAGTCCATACCATTCAAATAAAAATGGTCCTCAAGGTTAGTTTTAGATGACACACATACGAGTACCAAGAGTATTACTTTGTCATTGATTGATAGATATTGTCACTGCAAAGTACATCTTAAATAGTTTTAAAGTAGAATGTTGTTTTAATTCAAAGGCTAGTTTTACGGTCTGTTTAAAAGAGCAACTGTTAGCCACATCTGCGGAGGTGCATCACCAACGAAATTAATTAGTCAAATGGGAATCGACTCAAAATGAGCGTTTGGTAGACTGGTAATGTTGCCAACAGCGACAATCCATAATCAAAGACGAGCTAAATGAGTTGAAAGGATTCGCGAAAATTATAGCTATTGTTTGCCAAATCTTATTAAACAAAAACAAAGGATTTGTCGAATAACTCGAGTACAAATTGAAACTAGATCCTAATTCTCAGTAATGTCAAATTATTTTGACTAAATCGCTACTTTTGTTGTTGTCTGAGTAAACGTTCGCTCTTATGCCTGGTTGATAAGGTTTGAAAACGGATGATTTATCTCATCCACCAAACTTTTCGAAAAGCCTAAATAGTCTTCAAGATCCTTGAAGTAATAATTTTACCTGTAGGTAAATTATTCTAAAGGAATGTAGACATTAACGATATATTTTGTTATTAAGACTGTGTCGGATTTAATCAATGACGCTGGAAATCGGACATACCTATTATTCAATCTCTCGTATTATGTTTAGGTCGCAAGCAGCGTGCATTACCTACACTATATTATAGTTAGTAAAACCCTGTTATTAGTGTCGTTAGTCATCATTAAACATAGATATAAAAAATCCATCCATAGATCATAATTCTCCACTCAAAAGATTAAAAAAACCAGTGATCACATATTTCTATATATAATTTTCCAAGTTGTTGAACTTTAGTGGACCAACTACCGTCAGAAATACATAGTCCTCTTATCCGTTTACATAATATCATACTTACTAAAAGTTTTTATGGATTCATCAGAACCTAGATTCTTTTCCTTGTCCACATTAGCCGTTTTTAGCTGACTATAGTTACATTCTTCCGCCTTTTTCTTTTGAGACATTTTATTATTCTCTGTATTTTTCTTTTGAGCCATACTTGCTTGGTCCTGCTTTTGACCAACACTTTTTTGTTGATAATCTTCGACCTCCATAGATTTACCGTCTTTTCATTACTAACGAGGGTTTCAGTAATAATTATTTCCCTACATGATGTCTCATGGTTATCTTTTGTTGTCTCATCTTGTGAGTTGCTTATCGTTTGTTGCGTGTTTTCATTGATCAATACGACATCACTTATTTTGGTTGTTTTTGTGATTCCTAGTCTTTTAAATATATTTCCAACATTTTCCGATAATTCCGCAGATATTTGCGGTCACAATGCTTCATAATTCCTTTTCTTTTAAGAAAACAGAACACTTTTTGTATAGGGCCATATGTGATCCTTTACAATTCGCACAAGTATATCTTTTAGTGTCACAATTAGGGTGATCATTACCACATTTGGGACATATTTGTTTCTTAATTGGAAACGACTTTGACAGATGAGAAAATCTCCAACGTACTGAGCGCTGGAACTCTGGAAAAGTATACCTAAGGTTCCAGTTTGGACCTACAACGGTACCCATATACGCAGGGCGGTAAAACGGTGCCCTTGATTCAATTTCTGACTGTTTCTGAATCTATTTAGTAACTAGCAAAAACGTGCTAGACACTTTTGATGTGTGTACAAAGTTTCCTATTTAGGTAATATCTATATAATATACACTTATAGGTTTTACTACCTTTTTTAACATGTATAACGCAGTCCGTTTCACATTCGTTCGAATGGATTAAACCGCACATTGTAAAAGTTCGCAAAAATATTTGTGGACAGTGGATAAATTGAATTTATAAGGTAACACGTTTTCCGTTCCCGATTCTGGGAAAATGGGACGGTCATGGGATTACGACTGGAGTACTTGGTGTTTATCCGTTTGGATTCGGAAATTCTGAAGTTTTTTTTGGTTATTTAGCACACAGTTGAAATAAGATGGATGCGGCCCCAGACTTTAATAAAAAGTATTTCTTTGACCCTGGCTGATAATTTCGGGGGTAAATTGGGATAATGTCTTTTTCAATGGCATCTTACAGGCCATTTGAAAGAAATCTTACTGAAACGTGAATTTGACATTAAAACTCTACAAATGGAAATAAGCGCAACCAAGTTTTCTCTTCTTATTAGTCTCGTATATTCTTCATTCAGTCAATAAGTCTAAAATCAACGAAGTTTAGACTTGAGCGGTTTACTAAGAGCCTCTGACGAAGTTAAGGGTTCAACTATCCACCTCCTGGCTCCATCATCAGACCCTCGACACCAAGTGCAATACATTCGACTCATCAAAATGAATCACAATATGATTCCAAATCCGAGGGGTTTACTTGTAGCCACTAAATAATTCCACTATCCACTGCCTGACTCCATTGATTAGATCAAATCCAAGATATTTTCCAAGATATGCTCAAAGATTTTTCCTGTATTGACAACACCATCAACATTTGGAAACTTTCTGAAATTGCGTTTACCTTTCTAAAGGACATGGCCAGTTTATGTATGGACGTCCGGCATAGTTATCTAATTTAGTGCACACCAATGATTTTTTGTGTTTTATATTCATGAATATTAGCACATTAAATTGCTTTAAATAAAAAAACTTGAAGAACTTGTCATAACAACAGACTAGACTAAACCTTTTAATCAGATCGCTGGCAATAAGTGTAGATTATGATTTTACTGTTAACAAAACTTAAGGCGCTTTAAAACAGCGAAGAGTTGTGAATTACAAATAAATGTATAAGATAAAAATAAGATGAACTAAACTCATTTGGTTGATGGTGAGCCGAAAGCGAGGATACGAAAAGCCTTTGCAACCTTTGCATGGCTATTCCGCAGTTGATGCACCTCATAACGATCCACAAACAAATCCGGAATGCAATGGAAATCACAATCCAGTGTTAATAGCAAGGTAATCGAGTGGTATCAGTGCATAGAGATATTAGCAGAGCTCAAAAATATTAGAAAATGATCGCAAAAACACAAACCTAGTATGCAACGAAGAAGCTGCAATAACATTACATTGACACTTGACATATGTAAATATGTCAAGTGTCTCAAAAATAATTTTTCAAATCCGACTGGTAGTTCCATAGATTAGCGCGCTCAAACAAACATACAAAACAAACAAACTCTTCAGTTTTATTGTTAGTATAGAATATACATATATAGATTAGCTTTAATTAGCGTATTCAATTCTTAGCATCATTTATGTGCTGAACCACTCAGGCTGAAAATAAAGTTTTTTTAATGATCAAGGGTGAAAAGTTTCATATATCCTTTTACCGTTTTTTCCGTGACCAAAAATATATTTCTGCTAATTTTGCCGATATTGGGACGATCGATTGTAGGGACGTTTTAGCAAGAACCCGTTTGTTCTGGTATGGTTGCATTTATTAGTAAAGAGTAACTCATTTTGTAAGGGTACGGTTCAGGGGAACCCAATTAGGGTCTGTACGAGAACGAATGTTTTTTTTTAATATGTTCTGTTACTGGTAAAATCTGTATTATTAATGTGCTTTAAAGTTTTTTTAAATAGCGTGTGGTGTGGAGGGCCTCGGTCTGAGCTAAGTGGGTCGACGAGTGGCCGTGAGAAAAGTATTATAACCTGACTGACCCCTTTTTTTCATAAAATACTAACGTAAATTCAACTCATTTGTGTTCAGGAGCTTTTTGCTAGTAAGAAGGAAATTTGACTGCATATATTGGAACTTCGATAGGCCAGAGAAGGGAGCAAAAGAAAAATGTGGAAGTCCACGGGGGAGACCTTTGCCTAGCAATGAGACAAGTTAAATAAACGAAAATCACAACAGACGCTGTCCGTGTTACGGCCACATTTACCTACCCAGATAACAAAGTAAAACAAACTTTTCTACAGAATCAAACTACCGTAAAACCTGCATGCTAATATGCGAGAAGGCTGAAGTTGAGGAGCCGTGGTTTGGCTTCAACCAGGAGTTCTTTCTCACTACGACAGATGGCCGGCCGCTCGGTTGGCCCCCCGGCGGCTTCCCCGCTCCACCGGGGCCCTACTACTGCGCCACAGGAGCCAACAAAATCGTCGCAAGAGATCTTATGGAGGCTTTCTACAGGTACCTACCATTTGATGCTTAAAATAACCATAGAAACTTATTTAAAAACCATATAAGCTTGCTTGTGGATACTCCAAGATTTGATCGTATTCTAAGTGTTCACAGTTTTGTAACAAAGCGAGCTATCAGATTTTCCGAAAGATAAACATTTAATACGAAAATGTTTGGATTGCAGTTCGAATTTTTCACACAAGAAAAGCCAACCCGTTTTAGGGTTATTGTAGCATGCCTTAAACAATATAATATAACTCACTTTAAGATAGACAGACAACAGTGTTCTGGCCAATAAACGAAATGCATATGTAATGTTTTTCAGCCATAGCTTAATATAGTCTCGATTTTTACGTTTTCACTCTCTGTAATACGGTTCTAGATGCTGCCTTTATGCGGGGATACAGATCAACGGTATAAATCCAGGGACTACACCGTCCCAGTGGAATTTTCAGGTAAATGCCCGTTAAGTGAAAATGGTTCATGAAAATTGGATCGAAAGAGATTTTTTGCTTGCGGGCAAATTTATTGTGGTGGACTGATTTTTCAATCGACAGATCATTTTTATTCGCTGAATAAAATTGACGTCTGACAGTTTTTGTATGGAAGAACTGTCAAAAATTCAAAATTATTCTTCCGATAAAATTATCTGGCGTTGGAAAAATCAGCACTTAGTTATATAATTATGGTTGCAATATTATTTGTTATCAATCTCGATTTCGTTGTTTACGCTACAAGGTTTTGCCTTAATGCTATGAAATACTACGGTGTGAAAATGTACATGAACATTCTCAATTAAGTAATCCGTCATAGCAAACTTTCCAAGTTCCGTACTTCGCGATTGATTATTTATTTAAACTTTTCGCACAAAATGCTACAAAGGCGGACTTAATGCCTTTTTTTTTTTTTTTTGGGATGGGAAATCATCAAATGACCCCTCCCGCTCTGGGTGGAGCGGAAGGGAGTGTCAGACTCTTACTGACTAAAACCCACCCATGTTCCTTCCTTCGCCCTTTATGTTCCGGGGTAGCGGTAACCCATTCGGACAATCCCGCTGCCCCGGCAGGCTTCGGCCCTGAGGGGCCCCTCGTTATGCTGACATCTCTTTGAGGCGCGCGTGGAACACTTACGCGCCGTCCGGCACGGGCCTGGTCCTGATCGGGCGGTGAGCTACCCATTGCTCTCCGCCCGCAGGCCCGCGCCTACGGTGGCCGGTAGTCGTCGCTCGACTCCCGACGCCCGGGGCGTCTCCAGCGGCGGCTGGGACGGGAGGCTCTCTCCCTCATCCGTCCCGCCACCTCCTTCGCTAGCATGACTGCTTCGCAGAAGGAGGCGACTGCCTCCCACTCCCTCTCGCTCCGGACCATGGCTTGCACCAGGTCCGGGCGCGAGAGGCCGCCGCCGCTGCCGATCGCCTCTACGAGGACACGGCGGTGCTCCGCCCAAGCGGGGCAGACCTCCACCGTGTGCTCCACCGTGTCCTCTGGGCGATCCTGGCAATGGTGACACCCGGGCGTTTCCTCCCGCCTGATGATGTGCAGGAACCTCCCGAAACTTCCGTGTCCGGTGAGGACCTGCGTCAGGCGGTAGGTGAGGGCGCCGTGGCGCCTCTCTAGCCACTCCTCAAAGAGGGGTCTTATCGCCGCTATCGCGGCGTGCCCTGCGCTGGGTTGCGACAGTCGCTCTTTCCATGTCGCCATGAGATCGAGCCGGAGGTCCGTCCGCTCCGCAGCAATTTGCCGCGGGAGCGGACTTTCCCCCCGGCGTAGTGCCTCCGCGCGCCACTCATACAGGCGCGCGAGGACTATCGCCTCCAGATCCCATGGCGGCAGTCCGGCAAGGAGGCTTGCCGCCTCGCGCGAGATCGTGCGGTAGCCCCGGATTAGCCTTACGGCTACCACCTTCTGGGGCGCGTTCAGGTAGTGGGCGGCTCGCCGCCGCAGTGAACGCGCCCACACCGGGGCCCCGTATAGGGCCATGGACCGCACGACCCCCGCGTAAAGCCTCCGGCAGGAGGCGTTTGGCCCCCCCAGGTTGGGCAAGAGCCGCTTGAAGGCGGCCCCAGCCCGTTCCAGTTTGGGGGCCAAACGTCGGAAGTGCTCGACGAAGTTCCACCGGCTGTCGAGGACGAGACCCAGGTACTTCATCGTCGTCTCGATGCCGATGTGAACCCCTCCTGCCGTTAGTTGGGATCCCGGTGGTAGGCATTCTCTACCAGTCAACCAAGGGTGGTGAAGAGATTAGATGGCAGGTGTTTTGGTTGAGAGGCACAATGTTAAAAAAAACTATTAAAACTAGGTACACAAATACATAAATAGGTTATAAACCTGTAATATATATGTACATATTTACAAATTCAAAGTAATTCACAAATAGCGTTGAGTCATCTCAACACCTCTGGTGTTCAACGCTATATGTTTTGAAAATAACTCAGCAATTTTCGCTATACATACCGACTGGTGGCCGTCCTGACATCAAGAGGATTTAGAAGGTCCAGTTGAAAACCAGCGCCAGGCACTAGTTGTCTGGCATTTTTTTGCTGAACTGGGCCTTTTTGGCCCAGCCGTGAGGCACACTTTTCCTGCTAATTTCTTACATCGGACTTCACACTTTTTATTTAATCTTTTATTTTATTGTTTGTTTTATCTGATGTATGTATCTGGTGTATTGTGTGTCTTTTAGTTTGTGCCAAATAAATGCATTTTCTTTCTTCTTTCTTTCTTTCAAAGAACATTCTCAATGAAATACGTCATCATAGCGTACCTTCTAAGTCTAACTCACATAATTCGTATTTTTAAACTTTATGAATACAGTACATCGGTATTTTCAACTTCGAAGTTTAGCATGACAGTCGTATTTCCCATGATACTCGTAAGTGTTATAATAATAATTGTGGTCACGAACATAATATATCGTAGATTTTTCATTATTTTGTCTGATGTCTAAAAATAAGTAAGAACTAATAAGTACAACGAATTCAAAGTTCAACCTTGAAACATTTTCTGTGTTTAAGGCTAAAATTACTTTTTTGCTTTCTATTAAATTAAAAAAAATAACATTATGATTCCTGATTCGTGACTAAGCTGGATTAAGAACTTTGAAAACAAAAAATGTATGGCGAAAATCGTTAAAGGAGACTTGTTTTCGGGCTATGTGTGTCTATACCATGATAATAGTTTCTTTATCTTCGTGCATGCCTGCCCTCGCTCGTCGCAAACAAAACTGGGCTTTGCTAAACAAAGTCCCAGAACAGCCATAACCGTACTCCATATATCAACACGGGATTGTGGCTCTTGGTTTTCAACACTCTCCGATTCGTTATGTCACGTGCGCCGAGATGGCACGGCCATTTCTTCTATTGTTACATAATCATTTATTTTTTCTTGACAATAGTTACTTATTATTATTATTTTACTAGCTGCGCCCCGCGGTTTCACCCGCATAAGTTTCGATCCCGTGGGAATATCGGGATAAAAATTCTATGTGTTAATCCTGGTTATAAACTATTTGTGTGCCAAATTTCATCCAAATCCGTTCAGTTGATTTTGCGTGAAAGAGTAACAAACATCCATCCATCCATCCATACAAACTTTCGCAATTAAAATATTAGTAAGATTATTTAAGTAGGTAAGCATTTTATTTATCAAAAATTATATTTTAAAAATTCATTATATTATTTTCATTTGCATCTTAAAATATTTATTTGTTTCTGATTAAAAACTAGTTAATTAATCTATACAAAAATTAAAATGATAAAATTTGTTTATTTGTTTGTAATTTGTATGTAGGGAGGGTGTAATCTCTGAAACTACCAGTCAGATTTGATCTATATTTTTTTTCATTTGTTGGCCCAATTTTTGTGGAAGGCTATTTAACATCACGCTATGACCCAAGGAGCCGAGCAAAAAGAAAAAAAAACAGAAAGAACGCTAAGTGAAAACGAAGTGATGACGGATAGGTGATGCGATGGGTCGGGGGAACAAGAAATTTCACGCGGACGAAGTCGCGGGCAGAAGCTAGTTCATAATAATTTAAACATGCCTTTTAATAATAATTAGAGAAACAAAACTAGATTTTTAAATAAATAAATTGAATTTATAGAATAAGGGCTGATTTTTCCAACGCCAGATAATTTTATCGGAGGAATAATTTTGAATTTTTGACAGTTCTTCCATACAATTACTGTCAGACGACAATTTTATTCCACGAATAAAAATTATCGGTCGATTGAAAATTCAGCCCTTAATAAAACAAAATTGCTACATAATCTTTTCCTCAGTTAATATTATTGGGTGTCCATTTAAGGGCGAAGGCCTCCTCCAACTTTCGCCATTCCCCTCTGTGTTGGGCTATTCTAATCCACGTGGGGCCGGTCATGGGCAACAGTTACTTACTCAACTTTAAAGACGTTTGATAATTTCGTCCAGTTTGTATGATAATGTAGGAACAAGATTTCCCAATTTTGGTACCTACAATCTCATTACAGGTCTTCCATTGGGTTTGCTAATAGCGCATTACGCTGAAATTTGGTCGCATTTGAAGGCAAATTGAGGGAACTGGGATATTTAGCATGTGAATCGTGACGGAAATTACAAGTTACTGCGGAACTGTAGTAACATTTTTTTAGGACTTTTCTGTTGGCTTAGATTAAATAATTATACGTATGTGAAATACAGTAGAACATAGTCTGTTTAAGGTTCTAAAGTTTACAAGACAAAACAGAACTTTTTCATAATAGCTTTAGTTGGTTAGTACCTACCTTGTATGCAAGAGCGAGCGAAGCCAGCTCGAAAATTTTTAGCATCCCGCCACGGAGAGCTTGGGTTTCTTTTGACGATTCTTACCTAATATTTCAGTGAACCTAATGGGGGTATAGGGTAGCATGTTGCTTTTAGTAAGGTGGTTGTTTTTAGTAAGGTGGTTGGTTTTAGTAAGGTGGTTGGTTTTAGTAAGGTGGTTGGTTTTAGTAAGGTGGTTGTTTTTAGTAAGGTGGTTGTTTTTAGTAAGGTGGTTGGTTTTAGTAAGGTGGTTGGTTTTAGTAAGGTGGTTGGTTTTAGTAAGGTGGTTGTTTTTAGTAAGGTGGTTGTTTTTAGTAAGGTGGTTGTTTTTAGTAAGGTGGTTGTTTTTAGTAAGGTGGTTGTTTTTAGTATGTCCAAGCGCGGTGCCCCCACAGCGCGGGGCCTGTAGCATTTGCTGCTACGTGGGTAATCCGGCACTGACGTCTGTGGTATAAAAACATAAGCTGGTCTCTTATTCTATTGAATCTCTAGGCCAGCTAAAGGTCAAAGTTTTACCTCCTTTGTGCGGTCGTCAGTACCTACCTACCTACCTATCTCTTTGTCTAAATGATGGAGGATTCGGAAGATGCATTACTTGGTTTATCTAATGATGATGTATAGGTGGGGCCAAGTCCGGGCCTCAAGGCTGCGGATGATTTATGGATGTCCCGCTACATACTGGCGCGGTTGGCGGAGGAGTATGGCACGGTGGCCACCTTCGAGCCGCAGCCCATCCCTGACTGGCCAGGCAATGGCACCTTCGTCTATTTCTCCTCGAAGGACATGAGGCAAGATGATGGCATATTGTGAGTAATTTTACTTTTGATTTTAGTGGTCCGTGACGGAATTATCATGAAGGACTTTGGTGTCAGTCCGTCCGTCACTGACGATTTTCTCTAAAACTATTCGATGTTATTATTTACACGATAATAATTGTTTTTTTTTATATGTATAATAATTAATATACGTAAATTTAGTAGAATTTTGATTCTGAGAAACTAGTCACTTAAAAATCCAAGTAACAAAACTTTAAAAATTAAGCCTGAAAGCGGTGTTTTAATTGTTTTAACTTTTATTATTATTTTTTGTTTATCTACTAATAAGTCCTACGTCCTAAGCTAAATTAGTTTGAAGAAAAATGAGACGCCACGTGTAAACTGTGCAAAGTAAACAGAAAATCTTTATAATTATCTGTATTATTGTATTTAACCTCCTAACGTACCAGTTTAATACCAGCGGGTTAATTGCGTAACACACTGACAGTAGCAATGGCTTTCATTTTGACAGTTCAACGACATTCGAACAAACAAATTTTTCGAACATATGAAGCAATCAAATGGATTAGCGATATCCTTCAAAATATTTCAGATTGTGATACGCAATTAGGGTTCCGATCGTAAAAAAGGTACAGCAACTTTTGAAAAAAAATGGCTTTGTAGAACGTCGTCTTCTTCACTATCATATCTGTCAGACAGTCTCCTTCTTTAGAAGACAGCTCGTTGATCCACATTTTATACCCGAGTAACTACTGTGCTATACAATTGAATATTCGTTGACATATGAAAAGATTTTTGCTTACAAGAGGCGGCCAATCTTTTACGACACATAGTCCTTACAGAACAATGAAGTTCAAACTCAAGATTTGCCAACGGTCGATAGAGCGCAGCATAATATGTGTCAAGCGAACAGATCGCGTTAGAAACAGCACCTTGCGCTCCATAACACAAGTAGCGGGTGTTGGAGAAAAAACAGCCAGGCTGAAGTGGGATCGGGAAGACCACGTTGCACGAATGCACCCGGAAAGATGGGTAAAGATCGTCACTCACTGGACACCTGATGGAGGATATCGCCGTCGAGGCAGATCGCGGCGAAGGTAGTGCGACGATCTAATCATGTCAGGCCAATATGGCTGGTATGTTTGGCCAATATAGCCAGAGATCGCAGAAAATAGAGAAGTGTGGAAGGAAAAGGGGAGGCTTTTGCCCAGCAGTAGGACACAAAATAGGCTAACAAAAAGAACGTCCTCCAAACGGAATTTCACCCATGGCGACCAATATCAGTGGAGGCTAGCCTTCGGCGTGGGATATATTATAGCACACAAGTGTGTGTGCGACACAGGTGCACTCTCGACACATAAAGTAGAGTTAAAGTAGCTGGTTATTTGGATCGAAAATTTAACGTTTTTCCAGAGCTTGTGAGTTCACTTGTTATTTTATTATGGATCTATTTTAAACAGAGACCACTGTTAGAGTATTGTTCGCCAATAACGAAATTCTTGGTATTATTTTTAAAATAGGTTTGTGCTGATTACTATTTATTTTTATTTCATGAACAACAGTTGGACACAACTATAGTCATAAGATTTAATAGTGTTTAAAAAACTACTTCACTTCAGATGAAGTGATCCATTCTCTACTTTAAGTGGATTATATATTCTAATAGCTCTTCCAGTTTCCTACAAGGAGACTGCTGTTGAATATTGGTCTATGAAGTTAAATTTCAATATTCACTATCCTGAGTACTAAATGTCGCGAATTTCGTTAAAAGTTGTGAAGACATTTTTAAATTCCTCTGCTACGTTTAATAACATGATAGACCAACACATTTATCACAGTTAAAAATAGCCTGGAATTGGTTCCGATTGATGGCAATAACCTCGACCCCATTACATGGGATTTAAACTTTTTTGGCGAAGTGGTGGTGTACAATACCTTCGGAGAATCCAGGCCTCAACTTATTTAATGTATGTAGCTAAAAATGATAGTTTCCGTAATACAAAATAAAGATATTTTCCAGGGTGATCGAGCGTGCCATTGACAAGATGGCTCGTCGCCACGGTGCCCACATCAATGAGTACGACGCCAACAATGGCTTGGACAACATGAAGCGTCTCACCGGCAAGAACGGAATGCCGCATATCAAAGATTTTACTGCAGGTAACGTTTCAACTGCCAAATGAGCTTAATAATGAATAACACAATACCCGATTTTTAAAAAAAAAGAAAACGTTGCCCCACACTAGGAATTACTCCTATATCGTGGGTGCGTTTACAAACGTTTAAACTCACATACACAAACAGTCAGACCTGGAACAACTACCTGTAGGCAATATGAATATTTGTTCCGTGCGGGAATCGAACCCGCGACATGCAGCGCAGCAGTCGATCGCTTAGCCACTGCGCCAATCGTGTCGTCAACAATTATGGCACATTCCGTCTTATTTAACACTAGCTACGCCCCGCGGTTTCACCCGCATAAGTTTCGATCCCGTGGGAATATCGGGATAAAAATTGTCCAGGGTGTTAGCTACGACCATACCAAATTTCATCAAAATTGGTCCAGCCGTTTGAGCGTGAAGAAGTAACAAACATAAAGACACACACACACGCTTACTCACAAACTTTCGCCTTTATACTCGTAATATTAGTGTGATAAACCGACCTTAGACCTACGAGACAGTTTTTGTATTTCGATATTTATTTCGACGATGGTAGAGTTCTTCATACACAACTGACAACTTATTATTGGACTAAGTTGTCAGTTTTAATAAAGAACTATATCTTAATCACAGCTCAGTAGGTTTTTATTACAAAAACTCGCTCGGTTGTTTAAACCTTATCAAAAGAAAAATACCGTTTTGTAATAAGACCGTATGAGTTTTAGAAAAACATAAACTTGGTAAGGAGCTGCCTCAGAGTCTCTCACTCTGTGTGACAGTCTCTTTCTTAATCTGAAATTCTAACGTATAGCACCCTGAGGCCCTTCGAACACGGCACGGTTTCTTTACAGTACGGCGTATAAACCGCGCCGTAGACTTAAAAAGTTCGTCTGCTCAACAACATAAATAACGCAATGAACATAGCTGAACTCTCAGAATAAAAGAAATTGCGATCACTTCTAATTATATGTCTCAATCTCAAATCGTTTATCTCAAATCGTTTATTGCAATCCATAATGTACAATTACAGGTGGTGAATAAAATAAAAATAATAGAAACTATTATGGACTCTGTCGGGCACAGCAAATTTTTTGTTAATTGTGTGTTACGCAATTACCCCGCAGGTACCTACGTAGTTCTGCAGCTAGTATGAAAGGTATAGTTTGGTTGCAGTGAGCCAATCTGACTTTCCAAGTATTTTTCTATGAAGTAACAAACCCCTTGGTGCTGCAAGTGCCCTATGGGAACTTGTATCTTTAAATAAATCATTACTGCCTTATGACAAGCGATAATGCTTATGATTATTATTGTGTCGTGGTCTGATATTATTAATACTTGCAATCGAACTCAAAAGCAAATATCATAATGTAAATTCAACGAGACACCAGCCAAATAACCAAAGCATAGATACCACGCTGAAATAACAAGCATTACAATGATTGATACAAATCTCCTCGGCTCTGTTGCACAACAATCGTGAGTTTCTAAAATGTTGCACGTGTTACGCTTTTGAATAAAGCCCTTTGTATCTCTCAGATTTATTGGTTCGGACCAAAGCATAAATGAACACAAGGCTTAAAATGGACCTGTCCCACTACCGGCGATTAGAGCTAGCAACTAAAATCGAGTTAGCGAGCAAAGAGCAGTAAGTGCAAGAGGACGACGAGCGATTACTCGCTGGTATGCGTATGTACCAAGCGAAACTCGCTCAGCGAATGTTCTGCCCTCCAAGCGACGGTCGCTGAGCGAGTAACTCTCTTTTATAGCTCTTGTCTCTGCGAAACACAAGTACTCGCCGGCGCGTGTGAACAGTAAGCGAAAAACTATTTATATATGCATGCTGTGCGTGCTAAGCATAGCATAGCATGCACATGAAAAGAAGTTCGAGAAGTAGAAGTACGCCCAAACGTGTAAACATCCTATCATAAATACCCGGTATTTACCCAAATGGGCAAAGCACCTGTCATCCTCTTGACCACTCTTGGTTGACTGGTTGGTACCTTTTTTGTGTGCCAAAAGTTTAAATAACCAAATAGGTATGCCTACCACAAATACTTTATAGACTACAAAAAATATATTTATAGCTTCTATTAGCGTGTGTGACCCGTGGTCCTTCCCGTAGTCCCTGGAAGGTACCACGGGGATTTTCTTTACCCGTGGTCCCTCCGACAAATACAATGCTGCCGTATTAAAGTTGTAGCAAGGTCAATTCATAATACATTCAAAGGTTTTATTCATAATTAAAGAATATAAATAAATAATCACAGAATGAAAAAATCGTCAAGATGACTGAGATTGGGCTTTTAGGGTTAAAATAGTGCCTAATATGCACTTATAGAGGTATGAGGAACAAGGTGTAAAGCCCGCCGCACACACCGCCACTACACACTAATCATTATAAAGTCATAAGTGGCCAGATATAATATTTGTCAAAGAGTTGATTGAGAAGGAATTAATCAATTGGCAGCAAACATTTGATAAGATATGAAAACGCATATAAAAAGTAACGCCTTTGACTGTATTATGACTTGACCTTGATACAACTTTAATTCGGCACCATTGTATTTCTCGGAGAGACGGTACCTTCCAGGGACTACGGCAGAAACTATCATTTTAATTCGGCAGCATTGTATTTCTCGGAGGGACCACGGGTAAAGAAAATCCCCGTGGTACCTTCCCGGGACTACGGGAGGGACCACGGGTCACACACGTCTTTCCAGCGAATAAAAGTTTCATTGAGTTTCGTGTTTATAATAACTTTGAAAAGCCTTAAATTATACTAAAGTCAACCCTACTTTATACGGAATCATAAAAGGATTTATGTTTCAATGCTCTAGCTCTTAATGTATTTACTGAACAGTCCTCTCAGAAAACGACTTCGCATTATATTTGAAGAGTCTATTAATCAGGAATGATAAAAGATATGTTCTTGGCACACCTCCGCCGCTAAAAGTCAGTTGAATTGTATCAATCGGTGAAAAATATCATCGCTTTCGACTTAGTAAATACAGTATAGGTCTACTTCGGACCTCATAGATTAGTTTTGCCGTAAAATCAACATAGATTTTAGGAAGTTTCGCTTTATAAACTGGTCAACTACCACAGATACGTGCAAAGCAAACGTGGCGCCCCTACAAAATAGCGGGCTGAGCGCGGAGGTGACTTCCAAGCAGTTCGGCGAAATCACGCGGGAGAAAGATGGAATCATAATCAAATCTGTGTGTTAGAATAGATAGCTCCGCTTCTGATTCGGAACTACATATTGTAGTTCCGCTGCTAGGGTTTGGCGGCGAATATTATGAAGACGCTTTTAAATTTCCGTCCACGATAACGATATAACTTGCACGTACGTATTTCCCCCCTTTTTTGCACGTGGACGCCCACGATAGTATCGTCAAGTTAGAAACTATAACAGCGCACATTGCCTCGTACTTCTTGTTTTACTAGAACGTATTCGTCTTTTGAGAAATGCATACAAGTTTTCGTTGTTTGATTAAAACGCGGTGGGCGAACACGATGAGAGCTACTAAGCAGGCACCTCCACACAAGATAAATATCACAAAAGTTTAAGTATGCTAATGAGCAATAAACGATTATTTTGACGCTCGGTCGAAAAAGTAGACTCGGATTTTAGAGAAACGTGTACGTTACCATACAAAAGTGAAAATAGAAGTTGTAACAACAGTAACATGGCATGAGGAGAATACTCATGCGGGCTTAAAGAGTTTTATTCATTTTCTAGCAACACAAGATTGCTTTATTGGGGTTTTGCCTCTGGTAACACAAGCGTACTTCCGCCAGAATTAGAGAACAAAAATATAAGTAAAACACTGGTTTCGTATCTGTCGAGTTCAAAATGTTTATTTTTGGCGACGCCCCGGGATTTCGCTGTAGGTATAAAGTTTTCCGAAGATATCCCCATCCAAATTTTTCAATTGATTGCCGAAAAAGTTTAATTCATATTCTATTTTCATCCGATACCGTTTTCTATCAATTAGTGTTCTCATAAATAATAGAATTTTTAAAAAATAATGTCTAAGTATTCACTGAGAATAAGTGGAATTCTGCCAAATATTTCAGGCGTCGATCTGTGGTTTTTCCCAACAATAATATCTTAAGTATTCATCAATTCAATCTAAATTTAATTTTCCCAGATATTGATCTGGGAAAATTAATTATTTTATTTTTGGATTATTATTATTTTTTTAGATATCACCTTGTTTACTCTATCACCTTGTTCACATCGCACCGACAAAATGTGGGCAAGCATTGGTTACGTGTGAATAGTGTCGCTGCAGCTTCTTGCAGTTGCGTTTGTAGTAACTAAAAATATTCGATGTAGTTGCGTTGTCGCTAGTAGTTACAATGTGGTTACGTTGTGGCTTTCGTAGAGGAAGACGGCGACGCGGCGACGCAACGTTGTGTTTGCGATGTGGCCGGTCGCTAGTGTGCAGTCTCGTTTGTGTTTGTATTGTGGCTACGACGTGGCCCTGATATGGTCGGTATCGCCCACAAGGTTGATTTTGACGGCCAAATGTGGTCCGTGTGCATAAACTATTAATTTCCATATAAATTAGCACCTGTCCACATATTGTCGTTGTGATGTGGTTTTGGTTTGCTTGTGGCACGTGTGTTCGGGCCATTATCTAGCCCGGAGAATACAACTACATATTAGAAACATTTAGGTTGCTTTATTCGGCTACGTATAGTTTATTGGGTTTTCGTAATACGATTTACAGCCGATAAATCTTTTTTTAATATTATTTGGATAGGCCCAGTAATTTTATTAGGAAAATAAACTCTGTAGTAACGCCCCGGTTATTTAACATATTGACGCCTCAAAATTGTTTATGTCCTTTTGACGCCCCGTTGACTCGCATAAAACTCTTTATTGCTTGAATAATGAAATCGTATACCCACTGGAAACAAAAATGTCCTCATCAAAAATGTAATACTTAGTGTATAATTGTGTACTGAATTATCATTTATGAAAACAGGGTGCTGGTAAAGTAAATAATTAATTTCCCTCCGATACGATAGCTAATAAGTCTTGCCATTGAACCCACCATAAAAATAAAAGCCATCATTCATCATTATTCCCCTTCCCTTATCCCAATTTATTTAGGGCCGGCTTAAAATGTCTTTTTCTTCCATACTTGCACAAAATGAAAAGTAATCAGTAAAAAATGCTTGAACTTTTTTCTGAAAGCCTGAAGGCATTTTGTGTCAAGCCGATCATTGTTCTCAAATGATACTCTCTCGTCCATAAAGTATCAAATAGGTAGGAATACGACAGTACTTTTTACTTTGGTAATTACCAAGTTTTCTGATAAAAAAAAACGCATTGTAACTTTGTTCAAGCATTTACTTTGGATGTTCTTTGTACCAACGAAGGAAAGGTCTACTTTCATTCTTTTTAATTAAGATTACACACATTACATAACACATTATTAACACACACACACACACAACACACACATTTCACATTCACATTATTATAACATCACTAGCTTCTGCTTGCGACTTCGTCCGCGTGAAATTTCTTGTTCCCCCGACCCACCCCGTCGCATCGCATCGCCTGTCCGCGCTATTACTTCGATTTCGCTTACCGTTCTTTCTTATTTTTTTTTTTTGCTCGGTTCCTAAGCGTCCTAGCGTGGTGATAAAATTTGCACAATTAGTACATTTTGAATTTTATGCAATAAAGTCACAGTACCCTAGAAACTACACTTACCAATTATTTTTGTATAAGTTTATAATTGTTATTCAGCAAATTTTTATGAGTAAATATAAAAGATAATATTTTTATAAACATGTTTTTTTCTTACTAGATAATAGAAAATCTAATTAATTTGATTTCCAACTCTCTAGCTATATGCAGCTTACGAATAAATTTACTTAAAAAAAAGGGTTGATTCACAGTTTCGGGCGAGAAAGTTCGTGCGAATGGACCAATAAGCCGCTTTTTTATAAAATAGATTACAAACGATAAAAAGTAAGTTGCGACGACAAAGCGCTATCTTGAACGAACAGAAGTTACATCCGAGCATTCAAGTCTGTTGATCGCATTAGCCACACCGCTCTAGTCAAAACTGGGAGTCTACTACGAAGTCCAAAGTGCGAATGATCGGATCGGACCGACACACGGCCGAACCGAATATTATTGAAAAATGCGAAAATAGTTCGGATCGGCTCAGTTGGGTCGGGACCATAGTCAATATTCGAAAGAGTGTAGGAGTGTAGGATCGGGACCGACCGAACCAAATAGTAACTTCGTAGCAGGAAACGGACGAACCAGGCCGATACCACTTCGGAGTAGAAGACCCCCTGTTTAGTTAAATACAATCGCGTTTTTTCAGGTACCCAAGAGATTTTTTTAGTGTATTTTTAGATAGAAGTTCAGTTTTCGGAATAAGTTTAGTCAATTATCATTGCTCCCAGTTATTGTATTTCTTCGAAATAGTTTAGTAACTAAAACTATGTCACAGTGAGCACCAGAGCAAAAAGTTTTTGCTAACTAACATTCCTCATTAGATTAGTTGCAACTTAGTACATACTTATAATGATATTTTGGTACAACAAAATATCATTATTTGTAAGTATGTACTTAGATACATTTGTGTTGTACGTGAGATTTCGTTCCAAAGCAGTTGATGTTGACTGAATGATTTGGTGAACAATACACCGCAAACTGCGTTCGTGTCCCTACGTGTGAACTCTCCATTCAAAATAATGGGCGGTAACTCAAGTCAAACATCCAGCCACAAATTGTTGGCCTGTGCGGCCACGGCGCTGCTACGAGTATATCATTTAGTTTGAGTCATAAGAATAGAGTTGAGTTAACATCAGATTTTAGAGAATGGGTTAGTAACCTTTTATATTTTGAAAGCATTATAATATTACAATACGAGGAAGGCCTGCACACTGCAATGAACTTTAGTAGGTATGACGAATATCGCTCCTGTGAGCGGCCTGCCTAGCTTTTTGAACTTTGCAAAACAACAACTTTTCTCGTTACGTAAAATATGGTCAGTACATGCAGTATTAATTAATTAATTAAATTTTTATTAATTTCACTTACATAGTTTGGCCCCAGATTTTCAAATTAGTTATTCATATTTAACTGCTCTTGTCTCATTTCCGCAGTATTTTGGTCAGACGTGTAATCCGCTCTCCTTTGTACTAAACTTTAATTAGATGACTGCGGGGTTGGCTAACCAGAAAGTGCACTATTCATGTTATTCAGTAGAATTTACTTGTAGATTCAGTAGAGAACTGGAGAACCACTCCGTCTTATTATTTCCTCTTGTTATATTTTAAGTAGGAATATATTTATGTTTCCTGAATTATACGATCCAAATGTTAATTTTATCATTATACTAGCTTCTGCCCGTGACTTCGTTGGCGTGAAATTTCTTGCTTCCTCGACCCACCCCGTCGCATCGCATCGTCTGCCTGCGCTATTACTTCGTTTTCGCTTAGCGTTCCTTCTGACATTTTTTCAGCACCTGTGGGTTCTAGCCTATAGCCTTCCTCAAGAACGGGGCTATCAAATGTAAAAATATTTTTTTTTAATCCGAGTGGTAGTTCCAGAGATTAGCGCGTTCAAATAAACAAACTCTTCAGCTTTATTATTATCATTATTATATGTATAGAGGATTCCCCATAATGTAAAAACGCAAGTGGTCATAATGGTTAAAGTACTTAGGGATCCCGTAGCTCGTATAAAATACAATGACTAAAACAGCCAATATTTAAAAATACTTTTTCTTTTTGAACAAAATACATTTTTTGTTCAAACACATGGTGTTATAAAAACAAAACGCATGAAAATCCCTTTCCCTACCGACATCACTTCAGTCTGTGCAGCGTTGCGAGATATTAAGGTCACGAATAGGTTTTTTCGGTACGGTTATACGCTTTCAAGAGATTGAAGCGTTGACCTTAATTATCTCGGAATGCAAAAATGATACATGAACTTGTAACATAAGTTCACTGCTATAATTTTTTGCATTTGAAGGTCGTTCGAAATGCGATTTTCTATCATTAATATGGAATGGTTTATTTTTTACAATAGTCGTCAAACGAAGCTTTTTGGTTTAACGTTGGTTGGGTCTATATTGGAAAGAAAGAAACCCCGATAAAGAATTTACGTGTAGCGGTGTGATTGATGCAGCTTTGTTTTGGGAGCACAAACAAATCTAAATCAACATATTCTGTGAACTTAGAGTAAATTGGAAAGGCTTTTTTTGGGATCTTTTTGGCGAGGTATATAAATAAATGTTTTTTGTGATTAAAGGGGTTCCTGTTTACATGGATACGTATAGAAAATACTTGTCAGTCCTCGCTCTGTTTCTTTGCGACCGATCTTCGGTTTTATACCTACATCCAACAGAATGAATATACTAACTTTCAGTTTGTTGTTTTACGTCGTAACTTATGCTTCATTAGTAGAAGGAAACTTTTGTGGGTGTACGTTCTGTTACTTGGTGATTAGCATAAGTAATTTGTTACAGGTGTTGCTAACAGGCGTTGTTCCGTGCGAATACCGCGCCACGTCTCCGAGGATAAGAAGGGATACTTAGAAGATCGTCGTCCTGCCGCCAATGCTGACCCCTACCGAGTCATATCCATCATACTGAAAACCTGTATATTTGATGAGTGAAATTTGTAACTAATTCTAGTGTGTTGTAGTTGTTTGATAGTGTGGTATTACTCGTATTAGATATATAATTGATTGAAATCATTGTAAATCTGTGCCTATGCTGTGCTCGTATTAAATTTTCCATTTTTATCCTCGTTTCCTTGCCACAATCCCACAACAAAGTGTTACGTGCGCACAGGGGGTTTATTACCACTACATTTAGCTAAAGGAATTTTTATTACTTTTTCTTTAGAACTCTGAGGAATCTCATATTAGAACGAGTTTGTTTATAAAAGAGAGTTGAATAGCTCGCACACAAAGATACATCCCGTGATTCAGATTTGATTAGTCAATGATCTTGAATCTCAAAACAGTTGATGATCATTTAGTATGGTAATTTCCTCTTACAATGTAGTCGGCTAGAGGCATTTTAAAAATACTACAGTAAAATCACGAAATAAATATTAATATAAATTGATATCAATGATGGCGAGTTTGTGACCTCAGCTTCATTAATAAGTAGCTAATTGGATCATACTCTCGTAAATATTTTCGTCGCCATTATGTCAGTAGAGAAAACTTATTAATTAATTTTCAAAGAATGAAACTACAAAAGTAGGACTTATAATTATTATTTTTACTTCGTTAACGTAGTCATAGTTTAACATTATTTATATTATTAATTCTATCACATCACATATTTGATTACTTATCATTAAATTCTAAATGTAATGGAAATCTCAACGTATTTACACTTTGTCATCATATGATATGTCTGTGAATTCTACAATGTTACTGTTTGGGAATATATACAGCTCACTGACTCTCTCATCGCCTGTAGGCATGTCTTCTCTATTCGATAGCTTATTTCCTGATCTTCTTTTACCAATATCGGTGTTACTCATTCTTATGTTCATGTACCTCCTATTGTTGCCGTTCCCTTCCATGTCCTCAGTTTTCATAAAATTAAATCCATTTTCCCTGCTCTGATTTCCCATGCAGTGGCATGAGTTTCTCGAGGGAACTTTTAACGTGTCCCCCGGCGGCATGTTTATAGATTTTCTGGTAGAATAGCTACTTCTATCGTTTGTTGATCGGAACGATAAAATGCGGGTTCGGTACGACTGGCCATCCTGTAATCAATTCATTCAAATTTAACCCCGCCCGAACTTTAACACAGAAACGAACAATAAGTCTATAAAAAGCCAGAACCCTTACCTCGTAGCTATCGTTAACAAATCTGCTTGGTTTTTTCCCGAAAGTGAAGCGTTGTTTGAATTCCTTTTTGAATTTTTCCTGAAACGAAAGTAATTCGCTGTTAATTGGTTTGTGTATATAGTGTGAAAGGAATAGTGCCCTTGCTTTGCACCAATTATATCGGCTAACAAAAAAGAGGAGCTGGTATTTTTCTAAAGGTTTCCGTCATAACCGGTAGTTTCGTACTAGTTCTGAAATTCAGTTTTTCGGATATAGTGCGGCAATTTTGCGCGCCCTTCCTAGTGAAAGACTCTTTAGGGAAATATGTGAGAACAAAGCGGCGAGGGCAACGTGCGTCACGAGTGACGGGAGCCTATAAAAGGCAGTGTACCCCCTTAGGTACTTGTTTGATGGATCTGTTCGAGGTGGGTAAGAAACGAGATAGATCGTATATCGTCGATAGTATTCTATTCTATTCTATTCTATTCTAGATCGGAAAAGCTAAGGAAAATATATAAATTTAGTACTGTAGATTTACAGTACCTAATAAATTTATATGATTTTATAGTTGCGTGTTACTGAAAAAGGATTGGAATTACAACGACCACTGAGATTTCAGAAATTGATAAGAGGTAATCTTTGGGTAAGCCAAGAATCAAGTAAAGTTGGTACTATTATAAATCAGCCCCATCGTAATGTTGGTTTACTTTTCGTTGTACGAATTTTATCGCAATCTTATGATTTATTTTAATTGATTTGAATTTAGGTATAACAATAATAATTTTTCCGTTGAATATAAAAGTGTGTGTGCGTCGTTTTTGTGTTTCAGTGTATATGAATAAAACGGGTATTGCTAAAGCTATTCCATCATATTCCTAGAGCGAACTGGTATGTGAAAGTTTACTACGATATCCTTCATAAGTTGGATACATCTATAGAATGTTACGAGAGCCCTTTGAAGACACCTTTCGCACTTTAAAATCTGACGTACGAAAATGACACAAGAATGTATAAAAGGAATATATCCGACGTGAGTTTAATATTCAAGGAGTCCATAATACATTTTTAGTTGGGATCAGTGTTTACATAAATCTTGTAATGTTAAAGATACTTACGTTGTAAATAGCGTAGATGAAAGGGTTGTAGCAAGAGTTGCTCATTGCTAGCCAGTCGAAACAAAAGAAAAGCACGTTGATGTACTTGTACCTGAAAAAAAAAAACATCAATGTATTTTGCGATGCAAAAACGTGCGTTATTGGCGTTCAAATGGACACTGTTTCGATAGCAGGTATTTCATATCCGTAGGCGTTTTGGGCACGTTATCTACTGAACCATTTGACGCGACACGACCGAACCGAAGCGTGCTACTAACGTAGTTCATATTTCGTAGCGATCATTTGTAGCAACAGCTCCGAAAATCGAAGCTGTTGTACAAATGATCGCTTTTGAGTAGAATAAATTGGCGGTACTATTATAATTTCGCAATGTATTTCGAGTCGCCTGCTATACATCTTAAGTAGACAGTTCCATAATGCATTTCTGATTTCATGAAATTCCACATAAGGGTGCTCA
The DNA here is from genome assembly GCA_911387795.2 of Apamea monoglypha. Classification (NCBI taxonomy): domain Eukaryota; kingdom Metazoa; phylum Arthropoda; class Insecta; order Lepidoptera; family Noctuidae; genus Apamea; species Apamea monoglypha. The sequence goes on from OU426918.1 coordinate 11,417,261, forward strand.
TTGGGTGCTTGGGTGCAGGCGTGAAACCGCGTTGCAAAAAAATGGGGGCATTTTATGCGCAAAACGATGGAGTGATTTTTTTCGCTTATCCCATTGACAGTGGGTTGTTGAATAGTGATAGGCCTCTTGGAATTCATTGAATTGATCACGCTTTATATTTTACGTTCAATTCATTCACAATAAAATCTTCCGCAACACTGTTCTCATAAAATAAAAAAAAAAACATTGGTTCAAAGAAAATGACTATGAATTTAATAGTGGTGATCCTGAAATTCACTGAGCAAGGTTTAGAAACGTTGAAATTATAAAAGGTTCTATTTTATATTCCTCATTCAGAAAAGTGCTTTCCAGAATTTCAGCAGTTCAACGGAATAAGTCCAGAACATATGTTGTTTATTCAACATTTATTTGCATAAAGTTTTACTTCCGTTCGCGGTTTTATAAATAATAAAGCTCATCTAAAGACTTTAGAGAATGAGATATTTAAATGAGCTGGTTTACTTATTCCCACAATGCTAATCCGCATGTAGTCTGTGTGTATTTCACTTGTATGACGAAGACCTCATCCATCTCAAAATGACAAGTAGATAAACAACGTCAAACTAAGTCGGGATCGCGGAAATCTTCTCCACCACAAAGTTATTAATTGTTTAAATATTGTTTATGTTCACAACATGGGAAGGTATTTAGGTACAAGCTTGTTCGGTGTTCCATCTTAGCATTGACTGAATCGAAGTTGAAACTTCGTGAAAATCCATGCTTGAGTTAAATTTCACTCTTAATATCGATGTCGATATCGATATTAGAGGGCAGCAATGAGTGGCATACTCTATACTAATATAATACAATAATTACATAAGGTTGGTAGATTTAATTGCATTGTCAGTATGGAATTAAATCAGTGTGGATTTCCTAAATCAATTTAAACAAAAAATAGTATGGACACTATGATATAAATAACTGTTTGTCCATAAATAATAAAATAAATAAATATTGATGAAGATTTTTTATCAATAATTATTTCATAGTGTCCAAACTGTTACTTTCGACATTATTGCACATAGATCATAAGAATTATGATGGTTACTCACTCGTTTATCGACGGGAAGAATGATTGCAGCAATAAGTAGCTCTGAAGCGGCAACCAGCACAGTGCGAAGAGTGCCACCACCAGCACGAGCATTTTTATGACCTGCGAAGTAATTTAATTTGTTAAAATAAACAAAGTTCATGTTGAATTTAAATGTGGTAAAACTGTCGAAGATTAATTTATTCTCGACACGCCTTTTCACCTGATTTTAATCTAAATTGTTTTTGTTAGCCACCGCATTTTCAGCAGATATTTCTATACAGAGAAGCTAATTCGCCTTTCGTAGGCTAATTCGCATTGTTTAAGTCTGTGGAAATCATTCAAACATTCTTTCAACAGAACACATCATTCAGACGACCCATCCTAAATCCAACTTTGTTATTATTAACAGTACCTATGCTAATTATTTTATATGGTAATCTGTGGATAACGTCGTGAGTAGTGTATTTATTAATTCTATTAGTTTAGTACTCCTATCATGTGTAATATTTAATATACTGCTGTTTGTTGTCCCTAATAAATAAAATAAAATAAAAATAAAACCTTATTCTATATGCTGCGTAGTACCCCTACGGTGCATTTTATAGGGGTTGAGTACCCCTATAAAATGCACCTGAGTAATATATATAGTAGTTTAGTATAGCAATAGTAGTTTCTGACCATACATGTCGTTAATTATGGGGTTATTTGAGCAACCCTGACAACATACATATGAGAAAAAAAAATGCATTAAAACTAATGATAGTACTAAGCTAAAGACAAACAATATGAATAAATTATAATCATTGTACTTTCAACATTTGAATCTCACAATGAAAAAGATTTTTTAGGTTTTGTGAAGCTCTACAATCTAACAACTCTTTGTAAAAAGTTCCCTAATGAAAGGAAAGTAATTCAGAAGAAGAGTAGCAATTGAATAGCAGGCAAATGTTCCTGTAACGGCCACTTATGTTCAGCAGAATAGGTCGTTGAGAAGGTCTATAACGAAGTCTAATAATAGTGAAGCTAGCAGTGAGTAAGCTCGAATACCAAATCCGACATAATGGAATCATTAAACCTACACACCCAAATAATGTTCTGCGAAATAAGATAGTAAGGGTGGAAGAGGGAATTTTAGGGATCCATAACTTTCAAGTTTTAGGTAATGCCCTTTTGTATTGTATTGATGTCCTACCGAAGATGTTTTTGAAGTGTTTAGCGGTCGTGAGTCCGCGAGACTCAAAACTAATGATGGAGAAGCTGAAGCCTTTTCACAAAGTTTTCTTTTGAGTACATTTTTTTTAATTCGAGTACCTACAGGTTAAGTTTGTGAAACATGGGACAACTTCAAATTTTATGTTATCATTGCGGACCCTGTCGGCCAGGTATAGCATAATATTAGGAGAGAGGAAGTTTTGAAAACAGAGAAACGTGTTTCTTAAATAAACGAATAGGGTAAATTGAATAAACCACGGGTATCCTCTTTATTTTTAACCTACCACTAACATCACATGTCGGGGTTCTTAAATAAGTAATGAAATTACCATTTCGTGAAGCATCTGTGCTCGGACCCCTAATAAATCCGTATCCGGCTGGGTAATTGCGTAACACACTAACAGTAGCAATATCTTCCTTTTTGACAGTTCAACAGCAGCTGCAGGATTAGCAATATCCTTTAAAATCATTCAGATTGTGATTGATCATATGTTAAGCAATTAGGGTGCAGGCATTTATTTATATTATGACCTGTGCATAATCAGCGTGAAATAACTGTTATTTTAAAGTGGTTCTGATGGAGAGTATGCTCTGTAGCATGACCACTTTGAATTGATATTTTCCAAGACACTAACAATACTTATACAATTTTTGATATTAACCTACAAAAATGTGGACATTATCTACATTTTATCCTGTAATTTTTACATAATATAGTCAAAGTGGTTCTGCTGCGGCGCATGACATTAAAAGGTACCGCTGTATGTAGTGTGAAATAGTCGAAATATTATCGTGGACCATTTTACTTGAAAATGATCTCGTTTCTCAATTTAGCCGTGTAATGTACTGAAAGGGACTGGTGAACTTTTCCGTTTAAATAAACACTAAAATGTAAAGCTGCCAAAAGTTCTGTAGTAAAAGTAGTTTTATTTGCTGAAAGCTTTTAAGTGTACATTCTAATAACATTTTAACGATAGTTTCGAGTTAAATTGCGACTATATTATAAGATAGATAAGATACTGTTTATTTTCCAAAAACAATAAAGGGTTCAAATATCTCTTAGCATTGGAATTTAATTTTCTTTGACCTCAAATATCGTAGCTAATAAAAATAAAAATGTTGCTATTTATTTCCATCCGGTTTTCGAAAGGTCACAGAGTATTTTATTAGATAAATCAACAGTGGAACGATTTTAGTCTAAAGTTAGCGAAAATAATGGAATATTATGACATCATACACAAGTCTATCTACAGCATGTGTCAAAAGGTATGGTCATATTGAACGGTGTGGTACAGACTATTAAACTGAACAACTTTCTCCATGGGACCAATATCGTAACCGCGATAACATGATCAGGGGGTCTACTACGAAGTACAAAGTGACAAGACCGACAAATGGCCGAACCGAATATTATTGAAAAATGCGAAAAATGTTCGGATCGGCTCAGTTGGGTCGGGACCATAGTCAATATTCGAAAGAGTGTAGGAGTGTAGGATCGGGACCGACCGAACCAAATAGTTACTTCGTAGCAGGAAACGGCCGAACATTCGGCCGATACCACTTCGGAGTAGACCCCCAGCTTTCCTATACATTTAGGTCGAGTAGGTACTGAAATTTTGTATAGGAGAGTTGATGTTGGTCCCATGGAGAAAGTTGTTCAGTTTGATGGTTTATACCACATCCTTAAAGGAGACCAGGCACGTTTCATACAAAGTTGGGCCCAAAACCCAAAGTGCCCAAAAACCAGCGAAATAAAATGTATTACCCTTGTTGGGGAAGTCCTCCTTATCATTTTTACCATTGTACCGAATCTTTACGACCTCCTTCAGCTGTTTTTTAAAGTTTAAAAATCTAGTTTTATATATTTTAATAAAATATAAAACTATCGATTGGCGAAAATAAATGTAAGGTGACCTTTAACTTGCCAGGGCCGCGGGTTGTTCGAAAGAGATACCGTGGCCCCCGGCCAGGCAACTGAAGGAACACGGGTGGGTTTTAGTCAGTAAAAGTCTGACACGCAGTCTCTCGCTCCGCCCAGAGCGGGAGAAGTTCTATGATGATCTCCCACCAAAAAAAAGGTGACCTTTAACAAGTATTACCTACTATGACAACAGACCTCTGCGAATGTTCCTATAATTTTTTTTGCATGATAAGTTCTAAAATCAGTGTGACCACATCTTTATGATACATTCTGTACATAAACGTGTATGACAACCGTGCAACGTATGCATTTGACTAAACGTTTTTGACGTCAGACCGACGTCATTAGGTATATGTTTGACAAAGTATCACCACGTCATACTGACACATTTGAACTTCTAACATTATCAACCTCACTTAATTGCCTTAAACGAGGATAATTGATCGACTAATTACGAAAGGAAATTGCGTGTGAAATCTTCAGTATAATTTAGGGCACCTTGCCGCTTGTTTTGTGTTATATCATTAATTAATCGTAAAACGTTTGACAGAAAGTCTTGTAGGTCAATGTTTTTATGTTAAGTATTTACTACACGTATTATAAACTAAAGTCGGTTTTCGTGACTGTCTGTGTGATCGTGTTGTTCTTCTAAACTAAGCATCGAATTTTAAGTTGTAAAACAGTGCGAAGCAGCGGCAGGTCGCTAGTACAAATACATATAAAACAGATGTCCTTTACAACTTTGTCACTACTTATTATTGAATTATTTCCAAAAGATTCTTAAACGATTATTATCATTCGCCATAAGTACTCTTTTGTCAATCTAGTAATCTTATTTGCCACTCGGTCGAACATAATATAAATTATTATATTATTAATTCGCTGGATTTCAGTGTGTTACTTTAAAAATGGACATGAGCGTTAGATATAATAATACTGTATTAAAAATAACGACAAAAAGATTGAGGGAAATGTTTTTATTATTTTTTAATATATTTGTTATTACATTTCGGTAGTCCTTAAAATAATGCTTTCTGCGCCTTTTGTGTTTGGTCATCTATGAACTTAATGTCTTGCATATCTCATCATATCACACATTGTATGACACCAGCAACGGACATTTCGCTTCTCTATATTTCATATTTCTGTATCATTATTAGCAGCCAAGGGGTTAACTGTAGATCTCTGTTGTAATAGTTAAAACATGTTCGGAATGTTATATTGAATGCAAAGTTGGTATTTTTTAAATGTTATGGTTAAAACACTAGTTATAAAAATTTGATTATTGGCATTTTCAATCTCAAATAACAGCCGGGGGGATAATTGTAGACGTTCGTTGTATTAGTGATAAATGCTCAAGATGTTATTTCCCTTAAGAAAATAGTTTTTTTACTGTACTTTAATCTTTGGGTACGAAATGAATGATGTCCTTTTGCAAGTTACCTGCCTAGAGCATTTCAAATTCACATTTTAAGCTTAAGGGCTGATTTTTCCAACGCCAGATAATTTTATCGGAGGAATAATATTGAATTTTTGACAATTCTTCCATACAAAAACTGTCAGACGTCAATTTTATTGCACGAATAAAAAATATCTGGCGTTGGAAAAATCAGCCCTTACAAAACTAAGAACGGTAATAAACCTTACATCGAATAACAATTAACAGTTAAAGGGTTAGGGAAGACAGAAACAACAAACAATACAATATCCATTAACCCTTTAACCGTTAACATTAAAATTCCAATGTAACATGTGGTTTAACAAGCTAATGTTCAAACCTGTTTATTTACATTAAATTGCATTCAATTTGCACCAGATGGATTTAAATGGCTAACCATCTGTTTCTCGGAAATAGAACGCTATTTTGAGCTGTACGAGTAACATCTCCTTTGGGCGGCTAACCTGACGCAGCCAAAGTGATCGGCCTTGCCCTTAAGTAGGTAGATCATTATAACGGTGATGATGGGCGGTCTTTCGTGACAGCATGGTGTTATTATTTCCTTCAATTACGTTTACTTAGCGATGGATTAGGAACGCCTAATTATATATAAATAGAATACTGTGTATTGAACAACGTGTAGAGGAAAAAAAACAAATGAAGTTCGTGGAAACAAAGGCAGTCTTGTCACACTGTCCCAGCGCGCGTGTTCTGGTCAACAAGCTTAGAATGGATATGTCGCAGGCAAATTGTATGATTCCGCGTTTTACAAACGGCGTCATCCATTTACAAACGCTCGCTGTTTTGAAAAATGCCGAAGGCAAATTGACGTCGTACCCGCATGCGTAACACGCATATATCTTTTTTAAATCGAAACAGCTAGGTTAGGTTAGGTTAGAACTGTGACCACACAACGCACGAGCCGAGCGAGCGAAGCGAGCGGTGCCGCGGCAGCGGCGGGCGAGTGCCAGAAACATATTTTTGAATGATAGATATTTAGTCCAATCAGTATTACAGAAATATAGTATGTGTGATTGTTAAAATAAAGTCGGATTTGTCCAAACTATGATGTATGTTTTATGATTGTTATCCTACTAAAACAATCAATTGAAATTTTAATTATTGATCGAGTCGTCAATTTGCCTTCGGCATTTTTCAAAACAGGGGAGCGTTTGTAAACGGTCGACGCCGTTTGTAAAACGCGGAATCATACAATTTGCCTGCGACAGATACAAGTATACAAAAGAAATAGAATATAATAAAATGAAAAAAATCATAGTTTATTGCGTTTGTAAACGGACGACGCCGTTTGTAAAACGCGGAATCATACAATTTGCCTGCGACAGATACAAGTATACAAAAGAAATAGAATATAATAAAATGAAAAAAATCATAGTTTATTTTTTGTTATGTTCTAGTATGATAATTGATAGTGCCGTGCTTTCCCATAATTTATATACATACATACATAATCAGCCTATAATGTTCCCACTGCTGGGACACAGGCCTCTTCTCTTCGAGAGGGAGTGGGCTAATAATCTACCACGCGGGCCCAGTGCCGGATGGTAGATGATTTATATACATACGAGATCTATATTATGACAAAGACTTTGGGTTAATGCTGTGTATATGTTTAGTTGTTAAGCCTTTATATAAATAAATAAATAGAATGCATACTATCTACTCTTGTTCATACTGGATAAGGTTCAATTGAAGTCTTAGCTAATTGTAGAATCGTTAATGTTTAATGTATGATGATGTTGGCTGCCTTTCAACGCCTTGATTAATTATTATTGGTCGATCTTGTTGTGGTCAAGTACTTTTGTTTTCTTCCTTAGGTATATTTTACAAATAGCGGTGATACTGGGTATTACTTACGAGCTGTGGTGATGTGTTCGAACCCAGACAGGCGCTTTACTTTTTGTAATTTATTTCATCGCCACTGCTCACAAAAACGGTGAAGGAAAACGTATTCAAATTCGAAGACATATGACTACCACTGGGGATGCTTGGTGGATTACGATCCATTCCCTCTCACAGAAGGGAGGCCGGTATCCCAGGAGTGGGAACGTTAAAGGCTGATTATGCTTATGCTGCTTTTATTTTACAAACCTAACACAATAAAGCTTAGCTTTCTTATCACCATCACGATATTCAATCAAATTACATCAGGCCAGATTTTCCGGAGCACTATAAAAGTAACTTTGTCTACAGAAAATTGTCTATCGTCGCTTGTGGAAGTTGTAAAATGTAAATAAGGGTAATGGGGTACCTACTATTTGTCCGCCCTTATTTGTCACTATCTCAACACAATAAATTGTGATTGAAGTTTATCCTGCTGAAGGACCTGGCTCCGGGATTGTGCTTTTAGTTGTGTACGCCAAGATAACAGCAAATAAATTTAAACTTTCGCTGAAAACGTAAGTTTTGCCAAGACGAGACGTGTACCAAGAGAAAATTGTTATTCGGCAGTAATGGGTAGAGTAAAAGGAGTGATCAACTAGAATTTAATCTGGTGGATGTTACAATGAAGATCACGTGATCTACATTGTAATAAACTCTCAACAGATACGTTTTAGAACAGACTATGGCCATGGAATCGGTCAGTTTACTAGGTAGTCAAAAGTAGTGGGAAGATTAAAAGGAGTGATCAACTGGAATTACAATGTAGATTAGGTGATCTACATTGTACAGACTGACTGATTCCATGGCCTTATATGTATCATGAGTCTGTTCTAAAACGTATGTGATGAAAGTTTATAAAGTTTATAAATAAAAGTTCATAAAGGTAATTAACTAACACATTCAGTTTTCAACTTTATATCTCATCACTTTTTCTAATACTTATACTTTGGATAGCATCCTTAAATTGTATAATTGAAAAATCTTCGTTGAAAATTGAGGTTATAAAATCAACCTAATTAAGGCTGATTTTATAACCTCAATTTTCGGATTTGTCAAATGAAAAACATATTTAATTAAAATTAGAATTTCCAGTTTAAGTGTTCAAGTAATTAAGGGCTGATTTTTCAATAATCAGATTTATTCGAGGAATCATTTTGACATTTCGGCAGTTATTTCATACAAAAACTGTCAAACGTAAATTTTATTCCTCGAATAAAAGTTATCCGGCGATGGAAAAATTAAAGTACTTTATATTTATCAATTTGTTTACATTATCTTCAGATACTTGAAAACACACTTTTTTGTGTTTTAGAACAGCAAGGTTTATCAGCCTATAATGTTCCCACCGGACACAGGCCTCCTCTCGGTGAGAGGATATAGGTACATATTATATTCCCTATGCTCAATTTATAAGATCAAACTCACCGTCTAGTGTTTAAAGTTGTCACATGAAGGTATTTCTCATTTGGTGTCTAGTTATCTTAGGTTAAAAGTCTCCTTCAGGTCCAACTCACCTTTTTCTTGTTCCTCATATGGTTGGCGTCCCTCGTCTCCTGCGCATTTCCAGGTGCTCGCGCTCCCCACAGTTTCATCGCCATGTGCGCATACGCAAAGGTAATCACGCACAACGGGATTACATACTAAAAAGAGAGTAAACCAATTAACTGATGAATAATGATATAAATTTAATCAATGTTCACTCCTACATAGGACTCCTAATGTTTACTCATACATAATATATTTAATGCTTTCACGATGGTAGAAACTAATATCCTTCAGTATTAACAGTCTTCAATATAATTCAATATTGATAATTTTATCATCGGCGTCCCATTTTGTTTGTGAAATTAATACAGAATCCTTTTTGGAGAAAATATCTTCATGAAATTTTATACTTCCCTTGTAATTAGGAGCCTTTGAAAATTGTATTAGCTCTGCTGATTATTTTATCGTTTTAATGTCAATAATAGACTTCAAACGAGTGGCTACTTAGGGAGTTAGGTCAAAGCACTTATTTTATGGTTGTTAACGACTTAGTAACAAACTGCCATGGGATGGGATTGACACTATTGACAGCTCACTTCACTTAAGTTCTCACGGTGAGATTTTTACAGAATCGCTCGGCAGATACACGAAGGTACAGCCGTAAAAATATCTACGTTATACGATCCACACATGTAGATATAGGTACCTATGTGTCACGAACCCATGTATTCATACAACAAATAAATAATAATGTATAAAGACGAGATATTGACATAAAATACAGCTTTTTCATTTATTCTGTTCATAAATTATTCGTAGAAAGAAAAAATGCAAATAAAAGGAAAAATATTGCGTTCGTTTGTTGTATTATTTTCTATGAATTCTTTGCTCACATCGTAAACAAAAGAATGAGTCTGAAAGATACTGTGTGTCCCGAAGATCGGGGTTGTGGGGCTTTCGGGACCGAGACCGCGGTCCCGGAATCCACCTATAAGTACAATCATTATTTTTGGGTAATATTTTGGGGACCACAAATAAAATAAACAATGTTATGTCTTGGGACATGTAGGTACTGACATTTCAGCCTTCGTTAGTTGCTGTGTTAATAATGCCTGAGGAAATTGAATAGATGCGCCAAATTAGAATATCTATTCAACGTGTTATAAAGAAAATTTTGAGCATGTCATTAAGGAAAGGGATGCACATACGTGCGCATAGGAAAGCGATTTGGAAACGTTGTCGCGCGCCCTTTTTGTCTTAGGAACGTTCAAAATTAGGTAATTGACCGCTAGTTCAACGCGTTGCCAACTTGCTTCATATTGTGAACTCTGCGATGAATGGATTGCTTACTGGGCGCGCGCTAAATTTACTTATTTTGATAGATTGTGATATGTATTTGTTTACTGGAATGTCGATAATTATTTTTTACTTGAAGGCAATAACTTAGTTTGCACTATCTAAGACGATATAATGACACGATATTTTTCAAGAATTTAGATATTTTAAATTTATAATGATTATGTAATAATTACTGCACTTCCTATTTCAAGTTGGCGCAAGTTTTCAATTTCAACCTGTATGTTATCATACAGGGTGAAAACTGAATAAAACATTTAAAGAAAATCTATTTCGAGATTAAAAGACCGAAACAAGAAAATGATATTTACCGCTATATGAATACATAATTATTTAAAAATTTGCTGAGATCCTAGGCCTAGCCAGCCTAATGTAGACATGGGACTAAGACTAAATTAGGCTGTTGTTGTGTAAAGTTACGACGATGGAAACAAAGCACTTAAGTATTTCAAAGTTACATACTCGTGTACGACCTTTAAAAAACTTATAATATATTATAATATTAGAATAAAAGTAAAATATTAAAAAAGTTTATAGTATGAAGTAGTGTAGTGTAGTTTTAATAGTAGTTCTTGTTTGAAGAATGAGTTGTGTGTGAATAATAACATTTAAAGTACAGCATGTTATTCATGCAATGAAATGAAAATAAAATATACATCAACAAATAAATTGAACCAATAAAACTCACCTGGAATACATACAACAATAGCCTGTAAATGGCCAGCGAATGTGAGCCGAACTCGGTTGGAGCACAAAAAGGCTTTTTGTAAAAGATTTTTGTAACTGCAAAGAATGAAAGAAACTGTTATCGCTTAGTTGGTGGAAACTCTTTTCGCGACCTACTTGTTGAACAAGCATCGAGTTTAATTGTAATTATGAACAAAAGTTTTGAAGTTTGTTAAAACGCAGCAATAGTGCCTCCATACATAATTTATTTTTCATTACTATTTTTGCTCGCTCCTGTTCATTACTCTGACAAAACCTTAGTGTGCATACACACGAGCCATCTTCAACGTGCCGCTTCTGTATTTGACGACGATGCCCAAAAACACGAGCAGCACGTTGTCGACGCTTGCCGCTCGTGTGCACGAACACTTATTTTTATCTCCAGCTAAAGCCGTGGTTTCAACATTGTTATTATTTTAATAGGTATAGAAAAATTTCCAGTCATATTCGTAGAGTTAGATATTTGTGCATTTACACACAGCGATAAACAATGCAGTGTCTTATTTACAGAATTTACACTGCGGTTTTGATGGACATTATTTTGTTTTTTTTTTTATTCATCATCATTTTTCCTTAAGTTTGTGGAAGCAATCTGAGTTAGGGGATTTCTCATCTCAGATTGCTTTGAAGAAATTAAAATAATTAGCTCGGAAAAGTTTCACAAAACTGTAATTGATGGTAGTAGTGGGCAACCGAAGTAAATGAATTCGCTTTGATCAGTGGTGCCGTAACTGCTACAAACCCGCGTTTAATTGAATGTTTTTGATTGAAAAGCTTGCCCCGTTTGTGTGGTTTTTTTTTATTCCGACTAACTGGTTTATTTCAAATACCACGTGTGTTTGAAATAAACCAGTTAATGAAAGTTCTTTCGTAGGTTGCGGATAACTACACAAAAAAGTCACTTCAATACCTATTGTTAAACTGATATCAGACGCTACAGTTTTTGTTATTTTTTTGCCTTTTCTTCGGCATTTTTCACTCGAAGTGAAACTTCAGACCTTTCACAAAATGAATCATAAGTGAAAAATGAACTCATTAATGAATCTATCCAATGATGTTGGATTTCGGCACTCGACATCTTTCACGCGCCTCTCGTATGATCAAAAATTTGAATGAAAGGAGCAGATGGACGTTCATTCCTATATTTATTATTGGTGTCGTGTGAGCGTGGAATCAAACAACAGTGAACCTTTACTCGAATGAAGCCTCTGATATCGGTTTTATTGTCGTTTTCTTTCCTAAAAAATTACATACCTGGATCTAATTCGTCTTCCATGATGACCTCCCAAGACATGGCCATCGGAGCAGCCAAGGAGAGCGCCAGAAACCATATAACTACTATTATTACTTTGGCTATGCGCTTCGAAGTGTGGGCACTAAAACAAACATTTCGTATTTTTTATCACAATAAAATATAGGTACGATTATAGCGGAAACCTTTAATGTGCACAATAATGTACTTGAAGCTCGAAGAGCAGAGCAGATTGTTGGAGCAAAATACGAGCTAACCGTACCGTACTGCAAGGAATATTCAAGATGCACTAGACCGGGCAATCTGCAGCAGAAGAAAGGTCTTAGAAATCCTGAAGATGGATTGCGTGAATTTCATTCCGGCAATTTATAGTTAGTGCCGTATATTTACCGTCTCTGCACAAAACATCGTAGCTTCGTCCGATCTGATTGTTAAAAGATCCATGGTTTAAACCATGTCTGTAAAAGTTATATAGTGCCAAGAGATAAAAGGTGAAATGGAGAAGAAATAGTTCGATACGTCAGCCGCCTTGTAGATAACGGAAGACTCTTCGTGGTCGAATCCCCTTTTAAAATGGCGACTTTATTTCATTTCGACATAGACTACGACATATGGCTTTCAAAGTTAAAAGTATTTCTCTAACTTGTAATCGAAGCATCTACAATAAGTATAATAATAGAGAAAAAGGACAATAAAAAATAGCTAAACATAAGACCGACGGGTTATATAGTCGGATGTCCGTTTATCGTTTAGATAGATTGGTACCTATTATTTTGTCCTTTGGACCGAACCCTTGAGGCTTCAGACAATGAGTTAAGGTTAACGACTATTGGATAAACTATAAGGTCTTAGGCGGATCATACACTACAACGTGCCATGCGATGGAGCGCGGGAAACGGAGCCAAATTCCCCGTTCCAAATTTTTATTGAATTTGTATGTAAAAGATCAAGCGCGGGCGCGTGTTTTTTGCGACCCGTTGTGTGGTGCGTTGTATTGTGTAATCCACCTTAACGTCATCTGAAATTGGCCAACCCACCTAGATTTACAAGAGAATGGATGGTCTCTGTTCTGGTCTCTACATTATAATAAAGCACCGAACTCCTCCGTGTGCCCTGGGCACACGGAGCTAATTGCCTTTTTGAACTACTGCGGTCAGTGTAATCAAGATAATAATTAGGTAAATTTAAAATTCGCTCACCGGCGACGAATTTATTATTCAGTTGATACCCGGGCCGGGCCGGGTATGACTATATTACTACTATTATACTTAGGTATTATAGTAATACCTGTAATATACAGTTGGTACGGCCGTAATGGATAATCCATAAGCCTGTGCGTGTGATTCGTAATTAAGTTGTATTATTTGCAGCCTAATTACGTCATAAGCATTCACTCAAACTCAAAGTATAACTGAAATGTCTTTCGTTTCAATAAATATGACAGATATTAATTGTACCTTCACCTTCTAAAGTAATAATTGTATTTATAACTTATACAGGGTGGCAGGGACATCGACGCGAAAACTATAACAATGAATTCAACACATGATTGAATGATTGATGATGACACATGACAGAATCATGTACTGAATAATAGGTTGTACGTCGATGTCCGTGGCCACCCTGTATATTAAATATATTTTCTTATTCTGACAAAGTTTTAAAATCCCAGAAGTTGACAATCACAAAGTTTTGCTTCTCATAAAAAATCTGTTCCATACTTTTACTTCAAAAGAATTCAAAACTCTCGGTCGAATCTTATAGGTACTACAATTATTCATATTTTACTCGTACGTACAAACTTGTAAGTACAAGTTTGTACGTACGAGTAAAATATTTTAGAGGTATGAGAAACAGGGTGTAAAGTTCACTCATCCTCCATAGAAAAGGGAGGATCCTCCGACCAGACGGGTGTTGTGTCTGGCGGGCAATTGCCCAACGATTGATGTTGGGAAATTGTATCTATGCTAAATGCGCGGTGAACTCTGCTTGCGAGATGCAGGATTTGCGTGACGTCAGTATGACGCGTGGTTCGCATGTGGCGTTGTAGATACAGCTACAATATGAATAATTGTCTTCATAAGTGCCATGAAACGGAAGCAAATCGTCTTCATATACCAAATGATTCTCGTCCATTTCAAGGCATTTATTATTAGTACTTTACTCGTTTATTATCAATATTTCTATCATTTTGCTGGCACTTGCTTCAAACACTGGGATTTCATGTTTTTACAAAAATGGAACTCCGCTCTCATAACTAATCCAACTGACCTTTCTAATTCTAAAATCCCTGTGGTTCTGGTTAACGAGCTTCTGTTATCATATGAATAATAAATTTACAGTAAATATACAGTTGAAAGTTAGAAAGAATAGTATTTGTTTTTCAACGTGAAATTAAAGTGTAGGTACTTAGGGAGCTCTTTTTTGGAGTAGCTCTCGTAGTCTGTTATCACCTTCTATTTCAGCTGATATTAAGAAACGATGCGACCAACCATAGTAGGTACACGTTTGCCTAAAAGCAATCTCGAGCTATTCACGTTTGTATTCATATCTTAATTGAAGGTTAAAATGGTCTATTTTCCAGTATTTATCCGAAAAATATGGATTGTACATAGAATACCAACATTTTATTTTTCTGCATAAATCATTCTTGATTCTTGAACCCATGTTGGAATGTTAAACACTATAAAAACGTCGGAACCCCAATTAAAGGCTTACGAAAGAGAAAAAATATTTACACTTGCAAACGGAAAATTTACATAACGATTTAAGGCTCATGTACCTTCTATTATGAGATTGTCAGTGTTTGAATATTCTTATTAGCTTTTAGATAAGCAAAACGCAAATGGCTGGACATTAGTTAAAATAAAAGCAGTATTTCGGTACGACCTTCTCAACAGAAATATCATGGATTCGATGCAATTAGTATTACATAACCGGGTATATACCTAATTTAGTTAAATTTAAGCATGTACCGATTAAACACACAACCATTATAATAGATAATTGATAAACTTCCGAAAAATAATTATAAGGTAAATATTATAAGAGTAAATAGGCGTCTTCTGGGCATGCTCGTTCCATTGTAGACCTCATCCATCAGGTGAGATCGTGGTCATGAGCAGACACATTTCGAATAAAAAAAAAATGTTGTAGTCCACGTATATTGACTTACGTATGTTACTGTGAAAACTGTTATAAAGTTTCTATAACTTTGTCCGTTGGCCTTAAAAGCAACGCTGTTAAATAGGAGAAACCTTTTAGTTTTCCGCAATACTTTCTTTATTCCACTCCAAATGGTGGAAACAATTAGCTACGAGTAGGTAGTAATTTGTTTACTGCCTATTAAAGAAAGGTTGCACACACATTTGTGTGTGTGCTATTGTGATAAAATTAACATAAAACCAAAGAGCGTTTTGGCTAATTTGGTAATCGATATACGCAGTGTTTCGATGTTTATCTTCAAAGCGTTTTATATTCAAATGTTTTGCATCTTTGTGAATCTTTATATCCACAAAATACCGTACCAAAAGCGTATAAAAATATATTGAGAATATTATACGGCGTTCCGTCGCGGGCCTCGGCGTATTTATATTGTATCTCTTCGTATGAAATAAACACAGAGGTGCTTTTCGTTGATGCATGAGCTTACGTAAATCATACGATTGAGTACGTAACTGAAAATCTTACATATTAGAGAAAATATAAGACGGATATTTTGAATCTATCGCTCGACCCATTTCTGTCAGAATTATATTGAAAAGTTTGTTCCTTCAACGTAAGAAAAAAATGAAATTTCCGGATATTGCATCGAGTTTATTAAAATCTAATTTGCAGAAGAATGCTGAAACTGTACAATGTGAAAAATAGATAAAAGGACTTGAGGTGAAGAAAGTAATCAATTATTCTGCCGGATAATTCGGTTCCCCGTTCCATAGTTTTGCCGCGCAAACAAGTTTATACACGCTAGATTTCTCTTACTCTCACTAATTTATTTATATTTTAAATATTCAAAAGTAAGGGTTCCCACAGCTCGTATATAAATACTCTATGATTTCAATTCGGTGGCCAGTTTCGTAGTTGATTCAATTGTACAATGTCAATTTGCTAGTGGGATTATTGCAATTAAAAATTACTGTTCTTTTAAGATACTTGATTTTATGTAACTAATAATGCTAGGTTGTATTTGATTACCTGTGTTTAATTATATCTTTGTTTGAGTACCTTACAATAAACGATTTCTAATAAATATGATTGTTAGAATATGGAATTCCTTTCATTTATTTTACCATAAAGGCTGATTTACAATGATCAATTAAACCGAATACATTCGGCATTTCAACTGAATGATTCGGCTGAATACGAATACCTCAAAATTCTGCCGAATACGCCGAATACTGAATATAAAACGAATATTCGGCGCATCTCTACAAAAAACCCTAGTAACGTTGTAGAAAACCGCTTAGGTACTCGAGATTCAAACCTGATACATTTAGGAAAATTATTTTGCAGTTTTGTTTTACCAAACCAAAAGATGCGACAAGACCAAAAGTTTCGTTTTCAGAACAACATCGAGTCACAGTATCAATTTTATTTATTTTTATTTATTTTTATTAAGGTTAACCAACAATTGTTTACACCAGTACGTTAGCAGCTTATTATTTATAAAAGGATACAATTGCGGGTGCAACAATTAATTATAGGTTAACACCGCTAGCACAAAAAACACTGGTAAAACGATTAATTATTAAATTACGACAGATTCCTAAAAATACTAGTGAATAAAATGTGAAAATTAAATTAATAAATTAGATCATAACGAGTAAACAAGATACAAATTAGATAATAATTGAAATGCAAATTAGATTATAAATTAGACTAAAATAAATTACATTAACCATTTAAAAAGAAATTAAAACAACAACAATCAAAATACTGACTGTGGTAAGGTAAAACATATAAAATATCCAATTCCATAATAAACACAAGAAAATAATCGTTAACAATAAAAAAAAAACAATAGAAACAAAAACAAACAACCGAATTCAATAAACAAAATGATTCTGTCAAATAATACAATTATAATTAAACTGACAGTAGCAATGAGATTTGAGTATCAATTAATAAAAATTACTGTACAAAATAAAAAACAAAAATGTAAACAGCAATATCCTTACAAGTGTGTCGCATGATTGCTTAACAAAATTACCATATGAACTGCTCTTACACTGGCGCGGTGTAAATCTAACAAGTCAGCAGAGGCGTTATGCTTTTCTTAGGATATCTAGAAGGCGCCCGAAATCTAATTAATATCAATGTGTGTATGTATGTACCTTTTATTCACATGTACAGCCACGAGCAAAAGGATTTATACACTCGGCTTTATTCAAGAGCAATTTACTCCTTTGTTTGAATGAAATTTTATGTTGTTACGAACATAGCATTTTCGAACCCATAGGTTTATGTAATGTGTCGTATTTCAACGATGCATTCGTTATTTCACCAAAACATCGCAATTAAAAGTTGCCAAGCTCGTGACTGTACTCACATCCGAAAAAAACTTGTTTGCTAAGGAAAACAACATGTGATCTCATGACTCGACACGATTTTTTTTTGTTATCAGTCAGTCTGCTAAATTGGTAATACAAAAGATAGCCAGTCATCGCACTCTCCTTTTACGGGTTTACGAGGCTTGAGGATATTTCGACTACGTTTCCTGGGAAAACTGTATTACTTAAGTTTGACACAGTGGTTTCATCTCTGAATAACGGATTAGAGTTGGCTTTGCTAGGAGGAACTACATGGCTTTTACTTTTCAAACTACACCTGAAAAGTGCACAAACTGCTGTTGGCTTTGTGCTTGTGCTTATGTTTTGAATAATGTTTTCGGGACCATCGTTTTTTACTATGCATCACTTTTCATCTTTTTTTCATCTTTTTTGTCAGCATAATTCGAGGGCCGAAGCCTGCCGGGTCAGCGGGATTGTCCGAAAGGGTTACCGCTACCCCGGAACATAAAGGGCGAAGGAAGGAACATGGGTGGGTTTCAGTCAGTAAGAGTCTGACACTCCCTTCCGCTCCACCCAGAGCGGGAGCGGTCATTTGATGATTTCCCACCAGAAAAAAAAAAAAACACTTTTCCCAGTACTTCTAGCAATGGATTCACCGCGTCTTCTTTGGAAGTGTTTTTTACAGTTAAAGTTTGTAGAATGTTCATAAAAAAGCTTCAAAAGTCTGTAGCGGTAAACTCGGCTGCTGCATGTTGCAAAATCTAGAGATGAAACGACCGGAAGACTATTATTTAGCGGTCTTGTGGAGCGCGGCGCTCTGTTGTTTGCCGTCGTGTATTTTACATATGTCTACTTCACAAAAATATCAAAGTCATGATGGCATAAAGCGCCATTTGAAAAACAAGAGTACCATGTACGCACTACGATACATCAAGCTATACATTTCCAGTATAAGCTGACTTCTCTTTGTATGAAAAGTATTTGCAATGCGAGAACAAGAAAAGTACTTATAGCTCGTTATTTCGTCGTGTGTACCTATACCATCACTTGCTGTTGTCCACGACTTCGTTTGCGTGTATTTTGTATTTCGTCTTTTTTATAGAGATATCCAGGATAAAAACGTTTAGTCCACTCTCGGCCCCTCGACCACCAATCAATAATGTTTCCACTGGACCCCTAACTATAGTTTATTCTCGACCCTTAGGGTCGAGAGTGGATTTTATTTTCCAGTCAAGTTTTAGTTTCCTCTCGACCCCCAAAGTACAGTAACGATGATAAAATAACATTACATCTTATAATATATTCTTATTTTCCTACCAATAATCCATCAGATTATAGGCCCAGGAACCTATTTAAAAAATAAATGTATTTTTTTTTTTCGAAACTGCGCTATCCGCTGAAAAGAAAATAGCCAGCCGGTATGACCGGTGTGACCCGCACAATGGCGTCTTCAACTACATAATTCACCACGTACGTCATCTTCACTGATTGAAAACGATAAATTACGTGGATTAGAAAACTATGGATGCATGCTGAAACAGGACCAGTACGAAATATACTTATATTTATTTGTCAGTTGCTGTTTATGATTGAGATGAGGTCATAAGTATACTTGTTTCTTCTGATCAATGTCAAACGACATTTCTATACAGAAATGTATATATTCCATTTACCTAGTGATGTTTATGTTTGTTTTTTGTACATTTCGCGTAATATTCTAAGAAACAGGAGACTGGCAATAAACTTGGACATGTATTTTTGACTTGCTGCCAGCGTTCATTCATTCAAAGTTGGTTTTCTGGGCAACGAACTCGTGTAAACCGATAAATTATACAATTCAGTAACATACCCAGTGGAATATTTTGAGACAATTATGTAGGTAGGTACCTATATGATGATAAACAATAATATGTACCTAAAATGGGCAAGTTTAATTTAAAGAAAAAAAGAAAAAGTATTTATTGCGACTCGTATAGGAAGATTATAAAACTAAACTAAACACAATCAAAAATAAAAAATAAACCAAATTACATTTAAAAAACGTAACCAAAAGAAAAATGAATTTACATAGGTAAGTACTCTGAAAGGCTAGACGAGCCCTTCAAGGTACCGGGAGGAATAATGGAACTACGGTTTATCTCGTAATGTTCAATAATTATTCCTATAAAATACATTTTTCAAAGAAATAATTTAATGTCTTTGCGTATTTTATAGCTTAATTCTTTGGCTTGTCAGAATAATCTCTTCTAAACTTAAATCTTTATGTTTGTCTCGTCTTTAATACCAATCACTTTATAACAAACTCGCGGAGGTTGCATGTTAGCACCAAATAGATTTAGCTTTTAGAGTTAAATAGAGTTTAATAGCTATAGTCTCCACACTACTTACGAGTAAGTAAGAAACAAAAGAATGCCAATAAAATTGGGCGTGTATTTTTGACTTGCTGTCAGCGTTCATTCATTCCAAGTTGCTTTTCTAGACAGCGAACTAATTTTAAACCAATAAATAATACAATTCAGCAACCTATCTAGTTGAGTATTATAACAAAATTAAGTACTTAAAAATATACCTAATATGAGTAATGTTAATTTACGTAGGTACTTATCATCATCTGCCTAGCCTTTTCCCAAATATGTTGGGGTCGGTCGTACGTAGGCACTTATATAAGAACAAAATAAAAACAAAGAAGTCTCTGTAACAACCAAGTTGTTTTGCATAACTTACAAGACCCCTCTTTTTCAGCATCAATTTTCTTCACTGTCCATTATACTGCGCGATGAAAGGCCTTGTAAAGTGGAATTCACCTGAATAATTGAATAACCTTTTTCTCTAAATTTAGAGAACACTACGGTCCGTCTAAGTGGCCGCGACAACTGACAACTTACTATTTACATCTCTATCGTTGGAGATTGCTATCGATCGAAAATGGTCCATAAGCATAACAACGTGACCGACGAAACCAACGATGTGCTTGACTAAACAGTTTTTTTCTTCTTTCAGTTTGACTTTCGGGGTTTTGTTTACCCAAAGAATCATTTACCTAATGGACCGGCAAAACCCCTACCCGTAATTTTCGCAAGAAATGATGACGTCATGAGCCGCTTTTAGCAGCTTCAATAAGCATATACACAGGCACAGTGAATAGGCCCAGAGTTTGTCCCGTCAATGGTAAGAAAAAATCAACAATCAATTTTTTTTGGAAATTGTTGTGCCTATTTCACAGTGAAGATATGAAATGGAACATTGATCGCCTCAGTTTTTGTACTAAACAAACATACAAACAAAACTTCTCGACGTGTATAAATAGGCTAGTATTCAATCGAATTCCTCAATGTTCTGCGCCCGTGGTAACGTTGATATTCAATGTAGTACACTCGCAATTTATGAGATGGGTTGAACTTGCAATAAGAACGTTATCGTTAAGCACTGAAGACTCAATACTACTTGTTCTCTGGCAATATTATTATGTACCAAGCGACTTCAATAGCAATCTCTACTGACAGCTGAAGTATTATAAGATCTCATTTTATGCCTAGAAAAGATGATGTTGGGTATAATGTCAAGCGATGGAAAAACTAATCCTCTACTAAAAGTTAGCCGAATCACATCACATTTTATTATGTCTAAAATGATGTTTAAAATAATGTCAATAAGGAAAAGTTAAAATAAAAGCAGAGTTAATATCAAATTACCTGAGTGGCGTGATAATGGCGCGATGCCTGTCAACCGCGATGGCGGTTAGCGTAAACACGCTGACGTTGACGCTCAACGCTTGCACGAACGGACAAAACGGACACATGAAGTGCGGCAGCAGCCACCGCTGTAACAGCGCGGCTTGGAACTGTCAACAAACAAAACATAATTATATTAATACTAGTGACCCGCCCCTGCTTTGCACGGGTGCATTTTCTAAAGTGGCAACGTGTCAAAAAAGCTATAAGTATATTTTTAAACCTTTCGGAATTTAATCGTGTCCCCATCAGAAAGTGTAGCTTAGTAGAAATAATCGGTCACGCAGATTGACATTAAAAGCGCCTTTATTAATATACACATATTAAAATACGGCAAACAATCACGTGAATCACATTCATGATCAAAAATGTGTAGGTTTACAAGTAGCGTAGCGAAATTTTGCCACGTAGCGTACTCATAAGATAAGCGACTTAGTGTCTAAAGAAATATACATACATATGTCCAGTATACCTGCAAAAAGATAACGCCATGCTGACGGAACGAGCTATTGTATACAAACATACTAAATTCTGATAGTGCTGCACTGTGAGGCGACTGCGTAGTTTTTAGGATTCCGACCTAAAGGGTGCTAACGGGATTCCGCTGTTCGTTTTTTCTGTCACGGAACTGCTTCTTTTGAACCGTAATAGGTTTCAATAAAGGATAGGATTCAATAAAGTTAAAAGTTAACGGTGGTCCCCAAGAAACATGATTTTTTTAATAGTGTTAAATATTGTACCGAGGAACCCTTCGTGTGCGAAGTCGACTAGCGCTTAACCGCTTTTTTGCCTATGCAAAAACAGGGGTGAAGTAAATCAGCAAGTTTCATTACAGGAAAATACTAACGACCTGAAATGTAACATAAGTAAAACAAATTCTCAGAACAAAATGCCTATTCAAAGTTCATCTTTGAACCTTCCGTCAAAGTTTGTGTGAAGAATTCATGTAAATTCCGCTATATATAATCATAATCAGCCTATAATGTTCCCACTGCGGGGACACAGGCCTCCTTTCTGTGAGAGGGAGTGGGCCATAATCCACCACGCGAGCCCAGTGCGGGTTGGTGGATGTCACATGTCTTCGAATTTGTGGTTCTAGGACATGCCGGTTTCCTCACGATGTTTTCCTTCACCGTTTTGAAACCAGTGGTGATGAAATAATTTACACAAATTAAAGTGCCTGGCTGGGTTCGAAACTCACGACATACAACTCGTAAGTCGGGTCCATTACCACTGGGCCACGACTGCTCTCATTTCCGCTCAAATTCCGCTATAATGAAACGAAATGAATATTTCCACTGTAGACGGGACTTCTTAAGTATGATTGCTGTTCAGGATGAGACAATAAGTTACTGTCGCTGACCATTAACTGGCGGCAATTTGTTTTTTTTTTTCGAATAAAATGAAACACACTGTCCATTAGTAAATGTAACTTCAACTAATGACTTCGTAAAAATACTATTAATTACAAACGTATCACGCCATACGATTCTAGATCAGAAATAAGAAAACAAGCCAGTATATTAAATATTATGTATATTGTGGCAGGCAGGTTGTAACAAAAGGAAGGCCTCAACCCAAACAGCCCATAGATATGACACTTGAGAGCTCAGTGTTGCATCACAAAAATTTTACCCAGTGTTGTCCACATATTAAAGCTTTGGACATGTGATTGACGCAATTCAGTGTCCGCTTATCTTTATAACGTTGCGATAAAAAGTGTATAAAAAAATACTGGGATTTTTGGCTTTATGTGAAGCACCAAATTATAGGAATCGCAGGTATAGGAAACATTATACTGTTAACATTCATGTTAACAGATGTTATCAGCAACTTAACGTTTAAACCGGGGCCATTCCACGTAGTATTAACTAGGTATATTGTTTGTTTTGCAAATATTGAGCGGATCGGTAAGGATCATAATTGATTACCGAGCTGGCATTGGCACGCTATAGAATACTAAAGCATGGAGCCATTAGCCAACTGAAGAATTTTGGGCTAAAGGCCAGGCTACGAGATTGGATTGTATGCAGTTTTTTACTGTACCACAAAATACATTTTTCGCTGGGTAGAAACTGAAACCTAACATTCCTGAAGTCAACTAATGGAACTAGCATCGATAAGCTGTCAAGCTAACGTTGAAAGGTGTCGTTTTACAGGGGATTCCACCTTAACGAGGTTTTCAGTGCATTGGCTTGGTTATGTGAAACTTTCTCCACTTACTCATGCAATGTAGCTAGTACCTATACACTTGTGTTACTACATACAGCAGTCGACTAATTAAAAGGAAACATGTTTAGATACATGTTTCCTTTTAATTAGTCGACTGCGTGCGTGCTTTCCAATGTGAGACACGCTCAGTATTTTCTACATTAAAGTTCACAGAATCGCTAATGCATTGCTAATGCCTCTATTCAAAGATATCTGGACCTATTAAATCCTGCGCTATACTTTGCGCGTTCATAATAGAATAAGGGTCGATTTGTCAATCGTTGAAACACTTAGGGCTGATTTTTCAATCGACCGATAATTTTTATTCGTCGAATAAAATTGACGTCTTACAGTTTTTGTATGGACGAACTGTCAAAAATTCAAAATTATTCTTCAAAGAAAGTTATTTGGCGTGAGATAACTTTAGGTATCGGAGGAATAATTTTGAAGTTTTGTCAGTTCTTCCATACAAAAACTGTCAGACGTCAATTTTATTCGACGAATAAAAATGATCGCGGAGAATTTTATTCGACGAATAAAAGTTATCGCGGGAACTTTTGCGGAGAAAATATATCAAATCGCCGAATTTATTATTTGTCACCGAAAAATTGACACAGAATTTGCCCTTAAGCTTTGAATTCCCAAGAAAGAGGATACAGAGCGTTTTTTTACAGCTTAATGTCAAATACAACCAGTATTTTTAAAATGACAGATTTTCATGACGGCCATTGCAATATTAGGAAACCGCTTTCCTAGGAAGCCTACACGTCATAAAAATGATGGTGTTTTTATCTATGCTCATGTTTTTAAAACACTTCAACCCATAAAATATTCGGTGGGATAAGAAAATCTGCTCCTATATCTTTGTGGTGGCACGTAAAATACATTCGTTAAATGTACCGTGAAATGGTTTGAAATAACGTAGGAGAAAGTTCTGGGTTTAAAGGTGAGTAGCATTTTGTTAGAAACGTGAAAATGGAAGTATTATATTATGCAAAAATATTTCAAAAGATTACCGAACTCTTTACCAATTGAGAGGTAAGGGACGAACAACACAATTTTTCGATTGTAAAAGACGTACCTAAGGAGAAAATACGCAAATTGCACCTAGGTACCTGTTAGCAAATTCCAATAAGATTTGTTTCTCAACCTAAAATACCTCCTACTAGCAACTGAAGCTATCGAAGCCTAACTTTATCAATTTGAAAAGTAAATCAAGATTTCAGAACAGTTTGCGCTTTAAGATCACACTCTCAAAAATCGGTCCAGTATGGATATAAACCCTTGTATTCATAAAGATTGTTTAAAGTTATTTATGTAGTGATTAGCGGCTATTTAATCATATATGTTTTACGTTTGAACGTCACTTAACTCTAAGCATCGTTTATAAATAAACCCGGTTATTATTATTAAGTGGGAAAGTAAAGTCAATGTCTTGAAAATCAACTTGTAATTATATGGCTTTTGACTACGTTGTATGCTGTGCTATGGCTGTTTTTTGTACTGTGCGTTTTTTTTTTGTGCAAAATAAAATTGTTTCTTTCTAGAGTTATTCATATTCATACCTACTACTACTTGTTTAATGGAAAAGATTAATCTGAATATGGCGAATGTGTTATGTTTTTAGAGGTATGAGGAACAGGGTGTAAACTTCACTCATACTCTATAGAAAAGAGAGGATCCTCCGACCAGACGGGTGTTGTGTCTAGCGGGCAACTGCCCTACGATTGATGTTGGGAAGTTTGTATATATGCTAATTGCGCGGTAAATTCTGCTTGCGAGATGCAGGATTTTGCGTGACGTCACTATGACGCTTTGTTCGCATGCGGCGTTGTATATACCGCTACATGTTAAATACATGTCAATAAATAAACGAAACTAATCATCACAGCAATCGCCACCGTAACAATTTAAAATATTGATGAACGTATCAGATTAATGCACTGCAGTGAGCTGAATATATTGAACCACTAGGTACAACATACATCATGCCGCATTACTACTCTTGGATACTCGTATCTGTCTACCGATGTCAAAAATTATCATTAAGTATATAAAGCCTGGGCCGACACGATAAGAATTTACTGTTCATAAAAAACCACTGGATCCAGTAACAGATACTAAGCTTTCTAAGAGTTTCTAAGCTTATGAGGCGTACCTAATTCTGTAGGGTTGTGTATAGAAGACCTCGTCAGTCGTATAAAGCACAGAGCACTTTATAATACGGGTATAGAGTGCCATCTCACGGTATTTTTATGCCAACCTGTCGCGAGTGGCGCCATCTGGAAATCTTGTTCCTAACTAACCATACTATACATACCTATACTATATATATCCTTCATTTTCATTTGATTGCTTTAGCAAATATTTCCCAGTTATAGATTGATTTATGTAAAACCATGTTTGGCAGTGTGATATTAATTTTACAGTAGTTTGAAAATAAAAACCGCTCCACATGAATTTTAACCAATCTATACGCCTGGAAAATATGCACATTTATTCTCCTAAATCGTTTTTAAAGGTTAATTTAGTTTTTAATTAAACAAGCTTGTTTTTGAATACTCAATGCATAGATTTATTTGTCTGTTATTGTTCTCGTTTACCTACTTTAGTGCACATTTTTCACTTCAAACATGTCGACAATTCTATTTACAATAATTATGTAGGAATAATATTATTAATTAATACATATTAGCAAAATAAAATATGATGGTGTTAAGAATAATAAAATATGTTGGTCAATACACATTATTTTGTCACTAAAACAATGTTATATACCTACTTAAATATAGTTAGTGCCAAATGAAGATTATAAGTCAAAATGAAATATGATGATGATGATGATATGAAATATTGGATAAACATTATTTTGTCACCAAAACCTTGTTTTGTGATCTTCACAGTTATCAACAGAAATGAAAAAAATGTCGACAGTTTCAATTAATATTATTAATAATTACATAGGTACATATAAAAATGTTGATAAGTTAAGATTACTTAAAAATATATTTATTTTTCAATTCCATATTTTTTTCGTTTATTATAATATTCTTGAGCATATTTTTTCATTTCCAACCATATTTTAAACACTTTGTGATGACACATCCACAAACGTAACCTCTTTATCCAGCTCCTTCCATTTGTTGAACATTTGGAGCATCGAACAATAACTCTTCATTTAAAAGGTTTTCTTCATTTGGAAAATCGTCATACTGTTCAACATAATTTTTTTCGTCTATCATCAAAACACTTAATTAGTAGCGTCCAAATATCGCAGAGACCGATTCAGTCGGCCTTCGCCCCGCGGATAAACTCAACGCAAGGACGGACTGACGAATCTGATGATGCTCTCTTCAAGCTTTTACGGAGGAGAAGAGCTTCAACTCAACGTATTAGCAGCAAAGAATACTATGAAGAATACAGTATAAACAATACGAAAACCACTCAGCGCACACACAAGTTGCACAACGTACCGGCCATAATGTTTCAGAAAACAATAACAACGGTTTCCACAACTTCGAATTTTGACATTTGTTTTTTTTTATAGCAGTCGATAAAATAAATCATAAAAATATATTTATCCGTAATTTAATTCTTTAAAATTAAAATAAAATAATGAAAATTTATTAGAAATTAATATAGTCATTTTCAACCATTATAAAGTCTAAGTCGTTCTGTAGAGACATCTAGTACGTCTATGTGAATTATTTGCCTTAAGTTTAAGGAACAAGATTAATAGATGGCGCACCTAAAAAAATAGCTGTGAACATGTATGGAAGTTTACCCCCCCTGGTATAAAGGTCAAACCATACTTAAAACCTTTTTGAACTTTGCTAATCTGGCGTGTGATTGGCGTTTGCAAACGTTATACCCTGTCCATTAGGTTAACCGTTTTTTGACAGCTGTCTTAGAACGTACATATTCCAGATTACATAAAAGTCAACTTTAAAATGCGTAATAAAATAAATATATAAACTGCCTTATCTTATTGAATTATCTTATTTATGTCTTCTTACAGACATTAAAGTTGTGCAAAAAATAAAAGGCCTGTTTTGACATTGACAGTTCTAGTAGTTAATAAATATTAAATTTGCAAAACACGTATTCGTTTGTATGAAACTAACAGGTGTCAAAACGCATTCTCAAATGTCAAAACCTTTTATTTTTTGACAACTTTATAATACCGTACGTGTATCAATCAATGTATTGTGTGTTGCTGCAATCACTAGTTTCATCTGTCAAAAAACGGACCTAATGGACAGGAGGGTATAGGCTTCGTCTCGTGCTGATGGTTGAAAGGCATCACTAGGATAATATATTATATAAATGCAAGATTGACAGCATAATAATAATGGATGTATATAATAGGTAGAGTATCTCAGGAATAACATAATTTTCTTTAGATACGAAAGGCGAACGTCTCATACTTTGGAAAGAAATATCTACTTTGTTCCATTATGTTCTAACGCTTGCAAGACTGCTTTTCCTCTAGAAAGGTTCTCATAATCTACGTTCATCAAAAGATGCAGAAACGCTCCGCTTCGTAATGGTTTTTCATATTTACACCACGTAGGTATATCTATATCACATTCCCCGACTTCACTCCCCAGAGGTAGGGTGCCTTTTGAAGGTTTCCCCCCGAAAAAAAAAGGTATATCTATATAGTAACATTGCTTAAACATTATCTAGATAGTGAATACAAACGAATTTTACATGGAAAATGTCAATTAACAGTTATCCAGGCAACACCTACAACTTTTTAGGCACTCGTGCTGTGTGAGCTATCCTAGCAAAATGTTGTCCGTAAAAGCGGGAAGGGTAAAATTAGAAGTGAATTAGGTATTACCGGAATCCAGAAATATTTAAAGCGCATATCTACTCCCAACATTCATGTTTGGCCATGGCCAGCAGAACAACATTTTGCTTTATGCGGATGAAACTAGAATAGGTATGGCCTGTTCCAAAAGTATCTGATGAAAATATAAACAAATTGAGGAGTTTGTGGCTAAGTAAGAGGGGCTTGTGGCAAAGTAATAAAGCCGCACGGGTCGAACGATTAGGTTAAGCTACGTTTGCCGCGGTTGGTCTGTGGATGGGTGACGATCATCACCCATCCGAGCCTCGGCAAGCACGTTAAGCCGTTGGTCCCGGCTGTCATTTGTGGATCTTTGACAGTCGTTACGGTCGTCAGTAGCCCGAAAGTCTGACAACCAGGCATACCAAGGGGTATCATTTTACCCAGTATCCACCGGGTTGTGGAGGTCAGATAGGCAGTCGCTCCATGTAAAATGGTGGTATTTAGTTGCATCCCGTTAGACTGGAAACTGACCCCAACTTAGTTGGGAAAAGGCTAGGCAGATGAAAATACAAGCTGTTGTTTTGCATCCTCGTCAAATTTCAGGAGACTGTTATGAAAGACATACCTAAATAATCAAATAAAATTATGATCCCTGGTAAATAATGAATACATACTTTTTTTTAGTTATTTAAGTTTGACAGAATTTCAGAATACACCACTTTCAAAGAACAGAATCGCGTTATGGTATTGTATAAGCGGCCGCGTTTTTATGTGTGCGTAAAAGGGCAGATGCATTGCAAAGGTACCCCTCTAGAATGGTTTCACAGCTACTTAACATTGCGGTACCAATATTGTAAAATAGGCAGTCACCAAAGCAAGTTGCTCCCTATCACGTTTGGAGTTCCGCAGGGCAGTACCCTTGGCCCAACGTTGTTTACGCTGTACATTAATGACGTAGTAAATCTCCCTCTCAGAAACGCTGAAGTGATCTCCTACGCTGACGACACAGCCATCGTGTTCCACGACACGTCATGGGACCGAGTTTATCGAATGGCGGAACAAGGCCTCTCTCAAATAGCGCAATCCTTAGACTCTAACCTACTGACACTTAACGTTAGTAAAAGTAAATACATTGCTTTCTCCAAAACTAGCTCCTCCAGTGCCTCTCAAACTATGTCCTTAAAAATACATACCTGTCCACAGACACACATTGTTCCCTCAACACTGCCACACCACCCCTGCGCATGTAAAGTCCTTGAACGAACTGACACGATCAAATACCTCGGCATAACCTTAGATAACAACTTAACTTATAAAGCCCACATCTTTGCCCTTTCCTCCAGAGTACGAAAACTAATACACGTCTTGAAAAAACTCAGGGACTGCACCCCCACCGATATTTTGCGAATGGTCTACTTCGCACTCTGCCAGTCGATCATAATGTACTGTATTTGCATTTGGGGACGCGCTGGTAAGAGTACATTTATAACGCTAGAAAGGGCGCAACGGGCACTGATCAAAGTCGCAATAAAAAAACCGTTTAGATTCTCTACAGACCTTGTATACCACGAGTTTCAAGTCCTCAGGGTAAGACAAATATTTGTACTCCAAGCAACGCTTAAATATCATGCAACATTGAAAAATCGGCCTGACTACAGGGACATAATAAACAAGCGTGTATTCAGAGTACCCATACCAAATGCCAAATCCGAACTAGCTAGACGCTGTACCTATTTTTCCCATCCCAACACGTACAATAAAGTTAACAAAATCTGCGACTTAAAAGACTGCTCAACTACCACCTGTAAAAAATTCCTAACTACAGCTCTTTTAAAATTATCATACGACGCCACCGAAGCTTTGATATAGCACCTACACACACATACACACACCCTAACAAACACGCACACACTCATACAAACACCCACACACACACCATAGTACAAGCCCTAGGATAAACCAATATTATTTTATTTTGTGTTCAGAATCGCACGAATGTTTTATTTATTTTAACACTTATCTTTTTCTTTTTGTAACTATCTAACATCCTCAAACTGTAATGTAATCTTTAGTGTTGTAAAATTGCACTCCAAGTCCAGAGCCACAAGATACAAGCGATGCTTAGTTTGTGGCTCACCGAATCCGTCACATTGTATTTTTACTTTTTTGAAGAATAAAATTTATTATTTATTATTATTATTATTATTGCGGTCTCACACAGGCCGCGTTTTAAAATGCGTATCCCACACATGCAGATTTCCGAAAATTAGACAAAAAAATATACCTTCTTATTTTATTATTGATTCGTGTCGAGAATCAGTAGCATAGATACCTCCTTGAATTTGACGAAGATGCAAAACGACACCTTGTATAAACAAATGGATCAGAAAACGTATCCAGGATGTCTATTTGTAGTTCCACTTAGGTCCAAATCAAGTGCTTTGATTTGATAATTAAACCGGAAATTCTAATTCTAAATCAACTTAAAGATTTTTTTAGAGACTGAGATGGGACCAACAAATTAACGCCATCACCTCCAGAACCTTACGTCTAATACATGTATTTAAGTCTCTTAGACAATCCGCAGACCCGAAAACACTTAAGATGGTGTACCATGCTCTATGCCAATCAGTGATTGGTTATTGCATAGTTGCATGGGGCGGTGCTACAAAGACTAGCTTCCTACGGGTGGAAAGAGCACAGAGAGCTATCCTTAAAGTCATGACCAAAAAACCTCATAGGTTTCCAACGATGGAACTGTACTCTGACTGTAAGGTACTTACGGTTCGTCAGCTTTATGTGCTTAAATCCACCCTTAGAAAGCACGCGGATCTTCCACCTCCTACTCCCAATAAACGCACGTACCTTCCGCCAAGTATCCAACACAAGACTTCATTCGCTAAACGTCAATATTATATACTAAGTACGCATATTTATAAAATAATTAACCAACACCTCAATATTATAAATCTTAATTCATACGAACTAAAATCCAAACTAACAGAATGGCTGCTGCTTAAGGACTACTCTTATACGGAGTCTTTACTTACCTATCTTGTGTAATACACCCACACCCACCACACAGACTCTCACCCATACACACATACACACACTCACACGCACACACCTTACTAATCAACACATCAACATACTAACACACACACAATTTTTTTTTTTTTTTTTCTACTCTTTGTGTTCCATACAGTAGAATGACACAGTCCACTTGTGATAAGTTTTTGTCTAATTACCCTAACCTTAGACCGCAAACTACCTCTTAAAATACAGGTATACCCTAGCTTAAGAGGTAGAGTATTACTCTTGTACAGAACTCAAAACATTAAATGTATGTACTTATCAAACTGTAAGTCAAACTCTGTATGCTTTTGGATAAATAAAGATTTATTATTATTATTATTATTATTATTATTTTTTTAAATTACAATAATATTCAAACTCAAACTCAAAGTATTTATTTCAATTAAACCAATTACAGGCACTTTTGAATTGCCAAGGGCCGACCCCTTTTCAGTCAGAAGCTAGTTGCCCATTGCAAAGCGTAGTAGGTATACCTATGGAGAAGAACGGGCAAGGAACTCCATGGACGCTCTTTTAAATAAAAATAATATGTTTACAAAGTATTGGTTACATCATTCATGTTAAAAATTATGCATGTGAGAACGATGCAGAACGTTAAAAGCGTCTGTAATGAAAAGTTAAAAAAAAAATTAAAAAAAAACAATTCAAATATTAAATTAAATTAAAATAAGCCATGGCAGAAAAGAGATGACCAGTCCCTACTGACGGCGCCCATTCACAAACATGAGGCATAGATTAGCACCGTTCAGCTCAACCATTTTGAAGGGAGCTAAATTATCCAACACACGCACGCGCCACCATCAGCGAGACATTTGAGTGAGCATGACATACTCTCAGCCGCCAGGACACATTCAAGACAATGAAAGACGTACCCAGTAAATGGTAGCTTTATAGTATGTACATAGTACTCACACATGTGATGTATAATTATACAATACTATGAGATTGAATTTATATAATGCAAAAATAGTATTTTAAAATCTTCAGCAGCTCCAACAGTATTTTCAAATGCTAATCAATTTATTTATGCGTCCTTATGGAGCAGGACCAGAGTTTAGCCAAGCATTTTTATCAGCGATGTAATCCCCCAATTTATAATATGCCTGCCTGCATAGTGTGCTTTTTATACAAGATTTAAATTTCGTTTCAATCTGTTCAATTATGTGGGGAGGTATTTTATTGTAACATTTTAAACAATACCGTCAATAAGCGTCAGTGAGTGACTTCAAATATACTCTTAACTTTAGAGGTTTAACAAGAAGAGTGAAAAGGTATTCTCGAGTTCACTCACCCGTGATTGGGTCCCGAAAGAATTTCTTAGGAAAAACTTTGAAATAATCACTTCCGCAGCGCTCCTTAGTAACTTTTTCTATAGTTAAAATTAACAAAAGTTCGACGGTAAAGGATCTGGCACGGATTAGTGAAATCATTTCAGTGTTGCCCATGTGTAACAAGCTCACTGTTCTACTAAGAAGCTTGGCACATTAAGCGCGGTTGTGCGTCGCAACGAAGGAAAGGAAGCCTCGTTTTATGTACCACTAAGCTAAACTGATGTAATTATGTACCTACTTACCTATGTACTTCTCCGGTGCCTTTGTGAAGTGACTAGGTACGAGATAATAGGGAGACCGTGTGTTCATTGTATTACGTCTCAGTGTAACAGGCTAGGATTTGTAGAACATTACATTAAACGGGAAGTCGCCTTTACATATAAAAGGACGAAAGGCGAATAAAGGCGACACACATTTACGTATACAAATTTAAGTAGACTAATCTACTTGAGCGAAAGTAAATGTGTGTTATTACGTACTGAAATTCTAGTATACTTAATCGCGAGTTATAATTTTGTATTGATTCTTTTGTATAACTGAGCTATCCACTGTTTCTGAAAATTATTTAAAGGTAAACTAGCTGCGCCCCACGGTCTCACCCGCGTAAGTTTCGATCCCGTGGGAATTTTGGGATAAAAAGTATACTATGTGTTAATCCTGGTTATAAACTATCTGTGAGCCAAATTTCATCCAAATCCGTTCAGTAGCTTTTGCGTGAAAGAGTAACAAACATCCATCCATCCATCCATCCATACAAACTTTCGCATTTATAATATTATTAATTATTAATATTAGTAGGATCAGCGGATCCACATTAAAATTTATTTCGTTGCAATGTAAACACGAAACGGTTAATCGAAAATCATTCATGATGATGGCCACTCGGGACAATTTATGAGTTAATGGCTTTCCCTTCACAATACTCTTCCCCCTTTTGAATCCAATGAATAATCTGTGGCCATAAAGGTTTGCGGAACATTTGCACAATTAATCAACCTACGTTCCTACCCAATATGCGATTTAATGGTGTTGGTTTAATGGACAATGGAAAAGTTGGTTCAAATAATAATCCGTCATCGGATTATTATTTCAATCAACTTTTAACATACATTTATGTGAATGAAAGAGTTCAACAGGCAGACGATTTTGAGAATAAATTACATGGATTGGTTTATTCAAGGCTTATCATTTTCATCGGTATGTATAAATTGTTTTATCTTGCGCTTTTACGTGTGCACATACATTTTGAAACCTCCTACGTCAATGGAACAGCGGTACCTATGTAAAGTATAAGTGCTTTTGTTAAACGTTATTCCGCCATGGGAAATAAATGTTTGTACGGACGCCAGCACATCAAGTTACTACAATCTGTCAAATTTCTTTAATAGATTTTCAACTTTATCGCTAAAGCATTACGGTTCAAGGTTGATTGGGAAAATTTGACAGTTTCGGGTAGCTTGACCTGCTGGCGTCTGTACCAAACGTTTTCGAAATTAAATACGTCAACCTCATCACATTTACAGTAGAGTGAATTAATCTGATACATTGTGTTCAACCGATTGATATAACGTCACTGTCACTCGATGGCTTTATTAAATTTTGATAAAAACAATTTGTAAATGAAAGCACCTGCCGACTGTTCTTTCAGGGAAGTACGATATGTACCTATATTAGCCCAGGATCGCAAGGGCGCGTTTCTCCCGCGGCGATTGATTTTTTCGCGCACTGGAATTTCAACGCACTGCTTATCGCCAAGAGTTGAAAATCCAACAGTGTGTTTTTTTGACTCGCTGGGATGCGCTCAGGTGGATTCTCAATGCTCGGCCCAACACCCAGAGTTGAAAATCCAGTGCGCGATAAAATCCTGCCGCGATATTTTTACATCCTACTTGTACTAGAAATATAATTATTCTTTATTTATTTATTTACTAACTACACCCCGCGGTTTCACCCGCATAAGTTTCGATCCCGTGGGAATATTGGAAATACAAGTATTCTATGTATTAATCCTGGTTATAAACTATTTGTGTGCTAAACTTCATCCAAATCTGTTCAGTAGTTTTTGCGTGATCAATCATCCATCCATACAAACTTTCGCGTTTATAATATTACGTAGTAGGATTACAATAGGGAAAACAAACGGTAGTATAGTATAGGTTACATTGTTTTCTTACCCATATTCCAGTTCTAACTTTCTTTTAGTGAGCAGAAAAATATCCCTCTATGCTTTAAG
Organism: Apamea monoglypha; assembly: GCA_911387795.2. Taxonomy (NCBI): domain Eukaryota; kingdom Metazoa; phylum Arthropoda; class Insecta; order Lepidoptera; family Noctuidae; genus Apamea; species Apamea monoglypha. The sequence goes on from OU426918.1 coordinate 11,452,538, forward strand.
CTGATAATATAATTATTCGATAATTTCGAAACATAAATAGCTCATCATCTCCCTAGCCTTTTCCCAACTATGTTGAGTTCGGCTTCCAGTCTAACCGGATGCAACAGAATACCAGTATTTTATATGGGGTGACTGCCTATCTGACCTCCACAACCCGGTTACTGGGTATTACGATATCCCGTTGTTTGGTAAGACTGGTTGTCAGACTTTCAGGCTAATGACGACCCGTAACGACTGTCAAAGATCCACGAATGACAGCCAGGACCAACGGCTTAACGTGCTTTCCGAGACACGGAGGGATTTTAGTATGTGAAGATGGTCATCCATCCACGGACCAACCGCGGCAAGCGTGGCTTAACCTGATCGATTGACCCGTGCGGCGGTTATTACTTAGCCACAAGCCCGTCACATAGATAGGTGTTATGTAACCTAGTCACTTACAACTTTTATTTTATTTTCAGATTATTGCTGAAAAGTTCAATGTTCGCCGCTCCTAGAAATATCGTTATTATAACGCGGTCATACGCTCAGAAATGGTTTTTCATTTTTTGAGGATGCTTGAAATGGGTGAAGATCTGGCTTTATGCGAGTATCGTGGTCGACTTCCATTATTTTGTATAACAAAGTCAAAAGTAACATTATTTAAAGTGTGAGAGTTTCGGTAATTTGTTTACCAACTCGTTTCCTGAAACTCGTTTAGAGACTTGATTAAAATCATTTGAAGTTACAGAGAATTACTCTTTATAAAAAGAAGAAGCTGATGCACTTAAAACAACGGTGTATTTCCTTTTTCAACTACCTACTTAATCTGATAAGCACTAAGTAACAACTACATATTTACTAAAACAATTTTCTAACCCCATATTTGCTACGAGTATCATACAAATTAGCGTCATGTCACGAGTTACTTACTTGAAATGGTACAGCGAATAATCCTATGACTATATCGGCTAAAGCTAAATTGGCGATGTAGCAGTTAGTGACGCTCTGCATTCTCCTCGACGTGGCCACGACCCACATCACAAGGAAGTTGCCAACCACGGCCAGCACCGATATCGAGCCGTACAAAAATGACAGCAACACTATCATACCGGTCGGCACGTCATACAACGTTTCTGTAACAAATACGTTATCATTAAATCTTTTGTATGTGACCTTTTCATGGGCAATTGGATCATCTAGCATTGGAATGAAGGTAAATGAAAGCTAGCTGATGTAGGTAGATCTGAAATGTAAAGAAAACATGACCATTGAGTCTGTAATAACATCGTTTGTGATCAAATGAGCCGCCAAAATATAATTACAATATATTGTATTTCTTATTGTAAGATTTTTTTCGGAATCCAGGCTTTGATTTCCTTAATATCTGAAAACAAATTTTATTTTCGTTTACTTTGTAAACGCTCAAGCTTCAACGTTTTCAAAAGATAGTCTTGCTTTATTTGGAATTACTCAACATCCAAGACGAGACAAAATCATAGACAATTAGGCATCACTTATATTTATAATTCAATTATGCAATTATTGGGGTGCATGAAAGGAGCCTCCCCGAGCGTCGTATCTACAGACCCACCATACGTCCGGCGCACCCTGGGCAATCAGCGAGTTATCCACGCTCATTGGCTAATCCTTTTACCACGATAGCAATCCAAAGTCCACTTATAAAACCGGCTTTGTGCGTAGTCTCGATTAACATCGAAGGGTTCTCACGAGACAAATCTGAAATTCTTTCTGATGTCTACCGCAAAACTCACTGCGACATTCTTTGCGTTCAAGAGACCCATCGAGATGAAACCCAAAGCCGGCAGACACATCCCTGGACTTACGCTTAGCGATAGATGCAGCACAGACCTATTATGTGCTGCATCGAACCGGTGGTCCGACCTATAAATGTCCCCTTTAAGCGCCGATTTAACTACACCAAGGCCAACTGGGAGTCGTTCACGCTGTCGATTACTCACGTCCTCCTGAATGTCTTGCCAACCCCGCAAAACTACGACCAATTTGTTGAGATTGTGTCAATAACTTCCCGAACTAGCCCAAAGGGCTGTAGGACTAGGACACAAACCAGTGGTCTACTGAGCCGGTACGAAACACTGTACCACACCCGCGACCCCTTTTCGGAGGAAACCACGCAAGCTGGAGAAGTGCTGCTATCAAAATTAGGCGAATTCAGACGGGAGAGGTGGATCAACACTGTTACTAACATCGACATGACCCATAACGGTAAAAAGGCATGCAGCACTATAAGGAAACTGACCAGCGAGCCCCCTCAACCAACCCCGCCAAGCCAAGTCACTGCTAACCAGATAGTCCAACAACTGCTTGTTAACGGTAAACCAACACGCCGTTCCAGCAAAGTTCCTAAGCTATAAAAACCCGATGGCGCTTGCGACGATATTAGCAAAGCGTTCAACCAATCTGATATCGTCTTAGCGATTAGGGGTCTTAAGTGGGGTAAATAAAGCCTCTGGACGACATCTCAGTTGAGCAAATCAAACAGCTTGGCCCAGTTGCTGTGTCGTGGTTGCTGCAACTATACAACAACTGTCTGGAATCAGCTTCAATACCCCGTCTCTGGAGAAAATCAAAGGTCATAGCAATTCCGAAGCCAGCCAACAGACGATCCAAAAAACTTTCGTCCAATATCTCTGCTCTGCCATACATACAAACTGTTTGAGAGACTGCTGCTGGACCGACTAACGAGTGTTAGTGACCCGAAGTTAATCCCAGAGCAGCTGGTTTCAGACCCATCAAGTCTTGCTGCAACCAGACCCTCAAACTTGTTCAACACATTGAGGTTGGTTTTGAGACAGGAATGGTCATAGGCACTGTTTTTGTGGACCTGTCAGCTGCCTACGATACAGTCAACCTCAATCGGTCGCTGTGGAAGGTGGAGATATTGATCAGCGATCAGAACTTTGTCCGAATACTCCGAGAACTCCTCCATAATCGTCGGTTTCAGGTACACCTTCTCTCGGAAAGAAGTCGTTGGAGAGCGCAGAAAAACGGCCTACCTCAAGGTAGTGTCCTGGCACCGCTCCTTTTTAATGTCTATACCAACGACCAACTGTCTAGCCCAAACACGTCCCGCTTCCTCTATGCAGACGACCTTGCCCTCACGTCCCAAGCTACCACCTTTGAGGAGGTTGAGGCCCACCTGTCAGACGCTCTTGATGACTTAACCACTTATTACTTCTTAAACTCACTCAAGCCCAATCCGAGCAAAACCCAGTCTGGCATATTTCATCTCCACAATAGAGAGGCGGGTCGCAAACTTAACATCGTTTGGGGTGGGGAGTCCATCGAGCACAGCAACTCCCCTAAATATCTTGGTGTTACCCTGGACACTGGACAGGTCTTTAACATTCGGCAAAAACTGCAAGAACATCAAGCAGAAGGTGCACACTCGCAACAGTCTTCTCCGTCGACTAGTCTCATCGAAGTGGGGTGCTTCGCCTGACGTTATGCGGACTACCGGACTGGCGCTATCTTTTTCTGCGGGTGAATTCGCGTGCCCCGTGTGGAGTCGTTCCGTCCATGCAAAGCTAGTGGATACAGCTTTGAATGAAAGTGAATCATCACTAGTTGCCTAAAACCGACCCCGGTACAAATGCTGTATCCACTGGCAGGAATAGCGCCACCAGTGGTTCGTAGAACGGTGGCAAGCTCCAACGAAAGAGCCAAAATGGTTTCCGACACACGACACCCTTTTCACAACAACTTCCTTGTGCCACAAAGTTTTAAAAGTTGAAACAGCTTTTTAAAGTGTGTCGTCCCACTCACTGGCGAACGATCGCAAGAAAGACTGAAGCTGTGGCGAAACTGTGCTTCCCTACCCAAACCTTTTGTCCCACCCGCTGAAAACCTCCCACCTGGACATGAGTTACCTTGGGTAACCTGGAATTCTTTAAATAGACTCTGGACCCAGGTTGGCCGAAGCAAGGAAAACCTGTCCAGGTGGAGATTCATAGACGACTCCGCCTTGGAGTGTAAGTGTGGTGCTGTTCCACAAACGATGGGACACTTAATATCGTGCCCTGCGTCTCCTGTCAGCTGCGCCTTACAGGAAATGATGGACGCTGGTGATAGTGCCAAACAAGTGGCCAAATTCTGGGCCGAGTCCATTTAGATTGCTATCGACACGCTAAGAAGAAGATTCAATTAAATCATCAAATATATTTCATACCAATACCGACAACAGCCTGTAAGCTGGTTAAGTTTAGAAGACTTTGCAATAACAAATGAAATGTGAAATTCATGAAGTGACCCTTTGACGGCTATTTCGCGAATAATTTTATAAAAGGCAATTGTGCCCAAGTTGTATTAAAACTTGACCTCTTTGTCTAACGACTGGTATGAGCACACCAAGTACAAAGTGTCACCTATCTGTTACAAAATAAAGAGATAGAGTAGAGATTCAATCGGCAGTCAATATGGGACGGTTGACGCCTGATCACGCCTGATTTATCTACCGGGCTCCCGAAATTTATAGCCACGACGATAAACGAGAAAAAACAATCATGGACTCAGGTAACATTCAGGTACGTACCGAAGGTGTCATTCGTTCCATTGTGTACTATGTACTCGTCAATGGAACTGTTCCTTGACCAGTCCGCATCGTCATCTTGTGATGAATTTGTTGTACTGTAACAAAAACAAAACACGTTATAACAAAGGAAACACTGTTTACTCATGTGAGCATTTATTTAAGTAATACTAATTAAATTAAATGACACTGAACAATTATCTATTCATAGAAACGGATTGCAATCATTATAACAATGAGATCCTTATGGCGCTGTAAAGTCCTCGCAACGTGGGGAAATTAACAGTATCAGATAATGAACAGAGACGGGAAATAACAATCCTTAAAATCGGTTTTACTTTAATATGTTGGCACTCAACGTTACATGTACATATATGTAATAGGTAACAAACGTATGGTTTTTTTTTCTTTTTAGGTATAATAGCGAATTCATTAAGGGAATTGAAGATTTTTATATGCAGCCGCATACCTACTGTCGCGCTACTTTGTTTTTTTTTTTTTCAAAATGGCGTTCACACATGAAACCAATATAAATCGATTGCTGACATGACATCAATGCAAACAGAAAACATAATAAGACGAGACCCCGTAAAGTGTCACGTTTCCGAGATATTAACGTTCAAAGTTGATCGTGACAGCCATATTTTTTTGATCTTGCGTACATCTTGTTGCTTAGATGTTTGAAATAATCACTCTGAAAGTTTAAAGTAATCAGTGTCTACAACCCAGTTACTGGGTAATACGATACTCCTTGGTAAGACTGGTTGTCAGACTTTCGGGATTCTGACTACACGTAACGACAGTCAAAGATCCATGAATGACAGCCGGGACCAACAGATTAACGTGCTTTCCAAAGCACAGAGGGTCTCTGTATGTAGAGGGTCACCCATTCACGTAGCAACAGTGGCACGCGTAGCTTAACCTGAGCTGTTATTACTTAGCCACGGGCCCTTCGAAGTGCTAAGTATCAACTTATAATGGTAATGGCTATACCGATAAGTATGGCCGTGAATGAATTGAATAAAGGATAAACTGCTCACTTATTCATCACTCTACTAAAATTGAAAGTACAGGAACTTCACATAAACAAACAAAACACACATTAACGATATATTTTAGACGCGTTTGTTATTCAAAGCAGCACAGTGGTGCTCCAGCGGCGACTTACGAGATCGTAAGTTCAAACCCAAGCAGGCCTTTTACTTTATGTAAATTATTTCATCACCACTGCTCTCGAAATGGTGAAGGAAAACATCGTTAGGAAAACGGCATGTCTTAGAACCAAAAAATCGAACACATGTGACATCTACCAACCTGCGCTGGGCCCGCGTGATGGATTATGGCCTCTCACAGAGTGGGGGCGTGTGTCCCAGCAGTGAGAGTATTATAGGCTGATTATGCTTGTTATTAAAAGTGAGAAGGCTTCTTAAATCTAAGAGGCTGTTATATGAATAAGATTAAGATGCCCCACAAAGGTATTCCATAACAGAACATTTAAACGTATACCAAACAAGAGAATTCGCAATCCTTCAATGGGATGCCATATTCGAAAATGCGGGTCAAGCCGAAAATGTATCTATACAAACTTTACGTTTAATATCTATTCCGCTTTTATACCAGGGTGGCGACAATTGATTATCTCTCAAGATTAATGCGTTAACCTTGTCTGGTTGTACAAGTGAGTGATGATGGCCATGCATATGCATAGTAGTACGTTTAATGAAACATGGACGGCCATACGATATTGGGTAGGTAAGTCTGAAATAAGCTCTCGCTCGACGGACCAATCAATTTTATTATCTTTCAAAGATGATGTAGGGATCAATCTTTATCACGTACGTCCTTTATATTTCCTGTTTTAAATCTGTGACGGGAGTTTTATTTTATTATATTCTGTTCGTTTCTCGTGTTTTTGTTCGCATAAACTTTTACCTCGCCCTGTGACCCTCTTGGGGTTAAAGTTTCGAAAAATCTTTTATTAGAGGATGTCTACGCTGTCTAAGAAACCAACAAGATATTTTTTTCGTATGTTTTATTGTTCCCAAGATGGCGTAATGAATGAGATATTGGCATTTCATTATTATTTGAGAAATAAGAAGATAAATAAATCTTATATCAGTAGCTATAAGGGGAGGGAAGGTCGAACAAAACAAATTAAGAAAATGATTTTTTCTACCTTACCATGCGAAGGCATTTAATTTCGAGTCAATCAAGCTGGTGACGGCGGCAGGCTCATCTAATAATAGGTCTGGCCAAGCGTGATAAATTGTGCTGTCTGTCATTCAAAGAACCTTTAACTATATTTAAAAATAAACTTTAATTAACTACACTTTACAGTGCTGAAAAAACAAAACCTGAAAAGAAATGAGCAACGAAATTGTGTACCAATGTCAAATCAGTTGCATCAAAACAGATTTTCATGTCGCGCATATAATCGGGCAGGATAGTATCTTAACAATAAGATCCTACAATACATATTTGTTGTCGGCAAGCCACTGATACGGCCAGGTGATAACAATGTTGTTTGTGCTACTTCTTATGTTCAGGCATGAACGACTCCCTAATGAGTCGGATAAAGGTCAATGTTACGTGTTTCAGTAGATACTTATATTTGAAGATTAAAACAACTGAAGACTGTATAACTCAGTATTCAGAGAATTTGTTTTATTTTCTTTAGGGTTTTGTCACTAAAAAGGTAGTAATTTCTTCGGACGGGATAGTTCAGACAGTCCAAACGCATTCTAGAGGACTCAACTTTGTTATACTGTTCGTTTCCATTAATTTTGAAGAAATTGCCCAGTCTGCAAGATCATCTAAAGGAAAAGTATATTCTCGAAGGATCAGAAGACGATCTAGATATTCCCTCTATTTATTTTATCTTATTGAATGTTAAACATCTGTTGAAAGACAAGTACCCGGAAAAACATTTTACATAAGAACGACATTTGCAAAATAAATGGCCTGTCTCCAAAAACCTTTTCTTATAGCATAAAAAGTAAAAGAATCCGTCCTTATGGTCCCGTGTTTCGCCCCTTCGAGCAGACACATATAAATGTATATGGAATTTTCCTCAATCCCACAAAATTAAGGCCAGCAGCTCAGGAAGTGTTTGCCTTACGATTGTCACTTAGTTTGAAAAAGCGTGAGTGGACCTAGCCTTAACGTTTTATTTGCTTGGGTTGGAAGCTAACTGGACCACTGGATCACTTAACCGAAGTCAAACGTTATAGGAGAATTAGAACTAAATGTTTGACTTCGACGTTTTTTTTTTATTGTTTACTGCTATCCTCTGGAATATGATTATTAATGGGGTAAATTTACTGAAAGTTTCTGTAAGTTATACAAATTAAGTGAACTTTTGAGATGGAGCTCTTAAGATAAAAACTAAGACTAGAGGTAGAGGATGGCTGGTAGCAGCTGGATGAGAGTTGCCGAAAATCGAGTTGAATGGCGTGCAATAGGAGAGGCCTATGTCCAGCAGTATACTGCTATAGGCTGATGATGATGAGGTAGAGAAAAAATAACAACGGAATCATCCGGCAACACCATAAATGCTAAAGCACCTTAATATTCAGTAGTAGCTTACTTTTAGCTACTAATGCTACCACAAAACCTAATAAAAAGAGTACTTACTTATCACATAAACTGCATCCTAATTGCTTAACACACTATCAATCTTAATCTGAAACATTTTGAAGGATATTGCTAATCCATTGCTTCATATGTTCGAAAAATTTGTCTGCTCAACAACGTAAATAACGCAATGAATGCTGTTGATCTGTCAAAATGAAAGCCATTGCTACTGATAATGTGTTACGCAATGAGCACGCAGTTATGGTTGACATTTCAGTAAAAAAAACAACGGTCAAGTGCGAGTCGGACTCGCCCACAGAGGGTTCCGTACAAATTTGTAGGTATGTAACTAAAAATGTACGGTTTTTGAAGTGTTTCCTTTACTTGTGCTACATGACATTGCTTCTTGTCAAATTTTGGAAGTACCCTATAGATTTTGATTCCCTTGCGAGTGTCAAAATATCCAGCATAAACGAAACATTAACGCCCGTATCTTTTGATTACGTTGACTTAGAAGTACACTCACTGCTTCAAGGGATTGCAGCCCTGAGTATTTGATATTAATTTCAACTCGATAACTCCACGCGTCCCTGAGAAAAAGGGTCTAATTTTTTAAAAAAATCCTCTAATTTCCCTACATCTTGACAAGTTTTTGGCATTTGTTTGTCGCCGAGATGAGACTGCGACTAGATTTGAACGTTTTAAATTACGAGAATTGGCCTTCAGGTCAAGCTACCCGAAACTGGCAAATGTTCCTAATCAGCCTTGAACCTTAATACTTTAACGATAAAGCTGAAAATCTATTAAAAAAAAATGACAGATTGTAGTAGTTGATGTACTGTCTGGCGTCTGTACACAAATGCGAAAGCAAATTAAAATATTTTCATCGTAAACATCAATGTTTCTGTGGTAACCACATAAGTCAAGATTTGACTTTTCAAAAATATACAAAATATCTTTCTTGGAAAATTAATGTCATAAATCAATTACAAAAATGTAATTGTGACAAGAGGCTATCAACCAAGCACTAACGCGCGACGTACACGTAACGTACAGTGCTCTTCAAAAGTTAGTTGACATTTTTCCACTTCAGCTGCGAAGCCACATTATGATATAAAATAAAAAAATAATTCTAAGGGATTACTTGATTATTTTTTTATGATAAGGTAGTTGAATTAGTCAATAAAAACGTTATACGTAGTGTGCAGTTAAACATTTAGAACTAGAAGTTTAAATCATAATGTGGTGTGGCACAGCTGAAGTGGAAAATACAACTATCCTACATTTTGGTTGTGCATCTGCATTTTGGTTTAAACTTTTATGACAAGCTCATTATGCAATACCAGCATTATGCCCAGGAATAGATATGAATAAAGTCTTATAACTTAGCAGGCATAGTCAATCAATCAATTATTTGCCCTTTTGTCCTAAAACTCATTTCTTGTACTAGTTTAATTACTGTTATTTTATTTCCTGAGTTATAATAATATATGTCGGAGTTTAGTGCGTCTCTTCGCAAAGGCCTCCTCTAACGATTTCCATTGCTTCCTGTCTTTTGCAACTCTTCTCCAGTTTGGACCAACAGTCCTATTCTGTAAAAATCTATCCGTGAAAACTTAAGTGAAGAAGTGATTGACACTATTGACAGCTCACTTCACCAAAATTTTCACGGTGTGTTTTTATGGTTTTAGAGGTATGAGGAACAGGGTGTAAAGTAAGTCCACTCAACCTCCATAGAAAAGGGAGGATCCTCCGACCAGACGGGTGTTGTGTCTGGCGGGCAATTGCCCAACGATTGATGTTGGGAAACTGCATCTATGTTAATTGCGCGGTAAACTCTGCCCGCGAGATCCAGGATTCGCGCGACGTCAGCACGACGCGTTGCTCGCATGTGGCGCTGTAGATACCGCTACATGGTTAAAGAAGTTTATTTCTCAATAAGAAATTACGAAGATTTCACATACTTGAGAACATTTTTAAAACTTAAATATACAGAGTAGAACGGCTGTTGTGAGATTGAGTTCGTCCTCCCATCTTTTACATAGTACGCATAGTACCTTTAGAGGTTTAAGGAACAGGATTTAAAGTTCACTCATCCTTCATAGAAAAGGGAGGATCCTTCGACCAGACGGGTTGTGTCTGGCGGACAATTGGCCAACGATTGATGTTGGGAAATTGTATCTATGCTAATTGCGCGGTAAACTCTGCTTGCGAGATGCAGGATTTGCGTGACGTCAGTATGACGCGTTGTTCGCATGTGGCGTTGTAGATATCGCTACATACCTAAACATAAATATTACGTGCGAAGCGAGTATTTTTAATTTTGAAATAGTTTGAAACTACAGTACGTTTACTCCGCGCGTTCGTGATAGGCCTACAGAATATCAGCAATCATTCTCTGTTCCATTTTAAGTCAAGACCTTTTACACCTGTTTTATCTATCACTTTAATTTCTTATTAATGTCTTTTTAATGTGCTGAATGTCATTATGAAGAAACAAAGTAACGACGTTACAAGGAAATACCCCCTGATATCTGTTTGTCGGTTGCTTAAATGAGCGTAAAGGCTCCCACAGACAGGCGCGACGCGATAGTACGACGTGACTTTAGTAGAACAATGCTCATAAAGTTTTCATAGAAATTGTTCTACTAGAGTCGCGTCGTCGCGCTGTCGCGTAGGACCTCTCTGCGGGCCTTTACACTTTTTTACTTTACTTTTTTTTTAAACATATTTAAGGTTCGAATAAACGATTTTACAACTAAAAATGAACTAATGAATGAAAACCATTGTATCGCAGACACCAGGAACACTCATTTAAATAACTGTCTAACAGATATCAAAGGCGCATATTTAGTAATATTGTTAATTTGTTTCTTCATAATGACATTCAGCACGTTTGCTCGAGCCTTAATAAAATTTGTCGACAGAATCATTATCTCTGATGTTCCAGTAAACGGACGTTAACAATGTTAATGGTTGACTGTACCATGTTTTCCGATTTTGAATCAAGGATTTTCAAATAATATTGTTTATGGCTTATCCGAAATATTATGTAAAGTATTTACGTAACTAGTATTTCCTTTAAACCTTAAAAGGTTATAACAACTTGACAATTGATGAAATCTGTAGAAATAGTGGGTTTAATTGATAGTGGTTTTCACTTCAACAATATACCGGTTAACAAGACGTTATGATTGTCTCGGAATTCATCGATACAGCTGGTAAAACTTACCGAACAATATAAATCTATTTCCATTTCAGACTTTAAAAGCATTAAAGTTGGCTCAACATGCCCTATATTTGTGGATGACAAAGGCACACCCACACTGTGAGCACACAACGGAAGAAACACTACAACTTCGCCTAATGAACACCGCTCAACGTTTCTTTCGGTTTTCAGTTAAACAACATGAAAATATAACCCAGATTAAAGTAAATCCACAGTAATGGAAGACTTTTTTTGGATATTATATTTAACTAGCTGCGCCCCGCGGTTTCACCCGCATAAGTTTCGACCCCGTGATAATATCTGGATAAAAAGTATATTATGTGTTTATCCTGGTTATAAACTATCTGTGTGCCAAATTTCATTCAAATCAGTTCAGTAGTTTTGGCGTGAAAGAGTAACAAACATCCATGCATCCACCCACACAAACTTTCAAGTTTATAATATTAATATTATAGTATAGTAGGATTAGTAGGATTTAATGTGCGGTGTTAATGATCGCGTTAAAAAGCAGTTATATTTTTCAGGCGTTGAAGTCGTTTAGGTCACCTACTAAACGAGCGTTGGTATTATAAACATGCTTTTTTGTCTCCTTTGTTATCTATCTATATCTTCTATACTAATACTAAAGCTGAAGAGTTTGATTTTTACGCGCTAATCTCTAAAACTATAACTATACAGCTATAGATAGACTATTTAAGATCACGCTATGACGTAGGAGCCGAGCAAAAAGAAAAAAAAGTCAGAACGATCGCCAAGCGAAAACGGAAGTGACACTGTGGGCAGGTGATGTGATGCAACGGCCACCCCGTTTCAGGTGATGTGATGCAACGGGGTGGGTCGGGGGTACAATAAATTTCACGCGGACGAATTCGCGGGCAGAAGCTAGTTAAGTTATAAATACAATTTGTAACTGAATTTTTGCTCATTATGAAAGTAGTTTGTTCAGAATCGTTTGCTGGAATTCTGTAATTTTTTAGTTTTTGATATAGCATTTTTTTTTTGTCACAAAAATAATTAAAACTACGTAAATTACAGTAAAACTTCCGCTGTGCAGTCAAAACAAACCAAAATGGACGAAGTACCAACTACGCCAGGCCCTTATAACTGTGCGACTATGTGCGTGCGTAGACTTGTAATGTGACCACAATTTTCTCCCATAACCAATGTAACTAATTTAATAAATAGAAAATGTTTTAAACATATGTAATTCAGTGTGTGTGTTGTGATTATAACATAATATTTTAATTGGAGTTGGTGGTGTGCATTAATACTCGTACCGGGACATGTTGTATATTAAAATGTGCCTTAATATTATGTTGTTTAGAGAAAATGACTGTTTACGTTATCTTGCTACAAAATATTAGCTAGGTACATTTAGATAACCAGTGGGCTTGTTATTAATATTGGGCAGTTCGAGGCCCAGTTCCGATTACATTATATCAAACAAACTACTTACTTCGTCACGTGTGCGACACATACGCACCCCTATACTTGACACACTAGCTGTCCTGTCACACACTCTTTGGCCGGACGAACTGACAAAGTACCATCAGGTACATTTATAAGTATCAGTTAACATCCGGACCTCTGACATTTACATAAAAATTAAACTTTTTTACGTCCCTTAAATATTATTCAGAAGACTCTTTCATAAAAGTTGAACAGGAGTTCAGAAGTTTTTAATGTAATTTCGCTAATCCTGAAAATCCGCTGATACGAAATAAAACTTTAGATGGAAGAGATAAAAATATTGCATGTTCAATCTACCACAATACGAATCATGTGCCTAGCCTATTCCCAAGTATGTTGAGGTCGGCTTCCAGTCTAAATGGATGCGACCAGTATTTTACATGGAGGGTAATACGATACCCGAAGACTGGTTGTCAGACTTTCGGGCTTCTGACTCCCCGTAATAATTGTCAAAGATCCACGAATGACAGCCGGGAAAAATGGCTTAACGTGCTTTCCAAGGCACGGAGGGCTCTTGGTATTTAAAGATGGTTACCCATCCATAGACCAGCCGCGGCAAGTGTAGCTTAACCTGATCGATCGACCTGTGCGGCTGTTATTATTTAGCCATTACCACAATACGAATCAGGAGTTGAATTAAAACCAGAAACGGAAAGCTGAGTGATGAGGGCGAGGCAAACATAACTACTCTAGCGATAAAAACAATTTCCTTGACATTTCCAAGGCTTCGTTTCACGTGAAATATGTTGTGTAAATAAGGAAAAAAAGCAGGAAACAATTCCGTTTTGACTTAGCCAACAACACTGATGAAGACATTTCCCGGCTCCTCTCAGTAGGAGCCGCGGTAAATAAGGTAAGGATGCTTAATCACGACTCCTCACGCAACTCGAAAGTAAATAAATTAAACCTTCGAGTACACTGATTCACGTTCTGCTACTGGCTTTATAACTATGAAGTATTACATTTTGATTAGTTATAAGCTAATTCATTATTATTTTCATTATTATCCTGCCCTTATCCTAATTTATTTGGGGTCGGCGCAGCATGTCTTATCATACTTCTCTATTAGCCACCATCTCAATAGTTACCCCCTTTCATATTACATAGAGAATTTTCAAGTTATGGAACAACAAAAGGAATGGAACGGAATGTGATACTTAACAAAGTTCAAATTCTATTGCAACCAAAAACTTATTAGGACCTTTTTGTGGTGAACAAATGATCACTCAAAAATCAACTTAGAATACATTTCACTAAGTTACATAACTGATTAAGTGCGATGGAATGTACATTATCCGAGATTATGAACACTGTTAGAGCTATATCATCTTTCACACAATTCATCCATCGTTACTTTGGTCTTCTCTGTTATAGTCAATTTTTAGGGTCTCGTACCTCAAAAAGAAAAACGGAACCCTTATAAGACCACTTCGTTGTCCGTCTGTCTGTCCGTCTGTCAAGACCCTTTTTCTCAGGGATGCGTGGAGTTATCAAGTTGAAATTATCTAATTTAATTATATTAATATCAAATACGGCTGCAATCCCGTGAAGCAGTGAGTGTACTTCTAAGTCAACGTAATCAAAAGATACGGGCGTTAATGTTTCGTTTATGCTGGATATTTTGACACTCGCAAGGGAATCAAAACTTATAGGGTACTTCCCATTGACCTATAATTATGTTTGTCAAGAAACAATGTCATGGAACACAAGTAAAGGAAAAAATCCGAAAACCGTAAATATGTAGTTATATTACAAAAAAAAAAACCCGTGATAAACTATTTAGCTTATTAAATTATTATTATTATTATTTACATACCTACAAATTTGTACGGAACCCTCGGTGCGCGAGTCCGACTCGCACTTGACCGGTTTTTTTATTAGCTATCTATACCGTCTAAAAAATGTGTGCAATCATAATTCATGTCTATTGTAGCTTTTGGATTGTGTTGTTGTGTGATGGTTTGCTGGTTCTTTCGCTTGATCATTTTTATAATAAAATCCTAGATTAGAAAAAACGACTTTGATGCTTTGGGAAACATCAATATTTTATATGTTCATAAAAATATCAACAGTTCATTAAACTATGCTGTGACCTAAATGACTCACACAACCTAAACTGAAAATGATTTATTTATTTACTTACATCAAATTTATTTCTTGTTGAATCCTGTTTACGTAAAATTGTACAGCTATCTTCGCAATACTGAGCTCCGAATTGATTTACCGATATAATTCTCTGATATATGTATATTCTCTGTTTGTCATGCATTTAAATTACCTACTCTCTTCTGTTTCATCGAGGTATTAATATTACAAATGAGGTACAGTCGCCAAAAGAGATAAGTAACCAGGGTTGTCGTTTAATTTGTAGTTTAATAAGAAACCAATGGATGTTTTCTAATGAAATGAAATCTGATGAATTAACTGTTTGTTTTCTATTAATTCAGTTAAATTTTATTCAAAAACATCCATCGGTTTATTACGAAACTTCAACTATACCTGACGACCCTGGTTACTTGTCTCCTTTGGTGACCGTACAAGTACAAAGTTTGGTGTATCATATTGTATTAAGGGAGGTTCCAACTTCGGCCTTCCATGAAACCTGATTCCATTTATAGGCTAACATAAATGACTAAAGACTTATTTACTATAGACATTAGAATAGAATAGAATAGAATATTTTTAATTCAGACCAGGGTCCATAGGGTTAGTGACAATTTTAACTTAAATTCTAGTGTTAGTAGGTTACAGACACATAAAAGTATACAATTAAATTTCGGCATGGAGCCGCATCCACCTCCGCAACATCGGGGAATCCCACCGATCTACGAATACACTGAGAATACTGTAGGTGCCGCCACGAACACGAGACATCAGGGATGCACATCTTCAGCTGGATTGTCCGAAAGGGTTACCGCTACCCCGGAACATAAAGGGCGAAGGAAGGAACATGGGTGGGTTTTAGTCAGTAAGAGTCTGACACTCCCTTCCGCTCCACCCAGAGCGGGAGGGGTCATTTGATGATCTCCCACCAGAAAAATAAAAAAGGGATGCACATCTGTTCCTAATAATAGCGGCAAAACCATCAATATTATTATCTGCAAACATCCCTGACGCACTACATCGCCACGGACGCCGCAGCAGCACTCTCAGTGCATTATTATATTGAACGCGTAGGTCGCTGTATGCCCTCTGTTTGAAGTGCCAGTGGCAGTGTCAGTGTGTGTCAGTGGTGTGAGCGACATCGATTGGACAGTTATTAGAAATATCAAATTAATTTTCGATTTGGTCCTTGTTGGTTGTACCTCGCTATTTCATGAAACCTTTGTAGTTATCTGCAAATAATTATTATAGCAATTATTGTAGCAATGTATCAGAGGGGTACCTATTCAAATTCAAATTATACTACGCATTAAGTTTGGGATATTTTCGGAGAACTCATTACTCAATACACCACAGGCTACCTAACCTACCAAATTGTCTGAACTCCCAGTCGGATTTGAGGATCGATTTGAGTCGGATTTGCCCAATTCTAAAGGAAGGCTATTTAACATCACACTAAGACCCTTAAGAGCCGAGCAGAAAGAAATAAAGTCAGAAATAACGCTAAGCTAAAACGAAGTAAAGCGCGGGCAGGCGACGCGACGCGACGGGGCGAGTCGTGGGACCAAGAAATTTCACGCAGACGAAGTCGCGGGCAGAAGCTAGTTTGGTGCATTATCTAATTACATTATCATCAATCGTCTTTATTCGACGTAGAAAATGTACCTCAATTCCTGAGCTTCCAATTGTACTAAAATACAGGTACTAAAATGTTAAATGTGAAAACCATCGCTCATACATAACATTAATATACCTATGTCATATACAAGACCAATGTTTTGTATTGTCATTTATTATTATGCATCATACGAGTAACAGTGTCTCATTTCTCATGGTACTTGTGCTGAGCCCCCAGAGAGAACATCTCAATACCATAAAAGGGTATAAATTATGTGTATCGTTTGTGTAGGTACCTACAGTAAGTGAACCGAATGGCGAATATACCTACTCTCTTCCTGTGTTGGTTTCCTGCCGTTTGATTTATTTCGTATACCTTTTAAATGGTCAAACTAGTGAGGTTTTAATAATTAATGTAATTTAGAATGTTCAGTGTTCCCAAATTTTTGTTGTTTCAACATCTTCAAATCGCACTACAACAAGAAGGACATGTCTCTTTCAGAATAAGTACGATAAGAAATTGTTAATTACCATTTTCCTATAATAATATTGAACCAAACATTGTAACTAATATACGTAGGTATATAAATACCTCTTATGTTTTTGTTTTCGAAGCAGCATATCACTTTATCCTAATCGAATTTAAACAGATGTTTAAAAGGTTTTAGTAGTTTTAGTTTCTCATAGTAATGGAACTTAACGCTTCAAATTCAAATTTAAAGCATTTATTTCAATTAAACGTTAAAGAGTCGGTCATTAGTCAGAAAGCTGAAGCTAGTTGTCTATTCCAAAACGTAGATCTCTATGGAAAAGAACGGGTAAGAAACTCCAAGGACACTCTTTTAAATCAAGTTATTACACGATTTTGGGAACATTATTCTTGTTGCTTACAAAGTTGTAAAATTGCTTAGCTGTACCTAAACATTTGTTTGTTTACATTTCAGAGTTACCGTAAAAGCTCGGAGTCATTGTTTTAATCCGGGGCCTATTCAATAAAAACCGACAGGTGACAGGTGACACCAACATTTCGACAATTTTACAAGTTTGATAATTACTTTTAGTGCTTCATGGCACAGCACATCTCGTGGAAACGTGTCAATTTTGTAATTTTTTGACAAATAAGTATATCGCATTGTCAGTTATAGTAAATAGGGTCCAGATTGCAGGTTGCAAGGTTGCAGCCCGGAGTCTAGACTTGTGCACGGTTAAGAGCAATATAGATTTGCCTCTGTATAACATCAGAGTTGGGTCTTAAACAAAACAGGTGAAATATGAGTGTAGATACATAGATACCTTTGTGTGAGTGATATGTGATTTTAGGTATTTACACTTATCAAGAAAACATACACCAGTTGGCAAATATAGCGTTCCTACTATTAAAGTAATTTAATTTTATAAAAATACTTCATGAGTCGAAATTATATCAAAATTGTAAATTAGAGACTTACAATTTTGATATAATTTCGACTGCAATATAAAAATCACAACGGAAGTTCGTCTAAATTCCTGTCCGTTCGCGAGAAACAATATGGCGTTCTCTATTTAAAATTCAGATGTGTACCGCAATGTAATCTCGATTGGGAGCCAAGTTGGCAGAGAAATCATTAACATGAAAAAAATCGTTTGAAAAACGAATTTACTACTGGACATAACTATGGTTCCAAGAGTTACATTTCCGCCTGAATTGGTGAAGAAACCTTGACCTTGCTGTTTCCAGCGCAGTACTAATCTACACTGCTTAAAAGCTGTCTGGGTATTAAGATGGAATGAAAGAAACATAATAATGATTCGGAGATCGGTTAAAATTAAAAAAGTAAGCTGCAAGGCTAGACCGTAACTTTATGTGATCTTTTTGTACGCTGAAATACCTTTTAAAATTACGTTTTTTTAAATAAAGACTAAACCTAGAATGCTTTGAATTTATAGCTATGCAAACAATTCAGTATAAAGCAGTAAGCTTAACGGTTTTCCTAAGTTTGTAACACACTTAGTAGTTACTTCATAAGCTCGTATTTTAATGGAAAATCAGGCTTGCTTTTGTCGAAATATATTTTGCAATGGATTTCAGACTAAGAAAACACGGCTCGTTATAATAAATTTAGCGAATACTTCGATAGTTGAATACTTAATACAATAAATTGAAAGGGGAATCTTAACAACATGACAATGGAGATTTCCTATCGAGATTAATAGACCTGAACAACTGCGGTCAACTGGTCCCTCACGGCTCTGCAATAAGGGACGAAGTGGGGAGTTAAAGTTCGGACATGGGTCAGATTACATTTATATATAGGTACTGGACAACTATTGTTCCACGCCCGCAATTGTAAAAGGACAGGTATTCATGTAAACAATGGCACTTATTACCCATTATATCATACACGGCACTTTAAATAATCGGGTTCCAAATTATAAAGTCATGTTTTGTGCATCTCAATAATGCGCTAATTTTAAAATAAACAGCGAAACAAATATTCCGTACAATACGATACTTTTGTAACAAAGTTTACACGTACACGCAAATTTAATTAAAATCTAAATAGGATTTAAGTGTATTGTGTATAGGAAACATTTCGGTAATTGGTTTTGTTTCATCTAGAAAACAATAGACACATTTAATTACAAAAGTTTGTGTCGTCTCTCGATGATCACGGTTTCACTCTGAGGTACATGGTCACTAAGACGATTTTGCCTTTTCATTTATTAAAAAAATATATAAATAACATAAAAAATGTACAAACTTGTGGTAGGCATATTTTTTCTATTCTATTTTCTGCGACCAACGGTTGGACGAGAGACCTAGGGGAGCCGGATTTACGAACCTCTATTAAGCTGCCTTATCTAAAGCCTTATCACCTAGTTATTTTTACTCATTGAAAGTACTTGCCTAGTGTCCATTGCGAAGAGCGACGAGGCCACAATTTGGAGCAGAATGGTGGCTGTTGATAACGCCAGTTTTCTTTGTTCTGTATTCACTAAGGCCTCCTTGACTCTCTGTGCTAACACACACGACACACAACGAGTGAACAGCTCGACGCCGCTTTACAGCGTGTTTGCAGAACGATTAGCACGCTTGTCCCCGCTCCCAAAGTTGACATTGCGCACTTACTGAATTTTTAACCTTCACGTAGAAGAAATAACTTCTGTAAACTTTGGTTGATAATTGGTATCTCTTCACTTTGATTTACACATCTGTGCTCACTTAACACAATAAAACTTATTTATCTTCACATATTATTTTACTCAGATCACATCACTTCAACTTCAAATGAGATAGTTGTAACATTAAATAAGTAAATGTTAATCACTATTATTGTTTCGTATTTATATCACCATATAGTTGTAGTAATTTTAAACTTATTAATACTGTTATTTACTTACTTATATTAGAAGAGAAAACTTAGCTATCCTATTATCTGAATGATGAATACACAAAATATTTTAAAATTGATTCGCTACCATTTTCTTACGTCACTAAAAATTACATGTATGTATTTATAAGTTTTCCGTTTAAACAGTCGCGGCGGAAAATCGCGCGAGGGAAAGTTTCAGGAGTTGGCAGCGGAAGCGGCGCGCCGCGTCGCGTATTCGAAGTCGAATGGGCGACGTTGTAGGCGCCCGGCGCGTTCCATTACACTACGTACCGACGTGTCTACCCCTGACTAGCGCTGCTCATGAAAATGTTATTTGTCAACTTAGCTTGTTGACATATTCATTAACTCGAGTACACGTAGATAGCACCAACAATGATTATACTACTAAACTGTTTGCTTGGCTAATAATAGCGGGAACAATTAAATTGAAAAATGCATTGTAGGAATGTATTAACTGAAAAATTATTATGTACTTCAGAAATAAAAAAAAAAAAAACGTTAAATGGGTATATTTTGTCAGTGACAAATTCAAAATATGAAAATTCGGTACCACTCTAAACTAAGTCGTTTCAGATTGTTCGAATAAACACATACAACAGCTAATTTAAATACGCCCCTTCGAATAAATGAATTTGATATCACGCAAATCTAATCTGTTCTTTATTTATTTTTAAACATACAGATTTATGTTGATACAGTTTCAGGACGAATTGTATTTCTACTATGTATGTTGTATGTATGTGGTATCGTCCCCAGGAGGAGCAGTGTGGTTGTTTCTGTAGTTACAAGGTAATTAATAGTTGTAACCGGTGTCTTTGATGTTAGTAAGGGATAAGGATATTAGTAAGGATGTTACTAGGTACCTACTTTAGTACCTGTTGGGGTTAGATTTTAGTGAAGATATTACGCTCCGCAGGTACTATCCACTCAACCGTCCATGGATACTAACGTAACAAACAAAAAAATGCTTCGTACACAGTTACACATCTCCAAAACACTATTAAAACTAGACCACTAGACCAACAAGGCAGTTGTATCTGAGCATGAGGTACTGGATGCGGTGCCCAGGTCGGGAAAGTGTAGTTGGGTTTAGCCACAAGAAATTTCTCAGTAACAGTCCTGAGTCTGGATCCAGACTCCGGACCGCAAGTGACTGCGACCCAATGCTCACCCCATACTGCAAGGGACAACATAACTGGCGAACTGCCTAATCGTACGGGGATTACAGGAGTGATGTTATGTATATGTATATATAAAGGTTTATTTTCACAGTAAAATAGAATTTAATAAACTAGAACGATAAAGGTATACAATTTATTGGTATACTTTATAATTAAATTGTCCCAGAGGAAACCCAGTGAGGTTTTAGTTTGATGTATAAGAAATCTTTGAAAGTAGTTAGATATTTGGCTTCTTTTTATCTCAGGTAAACAGAACTATTGACCTTGTTATCGTTGTACTGTAGAACATAGGCTTTTAGCTTGGTCATAAAATCTAGAAATTGAACTATTTTATTTCTTATCTTAACGCTTGTTATACATATAGGGCATCGACGAAACTGTAACCAATAATTCAGCACATGATTCTAGACCCCTAGCGTAGAAATTTTTTGACGGTTATCAAAAAAAAATCAGCTGTTCCATAGAAAAGTGCAGTAGGTACGCACGGCTACACATCAAGCTATACATAACCAGTATAAGCTGACTTCTGATTGTACGAAAAACCTATACAATGCGAGGTCAGCTAAAACTGGAAATGTATAGCTTGATGTGTAGCCGTGTGTACCTACGCAGTCAAATTGTATGGAACATTTTTTTTTCAGAATCGTTTCCTAAATCCATGGTAAGGTTGTGCGTCAATGTCCCTACCACCGTGTATTATTAACCCTTTTGTAAATGTAAGCATAACTAGCATCAGAAAAGTGGAGACGAACAGACTGTTGACAAAAGACTTTAATGACTGCGAAAACGATGTCTCAATAGAAACGACACATGTGTGTTTCAGAATGGAGTTAGTCCCCTCTCCTCAGTATTTTTCCAGTTTTTTATGTGATTATCTTGGACACTAAATTAAATCTTTCTGCTAACCTAATTGCGAGTTCTGTTTAACACATTACAATTGACTTTTTCTCGGTTTTTCTGATCATTTTAAACGGTCAGTTCTTCCAAATTATTCTGATGCTGACTGTTACACACGACGCCACATCAAGTTCCAGTTTAAGCTGACCTCACATTATAAAGGGTTTTTGTGAAATGAGAGCCCAGCTTATACTGGAAATGTATGAATAGCTTGATATGTCGTCCTGCGTACAAAGCCATTGAGAATTCTGCCAAAGGTAAATTTAAAGTTTATGGTCGTATTCGTGCAGATGGATAATAAAGTCCAGTCATGCTCTCGGGTTTATACATTTGCGATAGCGGCATAACTGATGTGGATAGGATTATCTGTAGTAAATTCAGAATAGCGTGACAATTTATTTCTTCTCGTTTAAGCCAGACACAGCCCTGTATTGTTTGTGAAATTTTATATGTTTGAGCCGCTTGGGGTCGAAACACTAGGGCCATGGGGTCCGAGTGCACACTTAGTATTTCGAGAAATCGCCAAGCGGTTGGTCGATCTTCACGTGACCAGAGGGCTGGTCTATTTTTGGCCAAAGAATCAGCATTGCCATACAACGTGGCAATGCTGCCAGCCTTTTGGGCACGTTTCCTAATGACAGCGATGCGGACGAATTTCTTGATGCCCTTTGATTATTTCCCCTCCTTTTTATATACTTGTACATATTATTATTTTAAGACGGTTAGCTTTTTAAATTATGTAAATATTTTGTTGATAATAAACAAACAAAAAAAGTGTTTTTCAAAGTTTAGATATCGTACCCATCTCGTCTGCAGAGTTTCGCTAGCTACGTTAATTTGACCCTTTATAATAATTTAAATAAATTCTAGAATTTATAACGCATTAATATTTATAGAAGGAATTCCAAAACAAAAGTCAAAGTAATCCTCTAAATCCATGTAATGCCTGGATAAACTTCGTAATTTAGGATTGTTAGTTCCACTAAGACTTATTTCCACGAGTTTTTCTCCCCTCACATAAAAACGAATACTGTTACAAGTTTAAACCGCGTTTCTTGCGTAGTTCGTACTTCTTAAATAAGGTTGTTCAGGTTAATGGATCTTTTAATTTCTTCTTCAGTTGTCCAAAAGTATTTGGAACTGGCTTAGCTTGGCACCACAGTAGCGGTTATTGCCCGTAGTTCGACCGCGTAGTTCTACTAGTAGGACCATGGGTATTTTTCTTTTCGGTGGTTCTATCAATCGTACCATTGTAAGGTACTTAAGTGAATAAAAGACAATATTTAACTTCCGGCTTTTGTCCTTGCTACCGCACATCTGCCTGCGCCCACCGGCGGCATGGCACGGCAAGGGATTTTAAAAATAAATACTTTTTATTCTCTTTCTTTTAAAATACATTTATTTGCGGCAAACATGACGCATAAAAAGAACATAAACACGAAAAAAATAACAAGTTGAAGGAAAACATGCGCCACATCCACGCAAAACGGCCATCACTCAGCATAATGCATAGATAGCATAATGCTAAGACCCTATACGAGACAGAGCCCCAGCGCTAGTTTTCAGCGACATCCGACGTTAACGTAATGATTCTATAACGTAAGTACACTGTCAATATCACAGCAAGGTATCGACAGTTCATTTTGGCAGACGCAGATGCTCATGTTTAATTTAGTATGATGATGAGATAATCCCGGGCTCCATGGAGCTCAGCAACTGATACCAAAAAATACTTAAACCCGTAATCAGGAAAAACCTTTTGTGTCTCTATGGGTTTTGCCAACGATAGGCACTACTGGAGGAGTAAAATTAAATTAATTTTCATCCCAATTCCTTACTATTATTATTCTGATTAATTTTACAACGGAGTTGAAGACAGTTAAGTCAATTCCTTAGGGAGATTCCACCGTTCGTTCAATCGTAAAGGTGATTACAATATTAATCTACTAACTTTCTTTTAAAATCAGTTCCCAGAAACGTTCAATACAATAAACAATTTTCCATTTAGCAATGTTATACGTTTTATAGGATACCCAACTCGGTTTGTGACAAATTGATTGGTTAGGATAGGTTAGAACTGCGACACTCCGATGCACGAGCCGCGCAGCGATGCGAACATACCGCGGCAACAGCTGGCAAATCGCTACAGCTAAACTCTGCCGAGTTCAATTTGTTTTGATTCAACGTTGTAAAAAGTTTTGAAACAACGTGTTTTCTTGAAAGGCAATTACGGTTTTACAATGTTAACCAAATGGTAGTATTTCTCGTAGGTTTTGTATTTTTGACACACCAATAAACTTTTCCACGTAAGCTATTAATAGTCTAAACGCGATTGACAAAAGAACTCCGATGCAACAAGACTACTTACGACATTCGTGAACGCAATGTGCTTACCAGGATCAGCTTAGTGTTACCAAGATTTTTCATTTTAACTGATATTTTTGTATGCACGTGTTTCTGTGACAAAGAAACCTATCTTTCTCGTCTTTTTTTTAATTAAAATTTATCCAGTTTGCCCCACCAGTCTATGCCACCAGTGGGTCCAAGTGGAATGTTCACAGTTTTGTCGTCCACTCTGTGACATTACATTGCGGCCGACGAGAATGCGTTTTTGACACCTGCCAGCTTCATAAAAACGCATACGTGTTTTGCGAATTTGATATTTATTAGCTACTAAAATTGTCGCGCTGACAGGTGTTAGGAACGCATTCTCTCGACGGCCGGGCTGTAGCAGATTTTGGTAGGGCAAATTACACTCGCATAAACGTTGAGTTCTTTTTCTCAGTAGGGCTGCTACTGTTGGATTTAATAAAATATTATGGCGAAAATAAAAACTACTTTACTTGAAAAAAAAAACAAACAGAAACCATTCGTATGAGATTAAGATGATTCTGACAAGCTTAGATAAATTATTTTGTAAGCTTGACGCTGACATATAAATAAATATGGCCGTAATCCTGTCACAATCCCAGCCTTCTTATTTCTATTTATTTCTAAGCTGCTTCAAAGTCGTTTGTCCCATTGATGGAGCAAAGAGGAACAATCCTCTTTTAGACTATACAGAAGTAAGAAAGTAATTTCCAAAGAAGACAAATTTCATTGAAATCAGTTTACTTAAGTTTTGCGAAGATTTGATAAATTTAAGTAGCAGTGGATATATTTCTCACGGTGGCTGATGAGGCCGAAGAGTTCTCGAGTGGCGACTGCGTACCGGAAGGCGCCACGTGGGTAGGCCCGCACAAAATTGACCGAGGAACAAGTGAAGGTCATGGGAATTTGTACGATGCGGGCAGCGCTGGGGCGGTCGGTCCGGTGGTGCTCGGGGAAGACGTATGTCCAGTAACCGACTATCAATTTAAATTTGCCGAGACATAATTATACTTAGTATCTCAAAACGGATACTATTACAGATTTTCCTTCAACAGGTTGGAGATAAAACGTCAAAAAAAACCGTTTTCTAAGTACATCCTGAAAATAAGTGTTAAACAGTAACACCGCTCTCCGTTTTACATCAACGTTCCTAAAAATAATTTTCATTAAAGT
Organism: Apamea monoglypha; assembly: GCA_911387795.2. Classification (NCBI taxonomy): domain Eukaryota; kingdom Metazoa; phylum Arthropoda; class Insecta; order Lepidoptera; family Noctuidae; genus Apamea; species Apamea monoglypha. Next base: position 11,478,074 of record OU426918.1, read on the forward strand.
CCAGTTATATGAAGTTGCTCTCAACGCACTTTATAATGAGCTATTTCAGAAGGGTCTCGCGTTTCCCCATTTATTACGACGCGTCGCTTGCATGATCCTCGTTCCCTGCAACAAGGGTCGCTGCATATGAGAATTACGGCATCATTTTTTGTTTCAGTTTGTTCATCGACATACAGGGTATAAAAGGACATACATAGCCGCCAACTACGCATTCTTTACATCAAACTAAGTGACATTGCACAAAAATAATTGCTGCGAAATGACTTTTATTTTTAGTGTGAAAATTTTCTGTTAGCGGTAGTGCGCAATGTAACACGCTAAACATTGTGCTTATGGGTGCATGCAACGGTACAGGGGTCGTAGGGTAAGTAAAGTTGTGTTATAACATTCAAAAGTTCCTTTTTGGCTTTGAAATAAGTAAAACAATTAATGGTGCATGTTGTGTTAGTCTGTAAGTAATTGTTGCACTTTTAAATGTATTACGAAATGATTTGTTAAATGTATTGTGTAAACAATATTGTTGGCTAACCTAAATAAATAAATTAATAAAATAAGTTGTTTTTGAAAAAAACATCAGTAAAAGTTGGAACTTTTATCTTCAATATAACCAGAAGGTTCCCAAGTATGGTCCAGTACAAAACAATGATTACAATGACGGGTACACTATTACTAGGTATCTGTTTTAAGAATTTTAGATATTTTTTACGGTATACCTTAAATGAGATACCCGAGATACAGGTTTATTCCTAGTTCAGGCAGAATCCTATGATTATATGCCTCTAGTTTAAGGCCCTAATATTGTAAATATTTATGTAGGTACACACGGCTACACATCAAGCTATACATTTCCAGTTTTAGCTGACCTCGCATTGTATATGTTTTTCGTACAATCAGAAGTCAGCTTATACTGGTTATGTATAACTTGATGTGTAGCCGTGCGTACATCAACTATTTCAATAAAAACAATTTCGATTTTAATGGAATAATTTAGACTGTAAGTCTCGAAATTCCTATAGCACACTCTAACCAATATAATCATAGCATAGATAAGGTATTCTGGCCTCCCGAATCTTATTCGAACTAAAATCTTGGCCTAATCTTTTTTACAGTCCGTTTATGCCGCAGGCTTTTTTAAGAGCCCTTCTGGGAACGGCCTAAGGCCACACCATCCTTCATTATTTTGATATTTATGGACCTCAAAATTAATCTATTAATCTAAATCTTTTGCCTACTAGCCTATTCTATACATTGTAAAATATTACTGACATTGGCGCCGATTCCCTAGTTCACAAACTAAAGTAAATTTAAGTACAGTGCATTTTTTCTTTCTATTTCATTAAAAAAGGGACAGAAGATAAATATTAGTTTAGTCCTGTCAAATTAAGATACACCATAGACAGTTTAGACGTGATTAAAAACATGACTACTAAAAATACGTCAATTTACGTCAGGCGCTCACTAATTTGACAGGACTAAACTAATATTTATCTTCTGTCCTTTTCTTAATGAAATAGAAAGAAAAAGATACACTGAACTTAAATTTAGTTTAGTGTGTGAACAAGGGAATCGGCGCCATTATTCTGCCCCACTATTGTCAAAACAGTCGTCCAGACCGTATTTTTGGCCATTGCGGCCAATCTCAACGGAACCTTCGGCTCGAGAGTTATTATAGTGCACAAGTTTGTGCACTCTCTCTTCTCTCACTCTCATAGTTCGATGGGACGGCATGTAATCCGACATGACCGGACAGACATCAGACGCAGGACCAACGGTTTAAAATGCTTTTCGAGACACGGGGGTATCACACCGCCAACTTCCAAACTCCGGGCTAAGAAATTCCTAATGGAAAAACCCATTAACACTTTGCCCGAAAAGGGAATCGAACCCAGGACCCCGCGCTCAGCAGTCGCGATCACGAGACCAACGGGGCAGTCAAAACAGTAGGTACATATCTGCTCACAACACATGAATTTATTATGTATTGTAAGTTGACATCGTTGTGCACTTACAAATCTATACAAAGCCTTCGAAGACGACAGCTTTGTCTCGCGTTTCATTGTAATAATTTAATCTTGTCTAGCAGAGGGAGCCCTTTTGAAATATGTTCATTTGTGAACCAAATAATATTCCATTAGGGTCTCGATATTAACCCTCTGAATATAGGTAACCTTAATTATTGTAATAGGTTTGAAAACGGTGATGTTTATTATGTTCTGAAATCGGATATCGCATAGAACTTAAGTTACCAATATCACAAAATACATAATAGTACAAATTTATATCTTAAAGAAATATTGCATGATCTTATGAAGAACTAGCTTTTGCTCGCGGCTTCGCCCGCGTGGTGGTCAGAAATTATTTCACGGGAACGTACTACAGGAATAAAAAGTTCTATGTCCTAACCCAGCTCGTGGTCTTCTGTATGCCAAATTGCATTCGAAGCCCGTTCAGTTGTTAGGACGTGAAAAGGTAACAGACAGTTACTTTCGCACATTTATAACACACATAATATATAGTAGTCCCTCTCGAAGAGAGGAGGCCTGAGTTCCAGCAGTGGGAACAGTATAGGCTGAATATGAATAATTATATAGTGTACATATATATATATATATATATATATATTATGGGTATCATGTCCATTCTAAGAACGCCCATTCAATAAGTTTGTAGTGAACCTAATACTTACTCTTCAGAAAAAGAAAAGTAATTTGGCATGACCTCTTCCCAATTTCGAGGGTCCTATTCAAATAAACCTATTTTCAAACTTACTAGGAGTTTTTCTATTTTTGAAGAAATCTTGGTCATTCAAAGATAGCCTACGTCGGCAGCAGATTGATCTACTAATCTGGGACTTGTATTGATTAGGTTTGCAGAAATGAAACGCTCCACAGACAGCAGAATGAATGAGCAAACAATTTTCCTAAATTGTATTATGTCCATTACACCTAGTAACTACCGAACTCTATAAATATTTTGATTAAGAAGGCCAGCCTAATGATGTACCGAATATCCATATTTTGAACAGTGTTCGTTGAAAAAGGAATGCTTAATTATTGTGTGAACTCGGCATGTAACGTAGACCAACTTCAAAAGGTCAAACAGTCTTCGCAATCAAATCAAATCAAAAATGTTTATTTGTTAGAATATGGTACAATAGACGTTACAATGTTGGTTGGTGTTGTTGGTGGTAATCCTTATAAGGGACTCAACGATGAAAGATCAACAGGACGTCTGAATCTCAAAGAGTTGACAAAATTGTATTTTTCATCTGAATGTCTAATGTTAGTAAGCTTTGATTTTTTTTTTGAGCTCTGACAGTGTTTGTAGGTATTGAAGAACTATCAAAAAATATTCCTCGGATAAAGTTATCTGGCGTTGGAAAAATCAGCCCTTAGTTTATTAATTACGTATGTGTACAAACTGTGTGCAGTAAAATAGATACAGATATGACATATACGTATTCAGTACAAAGGTACTGTTTATTTCTTAAGACATTTCTTCCAGCAGACATGCGAAAGGACAAATGAAAAACGAATATGAACGATGAATAAATATTTATTTTTCAAACTGACATGAGAATTAAGCACTTGATCGACATCCAAACAGAATTGAAGCCCCTTTCAAACAATATAATCTATATAAATATTTGTTTTATAAGCCGTCAGAGTTAGTTTATGTATGTTGTCGCTCCTTCATTTCTCCGTGTCATGATGTTTATGGGTTCCAGGGCTTGGACTTTCGCAGTCGTCAAGTAAGGGTCGACACTATAATGTGATGAGAGTTAATGTAGTTGTAGTTTAAGGGGTCATAAAGAACGGCAGTTAACACTTAATAGTCAATACAATAAGTAGCAGCATACGCCCATCGTTGTGAATAGCGGTCGTTGGGAGGCCCATATTCAGCAGTGGACGTTTACGGGGTGATAATAAAAGGTTATGATAGTCAGGACTTTAAAACTGTTATCCTGGCTGTCTGTCTGCGTGTATGACAGATTAGAGCACGCACAGGGATACAACACTATCAGGTAATTAGATAAGAAAATGTAGATGATTACACCAAGAAAGTATTTTATGAAATTCATCGTACTAAATGAGAAGTTGAAGTTTGTATGCAGATGAAGTCGCGGTCATCACCATCAGCTAGATAACGTCAGATACTTATCGTTACATGTCGCTGTGTTGCATTATAATTGTGCAATTAATTGCAACAATTGTTGCTATTAAATATATGCGCAGATAACATTAACTATGTAGTTTGTATTGCATGCTTGTATGCAGTTCCTTAGTCATAATTCCTTAAGTACTTTCGAAAAATGTCTTTGGTTAAAATAAATCCCTGATAGGATTGGAATCTACTATGCGCCCTGAATTTAATAACGGTAGTAAAAATCCCCTTAACGAAGCCGAGAGTCACTTGTTCTTTCCATTATTATGTTTTTTTTTTTGTTTTGGGCCATTCCTGGGAACTTTTGGTTACGGAGATATTGGTAAAAGTTTTAACTTTATTTGAGGTTTTTTTACGAAAAATGTTTTATATGTTATAATTTAACTTTAAATACTTCCATGATCACTGTTGGTGCATGCAACGGTACACAGAGTAACTTTGTGCAAAAATATATATAATACTTCAATAAGTACGATGTATTGAGCGCGTTACATTGAGCACTACCGTAAACAGGGAATCTTTACACCGAAAATATAAGTCGTTTCCCAGCAATTATTTTTGCACAAAGTTACTCTGTTTGATGTACGGACGCCAGCACATCAAGCTACCCAAAACTGTGAAATTTTCCCAATCAACCTTGAATCTTAATGCTTTAACGATAAAGTTGAAAATCTTTTAAAGAAATTTGACAGATTGTAGTAGCTTGATGTGCTGGCGTCTGTACATAATGCGTAGATGACGGCTTCGTGATGGATCTTTTTACATCCTTTATATCATGACAGCATAAGCGAGTTCTAATAAATAAATTGTCTGATAAAAAATGTGTTGATATCTGTAGTTTTGAAAAAAATATGTAATGTTGACAACACGGTTGGCGCAGTGGCTGAGCGATCGACTGCTGCGCTGTCGTGGGTTCGATTCTCGCACGAAACAAATATTTGGTTTGCCTATAGGTAGTTGTTCCGGGTCTGCCTGTTTGTGTATGTGAGTTTAAATGTTTGTACTTAAACGCACCCACGATACAGGAGTAATTCCTAGTGTGGGGCAAGGTATAAAAAAAATGTGCTTAAAATAATCTGTGATAACATTTATACTTAAACTATAAAAGATAATGCAATGAAACAAATGCAATCAACCTACATATATCTACCTGATACGTTAAAAGAGGTAATCATACAGGATATGAAAATACGTTTACATCAATAAATGTATTGTCCGATTGCATTATTTCAAGATAATTTGATTTTCAATGTTTTTATCGGTTGTTTGTTAGATAGACATAAAAAAATACCTTTAGGAATAAGACCCGGGGAGTGTGGGATTATACCTCACGAAAACCACTCTAGTAGTCACCATCTACACATGGAAGAACCTCTCAAAAGATCGATCCGAAACCCTACTCTGCAACGCCTGTTAGGGCACATCCTGGGAGGAGACTTTAAAGGGGTCTCCCCGAAACCTACCAAGAGTGGAAGCACGGTGCGAGGCAGTACGTGACCACTGGGTGCCGTCTTCCCTGAGGTCATTGTAAGTATCTACAGAAAAGTATCAAAATAGACAAGGAGTGACATTTTAACAGCAATAAAATCGGGTATCTATGTTATAAAAGTCACAAAATAAATGGTTTATGTAATTGGTTTTTCAATTCATTGAACAATTCTACGTCCGCAATTCCGCTATGGTTCCGCCGGCCCTACTGCACGTGGATAGCGGACGCAATCAATTCAGCTAACTGGTTAATTGTGTATCACTGATGAAATAAAAAACAGCGCAATACAACATGTGCTCAATACGAAAAGGATTATATTTTATTTCACAAAATACTAGCTCTGCTTCACACTGGAACTTTCCTCAATAAATCGTGCAAAGTAGGTATAATAAAACCACCCCAGAAAGCAGCTAATGTGGTTTGAGCGAATACTATCTAGGTTACTTACTAGGTACCTTCAAATTGATGTTGGTACTAACTCATTCTAAATAACGGTACATAATCTGATGCCACTGATGTTACGGGCGCGATGCCAGTTAGTGAATACAACATTCGTAACAGGGTTGGTTTTAAGCAACCCGTAATAATTCAGCATGTCTCATTTAGAGCTGTATTCATCATGTCACTTTATGATCGGTGACGAATACGTGATCGTCGATTTCATGTCACTTTTTGTTCGGTGACGAATAAGTGAACGTCGTGTTCATGTCACTTTTTGTCCGGTGACGAATGCGTGATTGGGCCGACAGAGTACGCCTTCTAATTGACGATCGCTTTTAGTTAGGACGCGACCTTAGGTATATACCATAATTTAGTTAGAAGTATTAATAGTACATTACAATATGGACCACTTAAATCACAGAAAGCGTGACCTAAGTGCGGGTTTAGGTCAAACAGAGCTATAATAGTATTTTATGAGTGCCTAATCCCATAAAGTAAAGTAGTCGAACTAATCTAATTACAACGCCCGACAACAAACTAAAGAAATAGATAAATATGGAAATACGTTTGTATAAAACGTATAAGTAGGGCGTAGGGTAGCCAGCCTTTCGGTATTCTATAGGATGCATTCTGGAGAGTGTGCGCGGGAATTACATGACTTAATTCCGCCATCACCGTTCCATCATCGGACAACCCGTCGCACGGCGAGTTTCCACCCTTGCGTTGTTGAAACTGCTATGATCCGGACGAAGCGTTTCGCCTCGTCTCGTTTATACCGCGAATATCGAAGGACTGGAACAATTTGCCTGCAGCGGTTTTCCCATCCGATTATAATTTAAGTGTGTTCAAGCCTAGAGTGAATAGGCTCATAATAAATTAGTGCGCTTTACCATCAACGATTGCATCACTGCTTTCCATCAGGCGGAATCGCAGTCAAACACTAGTTTATATCATTAAAAAAAAGGAAAATAAAAAAATAAAAAAACTAAGCTACCATAGACTTACAAATATACTATTCCCAGAAAATATTACAACAACAAAGACATACCACGTAAGTGTACCTTACCGCGCGGTCTTGCCAAAAATATGAAATCATAAAAATAAAAATAATAATATAAATAATAAAAATAAAAATAATGAAAATTGTTTTTTCTGGATATCAGAATCAGTTTTACACGTCATATAAAAAAAATCGAAATAGCGAAACAACCTCGGGGTCAAAAAGTCACTGTTAAAGTCCAGACATAATCTTGGTCAGATCATGTGACCATCATGTAGATTAGTGTCTTGAATGGTCTTTCAAACACTAAATTGAGAAACTAACAGTATTTTAAGAGTTATCTCCAAGACTAAGTACAGACGCCAGCACATCAAGCTACTACAAACTGTCAAATTTCTTTAATAGATTTTCAACTTTATCACTAAAGAATTAAGTTTAAGGTTGATTGGGAGTGGGCGCGTTCACTGCGGCGGCGAGCCGCCCACTACCTGAACGCGCCCCAGAAGGTGGTAGCCGTAAGGCTAATCCGGGGCTACCGCACGATCTCGCGCGAGGCGGCAAGCCTCCTTGCCGGACTGCCGCCATGGGATCTGGAGGCGATAGTCCTCGCGCGCCTGTATGAGTGGCGCGCGGAGGCACTACGCCGGGGGGAAAGTCCGCTCCCGCGGCAAATTGCTGCGGAGCGGACGGACCTCCGGCTCGATCTCATGGCGACATGGAAAGAGCGACTGTCGCAACCCAGCGCAGGGCACGCCGCGATAGCGGCGATAAGACCCCTCTTTGAGGAGTGGCTAGAGAGGCGCCACGGCGCCCTCACCTTCCGCCTGACGCAGGTCCTCACCGGACACGGAAGTTTCGGGAGGTTCCTGCACATGATCAGGCGGGAGGAAACGCCCGGGTGTCACCATTGCCAGGATCGCCCAGAGGACACGGTGGAGCACACGGTGGAGGTCTGCCCCGCTTGGGCGGAGCACCGCCGTGTCCTCGTGGAGGCGATCGGCAGCGGCGGCGGCCTCTCGCGCCCGGACCTGGTGCAAGCCATGGTCCGGAGCGAGAGGGAGTGGGAGGCAGTCGCCTCCTTCTGCGAAGCAGTCATGCTAGCGAAGGAGGTGGCGGGACGGATGAGGGAGAGAGCCTCCCGTCCCAGCCGCCGCGGAAGACGCCCCGGGCGTCGGGAGTCAAGTGAAGACTACCGGCCACCGTAGGCGCGGGCCTGCGGGCGGAGAGCAATGGGTAGCTCACCGCCCGATCAGGACCAGGCCCGTGCCGGACGGCGCGTAAGTGTTCCACGCGCGCCTCAAAGAGATGTCAGCATAACGAGGGGCCCCTCAGGGCCGAAGCCTGCCGGGGCAGCGGGATTGTCCGAAAGGGTTACCGCTACCCCGGAACATAAAGGGCGAAGGAAGGAACATGGGTGGGTTTTAGTCAGTAAGAGTCTGACACTCCCTTCCGCTCCACCCAGAGCGGGAGGAGTCATTTGATGATTTCCCATCCCAAAAAAAAAAAAAAAAGGTTGATTGGGAAAATTTGACAGTTTCGGGTAGCTTGACCTGCTGGCGTCTGTACATACGTGAGGTAGAAATGTACCTGCCCGTATTACACCTACATTTCGCTAGTTACATATGTTTCAGTCCCATGTAATAGGGGGCGAGCCTATTATCATCAACCGGGCACAAATCCAAGCTCCGGGCTGCAACTGAGAAATTCCTCATAGAAAAACCGAATACTACTTCGCCCGACTGGGTAATCGAACTCAGGACCTCACACTTGCTTGTGATTGTAACTTTACTCCTCCGCGTTTATAAAATAAAGGGGTAGAAGTTAATAGTATATCCACCCAAAACAATAGCGACGTAATTTTAACAATAGCTTTCCAAAGCCGTTCCATAGTTTGCATACCTACGGGAATATTCAGGCCGCAATTTCAAAGCATTTAATAAAATTGTGCACTGTTACATAAAGAACAAAACTACACTTCTGTAATACATGTAACAAAAGCAAGTCATTCTATTGTTGTAGTTCTCCCCTTTCGTTCGGAGTGAATAACACAATGAACATCAAATTGCTGCAAATAATTATTGCGGTAACTCTGAAGATAAAAGGTAATGATTTTGTTTATTTTTAATTCTCAACTTATTTTTTCAATTAGGTAATTATAATATTTTGATGCTGAATGGGTAAGAAAATAATTCTGATAAATGTAATAAATGCTCTTTAATTATGCAGATTGCAACTAGGATTAATGAAATCCATAATTATAAAACGTTTAGCAAACGACACAGACCTACTACTAGATACCTAAAAAATTATAAGCTTTTAATTTAAACACCAAAATATCCCTTTAATAATAATATGAAGTCCAGTAACAAAGCCTGTATTGGAAATATTCCAATATTATGTTTGTAGAAGCTTTGATGAAGCGCCTGTCTATTTACGTTGACGCAAAGTTATGCAAACGCATTAAATAACTAAATAGCTTTAATACTAAACGGCGTTTTGATATAAACCATTCTTAGATACCTATTTGATTAATTTTCTTTTCTATTTTATCTATTATGTGTACATAAATACTTAGTTTTTTTTTTAATAAATATCGATGATTTACTAATTTTATACGTAAACTATCTTTAGTAATAATTTCCCCGTCGCATCGCATCGCCTGCCCGTGTCATTACTTCGTTTTCGCTTAGCGTTCTTTCTGACTCTTTTTCTCTATGCTCAGCTCCTAAGGGCCCTAGCGTGATGTTAAATAGCCTATAGCCTTATTCAAGAATTTTGTTATCAAATTAATAAATATTCTTTCAAATCCGACTAGCAGTATTAAAATGTGAACAAAATTGCCCTTGACATCACTTGATTTCAATCAACATCTTAGAAGATATCATAATTTTAAAACAACTCCGCAACAAAATAGGTACGTTCGCGTCGGTTCAATTCACGCGCGTATGACGCGAAAGGCGGGCGAAGGGGAGCGACGTTGGCCGGCTGCGCCTGCTGCATCATGCGAGGACCCTTAGGCGACGAGCAAAAAGAATGAAAGTCAGAAAACGAAGTAATAGCGCGGGCAGGCCATGCGATGTGACGGGTAGATCGGGGGCACAAGAAATTTCACGCCGTCGAAGTCGCGAGCAAAAACTGTAATATACGATCTAACACAAAGAAGTCTATATTCTGTTTTTAATTTTCATATTCATATTTAGAAAAAACAGTTTTGTTACTGTTAGTTCTCATAAATTCACATAAATCTGACTGGAAACATACCTACCGTGCGATGTGCCACTTTCATGTATATTTTTAGTACAACCAAAGCCATCGATAGTTTCTGACACGCCTTCCGCTTCATTCATGCGTGCTGACGTGCCCTCCAAACATTGATATACGACTTTATTTTTTATACACTTTTCCCATTTCATAGAGGAGCAATACAGATGATTTATTTGAAAAAATATACAGGGTGGCACGGACTTCGACGCGCAAACTGAAACCATGAATTCAGCAACCTCCAGCGTCTCTTTTTCGACGGTTATAGTAAAAAAAAATCTGCTGTGTCATAGAAATGTACAATACCTACGCGGTAAAAATGTATGAAAGAGCAAATTTTTTTTTAAACCGGTGAGAATTTTCAGCCTCTGCATTTTTCGTCCGTTTCAGAATTAGGTATGTACTGATTCCATGGTAACCGGTTGCGTGTCGATGCATGCATTCCATGCTACCCTGTATAGGTTTTTATGTTAGGAATATCAGGTGTTCGTACCTAGGATGATGCTACAAAGTTGCCGCTTTTGTAAACTTATCGTAGTTTGTACCGAGTTTGATTTGAAATCATAATATTATAATATATAATTTATTCATCTAAAACATTATAGTACATGATGACAATTTACAGAATCGCTTATAGTGTACAAACACTACAATAAAATGGTGGGTGAGGTGCTGTATTCCTAGCTAGGTTAAAAGATAACCTGAGTGCCGGTCCCCAAGGAAAGAAACAATAATATCGTACACAAATGTCGAAATGTCGGCAAATGCTTTTACACCAGCACTCAGGCCCGTGGGGTATTTGCGTAATACACATAAAAGCCTCCTTTAATTTTGACAGTTTAGCAACGTTTGTTGTGTTATTTACGTTGTTGAGCAGATGATTTATTTAAACCTATGACATTTTTTTTTTCTGTAAGTAGATTTTTTAAGACACCTTTACACGTCAATATTTTAAAACCAGATGGCGCCGCATATCCTAGCCGACTGATCCCTGAGAGGAAATGCCGAAACATATTCAGAGAAATCTCTTTCAAAGTCTCAAGGAAGGAAGGAAGGGATCTCTTTTGAAGTCCAAACATTATATTAGGATTGTATGTAACAATGCAGGGCCATGTCTGGCACACATGAACTCGTCGTATTCGATAGTAGCCCACACATGCTCCAAACAAAATATTAATCATGGCACCTGCACCACCCGCATTCAGAAAACAGACAGTGCAAAGTACCTGGGGTAATAATAGACAGTACCCAAGCTTCAAAAATTATATCAATACTTAGCAGTAGGTTACGTAAACGTATATTTGTCTTCAAGACCCTACGACACGTAGCGGACGAGAAGCTAAGGACATCGGTGTAGGTACTTGGCTCTCGCTCAGTCCCTACTAACATACTGCATAACGTCCTGGGGTGGTGCTCCAAAAAATACTATGTTAGAGCTCGAACGAACGCAGAAAGCCATCCTGAAAGTATCTTTATTCAGACCTTTCCGATATTCAGTGGTTACGCTATATAAAGAAGCAAAGGTGCTGACTTTTCGTCAGCTGTTCATATTGCAAACGGTTATAAAACAGCATGGCCTCACTACCTTCAACCATTCACTCCCCCACAGAAGTAGACGATTCGATCCCATAGACCGCCACCACATCCGGCTCTCGACTACTACTACTCCTCCCGTCATTATTTTGCTATCTTGGCTGCTTTCTATATATAATAAAATAAATAGGATACTCCCAATTTATAGCGTCTCCAAAACTAAACGCAAAACTATACATAATAGCTGACTCGGGGAGTTAAATTAGGAAGAAAAAGAAAAACTACTTGTTGTCCCAAAATAGCCAATCTAAAACATTATAAACACGCACACCTTACCCTATACAAATATCTACTAAACATACTAACACCAAGCACCAATAATTGCAACTAATTTCCTTTTCTCTTTATTTTAGCTTTAATCCTAAAAGCCTATGAGTTTTCTAAATTCTTACCGCATTGATTATTCAAAGTACATTAACATTAAAAATGTAAGCACTACCCAAGGGTTGGAGACCTGGTGACACCTGAAAACAGACCTCACATCTAGTTTAGGCACCAGTCTCCCACAGTATAATTATTGCTGTTACGTATTTTGTATTGATACCTCTCTTGTACAGACGCCAGCATATCAAGCTACTACAATCTGTCAAATTTCTTTAATAGATTTTCAATTTTATCGCTAAAGCATTAAGGTTCATGGTTGATTGGGAAAATTTGACAGTTTCGCGTAGCTTGACCTGCTGCTGCTGGCGTCTGTACATTTATAGGTATTGTGGTGAGAAAATAAATTATTGTTATATACAAAATACTCAAAACCGCTGGACAGTTAAAAAGTCATGTATTCAATCAAGCTTGCATGGTACTCACATTCACAGTCAGTTTTCTCTTGGATTGTGAATGAAGTGTGTTACGCAATTAAGAAAGAAAGAAGAAAGAAAGAAAAATACGTTTATTGGCATTACACAAAATGAATACACCTTAAAACTAAATAGGGTGGGGGGCGGGGTGGGTGGGGTGAGGTGGGTCTTAATTAGGGTATCGGGCGTTAGTACTATTAGCTATTCTGAGGTGCCGGTTGGAAGTAGTAGTAAAATATACCTATCGATGACAGGGCTCAATACATAGACTTGTGTTAGGAGATTCCGCATCAATTTGATGAACCTTTTGAATCCTATAAGCGAGGACGCTTTCAAAAGACTCTCAATATAATGACCCGTTACAACTTTCTAAGATACTTTCTCAAGCACAGCTTTAGACTAGAAATACCCCATTAACCATTGAAATGTAAATTTAGAGGGTTTATCTCGAAATTCCTGAAAAGGTTAAAGCCGTTACGTTTACTAGTATATAAATAAGAGTAAAATTGCTTGTCAGATTACGCTACCTCGCATTACGCTGAATGTAGAAATAAGTTTTTAATAAAATTTTACCGTGTGGTTTTATACCTATTTCCATTTAAAATTAATTATCTATGACGGCTTGCAAAATATGATTATGAGTTTGCAAAGAGTATCAATATATACAGCCTTTTCAGATATTTTACCTTTGACAGCAACCTTACAACTATGAGAATAAAGATCACAATGATGCAAAAAATTAGTGGTAAAATAATTTGAGTATACTTAGAAAGTGTTTTCAGAGCTAGATTGAAATCTCCTCAGAAACGAATACGAAAATCCATGATTGCAAACGTTTCCGTACGACTGTACTAACTTATTGAGAATATTATGAAGTTCCTACACTAAACACACCGTCAAAGGAAACTTCGGGTCTCGTAAACCTTCGCAGGACGCGATTCTACGAAACATCTGAGTCAGAACTAATAGCTTAGAAAGTCCAGTTAAGCTAATTGAAACAACTAGTTCATTACCTACCTAGCCAAGCCAGTGCAGCTAACTTCTAACCGGATGCAGCTAAATACCTATTCATATTAATTTATTGGCGTGTAAAAATGTTTGTACAGACGCCAGCAGGTCAAGCTACCCCAAACTGCCAAATTTCCCCAATCAACCTTGAACCTTGATACTTTAGCACTAAAGTTGAAAATCTATTAAAGAAATTTGACAGATTGTAGTAGCTTGATGTGCTGCCGTCTGTACAACCCTACTTACAGAAATAAAATCATTTACCATTACCAGTTTTTTTCATGGAGCGACTGCCTTAACAACCCAGTTACTTGCTACCCAACTACCCAGTTACTGTTAACCGGATAACTCGATACCCCTTGGCAAGACTGGTTGTCACTCACTTTTGAGCTTGTAATTGCCCGTAATACTGTCAAAGATCTACAAATGACAGCCGGGACCAACGGCTTAACGTGCTATACGAGGAACGAAGGGGTCTTCGTATTTAATGGATGGTCATCCATCCACGGACCGACCTCGGCAAGCTTGCTTAACCTTGAAGATCGTCCCGTGCGGCTGTTATTATTTAGCCGCAATCTCTAGTTTACCATACTAAAAGTTTAGTTCATTTACCTCTCGAAATGTGAAACTCGTGAAGTAACAACCTGATTAATAGGGTGTAATTAATTACCTTCTGCTTCTTTGTTTTGTTTTCCTTTTTAAGTATAATGGCAATGATTTCAAGTAGAAATCGAAAATATACGCAACTTTTCATAAAAAAACATAAGCTATCGTCTAATATGATGTCTTTCTACATTTTATTATTTATTTAAACTTTTGGCACACATAAAACAATGCATGCATGCAATTGTGCAATTGTGCATACTATTTACTATAATATAGTAATACACACACACACAGACATACATTACATACATTTTCCCACATATTAAATTCCAACCCTCGGATCACGTCAGCTAGCTAATAAACGTGTTTAATAAAAACCAGCCAAGCGTGAGTCGTCCGACTCACACTTGGTCGGTTTTTCCCGCACAATGAAGGGTTTCGTAGTTGGAATAAGTTTATCCCAAGAACAAACTTAACATTGTCGTTGAAAAACATTTTCTGCCACACATTCTAACTGCAAATGTAAGTTGGTCGACTATAACTCGTTAGCTTGTAAAGCTAAGTTAACTTAGCTGTGATAATTTTCCTTTTAATTTCTTTATATACCTATATACTACTGCAGTGAATTTTTTCACATATCCAAAACCAACCATACACTTGACTCTAACAAAAATTAGCACTTTAAACCTGTGTAAAAATAATCTATTGATCAAAAAACAAAATTTCATATGAGTAAAGAAGAAAATTCAACTGTTGATACAACTTCATATCGACAAATGATTGGGTCGTTGTGGTATTTATCACACGCCCAGATATATTATATCCTATGCTTGAATGCTTTAAGTTAATATAATTCAAGACCGGAAATGTGAAACGAGTCTTAAGATATCTGAAGCATACTGAAAATTATACTTTAGCTTATAAGTTATAAACATTTTTTTTTTCTTTATCCTATATTGTGCCCTGCTGGGCAAAGGTCCCAAACCTCCCTGTCTTAAGCGATCTCTGGCCATGTTGGCCCTGCAAACCTGACAACAAACTGTTGCGCTATCCACTAGCGAAGCTGAATACATGTCACTATTCATTTATCCAATGTAATAAGAGGTTTGGCCCCACTCGGTCATCATATACCTGTTACCTTTTTATGTAATAATGAAAGTGCAAGTTTAATTAACTTGCAGGTACTGAAAACTATCATTCCAGATCCAAGCACATAGATACACGACACTACATTGTATGTATGTACGCGATAAAGTGAAATTGAAGTCGATTTTCATCAAGTATTATTCAGTCAAGTGCGATGGTAGCGGACTCGATGTCTAAAGAGACTCCGCAACTGAAGCTGGACTACTGCTCGATAAAAATGGGTTTATGTCCAAGGGAGGATATTGGAATATGAATATAAACCTAACCTCGTTGTTTCCGAACGATTTGCGCGCCCCTATAAAAGTATTTCTCAACGAACACTCCTCTGAGAGCGGCTAACCACAGCTCTGCTACTGTTCTTGAATTCCATTGTTTTAACCGTTTTTAATAAATTAGTTCTAAATACTTTTTATCGTTTTGTTTCATTACATTATTAATAATTCTCAAACGGACTCAATATTTTTGAACGACCTTTCCAAAGACACCCCACACCACGGGATAGACGCGAAAATGAAATCATAACCATACTTAACGTGAATAAGACGTTAGTGGACGATTTCTTAATTTTATAGTTACTTGGCAGTTTGTTATGTTTAAATTACTTATTAGCTAATAGGCTAGATTGAAATGTTAATAAAGTATCACCAATCGTATAATTATAAAGGAAAAACAAACAACTTACGTGTTATTTTTTCAAGATTTTATTTTATCACTTTTTTGGCGTGATTGACTTCCGTGCCAAATTTCAGCTTTCTAGTACTAAGATCGTCTGAACTAAGCCGCGGACAGACGGACAGACAGACATAGCAAAACTACATAATATAAGGGTTCCTTGTTGACGACTGAACCCTAAAAACGGTCCGATGGGTTACCTCTACCGTGGAGAATATTGATCGCAGGAAATGTAGCGCGAAATTATTTTCTCATTGGTAAAATAAATTCGTTTAGTGATTGCCAACCTTTGTACAGTCGATTTTTCGAAACGATGCCAATGTTGAGGCGTTATATTTATTGCCTGTCCGACGATCTACTTTATCAATAATTACTGAGAGATCCTTTCTGACGGCGACGTTTGCTTGTAACTAAGGAAGTTACAACTTTGTGTTTTTGATAACCGAAACTGAATAACCGAAACCGAACTCCATTTTGGGTATATGTTTTTGTGCAACTTCACCTTAAAGCTCAGTTTTTTTATAAAATCGTTTTGTCGATACATCGTTTTAATATTCATGCTGACAAAATTAAATAGCTTCCAGATTATACTCGTGTAAAGATTTTTATAACGCTGCAGGTGAGTCGTGTCACTTTAAAACGAGATTTACATTAAATTCTTAAGCTTATTAAAATTATTATGAAAACTGAAAAAGTTGTTTACACAAAATGAAAATTAATTATTATTAAATTAATTGAACTTTTATTGTAGTAACTGAACTTTGGGCTGCTTTAAAAAGGTTTAGGTAATCAAGCGTACTACTTAGGTACTACTTTCGGAAAAATCGTCACGATTCTGTAAAAGCTTAAAACAATTAAAGGGTACTTATATAAAAATGTATTAATTAAAACCTAATCAAAAAAGGTATTTACAAAGCAGATGTCAGTGGAAACGCCGGGAGAGGACACCTTAGGAGGACATATAGGGACATTATTGGTGATGTTCTTCAGAAAGGTCAGGTGCATAGTACTGGCAACCGTGCAATATACTACAGATTTATAGGCACGCGCCGCCGCGCGCCGGCAACCCGGCCGGTACCGCCGCAACCGCTATGTCCCTGCATTTTAAATCTGTAATATCTTCGAAAATATTCATTTGAATTACATGCTTTAAAGGGCCATATTAAGGTATATTAAATGCACAATGTATTTAAGGTACTTATTGGATAAGGGTTAATGTTGTATTGCTTAAAATCGCTTCGTAACTAAGCCATTATTTCTCATAAAAAGTAAAGGATAAAAAATGGTTATTGTGGGTTATAATAAAATAATAAATAAAAATTCATTTATTTTCTCCCACAAGATACATACGTTTCTTAAATTTAAATAAAAAATGCTAATACTTGGACGGGAGACAGGAGCCCATACTAAGTAAATAACTTGTGTCATGGGTCTCCTGGCCTCCTTATCCCGGACAGTTATCCCTAAGAGATAGACATATACTATCGTGGACTTTTTGTAGAACTTTTTAAGGTGTAAAATACTGTAGTACATTATTTTGATCTATCTCGTAGGGTTCAGTCAGCGTTTGCAAAGTAAGTGCAAAAAAAATGTGTTTATTTACGACATCACATTAGAAACTTCTAAAATTATCAGTGTTTCTCTACTATATTATGCATGTATTATACATATGAGCCTTCCTCTTGAATCACTCTATCTATTAAAAAAAACCGCATCAAAATCCGTTGCGTAGTTTAGTTTAGCAGGAAGCGACTTTGTTTTATACTATGTAGTGATACTATTCCGCTTATAATTTTTGGGTTATAAATTATCTATTACCTAGTACAATAAAAGCTAGGTACCCCATGCTCCTTAATTTGTTCAAAAACCCGTCTAGGTACCTTCTACCGATAGAATAAGAAATGATGTCTAATAAAAGCACCTTTATTACCCTATTATATTCTTTGCATAGGATCATAAAGGTGTACGTGCATAAAGCCATGCAGAGATTATAGCTCATTTGTTTTATTACAAGTGTTCCAGGCAGCTGAGCCACCATGTAGTTTGAACGCGTGTGACGTGTTCGAAATGTTTACGAGGGGTAGCCGTACACCTGAGTCGTCTCCTCCTTCGGGCGCCTGCAATCCTGATCTGCATTGGCGACAACTAGACCGACGACTAAGGGCCATTGAACAACCTGGTAAAACGGATTATTTAAAACAAAACGCAAACAAATTTAAAAACTAACCTAAACTTTTTCTTGCTAATCTTTTACCTTTTATATTTCTTCTGTAAGTATTTTCACACAAATCACCAACACGAGGATTTTGTATGTAACTAATTCATTTTTAACTTCCTTAGTAGGAACAATATAATAATACTTTGTTTAATATAGGTACCTAACCTATTAATTATGTTTGTTTGAAAATTTTAATCAAATGCAAACAATATTAATTTTCTTTTTAAGAAGGCCTTTAAAAAAGTATTTCATTTAATTGCATAAACGAAATACAGGCCCATTCCTAATAGAAATTAATACTTTTCTCATAAAACAGCTGGCCACTTTCACTTATCTCCTTTGTTATTTCTTAAATGTAACTTTTGATTAGGATTATTTCATACTTTTTATGCTTCGACTTTTATTTTACCACTAATTTTTATTTAGTTACCTACCTAGTTAGCAAAATAAAAGTTGGTTTATGGTTGGTTGGTTGAAAAGACTACAATGACCACTAGGTCATTGTAATCTTTTTGAAATTACAAAATAAATGTTCAAATACTTATTTATATAATTAACCTTATTTCACTTAGGGCTGATTTTTCAATCGAAAGATAACTTTTAAATGTGGAATTAAATTGACGTCTGTCAGTTTTTGTATGGAAGAAATGTAAAAAAATTCAAAACTATTCCTCGGATAAAATTATCTGGCGTAGGAAAAATCAGCCCTTAAAACTTTATTGTTTGAAATTGTTTTTGTTTTAAGTAAAAAAGTAACTACCCTCGTCTAACTGGCGCGGCGTTTGTTTGGTTTTAAAGTCTGTGAATGTGTTGAAAATCATTTTATTAAGTTAGCCTATCCAAAAAACTCTTCAGCGTATTACTTTATCATCTTTCTTTGAATTACTTGATGTGATCGGATGGGTACGTACTTAACAGAAAATTACTTATTAATACAATAAATCCACTTTAGCCCTGGATCGAAAGAGCTGTAAGTCATGGGGAGAGGCCTTTGCCCAGCAGTGGGATGATGCAGGCTAACAGTAACAGTAATATAATAGATTTTCTTATAAACAATTCGTAACTCGTCCTGTATTCAGCGGGATTGTCCGAAAGGGTTACCGCTACCCCGGAACATAAAGGGCGAAGGAAGGAACATGGGTGGGTTTTAGTCAGTAAGAGTCTGACACTCCCTTCCGCTCCACCCAGAGCGGGAGGGGTCATTTGATGATTTCCCATCCGGAAAAAAAAAAAGAAAAAAAATACTCGTCCTGTATTACCTATATAATTATTATGAGCAAAAGTTATGCGCCTGTTGTTGTTTGCTGATCAGAATTACATGAGTTAAACTAAAAAAGAATTCTTCAAGTCGAGTTGAGAAGACAAGAATTCTTGACATTAAATTACGAAACTAAGTCCTTTGTAGACCTTTCAAGTTTTGAGAACCTTTTTGTTCCAAGGTTTTCCCCTCAGGAAAACTTATTATCGGTTCAGCTGAAACTGATTTTATTTTCTCGTGGTTACATAATAACGTCCAGAATCGATCATTACGTTTGAGCTATGTTTTCCTCGTTCGTCTATGGATGTTGGCTATCCGTTACAAGGATCGCGATTCGTCATTCCTCCATGCTTCCGAGAGCACGTTTAACAGCCAGGCCTAGTTGTCATACGTATGTTTATGGCAGTCGTAATACTCGGACATAAGCCTGCTTAAGGCATTGACTGCAACCGCGGTCACCAGTAACCGCTAACAATAGATATTCTATTGTGTCTGTTGTCTGGCAGTCAACGTGTTAAAGTCTGGCCATAAAATATGGGAAATATTGCAATTGGGTCAAGGAAATTGCAGTCATTCCATGTAAAATAATAATATTTAGCTGACTATAGTTGTCTGCTAATGGAAGGCGTCCCTAACGTAGCTGGGAAAAGCTAAACTGACGAAATTGTATTACTTAGCAGTTAGTAATTTTGGCACGCCTACTTTTACTTTTTTATATATTTACAGACATTTTATAAAATT
Source organism: Apamea monoglypha (assembly GCA_911387795.2). Classification (NCBI taxonomy): domain Eukaryota; kingdom Metazoa; phylum Arthropoda; class Insecta; order Lepidoptera; family Noctuidae; genus Apamea; species Apamea monoglypha. Next base: position 11,498,468 of record OU426918.1, read on the forward strand.
GACTATTTTCCTAGGATACTGATGTTAAAACATTCGATTGGTTTTTTCGCAGCATGGACAATAAGCTTCGGCCAATCTCGTTGGAGGCAATGTGCGAAGAGTGCCTGTCGATGCGATTCGGCCCGACGTTCGCTTAATTGTTGGAGGGCCGGGTTCACCACTCTCACACCAGATATGATCGTTCCTGCTGACTTGGTTAATATGTGAGTAGCTATTTATTTGATATTTTTCAGTTTCTACATGAACGTTTTGATTACTGTTCACTAGAAAGAAAGAAAAATAGATTTATTTGTCACAGACACACGTGCATACAAAAAGATAATTAATTCAAATAATAAGGAAAAATAAAAACAAAATATATCTATAAGCACGAGCACAACAACAACAACAACATTACGCTAAGTTAGATCATGATATTATTTATTCATTAAGATAATCAATCTTTACTAAGATCTAGATGATATTGATAAAACTAATTATTTATTCAACGGATGCCTTTTTAAGTTTATAGTAATATGGTTTTTATTTATATTGAAAACTACATAGAAAAACTAGTAATGAGTACCTACGAAGAAATAATTAAGCTTCTACCTAGTGAATAAAAGAGATTATCATATCCCGAATATATCGGTTAAGCAATCGGTTTTCCATTAGTCACTTTTTGTGGGCTTTCAATTCAGTCGATCCAACCCTTGAAGTCACACGATAAAACCTAAACTTTACGTAGGATACAAATAAATCCACTAACTCAGAGTTCGTTAAGTGAAACTTTTCATGCGTATTGTGTACATTTAATAAATCTTCGCAACATCCTTTTACGACATGTTTTCAGGAGTTCAATTACAATTAGCGTTGACGTCTGGCCTTTAGAACATTTTCCCTTCACGTGTCTACATAAAATATTAAACAAAATAGCAGGGAAAAAATACATTAACGTGAAATCTACTTAAGGTATTGTTACGAATATCATACCTGGAGTAATTAAATTGTGTTGGAAGTCTTCCAAAGCCAATAAATTGCCTTTGTTGGTACGCTACTTGAACGTTGGAAACCGCTTGCCGTGCTGTAAATCCTGATTTGTATACATATACATAGACGCTGACAAGAGCTAAACCGCAGTCACTGTCGGACTGCATAGAAAAGAAAGAGATGCGCGATGACATAAGGCTCATTATGTATTGCAAAATATAAAGTAACTATCTGTTTACTCAAAAGTTATTTGAGTAATCCAAAATAGAGTACAAACAAGTTGTGTGTTCAATGATGATACTAAACGTATCATAATTGAACACACAACTTGTTTGTACTCTATTTTGTTATTGTTATTATTTTACCAACGTTACGTTGATAAGTGATAGGTCAAGGAAAATTTAGTTTACCGTGCATTTGTATCGACATTTTTTTCAAAAACGTGTTTTGGAAAGAACCAAGAATTTAGAATTATGTTGTATGTTTACAACAGGCCTATTTTGAGAAATCGTAATATCAGCAAGGGTGTTTTGGAAACTGAACGTTGCTCAGTAGTAAAAAATAATATGTTATACAAATTGTCTACTAGTAGGTTTTGAATTTATTTTATTAGGGACGAAAATACTCACATCCATTGCCTTACTATTTTATTGTACACCAAAAAATACATAACAAAAAAATACATTTAATACTACAAAACATACAATGGGTGGATTATTATCGTAATACTTGAAACAATAGCTACTAAAGAATTTACTTTTCGATCTCGAATCGCTTTGTTCTTCCAAGACATACGTCTAATTCTATACCTTTACCAATCTGCAGTAAGGAAAATCTAAATAGGAATCATTGCATCTGTAACACGTACGATAGAATGTTTTGTATACTACATAGGTACGAGTAGTATTTACTGGGTACATTCCTACACAGTCATTTTGCTTTTATTGAATAGGTATGTTTTGTCTGTAAAGTGAATATTGAAAGACCATCTTGAACACGCTTAAAAATAATGCTTAGTATTCACAACACATTATATAAACAATTTGTAGTATAATTTTCGAATACCAGCAATATACACATGGCCTTTGTAACGATTCCTTGACAACCTATTTACAAGGACCGTAGATATTACCATTTTCTTTTGTTTTCCACCCAACAGTATTGTGTAAACTAGAAGCCAAGATCAAGTAAATATTTTAGCTTCGCGTCGGTAAGAAGATACCTAGTTTGTATTTTTAAGTCTGCCTGTATTTATAAACCCCTAATCAAAGTTTTAAAGTGAAAATAATATTACGTAAATAAAAACTGTTTACTACCGTGGAAAAGCTACTAAATACCGCGTTCTATGAATACTGGTTTTATTATTTCTAACTATGATTTGGCTTACATTTACAAGGATAACTGAAATACCTACTGCTTGTCGCTAGGATTCCTTGTTTTTTTAACCTGCAAAAATGTTTCAGCAAAATAATGTTATACTTTACAGGGTGGTCTAAATAGTGACGACAAAAAAATTGTCCTCATGTGGGCATGAGGAATCAATTTTTTTGAAGCGGTTCCCATAAAATTTTCAAGAAATTAAAAAAAATATATAACTCGAAAACTATCAAGAATCGCGGAACATACATGGGCTATTTTCCGATACCCCTGGGCATGAGGAATCTAATTTTTTTATATCGTCGCAAACAGAGACGTCATAAAAACCAACCAACCTGTATAATTATCTTGTTTGCAATTAGCCAGTAAAGTGGGTTAGTTGCAAACAAGACATTTGGGAAGTCCGTCTTAAATCCTTTGCTTACATTGCGATGTCTGCCTTCAGCTTCCTTAGACGAGTTAGTTAACATTCTACACATAAGTTTAATATACACCATGTATCAGAAAGGTGCGATCTTTGAGTGAGTGGTACAGATCATCATACTGAACAACTTTCTCCATGGGACCATGATCGTAATCGCGAAAAAATTATCAACTGTCTCATACTAAACTTCAATACCTATATTTATGGGACGGCTGATATATTTTTCTCAACTGCGATGTCGGTACTATAGAGAAAATAGTTCAGTTTGATGGTCTGTACTACACCTTAAAATTGGACCACCCCATTCTGATACACGCTGTATAATGTAGATTGTTCTAAATCAACACAATGCCACCTTAATCATTTCCAGTGACTTGGGCACCAACAAACTGCGGACATTGCACAAGACGACGTTTAAAGGCATGCGCTCACTTGCTGAACTCGACATGTTCGACAACCATGTGGAATATCTGCCAGCTGGGATATTTGATTCGTTGGTCAATCTGAGAATACTGTGAGTACTGAGCCTTATTAAAAAAGTTAAGTTAAGATTGAAATATTTCTGGCTGCTTTATTTTTAGGGATGGGGATTTGTAAATATGTAGATATGGATGATAGAGCTGCTGACTTAGGTAGTTTGTTTAGTCTATTAGCACATCAATAAAAGGTAGTCCTTATTTCATGTTTCTTAACAAACTATTGTTTTATAATAATTGCCAAGAACAGTAGCAAAGAACATTTTAAGTATAGTGCTTTCAATCGATATGAATAAAAGGAACTTAGGTAAACATCCCAAAGAGTACGGAGAATATATTAGGAATTTTATAATTTTCCTCAAATTATTATCCTAGATAATATTTGCTCTTTATGATAATGCTTTATTATGACGAAACTATACAGGTGACATCATAAAATAATAATTACCTATAGGTACATACTACACTATATCCTATTCCAAACTTTGATAAAAATAAATCTATTTTCAGGAGACTTCAAAGAAATTACCTGGAAGAAATTGATAGACACGCATTCAGGTCAACGAAGAAGTTATTCCACGTGGATCTATCGAACAATTTCTTATATTCTCTTCCGGAAAAATTGTTCGCTAATAATTCATTTCTAGAAACCATCGATATTTCTAATAACCATATTATGTACATGCCTTCGGACAGCTTCGTCGGGCTCGAATCGTTGCAAATATTAGACTTGTCCAAAAATAAGATACAACGAATAGAAAACGGAACTTTTTCACTGAAGACACTTCAGATATTGAAACTGTCAGACAATAAAATATGTAATATCAGTGAAAGTGCTTTTGAAAGCCTCCAAGCTTTGGAAACTTTATTGTTAGAACGAAATAAGTTACAAAGCATTCCAACTCGCCTGTTTCATAATGTGGATTGTTTAACCTTACTTGATTTATCCAGTAACAATTTGATGAGTGTAAGTTTGTGCTTCTGTTTCTATTTACATAACTTTAATTATACACTTTTAAGGCAAATAAAGACTTATCTCATCTTATCTTTATAGAAAAGTTGTGAGCCTTTTGATCATTCCGTTTGAACATTTTCAGTTAACGGGCGTAGAATTTGAAAAATTGAAGCTTTTACGTACATTGGATTTGAAGGATAACGCTCTAATAGAACTTTCGGATTACACGTTTTCAAATTGCACCAACTTAGAGAAGCTCGACTTATCGAAAAATAAATTGCGATTTTTAAACGTCACCACATTCCTGGGATTGGAAAATCTCACCTCGCTTTTGTTGTCAGAAAATAAATTGTTCGAGGTTCACTTTAAAACTTTTTCGACTTTGAAAAATCTCACTACTTTGTAAGTACTTATTTGATTTAAACCCAATGATTAATAGATCATACTGTTTGAGGTTCCGTAACCAAACGCTAAAAACGAATTATAGATCAGTGGTGGCCCAGTCGTAACAACCCGACTTACGAGTTTGTAGTTTGTGGGTTCGAAGACATGTGATATCCACCGATCCACACTGGGCCCGCGTGGTGGATTACGGCCTATTCCCTCGCACAGAGAGGAGGCCTGTGACCCAGCAGTGGAAACGTTACAGACACAATAGAAGTTTTATTGTTAAGAAGGCTGTAGCCGTATAGTGCCCTTAAAAATGTCAAGAAACATAATTATTTAATTAAACATTCTATTACAGGCATTTGGACAACAACATGTTTCCTTCATTACCATCCCGCACACTGGATTACATGCCCAAACTTGCAATCGTAAAACTGTCAGGCAACCCGTGGCACTGCGACTGTCATGCATTGTATATCTCAGCGTAAGTACCTCGCATTTCAAATGCAAATGACATTATCTCCAGATGCAGGTCGCAAAGTCCATTTCCGCTGCGCTACTGCGAACGTATCGCTAACTTTGCACATGCATTCCGTCGCGTCTTACGCGAAGCCGCCTCTACAATTATTTCAGGCAATATGGAGCTCGGAATTGAAAGGAATAAGCAGGAATAAAACTAGAATGAGATTGTGGAAGAAACAGTTAGCGTTTCCTAGTCTCGTAGAATAGTCTCGCTTTGTTTTAAATATTTATCTGATTTTGACTCCATTTTCTTTTACGTTGCTATTATTATAAGTCAATTGCCTATTTATTATTTTAAAATGCGTTCTTGAGATTCGGTTTACATGGAATGTAAGTTCGTAGAACGCAGCAAGCGACCTATAAGATTATTTTTTTTTTAACATTAGGCGTTGAATTAAAATGATAAACGTAATTTTATAAAGATCTAGCTTCATTTAACTGCAAATTTAGGGTTCGGAAAAACGACGTTTTCAAAGACTTTTTCTAAGAGTCTGTAGGTAGTTAATACGAATCTTAAAGGTTACCTATATCTACAATAAACACACCAATTAAGTATAAAAAGCAATAAAGTGACTAGATTTTTGCTCCGCGTCTAACCCGCTTGATTTTGCTTTAGAAAATTCATATTTAGTTGCCAGCACCTCTGCACCTTTTGATAAATCATTGATTCATGTCGGTTTCGGTTTGTTAATCAGGCAGTCACGGAACTGTTTTATATACCTAATTATTTTGTGATAACTATCTCACCTGTATGCCATATCAAAATATTGCTTTCATTCGGTTCTTGTAGAGGTAATTGGTTATAATTATATCTCCGAGTCATAGAAATTAAATGTAGGTATATCAGTTCGATCTAAGTAATAAAAGCGATTAGATCGATATGTATCGACTTGGCTCAATGTTTTTGAAATCACCTTATTTTTTTACAGTTTGTTTGTTATAATATAAGGTGTAAAATAGAGTAAATAGTGTATTTGTATAAAAAAAGTTATTTCAATATTTTCTACACTGTCCACCGCACAGTGTAGAAAACTTGTGAAGTAACTTTTTTTTATTAATACCTAGTTTTGGTTAAAAACAATTATCAGGTCAGGGTACTTGTTTAAAGCGATTTTAATTATTTACGTCCGTTTCATTTTCAGTTAAAACATTTCAGCCATGATTTATATCATTATAATTAATACGTAGGTAGTACCTACCTTACTTTATTTTACTCGGTCTATAATTAAAAATAAAACTAATTATAAATACCCAAAAATGAACCACCTACGTTAAACAGTGCCTTAAGATCTCAGGAAACAATTTGAGTCTTTGCTTTGCATACATATTCCGCATAATTAAGCCGCGTCCAAAAATAGGATCCTGTTCCATACATCGACAAATAAAAATAATCAACTCATAATATTGCTGGCCAAGTGCGACCTACATTTCCCGTAGGCTATAATGATGTGTAAATAATTTGTGAAACAGTCCTGATCCTTTATCAACAACAGGACGGGGATAGTGCAACTATGCTTATTATTATTTATTTTTTTTATAAAAAACGTGGCCCCACACTAGGAATTTCTCCTGTATCGTGGGTGCGTTTACAAACATTAAACTCACATACACAAACAGCTCAACCTTGCGATAAGATAGCCCGCGAAATTTCAAATTTTATTAGCTTTTTTGCATTGTAAGATTGTAAGTATGTTGATCAAAATATGATTCACGGTCGTAAAAAATATGTTTTACAATCATCAATACGATTCTCTGTTAAGTCTCTTTAAACCAGGTTAATTATTGTTCACAAAGTCACTGATTTCCCTTTGATTTCCTTTCTAGCTGGGTTCGCCTGAATGAGATGAAGATATGGGACTACTCTCCGACCTGCGTGTCACCCTGGTACCTTGAAGGGCACTTTCTCAAAAAACTAAAGTTTCCTGAACTCTGTGCCGGTCAATGGGCAAGCATGGTGAATCTTTCACCTCGGTTACCCATACAACATTTATTAGCATTAAATGTGTCTGTAAATAGGAAACCTCAGGACAGTATGGAGCAAAACCATGACGTCACCACGATTGATACTTGGCATTAAACTAGCTTCATCTTTCAACTTGTTCTTTTTTCATATTGTTAACCCAATTTATATGAAAAATGTTATATGGATGCTCTTCTTTTGTATCAAAATGTTCTATTTTTATTGTATGTCTGTTTTTATTGTTTTCTATTTATAAAGTACCTATTTATTTAATATCCGTTGGATTTTACATCCAAATCTATTCGTAGATAACACCTTAGATAATTTAAGTTTATCTATGGACAACACCGGTTATATTTCCGATCATACGTAGTGTATGTCAGAAGTAGAAATAAATGTGAAGCCGGTTTATTTGAAAAGATATTACAACTTATCGTTCGATAATAACTCATATTGATCGATAATAACACATAATGATAAAAAAAATCTGAAATTATTGAAGAAGTACAATGAAAATAGGTACCTACAATGCTTGATAGTTTAGTTCCAGGATATACCTAAAATAAAGGGGTCGTGGAGCTTTCGGGACCGGGACCGCGTCCCGGATTCCACCTACAGATATAATAATTATTTTTGAGTAGTATTTTGGGACCACAAATAAAATAAACAAGGTTATGTCTTGGGACAGTACGGTCTACCAAAACATTTAGAAGTTATACAAATAAAACTATATTTTATAAAACGATAAAATATTTCTTTTATTTCAAAAATGGCTGCCTTCTATTAGAATTAAACCTAATTCATCTCTATCATGTGATCATAGACATACCCGTATTTTCTCACAGTAGCACATTTGCTATCATAAATTTCTGTTTCTGACATTAAGTATCGTAACGACTGGCTGTAGTTCTGTCCCAGCGGACTTCTATTTTATAAAAGTCCTTTGCTATATTACTCGAAAAGAATCCAAGCCAACTAAATAACATGAAAAGTGGGATTTCCCCACTTTTTTTTTTTTTTTCTGGTGGGAATTTATCAAATGACCGCTCCCGCTCTGGGTGGAGCGGAAGGGAGTGTCAGACTCTTACTGACTAAAACCCACCCATGTTCCTTCCTTCGCCCTTTATGTTCCGGGGTAGCGGTAACCCTTTCGGACAATCCCGCTGACCCGGCAGGCTTGGATTTCCCCACCTTTATAACGTTTGTAAGCTTTATAAGTCGATAAACGATATGGCGTTATCTCGCACTTAATCAAACTTATTGGATACTTCCAGATTATCATGATAACAGTGTTAGATACAAACGACAATGAGCCACAGTCATTCCGTCTAATGATTTTGTTTTGACCATCGCCGAGAAGGTACCTATCAGCCGCGTCCTAACCAAAAGCAATCGTCGCGCGAGCACGCCACCGTCGCGCACTTTTGTCTATATGAATATGACACACTCCCGCGATCAATCAAGTCACGTCATAATTACCAGAGAGCCTAATAGAAGGCCAAGTCACTATCACTTTCAAAGGGCCTCGTATTTCTACAACGACTTTCAACTGAATTGACATAAACTTTTCGGTAGCTTATGTCAATTGACTGATTGATCATGACTTTCCATCATAGATAACTATGATGGAAAGTCATGATCAATCAGTCGCTTTCTTCGCTGATAGAAATGTAATTTTTCCAGGGCCTCTTTTTTAAGCTACTGTTTGAGATTTTAATCTCACAGCAAAAAGAAGTGACTTCGCCATTGCAGATTGCCCATATTCAGAAATTAAGTACGCTGCTGTATTTTATACTTATAGCCTACATATAGATAAAAGCATCCTACTTATCACAAATACGTTTTAAGGAGTCTCCCGGAACTAATCACATTAACCATTATCGATAACGGTAATGATTAATGTGATTAGTTCCGGGAGACTCGTGAAAACGACAGTAGCGTTTTCACTTCATTCTCCTAAATACCTCAATTAAGGGATTTATTCGGTATCTCATAAAAAATTACCTGTTTTCGACAGATGCACACCCTCAGACAGAGATTTATTTTAAACAACTACTTTCTCAATCTTCTTCTATACAGGGTGTTCCAGAACTCAACGTCAAGCCGAAATGGGGCGACAGGATTGATTGTAAACATCATGAGAAAAATCAGAAAAAAAATCTATCCCATGCAGTTTGAAAATTATGGGCATTTAAGAAAAACCTAAAAATTTGGTCAATCTGTAACCATTTTTCGGTTATTGTGGTTAATTTTTATTATTTTTGTTCATTTAACGGCTGGACCGATTTGGCTATTTTTTTAATTGTTCGTAATAGTGCGAATAAGGTTTTAGAGGAAAAAATGAAAATGTTGTCCGGAAAATTTGGAAAAAATCATGAAAAAATGAAAGTAAGTACTTTTTTCTATGGGAATTGAAATTTGGACAGGGCAACGTCTGTCGGGTCAGCTAGTTTAAAATAAATTCAACAAATAAAACCAATGCACATGTTCTCTTTTATTTCGAAGACATGGCCATTTACGAAATATATATACGAATTTCTATTCGGCAATACAGTTCAAATTTATCATTTGACCCTTTTTTTTTTTTTTTTTGGGATGGGAAATCATCAAATGACTCCTCCCGCTCTGGGTGGAGCGGAAGGGAGTGTCAGACTCTTACTGACTAAAACCCACCCATGTTCCTTCCTTCGCCCTTTATGTTCCGGGGCAGCGGTAACCCTTTCGGACAATCCCGCTGCCCATCATTTGACCCTCACCTTTCGATCATGTCAATGTCCTGACAGTGAGACGTAATCAAAAAGAGACTGAGCTCAATTATCGTAGGTAATCAATTTTCTATTTATAAATCAATTAAATTATACTTCGGTACCTACAGTAAAATTGTGTTTACTTTTGACAGGACGTTAATGACAGGTAATCTCGCTATGAAAATACTTCATTTGAAATAATTATAAATTTAACCGGATTTGACAATAATTCTTTGTCATCCTTTTAAAATATATACAGGTTGGCAGAAACGCAACCTGTTACCATGGATTAAGTACATGATTCAGAAAAGCGTTGAAATGTTTCGTCGGAATTCTGGACTCATGTACTGAATCCATGGTAACAGGTTGTACGTCGATTTCCCTGCCGCCCTTTTGAACTAGATACCTACTTAAAATCACGAATGTAGCTCTTGCTTGGCACCACGCGCCGTTTCAGTGCGTCCAAAGCGCGCGTAGTATTAACAATTGTCCAATATCACACTAATATTATAAAAGCGAAAGTTTGTGAGTGAGTGTGTGTGTTTGTATGTTTGTTACTTCTTCACGCTCAAACGGCTGAACCAATTTTGATGAAATTTGGCAGTTTATAACCAGGATTAACACATAGAAAAAAAAAACTCTACTGAGTTTTTTTTATATAGTAGACTCTCGCATATGGAAGTAGCTATCACTAGGTAAAATTAGTTTACGAATCTATTTATATGCCCTGTTTGCCACAAAAAAATGCTATCATTGATAAGCAAAATGATTAATTTTTGTTTAAAGGAACATGGCAGACTTGTGCAGCTTGTATCGACGCAACTTATTCCCGAGCATTTTCAATATATTCTATATAAAAAAAATGCATATCTAAATAATGCATAGATAAAACCGATAACACTTTCGATTATCCGCGTACGTCATGTTAGTAAAATAATGAAATTCTTATTATCATTCGATAACAAAATATTTACACTGATAAAAAACGTCTTTAGCTGTTATCAATTCAAATTATTCGTTAGTCATCGTAACTATATGCAGACAACACCTTAGGAAAAAGAAAAATCCTGATAGTTTCTACGATATAGGTATTAGGTACTCGCACTCGATTGCCTGGAACCAACTTGATATGAAACTGATTTTTTTCAGAAGTTAAAATACTTAAGTAAGAATCGTCTTAGGACTCAAGTCTTCTGCTCATGAGTCAAAAACGTTCAGTGTTTTCAGCTCAGGGTACGATTCGACGACATGTTTTGATAACTTTTAGGAATCCATACCTACATACACCTACACCTACATAAAGACATACTACCTTCCATTTAATTAGCATATGAATTAATGAATATTATTCAAAACCCCGCTTACAATATATCTTACAGCAAGTTTTCAAAACTGAAACACATTAGAATAACACCGCGCTGTAAAATAAACTAGTTCAAAATCTGTTATTCTGTGTCAATAGCTTCAACCACGATATCAAGTCGCACGGAATTCAGTGAAGTTTGCGGAATACGAGATTTTCAGGAGATAAATCGAAAATCTGATGGGAAAACTACTTATTATAGAAACGCGTTTAGATTACCTACTGTGAAGTCAGATCTAATAATATGTTTGAATGAAATTTAGTTGGTATGTAGCATTATATAATAACAAAGTACAAAAAGGATTCGTTAAGAGGACCACGGCTTGGGCAAGCTGAAGACTGCTTGAATCTATTCGCTGGCAGTTGTTTTGTCCAAGTTTCTCTGGTCCGTTTGCGGAATCGTTATCGCCATTCAGGCTCCTACACACTGCGCCACCGGCGTGACTGGGCCACCGGTACATGCCTTAATTCTACATAATGTGTGGTGTGGGCCTTTGGATGTAGAGCTTCTTTGCACAATATTCTATAGTCTAATACGCTGCCCCCTTATTTCAGTGTTTTGAGATGACATACCTATAAGTGCACAGGGAGATCATAATTCAAAATTGAGTTTCTTCACAGGTAATATTTTATTTAGGCAAATAACTGGTGTATTCTTTAAACATAAAAAACAAACATTTTGTGTTACCATTAAGTATTTGTATGTATAATGGTATTGTTATCAAGTTATTTCCGCGCAGATATCAATCGTCAGATATTGTAATCATAATTAATTCATTGATACTTATCAACACTAAATTCAGTTCTTTGTGAAGTTTTTTGTGTATCTGACGTACCTTCATAATAAAGAACGCACAAACCGGATGTTAAAGTGCTCAATAGTTATTGTTTGTTAGTTGTTTTGTGTCATAAAATATCTTTTTTTGGCTTATGATACATGTTATATTTACGTTCCTACTCGGTAAGTGAAAGTGCGTGTTAATGATAAACTAAGTGATGTTATGAAAAAAAGTTACAAAAGTGAATGGTTACACCTTTTTCTATAGTTGTGTGATATTTAAGTTATGACTATATCCATGCGTATTAAACCAAAGTAAGATCATGGGGCATTGGAGACACAGGATTATATTATTTTCACTTATATTTACGGCGTGTTTCTGCTACAGTAATGGTAAGGAAAAGATTTTTATTAAGTCACGGTATCAAATTAGTGTCTTTAAATTTATTAGGGCTCATCGTCTTTGTTATAAACTTTTCAGGATGTATCGTCGAAGGTAGCTTTCCGCCTTTGCCCTCGAGTGCATGGATCAAAGATGTATATAGAGGCACGTTTTGGCAAAATCAGACTACGGATATTGAGGGTAAGCATCTGCTATCATTTTAACAAGCGAGTCACCTTCTAAATCTATTGCGTCAGAGAGAAAAAAAACTCCAGTATCCGGTCTGATACCGTATTTTGTGTAAATAACGAAAATTTTCTTTTCCTAATAAAGACTAACTAAAGCGTTAAGAGATTAGACCTGAGAGATTTTTTCAATATCCTATGTTTTTTTATTACCTCATATCTACATGTTAAAAAATAGAAGGGCATCAATCATTATGTCGTACCCAAAAATTTAAGGGGAATATTTCATTAATCCTCTAAAAACTTTCTGATCCTTTACTAACGTTCCTTTTTTTAAATTCACTGATTACTTTTACCTTTTTTGTCTTTTTATAGCTATATTTACCGTTAACGCAAGGTGTAGTAACTAAGCTTCAATCTGAGTAGGTTAGGTCGGAAATCTGACCAATAACATTGGTCGCAGATAGGGCATATAATACAAACAAACTTATTTATGCCTTAAAAGATCTTTAAAAGTAAATCATTGACAATTCACAACATCCAGACTTACTATAAAAGTATAATTATAATATTTTATGATCAGGTAATAATTAATATTTTAAATGCAAAAGTAACTCTCTGTCTGTGTGTGGAAAAGGCCATACTACTTTTTATCTTCGACAAAATAGCGGGCATCAAATAATAATGAATCATTGATCAACCAATATGTCATTTGCTTGCTTACTCATGAACGACGATGCCCGAAACCACACGAACCTGCCCGAGTGTTCCAGCCTCACCTCCGCGAGCTCACTCACCGGCTATCCGTCTATCCAGTTTATAGGATGTCCGGATATTCGCTATCCACGACCAAGTTTTTAGAAAGTCGGTGAATCAACCATAATAGAGAGACAATCCTCTCTATTATTGTAACCATTAAATAGGAATAAAAAAAAAAATAAACAGATTTCCAACAAGAATCTTTATTTCAGGAATACACACTTTCGGTTTAGGTGAATTGACAAGCAACAGACCATACATAAGCGGAGCTATCGTCAGTAATCGTTTCGAGTTGTCTACGACTGCACTTTTCGACCAGTATGAAGAAAACGAGGTTTCCCATATCATGGCAATCTCTGTGACATTCATATGTACGGGAGGCGCCGTTAGTTCTCCGCCTCTAGTAAGATTTTTTCTGTACAACTTCTTATCTTGTAAGAGTTAGGCATTACAATAATTGTTGATGACAAGCCTTGTTCTTCTCGCGCAGAATGGGGCATCAGACCATAAATAAACTAAACTAAGTTTGATTACAGCCTGATGTCCTAATCTTTTGGAAAATTAGCAATGTATCTTCAATCATTTTCCTGAATGTGCGACGTAAAAAGTACTAAATATCACAAATCCTGTAGTGCTATTCTGTAAAACATCTCACTGTGTTAACTTAGGTGAAGTGAGCTAACAATAGTGTCAATAGTGTCATCGGATGGGATGACAGTTCACTACAAGCTTACAGAATACATCAAGCTTACAGAAGACAGTTTACAGAATACATCGGCTATTTACTTTAGCGGCCAACTAATACAATTACTTGCATTATTTAAAGTTGCATTACTTAGTTCATTTACAAGGTTTTCACGGTGAGAATTTTACAGAATACATCGGCTATTTACTTTAGCGACCTACTAATACAATTACGAGTACTTGCATTATTTAAAGTTGCATTATTTACTAGGTTTACCTATCGTATCTCATCTTTATTAAATATTATTTGTTTTTAGCCAGTTATAATTAATGTGATTGATACAAACAATAACCCACCAACGTTCCTTCTGCCGCCGTCGGGTGAATTTGTTTTCACCATTGCCACGCCGGTACCGCCAGGGTTCGAAGTTACTGGTTGCTTCTACGACTTAATTGTGAGAGATATTGATCTCACGACGCAAAAAATTATCTTCGAAATTGAAGATAACCCATATTTCGAAATTGAGAAAGAAATCAAAGCAAACCCTGCTACGCCTAAAGACTTTAAAGCAATATTAAGGACAAAGACTTTTATAAGGAGTATTCCAGAACCAATGAGGTTAACCATCTTCGCTACGGTAAGCTTCACTTTTTATAATGCTCGAATTTTTTCATCATTCTCATAACAACTTATCTAGCTTCGAGCGGATAAATATCCTTATGAATTAAGGGCTGATTTCTCAATAGTCAGATAACTTTTATTTGAGGTATATTTATAGGTTATCTGATTATAAGCTACCTAACTAATGAAAAATTAACCATAAGACAACTAAATAAAAATCTGTTCTCTTTAACGATTTAGATATCGATATTTGCGGAATAACAATTAATATGCTCATTATGCTAATTTATAAATACAATTGCCCTCGCCTCATAAGTTTATTATGTTGCCATGGTTCAAAGATGTCGCGAGGACAAGTAAAACCCACAAACTTGAACAAAATTAAAATGTAAAAAAAAATATGATTATATTACTTATATTTATTTGTACTTACATATAAGACCGAATACCAGTATAATGTTAACTTTCACCAATTATTGTGCATTGTACATGCTGTTGGGATAAATAAATAAATTAGGTAGACCATCATTAGGTGGACATTATTGAATTTTGACATAATTATAAATATATAGCTAATTAGTGACCCGCCTAGTTACTTTGCTCGGGTGTTATCTACTAATGTGGCGACATGTCAAAACATCGAGATTCATGTGTTATGTATATACATAACACATGAATCTCGATGTTTTGACATGACTTTAGATGTTAAAGTAGAATGACCAAAAGTCTTACCAGTAATCATTTTCATAATTTTTTACGACATTACGCGTCGGGGATTTGATTTTTGAACAGGAATTTTAATTTAAAATAAAAAAGTGTTGATATTGTATTGTTCCCTTAACATGACGTTCCATTTCAAATGATATGATAAATATAACCTTGAATTTTAAAAATATCATGATCACGTCTTTCAAAAAACATGTAAAAAAATTATACCTTTCCGATTCTACATTAATTAAAAATAACTAGAATATAAAACAATAGAATTTTTATTTAAACGATTATCATTTTTTTAGAGCAATAATGGCAATTCGCTTATGACATGTCAAACAAAATAAAGTACACAGTGATTAGGTTATTTTTTTTTTTTTAATCTCCGATACCCGGGTTTTGTTTACAAAAAAACAACTTTTGTAGGAGTTAATATGATAAGTGTAGTCTATAAAAACCAAAGTTCAACTTTGATGCAGCATGGTACGAGATTCCATACATCCATGGACATTGTCCTTTGCTTCATTAGTCTAGTAGTCGCAGGCGCTGCTACTGAGCATGAGGTCCTGGATGCGATTCCCAGGTTGGGCAAGGTGTTATTGGGTTTTTCATCTGGAATTTCTCAGTAATAGCCCGGAATCTGGATTTGTGCCCGGCTTATGGCAATAGGCTCGCCCCCTATTACATAGGACTTGAACATAACTTGCGAAATATGGGTGTATACTATAGGTTACACCTCTGCCTAACCTTTAGGGGAAACATACTTAGCGTGATTTTTTGTTATCATATATTTAATTTGACTTTTTTTAATTATCAATGTATCTCAAACTGACGGCAAAAACCACATCCGAATCCATTGTGCAGTTTAGAAGAACTAAGTGGTCACACAGACCGATACGAAAACCGTATTTTACGTTATACGATTAAGGGCTGATTTTTCAATCGTCAGATAACTTTTATTAGAGGAATAAAATTGACGTTTGACAGTTTTTGTATGAAATAACTGTCAAAATTTCAAAATTATTCCTCGAATAAAGTTATCAGATGATTGAAAAATCAGCCCTTAATAGTATAATTTTCGTTGTGATTAATGAGCTGAGTTTTTCGTCTTAAAGCATTGTCCTTTGACCTTGTCACTTTTTCATCAATTCATAACCTTCAATAATTATTAATTTGATAATATTTCGTCGCAGATGAGCCTGCAATATTTTTCAATTCGATATACTTAATGTTCTTTATGTTGATATCCGAATGGACTTACATACATACCCCACTGTAATACAGTATCAATTAGTACTGGGGGTATTGTGACTATTACTGGCGGCCTTAAACAAGGTGTCGTTTTGCATCCTCGTCAAGTTCAAAGAGGTAACTATGCTACTGATTCTCGACACGAATCAATAATAAAATAAGTAGGTTTTTTTCTTTCTAGTTTTCGGAAATCGGCATGTGTGGGACAAACATTTTAAAACGCGGCCTGTGTGAGACCGCACTGTAACTGCCCTTTTACACATACATAAAAACGCGGCCGCTTATACGATACCATAACGCGATTCTGTTCTTTGAAAGTGGTGTATTCTGAAATACTGTCAAACTTAAATAACTAAAAAACCAAGTATGTATTCATTATTTACCAGGGATCGTAATTTTATTTGATTATTTATGTCTTTCATAACAGCCGCCTGAAATTAGACGAGGATACAAAACAACAGCTTGTACCTAGTCGTGCCATAAATATTGTCACGAAGAAAAAAAATTTTTTTTTATTGCAAATAATATTTATTACTTTTACAGGTGTTAGTTTAATACATAAATATAAAACAATTTAAAATATAAAAAGCTTATTCGAAGTGGTCTCCATTGGCTGCAATACATTCCTTTAAACTTTGAGGCCGGTTATCAATAGAAGCACGCACTCTTTCCATGGGAAAGTTCTTCACTGCCAATCGTATGGATTCTTTTAGGGACTCCAAATTATCATGGTATTTAGAGCAAGCCGTACTCTCTAAAACTGACCATAAATCATAATCCAGCGGATTAAGATCGGGACTAGACGACGGCCAGTCTTCAGCTCTGATGAAGTCCGAAACGTTCCCTTCCAACCAAGACTGCGTGGACCGAGCTTTATGACCCGGCGCCGAGTCCTGTTGGAAGGACCATACTTAGTGTTGAACATGGTGTTGTTAAGGGGCTTAACTACCTTCTCAAGAATGGTATCTTGATACACTTGTGCCGATGTTTTGATACCTTTTTCACAAAAATATGGCTCAGTCACTCCTTCATAGCTAACACCCCACCAAACCATCACTGAAGTCGGATAATGCCCACGTTGCACTCTGTCGAATAATTGAGAAACTTACTTAGAGCTTTGAGCATAAATACGGTCATTTTGTTTGTTAAAATGTTGCTCAATTGTAAAGATTTTCTCATCCGTAAACAAAATGTTTCTGTGACCACCCTTTACGTACCGCTTCAGTAGTTGTTTCGATTTTACCACCCTATTCTTTTTTTAATTATCAGTTAAAAATGACCAGTGCGTCTCTTATAGGCTGCAAGTCACAAGTCATCTTTTAAAATACGCGACATGGTTCTGGGTGCTATCTTCATCTCCCGAGATAAAATCTTTTGCTTTCGGACAGGATTTCTTCGAATTCTTTCCCTTACTGCTTTGACCACCTTTTTCGTACGAACACTATGTGGACGGCCAGATCTTTTTCTGTCACAAACAGAGGACCTATTAATAGCCCGGTACACAAACATTTGACTAATACCAAGCGTATGGAGAGTTTTAAAAATTGCATTTGGCTCCATACCAACTTTGTGTAATGCAATCACAGCGATTCGGTTCTCTCTATCAACCCACTCCATTTTAATATCGCAAAATATTGTACATGTATTGGCGCCAAAATTAGAAAACACAATGAACAATCGTATAAAAATGACAGATTCCAAATTCAAATGTAATATCTTTCTTATTTTTAATTGTAACAGTATTTATGGCCAGACTGTGTATACAGGGTCAAATTAAATTACCTAGCGAAACTCTGCAGACGTGATGGGTATCGATATCTAAATACAATAAAATAAAAACAAAAAAAAGATTTGATTTTTTTTTTTTTTTTTTGTTGATCAGCGACCTCTGGTTGTGTTGTTACTTAAGGAATGAGTTGAGAATATCTGTTTTCTTTAGTTTTAAGTATTTATTAATTTAAACTTTTCGCACAAAAAGGTACAAAGGCGGACTTAATGCCTTATGCATTCTCTACCAGTCAACCAAGGGTGGTGAAGAGAATAGATGGCAGGTGCTTTGGTTAAGAGGAACATGGTAAAAAAGACTATTAAAACTAGGTACATACACAAATATTGATAGGTCTATCGTGTTAAAATATATCGATCACGTCTGCAGACTTTCGCTAGCTAATTTAATTTGACGTTGTATATTGTGATGTTAACAGTATATTGAAGGTAATAAATATTATGCACAAATAAATAAAATATATTTTTAATTTTTGACAGGACTCTGATCTAACTGGTGATCCCTCAAGAACTAGTGAAACAACTATTACTATTGTTGGAAATGCCGATTTTGTGCTCCCCGAAGAGCCAGTGTTCTCCGAAACTTTTTATCTTGCAGACTACACAGATGACAATCGAGTGGTCCTAACTAAACCGATAACTCTAAATAGTGGCTATGACAGTTTTGTGAAATTTAACATCGAAGGAGGTAACTATTTTAACACTAAGTTATACGCAATCTAAATAAAGATCCCAAAGTTTAATAAATGAAATGAATTACCTAAATGAATTAATACATTGGCGCATCTTTGACGTATTCACATCCAGCAGTTGAATGCATGGTTATAAAGCAGAAATTATTGATTTGGACATCATTTTGTAAACAAAAAGTCCGAATTTTTGTGTTGTGTATCTTATTATTTTGATAGATTTTGGCAACGATGTTTCTCGGCCTCTTGTACGGTCATGGTTTGTTTATTAACAAATACAGTGGCTTCCAAAAGATGTTCATTTTTTCACTTTACCTGTGACACACCACATTAAGATTTAAAATTCTAGTGATCCAAACGTTATAGTGTGCAGTTCAAAAACTGCACACTATAACGTTTTTATTGAGTAATTCAACCAGGTTAACCTAACCTGTTGTTTTTTTTATTTTAAATGATAAAGTAGTAATTGACATGTTTCCACTTCAGCTGTGATCCCATCACAGCTGAAGTGGAAACATGTCAACTAACTTTTAGAGGCCACTATAAATAAGTATACATAGACATGATACAAAAGCATCAAAATTAGAATTAATATTAAATTAAGTACGATTTCCCTTTTCTTTACATAATAAGCTAATAAGTAGATAACAAGAAGATGCACATTTTAATTTATTTTACAGATTTTTCAGAGTACTTTGAGCTTGTCCCGAATCCAGACCAGGAAAATCAGAGATCAATCGGTGTCGTTATTCCGCTGGAGGGTGACGTTCTTAGAGAAAGCAACATCCACTTAATAGTGACAGCAGACCGGGAACACACGAGCGGAGCTTCGGCAACAGTCATACTACGGTTACCGGAAGGTGAACCATGCTCCTGAAGTCTTTGTTCTTCTGTTACAGAGTCTTTGCAGTTTCGAGTGTTACTGAGAATGTCATCAACAAGTTTGCCATTGCATAGTGAAAATAATTATATATTTTAGATAAACAGAATACAAGTTTACTTAGATCTTTCTTTGAGTTTCATAAGTAAAAAGTATAAACTAGAATTTGTTATCATAGTAAGGTGCAAGGTGAATCATATGTATTTGTTATTAAAAACTAAGCACCCGGCTTCGTTCTAATGTTCTGATAACCTTTGATCATCAGCATCACAATAGTTATTTGTGCAACAAGAGAGCAAAGTAGTTTTTTGCTGCGAGTGCTGATTTTGAATCCTGAGCAAGCGAAGGATTCAAAGATTGAATCACGAGCGTAGCGAGTGATTCTAAAGTTGAATCCTGAGTGTGGCGAGGGATTCAAAGGCACGAGATGCAAAAAAACTTTGCTCTCGTGTAACACACATAACTTTTCACTTCAGCAGCGAGAACACTTTAGGAGATAAAATAATAAACAGGAATAGATTGAAATAACTATTTATTGTGAATCAAAATAATTAACATTGTAGCTAGATACCAATTCTATAAAATGGAACATTTTAATAGTTAAAAGTAAAATTACTGCAATTCTACAAATTGTATTCCCGCTCTTTTATTTAAATTAAGGCGTGTTCGGAAATAGCACCCATGATATTTTATTATTCAAAATATATTACGTACCTAACATTTATTGAAACTACAAATAAATATTTACAAGTTAAATGTCAGTTTTATTTGCAGTAAATACTTATTTTCGTTTAAATACAACAATAAGTTAAAAATTCAATAAATTACATTAAAAGACATAATTTTCTTTTTGCAAAATTTCTTTAGTTAGTACGAAATTCCGAACGTGTTTGTCTTTGAGGTCGAATTCAAAATCCGAACTTCGAAAGGGCTGGTCTCTGTCTCTCTCTCTTTCTAATGGAGGGAAAGAGATAGAGTGTGAATGTTTCGAATTGTATGATTAACCCAAGGCTGAATAATATATATTTGCGGCTTTCTGAAAAAAAAATTAAAAAGTTACTTTGTCTTACTCAGTGAGCAAAATCGCATTTTGCTCACTGATTTCACGCAGCAAAACCTACATGTTTGAGCTACTGAAGTGAAAATACAATTTACTGTTTTAATTTACATTCTTAGTACTAACCGACTTATAAAGCTTATCGAAAACTATGTTTTCCAGTGGCACCTCTCGAATTTCAAACAGCCCATTATGAGGGAACGATTGAAGACAATAATCTACGCGTCCCACAACTGATTTTAAGTCAAGGATATGCGGGAGAAACTGTAACTGCTACTGTCATAAATGGTGAGTTGAAAATGCATCTAATAGTTTTCCTAGCAGACTGTCCTAATCAAGATGACAAAAAAAAAATCCACGAAAACTAGGTGTTAGAACTTTTGTTGATACAAATTTTATAGCGAGGGCTGTTCCAGTCAGCATAAATAAACATCCTAGGAGAAGCGAAACCGTTTAACCGTATTTTTTGGCGTGTGAAGCCTTCTTACATTGCAAACTTTGTTTTCCAGAACACTCATCTCACTTCACTGCCAACGTTCAAGGGAATATAGTCACGCTATCAATGAGATCGTTGGACGAAAGTATCATAAATGAGAATAGCTTCCTTAATCTCGAAATAGTGGCCACCAATGGCCACAGTACTACGACGGCTATCGTCACCCTTGAGATTATAAAGGATGACAACGTAACACCGGTCTTCAATAAGCCTATATACATAGGATCGTATGACCCTGACGGTTTGACACTTGAGCAAATTGTACTAGTTCAGGGTCATGGTGGAATTGATTCAGTGGATTTGTTTGGAGGTAAATTAATGTTCTCTTGCATGTGTCATTTCTTTAATTTTTATATGTATCATACCAATTCTCTTTTGAGTTTTAACCACATATTAATCTTGCATTTCAACGTACTCCATGAAGTTTATTTTCACAACCTTTTTTGCACAAATTTGCTCAAAATTGCTCAAAATAGGTGCTAAATAAGAGCTTTTACATTACTTAAAGCAATCCTTAGTACATCGTTATTATTTAAGGGTTGTTTTAAGTCATGTCAAAGGGCGGGTTGTTTCACATCCACTTGACGTACGCGTATACGTCAAAAATGACGCTAACTACCGTCAAACTAAAATAAAGCGTTGTCTCAAATTACAATTCCAAAATTATGGCCATGACATTTAGCAAATAATAATGATTACGTAATCGTTATTATTTGACGAACGTATTTTACGTTAACCATCGTTTGAATCTTCAACTGAATTTCGAATAAGACAGCTTTTATAATTTCCTTTTTAGATCCTACCTTTTATAAAATCTCGTAACCTTACTGCATTTGCACGAGTACGTAAAACATAGTTTTTTTTTTTGTTTATTCGTAGATAACAATGGTTACTTCAAAGCAGAGTTAACCGGAGCCACTGTGACAATAGAGGTTTCTGAGCATATTCCGCCCGAAATATATAGAAGAGAACGCATCGTCTTGTCCTTAGAAGTCGAGAAACCAAGAACAGTAGGCGCTAGTGCCACAATTATAATAAACTTGCCTGCAGGTAAGTGATTATACTTTATTATTAATAACAATAAATGATATTTATACCGTTTATTAGTATTACTATATTTTTCTGTATATCACTGCTGTATTTATAATTTATCTAAGTGGCATATTATCGAAACCCGTATTTTTCAGTGTTGCCTCTGGAATTTCAAACAGCCCATTATGAGGGAACGATTGAAGACAATTATCTACGCGTCCCACAACTGATTTTAAGTCAAGGATATGCAGGAGAAACTGTAACTGCTACTGTCATAAATGGTGAGTTGAAAATGCATCTAATAGTTTTCCTAGCAGACTGTCCTAATCTAGATGACAAAAAAATCCACGAAAACTAGGTGTTAGACCTTTTGTTGAAACAAATTTTATAGCAAGGGCTGTTACAGTCAGCAAAAATAAACCTCCTAGAAAAATTTAAACCGTTTAACCGTATTTTTTTTGCCGTGTGAAGCCTTCTTACATTTCAAACTTTGTTTTCCAGAACACTCATCTCACTTCTCTACCAATGTTCAGGGGAATACAGTCACGCTATCAATGAAATCGTTGGACGAAAGTATCATAAATGAGAATAGCTTCCTTAATCTCGAGATAGTGGCCACCAATGGCCACAGTACTACGACGGCTATCGTCACCCTTGAGATTATAAAGGATGACAATGTAACACCGGTCTTCAATAAGCCGATATACATAGGATCGTATGACCCTGATGGTTTGACACTTGAGCAAATTGTACTAGTTCAGGGTCATGGTGGAATTGATTCAGTGGATTTGTTTGGAGGTAAATTAATATTGTCTTGCATGTATCATTTCTTTAATTTTTATATCAATCATACGAATTCTCTTTTGAGAACCACATATTAAAATCTTGTACTTCAACGTATTCCGTGAAGTTTATTTTCAGAACCTTTTTTGCACAAACTTGCTCAAGATTGTGTAGTAAGTAGGTACTAAATAAGAGCTTTTACATTACTTAAAGCAATCCTTAATAAATCGTTATTCTTGAAGAGTTGTTTTAAGTCATGTCAAAGGGCGGGTTGTTTCACATCCACTTGACGCAAGCGTATACGTCAAAAATGACGCTAACTACCGTCAAACTAAAATAAAGCGCTGTCTCAAATTACAATTCCAAAATTATGACCTTGACATTTAGCAAATAATAATGATTACGTAATCGTTATTATTTGACGTACGTATGTTACGTTAACCAACCGTTTGAATTATCAACTGAATTTCGAATAAGACAGCTTTTATAATTTCCTTTTTAGATCCTACCTTTTATAAAATCTCGTAACCTTACTGCATTTGCACGAGTACTTAAAACATGTTTTTTTTTGTTTATTCGTAGATAACAATGGTTACTTCAAAGCAGAGTTAAACGGAGCCACTGTGACAATAGAGGTTTCTGAGCATATTCCGCCCGAAATATATAGAAGAGAACGCATCGTCTTGTCCTTAGAAGTCGAGAAACCAAGAACAGTAGGCGCTAGTGCCACAATTATAATAAACTTGCCTGCAGGTAAGTGATTATACTTTATTATTAATAACAATAAATGATATTTATACCGTTTATTAGTATTACTATATTTTTCTGTACATCACTGCTGTATTTATAATTTATCTAAGTGGCATATTATCGAAACCCGTATTTTTCAGTGTTGCCTCTGGAATTTCAAACAGCCCATTATGAGGGAACGATTGAAGACAATTATCTACGCGTCCCACAACTGATTTTAAGTCAAGGATATGCAGGAGAAACTGTAACTGCTACTGTCATAAATGGTGAGTTGAAAATGCATCTAATAGTTTTCCTAGCAGACTGTCCTAATCTAGATGACAAAAAAATCCACGAAAACTAGGTGTTAGACCTTTTGTTGAAACAAATTTTATAGCAAGGGCTGTTACAGTCAGCAAAAATAAACCTCCTAGAAAAATTTAAACCGTTTAACCGTATTTTTTTTTGCCGTGTGAAGCCTTCTTACATTTCAAACTTTGTTTTCCAGAACACTCATCTCACTTCTCTACCAATGTTCAGGGGAATACAGTCACGCTTTCAATGAGATCGTTGGACGAAAGTATCATAAATGAGAATAGCTTCCTTAATCTCGAGATAGTGGCCACCAATGGCCACAGTACTACGACGGCTATCGTCACCCTTGAGATTATAAAGGATGACAACGTAACACCGGTCTTCAGTAAGCCTATATACATAGGATCGTATGACTTTGATGGTTTGACACTTGAGCAAATTGTACTAGTTCAGGGCCATGGTGGAATTGATTCAGTGGATTTGTTTGGAGGTAAAGTAATATTGTCTTGCATGTATCATTTCTTTAATTTTTATATGTATCATACGAATTCTCTTTTGAGAACCACATATTAAAATCTTGTACTTCAACGTATTCCGTGAAGTTTATTTTCAGAACCTTTTTTGCACAAACTTGCTCAAGATTGTGTAGTAAGTAGGTACTAAATAAGAGCTTTTACATTACTTAAAGCAATCCTTAATAAATTGTTATTCTTGAAGAGTTGTTGTAAGTCATGTCAAAGGGCGGGTTGTTTCACATCCACTTGACGCAAGCGTATACGTCAAAAATGACGCTAACTACCGTCAAACTAAAATAAAGCGCTGTCTCAAATTACAATTCCAAAATTATGACCTTGACATTTAGCAAATAATAATGATTACGTAATCGTTATTATTTGACGTACGTATGTTACGTTAACCAACCGTTTGAATTATCAACTGAATTTCGAATAAGACAGCTTTTATAATTTCCTTTTTAGATCCTACCTTTTATAAAATCTCGTAACCTTACTGCATTTGCACGAGTACTTAAAACATGTTTTTTTTTTTTGTTTATTCGTAGATAACAATGGTTACTTCAAAGCAGAGTTAAACGGAGCCACTGTGACAATAGAGGTTTCTGAGCATATTCCGCCCGAAATATATAGAAGAGAACGCATCGTCTTGTCCTTAGAAGTCGAGAAACCAAGAACAGTAGGCGCTAGTGCTACAATTATAATAAACTTGCCTGCAGGTAAGTGATTATACTTTATTATTAATAATAATAAATGATACTTATACCGTTTATTAGTATTATTATATTATTCTGTATATCACTGCTGTATTTATAATTTATCTAAATGGCATATTATCGAAACCCGTATTTTTCAGTGTTGCCTCTGGAATTTCAAACAGCCCATTATGAGGGAACGATTGAAGACAATTATCTACGCGTCCCACAACTGATTTTAAGTCAAGGATATGCGGGAGAAACTGTAACTGCTACTGTCATAAATGGTGAGTTGAAAATGCATCTAAGTTTTCCTAGCAGACTGTCCTAATCAAGATGACAAAAAAAATCCACGAAAACTAGGTGTTAGAACGTTTGTTGCAAAAAATTTTATAGCAAGGGCTGTTACAGTCAGCAAAAATAAACCTCCTAGAAGAATCGAAACCGTTTAACCGTATTTTTTGCCGTGTGAAGCCTTTTTACATTTCAAACTTTGTTTTCCAGAACACTCATCTCACTTCTCTACCAATGTTCAGGGGAATACAGTCACGCTTTCAATGAGATCGTTGGACGAAAGTATCATAAATGAGAATAGCTTCCTTAATCTCGAGATAGTGGCCACCAATGGCCACAGTACTACGACGGCTATCGTCACCCTTGAGATTATAAAGGATGACAATGTAACACCGGTCTTCAATAAGCCGATATACATAGGATCGTATGACCCTGATGGTTTGACACTTGAGCAAATTGTACTAGTTCAGGGTCATGGTGGAATTGATTCGGTGGATTTGTTTGGAGGTAAATTAATATTGTCTAGCATGTGTCATTTCTTTAATTTTTATATCAATCATACGAATTCTCTTTTGAGAACCACGTATTAAAATCTTGCATTTCAACTTATTCCATGAAGTTTATTTTCACAACCTTTTTTGCACAAAGTTGCTCAAAATTGTGTATTAAGTACACCTACTTAACAACTTTGAGCAACTTTAACTAAATAAGAGCTTTTAAATTACTTAAATCCTTAATAAATCGTTATTTGTTAAGGGTTTTTCTAAGCAAAGTTGAAGTCCCGTATTACAGAATCTCACTCCATAGAAACTAGTTTCAACCAATCAAATGGCTCTAAATTAGTTTTAAGTAGCACTTGAGTCTTGAGTCAGGTTCTGTACCTAATACGAGCCTAAGTAAACGAAAATTCTTCAACTGGATTACGAATAAGGCAGCTTTTATAATTTCCTTTTTTAGCTCCCACCTTTTGTAAAATCTAAATAACTGTGTTTATTTATTTGTAGATTATAAAGGTTTTTTCAAAGTGGAGTTAAACGGAGCTACTGTGACCATAAAGGTTTCTGAACCTATTCCGCCAGAAATGTATAGAAGAGAACGCATCGTTTTGTCCTTAGAAGTCGAGAAACCAAGAACAGTAGGCGCTAGTGCTACAATTATAATCAGTTTGCCTGCAGGTGAGTAATTATTATTGTTAGATTGTTTATTTACCGTTTATTATTATTATTATATTGTTCTGCATATCAGTGCTGTGTTTATAAAACGTTATAATATATCAAAGTTGCAAACAATGTTATCTTGCAAATGCATTTTGGGCCGTCTTACCTATGTATATGAAAAAGATAATTATCATATATACATTATACAAGGGAATTTACTCAGTCATATCTGAGATAAGCTTATTTTATCTTGATTAATACGTACCAAGATCGAAATATTTTTTGATAATTATAATCAAGTATAAATGTAAGTAATGTGCTTATCTAAGTACTAAGAACAATGACGACATCATTGAAAATATTCTTTATTTACTTAACGAAAAACATTTCGTAGTATACCGCCGACACAGTTGGCGCAGTGGCTGAGCGATTGACTGCTGCGCTGCGTGTCGTGGGTTCGATTCCCGCACGGAACAAATATTTGTATTGCCTACAGGTAGTTGTTCCGGGTCTGGCTGTTTGTGTATGTGGGTTTAAATATTTGTAAACGCACCCACGATACACGAGTAATTCCTGGAGTGGGGCAACGTTTTTTTTAAAAAAAAAAAAGTTATGTTTTGTTCCAAGTACTTGAAACAAAACTTAACTTTTTTTTTTATTATGGATTACTGGAAAATCTTAAGTCATTTCGGATCATCTCGCCTAATTGAAATTCCGTAAAGCTCTGTTCCATTTTCTTAACAAGTTAGATTTATTGCGCTGCCGTATTCATTTACAATGTGGCTTAGACACCATGAGTTACGCCTGGAATTAAACAATTGGGATTGATGTTTCCAAATGTTAATTTTAAGTAAAGCCTAGTTTTCCATTTTTTTTTTTTAAGATTGTTTGTAAAACGAAATCCTATATATGCGTGTGTTAAGTATGACATACGTGTGTGTTTTCCTTGTCTGTGTATATATCTATGAACATAAATGATAAAATAAAAATTAATAAATAAATAATAATAAAGATTTATTTATGAAACATAGACACAGAAAAACACATTGGGAAACGTCATTAGTACGAAGTAACTTCTTAGTACGATGGTGAGAAATTTCTTCTAGCAGACCTGCGAAAGGAGAAATTAAACTGAAATGTAGGAAGACAATAGGGCGTGAGAACAAGAGAAGAATAACAAAACATTATTACTATTATAAATGTCTTCCAACCCTATATTTCTGTCTTTTATCGAACTTTTTCTTACCATACCTACCTATTACAGCTAGAGAATTGAAATTTGGAGCATCTACTTACAGAGGAAGTTTGCAGGATAATGTGCTAACTCTTGATCCGATACCATTAACGGTTGGTTATGATAGTAGCGTGGTATTTACTATTACTGGAGGTAAGTCAATCACTGATAATATCTACATCTATATATGCCTTTTGCTTCTTCTTCTTTGAATATTCTTTTTCTTCTTTGAATATTCTTCTGAGAAAAAACAATTATTTTAGAAATACAATAACCATAATCAAATTAATTGATTTTTTTTAGATTCAGCAGCTTACTTCCGCGTAACGAATGATCAAAATCCAGCCATAATATCTCTAGTGGAACCGATTCCCAGCGGTGTTATATCAGAGAACAACGTCGTAATCTTGACTCTCGCCGCGTCTGGTCTCAACGCTGTAACGACCACCACAAGTGTACTACTGGACATAATAAAGGATGACACGATGACACCTGTATTTAGTAAAAATATTTACTACGGTACTTACTCGGGCTCATCGAACTTTAATATAAACGATATTTCCTTGATACGAGGCTTTGATAGTGGCGTAACTTTCAGTCTCGATGGAGGTAAGCTAACTCATAACAAAATTCTAGAATATTTAGTTTATTTTAAACATATCTAATAACTCGAGCAAATTGTTACAGACCATGCTCAGTTCTTCCAAATTTCAAATACCGGGAATGAAGTGACAGTTGTTCCGCGAGCTTCAGGGATCCCTGAAGACGTTATTTTTACGGAGAAGGTGTTGGTGTTTAACGTTTTAGCTGCGAAAGTACTTACTGTTGGCGCGAGCGCGGCTATCTCAATTAGATTCCCGTCAGGTGAGTAAGCTACATATGACTAATGTTCTATCAACACAGCAAAACTTTCATCAACGAAAGCCAGTAGTAATAGGATTGCTTTTCTAAACAATACTACCGGGATCAGGGTTAACTATGAAACTAATGAATACTACATCAACATGCCGATTTATAATATTGAAGAAAACGTTATTCATTCATCATTTCAATAAGAACTAACGACACGAGTGTTCCTAAAAATAAAAATTAGTAGCGGGAAATGACAAAATAACTCACAATACATATTTTACCCAGAAAGTGTCTGGGAAAAAACAATAGTTACGGGAATTATAATTATACTAGCTTCTGCCCGCGACTTCGTCCGCGTGGGATTTTTGGTTCCTCCGACTTTTCGCTTCTCTTAGCGTTTTCGCTTAGCGTTCTTTCTTCTTCCGGATTTTTTTTCTTTCTGCTCGACTCCAAAAAGTCGTAGCGTAATGTTAAATAGCCAAACAAACTCTTCAGCTTTATTATTATTATTACCTCAACTTGAGATAGAAATAATCGTAAACCAGAATAACAAAGAAAAGCAGGAACGAAGAATTTAAAACAACCAAAACCAATAGAAATCAATAGAACGACATCCAACCAATTTACATCACCCAATGACAATACCGACAATATTATCAATCCGCGTAAAGTATTAATAGGCCCAGTCATATCAAACATTAAAATCGCAAACAAACGGCTAGTCTGATTTTTTAATATGTGGTTAGGACCACTACCAGTAGCGTACATCCAAATTTGCAGGTTCGAAAGACCTGTGCTAACTTTGTTACACTCGAAAAACCGCGAAATTTTCGCACGTTTTTTGGTATTCTCAATATAAGTCTAAAACTATGCGTTTAAAAAAAACAAAATCTATACGTTTTTAAAGTAGAGTAAAATTGCTACAATTTGATCAGAATCAGCTCTGTAGATTCAATACTTACCGAGATACAGCACTCCAAAAATGTACAACTATTAATATTGTACAGTTAACAGCAAAAGTAGATGATTAAAATCAGAAATTAAATACTAATGAACGGAGTTCGCGTCAGAACTGTGTGGCGTCGAAGTGATTGAAAAGGTTGTGATTGTAAATCACATACTTATTATTAGTATTGAACACCGTTTATTAGTATTGAATTTCTGATTTTGATCATCTACTTTTGCTGTTGACTGTTCATATTTATTAAGAATATTTACAAGGACATTATTTTTGGTTAGAATTGTTCATTTTCAACGTTTCGTGGACGGTTCACAGAAATTGTCTGATTCAGCCTAAAAATTCGGCACAAGATTCGGCAGAGGATTCATATTTAAAAATTATATTTTTATCCAAGCGTAAGCATGTCAAGAAAATACTTTTTAAAACGTAAAAATAAGATAAAATATAAACGATAGAAATAAGGTGTCGTGGACTTTTTTGTAGAACTATTTAAGGCGGACCAGAATGCCATTTTTAGTTTTATTCAACTGTTTAGGCAGCGCATGCAAATAATTCTGTTTTAAGAGGTATTTCTTTCCGACTTGCTAGACAAAAGCTTTCTACCTCTGACAACATTTTTAGAATTGGATCATTAATTCCGGAGATTAAAAAGAGAAAAGAGGTAAAATTTTACCTCTTTATAATATTTGTACAGATATGAAATTAATGAGCATTCCATTTAATTTCCTTCTACAAAATATGTAACGGTAACGTTAAACGTGGGAATTTTTTTTGTGAAAAACCGTGCACCAGTCATGATTTTATTTACTTTTAGACTTAACAGATCGAGTAGTTATGAGATTCTCGCAGAATACCTACACCGGAACCATAGGAAGCAGTGGTCTAACAGCTGATAGCATTGTCCTTAGCTCAGGATATGCGCCAGGCACTGAATTTATACTCACTGGAGGTATGATTTTCATCATAACAAACACTACTTACCAGCTTAATATTGACTCGCAAAACTAATACGACTATGAACTAATCCTCTTTGAATTATTTCAGATTACGTCGAACACTTCACGTTAACGCCCAACAGCAACGTTGTATCATTGTCGCTTTCCATGCCTCTGCCCATTGATGCAACTGAAAACACATTTATACTGTTGGAGATAGAAGCCAGAAGAGC
Organism: Apamea monoglypha; assembly: GCA_911387795.2. Lineage (NCBI taxonomy): Eukaryota > Metazoa > Arthropoda > Insecta > Lepidoptera > Noctuidae > Apamea > Apamea monoglypha. The sequence goes on from OU426918.1 coordinate 11,529,659, forward strand.
AGGAGCTGTATCCGATAGGACAAGTGTAGTCATTGATATTATTAGTCAAGAAACTATTGCTCCAGTATTTACGCAAGCGTATTACAGGGGTGCTTATAATGCTGAATCGGGATTGCAGTTCAACCAAGTAATTTCCTTAGAGAACGGCTACGACGAAACGGTTTCCTTTTCCTTGGACGGGGGTAATCTTCAAAAATAATTTAACGACAGTTTTAGTTCACATTCAGCGTTCTTATTTTATTGATAATTATATTTTGTTACAGAATTTAGCTCGCTGTTTGTCTTGGATCCGAGGGATACTAATTCATTTAGCATCGTTGTTTCCGCGCCCATAACAAATGAGGTATTACAAGCAAATAACCAGTTTCTATTGACTGTGGTCGCTACGAAGCCTGGAGCGTTAACTGCACGTTCGGCTGTATCTATCGATATTGAAAAAGGTAAACGGCACTCGGGTAGACTACTCATATTTTGTCTCAGATTCAAAGAAATCATTGCACGCCAGAGATGCTTTTGGGCACAGTGTTATTTATAACATCATTATATTTTGTTTTAGACTTAACAGATCGAGTCATCATGAGGTTCTCGCAGAATACCTACACCGGAACCATAGGAAGCAGTGGTCTAACAGCTGATAGCATTGTCCTTAGCTCAGGATATGCGCCAGGCACTGAATTTATACTCACTGGAGGTATGATTTTCATCATAACAAACACTACTTACCAGCTTAATATTGACTAGCAAAACTAATAAGACAATGAACTAATCCTCTTTGAATTATTTCAGATTACGTCGAACACTTCACGTTAACGCCCAACAGCAACGTTGTATCATTGTCGCTTTCCATGCCTCTGCCCATTGATGCAACTGAGAACACATTTATACTGTTGGAGATAGAAGCCAGAAGAGCAGGAGCTGTATCCGATAGGACAAGTGTAGTCATTGATATTATTAGTCAAGAAACTATTGCTCCAGTATTTACGCAAGCGTATTACAGGGGTGCTTATAATGCTGAATCGGGATTGCAGTTCAACCAAGTAATTTCCTTAGAGAACGGCTACGACGAAACGGTTTCCTTTTCCTTGGACGGGGGTAATCTTCAAAAATAATTTAACGACAGTTTTAGTTCACATTCAGCGTTCTTATTTTATTGATAATTATATTTTGTTACAGAATTTAGCTCGCTGTTTGTCTTGGATCCGAGGGATACTAATTCATTTAGCATCGTTGTTTCCGCGCCCATAACAAATGAGGTATTACAAGCAAATAACCAGTTTCTATTGACTGTGGTCGCTACGAAGCCTGGAGCGTTAACTGCACGTTCGGCTGTATCTATCGATATTGAAAAAGGTAAACGGCACTCGGGTAGACTACTCATATTTTGTCTCAGATTCAAAGAAATCATTGCACGCCAGAGATGCTTTTGGGCACAGTGTTATTTATAACATCATTATATTTTGTTTTAGACTTAACAGATCGAGTCATCATGAGGTTCTCGCAGAATACCTACACCGGAACCATAGGAAGCAGTGGTCTAACAGCTGATAGCATTGTCCTTAGCTCAGGATATGCGCCAGGCACTGAATTTATACTCACTGGAGGTATGATTTTCATCATAACAAACACTACTTATCAGCTTAATATTGACTCGCAAAACTAATAAGACAATGAACTAATCCTCTTTGAATTATTTCAGATTACGTCGAACACTTCACGTTAACGCCCAACAGCAACGTTGTATCATTGTCGCTTTCCATGCCTCTGCCCATTGATGCAACTGAGAACACATTTATACTGTTGGACATAGAAGCCAGAAGAGCAGGAGCTGTATCCGATAGGACAAGTGTAGTCATTGATATTATTAGTCAAGAAACTATTGCTCCAGTATTTACGCAAGCGTATTACAGGGGTGCTTATAATGCTGAATCGGGATTGCAGTTCAACCAAGTAATTTCCTTAGAGAACGGCTACGACGAAACGGTTTCCTTTTCCTTGGACGGGGGTAATCTTCAAAAATAATTTAACGACAGTTTTAGTTCACATTCAGCGTTCTTATTTTATTGATAATTATATTTTGTTACAGAATTTAGCTCGCTGTTTGTCTTGGATCCGAGGGATACTAATTCATTTAGCATCGTTGTTTCCGCGCCCATAACAAATGAGGTATTACAAGCAAATAACCAGTTTCTATTGACTGTGGTCGCTACGAAGCCTGGAGCGTTAACTGCACGTTCGGCTGTATCTATCGATATTGAAAAAGGTAAACGGCACTCGGGTAGACTACTCATATTTTGTCTCAGATTCAAAGAAATCATTGCACGCCAGAGATGCTTTTGGGCACAGTGTTATTTATAACATCATTATATTTTGTTTTAGACTTAACAGATCGAGTCATCATGAGGTTCTCGCAGAATACCTACACCGGAACCATAGGAAGCAGTGGTCTAACAGCTGATAGCATTGTCCTTAGCTCAGGATATGCGCCAGGCACTGAATTTATACTCACTGGAGGTATGATTTTCATCATAACAAACACTACTTATCAGCTTAATATTGACTCGCAAAACTAATAAGACAATGAACTAATCCTCTTTGAATTATTTCAGATTACGTCGAACACTTCACGTTAACGCCCAACAGCAACGTTGTATCATTGTCGCTTTCCATGCCTCTGCCCATTGATGCAACTGAGAACACATTTATACTGTTGGACATAGAAGCCAGAAGAGCAGGAGCTGTATCCGATAGGACAAGTGTAGTCATTGATATTATTAGTCAAGAAACTATTGCTCCAGTATTTACGCAAGCGTATTACAGGGGTGCTTATAATGCTGAATCGGGATTGCAGTTCAACCAAGTAATTTCCTTAGAGAACGGCTACGACGAAACGGTTTCCTTTTCCTTGGACGGGGGTAATCTTCAAAAATAATTTAACGACAGTTTTAGTTCACATTCAGCGTTCTTATTTTATTGATAATTATATTTTGTTACAGAATTTAGCTCGCTGTTTGACTTGGATCCGAGGGATACTAATTCATTTAGCATCCTTGTTTCCGCGCCCATAACAAATGAGGTATTACAAGCAAATAACCAGTTTCTATTGACTGTGGTCGCTACGAAGCCTGGAGCGTTAACTGCACGTTCGGCTGTATCTATCGATATTGAAAAAGGTAAACGGCACTCGGGTAGCCTACTCATATTTTGTCTCAGATTCAAAGAAATCATTGCACGCCAGAGATGCTTTTGGGCACAGTGTTATTTATAACATCATTATATTTTGTTTTAGACTTAACAGATCGAGTCATCATGAGGTTCTCGCAGAATACCTACACCGGAACCATAGGAAGCAGTGGTCTAACAGCTGATAGCATTGTCCTTAGCTCAGGATATGCGCCAGGCACTGAATTTATACTCACTGGAGGTATGATTTTCATCATAACAAACACTACTTATCAGCTTAATATTGCCTCACAAAACTAATAAGACTATGAACTAATCCTCTTTGAATTATTTCAGATTACGTCGAACACTTCACGTTAACGCCCAACAGCAACGTTGTATCATTGTCGCTTTTCATGCCTCTGCCCATTGATGCAACTGAAAACACATTTATACTGTTGGACATAGAAGCCAGAAGAGCAGGAGCTGTATCCGATAGGACAAGTGTAGTCATTGATATTATTAGTCAAGAAACTATTGCTCCAGTATTTACGCAAGCGTATTACAGGGGTGCTTATAATGCTGAATCGGGATTGCAGTTCAACCAAGTAATTTCCTTAGAGAACGGCTACGACGAAACGGTTTCCTTTTCCTTGGATGGGGGTAATCTTCAAAAATAATTTAACGACAGTTTTAGTTCACATTCAGCGTTCTTATTTTATTGATAATTATATTTTGTTACAGAATTTAGCTCGCTGTTTGACTTGGATCCGAGGGATACTAATTCATTTAGCATCCTTGTTTCCGCGCCCATAACAAATGAGGTATTACAAGCAAATAACCAGTTTCTATTGACTGTGGTCGCTACGAAGCCTGGAGCGTTAACTGCACGTTCGGCTGTATCTATCGATATTGAAAAAGGTAAACGGCACTCGGGTAGCCTACTCATATTTTGTCTCAGATTCAAAGAAATCATTGCACGCCAGAGATGCTTTTGGGCACAGTGTTATTTATAACATCATTATATTTTGTTTTAGACTTAACAGATCGAGTCATCATGAGGTTCTCGCAGAATACCTACACCGGAACCATAGGAAGCAGTGGTCTAACAGCTGATAGCATTGTCCTTAGCTCAGGATATGCGCCAGGCACTGAATTTATACTCACTGGAGGTATGATTTTCATCATAACAAACACTACTTATCAGCTTAATATTGCCTCACAAAACTAATAAGACTATGAACTAATCCTCTTTGAATTATTTCAGATTACGTCGAACACTTCACGTTAACGCCCAACAGCAACGTTGTATCATTGTCGCTTTTCATGCCTCTGCCCATTGATGCAACTGAAAACACATTTATACTGTTGGACATAGAAGCCAGAAGAGCAGGAGCTGTATCCGATAGGACAAGTGTAGTCATTGATATTATTAGTCAAGAAACTATTGCTCCAGTATTTACGCAAGCGTATTACAGGGGTGCTTATAATGCTGAATCGGGATTGCAGTTCAACCAAGTAATTTCCTTAGAGAACGGCTACGACGAAACGGTTTCCTTTTCCTTGGACGGGGGTAATCTTCAAAAATAATTTAACGACAGTTTTAGTTCACATTCAGCGTTCTTATTTTATTGATAATTATATTTTGTTACAGAATTTAGCTCGCTGTTTGACTTGGATCCGAGGGATACTAATTCATTTAGCATCCTTGTTTCCGCGCCCATAACAAATGAGGTATTACAAGCAAATAACCAGTTTCTATTGACTGTGGTCGCTACGAAGCCTGGAGCGTTAACTGCACGTTCGGCTGTATCTATCGATATTGAAAAAGGTAAACGGCACTCGGGTAGACTACTCATATTTTGTCTCAGATTCAAAGAAATCATTGCACGCCAGAGATGCTTTTGGGCACAGTGTTATTTATAACATCATTATATTTTGTTTTAGACTTAACAGATCGAGTCATCATGAGGTTCTCGCAGAATACCTACACCGGAACCATAGGAAGCAGTGGTCTAACAGCTGATAGCATTGTCCTTAGCTCAGGATATGCGCCAGGCACTGAATTTATACTCACTGGAGGTATGATTTTCATCATAACAAACACTACTTATCAGCTTAATATTGCCTCACAAAACTAATAAGACTATGAACTAATCCTCTTTGAATTATTTCAGATTACGTCGAACACTTCACATTAACGCCCAACAGCAACGTTGTATCATTGTCGCTTTCCATGCCTCTGCCCATTGATGCAACTGAAAACACATTTATACTGTTGGAGATAGAAGCCAGAAGAGCAGGAGCTGTATCCGATAGGACAAGTGTAGTCATTGATATTATTAGTCAAGAAACTATTGCTCCAGTATTTACGCAAGCGTATTACAGGGGTGCTTATAATGCTGAATCGGGATTGCAGTTCAACCAAGTAATTTCCTTAGAGAACGGCTACGACGAAACGGTTTCCTTTTCCTTGGACGGGGGTAATCTTCAAAAATAATTTAACGACAGTTTTAGTTCACATTCAGCGTTCTTATTTTATTGATAATTATATTTTGTTACAGAATTTAGCTCGCTGTTTGACTTGGATCCGAGGGATACTAATTCATTTAGCATCCTTGTTTCCGCGCCCATAACAAATGAGGTATTACAAGCAAATAACCAGTTTCTATTGACTGTGGTCGCTACGAAGCCTGGAGCGTTAACTGCACGTTCGGCTGTATCTATCGATATTGAAAAAGGTAAACGGCACTCGGGTAGACTACTCATATTTTGTCTCAGATTCAAAGAAATCATTGCACGCCAGAGATGCTTTTGGGCACAGTGTTATTTATAACATCATTATATTTTGTTTTAGACTTAACAGATCGAGTCATCATGAGGTTCTCGCAGAATACCTACACCGGAACCATAGGAAGCAGTGGTCTAACAGCTGATAGCATTGTCCTTAGCTCAGGATATGCGCCAGGCACTGAATTTATACTCACTGGAGGTATGATTTTCATCATAACAAACACTACTTATCAGCTTAATATTGCCTCACAAAACTAATAAGACTATGAACTAATCCTCTTTGAATTATTTCAGATTACGTCGAACACTTCACGTTAACGCCCAACAGCAACGTTGTATCATTGTCGCTTTTCATGCCTCTGCCCATTGATGCAACTGAAAACACATTTATACTGTTGGACATAGAAGCCAGAAGAGCAGGAGCTGTATCCGATAGGACAAGTGTAGTCATTGATATTATTAGTCAAGAAACTATTGCTCCAGTATTTACGCAAGCGTATTACAGGGGTGCTTATAATGCTGAATCGGGATTGCAGTTCAACCAAGTAATTTCCTTAGAGAACGGCTACGACGAAACGGTTTCCTTTTCCTTGGATGGGGGTAATCTTCAAAAATAATTTAACGACAGTTTTAGTTCACATTCAGCGTTCTTATTTTATTGATAATTATATTTTGTTACAGAATTTAGCTCGCTGTTTGACTTGGATCCGAGGGATACTAATTCATTTAGCATCCTTGTTTCCGCGCCCATAACAAATGAGGTATTACAAGCAAATAACCAGTTTCTATTGACTGTGGTCGCTACGAAGCCTGGAGCGTTAACTGCACGTTCGGCTGTATCTATCGATATTGAAAAAGGTAAACGGCACTCGGGTAGACTACTCATATTTTGTCTCAGATTCAAAGAAATCATTGCACGCCAGAGATGCTTTTGGGCACAGTGTTATTTATAACATCATTATATTTTGTTTTAGACTTAACAGATCGAGTCATCATGAGGTTCTCGCAGAATACCTACACCGGAACCATAGGAAACAGTGGTCTAACAGCTGATAGCATTGTCCTTAGCTCAGGATATGCGCCAGGCACTGAATTTATACTCACTGGAGGTATGGTTTTCATCATAACAAACACTACTTACCAGCTTAATATTGACTCGCAAAACTAATAAGACAATGAACTAATCCTCTTTGAATTATTTCAGATTACGTCGAACACTTCACGTTAACGCCCAACAGCAACGTTGTATCATTGTCGCTTTCCATGCCTCTGCCCATTGATGCAACTGAGAACACATTTATACTGTTGGAGATAGAAGCCAGAAGAGCAGGAGCTGTATCCGATAGGACAAGTGTAGTCATTGATATTATTAGTCAAGAAACTATTGCTCCAGTATTTACGCAAGCGTATTACAGGGGTGCTTATAATGCTGAATCGGGATTGCAGTTCAACCAAGTAATTTCCTTAGAGAACGGCTACGACGAAACGGTTTCCTTTTCCTTGGACGGGGGTAATCTTCAAAAATAATTTAACGACAGTTTTAGTTCACATTCAGCGTTCTTATTATATTGATAATTATATTTTGTTACAGAATTTAGCTCGCTGTTTGACTTGGATCCGAGGGATACTAACTCATTTAGCATCCTTGTTTCCGCGCCCATAACAAATGAGGTATTACAAGCCAATAACCAGTTTCTATTGACTGTGGTCGCTACGAAGCCTGGAGCGTTAACTGCACGTTCGGCTGTATCTATCGATATTGAAAAAGGTAAACGGCACTCGGGTAGACTACTCATATTTTGTCTCAGATTCAAAGAAATCATTGCACGCCAGAGATGCTTTTGGGCACAGTGTTATTTATAACATCATTATATTTTGTTTTAGACTTAACAGATCGAGTCATCATGAGGTTCTCGCAGAATACCTACACCGGAACCATAGGAAGCAGTGGTCTAACAGCTGATAGCATTGTCCTTAGCTCAGGATATGCGCCAGGCACTGAATTTATACTCACTGGAGGTATGATTTTCATCATAACAAACACTACTTATCAGCTTAATATTGCCTTACAAAACTAATAAGACTATGAACTAATCCTCTTTGAATTATTTCAGATTACGTCGAACACTTCACGTTAACGCCCAACAGCAACGTTGTATCATTGTCGCTTTCCATGCCTCTGCCCATTGATGCAACTGAGAACACATTTATACTGTTGGAGATAGAAGCCACAAGAGCAGGAGCTGTATCCGATAGGACAAGTGTAGTCATTGATATTAATAGTCAAGAAACTATTGCTCCAGTATTTACGCAAGCGTATTATAGGGGTGCTTATAATGCTGAATCGGGATTGCAGTTCAACCAAGTAATTTCCTTAGAGAACGGCTACGACGAAACGGTTTCCTTTTCCTTGGACGGGGGTAATCTTCAAAAATAATTTAACGACAGTTTTAGTTCACATTCAGCGTTCTTATTTTATTGATAATTATATTTTGTTACAGAATTTAGCTCGCTGTTTGACTTGGATCCGAGGGATACTAATTCATTTAGCATCGTTGTTTCCGCGCCCATAACAAATGAGGTATTACAAGCAAATAACCAGTTTCTATTGACTGTGGTCGCTACGAAGCCTGGAGCGTTAACTGCGCGTTCGGCTGTATCTATCGATATTGAAAAAGGTAAACGGCACTCGGGTAGACTACTCATATTTTGTCTCAGATTCAAAGAAATCATTGCACGCCAGAGATGCTTTTGGGCACAGTGTTATTTATAACATCATTATATTTTGTTTTAGACTTAACAGATCGAGTCATCATGAGGTTCTCGCAGAATACCTACACCGGAACCATAGGAAGCAGTGGTCTAACAGCTGATAGCATTGTCCTTAGCTCAGGATATGCGCCAGGCACTGAATTTATACTCACTGGAGGTATGATTTTCATCATAACAAACACTACTTATCAGCTTAATATTGCCTTACAAAACTAATAAGACTATGAACTAATCCTCTTTGAATTATTTCAGATTACGTCGAACACTTCACGTTAACGCCCAACAGCAACGTTGTATCATTGTCGCTTTCCATGCCTCTGCCCATTGATGCAACTGAGAACACATTTATACTGTTGGAGATAGAAGCCACAAGAGCAGGAGCTGTATCCGATAGGACAAGTGTAGTCATTGATATTAATAGTCAAGAAACTATTGCTCCAGTATTTACGCAAGCGTATTATAGGGGTGCTTATAATGCTGAATCGGGATTGCAGTTCAACCAAGTAATTTCCTTAGAGAACGGCTACGACGAAACGGTTTCCTTTTCCTTGGACGGGGGTAATCTTCAAAAATAATTTAACGACAGTTTTAGTTCACATTCAGCGTTCTTATTTTATTGATAATTATATTTTGTTACAGAATTTAGCTCGCTGTTTGACTTGGATCCGAGGGATACTAATTCATTTAGCATCGTTGTTTCCGCGCCCATAACAAATGAGGTATTACAAGCAAATAACCAGTTTCTATTGACTGTGGTCGCTACGAAGCCTGGAGCGTTAACTGCGCGTTCGGCTGTATCTATCGATATTGAAAAAGGTAAACGGCACTCGGGTAGACTACTCATATTTTGTCTCAGATTCAAAGAAATCATTGCACGCCAGAGATGCTTTTGGGCACAGTGTTATTTATAACATCATTATATTTTGTTTTAGACTTAACAGATCGAGTCATCATGAGGTTCTCGCAGAATACCTACACCGGAACCATAGGAAGCAGTGGTCTAACAGCTGATAGCATTGTCCTTAGCTCAGGATATGCGCCAGGCACTGAATTTATACTCACTGGAGGTATGATTTTCATCATAACAAACACTACTTATCAGCTTAATATTGACTCGCAAAACTAATAAGACAATGAACTAATCCTCTTTGAATTATTTCAGATTACGTCGAACACTTCACGTTAACGCCCAACAGCAACGTTGTATCATTGTCGCTTTCCATGCCTCTGCCCATTGATGCAACTGAGAACACATTTATACTGTTGGAGATAGAAGCCAGAAGAGCAGGAGCTGTATCCGATAGGACAAGTGTAGTCATTGATATTATTAGTCAAGAAACTATTGCTCCAGTATTTACGCAAGCGTATTACAGGGGTGCTTATAATGCTGAATCGGGATTGCAGTTCAACCAAGTAATTTCCTTAGAGAACGGCTACGACGAAACGGTTTCCTTTTCCTTGGACGGGGGTAATCTTCAAAAATAATTTAACGACAGTTTTAGTTCACATTCAGCGTTCTTATTTTATTGATAATTATATTTTGTTACAGAATTTAGCTCGCTGTTTGACTTGGATCCGAGGGATACTAATTCATTTAGCATCGTTGTTTCTGCGCCCATAACAAATGAGGTATTACAAGCAAATAACCAGTTTCTATTGACTGTGGTCGCTACGAAGCCTGGAGCGTCAACTGCACGTTCGGCTGTATCTATCGATATTGAAAAAGGTAAATGGCACTCATGAGTCACGATTTTTACTTGATTTACACAGTGAAACAGCCATAGCCACATTATTACTACTTACTTAATTTAAGGCGTTGAAACTTTGTCGAATAATATTATGTAACACTTTATGTCAAGCAATTATTCTGTCCGCCCGTTAAAACGTGTCTACCGATATGTACTGCGTGTCAATTAACTTCGGGAACTATATTTTCTATCACCAAAATTTATATTTGTCATCAAGTTGTATCACCTAATAAATAGATCTATCGCCACGAAATATTTTCGTTCTCAGATAAACAAAAATTGTTCCCAGGTATGAATTATCAAATTAATGTTAATATATGTGTAAAATAAGAGATCGATAACCAATAAAATTATATTGCATTACATGAATATAAACTTCGTTCTTATAATAACAGTTTTACACGAGCCGAGCGAGCGAAGCGAGCGTGCCGCGGCAGCGGCCGGCGATGTGCCAGAAGCGAATCGCTTTTGTAAAAGGAAACAGTTAGGTTAGGTTAGGTTAGAGTATGACAAACAACGCACGAGCCGAGCGAGCGAAGCGAGCGTGCCGCGGCAGCGGCCGGCGATGTGCCAGAAGCGAATCGCTTTTGTAAAAGGAAACAGTTAAGTTAGGTTAGGTCACATTAAAGATAAAGTAAAAAAAAAATTAATAACAATAACTACCTGTATATAATTTGTCCCAAATGAAAATGGCATCCTTGTAAATAAATTTCTTCAACATTTGATCGAAGACTCAGTATTGCAGCTTTTTCGAAATCTATCTAATATTTGGTACTAGACCTTATATCTCAGGATTTTAGGTGATTTATTGTGGAACTGATTTTGCATTGTTTGGTGACTACATTTTGGTGACAGATCTACTATTTTGAGGACAAACCCTATTATTTAAGAAACACAAAACTAATTAAATTGGTGATAGCTTAAATGATACCCATTAACTTCGCCTTTCGAACAATGCCATATAGTTAAAAAAAAGAACATTGGATTTCTCCTTCTCCTACACATAAAATTTTACTACTTCTACGTATATTTTACATTCAATTGTTGTAAGTAGTACCCACGTAAAGTCATCCTCAAATAGATTTAGGAAGCATCGACATGAAGTATTTCAGTATTTCGATTGTCTACAATATTTTTTTCATAATGCACTTCGATACAGTTATATAAATCAATTGAAGACAGTCAAATGCATTATTAGAGAGGAAGGGATAAGTTATCTTGAAACTCCTTAGTGCTCATACACACAAGCGACACGCGTCAACGGCAGAGGCAACTGCAGCCGTCCACAAATAAAATACACGAGTGGTTGAAGCGTGCCGCGCGTGTGTTTGAACACTTAGAGCAATCGCTTACCCATTTATATGCCTGACTAAGCGCTTGCGAATGATTACTCGCTAGCCGCCGTTTGTCATGTGCACACGCTACGATTCCTCCATGTTACCCAATCGAAGGTCTGAGGATCCTAGCCTGTACACTCATGTCAAATATATCATCACGATTATAATTGAAGAGTAGGTGTACCTACGACGTGGTACCTAGATAACAAATGTATTCTTCTCGAATTAATGTTTTATTAGTTTAGGTGATGGACGGGTTTCATAGATATTCGTCAGCTTTTGCCCGCGGCTTCGCACGCGTGGATGTCGGAAAATATTCCACTCGAACGTATTACCCGGATTGAAAGGCCCCCTATGTGCTAATCTAGATGCTAACCATGTGTGTGCCTAATTTCATCAAAGTCCGTTCAGCCGTTTTTGCGCCAATCCGGAACATACATCCAGACAAACGGACAAAAATTCTTTAAACTATATTTTCTGCATCAGATTTGTTCCCACACCTAGTAACAATTACGTATTTCAAAAATATTAAATTAGAGTTTTGACTTGGTTACTGTTTTATTATATTATGTATAGATAATAACAACATCACTAATCCGGGATGTTTCGTAGCTCTGTAACAATTGACAATCAGAGCTTATTCGGGATTAGCCTACATTGTGCGCCTGAAATTACGTCCCTGGCTGACAATCATGAAATCCTTGAACTACTCGTATAATTAAACGTAACTCGTGTCGTGTTGTCATCCCACGTCATTATCTCACAACCACCCAAAGTAAAGGAAATAGATTTACTAAATCCCTGTATCAAGAGTGTTGCGCGTAGTGTTCTCAAGTAATCTTCCTTACTCAGAATATTTGCTGACGTAATGAGCTTTATTGAAAACTGGGACATTGTTAGCTCTATTTTCATTAGAACTAAATATTATGGCTTTACTAACACTACTGAATGGATTCACTGTGGTCCAATAATTCAAGTTTAACATATCCAATTTTAACAAGTCGGTTGTACGTCTTTTACCATTATGAAGCCCATTATCCGAAGTTTTCCACCGCGTGGGTTTGAAGGGTTATTAATATCCAAAATTATCTAATGAAAGTGTAGACAAAAGGATCCGATAACGTACCTGTGTATGCCAATTTGTAGTGCCACCTTGATTTGATTATTTGAATGCTTAATCCGTTGAACGCTGTAATTACAAACACAATTAAAAAGCCATTGTCTCGTGTGGATCTACATTCCCGGCATATGAAGGGTTAAACCCGAAATTCTTTAAAATCACCGTAAAGAAATCTTTCAGTTTCCAATTGAGGTTAATTTTATCGATGAGTGATGGTTATTTTAAAAATCTCAATTTTTGTCGATGAGTTTTGTTTTCAATAACATTTGAATATTGATATTCATACAATAAATGTTGAAAAAACTGGAGAGATATAAAGTTGTAACCTTCATAATAAATACACTTGAATGTGTTACTAATTTCCTTAAGGGAGTGTTTGCGTAAGAATTTAACTTAAACAGGGTTTGTTTACAATTTCATCAGATACTTTGTGTAATTAATTTCATCACCATTGCTCTCAAAAACGGTGAAGGAAAACATCGTGAAGAAACCGGCATGTCCTAGGCCCAAAAATTCGAACACATGTGTCGTCTACCAACCCACATTGGGCCCGCGTGATGGATTGCGGGCCATTCCTTCTCACAGAGAGGAGGCTTGTGTCCCAGCAGTGGGAACGTTATAGGCTGGTATAGGCTACTAGTTTAATTAGTTATATGACAATGCTAAATAGGATCTAAATTAAAATTCATGAGTGACAATTATAACAGTATTATCTGCAAGTTGGAGTTTCACTTCTGATCTTCGATCACAGCTTCACCTCACCATAAGAGGAGACAGGTAGAATACCTTCCACCTATGTCTCCAAAATATCTTATCTTGATGTTTATCTCTTCATTTGATTTTTCTAGATTTGCCGAAATGATAAACCATGTTATGTATATTTCTATCAAGGACTGCGATATGATAAACACATGCATACAAGCAACATTCAATGATAAAAATCATTTTTATATTACTTAGGTTAGGTAAACTTCTTATTAAAACTTTTCAATAATAATATTGTATTTTTTTCAGCATAAAAAACCTTATCACGCATAAAATACTGTGGTTTTCGTTATGTAGATTAACTTTAAGTTAGTAATAGCAAATTAAACTAAAAATCTAAAAAATAACAAACATCATTTCTTTTTTATGTGTCCCTGCAGATTCGCAGACTAGAGATGATGTATCGTTCGAGAGAGTTCTCTACCGAGGAGATATTCAGCTGGATGAGATCCAACACGACTTGATCACAATTGCTGGCTATGAAGGAACAAGTGTGGCGGTAGTTGGAGGTAAGTGCGGTTCATATCATTTTAAGGGAAACAATTTATTTTTTTATTTTTACATTAAATCAATACAATTAACGTAAGCACTGAACATTCGCTTACCGTATTTCTGTACGAGTGCATAATCCGATTTCAATATAACATCTGCTTCTGAAGGGGTGGAGACCTGGTATCCTGAAATAAAGGCGTTAAGCCTAGCTTATGCACCAGTCTCCCACAGTATAAGTAATTTGAACCATTATGTATTGTTCATGATCTTTTAATGTACAGACGCCAGCAGGTCAAGCTACCCGAAACTGTCAAATTTTCCCAATCAACCTTGAACCTTAATGCTTTAACGATAAAGTTGAAAATCTAATAAAGAAATTTGACAGATTGTAGTAGCTTGATGTGCTGGCGTCTGTACTTATATATTGTGGTGAGAAATAAATCATTATCTTAATTCGAATAGGTAGTCAAATCCTAAGACGGAATGGCAAAGAAATACCGGTATAATAACGCAGGATAATAATATTGTTTGCAAAATTATTTTCCAGACACGTATCACTAACCATTATATATTATGTAATTCTCTTAATAATATTATACAGTCTACAAAGTTCCCAATGTTCAAGTGTTAGACTATTTTAATGACTTTAGGATCTAAAAGGTATCAACACAAATGTATTATTTACACTGAATTGTAACAATAACTCTTTGATCAATATAACCAGTTTTAATAGGTTCCTACTATAAGTTTATCACTGGCGCCGATTCCCGTGTTAACAAACTACACCAAATTTAAATTCAGTGCATCTTTTTCTTTCTATTTCATTAAGAAAAGGACAGAAGATAAATATTAGTTTAGTCCTGTCAAATCAAAATACTCGCATAGACAAATTAGACGCGATTAAAAACATTGCTACCAAAAATAAGTCAATTTACGTCAGGCGCTGAGTAATTTGACAGGACTAAACTAATATTTATCTTCTGTCCTTTTCTTAATGAAATAGAAAGAAAAAGATGCACTGAACTTAAATTTAGTTTAGTTTGTGAACAAGGGAATCGGCGTCAATGTCGTTGTAAATACCTACATCTAACATTTTCATAAAAATCTATTCATTAGGTATTCATTATACAGGGTGACAGGCATCGACGCGCAAATCAAACCATGAATTCAGTACAGGATTCTGAACGAGACGTTGAAATTATTCGTCGGTTATTAAAAATAGACATAGCTGTGCCATACGTTTTAACCGCGTACGTATTGTACGTTTCCATGAAACAGCAGACATTTTTTTATAACCAACGAATTTTTTTTTTCGGAATATTTCGTTCTTGTTCAGTATCATGTAGGTACTGAATCCATGGTAATAGGTTGTGTTAATGTCCCTGCTACCTCGTATAGCGTGTATCGGAAACGTGTGGTCATATTTAAGGGTGTGATACAGATCTTCAAGCTGAACAACTTTCTCCATGAGATCAACATCGTTATCACGAAAAAATAAAAACATCAGCCGTCTCATACACTTGGGTCGAGTAGGTAGGTATTTAAGTTTTGTATGAGACAGTTGAGTATTTATTCGCGATTACGATGTTGGTCCCATTAAGAAAGTAGTTCAATTTGATGTTCTGTGCCACATACTTAAATATAATCACACCTTTCTGTTGCACGCTATATCAAGACTACTTTATGTTTTCGTTAAAACTTAAGAAAAATATGGCGTAAACAAAATAAAATAAAACAATACAGGTAAAGTTTTAACCTGTGCAATGTTACAAGAACTTAGAATCAACAAGCGGCAAATAACGTTAGCCCTACTTCGTTCATACCTGAATCAATCTACCTAGCCTTTTCCCAACTATGTTGTAGTCGGCTTCCAAAAAACCAGATGCAGCTGATTACCAGTGTTTTACATGGAGGAACTGCCTATCTGACTTCCACAACCCAGTTACTGGGTAACACGATACCTCTTGGGAATACTGGTTGTCACTCTTTGGGCTTCCCACTACCCGTAACGACTGTCAAAGTTCTACGAGTGACAGCCGGGACCAACGCCTTAACGTGCTTACCGAAGCACGGAGGGATATTTAATGGATGGTTACCCATCCATGAACTGACCGCGGCTAGCGCAGCTTAACCTGTGACCGACCCGTGCGGCTGTTATTATTTAGCCACGAGCCCATGTTATGTCAAAATGCAATAAAAAGGTAACAAGAAGATGGGTTTGGTCAAGAGAAAACTTTGTGTTATATTCATTCAAGACATGTGTCATCCGAAAAAGTTAATAAGTAATAATAACATTAATAATAATAAAACTTTTGTCACGGCCGTGGAAACAATAAAGCCAAAGACATAAATAATAGGTAATAACTATTTTTATTGAGAACTTATTTATTTATGCAGTAGTTACGTATTAATAGGAATGAGCTATGATGTATATCTACATGTTTATTTTTAGCAATGATTTCATTACCGGTTTTATGTCATTATTTTATGTCATTTCCGGTTTTGTGTAATTATTTTTAAATATTTCTACACGAATCACATTTTGTCTGCTTTGTACGGTCACCAAAGGAGATAAGTAACCAATGTCGTCGGATATAGTTGAAGTTTAGTAAGAAACGGATTGATGTTTTCGGATAAAATTTAATTTAATTAATAGGATACAAACAGTTCATTTACCAAACTAAATTTCATTCGAAGACATCTATCGGTTATTTACCTCCTTTGGCGACTGTACATCCTTATACTTAGGACCTAGTGTCCTAGGCGTTATATTTAAATGATTATTCATTTTGTTTTTCCTGGCAATGGTTAATGACCTTTTAATAGACGAGACTTTAGATAATAAAAAAAAATCCCTGTACTTGTTTACATAAACATAGTGTAGAGACTATAGCCTATTTGGTGCTTACATGCAACCTCCACGAGTTTGTTAAAAGTAATGGGTATAAAATACGAGACAAACATAAAGATTTAAGATTAGAAGAGATTAGGCTGACAAGCGAAAGAATTAAGATGCATGCTATTTTATACGTGTAATAATTATTGAACATTACGAAATAAACCGTCGTTTGATTATTCCTCCCGGAACTTTGAAGGGCTCGTCTAGCCTTTCACAATCACAATAACATGTTATGTTACTACCATATGTAGGTCGTGCTTCATTATACTTACGGAAAATCTTATCATTTTTCTCCCCGATCGTCCTCGTTTGTGGGCATTTCTCTTTTTTATCGCTTGATGGCTGTGAAATAGACAGGTACCTTCCTACGTATTTCAGGAAGTTGTGATATCAGTAGTGCTATTCTGTAAAAATCTCACCGTGATTTCTTAGAGTGAAATGTGCTGTGAATCCCTTGTTTCCCCCTAGCGTCAGGTAGGATGACAATTCACTTCAAGGTCACTTCACCTACATTTTCACGGTAAGATTTTAACAGGATAGAACAGCCGATGGATTCTGTAAAACTCTCACCGTGGAAACTTAGGTGAAGTGACCTGTCAATAGTGTCAATCCCTAGATTCGGGTGCAATGACGGCTTACTTCAAGGTCACTTCACCTAAATGTTCACGGTGACATTGGTGATTTTCAACATCAATCGTTGGGCAGTTGCCTGCCAGACACAACGCCCGTCTGGTCGGAGGATCCTCCCTTTTTTATGGAGGATGAGTGAACTTTACACCCTATTCCTCATACCTCTTTAACATTTTAATAGAATAGAACTGCAGTTATTTCTTTAAAACATCTACATTCTTTAGAGCTTAAGAGCACCACCGCTTTAATGGCAAAATTAATTTAACGCACGCCTTCGCGTTTTCGTTTTATGAACATATTTTAATTTCATTAAACGTTAGTATTATTTATTTTCAATTTTCTAAAATAGCCTTTAGGAGCAACCTGTACTTAAAGAACTGTAGCGCATTTGCCGGGGTTTCGGATCATAACATCGCATCGAATAAGTGCAAAGAATAGGCGAATTGAAGGAAAGAGAGAGCCCTATAGCCACCCCTGAGAGGCGAGTGGCGCAGGCAGTAGTGTTCAATTACGAATTATTTTATGTTGTTATATTTTTTATAATTACTGGCCACTAGTCCTACCCGTGTGTTAAATTAATGTCGCAATTGTATCGGCACGATGTATAATCATTAATCATGTACTGGTTTCAGATTTCGTGTCGATTTCCTGAATATAAATGTATGTCTAACACACCCACAACAAAACAACTCTCCGCAGAATCTGAAAGTGAAAACCAGCCCCTGTGACACTTATCGTTTGTTTTAGTCCCGTTTTTTTCAACAGGGTCGTGATTATCCACACCCTTTTCTAACAAATATTGTTGGCATCAGATTACGCAATCTATTTTAGGCAATTTGCGGCTAAAATATCAGTATGTAGGTACTTTGTACGGAGCCACGCTATTTGAGGGGAATTCGCATATTTTTTTAAATGTTTGCAATCTAATCCCAATCTACCAAAAATACAATTAATTTACCTACCTATACAAGAATCTTTGTATTTGTACCTAGGTAGATACCAATATATACAACATGTTCCGGAATTAACGCACACCACTAAACCCCGCAATCAGAATATTATGAAAAATAATACGATTCAACATTGTTTATTTATTAAATTAGTTATGTTTTTTCCCACAATCAGGGAGAAAAGTGGGATCGCATTACAAATCTACGCATGCACACTGTCGCACACGTATTCGTCTACTTTGATTTGTTTTCACTATATAGCAGAATTGTGACTGTAAATTAAGTAAATATTTTAATAATTTTTGGGACAAAAAATGACCTAATATTGAATGTTACAGAAATCGATTCAGGAAACGATTCTGAACAAACTACTTTCGTAATGGGCTTTAATTCAATTACACATGGTATATTAAAGCATACCAATACGATTAGTATTAAAAAATAACTGTTCCTTGTAGAAAAAAGAAATCCTGACGCACTTGAAAAGGCAAAACCAGCGATAAGTTTCCAAAGAATTTACATCATAATTGACAAGAGATGACCGAAATAACTAAAACATTATCCTTGTAGAAAAAGGAAAGTAGCTTATCAATTTTCATTTTTTTCAGAGTACTCAATCTTTTTCGAGGGCCACGTGTTGGATGGGGAGGTGAGGGTGCAGGCAGCGGGGTCGCTGACCCTGCCCGCTAACGTCAAAAGCCTGGCCCTTGAACTGCATGCAGCAGGTGCCAGAGCTGTGCTGCTTCTAGACGTCTTACAAGCAGGTACTTGGACTAACTGTAACGTAAATATGTACATAACATTTACTAAACTTCAATGTTAACCAGACGAAGTGAGAGTTTCGTTTAGTGATCGATGTTCCCCATAGACTATTCCGATTCAAAGGTTATCCAAGGGCAAGGTTCAACGACTTAGCAACTGGGGTCGATATAATATGAAATCTTAATTTTATATCATTTGGTCTCGTGAATAGCTAACATTTTGATATGGAAAAAAGATAAAATCAATGGGCATGAGAATGGGATCGAAAAGGCAAGCGAAGCAAACATTTAGATGCACCGGAGCGTATTATTAAATCTTGGTCCTTTCTGGATAATCTTAACCTAGAGATAATGCCAAATATTTTTTGTTGATATTAAACAAAACATAGACAGGTATTTCTACGTCTGTATGTACCTATATGGAGACAGACATTCAATTTCAATTTCAAATAGCCAATATTAAAAATCTTAAAAACTAGTTTAACAATATATTTAAAATAAAAGTTTAGACATCCGAAATCTCCACATTGCTTTGCTCTTTACCTTAAGCCTCCCCCAAGCTTTTCCTTAGCTCACGATCGTGAGTTTTCCTCCTCCATGTCCCTCCCGCAGTAGTTTTCAGGTTCCCATCTTTGAAATGGTCTTCCTCTTTTCCTCTTTCCTTGTCTGGGATACCATTATGGTACTACGAGACAGACATTAGATAAAAGTGTTGTTATTTATGAGAAAAAACTTGAAATAAGTAAACAAAACCTGAACTTGTACTAAAATCTATACGAGCTATCATACCTGTCTCTCATAAAATTGTTATCTCGAAATAGGATATAAATATTTGCGTACACAATATTCAAGCTCATGAAACCATGTTATAGCTCCACGTAAAGACAGTTTATTATTCAATCTTTATTACATTATTCGAGAGTTGTTTACTAGTCTTATACCAAACATTCCGCCGTTCATAGGTAATCTGTTCAGTATTCGACTTTTGTTGAAAAACTACCTACTACCGAAAACTCGAAGCCGAAAAGATAAGGAGATCATTAGATCCGCCTAACTTTTGCAATACCTATTTTTGTCAAATAGCCGAAAAGATTATTTACAGTACAATACAATATAATTCAAACGAGACAGAAAGTTACAAAAAGATACTAAACAAGGTGATGTAGATAGCGGTAAGCAATAGAGGCTAAAATGTAATTGCTCGTCCTAAAATCAGAATATTTTTTTCTCCGGACGTTAATATTTTAAGGGTGTCAAAATGTGTCCTTGTTTTTTTATTTTTTATTATATTATATTCGGGAAAATTACAGCTAATTTATACGGTGTTCTTAAACAACATGTAATTGAAGGTCATTTACAAGTTACCACTTTGATAAATGCTATTAAGAACACATTCAATTATTTACTGCTGTTTTAGAGCCAAGCGTAGTAATTATGGCAATGTTCCATAAAACAGTCTTATGAGGATATATTATGACTGCCTCGATGATCTATAGTGCTTGTAAGTGCGACGCGACAGCTGAGCCCGAGGTCTGAGTTTGTGCCTGGTAATAGGCTCGAGTTCTAATGCGTCTCATATTGTAACAGGCGAAATGTAACTGTATTCCTGTACGCATATGACAGATCTAACTTTAGAAATTAAGGACACTCATCAAATTCGATTTTTTTTTCTAAAACTCTAAGAACGTGGCTCTTCGAGTTAAGAAAAATCGGATTATAACGGCCTGGCACTGTTCCTATACAACTGCACCTAAGACATAAACAAGTGTGATTTTAAACTACGATGAAGATATTATGAAGTTCTCTTATTTGATTCCACCAGATGTGCCTTTGGAGCCATCCGTGACGTTCTCCTCGGAGTCGTACGCGCTGTCTGTGGGCATGACGCAGACAGGCCTCGTGGGTCGCGTCTCGGCGACTACTGACAATGGCGAGGCGGTCATCTACTCACTCGGAACAGATGATGGTAAGCATTTCATCATGGTATTTAACTAAACCTAACTGATGGTTTTAATAGTGGGCTTCTTGGCCATAATTGTCCTTTGTACAAGTTAGGTGGATTCTGGATGACCTTATTTATTGATGAGCCTCAAGTGCTGTGCTGCGCTATATCCTGCTTGCCTCCCCACAAAAGTATATATGGCCACCTTTTCTTCTCGTAAGTCATAAAAATTAACTTATATACGTCAAAAAGTACCAAGTAATATAATGTTATCCTGGCCTATTAGGTCTTTTTGTTTTTTTATTCCAATCCATGGTAATGTATATTGTGCTCCCAAAACCTTAAAAAACTTTTAAAAATACAAACGTTAACATGAATAGCCAAAATAACCAAAATAAAATAACGCTTTGTTGTTGTATTTATAAGTCGTGAGCAGGATCAAACTTCACAAATACTGTTTTGCATTTGAATAAACCTGCTGTCTGAATGGTAAAAGACAAAAGTTGTTTGTAATATTTCTACTTTGTTATTCAGCCCAAGCGCCCTCAGAAGATTTATAGCACTAAGTTAAAAATGTTTTTCTTCTAGATTTACGCGGGGGGGACTGACGGAATCCCAACCACATTAATTATCCAGGTTTAAAGCACTTACCCACGTTCAAGGAGCGGTTGTACTTGCGAGATTGTACCGCCCGAAGAGCTAGTCTTGCAATCTTGAATACAGTCATCCTTTTAGACCACATTTTTCTTAAATTGAAACTGTATTTTATATAAAGAAGAAAGAAAATACGTTTATTTGCGGTAAACATGATGCAGAAAAAGAACACAACAAACACAAAAAAGTATAAGAAAATATGCGTTACATCCACGCAAAACAGCCATTTGTTAGAATAATGCAACAACAAATATAGATACAATGATAGGTCAATTTGCTACATTAAGTCAGTAAGCACCCTTTTCCTACCCTTGTTTACGTACAGACGATCCATAGATGGTTATTACACGGGAGCTAAGACGAACTCATTAC
This sequence comes from Apamea monoglypha, assembly GCA_911387795.2. NCBI lineage: Eukaryota > Metazoa > Arthropoda > Insecta > Lepidoptera > Noctuidae > Apamea > Apamea monoglypha. The sequence goes on from OU426918.1 coordinate 11,552,053, forward strand.
TTATTAGGTTGTATATGTAAAATTGCGGTTATATGACTTGTAGGTTCAGCGTAAATAATTTATAAGTAGATACGTCTCATAAAGGTACAATTAATTACGCTGGTTTTGTGGAAAATATGGAAACCCACCAACTTCTCACTATATAATGAGATTAATTGCTCAAAGCAGATGAAATTCCCCATTTGGGAAGAATGGCTAGCATTATTCCCACCCATTAATGCAGATACCATCGTTAAATTCACGTATTTTCATTTTAACACACGAAGTTAAATAATTGCACACTGGCTGGGGAGAAATATGTGCGCTAAATTAAATAGCATTTTTCGTAAAAGTCCTTTACGAATTCTTGAACATTGTTGAAATCCCGTGGGTCATCAAGAAATAAAAAAGTATTTATCATCTAGTGTTTAAGTTTAAATGTAAGTTTTTAAACTAAATTCTCGTGTTTGTTTATCGTGCCCGAACGATAAATTTCAACGCGCGCCTTATTTTCTTCTAAAGCAATTTTACTTCGCGAAGTAATTGTTGATCTTAAGTAGGCGCCAAGGTGAAGTTAATTCCTCCTTCACTACACAACGACATGCATAACAGTTTGAATTTAAATCTGAGAAGTAGTAGAAATCAAATGAAATTTTATTCTAGGCATATTAATAAAGGTACGTCTTTAGGTACTATATATTATACTATATAAATAAATAAATAAATATTTTTCTTACAGAAAACAACTGAAAATGCGAGCGTTGACCTACCAAGTTCTTCAGAATTTAATATAAAATTCTCATATTGTTGCAGCACATCTTCTGACTCGTCTTTCTATAAGCAATGAGGGTGAACTGCATTTGTCTGCTCCGGCTAACAGTGGTGTCTACACATTCCAAGTTATTGCCACTACAGTCGATACACGAGCGACGGGAACAGCTTCGGTGTGAATTCTTCTATACATACCTAAATATTATACATAACCGTTCCCAATGTAAGTTCTCATTCAATGAGAACAATCAATCTACTTCCATTGTTACTGTTAAAGACATGGTTTGGTTAATTGAAAACTTCGGCTTTGAAGGAAAATCCCTAATAGAGCAGATGCTTGTCAGTTTCTCGACCTTTGTTATTAAGTTGTGTTAATTGGTTTCGCAGGTACATTTAACAGTACAAGCAGTCACGGTTTGTGATGACCAAGGCACCGGAATGGCTCCGCTGGTCGTATTAGATAGAAATGAGGAAGCGGCGCACAATAATCTTGTCGTTCTTGACTCCACGCTACATGCTGGCTGCCACTTCACCTTAACGAACCGTTGGCCCACTAACCAGCCGTGGCTGTACGTCGACGAAAACGGACTGCACACAATTCCCATCGATAGAGAACACGAATCTATAGCATTTATGGCGCTTTCACAGGTTCAAGTAGAACTGACATTACATTGCGAAAGTGATAGCGCTACACGTGAAAAACGCTCAGAAAGAACAGATCGACTCGGTCCCTACGACTACGGGTCAAACAAATGGATTCTCACAGACTCGATCCCATACAACCCTAGACGGAGTTTGGTGAATCTAATTGTGAACGACATCAACGACAACTATCCCATATTCGTCGGTAAAGAACACGAACCGACTGTCGTCGGATACCCCACTGCGGAGCTCGAGGAGAGGATATTACCCCGTTCTTTGACGGAGTTAAAGGTAGGTTTGCATTATGCAAATGATTTATATATCTCCAACATGAACGTCGTAAACTGTGTGTCTTGCATGTATGTTTTATTTTTAAGTTCCCACGTTGTAACATGATTCACATCGGGAAAGAGTTTTATCTTTGAATATAAAACCGAGTGTCTGACCTGAGTGACTCATTGCCGCCAAACCCAACATTATTAATGATAAGGATGTTTTGTCATTCAAGCATTCGTCAATGCCGAATAAGTTTAATGTGTGACGACAGGTATAATAATAATGGCTAAGTATTTAGTAATCAAACCTACCTAAGCAATTCATCTACTTTATTTTTTAACTTTTTTGCAAAAAAAATGATTATTTTAATATTTAACATAATGTAACTGCAATTTCCTGCTCTTCGTTAAAATATGAATCTACTCGTATAGTGAATTAAAACTTGCTAGTTTCAATGTACTTGAAATGTTTTCATTTCAACTTTCTCAATTCGCTGAAAGCTAACAGAGTATTTCGTCATAAATTGTTAAGCAGACCCCGCCGCGCGGCGGGTCTGTCGGTTAATTTAATATTGAATTTTGTAGTACATAGGTCAATGCATTTTATTAAACCCAAAGGCATTGTCAGCCTTATGTACCAACATTGGACATTCAGGGAAATTAATTAAAAAGCAATTTGACACCCATCGTCGCTATAGCTATTTCATACAACTGTCAAATAATTATTTGAATATATTTGAAATGATTAAAGAAATAAATTGCCGATAGCCGGATATGCCTACTACCTATAAATGTAAGGACGTGGAATAAACGACGTCACATGTCCGCCTCGACACTTGCTCGAGCCAGCCCTCGCCGCTGAGCCAGTAGTTTTAAATTCGTCCCTAAATAATTCCGATCCAGCATGTCCTTTACTGCCCTCTCCCAGCGATGCCCTAAGCCGAGGTCCGTACCCCACAGGAGGTGCCTTTAGCGTGTAGTCGCTTAATTTTTAAGTTTCCTAAACCCTTGCTGGAGGCCTTAATTTATTGAGACATCCACAGACAAGCCCGGTTAAGCAGACGACAATCTTATAGGTGAGAGATGCAATGGCATCTCCGTCAGCCGTCAGGCTTTCAGTGTGACGTCGTTTATTTTTTTTATAAATGTATTAAAAAAAAATAAACGACGTCACACTAAAAGCCTGACGGCTCACCGCACAATCATGTCGATATTTGAAACCTTATCGTACATTGCCCACGGCTGTTAACAAACAACTGTAATGAAGTCCGATAAGCTTTTCCAAAGCATTAGTAAACACGCGGGACATGTAATAATTAAGCGGCAATAACCTAACGGTTTGGCCAGGTTTGGCCTCGGACATGACCAGCGAAAGGACGTGAAATGTTTGCAACATTCGTTTGTGTAAACGTAGAGCAGAATGCCCTCAGGCCAGGTGGATCAAACATTTTGCAGGTTAGCTGGTAGCAGCTGGATGAGATAGATTGAGGATCGTGCTTTAACTATAGCGTGCAATACGGGAGGCCTATGCCCAACAGTGGCCCTGCTGGAATAGGTTAATGAAGTTGAGGATGCACCATTAACACAGTTGACTAGAAAGTTCACTAGGATGGCCTGCCTGTGGCGTAAGGGCCTGTGGGTCAAGCCACTTTAAGGCTATCACAAGTTTATTTAACTTAGGTGGACGGGCTTAACCCGAATACTAGTAATTTGTAACCTATATTTTACATAATATTCCTATGCTTTTCAAAACAGGCTACAGACGCTGACACAGGCATAAACGCGGCGCTAATGTACTCGAGTTCTGAAAGCGTGTTAGCTGTGTCGCCAACGACTGGGTTCGTACACGTGCGCACTGGGGCTCAGCTGCAACACAACCAGCTCCTCAACGTCACCGCCACCGACAAGAATGGACAGGGGCTCAGTGGAACTATTGAACTTGTGGTAAATATATATTTGTGATTTTAGCTGCTCCAAAAGGGGACAGTAGGTATGTTGTGTATGAAGCCGACCCTAACATAGGTGGTTTATGGATGAAAGCTGTTAAAATGAGAATTAATCTAAGAAACAACATACGAGACAATTTTTGAATTTGGGAAAGTTCTCACTCAGAAAGACTGTTTAAATATGTTGGTATGATAATTGTCAAAAAATAGAATAAATAAATACAAAATACTACTTTAGCATCGAATAAGCCCAGAACCTTCAACTTGTACGGATTTGGTAAGACATCGGTAAACTTGATATACTTATAAAAGCCTTATATACACATATTTTAATTAAGACTAAGAAATATTTAGAGTGACTATACTGGGCTTCTATTAAATTAGGAATACTCGTAGTCATTGACTCTTTGTTGAGTTTTTGAGTTATTGATACAAGGACACCATGATCAGAATGGCGCAAGATTTTACAATAACTAAGAGAAATCACACATATGAATGACCTTAACACCACATTTAAAGGTACAAGATTAATAGAAACGACCTTTTTATCACCATCATTATCGCAATCCTTCAAAACTGTTTAGAAAAACCAAAAAAGTTTGATTTAAAAAAAAAATAGTTTAATTCAAGTAACAAGACTCATATACAAACAGATACATAAAAGGATACAGACAGGATAACAAGCACAGACAAAAACGAACGAACGAACGAACTCACAAGGTAGCGATATGTCTGCTGCATCATTGCCGGATATAAGCGCAATCCAGTCTGTTGGCGATCATCGCCAGGACGGTGTTACACTGACACAAGTACCTCAAAATATTCTGGTTAGATTAATTCTGGCCGAAATGTGTTTAAAATTACTTCCTATCCTTATGTAGAACACGCTCCACAGTATTGATTAGGTACCTGCTACCGACTTTAATTGGCCATGAAAGTTCATTGTTTGCTTAACATTATAAGCTCAAACACTTAATTATTTAAATAAAAAATAAGTCGGCACTTAACTACTAACGATTGGTACCTATGCGGTGTTGGTTTAGGTCAATGATAATATAATCAACTGTAATGAATCGTGTCCTTTAGTTTTGTTTATAGATCTCTGTTACTACGTTCTATTATTTCAATCTTAACGAGAAGACAGTTATAATTCTTAGTAAATTAGAACCAGCTACAATTTGTTTAGAATTTATTGCCCGCTAAATCTACTCCAGTAACAAATCAATGCTTTACTAAGCCACAAAAAAACTTGCTCGGGGGCAACAGAACTTACCGGATGGGACAACATCCTGTTAATGTTCAAGTAATCCCACTGCATGCAATAAAGAAACAACTTATTAATTAAACTTACTTACGAGTATTTCAACTACAAAACATTAAAGTTATGATAATTTAATCAACGAAATAACAACACAACCTTAACTAAATATTGTTTTCTTCTGTGAGTGGCGGCCTTAAACTTTAATTTAATTTAAATAAGCAAGCTAGTAGATATATGTATAGTATTTTGTAGCCAGTGCGTTAACCTGCCAAATTCGTTTAGTGTCTCATAACTTGAAGTCATGATAATATTTATATTTCCAGGTAAAACTTTTAGACTTCAACCATATAGCCGTAGTGACCGTACAAGATGCCTTCCTAGACGATGAAACGACTGTTTTGACTCGGTTAAGTGATGCCATCGGATATGAAGTTAAAACATTGAGGTCAGTCGTCATATCTGATGACACAGATGAAGGCGGTACCAGGAATAAACGTGAAACTGGCACTTCTAGAGCTTCACTACAACTTTACGTTTATGGAATAAACGAGAGAGAACCTGTCCCCGTAGACAAGCTTGCCGCGTAAGAATATTATGAATTTACAGAAAATAATAACTACATAGCAATTATGAAATTTTCTAAAAATACTTTCTTTTCCAGAGATATAAGTACTAATGCCGCAATGGCGAGTGTTATCAGGACTATCCCACTGGAAGATCATCTAGTAGATATGGATCAAATTGGCTTGTTAGTGGCCACGATAATCCTCGGCGTACTACTCTTTGCAGTTATCTTGCTGGTAGCCATTTGGTTCTTCCTAAGATGGTAAGCGACAGTTATTAAAATGAGTTCTTGCCTAATATGCCCATCCTATGAGATAGTGAACTGATTCAAACTTTTATCTTTTATCTCTAGGAGGAAGAATAAAACCTACGATGAATTCAATGAAGAAAACAGCATAGCATCCAGAAATGCATCACTAGGGGAACTACCAAAACCCGAAGTTGTACAACCGCGTCTAAACATCGAAGATCTGAAAAAAAGCGAAAAGAGACTGCAAGAAATGTTGCAAGCTCCTATTGAAGAAGTTACAATAGAACCAATGATGAGAAGAACGGAGGCTCCTGTCGAAGCTGTTCTTGATTTGCCAATACTCGAGCCTAGCGCACCAATAGTCATACAATCAATAGACAAATTGAAAGATGCCGAGGAATCCTCGGATGACGAATTTGGAGAAATTAGCGCTAAGCCAAGGAAATCTGTAGTGACGTTCAACGAGAACGTTGAAAAGATCATCCACGTAGAAGACAATATAGACGACGACGTCGAAGCCAACATCAACATCGACGCCTTAAATTCCGGATTTGAAATTTACAGATTGTAATTAATGAAAACTATAGACAAAAAACTCAAACTAATTGTACAATAACTATTTATATGTATTTTTACTTATTCTAAGTGATACTCAACTTTTTTACAAATATATTTGTATCATTTTAAACTTTTATTTTTTTCCTTCTTAAAAGATATATAGGGTGTTATACACACATATCCAAATTGTTGTTACCTGAATCAACTAATGTCGCAACTTTATACGTAATAACAAAACATATGTAGTTCAATTACTGAAACAATAAGTGTGATTATATGTACCTATGAGGGCTACTTAAGCCATTGACTACCACCGCGGTCACCGGTGTCCGCCAACAATAGATTTTCTATTGTATCTCTTGTCTGGCAGTCAACGTGTTAACGACACTGACACAAAACTGAATTCGGTAAAAGGCATTGTCCTGTTTATGGTATTTGATGCTATCAGACATACCACATTAAACTGTCAAGGTATACCTACCTACATAAAAAGTGTCATGTATTTCGACAGGCATCAAATGGTTGTGTTAGCTATTTATCAATTTTGTAGATACAGCGAGCAGAACAAAGTTCGCCGCCAAACGCCAGCACAAATAAATTGCGTTGGGCGTTTCTTTTAACGGTTTAAAATACGTTCACATTCTACAGATTGTTATTCTGTCATGTATAATTTACTGTCAGCGTGACCTTATAGGCCACAGTCTAATTTATTTGGAGCTCGTTTGTTCTAAAAGTAGCGATGCTCGGTGAAATTAACCTCTAAGGATATAGATGTAGGCTGTTGTCGGAACCTTTTCACTAACAAGTGAAAAGGTTTAACAAAACGACTTGCCAGTCCAGCATAGCAGCGACAAACGCGTAGCAATATTATGACTAAACTCGTATTTACAGTTATCCTCGAAGGAACCGTTTTTTTAATGTTGCCTACCTATAGGATGTTAATATTCAAGTCGCAGTTTGAGATAGAATCTGTGACATTTTCGAACACGGGTGACAAAACATAGCAGCCGTGGATCATCAACTACGCCCCCACATGCCTGTTGTATTAAGCAGTGCTCTATCATTGTTGACATCTCCAAATCGGAAAGTAGTTGATGTCATCACTCATTCACTGTATAAACTACAACACCCCTGCTATTATTAAACTGAAACAAAAAATTACTTGATGTTAAAAAGTCTAAATCTTCCTAACGGTATTTTTTCAGATAGTGAATTGAAAACCAGGAAAAACACTCTACCATTTATTACATTTTATTTTTTGTAGTAGTTGATAGAATTTCAGGAGACGAAATAAAAATGACATCACAGTTTTTATTAGGGATTCGATCATGACATACGATATTAGTATCTACACGAGTATAGTCAACCTATTTAGCACTGAGTGACCACAGTGCTAAATAAGTTGACTATATACCTAGTTTCAAAATAATCTATAAAAGGAAAATGTCTGTATCCTATTTGAGCAGAGAATTAGAACAGGGGGCAATTTTCGTAATTTTAAGAACGTTCACAGTCTCAATCTGTCAAAAATGCCTATAATTTCCCTACATTTTGACAAGTTTTTGACAGTTGTTTGTCGCCGAGATGAGACTGCTACTAGATTTTGAACGTTTTAAATTACGAGAATTGGCCTTCTGTTGACTATTGAACCAACTGAGTTTTTATATTCATTTAAAAGAAGTATTTTTTTCAAAATATTATGTTTAAGATAATTCCGTTTTCTTTTAATTAGTTATTTTAGATGAGGCCTTATGGAACTAAATGGACCTTATAAACAGGTCCTGAATTTCTGCAGATGTTATCTACGTATACATATATTATCGGACTTCTGCTGGTTTCCCCGAATGCGGGTCATGAAAGGCAGAATAAGAACTTCAAATTAAAAGGACAAAGCTTCCAGATAATTGCCCCATTGTGCCTTGAACATTAACGTTATTAGGTTCAAGCTAACAGACTAACTTTTCTACATCATAAAGCAAAAATGTTGACACTGACAAGTAGGTTTGTTTTCTTACTACAAACATGAAAATCAGTCCAACCAACTGTATTTCATATTGTTAACAGGACACATACAGTGCTGTTACCTTAAGTACATGTTCCCCATTTACGATGACAAACACGTTGTACCTTAGTACTTGCAAGTAAATAATAAGTTTACGCAAACATTTCCACGAACATTTTTTTCAGAAGCTCTACGTGATGTCAATGTAGAAGTCGATTTAAATCATATCATATCTTAAGATCCAAAATCTCCGATGTGAATGCAACACAAGGGTTTATAATAACTGCAAAATATGTTATGAATATCAAATACATGAACTTTTGAACAACAAACAAACTATGTTAAGCTTTGCACAATTACATGTGAATTATATTTTATGACCACAATTATGATTTACTTTAAAAAAATTATATTATCGAAGAAGTTGCATGTTTTGTACATTCTTCCTTCCCGGTGTTTACGATTCAACTCTCATTCAACAGCTGATATAGCAAGCGACAGCTACGGTGATATGAAGCAAATCACAATCAGATGCCGAGTCGTTGAGGAACGTGCCTCGAGTACCGAGCCGGTGTAATGCTAACACGGGATGCACTCCGAGATTATATTTTCACTTGTTCAACACGAGCTTATGAGGATATTTGCAGCTTTCGGTATAATCAACGTCGACACCACGTCGTAAGATAGAACTTTTGGCTAAAAATTACATGAGCCAAAAAATAATTCTGGTTTGTTAAGTCAACAAAGTCAAAGTCAAATTATTTATTTCAAATAGGCACATAAATGGCACTTTTGAACGTAAAAATTTACAAAAATATTGAATTGATTCTAGTCGCCCCTTCCAAAAGGTAGTTTTCGTATGGAGAAGAATGAGCAAGAAACTCCACCGTTACTCTTTTAAAATGTTTTATAATATTTTGTATACATTAATTATATACATAATTATATGTGAAGACGATGAAACTATTTAAAATTATAGGTTACACAGTAGCAGAATGTCAAGTACAGAACTCGATCTACATAAAACGAATGATAATAAGGTAAGGTTGTATTTTCGGGCCTACTTTATTACTTATTAATACTAACATGGTTCACCCTTTCCTTTTCAAAAGGTATTTATTCAGAAATATTCTAGGCTCTATTCAAAGTCTGAGAAGATTCTTCTAACTGAACCGACTGTTGTTCTACTGGGAAGGTTGCAATTCTTCTTCCCAACTAAACCACTAGGAAGTGGTGAAGGGCGGACGTTTTGGGGGAATGTCTTAATTATGTAATTTTGACGTTCAAAAAGTGCTGATTCTCAGCCTAGTTTGAATAAATGACTTTTGATTTTTTACACACGTAATCTACTATATAATTTGTGTTTTATACTACGCGAATGTATATATGCCGTTTATTCAAACTGGTTCCTGATACGTCTAAGTACGATAATCCTATGTCTAACAAAAACTATTAAAAACGGTACTTCCAAAGATAGCAAGCATGTGATTTATAAACTATATTTAGGATCTTCGAACTCTTGTCGCCGCAATAAATTAACATTTATAAACCGTTTTGTAGAGAAATAACAGTTTCGAAATGGAATTATTAATATAATAAATTTGATTTAATTAATAAATGATAATTTTAACTGATATAGGTATTCAATTTTAGATATTATTTTCGGCAGCGAAATCAATTTGCAAACCCTCTCTCACTGCGGCGGCGAGCCGCCCACTACCTGAACGCGCCCCAGAAGGTGGTAGCTATAAGGCTCATCCGGGGCTACCGCACAATCTCGGGGGAGGCGGCAAGCCTCCTTGCCGGACTGCCGCCATGGGATCTAGAGGCGATAGTCCTCGCGCGCCTGTATGAGTGGCGCGCGGAGGCACTACGCCGGGGGGAAAGTCCGCTCCCGCGGCAAATTGCGGCGGAGTGGACGGATCTCCGTCTCGATCTCATGGCGACATGGAAAGAGCGACTGTCGCAACCCAGCGCAGGGCACGCCGCGATAGCGGCGATAAGACCCCTCTTTCAGGAGTGGCTAGAGAGGCGCCACGGCGCCCTCACCTACCGCCTGACGCAGGTCCTCACCGGACACGGAAGTTTCGGGAGGTTCCTGCACATCATTAGGCGGGAGGAAACGCCCGGGTGTCACCATTGCCAGGATCGCCCAAAGGACACGGTGGAGCACACGGTGGAGGTCTGTCCCGCTTGGGCGGAGCACCGCCGTGTCCTCGTAGAGGCGATCGGCAGCGGCGGCGGCCTGTGCAAGCCATGGTCCAGGGCGAGAGGGAGTGGGAGGCAGTCGCCTCCTTCTGCGAAGCAGTCATGCTAGCGATGGAGGTGGCGGGCCGGATGAGGGAGAGAGCCTCCCGTCCCAGCCGCCGCGGGAGACGCTCCGGGCGTCGGGAGCCGCGTGACGACTCCCGGCCACCGTAGGCGCGGGCCTGCGGGCGAAGAGCAATGGGTAGCTCACCGCCCGATCAGGACCCAGGCCCGTGCCGGACGGCGCGTAAGTGTTCCACGCGCGCCTCAAAGAGTTGTCAGCATAATTTGAGGGGCCCCTTAGGGCCGAAGCCTGCCGGGTCAGCGGGATTGTCCGAAAGGGTTACCGCTACCCCGGAACATAAAGGTCAAAGGAAGGAACATGGGTGAGTTTTAGTCAGTAAGAGTCTGACACTCCCTTCCGCTCCACCCAGAGCGGGAGGGGTCATTTGATGATTTCCCATCCGAAAAAAAAAAAACCCTCTCTGATACCTAGTTAGGTAGCAGTAGCAGTAGTTACGTAGTATGAGTTCCTAAATCCTACTACAATCCTATGTACATGTATATCCTGTTTTTACCTACATATACAGGATACATATACACAATTATAATATTATAAATGTGCTTTTTTTTTTATTACTCAACTAGTTTCTGCCCGCAGCTTCGCCCGCGTGGTTTTCGGAAATTATCCCACGGGAACATGCTACCGGGACAAAATTAGCCTGTTACTCCTTATAACATCAGCTATCTGCGAGTGAAAATCCCGTCAAAATCGGTCCAGCCATTTTTTGTTTTATACCATATATACTTCCATACGCAACTAGTAAAAAACTGTTATTTTGACATTACAAACAGACAATTCAATTTTATTTATTTGTATATAATATGTATGTATAGATCACGCAAAATCTGCTGAACGGATTTGAATGAAATTTGGCACACAGATAGTATATATCCTGAATTAACACACTTTTCATACGGGTAGAACGGTTCCGTCGGATAATTTCCGACTTCTACGTGGGCGAAGCTGCGGGCCAAAAGCTAGTAAGTGCATAAATGCGCTTAGCATGTTAACTATGTAAGTATATCAAGTTATGCCACTCTGCAAGAGTTTGTAAGCGTCTTAGCAAAATGTCGCGCAAACATAAATGACTAGCTGTTTCACGCCTTACTTCGGCGAAGTTCATTCTAATGCATCTTTGTACTTATAACCTACATATTATATGTATATATTATATTAAATCGGGAATTAAGGAATATCGGGATAAAGAGTATAATATGTGTTAATCCTGGTTATAATCCGTGTGCCAAATTTCATCCAAATCCGTTTAGTAATTTTTGCGTGAAAAAGTAACACACATCCATCCATCCATACAAACTTTCGCGTTTGTAATATCAGTAGGATTTTAAATAAAATAAAGACATGAATTATCGGCCCCTACGCTTGTAAACGGATCTAAGGTCCAATTTAAAATAACTAACTACGTAAACATACCAGACTTCGTAAACAATCCTAATTTTTTACCGAGGAATCACCGCGCATGTGATAATTGTATGAAGTACCACATAATGTACAACCAAGGTTACAGTAAGTACATAAATGTCTCTTAACTCAGTACCTAGTTCCGTTTAGTAATTGTTGAGAAAATCCCAATGTTTTAATGTAGCTTCTCTAATTGGAATTTTTATTACTGTACCTTCGTATATACTCGTACTCTTTCTACATATGTATGTACTCACAAATGAGTAACTTCTAGACTGACTTCCCTTTACAGATGTTGCGATGTGATGATTTTATAGAACACATTCCAAAATAATTGTATTTAAGACTGCGATGTTAATAATATATTATATTTTTTTCCAAAACAAAATAATCATTACGTAAGCAATTCACAAATGGTCACATACATTGTATAATAAGTACATAAAAACTTCATCTTAAGTAATACTTTTGATAAAAACACTTTGATCGATAGACTTTTAGTAGAATAAAGTCATAAAGTTTTTATTATTTGGCATTTTACCCAATGTAACTTAATAAATTTCTAAACTTTTACACTGCAATAATACTTTTATTGATAAGTAGGTACTGTGTTATTAGAAGGTTGTCGACGTCGATTGTTACTGTGTTGCTAAAAGGCAGTCGATGTGTGTATGATAGAGAACCGTAAGGAATTTATACGAGATATCTCTACAAGGAACAACAATATGCAAATCAAATGTCTCTTAGTATTCATTATTTTGTTTACAAGTTTTAAAAAAAACTGCGCATTTATTGTAAAATAGTGATACTTTCGACGCCACAATAGAAGGTTAAAAAAAGAACTTTTGTTAAGGTTTTTTTCCAGAAACTCTATTTCTTATCTTAAAACCCTGAAAGATTTATATATCAAAATAATTTTATAATTTAGTAGGTGCTGGTTACCTAGATGATATAAAATCTCATTTTACAAATAATGTCTATACACAAATACTTTTCAAATAAGAATTTTATTTGTTTTATATTATTATTTTTTTTTCATTTTTTTTTTATTTTCACTAGGAGACAATACATTAAAGAATAATCAAGGATTATATCAACATCAACGCTATCGAACTACAAACCAATGTAGATGAATTTTGAAGAAAAATAAAATAGATACCCGGAATGAAGAAGATATCTTCGTGATGAGAGAGATGATCCCGAGAGAGGACACGACTAAGGAGTAGGAAGCATCTGTGTTTCAATTACACAAGATTGCTATCGAAGTAACGACCGCAAGGGAACGACAAAAATAAAAGACGGTGCATTCGTTTCTTCTCGAATGACGCAATCATTAGAGATAGGTACCGTTTTATTCAAATCATACATAAAAATACTTACTTATTTTTAAAGAGATTTTTGCTGTTTCGGCATTTAATAGAAACTTAATAGAAGCCATTAGTCTTTCGTCGGCATAAGGTGTGGTTTGTTGATAAACTGACATCAATGGACAAAATTAGCAACACTTACACATCGTCACTTGTCGTGTTTTTGCTTAAAAATATGGCATACTTAATTTTCCTGTCATTTATTATCTACTGTGCATAAACAGTAAAGCATTTACTAGTTTAAACGACAGGATACACAAGTTCGATGCAACTTTTATAGTCTCTACCGTTAGCATCAATATTTATAGCATAGGTATCTAGGTACGTCTGACATAAGTAGGTGTTTCTAATGCATTTAAATTATGTTATCTCAATATAAGAGAAAACTGACATTTATACAATAATTTACATTCATTAATTTTACACAATACCTACCGGTGAATGAACTGAAAATTAGCAAGTGTGATCCATGTCATAATAATAATTATATACGATCTTGCTTTAGAGATGCGAGCTAGGTGTGAATTAAAAAGACGTAAAATAACGAATTTACAATGTCATAATTAAATTGTAAAAAGTTAAAGCCAATTAATTTAATAAGCATTTACAACGGTACTGAGGTCAATAGTATCCAGTAATATTATTAAAATAATAGCTTAAAAAAGTTGGCATAAGACGACGAATAATTTACATTTTATAAGGAACCGTTACTCCGAAACATAAAACAGATTTGGCAATAAAAATAATAGACAAGGAGCCAGTCTAAAATAGCATAATCGTATAAAGTAAATCATCCATTCTGGGATATTTTTTTTTTTTTGGCGGCCATCAATAATAATTGCATATTTTTAAAGTACACTCAGAACGCATTATTTTTTATTAAGGCGTCATTCGAGAACAATTTGGGTTCGGAGATATTATATAGGTACTTGAAGGCGGATCACAAGTAAAGATCGTTGTATACCTTTGTTCTCAAATTCATTACAACGTTGTCGCCATACAAATAAATGTTTCTACTACTGCTACCATTCATATATAAAAAAAATCATTTATTCCTGGCCGTCGACTTTTTAATTTTTATCCCAAGTTGCCGAACAAAATGGGTCTTTCCCGATTTCCTTTCTGTTTTGTTTCTAGTTTTTATTTGGAAAGTACTGAATGAATTGCGTACCCAAGTAGGCCGCTGCAAACATAATCTAGCGAAATGGGGCTTTATCGATTCACCCAACATCCAGTGCGAGTGCGGTGCTCCCGAACAGACTATGTTCCGCACAAGTACTAGAGTGTCCTAATTGTCCGTTTACCTGCACAATTGATGATCTGAACAACGCATCTAACGCCGCGTTTAAGCGACGTATACTCGTAAGTGCCGTCGATACGAAATGATAAGATAACGTTTCTATTACTATATTAGGAAAACCGTAACTCTACCAATGAAATAGAGAAAACCAAGCGCTATTTTCGATTTGAACGTTATTTCTCAAATAAGTCTACGTAAAAGGATTACCTTAGTAAATAGCTACTAAACATGTTTGAATGTCTAAGCTATTAATAAAGAGGGAGAGAGCCTCCCGTCCCAGCCGCCGCGCCGCGGGAGACGCTCCGGGCGTCGGGAGCCGCGTGACGACTCCCGGCCACCGTAGGCGCGGGCCTGCGGGCGGAGAGCAATGGGTAGCTCACCGTCCGATCAGGACCAGGCCCGTGCCGGACGGCGCGTAAGTGTTCCACGCGCGCCTCAAAGAGTTGTCAGCATAATTTGAGGGGCCCCTTAGGGCCGAAGCCTGCCGGATCAGCGGGATTGTCCGAAAGGGTTACCGCTACCCCGGAACATAAAGGGCAAAGGAAGGAACATGGGTGGGTTTTAGTCAGTAAGAGTCTGACACTCCCTTCCGCTCCACCCAGAGCGCGAGGGGTCATTTGATGACTTCCATCCGGAAAAAAAAAAAAAATGGCCGAAATACGGTTTGAAGGACTGTACCAATGAAATAGAGAAAAACAAGAGCTATTTTCGATTTGAACGTTATTTCTCAAATAACTCACGTAAAATGAATCAGTCTACTTAATACTTAATTACTCAATCAACCTATTTAAGTCTTTAGCTACTACGATATTTATGAACGACTAAGGTAGCAATTTATAAAGTAAAGCAGTATTTCCAACTATTTTTAGGGTTACTGTTCAAAGGGTGGCAAAGAAAACTTAACAAACGGCCACGATTCTAAACTCTATATATAAATTTCCTTTAATGTTTTCTTGAAAGCACAATCAAATTAATAATTTGGCGTCCTATAATGAACCGTCTTAATTTTAATTCAATTTTTCAATGCAAATAGAATCGTATTTATGGCAAATTAAGAGGACAAGCTCTTAATTTGCCATAAATACGGTTCTACATCAAATAAATTGTGGTGACAGGTACCCTTTATCCAAAAATTCGGTAAGTGGACTTGTGGCCTTATTTTAGACACACGTACCAGGTACCTACGTTAGGCTTTAATCTTAAATCTACATACAGGATTCCATATAGCCTACATACAATGTGACAAGATGACCTAAACCATGTTTTTTTTTACCTGTTAGATAAAAATCTGGTCGCTGTTAAAATTGTTAACGGTCTACATCCTGGAGTTTGCGGTTTTGGAATAAAATTTTATGTCCAAAATAACACTATTATGAGCTTAGAAAGTCATAAATAGGGGATTCATAACAAAATTTCCGCGATGAATTTACAATGCAAAATAGTCGAATGTAGGTGGATACCCTCTTTGTCACATGTTGGGTCATTCACCCCCATAATCAACCGGTGAATACTCGTAGAACATTTAATTCTATCTTATAAATCGATCGCCAAACTATTAAGGACCCGCTTACAACGGAACTGAAACGTGAATTAAGATCGACTTAATGATCGAATAACAATATTCAGATACAAATAATAGATATTATAAACCTCTGTGTGTTCAACTTAAGGCGAAAGCGTCTGGCTAGCCTGCTAAGTTCAAATTTTCTTTCTTTTTTTACCACTTACTTGGTCAGTATTAGATTGTATGTTGATCTAAATATGATTCGCAACGATAATGTAAGTATTTATTTACAGAATTATAATCATTGAAATCAACAATACAACTCTCTAATTTCAAATTAACCTATTGAATGACGATTTCCTGAAATCGCAACATTGTTGGAGGCCAATGCTAACATCATTCATGATTCTTATGGTTATAATTTTGTAGATACCTACATATTTGATACGGTCGCGAATCATATTTTGATCTACAAACAACCTGACCCCGACCCGCAAATTGCAAAAAAACGTAACAATACCTTGGTGCATTCCCCTTAAGCATTGACTGTTAAAGATTAAGTATTATTTGTTTCAGAATTGCTTCCCGTTGACATCATACCAAATCAGACTAATAAAGAAGGTGTATTAAGTCCAACCACATGATCATTTGTATTGGAGATAAATACAAACTTTATTGTTAATATAACCACATCATTTATTTAAAAATCAAATTATTGGATAACGTACTCGTATCTTTGGCGCTGACATTGTGGGGAATTTTGACAAAATAAAACGTCGCCATGGACGAGAGTTTATAAGCAACATCCTCATTTATCACATTAAATTCAGGATAAAGTTTACGTAGCGTTGGTTGGTGTTGGTGACCCTTGAAATTTTATTTTATTGTTTTTTTACGAATTGACGCATTATTGAGTCATGCCTCAATGTTAAAATACCTTAATGTTAATACATAATAACGGTTTCATCACAGTTAGGTAAACTGATGTACAAAACATAGTGAATTAATGAGTCTCGTTAATCTTAACGAATCTTCAAATTTGGAAGTACCAACAATCTTATTTATTTACATATTCATTGCGTAATTGTGAGTCATTCACCTTTAATCACATCAAAGTCAAAACGCCCCAACTCATACGTAAGAAGCATCAATCAGTACTTACCTCCTAAATGATAAAAGACTTTACGACAATTAAAACTGAATACACGTTTAGTCTTAAGGCACTGATGATGCATAAATTAATCGCGAAGTTATACTCACGCGATAAAATATTGAGATATTACTGATAATAAATAAAGCGTAAACGGAACGGGAGAAATTCGCCGAAAAAGAGACAGTCGCGAATTAATTTTCTTTTAACAGGGAGCACGCAAACCAATCGACTCCTGCCGTAACCATTCGTTATATTCGCTGGTGCGTAAACAACAATATTGTTGTTTAAACATTTTGATGTATCTTATGATCTTTGATAGCTTTTAATAACCAAAATTAACTTGTGCTGCTTCTTTGATGGCCGATTCCTATAATTTAAGTACGAACCGTTATTGGTTAAAATTATAACTCTTCTCTTGTATCTTACCAATGAAGCAAAAACCTCATTGCTTTGCATAGTAGCTATCACAGGTAGAATTAGCTTACAGAACTATTTATAGAATAGGCAATAAAAAATACTACCAATAATTAATAGTAATTTATAAATTGATCTAAGTAAGTGTAATAATAGTGATATAAATAATTTCAAATGTTTGCATGCCGATTGGTAAAATGTGGCTGAGCTAAATGTAATCTTAAGAACTGTTATGTATTACCCATATTTGCAAAATAAAATTCTATTCTATTCAATTCTATTCTAAGCTAGTTCTATCTATCTATCTAAGATTTAAACGGAGAGAAGTGAAAAGAGAGTAGGGAGGCCTTTGCCCTGCAGTGGGACATGACAAGCTTTGAATAATAATAATAAGCAAAACGATTCCTTTTTGTTTATAGGAACTAAGCATAAGTGTTGTGGTGGCCCAGTGGTTAAGGCATCGCCTCACTGGTTAAAAACAGTGCCCGTGGTTAAGGACTTGCCTGGATTTGAACCTACAGCCTCGTGTACGAACACGAGGTTGAGGGTTCAATCCAGGCAAATACCAATGTAACAGTTTTAATTCATAATATGTACTTTCTGAGTCTGTCTTGGACATTACTAACATCGGTGAAGGAAAACATTGCGAGGAAACCTGGATTTATCTATATCTATATCTATACTTATAATAAATCTGTAGAAAACTAGAACTAGAAGTGAAAATTCTGTACATTGAAAATATCAAAAAAATAAATGGCAGGGGGTGTTACTAGAACGACACTGAACCCAAAAATGTGATTAAAAAAATTTTTGTCTGTCTGTCTGTCTGTCTGTTTGTTCTGGCATCACGCAAAAACTACCGGTCCGATTACGATGAAACTTGGTATAATTATTCTTTAATATCCTGGGCACCACACTGGGTACTTTTTATCCCGGAAATGTATATACAATAAAAAACAAACTTAATTTTGCGGTTCGATCCCTAGATCCGATTACTGTACCAACCGCAAATAATAAGTTTGTCGTAGGTTACGTCACCCGCAGTGGAGTTCACTAAGGGGCGCTGCACACGGCTAAGTTACTAAAGTTTGTTTAGTTTGTTTAGTTAAGTTACTATAATATTTTATCTTAAGATACAATATCGCAAAATCCCTAAAAACTAATATCTTAGTTTTTAGGGATTTTGCTTATTTATTGAATTTAGATTAGTTATCATTAGAAATAGGTTTATTTAGGTAGGTAGGTATTTTATTTTCTGTTATTGAGTTTATTTATTTTTTTATTAGGTAGATACTTAGGTTTACTTTTATAAGGCGTAGACGTAAATAATTATTAAGATCTCATAATTCATTCATTTCTGAATGAATTATGGGGTCTCATTAAGGGGTCACTTGATGATTTCCCATCCGAAAAAAAAAAAATAGAGTATCTTAGCCGTGTGCAGCGCCCCTAAGTTAGGCTGTAAATGTAGTGCTGAAGGTTGAATTTGGCTTGCACTGTTCGCAGCACACGCGTGGCGCGCGGCCGGCCCGAATCGCTACCGTATAAATTGTAATATTCATTTTCAATACAAAATATACGCCCGACCACATGGCGTCGTTGTGGTGTGGTTGTGGCTGTGGTGTGGTTGTGGTACGTGTGAATTGACATTAGTGTCAATTCACACGTACACGGACGGAGTCTGAGCGCGCACATCATACATTTTTTGAACTTTGATTTGAACGGACGTGTCGAGTGGCGAGCGTTCGTTCTTATTAGCACTCTATAAATTGTATGTTTTAACTGCTACTTGCAATTCTAAACCGTGCTTTTCAGTGCGACCTTTTTATTCCTTTTAGTTTTTACTAAGTACAGTTTAAGGTAGAGTTATTTAGGTTTATTTTTATGGTAGTATATTTGATAGTGTACGTAGTGACCGTAGGTTATTTTATAATACTGTTAGGTAGGATTAGTCATTCGTATAGATATTAGTTTTTAGGGATTTTTCTTATTTATTGAGTTTAGATTAGTTATCATCAGAAATAGGTTTATTTAGGTAGGTAGGTATTTTATTTTCTGTTATTGAGTTTATTTATTTTTTAATTAGGTAAGTACTTAGGTTTACTTTTATAAGGCGTAGACCGTATATATTTTAATTTCAAGTATAGGTAGGGGCCCCCGCCGGGACAAAAGTATTAATACCGGTATGCTCGATAGATAACGTTCTACACAAATAGCACTTTACACAAAAAACTCATTGATAAGTTTCGTCATCCACGCGAACGAAGTCGCGGGCACAGCTAGTAGTTAATATATGTCTGAAATCGCCAAGCCATCTTGAGCAAGCGTGGTGATCAATGCCTTCTCTATAATAAGAAGAAACTTTTGCCTTGCATTGGAACAATAACAGACTGGTATTATAACCGAAATTAAAAACATTCTTAAGGTTTGGCATTGAGATATAATTTTGCACCTGCTGAGTAAAGCGCAGGCTACACCGCGAGCTGGCGAGTGGGTGGCTGGTATTTGCTTTGTTGAAAGTTCATTAAAATAGCCGTTCTTATATTATGTCATGATAAAGAAGGTGAATCGCATCGCCCGCCAGCTCGTCCACTCACCAGCTCGCGGTGTGGCCTGCGCTTTAAGCTCCGGTACATCAGATGAAGCTCATGCATGAAGCAGAATTATATAAATCGGAGTATACAATATTTTATAACCTATCCTAATAAGTTACTTAAAAAGCTAGTTCTATTATTTTATACATAGGTATCAGTGGTTATATTATAAAATAAGTCGCAACAAAATTGATATTTCACTTCCTATATCATATCATAAAGCAATTATTAAAAACCTCCAACGTGGAAACAATGACGAATATAACAAAAAGCTGGGATCTTTATTGGGTTGACACGCATACATACCCGAACCAACGAACGCTCGAGTCTTTAACGTTACGAGTTTTGCAAACGCTGCCCGTCAGGTGTGAATCGTATGCAATTTGCATTATGAAACCCATTCCGATATGAACAGCTGGGATATATTAACATCACAGCAATATGATACACTGCCTAATCCTGTCTCGTATCAAATAAATTCTTTGGAATATTTGCTTCCCGTAGAAGAAGTCGCGTATAATAATATTTCAAACTTAAAGCCACAAACTTTTTAATGGGTTCTGTGAGTCAGCAGATTGGTTACCTGTTTCTAGAAAGTCCCGGAGTTTATCACAACTTTATGCATAATTATATTATCTGCAATTCTATTTAAATATGTTATAAACTATGTCATAGTTTTTATGTACTAATAAACTTGTAATTACTTGTTATTATTATTTGGTTTGCCAATAACTGAATCTTTTTTGAGTTTCTACTTATGTCATTTCCATTTCTCAAGTTATGCTACTTTGCCTACTTTGTTCACAGTCTTTGATACACAGATTATCTGTGGTAATGCACACAAAAAATGTGTACTAAAGTCATTTAGTTTTGCATAGATTGAATAACTAACAGGACTGTTTTAGATAATCTAAATTCTGGAATCAGACCGAGATGATAATAATTTATTAAGCTCTAAATACCTTTTATTAATTATTTATGAATAAAAGATGTTTCAAGTAGGTATCACTTGAAAATAAGTCAATGACCTCAAAAGTTATTCTAATAAAAATTGTTTAGATAACTTCCTTCAAAGACAGGAGAGCTAAGGAAACTGTTTCATCGTGACATAACTAAAATGAAATTTGACAAAATAAGACCAATTCCCGAAAAACGTTCAAAATCAGTCGCAATCTCATCTCAGCGACAATCAATATCAAAAACTTGACAATAATGTAGGGAAATTAGAGGTATTCTCGACAGATTGAGACTGAGATCAGACTGTGATCGATCTTAAAATTACGAGAATTGCCCCTCAGATATACAAACCTACCGATCAGAAACGTTATAAGATAAGGCTTCAGAATCCTTGGGGAAATCTCAGAAAAAGGATCACCAATAACTTAATGTATACAGAAACTCTTGGGCCATGGACTACAATGTCAGACTTGCGAAAAAAAAAAAAAAAAAAATCTTGCTTTGTGTATGCTCAGCGACAATGTGATACAGGTGTCCCGAACAAACAGATAATTTATGCCTGTAACGGTATATCCAGCACATTCCTCATTATTTACCTTAAAAGTAAGAATACATACAGTACGTGTAGATACACAAACAACAACTACTGTCTACCACCTACTTTGCCCACAACTGTTTGTCCGTGTGTCCTTAAAACGTTGTTTGTTTATAAATGTTGCAAAAAACAAAGAACTGCTTACAATCTAGCGCAGTAATGTGGGATAACGTAGACCTCGAATGTAAAAGAATTGCCCTCGTAAATAAAACGTATTAGATTCAGTTTCGCTTTCCATTTAGGCTCAAATACGTTGCAAGAATAGTAATGTTCTATCGCCAAAATCTATATCTGACCACCGCCCGTAAGGACTATTCCTGCTTGCAGCGCATATTATTAGTTGACCTAAAAAGGATCCTCTTTTGTTTTACGTACGGTCATCATGTGCACGGGTTTTTGTTTTCAAAATGGTCAGATATGGGTTTTGGCGATAGTACCTACAGAACTTTCGACTAAAGAACCCTTTATCGAAAAATTTTAAATTAGAATAGACAAACACTTAATTACAACGATGGCTTAAACAAACTTGGTCCAGCGAGATTAAAAAAGGTACCTAACTTTCAGTTTGATAAGTCAATAAAACCCTAATTTTGATCACTCAGCTTGGTAATATTAATGAGAGGACGGTACATTAAAAGTAGCAATTTCTTCGTTAGCGACAGAATTGGGGAAGCAAACAAGGTAGGTTTGTTTTTGTTTTTTTTATTATTGAGGTAAGATCTCGCTTCATGTCCGCATTTAAATCGGAAACTTCTTGCGAGGAGGGCGGATCTGAAATGAGGCCGTTGACCCAGAGAATCAAGAGGAAAAAATCTTCCATTTATCGAATCTTGAAATTCTCGTCCTCTGCTTGCGAAGAATGGACGGTGGACCCAAATTTACCGCGTGTTCTGTCACAAATATACCGCTACCTCGTTGTTGCGCCCAAAATAAATGTTACGCTACATTACGCACGCTTTATAAGGACAATATTTTTAGGAAGGTACGACTGGTTTGTATTGAAAAGGAATGCCCATGCTTACTCTTGTCAAATCCGTGTCTCTTAATGTCCCTTTTGAGAATGCTTACTTCTTTCCTCGACTGCCAAGTAACAATAGAAACAATACGCCAGTTGTTAAAGTGACATACTTGCGTGCAGTAAAAGGTATGCATCTGTAATCCACATAACACCACGACATTTTAAAACAGATAAACCTTGGAAAAACATGTATAGTTCCTTAAATCAACTACCACTACTGACAATATTAGAACTCTCAACCATACCAAATCTAGGTACCTTATATCAGAAGGCAAGACGGCAACCCACCTGGGTCTCGAAGGTAAGTAGCAGTAACCCTAACCAGAATATTCCATAGGATTTATAGTCCCCGACCGCCTGCGGTTAAAATGTCCATGCCGCCTACACAGGATCTACGGGAGCGTAGACGTCGTAGGCCGTAGCTACGCGGCTACGACATCCAGAGTAATGGAATAAATAGCTACGTAATGTCGTAGCTCTAATTATTGTACTAACTATAATGTTTGCTACGCATTTACGATATCCAAAGAATTGTAAAAAAAAAACATATCTGCAGAATTGCGTACGTTTATTTATTTTTTTTATTTGGCAAAACGAGGGGAGAGTAGCAGTTTAGGTAAAAAAGGTCAAGCTTAAACATCAGTTTAAAAAAAAATTATAAAACATAACTTTGCATTGAGGACGCTAATAATTTTCTAGCACACGCCATACAAAGGTTGATCATTCGTCACATCAATACAATGACGGAAACTGTGAATGGGATTTGTAAATAAGTCACTATAAATATTTTGACCAGTCACGGTCAGCAATTTTTATTCAAATTGTTTAGTTTTTCTCACTGCCCTAAATGAATAGTTTCTCTTGTGGAACAATCAAACTTATTATTAGCAATAACATTTTAGTTATTATCTGAGTCACAGCACCCACCAATATACGGATGCAATATCTTTGGTAAATATTGTACAAGGACTGCTCAACGAGTATTGGTAATATGTAAACGATCACTACATGTCATATAAATAGTAATTAGCATTATGTATTCTTCAATAATTACAATCATTTTCAATACCTGTCATAAATACTTAGCTACTGGTTGCTCAAGTCACATGGTGACGGAATCAAGTGATATCCGGCTTAATAGTATAAATGACGAGGTAATAAACATATTTTGTGTTCTTACCAGTACTAACTCTGTATAATATGTATTATATTCTATATTCTTCTGTATCTATATCTTTATATAAATTAAAGTCGCTCTTCGTGTCTGTCTGTGTGACCATGAATCAATTGCGTAACACACTATCAGTAGCAATGGCTTTCATTTTGACAGTTCAACAATATTCATTGCGTTATTTACGTTGTTGAGCAGACGAATTTTTTGAACATGTAAAGCAATGGATTTGCAATATCCTTCAAAATGATTCAGATTGTGATTGATAGTGTGTTACGCAATTAGGGAGCGCGTTGTTCTTCTAAACTTCACAACGGATTTTAATGCGGTTTTCACCATCATTAAGGAAATTAATTCCGGAAGATTTATGTGTCTAACACATTAGTATTAAACCGCTATGCCATTCCAAGTTTGCCAGCCGACTCTCGACTGTATAATAGAATACATAAACTTATACCCCTAACTAAACATGAAGTTAAAATGAAACTTACAAATTGATTGTAGAAGTTAACGTATGACGAAATCGAGAATCTTATTACAATTGTGTCTTAAATGAACTAATACTGTGTTTAAATTAAGGCATTGTTGGTATAATTTATGTTGTTTCTATGAGTAAGTACTTGCACGACACTTAATAGCTGTTGTATGTCATAACTGGCTTCTAAAATACAGGCTTTTGGCCTAGTTTAGGAGGCATCAGTTCGCCCTTTAAGGGGACTCTATTATATACTCGTACAATATATCTTTAATCCTGTGTACTATGTACGTTTTTCAATGTACATTTTTTTTTTTTGCTTTGTTTACTACAATCTGTCTCCTTTGTGGGACATTCAGCAGCATGTTGGTTGGTGCTATCGCTGGCTCGCTCGGTATGTGGCCTGTGTCACATCCTCATTAACAAAACAGTAGCAGTGTTTACTGAGATTGTATTAAAACTTGATATACTTGGTATACAAATAAAAAAAAAGAAAACTTAATTATAATAAAGTAATCTCAGTGTTTTGTCAAGTCGTAAAATCCGTGCGAAGCAGGGGCGGGTCGCTAGTTATGAATATAACCAAAAATAAACACAAACGGGCAATGTCCATAATTGTGGAGACAATGTTCTGACTCAGCTGTTTGCCTCATAAAAGCTCTGCCAATCCACAGCCTGTCTCAGGGCTGTCAAACTAATACAATAACGCTGGACCATCGCCCTCCATGACAGTTCCATCGAATTGAAGGTAAAATAAAACCTGTACATAATTACGATGAACGTTGCAGAAGTTTTCAATCAATGCAACCGCCCGGGCTGTAGAAAATAATTATGTGCATATTATATTACGCGATCAGTAAGGAATTTCTTTGAATCAGCGATGGATTTGAATTGGCATTTAAGTTGGTCACAGCATAATAAGGAATGAAATTATAGTAACAGTTTGAAGTTAACAAACTAAAACTAAAAGCTAGATGTGTCTGTCACATGTCGGACGGAAACATCAATTATTTGTATGTACCTTTGCTTGCTTTCGTAGTTTTATTAAAACACTAGCTGCGCCCCACGGTTTTACCCACATTCGTCTCGGTCCAGTGTGAATCAGTGATCCAGGTCATGTTCTACTCATGTGCCAAATTTCAACCAAGTCCGTTCAGACGTTTTAGCGTGAAACCGTAACAAACAAATATACAAAAATTAAAAAAAAACTTTTTATAATATTAGTTTAGAAACAAAAAAATACTTTCATCATCATCATCCTATTGGGAAAATAAAACAAGTTAAATATTACCTGTAAGAGATAATGTACATATATGTGCCGAAACGTGTATTGCACAAAAGATATATACAAAAAAAAAGAAAAACCCTAAAACAAGGAAAGCACCTAAGCTGTGTAGAAATTATGTCATTTATTTGCAAAATTTCTAAGAATATGTTGGCGATGTCAAATGTTAACCACAAGTTAATAAAAACCGCACGTATCTACCTACTTTAACTCCACTGAATTCATGATACCTGAGTTTAACCGGAAATTCAGAACATGTTGAGATAAAATAACATTTTATGGGATACTAAATAATAAAATGTATCTTATAAAGCTTTGGTTTGGCAACACAACAACAACCGGATGAAACTCACATATTTTTATATCTTGATAGACGAAGATGCAATTATATTTTGAGTCTCATCAGATGATTAACTAAAGGATATTATTAAAATGTCCAAAGTTAATTTTTATGATATGTACCTACATGCTAGTAGAACTAGATTCTAACAGCTAAACGGTTGTTAAAAATATGTATTAATTTATGCGTCCGCGCCGGCGCGGCGGCACCATCGCGTTATATTAGCAATCTGGTCCAAGTTCAATAGACCGATTCATTAAGTATAACGATGCCAGATAAACAAATTTCACCAAGAATTAGTAAACAACATTCACCGAAAAATATCTGTGTCGTACCTGCGTCACTAAACAAGAAATTAAAATAATCATAAAAATTAAATATAGGTAAAAGCGCTACATAATGCTTTTCTCATTGTTGGGAAAACCCCAAAAACCTTTGAGGAAAGAAAAATGTACCCGAGTTTTTACATACATTATAGTAAGGCATATATCTTGTATATATCCATAACTTCACTGAAAGCTTAAAGAGCTTTCTTGAAAATGTATGACGACAAGTAAAATCTAAGTTATTTATTAGGTACATTACTTACTCCTGCGAATTTATAGCTTTTCTTATCATGTGGCACTCAATGAAAGCAAACCGACTAAAGAGGCCTGTCATTCCCTGATGGGCTGATGAAAGAATTTTAATTTACTTCTTTCTATGCCGCCATAACACGACGAACAAATGTTGTTTTTATACGTTAGCGTCTCAAATCTTATGTACCAACGCTACTAGAATTTTAAATACCTTATTTAACCGGCTATGAAGCGAACATAGTTCATACTTGAACAACGCCATAAAATTGAACAGAAGCTTTTATGTTTTACCTCCATCTCGAATTTATTTAATCTATGAAATAAATCAGAGTAAAGCAGAGTTACAAAGGGATTAATAATAAATTAATTAGCGCGATAAGCGATTTACGTTTCTACTTAGTTTAAAATATGGTAAAAGGACACACATTCCCTAGCGCTCACAGGCGCGTCGTTATCACGCGTGACGCCAAATCCACGCACACGAATGAGCAATCGGAGGCTTCATCGCCGAAATACACCCACACATGTTTACGAGACTACACCTATATGCCAAATACGTTGCGGTATCCGACGTTAACGTAAGAGGTAATATAAGAGGCGCATCTTCGAGTTTGCACATTTTAGTTTTAAAAGCCGGCCGTTGGCGAGCGGGTCATGTTAGCGAATTTTAGCAAAATACATGCTTGATTCGCGCCTTACAGGCTTTTCTTTGTGTTGTCGGGACTGAGGTTGTGTCGAGCAGCCTGCGCTTCAAGGTCGTAGCTAGGCCTACAGGCCGCATCCCGTGCCATGGGGCCGGGAACACTTTTCTATTTCTTGGTAAGTTTTTTTTTTTAATAATAAATGTGACATAAATTGATAGGTACTAGGTAACTTTACTTGATAATTCATAGTTTTATGAATATTTATATTCTAAACGGTAGACATTTTTATTGAATTAATGTAATTTTTATCCAATTATTTTTTCTAAGTGTTAATAGGTGTTTAGATGTCGTTTATAAACGGAATATTAATTTTATAAGTTGTCAATAGCAAAAAGGTAGGTTTATTTTATATTAACACCTCAATGTTTTTTATTTCGTCTTTAAAATCGACTTTTTTTAAGTGTGTCACAACTTTTATTAGTTAACAGAGTTTTTAAGGTGTGTATTCGATTATCTAATATTATTTTCTATTCTCTGATTGTTTGGTAACCAACATTTTTTCATAAATTATGTTCCTCAATACATATTAAACTTGACCTACCTATATCACTACACACAAATCAAAAACGTAACGTAGCTATTTCGACCTTTTAGCTTGCATAGCATTGTTCCCGAATGTTCCTATTTCATGAATGAAACGAGGGTTGAAAATGTTGCCATTTAATTAGTACGTTTCCAGTATTAAACACCTTTTGATGCAGCCACCACCATTTCACACACATATAAACTCAATCAGCTGAAATTCAATTACTGAAAATTGCCGCATTTGATGTTAAGTACTTGATTAAAGTCATTTATAAGCTTGTATTGGTTACTGAAATATAATGTAAATACTTACTAACTACTTATGCTTTTAAAATTTTGCGTTAAAGAGATTAAGGAAGAGTTTTACTCTTTAAGTTTAATGAAGAACTTAACGACCGAATTATCAACAAACAAATAACAACGTTGATAAAACAAAAAAAAATAACGCCGAAAGTCGTTCCACTATTCTAATAATAATAATAAACAGGAGTCACAGGAGTTTACTCATGCCCCATATAGTTTTCTAACCAAACATTTAAATTAACTACCGTACTGTAAGAGGCCATAAAATGTTTTCTGTTTGTAAAGATGTAATCTAAAACTAAACAGAAATTCTAAATAGAAATATGTTCACATTTTATCTCAACGCAGGATGACAATTTGGACGTTTACGGGCTTGTAGCACGTGACCGACGTACTAATATACTCCGATTCAATAACTTATCGCGCCTCGATAAAGCAAGGCCTACTTTGAATTTCAACTGGCTTATGGAAATAGAATACGAGACCGTAGCTTTAGCAAATCACGGTTCTTTAATAGGTCAAAGAATAGAAATTTGTAGATTTGCACAAGATTATCTTTTAAAAGTATGTACATTCTATGAATTGTACTTTTCAAAATCAATAAAACAAAAGAATTAAGCGTTAATTTGTCCTTGAACTTTTTATGCAAAATTTTTATTACAGTAGGTATTCATAATATTATATTTGACATTTATTGCTAATAAATTTAAACATTATGTGCCACTTCTACGACAAATCTATTCAAATCATTCGAAAAAGAAACGAAATTTTAATTTAATTATGTTGCAAAACCAATATCACAATGACCCTATAACACTAACCATAACATGCAAAACTGATGTAACGAATCAAAATAGTGTAAGTAAAAATAAAAAATGACGGGAAGGCATGGAGACAAACGTTTAATTATTGTTTTTAGAAAGTTGTCAATTGAAAGGGTCGTACAAAGTTCAATCACGATGTTGTATCTTGTCACTAACGATTATACATTTTATCTCGTGTGTCACGACTTACAACAAAGCGTGTTTAAAGATGAGAAGTCACCCTATCTTACTCCTTGATCTCAGTTTCTTATGCAAAATTAATTTAAACCCTTTATTCGTTAGAATGGTTTTACTGAAGTTCTTGGAAATGGCTCACTCCCATCCAAATGTAAACGAACCAGTTCTTTCTGCTATTCAGTAAAAGCTTAAAGTTATACTGTTATTAAAAATATCAACCAAACATTTGAACATGTCTCGTCGAAAACATAACAAAAAAATTTTTTTTTCGTAAATTCGTCAAAGCGCGTGTTCAGAATCAGATTATGTATGAGTAAATCATAGGATCATGGAGAGGACATGTAAAACAATTTTCTTGGAGTCGCACCATCGTCGCATGATCGACTCAACAAGGAGTTCAAACCTATTACAGATGTTACATTAGATTAATGTAAGTATAGTTACTTACAAATGGTAGTCCATTTTAATAAAATAGCAGTTACATCGCTTCTATATTGTAATCATTCATCTCGTTGAATTGAATTGTATCTACCATCTACATTAATGTAGTATTTTCCTTTAAGTCTACGATTACAGTGGGGACATCATCGATCAGAGTGACATGATATTATAATAAAGATTAAAGTTGAATGCTCTCTGTTGGCTAAAACAGATCAATGGAGGAGCGATGACATCAGCTCCATGCACACATTAGGGATGTTTCGACCCACGCCTTTTTTTTTCGCTGACGTGAACTATAAATTTGATTTATTCGTGCGGATATCACGCGTTTTCATCAATTAAAGCGCGTAGAATTGCAATAAATATTGGCATTTTTTATCCAATACGACTGACTAAAACCAAGTTGATTGGATATAGGATTTAGTTGCGGCTATTGCAAATTAAATCATTTTTTCGTGCCAATTTTATTGTTCAAAAAGCTTTTATTAATGAGCGTGCAAATGTTGTGGCCGGAGTTGCTTAGTTATCATTTCAGCGTCAATACGAGCTACGACTGTATTTTAAATCAAGTTCAAATACAAATTCACTATACCTTATCACAAGACATAAATGGCGTCGGAAACAGAACAGATTTGTTTCCAGAAAAAAAAAATGTAAAAGGATATTTACAAGAATTTTCTTAACGGTAACAAAATATAGTGTCATTAGCTTAGAAAATACGCGAAATGTTAAATGACTTCTATTCATTAAAATTTTCTGCTGTAAAATCTAACTTTCTGACTTGGTTTATTCTCCTTAAAAACCTGTCACTACACAATAAAATAGAGATCAATATTTGAACTGGAAAACCCCAAGCAATATTAATTTAGCATTGTCTTCTCAGCTGTAGTCAGACTATTCAGTGGCATTCAACCGATATTCGTGAATAGATTAAAAGACAAAAGTGGAAAGAACTGGAACATGGTGTGTACCGGCAGACATCATTAAGTTAAATGTGACAACGCATTGTTGTTTGGTTTACATAATGAATGATTGAATGGTGGAGCGTGGCGTCGGGACACGCGACAATAGCGGTCCGTTAAGAGGTCTATGAGTGTCGACGTCGTCGGTGACGTGACTGACGTGCATCGTACACTGGCTGTCTGACTCACAGTCTACACTTGTCTTGTCTCCAGTCGCTAAACACTTCTCATGCTCTCGCTAGATGTTCTTAATTTCCGCTTCCTCGACCCCTCGCATCGTGCGGAAACGTTTGACCCTAAAATATAGATTGTAACCATTCACTTTGAAATTTGCATCTTCTAACTTCCGATAATTGAGAAATAATTTCAATCGAATCTATTAATAATCGTCGGTTGGTGCCTCCTCATCATTTAAAATTGTGTCAAGGGCCTCTTCGAGTTGGCTTCGGCCCCTAGTACGCCTTTCAAAGGTCCGGGACCCCAGGGTTCCGAGATATGTCAAACAAGTAGAATAATAATGATGTCTACAGAATCTAGCGACGATCAATCGCCCACATCATGTCGCGACAATCAACCATTTTGTAAAACCAGTCTTGAACAGTTTTTTTCTATGGGAGATAGAAATAAGAGAAACCCCACAAGTACAGTTTTGGGAGGGACGACCGCGTTAAGTTTCCTACTTGGTTTACCTGAGAAGGTTAACGACACACACGGGATCTTATAATAGGACATTGACATTGTTTTATCGCGAGGAACTACAGATGGGCGGTCTGATACCGGCCGATGGGAATCTGTCTCTTCCATTGTCCTGTCAATCATTTCGTCAAAAACCTTTGGCAGAATTTAAAAAGCCCCGCTTAACACCGGACACGTCCATCGTAATATCATTAACACATAAACTTCTTATTTTTTACCGCCGACGTCAATATTATGCAGGACAACAGAAACGCAAGCTCATGTAAGGTCTTCATTATAATCGGATTACAATTTGATGTGAGAGCAAAAAAAAAACAGTCCACATAATAACATTGTTAAGCGTGTTGTGGCATTTCTTTTTGATCGCGGTTTCATAATAATCTAATGGTGTGTGACCTCCTATTTACTATGTAAATAGTACCCTTGCACCTACCTTTTTTAACATTTTGCAAGAATAAAATCATATTTTAATTCAAACGGTGATATATTGATGCTCTTTTTATTATAAATGTCCGGTTGTTTGTCTATGTACCAAGTTTTAGACATATGATGTCATATAAAAATATATTTAAATGCACATTTATTTATATTATTAGCTCAAAGGTCATCAAATGAAGATCTTATAAATTATGGGAGGTCACAATATAGCCTTCAGAACATTGCCCTTTATATTTATGAAAGTTTAATAAAATAATAGATTATATAAAACTTTATTCAAGAAACGTTATCTTTACTAAAATAATCTCGCCGATGACCAATCTACATAAAATATTCTAAATATTCCACATAAATGAGACCACGTTTGGGGCAAACTTATTTTAAATTGAAAACCTATAAAAAATCCGTCGTTGGCATTAAGTTACTATTTAAGAATGCGTAATGTGAGTCATCTCTACTTTTAAACTCTTCGGATACAGAGATACCGGTTGTTTCGATCGGTATTAAATAATGAAGTAATGTCGTTTGTACAAGAAGACACCAATAGTTTAAAGGTTGAGGATGTTTGCTAGTCAGCTCACAGGCCGACTGTCGGGTCATGCATGACGTAAGACTCCTGGCTGATGCGACTACAGCGGCCTTTCGAAAATATGAATCTCTGAAGGTTTAGGCTGTCTAACTCAACACGAGCACCTCTTTACAGCCTGACAGGTGCATATTAACACGATGAGTGATGTTTAAGTTTAGCACTTGATAATGATTATGTTTAGCCAAAATAAGCATTTGTATACAAAATGTTATCCTACTGAATATGGTTTATGAATCACAAAGGGTTTTTTACGAAACGATGACAAAACCAACCTTTATTAGGTACATACCACTTACCCCATCCACTTAGAATCCTTTTAGAGTATGTATCCTTGGCGCAATAAAATGGATTTTAAATCAAATAACTATCTTGTTTAGAATTTTATTGCAAAAATTTACTACATAAGTGCGTTGTGGTTAGGTACTGCATTTAATTTACAAATAAATACCTCTACCCTTTAGAAGCCTAGTTTAAAATATTCAAAAGCTATCAAAGCTTTTGTTAGACTATCAGCAGTACGTTTTGGTTTTAGAAATAGTTTCAGAAAAATACCTACGATGTATACCAACTTAATCATTTATTTATAGGCCATGTCCGCTTCGCCCAAAAAGTCTTTGGATAAATAATATATCCGGAAGCTACTTCAAATATCATTGATTTGCCCGAACCACTCAAAGCTTTCCAAAACTTTTCATGGGGGATTCATCAATAAAATTAGGTAAACAATTGAGTCGAGCCGTTTTCTGAATGTTTTAAATCACTTCCTGATCGACCATTTAAAATTTAGTAACCAACTTAAGTGTTATGGCAAATAACTTTCAAATGAAACCTAGGCCTTCAACGACGAAGACAAAATATTAATGAGACAAAAGTTAATCACTTAATCAAACAAATGAAAGAGAATAATACTAAACACGTATTCCGAGGTCACTAAACAATATATAAAAATTTTATTTGGTAATTTAAAACGTACATCTTTTTTGCAATGTCAATAAAACGCAATCGGTCAGATGACCTATTGCGTTTTATTGCAGTTTAACAAACAACAAACAAAACAACAAAAAATGCAACAAATTAAAAAATAATGTAAAATATTTGTAGGATTGAACATTTCCTGTCTATAAAACGTTGAACTAGCTCAAAGATGTTTGACATTCCGAGTATAATAATGGTAGACTTGATAATAGTAACTACGGTTGAAGATGAACGTATTATCGGGTATAATGGACGTTGTTGAGCAATTCTTTCTAGTTCTCACGCGACGCACAGAAACGTCAGACGATCGCTAGGTCGTTTTCTTTGCCCCATTCACCCAGCGTTACTGGGTCGGATAGTTCTAGACTAGACAACAATGTTAGGAAAATTGGACTAATCTAGCCGAAGTGTGCTCGCCATCGATCTGTGTAACGTCGCAAGCTTTATCGTGATCCCGCAGATGAGGCAATCACGTCCAATTCTCACGACACTACTCCACTAAACACGCTGTTTGACCGTTATTATGAAATTCTAATTGTCTTCTTAATGAGCAAATCAAGTCTAATGAGTAAATGAGGAGGCATACAAGGTTAAGATCGCTTTACATGCCTACATATTAATGAACAAACATGATTTTAAATATGGTTAGCGATAGTATTATCAGAAGAAAAATGTTTCTGAAAAGCTTGCCCCAATAATATCGTTTAAATCATATTAAACACAAATGTCCTTAAACTTTTTTAAATATGTTTGCTAACTGTTAAAAATATAAATAATGACTAGCACGTCGTGAAATGTCAGATTAAAAATCTCTTTTGTTGATGACTTCATAATTAAAGTTCAAAGAATAAAAACAACATGAGAAGACCACGGGTGACCTCTCGGATCAATGACGACATCGGCGCTGATTTGATTGACGATAAAAGTTTTGATTCAACCTGTGATGCAAGTTTGTGTCATGCAAAAATGTAGGTTATTTATTTTATAATACAAAATTATGACCTATTGATATCAAAAGTGGTCAATAGCAAAGGTTAAAAGAGTCCAACCACTTTCACTATTAGTCACGGAGTAAGTAAATAAGCACGGAGCGCTATGGGTGCCGGATGCAAGCGACCTTCGACGGTTTGCAGTCTTACTTAGCGCTTAGATTAGAATCGAGCGTCGGAGAGTGTGTGACATAACCCGGTGGCGTCACCCAACCGCACCTTGACATAATATACATACTGGTTAACGTTTACTGATCGAAAATCTATTTATGATTCAGGTAAATTTTTCATCCAATAATAGCACGTAGGTATTATAAATCAAATGCGTTATGGGGTCAGGTCTCATCCGCCTTGACTAAAAAAATATGATTTTAATCTAATTTGCCTTGATTTAAAAAATGATATAACATGGTGTTGGCACATGATTAAATAGCACATTAACCAAAGAGATAGAGATCAGAATCTCTATCAGGTTTTCAGAACTCAAGAGGTAATTAAACCGCCAATTTAACATAGGCTATGTTATTTGGCTTTGAAAGCCAGGCTGATTTTCCGTCCTCATATAGCAATTATGGAATGTCCTCGAATAACAAGTACCGCCGACCTAGACGAAAATAATACGCCAAGTCAAGTGTTGGCATTTGAACTCTAAGCCTTAAGCACTCCCACTAAACTGCTAAAAATTTATTACGAACTACGAAAACTATAGATTGATTAATGGCACTCATATTCATTCAATGTCTCAGAAGACTTTTATAAATAAAACATGTTTTTCGATTTAAGATAAGACATCTGCGATGAAAATTCAGAGAGTCCTTATACAATATATTGTGCTCCCTCCCGCCTCTAATATTTCACAACACATTTTTGCAGCTTCGAATTACGTCGAGGATTGTGTGCCGTGTTCGGCAATAAAGTATGGAAATCCTTTAACAGCCAGACAGGGTACACTGAAGGGCCATTGACGAAATAAAACAATAAAACTCGTTACGTAAAAGATTACATCTCGATTCATGCGATGCATATTTTAGCTTTCAGAAGAATTTTGTATAAAATGTGACAATACAGTATCGGGTGGTGACAAAGCAAGCTAAGCATACCTAGGTGTTGTAATTAGCAATTCCTCTTGCACAGTGTTTGACGCGTACTACTTAGCAACATTATACTAGTAATGATGCTTAAAATAATGACGTTGTTTAATGTCACGTTGAAGTAGAGAATCATAATAGATGTTTGCATTATGAACTAGTTGAAGTTGCAATTAAATAAATATTTAACGGCAATGAGCAAGGGCACGCGTGCCGAAGAGATCCGCTTGGAAATAAAACCTCAGTAACATAAAGTATAAAGATGTTGGGTTAATACGACGTGTTTACAGTGAAACATTTCATACCTGCAAACATTATTAATTTACCTACGACAGCAGTGTAGGTAAAATACAAGCAGGCTAGGTAAGCTACATAGTAATGATAGCAACTCTCTCATTTCTTTAATCTCTAAAGGAGGCACATCTTTAACAGACGCCAAAGGTAACAACAGACTGATTTTATTATTTATTTATTACTGTGATTGCCCGTGACATCACAGCGGGCCCTATCAGAATACCAGCGCTGCGACATTTATTTTTTAAATAGAAAGAAAGAAGAAAAGCTGAAATCTCTTTGAGTCTACGCCAAATAGGACGAAATTTAAGTCTAAACGAGAGACAAGACTTAAAACATTTAATCGGTTTTAGATAAAACGAAAGTAGGTATATTAATCTCAAAGTTGTTGAAGTAAATGAAAACAATTATACGGGCGGCGTCGCCTAAACCAGAAGTAACCGTTACAAATCCTGGCTCCACTTAAACTTTGTTAAACATTCTATGACTCCAAATTCTAATAATGATAAACTGTAGTTTGAGTTCAGTAACTTGACAAATGACGAACTCGTAAATTTAATCACTCCACTGTAGACCACGTGCCGCCATTCAGAGGATCAGAGCTAACTTTAGGTTTCTGTGTCAACTCCATTGTTTGGCAATTTTTCTCTTTAACAATTCGCCGCGACTTGCGAATCCTTTTTAAATTCTTACACGTTTATGTCCCAGATCAAAAAACAATTTGTTTCTGATGCTTGTCTGCCTGGTACGTGAGATTGAAACATAAGGCGACAGGTTTGGGGGTTACGGTCACGGACATTGACGGACACTGCAAAAGTTTGAACCAGACGTGTTCAGCGTTACAATGGGATAAATTTATACAAACCCCAAACGTTAACTGAATACTTCTTTTACTTTGACCGACTTGATTGTTATCTGTGATCAGATTTGATTACGAAAATAGAATTGACACAAGAACAAAACCATTTCATTCGACTGGTTCTGCCGACAGTCTAACTTGAGTCATCTCGGGTCGGGTGAATCTCAATATAACATCATTCGTATTTGTCTTGTGTCTATCTTTGCTTCCGTGTTATCATTCTTCGATGTTCCCTTCACATTAACATGCACTAAAAGTCAAATTTGCAAATGTGTATGTAATAGGTACATCACGAACGTATGCTGTGTGTTTCGTAATCCGATCAATAAAATGTGTTCATAAAATTATCATAACAACTCTAATATACGTCTGATAGAGTAACCTTTACTGAATACATCGATTTATACAATAGGTATTCATGCACTGAGCCTGATGCGTCAAGTGAGGCTCAATTTGCCATCATGTGTTGTTTTTATCAATAAAACTTGTTGAACATTTGGTATTTACGATGTACTCAGCGGAGAGGCTCCTTGACAGTTTTGCAACACATTGCCTTGCCTCGAGTCTCATGTTAAATCAAGGAGCAAACAATAATGTTTTCAGATACTTACCCACCCTGATTTTTCACACCTTACTCATGTGCCTTAAGAATGTTTGAGGTGTTAAAACCTTAAATTATGTGAGGTCATGTATCCTTGATTATCTGACCCCAAAATTTAAGGACAATGTTTTTAAACTGAAAGGCTATACTTACGTATATTATAAGTTTTATTTTTATGAAGACATTAACGCTTTTCAAATATATTAATGCAATCTTTCGAATAAATTGTCTAAGTAAATAGGCTGAAAGATGTTAAAGATGACATAGTAGTGCCTCTAGACAATAATATTTGTAAACGATTGCGCATACTGCCTCGCCCAATAGTTTTATTGTGCAACCTGTCGGCGCAAGCGCCTGGCGCAGCTCGTCAATATGACCTATGCCTACAGCTGCTATGAGACTGATATCACTCAACTCATCCTATCACGAAATCAAATTAAAAAATCACTTACACATTCGGTAACTTTTTTGCTGGAATCAGATTAATAACAATTACTTCAATTTATTGTATATAGACTGGTCCTAAAATACCCTAGGCTGATAAAATTTTGGTTTTTCCTAATTTTGTTAACATTAGTGCTTAGGTCGGTTCCCCCATGTATAAAACAAAGTCACCGCATCTGTCTGTCTGGACGTGATAAACTCAAAAACTACCAAACGGATTTTCATACGGTATTCACAAATGGACGGAGTGATTTACGAGGATCCATTAAAGTTTTATGTAAATTAGCTGAAATATGACGATGATTGTTGAAGATGTCTGAAAAAATCATGCCGCCTTATTATTTTATAGAGTTATATGAAAACAATATACAGGGTGGCAGGGACATCGACGCGCAACCGCTTACCATGGATTCAGTACATGATCCTAGACCCCCCTGCGTTGAAATTTTTCGTCGGCTTTTTCTTAATTTTTACGTTTTTTTCTGCAATTTTTTTTTACAGTGGACTGTATAAAATCATTATTTCTATCTAACCCAATGAGATCTTTTATTAAAAAATAGTAAATTCACTTGTTTCACTTAAAACAGCAATGTAAATAAAACTCGAAAGGGCAGCGCGCTGTATTGCGGTAGGCAGCGCGCGCGCGCGCGCCATCCGCTGAGCGTTTTGATCGCGTTGTTTGCAATACATTGCGCACTCAAAAATGACATTTTTATAAACATTCCGAGATGAATGACTTTCGCAGTTTTATTTATGGCATCAGGTGTACCTAACCCTTTCACGATGTTTGGGCGTCGATGTCCCGCCACCCTGTATTATTACGGAATTATTCCACTTTAACATATGTTTCCGTGAGATAATTTCCGACCTCCACGCAGGCGAAGCCATGTGCAAAAGCTAGTTAAATAGAATTTTGCTAGGTAATCAATGTCGTCATCAGATTATATTATTACAATTGGAATTAATGTAATATAGGCACTTAGCTCTGTAGTGTTCGTCGGGAAATATTTGCCTTTAATCGTGAAGGCTTATGATGTAAACTTACGTGTCTTACTACTTTTCCTTAACTCCTTACTTACAGAGCTATAATTATTATTATTTTACCTTCGTTTAGGAAGAATGTTATGTTAACACAACCAGGTAAAAACTACCTATGTCGGCAGTCAACTAATTTGCAGATGTTATTTCACTAATTATATTTTGATAGTCCCAACATTCACAGTACACCAGCTAATTACCTAAAAATAAAATTATCTCACTGGTCCTAATTAGTTACTAGACTACACAACACGGGTCGCTTTAGTGAAAATTAGATAATTAAAGCTTATTTCGTCGAGTGTCTACCCAATAAACAAAACCGATGTTCATAGTTCATACTTAGCAGAGATTCGTTTGTTTTATTTATGATTTAAAATCGCATAGTGTGCCTATAAATCAGTTTAATGCAAGATAGTTAAATAGAAACGAGTTAATCCGTACTAATTCGGGAGACAAATTAATTTTAGAGCATTTTGAAGCAAGCAATTACCAAAGAGGCTTAGAAATATTTTTATGTACAGTAGAATAAGTTTGGCTTATCGTTGTCAATATTGCTCTTTATTTATAAACGTTGCGTTGTAAAATACTGGTACTCAGCTGCATCCGGTTAGACTAGAAGCCGACCCCAACATAGTTGGGAGAAGGCTAGGCAGATGATGGTTTATAAACGTTGCTTAAAGCTAAGAGACGTTTAAAGGTCAGAAATGTATGGATAAACAGTCGCTAATCATTGTTTAACTTGAAGATTTTTTTAGCTTTTTATGTTACCTACAGAAGAAAATTTAGAACTCTATTAAGATATTATTAACTAAGCTCTTTTTTTCTTTTGTTCACAGGCCGCGCTGGCTATAATACAAGCCAGTGAGGTTACTCCAAAGAAACCACCAAAAGATGATGCCAAAGCAGTAGCAGGGCCGAGAGAGGCTCGACAGTATGGCCCATACCAGGGACAGCCAGACAACGAAGTGGTCGTGGACATCGAAGACGATGAGAAGAAACAGTATTATGAGACCAACTACGACACAAGTAAGTAGAGTTTTCAGAGAGCCCCGTGTCCACACACGGGGTTGCTGCTAAGAAAATTAAAAAAAAAATACGATAACACATTACCCGCCCGACAAGCCGGTCTTATCTGTAAATATCTCATCTTGAAAACGTAGGTGAAGTGAGCTGTCATTCCACTGATGCTAGGGATTTACATTATTATCAGCTCAATATAAGCTCACTTCACCTTACTTTTCACGGGGTGATTTTTATAGCATATATCGGCTGGGGATCGAAGTCAGCTCAGCTGTCGGACTAGCGGCCAAATGAAGTAGTCGATTTTAGAGAGTTTCATCACGTATAATTCGATTCACGCGACATCATTACAAATTGGTCTAATGTCCGTTGCAAACCGGTATTCTTTTATATGTGTGATGTACCTGTAGATACCGGCCTCTGGGCAACTTGTTAGGTTTGTCTCGATTCGATATTATGTCATTGTGCACTTTCCGTCCCTGTAGGCGATCAACATTGATGTCAAGTCTCAATTTACTATCGATCATCCACCGTTTCTAACATCCTATTCAGACGAGAAACACATTAATACTCATCTCAACTTTGAAGTAGAATGATTGATCTTTTCACAAATTCTTGGTGTTTGAAAAGAATTTTAATTAAAGTTACGAAAAAAAGAAGTTTTCGAATCATTAATGTGATTCGAAAACTTCTTTTTTGAAGAATTATGACTCTCGCCTTTTTGGTGTTTGGAATCAGTTCGCTTAGAGGCTGTCTATCTACCATATAAAATCAGAAGGTAATACCTAAGTTTATTTTATTTTGACCAACTTAACACATAGACGTACCTACTACCACTACAAGTGGTGGCTTTTCGTAATAAAAACATAAAGCAAGTTAGGTACTTACTTACGAAGTTGTAAGTCGTAAGTAGTTGCCAAAGCGCGTATTCTCATATAAAGTCTTAGTTCAAACTGTAAAAATAAAGTAGTAAGTACTTAACAAGTCGATACGCGATGTGTTTATTACATGCTACCTTTGAAAAACCTTATTATTGACCCATTAAATATTCATTTCACAAGGCATAAGATTTATATACCTTTATTTTGCTTATTTACAATGAAAATTATGTATTTGTTTAGGTAAGACGCGATAAAAACAATAAAATAAAAATTAATTCAATTCTGTTAATTATCAAAACTGCTTATTCAAATCGTTGTTGATTTTATAATATTGGACTTAAAATAAACGCTGTTGCATACAACACAGTAGACACCGCCTACTCGTTTCAATTTAATGGATTGTCCCAGGTGGTCAGCACACTCAGGACTTAATTGTGGTCGGGATTCGCATTGTGAATTTAAATAAGACAGCTTAAAATGGATATGAATTCCCACACAGGTACCTAATAAACATACCGACACGACGTGCACACTAAGAAAAAGAAATTCCGCGTGGAAACATATACTTAGACCATTTTATTTTAAACTTCGGGACTGAATCAAACCCGTTTCGCAACTCTTACGCAGGTTTGGTAACAGCTTTATAGCATTATCTTATTGATATTATACAAATGTACCGTATAGTCTCAAACGTTATTTTATCTGTGATACCATAACCCGAACATGTTAAGGCAAAAAACTGAACACGCGATATTTCCATTGTTTTCTAAACATTATGAAATGCAAGATAAATGCCCAGTAAAAGTGACGCTATAGTTATAAACGTGGAGTCTAAAATATGTATGGCGCCATAAAATGATTCTAACAAGATGGAAGACATAAGCACATAAGAACAAATTACCCTCATCTGTCGCATATTAAATGCTTGTTGTCGAGTAACAGCTGCTTTTGTAATCATTCCTCGTGAGACACGCTTACTGTAACTTTCGTATTAATCTAGACACGTTTGGTTCTAACAAGATGAGTCAACATTTCCGTCTAATTTCTGTTCCTTTATGAGAACTTGACATGCCAGTACTTAATTTCAATATTTAATACTCAATTATTTATTGAATATTGCATTAAACAATGTGTACTTAGATGGTAACTAAAAATTTGATGAGATCATTATGAACACTGTCAAGCACAGCAAAATAGTAGGAGGAAAACTTTAAAAACTAAAACAAAAACGAAGAATTTCTGTTGAATTATACCTAACTGTACAAATTGAAGTGTTAGTTAGCATTTAGGTAAAGTAAAACATTGCTATGTTTATGTTTATTTATATGGTGTTGGTAATAAAAAGTGTTAGTCATCTATCTATCTTTAATAGATTTACTTTACCTAAATGCTAACTAACACTTCAATTTGTACAGATATATGAAACATCGAAAGTATCTCAAAGCATTGTCTCAATCGAGAATACAGAAAATTGTTACAGTAGGTACTTATGGATGTTATTTCTTGTGAAACTTGTATTTTAATACTTGTAGAACCAGTACTTAACAAAATACTAGATATATCGATATGAAGATGATTTAGGCTAAGCTACAGCTGTGTGATTAACTTAATAGCGTTTAGTAGTTGGCAAGTAAATAACATTAAAATGCTTCCTGAATAGATTGACACCAAATTGATAAAGTTATTATCCAATTTGATATAGATTTTGCGATTTCAATTTTCCACGGTACTTGATTGATTACCTATCATATATTTTATTTTTTAATAAATAATCCATTAGGTATTCTAAACTATGAACTTCCTCTTTCGCCCCGACTTAACAAAGGCTAGTGTTTCGTTTTCAGTAATAAACTTTGCCATTTATCATAGTGGCGCCGCCTGGTGAGATGAATGTTCTAAATTCGTCACCTCCCTTCACTGAAAAAACCTTGTAACACAAAAAAATAATAGTCACAATATTTTTTTCACAATCCGCGAAATAATCGCTTTGGAATGTTTGTTGCTCAGTTTAGACAGACAGGTTTTAGACACAGCATCATGGCTGTAGCTAATTTTATATCTTATGTCATTTCGTCTAAACCGGTTTTATCTTTGATCCAGGTGCATACGGATTCGGTTATGACGTTGGTCCGAATGGGCAGTTCCACCACGAGAACCGCGGTCCGGACGGCGTCACCTACGGTTGCTATGGTTACGTGGACCCTGAAAACTTCCTCCGCGTTACTCACTACGTCGCTGACAGCCACGGGTACAGAGTAGTGGAGCAAGAATCAAATGTCGTAGTCTACCCAGACGAGAAATACGAATACGATGAAGCGTAAGTAGACACATAATGCGTTATTGACAATATTACTAAATAGCGATAACTTTGTTTCCTTGGTTGCAGTCTTCGTTTGTTTAACGATGATCTAAACCTGATGTCATTTTTATTATAAACTACTCGTATGCTACAAAGTTGTTGTTTTTTTTTTACAAAGTGGCACAGATTATTTCTTTCGTATCAAGTCATTCATTATTTACATGAACGAATCAATAAGGAGAAGCACGCATAAGTGAAACCAGACCCTTAATTTAAAACTACTTTTTCAGGACTGGACAAGCGGCACACTCTCAGCCAGGTCAGACCATCGCGTGGAAGAAACTTTACTTCCCCAAAGGATGTGGCCGTACTCCCGGTGGAGTGCCAGCCAAGCCTTTGCCGAAACCGACACCGAAACCGAAACCACCTCGCCCCATAGACAGCAGCGGTGGATCCAGCAACGTCAAACCTGTACAAACTGGACAAGGTAAAGACATGTAAAGATAATAGGAACCTTCCTTCAAAGTGCAGTTGGCAATAAACTTAACATATCCATATTTAAAAACACTGCCACTTAAGTTTCCCCACAAGTGGCTGATCGTTCAAATCCTCAGATCTGATGATGAGAAACCACTTCGATTTTTGAAAGTTTATTAAGGAATTTTGACACTTTAATAGTACCAAACAACTTTTACTGCTTTCTGTGTGATGAGAAAATATATAAATCGCCTAATTACGTTTCGATCCGATTAAATTATAAAATACACCTTAAAATTTTCCACATGAACTTTTTCTCAATA
Source organism: Apamea monoglypha (assembly GCA_911387795.2). Taxonomy (NCBI): domain Eukaryota; kingdom Metazoa; phylum Arthropoda; class Insecta; order Lepidoptera; family Noctuidae; genus Apamea; species Apamea monoglypha. The sequence goes on from OU426918.1 coordinate 11,595,729, forward strand.
AAATGAGGAAAAAGTGCCCTTTTGCTATAAAATCGCCTAGAACCGAGACCATAGATATCCGTGAGCGAGACTGATCAAAATTTACTTTCCTATCTTTTCAGGACCCAACGGACCTTACGGCCCTGGATCATGTAAGTTAGCTACGATTTATTCCTAAAGACAAATATTTCTGAAAAATGGCACGGAATCTGCGTCTCGAAGATTTTCTTTTTGTTACCTGCCAGAGTTTTCTATCAAAAGATCGGATAAGTTGATTTACGCTAGTTGTTTCTTGAGGCTATAAGGCAACAAAGAAAACGCAAAGAATCGCAAAATTCCTCTATCAGTTTCGTACATTTTCTATGAACCAACGCTCTACAGGCCGGTCGCATCGTACTTTTTTGTATTTTCACGCGTGTTGCGTTGCGGCCCCCCCAAATCTACTTTAGTCATTAAAGTGCTAAAACCTTCATTCCAATTTCTAACATTTACAATTTATTGTTTCCAGGGCAAGGCCAGCCAGGCACGCCCGGTACCCCCGGTAAGCCTGGCACTCCTGGAACCCCAGGCACCGCTGGAACCCCCGGATCACCAGGCACGCCAGGTGGACCAGGTAAATACCATAATCTGTACATAATATAAATTGAAGTCGTTTCGGTCTGTGACTGGTTCTTCTAAATTATGCGACGGATTGTGATGCAGTTTTCATCATCATTTAGAGAATTTATTCCGTATAATACATTAATTTTTAACTAACATTTCTCGATATTTTATCAAGTCCGAAAAAACCGTGCGAAGCATGAGCGGCTCGCTTGTTACACATAATAAAACAGCAGTCGCCAGTCGCCACTCCAAGCGCCTCAATTATCCAAGTGGTTAATTCATGTTCGTGTTTTCAGGGCATCCCTTAAAACATTCAATTCGAGTGCAAGACTTTAATGTAGTTATTTTTCCCTAAAAAATTCGGTAAGCCCGCATGGGAAAACTGGGTGATCACCGCCCTAATAAAAAGAAATGAAAGGAAAATACATTTATTTGCACTAATGAAAGTAAAAATAACTAAAACAGGGATGTTTTCTGTTATGGGACTTTTAGGGGAACTCTTGTTTTGCCCGTAACAAATATCCCCATTAAAAAAAAAAGATAAACTCAAATCAAGAATATTAGTTTCCAACAGCTATGTAAGAAAATGATTTTATTCATTTATTTGATACTTCAATCACCAAATGTACAGAGGCGGGTTCTAATGTTCTCTCTTGGTAACAGGCGGCCCAGGCGGCCCCGGCGGCCCTCCAGGCACCTACTACCCCGGCAGTGACGGGACCCCAGCCACCCCAGGATCTCCAGGCACCCCAGGTACTCCCGGTAGCCCAGGTACCCCAGGTACTCCCGGTAGCCCAGGTATCCCAGGATTCCCAGGCACGGCTGGTACTCCAGACTACTACCCAGGTAAGACGTGACTAACGATCGTTAACGCCTAAATTATTGAAAAGTATACAGGGTAACGTTAAATTAGTTAGCGAAATTCCGCAGATGCGACGGATAGATATTTAAATGTGGTAACAAATATAAAACTGATTTGCTCAACACATACTTCAAATAACTAAACCAAATAAAATGCCACAAAATCTTTTTTATTTTACTGTGTTCGATACTCATTACGCCTGCGGAGTTTTACTAGCTCGTTTAATTTCACCTTGTTGATTTCAACTGACCGACCTAATAACTACTAAACTTCAATCAGTTCAATGGTGGGTTCATTCTAGTTGCTCGATCATTCGAAACACGGGAACGCCATACAAGTTTCGTTTGATGTAGAGAAACGAAACGAATCACGGAATTTTGTGAAGGCATTTTGAGACTTTGGTGTGTATTGTTGTTTTGTGTTCTCTTGGTGGCTATGCCTTTACTTAATTTCGTGATTCGTTTCGTTCGAAGGTTTTATTTAATTTATAGTCTAACTTTGAGATCCGTTCAGTGTCAATAGTAACTAGTTTTATAGTCATTTTCATTCAAATTACATTCATTTCTCGTCTTAAAAGCGCCTGAAACATTTTTAATGCAATTTTACGAACCGCAGCTTTGTCGCTAACCCACCCATTTGTGATCACTCTTACAGGCACTGGAGGATATTATCCAGGACAACCTACAGGACCGGGTACGTAATCAACTACTAAACAACTTTCATAACATAAATTATTTCTGAAAATGGTAAAATAATCAAGAATTAAAACAAATTCACTTATTTGTTGTTCATAATATGAAAATCGAACACACATATTTTGTTTCTAAAATAAAAAGAGGAATGTATCTTTTTTATGGCACTCCGCCATATGACGTGATGCGGCAAAACCTTTTGGTGAAATATATCATAAATCACGCTACGTCCATCAATCAGTTTGCTTTTCATGTGAAATGCTAAGGTTAGAACGCACTTCGAACAAACGCCTGATTGATATGGGGAATATCATATTCTAAAATTTGTACTACTTACAAGGCCTCCGTAAAAGGATATTGTATCTCTTTTCGAAATTGAATCCAATACAATTCTGTTGATGATTTAAATACTACGAATACTCGTACATATTATTCTATCAAAAAACAAAAAGAAACAAGATTCAGATACACATGTAATATCTAAATTAGCAATATAAATGTAATTTTACGGCGTCGTAATTATACCTACTTAGTGCGTTCAAATCTGAAGAGCGATTCCCTTCTTTTTAAGAACGTTCGCATTCTAATTTCAGTCTCAGTCTGTCAAAAATACCTCGGTTTTATCTACAGCCCTTTCACAGTTCTCTTACTGAATTTGCGTCACTGTCAAATAATGAGTGATCTTTATTCCCGTCATAATAAGATTGTAGTTGGGTCGCTCTTAGCGATAAGACCGCCCATTGTGTCACCCTTTGTAAAATTTCTATATTTGTGTCTGGAATTTATATGGTGTACATAATAAAGAGTAGGTATTCTATTCTATTCTTCTGTCAGAGGTAAAATAACTGAGTGGGGGCTGTACATTTTTGATACTGATTGTCGCTAAGATGAGATTGCGACTAGATTTTAAATGTTTTTAATTGCGGGAATTCGCCTGCTGGTAGCTTACGTGTGCTAACAAATGTGTCTTAACATAAAACAGCTTATTAACCGTTTGTGTCTAACCAACTGTATGTGGCTTTAGGACAACCATTAGGTCCTGATGGCTCATATGGTGGTTACTATCCGGGTACTCCAGGAACACCCGGTACTTCCGGCTCTCCAGGCGAACCAGGGGGACCTGGCGGCCCCGGCGGCCCAGGTAAATAGAAATAACGGTTGTAAAACTACCCTTAACGAAGCCGAAAGTCATTTGTCCTTCCCATTGATATGATTTTTTTTTGCACTGGAAGATAGGAGATATTGAATGCACCCATTGAGCACAATGTTTTGCGTACGTTACATTCCCGAACTACTAAGCGAATTTTCCCACCAAAAATAATGTGTAGATGACGGCTTCGAGGTGGGTCTTTTTATACCCTGTATTTGTAATTGACAACAGTCACACTGTTAGTAATAGCATTAGATCCTCAATGGTCTGCAGCAGACAGCACTGCTGACTGGTAAGCTTCTAATAACGGGTGAAAAATCAGACAGTAAATAACTGAGTGTTTTATTTTCAGGAGGTCCAGGAGGCCCAGGCGGGCCCGGTAGTCCTAACGGCCCCGGCGGTCCCACTACTGGCGGTTACTACCCAGGACAACCAGGACAACCCGGAACACCAGGCACCCCAGGATTACCCGGCACTCCGGGAGGACCAGGTGGCCCCGGAGGTCCAGACGGCCCAGGTTCGTCTCTTTTTCTAAATGTTTATATCATCTGTACGGACCCTATCTAATAATAATTAAATTCGGTGACAGACAAGCACTGCCTTTGGTCCTATAAGCATGACATTTTGCACAATTAAGTTTCTTTTACAACGAAAGTGAACACTAAGAGAGGAAAAATTCGTCACCTAAACAGGTGATGAAAGTTTGTATGGAAGTTCGTCTTTTTTGCCAATGGGAAATCCCATGGGTCCGCACGGCTTGTACCTAATAAAAAATTTACTACAGTTCTAAAAAATTTCGTTAAAAATAAACCAAAAAAGGCACATAAATTCACGCCTTTATTTTATGGAGGACAGAATATCAGATACTAGGACTGTTCCATGCTTTGTTCTTAACATGCTTCTTCACTTTTTTCGATGTCAGGTTTCAATACAATAAAGCAAAAACAAATTTTAATCAGTTTCTGCTTTTGTAGGAGGTCCCGGTGGTCCCAATGGCCCCAGCGGTCCTTCTACTGGCGGTTACTACCCAGGACCACCCGGCTCCCCGGGAGCACCAGGCTTACCAGGAACACCAGGAGGCCCAGGTAAACAAAATATATACCTACTTGTGTACCTATTTAACTTTTTTTTTTTTCCGGATGGGAAATCATCAAATGACCCCTCCCGCTCTGGGTGGAGCGGAAGGGAGTGTCAGACTCTTACTGACTAAAACCCACCCATGTTCCTTCCTTCGCCCTTTATGTTCCGGGGTAGCGGTAACCCTTTCGGACAATCCCGCTGACCCGGCAGGCTTTGGCCCTAAGGGGCCCCTCGTTATGCTGACATCTCTTGAGGCGCGCGTGGAACACTTACGCGCCGTCCGGCACGGGCCTGGTCCTGATCGGGCGGTGAGCTACCCATTGCTCTCCGCCCGTACCTATTTTACTTACGAGTATAACTAGCTGTCCTGACCGACTCCAATACAATAAAGATATAATATTTTGAATACGTTAGCGTTAAACATATTCAGTAATTTGTATCTTAAATGAATACTAAGCATAATTTACCTTAGGTGGTCCCGGCGGCCCAGGTGGACCCGGTGGACCTAGCGGCCCCTCCGGTGGTGTAACTTATCCCGGATTACCCGGCACTCCAGGAGGACCAGGCGGACCCGGAGGACCAGGAGGACCAGGAGGACCAGGAGGACCAGGTAATTTATAAAAAATGTGCTTGTTACTTTTAAGTCACACAATAGGGTATTTGATAGTTTTTTTTTTTTAAGTCAATATCTCGAAACTTACAAAAAAAGTACAATAAAAATAAATTGGTTAAATATCTCAAATAATACCGAAGTAATAACTAATCTAAAGTCTATGTTAACCAGAGACAGCACTACAGCGATTTAAAGCCACAACACAGAAATGCCATGGAAAAAAGAAGAAAAAAAGAAAGAAAATGCATTTATTTGGCACAAACTAAAAGACACACAATACACCAGATACATACATCAAACATGGAAACCTCGCGCTATTTTGTTTTCCACGACAATGATAAAGTGACGACACGAAAATGAGTGAGCTACACGCTTTGTAAATCATTCTTTCACTCCTCTACATTCCTCCAATTTTATTTATTTTTCAATAATGTTGATTTTTCTGTAACATCTTAAAAATAAGTATTGAATCATGTAAGTTCTTGACAAACAAATACCATAGAGCAACAAGGGCCAGGTCCGCCGGTAACCCGTGTTGCTCTAAGTCAAATACCCTATTGATGCTATTAATCTAAGTCAGACATGGTTCTGGCGTCGTCGTACGGTGCGATTCCTCAAAATACTAAACAGCCACACTACAGATTTCTTACACAATGCGTTAACGGTACACATTATGAATAATGATAAAAATTATAACGAAGTAAATAAGATGGAGCTAAATCATTTATTTAGCGGTCGAACTAGGAATATGACGGCTCGTTTCTTTAATTTTGCGACTTTTATATTATTTTTGTTGTTTTTTACCAGATTCCCAGCCAGGACAGCCAATTCAACCGGGACAACCTGGATATCCAGGCCAACCAGGACAACCGGGTGAGCCTGGAAAACCAGGACAACCAGGATACCCAGGCCAGCCAGGTCAACCTGGTAAACCCGGACAACCAGGATACCCGGGACAGCCCAGCCAACCAGGATACCCTGGTCAGGAAGGACAACCCGGTCAACCCGGTCTGCCTGGACAACCAGGTCAGCCAGGATATCCAGGGCAACCAGGACAACCTGGTAAGCCCGGACAGCCAGGATACCCAGGTCATCCAGGACAACCTGGTAAGCCCGGACAGCCAGGTCAACCAGGATACCCTGGACAAGAAGGACAACCCGGTCAACCCGGTGCACCTGGACAACCAGGTCAGCCAGGATACCCAGGCCAACCAGGACAACCTGGTAAGCCCGGACAGCCAGGATACCCAGGTCAACCAGGACAACCTGGTAAGCCCGGACAACCAGGACAGCCAGGATACCCAGGTCAACCAGGACAACCTGGTAAGCCCGGACAGCCCGGTCAACCAGGATACCCTGGACAAGAAGGACAACCCGGTCAACCTGGTGTACCTGGACAACCAGGTCAACCAGGATACCCAGGCCAACCAGGACACCCGGGACAGCCAGGCCAGCCAGGTTACCCTGGACAAGAAGGACAACCCGGTGGACCTGGACAACCCGGACAGCCAGGATACCCAGGTCAACCAGGACAACCTGGTAAGCCCGGACAGCCAGGATTCCCAGGACAACCAGGACAGCCAGGATACCCAGGCCAACCAGGACAACCTGGAAAGCCCGGACAGCCAGGATTCCCAGGACAACCAGGACAGCCAGGATACCCAAGCCAACCAGGTCAACCAGGATACCCAGGCCAACCAGGACACCCAGGACAGCCAGGCCAGCCAGGATTCCCAGGACAACCAGGACAGCCAGGACAGCCAGGCCAGCCAGGATACCCTGGACAAGAAGGACAACCCGGTGGACCTGGACAACCAGGTCAGCCAGGATACCCAGGCCAACCAGGGCAACCTGGTAAGCCCGGACAGCCAGGATACCCAGGTCAACCAGGACAACCTGGTAAGCCGGGACAACCAGGACAGCCAGGATACCCAGGACAGGAAGGACAACCCGGTCAACCAGGTGTACCTGGACAACCAGGTCAGCCAGGATACCCAGGCCAACCAGGACAACCTGGAAAGCCCGGACAGCCAGGATTCCCAGGACAACCAGGACAGCCAGGATACCCAGGCCAACCAGGTCAACCAGGATACCCAGGCCAACCAGGACACCCAGGCAAACCAGGCCAACCAGGATACCCAGGCCAACCAGGACACCCAGGACAGCCAGGCCAGCCAGGATACCCTGGACAAGAAGGACAACCCGGTGGACCTGGACAACCAGGTCAGCCAGGATACCCAGGCCAACCAGGGCAACCAGGTAAGCCCGGACAGCCAGGATACCCAGGTCAACCAGGACAACCTGGTAAGCCGGGACAACCAGGACAGCCAGGATACCCAGGACAGGAAGGACAACCCGGTCAACCCGGTGTACCTGGACAACCAGGTCAGCCAGGATACCCAGGCCAACCAGGACAACCTGGAAAGCCCGGACAGCCAGGATTCCCAGGACAACCAGGTAAAACTTATTTACTGCATTATTGAAAACAAGAATTCAACTGTGATATACAGGGTGGCCGGAACATTGACGTCCAAAAATAAAATTTAGGTCCCTCGTATCGTGGGGTATCCGAATCACCCCCATGTATGTTCCGCGACTTTTCATAGTTTTCGAGTTACGAATTTTTTTCTGATTTTTTGAGAATGATCGACCTGACCAATCTGAAAAATGGCTTTGTCGAGATTTTTTTTTTGCAACTGAATCTTCGTGAGTAGTACTTTTATGCATAAAATAATCAGCTTCGTAACTGTGATGAAAGTTATGAAAAAGTTGATCTAAAGTGCTAATTTTTTTATGATTATGAAAGCTGAGAGTCTGGCGCATTCTTGAAGCCTACTTAGGAACCATGAAGTTTCCTGTTTAAATTTTTTATTTAAAGTTGAAATGCTAAGCCATAATTTACCGAACGTAATTTTTTCACTTTAGCCTGTATAAGAGAAATAATATTGATTTATTGGCGCAAGCTTTACAGCACTGCCAAGATAAACAGTTTTTTTTTTTATCAATGTTCCAAAAGCACCTTCAACTCAGCATTCAGCGTTCACATTATACTAATATGTACCTAACGTTGTAGTTTTTTGTGAGTCTAGTACGTAACTCTTGCGAATGAATTGACCACCATATACATACGTCCCTTTTTATAGCCAAATCTCATTGATATACAAATCTCATTGATTTGTATATCAATGCCAAATCTATATATTTTAACTCCGAGTCATTTTGTTTAGGTGAACCAGGACAGCCCGGACAACCTGGATACCCAGGACAACCTGGCAAACCAGGACAGCCAGGACAGCCCGGATACCCAGGACAGCCTGACAAGCCAGGACAGCCTGGATACCCAGGACAGCCAGGCCAGCCAGGATACCCAGGACAAGAAGGACAACCCGGTCAACCCGGTGGACCTGGACAACCAGGTCAGCCAGGATACCCAGGGCAACCAGGACAACCTGGTAAGCCCGGACAGCCCGGACAGCCAGGATTCCCAGGACAACCAGGACAACCTGGAAAGCCCGGTCAGCCCGGACAGCCAGGATACCCAGGTCAACCAGGACAACCTGGTAAGCCCGGTCAGCCAGGATACCCAGGCCAACCAGGACAACCTGGTAAGCCCGGACAGCCAGGATTCCCAGGACAACCAGGACAACCTGGAAAGCCCGGTCAGCCCGGACAGCCAGGATACCCAGGTCAACCAGGACAACCTGGTAAGCCCGGTCAGCCAGGATACCCAGGCCAACCAGGACAACCTGGAAAGCCCGGACAGCCAGGATTCCCAGGACAACCAGGACAGCCAGGATACCCAGGCCAACCAGGTCAACCAGGATACCCAGGCCAACCAGGACACCCAGGACAGCCAGGCCAGCCAGGATACCCTGGACAAGAAGGACAACCCGGTGGACCTGGACAACCAGGTCAGCCAGGATACCCAGGCCAACCAGGGCAACCTGGTAAGCCCGGACAGCCAGGATACCCAGGTCAACCAGGACAACCTGGTAAGCCCGGACAACCAGGACAGCCAGGATACCCAGGACAGGAAGGACAACCCGGTCAACCCGGTGTACCTGGACAACCAGGTCAGCCAGGATACCCAGGCCAACCAGGACAACCTGGAAAGCCCGGACAGCCAGGATTCCCAGGAAAACCCGGTCAACCCGGTGGACCTGGACAACCGGGTCAACCAGGATACCCAGGCCAACCAGGACAACCTGGTGAGCCCGGCCAGCCAGGATACCCAGGTCAACCAGGACAACCTGGCAAGCCCGGCCAACCAGGATTCCCAGGACAACCAGGTAAAACTTATTTCAATTCCTGCATTATTTGAAACAAAATTTCACTTGTCTTCACCTACCTGATGATATCATACGTTAGAGAACCTTTTGAATTAGTAGAAGAAATAAGATAACATAATACTCGTACGAGTAAATAATATAGTTGGCGCAAGCAACACACTGCTAAGATATGCATATTTTAAAAAAAAAACAATTTTCCAATAGAACCATCAAATCAGCATTTTATTTAAGTACATATTTATCTACATTAAGTAGATGTGTATTACTAAACGTTCTAGACTTGAAATGACCCTCATCTCTCTCTCTCCTCGTCTCTTTTTACAGCTAAATCTATTTTAACTCTCCGTCTTTTTGTTTAGGTCAACCAGGACAGCCCGGACAGCCCGGATACCCAGGACTGCCAGGCCAGCCAGGATACCCAGGACAAGAAGGACAACCCGGTCAACCAGGTGTACCTGGACAACCAGGTCAGCCAGGATACCCAGGCCAACCAGGACAACCAGGACAAGCAGGGTACCCAGGAAAACCAGAATCAGAAAATCAACACGGTGGACCTGGACAACCAGGACAACCTGGTAAACCCGGCCAACCAGGATTCCCAGGACAACCAGGTAAACCTTATTCCAATTGCTGCATTATTTGAAACAAAATTCCACTTGTCTTCACCTGCTGATGATATCATAAATTAAAGAACCTTTTGAATTAGTAGAAGAAATAAGATAACATAATACTCGTACGAGTAAATAATATAATTGGCGCAAGCAACACACTGCTAAGATATGCATATTTAAAACAAAACAATGTTTCCAACAGAACCATCAACTCAGCATTTTATTTAAGTACATATACGAGTACATTAAGTAGATGTGTATTACTAAACGTTCTAGACTTTTTTATTAAACTCTTGTACGTAACTTTTGCGTACGAAATGACCCTCATCTCTCTCTCTCTCTCCTCGTCTCTTTTTACAGCTAAATCTATTTTAACTCCGTCTTTTTGTTTAGGTCAACCAGGACAGCCCGGACAACCTGGATACCCAGGGCAACCTGGCAAACCAGGACAGCCAGGACAGCCCGGATACCCAGGACAACCTGACAAGCCAGGACAGCCTGGATACCCAGGACAGCCAGGCCAGCCAGGATACCCAGGACAAGAAGGACAACCCGGTCAACCCGGTGGACCTGGACAACCAGGTCAGCCAGGATACCCAGGGCAACCAGGACAACCTGGTAAGCCCGGACAGCCCGGACAGCCAGGATTCCCAGGACAACCAGGACAACCTGGAAAGCCCGGTCAGCCCGGACAGCCAGGATACCCAGGTCAACCAGGACAACCTGGTAAGCCCGGTCAGCCAGGATACCCAGGCCAACCAGGACAACCTGGTAAGCCCGGACAGCCAGGATTCCCAGGACAACCAGGACAACCTGGTAAGCCCGGACAGCCAGGCCAGCCAGGATACCCAGGACAGGAAGGACAACCCGGTCAACCCGGTGTACCTGGACAACCAGGTCAGCCAGGATACCCAGGTCAACCAGGACAACCAGGACAGCCAGGCCAGCCAGGATACCCTGGACAAGAAGGACAACCCGGTGGACCTGGACAACCAGGTCAGCCAGGACAGCCAGGATACCCAGGACAGGAAGGACAACCCGGTCAACCCGGTGTACCTGGACAACCAGGTCAGCCAGGTTACCCAGGGCAACCAGGACAACCTGGTAAGCCCGGACAGCCAGGATTCCCAGGACAACCAGGACAACCTGGTAAGCCCGGTCAGCCCGGACAGCCAGGATACCCAGGTCAACCAGGACAACCTGGTAAGCCCGGTCAGCCAGGATACCCAGGCCAACCAGGACAACCTGGTAAGCCCGGACAGCCAGGATTCCCAGGACAACCAGGACAACCTGGTAAGCCCGGACAGCCAGGCCAGCCAGGATACCCAGGACAGGAAGGACAACCCGGTCAACCCGGTGTACCTGGACAACCAGGTCAGCCAGGATACCCAGGTCAACCAGGACTACCAGGACAGCCAGGCCAGCCAGGATACCCTGGACAAGAAGGACAACCCGGTGGACCTGGACAACCAGGTCAGCCAGGACAGCCAGGATACCCAGGACAGGAAGGACAACCCGGTCAACCCGGTGTACCTGGACAACCAGGTCAGCCAGGATACCCAGGCCAACCAGGACAACCTGGTAAGCCCGGACAGCCAGGATTCCCAGGACAACCAGGACAACCTGGTAAGCCCGGACAGCCCGGACAGCCAGGATACCCAGGTCAACCAGGACAACCTGGCAAGCCCGGTCAGCCAGGTTACCCAGGCCAACCAGGACAACCTGGTAAGCCCGGACAGCCAGGATTCCCAGGACAACCTGGTAAGCCCGGACAGCCAGGCCAGCCAGGATACCCAGGACAGGAAGGACAACCCGGTCAACCCGGTGTACCTGGACAACCAGGTCAGCCAGGATACCCAGGTCAACCAGGACAACCAGGACAGCCAGGCCAGCCAGGATACCCTGGACAAGAAGGACAACCCGGTGGACCTGGACAACCAGGTCAGCCAGGACAGCCAGGATACCCAGGACAGGAAGGACAACCCGGTCAACCCGGTGTACCTGGACAACCAGGTCAGCCAGGATACCCAGGCCAACCAGGACACCCAGGACAGCCAGGCCAGCCAGGATACCCTGGACAAGAAGGACAACCCGGTGGACCTGGACAACCAGGGCAACCTGGTCAGCCCGGACAGCCAGGATTCCCAGGACAACCAGGACAGCCAGGATACCCAGGACAGGAAGGACAACCCGGTCAACCCGGTGGACCTGGACAACCGGGTCAACCAGGATACCCAGGCCAACCAGGACAACCTGGTAAGCCCGGACAACCAGGACAGCCAGGATACCCAGGGCAACCAGGACAACCTGGTAAGCCCGGACAGCCAGGCCAGCCAGGATACCCTGGACAAGAAGGACAACCCGGTGGACCTGGACAACCAGGGCAACCTGGTCAGCCCGGACAGCCAGGATTCCCAGGACAACCAGGACAGCCAGGATACCCAGGACAGGAAGGACAACCCGGTCAACCCGGTGGACCTGGACAACCGGGTCAACCAGGATACCCAGGCCAACCAGGCCAACCAGGACAACCTGGTAAGCCCGGACAACCAGGACAGCCAGGATACCCAGGGCAACCAGGACAACCTGGTAAGCCCGGACAGCCAGGCCAGCCAGGATACCCTGGACAAGAAGGACAACCCGGTGGACCTGGACAACCAGGTCAGCCAGGATACCCAGGCCAACCAGGACACCCAGGCCAACCAGGCCAACCAGGACAACCTGGTAAGCCCGGACAACCAGGACAGCCAGGACACCCAGGGCAACCAGGACAACCTGGTAAGCCCGGACAGCCAGGCCAGCCAGGATACCCTGGACAAGAAGGACAACCCGGTGGACCTGGGCAACCAGATCAGCCAGGATACCCAGGCCAACCAGGGCAACCTGGTCAGCCCGGACAGCCAGGATTCCCAGGACAACCGGGTCAACCAGGATACCCAGGCCAACCAGGGCAACCAGGGCAACCTGGTCACCCAGGCCAACCTGGATATCCAGGACAACCAGGACAACCCGGACAGCCAGGATACCCAGGATACCCAGGACAACCAGGACAGCCAGGACAACCTGGTCACCCCGGCCAACCTGGATATCCAGGACAACCCGGACAGCCAGGATACCCAGGACAATACCCAGGTATGTTTCATTAGATTACAATAAATTTAATAATAATTAGGAGTTTTTGTATATTCCACATAAATATTTTAACATTGTAAACAAAACACAGCAGTTTATTCTAACTGCAACATTTAACCCATTGAAATGTCTTCTGATTTTTACAGATTCCGAAGGGTCACCATCGGGCACTGGAGTCCAGCCGCCTGCAACTGTACCATCAGGTCAAATGCCACCATTCCCTATCTACGTCATTCCGTACCCACTGCCTATCGTTCCTAGTCCAGCGTCATGCCCGTGCTATCTGCTGAAACCTGGACAGAACGATACAACGCAAGGACAGCCAGGACAAGCGCCACAAGCAACCGCCCCGCCACAGTACCAACATCAGAACCAGCCGCAGTACGCACCTTACGGTATAATTGGATTCGTTCCCGTTGTATTCATACCATACTGCCCAGGAAACGGTTCCGGCATGAACAGCGCTCAACAAAACTTCCCGAATGCAGTACCTGTGCAATACAACTGCGCACAATGCCAGGCCAACAGAGACATTTATCAGTACCTCGGCAGACTGAATAGAGGACGTAGCGCTGACAAAGATTACTCAAAAGATCTCAAAGAAATTAAATCTCTTAATGAATTAGATGACCTCCTCAGAAATCAAATCAAACCTTTAAAGAAGAGCATACGCACTATTGCTGCTCATCCGCGAATAGTCGATGAAACGAATGAAAAGAAAGAAGAAAAGAAAGATGTAAATAAGAATGAAAAGAAGAATGAAACTAAAAATGAAAATAAGAATGAAAAGAAGAATGAAACTAAAAATGAAAATAAGAATGAAAACAAAACCAGTCCTAAAGTGAAGAAAAACTAAGTAACTATGTTGGTTGGTATTGGTTGTATGCGGAGAATTTTTGTTATGTTTTTTGGGCACATACGACCTAGATAATTTTGAGACTGTCCGATGGTTTAAATTCTTGGACGATCTCAAAATTTGGAAGATGACGTAAAGCACAATATTTATTACCGAAAAATGTATACGTCATTAATATAAGATTAAAGTAAACTATAATATTTAAGTATATCTACTAGTATTTTATTATTTCATGATACGCTTCTGTATGTAATATTTACAAATTTAAATTTTCAATTCAATGCTGCCATTTATGTTGTTAATTAAATTTCATCATTAGCGCGCCATCATTTATGTGAACTGTGAAGAAATAATAAATTATATTTTCAAATAATAATCTTGTTGTTTTAATCAATCGCACTATATTCCCCATCGTACATACTAATTATATCCAATTGCATTAAGCAAACACATTCTGCAGTAGCCCAGATGAGGTTCTCTATTTCAGCACACATTTAATGTTATAGATGTGTAGTTAGAACTATACATAAAAACTTAACATACTAACAACAACAGCACACATACATCAAAACGCTTAGAGCAAGTAGATTTTCAATGTCATCATCATCACCATTCTCCTATCCTTATCCCAAATACACCCAATACAGTAGAACCCGCTTAATACACGATCACACATAATACGATTTCTCGCATATTACGCCATTTTACGCCAGTCCCTGCAACTTGAGATATGTTTTCATACATTTCTTAACGCTTAATACGATTCGTCATCCCGTTTAATACGCCAATACGCCAACAACACGTACGTCACGTAACTCTTGAATCAAAGCGAAGACGCACTGCAAAAGTTAAATTATGTTGAAAATCTTGCAATTGCTAATGCATCAAAATCTTTCTGTCAAACCAAAATAAGTGATTACTTTAAATACGTAATTATAATTACACTATGTATTTAATGTAATTTATAATTTCAATCTATACTGATATATTGTGTAACAACTTGGGGAGGTGCTGGTAAAACTAAAATGTTGGAAATAGAAAGAGCCCAAAGGTTGATTTTAAAAGTTGGTCTTTCAAAGCCACGACTCTATCCCACTGACGCACTGTATCAGGAAGCTGAGGTGTTAACGGTTAGGCAACTTTACATCATTTTTACTATTCTGCGGCAACATTCAGATACATCTTCTTTTGATCTTTCTAAATTAACAACGAGGAGGCAGTATGCCATATGTAGCACAATCAAATCTAAAACGGCTTTTGCCCAAAAGTTTTATACTTTCCGAGGACCTGAACTCTACAATAAGTTAAATAAAGAAATTGGTATTTTTAATTACAATAAATCTAAATGTATTTTATAGTGACTAATTGGCTACTTAAATTGAACTACACAAAAACAGAAGAGCTGCTAGTCATAATAACATAATATTATAGGAACCAATCGTCTAGTTGGACATGAACCCACTCCAATACCCTCTCATCCACTCAACTACACAACACACACACACACACACACCCCCACACACACACACACACACACCCACACACACACACACACACCCACACAGACTAACACAAAATACATCACACACTCAGCACATTCCACATACACCTTGAACTCCACTGCACTACATACTAACTTAAGATTTTTATTATTACTTTTTTATTTTATTTTTTCTTCTTTTCCAACAGATAGTTTGCATTTATAACATAGCATCTATATAATGTAACTTTCGCGCATTGCCTGTAGAGGGGAATCTCTGGTGTCCTGAAATACAAGTCACGGCTTAGTTTAGGCACCAGTCACCCACAAATGAACATTGTCCTTCATCAGAATAATTATTTTCTCCTCTTTTAAGTTTTAGTTAATAAGTGTTTTTTGTGGAAGAAAATAAACATTTTGTTTATTTAATTTAATACCTACATATACGAAATTAGAACATAATACACAATAATATGTAGACGCGTTTTTGGTTGGGTCCCGGTGAAATCGTCTTAAACGGGGTTTACTGTATATTTTAAGTTCGGCGAAACTTGTCTTTTTATTTCATACTTCTCTATTTATAATCGGCATCTCAGTAGTCACCCCCTTTCTAACCATATCATCATTCACACAGTCCATCCATTACTTACTACTACTATCTACTCTTATAGCCATCGACATTCATACCCAAAACTGTCACGGCATCTTCCTCATTCCTCCGTATCACATCCCCATACCATGCCCATTGACAACCGATTTCCACACACCTTTTCAGTTACCGGTGCCGCTTCAGACTTTTATATTTTCAGTGTTGTGGTAAATAATTAATTCCCAGCACATTCCCCAGGTCTGTAACATTAAACACCAAACTTAGATTCTATAAAACAAAATAATGATAATTCGAAGTAGAAGCGGAAGCATCAATGAATGTACTTGAGCCACGGAGACCCCGATGGGCCAGACCCCATGTCTGACTATTTCTTAATGTTTTTGTATATGCCCCGGACTGCCGACAGAAGTAAAAACGTAACTATAAAATGACAGTGGGTTTTTTAACGCACCTAAAATAGTTTTTAATTCAAAAAGCCTGTTATAAATTATAGAATTTAGGATGCAAGAAGCGAGCCCCACTTGGTCTGATGTTTCAAAAGGCTTAGGTTAAGGCCAGATTACAAAACCTAAACTGCTGTAAGAAATTACTACTACTATTACTACTACAAAGTAATTTCTCTTTCTGTATGATGGTCAAAGGAAAATAGAACCTATTGAAGGTGGGGTGCTAAAATTTTCAGGCTCGCTTCGCTCACTTTTCCAACCTACATTCTTGAGCTTTTCTCCATAAGTCGACAAAGCAAGTAATTCCTAGTCCTTTTGGAATGATCAAAAGAAAATTGAACCTATCCGAGAGTGTGCAAAATTTTCGAGCTCGCTACGCTCGCTTCTCATAGTTACTTGGGCTTGTCTGCATAAGGCCGATGCCACACGGGCGTTGCCAATGCCTTGCGTCGGCGCTGCAACGCCTGAACGGTGACGTCATCGCAGCGCTAGTGTAGCACTCACTGCCCTGCGACGACACAACGCATTGGCCACGCCCGTATGGCATCGCTCTAAGTCGAAAATGTAACTTCTATGTTTGCTTGACAATATAAAACAAAACCTGACCAAACCGTGACGGGTTGTAAAAATTTTCGAGCTCGCTTCGCTCGCTTTCCTACATAATCTGCCGTTCTAATACATACGACCAATTTGGCAGCATTATTAAATACCAAAGCCCATATAAAAGCTGCGAGCCTAGTGCCACCACATATCCAGACTCTATACTGCTTTTGAGACATGTCTGATGGAAAAACCTAATAACACTTTACCCGACCTACGAATCGAACCCAGGACGTCATTCTCACCAGTTACGCTTGCGACCATTAGACCAACGTGGAGGTGTACCTCCCTTAAAATATTCCTCGGCACCCACGGTGCCCCCTCCCCCCCCCCCCAATCTTGGGCTGCAACCACGTCTGCCTATACTATTCCTAATTGCAATAAAACTTCAAACGATTTTTTGTTTTATAACATTGCATGACTCTACAGTCAGCGTATAATGAATAAATGAAGATTAAGCAAACAGTGAGCAATAAGTAATTCGACCATTTTGCGAACATTGGATTAGAAAAAGTGAGCCCAAACATTGTGGGTTTGGGCTCATGTTCATTTATTTATTGTTCAGAAAGCTTACAGTCTAATTAATATATAATAAATAAGTAAAAAATATAAATTTAAAAAAAATATGTATGTAATAAATATGTTATTATTAATATAAATAAAACATAAAATAGAATTTTAAACAAAACAAATTCTTCTCCAAACTTACAAACTAGAATAAACCAAAATGCACATGTGCTTTAATTACTCCTAATATTACTATTGTTTATAGTTCGCCTTGGACTGGTTCAGCATAAATCAACATTTAAGTGAGAAGTAAGCATTCCGTCGGTAGTGTGTTGATTCTGCCTGAAACAGACCTACGTGATGGGTTCGGAGTGGTAAGAGGGGAGTTGGGAACAATCGATAGAGCTATTGGCGATATTTAACACACTAACAGTAGCTATGGCTTTCATTTTGACAGTTCAACAACATTCATTTCGTTATTAACGTTGTTGAGCAGACAAATTTTTCGAACATATGAAGCAATGGACTAGCAATCAGGAAAGTAATATCATTAACAAGGCGTCTGTTTTCCAGCGGTAGGAAATGGTATCTTCTGCAACGATGAGTATAATCCGTTGGGCATTGCCTTGTCTTATAATCTAGATATCTTAAAAACTGTTTCTGTATATTTTCTATTCTGGACTTATGTCCAATGTAAAATATACAGAAACAGTTTTAGAAACACATAATATTGTGGGCTCCATACTTCAGATGCGTATTCGGCGGTATTCGAGGGTTTCTGGGTGGCTGTGTACGTATGAACAGTGTAGACCTTTGAGGGGTTTTAGAGAGCTAAAGCCAGTGGAAACCTAGGGACGTGGACGCTTCCTTAACGATTTCATCAATATGCATTTCAAAAATACGAGTTATATGTAGAACGCCCAAGTCCCTAATACTGTTTACCTTAGTGATTGTTTGGTTGTTCTTAGCGTACCCTGAACCAATTGTCTTCTTTTGCCGTGTTTAAGGTACATGAAAGCATTTCGATACATTTAGTTGAAGATCGTTTAGTGTACAGTAATGTACAAATCTATTATGCGATACCTCTTGCGAGTAGTTTTGTGTAAGTTGAACTACGTACTTTGTTAATATTTGGATGTCATCGGCGTATAACAGAATGTACGAGTTAATAAAACATTTCTTAATATCTGCAATAAATAAATTAAATAGAGTATAATGAGCTTCAACGTTCGCTGCTAAACATGTACCCGGTTACCCGGTTCATTGAACAGATTTGGGAATATAATCGCTTTAGAATACATTGCCGAATAAAACCATTTGTATACAAAATCCCCTTATCGCACGTTTCGCATATATGCATGTGAGTAGTGAATTACGTATCATGCATTGTGTACCACAACAGCCGTGACTCCGATGCGTCGTCACGGGTCACTGCGAGGCTCTAGACATTATCCTACAGCTCACAGGGCTTCCATACAACTCAGAATGCATAACCCAACAAGAAATGTACGAATATAACATATTAAAAATATACTTTCAGATAGATTTTTTTTTTAATACATTTAATATCTCGATTGCGATAACTTTCTACCAAAGTTGGTTTGAGAATCTACTAATTTGTATACAGATTTATAGTCTCTTTTCAACATCGGTCGTTTTAAGTATAGTCTCAAATAATTTATTACCCTCATTAGCAGGGCAGCGCCTCTGACTTCAAGTGAACGTAGTAATGTATTTTTTTGACTGAACTACTTTTTTTTTTTTTTTTTTGGGATGGGAAATCATCAAATGACCCCTCCCGCTCTGGGTGGAGCGGAAGGGAGTGTCAGACTCTTACTGACTAAAACCCACCCATGTTCCTTCCTTCGCCCTTTATGTTCCGGGGCAGCGGTAACCCTTTCGGACAATCCCGCTGACCCGGCAGGCTTCGGCCCTAAGGGGCCCCTCTGATCATGCTGACATCTCTTTGAGGCGCGCGTGGAACACTTACGCGCCGTCCGGCACGGGCCTGGTCCTGATCGGGCGGTGAGCTACCCATTGCTCTCCGCCCGCAGGCCCGCGCCTACGGTGGCCGGTAGTCGTCGCTCGACTCCCGACGCCCGGGGCGTCTCCCGCGGCGGCTGGGACGGGAGGCTCTCTCCCTCATCCGTCCCGCCACCTCCTTCGCTAGCATGACTGCTTCGCAGAAGGAGGCGACTGCCTCCCACTCCCTCTCGCTCCGGACCATGGCTTGCACCAGGTCCGGGCGCGAGAGGCCGCCGCCGCTGCCGATCGCCTCTACGAGGACACGGCGGTGCTCCGCCCAAGCGGGGCAGACCTCCACCGTGTGCTCCACCGTGTCCTCTGGGCGATCCTGGCAATGGTGACACCCGGGCGTTTCCTCCCGCCTGATGATGTGCAGGAACCTCCCGAAACTTCCGTGTCCGGTGAGGACCTGCGTCAGGCGGTAGGTGAGGGCGCCGTGGCGCCTCTCTAGCTACTCCTCAAAGAGGGGTCTTATCGCCGCTATCGCGGCGTGCCCTGCGCTGGGTTGCGACAGTCGCTCTTTCCATGTCGCCATGAGATCGAGCCGGAGGTCCGTCCGCTCCGCAGCAATTTGCCGCGGGAGCGGACTTTCCCCCCGGCGTAGTGCCTCCGCGCGCCACTCATACAGGCGCGCGAGGACTATCGCCTCCAGATCCCATGGCGGCAGTCCGGCAAGGAGGCTTGCCGCCTCGCGCGAGATCGTGCGGTAGCCCCGGATTATGACTGAACTACTTCATAAGCATAAGCATAATCAGGCTATAATGTTCCCACTGCTGGGACACCGGCCTCCTCTCTTCGAGTAGGCTATAAATGCTACAGTCATATGTCACATATTGTCTTCGAATTTTTTTTCTAGGACTTGCTGGTTCCTCACGATGTTTTCCTTCGCCGTTTTGAGAGCAGTGGTGATAAATAATTTACAAAAAGTAAAGCGCTTGCCTGGGTTCAAACCCACAACCACAACAGTACAAGTTGTATCTCGGTGCCGTTACCACTGGACCACCATGACTGCTCTAACTATTCACAAGACAAAGACAAATGTCTAGGAGTCGGGAATGCCACAGGGTTGCATCGCGGACATGTGTCGCTTAGTGAATACCAAGCTTTACATTGTTAGACCATGCCGAGTGCCGCCGACCTTGTTCTCAAAATCTAAATCACCTGAATGCAGAACAGACAGCGTCTTTTTCATTATACGGTTGCATCGAGCCTCCTTAGTTAATAAATGGGTGTCATCAACTTCAAGCAAATGCTAATGAGATGATGGTTGATATCAATGTCTTGATTTTGTCTATTTGTATTATCATGATAATTACCTAACGATACAATATTAGGTACCTATATTACTTAAATGGATTTAGTATTTCACATGCATAAACTGTGTATGTACTTATAGCCTAAGCACCGGAAACCTTTCAGTATTTCTACAAAGTTTTCCCTACAGTCATCAATACTGTATGACAGAGAATATAAAAAAAATATCAATATTTAACATGCAATCTCCAAAACGCTGACACTGACATAAACTGGGAATATCGCCAAAAATTCAATGTTAGTAGCTACACCAGACAGCTGAGACATTCAAACTCAAACTCAAAGCATTTATGGCGATTAAACCATTTACAGGCACTTTTTGATAGTCACGAAGTCGGTCAGTCAGAAAATATGAAGCTAGTTGCCCATTCCAAAGCGTAGTGGGTAGATATGGAGAAGAACGGGCAAGAAACTCCATGGACACTCTTTTAAATTATATTTTTACAAAAATATTAGTTAAGTACATCATTAATTTAAAATAAATAAATTACTGGACAATAAGATGTATCAAGGCGGCAGCGTTCTCACTACATACCATGAAAAAATCACAAGATTTTCATTCATAAAAAAAATTGCTGTCGTAAATACAACAATCTTACATTTTTTAAGGCATAGCCATTACAATATTATGTGAGTCATGTCCTTGTCCGAGACCACCATACTAAATCATCGGACATACTGTTTTCAACTTTATACTCGCATAGCTGCCGTAATTGTCACACAAATTGTACAAAAACGACAATTTTGAGGAATTCATGACAAGATTATAATGGCTTCTGTAGGTAGCTGAACATTAATAATCCTAAGTTCCTCGAATACATATGTATATTATGCGGAAGTTCTATCAAAATTATGGTGGCTAATTGACTTTTAACCAACATTAAAATGAAGAACGCGACTCACAAATCGTCATCAATATCATCATCTAGGGAGAGCTGCTAAAAATGGCAAATGTTGATAAAATGCTTATTAACATAAGAAGGAGGTGGTTTTATAAAATAAACTAATATAATATTTCTTTTTTAAATCTCAATGTTTCTCGCGCTGTTTTAGGGAGAGATGCTGCTACCCGTGTTAGAAAACATTACTGTTTCGCTATTTTTCGCTTTAGGGTTCAGTACTCTGCACTTCCAAACACTAGACAGTTTTTATACCTACTAAGTAAAGTATGGTCTACTAATATCAGCTTTTCCACTTCAAAAGTATTTTACGTTCCTACATGAACAATTAGTTACGTTGTTACTGCATGCGATCAAACTTTGTAAGTCTACACTTTGACCATTTGTTTGGCCTACAGACAATTTTTGTTTTTATCTAACCAAATACACTAGAATCAAGAAACAAAAGAAGGTACTTAAGTGTGCCAGGCAAGCTTCACAAGATACAGTTCATTCAAAGTGATTTTGCATCGCTGTAAAATTCACAGTTATCTTTTACTCCTTGTAATAAGGTTGCTGTTGGATTACTGCTACTGACAAGTCTTTCAAAATCACAATGATCTTTATTTTCATTATAATAAGTTTGCTGTTGAGTTGCTGCTCTTAAAAGTAAAATAACTTGGCTGTTAAAGCCCCGTGCCCAACGGGATTTCACGTCGGCAAAAATTACGAACTTCCATACAAACTTTCATCCTCTTTTTAACTCCTTTAGGGAATACATTTTTTTTAATCCTTCCTTAGTGCTGACTTTCAATGTATAAGGAACTCTTTTGAAAAATTACATGCTCCTAGATCCAGTGGTTTAGGCAATGCGTTGCTGTCAGAGAATTTAAGGATTTTTATTAAGTAGATGTACCTATACTTTTCAACAGGAGCTGTGTATGAAATATAGAATTCACACAATGTGTATTTTTGTACAACCAGGAAATTAACCTTATAATACCGGCCTCATCTAGTTTTAAAAATATGATTGACGTGTACCGAAGTGTTTGTATAGACGCCAGCAGGTCAAGCTACCCGAAACTGTCAAATTTTCCCAATCAACATTGAACCTTAATACTATAGCAATAAAGTTGAAAATCTATTAAAGAAATTTGACAGATTGTAGTAGCTTGATGTGCTGGCGTCTGTACAAGCCAAGTTGATCATCATTATTTCAGCCGAAAGACGTCCACTGCTAGACATAGGCCTCCCCCAAGAACGTCCACTTCGATCGGTTCTGTGCTCCCCGCATCCAGCGGATTCGTATTATTGTGATACAAACCTACTTAAAGAAATAAAATCATTTACTTATGAATAGCTTCTGCCCGCGGCTTCGCCCGCGTGTATGCCGGAAATTACCCACGGGCACGAGCTACCGGGTCAAAAAGTAGCATATATGTTACTCCATAACATCAGCTATCGTACCAGTGAAAGTCCCGTCAAAATCGGTCCAGGCGTTTCGGAGATTAGCCGGAACAAACAGACAGACAGACTAAAAAATAAAAAAGTTGTTTTAAGTAGTTGTTGTTGTTGTTTTAAGTAGTAGTAGTTGTTGTTCACTTTCATATGGATTTAGTAAAAAGTTGTTATTTTGATATTACAAATAGAAACTTCATTTTATTTATTTGTAGTTGAGATATATGTATTATATAGTTTCCTGCAAGAGTTCCGGTTTGTATGAAATTAGTCAATGATTGACGTAAATTGACGTATTTTTAGTCGCCATGTTTTTAATCACGTCTAAACTGTCTATGGAGCATCTTAATTTGACAGGACTAAACTAATATTTATCTTCTGTCCTTTTCTTAATGAAATAGAAAGAAAAAGATGCACTGAACTTAAATTTAGTTTAGTTTGTGAACAAGGGAATCGGCGCCGTGTGTTTTTGCACAATCAGAAAATGAACCTTCTAATAACGATTACCAGTCAGCAGGATGACAAATGACATAATGACTCACGTAACTAACTTGATAGAGCTTGATAAATGTCTAATTATACCTAATTGTTCCCAGAGCATTGCTTTTGCTTATCACTTAGAACTATGACAGTAATGGAGGTAGGTACAATTACTGACTAAGAACTACGGATGACTAATGTACCATTTCGACATAGAATTGTGTCGTGAACTTTATGTCGCACAAGAACGGTTTTCCCTACTAACAACACTACTTTATTTAAGTACATCATTGGGCAATCCTAATAGGGAAGCGATAGTTACGGTTACGCCCGTACTCGTTCTTTAGCACTGAAACATGTAAAACAAGCCTGCTTGTTCGGACAAAGGTAATAGTAGATTATGCACCGAGGGGCTAAAGTTGTGTCTTATGTCACGGGCGTCATATTGAATCTCGAGCGCAATGAAGGATTCGGGATTTAACTCCCGAGCGCAGCGAGGGAGTTAAGAGTTTAACTCACGAGCGAAGCGAGGGAGTTAATACAAGAATCCTGAATGCAGCGAGGGATTCAAGCTAGCCCAAGGCAAAGACACCTTTAGCCCAGAGGAGGATACTCTACTTTTTACACCTACTGTGAGAAAATCATAAATCATTGGAAATATTATTAGCTTCGGTTGTAATGAATTCAGGAGTACAATCACTTTCATCACTCGACATTTTATAATACTTTGTTGATAAATTTAAAGTATAAATGCCAAAAGTTCGCGCCTTTATTGCGTCTACCAATAAGTAGCCAAGACACGACCAATTCGATTTTCAAAAAAAAAGTCTCTTCTATGGTTTTGTCGTGTGTGTCTATTGATAAATCACTCTCATGGAAGTGGCGTTTGTGTAAACTAAGCTTTATACAGGGCTGGTAGAATGGTTTTGGATGATTGGCTGTATGCATTTTGAATTTAGAACGTCATTGGAGACGCTCGTGAAAATAGAGTATTTTTGATAAAATGTGATAAATCGACTGTAGTATTCTGCACAAAATCCACAGCAATCTTTGCGCAGTTTACTTAAAATAAATTAACTAATGTTACAGCCAATTACTATTACGGTATTACGGCGCGGTATGGTATTTGTTATTATTAATGCCAGTTTTAATGTTATTCCATTCCTTTTAAAAAATGGTTCGTAGTTATCTAATTATTCTTACAATATTATGTCTTCGAAAACATGGCAACGATATGAAGAAGCAGTCGTTATGATTTTGTAGGAAATCGAGAATATCATCCACGCGTAGTAAGGGTATCGAGAATAGCTTTCCTCTTTCTGGCACCAAAGGGTGTTTGTTAGTACTATACTGCCAATTTAGCTGAGCATGTGAGATTCCAAATTCAAATCACATTATTGACCAGCGGGTCATAATGAAATCCAGTACAACATTATTGACCGGCTGTGCCCCCGGCCACTAATGACTCACTTTAGGTTAAGGTTGCTTGACATATAATTTGACATTTTCGAGCAGGTGGTGTGAAAAGATAATTAGACACTCTACTGAAGATTGTACAGTAAGGGGAATTCATACCCTACGTCAAAGGCAATGTCAAAACATATATTTCAAATAGGCACGTAAAAGGCACTTTTGAACGTACAAATATACAAAAAATTTAATTGATTCTAGTCGCCCCTTCCTAAACGTAGTTTCGTATGAAGAAGAATGGGCAAGAAACTCCACCGTTACTCTTTTAAAATGTTTTAGAATATTTTGTATACATTCATTACATACATATATATGTGAAGACGATGCGTCAATTGGCTCCACCATACCACCACCATTACCACCATTATTGGTCTGCACCATATAGCCATTTCACACAACTACAACTATCAGAGAATGACAGTTGTGATTAGAACAAACTGACAATTTAAGAGCGAAGCCACACTGCTCGGTTGCGCTGCGTTGCGTCGTCGCAGCGTTGATGGACGCTGCGACGTCGGAGTAAGCGGCGTCGCGTTGCGTCGACGCAGCGTCCGGTGTGGCATGCAGTGCGTCAAAATCTTGCGCTGCGACGTCGCAACGCAACGCAACGGAGCAGTGTGGCTTCACTCTAAGTTGGTAGTCAATTAGCTTATTAATTAATTTTCCTGACTTTACCTACTTACGCAAATGATGACGAATAGTTAGAAGAAGTTGTGTGACCAACGAAGGGATGAGCGCAACCTTGGTGAGGCGACCTCCAACCAGCCAGTCAAGCGTGAGAGTACATCACCTCCCATAGACATTTCACCAATTATTTGTGTTAATTATACTTACTTATTTTATGTTTACTTTGTTATGGCATAACGTGTCTTGAACGTTCCTTTTGTATGATACTAGTAGGTACTTAACTTTACTAAGTCCTTTACCATTTCCATGAGCTCCTTATCTAGACGGGACAGCGAACACTGAGTAATTTGACTTTGAATGGCATGTGATCGACATCGAAAATGACCAGTGTCCTTCACGACGAAGATGTTTTTTTATAGTTATTCTTGTTAGTTATTTTGAATTCATAATTATTTTTGTAAAATAGCGTAACTACTGCCCACTAAATATTTAAGTAGGCATATTGGAGTATCATCATATCATTTTTTTTGTTACTCGTGGGAAAAATACCAGAAGTTTAAAAAAAAAATATTTAGAATTTGAAACATGTCATCTAATGCAAGCCAGCGGGTTAATTGTTTAACACACTATCAGGAGCAATGGGTTTCATTTTGAAAGCTCAACGACATTCATTGCGTTATTTACGTTGTTGAGCAGACACATTTTTCGAACGTATGAAGCAATGGATACAGCAATATATTTCAAAATGATTCAGATTCTGATTGATAGTGTGTTACGCAATTAGGGTGCTGCTCGTATAGTCGACATTAAAATATCGGATGGTGTCAGGATTGAATCGAACCCAGAACCCCGCGCTTGACAGCAACTGAGCCTGCGAACGCCAAATCAATGAGACTATTGTTAGAATCAGGATTCCCATTCGCTAGGATTATTTATAATTTACTTATTGCTAATAGGAAACGTGTGCATTACATCAAACTAATACCTAACATTTGATTAAATAAATTAAACACAGTATCTTCTTATTAAAAATTCCCGACTAAGTATAAGTTTGTGAGATGCATGAATTTGACAACGTAAATATTAATAAATACCGCCATTGTCCATTACGTGGTACCGAAGTACCGATGTGAATAGTAGCTTCAGGGTTAGTCGCAGAGCTTCCGTATATTGTCGTGCATGCAGTTTGGGACCACATCACTACCTCCTGGGAGCATAGAGGTGTCATTATATGTATAGCGATTATGATTGTATTACGTTTACGTGCGTATGCGTCATAGAGTCTTCTTGACAGAAGGACGAGCTGCCTACAAACGGACTCATTACCTCCCCAGTGACCATTGTCAATTACAAGACAAAAACTCCCACGGTTTATAAAGGTTGGAACGTAAGCACACGTACACAGAGCGCATCTCCACCTGTAACGTACTACCTGTGTCTGTGGTTTACTCTATACTGTTCGTGAAATTCAAAATACGTAAAGTTTGTTCCTGTAAAAAATTCCTACCGTAAGTAGTTATTTTAATATTTTTTTGGATTTCGGAGTGCGTAAATATTTACCTAATGTCCAAATTAATGCCGTAAAAAAACTTTATAAATAATAATTAATTCGTACCAGCGCACTATGGGACCAAACGGTATTTTCCATCTCAAAAAGGGTTCGGACAAAAGTAGTGTTATTGAAATCGTTTTGATTGTTTTATATTCTGAGATACATGTGCTATCCGATATAATAGTAAAAAGAAAAAAAAAACAGTTTTAGGTACATAAAATTACACCCAAAATTTTAAACTTCGATAATTTCATATTATCTAGGTTACCCTCTATGGAAGTTCAACTTAAGAGATTTCCTAATTTCTTCAGGGAATATATAAGTATTATACATTTTTGGATTGCTCAGGATCTCTAGTTTATAGGTACGTTATGCTTTTGTGAGAAATATTTTTTTTTTATTTAAAATAGATTTTTAAGTGTCACGTGGAAATTTTCCGTCTTTTTATTTTCAAGTAGAGGTTTCCTTGTTGCCGATGGCTGCCGATGTCGAGTTAATGACATTTTTAGATTCCTTAACTATTCAGTAATACAAGCAAATAAAAAAACCTGCGTCTTTATTGCGCCATTTTGAGCTAGAAGCAAAAATGTCGACCAAGGGAAAAATATTTTCCTATGATTTTTTTTTTCGGTGATTATTATTATTGCTATCTTCAGTCCACAAAGTTCTTATACATGGTGTCAAAATAATTGAGCAGTTTTCTGTTTTGCCACATATCTGTTAGGCCAATTATCTGAAGATGCTCAAGAAGCTCGTAATAAAGACTATAGGTACTCGTAACAAGTATAGGTTAAATCACGGTCGGAAGTGTTCCAGGTCAGCCACAATAGAAGACGTTCTTCACATACTGTTGTATAATTCTGACCCCTATATATCTAGCTTAAATAAATCAAGTATTGTGATAGCAAAAGAATTACTTAGCGAAGCTAAAGAGCTTTTAGTGTTGACAAGTGATGAGTACAATAATGTTTTGTTTTTTTTAGTTTAAAATCATGTAGGTAACTATGTAGTTATTAAGTTATAAATAATTTTAATTTGACCAAATGTAAGCAAATAAATCATTTTAAATAATTTACATTATTTTTTTTATGAAAATTTTCTACATTTTACTTGGTCATTTTTTTACTAAATAAATATATATCCAATAGCATGCGTATTCAGGAATACGTATACAAAATGTCTAGAAACAAAAAGTTATAGATTTTTGAGATGTAACGCACCGTTTGGTACCATTGTGCAGCGGTCCAGCCTAATTAAAATATAAAAAATAGCTTAAAAATGGCTAGATTCAAATGAATATGAATACTGTGTAAAAATAAAACAATGGTATGTAAAGTAATAAAAAGTATTTTAAAATCAATCCATATCATAATGAACCTACCACGCTTTAACTTAGCAGGATTTGACAGCATGTGTGCTATACCTACTCTCACACTTTACGAAAATCGGTATTGCTAAATCTGAATTCGAACCCAAAACGGTCTCGGAACATCTCTGCTGCTAGCCAAACGAAACCATTTCGAAACCGCTACATTATCAAAAGGATATGTCAGTCAAATTACTTGTTGTATGTAGCTTACTATCTAATCCCCAAATTACAATTTCATATTCAATTTAGTGAAAGTTTGCAGTTCAATAAGAGTTCAAACGTAAGTTTTTTGTTTTGCAGCGGCCAGTTCACTTTTACTTAGAATCCATTATGCAATTCTACGTATTACCTACATTTATTACAAGACTATAAAATGTTACTTGGTACTAGAAGAAATTGGCGCCGATTCCCTTGTTCATAAACTAAACTAAATTTAAATTCAGTGCATATTTTTCTTTCTATTTCATTAAGAAAAGGACAGAAGATAAATATTAGTTTAGTCCTGTCAAATTAGCTCTGCCTAACCCTTCGGGGCAGGGCAGCACAGGCGTGATGTTATATTATGTTGTTATCGTAAAGTACCTAGCAAAACATAATTTTGCAAGCTCATTCAAGCAATTTGAATGACGACGTCGTAGATACCTACCAGGCACAGCAGTCGGCAGGCACCTACCTACATGAATATTTATGATTTAAATGCTTTTGTTAGGCTTATATGGGTTAGTGTCACTCTTTGTTCTTGCTCGGATTTAGCTTGTAGGCACCTACAATATGTCTTTAAAGTATAGTTTTAGGTTCTGAAATCAACATTCCTTTATACCTACGTTGCCTGAAACACGTTGCTAGATAAAAGTGGCCAATTACACTGTGCAAGTCGGACGGGTTCCGTACCACCATGCAATATTTAGCACTACATTTTTTTTAACTCTTTTTGTTTGTGAACCCCCTTTTTTTTTCTGGTGGGAAATCATCAAATGACCCCTCCCGCTCTGGGTGGAGCGGAAGGGAGTGTCAGACTCTTACTGACTAAAACCCCCTTCCTTCGCCCTTTATGTTCTGGGGTAGCGGTAACCCTTTCGGAGAATCCCGCTGACCCGGCAGGCTTCGGCCCTAAGGGGCCCCTCGAATTATGCTGACATCTCTTTGAGGCGCGCGTGGAACACTTACGCGCCGTCCGGCACGGGCCTGGTCCTAATCGGGCGGTGAGCTACCCATTGCTCTCCGCCCGCAGGCCCGCGCCTACGGTGGCCGGTAGTCGTCACGCGACTCCCGACGCCCGGAGCGTCTCCCGCGGCGGCTGGGACGGGAGGCTCTCTCCCTCATCCGTCCCGCCACCTCCTTCGCTAGCATGACTGCTTCGCAGAAGGAGGCGACTGCCTCCCACTCCCTCTCGCTCCGGACCATGGCTTGCACCAGGGCCGGGCGCGAGAGGCCACCGCCGCTGCCGATCGCCTCTACGAGGACACGGCGGTGCTCCGCCCAAGCGGGGCAGACCTCCACCGTGTGCTCCACCGTGTCCTCTGGGCGATCCTGGCAAAGGTGACACCCGGGCGTTTCTTCCCGCCTAATGATGTGCAGGAACCTCCCGAAACTTTCGTGTCCGGTGAGGACTTGCGAACCCCCTTTAATTTTCATTATTTATTGTCGCGTAAATTTCAACTGTCTGGCTGTCTGTCTGTCTGTTTCATGAGATTACAGGCCGCTGACAGACAGATGGATAGGGGAGGCTTATGCAATAGAGTTCCATTGGCACTCTTTGGGTACGGAACCCTAACTAGTATTAAAGTAGGTAAGAACTACATTCTAAAGTAGTGCCCAAGGTCTAGTTCTGGACCAAGTAACCTAGGACCCATGTTTGACTCTTAGTAAAATCGTAAAAACCCGTGATTTATTTAGGTATTTATTAAAACTTTATTCACAAGTAAAAAAAATACTGTGCAAAGGCTAAATTACGATGTAAAGATATCGTTTCGTGTAAAGAATACTTTTACACCGCTTTCAATTCAAATAAATGCTGTTCTTATGAGTGAACGTTTGTGTATATTTAAATGTCATCATCTGCCTAGCCTTTTCCCAACTGTGTTGGGGCCGGCTTCCAGTCTAACCGGATGCAGCTGAATACCAGTATTTTACATGAAGCGACTGTCTATTGGTAAGATATTTAAGCGTATTAGATTAAATTTATACAAACGTTCATTACGTTTGTGTATATTTAATCTAATCTAAGTAGGTAACGAATTTACTTGAGCCTCTCCTTCTTTGGTTTAGGAAGATAATGAATAGGTAATGGCACCGATTCAACGAACATTCGAACAAACTAAACTAAATTTAAGTTCAGTGTATCTTTTTGCTAAAGATTTAAAGCTATTATTTAGCAGTATTTTTATATTTATATAGGCCTTACTGTACACCCATTACCTACCTAATGGGTGAGCAATATTTGTACGCCTTGCAAGGCAACACATAGTGACACAACATATTTATTTTTATTTTATACCATCATGTATGTACCACTACATTACACCTATGTGTACAAATAAATAAATTTGAATTTGAATTCTTTCTATTTTATTAAGAAAAGGACAAAAGATAAATATTAGTTTAGTCCTGTCAAATTAGTCAGCGATTGACATAAATTAACGTATTATTAGTCGTCATGTTTTTAATCACGTCTAAACTGTCTATGGAGGATCTTAATTTGAGAGGACTACACTAATATTTATCTTCTGTCCTTTTCTTAATGAAATAGAAAGAAAAAGATGCACTGAACTTAAATTTGGTTTAGTTTGTTAACAAGGGAATCGGCGCCAATCTCAAATTACCATTGGGACTGCCTAATACCTAATGGTAACAAATTGATATTGACAGCGCCTTGATGTCGTAGCAGTAAGGGGGGTTTTCGATTGTTGACTGTACCCGAGTCTATCTATATAAATATAACAAAGTCGGGTTAGTAACACCATTTCAAACTCAAGAACGCCTGGATCTGTTTTTATGATATTTGATTTATTGGATTTGTCTCTGCCCCGAATAGCAGAATAACTAGGTACGGACGCCAGCAGGTCAAGCTACCCGAAACTGTCAAATTTTCCCAATCAACCTTGAACCTTAATATTTTAGCAATAAACTTGAAAATCTATTAGAGAGATTTGACAGATTGTAGTCGCTTGATGTGCTGGCGTCTGTATATAAATAAAACAAGGTAAAAAAATTCAAACTATTAAAACATGGCAAAAATTGAAGAAAAAAAATTGAGAAAAAGGGTCTTGACTGACAGACAGACTGACGGACAACGAAGTGATCCTATAAGGAGAAGCGGTTAAACAGTTAGTAACTCTTCAATACTGACTATTTTTCTAGGGTGGGCAAAGAAGATTCTAGGGTGGGCATTGCCCATATTCCTATCTAGGTAGGATGATAACTACTCAACCCAGCACCCATTTTAATCACCTCAAGTATAGAACCTTAACCCAGTCGAGAATATTAAACGTGATGGTTGAGATTAAGAACATTACAAACATACCTACCTATCTACTCACGTAACACAACGGAGTCTATTCGAACTTGAACCTCGACAATGAATAATTGAGTAGGTTATCTAACTACTGTTGAACCAACCCATAAACGTTGCGTGAGAATAACATAGTCTTAACAACGTGATCATTATTGTTTCGAGGGTCAAAGGTGTTGGCATACTAATAACTTCGCATAGAGCTAATTAAAATGCAGCGGAACTTGGACGAACGGAACTATTATATATGAGCGATACGGCACAATACCTACTTAACATTTAGTACCTAATTATTTAAGATGTTTTGACGTTTCGTATTAATTCAATAATAGAGTCGTGTCATGGTTAAAATATTATATTAAACTTAGATAAAATAATTTAAATTTCGTGGTGGTCTGGAAGTGTTTGCTGCTCAAGCACGAGGTTGTGGGTTCGAACACTGACAAGTTGACAACCATTATAGTCTATGCTGACCACTAACAATGTGACATTAATTGAGCAAGCGTGTCACTCATTATTACTCAATGCTCTTTCATTCTTTACACAAGAAGCGTTGGCGGTTAGATAGTTTAATATCGCTATCATAATTTTTACTGTCTTTACACTCCTTAAGTATGTTAAAAATAACAAACTAAGTAGGTAAAGCGCACATGCATTTTATTTCAAGAGGCAGCGGTGCATGGCCGCTGCTAACCAAGCGTGGGTCATTACAATGACAAATCACCAAACGGCCGTTCATTGATAGGTGTACCTACCTGCATAGGTACATATTATACGGTGGCTCATTCATTAGCCATGCTCAGCACGTGCTTAATGCTTTGATATTCAATTAGGAATACATAAGGAACTAGGAAGGTAGATTTTATTTCATACACGAGAACTCGAGAAGTTATGCTTTCTGATGGATGAGCGTGTTTACGTTTAGTTTAACTAGGCAATTGATAGTTCTACAATGATACATAGCATTTTTAGCTTGTAAATGTGAAGATTTAGACAAACTCAAGCTTTCGTAAACATAAATTGCTAATAATATGAATACATTTGCCCGCCAGATGTCTTCGCGGATCATTCTCCTTCTGGCTGCTGTAGTGTTCTTTGAACACACGTGTGCAGCGCCGGCTAGCGAAGCTTCAGGATCACTTAAATCTGTTGCCGACACTCAGGGTCTGAACGATGACAAAGACGACTTGAAAACTGCTGCGAGCAGTGGATGTAAGTGGGAATGATTAAGTGTATTAAAAACAAGTTAATATGCCTAGTTACATAAATGAACAAGATCTAATTGTCCGAAAGGGTTACCGCTGCCCCGGAACATAAAGGGCGAAGGAAGGAACATGGGTGGGTTTTAGTCAGTAAGAGTCTGACACTCCCTTCCGCTCCACCCAGAGCGGGAGGAGTCATTTGATGATTTCCCATCCCAAAAAAAAAAAAAAAAAAAAAAAAAAAAAAGGCTTGTTGGGAAGTCCTTGTCCTAACGCAGTGATGTTTGTTAATAATGATTAGCAATTTCCTCATACAGGTACCGCCTCTGCTGAAACCAATGGAAATATAGATGTTTTTTTTTTCAGATGCAGGGGATCGTTATTCGGACTGGGGTCGCTACCCAAGTGCTCAAGGAGTAACAGGTTACGGTTCTGTAGACAGCAGATACAACTACGGAGGATTCGGGGGTTACGATAGCCCTTACGGCTACAATGGTTACGACAGCGACCCGAGATACGGCGCAGGCTACTCTGGTTACGCCGGCAACTCGGGTTACGGCGGCAACTCTGGTTACGGCAGTTACGCCGCGAGCCCTGGTTACAGCGGCTATAGCAAAGGCGGTTACAGCGGAGGCTATGGAGGCTACGGTGGTTACTCTGGCAGTGGTGGCCTCAACTCCTACTATGGCTACAACAATCCGTCGTACCAGGGAGCAAACCACTTAGGATACGGATATTATAGGAGACCCGGATACGGCAATATTTACAATAGTGGTATTACCCCAAGCTTAGTCACCGGCTATAGGGGTTACTCGAAGAAGTGAATTATATTTTAGTAAGATTCAACTATTTATTTTCAGTTTAAGTTACCAAAGTACATCCAAAGTTTATATTTTAAGTATTTCATCGCAGTCTCGTTACCAACTGTACCTATAGCCCACATCCATAATAAATTATGTACTTTAAATTATAATAATCGTTTTCTTACCCTTGACCTAGACGACCATTAATTTTAGTCATTTTTTACATTAGCTTTTGAATGATTAACATTTTTAAGACTACCTACTGTTGGATGAATGTAAAAATAAAACAAGAAGTGCACAATTTTAAAACTTTATTACTAACAATGTGACATACACGTTATCTTAAAATCATACATGTTATTTCATGTTAAAGACGTAACATACCGTAAAGTAAAATAAAGACAATTATTCTAAGCCATTGAACATGAATTCAAAGTCAGTTTTGTAAACGCGGTGTACAAGAAGTGTATGGGCTAGTCAGACCCTGAAACACTTGTTTGCTTTTTCATCGATTTCAATGCTCTTTCGCGAAGTTTTTTTTCCAAATCTTCGTTATTCACCTTTCCCTCCTCTTCCTCCTCCTCGGCCTCTTCGCTGTCGGAAGAGTCGTCCTTCTTCTTTGAAGCTTTCTTATGCTTTTTGTGTTTTTTGTGCTTCTTAGAATGCTTCTTATGTTTCTTGGCCTTTTTAGACTTCTTAGGTTCATCACTGTCAGATTCTGAATCAGAGTCAGAGACCTTCTTCCTGGCCTTCTTCTTTGATACTTGATCACTGTCTGAAGAAGATTCTTCTTTCTCACGTTTCTTACCTTTCTTTTCAGTATCATCTCGTGATTTGGATTTAACTTCCTCTGAATGCTTTGCTTTTACAACTTTCTCTTCTGTCTTTCTACTTTTACCACCACCATCTGGCGAAGTGGCACGTTCTTTCGAAGGATCTACCTTCTTCGATCTTCTAGTTTCTTTTTCAGAACTTGTGTCTCGTTTAACAACTTTCTTCTTGCTAGACTTTTCATCACTGTCAGAACTGTCATCACGTGAATCGTCAGTGTTCTCTATTTTCTTTGACTTACTTTGCTTTCCTTCACCCTTTTCTGACCTCGAGTG
The DNA here is from genome assembly GCA_911387795.2 of Apamea monoglypha. Classification (NCBI taxonomy): domain Eukaryota; kingdom Metazoa; phylum Arthropoda; class Insecta; order Lepidoptera; family Noctuidae; genus Apamea; species Apamea monoglypha. The sequence continues at coordinate 11,631,034 of OU426918.1, forward strand.
TTCAACGGTAGTATCTTTGTTACGCTTTTTGGACTTTTTGTCTACATCAGATTCTTCTGGAATGTTCTTTTGCTTAGATTTCGAGCTCTTGTGTTTAACTTCTTCTTCTGAGCTTGATTCCGAACTAGATGAACGCGCTCGTTTTTTACGCGATTTCTTTGCCAATTTCTTTTTAGCACTCTTTTTGCTTTTCTTCTTCCTATCATCTTCTGAATCGCTTGACGAACTATCTTCTGAATCACTTTCACTTGACGAGCTTTCTTTCTTGGGTTTCTTGGTCTTTTTAGAAGTAGCTTTATCTTTGCGTTTTACTTTAGGCTTGGCCTTAGCTTTGACTTCTTCACTACTCTCACTCTCTGATTCCGATTGTTGCGTTTTGCGTTTGCCCTTCTTTGCTTCTCTCGGCTTAGCTGGCTCCTCTTCGTGTTGTTCTTTCACTGACACTTCATCTCCAGATCTATCAGACTTCTTGTGTTCAATTTCGTGTTTTCGTAGGAAAGGTGAAGGAGTACGAGACAAACTCTTTGAAAACTCACGCAACGTCGGAATCGCGATGATATCTTCTCTTTCTTCGTCATCAGATGATTGCGCTGGCTTAGCCTGATCATCGTTTTGCGGAGCAGGCTTTTCATTCGCCACAGATGATTCCCTACTTGAACTAGAAACAGCACGTTCTTTAGACTGCTCGCGCGGCAATGACTTTCGCTCGGACGACTTCTTCCGCAGCTTCTCCAAGTTTTCTATGAAATAAATAGAATAAAGCGTCATTTTTTTACAGGATTCATAATGGGACGTCTGAGCACGTTTTTTGGGTAGTTGGATAGTGATCCGAGAAGTCCGTGGGTGAGAAAAATAAGTTACTTTTCGAGAAATGTCAACAATGCACAGATGTTACTGATTTCATAAATGGCATATAATCAGAATAACTAACCTTTGCGGGGAATAGAGACAGATTTTTCCAATCGTTCTTTGATCAGGTCGCTGGATCTTCTGTCACGTGACTTCCTGTCTCTTGATCTTCTTTCCTTAGTGCGATCCTTGGATCTCCTCTCCCTGTGGTAAAAGTTATATATCAGATGTTTCAATTATATTTAAATCTTTTCCACTGGACGTTACAGTTAAAAAAACATACATTTTACGAAAGTCTTAATTTAATTTCAGAATGACTAGTTCTATTGAGAATATCATGTGTAATTAGAAGTATTTTTTCTGAAATCACATAAATTGGAAACTAAATTGTGAACACAGTTTACACGAAACTGACAGGGACTATGAAAAAGAAATGCCAATTTGTGATTACCTAGACCTATCTCTCGAGCGCCTATCCCTGGATCGACGGTCCCTCGAGCGTCGCTCGCGCGAGCCGCGGCCCGAGCGGCGTCGAGAACGAGATGCGCTCCGCCTGCGAGACCGGGAACGTCGACGATCACGAGACCTCATCACACAAATGATCGAACAATATATACATTCAACCCCTTCAAGTGAATACTAAGCTTATCAGCATACAAGCTACCTCAACTGAGTTGAATACAAAATAATAATATGTTACCTGTCTCTAGTAACGCGTCTTCGTGAACGTGACCGCGACCGCCTTCGTCGCTCCAGTGAGCGGCGACGTTCTCGAGACCTAATAAGAAAAAAATAGGCAACATTAAAAACCATTCTGATTATTCTGTAAAACCTATGATGTGTGGGTGCTACTACGATGTCACAATGAAGTAGAAAGTTTAAAAAAAATTGATATTATATCTGTGAGCGGCAGGATCGATATTTGGATACGCCGTGGTCAATGCAATGGTATTAGTAATTTATCAATTTCATCACCATAATCAAAACTAAAAAGGCGTCGATTTATATTGAAATGACAAGGACAGACACAATTTATTAAGAGTTTATTAGTGTTCAGTTTTATTTACTTACTATGTGACATACCATTTATTTATTTATGCAATTAAACAGGTACAATAAACTTTAAACAAACAAATAGTGTTTTTAAGTATTCATATTGTTATACATAACTAGATATTGAGAACATGTTAATGAGTACAAAGAAATGTTAGGGATGTTCACCTTTCTCTTCTCTCCCTTTCACGTCGCCTACGTTCCCTTTCTCGCTCCCTCTCGCGTTCCCGTTCTCGCTCCCTGTCGCGGCGCTCCAGTGACCGGCGACGGCTGCTGCGACGACGAGATTTACTCCTGTATCATTCATAAGAACGTATTAATGGACAAATTGCAAAAGTGCAATTTTTAAGCATACTTGTCCTTGTGCGGCAATACTCACAGTTTCGGACTCGCCGGACGAGCCGAACTCTCGCGTGGTCGCGACCTAGCCGCGTAAGAGCATGAGTAAAGGCTCTGATTTTATAAATAAATCGGGTATCCCCGCAAAATATAATGCAAATAAAGTTATTTCGCTTATTTACCTTTCTCTGCGGGAACTGCGTCGTGGGCTGACGCTAGTCGACGAATCGCGGTTTGAGCGATACTGGCGTTTCTTATGTGACGACCTTTTCTTTGCACTACCACCTATAACAATGATAATCTTTTTACTAACTTATCTATAAAGAGTAAGAATTATTGTAAATGAATTAGGGCCGTCCATAACCTACAGGAGGTAGGAGGGGGGAGGGAGAGGTAAAGATGAGAATATTAACTTACTAAACTATAGGTAGTTTAATCTCCTGTAGTAGGCTACAGCAGATTTCAATCATACTTACGTGATGATGCAGACGTGGATCGTCTTTCACTGGAAGAGCGCCTGGCTTTTTCAGCAGGTTTTTCTTCAGCGCCTTTATCTCCAGTGGACCTGTACAAAGGGTTATGGTAAACATGAGTGTTGTTTAATAGTTGTAGATTCTTTAAAACTTGATGTGTGGTTATTTAATTTTCTAAAATTTTATTCTTCATAAACTCACTTTGCAGGTGAAGCTGATCGAGACTTGCGGCCTTCATCTTCAGTTTTATCTTCCTTGGGCACAATTTCTTTGCTCTCATCCCTGCTGGTGTCATTTGTTGTGTTGTGGTTCACCTCCTCCTTTACCTCTGGTTCTTCTTTCTTCTCCTTCTCTGGAGATTTTCCATTTTCTACCAAAACACATTTATAATTATATGAAGCATAGATCCACAAAATAAACTTTGTAATTTTATATGACATGTAAAACTTGATCTAAGTATATATATTATGTATACTTATGTCTAGTGTTTTAGTACTTGTATCATTCAGAGATTGTGATTTATGAGTGTTAGTATGTTTAATAACACTCATAAATCACAATCTCTCTTATGTGTTCATAATGACACCAATGATGTATGCGTTACTGGGGTTTTGATTGAAACTAATTAAATAAGAAATGCTGAATAGCCGTAGTATACCTTTAGGTTCAGCTGCTTTAATCTCTTCTACGTGTGAAGACTTCGACTGGCTGCTCCTTTCGCGACTGCGCCTCCTCGAGCGTCGCGGGCTGCCTCCATTGCGGTGCCTAAATAATACATTAAAACAATAAAGATATAAGAAACCTAAAATACGTACTTGTTATGAAAACACTTCTTAAAGAATAATTATACCAGCATATACTTAGCAATGTGAATAACACATGCTCTATGAATCAGAAAACTTAACTCGATTTGGTATCATGGAAGTATGAAATCGAAATATTTAACATGAAAAGGGCTCTTACAAATATATTATCAACCATAAAAATGATAAAAAAATGTGACTCACTTCCTATCAGCAGAACGGTCTCGTGTCCTTGATCGCGAGCGCCGCCGCTCCCGGGAACGACGCCGGGACCGCGACCGAGTCCGCGATCTGCGACGATCCTTTTCTTTATCCTTGTCCTTCTGCTGTTCCTCCTGGAGTTATAATTGACACATTATTTTGTTTACACATACATAAAGATGTTGTCTAATGGATAGTATTTAAAGCAGTAGCTACTGTTTTATAGGCCAATGAATATAAAATATGGACTGCTTATTGCTTGATTATTTGAACAAGACGAAGTCAATTATTTACCATTCTTTTTTTAATTTCTTCTTTCTTCTGCTGTGTGAATGACTCTGGTATACCATTCTCGCTAGCCTGAGCACTCAGCAGCAGCTCCCAAAGTTCGCCCATGAAGAGACGCGCATTCTTCCCGTTCAAGAACCCAGTTAAGTTGATCTGCATTTTCTTGGGACAAGGGAACTAGGAGTCGAGGAAACAGGATCGGGAAAGAAAAGAGCTTGCATTATTAATCTTCATCAAATTCGTCATTTTACACCCTACCTTTTGCCCATATGTTAACTCTATTTGTTCCACTAATATTTTCTCAGTTGTACAAAAAAATAAAAACAAGTTTTAAGGAAAATAAAAATAATTGAAAAGCCGTTAAGAGCGCCGCGCTTAGGTAATTAGCATTCGATGTTCAGCATAGAAATGACTCGGGTAAGGAAGCAAGTGGTATGTACATGTTGTGTAATATTAATTTTCATTAGTGCTGCAGCCGGATCAGCGACGACGACGCGCCGGCTGCGAGAAGACGCGGCGTCGCGCGCTGTCTGCTACGAAGCTCAGCTTACACGGCGCCGCCGGACGACGATGCAGCGCGGTCTTCTTTCTTCTCTCTTCAACCACTTGCACCTGTAAGGGTTTTGCGAACACAACCACATTATGCTGAACGCAAGGCCTAAACATGGGACTTCCATACCTCGAGTCAAATCAATCAATCTCTTAACGACTTTAACAAATCTGTTATCAATACATTGACTATTTAAATGTCGGAAACAAGGGAACTTCCACTGCGTTTGATGCTTTACAATTAGCATGGTTATAGTATTTAATTTCCCCGTAAATACCGATTGAGAATGCTAAGGGCCTCCGAAAGAGCGGAGCCGGCGGGCGGCGGCGGGAGCTGGCGGCAGCGGGCTGAGGCGGCTTCGACGGCGCACTAACCGGTGTGGACCATAAAAATATCCATACGCAATCAATATACATTTGACATCATACTTCAATTGCAGTTTCTTTTGAACAGTGATAGATTATATAAACTTCCTGCATTGGTACCTATTATTTAGTCATTTTTTGTAATTAAGTAATATAATCTAAAGTCTGACTGTAAAGAAACTGCAATGATTACATTTTGTTATGATAAGAAATACACAACATAGGAAATAAAGGATAGTCACTCACCTTCTCCTCAAGCTGGTTGTTGACATAGTCAATGACTACATCATCTTCCATCTTGAGAATTTCTGTGATCTTCTGGGTGATCCAAGGCTTCAGCACATCCAGCTTCACCTTGGACATGTCCACCTACATACAATAGCTTATTAATAATATGGGAAGTTGCCATGAAAAATCAATATAAATACACAGCCCAAACCACTGAAGACACTCTTGAATTTTGGATAGTAATTCTAGTTTAAAATGAAGATGGAGAATTGATCAAAATAAGTTGTAAAAGCCACCAAGATTTAAGAAAGTTTTAAGTTTATACTTAAAACTTGGCAGAAATACATCTGTATAGAATAATAAAGTTTGACATTATTAGATTTTCAAAACGACCCTTTAATAGGGGTTTAGTGGGTATTAAAGTACCAAAAGATTTTTCAAAGATCAACCCCAGTCTGAAAAGGGGGAAAACAGTAGGTATGTATTTTGAAACTTGGGACAACTACTTATTTAGGTAAATGATTAATTTTCTTTATAAGGTGTATTCAAGTTTATATGGGAAGTACGAAATGCACGCAGACAAAGTCACTGGTGAAGTGCTAGTATTACAGTATATTGTTGATTTAAAACTCGTTAAAACTGATTGAATTACAAGTTATATTAGCCACTACTTGAATTCCGATTTTAAGTTTTTGTTTTTTAATCACCAATAAAAAAAAAATCTTTTGTTAAAGGTTGTGTTGTTCATGTGTTACGGTATTTTTTAAGAATTTCATGTTTATTTGTGTTTCTAATGTACCTGCTGAGTTAAACAGTCACCAAACTTCATCTGCTTCATCAGCTTCTTCTCCTTGTCGCTGAAGCGGGTGTCCTGCTCCGTACTTGTGCCCTAACGAAACATTAGAGGTTATAATTTTAACATTATATTTGAGAAATTACAACAGTTACACTGATTCTACTTGATTTTAACTACAATATACATTCGATTCCGTTGGAAAGATCCATCACGCAATAATATAAAATAGTGGCACATTTTTATAGCAAGAAATTATGAAATCACCAAGATGTCAATCTATCAATTTATTTAGATTCGTGTACAATTTCTGGAATTAAAGCTCTCGGCGGTAAAAGGTAAGTGTAAGTTACGAGAACGTACGATTTTATTATAAACAAGCCGAGCGGCATTCGCATTTAGGTTGAGCTCTTAACAAATTGCTTTGTACTTCATTTCTATTGCCAAAATGTATGCATTAAATGAAGATCGCAGTCAACCTAAACATAAACATGCATTTTATAAACACATCGGACATACAAATGTAATAAATTTCGTTCGTCTTACCGTATACATCATCATTTTTAGGATGAAAGAATAAAATCAATATTTCACACGATGGAGCCTAGGGTGAAGATCCCCAAGGCGTGAGGACGCCGAAGTCGTCCTCACTAGAATTCTCTTAAAACACGAAACTACAATTGCCCGTAATAACCGATTGCTGTTTTCTGAAAATAATAGAACCCATTAAATATAAATCTCAGCACAATCCACACTCTAAATTACAAATATCTGCACAACGCGAAAATGTGACTAACCGCCATATTGAAATCAAGCAGTAGAGTCATAGAGAAGAGAAAACAATCTTAGGAAGGAATAGAGAAGTAGAGAACTATGTAGTTACTGTAGAGTCCGTTTCCCGAAAGAAGTCCCGCGGCAATAAGTGGAACTAATTATTATTATATAGTTAGCAACATTCCAACAACAACTCTCCTACCCCAGACACATTTCTCTATTTAAGAATGTGCATTTTATTAACCAATAATCAAGCCTGCTACTCGTATAATTATGATGTCGAGATAAATAAATAAATCAATATTTATGATTCCGTCCTATGACAGTGGCGCCGCGTCTACGAGACTTCTTTTGTAAAACGGACTTTATATTAATCTATGTATGTAGTGATATCCACTATTCGTTGCTTTTTTTTGGAAAAAAAAATGCCGATTATAGTAAATTAGCGCTACCCTTTCATAGCTTTGTGTGTTCCCCACACACAAAGCTATGAAAGGGTAGCGCTACTTGTCGTCTGATTAATAACTAAAGTTGCTGCGTGTGTACCTAGCATTAAACATATTATACGGACGCCAGCACCAAGTTACTACAATCTGTCAAATTTCTTTAATAGATTTTCAACTTTATCGCTAAAGCATTAAGGTTCAAGGTTGATTGGGAAAATTTGACAGTTTCGGGTAGCTTGACCTGCTGGCGTCTGTACAAGTAATTCGTCATAGTAGGACCTAAAGGCGCGTCCCCACTAGGGCCGCGCGGCCAAGCTAAGAGTTTTTGTAATGGGGACGCGTTGCAAACAACAGCAAAAGCCTTGTGAGGCCGGGCCTTGCGAGGCTTTGAGGCTGCGCGGCCCTAGTAGGGACGCGCCTTTATGAAAGCTATCAAGGGACGATGCGTGTGAAAAATCCGTCTCACGAAAGAAGTTCTACGACAATAAGTAGAACTAATACTAAAAAAGTGGAACGTCGCATCACTTTGCGACGCCTAGCGCCGCGTCTACGTGATATCTTTCTTTCGTTCTAGCTTCCATAATCAGGATTGATTGTCAATGGGCCCCCTTATAACGATGGGAAAGTATATAGTAAAGTTTGACTCTAGTGGCACACAGCACACAGCACATTCAGTCTGACACATGAAAGTTGATAGTAAAAACAGTTTATACTTAATTTAAAAAAAAAACCAAATCTGGTATTACCACTGACTTATAAATAAATTAAACAAGCTACGCTGGACTTCATACTATTGATAACAAGACATTTGATTTTCGCCATTTTGGCGCTAATAGCCACGTAAGTGTCTGTGGAACCATAGTGTGGAACTAATATTTTTGATAGCAAGTTTTACAAAATGCACATACTCATGATAAAAATGTTCTAAATATTTCGTTATCAAAACAAAAGAGAAAAAAAATAGTATTCCACGATTTAGACCTAAAATCAGAGACGTACCAAAACAACACTACGTCCATTTGCAACAATGTGTCAATTTTAGTTCCTGAGACGCTCGAGCTTTGAATCGGCACAAAAAACAACTGTCATTTCTTATAGTATATTTAGTCCAGTGTACTTTACTTCTTTAATATAGGTCATTGGGTATTACTTAAACGGAAATGTTTTAAAGCCTGCATTACACTACTCGCAAAGTTGCTTCGACGAACAACTGGTCGAAATTGACCGAAGTCCGAAGTCTTGTATGTGACTATACACTCATGTTATGAACTACGGGACTCTTCGAGTATTTGACTTGGACGCAAAAACCGACAACGATCGGAAGTCGCCCGAGGCGAGCCGAAGTTGCATGAAGCGAACCGACGTGCTCTTCTACACTCTGGAATTTCGCTTAACTTCGATCAACTTTTCGAGTAATTAGTGTCGTGCAGCCTTTATTTTTTTTTTTAACACAGAATCGTCACGATTTCTAACCGCCTAGCGCGAAGACTCGACGAGTTCCAGCCATTCGAGGGTGTTCGAGAATATGGTAAGAATAACTTTGAGAGCAATAACAGAACAGAGGAATTCAGCTGGGCTGGGAAAGTTTGGGATGCTTCGTCGAGTATTTTCATCGCGTATTCCACAGAGCTATGGAGGTTATAGGCACAGAGCTAAAAGATTTGAGTTTTCAATCAGTGTGTCTTGCTTGTTATGAATAATCGGAGCCGAAACGCGGACACTCATAGATAAGATAAGATATATTTATTTGTCAAAAACATGTGTAGGTTTACAATCACGGAAAGATTACAAAAAAAAAGTTTCAGCATGTTTTGCCTAGAAAGGCGTACAAATATAAAAATGATATAATTCAAAGTACAAAAATCATAAACATACGTTAAATTAATAAAAATAATAATAAAAATGTCATGTTTAAAATGTCTAAAGTATGTACAGACGCCAGCAGGTCAAGCTACCCGAAACTGTCAAATTTTCCCAATCAACCTTGAACCTTAATGCTTTAACAATAAAGTTGAAAATCTATTAAAGAAATTTGACAGATTGTAGTAACTTGATGTACGTACATACATCATTCAAATAGTCGGCAACATTATAGTAGCATTTATTTATTAAAAGTCTCTTCATGCTTTTATTAAAACTAATAATATTCAAATCCTTGTATGCCTTTGGTACCCTGTTGTATAATTTTGGGGCCATGCAGAATACACTCTTACGCATGAGAGCTATTTTAGCACTATGTATACGAAGTCTCCGGCTATCACGTTAACTTCGTTCGGAACCATCCTGAAGACTTCGGAAACAGTTCGGGATTCTTTTTAACAAACTTTACCGTTTCTAATATATACAAGGAAGAAAGTGAGAGAATTTGATATTCAATAAAATATGGTTTGCAACTGTCTGTAATTTTAAGACCAAACATAGCCCTTAGGCATCGTTTTTGCATTCTAAATATAGCATCTTTATGCGTAGAGTTTCCCCAGAAAATAATGCCATATCTAAGGATCGATGCAACAAGTCCGTGATAGGCAGTCAGCAATGTATCTGTATTTACGATTGGGGCGAGTTTATACAATGCGTAGGAAGAACTACTAGTTTTCTTACTAATTTCTTCAATGTGATGCAATGTATCTGTATTTACGATTGGGGCGAGTTTATACAATGCGTAGGAAGAACTACTAGTTTTCTTACTAATTTCTTCAATGTGATCTTTCCAGTCAAGTTTTTGGTCAATGACTAATCCAAGGAATTTGGCATTACCAACTCTGCATATGGTGTGATTTTTATAGATTAAGTTAATGTCATTTCTTACTGGTATTCTTTGACTAAAATGCAATATTTGTGTTTTATTTAAATTAATTTTTAGATTATTATTGTCTAACCAGTAAATTATAGAAGCTAAAGCATTATTAATGTCAAGGTTATAGGTGTCATTTTTCTTACATGCTATTATGACTGTGCTATCGTGTGCAAAAAGAATCATTGGATGCTCAATAGATTTCGGAAAGTCATTTATATATATTATAAATAATAATGGTCCTAGAACACTTCCTTGGGGTACACCGAATTTCACTATACGTTCTTGAGACAAATACGTAGTCGCTGTTTTGGTACGATCTATTCTTGAGATTGCTGTGATTTGCCTTCTGTTGGACACATAGGATTCAATTAATTTAAGAATATTGCCTCTAACTCCTTAGGTGTCAAGTTTAATAATAAAAAAAAATAGTGAAAATATATAGAATAGTGTGGTCAATGTAATCGAATGCTTGTGATGACACAAGCATTCGATTACGTTGACGCATAGCACAGCGCAAGTGGAAGTCTTTTCATCCATCCGTAATATTACAGTGTGTAGAAAATCATAGACCGCCATATTGATTGTTTTATTTTGTCTGAAACCTTTTTGCTCACATAGTACGGCTGGTTTATTAATTCCAGGTCGCTTAGCGAACTATGAAACCGGCTATGCTTGGAATCTTTCTGAGGGATAGAATCCGTAACGAAGTGATCCACAGAACCAAAGTTGTCAACATTGCTCATAGAACGAGCAAGCTGAAGTGGCAATATGTGGCAAATATTAGCAATAGAACGTGGAGATCGCGAATCGGCAAACGTAAGGGCGATGATCTTCACAGGGTGGCTGGTGGCAGCTGGATGAGAGTTGCCGAAAATCGAACTGAATGGTGTGCAATTGGAGAAGCTATGTCTAGCAGTGGACTGCTGTAGGCTGATGATGATTGATGACATATTTCGTATGACAAATCTGTCAAAAAATGGCAATGTCTATGCAGCTCGAAACTTTTAAGTATGATTTTTTGTATTTTTAAACTTAAACAGCAGGGAAGGGTTAATTGTATACTCTCTTTTCTGGCTTGCACTTTAATTTTTTGTCACAAATTTTTTGAAAGCTTCCCCTAATTATTAAACGGTTTCCTTATTTGAACTTACTTCGATATTAACTAAGAAAATTGACTAATAAACCATTGGTAAATAAACCATGGAACCATGGCCAAGTGGAAACGGCCGTGACTTACGAGTTGTAAGTCGTTTCGAACCCAGACAGTCGCTTTACTTTTTGTAAATTATTTTATCACCACAGATTTCAAAACAGTGAAGGAAAACCTTGTGAGGAAAATGGCATGTCCTAGAACCAAAAAATCTAGTGACAGCTACCGAGCCGTACTAGGCCCGCGTGTTGGATTACGGCCCACACCCTCTCACCGACAGGAGGCCTTTGTCCCAGCAGTGGGAACATTATAGGCTGATTATGTAAATAAGCAATTTGTTATAAATTATGGTTATGAGGTAAACAGTAAAGTCTATGTATATAAACGAAATCTGGCAAACCAACTGGGGCGTAGCTACGGCCGTATTAGCCGAATCAATGATAAGGGTCTCCCAAGCTACAGGGGCTCTCTACGTGACGGCAGATGAATTCGCAAAATATTATCCGACAAATCAAATTTATAACGTAGTTTTTTTTTATAATTCAAAGGCTCCAGCTAAGCTACAGGCGCGGTTCAGTTTTTAAGTTCTTTCATTGGTTTAGTAAAATCATACAGAAAATCTAACCTATCCGGGTCAGAAGCGGTCAGTGGGTCGTCTTAGGGGGCTCCAATTTTCTAGCTTGCTGCGCTCGCTTTTGAATGAAAATTTTACGAATCCGAGACAGGATGCTCGAATTCGTAGCTCGCTTCGATCGCTTAGTGAGCTCACAGTGACATTACACCTTTCAAGTCAGTTAGAACTGACGTCCCTCCTCTGGAGTATCGCCGCAGTCCTATAAAAAGGGCTCCAACACATTTTCATACAGGGCCTTTAGCTATGCCACTGACCTCGCCTGATCGTCTCACTGTTTCAGGGTTTCAGGGCACCTCTGCTTGGTTTTCACAACATATTTTCGATATTTTTTAAATGATAGACTGAAACTTATGGGAATCCACTGGATACGGGAAGCACAGGACCTGGGGTTTACCACCACCTCTTATAGCAGGGCAGAAGTTGAACTGCACTGCTTTTTTGTATATACTAAGTCATAGAACAACAAAGCTGGTGGTAAGCTCTCTGTCGATGTGGTGACGCTCGAAATGATGGAACTCGTTTTTTAAGTCGAATAGTGGGGTATGTGCTGGCTATATGACTGCTGCATACCTTTGCCCGGCCACATTTTCAAAAATTTTAAAACAATTGTTTGGTTTTGTTTGTTTTGGTTTCGTTCTCGTTGTTGGCAGGCGAGTGGCGCATTTTCATTTTGTTTTAAAAAAAATTAAATTCTAATTATTTTTTTAAGTTAACACTCAATGTTAAATTGTTCTGCTGAAAATCCTCTCTTTACTTATAATTGCTGGAAATAGTTAAAACCCTAGTCTTCTAACTTGGTTGATTTTATTCAGTTAATTGAATAGTTAGTAAGTAGGTATGTAACTGGTGTCCTAATTCTTGCTCGTCTACATTCTGTGTGCGTTGGTTTAAATTAATGAGTAATTCATTAATTTAAACCAAGCACACAGAAAGTAGACGAGCAAGAATTTTATGCAAGTTAGTTGAATACTTCACTTTAGAATTCGAGAAAAAAAAGTTGATGAGAGTAATTATTTTACGTTATTTATTATACCTTTTACTCACTCAATTTCATGCTTGATTAATTTAATCTAAGAGCTTGGTTTGGTTTTGATTAGTAAGGTAGTGCGTGGCTCTTGAGAGCACGTGTAACTTATATTATTTTTTGCCAAAAAGGACAACTTTCGTAAGTCTTGTCTACCCTGTCATTCAATTTCCAATTTGTAACAGAAATTTTAAAATAAATACTATGAGAAACGTTTTACACGCGACACCGTAAATAAATAATAAGTACAACCTATTAATAACTAGGCAACAACCTAATAATCAAAAAGGTTGACCTATGTATGTCTTTCTCAAATTCATGCTTAGTGAGAACCTAGAAATTTCCAGGATCGGTATCTTGTTACTTAAAGTATGATTACAATGTAATTAAATCCAGATCTACTATCTAAGTACTGTTTTCAATAAAAGGTTTATTATTTGACATAGTTATTCAACTATGTCAAATAATAAACCTAAATTCTAATAGTGAGCATCCGCTCACTATTAGAATTGCATAAGCTAAAGTTGTTTGTCTTTTATTTGTTACAGATAACATTGAATAATTGATAACAATTGAACTCTGACATTGATGTAAGATATTTACTAGCGACGTCTCTGAACTTCATTCTCCAATCATTCTGAATTTGGATATTGTTCTGTTTGTACATTGAGTTCAACATGTGTATATTACGATTCTTCTGTTCTGAAGCATTTAGTGCACATAAGACGAAGGAAATCCTTGAGAAGTTGCAACTAGTTGATGCTGACGTAGCACAGTTGTCAACTGAACTCTGTTACCATGTGGAGCTGCGTGAAGGTTGTGACTATCTCAACATTAATCAGATTAAAGTTCTGAAGTGGTTGCTCAGTTCTCCTCTACAGCCTCAAGCATTGAGAAATGAAACTGTGTACAAGAATGTGCAAGGAAATCATATTGTGATTGAGATTGGGCCAAGGTATGTTTTCCATATTTACTCAGTTATGTTCTTAAATATAAATAAGGTTAATACTGCATAAAATAGTTGAACCCTAAATGAAATGAAATGTTGCAGGTTTAATTTCTCAACAGCCGACTCAAGTAATTCTGTTCAAATCTGCGAGAGTGTTGGCTTGCGTGATGTCATTCGGCTGGAAGTTTCCACAAGATACCTTATCACATTTGCAAAGGCAAAAAATGTCCCTGAACAGTTACATGAAGCCTTGGCTGCACCATTGCATGACAGGATGACACAATGTATTTACACAAAGGACAATCTTCCTAGGAATAGTTTCAATGAAGGATTGCCAAAGGATCTAGAACCTTGGTTTGTGGTACCTCTCCTGAAAGAAGGTAGACCGGCTATGGAAAAAGTCAACCAAAAATTGGGTCAGTGTTATGGGATTTACTTTTATTATTTTTGTTTTTATTTTATTATTTTTTAAAGTGAGTAAATTAATGTAACTGACTTATTATTATTTCTTGTAGGGCTTGCTTTTGACTCCTGGGACATGGACTTTTATATGGACATGTTCGTTAAAAAATTGAAGCGTGACCCAACTAGTGTTGAGTTATTTGACCTTGCTCAGAGCAATAGTGAACATTCGCGTCATTGGTTCTTCAAGGTACATTGTATTGAAATCTTTTATACCTATTATACCTACAAATATTGCCTATTATGATTATGTTTTTTTCCACAGGGAAAATTATTATTAGACGGTCAAGAGATAGACGAGTCTCTAATTGATATGGTAGCTTCAACTCAGAAAACATCAAATGACAATAATGTCATTAAATTCGGTGACAACAGCAGGTATGTTGAATTATTGAATTGGATTTATACAAGAAAATTAAAAGGAGTATCTAAAAAACTAAACTACATTTTTATTTAATTTATAGTGCCATCAAAGGTTTCAAACATACAAAACTGCGGCCAACAAATGTCTGCAATGCATCTCAGGTTGTTAAGGAGGTGACAGAGTCTGACATCATATTTACGGCTGAGACGCACAACATGCCGACTGCAGTTGCACCGTTTAGTGGAGCCACTACGGGCACTGGTGGACGTATTAGAGATGTACAAGGAGTGGGACGTGGTGGACACACTGTTGCTGGCACTGCGGGTTACAGTGTTGGCAATCTGCATGTACCCGGTTAGTACATATTCAGTACTTAAATAAATAGACAAACACAGTTTCATAAAAGAACTGCATACTTTTTATACTTAAGTTGCATCACATAATTTAACTTATACCTTTGTATTCTTATTTTGTAGGCTATGAAATGCCTTGGGAAGAAAAAGGTTGGGAGTACCCTAACAACTTTGCAAGCCCCCTACAAATCATTATTGATGCCAGTAATGGTGCATCGGACTATGGTAACAAGTTTGGAGAGCCATTGATTTCAGGTAAAATTGTTTTATCATCTTGCATTTTTATAAGAAAAATAATATTTCAATGCACCCTAATATATGTTTTTATGTATGTTCATAATTTTACATTGCAGGATTCGTTCAATCATATGGCTTGAAGAATGGTGATAATGTCAGAGAGGAATTCGTGAAACCGATCATGTTTAGTGGTGGTATAGGATACATGCCACACAACATGATTAAAAAAAATAACCCAGATAAAGGTTTGAGGCACCTTCTCATTTTTTAACCATATGTTTCATTGACCTTTCTTAATTTCATTTTGAAGAACAATAATTAGTTTTGTCCCATGCACTATGTGCAAAACAATATTTAAGTCATTTGCATCCAGTGTCTCTTGGCGAATTTTTACAATTATCTTTGTTTCTTGTAGTAAGACGTCAAATAATACTTTTCTGTCTACTATAATAAGTTATTTCTTTTCAGGTATGATGCTGGTAAAGGTCGGTGGTCCGGTCTACCGTATTGGAGTGGGTGGCGGCGCCGCTTCATCTGTAGCCGTACAGGGAGGCGACTCAAGAGATCATGCTTTAGATTTTGGAGCAGTGCAAAGAGGTGAGATAACAGAGCTAATCTTACGAAATATTCTCAAAATCATCAAGCCTTTAACCTTCCAAAGGTTTTGCGGATATTTTGTACGGTCGAAAGAAAGAAAGAAAAACGTTTATTTGGCACAGCGTGTATACAAGAAAAACATTAGTACAAATTAAAAAACCAACATAAAATGCACTGTTGTGTGACAAGATGAGGCTGATATTTTTTGCTAAAGACAGTATAGTCGGTCCAATTAATTAGAGTGCTTCTCAAAGTGTAGCAAATTCTGTTTCTTCACCAAACCTTTCTTACAGGTGATCCGGAAATGGGAAATCGTCTCAACAGAGTTGTTCGAGGATGTCTAGAAGCAGAAAACAACCCAGTTGAATGTAAGTAAAATGAAATTCAACCTTAACTATTAACAAATAAGACACAATTCTTAATCTTCTTGTGTTCTTTACAGCTATCCATGACCAAGGTGCCGGCGGTAATGGTAATGTGCTCAAAGAGTTGGTGGAACCAGAAGGGGCAGTTGTTTATACCAAAGAGTTCCAGTTAGGAGACCCAACCATCACCACCCTAGAACTTTGGGGTGCTGAGTACCAAGAAAATGATGCTTTACTTTGTTCCAAAGAAAATAGACAAGTTCTTGAAGGTATGTCTTCAGAAATAATTTAGGTGTTATTCTCGTGTCTATTATCTACTTATATGAGAAAACCTCATTATGTATTATAGAGAAGTGGGAAGCTTTCTAAAGTATTTTTTTAGTGCTGGTGACAGTCACTTGTTTAGAAAACTTTATAAAAGCTTCAATTATACCATACTAGCTTTTGCCCGCGACTTCGTCCACGTGAAATTTCGACCCTCGACTCACCCCATCGTATCGCATCGACCACCTGCGCTATTACTTCATTTTCGCTTCGTTCCTTATGACTTTTCTTCGCTTTGCCCGACGAACGTGGACTTAAATAGCCTATAACGATCCTCAAGAATTGGGCTAACAAATGCATAAAGATTTTTTCAAATCCTGGTAGTTCCACAGATTAGTGCGTTCAAACAAACAAAGTCTTCTTCAGAGATTCTTCTAAAGATTTTCAACTCTCAGTGTTGAACCAAGCATTGAAAATCCAACAGAGCCAACGCGTCGAAAAAACACACTGTTGGATTTTCAACTCTGGGCGCTAAGAGGTGACTTGAAAATCGAGTGCGCGAAAAAAAAAATCGCTTATTATATTAGTGTGGGTACACCACTGTATCTTTTGAATTTCATGCAACACTATTTCTCTGTCACTATTTGTCTCCAGTTAGTGACTACACGCAATGCTGCATAACTTAACTGTCTTCTTTTTCTTTACAGATCTCTGTCGTCGTGAAAGATGCCCTGTATCATTTGTAGGCGAAGTCACCGGAGATGGTTTCATGAGTCTTGTGGAAGACTCATACAACGACAAGTATTTGAACAGAACTGAGAGACTCAAACCTGATACCAAGTCTAAATTGCCATTTGATCTCCATTTAGAAGCTGTACTAGGTATGTACACCCTTTTATTGTGTAAAAACAGATTTGGAAACATCCTGTATTTTTTGTGAGAACACGTCATTTTGTTACGTTATCCTGTACTCGTTCATACCATTTGATCTATATTCTAAAAAAGAGTATTCTATGTATCTATCGAAATAGGTATTTCATCAGTTGTATTAATTTGTTTTTACGACAATATTCCAAATAATTATCATATACGAGGTCACTTACACTTTTGCGTCATAAATGTACACATATTCTCGCTATATTAGCAATATACACACCGTTTACATGTATCAATACCGATTTATAGATAAGAGCGTTTAAATTAAGCATTTACGTCAAATGAGAGGCTATAATCATCTGTTGATACGCAATATGTACCTCGAAAATAGTGACCTTGTTTCTATAATAATTATGTAAGTGGCATTGGCTCGTTTGTCTAGTTGTGGCAAGCGAACTGCTGAGCTCCAAGGTTCTGGGTTCGATTCCCGGGTCGGGCAGTGTCACTGGATTTGGGATCAGTTAATGGCAATCTGCTCGCAAAAACCCATGGGACTTATAGCACAACTGGCAAAATGTGATATAGCCTGGCAACATATGATATAATATAAGGGAACTAGCAGAGCCCCGCGGTTTCACCCGCATAAGTCTCGATCCCGTGGGAATATCCGGATAAAAAGTATCCTATGTGTTAATCCTGGTTATAAACCCTGTGTGCCAAATTTCATCCAAATCTGTTCAGTAGTTTTTGCGTGAAAGAGTAACATACATCCATCCATTCATCCATCCATCCATCCATCCATCCATCCTTACAAACTTTAGCGTTTATAATATTAGTAGGAAGAAGAATATAGCCGACGTGTTATATCTTTATGTTTTACTGAGTAATGTTTTTTAAACTAGGTAATATGCCACGGAAGACATTTGATTTGGTGACTGAGAAGAGAACAAAGCTGCCGCTGTCTCTGCCACAAAATATAACAGTTCATGATGCTCTTAACAGAGTTTTGAGGCTCGTTAATGTTGCGAGCAAGAGATATTTGACGAATAAGGTAGGTTGATTACATCCTTATTAAGATTTTTTTTGAGAAACAGAAGACCCTTCTATATGTACTGCATTAGTTTCCATGCCAATTTATTAACTGAAATTGACGATCGACCGTTGGCACAGTGGTTGAGCGGTGGACTGTTGCGTTACGTGTCGCGGTTTCGATTCCCCCACGGAACAAATTTTTATTTACTTCAAGTCGTTCCGGATTTTTTTAAATACATCCACGATATCGGTAAAACGCTAGTGTGGCTTCACCTACCATCGATCTGATTTCGACGATTATATCTGACATTTTCTCTCTAGACGGCGTTGCGGTCACAAATTCGGATATTTTATAATTATGTTTACGCCTAACTTAAACATCTTTGATAAACTATTTCTGGAACGAAGTTCCTTAACGTGGCATGCGGTAGAAGTAGACTGATAGAAGTCGTTAATTAAGAAAAAAGAGTTATGCCCCCTCTATGCGACTTTCTCTGTCTCGAGTGTGTGTATGTTCGTGTGAGTATCGCGTAAGGAACTTCGTTCCTGATCGTCTCTCGACCGCATACGTGTTTTTGTTATTAGAGAAACTAGGGAATTGACTTGATTTATCTACATAATATTCACTTTGCTCGTTAACTCATCTTAAACAGAGATTTGAGATTTCCCGCGTTTCCATCAGCCGTCTTCACTTTACTCAGTACTCACGCAAGCACTAAACAAAACACATAAGCAAAATACTGTATAAAACCTAGAGCCTATTACAGCTATATCTATGTTACCCAGGTGGACCGCTGCGTCACAGGGCTGATAGCTCAACAACAGTGCGTGGGTCCACTACACACGCCCCTCGCGGACTGTGCGATAATCGCGCTGTCGTATTACGACCTCGTCGGGTCTGCCACGTCCATCGGTACACAGAACATCAAGGGTCTATTGGACCCTGCTGCCGGTGCCCGCATGTCGCTTGGTGAAGCCCTTACTAATTTGGTAAGTTTTATTTTTTGCTCTAAATTGGTATAAGGGCAAATGAATGATGACGATGATATTTTTCTACTTAGACCATAGGTTTTTATGGTAATTTCAGAGCGAAATGACCTTAAAAATCTATGATCTTTTCTTCGTTGATGTTATAAATTTGTTACTCAATCATGTATAACAGGCTGAACAGATTTATGTAAATTTTGGCACTGTTTTAACAAATGCGATACTTTTTATATGGGTCCATGAAGTAGTTACCCTAGGATGTAAGTAAAACCTCGGCCAATTACTAGTAGATGATAATTTCTAGTAGATCAATTTCTATTTCTATCCAGGTGTTCGCGGGTATAAGTGAGCTAGAAGACGTGAAGTGCTCAGGCAACTGGATGTGGGCGGGCAAGACAGGCGCAGAGGGCGGAGCGCTGTTGCAGGCGTGTCGCGCCGTCTGCGACGCGATGGGAAGCCTCGGTGTGGCCGTAGACGGCGGGAAGGACTCGCTGTCCATGTGCGCGCAAGTCGCCGGGGAGAAAGGTATGTATTGTATATGTATTTGGATTTAGAAAAGTTTTGAAAGAAACTCAGTATTCGTGACAAAGTTTTAATCTGTTTAAATTTCACTGCAAGTATATTTTTTAAGGACCTCTTCACTATAAATGATAATAAAATCTTTTTTATTTATTTACATAGTATACATAATGCTAAAGTAGATAGTTGAGCAAGTGGCGATGGAATTTAAATTATCTGGGATTATGCATTGAAGAGTAGTTTACTTCTACCATTTGTTTATTGCATATTTTGTCATCACAGTTTTCCTTGTAAATAACTTTTTAGGTCTATGTCTAACAGAGTAAGTTTTTCAGCTGAATAATAGTGATGGTGGCGAAGATCTATTTGCTAAAATATTCTGTCTTGGCCCTTGATTTTTTTTCTAGCTATAAATTTGGGTTCCACATTATTTTTATTTTTTATTACAGTGAAATCACCTGGAACTTTGGTAGTGTCAACCTACGCACCTTGCCCAGACATAACAGTCAAGATCGAACCAGCTCTGTTAGAAGAAGGATCAGCTCTCATTCATGTGCCAGTCAGCCCTGGAAAGTACAGGTTTGTAATGCAAAGTGATTTTTATATTCACTTCAAAATTAATCTTCACCTTATAAACTTAACCAAAAACTTGTAGTTATTTAATTTGCTTCTAAACAAATAGTGCTTTGAAATGATTCCTCTATAAAAAATATGTTGTTGCAGACTTGGCGGATCGGCACTGGCGCAATGTTACAAACAACTCGGTGACAACCCTCCAGATCTTGATGACCCTGCTGTTCTTAAGTCTTTGTTCAAGGCTACTCAAAAATTATTAAAGGGTTAGTAACATACATTTGTAAAAGCTACAGTACCCTCATGTAAATATGGCACTTAGAGTTTTGGAAAGAGAGGCATGCGTGACAGAGAAGACAATACAAAGTCTAACTTTTTCTAAAACTATGTGCCATATTATATTAACTGCGACGTATTTAACCTAAGCTTCCAAATATTTCCAAAATAAAGCTTAGAATGAGCTGTTAATTGTCTCATACATTACATGTGTATCTATTACAGAGGGTAAGCTGCTGTCAGGACACGATGTCAGCGAAGGAGGTTTTGTAACCACAGCCCTAGAGATGGGCATTGGTGGTATTCGCGGTATGAATATTGATATCAATGTAGAACCTAAAGTATCGGAAATTCAAGCACTTTTCAATGAGGAACTTGGAATCATTCTCGAAGTATCACGCAGTAATGTATCTCATGTTCTAAATGAATACAAGAAGAATGGAGTAAATGCCAAACAAATTGGAACCACAGGGAAATATGGGATGAATTCTGAGGTATGTACTTCTTTCAAAATTTGTTTAGTTATATTAACATGGATTATATTCAGACCATTGTATTTACTATTTTGATTGTATTTGCAGGTCATTATAAAAGTCAACGGTAAAAAAGTTCTCGACACAAAGTTGATTGAAGTGTTCAGAATGTGGGAAGAAACAAGTTATCAACTAGAATGTTTACAAGCAAACACAGACTGCGTTCGTCAGGAATGGCGAGGTAGTATATTATTGAAGAATTTTCACAACATACAAAGCCAAATTAATTTATGTGGCGCTAAATAACTAAAAAAAAGTATAAGTAATTTTCAAAAGTTATTATTTCTCATAGTTCGTACATCCCATGGCTGTTGCCTCGTTTTTATAAAATCATAAGTTTATGTCAAGGTTTGTTTTGACCCCCGATTATAAAATGAAAATAACTAATGTAATGATGATATTTTTTTATAGGACTTGAAAAACGCAAGGGTGTGACATACAATGTAACCTTTGACCCTTCATCGGCTGTTATGAAGACAAAACCGATAAGAGTAGCCGTACTTCGTGAAGAAGGTAGGAAAATAAATATATAAATAAATATATAATAAACACACGGGTAGGGCTAGTGGCCAGTAATCACAAAAGTTATAACAACATAAAATAATTCGTAATTTGAAAACCACCGCCTGCGCCGCTCGCCGACATTATGGCTCTCTTTTTCCTTCAATTCGCCTAGTCTTTGCACGTTATTCGCTTTGACGACACGGTTAGCGCAGTGCCTGAGCGATCGACTGCTGCGCTGCGTGTCGCGGGTACGATTCCCGCACGGAACAAATATTTGTATTGCCTACTCCAGGTAATTGTTCCGAGTCTGGCTGTTTTTTTTTTCTAAATTTCCAATTGAACTAGTCTGGTGCTTTTCACGCAACGCAGTACCAGCCGATCGATTCTGTAAAAATCTCACCTTGAAAGGTTAGGTGAAGTGAGCTGTCAATAGTGTCAATCCCTAGGGATTGACATTAGTTAGTGAGATTTTTACAGAATCGATCGGCAGCTAAGGTTTCACGGTGAGATGGTTACAGAATAGACCGGCTGATCCAATTTCATGACATTTAGTTTTTAACCCCCGACGCAAAAACGATGGGGTGTTATAAGTTTGACGTGTCTCTCTCTGTGTGTGTGTGTCTGTCTTTGGCATCGTAGCTCATGAACGGATGAACCGATTTTGATTTTGTTTTTTTTTATATATTTGGAGGCCCTTTATTTTTTTATAGGCACAAACGGCGACAGGGAGATGATTGCGTCTCTAATGATGGCGAACTTCGATGTTTTCGATGTGACAATGAGTGATCTACAAAACAAGAAGATCACTTTGGATGCCTTCCAAGGCTTGGTGTTCCCTGGTGGTTTTAGTTATGCTGGTAAATTAAATTTAATATTTTCTTTTAATACTTAGATGTTAAATGTAACAATAATTTGTTAAAAAAAAATATTTTTTACTCTTACAGATACATTAGGTTCAGCAAAGGGATGGGCGGCCGGCATTCTATTCTCTGATTCTCTAAGCTCCCAGTTTGCCCACTTCAAGAATAGAACTGATACATTCTCTTTGGGAGTATGCAATGGATGTCAGCTTATGGCTCTTCTTGGTTGGATAGATCCAGAAACCTCAGCAAAGAGTGCTAACAAGACTCAAGTATTCCTGGACCACAACGCTTCAGAAAGGTACCGAAATTTCATTTATTGTGCGACTACCTAAGACAAACAATCGCTAAAATTGAACACGCATGTCAGTGTAAAATGGGCTCACGACGCTCATGACGATAACAGCACCTATGAGTTTGATCGGGAACCGGCTACTAAACTTTGGTGGTGGTGGTGGTAAAAGTGCCTAATGGTCTAAGAGCTGAATTATCCAAAGTCAGTTCCGTGGAATAAAATTGACGGGCCGACTGCTGCCCGAGTTCGCCCGACGCGCTGTGTCGCTATCCCGTTGTGGCCCCGCTGTGCGTGTTTTCAAAACGTTTAGTTTGTTGAGGCGTTATATTATAGCACGATGTTTAGAGCCGGTATAACGACCGCTAAACGTTTAATAAAAATAGCGTGTTATGTATGGGCGCTATATTTCTTATCCACAGAAAACGTATAGCGCCTGCTCTTAGGAGCACTGTTTAGGGAGAATTTCACCAAACTTTTATACCTAGAATAAGTTTTATCCTGAGAACAAATTTCACCTACTATCAACATTGACAGTTCAAAAGTGCGTAATAGTGATTTATCCAAAGTCAGATCTTAAATCCGTGGAATAAAACTGGCGTCTGACATTTTTGTATAGAAAAACTAAAAAAAATCAAGATTTATTTGCAGGATAAGACTTATACTAGTTATAAAAGATTGATCGAATTCACCTTAACTGAAATGAATACCTACACTAGTTTTGATCCTTTAAGCATGTTATAAATCAATTCTTCCACTCTCCAGATTCGAATGTCGCTGGAGCGCAGTGAAGATAACCGAAGATAAATCGGACGTATGGTTCCGTGGCATGGGCGGCAGTGTGCTCGGTGTGTGGGTCGCACACGGCGAGGGGCGCTTCACAGTGTCCGAGCCGCGTCTGCTTCAACAACTGCAGGACAACGGACAAGTTGCCATGCAATATGTAGACGATGACGGCGCGCCTACCGAGGTCTACCCTATGAATCCAAATGGAAGCCCAGGTACTTAACAAATAAAGCCTACTAAACATTCCAAAACCAAAGTGTAGGTGTCACAGCCGCATTCCCAAATTGCAGTCACATAGATGCGAAATCTCGTTGCCCATTTTAGTGATGTTTCAAAACTTTCAATTTCGTGATTCACATTCATTTCTAATTAAAAGCCATCTATCATTATATATTTAAATATTATAAAAAAAAAAAAAAAAATGGCTTGTGTTGTAGCTGGTTCTGCTGTTTCTGCCTTACTTCATGTGAAAATGGCTTGAGTTTAGTAAGTGTTCAATTGTTTTAAAAAAATGAATTAAATCAATGACATGTTGTTAACAGTGGGTATCGCCGGGGTGCGGTCCCGCGACGGGCGGCACGTGGCCATGATGCCGCACCCGGAGCGCTGCGTGCTGCGGTGGCAGTGCGCGGTGACCGCAGCTGCGCCTGCTGGTGCCGCAGACCGCGCCAGCCAAGCGTCGCCCTGGACGAGACTCTTCCAGAACGCATACTCGTGGGCTTCAAAACAATAGATTGAGAAGCAAGACTATAACGGGTGTAAAAAAAAGACCCGTAACGAAGCCGACAATCACTTATACTCCCCCTCATTGTGATATTTTTTTTTATACTGGACCATACCTCCGAACCTTCTAGTTACAGAGATATTGAAAAATTGTTTCTCCAGCAATTATCTTTTGCACAATGTCACATATTTTGATGTTCAGGGCTTCAGAATACGTAGATAATGGCTGTCTTTTTCAGCATGTATATACTCCTTCATTGAGAAAATAATGTTGTCTAGCATTCCACTTAGACTACATGTCAATATACAAAAGAGCCATTCATTATTTATGTTCTTTACTCCAACCGTTTTATGCATTATATTTTTAAAATAAGAGTATTTTTTTGATATATTATAATTAGAAATGGCATTCCTATTTTTCTCAAATATTGTTAAGTTTGGCGGGCAATGCCCATAATTATGTGATTGATTAATGTAAGTTTCAATATGCCATAATCATGCCCAGGATACACATTTATGCTGTATGCAGTAACAGTATATTAGTACAGTCTAAATAAAACAATTGATTACGGTCAAGCAAAGAAATAATTATAAGGGTACACTATTGTCTTCCAATTCACATTCCATGTTATTAATGCGTTTTGCCTTTTTTATAGGAAATTATTTTTATACATGAAATTATATAGGTATGTATATTTTTTCTACTATAAAAAAAGAAACAATATTTTATATTAGTAGTTAGTTTATTTTCTATGAAGTACAAACAAAATCAAAATATTTTATACAATGATGTGTGTACAGACGCCAGCACATCAAGCTACTACAATCTGTCAAATCTCTTTAATAGGTTTTCAACTTTATAGCTAAAGCATTAAGGTTCAAGGTTGATTGGGAAAATTTGACAGTTTCGGGTAGCTTGACCTGCTGGCGTCCGTACCTATAATAAATCACTACATACATGTAAGTATTGTTTCGGAATATTAAATTGTTTTAAGAAACACTCATATTTTATTTTGTTAATTTTCCTTTATAACTAAATAATGTAAGACTCCCATGCAATGGCACATGTTCTATGAAGCTATATGTGAATCTGCAGTCTTTAATTAAATCCATAATACAACACTTAGTTACATTATTAAACTTTTAAACTAGACTAAAATAGTAGTCTATGCTAGAAACGAAGTAACTGTCAATATCTGACAGTTGATTTGTCATAATTTTGGCATTTTCATTTAGGCATTGCCATAATATCCTGTATGGATCTTACTAGGTCTTTCCTTTGTGTTCTTTCTAATGCATCACAGAGTTCGAAAAACCACCTTTGTTGGTCTGCAGTGGCTTCATATTTTTCCAATAATTCCATAACTTTTACATGTAATCTTTTGTTTTGCAAATCTATCTTTTCAATGTCATACTCAATAATTTTCAAATTCCTTCCAAGGACACGCCAGGAACTACCAATGTTTTTACTTATAGTATTAAAAATCCTCTGTCTTTTGCTCTTGCTTATAGGGCCGAATGGACTGTTGGTAATAAAATTTGAACTTGAAGCTGTAACATAAAAACATTACTTCATTAATTACCTATTTTAAATGATGATATTATGCATATTATAGGAATATAATTTTGTAGTTAGCCTTAGATCATAGTGTGTTGCAAAACTGTAACTGGTTAGCAGAATTGTTTAAGTTGGTTTTGTACACCTTATTCAACTTAAGGTTGATTTTTCAATCGACAGAAATTTTTTATTCGTGGAATAAAATCGACGTCTGACAGTTTTTGTATAGAAGAACTGTCAAAAATTCAAAATTATTCCTCCTATAAAATATCTGGCGTTGGAAAAGCCCTTAGTGATATTAAATTCATAAATTAATAAAATTGCCAATCCAGACTAAATCGGTTTTGTTGTTTTAGGAGATTATCATAGTCAAAGACGTTAAATTATTTTTAAATCTCTTTGATCATAGTGTTTTTAATGCTATCATATTTTTTTATAAGATGAGACACTTAGGGAAGAAATACTGTTTGTGTGATTGTATAATAATTAAAATAAGTATTAGGTATTTAAAAATACAAAAAACACTCACTATAAAAATGATTGCCATTTTCCCTCGGCATGTGGTGGCTTTCATAGTCTATTATTTTCTGCAACACATCTTCGGAGTTGGGAAGTTTCAAAACAATATTTTTCAGGCACTCTACGTTATCTTCAGATAATAAGCCTCGTACTTCCAAAACCTTCAATAGCTGTTCAGTGTTATTTATTTGTTCAAACCTTCTCACTGAATTGATTGTGTCTCTGAAAAACTCTTTCATGGAACTTAGTATTTCACTACGTGTTTCGTTTGTTCTCACTGCGTGTACTATGTATTGTATTAATTGACAATATTCCGATAAAGCCATTTTAGGGCTGTACAAGTGCACTGCACTCAAATTACAACAACGTAGTTATGTATGTCTAATAAAAGTAACCTAAATATTATCAATAGACCTCGTTAAGAAACGATGCTTTGTGCTCGATGAATTCAAAATTCAAATACGGTACTTGAATTAGATTTCGGACTTTTGGAGTCATAGATTATTTTTTTTCTTTTTGGCAATAGGGTCAGTGTTTCCTGATTGGAAAATTAAAATCACAGTGTTTCTCATCCTAAAACTTACTTTCAAAAGTTGTTTTATTTAAACAGACAATGCGTTCTTGAGTCCAAACAATCAAAATCATTTTCCAACGAATTACGAAGTAATAGACAGAACACACCATGCTAAATGTAAAAAACCTCAAATTAAAACCCATACCTACCGAAACTAGAATCGAATAACATAATTTCACTGCGAAATAGCTCCCAAATTTACTAGAGTATTTCCCGTCGCTGAATCACAGACAAACCACATTTGCACGGACGTAAAAATATCACGGCGGGATTTTACCGCGCACTCTATATTCAAAGCATTGAGAATCCAACAGCCCATCCCAGCGCCTCAAAATAACACACTGTTGGATTTTCAACTCTTGGAGCTAGCAATGCGTTGAAAATAGAATGCGCGAAAAAATATCACCCCAGCAAAAACGCGCCCGTGCGAACCTAGGCTAAACAATAATAAAACGTTTCGTTTCAACTATTTCTATATTTTTTTACGAGTTACAGTTACGTTTATGTTGTTTACAGTGCTTTCGTACACTGTATTCACCTTAATACAGAATGGGGATAAAAACTGCCACTTGCTCACTTCAGATGTCGCTGCGCTCCAACGTACATACGAATTTAACAGCTAGCTTTCACCATCGACTTCTTTTACGCGTAAGGGTCAGTTCACACCGAGACGCGACGCGACGCGACGCTGCTGGAAGAGGCCAGTGATT
Organism: Apamea monoglypha; assembly: GCA_911387795.2. Taxonomy (NCBI): domain Eukaryota; kingdom Metazoa; phylum Arthropoda; class Insecta; order Lepidoptera; family Noctuidae; genus Apamea; species Apamea monoglypha. Next base: position 11,658,714 of record OU426918.1, read on the forward strand.
TCGCGCTGCGCCGCGCGGCGCCGCGCTGCGCCGCGAGGCGCATCGTAAAATCGTTGGCAACACGACGCCGCGCGGCGCAGCGCGGCGCAGCGCGGCGCCGCGCGGCGCAGCTAGACGCCGCGCGGCGCAGTGGGACTTGTCTACATTCGCTACGTGCTCCCGCCCCGCCCCGCGTCCACCCGCAGTCTACCATTTGCAAGCGCATGAGAACGACGTATATATTTGGTGAACAAATGGGTTTATCGGGTAGGTTTTGAACTTTGTAAATATTACATATAATACACGGTCAATTACCTAGGTAGATAGACAATGAATATTAACGTCCGTCATTTGTAATTAGCAATTGAAAACAAACCTTTAATCTTTAGACTACCTAGATACCTACCTACCTCTTTATTCAACATTCCTCATTAACTTACATAGTACAATAATATCATTTTCACATTTTGCATTAATTAAAAAGTACGTAGAACAAAATCATAAAAAATTATGGTTGTTTAAATTTTCCCTATACTAATTCTTAATTATCTCCTAAGCGTGTGGACCGATTTACATGATTCAAACGGAAGAAATGGTTTTAGACCTAGACCTTTCATTTGACACCAACATCGTTAAGATATTTCGATAAACAAAAAAACACATTTTCAAGTTGCTCTCGTAATTATCCAACTTAACAATTTTCTACAAAGGGGCAAGTAAAAATCAACAAGTGTGATAATGATACGTGACAATGCAAGCAGGAATCTAAATATTATTTCGTTAAATTTTGATACCAAGACCAATTAATTGTATTGTAGCTAGTTCACAAACATAATCAAAGTTTAGGAAAAGTCAGTAATAAAATTTTGTAAACAAAAAATAAACATGCGGAACCTTTTATTCAGAATTATCGAGATAGTGGGTCTGTAATTCGTTTTTTGTTTTTCTATGTATGGCCGCAACAAATTCAATAAGTTTTGAAACTTTTGGTAATCCATTTTGTAATAATCATAAATTTTTTCTGGATAATTGGCAATGTGGTCATAAGCCAAGGTATGAAATTCACCATGAATTAATCTATTTCTCCATAAATTATGCACCCAAATACTCCTGTGTGATGTCTTCTTTTTAATTTTATTTTTGTATTCTTCTTCCTCTTCCTCTTCTGTAAGAAGTCCGATTATAACAAGATCCCAGTCTATCATTATAATATCACTCGACCGTACTGCATCAATTCTGCACGAAGTCTGGACGGAAATAGTAGAGACAAGTCGCCACGGCGGCCTCGGCTGCGCCTCGCGGCGTCGCGCTGCGCCTCGCGGCGTCGCGCTGCGCCTCGCGGCGTCGCGCTGCGCAGCGCCGCTCTCGCACGCCGCGCGCACCGGCAAGTACCGCTGCGTCGCGATGCGCCGCGAGGCGTCACGAGGCGCAGCGCTGCGCAGCGCTGCGCCGCGCAACGTAATCTGAACTCTCACAATGGAATGTGTACCTTTTCGTGTAGAAAATAAAGTATATTTTAAGTCACTCTTTTAAAAGTTTGCGCGCAGCGTCGCGTCGCGTCGCGTCTCGGTGTGAGCTGACCCTAACTAATTTATATGCACCGTTGCGAAGCTGTTGACGACAAAAATACGGGGACCCATGTAGTTGTCAAAGATATTAAATTGTGGAAAGTTTCTAAAAAAAATTGGAAACCCGATATTTCGTTAAGGCTCTATTCTTCTGAAAACTGAAACCTTTTATGGCAGAATTTCGTATACAGATGATGCTCCAGGGAACTAAGTACGTTTTTATAAGAAGAGCTAAGGAGAAGGAAAGCGTTTACCACTGGTAAAAAAGCAGCATTAGTGAGAAAAACAGTAAATTATAAACGTTTTATAATTTATACGTTATCTTATGTTTGTTAAAAGTAAATAAAATATGAATATTTTATATGTCATTGTGTTTGGTAACTTTAAATTATTTTTTTGGTGACGACTAGAGGCGTAGGACAGTCCCCTTTATGAGGAGTGGCAGGAGAGGCTCCACGGCGCCCTCACATTCCTGCCTGTTGTTTGTTGTTTCGGGAGGTTCCTGTTCAGGATAAAGCGGGAGGAAACGCCAGGGTGTCACCACTGTGTGGATCGCCCGGAGGACCCGGGGAAGGTCTGCCCGGCTTGGGCGGAGGACCGCCACGTCCTCGTGGTGGCGATCGGCGGCGGCGATCTCTCGCGTCTGGCCCTGGTCTAGGCCATGGTACGAAGCGAGAGTGCATGGGAAGCCGTCACCTCCTTCTGCGAAGCAGTAATGCTTGCAAAGGAGGAGGAAAAAAAAGGCGTACGACCGGAATAACCTGATCAGAGTTGCAATCCTGCGATATGTGAATTTAATTCTAGCATATTAATTCATAAAAATCATAAAATAATCATTATGATAATATAAACACACATACCCTTAATATAATTTACATAATATTACACCACAAGTGCCTGTAGGTAGTGAAAGCAGACTTGACTTGGTAGCATCTCCTGTGTACGAGTTTCTCCCATGTCTTCAGGTTTAACAAAGATAGCACGAAAACTAAATTTCGGTGTTCCTGTATATTTGCATTTAACAGCTGCGCAACATCATAAATTATGTGTAAAAGCCGCTCGTTTACAAAAAAAATATGAAGTGACAGCTAGCTGTCAAATTCTTGGACACGGGACAATAGCGACATCTGAAGACGAACTCTCGTAATTTAAAACGTTCCATCTACATTGTGTGCGTTTAACACGCATTAAACGCACACTATGTAGACAAGCGTATTATAAGTTGGATGAGTATATAGTAGATAAAAATGCTTGACTTAATGCTGGTCCTGCTCCACAGACACTTGGGCTCACTAATTGATCACAATTTCAATATTTGGAAGAGATGCTTCCCCTGTTTATTTAGTATTTCTGACAATACGAACTTAGGGTCAGTTCACACCGAGACGCGACGCGACGCGACGCTGCGCGCACGCTTTAAAAGAGTGACTCAAAATATACTTTATTTTCTACACGAAAAGGTACACATTGCATTGTGAGAGTTCAGAATACGTTGCGCGGTGCAGTAGGTCGTTTTAAAGTGTGCGCGCAGCGTCGCGTCTCGGTGTGAACTGACCCTTAATGTCTATTCTATTCAATCAAGATTTAATTCTTGAATACTTCAATATTAAATACCTCTTCCTGATTGGTAGTAATTTTTTTTTTCATCTCTTAAATAAATTGCAAACTATAGGTAGTTTTGTATAATTTAGAAGCATTTTTTAAATTTTGTAAATGTAAGGGTCAGTTCACACCGAGACGCGACGCTGCGCGCACACATTAAAAGAGTGACTCAAAATATACTTTATTTTCTACACGAAAAGGTATACACTGCACTGTGAGAGTTCAGAATACGTTGCGCGGTGCAGTAGGTCGTTTTAAAGTGTGCGCGCAGCGTCGCGTCGCGTAGCGTCTCGGTGTGAACTAACCCTAAGAACCATGGATCCGTTTATTATGTTAGTTTGATGTTGACTTGAAAGAGCATGGCAGTTGAGAATATGTCATGCTCACTTAGGGTCAGTTCACACCGAGACGCGACGCTGCGCGCACACTTTAAAACGACCTACTGCACCGCGCAACGTATTCTGAACTCTCACAATGCAATGTGTACCTTTTCGTGTAGAAAATAAAGTATATTTTGAGTCACAGTTTTAATGTGTGCGCGCAGCGTCGCGTCTCGGTGTGAACTGACCCTTACGCGGTGTCCTGCGTGAGCGACGAACTCGACGCGACGCGACGCTGCGAACGCGACGAACGCGATCAACTCAACGGCATACCCTACATGCGGCCTATATGACAGTCTGCGGAGAGACGCGACATATCGCGCACTTGTTTTGAGGGCGACCAGATGCGACAACAAGAACTATAACATTTTTCGCCCTAAAATTAATATATGTAATGGTTGATTCAGAAGCGTTGATCGCCGCAGTGCGTGTGCAAAGATTGTTGTGGGACAAAAAACATAAACATTATAGGAATCGTTTATTAGTACAAAGAAGTTGGAAGAATGTTGCCGAAGCAGTAGAATGCACAGGTAAGTTTTATTTACATTATTATTAAGTTTAGTAATTTACTCTTGCAATCATTTTGTTAATCGTTAGGTGGCTGGCTGTTCTTCTGGCCTGCCACTTCCGCTAAGTGACGAAACCTTCAATGTTCATTAAAATAATTCGCGAATATCTCCCTTGTATGTATGGCTGCTTGACTTGAGGCATTATATCTTCTTGATCTTCGAAGATCAGGGGATGAAGTTGACGTCAAATTTTCGCAATTACTCTCAAGATCACGTATTATATTGTGAAGTAGAGTTATAGCTTTTATAGTGTTAATTGTATTTTCAATATCTGTCTCAATTGGCGTATTAAGTAATCCAAATCTTGACGCTATTGAACCAAAAGAACACTCAACGACCATCCTCGCTCGAGACAATCTATAGTTGAACCGCTCTTTAATATCTCCCTCACTGACATTTTTTTGTGCATAAGGCTTCAGAAGGTATGTTTTTAATGTGAATGCAGCATCACCCACAAATACAAAAGGCGCTTTAATGAGGGTATTAGGTAAAAAGTCGGGTTCCGGTATTTGTAATTTTTGATGTTCTATTGCTTGTCTTAAAGTACATGCGTCAAAAACTCCAGCGTCGTTATCTTTTCCATAGGCCCCAATATCAACCATTATAAATTTATAGTTAGCATCAGTTAAGGCTAGTAATACAATAGAGAAAAATCCCTTATAATTGTACAGCTTGGCAAGAAAGTCCTGAAACGGAACTAAAATATTTAATCATTGGCAACACTCGCTCTGCCTCGTCGAGTAAGGTACATATTCTGTCATTTCTTGTAATTTGTGACTGTTTCTCGTGTTATTATTTATTTATTTGCTTTATCGTGGTGATACTGGTGACCCATTGTGTTCATAATGAACAGATCTGTTATTCGCAGCTCCGCAAGAGCAATAATTTATAAAGTGTACGTGAGATATTTGGCGGAACTCGAGGCCGGACAAATCTTAACCGAAATCAACGATGTGTATGAAAGAACCGCTGAAATGACAGGTAAAATTATATTTTATACATGTAATCAGATCTAATGTGTGTATTTCAAGGTGCAATATCTATTATAAACCTTTCATACAATTATTGAAATGTACATTCACGAATTTGAGGTTATGTTTACAAAACACATTCGGAATGCAGCGCGTTCGTATAATTTTGATACTTTTTGTTAATATTGCATAAAATAAATCACTGAACAAAAATAACTATAGTATTTTTTAGGTAAATCCATCAGTACTATAAGGCTATATTTTTAATTTATTACAATAAGTAATTGCAAATGTTTAGTTATTTTCATTTTATTGTTCCAGGCAGTGGCTGAACAAGCGTTTCAGAGCATATCAGTTGACGACTGGAAAAATTCATGTCAACATGTCATAAAAATAGAAAAAGGTTATTTTCGAAGGGGGCAAACTGTGTATAGTGACATTGAAAAAAATATCATAAACCTACAAGATGAAAGCAGCAACAGTGACACATCTGAACATAGCCAGCAGAGTTTTGGTGAAAGCTCACACCAAGACATGGATGAAGAGTTTTCTGGCGTGGAATACTTTGAGGAAAACATTTTTTATTCTGATTAAAATTTTTGATTCTGATTAAAAAAAATATTCTGATTATTTTTTTAGTTTTTGATTAGAACACCAACTATGGAACGTTTTGCCTGTGGTTAGAGGAGAACTTGGATTTGTGGGACACAGTCACACAGTAGTAAAGCTTCTAACTTGTCACTGGGATCTAAACCCTATTAAATTGATCTGGGGTCTTGTGAAACATAAAATTGTCTCACATAATGTGGGATTAGTTGACATCAAAATATTTTGAAATACCTCATAATTATATTTTTAATTCATTAAATTAAATAACTGCAAATGTTATCGTTCTAGGCAGTGGCTGAACAAGCGTTTCAGAGCTTTTCTTGTTTTCATAAAACCCGCCAATATTCACATTAATTAAAAAAAAAACTAATATCAAAACCGTTTTAGTCGTACTATTTAGGGTTACAACATGCACGATAGTGGCGCCACCATTATTTTCACGACTTTTTGGCCAAGCTGTAGTACGGACGCCAGCACATTAAGTTACTACAATCTGTCAAATTTCTTTAATAGATTTTCAACTTTATCATTAAACGATTAAGGTTCAAGGTTGATTGGGAAAATTTGACAGTTTAGGGTAGCTTGACCTGCTGGCGTCTGTACATAGAACCAGATTTTTTGGTTTCTTAATACGTACGTGTTTGCCATCAAGGCTACCAATGCAATTAGGAAATTGCCATTTCTCCCAGAAATCTTTTGCGATAGGTACTTTTCCACAGTTCCGTTGTAGGTATAGGCATATGTTTTATTACTAAAACACACTTCTTTCACTATGTTTGAAATGGCAGTTTTTGATATACGGAAATTGAATGATAACTTTCTATATGGTGTTCCAGTAACCAAATATCTGTAAATAATAATATTGTTTTAATTTCAGCTGATGATGTAAAAAAGAAGTGGAAGAATTTAAGAGATTCCTATAACAGAGAGCTTAAAAAAGTAGAAAAGCCAAGATCGGGTTCGGACGCAGATCAAAATGGTCAATATCAAGGCGATTGGCCACATTTTGAATCAATGCAATTTTTAAAGACAATTTTGAAACCTCGTAATACTACGAGTAATATTCAAAATAACATAGGTATTAGATGAAAACGACATTATTGATGATGATACAATGATGTCTATTCTTTCTGAGCAATCGGCATACAATACGCAAACCGATGAATCGCAGTTCAATACAGATGATACCGATTTAGCAACAATTGATGGCCCTACGACTGATGCTGCAACTTCACAAAATGCTATTTCGGCACAGATACTACATGATACCTCGACACCTGGACCGTCGTATACCCCATCGCGAGCTATTGGAACGTTGGCTAACCAAAAGGTACAAGAAGGTGCAGCAAAAAGTATTGAAGAAATCTTAACAACACTCGAACGAGAAAAGATAGACCTAATGAAGAAAAATTTAAATGAAGACGACGACGACTTGAACTGGTTCAAGTCTATAATGCCGTATATGAAAAAGCTACCATCTCTGAATAAATTATTATTTCGGACTCAGGTTCAGGAGATGCTCATCAACGAAATATCAAAACTGAATACCCCATCAAACACAGAATCTTCAATGATGGGTTACTTCACTTCTGGTGATTCATCTCAGTGATAATTTCATAATAATTAAAATACATATTTTCAATAATACAATATTATGTACCTAGTTTCATTTCTATGTACTCACCGCAATGTCAAGAGTAATCTTTCTTCAATAGAAATAGGTTTTTGAAAATTTGTTGTTTTTAATTGAAATTCAGACTTATTATAAGCAATAATGTAATCGAAAGTAGACGGTAACACTCCACAATATTGTTTAAACATTTTAGAATCGTTTCTTAATTTTGGATATAAATGATGGAACTCGCCAAATGTGTTTCTTTGTAAAAATATTATATTTGTTTGCTTTCTGTGCTTTATACGATATTTTTTTTGAAGTCTGTACTTTAAATATGAACATTCAAGCAAAATTGTACTGTACTTCTCCATGATTCGAGAAGTAATGACCAAAATCACGTAGGACATTTGTCGCGTGTAGCATCGCGTCGTGTTGCGCTTGCGTCGCGTCGCGTCGTATTCGTCGCTCACGCAGGACACCGCGTTAAACGTCTTCTCACTGGTGGTGGCGCGTGTGTTGGATTAATCGGTTCCTTATAAAATGGTTGAGCTGGATGGTGCTGATCCACGCGTCATGTTCGTGAACGGGCGCCGTCGGTTGAGACTGGTCATCTCTTAACTGCCAAGTCTTATTTTTAATTTTATATTTTAAATTATTTCTTTATTTTTTTTTTTTACATTGTTCTCACATATAGAAGCAATAAGAATAATGTATGTACCTAGGATTCTGTAATAATATCTTGATTTAAAAGTGTCCGTGGAGTTTCTTGCCGGTTCTCTATAGAGATTACGTTTTGGAATGGGCAACTAGCTTCAACTTTCTGACTAACTGACCGACTATTTAATTTTGACAATTCAAAAGTGCCTGTAACTGTAAATGGTTTAGTTGAAATAAATGACGCAGTCTCATCTCGGCGACAAACAAATCTCAAAAACCTGTCAAAATGTAGAGAAATTAGAGGTCAGAGGAATTTTTGACAGATTGGACTGTGAATGTTCTTAAAATTACGAGAATTGCCCCTCTGAAGTGACCAAGTGGCAGTTATTATCCCCATTATAATACATACAATAAAATAAAATATATTTTTGTACTATCCAATTAAAAGAAACAATGTACCTATGCAATCACTACATAAGTATTGTTTCAGAATATTAAACTATTTTAAGAAACACAACTCTTCTTTTTATTGTGCTAAATTATACTTTTTAACTAACATTAGTAAAGTATGACTCCCCCATGCAACTTCACAGCGACTTTGCAATATCTCTTTCTCTGGTACATGCTCTATGAAGCCGCAATAAATGATTGAGTATTGAGCCATGCATGACTCTTCCGAACCTTTAATTAAACCTATAATAACATTATAAAATATCTTATAAACAAGAAACCAAGTTATAAAATTAACTGTCAGATATTCATTGCCATAATATCCTGTATGGATCTTACTAGGTCTTTCCTTCGTGTTCTTTCTAATGCATCACAGAGTACGAAAAACCACCTTTGTGGGTCTGCAATGGCATCATATTTTTCCATTAATTTTGTAGCTTTCACATCTAATGTTTTGTTTTGAAAATCAATATCATCAATGTCACGTTCACGAATTTTCAAATTCCTTGCAAGGTCACGCCAGAAACTACCAATCTCATTAATTATAGTATCAAAAATCCTCTGTCTCTTTCTCTTGCTCAGAGAACCGAATGGACTGCTGGTAATAAAACTGTTTTCTGGCTCTGTCTTATGACTTTGAGGTGTTGAAGCTGTAACATAAAAACAATTAATTAACTATTTTCAATAATGTAAGTATGCGTTGGAATATATTTTTTTAGTTATGTAGTTCCAGCCTTAGAAGATTGTGTGTTGGAAAAGTCATACTGGAGCAGAAATGTTTAATTAAAAGCATCATGAATATGTTGGTTACTTACTCCCTTAACTCAATTTTGTGATATTAAATAGATTTATTAAAATTCATATAAATTATTGCCCATCTATGGGAACACAAAATGTTATAAAGAGTTAAAATGAATGAGTATAGTATGTATGTAGGAGACATTTTCAGAACAGTTGATCCGATTCCAAAACATAATCATAATTTTTATAAATAGAAATGATGAACTACTACTTAGAGGAAATACTGTTTGGGTGGTTGTATAAATATTTATAGATAAAAAATACTCACTGTAATAGTTGCCATACTCCCTCGGGGTGAGGTTGCTTTCATAGTCTGTTATTTTCTGCAACACATCTTTGGAGTTGGGAAGTTTCAGAGCAATATTCTTCAGGCACTCTACGTTATTTTCAGATAACAAGTCTCGTATTTCCAAAACCTTCAACAGCTGTCCAATACTGTTTACTTGTTCAAACCTTCTCACGGAATTGATGGTGTCTTTGAAAAATTCTTTCATGGAGCTCAGTATTTCACTATGTCTTTCGTTTGTTCCCACTGAGAGTATTATGTATTGTTTTAATTGACAATACTCCGACAAAGTCATTTTAGAGCTGTGTGAGTCTGAACACTGAACTTAAAACGAAAAGAATACACTGCACTCAAGTTACAACAACGTAGCTATGAATGTATAATTAATAGATAGGAGATGTAACACTGATATAATTAAAACACAATGCAACAACTTATATATTATCTAATTAACTCGTTAACTAACTCAAATTCAGTTTTCGGAATTTTGGAGTCGCGTTCAGGGTGTTCCACAGAGTTACCCTATATTATAATGTACTCTGTGGGTGTTCCTGTCAAAAACGACAATGACATTCCAATTCACTTATTGCTTGTTGTACCTTAGCATAAAGCAAACATTGGTAATTTAATAGGATTTTGTGAGAATGAAGCACTTGAAAGAAACATTATATTCTTTATTAAACTTATTCTTGGTACATTTAATTGATGCGTTTGCATAAACGCGGTTTGTATCATGGTTTACAAAAAATACAACTGCAGTTAATATTACAGTGTCGTCGTAAAAAGAACTGCCGCACCGGTTTTCGTCATTTTATTTACGAAAGGGGGTTTCCCATTTCCACGTACCTACTAATGGAAATGATATCCAGTTGCGAAATGCAAACTTGCATTCCTACAAAAATAAATAAGCATTAAGCATTAAATTAATAAGCATCACCTCTGTACCTATTTTTTTCTGTTCTGTTTTTCTTGTCTGTTTATATATGTGTGTACATAAATGGTAAATAAATAAATAAATAAATAAATAAAAATCTTATGTAAAGTAAATGGTTGCCAAATGTGTGAAGAGCATAGTTACTTATGGTCTTCCAAAACTTGAACAGAAAATATGATTGTTTTACAGGTTCTTAATTAATAATGTTTAATATTATAAAGTAGGTAGGTAGGTAATGTAGGTATTTTGAAGTCCTAAGGCGGTCTTAAGAGTGTGCAGCTTATGTGCTTTCCCTGTTTGGAAAATATCTAATGTCGTAGTATCTACCTACCTATATTCAGAGAGAGTGCATCAAGAGTCAAAGCCGCGAATCAAGATTTGAAGTTGACTACACAAAGTTTCCTACACAATAGCTTTTGATGCGGTTTTCACCATCATTTAGAGAATTTATCCCGGAAGGGTTATGCTGCGTAGGTATAATAGATACATTACCTAATATTTAACTTAGACTGTCCCGTGACTGCCTTGTAGTCGCCAGCGCGACCTCTGAGCGTTCGTTTCCCAGGTTAGGCATAGTGTTATCTGATGTTTCCAGGTTTTTCCATTAAGAATGAAGTAGGCCGGATTTTTGAAGTGACGGTGTGGTATCTCCTTGCCTCGGAAACCGGTTAACCCGTCTTTTCTGCTCCAGGTGTCTCTCCGGTCGACAGTTCGAGTTGGATTTCCGTTCCAACGGACTATGCGAGTGAGGGAAGAGAGCCCACGGCACTTGTGTCTGCGTATACACTTCTGCACTAATTCTATAAAATCTCCTGTGTGGATGGCTAGTCTTCGCTGAGATTGATCGCCATGATCGAAATTTAGCCAGGAATACCATCTTATTTTATTTAACTTACATAACATGACATAACATCAGGCCAGTAGGTATTTCCCGCAGTGTTCGGCAGAGGTGTAGTACACCCATATTTCGCCATTCACATTTAACATCTGTAATCTCGATGTTTTGGCACAGGTATCGCCAAAGTATCTCTAAAATTAAGTCAGCTATCTATACTAACGTCATCTGACGTTAAAAGATCTGAAGGCTAATACTCATACTTAGAAAAAAGGTTAAATTCAAGTCGCAATCTCCTCTCAGTCTCAATCTGTCAAAAATGTAGGGAAATTTATTAGGTAGTTATTAGTAGGTAATTGGAATGTTCCGGTACCAATACTTACCTAACCATCCCCAGTAGGTATCTAAATCTGAATTTAAAGAGTAAACAATGATGTGACGATCCTAAAACTTAGCTATTTAAGCATTTAGTGAGAACGGTAGAGCAATTGAAAAAGCCCCGGAAATAAACAAATAGGGTGCAGCTAATAAGGTCAAGCATCGACAAAACGAAACAGTTAAGTACAGCTACAAAGTCTATGCGTTTATGTGTGAACAGAACTAACTTAGTTTTAAGATTTTTTTTACTAACAAAATGATCTTGTTGTCTGAAATATAAATAAATAATAATAATATACATTTGAACTAGCATCTTTCAATCAAAGGGTACAGCAAAACATAGACGAACATATTCTCTTTACTTTCACGATCTAGCGGACGTGTGGTGCACAAGCGCAATAGACAAGCAGTCAAGCATACCGATTCGGAGAAAGCACAAAACTCTTTACCCAGTTGGTAAGTAAGACTTCTTTTTACTTTCTATAGGAATCTACGTACCTAAATAATGTGTTTTACTTTTGAAACGACCATACCTAAACACTACAAACGCTAATTAATAAGAACAAAACAACATAGTTACAACAGTTTTTAGGTTAGGTACATTGGGGTACTTAGGTATGTACATAATTTGTTAATTGAGCGTTTCTTTCTTTCCATGTGGTAAAGAATCATACGTAGTGCCCAAAGGCTTCTTTAGCCCAACAGCGTCAAGGGTTGGCATGAACTTCTCCATTTGTAAACACGCTTAGAAACAAACAGAACGCATTCCCTTCTTCGCCTCAACACTTCCATGTTTTGGGTTAAACGAGCTACGTATGCTCGTATTTAAAACTGGACAGCCTGAAAGCTTCTTTAGTATAACCCCTACAAATCAATCAAATCAAAAGTCATTTATTCAAATTAGGCTGATAATCAGCACTTTTCGAACGTCAAAACTACAAAAGACAGTCCCCGAAAACGCCCGCCCGCACTTCACCACTTCCTAGTGATTTTCCTGGGAAGAAGAAGTGGCGCAACAAAAATTACTACCTAAATAAAAGCCTCCGGGGTATTATGGGCGTGACAGCTTACATATTTATGCAATGCTGGGATCTGTTCACATAGCTGTCACTTGAAGTCACAAATTATAAACTACGACCATCGAAGTAAAATAAATAAACAAGTTATTACAAATAACAACAATAAAACCATGGTCAGCAAGACGACCAGTCACCACAGGCAGCACCCGTTCACGAGCATAACGCAAAGACCAGCCATTACCCTGCTCGTCATATTTGAGGGAAGGCGGCAACTCGACCCCGACGCTAGGTACCTTAGGCAGTGACATCATGGCGAACTTGCTGCCGGTTGCTCAGGCAAGATATGGATCAATCGTCGAGGTCGCTAGCTAACCACATATTGCAATCAACTCATTAAAAAACATAGAAATGAGTAGATTATGTCAATAAATTAAAATTAAACTGAATTGACTTATACAGTAAAATAAAATAAACAATTATATGATTTCATACAATGTCAGTAAGCTACGAGGGTTACACTGAAAGTTCTTAGAAAATCAAAAAATGAACAAACTAGCAAGTTATTTTATTAGTTGTTGTTATTATATCTTTTCAAAATAGTGTCCATTTACATCAATACATCGCTGCATCCGATGGAACCACTGAGAAAAGCACTTTGCCCACTCGTCCTTAGGGGTCTCTTCGATGGCATTTTGAAACGCAGCCATTGCTTCCTCGGCGTCCATAAAACGTTTTCCTCGAAGTTTTTCTTTTATTTTTAGAATTAAATAAAAATCTCAAGGTGCGAGGTCGGGGCTATAGGGCGGGTGACCAGTAATTCCACGTCTGACGTCGCCAAGTAGTCGATTGTTTGCTTCGCGGTGTGCGACGAGGCGTTGTCGTGGTGAAGAAGGATCCTACTGCGAGGTCGTTTCTCCCGAATTTTTTCCAAGACAAGTGGCAAAGAATTGTTAGCGTACGGACGCCAGCACATCAAGTTACTACAATCTGTCAAATGCCTTTAATAGATTTTCAACTTTATCGCTAAGCTTTAAGGTTCAAGGTTGATTTTGAAAATTTGACAGCTTATTTATTTATTTAATCTTTTCGCACAAAAAGGTACAAAGGCGGACTTAATGCCTTAGGCATTCTCTACCAGTCAACCAAGGGTGGTGAAGAGATTGGATGGCAGGTGCTTGGTGGTGGTGATTGGTGACAGTTTCGGGTAGCTTGACCTGCTGGCGTCTGTACCACTCTGCAGTAACTGATTTTCGATCCGCTAAAAAATTGTTACGTAATGACCTGTCCTTCCGACGAACGAGGCCACCATCTTTATTCCCATGCTTGGATCTCTCTTCACTTCAGTTGGCAACTCCTCGGAAGGAAACACCCAGACAGCAGACTGTCTCTTAGTTTCAGGATCATAACATTAAATCCAGCTTTCGTCACCCGTAAGTATGTCGAACACAGCATTTGAGTCACCTCCGTTAAATCTTTGAACCATTTCACAACACTAATCAACACGACGGAGCTTTTGGGCCTCTGTCAAATTATGAGGTATCCACCGGGCACAAAGCTTCCTGACCGCTAAATTTTCATGGAGGATTTTGTGCACTTGACTCATACCGATGCCTAAGCTTACTCCGAATCTGCTGATAAGTCACTCTTTTGTCAGTCTCTATCATACGCCGCAGAACACTGATGTTATCTTCAGTCGTCGCCGTAGAAGTCCGTCCTTCACGCAGATCATCGGTGAGATTAGTGCGACCACGTTTAAACTCATTAAATCAGTTGTAAATAGTGGCACGAGATGAGGCTTCATCGTGAAAGGCCAATCGAAGTCTATCATAACTTTTTTGTTGACCTAAATGACATCGAAAGTCATAAAAAATCATTGTACGAAAATTTTCTCGCGTTAAATTCATGCTGACGTGACGCAGACAATTTTCAATTTGCCGCCAAATCGTAAACGAATGACAAATGAATAAAATACATACCTACACAATAATATAGGCAGAGTTCCATTTCCAAAATTTGAACTTATTTTTTTATTATATCGTTTACAAGTGGCCAGTTCTAAAAACTTTCAGTGTCGCCCTCGTAATTATGGAGAAAGAATATAAACATTGTCTTGAGTTAATCAGGGCGACCAACTCTTGTTATCGTTTTTAATTAGTCGTTGATGGAATAGGTAGTAGGTAGGTTGGTGGAGGTATCGTATTACCCAATAAGTGGGTTTTGGAGGGCAGATAGGCAGTCGCTCCATGTAAAGTACTGGTATTCAGCTGCATCCGGTTATACTGGAAGCTGTCCCCTACATAGTTGGGAAATGGCTAGGCAGATGATGATCTTGGATTTGTACAAACAAATTGAAAACCATAGAACTAAGGTTGAATTATACTTGTGCTTTTGACGCATTAAAAGGCAAACCTAGCAAAGAAGAGGGTAGCTTGTTATAAACGGTTCTACCAAGCCCAACAAATGAGTTATGAACCTTATGAAGTACCGTGTAGTTTGCCGTTTGTCGTGTTTTTTGTTTGTTTGTTTTGTTTGTTTGTTGTTTGTTCTTGTTTGTTTGATCTCTAAAGAAAATCAGTGATCTGTTTTTAGTGTACAAGTGTATATTTGCCTAATATGTATATGTATAAGATATTGGCGAAGATGAATTGTGATACAACCGTGAGAATACCCCCCAAATCTTTAAAAAAATCTCTTAAAGAAACTCTGGCACCTAGCTGGTAAATTGCTCGAACAGCTAGTTTTTGAAGGACAAATATATTTGTGTTGGCATGAAGAAGCATAGGTAGGTATGTGAACACGCGTTGCAGCAATCATAAGAAGGTATTGACGACCTACCGACCTATTCATCAGTAATTTGAAGTATTTTTAGGTATTATTATTTGAATAAAATATTAATTAATTATTATTATAATCTATAGGTATTATTGATAGATATGTATTTATTTACGTTATACTTATTAATCTAGTGGAAAATATTATTTTCTAAAACTGTAGGTATGTCGTCATTTACTGATGGAGTCAATAATATCAGTAACGTTAGCGACCCGTCTTATGACCACAATTGTGTACCTACCTACTACAATTGTGACTACAATAATAATTATAATATTGACTTATATCTTGTTATCATCTGTACTTGAGAGTCGCTTTGACCTCTATATCAGTACATTACTGTCGCTTTCGTAAGTCGGACAATAAAATGGTTAATACATTTTAGTTGTTGCATATTTGCTAAAAATTAAAAATGTACAGATTTATTAAACGTGGTTTAGTTCCAAAAAGTGCATGTTATAGTCTCCAAAAAAACTTTCGTAATGGAAAGTTATGGACAAATGGTGTTCGTTGTATAACTCAAAGCACGAAATCAGATAGTTTGTTTCCTGAACGTGTAGACTTTCCTAGCAGGCATATTGGACCCAGAGATCAAGATGTAGTGACTATGTTGGATTTGCTCGGTTATAAGGTAAGTAAATCTCATCATCGGAACATCTTACTCCTATTTAAATGTTGATATCTAATATATTCCTTAATCTATTCTAGAGCTTAGATCAATTAACGGACGATGCAGTCCCAAAGAAAATTCAACTTCAAGGTCTCATGAACATCAGTGACCCCGTGAGTAAGTATCGACCCTTAACATTACATAAATTTTATGTGCATCTGCATACTAACATGCTTTAACAGTTTGTTAATTCACAAAGAACATGTATTTCAGGTGAATATGATCTCATTAAGACAGTGCAGAAAATATCTGAGAAGAATCAAATATGGAGGTCTTACATAGGTATGGGGTATCACAACTGCTGTGTCCCCCATTCAATTATGCGCAATTTGTTCGAAAACCCAGGATGGTAACTTTATTTTTCTAATTTACTAGGTTTAGTACTCCCCCTATTAACTAATAATTTATATTAATTGGTCTCAGGAAGAGACTTATCGACAGTCTGACAACATTTCGTTTTTTTAATTTTTCTTTATTTGCACAGAAAGTGGGTACCTACCTACAAGTTACAGATGTTAAGTTTAAAATGATCCGAATGATGATGATGATATGAGTTTATACTAATAAAGACTCATTAATATATATATTATTAACACATTCAATCAAATCATTTAAGTTTACCATGTCAAGATGCAATTCAGTACATAATTTGGGTTGGATCTAGTATCGTTTGGCAGGAGTTGGGGGGTAAAAGGGGTTAAAGCTGGTAGGGGTTGGGTCCCCGATTATATTCAAGAGTTGATAGCATTAGTAGTTCTTGAGATATCCAGCTGTGACAGACGGATAGACAGACAGACTGAGTCGCAGCATAAGGGTTCCTTTTTATCATTTTGGTACGGAAACTTAAAAACGAAACCCTTAGTACCCTTGTCACAGAGGTTTTTGACTGTTGATTTGATTACTTTATAGGACAACACAATACACACCATACCAACCAGAAATAGCCCAAGGAAGATTGGAGAGCCTTCTTAACTATCAGACCATGGTCAGTGATCTCACTGGACTGGATGTCGCCAATGCATCGTTGCTTGATGAAGGCACTGCTGCTGCTGAAGGGTTATCGCTTTGCCATAGGTACGTTATAGATAGTTCATTATTCAGTTACTATCAAATGATAAAAATATGAACCAAGTATCATAAAAGGTCAAGGTAATCCTTATTCATTAATAAGGCAGAACATGAAATTATGCGCTCTTTTCAGACCTACAGAAAACCTCCACGAAACATGACATTTTCTTTTTACACCTATAGGAACTAGATTACAGCTATAAACAATTTGTATTCCACAGGCTCAATAAGAGAATGAAATTCGTGGTATCAGAGAGACTGCACCCTCAAACTTTAGCAGTAGTCCAAACACGCCTGGACGCTCTGGGCTTAGAGGTCGATGTGGTGCCTGATGTTCGACAAGTGGACTTCGCTCAGAGAGACATATCTGCGGTGTTACTACAGTGCCCAGACACCAGGGGCTTGGTTTATGACTATTCTGGGCTTGCAGCTGCTGCGCATGAACATGGCGTGAGTTTTCGATAATATATGTTATTTTGTTATATACTACGCCTTTTGTTGGTGTTAGAACACATTCTGTGTTTGTTAAAGTTTTAGGAAAATCGTCTAAGGCTACAATATTTTGTAAATATGTGAGCAACATGTATCGCCTTCAGACAACTAGAATCAATACTATTTGCTTGTTAACGTTCAAAATTTGAAATAAATTATTTGACTTTGACGAAAATGACCACTTTTATAAATTCTAATTATCTGTTCACAGACCTTAGTGGTAGTGGCTACCGACTTACTGGCCCTTGCTCTTCTGCGACCACCAGCAGAATGTGGAGCTGCTCTTGCAGTAGGAACTTCACAACGTTTGGGAGTACCTCTAGGTTACGGAGGACCTCATGCTGGTTTCTTTGCCGCTGAACATCAGCTGGTGCGCCTTATGCCTGGCCGTATGGTTGGTGTTACAAGAGATGCTACGGGGAGAGATGCTTACAGGTACAGTCAAACTCCAAAAGATAGTAGGTATCTAAAGGGAATATTTTACACTATTTTGTACGCTCTGTAATCAACCGTCATTTCTTTAGTTTTAAGATAGTTGACGCCACATAAGTAATCATGAATATTCACTTATTTAGGTTAGCACTTCAGACCAGAGAGCAGCATATACGAAGAGACAAAGCGACGTCCAACATTTGTACAGCACAAGCTCTGTTGGCCAATATGTCTGCTATGTACGCAGTCTACCATGGCCCTCAAGGTCTGAGGGACATTGCCAACAGAGTACACAATGCCACACTTGTACTTGATCATGGTATGGAAGCTAAACACATATACGTATAGCCAAACCTTGGCTGGAACTTTTCAATCAATGCTCAAGTATTTCGTCTTTTTCATTCTGATATTTGCCAATAGCTATCGGTAATAACAAATAAATGAATGCGACGGCGCCGTGTGTATTACAAAATTTAGCTTTTTACACATAAGCAAACAGCTGAGTGGTGCAAAAAGAGGAATTATACATTACTTGTGATATTTCAGGAATAAGACAACGTGGACACAAACAATCCAACGAGGTATATTTCGACACACTCCACATAGTTCCCCTTTCTGAACATGACGCTACTGAGATCAAAGCTCGCGCACAGCAAAAGCAGATTAACCTGAGGTACTTTGATGACGGGGCTGTGGGAGTAGCCTTAGACGAGACCACGACCATGGAGGATGTAAATGACCTACTGTGGATATTTGATTGCAAGCCTGTTGAAGAGGTAAAATATACTTGTTTATTTCATATATGTACAGGGTTACTTGTAATTTGACGTATACCTTCCAGGACGTTATAGGTTACCCATTTGTAATAATTACGCACCGCATAAAGCCTAGGCGAAAATTCATTGAATAAGAGAAAACCCAAAATTCGAGTATTTTGGAAAAATTCCCAGAATTCGTGACTAAATATGATTTTTCTCTAAATTCTGAAATTCCTGTTGTCATTGTTGCAACTAGGTTACACTAATACACTATCACGTTCCGGAAGGACGTATTCCTTCCGTCAAATTACAAGTCAACCTGTATAAATAGTTGACTCTGATTGAAAATAAGAGATCCCGATGGGTTCAATTATAAACTACTACGAAGCTCATGGTTACCTACACTATGCTCAAAGGGTCCAACGTTATGCTGTTTAGACATAAAGGTAGGCCTGACGGTTCCGAACACTAAGCATTCATATGTGCTACTAGAACTCGTCTTTGGCCTGAGATCGCCAGTTTGGTTGGTTATTCCAACGTATTAAGTGCAAAACTTTTAAAATACTATTTTGATATTTTCCAGGTAACAAAAACTGGAGACGTGAGAGCCCGCAGTGTACAACAAGGTCCATTCAAGAGGACATCTCCATTCCTTACACATCCTGTATTCAATATGCACCACTCCGAAACGAGGATAGTTCGCTATATGAAGCGCCTAGAGAACAAAGATGTGTCGCTCGTACATTCTATGATACCTTTGGTTAGTTCATTTGAATATTACTTTGACTACAATATGGATAATAATGTGGCTAACTTTATATAGAAATATCTTTATCTGCTGACCTTTACTTGTACTAAAAACATGGATCACTTATTACTAAGATAAGAAGAAAACATGGACAGTTCGGGGGGTCTTTATCATCAGGTTATTTGCACGTGATTATCTTGTTACGTCAGGACTCATGTACAGACGCCAGCACATCAAGTTACTGCAATTTGTCAAATTTCTTTAACAGATTTTCAACTTTATCGCTAAAGCATTAGGTTCGAGGTTGATTGGGAAAATTTGACAGTTTCGGGTAGCTTGATGTGCTGGCGTCTGTACATAATCAGCCTATAATGTTCTCACTGCTGGGACACATGCCTCCTCTCGGTTAGAGGGAGTGGCGCGTAGTCCACCACGTAGGCCCGGTGCGGGTTGGTAGATGTCACATGTCTTCGATGTTTTAGTTCTAGGACATACCGATGTTTTCCTTCGCCGTTTTGACAGCAGTGGTTATGAAATAATTTACATAAAATGAAGTACCTGTCTGGGTTTGAACCTACGACCTACAAAGATTCAGGACATAACGTAAACATATCTTCACGCCTGTATTCCCCGAAGAGTTTGGCAGAGGTGTATCTACACCCACGTTTCGCCAGTTATGTTTAAGTCCCATGCAATAGGGGGCGAGCCTATTCATCAACAGGGCATTAACTCCTGGTTACTACTGAGAAATTCCGGATCGAAAAACCCAATAACACTTTGCTCGACTTGGGAATCGAACCCGTGACCTCATGCTCAGCAGTAGCGCTTGCGACCACTAGACCGACTAAGCAGTAAATTTCAGATACATCAATCAGATTCAGATAAATATTGAATTTATATAGCGTAAACATGTCATGTAAAGTAAATTTATTACGATGCGAAGGTACTTTGATACCTACATAAACGTATGTACCTACGTGGCGAAGTTTACCTAAGCCAGTCATATAAAGATAAAGTAGAAGGTTTTTTTTCTGGAAATCCTCTTGAACAGAATACTGTCTAATAGAACATGAATTTAATATCCCTATATGCTTTAACGAAGCTACGTTTCTCGGAATTTGACCAAGCTGTAATTTAATTTATTGAACTCAAGACCATCTAGCGATTATTTATATTACTATCTAGACATTTTTCAAAGTACTTTTGTTCTTATCTTAGCTAGTCAACAATAGATGTCGCTGCAAGCGTATTCTGAATAGGCCTATCCACTAATAGACGGTTCCTTACAACTCGTAAGTCGCGACCGTTGCCACTGGGCCACCACTGCTCTCAGTGGTGTTTATCATCAGGTTATTTGCACGTCATTGTGTTTTTAATAACAAATTATTGTTGTTTACTTCAGGGCTCTTGTACGATGAAGCTGAACTCAACCACCGAGATGATGCCGTGTTCATTCAAACACTTCACTGACATTCACCCATTTGCGCCACTAGACCAGTGCAACGGATACCACCAGCTGTTTGAAGAGTTAGCTAACGATCTGTGCGCAGTTACAGGATATGATCGTGTGTCTTTCCAACCTAACAGGCAAGTCGATGTTCACTGTCGATAGTTAAGAAATATATACAGGAGATATATCTAACATTAAAAATATCTACCTTAATGTTCATTACCTGTATGTCGTGATTGCCCAAACCTTAAGAACAAAGTGCCCCAAGCAGCGTGTCAATCTTATAGTTCTTTCTCAGAAAAGGTCTTTGTCTTCCATTAGATTACTAATAACAGGCCAGTATTAATTTAACCCGAACTATTCTTACAGCGGTGCCCAAGGTGAGTACGCTGGTCTACGTACAATAAAGCGCTATCACGAGTTCCGCGGCGACACTAAGCGTAACATCTGCCTGATCCCGGTGAGCGCGCACGGAACCAACCCAGCATCCGCGCATATGGCTGGTATGCTCGTCTGCGCCATTCGAGTTACGCCCTCTGGTGATATAGATATGGCGCATCTTAAAGAAAAGGTAATAACTAGGTTTTTATAAGTCGAGACTGTAAAGATAATGGCGCCGATTCCCTTGTTCACAAACTAAACTAAATTTAAGTTCAATGCATATTTTTCTTTCTATTTAAATTAGAAAAGGACAGAAGATAAATATTAGTTTAGTCCTGTCAAATTAGTCAGCGCCTGACGTAAATTGATGTATTTTTAGTAGCCATGTTTTTAATCACGTCTAATCTGTCTATGGAGTATCTTAATTTGACAGGACTAAACTAATAGTCCTTTTCTTAATGAAATAGAAGGAAAAAGATGCACATAACTTAAATTTAGTTTAGTTTGTGAACAAGGGAATCGGCGCCATTGACTCTTGGTATAAGCATCATCATTAAATAAGTTTGTATATTTCTTAAAAGCCATTATTTTCAAGAGAACGCAAATTATCAGTAGGTAATAAATAAAAATAATTAATTAAGATCGTTATTTTGTCTTGACAAAATCCACACATTGACGTCTTGTTGTGCTACGCCGCGTAGACGCATCGTAGCTGCCGTATGGATGCAGCTTTAGTTAATCGAACTTTTAGCACATAGCACTAACTGGGTATAAATTAATGTTCAATCAACATTATGTAGCTTGAATAATGCATAGCATTTGAATAATTATCACAAGTTCCGCCATCTATAATTAGTAAAAACATTATTATATTTCAGGTGGAGGAGCACAGCGACAAAATATCCTGTCTTATGTTGACGTACCCGAGTACGTTCGGCGTGTTCGAGGAGCGTGCCGCGGACGTGTGCGCGTTGGTGCACAAGCATGGCGGACAAGTGTACTTGGACGGCGCCAATATGAACGCACAGGTTAGTCGGATTTTAATAAAACTTTTAGCTAACTTTAGTTGCATATTATATTCCACAAAACGTTGCTTATATTAATTACTGATTGCTTACGCCTAAATTCGCTGTTTAAGGAAAGGTTGTTTCTGTGTATTGAAATTTAAAATAATATTTTGGTGTACATTCGAGTTTCATAAAATTATAAAATGACTAGCTGGGCCCCTCGGTTTCACCCGCTTAAGTTTCGATCCCGTGGGAATATCGGGATAAAAAGTATTCTATGTATTAATCCTGGTTATAAACTAATTGTGTGCCAAAAATTTCATCCAAATCCGTTCAGTAGTTTTTGCGTGAAATAGTAACAAACATCCATCCATCCATCCATACAAACTTTCACGTTTGTAATATTGGTAGGACGTGCGTTAGGTCCGGAATCAGGCATTAGAAAAAAAAATGATTGGTAACCTTGTAACTACACTAATTTTGAATACCTAATGCATTCTTACTTTTACCATTTTTCATACAAATACTACATAAAAAAATATCACATCTTGATAAAAATCATCCGCATTTATAATTTATGTTGATGAACTACTTATATAAATTACAATTATGACAAACTAGTTACTAAATTAAACTTAATTACTTACTTATCTAGTAGGTAGACTAACTAACTCTCGACGAATAATATCGTGGACGCTGGCGTGCCGTGCTATGCGACCTGAGCTCCTGCATCAGGACAGGCAATACCTAATTATATTAAAAAACAAAATATTTGTTATTTTAGGTGGGTCTTTGCCGTCCCGGAGACTACGGCAGTGATGTGTCACATTTGAACTTACACAAAACGTTCTGTATCCCTCATGGTGGAGGAGGTCCGGGCATGGGGCCAATTGGAGTGTAAGCATCTTCGAAACCACATAAATATCTTTAAAAAAAAATGTTTTTCTTCTTAGGCCGCGTCCTAACCAAAAGCGACCGTCGCGCGAGAACACGATAGTCGCCCTTTTTTATATGAATGTGGCACTAGCGTGATCAACCAAGTCGCGTATGTACGTCATAACTCATACAAAAGATTGCGTCGATCGCTTTTGGTTAGGACGACCGGTTATTCTTTGAATTTAAATATGAGTTTTCCCCGACTTGTGACTGTTTCGATTCTTGTGCGTCTCAATAACTGCCAGATTCTTTTAATGTGATGATGATGATATTTTTCCCCTTTAGGAAAGCTCACCTAGCGCCGTTCTTGCCGTCACATCCAGTAATCGATCCGTTAGCAGATTTGGGTGATGCGGCGCATAGTTTCGGCTCGGTGAGCGCTGCACCGTTCGGGTCATCAGCTATCCTACCCATTTCTTGGGCTTACATCAAAGTAAGTGCAAATTACTGTTTTCTGTGGAAGACAATTTTATCTTTATTGTTTTGATGTGAAAACTTTTACTTATGCAAACAAACAAGACGAAATATGAAAACTCTCTTATTATATTCTAGATGATGGGTCCCAAAGGTTTGAGACGTGCGACACAGGTGGCTATTCTGAACGCTAACTACATGTCTAAAAGACTTGAAGGTCATTACAAAACTTTATACAAGGGCGAGAGAGGACTTGTTGCACACGAATTTATTATTGACGTCAGAGACTTGAAGAAGACTGCCAACATAGAGCCTGGAGATATTGCTAAAAGACTGATGGACTTTGGTAAGTTCGAAATGTATAACTAAACAACCTGTTAATGGTACCAATTCTTAAATAAACTTTCAATCGTCCATCTAATCAAAGTCATAACATTAACCAATTAAAGAATGGCGTTTTTTGAAGTTTACATTTTCTTAATTTATAATACGGAAAATAAGACTAAAAGTTAATCATTTTATGCTGCAGGTTTCCATGCTCCCACGATGTCATGGCCAGTAGCCGGTACTCTGATGATAGAACCCACCGAGTCTGAAGATCTTCAGGAGATGGAGCGTTTCTGTGAAGCTCTCATCGCGATCAGGAAGGAAATTAAAGACATCGAAGATGGAACCATGGACAAGCGGCTAAATCCTTTGAAGGTCTTGTCACTGTTTTCATAACTATGGTTTTTTGTTTTTATTGAGGAAAGACCCTTGAATGTATATAACAGTTTTTGTTAGATATAGCTTTGTAAAATTTGGAGTTCTTTTCAGATGGCCCCACATACGCAAGAGGAAGTAATCTCTGAAGATTGGAGCCGCCCCTACAGTCGAGAACAAGCCGCTTTCCCGGCTGTGAGTATTAAGCTTTCATGCAGATTATGGTTTTATTTATAATCGTTTTAAATTTTTAACAAGTGCTAAGTATAAGAATTTTTATTTCAGCCGTTCGTAAAAGGAGAGACGAAAATCTGGCCAACAGTCGGTCGTATCGATGACATGTACGGAGACAAACATCTTGTTTGCACTTGTCCACCGGTGCTCGACGATTTCTAAGTTATTAACAAGATGTATTAAATTTAAGGAATGAAATTAAATCAAAATGTTATGTTATTAAGATCCTCATCTCCCTCTGTTTTGTATTATTATTGTGTAAGGTAGGGTTGTGATAATGAATAATAAACAAGTTGACCATCTGTCGCATTATGTATATTTTCTCAATACTGTTGTAGAATAAAATATTGTCTTCTAACAACATAATCTTCTTCATTTTGCATATTAATCTATAGCAGTACAAATAAGTAATTGCCGTAAATTATATTGACTTCAAACAGTAATCTATCTACCTTATTATTGTACAAATATTTTAATATTGCGAAGGGTTATTATTTATTTATTACGCATAACATTTAAATTGGATTCAAGGCAACGTGTTTGTTTTGTTACTAACTCAAATAACTATCTGAAATACGAAAGGCTTCACATTACATAACAATATTATTAATTTGTAAACTTCCCGCGTGCATTTTATATTTAGTGAAACATTCTGTATTTCAAATGTGGTATAATATTTCTAAACTGTAATATTAATAGAGCAAACATTTTCAGCTTCAAAGCTTTAACTAAAAATAAAAAGTTAAACAAGTATGTAAACTAGTAGCAGACAAGATTCAAATTAAAAAATAGACTAGTAACATAATTAAGTAAAACATAAAACTAGACTCAAACAATAAAATTCAAAAAATCTGTGTTGACGTTATCTATTTTTGTTAAAGCAGATAATATCACTAAAAAATCATTTTCCCATAATAAAATTGATCTTGAACGTTCAAGACAAAACAACCTTAGAAATAGTGTCTTTAACTATCGGTAACTTATTTAATTATTCTTATTTTGGTGGGGAATTGATCACATCTTTTGGGTACATACCCAATCTCACTCCTAACTCTTTAGGCATGCGGAGCGCAGGGCGCGTGGGAAAGGGATGGTACGAGCCTGTCGACGGACTGCGGGGGTAAGATAGTGACGACAACGTATCCGTCTCGATGAGCGAAGTGATAGCACTGCAAGTATCGTCTGACTCTACTTTTGTTCTATCACTCTTTTCTGTGTAGTCTTTAGGAATAGTGGGAGTTTCTCTGTTGGGAAATATCTTAGGCGATATTGGAGTAGACACTTGATCTAACGACGTGATTTGACACAGAGTATCGCTAGAGTTGGTCTTCGCTCCGGTCGGCGAGTCGTCCTCCGCTGATGCTTCGTACGTGAAACTAATAGAGGAAGTCACAACATGAGCAAAGTCACTAACTTGGCTGTTATCAGTCTTAGATACATTTTCGCAAACTTTCGGTCCTTGGTTAACCGTTTTGCTACAAATATCACTTGCTTTAGACAACACAAAGTCGTTATACTTGCTTGAAAAGGGGTAATTATATTCATCGGACGTGAAACGTTGTTCATATGTCGAGGTATCTTTTTGTTCCGAAGACGGTAAAGTAACAGATGGTTTGGACTCGCCTGAAAAAGAATGTCGAGTCCAATCTGATGCCGTTGCAGGTTTGAGTTCTTTGTTTGACAAGTCACCGTAACTTGATAGATCACTGGGTTTTCTTTGGTAATCCAAATCAAAATTATCAGTGTTCTCTAAAAAACTTTTGCGATCACATTTTGCTAAAAACCCTTTATTTTCCCATCCATATATATCGGTTTTATTACCTAAACACTCACTACTTGGACTTTTTGTGTTTTTAATAGAAAATTCCTCTTCTCTGGTGGTTGAATTTCGAACTTCCAAGGAAAAAGGGTCATCAATAGAAATAGGTCGTATTCGTACGAAATCATTATTTTCATTTGCTCCTGCATTGACATTTCTTTTCCTATAGCCTATTAACGAATCAGAGGTAGATTCTTTCAGCAAAGGCGATTCAATTAATTTACTCTCAACGGTTTTTTCAGGAACCGTTTTGGAGTAAATATTTCGTTGTTTTTCGAGCACATTTTCGTCACTTTTCGTAACTTGATATTTAATAGGACTCTTTATTTCACTAATATTTTGTTTCGTCAAGATCCTACTCAAAATTTTTGAATTTTCTTGAATAATTTGTAAAGCTCTTTCACTATTTTTTCGTCCGGTTTGTAAAATGTAGTCTTTTGGAGAAAATATATCTTTTCGTTCTTTGCTTTTTTCCGGCGTCTCCTGTTTTTGAATAGAATAAAAATCTGTGCTTTCTTTGTAGTCATCGATAATTTTCTTTGCAAAACTATGGCTTTGTGGCAATGATGATGCTCTCTCTACTTCTTCTTTGATAAGTTTATCATTGTGGTTACTTTGCAATGTCAATGAGTCCGGTTTTTTTGGCAGCCGTGAGAGTCGTTTGGTGGCACGCCGATTTGGAATATCTACGCTATTGGGATCTGTTACACGTGCACCAAAGAACTCTGGACTATGTTCAAAGTACTTATCGATTTTTAAAGGTATCGGTGGTTCGTCTTCACTTACTATAATACTTTCCGCACCAGGACTTCCCGGTAGACTTTCAAAGTCAGATACATTTTTATCAGATAAATCTATGTCAGGCACAAAATTTGGATACATCGTGAAGCTATCAATGATGTCTGGGGGTCTAGATATAGACTCATTTACAGAGGGTCGTTTAAAGTTAGTTTCAAAATCATACTCGTACGAGGATTTATGACCTATGCCACAATTACAGGGTGATAAGTCAATAGGACTGAGTTCAGTAAAAATATTTGGTGATTTTGTAAAACTTGTAGGCCTTATTATTTCTCTGCTTGTAGAGTTTTCTTCATATTTTGGTCTGTTGAGTCTTTGCAATACTTCATTTCTGTCTGAAGTCATGCGGGGAGAGCAAGGCGATAGACTAGTAGGATTAAAAACAGCGATCTGATTAGTAAGATTCAGACTGTCTTTCAATTTACTCTCAAAGCCATCGATGTAAGTTCGGAGCGGTTCCCCTGCTGCAGAATCTAAGTAGTCTGAAATACTTTTGATGGGTTTATCAATCAAGTTTATTTCTGCTTCCTTTTCAGGAGTTCGTATTTTAACAGTTTCTTTTTTGGTTTGCGAATGGCTAATTTTGGTTTGTTTCAGAGATGGGGAGGAGGCAATCTTCTTATTCTTAATATTCAAGTTATGCTTTTCTTTCTCATCTTCTGGAATTTCTGGCTCAGATTCACTACCACGTTCATTTTCATCACAAAGACTTGTATCTGTACTTGAAGCACTGTGTGATGAGTAAGAAGATGTGTCACTTGAGCTGCGAGATCTCACTGTAGCAATCATTCTATTAGCTTCGATTTCAGAAACTATGATACCGTCGCCAGCCTCATCTAAGTCAATGGACGCTTTTCTTTCCTTTTGTTTGGTTTTATCCTTCTTAATATCTTTCCATTTAACTGAATTTCGCCTGCTTAGTGTTTTACGACTTTTTTCTTCGTTCCAACTGATGGTTTCACTGGATGGCCCACGTGAACGGTGCTCTAATTTATCCACTGTTGACGTTTGCCGTGAGGGTGGCACCGCTCCAGGAGGTGGACCAAGTCTTCGTCCTCTAGAACTTACCAATGCACTTTTGCCCAAGAGTAGATTGTTTACCGTAAGTGATGTTGGAGAGGTAGGTACGCCCACTGAAAATAAACGGTATATCGTGTAGAAAGAGTACTAAAAGTTCATATAAAGTGACCAGAATGTGTATGAAGTGTTTGTGTTTTATACCTGCAGCATGGCGAGCACAAGCCGCAGCTAAGATTACATGTGCTTGTCTCTGCCTTTCTCGAAGGCGAGCGTATTGACGTTTCAAGGCCCCAATGTCTAAAGAAAGCCTGTCCCCTGCCGCCAAACGGTCTTCACGCCGAGGAACGAACTAAAACAAGTCACCATATTTTAAATATCTATGTTGGTACATCATACACGATTAATTCCTATTTAAATATTGGTAAACTTACCGTAGCTAAAGCCATTTTATTGCCATCATCACTGGAATCTCCTTCATCCTCTGAATAAAACAGTCGAAGTCCGCGTTTTGTCATTGACTGCATCTGAAATTTAGCCTTTAACTAGATTCTCATAACTCCTCGACATTACAACTGTAGAGTTACAACTTATAATCATATCATAGAATTAATCGTACGTACTGCAGATTGTAAAGGCGGGTGATAAATCGGGGCTGAAGTGGGTGGTGCTGGTGGTGCCACACGGTATCTGTGCAGGCTGCGCAGTCGGGGCAACTCGGGCGCAGAGCCGAAAGCCACTACCCTCGCCACGAGAGAGTCACCTGCCTCCCATACGGCGCCGGCTCCTCCACCCATGCAGCTGTAGAACTCGTCTGCTGAACGGGCCGATAGAATACGACTGAAAAGAAAAACTTAATTTAAGACTGTTTTGATGGTTGTCGAAATACATGCTCTATGCTAGTGTATGAAGGAAATTTTAGTATCATGTTCCTTTAGAATGAAAGTTTAACACTTTGCGGGAAACTAAACAGTAAAACTTCTATTGTGTCTCGTTCAGTTTCCCTCAACCGATTAATTTAAAATACTAAAATACACAATTCAATAATTAAAACAATAAATACATAGTTCGAATATATTACAGAACTAGAGGTAGGCAAAAAATATTTGCAGAGTGAACCAAAAGATTTGCAAAATATTTCTTGCCGCTTGGTGCGCAAATTTCTATCCTTTGACTAAAACAAGAATCCACAATATAAACTTTTATCGCTTATCGGTCACATTCGGATAAAGATAACATTGATATCAGGAAAGCGGGGTGGTCTCCTATGCGATTATGCGTTTCATATCAGTTTCACCCATGCCATAAAGAGTTGCATATCTATAATATCTATAAAGAACTATAACTATTACCTTACCAAAAATAATCATACACAAAATGAAGGTGTAGTCCTGTATGTGCATAAAAAACTGCAAATAGTTGCAGAGGAGCCATCATTCTTAGATGCTAACTGTCTCCAAGTAAAAATCGATAGAAATACTATTCTCTTAGCGATATACCGCCCGCCAGGTTACAAAGACTTAGATAATTTTCTAAACTCTCTAAATAATACCCTAATTAAGTTATCCAAATATAATACTATAATTATTACGGGAGACATAAATATAAATATACATGAACACTGTAAGGATTCCTATAAACACTCCTATCTAAACCTATTGGCCACCCATGGCCTTTTACCTGCTCATACAATACCTACGCGACAACAAGCTTGTCTTGACCACGTTATACTGAAAACTCGACTACCTGCTTCTACTTCAGTCGCACACTCTGCTTTAACTGATCATGAGACAGTAATGTTGTTCTTGTCCAAACGAATGCCTAAAATAATTAAAAAAAACTGTATTCGTGTTGATTATGGTAAAATAGATTCAGACCTAAAACAACTAGATTTTAGTGAAGTATACAAGACCCAAGATCCTCATGTGGCAGGGGAAACAATAACTAGGTTGATAAAACACGTGATAGATTCTAATTCCAAATCTGGTAAGACTCCGAACCGTAAACAAATATTAAAGCCATGGATTACTCCTGGTTTACTTCGATGTATGCGGCATCGAGACAAATTGCATAGAAAATTTAAACAGGCGCCTAACAATGAGATTTTGAGAATTACTTTTACTAGGTACAGAAATTATTGTAATAAATTAGTAAGGAAATTAAAAATAGAATTTGAAAGGAATGAGATCAAAAAAGCTGGAAAGAACACTAAACAGTTATGGTCGGCTATAAATAATATCTCAAGCAGGTCGACAAGGAAAGCCAACACATCATCACAATTATTAGCCTCATTAAGTACACCACAACACTCTGTAAATCATGTCAATGACTTTTTTGCCAAGATAGGTGAAAAACTAGCAAAAAACATAAAGGGTAAACAAACAAGAGCTACAAAGGGAAACCAAACTAACGGAACGCAATCCATGGTAATGCTCCCAACAGATGAGGAGGAGGTAGCCGGAATATTAATGTCACTCCGCAATAACTGTGCCGCGGGATGGGATGGGATATCCGGTGACCTCTTGAAAAAACACACGGCCGTGATTGTGCCTCCGTTAACGTACATATGTAACCTTGCTCTTTCCACAGGTAAATTTCCTGACGTGTTCAAAAAGGCCATAATTCATCCGATCTACAAGAGTGGGGACGGGAGCCGTGTTGATAACTACAGACCTATATCTGTGCTAACTGCTTTTTCCAAAATACTGGAACGGGTAATGAACAGCAGACTTGTGAGCTATTTGGAAAAAAACAATCTGATCTCACCAACGCAATTTGGGTTTCGCTCAGGCAAATCCACCTCTGACGCGGTCCATGAGTTGACAGACTATGTGGTCACAAACATGGATAGTGGGGATAAAGTTATGGCCATATTTCTGGATCTTGCTAAGGCCTTCGACACGGTTTCTGTCCCAATTCTTGTACGTAAGATGGAAAGTTTGGGAATCAGAGGACTTCCACTGGACCTCTTTAAAGACTACCTGAGTGAGCGTGCCCAGAGAGTAAAGATAGACGAATTCATCAGTGAGGAACAAACAATTAACTACGGCACGCCCCAGGGTAGTGTGCTCGGACCTTCACTATTCCTCATTTATATCAACGATCTGGGTACGCTCACTATCCCTAATGGCAAAATCATTAGCTTTGCTGATGACACTGCTCTCTTGTTCAGCGCGAACTCGTGGGAAGATGTCTATGAGTGTGCACAACTAGGCTTTAATACGGTATCCAACTGGTTACGCGACAATCTGTTGACCCTTAATACAACCAAAACCAATTACATAGCATTCTCCATAAAAAACAATGGATCCTCCCAAACATTACATAAAACTATTGTAGCACACTCTTGCACAAGCCCACACACTGGTAGTTGTAACTGCGAACCACTCACCAGGGCTGAGAATGTAAAATACCTGGGAATAACAATCGACAAAAACCTAAGGTTTCAAGACCACATTACCACCCTTAGTAGCAGACTACGGAAACTAATATATGTGTTCAAAACGTTGAGACATGTAGTCGATAAGAACATTATGAAGTTAGTGTACTACACCCTCGCTCAGTCGATAATATGCTATTGCATCACCTCTTGGGGTGGAGCTCCAAAAACTACCCTAATAGAAATTGAAAGAACCCAAAGAGCTATACTGAAAGTGTCGTCTTTTCGCCCGTATCGCTACCCCACTGAACAGCTATACAAAGAAAATGAAGTCCTGACAGTGCGCCAACTATTTATATTGCACATTCTGTTGAAACAACATTCACTCTTGGTCTATAATCCAACGCTGTCCAGGGGGAAAAGACGATATGACCCAGTGGACCGCCATCATCTACGTCACAAAACTATTTTTGCAGAGCGTTTCTTTTGCTATCTAGGTGGCTACTTATATAATAAAACTAATAAGGTGTTACATATCTATAGTCTCACAAAGCATAAATGCAAAAAGAGGCTAACTGACTGGCTACTAAAATTAAATTATAATGATACTGAACATATCCTTACAATAACCTAAACACAGAATCACACTCTCTAACACACCCACACACTTACACACCCACACACCCACTCAATCACACATACTACAGATCTACTAACATTTGTCTCGCATACTTAACCTAGATATTTATTAATTAATTAAAATAAAACTATAAAATGTCATACTTACCTTACTACATTCTGTCAGCGCGCATAGCACATAATTTGTGAAATGAAAATGTAAAGGGGTGGGATCCTGGTGTCCTGAAACACAGGCCACGAGCCTAACTTAGGCACCAGTCTCCCACAATATATACTCAACTGAATTATATGTCATTGTCGAATCTGACCGATGTAAAATAACATGTATATTGTGGTGAGAAAATAAAGCTTATTATTATTATTATTATTATAATTATACTTATAGTTTTCATGAAACTTAGGCCCTTTGTACACGGCACGGTTTCTTTACGGTACGGCATATAAACCGAGCCGTAGAAAAGACGAGTCCGTCAACAAGCTTCCATAGAGATCCATACAACACTGACGACCGTGCCTACACACGGCAAATAAACCGTAGTTTTTCACGGCAAGAAAAACGTGTGTGTACAAAGGGGCTTTTTTTTTTTCTGGTGGGAAATCATCAAATGACCGCTCCCGCTCTGGGTGGAGCGGAAGGGAGTGTCAGACTCTTACTGACTAAAACCCACCCATGTTCCTTCCTTCGCCCTTTATGTTCCGGGATAGCGGTAACCCTTTCGGACAATCCCGCTGACCCGGCAGGCTTCGGCCCTAAGGGGCCCCTCGGATTATGCTGACATCTCTTTGAGGCGCGCGTGGAACACTTACGCGCCGTCCGGCACGGGGTACAAAGGGGCTTAGGATTACTTTCGTGGTACTAGTAAGTAATTATATATTTCCTTTCTTTTTTGCGAACTAAACATAGAAATGCATTATTATTTACTCAGTTTACACGGCATGGAAAAAGCGTTTCTTCCTACTAACCTTGATAGCTCTCTAATCTGGAGCGTTATAACCTTCATGCGTGTTGAAATACAATATAAATGTAAAAGAGGAACGCATATCATTTCGGGATTCCCGGGATGCTGATGTCATACACTCAAATACCAAGTAGAATTTTCCTCATACTTTACCGTCAGATCTATATAATCTTAATCCGTCTGGCTTTAGTGAGCAATGTATAGTCTGTACATTTTAGGTATTTAATATGAAAGGGCTGCTTGAAGCCAAAATAGCAACAAGAAACAGTTAATGACAATTGTAATAGTCTGATGTTTTTAAAACTTACTCTTGGAGCATATCCCATATAGCCAGTGCAGTTAGAAGTAGCACTTCATTGCCATCCAGAAGGACAAGGTCCCATATCCTTAAAAGAAACTCCCTCGGTAACCACGTTGCGTACAATGTGAGGAACCATTGCATAGTAAACACATCTGGTAAAGGAGGTTCCACGCCTCCACCTACAATAATAAAGAAAAATAAATGCTTAAAGTTTCACAATGCATCATATAATTTTTACATTATTTTTACTGCCGATATTTTCGGCGTTCGGTCTTGTTGAAATAGCTTCTTTTAGTTTTTATTTCTTTAGTTGTTTACGCTTTGTGTGTCTGCAGGATCAGTCTTAAAAATAAACTATATATTGAAAACGTTGTTACCATCAGATACCCTTTGTAAGTGATCCATGTGCTGGGCTAGGCGGGGAAGGCGTAACCGAAGGAGGTCTCTAAACGCTGCCATGTCTGCTGACAAGCCGCGAAGGTCGTCTGCGAAGTAGCCCTCAGGTAGAACGGCCTCCACTAGGTATATCATTACCTACAGAACAATATTATGAAGATTAGAACAAAAAGAAAACCTAACTGATAAATTATGCAAGAGCACTTCTTTAAAATGATTTTCTCTGTAATTCCTCCTAACAGTCATGGCATATTTAGTTCTCGGATCGTATCTAGGGACTTTGGTATCTAGCTCACTCTAGTTCACTTTAGTACTGTAATAATATTTACCTTCAGTGAATCCGATTCAGATTTGTCCATAACTTCTAGTATTATGGCAGCTAACATATTAAAACCTTGGCAGTAACCGACGTCTTTGTTCCATCTAAAATTATACAATTTCTGCTTTCAATTCCATAAGTATACACAGCTTTAACATCTCTCCTAAACTAGATCATCTTTATCATATGTTTTTTACAAACGTGTGAAGGATGTTTTATCCTAATAAACATATATTATATAAAAGGTAAAAATAATTATAATTCATAATACCTTGCGTAAGCCAACAGCACTCTTCGAAGCATCGCCTGATTTTCTCGCCCTTCTGCCCCGCAGAACAGAGAGCACCCGGTACGGTGTAAATCCTTGGAAAATATTAAGCTTTAGTGAGAAAAATAAATCACCAATCTCTTCTAATCTCGCAAAGAATATCTTGTTTGTAACTACAGTATTATTTTCTAACAAGGCACTCGCCCTCCCACAACCTTCACAAAGCCTCTACATTCACATTTCTTTCATAGACTAGACAGACATCCAATTTGTTTGATCATATGGGAAATTTACGTCTAGTATTTGCATATTAGATGCCTACTTTCACGAAATATGTATTCAGAGGTAATTTTGGTTGTGCGGGCGTTGTCCGCGGTTTTATACTTTGATCAAGGAGTCCGATTTCTTTCTCTAGATCCATATACGCATTTGCGATGGACGCCGTGGACAGCGCAACACCAACCCACCACCAACAAATCTAGATTTTAATGACTGCTCACTTTCAGTATTTGCGCGCCAAGCTCGGCGTCATCGGGTTGTGCGGTGCCGCGGAAACAGCCGCGCTCCGCTGACGGCCAGTCGATGCTCCTCGCCGTCAGGTGACGCTCCGCCAGTGTCAGCCATAGCTGGGATTAGAATGAAGTTTTATCAAAGAAATCAGTATCAATAACATAATCCTCATCATTCAGCCGAAAGACGTCCATTGCTGGACATAGGCCTTCCCCAATAATCGTCACAACGACCGGACCTGAGCTTCCCGCATCTAGTGGATTCCCGCGATCTTCACCAGTTTGTCGGGTTACCTTTAGGCGGGCTCAACGATATAATATTTTAAATTATAAACAAAGTGGTACTTCTACAAACAATATACCAGATATCATGCCAGCTGTAAACATCAACAGCCAAGAACTTATGTAACGAGAGTAACTCTAGAAACGAATTTAGTTATCCCTTGGAAAGAAGTGGGCGTTAGAATCTGTATAATAACTTAAGAGTGATTGGCGGCATTGTTTGCCGCGTACTACAGTACGCCTTCTAATTGACTTGAGTAACATCTTTACAAAATAAAGACAATCTAGCATGGCAGCCATTCCAAATCTAAGTGAACAGAGCACAAACCACAGAACCGAAATCACCCGAGATAAATCTTATACTGACAACTAGTATTATACCATAAATTAGAGTGGAAATGACCGCAGTATTCTCACTTTGTTCGACCGTAATTGTGTGGAGTCGTGGATGAAAGCCACAGTGGACTTCACCGCGAGTTTTTATGGACCGACTGTTACAAAGAACGCATAGATTGCTATCTTTTAACTAAGTCTGAACAACGACATCGAGGCAATCATTGATTTGTTGTTATTCACAAATTAACTATGTATATGAATTTACCTACTGAAAGTCAAGGATACGTGATCTTGAAAGGTAAGATACGCATGACGTCAAAAGAAACGTATTTACGTAAGGTACGCGAGTGAGTTCGAAATTTCGAAACTACGATTTCGTGGAAGTAAATAGACAAGTATATTTGGATATGTGTTCCCGATATATTATGATAACTTCGTTACGGTACGAGGAAACGAAGTTTATAAACGAACCTATGTATTGACTATTTGGATTCTTTTAGATTTTTCACGTATTTTCCGTATTCTTTAGGTAGGCCATATATAAGTGGTTCTATCACAAAGTCACAAATCTTAAGTGTTACTCGTTTAGGACTAAATGTGCTGAAAATGGTTGTGCTTTCAGTAGGTTAGCTAGATCGATAAATGGTGACCGAAGCTATTTTTATTAAAAATCTATACTCCGTACAAAACCGTTAAGAATACGGAGGATATTTTATTGAACTGATGGCTAATCGGCGGGAAAGATACCGAAATGTGCGAAGTGATGGGATATTGAAGGCTGGTTGAAAAAGGTCTTGAGGCGTTTAAGGAGACGCAATCTCGGACATGATATAGGTATACCTACTAATGAGCTTTTATATCACAGTTCATTTTACAAATGAGTAAGTAACTGTATTCCGTTTTAACGGATCATCATCCTCCTTGCCTTTTCCCAACTGTATTGGGGTCTGCTTCCAGTTTAATTGGATGAAGCTGAGAAGCAGTATTTTTTACATGGAGCGTGCCTATTTAAATTGCCATTTTGACGAATAACTGGACATAACAGTAAAGTTAAATATAACAACTACGTAGGTAATTCAATGCCGAGTGCCAAACAGTGTTTGGCACGTTATCTTAGTAGTGTAAGTAGATAGGTAGATACAACATTAATTCAGTGCAACAACAAAAAACACACCACACAAAAACACACACACAGTCAACTGTGTGTGTGTTTTACTCTCAGTCTCAAGACTGAGAGTAAAACCATTGTATTTTTGAGCGGGTTGTTTGTTGATAAATAGGCGCTGAGTTACCTTTCTGCGGAAGTGTTGAGGCACGCCGGCGGGCAGGCGCGCGACCAGGCGCATCGCATGGAGCCACTCTGCGTAGCCGCCCTCGCCGGGCCCTTCGCCTCCGCCCGGCGTCACGCCGAAACGAGCACCACTTTCGCCCGCTGCACATCAAAAGCCGCCTTAAGTGAACTCCATTATCAAGCAGGCCTATTGCAGGACTGCAGGACACAGTACCACTTTCTCCCGCTACACATCAAATTCCTATAATCAACCTTATTATCAAGTTCGGGGGAGCCCTGTGAAAGGCCTATCACAGCATCCCAGCCACTGTGATAAGGCCTATCACATCACAGCACATAGGGCTCCCTCGAGCTTAATGGGTCCTTCGATTATGTATGTCGCACGAAATATTTATTTAAAAACCAAGAAAACGGTTCTTGAAGTATCAAAGAAAGTGAAACAAGTATTTATAGAAGACGACACTATCATCAATGCATGAATAAAACAAGTGTATACTTTATTAACAATAAAACTACGTAGGTAAATTTTATAACCTAAAAAATAATAATTTATAGAATTCATCAATTCAATAGATAAAATAAAACATCAACATTAATTTATATTTGTGTTTTTGACGCTACGTAACTTTATACTACTCCAGATAGAACACTTCTAAAATTCTTGTCTATAGAAATACCTATATTTGGTTAACTATGATGCCATAACTCCTTGAGTATAGGTTAGTTTTGTGTGTCTACTGTGCATAACATTACTTAACTATCTATAGAAAACTGTTCTGATAACCGCGTTATTGTTTTCATGGAAACCGACACATGTACAATCAGGATTATTTCATAAGAGTCGCCGATGACGGAACTACACTTCACATTTACATAATAAAGTAATTTAGTTCAGACAATAAAGAAGGAGCGTCTAGCGCTAGGACTATGATACATATTATATCGAAGTAACCAAATAAAGAAATAACAACGTGAAATTTAACATTTAACCGTAGGAACGAATCATCAAGCATTGGCATATAACAAAGATCACGTTTAACGGAGAACTTCAAAGGTTTCCAAAGGATAATTTCTTGATCAGCGCATACATTTAAAATACTCGTAAATGAATCGACGTACCTGAGCCGGCCTTCGATGCACCTGCCAAGCTCCTCAGGGAGTTTAGGAGTGCACTCATCTGTCTTGTAAGTGGCACGCATTTGACAATAAACGCATATCTTTACAACTGCACTAAGCACTAAGTTAACGACCTGACGGCTTAAGTCTATGCAGTGGCACTGCAGGCGGATACGGACACGACATCCTGGCGCTAAGAACCAACTTTACCAGCTACTTTAGGGTTAGACACCGATGATTTATAACAGAATTGTGAAAAATTATGAGCCATATCTCGAGAGCATTTGAGACTGCGTAGTCGACCAGCTGATGTGATGTTTACTGGGAAAGTCGTGAAACGAAGCGGCGGCGGGGCTTCCAACCTCCTACCACCATACTGAATCAGTCTTCAGATTACGGTAGTACAAACTGCTTGTATGCTCAGAGGGAAAATACACTCTTGTCATGTTGTTTAGTGACAGTGTTTCGTGGTACACGCCAGGGAGCATGCGCAATCGGACCCCGGACAGTTGTCTGTGTGCGTTATGTATCGATTGAGCGCCGCTGTGTACGTCAGTTTCGGAAACAGATAGACGGGAAAAGCACCACATACCCAGTAGAGTTAGCTTTGATATGCGTAAATCTATTTTAAGGTCCCATGAATGAAACTGTCGTGATATTGGCTATCCATGAATAAAGTTCATAAATGTTTCATTGGAAATTGTAATCCAGAAACGATTCATTGTTAAACCATTGAGGTTGTATGAAGAGCTTTTGGTAACGCACCGCTGTGGTTGTGATACAATTTGCTAATGAAAATGCACGACCCATTAGCTGTAATATAGAAATTAGATTCTGCGAGTTATGGAGCCGGAGGCCGTTTACGGACATTAGGTGGTAATTCATTTCAAGAAATTGACAATAATTTACACTTTTATCGTCTCGGTCATAATACTATTGAAATAATACCCATCATATCGACCAGTGAACGTTGCGATACAATTGTGATTACATATATCAAAATCACGGTAACTGGTAGTATTATTAACAACAAAAAAGATCAGTGTCATTTATGGTACTTACCATCGTTCTGTGATACTTTCACCATTCTTATTACCGAAAACGCTGCTTTCAAATTTGATTTTTTTTTTGGAAAGCCTGGTTTTTCGGAAGGTATCAGGACGTTCCGAAATATACCTTAATGTTGGTAGTGTATAGTGGGAAATTATTGGGAAGTTATAGTGTCGAATGCCAACTTACTGATGTGTTTTAGAAGCACGGTCATGGCTGCGCATAGTCTGTTCTGTTGCCGCCTCAATCGGTCCCGGATACGAACTTTCTTCGCAAGTCGCTCGCCTGTTATTTGAAGTCTCTCTTCCCATTCGATTTTTTGTTCCCAAAGTTCGGTAGTGTCTATGAAATAAATAAACATTCAATATAGCCTATGAACAATGAATAAATATGACTATACCCTATGTAAAGTATGAAATTGGTATTATAAAATTTCCCGACAGTAATCGCCGTTGACAATCTAACAGGCATGGTTTATTGTTTCGGTCCAGAATTTACTTTCACATTACCTATGTTTAACGGAATAATTAATGTTTGAGCTAAATGAACGATCTTATCGTTTTTACTCCACAATATTGCCTGCCAGTGTATTGTCGTGTTTCATTGTTGGATAATTCTATGGAAGTTATATCGGTACATTTCGTCATTTTGGTTCGTCTATGATTTTTAAATATCTGTGTTTTATCAAAAATACGGCAGGTCCACTAGACTCTAAAGGATGTATATCCAACTCCTATTATATAATATTATAAATGCGAAAGTTTGTATGGATGGAAGGATGGATGGATGAATGGACTGTCTGAATGTTACTCTTTCACGCAAAAACGACTGAACGGATTAGGATGAAATTTGGCACACAGATAGTTTATAAGCAGGATTAACACATAGGATATTTTTATCCCGATATTCCCACGGGATCGAAACTTATGCGAGTGAAACCGCGGGGTGCAGCAAGTGATACATATAGGGACTAGGATTTTATAAGCCTTTAGAACAGCTGATAAAGATTCATGAAAAGCTTGTAACTAAATCATAATACACGACCGATATTCATTAAAGTCGACCTGCAAAATGAGTCCAAAAATGTCCATTGAGAGAGTTAATTATAATGATAATATAAATTGAAAGTTCAGCGATTCTATGAAAGGTTTAGTACCTAAAGA
Source organism: Apamea monoglypha (assembly GCA_911387795.2). Classification (NCBI taxonomy): domain Eukaryota; kingdom Metazoa; phylum Arthropoda; class Insecta; order Lepidoptera; family Noctuidae; genus Apamea; species Apamea monoglypha. Next base: position 11,699,136 of record OU426918.1, read on the forward strand.
TTCCAAAAAGCTTCGTTCAATGGCTTCCGTTTTCTCCCCGCAGTTAGATTGACATGAAGTGAACGATGCCGACGTGGACCTAGATAGACATGCAAATAATAAATTATTACCGTCGATTTATAGACGCGGCTACTACAAGAATATTTAGCTTTTTCTTGGATACTACCTAAAGCACTTTAGCTTAATCTACTAAAGGTGAATACATTTTTTCGTTGTGTTCACATATTTCGGATACCATTTTTAAATAATGATGGATATTTCGGCGTCAAAAACGGTGCTGTGTTAGTTTACTGGTGAAGTATAATATAGGTACACTTATTGCTTTCGACTTACTGCATGCAAGGTTGCATTAATAAAATAATAAGGGAACCTTTTTGAGAACTTTAATAGTTATATACAATACGTAAGCACGTATGTTTAAGTCTTACTTACACATGGCTACAGTCGATCCCACTGTGGCCTCCCCAGTCACGTTGGTCTGAATACAATTCGTCGAGTAGATCTTCTACCAAATCCTTAACATCTCGTTTCTGCGTTTGGATATGTAACATCAATTGAGAAGTTAATTAAGTATTGATATATTAAGTACAGAATGCGGCAACAAAGATCAATTCGTACATCAATGACGAACGGTATCTTATTTTATTAGTTATACTGATGATTTGATTCTACGACTACATTGTATCCAGAATCCGATAGCGAAACGTGACTATCACTTTTAGAAAAAGTAAGAAGATTTCACCAAAAAATATATTGGTAAATAAAGATTTTACAATATTTGCCCTGTCCTGGAAGGGCCTTCGATGTATTATTTTTCCATTACCTTTCACTAGCAATTGCTTACCTGTGAAGTGTTTTCTATGAATGGCGCGGGCGGTATTGGAGATTGCTTTTTCTTGTTGATCCTCGATATCCTAATTTTCTTGGTTTCTTTTTTTGACCTCGGTTTTTCATTTACCAGATCTGTGAAATCTAATTCGAACCTCACGACTTTCAGATTAATTGGTTGCTGCACACTTATCGTTTTCATTTTGTGTTTGAATGATATTGACTGAGATAATGATTTGTTTATTTATTTACCGGGGTTTTGATAGCTGTTTGACTTTGTTAAATGACAGAAATACTTTTTAATGTAAACAAATCTTTGCAAACAGCCCCAACAACACTTTTTGGTGACACTCAAGTAGTTTGATACACTGAACTGAACGGTAATTAAAGTTTAAACTGTGAACAGTTATTAGCAGTCGAGCAGTGAGTGACACAGCAGGGTGGGAGGAGGCATGATAGGCACCCACTCGTTTGTGTCGGCTGGCTCCTGATAGTGTTGATAACGACTAATATATTCATTCGAATGCATGCCCAATGAGCTTAAGGTCAGCGGGTACTGGTGTTTATAATTAAAGTGGGGGTTTTCCATGGGCTGAAATTTTGAGCGGAAAATATGCATAGCATATATGCATGCTTCAATATAGAGTTGTAATAGTTATACATCAATAGCCGCGTAAATGTTTGTATTAATGTGTAAGAGAAGAAAGGCGTGAGTTTATGTATGCCATTTTACTGATTTTTTTTTATTAGGTTTTTATATAAAAAATATAAAAATCTTTATACCATGAGGTCTGCACTAAAGATTTTTATATTTTTACATATCTTCACTGTCGCGGTCCTTTGTACGAGGGGCCGCAACCAACTCGCAGAAGCTACTTAGACAATTTTAATTAAATGCAGCATACAGGGATAAAAGTCGGTTGGTCTTTTATCCTTGTATGCTGCCTGCCAGATCAATGTTTTATATATATACATTATATGACTGGCGTACTCAATAATGGGTCCCCGAGAACTGTCGCACCACATAGTGACGTAGCGAAAAGGGGGCCACATGTCCTAAGGTGCTCGAGGAGTGGCTCTCCACTCCTGAAGCACCTCAGGACATATCGCCCTCATGGGAACATCTCCGTGTTCGACGGCTATCAGAACAATCCCAGAGCCCGGAACATGGTCAAGATCCCAACAGATCACTTACTGAAATAGTTCTTTCCTTCGAGCACATTTGCTCTTGTAAATCTCCACTCAAGCCGGCCAATAAAAGCAAGAAAAAGGTCTAGGGCTCTGTTCCTCGTCAGTCTTCACTCCAGACGGCCAATTAAGGCAAGCCAGAGGTTAGGAACTAGACTACTCCCAGGAGATAGGGTCAATGGTGTCGCTGTTGCCCAATAGCTCGCCACATGGTGCCCTGCGGGTTTCTGTATCTCTCTTGGTCTGGCTCCTCACCCTAAGACCTGTTCCGGCAAAGTAAACTCTACCGGTATAGACCTAGAGTTCGGAGCGCGCAAGCTCCACCACGAGGTCAACGTAAATATACGGCGGTGTATTATTTATAGGATCAGGTTGTTTCAGAATATTGAGTTATGTTTGCGATAAACCAAGCATGGAGACATTGCCTATAGGTAGGTGTTTATTACTTATGTGGTTTTGTCATAGAGATTTTTTGCACATTCTGTGCTATGTTTTAACATTTAGGAACAGGTGTTCTGCTGTCCATCATTCTGGTGCACCCAAGGCTGTTCTGTGTATCTGAAGCGTGATCAATAAGTTCGTCTATTGCTAACAAACGAAACAGTTTATAATATTGTACTTTTCTGCTCCCATTTAGCAGTAGTAGCTCGTTCGACGTGTGTACGTTCAGCTTTATATGTTAAGTATGGAGTTCCGATAAAGCTACTTGTTTTGTGGGCCCAACTTAATTATTGCACACCAATCCTTGAATTTCAATATCTAATGTCACTTCTATTGCTCATTGACCTTTTACAGTACAAACATATTGTTAACGAGATATGACCCCAAAGATTTTATTATAGAAGTTATTTTTTTTAAGTAGGTATGAATGAGGACATGTCAAACTATACAATTCTAGTATAAGCTGACTTCTCATTACACGAAAAGCCGAAACTGGAAAAGCTTGACATGTCATCGTGTGTATGTACTTTTTTCTCAACATTCGATCTTTCTTCAGAGTAACCATAGAAAATAACAACCAAAACAAAATATCGTATCCAAGGAAAACAAAACTGTCAAGTTGTCACGACAACCAACGGTTTGCCTTTGTTCGTGAATCAATTGTCCTACTGCTGCAACATTTTATTAAAAACGATAGGTTTCTGTTAGACTTCGTTACGAATTGGAATCGTGTATTATTTGACATTTTGAAGAAACAATGAGTGAGCAACCTCAGGATCAAGGTCCACCACCAGCGAAGGCTGAGCCCGGTTTTTGCTCAGCAACGTGTACCGACAAGTATAGTGGCAGAGCAGAACTTGCAAAGCCCGAACTGAAGACTTCAGATCTGTTTGCTACCTGCAACCTCCCGAAGAGATTCGAGCATCCTCGTGAGTTGAGAATATTTAAATTTAAACAAATGTATCGGAACTTTCAGCACATTGCAACGTCTACGTCGCGAGGTATAATAATTAACGTCGGGACCGTATAAGAGCAATTAACCTGAGTCCGCTACGTGACTTCGAACTCGTAACTTCGTACTGTATAAAGTAAAAAAAAGAAAACTCTTGCTAGGTCTGCCTCCAGTTTGGATAACATGAACGTTACAGGAACTAATGGGCGCTATTGCTGAGATCGTAGTTATTAAGTTCTGGGCTGACTCTATTAAGTTGCAATCGATACGCTAATTTTATATTACCGGAACAGTTTAATATCAGTCATTTTATATAAAAATACACGTCTGATTAAGTAGTCGTATTTTGATTCTAAGCTAAATTATCTGAATCTCTTTACCTAATAATTGCTGTATCTATATTAAGCATATAATAAAATAGTAACAAAGTCAGAACAGTACACTGATATTTTTGAATAAAAAGTAATTAAACGAGTCTGATACCGAAAATATAGTTTTTGGAATTGTGTCCGTTTGTCCGTCTGGATGTATGTTCCGGATTGGCGTAAAAACGGCGGAACGGATTTGGATGAAATTTGGTACACAGATAGTTTATAACCTGGTTGCCCACGTGGTACTTTTAATCCCGGTAGTATGTTTTCGTGGGATATTTTCCGATAACCACGCGGGCGGTCATAGGCTAGTTATTAATATAGCAAAAGCGTTTTACAACTTTCCTCAAATAGGTATAACCTATCGAAAATAATTTTGACAGCGACCCTCTCCTTTGAATTAATTTTAATTAAATCATCAAAAAGTTCCTTTCAAAAATCAAATTTCATTCAGCAATCGATCCGAGTTGGCCGAGTAATTTCAATACCGTGGTTACTGAGAGGTATAAATAAACATAATAAGCCAGGGAACTTTCCAAGAAAGTTTTATTGAAATGGGTAGAACGAAAAAATATGTTTTTATTTTTGGTCTTGCGGTTGTGCTATAATATGATGGAAAAACCTCAGTCTACTACAAAATCTTTCGCATTCGATGCTCTCATACACACACACTATTAAAAAAATATGTTTCATCAGCCATCATCATTGCCTATTACCATTATAATAATAACAATGACGAGGAACAGAGCTCCCACCTCATTCTTGCCTTTACTGGCCGGCTTGAGTGGAGACTCGCAAGAGCAAACGTGCTCGGGGGAAGGAAGTATTCCAGTAAGTGCTCGTAGGGATCTTGACCATCTTCCGGGCTCTGGGATTGTTCTGAAAGCCGTGGAATACCTCTCCACTCCTCATAAGCACCTCAGGACATGTTGCCCCCTTGTTGCTACGTCACTATGTGCTAGCGACAGTTTCCGGGGGCCCATTATTGAGTGTGCAAGTCACCCCCTGCCATTATATCCGTGTATATATAAAACGTTGATCAGGCAGGGGCCATAGTTCTTCAATAGTTATTGGTAACCAGCCCACTTTAGCCACCCAAACCCATAGTCCAAATTTGTATTTTTCCATATCCTGCAATAGTCCTACACTAACCGGGGGTTATCCTTGGGTGCACTTGCATAGTGCGTACAGGGATAATCGTCGGGTGGTGCCACATTTCAATAAAATTTCCTAAGGGGCCTCTGGGAGTTGGCTTCGGCCCCTCGTACGCCTTCCAAAGGACCGGGACCCCATGGTCCCGAGATATGTTAAAATAATAATAATAATAATAATATATTTATTTGCTCTAAAACATGGTATACAGAGATCTTACAATTAAATATGGCACACATGTTTAGCTTAAGTAAAGCATGCAAATGTTCAGACACAAATATAAAAATAAAATACAAATTAATTCCTATGATCCATAAAATCCTGAATACTATAAAAATTACAATTGTTTAGCCATTCAAATAGTTTTATTTTAAGTTGTAATGTGTTTAGACATTTGAATTCACTGGGGATTTGATTATAGATACGTATGCTCATAGCCCCGCAGTTTTTATTATATTTTGAAGTTTTTGGGTGGTGTAACATAACCAGCCGGTGCGGATCACGCCGGTTTCTTGGGATGACCTCGCCTATAGTTTGGAACATGTGCATGTGTCTCGAAACAAACATACATGTCTCAAATATATACAAGGAGGGCAGAGGCAGCAAAGCAAGTCTTTGAAAGAAAGGTTGGCATGATTCATCAAATTTTAGCCCACATATTGCACGTATGCACTTTTTTTGGGCGACAAATGCTTTTATTAGGTCAGTACTGTTACCCCATATAACTAGTCCATAGCGCAATATTGATTCTACGTATGCATGATAGGACATAACAGCCGTCTCCAAATTAGTTACGTTTTTGATCTGTCTTAGCGCATAAACAAATCTATTTATTTTATTACATACTTTATTTATATGTTCTTTCCAGTTTAAGTTCATTCACCATCAAGTGCCTATTAAACCGACTTCTTTCATCAGTTTTTCTGTCCGTGTTAGGTAACAACCGTTCACGAAAATCTATTGCATACTCACCCCAGCCAAGCATGTTGTCGATGACCTGATACATCTATGATGTAAGAAAACTCTACCCTTACGAAAGACCCAATCTTATCCTGCCCATAATTTCTGCGTCAGATAAACACTCTCTCATCATTATCATTGTCATTCTTCTGCCCTTATCCCACTTTATTTAGGTTCGGTGCAACATGTCATTGTCTTCCACACTTCTCTATTAGTGGCTCTCTCTGGGCATATAAAATCTTCATCCAGTCGATCTTTGAATAACCTTGAGTTCGCATTTCTGGGACTCGGTCAGGGACAAAGCGAGTACTGACAGTTTCAAATAATACCATAAATGCGTAAAACATTTATAGCGGCGAGTGAGGGTCAAAACACCTAGAATGGTTAGATGAAATTTACATGAAATGTCATAAGTGTTCTGCAGATCATAGAAATTAAGAATTATAGATGTATGTGCTGCTCATATAGATTCTGCACTATCACGGTGATTTTCCCCATCACTACAGTTCCACTATTGTTTTCATAAAGACCATCCCGACAGAGAGGCGCCAGCGTTCGATTGATGATGCGATTTGTGGGCACGCTGTCGTACGCAACGTTACGCACCACTTCAGGCTTAAGTTTCAGTCTGACTTCATGGCTATATCTCTAGAGAAACTGTGTGGGTAATTGGATTGTTTTAAACAGCTTTTGTTTAATTAGTTACGGTTGGTTTACATTGTAATACAACAACAAAAACGTAATAGTGTCATTGATCCCGTATTCGTTTAACAGGCATGCGGGCTTTTACTTGTAATCAATAACGACCAAACGAAAAAGTAGCTTCAGTAAGAGTCCGTATCGTTTAGGATTACCTACGGGCGTAACATGTTTTATTAAAGTAATACTTTCGACTCTCATTTTAACGCAATGAAAATATATCTAACCAAATCTCGCTGGGGAAGAATTTCCGAACCTTTGCACGTGCTAACTTACATAATAGAAGGGAAACGCTCTTTGAATTCCGTATTTTCATACATGAGAGAACAGTTTCAATAGTTCGTTTTTACTTTCCAATAGTTTGGTTCTAAAATTGCATTTTAACATTTCAGTTGTTCTTTCATCTTTATTGTTCACAATAACATATAAATCGCATTGCATACCAACAAAAAGCAGCCGAGCTTAAGTGAGATTGGGCCGGACACGTTTGCCGCATGTCGAATAAGTCTTGGGCCAAATTATCACCGTGTAGTTCCCAGAAAATGTCCAGCGACATGGAGGCAGACCCAGGAGAAGATGGCGGGACGACCTTGACGCCTCCAAACACGATGGTCCACACTAGCTCAAGACAGCGAGGTGTGGAAAGGAGAAAAGGAGGCCTTTGCCCTGCAATGGAATCTACAAAGGAGATTCTGCCATTCATATGTACTTTTGCTTGTAAGTTTTTGTAGAAACATTGAAAATGATGGACGTTTCAGATTGGTTCAACGGCTACGGGTGTCAGGTGAGCAACCAACACCCGTTCTACAGAACATCTGCCAGTGAATACGGGTGGTACCCCCCAGGTAAACATAGATTACAATTTAACTACATTTACAAATTACACAATTTAACTGAACTTCTACCTACGTCCGACCAAGAACGATATAGAGCCGGTACCTATCTATGCATAAAAACCATTACAAGAGGAGACGAGATGCAACGTCTCGTCAAACTGTGTGTGTTGATGCTAAATATCGCTAACCTATTGTTGGAGAAAATCTGACTTTCGCAGTGGTTTTAATAATCATATTGATCAGCAGACATGATGGCCTTGCCTTTCATGCATAGGTTCAAATCCGGGCAAGTACTAAATGTGACTTTTCAATTTATAATTTTATATTTACTTTCTAAGTTTATATTGAACATCATTGACATCGAAGAAGGAAAACTTCGTGAGGAAATCTGGACTTATAATTAATTATATTCTCTGAAATCGCCAAACTTCTTTGAGCATGCGTGTTCAATGCTTATTCCTCCTTCTCTGTATGAGAAGAGGCCTCTGCCCTGCAATGGGACAATAATAGGCTGATATTATTATTGATCAGCTGAGATGACAGATACAGATAAGGACTGATTTTTATTCCTAAGAATAAATCTGACAATTTGACATATGTTCAATACAAAAGCTGTCAAACCTCATATATTTTTTTTTATTTACTTTATTCCTCAGATAAAAGTTATCTGACTATTAAAAAGTCAGTCCTAAATCGTTTGAATATTTATATAATGTGTATCTAAATCGAGGTAAAGACAAAAATGTTTTAACTAACCGGTTGTAAGGTACCTTTTTGTCGTGAAGCTAAGCAGAGGCAAGCTAATTAATATTAATGTTTCGTACTGAAAGGTGCAAACGGAACATTATCATCCGCCTGTCCTACTTATTAGTTGGACACAGCCTACTAACGTCTATTTGCTGGCAATTTTAATGACTTCGGCATAGATTCTTATTTAACGTTTTTATGACGATATCAAACTAAAGCTTCTGGGTAACAAAAGCTTTTTGAAAGGCCTTTTTAAATATTCGTCTAATAAAAAATGTTCCTAATTGGCTACTATCAAGGACGAACTCGATTAATTTATTATAGGGAAGGGAAGGAATAATTCACTTATAAAACGCTAACCCCGTGGCGCACAAACGACATAACTGGTAATAAATAACACTCTGTGACACCCGGATAAAGTAGTATTTTTTTCACATATTTTCTTTTTTCTGTTTCCATGTTTTAGGTGGGCATACGGTTGCCAATGAGTTTTACCCTAAGGCTCAAAAGTTTTCCTCTGAATTGGCTCGAGCTGGCATGTATCGGAATTATTCTCTTAACACTGGCTGCGATCATAAGATTTTTTAACGACGGGTAAAATGTATTGAACCGTATTATATTTAAGCTTGTTTTTGTGTTACTGTTACTTGCACTGCATGAGCACGCACATTACTTTTTAAGTTTTAATTTAAAAAACGCCTTGCTTAGTCGCTCCAATCGTGAAATTTACCACCACGAATCGGGCGCTGCTGAGGCTGCCTCGATGTCTGTCGAAGCAGATTTATTTTATATCCCGATGGCCGCAAACAATGCTTGTTTGTCCTTGCTTTGCAGGATGTGGGCTGCTTTTAACCGCGCATTGGCGAAGTTAGGGCGGCGGCTTGACTAAAACCTAATTCACAAATATTACTCAGTGCGCGCGTAGGCACAGGGTTCCAAAAACCTATTCATAGACAATACTGGAGTGGCGGTCGGCACTATGCGTCCTTTAATGTTTTTTTTTTTTAAATTTAAATGCTTGTCATATGGAACGCATTGAGACATGCCCTACTTCGCATTGTATTGCTACTTTACTTACACAAGTATTGTTTGTGAATACAGGTGTAACTCTACATGATCCATTACTCACGTGGAGAGACTGGTCTTCTGATTACTGTACTTTATTTAACTTACCTACTATGTAGTATTACTAATTTATAAGAATCTTACTAATAAGCTTGTACAATTTTGGGGTTAACTTAATTAAATTAAGATTTGTTAATATTCCAGTTCTTTTTTTTGTGGACATTTTCCGCATGGCTCTCACACACACCCTCACTCCTACACTCCACGTTTCACATTTACGTCGATGGTTTTCTCATATTTTTGTATCAGTTGCTTGGTTTTGCACAGCATAGCATTATCAAGCTGTAATGTTTCCACTGCTGGGACTCAGAACTCTTCCGTGTGGAAAGGACTGGACCGTAATCATCCACGCGGACCCAGTGCGGGGTGGACTTGGTAGATGTCAGAATTTTTTGGAATTTTTGCTTTTTATAGTTTTCATAATAGGTATTCAATAATTAAACAAACTAAAACTACATCTACTTAGGTGCCAACACCCTCGTGTTGGCACCTAAGCAGAGGAAGTTTGAGAGAGTAAATTGATATTTTTAGGCAGCTTGGAATCCCCACACAGTATTTTGTGACATTGCCGTTTTTACTACAATCTGTTGTATGAAGAACTACGACAGACGTAATGATGTTTATATAGGTAGAAGGTAACAGTGCAGATATTGAATCAGAATGCTTTAGTGGTTAAAAAAGCACGGCTCGCTATCGCTTATTAACCAGGACAAGGCTATTTTTATTTGTCGACCATTACGATTTAATTATACCTTAGCTTTAAACCACTGTAATACCTCTACAACATTATGGAATGCAAATAAATATAATAATATGATTTATATGGTAGAAGCAAGCTGTTTCTACAGTTTATTTGCACGAGAAGTTTGACTTTCCACCAGATGAAAAAATTGCAAGGCGAAATCCACCAATAGAGTTCTTTTATGTTAAAATGAAGAGATTCTATTGATCGGTTTTTTCTTGTTGGTTTTTTCTTAACGGTTAATAATTTGTTTTTAATAATAATTGCAGGATATTATTCAGTTCCGTCAGTGTTCTTCCCCGCCGGGCAAAGATTCACGAATGCCCTGTCTGCTGCCGGCATGTACCGTAACTACAGCCTCAACACCGGCATGGACCAAGTAGGGTACCAGTAGCTACAATATACAGCCGTTAATATGGCATATCGATTTATAGAACAACCTCATCTTTATAGAGCGTCGCGTCGTCTCTGTGAATCATACCTACGGGGTAATTGTGTAACAAACACATTTACAATGGCAATGCCTTTCATTTTAACAGTTCAACAACTTTCATTGCGTTAGCAAAGTTAATAAAGTTTAGCAGACGATTTTTTTTTTTGTAGATTGGGCCTGCTCTGGACTTTGATTAGGCCTGATAGAAAGCGATGGATGAGGTCTTAGCAATTTCCATCAAAATATTTTGGTTTGTGATTGAAAGTGTGTTACACAATTCGGGTGCTGTGTGTCGGTCTCCTTCTAAAACTCGATGTGCCATAATCACGCCCAGGTAGTTTAGTTACATGCTTACAATGTTAACTAATTATTAATTCATGAGATATTGATCTACAAAATTTCCTGTGATGGACAATTTGTTATGTAATTCTAATGAAAGAGCCATGTTTCGCATGGAGAGATTAATCTGTACTGACAACCCTACGCCAGATCGGTCTGAAGATCGGTCGGATCTGAAGATAGAACTGACCATGCAGGACAGCTTTAAGGGCAATGTGACACTGTATCAGTATCATTTTGTTCAATTATGTTCCCTGCACTTTTTTGTCAAAAGTTTACTTGTGCAAGTGAGGTGGCGTCAGTGGGTTAAGCCGAGGGAAGACCTAAAGTTTAGATCGTGATTAGATCCATTTCCTTATCTTCTTTGGTTGCATATTAATGTATTCACATATGTAGATTTTCTAAGGTATCAAGAATACATCAATTAAAAGTCTTCAATTGATGTATATTTGACTTTATGAAACGACATAGCTGAAAAGTCGTTAACTTGTTCGTATTCAACTGTAATGAGATATTAAAATAGAAGGTAAAATGTACTTAAATATCCTTCTCAAATGAAGTCTTTAAACTTAAAAGGTCACACAAGTTAACGACTTTGGTCATTTCAGTTTATCATCAATTCATCAAGTTTTTAATATTAAAATTAACCTATTCGTAGCGCACTAGACAACATAGTTTAATGAATACTCAAATTGATTAAAGTGCAGTGCTATAATAACATTAAATGCTAAGTTTATTAACCTAAAGACCTCTCAAAAACTATATAGGAACCTGTTTTGACTTTTGACTCGTAGATTATGTAGTAGATATTAAATAAAATACCATCAGCTCCGACCATTCCAGTGCTGGTAAATGCTTGTAAATAGTATACGTGTGACTTAAGTTGTGCGAGGATGCTAAACGCCGTGCATTAATAGACCACTTAAGGCACACGTAGCGTATACTATTTTTTAGCTCGTGTGACGTAAACCCGCACTTAAGTCACGCTTTACTGTGTAAAAATGTACTTCTTATGTCACAGAAAAGCGTGACTTAAGTGCGGGTTTAGGTCATACAGTGTTATAAAACACTTTTTTTGTTTGTTTGAAATGTATATGTCTTCTTCTTTATCTTTGTAACACCTGTGTCATGTTTGAATATACCTTTAATGATTTGTAGCTTTCTTAAAAATAATGTATATTATTTTATGGATTGGATTTAAAATATTGCAGTAAAAACGCACAAATAAGTGCCACTAAAACAGCGGGAACCAGTGCCACTGAATGAACAAAACTAGTGTCGCTAAAGGACCCCAAACAAGTCTACTGACGTCTGCGGGTAGTCTGCGTGTCGTAAACACAACTTATTGTTGTCGACGCGGGGTCTACGTAGACCCCACTTAGGCCGGCCTAAGTGGGGTCTACGTGGAGTCTATGTGAGGTCTAGTCTATGTGGGCCTAAGGGAGGTCTACGCGGGGTCTACGCGGCCTACGCGGCAAGTAGTTCTCGAGAGTTCATTTAATTTTCGAGTAAACTTTTTGTTCTTTACATAAGCTTCAAATGACATTAGAATATACTTACCTAAAGAAGAAAGTGACATTTACATAGTAAAGTAACTCCAACCGTAACACCATAAAATTGAGTGTAAAAGAGAAAAAATACAACATGCAATGCTATTTTTAAATATACTTTTATGCACATATTTTTTAATAGAATTATGTAACGCACCATATGTTTATAAATAATTTAATAAAACATGTATTTATCCTTTTATGTCTGTTTCATTTTATGGTTTCTTGTTATCGAGAAGGTACTTATAGGGTAATTTAAATGAAATCACCAGCATCGGTATTGACATACCAAAAGAGGTATTTAATTATTCATATTATATAGATTAACATGCATTCAAATTCCATTAACATATTCCATCCGAACTAGGACATGGATGCCACATTCGATAAAAATATCATTTTATTGCAAACTTCTACAAAAAACCTATCAGGGCTTAATAACTTTAATTATAATTAGGATCGTATGGAAGTCCCATAAACCCTCTTGTTAATTTTAAATCCGTCAAAGCAGATTATTAACTACTTATGTTGTGACATGCCATGCCCTTTTATTATTATCTATAGAAGATTCAAGTCACGATAAAACGGTTAACAGGTAAGGGGACTCGTGATCCCGTGACCGAGGTCGCATCCCTTACCGTGACCATCTCATAATGATTATCCATCACTTCCGTATTGAGTACACATTGTATAACTTGTTAGCAACAACAACAACAGCATTTAAATATTAATTTGAGTGTAATATTATACTCTTAACAATTAACAAATATCGAAGTCTTCAAAGGATATACTTAAATAAATTGAATAATATCTAAATTACAAGTAAACTGCGTTCTAAATGAAGTACATAACACCCACTAAATATAATTCAATTAATATTTTAATTCATATGTATGAAAAAGTCGTAATAATTATCTAATTGCGCATTTTATAGACACGTAATTAGTAACATCGTACTTACCTACATCATGGCTATCGATACTAAGGATTCGTGTCAAAATCTAACTACCGGTGCACACTTAGAGAGTAAATTATAGTATACGTATTTATCTAAACGTAACCTAGGTACTATATAGGTATGCCTGTACCGCGGCGCCAACAACGAAGGATAGTTATAAAATATTAACTAATATATCTCAACTAAACGCAGGTATCTATTGTTTTGCTCAAACTTAACGCTTGCTCCTGATACCACTGCCTTAACGTAATGAGTTATTTAACTTACATTTGTATACGCATATAACTATTTTCGTTGTAAAATCTACGATAACAAGTGGGCTTGGTTATAATATTATCTGTTTGTTATATAAAAACGCTTAAAATTTACTAGTATTTAATTTATGAATGTTCTACGAGAGTGTGATTAAGTAAATGAAAATTTAACTACACATTGAAATGTCTACGTTTGATTCGCAATAGCTAAAGAATAGTATAACATTGCTATATAATAGTATAAAGTTTTAAACTTTGAATAGTTATGATAGCACAATGCACTAGCCAAGATGCGCATCCAGTCATTCTGATATGACGTTTCATCACTCTTCGTTGACATCACTTCCATCATTGCTCCATAAAACCATGAAAATGACTTAACATGTAGTTATAAATAGATATAAGTACCCATAGCATATGTTTAATACAATAGTTCATGAAGAAGTAGCACAAATAATATCTATTGATTTGTAGAAACCTACGTGACAAACGAAGCGTGATTCACACATACGAAGACGTACATAATTGTAACAATATATTCTTAATGCTATGAAATACAACTAGTAATAAGGTATAATATATATAAAATGTGGATCAATTCTTGCGTTTAACAATATTGTCTTCAATAGCATTGCTCATATCCCAATTGCCAACAATTTTAGATCTAACAGGACGACAGCGCAGAATGATTTTTCCTTTTCAACGTTTACAAAATGCGTTACTTCCAGAATAGTATTAGATAGTTAAACATTTCATCGAATGTTTTCAATTATTGTTCGATTTCCGGCGTCGATAGTCGATACTCTCAATCATTTCGAAGAAGCGTTACACGTCGTCTTTACATCCCAATCCTAGTATTGCTTTGAATTATTTGTCTTCCATAACAACTATTAATAGAGAATAGTGTTTAATATAAAATGCCCATTTTTATATTGGTCTCGTACGAAGGTGCAGCGAGTGTAGAAGGGAGTCGGAGACAGAGAGAAACACTACTAGTCGCGAGTCGCGAGGCAACGCGCCTCGCGGATACCGAACGGGTTCGATCACAATGCAGCTCAGTTGATTCGTATTTTCATATTTATAATAAACTTATTGTAAAAATCTATAGTTACCATACATTAAACTATGCTTAATATTCTGTTTCATACAAGGATGCATTCAACACACGAGGGATGTTTCCTTCCAATAGATGCAGCTGGCTGGGATTTCCGGTGTTTTAAATCGGCATAAACACATTTGGGTTACAACTTTAGATGCAAATTCTGGACCGGTTGTTTAGTTCGTATATCTTTTGTTTATGTATGTTTGTTTCAGTAGATATTGTACTGAACGTTCAGTTTAAATTCATGGCTATTTATCAACGTATGAGTGCAGCGGGCAACAGACGTGTAGTGAATGCATTATGTTGCCTTTGCCAAATATATGCATGCCTTAATTTGGCTTTTGTCCGCAATTTTGTAAATGCGATTAGGTTTAATGTAAACGTTGTCTTTCATTCGTATCAGTACATCGTCTATTGTATATTTGGATGACATTTTACATGTCACCGAATATTCCGGCGAATGTCTTGCGTAGATTCTTCATGGTGTCCTCGGCGTCTTCAGTCAGGGCTGCACTGAGGGAGCCCTGTCGCGCAAAGCCCCCGCGGCCGGGCGCGGCACCCCCCGGGGGCGCAGGGGCCGGGGGCGCAGTGCTCGCGGTGCTCGGCGCAGCTGACACAGACGACACCGTAGACGACTGAGATGCTGTTGACAGAACATTGTATTAGCTGAGACACTGTGCTGAAAGTATGCTACAAGTTTAGTGTGAGCTCTATCTACTTTCAACCTTAGTTATCGTACCGTGATGCCCCCAAAGATGAGTCCAACGAATGATAGATGGTAATTGCCATGGAATAAGAAGTTTAATTGAAAGTCGATTACTTCACGCCTTTGACGTCTCAGTCGTCTCAGGCTATGTGTGCTAAATGGGCAACAGAAGTCAGTTTGGCCAACGCAGTTTACTCATAGAAAATAGCAGCCCGCCCGTGACAATTCTAAAATGCCGGCGACAGCCGAATTTGCGCTCAAACGCTAATTGCGCGAAAATGAATATTATTAGCACTAGCGTCACTCTCCAGTCCTCTATTTGTCCAGGGTAGGGCTTTTATAAGGTATTGACGGCAGTAATTGATATAATCTGGGGATTATAGAAGTAACTTACCCTGAGAATCACGCCGGGTGAGTGGTGGCGGCGGTGGCTGGGTCGGCTCTGCAGGTATCGGCGGCAGCGGGCGGTCGATGCTGGCGGCAGACGCCAGTGGGGCCGGCGGGGGCACGCTCGGTGGCCCCGGGGCCCCCACCGGGGGCGCACGCTCCTCTGTCGGGGACCCGGCCGCAGAGCTGCCCGATACAGAGCTCCGGGATGTTGTTTTTGTTATACCGGGACGGCAGACCGCCTGAAATTTTTTAACAAAAAATAATTACAACATTACAACACTGGTTCGGTCGTCATAGGGATGACTAGCTTATCTAGGAAATACTATCAGAAAATCTTTATTACTCTGATATCATAAGTGCTCTAGCCGGGAAATCACTTATTAGGGGGAAGCACTTTTCTTAAGTATTACCAACAGTGTGGCTGTATTTCGCGGTTGGTTTGAAGGTCCACTGTAATTCTAGACACATGAGACATGACTTCCAGCTTTGTCTTTAACGATGGCAACACAGTTGCGATGCTTCTGATATTGCAGGTGTTCAAAGGCGGCGGTAACCGCTTCAGATGCTTGAAATAAACTGAGTCGTCGTCAACAATAAATAACAATTACCTGCATACGCTGTAACACCAGTTCAGCAAGATGGCGTCGGTCCTCCTCCTGCGAGTCGCCCATGAAGGATGTGGCGGAGTCGTTGAGCTCGATGATGTGCTCGCGCCCATCCTTGCCAACCACCAACTCCAGCGCACATACTTCCAGACCGCCGAATATCTCACTCACCTGTAATCGACAATTGAGATGGTAGTTAAGCAAAATCTAGTTAGGTGCTCATAAAATCTGCGGGTGAGTTGAGATTTGGTAAAGCAAGTAGGATTTGAATTCCAGAATATACCAGTGTCACTTAGGCTCACTCCTCATCACCTCCTCTTATAGCCAATACAATAACTTTCCTTTCTTCAGGCAGGTTAGTATTTACAGGTGCAAGAAACTGTACACCTGCCCTTGTATTCATTGACCCCTAGATAAGCGTGACAGTATTTAATTAATTGAAATCATGTGCTAATATTATGCAGTGTTTCTTTCCAAGCGATTTAAATAAATACCAATAATTAATCAATTAATAGCTTAACAAGGAATAAATAAAATAAACTTAGTTTCCGCGTGCGAACTAATATAAATTGAAAGTCCATTCCCGAGACTGGTTTTCAAACGATTCTTAGGGCTGATTTTTCCAACGCCAGATAACTTTTATTCGAGGAATAAAATTGACTTTTGACAATTTTTGTATGAAATAACTGTCAAAATTTCAAAATTATTCCTCGAATAAAGTTATCAGATAATTGAAAAATCAGCCCTTATTTACGTTAATTAGTACCCGTGGTTCTCTTCAAGTTAAATGAAGAATAAAATAACTTCGTTAGAAAATTCAACATCCTAGGTTTCGATCGTAATAATTTTTAATCCAATAAAAGTTGTCCTTCAAAAGATTCAATCAAAAAACGGATAAACCAGATACGAACCTCGTCGATCCACATCTTGTATCTATCGTTCATGCCGATAGCTTCGAGCATAGCGGATCCTTGATTGGTTTTCCAATTTCCCGATATAGATTTGCGCCTGCAAAATATTTCAGGATTATTTATAGACTATATAGGCTGGTCGGACACCAAGTGTGATATCACACGGACACACGTAGTACCATTCTTAAATCTGTTTTACGTAATTGTGTGTTTGCCAACATTGAGAACGCCTGCAACATTTTGTTTGTAATCAGAACTGCAGACTACTTTGATCTTTCTCGTAGGCGCCAGACTATTGCCGATTAAAAATAGTATAATGATACTTACATGAAAGCTTTGTAGTTAGTGCCGATTTTTTGTATATGGATGTCGTATTTCGCATCGATGTAAGGCTCCACCGTGCAGTAGGTCCCCAGCATGGCTACGACCCCGGCGATGTCCTAGAAAATCATATAATATAAACCTGTTACCTACTACGATGAATCACTATAAATTCTGTTACTCATCCCTTAAATATTTTACCTTATAGTACTTTTCTTAGTAAAAACAGGATGAGGTTCGTGAGATGCCTAACAATTCATTACTCCATTATTTAACTGAAAGAGTGATGAGCATCGTTACCTGGAAGTCAGACACCGCGTCCACTTTCACCTTGGCGACGCCGCTGTGCGCGTGCCCTATCTTGATCACCACCGGGAACCTGGGCGCCGTGACCTGCGACAATCATATGCGGCCGTTACGTCATTATCGTGATCACTGAGCACAGCCGACAGTTCCCTGATCTCACAAGACCTTTATGTGATTCCATTGTTGCATTTGTTGCAGAAAGTATCCAAGAATAATACCTTAGCCTACAATATTTTCTCTTGCAGCAATACCTTTACCGCGCGAGATACAAATCTTGGAAATATTCAAACAATCAATAAGTTACGAAGTATTATTTATTCCGTGGTTGCTAGATTACTCAACTAACGCGCAAATCTCTCTGGGATCATTAATTTGATTTATGTCATGATTATTTTATGTTGACATGAATTATCGTTCGATTTGGTTTGCAATGAAGCACATTTCATGGCTAACGTTGAATTTGGCGAATTTCCCGAATTACGAAAACGATTTTTTGGAAAATTCCACACAGCGCATTCGTGAAAACAAAGCTCTATTTATAAGGGCGTATTGTGTAAGTCATGAATGTAATTATAGGTTTGTTATGAGTAAATCATATGCAACGTGTGCTGCTAGCGTTTCATAACCTTCAGCTAATTTTATGGAACCGATAATAATCTTAATAGCTTCGAAGCACGGAACGATCATCTATGTATTGTCACCGGTTAGATCATATCGTGTCTGTTAATCTGCAGCCGTTATTACAGTGAAAGCCAGCTCTACGGACGAAGTCAAACAAAATAAAAACAAAAAATATTGTGTCCCCAGACGGTCTCGCTGGAAAAATAATTTCCTTTTTAACGTTACTCTATTATTATGTTACGTCGGCCGATATTTATTTTATTGAAACAACGTTTTTCTTAGAAATACAATAGTGTTTGTAGGATAAATTGAATTTTACGTTATTGCAAACACTAACCAGCTATGTGTAATTTCTGGTTATATTGCTGCCTGTGCCTACCAAATAAGAAATGAATGTGTCTACTTTTATTATTACCACTTCACATTTTCTGTTGAGGGCATTTATAAATAGAGTTTATGGAAATTAATATTGGATATTATTGCTACATTTCAGGCGTATTTAACAATAATGGATTGAAATGCAATTGTGTATTAAGTAGGTTGGTGGCTCGCGATCGCGCTGAGAAGGTAATGGTGCCTCCAAGCATTGACTTTGTCGATCAAATTTGAGATAGGTACCTTCCATTTTGTTGATTCATAATTACTATGATCATACTGTACTGTTGACAATCAATCACCTAAAGGTTCTTAGGTATTATTCATGAAGTGATCGGTTTAATTGTTTTAAAAATGAGGAAATAACACCAAGACCAGTTATTATTCAGATTGAATATATTAAATGTAATAACTCTGCCCACCCCAGCAGTATAATTCATACTGGCAGATTGGAATAAATTGGTACTTGGCACTGCTTCAATATATAATCGTTTTCTATCTCGTGCAATTTTGATACTAAGCAATCCTTTTTTGTATTTTTTCATTTATCTTGCTAGTGGTCAACGCTACGTAGAAAGCTTTACAAGACAATTAATTAGATATTTAGAATAACAAGAACAAGTAGGTAATTCGATCTGCAAATACATAGGTTCGGCAATAGTGGACAGTGGTAATAACTAGAGACTTGTGGTTAGTAACTTAGAAATGGTGTTGGTTACTTAGTATCAACAAAAACCACATACAGCGTTACCTATAGAAAATATTATATTAATAGCGTATGACTTCAGTTTTTGCTTAGGTATCGAAGTTTATGTCGATGTGGCCCACTGCGATTTTCTACTAATTGAAAGACAACAATGACGCGAACCACTCATTAAAAGTGGATGGCTAATATTTGGTATCAATTATAGCCTAGTAGTCGATAAAGTCGTCCATTTTTTGAAGTTCTTGAAGCGTTAAGTAAATAGGCTCTATTATTGCGTTAAACGACTGTTAGCCGTCGATGCTCATTCAATATTACGTAGTCTATAAATGTTTGGTGTTCTATGTATATCCTAATCATAAGAAAGGTCTGCATTTCATCTCGGGTTAGTATTAATGTGGTGTCAATCACAGTTAGTGCAGGCGGATGGCGCGCGGCTGATGTGGCTGCGGCGTCGCCGTGGGCGGCAGCATCAAGTGTTTGTGTTCGCTGTTCGCTCCAACAACACGCACTTCCTTCTCTGTATCGATGACGCACGTCTCCGTAAAGAATTCTCTTGTATAATACTATTTAAGGACAGTCACCAACATAGCCTCGTGACATTCACGCATAATTTTAGGGATTCCACGTTTTGATTGTATATCCGTTCGCTTTATTTGCGTTCTTTAGTCAGAACATTGTGGCTATATGCAAATATGGTAATGAAAACACGCGTTGTTACAGATTTGTTCTATGAACATGTTTACTCGATGATAGTGTAAATGACTATAGTTCTATGACGATCTATGAGCAATTTTTCTAGTTTGGGCATAAATAATGCTGTGATTGTATGTCCGTTCGTTCTATTTGCATTGTTCCCTTAGTCAGGGTCCTATTGTGGTTATATGGTAATTAAAACAAGCTTGAAGCTTTACAGATTTGTCCGAAATGGTATGTTTGCTTGATGGTAGCGTAAGTAAATGACTATTATAGCTTCCATTTTAAGAGCAATCTTCCTAGGTTAGGGATAAATATTGCGTTGATTGCATTTATGTTCGGTACATGCGTCGGTCCATTACTAGTGTATTTTAATCAGTTTATTGTGGCCTAATGCAAATAGGTAAAGAAAACAACCATTGTTTGTTACACATGAGTAATTGTTCTGAAAGACATAAGTATGTATTTGCTTGATGATAGCGTAAATAAATAATAATTATTGTTCTTTGACGTTCTTTCAGTAACCTTCCACTGCAAAAGACCTTGGTGTGTATCCTAGTAATTGAATTCCTTGGCGCTACTGTTGACTGACATTCATTTAAGCGGCATCACTTTATCTGTGAGCTATCTGCTGATCAATCTAGCTGATAGTGAAGTGGCGACTGTGGAAGCATTCAATTCAAATATCGGTATATGGTCGCTGACAATAGTTCTTAATGATCATAAACAGGCGAGAAATAATATCGCACGCGCGGTCCTCCATGGTGTATTTATTGTCCGCAAAGGACAAGACAATAATAATTGTCATTTATCACTGTAATTGCCGCCTTTGAAGTTTGATGTTATCTTGCCGCCTTGTATGAATGCGATCATAAATCAGTTCTATGTGATCGGTGCTACATCAACGAAATTGAATGGCTGGCTCTGTCATCTGTACCTGTATTCCTGTAATAAATCCGGCAATGGTATCATCGAGATCAATCAGGCAGGACATGCTTTTGAATTTAAACCGACTCGAAGACAATCGAAATTGTTTGCGACCACGCCTTCAGTTTCTGTATGAAATTGATTGATCATTTTATCCTGTAAATCATAATCGCGCAAATAAAACGCGTGCAATCATTACCTGTATTTAAGAGGCTCGTGAAGGAATATTACTTGTTGTTGTGATCTTACCTCTCGTAGCTGTAATAATATGTAGTCGTCATTTTAGTTTGTTGCATGTATATTAGATTAAGCAGTATGTATTTAAGTATCTATTATAAAGCATTTATATATATCAATGTGGCTTTTATAGTGTGTTGTATCTATAATTATTTTGCAACAATGACAACCCCCTTTTTGTCCACGCGTTCACTGTCCATTCCAAGGTTGCCTGGAAGAGATCGCAGAAAGCGATACGGCCGCCCATTGTATGTTTTGTAGTGGTCAATGTATTTTCTTTTTTTCGGGCTGAAATGGAGATTTCGGGATGATGATGATATATTTTCTGGTGTTCATAAAGTAGATATATATAAATAAATAAATAAACATTAGACCTCAAAGTCTGCGTTTAGTTAACCTGGAGGTAAATAGTCTATCGTTTTGCATAAATGTTCGTTCATACACTTGGCAATTTACACAATAATTATATGATTTTGATCTGTATTGCCGTAGTTGACCTCACTCAAGGTGAGGGATGTGCTCATCGACTGTAATACGTCGGCGATCATTATCACTTCAGTGCAGCTTACATTTTCTAATGTACCGACATGTGTGTAATAGGTGCTAATTACACAAAAAACACACGGCGCCAGTCACTACTTCAAAATCAAGTGCTTTTTATGATCATCGTGCTTTTATCCGAGTTCATGGTTAAGAACTAGGTGAGATCATGAAGCTGTTTTTGATCTTTGTACTATCTTTTATTATACTGTAAGTCAGGTAAAAAGGCGCTGTGTAGCAGAGAATTAGAATGTCATAGCACTATTTTGTTTTCAACCTTACTGAAGTCTGTCAGAGTAATAGAAATACCTAACCTGCGGCCCCGACTTACGGGTTGTAGGTCGGGTTCGAACCCAGGCAGGCACTTTACTTTGTGTTAATAATTTCATTACCACGTTCTCTCAAAACGGTGAAGGAAAACATCGTGAGGAAACCGGCATGTCCTAGAACCAAACATTCGAAGACATGTGACATCTGCCAACCCCCATTGGGCCCACGTGGTAGATTACAACCCACTACCTCTCGAAGAGAGGAGGCCTGTGTCCCAGCAGTGGGAACATTATAGGCTCAATATGTTAGCTGGGATAATTGTTATCGTAGAAGTAAAACTGCACTCGCAATAGAAAAGTTTCACATGCTTCCCTACCTCTAATCTATTAACTTGCAACATTGTCTCCAACTTTGCTTAGTTATTCTTAGAATCTCTGGATGCTCATGCTTTTTGTCATTCGTCAACTTACAGCAATGTGTAAAACCATTAAATAATCATTTAATTTATTCTATGGTGGGACCTTAGCTTACGATAGTAACTGATAAAATGTATAAAGAAGTCTCTAAACTGTTATAACAACTGTGTAACAACACATGCCAATGTTTGTTATTATGGTAACTTATAAAACATTAGAGCTCTTAAAATTATACGCACTTGACTGTTAATCAATAATGACCATTGTTTGAAAAGTGAATATTATTAAATTAGATTGTGTGCGTATGTAAATATTTCTACGAAGGATTTTCTGAGTGTTACCTATATGTAAGTAATAACAGTAGGTGCAATGTATATGGAAAGTCTTTGTTATTTGAGTAGGTATGTCAACAGTCATCGACGCTTTAGAGGTATGAGGAACAGGGTGTAAAGTTCACTCATCCTCCATAGAAAAGGGAGGATCCTCCGACCAGACGGGTGTTGTGTCTGGCGGGCAATTGCCCAACGATTGATGTTGGGAAATTGTATCTATGCTAATTGCGCGATAAACTCTGCTTGCGAGATGCAGGATTTGCGTGAGGTCAGTATGACGCGTTGTTCGCATGTGGCGTTGTAGATACCGCTACATCACTCCCCTCCGGAGACCGGAGGTCGATAGTGGGCTGAGTTTTGTATCTTGCGGTGCTTGCCAGGCCAGCTGAGGTTCCAGTGAGTCGGAACCGGTTGCCGCATAGTTCACGGTGAGTCGGAACTGTCTGCGGAGATGTCCCCAGTGAGTCGGGGTGGCCCTGTGTTATACTCCAGTGCGTCGGATGTCGTACAGCGCCAGGTTGAGGCTGGCTGCTGCGTCGACCAGGAGAAGGTGCTCTGCTTGTTCACCGGCCGAAAGTGCAGTGTGCTGTGCCAAGGTTGCTGATGAGGCTGAGGGTGATGACCAGGAATGCACGGACGCTGCATGCTGGTGGTCAGGAACCCGTTGAAGCCGTGGGTGCTGGCTGGCTGGGTGACTCGCCGCTAAAGCTTGCAGGAGTGATAATGACGTCACGCTGAAGTAGGTGCACGAAGGCTGCGCTGACGTTCACACTCGGGGTCACCAGTTTAGAGGTATGAGGAACAGGGTGTAAAGTTCACTCATTCTCCATAGAAAAGGGAGCATCCTCCGACCAGACGGGTGTTGTGTCTGGCGGGCAATTGCCCAACGATTGATGTTGGAAAATTGTATCTATGCTAATTGCGCGGTAAACTCTGCTTGCGAGATGCAGGATTTGCGTGACGTCAGTATGACGCGTTGTTCGCATGTGGCGTTGTAGATACCGCTACAACGCCAATGAGTTTGTAACTTTGTAAGTTTAATAAAGCATCGAATGGAAATTATTAAGTCAACAGGAAATCGTAATAGCAATAATTAATAGGACATAGTTCAATTAAATTAAGTATCATTTTCCTGACCTGCCTAGTGCCTACATTATTAATGCATTACGCATTTTATTAACTGGAAAACTAAGATAACAAATTTTATCTTTATTTCTATTGCAAGCCTAGCCTAGAAAAGGCTAGGCTGGCAATATGCGGAGGGATCAGCTCTACATTCAATATGAACTTGTAAGAGGGAATATTGTTTCTGCAATAAACATGCCTTTGAAAGGGATTACATATAAGGATTATGGTGATGACCACAATACTTACAATTATTTAATGATTATATCATTTGCATTCTGATTAATGATGATGACCCTTTCAGACGTGATTCTTGTGATATCTTCTACCCTTAATAGCAAAAATCTGTTCATTAAAAATCTTCAGATATTTTAATATATCAGTTTAATGTATTTTAATAATATTATAGAATGCAATACGGCCTTGTCCCGGTATTCTAACAAAATATGTAGGTAACAAAAATCTAAAATTGTCATAATAGCCAATCGTAAAACATTGATGAGTCATAACTCATAACGTTTTCTGATATTGACGCGAAAGCTATTGGAACGGAAACGAGTCGAATGGAAACGATTGGAGCACCAATGGTGACGGTAATCGACTTAAATCCCAGATTAATAGGCGCTAGTCACCTGCCTGATGCGTCAGTGATGCTATAAAAGTGCCTTAACGTTGCTGAAATAAAACGCAAACAATAAACGCGAACTATATAATAGCTATTAATAGGAAACGGCACTAGTTCAAAACTAAAAGGCCCTATGTAAGTTCACCATTACCGCCCCTATCCTGATGGATAATATCTTGTAATGTCGTAAAACAATCACTTAGTTAAGGAAGTTTATTATGAAGGGCAACTATCGTAAATTGGATCGAAACTTATGTAAGTACTTAGATTTAACTCTTACTACTACTACATAAGAGTTCCTGATATCGTGCGTTCCTTACAACCCAAATTTAACTTTAACATAAAACGGCAATTGGCCAATTATACACACACATTGGCCAAATAAAAGATACAAGATATGTGTCTACATAATATCTTTACACAGCAGTCATACGCTCATCTCTCAATACTCCAGACGTTCTTAAAAGAACTTTTCCATTCGAGAGATCCAGAGATCTTTAACTGCCCCACTTCCTACTTGAGTTCTTTTGTAACTACTACACAAGGATCCACGAAGGTACACAAGGAGAAGGAAACATTGCGGCAAGTTGTCTCGACCTACTTTGATAAGAGATAGCTCGTGTCTACAAACTAGCGTACTACACGCATCGAGAACTATTGAGCCCTTTGATAAATTGCACGTAATTAACTAGGTAAGTGTTGCAAGGCGTTAAGTAGAACTCCGTGAGAATCCAGGTGGCCTCTTTAAGTCTTCTTTCCGGTGTAGATAGTTAAAAATAGAAAGGGATTTTTATCATTGGGATGGGTAAGTAGTGTAATCCTGAAGTGCGACGAAGCTGGTGATACCTACATATATTCCATTGCCAAAAACAAATACATACATACATACCCAGCCTATAATGTTCCGAATTTTGGGACACAGATCTCCTCTCAATGAAAGAGTGTAGGCCTTAACCCACCATTCGTGCCCAGTGCGGGTTGGTAGATGTCACATACCTTCGATTTTTTTGGCTTTAAGACATGCCGGTTTCCTCACAATGTTTTCCTTCACCGTTTTGAGAGCAGTCGTGATGAAATAATTTACACAAAGTAAACCGCCTCTCTGGGTTCGAACCTACGATCTACATACAACTCGTAAGTTGCGGCCGTTACTACGGGACCACCGCTGCTCTTCCAAAAACGGATGCCACTGAATCCCTAATAAAGAACGCTACCGCAAATAACTCCAGCCCGAAATAACGCTAACCTGAATCACTTAATCCCTAATAGACGTCATACATAAATGTGTAGGTAGGTACAGGAATTTTGTACAGGTTTAGACATTCAAGTTGGATTATTGCGGCCTTTTTTATGTAACTATGACACGATGCCGATGATTTGATTGCACCTGACCGTATCTATCAAAATCTTTCCGCCTGATTTGAATTTTAATTTTCGAGAAAGGTCTGTGCGATGGTCAAAAGTATATTTACATGGTTCGATGGAATTTGTTATTGATTAAGTGTAGGCAGAAATGTTCACAATGTAGCTTTTGGTTACCTGTCCGTACTCCCACCGATGGATGATTTAATTTTTACGTTAAAAAGTTTCAGAGTAACAACCAAATTGTATTGTGGTTCACGTTTAAAAACTTTTTCGTTCCATGTTCTAAAATTGGATTTAGCTCGTATGTATATTATTTAGACACGTCGTAAATTGCAAATCCCTAGACAATGATCCTGTTTGTTCCATTGTTTATCTATAATCACCCGACCTATGACAACTATGGCTCGTATTATCTATATTCTAAAGACTGGCCTTACCTAATCTATCCATATATGTAAGTGTATGCAGAATCAAAATTTACACTACTGCATTAATACGATGTTGTAACAGAAGTTGTATCTAAGCATTGTCTTTGAAGATCACGCCAGATCGGTATTCGATCACAATTGCGTATTTCCGATGGCCCTCCTTCTCGGGAAAGCGAACAATAGCTACGTTATGTTGCTCTTTTATCTCCAGATGTTTATACGACGTATCTAGACAACACAGAATTACATGAAAGTGTCAATATTTTGCTCAATTTAGTACCAGAAACTTCCGTCCGGTAAGACTGTGGCACACGAACAGATATAAAGCATTGTTTTGCCAAAGATATGAATAGCGAGGTCGTGTATACCGTCAACATTGCACCTCAGTGTTACCTCTTTACGGGTAGGTAAGTGTCACTGTTGCTGATGTAGATACATATTTAAGTTATGTGCATTGCTATCTGAGAACTCGGCGGAACGTTCTGTAAATCCACTTATTTTATAGACGTCTGAGAGATCAAAGTAAACTGCAAAGTTTGCAGAGCTGACAACTGAATTTGTTTGCTCGCCTTCCTACAAGTTGGAAGCGCTGTTGGTGAATTTTGATTTAATTCGAGATCAAGTGTACTTTTTTCTTTTCCATGGATTTCAAAAGCATCTACGAAGAAAATATATAAGATGTAGTAAAAAACTGTTTGTCCCTTCGTTCCTTAAAAATGCTTTATTTTGTTGGAAAATAATGATGAATGAATTTGTACTGTTTTCAACTTCGCTTCGTTCTATTATCACGCACGCTGCTCGCGCGCTGTTTCGTGTTATTATTATTTTATTTGTTCTTATAATATTATTACTGGAGTTAGAAACTAAATGAAGAGGAAAGCTTTTACACGTACACGCAACATCAACACCGTGCTCATATGTACTTTCAAAAACGCCCACGCTCGCACGTTCACATACACACCCTTACACACACACACGCACAACACGATATAATTTAAGCATAAATAAATTATAGTTTTGATATTTTTTCATACTTTTCAATTCTGTTATTGTATTTTTATTTCATTTTTATTATTTTTTTAAAATTTTGTTTACTTCTTTTAAAATTGTATTTTGTTGCACACAGGGTTGTCTATTCCTATGTTGACATTTAGTACCTAAGCCAAATAAAATGGGAGAGGGCGCTGACTCCTGACATACAGGTACACCTAGTTCAGGGGTCAGAGGCTTCAAACAATTTTTTGTAAACTGCTATGTCAATAAAGAATTATTATTATTATTATTATGTTCCTGTGATAAGAGCCTTAATCATCTGTTACATTATTTTATTAAGTGTTGTCAAAGAAGGGACAGAGGAATAAATCTTTATTAGACCTGACTCAACCCGTACTTTAGCTACCTGTGCCTCCTTTTACGGGCATACGCATTAACACAGCTGTTAAAATAATGGCTATCTTAATCATTTATTTATTGATTCTGTGTACTACAATTATATAATTTCAATATAATGACATAATCATCACGCTTATATAAAATTTATGACAAGAAGCCTTAGGGTTTACCGAACAACTTAATATTTGCGTTAATAGCCTGAATTATGTCTCTTGTTGGAATATTGCGCTTATCGATATCTACTCAAATAGAGGTATATCGTATAAGGGACGTTCACCAACTATATAAGGAAAATATGGACAGAGTAATAGAACAACTTTCTATAAGCAACTTTTTAATTAAGCTTGTTTCCTTCCTGCTCCGCCCAAACTTATTAGTACAATCATTTACTCTGTTTATGTAGAGTCGAGAAATTTCCTCTCCATTACCAGTAAATAGTCTTTATATCAGAGGAACTTATGCAATGCTATCTCTTCCAGTAATTCCGGCTCGGGTTTAAATCCTAACGATATTATTACGCAGAAGTATGTCAGGAATTCTGCGTTTCCAAGTAATGATTTTCACACATGGCTCGGTAGAGACAAATATTTACAAGTTACAACTGTGACTATAACGCATACAGTTCTAGCTCGGTCCGCACAGTGCGCCGGCACATAACATGAACCTGCTGAAGCAGATCGCCACTCGAGCCCGTATTGTTTACATTACTCGCATAGCATGGTGATGTCACGAGCGAAACCTAATTCTGATGAATCATGAGCTTTTTACAGGCGATGCACCGATAAGCGCGTTACGTGCATGTGTGATATCACGTCGTGTCGGCCGACATCGCGGACCCACGTGTTGGTGAAGTTATTGATGGCATCAGTGGGCGCATAATAACTGGTCCGAGTCAACCGAACGTTCAGTTACTGATTGTCCGTTACGGGGAGCGCGTGTCGCCTGCGATTCCGAGCCGGTGCGCGAGAGCATACACGACACATCCATATTTATTGACACTTACCAATTTGTTTGAACATCGATTTGACAGGGACCAGTGTGTCTTTGGCAGTGTATGTGCTTCCTCATTGGATGAGTTGACCTGATCAGCTGAATCGAAAACCCTACGAGTGCAGGTGCATTTGTTTACATATTTAATTTTGCTGATTTGTTTTTGCTTTCTTCAAGGAAAATGTGCTGTTTTGTTCTACAACATTCGTTTGTCTCAAGGTACAAGATGCAAGAATACTAGGTCAGACGTGTCTTGTTGCATTTTATGTTTTGTTATAGCAATAACATATGCAATCTTATTTAAATGAAATGCGCTATGAGCACCTAATTATTACCTTCAGATAACCGCTGTGTATTGTGAAGCAATGATGAATTTTATATTTAGTGGTGTTTAACTATGCAGAATGCACGACGCTACATGTGCTTAAGAGTTTGAAAGTCCTTTATTATTTATTTATTAGGCTTTTCAGCAATGATGTACTCCCTCTGTTACTTTATAATTTTTACATTGCAAACTTAAGTCTAAGTGCCTCATCGGTTACAGAAAAGCACAGCATGCGCTACATTATGCGCAGATAATAACACAATTAATTAAATTAAACAAGTAATACATACATAGTGAAATAATAAAAATAAATTATTAAAAGCTAAATTGATTATATATTATGTACGGATATCGTTTGTGACAATAACAATCGCAACGAGTCGACATTCGTAGCACATGCATAATTACCGTAGTATTACATATTATATAATGTGTCATATTTCACTTGACAGTCGTTTCACAACAGAAAGGAATGCAGAATTTTAAAATATGCGGTACTATCACAATCTGTTCCTAATTACACAATTGAATGTATGTGCATTTGAGAGTTGGCACCGTTTCGAGTCTGCAACCTATCATAAAATCATAACGTAGTACATATATAAATGGATATTTACGAGACAAAAGTTAGACTGCTAGAGCATAGGTTTATGTCGCGAGCTAAAGTATTAATCAGCTGCTTATCCAAATGTTTCAAGGTTTGTTTACATCCGCAGTTTTAAGACTACGAAAAAATGCGACCTAGAGATTTAATTCCCCTTCAAATGTTCAAATAAGCGATAACAATCTAATTAAGAATGTAACATTATCAACGTTAGTGTTTGCACAGTTGTAGTTAGTATATGTTACTTGTGAAGTACGTGATCCATTTTGTAAACATCGTTAGCGTTTGGTTAACGTCCTCGACTACCTACTGTAGTACTGAGGACTGTAGAGTGCAGGTACTCACATGTTAAGAAACACTATTCTATACAAACAGGTGATTTTCATGGAATCTGTGTTACATGCTATTATGCACACTCGATCTGAATGCCATACTGCGCCTTATCAATAGGCATACAACAGGCATATATTATATTATGTTGCTAGTGTTATTATTCAGAATAATAAAATTATTTCCTAAATCTGTTTTTTATGGTAATATATAAAATTGTTTAAACGATCTGCGCAGCTAAAACAATATGAGCTAAAACAGTATGAGAATATTTATAATATCTCTAAAATATTGTATTACGCATTTGTAGCTTTGCAAAACCAATAAAATTCATTCAAAAGAATATTGTTTTATCTTATTTTACAACATGACATCAGCGAAGGGAAGCCAAGTATCCTAAACTTTATAGAGTTCCAACTTCTAAACAGCATCATTACGTTATGAAAAGACATCGTTAACTTCCATGTAGAGAATACTGTCAATAGTAAAACGTAATGTTGACATTGATTTCTATGTTAACATAATTTATAAGGCATCGTGAGACGCCAGAGTTATATTTATAGCACTATTAAGTACCTATAGTGCTCAATTGCAACAATAAGCGGGTCGGGTGCAGAACCCAGGGAGCTGGGCGATGTAGTGGCACCGGCAGCACAGGAGGAAGTGTGTCGTTAGTCGATTGTAGTGCCAGGAGCCACTCTGCTCTATTGATTAATTCAAATGATTTTATTACATAATGGCCATTTGGAGCGAATTGGTTGACTAGGCGTTTAGATCATCGTAGCCTGTTTTGGTTCGTTGTGTTCACAATGTTTTTTTTGTTTCCGTCTCCTGACCCTTATTTAAAAAGGTACTACTGCAACCAGTCCACATTATTACGCCTCTATAAATAACACAATAATGTTTCTGTTATATAAGTTTCGATAAATTCATATCGCATTTTATGAGTACCGTAACATAGCAGCGCGTATAATCCATTGCCACAAATCATGTTTTATTAGAAATTTCCAGAAGGTCTAGTCACAGGGCCTGTCAGGCCGTAACCCCTGCACGTTGACCCTGCTCACGGAAGATGTTAATCATGAGCCCCGCTTCAGGATGTAACGTAATATAACTCTCTACGACTATGATGGCACCTATAATATTTTATTCCCATAACAATATTAAGGATGGCTCTAAGCCTAATTAGTCATTAAAACCTGTAATTCATTGAGCATTTGTTCAACATTATTCATTCACGGTCACAAGACGCACGATTAATTGGGATTAAATCATAGCGACGTGTGGTTAATTTATCAAACCATAATAATATTATTATTATTGTTTAATTCATCAAATTTGTATAATATTTTTGCGGTTAGATGACTAATACATAGGATAGTATTTTCAGCGGATTATTACAATAATAAACAACATCGGTAAAAGTCTCTAACTTGATAGGTTCAAAGGTCATGGTTAAGTGGCTGAAGTACCTAGTTAGTGAGATCAAGTTCAATCATAGCGGCATGTAAGTAAACAGAAGCAGCACTAAACTAGGTATATTGTTTTCTGCAATTGCAGTTAATAATTTCAATCAAAAGCGGCGTTTACAGTTGAAACTAAATTCTTGACTATAAATAATCTCGTAGTTGACAATAAAGCAAGGTCAAATGGGTATAATATGTGCCGAGTACCCACATGCCGCCTGCGCTTATTACACAGTGCACTATATTAATTGTCGCGCTGGATCGAACATACTTATGCAGTTCGCCGCGCAATATCCAGCCCTGCCTCGTTGACCCAGTGTCGCAGCTCACGGGCCAAGTTCAAACACGACTCGAGATTGAGAACCAGCCGACGATTCTTGTCTATGCAATGTTGCAACTAACGTGAAAGCTAGTAAGAGCTTTAAGTGGAAACGATAAGAAAAATGCGCCACGAATTGAATTAGAAGCCAATAAAACTGTTATCTTAATTTAAAATGCCGCGAGCCGTTCCTCTTTATTGATCGAGTTCACTAACATAAACCCACTAGAAGAATTGATATAAATTAAACAGAAAACGCCAAATGAATATGCTTGTAATATTTTACGGGACCTGTTTTAGGAATCTTCGAGATAGTGTAGGAAATGTGAATAGTGTGGAGTGTGAGCGCGCGTAGGTCGCCGCGACCGCAAGTGAGCTGTAAGCTCACGTTACATTGCGAAGGAATGAAAACAATGAGCCCATCCATTGAATGCAGGTGACAAAAGCGGTTGTGTAGCAAGCTTTTCAACGGTGAACCACCTATACAAATACCCAATAATAAGTATGCGCAGCACAACCCACAACAGACTGCGACACATAAGTACCATAGCAAGGACAGCAAAAGATTAATGACTGAAGAAACCCAGGAAGAGTTACGTAATGTGAAAGATTGCGAGTGAGTGAAAGCCAAGGCGAATGTGAATATGATTGAAGGTTTATTTACAGACGGAGCGAATCTCGATCTATCTGTAAGAATTGTATGTACAAACAGACAATCTGGTACCTCATACTCTCATCTAAAACATTGGTTATCCATAACAATCACGCAAAATGATTAAAAAATTAAGTGATTGCGTCAGAATTCACAATTTACAGACACCGACTAAAGAGTGTCCATTAGTCTATTACGTGTTGCTAACTGGGACATGCGCCATTTCAGCAAATTATAATTGCGAATGCTTGTAAATGTCGTTCACATTTCACCAACATCGGCATAACTGTACGTTACATGTGTCATTTTCGTAGAAAGATGATGAATATATTCATTGCATTCGGATTTCTTTTAAGTGAGGCACTTTCTCACGATAACATTTCCCTCGAGGGCACGGGTCATCTCTAGCGTTTATCAGTAGAGGCCGACAATTGTCCCCGCCCACGTAAGCCGACGATTTATATGTAATCCTGGACGTGAGGCGCCAGTAAATGCACGCCAGACTTTCATTTTTCCGATTTCTGATTCCTTTATTAATCTAATACCCGGTCATATGGCTTGATTTATTTAATATGTCTATATATCTAGATTAAATTCCTTTGGGTTCTCCGTTCTACTAGTTTTCGATTTGAGCGAAGCATTCGACTGTGTAAGTAACTTATCCTGGCTGAGTTGCATCAAATGAGATTCTATAAGCATATAAAGCCCAGTAGGAAGTAACAATGTTAGCAAACAAGCTAGAGTGTATTGCTCATAAATACACGTAAGCAGCATGTATGCTGGTCAGATCGTGATAAGTATTCAATTTATAATATTGTGATATGGCGTACGAAGTGCTCGGCCGCGGCCGGTGGTTGGCGCCTCGTCGCGGTAACGGTAATACAAGATGCCTAGCTTAAGCTCACCCCAGACCGTCTCTGACACTTCCCTTATATTCGGATCATCTGATAGTAACGACACAACTGATATTTACTGGGTGGTCCTTACCTGACAGATCAAAAAACATTTAAATGCAGGATATAAGGAATTATAGATGAATAAGTCGACGAGATAGATATTAATCACACTTAGATGCGTGAGAAATATTGATTTATTTTCATTCATTCAGTTAACTTATACGGCGTCAAATATAATTTCTACTACAGGTAACAGTTTATATTTGCCTCGAATTGCTTTATTTATTGCCTGGAATGAAATTTAATATTAGCGAATCCACTTTTCATAAAATATGTATTTTAACGAGCTTCTTATTTTATAGCGCAACTGAAACAGTTTCACCGTTGCTTTCATGAAGTGAAAATTTATTTTAATGAAAATTATGCAAATCTGTAAAGACGAGTGTATCAGAAAACTATCGTTTCTGGTTATGTTGACACTTGGTGTGAAACTGAATTAGTTTCGCGTCGCAATCGGAAACGCGCGGTATTTAGGCGACGACGACGGCGCTCGCGCTGGTGCACGATCTGTGTTGCACGAATGTGTACGTACATAATATGGTATGCGTCTTTCTTTATTGATATGACCTAATAATATTGTATAAGTAAGTATTCAAATTAAGGGTCACGATAATTACAAAAAAAAACAAACGTAATTCTCCAATTCTTCTAGCACTGTTCCTACATGCATAACTGAAAAAAAAGTGTACATTTCAAATATTTGTAAGGAAATGTATCCAATCCGTGAAATGAGCGTAAATAATAAAAAGCATTCCTAAGTATAAAGTAGAAACTAGTCGATGGGAATATAATAGCTGATGGATGAACGTCGAGTTCCGTTCCGTTCATTTCAAAACGTAATATGAGCATGGAGATTAGAATAGCAATAAAAGCAGTATTCAGCTTAATACAAACAACGTTTCCTTTAATAATAAGATAGCGAACAATGTACGGTGAGAATTTATAAAAGCTTACAAAGAATTTAATGAAACCGTCAGGGAATCAGTTTGGTAATAAAACGTCAGCCTGTTTCGGTGCTGTAATAATAACAAATTCAGGGCAATGAAGCTGACGGCAGCGAAACAAAATTTATTATAACGAATATTACTTTTATCAACGCACAGCAGAACACCAAAGTTAATAAAACTATTAGTTTTACGATCCAATATCCGAAGTTCTACTAATGAGAAGTAAAATAAATGAGAAAATTTTGTGAAAAGCGTTGTACAACCTGTACAGGGAACACTGAAAAAGTTATGAGTAGCTACGAGAACTCGAAAGTTTTAGCAGCAAATAATGAATCCGCAAATACTTGACTAGCAAATGAGTATGAATAGTGCGCATTAGAAACTAAACTCAAATACATTATATGTATTATATGAAAAGCTGTCTTAACTCCTCTTAGAAAATATAAACATTATGTCGCAATGCCTACATCCTTCGGTAGAGTATGAGTATGCTCGTCAAGATTATTTGATATAACATGAGTGTTAATATCTGCATACATACGAGTATATCTAGTAACGTCGCAATTTGTCGCCGACTAGAGGTTTAAAGTGTTTACATTTAACATTTGCATATTACTGACGTGAGGTATTCTAACCAGTTAATTATATCTCTATCATCGCGGCATTTGACTGATAAACTTAAAACTTAGTGACATTATTATGTGACCCGGTTCAGCTCAGTACCCTTATGTAAGGCTGGCCGGTACTTACTCCGCTGAAGTAAACCCTAGCGTGCACTTGCGACATCGCTGATAAAGTCACGAACACGATTCTGAATTTTAATTTGTTTTAATGCCTTAAAATACGTATAATTACTTTCTGTAATCAATCAGTGAACCGAGACTCTTGAAAATAGTAATTTCAAATGTAAATTATATGAAAAAATGTTTTACGCTACTATTAATTAAGAAAGGAGCGAAGGGTATCAGTTATAGGGTTGATTTCGAAAACTCAATTTTCTTCAAAACGAAATACTACTTATCTTACTTACTTAGTCTTAATACGTAAGTCCGGGTACCTAGTTTTTGCTAATGAAGTTCTTTGGACCTGCGTAATATGTTTTACGTTTTGGGGATCATTCTTAATCGCTCAAACTAATAAATAGTGTCAGTTAGATCATCGTGGCCCGTATCATTGTTTGAATCCTATTTCTAATGATGATGAAATAAATAAGACTATAAATAGATTTATAATGATTATATTGTTACTAAATCTGCTCATAAATAGCTATGACATAAAATCATCTCTGGAGAAAATGAAATCATCTTAGATTCTCAAAAGACATAAACTCATAATTTTCCTTGTCAAATCCGGATATTAAATTAAATGCACACGATTACGTAACATGGGATATTTCCACGTACTGTGTGTGAGATCTCAGAGATGTTCAATCAAGTGTTTAATTGTAATAGCGAGTTGTTAGAACTGTGCTCGGCAATCATAGTTTCGATTACGGCGAGGTGCATCGGTCACGCTTGGCCGCGGATGCGTGTAGTACCTTACTACCTACGACTCGGGCAATGTTTGTGGCTCCCAAAATAAACGTGACCGATGACGATTTCGGGAAAGGCGTCATACCAGCCGATAATGTGAGTGCAGCCACATAAATAAACAGTAGCCGTATTAATGACAGACATTTTTCACAGTTGAGCACGATTACTACGGTTCATTAACTGAATGAATTGAACTTAAGCCGATGCTATGCGTAACGCGTGACTCACATGGTAATTTTTCGAATGTGTAAGTAACGTTTTGCCCGTACTCATTATTCAAGGATTTGCTAAACATTAAATAATATTTTTTATGAATATTTCCGTCTCAAGCGCCTCTTAGAAACGATTAATCCTTATTTACATTTAGCTAGCATAATATGAGCGGTGAGCTCTTGTATTATAAGGCGTAGTATAGATACAAACGAAAACAAATAAAATACATACGTAATTTGATTAAAGATACATCGTTAATGTAAAAGCGTATAAAAACGATGTTCTCTTTGATGTCGACATTGAATCACGACATTTTTGGAATTCCGGTTGGAAAATGTTTAAGTCTAGACGTTTAACAGACGAAGCCGATGGCATGGATAGTGACCGGAGGCAGGGCGAGTTCTTTCAGTGATACACCATGACGTCATCACTATAAGCAGATTGACGATAAACTCAAGAGTGGCGATACTTTATGTTATTTTATGTGTTTGTACACCACGAGACATTCGTTACTTGTAATCGCCAAGGCCAACTGGTCATTAACCATTATTTACATTAACATTGAGTGTACAGTTCTTCGCAGTTTGCAGTCAGGACGTTGACGACGGTTTTTAAGCTACAAGTAGTCATATTTTGATGGATGGCTTACATTACCATTATTTATTCAATCACCTCGCCCACACGAAGGGGTATTTTGTTTCATGCAATCTTTTTCTTCGGCATCAGAAAAAAGTCGAGTCTACGTTCCGTTGTAATATTTCTGAACGAAAATAAATGATCTTCAAAACAGAATCTTCTTACTTGTAAAATTATATTTAATGTAAACATCCTGCGAATTCACGAACTGTGAATAACATGATCCAGGTAGTGTAGTCGGTCAAGGTTGAGCGCCGTTTTAGAAACACTCACTGTTTATCTACGTAGCTATTTTGTTTTTTAGCTTTCAGTTTGCATTTGCCTAGCCCCTATCTAAACTAAGGTATTAATCAGATAAGGAGGGTAAACATCCAGCTCACTCGTATTACATCTTTGGTATGCAAAATTCTTAGCCCATACGCAAACAAAATATTTACTCTATGGCTACGCAAACGCATACCGCTCGGTACAGAGTAAGCATTCGAATCGTTGTCTTGTAAAATTTTATAGATGTCGTCATGCAATGGTCATTGCTCTAAGTTGAGATTGAATCACAATTGGAATCGTAACGTATTACGAAACATGTTCAGGGGAACATCGGTGGTTCGGCAGGAGCATACCGGCTCGGTGTAACGTTCCGACATGTCGCGCTATTAATTATCCATTAATATAAACCCGTTGGATTATAGCCAGAGTTAGCGCCGCGTAGCTTTACTATCCCACGTTACATCGGGAAACGCGTACTTCTTGCTAACTTCCCATTTATACGAACATATTCCGAGTATACATATAAACTGCAGTAATTAAATATTTTTACACCACACGCCATTGTGAAAGTACATACTACCGTCCGCAGAATGCAGACTTATGTAGGTGCACTTGAGCTTTATGCGCATTTAATTAAACTTGAATGACTGAATGTTATAGATAAAAAATAAATAATTATACCTATATCAAAGTCATTAAATTATTCTGTAGTGTTGCAATTATAATTAGATTTAAATAGTGTATAACACAGGGAAGTGTTATCAAAGATAATTATTATCTAGGCTTGGAGTGTTTTTCTTGTAACTGCTTGTCTGAGTGTCTATTGTTATTCAATGAACCGTAATCATTATCTTGATACCTAGGCGATTGAAGATAATATAAACTGTATTTTATTATAAATTATTTACCGTCACGGTGATGCATTAATGTAATGGGAATACATTATAACCTTTAAGTTTATTCAAAGGAGTGAGCGATTATATTATAATACAAAACATGAAAGAAAACAATATAAAATACACTTTAAACGTACGATGCGATAAGCGAATATTATAATGAATGCGGCCAACTATGAAAACGTGCCCAGTCAATTATCACCTATATTTGTAACCTTAACCTTTAAGGTGAACTAAAAATCCGGGTAGGTA
Organism: Apamea monoglypha; assembly: GCA_911387795.2. Taxonomy (NCBI): domain Eukaryota; kingdom Metazoa; phylum Arthropoda; class Insecta; order Lepidoptera; family Noctuidae; genus Apamea; species Apamea monoglypha. The sequence goes on from OU426918.1 coordinate 11,737,489, forward strand.
CAAAAAGTTGATGCAGAACAGCTGTTGGCATGCAGCCAAAACTTTCTAAAACGGGTTAGCTGCAATGTTTCAATTAAGACCAACTGCCGCCATGAATACTTGCAATAAATGATTTTTAAAAGCTTGTTACTCATGTGTTATCGTTAAGCATCGTGTACAATTAGCGAGCATTACTTTTGGTGTTACGTTACGTGCAATTTATTTTTGGCTCACTTTCAACTACACGAGCGTTACTGTTCTTTTTAAAGAGATTAAAAAATCGGGTGATATTGAATATGTACTTACATGACTTTCGTTTTTAATACATTGTCCTACGGTGTGCAACTTATTGCAATTTCGCCATATTACTAACATGGTGAAATTATGATAACGTCGTCGTTTACAAGATTGTTGTCTTACTTAAGCTAATATAACATAGAACTCTATGAGTAATCGATGTGAAAAGGTGATGAAACATTTAACGGCGGTTCGTTACCACGCGTAGCTTAGCGTAGTCTTGCGTAGCGTTGCGTAGCGTAGACCTACGAAAAGCGTAGCGATATCCATAGCGATATTTTGTTGACACATTTTTATCCTGCAAAATTATTTTGTTTTGTAAAACCTGCGTTTTATGTAATATTTATGCGAACATTGCGCCAAATGTTTTTAAACGCGCATCGCATTTTAATGACCTCTTCATCACGTGCTGGCTCAGCTTGTCAGCGAAAACGTTGTCTGTCCAAAAATGTGAACACATCATTTTTCCTCAAAATAACCTTTTTGTGCGAAATTATGTTGGAATTTGATACGTTTGTTATTTGATATGGACTTTGTACTTGAAACAGAAATGATTACAGCAGTTTTGTGTACGTAAGTTCGAGGGTTTCGCTATATTATTGAAATGTTGGCGCGACGTGAAAGAATACACATGTCTCCTAAAAAAAATCATTAAAATTGTATGAGCTTATGGTACTTACCACAAATACCTACTTCGCTTTTCAAAAGACATCATGACTTTCGACATTTAAGCAAAACATGAATTATTCTTGTAGTTATGTATGGTAGGTATACAATACCTAAATACAATACATAGTCATCAAGCCTTAATGACTTGCTGCAAAGGGCAGATACTAAAAATATCTCTATTAGCCTCCTTTCAAATGTGACACGGTTATGAATAGATAATGCACAGTCAGAGGTTGTTTACTAGAAAATCGAAGCAAAGAAGTACAACAGGGTTTCCCTGTTTCCCACACAATAAATTAATGGATAACTAATTAAAACACATGTAAATGTGTGTTTGATTTATTCATGTATCGTTGTTGTAAATGTCGAGCATATTTTTCATCGAGCGTCAGGTATCGCGACAAGCCGTAGAGCGCTATAATTAGACCGCGACTCAGATAGCTTATATGCGCATCGACGATGCAAATTCTTGGCCCATTTATTCTGACCAATACACGTGGTTATTATGCCCGGTTTGTAGAACAAGTGGGACACACATCATAATTATTTTATGCACGTCACCAACATACCGATGGCATTAAACAAAGACCTCTTTTCATAATATTAATATTGTTTTGATGTCCCTTCCTGCATTAACGTCATTGTGTTTATTTATAAATGGCAAAATTAAGATAATTTTACGAAATTTAAATATTAATAGTTACAATAACATTGGTGACGTTAAATGAGCCAGTTACTCATGTTGTTAGTTGTTTCTGCGAACTCTAATATCAGATTGTTTATGTGTTGTTGTCAGTTGATTGCTCCAAAATGGACGGAGCAACAATATTTTCAGGTGGGCGAAAACGTTAATGACGCGGAACGCCAATAATTGTGCGAAGACACCTGCCCAAAACATTTTTGAAATGCTTGTGATATACAGTAAAATTCTGATTTTATTATCCAATAGAAGATAAATGGCATTTTTCGAACACCCACATGAACTATACTTCTAGGTGGGTATGAAGATAAAGAACATGTTGCGAGAGCGTCGCGTCGGTCGATCCCACCCAAGCGCCGACACAAAACGATTGAAAATGTACATTTGACGGCACAGTTTTATGACTTATTCAATTGGTAGTTCCGAGTAAGAAGTGAGAAACTTTATTCAATCATTTGTTTGGCAAATGCAATGGACCATAATCACCAAGTCGAAGTAAAGAGCTTGTCTGCATCAATTCATCTGGCGGCAAACTTTAAGTGCAATGCAAAATGTTTTTTGGGAACTTTTAGAGGATAATTTAACGTTCTTTGTAATACAGAGCCGAAACGATAAAGTATTCGTGCAAAGCCGCGGGGCAGGTCCCAACTCGGTTACATTAGAATTTTTAACCAGCGTAATCGATTGAACAAAAACGAAATGAAGGGAGTGTGCCAAGCAATAACGTACCCTAAAGTTGGGCGGTTTCTGGTTCAAACTGAAAGGTGGGCAGTAATGGTGGTGTTCGGAGCTAATCACTGTGATTACAATGTGGGCCACCGACGGCGATACCGGCCGTGCAGCCGCTAGTCCGCTTGCCGACAGTAATTGCTCTCTCCTTCTAACTTACATTTAAAAAAACCCCATTCGAAACTTTTACAGGGAAAAGCTGTTGCCTAACTAAATTTTTATGTTAAAACTATATTTCTTTTTCTTTCTTATATTGAATATTAACTGTCTATTATCTGATATAAATTATATAAAAAAAATTCTATCGGAAATATTCTGGGAAACAGAAGTTCGTAGTAACGACCAAGTATTATCAAAGAATTAGGTACTTACTATAACAGTTCAAACAAGCCGACAAGGATGTACTTACACTGAAAGTGTTATGTACATACAACGTGGGAATTACATGCGGTGATTAATTCGACACTCATTTAAAACAAACAGCAGTGTTATGGTTTAACTAGAGTGAATTACTACGTTTTGTTCTAAGACTCGACCTTGGCCAGACACTTGCGGCTGCGATAAGAGAGGCATGCAGTCTGTGATTGTGTCACCAAGTCACCGGTGCATAAGATTAACATGATAACGAGCCCGCCATGACACGCTAATCAGTGTTAATTATATTCATAATGACACAGTGATGCTATCGCTTAGTAATCTGGTTTCGTAAACACCTAACTGAAGTGTAAAAGTTAGATAGTTGCATCCGCAACTTTGTTTCACTGACCTTTAATATTACCGATGCAAACATGTTGTAACAGCTTGTCAATAATTAATTAATACGTTAGATGATTAAATTATGTTATCGAGGCCAGAGTATGATTCTGTTGCATCAAAAAATAAACAGCTTTTTATAATACATAAGTTGATATCGGTGCGGTTTCCATTAAGTCTACGAAACGATACTATATAAGGATCAACAGAAACTGGGGTAATTGGCCAGCGTTCGAGGACGCCGGACTCAATGATGCTATAAATTGAAATGCTTTATCAAATCGCTAATCGACAAATAACAAACGGCTTTATTGTGTTCGGTAATCATGCACACGATGCCTATGAGCTCTATTACGCCGGCCAGCCGATCAATCGCCTCATTGCCAGAACTATTATTATAAGTGATAAATGAACCTTTTGTCAATAAAGGATATTTAATCTTTTTGCCTTTCAAGCATTTAACGCTTGATAAGTAGACCGTATATATTATACCTAACCTAACAGTAATGAATAGATATAAAACTAAATACTGTTCTATGCGAATATCGTACAACAAAGTTATTTCCAGATGTTCTGGCACAATTCCTCAGAGACATGACATGGTATCTGATACGACCAGTCAAAGAGCTGTCACAATAATGTTTCTACGTCTCTCATCTCGTTCGTATGTCCATACATAAATAACAAACATTCTTCCAGATGTAAAGACGACGTCCTTCGTTGTACAACTTTTAAAACCAGCACCAATTATTCACAAAAACAGAAGATTAATAAAACAAAAATTGGAACAGACATGATGTTTGTTTTTATTATAAACAAGATAATGGATTGTGGAATAAAGTGGACAGGAATTTATACGTCAGGTGAATACAAACAGCCATCACTCAATCGACGAAAAGTTTATTGAAATCAATTGGAGATCATCTTTAGTCATTTACTTTCATTTTACTTAATAATAAGTAATGAAATACATTTACTATTGTCATTTCTAGATCAGTTTTCCACCATTGCTATACATTGTTGATATTTCCCTTAGTAGGCATGCGGTTATATTTATTCAGTGTAAAGTGAGTCTAGGTAGGTACTCTTTACTCTAGCCATTGTTAGAATTTCGCGTGATTCACATTACAATCACTTGCTTCAGTTTTCTAGGAACTGTAAATATCGTATGAACGAAACTTGTCCCGCAGATTGCTTAGGTAGATGTCGAGGAACTCCTAGTAAAGTTAGTAATGCTGTTATGAATCATAGTTAAACCAATTGTATTATTAAGAGAAACAAAATCTGTAAAATTGGAAAAATAAAAAGCAAGAGGAACATCAAAACAAATATTTTCCTCGTTTAGTCAACTTTGTTAGAAACTAATTAATACTATCAAGCGCCGTCTATCAAAATTAATGTCCTGAATTTATAACATTTAAAATTCCCAATTTACCGAAAACATCCTAGATATTCCGTGAAAGCGTCAACGAGATAAAACTTATTTGCGACCGGCTCTCGAGACGTGCTCGTCTGTCAAGAAGTCTTCAGATCTCTCAAAACTTTGTTACTTATTTTTACCTTGTTAAGTCTAAACTACTGTCGGGATCTAGTGAATATAGAGTGCTCAATTTACTTGATGTAACCAGTAAATTATTTTATTTATAAAATCAGCGAAAGAGATTACTTTCCCCGCATAAAGTCTTTTTGATTAATGTACCTACAATTTGATATCGAAATTTGCTGAAGCTGTCAGCAAAGCTTTCACTGCACATCAATAACTAATAGTATTATTCAAATAAAGAGACTTTGTTAGCATGTTATCGTATGCATCAACAGTAATATTGATCGTAGCACTTGATATGTAAATTAATTTCATTCACACGATGTGTTTATAATATTCTTGTTCATCGTTAAAAGCATCGTAATTAATCCAATTCATAATCAGCGCATATCTAATTAATTTAACATAAATCGATTGCGTCTGATTTAATAATAAATTAATGTGATTTTGATTAACTACGGTCCTGTTCCCTCTATTAATGAATTGTTTATTTCAAGGGCTGGCGTCCCATGAATCATGGCAATTGATTCATTCAATGAAATTTAAATAAAGTCGAGATGGTCCTATTAGAATTTATGTTTCAATCCCGGTTTCCTCAATGATTGTTCGAATAACTGTTCTCAATAACTAAATTAGGTGTCATGCCACTACTAAATAGGTCGAGGCCGAGTCTATTGAGTGACCTAGACGGAGCACAGTCTATGCAAATTACAGCACTCAATATAGAAACGCATATTGTTGAATGTTAGGAGTTAGGAGTAGGGAGTGGAGTTATTCCTGGAATATCATTACGAGCACTGAAACGATCTAGCATTGGGAAATTCTGGAAATTCGACATTATGTTGCTCTGACACGGATTGCGTTACTCATGGCATTTTAGGAATTTAATGAACGGGAAGTTTGTTGTGACTGTAGGGTGTGGGTACGCTGATTTTTGACACTATTAACGACATTAACATTATTTATCCTATTATTATTTTCTAGATCAATGTTGGCGATATATTCTTCTAGTTGCTTATTTTGGATTTCGTAAGAATATTTGCTTCCTAATCATAGTACTTCGAATTTTAAATTTTAATTCGTTACAAACCAACAACAGGAAAAAAGCTGAAAGTGTAAAATGAATTAAATCAGTCACCGCGTCCTCAAACAAATAATTCACTTTTCTCTTCCTTATACTGCAGTTTGTCAACAAACTTAAGTTTCCAGTTGATCACATTAGCAATTAGTACATTACACACGCACCATAACAGACTGGTCTAACATTCTCACTCCATACCATACCCTGTTTTAGTCTAGGAGAAAGTACAGAATCGATTTTACTAGTGATACCGTTGGACTAGACTAGACTGACTCATTGTTTACGTCTTGGATACACTTTATTTATAGTTCTGGTAATTGTAAGCAATTTTACGATCCATGTTATCTGTTTTTAGATTCTACCACAAAGCCCTAAAGCATCTGATTTACCGCGAGAGTTAAAGGTTTCTGCGGTAAACACACAGGTAATGAGTTTACTTCTGAGTGTTGTTCCGCGTACGTACTTTCGATGATTCCGTGTAAGTCCTCTTGCCGTCTTGTTCAGTCAAGAATGTCGTGGAAATCGTGCGAAGTATGTCGTTAGTGTTAGGCGGCGCGGTGGTGGCGGTGCGGGCGCCTGACATCTCCATATGAAGGGCCGCTAACTGCACCCGTGTCGAAAGTCGCGCTTCGTTTGTTTAGCACGCAACTAAACGAACATGTTGTAACATTCCAATGTGTACCTAAACCGTCGCAAATTGGTGAAACCGTGTTGAGTAGGTTTACAACAACAAAATAAATGCAGAAGGGAAACTACCATTATTTACTTACCGTTGCACCTGAACTCATTTAAATAGTTAAGTGCTGCTTTCGAACATAATAAAAACAGAATTAAACTTTATCTGCTGGTGGGAATTTAAAACACAAACAAAACCAATTCCAATTGCCACCGCATTTGCAGCCATCACATTAAGGCAGAATAGCAATAAAAGGCGACGTAAGCACTCGCGGGCGGGTCTCGGGAACAAAGGGTAATAAGTCTTGAAATTGACTTTTTGAGAACAGGTGAGGTCGCGTCAATCCCAGGCCGAAAGCATTCACTTTCCTTCGCAACAGCCACAAGCATAAATAAATGACGAGGGCCGAACACTGTTTTTACATCCGAAGCCCACCTGGTTTTATGTGAGAATGTGTTTTTCCGATTGTTTTTAAGCATTCTTTCATAACCCAAACTTCATTTTAAATACGTGAGCGATCGTAAATCCCAGTTTATGTCAGCACATTTGGGAACTGTTTGGTTCTAATATTAGAAATTATGCAACCAATTCCTGAAAATCAATATAAAATCTATTCATACAAGCTGAATGAGACCAGTAACATTTTATTTGGGTGAGGTAGAGCGTGTATATTTTAAGAAAGATTTATAGTAACTATCTATAAATAAAGTGATTCTTTTATTTGTAAATGAGTATACTTACATTGTATGTAATGTGCATGCGCACTTAAAATACAAGTTGCATTAAATTTAATGCGATACGGATAAGTGTAATGCTCACCAGGGTACATTATCACAAGGAATAAATAAAATAAAACAGTGGCTAATGACAAGGCTGACATTTACGAGGGTGCACGATTTATAAAGTGTCATGACAATTAGCGTAGATGATCATAAAGTTTTATCATTCCGTCACAAGTACGGCCCTAAAAGTATCAATATCCATTATGTCCTGAATAAATGTCATGCGCTCATGTTCTGGATTACCATGCTTCATATACGATATTTTATTTTGCGTGGTAATACTTTAAGTATCAATATGATACGAGCCCTTGTTTATTAAAAGAGGTGTTTTACGGTAAAAATGTGCCTTACGCTTACTTGAGCCTCCAGTTTAGGAGCTTCTTAACCCCATCTTAAGAGGTTGGGAACGAAATGTTTTTCAAACATTGTTCACAAACTGTGCAGTGCAATTATTGTTCTCTAGCCGTATTACGAAACTCGTCGGAGATCAGTCATGTCTATACTACAGTGGCACACTTCGTCACCTCTAACTCAATTTGTCGCCCCGCGATAATTTGTCGATGTCTCCCGTCCGACAACAGCTTTTTGCACCGACGCTCGTTAACGATCCGCGCCGTGTCAATCAAGACACGCCTTTCTCAATTTGATCAATAAATTGAATACTCATAAATTCTTTTTTCTTACGTTGTCCGACCTACCTGTTGGTATAGTTCATACTCCTATAGCTATGTTGGTTAAGAAAATGCAAATGAAAAAAGGAAGATAATTATGCCTCGAGCCGTCTTGCCATTGTCTCTTAACGTTCATCAGGCATTGTTATAGCGTAAAGCATTTTTAAGGATACCTTTTGAGGTCAATTTTCATATTGAAATGAGACATGACAATGTCTCTGTGTATATTTTTGACTTTGACTGATTTTCGGTAATTTGAGACTTTGTTTTCTCTTAATTATGCTTGCATCGTTACATCACTTTAAAATCAAAATCTCTCCAAACTGAAATACACCACGTACCGACTGGTAGTATAAATATTTGTCCACGCCTTCTATACAAAACAGCAAACATGAAATATTAATACCTAAAGAACGTTATTTATTGAACTATAAATATAAAATGATAATGCTCTCCTTGGCACTAACTACACACGCATACTTCCCGGGTAACCTACAAAGGCGTAATAATTTGTAACACTTGTCCCCGCACACTGAGCTTAACATGTTATTGGTTTGACAGCGACCGGTTTGTTAAATGTTTGATTTACGGCCGAAGACAAACGACACAACACATGTATGTATCTTTACGACAGTTTCAGTGACACTCCAGTATTTGTGTATTGAGTTTCACAAAGCCTTAAGTTTACGCAATAATTAACGCAATTAAATGTAGGCGATTCCTGTGTTGTGCTCCTTTATTTCAATCGAATATGTAGAGGCGCGCAAAGCTGATTTTGAGAAATAAAAAAAAACTGGTAATCCTTTTAAGGCAGATAATACGAAATTGTGAGACGAAAGCATAAACATAGAAGAAAATAAATGACAAACTTGAAGACTTCAATTAAAACATTAGATATCGTTCCTAAAACTGTTGAGACTTATCCACGACTTAAGTTAGGGTTTTTTCTCAAAAGCAAAAGTTAAAACCTTCCCACGATAATCCACTTTATTTAAAGGGCACTGAAATTGAAATCAGATAACAAAATGAAAAATAATGTTGATCCGAAATATTCCGTAGCGCAAAGTAACAAAACATCAAAGTCATGCAAAGGTTCACTTTTTGATCTATTTTCGGGATAAGGGCAAAGGTAACATGCCAGAAAGTCGTTTAATCTGTACGTGATTGATCACCGATTTGGCCGATATTCAGCATTCCTTATCCTTGCAACACATTATTGATGACACCTCGGGGTTCATGTACTCACTTAATCCTACATCATTATTTCTATCGACGGTTGAAATCTAATAAATATGATTCATGGTTGCCTACTTTGTTCCATAATTATTTTACCATGGGGCCAAGAATTATTGATAAAATCTTAATGCTCGTAAGTATAGGCTTGTGTATAATAAATCATAATATTTCTTTGAAATATTATAATTAATTGAACACAAACAACTAAGCCATTTCCCAATACCGAGGGAAATTGTCGTCAAATCCGCGAGAACGTCCGATTTATGAATCGAAAATTCAAATTGGAATTCTATAAGTATACGTACTCGTATTTTTTGTTTATGAGGTATTTGTTTCATAATTTGAAATTGAGAATATGATATCGGTATTTCCGCAGTGAAAGATCCAGAACAGTAAATTGTCGGGAACTTATAACGGCGCCCGCGGTGTCTACGTCTGAGGTCGATAAGGTTAGCCCAAACTTTGTGCTTGTACAAATAAATGAACACAATAAATTCCAAGTTCGGAATGCTATAAACAAGACCATTGTTTGCTTATATAAAGCTATAAACGGATTTATTTCTGAAAACTAAGTTGTCTATTTCTACCGCAATAACGAATACCACGAAGGTGCGTGTTGACTGTTGACCATTCATAGTTTTAACTAAGTAATTATAAAGTAAACTGAAAGTTTTGCTTTACTTCTGAACCATAATCAAAACGTAACAATCTTTAATAATAATACCAAATTCTGTGTTTAGTAAATAAATAAAAAGGCATTAAGTATTTTCGTCTCTTTTCAAGAGTGAACCAATTTCACCTTTCCAACAACTGTAAAAGTTTTGGGTCTGTATATTTCATTTCCTACGTGCGTTCCTCGACGTGAAGTATCCACTTGTTCGTTGTATAAGAATCTTTGATACATTGTTCATATAAAATCTAATTCAACTCTTTTCCTGATACTTTCGCAGTACCTACCTAAGTTAAGTATGAGCTTAAATCTCGAACATTTTTCATTTACTCGCAAGAAATTCAGTAATCCTTCAACCGCAGAAAGTCAGAATATAATTTTTGTTAGAGACTAGGTGGGTAAAGTAGGTAGGTATTTTCCCAAGTTTTTATACTAAATGTTCTCTCAACGCACTGCTCATACAAATAGTATGTACCTACCTAACTAATGCCAAGATTATACCTACATGTTAAATTATACCTATCCACCATCAGGAGAATGGTAATTTGCAAACGTGTAGTACAAATAAATACATATTTTAATTAAATGACATGCAATTGCAAGTACATATCATTTATGGGAGTTCAGGATAAATAATTCATATATTTTTTCGTTGCATGGGAATTTCGCGACTCATAATAATTCTTTGAGCCCGAGAAGTCTGCATAAATAGATAACATTACCATAAACAGGTGACTGCGAACAAAGAAAATATATTTTTACTTATTTCATATCGTCTGGGAACCGAAGCTCACCCTGAAATACTTCGATTAAATAAAAATAAAATGGTGGCGTATCGCCGCTATACCCTTCATCCGTTAGTAGTATCGCTCGCTTTTTGTACCAGCACCATGTATTATTCATGGGGTCCTGCCTCACTTGTTCCTGCATTGTCTACGCGTCTGCAATTACGAAATTTATGCGTAAAGCCTTTAGGCAGATCACTGTATTAATGTAGTGCGTGAGTCACCGGTGGCTGGAATTAACCGAGGTTGTCCACTTGTTGAGCTGACTGATGCTGATTTATCGGTCTCACATCGATATTGATCGATGTGTCTGCGAGTATGATTGTAGAGCTAGCAAAAAATATGAGCGCAAAGTTGTGTTAAATTACGGTTTTCATTTACAATATAATTATACTGAGCAGCATCGTAAAACCAGTGAGGAGCTTTTTTGTACATTCATCATCTGTTTTTATGAACCATCATTAAAGTTCCCTCCCTAATTAAGCGTATTGATGTATTGTTTGAGCAACACAAAGATAGTGGTTTCGCATTTTCGCCATACTCTAATGTATCAATGAAGTTGTCACAGTGTGTCCAATTAAAAATATCAGTGGGCGTGAGAATCATCGTAGTTCGTAGTAAATAACACAGCAATGTGCTAAAAATAATGTAGCGTGAATCATGGTCCATTCAGTGGTTATGTGGAGTGACGCAGCTTTATAACTCTTATCGTCGCGATAAAGTCAATTTCTACGAAATAATTTTAATTGACACACGTAATTGTGTAATATCCTTAATTTTATAATGTTTACATTTGGTAGCAGTAGTACATTGACATTAATATTGTGGCAGGCAATGTTTACATTGTTTCTACAATGTTGACGACATCACATCGAATATAAAACGTAACAAAGTATCTTTGTTTGTGTTGTACTAAAAGCTAGCAAAGTGGGTTCTAAAAACATTACTAGGTTCGAACGATACGTTAGCAATGAGGTACATATTGCTATTTGGGTAGTTGTTAATATTCGGCGAATTCCCTCACATTGATAAATTAGCATGACGGTATCGATATGCCGCCCCGGGGCGGTATATGGTAATGTGGCCGAGGACATAGTTTATGCTTGTCAGTGAAGAATAACATTTTATTATTTTCGTAATAAACTTTAACTATCCGGCCAGCGCAAGGCGCCAGTGCCCATGGTGCGAGCAAAATTTAAAAGTTACGTGACACTGAGGGAAATCTTTTAAAAAGATGTAAAAGTTTCGTGCTGAGGTACTTATGTTTTTCAATGGCGGCAGTCTAAGGGCTTATGCTGGGTGCAGCTGATGAGTCAGCCTGACATAGTACAAAGTTATATGTCTATGGTATAGTCTACGCTCTTACACTGTCGTTTGTTTAAGCTCTAGCTAAGGTATGGTTATTATATTAAACTCTGTATGCAGTTGCTGATCACAGCTATTTAATAAAGGTTTGATTAGTTGCAATATCAGGTACTTTAATTGTTATTTTATATATTCTTTACTGTACAATAAAACGAGATCACAATCTGATAATTATATCTGGATAATATAAGCCCCATTTCATACAGTCTCCTTAAAGTAGGTACCTTCATAGGTACTTATAGTAGCAAAATATAAAAGAAAGTTTGAGGATAAATATTGTTGTTGTATTTTATTAGTCACTGGAAAACTAAATGCAAATTCAATATTTCGAAACGGGGTTTTTGGAGACGCTTCTAAAATATGAGGTGCCCACTTCGACATTTCTCAATATGAAAATTATGAAGCGACCATTCTTCTATGCAAATATGATCTCGTTTACCCGGATAGGTGTTTAATGCACGTGTTGCATCGATTCTGCGATAATGTGGTCGAACGGGGGCTGGCCGCGAAAGTTAACCTTGAAGCTTTAGTGCAGCATGAGATTAACGGTGCGCCTGCGCGGCTGCTTTCGCCGGCAAATAGCGTTTATTATAGGAGTACATGCTCACAGCGCTTCGACCCACCAGCCTCCAACATAATGCAAACGTGAACACCGCATTATTATAATGACTCACAACATTGTCATCAATATTTTTAGAATGTTTGTAAGCTCTTGACAATGTAGGTAACCGACTACCAATTAGTTACATTTTAAATTAGATCCTTTTTATTTATTCATGCTAACTACCTTAACCTACAAATCAAACCGCAAACAAGTTCTGTTGAAATCCAATTAAAAATAAAGTAAAATTGAATACGCCCCTTTAACAGCAGTGTGGCCAGATTGATAGATTGCGATCAAAGTAGCTTGGATATCCGATACATCTCACCCATATCGATTACGAGATAACAGTATCGGAACAAAAGGAAAAATATTCACATCGTTTGAACGTGGCAGTATTGTGATCCGACAAAATTGGCGAAAAGATTTATTACGTGTCGCCAACTGGAGATCTCGTCTCATAAATCGATGTAATGGTTCGATCGAAGCCGATAGGGTGTTATCGAGAACCGCTATCGATGTACTTTGTCGGATAATGGTTGTGAAAGCTCGGAAGGTGCGTCGCCGGGCAGCGATGAGCCCCAAATCAACTGTAGTGCGGTGAAAAGAGTGACAATGATTGATTTTGACCGATAGAAACGTTAATCGCAACCGTAGTGAAACATATGGTGCTGTAGATTGTATTGATGCGCGTAGCAGATGCGTGTGATGTGTGGTGGTACGTGCGTTGCGGCTGTGCTCTGTATCTAGGGCTAAGTGTTGTTGTATGATGTGCGCATGTGGGCGGTCAAGTTCGCTTGTTCTGTTGCAATACGTTGTTAGATGGTCGCGGGGTCAGCGCTCAGCGCTCACCGCCTCGTACAGAATAGACGAGCCGCCCAACTGACTCACGCGGAAACTAATTTTGTTATTATAACAACAGGTTGTTTGCTCACATTTCGCAGTAATTGGCCGTATTGGTTAATGTATGCGGTTAAAGTGCCGATACACAAATAGAGAATGTTGTATAAATTATGTGTGGTCAAATGAATCGTCTTCAAACAAGTGTAAACTGTAACAGCGTAAGGACGGCTTGTGGCAATTAAAATAGCGTTGCAAAATAACGTAGGACGATTTTATTTAAATACAGTGAAGTGACGTAGTAATAGTGAACATCAATAGAACATAAATAATTGTGATAAATACAGAGTTTAATGTTTTTAATTCATCAAAGACTTGCCGTCACAGTTTGATTAACGTGCAGAATTTGCAAATATTAGAATTTCCGGCAATAGCACATAGAACATCAGTGTAATGTGTGATGCGGGTGCATGCGCGTGCCCAGTCGGCGCCAGCCACAGCGCCGGCCGCAGAAAGTCCACATCACCGCTATACGTGAGTTGGCCACACACCAAAAACACTCATATCCCTTATACGTGACATTGCCTCACTGTGAAACTTTGTGAAATTACAATGTTTTGATATTCACAACCTATTTTAAATTCTAACTTCATACTGTTTTACGTCGATAAACCAGTAAAATGCATAAAATATTTTATTAGTAGTCGTTTACAGGTGTAATTTGTATTTACGATTGAATCAGAAGTAGGTACAGAGAAATTCAATTAATAAACAAACACGATACGCTTCCAACGACGCGTGTACGTATCATGCACCGTGTTAATATAAAATTAGGTCAGAAACTACCGAGCCAATTGCACTTTATTGCCACAACATATAACTCGATAAATATGTATAATTACACTGCTATAAAAAAACTCTCATGTATACTTTAATATTACTTAAAAAGTTCTGTTCCTCCAACGTTTAGGGCTTCGTCACAAAGCTTTTGTTAAAAAATATTGTTTTAATTAAGTTCTTCGTTTTAAAATGCTGCAGTCATTAACACGTTATGCTAAAAGATGTTATTATTTCAAGTGGAGCGCTGATTAAGTGGTAAGTGTTTGTTATATAAACTGTCCCGAGAGGCGCCGCGGTGCACGCCTCTCTTCGCCGACTTGATTACTGACCCCTGTGTGCTGTTTCAACACTTTAAACAACAGCTTTCTTATGCTAAATCTAATTTAAAAATATCTAATTTTAACAGTGAACATAATTAGGCCGGTTTCTTATATTAGAATGGAAAATTATTTCGGGCATGTTGCGTCTGTACGTATTTTAAATAAACAACAGCGTATATTTTCCACGCGCATTACATAGGTACTCATTCTATTTTTATTTTATTCGTTGATAACAAGTTTTAATAAGCGCCTCTAGAGACCGTAATGATGCAGATTTGACTTAACCACTTAACATAAATAGGTATCTCATTATAAAAAGAATAAAAGGTAATAATTTAGCATCCAAATACACCTACGCAACAATTACAGGCCACTTACGGACATACGAACAGTTCATTTAAAAGAAAACGAGCTGTAGGCCATGTTAGCGGTACGCAGGCTTGAACCAAATGAGTTAACCTTCCACATCAGAATGTAGAATTGGTGATAATAGCTATCAAAGTGATTACATCCACCCCTTTTGGAGTCAAAATGTTCTCTTAACAAGCCGGCGCTTTCTAAATGAAAACACATTTCGCGTTTGTCACATAGGTATTTTCAATCTAGTGCTCGTTTGATGTGGATGTGGGAGTAATTACACATGTAATTATTAAGAATTTATAGTGAACAGTCAACAGTTATTAATTTTATGTTGAAGCCGCAGACTTGATAATTTATTGCTTGTGTTTGTTGCTTGTGTCTGCTACATGGCGATTAGTAACAATCAAATCACCTTAACGTTTATGAAAGTTTTTATTTCCCGTAATTAGGTAGCAGTTGTCCATCATTCTGAATGGATTATATTTAATCGTATGTAGCTACACTTACCTACATATTACATTGTTGCAAGTATGCAGTTCCAAGTGTCACTGACACTTGGTAATCTGCCCGGTTTACAATAGAAATGACCGTGAAAATAAGAACACTGTAGAAATATATCAACGCAATTTTAACTGAGCAATGATGAATGAGTTAAACACAGATACAGAGAGAGGTAAATAAAACTTGATCTTGTTTCTATGTTGTACAGTTTTAAAGCCAATTAGTATCTACCTTCACCGCTTCATTGTAACATCCGAATACCTCACACAGACCGTCTCAATACTTTCATTTGTTTAAGAATAAATAAGGGAAGTTGTTCGTCAAGTAATTCCAGTTTATGTGGGCTCGTGTGGGCTGACACAGGATCGCTTTCAACATTTTGATGAGAATACATCTTTTATGACGCGAACTAAAACTGTTTTCACATTTAAGGCGCGCGACAACGCGGCATATAAAATTGAGGCGAGGAGCAAGTTGTATCAAAGGACGCGTATGCGATCACTCACATTTTCCTTTATGAGATGCCCTTTTGAAAGGCGGCGCCGTCAAAAGGCCAACAAATAAAAACACAAAAGTGCAGCGCAACGCGGTCATGGTGATTTGTGTCAAATAATGTCAAACATGTCTGTGTGGCTGTGTCCTGACATGGCCGAGTCTCGCATAATGCAGACAATAGTCACCGCGTGAATATGTAACCTAGATCGTATGCCTGTAAAATCATAATAGGAGGTAATCAAAACCTTAACGTTGAATTTCTTTCAGCGGCGCATGCACAATGCAGGTGGCTTTTTATAATTAAGTCGGTTCCGAACAAATGTGAAAGCTTTGAATTCGCATAAAATGTACGAATTCAGCGTCTCATGACTTTATTATCTCCTTTCCTGACGGTCGTCCGGTTTTATAGCCTATATGTTACCGCACGTTTTCGGCTCCCTTTTACTGTGCGAATGTCTTATTCTTACAATTTATTCTCTCGTGTTAAATCGAGTTTAATGTTCGCTTCGAAATTGAAGAATCGAAATGGAATCCCCTCGTGCTGTATCCCACTTATAAATAAGTATCTATTGTGATATCTATCAGTTTTAACACTAAAGTAGGTATAGCGTTGGAGTATCGATAATTATAGAGATTAGACAGTTTCAATTGTTCTCGTGGCGATTACAAAGTGTAACCGTACAACCAGTGGACACTTGCAATTAATGACGCTTTCCACTAATACATTATTTATAACAATGCAAACGGACACCTGGACACCTGGGGTCGCGGTTAATTAGTGTTTCTGATGTACCTTTATTAACTGTGAAATGTGAATGTAATTTTGAATAGGTTTTAGAGTGGGTACGTTTCCGGTTTAATAATATTTCAAATGCAAAGTGACTTAGACCACCAGAATACAGACTTTTATTTTAACTCATTCATGTGAACGTAGATGTCAATAGCAATGCTTTTGTTTTCGTCCTACATATTTCAAACGTGTATAATATAATCCACGTGAGCTCATCGTTTAAAGTCTGACATTCTTTATATCGACAGAGTTAAAGTCACCACCAAAGCTTAGATGAGTATCTTTGAGTTAGAATTGGCAATAAACTTCAGTGCGAGGCTTGTTGTATGAAAGGCTAAGTAAAGGCTAAGTTTACGATAATCAGACAACAAATACACGCAACACGTTTTTTAAAGCAAATTATGTAAATATTTCCTCACAGAAGTATGCCATATCTTCCTTAACGCGTTGAGAGGCGTGTTAACGTCAATCGAGCAAAAAAATATTTACCTTTATATTCAACACTTAACATTCACATTTAACACTTCATTTTATGAACTTTTTTAAAGAATCTTTTTATCGGGCTTCATTTGTGGAAATGAATATGCATATTACACTTAAGTACGTACTGTCAGCGTCAACACCTCTCGCGTACATTTCAGTGAAATATGATCGTCCATAAATCAACTTTCAAGGTTTTGAACATGAAACTAGCTGTTCCAACTAAATTATTCATAGAATCTTACTTAAAACTGTTTTCTGTGCTGTTTAAAAAATACATTTACTACTTGTTGTGTGGTTTGTTAAACTCATCACATTATGAACAATAGCTTGAGTATACCAAAAATACTCGAAAGTTTTCTTGCTCATTTTCCCTTCATTCTTCTCGCTCCTTGTTCTTGGTTTGTCATTACTTAAAAGATTTACTTGTCCTCCTTTTGAATAGAAAAGAATTGGTTCATCTTTGTATGGCTCAAATTCAAAGAAAAATATAATTTTGTAGGAACTAAGTGCATTGCGGAATGTGTAGGTCTGCTGATACCATCAACAACTTCAGATGATATTCATCTGTATGATCTATCATTTACTAACATGTTCACCACGATAAGCAATGACTGGAGGATTCTTGTAACTTTACAAGATCATGAACTTTGGTTAAGTTTACATTGAAACAAAACTAAAACACAACTCGATTGCAGATCAACCTTTGATATGCCTTTGATGTAGCCCATTCCTTGCAAAAGATCGCTCCACCCTCCATTTTGTGACTATAACATTATGCATAGGTACTTGAAACTTAAATGTAACCCATCTCGATGCTATCAAACGCTGATCTATTCAAACAACCCCTTAATCTTAGTTTCTAGTTAACCTTTAAATATATCACGGACACGATCTGCTATCATTCATTCAGTTTGTCCATTTTATAACAACAAGAATCACGTTTCTCATCCGTGATTTATCTGTAATAATGATAATGAATACCATGTCACATTTTATTGTAATCATGAGAATTAGATTCAGGCAGATACTGTCATTCTTTGATCAAATTGCTTTGGCATGAGAATGCCCGTAATATAATTATTTTTATGGTACTGTTGTATTTCAATTTCTGTTCGAATTGATTATCAAAAATTCTCATCTAACTTTAGAAAGGATTCATTTATTACTGAGTGAGTATTCAGACCTCTCGTTAACGAGAATGAATGCTAGAAACTTTTTACGTGCAAGAAGAAAACGCATGAAGCTGTCAAAGTCTCGTCGGCACTGACATACAGGTTGTAGAGAAAAAGCCTAACATTCCTCCACTGTAACTAATGGGCGGACATAGAAACGTCGAGTGAGCTTTTTCCATCAATTTTGCTGTCAAGTGCACCGACTGTATAAAATATGTTCAGACTAATTATTACGTTGAGATTTCTTATCCTAATTATATTCATCCGATAAACCTACTTACGATAAACGGTGACCATGATGACTAATGGCCCATGGGTACCTACTTGATTTAATATTATTTGCTTATCTCGCCAGTCATGCCATTTATGGGAGAATAGAGTTTCATATTAGTTCAATAAATGATTAGGTAGTAGGTAAAAAACCCTACAAGTTAAAATTAATTTACCCAACAGTTACAGAATAATGGGAATTTACGTAATTTCAATCATTGTTTTTGGTTCTTATCAGAAAAATACCTTCCTGTTAACAAAACGCGACAAAAAACCCAATTTGGGAATTACAAATACTTCTTTTTACTAATTGGATATCGAATATAATACGTCGGGAAGTCTATTAAAGTTAGGTACTGCTGAAAATATACGGAGAAGTTTTTTCGCTATATTTTAGACACCTCGTGAAAAAATGATATATTTAGAAGGTATCTATTTAAAAGATGAAATACACTTCTAACTTGACAAATCAAATAAAACATATCGCGACCTCATTACTGTGACACATATCAATATGTTATTAAAGAAAATCTCAGCCATTCCTACATCAGGTAATCCGCAGAGATGAATAGATCACAGTGCGAAGATTGATTGACATGTTTACCGGTATAATTGAAGTGTCACGAGTCAGCCTAGGGATTGGCCGATGGATATATGTGGTTTGTGTGTTCTTGTGACTGCTGACGACGTCAAGGATGGACGTTATTCGGTTGATAATGAACCGCGCTCTACGGAGCGATTGACGACCGGCGCCGAGTTGCGTAACCCGCGAGTATTGAGCGTTCGCTGTAAACGCGTGTAATATTGTAATGGCATTTGCAGAAACTATGTATAATGTAATATTAGTTTTATGTGGGAATTCGATCTTGGTAATTATGTTTGGGGTAGTTAATAGGTACTGAATAGGGAAAGAAACGTTACAACCGTTTTTGTTAGGGACCAAAGTTTTAGGTCAATTGTTGAAAACTATTTATCTTTTGTATTGCGGCGACGCTTGTATTACTATACCGTATTTCTATTGTTCGAACAATATATAAAGTAGCCGCAGAGTTCCTAACTCACGCCGTTTTAGCTTAAGAAGCTCAAAGGACATAATGAAACACCACTACCCACAATCCATTCCACGTACATAATAAGTTAGTATAGAGGTTCACTGACATTATTCAAGTATTAACGTGGCACGTGGACATGAAACTTCAAGCTAATAAGTATTCCACGTACTCTAACTCCGAAGAAAAAAACTTTATTTAATACTCTATTTAACTTGGGTAAACCGCAATTCAGATCACGCCTTGACCGAAAACCGCAGAATGTTGTTAACTCACAAGTCATACCTACACATAAACATAACAAGCAGGTAAATACATGACTGTATTACTGTTGAATGACTCTCGGAATATGATTTACCTTATGTTTTCATATTTCAGGGCAAGTATAATCTTATTCACCTTTTCATGTTGCCATGTGTTTATAGGAAAAAAGATAAGCATTCCTATCGTAACTTTAAAAAAACGAGATAACTACTTTGGTTAAATAACACTATCAGTAAAACTATTCAAGTTTTTCTTCAACAAATTACGTCAACAATGACTTAAAAAAAGCTTCAACACAACAATTGTTAGAGCTGTGTAGGTACGGAAACAACAGAACGTACAGGAGCTGTGTACAATTTGTACATTGTACAGGCCACTTAGTCAGCCTCAGGTTCCGTGAAGGGACGAGTTCCAATTTATTTCAACAGATAGCTGTTGTTACCGTAACATTAGCTACCTATCTATAAAAACACCTGTCAGTCATGTTCTCGACTCGCTGCTGTCGAATAAAAAACGGTGTAAAAACGTGTTGATGGTTCTACTAACAATATTATTATTGTTAACAGCGATTTATGATAGATACTAATATAATTAATAGACAACAATGCAAGCTTCCTTGCATTAAACGAAGGTCGTATTAATGTTATAAGCTTCTTAGAAATTCCTTTGACATGGAGACGAGTATTGCACAGTGTGTCCATTGTTCGAGTGTTTATATCCCGCAAAGAATGGATAGGGTCACTCGTTTGTTGCCCAAGCCCTAACAAAGCAATGGACATAAACATTATTGGCGTACCAACATTAGAAAACAGACATTTTAGTATGCAATAAACAGCTATGATATGTGATAAACACCAGTACTTAAAGGTTTCCCGCGAGATATGCGTATAGGGAAACGTTTTCGTAATACCTAAGTTACAATATTATGGCCTAAAATTTTTGTTATTGATCCTGGTTGCAGCATCGATCTAAATCATCATAATTATAATGTAAAGTTTTAGATGGGTAGTGCAACAAGTTCTAATCCCGAAAGTAATTTAATCCCGAAATAGGGTGTCCTATTGATCGGTCCACACAATCGAAGCTTCTGGCACATGGGAACCAATATAATTTGATTTGAATGCTTTACAAACGTGCCTACAGCGCGCTTTATGTTAGATGCCGGTAAACAAGTATAAACACATAATGTCAACATTCACCTCGGGTTTCTCGACGAACCCTGACAAACGAGGTATTGTTGCAGCGGCCCGCAGTCGGAACCACGGGTGCGACTATGGGAATGCACCCATAAAATTTCCGCATTGTGATTTTTATCCGAAATCTGTATACAACGCGGGATTATACCGCACTCATCGTAGGGGTACAAAAGGTATGAGAGCTGCATAAAAACGCAATCGCAAGGATACTGCCGACCGGAGTGCAGTGGGTTAAGTGAATTTAATCTCGCGTCTTTGTAAGTAGATCAATTATTTTTTGTAATTTTAACAATGTAATATTCTAATGAAGTTCCATCTCGATTCGTTCTCTATCGTTAGTGGTTAATCGTAATACCTGCATAGCAAAAGTAATATAAGCTTCACTGAATTTACATACATATAATTTTAATTAACGAATTGATTGACAGGTGCAACCGGTACAGGAAAATATCTTGAGAAAATCCAGACGTTAATATTCTTAGCATGTATCGTAGACTTGCCTGTCACATAGAATCACTAATGATTGAATGTTAACGAAGACGATTAGAATGACATTAATCATTTCGACGAAGGCATTAATTAATTTAATATGGTTACGTCATGCAAGCAGCGTTGATCGCGAAGTTTCAATAAAATATCCGCGGTATCTGTAGATTTTTTAAAGACAACAATATTGATATCGTACCCCACACATAGTTAAGCAATTTAACCCGTTTGTTCCAAAGCAATAAATTCACTACATAATCATACAGTCAAGCTTGTGTTTTTATTAAACTTGTATACTTTTATTGCCATGTAATTTCTATAACGAATCGCCTTTAGCATATAAATAAAAGTTGTCATTTTTATTGACCATTTAACGATAATAAGGTTATAGGTTCGAATAGTTTAATTTTAGCATTTTAAAATTAATTATTTTTGTCAAGGTGGGTTTAAAGGTTAGATCGCGTGATGTAAAGGCAATCAACTCTAGCGCATTTCCGTATTCTACTGACGCGGCAGCCTCCCACGCGGGGCTCGTAACAGCTGGCTCATTGTTCCCGACTAAGCCTAATAACTAATATACAACATATTTAAGATTAGTAAGTTTTATCTTAATCTTGAACAAACATTTTGTGTGCTTTAATATCCAACCAATCCTGGTACTTGTTTCAATTTCTAAATGTTTGAATAACATGTACACAGATCTAGCGTGAGACAAAATGCGTGTATAGTAATCCTCTTACAAAAGAATCACAGGGCGTGAGTTAATGTGACCAAAACGGATTAACGTCCACAATTATAAAAGAAACTTCTCGTGTAACAATATCCGTGGCGGCAGACACGTCGCTCTAGTCAGTCAGCGTCGGATAAGCTTTAACAATCCCCATACAAAGTAACAATAAACATGAGGTTATGACATGGCGGCGACGCAACGACGACGCGACGTTTTATTCTCGTGCATGCAAAAAATAGAGGTACGGCAATAAAAGTTTATCGCCGCGGTATAGAACAACAAAGTATCAATGGAACAAAAATATGGCTCGCTCGCGATGTAGGTCACAAGACTCACAAGCATCATCGCAGTAGCCCAGAGGTGGTTAAGCTAATAAATTATCCGTAACATGCTCTCGCTTCGCCGCGCCCGCGATACAAATTGATAGGCTCCTTCGCAAACGTAATTAATTTAAAGTGTGAAGTCTTATATCACTTATAAGATTAGGTTAGATGCTTTCATAAACAGCTTTCTATTTAATTTATTGGAATATCGATCAATAGAATGTAATGAGATGTCATAAGTTTGCTTTATTGAGAATCTATGGCTCGGACTTCGAACCTCTCTGTAATGAACTGGTAGTTTCAGGTTTCATTGGAGGTAGGTAATGTATTGAAACATTCCTGAAGGTAATATCAATGCAACGTGAACGATTGCTATGTACATGAGTACTCATCAAGTCATTAAATATGAGCATGACATCAAACTACAACAAATAGCTAAACATAAACAAAACTACATAAAATTGTTTACAGCATCGTGTTTTATGTAAACGTATAGTCAGCTTGAAAATACGAAAGGAAATAAAATAAATAAAAGACAAATAAATAAACATTAACGTCGGCTATATCGAACGCTTGCCAAAGGACAGCGAGGGTCAAACAAAGTCGTCTGCAAAATATTTGAGATGAAACAAAAACCGAAAATTTTAAACAAGATAAGGGTCACTTATCAATTTAAGGTTCAATTATCCTTATTAAGAGTTCTTTTAGATGTTGTTTTATGAGTGCGGTACGTTGATTACAGCACAGATACGGGCTGCGCCAAACTTTTGTGGAATACCAGACGGCTCGTTAGCTAAGACGGCATAACAAATGTACATCAGCGGTGGGAATCATAAAATGTCGTATTGTGTTGTGGCTGTCGATCTGATCGTATTTATAATTTAATTTGCTTGATCAATGTGTAGTAGGAAACAATAGGATTCTCTCATCTCTGTATATCTACTGGTGTATTATGAAGGTCACGCCTACAACAGTTGTCGTTTGTTCCAGATCATCAGATATAGCATGCTGACGAGGTGGTTGGCGCTGGCGCTGGTGGCCGCGAGCTATCGCGTCGCCGACGCCTGCACGTGCGCGCCTGCGCATCCTCAGACACACTTTTGTAACAGCGATTTTGGTAAGTTATTTTTAATTGACGTTCAACCCACTTCTATCTTATAAGTAGTTTATCAGCCATCTTGTTACCATAACACAAGCATTAGGTTGCTTAGCTTGGGACAAATGGTGCTGTGTGAAATGTCCAGGGATTTATTTATTTATTTATTTATTTATTATCTTCCAATCCGCCTGATCTGAAAAAATCTGTAACGATCGATCGGCCACGAAGTTTCGTGTTAGGTACACATATGTATGTACTTACCCGATCAGATCGATCTGAAGCAGATAAGTAAATTCAGATTCATCCCTCCGTACATAGCCTTAATATAATTGCGTGAAAATTAATCATTCTACAATAGTCACAAGTAGGACTAATGGACGTCCTTCAAAATGTAACGGAATATTGGAAAGCCTAATTAGAAGGATTCAATTAACTGTTTCGGCTGAATGGTGGATAATTAATAGACTCTGTTACGTTACGTACTTGAGAAATAATCGAAATTTTCAATTTTCAGTGATCGTTGGAAGAGTACAAAAAACATTTCGAGGCAAAGATTTTTACGACGCATACAAACTGAAGATTCGAAACACTTACAAAGTAAGTACGGAAACAACAGTCCGACTAGATAGAACAACGAGATACTTTTATACATACCTATCTGAATTACTATACTTATTTGAATACAATAGCTTGATTGTGACCGAACGTGTTTGGATCTAAATGAAAGTTTAGAAAACTTGCTCTATTTGCTTGGTAAGCTAAAGAAAATGTTATTGTGTTGCAGGCGACGCCGAAAGCGAAGGTGGCCCTACAATCCAGCCGTTTATTAACACCGTCCCAGGAATCATTGTGTGGGGTGAGCCTGCAGCCGAGGGAGACCTATGTTATTACAGGTGAATATCCTCTCTACGACATCTATCTAATACGAATATGATGTTGCTACGGGATTACGAATGTTCGAGTCAATTCAAAGGATACATTCCGTTCACCCACAGCTGGTTTACCTCAACTAAGCTATGAAGGATCGATATTGCTCCAACGTAAAATGCTGACAGTGCGCGAGGACGAAGCCCCAGGTCGCCAGGAAACATTCAGATTATTTATTGCTCTACTGCGTACGATATTATAATTTAGTTCGAACAAATAGAATTCCAATCGGAGGTTGCGAAAAATACTTGAGATTTTTAAACTGACGGTACAAGGCCAAATCAGGCATTTGGTAAAAGCTAACACTTGACTATTCAATAGTATTAGACTTTGTGAAGAGATAAGTAGGTATAGCCAGTATCACTTAATATAGTCATTCAAGACTTAAGTACATTAAGCAAACGCATTAGCAAACAAGCTGGCGCCTGTTATTGCGACAGAACAATACAAGATTGGAATGAGTGTACTATTCTTTGTATTGCCTTCAAAAGTTTTAATTTCTTTTCTGTCAGTGTCGGACTGTTTCTGTAATGTCGTCCTATTTGTCTAGATAATTTTATTCATTGAAAGATTGGTCTGACTTTAAATGAGCCTGCTCAATAGATTTGGTAAGAAAAAATGTAATCGGAATAAGATGAATGTAAAAGAGGGAGGTTCGTGTAAACTTTGAGGTACAATGTTCTAGAATAAAGAAAGTTCATTTATTATTTCGTTATACGGGTCGTCTACCTTCTACGCGGAAGATTTATGAGGACGCGACGTTGACGGGTTATTACCGCACCTATACAAAGAGGTACAAACTACAAATGTATCATAATTCCCCCTTTTCATGTTCCAGGTCGAGTAGTCCATTTAGAAGCTCACGTGCATTTGTGCGGTTTTGTCAGCAAATGGCGTGACGTCACTCCTCGTCAGAGGAAAGGATTCCGTCTCCTCTACAAACAGGGTTGTACGTGCAAAGTAAGTGGTCATTCTCATAACTAACACAACAAAATCCACAGGGAATTTTTGAGGAATGGGATGTTTTAATTGTATAGATAATTAGATTCTCATAACTGAATACCTGCACAACTTTAAATAACCCATTACATAAACTATAAATCGTTTTGCAACGAAAAGATGCCCAGCAAACTGAAAAACATGGAAGCTTTACAAAGTTTCAGTTTGCATAACTACTTGCTAACCCAACTATTAAAAGTTATTTTAAGTTTAAAACTGGAAGAAACGCCAAGAAAGTCTAGTTTGTTGCCATTTATCAATAATAGCACCAAAATATATGCAGAAATATTCGTTTTCCCGAGATCGAGCCAATTTTCTTATTTTCTTCTCAGCTCGTTCTCCCAAACATATTATTCATAAGTAGAACTGATGAATATTTTTCTGAGCAAGGCGAGTACTCTGCCTACTGCATATTGATATTTCACGGTCACTTAGGTCAAGCAGCATAACTTGTTAATGTCGGTTACATAAACCTGTGTAATACAATAAAACGGATTTATTATATTCGATATTCGCCTTCTATGGATTGCGGAGGTCAGACAGCGATCGATCTGCGCAAAATATTGATAGATAGTTGTCTTGTATATGCTTGAATGAGGTTATCGAGCTACGAAAATGCTACGAGTTTTCTGCGTAGCAGTTAGATATTCTTTGCTATCAGATTACATAAAGATACGATGGTGATAGGTGGTGTAGAGATTAATGTTATGTTAATTTCAGGTCCACATGAACCGACGGCGGACCAAGTCGCCGAACACTTGCGTGACGGCCTACGACGAGTGCTACGAGCGACACGGCATTTGTCTACACGATCGCGAACACCGGTGCCGCTGGACTAGGTAAATATTAAATCCAATGAGTTTTATTATAAATAAATCTAATATCGATGTCAGATATATTATGATGACAAACAGCCAACAATAGAAAATGACGCAAAACTCCGGGGAGTCTATTATGTAAGGAGTCTGTATGTGACAGCCTACACGCGCACTCGATTCAGAAATAGACCAAACACAATGTTCTCCAATGTTTCTCCCTCAATAGGTACTTAAGTAGAACAAGGAAATAATAACCAACCAGCATAATACAATACCTACAATTCTCTAATTACTACAGTAAACGAATCATAAACAATAAATTTCATAGGCAACCTTGAAGCACATTACTAATTCGCACTCCGTGTGCCAAGCCAGATTACTCATATAATGAACGATTTTATGCTCCCATTCAAAGCTATTTTATAAACACTTGAGAAATTCTGTAATGTTAAGCAGTAAGGTTTCTCGTTTCAAACAATATTAAAATCGAATAAACACCCTACGTTGTCACTGGTCGTTTATAATATGGGAAACGAGTTACAGTCGTAAACAGGCGAGCGTTTGATGTTCAGCTGCCGCTGGCGGGCAGTGCCGGGTGCTGCTAATTGTCACTCAACACTTGTGTTTATGTTGCAGGGCTCCCGCTCTCACGAGGTGCCTGCAAGCGACGCGCTTCAATAGCACCATGACTTGATTCACTACGATGCACAAGTTCACTCTGAAATGTACCTTTTGAACATCTCATTACGACGTCCTCGTGAAAAATTACAAATTCATTCACACTCATTACTTTTCGTACGCAATCACAGCAGCTGATACTAAACCAAACATTAATGATAACACGTTCTTGATTCATTTTCGACCTTAAGTTATTTAGTTTTGAATGTTGTGTGTATGAAAAGTTAAATTAGCTCTATTGGCAATGTAACGAATTTATTGGTTGCGAGTTTTCGAAAATTGTTACTGTTGTGATTTTTCTTTTGGACGCTTCTAAATTGTTGTTTTGTCTTCCTAGACAGAAATAGTTGTAACGTTATTTTTGTATTATTTATTTGTAAGTTAATGATTGTAAATTAACTAATTATAGTGATATTTAGGTTAAAATAAAGAAATTTAAACGGATCATGTGGTGTTTGAATATTTTAGCATAAGCGTTTCACCTGGGGTTCGTTTGAAGCATGTCCAGAGCCTAATATAAATTGAATAGCAAACTTGCTCCGCTGTGACATGCTATCTCCTACATTATTCTCGTTCTTATCTTACAGAGGTATGAAAAGTTCGAACAAATAAATAAAAACACTGCGAGTATACTATATTCACGAAATAAGGCGTCCATTGCATTAAAAAAAAAAAACAACAAGTCAACAACAAATAACGTAGAGACGGTGCGGACGGCTGTAGGTACAAAAAAGGCAGGTAAAGTACCTACCTGTCAGTAGCTACGACATCAGGTAGGTAAGTGTAAATTTAAGTACTTACCATATCGGTGTGATTATGATAGTAGGTCTGCTCGATGAGAGGGAAGTTCTCCCTGCCGAGACGTCGTTGTAATTGGAGCAGATGACCGAACACCCAAGGCCGGTCCTAAACAAACACAATTTATAACAAAAATGGACGTATTTTATCATACACAAAAGAAAAATGTCTGCATATTTCGTAAGACGTTGTTAAATTACCTGGAAGTGGTAGATTGAGTTGAGGCTGTTGATGGAGGGAACCCCTCCGAACTTGAGGCCCAGGAGTAGGGCTCGGTGGTCGGAACCCGCGTCGCGAACGTTCTGTCTCACCAACACGAAGTCCGGCCTAACAAAAGGACAGTTGCGTTAATTATTTATCAATTTTAAAGGGAACTAAAGCAGAAAGAAGAAGTAAAAAGGAAAAACAAAACGAATACACTTAGTTTAAAATATTTCCATCGTTTCTGAGAATTTGAATTTAACATAAACATGTCCAAGTTTGTAGGACCGACATACAATGGAAGTAAGTTCAAATATTTTTCTAAGTCCCAACCATAGGAGGAAGTAGTTTACACGAGTTTGAACAAACTTACATAGTTATAGGTTGTGTCTATTATTATGTAAATCATAAAGCGCCCACATTTCAATCACAGTAAGACAACGCAAACAAACGCTGTTACAAACTTCCATTTATATTTTATCGTTTTATACTCAGTTTGAGTCACCGCAGTTTTATCTATAAATAGGATTTTGTTAATGTGTTTGTTTTGCGCAGATTATCTCATCGACCAAATTATAATACCTTTACAACTCTACCGGGACTAATTAGATTGTTTCGCGAGATAATAAATACTAATTATTAACTCACTATTAGAACTTTAATAACAGTAATGTTTCTCCTACAAATTCCCTCTAGAGTCCGTATTTCTCTTAGAATTTAAAATGAGCTTAGAGCTTCACTTAATTAGGTAAGTAATTTTCCTGAGACTCGTTTCTAGATGGAATGTGGCGGGAAATTACTTTTAGCATGAAAATGAGGGTAAGTATTACTTACTTGAAGCATCGAGTGACTTTGGTGCCGCTGCGATAAACTGCCATAGATACGTTGGCTCCATCAGAAGTGGCCGTCACAGTCAATTCCTGCACAGCACAAACGGTACAAGTTATAAAACAAATGACTAGTGACTTGTGTAATAAAAGAACGAGTTGATTTGATTATCCCTTTTAACTTTAGCATCCAACCTTCATCCCTGAACCTGTTGACCCTGTAGTGTCCTCCAAGAATTACTTTGTAAAGTACCAAGTAGTTTCTGTCTAAAGAGCTTTTCTGAACACTCTGTGTAAGTAGTCTCATGGATCCAATTTGGACGGTGCTTTGAAGTTAAAAACATAATCTAAGTAGGTAATTAACCCTTTACGTTTCTCATCATTTTCAGTGCAGAATTTTCTACAGTGGCAACTTGCTATATGTCCTTCAAACGATCGGCAGGACCCATGCAGGAACATGATATTTTTTTAAAACCCCAATGACTTTATCAAAATAGACAACTGTCTTTCAAATTCTGCAAAAGCTGCAGTATTTTACTGAGCAGGAAATGTAGAACAAGGACCGACATCACAAGCGTCTAATAAAGACGGCATTAAGAAAGATTTCTTGAGTTTACGAGGGTAAGGTTAAACGTTCGTAATAATTAATAAGTCGAGGGTAGCTCGGCACACAGTGACGCTGACATGGGCAGTGTGCTCTGAATATTACAATAGTTAGTTCTACAACACCTATTTTGTGACGAGGGTACATAATTGATTTGAATGTTATGTGCGCGCCGCTGCTATCACGATTTTTATTACTGGTTAGATTTTTTAATAAATACGCCTAGCAACATTTTAACTAAGTTTTTAATTTGTTCAGCAGTAGTTTACGGTCTGTAGTATACAATGTTGCGACGGTCAAATAATTAATTGGCTATCAAAAGGGTTTCGTATTTATAATCCAATTACTTTAAAGAGCCTTTAGATAGCACAATAACTCCGAAAACGTATGAGGCAACCATCTGGCGCCGTCAGCCAATCAATAGTTCTGAATGGAGGCTGCTAGTGACAAAAGTGGATGCGGAGAAATAAAATGAGGTTAACAGACATATTCGCCGAGATGTGTGATGTGTGTGTGAGGGTGTGTGTGTGTGTGTGTGTGTGTGTGAGGGTAAGTGTGTGTGTGTGTGTTAGAGAGTTATTTCAATTACGCCTTGTATAATACGTACATTGTGTTTACTCACCCTAAACTCAGCTTGTTCGACGCGGATGTCCCACTCGCCGGGCAGGCGGCGTCCTCGGAAATACTTGGACCAGTCGGTGTTCTGGTCATCCACCACCAACAGGGTCACACATCGGTCCCGGTTGTACCCACGACCCACAGACGCCACTGACGTCACGCTCCCTAAGAAAGTACTTATTGTTTGTGTCGCTGACCTACGAAGCTCTTCCAACCGACACATTCAACGGCAACAGCGTCACCAGTACAAAAGAGTATGGTAGAAGCTCTTAAGAAAGCTTTTTTTTTTCTTATTTCCTATGTCCGACAATGCGATGTACGATGTATTTACGCAATAGGCTGAAATAATAGGCAATGATCGGCTATAAAAACAATAAAAGCGATCCTATAGGCAGTTTCGCTGCAAAATTATCTTATTTCAGCCATTTAATTCCGAAGGCATGTGATATAAAGATAAACCCCGAATTTCGAGCCAGCCGACTGTAAAGGCGGCCTCCTAGGGATGCCTGTAAACATACGTTACCTAATAAATTGGCGCCTTGATCTCTTGCCGCGCCAGTGAGAGATTGTACTCGTTGGAGGAGTGACTCGCGGGACTTGGCCGGGGAGGAAGGCGCGGATGTACCGCGCGATCCTCCCCGTAGGTTCAGCGACAGATCTCCTCCGCTGTTCGCAGCCGCTGCTATGTTTGCGGACGGCGCCGGGGGAGGACCCGACGCGCTGGTGATGCTGCCCCCGGTGGCTACGTGAAATTAAACACACTTGGAACACATAAAATATCTAATAAGTATAACTAAAACATTATAACCCACAGTTTGTAATGCTAATCCCAAAAATTATATATGTAAAATCTGTTGCGTAATTCGGATTAAAAGTTACTCTAAACACGCTACTCCTGAATAAACAAACTGTTTCTTGTTATTTAACTCTGTGTAAGTTAAGGACTTGTAGAATGTCTACTTTGGTCTTACCCTGGGAGGTCGGCCTTTGATTCTGCGGTTTCGGCTGGCTGGTGGTTGCCGGGCGGCCGGTGTAGGGGTCCACCTCGCCCTCATCACACTCGGACTGCAGGTCTCCCGAGCTGAATCTGCGCAACGCCTCCACTGAACTACTCGCCGCACGCCACCGCCACGCCGCGCCAACACACAGGGACACGCAGAGGAGGGACAAAATCGACACACACAATGTAGCCACTCATGATCACCTAACCTTAACAACTTGCCAACCAACGTGAACACTGCCATTAAAGCTATCATAATAAGAATTAGCTCCTACAGTGCGAACTGAGAAGCATTCTATGTAATTCATTATCTGAGATAATCGGAATCAACATTATGTCGGTAATTGTTAAAAGAAATAAACGCTATCCCAGCTGTAACAATCACTTTTGTTAAGCAGCAACATCGAATCACGACAATGACATCGAGAGGAAAGCGCCATGCACTGAATGCAGGTAGTTCAGAACTGTTATTTGTTGTCGGACGAGGGTCCCAACAAGTAGCAGCAGTGATATGGTCACATACAATCACAGTCGAGGCTGATGAGTGGTGCTACACGGTATGTAGAGTGGAGCGGAGCCGGGGGGAGAGGTAGGGGGAGCGAGCGGCGGGGGGGAGGGAGCGGGTCGAGTGCCGACGGGGGTGGAAGCAGCGCGGTGAAGCGGTTCGGGCTTTTTATGGTGTCATAAATTTTATTTTATCCTTAAATTATAAAACTGTACTTCATATAAAAATGTGATTTTTACCCAACTTGTGTTAACAAAGTAAACTATCTACACTAAAGAGAGGGGAAATAAACAGTAAGTAGATAAATAACTGTATTTTACTTTAAAATTCAATTCGATTTACTAAAGCCATTCTAATTGTGGCAGGTTTTAAATTGCCTATACTATTGTTGGATAATTATTAAAATCTGACACCCGTGTCACAAAAAAGGTACATTTAAATCATTCATCACGAGGTAACTGAAAAACTGTAAGGCTTTAAAGAATAAATATTAATCATGCATATACATCAAGACAGAGTTAAGGTAGGGGACAGATACCATGCGAACTAAGAACATACCTTCGTTTCAGGTAATTGACATTGCTGGTGAAGGAGGTTCGGAAGCTTGAGAAAGACAGGGTTGATGTGGTCGCGGCCTGCGGGCCACAGATCCCAGGGCACCCCGAACGGTCTATTTTGCCGCCTCCTTATAAAAAAACACAAAGATATTATTTTTAGAGAACTGCGAAAGTCTCTCATAAAGAAGGCTGAAGAAGGCAATCCGGAAAAAAGAAATGTAGAATCTTTTCCCATTGTGCTTTCTCAGTCAAGCCAAACGTATAAGTATAGAATCAGTTGGGGGCTACGTATGTACCGTAATTTTATCACACAAAGTACACGCCGCGATTTCGGTCCATGAAATCAGACACTTCCGAGTTCTATTGAAATAACCCAATCACCTTTTTGCCCGAGCTAGTGCGGTAAAGCGTCGAACTGGGACTAGGGAAAGTTATTTTAGATTTTTGTACGTTTAGATATTCTCGTAAAAAAGACTTTGGAAATATATCCTTCGGGAAAAAGGAGAAATATCATAGAAATGTTTTTATGTTTCCAGATTATTCTAGGAATACTAGTTACACTGCATATTCCTGTTGGTTTCAGCAAAGGAATTCTAATATCCGCATACCTAGGCAGTCGAGGACATTTGTCACTGTAATAAAATACATTATACTAGTTTATAACTACTGCTATTACTGCATAGACTGCGCATGTTCCACGCTATACATAATAGCTACAATTAGCTAAAGTTTAGATGGTCGCGCGATATTGAACATAAATGAGCGTTTGAGACTATCGACGCCTATTGCTTGGCGCAGGAATTCGCGCTTTTATGCGTAGAACTGACAAAGATCATCGATAGATATTGTATTCAATAAAAGAGCATATACAGAAAATCACTAGGTACCTATTATTCTCCACCCGCAATCACTGATACAAAGTAAATAGTAGTAGTAAAATAGCGACAAAATCTGGGAAATTGTCTTATGCCTCCTTCAAACGTTTCTCCACTCTGCTCGCCGTAAGCCCGAGTCTGTTTGTTTCAAAAGAAGCTAAGTATCATGTAAATGCTCTAAGAGTCTTTACTCTTTAGCATGACAAAAACACACAAGTGGTACAAAGGAGGCGAGTGGGACTTAAGGAGGTGCTACTCTACCCCATTTTACTCACACGCCCCTTGCATGCAACCGACGACGTGGAATTTGCAGGTTGTTATGCTGAATGAAATGACCGCTCTTTTTATTTTTATGTTTCAGATGAATGGGCTCAGGTTAAATTTATAATAAAGGCAATGTTCGTGAAAGTGATAAAGTTTTTATTACAAATACCTGGCTTTACATTTTAATAACAAGTATTAAGTTCATAAAAGCTCAACGTTAAACCAAAATAATAGGTGGTCTGTTTCACGATTTAATAATTTATGACAAACACATTTGTAATGAGAATAGAACCACAAGCTTATATCTAAGAAAGTACCGTAACCAGATTTACTATAAACCCAGAATGCTTGATCTACGAAAACACGATTTTCATGGATCCGGAATAGCGGTAGGAACAAGCTTTGGGTAAATATAAGCCGAAGCATAAAGCCGATTTCCTTTACCGGTGGAACAGCAAATACGACCTAATCCTCCTTCGCAAAAAGATCAATTTAGATCTTACCTACATTAGATGTTTACGCGACGTATTCTTCCATACAACAAAGATTTCGTTCTGCGTAGGTACGATACAAGGTAAATATGTACATAAACTTACCTCGGGATATCTACAAGCAAGTGTCGCCGATGTCAACAGTGTTAATGATACAAACGCGGCTAGGTGGACAGCTTGTGAGGTGGGGGAGGATCTACCTGCAGACAAAATATTTGGAATCATTTCAAATGGATCACATTTTACAATAGCAAATAGCAATAGCAAGTATTAAACAAGCGCCTGAACCGCTGCAATCGTTAATCCTGTCCCGAACTATCTCTACCAAAGGGTTAGGGTTAGGGGTTGCCTTTCTTCCCAAGAGTGTTGTAAAAGGCGCAACGGTATCCTTCTTTAAAGGATACCGTTGCGTTTCATTCCCCAAACATCTTAACCATAAAATTAAGGATCATGGCTAGTTGTAAGGTGTATCCATGATCACAAGTTGTGCCACGGGCTGGTAGACAAATGCGTACCATGAATAAGACACCTGAAAGATAACTTGATAAAATATCGTACATAATAATGAATCGAGGAAAATTTTCTCATTAAACCGTAACCTGGAACCTTACGAACGAAAAATACCTTAGATTTTACTTTATCTACAGGGACAGGATATTTTTAGTCTCCTATTGTTGTTATTCTTACATTTTCTCGTCTCTCAACAGAAAAAAATGTAACGTTAAGTAACGACATTCGGTAAAAATATCACACGGATTCGTACTAATATAATTAAGGTTAATACAGATATAGTACAAAAGCCGAGCGTCGAGTTATATTCCACAATTCCACATTGCTATCTCAGGTCCTGAATTCCAGAAATTCAAGAAATAAAGAAGAAATTCGAATAATCTTACGTGACATTCTCCGTAAATACCAACTGAAAAGATGTAGGACTGAATAACTTAGTGTAATAATTTCTTACCTCTCATAAGTTTTTAATTAACTGAAAATTCGTGACCGGTTATGCAAAAAAAAATTCCTATCATTATTGTATAAAACACTAGCGTGTCCTCCAATTTGTATTTCTCTCATGAACTTGGGTAATATTACTCGTGGAATAATTTATTCGTTGGGCTCCGCTGAGGGCCGAAATGTCAACCGTTATCTCCAAGTTAACGTATCTAATGTTTTGCGTATTCTGACTCGGATTAAAACACCCCTTTGCGGCGTGCGTGTTACTTACACGAAAAAGGTAATTAAAGTTTATGTTGTTATCAACACTCAACCTGCGTGTTTACAGATTTGATAGTAACGGTTATGGGCGAAGTGATCCTACTGGCTCTGTGTAAAATTCATAAGTGCTATACGAATTTAATTGAAAAAGACGTGCGTATGAAGCACATTTTGATGCCCGAATTATACTGTCTTACGTTTTCGAAGAACTTACTCGACTGACCAAGATTTGATTGATAAGGATGTTACGATATGTTTGCTGGTGTGAAATCGTAGGTACAAATGGTGTTACAAGAAATACATACATAGTAGTTTGAAGCAAAAGTAGACGGTATTACGAATCTGTACATTTATAGAAGCAATAATATTTTTACTAGAGCCTAATGTAACCCTACGTTGAGAATACGAATCGTGATTTTTTTGCTGTTTATTACACCTACGCTCGCCGAGCCACATTTGACACGATATACGATCCATCACGTGGACAATAGCCACGGCTAAAATAGGGTGACAGCTTGATGGTATCATAGTCAATAATATACTGGCATAGTTATTTTATGCTTATGTAATATAGTTTCACTTTTAAGTTTTGTTAACGGTTTATTTGTAACGCAAAATAGGCATTAGATGATATCCAATTACACTATTTTATGACCTTTTCTTTCTAAAAGTTCATTGTTCATATTTTCTTTGCTATATAAATATAGAATAGTAGGTATAATATGCTTTATGTGTGTATTTATTGTATTATGTAAATGGTATGGTACACCACAGGCTTCCTACAGTATTGTCTCTCCTTCCCCTTTTTAATCCATCCAAAGGTTGTCTTTAACAGATCGCTCTTAGCGATAAGACCGCCCATTGTGTCTTTTAAACTTCACCCTTTGTAAAATTTCTACGTTTATATCTGTCATTTATATGGTGTACTTATTAAAGAGTATTCTATTCTATTGTTTTCAGTTACACTTTGCTGACTGAAACTGCTAATCGGGTGGTTTGAGTAAACGTTGCACAAGTTTTTGGCACAACATTCGTACTCTCACTTGACAGTTCTGTGCCATAGCGCAGTCACGTCGGCGGGCACTGGCGGGCGGCCAACGATCATCCCTCTGGAACCATGGCGTCGCCCGTTACGCAACCAACCCACCCCGTAACCTATTATTGGGCCATTCACTCACACACCTATATTCGGACGTTTCTACTTTCTCCTGGATTTAATTTAGAAATGTACAGTTCAAGTCTTAATTCGCACGGTTTTGCTACGGCGTAGCGGCGTAGCCCTATAATTTAAACCTCGAAGTTTCTACGTTTATAAGGAACACAGTGTTTTCTTGAATATAAACGGCAAATGTAAGGGATGGGGGTCTCTAAGGGACCGAAAGCGAGGGGTTTGCAGCTGCTAATGTTAGGGCAATGTTTTAGAGGCGCTACATCAACCGTGACCTCAGGGGGCGCGTTATTGCCCTTTGTAGCTCTACGAATCGTGTTAAATAGTGCGAGTGATAAGTTCACCTCGGGTTTTTATAAATAAAATAGTGAAGGTTCTCTACATCCGATTAAATAAACACGGTTTAGTCATTATTGATGAAGTAGGTACGCAGGTTTTAAATAACGGTTACCAATGTTTGATATAAAATAATAGAAAAGCGGCTGCAGTTTTACAAATTATTCAAATAACTATAAGAGTCATTATCATTTGTCCAATCAGTAGATTAGCACTTTTAATGGAACAAAAACTATAGCTGTAGAATTGTTGTTGTAGTACTGCATAAAATCATAAAATACCCTGGAAACAGCCATTATTATTAGCCCCAGTGCTACTGCAAACAGTAGGTACTAGCATAGTCTAGATGCCTGAGTCTTGACAAGATATTCAACGTATTCAGAACTCGGAGAAACTTCTCAGTTATGTAGATTTTTCTTAAACGCCTGCAATGCGTAAAAATATAATATGGAATGAAAAGAAAAGTTAGAAAAAGCCCCCGGGAACAAAAAGTTATATTTGGAGAAATAAATCCAGATTTTTTCCTTATAATCGACGGTTGACGGCCACTAGAGGATATAAACTAAACAAACAATAAAACACTTTTATAAGGAAAAATAAAACAAAATGTGACAGCTTTAGAATTCACAAAGTTCACGCGACGATAATGATTTTTAAATGAAGGCACTCCAGCATAAAAGGGTCAAATATGTTAAAAAGGTTCAGCTGGAAAAGGTATCTAAAAATACGTGAAGGTCTACCTGAGCTCGCTAAATCATACTCTCATTTATTATGATGATTAGGCTCATTTGCATAATCTCTAATGTGCAATACAGCTTGCTATTTTACATTAAAATATTCGGCACTAATTTAATTGTCATTCAAAGATAAAAAAGTGAGAAATAAATGTCCGCCCTCTACTAAATAATCGCATGTATAAACAGAGGCTGCTAGGTAGGGGCTGGCGGGCAGCCAACCCGTGACGTGCTAGCGTTACGCAAGGATCGATGCTAGGACCGAGTGCCTAATGCTGGCACATTCACAAACAACCGGCTACGTGATTCAGCATTAAGTTGGCACGCAAACAATAGCTACTACACCACTACGTACCTCTATTCAACTACATTTCCAGTCCAAAAAAACACGAGGGCTTCGTGAAAACATGAAGTTACTCTATCCAGTAGCGATATTTCATGCCGACAACGGAGTACAGTGTACAACAGCGCTGTAAGTAATGTTACTTTCGCGTGTACCACTCTTTGCTATTCATTATGTAGCAGGAGTTGCGAGAATCTGTGTCGGTACAAATCTGAACATAATAGGAAATAATTGAAAGCACGTACGAAAGCATTTTATAAGGTAATACAAGCGATAAAGGTCGATAGTTAACCGTGCTCGTAATGCTGTTATTAACCATGTAGCAGGCGATGTGTCATGTGGCCGCTGTGGGATATGTTCAAACTAATAAAACGTAACAGCTAGTTCGGAACACCGGGTAATTGCGCACTAAACGCTGTCGATCGCCGACCGATATCTAAACTAAATGGAAGATCGCCTTCGTTAGACGACTTTACTGCAGAGAAATATACCAATCGTCTTTTACTTTCCTAACATGAAATAACAATAAAAATGGCACGTCCGAATTCTCTTCTAACGGTATAAAGTAATGCATGAAAATTACTTTTCCTTTCCCCCCTGGAGGTTACGTAAAAGAACTTTCCCTCACTCTATCTATCCTCCAGGGTGTTCGGCAGCCCATCGGTTATAACTATATTATATGCATACTGATATATTTATGTAGCTGAATCCCCTTTTTGCACATTAGTTAGAGCAAATAAAACTCTTATCTAACCGTAAACCGCTAGCCATTATTTTTAACGTTACCATTTTATTTCTCTAAATAAAAGTCGACGCAGCAATACAAAAAATTAAACAACGAAGTTGTTGCTGTTTTGTTACAAAGCGAAAATTTATACTGATAGGAAGGCTTACAAAAAACCAAATATCTCCTTTCAAAGCTTACCGGAAATTGAAATGTTCATTCAACATTTTTTCGCCTCTTGGGGACATTTTTCTATAGACGTACAATACAGACAACGATTTTCTTTCTAAATAAAAATTCTCTATGAAAATATCTCCACGACTTTATTTCGCGTATTATGAATTTCAACGTATTGATAACATAAAATTAGCCTAAGTGTTATTTACAAACTGACTCAAAATTAACGTTATCAGAT
This sequence comes from Apamea monoglypha, assembly GCA_911387795.2. Taxonomy (NCBI): domain Eukaryota; kingdom Metazoa; phylum Arthropoda; class Insecta; order Lepidoptera; family Noctuidae; genus Apamea; species Apamea monoglypha. The sequence continues at coordinate 11,776,341 of OU426918.1, forward strand.
GTAGATACCTATAATTTGTCGTGATAAATTAGGTTTTCCAATTAATTGGGTACACAATTAATGGGGAACATTGACTGTACACTAGTCTTGCCTGCCAAGCGTTTTGACTGATTATCCATAGGTAAATATGTACTAAAAACAGATAATATTTAATGATTTAGCAACACCCTCTCATTTTACATGCGCTTTTCCATTTCGCAAGTTGTTCAATGTTTCCGACACTGTTAACCTCATTATAAATATTTAAATCATTTTCGGTTATTATGAAATGAATCATCAATTACAGTTTTAATTCGTTTAGGCAACAGTTCCGCCCTTCGAGGTCAGAACCCGTCCTATATACCGACTCTAAGTTGACTGTGTCGTAATACTTTCAATCTAGTCGCCACATATCTGAGGATTAATGAATGAATTTATGTGTCTGGATGCGTTTTTAATTAATTTATTTATACTATTTTATAGATATAATAATTTTTAATGGTTACTTACAGATTATTGGGATAAGTCGAATGAACGAAAGAATCCGCTTAAAGGGCACTGGTTGCGCGTGTAACTGTGTGAAATGTGGGCAGTAGGGGTGCCTCCTGAAACACTGATGAAAATCGGCGGGACGGCGCACGCCACACGAGATATTGATTTTGGGCGGCAACGTGCCCCGCCACACTAGCGACATCTTTACCTGACACAAACTTTGGACATGAGCCTTCTAAAGCTACCTTTACTTGCCGATAGATGGCGCGACAGCCTTGACCGTAATGTGTAACCCTCTGTTATTGTTTATATCCTGTCTGCTATTATGCTTAATTTAAATAACAATAGTGCTTTACCATTTCACTGATAAATTGTAGCGATAACCTTCAATTTACTTCAAGCCTCCTAGTAAATGCTACTAAATAGTCCTAGTTAATGCGACCTAACTTCGAATAGAATACTCTTTATTATGTACACCACATAAATTACAGACAAAAATAAAGCAATTTTACAAAAGGTGACAATGGGCGGTCTTATTGACTAACGGGTTAGGTCTGTTGACTAACGTATTATTTTCAGCATTAGTCCGTTTTAATAAGATGTCTCTATGATTGCGAAATTACATATTATTTGCTTTATGGCGTCATAAGAACTCCGACTCTTCAGGAAACGACTTTTTTATCGTCGTGTACCAGGGTTCAAAATTACATAAGTCGTAAACCCACCATAGACCATATTTTTTGGGCACATGAACAGTTATTTCGAGTAAAATCTGTGTATTTATTTCGTAATTGAGCCACTACGAAGCCATAAGGTTCTATCCAAAATTTATGCGATATTTCTCCCCTGTCGTCCCCTTTAAACCGGCCCTTAAATGCCTCCTTATAAGTAAAATATTTCTAAGCCGTACTTAATGGTTAATAAGGAATATTGCCAATAACAATATCGTTATACTTCCAAGGCTTATCTTATATGTAGAATAAGCATAAGTTACCAATATCATTCATAAAAGTAAGCATTACTTCGATTATTATTATCATTTTATAAACTGAAGGCGTATTAATAGATAAATACCAACAAAAAAAAGCGAATAAAAAAAAACAAAAAGCAAAAAAGTAAATAAATCTACGAGTGTCGGCGAGCGCGTTGAATTCTAATATGTGTGCTACGCGGCTGCCTAGCGCCGTAGGTTCGTAGCAATAATATCGGTATAACAATAATTCTCGAAAACAATGCTATATTTCTTTCTTTTAGCGCTCGGAAACGTGCCAGTTTAAGTTTTTACGAGATACATAAAACGTGGTTCTGTTCAGCCAAGGTTTTTCTGCCCCGACTTCGAATGCGAAAAGGAGAAATAAAAAGGTAGGCTGGAGTATTATCGGCGGGATCTGTGTGGTATACCTGTGTGTTGTGTATGTGTGTGTTACGAGTGGTGCAGGTGTGGGCGTGTGTCGTAACGCCTGCCGCCGCCGACGCGCGACGCAACGTTGCGTAGCAGCTGTGCGTTCACACTGGAGCTACTTTACTACTATTTGAGATAGTTTTTTTATTACTATTATTTTGTATTTTAATACCCCTTTTACAAACTGGTGAAATGTGATTGCACCTATTATAAGTAAACATGCCCAACTCTTTGGGGAAACAAGGTGTGATGTTACCCCGCCTGTATTTGATGTTGTCATTTAATTTTTATTAAGTCAACTACTAAAAGGTGTAAACAAACCCATTGACCAACTGGTAAAGGACGCCGCTGCCGCTACGCGACTTCCTAGCAATGCAATAAATAAGAATCATGCAGTGTACTTGCACCCATCCTCAACTTTACAAAATAGATATAAGGGACGGTTAACAATCGATGATTATAGAGTCGTATTTCTTTGTTGGTCCTCATATCCAGAATCCAGGTCAAGTTTTGTTCTATAGACTACAAAAAAGAACAATCAAAAACAAATTATTTGTTAATTTGCCAACCACCAATTACCTATCAATTGACATGACATCTTTGGGGAAACCTGTGTATTTACAAAATGATTAAGACACAATGGTGGCAGCGTCCGGTGTGAACACGGCCGCTCACAGAAAGTAAAGTTGGTGAGGCAGTGGCGGCGCAGTGTTGCTCCGTACGGCGCACAGACCGGTCCGCCATGTCGCGCTGACAGCCCGCGCACCTCCTGTCAAACTGACAAGTACTCACTGACAACCTCCGACTGACAAGTGAACAATGTGGCCAGTGCTCAGCCTCTTCGCCGGCGCCCTCCTGGCGGCCGCGAACGCACAGGTAACAAAGTGCATATTAATACAACGCATTATCATGCATCATGCACATTATTATCAACAATGTCTGCACCTCCAGCAACCTATAACTATTCTTTGTATTCCAACTTAACACATCTACGGGTTTTTGTTGAGTTAATAACTGAATGTCGCCATCAACACAATGGAATAAGCCAAAAAAAAAATGATTAACGGACCTTTGAGTCGGTCTCAAAGTCACTTGGATGTATGTCTTAAAAGTTGTTGCAGCTGGACGGTTGAACCTATTAATGTTTGTCGTACGCCCACAATCCTACAAAGTCCTTACTAAACTTGGTGTTATCTTAAGTTATATCATTGGCACAGAACGAGAACTGTACCTACATAAATGTTACCTAATTGGTGTTGACCGACTAACGAAAGTACTTTAAATGCCGAACCATTTGCATAGCCTTGACCAAATTGATAGCCAGAGTTTTACTAATAATAAACTGTATTGTTTATGTTGAGTTTGTGACACTACCAAACTTGTTTTACCAACAGCCAATGTACAGACAGCCAGCAGGTCAAGCTACCCCAAACTGTCAAATTTTCCCAATCAACCTCGAACCTTAATGATTTTGCAATATAGTTGATAATCTATTAAAGAAATTTGACAGATTATAGTAGCTTGATGTGCTGGCGTCTGTACTTCAAATGTAAATAAGATTACATAAAAGAAACGTAAGTTACCTAGTTTTCTGTAAGTCCATTCCAAGAACTAGTTATTAAATGATTCATTCGCAGAAGAAATAGAAATCAAAGAGATTCATTTGTGCAGTACAAATGAGTTCGTTCTTATTGCATTACGTTGTTAACTGTTGTAATACGATGTTATGTACGTGAACGTAACTCGTCGTAACCCACATCTCGCATCAAAGAGTTCACACCATGGCTCTACGTGTTTAATCAATTGCCATAAGCAAATATGGGGCATAATGTACGAATAGTTTACTTATGTAGGTATGTGATGAGGTACTATGTAAATGAGCTAGAGGAAGGTTGATCAGCTGCCGGCTGTGTAAATAGCAGCTCCATTTAAAACGCCTCTGCTTTAACATTGTTTTTATATCATAGTTGTCGTAGTATATTTTATGATGTCCTTCGTTTTGTGTCTTAGAATAGAATTATGTTTATCTGCGACGGTAAATTTTCCTTTATTTATCGTCCATGTGTAGTTCCTCAAGCTAAGTTATAAATTGAGAAGTTTTTTTATTTATAATAATAAAGCTGTGTGTTTGTTTGTTTGAACGCGCTAATTTCTGGACTACCAGACGGATTTGAATACTTTTTGCATTTGATAGCCCAATTCTTGAGGAAGGCTATAGGCTATTTATCATCACGCTAGATCCCTAAGGAACCGAGCAAAAAGAAAAAAAACTCAGAAAGCACAATAAGCGAAAACGACGTAATAGCGCGGGCAGACGGTGCGGTGCGACGGGGTGGGTAGGGGCAGTAAAAAATTTCATGCGGACGAAATCGCGGGCAGCTAGTATATTTATAAGGTTTACCAACAGCTTCTCTATACAATATATTATAAGTACAGGTAACAATTAATTATTTATTAGTCTTGGACTTACACAGTCTACAATTATAGGTTAACCAGCATTCTGAAATATAAGTGTATGAACAGAAAAATAAGAATATACTTAAAAGTAATTGAAATTATGCTTCAGACTTATTAGCTGTGGGGCCTAGCCTACCTGGCCTATACCCCAAAAATCCAACCTAATCACTCCGGTAGTCATTCCTGCCCATCACCTAAATTGTCCGTCGTAGGCTCCAATTCCAACACTTGATTTTTTAATTCACAGGTCAGTGAATAATAATACGCTATGCATATTGTTAATTAGTAATTAGCATCCTGTGTCCAAAATGTCGAGCGGTATGTGAAATTAACGGAAATGAAGTCCTACATTATCACAAAATATTCATGTACCTTGTATGTAATCTACATCTATGTGTGTGTAATATACTGAAGTACCTAGGTACATAATGATGTGGCTTAGATAATTTAAAGCGGTGCACTAAGAAAAGCTTTTTGAAACTCAACCCCAGAGTGGGTTTAGCTGGGGATCGAATTATGTATGACAACGGATAACCACCAGCCAATTATATTTCGACATTAACGATATTGACCGCTGTATCAAATTACCCATTCTCCAAAGTCCTTATAGTTGCAGAGCTCTACTCAATTTTCAACCTCAAACAATCGGTTTTCTTAATAATAGATCATAGTAGTAAACTGGACACCAAGTTACGCAACACTAAGTACACAAGTTTTGCATTAGTAACTGGTCATAACCCAGTTAAACCAATAGCTGAGCACAATACATTCGGTAACTTTGACTTAATGTTCCACATACAATATTGCACCAAGTGTTAGTATTTACTCGTCCATAGTATGTACTACAATGACTATACTTTTACATAATATTTTTCACGACATGTCAGTTGCATGATAAGTAACGTGAACAAAGTGCTAATAATTGCAAACTCACACTCCTCGAGCCTGCTCTAGTTTTAAATACAGTTCTCTCAAATAAATATTACGAAAACTACCGTCAAAGTTCTGTACCAAAGAAATTAATCTATAGCTAACATAACATAGGCAGCTTTTACAGTCTGATACGTGTGAGGGGAAAAAAACGTGCCTAGGTCAAAGACTTTGTGGCAGTTAGATATAGATTTGCCTCATTTTTATATTATTTAAGCCAGCCCTCATACGATATCGGATTAAATTGTATTAAATTGCCCTTATCCATTTTCTAGGACACACATGAATGCATAAAGCAAACATTTTATCTACACATGTTAAACGAACCCTGCCTCCAATTTAGGCCATATTAGGTTCTGCATGGCACGCCAATGCCAGGCGTCTGGCGGCGCGGGCGCAAGGTCACAGCGGCCTACGCATCCCACGCCTCGACCAATGCTCGACATAATAACGATTAAAGGCTTTTGACGTTTAAATACTAAGAATTACTGCCCTTTTAAGAGGCTATTAACTGGACCAAGCAAAAAGTGCAGCTTTTTAGGGTATGTAGTAATAGTCGTGTTCTAAATATTTTAATCGAGACGATATTTTTATGCTATAGCAGTTTGCTTCACCCATATTAGTTCTTGTAACTTGTAAATCAAAGTTCATTCATAGGATTTACTCGTATCTATGAATTTAGAGTTATTCATCAGGATTATTCCATACGCTGAACCATAAAGCCTGAAGGTGCTAACGCAGTGTCGTAGGCGATGCATACCAAAATTACGATTGTTCATTCATTCAAGGAAACCAACAGTGAGTCAAATAGCAATATTGACTCATACGGGGTTCATAATACATACTTACATAAATTAATTTTGTACTGAATCACTATTTACCAGTATTGACTTTAAAAATACAAGTTTGAACTGAAGGTTTAGCGCACGAGTAGGTACTTAAGATACTAATTTGTTTACAATTTTTCCTTGATTGGTTTGATATTTTTTTTCTCAGTTGAGTGGTTTCTCCGCTCAAATCCGACATAAAAAGAAGAAAAATAATTAATTAAAATATTGTTAAACTACTGCTGCTAACAGCTAGAAAGCTGGAATCATCGGTTGTATTTTTGGCGGATCATTTATCTTGAATTTTTGATACGTTCTTTTGTTAAAGTTTCTATGTCAATCACTTGCTATCAACCATAACAATAGGTCAAATCAACCGAATGGGTATATTTACTATAGCTTCAACATTCAAACTTGCGGTTTTCTCAGACAAGCAAAAGTCGAAAATCTTTCAAAGTAGTTCATGGGATTTCTAATAAACTTCAGACAAAGAACGAATGGTTATTATAAGCAAGTTTCCGGCCCATGATCAATAATAATAATACTGTGATCAGTGTCTGATGTTGAAAAAATAACTTTACAATTTTAAGAAGTATCACAATATAATTGACATTGACAATGAGCATTGTTTCGAATACGCTTTGAAAAGTTATTCACTTTATTACAGTTGAAGCAATAATATTTTCATACTTTAAGACTAAGTGCTAACATCAATAAAATAGCGAACTTATTGCGTAATTTTGTTAGACCATCACATAAGCAGCTTCATAGCATTGGTCTGAAACTTATTAGTGTCTTAGAACTTACTTAATTACTTACTTTAGTGCATTCTTGTATTCACGAATTATCTACAAAGTCATCTCTATTATGATATTAAGAATTAATCGGTTCATGTTTTTCGTTCAAGGCTTTTTGCACTGCGCGCTCGCAGCTTCCAACGAAAATAACCGGCATATTAATTATTATCTGATTCAGTTAATTTATATGATAATATTATTTTCCGTTGTTGAGTCATTGGTATTTACTACTCAAAGCAGCAGGAGTTGGGAACGGAATTCTATGACTTATCCTTCTAGTAATGAATACGTACGATTGCTCATGATTTAATAATCAAGGAATGGGATGGTTCGGTACTAAACAAGTGTATCTAAACAGTATCTAAACTATCTACAGTATCTAAACAAAGGAAAATTCTTATTAGATTTTCACATCCTTATGACCTGTTTATGGTCGCATTTACCTTTTATTAATCCAATCCCGTTTCAATTGTATGCTAATTTCAAGTTACGCTAATTGATGGTTTTATGTTCTTAGCAAGAATTCAGTACATACCATAAATCTATTATTATCCCTGCCATTAGGAATCCACTGAGTTGTGGTTTTTGCCTATTACTCCCCTTACAATCTGCCTATTAAACGGTGGTGGGCAAATATGAAGTTTTTCAACACCGATGACTGTTAGAGCAGTGGTGGCCCAGTGGTATTGGCTCCGACTTACGAATTGTAGGTCGTGACTTCGAACCCAGGCAGGCACTCTACTTTGTGTATTTCATTTCATCACCACTGCTCTAACAAACAGTGAGGTAAATCATCGTGAGGAAACCGGCATGTCCTAGAACCAAAAGTTCGAAGACATGTGACATCCACCAACCCGCACTGGGCCGTGGTGGATTACGGCCCACTCCCTCTCACAGAGAGGAGGCCCGTGTCCCGACAGTGGGAACAGTATAGGCTGATTATGCATGACTATTAGTCAATGTTGTAGAGCAATGAAACAACATCGGAGGTATGTTTACATCGGATATGTTCAGTAATACATGACATCACGTTAGTGTGAACAAATGGGCCATGACTGCGCCCGCGCTGAGCTAGTGCAACGCGCATCGCATATATATGTGGCACTCAAGGCGATTTGACAATTAACTGCGCATTTTTTACACATGTGCTGTTCTATGTAGGCTTTTTATGGTTAGTAGGCATTGTTATATCAGCTGTACCAATGTTGATATTTTGGATAGAAGCTATGAAATAAGTATTCTTCAGACTAAAGACAGTTTACAATTAAAAACAACAATCAAAATAAATAATGACTTGAAATCATTTTTGTGGGTGCCATCTTACAAATAGTTCGATGAGAAAGCTAGCATGACTTTTAAAAGATACTAATTCCACTTGGTCCCCTGAAAAATGACTTCTGTTTTATTAATCTTTTGATTTATGTATCGTCTTTGAGATATTATTCTAAGTACGACTTTGGCTTCTAGGTGGTACAAATTAGGTATCCATACCCATAATCTTACCGAAGGAACTTTTTCGTAAAACTCAAAAAAAAAAACATTATAGTAAAGATTTTCTTATTTTTATGAGTGCTGGTTGGTAGCTTAATAAATATTTTTTTGAATCACTGAATGCAAAATATTTTGATTAATTTGAATTTCTATAAAAAAAACTACATCATTTCTCTCTTAGGGACAGCGACGGGGCTTGACGATGTCAACCTTACCCAGGTTGATATCGTATGTAGGAATATTGCTTGGTTTGGTGTGCTATCAACTTGTACGGAAATATTAAACATTTTATAAATACCTGAAGTAAGTTGACAAAACCCAACCAGGATCTATTTTCTATTTAGAATTACATCCTACCCAGAAGTAAGTAGAGCATACACGATCACGATGACTATTACGAATACTATTACAATATTACACAATGCATTGCTTAAGCTTTGCAACTGTAACGCGTTGCATGACTGCATACACCGAGTAGTCGCATGAAGTGTCCCGAAAACCTAGAGCTCATTCATGAAAGGGAAAGTCCCTAATAAGTTGGCCATTTGTACTTTAAAATACATCAAGTTTGCGTGATTGAGCTAAGCGATGCCGAGAGGCGTTAGCACGCGGCCTCCACGACACGAGCCGAGGTCGCATCTTCCTTTGCATTACCTTGTTTAATTTATGCTTGGCTTCATTATAAATGCTGTCTAACTAGGTAACGATATGATAATGTTCAACATTATTAGAGCATTTAACTGTTACATAAACATACCTATTTATTTTCATATCTATCATTTTAGTACTGACATAATAACAAGGCTGGTTCCCACGAGCTTACTTATTCTCGGTTAGTTATCAGATACATCTCTATTTTCGGTGAATATGCTATAGTGGGTGCTAAGACATTCGCCACGCATGCGCGGTGCAGGCAACGCTCTGATTGCCTCGTGGGCTGATCGAGCCTCGATAACGACGCTCGCGGAAGCATCCATTGCCCCAGCCGCACCGCGTTCGGTATATTAAAGCATAACATCATCCTTTCTATCTATCAAATTCATAATGTTTCGCAATTTCCAGGAAAGCTATTATGATTATTTTATTATTCATTGCTTGAAAACGGCACGAGGATACTCTACAATGGAGTAGGTAATTTATTTTTAAACCAAACCTTGGTCTCTCGAAGATGTTATTGTTATCAATATTTGTCAGGAAACATGACAACACTGTGCTAATGTGTAAATAACATGAGATATCCAAGAGATTGGTCACGGTTGGTATCTTACGTCACGGCTTGTCCAACTTGTTTTGTCGGACAAGCGAACATATCTGATTTGCTGGCGTGTCTGTGACACATTGTCTTCGTCCGAAATCTTTGAAAGGCGAGGTATTACAAAAGCCCTGTCTAATTCTGGGACAACGCACGGAGGTAGGCATATGTATTGTGGTCAAGATACTAGAGTATTATTTAATATTTGCATGAAGCGGTCTTTGGCACGAAGGTTAGGACAACAACAAATGAAGGTCTTCGAAGTTGTTGTTCTATGATGTTGTTTATCGGGAATTGAGCTCTTTTGCATGACCGTCTTGCCTTAGAAAATGTATTTCACATTTGAAATAATATGGTGTCTTTGTATGGCTTAACCCGAATCATTAATAACGCTAATATTCAGTCTTGTTCAATAGAATTATATTGCTAACCAAAGCTTCATTACTCGGCACAAAGCACATATTTTATTAGCTGACCTATAAAATGACAACATCATTAATCGTAACTAGTCGTTACGATCAATCATACAATCATACAATGTCGAAAGATCCTGAAACAATCACTTACGACAGTTTGGCAACGTAGTGGTATTTACATAGAGTTTTTATGCAATTTGTCGTAAAGTTGGTATCTGCGGAAGTTTGGATGGGTGGAGGATACCAACGACACACTGACAAGTATCTTGCTACACCGTCGTTTGTTAAATGACGTGTCATTATTTACGCCGATTGGTAGCTACCTGTCACACCAGCAATCATCATTGACCACTTCCTACTCACCAAGTGTTGTAGGCACAAACAATACCCTTTCCGTGGGAAGTCGCAAATTGGTAACGTCGTTCTGCCTTCTTTTAGTTTTTTTAAGACCCCATTCCGTTAATGATTATTTTATGGGCTGACCGTAAGTTTACCTGCCTGCTCTTAGAAACCTCATCATCATCAACCTTCTTCTCAAAAATTGGTTTTATTTTCTAGTTAACCTATTGCGGTAGGTACCTATAGTGAATATCAGCGGGTCAAGTTACACTGTTTCAATGCATTTTGGATTTTTGGGATTTCATAATAAAGTAGGTACTTAATCCGCTCAATTGATACCATTGCTAAATAAATTATGCATTCATATTTAGTAATCGTTTTGTAACAGTGACTAATCAGTCGAAATAAAGCCACACTAGAATGTAAGAGCAGGTATAGGAGTAAGGGTTAACTTATATAGGATCAGTATGTACCAATTTGTCGCTGCCCAGGCTTTAGGCTCTCCCTAATCTGCCAACATTTACCCATATCACGTACGACTGGAGTAGGTACTGGACGAAGATATGGCGTCAACCATGGCGCATAAAAATAAAACTCTCAAGCATAAGGGGACATAATGAACCGATCTTTATCCCACTTATACTTGTGTATCTTATTCCTCCATTATTCCCTACTTTTCTCCATTTTCAATGGAAAATGGAGGAAAGTCGGGAATAATGGGGAAGGGAGGGATTTAAAACTCGGAGAAATATAAGGATATTGGTATACCGTCTATGGTTGGAGACGGCATTTAGGTAAAAGCGAATTAATCCTCCTTCCAAGAGGATCACAGTTTCAATTGATTAAAGCCTTTGTAAAACCTGATACGCAATTTTACCATCATGCTTTCAAGGACGATAATACTAATTCATTTGCTATTTATACTACCTAGTGTATGTAAAAAAAACTTGAATTAAGTACCTTCGAACTAATGTTAAGGTAAATACAGAACCAGAATAAGTCATTAGCACATCGTACTCAACTGCAGTCCAAACAAACATCACTTAGGCAGAACTGGAAAATAAAAACCAGAAACGCAATATGTAAAAATAAGGTGTGAGTTACCTAAGCAGTAAAGCACGCCCACTGTGCACTGAGGTTGTGGTGACGTAGTCTCGGCAGATATATTGGGGCCGTCGAAACCGGTCGGCCCACTGTGCTCTGTTGCATCAAATACTATACATATGGGAATAAGAACTTCGTCTATAGGTATTATATAACTTTGCGGGCCAATTATGTGCGCTACTTTTTTCTTAAATGTTTACGGATTGACCTTTAGGCGTCAAGCTTTTTAAACGCAGGTACAAAATTTCGAGGGTTTCGGGAGACCAAATTTAATATAAAATAACATCACGCCTTGTTTTTGTAAAGGGTTTTGGTAGAGGGTAGACCTCTACCTAACCCGTCGGGAATATATATGTATAATACTACATCCACATTTCGCCAGATCAAATGTATCTCCTAGTCAGGTCAGTTTGTTTGTCTCGATCAAGAATACATCTAAAACAGATAGATTGTTTGGTTAAAATAATAAAACAATTGACGATTCATATAAAAATAAAAATGACGTACGACAAGCCACTTACCAATTTATGGACGTAATATGATCACAGGATAATGAAAACCTATTACAAAAATTAGGTACGAGTACCTAGTAATTCAGCAGCATCGAGTCGAGATATTCGTGGTCAGGCTGTCGGTCAACTAAAGCTACCTTATTTCGCCAGCAACTTGTTCCTCGAATCCCAAGTATAGACTACGCGTATCTAATGACGCTCCAAGAACAGTTTTAGCTTTCCAATTACGATAGTTGTTAAAATGAATATAATTTTGTTCATAATTATATTATTAACTTAATAGAGAGAACACTTCTTTATTTATAACTGAATAACTACTTCATTTCCATTACCAACATGTTAAATTATCATAACGGAGGATAGGACAAGTCGCAAACGCAAATATAGTGGAACTTTTGATGGTCTTCACGAAGAAATGGTCCAGTCATGCGATAACTTAACACCCATCAGCGAAACCTATCAATTTGAAACAAACGGTTCTGTATCACAGATTTACAACTCATGTATAATTACTCCGGATGTGCGTGACTTTTTGTACTTACTTCCACGCTATTAGAATTAGAAGGTAACATTCTCAAGTTATTGTAATTATAATTTTGAATACCGAGTGTGCTGACCGTTAAGCAAATAGCGGTAAATCTCCATAAACGGCTTCTTCTGCAACACATGCTATTATTAGTAACGTCCATTCTTTTATCATTAGATACAAGATACAATACTCAATTGCCACTAATTACCTCACATTATTTCCGGCCCATATATTCGGAGCTCATTCATTTGTGTATAACAAATTACTTCCACGTCGATGTGCCAATGAATGATAATAAACTATACGATAAACAATTTTAATAAATCATTGCAGAGTTACCAAATAGGAATATTGCGAATTCACTAAAAGCAAACAATACTGAAAATTGAATTAGGTATGCTGTAAGATTGTAACGGGGTAAATTGCACTTGCGCTAAAGCATACATGATGAGGTTTATTTGCTCTGCGTATGAGAGAGCTCCCCGCAGGATTCTGTTGGGCACCACCCACCCTGCCTCCACCGAAATTCATCAAAATGCAATTTGGAAGCAGCCGGGCAGCCCCCTGTAATCTAATTCTCGCAACGCGTGCTTCTTACGTTCATCAAATTGTTTGTTACGCTTGGTCGGATCTCACGGCTGTCGCCTGCACTGCTAATGCATTTAATATAACTACTACTCAATATACGGTTATTCGAGCAGTAACTTACTATTTGTTGAGAAGTTCACGAGCTAGAATGTAGATGTTTCTTTTATAAATCACTAAACCAAATCTCACAAAATATTGAGATGATTTAATAAAAATATATGTATACCTATTATAATATTACAATAGGAGCACTTTTACCGAGAACAAAAGATTAATGTAACTGAAAACTGAAAAGATAATCTTTAGAATTGTTGCTTAACCTTAAATTATAAAAAATGAATACTAATTAACGATACAATGAGTAATTAAATACGCCCTACCCCAGATTAATACTATCTACAAGTCTGAGGCTGAGGTCAGACATGCATGTGAATGTCTCAACGTTGAACATAAAACACTGACCCGATGACCAAATGACGAAAGGCTAATATTAGTAGGATGATGAATGGAAGTACGTTCGATAGAGTGGCTTTATAATCTTGGTGAGTAATGCGGGTGGCGATTGTTAGACTTTGACTGCAAGTGTAAAATAGTGGCCTTCGGGCTTTCGGCTATTGTGTAACGTATCAGATTCTATACAAAGCTTTGATATAATATGTAGATAGATACCTAGTCAATCAAGTTATTTTGGTTGGGTATGATAATTCTTAATTTCAGCAGTAGGTAAGTTCATTTTAAATCCCACCCATATTGAACACGAACAAAACCCGTTACGCAACCGCTTATTTAATAAACCCAACTTCGGTATTAGAGCCATAAGCTGGTTGCCTGTCCAATAAATACTCAGCATGGCAAAGTTTAAATTCTATAAATTCTTTACCACATTCATAAAAGGAAATTCACCGTGTATCACTATGGGAAGATAACATGACATTCCTGAAATACCAATAACAAAGGATTGTTTCACATGGCTGATGCGTAACCCTATCTAAAATATTAAATTCCTAACGGAACACCTTTATACGAGTATAAAGGGTCTGATGCTGGAATGCGGAGTTTTCCTACTGTTCCACTCATAAGGTAATTGAATCTGCTTGTGGCTAACTCATTTATCACGTACAAATTGCATAATAAACGCGTAATATTAATTACGATGCGTAGCACGCAATTTTTTTTTCGTAAGTAACATAGGTTGTTATCTATAAGGCAATTAAGGCATTCATAGCAACTCCACCGTCCGTTACGACTTTCGCTGGAAGAAAAGGAGTTTTACTTTGCATGCTCTTTCCCAACAATCAAAGAAATAAATTGAAATTGTGTGGTATTTACTTATATCAACTTCGATACAAATCTAGAAAACCAGGCGGTGAGGCATCGCTCTCAAAATTCTATATATAGGTAAGTATGGGTACAATGCTCCATCTTAAAAAAGAAAATACGAAAATGATGTAAACTTATTCGTCTCAAATTCCGTTTAAGGAACACCCGTTTGACCGGCTCCCCATGTAGAAAAGCTGTCGGAATTTATAATGCGAACACAAAAGATTGCATCAAGGTGAATTTCTAGGTAATATTAGGCGGTGCGTATTGTTCCACGGTGTTTTTAAGAAACCGATGTTGCGAAGTGACCCGAGTCCCGGCGGTCACTCGTCCGTTGACCTCGCCAGCCCGACAACATCCACATTGACAATTGCCGACGTTATTTTACGAGTACCATCGGCGTCTTGAAGTGTACGCCTGCCTTATTTCCAATAAAACCTGCATACATTCTTTTACCGCGCTTCATGAAGACATAATAGCAGATATAAATGCTAAATAATCGCAGGCACGTTCTCGAGACTAGAACAGGAAATCAAAAGAGTTTGCAGCTGCCGTTATGTAGCCAATTAATGTAATGTACATCTAATAAAAAGAAAATCTTTGCTGCAAATAGGAACCTATCTTACACAAACCAAGTTATATTTTATCAAGGCAATAAGAATACAATGGAATAGGACTAATATTTTTTGAGGAAAAATTCCTCAAAAAATGTAGATTTCGGTGAGTAAATTCTTAGAATCTTCGGACTTAGCATATAAAAAATCTTCTTGGGCTAACAAAAAACCCAGTTGGGAGGTTTAAGCTACACAACAGACGCTGAAATAGGACTGTTGAGGATATTACGAAAATAATCTTTCTCAGAATTCCTTTAAGGAATATAAGTTTGAATGTAAGGAAAAACAAGGCAAATCTCACTTGTGTGTAATATAATCATGTGATGCACCTAGGCAGGATAACAAAAATAAAAGTTATGAATCTCTTGCGTTTATTAAGTATAGAAAACTAGTTTTTACGATGTTTACTTCAAAAACAGAAGATCATTTCAATGTCACTTAGGTAGTATCTACTTACATAGTTTCATTGTTTTCAAGTGATAAATTAAATCACTTGTAGAGTCTCCGTTCAGCCCGGTGTCTCATTTATCTTTTTGTCTTTATGTAAATCTCAAAAACATTCTTACTAAAAAAAATGACGAATAAACAACGCAATTTCATGGCAATTCGTTATTACATACAATGTATTGGAACGTCAAACTTGTCAAGCAACAATATCAACCAGTTCTTGACCTTGATAGCGATGACTGGTACACTTGATGTTTGTTTTTTGCTAATCTACTTACTATCCATCTCTAAACCTATAAATAGCAGGGGAGATCTTCAGGCGGATCGTGAGTTTTGCAAACAACAGCAATCAATGCAATCATCCTCTTAAATCTCCAGAGAAAGCCCTTGGGTCCTCGAAGTTCCTTGTGTTTCCTGCGAATGATAAATGGCTAAGCATCTCTTGAAATGCATAAGAAAATGAGCACGTATTCTTGGTAATTTTACAGACGATTATTTTGCAAGCAAAACAATAGCTGTTGGAAACATTAAAAACAATTTAGAAATCACACTTGTAGACGTAAAGAAAAAATGAGTAGTAGTGTATGTCGTGGAAAACAGTAGTGTAGACAAGGAAAATCAAACTGTTCCGTCACGCTACGACACACGCAATAATAAATGCTTCATATGACACAATAATCGTATAACAAGAAAAGTGACAAGTGCAAAAACTGTGACCATCTTCAAGGTCTGCACTAAAACAGAAGATTGTTAAATAATGTATGATTTACTACGATTCTAAATCTAGTAATCTGCACTAGCACAGATAATTCTAGGAAGCTATCAAGTCGGGTCGTGTGGATGCGATCGTGCGCGCCCGTCGCCCTGAGGGCGCGACCCTTTATGGCCTGTCGGTTTATATGGTCGAGCCGTCATGCGACTTTGCTCGCGACTTCCTTCATTTTCTAATATCATTAGATAATTATCTCCCGTATGCAAATAAGCTTTTGTAATACATCTCCCCGAATGGAGATGTCCGACACGCCTCGCTTTGCGGGCTTATGTTCCATGTTGAACATACTCCATAATTCACCAGTTAGGTAAGTAGGTACATACTACACCATAAGAGCCCAACTAATATGTAACTTATCGCTAAAGTTTTATAAGGCATTCAAACAAGACCGAACGTCAGAGGATAACATCTTTATATATTTTTCACGCTCGTGCTATTTTCATATCTCTCCATACGTGTGCAGAAATATGGGAATAATAATAAAACTGCACGTACGATCTGTCCCATAACTCTTGTCTGCTAGTATAAAAAGTCCGTTTTATAGCATGAAACACGAACAATATTTTATTTTATTAAATTGAAGTTGAATCAGATCAACCGTAATCGATATTATGCAAAAAGCTCCTCTGGGCTTACGTTATTAATAACTTCCATATTGGCATTTATCATATCAGCACAGTCCCAATTTTCTGTGTATTCGTGTCTTATATTATGATTGTGTTTCGAAGCAACAAAAGCAGACCCAGATACAAATAAAAATAAAATTATTATGAAAACGGGCGACGCGGCGTTTAGAATGGTTATCATCATTAAACATAAGACCACAGCAGAAAGGCATTCCCCCGATCGTTCCATCAGGTCGGTGCTCGGTGCTCGGCAGCCCTACACCTGGTGAGGTCGCGAACCGTCCACGATACAAAGAGCAGTGATTTGTTGTCGGAGATTTTACATTGTGGTGCCCGTGTCGTAACGGTTTGTTGGTTTATTTGTCGACTATAACGTACCCACGTAGCTATATTTGAGGTCACAATTCGAGATTACCTTCTGCTCTTACACCAACTCTTACCGCACCTTTGTATTACCTATTAAAATAACTGATATTTGAGATTACTTGAAGGAAAAGCAGGTTTTCAAATGGATCTACGCAACATGAGAATCGTTTCCTAGAGTAATTTTAACTGAATGAGATGTATGAAGCTTAACGGTGTAGCTGTAGAACATAATCTTCCCTTTTTTCTGGCAATAAGTCAAGCTAATGATGCCACCTATCCTAAGGAGCATGTAGCCATTGTGAACATATAAATCACAGAAACAATGCGAGTCCTACATGCCGATCGATCGCGTGCAGCGCCATACAAGGAGACTCTGACGGTAACGATGACTACAGGAAGTCCTTGTATATCGTTCCTTATGAGTAAACCAGACAAGTTATCAGTGATAAATTAAATACACTCAAAGCCTTAATCGTTCTTTAAGTAACATATATATAAGAGAAGTTGTGTAATACATATTTTCATTAATGTTTCTATAAATAATTCACGTTATGGAATGAGCGTGAATTGAATTGGATTTATCGTTGTTGCGAGAGTTTCCCCACTCTGTGCTTTAATTAAAATACCATGTATATTTTTACTGTATTCTACTTTAGCGTAGTTGTAACCTTTTTGTTTGTCTTCGTTAACAGAATGCAGAAAGCACGGGAGAGTTCTCGCCGGTGGTCACGGCGACATGCAAGACTGGCGTCATGGCGATCAACATACAATTCAACCAGCCATTTAATGGTGTTACACATGCCAGAGAATTCCGGTGAGTCTATGTTAATAGAGGTCTTTTTTATGTTATTGGGTTGAAAACAAGCAAGTTGACTGGCTGATCGTAAGTGGTTCCCGCCACTTATGGAAATCTGCAATGCTAGAGGTATCTGCATCTGCAGGTGCATTGCTATCCCAGGACATTACGATTCTTGCAGTTACCTAAACAAATACATCTGCTTTTTAATGATGAAAAGTTAGTACATATTAGTGTCGAAAATGCTTATTTTTCAGAGAAACCAAACCCTAAAGGAAAGTAATCCAAAACGACTTAGTATTATTAGCGTCTAAACCGAACTGGGCTCATGTCTTCTAATATCTAGGTCCAGCAATATTTCAGACTTAGGTCCAAACTACTTCCGTTATTGAAAATGGAATTACATTCCGTTATTGAAATCGATACTTTGTTGCGGACACTAATCTATATATATTTATATTATTTATTGCATTAACTTTAACGATTTATCGCGCTCCGTAAGTGTAAATGGTATGGCAGTAAACTATGAATTATGAACGGCCTGGATTTCTTACACTATCATACAAACTATCCGTCTGTGCTTGATCGTATAATGAAATATCTGGAAGTTAAAGCATGGAAATAGTTTGTTGAAACATGTACCTATGTAATATATTTATTTATTTAAATTTGCACAATTAAAAATAATAGAAAGGCGGGCTTGATTGATACCTTGGGCATTTTCTAATTAATTAATCAATTTCACACAACTCCAGAACATTGTTAAAAGTTTAGACGCCTCACCTTTGCACTACAGTACAGAATTTGATACAAAAGTGACTTAAGAATAAGTAGCGAGTTTATTAACTTTACCTCTTATGTGCACATTTCAGAACGCCAGCTTGCATGGCTCTGGGTAACGGCAGTGACACGCTGAACTACGACATCAACCTGATGGCAGCACAGGGGGCACCCGACTACTGCGGCGTGTTCTGGAACAACGTTAGTACCTACTTTACTTCAACTCATTATTAAAGTTTTTTTTTACAGCCGCAAAACACAGTTTAAAGTCTCCATCTCTTTTACTGCATAAGGATCATCATACCATACATAACTGAATTCAGGAATCAATCATCCTTTGATCAACGAAAAGTCCAAACACTTTATAAGGAAAAATGTAGATCAAAACTAACTTATTAAATTAAATGAGTTACTTAGATGTGATTCGAAGCAATTGCTTCAAAGCACCAGAACAAATCAAAAACTCACTTGCTAGATAATCTATAAAACATTTATATTCACTTACAACACATTGAACGAAGCTAATTCCCCCGACATTCTTATCGCAACTTGACTAACCCATACAGTTCGAAAGCTCTACACCCTGTACTTACCTAACATTACACATGCACATTTCAGCGCACAGACGAGCGGTCGTTGCCGCTGGCGGTTCGTGTGCACCGAACCTTGGAGCTGGCCGATGACAAGTTCTACGTCATCACTTGCGGCAAGGCAGGCTTCAGAAATGCTCGGTACTTAAACTTTTTGTACAATTTGTGCGTAGATCCGTGTATAAGGAAGACTCTACGCTATCTTTCTTGTCATAAGTTTTGATATTGAACTGCCGTTATAAATTGTATCATACCTAATAACAGACTAGATACCTAATAATGTTCCAGTTTATATTTACTATACCTACCTACTTTGAATTGTCACAATTACACTCAATGTAATGAATTTACATAACTTGGTTGAAGTTTATATATAACTACATAATAAGTTACTAACGTCCATTATTGTTATTGTTACATGTTTACAGAAACGAAACTTCGCTTGTATCGCTGCGAATGTTAGACTCACAAGGTCGAAAAGTGTTGAATGCAGCGTTTGGTCTACCTTACACGCTTAGAGCCGAAATCAGCAAGCCTGATGGTTAGATCTTTATCATTGTTTCGTAAATTATTATTTACATTAAGAATGTATTACAACAAACACTTAATGCATAATATTTATGGTTACAGGAACTCACGGAATACGTTTGAAGAATTGTTTTGCTTTTAATATGCGAAATAATACAACCGATCTTTTGGACAATAGAGGGTAAATATATAACAATATGTATGTACTATATTTCTGGGGGAATTGTTGTGTAATACAATGACATTAAACATGGGTGTTGTTTACAGATGTCCTATGAAACAACAGTCGATTGTTGTGAGGTCTGAAACAGGTGCGGCCGAGCTCGCGATACCGTCCATGTTCCGGTTTGCGGACTCCTCGCAAGTCAACTATCAGTGCGATATCGCTATTTGTAAAGGTAAACATTTACTTAGAAAGCTCATCGCTTTGGAATACTTACATAGATTTTATTTACTGGAATGAACACTTAGAAAATTCGTCAATATATTCACTTGAACGAAAATGGTAATGGAACGCGTGATGATTGACCCTCAAAAGGATTTGGATTTTCAGTTTTAAGCTTTGCAGTAGTCTACGATCAGCCTAGTGGTTCATTGACGTAAGTTTACTCATAGTAAATCCTAGAACTCTATAATTTCAGGCCCATGTTCAGTCATAGACTGCAATACGGAGGCTCGCTTCGAGAAAGGCGACGAGGAGAGCACTGTCACTGCATCTACGGGAATCTTCGTGCTCGACCCCAACGACAATGGAGGTAAACAAATACAATGAGACTAACCAAAAATATGAGAATGGGATTACGGATAACGATCTAAAGAACGATAGTTGTTTTTTTTTTTTTGTTTGTTCCTCTCACAGAGAGGAGGCCTGTTTCCTAGCAGCGGAAATATTATAGGCTACTTATGCTCACTATGCTTATGCCTGTTTTTTTGTCTAATATGGGCTTGATTATTAACCCTATTATAATGGATTACCTCTCTACTTACGTAAATAACAAGCTCCATTCTAGACGTACCGAACCTAGTGAATGAACTAATGTGTTTTGAAGATGAAGTCAACATTTACGAAACTGTTTATTTGCTAAGATTTAAACGCAAGAGACAGAATGTTGAACATTTTTATGTTTAAATGTAACACACATAACCTCCAAAAAAAACATGTTAAGAGTCCATGATAATTTTTTGAACCCTCAACCCAAGCAGATATTCGATCACCTCTTTCATGCATGCTTTGATTTCTAACAAGAGAAATAAAAGTTTAGAAATGCAATCAATGTAGGTATGTTCGGTTAGACGAATGTGTGTCGGTAATCTTGAGGAATCATAAATAATATTCAACTTACGGTTATGTATAAAATGTATTGATTTCTCCAGTCCAGAAACACAGTAGGTACAGACGCCAGCACATCAAGCTACTACAATCTGTCAAATCTCTTTAATAGATTTTCAAGTTTATCCCAAAAACATTAAGGTTCAAGGTTGATTGGGAAAATTTGACAGTTTCGGGTAGCTTGACCTGCTGTCGTCCGTACAGTCCGGTTCAAACTTTACGGTGGCTCGGAAGTGCGCTACTCGCTGCGCTGTGCGCAGTACCTCATCCCTCACCCCTCCTGCCACGTGAATTTGTTACTGCGCAGCGATTCACCTCATGTTCCGAGCCGCTATAAAGTTTGAATCGGGCTGTAGGTACACGATTACACACATAATATTGTCTTAAAGTTGCAATGGTTTAGTAATTAAGTTCACACATAGTTAGTACCTAAGCACATTAGCATTAGCACAGTCATGCAAGCATAGTGATTAAATAGTCTCTAACGAGAACACAAATGTAGCATCAAGCGAACAATATTATGTGTATTGTATAGTGTTACCTATTCGATAATATGTAATATTAGAAATAGATATTATGAATACTTCATTAATACTAATATCTTTAATATTAATATCATTAATACTAATATCATTAATACTAATAGGATAAATTTGATAAATACTAGCCTCTGCCCGCGCCTTCGTCCGCTTGATATTTCTTGCTCCCCGACCCACCCCGTCGCATCGCATCGCCTGCCTATTACTTCGTTTTCGCTTACCGTTCTTTGTTTTGTTTTTGCTCGCCTCCTAAGTGCCCTAGCGTGATGTTAAGTAGTATATATACTTCAAGAAGTGGACAATAAAATGCATAAAAAAATTAAATGCGACTGGTAGTCCCAGAGATAAGCGCGTTCAAACAAACAAACAAAAAATCAAACAAACTCTTCAGCTTTATTAGTATAGATAGATTATATGAGAGTAGCCTATAAAAGGTACTTTGGTACCGCCTGAAGCTAAGTAATTTGCTACTAAATCAATGCCACGTAATCTTACACAACTCGGCAGGAAAATAAAGGTCAGATAGGAATCAGGCTAATAAAATTTGATGACCTTGTAGGTACAGTTTAACAACCTAGCTACGTATGTTATGTTCTTTTTGTTGTTGAATAAATAAATAAAGTAAGTTTCCAGCTTGAAAAATAATGGCTAATGTAAGTTATGTTAATCAAAATTAATTGTCTTTGAGCAGTGTAATCCTTCGTATGAGTGTACGACAAAGAAATATATACATATTATCAAAAAAACTAAAATCTTAAATTATTTTTTCTAGTGGCAGCACTAACGTGTTCCGACGGCAGCGTGCGTCCGCTGTGGCTGCTATACCTGGCCATCGCGCTCGGCGTCATGTTCATCGTGATGCTGCTCGTCAACTGTTTCCTCTGCACCGCCATGACCTGCTCGTGTGCGAGGACCGATGTGAGTGCTGTGAATATTATTATAATACACAGTATTTTGATACACTTAATAGCAAGTATATCAAAATAATGTACGAACAAAAAAAAAATGCAATTGTTCGAAACCAATCGCATCTCGTATTTCAACCAATTGATATAAATTCAATGTTGGATTGTACCGTTAAATCATGGCTTTTATCCAGCGTAGGCGGTAGCCTGACGAAGGCACTGCGCAGAGGCTGCGTAGAAGGCGCGTAGCACTCTTGACGCCGCGTAGCACTTTTGACGGCGCGTAGCACGTCGGTGCTTATCACATAGCAAACGCACATGACTTACAATATTTTTGTTATACAATCATTAACTAAATTGATCGCTATGTGTAAACACTATACCTACTGTTCTTTGTAGATAAAAACCTAAGTATTTACAATATAAAAGAAACGAAAAAAAACTGAAAGGGTCTTCGGTCAACTGCAAGTTGAAAGTGTACATATTTGTTGAAAGACCTGCCACGTGACCTAGATGTAGTTAGCTGAAAGAACATTTTAGCGCCGGGCAGGTCATGAATGTATACATATACCAATACATTCATGACCTTGTATTTTGAACAATTAATTACCCAAGCATTGCAGACCTAAGACCATTCATAATAATCAGGTATCTTACTTCATAATCAGCCTATAATGTTCCCACTGCTGGGACACAGGCATCCTCTCTGTGAGAGGGAGTGGGCCGTAATCCACTCCAGGCATCTTACTTATGTATGTAATATTATTGTCAGGTGATTGAGAAGGACCCATCCGTGGTGGAGGACTACGACCCGTACCGCAGCTGGCACGGCAGCCAATACGGAAGCAGGTACCCGTCCTCGACTATTCACTCGGCGAGGTATGTCCACTCGACCTGCTAAACTATGCTGTAACAAAATTGGTTGTAGGTACCTATGTCACGAGATGTGGTATCCAAATAACGTGGAGGCTTCGCAAATCATATGCACTATCGGTTGCAGGCTTTATTCTCGCACCAACACT
This sequence comes from Apamea monoglypha, assembly GCA_911387795.2. NCBI lineage: Eukaryota > Metazoa > Arthropoda > Insecta > Lepidoptera > Noctuidae > Apamea > Apamea monoglypha. The sequence goes on from OU426918.1 coordinate 11,800,091, forward strand.
TACCTCATTTTAAATTCTATTAATAAACTTAACTACAAAATGTGCACCTAAAGACCATTTATTTTGAGCACTACTCAATAATACTACTAATATTGTGAATAACCCATCAGATCAACTATGTATTATATCTGTTTTATAGGTCAGTATCGGACAACAGTGACCACTACGCAATAGTGCAATCAAGGCCAGGCAGTCGACATTCCGGCATGCACCGAAATAATAGGCATTGATCAGGTACACCGAACGTTCACCTATACAAATTCCTTTGTTGAAGTTAGTTTAAATATGGTCTAAAACCTCATATTAACGAGCACAAAACGACTCATAAAATGCATGACATTATTTTATCGCGTCGTGATAACAACTCCAACTCTCTCCCTAAGATGACGGATACATGATAGGTAATGGATAGGGGATAATAGGCAGCTGAGAATTGTGTCAATGATGTAATACGCATCATGATATTTATGCGCTCCCACTCACTCACTGACCCCGCTGTGATCCAATAAAGTGTATTGGATCACAGCGGGGCTAAGCAAGATGTCTTCAAGACTCTCGTCTATTTTATCCTGCAGACTACGTACCTCATTTACGCCGACGTTCGACAACAGACAGCTGAATACGATGTTGGTGGAAATAACTTTGGGTGTGCCACTGCCAGTAGTGTATCTATGCGAAGATATTATACTAAAATATTGTTTCTCTTATTGCAGATAGATACTGAAGTGACTAGATCCTGTGATGCAAGCGAAGGCAACAACGATTCCTACAAGCGTTGGTACATAATCATCATAGTCGCTTTACCGAAAGAGACGTTTTGTACGGATACGATCAATAGGTATCTTAAGAAACAACACATTCTAACTATAAATAAAATACATAATTATTACAATATTCCTAACGATATTATTTGAATTAAATAATGGTGCTTTGAATCTCAAATAGAAAACGATACACTAGGCCAGCGATGTTACCTTTACGGAAGAATTGCGTTTGACTCTTCATGATGAATTTAATTTGTGCCATTTTTATATGCATGTACCTTATGTGGTTTGTAAGCTTATAGGCAATATTTTATGATTATTATTAATTATATCAATTTGTATACCTGAATCGATACAACGAATCCGTCCAAATTCATGTGTCAATTATTTAAATTCATTAATTAGAGATGTAGAGTAATAGGAGAAATATTTAAGGTCCTAACTGTAAGTAAAACTTTAATCTACATTTAAGGTTGTGTTTGTACATTTATGTAAAAGTATTGTTAGGCATTTACTGTGGTTTTGCGACGCACAACCTTCTGACTTCGAACTGTTGTGAGATCAATGAAGAATAAGGAAAAAAAGAATTAAATGGAGATAAACCTTGCGAAAAATATATTTTTGAATTACATATAAACGAATGCTGCGAATAAAAAGACGTGATTAATATTTTTGCTACGAACATTTATAACAAGAAATATATTATTGATGTGGTAGCAGGAATGATATCCAAGTATATAATAGCATAATCAGCCTATAATGTTCCCACTAATGGGATACGGGCCTCCTCTCGGTGAGAGGGAGTAGGCCATAATCCATCACGCGGGCCCAGTGCGGGTTGGTAGATGTCACATGTCTTCGAATTTGATTCTGTGACATACCTGTTTCCTCACGATGTTTTTTTTTTTCACCGTTTTGAGAGCAGTGGTGATGAAATAATTTACACAAAGTAAAGCGCCTGTCTGGGTTCGAACCTACGACCTACAACTCGTAAGTCACGGCCGTTACCACTGGGCCAACAACTGCTCCCGTAAAACTATAGAAGTTAAAATAATGCTTATTTGATTCACTTCAATCAAATCGGTTACAATCCCTATTGAAACCTTAGTTGTAGATAATAATTTAAAGTTTTAAACAAATACCACATCATCACTGTGAAATAATATTTAAAATAATAGTTTGTATATTATTACCTAAACGTAATTAGGATTTTAAAGTGAATTTTTATTTTTAAGTGAACGAATGTGTCCTTTTTGCGTGTTTAGTGTCAACACAGAAATGGATATATTTTCAGAGCGCGAGTTTTTTAGTTTTATGAAATAAAATGTATTAAAAAGAAATGGAAACGTGTCTGTGTGAATATAAGTACTATAAGTTCCAAACTTACGTATTAAGTGTGTACCTATTTGGGTGTGAAACCAATAAATTCTTTTAACACTTCTGTATGTTTTCCTTCATATTCTTTCCTAATTTCAGCCAGACCAATCAGTTTGGTTTCCCAATTCGTTGTGTTATTTGTAGGTACAGTCAGGAAGATTAACAATTAAGCACTACACAATTAACACCCTACGTGAATTTGCCGTGTTATCTAATAGCCTTTTCATACAACTGTCATTGAATATACGGACAATTTAAGTTTATAGTCTATTTGATTTTTACAATTAATGTCCCTTACCTACATGGCAATGACACGATCCTATTTGTAGTCTCCAATGGACCTGTAAAATGATTAAATGTTTACAGAGAACTTGCATACATTTTTTTGTTAGGCGTATTAAAAAACGTTCAAGCAATCAACTCAGCCTATCGCAGTTCACTGCTGAACATAGGCCTCTCCCAGGCTGCGCCACAACACCCTGTACTCTGCCTTCCGCATCCAGTCCGTCCCAGCAACCTTCTTTAGGTTGTCCGTCCATCTAGCTAGGGGGCGTCCCACACACTTGCCGATACGTGGTCTCCACTCCAGGACTCGTCTGCTCCACCAGCTATCGGTCCTTCGACAGACATGGCCAGCCCACTGCCACTTCTGTTTGCTTACTCTGCAAGCTATGTCGGTAACTCCGGTTCTTTTCCGGATTTAAAAAATCATTATCATTAGTTAAACGTAGTCCCATCTGTATGATGTAGGTATGTAAAATAAGAAAACCAGATGATTTTGCACACATATCATATTTTATTGATGTGTCTAACATACGTTCGTGAATCCATTTAGATAAAAATTATGTCAATGTATACATCATATGATTATTACAATATTTACTATAGAACATTTCAATAGGTACATAATTAAAATCGATTGGTTGCCAAACTTTCTTCTGAATAACTATAATAAAAAGATTGGCCTTTAATTTACTTTGATATAATTTACTTACTTAGGTGCCAACGTCACAATAAATGTCCACTTACACAATATTAGAATATATTTTAATAAAAAAATGCTCCTAAGTTACGCACACTTGAAAAGGACTACATAATTGGACTAGAAAGTTCCTGGTCATGTGCAACAATAACTATAAAACATTACGATTAGAGAGATCTAAAAATATTTCATTTATTGATAACTAACGCATGGGCGTCAAGTTGCTTGCATTATAACACGCTCAATAAAAAATCTAAAAACAAAAAATATAGATGCACAAATTATTATTCTTATCGGTCGGATTACATTCGCTGGGAACTCGGCAGACGTGATGATGACCCCAAAATAAGGGACTCACCGCACTTATTCAGCTCTGTTCAACTTTTGTACATACAAAATCGTCGTTTTGTATGAAAAAAAGCTAAACAGGGCTGAATAAGTGTGGTTAGTCCCTAAATTGTCATCAAGTTTTTTTTTTTGTTTTATTATATTTAGATATCGATTCTCATCACATCTGCTGAGTTTCGCTAGCTAATTCAAATTGATCCTGTATATAATATTATAATACATATTAAAGCACCCTAGAAACTAAACGTCCATTGAACTAATAGTCCTAAGTCCTAGCACAGATCAAATCGTGCTTTTATTATTTTCGTAACAGGGAAATATCCTTCATTCTATGGCACATCTTTACACTTTTATTGCATACTTGATCTAAAAAAATTGATATATTGTCACATACATAAATGGACATAAATTAAAGTTGTGTTGTGAACTCGGTATCGTTAAAATTAGATACTTAATTATACATTTATATGTAATAAATTACCCCTTTCAATCTAATTAAAAGCTATATACATACATAGATCAAGTAAATATATCTAACAATTAACTGCCCGTCGCCATTTATGTAAATACTTTGTCTTAAGTGCGGTGGTTTGATAAATTTATTGTTTCTCTTTCTCTGGCTCTGTTTTCTCTAGCATAGTCTTCGCCACTTGCTCGTATAGGGATCGTTTGTATATCCGTGGCTGACCATCGCGCAGCCCATGGGGGTACATTCCGAAAGAGGCATCATCGTCGAACCAGCTCGTTGTGGGCTGAAAATAAAGACAATATTTGTGTAAATGTTACGTCAAAATTGGGAATCCAGGGGACTTATAATATTAAAGTCGCACACCTCTGCCATCGTTTCTGGAAAATATTACGTACTTACGTGGTATAAAGTGAGAATAGTTTTGTACGTATGTAACGTAGCCCTGCCTACCTATATTTTGTGATGACTGTTTAAGTATTCATTAAATGAAATTAAAGAAGATTATCGAACTACGGGGAATTACTGGTCCAACCATCCTAATAGGATTTACAGCACAATCCGAAGATTAAGAACTTGATACTGCGCCCTTCGACCAGCTTTGCTGAATGTACTAAACACAGTTGATAAGTACCTACGACTTATACTTTTTGGAATGATTCCACCATATTAAGTTACGAATATAATCGTTACTTAAAATGGTAGAATAACAAACGAAGAATAAATCAATAATACGACACATCGACGAACATCTGTCAGAAGCTAATCTTTAATCAAACATAATATGGATTACCAATAGGTGCAAATTTTTTAAGGTCAACGGATGGCACATAGTCTGATAGTGATTATGGTAGCGCACAATGACCGTTAAATGAATGTGTTCATATCTAATATATATCAACATGCGTCAATACTGCGAATTCGATTTGTTTGCGACCACATACAGCAAAGTTCAGTTTGATAATAAATTCGAGTCGAAAGAACTGTTTTAACATTCAAACTCAAGCTTATAGTTTAATTAAACCATTTACAGTCTTTTGAGTTTGAAAGTTGAACCTAGTTACCCATTCCAAAAAGTTAATTCTATGGAGAAGAACGGGCAAGAAACTCTTTTTAATCAAGATGTAACAAACAAGGCATTACATTATTACAGTAACCTTCCTCAAATCTTGATTTGGGATATCTAATGGTATTAAAGTCCTCAATATTTTCTTTAGTAGGTACCGTTTTCCTGTCCTTCAAAGTTCGTGCTTAATGTTATCACGTGCAACCTTTATGTCGACACCGTCTTCGCCGAAGGTCACATAAATGTGACATTCATTTATTTTTGATCGCGTGGGACGAAAGGTTTGCGTCAAAGCTTCAGTGGGAAGCTTTCGTGTGACGCAGGTGTGACGTCATAGGGCACACACGTCGCAAGCTATTAGGTTCACTAAACGAACAGGGGTGGACAGGGTTTCTTTTATGCTTGATAATTTAGACGTTAATAATAATGAATGATATAATAATGTTTTTCAATTTTTTACTGAGATTCACTCATAAATATGAGTTATATTGTAAAGCAATGGAAACAGTAATAGACCATTTTTTTGGCAGCAATAAAACCATCGACAGGAAAACACTCGTGGCTAACCGCAGACACCTAAAGTAAGAACCTAATCTTCTTCGTGTCCATGGTAGGTACCTAAATAATAAAGATAGCAGTCGATAAATCCTTTCTAAACAGAGACTAATTTTAAAAACTAAGAGTACTTTAACCCTTCGTCGCTGAAAAGTCCTTACTGTTTTCTAAATATTAAATTTGTAAAGCAACTCACCTCAAGTTTAAAGTTAAGGATATGTGCAGCAGTCTGATATCTGGGCACGGTGGCAACGCGAGACACCGGGAAGTAGCCGGGGTGGCTCGCAGTCACCTCGTAGTGTCCCGGGGTAAGCAGGCGGTAGTAGTCACCATATGCTCCTATAATTAAATAATAGCATGGGTATTAACTACGGCAAAAGGCGCACCCCCTATTATATGGGACTTCCGACTGACGAATGTAGTACCAACCAACCAACCACCAATGTGATGTGTGTGTGTGTGCGTGTGTGTGTGTGTGTGTGCGTGTGTGTGTGTTAGTGCAATGTGTGTGTGTGTGTGTGTGTTAGTGCAATGTGTGTGTGTGTGTGTGTGTGTATGTGTGTGTGTGTATATGTGTGTGTGTGTGTGTGATGTGTGTTAGTACCACCAATGTGTCTATTTTTCACCAGATGTATAAAAGGAAACAAAAGAAGTATGCAAGGATCGTAGCAGATGGCGTTCTGTAGTTTCTGCCTACACCCATAGGAAAAAGGCGTAAGTTTATGAATTACTAGCTGCGCCCCGCGGTTTCACCCGCATAAGTTTCGATCCCGTGGGAATATCGGGATAAAAAGTATCCTATGTGTTATTCCTGGTTATAAACTATCTGTACGCCAAATGTCATCAAAATCCGTTCAGTACTTTTTGAGTGAAAGAGTAACAAACATCCATCCATCCATCCATCTATCGTTACAAACTTTCGCATTTATAATATCATTAGGAAGTAGGATACACCTCTACAAACTATATCAGAGAATACAGGCGAGATTTTGTATTATTATATTTATAGGAGTTGTTCCATGTTATTTATCAAAAAAGGTCTAAGGTAACAAGGTGACCACAAAAAATAGACGCACGAATAAATTCGAAGCGCGCTGTTCCGTTATTTAAATAAGCTAGTATAGCTTATTGGAACAATCCATTTTTATATCAGAGCATCACTGCAGAATTACTAGCAATCAATACCTGCTATCAAATGCATACTTGTCAAGAGATGTCAATATAGATAACGTTTATACCTAAACAGGTATATAAGTTATCTATATTGACATCTCTTAATTAGCGTTTCGAGCAGACACACCACTCGTAACAGTGCAATAAAAATGCGTGTACCTAAATAAACAAGCTTTAACCATTTTCTGTGACATTTCACAGCGAAGCAATGAGATAATACGTACATTACCGTGTTTTGATAGGTACACACGAGGACATATCAAGCTATACATTTCCAATTTTAGCCGACCTCGTATTGTATAGGTTTTTAAGCTTATACTGGAAATGTTTAGATTGATTATGTCTTCGTGCGTACACAGGTACCAAAGGTACGAATTTAGGGAGCATGAACCCTTAGTAACAGTTTGTTTATAAACTGCCGCAGTGTCACGAGCTCATGTTTTCATAAGAACACTTCCCAGTTTGATCTTATTCAAACGATTGAGAAGGCATTACAATGATTTGATAATATTGACATGTTGGTACTGGTACATTAGTATCTGGCGTTTGTTGATTCACGTCGCGTTGACGCTACGAAAATGCTACGGGATGACGATGTCGAGCAGCCATGAAAGTATCGTCGCGCTGACGTAGCGTTAGTGCAGCATAACGTTTGACAAACGCCTACGCTAGATCTACGCTAGATGCAAAGGGTGATGTGATAAACACCCTGGACAATTTATTTGCTATAACAAACACTAGGCAACGTTCATCTCACTCAGCAAAGTAGGTAAATGCTAACGTGAACAACCGTGGTTAACGTGGTATTAAGGACCGTTTCACAAAATTACTTGCGACCTTCAAACGCCCATTTATTTGCGTATTTAATATAATTGTTTGCCAACTTTACACGCATTTCTATTCAAGAAGAGTAATGGTGCTCTTTTGTATTCAATCGGACGGTCAACCTATTTTCACGGAGTTACGAAATAAAGTTAATACGTTGTTGTATGTAATCCGCATACTCTGTTGTACATGCACTTCTAAGTTGTACTTGCGTAAGTGAATAAATAAATGTACTACATGTGTGCCTCGTTGCTCTAGAGCTCGCAAGCGCTACTCCTGAGCACGGCGCCCTGGGTTAGATTCCTGGGTCGGGCAGTGTTATTAAGTTTTTCAATATGGAACTTCTCAGGAGTAGCCCGGAGTCTACATTCATGCCCGTTTGAAGGCCGCCTCACCTCCTATAACCTGGGACTTAAACATAACTGGCAAAATGTGGGCGTACTATAGATACATCTCTGCCCAACCCTTCGGGGAAACAAAGCGTGATGTTATTTTACTACATACAAGTGCCAAAGTACATGGTGCATCATATATCAGCGATAAATTATATTTAGGTAGAAATAGCAACCGACCGCGTACGTACCTATTGTTTGATAACCCAAATGAATATCGAATGCATTGCGATATTAACAGTACAAATAATTTAGTAATAAATCGTCATTCATCAGTCTGTTGTCTCCACAGGGAAACACAAATAGGTAATGTTTCCCTGTGGACAATTATTACAGCATCCACAATGGAATCAATGATTCATCATCATTCAGATCATATTCAAAGTTTCCAATTTTATGGGATTGTGATGTTATCTTGTGTGTGATGTGCGTCTTATTTGTGCAGAATAAACAATTGTTCTTTCTTTCAATCTTTGCAGATTCCTAGGTACAACTGTCACTGAAACGTGTGATGGCCATTCACTACAAATAATAAATTCCTAACCCACTAAAACATTTATACAGGTTGGCAGGGAGGGACTTCGCCGCGCAAACTGTCCCCATGAATTCAGCACATGATTCTAGCCCCTATCGTAGAAATATTTAGTCGGTTATAAACAACAAAAATAAATACAGCCACATACACACAACCCAGAGACGAGCTACATAACAATGTGCAGCGAGAGAACAAATGGTCTCAAATGAGTCAAGACGTCAAGATGTCGCAGCAAGGAAACGCTTACTTACACCAATTAGTATCAATTACCGAACTGAATGCAAACAACCATTAATTCCCTTGCACCGGACCAAGAGTACATTTATTATTCTAGTTGTAATTGTGCCGCATTGTTCTACGCGTGGCTATAACAATTGCAACAATTGAAATGAAAACAAGAGTAATGTTGTTGTTTTTTCAATAGGTTGTATAACGTTTGTCGGTAGAGATGTTTTGATGGGAGCTACGCTACCGATACAATTAATATCTATGTAGGTACCTACGATTGAAGTTGAACGCCATCTATTCCTATAATTTTGACCTTTTCTTTAGCCTTTGTACGTATCAACCTCTTATCTACCCGGATGTAGCTGAAGAAACATTGCTGATATTGACGTTCAACAACATTCGGAAAAGTATAATGAGAATTTTCTCATTTTATTTTTACGTCACGCTTAGTAGGTGTCTATTTTTTATTTTATAACATTTTGTTTTTTATGTGAATGTGTTTTCGGGTTCAATCAATAGATACAACTGTAGCTTAATAAAATAAATTAATCTCACCGTGAAGACTTTATGTACAATAATCTTATGCAACGTAACTTTAATTAATACTTTATACGCTTAAATATCATTACACATAGCAATCACCAAAATTAGACACAGTGCACCTATTAGGTAAAACAAATCGTGCTGCTTAAAATTAATAGAGATTTAATGAGCTAACGGAATTTATGAAATCAAATCTTACCTGTGGTGATATCATGACGAATTGGTCTTGGCACAGGTCCAGTAATGTTGACGACGGATATTATAGCGTTCTGTATGAAGCCAGAGTCGTCAGAAACAATTCCTTTAATGCCAGTATGTGCCTTCCATATGTAAGCCAGCATAGCTTCACGGTTCCTCTCCCATTCATTCGCCAGGGCACTCGTAGGAGGATATTTGTCACAGCCTAGTTCCAGAGTGATTTCGAACGCGTTAGTGGCAAGATAGTTGAAATCTTGCATACCTGGAAAATACTTAAATTTATTATGGGAACTAAATTGACTGGTCTGTCCAATACAGAGCTGTTAGTTGCTAGGAAGTAGGAACTCTAGACTGAATTTGTATTTTCACATAAGATATTATAATTATCAGAAGGGCTGGCAGCATTTACAAGGCCAGCAAGTAAGTAAACACCTGACGGAAGCAGGCGCAGAAAGTTACTAGCATCGGTTGACGCTGTCGAGCAGCATTCAAACACAACAAGTCGTTTGGAAACGGAAAAATAAGTGCTTACGTCAGCACTCATTTTTACTCTGCTATCGGTCTATTGTTAGATAAACTGACATGCATTGCTAAACGCTCTTAACATGTTTCCGTACAAAAACAATCACTCAACGACGCTCGCGTGCGCGTTACAATTGTTATGATTAAAAATCATTAACAATGCAGCTAAAATTAGCATTGCTAAGCCATCCGTGTTTCATGGTCAACTCCAGTTGAATGTACTTAAATGCCAGAACATAAAGTAGGTGGGTATAAAGTCAAGTGATCCATTGCTTACGCTTCCTGCTTCTCGGACTTCATACGTTATTAAAGGTGTAAATTTTAAAAGACAAAAAGTTTACAATCGCTTTTTTCTGTTACTTAATCGATTGCCTACGCCTACTCATAGTTGATGCTAGCGTGACTGGTTATTGTTCATCTTTTGTGACATTTATAACGCTGTCTTAATAAATATTAGAATTATAAATTGGTAGCTAGAACCTGTTTTATTTTCTGAAGTTGTAAGTTGAAGCTTTACCATCCAGTTATACGAAGGCCGTTTATCAAAAACACGAATGTAAATCTATGTTCGTTCTTTTTCATTTTTAATAATAAACTCCACCGCCGCTTGTCTGATTGACCGGAGAAGGAAGCAGACCAAGATGAATGGAAAGTATGAGGAAGACCTTAGCCCAGCAGAGTGGGACAGAGGAGGTGTTGAATAAAAAATAATGAGCTCCGCAAATTGCTGTAATGCACCTTTTTTATAGTAACGACTTAACAAAACATTGCTGGCCACTATCCTAATAAAAATAAGTGATATGCCATAAGATTCAAAAGAAAAAAATACATTTATTTTTAATATGGCATCTTTACATTTTTCTCATCAAAGCTGTCAGTGATTCGGTATTTAACACAGAGTTTTATTTAACAAAATATTAATCAAACTTTTTTTAAACCTCTGTATTTTTTTAATTATCATTTGGATATTTATGTATACCATCAAACTTCTGTGAAGGTTTGTTTTTAATTAGGTAGGCACATAACAAAACCGAAAATATCAACGTCGTGTCATACGCTACGATAATATTATTAATATTGACCAATTTAAGAACATGGAAACGAAGTTAGATCAGGTCAAGTTAATTACTAAGTAGCAATAACTTTTTTCTACTCACCTCCTTTTAGGCTGTACCAAGCAGCTCCATTAGTGACTCCTCCTTGCTTGCCAAAGTTGTATGTAGCAGAGTCATCAGAGCTGGTCGTATGGCAACCGCGACGGGTCGCCGAAGCCATGTCTGCGTGGGTAGCCGCATACGTCATAGCTAAGTCCCTACAAATACATAACAAGTCTTTAAATAGACTTTCCTATTTGTAATCATTTGAGATTAAGAGGATGTTTACTTTCACTTTTTTTAAGTTTTAGTAGATCTTATGTAATAAAATATTAAATATATTACTTAACACCCAGTTTTTTAAATGAGTATTAAGTATTTTTAGGATAAGACTATGAATATGATGAGAATTTGAAAACATTCTCTGTAGGTTGCATAGCTTGTTACCTGAATGTATCATCATCAGGACTAGCAGAATATTCAGACACCGGTGCACCACTCCGACTCTCATCATATGGATAGTTGGCCACAAGGTCACCTCCATGCATGGCAGCGCTCAAAACAAATGGTACTGACATTACCCAGCGCATAACAGCCCTGGTTTCAGGCTCCAACTAAAAAAATTATACAATCTGATATATTGGGACTGCAACATAACTTGTTTTATAATATGAAACAGTTTTTGCCTTTCCATAATAAAAATGCAGCAGTCACCATATAGTCGTAACAAGCTGTTTCCTTATACAATAATATGAAAATCTCACCGGTGCAGCCAGACGGGTCAAATCTTTCAACAAATGGTTGTTGTGGTTGATGCCCTGGCGTTCATATTCAAATGTTATGGCATCCAAGTCTGGGAAGTTTCTATTTAAATCCACTGAATGGTTATTTGTGCGGCCAATGAGGTAATCTAGGGTACCCTGTAAATATTAATACATTACACTAGAATATAATTTATAGTCATGACAGCTGTACAATATTTTCTGATAAATAACACCATTAAATAATATTCCATTAAGGTTTTAACAGGATGTCCAGGCCACTTACTGTATCTGTGGATAGTGCCCATCCATCTGGATTCATAGATGGAAGTAAATGGATCCGTGTAGAATGAATAAGAGCACGGATTCGACGGTCATGACTGTTATACTGGTCACAAAGGTAATGGGCTAGGCCCAAAAGTAATTCGCGCCCCAAAACCTCATTTCCATGGATGTTACCAACATATTTTACTTCCGGTTTATCTGTATTATTAAATAAATGAAGGTACTTATTAATAAAACTATTTAATGGACAAAGGTAAGGAGTCGCAAAAATATAATACTTTACTTACAAGGCTGATGAAATCCAGGTGTGTCTGAAAACTCTATAACATACAATGGAACACCACAAACTGATGGTTCAGACAAAGCATAAACTCTCGTAATATTCGGGCATTTTGCGTGAACTTCTTCTAGGATCACTGGTAGTTGCTCATTATTATGGTGTCTCCAAACAAACTCAGCTGACGTCGTAATTAAGAAAGCCAGGCACAAAAATAGATAAGAAGCCATATTTCCTTTGTAAATAGAAATTATACACAAGATTATCTGAACATTTTTTTCGTAAACGTAAATGAATGATACACACGACAGCACGTCCAACTGCCGAAACAACTAAACACGTATCGATCGATTTTCCCGCCAGCACGCACACAAACATCTAAGTTGATGACGCAAATCCACCACAGTCTTTAGAGAAGTGCCATAAAAATCGACTAAATTCTGAAAATTATTGCTAAAATAATAGCCATTCCATTAATTCGTCGCTGTGATTCGAACATTAAAGCATGAAAGTCACTTTGTAATTATATTATACATCCTCTTTCATAAATAAAATATAGTAAAATGAATGAATGCTTATTCTTTTTTGTGTGAAGCGCATAGCGGCCTCGCCTCGCAAAAAATATACAGGGCACACTATAAATGCTCTTTTAAGCATATGAGGGTGTTTGTAGTCTATGGTATAAAAGAATTAGGAAACAAATCTTTTGAGATCAGCTTATTAAAAAAAACCAGTCAAGGGCGAGTCGGACTCGCGCACTGAGGGTTCCGTACCATCATATATAAATATGTAGGATGTGTCACTTTTGAATAAGTAAATTTGCAATGTAGAATATTGCAGTTTTAGTTCAGCGCCATCTCTTGACCGATAGTGGAACTAATGTAATTTTTGTTGATGATTTCTGAAAAATGTGCTATTTAGACACATCGTTTTATTTTCCTGTAATCTTTACATAAATTTCTATCACATAGAATAATTTCAGATTTTCGCCAAACTTCGAAAATAAGAGGGGAACGATATTTTTGTTATATTTTTCATCAAAAGTCGAAAACTATGTGGCCTAAAAACAAAAGCAAAAATGTTTGAGAATGTGCCAACAGCACCCTTTTATATGATATCCCACATGCCCTAGTAGCCCCACTTCGAATTTTTAAGACCCCCTTTCAGTCCCTGTTGCAAAAAAATATATATTTATTTTTATTTCTTTCTTATTTGCAAAATAGTTGGGCAAACGTCATCTAAAACTATTCCAAAGTTCAAGCTGATAGCATTAGCAGTTCTTGAGATATCCAGCTGGGACAGACGGACAGACACAGACTGAGTCTCACCATAAGGGTTCCTTTTCACCATTTTGGTACGGAACCCTAATTAAGTTTTTTTGCTATATTGACGATTCAATGATTATTATTTAGTAAAATATATGGTCGTTATCGTCATTTTTCACGATCAGTATTTGAATAGGTAATTAGGTACGCTCACCGAAGTTTAGGGATCTCTAAGAAAATCAAAACGATTAGCTCAAGCAGTTTTAATTTTATAATCTCATTATTTTGTTTTTTTTTTTATTAATTTTCAAGATAGATAATCATCTGAGGACCTAAAGTCAACAATTCTATAAATCTTTATACAAAGTTTCTTTAATTTAACAAATCTCAAATACAATATACAATCTAACACTAATATATATCGCCGCCCCCGCAAAATAAACGCGTAAGTGCTATTAAATTGCGGCGGTTTTAATGTTCATCCATATTCATAATATGGATGAACATTAATGATTTTTAAATCAAGTATTTACGAAGATACGAAACTTATTGCTTTATTCTCTATTTAAAAACAAAATAAAAAAATCTGCCATATTATATATGCGTACCATAATTAAAGTCTTACATTGTGTAAAGTAACCCCCCACCTCGACGATGCGGGAACTGGCACTGGCCGGAGGGGGTCGTTGGTAACCTGCCATAATCCGGGGATTCTTCGCACCCCCCGTCCCACCGTTACCGTGACCGCTACCTTGACCAGGAATAGCGGGACCACTGGGAACTGGGGGCCGTTGTTTTAGCACTTTGGTCATGTGGGAGGTTTAACGCCCATAGTCAACACACTGGGCATGTGGGTTAGTGACCGCAGAGCCAATCCTTTCGCAACGATGACGCTGCTGCCCGTCATTGTTCTGGAGAATTTAGGTTGGCTTGTGGGATGGTTATACCGCCATCGGTCGATCGCCAGCACATCGTCACCGCGTGCAGGTGAGGTTGCCGTTTGGGAGTCCGGTTGTTCTGTGCTCCCCCTTACACCTCGTATGTACCGTAACATAATGTTATACTTCCGACCTTGATGATATATTTTCCAGAACAAAAACTTAATCTCCTAATACGTTAGCAAAAACTTTTCGACTGCACCTGAATAAACGCGTAATCACCTATTAACGGTATCACAGTACTGCGAAAAACGCAAAGAAAATTCAAGTTATATTTACATTGCAAAACAAAAAAACAATAGTTGACAAGAAAAAAAAACGCAAAGTAACATTAACGATTAAAAAAAAACTAAAATATTTCTGAATAATGTTGTTGTTAATGTTTTTATCAATAACTCAAAAACGGTACCTGTTTAACACTTCATATTAATTAGACTATCTACAAAAAAAAAAACTTTTAAACGACATAAAAAACAAACTTTTATTCGGTGTAGTCATTTGATGACTACACCGATACGGATCAATTTGGGTTTTTTTATTTTTCCTATAAAATTAACTTTTTACACTTGCGCGTTTATTCTGCGGGGACGGCGATATTTTTTATTTACATAATTATGTATATAGGAAAATGAGAGCTCATTGGGCATCAAAACATTCGTCCACGTCGCTTTCAGTGGGAAAAGTACCCAAAAGGCTGGTAGCGTTATTATGTTGGATGGCAATGCTAATTCTTTGCGACGTGAAGACTAGACCAAACGGTTGGCGATGTCCCAAAATACTCGATAAACACCCACGGCCCCAAACGGCTCATAGATCCCAATAAGGTTGTTATATTTTATTAGGAAGATGGGATGGCGCGAGGGTGTCGACACAGGTTGCATCCCACACCAAAGACATATCCAACTTCCAAGGCATTATGAGAATTCCGTCTGGCCTCTTATTCCCATCATCGCGTTCCAAGCCATTGGGTTCTAAAACGTCCAACAGACGATGTCATTAATACCGTCGTGCTAACCACGTGCTAACTGACCAGCGCTCTTGCTGCAACATAGACCATGGTGTCTGAGGTGGTTGATTGCTTCACCGCACTGACAGCGAGTGGAGCCCCGCAAGGAGCACCCAGACGCAGACTTGTAGCGAGCCGGAAGGTGGTGTTAACCAGCATAGTGCCTATGTTGGGTTACGGGTTTGTCCTCTATTTTGATTTCCGTAAAGGGTTCGACAGGGTTGATAATGACGTGCTCGTCAAAATTTCTGAACTTTTTCGCGGACTATTTGCGAGGCCGCAGGCAATTTGTTAGGCATGGTTGGTTTGAGTCCGAACCTTATAATACCCGCTCAGATGTGAGTCAGGGATCCGTGCTTGGTCCATTGCTTTTTCTTATTGTGATCAATGATCTTATAAATAAGGAAAATGCAAAATGCTTGCTCTACGCCTATGACCTAAAACTATTAATTCGAACTGATACGGTCGCTGATTGCATACTCCTGCAACATTGACATTGATGCCATATATAAGTGGAGCATGGTGAATAAACTCTTTTTTTAATTCCGGTAAGTACCTATTACGTCATGACGTACGGTCGAAAACTTCAACCACTCCACTATACCTACATATTGGGTGGTGAAGTAATAAGAAGAGGCTAAAATTTTTGTGGTTAACTTTTCGATGCTGCGGACCGAGGGCAAGATCACGCGCCGGTAAGCTTACACTGGGAAGCGGACGTCGAGCCCACCAAAACGATAATGTGGCTTGCAGCCATGCGCGGCCGTCTAATGCCACATTTAAAATGGGTGTTAGAGTACTTCAAATAATTTGATCGTTTTTGTCTAAAAGGTGCTCATAAGACCTTGCGACCCGGGGAACTCTCTATAAAACAGGGGAGAATTATTTTTTTGTAAGGGTTTTCTAAAACCCTTATTTTTAAAAATTCATCAAAATTCACCAATAGTTTATTGTTAAATAGGAAGGTAAATGAGAACGAAATACATTCAATGAAAACTTGGGCCGTCTGTTCTATTTTTAATTAAGTACGAGGTAGTAATACGTACAAAATGATGTATCTAAGATATCATAATGATTATATACCAATTTTGCTTATAAGCAATAAAAAGCTAACATGTTTCACTACACTAGAATGTCAACAATTTATTCAAAGTGCGCAAGCTCCTTCTTCGTTCTACGATGGTACACATACAATTCTCCCACAAAAATCGCTGTGGAGACCACTAGCCCAATTGCGTAAACGATGAAAACGCCCTGAAACAAAACATAAACGTTAGGCAGCCCGTCAGTCAAGTCAGCTAGTGGCACTCTCAGCCCGGCTGCAGTAGAATGACTTTTTGGGTATCGATATCCAAACACGATAAACATTTTTCCCTTTTTTTTCTAAAGTTATACTTCAAGTAACATACTAAAAGAAATCATCAAATCATTTGTTTTATAATGTTTAATTATCAATCCCCACGACCATCAACGTGCGACCCATTACGTATGTGAGTAGTTCTCACGAAAGATGTACATGTAACGAAAAAGTTGTTATGAAATATCGTAACGAAATAGTTTACAAAGTAACGAAATAGTAAACTAAAGCTGAGTGTGCATTGAGTGCTTTAATAAAGATGCAGGGAATAAGGGAATTAATTAAAAAAACATGTTTTTCATTATAGGTACACTTATTATTAGCTGAAATCAAAATGAAGTATTCAAATTAAAAGAAAGGAAAAAGAAAATGTTTTAACAGAGAAAACTGAATTAAAAATAAACTGCGTCTTCTATATTCATCAGAGAAAGACTGCCCTCTTTTTCGACCAATTCTATTTTTTTAACTATATTTACTTCAGGAACACAGTCTAAATCTTTAGTTTTAGGGACCACAAATTTTACATCCATGTTTTTGTCTCTACTTTTGTAAAATGAAATTGAGTACATCTTTTCACCATAATGTATCTTGGTGATTACTCCAACATAATACTTCCATGTCTTTTTGTAGTAGCGTACTAAAGTCGTATCTCCTAGTTTAAAAATCTCATTCTTCTGATTATCGTCGGCCTCAATGTTAACGTCATTCTTAATAATCTCTTCATTTATTGAGGGTTCCACGGCAATCTCTATTATTTCTTGAATGTGTCCGTCATACTTGTTTATGATTTGTTTTTCCTTCATCTTTGTTTTCAGGTAAGTACCTTCATTGTCCTTAACGTCTTCAGTCTCTCGCTCTTCTTTGTTTTTGGTAATATTTTCAGTTTTTTCCTTCACCGCCGTTTTCAGGTAAGTGCCTTTATTGTCATATAAGTCTTCAGTTTCTCTTTCATTATTATTTTTGGTACTATTTTCAGTTTTTTCCTTCATCGCCGTTTTCAGGTAAGTGTCTTTATTATCATTTAAGTCTTCAGTTTCTATTTCATTATTATTTTTGGTATTATTTTCAGTTGTTTCCTTTATCTCTGTTTTCAGGTAAATGCCTTCATTGTCCTTATTGTCTTCAGTCTCTCTGTATGATTTAGTTTTGTTATCTTTTTTAGTTATTTCCTTCATCGCGGTTTTCAGGTAAACGTCTCCATAATCCTTAACATCTTTAGTCTCGCTGTCACCTGTGTTTTCGATATTTGTTTCCTTCATCGCTTTTTCCAGGTAAGTGTCTTCGTCGTCCGTAATGTCATCAGTCTCTCTGGCATTTGTGTTTTTATTATTTATTTCCTTTAACGGTTTTTTCAGGTAAGTTGTTTCTTTGTCGTCCGTAATGTCTTCAGTCTCTTTGTCATTTTCGTTCATGATATTTTTTTCATTCAACAATATTTTCTGGCTTTCAATCTCCTGAACTGCAACCTCATTGTCATTTTTGGTCACGACATTTTCTTCTCTTTTCGACGTTTCCCTTTTGATTTTTATTTTAAGAGACTCTTCTCTTTCTTTCCATTCATAAGTGCTACCGTCAATTTCTTTGTTTTTGGTGTTATGCACTGTAGAGAGATCAAATTTTTTGTCAATTTTATGCAGCTTGAAAGGATTATATGTTTGCAGATTAACGTATTTAAGATTTTCGGGTGTGAACCGGATTGACGATAGAATAGTCACTTTTCCACTTTTGTTTTCCTTATTTGTGTTTTCATGCTCATCATCAGTGTTAACTTCTTCTTCATCTTCTTCCTCATCCTGTACATCATCCATTGTACCATCTGAGTCGGAGTAAATACTCATTACGTCATCACTTATTGTAGTAGATGTACTAGATAAACTCTTTGACCTTTTACGTTTCTTTGCTAGTACTTCTCTTGTTTGCATGCTTTGTCGTTTTTGAGCTTTAGGTATTTTTTTATTGCTGTCTTTTTTGTTTGATTTTGATTCTTTTACATTTGATTCGTTCTTCTTATTGTTGAGTAATGTTGAAGCTAAAGTGTTCGTTTTAATTAGCTGATGTTCTTTGCTGTAGTAACAGTCACAGCAAGTGTTTTTTTCACAATCGAAACAGCTTAGCCATTTATATTTAATTGGTCCATCTCCGGTAGTTGCTATTTGATGTACTTTCATTGTACCTTTTATGGGCACAACGTCATTTGGAATCATTTTTGTCATCTCTTCGACTTTGTTTTCAGGTATATAAAAGATTTTAATGTTGGTGTTATCTTTCAAGTAGTCATACGCTTCTTTCGCGTCTGTAATGTCATGACCGTGTGCTATTTGACTGTCTAGCTGTCGTTTTATAGCCCCACCAACGCCGTCCGCTGGTCCTTTGCCATGGGAGGCTTCGAAGAAATTCCACGTTCCAAATTGAAATTCATAGTCAGAACATCTTTTCTGGAACATGTAAAAATTGTTTTTCTGTCTGTATTGAGTAGCAGGACTGTCTGAAAAAACATGTATTTTCTTCGCTTTCAGCTCTTTGGTACAAATCTGCAAAATGGGGTCCAAGTGGGCCCAAATGGCACCGGGACCATGCTCATTTATTGGTGAAATTGTGCATATCGATAAAGGCTTTTTATTTTTTGTGTAGAGTACACTTGTGTGAAGTGTGATCTGGTTCCTGCTTGCGCCAAAATGTACTGCCTGAATTTCCTCGGCTTGTTTGCAAGCGAAGTTTTCGGAGAAATCACAAACAAGACTGATTTCGTCATCTTCAAGATTCTTTATGCATTTTTTCCATGATTGGTATTGATGATTGACATTGTAGTGATGAATTTTGAATTGTCTTAAGTCTTTCAGGAATTCCTTGATTAAGTCACCTACTGTCCCTTTAACCGTTATTTTAGCATATTTTTTTGTCTTTTTTTCTTCACATTTTCCTTTGGTGACTTTAGTATATGTATGTGTTATAATTTTCCACTGCAGCCACTGAATGGGGAGGTTTGCATCTATAGTTGAGTTAAGGGTTGGGATCTTATCTTTGCAGTCCATGCACTCTGAGTAAAAACATCTGAACGATGTGGAGCAAGTAACTTCTCCTAAAATGTCGCCCAAATCTGATGATTGAAGCACATATAATCTCTTCAAAGCTGTAGTTTTGAATAGCATGTTAGTATGTTTTACACAAGCACATGTGTTTCGATCTTGGATTTTTGGATGAACAACGTAAAATGGCCGGAAACGACAAAAGGTTTGGAAAGACGCTCTCCCGCCTTCACCTTGATATTTTTTATGAAGCTTGTATAATGGTTCAGTTAAATATCTTTTCTGCATCTTGTTTTTATTTTTCGTTACACATTCCTTCTTTCCAGCGCTATGTCTACTCACATCTTCCCTTTTAAAAAAAACATTGAGTTCTTGTCCATATTTTTGTCTCAAAGTATTTCTTGTTTTAGTAAATCGAATCCTTCCTTGAAGTCCGAGAACCTTTGTGATATTAGTTTGCTGTTTGTATTTACTGACCATCTCATGCGTAGCTACATTTTTCAAGACATTTTTCTTTTCCTTGGTATCTGCTTTCTCATAATTTATTTTTATGGACTCTGTTAAAGTATTCAGCAAAAGCAATTTCTTTTTAACCTTCTCTTTTTCTTCAGCAGAGGCAGTTGGTATAGTAGCTTCCAGAAACTTGTTGGTTTTCGTGATCGGGGTTTCATCACCAATTGCAGTGGCAATTTTAGCAGATTCATTATTATTGTTTTCTATTAATTTCTTTTTAAGGTTAATTATTTCGAGCTTATAGCGATTATTTTGCCTTCTGAGATTTGCATTTTTTCTTTTCAGTTCCGTATTTTGTTCAATCAACTCTTGCAATCTGGTCTTTTTGTCAATATTTCTTTCAGTATTGTTATTAGTATGTGATGCCGATGAATTATCAGTTTTTAAATGACCTTGAAAACCTTTCTCTTCTTTCTTCTTTTTAGCCCTATCAGTATTTTGCTTCCTCCATTTTTTAAGCTGTTCCTGTTTTTCTGCTTCAGTTAATGACATCTTTTTCTTTTTAATGTTTTCTTTAACTTTTTCTAGATGTTTTAAACGTCTTTCTTCATATTTTTCCGGATTCTCCTGTTTTAATTTATCTCGATATTTTTTCTGCCTTTCGGCAGCTGTTTTCGGTGGCATTTCTGTAAAAAAAAACAATATTATCATCTGATCTTGATATTACTCCTGGGCAAATAACTTGACTCAAAATGAGTCACCATTGTACACACAACTCTGTTCAAAAAGTTATCGTGAAAATTACGTAAAATCAAACCAATATCCTCTAAACAACTACACCCTTACTGGCGGCGGAGCACATACATCTCTCCAAAGTTAAGCGGCTTAGGAATACTTAAAAGTCGAACAAACGAAGCAACACACTTGTTTTTCCATAGACGAATTTTTGCCCATTTTTAGTGAGATCAAAAGCAATAATAGACTTTTATTCTACGAGTTTTATAATTTCGCAGAAAAAAAATCAACTTCCCGCGCTTTTTGGACTGATCAGCTGATTATCTTGTCGTTAAACAAAAGTCGTTGCTTTTTACCTTACTAAGTAAGAAGGCAAACTGATGTCAGTTCAGAAAATTAACCCCTGTAAATAAATAAAAAACCAGTCTACACCCAGCTTTATAACATACTATTTCGTTACGTGACGAAAAACAACGAAACAGTAAAAGGAATTATAACCCATAACCTATTTATGAAGTAGATTTGTTGTCCAAAATGAATTTGAAGAATGTAATTCACTTAAACAATTATCCTAACATACATTTTTATTAACTTGATATACAATTCAGAAGTACTTACCCCGAAAAAAGTAATATTTTTCTTTCGTATCGAAACAGTAAAGCAGCCGGCGCACTAAGAGAATCTAATTTTTGACAGAGAAAAAATATGGCGCTGACATTTACCATCGCCCAATAGGAACGCTTTTAGTGTTGCCAGTACAAAATACTACAGATTCGTTCGGAAATTAAAGAAATTACTGAGAAACGGCGTGACTAAAGAGTACGTGACTAAAAAGTAAAAAAGGCGAGACATTTTGTTTATTGCGTGAAACGTAATTATTTTAAAGAAAGCAGGATACAAGCAACTTTGAACCTTAAACCTGATTATACGAAGGTGCTAATTACAGAAAATTAGAACGTTAGACATACGTCAAGTAGTATTTTTTGAAGCGGCAAGGTCGTTGGTACCCATTGAGACAAAAAGATTTTGTATGGAAGAGTAAATCATGATAGTGACAACTTGAAGCGTTACACTATTTTATGAAGTATTTTCGGTCCTTGCGATATCTAATCCTAATCAGGAGTATATTTTCTTCATCCCTTCGCAAATATCTTACGAGAAGTTTCATCATTTTATTTTAATATTTTGACTCAAACTTTTGAGACATGTTTTTTTCTACAAATGTACATCTTTCGTGAGAACTACTCATGTGGAGTTTCGCTAGCTAATTTAATTTAACCTCGTAGATAAATATTACATACCACAACATTGTCGAGATTCAAAGGCTCCAAAGTTCCGACATCATTCTTGGTTCTCGACAGTCTCACTTCTACCTGAACTTTGTAATTCAAGTGCTTTAGCGCTACCTGCAATTAAATGCTGCAATTTAGTAGGAATTATAATAATAAGTGGGCAATTATATGATACATCCACAGTGCGATCGATAAATGATGTGAAAGGACCACATTGCAATAGGCGACTTAGGTAAATGTCTTATAAAAGGAGAGGTAGAAGGCAGGAAGTAACTCAAAAATATGGCGCCGTTGTCCGTTAGAATATTGGTACCTAACTCTATCGAAAATAATTAATACTTCCGAAAAAATCTGCTAGTCTGCGCTGTCCTACTCCTGGAGAAAGACCTCCGTCCACTCCATCCATCGTTCGCGAGCCTTCGCGTCTTTCATTCAGTTCTGGCGGTATTTGTCCAGTTCGTTCCGACTCCGATTGTCCAAAGAAGACTAGCAATATAAAAATAGAAAATTCTGAACCTGAGTTTCCCAAGCTAACAATAGTCCGGACTGGTGGAGGCGTCCCACCAGTTGACTGACTTTCTCCGTGTACGGAGAGCTCTTCCTCATCATCACCACACACTGCTCGTAGTAGAAGTCTTCAACCATCAGCATCATGTCCAAGATGGCTTCTTGCGTTACGTACTCGCCTATAGCGAAGTTACCTATAACATTATGTTGGTAAGTAAAGTTATACCTACGTACAGTAATTTATTTTGAAACCCCTAAATAAAAAATCATCGAGACCTACCTGTTATTTAGGTAAATACCTACAACAATAACAACAACAGGTTTATGCTTTAAATTGACTATATTAAATACCTAAGTGTAATTAAATCAAAGACAGATTAATGTTCAATTAACAAATTAGAAAACGTCTATGCAAGTCACAAACATACTCTTAGTACACGCGTCATTGAGAACGAGATGACGGCGTCGAAATAGCGATAGATATACATTTACTATGGATGTGAATATGTGATCACCGCACATCCGTCATCCGAGAGCCTTCTTCCCGGCTGCCCAAGTTTCGCGTAGTTTGGCGTGACCACTAGAACTCGGCCCGAGATTGTGACGGGCTGAAGTGCCAGCAATACGAAACACGTTTCATCTTGTCCTTAAACTGCCGTCTCACTTACCGGCGCTGTTCGCCCGGCTTTTGTTTTGTCTATCTGTCTATCATAACATACTGAACCGCAGTCTGGTCGCGGTGGACAAATTATCGCCGTCACCGGGACGTCACGTTCGGTTCGAATAATCTCGTTTCTCGGTGACGTCCCGGTGACGACTGCTGCGGTTGACAAACGCCCTTAGCGTCATTGCTACCAAAAAGAGAGAGAGTGATTTTTATTTTCGCGTTTATCATCTGTCATTCTACAAAGAAAAGCTATAAGAAATGTACGGACTTGGACCATGCAATCATTGGTACGTTGCACTCATTATTACCATTTGTTAGCCAAGTGTATTCTGTAAGCAGGTATCACAAACATTATCTGTGTGCTAACTAACTTGAATAAATATTTACCTGCAGGTAACTTTTCAATACTGTATGCCATAGTTCGTGTAAAGCTTTTTTCTTTCAATTTATCGAAAGAATAAATGCGAAATTGGCTCACAAGCTGTTTTACCAGAGGCTGGAATCAAAGATGCGGATTAGGTACCTACTTACAAACGTTTTTCAATCAATGACTTTATTTTGTATTATCCTTACTTCGCTTGACAAAGTTAGAGAAAATATCCATGCATCATGTGTAGCACCCCATTCCAGTTCTCTATCCACAATGTCTTGCACTGTATCTATAGATGGCTCGTATTTGGGCACAGTGAACGTGGAAGCTAGACCAGCTCCATAAGCACTGCTCAGAATTAGCCCTGCTATCAGCAACCAGCCAGTTATACTTCTCATTTTCCATGAAAGACTTGAAGTGTTTTCGTATTGGGACTGAAAGATTTTCAATCTCGAATTAATTTACATGTAGGTACCTATTATCCTCCCCAAAATATTCATTTAGCTATTTCCTAAGACTTGTATCATTAGAAATGCAAAATCGATTTGATTGTGATTGACGATATTCATAAAACTGTGTACTTTTGTTTGAATTGTTTACTGATAAAGGCTACTCTAAACATTTACATCGCAAACAAATGCGTGGTCATCAACTTACAGTTGTACCCCATAAAATGTTTGAATATAGGTATAGGTAGCTAGCTACACATAACAAAATATATATGTGGACGCGTCAAGTAGTAGTTACCTAGTAGTAATTTAGCTTAACTTATCATTATTTTTACACGGCTGCACAAAAAAAGGATTGTTATGTTTTGTTATTTATACTTCGGAAACACCTCATGCAGTCTGCTATTTGTATTTACTGTTACTGTTAGCCTGCACCATCCCACTGCTGGGTAAAGGCCTCTCCCCATGACTTCCAGCTCTTTCGATCCAGGCCTAAAGTGGACCACTGGTCGTTCGTTTTGTCCAGCTCGTCCCGCCGGGGTCTACCCGACGCCTTCTAGCTGTGTCAGGGCCCCACGTGGTGGTTATTTTGGCCCCACTGTTTGTATTTGCGTAACTATAAACATTTCAGAATCAAATAACACTACTTAGTAGGTAGGTACGCCTGGGGAGGTAGGCACCAATTGATTTTCAAATTGGCAAAAAAGCCTAAGCCCTCCTAAGCAGGTTATATCTCGGGTCCGTGGCTTTCTCTGCTTCATCCAGCAAGTAGTTGCTACATTCATGTTGTTGTGATTGCTATTCATATCGTAACCTAACATGTAACCTACTTGTCCGAGCATCATTCCAAAGGAGTTAAGAAAAGGGTATGAGGTGGTGGCAAATCCTAGTATAGTTATCATTCCAATTGATGCATAGAAGTAAGTGAAGACTACCGCAAGCCACATATACCAAGTGAAAGGCATCAAAGGCATCTCCAAACTTGATAATAACCTGGAAACCAATCGGGAAAAAAGCATCAGAACTAACTAGTTCACTTCAAGTGTTGAATTAAACAAATTTAGGTATGATGCCCATCTCACCTAGGTGCTGGAGCTATGCAAGTAATAGCAGTCCTTACACCAGCTGCCGAAAAATCCAACACACGCCACTCTTCATACCAAGAATAAAGGGCAGCTGAAAATCAATTTGTTATATGAAACATGTGATTACGTACATTTCCTCAAAAATAAATTAGTGTTACTTTACTCACATATTCCCATGTCTGACCGATCTTCCACGACACTTCCAATAACCCCAATGCCACCCGTTTCGTTTGGATAGATTTCTCCCCACTGGTCAACATCTTCTCTAACGATTTCAACAGTGCAGTTTATCCATCTGTATTCAAAATTTATAATATTTTACTAACGTAAAGGTAGCTCCGCTTTCTTTAGCTTGGTATCTTACCTGCAAAGTTCATCGACTATCCTTATCTCCACACCATCTCTGCCTGAAGGTTCAATAGCAGTCTCTAAATCCAACAACACGTAAGGTTTGTAAGTAAAACAAGCCACCTTTACCGTTTTCCCGTATAAATTAGTCATATCGTGAGGAAATAGATTTGCTTGGTTTTCAAACTCTTGTGAACAAGAATCCCAACGATCCAAGTATTTAGGGAGATGAGTTTCTTCATCTGGACCAACAAACTGATGAGTAATCAAATCGAATGTTTTACAGTCAGAGTTATTGCTTGCAACATTCTCAATCATCAACATGTTTGGAACAAAAGTGCTTCCCTTCATCGAAAACACCAATGAAGGCAGGTCAATATCATAATCTTCGTTGTATTCCTCATTGAATGGCAAGAATATAATCCTCCTATCACTTCTTCTTAAGTTTGCTTTATGAACAACTGATTCAAAAGCTGTCATAAAATTTTGCGGTTCTTGCATACGCACTATGTAATCGGAACACCCCATTTCAGACACATTAAGTATCTGTCCCACCAGATTTTCTTCATTTGGGATTAAAGAAATGAAACTTGTTGGCAAGGAGAACGTTAGTGGTGCATCCGAAATAAACGTCACGCAGTATGCCGACTCTAAGTACTGTTTGACAATTGTGTTTATGAGTAGTTCTAAAGGCAATAAAGTCAAGGATGTCGGGAATAACATCTTTGACCCAGACCAGGTATGGAATGACGATAGAGTGGATTGCTAATCGGACTCGAGCCCATAATTCTTGCTCACTTAATTTTTTAGGATTCCATGAATAATAGAGCGAAATACGAAATCGATTCCGTGAAATTATAGATTTGCCGCAGAGCGGAAATAGAAAATGCCCAAATTAAAATATTTTAATTATATGCTTGTCACTACGATTTTAATAAGTGTATTTTTATTTTCAAACTTTTCTCTTGGCCTTTTATATGCGTGTATTTTATACGTTCAAGTACTCCTATGCTTTAGGAGCATGTCATTGACATTTTATTGTAGCTAGCTGTGCAGACATCAAAATTTTATCTAAACTTTATTTTATAGTTTTTATTTTTGGTGCATGTAAACATTTAAACTAGTTCTTAGAGAGAGAGAGCTTATATAGAGGTCTAATCTAATGGTTAAGTACATTGCTAGCTCTCTCTCTGGCAACTACTTTTTTTTACTACTATTATTAAATAGTATTAGGTTACAATCACACCTCTATAGCTACACTCAAAACTGTGAAGGAAAACATCGTGAGGAAACCGGCATGTCCTAACACCCAAAAATTCGAAGACTTGTAACATCTACCAACCCGCGCTAGGCCCATGTGGTGGATTACGGCCCACTCCCTCACAGACCACAGGGATCATCATTAAATTAATTAAATTTTACGCAGAACCCATAGTTTTGATTTGAAAAAAGTCGCAATCCTTAAATATACACTTGAAAGCTGTTTACTGGTCACTTAAATATTCTGAAAGAGCATTTCGTTAAACCGTTATCATCAGTTTTATTTACTATCATATCATATCATATAAACGGTTTCAAGGAAAATGTATGGTAATTGAAGTCGTAACAAAGAGGTTTCATTATGATACCTATACTTAAAGCTCCTATAGTGTCAACATAGAGGTGGAGTAAAACGTAGATTGATAAATGGCCTGAATATTAAACAAAATAATATATGTAGATGACTTTGTGTTATGTCGGCTGCACTGAACAAAAACCACTAAAGCTAATGGATATTTTGTTATTGTTGTGCGACAAGACACACGCGGTTAGCGCCACCTTTGATTTTAGAACGTATGAGCTGTCTTGATACTCGCATCTCTTTCCCTTTAAATTTTTTGATGCCCAATGTGCTCTTTCCCTTTTTTTATAAACTTGTACTTGTAGATAATATTATATTTTTTGTGTTAGCTTGTATAATATATTTAACTAGGTATGTTTCACTGTAAATAAAAATAAATTTGCATCTTATTGAAAAATGCTAGAGTTTACAATAAAGTTTTAATGGATGCTCTTGAACAACGCCCCAAACAGATTTGACTAAAATTTGCAACAGACTAAGTTGGTAATTATGAGGTCTAGAGTCAAATAAATAATAATCCTAAGGTAAAGTAAGATAACTGAACATGTGCAAGTACTACCGGGGGTATAGCTAACTATATCCAGGAACAGTAGAAATTATATTAAACATTCAACAAAAAACGGGTCTGCAGTTTTGTTTGCTGTTAGACAACGCCGTGTGTGTTATTTAATATTTAAACAGATACGTCGGCAAAGGTAACATAAACGAATCAAAATATTGACTGACATTTCAAGGTAATTTCTTCCCCCTATTCATCGTACAACACTATTAAAATCAATTTTTCAAGGCCTATTGGCTTTTTACTTTTACTGAAGTATTGCCTAAATGTAGATTGTACAGACGTTCGTCGTTTCTTATAAATTTGGCTTTTACTGATCATTCAAGATGATAATATTTCAAATTACCTAACTTCTTATAAAATAATGCAAAATGAAGACTGTTCGATCGCTGTACAAAGTGTGTGTGGTCGGGAGCTTCCTTGCCGCCGTCGGCTAATTAAGGAACTCCCGAAAAAACTGACTACTTCACACGCACCGACTGCGGATACACAGCAATATGAATCACACATTCACACCGCAACTTCATCACTGAATATTTTCTAAGATATGGGTTAAAGTGAGCACGTTTGTAATTGTAGTCAAGAAGTGCCTAAGTAGGTATATAATATCTATGTACGGACGCCAGCACATCAAGTTACTACAATCTGTTAAATTTCTTTAATAGATTTTCAACTTTATCGTTAAAGCATGAAGGTTCAAGGTTGATTGGTAAAATTTGACAGTTTCGGGTAGCTTGACCTGCTGGCGTCTGTACATTTTGATTTTGTGATAAAATAAAATAAAATACATACTTAGCAAATACCTACCTAAAAATAAAAAAAAATAAAAATAAAATTATGTTAATTTATCTCCACAAATTACATTCTTAAACATATTAAGTTGACAGGTATTCGGACAAAATTTTGTAATTTGTGGGAGATCTGGAGTCTAAACTAAGCCTAGGCCTGTATTTTAGAACTCCAGGCCCCCCATTATATCACATAGTAAAGGTTGTCAACGTGGTACAATTACAAGTGATTGATGGTGTGTGTGAGTGTTTGCTTGTGTCAGAGTGTGTGTGTGTGTGTGTATGAGGGTGTGAGAGGGTGTGGGTGTGTGTATGCCTACATTTATTACCTAATACACTCACTCATAATAAATAAGAATTATCTGAATGTATCGTTATATTATTATAATAAAAAGTGCTACGGTGGTGCTACGGTACGAGTATCTACTACGCCGTAGCACCCCTTCTATTCTGAATGATTCTACGACCGAATTTATCCATTATGTCTTATTTATAAGAATTTCTATTTGTTGTGTACTTACTCATTTATCTATTTAGTTTCCTTTTTTTAATGATATAAACTAGTGCTTGACTGCGACCCCGCCTGGTGGAAAGCAATCGTTGATGGTAAAGCGCACTAATTTATTATGAGCCTATTCACTCTAGCCTTGATGACACTTAAATTATAATCGGACGGGAAAACCGCCGCAGGCAAATTGTTCCAGTCCTTCGATGTTCGCGGTATAAACGACGAGGCGAAACGCTTCGTCCGGATCGTAGCAGTGTCAACAACGTATGGGTGGAAAGTCGCCGTACGACGGGTTGTCCGATGATGGAACGGTGATGGAGGAATTAAGTCATGTAATTCCCGCGCACACTCTCCAGAATGCTATAGAATACCGAAAGGCTGGCTACCCTACGCCTGTGCTTTGTAGATTAGTCTTAACCAAATCTGGATCACCAATTAGCCTCTTCGCACGCCTCTCTACTGAGTCCAAAGCTGCTAGATGGCATTTTGCAGCACCAGCCCATATGTGGCTGCAGTACTCCACACGCGATGGGACCTGCGCTTTGTATAACATTAGAAGCTGTCCTGGTGTGAAGTACTGCCGAACCTTTGCAAGAACGACAAGTTTCCTAGCATTATCAGCGGCCTCACTAAGGTGGTCAAACAGTCGATTCGTCTCCTGGTCACCGCTGTCCGATCAGTAGACACAGGTATAGTAGTAGTAAAGCAAGTGTGGCTTGTCAGCCTCAAGATGGTGGTAGACCGCATCGAGATTTGAGTGCAGACCTCGAATATTTGAGAGGTGCACTTAGAAGGACAGGACGTGTTTCCGCTGTGGACACTTACTTTTCTTTATTGGACCTTTCATTTAAGAAACAAAAATATTAAGTGAATAGGAAGGAAGACGGCAGTTGAGCGAGATGATGCGATGTTAAACTCAACAACATGACCAGTGTTACTGCGCCAGTGGGGGGTGGATCTGGAGACTGCAGTGACGCCCGAACCCCCCCAGGGATCGCCACCTGGGCCGATGGGGCCACCTTGGGACTTTTTGCAGTTGGCGGGGCAGCCTTTCGTGTGCGGCTGGCACACTACTTGGGCCCCCAACTACCTGCGGTCGGCCAGCGGAGCACCGTGCTTCGGATCCCGCTACCCTCCACGACCAACCACCCGCCACAACAACAACTGGCGCATCATATCCGGCATACATCGCAGCACAACTGCTCAGACCCATTCTCCGTACGGCTTCACCAGACATCATGCCGGAAGAGCCAGGAGAGCCGAGTCATTTTCTCTAATGAAAAAGTATACAGTTAGAGCCATTTTATTATCTAGCTAGCGTTACAGGATACCCAATAAATTATATTTACTTAAACAACTTCCTCAATTGATTATAAAATCCGTGTGCTTTTAAAACAAAAACATTTTCACTCTTATTATGACAAGGCAATGCTTAAATTGGCTTGAACATACTCCAATGTTTGTACCTTTTTCCACAAAATAACTAATTCAATATGAGCTCTCGATCGGGGTGGACGTATCATTGCTGGCTAAAATATTTTGAAGCTTAATTTCAGGGATGGAAGATCTCAAATGCAGTGTAGTAAAATTAGATGTATATCACAAATCCCTAAATTCGTGTCCATAGAGTGCAGGTTGTATAAACAGTAACATTAGCCGGCGCGGTGACAAGCGCCAGAGTGCTGCACTGATGCGTAATACGATACATCTGTGTGTTATTTTGCTTGAGTTTTTTTAACATCTGTTTTATCGAAAAGTTTTAGTGATAATAAAAAAAAGCTTGTAAAAAGAGTCAGTAACCGCAACCTTTATTTTTGCTTATACACATAGTAGAATAAACATTCTGATAGTAACAGATTACGAGTATAAATTATTCCTTCTTCCTTAGTTTAGCGCTAGAGATCTCGATGGCCTGCAGCCAATGTTTGATTTCCTCAGGGCACTCGGGTTTCTTATCAGCTCCAGGGATACCTTGGAACAGCCTGTCCGCTTCCACATTAATTAGGTTCTGTCGCGACATGACTACGGCACGCACGAAGCCATCGTTTAGTGTGATGAACTTCTGTTCAATGAACAGTGTTTTGTCTTCCCAATAGGCCAGCTGTAATCATAGGAACATAGATTTAGGAACATATCTATTGAATTTAACTCTGATTCTAATCAGAAAAATTAGTAAACCAATCGGACCAGATGAGCGTCGCAGTACCTATATTTTGTTTTATTGCGCATTTGAAAGCAAGAACATTTCCGTTGTCTTCAAACTGAAGATTTAGGTAGCAAAGAAGTTATCATACTAATATATTATAATAATGCGACTGGTCATTACATAATGCGTGAATTGCGTCACAATAATGCCCTTCCCAGTGAATTAACCTGAAATGTATTGGCAAAGCTTGCAAGATGCGTCATACCTCATATAATTAACATGTAATTACTTAATTAATACCTATCTATACAGTAAGAACCATAATCGAAAAGAAACTCACCTTAGTTTCGATCTTATAGGCAGAAAATATGGGGATGGTTCTCCTGTAGCGAATGCTGGAAGCGCCCTGCAGAGCGTGGCCATCGACCGCCTTGATATTCTCGTAGATACCCGTGCGGTCGTAGAAATGGAATCTAGCGAAATCCAACTCTCGAACATAACGAGCATTGTTCATATGTCTTAGGAAAATGTCCACATCTTGCGTCGTGCAGAAACCTGAAATGGAAAACAGTAAAATAAGTAAACTATCCAATATTGTTGTACCTATCATTTGTAATTTAGGTACCTACTTGGTTTGGATTATTTAGATAGGCGCCAAAGACACGAGCAATTATTTCAACAAATTCGAAAAAAAGTTATCATAAACGGTGACTCGATGTACTCAATAACAAAACACACACACAGAAATGTGAAAATCGTGGTTTGATAGAATGTTATGCTCATTTAGAAAACCCTGTAGTTCCTCCAATATCTACTTAGATAGAGTTTAAAGAACTCTCGTATTGTGTTTTGATAAAAACAAGAATGTTTTGCGTGGAACCTTTTTCGTACTCGTATGTTTCCACGGCTTACTAAAACTAAATTACCGGATTCAGAGATCTCATATATAAAATTAATAATTTTGTATTATTACTTTATAATATTTATTTTATTCATTAAGTGTACTTAATAAAATTTAATTTCTAGCTATGTTATGTTCACCTTAGTTTCTAGACTTAGACGTTGGCGCGGGTACCTAAACCCTTTAAACTACATGAAATAATTATCAGAAATTTAGTCACGTAGGAAATAATTACACTCATTAATATACGCATAATAAAATCACCAACTTACCGTAAATAGTGGTCGTATCATTAACACCACATTTCTTTTGGAATAATCTGCCAACTCCTATGGTGAAAGCTATCCTTAAGAAGTAATTCACGTCCCAGAAAACGTAAGCAAGAGCTATCAATGTAACTATAATACAATACATCGTTTGTAATTGGGAATTAAAACTAACTTTGTACTTATATTATTTCTAACCAAAATGACCGTAGGGTCACTCTAAATGCTCAAACTACACTAACATAATGTAACTACTCTGTGACACTAACTTCACTATAATTTTTAAAGTACCTATTATGTATTCGTATAGAAACAGTCTTGGCCAACATAACGTTAGTATGACAAAGACAGCAATATAAGTACCTGTTTAATAAAATAACGCCTTCCTTGTTTTACTTATTGCTTGTTGTTATGTTAAAGAGAGATAGCGCAGCACTTCAATATTTATGCTGAATGGTTGTTAAGCAACTCGAACATCGTGCGTAAAGTAGTGACTATACAAGTTCAGGAACGAATGTGGTTATTTCCGTGTCACTGACCATTACAACAGCGGAGTGAAGCTGGCTGCATTTGGTGGACCTACCATTCTGTTCTGCTACTATACCAGAAAACAACTCATAATAATAAACTATGGAAAATATGACAATAAGTGTATGTACCTAACCATAACATGAAACCAAAGAACTTTGATGCTAATTCCTGTTTGACTTCTTTTTCCAAATAATATGTTTGCAAACAATTTAAATGTAGATAATAACCCGCCTAGTGTATTTTTACCAACGTCATGTGAGTTAATTTAGTATGCTATTATAAAATTGTTTACTCAGAAAATGCTAACTATACGGTAACCAGCTGTAATACCATTCATTCATTCATTCTTCTATTCCATTCTAAATATATGAGTGCACAGTGTAACCAGTTTAATAATGCTATAGTAAATACGTAATTATTGACGACAAACTGCTACAAATAAAGTAAAATATGCAACAGGCTAAATCAGGTGCACCACAAGGATCTATACTTGGTCTTGTCTAATTTAAAAGCAAATGCATCAGTGGAAAAACGGTCTTTATTTGCTAGATTTTACATCCTTCTTTAACTTCAAACTGCTTATTTCCATGCTTCGTAGCCAGTGTTCGATGTACTCGGGGCAATTAAGCTGAACTTGCGATCCAGGCAGCCCTGATAGTAGGGCTTCTGTCGAGTCTCCATTTCGGCCTAAGGCGTGCTGGCGGGATAATAGTATAGACCGAACTTTACCGTCATGTAGGGTAATTACTTCATGTTCCAAAAATAGGGAACGATTATCCCAGTAAACAAGCTGAAAACAAAATTAACTGTCATTTGTTTTATATGTCTTCAGTCAAGTTTAATGACTAGGACTCAAAATATTAGCAATACCTACATGGTATTTTTGCGTTATCTTCGTTTCATTTATATTTAAAACATGATTTTGGCTTCAACAAAATATGTATATTTAAGCGATTTATCCTTCACATTGTTGAGTGGAAAGGAACTTGAAATGCTTTTAATTGTATTATATTTACCTTGGTATTAATTTTATAAATTCCAAACAAAGGCACCGGAACGTCAGTTATTGTGAGAGTGCACCCTTGTAAAGATTTAATACCAAGCTCTCCACTTCTGCGGTAGATACCGGTTCTCTCATAAAAATGATACCTCGCGAAATCTAGATCCCGAAGTAGCCTGGCTATTCTAATATGTCTGAAGCTTATGTCGCAGTCTTGAAACGTACAAATACCTGAGAAATTATAATTATTGAGTTTCATTTTACATTGTGATTCAGTCTGTTGATCTGGGTAGATTGCATTATATCTATTCTTATCACATAAAATTACCACCTCGTCATCAATACCATCTTTATCATATCAGACAAAAGACGTCTATCGTGGATCTCTAGCCTTCCCCAAGCATGTCCACAAATTCCAAAATTATCAACTTAGTGTGTTGATGAAGATCTGTATTATTATTGTACCAGGCCAAGAGACCTTAGCAGTTGTAGCATAGTACATAAATATAAATTGCTTCAACATATCTATTTGATTACAGACTTTATACATAATAATTAGTAGCGTTCTTGAACTCACCGTATATCGTAGTAGTTTCGTCCAAAGAATATTTTCTTTGATACAACCGACCAGTGAGAACCGAGATGAGCGTCCTCGTCAGGTAATTAATATCACAGATTACGTTTAAAAATATAAAGAGTAATACGACGTACACAAACATTTTGGTAACAAAATACGCTTTTAATTTTTATTTGTAACTGCTTGGTCGCTTTTTTTTTTTAGCTGCGGAGTGAGGAACAATGAAGTCATTGTATGTTAATAGCTGACGTTTACCTCGTCATGAATTTTGGAATACAATCAGTAAGAATTTGACTGTTGTTACAGAAATAAGTGAAGGCACTTCGTCTCTTTTAAATCACAAAGGAAGTGGAAGTCACAGATCATCGAAATTAAGTCTTCCATTAATCATTCAACTGCATTCCACTGTTACATATAAGATTCTCCCAAGCGGCACCACAACACCCGGCTCTCTGCCTTTCACATCTAATTTGTCTTAGCCATCAACGTAGTCTCGACATACGTATAGGTAATAGAAATCTTACCGTCTATTTTATCATGTGAGGTCAAAAAAGCCCTAAGTACACGACATGAATACAGAAAAGTCTCCTGGTGAAGATGGAATCTCTGTCGAACTAATGCGAGCAAGTGGCGAACCAGTTCAATACGCCCCCGTGGAACTTTATAATAGGGTTATGTATGATGTCCGCACACCAGAATAATGGAATAATGCCATAGTCATCGTCATTCACAAAAAAGGGACTTCTCGAAATTAACCAACTACCGTCCCATTAGCCTCCCCTCTCAGATATACAAGCTATTCACTAAAATCCTCACTAATTGACTTGCTGGTGACCCTGATGAAGCCCAGCCCACCGAACAAGCAGGCTTCCGTAGCGGATATTCGATGGAGAAGTGCCAAGAGCACAACCGACCCCTGTGCATGGTTTCATCGATTACGACTGATCTGATCTGATCTGTCCTGCCCATCATGACGTACGGTGCTAAGACGTGGACGCTCACACAGGTGGCTGAGTACAGGGTGAGAATTACACAGAGAGCCATGGAGCGTTACATGCTTGGTATAAAGTTCCAAACGTCGAGATCCGAAAACATACGAAGGTTTTCGATATCTGAAAACGAGTTGTGGAACTCAAATGGAGTTGGGCAGGACACCTGGCAAGGCGCACTGATAGCAGGTGGAGTGCCATCACTCGTAGAAATTGGATGAGGCTGGTACAGGAGCGTGGAGATTGGCACATGAAAAGAGAGGCCTATACTCAGTAGTGGGTCGGTCTGTGGATGATGATGACTCCAAGATTCATATGTCCTTCGACAGCAAGGGCCTTTTTTGTCGAAGAACCGATGATTTAGTGATGATCAAGCTAAAGTGGCAGTCCACTTTAGCTTGCTGAAGCTACGAGCAATGCACGTCGGTGTCTCAAATTCATAATATTTTAATTCATAATATTTTATAATAATTATACCTACGAGTATGCTTATGCACCTGTCGACTATGTATGAATAAGTTCGGCACATACTTTTCACGTTAATGATCTTAAACAATTAGCAGCATGCAGATATTGACGACTCGCTCGGCACGATCACTATGTAGTGCTAGTTAATTCGCATTACGCTATGTACTATACTCCTTTACACCCATCTGCCTTGCATCTTCCTGTAAACGTTTAGTTTTATGTCAAATTTTCAGGAGTATAGAAATCCTTCTTCCAATGTTAAATGATAGATATCTACTACATAATATAGAAAGGTGTCTATTCAACATTTCATTCATTTTTAGGCACCATCAATTCTATTTCCCATCCCACTCATTTATAAATAGTATTGCACTACAATGTATACAAATTATTTTGTGGTCTCCTCAATCTTTATTTGTAATATTGTCACACATTTGTTACTGACAACAAAAATTGCCGCCGGCTAGGGATCACGATGCCACCGCGTTGTTTGATTTACTCACTGACGAAGTTACAACCACTTGCCTAGAACTCGGGATATATTGTCTGTTTGATTTATTTACTACAACTCCTCCTATTGTTCCTGTAGCAAAGTAAGGGGAAATAGAAAAACAAAAATATTTTAACCATACAATTTAATAATAACAACAGCCCTTTAAACAAAAGTAGTTAATATAAAGCTTAAATACAAATAAATTCTTTGGCGTTAAATATTGTTTTGGTAGCACATTCGATAAAATAATAAATATTAGGCTACGCTACAGATACAAATATTGATCATGTGTAATTCTAATGATGATTGCACTGCCTACAGTCGGGGGAGCAAGGGTTGCACGACGGGGGTGGTGCGTGTGGATGTTGCAGTGGTAGAAGCAGTGGGCCTGATAGCGTGGGCAATGCTGGCATCGGTATGAGCCAATCGGAGCCACACACCCTCCCCATGACCAGCGCCGGCAGCATTGGAGCTCGCGGTCCTACGGGACGGAATGCTGACCACCTCGACTCTATTTCTTCAGAACTGGACACGGAGGCCTCGTAACCACTGCTCGAGCTGAGTCCTGGTATTTTGTCTCGTTGATCCTGTAAACGTTTGTCCATTGTAAAAATGCCTGCAAACGCAACGGCCTGCGGAAAATTTTCAAGTTTATTATTCTCCTCAAAATCGGTATGGGAGTAAAATATTGATTCTTATTTACAGAGTTGGGCTGGAAGACGACATCAACTATAGATACATTTATAATAGAAGACCATAGTGACGATAATGCGTCAGTCAATGTAAACATTATCTACGTACACGTGTGGCATTGAAGTGTTCAACAGCTCGCAGCAGGTCGTGGTTGCAGCGCCTCAGCACCAGCTCGAGCACGGAGCGCTTCTTCCCGGGGAACAACTTGCGCAGCATCTCCAGACCAGCCGTACTCACCGCATTCTCGCTTTCTGAACCTTCTTCGGCCACTCTGAAATGTTAGATCGGGATTACTTGTCGAAGACTGTTAAAATGTTCTTATTGTAAACCTTCCTACAGTTATTCTCTTTTTCGCTATGGCATCTGGTTTTTATAAAGCAGGGGAGGATACTAAACCAATCCGACTTGACCAAAACATATTATCGCTTTTGTTATATTTTATAGCAAAGTTTAATATCATGAAGGGAAGCTAAAATTATATCAACAATTACCATTCACCTGGTTGAAGTAAAACTCACCGTAATGAAGCAGACGCTGACGAGTTCCCAGCAGAATCTGGTGAAACGGTGCAACAGTCGGGCATAGAATCACTCGTCTCGCTGTCGATGTGGATTGGCTGTTGGACAGAAATTGTGGTACAGTCAAGACACTAAAGGTAAATAACAATCAGTGGGCTTGGATGACATCATGACACATCAAAGAAAGAAAGAGACGGAACATAATTTTATCATTATTCAGTAAAAAATTGTAGAAACTCAACTTAGGCGGTTAGGAATAGCTAAATTGTAACGAAAACTTCACGGCTAGTAAATAGGTACAATTTATGGTTAATCCCTTACAGTATGGTCATCAGCGACAGAATCTGGCTCCGGTCCAGGACTGGGGCAAGGGCCGGTGACTCGCATCCCATATATCCTGCCCGGTGGTAGAGTGTCTAGCGCCGTCCCGCTTTCTACGGAAGCCAAGTGTAAGGCTATCTTATCTTCTGCGGCTTGTTGGCGTTTTAATGCCACCTGGTAACAAAATAAAGGAATGATAACAAAGCATTGATTTCGGACACTCTTATCTATCTTAATTAATTACAGGTTCCTCTCTAGTGTTTTCCCTTTTAACTTAATTAATGGGTATCATGTATCGATGTAGATATGTGTGTGTACCTATTATTACACACCTGGGTATCTGCTACTACTGGATACCTGACTACTGGTACTGCTAGATAACAGATGGAATAAACGTAGATAAAAACAATACAAAAACAGAAGTTGAAGGGAGGAATGATAAATAGGTTAACATTATTATATCACAGTAACCTCGCCAGGAAATGTAATACCGTCAAATTAATTTAGCGGAAAATCAATGACAAACACTTGGTGTTTATATTTGTTGTGTGCGACCACCCTAGGGACCCGCCGGACGAACGACGCAGGGCGCCAGAAGCCCGCGGCCGATCTCGGCTTCATTGCTAACGTAAACAAAACTCAATCTCTAGCAAATCAAATAAAACGCTGACTGGAATTTATATGAGCCATAACAAAATGTTCAGAAGACAATAGACCTAGCTATTTCACCACCTCCAGATAATCCGTCGAATTTTCTGGCAGACAATGCCATTTAAATTCCATTTTTTTCCACTTTTTCAATTTACCTTGTGGATTTATAGTGGTATCCGGACTAAAACAAGCCCTAAATAAAGTTCATTAATGCGAATCTAACACAACGTTGCAGCTGCAGCATTCGAGTATGATTAATCGAAACGCGTTTATCCCAGATTTGAGATGCAAGTGGTGGGACATCGACAGCGATGCATTACTGTGTAAACCGATCGATGGTTCATCCGGCGTCTACAGTAAACACGTGCCACTTGTTTAAATAAACCGAGACGCTGCATTAGCTGGTCTCGATTTCACTACATTAAAACACATTAACTCCTCTAAATTGCGTGTTATTTCTGTACTAAATAAGGTATTAGTGGGGAATTTCCTTGTTGCTTTGGATCGATTCATATTTTGTTTGTTAGTAACAGCAGAATCTTTAATAGTATTTTTTTTGCATTACCTGTCTGGCTCTATGGGCCTTTTTCTTTACATTGGTTGGGACTTTGATGCTACCTTCTACCAGTGTAAGGTGTTATCAGCATTTTGGGCGATGAAGAAACAATGGTGGGTAAAACAGTGCGGCGGCATTGAGAACGCACGCGAAATGTTTGTAAACCCACCCACGATACAAGAGAAATTCATAGTGTGGGGCAGTTTTTTTAAAAAAACCAAGAGAGGGCGCATAAAGAGCTTCCTCATGATACAAATCATTCAAAGATGGCGTTAATACTTTTAAAATTATTAATGTGGACCTTTGTACCTGCAGGGTCCGTCTTACCTTTCTTTCCCCTAACATCTTAAACTGGTAATTGAACTTTTTAGCTTATGGGCTAGGAGTCGGGCATAGGCCCTACTATGAGGTACTATCGACCGGGACCGATTCTCGAGCTTCCAAAGCTCAAAGCTACGAAGGCAAAGTAAATTGACATAATTACGTTTCCTTAATAAATAAAAAAAATACTTAATACTGAAAAAAATTAAAATGAAAAGTCATTTATTCAAACTAGGCTGAGACAGCACTTTTTGAACGTCACTTACTACTTCAACACTTCCAAGTGCTACAGCTGGGAAAAAGAAATGGTGCAAAGAACTTCCCAGCAGCACAGCTGTCTGTTCAGTTAGAATAACTTGCTTCTATACAATAGTAAGTAATTAAGATTCCAAAAGACAAAACATTAAATTATTTGCTATATGTCAGCTGGCACACGCCAATATACGGCGTGCCAAAAACTAATTTGCTTCCTCTTGTTCAGAGAGCAATTTTAAAGGTAGCAAACTTCCTTCCCTTTTTTTCACAGATCTGCTATATAAATCCTGCAACTTACTAACGGTTCGCCTGCTTTTCATTGTGCGCTTAGTATTAAAACAGCATACCATGCTTGCCTACAATGTTAACAACACTAACAAGAGACGGAATGATCTAGTACCTATGCTTATCTAATGCAACCTCAAAACATGTATTTGTAGAAAGATTTTTAACATTCTTAGGCAATCCTGTAAAATAGAATACATAGAAAACTAACTAGGTACCTAATATATTAAATTACTATAGCTGTAAAAACATTATACCTACTTAAATATTTACTAACCATCGATTATCCACAGACAGAAGATCTACTTGTTGTCTGCAAATAGAACTGCTAACATGCTTTTTTACTGCTCTATTTTAATTGTTAAGGTATTTATTGTAAATGTGTTAAGTTGTTAAATTAATTACTAATAACAATACCAAAACCATGGTCAGCTAGACGACCTGTGACAATCACGTCGTGCGAATCCGTCGGCATCTTTCCATCATAATGATGAGAATGCAAAGGGTAGATAAAATAAAGGAAAGGTTAGTAGCTAAGGTATCTACTGGTATCTACTTAGAAAGATGCAAGTATTGTAACAATTAATTACAATCAGAAGTTTTGACTCTATTAAGCAATAGGTATACCGTGAAGAAAAAGTCAAACATTTGCTATTAGATATTTAAAAGGTTTGAGTACCTAGATATTTTAGATTTATGTATATGCAGGTATAGCATCCAGCGACTGATCAAGAGTTCTGCCCGCCCTAGGCTAATTCTGAGGACGCGCCCCCGCCAGGTGTGTTACGGTCGGCCTAAAAAGTAGTATATTAGTTTTGACTTTGTTTACTAGTGTGATAATTTTAACATGGTTCATACTAGGTACCTATAAAAATTTTCAGATCGATCTGCAAGCGAAACTAACGTTGTCATCTAATCTGCACGACATTTAACCTTAGGGTGGCAAACCATTTTTTTAGCTGGCCGTACATAAAGGCAAAGCACCTCACGCATTATATGCCAAAAGAGATTGCCACATTCTTGAATCTATCAAATCCCGAACAGTACACAGGACATTGCTTCCGTAGAAGCTCTGCCACCCTTTTAGCAAATTCTGGTGCTGCTCTTACAGAACAGAAACGCCATGGAGGGCGGAGGTCCAGCACAATAGCAGAAAGCTATATCGAGGATTAAATTGAAAACAAAGCCAAAAGATGCAGCCGAATAGTTGACAGTATAAATCTAAAACCGT
This sequence comes from Apamea monoglypha, assembly GCA_911387795.2. Taxonomy (NCBI): domain Eukaryota; kingdom Metazoa; phylum Arthropoda; class Insecta; order Lepidoptera; family Noctuidae; genus Apamea; species Apamea monoglypha. Next base: position 11,841,658 of record OU426918.1, read on the forward strand.
CTACTGTTGACCTTTGGGCGCCACTATCTCCGGCGCGCCCTTCAACATCGAAAGGACAACCTTGTGGAACGACTACATTACAGATTTCTCAGCAAGAGCAACCACAAAATATGGCGACATTGCCAAACACCCAAGTCTTATCTAATACGACCGTTTCAAAACCAAACAAGAACATTACACTGAATTTCGAAAACTGTTCTAATTTCATTATTAATTTTTAATGTTTATTAATAAATCCTTTGTTCTCTTATTACCGTTTATAAAATAAAATGTGGTAAATACTTTACTACTATTTATTTTCTCGCAGTCAATGGTAAAAAGTAGAGTACACAACTCGTGAAAAAAACAATTCATCTTGGTCCTTGTATCCCTCGAATTAAATTCCCTTTTTTCACTTGTTGTATAATCTAATATATTTTCATTTTTTAAAAACGTTCGAGTCAATAAATAGCTAAGTAAACATTTCTTCATTTTGAAATAATATTTAATTACATATTCATAATAACTCTTTTTCTAAGGCTAGTTAATTATCTTTACTATATATTTTTTTAATCTTTAATAATTAATTCGTTAGGAAGTTACAAAATATTTATTTAAAACGATTAAATATTTGATTGGCAACGGGCTATCAAATCATTTTGTTGGCGTAAATAAAATTTAGTTGTCAGAAGAGATTTTTTTCTCAGTGTACATGCGAAGACACGATTTCAGTGCGCCCCCCTGATCCTCGCGCCCTAGGCTGCAGCCTAATTAGCCTAAGGGTTAATCAGGCCCTGATAGCATCACATTTGAGAGGCGTCTAGAGGGTGAAACATGGCATTCTTAATATTTACCATATTGCAAACAAATGTGGTTGTTCCAGTCTTCAGTGGAAATTCAAATAAATCTAAGTAGGCAATAATACCTACTTATTTAGAAACCCTATTTAGGATAGGTATAGAGGTAAGCACTTGGAAATCACTTTTTATTTTTCACTTTTTAGTAGTTTTTTCTAACCCACATCAATTCGTATACCACTGCTAACACCCACAAAAATACCCAAATCGCTAAAGGTGTGCCATATTTAAAGATTTCCCTCGATTTCTCCTGGATCTCATCATCAGAGATATTGATCTGATGACAATAGGACAACCTGGGGAGTATACCCTTTCAACCAAAAAAAGAATTTTCCAAATCGGTCCAGCCGTCTTCAAGAATTCGAGGAACATACTCGTACATGAAAAATAAAAAAGATACCGACGAACTGAGAACCTCCTCCTTTTGAAATCGGTAAATAATAATTATAAATTAATTGCACTGTTTTCTGACCTATTCTTGATTATTATATATTTTTGTGTTAGCTTTTATTTTGTAGGTAAAGATACATACTCGCACCTACAAGTAAAAATATTAACCAGTACTCAAACTATAACCATGAATTCAGCACATTGCGCATTGGTTAAAACATTTTCCTGTATTATCAGGTAGGAAGATACCTATATTCCATTCCCAACTATGCAGCTTTGAGACCGACGGCACTTAAAATAACAAGCCCGCAAAATGGGATCAGTCAACAGTTGGGGAAAAATTAAAGATCGAATGCCAGTTTGTCCAGATTCTTGGCACACTGGATACAGTGATACTAAAACATGCTTGAGGCTGGCAGAGGGGTCTTTCAGTAAACATTTGGCATTTAATATACAATAGGGTTTAAGAGGGGTAAGTAAGTGCCTAGGTACTGCAGAAGCACGGTTCATTTTACAGCGTTATGAAAAATGCTACTTTTTACATAATATTTAATCAACAAAGAAAGGACCTAAGTACCTATCATAGAAAAGGTGTAAGGAATATAGGTTTAATAAGTTTATAATCTGTGTATACCTTTATACATACCTGAGCGGCCATAATCCGTTGCCTCTCCTTGATCAGGCCACACTTCGGGCACTGGCAGAGTCGGTAGGCACAAGCTTTCTTGTGGCCTCGTAGACTTGAAATCAGACCATGGTTTCTACACCGTGCACACTTTGGGACCCGGGCACGCCCACTATTCATCATCAGAATCACTCAATAATTGTGTCTATCAATATAATTTTTCGTATGACGTCGAAACGTAAACTGCAAAGGAGGTAACAATTTTTTTTATAAATAGATACAACAGCAGTTTGTAGCACACAATTTAGTCAGTTGATACTATTTACTTCGAGATGGAAAAAATATGTATCAAATTGAAACAATAACGTGTAAAAGCAATCTTTACGTATCCAAATGTATTATTATCTTACGTCCTCAAAACCAAGGTAACATTAAGCACTGTTTCACGAAATTAACTGAACACAATCCGCAGAGTAAAGCCGCCCGCCCATATTACACTCCGCCCTGAAACTAATATCGATATGAAAACTAGACGTTCGAGATGATAGATGAACGTGAAATTGGGAGGAGTAGCAACTGTCTGTATCCGAGACGTGGCACACGGGAACATAAACTCCATCATCTCAGGAACAAATGTCAAGTTAGTGATTCCCTGTGTGTCGACGTGGCAACATCCCGCTCTTCCCGAACCGCCCTACGGCACAGATCGACCAATGAGAACGTGCTCCCGTTAGGATTGGTTACAAACTTAGAAAAACATCGGAAGCTGATCCTTTATGATTGTGTTTCATTTAAACAAGCAACAGTATAAAGGTTATAGTGTGCGAACTTTCAGTTTTTGTTCAGCGTTACAAGAAAAATAGAAGTGCTATGTTTACCAGTTATAGCTATGTAGGTAGGTTCTTTGAAGTACCTACCTGTAGACTATTTATTGGTAGATATCTACTATTAAATATATCGTGTGTGATTTGGATTTATTTTTAAGTGATTACCTAAATAAAAATCTAGATAAACTAGTAGGTACCTACCTAACATTTTAGCTGTGATATTATATTACTTACCCAGGTATCCAAAGTCTAAATAAGTAATCGTGTATCAGTAGCTGCAGCAGTATCTTCTAGTCAATTCAACTAGGTACTTATATTTTACATGGTTGGAATGTCATGAGCTCTGTTTCTCAGTAAGTAGATGTAGGCAAGTGCACCTCCCAATATTATAAGGTTCGATCGACCCTAGTTGTGGCATCTGACTACCTGACCCCGTTATAAATCATAGATACCAGATACCTACCCCTATAGTTTGCCAATCGATACTCATGACCGCCACGCGGTGCGTGTAGGATGCCAACGATACCCATCATCTGCAGAGTGACCGCGACAGAGAAGCAGCTAATAGCACCACATCACAACTCTAAGGAGTTCACTAAAAGTAAGTTTGTTTCGGTGTTTCTTGTCAGAGTAGTTGAATAGGAAACACCGACCTCGTCTTGTTTTAAAAATATTATTGACGTGTGAAAGTGTTTGTATTAAACTATGTACTTACTTACAGGAAAAAAATCGAGATGTTTCATCTGAAGGGACACTGGGACACCTGGTTCAATTGAATCTTTCGCTGCACCTACATTACGTATTAAGTAACAGGCACAATGAAATAAATTAACAAAGTAATAGAAAGAAACAGAGAGAGATAGAAAGTCGCATAACGTCTTTTCCATGTGACGATTTCTACCAGTAACTCCTGTCGTAAGCCGCGTTTAGGAACTTCGTTCCAAAAAAATACGCGAACTTCTTAAAAAATTAAGAAGAGAGATTTATGTAGGTATATAATATATCCTAAAGTTCGTTTTTTTAAATCCCAGATAGTAATCTGACATTTAAGACCCGTCAAATTAGTATCTGGGTTTAAAAAACGGACTTTTGTGTAGAGACAGAGAGTTATATCTTTCTTCTCTCTCATGTAAATAAATATGCCTAGGTAAACGTAACACATCCTTAAATTCAACTCCATACTATCCAATTATCGAAACGCCGCCTAGGAAGTTTCATTTCAACAAAAAAAACATCATCTGCAGTGGAATTCACCTAGGCTTCACCTTTAGCATGTCCTGGAAGTAATAAAAATATGGTTCCCCTCCAATAGCCTTTGCGGTAACTATTGGTTTGATTTCTTCAATTCTTCATTTTGGCATCCACTTCAGTCGCTTGATGGATGCATTTCAGTCACCTCTGTTACCCTTCCCTATGTCGAAAGACCCGATAATGAATTGCCAACACAACTTAGAACTTACCTAATATCGGCAGGGCTGCCTCACAAACGAATACCTACTTACGCGAAAACACAACCCATGAATCCACCCTAAGCTTACGTGTGCGACGATCATGAAGCTTTCTATTGGTACAGTCAACTGCACTTCAGTGATAAAACTTGCACTCCGAAATTCGCCCTAAAATAAAAAAATTCAGTGTCCAAATAAGTAATCGTGTAATTTCGGTAAAGATTATGATATTTAAAAGTGACTATTTAGGTAGGTACCTATTTAAGTCAATAGTTGCTGTGATATGCGCCCACAGTAGCAAAAATATGCACCCTCTAATATTTTCAACTACCTACACGATGGAAAATTCTGAAAAAAAATTAAGTTGATAAAACTTATAAAACACTTTCAACGAAAATTGTTTTGAAGGAGATACGTTGTGTAATTTGTGAGATAGGTATGGGATATTTTTGGTTGCACCCGCAGAAATAAGTTAGTTTTTCAGTTTCTTTGGAAACAAATACAAACTTATTTTTGTTGTTGATAAAATCAATATCATGATGGTTAAAGCCTCGTTTCTCTTGCACGAGGTTGTGGGTCAGTATGAAAAAACTACTTCGATTCATATATGTACGGACGCCAGCACATCAAGTTACTACAATCTGTCAAATTTCTTTAATAGATTTTCAACTTTATCGCTAAATCATTAAGGTTCAAGGTTGATTGGGAAAATTTGACAGTTTCGGGTAGCTTGACCTGCTGGCGTCTGTACTTTCCGAGTTTATCTTGGACATTACTGACTTTCGTGAAGGAAAAACATCGTGAGGGACTTGTAGTTTATATGAGTCTGCAATCTCCAACAGTCTTGAGCAAGCCTAGTGATCGATGCTCGTGCCTTCTCGGTACGAGACATTAATAGGCTGCCCTGCAGTGGGATATTAATAGGCTGGTATTATTATATTCTTAATTAAAATCATTACTACGAAACCCTTCACTGTGCGTGGTCGTCCGACACGCACTTGGCCAGTCTTTATTTTATAACTCGATCCTTTTTTACGGTTGTGTACAGCTCAATGCACTCTTTATGGCGCCTCTGAACACGAGGTGCATAGTGCCGGTACCAAATGTTAGGTACTCATCTGTACCTCCTGTCACTCTTTGCGGCATTCCTTTAGAAAGAGTGCATCAATTCAAGTACTTGGGCCACTGGGTCTCTGACGACTTGTGTGACAATTTGAACATTGGGAGGGAGCGCAGGGCGCTCTGTCCGGTGTAATATGTTGGCTCGCAGGTTTGCGCGATGTATGTACCTACTAGACCTGTAAAGGTGGCATTATTTAAGGCATATTGTCAGTCGTTTTACACGTGCAATGTGTGGACCAACTTTACGCAGCGGGCGTACAGCGCACTGCGCGTGCAGTACAACAATGCTTTCAGGATACTGTTAGGGCTTCCGCGGTTTTGTAGTGCTTCGACTATGTTTGCTGAGGCGCGGACGGATGATTTTTTCGCGATCATAAGGAAACGGAGCGATTCACTATTATGTCGCCTACAAAGCAGCTCGAACAGTCTCCTGAGGGTGTTGTCTGAGCGGTGGGACCTGTCCCTGATACAGAGGTGGATGCAGCTTCATGTTAGCGCTTCTCCTCGCATTATTTGACATTATGTGTATGTTTATATTGTGTATGTCTAATTTTGAAATCGATTATGTTTAGAGTGTAGGTATTATTTTTATTTATATTTGATTATTTTTAGTTATGTTATTTTAATGTCTGTCTAATTTTTGTTTGTTGATTTATTTGATTTTAATTTTTATAATAGTTAAGGATTATGGACATTGTCTGAAATAAATTAATAGTATTTTGTAGGTATTTATTGCTTATGTTACGAGGGCGGAGTGATAAGTCTGTTAAAAATTAGTAAACAAGGAGTCAATTTTATTTAATTATTATTATTTATTTTTCAACGTAGTTTCCTCGTAACTCAATGCACTTCATCCAGCGTTTCTCTAACTTTTCGATCCCTTCCATAAAGTACGACTTGGGTAACCCTTCGAAATAGGCATTGGTTTCGTGCATGATCTCTTCGTTGGAGCCAAATCTTTTCCCACGAAGCCATTTTTTTTAAATTCGGAAACAGAAAATAGTCGCAAGGGGCTAAATCTTGCGAATACGGTGGGTGAGAAAGCAACTCATGAAGTTTTTGGCCATAGCTAAGCCAACGCGCAGGTGTACACTCGTGCGTTGTCTTGGTGGAAGAGGATGTTCTTCTTAGCCAAATGCGGTCGCTTTTTCTTTAATGGCTGTCAAAAAAAACTAACCCGCAGTGCTGGCTGAAAATTTTAATTTAGTCCTTCAAAAGAGTTGTGAACAAGGAGGTTCCATGCAATTTGCGATCATTTTATTCCAAAATAAATTTTTATCAAACTTATCACTCCGCCCTCGTATTTCAGGGAGTCCATAGTATAAGTGTTTTGTATTGTTTATTAGAGTATAAATAGTATATAAGTTAGGTTTAATACCCACGTGTAGGTACCTAATATTGTAAATATTCGTGTGCCGCTATTAGCGGCGGATGTGACCTGGGGGTCTACTACGAAGTGCAAAATGCGAATAATTGGATCGGACCGATACATGGCCGAACCGAATATTATTGAAAAATGCGAAAAAAGTTCGGATCGGCTCAGTTGGGTCGGGACCATAGTCAATATTCGAGTTAAATATTTGTATGACCTACAAGTAGTTGTTCCGGGTCTGGCTGTTTGTGTATGTGACTTTAAATGTTTGTAAACGCACCCACGATACAGGAGAAATACCCAGAGTGGGGCAACGTTTTTATTGAAAAAAAAAAGTGTAGGATCAGGACCAACCGAACCAAATACTAACTTCGTAGCAGGAAACGGCCGATACTACTTCGTAGTAGACCCTCTGGACTTATTCATATATACAAACTTTGTACCTACCATATCCAACGAATAAATGTCTTTGTCTTTCAAGGTATCGAATCAATAAAATCTTATTCTTATTCTAATAAAACATATTTTTTACTTTTACTATTTATATACTATTTATAATATGAGTGTACTAAGTACTAATTATCTATATTATAATATCTTAAGAATTTACACTTATCAACTGTGAAATGCATATTCTGGAAAATATTTGCTAACAGCACAATAGAAGATTTTTTTTTCTGATCACCCAAATACTCTTTACCAATTACGAGTCCTTTTCTAAACACGTTGAAGAAGTATATAAAACATGTTAGTCCAAAATTTATTATTTTACAAATGCCATTATTATGTTTATTGTATTACTTTGTTTCATTTCATAATGTTAATGAAACAAAAAGTCACTATCATTTGGAACTTTTCTTCTTTTCATGCTGTTTCGCTGCTTTCTTCTTCATTATTTGCAGCCTCTTATCAGCAGAAATAATATTGATACTTGGTGTCACCACTTTTGAGGGTGATGATGATGATGAACTGCTTGAGGATATCTTCACTGGTGTTGTGGAACCAGATATATTGGATGGTGACTTGGGAGCAGCTGAAGTCTTGATGTAATTACCAGTAATTCCTTGTGATGCCAAACAAGTGGCACACTGCCATCCAGGAGTTATGTCATTATCACTGATAACAGGTTTGTGGCAATCCTGAAAATAATTTTAAATACATTAATTATCATGTTATACATGAAGAAAAGAAATGGATCATAGGTAGTGCAGTTTTAGTGTTTTTGTGTCCTGTTGTTCATTCTTTCAGCATGCAATAAATCATATTAATTATCTAGATTGAGATAGAGCTGGCCAAAAGCCTTAAAAAAAACTGCATGAAAGAGGCTTAGCACAGTTAGTGCCAATATTTCCATAATGCTGTAGAATCTATTAAGTTACAAACATGAAGAAAGATATTACAAGAAGAAAGAAATACATTTATGTAATTTTTTAGCAAGATATAAAAGAAATGTGTATTTAACCTGATGATACAGTGCACGGCAGGCATCACATTCTACTAAACGGTTGCCAGCTTGAACTGAAATCTGTCTGCACACAGCACAAGTCAAATCTTCTTCCAACAGATCAAGAGACAAGTCTCCATCCATAACAGAGCCATCATCATTTTCACGCTCTGGTATTTGTAGTTGCTGCGGACTTTGTTGAGGCAAAGCTACAGTGGTGGTTTTACTTGATGATTTATCTGTTTTGTGCTTAGATCTAGGAGATTCCAACTTTTCCTCAGCCAAGTACTTCTTCGGCAAAACGTTGCCAAGGGTTTTAGCACTTCCAAAACCACTTTGACGAATGTGATCGTCTAAAGTAATTCGTAGTTGTTCAGTAGAATCGGAAGCGCTTGAATGTAAAAATTTCAGGCATAGCTTTATTGAAGGGTCAAAATCTATAGACGACATTGCACGATTGTTTCAAGTTATGCGGAAAGCTGAACGCTAGGAAAACCAATTAAGTTCACAAGTTACAAATTATTTCAAAATACATTCGTCAGTGTCTTGCAATTGACATTGACAGTGCTTATTTTGACATAAGAGTGTTCTCTGTTTATGCCATGCGTAAAAACGTTTTTTTATCTCCTTTTAATTATACATAGATCTTTTGGCGCTTGGTCAAAATTGGAACTATTTTGTTTTTAAATACATCATTTCACCAGTCCCGACTCCAAGATTCGACTAAAACTGATTCAACTAAAAACGGACATCACTACTGTTTGTATTGTGTTATCTATGTGTTGTGGTCATGTCAAATTGTCAATGTCAAAACTGTGTCAGTCAACCACAACGTCCACGACCAACATTTTCAAATCGTATTTTTCGACTAGAACTTTAAATTAATTTCTTTGTTTTAATGTATTGACAATAATTCTGTCGGTTCGTAGAAATGAATTGCCAGTCAATAGTCTTCATTTTGTTAGGTTTTTGCAGCATCTGTAAAAGCGATATACAAGCTGGACCAGACCCTTGGAACTACGAAAGTGTGCAAGTACCAGATAAATCACATGAAAGAGATTTACCATCAGATCTTAGAACACCTATTAAGAAAGAAAGACAAACAGATAATAAATTCGGCTTTGGAGAATGGTGGTTTAAAAGATTACTTGCTATAATGCTAAAAAGCGGACAGTTGAAGGTTAATACATTCCATTTTAATATGTAAACATTGCGCTAAAATATTCAATTTTAATTAATATCTATTATTACCCAAATAACATAGGAAACATATTTGCTACATTTATCAAAGATTAATTAAACCTTGCACTTTTCTCAAATTTCGTTGTTAAACACAACGAAATTTGAGAAGAAGAGTGCAAGGTTTAGAAAAATAAATTTACTTATATTAAATTACAGAAAAGTGAAGATGGTAGTGTTGATATATCTCTACAAATGAAGTTTGATGCTGACAGATGGGATGTTGTAGACAATTGTTTAAAGTCAGAGTCTACACTGACTGATGATAAGTTCAGACGTACTGTGGGATACGTTGAAGATGCCATTTACAAACCAACTATTACTGATCAAATTGCAATGGCATGGAGTGATTACATTCAAGTATATCTAATGGAATATAAGGTAAGTAATAAAGACCTGTTATAATAAAATAAAAAATTAGCTTGGTTATAAACTATCTTATAATTGTCTTGTAGCTAAAGATATTTAAAGACTACAATAAATATTTACATACATTGTATGTACTGAAAATTATTTCAATTTTATTAAACCATTATTAACATACTACAATTACTATACTTCTTCTTAACGTCTAGATGGCCATCTATACCCGTTGTACTGTATGCACCATTGACCTGCACCATCAATGGTGCAGAGGAGACTAATTAGTTTCGTTTGCACCATTAATGGTGCAAATGAAACTGCATTGATAGTATCTGCACCATTGAGATGACACCATAGTTGCTATCAATGCAGTTGTAGGTATTTCCTCAAAGTATTTCCTCTTTGCATGTTCTAATATTATTTAAGTGTTGACAAGGTAACTATTTTGTTTTAATTCTGTCATTGTGTGTCAATAATTGTAAAATTGGAGCTTAGACTATAAAGAACAAATTAGAATGAACGAAAATAATTTAAATTTTGTTGCACAAAGTCGAGGAAGACTTTTATTGGTATTATTCGAAGGGTATCAATACCATTTTTACACACAGTAGAAACATTTAAATAGCATATGGAAGTGTAGATATTTTAAAAAAACCAAATGTACAGGAACAATTACCATTATGGAGGTATGTACGTAGCATTTATGATATAGAAAATATGTATACACTGTTGTGGGTGAAGCCGGGGGAGCATGGGTTGCAGGGTTTTTTTATTTTTCACAAGCATATTTTTACCAGAATTATGGAAGTATACATTTTATTTTTTAGGATGAATCAAAGGTTGTCAAAAAACGTGAGCATTCCAATAACTGTATGCCTGATGAAAACAAAAATGTCATATGCCATTTAATTGGTTCTAGTATAGATACCGCGACAACCTCAACAGAAACAGTACCTGCCATTTATAAAAAAACCATGGCCACTTTCAAAGACATGGGTCTAAACTTAACAAAACTACCACTGTACAAAAGTTATAAATCGGTTGCTTATAGACGGATAAATAAAAAACAGGGAGTTAAACAGATGGCTTATAGTGTCAGGACTGAAGTTGAAATTGGTAACGATCATTAAGATTTCCTTTTGGCTGACTATTATCATGAACGCGAACGTATGTATTTTAATCTTTGCTTTGGAAGAAGCTAGAGCAATAATTAAAAACCTACTAAAACTACCTTCAAAAAGTGTCCTAGATCATTCAAACAGTTGTATGTGATCTATTGCGACCTAGGAAACACCGAGGATAAAAACTTTGTAGTTCCGGTTGCTTATATACTTTTGAGAAATAAAAAAAAGGAAACATAATTATATTCTAATGTTGGAAGTCGCAAATTCCAGAATGGAACCCTTCTAAATTTATATCGGACTACGAACAATCGTTTATCGGTGCCGTAAGAAGTGTGTTTCCTTTATCAAAGCATCATGGATGTTATTACCATTTCCAAAACCAATTATGGAGGAAAGCAAAGCGTCTTAATTTAAAGAAGTATAATAACAAAATAAGTAAAATTGTATCTCTATCCACTGTCCTGCCTCTTCTGCCTGTATCAAGTATTGATGATGGTATTATATATGATATTACATGGTTTCAGAAAATGATGTTGTAGAAGGAGATGATACTCAGGCAGAATGTGCACGGGCCAATATATATTTTTTTTTACCAACTTTTTGTTAAATACCTACATTCTATGCGAATAAATAATTTGATTTGATAAAATGCATACATTTCTAAATTACGTTAAAAAATTTTGGATGCCCAAGAAGACACTGTGGTGCTGTTTCGGTGAGCGGCATCGTATGAACAACGTCTGTGAGGTATGGAATGGGTATATTAATAACTGCTTTAAAAGAAGACCTCCGACTGTAAATAAATGCTTAGCTGTGCTTAAAGCAGCATGCCGCTTTTAATGCTTTCAACGCATTAACAACAAACTCATATAACAACAGGGCAAAGCACGTCAAGAAACGTAATAAATATATATTGCATGTACAAATGCAATTAATTAATGGCTAAATTGATGTGCCGTTATTTTTAGAAAAGTTAAGGTAAACTCAGTGTTCTTGTTATAAAGTTGCCATTTTTAATTTTAGGCAACAATAAAATATAAGTGTTTGTGTGGCGTCATTATTTTTATATTATTACATGAAATTTATTTGTAAAACATATTATTTTTGTTTCTTTTTGGTTGTTTATTTATATTATTATAAAAAAGTGGTTGAGTACACAAACAAAATACGACCTATTATTGGTTTTTATTTTATCTATAACTAGGAAAGTATAGTGAAGTAGTTGTATGGTGCAAACGAAACTAATTAGTCTCCTCTGCACCATTGATGGTGCATACGGTACAACAGGCTATATACAGTCAACCCAGAATTTGATTACTATACTGAACATTTTATACCTATGTTGAGTACAGAACATCTAAGTATATTTGGCTAAGTTAGAATCTGTATCTAACTCTATATAAATTATATTTTTTCAGACATACATCACTTTACTTCTTGGTTTACTTGGAGCAGTTGGAGTACTAATTTGGCTATGGAGGCACATCTCTCACAAGCATGTCATCATAATTATATTTATCTTGTTATATATTTATGAAGGTTTTATATCTTACAAAGTAAGTACTTATCTCTGATAAAAAACACTAGTAATATTAAAAAAAAACACTGTTTTATTCTACTGCCTGATTGTGAATGATTCTGAACAGGAATTATTCTGGCAAAGAAAGTAACTGTGTTAGAACTACTATTTTTTTTAATGTTAGAAATAGTCCTAAACAATAATTGGCTAAAGCAGTTGATTATTCAAAAAATTAACAAGCCATTTAATTTTCTAAATTAATGTCTCCAGTAATATAATTACACTAGCTTTTGCCAGTTGCAGTAGTTAAGCCTATGTAAAAGATAATTACTTGTAATTAATTAATTGTAAAAAAACATACTACTTGGATAAAAACTATCCTATGTCCTAATTCAGGACATGGTCTACCCATGTGCATCCAAATTTGTTCAGCTGCGGCATGATTGATTAACAAAAATCCAAATGTGGTTCACATTTAATTTTATAATATGAGTGAGTAAAAGGAAGGAAGTAGGATTTTGTACATCTTTTTACAATTTATCCATTGCTATCTGAAATACCAATAATTATGAAACTGTTAGATCTGTGGGTAGATCCACATAACAGAACTTGTTTTTTTTTTTGTTTATATGATTGTATAATTAAGTAAATACATATTTTTTTTACTTTTGCATGCCGTAAGGTAAATAAGATGTAAACACTGTAAAACACTTTTACAGTGTTTACATCTTATTTTGTACCCACGTTCATTGCAAAATAAATGATTTCTGATTTCTGTTTCACAGTTATACCGTTTTTATTATAAATCCATAGCTGTATGGATAACATTAATCCATTTACTTTTTCTTTATAAAAAAGCATAAATGTATTTACACAGATGTTTATGACTTAAACTAAAAAAATGAAGTTAAGAAATTATTATTATTATTTCAGGAAGCTGAACAACAGGAGTATGACAAATTTGTTTCAGCCATCAATACTTGCAAATGGTATTTCTGGACATCAGATTGCACAGTACCACCGCCAGATCCAATTTTGTTTATGAAGCATATGAATCCATTAAAAATTGCCATCAGGATGTTTACATCTTTAATATCTGAACCAATTATTGCTATCAACTCCACTATAAAGATAATTCTTCAAGGTGTCACTGGTAAGAGAAATTATTTTTTGTCACACTACTAACACTAAACTGCCATGAAAGTTTATCATTGAATGAAGTTTTTATTAATGAAGTCGAACATATGGATAGCTTGGAAGTCAAATAAACCAACTAACATTTTGGCCGAAATTTAGCTACGTGCATTTTAGTATTTATAATGGTTTCATAAAAGCCAAAATGCTCCTCAATTTTGGCTAAAATGTTAGTTGGATCACTTAGCTTCTAAACTATCCGTTATGATGCTCCATGATCTATTATTTAATTATTTGTATTCATAGGATGAAAATCAGTAAATCCTCTGGCCTCTATATTATATATTTTAAAATTAAAATATATATTTTTAAATTAAAACTTTGTCTCCCTTCTTATTGCTAATTCATTTAATTGTCTTTTCCAGATGGATTATGGTTCCCGTTCGATAAGATTGTATATGGGTTTTCAATCCTAATTGTAAATATTTCATTGATATATCTCCTGGTTATGGTTGTATTCAATTTCATATTTAATATTCCATTCAACTTAAATTTCCTTGGCGTCGTGAGTATTGGAGTTCGACAAAGTAGAAGATCAATGTTTTCTGAAAACACAAATGAGCAAGCAGCACAACCAAGAGCTGATACAGATAGAATAAGTGGTGATAGATTGGACAGACTTTTGAATGTTTGTTCACTAGCATTGTCAAATGTTACTAATGTTCAAAATAGACCTAATTTGCAATTAACAAATAATGACAGTCGTCCAAAGTTACAAAGATCAGCTAGCGCTGGGCGGTTGCCTAACTATTTGTCAGGCAATAACAATGATCAGCTGACTATTAAGAGCAATATTAGAAGAAGGCAAAATCTTGCAAGTGGTGATCATTGAGAATGAAAAAGTATTTACGAACTGTATATTGGCGCCGATTTCCTTGTTCACAAACTGAACTAAATTTAGGTTCACTTCATATTTTTCTTTCTATTTCATAAAGAAAAGGGCAGAAGATAAATATTAGTTTAGTCTTGTCAAATTAAGATACTCCATAGACATTGGTGATTAAAAACATGGCGACTAAAAATACGTCAATATACGTCAGGCGCTGACTAATGTGACAGGTTTAAACTAATATTTATCTTCTGTCCTTTTCTTAATGAAATAGAAAGAACAAGATGCCCTGAACTTAAATTTAGTTTGTGAACATGGGAATCGCCGGCAATATAGATAGATAGTATGTTGCTCGAAGTAAAAGATACATACAGCATTATAATCACACTAAAAATTAACTAACGCACACGAAGTATCTGCGTCGTGTTTCGCTGACTGGTGTCATGAAGCCGGCCACGAAACCGGCGGTACACAACACCCTTCGGCCAGAACTCTTCCTTGAGGAACTTCTCGAGATGATATGTCGGAACTCGCACCACGAACGATTTGAAGTTCGTGTTGTGACGCGACCCAACTTCTCGATCCTTCAAAGTCGAGTTGGTCTTCACACGCATGTACTCCACGATCTCCTCCACCTTCGTGGAGTGATGCAGTCTGGACACGTACAGCTGCTTCGTCGGGATTGCTGGACGCAGCAGCATGTTGGGTCCTGTTTGCGCGATGCCGCACTGGTTCTGACAAGGAGGCTACTTCTTCTTCTTCTTCTCCACCTTGATGAAACCATCCTTATCGCACGTGTCCTTCTCTGGACCCTGCCTTTTCAAAACCTTGTTGGGTTTCGACCGGCTCCGTTTACCCCCTTTTGGTTTTCCGGCTAGTTTGACCTGCGAGTTTTGCGACTCAGCAAGCTTGTTAGCGGCTACTATTGCTGCGTACGCTCGTTTGGGGGTCGACGAACCTACACGCGTCGTTGTCTCCATCTGTGTCGAAGCAGGGACGGCCACGGCGCGCGTTGCAACGCATGCATTCTCGGCAGTTTGTGACGCATTCGAGCCCGCCGACTCGTAACTACAGATGGAGGCGTTTTATGCCCCGCGACGCGTGTTCACATTTGCGACATTATACATACGGCGGCGTCCGTTTGCATACTGTCGCCGTAGGCATTATGTAAAAGTCCTTGAAACCCAATTGATGAATCGATTACCTTAATGCCTAGGCGAATTGATTCAACTAATTATATTTTCTACCACCTGAGGCGCTGCTAAACAAAACAACAAAAATGGCGTCGAGTGCAACAAAACAACGAAAATAAAGAATTAACGTTCGTCTCATTCCAGTTTTCGTTACGGTAGGCGAGTGAAAAAAAAAAAGTTTTATTTCCTTCAATTGTACAAAAACACTTATAATAACAGCACTATACAGCTTTACAACTAGGGAAACAGTGTTTTCGATGAGCTCTGGCACCCAATGTAAGATTTAACTTGTGCCAGCGTCCTCGTCTAAGATTTCAACATGTAACAGTAGTTGTAAGACGAGCACAGTACGTCATCATTAACATTTTCATTCATTAATTATCATTAAGTTACAAGCTAATAATGTGTCCTATTTATGTAGCTATGGATGTATGTGTGTGAGGGGGAGATAAATATGGTGAAAACTTGTGTTTATGTAAGAATGTTTTAAAAAGTAATTATGAATATATTACTTTATTAACTATATTAAGCGAACGATATCTGTAGTAAATCTTCAGTCTTGTTATAGGTCAATGTCAAGAACCACTTCGTAACCTTGGTTTTGCATTCATTTAGACACATGGGAGCAGAGTTTATTTATTTTATTATATAAATGGTTTGACAGTATACCAAAATGACGGTGAGCAAGGGCCGTTCTACATCCGTGAGTTGGACATATGTACTTCGAAGTGTCTACGTTTTTTGGTAGCATTCGGATCGTAAACCACAAAGGGATGTTTGCGGAGAAGGACCAAGGATAAAAAGTTGTCTCACAGTGAGGACCTGACATTCGCTGTAGAGAGCCGTGGTGGGATACCTAAAAGGCTTCGAGGTCATAACCTTGAGAGCTGCTCTCTGTGCACGTTCCAGAGGCAGGAAGATTGTCTTAGCAGTTCCACTCCACACCGTGATGCAGCAGTTTAATATGCTTTGACATTAATAAACCGTTTTAATCGTAAGGCAGTCCGCGGAGTGCCTTAGTTTTTAAAAAATGAATATACACTTGCGGACTCGCGATATGAGATTACTAAGGTGAGGTTTCCAGCTCATAGACCCATCCACATAGACTCCGAGATACTTGACGGAATCACATCTTTTGAGTTGAGGACAGCCACATTGTGAAGAAGATAGACCGAGTGAGCAAGTATGAGCTCTGAGTACCATTGAATCCGGAGGAGGGAGATTGGTGGATATTAAGGAGAAAGGTAAGTATACCGTTTTATTTAAGGGTAGAATGTTTTTTGACAGCCATTTCATCACTGAGTTTAGAGCTAGTTCTGCGTACTTTTCAGGCCAGTCACTACCATGAATTAATAGAGCTGTATCATCTGCGTAAGTGAAGGTTGAACAATTCATTAAAGACCCAAGGACCCAAGATTGACCCCTGAAGAACGCCAAAACTCAAAGAAATGGTGTCACTAATAACATCATCTTAACGCATTGAGTTCTATCACACAGGTAATCCTGGAACACATTTAAGGTATGTCCGCGAATGCTCGTAGCTTCCAGCTTAGATAGGAGGTGGGGAACGGACACAAGTGTCGAAGGCCTTAGAAAGATCCAAGAAGATAGCCAAGCGTTTCAATTTGCCATCTAATTTAGATACTACATGGTCTACCAAGGCAGCAACAGTATTTTCAGTTGACCTGCCACGTCTAAAACCATACTGGTTATAGACTATAGTAACTTGTAAGACTCAAGATAGTCTACCAATCGATTATTGAGGATCTTTTCTAATATTTTAGAGATGGCAGGCAAGACTGAGATCGGTCTATAATTATCTACACCGTGTCTGTCCCCATTTTTGAAGACTGGTTGAATAATAGCCCTTTTGAAAACACTGGGAAAACAGCCTGTGGAAATAGAGCGATTGCAGATATGAGTAAACGCTGGGACAATCGCGGGCAGACAGGATTTTAAAATTTTCGATGAAATGCCATCCCAACAAACCGCGCAGCATCAGTTCGTAACCCAATAATGAGATTCGATACCTCCACTTCATCTGTAGGTAGAAGTACTAGCGAGTTAGATGGCAGCGCATCGAGGCAATAATCCGAGGTACACGAGGTGGGCAAGAATTTGTCAGCTAAGTTCCTGCCAACATTGGCGAAAAATTCGTTGACTTTATTGACCGAGCACTTTTCATCTGAACATATTCTTAGTAGCTCGTCGGGGGATTTAGCATTAGGACTAGTTCCAGTAACATTTTTAACGACCTTCCAAGTAGCTTTAGGGTTTTTCTTCGCCATTTGGAACTCCTTTCTTTCATATGTGTGTTTTACATTTTTAGGAGCTTGTTACAGAAATTACGGTATCGCTTGTATGTAATCATGAGAATGAAGTTTTCAGGATCTGCCTTTAGCGTTTGAGCCATGCTATCTCTATTTCGGATACAGCGGAGCAGTCCATTTGTAATCCAAGGTTTCAGGATTCGCCGTTTTGAAGACATGTGCACCGATTTGGAGTGATTGGCGATGACAGAGCTAATGATGGAGATCAGGGACTCGGCGGCATTGTTTGGGTCTTGAATAGTCAATATTTCACTAAAGTCCGTTGATAAGATGTCAGTGATTGCGGCTGTATATAATCAACATCTATGCGACTGGGTTTAGAGGCAGGGAGCGACATCACACGTTGAAAGACGCCGAGTGCCGAAATCCAACGTTGGATAAGTTCACTAATGAATTCATTTTGTGTTCAGACGTTTCAGCCCTTTATTGTCCCACTGCAGGGCAAAGGCCTCTTGTCATACTGAGAGGGCACGAGTACCCATTGATCACCACGCTTGCTTAAAACGGGTTGTGTCCTTCCCCAGGGTACATAACATTCGGCAGATACCACTTCGGAGTAGACCCCCAGGCTTCCTCGCGATGTTTTCCTTCACCCATGTCAGTAATGTAAAACTATAACTGATAAACTCAGAAAGTAGGTACATATAAACCCACAACCTCGTGCTTGACAGGCGAGGTCTTAACCACTGGGCCATTAGCCAAAGCGCATATTACGCAAAGATGCCCAATGAAAAGCATAAATGGCTAAAAAGTGAAGCGTAATCTGAAGTGGTCGACTCGCGGGCAACGCGTCGTTTTGATACAAAGGTGTGGGATTTATACTGTGGTATGGGTTGGTATGTTGATGACTTGTGATGCCCAGTTCACTAAGTGACAACGCTCAAGTCAGAGCAGGTAACTGATAGTACCTACGACATTATCATGTAACTTAAGGTTTTTAATGTAACTAAGTAATACTTTAAAATGAATACTCCACTGTGATAATTATGTGTCATTTTAAGCTTAATATTAAGTTATTAATTAATGTGCTTTAAGCCCAGCCACAATGTTTTGTTTTAAATAATTAAATATGTGTATGTGTTACAGTTAAAACCAGTTTTTAGATAGAACGCGTTTTCCCTAGTTAGAACTAGTTTTTACTAAATGCCTTTGTTAAAACTAGAATTAACTAATACTTGAAATGGAATATCAGTTAAAACTAGTTCTTACTAGACAACACGCGTTTTTCCGAAGTGAGTCAGTTAAAACTGTTCTCAAAATTGATCGTACCTTATTCTCATTGATCGCGAGACATCGCCTGATTCGACAAGTTTCGACAAGTGCGGGAGAATCCCTTTCCGAGCGCCATCCACGCGCTGTGCGCTCGTTCATTCCCGGCGATTCGCTTCTGGCACATCGCCGGCCGCTGCCGCGGCACGCTCGCTTCGCTCGCTCGGCTCGTGCGTTGTTTGTCATACTCTAACCTAACCTAACCTAACTGTTTCCTTTTCCAAAAGCGATTCGCTTCTGGCACATCGCCGGCCGCTGCCGCGGCACATTTCTAGTTTTAACAAAGGCATTTAGTAAAAACTAGTTCTAACTAGGGAAAACGCGTTCTATCTAAAAACGGGTTTTAACTGTAACATATGCACAATTACTAAAATGTTGCTGGAGTGTTATAAACTAAAATGAGTTTACAATAAGATTATGATGCGGTTTCAATATATTTTTACCTACAATTAATGAACTTTTATATACATATAACATGTAGACGCCAGCAAGTCAAGCTACCCGAAACTGTCAAATTTTCCCAATCAAGCTTGAACCATAACGCTTTAGCGATAAAGTTGAAAATCTATTAAAGAAATTTGACAGATTGTAGTAGCTTGATGTGCTGGCGTCTGTACGTTTGTCGCTTTAAAAAATAAAACCAGTTAATAATATTTTATAAGTATTTTATTTTCGTGATGCCTTAGTGAGAAGTGTCACAAACAAGATCAATTTAAAATATTTTAATACATAAGTAATTCGAAACATATAAGCATAAATAATTATTTACGGTATTAAGAAGATATTAAGCAAATTCTAGTCTTGATTTTAAATAGACACTTACACCTATACTGCTATTGGTCAACAAACATTCGCAACCTCAGTATAAATAACATTAGAAAAGAAACAATATAATTATTTACAATACAACTAGAACATACGACTCCCAACAAGGTGATCAGAGAATGCACTGACTATATTTATCAATACACTCTGAGCTACCCTGAGCAAACTGAAATCGTGATCCAACGAGACGCTCCAATTCGACTACCCTAATACTTAATGTACTCAAAGCAAGTATCGATAGATGGACGAATAGAAAAAGCACTAACTGTTGCTTGGAAATCGTCAAATGTTTGTTGTTTGAGATTGAAAGTATAATAAATATCAGAAAACGTAAGCAATACTTTAACTAGGTACACCGTCATTAATATTTCTAGTATTTTTTTGGATTTCTATGCTTTCTAGATATAATCGGTTAGATTGAAAAAGGGATGCTGATAATATCCTATTAACTACTTCCTATATTATTATTGCCGTGTCATACATTGGGCACCATTTTCGAAGATTATAAGGAGAAGAGCAGACAAAGATAGCAATGTCATAAGAAACTTAACGTTTATGTTTAAATGCAGTCAATATAATGTAGAAATTTGTATCAAAAAATCTATAATAGGTTTTACGTCATCCTAATTAAAAGCATGTGCTATTTAGAATGCAACTCTGAGCTTTAAATAATGTAGGTACCACCGAGTCTTGTAAACAATAATGCCGAATTGATTACCTATCAAGTTTGAACATTCACTCATAGTACCATTTTACAATATAAGTCACTATTTTTGATTATTAGGTATATGCTACTTTGATCCTTCGTTGATTACAGAGTTTCACTAAAATCTAGCTACCAGAACTACGATTCCTAAATCCGTACTAGTTAAAAATAACGTTTAGTCGGTTCGATTTATTAGAAACGAGAGGACAAGGGATTTTAAATTATCGATTGGACAGCCTGTAGATAAATACAGAATATTAGACCCTGGCGCCGTAATGCCATGCAAAAGAGATGCCAAAATACTTAAAACGTGGTTTTCCGAATGGACATTGTAGGTAAACGCAGCTCTATGGACGGCACTCACCGTGAGCACACGCTTCGCGAATTTGATTTTCAAATATTCGTTTCGCGACCTTTTGTTACGCAACGAACATTCATACGCGAAACAAACATTCATTGCGAGCTGTTACATTTTGTTTTTTGTGTTTAAGTAGTATAAATTAATGTTCGTCGCAGATATAATGTGTTACTGTTTGTGTATCCCAAATAAATAAATAAAAGTTCACACGATGAATGTTTGGAAAATAAATTAGTGAAGCGAATGCCCACGGTGGGTGCCGTACTGACATCCTTTACAGCTGACAAAGCAGTCAAAGGTCTCGCGGCCAAGTAGTAGTTATTTTGAGAGGTATCACAAACAAGCTAATGATACAACTTACGGCTGTCAGCGTAACTCAACGTAACTAACGACTCACTCTAATCTAGTCCAATCTGAGATTGTAATATTGTATTTGGACAGCTTGCTGATCAAGCTGTCCAAATAAAATATTACACGTGAAGAAAAATCCATATTTTTAAATAAATTACATAGAGACGTAGTTTGCGCTATATGCATTACAATTTTATTAGTTTCTTGTCTATTCATATGAAAAGGATAATACAAGAGTCTATGGCACATGGGTAACAGAAGAAAATAAGTAGTAAGGGCGATGAGTTTAGAATAATCCAATATAGTAAAAAAAAAAAAAAACACTTTGTGGGACATATTCGCATCGATGGTTTAAGTCACCAATTAAACTTTTGTTTCGGGTTTGCCCGACTGGTTTTGCACTCAAGTGGCAAGCAGATTTCGAGACTCGCGACTTCGCCGAGTGATGAGCTCACGAATAATAACTTCGTAACAGGTGGAAACCAGTCGGAATAACACATACTTATGTATGTGTGTCAAGATATAATAATCCCATGACCCTGTTGGTAGGTTTGGACTATATTTCAAACAAAAATACCCATCGTTTGTGAAAGTGTAACATTTTACCAATTAAAAAAGTAAGAATGAGTATGTATTAGCCATAGACGAATAAATTATTATTCATCCATGATATTAGCAAAACCAAAATCTAGAAAACCTCAAAGAACAAAGTGTATGTTCAGAAGTGCTATTTATATGCAACTTATGAGATTTTTTAGTTACATACGGAAAAATATATTTTGACAATTACAACACCTATTTTAGGTAATCAAGTGTAAAGTAAGGAAATTAGGAAAGAAGAAAATAACAAGAGTACAAAAAATACATACACCTACTACACTGATAACTTACGTCAATCAACACGAAACAACTTTGGTCCAGCTATAACAATTCAGTGTTTAACAATTTTTTATCTCTATAAATACAATACTTTATAGATTCTGCCAATAAGCAAATATTCGTAATTAAAACGTGCCAATACATTATCAACTTATGTGCATAATATTGAAATGTCTCTTAACATTCAAACATAATAAAATATTAATAATAATCCTAAATAGTACTGATATTGAAAGAATCACATCCGCAGATTATTTTATTTCCTGGTTCAGTTATCTTGTGAACTTACAGTACAATTTATCATATTGTTAAGTTAAATAGTAAATGATTAATGTGACTGAGCTTTTAGTAGGTACTTTAATTATTAAGTATTGAATGAAAAAACATAGCAGTTAAATCACAGGCTATAAATGAACTTAATGTCCTAAGATCAGTTTGCAAACGATACGGCTACAAGCCGAAGCCTTGCTACATATTCTTTTAATCGGGTGGAATACCAAGCATTATTATATGACAAGTACGTCTGTGGTGTAGTTCACCTGATTGGCAGCACGATATGAGTAATAAACGATGATTGGACCCAGGTGTAGCTTCGCTTAAGGCTTTAGCCGTATTTCACCAGCATTTCAACCACTTTACATTTGCATTGCATACAGATATTTCAAAAGATATTATTTATACAGTAATAATCGACTAGATACTTATATATCATGGACAAATCTATATAACTGGATATGTGAGTGATATTAAATAAAGTGCATTATATAACTAGCGACAGCTACGTTTAAATATATGTCTAGATAAATATTTAACCGTGAACATTGTCCATCTATAACAAATAATATTTAACTTATAAAATCTAAAAAAAAATGTTGTGGCTCAAATCGATAATGTCATCGCGAGATCATTATTTGTGGATACTACAGTACCTATCTAAGTAAGTATATTATATTGTCGAATATTTTTAATACAGTGCTTATTCTATATATTTAATAATTATTCTGTAATGGGTCGAACTTCATATTTTAGCTGTGCCTCACATAAATACTCCTGTAATCTACCAAATCTTTCAAAAAAATAAAAAATCATGTTAATATGTTTTTTTCATCAACATGTTGTTAGCAATTCATAAGTTCCCATAACAAATTAGAATTGCTAACTTACTCACTCTATGGAGGACGCAGTTACAATGGGCACCATAAGGGCTTATGCACTTGGTCGTGATTTTTTTCAACTCAACACCGAGCGCAGTACAGGCACGCGCCGCGTAAAGATTCGCGTTCGTGTGCACGCACCCTAACAATATTTCAAACAATACAATCATATCCTGTTTCTAAACTCACAAAATCTGTTTAGTGGAATTAACTAAATCACGATTCTTAAGTAGCTGCTACTATTTGGCACTGAAACAACTTCCCATAATGACATTACCCATCTTTTACAATACCAAATATGTATACAAATATACAATTCTAGGTTTATACCACCACATACAACCATTTCCGAAAAATTGGTTAGAACAGATGCTAATAAATATAATATTAGATCTTTTGGATAACAAATGTGTCCTTTAACTTGTAAAAATAAATGTAACACTGAAACATATTTTTAGGACCTTACCTTCCCATGTCACTTAAATTTATTAATGTCATGTTAATAAAAAGAACAAGACGTATTATACTTAAATGTTATGCAATGTAATGCTTGTCGCATTATGAATGTGTTTCGTAGGCAATATTATTTCATATAACAGCTCAGTATGTATAATTCATTAACAGTAAGTCCTAAAAGACTTAATTTCGTTGTATTTTCACACTAACAATATATGGAATGTTTCTCATCTCTTTTTCATGTCAGTCATTATTAAATTATTAGTAACTAACAGTTAGCAAAACATGTAGGTTTTCAATGACTTCTAAGCTCCATCACAATCGGAACTAATATTGTTTAAAAGGCATTGTAATTACTATGCTACTTCTTGCTTTTAAATGCGATACAGCCAATACTTATATTCTAAATTCTCGATAACTCGGCTGGGACATGGATTTAATGACTAGGATCAAAATGACTAGGAATTATTGTTATACAATTGGTGGGATTAGATATTATTGGAGTTATTGATATATTTACATAATCCGACATTTCTCTCTTCCACTGGCTGATGCTTCTCCACCGTCTTTTACTACCTTATCTTTCTTTTTTTTCCCTTTTCCGTCCACTTGAAGTGACACATTTCTGTTCTTCTCCATATTTAAAAGTTCCTGTAATTAAAGTTTAAAATTAATATAACAATTCATAAGTTATCCTAGTCTAAACTAATATTATAAAGAGAAGATATTTCATTTTTTGTATGTTTGTTTGTTACACTTTCATGCTAAAGCAGCTGAACGGTTTGGATAAGGTTTGTCACATGGGTAGACCATGACCTGGAAAGATATCCTATGTCTAAGGACATAAGATATCCTTTTAGCCTGACATTCCCATAAGATCGAGACTTACGCGAGTAAAACTTACGCAGCTAGTATTTTATAAATATAAATTAAAACAAAATGTAGTTCAGTAACAATCTGCTGACCTTCTTTGAACAAAATAAATAAAAATATATACCTGGAAAAGTTGGGTAACATTGTGGTTTGTTTTAGCTGATGTCTCCATGAATGAGATGCCCCATTCTTGAGCTTGGGCTTGTCCTTCCGATGCGGACACTTCCCGTATCTCTGGACTTTCATCACATTTGTTACCTGCCAGCATCACTGGTATATTTGGAAGCTCTGTGCCTTTTATTTCCTTTATTGTTTGCCATATTGGCTTCAATTCTTCTAATGATTGTCGACTGCTCACAGAGTACACCAATATAAATGCATGTCCCTGTAAATAAAAAAATTAAGTACTCTTTAACATACATACATAAACTCACACCTTCTTCCCAGGTAAGACTGGGGGAAGGCAGAAACTACAGACCTACTAAAATCCTTACTTTATATGAATTCAAATCTAAAATCCATGCACCAAGAGTTGCATGAAAATTCTAGCTAAGTACATGATTTTCATCAATCAATAGTTTTACCTTGCTAATTGACAGTCTTTGCATAGCAGGGAATTGATGTGATCCAGTTGTGTCAGTTATTTGTAATGTACATATTGTCTTGTTGCTGCTTATTACCTGAAAAAAATATTTACATTAATTTTGCAGATATCCAACAATATCTTACTCCATCAGTTAGCTGTGTTTATAACTTGTCGAGGCATTTGATTTCTGATAATATTAATAATATTTGTGTACTTTAGAGGATTATAAAGGTTACTTAATTATTAGTGAATGAGGTCATCGGGTCAATTCTAAAATTCCAGATGTTTTGTTATTTTCAGACCACTATTTCCAATGCCATTTATGCAGAATAACTATAATACTTTATAATTATATTATATTACAGGGTAACATAATATGGTGCTATCATTGACAAAGTCCCTAGTTATTTTGTCAGAAAATTGGAACAATTCCAAATTTTGATGTCAAAGTGATAATCGGATATGATAAAAAATAGCTTTGTTAGTGGAAGATGATGAGAAAAATTAAAGCAGTAACTTATTACAAAGCAACTATTACTGCCAGTTTGTTTTGAGCAAACAATCGCCCTAACAAGGCAAAGATGAAGATATGCCGCAAATAAACTTCCTTTTACATGATAGAATGACAATAGCATTGCAGTCCTGCAAAGCTATTGTCATTATATCCTGAAATTCTTCCACAGATATAAGGGCACAAAGCAATCTGCTTGTTTCGTATTCAATAGTCGTGGGGACAGTTTACACATACAAATAAATACGTAAAAGTAACAAACATAATAATAATGTTACCTGTCTATAGGTATCCTCGATGGTAGGTATGTAAGATTCTCTGAATGTTCCCTTTACAAATCGAAGCACTAGAGAACTTTTGCCAACACCACCCGCACCAAAAACTACAACACGATAATCATTACTTTGCTCCGGCATTACTTAGTTTTAGCAATAGAATATCCTTTGAAATCAATTCAAAATGCCAAATACTGAATATGGTACTGTAACAACAGCTCTAAAACATCTTGGATACAACAACTGCTTTCGGGTTAAATTTTATTCGCTCCAGCATGTAGCAATAACATCCCATGCTAATTTCCCATCTTTTCATAGAATTATTATATTTTCCTGGTTTTGATTTACAACGCCCCAGTGCAAAAAGCAAACCAACCAATACAAATTTATTCCATAGCACCACAGACATAGACTAACAAATTGACAAGTTGACAGATGCAAGATACAGAGCTTAAAATGTTTAAAATAAATTGAAAACATTATTAGGCTTATGTCTCTAGGCGATTAATTCTCTTATTATATTAGGGTCGGTTTTCAGTCTAACCAGATACAGCTGAATACCAGTATTTAACATGAAGCTACTACTAATCTGAGCTGCGCAACCCAGCCAGCGTATCGTGTTGCTCAGTTACTGGGCAACACGATACCCCTTGGTTTCTGAAATTCCCTGTCTGTAAATATGCTTATACGTCGATTATTTAAAAAGAATACTCTAAAAGATACTTCTCGCTGATGTGGCTAGGTCCGTGAATCGGCAACCACTGGAGGGACTGGCGGACTAATTAGAGGGCAGGGGCGGCCCGCCCCGGTCCCCTGGTCCAGTGGGGACCCCAAATCTTAAAGAAGTACTTTTTGATTAATCCCAAACAAGGTAAAAAAATGTTCAATAAGCAGTAGTTTGAGTTGGAGGGCCCGTAAATACCTACGCAAAACATAAACGTTGGGTGAACGAGCTTATTATGCAAAAAGTCGACAAAGCAACTCCTATTTCGTACGAATACGAATGTTCAAAAGAAACCTGACCGAGAATTCATAGTTAGGGTCAGTTCACACCGAGACGCGACGCGACGCGACGCTGCGCGCACACTTTAAAACGACCTACTGCACCGCGCAACGTATTTTGAACTCTCACAATGCAATGTGTACCTTTTCGTGTAGAAAATAAAGTATGTTTTGAGTCACTCTTTTAAAGTGTGCGCGCCGTCGCGTCTCGGTGTGAACTGACCCTTAAGGTGTAAAATATTTCGATTTTCGAGCTCCTGTCGCTCGCTCTCGCATCCTTGCTTGTTTTTCTTGAACAGCATATTGAGGAGAGGACTAAGCACCTCCCTGAAACATTATCCTGCTACTTGCGAGGACCTTTGAAATACAAGTACCCACATACATAAACTGAGAAAACCGGGGACTCCCTCGTTTTGTTTTACAGCCCCGGGCGCCCGACAGGCTTAGTCCGCCACTGATTGGCGGGCAGCGGTTCACCCCGGGGTCCCGGCCCTGGGGATTTCATTAATGAAATATAACTTAACGTAACATAATATCACACCCGTTTCCTCAAAGGGTAAGGCAGAGGTGTACTTAGAGTATTTCACAAGTGAACTCAACTGACTAATCCGCAAAACTAACCAATCAGTGAAACTGGCTAACTAATCAATGAAACGGGTGAATTATAAACTGATGAGCGAGGAAAACTAAACAGTTATACGACCTTAGAACATATTCTCTAAGGATACGGCTAAAATTTTATTGAACTATCGATTTAAAACTGAATCGATTAGAAATAACTTTTCTTTTTTCAGGTTTTCTGGCTCGTACCGAAGTGACATTCGTATCATAAAAAAAAATTACAAATGGCTTCCGTTTTTAACTTACGCCTATCGTAATCCTCTGTTGGTATGGTTTTTTAATAAGGTTGGAGAGTTTATTCTTATTTCTGTTGTTTCTCTAGTTTCCATTAGTGTAAAATGTTTTCATGTAGAATTACAATTGATCTTAACAAATTTGACCTTCGCCAACTACGTGCCGGTAACTTTAGTATCTCGGTATTAGTCTTCATTTTAGACCTAAAAAGAAGTAAATTTTACCGGATTGTGCATAAATAAGGCACATTTAGTCATATTGTATCTTAATTATATAGTGTGTGAAGTTACCTGATTTGTGAAAACTATCGACCCACTGCTTACCGTCATAAATATTTTTCCTTTTCCAGGCTTCTAATATTCATCCTGACGGACGTGTTCGATCGAATAATTACATCGTTTATTTGAAGCAATGGGTATACAAGATCTTCAAACGTTTTTAGAAAACGAGGGTGTGGGAGTTGATTTATTTCGAATAGCTAGAAACCATGCCGGCGGGTTCCGATTGGTTCTCGACGCGGAAGGATGTTTAGATCGCTTATACGGAGGATACTTCTCAGGTAAATGTATAAATACGCTAAAAATATATGGTTTCCCATTGTCATAATATCGAAAATATTGCATAAATATTTATTAAAAATTGTACACCGAAAGGTTTTCCTAAAATCTACCAAAATAAATATTTACACTAGCCTTCTCAGTTGATTCTAAATTGGGTAACTCAGTACTTAAAACAAAGCAAAAAGAAATGTTAACACTAGATTGTCTTTACAGATTGGGCATGTGGAGGCCAGTGGGCACGCTGTGTCCAATTTTTAACTACACTTGCGCAGGCTCTTGCTGAACATCAAGTTGCTTTATGTGTGTGTTTTAATGGTGCACATCCTACTCCACCTGCATTGCCACAACATTGGATACAAACTCAAACTACGCATCGCCAGAGGGTCAATTCTGTAAGTGTGTTCAATCTGTCAATTGTATCTATTCTTCTTAATATAAGATTTCCTGCCATTGGCTTTGTTGGTGCAGTGCCACTATCTGACTTAGATAAACACCAAAGTAAGAAATAAGAGCTAGATGAGCTGCCACCGATGAAGTGTACTGAAACTGTTTGCTAAACAAAATCTTTAACACGTTGACGGACAGTACCGCCGACAGGCGTCAAGTCGTTAAAAGTTATACGACAGTACGTTTGTCGACGTTAAAATTTTGACTTGTGTAAAATCGGTACGTTCCACGACGGTCGATTTTTCATACTATCATAAGGCATGGCATTTCCTACTGTCACCAAAGGTACAAAAACGACCATTGTACTGGCACAACACATTGTTAAAAACTCGTCCAAAGAAAGTACCTCCACGCACACATACACATTTTAATTGTTCCCTCCATACGCACACTACGTCCTTAGACGTCGCAATTATCCATTCTGTCATAAGACATGTTTTTTTAACCACGTGATATGACACTACGCCTCTAGGCAATGTACGGAAATGAGTACCGTCTTAACAGCCAAAACTAGTGGGATAGTACTGTCCGTCAACGTGTTAATTTAAAAAAATATCAACCTGGTCAGGCTGATTAATTTATTATTTCACAACCAAAAACCAATCGGTCTATAATTTTACAGCAAGTGAAAGTGTTCCTGAAAATATATAGAGAAAAGTTATGTTGCAATCAAAGCGTCAGTTATCAGTTCCCTTAAATTACATAAATTAAAAGAACTTACAAATTTTCAGTTTAATTTTTGGCCAAAAGAACTAATAGGTATTTCATCAGTACCATAATAATATTTTATACAAAAATAAATTTTACTATTAAATGGATTTTGACTTCATTCTATTGACTCTTGATTGTATAGATCCCATTAGATAGGGGTTACCCTATCTGTGGTATGGGAACCCCAGAGTAATTTTAGCAAGCATATGCAGGGTAAAAGGTTGATAACTGAGTAGGTGCAGCATGATAAGAGAACACTGAAAATATAAGTTGTGTGTATTTGTTTCACATATAAGCCTTGTGGACAGAGGTCTACTTTCAGATTTCCAAAATAGACAAAAAATCATGTGATCTTCAGAATCATTGTTTCGCATATGATTGTCTGCATATTTAAATCATTATATGTTAGGCCAGCACATAATGATTTAAATATGCAAATCTGATGAAGAAATTGTGGGCTTTCCCTACATCTGATGACTTTGAAAACTCATGTTTGGACAGTTTTTAAAATAATAATTAGGGTGAAAAAATATTATTCTATACAATATGCCGGTGGCCCATGAAACAATGTCCAAAGAAACATTTTTAATGAAATGAAGCCTCTCCAAGCGCTTCCTGACACACTGACTCCCATTTATATTCAGTGATTATTTCCTCCTATGTATCATCAGAAATTTATTTATAGCCTAGTATATAATTGTAAAGTTCTCCCCAAGGAAGGGCCCCATCCAAAACTAGATGCAGTATGATAGAAAAAGAGGAATGTGCCAGTATGTTTAAGAATCAAGTGGTAGAGAAAATGATTGACATGAAGGATATGGAAGGAAAATCTGTGAATGAATGTTGGAAAGAGATGGCGGATTGTATAAAGAGCAAGAGTAGCAAAAGATGCGTTTGGAGAATCGAAAGGGAAATGTATGTTAGAAAAGAATACATGATGGTGGAACGAAGATGTGCAAAAGATGCTCAAAGAAGAATGGCAGGGTGTAGAAAATGTGAATGATAGTTTGAAAGAAAATAAGAAGGAGATTTATAAAGAATGGAAGAGAAAGGCAAAAAAGGCGGTAGCAGTTTCGAGAGCTAAGGCGTAGGAGAAGTTTTATGACTCACTGGACAGTCCTAGAGGCCAGAAGGAGCTCTACCGCTGCCTGCTTCTTCACATTAAATGTAGGAAAGATGACGCCGGTAAGGTTTTGTACAAAGATGACGAAATAAAACGATGGAAGGTTTATTTTGAAAAGCTAATGAACAAAGAGAATAAATGGAATGGTGTGCTTAAAGAGGCACAAGTAAATATGGGTTTGGTGAGGGAAATTAGCATTGATGAAGTAAGAAAGGCAGTTCAAGGTATGAAAAATGGGAAGGCTATGGGCCCAGATGATATACCGGTAGAAGTATAGTGTTTAAAAGAAGATGGATGTATGTGGCTGACTTTATTCTTCAATAAGTTGTTGCATGAAGGAGGGATCCCACAAGAATGGTGCAGTAGTTCGCTAGTGCCCGCCACTTTTGCACTCCGCCAATTGTACGAGAAGTACAGACGTGCACATAAGAACTTGCAGATGGTGTTCATTGATCTGGAGAAAGCGTATGATAGGGTACCTCGGGATGTGCTGTGGTGGGAAAGAGAAAGGTTTGCCCGGGAAGTGTGTAGAGTTAATTCATGCTATGTACAGTCGATCTTGTACCTACGTCCAAGCGGCTGCTGGCAATACCGACGAGTTCAGTGTGGCTATAGGCTTGCACCAGCTTGCTTGCTTGGGATTGGCTTTCAAGCCCTTAACTCTTCCTGTTGATTATGGACGCTCTGACGGCGGACATACAGGAGGAGGCACCCTGGTGCATGCCGTTTGCCGATGACATTGTTCAACACTGGATGGATGAAATGACGGCAGATCACGGGAACAATCTGCGACTCCCGCATTCCCCTTAAACTTAAGGGGAAGATATACAAAACTGCTGAGAGGGATGTGTGGTGTTACATGAATGGATAGAATAAGAAATGAGTATATAAGAGGAAGTCTGAAAGTGGCACCAGTAACTGAAAAGTTGTGTGGAAAGCAGTTGTCATGGTATGGGCATCTGTTACGGAAGAATGAGGATAATGTCGTTAGGAAAGTTTTGAGTATGAATGTCGATGGCTATAAGCGTAGGGGAAGACCAAAGAAACGATGGATGGACTGTGTGAATGATGATATGGTTAGAAAGGGGGTGACTGTCGAGATGGCGCCTAATAGAGAAATATGGAAGAAAATAAACTGCGATAAGGGCAGGAGAATGATGATCAGATGGGGTTTCAGTAGGTTATATATTATTGACAATCTGTATCCATTGAGCCAATATCAACACAAAGCATGATAAGAGCTATTCTCAGTCTCTGTGGTCCAGGTCTAGTATAATCCATCTTTTAGGTATGTTGTGGTTTGGTTATTTAGGAGCTTGTTAGCCAATTCATTGATATGCTCTAATAGTTTCTTCTTATATCATATACAGTTTTTGTTTACTTCTTCCTTTACCGTAGGCATCTTTAGGTATTCATGGATTTCGAAGTTTCTCACTAACCACCCTGCGCCTGATATTGATCATAAGGCTATATTTTGAAATCTCAGGATTTCTATGTTGGAGTTACTGGCAGAATTCTATACCATAGGTCCACACCAGTTTTATGAAGGCTTTATAAACCAGTAGTTTGTTGTTTGGAGATATGAGATATGATAGTTGAATTGCGTCCCAATAGCCAAGAGAAGGTCTTGTATAATAATTGTTGCCTCTTTTTTCTTTGCCTTGTTGTGGGTGGCCCATGTTAGTCTTCGGTCTATATGTAGACCCAAATATTTTACACTTACAAATATTTTTTTTTATAGACTGGTGTACATTCGCGTTTTTTTGTGGTAAAGGTTGCCTGCACAGATTTGCTTACACTAGGCTTATTCTCTATTTTTGGAGCCATCTATTTTACTATTTTGTGTTTGCAGCTTTTGTGTGGCAATGTCTGGGTCTTTGTCACTCGTAATGCATGCAGTGTCATCTGCGTAGGTTGCTGTTGTTACATCTTCAGTGTTTGGCAAATCTGATGTATATATATGTTACAGTTAAAACCAGTTTTAGATAGAACGCGTTTTCCCTAGTTAGAACTAGTTTTTACTAAATGCCTTTGTTAAAACTAGAATCGCTTCTGGCACATCGCCGGCCGCTGCCGCGGCACGCTCGCTTCGCTCGCTCGGCTCGTGCGTTGTTTGTCATACTCTAACCTAACCTAACCTAACTGTTTCCTTTTCCAAAAGCGATTCGCTTCTGGCACATCGCCGGCCGCTGCCGCGGCACATTTCTAGTTTTAACAAAGGCATTTAGAAATAACTAGTTCTAACTAGGGAAAACGCGTTCTATCTAAAAACGGGTTTTAACTGTAACATATACATATGTATAGTACTGGGCCAAGCACTGATGCCTGTATGACATACTGCCTCAGTCCCACAAACAGATTAAATAAATATTTTCATGTTGTAATTCACTTGAAAATCTTTTTCTACTTATTTATGCATCAAACAGTTAGCTGCCCACCAAAATATCAAATTGAATTTATATATTTATTTTTTGCCAATTTAACCGTTAACAGAATAAAACATATTATTCTTTTATTAGGCATACTACTTATTTTTAGCTATTCTTGATTATTAGAATTCTAAGCAGTTTTCTTAAACTTTTATACAGGTGCTGCGCCATATTGTAACAAAAGGCACTCCTCCTCCTAAAGTATGGTGGGTACCACCAATGGGACTACATTCCTGCCTCAGAACAGCACTAAGATATCTAAACATCCCTATAGTAAGTGGAATACTTGAGAAATCTATATAATGCATTATACTTGCTATTTAACTCTTCATACAATAAATTTTAAAATTGTTTTTCAATAGATGGTATCTTCTGATGATCATTGTCAAGAAGTAGTTGGGCTTTGCCGGGAGAAAACATATGCTGGACTTGTTGGCTGCTCAGGAGAATACTTAGTATTTCAACCTCCAAGATACTTTAGCTCTTCACAACTGAAGCTTACCTACAGGGTAAGATTGAGACGTTTATTTGGGTTCTCTGTGCCAAAACAATTTACTACCTGTAATTGACAGGGTACACTGTAAAGATTTTTGTTTTTAGTTAAGCTGAATTGTGTTCAACAGTAAGCTAACAATTTAAAACACAATTTATTATTTTAATGCCAATGACCAAAATTGGTGTCGTTTATTTTTTCGGCGACCAATAACAAAACTATGCATTTAATTTAACATGTAACACAATAACTATGGGAATGTGTTGCAATGTGTCTTATTAAATCATGTTACGTTTCACAAATCTGTACTGGGCACAATAGAATATTTTGTGAGTAATGTTCAATTGTACCTATAAAAACAAAATGGCCGCCAAGAAAAAAAAAAACAACTGCTCCATACATTTTGGTCATTGGCTTTTTCACTGTCAAAATTTAATTTAAAATAAAATTATTGTATTTATGTGTGTTCATTGCAGTCATCATTGGAAACAAAAGAGTATATGGTGCATGAGCTACCACAAGTGTTAGAAGTGCCGCAGGACCGGCTATGCCTTATGGCAGCACTACTTGGTGGCACCATC
This sequence comes from Apamea monoglypha, assembly GCA_911387795.2. NCBI lineage: Eukaryota > Metazoa > Arthropoda > Insecta > Lepidoptera > Noctuidae > Apamea > Apamea monoglypha. Next base: position 11,875,957 of record OU426918.1, read on the forward strand.
CTCTCGGAGCTAAGCCTAGTTGATTTCTATAAACGTCTGGGAATCACACAAAAAAAGGTGCGTGATCGTTTTAAAACCATACCACATTATAAGTTTTTTTTTCTTGATAGTAATATAGAGGTATGAGGAACAGGGTGTAAAGTTCACTCATCTTCTATAGGAAGGGAGGATCCTCTGACCAGATGGGTGGTGTGTCTGGCGGGCAACTGCCCATTGATTCATGTCGGGCCGTTGTATATATGCCAGTTACGCGGTAAACTCTGCTTGCGAGATGTAGGATTTTTCGTGACGTTTCTTAAAACAACATTTTAGATTTTTCGGCAAAATGCTTGGTTTAAAGGAAAAAGTGTAAACAATTAAGCCAAACTTAAGGCTAAAACGACGCCATGAACAGTTCCTTGGGACACAATTCCCGGGAATTTGTTGCAAGATTTCTTCCTATTGACTCTTAATGATACTGTAAACCACAGAATAGGTGAAGCTTAGCATAAATGAGATTGTGCAATACTTTATTTTTAGGTAGTTATTACTATTATCGAAAATGTAGTGTATGATGGGTGTAAAATATTTTCAGCAGCAGGTTCCTCCAGAAGCTTTAGTAAAAATCATTTGTCAGTATGTCCGAGAATTGCCTACATCTGATGTAGATGCTGCATGCATTGATATATTTGGTGACCTTAATGATCTCCGAGCTGCCAAACTGAAACAAGCTGTACAATATTATTTGAATGGTACAAAAGATGGATTTTTGAAGTACAGAACTGCATCTGGTAAGACGAATAATAATAATAATATAATTTCCCTGAGAATATTAATTTCGTGTTACATTTTCTTAAACTAAATTACAACATCAAACCAATTTTTTTAACTACATTAAAATACCTTCTTTTAATTTCAGGTCGTCGTCCAAAGAATAACAAAAAAAATCAAAAAGCTGATATTAGCCCACAGGCAACTTCTTCAGACTTAGACACATCTAAACTGGCTGCTGAATCGTCTGAGCATGAGGTTTATATTTTATTCTAACAAGTATAAAATTGCTATAGTCATCCACGCCTTTTACATCGTCACCAATACATTGGCATTCATTGGCAAATCGTCAGATATTTTTGCATGATCACTGGTTCTAAATTTAAATAACTATTGTCTAAGTGCAAGTGACCTATTTTTTTAGTCATTTTATTTTCCCTACACCTTTTTTGTATTTTATTACATCCCCTTTGTTATTTACACTAAGCACTTCAGATAGTTAGAAAAACTGCAAACTCAATAAATTGCAGCAAAAAGGCTTGGACGACTACAAATTGGCAACAGCAAATGCGTCAATTAACGCCGACTTTAGCATGGAAGAAAGGCCCACTGAGATACAGCAAGGACTTGCGGCGGTATCACTGGACTCCGGCGACGCGGGCGCAGCCAAGCAGCAAACTCTCAGTCCGGCTGATAAAAACGAAACACCACAAACTGCTCCTAAAGAGGTCTGAAATATATTTATGTGTGTTCTTGACGAACTCTTTTAGGTTTGATAAATGTAAATACAACTAACGTACTGTACTGGTACTGTTTATAAATTAAGCTTTCATTTCCCAACTAGCAATTTTCTCTTGCGGATATGCTGATTTAAGAACTAAGGTGTTACAGCAGACTTACTTGTGTCTAGACTATGACAGTACATCTTATAAAAGCATGATCTAAGGCATTTTGAACTAAAAGAATACTAACACTTAGTACGTGCTCTTATACAAAGTGGAGATGACAATATGACTTTAAATGAAAACACTGGCAATACTGGTTTATAGAAACATTTGTAAACTATCAAATAAATCCGAACATCGAAATTAAAAAAATATTTTTTTCTAACAAACTAAATAGCTTAAAACTGCAAACAAAATAAAACACCATTTATAAAATTGGTACACTGACCTGCGATAAGAATGGCAACGCCGCTTGGTTTCATTGACGCGACCGACGCAGCGACGTAATGTTTGGCGCCATTATTCTTATTATTATTAATGCTCAATTACACAAATCAAATCACAGAATATTAACCAAATAGTCGGGCATCATTCACCCGCGAGTTATTCACTAATCAATTTATTATTCACAATCACTTTTCGATCACATAATTACCTATGTCGCGAGTCATTAAATTTTTTTATTTTCAATATGTCCGCCGTGTTCTTGAATACACAAACTACACCGACGTATAATGTTATTTCTCACTCTTGATAATAGGTCACCATTAGCAGCCATTTCTTTCAATTTATTAAAAGATATTATTATTCTATTTTTTAATTCCTCAACGGTAGTAACTTCTGTTGAGTATACCTCATTCTTTATGTGACCCCACAAAAAGAAATCCAGGGGCGTGAGATCTGGTGACCTCGCTGGCCACCGCACTGGTCCAAAACGGCCAATCCACTGCTGTCCAAACATTTGAGTCAAACGCTCTCTTGCAGACACCACTGAATGAGCTGGTGCTCCATCTAACTGGTACCACATCTGCCTGTACACGTCCAGCGAAAGTTCGTCCGTGTACTCGGAAACGGATCCGTCGAGGAGTTCAATGAACTTTACAGCATTTAAATTGCCATCAATAAATACCGGACCAATAATGGTATTTCTGTGTATGCCAGCCCACACATTGACCGCAAATCTGTACTGGTGCGAAGACTCCCGTACTAGATGCGGATTCACGCGGCTCCAGTACCGAAGGTTCTGTCGGTTCCATAAACCATTCCTTGTGAAAGTACTCTCGTCAGTCCACAGCACATTGTACAGGAAGTCAGGATTCTCGAGATGTTTGGTTTCCAACCAGCGACAGAAAGTTTCTCTTATTGGCTTATCTCTCGGTAACAATGCTTGTACTTTCTTGTACTTATAAGGTCTGCGTTTGTCACGTTTCAAAACTTTTTGAATAGTTTTGTGATTTACACGAAAATGTCGACCTGCATTACGCAGACTGGACGTCGGATTGCGATCATAATAATTAATAACTCTTTCGTCTGAAATCACATTTGCGCGTGGAGGAGCACCATCTACGTGCGGGATCAAAGATTGATTTTCCCGTATCCTCTGGACAGCTTGTACAATAGTGCGCCCGTGGGTCGGACACATTCGCGTGTTCCCATACCTCTCACGGTATGTCCGTACAGCTAAGGCGGCATTACCGTGACACTCCCCATAAATTAAAATCATATCAGTGTACTCCGAAGCGGTATAATTGTAACGAGGCATGTTTATTTAATAATAAAACCTTGAAACACCAAGTATTAAGCGTCTAATTTCGCAAAGTTTACTTAGCTATTTAACTAAGTACCTATAATCAGTTTATGTGTCCTGTCACTATTAAAACAAAGCGTCAAATTTCGCACAACACAACACAACACAACAACAAACTAAAGATACGATAACACTCGCGCGGCGACTTCAAACGGGCGCGGGCGCATCCGAAATTCCAGAGAAAACAAAACGCGTCACAGGCAGGAAGGACGTCCGGTGACACACTGACCGCGTAACCTTGACACGTCGACAAGTAAGCAAAGAGGAAACAAGCAAACTTACCTATCTCTTTCGCACATACATATTTTTCGATTGACATGAGTGAGTAATAACTTCCGCATGCATTTTTTCTTATCTAGCTGTGATGACACGCTTTATGACTCTTATGGCTCGGGCATAAAGTATAATTTGCATTGAGAAAATAAATTTGAAAGAAAAAGCGTAGGTTTTTATAGTAGCGAGCTGGCAACGTGTGTCTTTAACCTGTCGTGTGCTCTCCTGTTTACAATACAGCATGTAGAAAATACTTAAAATGAAAAATAATGTCCTGTGGCTAAACTACTGGATATATTCATTTGTTTTTTTTGTGTGACGGTTGGGAATATCATGACTTATACGAAGTTTCATTTATGATCATATTGTCCTCCCCACTTTGTATATGTCTATAAAGAATCGTTGTAACACATTTATCAGCACAGTTGTCTTACAAGTGCATTTTTAAAGAGCAATTGCTCTTGAATATTATTTGTACTTAAAAAATCATCTTAAAAGTACATTATTTCTTAGTAGAGTCTACATTGAGTGTTTTATAACACTTATGACCTTAATAAACTTTTACATAAAACTACTATAAAGCCAAGTTGTAAGTGTGAATTAAGTGTTCTCTGAGTCAAATTAAAGAGAAGACAACTAATAGTAGAGCTCTATCAGAATATTTTGTCTTTTAAAAGACTTGTGAATACTTTATTAAGAATGTCCGCCATTATATTCGTGTAAACATTGCTAAGTGTTTGTAACAGTTAATCATGGAGTTTGAAAAATGGAAAAGATTTAAAAGAAGTGGAGCATATAGGAATAAAATTAAACAAAAATAGACGGACTCACAGAAAAGGCTACTTGGTACTAGTAGAACTACGATAGACAACGATGGAGCCAGTAAATCGTTCGATGGTTCCGTACAAAAACAAGAAGATATCAGCTCTGAAGACTTTGAACTGGCAGATTCTAGTCTTAATTCTGGTTCTGACGATAGCGATGAAAGTGAATGTGAAACAAAAACAATGGATTACGAAAAAAATATACAATTTCGTGAAGAAATCAAAATATGGGCTGTTCAGAATAATATACCACACTCGGCGTTTAATGAACTTTCTGTGATTATTAATAAAAGAATCGAGCACATACTACCCAAAGATGCCCGAACTTTGTTCCAAACAAGCGGACAAAAATTACAGATAGACACAATAGGGACAGGGCTTTATTGGCATAACAGCTTAAGAAAACAGTTGGAAAAATTGTTTTTGAACACAAACTTGTTTCTGTTCCTAATAACCTTTCTCTAAATTTTAATATTGACGGCTTACCTCTGTATAACAGCTCTAGACAACAATTTTTGCCAATCCTGTGCAGTATTTCTGAAATTCCATGCTCTCCATTAGTACTATTCTTAAGTCTTATCGTCACAAAAATATGAACTCGACTCAAACTGTTCGCATATTTATTGGCGACATTATATTGCTAAAAATTGATTTTACTTCCAGGTATATATGCGGAAGATAGTAAACCATCTGATTTGCAAGCTTTCTTGAATCCTCTGGTAACAGAGTTGAACGAAATTCTCAACAGTGGTGTAACCCTTAAATCAAAAGGATCATCTACTTTAGTTCCCGTAAAAATCAGAGCTTTCATTTGCGACTCCTCAGCAAGAGCATTTATTAAAAGAGTAGTAAATTTCAACGCCAAGCATGGCTGTCTAAAATTTACTGTGGTAGGTGAATATTCACCGGTGTCTTGAACTGTCACATTCCGAGGATTTGACTGTCCTAAAAGAAACGACAGTGATTTTCGGTCAAAAAGACGAAGAATACCATAAATTGGATTCTCCGTTTCTAAAACTCAATATCGATATGGTTGAAGACATTCCTGTGTGTGATTCACTCCACTTGATTGATCTTGGCGTTATGAATTCGGCATGCAATAAATTCGCTTTGAACTAATATGAAATGAAATGGCTTTTGAGGTTTTTTTTTTTTTTCTGGTGGGAAATCATCAAATGATCCCTCCCGCTCTGGTTGGAGCGGAAGGGAGTGTCAGACTCTTACCGACTAAAACCCACCCATGTTCCTTCCTTCGCCCTTTATGTTCCGGGGTAGCGGTAACCCTTTCGGACAATCCCGCTGAATGGCTTTTGAGGTTCATTGGCGTTAAACCATGATGTATATCCACAAGCGAAACATTTTTGTGAAAGAATAAAGTGAGTTACGGTCCAGGGCCACTTCCTCTTCTTGAGCAATCTCATTTTTTTTTTTACTCAAAAAGCAGTCAAAATCCATTATGGTAACCATTATACTATCGTGACACGGCCGGGGGTCAATATCCACTATAAAAAAGAGGTAATAAAAATATTTTAAAACACACACACTTAATAGTAGGTACCCACTTACCCACCCATTAGGTACATATATACTTATGCACGTTTGGCTCACCTAACATTATACCTACCACAAACTGGTAATTTGTATGCCATGGTTTAAAAAGGAACCCTAAATTTATTAAATGGCTGCAAGTAAGTGCTCAACCTTATGTAAGTGCTCAATAAGACCAAAAGGTTTAAAATCAACTTAGGTAGTGTGAAATAAGACATTTTAGTATTAAGCTTATCTTAGAGAAGAGTAATTGGTCTTATCAATCTCTAATGGCGTCAGTTTTTATTTTACAAGTAATATTTTTTTAAATAATATTCTAAATACATAACGAAGTGGGCCTGTGAAAATATTTCACTTTATTCCGCAAAACATTCGAAGAAATGTACACCGCAAGTTATTTATGTTCATAGACACATAACTATCAAGCAAATTAAATAAATGATTACAGGAAATAAAAATACTACTAATACAAATGATACTTCAATGAGTTGACAACTTTTTTTTATTCCAACAGCGCTCGCGCACACTCTTTCGGCCGTTGTGATAAATACTCCTTTATTGAGCTTCCATAGAGCAACATAAGGGGAATTACACTTACAAGGGCAGTCGTAAGAGCGCTCTAAGTCCTATTTTCCCTCAAACCATGCCATTATAAAACCATTATAAGTTATTGTATTACAAGAGCAGTAACAAGATTATTGTAAGTGTAAAGTAATCTTCAATAAGAGCGTTATAAGTTGACTCTAAGAGAGAATTCTCTTTTAAAGTGCGCCTAAATCGACACTTCCAGTTGTTTGTAAGTATGCTAAAAGAGTAAAAAAATATAGGTCTTGGGACACTTGTAAGTTAAAATTTTGCTAGTTGGGTTGTGTCTGGTGAGTCACTTTAACACGTGACTCATTTGATTTTCTAAGTTTCCCTAAGCTTGTCTAGTGCACATTTTGGATGAACCTTACGCTCCTCAAATATGATAAAATCATATGGTGTGTGTGTATGGATCCATACATAAGATAGACGCTGCTCGACACTTATTTACTTCGGCTAATTCGACCAAACTTTCAAACCTAGTACATGTTTTATTCTGCTAATAACTGTTGACGTCTTCTTTAGTGTGAAAAAAACTCACAAATTATTTGCAGGATAAGACATAAACTAGATACAGATGTTCGCCCTTAATTGGATAAAATAATTTTAATGGGACATCGCACATAAATATTTGTTTTATGTTTATAGGGGCGCCCGAATTTGAAGCAGTTACCAAATGAAGACAATTGCCCCCCGGCCCCAGCTGAAGTACTACGTACGTGTGCCGAGCGCCACGCGCGCGGTCTCATGCATCCCACAATGTTATCGATCTTGACACATCGCCAAGTTACTCTGCCTGTACTAATGGAGGATGACAATCACCGCGAAATACCTTCTATACATCATTTCTTTAGACCTGTCAGACAAAATGTGTATGCAATTTTGTATAACATGCATCATCACCGCTTTATGGCACAAAAAGCCAAAGGTAAACTGATTTTAACAATACAAGTACAATATATAAAATTAATAATTTGGTGAAACATTGATGGTTGACGGTAGGTACTTGTTTTTTTTTTTGTAGAGGACGGCTCGACAAGTTCTGTGAATATCGATCGCCCTTGTACTGTTCAAATATCGGAATGGATATATTCCCGCGTGAACCCTGGGAAGACTCCTGAAACTGTGCCGGGAATCGTTCTAGAATGGCCTGTACCGACAGTGCAAAGGCTTTGGTTCGGGTGAGCTTATATCTTTAGGTATTTTGCTCATCATTAGTCTATCTTCGCTATGGACGACCCTGCAGAGATAATGTAATGAATTTCATGTCATTTAGATAAAAGAGTATTGTTAAATATTTTTCCTGCATCATAACAACTCATTACTATTGAATAGCGGGTATAAACATTGTTTTTATTTTACTTTTTACAGAACTGCCCAAGATGATAAATGTCGTCGTATGAGAGCATTCCTCTCTTGCATGCGCTCCGATACTCCATTGATGTTAAATACGTCTTATGTACCGCAACATTTGCTTATTTTAGCCACTGTGTTAAGGTAAGATATTGCACTTATATGTAGTATAAATTGAAAAGTAATTGATTTTGATTATACTTTATTTATTTTAAAACCCATACACTATCATCACCGGCTTACCGGACAGGATTAGACTTACAATTATATATTATTACTTGAACATATGAATGGTACTGCAGGTAGCAGTACTTGCTGTCATACGTAAGATTTAATCTCGGTGATTTTACGGATGAGCTACACATTTTGCAAGCAAGTTAACACCAAATTGCTAACTTCGTAATGTTCAAAATTGGAGATGAGCTGGCACCTAGTGTCAAACTCAAAGCATTTATTTGAATTGAACCATTTACAGGCAAATGCGTCAATTTGAATTGTCCAAAGAGTCGGTCAGTTAGTCAGTAAGTTGAAGCTAGTTGCCCATTCCAAAACGTCGATCTCTATGGAGAAGAATGGGCAAGAAACTCCCAAGTGTTAATATCGCGCTATTTTGATCTTTATGGTATTAGCAATCCAGTGGAAAATCGCGTGTGTCTGTTTTTTCGTGAAATCGCGCAATGTGGGGAAACTGGCTTTACTTGTAACACCGTTACCCATTTACGTGTGCTTCTTTAGGGCCTGGCCACGGAGCCAGAAAATGTCTTGGTTACGCCACTAGACTGTACGGGAATACCTGTACCTTTGGGTACTAGAAAGAAAACAAATAGTACAAAATTATTTTGCGGACTTAGTGGTCGGGCTGCAACGCATCCGTCCCAGCATGGCAGCGTAGCCCCGCTAATTTCGCCCACCAGGGCCAGCGCATCAACAGACATTCTCTTGTCAGAATAGTTAAAAATGTTTTTAATTTAATCTACGATTTACAGATTTATAATGACGTCTCAAATTCAAATTTTGAGGCGACAGGAGTTGGATGCCTTTTTGGCTACAGCTTTCTCAAATGATCTCATGAATGCACTTCATTTGCAAGAAATGACCGTAAGTGTGAAAAGTGTCAGTAACGTTCTATAATTTTATACTGACTAACATAAAAGCGTTGCGACATCACGACGCAAACATCGGCGACATCGGGGTCACCCGAAGAGTTACTTAGAATGCCCGTAGCTTTTGCGTTGCGACATCGCACCGCTTATATGTGTGTCGGCACTTATTGATCACCGCTGTAATGTGAAGCGAATAATGTATATCTTATTTTAGGTAAACGGTATAAACTCTCGTGGCGTGCAACTGGGTGCACTAGTAATGGCGGGAGCTGAAGCAGCTCTGCTAGCTAACGACTCGTGCGGCGCGCCCGTGCCGTGGCTCGTGGCGGCGCCGTGGCTGTACTTCGACGGTAAACTGCTGCAGCGCAACCTGCACCGCGCCAACCACTGCAAACACCTCGCTCAGCTCTGCGACAACCACCTGGACACTGTGGTTAAGGTCAGTTACTTCGAATAAAATCCTACTATCCATACTAATAGTATAAATTATAGATGAACCGATCTGACGACTTCGAGTTGGTTGCAAAATTACCGGTCTAGCCGATCATATTATTCGTACGGTACTCCACCGAAAGGGAATTCGGGTGGTTCCCAAACTAATTCATTTTGATCGTTAACTACAAAGGAAGAGTCTCTACTACTAAAAACGAATTTTCTCACATTTGTCAAAGTTGCACACAACAATAGCCACACGAAATTGTCTATGGTTTCTTTAGCATAGTTCGAATTATTTGAATTTCGATACTTTCAGTGTTTTTTTTTTTTTTTGTGAAAATTTAGCGGTTTTATTCACACAGATCATATGGAAATAATTTATGTTTAGGAAAAGATACTTAAGTGCAAAAATTTTGCGCCAAAGGCTTCTCCGCTCTTCCATTATAGTGTAATCATCAGCGATGCGCAGATATCATGTTCTATTCCCAGGCAAGTTCAATGTAATGACTTTTGGTCCCTGGCACACCCGTTATCATTTAAACCCAGGGTGGTACCCTGGGCTTAGATGATAACGGGTGTATATCGGTATTTTTGAGACGTAATACATACGGCTACACATCAAGCTACAAGATTTTGATCTTTGTCACCCGGATAGACTATAGCGTGGGTCAGGACATACGATAGGTATATTCCCGGTTGTACGTTCGTGAGGAATAATTTCTGTCCGACCACCACACGTGCGAAGCTACGGGCAAAAGCTTAATGATATACTGAGAATTTGTGATGATTTGATTTGTCCTACTTCTACACAACTATGGAGTAACGGGTCACGGATCGACGAATTTTTAAGGTATCGGAGCAAACTACAATAAGCAATCTGTGAAACGGTCGCTGGTCTGCCGTAATTACTGTATTGAGCATATTTAAAAAAACATGCGTTAGTTCCAGAACTATACATTTGAATGACAATAGTGTCAAGGAAAAAATACGCGCACACGTATTACACGGACCCGCGTCAGGAACGAAGTGACTTACACGATAGTCACACGTACACCCACACTCGTATGTAATTTTTTGTTTATATTTTACTTTATTGGGACATTAAACAGTTACACATTACAAAAAGTATGACAGAGTAAGTTATGAACTAAAATAAACGTGTAACCCACACCAATATCAGCGAAATAATGATTAAAGAAAATAGTTAAATGCGTGCGTTAAAATAATAGAAAGATACAGAGAAAGTAGCATGTAGGGGACATAACGTTTTTTTCTTATGAGACTATTTTGTCCCAGTCGACTCCTACAAGCCGCTTTAAGGAACTTCGTTCCAAAAATACCTTCACTTTATGATTCAGCTATTTAACTATTTTTATTTGATAAAGATTAATACTACATAGGTCAAAGGGCCATAAGGTACATAAGGGCGGTTTTACTGCCTGCCTGCTTATGCCTTATAGTTTATAGCCTGGAAAGTGACATGCTTATTTCATTTTCCAGGCTTACTTTTAATTTCGGAATAATGCACGGGAGCGAAGCCACAGGCGTAAACTAGTAATGTATGTATTTTACTAATTGAATTCATCGGTTTCTGTATAGGTGGAGCGTATGCGCAAAGCGATCCTGGAGGGCCTGGAGGTGGAGTTCGCGATGCCGCCGCTGCCGCTGGTGGCGGGCGTGGTGGGCGGCTCGCTGGGCGGCTGGGCGCGCGGGCGCGGGCGCGGCGCGCGCCTGGAGATCGCCGGCGTCGTGGTGGGGCAGTGGGGCGGCGGCAGCTACCCCGCGCGCGCGCCGCGCTACCCGCAGGTGAGTCCTAACTACGCGTCGCTCCACATAACTCAGAATAATCCATCGCTGAAGCTTTCTGATCCTTGTTTATTTTTTGACCCCTGTTAAGTGGAAATTAAACATAATTAGGGTGTACTCTACACCTTTGCCTAACCCTTCGGAAAATACTGGCAATATGGTATTTTTTAAAGGATAGTATCTTGATATTAGTGTCGCTTATAACTCGTTGCAGGTGAGCTACGTGGGCTACACGCCGCCTCCGCGCAACGCGTACGGCGGGCGCGGCTGGCGGGGCGCGCGCGGCGGGCGCGGCGCGCGGGCCCGCGGGCGCGGGGCCGGCGCGCCGCCCTCGGCCGGCCGCGCCGCGCGCCGCTCGCGCCGCGACCAGGACGAGCCCGCCAAGCCTGCCACTCTCACTGTTAACGGGTAAGACACTAATCCAAGAACGTCGTGCTTTCTGAGCCCAGTGCGTAAACAAAAGTTGTAACACATTGTTTGTCTTAGTATGTGTGTGAAACATGTTTCTCGCAACCTACTTTTTAACATGTCATGCATATGCATGTATTTTTGCGTCGTAGCGTGGTAGAGGCCCAGGTATTCGCCAGTTGAAACGTGTGTGAAGAATGATGAATCTCCATTGATTTACAGAAAGACTGTGCGACCTGACGATATGAACCAGCAAGAAGAAGGCAGCCTACACGAGGACACAGCGCCCGACACCGATGCCGATGGTAAGTATCACTTTTAATTTACCAATATTTCAGTTCTGCAGGATATTGCTGCACAGGGCCTGCTAATTTTCATTTGAGTAATACGCAAATGATCAACATTTCGCACGACATTTGCAGTTATTTTGAAAAAAAAAATTAGAATCAAATCCTATTTTAGGAAATGGATAACGACCCTTATAACAGAGTGGAGGCTCGAGTCCCAGCAGTGATAACATTAACTGATTCATTCCATAGACGTGATGGGTTTCCATACCTAAATACGATACCAAAAAAAAAAAACATTTTGTGGCCGCTACGCTGGTAATGTATGTATTACTTGGAAGTATAAGTTTTTTAGTTTGTTTGTTTTTAGATATCGTTACCCATTACGTTTGCGGAGTTTCGCTTTAACCAAAATAAATTTAATTTATTATATTCACTGCATAACACAAGGAAAATGCTGTTTTCAGGTGCACAACCTCAAAAAATTAAGACTGTCAAAAATGCCAAGAAGAATATGGGGAAAGGAAAGAAAAAGAGCTCCAGCCAGAAGTCTGACCCTGCTCAAACGCTGGAAGCTAACGGCCCACTCGATAAGACTAAGGTGACTGCTGAGTAAATTACAACAACCGCACAATGACGACAGCTGAATTACGGAATTTACAACCGAGCTTTCCTACCCATTTTTTTTTATCCTCATGACAATTTAAGATGACGGTAAGACTTATTTAATCTGATGCTATATTTTAGGTGGCGGAGCAATGCCACAATTCTGAAAAGGAACATATTGGTCAAGGTGACGCACCAGTTTCAAACTAAAGTATTCATTTTTAAAGGTAACTTCGTTATTGTTTTATTTTTATTTAGTATTGATTGATTTGAAATCAACTTAGTTTAGTTTTTTCGTGGCTTGTGTTTTTGATAGTTCAGTAAAATTAATTAAATATTTTGAGGAAAGCTTGCTATAACTCATACAGGAAAAAATGCTAATAACATTTTTTAAATACATTACGGTTTAAAATCGTATCGGTAAATAACATAATACACAATCAAAATAACACAAAATGTGTTTAAACACTTCTTGGGAAAATACGTCGGAATGCGATTGTTTTAGCACGTATTTGTGAGGTTGCATAATAATAATATATTCCTAAGCGGAATAATAACCAAATCTATTTTAAAGATTTTGTTAAAGCTTGGATCGTAAGTATCCACCTGTTAAAAGTATACGTGCCTGAAGATCTAAAAGACTTCCCTATTTTGAGACTGATTTTGTATTACTTTAATTGACACAATAAGTGTGCAATTAATAATATTATTAAAGACAAGTGACATAATATTGAGGCTTATTTTATGCCCCAATATACCCTAATAAGACGAATATGGCTCGATTATTTTGTATTGTACTATAATGAGACCAATAAATACTGATGTAAACTGAAAAGCAAGATCTATATTTCTAGAGAAATAATGTGACCAAAGGGAATTAGGTTCTATTAATTGAGGTAGCAAATATCTCTTAGAGTAAATAATAAGGACCGGCAAGCACCCATTATTTGACAAGTGATATTTAAAATATAATTATATATTACTAAATTGACCTGTTGATTGTTAAGTCATGTTTTATTGAAAAGTGAGATGACTTAGTACTCAATGTTTTATTTTTAGACATATGAAGTACTAAGTCAATATTATTTATTTACACATAGTATATTTACAATTTACCAAATCATAATTTTTTACTTTTAAGCTGGTTTAGTCTATAAAATCTCTTCAAAATAATTGTCTAAAAGTTCTCAAGAAAAATTTAAATGAAATATCAATAAACAAGCTACAGCTGTTCACACACATTACATTACATGCATTACTTGATTAGAAATATATTAGAAAAAGAAACTTGTAGTGGATTACATAGACTAAACCAAAAAGTTTTCAGACTTGTTTTTGGGATTTCTTGAGTCATTGTTTAGGCGTTATTGATGTGTGTGCGAGTGTTATGTTAAAAATAAAACATGTCTGAATAACCTTTATAAGACGATCTCTACAATGAATGTAAAGGTACAACAGGCTATATCTATATCAATGTGGGAACTGTGATTACAAAATGTTAATTGTTAAATGTTCCAGTCAAGGGCAAAACTCTGAATAAATGGAACACTAATGTTAGTTTAAAAGTGCATTTATTGAATGATTCTTGGTGCTTTGAAATCTGTGGGACTGCCTGAAACGAGTCTGAAACTCATAGATTTAAGTCTAACGATAAACGTTTATTAAAACTGAACGAGCATTCGCATTTTGATACTTCCACGTAATATAGGGTATTATTTCGATAGGAAATCGTAGATTTGTTATTAGTGATATATTTATATGCATTTTTTGGAATTTCAACATTGCGAATGTTCTTCAATTTATATGTATTTTTGTAAATTTGTTATATTGTTATACTTAAATTTAGCTGGAATGAGAAACATGGATATAAGGACAGTCTTACTAAATAACTCGAGTGGTGGAATAACTGTCGCAATTGGTTACGTAAATTTACATTCCATTCAGATCCAACGGTAATTGCACAGTTCACGCCAGTCGGGAATGGAACTAAATGAAGACTTTACAATTTTGAACGCTTTAAACCCTGGCTAGAACATAACACAAAATAATATGTTGCCACAATAACATATAAATAATTATAATTGATTGAATTAAACAATCAACTCATGATCAGAACTTGAGTGCAGTGCACACATGCAGCAGCCACTACGCTGTTCCAAGACACTAAATGCAAATCAAAGTACAGTGTAACCTGGATAAGTGGGGTCTCAAAGGACCTAGACGATCCTCGCCTATGGAAGCTTTTCCACTTACACCATTTCCCAAATGGTCGGGTTTAAAATGACAGTTGTCTTACTTACAGAGGACCCTGCTAAGACAGGTCGAAATGTACCGTTTTTCATTCATAGAGGTGTTCGCGACCTGTCCAGACCGATATTCAAATGTCTTACTTATACAGGCTATTGAACTACAAAGGCCCAATTATAGAGGTAGAAATCTAAGAAATGCATTCTCATTTAAAGGCTTAATTATTCCCAGCAACAGATATAATTCAATGCAAAATAGTCGGCCATCCAGGGCCCACTTAACCAGGTTACACTGTATATGCCTCTGACTTCGTAACGTCGCCACAAAGTGGCAAGGGCGGGCGACCGTCGTCGTCCGCTCTGCAGCTCGAGCGTTCCACTTGCATGAGGACGCTCACATTGCAAAGTATTCGCAAGCTGTCGCCCAGAGCGATATGCACTTTATATTATACATTTAAACATTTCTATAATTATTGCTTGCTTATTAAATAGACACCATGTTAGCGTTTAGAATTTTAACTTCAATGTATTTTGATTTGTTTAAGAATTATGTATAACAATGGTAAAAGCATGTGAAAAATAATAATCTTATAATATGGGAGATAATGTTTTCAGGTTATAATGTTAAATGTCACTGAAAGGTTAATTTTTTAAATGTTACCGAAACCTAATAAATTGGATTGATAAGATACCTTCGTTATTATCCATTTTCATGCTATACATTATCACATACTTTTAAAAACTAGTTGAAAAGAAGAAGTAGTTTTTATTTATCTCTTTTAAATCCATTATTCACTATAGTTTTAGATTACTCTCAACAATATGATAACTTTTACTATCTACATTTATAAATTTTGTTTGCTGACAATGGTCATGATTATCAACATATAATAATCAAAATATATTAGAATACTTGTCATGTTAAACATACATTTTTCGTAATTGAAGTAGCAAACGTGGAACCGTGGCTTTTTGAAAACACTTATAACTTAAGAACCTACGTACGTAAACCCGCAATGTGAAATTTTAAAATTGTTCCTTTAGTTCATGAACACAAAATAAAAATTGGATGAAATTTAAATTGTAAAGAGTTGTATTTGTCTTCAAATAAAACGTTCCATTACTATGCCAAGATATTTTATTTCATTCCTTTAATTGTAACCTTTTATGTACCTCAGTGACAGTGGTTGCTTCTAAATTAGCTATATGATCAATTACTACCTGAGCAGCATCTTTAATATCGTTGTATTGATGAAGCAGCTTCACTTGGACATATTTTTTCTCACTGAGCATTTGATCAAGGGCTTTTTCCGCCTCAATCAGTTTGTTGTAATTTTCTTTCAAGCTTCCGGACATTGCTCAAGTAATTGGTCCTGTTGAATAATAATTATTGTTCTTGTCAAATAAAATAAAAATTTGGTTTTTTATTGTGTTACAATAATGATTGATCTTTCCATCGGCAGATAACTTTTATTCGAGAAATAAAATTGAAATTTGACCAGGTTTTGTAAGAAGTTATTTCTTACAAAACCTGGTCAAATTTCAATTTTATTGTCAGTTTCAAAATTATTCCTTGATTAACCTTTTGAACGCCAGAGTATAAACGTATCGCCGTACCCCTGACGCCAGGCCACTTTTCTGTCAAATGACCTTCATAAAAAATAGGGATTCCAAAACTTATATCGATATACAACTGAGTTTTTATTTTCGTCTTTAATTTTCTAATAAACCGTACTCACGACACTGAAATTTTATTTAACCTGCCACTATATTCCAATATAGTAATCTTTACACAGCATTTAACAGAGACTATCAATGAAAAAGCAGATATTAGAAAACTAAAAAAATATATTTATTACAATATGGTTACAACACTATTCAACATGACTTGTCATGGTATTGTGACAATGGCGTTGCTTGCCAGTCAATTTTATGAAATTCTCGCATCGAATTAGGGATGTAGCAGTGTACACGTTGGTTATCGATTCTAATAAGTATTCTTTTCTAATATAATACCTATCCATATCTAAAATACGCAAGGATTTTAATGTAGTAATAAAAAAAAATTGAAATCAGTATTTTAATTATTGTTTTTTTTTACATGTAAAAAATACGCAGAAATAATTTAAAAATCAACAGTTACATATACCTAATAATTATTATTACGAATCAGTCTTAAAATATCACAAATCTTTAACAAAATGTACCTAATAATATACTAGGAAGAACATCAGTTTAGTACCTAATAATAATAATATCTATTTTGGGTTCAAAATTAAAATCACAAAATTCTATAAAGCTTTTTATTTTTCCTTATAATTATTATCAGAAAGCAAAAGTTATTATAGTTCTAAACTTTATGTCCGCTGTTTGTAAACGACAATCTATGTACCTATATACTTCGGAGCGGCCATATCGGCCTGGCCACGACTCCGGTCTAAGCCAAAGCGGTAAAGTGTGTCGAATAATAATAAGTACACTAACTGGTTCCGTCTTAGTAGTATATTTAAAATTAATCATTTTTTAATTAGGTTAGCTTACATATTAGGTGCATACTATGATTACTACCTTTATTAATGCATACCTAAATAAATACCTATGTAGACAGTGTGCGCTGGTCTAGGTACGACATTTTACTCATTCGTAAGAGTTATATAAAAAAAAACAAGAACAATAAGGTCAGATAATATTTTCAACGATTGATTCATATCATAAGTAAATCTAATAAAAGAGAAAATATTTCAGGTGCTTATCAAAGCCTGTATCGTTCTTCTATAATAGTGTGAGTTATTTTTTGAAAAAAATTCGTTTAAGAAATTACTGACCTGTTTTTGTCCCTAATAAATAAATTAAAATGTTGATATAACATTTTTAATCATAGTTTTTAAAATAATTCACCTCTAAATCATCTTCTTGTATTGATTCCGCTTCCGAGAACTCTTCGCCATCTCAAACTCCTTCTAATATTCGAAGAAGTTCTTCGGTAGTCATTACACTCATGATCGCGGTTTATACTATAACTAACTTACACGATATTTTAATAATAAATAAATACAAAAAAAAAATTAAAGCACTTCACTAAACTTAATCGCCTGCGCTTACGACGTCACCGCTGTGTCATACATTTATGACTATGGCGTACAAGGGACTGATAATATTGGT
This sequence comes from Apamea monoglypha, assembly GCA_911387795.2. Classification (NCBI taxonomy): domain Eukaryota; kingdom Metazoa; phylum Arthropoda; class Insecta; order Lepidoptera; family Noctuidae; genus Apamea; species Apamea monoglypha. The sequence continues at coordinate 11,893,875 of OU426918.1, forward strand.
TTGTGCTAGGGATGCGCAAGAGATGAGTTTAACAAGTGTCGATAATAGACATTTGCATATTTTATTTTTGATTGTGTAGCTAGAGGCACGGCAGTATAAGGCTAAGTAGTTTTAAAAATACGTTTTATTTCTCCTGATACCAACTTATACACAAATAATATACTCTGGACCAAAATTTCATATTCATCTTCTTAAGTTTTTATTGATTTTACAATCATATGTCACAACACTAGCTGTCACATATAGCGGACTACGGCGTGTGGGGGACTCCTTTTATACGCGTTTAACATCTACTTTTAAAACAACAAATTTCTCGATATTGGTGGTTTATTTATATTAGTTTCATGCAATACAATATAGACAGAAGCTTAAACTTTTAAATTATATAAATAAAAACACACAAAAGTAATGATTAAATAGTTTATTTCATAATATGGTGCGACGTGTATTTTGTCATCTATTTGTGACGTTGGCGTTCAGGGTAAGATTTCGTTTGTCACGTATATGTGACAATGGCGTTCAAAAGGTTAAAGTCGTCAGATGATGAAAAGTCAGCCCTAGGAGGAATAATTTTCAAAGGAGTTACAAGAACAGCCAAAACATTTTAATTTCAAGAACTGTTGCTGGGTGCAACTGAATTTGAGTTAGTTCTTCCAAAATAATCGGAGATTGTGAATTTAGGTTCAATTAGTTACTACCCTCAAGAGTTTAATTGTGACTTCGCTCGGATGACGAAAGCGCGCGGTAATAAAGCGTCGTTGGCGAGAGCGGTAACAGCGCGGGGTCGGGACCCCCGCTCGGGTCTCAAGTTAATTCTTGTGGGTTGTAACGTTGAATGCCACAACCTTCAGGTCCATATTCCTAGTCCTAAAGCCGCATAGGCATTCATTGGAAACAGTTGCCCCCAACATCAAAATGATGCTTTCTTTTGATTACCATGAACACTTTTCTTTGCCAGCAATACTGCAATATTCTATTTTGCCCGCAAAACATAAATACGTTGCTGAAACAAAAGTAGCGCAACATTGGTGCGGGAATATGATCGTATCTTGCTGGAAATATGTTTCACAAGTCTGCAACAAAAGCAAAAAAATGCAATGCTGAAAGAGTTTTCCACCTTTCTTTTTTATACCATGTACGAGCCCGAGGCCTCGTAACCTAAAGCACATCTATCTGGCCCCCACAAAGCACGGAGACGCCTCGGCAGCCGCGCCTCCCGTATTATTATTATATTCTTTGAGCCGCGCTAGAGGCGGCATTGTCAATATTTTCCGTACAAATAAAAGTGTCATCGTTCAGTCGCAGTACTACTAATGACCGATGGTCCGTGAGCACAGACTACAAGATAATTCCGTGAGCGTGACAGAAGTCGTGCTCTCAACGCACATACGACTTTTTATCAGTACTGCTGTCTATAATGCTGCCCGCTGGCGCAGGGATTCCGTACCCTCTGTCTGGCCCCAATAGTTTATCTATACATATATGGGTTCACGATAAAAAAAACGTTAGGTCCTCTATAAGAATTTAAATACGGAACTATTTTCACTTCCTTCCGCCAGGGGTCTAAATAAAATAAAAGGTTTTGGAAAGGGTAGTAGGTAAAAAAAAAAGTATGTACTGAAAAAAATTTTTATTCAAGTTCATTAATGTCAACTGGTTCACTGACACCCATAGCACAAGCTAGCATACTATTTATATGTCTGCCTTCTTCAGCTTTAAACACATATCCACTGGATTTATCAACTAATTTTCTAACATTTAGTAAACTCTCTGCTTTACATAAATCAACCAATTGAAAAGTAACTAAACTATAATCTTCAATTATAGAAACAAAAGCACTGTTTAATTTCTTATATTTACTGGTAAATGCATCAGTGTCTAGACTGTCCAGCAAATAATTCAAATCAAGCACTTCAGTGTAGAAATCTATTCCAAACTGCAATTTATCCATATGTTTTTTTAATAAATCTGCTTTTGTTAATAAATTGATATGGGGTAATCCAATTTTTAACATAGCACTAAGTGATAACATTAGAGCTGCAATAAATTTTCCAGCATCAGAACAATGGTGTGAATCCACCAAATGTACAACACATAGTTGTATGTTCCCTTTATTGGCAAGTTCAGAAAATATGTTGCTCAAACTTTTATGATGACAATACAGTTCTACCTGTCCCGGCAAATCAAATATAAAGTTTGTGTAGTTGTCACCTTGGATTTGATTCAGCAGCCAATCAATGTTTTTTTCTAAAAACTCCATACAGTACAGCAGGGCCCCATTAGGACCAAGATTGTGTTGATCCATTACTTCCTCAAGAGCAATTAATTTTCTGATGTCAATATCTGGTTTGTAAGACATTAGATCATTAGCTGGATCTAAATTAACGACTACAACATTTCTTCCCAATTTCCGCAACAGTTCTGACATTTTGCAACAGTATGTTGTTTTTCCTGCACCTGGAGGTCCCAAAACCAGTTGACCATAATATTTTTGTACAGACTTAAATCTTTTTGCACTTATTGCAGCCATCTTAAGATTCTGCTGCTTTGCTTCTTATATCTAATATGATGTCCTTACAGGCTTTGACAGTTTCAATGTCATACGATTTAAGGTTTATAAAAATGCAAAGTGGCTTTGTAATTTTAATTGCTTCTGCCAAGTATCTCGCTGCAACTTGCTGCTCTTCTCCTGTAGCACCAAAAATAACTTTTGTTGTATAAATGTCATTAGTACCTAAAGGACTATGAACTTGATCTTTATGTATCATTAACATGCTTCCAATCTTCTGATACTGAGATACAATAAGCATTATTTTATCAGAATACTCTGCATAGACTATTTCTGTAGGAACATCATCAATATCTGCAGCTATGGATTTGAACAGCTGCTGTTCACTTTCATTTGGTATATGTTTAATAGTTAAACTTTTCATAATATCTAGAAGTTCCATATTCACAGATATCTAAAATAGAAAAGTAAATTGAATCTCTGTTATTTTATGTACTAAAGTACAATACAAAAATAAGTGATTAGTTTCAAGGTTTTAAGAATAGGATGCCATTATGTATATTTTTTTATTACAATCTAAATGAACATGGCCCACTTAATTATTTTTATAATCCTGAAAAAATGAATTGAAGCAATATTGAGCATGGTTCTTAATGTAAAAGAATGTTAGTTATTTACATAAATATTTATTGAACACAATGATTGCATTTTCTAGTATTCATTACAAGTTTTCCAACTACTCCAAACATTTCGACGATCCTATCGAGATAATTCCTACTTACGTAACACTAGAAAGTCCAAGTCACAAAAAAACTGGCAAGGTGTGTGACATGTACATATAGGAAATAGTATGCGATTCTGAACATCCTGGGTGTTTGAGCACAACCTATTAGCTCTCTAGTCAATGATAATATAATTACCAAATATGAAAATAAACAAACAAACGTTTTTCCACTCGTAGTAAAACCATTAATAAAAAATAAATACCTCCAACAGTACCAAAAATACCTACTGTATACGGTATAATTCAATATGTATTCGCTTTATGAGTCCTTTAATACCTACCCACGTCAAGTAGATAGATAGGTACGACTCATATAGCGCTGAATAAAGTAGGAAACATTATTTACCCAGACAACTGAAGTAATTTGAATACCAGTATATCACCTTAGGCAACTTCACAAAAACACTAATATCTTAATAATTTAAGAAAACAGTTATCTTTTATTTCGTACGGTTTTGAAATCACTAAGATTATTTGTTTGCACATTTACGTACCTTTCAAGTACTTCTACTATGTAGATTTTACTTTCTGATGTATTCTTCTGATCGTGTCTAATAACTCGCTGGTAACAATAAATGTTAGTTATTAATATTCTTTTAATAAATGACGCCTGCAGATTATCTACAAAATGTGCAACAAAAGTTTTGCAGGTTGACAGTGACACTCACACTTGACTTGACTCTTGACAGCATAGACTTGACAGGTCGTCTAATTCGGATCGTCATCCACTATATCGTCTGCGATCAAATCAGTCGAATTAACAGAATGAATGAAATATACAACAAATAAGCAGAGTGAAAAGTATCATAATATGTTGGGGCTTTTTACCCGACTGCGGCGAAAGTCTGATAGCCAGTCCAAAGGGTACCGTCTTCTAACTGGATTCATCATCAACTATGTTGGGGCCGGCTTCCAGTCTAACCGTATGCAGCTGAATACCAGTATTTTATATGAAGCGACTGTCTATCTGCCCTCCACAACCCAGTTACTGAGTAATACGACGCCCTTAATTAGTAAAACTGGTTGTCAGACTTTCGGGCTTCTGACTACCCGTCAAAGATCTACAAATGATAGCCGGGACTATCGGTCTAACATGCTTTCCGAGGCATGGAGCGGTCTCAGTATGTAATGGATGGTCAGCCATCCACGAACCGGCCTTGAACGGGCCGGAAGAAAGACTGGAAGCCGACCCGATTCTACGACAACTAAACTAGGACGACTCGGACCCCGACAACTAACCCCGATCTAAGTGACGTTCCTATTTAAGTCAATATAGAGATGGGCTTAAACGTTAAAAAAAAATAACACTGCTAAATGCTAATGCTAAAAATAATTAACAGTTAAAATTAGCAGTTATTTTCAGCAACTGTTAAATTTTGGTCACAGACGTATAAAGAGTGAGTTTATACGTCATTAATTCTCATTTCCTTCATACTTTTCACAGGCTTATTTTTAGCAACTGTTAAATTTAGTCACAGACAGATTTTTATCACCTAATTAATTCTCATTTCCTTCATACTTTTCACAGGCTTAGGACAAAGCTTAGATAAAGCGAGACAAATATATCCACGGGGAGCAAATCCTCGGCGTGCCCTCGTTTCGGACGCCATATTATCAAAACAAACAGCCAATCACAGACGAAGGCTCAAGGCTGATACCAGATATTATTTTGTTGTGACTGTTATATTTAACAGCTATCTCAGAACTTATTTAACAGGTGTTGACACTAAAAAAATTTAGCAGTGTTAATTTAGCAGCTTATTAATTTTAGACCCATCTCTAGTCAATAGTTTTTGAAATATTTTCGGTTAGAACCGCAGAATTAACATGGCTTTTCAGTGTTTTTGTCCGCGCTTGTAGCTTTACGCTCTTTGTAAGCCATAAAAAAATTACGTAATTTTTCTTTATCAATAAGAATTTGAGGTTTTGAATTAAATTTTACTCTGTAGCTTGAGGGCCTCGTATCATTCATACAGCTGATATGACGGTAGCTATAACGCCCCAGGCTCCTGAGATCACTTCACTGTGCACTTTGCAGAAAGAAAAATGGCGGAAGTTCGGTACTTGTCAGTGGAGCAAAATAGAGGCGCGAATGAACCAAAATGACCAAAGACAAAATCAGTGTTACTATATCCTATCCTATCCTACTAATATTATAAACGCGAAAGTTTGTATGGATGGATGGATGTTTGTTACTCTTTCACGCCAAAACTACTGAACGGATTTGGATAAAATTTGGCACACAAATAAGTAGTTTATAACCAGGGTTAACACATCGGATACGTTTTATCCCTACATTCCCACGGGATCGAAACTTATGCGGGTGAAACCGCGGGGCGCAACTAGTTAAACATAATTAAAACAAGACTTTTTGGGTTTCTGTACCCAAAGGGTGCCAACAGGACCCTATTACAAAGGTTCCGCTGTCAGTCCGCCCGTGGTCACAGGGCTGTATCTATTGAACCGTAAAAGGCAGGCAATTGAAATTTTCACAGAGTGTACTACTATATATTACCGCTTTAACAACAAATCATAAAAATTAAATGAATGAAAGGGTGTCTCCAAAGAAGAAACATGTTTTTTTTAAATATGTCGTGTTAAATATTGTGTGGTGGTATAGAACCCGTCATGCGTGAGTTCGGTTGTAAGGCTCTGGCCAAACTGAAAAGTATCCTGCGCGGGACGCAGAACAAAATTCCCTCACACCGAATGTGTCAACTAACTTGTATGGAGGTGTTCAAATTCGCGCAAATAGTCTCGTGACTTCCGAATCATTAAATCAATAAATGCGCGTAGTCGCATCCCGCGTCGATTGTCATAATGTGGCTATAGCTTTTGGATTTTATACTTACATACAAATAGATAAAACCATTTTATATTTATGGACAAGACAAAGTGAACACAGTCAACACCTTTGAAGTTTTTTATGTAAAATTACCGTGAACTATTTTATTTCGACGAATTAGAGGCGCTGTAAAAGTCTTCCTTTTGCGTGCGATTGACCCACGTTGACTGTACTGGACTAAATGTAATACATCGATTAGTATATAGTACATACTAATTCCATGAATTCGATACAGTCTGGCAGCCCTGAACTTTACTGCGGCCATTTTAATTCTCTCATAGTCTGGTAACATTATCTAGGCTGCCTGACAGTTTTGTTTTCTCTTGGCTTGTCAAATTGTGACAAGATGGTACTGTTTAATTTTTATATTTTCTATCTAAATTAATCTTGTAAATTAGAAAACATTTCAGTCTATATTTGAAATAATAACTTGTGTATTAACGATGTAGAATTAAAATTACGCATATTAGTGATTTTCTGATGGGTTTTCAATCATAACCTGTAAATGTTGATTTCAGACGAAGGGTACTTCGAGCTTTGGTAAGCGTCGTAACAAGACACACACCTTGTGTAGAAGGTGTGGCAGATCATCGTACCACATCCAAAAATCTAAATGTGCACAGTGCGGATACCCCGCAGCTAAGCTGCGTTCCTGTAAGTATACATACCGGCCTTATTCAGTTCTAGTGTTGTGTTTTTGGTTATAGGTTATTACATCGTTGAAATAGATTCTGTAACTTACACTCGTGGTAATAACCTCAGATTCTATTTTCATTGATTTTGGTAATTGTGAATATTGTTATTGTACCCACACGTATGCCTGCTGTCTCTGTGGCTCTTATCTGACAGTAATTACAACTGCAACCAAAACGTATAATTTCTCTAGTAATATTCAATATGTTCATACATATATTTTGTAGAGCTAGGGTCTCCTAATTGTTGAACTCCTTTATCGGGTCTCCTTGATGAACGCCTTTGTCACTATGACCTGCATAGAACTTAAAGCATTGCAGCACTTCTGAAGTCCTAATTAATAGTAAACAATTTAATTAAAACATACACTCCCAAGTCATTCTGAGAAATCAGTTACTTTAATAATAATAAAAGTAATCATTCTGTTAATAATAAAAGTAATCAAGAATAACCTACTATACCAAATAACTGACTCTAGGTGACTAGACAACCAAACCAAAATTTATGCACAATAATATAATATTAACGGTGTCATGTACGGACACATGCAAACATGAAATTCTCTTCTAACATTTGTATTTGGGCAGAGAATCCTACTCTGACTGAAGAGATATTTCATTATGTATAATGTAGGTCACTAAGTTGAAATTTGATTTTGATAAATGTCTCATTAACGTTTGTTTGATCATGTGAATTCTTACATTTATTCCAAATTCTGTTTAGTCCTCTTAGACTGCCTGTCCACTAGTGAGGAGAAGTGCAGAGTGAGACCAAGCAAAGCCACCAGCTACAGAACATTTAATTTTAATAACTCAAGCCGAGTCTACATGCTATGCCACACTAAAGTGCACTGCTCCCTAATTCTTCCCTACACTCCAAGGACAGGCAGCCTTAACTTTGTTTCAGAGAATTCAATGAATCTGTTCTCATTGATTCGGCTTCAAATTATCAGAGAAAAATGGCCAAAAGAAAGTTCTAAAATGAATACTTGTCACAAAATTGTGTTTTTTACAGACCACTGGTCAGTGAAGGCTAAGCGCAGGAAGACCACAGGAACTGGCCGCATGCGTCACCTGAAGATTGTGAGGAGGCGTTTCCGCAATGGCTTCAAGGAGGGCAAACCCACACCCAAGAAAGCTGTAGCCTCGTCGTAAACTTAGTGCTAAACTAATAAAAAAAAACACATCAATTTCCATCTTTTATTTATTAACAATATTCAACTTCCATGTCACCTCAATAGCTGTACACACATAAGACTGTAAGCACCACAGACAAGGCTGTAGCCAGAAATTCAATGGGGGGTCGAGCTCGGAACAGAGACAATAAATGACAACTTTATTTTAAAACCAGCCATGGGGTGCTCTCGCATGGCTTGTTTTAATAAAATGGGTTTTCGCATCGGCAAGTATGAAAAAATTCTAAACAAACAAGCCCTTTAGGGGATGACTTTACAAAAAGCTTTCTGAAGTGCTAACTTTCGTTTTATTTAGATTTATGGAACTAGTGCAAAATTTCTAAAACCAGCGGTGTTTGTGCCCCGGAGGACACGGTGGAGGTTTGCCCGGCTTGGGCGGAGCACAGCTGTGTCCTCGTGGCGGCGATCTCTCGCGTCCAGCCCTGGTCCAGGCCATGGTACGGAGCGAGAGTGCATGGGAGTGTGCGTACGCGCAGCGGAATGTTGTTGAATTTAAAGATTTTAATTATGCAGATATTTAGTGTATGACGTCGTATAATTGTGTATGGTAAAAAAAAATTTGTGCACGCAACCATTGTGGAGAAATTCACCAAAAACTGATTCCGCTGGGCGAACGTTGTCCTGGCGGAACTTTTTTTAATCCATAGACTTTAGAAGAAAAGAGATGTGTCCAAAAATTAGTGTGTATTTGTGTGTAATTGTGTATGTATGAATAAAACTAGTGCATGCATAAACTTCGGAGAAATTCAAGTTTCCGCTACGCGAACGTTTCGCCATTAGCTAGTTTTCATATAAAGCGCTTACATAGAGAACTGTAGATTTTTACATACGTTGTTTTGAATTTGTTTATATTTGTTTAAAAAACAGATTTAGAAAAAATCGTAGGGCTTAAAAGATAAAAATATAAACGTAAAATACGCTTATTAGGTCTTAGTTCTTAAAGTATGCACTTTGGGGTCTAGATTTTCACGTTTATACAAACCTTGTAAGTGTCTGCAACATGTTGCCAAGTATCAATGATGTTCCGTTAGTAACTAAAGAGTTATAGGACAAATTTACCATGAACAGATCACTGTTTACAAAGCAGTCAAATATCACGACGTTCTGAAGGAATTGCATGGTAATATGTATGTCAATAATTAGTGTATTCATTCAACTATTCTTATGCAAAATTTCATGTCATTAAATTCAGTAATTAAAGAAAAACAATTATAATACTGACGAAGCATCGAAAACCTACATAACCCGACCAAGTTCGGATGGCTACAAAAAAGCGGCCGTGCAATATATTTAGGTAACATCCCAAAATTTACAGTATAATACCGGTATTGAATTGGTATAGGTGATAACACAATTGTTGTTTCGATATAATTTATAGGTCATTTATTTTTGTACACCTACTTTTTTAAATGTATTTGACTATGACAGAAAGTAGGTACTATTTACGTAGGTACTTTATTTAAGTATGCGCTTGAGACTTGAGATATAATCTAAATATATTATTTAAGACAAATAAAATTCATACAGCTAATTTCTATTGAAGATTTCACGGATCAGGATTCTAACTATAGACCCCTTAGGGAAATTAAATATTTACCACATGTAAGTATGTACTACTGTTTAGGTAAATATTTATCATATTGTAGCTTATTACACTATTTAACCAATAGACTAGGCATGCACGAGCGTTCCCCTTTGCAACTTTAGTGGATCAAACAATCTAATAACTTAAAAAACTACTTCTTGAATCGAATTTTTTTTCTTATGTATGTGAGCGTGTTCCCCCGCACCCCACCAAAATATGAATGCAATTGTTTTATTTTTTCCTAACGCTTGTGTACGCAACTGTACCATATTAATAAATACTATATTGGAAGGTTAAGAACGTTTCTTAGATATATGGCACGGCCGCTTTTTGGTAGCCATCCGAACTTGGTCGGGTTATGTAGGTTTTCGATGCTTCGTCAGTATTATAATTGTTTTTCTTTAATTACTGAATTTAATGACATGAAATTTTGCATAAGAATAGTTGAATGAATACACTAATTATTGACATACATATTACCATGCAATTCCTTCAGAACGTCGTGATATTTGACTGCTTTGTAAACAGTGATCTGTTCATGGTAAATTTGTCCTATAACTCTTTAGTTACTAACGGAACATCATTGATACTTGGCAACATGTTGCAGACACTTACAAGGTTTGTATAAACGTGAAAATCTAGACCCCAAAGTGCATACTTTAAGAACTAAGACCTAATAAGCGTATTTTACGTTTATATTTTTATCTTTTAAGCCCTACGATTTTTTCTAAATCTGTTTTTTAAACAAATATAAACAAATTCAAAACAACGTATGTAAAAATCTACAGTTCTCTATGTAAGCGCTTTATATGAAAACTAGCTAATGGCGAAACGTTCGCGTAGCGGAAACTTGAATTTCTCCGAAGTTTATGCATGCACTAGTTTTATTCATACATACACAATTACACACAAATACACACTAATTTTTGGACACATCTCTTTTCTTCTAAAGTCTATGGATTAAAAAAAGTTCCGCCAGGACAACGTTCGCCCAGCGGAATCAGTTTTTGGTGAATTTCTCCACAATGGTTGCGTGCACAAATTTTTTTTTACTATACACAATTTTATACGACGTCATACACTAAATATCTGCATAATTAAAATCTTTAAATTCAACAACATTCCGCTGCGCGTACGCACACTGCATGGGAAGCCGTCACCTCTTGTGAAGCAGTAATGCTCGCAAAAGAGGAGGCGGAGCGCGTGAGAGAGAGGCAATCTCTGCGCCCTCACGTCCCTAGTCGCCGCAGGAGACGCCCTGGACGTCGGGAGTCAACAGCCGACTCCCGGCGGCTCCGCGGGCTTGCGGGCGGCGAGCAGTGGGCAGACATGATGATTTCGATGATTTTGATTTATATTTTTTGTTTTTGATTTGTTCGTTTGTGTTCGTGTTATCGTTTCACGAATTTTATTTTTTATTAACAATTTCAGGTTGTGGACAACCTGAAATTGTTATTGTTAAAATTAATAAATACCTAACAATCTACCTAATGAAAATATGAAAAATAACGTAAGAAAAAAGGTATCAAGCTACAGGCGCGGTTAATTCTCAAGCTCTTGCATTCGTTTACTCAGTAAAATCATACAGAAATGTAACCTATCCAAATTAGGATACTCTAACTTTCATGCTCGCTCTTGCATTGCTACACCTATCCAAGTCACGATTTTCCAGTTTTTCAGCTCGCTTCGCTCATATGCGAAAAACCCAAAAGTGGGAACTTTGAGCCCCCCCCCCCCCACTCCGGTTCACCTCCTAGACGTCAGGACTTAGTACCTATGTTGATTCCCTAAGCACCCTGAACAAGTTTTTGAAGGAATCGGTTAGGTCCCTGCTCAGGCACTCTACACCTGGGCCATTCGTTGACTGAACTAAATCTCTTTTACTAGTCGTGTAAAAAGACTCCCAATTTTTTTGATACAGGGCCCCTTAATGTTTTGTTACGATACTGACCATCGGGCCACGACTTGTAAATTAGGTATATTGACTTAAGAAAAAGGAAGAGGAAGGTTAGGGTTGGAGTGTGAAAAAATACCTAGGTACCTACTGAGATGATGGCTGATAAGATTGTTGAAAGAAGACATGCTTTGCGGACTCCCCGAATACATTGGGATAAGGGTAGTTGGATGATGTAGATTAGACTCCACTATGATTTCTTAGTACTTACCTACCTATAAAATTATCTTGGCTGGCCCTGGCATTTAGCTACCCGGTATCTTATAGTACTCTTTGCATTTAGCAGCGACAGCCGCCACGCGCTGTTTGCAAATGAAAATTTCAAAAATAGTTAATTCAGTACCATAGTCTCTCCTAACGTTCGTTTTGAGACAATTATTGAGGAGTTGACTATTTGCATCAGGCTCACTGCCAAATGTATAGGTTTACTTCGACTTTTTATTGCTATTACTGCATCTAGAAATTGATAATTAGCAAAATTCAATACGTAGAATATGTGCATATTTGCGTTCGATGCAATTATGCGTTTTCGCTGAGTGTTCAATTGAAACTCGAACGTATTCCTTGCTGAGAGCAAGAAAAAATTCGGAATGAAACCTAACACTATCTCTGCGCCCTCACGCCCCTAGTCGCCGCAGGAGACGTCCTGGAGTCACCAGCCGACTCCCGGCCACCGTAGGCGCGGGCGTTGTGCTCCACGCGCGCCTCAAAGAGATGTCAGCACGAACTGACGGGGTCCGCTAGGGCCGATGCCTGCCAGGGCCGCGGGTTGTTCGAAAGAAATACCGTGGCCTCTGGCATAGGCAACTGAGGGAACACGGGTGGGTTTTAGTCAGTAAAAGTCTGACACGCCCTCCCGCTCCGCCCAGAGCGGGAAAAGTCATATGATGATTTCCCACCCAGAAAAAAAAAACCTAACACTACTCTATGATTGTGGTGTGAACTTATATTTCAAGTTACTACGCAACCAACAGTCGTTGAACCACTATAATATAATATCATAAAATATTTTTTTGGTTTATCGTGTTTAGGGCCCTCGCCCACGGCGACTTTTTGTAGCGATGCAGTCGCGCGTTTAGCAAACGCGCGACAGCATCACTTCTAACGCGTGTTAGTCGCATTTGCAACGCGCTACTGCATCGCGATTGTATCGATACAAACGCGCGACCGCGTCGGACGACATCGATAGAGAGAACGGAGGGGGGAGGGAGTGTGGCGCGGCGCGTGATTGGGAATCGGCATCAGTGCAACGAGCAACACAGACAGGTCCAGAGTGCATGCTATTGTCCGTCACAGGCGTAAAATGGAGTCATTTGACACTGAAACTTTTATTACGGCAATTCAGGAGCGTCCTGTAATATGGGACTCACGTCTTCCTGTGACTAATGTTGCCTCAACGGAGTCCATCTTGCAACTGTACTGATCCAAGGTATTTTTGTATCGTAACTGCATCGCGACCAAATCGCGTTTGCATCGCGACTGAATCTGGTCCCGTGGGCGCGGGCACACAGCTAGCGACTGCTTCGCGTCTGTATCGATGCTACGCGCGAGAGCATCGCGACTGCATCGCTACAAAAAGTCGCCCGTGGGCGAGGGCCCTTAGATAATGATACCTACCCATCACGTCTGCGGAGTTTCGCTAACCAATTTAATCTGACCTTGTATATTGTATGTATAATAAAATTCTAGTGCGGTCATAATATAATTTTCACTTCAGTAGCTCAAACATGTAGGTTTTGCTGCGTGAAATCAGTGAGCAAAATGCGATTTTGCTCACTGAGTGAGACAAAGTAACTTTTTAATTTTTTTTTCAGAAAGCCGCAAATATATATTATTCAGCCTTGGGTTAATCATACAATTCGAAACATTCACACTCTATCTCTTTCCCTCCATTAGAAAGAGAGAGAGACAGAGACCAGCCCTTTCGAAGTTCGGATTTTGAATTCGACCTCAAAGACAAACACGTTCGGAATTTCGTACTAACTAAAGAAATTTTGCAAAAAGAAAATTATGTCTTTTAATGTAATTTATTGAATTTTTAACTTATTGTTGTATTTAAACGAAAATAAGTATTTACTGCAAATAAAACTGACATTTAACTTGTAAATATTTATTTGTAGTTTCAATAAATGTTAGGTACAGACGCCAGCAGGTCAAGCTACCCGAAACTGTCAAATTTTCCCAATCAACCTTGAACCGTAATGCTATGGCGATAAAGTTGAAAATCTATTGAAGAAATTTGACAGATTGTAGTAGCTTGATGTGCTGGCGTCTGTACGTAATATATTTTGAATAATAAAATATCATGGGTGCTATTTCCGAACACGCCTTAATTTAAATAAAAGAGCGGGAATAAAATTTGTAGAATTGCAGTAATTTAACTTTTAACTATTAAAATGTTCCATTTTATAGAATTGGTATCTAGCTACAATGTTAATTATTTTGATTCACAATAAATAGTTATTTCAATCTATTCCTGTTTATTATTTTATCTCCTAAAGTGTTCTCGCTGCTGAAGTGAAAAGTTATGTGTGTTACACGAGAGCAAAGTTTTTTTGCATCTCGTGCCTTTGAATCCCTCGCCACACTCAGATTCAACTTTAGAATCACTCGCTACGCTCGTGATTCAATCTTTGAATCCTTCGCTTGCTCAGGATTCAAAATCAGCACTCGCAGCAAAAACTATTGTAAGATTGGTTTTCTAATACAGCCCTAGGTGAGTTAAGGTGAGTAGATATTTGCAGTATGTACGGATTCTGCATGAGACGGTTTTTTATTATTTTTTTATAATTTTGTTAGATATTCATTAATTCCGGGGCTTTTATCAATAAGAATTTGAGGTTGTGGATATTATTTTAGTTCTGGGGCCTCTGTATTTCAGGGGCCCCGTACCTATAATTGATACGGCGGTAGCTACGTCTCTCCACTTTAGTCATTTATATTTATTAGGCTCTAGAAGTGACATTGGAACATAATATTTGACATTACCACAAACAAATCGGATTCTTCAACCCATTTTCACCCATTAAGCCCAGGAAGCTTACCTATTAAATTAATTAGTACTACTATCTACCTACCTATTAGATTACCTGCTTACCCTAGATGACAACTAAGTACCTACCTACCTACCAATTTAAGTATTAATTTTGCAAGTAGGTACCTACGTTATTAGTATTACGTACCTAATTATACTGTTATTGAATGTAGAAATGAAATGGAGTTGTGCGTGCTGTTTGGATTCCCAGTCAGGCGCAGGCCTAAGTTAATAAAGACACTGCTTTTGTAATAGAATCATCTGATGACGTAGACGCGCCAACGGTACGGGGGAGGCGCGGGCGCGCACCGTGTTGTCGTAGCCGTCATAGCATTGAGCAGGCAAGGCAACCGGTCGGGCAGTCAGTCGTTCGTTTGTCGGCAGAGCGCACTCCGTGTCGCAGCCCGTTCCAAGTGTACTCTCGACTAAACATCGCATAATCTAACCCAATATCGCTATTGGGTGATAACATTATCATGTGCTATGACGCGACGATATATTTTAAAGTTCTCTCAAGATAAGCGACAGTGTAGTGATTAAAATTATATTGTGCACGGTTAGAGAATGTGTGCGCACTGACGTTCTCGCTAAAGGAAAACTTATTACCGTTACGTAGTGCTCTTTTACTATGTCGTTATTTAAGAAGAAGGCGCCTAAATACACACCTCCTCCAGCGCCGCCGACACCCACCGAGGACCCTCACCAGCAAGCCAACGGAGTGGATAACAACAATGGATCACAGAAGTCACAGTTGGTGTTCCATTGCCAACAGGCTCACGGCAGCCCCCTTGGACTCATCTCTGGATTTTCTAACGTCAAGGAGCTTTATCAAAAGATAGCAGAATGTTACGACTTTCCACCAGACGAGGTAAGACTAATTGACTTCTAATAAGTAAGTAAATAAGTTTTTAAAACTTAATTGGAAGAGCAACATTCCTCATGAACAAGTTTCTGAGTCATTATTGGTTTGATGAATGGAATAGGTGCCTGGAAACATGGTCGGTGACTCGCACACGGAGAGATGCATATGAACTTAATCATTATCGCAAGGGTGACCTTGCCAAGCAACGAAACATGGATTTAAGTAGTTTGCTAAAGCATATCTTAATCATAAAACACGATGATTTAAATGTAGGTAGGTACACAACACAACATTACAAGTAGGTTTTGCCTTCGCGAGCATTCATGGACAGCCGCTAAGTACACTGATAAGAGCACATAACATACCATATAAGGAATGCGTCATTGATATTCAAATAAGTACTTACGCTTCTTTTTAACGTTTCACAATCAGTAGCACAACATAAACGTATCTTAAATTAGCTTTCGGTCCTCCTATCGTCTAATGAATCTATGGACCTAATAGCGCAGTGGTGGAGAGATCTAGCAAAGTGTCGTGAGTGTCGCGAATCGCAGGGTTCGATTTCCGCATCTGGGACACTTGGAGTTCTCTGAATGTTCGTGACGCAGACGGCAGAGTACACACAATGGTGGCATTGATTGTAGTATTTATTGTGGAATCATTAGTTATTGTAGGTACATAGTTATACTACTAGTCCCATAGAAATGTAACTTATATCTATGACTGCTCCCGAGGAAAATAATACCGGCCAAGTGCTTGTCGGGCCAGGCACAATGAAGAGTTCCGTACTCGGAATGATATAATATGATGATATTTAAGCACGCATGCAGAACATTGATTTTATCACCACCAAGAATAAGTTAGTATTTTGTAGTAATTTTTCAAGAAACTGAAAAACAAAGTGTTTCTTCGGTTGATAACAAAAACATCCCATACCTCGTCATAAACGATACCTCACGTTTGTGTGCTTTGAATATGTTTTTCCATCCCTCGGTTACATGTAATTATGGAGCGTGCCGCCCCTAATTATATTTTTGTAAAGTATAAACAAACCCTGTTCATTAAATTCTTACGCAATTACTTACCAAAGGAAATCAGGTAGCATCACATTAGGGAATCTTTATTGAGAAGGTTTCAACTTTTTAACTCGCCACTTTTTCCTAGAACTATTGTTTGAATAATATTATTAAACAGCGGGATGATTGCGTAACACACTAACAGTAACAATGGCTTTTATTGTGACAGTTCAACAACATTCATTGCGTTATTTACGTTGTTGAAGAGACAATTTTTTTGCACATATGAAGCAATGGATTAGCAATATCCTTCAAAATGATTCAGATTGCGATTGATAGTGTGTTACGCATATAATTAACCTCCATGCTTATATGGTGATTTAAAATTAGAATTTCAAGTTTAAATATTAAAATGATCAAATGAAAGCACTCGATTTGTAAATGGCACTACATTACTATAATAGCATCCACAGTTACGTTTTCCGATCCATTTGTTTACATTTTCATCAGATACTTTTGGAACAGACCATAGGTATAGTTAGATATTATAATATTTTACGATGTTACACTAACCCCTCTACCTAGTTCATTTCACGATGATCAATACAATTTAGACGTTAAGATGTGAAAGACAAACAAACACAATTCCACAGAATCTACCTAGTACTAGGGAACAAAGGATAAGGAAAACAAGCTTTAAGTCATCGTCAATCCTGACTAATCCTGAGTCATATGATAATATTTCTGTTTATAGCTTCAAGAATCGACATATACAATAATGATTGTAACATTAATTTGTAACGAAAACAACTACAATAGATTTAACTCGGAGGTGTGTGGGGTAATTGCGATACACACTAACAGTAGCAATTGCTTTCATTTTGACAGTTCAACAACTTTAATTGCGTTATTTACGCTGTTGAGCAAACAAACTTTTCGACCATATGATGCAATGGATTAGCAATAGGTACCTATCCTTCAAAATCTTTCATATTGTGATTAAAAGTGTGTTAATTACGCAATTAGGGTGCTGACTTCAGAAATTAGGAATCAATCATGGCAAGGATACGATTACCTACCTAAGTACCTACTCATGAATCATTCCTATGTGGTAGTTTCTTCACAGGCTCGTCATCGTCATCGCACTCGTATCGATGTCGTGTAAATGTGCTGACGAGGAGAGTTATGCAATTTTATTCAACAAAAATCAACAGTGTGTTTCACTCCTTGGCATAAAGTTACGTTTCTGAACTGATTGTCAGTCCGGAAATGTCGGACTATCATCACAAATAGCTGATGCTTTTTGTCAAATCAGGAATGAAGATATCTGGAAAAGCTTGCAGAGTAAGCAAACTGAAGCGGCAGTAGGCTGGCCATTTTTACCGAAGGACCGATGGCCAGTGGAGCAGACGAGTCCTAGAGTGGAGACCGCGTATCGGCAAGCGTACTGTGGGACGCCCCCCGCTAGGTGGACCGACGACAACCTTAAGAAGGTGGCTGGGACTTATTGGACGCGAAAGGCGGAGGACAGGATGTTGTGGCGCAGCCTGGGAGAGGCCTATGTCCAGCAGTGGACTGCGATAGCGTTGACTAAATTTAGTAGACAATAAAGATCATTGCAATAGGTGGGCACGTTTTTACAAATCCTTGTACAGACGCCAGCAGGTCAACCTACCCGAATCTGTCAAATTTTCCCTTGAACCTTAATGCTTTAGCGATGAAGTTGAAAATCTATTAAAGAAATTTGACAGATTGCAGTAGCTTGATGTGCTTGCGTCTGTACCTATCTATACTTATAATAAATCTGTAGAAGTGAAAATTCTGTACATTGAAAATATCAAAAAAATAAATGGCAGGGGGTGTTACTAGACCCAAACCGAAACCAAAATGTGATTTTAAAAAATTTTGTCTGTCTGTCTGTCTGTTTGTTCAGGCATCACGCAAAAACTACCGGTCCGATTACGATGAAACTTGGTATAATTATTCTTTAATATCCTGGGCACCACACTGGGTACTTTTTATCCCGGAAAAGTATATACAATAAAAACAAACTTAATTTTGCGGTTCGATCCCTAAATCCGATTACTGTACCAACCGCAAATAATAAGCTTGTCGTAGGTTACGTCACCCGCAATGGAAGGGGCGCTGCACACGACTAAGATACTATAATATTTTATCTTAAGATACAATATCGCAAAATACCTAAAAATTAATATCTTAGTTTTTAGGGATTTTGCTTATTTATTGAGTTAAGATTAGTTATCATCAGAAATAGGTTTATTTAGGTAGGTAGGTATTTTATTTTCTGTTATTGAGTTTATTGGTGGTAGTGGTAGTAGTGGTGGTGGTACCAAATAATCATTGAATAAACTGGCTGAATGTCCCTACCTACCTAACTACCAAATAATCATTGAATAAACTGGCTAATAGTCTTCACAAATTACCCAGTCATTCGACGTTTTCTCTGTCTCTAATTTTACTTCGTGTCAAGTCAATGTCACATTTAACTTTCATTAATATAATATGATAGTACCTGCCAGTTGTTTAGTTTTTATCAGTTATCTAGTAGGTAAATCTAAAGATCCGTTTCGAATGAATTAGTTACCTACCTTGTCCTTGATTGATAAGATTTAAACGATAATTAAATGCATTTGGAAGCATCTGTCAATCCGTAGTCCAAAAGTGATGATCAATGCTCAAAGGGAGGCACGAGCACAACCCTGCTTAAAAGTTATAAAGTGTTTCAAAGGGTTAGCTGTTTATTCGGTTACCTTATGGAGCATGTAAAATGCATGGGTAAACTCTTAGTAACACAATGGGGTATATTAAAACGATAAAATTCTAAACGAGTTAGGTACCCTTTTAGAAGGAACCTGTCTTTCTATATTTTCTAAAAGGCCCTGTCTTTGTCATGCAGAGGGACATAGGCGGAAATTATAGACCCACCAAAAACACTTCATGTAAAGTAGTTTGCAAATAATCACATAACGCTTTCACTGTAAAAAACGTAGAGCCAAGCCCTTAACTCTACAAACCTTATATCTTGGTCAAAATGTACGGTTGCAGTTCGCGGCCGTCGTCGCACAGACACTAATATGGGTGTATGGTAAGAAATTAAGTCCAGTGACTTAATTTCTTACCATACACCACACAAACACACAACATTAAAGACCAATGTCTTTTATGTTGTGTCATGCAATAGTTTAATCAATGGAATGTTCGTGCCGCACATTTGAGCTTTATCCAGGCCGAAGCTATGAGGGTTTGAAAATACGATCAAACGCTTCGAGAAAAGGTAGGTAGTGCCCCCCTGCTTTTTGTTTTAGGCTCGTCAACAATACTGCCGTGCCCCCCAGATTTGTGCAAATTCATTTGAGTCATAATTTTCTATGCACTCAAATAATTTAAGGCACATTAGACAAATGACCCAATAATGTCGTAACCATCTATCACTAATAATAGTGATCGATGGTCGTAACCTAATGATTTGCATGTAAGTCTGTCATTATAATTTCCATATTATTTAAAATCGGCTATGACGACAATACTTTCTAAGAATTCTTGTAGATAATCAATATTATGATACTGCTGATTATGTTATCTAATTATCTAGGTATTCAAATATCTTGCCGACTTGGTCCAACGACCGTTTAGTTCACGCCTTAAAGGTCAGCGGCGAAAATGGCACGGACGCTAATTTCCTGATATTTCACGGCTTGTGAAAACGCTCAAGGCTTATTGGTTATCAAGGCCTAATCGTGAGAATGAAGATAATAGAGTTTACACCATTTCAATATATACAATAAGCGGGAGCATATATGTATAGGCACTTACCTATATGTATAGTAGGTGGTTGCGTAAAGAAAAGCGTACTTACCGGACAGGCACTTATTTTTGTAGTAATTACATCTATAGAAAGTATGTTAGATTTTAAGGAGAAAGGTATGTACTTCTGTTATTTTACTAATTGGATAACTAAAACATTACAGACCAACGTAAGAGAAAAATGTTCCTTAACAATGCTTAAATATGTAAAGAACGGTAACTACAGGTGCGTTACTATGTAAGTAGACAGTAAGTGACAGGAAAACAATGTGAAATATCCTTCTATCTAATCTTAGACATCACCAATTCATCATATCAGTCGCCCGCGAGGCGCCTAGGTAGGTATATGTTTAACATAGGACTAAAACTAACAAAAACTTTAAACTTAGCTAAATGTTATATTCGTACGAGTAGGTTCATGGCCTTACTAAAACAATGGTTAACGGCTGCTGCTTGAACATAGATTATGAATATATAATTTTCCAGAAAAATGTTCTGTTTTAACGATTGGTACTTACAACACGTGAAATGTTTAGTAAAGATAAATCTGTGTAACTATGTAGGTAAGCATGAAAATGTCACAGTGTGCGGATGTACGCACGGCTGAGCAGCCAGGAAGTGGATCAGCCCAGGGGCGCAGTCTCTCGTTGATGTAAACGCGGCAAGTGACTGCAGACACGCTTCGCCGCCGTATGTGTGCTGTGTGATGGCCTACTACACGTGGGTCAAGGACCGGAGCGCGGTCATACCTGCAACGCATGCCTTGTCATGCAAGCATTTCGCACTTACACTGTCGCAATTCAATCAATACTGCGTTTTACTAATATTATGTTAAACAAATATTATTTAACGTTAACTGACACTGCCGGCTTTAAAGCCGAAACACAGTTTACCACTCAATGTGCTATATTATCTACAATCTGATAAGAGCTTCCTGATTATCAGCATAGGTACACATTCGATACTTAGTTAATTGAATAAACTTCAATCGAGGAATATAATCGCATAATAAATCGGGAGATGTTCGTCTTTAAAACCGAATCAATACATTGCAATATTAAATATTTATTGGATTATTACTAAATATTTAATGATATTTAGAACGAAATATAATCAGTGACAACAAGGCCCTATAAAGAATGTTGAATGCCACAAATCCAAGGTATTAGTTAGATATTAATACGCACGAAAGAAAAATAGCTTTTAGTCACGCACCAAAGTTAGGCGTGGTTAATTAGGTTAGTGGTAGATATTGTAATATTACCAATAACAATATTACCAAAACAGTGAAAGTACCATTATAGCTAACAGTGTTTTTCCTTGGTTTCAGATTCTCTTTTGCACGCTGAATACTCACAAAGTGGATATGAAGAAACTCCTAGGCGGACAAATAGGATTAGAAGATTTCATATTTGCACATAGAAAAGGACGTCCTAAAGAAATAGAAATAGTTAAAACTGAAGATGCTTTGGGGTTAACGATTACAGATAACGGTGCTGGATACGCTTTTATAAAGAGGATAAAGGAGGGCTCTATTGTAGCGAAAATACCACACATCGAGGTACGTAAATGTTTTAGTACATCAGTTAATTTAACATTATTTACCAAGTCTATATTAGTTTCCATTAAAATACTTAAACATCAGTATTTTTGATATAATGCCTTCTATGAACAAACGTGGACCAAAATCTAGGGACCTTAAAGATTAGGTACTTTATTCATTGGGTTTTATAAATAAAGGTCACATTCAGTAATATACCTAATCAGGAAACACTGGAATGCGATTAGTACAATAAATCTATAAATTCTTATCTTTTACATAGCTAATCATAATTTTTTGACGGTCAATTACCAAGTGTCTAGCTATGTTACATCATAGAAATATTATAAAAAAATAACTTCTCCAATTCAATATTTAAATACGAGTATAATAGATTACTTCCTAATTCATATGCCGCGTCGATCGTCTTCACTTGAGAAATAGTTATTTGGGAGAAAGGGACCCGGTTTATCAAATGTCAAGGTCAGAATCACTCCCCCTTTTACCATCGCATTACCACACCCACATAATGGAATAGATATCTTGTAGGTACCGACACTAACGTAGAGAGTATACAATTACGTACAGACGCCAGCAGGTCAAGCTACCCGAAACTGTCAAATTTTCCCAATCAACCTTGAACCTTAATGATTTAGAGATAAAGTTGAAAATCTATTAAAGAAATTTGACAGATTGTAGTAACTTGATGTGCTGGCGTCCGTACAATCCCGTTTAAGAGTTAAGTCGTACAAACGGTTAGCCTTTCATTCGGTTACCCTTATCAAGCATGTAACCTCTTGAATGTCTTAATCCTTTGTAACCGCATGAAGCGGGATTTAAGCGCCCAATTATAACGATAACACTTTGAATTGCCTTATTATATTGGTAACTGATTGAACAACTAACCTATTGACACCCTTAAAAATCCTTTCGAAGAATAGGGTTTTTCGTTCATGGTATAAGGGTTCTTTAATGAGTTGAGTTTCACGAGCAGTAACAGTGTTTAGTTTGAAGTTCATATAAGATAAGTCGCAGTGTACCTAGCCAAATACCACGAAGAGATACAATACAAGCGACAACAAAATTACAGTTGGATTGTCATTTGTGGTGGTTTTCATCGCGGAGTAAAACAACACGAAATATCTCTTTCGAAACAGCGAAAGCCTTCGACAAAGCCTTCGCTTATAACACATAAAACGTAGGTGTAATACATGCGGCCAGTCCTTCAATCCAGACTGTCGCTTGCTCATTATTACACCCTTTTTGGTTAATCGTAGTTTAAACTTAACGTTCTCATATCCTACCAACTTATGTATTTGCTGTTTGTGTATGTGAGTTTAAATGTTTGTAAACGCACCCACGATACAGGAGTAATTCCTAGTGTGGGGCAACGTTTTTATAAACAAAAAAAAAAAATCTCGACGGAGTCCCATATGGATCCATCATTGGGCCACTTCCTTTCACGCTTCCTTTCCTGTCTTCTGGCAGCCCACTTCGACAATACCTTAACACTTTCTTGCGCTATAGCCGCAGTTTCCTTAAGCAGGTTGTTTAAGAATATATAAACCCATAAAGTGAAATGTTATAATAAGGTTTGTTAAAAATACATTACCAAATGCAATTGTTGGAGGAAATACCTACCCAGTAATTTAGATAACATGAGGATATCAGTTAGACTTTTGGCCCGGACTAATTGATAAGTGTAATGAAATATGAATACGTGAATTCATAAAGTGTTAGTATCCCGTCCCCAATTAGGTACTCGTGTATTATGCAGCTGGTACACTTTACCGTTTACTAATATAGCTGCCTTCCGTCCCGTCACTATCAACATTCGGGAAGTTAAAAATAGTTTTGTATCTGATCTGCTGGTTATGGTTTGACCGTTTTATTTTGTCATATAAAATGGTAAAATATACAGTCGTTACCACTGTCCTTTCCAAATCTATTTATCTGATAAGGTTAAAAATAATTGCAATATCTATATATTGCAATCCACTATCTCCCTCATCTCCTTAGGTAGACCTAAGGAGATGAGGGAGATAGTGGAGTCTATATGTGTAGACTATATGTGTAATAAAATGCAAGTACAAATTAGGTACTTGGTTTAAAAACCAAACAGCCAAAGCTTATCATTAAAATATACGGAGTACCTATTTTCAGTGGGCGTTATCCTGCTGCGATACGGAAGCTCGGTTTATATCGCAATATTAACTGAACGTGCGTTAGGTATCTTGCGTAATAAGAGAGATTTCATAAAGATGCTGATAGAATGTGTTTCGGAGTGTGGTCATTGGCCTTGTTAAGAAATTCAGCGGAAATGACCGATTGTAGTAATAAACTTGTTCACTTTTGATTCAGGTTGGAGACCACATTGAGAAGTTAGATGGAGAAAATATGGTCGGCAAAAGGCATTATGAAGTTGCGAAGATATTAAAAGATATTCCAAAGGGAACTACTTTTACGATTCGATTGGTAGAACCCCTGAAAAGCGGATTTGCAAGTATTGGGCCCAAGACAAGCGGTGCGAAATCTGGAAGAAAACAAAATAATTATGGTTCTGGCAAAGAAACATTGCGGTTTAAGGCCAATGGTCAGGCTACAATAGAAAATGATGTAAGTTACTTTCAACTAGTACTAAAACACTTGAACATACACGTTTCACAGCGCAACAAACGCATTAATATTGATAAAAGTCCCAGTAATCACTCTGTTTACCATTCCAATACCAGACAGACTTACATATTAGTAGATGATTTTTTTTATATACATATGTATCTATTTAATCCAATCTGTTATAGTTACCTACTGCGTTGGTCGATTCCTTTAGGTAGATTCACACCGAAATGGTAATAACGACAATTAATTAGGGTAAAAATGTATAAAACACAATAAAAGAACCACCTTGACATCTACAGAAAGGACAATTTTATTAGTTGCCAGCTTTAATAATAAAACGCTCGAGGCTAACTTGCCTAACGAACCTTGTCCAAATATTGAGAATGACTAATGTAGGCGTAGTTCTTTTAAATAAGATATCAATCAAATAACGCTTGTCTGTTAATAACGCAGTTTTTAGATTTATAGCAAGAAAGGATGTCGTCATCTTGATATCATGCTGGCGAGTGGAATCAAAGATGACGTAACTAACTAACAATAGAATTGGGATTTAATTGAAAGATAGGTAAACAATGTACCTAGATACACATATCAGAAGTAGCGTTATTCTATTTTATAGATTGCTTTCATCTCATATATTATTGACCTAGTAGGTATACGAGTATCTAACTACCTACTAGACTATAAGTGGTTTACCCAAATGTTTTTTCTTTGCTAGGTATTGTTCGTAGTCGAGTTGAGCCACACTGACAAATGCGTGCACTGACTGGACAGGCCCACTCAAATCTGTGTGGTTCATTCTTCAAAAGACCATCTCAGACTGATCTGCATGGTCCTCATATGACCTGAGCAAGATTATGTCTTGACCTTAAAAGAGACTGTGACCTCTGAGAACTCATCTAGTTTTATAAAATAAAGTTATCATTTAATAAACCACAAATTCACAATATTCATCTCGAAATGGTAAAATAAAATTGGCAGACATTTAATTACATTTTATATATTTTTCAGCATGACGACAAATCAAAAGCGGGTATCGAGAAAATCAATAGCTTATTGGAATCGTTCATGGGCATCAACGACTCCGAACTAGCATCGCAGATGTGGGATCTTGCCGAAGGGAAAGCCAACTCTATGCAACTAGCAGACGCCATCGATAATAGTGATTTACAAGAATTTGGATTTACAGACGAGTTTATAATTGAATTATGGGGTGTTATTACTGATGCTAGATCTGGTAGACTCAGCTAGAAACTGTTATAATTATTTAGATTAGGTAACAAGAATGTTTTAAATGTAGATAAAACTGTCTTCATGATAATACTATTAATATTAGACGACTCTTTGGAATAACGGTGAGCGACCTACTTTCGGGCGGCGGCATTCAACTTATTTTAAACTTACTTCTGCCGCTTCTGTTTCGATCTATGTTTGAGAATATTTTGGATTTTGGTATACTGTGGTTCTGATATTATTAGATTTATAACTCGAGTACTTTGATTCTTGATCTTTGGTTATTCTTGGAACGAAGCTACATGATTGTAACCGGTCCGTTAATAAAATAGTTGGAAGTTGCGACCAAGTAAAACCAAATAAACATACTAGACTTTTATTAGTCCCACAGACTGCAGTCTCGCTGCGCTACCCGCATCTCGGAATCACGTGGTGCATTCTTTTTAATCATTGTAATATCCGCGTTGATTATTTAAAAAAGTAAATGAGTAATGCAAACATAATTTGACGCGCATTATCACCATATGGATTTATTATTATTGATCTAATATTATAAGTCAGCATGATGTTGAAATTAAAATGTTTAGGTACAAAATTCCACGTTGAAAGCTAAGTTTTAGATGATGTATTGTGTTGAGTTATTATAATCCTAAGTCTTTGCCTACATTTAGATATAATGTTGAAGTCAATGATTCGTGTTCTAATGGTGCCCTTGATGAAATGTGTGGTTATCAGTCTGACTGAATATCTTTAAGTAAATTGAGTTAAATTACCTATTATCGTTGGGTGCAAAAGTTCTTATGTCTAAAAGTACTGTAGTCTATTTATTTATTTATGTATTGGTCTACCAACGATTGTTTACACCAGTTATGGGCATAAAAAACATGCAAAAACAGATAAACAATAGTGTACAATCACTTATAGGTAAACTCAGCATGCAAAACGAAAGTTGTACGTACGGACGCCAGCACATCAAGTTACTACAATCTGTCAAATTTCTTTAATAGATTTTCAACTTTATTGTAAAAGCATTAAGGTTCAAGGTTGATTGGGAAAATTTGACAGTTTCGGGTAGCTTGACCTGCTGGCGTCTGTACAGACGCCAGCACATCAAGCTACTACAATCTGTCAAATTTCTTTAATAGATTTTCAACTTTATCGCTAAAGCATTAAGGTTCAAGGTTCATTGGGAAAATTTGACAGTTTCGGGTAGCTTGACCTGCTGGCGTCTGTACGATAGAGAAAAAAAATAAAAGTAAAGTAGTCCACTCTAATATAGAGCATAGTACCTATATATTATTATGATTCATATTATTTAATAAGTTTTATCAGTCTGTGCTGTATATTCCTAAGAATGTTGACTAAAGAGTAATCATTCATAATTCAAGTAGAAACAAGGCAATTGTGGGTACAAAACATAGTTTAACAAAAAAGTTTGGCGTAGCCATGAGATTTTTTGAGCATTTAAATGCTTGCTTTATACAATTAGTAGAACAATAGTTGCATATTACACTAACATGGGCAATAGCTTATATTATGAAAATTCAATGTTTTAAAAATATTCAATACATGGTTTTTCGCGTTGAAACACGGTGTAGTCAGGAACATAAAATTTTTAATGCTTTGTGTGTGTATAGAGGGGCTTTTGGCTAAGTAATAACAGCCGCACGGGTCGATCGATCAGGTTAAGCTACGCTTGCCGCGGTTGGTCCATGGATGGGTGACCATTTTCACATACTGAGACCCCTCCGTGCCGTGTAGTCGAAAGTCTGACAACCAGTCTTCCAAGTCGTCAAACCAGTCAAGGGTTATCGTATTACCCAGTTACTGGGTTGTGAAGGTCAGATAGGCAGTCGCTCCATGTAAAATACTGGTATTCAGCTGCATCCGGTTACAATGGAAGCCGACCCCAGCATAGTTGGGAAAAGGCTAGGCAGATGATGATCTGTGTGTATACTTTAGTACTTACGAGTGCTACAAGAATCTTTTGGCACCTGAATGACATTGACAGGGGGGCGCTGATGGTAACCATTTGTGAAATTGTACTGACAAAACAAGATGGCGGTGTTAGTACCGGTTTTGGCCACACGCCAAACGGTACTTGTAGCGTCGCATACGATAAACACGTTTGTGTTGTAAAAAATAAAAGCTATTGCGAGGCCATGAGTGCTGCAGATTTTTGAATATAATTTATCTGCCAAAGAAAGCGGCTCATAAAGGAGCTTACTTAAAATTTTCCTGTATTATAAGTAGACACTTCAGTTATAAATACACAGTCGTATCTATTGTAATATGTATCTAGGTGCTGTCATTATAATGACTTATATTGTAATCATATCGTTATCTGCAAGTAGCGAAGATATAATGAACGAGTCATTCATTAAGTAGGTAGTTATAGAGTGAAATATAATAGTGTAGCATTAGCACTAATTTAATGGTCAGTTTAAGTGGAAATTTGAGTAAAAGAAAGAATGTTTGTTTTTCCAGAAAGAGGCATCGTACCTAGTTTTTGTCAAGGAATTTTCTTCCCAAGACATCCTAGGTGGTATTTAAGTTCTGGGTCCTAGGACCTAGATAGTCTCTTTAGAACAACTGTCCAAATGACACGCTAATCTAGGTGGTGTCATTTAGTTCACATTGTTCATCATTATTTAAAAAAACATACAATATGCGTACCTTTTTGGTAAAATATCACTGAGCTAGTTTTATTCCTTGTTAAGACGTACTTATCAACACAAAGATATTATTTCATGAAATTCAGCCCTGTGAACTTGTCACAGTCAGCCCCAAAAAGATGTATACAACGACAAGAATTTATTTCATTTTCAACAATCTTTTATCCGTTAATATGTAAACATATCGGATGCTACACATTGATACAGTGTTATGGAACACAAATACTTATCTAATTATAGACAGTCAAATGAATTTTTGGTATTGTATAAGTTAAGTACTAATATCTTTTTGAGGCTGTCTGTACCAATTTATTTGTATTATGCTGTGGTATTATTTTTTGTATTTAACAGTAGGTAGGTATCAATAGCTTAGCAAGAATAATATAATGTACCTCATCGAGAAATATGAGTAGGTACCTAGGTATTTTCATATTCAATTATTAGGAAAAGATTTCTATTGACTTTACACATACCTAATTACTTTGTTGTAAATGTGACTACTTACATAATATTATACTATAAAAATTGTATTTGTACAAAAGTTAAAAAGTTTTTTAAACTTACCTACAATATTATGTACAGTCATTAGATAGAATATATTTGTAACAGTAACCCTTAACGATTAAATGTTATTATTAATTTTTCATTCATAAAAATGTTAAGGTACACATTATTTATAGAAAATAAAAATATTTTTCTGTATTTTGATATTTTGTTTCCATTTATTTATTTATTATGAAACGTTTAAACCTGAATTTTAATTTTAAAACAAAGCAAACAGATAACCAACCGTACAGAGGGTTAGCCGGACATTCGGTTACCTTTATGCAGCTTGAGTCACATGACATATAGGAAACCGAATTAAACAAAAACGCTTGGAATAGGTTAACCTTATTATACTGGTAACCTGTTGAACGGCTCATACCTATACCCTATACCTACCCATTAAAAGGGAAATCCTATACAACACTGTCGAGGTCAAGGGTTATGGAAGGGGTCTGTTACCTCGTCCATGGGATAAGGGGGCTTATCACCCTGGTCTTATAGCAGGGCAGAAGTTGAACTGCACTGCTTTTTTGTTCTATGACTAAGTACAGACGCCAGCAGGTCAAGCTACCCGAAACTGTAAAATTTTCCCAATCAACCTTGAACCTTAATGCTTTGGCGATAAAGATTAAAATCTATTAAAGAAATTTGACAGATTGTAGTAACTTGATGTGCTGGCGTCCGTACAAAAAAGCAGTGCAGTTCAACTTCTGCTCTGCTATAAGAGCAACCCCAAGGGTAACCGCCTTAACTTAATAGCAATAATAAATTTTGAGACTTTCGTAAACCTACTGACGTGCTGTTGGTAGAGGTACTAACTAATGATTTCTAATAAAAAAATAAAGACTTAATTGGAAGATAGGTTGGTGCCTAATTATAACACTTATTTAACGAAGGTACCATCATGATGCATCGTGTCTCTTTCAAATCAGTTTATATTGTCTGTAGGATAGGATTACAAATTACAATACGCCATTGACGTAGACACAACACCCGATTCTAAACAAAAGTCTTTTGTCAGAGAGTGTCGCGGTCACTCAAGTCACGGAAGTGTGCATTAGAAACCTGAACTTCTTAACGCCACTACAAAGAATGTATAATAAAATCGGTCTCAATGGTCTTGCTTGATTTTACCGACCGCAAAAATAAGTTTGTATTTCATAGTATTTCTCGAAAAAAAACTATGAAAAGCAAAATTATGTGTGCATTGAATTTTTTATTTAATTCCTCGGTGACGTGTATGGGTCTCCCCAGCCACATCTAATTATTTTTTCGAAATTTCACTATAAGTACCTACCTACTTCTTTAGCGGTGCACTAAATACACCTTTTTTCCAATTTTCATCGATATTGTGTCATTAGTCTCCAAGAATCAAACGAGGAAATGATAAGAATTTCATTTTCGCTTTTTGTCTACGGAACCCTAAAACAAAAGTATTTTTAATCACCTCAGGTTGGATTTTTAACGCTTGCATTAATTAAGTTACTCGCGAAACAAGAATATCAGGATAGGTGTGTATAAAAAAAGAACTTGCTATGGGTATCTTGTCTACCTATAATAATAAGATGCAAACATTTCTTGTCTTGAATGCCTACGAGCCCCCTGTTGACCTCGAGATAGTGAGACAAACAACTGCTAAATCTCATCAGTCAGTCTCTTTATCTCTTTTATCGTGGTTGGTAACACAGCGCTTGCACAACTTAAAAAAACAACTTGTCACATTTGAAAATATTTCATATTATTTACATTAGGATGTGCGTATTCCTGAAAGTAAAATTGTGAATATTCCTGAACAATAACAAATTAATTGAAAGTGAATGGAACGTGTTTTTGAACGTGACATCGGCTGTTTTTATAATTAGATTTTTAGCTGTGATAATTAAATTGTTTATGAGGTTGATAACATAAGTTTTATCAAGTGTAATTATTAATTTAGTGTTAATACCATCAACACCATGGCAGCGACAGTGCTAGGAAGGTTTTTTGTGATCAAGTCGCATGGATATTCAAATAAAAAAGTGTACAGTATTGCTAAGGTATGATTATTACAACTGTTTAAAAGTTATGTACAGACGCCAGCACATCAAGCTACGACAATCTTTCAAATTTCTTTAATAGATTTTCAACTTTATCGCAAAAGCATTAAGGTTCAAGGATGATTGGGAAAATTTTACAGTTTCGGGTAGCTTGACCTGCTGGCGTCTGTACTTTCATAATAATTATTTGTAAATAACAGTAAAATTAATAATTAGAACACTCGTTTCGCAGATATTTTCATGTGCTAACTATAGCACAGTAGTGCGCACAAGCAAGATTTACGAGAATGCTAACGAAGCTGTCAGCGACATACAGGATGGTTCCAAACTCTTGGTTGGTGGTTTCGGACTTTGTGGGATACCAGAAAATCTCATAGTAGCTGTAAACAACAAACGTGTTTCTGGACTTACTGTGGTCTCCAACAACGCAGGTAGAATTAATTAAAATAAATTAATCTAGGTATTAATATTTCACAAACAACCTTAGTTTATGCTACAATGCTAATTTAATTGTCTACTTGTGATAACCAGTTGTTATTAAATTTACAGGAGTGGAAGACTTTGGTCTTGGAGTTTTATTGAAGAGTAAACAAGTGAAAAGAATGATCTCATCATATGTTGGTGAGAACGCTGAATTTGAAAGACAATTCCTGAGTGGAGAACTAGAGGTTTGTGCCTTTTTGGATACCAAAAAATGCATAAAGATACTTGGATCAGTAACAATGAACGTTTCAATGATTCCAGGTTGAACTGACTCCACAAGGCACACTGGCAGAACGCATCCGAGCAGGTGGTGCTGGTATACCTGCATTCTTCACACCAACTGGTTATGGTACTTTGATACATGAAGGTGGATCACCAATTAAATATCGTAAAGATGGAAAGGTAAGCTTTTTTATTTAACTATAAAAAAGCTGTAAAGTAGCCAATTTTACCTACCCAAATAAAAAAATAAAAAATAACGTTATTTTATTTCTGTCACAATATACACTAGTGCTTCAAACTGGTCATTATAGTTTATTAGTTAGTTTTAACTACTACAAGTAATAATAATAATAATAATAAATCCCTGGACATTTCACACAGCACCATTTGTCCCAAGCTAAGCAACCTAATGCTTGTGTTATGGTAACAAGATGGCTGATAAACTACTTATATACAATTTTTTTTTTGTAAATATATACATATTATAGATAGAAAAACACCCAGACTCGGAACAAATACATGTAGGTCATACAAATATTTGTTCCGCGCGGGAATCGAACCCGCGACACGCAGCGCAGCAGTCAATCGCTTAACCACTGCGCCAACCGTGCCGCCCAGTAAGTACTATAGTATTAACTAGCACTTACTATAAAAGACTGAATAATACAATCTTTGGTCTTTTAGATTGACATCCCAAGTGCAGCAAGACATGAACAACAGTTCAATGGAAGGAACTACATCATGGAAGAAGCAATTACTGGTGACTTTGCACTCATCAAAGCTTGGAAAGCGGACAGATATGGCAACTTGATATTCAGGAAGAGTGCTCGGAACTTCAACCCAGCAATGTGCAGAGCTGCTAGAATCACTATCGCTGAGGTGGAAGAAATTGTAGATGAAATAGACCCTGACTTTGTACATGTACCATCAATATTTGTACACAGAGTTATCAGAGGGGATAAGTATGAAAAGCGAATTGAAAGAAGGACTGTTAGCAAGCCAGACCAGCAAGGAAAGGCATCAGATTCAATGAGGGAGAGGATCATTAGAAGAGCTGCTTTGGAGTTCAAGAATGGAATGAATGCTAACCTTGGAATTGGTAAGGTTTTTCTTAGCAGTCCACCAAATATACTCTGTCTAAAAGTATTTGATGAAAATGTAAACAAATTAGTCAGAAAATGTACTTGTGGTTGCCAATTTGTAGTGCCACGGCACTTACACATTAATTACTTTGATTAGATTATTTGAATATTTAACCCGAAATTCTAATATTAAATCACCTTAAAGATGTTTTCATTTGACAATATTTAAGTTGTTGCATAAGAATTTAACATGAACAGGGTTTATTCAAATATACATCAAACATTGTGGAACAGTTTACATTTAAAATCGTGTCTCGACTCCTGTGAACAAACCATGTATGTATATTTTTTCAGGGATGCCCATGTTGGCAAGCAACTACATACCTCAGAATGTTAAGGTGCTCCTTCAATCTGAAAATGGTATCCTGGGTCTGGGTCCTTTTCCAACAGAAGAAAATGTGGATGCTGACCTTATTAATGCAGGCAAAGAAACTGTCACTATACTACCAGGTAGGTAATTTTATTTTTAATATATTGTTTATTCACTAAGACATATTTATTAATAAAATTTATTCATTATTTTCCAGGTTCATCATTCTTTTCATCAGATGAAAGCTTTGGCATGATTCGTGGAGGCCACATAGACTTGACTATTCTAGGTGCAATGCAGGTTTCTCGGTATGGTGACTTAGCTAACTGGATGATTCCTGTAAGTTCAAAATATTACGCAATCTCCGACCTCAAATCAAAATTTCAAAACCAATATGCATCTTACTAAATTATAAAATTAATTTTGAATTTCAGGGTAAAATGGTTAAAGGCATGGGTGGGGCAATGGACTTAGTATCGGCTCCAAGAACCAAGGTTGTAGTAACTATGGAACACACAGCTAAAAATGGAACTCATAAAATACTGCCAGAGTGCACACTGCCACTGACTGGGAAAAACTGCGTTGACATGATTATAACAGAAAAGGTAATTTAGAACACAGTGCATAGCAATAAATATCAATATTCGTATTCGTTGCCTTTTTTCCTTGTGGTTCAATCTCCATAAGTTGGCTTATATATTCTTATTATGTAAATATTGTTTGAAAATAAGATTTGTTACATTTCCTTATATTTCAGTGTGTATTTGACGTCGACAAAGAAAAGGGCTTAACATTGACTGAACTGGCGGATGGAGTTACAGTAGAAGATGTCTTAGTAAGCACAGGCTGCGAAATCAATGTTGCTGAGAAAATAAAGAAAATGGGCGATGTCACTCAACCAGAGAAAGATTATGCATGAGTTTTTCAAGTACTTAACTGATAATTTCTTTTAGTTCAGTATTTACTGAATGCATATTTCAAGTGCCTTATTGCAAGTTATTATATTTACTGATATTATTAAGAAATCTTGCCAATATAATGTTTATATACTCGTATATCTATTCAAGTAGGTACTTATAAAATAAGCGTTACCTTTCTGCCTATTATTATGTAGATTTTAAGATAATTGTAAGTATACTTAATAATCTGCAAAAAACGCACTCTTCGAAATAAATTTTATACGTATAATGTATAGGTACCTACCTAATCAATTGGAAGCACGTGCATAAGTGCTCACACACGCGTCGAAGACAGAGGTAACTGCATCCGTCGACTCGGGTCGACGCCCGCCGTCGACAACGCGTCGCTCGTGTGTTTTGTCGACGGCTGCAGTTGTCTCTGTCGTCGACGTGTCTCGCTCGTGTGTATGCACACTAAGATGTTTTGAAAATGATGTCAGGGAAAATATGTTTAAAATTGTGTAAGACATGATTGGTGGTTGGGAGATTTATTTTTATATGTTTTTAACAGATTTATTATATATTTTTTGTTTATCTTTACATGCCGATTGTATTTATTTTGATTACGTTTTACTAATATATTGTATTCTAGTCTCCAGTCTTGTTTACTCTGTTTCCAATCGATATATTTTCATAACAGCGATAAAAGAAACTGATGCAATGTATAACAATAATTTTGTTTTGTTTTATTTTTAATATTGTTATTCTTTGTTATGATTTCGTCAAAATACGTAAGTATAACGACAAATGGTGCTTATTATTCCTACGTTAAATATATATAGCTGCTGAGTACTAAGACGACGATAAAGGTATACAAGTGTCTGTCTCAACAATGTGGATCATTAAACTATCAATTGTTTTCCTATTACGTACGTTATAAGAGCTAGAGAGAAGCAACGTAAATGGTTCAGCTAGGACCTGTGATACTAAAATTCTGTACGTGAACGCACAGTCAGATAAGCATGTATCAACTGTCTACTTGAGAGTATCTGTTACCATGGATTCAGTAGTACCAGGATTCTGAATCCTGTGAATTCATGGTTTCAGTTTTCGCGTCGATGTCCCTGCCACCCTATGTAGTCGTAAGTTGATTTTTGGTTGACCTTTTGTAATAAAAAGGTTCTGAATGGTTGCAATCGTTGCAATGGAATTTGAACTTTTTACATAATAATGAGGCATGAGTTTGTGTTCCCAAAATTTGATAACTATTATCTGAGATTCTGAATTCAAAATATTGTGCAGAGCTCGCGACCCACTCTTGGTTCGGTTGCCGGTGGAAAGTATTGTTTGGTAACTACTGCCTGTCGGTAACCGCAGAGTATGACCAAGTTTCACAAAGCCTTCAATCTGACGACCATAAGGTCGCGTCCTAACCGAAAGTGATTGCCGCACACAGTTGCTTTCGGTTAGGATGCAGGGTACTGTCAATGAATTGTGCTGTCTAAACCTGCAGCAGGCTTGCGTAACATCACACTAATCACAATCCAAAATGAAGGGGATTGTGATTGTGAGTTATGGTATCCTATAATAAAACGGACTAGCGGGTCCCGCGTTTAAGTAGGTAGGTTGTATGTTATTGTGTGTACCCCAAAACAAACTTATCTATGACTGTATCAAAAATGTTTATCAACCTCATATTAGCTCATTTCCGTTTACATATTTGTGAAACAATTTTGATTACAATCTTGGTCTATGATGTCACCAAAAATATTTATGACAACAACAGTGTCAAGTTTAATGGATGATTTTGGTTTTCTAAGTAAATATAAGACATTTTGAAGATTAAAACAAACTTTTAGTATAGGTTTACTTGGTTTTTTAAACGTGTTTGTTGGTTTTAAGATAGAGTTTTTACTTTTGCCGTGATGACTGATTCAACGAGTCCTAATCACCCATTTGTGGTGTGGGGTTCATGCTTCCTGTGGCTTATTTCTATGTTTGCTATATTATGGTCACTACTCCTGTTCTTTTGTGAGTATTGCCCATAACATAAACGTAGGTATGACACATTTATAGACGTATGTCGACGTCGAAGATTGGCACTAGACTTTGCAAGTGAACCTTGTTGAAATTTTGGCCTCCGTATCCGAGTCATTAGTTATTAGTGGGTTGTTCCACTATGAAATTATCAGAAGCAGCCCGGAGTTTGGTTTTATGCCCCGTGAAACTAACTAACTGCATGGTATGGGTGAAGGAACCTCTAGGAACTCCTCAGGAATTCCCTACAGCAATGATGATGTTTTATTTATTGGATCTTCAACAGAGTGACATGCATTTTTACAAGAATAGGGACAAATACGAGTGTGCGTTTTCCTATTTCGGGATTCTTGCGTTCTAAATGTGCTGCTTTTTTCCAGGTGTCGGTGATATTTTAGTGCTAACGGGGACAGACATAGTTAATGCGATCGTTTTGCTCTCTGGGATTATCATGCTGCCGACCAATGTGCACATATTGTGCTCAATAGCCAATGGCAGTAGGATTAGGTATATCATGTTTCTTTGTTATGGGACCATTGTTGGATCTGTTACCTACGTATATTTATACCTAGCTGCGCCCCGCGGTTTTACCCGCACAAGTTTTGATCCCGTGGGAAAATTGGGATAAAAAGTATCCTATGTGTTAATCCTGGTTATAAACTATCTGTGTGCCAAATTTCATCCAAATCCGTGTAGAAGTTTTTGCGTGAAAGAGTTACAAATATCCATTCATACAAACTTTCGCGTTTATAATATTAGTAGGATTTTTTTTATAAATTAGCGCGTAGAAGCACGATAAAGGCAACAATTCAGTAGGCAGCGAATTGTAGAAGCGAGTTCATTCCCTGCAAGCGAACTCGCTTCGTTGAGTCCCACGAAGCGCGTTCGCTAAAGCTTCCCATCTATATACTAATAATAAAGCTGAAGAGTTTGTTTGTTTGATCGTGCTGATCTCTGAAGGTATCGGTCGGATTTGAAGGCTTAAGACTATTTAACATCACGCTGTAAGTCTTAGGAGTCGAGCAAAAAGAAGAATAGTTAGAACGAACGCTAAGTGAAAACGAAGTGACAGCGCGGGCAGGTGATGCGATGCGACGGTGTGGGTCGGGGGAACAAGAAATTTCACGCGGACGAAGTCGCGGGCAGGCCTGGGGCCTACTCCGAAGTGGTATCGGCCGAATGGCAGTTTCCTGCTACTAACTTACTATTTGGTTCGGTCAGTCCCGATCCTACACTCCTACACTCTTCCGAATATTGACTATGGTCCCGACACAACTGAGCTGATCCAAACTTTTTTCGCATTTTTCAATTATATGCGGTTCGGGCATGTGTCGGTCCGATCCGATCATTCGCACTTTGCACTTCGTAGTAGACACCCTGTACCTAATAGTTACAGCCGATTGTAGGCGATTTAACCCTCCCTACATCTAGCCATCCCAAAATCGGACAAAAAATTAATTTATCGAATAGTTACACGGTTACACCTTACTACTGTTGTCTATGTAGCTGTCACAGAAGATGTGGTAGCTACTGCCTGTGGGTATTTGGTCTACTATAAAATTAACTTCGTAATTTTATTTTTAGCCATAAGTCTAAGGTGGTCTGCTGTCCAATGTGGCTATGCATCGTGTGGATATTAATAATAAATAGTTTGGGAGTGGGGTGCTGTATCCATAAGATCCACACAAGCAAACGTGGAACAATTGAAAGCATCAACAGGACTATGAAGCACTACCGGAGTGTTCCAAGATACAAACATTTTTTAGATAATCTGCAGTGGTCTTTGCAGTGTTGTGGGGTACGTTCATCAAGCTATTACTTGGTAGAATTTTGAATTAATAAATTGCTTTTTTTTTCCACGGTGTTTTTTCAGAAACCGACCCCATGCATGCATGTTGCGCCGACCCCAAATAAATTGGGATAAGGGCAAGAGAGACAGGATAGGAAAATAAATATAGGATTTATCTTTTTATGCTCATTTTTAGGGTTCCGTAGTTCACGTCTCGGAACCCTTATACATAGTTTCGTCATGTCCGTCCGTCCGTCCGTCCGTCCGTCCTCGGCTTACCTTCCAAACGGTTAGTGCTAGAAAGATGAAACTTTGCATGGATATGTGCATTTACCACGTCGGCAAAGTGCTAAAATAAAATCACGAAAAATATTTTGTTTTGGGGTACCTCCCCTACACGTAAACTGGGGATGATTTTTTTTTCTCGCGTCTACCCCATAGTGTTACTCTCAATGTTTTTAAAAGACCTGTCCAATGATACTTCATTAGATAGGTCTTTTAAAAACATTGAGAGTTTGCTAAGACGTACGCAAACTGAACTCTTGTGTATGAAATCGACTCGCACTTGACCGCTTTTTTTTTCCTAAAGCCACAACGCATGCACAGCGTAATGACATGATGGCTACCTATTACCTACCTATTTAAATAGGTAAATAAATATAAATGGTTCCGACTTTTTCAGCTCAATTCCTATCAAGACTGGTTTGATAACGACTGGTATGATAGAATTCGTGATTACGAATGGGATCCCAATGCAAATAGACGGAGCGGCCTTAAAAGGAACGAAAAAGAAGTAACTGACAGCGTTCCATTAAGGTTCGATTTACTTTATCAACCGCAGTATTTGCAAAGTAGAATGTGGCGTAGCTTTTTGCTTGGTAAATGTTTGAGATTCACTGTAGGTTTGCACGTCAGTGGCAACAAAACCAGAATAAGCTGGCCTCGTGTTCTATTCAAAATCAAAATCAAAAGTCATTTATTCAAATTAGGCTGAGAATCAGCACTTTTCGAACGTCAAAATTACAACCCAAAAACGCCCGCCCTTCACCACTTTCTAGACAGTCCCCCAAAAACGCCCGCCCTTCACCACTTTCTAGTGCTATCGCTGGGAATAAGAAGTGGCGCAACAAACTCCCCAGCAGCACAGCTGTCTGAAACCTCGTACCCCAGTAGGTTAGCTCAAGACAAGTGTTACAACCGACGTGCTGTCGTTTGATTCCGGGGGTCCTTACCCATGGACTTATTGCTGTACCACCTATTACTGAAGTTTGCTGATTGTGAAGTAAAAATGGTCAATTTAAGGACCATACGATCAATCTTTGTTCAAGGTTCATCCCAGAATTTAATAGGTTTTTGTAACTAAAAACATGACCAAATCTTGGAAATAAATTTTAACCTACACACATCAAAAGTGCTTAGGGATCAAGTAGTTTTAGAGTATCGCCGCAATTGAGGATTATTATTTTAACTTTTTTGGATCGTTATTGATTCTTTTTAGTTAATTTGACTATATAAATAAAGAATTTTCTTAAAATTTCGATTAAAAATAGAAAATCAGCTGTGAATCAGGATTCATATAGAACTGTGTAATAGCGTTTTTACAAAACCATTTCCGTATCGGAACTGAAAAAAAATTGCATCGATATGGAGCGACGACATCATTAGACACGAGAAGAGATGATGAGAGCCATCGGAATGTTGCAAGTTGGTTGCAGGCAACGTACTGAGGCTGTCGCTCTTGCACAGAGCGTCATAAGCCGCCTCTGGACACGCTATCGTATCACGGGCAGTGTGGCCGAGCGACATGGAGGACGATCTTGCATCACCACTCGCAGACAGGTCCGGTACATCCAAAATACTGCTCGGTGGAATCGTACCATGACCGCCATGATGTTGGCTACGAGGCTCCACAGTTCTTCAGGCTTGCTGATAAGCGACTAAACCATCCGAAATCGTTTACGTGAACTGGGTCTGCGTTCCCGAAGGCCGCTGAGAGTTCCATCTATAGCAACCCGCAATCCTAGGGCCCATTTACAATGGACTCGCGAACACAGAAATTGGCAGGAAGAAGACTGGCGTTGTGTTTACTTTTCAGATGAATCTCGTTTCGGTATGCGGCCGGATACAAGACGTACTCGAGTTTGGAGGACCTCTGGACGTCAAGAACGTTTGAAATTTTGTCAGGAAGTTCATTCATATGGAGGGGAACAATAATGTTTTGGGCCGGTATTTGGATCGGTGGAACAACCGATCTCATTTGGATCAGGGGCAACCTCAATGCTCAGATTTATGCGGAGAGGATTGTTTCAGACGTGTCCATCCCTTTGCGAAGCCGGTTGGGTGATTCGTTTCGACTAATGCGCGACAATGCAAGTCCAGACACGGCTAGAGTCGTAACACGCACTCTTGCCGATGCTCGCATCAATGTTCTGCCGTGGCCTGCTCAATCGCCAGACCTCAACCCAATTGAGCACGCATGGGTTATGCTCCAAAGAAGAGCTCTGCCGAGTATGGATGCCGTGTGTACCCCACAACAACTTTTTGACTTGTTTGTTAGTAAGAACGTGGGCGGCTATTCCTCAAAGTGATTTTGATGAACTGATTTTAAGCATGCCAAATCGCCAAATCGATTGTGTGATTCATGTCAATGGTGGAAATACAGATTATTAATTTTTTTTTTTATCTTTTCAATATAAATTTAAAACATCCTAATTTTTGCCCTTTAATTGGCGACATTAACTTACGTTAATTTCCCACAATTTGCTAAAATTGCAATTTTTCTTAATTTTTACAAAATATAGGGATGAGTTGTTAAATGATTCCTATGTTTAACATAGGAATAAAATTAAGAAGCCAGTCTGGAAAATTAGGTTTGGTAAATATTAATTGGATATTTTTTTATAGTTAAAAATGTACTTGATCCCTAGACACTTTTGATGTGTGTACTTCTAATTGTTGTATCGAAATAAAACTTTGTATGTATATGTAATTCAGATGACAATACTGTAATTTGGTATCTTGGAGCTGATCGGATGATGGAGCCAGAAGGTAGATAGTGGGACTCTTCAGTGGCTAATCAAAACCCCTCAAGTTTGGGCTCATATGATTTATTTTGACGAATCCAATAGATTGGGCTTGGTGTCAAGGGTCTGATAACGTGATAAAAGCGTGTCTCATTTTTTTTTTGTCGACCCTATAAGCCATTACGCGCGGTGATCAAATGTAGGAGGTATTGATTGTGCTT
Source organism: Apamea monoglypha (assembly GCA_911387795.2). NCBI lineage: Eukaryota > Metazoa > Arthropoda > Insecta > Lepidoptera > Noctuidae > Apamea > Apamea monoglypha. The sequence continues at coordinate 11,934,952 of OU426918.1, forward strand.
ATTGGATATTTCGTAGAGTGTAAATAGGTACCCAGTAAATAGAATCCTATCTGGCAGCTCATCGAGGCGCAGCTAGAGACCTCGTACACGTGTATTTTGGTTGGAGTTTATAGGACCAAGATTGCGGCCACGACCAGTCGTGGTCGTGGCCGCAATCTTGGTCCTATAAACTCCAACCAAAATGCGAATATTGCGGACGTTCATAGTAAACTTCACAAACCTGACCACAACTATTCTGACGTCTTGCGTCAAGCGTGCGACCACTGGGACGGTAGGTAGAAGATATATTCACCGAATTATTTACTTAAAATTGTAGGTTTTTTGATACCTAAATAATCTATTAAAATTGTTGGTTACTTTTTTGTTTTAGTTGCTGTAAAAGCGGTTCATGCATATCTAATTATCTCCTGGAGCTGGGAACTCGTTCTATTCACACTAAAGGATGTGGGAAGTTGATGTATCGCATTATATTAGGAAGTATGATAGCCCACATTTTTGTGTTCACATCTGTTATTGTAGTGGAGGTAAGTTGTTGAATTAATAGGTACAATCTATTTCACTTAAGTAATTGTTGGTTAATATATAATATTATAGTGTTCCCCGTCACACTCACACAAGACATCATAGTGCTCTTTAAATTTTTGTAGAGAGGTAGGTACCAAGGACGTACCAGACCACTGTCGTGCGTTTGTGTCTATTTATTAGCTATACGTAAGATTATGTTGGCATTCGTTCCAAAACCCGTGTCCAGAGGGCTACACTTGACGTTTCTCACTTTGGTTGCTGAGTTGTAGGTACGGACGCCAGCACATCAAGTTACTACACTCTGTCAAATTTCTTTAATAGATTTTCAATTTTATCGTTAAAGCATTAAGGTTCAAGGTTGATTGGGAAAATTTGACAGTTTCGGGTAGCTTGACCTGCTGGCGTCTGTACCTCTATGCCATAGAGGTACAGAATACTTTTATATACAGCGTGGCGCTTTAATGGCGACATTAATTTAGCACACGTATACGGTTTCGCGTCTTAGTTGTATGAATATATTTTAATTCAATTAAACATTAATATTTATTTATTTATTAACAATTTTCTAAAATAGCATCTTAGAGCAACCTGACTTAAACAACTGTAGCGCAGGGGTCATTTGGCCCGGGATCACGGATCATAACATCGTATCAATGTAATTAAAACAAATAAATAATTTATAATTTTTTGAACTCGAAGTCGTATCTAATGCTTATTCTTTATTCATCAGGTTACAATTCTGAGATTAATAATCCAAACAGATAAAAATAAGGACGCTTCCAAAAAACGAACGAACATAAATCATGTTAGACATATAATGTCCGTTAACGATCATTTTGCCGCCTCCAACAACTCTTTAGAACTAAACCCTGACGATACTGATTATGAAAATGAAGTTCATCTTGGAGATGTGCAATTAACGGATGGTCCATCCAGGTAACTAATAGCCAACCCACACCCAAAACCTGAAGTCTGCGTCTCACATAATAATAGTGGACGTCAGGTTTTGAAGTTCGTTACTTTGTCGACTATAGCAACAAAAGCATCTGCATACATAATATAAATACTTGTGCTGTGCTGTGCTGCGTAGACTTAATTTTATATGTGTGGACCCGCTCTAACCGCAGGTGAGCGGCTGGTCAACCGCACGTAAGTAATACTTAACTGCCAAAACGGCCCTTACTGCTACGACATACATGCATTAATAGTCGTGAGCATGGACGAGCTGTTGACTGTACCTACCAACTTAAACTGAAATTTGTTCGGTCCAAAGAACTATTTACCATCAGTCCATCACAACGTTTGTCACTAGCTAAATTCCAAAATAGTCTTTTTTTTATTGCAATGGTATAACCAGACAATTGTTTTCTTCAGAATGGCGGTAGCCAATCGAGTTACGATCGAAGACGAAGACTCTCAAAGTCCGAAGTATACAAAGAAATGGGAGGATGACGATGACTAGTTTAATATAGATTTAACTAGGTAATTATAGCTGTAACTGTTTACCATTTTACGTATAATCTATACAATATAAATAAAAAAATGAAATAATAATTTTCATGTAGGTACCTGTCTTTATTTAAACCTATATTTTACCCTACCTATGTATATTATAAAATCTACGATTCATTTCACTCGATATATATGTTTTGCCAGCGACGTAATAACTTCTAGTAGCATTGGGGTAAAAGCTCATCTCACTCTTCTACTTATCATCAACCGCATAGCGGTGGTAAGACTTGCTCTGCGCAAATCTCCAACTGCTACGACATTAAGGCGCTGTCAATCAATAACAAATTGTTACCACTGATGTGCGGTTGGCTCTACCGAGTAAGGTACGGACGCCAGCACATCAAGTTACTACAATCTGTCAAATTTCTTTAATAGATTTTCAACTTTATCTCTAAAGCTTTAAGGTTCAAGATTGATTGGGAAAATTTGACTGTTTCGGGTAGCTTGACTTGCTGGCGTCTGTACTAGGATTAATGAAATTATTCGATAAAGAGTTCCAAAGTTAAGCAAATGTGACGTTTATGCAAAACCTCGTGAGGAAACTGGCTTGTCCTAGAACCGAAAATTCGAAAACATGTGACACTACCAACTCGCACTGGGCCTGCGTGGTGAATTTTATGGCCTAATAAGGGCCTGTGTCCCAACAGTGTGTGGGTACAGACGCCAGCACATCAAGCTACTACAATCTGTCAAATTTCTTTAATAGATTTTCAATTTTGTCGCTAAAGCATTAAGGTACAAGGTTGATTGGGAAATTTTTACAGTTTCGGGTAGCTTGACCTGCTGGCGTCTGTACGTTATATGCTGATTATGTAAAGTTGTCAGCATAAAAAAGTATATTACAAGAAGGTAAAGGGGTAGTTAGTTTTACGGTTCACTAATTAGTTTAATTATCCTAGGGAGTAGCGCAGTACTCTCCTGGCTCAGCAGCTTGGTGTGATGATGACTACAGAAGGCGTGCCACACTGCAGACCTGCAGGGAAGGTGACTGTTGGTGGGTGGTCTCGCTAGGCTAACCCAACTTTTCATTATTGGCTTTCCTGGGACCACAGTCTCAAAATGCAAAGAAATAAAAGCGCTGTCAATATTAAACTGTTACCTTGCCTTGAATTTGCGACTCACTGTTGGTGAGACTATGAACCGAAGAAATGAGAATTGTATATAAATGGGTTTCAAAATAAGATTCCAAAAGACTAGTTGCTAGTTTGAATATGGAAAAAGTGTTCTATTCTATTTTCCTCTATGGCAATGGTGCCTATGTGTTAATGTGTCGCACATGATAAGTCCATGGTGTCGCACAGATTAATGACAGTGACAGCATGATATAAGTTGACATAAAAACATTGCTGACATTGACACTGGAGGTGCCGTACTGCACCTATTACGAGTATTCAAAAATAGTTAGTCCAAATACCTTTTCCAAGTACGTATGAATTATTTACTCAAATTCAGATATTTTACTTACGCTGGGACTTATCGTATCAATTGCGGGGCAGTCTTTCTGTACCAATTTATTTTGTTTTAAACTAAACTGTACCTTCTGATGAATACATTTTAGTTTTGTACAGACGCCAGCACATCAAGCTACTACAATCTGTCAATTTTATTTAATTTTTTTTATAAAAGATTTTCAACTTTGTTGCTAAGGTTTCAAGGTTCAAAGTTGATTGGGAAAATTTGATAGTTTCGGGTAGCTTGATCTGCTGGCGTCTGTACTACAGACCATTAGGGGTTTGTGAACTACGAGGGCCACACTTCAAAGTTTTTAGAACGGGCCACTTGTAAACGATATAATAAAAAAATAAGTTTAAATTTTGAAAATGGAACTCTTTGCCAATATTATTGTGTACGTATTTTATTTATTTGTCTGTTGTGTACGATTTGGCGGCAAATTGAAAATTGTCTGCGTCACATCAGCATGAATGTAACGCGAGAAAATTTTCGTACAATGATTTTTTATGACTGTCGATGTCATTTAAGTCAACAAGAAAGTTATGATAGACTTCGATTGGCTTTTCACGATGAAGCCCCATCTCGTGCCACTGTTTACAAGTGCTTTAATGAGCTTAAACGTGGTCGCACTAATCTCACCGATGATCTGCGTGAGGGACGGCCTTCTACGGCGACGACTGAAGATAATATCAGTGTTGTGCGGCGTATGATAGAGACTGACAAAAGAGTGACTTATTACCAGATTCGGACAAGGTTAGGCATCGGTATGAGTCAAGTGCACAAAATCCTCCATGAACATTTAGCGGTCAGGAAGCTTTGTGCCCGGTGGAAACCTCATAATTTGACAGAGGCCCAAAAGCTCCGTCGTGTTGATTGGTGTCGTGAAATGGTTCAAAAATTTAACGGAGGTGAATCAAATGCTGTATTCGACATACTTACGGGTGACGATAGCTGGATTTATTGTTATGATGATGTGTTTCCTTCCGAGGAGTTGCCAATTAAAGTGAAGAGAGGTCGAAGTGCGGGAATAAAGATGGTGGCCTCGTTCTACACAATTGTTTTATAGGATCGAAAAACAGTTACTGCAGAGTGGTACACTAACAATTGTTTGACACTTGTCTTGGAAAAAGTTCGGGAGAAACGACTTCGTAGTAGGATCCTCCTTCACCACAACAACGCCTCGTCACACACTGCCAAGCAAACAATCGACTACTTGGCGACGTCAGACGTGGAAGTACTGGGTCACCTGCCTTATAGCCTGACCTCGCACCTTGCGATTTTTATTTATTTCCGAAAATAAAAGAAAAACTTCGAGGAAAACGTTTTATGGACGCCGAGGAAGCAGTGGCTGCGTTTCAAAATGCCGTCGAAGGGACCCCTAAGGACGAGTGGGCAAAGTGCTTTTCTCAGTGGTTCTATCAGATGCAGCGATGTATTGATGTAAATGGACACTATTTTGAAAATGTATAATAAAACTAATAACTTGCTAGTTTGTTCAGTTTTTGATTTTCTAAGAACTTTCAGTGTCACCCTCGTAAACAACTTAACAAGTCCAAGATCAATCGTCAATAAGTATTTTTCATTTAAAATAAAATTTTACGTCCATGTAATTAGATTTAGTTTTGCATAATATGAATAGACTGTTATAATAGGTGGACATTCGATAGCCGTATGCTATGAACGTAATTCTCCAAAAACAATTCAATACGGACTCAATGGATCGTATCCCGTACCTAAGGGAGAAAAGTTAAACCTGGATAGTTTATAAAGTCGGGTATTTTAAGCATGAAAATAGTGTAGCGTTCAAGGTTGACACTGTAAAGCGCTATTAACATCGAAAGTAGTTTAAATAATAGTCATTCTGGTTGTCTGGGTGTTTTTCTATCTATATTATGTATGTATTTACAAAAAAAAAAAATGTATATAAGTAGTTTATCAGCCATCTTGTTACCATAACACAAGCATTAGGTTGCTTAGCTTGGGACAAATGGTGCTGTGTGAAATGTCCAGGGATTTATTTATTTATTTATTTTATTTATTATTAATAAAATTCTCGTTTTGATAGACAATACTTGATGCACTTTTTATTTTACGTGTCGTACTAGGTGCGGCCTAGTCCAGAAAAATACCTAGTTCGTATACCTGTTCTATTAAATACGTCTCATGACAACTAATTTGACAGCTAACAAAGAAAAAAAAAAGCAGTTCGTCTATGTCTTGTGTTCCAATTTCTGTATTGATTTTGCATTTTTATTAATGATAGCTCTGATTAAAAGCGAAGGTATATCTAGTTATTTCTTATATAAGTGTTTGTCTCAAGCGATCACAAACTTACTTGCTGTATTTTACGCATATTTGTAACACAACCATTATTCATAACATAACCTCGCTAATTTCAGCGCACAATGGTATTCCTGACAGTTGCTAACTGGGTTCGTTCCCGTGGTCCTGATGAATTTTGGAGAAAAAGAAGGGTTTTTAAGCTTGCTGCGCATTACATTGGTCGTCGGAGAAACTGTTACTCAGTAGCAGTACGTAATGTCCACAGAGCGTTAGTTTACGCCACTAAAGCCAGGAAACTGAAGAAACAAGATATGATTGATCTCTGGTTGACAAGAATTACTGCAGCTTGTGAACAACACAACATTACCCCATATACATTAAAGGAAGGCTTGGACAGAGCTAACATTATGTTGAACCGTAAATCTTTATCAGATTTAGCCTGCTGGGAACCACGGACATTTGAATGTTTGGCTGCTGTAGCCAAAGAAAAGCTGAATCTAGATGGTGCGGTTGACAATGCTGATAAACAGCATCCTACAGGCGTGAATCTAAAACTTAAAGATGTTATGCTAGAGGTTTGGTTGAAGGAAAGAAAACAATAACTTAGTTCATCATTATTATAATTACCTATTATCTAGTTATTTTAGTTCCACATTAGTTCTGTAAATAATAAATATTGTCTTTATCAGAATAATGTATTTGATTGACTAGTTTCCTAATTCTTTTTTCAGTTTCTTAGTTAATTCATTTTGTTTTTCTAATATGTACAGGTTTTCTATTTTGCGCCTTTGTTGCCGTTCAACATCTTTTATTACACCTTCATGCATTTTTTCCCTGAAACAAAAGTGCAATTAGTTTATTTAACCCAGATGTTACTGAAACTATTTTTCCAGATAAGCCAGGAAAATGCGGCCTTTTAAAAGGCCCGTCGTAATACAGGGGTCATATGCATGTCATACATATGCGTTTTTGAGTCTTTTAAAAGGTTTTGACATACTATCACTTGTTTATTAATACAATATCTAAGGCGTTTTAACTCAAACCCCATTAAGTTTGATAATCCTCTAATCTTCAAAAGATAAGGTACCTTAATGGTAATGGAAAAACTGGCGTTTCAATATTGTGTTTCTTACCACATTGTTAAACACGAATTATCTCTTATAAGCCACAGGGTCACATAGGTCTTATAGGTCACAGAAACTTGGAAGTATTATATTTTGTGATTCAGTTAATATTAAGTATTAATATAATAATTTGAGAATTACCTATCTGATTGTTGCTTTATGTGCACATAGGCTACAGTTCCAATCGTTAAAGATAATGAAAGGGTTAAAGCTAACTTTGAGGTTGGTGACGACATTTTCACTTATTATACTCTGAAAAAATCTCAATCCACATAGTTTAAATGTAGGATTATTTATTGCATTTCAAGACTCGGTTTCATGAATGAAGCAATGTAAAGTGTCAGGTTGACAGCACCTCTGCGCCTATCAAACTTTGACATCTACCACAGGCAAAGACTAAAGCTTCGTTTGGAAATACAATGGTTTTACGTTGCACTGAGATCGGATGCGTTCGTATTTCAATAGTAAAGTATGATCTTCAAAAGTTTAAACGCGAAGACACGCGAATCTCATGCGCGACGCGGGGCTGTAGGTAAATGCAAGCAATCTTCAAAGCTGTTGTGGCCCGAACCGCGTCCCCCGAGGGGTTCGACTCAGTGCGATTTTTGACTATGCAGTCTAAACTGCTAGGCGTCTGTAACGCCAACAGGTCAAGCTACCCGAAACTGTCAAATCCCAATCAACCTTGAACCTTAATGCTTTATCGCTAAAGTATCAGTAGTAGGTTCAAGGTTGATTGGGAAAATTTGACAGTTTCGGCTAGTTTGACCTGCTGGCGTCTGTACTTATTTCCAAAGACTAGCTACGTGCTACTTTGAAGCCTACTGCCCAGCAGCGTGGTATTAGGTGCTAACCTCCGCACCTTGGCGAATGTGGCAATCGTTAAATCAGTTTGGGAAAAGAAAAAAAACCGATTAGAAAGAACTTTTTTATTTCAGAATTTGTGCTGTTTTGTTTGGTGATATATGTAGTTATTGTAGCAAATAATGTTGTGTCTTTTAACAGCTGGAGTCAAATTTCTACCTACCCTACATTTATTCAAAACTGAAATAACATGGTACATAAGTTTCTTATCATGTATTTAACTATAAGAACATTTGTACAGTTAGGTACAGGAAGTACCTAGTAACAAACCAATTTCATTAAAGTACAGACGCCAGCAGGTCAAGCTACCCGAATCAGTCAAATTTTCCCAATCAACCTTGAACCTAATGCTATAGCGATAAAGTTGAAAATCTAATAAAGAAATTTGACAGATTGTAGTAGCTTGATGTGCTGGCGTCTGTACCATGGAATGCTGTAAAAATAAGTTGTACTAATATTTTTGTTATCAGTTAACACTAAGGTATTGATTAGATTAGAGATTTTAATTATGAGTAAGTAGATAGAAATTTATTACTGTTTTTTACTGAAACATATTTGTCATCATGATACATGTACTTAAAGATGATTATGTTAGCTTATTTATAAAGTTGGTCCCTGTCATTACGAAGTGTTTCAAAACAAAACAGGTTCAGGCTAACCGTAGCCTGACTATTAAGGTCGGTGTCCATTGAGTTAGCAGCCGACAATTTCTATCTAACACTGTTTCATGTTTAGGTACAGACGCCAGCAGGTTAAGCTACCTGAAACTGTCAAATTTTCCCAATCAACCTTGAACCGTAATGATTTAGCGATAAAGTTGAAAATCTATTAAAGAAATTTGACAGATTGTAGTAACTCGATGTGCTGGCGTCCGTACCTACATTATACAAGTCCGAATCAGCGCTAATGCTAAGCCTTCGTTGTTTACTATTTCGATGTACCTACCCAAATCGGCCATCGAACTTACAAAAATATAAATACAAAACTTAAATATTTACAATAGTTTTTACTAATTTCTAACTATATTACAAAAAGTTTGAGTATTCCACTAATCGTAAGATTATAATATTATACAAAGTTATGTTCAGTCAGTTACTGAAATTGTTGTAACAATAATAATAACAATATAATTATCTGAAATACCATGAGAGTTAAAAGTTCAAGATTTCATTTCATAATCTCGAAATATTCTTTCTTCAAATGCGTAGACTATTTACAACATTTTATGTTAATTGACGAGTATTTAATACACAGTTAAACTGTTGTAGTTAACAGTTCAAGGTCAAAAATTTAGCTTGTGTAAATCTATGTCTAATAAAAACACAAACTAGTGTTCATAATTTAAATAAACGCAGCTAAATGTTCACCCTGTAACAATTTCACGCTTGAAAAGTTTCACTTGTAATTCCATTTCGACGAATGTGTCCATTTCGTTACTTCGTCCACTTCTCATTTAAAGCTTTCTCTCAGAGTCTATGTAAATAGACTGTAATAAAGTTTATAGTGGAATGCCTACGTATTATTCATGGCACAGCTACCTGCCGCAGTTGTCGTAGAAACTGGCAGAGCCCCGGTTGGGGATTTCAGCAAACTCACGCTTCGGCGTGCACAACTTCGTGCTGAAGTCAACGTTACGCTTCCTGCAATAAAGCGGAGTATGAAGAAATATTAGAATAATAATCATTTTATACTTCATTTTAAACAAAACAACACTTCTGTATTTAGGCCTGGCTTCAGGTTAACGTCTCTTTCTTTCTTTCATTTAAGTGACAAATCATTTTACCCTCTGCTTGGGAGTTCCATTTGGTCGACGAGAACTGACTTGACGTAGAGGCGGTCATTACACCACAGTATACAAAGAGATCGCGGCTCCAGTACATTCATGTCGTACTCCCATGATAACTCCACCTAAGAAGAAAAAAGAATGTTTTTAATGTAACATTGGATTGCATCGTGACGTGTTCTTGAGTGGAGACCGCGAACCGGCACGACGATCTTTTGGTAGCAGCTGGATGAGAGTTGTCGAGAATCGAGCTAAATTGCGTGCATTTGTAGAGGCCTACATATGTGCTGTAGGCTGATGATGATGGGGTTGCATCACACGCAATCATGTCCATGAATCATAATGTTATATGACTCCGGGACAGGGAAAATGAATTATCTGCAGTTATTAGTTAACAAATAAATATTACCTTTCTAACTTTTCCACCCAAGTCCATGGGGTGGGTAACTACTATGGTGTAGCTAGTGCCATGCTCTAGTCTGTAAATAAAATAATTGGATGGTGGTTTAATGAAAATTATTCCGTTAAGTGAAAAACTTAGGTAAATGAGTTTCATCAAAAACCGTTCAGTAGTTTTTGCCTGAAATAGTAACAAACATCCATCCATCCATCCTCACAAACTTTCGCGTTTATAATATTAGTAGGATTGTTTCTCAATTGAATGTAAGAACCGGTTCAGGGGCCATATTTAAGATAACGAGATGGTTGTAGAGTTTGCTTACTTTACGTAGTTATTTGGTGTTAGATCCATTCCCCGAATTACGCCTCTGTCTGACAGCAAGGTTACTTTCAGGAAACCCTGTTGATGGAAACATGATGGTATTAACACATTTTTAATAGTTTCACATCTAATGTTATCTCTATTGCGTTTTCATAGGAAACTTTAAAAAAATGTAATTAAATCAGCGAATGTACCTGCACCCACGATTCTGCACCTTTGGGATTTGCCAGTTGGATAGCGACTCTGTAGTGTCGTTCTGGAATAAACACAAAAATCTTTTTTTTTATTGAAATAAATGAGAATGGTAATGAATTCAACTGAACCCTGCACAAGTACCTGCCTTTACTTAGCACAGGTGTTCTAGTTTATTCAAACGAAGGAACTCTGTATAAAACATTGGGAATTCGATAAAATTCAAAAAGTTTAAAATATAAAAAAATACCGTTTTTCACTTTGCAAAGTTTTCACTAGTGTTATTTGGGCTTAATGCCTTACAAAGGAGCGGTTTTGCATAATATTTAAACTGTACCAGACCTCTAGACTCTTGGGAAACCCATAAGCAAATGACATATGACTAAACCACATTCTAAATTGGTAAGTATTGTGTTGTAACATGAGGTTGAAAGCAATCAGCCACACGCTGTGATTAGGGAGAAAGGAAACTCATTTTAGACGTTATGTTGCAATAAGTAGTTCTCTCAGGGGTCAACCCCATCTAGTCGTGTTGAACCCTCGCTAATGAACCGCCATTGCGCAGCAACGTAAGTGTTAAAATCCTGGGCCATCATCAGCACTTCTTAAGATCAAATAAAGTTCGGTCTTGATCAAAATAATAATGGGGTTTATCAAATACTTACGACAATACGGGAGGTCCTTGCCCGTGCTGAGGTAATACTTGGCTCCTATCGTATCGTGCTCCTCAGATGGAAAGACCTCATTCTCCGACTGATTGCTCTTGTTTGTAATCAAACCGGGAGAGCTGTCTGCATGGAATCTATGAAATCATTAAACGTGACATTAAAAGAATCCTCCATTTAAAGAAACGGACTTGGAAATAAGAACATACCCCATAATTGCACAACCGTGACCGCAATGGAAACATTTTCCTGTCTGAAAATGCTGGTATGATGGGCACTGGTGTCCTGAAAATGTTAACAACTTTTAATCTGATTTCATATTAAATTGAAAAATAGCAAGGAATGTTTACATACCTTAATAAAATAGGTTGTGGAAAGAAGTTAGACCGCCCATTCTTGTTACTAAGTATTATATTGTAGGTAATAACTTATTATATACTGTTAATCATTTTAATGAAGCCAAATAATTCGTTTCCTTACCTATATAAGAACACTTTCCATTGATAGATTCTGTGAAAAGTTTAATGGCTCTGACATGGTTGCAGGCCACCAGGACCCTCGAAGCCTCTTCGAGTCCTTGCTTGACTAGCGTCAGCGGCACGAGTGGTCCTTCAGTGAGGTCACATCCTGGCTGCTCCTTCCCGTTGTTCGGATAGAAATCCAAATGACCCACAGGTTGTGACATTCCATATCCTGCCATAAACACAAAATCTGTCGCACGTGTGAAATAAACCGTCGATTAATTAATAACCATATCACGCGATATATAAATATTCAGGTATACTATACAAATGAATGATGAAATCGAAAAGCAAATAAGCATATGGTACATATTTACATAATAAATACATATAAAATAATATATAAATAAGGGTTAGTAGTATGATTAGATGGTAAAGCGAGGAAGCTTAATCTTGTTAACAATAAACGTCATATTATTACATGTTGAACAAATGTACATGAATACGATAGTGCGGTGTGGATTATAAGAAGCATACGTGCAGTATCACGAATATACACAGAGTTACGTCCAAGGCATTACCTAAAAGGAAAATGCTCTTTCCGTCAGTGTGTATGACGTCGACGAGTTGCGCGTCAGTCGGGTCCAGTCGCACATGCGTCGGCATTCCTTGGAAGTACGGCTCAGCCGGGTCCAGTCCTGTAATTCTTCCTAAGCCCTATGGAACGAGAGGCTGAATCAAAGAAAATATGAAAACGATATACGTAACATCATGTAACGTACGATTTAGTAAAGAATGTTACAGTAGTTTGCACTTACCTGTATTCTTTCGCCGGCATAACCTGCTGTGTGGGCACCTAAGGAGTGGCCTATGATGTGGACATCTAACGGATCTACTCCGTGTTCTTTCTGGAATGTTATTTTATTTTATAAAACCAACTATTTATTACTAATAAGTTTCGGTTTTTATTGTTATGTGGGGTATTATTTACCTGTAAAGTGTTGATGAAGTGTGCTACTTCAAGTCCTACTAGCCTGGTGTTGGCTGTAGCTTGTGTGTACAACGGTAGACTCCCACCGGCCCAGTCTACTATAACAACATTGAAATCACCTGCTTTCACGAGCTCATCTTTCATTTCACTGACCTGAATGACAAAACATTAGGGTTAATTTACTGCATGTTCAATAATATTTAAGATACGATTATGTTCGACGATTATTATAATTTTTATAGTTACCCAGTTCGAGAGCGGCGTGTCGATGAATCCGTGAATAATCATCTTTGTAAGTCTGGTCGGATTGAAATTGGACTTCACTATAGTTTTGTTCACATTCACGTTTAGCAATTGACCATCAGTTGGGTTCTTCTTTGTATATAAAATGAACCTGAAATTGAAATTTCTCTGTCGTTGTATGACAAAAGATTGATTTAGGTGAAATCTATGCAATATCGTGAGTCGTGATGCAAAATTTGCAGTGACGAACCGTCTACGGTTGATTTACCTACCTGTACCGACAATTCAATAGAAGTCACCTGACAGCTATACATTAGATACATTTATTATGATGACCGGTTATTGGGTCCGTGTTTGGTTGAATTGAACATTATATTTTACCTAGTATTGATGACAACTCTCGGTAGCGGGAAAACATTGAAGGGTCTGTGGATGAGATGGTACCAGCTCCTTGTGATGTTCAGGCATCCTAGCTCATCATAGCATCTTGTTTCATTTTCAACTGAAATGATAAAAACAATGAAATAAACAATCAGAAAGTATAATGGCAGAGAGTTTTAGAGTTATTCATAAGGCCAAAATTATATTGATTTTAGTCGAGTCTATTTTCAATGTGATTTTATTAAATCATACATTCGAAAATATAAAATGAACATACATGGTAACCAGGGAATGTTGACCTCTATCCGGTCTGAACGCGCCCAGTTGAAGGGGTCCAGGATACCAGCGAAGGCTGGCTGCAACCCGAGGAGAATGCACCACAGCATCACGCGAAGATGTCTGTCTGTCAGATGAAGTCTTCGCATGGCCTGAGGATCTGGAATCAAACATCTATCATTAGTTACTAAAATAAACGTCCATTACGAACTGGACTGCATGTAGACCGGTAAAATGAACGGTGCTTTACTCTTCACAAGAATTTTAAGCAATGTAGTTATACACCGTTATGGGGTCATCTTCGAGAATTTTTATTGCCAATTGAGCATTTTACTCCTTAAGTAGTAATGACATCTAGGTTAGTTAAACTTGGCAAAAGTGTTTGATGTATAATGTATTGGTGGCCGTTTTTTTTTGTTGCTGAATGGACCTGCTCTTGACCTCAATCACGCCTGATGGAAGGCAGATGGGTGGCTCTATGATGGAATAAGCGTACGCTTGTTATGTCATAGACCCACCCATCTGCCTTCAAAGCAAGAGCGAACAGGCATCTGCCGGTTCACTCTTGCTTTGAAGGCAGATGGGTTACATGTGGAAGGGAATACAGACGCTGGCAGAGAGTTCCACCGTGTGTCTGTGGCCATAATAAGTGTGGAGGAGAAGCGCTGAGTACGACTGGTCGGGATGTGAACCAAGTACGGTTGTACTACAAAAATGGTATTGCTATGACGGACCTAGTATGCCTAGCCTAGTAACCGACATAGCTATAATCACCGTACTATGTGTTATGCACTATATTATTAGTGTGCTACCTGCGATAGTAGTTAAACATGATGATCCCATCGATGACTAATAAATCTACACGATCACGGATGTTAGTTGCTATGAAATTGTTCTACAGTCCGTATTTGCTTTGATTTAAGATGCGGGAATTCAGAATATGAATAATTGTGTACTCGTAATATTGTATGTAGGTAGCGAGCGAGTAAACATGAGTAGGTAGAAGGACTGAATAATTCAACGTAAAGGCAACTGGCCAAGAGTCTATCGTGCGTATATCCCTTCGTAAAACCAAGATAACAAACAAATGGAAAGTAAAATATATTCAAAGTAGTTCGTGTCGTGATCCCTGTGCTAGTAATTTACAGTCATGTTCAGATCGTGGTTGTGATTGGCTTCCTTTGGTTGGGCTCGCGGCCGGCTTCCTTGCTTCGGCGGGGCATGCGGAAGACATCCCCCCTTTACTTCTTATGCAATGGGTGGTATGAGCGTTGGTATTACGATGTAATGTGTTAATACGCGAGAGGGTAGGATTTTTATTTTTTTGATATTTACGTTTGTTAATGTTTTCTGTATTGCTTCATTGAGCAGGGATGATGTATCAACTTGCCATGGTAGAAGCAGTTTAGGATAGTGAGAATTTGTCAAAGTTCTAAACTACGTGTAAAAAATATTTGAAAATCTTACTAAGCCTGTAGGTAGTTAAGGTATGTGTACAAAAGTAAAGTTTTGCCCTAAACCTCAGTTTCAGTCTCTCAGCGATTACTTAGGTTCAAGTGAAGGGGCGAATCGTCGTTGGAAGTTTATTAACATCTTAACAAAACTTGGATATGTAATTATCGTAATGCATTTCAAATGAATGTTTATTTTATGTTTTCTGATAGATAAACATAATTCCTTTCAAAGATGAAGGCTTTTTGACGTGAACAAGAACCTTGTAACGTTAGTTTAGGAGCATCGAATTCACCTAAGTAGGTATCTACATGGATACGTATAAGTATGAAAGATAAAAATATTTCTGAAGATAATTTAAAACACCTAGAAGAAATAATCTGTCATCATTACTCGTATAGAGCTTATCGTTAAACTTAGATTTTCGAAAAGCTTCTTTAGTTACAAGGACGTGTAACACTAAAATAAAAAAATAAATCAATTCTAATTCTTAACTTTTATTATTTTTGTCTTTCCAGACGCCTCAAATATGAACAGCATGAAGTCTTGAAATTACTTTGACACCGGGAAATCTTAAGTTCAGCAATCTCGAAATTTCGTTTTTTTTTTTCAATAACATTACTTACCAAATACGAATGAAGATTTTATGAATGCAACAGTTGTATTTAGAAGCAACCTATATTTTCATCGTCCAAGGCGACATACGTTATTAATGTAAAGGTCTATTACGAAAGTGTTCATATTTACGAATTCGCCGCACGCGCCGCTGCCCGTAATCGTATCGCTAATATATGCGAGTAGAATCTGACGCCTAATGATTGCCAATAAAAATAATAACATCTTTTAATTAGTAGCGGAGTTTTTATTTATCGGCGACATACGCATCTCGGATGCCTTGTCCACGATAGAGCAAAGGAACTCCAACTCCAACTCAAGATTAATCTTTTAACTGGATGCCTCCCTACACGTCAAATGTTCAGGCATATATACTTAAGCATACGACTCAAGCTTCTGAGAATCTTGATCTTGTAACTTTGAACACGATGAAGATGGTATACGAGACTTCAGCTCAGATAAGATTATCTTCTTAGCGACAGAAATTGAATACATTATGCGTGTTGCTCGACAGGTACTCTTAAAGGCTAGGTTAAAGGCTTCAAATAAAGGTTTGGGTATAATATATTTTTAGAAGAACCCCAAACATAAAACTTTTTTGCTAATGATTCAAACTTTTAACAGAGGACTTTTTAATATACTACCTACCGAGGAGTTACCAATTAAGTTGGTAGAGCTATCTAATGTAGAGATTGAAAGAGCTCTTCGAAATTCATGTTTCTTAGAACCGTTGTACATTTAAATTAATTTAATAATTATGATTTCAGTTGAATGAATGCACATTTGTGCAGTTCAAGAACATTCCAAAGATTACTTCATGTTTCGGTAGGTTAAGTTCTATTATGTGGAGTTATTTCAATGTTAAATACATTACATCAGTGTGAAGTTACCTAAACTTATCTTATTAAATAAGTTTTAAAATAAATTGAAATTGAACAGCTAACAACCTATTACAGCTATTGAATGAGGCAAGTAGAATGTATTGTAAGTAATTGTATAATCCAAATAAATTCCTCATATAATTAGATGGGACATTTTACTTTCACTCATCATTAGAACAAGAATTGGTGCTGATTGCGTAGCAAGATAAACAACCGGAAGACTACAAGCAACTCATCAAGTGATTTGATGAAAAAACCGAACCGCCATCGAGTTACAAATAAAATAAGGCACTTCCCGAGCGGCGCGGGCGCCGATTCGCGCGGAAGTGGCGCCGCGCGCCGGTGATGCAATGCAGTGCGAACGCATTGTACCTTAACCTGCTAACTCTGATATAACTGTTAATGTCAGTGTGCTCGACTTATGGCAACTTTATGTAAGCTGATGGGTCCTATGAAAGGCGTCCTCCCAACACCATGACAACGTGTAATTTATTATTGAACTACTCAATCATGTTTGATGCAATCCAAGAACGGCAAGAAGCACTTTACACAATGTGAGGACTGTAAATGCAAAGCAAATTAATAAACATACTTCAAAAACAATGTTTTATTATGTTCACATCATGTAATGTTGTGATTGTATAATATTTTTGCAATTGTCAATGCTTGTATTACATGGTACACAAATATCGGATGGTGACCTTCTTCTGCAGTCGGTCTCTTGTTGACCTACATTAAGTGTTATTGTGGTCAATGTAAATTAAACGAACCGAATACAACACCCAGAACCGCCAGTTTAAAGTTTTATCATTATGACGATTTTATTACCTTTTCGGAGATAAATTCTCATATTTTATGGAAATAGGAAGTCGTGCGGAAAACTTGCATTAACTTACGCACTTAATGTTTTTGTTAAGTAAAAAATGTATGTCGAAAGTTTGCTAGTTAATTGTTGCTTTATTACCTAACTTACTAATATTTATTTATGTTGTAAAGATAATGTTTGTATACAAACATGGCATAATCTAGGAAATACGTACGTAACACTTGATTGATCTCAAATCTGTTGATTATACGGGCGGTTGCAACAGATGTTACACTTCGCTGTGAGACTATCTCGCAACTCTTTTGCTCGTCGTTGCGAATTGCGCTTTCGAGAAGACTATTGAGACAGAATCTAGACGTGAGTGAACTATCGTCGTTCTCATATCGTTTACTTATGTTACGCCAGTGGCTGCTTATTTGGGACGCGAAACCGAATGTAGCAGCGGTGCATGCTACATTTGGTTTGCATATCGAATTCCACTGTTACATTGTAACTGATTTCTGTAAAATTATAGCTGTTCTAATGGACTTACAAATACTCATTACCTGTAGTGTTGCAAAATCATCCGACTCGAATGTCCGACTATGATAATTAAAGATATACCTATATTTTTTCTGTGTTCATGTGATTGTACATTGTTGCATATATTTTTTAATTACATGGTGATTGTCCATTTTATGCAACAATTGGTACATCCAAGGGAAATGGATAATTATGTCGTGAGGTCATCAGTGGTCCAGTCACCCATAATTATTAATTATACGCTTTAGCAACCGTTCGAGTAGATATGACATCGTTTTGTGTACGTGACTCCAACTTACACATGTACTAAGTAGCACAAGTCTGTGGTTACCGACACACTTAAGTTAAGGTGTATAGTCACGAGCAAAACTATGTATACACTCGGCTTTATTCAAAAGCTATTTATTCCTATATTTTTTAATGAAATTGTATGTTGTTACGAACATAGCGTTTTCGAACCCATACGTTTATGTAATGTGTCGTATTCCAACGTTGCATTCGTTATTTCACGAAAAAATCGCAATTGAAAGTTGCCAAGTGTTGACATATTGGTGCTCGTGACTGTACACACCCCTGTGGTAAAATACCGTAAGCACATTTAGTTTTAGTTGCATTCATCAGTTTGTTGACAAAGGTAGTTAACGAGAAACAATGTTAGAAAGATATAATACTCTTTATTATGTACACCATAAAAATGACTGACATAAATGTACAAATTTTATATAGGGTGACACAATGGGCGGTTTTATCGTTAAAAGCGATCTTTCGACCCGCTTGGAAAGTAGGTACCTAATATTATTTGTAACTCGATGGTGGTTTGGTTTTTCTTGAATTTTTTTTTTAATAATTTCATGACGATGAGTTGCTTGTAGTTTTCGGGTTGTTCTTTTTCATCTTTTTTTTCTAGGTTTATAGAGAAATCGAATTGCTTTAACCGCAAACAAAATTGATAGAGCCCTTTAATAACGAACACTAAGCCAATTGAATTGAGAAATCTGTTGAACAAAGTAAACATAACCTTGACATAAGGCTGTTTCAACAGTTACGTAAAAGTTCGGAATGAATAACTGGAATATGTCAATAGTTACTCATCGTTATGTTTAGTTAATAGATTGACGCAACAGATTCACACAAAGTGGTTGTTTCGGATAGGTAGGTTGGGGAGTTTGTTGCGCCACTTCTTCCCAACTAAAGCACTAGGAAATGCTGATTCACAGCCTAGTTTGAATAAATGACTTGATTTTGGTAATAAAATCTTCACAATTAAAATAATATAATTTTATACTAAAAGGTCAAATACATTCGTAAGGCTTCCGAATTGATAGTAAGTATCAGGAAGTTGATAATAAAAGCGGGCTTGTAGGTGAACATTTAATGTGTAAATTAGAGATAGTATGCATGAAAAAAACTTTTTCTTACGTAACAAACATGAATAAGAATAAAAAATTTAGACGTTTCTAATGCAAAGTGGCTGATACAACGCTAGTCTTCTAAAACTAGATTTGAGCTGAATTACATGAACATCCGTGGAATTTATTGAAATTCATGACTGCACAACGCTTTAGAATTGAGACCTGAATCCAGTATTACCTCATGAACTCATGAAATACTATTGTGCCTACATAAGTAATTATAATATTTTGTAATAAACCGTACTTTGTACAATACATAAAGATTTAATATCTGTTGGATCTCTTACAGTCCGGTTAACATTATGGTACTGAATATTCAACCACTTGGTCTGAGCAAACAAAGTTAAGCAATGCCGAGTTGAAAAACAAGATATATTATATACTTTTGGCATCGTTAACACTTTAATAACTTTTGTGTATACATATGAGTACTTACTTGTGCAATTGTATACACTTAACATTGAATTCAGCAGTCCTTTTACCAATAATAAGAATCACACAGCATAAAAACAGCAATATAATGCTTATTATTATTTGCTTTTCCCACGCTAAGTTGTTTAGTTCCAGAGATTGATCGGACCACCCCATCACCGTAATCCCTATTTACCGAGAGATTGCAGGAGTGTGCATTCAAATAGCTCCCACTTGTGGCGATTCGTACGTACCTATGGTTCATTCTAAAATAGTTGTAGTTACCCGCTAAGAATTTGAATCAAGTTCTTCTATCTAAACAGACAGCTGTGCTGCTGGGGAGTTTGTTGCGCCATTTCTTCTTAGCAGTCAAAGCCCTAGAAAGTGCCCTAGTAAGTTAGCCTAGGGAATGGTGAGGGGCGGGCGTTTTGAGGGACTGTTTTGTGTCATTTTGACGTTCAAAAAGTGCTGATTCTCAGTCTACTTTTGAATAAATATCTTTTGATTTCATGCTACCACCTAACCGACTAGCTAACCGACGCCTCTATTTCTTCTATTTCTTTCTTTTCTATACTCCATGGTATTTATCGTCTCGTTTCGAGAAAAGTGAAATGGAGATCGTAGGATCACAGAAATGGGCAGAAGTACTTTTACAAGTATATTAAAATAACTTTAAACGATTTTTGTATATCCTGGGTTTATTTTTAAGTTAATCTGTATGCTTGTCTCATATTCATGAATAAAGATTATTATTATTTCTTTATTAGGTACGAGTATCTGCAAATCTTGAATATGACGATATTCCTTCGCGACTGTTCACTGCACCATGAAGACAATGGCAAGTACTTCCATTACATACGTGCAAATGCTGCAATAATGTATTGGGTATAACGTATAAATTCATAGTAATGTGTAATTGCTCATAGATTGGTAATGTCTCGCGTACGATTGCCGCATTGACCCGATTCCCTCGATAACTCTCGGGTTAATAACCATCCTATTACAAATCTGTTTTCATCTCTTTTATGAACATACTTGGATGTAAAATTGTGTAATTGAAAGGCTTGACCGTCGTGACTAAGTATTTTCTGTCAATACTTGATTATCGGGGCCTTCAAGTCAACTAACCTTTCAACTTTAACGGTGACGTACCGTGCTCGCCAATTTGTAGTACTATATAATATATATATATATATATATATATATATACTTACGAAGACAGTTTGGATTATTATGAACGTAAGTCAAATTATTTATCGATGTCCTAGGTCTAGTTTGTATTCTTCGGATTATAATATAATCGAATAACATCTAACTTAATAAATATGTGATCTGGCGGAGGAAGGTTTTGTGTCATAAGTATCACAATTTTTAACTTTATTATTTAAACTATCTGTGCCCGCGACTTCGTTTGCGTGGATCTCGGAAAACAAAAATTTATTTTTCTAAAATAAAAGTTAGTCTAGTTACTCCTTATAACATCAGCTACCTGCCAGTGTAAGTCCCGTCAAAATCGGTCCAGCCTTTTCGATGATTAACTAGAACGAACAGACATACAGACAGATAAAAAACATTAAAATAGGTTTTTTGTTATAAGTACCGTATATACGAGTACTATCATATGCATTTAGTAAAAAGCTGTTATTTTGACATGACAAACAGACACTTCAATTTTATTTATGTGTATAGATATAAAAATAATAACCTTGCGCATAGCCAGTTAATAAGCTATCGTATCCAACCACATGACATTTCAAAGTTATTTTCTCGTATCGGCACATAATGACGAGAAAGCAGAACGTCCTACGTCAGAACGTAGGAAAATTAATATGTATCCACTTGCTGCATTAATGATGTAGCTACGTGATTTAAGAACTAGTTCTATTGGTTTCATAGCTTTAAGATACTAAGTCTTGTCATAATTAGATGCTTAATCCTTATCTAATCTAATCTAATCTAGCCTGTATTGTCCCACTGCAGGGCAATGGCCTCCCTCTCCCTTTTCTTTCCTCTCATCCTTATACAGGATAAATCAACCAATACGCAAACTGTAACTACTTATGCATTCAGCACATGATTCTAGACTGCCTAGCGTAGAAATTTTTCGTTGGTTATCAAAAAAGAAATGAATCGTTTCATAGTAAAGTAAATAAATGTATGGCAGAGCAAATTTTTTTCTTAATAGCCGACGAGAAATTTCAACCCAGGGTTTCAGAATCATGTACTGAATTCTTGGTTTCAGTTTGCGCACTGGTAAAAAAATTATGCTGTTTGCAAAGTATCGACTAGACATTCCCCGAACAAGGGTATTCTCGATACATAGGTACAGAGACGAGTCGTTGACATCACACGCTACTTTGTTTACACGCATCGAGGAAATACCGTGTTGAGAATCGTAAGTGTATCGATTTAAATACTACTTTTCTTCGCAATCGATGTGTAAGAAGTCAATTGTTTTGTTTGCTCTTTAAAAGCTCACGCACTTAGCAAGAATCTTTAAGTGCAATCGTCTACTTAAAATTCTGGATGTTAAGGAAATTGGGTACTAAAATAGAATGTCTTGACCATGCTCGCGTATATTTTTAACGATCGAGAATTCGCACAACCTCTAGTTATAGTGTAGGTACTTATCACATTCTCTTGATTTCACAATTATTTGTTACAGTAACGAAAGTGAAATGAACGGCCTTGCCAAAAAAAACATTCATAACACAACATTTTTCGCGATAAGAAATCTGAATAAACCGAACCATAAAAATATATTTATTTTATACTAGCTTCTACTCGCGGCTTCGCCCGCGTGGATGTCGGAAATTATCCAATGGGAACATGCTACTGGGACAAAAATCCTATATGTTACTCCATAATATCAGCTATCTGCCAGTGAAAGGTTCGTCAAATCGGTTCAGCCGTTTCGGAGATTAGTCGGAAGAAATAGACACACAGGCAGACATTAAAAAAAAAAACTTTATTTATATTAGCGTATATACTTTCATATGTATTTAGTAAAAAGCTGTTATTTTGACATTACAAAAAGACACTTCAATTTTATTTATTTGCATAGATATATATTTTCGTAGCGGCTCGGTGTTGCCGTAGCCGTTGCGCTTGCGTTAATAAAAGACATCAACGCACGCTGAAATCGTTTGCCGTATCATGTTTACTTGCTAACTCAATACATGTAACGCTAATGTACTAGTATGAGAACTATTTACGTATTTGCTTTCATTACTTGTATTTTATGAATAATAACATTAATTAAGATAGTTTTCATTATTCTCGAAAAATGTTCAATAATTGTATGAAGATCGTTTTAGTACAGTATTTGGCTTTAGTCTTATTTTTCACTTACTGATCATTAGAGATCAAAAGAAAACCAATGTGAAAACATTACTTTAAATGAAATCTATCTATTGCACTAAACAACTCTAGTCGACCACAATAACTAACGTAAACCGCTGTACACACAACTTACACTCACCAATTCAAAAAGAGATTGGTATATTACCAATAATGTTTATTACTGGTTATGCTAACATAACAAATAGGTGCATTGCGATGACATTAAACTAACACATTATTGCGATTGGCACATGAGTGCGAAGGAGATGGTGCAACTGCGCAGGCGCAAGACACGAGTGCACCGATACTTTCTCCTCTTGCACTTGTCAATGCGGTCACTGTCACTTTTGTATGTACTTACATATATGTTAATATTAATTTTGTTAATAATCTGTGGTTTCAGTAGCGAGTTCGAATACCTTCCGTTTTACGTCATTAGTTTAATCAGTCCTTTCTTTTCGTTTTCAATTCGGAACGAGTTTTTTTTTTGTTATTTTATACGATGTACTGCAACTAACTATTTAGTAATCTGTGGTACTGCCCAGTACTGCGGTGTTGGTTTAATGATAGAAACTGATGAAAATATTGCTCTGACTTCTTAGAGAAGCCCATGACTCGTAAGGAAATTATCAACTATCTCTCTCTCTCTAGTCTATAAGTTTACGAACGAACTATGTATACCCAAAGTAGTAACTGAACTGGATCTCTTTTGTCTATAGCAGAGGCCCATGTCCAGCAATAGAAAGCCTTGGACTGTAAATGCGTCTTCTTTGTTTCAGTGACACTCATCTCTGTACCCGTGCGATCCACATAAGACCTGCGTACACGCAGCTGAAATAGTAATACTGCTTCAAACACGCTTTGAATGTTAAGTAGGAGGAAAAACCTGTATAACACATCAATCTTTTGAGTGCACTACCGTTATATTGAAATATTTTGTAATCAAGTTAAAGGACGTATTGATTAATTATGTAAATATTATTAAACTGTCATGGCTGCACTTATAAATGTGGGGGTGGGGCGAGCGATAACTTGGCGCTTCGCTCAATATTCAATTTGCGATGTTTTCGTTTTCCAGTGTTCTTTCTGAAGAATGTTCGGACATTCAAGCTTAAACTATGCAAACATTTATTACAAGTGCCTAATAGTCTTAAACACTGTCAATATGAAAAATTCTAACAATATGGTTTTGGAGGTATGAGAACACGGTGTAAAGTTCACTCATCCTCCATAGAAAAGGGAGGCTCCTCCGGCCAGACGGATGTTGTGTTTGGCGGGCAATTGCCCAACGATTGATGTTGGGAAATTGTATCTATGCTAATTGCGCGGTAAACTCTGCTTGCGAGATGCAGGATTTGCGTGACGTCAGTATGACGCGTTGTTCGCATGTGGCGTTGTAGACACCGCTACGTGGTCAATAAAATAACAACTAATAAACTAAAAATGTCAGGATTAATTATGTAACTATAAAGTTTTATCATTTAGAAATTCAATGGAATGGACTCGTTTTTTATTCTATCGGGTATTTTGTTAAAGATAATTGGGCACATACATATGTATAACACTTTTCCTTAATAATGCAGTGTTATGACCACTAACATGTAGTATGTTTGTATACTGCCTTCTAAGTGGTCGTTTTCTATTATCAGACGATTTATTAAAAAGATGCATATTTGACTTTACAAAGACAGCTATTCCGAAAATGTATAGTGATGGCAATGTTAGCTTTAGGAACTTGAATACAGGTACGCAACTATCTGTTACTTCCATTTTGTGTAACATGGAAGTAACAGATAGTTATGGCCCTTATGCATCGTTTTTGAGCCTTGAATACCTGTTCTTTTAGACTAAAATTTCCCCAAAATATTATCCCGATTCTCAGAATCGACGCCACCAAACCAAGGTAAGCAACTAATCTAGTGGGCATATTCACTTTCCGGGATAGATTAAAAAGCACACACGCTGCTGTACTTATTTTTTTGCATACTTCTTCTGCGTGTGGCTTCCAGGTTAGTTGGGATAGCCTATACCCAAAAATTTAGCAACTTGCATTTATTTTATGCCCATTGTGAGTTACATTTAAAGTTTGCGGTGGTATCCGTTGATAAAAATGCATAACATTAGTCTTATTTGTATTGATCGTTAAATTATTTTGATCAAGCCAGTGTATAATGTCCGATAAAGTATTTATTTATTTATTTAAACTTTTCACACAAAAAGATACAAAGGCGGACTTAATGCCTTAGGCATTCTCTACCAGTCAACCAAGGGTGGTGAAGAGATTAGATGGCAGGTGCTTAGGTTGAGAGGGACAATGATAAAAAAAAAACTCTTAAAACTAGGTACACAAATACTTAAATAGGTTATGTACACATACATACTATTACTAAAATATATAGGTACCTACTCATAATATATATATATATATACAAAATCAAGGGAGAGAGGTGTTGAGATGACTCTACGCTATTTGTTTTGAAAATAACTCTGCAATTTCCGCTTAAATGCAAACCGACTGGTGGCCGTCCTGATATCCAGAGGAAGCGCATTCCAAAGAAGAATGGACTGAATATGAAAAGAAGAATGAACAAAGGCAGACGTAAGAGAAGATTGTTAGAAGAACGCAGATTCTTAGCGTTTGAAGAACATAGATATTGGAAGTGAGATACGAGATAAGAAGGAGGAGTGGGAGAGTTTGAGAAGGGAGAAAAGCGTGGTCAAAGCGCGCAAACTTCTTCTTTGGCGAATGGACATCCATTTGAGCTCAGACCTATAGCTCGACACAAATGGTCATATTTCCTGAGGTTGAACATGAGCCGGATACCATTGTTGAGCAATATGTTGAGCTTATCCAGCAAAACCGCATTCAAGTCAAAGTAACATACGTCACCATAGTCGATCACATGGAAAATCAAAGTCTGCACAAGCATGGTCTTCGTCTTAACGGGCAAAAAGTTTCTCAGACGATACAGGGATCGCAGAGTACCGTTGACCCTTTGACTAACACTAGAGACCTGGCAAAGTATTATTTACGTCATGTTCATACGTTATTAGGTCTGTACATTTAATCAAGGCAGTACTATCGTCAGCGAATAAGACCCAAGGATGTATTATCATATTTTATTTAAATTGATTATGATAAAAAACCATGTCAGTATGGCTGCTAAGTGGCTAATATTTTATATTAGAATCTAGTTATTGAATAATTATATAATATCGCAGCTACAATAAATTAGACATGACGCAGGTGCTTAGCGACAACTTACTTTCTCCGCACGATTCGGCAGTTTGCATTATAATTTATTAGTCGTTATGTTAGTTGTAAGATAACAAGATACGTTGACAACAGACGTGACTTCGTTAAAATATTGTAGGAAAAAATAAAAAGTATTGTCATAAAAAATCAGAAATATTAATCATAGGTAATAAGCCAGTTACATAACATAATCGGCCTGTCATGTTCCCTCCCACTGCTGGGACACAGGCCTCATCTCTTCGAGAGGGAGTGGGCTGTAATCCACCACGCGAGCCCAGTGCGGGTTGGTAGATGTCACATGTCTTTGAATTTTTAGTTCTAAGACATGCGTTTCCCCACGATGTTTTCCTTCACCGTTTTGAAAGGAGTGGTGATGAAATAATTTACAGAAAGTAAACCTCCTGTCTGGGTTCGAACCTACAACTCCTAAGTTACGGTCATCACCGCTGGGCCACTGCTCTTTTAAGCCAGTTAAGATGAATTAATTAATTAATTATTTTGACAATAGTCAGAAATTATACTTTCTCGATATTATTCTCAACGTTAAGTGAGGAAACCGGCAAGTCCTAGAACCAAAAATTCGAAGACATGTGACATCTACCAACCCGCACTGGGCCCGCGTGGTAGATTATTAGCCCACTCCCTCTCGAAGAGAGGAGGCCTGTGTCCCAGCAGTTGAAATATTATAGGCTGCTTATGTTATGTATTCTCTACGTCTACAATAGCAAATTAATAACTTACAGTATGTTCACAAATAAAATATTTGTCGCTACTATAAAACGTAGCAAGCAAGCGCAAGCAGTATACGAAGCTGCACGCAGGTGTGCTCTGTGTTAAAATAATGTGCATATTTGCTCATAATTAGTTGGCACAAGTTTGCCTTCAAATACCTCTGTACTGTACAATTGTACATAGAACACCTGTTAGCCACTCTAAAACCTAAACAATGTACGGTATTAAATGTGAGAAACTATGCTAAATAGCTATTACTTTAGCGAAGATCTGATAGTTAAAAAGAAATGCTGATAAATGATAATATGACATTACATACGCACCTATTAGTTTTGGGTCTTTGGTTCAGCGGTCTGTTTATGACATAATTCTGTTCCTACTTCTGATCATAAACACCTGGACAGGCCGAATCTCAGCATCATCCGAAAACATTTCATTCAATGGTTTCCATTAAGTTTGTGTTTAACCTGGTAAGTACTAATAGAATGGGACAAAAAAAGACAAGATTATATCCCCGGATATCAATCAGTTGTCGAGACTCGAGTGAGGTTGGAATTGGGGTCATGATTTAATAGGGACAGGGCCCGTTCTCGTTGAGAAGACGTGTTTAGTAATGAGGTCACAGGTGCAGAGAAAGCTTCCATCGCTTGCAGTATGCAGTAATTACAATCAAAGTCTATGGTTCTTTCCCTTTACGGGTGAGCAACCTTTCCAAGGCTCTGTAATTGGAAAGAATTTTAAACCAGAAATATTATCTTAGAGCTATAAGATAATATTTTGTGGTTCAAAATTCCTTGACCAGATGAATGTTATATAATTGTGACAAATAACATTGACCTGAACGAAATGTTCAGTTGACCGTCGCCTCGAACAGGGTCGTCAGTAATAAATATACTAGATGCACACAAAATGTCAATATTGACATGCTAATTAATTATCTCGGCAGAGTTTCATCGTTCACCTTTTGAACATATGTATAAATGACTGCAGCATTCACTAATAATAATTAGCACTATTATTGTACTGATAAGCCACTTTATTGGTTGATTATTCAAATTAGATCTGTTTAAATATTTGTTTATTGTTCGATTTTCTAATTATTGTTTATGTATTAGAAATTATTTCAATTTTATTTTCATTAATACTAATTAAAATATGTGCATTTTAAACAAATAAATAATGTTTTAGGTACATACATATTCTACGAACATGAATATCCTTTTTTTGCAAACAGTTGAACTACCTATTCAGTGTAGTGAAAAAAGAAATGGAATCTTCGTGATGCATTATAAATATAAATAACATGTAGGTATTATCTTTTAGCGAAGGCATTTAGCGAAGGCAATGTATACGAAAGAAGTCTATAGAAGGTATGGGATTTTACTGAAAAACAACGTTGGTGTCAATGTTAATAAATAGTTCATGAAAGACCCAGCACGGAGGGCCATGTACAGACGCCAGCACATCAAACTACTACGATATGTCAAATTTCTTTAATAGATTTTTAACTTTATCGCTAAAGTTCAAGGTTGATTGGGAAAATTTGACAGTTTCGGGTAGCTTGACCTGCTGGCGTCTGTACCTAACTGTACTCAGTCCTCATCTCTTTGAGTAGACGTTCCCTTTTTGCCTGCCTAGGATATCATTGCATCTGACTTAGGTAAATGAGGTTTTATTGTAGATTTATTAGCTGATTATATCCCTCACCGTGTTACGCAGTCCATACTTTCCAAACACGTAATAGTTTATTGGACCTTTGAAAACTGAAAGTATTTAGATATTTGAGTAAAAGAATCGCAGAGATTTTAGTAATACAGGCTGATTATTATAGAACTTTTTGTTTTAAAAATAATTTGACTATATTCTACTGTCACACTGTTATTGAAAAGACTTGAGAGTACATTCTGCTTTAAATTGCATGCTTAGTTCTCCATGCAATTTTAAGGCACTGCCCAAACGAAGGACACCGTAAAACGCCATATTTGTACATATTACGAGCCAGAAAAACTGAGTGCTTTATCAAATGTTCAAAGAATAAAAATAACATACTAGAATCATGATAATAAAATCATAAAACAGCAGCAACAATTTTTTTTTCGTCGCATAATTCTAATAAAATCTTGAGCATATCATTTATGTTATGATAATTAAAGGGAATTCAATCAACTAAAGAAATACCTAAAAAGTGTTCCACTGGGCCGTGCATTTATTTTTTTAATTAGATAATTAAACAAACTAACCAAAACTCTGAAAATGTAGTTGTACGCGGTAGAATATTATGAACTTTTAAAACTATGTAACAACTCTATAACAATATTCTTACAAATAAATGGACTATTACTATTAAAACTGCAATATGACTTTTATTTATGTGGTCATTCGATTCAACTTACATCAAACGCATACTTAGCTGTTTTGAACCTTATTTTTTGCCGTGATGCGCTATTGTCAATTCCCTAAAAATTGCTTCTTACCGCGCCTTATGTAACCAGGACAATAATATTAAATGGAATTGTAGTAGCCATAAAGTACCTATATATGTGTGTTAAATGAATTAAAATAGACCATCACTTATAATCTCTTCTCTATTGTTTTAAACTGTCATCAGCACTCACTAAGACTAGAAACTAACACAAGCCATTAATCATGCTTCTTACTAATAGGATTAAGTTGATGGCATTAAAAACCTGCTCCAGTAATCTTGAATAGAGAAAGTATGAGATTGTTCTCACACTGCCTACTTCATTGCCCCTTATTTATTACATAAACACCCATAGATGAGAAGATTATTTTCATTACAGATTGTGTTTTTAATTAAGAAATTAACAAAACGACAACAACAACAACACGTAAAACATCAAAGTACGTAATTAACAATACCTACGTTACGATTTGACGCACTTCGGTAATTGCATATTTTCTGTTATCTTTTTAAATGCAAAGGCACATTGTAATTGCTAAGTTAGGCTAGCTACCTTATTTTTGTATATGCTATGGTTTCGTTACACGAGTTTGGTATATTGTCTCGAGTAACTCGAACGGTTTATGATTTCTCTTTTCTAATTTCGGCTTTTAACATAAACCAAAAAAACTTGAACAGTAAACAATATTTTTGACAAACCTTTCCGAAGTAAAATTCGTGAGATTTTATGATTTATTGATGTAGGTGTGCTGATTGTGACTAGTCCAGTAGGAAATGTATTTTTGAAAAGTTTGAAAATTTTTTACAAAGGTGGAAATTAATTTATGATTATGAAACCATTATTCCTTGGGTTTATACACTTGAAACTTGGTACGAATAGATAATTAAGTAAGTGATAAGTTTTGACATTATTAGTTTATCAAAACTACCCCCAATGGCAGTTTAGGGGTATTAAAGTTTGTATGGAAGAATCGTAATGCGCGGTCCGATAAATTTGAAATTAGGCATTCATTTTTTTCTTCAATCTTGACGAAAAATTAAAAACTAACTGGGTGAAAACGGGTAATCATGTCACATTTTGTTTTCTGAAAATGTAATTCTAGCTCCTTCGTCCTATTTGTTTACAAAATAAGACAAGAAAAGAAAAACACTCCTGGGCCACTTGAGTAATGGTTTCTTTTCCTCCCAGCAGTGATTGAATATCGTTCAAAATAAAAGACGTGGAAGTGCGTCGGAATGTTGTATTACTTCCTCTTCGTGGGCGGTGCGTAATAATATCTATTGTTGTTTTCTATAAAAGCAATCTCAAGTGCAATCATTGAAAGAATCTTTGTCTGAAGACAAGCAGTGACTCCGACTACCTAATTAGAGCAGTAACGAACGATTATAAGCACCGAACTTTTTATTAAGATACCGTGTTCTTCCTGTGAAAGTCGACTTACGAGATAGTTATTGATATGAAAGCTTATGAGTCGAATATTCTCTGCTTAAATAAATAATTAAAGCTTGTATGTATTAATGATAGTGGTGACCAAGCATATAACGTAATAGAACAGTCAATTGTACGGAAAAAGCTCCGGTTAGGCGAGTCTTAGTACTCGTAGCTAGTGGTGCCTGTTCACCTAGATTGGTATTAGTTTTTTTTCAATTAAATAATTTAGAGCGATTTATTAGGTGGAAAGTGATTGATAGACTTTCCACTGTTGTTTTATATTGCATGTTGTTGTCAAGTACAAACTACTTGTACCATTTACCGATATTTGTATTGTTATTTAATATTCTCAGCCGCAATAATTAATCGAAATGAGGTAAACATTTATTATGATTCATTAATTGTTTTGTGTGTTTCAATACGTAATTTTACAATGCAATATTATTTTTCAAGTTTAGAGACCTACAATACAATGAATTTTCAAAAAATTGTCTTTTCCACCAAAAGTCTGAAATCTTGAATTCTAATTGCTTGGTCGATCGTTTTATTAAAGTTGTACGTGTAGAGAAGCCTTTCTAGCAATTTAATTAATTCCTGTCCTTGGATAATGTTATTTTAATTTGTTCGTCATTACGCACTGTATTTGCATTGGCAACGGGATATCCTCGTGATGGTAAACAAACTACCGCATAAAAATGAAAGTGGAAACCCGGAAGATATCATTAAATGAAAATTTCATTGATATGGAAATCAAAGAAACTATTTCATTAAAACATACATAGATATTTATCGTTAATTGCAATTCTGTTCACTCTAGTGTAAATAGAGAATGTTTAAAGGAACTCTGAACATGGCCATCTATTTGCAATCATAGTTTGGAAACCTGTTCACTTACAAAGAAAAATTAATGAAAAAGCTTATTTACTGGCCATCAGAGTCCTTGTTACATAAATAAAGAAATTTATTATTATTATTATAGTAGAACAAGTGACAGTTGTAAAGAGCATTAAAACGATAATGGATGGAACTACCCACCAGATGGTGTGAGAGTTGGCTAACAGTGCAACAGAAAGCACTTAAGTGCAACGGCCTTGTTGGCACCGGCCGCGCTTGCGCATCTGTCACTAGAACAGTAAGCCACCAGGTCACACGTACCGAACTTTATGGAAAACAGGTAAATAAGCGGCAAAATGTATGCCTAATGCGGCTTTCTTTTATCACGTTCGGATAACGGCGCTGAACTGATGAAAACGTGCCAATAAATCTCACCCAAAGTCGATTTGAATATAGTATAAATTTACTTTAGCGTTAGTTTTTACTATAACTCCATATCCAAAACTATACTAAGTATGGCTGGAGTAAAGTCCACTGAGAATGTGGTCCTATTTTTTTCGGGAAAGGATGATTTTACAGTACGGTGATTAGTAGTTTTAATTTAGTATGGAGAGTTTTAGTTGCGAGATAGCAGTCACGAATGTTTATCGATATTCTTAATTCCCGTATTCATAAAAATAACAATGGTAGTCATTACAAATTAGATTTGCATTGCAGACAGACATTAGACAATGTTATTTGTAGGTACAATTTACTCGACGAAACAATACGACTTATACATGCAAGTTTGATTAATTGCAGCTGTGCTCTTGTTAAGTCTGCAAAGCATATAATTAGAAATGAAGGAAGTTAGATAAGCCATTTTTCAGACATCGATTTCATGTTAATTAATCATACGAAAAATGTATATTCAACTATAATTACTTTACAAGAGAAATGAACCAGCTGGGTGGAACATCGTATATTTTAATTAGAAGTTGTAGTAGGTACCTATATGTTTATGGAGAGTACAAAAACTATTAACATGACTCACACAATTGCCTTCACATACAAATTAGCTAATTCGTTGTTAAGAAGTTTGTTAAAAACAGACGTGTATTCACAACAATACACGCCATTTGCATGTTTACGCCACTCTGCTGGGAAATTTCTTTTTCTTTATGTTTTATTAAACAGAAGATTCCATGGAAAGAAATTAGCTGTGGTGAAAGATACACTGAGGAGTACAGTTGTTATGTAATTAACACATGTCAAAGAATGGCTGTAAGTTAAAACATTGTGATAGTAATAGTTATGTTAGCGTGGGAGGTAATGAATGCAGCTCAGATGCTGTTGTACAGGACTGGGTCAGTTGGCAGCTAGCGAAAGTATTTGTTTTCTCTTGAGAGTCGGTCTGGTTTAGCTTCTCCAGCGGCGACCGTATAGAATTTCTTTTTCTACTAGCACGATGAAAGTTATTAGAAAATTGATTACCTAGCTTTCAGGTTGGAGGTGAAGATTTGATACGTTAATAGGAAATTATAGAAAAGTTGCCATTTCAATCACGTCGCGAATAAGGAAAAGAAGCAAATCATTTACGAATTACCTCCTGTATGCTGATGAACGTACAATAAGAATAATATACTGAGCATTAAATCTTTAAACAGGCAGACGTGATATGAACATAAAATGAGGTGCTTATGTCACGAAGTAGAGATAAATTCATTATTATTCTACACTAGCTGACCTGACAGACGCTGTCCTTGTCCAAACTATAATTCACACAAACATCCCATAGAAAACAAATCGTTCAGGTTTTCCCGAATTCGAACATTTCTCGCGAAGCTTTTTTTTTATTTCCATAAAAACATAAATCAGACTATTACTAACATTCTAAAAAAAAAAATAAGAAATTGGTCCAGCGGTTCTCAACTGATGTGGTAACCAACGAACAGCATTTCATTTTTATTTATATATAGATAGAAAGGAACAAACACCTGCTTTACTTATTCACGCTAAAGCATTACTTAAAATTCCGTGATTTAAAATTCCAGTCCAACTTTCTTAAATGTAAGATTGCTGCAGAAAGCAACAAGTTATCTTATCAGTGCGTGGTTTCAAGTGGCGTAAGTACAAAAGCAGTAGGCATTGTTTCTGCGACACTGATTCCTATAGAACTTGCGTGATTCATATCGCAGTTACACTATTTACAGATAACAGGGTAGATAGAGCACTAGAAAAGCATCATGGAACAAGGAACGTTGATGATTGTGTAAACGTCAGCGCGGTAGTTTGAAACGATTGGCATGCAATAGGCGTTCGAGCTGAAACGCCGATCATTGCTATGCGCGACACGGTCTGATAAGCCAAATAATTTATCAACGCATCTAGAAACGTGTCTATCTATGTGCAGACATTGTCACATTGTATGGGAATTTAATTTATGACTGGCTTAAATGTTTACTTTTAAGACGTCAGGCAAGCGGTCGAGTTTTCGCACAGCCAACCAGTTACTCTAGTACTCGTATATAAATAGCGCGGTCACTTCTAGTTAAGCAGCTTTTGCTTCATTGGAGGGGTTAACAAGAGCATCAGTAATGTTGACCACTCCTTGCTCGTATTCTTTGATTTATTTCTTCGTTTATTTACATCAACATTTATGTAAAGGAAGGAGGTTAAGATGAAGTTGGCATCTTAGTGGTAGTTAAGACAAGGTAGAAACTATTTCTGTTTAGCTTAATATTTCCAATTATAGAGTAAGGAATTTTCATCTTAAGGACTTTTCGTCTTTGTAGCTATATTTATGTGTATGACCACAAGTCTAGGAAGCATAACTTTAAATAATGTTAGCTCTACTTTTATGACGATGGTTGTGTTGAAATTTAAGGAAAGTTATATGTAGGTATGGTATGGTTAGCTATGGGAATGGATATTGTTTTCAACAGAATGAGTCTTTAAAATGATGGGCTGGCTAGTTCAGTTTATCGGAATCTCTTTTCTGATACAGTTTACGAAGAAGACTATTATAGTAGTGTCCAAAACGATAAACATACAGGTACGATATTACAGATATCTTTGAAGTAGTTACTGATTCACTGATAGTATGCGGTACAATTGTAAGTGTAGATAGGCTTGGTGAAAAACTGGCTATGCAATCGTAATGTGTTGGATAAACTGTTTGTCTTAAAAATCACTTACGTTTACGAGTTCGTGAGGCAGTTTAGACATAATATTTGATATGTAAATATGTCAAATGTCAAGTTAAAAACGCAAAAGTGGCGTTAATTTATTCGAGAAAGACATACATCCAAGTCAGTAGTTCAAGGCAATGCTTTGACCATATTTAAATCAAATGATGCCAAAACCGTCACAATGATGTAAGTCGAGAATAAACACCACCACACACCGGACAAAACGAATTAGTTTAATATGTAAGTTGTTATAAGAAAATTGTCTTTTGATGCAACAACAAGGAAACGGCTGCTCGCGTTAGTGTATAGGTTATTATGAGACACAATAGTTTGGGAGCATCGGACTAGAACTCGAACGTAACACTTATGACTGTTATGTCACAGTCGTATTAAGGTCGCCGGTAATGCGTCGCCATTTAGCCACGGTTTTCGAGGTCTCCGGAGAAAAAGAGGAACGAGATGGATTACTGTTCTACATTGATAATGTCTTTTTAAATTATTCGTATTGAAACACCAATTTCGCAGGCTATTTTTTGGTTTTTTCGTTATGTAATGTGTCAGGACGTGGTTAGTTGAGATTTGTTTGTTTAACTTTGTGGTTGTACGAGTACTTCATTTGATTATAAAAGATATTGAAAAAGTCAGTTTATGATAAGTATATTTATATATAGATAGAAAGTAAATAAGTATATTTTAATACCTACCATATGATCAGAACTGCTTAGCTATACTTAATGATCTTTAAAGTATACGGGGTTAGCCTAAGCTATCTAATAAATATTTATGAACAATAAATATTTTGAGAAACGGGTTTCTGCAAACCAGGTTATGTGAATGTTATTAAATCCTTTACAATAAGAGCTTATAGATTAAATGATAATTATTTATAACTTGTTATTTATAGTAAGTCCTACAGGGAGTAGGTGCGAACCTTATAATGACACCGGTGTACCTAGGTAGGTACTTAGTGCAAATCTGTATCCAATCATGCAAGCCACAATAAACATCGTGTCAGTTTTGTTATGGTGTCGGCTAATGGAAAGAACGTGACACAGGGAAGGTTACAATTAAAGAAAAACCTAAACAGCCTCGCTCCATTAATTTTCTGCTTTTGTACTTTTGTTAGAAACTTGAAATGACTTGAGATCCATGGATTTTATCTATAATTCTGTCAAATGGATTATCAATTACATGATTTTAAAAATGACTCGGTATTAATCGGTGTTAATATTCGAATTATCTGAATCATTTGTCCCAAAAGGCGTTGTTGATAATCGTAAAATTAACTGTAAAGTTATAATTAGCGTAGTTACATATATAAAAGGCAGTCAGCAGTCGATTGTTGAGCGGATAGTAAAACTATAATGTGATATTGTTTCCATCACGCAACGATCGGTGTGTCGCGATTACTGCAATACCAATGGCCTGACTATATCTGCGTATATTAAAAAGCGTAGCAGATTAATGGCCATTGGCCAGGTCAATCTGAGCCGAGGCAATATATTCACATGTAGGTAAACGACATTCTTGTAAAAGTCAATCCTTGAAACCTTATTCTAACTTAATATATTCGTAAATTTTAACGAAAATGGCTTGATTGCCTTGGCATGGTTCAATCAACCATTTATGACTAGATTTATTGGAAACTAAAAAAAGATATGTGTTTCATTTCGTAATTTATTTTCCTCAACATTTTATGATCAGTGATGTCCATGTGTGTATTGACAATTTGAATCAAAGAATCAATGAATCAAATACGACTCACGCTGAGGAAATTCGGTAGTCATTTGACCAAGAATGAAAGCAAATGAGTTGAATCACAATATTTATTTATGGATTCGTAATCATAAATACTTAGTTCTGCTTCGCATTTTGTTGTCATTCTCAGCAACATTATTTACACCTTAGTAATATAATAATGGAGGTAGAAAAAAGCGGTAGCTAAATGAGAAATAAAATATCGCCAATAATACCCAAGCTACACTTTCTATGTACAGAACAAACATTAGATTTATCTGTTTTCAATCGACTCGAGTAAACTCGATTAGATACAGAGACAACGTAGCTAATAAGGTTGCTATCAATTCTATTTTAGGGCTGATTTTTCAATCGTCTGATAACTTTTATTCGAGGAATAAAATTGACGTTTGACAGTTTTTGTATGAAATAACTGTCAAAATTTCAAAATTATTTCTCTGTCTATATCTAATCGAGTTTATATTGTGTGGAAATCGATGGACACATCATAGAGGAAGGGTAAACACTTTATAGTCTAATCACGTTTGGTTTTGCATTACAAACGATACGATGATTGTTGATTGATTCAGTTTATAAACTAGAAGTCGTATATCATTTTATATTGACACAAAGTTTCTCTTTGTATAATGTTACAGGTGTTTGAAAATATTTGCAACAAGTCTCAGCTTCGACATTTGTAAAAGTATGTATTAGTAGACAACTGTATCGGAACTGTTATCTATGAGTTGGTTATCATCCGGCAGTTATTATGTTGTTGGCAGCTAAGTAATATTTAAGTATGACCGTAATGGCTATATAACGTACCGTAATGAGTCGGTAAGATCATAGATTACAAGACACGTAACTTTACTAACTTACTGTAATCGATACTTAAAACATGTATTTTGTTTCAGAAGATGAATAGGTAGCTTAGTAAAGATCAATCCTACTTATAATATTATAAACGTGAAAGTTTGTATGGATGGATAGATGGATGGATGGATGGATGTTTGTTACTCTTTCACGCAAAAACTACTGAACGGATTTAGATGAAATTTAACACAGATAGTTTATAACTAGGATTAACACATAGGATACTTTTTATCCCGATATTCCCACGGGA
The DNA here is from genome assembly GCA_911387795.2 of Apamea monoglypha. Lineage (NCBI taxonomy): Eukaryota > Metazoa > Arthropoda > Insecta > Lepidoptera > Noctuidae > Apamea > Apamea monoglypha. Next base: position 11,972,592 of record OU426918.1, read on the forward strand.
TCGAAACTTATGCGGATGAAACAGCGGGGCGCAGCTAGTAACTTATATTTTCCTGTATTTATTTCAGACAAGACTGAAATAAATACAGGAAGATACAGACTGTTCAGTTGAACTCTCTCTGTGTGTAGTATTGAATAAACTTGTGTGATTTGCCTTTGTCGCATTGTGTCCTTTTCTATGCCAATTGTTGTGAAAGACAGTTTGTAATCGAACCGAGTAACCCGGTTTTATCTTACACGGTTGTGTTCATCTAATGCCGTAATGCAGAAGCGGAGCATTAAAACGCAGGGACGTAATGTTCTGCAACCGTTGTGCAACTCATTTTACATATTCACCTACTGCACTGCACAGCTGCAGTATCAAACGTTACCGTTGTGTAATTTACTATGAACTTTCACACTTCACCGGCTCTTCCTGGGGACCTATTGACAGAATCACGCATTAAAATGTAATAATACGTGATTGTATTAATACGTGATTTAAATTATTTTTTGTCTGCTTCTTGCGATCTATATCGCAAGAAGGCTTAATTTTTTATAGAAGAATAATTTCGCCCCGGTAACAAGCAGTTATGGTATAATACAACAACCAATCCATCATTTTAATACTATGATATTATCATCATGCAAAGTTCATCCTGAAACTATGAGTGCACTACCGCTTCCTTCTAATTTATTATTATCAAGAATTGATTTGGATCAGCAGATATATCAATTTCATAATGCGGAAAACAAAGATTACTGAATTTCTAAAGCTTGAAACAAAAAGTGATCATAGAGCATTAATTAGCATGATTTAGCATTAGTTATCTAGTCTTCTCATTTGAGAACTAGAGGTTATCAAAACGTAGCTCGTATATCAAGTTTAAAAAAAAATGGCTTTAAAATCAACGAAACTCAGGAAATGATGTGTTAATAAGCATTAAGTGTAATTAATTATGTTCACAGCTTTCTAATACCAGTTCGTCGGTTGTATCTTCCAATTATTGACTGACAACTTTAATATCAAACTGTGTAGTTTCCTGTCATTTAGGTGTGAATGAATGGACGATGAGAAAATTTGTGGAAAATGCAATGAAGACGTTTGTGGAGCGGCTCACGTAACGAATGCATCACTCGCGTGTGAAATGACGCATTGATTAAATCACATGCTTAGCACCTACCTAGTGAACTACGATGTATTTTAATTATAGCATTTTCTGTATTTTCGAAGGTTCTAGTGATTAGAAAGCGATGCGTTTTGCAAGCGGCTGGCCGCTGCGGGACCGCCGGTATCGACGGCTACTTGCTTAATGTATGTAACGCACGTGCTTGGTGTGCGGAGCACACGCCACCAAGGCTTCACGACAACAAATATTGAGTAACTGCCGACCGTGATAACGATCTATTGATATATTCAATTAAGTGCAATCATGCACATCTGGAAGCTAATCCTGTACTACCTGTTGCGAGATTGTCACCGTATTAATCGTGGTTGATAAAGGCTTTACCTTCTCGTTTAACAAGAGATAGGTATTCATTTTAATGAGGAAATAGTGACCAGGTATATCATTAAACCATCTGTAAAGTATTACCATCGTATCTGAAATTAAATAACGATTGCTCGTTTAATTTTAGATCTTGATAGAAATGATACTGCGTAGAAAGTTGTTTTTATGTTTACATTCGTATTTAAGTAATGACAACTACGAAGCATATATAGGTACCTATGTCTCGGTGTTTTAAGTTAAGAAGAGTTGAACAATTCTTCCCGTGGATATCGTAAGGAAGACAGAGATTTTAACAAGGGAGATGGGCAACATCCACTTGTGCAACGATTCCATTGTATTGTGATCGTATGGTCCCCTGCCAAGCGTGGCGAATGTGGCGATTTAGCAAGTAGTCTCATCTGTCTCTATGAGATGACACTTTTACGCGATGAACGTTCATCGTTTGTGTTTGGAAAAAGGTTATTTTTTACGGTGTGCTAGGCTAAACGAGGGACTGGAGCGTAGCGACCGCTATATTAGCAATATCAATGATACAGGGGTTCTACAGGGGCCCCCCGAACGAAAATCTTTAGAATGTTATCCACAACCTCAAATTCTTATTGATAAAAGGCCCGGAATTAATGAAAATATGCAATATAATGTAATTTGTTTATGACTTACAAAGGTTTCAAGCTACAGGCGTGGTCTAATTCTCAAGCTCTTGTATTAATTTTGTAAAATCACACAGAACATCTATCCTATACGAGTCAGGATGCTCCAATTTTTGAGCACGCACTTGCATCCTCTTAAAAAGATTATAATGACAATAAAACTTCTGAATCAGAATGTTATTTCAATTATTTTGAAAAAAGCAACGCCCTCCTTTAGAACTAATCGAGCAAAAAGGGCCTCCAAAAATGTTGGTATGGGGACCCAGTGGCGTAGCCACTACGGCTACGCCACTGGACTGGAGGGACAGACTTCAGGGGAGTGTTAAGTACCTACTCGTGAAAATGAACAACTTTTACTGTCCCACTCTCTCTTCAAGCAAGCTTCGCTCCCAGTGCATGTACTGTTGTCCGAGTTTCTTCTCCAATTTTTCATAATTTGTTGATTGATGATTTCCCCTTGGGAATCCTTTCAGTGCTTTGTTTGTCCGCAATTCTTTGATTTGAACCAAAGAATTGTCTATCAACAGCTTCAACTTTATAATGCAACAACATCTATGTATACCAGTAGGTATTACGGTAAGTCGAACGTTAGTAGACGCGGTCATTAACCTTGTTTTATTTATCGCCGCATACGAATTCCTTGTTTACCTACTACTTGCATAATATTTTCATAAATTCAAACAGCTTCCAAATAAGACCGTACATAATGTTTTGCTAATTTGTTTTTTTTTTAATCTTTATGTACTACTCGAATGTTTTAATAAGTGAAATTGTAGGTGATAAACTATTGTAGTTGTAGTTGGCATGTTCCCTAGACGTTGCTGAGTAGTGTACTTAGTTTTATTTTCTTTAAGTATTTATAGCTAAATGATAAGAGAACAGGCGACTTTTGTTTTGATAAAAACATGTTCTAAGTGATAAGAAGTTCGCATGATAAACAGTGAACAGCCTTTCGCAATGAGGCCGACAAATGAAGAATAGCGAGTTAACGTAATGATAGTTTTGAGTGATTACGTAGGAACTTGTAAATTGATTGCGGTTTGCATTCAGGCGTAGATGGTTTTTTCATGATTCGCTGTTGGTATTGGTTACGAACTCGGAAACGGTTCCTCGGAATTATAGGCCTGCGAGTATCTCTTGACATAACGTCGCAAGCGTCGTCGCCGATTTCGGTATTGTTTTTTTATTATACTGACATTGGACTCGAAATCTGGTTTCGTTTTCGTCACATCGTGAGCCCTTTACCTACTTCCAAAATGTAATTTAAAGAACATACTGTTTTTTTCTTAATATTTAATCAAAACTGTGGCAAAAATTAACACGGATTATTTTTTAGAAACATTCTCGGTTTTGGTTTGTTCTTTTAATTATAAATAAGCTCTAGGTCCTATCTTCATAAGATTTCACAAAGTATTTGCTGAAATGTGCGCATAGTATAATGTGTGAATTAATAACGTCAGTGCGGAAAAGTGTTATTTCCATGAAAGTTTTAATAGGTCGCTATACTGTTCTAATTAAGTAAATAGTTGTCAGCTGTTTGTAATTTATTTGTTTTGTTAGCAAGTTAATTATTTTTTATTTATTTCTTTCTACAGACAAGAAGTACTTTGGTTTTTTAAGTTTATTTTGCAACGAATAATTTATGGCTGTAACATCGAGAACTCGTTACATATTTCACGTTTAGGTGCGCGGTACAAATACGCGGAATAATAAATATGTGTAATTACTGAACAGTGAAACTATTATTTACTTCACAAAACCATACGTATTTTATAACAGCTACGATAAATAATTACGCAGATTTTCTCACTCACCCAAGATCCTGCAATTAGTTTGTTTGCCGCTCGCTCCCAGATTTCCCGCTTTTCTAAACTGTTTGTTTCACCGCTGAAACTGTCGTGTGCGACACACCAGGCTCACATAAACAACCACGGGATGAGACTGACAAAAGCCTGTTACTTAATAGTTTTATATAACAATCAGTCGAATTTACTTGTAGTTACACTTTGAATGGGAATGGCTTTAAATGGAATCACGTAATTTCGGAGCGTTTCCGAGTGTTGTAATACAGGCGAACGTACGCGCGTGCGCGGTTCGGGAAAGTGCTTCGTGGACTGGCTAGCGAGCGCACCGGCGCGGGCGCTGCCAGACCGGCTGCAGACGCCGCACCACTTTCATTGTACCTAGTGTGCAACCTGACGAACCGCGAGAAGTCATTTCAGGCAAAAACTTTCGTACGTCAATGGTAACACAGCCTTTATTTCGTTGCTATAAGGGCGGTTTTCGGAGTTCAACAGTTGACGTACAGTTGACCGTACATGTTGTAATTTATTTTGTTGATTGATGTCTAGATAATATTTCAAGATCGTGAAATTGTTTGATAGCGATCTCTAGTGCTGCTTTGTAATTGTTAACGCTTAAGTGCATCGATGGTCAGGGAGACAGGTGAAATGGCTATGAATAAGAAAGTCTGCGCAAATGTTTAGATTTCATGCGGCTTGGTTTATGATGTAGGTGCGCATATCTATCTCGTAGAGCTTTTCTAATGAAATTATAAGTTTATTGATGTTTATTTTTGTGTATTACCTACTTGTTGTTTTGTTGCTAGCGTCTACAGGAATATTATTTAACATCTCTTAATTGGTTTAAAGATTGTGATAGGAATATTTAGTGTAGATAACTGAATAAAGCTGTAAATTACTGTTGGTTGGGTACCGTTCTTCTGTTATCCAGCGTCGGATTTGGATCGATATGAGACAATATTTTGTTTCCTGCACTCTTTTTATTTAACTTACCGTAAAACATCTTAGATGTTCTACCCTTAATTCGTAGCCAAACAAGCAAAAATAAATAAATTGTGTACTAAAACTGTAACTAAATAACTCAAAAAGAAAATAGGGAAATTTCGCAGCAGCGCCAGCGTTGGGAATTTTTAACCACAAATAGAATTTGGGCAATATTTTGTAGTCTTTAGCCATAAAGTAGGGGGTAACCAATCAGAGCAGAAAAACAAATGATGAACGATAAAGTCTTCTTGGCCTTGACACAGTGGCTCAAGAGAAATGAGATCGTTGTAACGTTTTGGGCAGTTAATTACGATAATTAGGAACATCATTATCGTTAGATGAAAAGGTGGTGAGGTTCTTCATGTAAATTTAAATTAACTTGTTATAACCTTTTAACAGTTCAAATTTATACTAATAATAAAGTTATTTATTCATGACATAAGATTTACATTATTTTTATTCACAAAACTGATGAAAAAACAATGACAAATGCATTAAAACCTTTACGACACAATATTTCTGATTGACATCTACTAGATGTGAATCTAGCATGCATAATTTAAGTAAAACAATAAGTATTTAAATTTTCGTCTCGATTCACCCCTGCATCCCTATTCACCCCGTTTTACCGGTATTTAAAACAAAACTTACAAAATGTGAACTTTTCCATAGATAATGAAAAAGTTTTGGGAAAGAACAATTAAATATAAAAAAAAATATAAAAATTATACAATTAAGACTAAGTTTAGTCCTGACTGAGGCTACAGAACCAGCAAAGACATCTATTTCACCACGAATGGAGTTGGCAAGAGAAAGCATGCGGCAAATGGGTGAAAAATTACCGATATTAGTCCGACTATGAGGCAGGACGAAACTCTTTCGGTTTAGTAAGCGGCTACTATTACGTGGGACAGTAAAATTTCACTTTTTATAAAAGCTCAGGAGAATCTATTAGACCATTTATTAGTCTAAATAAAAACATGAAATCTAAAGATTTCCTACGTGCGCTTAAAGATTTCATTTTATAATGATTCAGCCTACAGTTATACGAGATCAGACTACGACATCTGTTATCCGAGTAACATAAGTGATATAAAAACCTTTTTCACTTCAGTAGCTCAAACATGTAGGTTTTGCTGCGTGAAATCAGTGAGCGAAATGCGATTTTGCTCACTGAGTGAGACAACGTAACTTTTTAATTTTTTTTTCAGAAAGCCGCGAATATATTATTCAGCCTTGGGTTAATCATACAATTCGAAACATTCACACTCTATCTCTTTCCCGCCATTAGAAAGAGAGAGAGACAAACACCAGCCCTTTCGAAGTTCGGATTTTGAATTCGACCTCAAAGACAAATTACGTTCGGAATTACGTACTAACAAAAAAAATTTTGCAAAAAGAAAATTATGTCTTTTAATGTAATTTATGGAATTTTTAACTTATTGTTGTATTTAAACGAAAATAAGTATTTACTGCAAATAAAACTGATATTTAACTTGTAAATATTTATTTCTAGCTTCAATAAATGTTAGGTACGTAATATATTCTGAAAAATAAAATATCATGGGTGCTATTTCCGAACACGCCTTAATTTAAATAAAAGAGCGGGAATAAAATTTGCAGAATTGCAGTAATTTTACTTTTAACTTTTAAAATGTTCCATTTTATGGAATTGGTATCTATCTACCTACAATGTTAATTATTTTGATTCACAATAAATAGTTATTTCAATCTATTCCTGTTTATTATTTTATCTCTAAAGTGTTCTCGCTGCTGAAGTGAAAAGTTATGTGTGTTACACGAGAGCAAAGTTTTTTTGCATCTCGTGCCTTTGAATCCCTCGCCACATTCAGGATTCAACTTTAGAATCACTCGCTTGAGTAATAATATTGACATGTTTTCCTTTTTCTGCTAAACTTAATGAAGTAACATTTGTTTTAATTTAATGTCATTTTATTATGTATGCACCAATTATGTACGTTATTTAAATCTAACTGAAGCTGAATAATATCGGATTCAGAGTATATAATTCTATATATATTTTTAAATCATCAGCAAAAAGTTTATATTCCGAATCAATTTTAGAAAAATAAGATTTAGAATAATAATAATAATCAAATCATTTTGATGTCTGCGAAGACCTCACCGATACTCATTCAATTCTGTACTGCGCGGCTGTAGCGGCATGTCGTGTAGCTCACGTCAAATTTGCCAGTGACTCTAGAGCTACACGACCGAAACCAGCCATACCAGCTTGGCAGTGCAGAATTGAGCGTCGTATTGGTGGGGCCAGAGCGCTTATCGGCAAACTAATCTGCTTCAGGGAGGGCAATACTCGCCCTAGAGTGATGCGCTTTGTGAGGCGGGCGTTCTCGGGGACTGATATTAGTTTTCAAGATTATTTGTCCCGCGTCACAGAGCGTATCGACTTCCTGAAGCAGAAAGTGTATGCATGGGCAAACCGTATTCGTCGATATAAGCGGCGAGTAGAGCGATACACTCAGAATCGCACCTTCCAGAGCGATGAAAGGTGGGTTTATAGGGGTTGGGAGCGACCGGACCAAGGTGTGGCTGACACGGGCCTACCGGATGATGATGCCATGTGTTCATTTTGGCGTAGTGTCTGGTCGGCACCTGTCAGTCACACCGAAGGTGATTGGGTTCGAAAGGTCGAGCGAGCCTGTGATCCAATACCAGAAATGGAGGCTATTACCATCTGCCCCCAAGATGTAGCTCGTGCAGTCCGTCCGTTACCTAACTGGAAATCTCCAGGGCCGGACGGGCTGCACAACTTTTGGATCAAATGGTTTTCAAGGTCGCACGCTCGCTTGGCATATCAGTTCCAGACTGCTTTGGAGTCTGACTCGCTACCCCAATTCCTAACGACAGGAGTTACCCACCTGCTCCATAAATCAGGTAGCACCGCGGAACCCAAAAAATATATGCCGGTTACGTGTTTACCGACGGTCTATAAAGTTATTACATCCATTCTGAGAGCTAAAATTAACAAACATATTGACACCAACTCCATTATGTCTGCCTCTCAAAATGGATGTAAGAATGGGTCCCGTGGTGCTAAGGAGCTACTCCTCATTATGGCCATTAGCCAACAGGTTCGTCGTTCCCGAAAGGGTCTGTCGACATGTTGGATAGATTATAAGAAGGCCTATGACTCGGTGCCACATACATGGCTCATGAGGGTACTGGATTTGTATAAAGTAGATGCAACTCTGCGTACCTTCCTGATGTCATGTATGCGGCAATGGAGGACGGTCCTTCGCTATCCAGGATGTCGAAATATTCAGAGGAATAGCGAACCGATAAGGATCGAACGAGGCATACTTCAGGGCGATAGTTTGAGTCCGCTTTGGTTCTGCTTAGCCTTGAATCCTCTAAGCACACTGCTGGAGGATTCAGGTCTAGGCTACCGGCTGAGGAGAGGTGGTCAGGTTATACCGCACCTCCTCTACATGGATGACCTAAAACTCTTTGCTCCCAACAATTTGCAACTTATGGAGCTACTGAAAGTAACTGAAACTTTCAGTAGCGCCATCAGGATGGAATTTGGTGTGGACAAATGTGCGGTCATGCATGTAAAGCGAGGGGAGATTGTGGAATTCGTGGGAACCCAACCTCGGATTCCACAAACCTTAGAGCCCTCTCCGCATCCGAAACCTATAAGTATTTGGGTATGTCGGAAGCGTTAGGCATCAATGTTACTGACATGAAGCAATCGTTGAAGGAGCGATTCTTTGGCCGCCTGCCTGAAAAAGGAAATATCACATTGTACTGGGATCGATCCATCATCACTGACAGGACTATTGTTGCCAATAAGCCTGATATAGTGGTGGTGGATCGATCAGAGCGGCGCGCAATGATTGTTGACATAACCGTCCCGCATGATGAGAATCTCGTGAAAGCCGAGAAAGAGAAACAAATCAAGTATCTTGATTTGGCTCGCGAGGTTGTCGACATGTGGGATGTGGACTCAGCGATCATTGTGCCGATAGTCGTGACAGCCAATGGCTTAATAGCCAAGAGCCTCGACCAACACATGAGGAGGCTCTCGTTGGGCAGCTGGATCAAGGGCTTGATTCAGAAAGCGGTACTTCTGGATACGGCTCGCATTGTCAGGAGGTTCCTCTCTCTGGAGCCCTGACCGCCGGTAGCTTGGAACCTGATCTCAATACCGGTGGGATACTATTTTTTATATTTTTAAATGTTTTTTTTTATATTTTTGTTTATAAAAATATTTAAAAATGTAATTTGTAGGTATTTAAATGAAATAAAGGATTTTAATAATAATATTTTAATATAAATAATAATAATTTTTAAGAAAAATAGAGGCCCCAAGTCTGACCCCTGTGGCATCCCTGATGGTATTTAACATTGTTTGGATTTAAAACCCTTAAGATACACTAGTTGCGAGCGATTTTTTAAGTACGATTCGCACCAACGAAGCAACAACCCATGAATACCCATACCTACCTACTCTCTAATTTTGCAATTTGTAAGTCTCGTGATCTACCAAATCGAAGGCCTTTTTAAAGTCGGTGTATATTTAATGAACTTCTCTACCGTTGTTTAATGCAGGTGATATATATAGGGCGAAAGCCGTGCTGGTTATCATTCAGCACATTTTTAAAGTGAGAAAACATTGTTTTCTCTTCAAGCGATTCAACAATTTTGCCACAAGCGGATAGAATAGACACTGGTCTGTAGTTTGCAACATCATCAACACTACCAGATTTAAAGATTGGCGTGATATATGCTATTTTCCACCGATCAGGGAATAAGCCCTGTACCAAAGAATTGTTGAATATTGTAGTCAGTGGATCAGCCAGATTCGCTGCACATTTTCTTAGGAAAAGAGGAGGGATTGAATCAGGCCCAGGTCCTTTATCACAATCTAGGGAAGACAAATAATTAAAAACTTCTTTTACTTCAAGTTTGCACCGACTGAAAGTGTTATTGTTACAGGGAGTGGGTTCAACTGGCGTTGCAGTATGCATGTTACGATTTAATCTATATATGGACTGAAAAATAATAGGCAAACAAGTCACAAATTTCCTGGCCACCCCCGTCAAACCTAGTGTTATTACACACACTGCAACGCATTCTTAGGCATTCAAACGTAATTTTATCTCTAGGATTCCCGTATTTTTTATATATATTGTGATATTTTGCTTTGTCTTTAATGACTTTCAGTAAAACTCGACTTTTTTTTGCGCGTGGTGATTTACGGCTCATTCCTTCTCACCGAGAGGCCTGTATCCCAGCAGTGGGAACATTATAGGCTGTTTATGCAAAGCTCGACTGTACCAGACAGTATAGCGTTCATCTCGTGGTTTTGTAATCAGAGTACCTATGCAGTTAAATAATCGGCATAAGAATATCATAAAATTTTTGCAACATTTCGTTAGTATCTGTTGTAGAATTCCATTAATCAGACCAAGCAATTTTCGCAAGTTTAGCGTTGACCGCTTCATCATTACAGAGATAAAAGTTCAAGTTAGGGATTTTATTTTGCACAAGAGGATTGCTATGATTAGATGTAAATAAGATCTCCAGCGCTGGATGATGAGGATCAATTTGTATAAGTAGAATTGAGGCCTGAGAAACCAGCACCTTGTTGTTACTACTACTAAGAACTAGATCTAAAATACGATTTGAAGCGTTGGGTATCGTGTTGCATTGATGAAGATCATTAAAGGCTAGCATATCCAAAAAAATGTGTTCTAGATTACTACTAGATACTTCGGAAATCAATAGTCTAGAATCCGCATTATATTCCCAAGAGATACATACAGCCCGTATTAAAATCACCGATTAGTAAGTTGATCGAATTGATTTTACTCTTTTTGTTAATTACTTCTGTAAAGTTTCGAAATAGTGCATCAATATAGTCTTGTTTGATTGGAGGTGGAATATAAACCGCACAAATATTAATACTTAAGCCACTCTCGCACTTGATTGTGATCCACAATTCTTCACAATGGGACTCCCAATGTTTGTGTCAAACTCCGTGAGATTTCATATTTGTTCAGAGTTGCAACAAACACCCCCCCACCATCCCGTTTTGTAGTCGCGGATACCGTAGGTGACCTATCGCACCCGCGTATCTAAAAATTCATGATCTAACACAATATCATAGAGCCAACTCTCAGTGCCAATAATTATGTCGTAATCAAAATTTAAAGCAGCAGTATAAAAATCCTCTGTCTTGGTTCGAAAGCCTCTTACATTTTGATAAAATATTTTAAACTTCAATTTAAATTCTTATAACACTTTAAGCGTGCAAAGTACGCGACTAATAAAAAAGATAAGCAACAAAGATTCTATAGATTCAAAATTTTTAACTAGCAGAGATTTAGTTGTTACATCTTTCCCTTATATAAGTTAACATTTAAAATAATAATATGTACATGTGAAAAAATAACCAAAAGAATCAAAGGGCATCAAAAAATTCGTCCGCATCGCTATCAACAGGAACAGTGCCCAAAAGGCTGGCAGCATTGCCACGTTGTATGGCGATGCAAATTCTTTGGTCAAGAAACAGGCCAGCCCTCTGGTCACGTGAATAGTGGACTAATCGTCACTTTTAACTAGATAGGTTTAGTTACAAGATTAGAGTCATCATTATCCTGCCCTTATAAAGGGCGAAGGAAGGAACATGGGTGGGTTTTAGTCAGTAAGAGTCTGACACTCCCTTCCGCTCCACCCAGAGCGGGAGGAGTCATTTGATGATTTCCCATCCCAAAAAAAAAAAAAAAAAAAATCCCAATTTATTTGGGGTCAGCGCAACGTCTTTTTCTTCCATACTTCTCTATTAGTCGTCATCTCGGTAGTCACCCTTTCTAACCATATCATCATTCACACATTCCATCCATCGTTTCTTTGGTCTCCCCCTACTCTAATAGCCATCGACATTCATACTCAAAATTCTCCTCACGGCATTTTCCTCATTTCTCCGTAACACACGCCCATACCATGACAACCGATTTCCACACAACTTTTCAGTTACCGGTGCCACTTTCAGACTTCCTCTTATATACTCATTTCTTATTCTATCCATTCGTGTAATACCACGCATCTCTCTTAGCATTCTCATCTCACCTGCATGCAATTGCCTTTCATTCATCCCTTTTGTGGCCCAACATTCTAATCCATACATGACAGTAGGTCTAATCATGGTTTTATATATCTTCCCCTTAAGTTTAAGGGGGATGCTGCCGCCATTTCATTCATCTAATGTTAATTCTGTGATTAACCGTCCGATCTACTTCACCATCGCTTTGCTCGAGTGAACCGAGATACCGAAAGTCGGAGCAGACTGGGAGAAGTGCGCCATCAAGCGTTATGGCTCCAGAACTGAAGAGACCGCCGAAATCGCAGAACATACATTCCGTTTTGGTTCTGCTGATTTTCAAGCCAACATTCTCCAGCTTCTGTTGCCATTTCTCCAATCAGCTCTGGATCTTAAGTCCATCTTCACCGACGAGAACAATGTCATCGGCAAACAACATGCACCAGGGTGCCTCCTCCTGGATGTCTGACGTAAGAGCATCCATAATCAACAGAAAGAGGTAAGGACTTAAAGCCGATCCCTGGTGCAAGCCTACAGCCACACTGAACTCCATGATCAATGAACACCACGTGCAAGTTCTTATGTGCACGTCTGTACTTCTCGCACAATTGGCGGAGTGCAAAAGTGTCCGTCCATTGTTCATCGACCTGGCATAAACCCAAACTGGTTTGGGGTAATCTCACTCTCCTCTCGCAATCTTTTCTCAATAGATAAACATAGTATGAAGGTATGGGAGAAAGTAATAACTTTCTCCCATACCTTCATACTACGTGACATGAGCTTTATCCCTCGATAATTGTTGCAGTCCTATACATCACCTTTATTCTTGAAGATGAGCACTAGTGAACTATTGTACCATTCTTGTGGGATCCCTCCTTCATGCAACAACTTATTGAAGAATAAAGTCAGCCACATACATCCATTTTCTTTTAAACACGTCCATACTTCTACTATTATATCATCTGGGCCCATAGCCTTCCCATTTTTCATACCTTGAACTGCCTTTCTTACTTCATCCATGCTAATTTCCCTCACCAAACTTATATTTACTTGTACCTCTTTGAGCACACCATTGCATTTATTCTCTTCGTTCATTAAAAACTTTCCATCGTTCTTTTATTTCGTCATCTTTGGACAGAACCTTACCAGCGTTGTCTTTCATACATTTAATGTTAATTATATCTCTCGTTCTCCTTTCTCTTGCTTTTGTAATCCGGTAGAGCTCCTTCTGGCCTCTAGGATTGTCCAGTGAGTCATACAACTTCTCCTGCGCCTTAGCCCTCGAAACTCTATCAAACGCCATCTGGTTTTGGGCGGGGGCCGTTCCTTGTTCTTACTGGACAAGACACTGACCTTTACCTCCATTATCATCAGTCTATGTTGTGAGACTAAGTCTGCACCTGGGAGCACTTCACAGTTTTTCACACTTTTAAGGCTGTTTCGTTTCGTCTTACTAGGAAGTAGTTGAGTAGTCGATAGCTTATCAGGTGCTCATTTCGTTATAGAGAGTATAGCGAGGTATTTAGAGGTATTTAGTTTGCCTCGACATGTTACAAAATCAAATATTTTTCCTTATTAGACATAGCTTGTGTACCTACTTATGTGTTACAAGTTACTGCAAATTTAATTTGACGTGATTCTTCTATGACGTAAGTACTTATTGTTATTTTGTTGGTAATTGGTATTCCCGACAATCCTGAGGAAAATATAGGTCAAAATGTTACTATTATTGATACCTAATTAAAGTGTAAAACCCGGACGAGGTTAGCACAGGAGCGTCGGGATCGGCTCAAGAAAAGAGAGGCGAATGCTCAGTAGGAGTTGAAGTCGGGCTATGGATGATAATGATTAATTAAAGTGTTGGGGGAGAACCGCACCATTTCGTCAACTACATACACTGCACACACATATACACAATACACAACAACACGACTACACTGTTTTTATTGTGTGCGGTAGGTATACCGCATAGTTTAATAAAAAAATTCTTTGCACATATTCACTCTACATTTCTTAGTTCAGCTTTTCAGCTGTAAATATCCACACCTAAAAAATATAAATATTGTAGGCAAAACTCAAGCGTGCATTAATCTAGTACCCAGCTGGGTCTATAAGGTAAGCTATAAATTGTGCAAAGAATATTCAGCTCACATAGCAAAAACTAACTACTGGTGCATTATTTCTGGGGCCTGTATCCCGTAAGGGGTTCATAATTGGATAATTCCAGAGGGTTAAACGACTCCCATGATACATCCGGTTATGAACTTCATACCAAATAAGTAGATAACTAGCATTAGGTTGATACCTAATACTAGTTATCTACTTATTTGCTTATTTTTATTTAGTGTTTGTAAAAGCACTGCAAGAGCTTGATGTCTAAACTGTGAAGTAATATACTACATGACTGAGCAGAGGTGGCCCAGAGGTAACGGCCGCGACTTACGAGTTGCGGGTCGTAGGTTCGAACCCAGACAGGCGCTTTGCTTTGTGTAAACTATTTCATCACCACTGGTTTCAAAACGGCGAAGAAAAACATCGTGTGGAAACCGTGTCCATGTCCTTGAACTAAAAAGTCGTGGTCATGTGTCATCTACCAACCCGCATTGGGTCCGCGTGATGGATTTTGCACTACCTCTCACAAAGAGCAGGCCTGCCCCCAGCTGTGTGAAATTTTTAGGCTGATTTACTATACACGATGTCCTACAAGTTCAAAATTTGTCTAAGTTTCCTAAATAATTATATACTTAGTCAGCCTCCCGACCGTTACCACATAAGCCTTTTACACAAGATGGTAGATACCAGTATGTTTCAGATAGATTTCGTAAAGCCAGACCAGGCAAGTCCTCTCTATCTATTCTGCAATACGTAGGCAGACGTAATTATTATTATGCAAAGAAAAACGAACACAAAGATATTCATTAGCCAAACTTGCGCGCGGACGCACGTGATGCAGTTGGTTTAACACTTCCAGTATTTTTGCTATAAACGCCAGTGTTTGTTATATAATATAAGACGTACCTCCTACATATTGCTACAGCTATTATCTGTCTAGCCCAACCTGTTTGCACGCAATGTCCAATAATTTGTTGCAACAATCTGATAAATGGCGCCAGTCTGCAGTTAAAAATTGCAAAATTTTGGTTAGGTCACTGTTCTCAAATCACGCTCTTTTTATATTGCCTGTTACTGTCTCAATAAAATATACAAATTGAATTCATAATTTAAGTGCATGTATGAAGTAATGTAAGTATTATGATACTGTATTACAGATGTTTATGTCAAATAATGTATCCGGAAATTGGTTATTAATTAATGTATACTTGATACTTTAACCACCTCTGCATTATGACATCATCATCTGCCTAACCTTTTCCCAACTATGTTGGGGTCGGCTTCCAGTCTAACCGGATGCAGCTGAGTACCAGTATTTTACATGGAGCGACTGGCTATCTGACCTCCACAACCCAGTTACTGGGTAATACGAAACCACTTGGTAAGAGACTTTCGGGCTTCTGACGACCCGTAACGACTGTCAAAGATCCACGAATGACAGCCGGGACCAACGGCTTAACGTGCTTATCCCGACACGAGGAGGGGTTTTGGTATGTGAAGATGGTCACCCATCCACGGACCAACCGCGGCAAGCGTAGCTTAACCTGATCGATCGACTCGTGCGGCTGTTATTACGTAGCCACAAGCCCCTCTCCTTATTAATAATATATAATATATTATGATATAAATAAACGATTTATTATTATAATATATGTCTGCATATCACATTTTACTTTAGAGGTAATTAAAGTAGGTACTCTCTACCTACCTATTTGTCTGCTAAATAGCAATTGTTACTTACTTATCATATTAACTTTCTCTTGTTTTTATTTTCAAGTCGCTTATTAAAACAAGCTAACAATTACTCTGACATGTGTAGACGTAATTATAGGACCTAATTATTTAATATTAGTATAGTGGTAATTATATATACTTAGATAAGTTCAAATTACTCTTAAAAGGTCATAATTCTTGCTATTACATGAGAAGCTCACTTATGATGATGCTAATTACGTACCTTATTTAAAACAATTACGTAGGTGCGGACAGCCAAAAATGGTTCTTAGGCGCTAAAGTCGTTGCGTGATCAAATTTATCAATAACCTACCTAGTGGTTCTGGCGGTGTTGTGGTATAAAGTTTAATGGTGCGCTAACGCGTATTACTGATTTATATCAAAGGCAAATTCACATTGTTGCTCTACATTCTTAGAATAAATATGTAAATTTATAAAAGTTGATATCGCTTAAAGTTAATCCCTTTAACCATAATCGTTTTTTCATCTATTGACTAAAATGGTGGTGGCCTCTCACTCCAAAGGCATAAAAACGACAAGGACAGGTAATCATTTTTTTTTAATGTTTATGATCAATTAAGAAACGTCCAAAAGACGACGATATCGTCAAAGTTGCGGGAAACACCTGGATGAGGGGCGCACAGAACCAGAAAGTACCTATGGCAGAAGACAGAGGAGGCAGAGGAAAGAGGAGGGTGATTCCTGGCTGAAATGTTGATGAATATGGGTATCATTTAAGCTATCACCAATTTAATTAGTTTTGTGTTTCTTAAATAATAGGGTTTGTCCTCAAAATAGTAGATCTGTCACCAAAATGTAGTCACCAAACAATGCAAAATCAGTTCCACAATAAATCACCTAAAATCCTGAGATATAAGGTCTAGTACCAAATAAATGTTTTTGTATTAATTATTTTTTTTACTTTATCTTTAATGTGACCTAACCTAACTTAACTGTTTCCTTTTACAAAAGCGATTCGCTTCTGGCACATCGCCGGCCGCTGCCGCGGCACGCTCGCTTCGCTCGCTCGGCTCGTGCGTTGTTTGTCATACTCTAACCTAACCTAACCTAACTTAACTGTTTCCTTTTACAAGCGATTCGCTTCTGGCTTCGCTTTTATTGGTTATCGATCTCTTATTTTACACATATATTAACATTAATTTGATAATTCATACCTGGGAACAATTTTTGTTTATCTGAGAACGAAAATATTTCGTGGCGATAGATCTATTTATTAGGTGATACAACTTGATGACAAATATAAATTTTGGTGATAGAAAATATAGTTCCCGATGAATATGGCCGATAATCATACCGCATTAATGACTTTGACTCCATATCTTAGTCGTATCTTCAAACTAGGTCTTTTACGTCAAGTCTGTAGAGACAGATGCGCAGGAAGAGTTACATAATTTAACACTGATGATAGTGTTACGAATATAGCACCTGCCTACAATTAGCGTTCTATTTGGCTCTGTGATGTAGGTATGTATCTAGACGATAATATGCATGTACCTAACTGATACCTGTTTTCAATTAAGATTGGAAGAGCAGTCTTTTTTGCAGTGCGAGTTGTATTCCAGTGAATTTGTTACTAGACGGTTAAGTCACAGTCAAAGTGTTATTGGTCAGAAGCTGGACACAGGGCATTTCTTCTTCAGGGTCAGGACCTGTTGCCTGTGTTTAGTTACCCGATTAGTAAACTATACACATGGCAACTTTATATTTCTCAAAAAAACGTTTGCGAAATTTTTTTTGGCAATTTTGCTAGCCACCCGGGTTCCAGGTTCTTCAGAAGCTGGACACAGGGCATTTCTTCTTCAGGGTCAGGACCTGTTGCCTGTGTTTAGTTACCCGATTAGTAAACTATACACATGGCAACTTTATATTTCTCAAAAAAACGTTTGCGAAATTTTTTTTGGCAATTTTGCTAGCCACCCGGGTTCCAGGTTCTTAAGTCCTTAAGCTGGTATTTACTGCACTGGGCCGGTGCAGTAGGTTGGTACATATCGCACTGGCCCGTTGCAGTAAGTGCACAAGAGCGATAACAACGTACCTATCTAACGAGGAATGTGGGTAGATAGAATTCGTTGGTACAAAAATACTCCCTACATTATACCTATAACCTACTCACTAGCTGATGTAATTTTCTGTACATTTTTTTTACAAAACAATTAGAGTGGTAAGTACTTAATACCTACTGCTATATACGATGTAGTCATGCAGGTAGATGAGTATAGGTAAGTGCCTACATAATAATCAATTTCAAAAAGTTTCTAAGCATCGCGAGCTAACCAGTTTTTGAAATATCTAAGTACCTATTAATGTTTTCCATCCAAACTAGTATAGTTAGGTACCTGGTATTCGAATGGTATGTAAATAATCTAGACTTCATGTGTTCAACCATTAGAAAACTATTCTAGGAAGAAAGTGCCGGTGATTGCTGGTTAATACGAGAGGTCAGGTCAATGTTAACTATATTATTATTTTAATAATCGGTCTCTTCACTAACGGAATGCTTGCCTGACACGTAACACAAAGATTTGTTTTGCAAGCAAGGTTTATTTGAAAGAACTGAAAACCGCATAATTATAAACAACTTCTACTAAGGCAACTATCCTGAAATCGCGAAAATCAGCTGTTCCGTACTTTTGTAGAGTTATGCGAACACAAATGTATGTCACAGCTCATTATTTTTGATAGATGCTATCATCAGAAAAATGGTGGGGCAGGGCTCCGAGTCTGAGAGGTCACAGTAGGGGATGACGGGTTTAAAAGTGCTAGGGGTAAGTTATTTCGGCACGAATAGCTTCGTTAAGAAAAGAGATAACAGTAAATGTGAAATGTACCATCGCGGCAGCCATTTGAATGACTTTTTGAAGACATGTTTGTTTGATTTTCGCTTGGTGGTAGGTACTGACTGTTCTTTGTCTATTTCAATCAATTCTACAGCTATTTATGTTCTACAGATATGTATATATAATTGCACAAGCTTATCAGATGCAAATAGAGTACTTATATTTAATTACTTACATGTGTTTCAGATAATTTTGAAAAATTGAGTTTTAGGCTAAAATATCCGCTGGTTTTGTTGCTAGTAAGTCCGAGATAAACATATGTACACAAAAAAAAGCAATTAATAATTAAAAGAAAAATTGTTTTAGGATGAGAAGAGAAACAAAAGGAAAGCCGAATGGGGCAAGAGCTCACTGGACGTAGCGGATAGCTTCAACATACATTGTCTAAAACTGTAACATTATGTTTTTCCTTTATATCATCTAAGTACCTATAAATTACATTTTTATAAACAAAAAGATTAAAAAAAAATCATAAAAATATAAAAAATAGTAGCCCACCGGTATCGGGAACAGGGTTATTAACATTATGTTCTTAATTAATAAATGAGACATCGATATTTACGTTTTTTGCCCGTGGTTCGACCGCATAGTTCTACTAGTAGGACCAAGGGTAGGTATTTTTCTTTTCGGTGGTTCTATTAATCGGACCATTGGCAAATCAAGTTCTATCAATAGTATTGAGGGCAACTTTGCTTGCCCGTGGTTTTAACACCAGTGTTTTTGCTTTAATTTATGTAAATCCATTGTCAATTGTGATCATTTTGATCACAATTGCTACCGGAATATCTTACCTCAACGATGGAACAACCAACCCCATGACGGGGTGGTTTGTTTCTTGACTTTTGTAAAAAAAAATGTTTCTGGCCAAGAAGATATTACCAACTTTATATAACCATTTAGTTTAAAACTAGAATAATATATTCTGCCTTTACATATCCGAAAGTTTTGGAGCTCAGACCTTGATTTAATGGTTTTGTAACGTGCTGTTTGTCGACACATTGGACTTCGGCCTCCCCTATTGGCCAGATTGATAGTTTAGAAATGCCTATAGATCTATATCTAGCAATATACTCGTATATTGTGCCGAATCAAAATGGAGAGGCTATTCCTTATTAGTCTAGCTAGCTACTTCTTGTTGGATAGGTACTAAGAAATCCCTCCAGCTCAGCCAACACTAATCACACTCTTTTCAAGTCTATACGTTCCACAGCAGTTCTTTATCATTACCGCTAGTCGGCGACGCTGACGTTTAACGCGAAAATTTAAATTAATTAGTTAGGTAACACGGCTAAGTAGATTAACGTATTTCTTGTCACACTTCGGCATTTTCCAGCCGCTGACCATTGTAACAAGTGACTTGTAAATCAAGTTTTATGTAATTAAGCACGAACAGAATAGCAGGTAACGAACAGGGAACGGAGTTGGGTATGAGTAGGTACCGTATTTAAAAGAGACCAAGCTTCATCACGTTTCTTGATGTACTTACCTAGTGGCATTGAATAAGAAAAGTGGTCATGTGCCGAAAGTTAGCGGTGGCTACGACAGAGAAAAACTGTTGCTACGAGCATTTTTTCGTAGCACATGACTCAAGAGTTTCATTGGCGACGGACGAAACCCTACGGACTGGAATCCTAATTTCAGCAACTCCGTGAGGATTAAACCAGTGGGGTAATTGCGTAACACACATTACAATGACAATGTCTTTCATTTTGACAGTTCAATAATATTCATTGCGTTATTTACGTTGTCGAGCAGACGAATGTTTTAAACATATGAAGCAATGGATATGCAATTTCTTTCGGATGTGATTGAAAGTATGTTACGCAATTGGGATGCCGGACATGAAAAACGGTAGGTTTTCACATAGCTGCTGGGTGTGTAGTATGTAATACAAGCTTGGTCTCTGTTGCTCTATCTACTCTTGTACCAATAGGAAGGTACGTCGTGAGTTTCAAGATAGTGTTGGTAATCTTCGCTATTAGACCTTATGACATCGCTAGAGAATGTATTCCACGTTAATATGCAAATAAGCTCGTCCGACTACCTAATTCATGAGGTGGTTAGGTTGACACGTTGACTTAAGGATGGGTCTACCTACATAGCTATTTTATTGAACTTTAACTTCTGACGTTTCATAAATGCCCATGTAGGTTTATGTGAAATACAATATTTGATATATTTTATTTTAAGATTTTTGGTAGATATCTACCTACCTGCTTATGCGTTCAAGAAATAGATAATGATCACTGCATTAAAATACTTACATATTTATTTTAAATAATACTAAGGTTTTTTTGAACTGACATCAAATTGAGGTCTTAACGATGGAACTAGCCATTTCTAGCACACAAGAAGTTGTGGGCTACCAAATCTCTAACTGGCAATGAACTGATATTGTACCTAGGTATTGGTTACTATTTATATGCAACCTGAAGTAGCTTGGTATAGGTATACATTTTATGGTTGACACATTATTTATTTATTTAATTTTATGCCTACAATAAGGTACAAAGGCGGACTTAATGCCTGGCATTAAGCATTGCCTTAGCGTGCACTGAATTGGCATCATGGTATGAGCAATATCTTCTATGTTATGGGATTGGTTTCCGCACTTAGTACTTCAGGTGGACCACTGTTGAGCAATATCTTACTACGATACATCTTGTTTTATGTTTCTATGCAAACGGATTCGCGGACACAGCTAAGGTAATCCCTTATCGGGGGAATGTGACACGATGATAACACAGCGATTCCAAGGTTTATATTCATTACTGTTCAATGGAGCATATTATAAATTAATATCAGCAAGATATTTAGTCTATGTCAAGCTTAGTGATAAGAAAAAAGTAAAGAAAGAAAAATAAATTAAGTACGTTTATTCTCCTCTCCTAAAAACTTGATTACCTTTTTTTTTACCCAGTCAAGGGTTGAATTTCTGGTATTCAAACTAGATATGAGCGCCGCGCCGGCGCGCCGCCGTCGCCGTGAGTTCATGTCGACGCGTCGTCGCCGAGTTGAACACGCGGCGCGCCGTCGCAACTAGCTTTCCCGCTCGCACGCGCAGTCCGCGGGAACCTTTTGTTTGTTTTTTCATATAGCTTTTTTATAAGCTTCTTGTATATAAGCTACGCCCCGCGGTTTCACCCGCATACGTTTCGATCCCGTGGGAATATCGGAATAAAAAGTATCCTATATGTTAATCCTGGTTATACCTGGCTATCTGTGTACCAAATTTTATCCAAATCCGTTCAGTCGTTTATGCGTGAAAGAGTAACAAACATCCATCCATCCATTATTATTTTTCAATAAACGTGATTTCCAATTATTTAGAAGACTGCTAAATTGTAATTAACCAATACGCTCCTTTATTAAAAAAAATTAAAGCTTTTTTGGTAACAACAATATAGATTTCTTTAAGAAATCTCTCCCTGATAAAAAAATATCTAATGCCCACTGCCGGGGCGCCCTGCGGACTCTCCGTCCGCATACCGGCCCATCGTGCTGCTCGACGAGGTGGGCAAGCTCTTTGAGAGAGTGATTGTGAACCGCCTCGTCGGGCACTTGGTGAGGAAAGGCCGGATCTTGCGGACAGCCAGTTTGGCTTCCGCAAGGGGCGCTCGAAGGTGGACGCCATCATGCGCGTGAGAGCCCTCACGACGGGGGACGCGATGTCCCGGGGTGGGGTCGTCGTGGCGGTGTCACTCGACATCGCCAACGCGTTCAACACCCTGCCCTGGAGCTGCATTGTGAAGGCACTCCAGTATCACCGAGTGCCGCCCTACCTCCGTCGAATAGTCGAGGCGTATCTGACGGACAGAGCCGTCATCTACCCCGGTCGCGATGGGGAGTGGAACCGGCGAGAGATGTCGTGCGGTGTCCCGCAGGGATCGGTTGTGGGGCCGTTCCTGTGGGACATCGGCTACGACTGGGTGCTGCGGGCCGACCTCCCTGATGGCGTCAGCGTGGTTTGCTACGCTGATGAGACGCTGGTTCTGGCGCAGGGGAAGTCGCATCAGGCGGCGGCCGACGCGATGACACGCGGGATTGCGATAGTCGTGGAGAGGAGAGGACGTTTGGCCCCCAAACTGGAACGGGCTGGGGCCGTCTTCAAGCGGCTCTTGCGCAACCTTAGAGGGCCAAACGTCTCCTGCCGGAGGCTTTACGCGGGGGTTGTGTGGTCCATGGCCCTATACGGGGCCCCGGTGTGGGCGCGTTCACTGCGGCGGCGAGCCGCCCACTACCTGAACGCGCCCCAGAAGGTGGTAGCCGTAAGGCTCATCCGGGGCTACCGCACGATCTCGGGCGAGGCGGCAAGCCTCCTTGCCGGACTGCCGCCATGGGATCTGGAGGCGATAGTCCTCGCGCGTCTGTATGAGTGGCGCGCGGAGGCACTACGCCGGGAGGAAAGTCCGCTCCCGCGGCAAATTGCGGCGGAGCGGACAGATCTCCGGCTCGATCTCATGGCGACGTGGAAAGAGCGACTGTCTCAACCCAGCGCAGGGCACGCCGCGATAAGACCCCTCTTTGAGGAGTGGCTAGAGAGGCGCCACGGCGCCCTCACCTACCGCCTGACGCAGGTCCTCACCTGACACGGAAGTTTCGGGAGGTTCCTGCAGATCATTAGGCGGGAGGAAACGCCCGGGTAAGCCATGGTCCGGGGCGAGAGGGAGTGGGAGGCAGTCGCCTCCTTCTGCGAAGCAGTCATGCTAGCGAAGGAGGTGGTGGGACGGATGAGGGAGAGAGCCTCCCGTCCCAGCCGCCGCGGAAGACGATCAAGATAGTCAGTTGTCGACATCCAACCACCTCCATACCAGGCACATGTGCAAGTATCTTAAGTCCATTTTGTTCAAAAATAAAAAGCGAACTTTATACATAAAACTTTTACTTTGTACGTTATGTAGATAATTTCAGCCAAGTGTGATCATATTGTCGGTTGTCTCAGCGTGTAGTTGGTGGTTGCTCGAGATGGACGGGGCAACCACGTGGTGTGGTCCCACGAGGCAGTACTGCAGGTTGCATCCAGTGTCTACCGTCGCCCCCGTGTATACTACGCAGTCTTGAAGAACACAACTGAAAACAATAAATTTTTATCTTTAATATTTGTTCTTTTTAAGCAGGTCGAGTTTTCGAACTTCCTGTTTTGTTGCTAATAGACACCTTAAAGAGCTTTGCTAATCATAATATTGTGCGTTATTTTGATTGTGCATAGATTGTAAAAGTACAGAATTTTGCGAAAAAGGCCTGGGAGTAGGTAAATCCCCAGATGACTTGTTCCGAAGAATTCTACTGCTGTCTACTGTCGTGAAATTTTAGTAATTGGCAATATAATTACCTTAAGTGAGGCGTTTTGTCCACGCTAGGTGTGTAAATACTAAGACCATTTTTGAACAAAGCTTCACTTATGTTTTTATGCTAAGCAGCCAACTAGCGCCATCTAGTTTTAAACTAGACACAACAATGGCGTGTGCAAGAGTGATCTATTCATTATATTTATCAAGCGGAAGAACCTATTTAACTTTCAACTCATGCAAATGTTAAATGACCTCATCACAATAGTTTTAATTGTTTACAAAAAATATAGCTTACCCTTCTTTGATAGTCACATTGTTCATTAAAATACAGTTACTCAATCTAACTTTGTTCTCAATTGTACAATTGGCACCAATGAATGTATTTTTGATCGAAGTCTTCTCACTGACAAGGCTTTTTTCTCCAACTGTACTAGACTCATCAATTTGCTTGGTTTTCACTTCACTGTCAGGGTGGAATCTTTCAGTTATGGGAGTTCCAGTTAATTCTTCCCACTTTGATAATATCTAGAATATTAAGAAAATATGCTGGTATCACATCACAGATTACATTGACTACACATTTACTTCAGAATAGTGAATCATTTTAATGATCTAGTTCTGAATAAGACACGGTCATACTAATGTAAATAGAAGGATAAAATTATTATTAATTTCTCACCTTATTATTTGATAGGTAAAAAGATGAAAGTGTATTCACCCTTACACCAAATGTGTTCTTACTTGGTATATGGGCATAGCACCTCAACAAGTCATTGTAGAAGATACCTTTGCTTCCTAGTTTATGATCATTGTAAGCTGTCATCTCTCTTATTTTACTCTCATAACCCTTCTCTACTGCAAAATCAAATATGTCTTTTATGACTTCTACATTTTTCTCTGAAGTGCCCCTTTTCTCTGCTGTGTTTTTAGGCTTTGACAATTGCTTTTTCACTATGTGCGGTATCAGTTCTCCTTTAACAGATGTGAATTTGTCAGATTCAACTAGGTAGTTCATCACCCATTGTTTCATCACATACACATGGGCATCTAACAGTCGGCTGTACATACTTATTGCATCAAATTTCTTCACTAGCATTCTAGGTATTGTCACATTTTCCTCAAAGTCACTGGCACTGGCCAAAAAGACAAGTCTTTGTGTTTCTTTATCAATGCAAACAAGATCTCTGTCTGGTTTTGCCTTTGTTTTTGGCCCTGGGAGTTCAATCCATTCTTCTGGGCCATTGTTAAAGAATAATGTAGTGAGGGCAGCATCATACTTTCTATGAACATTCAAGACTTCATTGAGGTTGATGTTAGTGATGAGATCTCCAGAGATCACGAGTAGGTCAGTGGTCACTCTGCTACTGATATGTTTCAGTGAGTTTGCCGTGCCCCAGTCCTCATCCGAAGGGATTACTATTAGTTCATATTTAATTTTCAAAGGACATTTTTCTAATGCATTCAAAATGTTAGACTTATCTTCATCCAGTACTACCACAAGAGTTTCTGAAAAAATACATTTTCAATGATATAATGGGGTGTTGAAAATTTTAAGTTTGTTAAAATATTGAAATGTATTATGTTAACTGATTATTAAACGGATTAAAAAAAAAAATAGAATAAAAAGCACCCCTAAATAAATAAGAATAAAAACGTACCTTGAAATCCGATTTTCTCAAGCAAGTTCAATGAGTACCACAGTACAGGGTAAGGCCCCACAGGTAGGAGACACTTGGAGACAGAACCACCAACATCAGGCAATCGGGACCCTCTCCCTGCAGCCAGCACAACAGCTTGAAACTCAAGTATTTTATGCATTCTTACAAACGTTCAATCTTGCTGAAAAAGAAATACAAAATACCACTTAGTACCTAGCTATTAGAACAAAGAGATAGACAATTATGTAAGAATTAGTTTCTGTTGAATTAGTTTACCTTTTAAATGAGCCAGCAGATAAAATCAAAACAGTTTTCGTATAGTTTTCATCATAACCCCACAAAATTCCACAATCTTTTTGCAGTTTACGTCAGACTGATACGTCAAAATGACAATCAGTGTTGCCAACTGCTATTGTAAGAAATGCGCTAAACAAACCTAAAATGCACTAGGATTGTGCTAATTTTGATAAAAGAGCACCAAATAAATAAAATTAATCAATATATTTTTTTTATTAACAAAAAGGAAGTTTTTATTGAGAATATTAAGTTTTTATTACAAAATTAGATCGTCGTCCGAATCACAGTTGGAATCATGGTCTGAATTCATGGTTGCTGTGGTGGTTGTTTGAGAAGTTGAGGGACCAGGAGTTGATTGTTGGAGTTTGAATTTGTACGGATGCCAGCACATCAAGTTACTACAATCTGTCAAATTTCTTTAATAGATTTTCAACTTTATCGCTAAAGCATTAAGGTTCAAGGTTGATTGGGAAAATTTGACAGTTTCGGGTAGCTTGACCTGCTGGCGTCTGTACATAGGTCACACATGGGTACATTACTAATCTAGGCTTGCTGCCGTTGTCATGTAAAGTGTCAGCGTCATTGTAAAAAACTAAACCTCCACTTAGGCCACAGTAATTAATTTTACGAACGGCACAAACATACCAGAATTGAAAAAATATCCAAGCCCTAAATCAAAAAGTATCCATGAAAGTATCTATCTTGATGTTTTACTAAAAAAGGTTATACTCATGGACCAATAAAATGACTTTTGTGTAAACAAAGTTAAAATAAGTTTTTACCTTAAATCATGCAATATCTAAAGACGCAAATGGCAACACGAATCGAATGTGTCAAATCATTGACGTTCAAATATGGTAGATGTTTTGGCTTCGCTTCGCAACTTTAACAGTGGAATTATCAAGCTAATAACAATAAAAATAGCAAAATGGTTTTAAAATGTATTGTGCGCGATTGCAGAAGTGAGTGGTATCCGGCATGTG
This sequence comes from Apamea monoglypha, assembly GCA_911387795.2. Classification (NCBI taxonomy): domain Eukaryota; kingdom Metazoa; phylum Arthropoda; class Insecta; order Lepidoptera; family Noctuidae; genus Apamea; species Apamea monoglypha. The sequence goes on from OU426918.1 coordinate 11,999,537, forward strand.
ATGTGATTTTTCACAAGTAAGTACGATATCTCATTGTGAAATATTGAAAACATTTTATTGTAACAATTTTCAGTTTTCTTAGATTATTTGTTTAAAAATCTCGATTCTTAACAGTTGTATGTTAAATATTTGTCTCCTCGTTTACTTAGTAATAGGAATAATGCGCTTTAATACTCATTTTGACTCATTTTGTGCAAGTGAAACGATATCAAATAGGGTGACCATATTTCAAATAAGTCTTCTACCTATAATGATCCGATTTCGTCGCTTGGTTCACGAGTCACACACGATTTCTATCAATGTTCATGGAAATGCCGTAGGTTTGATTTTTTAAACTGAATAATTGATATTGTTTTTACTTTTTAGGTTTCCCTCTGACACAAATGAAAGAAACAAATGGTTATCAATAAATTGTACCATTAAGGCGACCTTTTTTTCAAAATGCAAGGATATGTAGTCTTCACTTTAAGGATACTGATTATGATAGCTCTGGAAAGAGACTTTTATTTGGTGTAACCCCTTATTATGAAGAACGTAATTTGTGTTTACTGTCAGATGAGGTAAGTTAACTGCTCATGAAATGTATCTGTGAATGGAAAGCATTCTTCTGTTTACAAGCATTTTGTAACAAACAAATCAAGTGTTTAAATAGCAGCAATCATGGTTTAATTTTTTAATTACTTGGCCCCTTTTTCTGTTCATAATAGTTACAATGTATTATTTTGATTTGCAGGAGCAAACAGTAACTAAGACAATACAACCTACCAGCCTACATTATGAGATAGAAATTGGAAATATGCCTTCTACATCACATCATGTAAGCATTCCTTTTATATTTATGTAAGTAAGACACAGATACTGCCCAATTTCTTGGTTTTTCAGAGAAACGTAAAAAGGCAGTGCAGTCCTATTTCATCATTATATTAATCATCATCTATCGTGATATAAAAATTAAATTGAGCTTCTGATTTGTTATCGCTAATGTAATATTCCCGACTTACAGAAGCCGATGCCTCTGCGTGACACAACAAATGAAATTGAAAATATACATCCTTCTAAAAAACCTCGCTTACTTGAAATTTTGGACACACCTCAGCAAGATGAAAAAAAAAGTAAACAGGTAAGTTAATACCAACAAATATCTTCTAGAATACTTACCTACCTACTGTGTTCCACTGCAAATTTGGGACAATTAGGGGCTAAATTTAGGGAATTAGGTTTTATTTTTCACATACTGATTTTAGGTACGATGTAGTCGGATGTTGAGAGGATAACTGTGGTCGCATGCCATCTTGCTCAAGGTTATGCGGACCCTATTAATATTTTAATATTTATAGAATATTCTTGGCTTAAAAAAAATGGGCTAGTTAGAATGTTTCTAGTATATTAGGGTTTAGTAAGTAGTTTCATTCAATTAATGCTAATTTTATAATTTTTGTTCGTAGGTCAACAACCAAAGCACCTCGTCCATCCAGTTTGGTGTGAATAAAAGTGTACAGGCAAAAATAAAAACGTCAAGGGAAAAAGGTCTTCAAAAAAGGAATACATTTTGGGCTCAAAAAGTTCGGAGGCTGAACAAATCAGTGAAAACATTAAGATCACTAATGAAAATAGTGAAATGTTATGTAACAGTGAAATTGATAATACACTTCTGGACACATCTATTGGCCCACCTTGTATTTTCAGTTTCGTTTGGTCCTAGCTAAAATTTTATATTAGGTCGAGCAAAAAGTTTTTATGCAGTTTTGAACCTGGCACATTCACAATTTAATTTAATAGTCTTTTTTTGAATTTCGAACACAGAATTTAAAGAAACAAAAGACAATTTGGAGCCTGTTTGTTGATATCAAACAATAGAATACTAAGAAAACTTGGTTTTATTGGTTTACTTGGATTTAATTCTTGAAAAAGTGATTGATATCTTTGGTTTTGCAACAAACATTACTTATTCTTAACATTAAGGTGAGGTTCTATCAATAATCTATGGATACTTCACCTGAAGTCGCCGCCCAAGCTGTGGCACTTATTCAGGCCGGACACAGCCAAAGAAACGTGAGTGCTCAACTTAATTTAAGTCGATCTGCGGTCCGAAATGTTTATCGGAGGTACCTAGAGACTGGCGGCTTTGTTCGTCGCCAAGGAAGGCCACGATATCGGGTCACAACTGAAAGGCAGGGTCGATTCATCGTGACGACCAGCTTGAGAAATCGTCACCTTACCTCCATTGAGATACAAAACCAACTTCGCGACTTCCACGGAGTATCTGTGAGCGCTCGAACTGTTCGGAGAAGGTTAAAAGAACGCGATATGGTACCACACAAGCCAGCTAATGGGCCCAAACTAACGCGAGCCCACCGAACAGCGCGCCTTCATTTCGCACGCAGTCATTTAAATTGGACACAGCAAGATTGGAGCCGTGTACTCTTTTCTGATGAGTCTAAAATTGTGTTACATGGCAATGATGGAAGGAAGAAGGTCTACCGACGTAAGGGAGAGCGTTTCGCACAATGCTGCTTTGAAGAGAGGGTTGCTTATGGCGGTGGCTCATGGACTGTCTGGGGCGATATATCCGCGAGCGGCAAAACTCAACTTGAGGTTGTTACAGGACCACGGCTGCCAACATTAAATGCTGAAAGGTACATTCGTGAGTGCTTAGAACCTCACGTGATACCATACGCGGACTATGTGGGCCCAAATTTCCTTTTTATGCATGATAATGCAAGAGCCCATGCGGCCGGCATCGTCAGGGAATATCTTCGGGATGTGAACATCACAGTTATGGACTGGCCAGCCAGAAGCCCAGACATGAACCCCATTGAGCACATGTGGGACGAGCTAAAAAGACGTGTTAGGGCTCGTCAGCCAGTTGCCCAGACGATGCAGGAGTTGAAAACTGCCATAGAAGAGGAATGGGAGATGATCCTTCAAAATTTCATAGAGCGGTTGATAAACTCTATGCCTAATCGTATGAGAGCTGTGGTAGATGCCCATGGAGGCAATACGCGTTATTAAATTAAACCTTTATTTGATAAAACATGTTTTTTATTCAAAAATCAATTGCCTTTAACAAGGCGCATATCCGACTTGTTAGGCGTAGCTCCATGTCGTATGGTATTCTGAATTCAAATTTAAAACAATACAATCGAAAAAGATGGTAAAATGTATCAGGTTTAAAACTGCATCAACAGTTTTTGTTCAATCTAGCAATCATATTTCGGTAGGGGCCATCGAAACCTAAACTCTAAGGTGGGCCAATAGATGTGTCCAGAAGTGTATTATTCAAGGGAATTTTGCAAATATTTGCAAAGAATTTAATAAACCTTCAAAGCGCTCACCGCATAGTGTGAGGTATAGTGACGAGGTAAAATCATTTGCTCTAACTCTGCATTTCTATTCTGCAAAAGCATACGACTTTCTCAGAAAATATGTTGCTTTGCCTCATGTAGAAACCTCACGGCGTTCTCTATCAACATTTAATTGTAATGTGGGGTTTCTGACGGAGGTATTAGAATATTTAAAAGTCCAATTAGAAACGCAAGAAAAACCTTTTCTAAAAAACGTAGCACTAATATTTGATGGAATGGCGTTGAGACAAGATCTGGCCTATGATCAAAAATTAGATAAAGTTTTTGGGTATGTCGACTTAGGTGAAATTTCAGTCTCTAACCCGGAAGAACTCGCCACCGAAGCTCTTGTCTTCCAAATCGTATCATACACTACATACTTTAAATGCCCGAACGCATATTTCCTAATAAAAAAATCTTTGTCCGGTGATCTATTGGCAGAATTGCTCAAAACAGCAGTTACTATGCTAGATGACATATTGGCACAACTGTGCGGTCAATGACCTGTGATGGCGCTCCATCGAATGTTAAAGCTTACGAAAGCTTGGGTTGTTCCCTCGATCAAAATAATTTTAAACCACACTTTCCACATCCAAATGGTCAAGATAATATTTACTGTTTCTTGGATGCAGCGCACATGATGAAACTAGCCCGTAATGTTTTCGCGGAATTTAACATCCAATCGGCTACAGGAACGACTTCTTTCCAATACTTACGTCAACTTCACGAAGTTCAAAAAGAAGAAGGCCTTAAATTTGGTAATAAGTTAAGCACAACACATGTAGATTATCAGAACAAAAAAATGAATGTGATACTCGCTGCGCAAGTTTTGAGCTCATCCGTAGCTGATGCTATTGATTTTTTAAGACAGAGCGGAAATTTATTATTTTTGGGTAGCGAACCAACAGTCGAATTTATAAAAATGATGGATCGACTTTTTGATCTTATGAATTCAAAGTCTCCCTTCGGACATGGTTTTAAAAGTCCGTTGTCTGAAAAAAATAAAGCTTTCTGGGAACCCATTTTGAAAGAAAGTAAAAACTATTTATTATCATTAACTATCGACGGAAAAAATATTTTATCACATGGGCGCAAGACTTTTGCACTGGGATTTTTAATGGGCATAGAAAATTTCCCACTGCTTTTAAATGATTTATCTAAAGATCCCATTAACCCAATAAAGTATCTTTTAACTTTTAAATGTTGTCAGGACAATATAGAGATATTTTTTTCCTGCATTCGAGCACGTGGACGAACCCACGATAACCCCAGCCCTTTGGAGTTTAGATACAGAATGCGAAAATTACTGTTTAAAAATTCCATTCAACCGTCAATAAACGCTAATAGCGTTGATCATACTTTTGAGGCATCACACGTTTTTGATTATGGTCAAAAAAACGTATCTTTTATCGACTCCACAGCTGACGATGACAGTGAGGATTACACTCAAGAAATGGAAAACCAACTATATGCTTTAGAATTAGAGTCGACAACAACAGTCACAGAATATCAAAAAAATACATAGTGAAACAAATTATAAAGAGTCAAAACTGTGACGACTGTAAAAATATGTTGATCGCACCTGAACACTCACAATCTGATCATTTCTATAACCTGAATGTTAATAGGTACCAGTCTTTTACGGTATTTGTAAATAGAGGGAAATTATGTTTCCCTTCTGCTGAAGCATACTCTATAGTAGTGTATGCTGATAAAGTATTTAAAAATATGTTAATTATGGATAAATTGACTTCCTTCAACATTAAGAACAAAATGATAAATTTGGTTAATCAACACTTCACATCCAAATTGCGGCAAATGTTTTGCCACAGATGACAGCGTGAATTGTACTGATTTGCATGAATCAAAAATTGTAAAATTAACTTCTAACTCGTTCTTGTCCATCCGGCTTAGAAGTTATTTAAAAAATGTAATGGATAAAAAGTTAAGTGCTATTCGCTCAAAGCGTCAGAAGCTGCACAAAACTATCATATTTAATCATGTTTAAATTCTAGTACATAATTATTATTAAATAAAACTGATTGAAATTTTATTGTTTTATTTTATTGTTTAATTATTAAACTCCGACCACACTTTAAATAGATAGACCGAACCCAAAAGAGTACTAAAATATTGACATACATAAAAACCACAGAATAAAATCTAAGGAAAATGCAGAACTAGTCCTCGCCTAGGTAAAGCCCGTATGGGTCACTTTGTGTCGGGGAATTATGATTGCTAATTGACTGATTGTAAGCTAGCCGTTTAAACATGGCCATTCAATGAAAGGGCAAGCTTTTCAATCAGATGACTGATTCAACTAGATGACCCACGAGATGCCACGGGATGCCGCAGCACGACCTGATTTTTACAGTAGTTATTTCTAGTTGTAACAAGACCTTCAGTAAAAGCGATGTAAAAATTCAAATAGTTTTTAGTCATCATACACCTTATCTACACACAAATACATATATTTTACTATTCGGTCGGAGGGAAGACGGTCTTTTTTTTCTAACATAATATGCCAAAAAACAGCTTTCACTCCCTGGTAAAAACCAAACACCCATGTTTGGCCCTAAACGGAAAGTCCTGTCTAAAAAGAAATTGTGGACACCCTATTTAGAAAGAGACGTATGGTTAATAAACAATTTCAAGGTCATTTTTTTCTCTTCAGTTTTTAATTCCAAGTTTGGCTTCCAGCTTTACCTACAAAATCCTTGGTAGATATACTACACTGTTTATGGTTTCCGAAGCATCAATCGTTGCCACTTGCCACCAGCGTGTAGTCCGAAATGGTTGAAAATTCGGAAAAAGGATTTATAAAAAGTTATACATAGAGAATTTGATGAGCTTTCATTTAGTATAAGATTTTTTTTCCCTATAATGCACCGTTTTTGAGATATATATGCGAATAACCCAAAAGCGGGAACTTTGTGCCCCCTCCCCACTCCGGCTCACCTTCTAGACGTCAGGACTTTTAGTATGTTCACATCCTAACCACCGTCCCACTTGCTCATGCACTCTACAACTACTTTATTGACTGGAATATGTAAAAATTTTGTAAAATTCCCGTAGAGAAAGAAAGAAAGAAAGAAAATACGTTTATTTGAGGTAAAAATGACGCAAAAATGAACATAAAAAACAAAAAAAAAAAGGTTGACATGCATGACATCCACGCAAAATGGCAATCGCTCAGCATTATGCTGCGACCCTATGCAAGACAGAGCCCCAGCGCTGGATAGAAAATTAGTTAAAACCATGGCTTTAACAGGTTAATTTGTAGGTAAGTTAGTTTGTAAGTTATCATAATATCATAAGCACGTATAACATATGCTATGCTAAACAAACACACAGTTTTTAACTTTGTTTAGTATAGTTTTTCCAAAAAATACTATGCAATAGAAACTTATATTTGCCGTCGATAAATACCATATTGTGCATGACTCCCATTTACGGAACCCTTCACTGTACGTGGTCCGACACGCATTTGGTTGGTTTTTTAGGCCTCCCCCAAGTGTCGCCACATTGACCGGTCCCGTGCGACTCGCATCCAGCGGATTCCCGCAACCTTCACCAGGTCATCGGTCCACCTAGTGGGAGGCCTTCCAACGCAACGTCTTCCGGTTCGCGGTCGCCACTCCAGAACTTTTCGGCCCCATCGGCCATCCGTTCTGCGAGCAATGTGCCCTGCCCACTGCCACTTAAGTTTGGCAATTCTTCGGGCTACGTCGGTTTTTTATATATAAATTATATTGTATTAAAAATAGACGATATTCCCAGCCTTTTCCAAACTATGATGGGTTTGGCTTTCAGTCTAACCGGATGCCGCGCAATACCTACTAGAATACTATAATTTTCAATATTATTAGAGCAATGTGTTGTAAAGCGAGTTGGAGTTTGTTTTGGTAACCGACAGTTGCAGCGGCACCTACTCAACAATAAGGTAAATAAATAAAAGGGTGTTTTTGATTAAGTATTCATTTTTTTATTTATAAATTTAGAGAACATTAAAATATAATATGAGGCCGAACAAATCAGTTGTAGGATAATTCATGTGCGGGTGGAGTCATAGAAATATTCCCAAATTCGTCAATACTGTCTACTGGAGCTGTTGACGAGAAACAAAATCTAATAAATAAAGAGTTTGAAACTTTGAAGTAGGTATGGTGTACAAGATACCTACTTACTGTAAGCGGCTACCTACAGTCAACCGTACATCTGTGGTAATTCTTGCACTTAGGGAAAGAAAGAAAGAAAGAAAAATGCGTTTATTGCCATTACAGCAAAATAAAATAAAATAGGGCTTTAACGGAACTTTCCCTCCGCCTCCGTAAATGTGGAATTTCCGCAAGAAGTCGTACCTCCGCATTCGCAACCGCCTCCGCAGGATTTTAACGGAGGTCTAATAAAGAAAATTGGCTAAAGAAATGCGGTGGAGATATAACTCGATGCAGAAAGTTTTTACTCCCCTGCATAGAAATATAAATAGGTATATCTAGGCTACCCTGTCACCGCCACTGCCAAGTTCAGTACCAAGGGAGCAACTGTTAAGTGAAGCTGGTTTAATTTATGAACCACAAAGCTTAGCGTAGTCTTTGACAAAGAAGCAACATTTTTATTTTTCTGTGGAATATAGTTTGCCCTTTCTAAATTTTGATCACTAAGAGGCCGATCATTTTTTCCGCCTCTGCTTCCCTTAAGATGGTCTCGGTTACAGTTGCTCTACGAAAACTATGACTCCTACGACATGAAGACGCTGTCAATTTTATTACCACTTATATGCGGCTGACTGTACCTATTATGACGGTTTAATGCCATCATGATTCTGGTGTAAAAGAGAGATGGAGCTATGCAGGATGTATAGCACTGTCCTTTATTCTCAAGGGAATCATCATGGCTTCAACACTTTATAATACCTACTGCCTCTGTACTGTTACGAGAAATGGTCAGCTGATCTACCAGTAGAGTAGGTAATTAGGATAACCGATGTAGATACCTATAATAAATTACAAATCAACAAGAGAGAAACAGAAAAAGAAAAGATGTATAGGCACCTTGTTTTTGAGGCTCAGGCCCAGGCTGGGCAATTGGTGGGGGTTGTGGCATATTGCATGGCAAGCACGGTTTCTTTATGGTTTGGTCATCAATCAAATACAACTAGAATGGATATTATTGTAAATTAAATTACCTAATGATTTTGATGGATACAGTAATAGTACCGACCGCACGTCATTGGTACCCGACACTTTGACCTTGAGCTGGCCTACCGTAATAATAGTCCTCCAGATCCTATTTAGGCCATGGCAGTCAATTTGAACAAAGAGCCTTCGGCGCGGTAGGTATTATAGTGTACAAGTGTCAAGTGCGTCCTCAGACACTGATGCACTCTCTCTTCCCTTACTCTCATAGTCCAATGGGCAGGCACGCAATCCGCCACGACTGGAAAGAGTTTAGGCGCAGGACTAACGGCTTAACGTGCATTCCGAGGCACGGCTGTAACACACCGTCAATTTTCAAACTCCAGGCCGTTACTAAGAAACTTCTAATGGTAAAATCCAATAACACTTTGCCTGACCTGGGAATCGAATCCAGGACCGTAGGGTTCTGGCTCAGTAGTCGAGACCAACAGGGCAGTTACGTAAGTACGGAGTGCAATAGAATGCGAGGCCAGCCTATACTGCGCCCCAATTGCTTTACACACTTTCAATCACAATTCGAGGGCTTTGAAGGAAAGTTCTAATGCATTGCTTCATAGGTTTGAAAAATTCGTCTGCTCAACAACATAAATAACGCAATGAACTTTTTTGAACTGTCAAAATGAAAGGCGGTACCATCGATTGCCATTGTATGTGTGTTACGCAATTACCCCGCAGTGTTGGTACCAGTGACGTGTGGCCTACCTGTACAAGTGAACATTTTCAAACCTTTCCATCAGTTCCAGGCGCTACATTGGTCGTCTTTGGGGCTTGTTTTACAACCAAGCCCCGGTTTAATCCATCAGTTACCAAAGTGTGTGAACCACCGCAGTATCGCTTACATATGTGAGATCTGTTGAATATGCAAATTTCGGATACAAAAAGTATTATTATAAATAAAGATTTGATTGTATTATTACTTGGGGTCAAGGTTGGGGTGCAATCATAGAAATACCTATAAAAAACTGTTTTTGTGGGAGTAGGTTGTACGGTGCATGGTAAATACATGCTGTGTTTGATGAGATAAGGTTTATAATTGATTGTTTATGTAGTACGTTCTGATTTATAAATTGCGAGTGTGTGTGCACGACGTCGGATCTATTGCTTTTTACTGAACCGCATGTGTAGTAGTGGCGCGTGGTAGGGGGCAAACTGGAGATACTGATTCTGTTACATGTTCAACTACTAGGTGTGTCTCCTTCTTATTTATATCTCTGGCTGCAATAAAAGAAGCCAAGAGTGTCTGTATCAAGCGTCCGCAAATCCGCAACTTAGACAGACAGTCCCGCTATCTCGACCTCCTGAATGGCTAATCTTATTACCACAGCATGAGCTAATAAATAACATAATAAACTCTTCAATGAGAGAAAAAGATGGATTGTTATTATTGCAATATAAGTTCAGTCAGTCTTTTATATCTTCGTCAGTTTTCAAATTTTTTCCTTTATCAATTCAGGACACATAATTTGGAGCTATGGCATAGAAAATTATATTTGATTACTTGATAACAAAGATCAAAATAGCATACATTTTTTACCAATGTTGAGTTGACATCAATCAAACAGGTTTTGTTTGATTGATGACAACTCCACATTGGTACATAAAAAAAAAAAAAAAATTGGCAGTCGTTAGTGTCACATTTTTATTCCGTCGGACATGTCACATGACATCCTTGCAGTTATTTTACCTCTGATTTTGCGTCACTGTCAATATCAAAGTGATCTTTATTTTCGTTATTATAAGGCTGCTATTGGGTTGCTGCCATTGAAAAAGCTGTCAGAATCCAGTAAACTTTATCGACGTAACAATTAGTTTATTTTTATTTTTTTATTTTTATAAAAACGTTGCCCCACACTAGGAATTTCTCCTGTATCGTGGGTGCGTTTACAAACAGTACATTACAGTTTGATATTGGGTTGCTGCTGCCAGGGGTAAAATAACTGTGAAAGGAATGTAAATATGGCTGAATGTCGTTCTGCGGTATTGGCATTACATCGCAATAAGTAAAGCAGAATCGGTAAAGCAGATTCAGCAATGAACAGTGATGAACATATTTTGGCTAAGACTGTACCTTGGGTCCCTTGCGTGTGATATAGGTAAATTAGGATAACAAGGTCTATAATCTCCGCCTTCTTTGGATTGTGATTCCGCTTCAGCACCTTCAGCTGGTTCTCTGGCCGAAGGAAACTTTGGCAGCGCTGGAACCTTGCACGGTTCTTCCAAGTCCATGTGTGCTGGACTACCACAAGATAGACATGAAGTATCCCGGAATACTTTCTTGTTGAGCATCGCACTTTTTGGTTCCCCAACAATATCCGATATTATTTGCATGCGCGCTTTTATTCTATTCAAATACTTCTCGATTTCTTCTCTCAAAGAGTGTACTTGAATCAGATCCGCTTTTTCGTTAAGCAGTTTAACCGTGTCATTTATGGCTTTCTGAAAAAAGTTATACAGGTGGGGGAGTATTATGACATTAAGTCTACATTAGTATAATGTTGATATGCAATCAAATACCAATAACTAACCTGCCAGATATTCTCCTGATTGTTAAGTTTATCATATGCGGTAGGTATTATATTAATTGGGGTCAAGGTTGGGGTGCAATCATAGAAATATAAAAAACTGTTTTTGTGGGAATAGTTTGTACGTTGCATGGTAAATAGATGCTGTGTTTGATGAGATAAGGTTTATAATTGAAAGTGATCTTTATTTTCGTTACTATAAGGCTGCTATTGGGTTGCTGCCATTGAAAAAGCTGTCAGAATACAGTAAACTTTATCGACATAACAATAAGTTTAATATTGGATTGCTGCTGTCAGGGGTAAAATAACTGTGAAAGGACTGTAAATATGGCTGAATGTCGTAATAACTAACCTGCCAGATATTCTCCTGATTGTTAAATTTATCATATGCGGTACGGATACGCTTTTGAAAATCACCTCGCACGGCTTCAAACTGTTGTAACGAAACCAGTCCGTTGAGCTCAAAAATACCAGCTTTGTCGCGCAGAGCATCTGCTACTTCTTCTCGATCAGATTTCGTATCTCTCAACATTTCTATTTCTCTCCATAAATTCTGAGGACGAAGACAAACTTTTTTTACACTTGTCCATCATATAAAAACAGAGTAAGTAGTATTAGGTACTAACTTCGAGATCATAGGTTGTTGAATCTTGAGCATCTTTCAACTTTTTTTGTTGAAACGACGTCATTTCAAAGTCCACCTGAAGATTCGTGAAATGCGAATGCAGCTCAGCCATGGCTGTAAATTAGAAAACATCATTCTTATGTAAGATAATTAGGTGTTGGCCTTTAGATTTTTTGTTTAAAATATTTTATAAGGCTCATTTAATTACTACTGTGATGAATACATACCCTCAATGTCTCCGCCAGAGTTACCTAAGACTTCAGCCATAGTATCCAATCCAGTTTCTAAATCATGTTGCATTTGTGTCAATTGTTCTTGGTAGTTCGTCATCTAAAAACAACACAGAATGCAATTATAATTAACTATCATTAGGTGAAAGTACAAAAATAAAAAAACATATAGCATATTACCTGAGAGGACAGACCAGTATCGAGTGCATTTATTTTTTCTGAATACTGTTTAACTGCATTTTCCAAAGCAACCATGCGCGAATTATCAAGTTTTGCAGAGTCGATTTTTGCATCTGTTAATTAAATTATTATACTTTAGTTAAGTACTAGAAGTCTTTGACAAAATATAGCTGAACTAACTTTTGCCTGCGACATTTTAAAAGAGTACCGGTGGAGTTTCTTGCCCATTCTTCTCCACACGAAAACTACCTTTTGGAAGGGGCGACTAGAATCAATTCTATTTTAATGTAATTTTTGACGTTCAAATGTGCCTATTTGAAATAAATGATTTGACTTTGACTTCGTCAGCGCCAGTTTTTTGCTCCCATCCCGTCGCACCGCATCACCTGCCCGCGCTATCACTTCATTTTCGCTTAGCGTGCATACAGGGATAATCGTCAGTTGGAGTCTCATTTCATTGAAAGCGTCTAACGGGCCTCTGCGAGTTGGCTTCGGCCCGTCGTACGCCTTCCAAAGAACCGGAACCCCAGGGTCTCGAGATATGTGAAAAACACTCATTTATGCTACATGATTCATAACCTAAGAAATTCTTGAGGTGGCGTAATGCCATTGGTTGCCGGGCACTACTCTTTCTCCTCTAGGTAAATTCACTTGGCTACAAAGTTCTTGCTTAAGTATATCCCATAGCATTTTTAATTCTATAGCTCATTTGTAGACTAACGTGAATATATTTTCTTTTAAAAGCAATGATAACGTGAAACAGTTGTGTAGGTACATATTTTATTTATAATTCAATAGTTTTATAGTTTTTACTATCGTTGTTCTTCTCAACCAAAGCACCGGCCATCTAATCTCGTCACCACTCTTGGTTGACCGTTAGAGAATGCCTAAGGCATTAAGTAGGGTACGCCTGTACAGACGCCAGCACACCAAGCTACTACAACCTGTCAAATTTCTTTAATAGATTTTCAACTTTATCGCTATAGCATTAGGTTCAAGATTGATTGGGAAAATTTGACAGTTTCGGGTAGCTTGACCTGCTGGCGTCTGTACCGGGTCTCCCTTGTTTGACCGAAAGGAATTTGACAAATTTTCATTTCCCAAAAAATGTTTCGCATAATTTCATTTGCCAAATTATTACTTAGCAAAAAATCTATTGACAAAAAATTGTAACGCAAACCTAATGTTTGGCAAATGAACGTTTAAACTATAACTTGTTTACCAACTAGTACTTTTAACATTTTTCATTTAATCAAATGTTTCAGTTGGAATAACAGTTTTTACGCAAAATCAAATAAGACAAATATTTAGTATCGTCAGTTTTCAATTAACCCTTTCCTATTCAGTCAAATGCTTCAATGACAAAAATGTGAACTGCTAAGTGGGTAGGAGGTAAATCAAAAATTCTAAACAGGTAATAATAATATGAATATTAACTATTTTTTTTCTATATAATGTAGTCGTTCGTAGGAGGTCACAGTTTTAACCTAACCTAACCTACCCATTTTTTTTAAAGAAGAAATTAACCTAATCTAAATACATAGTTGAGTTCCGGGTAACTTAAAACAATATCTTTTTTTCTATTAATGCAAGTCGTGTCTGGCACTCGCCGGCCGCTGCCGCGGCACCGCTCGCTTCGCTCGCTCGGCTCGTGCGTAGGGGGTCACAGTTTTAACCTAACCTAACCTAACCATTTTTTTAAAAATAAGTAATTAACCTAATCTAAATAGTTGAGTTCCGGGTACCCTACTAAAAACAATATCTTTTTCCTATTAATGCAAGTCGTGTCTGGCACTCGCCAGCCGCTACCGCGGCACCGCTCGCTTCGCTCGCTCGGCTCGTGCGTAGGAGGTCACAGTTTTAATCTAACCTAATTACCAAAAAATGCTATTTTTGCCTTAACATTTTTTGTCTTAACAAATCATTTCACCAAACGTTTATTGTCTGAAGATTGTTTGCTGTAATAAATCATTTGATTATAGACCAAATGCCATAATGACATTATACTTGGCAATATTTTGCCAAGTAAAAATTTGACCAAATGAAAATATGCGAACTAAAATCATTCGAAATATTGCAATGGTATAAAAAAAGGTTGCTAAAATTTGTTTGGGTAATGAAATTTTGGCAAAATCTTTTCGGCAAAACGGCAGGCACCCGTCTGTACCTTTTTGGTGTGCGAAAAGGTTAAATAAATAAATAAACGTGATAACGAACACAGTATGTATAAAACCAAAATGCCTATTTACCTAATCTCATTGCCAACTTGTACGCGTCTTCGGCGGTGGCGCTAGTACCTGCTGTTATGGTTTTCACTTTCATCATCATTTCGTCATAGATTTCTGTGGACCCGATTCTGAAAATAAATCATCATCATATATTCTCATGTTTTGAAATTTGTTATCATTCCAGGCTACACGGTACTTACAATCCACCTTACGTACTACTTGGACTACGAAAATCGCCCTTACCGCTACGATTTAAAGGCACTGTCAATGTCAAATTGTTACCACGGCCGAACGGTTGACTGTACACACGGCTACACGTCAAGCTATGCATTTCCAGTTTTAGCTGACCTCGCACTGTATAGGTTTTTCGTACAATCAGAAGGCAGCTTATACTGGTTTTGTATAGCTTGATGTGTAGCCGTGCGTACCACCATAAACTCTGTTTTCTAGTTTGCTAGACCAATATGGCAGCTAATATAAACTAAATAATGTCAGGTTGTAATATAAAGATTGAGCTGTCATTTTAGTATAGCAAATTAAAAATCAGAGTTTAGTTTTGCTGCGTTGGCCAAAACTACTTTTGGGTAGGTACAATATAGCTTTTGAACGTCATCGCATCCATGATTTATGGTGGGTACAGTCGAGTTCATTAATATATTGGCACTGTCAAGGATTCAAAATATTGTGAGCGTTGGAAAGCTCAATAAATTCTATAGAACCTATAGATCAAAAATATGTCCTCATGTGAACGGTTCAATAATATATGCTGTGCATTGTGCAATAATATGTGATCATGTGGACAGTAAAGTTACCAATAATTATAGACCCGTATCCGTGTTACCGGTCTTTAGCAAGGTGTTTGAAAAGGTGGTGCTGAACCAAATGCTCAATCATTTTAACACCAACAGAATATTACACGACCAACAGTATGGTTTCACCAAGGGACGTTGTACGACTGATGCCGGTATCACCTTATTAAAACACATTTTTACAGCGTGGGAAGAGTCCCAAAACGCCATAGGAATTTTTTGTGACCTCTCCAAGGCTTTTGATTGCGTCGACCACGAAACCTTACTTTTAAAACTTGAGCATTACGGACTGGGAAAACTTGCGCTCAGTTTAGTAAAATCTTATTTAAATGATAGACAACAGCAAGTTCAAATAAATGGTGTCAATTCACTCGGTTTAAAAGTAAAAATGGGTGTTCCGCAAGGCTCGATATTAGGTCCTTTCCTCTTTTTAGTTTATATTAATGATCTACCCCATTTGTTAAAAACCCAACCACAGATGGTGTTATTTGCTGACGATACTTCCTTGATTTTTAAAATTAATAGACGTGCATCAAATCTTGACGACGTAAATAACGCCCTACTGCAGATCCAAAATTGGTTCACTGCTAATAATTTAGTATTAAATGGGAAAAAAACGAAGTGTATAAGATTTTCTCTACCAAATGTCAAAAGTAGTCATTGTGAGATAGAATTGAATCAAGACATACTAGAATTCGTCGATGAAACTGTTTTCCTGGGGTTCACGCTCGACTCAAGGCTTCAATGGGGTCCTCATTTAACATCCCTTGCAGGACGAATAAGTTCAGCAGCGTATGCTGTGAGAAAAATCCGTCAATTTACTGATGTCGATACCGCGAGACTGGTCTATTTTAGTTACTTTCATAGTATCATGTCGTACGGTATTTTACTATGGGGACGGGCTGCAGACATCGAGTCTATATTTATTCTGCAGAAATGAGCCATCAGAGCCATATATAGCCTCCGCACGCGTGACTCTCTAAGAGAACTGTTTAAAGATATTAACATCATGACGGTACCTTGTCAATATATATATGAAAACATTATGTACGTAAGGAAAAATCTACATATTTTTAGTAAAAGAGGTGAAAGACACAATTATATCACTAGAAATAGGGACCAATTAGTTCAACCAGGTTTCAGGCTGGCTAAAGTAGACTCATCTTTCATGGGGTACTGTTTAAAATGTTACAATAAAATACCTCCCCACATAATTGAACAGAATGAAACGAAATTTAAATCTTGTATAAAACGCACACTATGCAGCCAGGCATATTATAAATTGGGAGATTACATCGCTGATAAAAATGCTTGGCTAAACGCTGGTCCTGCTCCACAGGACGCATAAATAAATTGATTAGCATTTGAAAGTACTGTTGGAGGCGCTGAAGATTGTAAAATACTATTTTTGCATTATATAAATTCAATCTCCTAGTATTGTATAATCGTATAGCACATGTGTGAGTACTATGTAGGTACATACTATAAAGCTACCATTTACTGGGTACGTCTTTCATTGATTTGAATGTGCCCTGGCGGCTGAGAGTATGTCATGCTCACTCAAATGTCTCGCTGATGGTGGCACATGTGTTGGATCATTTAGCTCCCTTCAAAATGGTTGAGCTGAATGGTGCTAATCCGTGCGTCATGTTCGTGAACGGGCGCCGTCAGTGGGGATTGGTCATCTCTTTGGTGCCATGGCTTATTTTAATTTAATTTAATATTTGGATTGTTTTAGGCTTTTCATTACGGACGCTTTTAACGTTCTGCATCGTTCTCACATGCATAATTTTTAACATGAATGATGTAACTAATACTTTGTAACCATATTTTGATTTAAAAGAGTGTCCATGGAGTTTCTTGCCCGTTCTTCTCCATAGGTACCTACTACACTTTGGAATGGGCAACTAGCTTCATTTTTCTTTCTGACTGACCGACCCCTTGACAATTCAAAAGTGCCTGTAATTGGTTTAATTGAAATAAATACTTTGAGTTTGAGTTTGAGTTTGAGTTCATGAACAGTTCAATAATATGTGATCATGAACAGTTCAATAATATGTGATCATGAACGGTTCAATAATACAATATGCTGTGCATTAGGCAATAATATGTGATCACCCTTTTCAAAAATATAGTATTGGCTTATAAAATATCTGAGCAGGGTAAGCTTCTTAATTATCTCTACATGCATGGGAAAGTCAATTATTTGCTCGAACAAATAAGATCTAGTTTACATTGTTACAGAAATGACAGTAGTTTCCATTGTTTTCCTCGCGTTTGCGTTTGTTTTTAAAATGAGTGTCTTTCAATGCCGTATATTTTTCGTACAGCATGGCCATTTAAGAATTGTAAAAAAATTATGTGCCACCTGTCATATAAATAGCAATACGATTCGACCTAAAATTTGAATAATTTGCCACCACAACTTTTTTTATGACTAACGTAGTTGTTTGCAGTGAATTGAATTTCACGTCACGGGAAAGAAAAGAATACATACATTATAGTTTAAACTGTATTATTTGACAAGTATATCTAAGAAAATATTAAATTAATATGCAACAAAATAGCACATGACTTTTTTTTTTTTTTTTTTTGGGATGGGAAATCATCAAATGACCCCTCCCGCTCTGGGTGGAGCGGAAGGGAGTGTCAGACTCTTACTGACTAAAACCCACCCATGTTCCTTCCTTCGCCCTTTATGTTCCGGGGTAGCGGTAACCCTTTCGGACAATCCCGCTGCCCCGGCAGGCTTCGGCCCTGAGGGGCCCCTCGTTATGCTGACATCTCTTTGAGGCGCGCGTGGAACACTTACGCGCCGTCCGGCACGGGCCTGGTCCTGATCGGGCGGTGAGCTACCCATTGCTCTCCGCCCGCAGGCCCGCGCCTACGGTGGCCGGTAGTCGTCGCTCGACTCCCGACGCCCGGGGCGTCTCCCGCGGCGGCTGGGACGGGAGGCTCTCTCCCTCATCCGTCCCGCCACCTCCTTCGCTAGCATGACTGCTTCGCAGAAGGAGGCGACTGCCTCCCACTCCCTCTCGCTCCGGACCATGGCTTGCACCAGGTCCGGGCGCGAGAGGCCGCCGCCGCTGCCGATCGCCTCTACGAGGACACGGCGGTGCTCCGCCCAGGCGGGGCAGACCTCCACCGTGTGCTCCACCGTGTCCTCTGGGCGATCCTGGCAATGGTGACACCCGGGCGTTTCCTCCCGCCTGATGATGTGCAGGAACCTCCCGAAACTTCCGTGTCCGGTAAGGACCTGCGTCAGGCGGTAGGTGAGGGCGCCGTGGCGCCTCTCTAGCCACTCCTCAAAGAGGGGTCTTATCGCCGCTATCGCGGCGTGCCCTGCGCTGGGTTGCGACAGTCGCTCTTTCCATGTCGCCATGAGATCGAGCCGGAGGTCCGTCCGCTCCGCAGCAATTTGCCGCGGGAGCGGACTTTCCCCCCGGCGTAGTGCCTCCGCGCGCCACTCATACAGGCGCGCGAGGACTATCGCCTCCAGATCCCATGGCGGCAGTCCGGCAAGGAGGCTTGCCGCCTCGCGCGAGATCGTGCGGTAGCCCCGGATTAGCCTTACGGCTACCACCTTCTGGGGCGCGTTCAGGTAGTGGGCGGCTCGCCGCCGCAGTGAACGCGCCCACACCGGGGCCCCGTATATGGCCATGGACCGCACGACCCCCGCGTAAAGCCTCCGGCAGGAGGCGTTTGGCCCCCCCAGGTTGGGCAAGAGCCGCTTGAAGGCGGCCCCAGCCCGTTCCAGTTTGGGGGCCAAACGTCGGAAGTGCTCGACGAAGTTCCACCGGCTGTCGAGGACGAGACCCAGGTACTTCATCGTCGTCTCGATGCCGATGTGAACCTCTCCTGCCGTTAGTTGGGATCCCGGTGGTGGCGCGTTCCGGGGCCCATGAATAGCACATGACTTACGTTAAAAAAAAAACAAACAATATTTTACCTTAAACTAAAATTAATCTTAGTTATAAACAATTATTGGCGGCCAAATTAAAAATGATAGAACAGTTACTTAATATCTTGTGTATGATCCGTTCGCATCAATCACTGCTTGTAGTCGGGCTCTCATTGACTGTACCATATTGTGGCAACAATCACTATTTCTAAAACTATTTCAGATGTCATATGCATGAGCCTTTAAATTCTCTTCCGTGCGAGCCTCATTACAGTCCCAATTCTGTACCATTAACCCCCATAGTTTCTCTATGGGGTTGAGGTCCGGGCTTTTCGGTGGAATTTTTATTAATTCCAAGTCTACTTGCTCAACTATCAAATTTTGAACTCGTCTGGCATTGTAAACGGAACTATTATCCTGTATGAAAGTAATTCGATGATTATCAGGATAGACAATTTTTGCACTTGGTAAAAACACGTCTTTTAGAATATCTAAATAGGTATCACTCCTCATTCGGCCAGATATTTCGCACAATTCTATGGGTCCACCGGAATTTATCCACCCCCAAAGCCCGATCGTAATGCGTCCACTGCGTCTATTTGGCAATACATTCTCTTCATCATATCGTGTATTGGCTGCACGATACAAAGAGATCCACCCGTCCGCCGAAGACACAAAAACTTTCTCGTCCATGAAAGCGACATGTTCAAAATCATAATTTAAATATCTGTTAGTAAATTGTAAACGTAACATTTTATGCCTTTCCGTTAGTAACATTTTTTTAGCTGGAATTCGGTGATGAATTCCCGCTTCATTAAGTCTTCGTCGTATAGTTAAGCTGGATACAGCCAGATCAGCTGCAAATGTAGATGTTCTGATAAATCTTGCATTTCGAACACTTTCAACCAGTTGCATATCTTGATCATGAGTTGTTTTCCTAGGTCGGCCAAAAGATACATGTTTTGTAAGATTTCCTTCTTCTTGCCACCTTTTCCACCGTAATGTAACAGTATTTCTCTGTTAAAGAACGATTTTATTAAATTACCACATTAGAGATCAGAGAAAAACATGGACGAATACCTGAAATTACTTTACTTACCGATATGCCTAATTCTTCTGCAATGGCTGATTTAGAAACACCTTCCTCACACATATAAACTGTTTTATGTTTCGTATGCTCATCAATTCTATACACTTTTATTTTAAATGGGTAGGTATATTTCAATAGAATTAATATTGTATGTTAAATCCAGTAAATCGTAGAATTAAATCGTTGAATGACATGTGCGTCAGTTATAATTTATTAGAAAAACATAACGTCATTTGAAGTTAATCTAGCCAGTGATAAATAATGTTGCAAACTCCTTGACCATGCAATTTTAAGATTGCTAGTAAAATCATCTTTATGACGTAAGTAATAAGGTTGAATTTGAATTACATTTACTTGTTTAGATATTATTGTATTCATGTGTGCATACATATTGTGAATCCTACAATGTTCAGATAATATGATCTTAATGTTGTTCATATAATAATGTGCTTTTGGCTGTATACATGTTACTGAGAAAAACCAGTCACATATTAATGAATCTAAATCTTGACCACAATTTAATGATGCTTATAGTTGTCACAATATTATGATTTTTTTTGACGGTCATATATTTTTGAAGCGTGAAAGGGCCAATATATTAATGAACTCGACTGTACTCCTATGTGAAACTTAACATGAAATGTAATATACGTTGAAACGAGATATTATATATTCAATGCAATATGAGATGTAACAGACGTTGATACAAATTCGCCTTGTTGTTTGTTGTGTTACACTTCATGTTGCATTGCATATATTTGCCCACTATTTTCAGGCTACTAGTAGCCCGGAAGAAGCCACTTTTTGCGACCACTGCTCGACACCCTAGAAGACAGTTTCTTTACACTGATTAGAAGTTTGTCATGATAAGCCCGGCCTGCATGGAACTATTCATATCTATAGGACAGTACTGTATACTAAGCGCGGCCTATTACAGTCTCTCAGAGTGTCATGGGTTTTTGAGGCAGACGTTTTGCACATCAGAATCAGAATCAGAACTTTATTTGCTTCGAATGTAGGTACAGGTATAAGATGTTATAAGTACGTCAACTTTTCTTATTGCTTAGCGGTATTACTAAGAAGCATTAAAAAAGAAGTAATGCTTATCAACATATAATTCTTCTGTACGTGTGTTTGTCAATTAGCTCATCCGAAATGGCTGCACCGATTTGGATGAAATTTTGTGTGTATATTTCAATGGGTTCCTGGATGGCTTGAAAACACAATTGGACCCGGTCGGACAGGGCCGGGTGCACTAGTAGCTAATAATTATGTGCAAAAAAGAATGACTTACTGTAAGTCTGGATAAGTAATGAAACGATTTTGATCTGATTCACTTTCTGATACCTCTTGCGCATCACCCGTTGAGGGGGGCACTTGAGCACTTGCACTTGAGGGGGGTACTTCAGTTACAGCGGTTTCCGGCATAACTAATTCTGTCTCGGTAGAGGGGGCGGTCAACTTTTTTTTACTTCCCTTAGCATCTCTTCTACTTTTTCCAATACGGCCACTTTCAGGGGCACCTTCAAAGTGTTCACTATCTTCAGAGATACCAGGGTCTCTCTTCCACGTCTCAGAAACACCTAAAAGAGCTTGCGTCTCACTCTGTAATTGGGATCAACAATCACGCTTTAAGTAAAATCCTTGTAATTTTTAAAAAGATATCAAACTACAAATTTTTAAAATAAAAATATAATATGCCAAACTAACTAAAACTATTAAAAAACTACGTCGAAATATTCCTCCGCATCGCTGTCGACTGTAATGTACCCAAGAGACTGGCGGCATTGCCAAGTGCGCGCACTAACCTACTGGGGCGCGCACCGCGGACTCGTGCGCTGCGCACTGTCAACACGGTGGCAGATGCCATGGACATATTCACCTGTACATTGGGTGAGTTCACAAGGGCCACGTACAGTGTAGCATGTAAGGTATTATAAATAGTTAAGTATATTTTAAGTTACTTTGTCGCATTAGATTAAATATCTGTAATGTCAAAGGAAACATGTGATAAATAAATAAATAAATAAAGTTGTATGGCAATGATTAGCCAAGGTAAAAGCCAGCCCTTGGGTCACGGGAAGTGTCAACCAGCCGTTTAGAGATTTCATTGAAATTCATTGAATTTCAAGCAATGAGCACTCGGACCCCACGGCCCGAGGGTTTCAACACCAAACGGCTCGAAAATATAATTTCCGATAAGGTTATTATACTTTTGCCGCTTGAGGCTTTCCGCAGCCGCAGCAGCAGCGCCAGCACAGCAAGCCGAGCCGAGAAGATTGGATGGCGCAAGAGTATCGACGCAAATATATTATATTTATAATAATAAACTTACTAACAATTTTTGTTATGATCAGTAGTATTGGTTAATAACTTAGAATTACCCAATACTTTACTTAATCTAGCCTACCTTCAAATTAACGATATGGACCATGGAAATGTATTATTATGTCAAGCGCCTTTTATCCGTTAAGCAACTTGGCTTTTCTCTTTTATGTAGGTACTTTGTGGATGGGCCGATTTCTCAAACATTGAACATATCTCAAACTGGAAGTTTGACATCATTTCACCCGAAAAACGTCCACGGCTGGACATAGACCTCCCTTGAGCACCGCGATCGGTTCACCATGTGGGAGGCCTTCCAGTTTGACATATTTTCTACATAAACTTCGGATAAAAGTTATCTGTCATAGAAAAATCAGCCCATTTGACCGTTCCAGTTGGTTCCAGTTTCGTTTAACAAAACCATGTTATTGTTCAATGTATGGATACATTTTTACTTACATCTAATTCTACACCAGGTGTTTGTAAAGCTAAGTCAGTGACCAGTGAAATCAAGCAACCAAGAGTTTTTTCCGTGGCTTCTAGCCGAGCAGATAGTTGTAATGCTGCCATAGCATCAGTAAGAGAAGCCCCTTTCCGCAGTTGTTCCATAAGCTCAGCATGCTCCGGGAATCCAGGGGTGCCAACCGGTAAAAGCTTTTTTTCAAGATGACGGACAACGTCTGCCATTTGCTCAAATTGTTCTTGCGTTACCACGGATATCTGAGGAGAGCGTCTATGTCCATGCAACGTTTCTGATTGTGAAAAATGCAGAATTTAAGTAAAAACATTTGGGTAGGTCAAATAAAGTATTAGGTACTTTAATGTAATCTGTCGCCAAAAAATTTACCTCCTAATCTTGCTTCTGAACTAGGCACTTTTGTCACTGTAATCAATAACTTAGATTATAATTTGATTATTTCTATAGAAATGCATTTAATGTAAAATATAATAAGTATATCATACCAACTAGTAATTTTTCATACTCTGCAAAGGAAATAAACGTTAATTAAATTGGGAATCGTAAAATGTATTTTATCTGTAAGAACTTCATGAATGCACTTAAACTCACGCATAGAACTGACTGAGGCCATTGGGGTAGGTGTCTTTGTTGTTTCTTCGAAAGAATCAGTTCTCTAAAATTTCATGAAATATTAATAAACAGGTGGTTTGGATTTGTGGTTATATTAAAAAGTGTTAACAGTTGGTACGCGGGTATTTCCGAAATTGCCTGAAATGTCTGGTCACCACCATATTTTATGCAGAACAAAGGGGCAATTCCTGTATTTACACGAACGTTCGCATTCTAATCTTAGTCGAAATCTGTCAAAAACACCTCTAATTTTCATACGTTGTTTTACAAGTTTTTGACATTGATTGTCGCTGAGATGAGATTGCGAATAGATGTTGCACGTTTTTAATAACGGGAATTGGCCTTCTGATAGTTTGTCTTAGTTATTCAAGTGCAGGTAATGGAATTGTTTAGTAATAGTATTTTGAAATTACGTTCAGAACATGTTTTATAATTTTATCATTACTTACCAGAACGCCACACAATAAAAACTGAGCTCCAATGCTAGTAAAGAAAAATTAAAAGATAAAACAACAATGAAAAATTTTTTCCTTAGATGATGAATTTTATTGCACCTGATGAATAATACGAAGCTCTCTCTCCCTCTGCTCCTCCAAAGTGTTCAGGATATCAGGGTAACTGTCTGGCTGCAGAATACACACACTTATTATGCTGTAATGCTGTAATGTTTCTAATGAACGATAGGTAAGGTAGGTAGAAATTGTAATGTTTACTTTAACCCCCTTTGACATATCTCGGGACCCTGTGGGTCCCGGACCTTTGAAAGGCGTACTAGGGGCCGAAGCCAACTCGCAGAGGCCCTTTACACAATTCTAAATACTTTAACCCCCTTATTATTAACGCAGAGTAAAGTGACAACCACTATGAATTTCAGAATAACCACACATTTTTCGTGGTTTAAGTTTGACATAACTTTACTCCGCGTAAATTGATAATGGGGGTAAGGGTTTAGTTTTGAAATATAACCAAAAAAGTTACCTTTTGTCCCCCGGATGTATCTTTACTAGATAGTGTAGTAGTTGTCGTAGTTGTTCTATCCGAGGATGTGGTTTTGCTTGAAGGTTTATCAGTGGAAGTTGATGTTGTTTTGTCAGTGGAAGTCTTTGCACCTGACGATGTTCTATCAGAGGAAGTTTTTCCACCTGACGACATTTTATCAGTCGTAGTCTTTCCAATTGACGACGTTGTTCTATCAGTGGAAGTCTTTTCACCTGACGAAGTCATTTTAGTGGAAGTGGAAGTTGTTTTATCAGTAGAAGCTTTATCTGAAGAACTAGATTGTGTGCCTCGGTCTGATTTCTTTCCTTTACCGCCAGTACCAGTACCAGTACCAGCACCAGCACCAGCACCAGCACCAGCACCAGCACCACCGCCTATTGCTCTACCCGCACCCTGTTTAGCTCCAGCCGCACCTTGTTTTGCGCCAGCTGCACTAGGTTTTACTCCACCTGCTCCACTTCTATCTTTCTTTTGCGCTGTGTGTATTTTGACTTCAGTAACAGATAGAGTACTATCAGAGGGTATTAGATTAAAAGGACCCCATTCCACTACCACACGTCTCTCTAGTAATCTCAATTGTCTAGCGATAAGGAAAAGTACCGTTTGCACTAGTTTAAAATTCACGGTGTTTTTCTAAAACAAGACAAGCGTTACAATTCTTCAGTTTTACGATACCTACACAACTGGTGGGTTTATTAAAAGTAAGAAATAATTACCTCGAAATTGCCGAAAGCAGATTCAATTATTTCTTTAACATTCATAATATCAGGAGCTGGAGCATCTTCAGACGCCATAATTAAATCAATTATTAAGTAAATATGTATAAATATTTTGAATTATAAAATTATTTCAATTGATTTCACAATATTTTAATCTGGATTTGATCCAGATGGTCTTGTTATAAAAGAAAATATGTCACAGAAAATATTTTCTAAATTTACTTAGTAAAACCTCATTTTATAAACGATGTTTCGACGTCTGAATGACATTTCCAGAGGGGCGCTGTTGATAAACATTTGTGAAATTGTGTCACAGAAATTGCATGGACAAAACGGGATGGCGATCCCGTTTTGTCCACACGAAAAACCTCGGAACTAACGTCGCCACGTTAGTTCCGATTTTGGCCACGCGCCTCAATGGCATTGCATTGACACTAGGTTGTTACGACAGCAACAGCTTACACACTTCGATCCTCATTTAGGATGTACGGGTCTACATAGTAGCCGGCTTTACACACTCGCCCAATCGCGCGTGCAAAAACAAACCTATGTGACCGAGTGCGGGTTTAAAGATGTTGAAAGGGCAACACCAGCATCACCTCTGTACCTATTTTTTTCTGTTCTGTTTTTCTTGTCTGTTTATATATGTGTGTACTTATATGGTAAATAAATAAATAAATAAATAAATAAAGGGAAGGGAAAGTCTACGGTGTGGCGCGATTGCGGTAAGTAGGTACAGAGCTTTCCCGCACGCAATCCTGTACGATACAAAGCATTCACTAAAGAGCTTAGCAAATGGTCCTTGCTATAGCCTTCTTTCTTGGGAAACAAACTTCTTATATTAAAAAGTATAAAATCTAATTCTAAGAAAAGACTTTGAAACAAATTTGACCTATTACCGGCTGTGCTTTGAGGTGTTCGGCACTAAGTCTGTAGTAGAGTGATTGAAAAAAGATAAAAAAAAATCACACGAACTGATATTACGAATGGTACCAAAGTACCTAAGCTAAGTGTATACGTAAATACGTATGTTACATTAATGTTATGTTTGACATTATGTGTAAAATAAAGGTACGCACGGCTACACATCAAGCTACACATTTGCAGTTTCAGATGACCTAGCATTGTATAGGTTTTTCGTACAATCAGAAGTCAGCTTATACTGGTTATATATAGCTTGATATATAGCCGTGCGTATATACCTTTTATTTGAGCCGGTGTGAGTAATGGTGGGTACACATATGTGAAACGTAATATGAATGTAAAATACGTATTTGCACGGCGTGTTTGTTTCAACGTATGTTACGTTGATGGCAATGCACGATCCTTACCTGCATCCTGCACGAGTAAAATATTTTGGCCTGCAGTGTTACCAATAAAAGACAATTTATCTCAGCCTACTTAAAAAGATATGCTTGATTAATTGGCGGGTTAGAACCCTGCACTTTTGCTTCTGGGAGTGTACTGCGATACCAATGCAGTACTTTCCTACCGTTATTGCTTGAGGAAAATTAAATAAAAAGCTATAGAAACATCAAGTATATTTTACGATATTTACAAGGTTTCCTTCATAAATATCCATAGGTACTTATAAAAAGACATGAAAAATTTAAAAATATAATGATATCAATAAATCAAAACTCGTACATATTTACAATGTTTATAATAATTAGAAAACATAATATAAATACTAAAGCTCCCTCCGAACTGGTCTCACAAATTAAATATTTGTGTTTTTTTATATTGTAGCCTGTTGACGGTTTAAAATTAAATTATATGACATGACAATGGACCTTATGATCGTAGCAGAGGTTTATAGATAGTCTATTGATCATCTTAAGCACCTATTCGGAGGGAGCTTAAAAACGGTTCTCTTAGGACACAAAACTTTCAAGACTATGAATTCCCAATTTTGATTTATTTTGCAAATAAATCTATTCACTTTGTGACTTTAACAGTTCGCCTGAAAAATTGTTAAAAATTTTCTACCTATCTAAATATGTAACTAGGCATTATCTATTTATTGTATAAAGTGAGCTAATTTAATTAGGCACGAGTCCGACAGTGAGTAGAGCGCGAGGGAGCGCAGGCACGCGCGGGCGCCTCTAGGAGCGGCGGGGGCGGCGGGGGCGGCGGCGAGGCGGCGGGGGCGGCGGGGGGCGCCCGCTCGACATGACTAGAGGTTGTCTGCAGCGCAGACGCCGACGTCGGCTTGGATTGTTCGTTATTACCAACATTCGTTTTTTGATCTCTGTGAGTCTTCTCAACTAAAACTTTCTTAGGCAGTCTATCGTGTTCCTTATACTTGTTAAGCTCGTGAGGCACTAGCACTGCGAGTGGTGGTATTGGTGGAATGTAGGCGTGGGGCTCGTAATTGTCGTCGACGTAGTCGTTGGGGTTCCAGACGGCGGTCGTGGTCGCTAGCGATGCCTCACTTGCCGTGATCCTTGTGGTCGTTGCTCGAGACGTCACTGGCGAAGTTGTGATTGTCGTTTTTTCTGGCAATAATTCAGATGCCACAGTGGCTGTGGATGGAACGGTAAACACATTTCTATTTTTATTAGACCTAGTTTTTCGTCTTTTTTGTAGTTTTGGCACATCGAGAAAGAATGGATCAAATATAAGATCAGATTCTTTATAGTCGTCATAGTTTATCGGCACTATTGGTTTCACCGCGCTGACAACGTTGCCAACTGTATAGTTTAGTCTTTTACCATTGCTATCACTGACCGACGCACTAGCAGTAACAATGACTCGCGGGGGGCTTTTTAGTTTTATCTGCGGTTTCTCGGTCACATTTGGCGGAGCAACAGATCGTGCTGATAGCGAAGATTCTGTTTCTGGTACCGCGTCATCACTTCTTTTGCGATCATAGTAGAAAGGATTAAAAGGCAAAGGTCGTTGAGGCAATGATTGGGGATAGTTCTGAAGTCTATTTTGCTTGACAGATGTTTCATGCCGCTCAGAGGGTTGAGAAGTAGGTCCGGGACGTAGTAATTGATCTCGTGGATCCAGTGTAGTTGGTCGGAACGGTGCTGGTTGAGGTCGTTGTACAAAAGGAGCAGGTCGCTGTGGTGTTGGTCTCGGAGCGGTTCTAGACGACTCATACTGGAAGTGGTCGAACTGCTGCGGCGGCGCGTGAGTTATATAAACTCCATCAGCGGGCCGAAAACTTTGGCGCTGAAAGGAGATAGCTTCGGATCCTGGTCCTCGGTGACGGTATATGAATTCTTGTGGGGAAAGAAGGGAAGGATCTAGTGTTGGTAGAGAAGGCGCAGAGGGTGCAGATGGAGCGGAAGGTGCGGACGGGGCAGAGAGGCCAGACGGAGCTGAAGGAGCTGATGGGGCAGAAGGAGGATATGAAGGCGACGGGGGAGGCAATGAGGATAGAATGGGGGAGGGCGAAGAAATTAGATGTGGTATTGGAGACGGATGACGAGAAGATGTTGAGGGCAATATCGTAGTCGTGGGCGGTCTGGGTGTGGTTGTTGTGGTCGTAGTAGTGGTTGTTGTTGTCGATGTTGTGGTTGGTTGCGTCGTCGTCGCTGTCGGATGACGTGAGTAATCTTCGTAATCAGTGTCTTCGTCTTCATCTTGGTACTCTGAAATCATTATTATCAAACTTAAGTATTTATTTTATAAGCAGATTTAGTTTTTCTCTGTTTTTGAATACCACATTATTAAAAAAAAAAAAAAAAAATATTTTGTTTTAAGTACTTCCTAAACCCATTGCTGTGGATGTCATCAGATTTATTTAAGCAGATTTGTTATTCTCTAAAGATACTATCTTAATAGTGCGTACCTTCAGTAAATTCCTCATTATCTGAAAATGGTAAAGGCGGGTGTGTAGGTTTACTGTGTGGGTGTTTTGGCTCATCTCTTTTTATATCCTGAATAGGATCTTCCGTTGAGTCTGTGGCGTCTGTCGAATGTCCCTGTGTTTTATCTTGGGATGTCGTTGGACTATCATCTATTGACGGGTCTGCTTCTTGGTTTGGTTTAGTATGTTGTTGTGACTGTTCAGTTGGTTGTGCTTGAGGTTTCTGTTGGTCTGGCTGTATGATGGGTGGCAAAGTGCTGCCATATAACTCTAAATTTAAACCGTAGAACTTTTCAGACTTTGTACAATCTACTTCGTCGACTCTCTCACACACTCTTGTCTCCTGGAATGAGAAATAATATATTCGTTGAACAGACTTTCTAGAAGTTTATGAATATCTATATAAGCATGAATGTAAAGAACTCAAATGGACTTTTATGGTTGCGTATGTCAAATGCAGCACCAACATGTGTGTCTCGTGTACGTTGCACGGAATTTAAAATCAGAAATGGCAAGCATGATAGACATCCAAGCCACACTTCTTAAGCACCGCTCATATGCAACACGTTGGTGCCAACGCACTGTTACATGCTGGTGGGATCAAACATTTAACCACATTTTGTCAGCATGCACATCAGTTAAATTAGATGCAGACCTTCCAAAAAGATTACCATTATAATTAACTGAACAATTCACGTACTTATCAACTCACCTGATCAAAGACGGTGCCATTAAGGCAAAGGAACTTGATGTCCATGGGCTCTTCATTCTGGCCCACTGTGCACACGTGGAACATCTGGCACGAGGTCTCCAGGTCCGCGTAGTACCCGCCGATAACCTTGCCTGTGCACGTGAAGTTCGTTTCGGGCAAGTTGTCAAAATCCAAGTACTGAAAATTATAAAAAAAGAGCCATGAGCAAAAAGTTTGTGGGGCATGTTTACTTGTTCAGTATAAAGCGTTGGTAACAATAGAGTGGGTTCAAGTATGATTGTCTGAAGTTTTTTGTGTAGGTATTGTAGATAGAGAGTTGACTTTATTGTGGACAAAATAATAATTATTTTATTATATCACTTTGGTCCAATGTGTATAGAGGTCAAACCAAGTTAATTTCTAAGTATCGCCTACTACAGGGGAAGAACGCCGATGTCTGAAATACAGATAATTAATTATCTCTAGTTCAGATACAGATGTTCAATATCTGGTCATAGATTAAAGTGTATTATAGTGTGTCACCATATCATTTAAATGTCTGTATATTTTTTAACAAATAAATTATTCTTATTCTTTCATTTTAGTTACAATATCTACGCGCATTTTTATATTTCTTCGATCATTTGGTTCTAACTAAGTTGCTTCGAGCAGCTTTCTTAACAAGATCATCATCGTTATCTAAAGTTAGGTTTAAGTATATATTCACATTAAAGTTTTTATTGTACAATATACTCACACCTGGTTGAATTGACCTGGATATTCGAAATTCGTTCTGGAATATGAATATCAGCAACCACAGCCATACTGAAACAGAAACATTGTTCAATATTATCATATATTCCTGTTCATATTTACTTCACAACATATTATTATCTATAATTATAATAAGATAGCTTTTGCCCGTGACTTCGTCCTCCCGTGCTATTACTTCATGATCTGACTTTTTCTGTTTTTGCTCGGCTGTTAAGGATCCTAGTGTGATGTTAAACAGCCTAAAGCCTTCCAAAAGAATTGGGCTATCTTATTCAAAAAGAGTTTTTCAAATTCGACTGGCAGTTTCAAGGATTAGCGCGTTCAAAACACTTCAGCTTTATTATTAGCATAAATAATAGATATACATAGATAGGTAGAGGTAAAGAGTCCCCTTAATGAACACTACAACTAGCTATTAAGAGAGTTAATATATTCCTGGTATTGCTAACCCCAAATATCGTTATAAGCAAGTACAGAAGGACGCCCAACGAACGCCTCTTTTGTTATAACGTCAAATCAATCTTAAAAATAATTAAAAGTTAAAATGTCATAGATGCGTAGCATTTCAGTATACAATTAGCATAACTATTAACCTTTAACAGTTTGTAGTAAGAACATTAGTCGTGATAAATGAACGAGAATTATTATGATAAGTAAAAGTTAAATTAACATATCTTGAAGGTATCTTCACTAGAAACTAAGTACAGTCTTAGAATATTGAGCAGTGAGCCTCATTTCTACAACATTACTGGAAAACGCAGGAAATGAGTTGGTATAAAAGTCGCGACTTCTATGCTTTACGTTCATAATTACGAGTACTCTGTAAGAATGGGAAGCTTCAAGTAAACCTGACAATTATAGCTAGTGCGAGATGAACAAGTTGATTTGTTTCTTGAATTATTTTCTACACGACTATTATGACACTATCGCAGACAGCTTTATCAAACAAATGACCACTTGGTACTTACTTGTGTTATGTAAAATCATAATAAGTTAAGAAATCAATTGAATTTTGTTATGCTACAAGAATCATGACTGTCCCATTTATTGCTCAGTTCAATAAGCTCAGGCTGATTTCATAAAATGTATTTTACAAAACAGATTGTATGCAACATAGCTCATGTGAATCACTCGCTACTCCTGTGCAGTTTTCTATTATACTCTGTGACCATCACAATGATTTAGTTTTCTCAGTTCACTGATAGTGCATGAAATTTTTGTCATTGTTCCCTTAAATATAATTGTCTGTCTAATGAAATATTTGGTTTAGTTATAAAAAAGTCGCGAACCTTGTAAGGCAGAGGCGGTGCGCACGACAAGCGCGCCGCCGCCTGAGATCCGAGCCTGCCGCCGCATCTGAAATCAACAGGAAATTCCTCTATTAATACAGGGAAAAATAACAAAATATTCATATACACAAATAAGTTATGGCATACTTACCGGCAGGTGGCCGTAAGCTTTACGGCCCACCTGCCGGTAAGTGGTCACCGATGTTTATAAGCAACCTGCAATAGCAGAGTAAGAGATATCGACATACAAGGTGGGGCAAAAGTCAAAATCACCCTATTGGAATGCGTTATAACTTTTGCAAATGGCGGCAAATGTCAATTCTGTTTTGACATTTGTGAAGTAATCAGATGCAGAATACTCGTACACGTCAATAAGCCATGTAACGCTATACTCCTCAAGAACACTACGCTCAAGCCACCCTGAATCTCGACCAACGATTTTCATCGAAAATCATCATGAGCGATGAGGCCCATTTCCATCTCTCTGGTTACGTGAATAAGCAAAATTATCGCAGCGAAAATCCGCGTATGACCCACGAAGAGCCATTATTACACCTGCTTAAAGTTACTGCATGGTGTGCTGTTTACGCTGGAGGAGTCCACGGGCAATTTTTTTCGAGAACGCCGCTGTCTGAACGGTTACTGTGGACGGCGAACGCTACAGAGCCATGATCAACGACTTATTCCTTCCTCAATTGGATGAATAATTGGGACTGGAGGACATGTGGTTCCAACAGGACGGAGCAACGGCGTACACCGCACGAGCCACAACCGATATTCAGAAGGAAGCATTTCCGCGTCGTCTAATCTCTCGCTTTGGCGAATTGTACTGGCCGGGCAGATCACCCGATTTGACCGCTTCAGACTTTTTTTTTGTAGAGTTACTTGTAGTACCGGGTTTATGTAAACAAGTCTCAGACTCTTGAAGCCCTTAAAGAAAACATCCGACAGGAATGCGAGAATCTATCGCCGGAAGTTCTGACACAAGTGATGGAAAATGCCATAAAACGTATGTTCATTAATTTTGATGGCGGCCATTTGACCGATATCATTTTCTCGACTTGATGGACATAATTTTAATTAATTAAATAAACATAATCCACAACTAGAACTAATATTTTTCATTGCAAAAAAACAATTACAGCAAAACAACATCGGGTGATTAATTTAGCCCCACCTTGTATATAAACGAAAAACCTATCGACATATTGTTGTCATATTTGGCCTAGCCCAGAAGCCTAGACTTGGAACTCAATCTTTTCTCCTTGTATATAAGCAGAGGGGTAAACAAAACAAAACAAAGACAGACAATAGGTAGGTCGCGGTGTTCGCACGCGCATCCACGGTACAGACGCCAGCAGGTCAAGCTACCCGAAACAGTCAAATTTTCTCAATCAACCTTGAACCTTAATGCTTTAACGATAAAGTTGAAAATCTACTAAAGATATCTGTCAGATTGTAGTAGCTTGATGTGCTGGCGTCTGTACAATCGTGTTGCGGCACCTACAGTGAGCCATCCACCGCGAGCTGTTCCGATATGCCTCATCTAAAATTACATAATTTTATAATTACATACTTCGATGCATAACAATGATCCAGTTTTCTAATCTGTTCTTGTATCATTGGATAAACAAATAAAACAAAGTCGAGTTAGTTTATAAGTCAAGAAGGACTGGATCGATTTTAATGAACTTTGATTTGTTGGATTTCAGAGATGGTAAAACATGTTTTTTTTTTTTTTTTTTTATGTTAGCCTACGCTGTCCCACTCCTGAGCAAAGGCCTCGTTCCATCTATCGCGAGCCCGCGCGTCCTCCATCATAAGGAGGATGCAAATCCTGGTCCCACCTTCTGTGTTACATCGTTGGATAGGTATTTTTGAGCTGAATAAAAGTTACTATGGCGCCAAGTTCCAAATCTTAGTCCGTTCAGAGTTATTCTTTAATAAACATGGTAGTTTTATCAGTAGCCAAGTAATGCTATTTTTACGTAATAATTGCATTTGTGCTTTATACACGTAGTGTAAACGGTAACGCAAACCTTTTTATCGGTCTGTCTCACTCGCACTCATTAAGTATGCTTAGAACAATGAAACCGATACCGAGAAGCTGCACTGGAGGATTTCCCTGATTTTGGCATTGATGAGGATGCTTGGCTCTTACGTGGTCGTATACAGTCGCGACACGTGAGAGCTAGAAAATACTACTGTTACTTATTAGTTCGCATCAATGACATTATACAAAGATATTGTACCTGCATGACGGGACGACGTACTGTAGGGACCTGTGCGCATATCGTGTCAATCGTTTGATACCTAGTGCACGCCAGGCATGAGGGATTTGTAGGCCCAGCCTTATTTTTAAATAACCTCATTGTAGACAACGATGATTAAATAAATGTATAGGTTCAAAATACGCTATCGTTGTTTTATTTGTAAAAAAAAAGCATTTTGTCAATGTTGACATCTTTTTAACTTTTTGTCATACGGTTTGCGACTCAGTGACGCAATTGATAACCGTAGGTTAGTATCTACACTACGTGTATAAAGCAAAGAAATGGAATTATTACTTAAATACTTGGCTACTGATAAAACTACCATGTTTAATAAAGAATAACTCTGAACGGACTAAGATTTGGAACTTGGCGCCATAGTAAGTTTTATTCAGCTCAAAATTATCTATCCAATGATGTAACACACATAGCTATTGGAAGGTGGGACCAGATTTCATAGAAACTCTTGCATCATCCTTTGACGGAACCTATCCAGCTCGTCCCGTGTCTAAATGTCTAATCCCCTCCACAGGCACGACGAAGGAGAAGAACAAAAGGGAAAAATTAACGAAAAAAAATTATATGAAGATAATTCATATTCTGAGGTGCTATGAAATTCGCAGGGTCAGCTAGTTGCCTACTCCTAAACTAATCATGTCATTCTCTGATAAGAATAGGCGATCATATCTCAGTCATGATTTTAGAATAATAATCAGTCTTCTGGCGTTAAGAATATATATACTGTACTATATACATCCTGTTTAAGTAGAAACCCTGACTTTGAAAAGGCTACAATAATGTATGCCCCTTATAGGTGATTCAATCTGACAAAGGAAATAAGTGCTGAAGTCATTCTGAACTATTTTAATCGAATTGAATATGTTATCAAAACATATTAATTTCCGGGTCTTGACAAGCTCGAGTAGTACTTTGTTATAACATTTAAATCGATGAGAAAAAGTGACATGGACATAAAAAAATGTGAGCAAATGTCAAGGTCTTCCAATTGTCAATGTTAAAGAAAACATGTTTAGGAATGCGATAAAATGTATGGCCAACAGTCTCAACTTAGTAGGACATGACAGATTTACAAAAATATGGGTAATGTTTGGGACTTTTCCAATGATGGACATTCCTGATGTGAATTAAAGTTTCTAGAGATTTCATCAAGTTTATTAGAACTAATAACTTTTATAGCCAACGTGAGATCTGGCAGCTCATTTGTTTAGTTACATGAGCACCTTTCTACTCCAAATAATTATATACGTATCTCTGCTCTTAATTCACGAAACGTGCACATAATAGAAAGTAGGTATGTCCGACATTTATTAATCCCTTTTTACTAATAAAACCATTAACAAGACGATCATTGTGATGTAACGGCCATTTAATTCGGAGTGAACCGATACGTTTATTCAACACAAACTATGGTTATCGAGACCGCGTGCTTTTGAACTAATGTTATAGTATAATCGTTACGAAATTCGATTATGAAATAAGTAAACTCGAATCGGATGATATTATTCGGAATCTACATCCAATAACTTTTTGTTGTTTGTCACAGTTACGTAGAATTCGGCTGGGAATTTTGACGTGATATTAGATTCTGTCACGAGTTTTGTGATTCAGCGTATAAACTACTTAGGTATTTACCTGTATCGAATTCAGTATTGTGAGTTTCGTTCAGGTAGTTGAGGTTAAATGTCCTTGACTTTTTGTATTACGTTAATCATGTTAAATAGAACAAACTTCATTAGTCAGCCTAGAATAATTGAAACTTTTAGTTATAACATTAGTGTATAAATAATGCTGCCCTATAAAGCGATCATAGGAATTTGAAGCGGACTAGAATATTAGTATGAAATGCTGTTCCGTCAGTATCTATCATAATGTCAGTATTTGCGTCGTACGAAATTGCCGCGTGATTCTCGGGACAGTCTCTATGCCTATAATAAAAATATTTAACAAAAACAGTTATTTGCTCACTGGTATCTGCGACATATAATAGCGCTGAACGTTATTCGATACCGTGAAAGCTGTTGCAATGGGCAGTTGTGTCAGATTGTCCTATAGGGCGTGGTTTCCTTGATGTAAGCAGTAAGACCGACGGCCGGTGGACCGGCACGAAACTGGAGCACTGCGAGCGACACAAACATTAAGGCTATGTGCAGATGACGTTGTGCGTTTAAGACACAACTGTGAATAGAACGTTTGTAAACTGAACACGTAACAACCGCCTCCATAAAAGGAAAAGTGTGCTGAAAAATTTTTGTGTGGATAACATTATTTTTCTGTTACATAAATTATTTCATAAAATTCTACATGACCTTTTATTTAATTTCATGCCAATAATTATTCAGCGGGCTAATTGCGTAACACAATCACTAGCAACGGGTTTCATTTTGACAGTTCAACAACATACAGTGCGTTGTTTACATTGTTCAGCAGACACATTTTTCGAACATATGAAGTAATTGATTAGCAATATCATTCAAAATTCTTTAGATTTAGATTCAGATAATAGTGTGTTACGCAATTAGGGTGCTGACCTTTAAACATCTCCTTAGAATTGAAAGCCATATAAGTATTTCAGAATTTTAAATCACAAGCCGTCTGGCAAAACGAGTCGCGACAATATTTTCACAAAATCATATCTTACAGATAGCCTAAAAAACTGTCTACAAAACCTGTTTTATAAACTCGTAAAGAACGCTTGACAGATGCTGTGCCCCTAATGATGTAATGTCTAAACCGGAAGTAAAATTAGGCTATAACCATTATAGTCGCAGCCCGAGGTGCTTAGTAATGGAAGCAATTCGACGTGTCGTAATCTGATCCATTAATTAAATTGCAAGGGAATGTGTTTAGGGACGCATGTACTTGTGGGCACAGAAACGAACATAGTATACCTCACCATAGTATAATGATACAGTACCTCTATGTACCATAGATTTTGCGTAATGCCATGAAATGTGAGTATTTAGTGCGCTTGTAGCAGTTGCTGTTATTTCCTTTTACGACAATATACAGCCTAAATGCGAGCACCCCCGAGCTATACGCAAACTACGGTAGAGTTTTATTGTCGATAAAGTGTAGAACAGTGGCACAATATTGCACTTTAAAGTAGGTACAATGAAATTGCGTAAATGTTAAGGAAACTGTAAAGTTTAGGTATAACATAAGTATATTGAGTGCCGAATACAAATTGGCAAAGGAATCCAATCGTATCCATGCGGGTTGGACCTAACACTACAAGTAGAAGGATAGGGGTAATAAGACACGAAAGACGAATGGCCGATAG
This sequence comes from Apamea monoglypha, assembly GCA_911387795.2. Lineage (NCBI taxonomy): Eukaryota > Metazoa > Arthropoda > Insecta > Lepidoptera > Noctuidae > Apamea > Apamea monoglypha. Next base: position 12,036,942 of record OU426918.1, read on the forward strand.
CCATCTTTGAACTGCTAAATGTTTCCTAATTTTTCTTTATACCCGAAAGTTAGTACATATCTTACAATGTCGAGTTACCAATGCTAAGTGAGCAAAACAAAAAGATGATTTGCGTGGCGGCGCCAACACCGATTTTACCTTATTCCATGTCTGCAACGGAAATCAGGAAGCTTCTACCATAACATAACATTACGCAAGACAAGAATGATATATGACGAGAACTTTTATTAAAACAATTGAAGCAAATTGCTGATTGCTTATCTATACGTATATCGTGAGTACAATTAAAGAAACAATCTCTTGAAAAGATATAATGGCTTTTATTTTCGTTAAACGCAGTCGAGATCGTATAGTAATTAATATGAACTTATAATTGTTGTGTCCGTGACTGTACTAATCATAATATGCGCAGTCTTTTAAATTTAGAAGTACCAAGTGGAACGACCCCCACTTATTGCGTTTCGTCCGGAGTATCGAAAATGCGTTGATGGAAAATCTTTGGAAAATCACCGCCTCATTGGTTCTGCTTGTCGAAGCAAGCGCAACTGTTAAGGTACCTGTACTTATTTATGATTAGCTGATCGGACGGACCTTAGTTTATCATGTAAAAAAGAACATTTAGTTTTTACAATTTTTCCAATTTTTCTTTAATTAAAAAACCTTATTCATTCTAACGAATATTTTAAAACAAAATGTAGCCAAATCGGACCAGCCGTTCTCAAGTTATGCGCTTACTAACGAACATAATTTATATAAATGAAGTTTTTTCATTGGCAGTTTTGGAATCAGGTAAAATTCTGATTACAGACCTTCACGTTTCAATGCCATTATTTAGACTACCTTCTTCTCCTCAAATGAATAGAACGTGATGCTGCCATACATTTTCAGACATTCAGAACCTTGTGACCACGTAATGTTTGTTCTTCAGGGTTCAATGTTTGTAATAGCCTTACTGGTTACTGTCCTCGGTAAAGTAGATAATTGAAAACATGTTGTGGTGTGTTTATAGCGCCAAATGGTACTGTGATCAAATTATAATGATTCCAACCACGAGGGGTATTGCACTTTGTGGTCGGTTTCTTACTAGAGGTCGGAAGCTTGGAATGGTATAAAATACTTATATCTATGTATTTCATCATCCACAATCCGACTTCACCCACTGCTGGTCCATAGGTCTCTCTTTTCTTGTGCCAATCCTCACGCTCTTGTGCGAGCCTCATCCTGGTTCTACCCAATAATCTAATCTGGCAACAATGTCATCCGCCCATCTCGCCGCCGGACGACCGATACTTCGTCTTATGCCTAACTATTTACAGGTAGTCTATCTAAAATAATGTTACTGCTCATGGAAAGTTTACATTGGGATGTAAGAAATCTATTATTATAGTTATAATTAAAATTCAAGTGTTTGTTATTCCAGGCCCTAACTTAATCCAGCCCAGTCCGTACACATCAGGCTAGACAAAAAAATTCAGTTACTCGAAGAAATAGCTTATTCTATAATTAATGGAAACTTGCCTTTTCTTCAAGCATTGCGTGCAAAATGGTATCTAACAAATAATTTAAATTAATATAGATCGACAGATTATAAATGAGGTATTAATTAAAAACACTTTCTTCGACAATCAGTATTAATAATTCACATGATAAAAGTATCAAACACTTCGAACGAGGAAGCGGTTCATTATTACGACCAATAAGGAGTAATTAGGCAATTACGGCCATTGTTCTGTTAATTAATTAGATTCAAGCTGACAGTTAACTATAGCTTGTCAGCTTTTTGATATCGTTACTCTACTTACGCATATCGGGCATTATCGTAATACTATAACGTTTATGTAACTTTATTGCCGCTGGAAACAAATCGATAATCGTTTCTTAATACTCGTACAATTAAATTTAAACCGAGACGTGACTAGGGGTACTTAAACTATCCGATTCTATTAGCATTCATGCCAAAGTATAGACTATCACCGCTATGTCAACTCGTGTGGATAATTTGACTTGCAGGAGGTCAAAATACCGTGAGCTTCACTAAAGCGGTAACAAATTAGAATTTTAACGGTAACCGGTGCGAAACGTAGAGTTTTTTTGATACTCTTACCGACGAAGACAAACAATATGGAACAGTAGCTGATTTAATTTCGTCAGTGATACTTCTACTTAAATATAAATCAAAACAACCTTACGGATATTTTGAAAGAGAATTCCACCGTGAAGGTCGTATCCCACTTCGAGTTTGTCGTCGATCATTTGATTAGCAATTTAGCTTTATTTAAATGGATGTGACCGAGATTGATTAACGGTCGTCTAATGGTCGTGACTTAATCTCGTAAGTTTGCACAATGCCCTGCGTCTATTAGGAATGGTATTATTGTGTTACGTCGAGATACAACAATAAGCTACGCATGAACGGCGCACCGATGTAACGGGCCCGAGCCGGCCGCACTCCGTTATGTCATCAAGTATGTTGAGAGCAGCGCCCGAAGCACCTGGTAGCTGACAGAAAGGCGGTCACTACACTACTTCAGACTAAATGCATCACGCTTCATCAACTACTCGGTTACGGTACTCGATAGATCCAATTAATGTTGAATTCAGACGTTTATGACAAATATATCATCAATAATAACCAGTTGTCCGTCTTCAATTGCTTTGCCTACATAATCAGCCCAACCGCAATAGAGTTATATAATGTTTTTAGTAACCCACAAACTGGTATAGTATCCTCGCGGATTGAGATGTCACGTCTCGCCTTTCTCGTAACAAATGACACCACCTACCAAGTGCTGACAATCGGTGACGGGCACTCACGAAACCACTCTGACTGACCCAGAAGATCCTTTCAATATGATAATCTTACATCAATATATCGTATCGTATTTGGAGCCGATAAACACAATGATATTCAGGAAGACAATCGTGACGGGGAAAATACGATAAAAGAATCATTGCATAATAATAAGAGTGGCCTTTGATCGACGATATGTTTTGACCATATTGGCATGTCAAAACGGTCTCAGTGGTCCAGTTTTTAGGATATCACAATTGGGGTCTCGTAATATTACGACATGATAAGTTGAATAAATAAGGAATGAGCATGAATAAGTCAGGTCTTAGATAGAGCATGCGATAGTAACAAAACAAAAGTACAAACAATGGTCGCCTACTCGCTTAAAACAATTAAGTTAATAATTGTGACCTATGTCGACACGCGTGGCAAATATTACCTGTGCCGTATTAGGACCGTTTAACTACCGGTTGTGTACTTAATCCCGGGACTGATTCACGACGCGATTATCCTTATCAATTACAGAGACGCGTTCTCGCCTACACCACTCGTATGCTCAATTGTTGTACGTTTATGGAAGTAAGATATTTTCATTGTTAACTCATCTTATATCACATCTGTTAAAGTTTCGAAACGTATCTGTAAGGTCGGAGTGTACAGCGGGATTGTCCGAAAGAGTTACCGCTACCCCGGAACATAAAGGGCAAAGGAAGGAACATGGGTGGGTTTTAGTCAGTAAGAGTCTGACACTCCCTTCCGCTCCACCCAGAGCGGGAGGGGTCATTTGATGATTTCCCATCCGGAAAAAAAAAGGTCGGAGGTAAGCAATTGTATCAGGGCACGAGTAAAAGCTCTCCACGTACCTGACTGGTCTAGTGTGGACGTAGTGTGTTGTGGCGGAGCTCCGAGAGGCACTGCTTGTACAATAATATAGTCCGCAAACGTCTGTTCTATTATGGTTGGTGACAATACTAAACACGTGTCAGGATTGTTTATATACTTATACCAGCACTAGACAGTTGAGTCTCCAAAGCTGATTGACAGTGACTCACTTGCTACGCACTAAACTCATATTCACAGGATATGGAACAATTTATATATAACCACGGCTAAGTAGGTACTGAGTAATGTTTTTGTGATAAGTACCATGTTTATTGTTACGCAAGGTCCTATAAGTACATCTCATGAAAATTAACTATTCATAACAAGCAGACGTGGAAATGAAAGTAGAACAGCATGCCTTACATATTCCTGCATTTATAATTTCCCTAAGATTGCGAACTGCAAAATATGTACTAGCGATAAGTAGGTAAGATATTGCCTGTAATTAATATTGTTGACTAAACACGGATTGAATAACTCGTGTCGAAACTGATACATGAAAAACTCTATTCCCAGGACTGAATCGTATAGTAGAAAAAAGGTGATTGTCTAAGAGTCAACTAGCAGAGGTCATTGTCCGCCAACGAATTGGCAAATAGTACGTATCCTGGATGACTGGATAGTTACATGAAAGAATGCGGGATGAAGGTCGGAGAAATACACGCGAGTGACGGGATGAGTAGACAGTGTGTGGGTACCGAGAATTAAGACGACGAGCACACTGATGAGCGATAGCGGAGTTAAATAAACTATTAGGCATTCAATTGTGGATTCAGCTTATACCTATAAGAATCTTAAATTTCCATCTGTAACCAATAAACCGGACACCAACTCTATAAGAATTAAGAAGGTAATAGATATAGACAACAATGTATAGAAACATTTGCCATTTATTCTACTTGCATACATGGTTAATGGTAACCATAATTAGTTTAATAATAATTTGTCGTAATTAAGGTAAATTATATTTTTATTGCTAGGTTTGTATAAAGTTTATAAATCTCTTCACTCGATTGTTAATTTAAAAGAGTAAAACAACGCCTGCCGTGAGCACTAAGCTCGTCTCCATTGTGCCGCCTCCGTCGCATTCCTCGACGTTTCCTCTGTCATTCACAAGTTTTTTGTTTTGTTTATTCCTCAATTTACAATGATGGATAAAATCTTCATTGAATAATTGCAGTCACGTCGTCATTATATTGTTTTATTTTTCTGATGACAAATAGTGAAATTGAAAACGGATGAGAGTGCAAGCGAGCGTCGATACTCTCATAATTAAATGTCAACTGTTGCAGTCAGTTTTACTTCACTGCTGTTCGGATCATCTCCACGCATAATTTACAATTATTATACTTAATACACTTAGTTGTCTCGTACATGTTCCACTGCTGGCATTTAGATTCTAGTAGCAGTTTCGACAGAAAAGTTCCCATGCGTCCGCTTACGGTTATATAATATTTTAGAAGAAGACCGCGTCAGACATTTGACCTCACTGAGCAATACCGAGACGCCTGCACCTACACTCGTATGTCCCTGCGTTACTAACCAACTTTATGGAATACCACACTGTCTGGACATATTTGTTTATATCTTCCAAATCTATGTAAACATATTTGAGTTAAGTGAGGTTAAAGACGTCGTAAATAGTTCTCGAGATTTGAATTGGGTGACAGGTCTTCATTATGTCGCACCTTTTATGGTTAACGATATTTTTATCGGTCCCAGATTTGTGGCACGTAGATGGCGTGGCGACTTCTAAGCCTTATTCTCATTTAATTTAACAATGACATAAACGTTTATTATCATTATCTTTAAATGTTAATAGAGTGTTATAGTCAAGTGTTTCTTTGATGTAATCTCTGCCAAAATAAATTATATCTATCAGCGCGGCAAATCCAGCGAAGGATTATATTAAAGAATGTTGCTTAATTTAAAATGAATAGTAACTAGTAACCTACTGACTACTGTATGGCTGTCATCGTATATTTTATTAATTCTCGAAATCACTATAATAAAGTGGAATCACAGAAATTGTTTTGAATTTCGTCACAACACGTGGAGAGACGTTCGCGGTTCTTACGTAACTTGCGTTTTCCTTCGTCGGTTTTGTTCAAGTTTCTTCCCTAGGGTTGTTGTTTTTTTGCTTTATTTCTTCAAAAGATTTTTGCGTCGTTGTAAGTTTTAGTGTAACCAAAGTGGTAAGAAGAGCACAAAAGTATTTGTTTGTGGAAGTTTTTTGTGACTGCCTCCATTATAGAAATGTAACTATATTTATGGCCTCCATAATAATATTAGGCTCTTTGTACACACGTTTTTCTTGCCGTAAAAAAGCTACGGTTTATTCAACGTGTGTAGGTCGCCAGTGTTGTATGGATCACTATGCAAGCTTGTTGTGTTGACGGGCACGTTTTTCCTACGGCACGGTTTATACACCGTACCGTAAAGAAACCGTGCCGTGTGGCCTTACGCTTATTGTGTTTTCCCTTATCCTTTTTATACTCTTGAAATCGTTCTTAGTTTCTTCATTTCTTGTCTGAGATTTCGTACTAAGTATTACACCTAGTCGTAAATCTGAATAGCTATCGTCAGTTTTCTAAAAACTCCGTATAAGTGCGTATGACATATGTGTGAAGTGAACACATGAATGTAACACATAGAAAGTCGCATGTTTTTATAGCGATAGACAATTCAGAAATATACATTTCGGTTTATATTCTGTATTGGATTTCGAATTTCTTTCGGCACGTTGTTAATGAATTATTAATTAAGTTTAGCAATACCAGTGAAATAAAGCCCTGGCAGTTATTTGTGAATTAGTTACAAACTGTGTCTGCATACCGAAGCAGATTTATAACCACACTAGGTAGTAATTAAAAGTTTTGTCATTCAATCCTCCGCGTGATGTGCGCTCCTCAGCGGAAATCGTTCCCATGACCTTTTGTTTCGCGGCCATACGCTAATCTTTTTTATTTACGAGTTACACACTTGCCTTCGGTTTACGTACATATGTACTTATTAAATATCATTTATTGCGCTTTTGTAAATAGGTCGAGCACTTATTAATTTGTGTTTCAATTTACATCATTTAATATCATGTTTCCTAATAATTTGTGTGCAAAAATTTACATATTTAATTAAAATTATGTGTCAAATGTGATACAAATCGATGGAAATCTAATAGGTTTAACGCCCCTCAAGTAACCTAAGAACATTGGCCTGCGTGGCGAGGTCTTAAGTTATAATTTAAACAGTTTATTAGATCACAGCCGCAGACAACAAATATCTGTTGAACAACATTTTATCATTAATGTATCTAGCGCCATAATTTACTTGTTTGATATTCAGCTGACATGTAAAGTCGTCAGTATCTAATAAGTAATCACTTTAAACATTAAATTAATTTATTAATGGTGGAACGGGAGGTCACCTAGGTACCTATGTCACGGAAATTTCTCAATTAATCTATAAAGTTATCATTTCATATCTATCTGTGAATGTAAGAAATTCGTGTATACACTTACACAGCTGATTGTCGCTTTGCGCAACTTCTATCAGATTCACGCAAGTTTTAACAGTAATTGGGGATCATCCATTAATAAATAGGGCTCAGTGAAGTTTTTAAGGTCATTGTAATTAACTTTTACCTTGTAAATACCTTTTCTCACGTATGTTTTAAAGCTAGCGCACACGCTGTGCTATGAAAAGCTTGCCATACCATTTCATGCTTCATTGAAATAAAAAGAACAACATATCACCAACAGAACGCAACTGTCGCGCACGTACAAAAAGTAAGAATGCAATAAAAAGACGTAATATGATATAATTAACGTTGTACAATTTGTGTTGTAGGAAACTTCACGGGCGAGCAAACAGCGCACGCTACGTGATGGTAGACGGTAGACCCACCACGACTTCCGTGCTCGGTGAGAGCTCAGGCGCACACGATCTCATCGACAAGGGATGACGCGCAAATTGCTGCAACATGCCTCACATTGCCATCATCGCACGCAACCAAAACGTGAATGAGTGCATACATGAAAGGGAAATTAAACATTACTGTATCTGACTCATGCTAGATCTTCTTCATTTCGTTGCAACGTAAATGGCGCTTCAAGATGGGTATCGCATTTCAAGTAAATTTTCCCTACTTAAAGCATCTCTGATACGTAAATTACACTTTGGGAAAGCCCTGCTAGTTATATATTTGGTCGGCAAACACATTTGGCAGACAGGAAACACGTAATGGAAAGCAATAATGACACGAAATGTGCGTAAGTAAAGCAGAAAATTCAAATTAACGGGAACTTACGACCCTATTATTTTGGAAATGAAACTGTACGGAAAATGTCTAGCCCCGGACATTATTTCTATGTTTATTGTATCATTTTTCGGTTATAAAATCTCAAGAGACAATGTGTGACATGTGATATGTGGGGCGTGGTATGTCTGTCGGTGGCTTTACACAAACAATGGAGAAAGCAGAGCATCAGTCGAAATCATCATCTAGTTGAGAACATATAAACACAGCCACGAGACACATCAAATATACATAGAAGACCAAAATACATTGTCATTGTCATTTCAAATTCGGTTTCTGATTGTAATCACGAACAAATGTAGGCTATAATTGTATCGGTAAGTTCCTGGTCGTAACTATTCATTTGCCAGTTATTAACCAGTAATTAGATGAAAGTATAGTTACTTCGGTATGTAAAGGCCATTTACGTCTTAAAAAACTTGCTTACATTGCATTTGGTAAGCAAAATGTGAAAACTTTAGTCAGGTGAAACCGCACTTCGGCTAAATTAAATAGGTGTCTTTTATAAAATGTAGGTTACATGATTAACTTGTAATACCAACAGTGACCTCGAAAATTTGTTTCCACTTCAGCTGTGACACACTACATTTAAAATCTAGTTCCAAATGTTTGAACGGCAATATACACTGTAACGTTCTTAAATTCCCTTAGGATTACTTGATATTTTTTTTTAAAATTTTAAATGGCATCACAGCTTGTGTGGAAGAATGTCAACTAAATTTTGGAGGCGACTGAAAATTTACCATAGCTACGAATACTTATAGAGAGTGTGTAAGCAAAATAGTAGTTGTTATTTAATGGTTTAAAGAAAATGAAACGACAGTTTACACGATGTTTTGAATATCTTGATCAAAATACATTTTTTGACGCATGAATAGCTACATTTCAGATTTCATATTTCCCTTTGAGAACACAATTGAAAAAGAAATCTTGATCTAACAATTCACAACATAAAATGTGTGTGTGTGTGTGGTCTTAACTATATATTCATCAATAGACAACCAATTCCTTTAAGTAATTATTCAAGCGGTCACAACCCAGCATGAAGTGTACTGAAGTGGCGAAAGGCCCACATCGAATAAACCTTCAGCCATAAAATGACAATAAAACTTGAATCGTGAAATAAAGCGCTTTCATGTGTACATCAATGGAATTCCTATGATTCATTCATAGCATGCGGGGTTCAAGAAGTGGGTGGTGCTGTGCGTACGCGCGCATCGACTGCAAATCACTGTGACTTTCCAAGGGCACAGTATTCTATGCCTTATTGTAACCTTCAAGGCTGTTTTTCATCATGTATATTCGTAGATTGACAGATAAATTGTCTATGTGTAGATGGATGGGCCCCTCAACTGTGAAGATGAAGATTACTCATGTACACGCTAATCTATGTACAATGGTAAGTGTTAATTGAAAAATCTGATGTTTGTTAATTTACTTTGTAATTTTATTGTTAAAAAACGGCTTGTGACACGATACTTTTAGCATGAAATAAGTTATCAACATATGTTAATGAATATTTTAAGGTCTTAGGTTGTCACGGGGGTAGAATTTATAAAGGATAGCGTACAAAATCTAGCCTGCATGAATACTTAACTCACCCAAACGATTAGCGTTTCTACGGGCTTACACTAATCTAGGATATTCCGAGGGCATTCCAATTCGAAACATCTGGCACTTCTCTGTAGCAACAAATCTACTTGGTATAAGTAGTCTCTGGTGATCAGAGTCCTCGTCTGAATTTTTGGGGAGCCCTCTGTCTGTGATTTAAAAATGTACGACTTTTTGGGTTAGTCTTAGCCCAGCCGTGAGCTTCAAATGCTGATCTGTTAGCACGTCCGGTGCTGCAGGGCGTCGCGTCGAGGCGCGCGCGTGACGCCGGCGCGGGCGCAACGTTGCGCAACAAACAACGCACTCAACCCGCTTTTACTCGCCGTTCGTTTACATGGAACGCGTCAATTACGTAAAATTGTATCAAAAATTGTATTCACGTACCAACTACCACTGGTATGTGTTCGTAATGGATCGTTGCCACATGTCTCTATAGAAATTCTGAATAAATGATTGTTATTTAATTAGCAGTTCACTATATCTGATACAAGTGCAGATATCGGTTGTGAAATTGTATGTACATCGCATTGTAGATGTGCGTAGACGTCTAATAATTATAGAGCAACTCAGTCTGTCATTAAAACAATAATAACATGTTAGGTAGGTAATGATACAGCTTAGAATTGAGTAACATTCCTTTTAGGGTTGCGTAATGATAAGGAACTATCACACGAGTATCATGTATCGATATTTGTGTAAGCCCTAAATTGCTGACACGTTTGTGAGACTCCTGTTATAGACCTAATATGTTGACCGCCCTTACCCTCACTCTAGGTATGTAATTTCAGATCAAGGGACCAAAATTGTAATTTAGAGATAAGTTAAAATGTCCTATTGTTTCAATGCAAATGAAAAGCTAATTTTAAAATACTTGCTCTACTAGATCTGCTCGGATAGCGGGAGTCTACTTATGCAAGACAACGCTACTTTTACTTTCATCGCGACGCGGAATAAGAAATAAAAACAAACGTTTTTCTCACAACAACACTGTTTTAATCCGAATAACATAGTTATAAAAGTGTTATGTCAAGCCTCGGCCCGTCGAACACACGACACTGCATAGATTGACATTGGCCCTGATATTTGAACCGCAGTTTAGTGATCGATTATGTCTCTTGTTGCGACTTGTATGCAGCCATACTGGTAATTAGGTAGTCGTTAGGACCCACTTGGTCATAATTTTAACATAAGTGTATGTGACGTCAGTTGGTAGCCGGTTATCACAACACAACCCACTTCGCTGCCTCATAAGGGTTTGTGGTACAAGGCCCTTTAAAATTTACGTCGGGATAATTTTAATGGATTTGGAATATATGGCTGCGGAACGAAAAGCTTTAATAATTTGAGTGGAAAATTAAATAAAGGAAAATGCACTTACTTTAAAAGTAAGCATGTTGTTTTCAGGGGATGTTTCAGGACTCCTGATGGAAAGCAAGTGACTGCGATCATCGATAAAAAAACAAGCGTCTAGCAAAGGTAGCTAATAAAAAAAAAAATGTAAATAAATACAGTAAGTTCGATACGATCGCCAATAAAAAAAATAAATTTGTGAATCACTATTGCCAATTGAAGGCATAAATTAAAGATATTAGGTAAACGGACATTTCTTCAGTAGAACAAACAGTACTCGGTCGTCGCCGCGTCGCCCTTGACATTTCGTTACACTTCTCCGGTCGCGGCATAGACAACAGACCTTTAAATAAATGCCTTCATCTTCAAATGTTTCAACTTAAATTGTTACTAATTATTCACGCTCAAAAATATTAATATTTTTTTTATTAGATATATTCTTTTGATGACAGGTCGATAATAGCGGTTGGGTTTCTATTTGACCTACGCTGTGTCTAGATTTTTTTCTTCGTTTAAGTACCCAAGAGCCAGTCTGAGTGAACGGGTTTTGGTGCAGTTTTATGATGCAGCAAGGTTTCTAGATAAAAAACTACATACCTGCTACTGTTGTAAGCTTTTAGCTTTTGATCTAAATAAGGTTTTTAACAAATCAACTTGTAATAGCCACATTTTATAGGAATAGCATGAAATTAACATTTTTGGCTTCAAGGTCATTATTGGAAAGTGCAAAAATGCAACAATTCTTCCAAAAAGAATCGCGAAACAAAGTTGATTATTTGGCAATCTTTCAATTTACTTTAAGTTGCGCATTTTCGAAACGGTTATTAAAAGTGTCTTTCATAAGCACCTTTACTGCTAAGTGCAGATGCAGATTTTATTATCTCATTAAACCTCAGTATGTCCTCTGCTTAACATGAAACTTCCAGTCTCAATAAACTACTATGCTATATTGAAGAGCCGAGTGTGAATACTTTCACAATCTACGCTAGGCGTCCGGTGCCTACGTGTGCCTTAGCAAGGCCTAATCGGAGCCTACGCTGGGCCGTCGTGACTTCCACGCAACGACAACGCAGCGCAGACGAGGTGCCTACGGCCCTACGCAACGCAGACCAGATGCCTACGGCCCTACGCAGCGCAGACGAGGTGCCTACGGCCCTACGCAGAGCCTATGCGGAGCCTACGTGGCGCCAACGCGGCAACGTAACTTATTTGTATCATTTACGCAGCGTCTAACGAGTTCAAATGTCATTCAACACTTTGACACAATACAACTTGTTTTAATTTTTTATTTTCACAACAGACGCCCAATTTCGTCAATCAAACGACATTCTGTATTATTATGTAGGAAGACGTTTTGAGGAGAATGTTTTAATTTCCGAGAAATGGTAGGCAATTTTTCGGGAATTAAAACAAATTAAACAATCATTAAATGAATAATACATGTGCTTTGTTCAGATAGATATGATAGTTATTAAGGACAGAGGTGCTGTGCCGGTATGTGAGTTCCGGTAGCCACTCGGTACAATCGAGCACACAAGGTCGGCGCCACTCGCGGTGTTTAGTTGCCTGTCAATCACTACTCACACCTCGGCGTTTGGACAAAGTGCCTTTACGTTTGAACAACGCGTTTCAACTGTTTGTTCCCGTTGTGTGGGTATTGGGTTGCAATTTTCACTGTATTGGGATTGGCTCAGTTTAAAGCTTTTTGGGTTGCCAAAAGTGCAGTATGTTTTCATGAACGTATTTTATGGGTTCGAAATAATATTCGTTAACTTAATTTATTTTCTAAAACTCTAGAAGATGTAGTGACAAATATTGAAAACAGTGTAGCAGTATCTAAGGTTCTGAAGGTTGCGTATTCATATCACGTCGGGGTCACCAGTTTAGAGGAATGAGGAACAGGGTGTAAAGTTCACTCATCCTCCATAGAAAAGGGAGGATCCTCCAACCAGGCGGGTGTTGTGTCTGGCGGGTAATTGCCCAACGATTGATGCTGGGAAATTGTATCTATGCTAATTGCGCGATAAACTCTGCTTGCGAGATGCAGGATTTGCGTGACGTCAGTATGACGCGTTGTTCGCATGTGGCGTTGTAGATACCGCTACAACAGTATGCTTAGATGGTTTGGTCATGTTGAGAGGATGAATGAAAGGCGACTAACAAAAGGTATGGAAGATGTGAGTGGAAACGCCGGGAGGGGACAGACAGTGAGCTTATTGGTGATGATCTTCAGAAAGATCAGGTGCGTAGTACTTGCAACCGGCGCAGGCGTGCATGTACAAGTAGATGCTTGAACGTAAACGAGGCAGAAGGAGTATGTAAGGATCGTAGTAGGTGGTGTTCTGTAGTTTCTGCCTACCCCCCTGGGAAAAAGGCGTGAGTTTATGAATGTATGTATGTCTAAAGACTCACGACATGCATAGCTACATATATGTATAATATTATGAACTCTCTCCTAATAGGGATACATGAATCTTGATTATCTACGTAGAAATTAATCCCTCAAGTTTCAGAATTTCCGACAACCCTTTAGATCCCACTCGGATTTTGAAATTCAGATCAATTTAACTGTTGTTAAAGCTCAGGTGAAGTAATTTGATTGGCTTTTGTTACCTCGGACATCCAATCACAGTTAACACGAGATTCGACATGAATTTCCTGATTAGAGACTTGTTCACCTTTCAGGAACCCTTGGTGTGTAGTTGAGATAGTGTTACTACTATGTAATGTTTTATCCGTAATATTTATATATACCACAGATGAAACACACAAAGAAAAAATGAAATAATTCCTAAATTAAAATACGACGATCTGGAATGCCGAAAAGTAAAATGTATCGGGCCTATTTACAAAAATTTCATCTTATTATTCACCTACATTATAAGCGGATAAATTATCCTATTTTTGTTCCTAGATATGTTGCAGTAAGTGCTTTTCTTTAGTGAACTAGAAGTAGCTGGTTATTGTATTACGCAGTTATTTTCCTTGCTGATATTTTCCTTGCTTGTTATTTTCCTGCTTCAGTATGCATTGAGACCAAAGCAATTCACCTTATGCGTCAATGCGTAAATTAATAAACAATTGTGTAATATGAAAATGGTATGCTTTTCATGTTGTTTCAACTTATTGTTGGTAAATAAAACGACGCTGTGAAAACGCATTAAAATTAAATGAAATTGTTTATTCAGTAAATAGGTAGTGTAGTAGAGTAGTAAGCTAGATGGAGTCGACATTTCTTATCTGACTACCCCTGACAAGAAATGGCAAAACAAATGCAGGGGTCAAAGTCTCTTTTAAGTCTAGACATAATCTTGGTCAGATCGTGTAGGAAACGTGTAGATTAGTGTCTGAAACGGTTTTTCGAGGGAAGAACTCACTATAAAACGTCTGTCGTCGGTGCAAGAAAACAAACGAAAACGGGAAAGCTCTGACAACACATCTCTAAGGATGAACATTTTCTCACTAGCGACAAGCTTTAGGGAGGTACAAAAAACAAAAAACAAACAAACCCACAAAGAATTCCCTATAACCCTACATTTTCTTAGTCTCTCTTGAGTCAATCTAAGAAGAAAATGCAATGTAAATAAAAACAAAACGTGACTAAAAGAAAATTGTTCGCAATTGCTTGCCTCATATGCTTACGTTTTTTGTCCTTACAAAAAATGATTGTTTACAATTTGTTTCGCTGTTGCCACACATAATATGCGTAAAGTTATATTTATGTTCCAATTACGGTTTATTTGAAGTTGAACTTGTACAAAAAAATACTAACGATGTTGTTTTTTTTATAAGCATAGTGATTAGTCCTTCTAATTTCGAAAGACAGTCGACATTATGATAAGTGTCAATCAAATGGCTATAAAAATTAATTGACAGGCGGTCACTTCAAATGAAATCCAATTAATAGGAACATCTAAGGAGGTAAATGTAGCGAAAGACGTTTATACAATTGTAGATGTGCAATAATAGATATAAATGTATATTTGATTGATCGATTGAGACTGCCGTGTAAGAGTGGTTGATCCAGATTCCAGTTAAACGGTCGTATGTCGCAAAAACTCGGTTATCTGCACTTTCAGAGTACAGTGAAAGCACTAAGGTAAGTGTGTAAGTAAGCCGAAAACCTTGTGCTACCTACAGTTAAATCTGGTTATACGACAGGTGCTAAGTTGGACAACTTAGCCGGACATAAAGTACGATCATTTTTAAGATAAATAATTCCATTTTATTTATGGATTCAACTTAATTGTACTGACCGAACCATTTTTTAGGCATTCAACAAAAAATAATTAGAGTGTGCAGTTTAGTTATATTCAATTTGAGTGCCAACTTTCATACAAAACATCTTAATAAACGTAACGTAAGTAATAAAATTACGCAAGTTGTTCTTTTGATAATAATTAATAGAGTAGGAAACAACTATTTCGGATACTTACATTTGGAAAGTTGTGTACCTGAATATTAGTTCGACGGTGTTGGTTGGAAGTAAAAAACGTAGTTTCTATTTGAACTAGAGTTTGTCATAAAAACTTTTGAAATGATCAGTTCGGTGTCGTTTTAGACGTGCACGTTGGTTTTGGATGCGGAACAAATTGACAATCGAATTACGAATTCCTGCGACGGCGCCACTATTTTACAAACATTACATTCTGTCTGTAAAGTAGGTCGTGACAATATGGTTTTGAATATCTGATGTTACCATTCGCGGGGAGTCATTAGCGATCATTCGTACAGCGCCAGCTATGATTGATGACTTTGATGAGTATCGATCGTAATAATATCGCAATCACTTGCAATAGAATAGAATTATTGTTTTGTAAAGTTGTATGAACATTTAATAAGTTCAAGCGAAGCGTAACTGTGAGGCGGTTACAAAATGTTAAATTTAAAGTTAGTAACACTGTTGCAGTAAATGAAAATCATTTAACATCGATATAGCTAGCGGTTCGTTCTGCAGCAAGTGCATTTATCGGCCGATGCAGCTTACTCAGATACTGTAGCACCGATAGAACAGTTAAAGTAATTACCTACAGTCGTGTCTTACATCATATTATTTATACATTCTTATGTACTAAAAAGCTCAGCAATTAAGCCCATAACAAGCTGTAGTTTGTTAGCAGTAAGAAACTTATTAAGTGGGTATTCTAGCTACAAAGTGTACTTAATACGTGACACGTAAAGGGGTCAATGAGCAGCTTCATATAATAATATAATAATATTGTATTGAATACGATTTTATAATCTCACAAAACGTTACGTGCTGAGTTGTGACATTTTTTGTAATGATTTAATTCACTGTGAGTGGAAGTAAGGCCGCCTGCTCGTGGTGTAGCTTCGCGGGGTATCATGGCGTCTGCGAACGCGTGCAATGACTCCGCTTTAATTAATTGCACACATGACGGACGCTCGCGCTGCAGACCATTTACAGTGGAATGGCTCTTATCACAAGACATTAGTAAATGAAGCTAATTTTAGACCGGCGTCGGCGCAACCGGCTCGTTGACCTATCAACTTGCAACTGAGCTATTCACTCGTAATGTTCGATTTCAATGTAATTAGATGTCGGACACTATTGCAGTTTCAGTATTATTATTTTTTGCTTCGCCTGAAACATATTTTGAAACGCTGTTATAATGAATCGGTTAAAAGTGTCCACTCATAAGAAATACTTGATATCGGTGAGCGCTGCATTCGCATAAAAAACGTGACAAACTGCGAATTTGTAAGCGCAGTTCGGTGCGGCAAACTCTCTCTAGATGTAATATCAATTTGTTGGATGGCCTTGGCACACTAACGTATTAGAGTTTCTCTTGACAAATGGGGGCAGAACGTTTTGTTTGTAACTTAAGATGACAGCATGAATCGTCCGGGAAATCCTAGTTGCAGCCGTCGCGTCACCGTAATGTTTCATAGAGCCACTCATTAAACCGTCTGTGCGAAGTTTGTCGCAATCTCTGTTCACCTAGAACAGTTTGTTTACAATGCTCCTTTGAACGACTGTGGTTTGTCAATATAACTTGCTAAAACAAATAGGCGGGTGTGTGCTTATTTGGTGACTGACGGTATAAGTATGGCGTAATTAGTTAGCAAGTTGTTGGTGGAATCAAAGCACTATATCTAAAATACTTGCTTGTAAACTTGACGGATACTGACACATTAATTGCCTGTTGCCATTTTAACAATGCGTTGGCTCTCACCGAACAAAACCAATAACATGTGACTTTCATAATCCTAGCCTCATTTCTATTTGATAAGTAGATAGATGTGGTTGACTCAGTGGGACAAAAAGCGCAATGAGGCCGTGTGGCTAGTCGGCGAGAACTCGACAGCAAGCCGCTATTATATAGATAGACTTATTACCTCTACACCGAACCACCCACGATGAGGTAGACACATACAGAGATGGAAGAGAAGCCTCTTATATGAAAGATTGCTCCACGACAATAAGGAACTGCAAATATTGAAGAGCAGAGCTATGACAATTAAGGCTTGGATTTTCGATGCTTGTCAAATACCAGACGAGCATGAACGGTATACGGTGACCGTCTTACTTCCTTGGTCAAGCTTATTCATAGTTGTCACCAACTGTTGTGTATACAATGGCATGACAATATTAAAACTGTGGAGGGCCTATAGAAAAAATATAAGATTAAAGCAGATATTGTGTTTGTCTTTGAGGAAAATAATAAAAATCTTGAACGGCTTTTGGCAAAAATATACTTTTAGATGTATAAAGACTTACCTCAGTATAACACAAAGCGCAATGAGGCCGTGTGGCTAGTCGGAGGCCACTCGAGAGCCCGCCCGCATGATGGTGGTCTTCACGTCATAGCACGACCGCGCGACACCGATACTCCCGGCGAATCATGTCCTGGAACACAATGTCCTATGTTAATTATCTATTTATTCAGATTTAGATTCACCGGAACGGTACTGGGTAAATGTAATGGATAAGAAATAAAATTTATTTATGTATTTTAAGCTAATATCCCACTGGTGGGCAAAGGCGTCCTTACTCTCTTTCCACCTCTATTTGTCCAGAGCTGCCAAGGACCGATCAAAGAAGTAAAAAGGAATTAACGAAAAAGGAAGTTGTTCCGAGAATGAGTAACGCGTGGTTACAGTTACAACACCACACACCACCACACACACCTACCACACACACCAACACAAACAAACATACACAACAACACCTACACCTACACACCAAACACACACAACACCTACACACCTACACACACACAACACCAACCAAACACAAACAAACATACAGGGAGGCATACATTGTGGCATAAACTGTAACCATGAGTTCAGCACGATTCTAGACCCCTAGCGTATGAATTTTTCGTCGTTTTAAAAAAAAAAACAGCTGTTTCATAGAAAAGTGCAATACTTACGCGGTCAGAACGCATGGAACAGCATTTTTTTTTATAACCAAAGAATAATTTTAATAACCGAAGAATAATTTTAATAACCGAAGAATAATTTTAATAACCGAAGAATAATTTCAACGCAAGCTTCAGAATCATGTTTTGAATCTTTGGTAACAGGTTGCGCGTCGATGTCCCTGTCATCCCGTATTTAATTAATTAAAATGATAATTTTAAGCTAATAAATCATACGCAACAACTGAGCCAAAGACGTCTCAGCATAATAGCTGCGTAAGAAAATCCCATGCGCTGGTTTTACGAGAAAGCCTATCGTAGTATTGTTATCATGCACAATTTCAAATAGTTATTTGAAAACAAATATGCAAATACACAGTGATTAAGAAACCTGCAACCGAAAACGGTTGGGAGATTTTACATCTTTGTTAATTTTTTCGATACTCTGGTATTGGAAAAGGATAAAATCAAATTGTCTTTATAATGTGCACATGGACCTGGTTCAGTTATTTGTTTTGCAAAACAAAGGTACAGTGACCAAAAGTTGTACTGAAAGGAAACTAGTTTTACGTACGGGGCAGTCACCCCGCGACCGTGAGCAAGTGAACGAAATGTCGGAAAATGAATAAAAATTGCAGCAAGAAACAAGTTTTATTTAAAAATTAATAATATAATGACGTCAACAGTGATATTTTTCGTTGAATTTTTTACTAAAAGCAGTAAAAATATGAGGAAATGTTTGTATAATAATAACAAAGATGCGAGTAAGGACTAGGAGGAATTTCGCGACGCGGATGTATGATGATGATGTGATGTTATTTTGTTTTGTCACTGCCAAACAAAAGGTATCTATGCAAATTTTCTGCATGATATTACTTGAAATATACATACATAATCAGCCTATAATGTTCCCGCTGCTGGGACATAGGCCTCCTCTCTTCGAGAGAGAGTGGGCATAATAATAATAATAATAATATATAATATAATAATATAATCTACCACGCGGTCCCAGTACGGGTTGGTAAAACTTGAAATACTTGGTCCTTTTAGAAACCTTTACTTTTAAAATCCTAACTTAGTTTAGCCTTACGCTTCCTGTAGGTAATTTGTTGGTAATATGTCCGGTAT
This sequence comes from Apamea monoglypha, assembly GCA_911387795.2. NCBI lineage: Eukaryota > Metazoa > Arthropoda > Insecta > Lepidoptera > Noctuidae > Apamea > Apamea monoglypha. The sequence goes on from OU426918.1 coordinate 12,056,404, forward strand.
TACCCCCACAGTTGGGTGCTCATAGAGAAACTCCGCCACAGACGATACTTTATTACGTCCGGCGCTCTCTGGGCAGTCAGTCCCTCTAATAACCTTATTGGTTTGCTAATCTTTTCGCCACAGGGACCATTCTCGTACAACTCGTGGCGATACGACAGAAGATTGACTATATGGCAATAATACTGGACAGTAAGAAAAAAAAACTTGTTTCATCGCCACACAGAGGGCACGAGCACAAAGCGCCGTCAGATATACAGGGTGAAGCACAGTATACAGACTTTATTTTTTCGAGTCGATATCGTCCTTACCAGTGCTGTATAGCACTGGAAAAAGGAAAACAAGAATAGGCATTCTTGTTTTCCTTTTTAGATCATCTTCTTCCTTTTCAGGCATCTGTTTTGATTGAGTTGGCTCCATTTTTGTCTTCATCTACGTGCGTATGGTTTCGTTTGGTGAATGACATTGCTGCTGTACTGTTCCATTAAAATTAATTATATTACCAAGACATTAATCCAACCAATCGTCATTTATTGAATTGATTGATGATCTAACAACTAATCCATTCAAATGTCAAACATACAATAAATACATGTTGGTAATTAGTCCAATAAAATAGTATAGTATTTATAATGTTGTATCATTTTTAATTATTGATCCAATTACTAAATTAAATATTCAAATTTATTTATTAATCACAATTTGTACAAGAATATAATAAACGGTGACCCCCAAATTAAGCATTTGGCTGTATCTTGGGAGTCAGAGAAAATACCGGCGGGTAATACTGATTAAAATGGCATTTTGATCAGAATTACCCGCAGCTGGTGATTTTGATTTAAATGTCATTCCTGTCAATTCATTAGTAGATTGGAATGCAGCGAGAAATCGATAGGATTGGGTATGAATCGATAATCACGGGTCGAATCGTGACGGTGACGGTGTAGTGCTACGAACTGCAGCGCCGATGTTCCCTCTAATTAGCATAAACTTTAATAAAGTAGGTAAATAATTGATCGTTATGTTACTTTGTTTATTTCTTACGCGGTTATTCTTGCATCTTTATATGACATTATATTTGTATTTAAGTTAAATTACTGGACACTTGAATTAACTTTACTGGTTAAGTTTAATTTAAGTTTTCATGAAACCATTTTATTTTGGCAGGAGTTTTCATTTCTTTTTTCGTAGTAAATCTAGAAAGGATTTAAGAATACCTATTTGGTTTGGGATAGGTAGCTAATTACTCTACTATACTATACTTACATCTTTCAGAGGCATTCTGTGCCAGGTGCACAGAATGCCTCTTCCCGTTCCCTTCTGCCTCGTCACGTTCAATTAAATGCTTATATTTTTGTTACTACTCTGTAGCTCAATAATTAACTACTGATAGCTATTTGTAGCACAATCATGTCGTCTTTGTAGGTCACGGAATCGTTACCTATGGCCTCAATGGGGGTCACTTGTCGAGACTACAATGCTCAACCTGTCAAATCTATTCACTGATTGTTGCCTATTATCTGATGACTTTTACATAACTCGGAATCATTATAAATTATATCTCTAATGTTAACGGTGACAGCGGACAAAGGCAATCAGATATGCCTGCCGTTCATAAGTATCAAATGGTAATATTCTAAACGTACAGACATCGTACTATTCTATCTTAAATAAAAGACGTTTGAGACGATGAAATTTTTCAAAGGTCACACGACTTACGTAATAGGTCTGCTTAACCGAATTTTTGGCAGGCGCACGGGAAATGCCAAATAGTCAGAATATCTATGGGGACAAATCATTTGTAAAAATCAGGTTTTTCTTAATGGGCGATGGCGAAAGAGGTTGGGTCATCTCATTAAGGTGATTGAGAATGTTAAAGTTGATAAGTCGTCGAATGCCATCCGACCGGTTGGTTGAATGTTGGCTGCGCCCGCGTACACGCATGAAACTTGATATAAGTTGCTAACTAAATTATTATTTTTATCCTTTAAATTAGTTTCTAGGCGACTGAGTGGCTGTAAGCGAGTGGGCGGGTTGAAAACGTGAAAGTCGTCAATGTGTCAATAGGTAACAGGTACAGACAAGGCATCGAGGTCATAATTAAAAGATCTGTATCTAACATATTTATATAGGATCATTGATCTTAAAGATATACAAATGAAAGCGAGACTATTTTCTGGGTGACCAGACTATTGTTCGGTGGTACAAAAAGCCCGAGTTTCAAGGCATGCCGCGGGGTCGCGCACCTCACGCCCGACCTCGCCTGCCAAATAATAGCCAATCACAGAATACAATAATTGTTCAACCACCGTGAGCAGCTCACACACAATAAGTAAACATCACTAGGAAAGTTATCACGGCTTGTCTACGCGGGGTGCCATAGACATGCCATAGACGCAGGGTATACATACCTAACATGTCTCAATCACAATAGCAAAAAGTGTTAACTTCAGCTAATGAAGTATTGTTCGATTTAATTCAATACGCACTGTACATAACTAGGCCACATTGTTTTAATTAATCGTATTATATCAACTAAAGATATTTTATCGTCTTAATAAGACGACTTCGTTGTTCAGATAATGGGCAACTTATAAACACGTAGTTATTGAAGTTCGGATATGTTTTGGTAACTAATACGTTTTAGCATAAGTAAATCGGATTGTTTGTAGTTACCTTGCACCAGGTTTAAAGACTTCGTCGGCAGTTCAAGTGGATTATGTGCAAGCCGATTGCTAACACTAGGTATGTGTGATTGTGTGCACTCCATTAGCGAAACGAATCGTAATTCATGTTATTTGCACGTTTCATCCTCATTGTTGGGCCTTCAAACCTTGACGAAACAAGATTAAGGCTATTCTTTGCACAATTCGGTAGGTGCGTTACAATCATCGAGTTTCCGCATTTCAAAATCAAACAATAGCATTTTCGACTGGTAGCTAGCACCACAACACACGGCAAAAAAAAAATGTTTGTTCATTTTGTATTTTAAACAGGTTATAAGGATATCAAGTTAGCTTATTGGATTGGTATGTGCAGTCAATATTTTCGCAGTTTTCCTGGTGCAATAATTTCCTTTAGAGGAATTCCTACTCCGGCGCGGGCGGCGTTTTCACTTAAATGCGGCTTCGTTAGGCGATGCACGCATTGCTTAATCGTCATCGTTTTATTACGCTGAGTCCACACACACCAACATGATGTCATAATCGTAATTTGCGCCAATGTAATACCACTCGCCACAACAAAACGTGAATGCCAAAAAAAAATGTGGCAATGAAAACGTATTTCGTTTATGAATGAAAATTGACGGTAGAAAGGAAAAGTCGAACTCTGATGTTTTTTCTCCTAAAAGAAAAATTTCTGCTTAGGTTGGTTCTTAGGCATTGATAATTGAAACTAAAAACTGGAGTAATTAAAAACAGTAGGTACTAGAAGTAGTCAATCACTATATTCCAAAAAAAAAAAAACTAGTCTTATCGAAATAGAAATACAAGATGACATACCACTTTTAACAAAATATGCTCGCACATCTGCTGTAAATACCGGACTTAATTATTGAACTAGACATACAATGGGCGCAGAATGCTGGCCGTGGGAAAGGCGCTGGCATTTAGCAGCGAGCGCGACCGAACATCTTCGGTTACCTAACGACACAGAGACACCTCGTAAGGGCACACCGATCATTAATATACTTAATGGTTTCACACTTACGTCTTATTCCTGTGACATAGATCTGCGTAGTCATTGCAAAAGCACCTAATATCAAATGTAACAAATGATACTGCAGTCCCCGTCATTTGTTATTTTCATGTTTCACAAACTGAACAGCTAGTTTCTGAACAAAAGTATTTCTTTACAATGTCCTACAATTTGTTCTCCTGAATATTGCTTGGAAACTTTGTCGATTTATTTTACTTTTCGTAACTAATGAACAATGCGGAGTAAATAATTTGAGATCGTAAAGAACATGTATTTACAACCTAACGATTGTAGATGTGACTGGTAAAATAACAATCTCTGTATTCAGTGGTATTCACTAATAGTTCAGTAGCTCGTGCGGCGACATCGTACACGACTGGTTGAATAGCGAGTTTACGAACTAGGTCTTCGTAAAACAGTGGCTCGTCTCCTCGTCACTATTGTCACGGTCACGTCAAGATAATGTCAAACATAATTTGTAATAGTTGAAAATATTTTTACTAGTGAAGTTACAAAATGCGTAAAGTTAACAACTTATGCGGCAGTTTGTAATGCCTCGCGTGGCTTGCGAAACGTAGGCCGTCCGTAGATGGAATGTGCTTGATATGTGCTAAGTAATATCGTACTTTATGTAAATAGAAATGTACGCCATTAAAATTTTGAGGTTCATTCATTGAAATATTGGCCACTACGTCACGTTTGACGTCATTTCAGAGTTATTCAAATTAGATAGAGCCATATGAATGAGTATATTCTAGTGGCGGAGCATCGATGAGATGGGTTTCATACAAAGATAGAGAAGAAGAAGTCTACAGTTTTAATTCAATCAATCAATCTATCTATCTATCAATATATCTATCAATAATCAGCCTATCGCAGTCCACTGCTGGACATAGGCCTCTCCCAGGCTGCGCCACAACACCCTGTCCTCCGCCTTCCGCATCCAGTCCGTCCCAGCAACCTTCTTAATGTCGTCCATCCATCTAACTGGGGGGCGTCCCACACTACGCTTGCCGATACGCGATACAGTTTTAATTGATCTTCTATTATTGATTTCGGGTGTACATTTTTAAGTATTCAGTAACAAAACTTATCAACTGATCAATGATCCATTGATAGTCAATTTGGTTCACATACATCACAATCAGCCTATAAACTGCTGGGACATAGGCCTCACTGTGTAGTGAGGCCCCACAGTGCGGGTTGGTAGTTGTAGGTTGGCATATGTCTTCGAGTTTTTGGTTCTAGGGCATTCCGGTTTCCGCACGATGTTTTCCTTCACAGATATGAGAGCAGTGGTGATGAAATTAAATACACAAAGTAAGGTGCCTGCCTGGAATCGAACTCACGACCTAGACCTCGTAAGTCGAAGCCGATACCACTGGGCCACCACTGCTCTCAATTTGGTTAAGTTATGGTAAAATGAGACGAATCATGTATGCAATCAATCAATCAATGAAAATTGCAAATTTTTCTTCTTACCGTGTTGATGGCAATTTAAATAGAGTCAGCAAAGAATTTGGTAGTGTTCATCAGTTCCTGTAACGTGTAGACAACTGGACACGCTGGACACTATATTAAGTGCCCCGTTGTTTGTGAGACATCACCACATTTACACTACAGGGCGGAGTAACCTGTGAATCTCCACCTGAGCAGGTTTTCCGAATTGATACAGAGTAGGAGGTTTACCATCTAAAACATCTGTATGTCCCATGTTGTTGTTTATTAATCACAGACACTAGTTCCTAGAAGACTTTGTAATGAAATACTTAACATTGGCCTTCTGTAGCTCCTCTAAAGGAAAAAAATATGTGTTTAACAGGCATTATGCACGCAAAGGAATTTTATTAATTAAGTTTCTAGGATCTTGGGCGTGTGCTTGAACATGAATGATACATGCATAAGGAATTAGATAATTAATGGAGTAATACGTGTATATTGAGATAACGCAAAAGATCTACGTGCGTATACTGCTATTTAACTTGTGTAGAAATTCGTAGATTTATGGTCAAGTTTCGCAACATCAAAAGATTAGGTAAAATTATTTGCAATTGACATCGGCTACAGGTTCATTAAAATAACTAATGATGTTGAAGCAAAGGAAATTGTATAGTTACTAAAAACTGATTTCTTAACGTAAACTTGCAATTAAAATTCTTCGAACTTCTTGCGTATAAACTGCAGTCTTGATTTATTTACACTTGAGTGATACCTGAGATACAGGTTTATTCCTAGTTCAGGTAAAATCCAATTATATCTTATCTACCTCTAGTTTTAGACCCTATTTTGTAAATATTTATGTAAATCAATTATTTCAATAAAAAAAATCAATTCAATTTGTCTCTGCAACGTTGTTGATGCTATGTTTGTTAACCATCATAGCGCATTGGAGATTTATTTATTTATTTATTTAAATAAGGTTCACCAACAGTTACAGACATTACACAGATATATGGGAACATACAAGTAATTATGTCTTAAAACTAACTGCACAACCAATTACATGCAAAATGCTCTTTAGAAAATATAAATTAAATTTTAAAGACTGTACTTACAATTCTAGATAATTATAATGATTAAATACTAATATTAATGACGTCTGACAAATGTCGATACTGAGTCTGCGTGGACGTCAACCAGGTCGCTGCGTTCGTTTATGAGTTTGCACATGCGGGGTACAGGCGAATTAGCACCAGACACTGTACGGCGAACTGGTGGAGCAAAAGGTGTTATAGGTTTGCGAGGTGGTCTACGGGGTACTCTGAAATTGAACCTACATACCAATTGCGGGCAGTCGATGGTGTTATTGAGCAGTTTATATGCGAATCTCAGATCTAAGAGCTCCCTCCGAGCTTCCAGGGCACTCATTTTGTAGCAGCCTAGTTTATCATGGCAGGAGAGATATTTAAATTGCCTTCCCTTTGAGTACCCTAGGTATCGGATAAACCTTTTTTGGATTCGTTCTATCCGCAGCGAGTGGGTTGCGTAGTGAGGCCTCCATACCACACTGCAGTATTCCAGGATGCTTCTTATAAGGCTATTGTAGAGGACTAATTTAGTATGTGGGCGTTGAAATACCTTTCCATTACGAATGACAAATCCAAGCATACGTTGAGATCGACTGATTATGTTCTCAATATGTGGTACAAATGTGAGTTTAGAGTCCAAGATAACTCCCAGATCTCGAACTACATCCACCTCGCACAAGTTCACCCTGTTTATATGGTACGCCGAATTCACTGTATTTATTTTCCTGGTGAATTTTATGTGGCTACATTTCGAACTGTTCAACGATATTTTATTATGATAACACCATGCAGATAGTCGGTCTATATCTTCTTGCATTAGGTTTACGTCCTGTTGAGACCTAATATCTCTTGAGATTTCGAGGTCGTCTGCAAAAAGGAATATGCTAGTATTGTGAAAACACGATGTAATGTCATTTATATATATGACGAATAATACTGGGCCGAGATGAGAACCTTGAGGGACACCCGAGGCAATTGCATACAGGTTTATTCCTAGTTCAGGTAAAATCCAATTATATCTTATCTACCTCTAGTTTTAGGCCCTATTTTGTAAATATTTATGTAAATCAATTATTTCAATAAAAAAAATCAATTCAATTTGTCTCTGCAACGTTGTTGATGCTACGTTTGTTAACCATCATAGCGCATTGGAGATCCAACTTGGAGGCTTAATCAATTATTGTAATAGAGTTAACCGGAACCGTGTACGTTTCAGATATGGTGTTGTGTAAAATCCGTTGCAAAATGTAAACATGATCAGTAAAGTACTAGCTTTGGTGCAATTACGTCGGCACGCAACATTTTTCTGTACCTTCGTTACACTTCGCCTTGATCGTTGTTATTTCATTATGTTTTTTATGAAACTTCTTGTAGCTCACTAAAATTGTTATGTACTAATTGCAGTTTTGTTACAGTCTTTCCGATAAACAGTTACATTATTGTTCAATTATTTCGCACCAACAGCGTGAAGCCATTAAAATCAGAGAACGCTCGCGATACGATGGTACATTTTTAATGTTTGCCATATTGATATGGTTTCATCATTTGTTTTCGAAGCAAGCCATTAGTGGGTTAATCGGGTTTGAGTCGATTCATTCGTTTTGCGAAACAACTATCCACCTGTGCGACAATAAAATTTTGCCTATTGCTATTTATTTGGTCTTCATCATTTTTAAAGGTCAACGTGAATTGTCTCTACAAAGGTCAAGTATTTAAAAAGTTATTCATTCAGTCACATAAAATTACTTATTCATCACATCAAATTAATAAATTGTGTGGACAGGACCCCCGGGTCTTGTTTAGTGCTTTCAGACAAAAAACATTGTAGAATAAATGACACAGACAATGCAGTAAGTTTTAAAAATAGTCATCAGGTTTGTGTTGCCGCTTACGAATTTCACTAGAAACTAGTCACGACTTCTTTCAACTTCTGTTTGCCACTGAATTTTTACTTTTTGTGACACCTGGCGGAAGCCTACCGTCACGATACAGCTATTAAATCCGGCAGTCTATTATTTCGTCAAGTTGAATAACATTTTAGCTACGCCTACCTGTACTGAGCCGGTACGGACACGGACGTTTATTGTACATTATCACTGGCTTGTTCAAGTTTGGAGTGCCACTTGGCTTGGTTTCGGACCCTGCAGAGACTCAAGAGTCAAGACGCGTCACTCCGTCACTCAGCTGCCAGTTATAATTTGCATTGGTCTATCAAAACTTTCAACTGCGCAATCCTAAACGTTTTTATTTTAGCAATGAAATGCCACAATAAGATCCCCTTTAATGTTGCATTGTGCAGTTTGGTTTTGGCGCAGAGAATATCAGGAGATCGGCTGCGAGGTGCAGCGGAAGGCAAAGGAGTAAATATGTCAAGAATTCCGATGTGTAAAGTTTAAATGGAGGAACAATAGAGCTGTGGCGGGTCGCGTGAATACTTCGGCGTTATAGCATGGAATGCGGTGCTATTTTGAAAGGGGCACGTGCAAGGTCAAAGGTGCAACCAGCACCGACAGACAGTTGTGTCAAGCAAGATATCCGTTCTAATACGTCTACGTTAATCATTCTCTTGCAACAACAATTGCTAACACTTGCCCACAATATCGCCAATAATTTATTTGTTTTATTGCAGTAAATCACCCCGGCAACGATCGACTTTATCGACACTCGTAATTATGTTGTTATTTATAACTTAGCTCGTAATGGTGGTGCGCTCGGGGGTATTATTACATTTTTGTCAAGACGGCCATCTGTAGACGAATGCTAATAGATTAAGTTGTTTGCAAATGTAACTTGACTTATTGTAGCAGTTGATGATAGAAAGTTAAGGATGGTAATAATGAGCGCCGTCGTGACTGACGACGATGGCGATAACTTATCACGTGGACATTTGAACAATTAGCCGCCTGCGCAACACTTGCTGTATGTACTTAATGTGCGCGGATCATGGCGCATGACGTACCAACCATAGGTAAAGAGTGCAACACTCAGGGTACGTCCTATTCACCATACAATCAAGCTTTATACTTGTGCTAGATTAAGATTTTGCATTTTAAGTCTCCATCTCTCCTTCCTTTGTAAACTCGTGTAAGGAAATTGGATATCAATTTAAAGTGAGTATGTTAAAAACAGGCATTTATAAAAGATAAACCTTTAATAAGTTTCTTATAAAGTAAGCAAGCGACCTTAGAGGTCAGGCGGAGTCAGGCCCCTACGATATCTTTCTTTACTCGTGGGTGGGCATGGCTAACAACGTATATTTGCAAAAAAATGTGACGCAAAAAATATGTAGGTAGGCGCCAAAATTGCGAGGCGTCAGTTCACTTTCACAATTTATTTATAAGTTTACGTGGGTCTAAAAAAATGTGGAACGTTTCTATAGTGAGAATTAAGATACTAGAGAGTATACTCATGTTAGTTCCATAGTGCTAAAGTTGGACTGTAATAAAGAGTAAAAGCTACGTACTTATGCGACGCAGGAGACGGCGAGTTTGCAAATAAAGCGAAACTCTGCGTTGATGGTGATTAACTAAAATGGACTTATTTGTAACGACATTGGTTTTCAATTACAATGGCGTGTATGGAGGAGGTGGCATGCGTTGCGGCGTCACCGCTGGAGTATTTACACACGCTGTGGGTCGACGACCCGCGCATCTCCGCCGTCGCGTGAGCAACCGCCCCGTGATTACTTATCGCTCGTTATTAATAGCAAATAATAATAATTTCATTATTTGTACACACTACTGCTCCTATATCACAATAACAACATTCAGCCAACTACCTATCTATTGAATTATTATATGGAAAAATGCGACTCGAGCGAACAGATTGCACACCTCATCGCTACTAATCAATGTTTTTCTGAAAGCCAGTCTATTAATTCTATAGTACAGATACAGAAAGTATGTCGAAGCGTTGGTGCATGAGGGAATGTTAAAACAATAACAATTAGTTTTTACTGCTAGAAATGATGGCGGAGACAAGATAGGTAGCAATTCCTCGTGGTTTCATTTCTTACAGTGTAATTACAGACAACCACTCGGGCTTAGTGTTGTGCCATCAAAAATAGGACAGCAATTCTCGAGCAGAAGCAACTCTTTAATAGAGGATCTTTGTAATCTCTGCTTTTAGTGCGCAATCTCGATCTATGATCCGTTTTGATAATACGTTACAGTAATCAACCGCATTGTTAGAAAATGAGTTTTTTACATAAGATTACGTGTCATAAACTATTTCGGGAAAATTATGTAAAATAATTTTATGATCACAGAACACGTTAAGTCTAACTAATACCGCGGACAAATGTTATTCAGTTTTGGTTGTTTAGCACTGCCAGAGTTTTACGACTTCCTCGATATTGACGAAACCGAAACGAGGAAGTTCTTAGACGACGTCAATAAATGGCAAGTGGACAGCTCAATACATCAATTATTATTTTTATTTTCCGATGTTTTTTATATGAGGTTGTATGTTCATACGCACTTTTTATTATTATTTTGAGGCATCTGGCAGGCCTTACATGCACCCGTATATCGGGCTTGGGGCTGGTAAAAATTAAAAAATTAGGTACCATAGATTTAATACCTATTATTATTATTTTGTCCTTGCAACTTATATAATTTTTAGTTTTTAATATTTTGACATTTTTATAACATTTTGTGATTTGACAATTTAATATTTGACATTTTATTTTTAAATTATTCTGACATTTTTATAATTTTTTGATAATTTTAATTATTATTATTGTTTTTTTTTAATGCGTCGATGAATATTTTAATTTATCTGTTTAGAATTTTAAATAGTTTATAAGTAATTTAAATGTTTGAGTTAAATCTATGGACTAGAGTTATGTCTGAAATAAACAAATTATTATTATTAATTAACTAGCACCTTAATAAAAAGGCCAAGGCTCATCTACATCACGACACTGCTCAAAAACGGGTTGTGGTGTTAAATAGGTCGTCGCCGAGTGCGGTGGCACGTACTTGCACGTAACGTTGCAGTTGCTTCACCGCGCGCTTGCGTCAGCGACACGCGGCGCGGGCGCATCGCGGGGTGTCTTCCGCGACCCGACGACCTTCACGATCGATGAAAGCACGAACTATCAAATCTTAATATTTTGGCTGAGAGAAAGATGTCTGTGATGTCAGATGATGGCCGTGTCAAAGAAATGAGATGATAAAGAGAGAGTTGGTAAAGTCGGGTGTAAAAATTGTAGGTATATTTTTTGTCCGATCTTTAATTTTTTTGACGGTGTCAGGTATTTCCACTTAAAAAAAAAAACTTGTTAACATATTCATTGGCTATTACTTTTTGCTTTAATTGATTGAATCGTCAAAAGGAATTAATTTATCAATTTAATGAGTGTCTTTAATTAAAATAGTTTTAAACAAAAAGTTAGGCACGCCATTTTAAAACAAAAAAGTTCGGAAAGCAATTTATAATTACAAAAAAAGTGAAGGCCGGGATGAGTCAAAGTCATCAGTTGATCAGACATTAGAGAGCCGTGCCGAGGTCGCTAGTCGGCAGCGGTCGGCAATGGTCGGCACTGGTCGGTGTGTTGGCCGCATGCTAAACACCTGTCGAAACACCTCGTTATCCAATGTTGCTGACAGAAAACACATATTGCACTACTACTGGAAGAGAGACGTATTGTCGTGTTACGTACAAGAATTTATTATGTTGTACCATATTGTGTTGTATTTAGATGCAATAACAATGGTGGTTTATAACTTTGGTTTGTAACTTATTAAAGTGTTGTTAACTTGTTACTGATTTTTTTTAACTTATTGTTTATAAAGGCTCTAACTTTCAGTTATTACAGATAATAACCAAGGTTGTTTTTTTAATTTTCAGGTTAAATATTTTTATTTTCAAGCTTTCTGTACGCGTTGGGGTCGTGGAAAGTGTTCAGTGAAGCGGGACGCGGCTGGGTGCGCGCATTTATTAGTTACGCCACCACTTAGAGGTCGCCGCTACCCGACGTGATTGATTGCTTTAATTTCATTAAGTTTATTATTGCTCTTTCAACTTGATGACGATTAACAGATTCAATGATATCAATTAAAGTACCAAACCGACCGGTCCAATTCGCGAATTGCAGCTAAAAAACAATTTCCTCACATCGCCGTTAATGCAATTTCATAAGATATTTAGAGCTTCGATATTTTGAAACGCTCCAATTGCTAACTTAAGATCAATCGGAGTCTATTTGCTTTTATCGTGAACTTAATGTTTCATATGAAACGACTCATACATTGTACCTACTTACTTAACATTTTAGAACGTGAATGCAAGACTTTAAATGCGAGCAATATTGTTTTATGACTTCGACGGATCTTGTGAATGCAAATGGTGAGGAATGTGGGGATTGCGTATAAAATCTAAATGTTTTGTTCTACTACGTGACTGGACTGCCAAAGGGCGAGCAGCAGAACTGGCGGACATTCCCATCTTCGAACACCAATTATAAGTGACATTGATCGGTAGTAATCACTGTATTTATCAACGCGGATACACTAAACAAGGAAATGTTAGAGGTAAAAACAATCTAGAAAGATTCTTATTAATTCAAAAATCAAGAGTAAGCTTTTATACTCGTAGCTTACAATAGAGCGATCGTATATTTATGAAAGGAAAACGATTCAAAAAACGGAGTCACAGTTGAATGTAGCGTTATTGTGTCCTATTGCATTGCAAATCAGTAGGCAGTGGAAAGTAAAATAATCGAGCATGTACCTACCTATAGATATTCGTGAGCGAAATATGCATTAGGCGATTATGGTCTGCCTTTCGATGTTTTGAAATCCTGAAGGATTATTTATTTATACCTACTAATATGTAAACTGATGACAATATCTTATTAAAGAGATAGTTTCTTTTCGAGTTCAAGTCACATTGACAGATACCAATGACAACTTGAACTTGCTTATTGCCTTTGCAAAGAAGGTACATTAATGCTGTCAAATTTCATGTGAGTTGTGTTGTGATTGGTTAAACAAAATAACAACAACCAATAATATCACTTGAGATGAGATTTGAAAACAGATTGTATGAATTATAGCCTTCAGAAACCGGGTAGGTCTGAAGGCCAATTCCCGTAATTTAAAACGTTGAAAATCTAGTCGCAGTCTCATCTCGGCGACAAACAAATGTCAAAAACTTGTCAAAATGTAGGGAAATTAGACGTATTTTTGACAGGTTGAGACTGATATCAGACTGTGAACGTTCTTAAAATTACGAGAATTGCCCCTCTGTTCTCTTCCTACCGCCCATAGAGTACTCATTGAACATACCATTATCAGCCTAAGGTAAGCGGTCTAGTCTAGTGAAGATGTTAGAACTTGAGAAGATGTCAGTAAGGCTCATATTTAGTTGATCTAAGTAGTTTTTATCAGGAGTACACACCCTCCAGCCACCACACCTATTACTATGTTATTGATTACTCTAACAATGTAAGCTAATCTGTAGATAAACAAATGAATACATTTATGCTTGAAAAATTGCGTATGCAATATTATTCGTAATTTCACGACAAAAATGTGGATATATTCGTTGACACAAATGCATCTTGATTGATACGTAACCCTTGCATGCTTCACAGTGATAAATTCGCAAGTTCTGTTAACCTAATGAATGCTCAAACTGTTTTTATGAATATTTAAGTTGGTAGCTGTTGTCACTGGTAGAGCAAACACTATTAGGTAACAGATATCAATAGAGAACATAATGCTTATTTATATAGAACCTGTTACCACAGTTTCTAAGAAATATCGTGAAAACTTGATCTATCGGTTAGGCTTTGTAGAGTAGGCTTTGATATTTTTAATGAACTAATACATTAATAATAACACAAGCCTTTTTTGGTCCAATTCTGTCTATTTACAAACTGTTCTATATACACCGAGTGTCTCTAAAATAGGTACGAGACACGTGTCTACAAGAAGTTGGAAACCAGTTCTATGATCCGATTGCAAGTTGATTTAATCACTGGCTCACCGACTGGCCGGGTGACCACATAGCAGTCACTGGCGGGAAACGTACGACCACTTTCATCACCTCATTAATAATATATAAGAATATCGTTCAACAACTCACTACATAAATATAAGACGTGTGTGCAAATATATGAATAGTCATGTTAAGGAAATATTATGTTCGTAAGAAATAAACGGAACTACAGATAAAACTTAGACAGAAGGTTACACTAAAATACCAAACAAATAAAAAAAATACTTACGTTCAAGTGAGCGTAACATCCAATATTGCCGGCAAGTACAACAACTACAAAATATTCAAATTCTCATTAACGTTATTGAACTTTTGCAACGTTATTAAATAATTCACAAAAGTTTTAGTAAATCACATCCAATTATCCAATAGGAACCACCGAAAATATTTGAACGCGACGCGTAGCGGAAAACTTTTTTAGTAGTCTACAAACTGCCACTGGTGTTGGTTCGATTTCCGAAAAGTAAAAGAGCGATATGTGGTCGCGCGGCTTGAGTTGGCAAAACTGACGTACGCAGCGCGCAAGCGCCGCCAAGGTATTGTTAAAAGTTACTTTTACTTGCGAGACTTGCGGCGTGCTTGCGCCTGCGCCTCTAGCCGCTCCGCTCGGGGACCTTGCGACCGTCGCGCCACCCGTTTCACTCTTTACATGACCACGAAAGAGAAAAATAGAGGTCTCTCTCCTCCTCTCCGATACACCATTTGGAAAATTTATATTTGCCGTGCGCCTAGGAATACATAAGAATATTTGTGCAAGATTAAATTATTGCTATGCAAAGTAATGGTCACGGTTCATTGAAATTTTAGGTGAGTATTGCCTTATTTCCTTGCGTGGCGAGGCAACGGAATGAACGGAAAAGTGATGATTACCAGGGCGTCAAACACCGTAATTGTTGCATGGAATTTGTTAATTACTGTGAAGCAGACCTAACAACCAATAGAATTTTCATTAAATATTTATTTGCACGGCTAATAATAAAATTTGCATTCATAATAATAGTGATGTAGACATTTTCATTAGCTTTAGAGACTAGACTGATCTCATTTGCATGCGTGAGCAATGTCACGTGGATAAAAATATCAATATCAAGTGTATAATAAACCTTGATCTGAAAGGAGTCTGTTACCAAGCTGATTTGTGTGTATCATTTTGTATGTTACGTGAAATTATAAAAATGCAACATATCGGAAAAGAATAACTGCATTTATAAAATTAAAACGACACTTTAGGGCAGGAAAACGTACGTCCCATATAAATACCAGGATTTGTGTAGCGTGGATTTTTTTTCTACATAATCCCTACGTATACACCCTATTTTAAAAATGGAACAGCTGTACGTGATTCCACTGTGTCAATAATATTATATCATATACTCGTATATCATACTGGAAAAATCACGGAATTTTTTTAAAAATCCGATCTAAATACGAGGAACAAGATTGCTTTTAACATTCTATGGTACGATGTTGACCAGGCGTGAGTGTGTAACACATAATCAGCCTATAATGTTCCCACTGCTGGGACACAGGCCTCCTCTCTGTGAGAGGGAGTGGGCCATAATCCACCACGCGGGCCCAGTGCGGGTTGGTGGATGTCACATCCTTCGAATTTGTGGTTCTAGGACATGCCGGTTCCCTAATGATGTTTTCCTTCACCGTTTTGAGAGCAGTGGTGATGAAATAATTTACACAAAGTAAAGTGCTTGCCTGGGTTCGAACTCACGATCTACAACCCGTAATTCTGGGCCAATACCACTGTGCCACCCAGTGGTGGCACAGTGGGTGGCACAGTGGTAACATTTTCGCGTGATTTTTCCCGTTTGATATACGAGTATAGGAGCAGTCTCCTATACTCGTATATCAAACGGGAAAAATCACGCGAAAATGTTTGGAAAAGTTAAAAAAAAATCTAAATACGAAGAACAGATTGCTTTTAACATTCTATGGTACGATGTCGAACAGGCGTGAGTGTGTAATGAATAAGTCAAAGTGCATTATCGTTGACACATTTACCTCCTGGCGAGGTTAATCAAATTGCTGAGTTAGCTAATAAGTTGTGTTTAGCGCCAAAATGCTAAAGAATTGGTGTTGCAACCTGTGCTCAAGGGTTTGCATCAATCGCATTGTCTATGAGGTGATGGAGTGGAGAGCCTGGCTCGGTCGTGCCTGCCGCGACCTCGTACGCAACCAAATAATCTGATACAGTTCATACGGCGCATTGATTAACAAACCCGCTAGATATATGAGACTGATTTGAAATTTCACCAAATACCTGTACATTAGACGTGACTGGAACGTTTGATCCACTTTCGCAATTCATCATCTGCCTAGCCTTTTTCCTAACTATGTTGGGAAATACGATACCCCTTGGTAAGAAGTTGGGGTTTATTTATAAACGCTGATTAGAGTTAGGTGACGTTCAAACCCCAAAAATGTATGGTTAAACAGTCGCAATCACTAGATAATTAACTTTAAGCAACGTTTATGAAGGGGTGGTTTTCAGAATTTGGTCTTCTTATGAACCGTAACGACTATCAAAGATCCACGAATGACAGCCGGACCAACGGCTTTACCACTTTCGCAATTCTTCGTCTTAAATAAAATGTTTGAAAGCAAGTGCAATCTGATAAAAGGAATGTCATAAGTTAAGATTGGCGCCGAGAGTTCGAACAGGATATCAAGGTAGGTAACTATTAATAAATCTATTTGGTGCTATGTTGTTTAGTTGCTAACATTTACCAGTAGCACTACCTATGATTAGTACGAATGGCACAAAAACTTTACGCGGTAAAAAATTGGGTTTCATAAAGTCATGTGAAGAATTGTCGTTTAATCTGAACACGATGTAAAAAATGCAGGATATTTTTATTGAATATACCTAGATAATAACATCAGTTTCCATATCATAAATTATTTACTTGACTAAACGGATTTGTACATACCATGCGCTATATTTCATGTGCTTTACACAAAATATATTTTTGAACATAAAATAATTAAAAAAATGGAGGTTTATAGCTATTGAGCGATTCAATATAACTGCCAAAAATTATCTAAGGTAACCGTAGTTCAGTAGTAGGTACTTTATCACTGGTACCCTACTTATCCACTTCAAGATTATAGGACCTGAAATTATGTATGAAAAGACGAGAATGATATTACGGCATGGTAATGTAAAGAACCACTCGAGCTAAGAGCTTGTCAAGAAAACTGGTCCAATGTATACTAAGAGCATTTCTATAGTGACGTCGCTGACAGCTCACAAGGGTCGCGTCTTGAATATGATCTCGCCTTACGAACGAACGTTCGGATATTGAATCCGGCGATGTGATTGGTCAGTGATTTATATTTCTTTCGTAGCTGTCAACGAACAGCGGGGGTCTGGCAAATTGGTTAAAAGCGACTAGACTGAAATAATGGTTGCGTTGAGGTTTACGTCTACATGTTTTCTTTCAAAGATTTTCGTCAAAAGCTTTATTTTGCTTTAAGCTTTTTGATATTCTTTCACCAAAAAGACACAACGTAACTTCTTTTTCTTAGTACTCACCTATATATTTTTATTACGTCCATATATCTTGTCAAACCGCAAGTAAGCCAGCTAGCAACAGTGACATACAAAATTAAGTTTTCATTCCCCGTCCACTCCACTGTTACGTACAGCAGGCGCTCAATGGGCTTCCTGTCTGCGCTACTGCCAGTTTTTATGTGACTTACGCCTTCCTGATTGTTATATAGGTATCACTTATTGTGCGTCTAATTATGGTTTCGTAAGTGGATATGGCTATCGATTTAACTAATAACTGGAAACTATTGAGAATACAGGAACTCTATTGTTGCGATTTCTTGTGTAGCAAAGTTTCCAAGATATGGGCGTATTTAAATTTGAATATAATTCGCTGTGTTCTTGGTTCGTGAGGAAGCCCACACGTTAATAATAAATTCCGTAGGTGTGTGGCGCCATGATACGGTAGGTTGCGCCACCTGTCAGACGCGGCACGAACTACCGCCAAGCGCCGTGACGCGGTGCAACCAAGTGCCAAGCATTTACCGCGGGAACTGACATTCTATTGAATACGTGTATGAGAAATAAGTGTAATGATACTTTGCTTTTTCCCAATAATGTGGGCTAATAAATATTTGTAGGTAGGATTGGTAGCTTTAGCGATCGTAGGCTTACGATGTCGTGGGTCGAGGATAGTACCCAGTCAAATTGAGTTTATTTTGTTAGATGACATTAATTGGTCGTTATAGTGTCGACTTTTCTTAAGATGCTGTTCAATAACCTCTTCCTACATAATTATGTGTAAGCAAATTAACTTTGTATTGGATCATAGAGAAAATCTAGCAACATGCGGAAGTCAAACTATTTGAATAAAGTCCTTCACCATTACGTATGGCATGCATTTACAATGGCTTTCATAATTACAATGAATACAAGCTCACGTTTTAAATAGCAACCAACAATTAATAAGTCTGCAACATTACTATTATCTTTAACGACAGCATTATAAGACAAATCAGTTTCGTTCATTGCCGCGTCGATCACGGTCATTAAGAAAGTCGAAACATATTTATGGTATGTTATTTAGTATACGTCATCTGACGTGTCACTGCGCAATATACCACATTAGTCAGAGTTCCTGACATTTGGTAAGATCAGCCGAAGTTTGGCCATAAATGCTTTAGTCATAGACAACATGACACGGTAAAGGTCAATGCTATATCGTTCCACCTGTTTCTATTACTTCTAGCTATATTATTAATAATAGGTTATGCACGCGACTTCGTCCGCATGAAATTTCTTGTTCCCCGACCCACCCCGTCGGATCTCATCACCTGCTCGTGCTATCACTTCGTTTTCGCTTAGCGTTCTTTCCGACTTATTGCTTTTTGTTCGGGTCTTAATGGTCATAGCGCGATGTTATAGCCTATACAAGGTGTCGTTTTGCATCCTCGTCAAATTCAAGGAGGTAACTATGCTACTAAACCTCGACACGAATCATTAATAAAATAAGTAGGTTTTTTTTTTAATTTTTGGAAATCGGCATGTGTGGGACAGGCATTTTATAACGCGATCTGTATGAGACCGCACTGTAACTGCCCTTTTACACACATAAAAACGCAACCGCATAAACGATACCATAACGCGATTCTATTCTTTGAAAGTGGTGTATTCTGAAATACTGTCAAACATAAATAACTAAAAAAACAAGTACGTATTCATTATTTACCAGGGATCGTAATTTTATTTGATTATTTATGGCTTTCAAAACAGTCTTCTGAAATTTGACGAGGATGCAAAACAACAGCTTGTATAGCCTTCCCGAAGAATTGGTCTCAAATTCAATTTTTTCAAATTCGAGTGGTTGAGTTTGAGTTGTGGATTCGAATTTCAGACATTACCCACACGGTAATGTCTGGAACTACCACTCGGATTTGAAAAAACAAAAAGCAAAAATTTCTGAAAGAACGCTAAAAACTTACAAACAAACAAATAACTCTTTAGGATATTAGTATATACGTATAGATTATTAATAGGAAACGTGGACTATACACAGAAACATGGTAATTAATATTTTTTGTCGTAAGGGACAATGGTCATTCATCATTAGTTCTGCTTATTGAAAATATATTGCTAAATTGAATTTGAAGCCAAGCTCATTTACTATCGAGGTAAACCGATTTGTAAGACGAGATTCTTTCGCTCGACCTGAAGGATAATCAATTATACACTGCAAAGGCGGAAAATATTATACAGTGTGTATACCTGATTATGTCATTATGTCACTTTTGTTAATGTCGTATTAAAATTGCTTTTAATAAATCAAATAATTTTATACTGACGCATCTTCATAATTAATTTAGCATTTCGAAGAATTTTGGCCATATTTTTAATTATATATCATAGTTTATAGTACAGACGCCAGCACATCAAGCTACTACAATCTGTCAAATTTCTTTAATAGGTTATCAACTTTATCGCTAAAGCATTAAGGTTCAAGGTTGATTGGGAAAATTTGACAGTTTCGGGTAGCTTGAACTGCTGGCGTCTGTACATCTTGGCAAATTATTGGAGTATTCACAATGACATTGCTGACAAAAATAGTATTAAAATAAACACATACTTACAATATTTATAAAGCGATTATTGTAATCAAATAGCGAGTGTCATACGAACAATATCCTGTTAGGTATTTCTCCGCAGGAAAGTAGATACGAGATAAATATGGTAATCTATGAATATATTTCGGTAATTGAATTAAATTGATACTTGCGTACAATAGACAGCTGTAATAAATATCTGTCAACTAATAAATCAATAGACCTTGCACCTATTAAGGCACACTTAAATAGATTTGCTTTAGGTGGGTGGCTTTTAAGTAAGAATTAAATCGGTCAAGTGCAATTTAACCTCACGATGTAGTTAGTATAGATAGTGTTAGTTGCTTAATGATTCATAAAACACGTAAGTATACTGACATTTAATAATAAGAAAAGGCGATACATCAATCAACGCCTTTCAGATTTTTTTGACATCACTTTATTTATTACGAAAGTGGAGGAGACCTTTTGTTACTTGATTTATTTACTAGTTGCGCCCCGCGGTTTCACCCGCATAAGTTTCGATCCCGTAGGAATATCGAGATAAAATGTATCCTATGTGTTAATCCTGGTTATAAACTAACTGTGTGCCAAATTTCATCCAAATCGGTTCAGTAGATTTGGCGAGAAAGAGTAGCAAACATCCATCCATCCATATAAACTTTCGCGTTATAAAATAAATATATTTCGCATTTATAATATTAGTAGGATAAATAATATATTTATATTAGTTTACTAGGAGTAGGATAAACAAATTTACAAACATCTATCCATCCATTCATCCATACAAACTGTCGCGTTAAAAAATATAAATAATATATATATTAGTTTAGTAGGAGTAGGATAAAAAAAAAATACTTATAATAGTAAAATTATTTGTAATTTTGTATATTTCGTTCTATTATGTATAATTATGCTTTTAGTATCTAGTCTAACATTCAGCTCTAGGCTTAGTTCAATTTATCAAAACCCAGACCGTTATGAATAAAAATAAGTAGGAGTCTCGTACTTTTTACGATGTCGGCAACCACTAAGACGAGATTTTTATAAATCCTTTGGGAACATAAAACCATGAAAGGCAAGTTGTAACATGAACCAAAATGCGAGGCATCTTCATATTTACATACATAAAATATACTGTATTTGGATATAGGAAACTATATAACATCGCGAAAAATATAATAGGTAATATGCTCTGTCGAAAATTCCAAGAGAAAAATGAATTTGATATTGGGAAAATTGGACGCCAAAATTATGAAAGGCATATTATTATTGCATTTTATTCTAGCTTTGACATGGAATTCTAAAAATAAACATTTTATATAAAAAGAAAATATAAACACACATAATATAACATCACGCTTGCTTTTCCTGAAAGGTTAGGCAGAGGCGTAACATAATCAGCCTATAATGTTCTCACTGCTGGGACACAGGCCTCCTCTCGGTGGGGAAAGGGAGTGGGCCGTAATCCACCACGCGGGCCCAGTGCTGGTTAGTAGATGTCACATGTCTTCGAATTTTTGGTTCTAGGACATGTCGGTTTCCTCACGATGTTTTCCTTCACCGTTTTGAGAGCAGTTGTGATGTAATAATGTACACAAAGTAAAGCGCCTGACGGGGTTCGAACCTACGACCTACAACTTGTAAGTCGCAGCCGTTACCACTGGGTCACCACTGCTCTAGGCAGAGGCGTAAACTCGTGAAATGTGGATGTACGTACATTTCGCGAGTTTAGTAGTTTTGGTCCCATTTAATAGCGGCGAGCTTATAAACTGATAAACATCTACATACGAGTATTTTGTATTCTAGTGCAGATTTTAATACAAACTACGCAAGACCACTCTCAGATAAAATTGGTCTTACAGATTTATCCAAATTCCATTGAGTTCTGAATATTTTAAGCAAGTAATTTCGCTTTTTGTGTATGTGTACCCACATGATTATACCATAGAAAAGAATCGAACTCAATTCGTTTCAAGACAAGTCAGAGAGCAGATTTTGGCGTCAGTCCAGAATGAAATATGAGAATGTGTAAAAATATGAAAGGGCAAGAAAGGGAAGAAAAAATATATAAGATGAAATATTACACTTGACGACGACGAAAATAAGAAAATATTTCCCGAAAAAAATCCCAATGCAGTGATCAAACGTACTGTTCGAAGAGACATAGTGCTATGTTCACTAATAAGCATAATAATATTATACTATTATGTAGTTTTAACGAGAAGGCTCAGGCTCATCTCTGTCGTTGCAGAATATTGCCCCGGGGAAGGCTAGGTGAGCATTCGGAGCAATAAATTGAGCTAGTTAAAAATCTAAAATTGCATCAATCCGGTGATTATTGTAATTGGCTGTGCATAATTATTATCGGTTCGTGTTAATTGAATAACTAGTATTCTACGTCGGTATCAATTATTTCTGCCCGATAAACTACCTACGGATTTCGTGTTTTGTTTTGAAAAAGTATGATTAAAAATTATGGACTGAACAAGTATTGGTTATAATTTAATAGTAGGTTTTATTTTCGGATATTTGTTAGAGGAAATCAATCTAATAAAAGGCGATGTCGCTTCAATGGAATATTAAAGCATTTTCTATTGTTTGTAGGTACTGTAGAGGTTTGTCTGCCGAAGGCAACCTCGTATAGTGCAGGCCGGCTATAATTTAGCGTGGGTTACATTCGAACGTTCAAGCTTATGTCAAATAATTTCGATTAGGATTTTTGCTTAGAACTGTGAGTGGTAATTTAGTCAGAAATATGTAAAGCCGTGCTTACAATATAATTTAAAAGGAGTCTAATAGTTGTTTGATTCCTCCCGTTACCTCAGAGGGCTCTTCAAGCCCTCTACAGTACCAAACCAACGATTAGGTAAACTTTCATTAAGTTAGTATCTGTCCCAACCACTAACTCGTATATACAATGTGTAACTGAATTAATGCACATTATGAAAGTAGTTTGTTCAGAATCGTTTTCTGAATCGATTTCTGTAATTTTTAATATAGGTAATTTTTTCTCCCAAAAATAATTAAAACTACGTAAATTACTGTCACACTTCCGCTGTACAGTCAAAACAAACCAAAATAGATGAAGTACCTACTGTGCTAGACCCTTATACGAGTGCGACTGTTTGCATGCGTAGATTTGTAAGGTGACCACAATTTTCTCCCACAATCAGTGTAACTAATTTATGAGAAAAACAATGTTTATTACATAATAATAAAAATTCAGTGTATGTATTATGATTATAACATAACATTCTAATTGGGGTGTCTGGTGGTGTGCGTTAATTCCGGGACATGTTGTATGTAGAATAAGAACAATTAGCAGCAGTAGGCCGCACGTCAGTGATAACCCTTTGACCTTGAGATATCCTAGCGTAGTCAATCAACTCAGCCTATTGCAGTCCACTGCTAGACATAGGCTTCTCCCAGGCTGTGCCACAACACCCTGTCCTCAGCCTTCCGCATCCAGTCAGTCCCAGCCACCTTCTTTAGGGCGTCCGTCCATCTAGCTGGGGGGCGTCCCACACTTCGCTTGCCGATACGCGATCTCCACTCCAGGACCACTGTGCTCTACCGGCCATCGGTCCTTTGAAAAACATGGCCAGCCCACTGCCACTTCAGTCTGCTTACTCTGCAAGCTATGTCGGTAACTCCGGTTCTTTTCCGGATAGTTTCATTGCTGATTTTATCTTTCAAAGAGACTCCGAGCATAGCTCGCTCTATAGTGCGCTGAGCGACCTTGAATTTGTGGATCAGCCCGACCGTCAGTGTCAGTGTAGGCGCCGCCAGCGTAGTAAAGAGTTTCAATAGAATAAGAGGCCAGCGTATGACGTGCTGCCTACCACCGTACCTTTTTCATTTTATTTTTATTTTCGGGGGTAAACCTTCAAAAAGCACCTGACCTCCGGGAAGTGTGGAATTTTTACCTCACTAAAACCAGATCCGCACATAGGGGTTCCGGTTCCTCTTAAAATACCAATTCCGGAATCCCCCCTGCGCAACGCCTGTAAGGCACATTCATGAGGTGCCTACCGTACCTAACCTATAGCTCTAAGTATGTTGACTAAAATAACAATAAAAATAAAGGTGCGAAGGAGCCGTAGAGCCACTGTAACACGATTGAAAATATATTAAAGTGGAAAGACCATAAATCGAATTTTGCGCCCCTAGAACCTTATATCTCGAGCGAGCCCGTATTTCTAAAACCTCGATAACGTGAATTTTCTGTACTCTATAGATGCCAGAGTGAAAACACTGTCTGTACTGGGTGAATGTGAATAATACTTTTCCTGTCGAACGTAGATAATTAAAATTCGGTTCAGAGGCTGTTAGAAGGTCATTATTGCATAATCAGGTTATGATGTTCCCACAGCTAGGACATAGGCCTGCTCTCTAAGAGGGAATGGGCCGTAATCCACCACTGGGGTCCAGTGCGGTTTGGTAGATGTCATATGTCGGGAACTTTTAGTTCTAGAACATGCGGGTTTCCTCACGATGTTTTCCTTAATGAAATAATTTACATAATTTATAGTATATAATAATTTTTGTTTATTGAGTCTGATCATTATTTAAAATTATGACATTCAGTGATTGTCTTTATATGCAGATATATTTTTTAGGCTCATCTAGTAACCAACTCTCACTGATTATATAATTTTTGATTATTACAAAGCCCGACTGAGTTATGGTCTCCATCAATGTTCTGTTTTTTCCTCGTTGCAACAATTGTTTACGAAAACTGAAAAACCCTTGAACATCTGAGTAGAACAAAACATACGACTGATGTAATGATTAGAATTACTCATTGTTAAATTTCATCTAAGAGAATGTTGACCTATGAAATATTTCCAAAATATCGAATCGTCTTTTTAATATCGAGGCGTACATATAAAGCAGCACTTTACATATGAGCATTTACATTATTCTTGTTTCGATGCAAAATCAGTTTAAACTGTTTGTTTTGCAACCATTTCTTACTTCTATTTTTGTTGGATAAGCAAGTATTCTCTATCTTACTTTTCACTAAAATGCTTGCAATGCATTTATTTGTAACTATTTTTTTACGTTAGGAAATTAATTATTTGAATTCATGATCCAAAATCGATAACACAAATAATTTATTAGTTATTTTAATCATAAAAAAAACCATAAGAAAAACCTTGTCGAATTTTTCAAACATGTTATAGCCATGACATTGTTTTTTTTTGGCTTCTACAACAGAGCGCGACTATTATGTAGCAGGCAAGTCTGAATTGCAATGAACTTAGAAACAGCTAGATGCTAATATGTCTATCAGGTTTTACCTAGAAAAAGAATGTTGAACGTCTGTTAGAAATTTACCTACCTATCATTATCATTCTACTGCCCTTAGCCAAATTTATTTGGGGTCCGGCACATGTCTTTTTTTCCCATACTTCTCTATTAGTCGTCATCTTACCAACGATGGCATTTCCAAGGAGGGTTGGTGTCAGGCGGCGGCCGACTGTTAAACTTTGCCAAAAACTTAAGCAACATGAGTGGAAATGTACCTACCTACATATATTACATACAACATACATACATACATTGTCTACATATATTGCATGCGTATATTGTATTTTTATATTACCTATATATTCTCTCTCCTAAATTTTGCTGTGCCCGACAGGGTCCGTATTGATCTTTTACCTTGTATATACCATCTATGTAACATATATGGAATGCAATAAAGATTTGAGTATTTGAGTATTGTTTTAATTTAAATTAAGTGGAAACTATAAAATTGTGAGAACTAGGGGCTACCCTGTCTCTTCATAGTACAGTTCTACTTCTCAAGCATCAAACCACTGTTTAAAATATTGATTACTAAAATAATAAATAGTGAAGAATTTTTCTCAGACGGTTTTTACAACCACTTTAAGTAGCAGATCAATCCCACGCTTTTCATTTGTAAACAAATTAGCGTTGAATAGTTAAAATAGTTTTAACGATCTTTAATAGTTCACTCGTATTAGTTGTATGAATATTCATTATCGCGTTCTAAATAAAAGCTAAACAATGAAGTGATTATGAATGCTCTATGGCTGTTAGTCACAAATATTAACATAATAATTAGGTAAATCTTTAATATAATGTTGGTCAAAAGTAAGACAGCGCTTTTACCGATACCGACAGTCTTCTTCGTCGTGTCGATGACAGTGAATTTGATTTTGTTGGTCCAAAATTTCGCCATTTCCAGCATTGGCAACTTTGGCAGCGCAGAGGTCCATATGGCTGCATTGTTTGGGGCGCAGAGGGCAGGACAAGCGGTGGTACAAGTTTGCGTATGTATTGTCTCTTCTGGGTATTTGACTGCAGACTAATATACTATTTTACTATTCTCTTGATGTTTATTCGTAGTATTATTTCACAAATCCGTATTTAAAATGATTCTTGGAACAGTATTGTGTGAGTGATATTGGCATTTGGCTGTAACCGGAGCCGAATCGAACAACACGAGATCCGTCGAATACCTATCTTATGAACATGTAGTGAACGGCAAGGTCGCGGGGGTATAAGTTTCTTTCCAATTTTATACACACGTATATTCTCAGTTATGTATGTGTTAATAGTGACGATTATAAATATTTTAGAAACAGGTATTCTCTTATTACCGGCCAGCTCTATGGGGCGTGATCGAAATCGATTGTTTATAGCGTGTAGTATTTTTTGTAAATGTCGGTGTTGTGACATTGGAATTAAATATTTCATAACATTCACGGTAGTAAATCGGTGGTTATTAATTGGCAATAAAAAGGGTTAAACAAACTATGAATTATCATAAAGTTCTCGTATATTTATTACATTAATCACGCTTGGGTCCCCAACGGGTTAAGCAGATCTAAATGAGAGCTAAAACACTCCGAAGCCACGCTCGGCATAAATCAGGCGAGTTAAAAGTCGATAAAACACAGACTACTTTGGCATGTAAATGCGCGCTGCAAGAAATTACGGTCTTAATTTAATGTCCAGTCAGCAAAATGATTTGTAGAACTAAAAGGCACTCAGACTGAATATCCCCTTTTTTCGGATAATGATATTTAGGTTCGCATTATGCTTGAAAATCTCTCCCTTCTGAAAACTTCGTTGCTGTGACATTGAATTAATGGGACACATTTTTTAATTCGGGACTTTTTTCGTAATTTTCTTTTCCAACTTTTAGATAGTACCTATTGAAGGAAGGTAGCGATGGGTAGCAATGAAGGTAGAATTTCCAAGCAAATTTCTGACTCCAAATTCAATTTCTTTATAATAATGTCAGACAAACACGGAACTTTAATAAAACATGCATGTTATGATCCAAATAGGAATCTATCGTAAAATCTAGAGAAATATCTTCAGCATAAAGTTACAGCGATATCTCGTAGACTCGACTAGCGCCATCTGTAGACATAACTTGCAAATGATTACTACTCCTTGGTTCGCGGTTTTAAGCACAACTCTAGCTCGCAAGATCTTTGTACACGTTAAATATAGAGGACGTGTCGTTCGACTCTGTGGTAAATCGCGTTCGCAACGTGATTGGAATTCGTTTAAAAAAACTATTTTATTTGAAACACGCTGTTGTTTGTCACAGTTTGATTGGAACAAAAACATTTTTGCTGTCCAGTTGTTTTCTATGCGTGTACCAGTGATATGTGTACTACATATGTACCAGCGGTGGTTCTATAGACAGTGTATGAAAGTTTCACAGTCATATAAAGTTATGGTCGTTATTATATTTTTATCAACAGAGTAGGTATATAAGTTTTGTTTGTCTTAATATGGGTTTGGATATGAACGTGAAACACATCAAATATACTTATACACATTACATTTGTATTACGGATGGAACATATAAACTTACGATTTCACTGCTTCAGCTAATGCGTTGTTAATAATTCACGTGATTACTTGATTAGATTGGAGTAATCAGAACATAATTTGATGATATTGCTACTGGGCTCCGTCGGAGAAGATAATTATGTTCTTATTATTGCATATTTTTAAGATACTTAATTGAAATTGGAGTAGGAAGCAGTTCTATGAGAATAAAATCAAGAAATAATATACAGTTTTTTTTCTTCCGCTAATAACCAGCTTGGACCGTTGTCAAAGCAGGCAGAGCAGAGTCATTAGTTCTCTATTGGGGAAATTACAAGCTGGGGTTATCTATTTATGTATTTAGCCCGTAATGTCCGTCAGTCTTATCCGCCAACCCGCATTGGCTTGTGTCCCAGCAGTGGGAACATTTTAGGCTGATTATACTGTCTTCTGCCATTTTGAACCAGTCCCTTCGGTAGGAGACGAGATCAACCCTCCATCTTCGTCTAGGCTGCCACGATATCGCCTAAATGAGTCCACTGCGGCAGTGGTTCTTTTAGTCTACAAACTGGTATTATAATAGGCGTTATTTAAACAACAGCAACTGCGACCTTGCAATGTCGATGAAACGGAGTTGCGGTAACAAATGCAGTTGCGTGTGCGAAATTAATTTGTTTAGTTTAGTGCTCGTGTACCAAATCCGATGTTGTTTTTAGGCATAAAATAAAACTATCTACAACTTCATCGCAGAGGTGTGTTGTTGTTAATTTGAGTGAACCGAATTGAAAATATTTCTCCATCTTATTTGCATTTAGATACAAAGTTTTTTATAAGTCGAGTTTCGTGTTTTTACTCGCTCGCTTTATTTTGTTATTTGGCTGTTGGCACGTGTTGCAAATCTGGAACTAACAGAGTTGTTTTTTTAATAAACTCGTTATTTACGTAAACACACAGTTGGTTTTTTAGGGTTCCGTACCTTAAAAAGAAAACCGGAACCCTTATAAGATCACTTCGTTGTCCTTCTCTCCGTCCGTTTGTCAAGACCCTTTTTCTCAGGAACCCGTGGAGTTATCAAGTTGAAATTAATAGCAAATACTCAGGGCTGCAATCCCTTGAAGCAGTGAAAAAACTTCTAAGTCAACGCAATCAAAAGATACGGGCGTTTATGTCACGTATTTTGACACTCCCAAGGGAATCAAAACCTATAGGGTACTTCCCGTTGACCTAGAATCATGAAATTTGGCAAGAAGCAATGTCATGTAGCATAAGTAAAGGAAAAAATCCGAACACCGTAAATTTGTACGGAAACCTCGGTGCGCGAGTCCGACTCGAACTTGACGGGTTTAAAAAAAAACTTAGTTTTGGAACATGCGCCAATCGCCAAACCACTTTTTTTACGTAAATATTACAAAGAAGGCCTATGCTGCAGGGCCTTTTTGACAAAGAACAATACGACCGGCTTCTGTACTCTTAGCACAGCTTCCACAATATATGACAAGCAACCCGATTTCCAGAAACTCGCAATCAATATTTGTTATAATTTATTTACAGAAAACCTTGCCTACAGCATGTTACATTAAATAATACATTACATACATATAACGTAAACCACGATCCGTGAAGTTTAGTAAACAATGCTACAATGTTCCGACATACATACAAACGGAGGATCACGAGAATTCAGGAATTCTTATAGTAAAGCGGGTGGAAGTTCCTGATCGATCATCTAGAGGTATCAAGTTCGACGGAGGAATTCCATATTAAACTTTTACGAGGCGCATTCACACTCACTATCAAAGACTTATACGGTTTCCTCCCGAATGGCGGGTCAGTGACTTTATTGTATTCCAGTAAGGTTGAAAATACACCTGCCTTGCATGCCTTAACTTCCCCAGTCTTGTGTAAAACGTTCTTCAGGTTTATTTCATCCTTTTCACGGAAGGTATGGGATGGCCGTAGGCTGTCTTCATCTCGGTAAACGTTTCTTGCGCGAACGTTATCAGAGAATTAATTGACCGTAAAGGCCGTCGGGTACTGCGGCTCAATATATCTTCGGAGTCATACGTAGGGACTGTTATTATAGCCAGGTATGTCCTACAACGAGTATATAACTATTTGTAACTACTATTTGTTACAACGTAATAAGTATACCTTTGGCCTTTATCTAGCATTGCAAAACTCTGTGCGAATCTAGATGTCATATTAAGCTTTTCTGGAGACGTTCACACAGTCAAATCTAATATGATAAGAGTCTTGTTTACTTATGTATTTATAGGAGAACAAACAGCTATAGCAGAAGGATAACAATTATATATGAGACATAAAGCCAATTACACACTCACAGGTAAAAACAGAAAATGTAGTAGAAATCTTAGGATCACTCACTAACAAGAACGATGTAAAAGAATACATATTGTATAAGGTATATAAGCAGTATGTACTTTTAAAAGTTGTTGTTTACCTTAAACATGTTTGTCCTCTAATATCTATCTGAGATGTTCCTGAGCGACCAGGGCACTATCCTTTTGCC
Source organism: Apamea monoglypha (assembly GCA_911387795.2). Lineage (NCBI taxonomy): Eukaryota > Metazoa > Arthropoda > Insecta > Lepidoptera > Noctuidae > Apamea > Apamea monoglypha. The sequence continues at coordinate 12,087,091 of OU426918.1, forward strand.
ATAATTTACTGCCTTTTGAAATTGGAAAGTCAGCTATTCGGAGTTAATTTATGCAATATTCTGGGTGTCCAATATCAAATTTTGTTCTAAAATCTAGAACAAATATTACCTAAACGCTTAATAAAACGGTTTCTTATTATTCTAAAAGGTTACAAACTTACCAAAGCGTGTTATGATTATGATAAGATCAACAAAAAATGGGCGCAAATGTCGACGTTAGAAGATTTTTTCGCCCACCAAAACCAGGTAGCTGAAACCCAATTGTTGAGGATTTCATTTCATTTCACGGATGTCTCCCATTTCATGAAATTTTAATCAGCCCACTCTGTGTATCTACTGGATTAATAAAGGTAAATTTACATCGTTACATGTCACCGAAGATGAAAATTGAGGAATTTTAATAAGTATTAACGTAAAAGAGTAAGAGTAAGTAAGTTAGTAGAGAGAGGTATATTTCCTCGCCGTGCTGAGTAAAATAAATTATTTTTACACCAATTGGAGCGTGACAAAACCGATTGGTGGCGAAGTTTGGTAATTATCGAGTTTAATCACTTTCGGTCGAAGTTGTGGGTTGATGCCAAAGCGAACTAGTATAATGAAAGCTTAACAATGACACGTTTATAGGTGCAGTGAGTCAATCCGATGGGCAAATTAATTCGTGTCGGACGCTACTCGCTAATAATCACACACGCCGCAAACACATAGTTTGTACTGGCCTGGCACAACTGTGTACTATGTGAGCGAATTTATTTCAGTTAATCTTGTTTTCATAGTTGCCTATAAACAGTTTTGGGTAGAGGCTATAACGGCCTTTATTTTTTCCGGAATAGTTTCGAAATAAAATTATTCTTTCGGCATGGCTTTTCTCATGTTGTTTTCGAAACCAAATACACCTATTAATTTTAAGGTTGAACTGAATGGTGCTGATCCATGCGTTATGTTCGTGAACGGGCTGTCAGTTTCATACAACCGAATACGTGTTTTGCAAATTTGATCTTTATGAGCTACTAGAATTGTCGCACTGACAGGTGTCAGGAACGCATTCTCTCGACAAGTAAGTGATGTACATATTGTATTCTTAAAAAAAGGGCTGATTTTTCAATCGTCACATAACTTTTATCTGAATAATAAATATGACGTTTTGACAGCCTTTGTACAAATAATAATATGTCAACCCGTCTTATTTACTCTTCAGATAAAAGTTGTCTGACAGTTGATAAATCAGCCCTTATGAGAATAAAGTTACCTCAAACGTTCTTGGGGAAAGCTGACGTGTGGCGTTGCACTATCTTTAAGGAGTTCGATGCAGACAGCGTTGCAGCCGGAGCAGACTTATTAGTTTTGACTGTAACACTAATGTAACGAGCAGAAAGTTACCTAACATGGCTAGAAAGTAAGAAGCTTTTAGTGGCGCTATAGGGGATCAAAATTATTCGAGAAGTGCCACTAGTTTTTTTATAAGAAAAGTGTAATCGTGCACAATATATTTAAAGCTCATTGAAAAGTTTACAATTTTACTGTTTCAAGTCTTAAATATTTTTTATAATTTAAATATATAGATTTTGCATTCAGCCAGGTTCTTTATTTATCAGTAATTTCCACAAAATCAAAAATCAGTGGCCAGATATTTAGAAAACACTTTTTTACATTTAATGCTTTTTTTTGTGGAGCGGAAGATAGCTTATTTTATTACGCTCTAATTGAAATATAGAAATACAATTTAATTGAGTTGAGTTATTCTTAAATACAGGGTGGCAGGGATATCGACGCGCAACCTGTTACTATATTTTTCATTTTTTTATAAAACGGTACTAACGGTACCTACTATAGATTCAGTACATGATTCTGAAGTATTGCGTTGAAATTTTTCGTCGGTTATTACAAAAAAATCAGCTGTTTCATACATTTTGACCGCGTAGGTATTGCACTTTTCCATGACAACTGATTTTTTTTTGATAACCGACTAACAATTTCTACGCAAGGGGGTGGGGGGTTCTACAATCATGTGCTGATTTCATGGTTACAATTTGCGCCTCGACGTCCCTGCCACCCTGTATATACTTCTGTCAAGAGAGATATATGTAGGAACTTAGCAATAATAGGACAAAAATTTGACGAGAGAATTGTACGTACATTTTGTAACGCAATTATAAGTTGAAGTTAGTTTTACTCACAATGTACGAGCATTTATGTAAATCAGCAATTTGTATGTCGCTTTGTTTGTAACTAAGTGTCTGGTCTTACTGATAGACGATTTACCTACATAAATTGAATAGACAATTAGGAATTTATGTGATTACACTACATCGCTAAAATCTCTTTTATATCAACGTTCTTTAAGTGACACCCCGTAATGGGAAACTTTGGTATTTTTAGATTTCTGCCGGAAATTGTGCGATAAAAGTGTTGAGGAAGATTCCTTTGTCCAAACTTAATGGAACCTGTTAGACAAATAATAAACACTTTTTCTTGTCGTTTGCTCTATTTTTACAAATTGTGAAGAAATGGTTTCATTTCGTTGTTTATAGCAACTATTCTGCGTTTTTAACAAAAATAGTTTATACTTTTTCGGAGTATAAACTCTGATATTCCGAAAAGTCTCCGTTCTGATACTTTTGATTATGTCAAAAGGTTTTGATTCAAAACTTCCTACTTCTTCGAACATTAAAATCTTGAAGATTACGATTGGACTTTCTGCATCTAAATGGCTAAGGATACAATTAGTTACATGCGCACCGGTTGGAATTATGTGACATCAGTCTGACAAAAAAGCTAATTAACCTTTTTAAAACGTTAAAAGAATTCAGTACCCCAAAAGCGGAATATAATATCCAACATATTTTCAGGAAGCACGTTTTTACAACGAATTAATTATCCTTCTTTTTTCTAACCAACAACCGGAGGATTATTTATATTTAATTTCAGTATCTAACCGCCGCAGACTGCTTTACGACTTTGTTCCTTTGCCGTTCTTGGCCGGAAAATTAAAGCAATAAAAAAAGTTTGGCTAGCCATGGAGATTTCGACTAATCAAATACTGGTCAGTTTAAAAAGGAACGTTAACAGGATTCTAAATGTTTATTTAAAATTACTCAAATACTTTTATTTGCAAATATTTTCAAACATAAAAAGTAACATTTCTACTTGCTTTTATGAGTAAATTATGCGTAACTTTGGGACAGGGTTATCACATTTTCTTTTAGGAAATAAAGTCATTTTGTGTTGCTGAGCAAATGAAAGGGATATAAAACTAATGGAGCATGTTTTATATCTATTTTATTCATGCTAGTTCTAAGCTTTATATTTTTCTCAAGGTCTACGAAAAAAGAGATTGACAAGCTAGTCACGGGCTTCAATGATTTAGTTATTAAGTTAGTTAAGTGTTAAAAGTGTTTCACTTAGATTTTACTAGCTTTTTTGTAAGAATACTATGTACATTTCAGCTAGAGTATAAATATTGGAAAATATTTTTGTCTAAAACTTTCGTAATTTTACATGACATTTAAATAATGTTCGAGATAAATATTTTGTCTTTGTAGTTGTATTTACCTAAAACCAGAATGTAATAAGCATAAGGTACCTCTACCTACCTATATCTAGTTACTTGTACTAGTCTGGTATCTTTATACCTTGTCCAGATAAAAAGTATGTTTGTTCCCACAGAAATGCGCGCGAAATATTTTCTATCTAGTTTTCTTTCAATTTGTTTACAGTCGCGCGTAAGCTATTGATTAGAATGTAGTATTACATGAGTTGTTTCATAGTAGTGTATCGGGAGCGCGTAGTGTGAGCTCCTGAGCGGCGCTGAGCGTGCGATTCGTGCGAAATGGGGGTGTCGAGGCTGAGTCGGGCGGCAGTGTGGCGGAGCGCTCGTGACGTCAGCGTCCGGGCGCGGACGCTTGACGCAGGCGCCCCGACTTCCCCCCCCCCTCGGCGACCCCGCGCCCCGCCCACACCCTCGCCCGCCACTTCTCGGGCGGCGTGCGACACCTGCACCCGCTCGTCCGCCCACCACAACTTTCGCCTACCCGCGCCGATGCAATAAAATAAACTTTCCGTTAAAAGTGCGTGTGGGAATTTATTGGACTTGGACTGAAATTACTTTTCAGTGACATTTTCGCTACTTCTGTGTTTTGTTAAAAGTTCGGATGTTAAAAGTTCAGGTAAGTAATTTTGCGTAGTTAGAAATACGAGTATATCTTCGTTAATTTATTTTCGTCATTAATCATTTAAATAAAATAATGAAAAAAATTGGAAAAACTCGGGTAATTTTATCATTACATCTCACTGAAGAGAAATTCACGTAATTGACTACATACATACAATACATACAACCTATGTCTAGATCTAAACTAGCTAGGCAAATTTCGCACTTTTTTTTGGAAAATGTGTTCCTGTGCACAATAGCGGGAAAATTGGCTCGAATAGATAAACAAACGGTTATTGGGCCCCGATGTCAAGTGCATGGAGTGCGGTGGTTGCGTAACCGGCTGCGCTGAGATCAAATCCGCGACCCTAGCGCTGATCTTGTCAACACAAGCGATACAAGGTACTAAAGGAAAATTATCTTCGATAAAACTTTTACAGGAACGGCGAAATTTTCTGGAACTATGCGGGTACTTAGTACTGAAGTTCCTTCCCTCGAAGGTATCGGTTTTAGTTTTTGGCGTCGTAGGTATGTAAAATGGAAGTTGGCATCGGATTCCCGCCGTGAGAATCGTTTCTGTGCCAATTTCTGGGATCCCTATTAGTGGAAGATATATAACAGCACTATTGTGTACGAGAACAAGTTAAACCATTAGAGATAATGGTGCGTAACAAGTACAAAGACATTAGAATTGCGATGTCGAGTGCCATTTTGATTTCATTTCTACTAAATACGTGCACGTTTCGCGAGATAATTCCTACTGGTTTTTGTTAATAGACTTTCAAAAGGTGGTCCTGCACGATTTTATCTTTGGGATTAATATTTTAAGAAACTTTGGGGTATAGGTACGTAAGTCATTGTATTGTGGGTTTATTGATTTGAGATTTTTAAGCATTTGCGCTGATGCGTGTGTAAATGTGAATGTTTTTAGACAAGAATGACTTTGTCTTTTACTTTGATGTTGTCATTTCCAAAGGTAATATTATTGACCGTTTAGTTTGAAGGACCCTATTGAGGAGTCTGCAAAATCTCTGGTCTGAAAATATTAATGACATTTGGAGTAAGATGGCGCACATGAATTGACTTTGATTCGGTTTTAATCTCATCCATCTTTCCACAATATTCGGCCTTTTTCATGAAATCTGTCATGATTGTATTATTTGTTTATTGCCATCCAGTGCTGAACTAGTGGGTTTCATATTAAAATCTACTTATGGGTGTGCTATCGTATCTGCGTAGAAAGGCATAGATAGAGTCGTAATCGTAAAAATCGTAGAAAAGCTTATCGCGTTTTGTCTGTACTGACATAAAATTATTTTATTAAGATAGGTACGTACTTACAACCTGACATTATTATTATGATTTCAAGCAGGGGCTTTGCACACATGATAAATAACACAGCTCAGCACATGAAGGCTCGTAATCGTGATTTTTCTCACTTTGTGCGGCCTGATTTTTCAATACCCGCGATTTTATTTCAACTTTCCCATTTAATTACTGTCGTATTGTCTTTTTTCATAATAATTGCTCCGGCGATCAGATCTTTATGAACCGTACTGAAAGAAATGGAATTGGTAAATGACACTTTCAACATTTTTAGTACCTACAACTTATTAATATCTAAATGAAAATTGACATAAATACTCTTCAGCATCAAGGGCAAGGAACGAGATAAATGTTTTTACTTTATTCTGAAATAAAAATAACTCGATTTTCCGGTACTCAATACTCGCATGCTTACATTTTATTACGGGAAGTGACTGAGTTAGACGTTAAAGGCAATGATACCTGTCATATCTCAAGATGATTTAACTCGACATCGTAGCGAAGCACCTGCCGTATAGAATGACAAATTCGTATACAAATTAACAAGTTAATTAATTCCACAGAGTATTTCAATGGACTGTGTCTATCCAATTGCTATATCAATTTCACATCTTGGGCCTACAGAGGAAATTTCGAGACATATGTTAATTAACAGTAATCAAGGCATTCATACATTAATTAACGGAATTTATATGAACCCCTTTTAGTACGTGATTTAATTATTAGTTATGTTGTTATAACAAAAGAGCTCTTTTCATATAAAATTAAAACTATTTGAGTTCTTTCACGGCTGTGTTTGTTCATTCAGTGACAACGGATACTGTTCAAATAAGATTCGTATTTTTCATTTCCCTCGTGCAACAGTGGATTGTTCTAGTAATGCTTGCTTTGTCAAAATTATTTAAGACAGGTCTGCGGAGTTTCATATCATATTATTATTATTTATTTTTTGTTTTATCATGTTTAGATATCATATGGTATCTAAACATGATAAAACAAAAAATAAATTAATATGATAAATTTTTTTGTGGGGTCGTCGACCGCTGTTAGTCTATTATTACTTGATATATCAGTTAAAATCAGTTCTTTTTGTTAACTTGACAGACGTGATTGGTACCGATATCTCAATGCGACAAAACTAAAGAAAACAGATTTTCTCAACTCGTACTTCAGGTAACAACACTAACGTAGTGTAGTTCCCCCCTAAGAAAGAAACAACAAATCTTTTATTTTTTTATTTTGACGTGTTTAGCCACCCATCACGTCCGTAGAGTTTCGCTAGCTAGTTCAATTTGGCTATGTACCTATAGATAAAAATCTTCTCTTTTCACAATTAAATTAGTTTAGCGTGAAATGTGGGACGTGCACATAGCTGAAACAATGGCGCGAATTGCTAAGCATGAGTTGGTTCTGTTTCGACTCAAGTTAGAACTCAGAGTTAGTAATTATACTACATGTGCAATGAGGTAGTTAAATCAATTATTCTGACATAATAGGAACGACCTTTATTGATCTTATTTAGCGCTGCGTATTATTCACCATTAGGTTTTCATCGGAAACACGTCTGGCCGGTATTTAAACAAACCCCACTCACGCAGTACGCTTCGGACAAACACACTGACCAAATGTGTACTTGCCTGAATCCTATTTGTGTACCAAGGCCGCTTAAAGATCCATTCTTGCTTGTATTTGCTGCCCCTATTTCGTGTGTAACCATCCGGCCTTCTAATCCATACCCGGTTTTATTCTTCCATTCTGAAATATCCGACCACATTCGTTAAGAAACGTTCATGTCATACTTTTCTTTATTATGCTTGTTTACGCCCGCCCTAATAGGTGCCGTAAACACTTTTTATAGTTACTCTAAAAATGCTTTCACGATGATATATAATAATAGTAGTGCTTGAATCGTGTCATAATTCTGCTGGGAAGTTGGTACAATCATAAAGTTTCTTTCAAGGAGGTTATTTTAAACTAGTTGTTCTTATTGTTCGTAAGGCAATGTTGCTGCAGTTCATTCTTTGTGAGTTTTAAATAATTTTATTGAAATAAGCTATTTTAAATCTCGTTTTACAATTTATATAGAGTGATTTTTGGTACAGAATATAGATATGACTGCTCTTCGTAGCCCATAAGTACCTAGGTTGTTGTTGTTAAACGTGTATAAGCGATCATATAGTAAATAATGATTACTATAGAATCGCTGAGACATTTTCTTTAGATTTTACCTTTAAAGTGTCACTCGTGTGAAACTAGTTCCTTAACTATTATGTAGTATTTAAGATGTGGATAACGGCGTGGCTACACGTGTGTAGTGTCTTTTTCTTCTCACTACCTGTTTATTAAGATGTTTGTGTAACTGTTTGTTTTCCCGAATTAATTAATTAATTAAACAAGAATCACTGAAGAGATGGGCCATCACAAACCCACATTTCAGGCATAGTAATTAAAGATAATATTATCGTGGCTTTTATCGTGATGAGTTTTTCTAAAAGTTTTGACATTAATGTTTGTTGGGTACGTTTTTGCAGTGAACAAGTTTTTTGGCACTGTTCCTTTGGACGTTTTGATTCATTCCATTCCGTGATATTCTATTTTCATATGTCAGCTCGCATTAGCTTAAGTTATTTTCTTTTCATGTTGTAATGTAATGTTACGTAACCATTTTTGTTAAATCTAATTATTGATTCGAGAGAGTTTTCATATACCTACCTAGCTATCTATACTTAATATTATAAAGTTCTGAAATTTGTGAGTTTGTATATAGGGGGCAATCTTCGAAACTACTGATCCGATTCTAAAAATTCTTTCACTAATGAGAAGTTACAGTGTTGCAGTATCATAGGATAGGTTGTATGTTATAACAAGAACTTTCACGCGGACGAAGTGACTTGCAGAAGCTAGTCTTACATAAAATCGTGTCATGTGAATAAAACTAATAAAGTTTTCTAACTAAACCTTTTTCTCACAAAATCGTATTGCATTGCATACAGGAGACGACAGGAGTGTTCAGTTTATCCTTCAAAAATCAAATGGAAATTAGCTCTTTGTGATGAAAACTTCAAAAGGCAAAGTAACAAAAAGGCGGTGAAGACGGCAAGCTCACGATGAGGCTCGGGTGCTAATTGCTACCATAGATATAAAAAAAACAACGTTTAACAAACCCTAAGTATACGAAAGCGATACTGAATGAAACTCCTTAGTTATTGTCCTTGATATTTTTATGTTATTATTATAGTGCCTCCTTTTTATAGTCGCCACAAGCACTACTGTTGAGCATGAGGTCCTGGGTGTAGTTACTGGGCAAATTGATATTGGGTTTACCGTGAGGCATTTCTCAGAAGCAGCCTGGAGACTGAATGTGTGCCCGACTTATGGCAATAGGCTCTCCCCCTAACAAATGTTACTTAAACATAACTGGCGAAATGAGGTTATTCTAAATAAGTACACCTCTACTTAACCCTTAGGAGATTACAGGCGTGAATGATGTTGTGTATTGTACCTTTCGCGAAGTCTGAGCACAGACTTTAGAAATTCGTTAGTCAAAGTAATGTCGTGTCTAAACTAAATTCTTTAATTAATAAAAAAAACACGTCATAGGTAATCTAAGCTGTTGAAACCACGTCAATTGTTACGTTCTGTCATAGCAACTATTCACTTATTCGAATTTCGATAAAGCAACTTGTATTGTTTACTAGCCGTATTTAAAAAAAAATAGGACAAAAATATCTTAAAAAAATGAAAAATGTGTGGCCTGTTTTATTTAATGAAATATTTGCACCTCTATAGTGATGTAGTACGTTTATAACAGGCAGCGCGTACTACGAGCGAATGAGCCGGTCAACTACCTGGTAGTTCCTGGTATCCTATTTTAATACACGTTTCCGAGTATTTACCAAAAAGGCATTTACTCCGGGAAATACACGGAGTTGTTTGCAAATATGCAGCTACTGACGGAAGTGATTTTCGTAGAACCGAAATTATAAATGAATCCATGTTTTACAGCATTTCGATTCTCGATATCAAAGAAATGGAAGCACTTTGTAGAGTCCCCAGTATGGTTATTAATGGAAATTAAGATTTTCTTTTTTATTTTGACTTTCGGGGCAAGGAATATCTAACGAGTTTAAAAAAGGCAGCTTATGCATATTGATGAGTCAAGTTATAATTTGAATTTATTGTTGACACAGTCTGTTATTTTAGTTAAAAGCTTTGAAAAATTGTTCGTCCTTGGCGCGGGGTTCCTTGTGTCGCTGTGAAGTTATTTTCAACTGCCAGATAACATTTCAGTGGTCTAAAAGTGGTCTTAGTTTACATCGTCCCGGGGAATAGAGTTGAAACAAAGCAATTCCGTCGTAACGTCATTTCCACAATTCTGTCTTCTTTAATCTGATGCAAACTTTCATAATGTCGTCCTCATCCTTTTATCTGCAGTCGCTGTGATTTATTTGTTGGATGCGGGACTCGGAATACAATTAAGTTCACCTGTAGTTGGTCGAGGTATTGTGGTAGTGGAGGATTGTCATTTTGAGGAGCTTAATGTGGGACTGTACATAATTCAATTATTTTACTATCACTTCTTTTATTGTAAGTAATAAATTGTTAAAGTCAAAGTCAGATGAAAATGTATTTTTAATAAGACATATAGAGGCACTTTTGAAAGTCAACAAGAAAACATAATTGAATTGTTTGACCTACTTATATTTCAGGAAATTATATGCTAGTTGGTAACTGTAGCCATAATACAATAGTTGCAGCATAGAGGTATAGAATAATTGTAGCAGGCAACGCCTCATAAACCCCCTGGATTAACAATGGATCCCCTTACTTATTAAAATTTCATTTTAAACAATACCTCTATTACTCGGATGAAATATAAACCACGTCTAAAAATGCCCCCTGTATTTGCTAATGCCGTGTGATATTTCCAGAGCTCTTAATACCGTATTATTTATCCGGGCAGTGCGCCCCGCGGGGTCATATTTTAGTCAAAGTCCGTGACACCCGGCGTAGAAGGGATCGTTTGTAACGGCAGTCGCGGTCATTATCTCATTTCATTTATACTCCACGAACAATGCTATGTAGCTAGACGTCTGAAACAGGCCGTTCTTCGAATGAATATTAATGATCATAGTTCCAAGGTAGTGTAACATGACTCTCATTTGCGAACACTCAGCCGCAACAGAAATGGCGTAGCGACAGAAAATAAAACAAATCTAATTACTATTAAAACTCTTTTGTATAAGGAAAAGACTTTCAAGTATTAACGCAGACAGTCGACCAGCCCGGAGATATTTTTTCATTAATTTGGAGAAGGAAAACTTTTGGGGAAATTAAAATACTCTCAGATCCTGTGGGTGAGTAAGTGCTTAGAGTTGTACGGCAATACGCGATATTATTATAATTTGTTTAAGTTGGAAAGTATCAAAGTCTTCGAATAAATAGTGGCTGGCAGTTTTTGACAAGGGACTAAATAGGCACTTTAAATAGTAAAGTAATTGGGAGTGTACGACAATACTCATTTAATACTCATTTCCCTTCGAGAAGTTGAGAGGATGACGGCCAAGAAATAAATTACGAAGTCAGACCGAGTAATAACGAGTATGTGTGTAGTTGGCAACAAGAAGACTCGTTGACCAAATCCAAAGTAGGTAGACTTATGTGTATCTACCGAGTTATGTGTGGTCGGTGTTTGTGTGCAAATAGCCCGTTTTGTAGGAGCCGTGAAAGCGAGACGTCTCGCCAAGTGGTTCTGTTAAGATTTCCACACGGTTGAAGGGTAGTTAGCTGTAACTACCCACCGCTAGGGACCACCTGCGTTGCAATGAATGCACTCTGCATGCGAGCGCCACAAAATTCCCTCGTGGCCTCGCTGCTTAATTAATGTCTTCATCCGAGCTACCAACACTTTACGTAAATTGTTTCTACTTACGTATCTTGTTCCTTGATGGCATGTGTATAACTATTAGATATAGAACTGGGTGGAACTAAATACAGCTCAGTAACACTAAATCGTACTATCTTAGTAAAATTAACTCCAAAAATCCTGAGCAAAATGAAACGCTTGTTAGCTTTGTGTGGAGCCGGGAGCGCCTAAAAAGATTCCACAAAAGCTAAGCAGATAATTAAAATTAAAAATATACTGCAAAAGTAATTTAAGGCGCTTAATTCTAAAACGAAAACGTACTTTGTTAACAAACACTTGAGCTGCGGAGTGACGTAGGTCGATATAAGTTAAAAGCTTCAGGCGCTTAGGAACGGGCCCTACGAAAGTTTTCGTATTTTCGCTCGACTTGCGCAGTTATGTACGTGTCGGTGTACCTTGCATATTATATTATACACACAGCGACTTTAACAACTGAGACGAATGACGTTATATTTACCAGTTACTTGATAAACTTTTACTTAGTTATTTTTCTTTACAGCCAAGCAGGGAATGAAATTGCTACCCATACTTACTCGAACCGAGATTTTCTTTTTTCTCGGAGGTAAAATGGCATTGACGCCACGAATACGAAGTGTTAATTCCCGTTTAAAAATTCAGGGTAGGTAACACTGTATGAAAAGGTTCCATTATTAATTATATTATGGACGTAGGGACGGTAATCAGTTTGTTAATGACACAGATGAATGTTTTAAGTAAAGGAGCGATATTTTAATCTATTTTATAAAAGGTTAAGAGGTGTTGAATGTTTCCTTTGATGAAAAAAGGTTCTCTTAGCTCCCTAAATTTTCATTATTTTTTAAACTTGACTAAGTTTGATTTTCCATGAGGTTTTCCGAGGCATCTTTAGCAAAGTCTACGTTCCTACCTACTTAAAACAAATCATCTTATTTCGTCTTAAATTTTATTCTGAGTGACCTGACACCTTCAATCTTACAAAAACGGATGAGCCAGATAAAAGAAGAATGATTAGTTATTTTACGAGAGAAACAGTTGTAACCATCGTTTGTGATTTATGGCGAAGTCATGTTTTATTGTTTCAAACAATGTAGTTAATCTTCTATGAAGTCGTAGTGACATTGTGTTTTATAGTAGCTTTACAATTGTACAGGTTCACTAAACTAAACGTTTACGTCCACCGCAATGACGGTCGATTTGCAACGTACCTACAATGTCGCACAAACGATTACGACTAATTGTTAGTGGCTAACAGGTACGCACGTTCTACCGCCGATGTGGGATCATTTGGTATACCAGCTCAGGGTAACAGTTATAACTTACAGCATTTAGGTTCCTATTCAGTTTCAAGAGCAGATAATTTGCACGGGCCTACTGACACGTTAATAGTCGTACGTATAGTAGTTACCTAATATTTGGGTATGAGAATTTTGCACTCAAGAATTTTAATTAAGAATAGCTCATACAAGGGTGCTCCTCTCGTGGTCATAATCAGCCAAAAATGTTCACACTGCTGAGACACAGGCCTCCTCTCAGGGAGAGGGAGTGGGCCATAATCCACCACGCGGATCTAGAGCGGGTTGGTCAAATGTCACATGTCTTAGAATATTTGGTTGTATGACATGCCGGATTCCTCACGACGTTTTCCTGCACCGTTTTGAGACTAGGTTCAACCTACGTCTTACAACTCGTAAGTCGCGGCAGTTACAACTGGGCCACCACTGTTCTAGATTTGACCAGAAGGCCAATTCGCGTAATTTAAAACGTTCAAAATCTAGTCGCAGTGTCATCTCGGCGACAAACGAATGTCAAAAACTTGTCAAAATGTAGGGAAATTTGAGGTATTTTTGACAGATTGAGACTGAGATCAGACTGTGAACGTTCTTAAAATTACGAGAATTGCCCCTCAGATATTAAAAGTACAGAAATACACAATAACATCTATCTAAATAAGAACGTGAAAGAAATTGGTCTGCAATCAAATGGAGATTATTTTTGTCTGAAGTGAAATGTTAAGTGCCATAACAAAATAAAAGGTTCTTAAACAAAATTATGCTTGGAGAGTGTCCGAAATAAGCCAACGAAATGTAACAACAAAGTGGATTTGGAAGAAACAAAGGGACTTTAAGAATAAAACTCTCAGATTAATGACGGAACCTGCTGCTTTGCGATTATCCAGTGATGTTTTGTTATTAATAAATATTACTACGATTTGTTGAAAATGTGGCATGAATGTTTAGAAAAAGCAAACATTGATTGTGCGTTACAAATGAAAACCAATATCATTCAATAGGTGTCTTTATTAATTTTCAATGAAATATCAAAATGGTCATTATTAAATGACACCGAATTTGTTTCATAATATAATATTTTATGATGAAGGCATCATTAGGATTTAATTGAACTAAATGTACGTTCAATTTAACCTAATAGTAATATTATGGCACTGAATCGTGGTCGCTCACAATGGGTCTTGTTTGAAGGCTAAAAATCATCCAAAGGACAATGAAGAGGGCCATGCTTGGAGTCTTCCTACGTGATCGAATCTAAAATGGAGAGATCCGCAGGACACCCAAGGTAACCGACATAGCCTGAAGAATTGTCAAACTTACATAAGTGGCAGTGGGCAGGGCACATTGGTCGTAGAGCAGATGGCCGATGGGTCGAAAGGTTCTGGAGTGGCGGCCGCGTACCAGAAGCCGTAGCTTTGGAAGGCCTCCCACAAGGCGGATGACCTTGTGAAAGCAGCAGGAATTCGCTGGATGCGGGAAGCACAGCTGGCTGAAATGACGATGGTAAATAATTTTAATAGCTCGACTCTTCACGTGATCAGAGGGCTGGCCTATTAATTACGGGAATTGGCCTTCTGGTTGTCTATTGTCACCAGTAGAACATTGCTCCATATTTAGGAAAGATATGCAAAATGCTCTTCTTTCGGGATTAAATTTTGGGGAAGTTCACTGAACGCCTTTATCCCGAGCAAATCCCAAGTATGCTCTATGGGATTGAGCAGGCCACTCTTATAGCGTGATATTGCTATAAGATGTGATGTCGATAAAAATATATAATAAGTTACCGGAAGAAATAAGAAATATAAATAAATATAGCATCTTCATAAATAAATTAAACCTACTTCTACTAAACAAAAGTTACTATAATGTGAATGAATACTTGAATGATAAACTATAATTACAATAAATACAAATTTTAAATATATACACATGCATACACATATTATTATACACCAAGTACAAATATACAAATATACACCAGTAGGATTATTTAACTAAACTAAACAGGACTAAATAAATAAACAATAAGTAAATTACAAAATGCTACCTTAATCAATAAACTGTCTTATATTATGATAAAAATTGTTTATAATAAGATTACCTAAGTAAATATAACTTTATCTAAATGTTAAAGTAATGATTTTAAGAAAATAGCTAACTAATATTAGAGTTATTTATGTTATTGTTATTCACTCCTTAGTTTACGTGCTCAGTTTTCGGCTTTTCATGTAAAATTAATTATGATTATTTTTCTTTTCCTTACCTTTTTGATAATGATAATATATTATTATGATCTCATAAAACTTAAAATAATTTCTAAAATATAAATATTGAAAGTAATTTTTAAAATAGTGACTTTAAAAACTATAAATGTAACGATTTTATAAGAAGTGTTATGTTATTTTTTATATTTTTAAATTTTAATTTTAATTTAAGTTTTAATTTGTATTTTTCAAAGTTTAATTATACCTTAAATGTTGCTGTGCCCTAACAGGGTCCATAACTGTTCTTTTAGCTATAAGCCTTATGTAACACCTGTATACACATTATGGTACGCAATTAAATAAATATGAATATGAATATGAATATGAATATATTGTTCTTGCAGAGCACGTTCATCACCAGCCTGGCTGTGTATGTACGCGCAATAACTTGCATGAACATGAAATCCTGGCCATACTGCTGTCGGCGAGGGATGACAATAGGTTTCAAAATCTCGTCAGACTATTGTTCCGAATTTAAATTGCCAAAACGAGGTCCATTTTTCCACCCAGGCGAATTCCTGGTACGGATAAATGTCCTTCTTGAATCGGGATGAAATCCAAACCACGAATCATCATAAAATCTATTTTATGACGATTCGTGGTTTGGCACACAAACTAGCCCACTGAGTGTCGGTTCTGTGCAAATATGCGTTAACCCAAAATGATCGACACCCTCGATTTAAACGTCAAAGAGTTAATCTTCTCCTGGCACTTTGGTCACTGATGACCACGTGATGCTGAAACTTGAGTCTTCTACCAGCTCGTGAACCGTTGAGCCTCGCAGCATTTTGCTAAAAGCGGATTTGTGTCTGAGTAGTGGGCCCTTATTGTCCCCGGTGACGTTCTGCAACATCTCCTGTACCTAGCTCTGTAACGCGACCATAATCGTTTAATTACAGTTGGCTGCGTGTTAACAACGTTGGCAGTTTCACTTTGACTGCGCCTTGCTTCCAACATTCCTATAGCCCTCAGCATCTCTTCCCGCGTTAAATGACAACGGGACATAACACAACCAGAGTCACAAATTTTACAAGAAAGCAGCGAAAATAATTTTTTTACGGAAAAAAAAAAGCGATCTCGAATCTCTAAAGTTATTATTACATACATTTCAATACGCCGAACGCTGCGGCTAGATGAAGCTATCCCTCCTTATTCTAAAATACTTTTGTATACTAATTAGGTATACCAAAAAAAAAAAGAATCATAAAAAATATAAGTAGTTGGGAATCGAACTTGGGTTTCCGAAGTAGTCGTCGAACCGCTAAGCTATTTGGTTTGTTCAATGTCGACTAGAATAGCCTTTCTTATATTTATGTCATGATTGACTGCTCCATAAAGGTATAGCGCTATGATAATCATTTAAAAGATATATATATACCTATCTGCAATATTGTATATCTTTTTGGCTCGTCTTTAACAATTTGCATTAAACTGCAGAAGAATATGAACATAATGCAATATTGCTCACCCCCCATAGCTTAATGGTTTCAACCACCAACAAGCCAACTTATAAATAGTGTGTGATTCATGATAATTAGACTGTAGCTTAATTAGTAAGCTCGATCTTACGCGAAATGTATCAAATTTTACATAAAAATAGTTTAAATAAATTTGTTGAGATAATTGGACTATTGACCACAAATATTCACATAATTAGCTAAAACTACCGCTGCACTATTAGGACCCATTCTAATTTTTAATTATTTAATTAGGATTTCCAACAACAATGTATGTATAAATAAAGAGAAATATCAGAAGGCCAATTCTCTTAATTAAAAACGTTTAAAATCTAGTCGCAATCTTATCTCTACGACAATCAATGTCAAAAACTTGTCAAAAATGTAGGGAAATTAGAGGTATTTTTGACAGATTCAGAATGAGATCAGATAACGTTTTTAAAATTACGAGAATTGTCCTTCAGGTATTAAGTAGGTGTATAGGTACTCCTTGATTTATAGAATACCACCGCATGCACAATAAAGTGGGCGAATTTTAAACATATCTTCGCTCTTTTAGGAACAAATATTGTTATCTTCCAAGTTTCATATTTATGTATGAGGAAGTTTGAAAGTAGCAACTTTAGCCGAGATTCTACGTGAATCGGTTGTCATGGTACGACATGTGATGCGGAAGAATGAGGGACATGGCGAGAGAAAAGTTTTGAGTATGAATGTGGGCATGGATGGCTACAAGAGCAGGGGAAGTCCAAAAAAACAATGGATGGACTGTGTGGAAAATGATGGTTCGTAAGGGCGAATACTGACATGACGACTGACAGAGAAAGATGTACAGATGTGACTTATGGAAGAAGAATACGTGTTGCGTTGACTCCAAATAAGTAAATACGTCTTGTGTCCTTGGTTTCATGTTTTTATTTACATGTATTCAGTAAGTCATAAACTAAATTATTTTATTTACTTAGTGCTATCATAATATTATGAGGGTTCTGCTTCTAATTTAAGTTTTATACAGACATTACAATCCCTAAAGGACATCTCCTGAGTAAGCTTATCGCTTATTAAGTTATATTGCAATAACATCAGCATCCTAATTATTCCCCTTTAGCAAACATTGCTGTATAAACAGATCCCTAACGCTCGGCTCCTAAGAATTAAATTTGATCTATGTTAGAAACATTATTCAGGAAAAAGCAATAGTCACAAAATGCATTAGTGTGTGTAATGAAAATAAACTGATTCTTTTATTATAAACGCTGCTTAAAGTTAATTAATGATTAGAGACTTTAACCAAAAATGTTTGACGTTTAAACGTCTCTTAACTGTAAGTAACGCTTATAAATAAACCCCTTAATAAATAGTAAATCCGAAACAAAAAAAAGCACTTAAAGATTGATTTTTCTTCCTAGTTTTAGAAAGTATTTGAATATTTAATTGTCAGTACGTAAGGTAAGTTTCACATAACGAACCCCAAAGTCTCGGAAACGTTCGTTATAATTCACGAAGATGTTTTAAAATTCGACAAGTTGTAAGTTACGCGGATACGGAGTTCTTATCTAAAGGGAAATTTTGCTTGAGTCAACTTTTCCCGTGTTGATTTGAAAGATTAATGTCCCTTGTCTTTAAAACTCATGGAGCCTTGTGAAACTTACATAATTTCCTTAGACAGTTTCACTTATTTCTGGGGAAATAGGTGCCTGGAGTTTGATAGAATATTATTTTGATTATTTCATAGTAGGTCGATAACTGTGGAAGAGGGTGACTACAGCTTTATGAATATTTTTTTTGCGTACCTACTTAAAACTCTCCAAAATTGAAATTCAGATGCAAGCTTGCAGATATTAGGATATTATTATGCCTGACTTTTTAAATTACAGCAGCCACATTTTACCCTGTACTAATTAAAAAGTAATAAAGTCGAATATCGGTACTACTGGAGTAAATTACAGGAGGCTTTTATAATAAATTCATTCAGTTTCAGATAGCCGTTATTATCGTAACGAAAGTTGCAGATCAAAGTAAATTTTTATTAATAGTAACTAGGTACCTACTACCTAAATAAATGCATCTATTTATGAAAATCTAAGAAAATTACTTAAGATATAACATTAACTATTTTCGTCTACCTAGTGGTCAGGATAAAGTCCTCATTTTGGTATGGGGGTTTGTATTAATTTTATTTATGAATTAAATTTCATTGAATGAGTATACTTTAAAGATCCATATCTTTATAGTTTAGATACTCATTCAATGAAATTGAAATTTTCCTATTATACATAATTTGATAAATGCTTGACATTCTTAATATAATAATTATGAAATAAGTCCCAATTTCATTAATTTCACTTATTTAAATATTTTGCATCCTAGTTTTAGAATTGTTTTAGAAACTATAAAACTCGATCATCTGTTTCAATTCCTGCAAATTTTTTCGTATTGGGGCTTGTTGTCAACAAGCCCCAGAAACTATCAAATTCGAGTATCCTTGTTACATAACAAAGCCATTTCAAAACAACAACGAAACTATTTTATCCTTCATTAATTAAACAAATAATAATCTAGTGAATATCGGTATGCACGTGGTGTGCATTACTACAGAAAGCTTTCATAAATTAAATTTCAGATAGCCGCCATTAACACGAACCGCGAGAATTAACATCGTTTGGTGTTGTTAATTACAAATTATACTTTTATTTATCTATATCTAGCTTTTGGTGCGGCTTTAAATACCCTGATTACAAGTTATTTATTGGCCGCTGCTTTTTGTGGAACAATTGGGATATGTCCTTTTTAATCTCTCGCTCCTCTCTTAACTCTCACTTTTAACACACCAAAAACACCTGAGGGTCAATTCTCGTAATTAAGAACGTTCAAAACCTAGTCGGAGTCTCGTCTCGGCGACAAACAAATGTCAAAAACTTGTCAAAAAATGTAGGGAAATTAGAGGTATTTTTAACAGATTGAGACTGAGATCAGACTGTGAACGTTCTTAAAATTACGAGAATTGCCCCCCGATGTTTTTGGTGTGTTAAAGGCGTTCATAAAAGTTACTTGAAAAGTTATAAAAGTTAACGTGAATTTATGTGGCCATAATATACTCTGTTTTGACTATAAATTAGAAAAGGTAAGTATATCTAATGGGAAACGGTCCTTAGTTATGGTGAAAAATTATTGGTATGGTTTTAATTGGTTAATTTGTAACTACTACCCGAAATTTATGTTTTATGTGGCAGTGCTACAGGCACCCCTCCAAATTATTGTACAAGGACAATGTTTTAGAATCTGCAGTTGGATGCCAACAAGGTGACCCTCTCGGGCCAGTCATTTTCAGTTCATCCAATTTTACAGAAACTAAATTCAAAATTTAATCTGTGTATTTAGACGATGTTTTGAAAGATCTACAACTCTTCAAAGAGGAATTTCAATCTATTGGCTTGGATCTTAACCCTTTTAAAATGTGAACTTTACCTTTCTGACATTACCGACAGACAATTGACTCTTGATAAATTTAATGGAATAGCCCCACAAATCAAAATTTTAGACAAAAGTTCACTGCACCTCCTATGTTCCCCAATTTTAGAAGATAGTTTTTCTCCTTTCATCGACGAAAAAATTAAAAATTTCAACGACATTTCGGATAGACTCTCTAAAATTAATTTACATTCGGCATTCACCCTGAGTAGATACTGTTGTTTTGGCCCAAATTTTATATATTTTCTACGTTCTTCCCCTTTATGGAAGCAACCACATCTGTTGGACAAAATTGACCATATTATTTGCAGCAAATTAACAACCATTTTAAATGTGACCTTGGACGACCGAGTGTGGCTTCAAGCCACACTACCCATCCGTTTTGGTGGCCTCGGCGTCCGCAAAATTACCAGTATTAGCTTATCGGCGTTCCTGTCCTCTGTCCACAGCACCGAAAAGTTGAACGGGTAAATTTTAGCCCCCTGCCTGGTTGACTCTGAAGTGCCTTGCTTAACCGACGCTACCTATCTGAGTTTTGCTCCGCATCGCTGTCAGTGTGGTGAAGCTGTCGACTGCCTCGGACACCATGGCCTACCCTACATTAGGAGCGCAGGTCGGATAGCTCGGCACACCAGCATTAATGACATCATCCGTCGTGCTCTTGTCACCGCCGAGGTGCCAGCTGTTTTAGAACCCAACGGCCTGGCACGCGACGATGGTAAGATACCAGACGGAATTACCATAATACCCTGGAAGTTAGGCAGACCTTTGGTGTGGGATGTAACATGTGTCGACACCCTTGCGCCATCCCATCTTCCTAGCACGCTGGGCTATGCTGGAGCGGCTGCTGCTGGTGCAGAAAACCTCAAACGGCGAAAATATTCCAACCTAATTGGGAGTTATATGTTCGAGCCGTTTGGGGTTGAAACACTAGAGCCGTGGTCCGAGTGCCCACTGGTTTTTCGAGATATCGCTAAGTGGTTAGTCGACTCTTCACGTGACCAGATGTCTGGCCTGTTTCTTGGCCAAAGAATTAGAATCGCCATACAACGTGGCAATGCTGCCAGCCTTTTGGGCACTGTTCCTGTTGACAGCGATGCGGACGAATTTTTTGATGCCCTATGATTATTTTGCTTATTTTTTCACATGTACATATCATTATTTGAAATGTTAGCTTATATAATATTTGTAACTTGATCTCAATAGTAGAATTCATTATCCTGAATATACTTTTATTGTAGATGGGAGAGGGATAGTCTAGAATTTCCAATATTTTGTAAGCCACATCGGTACGTTCATTTTTAACAATTCGAAGGCTATGAATCAAAGAAAGCTGTGACAAAGGAGCTTTTTAGTAAAGGGATCTTGCAGACAGCAGATTTTACCTGTTTTACTCATTTTGTTATGGAGAACCGTGACAGTGGGATTCTATGATGCGTACGTGCCATGGAATTAAATTATACAGGGTGGCAGGGCCATCGACGCGCAGCCTGTTACCATGGATTCAGTAACAGCGGATTATTCGGGAACCCTCTGCAATGAAAGGTTTTGTCGGGATTATTAAACAAAAAAATGGTTTTCCATACATTTCGACCACGTAGGTCTTGCACTTTTGTAGGAAACAGCAGATTCTTTTTAACAACCGACGTCCAGAATCATGTACTTACTGAATCCATTGTGACAGGTAGCGCGTCTGCCACCCCGTACATATCTTTAAATTATACAGCGTGGCGCTTTAATGGCGACATTAATTTAACACACGTATACGGTTTCGCGTCTTAGTTGTATGAATATATTTTAATTCAATTAAACATTAATATTTATTTATTTATTAACACTTTTTGTAAAATAGCATTTTAGAGCAACCTGACTTAAAGAACTGTAGCGCAGGGGTCATTTGCCGGGGTCACGGATCATAACATCGCATCAATGTAATTAAAACAAATAACGTGCAAATAGAAGGCGAATTGAAGGAAAGAGAGAGAGCCTTATGGCGGCGAGCGGCGCAGGTGGAAGTTTTCAAGTTAGTTTTTTTTTATGTTGTTATAACTTTTAAGATTACCGACCACTAGCCCTACCCGTGTGTTAAATTAATGTCGCCATTGTAGCGGCACGTTGTATATTTCTGTTAATTATATATGTAATTAATGAGAAATATTCAAATGACCTCCTATGATGTTCGCTTTTTTAAATAAATGGGCGGTTTTTAAACTTTTTGGGTTTTTCTCAAAGTTGGTTGCAGTTACTTGGTTATGTAGTATTTTAGGACACCAAAATGGAAATTATTTGATGCTCACAAAAAGACTGTAAGTACTTTATTTCCAGTAACATAAATATATATCAAACCAAGCGCATCTATATAAGATACTAGCTTCTGCCCGCGAATTCGTCCGCGTGAAATTTCGGCCCCCAACCCAACGCGTCGCATCCTATCACCCATCCGCTCTATAACTTCGTTTTCTGACTGTTATTCTTTTTGCTCGGCTTCTAAGAATCGTAGCGTGAAGTTAAATAGCATATAGCCTTCCTCAAGAATTGGGCTATCAAACACGACGGTAGTTCCAGAGATAGCGCGTTCAAACAAACAAACCCTTTAGCATTATTATTAGTATATTATAGTGGGATCCATTAATATGTTTAGGAAATGAGAATTACTTGCCTTAAATAACCGTGGGTCCAGCCAGTGTTCATCAGACCCGAATCGAGAGCCTTGAAAACTTGCTTGATTGGATGTGAATTGAAAGGCCTTTGTGCTCCTAACATAAATATAATATCTACAGGCAACACGCAATATGGCTTTATTTAATTCTGGAATAAATCAACAGTACTAACAGAACCTAGATGAAAACTTTTCGGTGCGCAGGTACCTACTATTGTATTTGGTCGTGCTAAAACTTTCCATGAGCTAATTTAGCCAATTGTTGTTGTTCAAAGTGAACATAGCTCTTATGTACATGAAGAGTTGTTGTGTAGTATATCATGAAAAGTCGAATATGAGAGGGGTAATTCTCGTAATTTTAAGATCGTTCACAGTCTGATCTCACTCTCAATCTGTCAAAAATATCTCCATTTTCCTTACAGTTTGACAAGTTTTTGACATTTGTTTTTCGCCGAGATGAGACTGCGACTAGATTTTGAACGTTTTAAATTACGAGAATTGGCCTTCTGAGAACACATTTGTTTTGACATATGGCTTGAGCATAACCAGGGGATATGCATAACGAGCTTATAATGTTCCCACTGCTGGGACACAGGCCTCTTCTCTGTGAGAGGGAGTGGGTCGTAATCCACCACGTGGGCCCAGTGCGGGTTGGTAGATGACACATGTCTTCGAATTTTTAGTTCTAAGACATGCCTGTTTACTCACGATGGAAAGTGTGAAGGAAAACCCTTCACCGTTTTGAGAGCAGTGGTGATGAAATAATTTACACAAAATAAAGCGCCTGTCTGGGGTCGAACCTACGACCTAAAACTCGTAAGTTGCGGCCGTTACCACTGGGCCACCACTGCTCTCGGGGATATATAATAGTAATTAATACCATTAGGAATGTAACAAAAATATTTCGAATGCATGTCCCTACCCCAAGTCGTAAACATATATGGCAGCTGGTGATACAGTGCAAAATGTATATAATGTAAAATATTACCGCACGACATTTTTATTACAGGTGCTTCACCCTCTGCCCCAAGATCTTTGACAAAGACCTCTCATACTGTCCTACCGGCCTACTGGCTTAATTTAATGTTAATGTATGAGACGAAGAGCGGACGTAGGTATAAAGCTATAAAATAAATGGGTCAGACAGACTTTTGGAGGGGACGAAGGAAAACAGTTCCGTAGCAAAAACCAAAATGTAATTCTTCGCGTCGATTCTTATCTGGCGCTGTTACATCTTTTTCTCCTTTATAAATGAGCTTTTTGCGTGTATTTTTGAAAACGTGTCGACTAGGATAAGCCTTTGGACATTCAATTTCATTTGAAAATTATACGTCTGGTATATTTTTTCAAACAACATCCTTTTCTATGTGTTCAATTGTCGTGAACTCAGTGTTGGTGAATGTTTTCTCCGCCGGAAATTTCCCTTTATCGTGTTTCCCGGTACCGTGGATGTATTTATACAAAGAAATCCCACACTCATAAGCGTCCAGTTTCATAAGAAATGACCTGAGGGAAATACCGATATTTTTTTGCGGTCGCCGGGAGCAAACTACGGCCCACGGCCAAACGCCAAGTTGACCCCTTACGCCCGTCGGATCATCAGTTTAGATATCAGACCAATTTTGGCGTAATCCCTATTCGATTAAGAATCGGTAGGCTATCTATTATAATCTAATGCTACATGCGGATTGTTCTAAACCCCGGCGCAGCCATAATTAATTGAGTTGAATCAGTGCAACAATGCCCAAGTTGGTAGTTGATTGCTCACAACTTCCAGTAACAAGCAAGTACTAGTGGACCACAATTTCCTTGAAACAAGTTTCTAGTATAAACCTACCAGTATATGTAACAGAATATCTATAACAGATATTAACGGAACTTATTTCCCCTGACAATTTAAAAGGTATAATATTTATGAGACCGACATACCTCCAATTGATAAAGTATTTAGATTAATAAGATTAACTTTCTTGTACGAAAAAGTGAACAAAGAGAAAATGGAAATAAGTGAAATACTTAAATATTTTTCTGGACTCATCTTTTCCTTGAGAAGCAAATTTTGCCATTGAACCAAAAATGTTTCGTCCTTTGATCTTAAATCGGGAAGGATTTTGAGTTATTGTTAACGTAACGTGAAATAAATTGTTGTTTTTTTTTTGCAAGTAACCCTAATTGGATATTTCTTAAAGTAATAGTGAATTACTTGGCTCAATTTTTCACCTATTTATAAATCTGAACTAAACGTTGTGACATCAAGTCGCCCGTCAACCGTTCGCTTAATGTCACATAGCAAAGTTTTTCGCCAGAAATAATTGTAATCATCCATTATACTTTGTCAGTTTCTGTCGATCCTGATCCGTTATTATAATAAAAGCCATCAATCCTAGACTTTTTTCTGCAAGACAAATAATAAGTATAAGCCTCTTGTTTCATTAGGCGGAAAAATACAATAGCTATTACGGATATGTCCTGGAGAATTAAAAGGCCACTTAAATGACTAAAGCTCTTATTAAAATTGGTCCTAAAAATTGAAATCATAAGCATAATAATATAGTAGCAACAAAAGAACTGAGCACAATTGTTTGCTTGTACGAGATTTGACGAAATTTTCTCTTCATGTTACACTCAAACGATATGACATAGGTAAAGTGGAAAAAGATGTCAGGTGTACTAAAAACCTAAAAGATCCCTGCGCCCCTTTTCACATCCCTAATCACACGTAATGTGGCATCAATCTATTGAAATGTAGGATAATAAAATCTCGGTGTAATAAAAGTTTTTCTAGTGCCTGCATAAGTCTACGTTTAGGCTTGGGCGCCGTATTCAACTCGCACCATAAGCCGAACTTGATTGGACGATTTCGAATGCATCGAACTGAGTTTTCACTTCGTCTCGTAGTACTTGGAGTCTGGAAATTTCCAGAATTCTATTTCCAATCCGTTCAGCAGCGCATTTGGGAACTTACTGGGATTTTACCACATAATATTTGCTATTGTCAGTTTGGGTAAAAACGCTTTTCGTGTTTTTGTGACAAACGATAGTTTGCAGCCCGTTAGCTTCTACGTAGGTATACAAATTATAGTAGTCCACAATGATTCATGTACAAGTTGCTTTTATTATGAAATATGATTGAAGTTAGCAGTCTAATTTTGATGTTGTTTTTAATATGAATTCGATTAGTAAGAATCCCGACTTCTACCGAGCAATTTAAGAAATGCTCTTTCCTACTTATATTTTTATTACTTATAGAATAGTTGCTGAAAAAAAACAGAGCAAAAACCTTGTTATCACTGTAATTGTTGCGGAATTAAGAATAAAAAAGCCATTCTCAGTAAATTTAGGTACAAAAGTATACATATGTAGGTAAAAGAATGCCAGTGTTTTTTAATTAAGCTACCAGAATAATACTAAGAGAACTACATCGCTCTGTTTAACAAACGTAAAAAGAAGGAATCAAGACATAAATATCTAGCTCCGTTCCAAGTCCAACTACATATGTCGGCCCCCGGAATCTAATCATCAGCCGTCGAACCCTTTCCCTACTACGTGGGGTCAGTTTTCACTCGATTCGAGTCGGAATTTAATCTCTTTAAAATATGATGTGGATTCAGCGGCTACGTGAAATCATACTACGGCCATCAGGTCATAATCTTCGAGATTAAGACCCGTCTATATCATTCTACTTATCAGAGCAATTTTGCTTTAGAGCGGCCGTTATGAGCGGTATCAAAATAATTGTTTTTATGGTTATGGCTCTAAAAGGACACAGAGAATAGGCGGGGGTATGGATGTAATTGTTTTAATTATATTTTATGTGCTCTCATAGTCACTTATTATGGTTTGGACACAGGTTTGGATGACTTTATAGTGTGTTTCTAAAAGTAGTTCTTGTTGTTTGATGTCTTTATGAATTGCTAAGTTAAATTGGGATATAATCCTGCTGATTCTTCGTAGACAGATATATTTTATACGTATCTATGTAGTTTGTGTCTGTGATGGAGGTTTCTATCATTAGGCTCGGCTCTGATCAAGCAGAGGTGCGATAAGTGTATGTCAACAGGGATTAAGAGGGGCGATTAATTGCTGCCTTTGCTCTTCGCAGGAAATACTTGTATTTATGTGTTCTTTGCTAAGGTAGAATGTTTTATTTTAATGTTATTTATTAAGTGGCAAAAAATAGGAGGCCTACTTTAAAAAAAAATAGTGGTAAGTTGTAAATCATAAAATAATCGTATGAAAAAAATATATTAAACAATTTTGCACGAGAAAGGAACAACGCATGAGCATACTTTGTATTTCAGACAGTATACTTACAACCACAAATACCGCTCCTTCATTATTTGAGCTTCCCAAGCCAGCTGAAGTTACAAGTCATGTTTTGTAGTTTTCATGTAAAGTAATGTTCTGGAATATTTTGTGCTGAAATATGTTTCTCACTAATAATCTTGCTTGGTGTTACAAATATTTTCGAACAGTGTTTAAGATTTCGAGCGCACTAGTAATAACACGCTTTGTTAATCATAGACAGAAGTTTTGTTTTGCGTCCAAAATAGGTTTTAGTAGACTGTGGCGCAAACCGCACTCGATGTGAAATCATTGTTGTTATCACATAGCTTGACTAATGCCACGGGTTACACTATGCTAGTTATTCAACCTAGGATAGCAAGATTGTGCTAGCAAGCTATTATAATCCGGCCGTCGAGAGAATGCGTTCTTGACACCTGTCAGTTTCATACAAACGAATACGTGTTTTGCGAATATGATCTTTATTAGTTACTGGAATTGTTGCACTGGCAGGTGTCAGGAACGCATTCTTTCGACGGCCGAAGTGTAACTCAATCTATCTAGCAAGTTAGTCACTCTGGCCCGATGGATAGAGAAAGAGAAAGAGAAAAAAAGAGAGGGAAGTGGGGAGTGGGAAAGAGAGTATCTTAGTGTGATAGATTAATATGATGTGGGTCTATTTTAGACCTACTGATGCTCCCCAAACTGATTTCACTATTCCAGCATGTGAGCTGCCGCATATGGCCGGCGAATCTAGTATCCAATCGGATCATTTAACTCTACGGACTAACTCACTACAATTATATTGGCTTAAAGTTTTCTAGCATCGACGGCTCTAACATGGTCTAAGTGTGAATCCAAAATGATAAGCCAGTATATTACTTATTGACAGGCCTACACTGTAATTTGAAAAAAATTGCAAAAAAAAAAAAAAATTAAAGAGTAACTGTGGTGTTTTTTGCCTGCACTTCTCCATAGAAAACTACCAATTGGAAACGTGCACTTAGCTTCTGACGTTTCACAAGGGTTATGTGAAATAAAATATTTTGATTACCAGTCTGCTAGTCTTGTTTCAAAAACTAGCCTTGTGTAACGGGTTACACAAGGCTAGTTTATAAGCAACGCAACGTGCAATAAGCAACAAGCAAGTGCAAAAGTTAACTTTTGATTAGCGACTGTTTAACCAAACATTTTTGACGTTTAAACGTCTCTTAACTTTAAGCAACGTTTATAAATAAAGGGGTAGTCTGAGCACAAACACCTCACTGAACTTAATGGGTATTGCAGCAGACTAGCTTTCTATTTAACCCTCAGGGGATGTTTCTATACATATTAGGATCAGTAGCTGTTTAGTGGCCGAGCAACTTACATTGTTAGTTTTCTCTAGAGACTTATATGCCTACTATCTTGGTTTGTGAAAATGGATATAAATGATGGAATGGATGGAAGCTAACTTTTTTATTGTCACTAGCTTGCAAACCTGCCGTTGCATTGGCGATAATCTATTTTCAATACTAATAATAAAGCTACAGAGCTTGTTTGCTTTTTTGTTTGTTTGTTTAAACGCGATAATCTGTGGAACTTCTGGTTGGATTTGAAAAATTATTTTTGTATTTGATAGCCCAATTCTTGAGGAAGGCTATAGGCTATTTAGCATCACACTAGGACCCTTAGGAGCCGAGTAAAAAGAAAAAAGTTAGAAAGAACGCTAAGCGAAAACGAAGTAAGTATTATCGCGGGCAGGCGGTGTGATACGACGGGGACAAGAAAGGTCGGTAAGGTCGGGGGAACAAGAAATTTCACGAGGACAAAGTTGCGGGCAGAAGCTAGTAACGTATATGGCTTTGCAGTATGAAACATTTTTGTCTACCCAATATATACACTTTTAAGCGATATTTTTATAATTTTAACCGATTGTAGTTCATAGTGTGTCCTCTAAAAGGTTCGCAATTTCCCTTTCCAAAGGATCGAGAGGTTTCTATTATGTGGGTACATAAAGTGGCCGGAAATGTAAAGATAATAATATTACAAGCTCTCACTATGCTAAGTACGCGATTGACGACATATTCACGAGAACTATTTTTATGAAAACTAATGGATGGATAGATTCACATAGGCGTGCACTAGTAGGTCAGATAAATCTAGCAATTTAGGTCATAGGTTGGCATTGTGGGTACTTAGAATTCGAGAGTGTTGGCGTAATCCGTATTGTATGTAGCGACTAGTAATACTGACATAATAAAGTCCAAGTGATTCCTTAATAAGACGGCTGGGCAAACATCTTTGTCTTTTATTCTTATTAAAATTTGGAAATTCTTGACATTACGTCTCGTCGTGTTTTTCCGGACAGTCTAGTTCGCGTCTTCTTGTTGAAAGGTTGAACTATCCCTTACTGTTTTGATTGAGCAGCAGAGTGTAATTTAATAAATCCTCCAGACCGAATTTCTGCCATGGCGAATAATCTCAGCAGGGACTATGCATCGGTGCGGAAGATATTATAGTGAGCAGACACAAGTGCACTCTCTCTTCCTTCATTCTCACTGTCCGACGGTTCGGCAGTCCGACACAACCGGAGAAAGATCAGGTGCACGAATAATGGCTAACGTGCTTTGCGAGGCACGGGGGTATCACACCGCCAATTTTCAAATACCGGCTGTAAAAAAAAAATACTAATGGAATAACCCTACGCCCGACCCGGAAATCTAACTCAGAACCCCACGCTCAGCAGTCGCGCTTGCGACCACGAGACCAACGGGGTAGTTAGAGTGTAATTATAATGTAGTCGAAGGGAAATAAACGGATAACCCGTAATCATATCGTTTGTGGAACTTGCAATGGGTAAGTAGGTATGTTTACTAACAAAAACACTGGTCCAAAAAAAAAAGTTAAAAAAGTTTGTAAAAACATGAGTATTTTCACTAACTAGATAATAAATAATGCGATGAAAAACGACAAGTACGGAAATCTCTAAAAACAGTCATAAATTCAAATCAAAATTCGATCAGACAAAAACGTTAAAATGTTCGCATATGATGCGGTTTTTATAGTTTTGTGGTAAAATTCGTATTCCGGCTGTTACCAAAAGAGATAGCTGGGTTTAATAGCAGAAGGACAATTCTCGTAATTAAAAACGTTCAAAATCTAGTCGCAATCTCATCTCAGCGACAATCAATGTCAAAAACTTGCGACAAACAAATGTCAAAAATGTAGGGAAATTAGAGGTATTTTTGACAGATTGAGACAGAGATCAGACTGCGAAAGTTCTTAAAATTACGGGAATTGCCCGTCAGATCTTTCTAGGAATTTTGATATTGAATTACGGATATCCAACGTACCATGAGATGTTTATATTGGATGTAAGGTTGCATTTCATTTGAGGGTAATATGGCGTACAATCGTGAAGTGTTTCAGGAAATTTAGTACCGGAGATTGTCCACAGAATATTAATTTGAATAGAGCTTGTAACGACTGCTTTGAACATTCAAATATTGTATAATTGCACATCACATGGGTTCTGAGAGAATGTTGGTTCTGAGTAAAGTATTTTAAGATAGTAAATGTATACATAGGTAGGTACTTGTTTATTTTCACCCTTGCCAAAAACTTTTGATAAATTGCAGTATTTACAACTTCTTGCAATACTTTATGATCAATGTGTTTTTCAGTTTTTCCTGGAAGATTTTTATTATAATAAATTCCCCCATAATGTATATTTCATAAACGGAAACCTTAAAGATCGCCTAGTGAACCATGACGCCTAGATTGCTCAAATATTGAGCAATATATATTATATATATTATATTAGAGCAATCTAGGTTTTACCGATTATTTTATGTGACACGCGGGTCTAAGCTATTAGCGTCTTCAGTCGATAGGCTGAACGAATGACAGGGCCACCTATTTCATTTTTTATCGAATGGTAAAATGTGAAAAGCAATTGATGTTGGTAGATCTCGTAGATTCTATTTCAAGACATACCGAATGATTTTCCGGATAAGAAAGTTCAGGAGCATAGATATAAAGAATTTCAGAAGAGATATAGAAATTTGAAAAATACCAAAATAATGCTAATGTTTTAAAATAAATATAAAAAGGTTTCTTCTATCGATTTAAATAATAATATCCCAAACAAATGATCTTACAAAAGAAAAAGGAACACCCACACACGACGATGAATTCTGAAAAGTAAGTGTAATGCATTGAAAACGGCGATGTGACGTCCCTGTCTTCCCGTTCAGCATGAATTATCGGCGCAGCGTGTATCGAGATTCATTCATCCAACCACGATGACTGGTACTTGAATAATCTTTGTTCTTTTGTTTACACCGCGAGACCGTTCACCGTGAACGTTTGTCGCCACGCTGTCGGCTAAATGGACGAAATTCGATATTTTGCGTGACGTACACACAATTCTCTTTCCCCAATACATTTTGTTTGCTGAAACAATAGTTAAGTACAGTATTGTGCGTGTTAATTTGGATAGTTTAGGATATAATTGCGTTATAATGTGAATGCTTGATTATGAAAGAGGTGTTGTGATGTTGTCATTTAATAGGGAAATACGTGGAGGAGATAGAAGTAATAATAGAGGTTATTTGTAGCGAATACATTTTAGGTTGTATTTTAAACTATCACAGAAAAAAGAGGGGCTCGTCGTCGTACGTGTTGATCGATCAGGTTGAGCTACGCTTGCCGCGGTCGGTGACAGTGGTCATCTATACATAACGAGAGATTTCCGTGCCTCGGAAAGCACGTTAAGCCGTTCGGGTGGGTGTGACGGGTCGTCCGAAGCCCGAAAATCTGACAACCAGTCTGACAGTCTTACCAAGGGTATCGTATTGCTCAGTAACTGGGCTGTGGAGGTCAGATAGGCAGCCGCTCTATGTAAAATACTGGTATCCAGCTGCCGACCCCAACATAGTTGGGAAAAGGATAGACAGTTGACAGAAAAATGTTTTAAAGTATATCGAATAATCTACGATGATAAATACGGTATGTATGTAGGGTATAGTAAGTTTATATTTGTATGTTTGGTACATGTTTAGCTCAAGCAATAAGTTATACACCATACGGTAGCCTTAAATTCTGAAGTAGGTACACGTCTTGTTGATCTGGAACCTAACGTTAAGCAAGTTAACTCATTAATCAAACAACTTGAGTATTGGGTTACTTGTTAGTGCCTATCTATAACTATCTACATACTTACTGAACATATGGATACGAACTACGGAGCAACTTCAAATTTAGTGGGCCAATGTGTACTCCTACTGCCTACAAATTGGAGTATGTGAATATATTTATGTAGGCGGATTAGGCACAACACTAAAAGGCTAAATACGTTTATTTCTTTCTTTTAAATTATTGCTACGTAAAAAAAATCCAGAGCAGGTTACAAATAAGATAAAAAATGGAAAAACTGGAACTTTTTCGCGCAATATTTTCGGACCGGTAATTTCTCTCAGAGGAATGCCATAAATCAGAACAGAGTAAGCTCCTGATAAAATCGATACCCCAAGTCGAAAAGGATTCGCGAGTAAAATATCGAGTAACGAGAAAGTATTTCCGAACATAAATATCTCCGCCGTGATTTGTGTCGTTTAGCATTCGATCATTACTACAACACTAGATATATCGTGGTACCTGTATTTGTCTGTTTGTGCAGGTACTAAAATAAACTGCCATACTTCTTTGATATTAAAATCAAATAGGAGTTTTCGATGGATTTAAATTTAATAAAATGGAATAGTGAGTTTTGCGATGTAGCTGACAGCGAGCAGACCGATGACGGCTGAGATGTCTGGAGGTCCCAATTTCAATTTTAATTTAGTATCGGAGTTACCTCTAAGTTGGTTGTTTTTTTCCAGTCAATGACCAAATTCAATCTTTTAATTTTCTGTTCAGGTTATTTTTCGCCGTAGGAATCGTATGATATATAAAAGTAGACTTAATCCACTACAGTTGTGACAGGTCACTCGTGAGCACACATTTGATTAAATGTAAGATTTATCTGGGTTTCGGGGGATTCAGCTTTTAAGATCAAAAACTGTCACAGTCACACCACGGCAAGCTTACATTGACTACACGAGGACGGAAATATTCTCGGTCACCGGAAAGCTCTACACTTTATCTTTGTCCATAATAAGAATGTCCGGGGACTAATTCGTTTGTCTGCAACTCTAGAACTAATTTAAACTTACAACTAAAACTATCGGGAGAATAAAAGTTTTCTGGAAAATTCGTGGAAGAACTTTAAATTTGGGTCACAGTTGTAGTTTTTTCGTCCCATCACGAAAATGCGACAGACAGGTACATTAAATGTAAACAAATGCAAATAATCCTTTTTTTCCTTATCAAGTAGTTGTGTTCTCATAGCGACAGTGTTAGGGGTGGGAGGGTCGTTGTAATACAAAGATAAAGATACTCGGAGCAATCCCAATAAAGCAAAAGATCAGGGTTGTGTTTCAGGTCAGGGAATGTAAACAATTAAATCCTTGGTGCGAGAGCTTACTCCGGCTGCTACCCGTGTAATCTCTCAAACGAACAGAGACATTGGCCTACGGAGGTTTTCGTTACGTAGCAACTTTTGTGAAGGTTATTTGACTCGCTTTTGTGACTAGCATAACCTAATTATACAGTAAGAAACATGGAGGGTTTTAAGTTTAGGATGTAACAGAAACAGATAAATGAAATCTAGAAACCATTTTTAATTGTGAGGGTAGATTTCACACAATACGACAGTGGAGCACAATTTCCGTATCCCACCTTGGCTACACATTTGCTCGCTCACACTGTTATTTTTCTCACCCGGCTGTTGTGTTTGGCTCAAAAAGATAAGCCCAGCCTATCCTGTATTTTTCCTTCGTTTTCTGATCTGAACGTAGATAGA
Source organism: Apamea monoglypha (assembly GCA_911387795.2). Lineage (NCBI taxonomy): Eukaryota > Metazoa > Arthropoda > Insecta > Lepidoptera > Noctuidae > Apamea > Apamea monoglypha. The sequence continues at coordinate 12,120,779 of OU426918.1, forward strand.
AGTCCTCTTTAATGTTATTCCACTTTTATTACTAGGGTCCGATTTCGCCTGAAGTCATGTTTGCCATTTCCATTTTCCCCGTTCGAAAACTGACGGAAACTATGTTCAAAGCGTACGGCATTAGTCCCGTCAGACGGCTCTACATCTCGTCTCCTCGACGGCTGAAGAGGGTCAATTGTTAAAGGATCACCTGTTTGGCTTAAAGCGTGATAGTTCTTGATTTATAGCCGATTTTCGGATATACGATGACAAATGATTTGGGTGAAATTGCTTTTTCGGGTTATACCTACATTTTTAATTTTTACATAGTCAAATTGTAATTTTTCATGATCGTTTTCACATTTGCCTCATTAAATATACGTTTTCAACAACAAAATTACCCCTGTGCCTGTTTGCTTGGTAGATATTGTTTATTTATAAAGGGTAGAACAAAAGCTATCGTTCCCATGCGTCATATTAAAAAGCGATTTGCGAGATATTCCAAGAGTGCAAAAAATTCGGAGCAAATCTGAGGAGTGAAACTTTTTATCGTCACGTTAATAGGAATGCGAAGTTGGGAACCATGTACTGACACGGTACTTTTCAAACTTCGTAATGCTGAGAATGTGTTTTTCTCAGCCTTCCCATTTTTTCCTGAATCAAATATCATCTTATTCAACAAAAACTGGGTCTTGTAGTCATTAGGACGCAATACCTAAGCAAGAAAAGGTTTCTTGTAACCTACATAATATCCCTCCTATAAAAAGAGATAGTTACCAACTAATCGTTGTAATTATTATTATTAGCCAGCAGATACACGTAATGCTAATGACTGGTATTACAGAAACAAACTTTACCTAGGCTGGTACCCCAGGGGGTTCACGGAAATCTATCGGGTTACTGCTCGTAGAGAGATCTTCTTTATGGCCATAAGAATATACCTACAAGCATCTATATAAAGCTAATTATATATATCGTTTTTCAAATAATGTGATGTACCTAACCTACTTATAATTAGTTTAGGAATATCCTCATGACCGACTATTTGAAATATTGCATTCGCTTTCTTAATGAAAATGTAGCTTTAAACTTGAAACAAGATTTTCTTGACGAATAATATTTTGGTGTTACGGTTTATACAGGTACGTGAACCTGCATTTAAGCACACCGTAGCACTAAAGTTAGTCCAACGAACTCCATAAACACCCAGTGTGCTATTTTTACATTCTTCCAGCTCAGGGTCAGGGTAAACATTGCATGTAGGTATCTGCATCCATAGCAAGAACAAGTCTAGTTCATCCAGTTCATTGAGTTAGCCACTCCATTCGACCATGGTTTGACGGGATTCTAGTTTAACGGAGTGTCTGCCATTTGTGTTTAACAAACCCTTGGGAAAGTTAGCTTTTCGCAGTTTCATGTTACTCGTGTATTTTCTTGTATCCCGGTAAATGGTTTTAGTTTCATCCCTGTAACATGTAACATCTCTTTCAATTCGGAATTTACGGATAATTCAATACACGAATCATTCTGTCTACGTAGTAAAAGGTTTCCAGATAATATTTTTGAATATTCTGTTTCATACAATAATAATAATATTATTTTTATCATATTAACTTCGCATCGCTTTTAAATAAAGCATGAACATTTGCCTTACCCGATATCAAATGAAAATGACAATTAAATTGCAATGAATATAATTTTAGCAGCGATGAGTGACTAATTTGCATTTAAAACCGATGCCAATAAATTCGGGAAGAGCGAGAGATGTGACCGGTACTGTGTTATTAATTAACATCGGGATAAAAATGGCTGCCATAAAAGAAGGAAAGCACAATTATACAGAAGTTGATAAATGCGAGTATAAATGATGTTAATTAATGTTCGGACTAAAATTACAGTATATATTAACATTTTTACTATGTGTTAAAAGTACCGAATATTATAGTTAAAGGTAGAAATTTAATGTAGCAATGACAAATGAGTACTATTATGTATTGTTTCTCCCTGAAAATCTATTTTCACCGACGGCCGCAGGCTTAGCTACCATCTGTACAAACAGCCGTCTTCACTCGCAACAAAAACCGTTACTTTCCCGTGGCCTTCACAAAACTGTATTATTTGTCCAATAGCCACAATCAGCGAATGTTTACTTGTACCTGCGAGAAAAACGTTTGCCCGTAGCGTACAGAGCGGTGAGAAAACAAACATGGAATTAATTCCAACATGTTGACTACGCTACGCTGTTATACTGTATCGTTTACACGTGCGGTGTACACAATAGACTAGGTGTACACAACTAATGAAGAATAAATCTTATCTTAACATATGACTAGTTCTTGCTTGCTAAGTTTCTTTAAAAGTTCTGAAATGTGTAAGCATAATCAGCCACTGTACCACTGCTGGGACACAGGCCTCTTCTCAGTGAGAGGGAGTGGGCCGTAATCCACCATGCGAGCCCCTTGCGGGTTGGTAGATGTCACATGTTTTAGATTTTTTGGTTCTAGGACATGCCGGTTTCCTCGCGATGTTTTCGTTCACCGTTTTGAGAGCAGTGGTGATGAAATTATTTACACAAAATAAAGCTCCTGTCCGGTTTGAACCTACGACCTACAACTCGTAAGTCGAGGCCGTTCGTGAAATGTGTACCGAATACTAATTCTTCAAGCCCTAGAACTTCTACCTAAAACCCTCTTGGTGCCAACGGCAAGTTCATTTTTCTAATGATTTGTAAGAAGAGGCGCCTGTGTTTTGGTCTTGAAAATGTTCTAGACCGTGTTTTTAATCTGATTAAATGGCGAGGTGATCTTTTAAACTTAGATGACACATTGTTTATCTGATGCCATCTGCAATGTGTAGCTGAATTAATGCATAATATGAAATTAGTTTGTTCAAAATCGTTTACTGAATCGATTTCTGTTATTTTTAATATATATACTTAAGTAGGTATTTTATCCCCAAAAATAGTTATAACTACGTAAATTACAATCATAATTCCACTGTACAGTCAAAACAAAACAAAATGGACGAAATACCTACTACGCTCGAAGTACTTACATACTAGACCCTTACACGCGTGTCACTGTGTGCGTGCGTAGATTTATGTGATAACGATCTTCGCCCACAATCGGTATAAATAATTTAATTAATAAACGAAGTTTCAAACATAATAGTAGAAAATCAGTGTATGTGTTATGAGTATAACATAACATTCTAATTGGGATGTTTGGTGGTGTGAACAAAAGTTTTCTTTGCTTAGGATAGCAATCTATCAGTGTGCTAATATGAATATTTGTGCTCTCTGCACCTTGATCTGCACGTGTCGCCATGCCGTAGTGGGTACAAATGGAAGTGTCAATATCAGAATCCTATTTAACCCGGAAGGTAAAATTTCGTGATGATACATGTGGGCCTCCAATATTTTTATCATTCGATAACACCCGGCAGAGAACCCAAAGGTATTCCATTTATCGGAGTCCGTTCGCCGATCAAAAAGGAATTCGCTTTGTATATACCGTTGATATTTTAACTATTCATTGATTCAACGGTTTCAAATGTAAAAGAGATTTATATCAAAAAGGATTTCAATTATTCTACATGTGTAACAGATATTTGAAAATTCAAAAGATAAGTTACAAATAAAAGATTAAAGAGAAAGACATTTTACAGTGTTACACACTCTTCTAACCACTGCGCAATCATAAATCTAATTAAATGACGCGTTTCACAACTTGCTCTGTGCAGTATACAACAAAATATTCCATGCAACCTAATCACATTTAAAGCTTTAATCTACCACTCCTCGAGAGACGTGAGGAAACGCTATCATTTAGCTTAAGTACTGGTAAAGGCGGCTCGTGTCGTGCGAAATATAATTAATATTATAATTCTGCGTAGGTTTCAGAAATACGATACTGCCACGGTCATTAATTTGAGCTGATGGTATTATATTTTATTTGTCAATTAATGAAGGGTGTTTTATATGTCGATTTAATATGTGGCGTAAAATAAAATTCCATCACCGTCACAGGCGCCTCACTTGACATAAATCATGTTTCAATGGGACGCACTCGGCTCGGATTTGTTTGCTTTAGTGCTGTTAATTTGGTGGTATTCTCTGGTACGATCATTAGCAATGACAACGGTATTAATTACATGCTTTGTTTTCGATTGAAGCGGGTTTGCGACAGCGACAGAATCGATTTTAGCGCAAGACGCTAAAACATTGGTTGAAATGTTCGGCAAATTGATGTTACATAGTTTCATTAATTTGTTGAAAATGCCGCTTGGATTGTATATATATAATGTTTTTAGAGATTGCAGAACGAGCATGTTAAGCTCATGCATAAATCATGTTGCCAGGTGCTGAACTATTTCCACTAGGCATACTACGAGTATAATTACTCCACTTAGCGTAGAGATGCAAAATTCATATTCCGTGCTATAAAGTAAGTAAGTTAGGAAGTAAATGTGAAGTACAATGACACTACCCTTTCTTTTTTTTTTCTGGTGGGAAATCATCAAATGACCCCTCCCGCTCTGGGTGGAGCGGAAGGGAGTGTCAGACTCTTACTGACTAAAACCCACCCATGTTCCTTCCTTCGCCCTTTATGTTCCGGGGTAGCGGTAACCCTTTCGGACAATCCCGCTGATGATACTACCTTAAAGGAAGTTAGTTTCATTAGTTCAAGTTTACATGTTATAATGATACACGAGGTCGGCAGCTGGTAATAACAGCTACTTCGATATTTAAGTTACCTATATGTCAACGCCCCTAGGATTACCTAGGGACATAACCTATTAAGGTTCGGGACCATTTGCGTCATCCAGATACTAAAGAGCACAATTTAAGATCCTATGATTCCCAATATTATTGAGTCGGCCCCATTTACTGTAATAATGTCGCTTAAAAATTTATGGACCATGTAATTTTGTTTTGGGGCCTATCTCTTCCATGTCCATATATAAATGTAAAACGTTTTTACGTACCTATGTACATAATACTGTCATACTGTCGAGGAAAAATGAGTTAGCGACTTTCTTTATTGGAAGTTAAACTAAATAAACCAATAATATTTATACATTTTTCAATATTAATACGTAATGCTAGAAAATTCTCTAGAAAAAGCGAAGTGTTATTTTACGTAACCATGTCAACTCGCTTGACTGACGACGGGTAAACTTCGAGGAGTGCCCCAAAGGAAATACCTATTCGTCAAAATATTTACGAAGCCAACAGACGTGAACATCGGAAACCTTGTTTATCTATCTAACTGATATATCCATGAATTTTTTATTCGTTTTGGAAAACTTCTTTTGTTTCATCCAATAATTACCTTACTAATTGAGTTCAGTGCAATTTAGATCAATCATAAAAGTTATGGTTATTTTTTAATTTTTATGAAAAATATCCCTTCAGTCTTCCTCCACTTTTCTCTTGATATATTTGTCCATACTAAACCATCATATCCTTAAATTGCTGACCGTAATATCTAAACTATAAATTACAAGTCTGGACTACAATAAAATAGGCTCACTGTCATGCGTCACTCGTATTGTATCTAGGCGATGAAAAAGGAATATCGTGAAAAGGTTGGAAATGAGTGCGTTGCCGCTCTCGGTCGGGAAGTAACAATTTTTGACCAACATATTTCACTCGTCCCCTTTCTGTACAAGTTTAAACGAAGTCATTCTATGCCACCAGGGATTACGAACATTTTTAAAATGAAATTTGTTAAACTTCGCTAGATCGTGAAAGTTAATTTGGCTGTCCTGTAAGAAAAAAAAATATACGGAAGTAGATGGATACTGTACGTAGGCACGTGTAGCAATAAAATCACGTTTTTGCTTGTTTTAAGACCGCGCTGCGTCCGTTTTGCATTTTAGTTTTAGTAAAATCCGTTGGTCGTTTTATCGTTTGAAGCTTTACATACAACGTACAACAACGACATATTGTATTCAAAGTTTGATCATCAATCACGCTGAAGATATTCCGTTTTATATTAAATACGAGAGTAGGTCGGTGGAAGGAGAACATTTCCATAAGGTGAAAGTGGTGCGCATAAAATCATGTAGGTTGAAGGTTCTGGCGTTAGTGGTAGTGTCCCTCGAGACAGCGAATGGGAGTCTTCATATACATGTGGAATAGAGAACCCTCCACCCATAATAGTGATTTATTTTGATAGCGGCTACGTTTCTGCCGAATTTCTTCCAGACTTTCGACAGTTCATCTCGTTTTAATTTGAATAAGGAAAGCATCAATTGCATGAGCTACGAAACTTCTACAGCTTTACATCCAAGTAACGTGTTTTATAAAGAAAAAAGTTTGTTACATGCTTTTGATCAAGTTTTTAGTTCGTTATACCTACACCTAGTTTAACTAAAACAAATTCTTATCCAGTTTCGTAGACAAAACGTGTTTACTAAAAGAATAGATAAATGTTTTGGACATTTGAGTGGGATGCAGAGCCTATAATGTTTCCCGTGGGGCTATAAACTGACGGGTTCACAGCCATGATAAACTCGAGATTGCTTTGAAAACGTGACACGATTTATTTGACGGCTGAGAGAAGGCTAAGCAACTGGGGACAAATGCATTTGTTTCAAGTTCAAATAAGTGGTAGCTATCTCGGTAAACATCGTGACTCCCCATGCTCTATTAACGTCGTCGGATCAGAGGGGCAATTCTTGTGATTTAAGAACGTTACAGTCTGAGGGGCAATTCTCGTAATTTTAAGAACGTTCACAGTCTGATCTCAGTCTCAATCTGTTAAAAATTACTTCTAATTTCCCTACATTTTGACAAGTTTTTGACATTTGTTTGTCGCCGATATGAGACTGCGACTAGATTTTGAACGTTTTAAATTACGAGAATTGGCCTTCTGATCTCAGTCTCAATCTGTCAAAAATACCTGTGAAACCTCTACATTTTTGACATTGCTTGTTGAGAGAGATTGTGAGATTTTTGAGATTGCGACTAGATTTTGAACGTTTTTAACTATGGGAATTGGTCTTATGTAGGTGCCTTATGGGAGAACAGCTCAATGTTGTGAATATGAATTAAATTCAAGCGATTTTGAATTAAAATTATTAACCACATAACATTAATTGTCCGTATTTATGCAAAATGGAACCACTCGACAAATTTCATTTTTTACTTTTTTTGAAGAATACTTATGTAAAAGTGGTCTAAATTCTTATACAAAATAGAACCACATGATTTCCCCCTTGGAAACAAGGTATATTAAAAGCAGAACAGAACCAACAGCAATAACAAACGTTACTTGTAAAGCAAAACAAAACCACGGCACAATATGACTCTATTGATCAAACAAATAAACGATAGTACTATCATGTAATTTTATACAAAAAAGATCCACGCATACTTGGTACCGTTATACATTAAACATATTTCTATTATTAACGATTATTTTTAATACACAAAATAAAACCAAATTTCTGTGGTATCGTTATGCGTAAAATAAATTCTTATTATTTAGTTGCTAATATTGTTTTGCAAAAGGGAACCACAAACATTCGGTTCTATCATGTATAAATAAATATTGTTAAACAGTAGAACCACTAGCATGTGATTCCATTATGCTTATTGTTTTGAAACTTATGATCGCTCAAAGGTACAAAAATGACATGATTGATTTCATATTTCTCGTTTTAAACAACGAAATATTTACTTTATTTCATTGATGGTATCACTCAAAGTGCAATAAGTCATTTCAAAGTAAAACGTCAAACGTCATCTGTCAAAATAGGCGACATTCAACGAAATAGTTCGAATGCGTGACGACCGTTTTTTTTCTCTGCAAAGAAAGTTCTGTTGTTTTTGTTTATTTCTTTAGAATTAAGTGTAAAAATGTTACGTAGAGGCAAGCTGTTGGTGAATAAAGCTTTGGACATAAACACCGAAGATACTAATGAAGCCATAACAGGTAAATAGTTTTATTTAATGCATTTTAGTACTTGCTTAATGTATCTGAGAAGTACCAGTACCTGCGCATTATCCACATTTGATTAATTCCGTTTGTGAAGTGATTTTATAAAGATTATTCGACAAGTAGGTATAAGGGCTCTCATATATAACTGCAAAATCGCATAGCAACTGCGGCGTTGTTTCGTGTGCTGATGTATGATGTTATGATTGTAACGATGTGTGTGTGTGTGTGTATGCATGTATGTAATATGAAATACTTATATGTACATTTCTACGTAATGATAAGTGCTGAGGTATGAAAGACTTGGGTATGATTCTGGTGATGTGGTGGGTTGATGTGAAGTAATGAGAGAGTGGGTGTGTGTGTGCGTGCGTGCGTGCGTGCGTGCGTGCGTACGTGCGTGCGTGCGTGCGTACGTGCGTGTGTGCGTGTGTGTGTGTGTGTGTTACTACTTTATGAAGAACCGTAAAGCCGCGTTCACACTAGGTGACATTTGCCCTATGTCGCCCTATGTTTCATTACCCTTCTGGCAACGTTGTCGCTCGATGTCTTCGGCGACATACATCACTCGACATATCCTGCCTAGCGGTGACACGGCTTTATAAGAACCAAAATAATTTCACTGTGGCCATATATTTATAAAACCACGCGTTATTGTTGTAAAGATATAAAAGTTTTTTTTATTACAGCACAAGGTAGTGAAGAACCTAGTACGTCACAGCCTCTAGCGAAGCTTTCTTCACCTCTAAGCAATAACTTAACTTCGCCAGATCGCTTAGAAGAATATTCCTCGCCGATATAAGACCTACTTGCAAACTTGTCCCCTTTTAAAAGTCCTGACTATGTATCAGATTCATCAGATTATGGTGATGATATAATAGTTGCTGGTGGCAAGAAAATGAGGCTACCTAATGGTAAGTCTAGGCGCACTATCATAGAAGAGTCTGCTTCTGAAGGCGAAAATACTGCAAAATCACCAGCGTTTATACCATGTTCTGATGACGATACAGTGAGTATTAATGACGAAGTACCTACGAAAGGAAGACCAAAGAAAGGCCGACAATTTAAGTATGGCGGTCTATCTATGGATGGAAAGAAAGAGAAACATACATTCTAATAAGCCTTTTCACAACTATAAAAACATCGAAGTCCAACCGAAAGTATTTATTGATTATAAATGTAATTGTAAAACAAAGTGCTGGGAAAAAATAGATTCAAACAATCGACAGAAAATATTTAAGACTTTTTACAAACTAGAAAATTACAATACCCATCGCAGCAAGCGTCAAAGAAGCCGACGTTAAAAGAAGGATGACTAATAGCAATATGAAGAAAAAAATCTCTCGTAAATATCTATTAGATAAAGTCGAAGGATTTATTTGTTCACCACCAAACTCAATTTATTTTAAAACAGACTTCTTTAGTAATGCTGTAGAAGTTAATATAGGGAGAGCACCTGTTCGTGGCAGACCAGCTTTAATCTTAATGGAACATTTAGTCCCCTTGTGGCCGTCAGGGAAGCCAGTATCACCCGCGAAACTAGCCGATATTCAATCCATATTACATCTCATACCACAAGATGCACAGAGTTTTATAATGGTCTCAACTGTGATAATACTATAGAAGACGACATAGATGGACTAGACACGGTGGATTTCGAAATCCAATTTGATGATAACGTCGAATAAACGTGTAATTTTGATAAATTAAAGCTTTATCCCGATTATAAATCACATAGTTTCATTTATATCAACAAATCCCTAGATTGTGGTTCTTTTTTGTATATGAGAAAACCTATTAATTACTTAATGTTTAAAGGAACCACATGCACGATTTCTTAATTATTTTGAAAGTTTACCAGTAATCAACAAAAAATTAAATACACATACTAAATTTAGTAATTTATCAACATATTTAAATAAAAGAAATAGTAATTTTACTTCATTTAACAGTGCTGCACATGTTTTTGTAAACCCTTTGATATCTCAAAAGTGTGTGTTTGCTGTGTGGTTCCATTTTGCATAAATACGGACAATTACTTATAGTGATTGATCAACCCGCACTAGGCCCGCGTGGTGGATTACGGCCCGCACCCTCTCACCAAGAGGAGGCCTGTGTCCCAGCAGTAGGAACATTATAGGCTGATTATGTATGTTATGTACTTATAGTGAGTTAGCTCTTCTTGAATAAGGGTCTTGTGTAAATTCTGTCCGACTAAGTTAACTGAGCAAGATAAGTATGCATCTACTTATGTTCAATGTTGTATACTTTCATTAATTACACCTACATTCGTATACCTGTGTACTCTACCTACAACCTTCCTTCGCAACAAACTGCAGATTCATCTTTCACGGCGGAGCAAATGCGTAAACTCCTTCCGTTACCCGTAAAATTGTTCCTTTGTTACTTAGCATATTTCACATTTAATGCGCGTTGTACCGAAAAACAACACAACCCTAAAGAACGATATAGTTTATTGTATCAACCCGATGTTTGTTTATTTTGCGGTAAAATATTTTCGTTCCGTAAAATAAAGGTTTTGGTGTTATAGCGTTTTGAAACGTACAGAAAATACATGTTCAAATGATGTTTGACCAAGATATTTCTATTTATTGTCGATACATGGATAAATCTCTTTAATAAGGGTAGTTTTGATTAATCTAAGAGCTTTTAACGAAAATTGATTGCAGTTAAATTTTCGCTGGTTGGATTTCCCATTGAGTTTTGTATGTAATTTGTGCTTGACGATAATTTGTTCCGACTCACTCTGGAAACTTGGCAGAGGGCGTTGAAATGTAACTTATTCATAGATTAGAAGCCGTTTACGACCGAGTTTTATAGAAAATGCTTATTTGGAACAACGATCATGTGCTCGTATTTCACGAGGTACTTTGCGAAAACATAGAGAAACCGCAAAACAAAAAAATTGAATGAAGAAATGTATTGTATCAAGGAACAGAAAACAATGGTAACAAAATATGAGCAATTTTAAAAGTATAGGTAGCAAGAAAATTGATGTAAGTACGCTACCTAAAATATTTGGCCATGTAGGTTAAAGTACTTTCAGAGTTATAAATCATCGTGTCCACAAAGCATCAATGAGGCGTACAATCCGAAAAAACCGCAAAATGGCCACCGGGTAATATCGTAGTTTTGTATGAATGGCGGTCAGTTTTGTAAATGTTTCCAAGCACTCGAGCTTGACTGTGCCGGCTACTTGTCCGTTTAATGACGTCACGAAAATTATGATTTCAAAAAATTTTTTTTTGTTCAACTGAAAGCAAATGAAAGCTCAGTTTTTTTTAATAGCGATATAACCATTCATCCTTTATCGTAGTTTTGTATGAACGGCGGTCAGTTTTGTAAATGTTTCCAAGCACTCGAGCTTGACTGTGCCTGCGTACCTACTTGTCCGTTTAATGACATCACGAAAATTATGTTTTCAAAAAAATGTTTTTGTTCAACTGAAAACAAATGAAAGCTCAGTTTTTTTTAATAGCGACATAAACATTCATCCTTTGAAAGGAACTGTCAAGTACGACCTGAGGGGTGAATTATAGATGTCATTAAAAAAGCAAAAGAAAAATGCTTGTATTAAGTTTGTAGTACCTACACAAGTGGTTACAAAATGGACATTTATTTTGGATGAATAGCATTTGTCATTTGTTTTTTGTGGCTGTTTCTTTGGACGCTGGACGACATGAAAGAAATCTATGTTTAGTGAGCTTACGTTAGACTCCTGAGAATGCAGATTTTAATTATACGGAGCTTGGCTAAATACTAGTGCGGAAAATACTGATACCCACTGCTGATCAGTTTCTATTGATGTAGACACTAGAGACACACAAATCTATGTCTCTAATTATATGTTTTTTGGGATAATGCAACCTATACTGATTTTAATTCTAACTAATGAAGTTAAGAGCTGGACTCCTTTCATAAAGTTTGGTCCTCAGCAACTCTGGAGAGAGAGAGGTGGAAAGAGAGTAGGGAGGCCTTTGCCCAGCAGTGGGACCTTAACGACTAATAAAAAAATGAAGTTAAGCATCGCTTCGATCCGTATGTTGTGAAAGATACTATTACAAAGACTTATTCCCGTTATGGGAGACTAAGCCTGGAAATTAATAAATATTTTTCTTAGATACTATTTCTTTTACCTAGGCAATTGATGTCTCATAAGAACCGAGTTTTATTAATCAAATCCTCGGAGATTTATATGTTACAGATAGACAAACATAAACCTTGTCTCATGAAAAGCATTTCTACTTTCCTTATTGACAGGACCCTAAAGTGTGCAAACTTTTACGTCGTTTATAAATATCAAAGCATTTCTTTGGAATACTTTATCTTTTTATTTCGTTGGTGTGTTTTGCTCTGTTAAATAAAATTGTTAAAAAGGCGGAAACTTTGAATAAAGAATACAGTGTTAAATATTTAGGCAAATTGTTTGTGGGTATTTTGAGTATTTTTACTTCATTTGTAGTTGTAAAAAGATTGAGACCTCTCGCCCCCTTCGCTATGGTGTTTTGGAAAAAAAGCACGTTAAGTCGTTGGTCCGGACTGTCATTCCTAGATCTTTGACTGCAGTTACGGGTGAGGCAGAAGCCCTAAAATCCATCTACCAATCTTACCAAGGGGTATCGTGTTACCCAGTAACTGGGTTGTGGAGGTTAGATAGGTAGTCGCACCATGTAAAATACTGACAGTCAGCTGCATCCGGTTAGACTGGAAACCAGCCCTAACATAGTTGGGAAAAGGCTAGACAGATTTGTTTATGGTCGTAATACATTCGTGTTAAAACATATGACAATCATTGTGTCTGATCTAATATATATCAAACACGTACTTCTTGATCGAAGACATTGATTGCCTCATAAAGGAAATAAAATAAACGTTATTTCCCAACGAATAAATACTTTCAAGTAATGTTAAAGCAGATCAAAGCATTGTAGTGGGTGTTGGTATATCTTATCATATAATCGTGAATCTCGCGAGTAAGAACGTGACTAGACGGCTTTACTACACTTCTTAGCTTCAAAAAGCCATAGAGGGGCTATTGCAGTATCTATGCGAATAAAAAACCGTGGGTGGGAGAAATACAATGAAATAAATATTTAGGACCATTATGTATTCACGAGGAATAACAATTAAACGAGCCTTTTATTAAGTTACGACCAACTGAACTAAATAAATCCCTGAATTGAGAACAATGCGAGTTGTCTGTAGTTAAAGTTAGTTCCAGACCAATTAACTAGGTACTCACAGAAAGGTAGATGGCAGAAAAAAAAGCTATCGACGCGACGGTCGTGACGTAACAGTGCTTTGCTGGTGTTGCCATCTATTTATAAGCACCATTCAATGTTGTAGTATAGGGTTAATCGCAATATTTCACGCCTTGATAATTTTTCATTAACTGGCTTGTGGAAAATTCACGCGGTTTTTTGGTATTTCATGCGAGTTCGAAGTTAAATATAGCCAGAGTAGCGTTGCCAACAGTGAGGTAGTTTTAAACGGGCTCAATGTATTGAGTTTTCGGAAATGTGAGAGAAAATAGACGCAATAAACTTGGCCGAAAAGCCATATAAGTGGAGTACTAGTAGCTCAGTTAAATTGGCAGTGATTCATTAAAACATTACTCAAATGAATGAATGGATAAACAAAAGACGATGAAAAGTGTATCCTAGTTGCGACCACCCATTGTGCTCAGTAGCGAATGTGTCACCCAAAAAAAATAGTCCCGGAACTATTTGGTGAAATGAAAAAAGAAAACAGGGTCGGTCACCCTTTAGAGAAATTCTTTGGACAAGACTTTGCTCAAGCAATGTCGGTCATGCCTCATGTCCGGAGAAGCGTTCCTATTATCTCTGAGGCATTGAGTCCCTGTAAACGAGTGGCTGGCGACGCCTCGTCAAGGCTGCGGGCGCTACCGTCCGAATGTCGTAGGACAGTAATATAGTCAACAAAAGTGGTAACCTAACTATTTACAACTCATTTTTAAATTAATAGTGAGCAGTATTAGGTAAGTAGTCAAATCACAGGGTTCTGAATATATAATTAATATTTAAAAAGCTATCACGTATTTAATAACAACAAATACTTTCTGCGTAGTTTACCGAGACCTCCAAGTCTTCCTGCAAACCAAATCATTATGTCTACTGTACACACACTTATCGCACCAAATACGCAAGAACGAAATGGCGACAAAAAATCCTCAACTATTAAACTATTCCGACATTACACTAAGAAATCTCAAATAATATTTTTGAAATGTAAAAAATTAATTCCGCAAAGTTTTTGAAATGAGCGTAGGCATTGGTCGTTAAATTTAATGGTCCCCAGGTCTGGAAAAACACATTACTAATATAAGTGAAATACTTAGATCGTATTACTCTTTATTCTGGTAGCGTGATGGTGTTTGTAGGTTTACAACTTGCCAAGTTCAATGACCTCTTTATTTCTGTCTCCTTGATGTGAAAGATTCACGTCAAGGAGACAGGCATGACACTGTATCTACCAAATAGTTTTGTTGAGTTTCCCTACGGTTATTTAGTTTTTTCTTTTGTTGTAAGCTCGTGCGAGTATATTCACCTTTTTTTCTTGTACGAAAATAATAATCAAACACAAAAAAAAAATACAGTGCATGAGTGAAGTGTGAACCTTAATTTTTTCCTTGATAGGTATAACAACATATTTTTGTAACTTTTCATTAGCCATTGGGAAATCCCAATGGATTTATTTTTGCTTGTTTTCATTAGAGGCGGTACAAATATTTTTATTGAATGTTCGTAACAACATACAATTAATAATAAACATTTTAAATCAAGCTCTATTTTATGATGTGGAATATTTTGAAATATGATTGATAAGTTAGTGAGGGTTTCCAATATATCCAGTAAATGGTAATGCGAGCATGAAATACGGCCGACCGATTCGGTGAAAACTGTACGTTAACAAATGTGATACTATTTTAAATAATAATATGTGATTCTTAGTAATGATTTTAAAAAAATACGAATATTTTCGCACATATTTTTATTCAACGAGAAGCACCGCCTCGGAGATACAAGTTAAGCCAGGTAGCTGAAGTAAATAATATGGGTTCATAAATAAACGATAATACGACGGCCATATTTTACACGGCGGTTCGTATATGTAGCTTGATATCATAAACCTACAAAATGCTGTTGTGATGAGGTCGAAGCCTCGAAATAAATTGGCATTTATGCGAGAAGTGCACCCTTTTATGTTGGCGCGCAGTGTAAATGAATTGCGTTTACAGGAACAGCTATTTATTTATTCGAAGAAAGAAATGAAATACGAAGCCCTATTGGAAAGTGCTTTTGTTTGCCGGTTAGTTACCGCTACGGTGCGACACAAAGTGTTGTTTAAATATAAAAAAAAAATACATGTTAGTTCATGCGTAAAATTATTTCATTCACAACATCAGATTGGATGGACAAACCAGTAGCAAACTTGATTAGCAGTCAGCCCCGCTAGCAACGTTGTTGATTAGCTACAATCTACACGAGTCATGCGCCAGTAGTTCATGCCAACATGACAGAAATAACGGCAGTGTAATATTTACTAACAGATACTAAAAGATAGGGAGGATAAATTAATACTAAATAAGTATAATTTATAATAACAACAGCCAGATAGGTAGGCAGGTATAATAACAGCCGCACAGTTCGATCGATCAGGTTAAGCTACGCTTGCCGCGGTTGGTCTGTGGATGGGTGACCATCTTTATATACCGAGAACCCTCCGTGCCTCGGAAAGCACGTTAAACCGTTAGTCTCGGCTGTCATTCGCGGATCTTTAACAGTCATTACGGGTAGTCAGAAGCCCAAAAGTCTGATAACCAGTCATCGTATTACCCAGTAACTGGGTTGTGGACGTCAGGTAGGCATTCGCTCTATATAAAATATTGGTATTCAGCTGCATCCGGTTAGACTGGAAGCCGACCCTAATATAGTTGGGAAAAGGCTAGGCAGATGATGAGTTATAATAAATTTGAATAATTGTGGCGAAGAGATTAGTCACTACATTATTTAATTGCTCCAAGGCTAGCTGCAAAAAAAATGTTAGTTTAAAGAGCAATCGTTATAGTTCTAACAATACATAAACAGTCGCTGTTGTGCACCGAATAGACGACTAGACGCTTCAAAGTGCCTTAACGATTCACCGCACATTATAAAAATATGATGACGCAGCAAGTGGCACCGTCTAGCTTTGTTATGAAGTTACTGGAATCACCGAAAAGGTCAGATACGAGTGACACTGGCTGGTGACAGTTACTCTAGCAGAGTGTCGCATCGATGGTTTCGTGGCGGCTGTCTTCTAATGACAGAGATGATTTCAGGGGAGCCGCTGACATACCAAGTCCACGACGAACTGCTACAACCCTGATGATAATGAAAGTGCTGAACCACTAATATGATGATCACTTCAGCACCCTAATTGCGTAATACACTATCGAGGGTGTTTAAAACACGTGTTAGTTATTTATACAAAATATATTAATCCGAAATATTAAAATCATAAATCAAAACGCGTTTCGCCGCAAAAGACAATAATAGTCTTATTCATAAAATGGCGGGCAGTTTTCTCTTCTCTATGGAAATTCTTCCTTCCAAAAACTTTCTTGCCAGCACTCGAGTAGCTTCGCTCGGTGTTGCCAACAATCAAAATCGTAATTTTGAAGATATTGCTAATCCATTACTTCATATGTTCAAAATATGTGTGTACTCAACAATGCAACCAACGCAACGAATGTTGCAACGCAATGAATGTTGTTGAACTGTGACAATGAAAGCCATTCCTACTGTTAGTGTGTTACGCAATTAGTAAAGGCTATCCTGCGCCGTTGAAAATGAGGAGTCGAGTAGGTACCTTCTTGCGTTTTTGAGTACCTACATAAAAAAGTATTTTCGGTATTTAAAAGTCTGTTTCCTCAACTCTTCGCCTCGGGTAGTTCATACAATACGGTTCTTTAATTAAGTTACTTTCAGGTACAAGTACCTACAGTACCGAATTTCGTTAAAGAGATTGGACAAAGGGGCTCAGACTATTTATGGTTATTGCAAAATTTGTTTAGTGTAGTCTACTGTTTTTACAGAAAACAGATCACGGTGGATTACGAAGGCAAAACAAACGAAGTGCTTAAGGTACTAAGGTACAATGAGAAACAGACTAAACTTAATTGTACCTACCTTAGCTTTAAACCATTAGGTACAAGATCTTTAAACATTATGGAATGCAAATAAAGATATTATCTTTATTTACATCAAAAACGTACGGGATTGTGTAAATTGTTTATGTAGGTATTCAGAAAATACATTTTTCTTCACGAAAATAGTTAATTGTTTGTTTAAATGTTGCGATAAAGGATTACAGCAAAGAATTTATTTCAAGATTCTAATATTATTCAGTGCAAATATTGAACACCAATTCTTTTTGCAAATGAAATATCAAACATGACGAAGATAAAATGAAATAGACATAAAAGAGAGCAGGTGATACAATACAAACCATACACACACATACATATATGTTAACGTGAATACATGGACCATATAATGAGTTGTAGGTACGCAAGGAACATCCAAATCGTACCATTTGTACCTCGTCTAACGGGTATGAATACCAAGCAACAGCTGTGTTTTTAAAATTCATTTATCTTGTCAGCCGGAAGTCTGTTGGACGTCCCTATAGACGGTAAGGTAACGGGACAATTTGGGACAGCCACGCTCCACAACAAAATATATAGGTAGAGAAGGGTAGCTTCAAACAACGTGCGAAAACAGACACACACACACACATAAACGTGCACGTACGCAGATCTCAAACTGTCGTGGGTGCGCATGCACTCGCTGCACGTGAAGCGAGTCTGTTTACGTGCGTTTCTGCCAATTGTATGAAGACGACCTTCTGTGCGTATCTATTTTGTGGCTCCACGATGTTAATACAAGTTCACAGGTGCTTGTTTTCCTGTTGCTGGGCTGGTGGAACTTGTTAGCAGGATATTGCAAGCGAAAATGGGGTCTTTGTTGATGAATTGTTAACAGGAGTGGAGCAATTAAAGGAATACTTGAGACAAAATAAATTGTTTTTTTTACCAACGACAAAAAGACGAAGTTATTTGAACGTATTATACCTTTCAAAGTTGTATACCTATAGTAAAGTAGGGTTATTTATATATTTTATTATGTTTTACACAACAGCCTGGGAACGATAAAACCAGAGGGGCAATTCTCTTAATTTTAAGAACGTTCACAGTCTGAACTTAGTCTCAATCTCTCAAAAATACCTCTAATTTAAATTTTTAACAAGTTTTTGACATTGATTGTCGCTGAGATAAGATTGCGAATAGATTTTGAATGTTTTTAATTACGGGAATTGGCCTTCTGGTCGACAGTGATAGATAGATAGTTCTTTTAAAAATAACGGTAAAACAACCAACGTTCGATTTAGGTGACAAAGTTCTAAATAATAATTAACAATGTGTCATAAATAAACAGAGACGATAGTAATAACGTATAAAGATTGAAATTAACGTTTAAAACATTTTTTTCGAGTCAGTATCTATTGAAGAAGGGACAATACTAAACTGAACTAAAACTTTTTTAAAACGAGAGCGACTTTAAACAGTGCCTTTGCACTTCGTGCCTTGAGCACTTCCTCTGAAAATCCATTAGCGCAAAGAGTTTTCAAAACGTACTTCTATATAAATAACTGTTGCATTTTATCTGTATTAACTATATACCTAAGGTGCGGACCATAGGTAATACAGACCGTTAAAAATTTGCCAAAGATATATAAACAACAATGGTCGCTCGAAATTGTCTATGGTTTAGTGATGCGATAGTGTGAATTTTAAGTTTTGAAAGTTATCGATGTTACGATTTTTATGTAAAGTTATTCAGTATTTTTTATATTGAATAACTTTCAAATCAAGAGATTTTGTTTTATTCCATGGCATTTACTTTACATGGTATTGAAATGTACCTACTACAGTATTTTTATTTCACGAAATGACGCGCGCTTTACTTGTGGTTACCAAGTGCACAAACACGCTGTGGATGTGTGCGTAAGCGCAGGAGCTCTCGGTACCGTCCGCGACAATGGTGGAGTCGGAAGTGTGTGTGTCTGTGCGCGCGTGTGTTATATACTGACACTAGTCGTCTTCGTGAGATAAACATATTGTAAGAGATATTTAAAAAAAAAAGAAAATATTTTTAAACTTTTTCTAATTCAATTTTGTAACATTCCAATTTTATATTTTACAGCTGCTACTATTTTCAATATTCAAATAAAATCATATGCAAATAAAACTGATGCATTTCATTTACATAAAATAAGTGAAATCACTGATTGCCATAGCTAAATTAAATGAAAGCAATATGCAGATTCGAATGATTGAAATATTTTTTTGTAAAACATGTATTTAAAGTAGGTAGGTATTTTGTTGAATAATTTCCAGTATAAAACATTGTAACGAAAACCAGCAGAGTGACGTTATAAATAGTTCTGTAGTCTACACGGAACTAACTTAATTTTTTTTTTTTGGGTTCTGGCATCTTGCTGGTCAACCTAGGAGGTTATCGTTTCTGAGGGGGGAGCTCAGACCGGGGGTAGACCTGACGTCTTATGTGGATGACACGCTGGTCACTGCCCGGGGGAGCTCGCACAGGGAGGCAGCGTTGTTGGCGACGGCTGCGGTCTCACAGGTGGTAGGCCGCATACGTCGCCTAAGCCTGGAGGTGGCCCTCAGCAAGTCGGAGGCCATGGTGTGTCATGGCCCCCGGCGGGCGCCGCCGCCTGGCTTACACATCGTGGTCGGGGGTTTCAGATCGCTGTCGAGTCTACCATGAAGTACCTGGGATTGGTGCTCAAGAGCCGGTAGGACTTCGGCCCTCACTTCCGGCGGCTGGCGCCCAAGTTTTTGGGTGCGGCTGGGGTGCTATCAACGCTGTTTCCCAATCTGGGGGGCCCGAGCGCCGCCTGTAGGCGGCTCTACATGGGGATCATGCGATCGATGGCCCTGTATGGGGCCCCGATGTGGGCCGCTGACCTGACGGCCGGCAGTATCGTAATACTGCGGAAACCGTAGAGAGCCATGGCCATCAGAGTCATCAGGGGATATCGCACGATCTCCTACGCGGCTCCCTGTCGTTTCGGGTGACGCAGGTGCTCTCGGGGCATGGTTGCTTCGGGAAGTACCTATGTCGCATAAACAGGGAGCCGGACGGGATCGAGGCTCCCTATTTATGCGACGCAGTCGACGCAGTGGTGACTGCGTCGACTGGGGGGAGGACACGGCGCGGCATACGCTGGCAGAGTGTGCCGCCTGGAAGGAGCCGCGTCGTGCCCTCATCTCAGAAGTAGGCAGTGACCTGTCGCTGCAGGCCGTGGTCGATTCGATGGTCGGCACCGAAGAGTCCTGGGACGCGGTGGTTTCCTTCTGCGAAACAGTCGTCTCGCAGAAGGATGTTGCGGAAAGGGAGGGGGAGATCTCGTCCACTCACCCGGCCCGCAGCAGGTGCACCGGGCGTCGGCGGAGGGCGGACAACGCCTTATATGGGTCCAGGAGCGACGGACTCGGGGACGTCCGTCACCCCCCACACATCAGGACCCGAGGTGGCGGTGCGCAGTGTTCCACGCGCGCCCCTCTAGCGGAAGGATCGTACGTTCCCGCGACCCCCGGCGTAGGTGTGAGATGGAACACCGGGGTGGTTTTTAGTCAGTAAGAGTCTGACAGACCCCGCCGCCCGCCCCAGGGCGGCGGACATCCATAAGGATTTTTCACCCCGGAAAAAAAAAGAAAAAGGAGGTTGTCGTCTGCTTAAACGGACTTGCCTGTGGGTGCGTCAATAAATAAAAAACTAAGCAACCCACCTAAGGGCACCCCCTGTGGGGTATGGGTCTCGGCTTAAGGCGTCGCTAGGGCAGCAAGGGACAGGTTGGATTAGAATTAACTACCTTTAAATTGCACTAACATATGTACTTTTATACCGGTCTATATCTAAAAACGGCTAATAGGTGACTGGCTAAGCAAATTCCGAAAATAAAATATTAAATATTATTTTAATACACTTAGCAATTCACTTCCGTTTACTAACCGGAGACGGTATTTTTAGCATCGGAAGTAGGTTGCAGACAGACTCAAATAATTGCAGACAGACTCAAATAATTTAATAAAACATCTACAAAATAATCTGCACCTAATTAACAAGATTTAGTTACATTAAGGGCAAATTTTCAATCGACAGATATTTTTTATACGTGGAATAAAATGGACGTCTGACAGATTTTAAATGGATGAACTGTCAAAAATTCAAAATTATTCCTCGGATTAAATTATCTGGCGTTGGAAAAACAGTCCTAAAAAGAAAAGCTAATAAATATAACTAAAATTGAATAAATAAAAACTGATAGAAATATTAAGTGTTTGAGCTCACCAAACACTTTAAAGTTATAAAAATAGCTTATATTACTGCCGAAATTGGCTAAGCGTTATTCCTGTCACTTTCGTCAGACTATAAAGCTAGGGTTTCCTGGTGCGGTGGCCGTCCCTGGCTAGAGGCCTTAATTTATTGAGGCATCCACAGGCAAGCCTGGTTAAGCAGACGACAACCTCATAGGTCGAACTGCGAGATTCCATAAAAAAAAAATGTGGTGGCCGCACTTGGCCGTAGTGACGGTGGTCATGAACATGAGTCATCATTTTAAGTTACGCTTATAGATCTCGGCCTAAGACCACTCGCAATGCTTAAGTACCCACTGGGTGTATATTGGCACAATTAGTGGATGTAATTTTAATATTTAGGTAGGTCTACCATTTATCAAGTTACCTACCCCTCATAAGCTTTAAAATCACACAAAGGTAGATGTTACAAAAAACGAATAGGTACTATTGTGTTATCCTGATAAAATATACTCAAGTAGAAAATTCTTACGATACAAGTGGCATTATTTCTAAAAAAAAGCCACGGGATTACGAATTTATTGGGCCGTAACGTGAAAAAAGCTGAACCACGAACTGTCGGTCGAGTTTGATTTATTCCTACTTATGGGATAACTTTGCATTCGTGGATTGTGTGTGAACGGCGCCGCCCTTGAATGGTAGCTTTTATGTCTGAAAGGAAAATACTAGGCAGGATTGAAACCAATCCGTGCCGATCAATGGATGCAAGTTAAACCGTTTTAAGTGGTTTATTTACAAAATTGTACTTCTTTCATTTAGGGCTGATGTTTCAATCGACAGATAATTTTTATTCGTGGAATAAAATTTACGTCTGACAGTTTTTGTATGGAAAAACGAAAAACTTTAATTTTGTATTAAAGTGTAAACATTTTTCACGTGATTTTTCGTCTCTGGCTTTCATTTTTCCACTGAGGCTTCATTTTAGCAGCCTTTGACAAGTCCAGCGGAATGAAACAATTATGTATTCGTCCCATGCGGAACTTATTATTTTTAAATAATGGCCGCTCTGTAATGAATTAATCATTTCAACTTTGTTTAATTAAAAAGTCTTGAATTCTGACGCTTTTTAATAAGATTCAAAGCAGTTATGAAATGAATTAGTGGGTTTATTTTAACATTTTTTAAACTGGACGAACTGAAACTTAAACTAGTTGAGGTGATTTGACTTCTAAACGTTTCATTTTGCCCAGCGAAGTGTTTTATTGATCCCTCCTATATGTTAGTTTTATTCTTATTAGCCAGTTGGCTGGATTCCAACTAATTAGTTCCAAGCCATTACACGAACAGCACTCATACGCCGGAAGTATCGTTAAAAATGTAAAGCTGATTTATACACAATATATTAATATTGAGTTTTGAGTCGAAAGCTGCTTGAGGCAGTAATATAACTGAGTACTGTACTTCACCAAGTATACAAACATTATTCCCCTTAACCAGACTGTTCCCCTTTTCCTTTAAAATAACTTCTTTGAACTCGTTGCCGAATATGAAATTGTGAAGCGTATGTGAAATCATATTGGTATATCAGAAACGTGGTAATATTTTTAATTACAAGCAAAGAGAGAAAAGTACAAACGTCTTTCATTGATTGACATCAGTGAAAGACGTTTGTACTTTTCTCAATTTACTTTAAAAAGACGTACGATGAACGATACGAGTGTGGTAAAAGTGAAACATTGTGAATGTTATCGAGAGAGTTCTGAGTTTGTTTGAGAATTTTTGCTCAGGGATCAGTCAGCTACAAAATGCCGGCGTCATCTAGATTTAAAATATTGAGCAAAAAAATTAACGTATACCTACCTATGTAAAAGTGTCTTAAAAAATCGACTTACAGTAATAAACATAATTTCATTTCATTTCAGACAATTATTTAGATGTGATTTGACAATCACATTTTTAATCATAATTTCGGCCGATTATCGTTTGTACAGTCGTAGAAAACAAACTAATAAATGTAAAGTTGCCATAACGAGCAACTTTTCAGCGACAATAAAAAAGATTGCTCTCGTTACAAGCATTTGCGGCACTCGGAGCAAGTATAATCTGTTTAACTTTAAGATTTTGTTTCGTCTTTTGTACTAGGAATTGAACTTGAACGTTGTCCAAAGCAATTGCTTTGGTCTTATGGTCTGAGGTCCTACACTAGCTTATTGAACTGTTGTAGTGAAACGCTAAAACAACGTTGGACATATGCGCAACACATTGAAAGTAAATTCTTTGTGCATGTAACATTTGTACAGAGTTTCCTACTACACTCGCCAAAGGCACGAATAAGCGAGTGTGTAGAACTTTGTCAACGCCTATGAACTTTTAACTATTGTATTTCTCGAAAAGAAAAACTTTTAATGGTGAATTTTTCTGCTATACCTAATCCTGGGGTGCATTATCTAGCACAACATTATCTACTTTAGGTGTGAACATACTTTTCACAGTCTCGTATGAAAGTGCAAACTTAACCCATTTACCAGTACCTAGTTATATCTACAAACGAAAGAGTTTTCGTCAAAATCTTCAACCAAAGTACAAAGACGGAGATGCAGGTACATACCTTAGCTGGAATATACTTTTATTATCCCCTTTGCCTCGCGTCCAGTGTATCGTGTAATAGGAACCTGAAGTTTTAGAGCAACTCGTTGGGGCCATCTGTTTTCGATCCAGTATTTTCTGTAGTATGTTGGAGTGTGGAGTGTGTTCCAAGCTTGCCTGCCACATCACGTCCGCCGAGATTGCCACGATGTTCTCGTTATGAATCGTCTAGTTTCACCATACATATTTATTCCCCAACTTTGGGTGCTGATTAATTTTTACCACATTCTTATCATTCTTTTTCCTTTATCATACATCCACGCGTGTATAATAAATCGTACCGGAGTAGGGCTGTAATTTATGGATGTGTTTAATTTTTCTCCTGCGAGGGGTGGATTTCTGGTTTGCGATCTGGTTGTGAACAATACAAAACGTGCAAGCAATATTATTGAATTATCGTGCTTTCCAAGCTGATAATATCGATATAATATGTTCGTATAAAACTGTGTACCTACATCTACTGTTAGATACGAGACACATCGGTACACATGTGTTAGGAACTAGTGATTGTTTAGATTGTTTCAACGATAAACACTAACATTTAATTTAATTTTCAATTGATACTGTAGAAATCGGTTGGCTTTACCGATTCTACTCGAATCAGGATTCGGGCCCGGTATCTAATTTATATTAGATTAGTGTGTGAAGCCGCTCCCTGTAAAATACTGGTATTCAGCTGCATCCGGTTAGACTGGAAGCCGACCCCAACATAGTTGGGAAAAGGCGAGGCAGATGATGATAGTGTGTGAAGCCGCGGAGGCGTAGCAGTAGGATGAGAGAATAAATAAATTTCAGTATCTTTTCCAGAGAACTTTTCTGTTTATTCCTCGCATTATTCCGTCTATTCCTAAATTGATAGCACACATTCCCACAGCTTTACATATACTATTACAACTCACTAGTGTAGTTTCGGATTATATTGTATTTCACACTTCAGTCTTCGAAGCCCCGAGGCATTCCTGGTAAACCCTTGGGGCGACACGGAAACACCCTTTTAAAATTACAAACTCTTTTTCAGGCTTTTTTGATGATCGTAAAAATATCGAGTTTGATAAACAAAAAGCGTGCGATGAACGGCGGCGCGTAGTAAAACGCCAATGACGTTAAGCGATGAGTGGCACGGCCCGTAGGTTACGTGCCGTTTAACCTACATGCAGAAAAATATTTTTTTTTTCTATCTCAGGGCTTTATATCCTCTAAATTCTACCCTCTTTAAGTTCCAATTATTATTACGTTTCAAAGGGTTAGACAGGACTTACAAAATATTGCGATATCTTTTATGCATACTATTTTTGCTCCGATAAAAGTTTTGAATAACCAATTTTAATTTATTTTTTTTATTTAAAAAACGTTTCCCCATACTAGGAATTACTGTATCGTAGGTGCGTTTACAAACATTTAAACTCACAAACACAAACAGCCAGACCTGGAACAACTACCTGTAGGCAATTCAAATATTTGTTCCGTGCGGGAATCGAACCCGCGACACGCAGCGCAGCAGTAGATCGCACAGCCACTGCGCCAACCGTGTCGTCATATTGTTAAATGGTTATAATGAATGGTCCAAAGAAATTCCGAAGCAGCAAAAAAAAAAAATGATTTTATTATAACTCCGCTTTAAAAAAAGGGAACAAGATAAATGTAATTTTTTAACGACGTCAAATGAAATCAACCTTTCCTAGCTCCCACTTAAGTGTTTCCAATTCTCAGCGCGGAGCTTTCAGACGAGTCACATTCAGACTTTGTTTTATATTCACGTAACAACAGCAAAACAATAAATTCGCATTTGTATATTTGTAATTTGTCACGTACTGTTGTACTAAGTCGTTATAATTCTATTGTTGAGTTTACCGCGAGTTTGCGACACAGAAAAGTAAAAGCTATCATAAATTAGTCTGCATTTCGGTTGGGTTAAAATCGATGAAAGTGACATATAATTTGGAAGTACGAAAACTGTTTTCTACGGACGAACAGAAAGGCTTTATTCTGCCGCCTCTACCGTTATCTCAAAGTTGTTAAAGACAGATTTCGTTAATGAGTTTTTGTTAGCCTTTCCCAGATGTTGGTTATCAAAGTCACTAGGCATTATCTTTGGGATTTAACAGAATAATGCTTATCACGTTCTTTTGTTATGCGTACATTATTCAACGAGTTTTTAATGAGTTTGATTTGTAGTCGGTAAAAACATGCTATTTATTATTTGTCGACATATAACATAGTTCAATTATTACGTAAGTTCTCTGAATATAAAATTAAAAGGATTTTAATAGGAATCCTTCATAAGGGTTTCCAAGGAGCAAGCACAAGTAAAATTCAATTTTTGCTTGCTGTAGCTTCTTCAAAAGCTTCAAGATACTCGTAGCTTAGGTTATTTATGGTCTTTAACTGAACAATAAAGAGGAAAAGGTCTTTGAAATTTAAACCAAATTCCTTTTCTTGTATTACGTAGCAATTGTTTTTATTTTCTTGTCTTATCTGGCTTATGCAACTGCAAGCTGTGCACCCAATGGGATTTCTCCTTGGAAAAAGTTAGTTTTGCCACGTTTATCAGAACGCCCATACAAACTTTCATTCCTTATTCCTCTTCTTTTTTTCTTTTCCTTTAATACGTTTTCAAAAATTCTTCCATAGTGCTTTTGTTATACAAGGAACTTTTGTTCCATAATTTCGTGATTCTAGACCTGTCTGTTTAGGCTGTCCGTTGCCTGTCAGCCTGTCAGTGATTTAAAGATTTTAATTAAGTAGTTTTAGTGAGACTGTTATGAAATGAAAACTTCTACAAAAAACAAGAAAACAGTCTAGAACATGGTATGAACTTTTTTATTTCGATTTTACTATGGAAATGTTATTCGTCATATCAGCATACAAAAGACAGTGACAAAAATAAAACGATATCAAAAAACTTCCCTCAGATATCATCATCTGCCTAGCCTTTAACCAACAAATTGGGGTCGGCTTCCAGTCTAACCGGATGCAGCTGAATAGGTACTAGTACTTTACATGGATCGACTGCCTATCTGACCTCCACGACCCAGTTACTGGGTAATACGATAACCCTTAGTAAGACTAGTTGTCAGAATTTAAGGGCTTAACGAGGCACGGAGGGGTCTTGGTATATAAAAATGGTCACTAATCCACGGACCAACAGCGCCATGCGTAGCTTAACCTCATCGATCAACCCGGGCGGCTGCTATTACTTAGCCACAAGCCCCTCCAAACTTCCATCAGATATGTTAGTATTAAAAGCCTCAGGCTGTTGTTTGATTAATGAACATAAGTTCGAGAGCCGATACTTCAATATAGCTGAAAGAGTTTTAAGGTCGCGAACATTCTTAAAGCTGAGGCCAACAAAAGCCTTTGCTTGTCCTCATTAAACATACATGTGGTCGTGGCTAAATCATAACAGCCGTACATGTTGATCCAATCTACGCTTGCCGCGGTCGGTTCGTTGATGGGTGACCATCCATTACATATCGAGACCCCTCTAATGTCTCGGAATTCACGTTAAGCCGTTGTCCCCGGCTATCATTTGTAGATCTATGACAGTCGTTATGGGTAATCAGAAGCCTAAAAAGTCGAAAAAACCAGTATTACCAAGGAGATTGTGTTATTCAGTAACTGGGTTGTAGAGGTCAGATCAGCAGTTGCTTCATGTAAGATTAGTGTTCAGTTGCATCTGGTTAGACTGGAAGCCGACCCAAACATCGTCGAGAAAAGGCTAGGCAGATTAATTGACTCTTACTATTACAAAGAACTGTAAACCTTTTAGCATTTTAAGGTCATCGGCTTAAGGTGGTATATATGTAAAAAAATGTACATAGAAGTTCATAGCACTCGATAAAATCGCAAATATTTTATTTTCAGTATAAAATATAAAAAGTAATCGCCATATATTCGCAATAAAAATCTTATCAACAAAATCAAACGATTCAGCGGTGTAATTTTTATGGGGCTGTAAAGAAAGCGGACCTTTTTCGCGAATAAACACCTAAACTCTCCGAATCCAGTTTCGTTGGGGTGGAGTGCTTACATATATGTACCAGCTTGTATATCTATCTGTACAGCCACGACCATAAGCCCTTTGGACACGGCACAGTTTCTTTACGGTACAGCGTACAAACCGCGCCGTAGAAAAAACGTATCTGTCAACAAGCTTTCATAGTGATCCATACGACACTGACGAACCGTACGTACACACGACAAATAAACCGTAGTTTTTCACGGCAAGAAAAACGTGTGCGTCACCTGTGCAAAATTCTAACTAAAGCGATTTTCTCGTAAAATACCGATTGCAATTTTAGGAAAAGACCTTTTTCATAATTTTTTAAATAATATATTGTACCACTGTACAATTTTTATTAATAATTTAGGTGAAAATCGCTTTCGAATCTTGCGTTAGTGTTACTATACTGTCAAACCGTACATACACATGGCGTATAAACCGCGCCGTAGAAAAAACGTGTCTGTCAACAAGCTTCCATAGTGATCCATACACACTGACGACCGTGCCTACGCACGGCGAATAAACCGTAGTTTTACACGGTAAAAAAAACGTGTGTGTCACTTATGCAAAATTCTAACTAAAGCGATTTTCTCGTATAATACCGATTGCACCTTTAGGAAAACCTTTTTAGAAAGAAAAGAAAGAATATATATATAATACTGCAGTTGGTAGTGATAACATTTGTTCAAGAATGATTTCTCCTATCCTCCCTACACTACTTCCTGTCTTGACCCACATTTTTAATTTTTCCTTGTTCTCTTGTACTGTTCCTGAGGCCTGGAAGCAAGCTCATATCATCCCCTTACCCAAAATTCCTAAGCCGGTCTCACCCACCGATTTCCGTCCCATTTCTATCCTCCCATTTCTCTCTAAAGTTCTTGAGCATATTGTTCATCAACAACTTTCTGCCTTTCTATCTGCGAATGATCTCCTTAGTCCTTTTCAGTCTGGTTTTCGACCTGGTCATAGCACAGTAACGGCTCTTTTGAAGGTTACTGATGACATCCGCTGGGCAATGGACCACAAATCTCTCACTTTACTCGTACTTCTCGACTTTAGTAGTGCCTTTAATTCTGTCGATTTCGACATCCTTCTAGGGGTCCTTAAATCACTAAATTTCTCCTCTTCCTCTATTGGTTGGTTTAACTCCTATCTTAATGGCCGCTCACAGCGGGTTCGTCTTGACGAGTCGTCTTCTGATTGGTGCTCTCTTATCGCAGGTGTGCCTCAGGGTGGCGTTCTCTCTCCTCTTCTCTTTTCTATTTTTATTAACTCTGTCACCAGAGTCATCTCTTCTTACTTCCATCTCTATGCCGACGACCTGCAGCTTTACAATAATTTCCTAAGGGAAGATGCGGAGGCCGCTGTTTCAGCCATGAACAGTGACCTGGATTTGATCAGCGAGTGGTCGCGGTCTTTTGGACTGCAAATCAACCCTAGGAAATCTCAGGCCATTATTATCGGCAGCAGGTATATGCGGAATAGGCTCGATGTAGCGTCGCTGTCTCCACTCTGTCTGAATGGAGTTCAGATTGAATACGCACAAACAGTAAAAAACCTGGGTGTGACCATGGACCAGTGTTGGGCATTAACAATTAATTTGTCAATTATCTTGTTAATTGACTAAAAAAGTAATAGACCTTTTTATCTTGTCTAATACATAGGTTTTAGACAAGACAGTTAGTTTGGCTATGGATCTAGGTGTCCAATTTACTCAAGGCCAAAACAATTTCTTTCACCTACGCGACCAAATACGTGAGGGACCACACGTATTTGGTCGCGTAGGTGAAATTGTCTTGGAGGACAAAATGGCGGATTATCTCAACCTAATAGATTGCTTGTACTCAAATCAAATGGGTGCCTAGATAAGTTAGATTAATTACAATCATAAGTGAGAGGCAAAAGTAACAGTTTTATCTAAAGATAATCTGACAGTACAATGCTTCAGCGGGATTGTCCGAAAGGGTTACCGCTACCCCGGAACATAAAGGGCGAAGGAAGGAACATGGGTGGGTTTTAGTCAGTAAGAGTCTGACACTCCCTTCCGCTCCACCCAGAGCGGGAGGGGTCATTTGATAATATTCCACCAGAAAAAAAAAAAAAATAACAGTACAATGCTTTAGGTACCTAGCAACTTTTAATTAGTAGGTATTGTCTAGTTGATGTTTTTCTAAGGTTTAAATTAAAATATTTTTTAAAGAAAATGCATGAATACTTTGCTACTTTCAACTTTATTGGCTCTACGTCTGATGAGACTGAATATTTCAGCAACCCAATTTCATGTCGCAGCTGTTTTTCGTTGGAATAGTTTTGTGTGCTACCTACCTACCTACAACAATATTCATATAGTAAGTTAGTTTACTTAATATACTATGTATTTATTTTCAAACAAGGTAATATTTACATAATATGATATGTGTAGGTACAAGTATATAAAAAAGGAGGGACACGAATAATAGGGCATCAAAAAAATTCGTCCGCATCGCTTCAATAGGAAAAGTGTCCAAAAGGCAGGCAGCTGATTCTTGGGTAAAGAAGAAATGGACAAAAGCTTAGTACTCTCTCTCTCACATTAATTATACTCCAGTTTACTTAAGGGGGAAGCGCCAGGGTAGCCTCGAAGATCTTTTTTTACATATATCGCAATTTGCAGGTCAGTGTCAGGTTGTATGTTGATCTCCAGGGATGTGCCTTGAAGGCGTTGCGCTGGGGTGGTTCTGGAATTGCTCTTTTAAGAGGAACCGGGACCACCCCTATGTACGGATGGTGATCACCGGTGTGGTTTTAGTGACGTAAACATCCCACACTCCCCGACCTCACTCCCCGGAGTGCTCGGGTGCCTTTTGAAGGTTTCCCCCTGAAAACAAAAAAAAGAAAGGTTGTTGATCAAAATATGATTAACCCTGGTCCTCCTCCTTAAACTTGAAAACTTAAAGATTAGTTTAAACTTTACATTAACGGAACGTGAACAATCACTGAATTTAGATTTCCTCATTTGAATCGATCGTTTCGGCAGACCAATGGAATTTGTTCATTGCGAACCTTTTATATTAGCATTCGGAACGGGACCGCGGTTTGAATCTGATTCGGTAATGACTAGGTAAACGATACCTCTTTCTGTTTCTTAAGATGTTTAAGTATTTAAGCTTTCTTTGTTTTTATATATTTTTAAGGATTTTTCCTATATGTAGAACCAACATAAAGTTAATTAGACGACACGTTTTTACTCTTAGCCGACTTTTCAGAATAAATAGGTCTAGCTCTAAACAGAAACAAACATTTTTGCCAACCTTTGTTACAATCTTTTAGTTTCTGCCCTTGCATGATCATCATTCTCCTGCCCTTATCCCAATTTATTTGGGCTCGGTGCAACATGTATTTTTCTTCCATACTTCTCTATTAGTCGTAATGTCGATAGTCACCCCCTTTCTAGCCATCAGTCCATCCATCGTTTCTGTGGTCGTCCCTTAATCTTAAAGCCACCATCCCACATTCGTACTTAAAACTTTCCTTAGGATATTTTCCTTTTCCCTTGCCCTTTTCCCTTCCCTTGTATGCTTGAAAAACAAAACCACTGTCGAATGAATACCTTTTAGTTGTAATGTATGTTTAAGAATTCATACCAATTTCAATCCTACTTTAAAGGTAAATGTTAATTATAACACGTTAAATAAGTGTAACTTTTTTTAAGTTTAGAGAATTCTGTGCAGTCGAAAAATTAACATGAATATCTACAGCTACTTATTTTTAATTACTGTGAAATATTCATGTGGCAGGAGAGCGCTAAAACACTAAATTAACATAAAACTTAATTGCGTGCACCTCGTTACTTTTTTACACTTGTTTCATCAAGTTGTAAATGTTGTTACGAATGAACCTTGCTAGATTTATGTTCAGTCGGGCTTACCTCCGAGTTTATTCTGAAAATATAGACTCATATTTTTTTAGGTCAACCTAAGTGCTTGGCTCAGAATATCCTTTTTCAGGGCTCAGAGATGAATCTCGCTCTATCTACTTGATCGTGACAGGGACAAATGTTTCAGTAAATTGTATTTTTATACACCAAAGTGTTTTAACATTAATCTTAATTTTTGCTTGTTGCATTATTTTTTAATGTTATTAACACGATGAAAATGAACAAAGAAGCTGAGTGGAAAAGAGTTATTTTTGTGTTGAGTTTCCTTAAGCAGAAAATATAAACATTTCTCTTTCGAGGAAGCCTATTTCTTTTATTATCTAAGAGAGTAAGTAGATTAACTCGATTTATTAGGAATGTGATGTTTGGGGAGCGAATTATAAATCCTGGCTATTAAAAACGTGAAGACAGCATCAGAATTAACTGCTTTTCTCCTCGTAAAGTTGAGGAAATAAATTCCCTCACACGACATTGTTAAGTCCTGCTTTGATCGTGTGTAAGTTTGAATTTATCTACGTGGAACTCTATACTTACTTTGAAGAAAAGCACTTATGAAACTTAGTGTATTGAATAAATTGATTTTGTGGTGAAGTAAATGTGACGTATATTTTAATAATCGCATTCAGTATTGTGTCGCTATGGTTGTATCCACAGAACAGATAAAAGAGGTTGTATCTATAATAATGGTATGGATATAGCAAAAGTATGCAATTCAGTGTGAAAACGAAAAATGCTCGGGCTCGTAAGCTAGTAGAGCTTATGGGTAACGTTCTTTCCTCCCGCCATCCAATCCGTTAGCATTGAGCTGTTGAGTACCCGATATCCATAAATATTATCATGCCTGGCAACGAAAAGAAACAGTGTTTGAAGAGTTTTTTGATGATAAAACATACAGGATGCCAGAAACATCGATGTGCAAACTATAACCATGATTAGACACCCTAGTGTAGAAATGATTCGTCGGTTATAGAAAAAACCTTCTGTTACATACCTACGCGGTAAAAATGTATGGAGCAGCTAATTTATTTTTTAATAACCGACGAAAAATTTTAACGCAAGGGCGTCCAGAATCATGTACTGAATCCATGGTAACAGGTTGCGCCTCATGTGCCTGCCACCCTACATAATAAACTCTATGGAAAAAATCAATTTTGATCAAAATTACCCTTTACGCTCCTTTACTTACATATTACTGAAGCATATATGAACTAGCATCATAATAAGCTTGAAATATAAAGTAGGTACCTACAAGATTAAAAGAGGGCAATAATAAAGAATAAGAAAATGGTCAATTCTCTGGTCCGACGTACCAGAGACAATATCCGTACAAGGGCAAACGATAAAAGAAGATTCGTCCCCGGAAAGCTCGGCCTTCAAATTGAAAAGGCCTATAGCCAACATTAAGCTCGGATTGAAACCAAGATTATGAGAAAAATATGTGATATTTATTTCTGTTTCAATGATATAAGAAATTTTTATCCACTGGTTTCTTATAAGGTTGGATTTTTTTTCTGGTAAAAAAAATATTTAACGATTCAATCGAAAGTGTTATTTAGCATTCAAATACTACAAACGCATTTTAAGAATGCTTATAGGAAATACCTGGACGAGAAAGGTCATGCTATTACCATAAAAAACAGCTTTATAGAAAAACTATAAATATGTGAATATGTCTGTTCTTTTCAGTGTTTAATAAATACCTAGATAAAACCAATGTCTCCATATTTAAAAACATGTGTCTCAGTTTTGATAGTTAATAAAAACAAAACGTAACACTAAGCCTGGTTTTACCGATAAACATAACTAAAATAAACAAAAAAATCCGTTCTAGATCAATAAAAACCAAAAACTAACAAAATTCTTAACAAAAAACCACCTTTATACAAAAAAAACAAACAACTTCTCGACCAACTAAATCAATAACAAGCTCTCCAAGTTGCCTGCAACTAAAACATTGGATAATGTAAATTAGTTTAGCGCCCCAAGCAGTATCGGGTTGCTATTCCGTCAGAGGGCAGACCTCTAGTAGGTACTTACCTACCTCCACTTTTTACTCAAACCGCGTTCAAACTTTCTTAGCCGGGTTGGTAAATACTTAATACAGTCAACTTCTATTTTATAAGTATCTACCCTTGTAAACTAAACCGTCGTTGGTTCAAAAACTTAACGTTGAGCAATAAGAATGCTTTTTTGAATCTCTGAATCTCTTTGAGCAGTTTTAAAATGAATAACTGGTTATCGTTAGCCTGCATCATCCTACTGCTGGACAAAGGCCTCTCCCCATGACTTCCAGGTCATTTGATCCAGGGCTAAAGTAGACCACTGGTCGTTTGTTTTGTCCACCTCGTCCCGCCATCTTCTATTGTATGGTCTGCCGCGACGCCTTCTAGCTGTGTCAGGGCTCAACGTGGTGGTTATTTTAGCCCACAGCTTATTGGGATAAATGAATAAACTAAACAAATATGCTGAACGCGTAATTACAATTTTACATATTTGGCAGCTAAAAATATGATCATTTATTTACCAATTACCATTTTCTATGCCGCTTTCGTGAAAACTCTCTCGTAAAATTCATTAATGCGGGCTTTAATCACTTCATATGTAGCTTAAAATAATATTGCGACTATGCCCTGAAGGTGTAGGCAAAGATGTGCTGAACACCCTAATTTTGCTATTTATGTTTTAACTTCCACATAGGGAACCCTTATTACACGAGACTACAAGCCAGCGTATTGCATGAAATACGGGTTTAATTTTTGTATCAGCATAATATGACTATAATGTTATCACGGGACACAGGCTTCCTCTCGGTGTGAGGAAGAGGGCCGTGATCTAATACGCAGGCCCAGTGCGGGTTGGTACATGTCACATGTCTTCGACTTTTTATTTCTAGGACATGTCGGTTTCCTCACGATGTGGATTTTTGTTTATTATGTATAAACTACAATCAACAGCACAATATATGTATATGTATGGTATATGCTAGAATGTGCACTTTTTGCTAGAGTTGAGGTCAACAAAATCGATGTTCTCGCAACACATCGACTGAGAACTAATTCTGTTATTGGCACATTGACGATATATTCCAGTACCCACTATTTCAATTCATCCCGGAATTCAGTGTGTGCCGGCTAAGATTATTTTCTGATTAGTTACGTCTTAGGTAATAATTAGGCTGTAGATGACGGAGTTTAAATGAGTTGAAGTAATGAACTGAATTTTAGACCAAATTCTAAACTGAATTCTAAGCAAACTGTACCGTAGAGAAAAAAAGAATAGAAAAAGTATTTAATGGGAGTACAGGAAAATACAAACTAAATAGAGTGACACAGTCATAGAAAAATATACAACAAGAATAGGTACCTATATAAAAAAATGAAAAACAAAATCCTGACCTACGAGGCCAAAAGGTAATGCGCACCAGCGCATTACCTTTTGGCCTTCAGCCTTCAGAATACCAATTCTGAAGGCTAATTCTCGTAATTTAAAACGTTCAAAATCTAGTCGCAGTCTCATTTCGGCGACAAGCAAATGTCACAAACTTGTCAAAAATGTAAGGAAATTAGACGTATTTTTGACAGATTGCGACTGCGATCAGACTGTGAACGTTCTTAATATTACGAGAATTGTCCCTCAGATAGGGTTGAAAAATAATTATAACAGTAAACCGGATGTCAAAGCTAGACGTAACCTCATTACTTGTCTATGCCTCGAGTGCCTGCTCCTGCCTGCTCTATGGCATCACTCCGGCAAAAATAAAATTAAAATAAGAATATTGCAGCTGAAATGTTTAATGTAATTACAAATAATATAATGAATAATACAATAAGCGTACTCTGTGGGTGCCAATTAACGGCATTTAAATAAATAGAAATAAACTAATAATGAGAGTGGTACTCGTATGAAGCCGAATTTGCATAACAAAACGCGTGTTGCGTTAATAGTTTCTCGTGTAAATAGATAATTATGTCATAATGCATGCTACGTTTTATGAAACCAAATTAGTTTAGCAACCTGAACGATTTTTTGACAACGCTAATGTCACGCAACTTTTTTCATCGGGTAAAACGTGATGCAACTAGTGTCGCGAAAGCTTATGCACTGAGCGGACGTGTGTATCTTTACGTCGAAAATATCAAATCCACGCTGGAATACTGATAAAAACAAACAGTTTATCAGTGAATTCTATAGAAACCTGGGGGTCTACTCCGAAGTGGTATCGGCCGAATGTTCGGCCGTTTCCTGCTACGAAGTTACTATTTTTTTTCGGTCGGTCGCGATCCTACACTCTTTCGAATATTGACTATCGTCCCGACCCAACTGACCCGATCCGAACTTTTTTCGAATTTTTAATACTATTCGGTTCGGCCATGTGTCGGTCCGATCCGATCATTCGCACTTTGCACTTCGTAGTAGACCCCCAGTGTCTCTGGGACTCCTTCGGTATAAAAACAGAGGAAAAGTTTTTTGGGATTTGTCTTTTCTAGTACTCAAACATCAGTTGGTCCGATAGAGTTTTTTGATCCTTATAAGAAACAGGATCTATTGAAACAGCATCGAAAAAAAGTTTTTGTGAAAATTGCCCATTTTCCAGCTGACTGATTTTTTTTTCAAAGTCTGTGAATGCAGATCAAAATTTCTCAAAAAGGTAAGGTGAGTCTCCTAATACCGTTTTCCTGTAGCTACAGCGGCTAAGGTAACTTATCATATCAAGCTTGATTCGATAATCTCCTTTGAAGTATGGTACAACCACTTCAAAGATAACACGTAAGCTTAAGATTGTATGTTTCACAAATCGTTAAAATTTCACGTCACCCTGGTAACGTGAGTAGAGGAACCACGTGCCGGCTCCTAAAATACAGAGATTAAGGGTGTGTTCCACCACCCTGCGTGGGGTTACGATGCTATACTTTTATATCACACTTAAATTCCAGCGTGTTAGCAATTTGTATGAAGGTTGGGTTTGAAGGTTCAAAGTAAATAAGCAGGCGATTAAATGTGACGTTAAGACGAGGTAGATTCATTTGATATATTTTGTTAATGAGCTACAGGGTAGACTGATTAGCTTAAAAGCAAATGTTTATGGATCCGCATTTTATCTAGTAATTTGCATTATAATGTTTATGGATTTTAACCTCGGCGAAATGGCTAAACATAAATATTAATAAGTAGCTGACCCGACAAACGTTGTCCTGTCCAAACAGTAAAATATAGGGAAAATATGACGTACAGTTTTACGAATATGAAAATTTTCCGGGAAACTTTTCCATTTTTTCTTCACATAAAAACCTAATTCTGACTGTTATGAACACTTAAACAAAAAAAAAAATAGCCAAATTGGTGCATCGGTGCATATCTCAAGTGATGCGCTTACCAACGAACAATATTTAATTTTTATTTATAGGTAACGATATTGATCTCATCTTATTACTTAGATACTCATACGAGGTCTTCCCAAAGTGCCCGAACAGCTTATAAACTCAGTGATAATGGATTTTCCAACTCAAAAGAAAAATCTGGCTGTCTTGGAAAAACAGTCTTGCAATTCAATCCTGGGACACAATGCGAAATGCATTCGAGACTCCATTTTGTCTGGCTGCACACATCAATTGATTTTTAAAGTGAGAATAAATTGGCCAATCTTCGATAGCGCTTTTTTCGATGGCGACCGTATTTATAATGCGATTTTTAAATGGAGCAATTTTGGCCGCATTACGGTGTCGAAACTGAAATATATTTTATATTGTTGTTCAATACTAGATTGAGTTTTAATAAATGGTTTATTAAATAAGCAATCTACTTACCGTTTTCGTAATACGTAAATCTCGTAATAAATTGAGTTCCATTAAAATTGCTCATTAGTCTTATAGTGTAGATTGTATTTAATTATTAAGAACCTGGTTCTTTTGGCAAAGGTTAAAAATAAATGTATTTTTTAACTAAAAAATACTACTACTTCGGTTCAATACTTCGTAACCTTCGTAACGTACTCTCGACCTATTAATTTCAAACAAGGCTTCAAAGTAAACGGTTCGCTTAATGCTCAACGCCACTCGAAGACTTTAACAACGTGTGTGCAACGAGTTTGTCTTTCTTAATCACCTTCGAACCTTCGTATCGCCATAGACGGAAGATGTAAACAATCGATACTGAACGCGGGGTGTGAAAATCGAATACTCGGTCTTATTTTATTCAGGAGAAGCACGAATTGGTACATACGAATATGTACGAGTATGTACTTGTTTACACCGCTAATCTATTAGAAAGGTTTGCATAATTCTGTATATCGCATTTAGATCTACTATGTAGGTATGCGTCGCGTTCTCTTTGATATCGGAAAATTGTATCTGTCAGTGTTATTGAAATTGATGTAGCTGATTTTACATTAGTTTTGTGGCTTTGATTTAGGTAAGTTTAAGATAATTTGAAAATAAAAATGAAAATATTGCTGCACTTTTTCCAAATTATACGTTTCTGGAGAAACGAAGTTCAGAATTTATTCTTCTATCAGTTACCAACTTGTACGTAAGTCAGTAAAGCTAATTATTTTCGGGAAATATTTAACTGATCCTCTTAAAACTGCCTTCTAATGATGGATACTTTTTAAAATTAATGAACCACTAAAAGTTTTTGGCGCTTCTAATGAAGCATTCATATTTTTTTTTAATTGACCTCTTTTTAACTTTCTGGCTTTTTCTCACGGTTGGTCGCAATAAGTAAGTTAGGGTACCTCGACCAAACGGCTTAGGCTAGGTTGGAATAGCGCTACAATCACGCGCTAGCTGAATTGGTCTCAGTAACTAAGCTAGGGCACCAAAGGGTCGAGCCGAGCGAACGAAGCGAGCATTTTAGGACCCCAAAACAGGAATTATTTGAGGTTCTCAAAAGGAGGTGCAATCATTATTATTAGTGTTCCATAATATTGTTAGGAGCACAAAACGGGAATTATTAGAGGTTCGATTTACATGCCGTTACTTTCTAAATATGAAAATCCTCTTAAACTTGATTAGCAGAAGTTTTCACTAGTATAGTCACAATATTATTAGTACTCTAAGTAATAATATTTGCAAATGGTTGCAAAACTTGCAAATGAGTATTCCAACTTCGTACAGATAAGTCAAGATTAAGGGATTTGTGTGTTTGTAACATGGGTGTTTGATTGTTTGCCAACTTTCTATGTAAATAACAGCGTTTTGTAAAACATAGTGAAACTACCCTACTCAGCAGCCGTGACAAAGAGAACAAATAATGGCCGGTCGTAATTTTACTTTAGCAAAAAGTCAACATGAGCGCAATGTGGGCTGGGCATAGGTAATGCCTCTGCGGAATTGCGTACACGTGCTACCTAACTAGTATAAAAAATATTAATAAACATTACATAATGGATCCCTACAGCTACTTTACACTTAAGAGGCTTTTTACAATATATCCCAATACTTCTTTGGGCAGCAGTAGGGCCCTTAGCATTCTAGAAACTAAACCCGTACTTTTATTCCTTTGCTTACCAAAGACCTACAGTTTCTTATTTTTTTAATGTAATTTGTTTATTTTACGAAGTAAATACCATGACGTCGGTGTCAGAATCTAAATAGAAGGGGTTCAGGGGTTAAGTGAGAGGCAAAAGTAACAGTTTTATCTAAAGATAATCTGACAGTACAATGCTTCAGCGGGATTGTCCGAAAGGGTTACCGCTACCCCGGAACATAAAGGGCGAAGGAAGGAACATGGGTGGGTTTTAGTCAGTAAGAGTCCGACACTCCCTTCCGCTCCACCCAGAGCGGGAGGGGTCATTTGATGATTTCGCATCCGGAAAAAAAAAAAAAAAGGGGTTCAGGGGTTCGTCTCCATAGATACCTACTACGCTTTGGAATAGATAACTTCAGCTTTCTGACTGACCGACCCCTTGACAATTCAATAGTGCCTGTAATTGGTTTATTTAAAATAAACCGTTTGAGTTTGTTTAAAAACGTTGCTTAAAGTGAAATAATGATTGACGTCTGGTTAACCATTTTTTACGTCTCTTAAGTTTAAGCAAAGTATATATATTAACCCCTTAATGTGGGTAGGTATGCCTATTATGAAACCTATTGATCCTAAACCAAGCAAAAGGATTATGTAAAGATCGCAGCAGTGAGTGTGTTGTATCGTAGCATTGGTGTTCTGTAGTTTCTAGCTATCCCCATGGGGACAGGGCGTGAGTATATGTATATCTATTAAGAATATTCATAATACCATTATCTGGCCATTTACATGTGTAAATGACCTGCTTCGATAAATAATATTACCAATGGAAATACATTACGTAAAATTCGGTAAAATCGCAAGCACTATTTGATATTAAATTTGAATAATTCATGTTACTATCGTAATTATCTGTACCTACGCTACAGATAGTTAATATATTATATTCGAATATCTCCGAGGATAGTAAGCATAGATAAGAGAAACACGGTTTTGTACTTCAATTGCCCTGGGGCACGCTCGCAGCGGCTTTGTACTGGAATTATTTTTTTATATACTCACGAACACACTTTTGAATTTTATAACATTTAGTTTCAAGGCATTACGCCTTGGGCAAAATAAGGGCCGCAGAATGATTTCTGTGGCCCTTATTTTGCCCAAGGCGTTTAAACCACGGTGATCCGTGGTTTAAACAGTTGCCAAGCGATTCTGATTATGAAAAAAAAAAAAAAACTGGTCAAGCGCGAGTCGAACTCGCACACAAGGCAAAAAACGCCGAAAAAAACTCATTGCTTGTATGGAGACCTCCTTTAGCTTATCACTTTATTTTATTTTTATTATTTGTTGTTATAGCGGCAACTTACATACTACACGTGTTGTGTAATTTTACCTATTACGTTTCATAAGATACAAACTGCTGACAGATAGACAGACGGATGGACGGACAGCGGAAGCTTAATAATAGGGACCCTGGCACTCTTTGGGTACAGAATCCTAAAAAAAGAATAACTCATCAACGTAGAGCTGAAACGACTGAAATTATAATCATGATTGTAGGTTACTTCTGTTACAGTAATTAATTAATTAATTAAGTAATTTATTAACTTATTAAGTAATTATTTAATTAAATAAAACTAAAATGGTATTTGAATGGATTTTGCGAAAATAATCTTAGAACGGGATGAAATGGGAACACGGATAGTTATTATGAAAAATCTCATTCCTTTGGTCAGCTTGAAACTTGGCTCGAATACAGGATAGCATAATAAGCCGTTAATGTTCCCACATATGAGACACATGCCTCTATGTGAGAGGGAGTAGGCCGTCATCCACCACGCGGGCGCAGTTAGTTGGTGGTGCGAATACACATGAATAGGTATAATATGTATAAAGCCTAAGTTCATCAGCGATCATAATGTCCTTAAACTATTGTTCTAGCTCACAACGACATGTTTGTCATAACTGATGAGCAATTTCGATCTTTTCGCTTTTCATAAATATATTGTTTTGATTGAAAACAAATTAAGGAAACACCGGACAATAACCTATAAACCCACGCAAATTAATTAAGGGAGCTATAATCCTTTCGATTGTTTATTCATTAAACAAGCGAAGGTATAAAGATTCTGTATTTTTGAATACTACGTTAAACATATTTATGTATAGCAGAAAGTAACATTTATTAAATATTTACATAATTTTAAAAGCTAACAGTCTTATAATAATAATATGCACAAGTATATAAAAAGGAGGGGAAATAATCAAAAGCATCAAAAATTCGTCCACATCGCTGTCAATAGGAAACGTGCCCAAAAGTTGTTGTTGTTGTATGACAACAATGCTGATTCTTTGCCCAAAAAATAGGCCAGACCTTTGGTTACGTGAAGAGTCGACCAACCGCTTGGCGATGTCTAGAAATACTAAGTGGGCACTCGGTCCCCATGGCCCTAGTGTTTCAACCCCAAACGGCTCGAACATATAAGTTCCAAAGAGATTGGAGTATTTGCGCCGTTTGTATAGCGGTAAATCTATGCTTAATGTATACATGAAGTTTTTTTAGTTAAATGTTATTTGATTGGCTTCCTTCACAATTTGGTGTACACTGTAAATGCAGCAAGCAATTATGATTATTTTATCCATACTATTATAAATTCCAAAGTA
The DNA here is from genome assembly GCA_911387795.2 of Apamea monoglypha. Taxonomy (NCBI): domain Eukaryota; kingdom Metazoa; phylum Arthropoda; class Insecta; order Lepidoptera; family Noctuidae; genus Apamea; species Apamea monoglypha. The sequence goes on from OU426918.1 coordinate 12,162,817, forward strand.
ACTCTGTATACATACAGAGTTTGAGTATGGTATGTTACCTATTCACCCCTAAACCACTGAACGGATTTCGATAAAATTTGGCAAGGAGATAGACGGCATCCTATGTAAGGACATAGGTTACTTTTTGTCTCGGTAGCACGATCCTGTGGGATAATTTCCAACATCCACGCGGACGAAGCAGCGAGCAGAAGCTAGTAAATAAAAAAAAATTAAAACATCGTGGGCATCTAAATAACCTCTAAAATGAATTATTTTATTGTTACAGGTAAATGGATCACTTTTGAACATTGTTTACCTACCGCGGACAAAAGGACCAGATGTGAAAAATCACTAAATCATACGAAAGTAGGTTGTAGGTAATCTCCGAAATGTATTTCTTGCCAGTAATTATTTACCGGGTAGTTTATGTGCCACACACGTATGGCAAAAATGCCTTTTATTACGACGAGCCATTGAATTATGGGCTCTATCTATATGAACCAGCTTCTGTTTACACTTGATTGTGCGACCGTATGTTTGTATTACTAACCAGATACTATAACTTATACTTCGTTCTTTTAATGGTGATTAATATGACACCGTTATTTTTTCACCGTATTTTTTGCATAGCGTACAACGCGAGAGTGACAATCCTACTAATAATATTATTAGCGCGAAAGGATGGATGGATGGATGGATGTTTGTTGGTCTTTCACACAAAAACTACTGAATGGATTTTGATGAAATATGGCACACAGATGGTTTATATTGAATACTTTTTATCCCGATATTCCCCGGGATGGAAACTTATGCGGGTGAAACCGCGGGGCGCGGGGCATACTTTAGTGATACAGGAAATGACATCTTCATATCAGAAATGTTTGCATAAACATTGGAATAATGTGGACGAACCGTAAACATTATGAATTGCGTAAACATTAAAAACATTATATTTACAACCGTAAACATTGTTTGAACGAAGTTAAATGAGGTAGATAGGGTATTCGTAACATTTGCATTTATCTACTTTAACTATTGATTGAAAAGGCTGAAAAATGGATCACCGAAAATAGTACACGTGATGTGTACCATTTTCGGTGATCCATTTTTCAGCCTTTGATCACACACCACCACCTCCACCATACACCACACACCACCACACACCACACACACACACACCACCACACACACACACCACATCACCTCTGATGTGTACCCTTTTCGGTGATCCCTTTTTCTGAACTGAACGTTCACAGTCTGATCTCAGTCTCAATCTGTCGAAAATACCTCTAATTTCCCTACATTTTTTTGACAGTAATTGACGCTGAGATGAGATTGTAACTAGATTTTGAACGTTTTTAATTACGGGAATTGGCCTTCTGGTATGCTCTGTTAATTTTATGATTCCTTGTATTTAAAAAACAAAAGAATAACGCTTTTTGAAATGTTCTGGAATATGGATATTGCATAGCGGTTAGTCGACTAGGGCTGGCCTGTTTCTAGACCAAATAATTAGCATCGCCATACAACGTGGCAATGCTGCCAGCCTTTTGGGCACTGTTCCTGTTGACAGCGATGCGGACAAATTTTTTGATGTCCTATGATTCTTTTGCTAATTTTTTCACATGTACATATTATTATTTTTAATGTTAACTTATATAAAATAAAAATTAGGTGTACAGATATTGCATACAACACTTTTACACGTACGCATAATCAGCCTCTGTTCCCACTGCTCGGACACAGGACTCCTCTCTTCGAGAGAATTTTTTACCTACACTGCAAATAAAATGATTCTTATTTTGATAGATGGTCAAAAACTACTTTGATTACCTAAAACTTAGCTCTCAAATAATCATTTGGCATAGTAAGTCTCATACAAATCACTGTAGTTATCAACAACGAGCCAAGAATAGAAATACTGTAAGGGTTCATAGTATTTCGCGGGAAATGACTTTATAGACTTAAAAAAGGCTTACGATACCATCAGTCATAATCTTCTTCTACAAAATTAGCATCTATCAAAATAACAGGAAGTTTTTTCAGAATGTTTGTGTCTTACCTTGAAAACTGTTTGCAAGTTGCTAAAATAGGAGATAATATCAGTTGCTCCAACTTGATAAAATGTAGTGTGCTTCAAGGATCAATACTCCTCCTCTGCTTCCTCCTCCTCTTTTGCTCCTTATCTGTATCAACAATATATACAAATTAGGATTAAAAGGACATATAACGCTCTATGCTGATGACACTGATGTTTTACTTCGGCAAGTCCATAGAGACAATTATACAAGACGCGTAGGATGACCTAGTTATTTTAGAGAGGTGGTTCTTGGACAATCTGTTGACAATAAATACATCCAAAACGAATTACATAATTTTCTCGGCCAAAAACAAAAAAATCACAATCACAAACCTTTGTCAATAAATGGAGATGTCCTCAATAAAGTAAACAGAGAGGCTAAACCTAAGTAGTAGTATCTGAGTCAGAAGTATCTGGGCCTTACACTTGACAGTCACTTGACATGGCAACCACACATTAAAAGGATTTGTTCTAAGTTATCAAGTCTTATAGGAGCGTTACGCGGGATAGCCAGATGCCCACCATCAAACATTAAGTATACTGTGTAAAACTCATTAGTGAAGCCGCATATTGAATATCTAATTGAGGTCTGGGGATCGACAACAAAAACAAACTTACACAAACTTCAAATCGCTCAAAATAAAATTATTAAAGCCCTCTTTCAATATCCCTATTTAACACCCACACACAAAATCTATAACGACACAAAGCTTTTTAACATTATCAAAACCTATCAATATATATAATATACCTGCGTATTAATAAGAACAATCCTAGCAAAAGAAATACGCACAGAAATTACATATAAAAGGAACAATGAAATCCAAACACGATCATCACGTCGGGCAAATGACTTAGTACTATTACACAAACCTAGAACAAATCACGGAAAGAAAAATATTATAAACGAAGGAGTACAACTATATAATTCATTACCAAAAAACATTAAAGAGGCTAAACCTAATCTATATTAAAAAAAAAAAATGTTAGAGAAACACATCTTCGACGGCTTCAACATAAATACATAAAGTATTATATTATCTGGTATTGTACAGTGTGCACGGTGCTTTACAACAGTGCTGATAAGAATAGCGCGCTCGATGTTTACAACGAGTAATAAAAAGTAAAGTATTTCGAGTAATTTTTATAATTTATATTACTCACCAAATTTATTAAAGTAACTAATTATGTACTTCCTAACTGCACGACGAGCACTCTGGACTATTTTAACAATTACTATGCATGCATTGCATGTTAAAACTTTGTTTCTCATTAAGTGATTATGTAAATCTTGTAGAATTAAATTATATTTTAAACCGTAAACTCCACAAAGAAGAATATCCCACACCCGAAAAGGTACAGTTTAAAATTATCCGAGAAGCTGCTCCATTTTGACACGCTTTAACGCTTGAACTTCCAGCCTTTCTCTCTCACAGACGTCTTGAAACAAGGAGATATTGCAAATATTTCAAATATTTTGTGATGAAAATTATTGCTGTTTCGTGTAGAAATAGGCTTTTGACTAGCAAGACTGACTCAATTCTGGAATGAAATATTAGATGATACTTATTTCATTTTCATGTTAATAAATGAATACCTACGTAGACGTGAGAATATTGCACAAAATCAGTAGTAGTATGGGATTTAGTAAGAGAATTCCCTATACCTATGTTTCTATAGTTACCACGATATGTACGTGTAGAGGTTTACTGTCTGCTTTCATGAAGATAACCATACAATCGTAGTACGTACAGAGATAAAGGCTAGTGGTGTAGTATGTAAGTAGGTATGTAAAGACCATAGCGGTTGGGATTCAGCTCAATGAGTAGCTTCCTAGTTTACTTCAGTGATAATTAATATCAACGATTGTTTTAATTATAAGTAAGCTGCTCAGATATGCAGCAGCATTAACGCGTGGCCTCGAAAGCGGTAGTTCGGCGCGACAAAGTAACATTGAGCCACTTGTCTCAAGCTCCGCCACTTTTGAATATGCATGATGAGCCTCGAGCCTAACGGGCGCCCATATAAACCTACTCGAGTGGAACCCGTTACTAACTCACGAATAAGCGAAAATGAAAACCAACAAGAACAAAGAGCGGTGTATTGCTCAAAGTGAAACTAATCCTTTAGTCCGATCTGTATGTGGCACCCGCGTTTATCTATGATGAATATGTAACGGCCTCTGTGGAACGTTTTACATTCATCAATATAGGGTTAGTGTGTGTGCGTAACGATTAGTTGGCAACTGAAGTTGTTTATTTGTTGGCACAACATAAGCCCGCACTGTATACACATTAATTGGAAATTGGTTTATTTTTTTGTAGCTTACTGGCACGAAGCGGAGACCTAGATTAGCTTGTTTTAAAGTGTGCGTCCAACTTTAAAGCGACTATAAACAGTTTTGGCCGTTATGAATTCAGCTCGCTTCAGTGTCGACCTTCAATTGGCAGGCACGTCGCGGGAAAGGGAAACTAGAGCAACTCTGCTCGTAAGAATTATACAGATAAACGTTCTTCATTCTCGTTGATGACCTAAACTCAATTCAGTTGGAAATCTCCTTCCATATAAAAGCATCTCGGATTTATTCTCTTGCACTGGAATGTCTGGTGGTTTGTGCTCTTGGGACAAAAGCAATTTTCGTTAAGAGGCTATTTGGGGGCTTGCAACGGGAGTTTGGCGGGCTTCTCTCTATTTATTCGTTCATACAATTTAGTAGTTTATACATACGGGTATTTTAGAAAAATGGGAAACTCTATCAACAATATTGTAACTTCGTTAAGCAAATCGTTCCACTGTTCCTTCTTGTTTTTTAGAGGCTAGTTTAGAATATAAAAGTAGACTTTGAACACCGCAAAACTCGTAACAAAACAACAAAAGTTGTCTCTAATTAAATACTACTTCGCAACTGGCCCATTTATTCTAATTAACAACTTTTAATTTTATAATCTTGAGGTTAAACTTTCATTTTTGTTCTTGGGCAATCCAATAAAGTTCCATGGAGCGCAATCGCACCGGGATTCCCGCGGTGTAGTCAAAGCACGTTCTTTTTTCTTTCAATAAGGATGCGCGTGCCATGCGGCACAATACCCCTGCTCGTGACGTGGCTCGCCAACTCTTGTATTGTTTCAATTTTTCGTTTGTTTCCCACAAAACACTACAGCTTCTCTTCACCATTTCGAATGAAATCCTCTATCTCTTAAATGTGATTGGAAAAATATTTCTTATTTTATCCCAACCATGTTGCCATTATCCCGCCAGAATAACGAAACGGTAAGAAAAGGGATGTACAAGTTGTTCAAGTCCTTTTCTGTGATGTAAGCTTTCTCCGCCGATTGTTTGACCGTCGACCGGGGTATACCGTCACAAACGCGATTGAATAACAAAGAAACCACAAAACATTTTCGCATTTAAAATATTCAATTGTTTGTGAAAAAGAGCAGTGTTTAATCGTGCGTTTTATGCAACAATAGGAGCTTTACGATTATAATGTAAATCATGCTGTGCATCGGGCATGATTAATCATATTGCTTGTATTATTTACGCTTCAAGAATTTTTGACAAAATAATATGTGTTTTGGTCGTGACCTACTTATTGTTACATAGAGTCTATCAAATACAATAAATACTAACTAATGTAGTATTTGGAACATCACATGTATGGACATTATATCGAGCAGATAGGGATCTGCTCTGTTTAATGTCAGACAGGAGTCTGCTCGATATAACGTCAATAACTACTGCTTCTGGAATTCATACAGAAAGTTCTCGCACAAAGTGTATTTAACTTCGCAAACACGACTCCTTTGCATGAAGAGCTAGGTGTTGCATATCCAGCGTTACAGTTATTTTTATACATTTTATTGTAATCCCTGGCGAGTTGGCGACTCCACTATACCTACAGACAGATATTTTTGCCAGTAATTATTTAAATAAGTAAATGGTGCCGATAGCCGAGTATAAAATATTTATACGGAATTATCATCAGTATTCAACGAGCTGGATAATCTCCTTCTCCTTATTTCCATAATCACGCCGGGTGCGATATTCAACTCACTCGACTTAATAACCTTGACTCTTAATTCTTACTTAACAGATAGTGTGTATTAAGTCTGGTCTCTTATACCTCTTACTATCTTAAGGGTTCATTTAAGTGTACTCTATCTAGTTGACAACTTGAAGCTTCTCTTAGGGATCCTAGAATTCAGGTCCGTTGTTGCATAGTTATGTGTTTTGTCTCACTTCTGAGACACAAAGCTTTAAGAGCTTACAATGGTTAAGTTAGTTGGCATAATCTGTAGTCGAATTCTGTGATTAATTGAGGTTTTTCAGCATATTTACTGACTAAAGAATGGATCAGGCGTTCTAAATATTTCTACTAGCGAACCGCCTCCGCTTCGCATGATTTTTACGACTTAACAAAACCTCGATATTTATTTATAAGCAAGTTATACATATATATTAATGTGTTATACACATGAATCTTCCATAATAAATTACCTAAATGATGGTGAAAACAACATCAAAATCTGTTATGAACTTTAGAAGAACAACGTAGTGACACATACAGACATGATAAGCGAGTTTAATTTATAGATTACTATGTAATTCAAGTAGATTTTTGTCTAGCTCGGGGTCAGGATTTAAGTCCAATTAATGGCAATAGGCTCGTCCTCTATTATGCGGGACTTAAACATCACGGGCAAATCTGAACTCTGCGTTCCCTTTGGATAGATACAGGCTTATGTAGTTAATTAAGTACCTACCTTACCGAAGGGTTTTAGGTACTATATTTTGTACTGTTTAATACCTATCTAATTATAAAACAGAAAATAACTACATGAACCACAAACTAGGATTACTGAGCGACAAGACCTACAATCCGCTAATCAATTTTCCCAACATGGAATACAGAATTATTTGTCGTTTCATACAGCACGCCCAACAATGCTATATTGCATTTGTTAAACAATGTGTGCGTCACTTCCAAATATTTGGATTGTACGGTCAACAAAAACCATATTTAAGCTTACAAAAAAAATATATATTTGAACTCATATAGCCTCTGTTGAGTAGTTTGACAATGCTACAAATAATAAGCACAAGCGAAGTTTCTTATGCTAACAGGTTATATGGCGTGCAATTACAATGATTATAACTTGCTCTAGGCAAAAGCTTTTTCTTTTTCTAAACACATTCTGTTTTGTTGACTGTACAATAATTTCCATGGATGTAATTTAATACATGTGGCGGGGCGTCATAATTTGTTTTGTTCTATTGCATCCCTTTGGGCGCTCGTAAATATGACTGTTCTAATTGAAATATTTTTGCCGATGGATTCCTTTTTTTTGTGATGGCATCTTTTTGACGTATGTTCGAAAACTTTGACACGGTTTACGGGTGATTACGATTCTGTGTAAGGTATTTTACTATTTCAATTGAAGGGAGCAATGAAATAGTGCTTTTAATGTATCATTCGATTCTTGTCTTGTAAGTTTTTTGGCAGTCGACTGCTATAGTAGCTGTAATATTATTGCTAAAGAAAATGTCTTGTTAATTATTATATCAAGTTAAAAGAGGGATAGAAAAGGAAACCCGAAATAGCCTTAAATCAGCCGACAGTAAACAAGCTTTTACGCCCACGTAATGATGAATGAGATGAATCGAATAAAACAGAGCGCGGTGGCAAAAGCAATGGTTTATTTTCTACGTTTTACAAAACCGTTCGTTTCAACATATACTCGTACATACTTTTAGCAAAAACAACAAGATGATGCTTTATAAGCACGTTATCAAATTCAAAACTCAAATAACAATGCAGAACGACGTTGCAGTCTGAAATCAAATTGAATCAGACCAATTAATCCATTTTATCAATATTCTGAATAAAATAAAATAATAACACTAGCTATTTGTTGAACACAGCAAACAAGAGCTCAGATATTATGCAGATAGGCCGAAGTAACAAAAACCGATCAAATAAATTCGTTGGTGTAGTTTCGGACGCACCGGCCGAATTAATCCGTTTATTTCGCTGACGTCGTTTTATTTTTTTTATTTGTGCGTGGAACACAATTTTTGGAGGTCCTTCTATAAGTATAGCAATGTTGTCGAGTTACACAAGCCATTAAGGGAGGGTCTTAATGGAACGACACCCGAAACGACAAGGTCCGTTGTCGTAAATTGACGTTCTGCCACAGACTTCCTATGTTCTCAATCATGGGATAAACATTCGTGCACATCGAAATTCCGGTTTTGTTTTACTAAACAATGTACACAGCGACCCAACTCGCATTCACTCAACCCAAAAATATAAGAAGTAAAATAAATATTGATTTTTTTCTTCAATCTTATATAAAGCTTTTTTTTTAACGGAATGTATTTGCCGAAGTATCAGAAGGCCAGTTCTCGTAATTTAAAACGTTCAAAATCTAGTCGCAGTGTCATCTCGGCGACAAACAAATGTCAAAAACCAAACAGGTTTTTTTGACAGATTGAGACTGAGATCAGACTGTAAACGTTCTTAAAATTAAGAGAATTGCCACTCTGGTTATACATTTAATTAACAGGAATGCCGTGCAAAGTGAATTAAAATATTCCATGATTTCATAGAAATGTTGTGTAGTTCCATAAACTAATAAAGTTTTGTGTGTGGATATTTCTGAAAGGAGTTAATTACATGAAGTACTGCTTTGTTTGTACAAATAATAAGTCGTAGTAACTTAGCCGACTAAGTTAAACATTAAGCTTTAATAACTTATTTCACTATTAAGGACTAAAGTAGGAAGTCAAACTACATTTCCTCGTTTCTTGAACTGTCTTTATTTTTAGTAACAAACTTGGACCTATCTGGAACGGTATCAAGTGAAACTTCATTTGAGCTGTAATATTTGTCGAGGCACGGAATAACTTTGACAGTTTAGCATAGTTTCACAGAAGATTCACGAGATTTAAAATTCAAATGAGTTCGTAATACCTAGGTATATTGTATGGATGTTCCGCAATCTACGGACAAGTTTACTTTGTATTGAAAATGTTCTGCGAGGAGCATATCCGCCTGGAGCGTCACTCGCCCCTTTTCGTCTTCTTTCTTTAATTCTTTCACAAAAATAAACCTCGCCACGGAAGATAATTAAAAAACCGGCCAAGTGCGTGTCGAACGCACAATGAAGGCTTCCGTAGTTGTAATGAATTTATCCCGAGATCAAACTTAACACCGTAGTTGAAAAATATGTTCTCCTATACATCCTAACTGCAAATGTTGGTCTACTAAGAGATTTATCATGTTATTTTAGAAATATAGACTTCTTATAAGTTTTCCTGTAATCTATAAGTATAGAACAATTTTCTGTTTTTTTTTCAAAATTTTTGGCTTAGTAGTTTCGGAGATAAGGTCGTGGCAATGGTGAATTGTCATCTATTTATCTTAAATTAATCTACTAAATATTTTATTTTATTTAAAAAAAAACTTTTTCGCAAAAAGAAAAGTCAACCGACTTCCAAAAAAGACACTACAAAGTGAAATATAACTTTAATTTCGGAAGTTGGTGTCGTTGGGTTCGTATTTTCGTTGTTTCCGACTTCCGAAATTAAATTTACTTTTCACTTTGTAGTGTCTTTTTTGGAAGACGGTTGGTTTTTTTTGCAAAAAAGTTTTTATTTTTCACTTTTAATTTGTAATTTTTACCAGTAATTTTAGTTTCAAAACCAAACTACTGAACCGTTTTTGATGAAAGGACAATGAACAAATGTATGTCGTACCGAAAAGTCTCATGCATCAAGATCAAAATATTATAGTAATTATTTTCATAATTTTTTACGGCTTTACGCGTCGGGGATTTGATTTTTGAACAGGGAATTTAATTTAAAGTAAAAAAGTGTTGATGTTATTTTATTCCCTTTACACGAAGTTCCGTTTCAAATGATATGATTAATTTATCCTTGTATTTTGAAAGTGTCATGATTTCGTCTGTCAAAAAACATGTAAAAAAATTACTTTGCCGATTCTACATTAATTAAAAATAACTAGAATAAAATAGAATACAATTTTTATTTAAACGATTATCATTTTTTTGAGCAAAAATGGCCGGTCGTGTAATGTCAAACAAAATAAAGTACCCAGTTTTCAGGATTTTTTGAAAATCTCCGAAACCCGGATTTTGTTTACAAAAATAACTTATGTAGGACGTAATATGATAAGTGTAGTCTATAAAAAACAAAGCTTGACTTTGATGCAGCATGGTACGGGATTCCATACATCCATGAGCATTGTCCTTTCTATGGGACCAATCTGAAATTATATCCTTACAAATAAAAAAAATATTTTGCAAATCGGCTTATAAATAACGGAGTTCTGAGGTAACAAACATTAAAAAAAATACAGTTGAATTGAGAACCTCCTCCTTTTTTGAAGTCGGTTAGAAAATGAAATCTTCACAGTTAAGCCCTTTCATTTCATATGTTACACGGTACAGTTGAAAGCCTTACAAATAAAAGTATTATTTGCCTCCAAAAATTAACCCCAATATTCAAAATTCATTTATTTACGTTACACGTCCGTGTTTGGATTACAAAAATTCATATGTGTACCTTTCAACTGAATCGTTCCATTAGATTCGGCGCAAATCGGTTGTGACAGACAGACACACACACAACTGATGCTATCCGTCCGAGGAGTCCGTTTTTTCATTGGGACGTATGGAACCCTAAAAATGTTGAAACGAGATTCGTTTTCGCACAGCGATTTAGAAAATAATGGGGCAATACAATTATGTAATCGGGCAGATGGCGGAAGTGCCCTCCATTTCAAATCAACTGAAAATTATTCTCTGGAGACATTCCGTCTAATACAAAGTACCTACTCCGACGACCAAACTCTTGAAGCTTACAAAACTTTTAAGTACAGATTGTCAGATACCGTGATATTTCATTTAGATAAATGTAACCGTTTTGTCCTTATTAAAACCTTTATTAAAACTTTACCTAACTTTATCAACTTTATTTGAGTTGCTACTAACCCAATATAATAAGACGAAATTTCATCCCAAACTTGGCTTTAAATATTTAGTTAGTTATAGGGACAATATTCATCACAACAAAGCCCCGAGTCAACTAGAATTAAAAGGTTACTTTCAATCGAAACTCGGGTGTATTATAATGTTAATCTGAGGGCTTTTTACCAGGGAACCCATTTCAATAAAATTATATGTTACTAGCGGAGGCTACACATTCAACAACATTTGCATTGATATTGGGTCGAATGAGCGTACCCTTTGAAGTGGGCAAGCCTGCTCATTGAAATCACACGGGCTTGCCGCAAGCGTCCCGGTGCCTTACAGGTATAAATAGGCAACACAGTCATTGTCCATATTTGAAAGCATTTGTACGGTAACATGTGGGTAATCTTATATTCTGTAATCTTCTTCTGAGTGAGTTCTCGTCCTATTGTCACTTCATCAGATGCTTCCTTTGCTCGATGCGCCTTTGTTTGTAAGTGCAATCTACAATAGGTGTCTGAGAAACCAGATTCTTCAGTACGATGCTGTCTACACAGACTGAAAGCTGTATGGTGTACAATAAAGAGTATTCTATTCTATTCTATGGTCTTGTGTCATTTGTAAACTTGTAGTTTAGAGACATAACTTACATATGAAAATTTTTAAACAAAAAATGCTTTCTTTCAGACATTTATGCTGTTGTAAGATCGTTTGAAAAACTTCATGTTTTCCAAGTTATTATTTTTTGTACATTAAGTTTTTGTATTTTATTTCAATTTCATTTTTAGTATTGTAAAAAATAAGTGTAAATTGTATATAGTCTAAGTCTTATGCTGATCCATGTAACCGAAGAAACCTCGACCCGTACAGTCCTACAGGATTGCTTAGTTCGAAATCCCATTGATGTAGCGTGTACTGAAGTTTGGAAACAAAATGACTATTAAAATCCTTTATTTCATTATATACATAATACATTATTAAATATAGGAATATAAAAAATATAATATAAATAAACTAGGTACTACATATATTAACTTGATATAAACCGATTTTAATTGTCATTTTAATGATATGGTTCCTACCTACCACATCTTGACTTTTTGTACAACCGAAGTTGATTTAACAAGGTACTTGAGAAGTCTTTGAACGGTATTCCAAGTCAAGTACATAATCATGTAACGGTTCGTCTTTTTAAACACTTGACTTTATTCTTGTACAAGTGTCAATTTAACCCTAAATCAAAATGTTCAAGAGTACTTCTGTTAGATCTACAGTTACGTGACACTGTTATTTATGTAACGGATTTTGTTCAATGTTAAGTATTCATTACTGCCTGTGAATACTGTAAATACAGGCATTAAAAGCGTACCTTTAAAATTCAATTACGATATTTTCTTTTCTTCGCCAAATACAGAATGAAAACTAAATAATAATATATATGTAAAACATTTAACTGTTCACGTTTGCTGCAAAAAATACGTGAATGCTATTTCGCACAAAAGTAAATAAACTAAAAACTGAAATAAATGGTAGCGCGTGAACTATAGAATGGCTCGCCAGTTGCGAATAAACATGTTCCCACCATTACAAATTGCCTGCCGAACTGCACCCGCTGGTAAAAATATGGGGAACACAATCTGACCTATCAAACGGTCTTAAAGTGGCTACTTTGCATACAAAGCACATTATTACAGCTGTCGTTATCATAGGCCCATGCGGTAATACCGACCATTCCCTTGGCGAGAGTTGTAGTCACGAGCGATGGACTAGTGAAGTTCTCTGTAACGACTACGATTTATTTGATGTACAATGTTTTTGTAGTGGCGGAACCCTCGGGAGAGAAGGGACTGCGTTTGCGTCTACCCACGTCCCGTTATAAAAGGGGCAATATTGATTGTCACTTGTCCCTTATAAAACTTAGAGATTTGTCTCGAGGGACACGTCATTCTTTCCAAATTGTTAGTTGCCCGGGATTATGTCATAAGCGTTTACAAAAACGTTTACCTCAGGGTTTGTTTTTAGAAGGGGGAGAATCGAGCCTTTAGGCGTTGAAATAACCGATAATACGAATCTAAAAACTAAGATAACATTTATGAGACAGTGACACCGCCCTCTGAGATCACGGTAGGTACTTCGACAGCGATGAACAGACAGTCTCCGAGGAAATCGAAGCTTCTTTTCTTAAATTGCTCTTGAGGCAATTCCCAAAAGATTCGAATGTTGTCATCAGCTCGGGCTTACGTTTCGTTTACACGGAGATATTGGATAATGCCGAGCCATAATTTAAACTCGGTTAATTTTGTAATAAATTTTGACACGTACAAGAATAACCTTTTATGTTTATTTTACGTAGTGTATAAAATGTTACAACGAACACGGTTATTCTTCAACGGAATCAATCGTATTTATTTTACGCCACAACTCTAGTTGCACAATGTGAATGCGTCCAGTTAATGTTTTATTTTAGCTGTGTATACAAATATCTGTATCGTTAGACCCTGTTTACCAGCAACAGGTACTACACTAAGCGCTCTAATGAAATCACTACAGTTAATAGTTTAAGTTCATCTATTTATGTCGCCAATACGTCAGCTCGTAACGCTACATATTGCTTTATCGTCTAGCGAGTAATCCAATCATCGGTCTCTGAGGTTTCGTTCCATAGGCTGAAACGTATTCCTGATCTACATTCTAGTTCATTGTTCCCAGCATGCATGATAAGTAACAAATTGAATATAAACATTCTTTTTTGGGTTGAGTTATTCTGGTTGTACGTCATAGTATATTTTATTTATGAGATTTATTATCCGCCCTACTAGTGATGGATGACTTTTGCCTGACGTTATACAACAAGTTTTAACTTTCACGTTTTTAGGGTAACTATGTGCTACAACTACGTTGTGATGTATATGGTCGGTTGGAAGACTTATACGGGGCAACTGGGTTCCTACGACATAAGTGCTGGGCGCTGGCCTTCCATTTAATCACGGGTCAGACTAATAGCTTAGCCGCTCACATTGAAGATGCTGCTCTCAACTAAAGTAGGTTTTAACTAATGAAACCAACTTTAGTTTCATAAGCACAGCATGAAATACATTTACGTTCGTTAGTGACACATAAAAAGCATCATATTCAAAGTGGTTTTAGTATGTAACATGCAAATGATAAGCTCAAACGTTATGTCTCTGCTAGTGAGTATATTAACGCAGTTTAAAGTAAAATTTCGCTCGTTTAATGGCGACGAGCACGTCTATAATTTACTTTAAGTTTACAAACTGGAAGCGCAGTTCATATCACGCTTAGCTCGCACCACGTACACTGTCATAGAAGTTTTTTCTGAACCTGCCGTACATTATCCAGGTAAACTCAATGCTGTGTAAAAACTAGACCTAAATTCTTCTGTAAGTGCAAGGTAAGGTGAACTGGGAAATCTCTTGGTGTGAACTTATAAAATGTTCGGTGAGTCAAAATATATCGAGCGTGAAAATGTGTTTTCTCAGCAAAGTGATCTCTTCGGCTTGCGTCGCGAGTGTCATACTGATAATCGTTGTCGTGAGTGAAGGTACAATTTGACATTATGGGCCATTTGTATGTTTAAAAAACGTAAAATTATCTCGTTGGATATAACTAATGCTGCCACAGCTGTCTTTGCTTAATTCCATCCGAAATAAGCGGCCCGCTGCTGCACGTCCAATTACAGCGAGCCGAGCTGGGTGGGCGCTCGACGAAACCTCGAGGCTTATTTTAACATGAAAGTTCCGCCAGTTTAAACTATAAAGACTCGTCAAATAGTCGCCACTGCGAAATCAAAAGCCTGTAATAACGACTTTATAAAACGACTCTTTATTCAATTCCAACAAGTAGCTATCCTCATTTCAATGTTTTGTGAAATTAAATAGAACCTTATACAGTATGCATGCCAGTTATTATTCTGTACAAAAAGAGAATTTCGATTCATCTTCAAGAAACGTTATTATACGAGATAGCTATGTTAGTCTGGAACTGAATACTCGTAGACGGATATTTAATTAGATGAATGCCGAAGAGTTTTGAAATGCCTCGGGTAACGAATATAAAAAAAAGTGGCAGCGTGGGAACCAGACACACTATTAAAATTTCAAAGCTCATGTTTTAAAATGTTTTATAAACAAGGCTACAGATTATTATCTGTAGCCTTGTTTATAAAACATTTGACACGGCACACATAGGACACGGCATATATTTATGCCGTGTCCTATTTTTTTATCACAATATCATTCGAAAAGTGTCATCCCGCTTTATCGTTGAATATTCAAACACGAACCTATTGGGATTGCGATGGACAGACGTACCGGGCATGCCTACGTGATCGATAGATAACAAACATGGATAAGCATTTTTTCCAGTTTGAAAAGTAAGATTAAATTCTGCTTATTCAAGGTGGCAGAACATGATTCTGCCCAAATTTTTCGCTATTCATAAAAAAAATAAACTGCAGTTTCATATAAAAATGCAATACATACGCGGTCGAAATGTATGGAACAACAATTTGTTTTAAATATTTAATAACCTATGGAAAATTTCTACGCTAGAGGTCTAGGAACTAGCATAGGATAGGATCATTCTGTCTAGTAGAACAAGAATGAAGTATTAAATTTTCCAATCCGTTACTCCTATCAGGTTGACGCAGACATAAAGTTAGAGTTATGAAACATGTTGAAAATGAATAATATTTCATTCTGAATGCGAGTGTTTGCGTAGCAAATTTCGTAAAGTATGTTGTCCGTGCAACAGTAAACAATGCAAATTAGAGTGGGTACCTGCCAGCCCTGAGATATATAGAACTAAAGGGAACGAAGGGGTTTTGAGGATTGTACGGTATTCATTAACAAATCTTGTTTCACCCTATTTAGTTTCTACTTAATTAGAACGTTTGGTATTTATCAGCTCGTTAATGCGATAAAGTTCTCCCCTTTGATTCCTTTAACGATTGATTTCAGTCAGCACTTAAGTGAGTGTTTCGAAAAAAGCGAGCCTTTGATTAATCAATGCGCCGAGGATTGGTGACTGCAAAGCCCCTATCTTTACTGCTTTCTGAGCCTGTTATAATCAGGCATGTTAGTTACAATGTTTAATATCCGGATTGCTGATTAATAACACTATAACGATATTCATGGAACTTTATCCTTAAGGACCGAAATTGTTTTTTAAGTTACCGACGTCATAGTCTATTTGCCGCAACCACGCAATATTAGGGTACTTAGGAAACTGCAAACTCTTTCCTATCCTACCTAGATAAGGACTTGTTAACCAACTTCGTGTTCTGAATTGCATTAGTTGTATGAACTACTCGTAACTTGTTAGCAATCACTTACTAAGTTAGGATTAAAACTAAGTCTAGCTGACCGAAGTCGACGTGGCCTCATAATGTGACCACAAGTAATTAGCAATTAATTAATCCGATATCCTACTTAATCCTTAACTGAAACCGCGTCCAGATTGTAGGTTTGTCTCACATCAAAGGAAAATTCGATTAATGAATAAAAAGCTTTTGCGAATGGAGAAAATATGGGAGGAAAATTAGAATTTGTTCATTCAATTCAAATATTGAAGTTGATATCTCAGAGTGGGAAGATCTCTAAACAAATCTTTGCCATCTCGAGGTTTGCCATTATTTTTGTGGGAAGTTTTAATTAAAATCATGACGTGTTTCTTCGCAACTGCTTATGCAACTGCAAATCATAAGAAATCAGATTAAACTTTACTCAAGTTTAACCTTATTGTTGAAGTTATTGATCTACCAAAAGTAATACCTAGACAGAAAAATATATATATTGAGATTGATGATATAATTATTAAAATAAAACTTAATTTTATAGGTGTCGTAGAGAAATGATTAATTTGGGTGGAATTATAGGGATTTTCAGATAAAACTTATGACTATTTGCCATCAGCTTATAAACGTTCCCACTACTGGGACACAGGCCTCCTTCTGTAAGGGGGAATGGGCCGTAGTACACCACCCTGGTCCAGTGCGGGTTTTTAGATGTCACATGTCTTCATGTTCTAGGACATGACGGTTTCCTCACTTTTTCCTTCACCGTGTTGAGAGCAGTGATGATGAAATAAATTACACAAAGTAAAGTGCCTGCTTGGGTTTGTACCCACGGTCTACAAGTCGTCAGTTGGAGCCACCACTGGGGTACCACTGCTCTCAAATTCAGATTATTGGTAGCTATTTGCCAACCGTACGTTAAATACGGGTAATTAGCAGTAAGTCCATAGTTACTCTACAATAGGTCACAAGCTAAGTGAGGATATTAGATAAAGGATATGTCTGACATCGTCAGCAGATCGTAACAAAGAGATGTCCATTCCTGAATAGCCTTGACTTGACACATAATTATCCATTCTCGGACATCTTTGACGCTTGAATGCTTGAGACTTGACAGCTCAGTGTTGCCAATTAAAATCATGTCGTTTAATAGATTGATTTATTTAGTCATTGTGCTGTTGATTCGATTGCATCCTTATTATTTTAGGATCGTACAATTATCAATAACACTCTTTTAACTGGCGTAGAGAAAATGATGATGATACGACGTCACCTCTCAATCGTAGCAGGTGGTGTATTGCAGTTTCTGCCTACCCCCATGGGCAGAAGGCATGAGTTTATATATATATACGTAAAATATTTCAAACATAATACTTATAATACCTAAATATAATGCGCAGACGTGATAATAGTTTAGTACTACATAGTTTACATAGTCGTACATAGTTTCAATTAGTAACATCGCGAAGACGTCGTTTGACGAGGGTGTGTTTTGAATCCAAATCAACACTTCACACGGTCTAGACATTTAATCCTAGGGATTTAACATTGTACTATATTAATCAAATTATTATTTATCACAAAATGTAGAAGGAAATATAATTAACTGAGTGTACGACTGTTGTTTATAATTTGTTAATTATTTAAACAAAGTTCAAGTTTTAAGTTAAGATGAGATGCTGGCAGAATAGTCGAAAGCGGCACAGTTTCCAAAAAAAAAAAAATAGATTATCATAAATACTAAATGATAAAAAGTATGTCCCATAAAATACTTTATGCGAATTAACTATTGCGGAATATTAAAGGATATCCAGTCAGCTATAGTATATCGCATTTACTTATTAATAGTTTATGGTCTCCAATATCCATAACTATGAAAACGTGACATCGTCGACTATTTATGGGATGATAAAACTAATTATATTTATAGGCCCTTAGTGCAATTAACGTAGGTAGGTACTGTAGAGGTTTGACTGCCGAAGGCAACCTCACATAGTGCAGGCCGGCTATAATTTAACGCGGGTTACATTCGAACGTTCAAGCTAATGTCATATTCTTTTCTATTAGGATTTTTGTTTATAACAGTCAGTGGTAATTTGGTCTAGAACATGTAAAGACGTGCTTACAATGTAATCTTGAAGGAGTCTTATAGTTGTTTGATTCCTCCCGTTACCTCAGAGGGCTCTTCAAGCCCTCATAGTACCTAACAACCTTATTTGATACTAGCTGCGCCCCGTGGTTTCACCCACATAAGTTTCGGTCCCGTGGGAATATCGGGATAAAAAGTATCTTATATGTTAATCCTGGTTATAAACCATCTGTGTGCCAAATTTCATCCAAATCCGTTCAGTAGTTTTTGCGTGAAAGAGTAACAAACATCCATCCATCCATGCAAACTTTCACGTTTAAAATATTAGTAGGAAGTAGGATAGGATTAACGAACTAATATGCTGTGCAATACCGTAACGGTATCAAATTACTGCTTCACTAAGTGCATCCCAAAATAATTAATGAGTAGCGTTAACTTAACACGGTTTTTCGTGCAAGTAAATAGGTTATGTCATGTCAAGATCTCGCTAAATTCGACCGGGAACTAAATTGAGCCCGACGGCGCACGACCTACGAAAAAGTATGGTAACGCCGAACATAAATTAATTAACATGTACTAGCCGTAAACAAGATTAAAGCAGCAGTTACTTAAACCGAGAACCCACTGAAAATGGATAAGGGCTCTGTTACTGACTGCCTGTTATTGAATAGGAGGTAAAGTTTTAATTAATGTACAAGTGACTAGTGAGAATGTTGTATTTTATACTTAGACGTTTTACTTCTATTCATGACGGAATATTTTAAATAGTTATAATGATACTAGCAGCGCCCCGCGGTTTTACCCGCATAAGTTTCGATTCCGTTAGAATATTGGGATAAAAGGTATACTATGTGTTAATCCTAGTTATAAATTATATGTGTGCGAAATTTCATCCAAATTCGTGCAGTTGTTTGTGCGTGAAAGAGTAACAAACACCCATCCATCCAATCATAATACATAATCAGCCTATAATGTTGTTATAAAGGTGAGAGGGAGTGGGCCATAATCCACCACGCTGGCATAGTGCGGGTTGGTAGATCCATCCAATCATCCTCACAAAATTTAGCGTTTACAATATTATCAGCTGCGCCCCGCGGTTTCACCCGCATAAGTTTCGATCCCGTAAGAATATCGGGATAAAAAATATGATATATGTTAATTCAGGCTATAAACCACCTATATGCCAAATTTCATCCAATTCCGTTCAGTAGTTTTTGGATGAAAGAGTAACAAACATCCATCCATCCATCCATCCATTCTTCCATACAAACTTTCACGTTCGTAATATTAGTAGAATAGGAAGTACGATTACCTTTTATTTATAAAAGTTGCTTAAAGTTAGGTGTTGATTAGTGACTGTTTAATCATACATTTTTTAAATTTAAATGTCTCTTAACTTTAATTTACGTTTATAAATAAACCTAAAAATGCTTAATAAATTCTTACCAACGAATCACGCTTACGAATCACCTACCTATATTTGCATCTGGGCGCCAACTAGGCGGTATCAACAATATTGACAGTATACAGTGGTGTGGTATGTTCACCTGAACTCTCTCCCAAACATAATATTATAAACACCAATATGTTTAAGACTAGGGTGAAGGTGTGACAGAACATCCAAACCAGATGTAGGTACCCGAATATCAGTATTATCCTTAACCTATTCAGTTAAATCGGTCGACGTTCGGGGTTCATTCTTATCCCGATCTACTTGTACTTATAACAAGATATTGTATGATAACTAGGAAAACCCATTTGACCGCAGCAAAGCTCCCTAAACTCGTAGCCTCGTAGCCAGTTGCTACGAGACATTTCCGTAGCAGTGCTACGCCAATACGCCTCCGTATTGGCGTAGCACTGCTACGGAAATGTTAATATTGATTAAGTCTAATTTGTAATTACAATGTTCTCGTTAAAGTCATTACCATACAAATAGATGTCCTCCTTTTGTTACAGATACGCAAATGAGCCGAGTACCAGGGATCGTGGAACAGAGAAATATAAAATTTAATTATGATTTACCGTCCATAATTCTGTGCCATAAACAGTAACATTCATCGGGCAGTGTTATAGAACTGTAAATATAAACTGTTGTACATAAAAGTGCAGTAAATGTTGCGGTGGGTGACTGTGTGTGGTGGGACGGTAGTTTGAGGGTGGATGGTGTTGGTCGGGCGTGTGGTATGGCGTGGCGGTGCGGGGGGCGGGGGGGGGCGCGGGCGGCGGTGAGGTCCGCGATGCGCGGGCGCCGGTGGGCGGCGTGCGCAGCGTGGTATGCGTGGTGCACGTGCGCGGTGCTGGCGGCGTCGGGGGAGCTGCGCGTGCTGCAAGCAGACGCGCGCACCGCCTTCTACGTGGGCATCGCCGCGCCGCGCTCGGCAGACGACGCGGTGCGGGCGTTCAACCGCTCGCTCGCCGACCTGTCTCACACTTACCTGGCCGGCGACTACCCGCTCCATCTGCGCAACATCACGCTGCTGCCGCTATATATCGAGCTGCCAGAAGATGAAAAGTAAGTGTAGCTCCGTCATTTGCTTTCGAGTATTTTGCACCTATCTTTAGGGAAGAGGGAAACTTGAACCAAATTATTTCTGAACCGGTTTTCTTGTTTATATCTCTCATAAAATCTCCAAGTGTTACGGCGCTTTCCTAATTTCTATGCTAATTTATTTAAATTGGAAACAGTCTAAATCTAGGCATCTCTTCAAACACCTAACTATCACTTTTGAGGTCCAGCGTTCGATATTCTACATCCCGAGTTGGCGGATTGTTCCAATCCCCCAGAACATGTCCGATAAATGGAAATAGGCTCGCTCGCTACCTATCACATTGTAACGATTTACTAGGCTGTGGGTGTTCGAAACTTTGATCAGAGCACTACGGGATTAAGGCATGCATGAAGGTAGCTCTCTATTGATTGAGCCTGCAATATTTCTAAAAGTTGCGATAAATTCAATAGAAGCTTAAGTCCTATTGTAAGTAGAACTACCAACGTAATCTAATCACAGGTATAGGTAATTACATTATCAGTGTCAAATCGAATGGGGTGAGCGACACTGTGACCCTTATAGCGAGTGGGGTTCGATCCCCAATTAATAATCAAAATGGATGGAAAATGTTATTATTAAATTAAATTTCTTCTCTTCAGGAGCAGGTATTAATTGCCAGTTATAACGCGGGTTTCAGAGGCTGGACTTAGGGGAGCGCCTCTCACAATTTAATGGACTTCATTAAATTGTGAGAGGCGCTCCCCTTACACATGGGGCCTATTAAATTATTGGTACATAAAGAATGGGGCTTTTTGTGTATGGCATCTTATCTAATGACCACAAAATGGCTATGGTGCTTCTGATATGAATCATATAGACAGAGCAGGTAGTATAAATTCCGTTGCAGTGTCAAAACTCATCGTAGCTATTGTGACAGGTTAACCAACCAACCTGTGTTGGCATAAAGACAGGTACGGTCACCAAAGGAGATAACCAGGGCGTCGGATATAGTTGAAGTTTATAAGAAACCGATGGATGTTTTCGAATAAAATTAAGTTTAATTAATAGAAAACAGACAGGTCATTTATGTAATTAAATTTCATAAGAAAATATCCATCAGTTTCTTACTAAACTTCAACTATATCCGACAACCCTGGTTACTTATCTCCTTTGGCGACTGTACATTAAATTTGGTTTCAAAATCAAGAGATAAATAAAATATTTGCTAGTAAATAAGCCTAAGCGTTTGATATTCTATCTGTTACAGCTACAAAATAGAAATAAACTACAAAGGAACAATTTACAGGCTCCGTCCAAACAGAAACGGTTACATTTAAGTCAATTGATAAAAAGGATTTTCAAGGATTGTGGCTCAATAAAGTAGCGATAGCATGAAGCAGCTGCCAATTTATCTCCGCAACATAAACCGACATGAGCCGTCAAACAAAACTATTCACAAGTTTCGATTTCAAACAAACCCGATATACGTCTTGTTCGAGCGAGCACTTTATGGATATTGTTCGAGTTGTTTCGATTTGATCGGAACGCGTTGAAGCGCCGCGCCGGACCGCAATAGTTTCGCAGTCGAACTCCGATGGGATGCGGCTTTTACTCCGTATCAATATTAGCTTGGATGTTACATTTTCCCACTGATAGAGGGCAAGGCAAATGAGGGACGACTTTCATTGCGGTTATTGGAATTTGGAATAAATTGGAATTATCAGAGTCTCCATCCCTGAGATCGCTTTACTTTGTGTAAGTTATTTCATCACCACTGTTCTCAAAACGGTGAAGGAAAACATCGTGAGGAAACGGGCAAGTCCTAGAACCAAAACTGTGACTTCTACGAACCCGCAATGGGCCCGCGTGGTTGATTACGGGCCACTTCCTCTCACCGAGAGGAGGCCTGTGTCCCAGCAGTGGGAACATTGAGAGGCTTATTATACTATACTCACATTGATGTCAATATAACTTGCTTGTAGCATTTCAAAACCGAACAGTTGTTGCTGTTATTTTAATGAGACTTATTCGCCATTAACTACGTCCAATTTTCACGAGCATTTGTAGTAATCTATCTCCAAAAAAAAAGGTAGAAAAAGGATTCTCAAAATTATATGAATGAAAGCGAAATATTCAGAAAGACACCATTTTGTCACCTTGCAGCTAATCAAATAGAGTGTTTGAATTTGTTTCAATTTTCTTCACCTCTAGGTGATATTTCATCCTTCCATTGTGTAAAATATTTTTCTTTTTTTGCTTTTCTAAGAATTCTCCCTTTTAAAACACCAGCACCAAAAAACTTATTCTTAGTATTTACAAATTGAAATATTCCTTCTAGTTTCAAATGAAAATAAAAATATTTTATTTCACATAAACCTACATGGGCACATATGAAGCTCGGTGCACGGTTCCAATTAGTCGTTTGCTATGGAAAAGAATTGACTAGAAACTCCACGGTTACTCTTTTAAAAATAATTGTCATTTACAATGCTTTCAAATTAGTGTTAATAGGTATGGGAGGACAGTGAGGGCTCGTCAGCAGGTACCAGGTACTTAAAAAAATAGAAAATGGTCTAAAAATCTAAGGTGATCTTTCTTAAGATTTCAGGAAGCCCTCCTCAATTGATTAGGGTTTACGAGATGTCTTTCAATTATTTGTATTGATAGTACACCAGGGAAGATCCTCTGTTGTCTCATTGCTGTTATATTGATAGTAAAGCCAGTAATATGTTCTGTTATCTAGTTACTGGTGTTGTTGTTTTGCTAGCTGGCTTTCAGCGAGTTTTGTGTGCAAAAAAACAAGGAATGTTTGTAATTAAACCGTTAGTATTTAGCAGAACCGCATGGAATCCACATACTTGATTTTATTGCAATGTTTGCAATTAGTTTGTTTAAAGGAAGCCATATCATGCTTATTCTAATAAAAATATTAGAACGTAGGTATATAATAGACACGGGGCATAGGGGCTCGTGGCTAAGTAATAATAGCCGCATTGGTCAATCGATCAGGTTAAGCTACGTTTGCCGCGAATGGGTGACCATCTTTACATACCGAGACCCTTCCGTGCCACGGAAAGCTCATTAAGCTGTTGGTCCCGGCTGTCGTTCTTGGATCTTTGCCAGTCTTTACAGGCCGTTAGAAGTCCGATAGTGTGACAATCAGTCATACCTTAAAAGGGGTATCGTGTTACTCAATAACAGGGTTGTGGAGGTCATATAGGCAGTCGCTCCATGTAAAATACTGGTATTCATTTGCATCCGATTAGACTGGAAGCCGACCCCAACGAAGTTGGGAAGAGGCTAGGCAGATTTAGTAAGTATATAATATATATTATATTGTTATAATATTATAAATGTAGGATCGTAGTAAGTGGAGTTCTATAGTGTCTGCCTACCCGCATGGGAAGAAGGTGTGAGTTTATGTATTTAAAATGTAAACAATATCCAAGTGGGTCAAGATAGAACCATTTACAAATCATTACACTCCAAGCACTTAACTTATTCAGGAAATCCTATTAAAGTACTTCGTGAGACAAAGATTTTCATACCTATGTATACTATATAAGGGAATTCAGTGTTTTCAAAGCGAAATAAAGAGAAGAGAAGAAACAATTGCGGCTTTAATTACAGTTTGCTGTGCATTGTTTCTTAGTCTAGAGTCACATGTAGCCTTAGAAACGGTATTTTTACTGTAAACAATACAACAAGTTTTAAAAACTTAGAATACCCAGCACCTTATTTGCGTAATACACTACGAAATACAATCTGATCATTTTGAAGGATATTGCTAATTCATTGCTTCATATGTTTGTAAAATTTGTCCGCTCAACAACGTAAATAACGCAATGAATGTTGTTGAACTGTCAAACGTGTGTCAAACTGTGTTACGCAATAACCCCGCTATTGACCTATAAAGAGCCCCTTGATCCTATAAAGAGTAACGATTTTCTTAAATTACCAATGGTACTTTGTGGAAATGACACTGAATAAAAAAAAAGAGGCCAAGTGCGAGTCGGACTCGTACACGAAGGGTTCCGTACCAGAATAGAGAACAAAACGGTTCCTTGTATGGGGACCCACTTTAATTTTTAACTTTATTTTATTTTTATTATTTCCTATTATAGTGGCCATTGTAGTACAAACTTTGTAAAATTTCAAGTGTCTACGTAATACGGCTCAAAAGATACAGCCCTATCACAGACCGACAGACGGTGGGGCTTTAGTGATAGGGTCCCATTGACACCCTTTGGGTACGAAACCCTGACAAAAGAAATTGAAAATTAATCCTAATGGAATTCTGTATTGGTTATTACAGTAGCGGGCTAGTAACTATTCTACCCTATAGCTATAAACATTTTACTTTTTGGTTATATAATAAGATATCCACCTCTTCATTCATCATTAGTCCAGAACAAGTTGATAGTTGAGACGTAAATGCTCCAGTTCTGTCCTTAGCGCACCTCAACCAATTAGAATTCGAGTGGTTTGCAATGTGAAGCTCATGGTTATTCTAGGCGATAATTAAACTACACGTTACGAAATACCGCGTTGCTTCAAATAACATCTAGATATTTGTATGTGAACAGTTTTCTTAATAACATAACTTGGGCTACTGTAGAGGTAACTTTAAAAAAAATATTCAAACGCCTAAACTAAAGCATGTATCAGTATTTTTATTCACGATTTCATACTCAGAATGCTTTCCTCATATAGGTACTTAGACAGCAATCAATATCAATTAGTCACAAAAGTCACTGAACAAGAAATCTTAGCTTGTCTATGACAGGGCAGTCTATCCTCCATTTAGTAATTGTCGTAGGCACAATGGAATTGCTACGTAGTCGTGGTACGGCACCATATTTCGTAGCATGCTACGCTTCGTAGCACCTACAGTCTACGCTATTCGCGCCATAAAATGAGTCCCTCAATCTTCTGAAAACCATATTGCCGGGGTAATCTGATTCGACGTTATTTGTAACTAACTATATCTATAACTTATCTTGGCAAGTTGGTTTCAGCGTGAAAACTATAGGGAAATACCGCAGCGTATTACCATAAAGTAATATTTTATGATACGATACTCCGATATTAAACCTTCGGTTGTACCCACGCTTTATCGTAATGACTTTATTGAGGATAAAATTTGATATACATGTAAATATTAATACATATATTATGGCCACGTCCACATCAGAAAGTCTGGTAGCGTTTAACGTTTACGTCTTACAATCATTTCGTATAAATATTTTATCATGATGGTTAAGGCCTCGCCTCTCGAGCACGAGGTTGTGGGTTCAAATCCAAGCTAGTAACAACGCGATGAAATGTGTAAATGTTTTAAATACATATGTACTTTCTGAGTTTATCTTGGATACGCTGGTATTATTATATTTTATTAGCGATTTCTCCAATTTATTACCTTAATTTTAGTTTAGAGCTTTTTAATGACGATTTAAAAAAATAAGCGTGACGGTCCTTTCCTTGTCACGATTCAGAGTCATAGAAAAACCGAGCTGACTAATGTATTTAGGCCGCGTCTGATCAGCAGAAGAAAGTACCTATCTAATAAATGCAAATTTTGCGCATATTAATTATCACTAATAAAATGAAATTTCCACTACTCGGAAAGTTTCCTGAAATAGGTTCATACGGAAAAGAATATTATTTAGATTATTGTTTGCGTTCCACTTTGCACTGTTCTCTTGCTATTCATTATGTAGAATAAAATGTTAGTTTTTTTAGGATCCAATTTGCGATTCATGTAGAGACGATAATGCTTTATGTTCTAAACTAAATAGTTTGTTTTACATACTATTTAGAACATAGAGGGTCATTCTATCAGCGATAACGATGATGAGCAAATCAAAAACGTATTGAATTGGCATAAGCGACCGAAAGCATAATCAGCCTATAATGTTCCCACTGCTGGGACACAGGCTTCTTCTCTGTGAGAGGGAGTGGGCCGTAATCCACCACGCGAGCTCAGAGCGGGTTAGGACACGACGGTTTCCTCAAGCTACCGAAAACCTTATGGTAATCCACTTGAAAGTCGTTGTAGAAACGCAAACGCTATAAAACGCAAACGATTATATAACGCGAAACGCAAACGCTGCGATTATCTCTTGTATAAGCCCCTATTGGCCTATCTGGACGTTTTCAACCTCTGGTAAAGCGTCTGACAATATTATAACAATCGAAATATAACTGAACCAAGAAAGTTCTTCCATGGGATCATACTCAGGACTAGTTCCAGCTAATGATGATTTCGGGGTTGCTAAAAACTTTCCAACGTAAAGAAAACCTGCTTGTTGGCTTTTTTTTTTTTTTTTTTTTTTGGGATGGGAAATCATCAAATGACTCCTCCCGCTCTGGGTGGAGCGGAAGGGAGTGTCAGACTCTTACTGACTAAAACCCACCCATGTTCCTTCCTTCGCCCTTTATGTTCCGGGGTAGCGGTAACCCTTTCGGACAATCCCGCTGCCCCGGCAGGCTTCGGCCCTGAGGGGCCCCTCGTTATGCTGACATCTCTTTGAGGCGCGCGTGGAACACTTACGCGCCGTCCGGCACGGGCCTGGTCCTGATCGGGCGGTGAGCTACCCATTGCTCTCCGCCCGCAGGCCCGCGCCTACGGTGGCCGGTAGTCTCCAGTGGACTCCCGACGCCCGGGGCGTCTCCCGCGGCGGCTGGGACGGGAGGCTCTCTCCCTCATCCGTCCCGCCACCTCCTTCGCTAGCATGACTGCTTCGCAGAAGGAGGCGACTGCCTCCCACTCCCTCTCGCTCCGGACCATGGCTTGCACCAGGTCCGGGCGCGAGAGGCCGCCGCCTGCTTGTTGGCTTAGGTATAAACCATTAATATCGTTTTTCACGGGATTTGGCTCACTATTTTTGTTGCTTTAGGTTGTTTTGTTTTTATGCTATATGGCATCTCGTAGTTGCCCTTGAGAGGTCGTGGCTACTTAACCGGACTATCCTGTTGTTGTCTTAAGTAAACTCAAAGCCTTTTAGGTACAGCAGGAGGGTATTGAGTACAAAAGTCACCACTAATATACTTATCTGGTTAGGCGTTACATTTTACCGATATTATTTCACGTAACAGTTGGCATCCAATTGTTTGAAAACTAAAATGAAATGTTGTTCAGCTGTTGGCTTAGTTGGGTGTTATGTTTCAAAGCTATTGTGGCTATAAAATTATCTTGTTGAATTACTGCTCCATGTTATGTTTGGTTTTCATGTTTAGAACTAACCATTTATGTTTAATCAATATTATTCTGCCTAACTTTTTCCCAACTGTGTTGGGGTCGGCTTCTAGTCTAACTGGATGCAGCTGAATACCAGTATTTTACATGGAGTGAACTTATCTGACCTCCACAACCCAGTTACTGGGTAATACGATACCCTTTGGTAATACTGGTTGTCAGATTTTCGGGCCTCTGACGATCCATAACGACTGTCAAAGATACATGAATGACAGCTGGGGACCATGTTTGTTATCAACTAAAAAATAATACCTAATGACATAATAATTGAGAAAAAAGAAAGTACAGTAGTTTAGCTTAGAGAAAAATAAAATAGGTAAAATAATGTTTATGAATGTTTGATTTGACAGGAAATAATCATAGGAACATTTTTATTATTTATTTATTTTATTATTTATGTATCAAAAGAGATAAGTATGCAGGGTCGTCGGATATAGATGAAGTTTAGTAAGAAACGGATTGATGTTTTCGGATATTTTTTTTTAAATTAATATAAAATAAACAGTTCATTTATCAAACTAAATTTCAATCGAAAACATCTATCGGTTTCTTACTAATCTACAATTATATCCGACGACATACATTGCATACTTATCTCTTTTGTTTACACACATAAAATAATGACTAATGTCAATAAATAATGTGTGTGTAATGTGATAATTATGTTCTAATTCTAAGCCAAAGGGAGAAGAGAGTTGCGGTTTTAAGACGCGTCATAAAAGTAACCATTTACATTAATCCTGCAACATTCTATAAATTCAGAAGATAGTGATGTACTTAATATTCAAAATGGTTTTTAGTACTTGAATACCAGTTGCAAGATGATAAAATAATATCATCACTCTTTTACATAGAGATTGGTAGTTTTTTTATGTCTGCAGATTTACATTTGTATTCAAAATGTCTGTTCGGATTGACTTCACTACAGTATAAAATAAAACAAATTCCCCCGTCGCGTCTGAACGCGATAAACTCAAAAATTACTGAATGGATTTCCATACGGTTTTCACCACGGATATCGGTTTTCACCAATGGTTTAGGTCTATAATTCATTAAAGTTTTGTGTAAATTGGCTGAAATATGACGGTAATTGTTGATGAGGTCGGAAAAAATCACGCCGACTAGGCTTTACTAGCATAGACCGCGTAAACCAATAGTAATATGAAAACAATATATTACGGAATTAGGGTACTTTTTAATATCGGTAGAACGTTCCTGTGAGATATTTTCCGAAATCAACGCGGGTGAAGCCGCGGGAAAAGCTATTTCAAAATAAATTGGACATCTTAATTTCTTGCCGTTGTGAAACTATTAACTATAGTTAAACTGTAATTATTATTCAAAGGCGGATTCCATGAAATAAATTAATGACTGTAACTGTAATTAAGTCATTTTAAACCAGCAATAAACATTTATGACATAAATTATTCAATAATTATAACTTTCAATAAGAACTGATAGGTATATAAATCAGAACAAGCATTGCTATTAATTATTTTATCATGCAATGGCGTTATACTTTTTTTTTGCTTCAGTAATTATATTTATGAAAAAACTAAAACTGGGACGCTCATTAAAAGCTACGTACGCTATAGCGTACTTTGTACTTTTAATGAGCGTGATGCGTAGATGATATATTATAATGTATCATCTACGCATCATGCATTATGCATGCATGCAGCATGATACATTATAATGTGGCATCTAGACCTCGAAAGAAAGGAAAAAATAGAGCACAGGGAAACTTTAATTAAAACACAAAATATCATCCTAGAACAGTATAATAAAATATAGGTTACACTGCCATGTGACATTAATTTGTTTGTAATAGGAACTTTGTCTACGAAAACGTGGGTAGCAAAAGACAATATTTTAAATTAAGAAGAAATCGGGTTTATTTTTTTTACGACAAAACCACAGCTTGTTATTGCGGTATGTCCTGAAATATGGCCTCCAGGGCATTAAAAAAGAAAGAATGTGTTCTTGCAAAGTGAATTGGGGTCTAGTTTATTTGTTACTGTTTATTCAGTTCGGATTGCGAAAATTTTCAGGTCTTCTGCGTCCGAATCAAACACTATATGGCAATGTTTTCCAAACTTCTTATAAGAGATGTGGTATAGACACTCCATGCCCGCTTTTTCTGCTGCTCTTTGCGCTTTTGCACTAGTGAATATTCCGCCTGTTGCACGGAAGCCTAAGTTCTTTGAAACATTTATTCTGAAAATAAATTAATACTGGATTTAGTTGCATAAACCTACATTTTGCATGATTACACATAACTAGGTTAATAGTGGTCTGGAACGCCAGCACATAGTTATATCCAGTACAGTTGCCCTCAAACGGATTGCATTTCGTAGATATTGGCATCGGAATGCAGTTGCGGTTGCTGCCCCTCCCACACCCGGCACGAGCGCACAGTTCGCAAATTGTTCGGGGTGTATTTTTGTTAACTTGCAACTTTGTCGCTTCTGCCCCAGCAGTTCGACAAAACTTGATAAATGTATTCCATGTTATATTTTGCTGATAAGTTTTTAAGCAACCCTACATTTTTCTAATTTAGCTTAGATGCTCCACTAGATGGGATGTGAGGGCGTAGATTACCTCATGGACCTTAATAGAGTTACTAAGGTCCTTTAGAAACGTCCTCGGCGCGGCTACCTGACGTGAGTCGGGCCGTAATTACGGGTACAGTATATAGGCTGGCCAATGGGCAGTTTTGCGAGGATTAGGGTATATCATTTACCTGGCCCTGAGCAATTCCACCGCGATGCCCAGCCCCCGGTATTCGGGTGCGACAGACAGGCCTGCTCCCATGAGGTACGTGTTCACGTTGTATTTATCATAAATCGCTGTCACTTTCATGGCCTCCGCGAACATTCGCAGGGATAATAAACCCGCTTTAGACTTGGGCTGTAAAGTAATAGCAGTGTACATTATGTATAATGTTGTTTGCAAGATGATAATAGCGACGTGTATTTACTGCGGAATAAAAAAATAGAAAGCAGAGATAAAAAAGTTTTCAATTCCGTGATAGAGCTCTACCTGGTTTTACAAATAGTACATCAACACTTTCAAGATAGGCCATCTGAATAATGTGATGAGCTGATGGGTGAAAACTAGGTCGCCTTTGAATAAGTAGGTACTAGCAAGAGAATGAATGGAGATGGATCAAGGGACGCTGCATAACAGTGAAGACAAAACAATAAACAGAGCATAGATAGTTTTACAGTTTCCGTAATAACGTGCATTTTGAAAGCCCTCGCATTCTAGTTTAAAAATGGAATTAAAGGTGGTTGCAAACCGTGAAATAATAAGGAGGGCTGAAAAGAGGTTAGACAACCGTTATTACCGGCCTGTGTTCAACGAAGCGTCCCTTTTCCTGCGGCAAGCACATGTTCACAGCGACGAGTGTGCGACCTGAGCCGTCTCCTTCGGCGAGGAAACACGCCACGCTCATTTTCTGTCTAATGATCGATGTCAGCAGCACACGGTATTCTTGTACAGCGTCTAAATCCTGCGCAGTGCCTGTCAGTACGATTAGTGCATGATTAATTATCTATATCCTATTAATATCTTCGCTTCACAATTTACAAGCTCGTCTTCCTAACTTTACATGACCCAGTTCGTCTTTGCGCTTTCGCAAATATAAATATGAATTACAAGGTTCATTACAATACCACTGATATTCGTAATCGTGTTTATTAATCCAATTTTGTGAATGGAGATTTACTTTGTCGACATTATTGAGATTAAGTAACTTTTTCTTTGAAGGCAAAGTCAAACTTGATAATCTACCAAATTGATCTGTTGTGTATTTAATAGATAATTTCTAAGATTCATGGCCCTGTGCTGTAATCGTTACAGTCTGTAGATTTTGACAAAGTTTTGCTGGTCGATGATAGAATTAATTCAGTTGTTGTTCTCATGGCATTAAACAAAGTTTAAAATTCATAAGTCGGCCCATAAGAGAAGAGAGGCGAGAAGGGTGCCTAATGACAGCACATTTAAGGTTTTTCTCGGCCTCGAGATAATTGGGCGTCGGCGCGGGTCATACTACTGCTAATGACTTAGGTATTTTCTTGCGTAGGAAAGTGTGTGCTAACACGAAACGTGATTTTCGTAATTGCAAAAAATATCCACTTATTTACGCCGACAACAGATAAGTACGATTGGAAACGATGCGGCGATTTCTTCCTTGAATCGAATCAAGTTGTGCGAACTCACCAGCCGATTTCCACCACACGTCTTCTCGGATGTAGTTGCCAAGCATAAACTCGACCGTAGTACTCCACATACTTTCTGGGATGTCTTCTATTTCGAATTTCAGCATTCTACCGTCTTCAACTATTCGTTCAAAATTACTCCACACGTTAGGATACCCACGGGTAGACATTGCTTTATATCGAAAGAGCAAAGACTGGAGCCAGAGACGCTTTTAAAGCTTTAAATTTAAAACGACAACTGAGGCACTGAACGACTGGATTCAGACTGAAGTGTACTTACGATGCAGCCCTTTGGGTTACTATATTACGAAGTGATACAAGGTCTAACGCGTTATTGGATAACAATATAAACAGGGTGATTAAAATGTTTCACTTTTATGGTTCGAATTAGTCATTGAAGAATAATGTGCATTGTAACCCAAAGTTAAATTGTATTCAAGATTTGGCCATCCGATTATCTCAAAGTCATGTTAATCCTGTCATAGACTGACCTTTTACATAAATTATTAGGAATGATCAAATCTGTGAGCTCAACATTAAAGACCGTTTGGAACAGGCTGTATGTAGTTATTAATGCAAATAGGTCAATGCGGCGTTGTGATCCGTGTAAATGATACTCAGAGAACTAATTGTGGTCATAATTGAGTTGTAGGCATACTTAGCTATTCATACTTGCATCTAAAATTCACAGTACATATTGTACGCGGTGAATAACGTCAAGTACAATGCCGGCAAGTGCTGGCTTACACAATGTTGTTGGTATTATTATGAAGTTGTTACGCGTATGTTACAGTCGTGGTACCCTTCTTTGTTTGTTAAACTCCATAGTTTGAGTTGGAATAGTTAAGTGATGAACCTTGCCAAAATAATGAATGTTACAAGAACAAGAACAACGATTTAAACAGCGTCACATGTTTTGAGTACTTTCTTGTTGTAAGTAATCTGCTTCTATTTAATATACGTATTTCATAATAAGCGTGTGCATCGTAATAATGATCCAAAATGTAATTTGACGTACGATTTATCTTTAAGCCTGTTTAGACATATTAAGTTTTATGAAAAATATCTCTCCACAAAGGTATTATATTAATGTGATATCATTAAATTAATTTTTATTTGAATAAAGATCTCTTACACACAATGTAATGGTTAAAAGTAACGGTTTATCGTTGGGGAAACTCGTGGTATAATAACTTCAATCCTGTGGGTAATGTAAAACATGAGACATATAAATAAATTTGTGAGGACACCTGGTCCGTCCTTAGAGCTATATTAAACTTAAGTTATGTCCCCTGCCACCTTAGAAATGAATTGCTGGCTTAACGTTGAGTTTCAGGCACCCAGTACGATGATTGACACAGGATTATGCATGCAGAATCTTGCTTACAGCGCTCGAGATTTAGGGTGAAGCCGTTGTTCATATTATACAGCACAATATATAAGCACGTAGTCTTTTTAAAGTGTAACAAATGACTCATGTTTAAAAGAAGAACACAGTTAACTCGATCTTGAAGTATTTTTTATATAAATTATCCTCTCTGACAAATGAGGTTTTATTTGATTTATTCAAACCGTTAGAGAGACAGCCTTAAAAAGTTTGATATTTTTTAGTAAACGGGTTCAAAAGAGTACTTCATGAAAGGTGACCCCCTAGACTCGGCTCTGTTATTAAACTGTTGGCAATTTTGTGATTCATTTTCTCTGAAAAAATAAGAGTAATGAGGTTTCTAAAATAACCTCTGAGAGTATTCAGTAGTAGGCTTTTGTATAACATGAGCCATTTAGATTAATATTATGATAAAACGTAAAATATGATACAGTGTCTAAACAAATGTTCCATTCTCGTGGGTAAATATTTTTTTACCCGAAACACGATTTTTTACCCTTTATCGCAGAGGCATGAACTCAAATATTTTTATTTGTATTAAAGGCATTGATTCTTCTTTTGTAACGCCAAAGCTCCGAATTCTGCGAACTGTTGTGCGAAGCTATTCATACAATTTGGTATCGATAAAGTAATTGAATATAAAATTATTTTTGAAATTTAATTTGTAACGAGCATTCAATTATTGTTATTAAAATTAAATATACGAATGGAAAGTTTACCTGCACATTCAACTGACAAATGTAATCGGAATTGAAAGGGCTTCTAGCTCAATCGAATTTGAGGGGAGGTATTTTTAAGCCTGTCTTTATATTTTCGCTTTAGAAGATAAGTGATATGCTGGTGAACCGAAGAATCGTTTAGTCATCGATGAAATTACTAACATCTAATAGTTATAAATTTTTCCCGAAGATTTTTTTAAGATTAGGAATAAGATTATTTAATAAAACCGTCAGGCGACAGGCGACAATCTGACTACCCGACAATTTTACAAGTTTCCTGCATACATTTTCTGTTTGATTAAACACGCATATTTGGTTACATATATTAAATAGGGCCCAGGTGGCTTTAAACCAAAAACGCATATTTAAAATTCAGATCACAATGAAAAGTTTAACGGTCTCAAATTTATAAACGACCTAGCTGTGTCCCGCGGTTTCACCCGCATAAGTTTCGGTCCCGTGGGAATATCGGGATAAGTATCCTATGTGTTAATCCTGGCTATAAACTATCTGTGTGCCAAATTTCATCCAAATCCGTTCACAAGTTTTGGCGTGAAAGAGTAACAAACATTCATCCATCCATCCATCCATACAAACTTTCGCGTTTATAATATTAATATATTAGTAGGAAACTGAGGGTGTCATTCGGGAAAATAATGCCACGAACCACCGTTTACCTTGTTAACCTGTACCATTATTTTCAGGTTCGGTGTTCGAGTGCTGGAGCGAACGTGCTCGGCACTCGACGGGCGGCGGGTGGCGGCGCTGCTGGTCTGCGGTGGGGGCAGCGCGGCCGCAGCGGTGGTGACAGCGGCAGTCCGCGCAGGAGTCCCCGTGCTGCGCGCCTCGCCCACTCACGTACACCTCTCCTATGCCATCGCCAACGTGAGTACAAGTAAAAGATAAAATAAGAAAAGAAGAATTACTGTTAAAATTGAACGCGATCTGCACATTTAAACCGCGTTCAAGAGCTGTCAGTGTCAATATTCTACAACAATTATGACACTGACAGCTCTTTAACGCGGTATGCTGATTGTGTTCAGTTTTACTAGTAAAATTCGCCCTTTGACTACAATTCTTGAACCTCTTATCACGAGGCCTTATGCATACCACTGAGCTCTATCCATGGCCAAATGGCCAGGATGAGAAAAGTTTCTCCTTTACCTCAAACGCAAATAATCCGTCAAAAATTTAACTTTTATGTACAGCTTCTTCTTGAATTTTTCCTACAACTGCATACTTACTTTTTTTATTGTCCCTCATCAGTATAAAATTCTAGTGGTGGAAGAAACATAAACTCACGGCAATGATCACGATGTGGATCATGGAAAGTTCCATAATATGTCTTCTTCTCGTTCTTACCTATTTTTACTTCAAACAGTACTTTTATGTTTGTAACAAGATCCATCACCTTTTCCACGACAGTCAGGAAACCTTTAAATTGTATTTTTAAGAAAGGGATCATAAAGATAAAGGGAGTGTTGGCTTCAGTCATTTGTTAACATTTTGCGCCCTCACAACAACAAATTGCCCGGAGGGGTACTTGTGTAATTGCCTCTCTCCACGAGGGAATTAGTTATTAGTATCGTAAATACTACTAACCGAATAATATTCCACAGTTGGTAAAGCCATTTAAATCTTCTGGGACGTACCTATTTGGTGGTTTTATCAGTTTCCACTAAACTTGTTGGTATTACCGCCTTCTAACCCAAAAGGCTAAATTCACATCATGTTATAACACAGTAATAGCCTATAGTGATCCCACTGCTGGGGCACAAGCCTCCTCGCTTCGAGAGGGAGTGGGCTGTAATCTACCCCGCGAGCCCAGTGCTGGTTAGTAGATGTCACATGTCTTTGAATTTCTGTTTCTTGGCCAAACACAACAATATCGCTCATAATTTATATGGATACGTTCTTATATCAGTGTACTTAGTTTGAAAACTCATGAAAAAGAGGTTTACAAGTGAACACCAACCTATGTTTGTCCAAGTACATTTTTAACCGTTTAGAGGTATTAGGAATAGGGTGTAAAGTTCACTCATCCTCCATAGAAAAGGGCCCTCCGTCCAGACGGGTGTTGTGTTTGGCGGGGAATTGCCCAACGATTGATGTTGGGAAGTTTGTATATATGCTAATTGCGCGGTAAACTCTGCTTGTAAGATACAGGATTTGCGTGACGTCAGTATGACGCGTTGTTCGCATGTGGCGTTGTAGATACCGCTACAACCGACTTAAAAAAAAGAGGAGGTTCTCAATTCGGATTTTTACATATATAGGTATATTATGTATGTTCAGGCATAACTCCGTCATATTGACGGATAAGCGAAATTACTTTTTTGTTCGAAAGAAATTTGTTCCGAAATGGTCCCATTTAAATTTCGTAAAGATCTTGATGAGTTTCAGAGATAGACAACGGCACTCTTCAACAAATGCCAGCAAATCAACTGCTATTGCTGCTATCGCATATGTATGCATTGTTTACGCAATTACATAACATAACATCACGCCTGTACTTTCTAAAGGGGTACGCATATGTGGTCAGTATACCACGGTACACTCTCATTTCTGTCAAAGTTGTTATCTCTAATCTTGCAATCATCTATATATGAATTTGTGTGGGGTAGGTACATACCACTAAACAGTTAAAAACAAAAACTTAAAAAAAAAAAACACCGACTTCAAAAAAAAAAACCACTATAAAGTGAAAAATAACTTGGATTTCGGAAGTCGGTGTCGTTGGTTCCGCATTTTCGTTTTTTGACACGTTTTTTGACTTCCGAAGTCGGTTGTTTTTTTTTGTAAAAAACGTTTTTTCTCTATACCTTCAATATACCTACCTACCTGTACGAGCCTACGTTATTATATGAAAATTGTTTTACTTCCTTTTCTAAACTTCACACGTAAAACAAAAGTTGTTGTTAAGTAGACTGTCTGTCCCGACCAAAGTGTTCTATATTTTAAACCGCGATGACAGTGACGTGTGACAGTTGATGGCAAACGTGCCTCCATGCACAGCGACTTCTTATTTAAACTGAGAAATGGAATCTACTACATCAGCTTCAAGACTTTTACCAGGCGTCGCTGTTGAGGAAAATGTTTTGTGAGTAAATAATTGTGGTGGTGTAGGAACCCTTTTTGAGTACCTATTTGAAATGATTTTAAGCGGGAGATGCTAGCGAATCATATTTTAAACAACATTCAATATGTCACTGACCTGCAAATTGCAAAAACGTAAGAAATTTTGAATTTCGCGGGCTACCCTGGCTTTTCCCCTATTTAAAAAAAAAATATTATGTGTCACTCGATGTTTTTAAAGCCAACCATACTGAAACCATAAATTATGTTCAGCGTGAATTGTAGGCGAAGAGAATATCGATGATAGTCGACCCCTATTATCAAAAGTTTACGATGCCATTACTTGACTGGGTTTATATGGAATCACATAGTAAATCCTTTCGCTCTGTCTGAAACTGACGTAGGACTAAATTCAAGATAAATAAAACGCGATAAAACATAAATTATATACGGCTGTATATTAAAAAACAAAACACGGGTTGTCGTGGGTGTCGTCGACTAGTACACTGCCAACGGTTCCATTTATGCAGAGCTATTAATCGTCCTTGCTATGATAAAGTCGGGAATAGCCAACCAGCCAGTGAAATAATGCGTCTACGTGACGACCGCACCAACTGACGGTGCGCGCGACACGTTCCGACATTATTTATAGGATATGCTGATGACATTATTAGATATCTCTCCTTACCTTTTCTTTGAACTCCTAGGGAACGGCCGGGCTTCGCAAATGAACCTTAGTTTTCAACATAAATCTTTCTATCTCAATTTTGTCGGGGCCACATTTTGCTTGTAAGCGAACCGTTCTGTTACGCGCAAATAAATCGCGTCTACAAAAACTTTTTACATTTGAACCTGCGTTTTTCAACAATGCGCTTACAAGCACTACTAAAGTTCTTTTGTCTTAACAAAAATACTCTCTACGATTTGCCCGTAAACAAATGCAAAACCGCATATTACCGTAGTTGGCTTCAGGAAATATTGTTCATTCGCAATTGTGAGAGAATGTGACTTGCAAATTCAAAGTTAGTGTTTAAAATGCTCTGACAGCGTACGCAAATTAGTTCGCCACCGTCATTTAAGCTGTGTGTGGACGTAGGTTTATGCAGAGTTCCCTGAAGTTGACGTTTCGAGCTTGCGGAATCCAGTTATTCTCTCACGAAGCGAGGTCAGGAATGCCCATATCATCTTAGTGACTAACTTTTAATGTGACTTACAACAAGGCACAAGCAAATCCAAGTTCTAACACCAGGCAGTTCTATGTTCCATGTTACGTGTTTGGTTTCCGCACTTAGTCCTTCTGGTGGACCATTGTACGTGGGCCATGGCGGCCGTCGGTGGTTATTCCAACCAGCCCACCTCCCTCCAGAAGCTTATTAAATCTCCTGGTCTGTTAAGAACGTCTGTGTAAGATCTGGGTGTCCCGAGGGTTTCCGACTTAATTTGGGTGACGCCTGTGCATGCAGGGTCTGCATAGGGGGTTGTCCGTTACGCCTATTGTATAAAAGTGTTTGTTTAGTGAGCAGTGTCCCGTGCTGGTCCCCGTCATCAGGCGCAGGCCTTTCCTATCCAGGCGTAGTAATATTTTGGTTAGTTTGCCATCTACTGATGGAATGGCCTCCTTGGACTACCTGCAGCCCGGTGACGAGAACCACCAGTTCTCTGCTTGTGTGTGGGTGTGCTCCTGTAGCTACCTGCGTAGTTGATTGAAGGGGATAGGCATGCCTGGTTCCGGTCCATAGACTGACGTGCTGGATGCCCTTTTGGCCAGCTCGTCAGCCGCGTCGATACCTAGTGATCCACTGTGTCCTTTTATCCATTGTAATGTCACTGTGTTGCGGTTCGATACAGTTACCTGTTCAAGCGCCTTGTGACATTTTAGTATTAGATGTGATGTGATGCATCCCTTCTTCAGGGATTGGAGGACTGAGGCGCTGTCAGAGATTATACGAACATGAGTGTCCGTAACTATTCTGGCTGCTATGGCATAGGCCGCTTGTATTATACCCATACACTCCGCTTGATAGACCGTATTGAGCGTTCCTAATAGGCTGGATATGTTTATGTTGAGGTCGTGTGAGAAAACTCTGACTCCAGTTCCGCAGTCGGTCTTTGATCCATCAGTGTAAACTCTCAGCTCTCTCGGGCCCGAGTAGTCGCGCTGCTCCTCTTTAAGCACTATGTTGCAATGCTTTTGGAAGCAGTATTGCTTAGGGTCTTTGTCGCAGGGTGCTGCCATCATTGGCTGCCGTTTGATCGCCTCATCCTTGAGGCGTATGTGTTTGATCCTCGAGTTTTTGCTCAGAGTTCCTGATATATGGAGTCTGAAGGCAGACAGGGCCGCCTCCTCCCGCACGTTAAGGTGTAGGGGAGGCAGTCCAAGTATAGCCTGTAGGGCAGCGGTGGGTGCAGTTCTCATGTAGCTAATGAACACAAACACATCGCTGCAGCTTTTCGAGATCTCTTTGGGCTGTGCTCAGGTCTGTTCTGGGCCACCAGACTAGTGAGTCTTAGTAGAAAGGATGTGAGGCTTATGGGTCTGTACACCTTCGGTTGCGTGTAGTCGGTTTTACCAGGTTTGGGTATGAAGATGACTTTCACTTCTCGCCAGGCTAGGGGTATGTGTCTGAGTGCTATGCAGGCCCGATAGATCTGCACCAGGCATGGTGTAATATAGTCGAGCCCCCATTGTAGTAGGGCTGGGAAGATGCCATCCAGTCCAGCGGACTTGTATGGCTGGAAGGTATTGATAGCCCATTTTAGCCGGTCTTCTGTTACTAGCCTGTGCGCGTCCTGCCAGGTCCTGTCCTCAAGGATTTTGCAGTCTGGGAAGTTGGTTTCAAGAAGGACCTTGCTGGTCTCATAGTCCGTGAGTGTGTATGTGTCGTCGGGTTTTCTCAGCGCGCCATGGGTCCGGTCCTGGTCGGTTGATAGGATTTTCCTTACCATTTTGGCTTCATTATTGGTTTCTATGGATTCGCAGAATTTCCACCATGCTGTCCTCATGGCGGTTCTGATTTGCTTTTTGTATGTGTATCGCGTTTCTGTGTATACCTCCCAGTCTTCCGGGAGCCTGGTGTTTTTAGCTCTGTTGAATTGCTTCCGTAGTGCATGTCTGAGTTTACCAAGTTTGGCGTTATTTCTCTCGCTGTTGGCTCGTGGCGTCCTTAGTTTACTTACAACATGCATGGTAAGCTTCGGTAAGATATTCTGATAGCTTTGTCACAATGTATTCCAGCTGTGCTGGTTCTCTTATGGTTATTTGTGATAGATGCCTAGCTAGCAGGGCGGCCAGGAGGCGCCTGTAGCCTGGCACATCGGTGCGCCGCGGATTTCTTCTCAGTGCGGGTTTTTTGGTGTTGGTGGTTAGTCTGAAGCGGATCTTTCTGTGGTCCGAGCAAGAGTAGGGTTCACCCGGTTTTTCGCGTTTTCTGTAGCAAGTGTAAGTCTATGATCGTTTGTCCTCGGACTGTGACCCAAGTGGGTTCGGAGCCTTGGTTAATAATATTAAGGTTAGTAAAGAATAAATAGGTGGATAGTACCTCTCCGCTGGGATTCGATGTGTCGCTGCCCCAAAGCGGGTGATGGGCGTTGGTGTCGGTGCAGATGATCAGGTCAAGACCAGTAAAAGTAAAAGTAAAAAAGTTTATTGACAATATAAAAGAACAAACCTAACATACAAATCCCAATAATCCTGTGATTTGTTGTCCACTAATACAATATAATTACGTATGAGGTTATAAATACCTGTGTATGTACATTATGCGGTTGTTTGAGCTTAATTCACTGACCTCCATACTAGTGAAAACTGTATTACGGCAGGTCAGTCTTCTTCGTTCACAAACACTCATACACTTCCACACAATTACCGATAATTTGCATTTGATTGCGAAATAAAACACTGATTTATGAGTAAGGTTACAAGAATACAGACACTTAGAAGGTATTAGTTGATCCTTTGGTGATTTGATGACAATAATAACGAGGGTAATTATAAAATATTAAAAGTATACGCAAAAATTTCAGATAAAAAACAAAGTTTGGATCATATGAGTTACGGTTATAAACTTACATATAACAAAAATATCAAGATAAAAATAAAAGTTGTGTCAATAATGACTAATACTACAAAAAAAAAAACAATAAAGTAAATTATAAACATGTAGAAAAAATGGTCTATGTGTGTGAAATGTAGGTTAGTGAATGCGTGTGTAGATGTGTTTGCATGGAATTAGAATGTGTATGTATTCGTGTAAATGTATTTATTATATGGATATTAATAGCTTTTCTGTGTTATTATAGTTCATTTCGATGAGATATTTATTTAAAGTTTTTTTGCAAACAGCGAGAGTTGAATCGCGTAAATTGATGGTCTTCGACAGCTGGTTATATAAATGTGGCCCGAGATGGTCAAAAAATTTGTCTGAAAGGACCATCTTACGTTTAGGAATGGAGAACACCAGATGGGCAATTCTCGTAATTTTAAGAACGTTCACAGTCTGATCTCAGTCTCAATCTGTCAAAAAATACTTCTAATTTCCCTACATTTTGACAAGCTTTTGACATTTGTTTGTCGCCGAGATGAGACTGCGACTAGATTTTGAACGTTTTAAATTACGAGAATTGGCCTTCAGATCTTTTCTTCGCCTTGAAGTGAAATTAGGTATCGGTAGCTTGGAGTGTTGAAGTAATACAGCATTGTTTATAAATATTTGTCTTACTGTTAGCAAAGATAAATTCTTATACATATAATAAATGCGTGGGGTATTTGAATGTCCTGAAGCTCATTACTTTTAATATTGCTAGCTGAGCTCTTTCGAGACTTATCATAGTTGTTTTTGATGCACCTCCCCAAACAGTGATACGATATGATAATATTGATTAAAGAAGAAAATAAATGGTTCTAAGTAGTTTGAGGTCACATATATTACGAAGATTTTTAAATACATGGATCATTTTCCTAGCCCGAGTTATTACGGTACTGATATGTTCCCCCCAGTTAAGGTTTTGGTCTACTATCAAACCCAGATATTTGATAGAGGATCCTTTTATGAGACTATAGCAGGAACAGTCTACAGCACTTTTGCAAGTATGTAACTTTATTTGCAAGTTATTTGGAGGTTGCGTGTTATTCCTAATGCTAAAGGTTAAATATTTTGTTTACTGCGCATTCAATGTGAGAAGGTTGTGATCGAGCCAAGACGAAACTAAAGCAAATCCTTCATTAGCCAAGCTGAAAACTTCTGTCCACGTGCGCCCATGAAACAAAAGAACCGTGTCGTCAGCAAAGGAGAATATTTGTCCCTGTGTCAGATTGAGACTACTCAAGTCATTAATATAAGCGAGGAATAATGTAGGGCCCAAAATACTACCCTGTAGCACGCTGAATTGGACAGTTTCCTGTTGACTGGTGTAGCCATCAATACTAACACATTGAGTTCTGTTTGACATGTAGTCCTTTATAAGGTCCAATGCAATACCGCGGATACCAAGGTGTTCAAGCTTATTGAGGAGTATGGGAACAGAAACTGTGTCGAACGCCTTTGCCAAGTCCAGGAAAATTCCTAGGCTCTTATCTCCTCTATCAAAACCATCGACGGTAAATGATGTAAGCGTGTGTACGGCCTGAGCAGTTGATTTTTTCTCTCTGAATCCAAACTGGTTTTCTGAGAGAAGGTGATTGGATTCAAGGAATTTTTTAAGTCTAATGTTCATAATTCGTTCAATCACTTTAGAGAGGGATAGCAGTAATGAGATCGGTCTGTAATTCGAGACACAGTCTCTGTCCCCAGACTTGTGGATGGGAATAATGACTGACCGTTTCAGGGCGTTGGGAAAGACGCCTTTGGCAAAACACAAATTACAGATCCCAGCAATAGGTATGGCAAGAGTGTCGACAGCTAGTTTGAGTAAAATGGAGGGAATTTCATCCCAACCACTGGAATTAGACGACTTTAAATTCATTATGGTACTCTTAACTTCTCTTTCATCCGTAGATAGTAGAACGAATGACTTCAGTGAGGAAAAGTTAGAGTTTGATATTTTAGCTAGTTCAGTTTCATTCTTTTTTCTTCTTATTTGGATAATTTGAGCCAGTTGGCTACCCACATTTGTAAAATAGTGAATTATGTAGTTTATGGACTCTTTTGGATTCCTTTTAGTTAAAAGAAGGTCGTCATAATTATTAGGGTTAGTATTGTAGTGACATTTAGCTTTGATAATGGACCATTGTTTATTTAAATTATTTTTGTGGAGATTTATTTGTGATCTAAATTGTTTGCTTTTTACGTTCTTTAATAGTTCGTTACATGTATTACGGTATCTTTTATAAGTTATTTGAAGTGTTATATTGTCTGGATCCTTACGAAGATTTTGATGTAAACGATCTCTGTTTCTCATGCAACGACGTAGCCCCGGTGTTATCTATGGTTTAATATTCCGTTTTCTATTAGAAAGCTTGTAGGTATGAGTATGTTTTTTAATGCAATCGCTTATTATGGATAGGAAATTATTTGTTATTTCATTCGGGTGATGACCCGAATGAACTTATAAATTGTTAACAATCGTAGAATAGTCTACTTTTGTAAAAGTTCCTCGATTTTGTTCGATTGCTATTGAATTTTTTGATAGTGACATCATCACACTGCAGTGGTCC
Source organism: Apamea monoglypha (assembly GCA_911387795.2). Lineage (NCBI taxonomy): Eukaryota > Metazoa > Arthropoda > Insecta > Lepidoptera > Noctuidae > Apamea > Apamea monoglypha. Next base: position 12,207,078 of record OU426918.1, read on the forward strand.
GTGATTGTCGAATTGCAGACTACAGTATTTGTAGTACAGTTGGTCTTGACAAAACAGTGGTCAAGGCAGTTTTTTTCACGTGTTGGTAACAAATGTGTAGGGTCAGTGTTATTAGTAATATTGATATTTATATCCCCTATGAGTATAATATTTTTATAGCATTTAAATTTATGTATTGTATCATCTAAAGCGGTTAGAAAATTATCGATATTTTTGAAGGCGGGAGGCCTGTATAGGAATATAATAGCAAGTTCATTTTTTATAGTGGTAACTAAACAATTTACTTCATCACTAACTATAGTTGCGTCCGTTACAGTAACCTTCAAACTATCCTTACAGAAAACAGCTATACCATCGTTTTGATTCAAATGGTTACATGTTGCAAACACTTGATATGAGGGAATATTGGGCAATTTTATGGTCTTAAATAGCCAGCATTCTGTTAAAATAAAGATACGTTAAGCCTAGCAAGGAGGACTTAAAAGTCGTCAAAGTTATGATTCAGACTTCTGATGTTTTGCGTTAATAGGTACTTTATAGGTGTTGTTTTTACCTAAAAGAATTTTGCACTGCTCCGGGAAGTCTATGGTTTGAGCTTCACCCGCATTGATGTTTTCATCACTGTCTGAAAAAATATTGACTAAATCAGCCATAATTCTTATGGCCGTAAGGTGAGATATTTTTTGGGGTAAGCTACAGTACCAACAAACGATGACAGTGCAAGAAAATGAACGATAGTAATAGTCTATTAAAAGCGTGTGTGCACGAATAGTGTATGTGTTATATGAAGTGTCATGTAGTACAATTTGGTGTAAAAAAAAGGATGAAAATCCTATTACACATTTCAAGCCTTTCAAGAAAAGTAAGATGCTAACTATTTTAAAGAGTACAAGATCAGATAAAACTATGACTATTAAAATAACATAAGTAATGTGCAGAGAGAAGACATTTTTAGTGAACTTATAAACTAGTCATTGATCTTTATTTGGGCGAGCTTGCGGCTTCAATATATCGGTTGTAATACCTTCTATTTGACTTGAAGATTTTATAAGAACTGATGCTAGTTCATCTCCCTTCCTTAGAAAGACACGGCCATTAGATACCCAGCAGTATTTAAAGTCATGGTTCCTTTGAACTTTTCTAGCTAAATAGTGTAATTTTCGAGCGGAGGGAAGATTCTGAGACAAAAACCGGTTGTTTCTCACCTGGAACTTGTAGAATTTTGGAGTTAAGTTTGTCATCCTTGTTAATTCTATTAAATGTTTTTAGTGACCTCGCAGTGCTGCACTAGGTCGGCCATCTCTTGTGGCGGGCAGTTTGTGTCCTCGCCCGGCATGTCCACCGAGGCTAGTACGACGTCTGGGAGGTCATCATCAGTCCGGAGCCTGACAGCTGTCAAGTCTCTGGAACAGAATTGAGTGAGCAGTGTGGTAGGGATGTCTTTGGGTATGTACACACAGGATCTAGGTTTGTCCAAGCTCTGTGTGTTGAGTATTAGCTTACCTCCGATGTTACTGAGGCTGCATATCTTGTTGTTCCTGATCCACCGGTCTTCGATCAGTGCGTTGGTTCGAGGGTTGACCTCCAGCGCCCTGCGTAAGCTAGCCGTGGCAGTCTGGCTATGCTGGAGGTTTGCCTGAATGATGTTGAGTGTGGGTGACGGCGATGCAGGGGGGGGGGGGGGGGTTAGTCGGTGGTGGATCTATCGGACAATCCTTCCACCACCTCCTCCCTGTACGGACCGTCGTGTTGATCTCCCAGCGACGATGCCAAAAGCTGTTCGCTCCAGCCGGGAGATGTGGGCGGAACCGTGACCTCGTCGTCAGCCATCACCGCACAGGCCATGACCTCTTCTAGGTGGGCGAAGTCGTCCGGGTCGTCTGCCCGTGTCTCTGTCGGTGTCGTTATCGAGTCTGTCTTGCTGTCAGAGGGCTGGGTCGTGTGCCAGAATCGTACGTATATCGAACCTAGCAGGTACCAGGCAGTTATAATGGGATGTTTCATTATTACGCAGGTATACTAGTTACTTAAATCGGATACCTAGGCAGTATTAATTAGGTTCTTATTACTACTGTGATGTGGATGGTTGTTACCAGTAGGATTAAGTTTTTGGTGTACAATGTATTCAGCGGTATATTTATTCAATACGCAAATGAATTAAAGAGACTTATGGAGTATATTAAAATATTAATAACATATACTTATTCTGCGACGTTCTAATCTCGTACTAAGTAGATCTTCTACATCTATAGAAAGTAATCTATTCTAAACAGGTTGAATATGTTGCTTCCTTTAGAGAAAATGCTCTTGTTGGTATTATTTAAATAGGTAGACTTACATTCATTGCGAAAAAGAACAAACAATGCGTGAAGTAATAAAACGCGGTAGTGTCTTAAAACACAGATAAAGATACGCGCGAGTTTGTCACATGTGGAGCAAATCAGATTTTTATGAGGTGCATAATATTCCTGATGTGCGGACATATATTTTCCGCCGTTCTGTAGGAAAACTTTTATACCAGAGGTGAGATATTCCCCGCAATATCCCGCATTCGAGCCGCGAACGCAGGACGGGTGTCGCGGTAAATTATGGCCATTTATTACCCACTTTCGTGCCGATTACGACTCGACGTAGACTAATAACAACCTCAAAAAGCGCGACATGATTAGGATATTACCACTCAAATACAAATTATACAGATTATGGTCAGATCCTGACGACATGATATGTACACGATTAAGTATGATGAGGGTTGGGGTGTGTGGATATATGAATTAACTGAATTATTATTGTAATGCATCATCTGGTGTATACTTATGAAAGGTTGTTTTCTTCACAGGAATTGCTTCCACTAGAGATTCGTCTGGAAATCACTGCTCGAGAAACTTTACACGCACTCAGGTAAAATTCCTTCTTAGTTTTAAAGTAACAACGAATTTTAGGGAATATTATGAATGTTTATAGGTTTTTCTTTTTTTCCAGAGCAACATTGCTGCACACCCACTGGCACTCCTTTACTTTGCTAGCAGAAGAAGATATATACACCACACTATCCCTACGGAAAGACTTGTCTTCAATAATAACTGCTCCGCCTTTAGATCCGAAATGGCTATCGCTTCCAAAAAAGTTTTCTCGCCACGTTCTTTTCAGGTAATTTAATTTATTTCCAATTTTGTTGTGAACATTTTGAATTGTTATGGATTTGAAGCTTGTAACTGCTAGCTATCGAACAACAATAAAACTTTATTGGTTGTGTTACGACAGCGTGAGCAACAGTAGTAGGTACTCCAATTTATTTTGTATGTGCAGGCGGCTAGCTGAGATATCAAGGCTGACCCGAGGCGTCGTTGTCTTGATATGTGATGTCAATTACGCTAAGCTCGTTATGGATGAGGCCAAGCGACTTAACATGCTCGAGGGAAACTTTTTCTGGCTCTGGCTAGATGCTTCAAAAGACGTTGATATCTTCCACAAAATAAGTAACAGAACCCTTTATACCGAAGATAACGGTCAAGATATAGACAGCTTAAGGGATAATGATGAAGCACTAGTATACGAACGCTTTGACCGCAGCAAACGAGGCGATGCTGACAATAATACAATAGAAGATCAAAAAGACCCCGACACTTTGATGAAAACTGATAAAATCGTAGAAGAAAGTTTTGTCAGTGATGAATTTTATGTAAACAATAGTTCTAAAAATCCAAAATTTCGTCGTTTAAATCGAAATATAAATATTTCAGAAGCACACAGTGTAAACAACAAATTATTATATTTAAATTTTAGTAAATCGTATGTTAGTAATCGCAATATTAGTTCGGGAAGTATGAGAAATTATAATGTAAATAACAAAGGCGTTGAAACTTCTAAAATCGAAAACAATTCAATTGCGAAGGGAATGCCCTTTCATAATAGAAATAATAGTAGACGTAATAGTTATAGGGAAATGAAAAATGAATCTTTTAATAAATATGTAAATAGCATAGATGTAGAAGATGTGAATGTAGCTAAAAATGTAAAGTGGGGACGAGATGATATAAATAGCAATGATGATATTAGAAGAATAAATGATAGAATAGATTTATCAAGTGATATTAGTGATTTCATAATGAATCCCAAGGTGCATGCGTCTTCAGTGCATAATTTTAAAGACAAAACTGAAAAAAGAAGTGACAGACATTTGAAGAAGGAGGAAATATTAGAGAAAGAAAGACAAAATATTAAAGATAACATAACTGTGATCTTCAAAAGCCTTCCTGTCGGACTATTGGCTCTGCATCCACAGCCAGTGAAAATAGGTGAGTGGCGACCCGCCAAACAATAAAATTAACAGATATCTATATTTTATTCTTAATATAACAGCATTTTAAGACCGCTTTAAAATTAACTGCTAATCAAAAAAATCAAAAAGTTATCTCAAAGCATGTATTAAAAAAAAACCCGTACAATGCAGTAATTCCTGAAACCAACATGGTATTCTGTGTTCTGTGTTCGATGTCCAGCCAGATTTAACTTTAGATAGATACGATTAAAGTTTTGTGCTCCAAAAGCTATAGCGGACTCAATTGAATGGTCCTCTAGCTAGATTAACGTAGGTTTATACAAAGGACACTACATAAAAGGCTTAGCGTGAAAGCTTGACAATACGTGACGTTATTGGGATGTGATTGTGTCGTGTTCTTGTGGACCACGGACTGAGTCGAGCGTGAAAGTTCTGTCTGCCATCTTTTACTTACACGTTTTCAGCGAACATTGACATTGACATTTCAGAAAGTTGATTTATGGATCAACTTTTAGAAACAGAGTTTGCTTTTTGCTGTCTAATTTTACGTTTCGTGATTGGTTAAACAAAATATAACAACCCATATCACCTAATCTAAGCCAAGCTTCTACGGGTAGCACGAGGTTCGTTAAAAAAATAAACTGAACATTCTATCAGAAACCCAATGACACACTACGTCAATTTTCCGTGTTATAGCCATTTCATATAAGAGACAAAGAGTGATAGTTGTGATTTTAATATACGTACAATTTAAGGTGGTAGTTAAATTGGCAGTTTTTTTTTCTGACTTTATGACTATATGTGTTATGTCACAACTTTATATAAATGTTTTTAAAGGGAAGGTTGTATTATGTACAGATCGAGCGTTTATACGTGCAGCAGTGCGAATGACAGTTGGTGCGCTTAGGCGTGTGCTACGTGCTTGTGATGCGTGGTCTGCTCAGGCGCAGTTTTTGAGCGATGCCACCGCGTCCTGCTGGGAAGAACCGAGCGATGCTGCCGCTGACTTCTCTACGGAATTTGTAAGGTAATCTATCTTTGAGGTTTTTTTTAAACTAGGAAATCGTCACTATTTAGGTACTCACTTATGTAGTATAGGTTTAATGCCCTGAATTGCCCAAAGTAATACCCTGTAAGCCGATTTATGTTGAGATAGTAGTAGCGCTGCATTCATTGAAACTGAACTTAATACTCTTTTAAATGCTCAATACTTTACAGTATCATTTCAATTTTAATAATAAAGTGAGTGCTACTACCACGTATAATTGTAACCCGTCCCGAGAACCAATTTCAAATAATGACTATTAAAAACTGAAAATTTTCATCGGCGTCCAATAAAATAGATAATGGTGCCGAAATTATTCAGCAGAAATATCTTTTGTCAAGTGCTGAACTTTGCGCTAAGTTATAAAGCTGCTAATGACCTCGATTTAAGTTGAGAAAGAACCTTGAGGATATCGGGAGCAGCGGCGGCGGTGAGTAATTGCTGCTCACACCATGACGGATCCTGCCTATTGCCGGCGCCTTATTAAAATATTAATTTTGTTAACATTCAACGCTCGAGGTTGTGAACCGCAAATTTATGGATGTCGATTCGTTTGTGCTATCTATTATGTGGGCGATAATGAAAGATTATAACAGCGCCCTTGATTTATTTATTTATTTAACACTTCAAGCATTTTGTATAATGCACATTTGTATAATGTACAGAGGCGGACTTAATGCCACAGATATTTTCTACCAGTCAACCTTTGGGTGGTGTCTTGATGTTAGGGCTTATGGTGATGACGAGAAACTCCGTGTGCATTCTAACAGTAGTGTAATAACCATCTGCCCCAAAGCAGAAGGTAATACACAAGAATTACTCGCTTAAGTTTTACAGTCACTAGAAACAATCTTACCGAGACTGAAAATAATTTGTTGTCTGCAATAAGTTTCCAACAGTTAAAGTAGCTAATTGAATCGATACTATAATTGACACACTAACGACGCAAACTGTTGTGTACAAACTTAATGCTCGATCAATAAACATTAACGTAACCAACGACTTAATTAACCGTTAAACATTAACAGAGAGCAAATTAGTGCTGAACGTAAATGTAAATAAAATTAGAATTCATTGCTCTGGGAGTAGAACGTGGTTAAGGAAAACAATTAAGGAGTTTTACAGTTATTAAGTATAGAGACATTCAAGCTAGGAATGATAATAGAAGGGTAACAAGCGCGGAACATCACCATAAAAGCAAATTGACTAGCGGGAATAAGAACGAGGCGAGATTACTTTTATAGTGTCTCTATCTTAAAGAGCAGCTCGTGGGTTTATATCGGTGGCCGCATTACGGCACATAAAGTCTTATCTACTAGACATCGTTGGTCACCCGCAGTAACGTACACCATTCGTTTCGTGTAACGTAATCCGATTCTTGGCATTGTTACATGGATGTTCTACGTTAGTTTAGATCTTAAATCGTTTAGTCGTGGCGTGAGTGGCTTGTTGTGCGAAGACTCAGTTTCCTTGTTGTTAGCTTAGACCAAAATCCTTGCATAATATGCATAATCAGTCTATAATGTTCTCACGTGTGTGCATGTGTTTATGGCCTGTGTCCCACTGCTAGGACATAGGCCTCCTCTCGGTAAGACAGCCGTTATCCACCACTCGGGCCCAGTGCGGGTTGGTAGATGTCACATGTCTTCAAATACAACCAAAATCCTTGCAGCGATTTTAAAGATTTTATTTTTAATTCAGAAGATTCACCAAAGAACTGAACACTGTTACCTGATTATTTTACTGGAGTATATCCAGTAACTCTCAGGTTCAATCAAATAAATCGTACCCCAATAATTCAGGGTTTCCCCAAAAATTGGTAGCTAGGCAACACAATCTTTATGATGCTATTATGTACGAGATTTTGTATTATGGAGGTTTTATACGATTTCAATCAATTTTAATAGAATCCAAATAAAAAAATCTAGAAGATTTGTAATCAAAACACATTTCATTATTTTTCAATTAAGTTCATTGGAATTCAAATAAACAAAACAACAGTAACACTAATCAAAACATATTTGTAATAAAAAAGAAGAAAATTAAGCCTGGTTATATGTAAAGCTCACTTGTTTATTTTTTCAATAGACCGGAGTTGACCGCATTCCACTTGATGCCAAACGGGAGCACTAGCTCCGGAATAGGTTAGGATACGCTTGAAATACGCTCGGAAAAAATCTTGGCATATTCCAATCGTTTTACTTTTATTTTGTTTTAGCCGAGTTTACCACCAGTTCCCATTCACTTCTTTACTAAAGTTCTGACTAAAGAGAATCTATTAATTTTTTCGCAGAATTCATTATTTAGAGAGAGAAAGTCCCAATTACCCTTTGATTAAAGTTTATAAGAGTGAAACAGAAAGTATTAAGACAATTAAATGCGGAGTAAACTGTTAAAGTTTATTTATTGCTTCGTTGTGCGGTCCGTCGCGTTGCGCCGCATTACCACCTGACAGTGACAAGGGTGTTACCACCACCAAAATGCGTCGACACCTCATAGAGTTTATAGTACCTTATTGTCGTGTCGTGTCGTGTCGTACAGCTACTCGGGTCCAGCACATTTTTGTGTCCATTTCAATTAACATACCACCGACCTCAACATATGTTTGACCTTCAGAACCCAACTTTCATGGAAAATCAAAATCAAATATTTTATTTCACATAAAACTACATGGACACTGGCATGGGTTACAATTGGTGGTTTCCTTTGGACAAGAGCCGGCAAGAACCTCCACGGTTACTCTTACCGGAGTATCCACGGTTACTCTTTTAAAAATAATTGGCTTTTACAATATTTTAAAATTTCAATATAATATTACAATATCAACAAGTACTAACAAAATAGAAAATGGTTTACAAATCTACCTCTCTATCTAATTTATATGGTGTACATTATAAAGAGTAATATATACTATTCTAGAGTCTACAAGGCTTTGATGTAGCTATCAAAAGCAATAGTTTCAAACATAATTCATTTTAATCTGGTTTTAGTTTGTGACCCATAATAACCTCAGCGGTCCCTGATAATTTAAATGGGAAGCAGGATGTCAGACGATACTATACATGCTTCCTTTGAGAAATTTTAATTAGCTTGCTTCATACCAGTATTTCCCTCCGTTTCCAGGTAATTTAATTTTGTATCAAACAATAACAACTTTCTAGAAAACAGACAAGCTCAAAGAAACGAACAAATGAACCATTCATATTTATAATGCCAAATTCATGCAGGTAGTCAGGTACGCACGAAAAATGTAATCCAAATTTACGCTACACGGTACACGTAGCGTGTGAAAAACGCGTAAAAACAAAACGGCAGCGCGTGACATGTCACGTTCACGTCATATCAGTAGCCTTCATATTTCAATGCAAAAGAAAAATATATGAAACTGCAAACACGTCCGAAGTGTCGTCGTTCCCACAAGCTCCCGCTGTTTCCAATATGTGCTGAGGTCAGAGAGTTACAGCAATTTCACAAACATGTCTCTTCGGGTCAACGGGAATCAACGGAAATTAACGGGATACAATATTTTACTCGTGTCTTCCCACTTCATTTATCAATGAACTTGGAAGTTTCTGAGCTTGGAACTTTAGATTACGCTGTTCAGTTAGTTCTTGACTGTCACTTCATCGTTCAGTTTCAGTCTGTTTATTAATTTGAAGTTACAGACGCTTGGAATAATTGGTTACTTACTTTTTGAAGTGTTTTGGCAAGGTTAACTTCCTGGCAAACGTACACGCCACTATCGTTGAGGGTATTTGTCCAAACGAGAGAATAATTATTATTATTCAAAACAAAAACTGTAATATGTGAGGTAGTCTTGATACAGACATAGCATTATCAGCCCATAATGTTTCCACTGCTAGGACACAAGCCTCCGTCTATGAGAGGGAGTGGGCCATAATCCACCAGCCTGCACTGGGCAGTGCAGGCTGGTGGATGTCACATATCTTCGAGTTTTTGGTTCGAAAACATGCCGGTTCCCTGCACCGTTTTGAGAGTAATGATAATGAAATTAAATACACTGTCACACACACAACACTGTGACACAACACCTGTCTGGTCGGAGGATCCTCCCTTTTCTATGGAGGATGAGTGGGTGGGTGGGTGTTTTCCCTGTTCCTCATACCTCTAAACTGGTGACCCCGAACATGGACGTCACCGCAGCCTTCGTGCAAATACTTAGCGTGACGTCATCATCATCACTCCCGCAAGCTTTAGCGGCGAGTCACCCAGCCAGCCAGCATCCACGGCTTCAACGGGTATCCTGACCACCAGCATGCAGCGTCTGCGCATACCTGGTCATCACCCTCAACCTCATCAGCAACCTCGGCACAGCACACTGCACTTTCGGCCGGTCAACAAGAAGAGCTTCCTCTCCTGGTCGACGCAGCAGCCAGCCTCAACCCGGCGCTGTACGACATCCGACGCACTGGAGTATAACGCAGCGCCACCCCGACTCACTGGGGACATCTTCGCAGACAGTTCCGACTCACCGCGAACTATGCGCCACCTCGACTCACTGGGGCATCTCCGCAGACAGTTCCGACTCACCGTGAACTATGCGGCAACCAGTTCCGACTCACTGGAACCTCAGCTGGCCTGGCAAGCATCGCAAGATACAAGTCTCAGCCCACTATCGACCTCCGGTCTCCGGAGGGGAGTGATGTAGCGGTATCTACAACGCCACATGCGAACAACGCGTCATACTGACGTCACGCAAACCCTGCATCTCGCAAGCAGAGTTTACCGCGCAATTAGCATAGATACAATTTCCCAACATCAATCGTTGGGCAATTGCCCGCCAGACACAACACCCGTCTGGTCGGAGGATCCTCCCTTTTCTATGGAAGATGAGTGAACTTTACACCCTGTTCCTCATACCTCTAAAACACAAAGTAAAGTGCCACAGCGATAAAGGTATATCTGTACACAATTGTTTCTCACTGGAAGTAAAAGTACCTACAGGTTCCTCATTTGTATTAGGTACAATACCAGTAACAAAGTATACCTCTACCTTAACCCAATTCTTCGAAACAGAATAGAAGAAATTGGTTCTAATTTAGCTCTTACGTGATTCGAGTGCAAACCGAATGACGTAAACTCCCTAGAAAAGATTTCGTTAGGTACCGTCGCATTTAATCTGGAATGAGGAGATTTGTCGATTTTTTGAACCACAAACAGATTTACCAGGAGACCTAGGATACACAATTAGATTTTCACGTTTGATTTATGAAATGTAATGGCATTATTAAATGACACTAATGCGAAGCCGGCACGGGTCGCTAGTTAAAAGTTCAAAGGCTAGTTTTGAAACACTTTAACAATTTGATGCTGCCATCGCTAACCTTGTAAACAAAAAAAATGAACAAGCTGTTTTAAAGAACAGTTTATTAAATCAGTGCTAGTGAGGCTGAATATGTGTCTTTTCGACCCATTTACACACTTATTGACCATCAATATTAAATAATAGCCATTAGCATGAAACAATTTAGGAGTATATTGGTAAATTTGAATATTTTTAGTGGTGAATATCACCACTAAAAATATTCAAATTTGATTAAACCTAAAATTGATTTGCACCCTTGTTTTTATTACGGGCATAAGCTTAACTCAGTGAACCCACTCGCCCATCTAAAATAAACTATCAGCACGTTCCGTTTGTTATTGGTAAGGAAGACGTTAGGATTACTTTATCTTTAAGGGTCAGATCCCAACACCCATATTACTCACAAACGATGTTAGTGTGCAATTAAATCTTATTCTTTTCCGAAGGTAGTACGTATCTATTGATTTAAGGTACCTACTAAAGATTATAATTACAGACGACTTGGTTTTTAACCGGACAAATGTCTTATGATTGTTCATAAGAAAAATACACTCGAAACGATAGTAAATATAACAGTGAAAACCGTTGAGCGCTTACACACGAACGGCTTCTAGTAGGCGATCATTCCGTCTCCGTTTTCAGATGTACAATTAATTTTATATCCAACTTTTCTTTCTATGAAAAATTGTTAAAAGAAAAAAGCTAACGACTTCCAAAAAAAAAAAAACACTACAATGTGAAAAATAACTTAAATTTCGGAAGTCGGTGTCTTTGGTTTTGTGTTTTCTTTTTTGCCTCCGCCTTCCGGAGTTAAAGTAATTTTTCACATTGTGTAGTGTTTTTTTTTGGAAGTCGGTAGCTTTTTTTATAATAAAGTTTTTATTTTTCACTTTTTAGTTGTGGTACCTTTTTTTTTTTTTTTTTTTTTTGTTTTCGGGGGGAAACCTTCAAAAGGCACCCGACCTCTGGGGAATGAGGTCGGGGAGTGTGGGATTTTTACCTCACTAAAACCACCCCGGTGATCACCATCCGCACATAGGGGTAGTCCCGGTTCCTCTTAAAAGACCAATTCCGGAACCACCCCTGCGCAACGCCTGTAAGGCACATCTCTGGGGAGACTGTAAAGGGGCCTCCCCTAAGTCTCGCTATGCACGGCAGCACGTGACCACTGTGCCACCGTCTTCCCTGGGGTCGCTTAGTAGGCGGACAGAGTCCCCACTCTATGCGCCCACGACCCCAAAGGTCCCACTTACCTTATTTGGTAAGCGGGTTTCGGCGTATTAGGCGCCAAGGCGGTTGCCTCCCCGACGCCTCCTTCTCCGAGCAGGATCAGCCCTCTCCCGATCCCGCTCGGCGGCCTCCTTCTTGACCATAACGGTCTCACAGAAGGAGGCTACTTCCGTCCAATTCTCTGTCTCTGCCAGCATAGCCCTCACTACTGCCGGCAGAGATAGGTCTCGCCCGATCCTGGCAACCAGGACCCGCCGCTCGGAGGCCCAAGCAGGGCACTCCTCGAGCGTGTGTTGTGCGGAATCCAGGCTGCCTCCACAGTGGTGGCAATTTGCCGTGGCCTCTCGCCCAATTCTGTTCAGGTACTCACCGAAGCAACCATGTCCGGTGAGTACCTGGGTGAGCCTGAAGGAGATGCGCTCCCCTCTTTTCAGCCAGGCTTCGAAGTGCGGCAAAACGGCTTCGACAACGCGCTTGCGCGAATATTGCGGCTGCTGTAGCCGCTCGCGCCACCGCTCGAGCGCGTGTCGCCGTTCCTGCCGCCTCAGCCTTACGAATACGCTTCCTGGCACACTATTCCCGCTTTGGCGGATATCGCGAATTTGGTCGTAGACCTTCGCGTCCATATCCGCCAGGATGTCCAGCGGCGGAGAGTTGCCGCCTCAAAGGATATCGTTCGGTATCCTCGTGCGATACGAATGGCCATTTTCCGCTGCAGTCTATTGACTTTAGTCCTGCAGCGTCTGACGCCTGACAGTCTACCTGACCAAACAGGCGCCCCGTAAAGGACCATCGATCGCACGACACCCGCATAGAGGCGGCGAACTTCTTCCCGAGGGCCCCCGAGATTGGGCAGCAGTCTATGCAAAGCACCCACTGCCTTTTCGATCCGGGGAACCAGGCGCTCGAAGTGCTCTTCGAAGCCCCACCGACCGTCCAGGGTGAGGCCAAGATACTTTATGTATCGCCCCACCTGGACTTGCGCATCTCCGACATGGACCAACGAGCTGGGTGGTTCCCTGCTCTTCGGCAGTTTATGGAACCACAGCGCCTCAGTTTTCTGAGGCGCTATCTCCAGACCCAGCGCGCGGATTGACGCCACGACTTTTGCCACCCCGAGCTCAGAAAGCTGGATGGTCTCCTCGAAGGTGTCCCCGCCGGCCAACACCAGAGTATCGTCTGCATAGCACACGATATTAACGCCGACAGGGAGATCGACACGCAGGACCGCGTCATATGCTAGGTTCCACAAGAGGGGACCTAAAACCGACCCCTGCGGAACCCCACACGTAATCTCCCTCCGCTGAACGCTAGTTGTGGTACCTACCCCACATAAATTTGTATATCTTCACTTGCTTAGTAACAGTGACATAAGCGACGCAGTTCTGAGGTAACAAACAAAAAAAAAAAAAAAAAAAAAAAAAAAAAAAAAAAAAAAAAAAAAAAAAAAAAAAAAAAAAAAAAAAAAAAAAAAAAAAAAAAAAAAAAAAATCATGTATCTAGGTGAGACTTTCAAGGACCGCTCTTGACCCCCTAATAGTGGTGTAGGAAGGCACACGCTCCGAGAAACGTTATTCAATAAAATACGTGATCGGCATCCGATCTTAACCCTATTCAGGGATTGCCGTAATGTATCCTGAAGAAGCGTGTAAATGCTTAGGATCCACCAAATGATAAATGAACCTTGTATCGAATCAATTCTCTCCTTTCTGTAAATCATGAGCGTGCTATGATACTGATGAGACTTTTTGTTCGGAGTATCACCGCCATTTTGAACGTTTATTATCTGGTTCATCTTGATATACCCGTTTGTTGAACTGGGTATGAATTATGAACTTTTTTGAGGTATAAGGATAAAGATTCAGGTATTTGTTAGCTTAGACCAGCCCTGAACATTGTATTCATATTTACCTTACATCAATTAATCTACCTAGCGTTTTCCCAACTATATTGGGGCTTCCAGTCTGACCGGATGCGGTTAAATACCAGTGTTTTACATGGAGCGAATGCCTATCTCACCTCCACAACCCAGTTACGGGGTAATACGACGCCCCTTGGTAAGACTGGTGGGCTGACTTTCGGGCTTCTGAGGATTCGTAACGACTGTCAGAGATCTACGAATGAAAGCCGGTACCAACGGCTTAACGTGCTTTCCGAGACACGGACGAGACACGGAGGGGCCTTGGTATGTAAAGATGGTCTCTCATCCACGGCCCAATCGTGGCAAGCGTAGCTTAACCTGACCTGTGCGGCTGTTATTACTTAGCCACAAGCCCCTCATATTCATATTTACCTTACACGTAGTTACGAATACCTATATCGTTTATTACATGAATACAATTTCGTATCCTATTCCTTCTTCCTACTAATATATACACATATACCTATATAATATAATAAATGCAAAAGCTTGTATGGATGGATGCTTTTTATCCCGATGTTCCCACGGGATCAAAACTTATGCGGGTGAAACCGCGGGGCGCAGCTAAAGAAATTATAGAAATTACAACTTTTTTCTGAAATTACTTAACAACTAACAAACAAGACTGAAAGTAAGTTTTTTATTTAAAACTCTCCGGCGTACATTTCAAAGTACATTTAGAACTTCTCCATCGTTAGTATTGTTTTCTGGCCAGGCAGCATCTAATAAAAGATGGATGTTTTAGCGATAAGTTTTTACTTTCTTACTCCATGTGAAATCACCGAGTTACCTACTTTAGAACTTTTGAAAATAAAGGACAGCTCCTGAGATAGTTTGCTCTCTGACTACGACAAGTGACTAATAGCGTTGCCTTCATTCACTGGCGCTTAAATTAGTTCCTACTTTCTTCCAATTTGAAGCTAAATAGCTCGCATTCCGTCTACCTAAGTAGTAGGTAATATTAAAATCCCTGAACTCATAAAACATTCCTTTTCTGTTAGGAACTTTGGATTTAAAGAAAGTAATTTGCCTTGATGTTTGTAATACAATGTTATTAAAATACGAGTATTTTGATGAAAATGGAAACAGTCCGTAACACCAATTCGTTTAATTAAATGCTTCAAATACGGAGTTAACCAAATAATTAGACTGCGCACAATCGTTTTATTAATTTGTGTTGCTGGACAGCGCAGTCATTAAGAGTAATCCGTCTACTTTGCGGCAATACATCGATTGCGGCAATAACTTAACATTGAGGAAGTGTCTTTTACTCACCTTCTTGAAAATCAACTCTCACTGCACTCACTCCACAAAAGTCACCTTCACTCACACACTGCTCATCTGTATTATTCACATACATCTCCTACTAGTCTAAAACTTCACACAAGATAAACACTCACTCACACATCGTCTCACAACATGACTCAATAACTTCTGCAGAATTATAGGGAGATATTTTTTTATTGTTATTACTTCTTCTTTTATTTGTATTAAGCATATCGTTTACTCTTACATAGTTTTAATTTTTGTTATGCATATTGTTTAACTTCGACTCTTGCACGGTATCTCTGTTAAATCTAATTCTAGCCGTGGAAGGGGCCTGGTGACTTGAAACATAGGTTTTACCTAAAAATCAACATCAGGCACCAGTCTCTCACAAATGTGGAATACAGCTAAGACATTCTTGTACACATTAACTTTAAGTCAGCTTTGTGAAGAGAGAATAAATGATAAATGATTATATTTTAGCATACCTAGCCTACTTACCTACCAACATGACTACGTAATTCGAAATTAAAACTGATTTTACCATCCAGCTATCTAAAATTAAAACGAAAGAATTAGACATTGAAGATACACAGTAAGTATATCGTAATATTTTTGGGTATAATCCAACTCGATCACATTATTATAAATCGGTCGGAACTGCACGGTAGTAAGTTTTGGCAGACGGCCAGGCTGTGCAGGCTGACTCGACGAAATGATCGCCATCTATTGACATGACTTGACGCAGATAGTTCCCTTTTTAGTTCATTCAGAAATTAGGACAGCTAAATAGGTCAGGTCGCTTGTGAATACAGTTTTACGCACTCTCGGCTTAGCGGCCATTACAATGGTTCCTTCTCCGCAATCATTTTCCTTTTTACTACACATATCTTCACAACCTAACCTTCTCTTGTTAGATGGAAAACCCCATTTATTTCCTACACGTGCCGACATTTTCTAAAGAGTGCCCACGGGCGTTCATTTGTTCGACTCGATAAAATTTAACTATGCAAACAATGTGCTTTTCAGCAAAAGTCGAAAAAAGACAACGTTGATCAGCCTCAAATACTTGCACAATGTTGAGTGAGGAAAGTTTTAGTTTATAAATAATGATTTTAATTTTAACTTTTTCCGAAACAAAGTTCTTTGGCGTGTTACGGAAAATCCCTTTGGTTTTACGCACAAGGAATAATAATGGTTGGTAGACATCTGCTGCTTTGGCTTTGGAGAGAATCCCAAAGCCAGTGTTTTGAGCCGGCTGGCTGGGGAGACTTCGCCGGTACGTTTGCCCTGAGTCTAAATCCCGGATTAGAGATGAGTGAAACTTTCAACATCCTTTGGCGGCGGCCGTTTAGCGTTGATAATATTTTAGGCAAAACATGTGGCATCGTGTGTCAGCGATAGAATTGCTACATAATTATAATTTATTTTGATTGACAATTTACCATTTTTAATAACTTGTAGGTAATAATAATATGCATGTAAAATTAAGTCGGGGAATTGTGATGCGTCAGATAAGCTTAAAAACGAGTGACACCGATTACAAACCATGGCATGTATGAGCGGGGTCGTCGCTTATTTAATTTCGCAGAAAAGAGTCTTATTTTTCTACACCAACAGTTTTTATTACTTTCTGTCATGTGTATCATTTTCATCCCCATATTAAAATCAATGAACTTCCCAAGACCGACCGAATTCGATAGCTTCTTACTTAAAATTCCGCACCTACAGTAACAGTCGTTACTGAATATTTTCCAATTTAAAAGTACTAAATACTGTGAAAAGGCGTTCCTGCGCAGGCAATTTTACAAAGAATTATGTTTAAAATAGAACATTAAAATGTTGAAACAACCGTGTGTAGGTCGGGTAGTGTTATTTTATCATTTGGTGCGGGCCGAGCTCGGGTCGAATGCGGGTATCGGCGGGCCTACGCGGATATTGCATGTTCATACCCATTTCCTCGACTGAGGGCCGAAAACCACACAATTTTGTTACTTAACTACTTCTGTATATATGTATAAAAAACATATATCCAAGCTCGCGTTGAAGCTCTGGGAATTAAAGGAAAATATTGTGTCAACCGTTTGTGACTGATGGTTTAAGAAATTCGCCTGTGATCTATCTTGTGTAAACACGTTTATACAGAGAATAATAGATAATATTAGGTACCCTACTACTATCTATTAATCATTTTGTGTTTGTGCAATACCACACAGTTCATTTGTTTTTAATTAATCTCATTATAAAGAACCCGTATCTGTATTCCCGTCAACCCTGATATGCAACTAATGATCCCTGTAAACTTACACATAGTAACAGGAAATTGGATACTGTTAGTTTTAATAAAAGCTATCATATTCTATTTATTTTGAAAAGTGCTATATCCAGCACTTACTACTTTATTATTTTATCTTTCAAAAATATTTGTTCTACTGAAATTTGTCGACTGATATTAAATCTTTTATTATCTTTATCAGAGTTGTTTTGACTTCGATTCATGGCGGTTTGGAAGTATTTTATAACATAATATCACCGTTTTATAAGTAAGCCTTTAATTCTTGTCGATTCTTCGGATCACGAAAATAAATCCTTCATGCTCCACGCAATTTACTGGGTGTATTATTTGAATACTTTGAGAATAAAGTTCCAATGCAACCTTATTCTTAAAGTATATACTCCTACTAACATCGAATGTAGTATGTGAGTTTGTGCGCTGTGCTGTGAGTCCCCCATAGCACACCATCATGCTGAGTGGAAGCCTTCTTGTCACAGTCATGACGTGTAGCTGCCGACTGTTTTATTTTTCCGGTTACCTACTCGAGTTAATTATCTTTTTGTGTGCACGTGTTTTCTGTGACAAGTAAACCTACATTTTCTTCCTTTCTTTTCTTACCTATTTGATTTGTAGGTGCAAACCTACAAACTACGTTTGCTTGAAAAAATCAGTACAAAAAACTCTATTTCTTCATGAGGAATTTCAACTAAATCTTTCAGCAATATAATACAGTTACAATATTAAAAGGTCAAGCCAAGATATTAAAGTTATACTCTAGCTTCATTTGATCTGTCTCCACGTATCGTTAAATAAGTCTTTAGAGCTCAGCGGGATTGTCCGAAAGGGTTACCGCTACCCCGGAACATAAAGGGCAAAGGAAGGAACATGGGTGGGTTTTAGTCAGTAAGAGTCTGACACTCTCTTCCGCTCCACCCAGAGCGGGAGGGGTCATTTGATGATTTCCCATCCGGAAAAAAAAAGAAACGTCTTTAGTGCGCAGTTCAATGCGAAGGCATTTTAATTTATAAATTTTATGTCTTTAAGTCATTAATTTATATTGTTCACAGAGAGACGCGGATTTCTGCAGCGGCGGCGCTTGCTGGAAGCACGGAGCAATCTGAGCGATCACTAACAGCTTCATTCGCTCTCTTAAACTTAGTACCATCCGGAGTCGAAGGGGAAAATATGTGGAGACAAGTGGGACGCGTGCTCGGCCGTAGCGTGAGACTCCATACGATCGTGTGGCCAGGAGGTAGACTAGTAGCTCACGGACAATCTGACGGTGCCCGCACAATATTCCGCATCGTCACGGCACTAGCACCCCCTTTTGTCATGGAAGGAGAGCTTGATGAGGACGGCCAATGTCTCCGGGGCCTTCTATGTCACCGACCACAAACGTCCGACCGAGATAACCTAACCCTCGCGTTCAATGAATTGGAAAGGGAAAGCGATCAAGATGATTTTTTCTTCCCCACGTCTAAACCCGTATTCACTAAAATGGAAACGCATTGTTGTTACGGACTTGCAATGGATCTTCTGGAAAACATAGCTCAAGAACTAGAATTCGATTTTCATTTATATATCGTAGAGGACGGATTATACGGATCCAGGAAACTTATCAAACCATTTCACCGAATATTTGAATATAAAACCGTAGCGAGCGAATATGCGCCGATAAATTACCAGAGTTATCGCTCACAATACCGTAACGGTTACAAATCAGTAGAGGAGGACGCAGAAGAAACGCCATACCTTTTTGATATTGAGCCAGATGAAAGCGTTGAAAAATGGAATGGTATTATTGGGGATTTGGTGTCCGGAGCCGCTCATATGTCATTTGCAGCTCTGAGTGTTTCCGCAGCAAGGGCAGAAGTCATAGACTACAGTCAACCTTACTTTTTCAGTGGCGTGTCAATACTAGCAGCCCCTAATCAAAGACCAGACATACCGCTGCTTGCATTCCTTCTTCCATTTTCACCAGAGCTATGGATCGCAATATTTACATCTTTAAATGTGACTGCTATAGCTGTGGCCATATACGAATGGCTCTCACCTTTTGGTTTAAATCCTTGGGGACGACAAAGATCAAAGAACTTTAGCATTTCTAGTGCGCTCTGGGTTATGTGGGGACTTTTATGTGGACATTTGGTGGCATTCAAAGCCCCTAAGAGTTGGCCTAATAAGTTTCTGATAAACGTTTGGGGTGGATTTTCTGTGATATTCGTTGCGAGTTATACTGCCAATATAGCCGCTCTGATTGCTGGATTGTTTTTTCACAATGCGGTTGATGACTACCAAGGTCGAAGTAATGTAAGTCAATTAACATGAGTGTGGTATAAGTTGGGTGTCCGAAGAGTTTCTTACAGTATTAATTATATTTTAGTGGCTGTCTCTGCGAGTGGGGACGTCCAGGTCGTCGGTGTCTGAGTATTTCGTTCAACGAAATAATCCGCAGCTGGCGCAACAAATGCGTCGTTACGCCCTTCAAGATGTTGAAGAAGGCATTCAGCGACTCAGGTAAGATATTGTACAAACCTTTTCTATAGACGCAGGCGGGTATAATAAAGTTTGTGCGTCTGGCTTCTAAATTATAATTTAACTTAACTCAAGTTATAAGTTCAGGCATAAGATACGCATATAAAATTACTGAGTTGCTACTTTAAACTTATTACGGTGAAGTATCAAACTTCGTATTTAAAGTTGTTGGATACTATGAAAGTTATCTTTAGATAGATTTTTTAAGAAAGCCAGCCTAGTGATCTTAAATAACTAGCAGAAAACCAAATGTCTAAAATTATTGTATAGACACTCTGTTGAATCGTTTGTGAATTTGGGGAATTGGTCACATGTAAATGTCCACAGCCTGGACACGGGCGAGCGCTATAATGAACGGACAATGGGAAGAATTCACAATTACCACGTTTGGCGTACGAATTGGAGATTGCAGCTCGTATTAGCACACCTTTAGAGGTTATCTTTTACTCGTCCACGATGATCAAGTAAAAAAACCGGTTTTATATTGTAGTTATAATCATTAATACTTAACTACTTATACAGCATGTACCAAATGGTCATATTTAAGGGTGTGGTACAGACCATTAAACTGAACTACATTCTCTATGGGAGCAACTTCGTAATCGCGAATATGATCAGTCGTCCCATACATTTCGGTCGAGTAGGTATTGAAGTTTTGTATGCACTTGATAATTTTTTGCAATGCCGATGACCACACCTTTCTGAAACATGCGATATAGGACGCTGAACACCTACGTATAGTATTGTCTGTCAATATCGCACGCGGTCAATGAGATTGTCAATCCTCAACCCTCTATTGCACCTCATTTGGATCAGACCGCAAACATCAATTAATCTGAAATGCATATGAAACAAGCCGCATCAGTTAAGGATTCATTGTTAATTCTATTGTAACCCTGCAGAAGTAATTAGCTCAATAAATCGCTTTTAACTCAAAGCGAAACATTAATTTTCATTTAATGAAAGGAATCCGAATATCGATAGCGAACTCGGTAATTTGATTCAAAAAACGCTTTGAATTTTATTATCTCGTAAAATTTTCAAGCCCGCAGGACTCCGATCGCCACTTAATACCTTTTAGTACATTTGTTTTATAGTCAGATTCAGTACCCGCTTTCGTATTTCACCAATTAAGCTATAAACTGTCACCAGTCAAAACAAAGGGTCGCTTTTAAGACCGGAAAAGCCCCAACTTTGTCAACTAAGAGCAGAGAGTGGTTGCAATGTGTCACGTGAGGTACTTTGTTGTTAAATATTTTGTACCTTATTCAGACGTTGGATTAAGTTAACATTACTCTGAAAAGTATCTGTTTTTATTGTACTTTTTATAGCTATGACAGGCATTATATTTATTATTCCACTCCGAGTTTTAGGGATCCGCTCGCTTACAGGTTAACGCTTTGCGTTCATGAGACGGGCGTTTGTTTGCTTTGTAAATATTTCCATTGCCCCTGAAAACGTTATGAGCAGTGTCGGTTTCCAAATCATTTACCTATAAAAATCTAAAACTATTTCTCTTTTTTTTGATGTTGCAGAAATGGTACTTTAGATCTTTTAATAGCTGACTCTCCTGTTTTGGACTATTATCGGGCCACTGATCACGGATGCAAGCTGCAGCGTATTGGTGATCATCCTCTCGCTGAAGATGCGTATGCTATCGGCATGTCCAAAGGATTCCCTTTGAAGGTAGGAGTAGTGACATATTAATACATAATATTCAGCATTACGTAGATAAATTATAACATAAAGTTAATGTGCCCTAAATTAGGCGGGGTGTGACTAAGCAACGTCTCTGAAGAAATGTAGCGTAGATTTACATGAATCGGAGGACTTTAGGAGCCCTGAGTGGTGGGGGCAACGCCGGATCTTTGCACGAAAGATTGATGGATGACGCACGCGAACTCCTAATGGTGTGATCGATAGTCGGGTGTCATGTAGCTCCAGCTCAACCGATTATACGTCATTTTATCTTGACGTTGTTCAATATACCCCTGAGGATTATCCGAATCAGTGACATAAATCAACGGAAAGAGAGTTTTTGTTTCGAGCCATCATGATACGCTTTGAGATTTTTCCTTTATTTTTGACGCTTTGTTATACAGAAAAATCGACGCAGATGTGACGCTATTGTTTCCTTTTTTTTGTAATCGTTCGGGCGCGGTCCGATTGTTCCGACAGTTACAAATATGTCCACTTGTATAACATTTGCATTTTGCAACAACCGTGACCTGTGTTCGGTTTTAAAAATCACTTTCGTTCTTTTTGTTTCAGGACAGCATATCGGCTGTGATAGCTAAGTATTCATCCAACGGTTACATGGATATTCTAACAGAAAAGTGGTATGGCGGCCTGCCTTGTTTCAAACTCAGCCCAGACTATGGAATCCAACCAAAGCCACTTGGTAAGCTTTACTATAGATAGTTTCGCATGTTTCCAAGAACTTTTCAGCTATGGAGACAGAAGCCATTATATCTGAAAGTACATAATTAGAGAAACAAGCTTTGTTTGTTCGGGTTCATGAATATTTACGTGTCACTTTGTAAAATCAAGTTTCTGTAAAAGATGTTACGAGAATCTTGTTAGTGTCGCGATTTGGGTAGAGCGGTGTGTGGTACTATTTTAATGTGTATTCGTAACATTTACGTAGTCGGATGGCTCGTCTCTGGCGGAAATTTCATTAGAATTTATCGCCACCCCCACGTTAATCCGACCCCTCACCGTTGCGCTCTGAAGGGAGAGGTATTACCAGCAGGCAACCTAAAAGATTAAACATGGGATTTATCGTTTGAAAAAATTGAGCTGACACCGACACTGTGTTTATCTCTTATTTGGGATAAACGCTCGAAGGAGCGATTAAGACTAAAGTGACACGAGGGAGTTGAGTTATGTTATGAATATTTTTACCGTGCCTTTTTTATGACAACGTAACAGTTTTGTTATTTAAAAAAATGTTTTTATTTCCTGCCTTATTAATTATACGCACTTCAAACTTTTTACATTAATTTTATTCGGCATAAAATACCAGAATACTATCAGCATTAGGTAAGCTCCATTGTTCGAGCCAAATGATCTGCTATCTCGGAGTATATCTCAGAAAGCTATAAAACTTCGCGTTTCGCTATGGTTGTTCGCTACGAAGCCTTGGGTACTCAAGTTTTCGTATCTATATTTGATATTGTTAAAGTTTCTACACGAAATTTAACGTAATATCTGCGAATTCTATTTAGAATTTTCAACAAATACTTAAGAGTGATATAATGCCTAAAATCCTACAGGAAAAGTTTGTTACATAATATTTTATGAACATGGGTAACATGATCGTAAATAATTTAGTAAATGTCATATTTCATTTAACTCAAAACAATATAAATTGTGTAGAAATTTTACTAGAGATAAGATTTCATTTAATAATCTACATATATGAGTGTATTACTCATATCATTACTCATGTATATGAGTGTATAATAAAAACAAAATGACGTAATAAAAAATAAAAAAAACAATATTAAGTGTAATTCCTCACCCACACTACACACCACTGACCAGTCCACCTCCATCTTTTGTATGTGTTGTAAATAAAACTTTAATTGACTTCAATTTCCCTTTCTTCACTTCCTTAATTTAAAGCTAAAATTAAATTTTCTTGTCGCTACACGACATTTTCAAAAACATGTTTAATATGTGTTTGACGCAGTTGCTTCGTTGTTTCCACATTCACTTCGCTTGCTTGAGATTTTTGAGATGGATGGCTATATAGGTACTTTGCCTCGAGTTTCAGTACAATAAGATGTCTGAATTCTGATGTAGCCGGTACAGACAGTGCTAAGAGGTACCTATATTTATAAATAAAAAATATCTATTAACAATCTATTTAATACAAGTTTTATGTGTAGGCGTTTTTATACCTAGGGCACGAATAACGTCACATTTGTGATCAATATACTCCATTTTCTCATTATAAAGGATCGATCAATTTAACAAGCCCCCTTGGACATGCTACAAATTGCCAATCTGATAGATTACGTAATGGAACCCATATATCGTGGCAAGAACGAAATCAACTTAATATCGAAAGAATTTATCCATAATAGATCAATTCATTGATACAGATCTGGGAGGAAAAGTGGAGAAAATAAATCTCGTAATGAATTTTGATAAAATCTTTTGATGTTTAAATAGGATCTTGATAATTTCTTTGCTTAATTGACTGTGTAATTTTTCGCTGTACTTTTTGAAAATCGTATTAGAGACCCATGAATTATTTAGTTACCCATTGGTTAACACAGAGTGGCGCCCTGTGTAAACTTAAGTTCAGTGGTTGGTACCTATAGAACGCTGCCGTCTCAAAGAAGGTATATGTACCAACCTACCTACCTCCTATTTACTCAAATAACTCGAAATAATGGTTACATAGATAAATCCTTTCATAGCACAAGCACAAAAACCTTTCAGGAGTTTGAGAGGGATTTAAAAAGTATTAAAAAGTGTCAAAAGAAAAACGTTTT
The DNA here is from genome assembly GCA_911387795.2 of Apamea monoglypha. Taxonomy (NCBI): domain Eukaryota; kingdom Metazoa; phylum Arthropoda; class Insecta; order Lepidoptera; family Noctuidae; genus Apamea; species Apamea monoglypha. The sequence continues at coordinate 12,231,463 of OU426918.1, forward strand.
AAATTAATTAAAAATAACCATAGGTAGGCTTGAAAACTGGGAAGTTATATTTAATTTATGGAGTACAATTAAATACCTCTGAGTACGAACATTTTCCAGAAGATCACTTTGAAAACGTTCGACCTTGACGAAATTAATATGAAAGTAAGATAGAGTAATTAAGTAGCCCGGAGCATTCCACTGATAAACTGTCTGATTAAATTATAATTCTGAGCGAAATTTTTGCTGTTTTCGTGCTTCATTAAATCAGAAACAGTTTTTAAGGGTCCGAAGAACAAACAATCGTAATAAAATTAATGTTTGATGTTTATAGCTGGCAGTTTATTTATTTTAATTATTATTTATTTATTTTGTTTTACTTCAATTGGAAAAGGGTAAACTAAGTCCACGAAAGTGTAACTAACTAAACATCGTAAGGAAACCGGCATGTCGTAGAACATTCAAAGATATTTGACATCTACCAACCCGCACGGGGCCCGCGTGGTGGATTATGGCCAACTCCCACACACCTAGAGGAAGCCTGTCTCCCAGCAGTGGGAACGTTATAGCCTTTTTATGCAAACTAAATGCACCAATCAATTTTCTTACAAGAACTTCATGGAGTTCGTGGTACTTATTTAGTTTCGCAATAACTTAAAATTATCGTTTGAATTCCTTTCGAATTCGTGAAAGAAAGAAGTCCTGCCAATACCGCCCGGTTAACTTTATGTGAATAACTATTAATTTATGAAGTTGAAACTATCGTGGTTTATGGACTATGAAAATTGGTCAGTGAAACTGAATCTGACAGTTTTCTTTCTTAAATACTTGTGCGAATGAAATAATTTCATTATAAGTGTGACCAGACTTATGATAACAGTATTACTTATCATTGATTGGTTTTTAATTTTTTTGATATAGGTATTTTGATATTAGGTATTTTTTTTTTTAGTTTTTGTAAAATAGTTATAGCAATCAGCTCGCCCCCTATTATATGAGACGTAAACATAACTGGCGCACTGTCGGTGTACTATAGATCACCTCTACCTAACCCTCCGGGAATACAGGCGTGATGTTATGATGTGTTTATTTTTCTTTATTGTGGCGGTATTATTTCAAGGATAACAAATAATCTTTGTCCAAAGGTGTGGCAGCTGTCGCTGGGGTATTCATTCTGCTGGGAGTCGGGATGATCGTGGGCTGTCTCATATTGATCCTAGAGCATTTGTTTTATAAATACACCCTGCCCGTTCTCCGACACAAACCCAAAGGAACGGTATGGAGAAGTAGAAATATTATGTTTTTTAGTCAGGTGAGTTATTATTTTTAATATATATATTTTAATATATGTTACATAAATATGTGATTTAGCTATTTTCATCAAGGTGTAATTGAAATAACTCAATTTCCAAGATACCTCAATTATTTTTATACACAAAAATAAGCCCCTTGTTTTTATTTACTTTCATAAATGATTGTCAAATGTATGTACTTGTAACTTAGGGTTCGTAAATTATTAATATATAAGAACGAGTGAAATCGATTTCTCCCTGGATTGTCGGTTCTCGGTTTTGTGTTAGTTCAATTACACCTTGTCTGATTTGAGAAGTTCTCTACCTCGAATTAATCACTACGATTGGATTTTTTTGAGCGGATCAGATATGTATTCTTATTTTCAAACGTATGGCTGAAAAGGTCTCAAAATATCGAAAAATGCAACGTTACACGAGAGAAAAGCTAGTTTTATTTCAGGAAGATCTTTTTTATATTTCTATAGGAACAACGAACATAAAATCTTATTTTTGAAATGCTCTAAAAGAGATGGCAGAACTGAGTTCTTTTTGCTTATAAACTAAGCTGAGATTTAATAGCATTAAAAAAAGTTATAGCAACAAAGCTAGAGTCGCGACCGAGGAGCATGTTTATACCTTAATTAATGACGAAGCTCGGACATTATAACTATTAGATGCAGTATGATAACTATATGAAAATTAAATGAGAAAATGGCCTCAATGTTCTTCATACATAAATTGAATAACTCTTTGACGTACCTAAGTACCTGCTTACAAAATTAATCTCACTCACCTATACAAAACTTAACTATATAACTGAAACTGTTTCTCAAGGCGCGAGGCTCATTTTATTCCAAGAAGTTACTGTAATAATGTTGGTAGCTGTGTGAAATAAATAAATAGGTAGCCTTTTCTGTGAAACTTGAGCACAAACAACGCCATTACATTTTAGGTACATTGTTGTTAAGTACGTAAAATGGTCGTTATAACGTTGATGTTAATGTTACAACCTAAAATAATCCTCTTAACTAAACTGTAGGTAATGTGTAGAGTTGTGTAAGTCAAAGGCTATCGTATCATCGTAAGTTCGCCGGCGGCGTCGGCTACTTTGAGGGTACCTACTTTGTTTGCCCTACTCAACCGTGAAGCCATCATGGCTTCTTCTAGGATTACGTCGACCGCGCCACTGATCAGAACGGCTTTTAACACTGAACGAGCGCTTCTCTTTGCCGCATTGTTTTCTGAGTCGCGTCTTCTTACACCTATTGTTTTCTGGGTTTCATTGTCTTTTTTTCAAACTCATGCGATGTATGTCGATCTTTTGTTACAGAAACTGTACAGATTTATAAACTGCGTGGAACTGGTTTCTCCTCATCATGCGGCTCGGGAACTAGTCAATACTATCCGTCAAGGACATTTTACTTCCCTTTTCCAGAAAAGTGTCAAAAGGGTAATTGCTTTTTAACTTATACACTATGAATTTATAATTTAAGTTGGTCAGATTACGATAGGAATGAACGTTTGTTTCAGAAGGAACACGAACAGCGTAGACGTCGAAAAAGTAAAGCACAACTCTATGAAATGATTCAGGCGATCAGAAGGTAAGAATTCTCTTTATATTGAATATCAATATCGAAATCTTAATATCGACTATTCTGTTTAACAAAACTGTTGTTTCCATCAGGGTCCAGCAACGCGATCACTCATTAGGTTCCATAAAAGAACAAGAACCAGTAGAAACGGAAACTGAAGCATCGGAAGAAGTAACAGAGTGTAAGTTTTTATCTCCGTCCCCCGACGTGTCCAATCGTTCGCCGCGACCAGGACCAGGTCGATCTCCTAGACAGCTGCGCTCGCCGAGAGGCCGAAGAAAAAGATGTAGTCTAGCTGGTCTCAACGTAAGAAGATTTAGCACCGACTCGGTCCTAAACTCAGACTCAGTCTCTAATATCTATGAACGCACAAGTCATAATATAGGAAGAAGACTCAGTCGAGACGTCCTGAACAGTTCTCCTCCCGATATCAACACGCGTCTTCGAACACCCTCGCCGATGGTCCGGCGAGCGGAAGGATCCTCCACTCGATCTTATCAAGATGTTTCAGATAGATCTGACAACTATCTTAGCACAGACTGTCCTACCTCACGAGCCAGCGTCGAGATTTTAGTTTCTCAAGACGATTCAGACTTACCACCAGCACCACCATACCCGAGGGTAGCTCCGGTGGGAGGAAGGTCAGAATTATCATTATTATCAGAAGAGGAACTAATACGATTATGGCGCAGCTCGGAACGAGAGATGAGAGAAGCGTTGTTGGGAGCACTTCAAGAAAAGAGGGCTAATTTAGATCCTAAACAAGATCCGGGATGAACGGAAGGCTATAATCCGCAATTGGAAAGGAATAGGTCTGTTCAGAATCACTTTTCATCTCTCATTGCCGCTCGGCGAGGGAGCGATAAGGAGTATCGACCAGAATACGCCCGTAGTGGTTGAGTTAGTGCCTTTTTTACATTGTTTGATGCGGACACGTCTCACAGGCGTTAGTTAGTGAATCGGTGTTCATTTCAGTGTCTTGATATTATTATTACATTTGGAAGGCTGCCTTACTTTACATTTAATTGCTTCTTCAATATTGGATCTGCGTCAAACAATTTAAATAATGGTACTCGGTAAGTAAGCTAAGTATGGAGATGTTGACGTCCAGTAAATTGATATAAGCTTTTTATTAGGCGTAAAATTATGTATGAGTAAATCCGTAGAATTGATATTAATGATCGTAAATGTTATATATATGTGGAAGAATATTAATTAGCTATGACCAGATAATTTAAAGTGCTTTAACCTATAGTCTAGATCGTGATAGATATTTCGTTCGATGACTTATTGTATTTAGTAAAAAGTTAGAGTTCTAAATTAAAGCATTTCAAATATCAAAGTGTTTCGTCGTAACGGAATTTTGTTTAGTCATTGAAAATGTAATCCATGGGAGTTGAATGGAATCACAATACTAGAATTGTGAATAAAACCAATTAGTATATAAATTAATGTTCCTAATTTTACTGTAGCTAACTAATTAAAATGAAGAAGGAATTCAAAGCAAATGAGACTTTATTACTGTATTAAGTAAAAAGAAATACTTTTATGAAGCAAATAGGGCCGCATCTTAGTAATAAAATCAAATTAAATTGGTAAGGGGAAGACAAGAAATCAGTAATGGATGATAAAGGATAGTATGGTCTAAAAGTAAGTAGGTACTATGATACGACACAAATAGAATCGCGATTGATGATCGGAGTTCCTCTGTTCAACCTTCTTTTATGTCATATTCCGCTCTAATGTCATATATTTCCCCGATCCTAATATCTATTTATGAAATGTCTTTCATTTATCGTCCTGTAGCGCAGTTTGATAAATGATTATCAAAAATCAACATGGTCTCTTTAGAGCCGATACTTTACGAACAAGCTGTGTAAAGCGATTGGGGAAAATATGCGGAGCGAACGATGTGGGCAGCCATTATCGTGGCCGAGTAAGGCTTTGCGGTTTCCTTGTACCCTGTTTAAATACTATCTAATTTGTTTAAAGCATCCCCTTACGTAATCAATGTTAACTATACCTTACTCTCTAAATTAATTAATAATGAAACTATATTTTATAGTTAGGATTTTAATCAAATTAATGAAATACTGCCAAACATTGGATTAGGTGTTAATATTAGAGTTCACTTCTTCCTAGAGTTGCACCCTAGTAGCCTTTAGTTTAGAATTTTCTCTCTCTCTATTATACCCACACATATTCGTATGTGTATTATATTTATCCTGTCCTTTGTCTTATATCTTTCATTAATATTCCCTACCTGGTAAGTCTAACAAATTATACTGGAAAGAATAAGCAATATTTTCCGAATAGATTTTTATACCTCCTTACTCTAGGGTAATGTTGAACTTCTGATTCATTTTTCGGTTGTTCTAATATATTTTATTCCTTAAAGTGTACAAATACCCGTAGGTGGGTAGCCACTGAATACATCATCCACCCTAAATCATTAAATTTTCACAAATCTTGATTCACCCACATTTCAAACACATTTTCTCCGCCGTGAATATTTTGCGGCTGCGTTTAACGCGCCACGTAAAACAATTTGACATGTTATTTAAACGCGGTATTTCGTGAAATACTACTATTTATCCATCCCTGTTCAATTATGTTAACAGCCACATTTTGCCACTAACAGCTGTAATTACCTCAAACCCATTGATTCCAATGTGTAAGCAAATTAACAAAATTCGTTACAGAACAACACGGATGTTCATTGAATTGACATCATTATCACAGTTACACTTATGATACTATCGTCGTCCACCGCCTTGACGTTAGTCCATTATTCCACTGCCAAATTTACTCCACAAATCCCTTACGGCTTTTCTGCCTTTAAGCCAATTCCTTTCTGTATCTTCATATCCTCCATACCTATATATTTAATCTCACTTTCATTCTCCTTTACAAACGTTCGATAAAACAACAACACTTTAATTTGCAGATACTCTATCACCTATTCCAATTTCGGACCAACATAATTCTTTGAAATAAATTAATGGATTAAATCTATTGGATGTGAGTCATCTAGTGATATATGAAGTCTTATGCATTTCTCTCTCTAAATAGTAGGTAATGTGTAACGTAAAAGTAACAAAATAATATTGTTTTTAAGTAGTAGGTATGATAATATTTTGTAAAAAGTCGGAGGGGCATGCTCTATCAAATTCTTTAATTAGGTACAAGAAAAATTGATATACGCAAATGAGTAGTCTTAGCGGATATATCAGTTGGTTAAAAGTTTTTTATTTTAGTCGTGGTCAATGATGTCGTTTATTTAAATGATATGTCTTTTTATTATGATGTTTTAATGATAATATTAGGTACATTTAATTGCGGAAAAAAGATAACAAAGAACATCAGAGTCTTATTAACAGTTTTATAGCGATCATTAGCAACATATTAACCCACGTTTGCACGGACGCAAAAATAGCGCGGCAGGATTTTATCGCGTACTGGATTGTCAACTCTCGGTGTTTAGCCAAGCGTTGATAATGCAACAAGAGTGCATAGCGCGTCGAAAAATACACTGTAGTGTGCAAAAAATATCGCCGCGGGTAAAAATCGCCCGTGCTACCTGGGCTTAGCTGTCAAAATCAATTTTTATTTGTAATGTTTATTACAATATGATTACAATATTAGGCACGAGCTCATTAGTTGAGATCGTTAAGCATAATTAGATAGCTACAAATTGATTACTTTGTTTTTTAATGCTTATTCTGATAAAGGTTTTATCGTTTAGGCTTCGAGTAAAGGTGGTGATTAATTTGTGTATTAATGTTTTTTATAAAAGATGTATGCGTAGTTAATTGTAAAATATATATATGTCCATGTATGCAACTTAAAAAGGTGACGAATTTTCAAAAAAATCAAATTCCATTTTTTTATTATGAATTAAAAAAATGTGAATATTTTAGCTTTCCGTCTAGCATCTAACATTACCTACTTATTAAGCAAGATGTCCACTGGTCTTAAAATGGAGATACATAGTTGCAAAAGTCACTACGCTAGTCATCTTGAAAAGCCATCGCTATGACAATATGACGTTCGCGTCATACCTAACCTCACAACTCAAAGTCGTTGGATTGTTTAAGCTGTCTGATATCAATCGTGGTGACATCAGACCGCTTTGACGCGCGTCGGTGACTTTGATGCGCATCTGTCGAGACTTCTCTCGCACTGCACTAGATAAAAAAGAATATTTTGACCTCAGAAAAATATATTGCGATGTATGAGAACATTTTTAACTAAATCTTTTTCCGATCTTCGTATGTTTTGTTCCATAGTTTTAGACTTTTGGAGTGGTACAAACAAACACTGACATTTTGGAGAAATTTCGACAGTGGTCTGTATTGAGAGAATAAGCAGTAATACTCAGCGTATCTCGGGATAAGCTAAATTGTCTCTGAAGCTACCAATTTAATCAAAACAAAGCGAAAGGAATGGAAAAAAGTAACGACTCCATTTTCCTCCTTCGCAAAATGGGGGACAAAATGAATGATAATATTTATCATAAAAATCAGCACTATTATTGTCTGAAGTTACTACAATACGGAGCTGAAAATAAAATCTAAAACAAATGTTTTACGGGCCGCTCTCGGGAATTCAGATCTTACAAAATCGAGTCCCGAGACGAGAAATAATATCACAATCCGAGTATAATGAATTGTAGGGAGGCAACCGGATGATTTTCAATTTAAACCCAGTAATTCCTGGCTAAACGACCTGAAAGCTTCTTGAAACGAACAAAATTAAATAACTTGAGTCAGTCACCACCTTTATTTTATTTGTTGTAATTATAAAGATGAGACGCCAATTTAATATTAGACATTAAATTGAATAGTTATCCAATATTTTATCTGTATATTATTGTAAATATATGAATGACTTAATAGGTATTACCTACAAATAAAATTAATGTGTACTTTGGGCAGATATTCGTTAATAGGACAGTGATGACAAAATATATTAAGAAATGTAAGAAAGTTATTGAAACACTTTTGCTCATGTGTAATCTATTCATGCGTGATTATTCAACTGTTAGGAATTGATAATTAAAACTGTAGTAAGAACATAAATTGTGTAGATGTATGTAAATGTTCTTAAAAGAGCATGTTTACAGAAATTCTTAAAGTATGTTGGTAGAGTATAAGAAAAAGATCGCTGTCCTATTAATACATAAAATGATGATTATATACTTAGTTGAAAAAAATAAAATATTTGTGCCAACATTGTTTGTTTTATTTGAATACCGACGACGAGTTTTTTGTCCTTCCAATTAGAATGCCAGAGCCGATAGAAAAACCACGAAAACAGTTCATGACGTAGGACTGGTGAACAACATCTTTCTCTTTGTATCCGTGATTATGCGAGAAAGATCTGTTTCAACATGATTTTTATCAGGGCCCTAATTCATTCCTTACTACGAAATCACGTCAATTAATAATAATTACTGCACCAATCTTTAAAAGTACTAGACTTATCTCCTTCCACCTACCAAACCCTACAGAAAGCTGCTATTCTGAACACTGGCAGAATTGTCCGGAAATTCCTTCAGAACAACGATGATGCCCAAATATCACACCCACAAACATCATCAACAACACAAAGTCTAAACATATCATCAAACCATAATATGTTACCATCTATCTCATAGGTTAGCACTTGGCCTCGGCCCGTGTTATTCTATAAAACCGGCACATCAGTGCCGAGATACAAAAATGTATACCAAGAAATAATAATAATAAATCATTTTTTTCGGACAATTATGAGATCCATAAATGGTTAGCAATTCCTTAGCTAATCCCGCCAATATCACTTTAATTTCACGCGGTTTCGTTCATAGTGTCATAGAGAATTACGGCCCTGTGTATCTACAGGCGGATGTCGCAGTAGATCCAATCGACATAATAATATATAAGTCGCATTTACGATACTCCAGGGGCAAGGAAACGTCATTAGACATCATTAATAACAAGGACTAGACATATTACCTATATATTATTATGTGCAGAAGTAATTAGGTACGTGTAGGTAACATTCTATAAAAGAAACTTAGAATCGATTTAATTGATTAGCATGCTAATTATAATAAATGCATTTATTATACATTAATAGCGATGATAAAAAATACAATGATTTGCATTGTATTTTTTATTACTATTTTTTTTATCTACCATGCAAAATTACTTTCTAAATATCTAAAATATTGGAAAATAATTCATTCATGCATCTAGGTTGCAAATATTGGAAGGCATGTATATAATCGAACCTCTAATAATTCCTATTTTGCGCTCCTAAAAATATTATTGAACACTATACTAATAAAAATGAATCTTTTTATGAATCTCAAATAATCCTATTTTAGCCAAGTAGCTGCGACCAACTTGGATGTAGCGCTGTCGCATCATCGCTCGCTTCGCTCGCTCAGCTCGCACGCTTTTGGTCACAGTTCTAACCTAACCAATTTGGTCGAGGTACCCTAGCTTAGTTACTATGACCAATTCGAGGTCACAGATCCAATCGAACCTAACCCGTTTGTTCGGGGTACCCTAGTTTGGAACTGGGACCAACTGTGAAAAATTAAGAAAAAAGAGCCTCAATTGTTAAAAAAAGTGTCCATCATAAGAAGTTCAAAAAGTTTTTCCCATATTGAAGCCACCTGTATCATCGATGCAATAAACAAAATGAATCAATGCATTACAAATAAAAATCTCGCAACCGGTATTGCAAAGCACCGCTGTATTATACAGTTTAGCTTAGTCGTCTCTAAGCCTTAGCCGACTTCTGAACACAAGTAGGGACAAATGCAAGATTAGTAAAAAAAAATATCATTATGAAAATCCTTTTGGTGATAGTAGCATTATGTTCTATACAAATTGTGACATCGACTTTTTGTTATTGGAACACTGGCTGCCCATATAAATATTTCTCGAATAAAACTCCTTACAACTCAGTTCGGGGTGATATAAGGGATTCTCTAGTCAAGCTAACTGGTAAGTGAAAACCTTTTAATTTATTTCATTACTAGCTGCGCCCCGCGGTTTACCCGCATAAGTTTCGTGGAAATATCGGGATAAAAAGTATCTTATGTGTTAATCCTTGTTATAAACTATCTGTGTACCAAATTTCATCCAAATCCGTTCAGTAGTTTTTGCGTGAAAGAGTAACAAACATCCATCCATCCATCCATACAGACTTTCACGTTTATAATATTAAATAAAATATAAATATAATAATAATATAATATTAATAATATAATAAATAATAATTAGTAGGATAAGCCTGTAAAGTCCCACCAAGGGGTATCATGTTACCTACTAGGTACCTAACTGGGTTAAGATAAGATAGGCCATCGCTCCATGTGAAAAAATACAGATGATGATAGTCAAAAAAAGTTTTCGCCCGCTATCACCTTTAAAACAAGGCTGCACCTAATAGTTCTCATCTATTTATTAATTAGTTAAACAACCTTGAAGTTTAAAAAGTCACTAATATGTGTGACGTTTGCGTAAATAGAACAAACTATAGGTAGGCAAAAACTACAAAAAAAAACTTGATTTGATAACAATAACAAATCTAAAACCAAGTAGGTAGGTAAGGTAGGTCGTATGTAATCATTTACATGTTATTTTTGTGTGCAATATATCCTATATCTTCCTTTATTATTGGTAAATTAATAACCTATCCAACTATGACAGAACTATGATTAATAAAAATGACTCGTACTCTTATGAGTACTTGGCTAGTTTTTTTATTTTCACATACCTAATACATTATTTATATGAAAAAAAAAAAAATAGTCCAGTGCGTGTCTGATTTACACACGTAGGGTTCCATACCTACCTCAGTAAGTTAATAATTTAAGTTGATGAATAAAATAATGATAATTTTAAAGTATCATAGCCGGATAAAAATCCTATCAATTCTCTAAAAAATATTTTGTATTTTTGAGTAGCCGGAGGTCAACGCCCAACTAAATTTGGAAAAGATCTATCTTATCCTCTTTTAAACATGACCTGTGAACCATATATCATGTGATTTTTTTTTAAATAGTAGGTAGTTCTAGAAACAATTTTTTTGTCGTGACCGATACAAAATGCATAAACATCCAAACTTCTTACAATCATAATGTGAAGGTAAAAATATAAGTATAGCAGTGTTCATAATCTCATCAGATAATTTGCATTCCATCGCCACTTAATCAGTTATCTACTTTAGTAAAATGTATTCTAAGTTGATTTTTGAGTGATCATTTGTAACAAAAAGGTTCTAATAAGTTGTTTGCAATGCAATTTGAACTTTGCTAGGTTATGACATTGAGTTTGTTGTTCCATAACTTGAAAACTATCCCAAATTCGTAAATCAAACATAGACAGGATATGGTACGTACTAACTTTTAATACTATCAAAGTAGACAAATGAGTTTGAATGACACAACCTACCTAACAACACAATCAACATGTTACCTTTTTGGTACATAGAAAGCAACGTGACAGTTTTATTTTTCGTAAACTATCGAATACGGATCATAACAAATTAGGTGGTTCCAAAATAGTACATTACGACATGTGTGATTTAAGTAGTCCATTATTGCACGGCGTGTAATTAGCGCACGACCGTGCCGTGCATTAATAAACACTTAAGTCACACGTATATTTTATTGCTAAACCCGCACTTAGGTCACGTTTTTCTGTTCTGGACCACTTAAGTCACAGAAAAGCGTGACTTAATTGCGGGTTTAGGTCACAGAGTGCTGTAAAGGGTTTTTTCCAATTAACTTCATTTTAAATCCTATTCTTGATATAAATTGTATGATTTAATTTTTGCCCAGGTTGTGAGCCAGTCAGCATTTGGGGACTAGTTAGACATGGCCAAAGGAATCCTGGTACAGAGTTTGGAAAGCACATGAAAGCCGCCTTAGTCATAAAAGATTACGTCGTAACTAGCTACGAGAAAGGCAATTGCTCGCTTTGCGCTCAAGATGTCGAAAATTTGCGTAAATGGCAAGTTAACAATGAGATATTCGATAAACCTTTCCAACTTACCAAAGAGGGTTATCAGGAATCTGAAGGTATTGGACGAAGACTGAAACAAGCTTTCCCAAAATTATTGGCAAAACTCGATAAAAATGATTATGAGTTCCGCCCAGCGGCTGGTGCTTGGATGGCTGATAGTGCCGAGGCCTTCGTTGATGGTCTCTACGATAGGCAACTGACTGTACAACCACCCAGGACTGATTTTGACATATTAGCTGTGAGTGATATTTTGTCTTTTAAATCACCGACCATAATACCTACCTTTCATATTTGGAACCCATTTCATATTACATATGGAACTGATAGTGATCCGTACTAGCACTGCCGAGGAACTACTTTTACAACAATTAGATAATATGTTTTATTTTATTTTTCAGCCTTATGATACGTGCAATTTATATATCGATGTGAAGAACAACCCAAAAACGTATGCGGAACCGATTAAATTTCTGAGCACCTCCGAATATCTTGTTGTAAGATTTGCAAGCATTTTTCTGTAAAACATTAATAGTTCTGTAACAGTGTAATTTAATGATTTGGTGTTCGTTTTCAGTCAAAGGACAGGATCCAAAGACGCCTTGGTATCGATTATCCTTTAACAGATATAAATATTACGGCTGTGTACGACCTGTGCCGTTACACTTCATCGGGGCTTAGTGGCAAGTTCAGTCCATGGTGCGCGCTATTTACGACTGAAGACTTGAAAGTTATGGAGTATATCGCTGACTTGAGGCATTACTACAGAAGTGGTTACGGAACACCCATAAATGAGCTATTTGGCCAGATTTCTTTGACCGACTTACTCAAAAGTTTTCAGGATGTAAAAACTGGCAAAGGGAAAAAGATCACAACTTATATTACCCATGCTACTATGATGGACATGGTGTTTACTGCCCTGAAATTATTCAAGGACGATGCCCCCTTAACTGCCGCACGGAGAAACCCTAATCGGAAATGGAGAAGTAGCCAACTATCAGTATTTTCCTCCAATCTAATGGTCGTCCTAAACAAGTTAGTATCAGTTGAAGTTTTATTTCTCTATCACGGTCGCAGCTCTGTAACGGAAAGAGGAAAAGTTACTTTATTTTGAGACGCCTCAACCTCATTGATGTTTGATTCGTTTACAAAGTTTTTAGTTCAGTTTGCGCTATCTTTTATACGTACGCAAACGTTTTGGTCCTTAATACACCCACTATTCATACTTCAGTAATTATTACTGAAGACACTTCAGTAGTAATTACTGAAGTGTCTTCAGTTAACACGACAGTCAGTTTAGTTTCACGCTGATCTTAGTAACAGTTAGGTGTGAACTTTGATAAACTTAGTTTTAACTACAGCGTTGACATAAATCTGAAAATTATTAGTTGTTAAGTATAAATTAATTATCATTGTAATGTGGGTTAATACAGGGGAGGGCTGGCCAATTTTTGTCCCAAAGAATCAGCATTGCCATGCGATGTAGTAATGCTGCCAGCCTTTTGGGCACTTATTCAATGACAGTGCTGGGGACGAAGTTTTTGATGCCCAATGAGCCCCCCCTGCTCCCTTTTTCTGTTATTTTTTATCATATGCATATGTACATGTTAGTTAATATTCTTGTTCTATAACTCCTTTTTTGACTACTGTTACAGGTGCAACAAGGAAGTCGAGGATTATAATGTGGTTTTTTACTTGAACGAAGAACCAATACAATCAATTTGCAAAGAAGGTGTATGTACTTGGAAGGAATTTGAAGATAAGCTGTCGCCATTTTTGAATACAAATACCGATTTTTGTGGATAGTTCCAAATACAAAAACAAAAATAAATACATACGGTACTTTAGAGTTATGCATACAGCATAAAGATAACTATATAAATATGTTAATCATATCAATAAATAAGATTTTATATTATGGTGAATTAATTAGTTTTATGATGTTATTAGTTCATATACAATTAATTTATTTCTAAGCATTACCATGGCTGTAGAAATCCATCGTAAATAAAATATTTTTGATGAAATTAGTGTGAATAAATCTATTAAAAAGGGTACTGTTTTTCTATTCTGAACCAAACGCAAAACAATTTTTTATATCATGTTGCGCTACTGCTGAGCATGAGGTCCTGGTCGGGCAAAGTGTTATGGGGCTTTTCCATCTGGAATTTCTCAGTAGCAGTCCTGAGTCTGGATTTGTGCCCATTTGATGGCAATGGTCTTGCCCATGTAACATGGAATAAACGTAACTGACAAAATGTGGCTATTCTATAATTTGGTACATCTCTGCCTAACCCTTCGGGGAATAGAGGAGTCATGTTATGAACTAAATTTGGAGAAGATCTATCATATCTTAAAAACAACCTATGAACCCTTATCATGTATTTTTTTTTAAAGTAGGTCTTTCTAGAAACAATTTTATTATTGTGACTGATACAAAATGAATAAACATCCAAACTTCTTACAATCATAATACCTATTATGAAGGTAAAAAATAATTATACGTATAGCAGTTTTCATAATCTCATCAGATAATTTGCATTCCATTCCTACTTAATCAGTTATCTACTTTAGTAAAATGTATTCTAAGTTGATTTTTAAGTGACCATTTGTAACAAAAAGGTATAAGTTTTTTGCAATGCAATTTGAACTTTGCTAGGTATGACATTGAGTTTGTTGTTCCATAACTTGAAAACTATCTCAAATTCGTAATTCAAATATACAGGTGACATAATTTGACGTATTCCTTCCAGGACGGGACGTGATAGTGTGACCCATTTGCAATAATTAAGCACCCCATAAAGCCCAGGCGAAAATTCATGGGATTTGAGAAAACTCAATTTTTATGAATTTTTAAAAATTTCCTAGAATTTGTTACTAAATATTACTTTTCTCTAAACTCTCCAATTGAATGGCCTTCATTGATATTTCATTGGACACCTGATCTAAAAACAACACAAATCTGGAGAAATCTTTCGATGTATCCAATTTTTCTAAAACTTCAAACCGTTAAAAGTTAAAGGAAGAAGTTTATTAGTTTATTTAATTATGAATTTCAATAACTTATGGTATTGAATATACAGTTTTAGTATCTAAAAAGTCCCGTATCGAGCATCTAACCTTGGTTCTCCTGCGGATATCTTCAAGCGTTTCGTAGCGGTTTCCTTAAGCATCTTTAAAACTGAACTAAGAATTGAATGAATACATATTTTATAAAACAAAAAAAAAAAACTATTATAAACATTGTCTTCAAGACAGTTTATTTCAAGCGAGCATTCGGCAGTGATAACCGGACGTTGATAATAAATACCTAAATACGTGCGGCCCCACTTCCTCTTACTGAGAGGAGCCCTGTGCCCCAGCAGTGGGAACATTAAAGACTGATAATGTACTCGTATGTATTAATTAACAAATAATCAAATCAAACCCATTTATTTGCCAGAATGTAGGTTTACAATGTATGATCTTGAAACTATAACGGCCCCTTTACATTCTACATACATATGGTGTCATCATCATCATCATCATTTCAGCCGATAGACGTCCACTGCTGGACATAGGCCTCCCCCAAGTGTCGCCACATTGACCGGTCCCGTGCGACTCGCATCCAGCGGATTCCCGCAACCTTCACCAGGTCATCGGTCCACCTAGTGGGAGGCCTTCCAACGCAACGTCTTCCGGTTCGCGGTCGCCACTCCAGAACTTTTCGGCCCCATCGGCCATCCGTTCTGCGAGCAATGTGCCCTGCCCACTGCCACTTAAGTTTGGCAATTCTTCGGGCTACGTCGGTAACCTTGGTTCTCTTGCGGATGTCCTCATTTCTGATTCGATCACGCAAGGAAACTCCGAGCATAGCCCTCTCCATTGCCCTTTGAGTGACTTTAAGCCTTCTGATGAGGCCCATTGTGAGCGACCACGTTTCAGTCCCGTATGTGATCACTGGCAACACACACTGGTCATAGACTTTCGTCTTGAGACACTGTGGTAAGTTGGACGAGAAGATACCGCGCAGCCTCCCGAACGCCGCCCAGCCGAGTTGGATTCGACGATTGACCTCTTTCTCGAAGTTAGACCTACCTAACTGGACCGTTTGTCCCAGGTACACATAATCGTCTACAACTTCGAGTGTTGAGTCTCCGATCTTGATAGGAGTGGGTGTGACATGGGCATTCAGCATGATCTTGGTTTTGTCCATGTTCATTTTAAGACCCACTCTTCCGGAAGCTCTGCTGAGGTCATCGAGCATTATACTGAGGTCCTCCATGGTCTCAGCCATGACCACTATATCGTCGGCAAACCGAAGGTGAGTGATGTACTCGCCATTGACGTTGATGCCTAGCCCTGTCCAGTCCAGAACCTTGAAGACATCCTCTAGTGCAGCGGTGAACAGTTTCGGAGATATGACGTCTCCCTGTCTCACCCCTCGCTGCAGAAGGATAGGTTCGGAAGCTTGGTCCTGAAGTCGGACTGACATGGTGGCGTTTTTGTACAAACACTTCAACATCTCGATGTACCGATAGTCGATTTGGCACCGTTGGAGAGACTGCAGTACAGCCCAGGTCTCGATCGAATCGAAGGCTTTCTCGTAGTCCACAAACGCTAAACAGAGTGGCAGGTTATACTCTTCGGTCTTCTGTATAACTTGCCGCAGCGTATGTATGTGGTCCACGGTGCTAAAGCCTTTTCGGAAACCGGCTTGTTCGGGAGGCTGAAAATCGTCAAACCTGCGCGCGAGACGATTCGTGATGACTCTTGAAAACAACTTGTAGACATGGCTTAGAAGTGAGATGGGCCTATAATTCTTCAACCGGGCATTGTCGCCCTTCTTGAAGAAGAGTACCACCACACCCCTGCACCATGCCTGTGGCGTTTTCCCCTCGAGTATGACGGAATTAAACAGCTTCTGAAGGGCCTCAAGTACCGGTTTTCCACCCGCCTTCAGGAGTTCGGCCGTAATTCCGTCATCACCTGGTGCTTTGTTGTTCTTGAGCTGTTTCAGAGCCATCCTAATCTCGTACAGGCTGAAGTCCGGGATGTCTTCGGTATAGTGTCGGGTCAGTCTAGCTCTTGGGTCGTTTGCTAGATCTACAACGGGTTTACTGGTTGACGTGTACAACTGTCCATAGAAGCTCTCGATCTCCCTCAGAAGCTCCGGTTTGGCGGATAAGATCCTACCATCGTCGGTCTTCAGTTTCGTGAGCTGGCTCTGCCCAATAGCCAGATCTCTTGCAAATACCTTGGAGCCTTTGTTCCGCTCGATCGCGTCTTTGATACGCTCGGTATTAAAGCGGCGGAGGTCGCTCTTCAAGGATTTAGAGATCCGTCTATTGAGCTGCCGGTATTTCCACGCCTCGTCTGGAGACTGCAGGATCATCTCACGCCGCTCCTTCATGAGCTTGAGAGTGTGATCGGAGAGCCTCTTGTTCTGATCTGTACGACGTGCCTTAAAGAACTTAGACCCGGTCGTATGGACAGCTTCCACGAACCCATCGTTGTATTCGTCCACTGAGCTTCCTAGGCACTCGAAACGGTTCTGGAGTTCAAGCTGAAAGCTCTCGGGGTTATGGATCCGGATCTGTGCTGGACGGAGCGTAGACTTCATCAGTCGAGACCTTTCAAGCTTGATATTGATGTTCAATGTGCCTCTTACCATGCGGTGATCGCTCCCGGTTTTCAGCGTATTGATCACTGAGACATCATTGAATATTTGCTTCTTGGTTGACATGATGAAGTCAATCTCATTTTTAGTTGCACCATCGGGGCTCTGCCAGGTCCACTTCCTGTGCTCACGCTTTCTGAAGAAGGAGTTCATCATATAGAGGCCCTCCTTCTCCATAAAACTAGCCAGTTGGTGGCCCCGGTGATTTCGACGTCCAACTCCAAATTGCCCCACCTGCAGCTCATCCCCGTCTCGCTTGCCCAGTTTCGCGTTGAAGTCCCCCATGACCACGGTAAAGTGAGTTTTGAAACCATGCATGGCTTTAGAAATGTCCTCATACATGGTCTCCACTTCGTCGTCGGGGTTTGCCGAGGTCGGGGCGTAGACCTGTATGACCTTCAGCAAATATCTTGTGGATATTCTGAGTATAAGGTACGCTACCCTGGTCGACACACTCTCGATCTTCACCACGTTGTTCACAAGGGACTTGTGGACGATAAACCCAACACCACCCTGGGACTGCCGGTCACCCTCTCGGAAATAGAGCAGGCTGCCGGATTTCAGGATTACCGTGTCCTCCCCCTCTCTTCGGACTTCAGATAATCCTACAATACTCCATCGCAGCCTGCTCAACTCCTCTTCGAGTTCCGTTATCTTCTCGTCGGTCCGGAGCGTACGCGTGTTATATGTTGCCAGGTCCAGTCGTCGTTGGTATTGGCAGCCGGATCCCATCCGGAGATTCTTCGCACCCCTTGCCACGCCGTAACCTCGACCGCTGCCGTAGTCGAGGGTAGACGGGCTGCCGGGCACTAGGGGCCATTTCTGTAATGTGCTATCCATTGGGGGGGGGGTTGCCATAATCGCCACGCTTGGCAGGCGGGTTGGCGATCGCAGAATAGTTCTTACAAAAAGACAGAGAGCGCTGCGGCCCATTCTCTGGTAAGTCCCTTAGTCGCCTCTTACGACACCCACGGGAAGATATGGGATGGTGCTATTCTTTGTGTCCGACACCAAACGGACTGACATATGACGGACATATGGTGTGCAAATATTTAATTTTAACCTGCACAATGTTATTAGTTTAATTAGGTACATAAAAAAAAATAGACTGCAACAACACATAAGATCTCATGCTTAAGGATTTATAGGAACACAGTAATTATATGATGTCAAAGTTATACCTATATCAGTTCAAGAGATAAAGTTTAATAAAATGTCAAATAAAGAATAATAAATAATCTCGTTGGGCAGCGCTGGATCAATGGCTTGATTCAGAAAGCGGTACTTCTTGACACGGCTCGCATTGTCAGGAGGTTCCTCTCTCTGGAGCCCTGACCGCCGGTAGCTTGGACCCTGTTCCCGATACCGGTGGGCTACTATTTTTAAATATTTTTGTATTTTTTATGTTCTAATATTTAAAAATATAATTTGAAATTTTGTATTTACTGAAATAAAGAAAATAGTAATAATTGTAAATTATATTGATAATGTCACAACTATTATAATTTCAAAGTGTTGATATAGTAAAATTTGAACATTAATCAATTATTATTATAATGTATATACCAATATTATTGATTTATGTTTCTCTCCGCGATCGCACATGACATGTATTCATTAAGATTATAAAATAATTTTTCTTTTAACCATGACGTTACCTTTTTTTAAACATGGTCAAAGGTAAATCTTTAAAATAAAACAACTGCTATTAACCAAAAACATAATAGAAACCTGAAGAGCCACCTCATTTTACAGCAGGAACCGAAATCACTTCTATCTATTTTGGATTCAGGGTAATGAAACCGAAAATGATAAGAAACATATTTCAATGAATTTTTATAACTGTACTATGTAGCTTTCGTCCAGAGCTTCGCCCGCGTGGAGTTTTACAATTAGCCCACATAAAACCATCCTTTGTATCCAAACTCAGGTCGTGGTCTATCCGTGTGCCTATCAAAATCCGTTCCATAGCGACCGTTTAGGCGTGAAAGGTAACAGACAGATGGAGTTATTTCGTATTGATTTTAATAGTAGATAAAAAATATATGTCAATGAATATTTATAATAGTTGGTACTAAGATTTTTCCCACGGCTTCGCTCGCGTGGAATTCTGCAATAATTATCCCACGGGAACGTTCTACCGGTATAAAAAGTATACATTGCCCTAAACCAGACAATGATGGCAATGAAGAGATCCGCAGGAGAACCAAGGTAACCGACATAACCCGAAAAAATGCCAACTTAAGTGGCAGTGAGCAGGGTACATTGCTCGCAGAACAGATGGCCGATGGGGCCGAAAGGTTCTGGAGTGGCGACCGCGTACCGAAAGACGTAGCGTTGGAAGGCTCCCACAAGATGGACCGCGGCGACCTTGTGAAGGCCGCAGGAACCTGTTGGATGCGAGAAGCACAGAACCGATCCAAGTGGAGGTGCTTGGGGGAGGCCTATGTCCAGCAGTGGACGTCTTTCGGCTAAAATGATGATGATGATGAGGCAATGGTCTATCCGTGATCAAAATATTCAAATTCGTACAGCCGTTTAGGCGTGAAAGATAACAGACAGACAAACAAGAGTTATTTTCGCATTGATAATTATATTGAAATATGGATTAGGTTCGTACATTTTATTGTTGATAAAATTTTTCATATTAATTGTAATCTGAGAGTTTTCTAATATATATGATCATGTTTATTGTTGAACCAAACCACACGAGTCAATATTGAGTGTAGTAACTGGTGTACTCAGTGTTATATTTTCCTTGCGGTAATGAACATGAAGTTTTCAATACCGATAGTGTTGGCTTGGTTTTATGTCAAACATGTGGTTACCTTAGATTGTTATTGAAAGAATGGGTTTAATTACAAATATTTTTCAAGTAAAACTCAAGTAAAGATAACGCTCTTTAAAGCGTATTGTCAATCTTTTTACTCGAGTGGTCTGTGGGTAAGCTATACGCGACGATCTTATGACACCCTGCGGGTTCAATATAACAATGGTTTCAGAATGTTGTTAAGGCTACCGTGGCGCTGTAGTGCCGCCGGGATGTTTGCAGAAGCCCACACAGACGGCTTCAAGGCCATAATTCGCAAAAAATCGGCTCCTTTGCTGCAGCGTCTGCGGGGTGCTAAAAATGGCATTCTGAAAGTCATTGCTGCTAGATTTGACTGCCCCATTCAAAAACACTGGGTGAGGGTTGTGAATGGTTTTGTATAGGTAGTCTACAAAAGATAAGTACTAACAATACTAACATAATTGTAAGCTAATATTGTTGCTAATACCTATATACTAACAAGATATGGATTTTAATTATCTGAAATAAATTATTCTATTCTATTCTATTCTATTCTAAAACTTCATATGAATTTATTAGAGGCGATATTAGGAATTCGATCGTCAAACAAAAAGGTAAGTTGAGTTACATTTGATGATTGTACTGACAATTATATCTTACTACCTTTTTTTCTCCAGATTGTTATAAAAAAGATATGATAATATTATGCATGTTTCATTACACACTAAGCAGCAATATCTACTAATAATAATTAACACTACAATTATATTTTATTGTGAATTAATTCATGATGATGAATAAGCAATTCATCTCTAAACAGTTGTCATGGCTGTAACATTGCCCCTTAATTTGTTTTTAGGAAACCGGTATTGCCGTTTAAATTAATTGATATGTATACTGATCGGTATTATGAAGTATTATTGCCATCTTGATTCCAGTCTAAAAAAGGGATGGTGCGATCGGTCTCATGTATAGCTCCGTCTCTTTCTCACACTTTTTCAGACAACCGCCGTTTATTTCGTGAGTCACGCCAACTCAGGAAAAATGCAGATTTCAAATACTGTTGGATTAAAAACGGTTCTATTTACATAAGTAAACGGGAGGGAATTCCACCTATTCACATCACAAACCTGGATGAACTTTATCGTCATGTTCCTGGTGCACATGACTACACCTCTCTACAAACAAACTCACTTATTTTATTGACAACAGTCTTTTCCGTCGACTAGTCTCATCGAAGTGGGAGAATTCGCTGGGGACTGGCGCTGTCTTTTTTTGCGGGAGAATTCGCGTGCCCCGTCTGGAGTCATTCCGCCCATACAAAGTTAGTGTATCCACTAACTTTGTATGGGCACTAGCTTTGAATGAAACGTGCCGAATCATCACTGGTTGCCTAAAACCGACCCCGGTACAAATGCTGTATCCACTGGCAGGAATACCGCCACCAGTGATTCGTATAGCGGTGGCAAGCTCCAGCGAAAGAGCCAAAATGGCTTCCGACACACGACACCTTTGCACGACAATATCCTTGTGCCACAAAGGCGTAAAGTTTTTTAAAGTGTGTCGTCCCACTGACTGGCGAACAATCGCAAGAAAGACTGAAGCTGTGGCGAAACTGTGGTTCCTTACCCAAACCTTTCGTCTCACCCGCTGAAGACCTCCCATCTGGACTTGAGTAGCCTTGGGTAACCTGGAAGTCTTTAAATAGACTCCGGACCCAGGTTAGCCGAAACAAGGAAAACCTATTCAGGTGGAAATTCATAGACGATTCTGCCTTGGAGTGCAGATGTTGTGCTGTTCCGTAAACGATGGAACACTTAATAGTGTGTCCTGCGCGTCCTGTCAGCTGCACGTTACAGGAACTAATGAACGCTGGTAATGGTGCCAAACTAGTGCCAGAATTCTGTGCAGAGTCCATTTAGATTGGTATCGACACGCTAAGAAGAAATGTCTCTACTGTACAGAAGGCCGCAAGTTAGTGGTAACAAGCCCTTTTATTCCAAAGCCCGTATTCTCTTGAAACTCCGTACTACGCTAGGCCAGTTTAAAGTCAAAGTATAACCATCAACGTTTGGTCGAACCTACCTACCTACTATTTAACCCACGTTCACACAGACGTTAACAGTGTGTTTTTTGACGCGCTGGAATAAGCTCTGCTGGATTCTCAACGCTCGGCTCAACACCGAGAGTTAAAAATCCAGTACGCGATAAAATCCCGCCGCGATATTTTTACGACTGTGCGAAAAAAAACAAAAATTACTGAATACAGTTAAATGATAAAAACAGATAATGGAGCTAAAAAAATATAATACCTAGCATAAAAATGTATGTCTTTATCAACACTTCATTAACTATGGCTAAAAACACACTTTTCGGAATAAACAGGTTATTCCTAAAAATGTGTTTTTAGTCATAGTTGAATGAAGACAAACATATTCCTCCAACACTTTGTTGTTTTAAGAACGACGAGTGCGGTCACCGATATTCACTAGTTAATAATAGATACCTACATAATATTCTTATTTTTTTTTTTGGCATCAAACAGTCACATACAAACAATATAATTCCTAAGACAATTGGTTTCTTACAACAGACCTACAGTGCCGACAATGTGATATAATAGTAAAAATAAGTACAATAAACTCCTTAGGAAAGACGCGTTAGATATACATAGTATTATTGCTTCAGAACATGACTTCACTGAAACACATGCAGTTTTAAAGTCCGTAAAGTGATATCGAAGGTAAGTTTTAATTAGGTGACATGTCTACTTTTTAGCTTTAATTTTAGGCTATTAAGAGAAATGTTAAAAAGATCTGTAAACTCTCTATTATAATTGTTAGTGGAATGGTATAAAAATGAGTGCTATATAATAATATATAATATATACCTATTTAACTTATGGGTTTCGTTGTAATTGAATCATTTTACTTCCTAATGTATATTATCTGAATTATTTAGTCAATGATTATGGTGCATGGTAATACTCCAATGATATATTTATTACCAGCTTCCTCACGACAATTCCTTCACCGTTTTGAGTACCTACTTCTACTAAAATAATAATTACTGAAATAGGTATTTACGTACTCACAACCTACAGCAAATTAATTAAAAACTTTTTTGCAGCCCTATGGAGCATGTCAGTCATACCTAAAAAAAGT
The DNA here is from genome assembly GCA_911387795.2 of Apamea monoglypha. Lineage (NCBI taxonomy): Eukaryota > Metazoa > Arthropoda > Insecta > Lepidoptera > Noctuidae > Apamea > Apamea monoglypha. The sequence goes on from OU426918.1 coordinate 12,254,957, forward strand.
TTATAAAAATCCAGAAACTTACAAAATTTCACTTCAATATACGGAAACTCCAGAATACCTAAATGTAAGAACTTATTTTTATTTCCATACTTCTTTATATTGTTTGTATTACCTACTTACATACTTAAGATTCCTTTACACTTTTTGTTTAGATGAAAGAGAGAATTGAAAAGAAGTTAGGGCTCAGTTTTTCTTTGACAACCAAAAACATAATAGGAATCTACGATTTGTGTCGATACACTTCGGATGGGATTACTAATAAGTTCAGTCCCTGGTGCGCCGTGTTTTCTGAAGAGGACCTGAAGATAATCGAATACGTTGGAGATTTATAACATGGCAGGCAAGAAAACTACCCAATACTTCACCCATTCTTCGATGATGAACATGATCGCAGTTGGTCTCAATCTTTTTAAGGACGCGAGCCCACTTACTGATGCTCATAGGGACGTAAATAGAAAAGGGAGATCTACATTTATATCTACTTTTGGCGCAAATTTGATTGCAGTTCTGAACATGTTGTAATATTGAAATAATAAGCTATCATATATTTTTATCATCGTAGCAAGCAAATAGCACCGGCGCTGATATAACAATCAATATTTTTATCAACATAAGTCCAATTTATAATACCGAATCGATTTTTTTTTCTATCCATTTCAGATGCAGAATATCTGATGAAATATACGACCACCACATCTATCGGAATGAGAGATCATTTTTAGAACTGTGCAAGGGAGGAGTCTGTTCATGGCAAGAATTCGAGAACATATTCAAACCGTTCCTGAATGCAACTACAGATATATGGGAATTAGATCACTAAGATTAAAAAAATAAACAAGAAGAAGCTGATGTATTCTGTAAAAGAAAAAAATTATACCTACTTTATAACTTTTTTAAACTCTTCTAAATATGTAATAATTATTATTTCGTTTCGTTATTTATTTAGTCATCTTATTTTATTACATACATGTTTAAATATTTCTTAAAATATAAAAAATAAATATAAAACACATTTTAAAATATTGAAAAATTTGTGATCCGCCGGTGTCGGGAGAAGGGTCCAAGCTACTGTTGTTAGGGCTCCAGAAACAGGAACCTCCTCACAATGCCGTATCGAGGAGTATTGCCTTCTGAATCAGGCCCTTGATCCAACCGCCTAACGAAAGCCTCGATAGATGTTGATCGAGGCTTTCGGCCATCAGATCATTAGCCGATACGACAATCGGCACTATGATAGTCGAGCTAACATTCCACATGTCAGCAACCTCTGAGTTTGTTTCGGCCTTTCTTCTCAGACTAGTCAGATAGGAAACGCCGACCTCATCTAGTTTTTAAAATATGATTGACGTGTAAAAGTGTTGGTACAAACCTACTTACAAAATAAAATCATTTATCATTTGATAATTCTTTATTGTTATAGTAACTAGTACTTAAATATACATGTTCATTTGTACAGTGTTGACCAAAAGTCCATAGGCAATCTCACAAAGCAATAGCTTGACGTTTTATTTGACTTACGTCCTTCTAGTTTCAAGAAAATAAACGCATTGTCGTCAACAAGTGATTGTGAATATGAGTCAAGATGACCAAGCGGTTAAGCGCGTGCAGATAGATGAGTGAATCAGTGATCCGTGTGTTCAAATCTCACGCAGTACTTAGACTTTTTGTAAGTTTTTACTCGATTGGAAGTAATGGGACAGAAATATAATTATTCTTTATCTTAATAATAATAATAACTCGTGATGTCGTTTAGTTGTATTTGTTGGTTAGTGACGTGTGATTTAATAGATAGCGGTATTGTATTTATTCTCAAAATGCAGGCAAATATTAATATTGAGGGGAGGGCGACTATTATTGCGCTGCATAAAAGTGGTCTTAATAGAACAGAAATGATGAAACCGGCCTGAATATGAGTATTATATTTATGAATTGTAACTTAAACTTTTATTTGAAATTTTACCTAAGATTATATTTGGTGACATACATTATTAGACGACATATGGTGTGGAGTATGAAACAAATGGTTTCACACCATCTAGACAGTTTGCGGTATTATTCGACATCTCATTGCAAACTGTTCGCCGTACCCTCCACGCTGAAGGCTTGCATCACAGAAGGCCAGCTAAAAAGCCCTTCTTAACAGAAAGACAAACAAGGGACGCACGGGATTATTTAAATTTTGACTGGAATACTACCATATTTTCAGATGAAAAGACATTCAAATCTAGTCAAAAGGGTAGGCTTAATTTATGGCGCAAGGATAACACTCGCTGGTGTAATAAAAACGTAATCCTTAATACAGACTCAGGTCGAATTACGATTAATATGTGGGGATGGACGAGTGCAGCAGAGCCAGGAGAACTGGCTTTTATTCCTCCTCGCGCCAACAGTTCTACTTATGTAGAAGTATTAGACGATGTCATGCTACCTACTGTGCGCAACATTTACCCAGCTGATAAGTTGACACAAATAACATTTGTCCAAGACAATTGTCCTATTTATCAAATATCCTATATCCAAATATCCTATACCCAAATAAACTATTTAGATGTTTTGGTTTTAATAATTATACGGTGTAACTAAATATTTAGTAATACCTATTGATATATCCGTAATTATTTCATGATTTTAAATTGAGGTTTAGTTTCAATCTTCATTTCGTCAAGAAAATGAACACTTAAGCTATAACCTCAATACATTCATTGTGAGGTTACATAAAAAAACATGTTCATGAAGTCTAAATCATATATTAGTTTTCAATAAGCTCTGCTTAATACCGATACCTATAATAAGTGGGTATCAACAATTATATTTGTGTTATTAGAATATCCTTTCCTTGTTATGTTATTGTGGGTATACAACAAACAATCTTATGAACGGAAAAAAAGAACTACTTTTATATGGGCAGGAATGTGAGGTCACAATTCTCATAAAAGTTTGTTAATTTTATATATAAATAAAACGAATAAAGATTTTTGTTATCATTTAGCACGACTTTTTTATTTCCACCTTCCAACACTGAAAAGATAAATTAGATACATAATCACATAAATACATAGTTAAGTAATAATACAATAAGTAATATTAACTTCTTATAAATAAATAATAAGCATAAATACATTATAAATAAACATAAATATTACCTAACAAGTTTTTGCTTAAAATACAAATATTATTATGGTTTCAAAGAAACAAAAAACAGCTACACATTGTAATTAAGACTCGAACTCAGACTTCGTTGATCGTGAATCCATTGCTTAGCCCAAACAGCTACCAGCACATGTTACATTTGCGCGAATTTTAGCAATGCAATGGTAAGAACAGGCCCCGGGCGTCGGGAGTCGTGTGACGACTACCGGCCACCGTAGGCGCGGGCCTGCGGGCGGAGAGCAATGGGTAGCTCACCGCCCGATCAGGACCAGGCCCGTGCCGGACGGCGCGTAAGTGTTCCACGCGCGCCTCAAAGAGATATATACAGCATAATCCGAGGGGCCCCTTAGGGCCGAAGCCTGCCGGGTCAGCGGGATTGTCCGAAAGGGTTACCGCTACCCCGGAACATAAAGGGCGAAGGAAGGAACATGGGTGGGTTTTAGTCAGTAAGAGTCTCACACTCCCTTCCGCTCCACCCAGAGCGGGAGCGGTCATTTGATGATTTCCGACCAGAAAAAAAAAAAAATGGTAAGAACAGGTCGCCACTATGACGCGTATTATAAATGCAACAGAAACATAACATTATTTCAGTCATACACGCACACGCACTGGCTGAATCGTGCTCGCACAGTTCATAGCAATGTAGTCAATGCCACTGGAGTTTCGAACGTTACTGTAACTACATTTTACTGTTGATAAAATGTTAACTGTTAGCAGCAATAACTGCTAATCATAATAAACATCGCAATAATATTTTATGGTGAATTAATTCATGATGATGAATAAGCAATTAATCTTTAAACAGTTGTCATGGCTGTAACATTGCGCCTTAATTTGTTGAGGAAACTGGTATTGTCGTTTAAATTAATTGATATGTATACTGATCCGTATTATGACGAATTATTGCCATCTTGATTCCAGTCTAAAAAAGGGATAGTGCTATCAGTTATGTATACCTCCGTCTCTTTCTCGCACTTTTTACCTGGTCTTGAATATTAGCAAGAAAATTAATATGAATGATGTAATAGAAAACTCGTTTTTGGGCGGTTAAATTCTGTCATAAACCCCAGAAGAACACAACACATGAAACACAACACACAAAAAAACAACACACACACACACAACAACAACACAACACATGAAATTATATTTTTTTTATATTAATTAATTAATTTATAAATAACTAGCTTCTGCCCGCGACTTCGTCCGCGTTAAATATCTTGTGCCCCGATCCACCCCGACGCGTCCCCTGACCGCGCTTTCACTTCGTTTTCATTTAGCGCTCTTTCTGACTTTTTCCCTTTTTCTCGGCTTTTAAGGGTCGTAGCGTGATGTTTCATAGCCTTCATCAAAAATTGGGCTATCAAATGCAAATAGAATTTATTCAAATCGGCCTGGTAGTTCCGGAGATTACCCCCTACATACAAACAAACAAATTTTACCTCTTCATAATATTAGTATAGATATACTTTATTGTACACCAGAAAATATATAACAAAAAAATATATTTAACACTACAAAACATACAATGAGCTAACTTAACTATATTTAATTTTTTAATGGACACTTACTGTCACACAGGGATGAACAGAATCAACGCTCTACAAAGCTACAATCAAAACATCTAAAACACTGTCGATTTTCTTTTTCATTGCATGCACTAAAAGATAATCGTAGGTATTGTAAAGCTATTTTAATTAATAATTTCCTGGAAATCATTTTTTTGTTATTAATGAAGAGAAAACGTGTATGTAATTCTTGACAAGCGCGGGGCCGCGCGTCGCACGCTTTTCGCCTACAAAATACAAATCTGGCATAATTGTGGCGCGGTACCTACCTTATTTTTAATTAAACTTATTGATTCTTTAACTTTTATTGGTATAAATTACAGCCAGAAATGAGGTAGTGGTTCAGACGAGAACGAATTGAGAATTATTCGTTATTTTTATTCAAATATTTACATTTAAAAACCTGTCCGTTTCTATTTCCGTAAAAGATAAGTTGTTTAATACTTTATAATTAATATTAGTTTCTAGCTTACTAAGACGATCAGTGTTATAGATGAGTGTAGTGTGTGATCTAATAGTGTTTTATGTGGCTACCTAGTGTAATCAATCATTAATCTTGAACGTCTGTAAATAAATCAGAATGAAGGTTTTAATATTTATACCGGTGCTCGTTAGCTTTTTCATTAAAAATGTTACGCCCATAGACTGCTTTTGGAGTACTGAATGCAAGTACAAATACTTTTCAAGTAAAACTTCTTATGAAAATGTTAGAGGTGACATCAGGGACTCTATTGTAAAACCGGAAGGTAAGATAAGTCACAAGAATCCTCCTACAATCAATTTAATTAAGGAATAAAAAACACTTTGATTAAAAAAAAACTATAGTAAAGTAGTAATACTGTGTGGCTATCTCTTGCGCTATTGCTGAGCATGAGGTCCTGGGCTCAACTCCCAGGTTGGACAAAATGTTGTTGGATTTTTTAATGACGAATTTCACAGTAGCAGCCTGGAGTTTAGATTTGTGACCGGTTGATGTCAACAGGCTCACCCCCTATTACATGGGACTTAGACATAACTAGCGGAATGTGAGTGCACCTCTGCCTAATCCTTCGGGGAGTATGGGCGTGATGTTATGTTATTATCTCTTTGCAATAAGCGTGAAGTTTGGCGTGGCTTTTGGCTTATCACTTCCCTTACCAAAACATATTCATGATTTAAAATAACAAATAGCACATTTTTTATTAGAATGCGAGCCAATCAGTGTTTGGACCATAATGAGGCATGGAAAAAAGAATCCAGGAACAAAATTCTTAAAAGAAATAAAGGAGGTTTTTAATTTTAAAGACCATATTATATCAAGTTACGACAGCGGGAACAGCTCGCTATGCGCTCAAGATGTAGATAACTTTAGAGAATGGAAAATTGATAGCAGTTTTGCTGATGAACCGAATAAAATTATGAACGAAGGTTATCAGGAAATGGTTAATATTGGTAGCAGATTGAAACAGGCTCTACCTGAGATATTCAATGACCTTCATAATGAAGAGTATTCTTTTCGTCCAACATTTGGTCCTCGTGCGGAAGTCTCGGCAGAAGCTTTCATTGAAGGACTTGGCTATAAAGACTTGTCTATAGAGAAAGCTGACACAAACGTCAGCATCGCGAATGTAAGTACCAGCTTAATTTCAAGTTTCTACATTGTTATGTATCTCTTGAAGACAGATTGTATGATTCATCATTATACATGCAGCACCGTCTATTGCATACTGCCGCCGTTATGTAAGTGAAGTCATTCTGTGACTTTAGTAGTCCATTTTTACACAGAAAAGCGTGACTTAAGTGCAGGTTTAGGTCACACGAGCTATAAAATAGTATAAGATACGTGTGACTTAAGTAGTTCATTATTACACGCCGTGCAATGTACTTAGTTCAAAAAACAGCAATCTGTCAAATACTTTTATCTAAAGATGAACATTAAAAAAAAAATAAACATGAACCTCAAATGGCGCAAATATTACCTTAGGCTGGGAGCTATATCTTTGAGCCGTTTGGGGTTGGAACACTAGTGCCTTGGGGTCCGAGTGCTCATCGATTTTTTCGGGACATCGCCAAGCGGTTGGTTGATTCTTCACGTGACCAGAGGGCTGGCCTATTTTTAGCTCAAAGAATCGGCATTGCCATCCAACGTGATACTCGTAATGCTGCCAGCGTTTTGTAGCTCTCATCCCATTGACAGCGATGCGGACGAATTTTTTTTGATGCCCAATGAGAAAGAAAAAAGAAGAACATTTATTTAGCATAGACTAAAAGGCACACAATACACCAGCTACATACATCACATAAAATAAAGATCAAATAAAAAGTGTAAAATCCGATGTAAGAAATTTGCAGGAAAAGTCCTGCCTTTTTCTTTAATTTTTTATTATATACTTGCATAGAATATATATTTATATTTTACTGTTAGTTTTTAAATTTTTATTGCTGTATCTTTATATTATATAATTAAAATATATTTTCTCAAAAAAAAAAGATAAACTAGACAAAATATTATAAAAACATTACACTTTGACCTCTAACTCCATAATTATCTTGCCCACTGTCTCACTGTCTGTTAACGGTTGAAACAATTGATATTCCCGTTATTTAAATATATTCATGGGTAAGAATTGAGTAAATTTATAATGACCCATCAAAATTATGAAAACACTAACACATTCCAACTTATGGGCGATAAAAAAAGCAAACAAATATTAATCAATATAGTTAAATGATAAAAACTGAAAAGTTGTGTGGAAACCGGTTGTCATGGTATGGGCATGTGTTACGGAGGAATGAGGAAAATGTCGTGAGGAAAGTTTTGAGTTTAAATGTCGATGGCTATAAGAGTAGGGGAAGACCAAAGAAACGATGGATGGACTGTGTGAATGATGATATGGTTAGAAAGTGTGCCTGTCGAGATGGCGGCTAATAGATGAATATGGAAGAAACAGACATGTTGCGCCGTGTCCAAATAAATTGGGATAAGGGCAGGAGAATGATGATGAGTTAAATGATAAAAAAAAAAAACATAGATAATAGAGCTAAAACAATACATAAAAAAATATAATAGCATAAACCGTAATGCTGTCAAACATATTCCTCCACCACTTTGTTGTTTTATGAACGGTGAGCTCGGTCACCGATGTTCGCTCGTTAATAATAGATACCTACCTAACTATGTATTCAGCTTATGGGTTTCGTTGTAATTGAATCATTTTACTTCCTAATGTATATTATCTGAATTATTTAGTCGATGATTATGGTGCACGGTAATACTCCAATGATATAATTATTTATGTCTCTCTTGGTGCGAGGGAGTGGGCCGTCCACCACGCGGGCCCAGTGGGATTTGGTAGATGTCACACATGTCTTCGAATTTTTGGTTCTAAGACATATCGGCTTCCTCACGATGATTCCTTCACGGTTTTGAGTAGTTCTAGTAAAAAATGTATATTTACTGAAATAGGTATTTACGTACCCACAACCTACAGAAAATTAATTAAAAACTTATTTGCAGCCCTACGGAGCATGTAGAACATATCTAAAAGAAGTTTATAGCAATCCAGAAACTTACAAAATTTCACTTCAATATATGGAAACTCCAGAATACCTAAATGTAAGAACTTATTTTTATTTCCATACTTCTTTATATTGTTAGTATTACCTACTTACATACTTAAGATTCCTTTACACTTTTTGTTTAGATGAAAGAGAGAATTGAAAAGAAGTTAGGGCTCAGTTTTTCTTTGACAACCAAAAACATAATAGGAATCTACGATTTGTGTCGATACACTTCGGATGGGATTACTAATAAGTTCAGTCCCTGGTGCGCCGTGTTTTCTGAAGAGGACCTGAAAATAATCGAATACGTTGGAGATTTAGAACATTACTACAAAAGCGGTTATGGAGCATCAAAGTATAGCAGCATATTGAGCCAGATCGCGTTGGCAGACCTATTCATAAACTTAGAACGAGCCAAGAATATGGTTGGCAAGAAAACTACCGTATACTTCACCCATTCTGCGATGATGGACATGATCGCGGTTGGTCTCAATCTTTTTAAGGACGTGAGCCCACTTACGGGTGCTCATAGGGACGTAAATAGAAAATGGAAATCTACATTTATATCTACTTTTGGCGTGAATTTGATTGCAGTTCTGAGCAGGTTTGTAATATTTAAATAATAAGCTATCATAATTATATTTTTATCATCGTAGCAAGCAAATAGCGCCGGCGCCGCTTAAAATAAATACACAAAGATCTTTTTTTTCTGGCCATTTCAGATGCAGAATATCTGATGAAAGATACGATCACCACATCTCGTTCTATCGGAATGAGAGACCATTTTTAGAACTGTGCAAGGGAGGAATCTGTTCATGGCAAGAATTCGAGAACATATTCAAACCGTTCCTGAATGCAACTACAGATATATGTGAATTAGATCAGTAAGAAAATTTAAAAAAAAAAACAAGGTGAAGAAGCTGATGTTGATTCTGTAAAAGAAAAACATTGTACAGACGCCAGCAGGTCAAGCTACCCGAAACTGTCAAATTTTCCCAGTCAACCTTGAACCTTAATGCTTTAGCGATAAAGTTGAAAATCTATTAAAGGAATTTGACAGATTGTAGTAGCTTGATGTGCTGGCGTCTGTACCTACGTTATAACTTTTTTAAATATATTTGTTAAAATATAAAAATTAAGTATAAAAATCATTTAAAAATATAAAAAAAAAATGTGATCCGCTGGTGTCGGGAGTAGGGCTCCAGAAACAGGAACCTCCACAAAATGTGAGCCGTATCGAGGAGTACTGCCTTTTGAATCAGGCCCTTGCTCCAACCACCTAACGAAAGCCTCGATAGATGTTGATCGAGGTTTTCAGCCATCAGACCATTGACAGATACGACAATCAGCACTATGACAGTCGAGCTCACATTCCACATTTCAACAACCTCGTGTGCTAAGTCAAGATATTTGGTTTGTTTTTCTTTCTCAGGTTTCACGAGGTTCCCTTCATGTGGAATGGTAAAATCGACAATTAATGCGCGGCGCGCTAATCGATCTATCACCACTATATCAGGTTAATAATTCTTATTATTTCCTTTAGTTTATCCTTTTTTTATTTCCTTCATTACATAATATATAAATTATATTTTTAAATATTAGAATAAAAAACATTGAAAATTATAAAAAAAAAATCTTTGTTGTTATGGTAAATATACTCTGTCCATTAGGTTAACCGTTTTAGAACGTACATATTCCAGATTACGTAAAAATTAACTTTAAAATGCGCAATAAAATAAAATATACATATATAAACTGCCTTATCTTATTGAAATTTATGGTTTCTTACAGACATTATAATACCGTAGGTTTATCAATGAATGTATTGTATGTTGCTGCAATCACTAGTTCCATCTATCAAAAAACGAAACGCAAATTAAAATTTACACGTTGCTTTGTATTGTTAATTTTATGCCTTTGGATAAAATTAAGACTATGTGTTTTCACGATCTACCGTTTTTGTTGTTGCCCCATTAAAAAGAAGTGGCAGAATTGGCTAAATTAAATGATAATGAATTGATTATTTAGGTATTTATCATGTCAACGTAAATTGCGTTTCTGATAACACGGAAGCAACGTAGGACCATGGACATTGACAAATGTTTTAAAATAAAGTCCTTCCTCATGATCGTGCCAGATTATTATAATAAAGCAAAAAACGAACTCACTGGGTAAAATCCTCTCTGCTGACTACAAATAAATCTATAAATATTTTTGTGAATATTTAAAATAAAATACTTGTCTTTATTCAAAAACTTAATTATAATTATATCCACAATAGGTTTTGAAATAGGCAGATAAGTTACGAAACTCTTATATTGTGTTTATTTATCGTACGAGACTCAATGTCGAGTGTAGTGTCTACGTAGTGTACTATTTCTAAAACCTTTATTCTTTTTGTGATTATCAATATGAAGTTTTTATTAACGACAGTGCTGGTTTTGTATTGCGTAAATTATGTGTTGACCTTAGAATGCTATTGGAATACTGAGTGCAAATACAAATATTTTGGAAGTAAAACTCCATATGAAATTGTTAGAGGCGATATAAGGGATTCTATCGTAAAACCGGAAGGTAAGTTGGGTTTCATTCCAAGATTGTTCTGACATATTTTGCCACCTTTATTTTTGTGGAATATTTTTGAAAGTGGAGAGATTTCATTCTTTATTTGAGAGTTGCTTCCATATATTTAAGAAAGAAGGTTGCTCTCATGAAAAGTTTAGTATTATTTTATAGACATTTTAAAATACGAGTGTTCCTATTTTGAATGTTTATAAATTCCACTAACAAACTTTAGCGTCATAAGATAAGACGCTAAAGTCAAAAAAACAAAAAAAAAACTGTGTGTGTGTGTTTAAACTGTGTATTAATCCTTGTATAGGATGCGAAGCAGTCAGTGTCTGGGTCATTATGAGGCATGGAAAGAGAACTCCTAGTCAGAAGTTTGCACAAGACATGAAAGACATTCTCAAATATAAGGATTTTATTGTATCAATTTATGAAATTGGAAACGGTTCAATGTGTGCGCAAGATATTGAGAATATCAAACATTGGAAAGTTGATACGGCCATTTTGGATAAACCATATGAAATCTCAATTGAAGGGCATCAAGAGTCGTTGCGTATTGGCAGCAGAATAAAGGAAACATTTCCAGAGTTACTAGACGATCTTCAAGAGAAAGATTACTTATTTCTTCCAGGTTTTGGCAATCATTTGGAAGAGAGCGCTAGAGCCTTCGTTGAAGGTCTTAACCACAATAACTTAGTTATAGAAAATGATACGAATCATTACCAGATCGTAGCAGTAAGTTAAAGTTAGTGCTATAAGATTAATCTGTTAAAATAAATCAATTGCGCCATTTTGTATGTATTTACAGTTTTATATTTTCAGCCCTATTCCACATGTGGAAAATATCAAGTAGAAGTGAGACGAAATTCTGATGTTTATCGCCAAGAAGTTGAATATAAGAAAACTCCAGACTATTTAAATGTGAGTTCTATTTTTTCAAGTGTACATATAATATACGTATAGTATAAAAATTGTCATAATATTATTATGTCTCTTTAGTCATGATAATAATATTAAGACTTGTGCCTCAAAGTAATACAGGAACCCCTACAACACTGGTTTATCTTACCACCACTAGAATCGTTATAAAATCTTATATGATAATACTGGTAATGATCTGATAATACTAATCTAACTACTAAAATGTGTGTGTATGTGTGTGTATGTGTGTGTTGTGTGTGTGTATGTGTGTGTGTGTGTTCTAATGTGTAACATAGTCGAAAATAAAGATTGATTTGTTTTTATTATATAAGTTTTTGCCCCATTGCAGTGATTACACTTCTTTACTTACAGAGAAGTTACCATGCTTGCTTGATTTGCATGAAAGCGTTCGTAATTTTAGATTTGTTAGTTCAGCTGATCTATTGTGTCAATCCAGTATGTGCGTGTGTGTGATCGGTTATTCTTTCAGGTGGCATCAGGTGGAATGACAGCTCACTTCACTTATCGTCTTCTTTCACCATCAATCAAAGAAAACACCAAATGCTTTGATTTTCAGATGAAAGAACGGGTCGAAAGAAAATTAGGCCTCAACTTTACTCTCTCAAACGAAAACATCACAGCTATGTACGATTTATGTCGTTATACCTGGGATGGGATCACAAACACACCTAGTCCGTGGTGTGCTGTATTCTCAGTTAAAGACCTGCAAGTACTTGAATACATTGACGACCTGAGACATTACTATAGAAATAGTTATGGAGTATCACAGTATAGCAAATTATTTGGCCAGATTCCTTTAGCAGATTTGCTAAGAAACTTCGAACAAGCCAAGAAGGGAAAAGGCAAGAAAATCGTGTCATACTTCACTCATGCCACAATGATGGATATGATATTAGTCGTGCTCAATCTTTATAAGGACGAGAACCCACTTATGGGAGCATATAGAGATATACATAGGAAAATGAGGACTACATTTTTATCAACGTTCGCTAGTAACTTGATTGCTGTATTATACAGGTATGTTGTAAGGAAAATAAGTGAAACCTTAGCTTGTTATTATAATCGCAGGATAATTAGTGTACTGACAGGTCTTCTAACTTGACCCTCACGTTATCCTGTTAGATTCTTATGTATCGTGTTTTCAAATGCTGTTCTACAATGTAGGTACCTACTTATTAAGTAATTATGAGCTTGTTTTGTTGGTGCAACGAAAAACTAGGTCGTTTAATGTCTAGACTGACAGCAGCAGTATTAGACAGTCATATAATCAGGGTAGAACAAAAACAGTGAAACTGTCTTTACATACAGGATAATTTTTTTACCAGTGCGCAAACTGTAACCGTGAATTCAGTATATGATTCTGAAGCACCCTGCGATGAAATTTGTCGTCGGTTCATAAAAATTTTTTTTTGTCTAGAATCATGTGCTGAATTCATCGTTAGAGTTTCCGCACTGGTTAAAAATTAACCTGTTTATATATTTTTTTTTTCGTTTCCCTTTATTGAGTCCCATTGCTGGGCCAAGGCCTTCCATTTTAGCTTCCAAACATCCCTGTCTTGAGCGATCTCTGGCCATGTTGGCCCTGCAAACCTCGTCAGATCGTCACTCCAGCAGTCTACCTTGAGTCCAGTGAGTGACGATCTTTGCCCATCTCTCCGGATGTATTCGCGCGACGTGTATGGCCCACTCTCAGAATAAAAATAATAATGCCAGCCTATTATTGCCCCGCTGCAGGGCAAATGACTTTTTTCATACAGAAAAGGCACGAGCATCGGTGACGTTTACTCAAGACCGATTTGAGACTTAGGTATATTAACTATAAGTGCAGGTCTCCTCAAGATGTTTTTCCTTCACCGACATCAGTAATATCCAAAATAAACTCAGATAGTACATATGAATTGAAAAAGTCACATTGGTGCTTGCCTAGATTCGAACCCAAACTCACAACCTCATGATTGAGAGTACCAAGTTGTGATATCGTATTACTTAGTACCTAACTGGGTTGTGGAGGTCAGATAGGCATTCGCTCCATCTAAAATACTGGTACTCAACTGCATCCGGTTAGACCATATATATAAGTTTTTTATATATCTATGGGTTAGACAGAAAGCTGACCTCAACATAGTTGAGAAAAGGCTAGGCAGATGATGGAATCTCATGCATTAGAGGCGAGGTTTTAACCATTCGGTCATGACTACACTATTGACTACACAATCTTTACATACTTAATGTATTTCCACTTTCAGGTGCAGTAAAAATGGAAAGGACGACTATGATTATGAAGTCGCATTTTATTGGAATGAAAAGCCGTTATTAGATCTGTGCAAGAAAGGAGTATGTTCATGGCAGGAGTTCGAGGACACATTCAAACCTTTCTTGAATGTAACAACAGACTTCTGCGAATATAAATGGATGAATGTGGATAAATAAGTTAATTGATAATATTGTATTACGGTCTTCCTGTGATTTTAAAGTGTAGATTTTCATCGTAGGCGTGTTAGTATCACAAGTATCTTTAAAACTATGTTAGTAGTAAAAAAATAGGCACACAAATACAATATTATAACATTATAAAAGCAAAAAACAACATCCAATTACAGGAAGATTTATCAAGCCCGATGTCTGACATGTAGCTTGATAAACATATCCAGACGCCAGAACATCAAGCTACTAAAATCTGTCAAATTTCTTTAATAGAATTTCAACTTTATCGCTAAAGCATTAGGTTTGGCGTCTGTACGCCCTCCTAACCTTTCAGAAAATACCTTCAGAATGCTATTGTTGCTTCCTCTAACTCTGCATATTATTGACGCCACTTTCACCCACTCTCACTTTTTTTTCTTAATGGCTTGTATCAAAAATGGAAGGTCTTACTTAAGGGTGTGGTACAGACCACCAAACTAAACAACTTCCTCCGTGGGATCAACATCGTAATTCCAAAAAAACAATCAGTTGTCCCATGCAAAACTTCAATACCCAAATCAATAGGTACTCGACCCAAATGTATAGAACAGCTTATTATTTTTTACGATTTTTGCGATTTCGATGTGGGTCCCATTGAGAAAGTTGTTCTTTTTTTCTGATACACGCTACATAATGGTAATAAATATATAGTTAAAATTGTAGAAAATATTACAAAGTCTTTCAGCTCGAATAAGTGCTAGCAACGGCATGCTGTGTAGCTGTGACATGCGAACACTAAGACACTAAGGCGATTCGCACACTGCACCGCATCACGCAGCGTGGCGCGGGAGTGCGTGTTCTTACGTTGTTTTGCAAGTATCTGTGTTTGTATAGAAAACACGCGTAGTGCAACACACAGAAAACGTATTCACGCGCAGTGGCTCCAATCCACGCACCTCGCAGCGTAGCGCGAGGCAGTGTGTTTCGTCTAAAATACAGCACTTCGGAAGCCTTATACAAAGTAAGGGGTTCTGTTGCCAAATTATTTGTTCCAATTGTTTCATTTAACACATAAAATAACATCACGCCTGTATTGCCCAAAGCCATGCACCAATAGTTTACACACATTTTGTCAGTTAAAGTTAGTTGGCCTTTTTCCATTGCAGCTTTGACACACCACATTATGATTAAAAATTCAATTGAACCAAATGTTTGAACTGCTATAACGTTTTTATTGACGTGATTATTCAACTACCTTTGACTTATCATAAAAAATAATCAAGTAATCCCTTAGGAGTACCTGATTACTTTTTTATTTCAAATCGTAATGTTTAACACAGCTGAAGTGGAAAAAAGTAGACTAAGTTTTGAAGGCCACTGTATATTTAAGTCCCATGTAAGAGGGGGCGAGTTAAGTAAAACCGCACTCAATTTTATAATATTACTAGCAGCGCCCCGCGGTTTCACCCGCATAAGTGTCGATCCCGTGGGAATATCGGCATAAAAAGTATTCTATTTGTTAATCCTGGTTATACACCATCTGTGTGCCAAATTTCATCCAAATCCGTTTAGTAGTTTTTGCGTGAAAGAGTAACAAACATCCATCCATCTATACAAACTTTCACGATTATAATATTAGTAGGATCCTCATCATGAACCAGCAAAGGAGAATATTCCACCTAATTAGTTTCTTCAATATAATTGCTCTGTAGAAATGATGCATAAAGTGAAGCATTCTAAGAAATGCACTTAATTTTACCAAGCATTTGCCCCGTACGTTCTACGAAATCGTAATAACTTAAGTTTGTTTAAACACTTAGCGCGGCCTCGCCTAACGAATCCCGAGAGCGTGGGGTTGAATATCGTCTCAGTGGATTGGGTTGTCGGCATGAGCCCCATATGTATGCACAACATAAACACAGAGAAAAGTGAACACTTTTCTTGTGTCGATAAGGCACAATTTTGTCCACCATGTAAATAAAAAACAGTACACCGTCTTTAAAATTTTGGCAAATTAATTCGCTTAACGTATTTGAAAAAGTTAAGGAGGAGCGTGGATTTATTTACAAACATGGCACGTCTTTTTTAGCATCACGATATGATATATTTTATGGGCTTAATTTCATTTGGACCGCTTTAGGGTCCTTTATTAGATCATGCGGAGAGATTTCATGATGGAAATGACTTCCTTTCATTAAGATTTAACTCGGCTATTTCATTTTAGATATCTTGAAAACTTTCACTGTAAAAGAAAGTTTCTATCTAAATGTAATTCATGGGCATTTTGGTAGGTTTCCTTTCTGATTATCCTAAAGTTACCATTGGATATTCGAGGACTGAATTCATATTCTAGTAGATGCTGGAGTCAGTAGAGCTTTGGTGGCCCAGTGCTAACGACCCCAACTTATGAGTTGTACGTTGTGTGTTCCAATTACTTTGTGTAATTTATTTCATCACCAACTCTCAAAAAACAGCGAAGGCAAACATCGTTAGGAAACCGGCATGTCCTAGAACAAAAATTTAAAGACATGACGAACCCGCACTGGACTCGCGTAGTGAATGACGGCTCATTCCCTTTTACAGAGAGGAGGCCTGTGTCCCATAAGTGGGAACGTTGTAGGCTAATTATGTTCCAACATTTATATACTCGTCATGTAGACTCATGTAAACAATAAAGATCGCTGCACTAGTGCTTGTAATAAATAGCGGTACTATGTTAGCTTGACATTCAGAAGTACCGTGATAATTTGTTGCCTTAATAGAGTCGTAGCGAAGCACATACCGGTAGGAAGGATGGAAGGACGAGATAGTAAAAGAGTTTACACCTAGACTACATATTTTTCTTCGGGGATACCCTTTCCACCGTCTGTAAAATAAACAGAAATTATAACAATTAACAAAATTTTGGTCGTAGAGAATGATTGTCAAGTCATGCCACATGCCGAGAACCTCGTGAAAGCTGAGAAAGAGAAAAAAAAATATCTCGATTTAGCACACGAGGTCGTTGACATGTGCAATGTGAGCTCGGCTGTCAATGTGCTGATTGTCATCGATTGGCCAATGGCCTGATGGCCGCAAGCCTCGATCAACATCTCTCGAGGCTCTCGTTAGGCAGTTGGGGCCTGATTTAGAAGGTAGTACTCCGCGATACTTCTCGCAAGGTGAGGAGGTTCCTGTCTCTGGAGCCCTTACCACCTTAGCTTGGACCCTCCTCCCGATACCGACGGTTTTTATATGTTTTTAGTAATGCATTTTATGAACATATTTAAAATTTATTTAGTATGAAAATAAATAAACGTAGTAATCAGCGACATCAGTAAACCATTTCCTATAATCCCTATTCCATACTAGTCCCTAGCACGAACGCGCAACGTAAAAGTTAATTCGAACGATTATTTAATCGGAAATACAATTATTATATAGCATTTTGGTTTAAACCACAGGCAATTTGGTATCATCCATAGATTGTATTGTGTCGAGTATTGTTCATTTATTTTAAAATATTTAGATTTTACGTTACGTTTATTCCGCACGATCGTGCTACGCCCCTGCCTGTTTGAGACATACAGTCCTCAAGACCGTATTTCGGCCATGGTGGCTCTCTCGAAATCTCAATCGAAGCTAGTCTTCGGCGCGGGATATTTGAAGTGCACAAGTGTGTGCGCAGACACAAATGCACTCTCTCTTCCCTCAACCTCATAGTCCGATCGGACGACACGCAATCCGAAACGATCGGGGAGAGATCGGGCGCAAGACCAACGGCTTAACGTGCTTTCAAGCCACGAGGTATCACACCGCCAACTTCTAAACTCCTGGCTGTTACTAAGAAATTCCTAATGGAAAAACCCAATAACACTTTGCCCGACCTAGGAATCGAACCCAGGAACCCACTCTCAGCAGTCTTGCTTGTAACCACGAGAACAATGGGGCTGTTAAACGGGGCGTTTGAGACATACGGACATGATATTACGACATAAAGAAACCTTAGTGTGTGTACCATTCCTACGATCCGGCAATCGTTTTTATCTACAAACATGCTCGTAACGTCCACAAGTGATGGTTGAAGGCGTCAAAATCTTAGATGTCGTTCAAATTCAAGATCATTTCACAAAATATTGCTACACTTACGAAAGAAGATATGATTTACATAAAATTTAAAGGTCGCTCGTCCAGTTGACCTTTGGAAATTCTTAAAAAATCGCCGCATATGTAAGTTATCGGACAAGGTCGCATTAATTCAACAAACTCTTGTAGTTTTTAAATGCATTTGTTTTTTTTTTGTAATTATGTAGATTGATAAGTAGATGTACCCACCTATCTGGCTGTCCTCTATATGAACTTGATGAACTATGTTTTTTGTTACGCTTTTTTTATTTTCCTATGCAGTCTTTGTGAGGGTTTTATTTATTGAAAATAATACGTGTGATCAAAAATATTTCGTTTTATTATTTTAACACATCTGTGATATTAAAAACAAAAGTATGAAAAATCAACGAATGATGTGCAGTGTCATTTGGTACTGGGTTGGCTACCAGTACTCACAGTCTTCAATAACGGACAATGACACGGAATCGATAAAACGTGTTTTATATAGATTTTATATTATTTTCGTATTAATAGATTTAAGTGCATATAAATAACATTAATTTCGTTAAAACTCTTAAAAATAAATCCTGTGCCCCGATAGTAGGTAATAAAAAAGATACACTCCCGGAGAGTCCATAAAAGAAAGAATATCTTAAGGGTTCAATACAGTAAAGGTGAAAATGAAAAGTTTATGACGCGATTCACTTTTCTTTTTAAGCTAGAAGGCAGCGGGTTGTACTAAAATGGAAATGTAAAAAGGAACTATCAATAAATGAAAAGAAAACAGTAATATAAAGAAAGGGAAAAATATTGCGAACTACTGAACATTTAAAGCTAACGAGATCCATCGAGATAATGATTATTATTGAAATACAGAACCCCATTGATAGTGGAAAATAAAGTGGTTTTTATTGGTCCATTCTTAGGCCCCTCCACGTGGTCCTGAAAGGCCCTTGACTGAAGTGCTGCGTCAGCAACTTTGGTTCTGCCGTCAACTTCATTACTCCAGATACTGACTTGAGGGCTGTAAACAATCAACTTATCTATAGTCTTTTAGTCAAGATTGTTTAGATACACCTTTCGATACATTTGAGATTCTTAGAAAATATATCGGGTACCTAATTACTTATCGAAATTTTCTTCAGTAGGTCTATAGGTACCTACTGCGTATATTATATTATGTACGCGTTGTCTAATAAGATAAAGAAAAATGAGAAAATGTTTCAGTAAACAAAGACATAAATAACATTTACAAAAACCGATAGAAATCTAAAAGTCAAACAGGAAACAGAAAATTCAA
Source organism: Apamea monoglypha (assembly GCA_911387795.2). Lineage (NCBI taxonomy): Eukaryota > Metazoa > Arthropoda > Insecta > Lepidoptera > Noctuidae > Apamea > Apamea monoglypha. The sequence goes on from OU426918.1 coordinate 12,274,514, forward strand.
TTATTAGATTGATATGCAGAGTGGAAGGGACATTGTCGTGCAAACGGTAATCGTGAATTCAGCACGTGATTCTATACTCCCTAGCGAAGTTTGTGGTCGGTTATCATAGAAAAATAATCAGCTGTTTCATAGAAAAGTGCAATCCTACGCGGTCAAAATGTATGGAACAGCAATTTTTTTTTTTTTGTTCAGCTTCATGTTCTGAATCTATGATAACAGGTTGCACTTCGATGTCCCTACCACCATGTATGCCTACTTATACTATGCCTAGTCGCTCCATGTAAAATAATGGTATTCAGCTGCATCCGGTTAGACTGGAAGCTGGTCCCAACATTGTTGGAAAAGGCAGATTGTTTTTTTGACATTATTAGATTGATAGGTAATATATTTTCAATCCATTTAAGTACCTAGAAAAATAAACGAGTGAATCAAAGCTATCCGTCTCAGAGAAAAGCAAGCCCGCGTAGCATCTATGCATCAAGTAGTAATTGTTCACCACTTTAAAAGACATTCATTTAATTGGGACTCCTTTATTTCTCCACAGGATATCGGATTCTGTTGTTGTGTGTTTTTCCTTTTACTATGTATATATTTTATATAGCATGATGTACATATTTATCGAAACTCAAGTAATTCCCATTTAGCTATCCTAAAAATATTATTGAACACTCTGATATAGTGAGTGCGCCTCTTTTTGTCATTTTCAAATATTTCCTATTTTGGGGTCCTAAAAATACTAAACAGCCAAGTAACTGCGATTAACTCCAAGAGGTTCATTTATTATAATAAGTTTTCTTCATTAGAAGCCCAAAACATTTTTAAAGGTTCATTAATTTAAAAACCGTACAACATTAGGAGCTCAATATGTTTTTAGAGGATCAGTCACATATTTCCCCTTTTATCTTGAACTCAGTGTAACAACTATAGAGTATAGAATTAAATGTAAATCATGATCAGCAACGTGTTCCTATCTGCTAATAACGATATACTGTACTGAACTGTATAATATATAACGTACAGCCCATTTGGGCTGCCACCATACATTATGATTATGGCAATCCTTTGACTAGTCTTGATCTAAGATCAGTAGTGAGCATCTACTACGTCATGAAATAGTTCAAGGGTAATTTAGTTAAGTTTAATACTCTGTAAGGCCCTTTGTATGTACACACGTATTTTTTATGCCGTATAAAACTAAGGTTGATTACGGAGTGTAGACACGGTCGTCAGTGTTGTATGGATCACTATGGAAGCATATTGATGGACACGTTTTTTCTACGGCGCGGTTTATACGCTGTACCGTAAAGAAACCGTGCCGTGTACAAAGGGCCGTAGCCAATCCATTTTATTCAGAGTTCTCGCGTTAGAAACCTCCCAAATTAAATTATTGGTACGCTACAAGGTTCTTTTGGTATGTGGTCAAAATCGGAACTAACGCCGTCATCTTGTTTTGGCAATACAATTTTTGTGGTAATTTCACAAATGTTGACAATGGAATTACAGTCCGGCCGATACAAACGCATACGAATTTGGTTTGTACTAGTTACTAGAATAGTCGCATTGACAGATGTCGGCGCGCCGAGAGAATGCTTTCCTGACACCTGTCAATGCGACTATTCAAGTAGCTAGTACAAAACAAATTCGTATGCGTTTGTATGAAACTGACAGGTGTCAAGAACGCATTCACTCGTCGGCCGCACGGTAGCATGCCAATAAAGCACGTTTCAATGTCATTCAAACGTCGAAAGAACCTTTTAGAACTCCTCCTCCTTTTCTCTTCTTTTAGATACCTAAAACATTTTTTTTTTTGTATTGCAACACAGAAGTAGAAGCACAACACTCAAAATCACATTTAAATTATAATCACTAATTAACTAAATAAATATAAATGAAAAAATAAGGTGTGCGTCTCAAGGTTGTACAAAATGGGAGTTCCACTCCACTTCACACTTCCATGGAAATAGCTGAGCTCCCATTTATACATACATACACAGTCTGGCCATAAATACTGTTACAATTAAAAATAAGAAAGATATTACATTTGAATTTAGAATCTGTCATTTTTATACGATTTTTCATTGAGGTTTCTAATTTTGGCGCCAATACATTGTACAATATTTTGCGATATTGAAATGAAGTGGGGTGATAAAGAGAACCGAATCGCTGTGATTGCATTACACAAAGTTGGTATGGAGGAGTAAAAGGTATGAAAACATCGGCACAAGTGTATCAAGATACCATTCTTGAGAAGGTAGTTAAACCCCTTAACAACACCATGTTCAATAACCAAGTATGGTCCTTCCAACAAGACTTGGCACCGGGTCATAAAGCTTGGTCCACGCAGTCTTGGTTGGAAGTGAACGTTTCGGACTTTATCAGAGCTGAAGACTGGCCGTCGTCTAGTCCCGATCTTAATCCTCGGGATTATGATTTATGGTCAGTTTTAGAGAGTACGGCTTGCTCTAATTGCCACGATAATTTGGAGTCCCTAAAACAATCCATACGATTGGCAGTGAAGAATTTTCCCATGGAAAGAGTACGTGCTTCTATTGATAACTGGCTTCAACGTTTAAAGGACTGTATTGCAGCCAATGGAGACCACTTCGAATAAGCTTTTTATATTCTAAATTGTTTTATATTTGTATATTAAACTAACACACTGTAAAAGTAATAAATATTATTTGCAATAAAAAAATTTTTTTTTCTTCTTGACAATATTTATGGCAAGACTAGGTATATACATGACGCTGATATCCTGCTAGATCGAGCAGACTAAATAAATACATAGGCGAATTATTTCTGAGAGAAGTGTTACGTGCTGAGTGAAATGGTGTAAGTTTACACACAATTTAAGTTATTAAATATGGGTATAATGGTATAAGTGTGTATAAAAAACGATTTGACTTGATTACAATAGGTATGCTACTAGACACTCGATGCATTTTGCGGTATAACAGACTATAGGGAGATAGACACAAGAAAGTTTAAACAACTCTCACAGGACATATCCTGTCTATTTTGTTAGCATTCCATGAACTCAATCAAAGCAAGCAAATTCTTAATGACCCATTCAATACTATTACTTCTGCTAACCCTGTGGTTGAAACAGTCGTGACGATATATACGTATACGTGACGTCAAAGAAGGCTTTATCTTAATGTTTGGCCGGTGTCCAAACTCGAGCACCTGATAGGGCATGGATTGTGCGCACACAGCGATGGACACGTCGGCTAAATGTCACGTCTTCTACACATAATGACCTTGGGGTTTAAGACAATGTGGTGTTTAAGTATGAGATTTGCCTCAAATGATTTTTGTATCAGTGTAGTCATGAAGTTTAAAAGTATCTCATTTGACAATTACCGTAACAGTACTGTTTTTTTCTAACGGAACGGGTAGAACCATGATGTTTGGAGCGCTTAACATAAAGCGGGTTTTCCGGTATAGATCGCTGCAGGTTGATCTACGGAAAGAAATGGTCACAATGTTTTACACGTTTCTTTATGTGTGAGTGCATACGTTAATAAGGGGATATTTCATCCGTACCGATCGGTATCGGCTTGTCTTAACCGGGAACCCTCGTCTTTATGTAAGCACCCTTAGTTAGTTCTCTTCGATTCTCGGAAGCTAAAGGTTGTCTTCAAAAAGTCTATACTGATATTGTATTGAATACCTAATTAAAAAGTTTGTTAAGTTTGTATATGAGCAAGAATATAAATACAGAAATATTTATATTGGAAAAGGCGTTTTCATTTTAAAATATGTAAGGTGGTTCAGGATTTCCAGATTTTAGAAATCCTCTAGTTATGAACTAACTTGCATTGATGTTGATTGAGATTGCTAATCTCTCGTCCAAGTAAAAGACAGTTTGTGTCGTTGACTTACACACCAGCCGATCGATTCTGTAAAAATCGCACCGTGAAAAGTTAGGTAAAATGAGCTTAGAGTGAGCTGCCGATCGATTCTGTAAAAATCTCACCGTGAAAACTTAGGTGAAGTGAGCGTGGAGTGAATTGTCGTTTGCAGATAATGCTAGAGATTGACACTATTGACAGCTCACTCTAAGCTCACTTCAACTAAGTTTTCACGGTGGGATGGTTACAGAATCGCACTGCTGTATTCACAAACAATACTTTTCTAAGGGCTGATTTTTCAATCATCTGATAACTTTATTCGAGAAATAATTTTGAAATTTTGATAGTTATTTCATACAAAAACTGTCAAACATCAATTTTATTCCTCGAATAAAAGTTATCTGGCGATGGAATAATCAGCCTTAAGTAAAGTAAGGCATTTCTCAATGTACTCCATACGACAAGCCTTTATATTCATAAACATTAAGGGACGCAGAGTGCCGATCGCCACTAAAGTATGGTCTATGAATTGGTTTTTGGAACCTTGTGCGTCCGTGCGCACTGTGAGACTACATAGAAACATTAGTTTCTGAATACGGATAACAATCACCTAACCTTACACCTTATAATAATGAAAATACCACTCTGATTTTGACGATGATGCAAAATCTGAGGGCAATTCCCGTAATTTCAAGAATAATAATGCGACCGCATTCTTATCTCAGTCTCAATCTGACAAAAATACCTCTAATTTCCTCTAATAGTCAATGTCAAAATTTTGTCAAATATGTAGGGACATATTTGACAAAATTTTGACATTGACTGTCGCCGACATGAGATTGCGACTAGATTTTGAACGTTTTTAGTTACAGGAATGGGCCTTCAGAGGTGAAATAACTGTCAAAGGACTGGGGGCTTACCACCAGCTCTTATAGCAGGGCAGAAGTTGAACTGCACTGCTTTTTTGTACTTAGTCATAGAACAAAAAATCAGTGCAGTTGAACTTCCCCCGCCTCAATTACAAAATGACACTACAACAGCGTAAACTTAATGGTCATACTCGTTGTTGGCATAATGAGTGTAAAGTTTCAATATACATAGCTGGCAACGCATATTGCTGTTATTGGGCATTGTTCCAACAGTTCCAACCACGACCACTACGGAGAATTTTCTAAGAGATAACCCATATTAAACGTGACCTGCAGACCAAACTCCATGATCTGAAGATATGCTTTGAAGGTAGCATTATACTGGAAACAAATTAGAATATTATCTTGAATGTATATGTATTTGTTTTGGTGCCTTGGAAAAACCTAGAGGCAAAAGCCGAACGTGTAGTAGATAGGTATTACACTTTTTATCAAATAGTTTAAAATATCAACATAATACCTACATGTGTCATTATTACGAGGGCTACACTGAAAGTTTTTTGAACTGGCCACTTGTAAACGATATAATAAAAAAAATAAGTTCAAATTTTGAAAATAGAACTCATTGCCAATATTATTGTGAATGTATTTTATTCATTTGTCATTTGTTTATGATTTGGCGGCAAATTTAAAATTGTCTGCGTCACGTCAGCGTGAATTTAACGCGAGAAAATTTTCATACAATGATTTTTTATGACTTTCGATGTCATTTAAGTCAACAAGAAAGTTATGATGGACTTCGATTGGCCTTTCACGATGAAGCCCCATCTCGTGCCACAACTGGTTTAATGAGTTTAAACGTGGTCGCACTAATCTCACCGATGATCTGCGTGAGGGACGGCCTTCTACGGCGACGACTGAAGATAACATCAGTATTGTGCGGCGTATGATAGACTCTGACAAAAGAGTGACTTATCAGCAGATTCGGACAAGCTTAGGCATCGGTATGAGTCAAGTGTACAAAATCCTCCATGAACATTTAGCGGTCAGGAAGCTTTGTGCCCGGTGGATACCTCATAATTTGACAGAGGCCCAAAAGCTCCGTCGTGTTGATTGGTGTCCTGAAATGGTTCAAATATTTAACGGAGGTGACTCAAATGTTGTCTTCGACATACTTACGGGTGACGAAAGCTGGATTTATTGTTATGATCCTGAAATTAAGAGACAGTCTTAGGCCTGGGTGTTTCCTTCCGAGGAGTTGCCAACGAAAGAGAAGAGAGGTCGAAGCGTGGGAAAAAAGATGGGGGCCTCGTTCTTCGGAAGGACAGGTCATTACGCAACAATTGTTTTAGATGATCAAAAAACAGTTACTGCAGAGTGGTACACTAACAATTGTTTGCCACTTGTCTTGGAAAAAGTTCTGGAGAAACGAGCTCGCAGTAGGATCCTCCTTCACCACGACAACGCCTCGTCGCACACCGCCAGGCAAACAATCGACTACTTGGCGACGTCAGACGTGGAATTACTGGGTCTTCCGCCCTATAGCCCTCACGTTGCGATTTTTATTTATTTCCGAAAATAAAAGAAAATCTTCGAAGAAAACGTTTTATGGACGCCGAGGAAGCAGTCAGTGGCTGCATTTCAAAATGCCGTCGAACCGAAGACCGCTGAGGACGAGTGGGCAAAGTGTTTTTCTCAGTGGTTCCATCGGATGCAGCGATGTATTGATGTAAATGGACACTATTTTGAAAAGATATAATAAAACTAATAATTTGCTAGTTTTTTCAGTTTTTGATTTTCTAAAAACTTTCAGTGTCACCCTCGAACTAACAACGTTAACTAATATAAGATAATACATATATTATCATTGAAAATAATTACTGGCAGAATTTGGTCAAAATACTCGTTAGCAGAGTCATATCTACTTTTAAAACGACTCAACTCATTATAGAGCACACACACGACACTTTTTTAATTATGGAAAAAGATTTAGTAAGTAAGTACTCTTGGTGGCTCAGTGGTAACAGCCGTGACTTACGAGTGATTGATCGTGGTTTCGGACCCAGGCTGTCACTTTACTTTGTCTAATTTTTTTATCACCACTGTTGTCAAAAACGGTGAATGAAAACATCGTAAGGAAACCGGCATGTCCTAGAACCAAAGATTCGAAGATGTGACATCTACCAACCCGAACTGGGCCCGCGTGGTGGATTACGGCCTACCCTCTCACAAGGAGGTGGCCTGTGTCCCAGCTGTGGGGACGTTAGGTATAGGCAGATTCTGATTATTTTCTATTTGGAAGTGTCCTGAAGTTACCAACCTGCAATGAGCATTGTGCATCCAAAGAGCTTTTTATCAAAATTCACTTATAATCAAGAAAGAAAGAACACAACAGAAATTGAATTAGACTTTATTTCTTATTATTTTTACCTATTGTGGTATAGTAATTTTTATGCTAGGTGCATCGTCTTCATACATAATTAATGTATACAAAATATTGCAAAACATTTTTAAAAGAGTAATGTTGGAGTTTCTTGCCCATTCTTCACCATACGAAACTATCTTTTATAAGGGGCGACTAGAATCAATTATTTTTTTTTGTAAATTTTGACGTTGAAGTGTGCCTTTTATGTTAAATATTTAATAAGGCTCACAATATCGCTGGCTTGTTTATTATAGTAGTGTGGACGTGGCAGGGCGATGGTATGTAAGCGACTGGCGAGTCTAGCGCTCGAATTCCTTTTCCATATCCAAAAATGCAATTCAGCAATCGCGTCGCTAAGTTCGCTACATGCCTTTGACTTTGACAATGTTACTTTTCTCATAAACCCTCTAAAAAAGGTGTGGGATATTAAATTGATTAATTTGGCAAGAAGATTTTGAATTGAAAACATTCCTCAATGGCGAAAGATTCCGTACCTATTCATTTAACTGGTATTAAATTAAAATAAACTTTTATTACTTGTCGTAAAATTTTGATCGGAACATTTTCTGTATTTTTGTGTCACTCGATAGAACTAGTTTAGATTCCTCCATGTTGCATTAAATAACAGTCTTGTCTTAGCAACAGTATTCTTAGAACTTCTGAAAATGTGTTAGTACAATAGGTATGACTTTGTGATATGGTGTACTAGCTGTACTTAGCTCGTTTGAACTTTCCTACATAGTGATATTGTAACTAAACCCTGGCCTGACAACGCACAGGATAACTTAATAAAACAAAAAAGGGCGTCCTAGTGAGGACTCGCACACAAAAGATTCCGTATCACCGTACAGTATTTAACACTACATATTTTTATTATTTGGTGTTATAGCAGCCATAGTAGAACACACTTTGTGAAAATTTCAAGTGCCTACCTATTAGGGTTCAAAAGATACAGCCCTGTGACAGACGGATGGATGGACGGACGGAGTTAGTAGATATAAAGGTTAATAAGAAAATAATATTTTTTTTTTATTAATAAGGTAGATTTATTTAGTTGTTAAAAAAAAATGTGTTTATTATCTTAAATCTATACAATTAAGTTGCCGGGGCTTCCCAGAAAGTAATCCCAAGATACTTGTGATGGGATAAACCTTGCTCTTCCTCAATTTAGTTAGCAATTGTTTCGCTGTGCCAATTAGGTATAAATTACACATTTTTTATAAAACCCATGTGTACATTAGGTTCACATTGTAAATATTCGTATATGTATTCGTATGCCGCTAGTAGCTCCAGATGTGTCGAACTTATCCATATGTACCTACTATATCCGACGAATAAATGTCTTTGTCTTTGTCTTTAATAAGTAATAGGGTCCCGCTTGGTACGTACCTAACCCTAAAATTCACATACCTACCTAATTTCGATAAACGGTTTTCAAGTCATTAGTGCAAAAACGAATCGGTTTTAAAGTTTATCCTTACAAATTATAGAATAAAATGTAATTTTGTATAATTAAATTTTATTGTAGGTACATATAATTTGTAAGGATAAACTTTGAAGACATTGTACCTAGACTGAATGCATATTTGTGCAGTGAAACATGTCTTTAGGTGAATCGTTCATTCTACGATACATGCATACTGATAAATCTCATCATATTTCACAATATCCTCGCAAAGACGTGCATGACATCTTCAGTTCAACATATTCCTCGCTAGAGATTACTTGAAATAAATCAGATAAGCGGCTGAATACAGCAATTTTCTTCGAACTCTCAGAGCACAATGTAAGCAATATGTTCGGAAGCACAGGAAGTATAAAGTTAAGGACATGTCTATAGAATGATTCCATAAGAAGTTATATCATACTCGATATCAGACCGAAGCAAATCTTTTAAGGACCTACAAACAAGTCTGACGCGAAAAAGCGTCGGGACTTCCTGATTCCTAGTACAATTTAAAATCGCGTTTCGCATTTCGCTAAAATTGATTTTACGAAGTCGCAAAGTGGCATCGCGCCTTCTTGGTTGCCGGAATCAACGTCGGTTGTAAACAGTTTGTGTGCTGAGGATGACCCTTTTATACAAAAATAACTTAAATCAATGACATCGATAAGTGTAACGTGGTTCCTGGCAAAGAATAGACCATCGTGATTGTATTGGCATAAAAATCCATGAAATTCCTAAGCGACCAAGCACGTAGATATTCGGATAGCTGATTTCCTTAAGGATTATGAAATCAAACAACAGTAGCATTAGGAAATGATCTCGTTAATAAAAAATGTATATCTAATATTTATCTTGTTAAGTATCCTATACTCCAGTTAATACAGAGATATCGGGAATTTGTAAAGAATTCATACATTATTCTGAATTTTAGGATTTGATTGATACCTGCGTAGGTCAGTGACCGAATATGGGAATTGGTGCTTCTTAGAATTTTGCTCATATTGTAAAGGGATTTTTGATTCTAGGTATGCAGTTGCATTTGAAAAGATTTAGTAAAACTTGATGTACCAATTGACAAAGAGCGTTTTAAATGAAAAATTAAATATACCAAAAATTCGAAGACATAATGAAATCCGCCATACCGCGCTGGGCCCGCATAGTGGATTATAGCCCATTCCCTTTCACATAGAGGAGGTCTGTGTCCCAGCAGTGAGAACATTAAAGGGTGGTTATGTTTATGTTATGCTTTATGCGTTGTCGAATACGATTTTAGCAAGTTCAATTTAATTCATCGAAATTCAGATTGACGTCACGGTTGTCGCAGTGGCTAAGCGATTGACTGCTGCGCTGCGTGTCGCGGGTTCGAGTCCCGCAAGGACCAAATATTTGTATGACCTACAAGTAGTTGTTCCGGGTCTGGCTGTTTGTGTATGTGAGTTTAATGTTTGTAAACGCACCTACGATACAGGAGAAATTCCTAGTGTGGGGCAACGTTTAAAAAAAAAAAATTGCCGATTCTGTTGCGGTAGATAGATAGAAGTAAATTCCTTGACAAGATAATGTGTGTTTTTTTTTCACAAAGAAATGGCCGCAAGCTTTGCCATTAAAGTTAACAGACGCTTTAGAAGAAAATCTCTCCCAATTTTCGCACGTAGATCTTATTATAGGTAGGTATCTAAATTGGTATCTAAAGTAGGTTTATGGGCAGGCGGTCTAGGCAACAATGATATTATTATATGGAGTGCGACGGATCTTCCTGGAGCGGCGGGTAAAGCTGTAACTGTATGGGATATTCACCAAACTTGTAGTAATTTAAACTAACGTATGTCCTTCATATCTATCAACCGGCAGACGTCTGTTGTTACAAGTCTACGGTATAAACCTTAAGGTAAATGATAATAGTTGAGGAATTGGTGCTAATCTAATCTGTAAAAATATAAATTGTTTTCATAATTTACCAAGTCAAAATGCGACCGAATTATCTATTCCCAAGAACCTGCCAATCATATATATAACAAAGCGTAATATTATTCTGCATACTAGTCATATTTAAATATACCTACAGCAGGAAGCATACATTCCCCTAATACATTCGGTCATTAGCATTGGATACCGGGTAACAAACAAGCCAAGAGATGCATGAGGTTCGGATAAAATTTACATTTACATGAAGAATTACTTAGCATAATACGGACGCATATTTTTTGTCTGTCATCGATAATAATGCTTTACCATATCGAACAACAACGAATGAGCAAAAAATGGATACGAAAAAATCACGCGTCGCTTTATTGTTGTCACCTATACAAGTTACAAACGACTGATATAAAGTCTGCCCAACTTTATGGAAGGAATCAGGGGTGTCGCACAAAATAAGATAAAAAAGAATAATGCCGAGAAAAGCCGGTTTCCGCATAGAATGCACGGCGTAAACTAAGTTCGAAACTTAGTGATAAAACGTAATAATACCCGCGCGTGACATATTTGAACTTACAAGTCCAATTGTCAGAAGATAAAAGTATTCTTAACGTTGTTTCAGCGTTTTTCACGAAGTAAAAATGGGGAATAAACTTGATGTGGATAAAAATGTGTTTATTTCTAAATACATATTGATAACACTGTAAACAGGACTGTGTTTACAGTGTTACCAATACTATGTATAAATAGAATCGTAAAACGTGCGCACGATGTATAGCTAAGCTTTGAGTGACATTTCACTGATTAGCCGGCTTCCCTTGTCACGCAATCACTAAGTGAAGGCTGGTTGACAAAAACAGAGCGGTAGGTAATTTATGAAATTGGGTTTTTCACGCACGGCTTTGCGGGCGTCGGCCGTCATAAGATTATTTTTACAGCTCTCGTGGTTTAGATAAAAATAAATTGTGTTTAAAAGGGATACCAATACAAAACAAATTTTCATGGTTGCGGTCCCGTCGGTTCTAAGTTCCGCTTTTTTATACAAGCGATTCCGAAATTGATAAACAATTGTAGTTATTTTTCACATTAGGTATGATAATCCCCAAATGTTCTAGAAAGGACCAGATATATGCAAATCTAGTATCAGAGATAGAATTATCATCGATCTAGCTCGTTACAAGTCTCAGATATACACTGTTATTACAATTACGCACATCAGAATGATCAATTTGAATTTCCGACATTTCCTATAAGCACAGTCGTCAAGCCATCAAATATGATTGTTATAAGGTCTATAACAGATTTTCTGAGCAAATTCTCGTGCAAAAAGGACCTAAATATTGACCGTATGCTGACGTCGGTCAATCTGAATACTGAATACTGTATAACAGACTCTCATTTCGAGATCCATACTGGCTGTCACCGGTCTGAAATATTAACACCAACGAGACGTATGCTGTAAGTATTAATCTACAACTGTTTCCTTCAGCGAATGTACTGGCATTGGCAAGGAGCAACCGTTTATACTTAGTTAAGATCATATAGAGTTGGAATATATTGCTCGAATCCCCCAACACATCACTTTTTCGAATGTATTTTCTTTCAAGGAATAAACTGTTTACGTGTAACAAAGGAGAACGAATGCATTTAAAAAAGAAAAACAATTCATCACAAACCAGCGCGCTTCGTAGAAAAAACAACTCCCTAATTTTTCCACGGAGAACTATAACATTTTTAATACAAACAAATTCGTTGTTTGACCTTTGAAAAGGAATATACTTGTGTCAACAATGAACTACCTATAAAATATTCTTGTTCTATAAACAGGATGGCGGATGTGTCTTTGTTTACGACTGTGAATGTCATGTCGCATCCATAAAATATGTCCTACACCTATCGAACTAGTTTTTTGCTTGTTCTTAATAAAAAAGAAAACAATGGTAGACCACAATGACATACCTAACATATTGTTGTTCTTAAATATCAGAACTTAATCTTTAGGTACCTTACTGTAGAATATGATAGAATAGAACACTCTTTATTATGTATACCATATAAGTAAATTACAGACATAAATAAGTAAATTTTACAAAGGGTGCCACAATGGGCGGTCTTATCGCTAAGATCGATCTTTTAAAGACAACCATACAATTTATTTAAGGAGGAAGCGCTAATGTAACACGCGAAATAAAAAATTTCTTGTGTTTTTTTGCAATTTACATGTTAGTGTCAGCTTGTATGTTGATTAAAATATGATTCGCGAAGGTAACAAATATAAATTTACACAATTATAATCAAACTCCGTTAGAATTGGCCTCAAATATCATAATTTCATGAAATAGTCATTCAATAAGTCAATATGAACTTAGAGAGTGTCGTATAGCGACAAGTAAACTAACTTTAAATTATGAAAGTAAAGAAAGGGAAATTGAAGTCAATTAAAGTTTTATTCACAAGATAAGGATGGAGATGAAATGGCAGTGGTATGTAGTGTGGGTGAGGAAGGTTAAAGATGAGTGATAGGTGGGTTGAGGAGGCTGTGGTGGATTTGCAGATGGAGCTGAAGAGGTAGACCGATGCGAGGCAGGAGCCGGTGAGAGGTGCAGGTGCAGGTGCAGGTGCAGGTGCAGGTGAGGTCAGGTGCTGGTGCGTGTGCGGCACGGAGGATACCCGTAGGGGGCCCACGCGGCAGGAGTAGGACGCAGCACGGCAGCAGGAGAGAGCAGGCACGGCGGGGACGCAGTCAGCCCGCCAGGTGAGGCGGCCCTCGGATGAGGCGCGGCCCAGTATATCCAGGAGGTTCAGTACTTCAGAGTGCTCCGGCGAGGCGCGCCAGCGGTCCGACTGGTACGGAGGACGGAGGTGTAGCGAGAGTCCGTCAGGTACCGGAGCATTTTAAGGGAGGCACGCTGAGTGTTCCCGGGATAGGTGGCCCTGGAGTATCAGGTCTATTTATTGTGTTCGCTTTAGAGGCGAATCTCGAACTGATCCTTGCATTGCTTGGATTTATAATGTGAACTCGTAGAATAGTACCATGTAGAAAATATGAATTTGAAATATGCTGATGGCCAGGATTAGTTTTGTATCAGTATGAATGTATAATCAGCTAAAACCTTACAGGCCGCTAAGAATCTAAAAGCAAACTTGTCATGGCGACGTATGAAACGTCGTTGTCAGAACCGTCATAATAAAATATATAATAATAAAATACAATTAAATCTATAGATATTTCGTATTAAAAGTATAGTGTTTATAGGAAAAATGATATCAATGTGGGCGAAATTCCCAGCCCTTGGATGTCATTAAATCGTCGTAGTCTTATGTTAAAGTTTGATGACTGTGTCTGTGTACTGATTGTGGATAAAACGTGATCTGGTGTCGTGAGGAATAGTCAGATCAGCGCCTAACGGTAACGGAATGCTTGTCTGACGTGGAAGAATGAATTAAGATAACTGTGAGTATGTACATTATGTTACAAGAGTTGTATTGATAATTTTTATAATACAATTATAATTCTATAAAGGATATTTGTTACGGCCGCGAATCATATTTAGATCAACATACAACCTGAACCTGCAGATCTATTCTGTAAAAATATCACTGTGAAAACTTAGGTGAAGTGAGCTTAGAGTCTGCTCAGCTGTCAATAGTGTCAATCCCTAGCATAGTTGGAATGACAGCTAACTCCACGCTCACTTCACCCAAGTTTTCACGGTGAGATGGTTACAGAATCGCACTGCGGAACCTTGTGGGCTTTCGTCTTAAGCCTAATAATCGTTTTACGAGTAGATGACAAAATAATTCCACATTTCTTAAACCACTACATCGTACACAGTTATTGGTTAAGCATCACTATTTTGGTTACTTACAACGTACGCAAATCATTAGGGGCTTTCCATTAGTTCAAACTACAATAACTACACATAATTTTGTGGATGTTATGTAAATAAGATCACAGTGGGTAGGGGTTGTCAGCCCTCTTTTGTCTAGCTCTATTGATCCCAATTTTTGTCAGGGAGATCTGATAGTGCGACTAATATATGGTGACCTTTTTCCTCGGATGACTTTTCAAATGTTATCTTTCTATTTGTCTTTCTTTGGACAGCAAAGGTTTTTGTTTTTCTTAGTTATTTACATAATATATAAGTAAGCTAACAGACTTATAATAATAATTATAATAATATGTATATAAAAAAGGATGACAAAGAATCATAGGGCATCAAAAAATTCGCCCGTATATCTGTCCGGCTAGCCTTTTGGGCACTTTTCCTGTTGAAAAGTGCCCAAATATGTATTTAAAAAAGGAGGACAAAGAATCATAGAGCATCAAAAAATTCGCCCGTATATCTTCCGGCTAGCCTTATGGGCGCTTTTCAACAGGAAAAGTGCCCAAAAGGCTAGCCGGATTGCCACGTTGTATGATGCCACGTTGTATGATGCCACGTTGTATGATGCCACGTTGTATGATGCCACGTTGTATGATGCCACGTTGTACGATGCCACGTTGTATGATGCCACGTTGTATGATGCCACGTTGTACGATGCCACGTTGTACGATGCCACGTTGTATGATGCCACGTTGTATGATGCCACGTTGTATGATGCCACGTTGTACGATGCCACGTTGTACGATGCCACGTTGTATGATGCCACGTTGTATGATGCCACGTTGTATGATGCCACGTTGTATGATGCCACTTTGCGTGATGTTACTCGTCATTTATTTGTAAATTGATGTTGTAAAAGGCGAACTTACAGTTAACAAAAAAACAGTTCATATAAGTTAATAAACATAGGTATATAACACACGATAACACAAGTTACACAGTTAATATAAAAATAATATAAATTCAGACAAGGCGTAAATTGTGAAAGCATTTTATAAATCGATAGTGCACTAAACTAGATACTGATTATCGTGTATAAAAGTTACGCTTTCATAAACTTATACCGTAAACTTTTATCGCTTTCTTGTGCTTGTAAAGTAACTTATAAGGCAGACGTGAGACATATGGGGACAATATGGTTTTGCGACGGTATCTCTGAGACCCGTAGCAGAACAATACCGGAGGGGTTTGAGGATTTTGAACTCCACTGTAGCGTGTACCCACGTCTTTAGAAAACCGATTATATCGTCCAATTAGCTACTCATTCAAAGCCTTGTCATTTTTTTTGCGATTGCTTCAGCAAAATGTTTTGCAATATAAAAGGACTTAAAGGTAAAGGTTCAACGATGTCTGTTGATTCGTATATAAGCGAAGGGTTGCGGGAAACCCTATGAAAGGAAAATTGTGCTTATTTAGAGGGGTCAAACTCAATATAATTGATGAAACGTAAAACATAACAATGTTTTACGTTTCATCAATTATATTTTAGGGTTTGAAAGTTATATTCGTGAATGAAATAGAATAATCATTTATTTCTAATCAAAACCATATAATTAAAAAAATCATAACCGTCCTTTTGCTTCGCCGTATTCGAGTGAAAATGAATAATTATTCCATTTTATTAAAAATATCACGCTATAAAAGGTCTGAAACAAGAAAATATTCTCATTGCTGTGCACACACTATTCAATATTTTTCGTCTATTTAATAAACAACTTATATGTAATATATGTTAATGTATTTAATACATATTCATAGTGATGTTCAGAGGATAGCTGTAGTCGTATGCCACCTATCGTAACAAAACAATACACTCCAGCATCAGTAAATGATCATAAGCTTTAGGTCAAAGTACTTTTTTTTATTTCATGAAATAAAAAAAGAACACTTTGCCCTTATGTCCACTTTGTCTTTATGAACTATAGAGGGCGCCCTATTCAATTTAATATGACGTCCCAGCTCACATAGCCATCAATCAGCAGACGAGATCAAGACGCTTCCAATGATACCTCATTTGTCAAATTATGATAAGTAGTTTAAAAGTTATGAGGGTACAGATGAACATACATACATACCCACATACATATATACCTGTCAAAATCATGACTCCCCTTTTGCTTCGCCGTAGTCGGGTAAAAATACACTGCATTTTTGCTTCAATTTAAAAAGAGAACGATTCAATTTACTCCGAGATATGTAACAATAATTATTCACAATAGTGGCGTCGTCACTTTCCTTTTCTTAATGAAAATGTCAGAGTGATTTATACAGGAGCTAGGGCTCCTGTACAATCAAATATATTGTATGCTAGACGTAGGCATCTAGCCTACAATATCTTTGATTTATCCATACATTGGCGCAGAAAGCCTATAGCTACTGTGCCGCTCGCTGAGTCAGATTAATTAGCGTACATTATGTCCTTCATTCTTCTACACTAATTCGGAGGAAAAGGGAAAATCTCGCGCGTCAGCAAAAACTTGACGATGCGAAAGAGTTTCATTGAGACGTCATTAGACGTCAGTTTCTTTTTTGCTCAACGATTGATTTATCTGTCGTTACAGATAAATCAATCAATCGATATTATGTAGATATGAAGGAGGCTAGGAGGGGCTCGTGGCTAAGTAATAAAATTATGAAACCGTTCCTTGAAGATTTGAGAGAGATACAATATGGATAATAGATCACACATAACATAATGGCTGAGGTTCCAAGTGGTACGCGGTTAACCGCTTTTTCACTGCCCATACATATCTAACATTTACATAACCGTGTTCTTGGTAGACTCCTACTATATCTCCTCCTATATCAACATAATTCCATCTACCTAGTCTATTTCCAACTATGTTCTACCTTGCGTTCATTGTCGAAATGCAGGACAGGCTGGTACTACTCGTGCCTTTGCTCGATAAAATGTTACACCATTACGCTCGTTGGTTTTTAAAATCAGGTTGTACCAAAACATCGAGTATCGTGTTCGAAGTGCGGTTCGATAAAATTTAAAAACGGCGAATGGTCTATGTTCTGCTACGAGTAAATGCTACATACTTATCATACATTTCAAAAACCGTTTTAATTTAGGTATGTTACGTTTATGTCGCACAGCCTCGGTTTTACCTTTTTGCTAAAATATATCAATTTAAAACAGTCATACACTTTAGTTCCACAAATAATGATGACTACTAGAAACCTAGAAGTGTGATACTACTTAGCAGGAATAAAGTACGTAACACGTTTCAGTACCAATACACTTGTGAGCTGGGGAAGTTTCGAGAGCTAAACAATAGACCCTCCCGATTTCGCTGGCCGGAACAGTTTTGCGGAAGTCGAGTGCTTCGCAGCTGCTTCGAATGGAGTAATTTTTTTTACATGGAACTAAATTAAATTCTCCTTTGTTTACTTGAGTATGTATAAACGAAGCTGGTGATAATGTAGATACATATTTACGTAGTGCCAGTAAATATATGTAATAGGTAACCGATTCTTGGTGCTCTTTTTCTGTCGTTTTTACTAACGTTTTTGAAACCAGTCGTCCTTAGTAGATACAGGAGGGCTATATCAGGGCGTCTATTTGTAAGCAGAATGATTTAAAAAAAATCAAAATAACTTACCTGTAACGCTAAAATAAGCTGAGCACATGAGTACCATCACTATTTTCCTGCTTCTTCTCAGCGTACCGATGGCAAAAAGTTTAAAGTAAGTGGACTGTTTGGAGAAGGGCCTATTAGAACTTATATTTGCCATCGTGGTGAAAGTATTAGCCAGTATACAGAAGTCATTTGAAGGACGTAAGAGAAGATCGGAGGATCGGAAGATCGTCACACGGGGAGGCTCCCTTCATGCACTTACTTTCCACTATTTTCCCGATAAATAGGTAGTATGTAAGTTAGAAACTTGGTAAGTGACAGTATTTTATTTCGTTAGTAGGTTTGCCACCTGTCTCCCTTACCTGATGCTTCAAGTTTGTAAACGCATCGGGAAAGACAGCTAAAATATTCTGATAATGTAACCTCGACAAGTTGTCGTAACTATGAGGCAAGCGCTTGGAAGCGTTAGTCGCACCTTGTGTTATGTGCACCACACACTTCGCATGCCAAGTTAAGAAAGCCTAACAACTTAGAAGAAGCAACTTATATTCCGTGCTTTTTTGACTCTTTTGCTACTTACTTTCAAAATCTAGCTCGCTCTGCTAAGCCTTGTGTAAAAACCACTATTAATACTATTATTTATTTATTAATAACCAACTTATATTAACAGTTTGGCCCACACAAACAGCCATAAAACTTGACATTTCAACTATCATGCAAAACCATCATTATACACCATTTTACATTGATGAGTATAATATACAAAATGACATGAATATTTACTTTGTAAATATGTGAGGACTATGTTGATGACCAACATAGTCCTCACATTCACAATCTTGTTTGTTTTTTTCTTTCTCTGTTAGTTTTAATGTTGGTCTGGCAGTTTTGAGTACTTTAAGTATGCGGCCTACCAAAATGTCGTTTCTTTGGTACTGTACGTCGAGTTGTGGAGCTCCTCAAGTTTTGAGTTGAGCTACACGCTTACTGGCAAATGCTTGCATTGACTGATAGTGAGTTCTTTCCTCAAAAGACCACTTCAAACACTAATCTACATGTTTTTCACATAAGCTAGCGTGTCGAGTCGGGATGGTTTAATAGGATGGGGGTTCTATTTTGGTTTGAAGAATACACCCAAATAACTTACTTATTGGAAAAATCCACACAAAGTTCGGATTTTTCGAATTATTTTGCAAAGAATTGCGTATGTGTTAAACGAAAAAAATTAGTAACTGTATGGTTGACAAATCTACGGGTAAGCAACGCTCATTAACTAGATGGGTCCTCTCAATCTTTGACCAAGATGCAATTAAATAGGATGCACTGCACACTGGTAGGAATAAAGCATGAAATTCAATGGATGTCAGTCGTTCCAAAATTATTGTCTTTTGTCAAGTCTCGGAAATTGACTGTTAAGCAAATGAACTACCAATTTAAATTGTCCGTATATTCAAATCACAGCTGTCATTCTTTGGCAGTTGTATGAAATGGATATCATGGAAAATGGTCGAAGGGTGTCAATTTCCTTAACACTTAATTTCTGACTGCACATTGTATAACACTGCTTAATAAATTGAACGAAAGTAGTAATTAAATAAAAGTAGAATAGAATAACAATAATAATAAAATAAAAGCTAAAGTACTAAATAAAAGTATTTCTTATCTCTCCTTGCAGAAACAAAACTAAGCTAGGTACTAAATTAAGCTCAAACAGAAAGCTTTATTAAAAGAACGCTTTGCTTTGACAGAAACTTAATCTTACCTAGCTTTTAGAATGTCGCTATACCAACGCCATCTGTTACGGCTTTACTGAAACTAAAAAGACACTGGAGACAGATATTTTAAATTCATATAGCTTAGTCTTCAATGGAATATAACTTTGCCTGCATATGTTACGTGCCTGCGGTAGCTGGCGTGATTCTAAGTTGAATATGATTTTTCTTCTTCGTAAAAATATTTTATTGCAGATGCTTAGGGATCCGATGCTCATTAAAAAGCTTTTGTAGAATCTTAACTCATGTATTTACTAGCTGCACCCCACGGTTTCACCCGCATAAGTTTCGATCCCGTGGGAATATCGGGATAAAAAGTATTCTATGTGTTAATACTGGTTATAAACTATTTGTGTGCCAAACATCCAAACCTGTTCAGTAGGTTTGGCGTGAAAGAGTGTTTGTTACTCTTTGCATGGAAGGATGGATGGATGGATGGATGGATGTTTGTTATACATCCATTCATCCATCCATCCTTCCATGCAAACTTTCGCGTTTATAATATAAGTAGGAAGTAGGATGTCATGAACGATTTTAAAGTAGCAAATATTATGAGATTTCTAAGAGTGCTACAAGGATGTTTTGGCACCTGAATGACATTGACAAGGGGGCGTTGTTGGTAATTATTTTTGAAATTGTGTACGGGCACAACAAGATGGCGGCGTTAGTTCCAATTTTGAACACGCGCCAACAAAATCTTGTAGCGTTGTAATTTTTTCGACCAGATTCTTGCGTGTTTTTTTTTGCGTTTTCATTCAAGTTTTTTCATTTTTCCATGCCATTCCATTTCGTTTAAAAATACAGCAATTAACGTTGGTTTTCAAACAAAGAATAAATCGTTTGCCCAATTTCATGACCTAAAGTCATCCTTGTATATAATAATATTTATAAAAAAATACATGTGAGGTGCAAATAACAGAACGTGATCTGTAAAGCATCATGACCGAAAACAAAAATAGAAAATCACAGCATGAAATGGATTAAGTAATTAAACTTGTGATGGATAAGATTGGCATAAAAGTAGGCTTTATGTCAAGCACTAAGCAAATACACACTGCCACTGTTGTTGACGTTAGGCCTCAAAGTAAATAGCGAAACCATGTTTTTATTTTATACGATAGTTGTGTGTTGTCGTATAGTAGCCTTGACATGATCGATCGTATGCCCCACTTCAGATGGTGCTGGAGAACTTTTTTACTGTCGTACTAAACATTATAATATCGCTTTACAACTTTCCGTTCTAGGGTAATAAGAGAAAATTATGTGTATTATGTGTGGTTAGTAAGTTATATATGACAAGTTTGGATGTACGAGTATGTAGTCTGGCCGCCAGAAAAATATTGATATAAAAATGTGGGTGTGATAAAAGGAAGCGTAGTCTTCCCAGCAAAAATAAATTAGGACATCCATACTATTACTATTACTATCCATATTATATGTATATCATATTATACATTCGAAAGTAACTCTATCTGTATATTACCTTTTCACGCCTAAACCACTGAACGGATGACGACTTAATTTGGCAAGGAGATAGATGGCGTCCTGGGGAAGGACAAAGGCATTTTTGTCCCGGTAACACGTTCCCGTGGGATACTTCCGACATCAACGCGGGCTAAACAAGGCAGAAGCAAGTAACAAATAAAAACAAACATATAATATTTTATAATATATATTATATTTGTGAATCTTTACATGGGTGTATCTTTAAATAATTCCTTTATTTAACACACAACAATAATTATAACATACATTTACATACAGCTAATCGATTACAATATTTCAGTTTTGTGAGCCAGCATTTTGGAATGAGATGAAAACATCAAATGTATTTTAGCACATCCAGTCGAATCAAACGTCTGTGTATTAGAAAATAAGTATAAAAACAGTGTTAGGTAACTACGCAAAATGCTAAACATATGCTACTAAAGCCTGTCACTACGATATGCCTTTCCGCGCCCTACAGGGCTCACACACACTGCTAGTTATACAAATACCTCTACGTACACCTTCCAGTATATTTTATATTCAATAGACATGGGACACGCTTTTTCATAAAAGTATACTTTTTTACGAATACCTGGAATATTCCAGCGCTTAAGCAGGAGACGTTCATATACGTACGAGTCCTGCAATTATGGCTGTATTCGTTTTCGCTGAATTAGCTTTATCATAAAGCCTTCAATTCATTTAATGACAATGATTTCGTTTTTATTATTACTTACAGATTTTCAACAGTCATAGTTATTATAATAATTTGTAAAAATTGCGTTTTTCTAACATTGCAGTTCTATTGTGTTATTTTATTTACTAGGTTATTATATCAATATAGTGCGCTCCCCATGTCTTAGATAGCTATTATACATTCTCCTCTTTTACAACACAATTCTGTATCAAGTGACTTGGGTCCACAGGATGCTCTTAATTGATTACGTCAAATTGACTCTTTATATTCTTTTTTAGAGACCGCTAATTTGATACTATTTTTTTAATTATAAAGTCAAGGTTATTTGAAAAGAAAGCTTTTCAATAAGAATATCTAAGTATATTGCAATTAATTATGCGCAGCATGAGCGAAGGTAAGCTTCCTAAGAAGTCTAGGGACAAATTCCATCAAAATATTATGTTCATCAAAGTAGTCACTTATAGTAAAATACAATTGTAGTTTCCGATATATAATTTTTATATTTTTTAATAAATTTGGCGTCATAAGTATTTTTTCATAAACTTGTAAACTTTTTGTTGTACATTGGCCTCCAAACATTAGTTGACATTTTTACACTTCAGCTGTGATGCCACATTATGATTTAAAATGAAAAAATAATCATGTACTCCTAAGAGCTCCTAAGGCTGATTATTAGCAGTTGAATTACTCAATAACAACGTTCTAAAAGTTCAAACATTTGGATCACTACAATTTTAAATCATAATTTGGTGTTTCACAGCTGAAGTAGAAAAATTAGGCCACTGTAGATGGTAAGTACTTTACGTTCCGAAGAAGCGATAAACATTACGATTCTCTGATTTAGTTTTAATGTAGGGATTATTGTAATAAAATTGTGTACGTATATAAGTTTATATTCCATCGAGCGGATGTCGACACGTTATATCTTAACTAATTTACCTAATAATTAAATTCTAAAAAAATAATGTGCTCATGTTTCAACAGAATTTGATATAAATTGTATTGTCTATGTCGTCTACAGATATATAGATATAGTGTCGCCGATACATAGCAGACACTATGAATACTTTTAAAACTTCCTCGTGTTACGCAGGTACGTATACGTTACCGAGTGATGCGATCAAACTAAAACTGTAAAATGTTTCTTACTTACTCCTAAACGTAGTGATTGAAATAAACACCTATAGTCATATATTAACATAGCATAGGAGGTAACAAGAATACAAACAGATTTATATGTAGGTAGATATAATACTATACAATTATTTATTTATACATTTTGGTAAACGTATTTACAAACACTTTAGGTAATAGATTATACCTGATTTAGTCAAACTTTTATATTCAGGCCAAGGGGTATCGAAGCATACATGAAGATAACGTCAACTTCAGTATCACGCCAAAGTATAACAACGAACATTGATCAATTAATCTACTAATAATGAAGTAACAATTCTATTTATTTTAGTGTATTTGCGATACATCCACACAGAGAATACGAAGCAATATAAAGGCGGAAAACATGCACCTACGTACGAAACGCAACCACCAAACATATTACACGTTATATTTTAATTTTAACTAAACATATTTGCGCCTTCTGAACTTTTTTTGTAAATAAATACTAAAATCTGTCTTTGGTCCAAATGGTACATTACATTTTGGGATAGGTATCTTTTTGAACTCATAATCGCGCTTTATAATACTCGGATATCACTTTAAAGAAGTTTAATCCTTATTAAAAATTATCTCGTTGTAAATCTTGAATACTATAAATAATATCTAAATGACGTAACAAAATGTAACACATTTTACGACTAAAATTAATTTATGTAACGAATCCACGACACAAGTTCATTAAAGATAAAAATTTAACAGCTACAAGAAGTACTCGTATCAGATCCCTACTCCAGCTCGCAATACGTAGATAGCTAACTAACACCTATAGATTTAATAATACTAATACATATTTTTATTGTTACACATGTTTTAACAATTATTCAATTTTGTTACTTAAATTAAAGTTTATGCTTGAAACCGTAACAAGTAACTAGAGAGTACAATTTATAAAAACTCATAAGTATTTGGTTGAGATACTTCTGTAAGTATATTCGGAGTTCGCCAATTTTTATAGTAAAGTACTTATTAAAAATATAGGAAATATGAAGAACGTTAAACTTAATTTAAAAATAAAACTGCGAACAGACATTTGCATAAACAAAACAAAATTTCTTTTGAAAGAAACGACCCCGTTACAAAGATGAACAGAATTTTCTAGAACGTAAAAGGAATAAAAAGTGCTACTCTGTCCTAGTGCGGACATTAACAGTTACAGTTGGTGGTGGAGCTGCCTTGCGCAGGTTCCGTGAGGCGCTGACCACGAGCTCCGCCAGCCAACATGGCCGGTTCAGAATCCAAGCTCTCTGACATTTTGTCGCAGATTATGTCCACCAGTCGCTCGAATACGGCCTGGAAAGACATAAAAAAGTTAGAACTACGCTTCATTTTTACCTCAAACGTTTTTCGTCAAACGTTTTTTAGCAAAATAAAATATGACAATAACACAGATTAGCGTTACAAAGATGAATATATATTAAGACTCCACGTTGCTTTTGGTCACTTTTAGTAAAATAAGGGCAATAGTCTAATCTCAAGAACATCGTAGCTCTCGTGCCGTTTCTTTTTAGCGCAAAATAAACAGGGTAATTCTTGTTTATCCGTTTTTGAGAATAAAATGCAGGGGTTTCCGTTTACCAAGCGTGCTGATTACATAATATACATTTTTTTTATTACCCAAAGACAGAAGAAATTGAACCACAGTTTATAATGCTAAATAAAAATGATGACAATACCTTGACGTATATGTTCTCCTTGGCACTGGTCTCGTAGAACTCGACGCCAAGCTGCTCAGCCAGCTGCATTCCACGTTCGGTGCTAACCACACGTTCCTCCTCCATGTCGCACTTGTTGCCAACTAGGATCACCTGTGCGTTGTCCCACGAATACGTCTTGATTTGTGTCACCCTGGAAAATAGGAAGTCGAGTTTTTAGTTCTCATACTTACTAAGCACCCATTTAAGTAGCTTAGTTAAGTAATAGTACTTTTAATATTTATGGTCTGTCCCGAAAGTACAGTAAATAAACCATGTTTAAGTTTAATTCTTAAGCAATTACTTACTAGCAAGCAACTCATATATTATTAAGCAGGTTTCAACTTTATATATCGTCACTTTAACCAGCCATTATTTTTTATTAAATTCTCAATGAAAAATCATCAACATCTTGACAATGGAGCGTTGTTTTTTATTTCAGATTTCATGACTCAACTTTTACTTTGTAGAATATCATAATATGTACATGTGAAAAAATAAACAAAATAATCATAGGGCATCAAAAAATTCGTCCGCATCGCTGTCAATTGAGGTTAATTTTATAAACAAAACAATTTTTCAAACAGTTTTAAGGTGCTTTGTGATCCATTTGTTTATATTTTCATCAGATAATTTTAGAGCAGATTATAATACCCCACACCGGATCCTTAATATTTCTAAAGTCATGAAATTAAATCCTATTATGAAGATAATATTCCTAATAAAAACAATTCAATCTAAAATAAGGATTGAAATAGTCCTTGGTGATCTATTGAGTGTGTACGTTATTATATGAAACTACAAAGAATACTAGTTTGTACGTATTTTTTTTGTGAAACGATCTCAACCCACAAAAAGAAGCACGTCAACACTGGTGCCATAACTTGATCCTGCGGAAATTGAGGAAAATCCGGAGCGGTCATATTTTCTTTTATGGCCTAACTTATTATTGTGGAATCCATAGAAACGATGACAGTCTATTTTAAGTGAACACCTCTATTGTTGTAGTAACGATGTAATTTTTGGGAAAGAAGTAATTGTTTCCACTTCCTCTAAATTCTATCTTTGAATTCAGGGGCGTAATTGTGATTGTAATTGTGTTACACACTAACTTAGTTATTGCAATGGCTTTAATTTGACAGTTCAACAACATTCATTGCGTTATTTACGTTGTTGAGCAGACGAATTTTTCGAAAATATGAAGCAATGGATTAGCAGTATCCTTCAAAATGATTCAGATTGTGATTGAAAGTGTGTTACGCAATTACGGTGCAGGTCTATCTAATTATCTAATGTAAGCAAAAAATATTAAAGCATCTACAACTGTTAGCTTGGAATAAAAAGGTCGAAAGGTCGTGCCAAGATTTACTACAATTTATGTCACTATAACTCACCAATCTTGGACACTGTTGAAGCTCTCCTCATTGGTTATGTCGTACATAAGGATGAAACCCATAGCGCCTCTGTAGTAAGCTGTAGTGATGGTGCGGTAGCGTTCCTGTC
Source organism: Apamea monoglypha (assembly GCA_911387795.2). Taxonomy (NCBI): domain Eukaryota; kingdom Metazoa; phylum Arthropoda; class Insecta; order Lepidoptera; family Noctuidae; genus Apamea; species Apamea monoglypha. Next base: position 12,300,827 of record OU426918.1, read on the forward strand.
CTGCAGTGTCCTGCAATAGAGAAGACCAGATCGATTAACTATCGAGACTTAATAAATTAACCCCCTCTTTATTTGAAAAGTGCAGGACAAATCCCTGAAACAAAACTATGGAAATTATCGCGGTTCTGCGCAGTTGTAGTTCGGATATTATCCCGGTAGTACGTTTCTGAGTTCCATAAAAAGTATATTTATGCCAAACTTCATCAAAATCCGTTCAGCCGCCAAGGCGTGAAAACGTAATAGACTTACTTCCACATTTATAATATTAGCATATGTTAAAGAAAACTTGGGGATTGACCACTAATTGCGCAATATCGTTTTGAACTTGGCCAGTTATCCTAAAGAGAAACCCTCGCAACGATTAGCCAAATTGCTTTACCGCTTAATCTTTACCAAACAATTACCGGCTGTAATTATGCTGTGATTTAGGGAACACAATACCTACGCAAATGTGGTTACTCACATTTCAGACTAATAATAGCAATCAGTTTCAAACCAACGACTTATGTAAGTAAATCAATTCACTTGATACAATATGGAGCCTTCCCTTAGGTATAGACTGCCTCAGAAATAACGATGTTTTATCGCGTCCCGCCTTACACAGTAGCAAAAAATTACCGAGCGCCTTTATTTTATCGAGACCTTTTCGGAAATAGACGCTCGGAAAGTTGTCATTACCGACGATGTGGGATTTGTCTTTCAAGATGAATTACTCGCACGTGTACGGGAGGCTGCTCGGCAGTGGTAACAAAACCAGTTGTTACGTACCATAATTAGTTTGAGAGCAGTGGTGGCCCTGTGATAACGGCCAAGACTTACTAGTTGTAGGTCGTGAGTTCGTACCCAGGCAGGCTCTTTTCTTTGTGTTAAAATTTCATCACCACTGCTCTCAAAACGGTTAAGGAAAACATCGTAAGAAAACCGGCATTCGGAACCAAAACTTCAAAGACATGTGACATCTGCGGCTGAATATGTAATCAGCCTATAATGTCTTCTAGGACACAGGCCTCCTCTCGGTAAGAGAGAGTGGGCTGTAATCTACGTCGCGGGCCCAGTGCGGGTTGGTAGATGTCACATGTCTTCGAATTTATGGTTCTAGGATATGCCATTTCCTCAAGATGTTTTCCTTCATCGCTTTGATGAAATAATTTACACAAAGTAAAGCGTATGTCTGGGTTCGAACCTACGAACGTAAAGACTCGTGAGTCGCAGCAGTTACCACTGGGCTACCACTGCTCCAAAAAACCAGTATATGCTGACTTCTTATTCTATAGAAGCTTCGTACCTACAATAGGCCAGTTCAAGGTCAAAGTGCTACCGCTGACGTGGTGCCTGCTCTATAGGTACAGCCCAATCGTATATAGAAACTGCAGCCCGCTTGTTGTATCAATTCCTCACCTTGGACACTCGATCGCTTTCCATTGAAGTGAGTTGGCCTGTCATTATGTAGCCGAAAATCGACCGGAGAGCTCCATGTGTAACTATGGGATATTAAATTCAATAGCCGAAGTAAGCTTGTACCCGTTTTAACTTATTTTGTTTTAGTTCTCTAAGCCGGGTAATGAAAGGTAAAGGAGCGACTAATTAGTAATGATCCTCCTTAAGAGATAGGGACCAATTGAGGAAAACGACTCAATGTGGCTCTTCTACTGTATACCGTTTACTTTTGACCTGTTTTTTGCTGTTAAGCTGTTTTTATCATTTTATTCCTTTCATCGCATTATGTTTTTGTGCCTGAAAGTAAAGTGCCCATCAGACGCGTCTGTTAATTAATCGCGGTTTGCTGCTAGAAGCCTTTGACCACACTATTAATGTTGGATATTTTCATACTTTATTTGTTAAACTGGCTGCTTATACCTACTGTAATTTGTAAATAACCTTGTATACCGATTTCCTTTGCCTATTACGAGTAACAAACAAGAAAAATAATTACCTTGTAAACAATTTGTTGAGAAACTATACAATTTGTTTTTACTACTTTTTCAATATTTGTGACTACCTAGTCGGATCATTTTATCTACTTAAATATTTCGACAGATTTTAAGTATAATCTACCAATTTGATTGGATAACCGGCCCTCGTTGACTGTCGATTGTTTTCGCCTTTTTACGACTGGTCAAAGATCTGCGCCATCAATATGTAAAAACAGAAATATTTTTTTCGACATAACAAAGAATGTATTATAATGGAGTACCTTTGTACTCAATACTAATGTCTGTATCCATTTTACTGAGTGTACATAAATAATAAAATAAATAAATAAAATATTTATCAGTATTTTTATTAGATTATATATTTCTAAAAATTGATTGATTTGAAAAAATACAATAGCTACATTATTTGAAATGTTAGTTTATATAGATGTAAATACCTATATTATAGCTACATAATTTTCATTGTATAATGGACTGTTTCAGCTGGATATTGACGTAGTTAACTCAACTATGTATGTATTAACTAACTATGTAACTATCTATGTATGTATTTAAAATTTATGGCTTGGTACATTTTGGAATAATTGGATCCTACTTTGATCAAATTAGTAATCCAGTAATTTCAACCATATATTGCTCACAAAGGACTACAGCCAGGAAAATTAATTGTTTCCTAAATTGATTACTTATTTAAATTGCCTGAGGTCGTATTATGAAGTATTAATATTACGATTCCAGTCCTTAAAAGAGATGGTGCTATCGGTCATGTACAGCTCCATCTTTCACTCACACTAGAATCATGATAGTATTAAAACGCCATAATAAGGCACCTGATCTTTCTAATGACAATTGTATGATATGGGTATTAACAATGCAAACTTACATAGTGTGTCGATTTGATAAACTATTCGTTTTCCCTGGTTGTAGGTACCGTTCTACGATAAGTAACGTTCAACAGAAAATCTATCGTCTATGCGGGCCCTTAACGACTAATTACTAAGAGTTACTTACCCATATTTGTAGTTTCACACGTTTGTCGTGGCGGAACACGGTCTTCACCTTGAAGTCGATTCCCACGGTGGAAACGAAGGCTGAAGTGAACGAGTCGTCGGCGTAACGGAACAAGAAGCTGAAATTGTAAGCGAAGGCATGAGTCATAGATAGGTTGTAAAGGTTATTCAAGGCTTAGGTTTTAATTGAAATTATATATTTTTTAAATTTGTTTTTGTAAATTGGTTTAAAATAACATTTTCATGTATTTTTTTTAATTAAAACTAGATGATGTCGGTTTTTTCTAGCCTACTGCTCTGAGAAGAAACATTGGAACAAACTCGGAGGTCAATATCTCTTTTAAAGTCTGTACAGTTACATTGTAATGGTTAGACCATAATTATGGTGATCATGTAGGTACCTACCTATGCAGGAAGAAATTACCAGCGCTACGACACTTATTTTTAAATATCGCACCATCATGTTGAGATAGGAGCCTTTTGGCCTCGTACAGGACTTACTGCTTTCTTACTTTATTTTTACATAATTTTGTTTAAATATTTTTATTATTGTGTTTAGTTTAGTTTGTGATCTTCCTGTGCGAGTCACAATAAATACGTTTTCCTTCTTATTTTCTTTATATTAGGAGTCAAGTCAATCACAGTATTTGGAAGCTTAAATTTATGTAAAATTTGAACATACAACAGAGAATACAATGGCTTTTAGATACATACACATGTAAAACTAGAAATTAACTTATAACAAGATTTTTTTTTAATATTTTCAGCCACACCCTTGTGAACTAAGCTAATAAACTAATCGACGCTACTGACAATGCAAGTCTTGCTGCTATTTAGATCCCCAACAACACGCTAAAAAGAAGTATGTCAGTGTAAAGTACTTCGGTAGATAACTATTTCTGTTCAATAGTTTAAAACAATATCGAGACAGAATTTACTTCATTTATACTCTTTTAAAAATAAAAGTAATTACTAACAAACTCATAAAAGTGACCTGAAAGTCTTTACAGTTGCGCCATATTTTAGAAACTTTCGCGTACGATAAGTACGCCCGTACTTTTCAGGAATGGCCCAACGAGTATAAAAACGTGATAGCTATAAATTGTATATATATAGGCTACGGTTAAATAATAGATGTGGAAAGAGGGATATCAAAAGAACCCTTACAACCCTCCAAGTGGCACTGATAGGGTGATACCGAGTAATGACTCCTTTATAACCGTTACATTGTTTGAAATCGCTTATTTTTAGAATATCCCATTTTAAAATTAAATGCCGAACCGACGAAGTCAAAAATAGAAACAATTATGTGTAATTTGAATACGTAAATCTGTCACTGAAGTAAATTCCTAATGGTAGGGCGGGAGCCCAGAGGGTTTTAGAGCAAGCACATGCAGGGCGAAAAGTTGATAGCTGAGTAGGTACGGCATGATGAGAGAACACCGAATATATTTTTGAAAAGTTTGAAATAACAGCCCGTGGTCCAAAAGCCGTTTATTCATTGCTTTTAAGTGTTTGACATTTCCAAACTTCTGATTGCAAAGGGTCAGCTTCAAATTCCAACAGCAATTAAAGCTACTGGGTTCGTTGATTCACAGATAAATGCAAAATTATGACCATTTTTGGGTACTTTTGTGAATCAACGCAATTTCATCATATTTGCCAAAAGGCTCGATCAATCCTTCAGAATTTTATATACATCAAGACATGTAACACTATTGCGCTGTACCACTTTTATACTCTCTGAATATCCTTAAAAAAAAATCCAAATGTGAGTTTTAAAAGCCATCAGATTCATGGGAAGCCCATAATTTCCTCATCAGGTGTGCTTATTTAAGTCATTATGGGTTAGGCGGGACACGATCATACCAAAATCAACAACTCTGAAGAGAACGTTATTTTTGGTTCATTTTTGAAATTTGATAGTGAACTCCATACACCACATACCATAATGAAACTAAAATTAAAAACAATAAAAACACAACAAACACGGTGAGTTTGAAACAATTTCCGTTAATAGGTAACTGACTTCACACATATATTATTATTAGGTAAGTGCTAAGTCAGATACATATTGCTTATCTTCCTTTATATCATTGAACACTTATTTTGTATCTGAAGGACCAACTGACCGGGTCCTACTTTGCTTAGTTATATCACATATTTTTTGTGGTCCTTTAACTAATCGTATCTACAACACCTCTGTAATGTTTCTTAGTCAACTAACACTTGGTAAAACTTGCTAGAGCAAGAAAAGCATATTTACCTAGTCTTTCCTACAGAACTGTTTCCTATGATGAGCAGCTTGAACATGTAGTCGAAGTTCTGATCCGCCGCATCCTTCTGCCATTTTGCATCTCCAGTCATCTGTGTTACAAAACATTTGTTTTATTATCAACTGTCACATCTACATTTAGATTATAGCTATAGATTTATACGGCATTAACCTCATCTTCTACTTCAACACTATTGTTATTCGAATGTTCGTGAATAGTTTCCATTATAACACAATTTAAAAACTCCTATTGTCACCACTAACACAGCCACATCGCTTTAATGCACTAAAAAATATATCACAAATGCAAAACACGATACGTTTCCCATACATAGTATTGATTAGCAAAACTCGACTTTGCTACAATAGGTACTAACACGCAAGTAAGCCCACATTAGCTTAACATCGTTCCGAGTCATCGAAAAGTCTTATCAGTAATTTCCATGAAATGCAAAATTAAACTTAATTTCGTTCACAATACCGTTTCTTTTAGGTTGGTCGTTACTATTAAATTATTCAAAGCCGGAAAACAAAAATTACTTTTAGATAATGCCACCGTATCGTCACATCCTACCGATAGGGCAATTTGAGTGTGTCCTAGACACAGACACGAAAGATATCTAAGTATAATATAGAATTGGTATACTTCATGTATTATGTAAGCAGGCCGACAATAATTACAAAAAATATATAATATAAGTATTAGCTTTATTTTGACCGTTCTACATTTTCAACTCATGGATTTCAAGTACACTAATTGGCTGACTGTGCCAATTAGCGCTGTGGGAAATCAGGACGCACTGGGATAAGCCACAAATAAAAAGAACCAGACCACAAAGTAGAATGCAGGCCACTTGACGGAGTATAGACGGTAGCTGATTAAATAAAGTTCAATTTTCAAGCTCTGCAGGAAACTCGACCGGGGTTTTTTTAGAAAATTCAACGTCCTATGAGAGTGAGAATATATATAATTCAAGGATGTTCAGCATGGTAACGTCGTTCAATGTGGTGTGAAGCTGGAATATTCAAATAAGTGTACATTCTATTCAAGACGGGCTTGGCGTCAACTGGCCTATATTGAGACGATTTCATCTACGTCTATTAACTCCCCGTTATGACATCAATAAGATGACGCGTGGGTGGTCTGTATACGCTCTTCAATTAAGGCCTTCTCATCCCAGAAAAGTCAACACAAACAAGCAAACAGGACTATTTTATTATACATAGAGACAGTAGTTTCATTCTATCTTCATAAAAAATTAGTTACATAACAGCTGTTTTATAAAACCCATAGAAAACGTAATCGCTAGGTCACCTAGTTTCTCAGATAAACCAAGAACATGTTCCAACTGACGGGAAGCGCGAGGAAAATGTAGTCAATAACAAATATCTGGAATAATCTGGAACAAATTTCCTCGAGCATACTTCAACGAGATAAATCAGATTCTACATTGAAAGTTTGCAGCAACGTGGAGTTACATACCTACATCCGTAGTATATCTGTAGGCAACCATAGATATTTTATTCACAGCTTTTACTTCGTGGTAGGAAGGCATAAATTCATGATGTGTTAATACCGTTTGTACCACTTACGGTAGTAAAATGCCGAGTATATTTTATGTCCGTTCAAAGGTACGGACGCGCCTATATTCATCGTGTGATTCCTGGCAAAAAACCCACCCTTCTTTAATTCGAGGGTGTCCCCCTCAACAGTGACTCTTCTACTAATGATGGGTTTTTTGTGAAGAGAAAGAGTATCTATCTATATCCTACTATCTACCTATAAAACATGGATCTTATGATCTACAATCCGTATGCAAATCAATATGATCATGACTATATCCCCACTGACCTTTCATAGTAGAACGGTCACGGGATACAAGAAGTATTTAAATCAATTGAAAGTTATTTAACTTATAATGAAAACAAACGTATAAAATATAAGCATATTTATAATAAACCTGGTTTTGAATAGAGCTGGGTGAAAGATGCTGCACCGGCAAGAGCATAGTTTTTAAGTGCAAAACGGCCAATAAGAAAACTCACGACACTGGTTGGTAAACTTGCAGTATATTTTAATACTTATGAAGTACGAAAACTCTAAAAGATTGTCGGATAACAAGATTAGGGTACGCCTTTTTCTTGTGTATAGATGATTTGGGTTTGTTATTCGATCTTCAGCAAGATTCTACTAATGAGGGTTACTTTAATCCTTGGCAGTTTCTTTTATCTGGAAACATCCGCTAGTTATCCTATTATATTACTTGGCTCAAGGAATGGCGCCTACAAATATCTTAATGACCTATTTTTCTTAGTGGCCGTACAAGTTGCTAGGAAAACTTAGAGGTGAAACTATTAACTACTTATTCGTTTTTATTCTGATGTAAAAATACATTATTCAAAGCTATAGTTAGTTGGTTCCTCTAGATGCATTATTCTATGTATATAACAATTGTAAATGTAAAATAATCAATCTGCCTAGCGTTTTCCCATTTATGTGAGGGTCGGCTTCGAACCTAACCAGATGCACCTGTATACCAGTATTTTACATGGAGTGACTGCCTATCTGACCTGCACAACCCAGTTAATAGGTAAAACGATAGGTGGGGTACCTATCGTTTTACCTATTAACTGGGTTGTCATCATCTGCCGAGCCTTTTCCCAACTATGTTGGGGTCGGCTTCCAGTCTAACCGGACGCAGCTGAATTCCAGTATTTTACATGGAGCGACTGCCTATCTGACCTCCATAACCCAGTTACTGGGTAATACGATACCCCTCGGTAAGATTGGTTATCAGACTTTTTGGGCTTCTGAATACCCGGAACGTCTGTCAAAGATCTATGAATGACAGCCAGAACCAACGGCTTAACGTGCTCTCCGAGGCACAGAGGGTTCTTGATATGTAATGAGTGGTCACCCATCCACGAACCGACTGCAGCAAGCGTAGCTTAACCTTCGATCGACCCTTGTGGCGATTATTATTTCAGGGACAGTCGTAGATGTAACTGAATAAAAATCTTTCGGAGCTGGAAATAAAAAGCCTTGGGGTCTAAAAATTGGTATATGGGTATTCAATTTGATCAATCTACTTCGTTAGAGGATCCGAACAAAATATGAGTCTTATTCGTTTGCAAGATGAGAATAACAGAACATAAATTATGCCACAGATATAAAATAAATTTCGTTTACTCTGTACTAAGTCGTAGTCTTATAAGATGTAAACGCCTACGTGCTTGTTTGCCTGAAGGTACTCCCTGGGGATGACTGCTTTCAAGAGAACATCAATCTTGTGGCGTGTATTTACCTTTTTTATGTATACATACGAGTATATTAATTGATTTGTTACAATACATTTATAGATATCTGTAGAACTGTAGACACAATAGATTTAAATTATTTAAAACGAAGGTCTTACCTGTTCTCGTGAAACACGACAATGCAATAGCAGTAATCAATAAAATACATAAAACCAATGACACTGGTATAGATTGATGGATGATAACAATGAAAAGTATAACAAATATTAATACACACCTTTTATCAGTCTTCGTATATCAACCCGAGTGAGGGACGTCAGGGGCGCCTATCACTATTATTTTTTATCGGTCGAACGACTCCAAACTACTTCACAGGGACACGTCGGTGTAGCTATCTCTCTTTACATTCACACCACGCAACAACAGCGGGTGCAACTTATACTTTTATCGATTTTTCTCCGCTGTTTTCCAGGCTATGCAACACTCGGTTATCTTTCTAAAACAATATGAACAAACACCCTCAACCACGGTCCCACCAGGTTTGTCGATTTGAAACATACAAAATCGATAATTCGGTAATGTTATTTCGTAACTCACAGTGAGTTTAATCGTCGACACTATCGTGAACTGAACGTGTGTTCCTCCTTCGGTATCATTAACTTTATAACTGTGCGTTTAGAAGTCCTTTTTTCTACTCAATTGTTTAAAAAAGTAACCCCTAATATAGGGATGTGCTGTGTTTCGCGCTCACAGCTGTTACGAACTCCCTCGTCTATTGAAATGGGAATGGGATGGAAAGCCAAGATGGCGGGCAGTTGCGCGCGCACTCTGCCCGCGCAGCCTGTCAAAACTCTACACACAAACAAATCTGTCTCTATTGCCCACGAATCTGAAATATGAATTACAATTTAATATACTTATACAATACGGGGCGTTTATGATTATCTTGATGAGATAAAAAACTTTTTGCCTCCTTGTTTTCAAGTTTAATTGAATTTGAGAGATCTTGGGAACTTCTTCTGAAATTAATCAAAAGGCGGAGGAGGTAGCACTCTAGAACGTTGCTTGTATTTCGCGTTACAAATACAAGCAAAACCGTTGTAGGTACTTATTTTATATAACTACAACGCTGTCCACGCGATGTTCCCAAGCTATTTTTGGATCACAAGCCTCCCAGTCTTGACAGTTATTCGATTTATCTCCACTTTTCTCATAAGTTTGTGTAAGAGACGCGTACATGGATACTTTTTAGTCGTATTTACATATTTTGTACGGCGAGTAATATTTCATTATTCGTTGAACATTGTATTGCAATGTAATTTTGCAAATACTGTAAGAGATGCTATAAAAATATAAACGAATCATATGCAAGGCTTGGGATTGAATATTCTGTCGAAGAACCCTTGTTAGGAGCCTTGACCCCTGTGTGACCCAATTACCTACATCGTGGGTCATACATTGATCATGCACTCTCGGTATCTGGTTGCTTAGTAAATCTTTAAACATAGGTAACTTCACACTTTTCGTGTGCGGTCCCGTAAAGTGTTGTTTACAAAGTTCATATTACGTACAACTTTGGAAGTTTAAGAAAAAGTTTAGAAAAAAGCAGAACAAACTGCCTTCTTGAAAAGTAAACCTTTTCACTGATGTAGGTACCCACAGTAAAGACTAGGACAAAAATAATGTCGATCCATTGCAAAGCCATGTTACTTGTATCATCATCTCATCATCTGCATAGCCTTTTCCCAACTAAGTTGGGGTCGGCTTCCAGTCTAACCGGAGGCAGCTGAATACCAGTATTTTACATGGAGCGACTGCCTATCTGACCTCCACAACCCAGTTACTGGGTAATACGAAACCCTTTGGTAGGTAAGACTGGTTGTCAGACTTTCGGGCTTCTGACGATCCGTCACGACTGTCAAAGATCCTTGAATGATAGCCGGGACCAACGGCTTAACGTGCTTTCCGAGCTAATGCCTTTCCAAGCCATGTTATTTGTAATATACATAGGTAGCTAAAACACAATTACAGCATTAGTGATCCTCACGACTGTAGTAAAAATTATCTGTAATATTATATATACTTAATAGTTAAAAGCTTTCCTTAAAAGCCAAATGTGACTATGATCATATTCTTACTACATTACTTCGACCCATGGAACATCAATTTATAGTTAGCAAACTTCAATATTGTTTTTTGTAAAAAACATAAAAAAGAGTAAAAGGTATTTGCAAGGCGTTTCCAGTCACATCTACCTTGTGAACACCTTTTACTCTTTTTTCGCCTTAGCAGGACATCATCATCATCCACAGCCCACTGCTGGGCGCATAGACCTCTCTTTTCTTGCGCCAATCCCCACGCTCCTATGCCAGCCTCATCCAGGTTTTGCCCGCGATGGCAACAATGTCGTCTACCCATCTCGCCGCCAGAGTAGCGTCCAAGGACTGGAAGACGAGGAGGACGTATGACCTTATTGGTGATGTTCTTCAGAAAGGTCAGGTGCGTAGTACTCGCAACTGGCGTGCGTGTATGGCCAGTTGTATGAACGTAAACGAGGCAAAAGGAGTACGTAAGGCGATCCTTACAAAAAAAAAAAAAGGCGATCCTTACATACTCCTACTAGGCGGAAACTACAGAAACCCACCTGCTAATCGTAGCAGGTGGGTTTCTGTAGTTTCCGCCTACCCCCATGGGAAGAAGGCGTGAGATTATGTATGTATAAAAAAGAGTTTCTGACGAATTGAGAACCTGCAGTCGGGTAATAAAGGGCTTGTGGCTAAGTGAGGGGCTTGTGGCTAAGTAATAACAGCCGCACGGGTCGATCGATCAGGAGGGCAATTCTCGTAATTTTAAGAACGTTCACAGTCTGATCTCGGTCTCAATCTGTCAAAAAATACTTCTAATTTCCCTACATTTTGACAAGTTTTTGACATTTGTTTGTCGCCGAGATGAGACTGCGACTAGATTTTGAACGTTTTAAATTACGAGAATTGGCCTTCTGATTAAACTATGCTTGCCGCGGTTGGTCCGTGGATGGGTGACCATCTTAACATACCAAGACCCCTCCGTGCCTCAGAAAGCATGTTAAGCCGTTTGACAGTCGTTACGGGTCCTCAGAAGCCCGAAAATCTGACAACCAGTCTTACCAAGGGGTATCGTATTACCCAGTAATTGGCTTGTGGAGGTCAGATAGACTAGCTCCGTGTAAAATACTGGTATTCAGCTGCATCCGGTTAGACTGGAAGCCGACCCCAACATACATAGTTAGGAAAAGGCTAGGTAGATGAGTCGGGTAATAAAGGCTGAGAATACTCCAACTGTTACGGATAATTTCAATTATTAAAAAACAGAACCATTCTCTACCTACCTCGCCTCGCGTAATAAACAATAAACAAAACTGAACCAACCCTTTTCCTATTACGTCATGTGACAGTCACAGACAGCAGAGGAAATAAACCGGCAGCATCCATTTGTATGCTTATATTGTCATTATGTAACCAACAGTCCTCGATTCCTTGTCTTGTTCTACTGAGCGCTATTGGTAAACAAGCTTACATTACATGCGTAGGTACTATTACTGTTGGGCACTGATTTGAAGCGGCAGTTGTTTATTGCAGTTTTGGTAAATTGAAAATTACAATGCATGGTTATTAACAAGTTCGGAAGTAAAAACTGATCAGTAAACTAAATAAAACTGAGTCATAAACAATATTTAAATGAGTGGTTTTACTGGGTGGTGGGGGATTTTTTTTATATTTTTCTGGATTCTATTTTGTCTTGGCCTGTTACCCAATTCCGGTTTGATGTCGACAGCTGGACATCCTGTATGTAAGTAAAATGGCTGAACGGGCAGTTACGTGGCAGTCAACATATCGGAATTAGTTGGTAAGAAATCTAACTTGGATGTAGCACTCGCCGGCCAGTACAGCGGAACCGCGCACAGCTGGTTACAATTCTAACCTAAACCTAACCGGGGTGCCCTTTTTTTCCGGGGTGGAAAATCCTCATGGATGTCCGCAGCCCTGAGGCGGGCGGCGGGGTCTGTCAAACTTACTGACTAAAACCCACCCCAGTGTTCCATCTCACACCTAACCCGGGGGCCGCGGGAACGTACGATCCTTCCGCAACCCCCGACTGGTGCCGGCCCGCCACCGCGGGCCTCCTCGGGTCAGTGAGGTGTTTGACTCCCCCCGCGACGTCTAAGAGGGGCGCGCGTGGAGTGGAACACTTCACGGCGCCACCTCGGGTCCTGATGTGTGGGGAGCGACGGACGTCCCCGAGTCCGTCGCCCCTGGACCCATTTAGGGGGGCTGGAAGAGGGCGTTGTTCGCCCTCCGCCGGCGCCCGGTGCGCCTGCTGCGGGCTGGGTGAGAGGACGAGATCTCCCTATCTCTTTCCACAGCCTCCTTCTGCGAGAAGACCGTTTCGCAGAAGGCATCCACCGCGTCCCAGGACTCTTCGCTGCCGACCGACCACGCCGACTTGACCACGGCCGGCAGCGACAGGTCACTGCCTACTTCTGAGATGAGGGCACGGCGCGGCTCCTCCCAGGCGGCATACTCTGCCAGCGTATGTCGCACCGTGTCCTCCCGGCAGTCGACGCAGTGGTGACACCGGGCGTCCGGCTCCCTGTTTATGCGACACAGGTACTTCCCGAAACAACCATGCCCCGAGAGCACCTGCGTCACCCGAAACGACAGGGAGCCGAGCCTCCTCCCGAGCCAGCGCTCGAGCACCGGCCGGACCGCCTCGATGGTGACGAGGCCAGCGGTAGGGCGTGTAAGCCTGTCCCGCCATTCCGCCACCAGGACCTCGCGAAGCTGAGATCGACGCAGCTCCATGTGTCGCTGCATCGGTCGCTCGCCCCGCGCCCCCGCTTCCTCGCGCCACCGATACAATGACGCGAGTACTTTCGCCTCGAGGTTCCAGGGCGTGCCCTGGCTTAGTTACAGCGACCAATGAGGGTTTTATGAAATCACGTTCACTAGATGGCAGCACTGAGACGTCAGGTTCGGGCACCTGCTAAGTGTCAAAGCGCCTATATTTTCTTTAGTCATGACTGAATGATGAACGAATGAATAAACGAATGATGAATGTCATGATATACTTTATATTCATTGTCGTAATGGAAGACCTCTTGTGGCGTGTTGTCTCAAAGTGGCGCCAACTGGTGGCGTGAATTTTCATGAAAACCCTCATTCGACTCGCTCGTGGTTGGAACTTCCAAACTATTTAAGTACCTAAATGCCCATTTCAACATTTTTACCGGCCACTAATTCTTTACACTACTTGAGTATTTTTTGTACTGACATTGTAGGATTAAATAACCGACCAATTTTCTTTTATTACCGTTCATATTTTACAGTCACACTAATTTACCAACAGCCGAAAAATAAACTGCCCGTTAATTTTTTCAACTGATCTTAATATCCTTCATATTTTTTTAACAATGGTTGTAAAAATATTACCGTTACTGTTGTCTACTTTAACTTGAATCAGATTCGTTTTAGGTTTCTGTATCTCAAAAGGAAAAACAAAACCATAAAGGATTACTTCGTTGTCCGTCTGTCTGTCAAGACCTTGTTTCTCAAGAACTCATGGAGGGTATCAAGTTGAAATTAAAATCAATTAAGTACGTAAGTCTGCGCCAAGACCAAGTCAATTCAATGGAATCAAAAAAATATGACCATTTATGTCGCATATTTTGCTCACTCTTTGGTAAATTAAGACCTACAGGATACTTCACGTTTATACATAGAATGATGAAGTTTGTGAATTGACAGTGATGTATATTTGGGGGAAAATTTGCGCAACTACGAAGTTAAGTTTATCCGTCAATTCGGAATTGGAAATTCGTAGGCTTGTCACATGAGTAAACCCGCGGGCAGCCAGATACAGCTTTGAGTCGGAACCCAACTCGCATTTGTCTGGTTTTCAATCGACAATAACTACAACTCGATAAACGAAATCGACAATAACTTTTGTCTGAAGAATAAATATTTTGAATTGACATATTTTCTATACAAAAGCAGTCAATCCGCAATTTATATTCTTATAATAAAAGTTATCTGAATATTGAAAAATTGGCCCTTAGGAAAAGATTGATTAGATTGCAGTAACTAAAGATTAGAAAATAAATCACTTGTTTAAAAATCACATAAAATAATAGCCAGTCCTTCAGTTTGAATTATATTAAATATATTCTCAGCTGCACTCCTATTTTCGCCAAAAACGAAAGCATTAGAGTTTCATTTTTCAGGATTTTTTTAAGTTTAAAAGACTTTGAAGGCACAAACGTAAACGCTTCCGTATAAAGGAAATAATTTACCAAGAAGTCTTTGATAATGCTCCAGTGAAGAATTTGCAAATTGTTCTTTACAATCTTTCAAAGTGATTCTATTTTTGAAGATAAACTAAGCACAACTATACAAAAAGGTAAATAGAAATGGGGAAGTTTATTTTTAATACCTTTTGTCAAAGCCTCACAAATGGAGATGCATAGACTAAATCTATGTCATACCAGCTTTTGTCTGCGGCTTCGCCGATGTGATTTGGAATGTTATTACGCAATTTAAAATGTTATTAACATTACGTAATAGTCAGCCTCTGTAATACTGTAAAATGTGTTTAGTTATAGGTAATGTTTAGCGGTAAATGTATTGTTTATTGATGGAAAAGTACCTACGACATAAAATATAAAATTGTATATGGAAGCTACATCTGCCAACAAACTGCTGTGCAGTTTGGCAGAAGTCATTTTTTTTTTGTAAAACTTAGGCTGTCACCACGAATAGATGCTTTTTCATTACATGATTTATTCAAATACAAGCGGTGCCGATGATCGACGTCTGTCATCCTCTATTTCGAAAAATTATTCATTAATGCTGACATTCATTAAATAAGGAACCCTCATGCGAAATTTATTGCTTCTAGGCCAGGACTTTGCTTTTGTCTGTAAGTGAATGATCAAATAATGAATTTATCTATCATCTCCTCAAGGAGATGATAGATAAATTCCAAATACTTTTTGTTTTGATATCCCACATGATCATGGTACTAAACGTTTAGTAAATGGCGGATTTTAGTAGTCAATAAGTATGGACTTATTGACCTCTAAAATCCGCCATTTTGATTTCATAAAAACAAAACGTAGCCTATATAGATATCTCATGTATTAAAATCCATCCAGCCGTTAGCTTAGAAGGTATAAAGAATCCTACTTATAAATATACACCTATACCTACACAGGATTTGTACGCATGAAAAATAGAACCCTGTCTGCTATCACGTAGGCGGGTAAATTGTGTATGATACTGCACATACTTAGGTATTCCCCGCTTGTCTGACAGTTTCATAAACTACTAATTCGATAATCGAATTGGTTTGTATTTCCTCGCAGTAGGGTGCGAAAAGTAGAGTATTCTCCTTGGGGATAAAGGTATCTTCGTCTTGGACGAGCTTCAATTCCCCGTTGCACTTAAGGTTCTAGTCTTACCTAGAGCTGTGAGATAACTCGCTGCGGCCCGCGACATTAAGACACTGCTTTATCCCCTTAGTCCCACTTGCGCGTTTAGTCAGGTTAAATGAGCAAATCTAGACTTTGTAAACTCGGAGTTACGTTATTAACATTTTAACTATTATGACGCGTTCCGCCACTAAAAATAATACCGGGTAAGTTAACCAGACATTAGTGTTTTATGAGTTGGGAACATTGCAGTTCAATCGACGAAACATAAAATAAATGGCTCGAGAATAGGTAGGGCAGGGCCCTGATGCGTAATCCGATCAAAAAAGAATGAACTAACAATGAACGGAAATTTTATGCCCATCTCTTTTACACTTTATTGCGATACATAATACTTTCTTGTCTGAATTTCATTCATGACATTTCATTTTAATCGTAATGTATGTGGTTTCCATGGAGATTTAGTGAATTCATGAATATATTGCCTGCTGATATAGTACCGAATTTTCATTTACTCAACGTCGAACTACATAGATATGTACAATACAAAATTAGTTATCGGTGATACCTCATAACGTCAATGTATTTTGACATTACTAACAGTAACCCAGAGTTCAGCGACTTAACTCTCCCACATCGATGGGATAAATAATATTTAAAAGTTTAACTCTTGGTTTCTAAACCTCCGTGGTGGTTCACGGCCCACTCCCTCTCACAGAGAGGAGGCCTGTGTCCCAGCAGTGGGAACATTATAGGGTGACTATGTGTTACCTCTAACACTTGGTGGCGTAAGATTCCGAGTTATTTAGGATAACCCATGAACGCGTGATTCACTATAATTTAGCTGTAACAATCAAATGTTCCAATTACAAACCACGAACAAAATGAATATTAAAATTAAACATTCCAATAGTTAACCACATGAAAACCACTGAAAACCACTCAACCAGCAATAAGCTTTTACGATGTTCATCAATCAGGTGCAAAACATGTGAAAATAATTGTTTACAGCCAGTAAGCGCTATAAAATTCACATTAACACGTACGAATTTTATTGTGTTATTAATTTACAGACTTTACTGGGAAACTTGCATGCACTCTAAACATTCATGAAGATTTTATTATGGTAGATTTTCGTATATGTTATGCCATCTGTGCAAAAATTTTGGAATGACTACGTTACGAGTTACGAAAAATGTGGCTTCGTAGCGCTTCCTCGTAGCGGTCGTCTACGAAGTCACGTGAGATGAGTTGTTAGGTCCACATTCTGTTCATAGATGGCAGTGAACACAATTGTATATGAGTTGTTTATTTCTACTACTTTTATCGTTCGTAGCGTCGACTACTACGAGGTGAGTCGGCCAAGCGTATTGTGTTCGATTCTCAGGTAAAGCAAAGGGTTTTATGTACATGTTCTCGTATTTTTCTAGAGTTCCGTACCCAAAAGGTAGGCCACCTTCGGGACACTATTACTAAGTCTACGCCGCAGTGGTTTATCTATCTGTCTGTCATAGTGCTGTTTAATTTTATTCGTATTATGGAGTCAAGTAAAATTTTCGCAGAATAGTTTAATGATTATTCTTCGTCTTAGTAACCTACAGCAACGTGAGGGGACCATCGGGAGGAATTCTGGAGTAACAACACATGTGAGCAAGGTCATTATCTGGGTGACTAAACGCCTTTAAACTGCAGTGGGACATAAATATTAAAAGACTACCAGCCGGTAGGTAGTCTTTTAATATAATCTCGAAAAGAATACTCTTTATTCTAGTAATACCTAACTGGCTTCAGAGGAAGCATGACGCCAACAAAACTTTAAAGGATTCTTTTAAATTCTGGTAATTAATTCATGAATTCAGAAGAATTAGCCCGTGAAATTCAAAATTTCTTACGTTCTGTTTGTCTCTGTATGTTGATCAAAATTTATTAGGCGTCAATTATGATACAATAATTACTAAACGATAATCTTTAAAACATCAATATCGATCGAGAAGTTATATTTGCTGCAATTGGCCATTTTTTCATGAAATAGCCTGATTTGAATTTCGCGGACTACATTGAAAGAACACCTTAAAGTAATTCAACTATATCGTCCCCAAAATAGTTAATCTAACCACAAGACAAGTAAACAACTAGTAGATGTTGTTTGTGAAATTGACCTTTGAATGTCGTCAAATATATCTGGCTTTTGTCGCGTCGGTGCGAGTGCGTCGTGCGACGCGGCCGCGGAAATGTCGCGGACGAGAATAGATGGCACGTCGACAGCAGTGACGTCACGACACGACACGTCAACTCTTGCGCATACACTCAATTTTTCCAACATCTTCCTTCCGAAAATTATTTTCGAATACCACATCACTCCGCTGCAATTTAGGTGTGCTGAATTAACTCACCCATTTGAAGGCGATCATGAACTAAATTCGTTTTATGACAGGTGTTATAAAACTGAATTATTCTATTATTTTTAGTGTTACTGTTTATGAAACGGATTGAAGAGCACAGTTTTGAGCAGAATCCTACACCGATACATTTTGAACTGCTCTAGATATTTTGTCAGCTTCAGGACTTGAAGTACCTACATTGACGTAATGTTTGTAATTTTTCATGAAACTTTCTGATTAAATTTTATTGACACATCCGTGCTTCACTGCTGAAAGGTACGAAGTGATATCAGAGATTTTATAGGTAAGTTGGAACTTGGGCCTAATGTTCTTCATTTATCATCCGCTAACTTCAATCACGGAACATTGTAAGGCGTTCGTAATATAATATAATGTATGTGTAATGCTCTGAAAATGGCGTTGATTAACTCCGTGAGTCACTTTGAATGGCAGGTAAACATGTAGACATCATTGGTTGATCAATTTCACATATTTAAAATGCTTTTCGTCGTTATTAAAATTACTGATTGTTTATTTTTAATCGTTTTTTTATTTTCGTTCAGTTAATTCCTTTTGAATGAAACTGTAATAAGTACCTATTAGTTGGTAAGAATTTAAAAATAGGCAGTCATAAACACGTACGTACGTCGGTTTATCCTTGCTTCTTAATGCTTACCCTCGTAAACAAATAATATGATTGAGTATCGTTTAACTAACCTAAATTGTGTTGTAAGTATTCGTTGAATAGTCATAAAAATATGTTTAGCTTATGCAGCCGCCTTCGGTAATTTAAACAATTCTCTTTCAATGCTTTGCTCAAATTAACGAAGACACAAAATATAAAGATTTAATGTTTTAGAGTGTAGTAATTGTCTAATTTAACTAGGCTAATGAGTTGTACTACGTATTGGCGACAGAACAAAAATACGGCGACCTTTTGAAATTGCACGGAGTTTGCATGTCGGTAGTCGGTTGAGCGGAGTGCATGTCAGCCAGGGTTGTGGGCCGGGGCACACGGGAACACGGGGCACGGACACACGCGCGCTCGCAGTCCACAGACACCGCCAGTCCGTTGTCGACCAGCGCGCCCGCCGCCCGCCGCGCCCGACGCGCTCGCTCGCGCGCCACCAACCCATGGACTACGATCGACCAAGCGAACTCACACTTTATTTTATCATCACCTCCTTAGCACCCCCCGAAACCCACGCTA
This sequence comes from Apamea monoglypha, assembly GCA_911387795.2. Taxonomy (NCBI): domain Eukaryota; kingdom Metazoa; phylum Arthropoda; class Insecta; order Lepidoptera; family Noctuidae; genus Apamea; species Apamea monoglypha. The sequence goes on from OU426918.1 coordinate 12,320,360, forward strand.
CAACCATCGAACGAATCCTACGAGCTTAAAATGACAATGAAAAGTCTTGTCGAAAAACTTTTGTCGACTTTCCAAAACTCTTAGTGATCGTCATTACCCGCTAAAAACCCGCTTCAAAGTTGTTTTATTATTCAAAAATGCTTCTCAGAGTAAAATTATATCGGAACCTATTTATACACAAGAAACGACTGAAATTTTCTGATTGCAACCTTTGAAAAGTTTACACACGGTTTACGAACTATTTACACTGTTTTACAAATAGTTTTGGACATTATTTTTATCCTTCGTAAAACTACCCCTAGAACATTAAGCAACTATGACCAAAGACATTTAAATAAACATAATATTAGTGTGCGTTTTGAATTTCTTAATTAGAAGTGTTGAAAGACAAACAATTAAGTGTGTTATCAATAGATTAGTTTTACTGTAAGACTAATTAGTGGGTGTGTTAGTGTATTTTGTAAAATATAATCATCGTATCCTACAATTATTCATAATTAAATTGGTAAGTATTTTACAGAACCTTAAATAGACCTAAGTACACACTAGACTGAAACCATCAAGAAATTTTTACATAAAAAATATCAACCATTTCGCGATCAGGTATTCAATTCAAGCAAAGCAACTAAACTGCATGAAGTGCAGTCAAACAAGTGGCTGATACTCCATTCAAATTAAACTTTTAATTACAGGGCACTGGCATTGCATACACTGTTCAAAATGAACGTAACACTACTCTTACCTACTCGAACATATTCTACGGAAGTTAAAACTTTACAATTGTTTCTTAAAATAAAGTTGTTTTCGGGTGAGTGCCAGTAACTACCTGCTATTTTTTTAATAATGAGGACACGTACAAACTGTTCGAAACTGAAAGAAAAACTGGGTCAAACAGATTTATTCAAAAGTCATTTTGACAATGTTTTTGAATATTAGTAAAGAGAATTATGTGTTGGAACCAAGCGTGGTACAGACGCCAGCACATAAAGCTACTACAATCTGTCAAATTTCTTTAATAGATTATCAACTTTATCGCTAAAGCATTAAGGTTCAAGATTGATTGGGAAAATTTGACAGTTTCGGGTAGCTTGACCTGCTGGCGTCTGTACATAACACGTAAGTAGGTGGTTTATACAGTGATCATAATACCTATCTAGTCGGCTTGTGCCAAGTCCAATGACATCGTGGGATATTTATAAAATAATTTTATAATGCCAAACGCCTTCTGTGGCTTTAAAACAGTAAGTGGTACATTAATTTACGTGATTTCTTTCAACTTAATGTTTTCTCCTATAAAAGCATAATATGGCGCCGATTCCCTTGTTCACAAACTAAACTAAATTTAAGTTCAGTGCATCTTTTTCTTTCTATTTCATTAAGAAAAGGACAGAAGATACATATTAGTTTAGTCCTGTCAAATTAGTCAGCGCCTGACGTAAATTGACGTATTTTTAGTAGCCATGTTTTTAATCACGTCTAATTTGTCTATGGAGTATCTGAATTTGACAGGATTAAACTAATTTTTATCTTCTGTCCTTTTCTAAAATAAATAGAAAGAAAAATATGCACTGAACTTAAATTTAGTTTAGTTTGTGAACAAGGGAATCGGCGCCATTGTTCATTAAACCAGACTTAACTAAAACCTCCGTGGCTATTTCATTAAAATATATTGAAAACTGAAATGTAGAGACCTTCGGATCTTTTTCATGTTTTCGTATCCATTACGAAAATTACAAATATTTCAATCGGCAGTAATAGCTATGTCCTCTATTAAATCCGCGAACCGATGAATTCAGCGATTTTTATAAATAAATCCGCGACAACAGGCTGAATTGACAACAATAGCCAACTAGTCGGGTAGTTTAGACATCAGGACAACTAACATGAATGCTTTACGGGTATTCAAATTAAATGTCTCGTAACACTAAAATAACAATAGGTAGGTATACCTATTTTGCGTATACAGTCCGTTAATTTACTTCTGACAGCAGTAACCTAGCAGGAACCTTATTGTACCTCATGACAGTAAAGATCATAGTGAGTTTGACAGACCTGTCAGTGGCAGCAAACGAACGGCAACCTTATTGAAATGAGAGTAAAGATCACTGTAACGTTGACAGTGATGCAATATCAGAGGTAATACAACTGTGAAAGGGCTGTACCTATGTGCTATTAGGTCTATGCTGCCTTTTAAATTGTTAGCTGCAAAAGTCATCTAAATGGTTAGAAATTAACATACAAATAAATGTGTTTTAAATTAGTTGTCCACCACGTCGTGTGTTCTTGTTGTTCTAGGTAAATATCAAACTTATTTTTCTTCAGATTTCAAAAATCCTGTTGTTTTTAATGTATTTGTAGGTGCTGTGATGTATTGTGAAGACCAATACAGGGACCATTTCGGTTAACTGTGTATAGGGTTTTTGATAGGGTTTCAGCAAAGGGTTAAAAAAACCCTTACGATATGTGTTACACTGCTGTAAATAGCTTATCTTATATGACCCGGTTACCCCTTCAACCCAATCATACATCATGAGCGGGTAGGCAAATCCCTTCAAATCAAAAAGTTGTTGCATAGAGGTTACCCTTATTCGATAAACGAGTTATGAAGCAATTCAAAAACCTTTATACTATCAACAGATTAATAAACCATGGTATAAATAAGGGCTTTGAATGGGTTCGGAAGAATCCGTTTATTAGATATGGGTTTCCTTGAAAGGGTTTTTAAGGATTTCAATGGGTTAGCCGTTCAATGGCTTACCCGAATGAAAAAGTTAATAAAATTCAAAGTGTTAGGCGTCATAATTGGGTTAAAGCTTCATTGCCTTACAAGATGTTACATTCTCGATAAGGGTAACCGAAAGAACGGCTTAACTCTCAACCGGGGTTGTTCGCTCCCTAGAGTAATACTTAACACCCAATAAATTCGAGCCCAATGCCTTCAACCAAAATGGCTGAAATACAAAAACTTTTCTGTTAATGCAATATTTAATAATCTAAACCCGAATCAGTCAAAAATACGAATTACCATTCAACCTAACTTCTACAGTCGAAACTTATCTATATTTTACGTAAATATGCGATTTCATGACTGAAACTTTTCGAAATTCGTTAGAGACCGAAAGCCGAAATAATGTCTAACTTTTATGTCATTTATTTTTGTTTACTATGAAATTAATAAATATACTGTAAATACGTCATGTGACTTAGATTTTATTATAAGTCATTTATTTTACTTAGAGTTGATTTTTCCATCGCCAGATAACTTTTATTCGAGGAATAAAATTGATGATTGACAGTTTTTGTATGAAACAATTGTCAAAATTTCAAAATTATTCCTCGAATAAAGTTATCAGATAAGAGTTTACTGACAGTTTTTTTATGAAATACATACATAATCAGTATATAACGTTCCCACTGCTGAGACACAGACCTCCTCTCTGTGAGAGGGTGTAACTGTCAAAATTTCAAAATTATTCCTCGAATAACATTATCAGATGATTGAAAAATCAGCCCTTATTTATAATATTTCAAGTTACTTAGATATTTTAAAGGTATCCAGAAAAGATATGGTTTCAATTTTTCAGAAAAACCAATCAATCCAGGTTTCAATTTTCAGTATACCCAAAGCTTCAGGATGATTGATGAACCACTTCTGCCAAAGATAGAACAGTTGCGGAACTGAGTAATATGAAGCATAAAAAATATTTAATTTTTTTTAGTCTTTAAAGAAACATAATTTATGATGTCTTTATTTTAAAACTCAATCTAGACCGAAATACTCGTACATATGAATTAGACATAAATCTATATCTACACAAATAAATAAAATTGAACTGTCTTTTTGTAGTGTCAAAATAACAGCTTTCTCCTAAATGCCAATGAAAGTATGTAGGTACGGTACTTATCACATTTTTTATTTTTTTTATTTTTTGTGTCTGTCTGTATGTTTGTTCCGGCTATTCTCCAAAACGGCTGGATCAGTTTTGACAGGACTTTCACTGGCAGATATCTAATGTTATAAGGAGTAACTTAGGCTACTCTTATATTTTAGGAACGGGCACAGCTTACTAGCTGTCCCGTTTAGATTAGTTATTATTATGTACTCATAATAACTAATTTTCCTGCAAACGTGTTATTTATGTTTAGGTACAAAACTGAACAATTCTAAAAAACAATGTTCCAATTAGACGTTCTCGGATAGCGAGCGAGTAATGAGCCTCATTTCTTTCGCGAACCTTTACATTGTTTGAAAAAGGACAATTTCCATGGGCGTACAAAAAACAAAAACATTTTGTTGAAAATGCTTCAAATAATAGCACAAAGTTGTTTATTAATGTTGTTTTAGGAGCACAATCCATGAAAGACAAGCTATAATAATTTTGTGTAATCCTGTTTTTTGAGGACTTGCACAAATTGCTTTTCTCCCGTTTTAAAATTACGCTGACATCAGCAATCTTAATATGCAATATATTCAAATTAGGCTGCACCTGCATTAGAAGCAGCACTTTTCGAACGTCAAAATTACATAAGACAGTCCCTCAAAACGCCCACCCTTCACCACTTCTTAGTGCTTTCGCTAGGAAGAAGAAGTGGCTCTACAAACTCCCCAGCAGCACAGCTGTCTGTTCAATTAGAAAAACTCGCTTCTATACAATAGTACCTAGGTATGCAAAGTAATTAACATTACGACACACGGAACATTAAATTAAATTATTTGCCATGTCAGCTAGCCACGCCAATATACCAATAAATATATGAAAACTATGCTCGAAAGAAAATACCTAAAAATATAACACCATTTTTGTAATGTTTCAATACAATTCAACTTCATCACTGGAAATTCTCAATGCAGTCTTCAATAAAAAAGTGTTTCTACTTCTTATGAGAATCATGAAACAAATTCAAAGTTCTGAAAAAAGTCGGCGATCCTGAAATTAAAAAATGCCGATGCATTCCATGAACTTCTTCGATAAATCCTTTAACTGGGTCGTCTGCGGAATGCATTTAGTATAACTGACGCTTTACAGAACAGGATAAAGGACTTTATTTATTTCTTAAAGTGCATTTATATATCCTGCTTGTGTGCCGATACCTTAATGTACCTGAGTCCAGCCCAGTGCATGGGCACTCAGCTTGACCGAGCAGCGCTTTCCTACGTGGCTAATATTTTTATTATGGAATATTAAGTCATTCTTATTTAAATCGTATATAACTACGAGAGAATATTTTCTAAGTTACGAAGTTATACACAAACAAATTCCGTCTATTATTTTTGCACGAATAAAATATTGCACCATAAACATTTCTATCCTCTCCCATGACGGTCGTAAAGACGCATGAGGGATTGTGAGGGATTGTATTGAAAACATCCTCCTTAAATTTTATAAAAAGTTTCTATACAGCATGTATCAGAAAGGTGTGGTCGTATTTAAGGGTCATACATGATCTCACCAATTAAATGTACATTTCCTTTATTTGACTCCTATGTTTGTTTTCCAACTATAGGGACTCAGAATGAGCTACCGCTAAGACCGACCAATCAGGCACGGTTCAATTTTACGGAGAAAAAATCGGATATATTGCGAACCCTGTCGGTAGGTGCAGGTTTGTTAACAATTTGCCGGTTTGACATGGTACAGTTCGAATTTATCGACAGTTTACAATTTTGCGAGATAGATTATAAACTAACGGCGGGGTATATCACGGCCTGTAGGCACGTCATTCAGAAGTAACGAAGCGTGCACTTGTTTTAGAATGCAAAACCAATACCTTTTAGTTATGCGGAACTTGGCAATAGGCCGGCCAGCGTTATTTAAAGTGCTGTCACACATAGCAGTATCCTAAATAAACACACAATCAAACTATCATTGTACATTCGCGTCGGTATCTAATCTTGCAACACAAGTGTTTGGGTCGATACATTTGAACATCGAACTAATTCCAGAAATAACCAAAATAGAGATTAACCCGAGTTTCCGTTTGACACATCTGCTCTATATTTTGGGATCTATGAATGGACTTTTACCGCAGTTCAATTTGGTCTGTTTAAAATTTATAAGTTAGCTCGCTTTGGAAAATGTCTAGAGTCTAGACTGCTATTTTTACCATGAGAGTCTGTATAGGAATTATACTAGTCTGGAAATGGAAGAGAAACAAGATGAGAGTTTTATGCAACCGCGCCAGTTGAAAAGCTAACTGAGATAAATGGATTATTTTTATAGAGGGCTTGTAATGTTTGACCAGTCTAAAGTCATTAAAAATGTCTTCAGTTTTATACATACTTATATTGAGAGAAAGTGCTTTCCCCAGTGGATGTGAAGATCAGACGGCAATATCTCTGACTTTAACCAGAAAGTCGTTATATCGTATATAAGGAAACTAATCGGACCTATTCCAAAGGGACGTATGTTGAAAATGGTTTAATAAAGAAGATGGTGCTCATGTGCGGTTGTTTATTTAGAGTAAGTAGATTGTAGAGGTATCTTAGTGAAGCTTTGATTGCTTTCCGCGCGGTGGCAAGGAATGGAGACGTTTTACATGTTAGATATTGGTAACGAACATAAAATCTCATTCTTTAAGAAATCTGATTGTAACATTGCAACAATATAAGTTACAAGACTTAACAGTAGCACATAGTAAATAACAATAAATTCATTATTCTAGCTTTTTCACCCCAGTGTGATGCAGGGTGCGGTTTGCGGTTAAATGTGGGTGGCGGTCTTTTCTCACTTATTAAAATGAACCATTTTAAATCCGCGGTTGTTGTGGTGGGTGGCTGGATTTTATGCCCTTAGTGGTAGAGACTATGTCAGTAATAAAATGAATTGTTGGGCAGTATTATTAAAATAGAGCTTAAAATAATATTCTGCACGAGTGATGATAAGCCCACCCCGTTATCACATTGCTGACAGGCTAAAGTTTTAACCACGCTAAATTATATTCCTATTTATTTCATACCAGACTTAGTAACCCAAGCAGAAAAATCGGAATTAGTAGTAAAATTTAGGGTTCAGGAAACTGTCCTTTTAGGGCTGATTTTTTCAACGCCAGATAATTTTATCGGAGGAATAATTTTGAATTTTTGACAGTTCCTCCATAAAAAAAAACTGTTAGACGTCAATTTCATTCCATGAATAAAAATTATCTGTCGATGAAAAATCAGCCCCAAAAGGACGGTTTCCTAAACCCTATTGTAAAGCATCCTGCATTCGAACAGAGCCGTCATCTACCCCCCCCGGTCGCGATGGGGAGTGGAACCGGCGAGAGATGTCGTGCGGTGTCCCGCGCGACTGTCGCAACCCAGCGCTGGGCACGCCGCGATAGCGGCGATAAGACCCCTCTTTGAGGAGTGGCTAGAGAGGCGTCACGGCGCCCTCACCTACCGCATGACGCAGGTCCTCACCGGACACGGAAGTTTCGGGAGGTTCCTGCACATCATTAGGCGGGAGGAAACGCCCGGGTGTCACCATTGCCAGGATCGCGCAGAGGACACGGTGGAGCACACGGTGGAGGTCTGCCCCGCTTGGGCGGAGCACCGCCGTTTCCTCGTAAAGGCGATCGGCAGCGGCGGCGGCCTCTCGCGCCCGGCCCTGGTGCAAGCCATGGTCCGGAGCGAGAGGGAGTGGGAGGCAGTCGCCTCCTTCTGCGAAGCAGTCATGCTAGCGAAGGAGGTGGCGGGACGGATGAGGGAGAGAGCCTCCCGTCCCAGCCGCCGCGGGAGACGCTCCGGGCGTCGGGAGCCGCGCGACGACCCCCGGCCACCGTAGGCGCGGGCCTGCGGGCGGAGAGCAATGGGTAGCTCACCGCCCGATCAGGACCAGGCCCGTGCCGGACGGCGCGTAAGTGTTCCACGCGCGCCTCAAAGAGACGTCAGCATAATTTGAGGGGCCCCTTAGGGCCGAAGCCTGCCGGGTCAGCGGGATTGTCCGAAAGGGTTACCGCTACCCCGGAACATAAAGGGCGAAGGCTACCCATGTTCCTTACATGGGTAGGTTTTAGTCAGTAAGATTCTGACACTCCCTTCCGCTCCATCCAGAGCGGGAAGGGTCATTTGATCCCACCAGAAAAAAAAAGCATCCTGCACTCAAAAATTGAACAGCGAAAAAGTTGACTGCCCAAATAAAACACAAAAGCATCAACAAGGTCGAACGTGAAAAACTCCATTTCGAAAACGTCAGGATATCCTGCTTGTAGGTAGTTATACGTTTATAGGTTCCTCCAGGGTGTTAATTGCATTGTGTTTAGTGCTCAATCAATCGTTTGTGAAAGCAGGCAAAGTCAGGTGGTGCTCCTTAGAGTAGTTCCCAGAGCTCTCGACGTTGGAATGCATTATTAACGTGTAGGATTTGTCTCTGTTTTCCTTCAGGACTTTAAAGTTTGGTCGCAAGGTAACTTTGTGGAGCTATCCTGTTGCCTCGTATGTAGGTTAGCATGTTCTAAAATAATATATGAACAATTTCGTGTTATTTTACTGCGAAATGCATATAAATAGAGCTGTTACTTTAAGTTCTTATAACAAGCTATGTGGAATAACTTAGTAGAAGGTTTAAATAGTATTATCTGAAAGTTGGTATGAAATTTTCAGATACATAATACGATTCTGAAATTGATACTCTAAGTTGTATGATATAAACTGCTTTATTAAATGACCGTATTCTTTTAATTCTACCAAAATAGGTAAGTTTTCTTAGGTACTCCCACGGTTGTAACTGCTCTATATTAGATCTCATCCTCGCGCGTTCGTGTTTATAAAGATAGACGAAGTGATACCCGAGGCGAATATTTTTTTTGACATATCTTACTCTTATCTTAATAGCTGTTTAGAGGCATGAGGAACATAGAAAAGGGAGGATCCTCCGACCAGACGGGTGTTGTGTCTGGCGGGCAATAATAAAATAATAATAATATAATAATAATAATATCTTTATTTCCCAAAACTACAGATAGAAAAAATTTACATAAAACAATTTGGATACTGCAGAAATCTGTACACAAAAAATTAATCTCTGTCTCTTAAACTAGGGTATCCTGTATCTTAAGAGACAGTGATTCGCAAAGAGGTTCTAATCGGTATTATGCATGAGTGGACTGTGTCAATTTACCTTCAGAAGGGAATAAAAAAAAAAAAAGAAAAGAAAGAGAAGAAAAGTTAGCTTACGTTACTGGTTTTACCTTTTTTGTGAGAGTATGTGAGAGTGTGAGGATGTGGGTAAGTGGGTAAATGAAATTAAATGAATGTGATTATTGGTGTGTAGGTCTGTGTGAGTGGGGATAAGTAGGTAATGTGGTGTTGATGTGTAAGTGAGTAGGGGAGTTGTATATGCGAGTGTATATGATTGCGATGAAAGAAGTATTCGTGCAAGCATGAGGATGAGTGTGTGCTTATTATTTTTAGTATTAGGCGATGAAGGTCAATAAAGTCTCCGTTGCAGCATAGTCCTGTTTAAGTAGCCATTCTGTCACTTTTAATCTTAGGTTGTGTTTGTTGAGGTCTAAGATATTCAGTTTTATATGAATCTTTTTGTAGATATAAGCGCTAATTACATAAAACTGATGCTTTGCGAACGTGGTCCTGTGTTGGGTGCCTGAGGGAAGGTTTGTGCGCTTTTTTGGGTTGGACGGGGGAAGACTACAGTGTTTTCTAAGAACAGATTGAAGCACAAAGAGCTGACGGACTGTAAGAACCTTGCAGTTGCAATTGCCCAACGATTGATGTTGGAAAATTGTATCTATGCTAATTGCGCGGTAAACTCTGCTTGCGAGATGCAGGATTTGCGTGACGTCGGTATGACGCGTTGTTCGCATGTGGCGTTGTAGATACCGCTACAGCTGTTATTATGAATAATTTATATGATAACCTAGTTTGATACAAAAGAGTATCGAAGTGATACTCTTTTGTTTCCAAGTCACAATATCAATTACAGTTACAAGCTAAAGTTACAAAATATAAAAGATGAGATCTTCAAAAGTTTTCATTTTAACAAAATTATTTAATTTCATTGTAATTTGATCCATCTTCGATACAATTACATAGAAATGTTTTGAAATCAGATACTGAAAGTTTCAGTTCAATTAAACTTTATAACAGAGTCTTAACGTTAATGTACACCCGTAGCAGGGTTCATAATACAATATTGTAGTTTGTAGTTGTGAATAAATATTCCTTGTTAAGAAGTGAGAAACATGATGTTTCTTTCTGTTTGAATTGATAAACTATAACAAGTTTCTCTGTGCAGTGAAGTATAATTTTTGTATCAATTGGTAGCAAGCGCAACTAAGACCCTTTTCACACTTACCGGCTTCCGCTTTGGCGATGGGATTAGTCTGAAAGCTTTCACAGGCATATAGCTTTTACAGGTATATAGCTTTCATTCGGTGCTGACTGTTTGGCAGCCAGAGTGTATGTAAAGGGGTTTACTTGGACGTAAATTAAGTGAACTGTAACTAAAATTGGGGCTGATTTACTTGGTCTGTAATAATCAAGTCCAGGTATTTCATAATTTTAAAAAACACTCTCGATAAAATCGTTTATAAAAGTGGAGCTTCCGTCTGAAAATAAATAATTAAACATGATGAGCGGCCAGTGGTTTGGAAATATTGTCCGGTAAAATGTTAACGCTTTCCACGAGACAAAAAATCGCCCATGCGATATATCAATAATAACGTTTCCGGTTTTCCATGGGGAAAGATGTAAAGTTTTTCTTATTTATAGCCAAAAATATTTACAATTGGAAAATAGCCATTTTTCAAGAATTATGTACTAACAGACGAAGAATGAGGTGTATGAGCACCTTTGGGTCAAATGCTACTTACACCGTGCATGAAGTCTAATTTTCCGACTGCGTACGGCCAAAAATAGAGGCCCATGCAAATGGCGTTGTTTTAAAAAACGCGCTACAAACGCAAGTACCTAGTGTTGCTTTTTCAAGTGAGAAAACGCGTCGTCGGTCATCGTACAAACGACGCGTTGCATGGAACGCGCGTATATGATACGACATGTGCATTGACTTTAGAATGAAAATGACTGTGCGAAATGTTGATGCTGAGGCTGTTAGATTTGTGACAAAACGAATGTTTATGAAAACTGCTTTACTTTTCCTATTGCGAAGTCCTTCAGACCGTATTTCAGCTATGGCAGTCAATCTCAACGGAGACTAGGCTTCGGCGCGGGGATATTATAGTACACCAATGTGTGATTGCGCATGTACTTACCGTGTGCAATACAGGTACAATGTTTGCACCAGATGGGAGTAATATGTTTATCGCGTCATCACCCAAGACTTGTCGTGTCATAGCTGTCTCATATATTTCCGTAAAGATCTTAAAATGTTACACACACGCGGATTGCATCATGTGTGCTCATAATATTTCGTCTTATGAGTGTTGTAGATCCGACCCTCGCGCTAGGCTGTGATAACAATGCGTAATGACAAACGGAGTAGGGAAAATACGATTTTCTTGCTTTTTCTCGTTTGTTTAAAGAGTAATATTTAGCTTATTGATCAGCTTAAGTATTTCAGACTAGCAATTGGAGCAGTAGTGGCGCAGTGGTAATGGCCGTGACTTAGTTGTAGGTCGTAGGTTCGGACCCAGACAGGCGCTTTACTTTGTGTAAATTATTTCATCACCACTGCTCTCAAAATGATGAAGGAACATCGTGAAGAAACCAGTATGTATTAAACCCAAAAATTCGAAGCCATGTGACATCCACCCACCCGCACTGGGCCTGCGTGGTGGATTACGGCCCGTTCCCTCTTACTAAGAGGAGGCCTGTGTCCCAGCAGTGGGAAACAATATAGGCTGGCTTGTGCTGGCTATGCTAAACAAAACACCAAAATTAGGTGTTTGTTTCTCGTGGTCTTTTGACTATACTAGCTGCGCCCCGCGGTTTTATTCCACCAGTGTGAGCCATTTTCAAAAAAAAATATCTAAATCCGTTCAGTAGTTTTTGCGTGAAAGAGTAACAAACATCTATCCATCCATCCATCCATATATCCATCCATACAAACTTTCACGTTTATAATATTAGTAGGATTATTCTATTTTTTACCTTATATCCGCACAAAGCTATTAAACCTAAATCAGTTATCTGTAATGCACTCTATGTTCAGTTCCTATTACGTATTAATGAACATTTTGAAATTTCAAAATGAATTTGCCCAGTAGAACTCCACTGAAAATTCATTTTGAAATTCCAATTATTTGCTACTGCAAATACCTCAAAGGATGGGAAATAAATTAATACCTTCCTGGGATTAATTTCCAGTCTATGAGGTATTTTCTACTCCATAATATTTCGCTCACAAAACATTGTAATTTGCACGTGTTCATTTTAGCCAAGTATGTGCGTGCAATCTGCTTTTCTGGTTGTACCAAAAACTAACTTATTATAAACATCGACCACAATTAAAGGGTTCCTTCATAATATTTGTTGAAGCAGAACCTTGCCATAGCAATTAGTGTTAAAATAATAAGTAACATAATTGTATACCGCTATTAAAACACGGTATAAGTTCAACATCTAATTGAATTTGTCCTAATCGATAGCTGTACAAACAGGTAGTCTATTCGATTAACTATAGTCACGAAATGTCTACCGTTCAACCAGTAATTATAATAGAATTAGGTTGGTTGAAAAGTTACATATTGGTAATTGATTGACCGGGCTATTTGTACCAAGTATTAATTATATCAGGTCGTTCGCAGACCACCCTTGCGGTCCTCGGTGATAAATAGTGGTCGTAGATCAAAATATATGACAAAAGTTTTGCGGTAATATGCTTAGTGCGTTACAGTATTTTCTTGTGAGCTATACGAAATTAGGTGAATAGATAACCGACATAGAGAGAAAAGTTGGTTAAAGACCTTTTTTTTGTTTTCCTATACTTGTTGTCCCACCGCTGGCCAAAGGCCTCCCCCAAATTCTTCCTCTTTTCCCGCGCCACCTCGAACCAGTCCTCACGGTACGCGTCCAGGTCATCTCGCCATCTCTTTCTGGGTCGGCGTCGGCGGTGCCGTCCATCTTCAGGCACCCATTGTGTGGAACCTTTTGCCCAACGGTCATCGTGCATGCGGCTGATGTGACCCGCCCAGCCCCATTTGAGCGAAAAGGCTAAGGACTTACCTACCTATTATAGACCATCACTCGTCGGGGACCTATATAATGGTCCTTTGCTAGAAGACACGCACAATATGTGCTTTGATAAATCAGATAAGAACGATGTAGCTACTTAGTTAATATTATATTAACATAACATCACACCTGTTTTCTCCAAAAGGTTGGGAAGAAGTGTACCAAGTAGGTACACCTCTTCCCAATCTTCCCAAGTCACCAACACCCACCTTTCACCACTTATGTTTACGTCCCATTTAATAGAGGGCTAGGTACTTAAATATTGTCCTTATAAAAAAGAGCTCATTATAGTGTCATCATCATTCTCCTGCCCTTATCCCAATTTATTTGGGGTCGGTGCAACTTGTCTTTTTCTTCCATACTTCTCTATTAGTCGTCATCTCGGTAGTCACCCCCTTTCTAACCATATCATCATTCACACATTCCATCCATCGTTTCATTGGTCTTCCCTTACTCTTATACCCATCGACATTCATACTCAAAACTCTCCTCACGACATTTTCCTCATTTCTCCGTAACACATGCCCATACCATGACAACCGATTTCCACACAACTTTTCAGTTATCGGTGCCACTTTCAGACTTCCTCTTATGTACTCATTTCTTATTCTATCCATTCGTGTAACACCACACATCCCTCTTAGCATTCACATCTCAGCTGCATGCAATTGCCTTTCATTCATCCCTTTTGTGGCCCAACATTCTGATCCATACAAGACAGCAGGTCTAATCATGGTTTTATATATCTTAACCTTAAGTTTAAGTTTAGTGTGTGAGAGAAAATAATACCTATTGAACATACACGTACGGCTCTTCATGGCTTTATGTGGATTTGAGAACGCACGTATTTCCTGATAGCTCAACGCGTACTGAACTAAATATTGCATGTGTCGCCGAAACATGCTCACATGAAGAACGTAGGGTTGCACCGTACATGCTCCCAAGTGGGAAGATGAATGTGAAATGAAAATATGAATATTAACACGGTGATTTCACTTGCTCCTTATGTTATATTTAGAGTCTCTAGTTGAACTCTGTTTTACGAGTTGTAGGCACTATATACTCGTCTAACTTCTGCACTTTGCTCCCCTCACAACTATCGTAGATGTCCATGGAACTAAGATACCGTCTTCTGCAATTAAAGTTGTTTTCACTTTAAGGTATAGTAGTTTTGTTTTGGATGTCGTTTTTTCTTTTTGTAAGAAAAGATTATTTTTCACTTTTTAGATATCTACTATAATTGTTAAAAAAAAGTGATGAGATATAAAGTTTAAATCTATGTAGCACATACTAATGAAGGTGTTACTAAGACTCTTTAGTGAGTGATTGCGTAATAGTTTAACGTGAACAGAGTTTGTATACACTTTTATTAGATGCTTTTGGAATAGAACAGAGGTAACAATAGTGATGCGAGGGCACCGATTACGCGCATTAACAGTGCAAACACTTAGTGTCAAGTCACAAAGAAGTGAGAAATGAAGTGCTAATGTGCAAGTAATCGTTTGAACGACATCTGCTGAAGGGGTTCCTTCTATTTGGCAGAATCTTGATACTCCGATTTTTATTTGGCATAACTCACATGGCATTATCTTATTTAATCGAATATTTTTAAGGCATAAAAATTATTTAGCATAACTTTTGTTTGGCAGAATATTTACGTGTCCGAATTTACAATGGCATACTTTTATCTTGGCAGAATTTTGTTTCGCATAATTACCATTGCCATAATTAATATTATGCATAATTTTGTTTAGCATAACATTTATTTAGAGATACGATTATTTGGTATGGGTGCATATTTGAACATCAAAAATTAAAATAGATGTATCTTGTAAAAATTAGTGTTCAAAACATCAAAAACTTATAATATATGGAATAAAACTGATAATTTAAATAAAGTAAATTTATGCTGTCGAATGGTTAGATAACCTACGTGCAATGTATTTAAAATCGAATGGTCTGCAAAAGTGACATAGAATGTTCTAAATATAGCATGTATTGGTAGCATTTTCAATATTAAATTAAATTTGTGTCATAAAAAGTCAATACGTTGTGCTGCAAAATTTTGTGACAGAAACGAATCGCTGCGAAACCGACTTTAGGCAGTCTTGTCTGCCCTACCCCTAGAGTGTAATTTAAACCCGCGTAGGCGCGGAGGGGTAGGGCGGCCCGCGAGCTGAGGAGCAGGCAGCACGCTCACCACCGCAGCTTCGGCTTGCTGGCCGGCTTCGCCGGCCAGCCTCGGTCGCGGTGGCGGGCCTTCAAACCATCTGTGACGATAAGCTCGCGTGGCGCCGCCCAAACCCCGCAGCGCCGGAGCCGTGACAGAAACAATGCTTGCTGCATGTTGCATGCCTGCTTGTATGCTGCATGCCTGCTGCATGTTGCATGCCTGCTTGCATGCTGCATGCATGCTGCATGTTGCATGCCTGCTTGCATGCTACATGCATGCTGCATGCATGCTTTCTTTGCGAAAAAAATCAGTTCTGCCTTTTAATGACTATCGATATAAAATGTATGCCAAAGACGATTCTGACTGTGAATTTTCTGCGATATGATGGTTCTGCTTTTTAATTATTATGGATATAAACATTATGCCTAAAGATGATTCTGACTAACAAAATTATGAGTTTTGAATGTATGACAACTGAGTGTATGCGAAATGATTTTCTGCGAAATGAAGTTTATGCTATCCGTTGTTATGCAAAACAATATTATGACGTAAAAAGTTCTGCTATAAAAGGTAGACCCCTGCTGAAGCACTGACATCGGCAGCGGAAATGTGACGCGTGACGCAATTCCAGCGATCGTTCATAGATAGACGTTTCTTTGATGGGCATTATACCTTCATCACAATTTCGGAATGATTCGATGGGCACGATGGTTGTCGTCTTTTTTCCCTTACTACTCCATGCATAAAAGAAATGACTTTAGATGACTTAACATATCAGCAACATGGTGACTTTTCAGATGGACTTACACGAACTACATCAATGGGTATTCAATGTACCTACTACGGAACATAGTATGGCGTTAAATCGATAGATAGATAGTTAGTGATTGTGGTCCTAACGTACCCTGATTTGAATAATTCCGCTTCCGTGTTACACCTTGTATAATAGTATTATTTTTGCTTTTCTTTTCTTAAGGAAATTTGAGGCCAATTCTAACTCAAGGAGTTGTATTGCTGATTCTAATGATTACAATTCTGTAAAGTCATATTTGTTACGGTCACGAATCATATTTTAATCAACATACAACCTGCCACTAACCTGCAAATTGCAAAAAACGTAAGAAAATTTGGATTTCGCCTAAACATGGTATTTTTTCCTTTTGAAAAGTTTCACCATTCACAACTACTGGACTCATAAAAATATCCCGACTTACCAACAGCATATTACAGTCACAAAAATGCAACAAACTAACTTTTATTCTTATTAATACTATAGTAAGATTGTATTTGCCAACGCCATACTTACCTCATGTCGTAAACGAGATCATAAGCCGTAGGATCAGCCGCATCGCCTCGCCTCCTAATATCTACGATCACTAATCCTCAACGTTATTATAGCAACACCTATATGACCGTTTGTTGTGATATGCTACGTGCAAACTGCATATTATTATGTAGTAGCTAGCTATGTTCTAATAATATTATGAGCTTGCAAGTGCAGGCAGTAGCTAATGCCTTTCTGTGGTTCACGTTTTGGATGATGAAATGGAGCACGCAGAGAACATGTCCTCAACTAAGGACCATATGTATACAAATGTATAAAATTGTAGTGTATGTTTGTAATGTCAAAATAACAGCTTTTTACTAAATTATATGAAAGTATATACGCGAACGAAACCGCGGACACAGCTAGTTTCTAATATTTTGAAGTCTCTTCTCGACAGGTTTTAATTTTGGAATAAGCAGTACCTACCTCTTTTAATTTCCTTGGTAAACTAGCAAGAATGATCGCATTAGTAGCTTTGAACGAAGCCGGATATTAAAGAGC
Organism: Apamea monoglypha; assembly: GCA_911387795.2. NCBI lineage: Eukaryota > Metazoa > Arthropoda > Insecta > Lepidoptera > Noctuidae > Apamea > Apamea monoglypha. The sequence continues at coordinate 12,337,493 of OU426918.1, forward strand.
CATTCCATACCAACTTCAGTGAATTCCCTCATCTACGAAGCGTTTTATAACACTAGCCGCTAGGATCAACATGATGAACTAATGAGTTGATCCGTATTAGCGACTTGGAGGCGTAAAAATGTCATCAAAGCTTAGACACGGCACTAATTCAACCTCAACCTCATAAAATGGGATGAAATAATTTTATCCTATCGTTGTTCGCTCTCCGTAAACTTTTATTTAAACCCTTTTTAGAAAATATTCGTATAACTTGGAGCGGCATTATTTTGTGCTAAGATACTTTTGCTGATAGGTATGATATGAGTTGATTAAATTGATTCCATTAATATTTCCACTTGACTTGCTATCTTTCTCAGATTTTCCTTAGATTCACTCGCAAGAGAAGAGACTGTTGAGATAAAGTGTTATTTTTAAACGTTTAGGGTAAGATTGATTCTGGATATTGAATCCGAACGTTACGTGAATAAATTAGAATAACATTTTCTTTGTAGTTCTTAGTTAGAGTGAATCCATTTATCAGCTAAACGAAACGTTTGACGTGAATTGTTGTAATAAAAATACAGAGAAAACTCGTGCAGCGAAGCTCAAATAAGCGGACGGAAGGTCGCAAATAGAATGGTTAGATCTAAAAATCCGAGAGATTTTCACTTGTTATTTTAATGTAATCCTGGTGTCAATCCAGAAGACAGACAATCATCTGGCGCTTAAAGATTTTAAAGGTCGTCACTTGAGGAAACCGCTGTGCGGCCAAGAGAACGTCACGAACAGCTGAGCATCAAGCCCGGCCGCAGGTGGGCCGGTACACTTATATTTAGCCAATGAGTCGTTGTGCGTTCATTGTCACCAACACGAGCCAAGGCCCAACTCCAAATTGTTGGCCCATCCGACACGCCACACACTAAATTAGCGTTACATAATTTTGGCATTAAGCGTCATGATAATTGTTTTTCTTTTTTTTTTCGGGCGAAGAAAGTGTTCGGAATTTTGTCGACGTAATAATCCTGTGATTTACAGGTGCAGTAATATTGTAAGTTATTTTACAGTTTTAATCGACATTGTTGCACTGCGACTATGATGGCTGGGTAATAAAATGATCCATAATAAAAACCATAATATGTTTGTATGCAATATCAATTAATTATTGCAACGGGCTCTGTGCGAGCAAGTTTATAATGAATAATAAAAACCACATAAAATATAAGCTATTAAAATATGTGTCACACCTGAACTTAATGATTTAATAAATTGACACACAAAAAACTTAAATCCATATGATCCTTGATTAAACAAGGTGTTTTCTTTGTTAATAGATACTATCTTAAAAAGTTCTTGAGCACATCAAGAGTGTGTCGGGACTTTTACAAAAAAAAAAAAAAATTATGAGTTCAATTCAATTTAACGAAGCTGGTTTCTTCATGTCGCATTGCCGAAAAGTCACGATGTTATAATATGTCCCGTGAAATGTAAAAATCTCTAGTTTGCTCATCTTTTTGTACTTCTGAGAAGCTATAATTAGCCGAGTGCGTAAAGTTGCCTATATTTACTGAACTTTTGTTAGTCACAGCATCATATAATTTTTCATGCTATTAACTTTTACGGCGGCCTGTGGCTAATGTCTTTTTTACGGAAATGATTAGCATAATACGATATGATACGACGAAATACAGTAGGATAGAAATACTAAAAAGTAACAAGAACGTCTCGTTTACTTGATCGACTTAACGGAGTAAGTACCTTCCTACTTTTGAACAGGAAGCTGTCGGAAGCTTTGTTAAGAAACACCGCCAACGATCCATCACAAATTAGCGAAAATTGGCTGTACGTGATTGAAGTTTCTAAAAGCGTGAGTGGATTGAAACGTGACGTATGTAACACAACTCACACACAACAAAAAAGGCATTTAAGCGAACGTCCACACGGCGCGTTGCGTCGTCGCAACGCAAATATTTTGACGCATAGCCGGCCACACAGGCGCTGCGTCGTCGCAGCGTTACTACGACGCAGTCTTAACGTTCGGTCGACGCAGCGGTGACGCACAGTTGCGGCAAGCATTTTTGTAAAAACATCGCAGTCAGTCTATAGGAAAGCATGGATCGGAAAAGACGTCTAGCATTGCTCCTATTACTACGTCACCGCCGAAATCGACGCAAAATCACATTTCATCATTTCTTCAATGGTACTCATTTTACCCTGCAAATAAAACTGAATACAAAAGTACGTAGGTAAAAAATGAAATGAGCTTGCGTGTATCCTCCCTATCAACGCACAAGCAACTGAGCGCTGCCTCTCCGTCGCCGCAATGAGTACACCCCCTCCCGCTTCGTCTCGGGGGCTGCTGTCCGTCATGTGTGCGTTGCGACGACGCAGCGCGCCGTGTGAACACCTTGGTTTTTTGTATGTAAAACAACGCAACGGCAGTGCTGCGTCGACGCAACGCTGACGCAACGCGCCGTGTGGACTCGCTCTAAAGGAAGAATCGTTGAGTCTAACAAAACACCATCGCAAAAATACGCCCTCGATTTTATGGTCTCAAGATGATTTTTTTTCTGGATACCATAAAATCGAGGGCGGTTTTTGTTTGTTTTCTAATTCTTTTATCATCTTCTATGTTTATCTATACTACTTAGGGCGAATTTCACCAAACTTTTATACCTAGAGTAAGTCTTATCCATATTATTATTATTTTTTGGGGGGGATATCATCAGATGTCTTCACCCGCTCTGGGCCGGGCGGGAGGGCGTGTCAGACTTTTACTGACCAAAACCCACCCGTGTTCCTTCAGTTGCCTGTGCCAGGGGCCACGGTATCTCTTTCGAACAACCCGCGGCCCTGGCAGGCATCGGCCCTAGCGAACCCCGTCATTTGGTGCTGACATCTCTTTGAGGTGCGCGTGGAACACAACGCGCCGTCGACCCGGGCCTGGTCCTTACCGGGCGGTGAGCTACCCAATAAGTCATATCCTTGAGTAAAATTTGGATTTTTGACGGTTTTCCATACTAGAACTGGCAGACGTCAATTTTATTCCAGCCATAAAAGATATGACTTTGGTAAAATCAGTCCTTATTATTAATAAAAGTCGTTTTTCGTGTCTGTCTGTGTGACCGCGTTGTTCTTCTAAACTGCGCAACGGATTTTGATGCGGTTTCCACAATTATTTAGAGAATTTATTCCGAGAGGTTATGTGTATTAAACCATTCATATCAAATTTATTTATAATAAAGATACTATGATGTTTTGTCCGTTTGTAAATGTTTTGTCAGTTTGTAAAAACAGTGTGAAGCTGGGGGGCTGTTACTACACATAATGATGAATGCCCGACATCGTTATATGTCTCTGCAACACTGTGGTCTTTACAACTTGGCGGTATTAACACGAAGTGTTTATAGACTTCGTTTATAAACAAGCAGCCTGCGAGTCTGTTTACAATCTTCCCGTCCATAAATTGGTCATCAATGTAGTTCTTGGCACTACAAAGTCCATAATCCATAATATATGATAATTAGATTAACGTATGCTCAGTCATATTGCATCTCGTTTTTCCATGATAATATTCTCTAGACAATCTGTAATTTTAACATAACCTAGCATAATATGCACGCCTTTTTCTCTTGAAGGGGTAGCCAGCGGGGATGCACCAACATTTGGTCAGTTATTTTATGTATACCATGTTATAGGGAACGAAACTTTTGTGACAGCTAATAGATTTTTGATAGAAAACCTAATTATTCCTTCACACCTAGGCCTATAGATCCACTCATACTCACCAGTCACAGCAATGAACGCTAAAGCATTCTGGTACTCATAGTTCCAATATATAAAGTTTATGTTTCGGAAAATGAAGAAAATTTTCATCGTCTTTATACTTGGGTCCGACCGCAATAGCGCTGAGTTCCGCAAAGCGGCGTCAATGCAATCAAGGAGAGTCTAATATACAAGCTAAATCAATCAAAGTCGTCTCCAGTAAGAGCGGTTTAAATCACAGTCCACTATAAACTTAAGTGGCACAGGCTAGCGTAGTAGTCTTGCTAGTTTGTAAATGATAGACTGGGTCTAGTTCTCATAGTAGTAGTCACAACATAAGCAATCGAACTTAGCTACATTTATAAATCTGTGTGAAGTACCTAAATACCAAACAATCACTTAACAGAGGAGGCCTATTCAAATTCAAAAACTTTATTTCGAGCAAAGACTAATATAGGGTTAGTAACATTGTCCTTACAACTAAGCGTTACTAGTGTAGTGTTAGTATCAGCTCTGGAACAAGGCTGCCAATGATGATGGTGATAAATAAAGTACCTAAAAGTGGATTAACTATGTCAAGAGATACGAAAGCAGCGTCTACTAATAACCACATATATAGGTACTGCTATCACCAAACCGTTTATCTCGCGTGGTGATCATTGTTAAGAGAGGCTAGAAGGGTCATCTTTCAGTCAAGTTAGCCATGTTTGGCCAAATCGGTCATAACATGAAGTCAATCTGTTTATTTCAATTAAAAAACCTATTTAACTTATATTTAGGAACCGTGAGTTCATTGTCTGTCAAGTTATTTCGGTCAGCAGCCGATAATTAGGTAGGTAATTGGACGATATAAAAGTTTTACACGATGTTTTGCACGTGACGATAGTCTCTTTGCTCAATTATTTCTAGATCAATTAGAAGTTATGCGACACTTTCATTTACATTAAGTTTGTCTAATAAGTAATTTTATTGATCAAACATTAAAAGCTCCCACAGATAGGAGCGACGCGCCAGCGCGATGTGAATGTAGTAATATAATTACTATGAAAACTTCATGGAGATTGTTCAACCAGAACTGCGACGCATCGTCGTATCGCGCTTATCTGTGGGAGTCTTAACGAATACTTGGAGGCTGTAGCACAGAACATAAATAATAGTACAAGTAGCTATAGGCAGTCTTGTAGGTAGTTCTAATTCAATAACAAGAACTTTGGAACTTTGTTTTTGTCTGCTCAAATATAGCTTTGCTATTTTCGATACGGTACTGATTAATTTCTTTATATCGTTTACGAATCTTTAGATGTATTTTGCAAGTTAGGTGGTAGTAATTGTTATGATTATTACGTTTTCTTTTATATATTTAATTCCCACCTTGTCTTTATTTGTATAGGTTTGGTTTCATTTACACGTGGTACGTGCCCGAACTATTTTTATTATTGTGACTTCTCATAATTTCATAATTTTCTGAAAATTATCAATATAGAGTACACTGGTTACAGCCCACCTATTTTTATTATTGTGACTTCTCATAATTTCAACATTATCTGAGAATTGTCAATATACAGCATGTATCAAAAAGTTGTGGTCCTATTTAAGGGTTTCCTAGTGTGTGTGGGTGACCAGCAAACTGAACAACTTTCTTCATGGGAAAAAATATCATCGCGAAAAAAAAAACAACTGTCTCAAACATTAGGGACGATTATGTATTGAAGTTTTGTCTGGGACTGTTGATAATTTTTAACCCTTAAATGAATAACTTTTTAGTTGGTTCATTTTCAATAACGTACACCCTGGACTTTTAGGATATTTGGTTTGAAAAATCGTAACTTCCAGTTTTCTGAATACAGTATTACGCATTAAAAAGTGCATAAGTGTAAAGGAACAGCAGTTTTGACTAGCCAAAACTCAAAGCTATTTAAGATTTTCAAAACAATAAAGGTGAATGAGCTAATAAAACAGTCGTACCTGCCTGTTCATACAAACTTCCCTCGTAATTAAGTTCGTAACAAAACAGTAACGAGGTGTCGAGATCGTTTGAGATAATTCATAACTTCAGGTGAATGGGAATGCCGCAACAATCGGTCATTACTGAAAGTTATTGCAGCACGTAATGTTGCCAGCCGTAAATAAAGTCATTTAATACAAACAATGCGACCAATCTACTGAATTGGATCGATAGCCTTTGATAATAGGTATGTAAATTATAAACGTTTTTGCAAATTGAAATGTAACAATGGAGTTTGTCGGTTGGGTGGGGCACGATGCACTATAATGGCATGAATCAACTTGAACTCCTGCTGCAAATAGGTACCTCCTTTTTTTGTGTTTTCGAGGGAAACCTTTAAAAGGCGCCCGGTTTTTCTTATGTTTTTATAAACATATTTAATAAGTAAGTAAATAAATATACGAAATATTAGCAATATTCATACAATTTTTTTTTATTTTTTTTTTAATCTATTGAGGATCTCCAACAAAGGATACACATATACAATATAAGTTTACAATAATAAAAAAGGTTCTTTACGTGAGCTCCTTCAATTCCACCGCATGCACATATAACTAGGTGTAAACAGATAAAAGTAGAGAATATAAATTATGAATGGTGAATAGATACAAATTATAAAATTAGAAGAAAAAAATAATAACATATCTAGATTGAGCATTCATATTACAAATGATGTAGGCAGGATAAAAATAAAAATTGAGAAAAAACATTGAAAAGCCATTCCCACATAGGTAGTGGGTGCATTTCACCTTTTCGACCTGTCATTTTCATTCAAAACAAGTAAAAATTAACATTAAGGTGCTTAACATATTCCTTCCTTGACGGTACCTACTCAAATAAAAATTCTACAAGCGTATTACTAGAAATAAGCTGGTTGGAAGAGTCTAACAAGATTAAAAGGCAGATAGCAGTCAACGAGCGAACCGAACATAAATCAGATCTGCTGACGTAGCTTACCTACACCATGTTCAAGTTTTCCATTTTTTACGTTAAACCAACCGAATTTGTCAAATAATATAGTAATCTTTCCATTTTAGCCAGAACCCTCTAGATTTCTTTCTTTGATTTTTTCCTTTCTTTTCTCACTAATTCACAAAGAAATTATTTTATTACTGCAATTCTATCGTTTGGAAACAAGGTCAAAAAGTTAAATTGTCTATTAAAGTAATTACAAGAAGTATCCTCTAAAAGGCTGAAAGAATCAATTAAAATTACTGAGTCTTCAGTTAACAAGGAAATTAAAAAGCTATTCTTTCCAACTTTAGTTGGAGACGACAATCAATGCCTTTTAAAAATCACTGGTTTATTCAGCGTTAGTGAGCTTTGTAGCTAGATTTCTTATTCACAGAAGACGAGAATATAAGCTGTTGGTCGGAACTCAATCAGTTAATGATTGAGCTTCGATCAACAGCTGAGAAGAGTTACGTTGGGCAGCTGGATAAAGAGCTTGATTCAGAAAGCGGTACTTCTGAACACCACCGGCTCGTATGTTAGGAGGTTCCTCTCTCTGGACCGGACGGTGCTGCTTAGACCCTGTTCTCGATACCGGTGGGCTATCCTACTATAATATTATATGTAAATGTGAAAATTTGTTTGGATGGATGGATGGTTGTTTGTTACTCTTTCACGCAAAAACTACTGAACGGATTTGGATGAAATTTGGCACATAGATACTAGTAGTTTATATCCAGGATTAACACATGGATATACTTTTTATCCCGATATTCCCACGGGATAGAAACTTATACGAGTGAAACCGCAAAGCGCTGCTAGTAGTTTATATAGGATCGATTACCTACTCATCAATTTTCATAAAATATGCACTCAGAGCATATTATTATGATAGCGTTAAATAGGCCTGGTTATATACTCAATCATCATTACGTTCTGGTTAAAGCTTATTAACGAATAGTGCACTTTCCGGTAAACCACTTACGTCAATACGTATGTATTTTCATAACATTCTGGCCAATGATTAAATTGGTATAATAATGTACACCTCGGCTGACGTAGTTTCCACACCCGTGATATTTTGATTTTAATGACACTATTTTGCGACAAAAGCAGACAAATATTTTTCCTTTTCATGAAAGCTTCGCTTCTCAAAGTATAACTTTGTATCTACAGCTCCTTCAGCAACAGCATCACGTAACAACATGTCAGCGTTTTCACAAATATTTCTGTAAAGTGAAAAATGCAATATTTTTAGTAAGCGGGAGTAGAGCGCGATCTCGCAAAGATCTCGTGATATGGACGCATCTCCTCATGTCCTCGATTCGCAAGTAATATTATTAAATTTAGAGGGTTCGTTTAGTGTTCCACAGCACGCGATGCCCTCGTTTTAAACCCGATCCTCAGCTTAAGTGCCACTGTTTACATTTTTAGACACTTGTTTAGACTTCGCTAAATGTAAGGAGAATTAAGGCTTACCGTTGTTATTTGTGTGTGTTTAAATACTCGTGAACAAAGTTCCCTTTCAGCGGTAAATAAACACTTTGGAATCTCGGCTTTCGCAATGTTGTCGTGGTTTGAAGATTTACGGAAGCACTTTTTGAGAAACAAGCGGGACACATTGTTACATACAATTTGTTGTATGGAACAAGGTGGCTTTTTAACAAAAATGTACTCTGTGCTTTAATTAAACACAAGCTTAATTCACACTTGTGCACATTTTGGCTGAAACTGTCTATCATATAAACTTAAACTCATCTTCAACTTCATCTCATTAATCACAATTAAACTAATCCGTAATTAGTTTAATTGTGATTAATGAGATAAAGTAGTGAGTGAAAGCACTCTTGAATTGTCAAGGGGTCAGTCAGTCAGAAAGATGAAACTTGTTGCCCATTCCAAAGCGCAGTAGGTTCCTATGGAGAAGAACGGGCAAGAAACTCCATGGACACTATTTTAAATCAAAATATTGCTTAATTATACATGTGAGAACGATGTAGAAAGACGTGCACGTAAAAAGCGACTCCATGGTTACGCCTTACGCTTACGCTTTGCGCTTTAGTGTAGTAAAAGATGGTCTACCTCGTCATTTTGTCGCGGTGAACATTTCAGAAGCAGCAGTGTAACGGCCGCGACTTACGAGTCGTAAGTCGCGGCCAATTTCCTTAAAGAAAAGCGCTTGTCGGGGTTTGACCCCGACAAGCGCTTTACTTTGTGTAAATTATATCATCACTACGGCTCTCAAAACGGTGAAAAAATTATCGTGAGGAAAATGGGCTATGTGACATCTCCCAACTCGCACTGGGCCCATGTGGTGGATTACGGCCCAGTCTCACGGAGAGAAGGCCTGTGTGTTAGCATTGCGAACTTTATAGGCTGATTATGAACAGATGAATAAGAATAGTACAGACGCCACCAGGTCAACCTACCTGAAACTGTCAAATTTTCCCAATCAACCTTGAATCTTAATGCTTTAACGTTATAGTTGAAAATCTATTAAAGAAATTTGACAGATTGTAGTAGCTTGATGTGCAGTAACGTGACCTACCTATCTATAGTTTACCTTGTGAAATAATATCGGTGTATAAAAACAGTAGGTAAGTGAAAAAGTTTGCAAGAGGAATTAAAATAAAAACAAGCTCTTTTAATGCGTTTAGTGGCTGCAAGTCGGAAAGTTAAAAAGTCACTAAATGCTTCACATCTGTCTGCCGGCTCGGCGCAAGTTTACGGCCGCTATAAAATATTTTATTGTTCAACGTGTGCTGTTCTTATATTGCCTTCTAATGGCGAATGTGTTATTTACTTCACAAGTCATATAATCTAAGCTTTTATCAAGCAAGGTTCGTTTGCACTTAGCAGTTTTACAGCTACGAGTATGTTTGGAGGTACATATTACGTATTTAAATTACAAAAATTATTTTTATATACCTCTTCATCATCATCTACCTAGCCTTTCTCCAACTATGTTGTATTATATTATATATTCAAAAAATATATTAATATTTTTAAATAGAAAGCAGAAATCTTTTTGGGTTCAAAGATCTATTTTTAATTTCGAATACGTAGGTAAGTTTTCAGTTTAAATTAAATATGAATACTCCATGAAACTGCAGCGTGTTTCAAAGGCTTCTATGTGCTTAATAAAAACTAGTCTGAGAACTAACACAACACAAGTTCTAAATTGCTCTCTCATTTCTAAGGTTGTTTTATTTCACAACAAATAATTATATTCCACAAACATACCTTATTATTTTTACATTGCAATATACAATTTGAATATTCACTGCGTTTCATAAAACACATTTTAATGTTTTATTTTCAGAACTCAAAAAAGTAGAACCATATTGTTTTTAGTTACAGCCAATTAACAAGAGAAGGAAAATAAAAACCTCTTAGAAATAGGTACAGCATGAAGGTTTTGTGTAGGTGTAGCTACTACAAATAAAACATTATTTTGACCTTAAAATATGAGGCTAATAAATCTGGCTAGAGTAACGGAATCTTTGTCAACAATGGCGTGAACGGTATCGTTCGCACTTACTTTGCACCATTATCGTTTAAATATCGTTGTGTTTCGTATATTTTGGCTTTAATTAATGTTTTGGTTTGCTTTCCTAGTTTGTTTACAATAGTATTTTAATACGTTACTACTTGAAGATGCTCGAATTACGAGCATTTGGCAAACACCAGAAGCTATTACATGAATAGAGCAATCAAATGATTTGCTGCAAAAATAAACACTAATCACTCAAAGATATACCCACCCAAGTAGCACTACCTCTGGGTCCACAGGTAAGTAATATTTGGTTATGTAATTTGCTACAAAAAAACTTGAAATGAAAATGTAAAAACCCCTTGTTGAGGAAACTTCTACCCTCGCCACGTGTTTTCTTATTCTTGTATTCAGGAAAAAGGGCTAAAGTAAACCTTCCGTGTCGAACACGCTGACTACCTTTTCGTAATTTCTTATTAATGAGTAGTACGCGTGCCGTGGAATTATTAATACGGGACGCATGCGGGCCGGACCGGCGACGCGCGAACGTGCCGCCCGCCCGCCAACGGTTCACGCCTGCTGGGATCACGGCACCGCCCGACCGTGTAGAAAGTCACTTGAGTATTCACACATTTCACTCAACTTTTAATGTATTCCGAATATACGAGTACCTTTAGTTGGTTTTGTTTTAGAAGTTTCAATAAGGTTCCCGTGTTCAAAGGTAGACGGTCAATTGTTTTCACAGTCCCTTTGTTTGGCTATCGGCAAGTGAATACAACCAAAACTTGCTTTTTCATAATAAGGCGCCATAAATCTAAAGTGCCCAAAACGTTTTCTTTAAACTCGGCCGCGCGACATTTTTTAAAAGGACTTTGACCCAATAAGCGAGGAACATAATTACCTATTCAAAGCTTCTAAAGCAATTTAAAATTTTGTTTCAGCTGTGTTTAACTTTGTTATTTTTGTAAATTGATGTTCGTAGCAAAGTTTTATAGACAGGTTACATCAAAATATCAAACAGGATGACATATTTTTCGGTACGCTGTGTGCGATCGACTTGCTCTTGGCACGTTTTTGCCTGCTCATAAAACATCAAAGTTCTCGATAAATGAGTTTCATATTGTAATTAATAGATGGACGGGTGTTAATTAAATTGCTCATGCATAAACATATCCTGCACGCGGGTAATTTTTGCTATAGAGTGCTTAGCGTGGCTTAGGGCACTTTATGGTGGACATGTGTACCGTTCCGTTATAATTTCATATAGACAAATATAATGCGGTTATTTCCTTTGTGTTGTGGTTCTTAACCCTTAACAACCCAGTAAGCTTTTCAAACGTAACTGACCAGAAGTGTCCAACGGACACCATATATGAAGCTTAGAGTACTTCTGGGGAAATACGAGGCGTACCATAATTATACTATAATGTGGTTTTAAACATTTATATGTATTTATTTACTTACATATAACTTTTAAAAATTATATACTTATTTATTTACAAACATTACAAATGATTTTTTTACTGAGTGTTCAGAGCCATACATTACGGTTGCATTTATCGCAGCACTGTTTAGATGTTTTGGATATTTTTGCAGGAAAAATGTGACAGCGTTTTTTTTTTGTAGCAGGTTCAGAAGATTGAGCTGCTTCTTGATTGAATCCTACTACATCTTCAATAGCTGCTAAATGATAACTTGTCAGGCCCTTCCTGTTACGTCTCCTTATGTGCGGTGTAGCTAACTCAGTTACAACTTCACGCAAAAATACTTTCCTTGGTACACACTTCTTCCGTTGGTTCCAAGTAGGATATAATTTTTTACATATAATTAGCGATGCGATGCCAACCACATCTATAATATTTTGGAAAAATGCAACAGGGCATCTGTTTGTTTTACGTCGAACTGTGTACCTACTCATGGACCATCTGATCAAGCGTGTCAACACCCCCCTTGGTGGAGTTGTAATACAAATTTATTTCAGATTTGTTCTTGCTCACATTTACTTCATTACTATGGTGCATCGTAGACAACAAAATAACAGCACGGTTCTTTTTTGGTACATAAGACACCAACGTCATATTTTTTGAAAAACCGAAGACTTTTGATTCCACGTCACGGTTTCTGTGAGGTTGAAAATTTGAAGGAATACAAATTTTATTTTTTCTCATTGTTCCAACTATTGTAAGTCCATTTTCAGCCAAGGTTTTAGCAACTTCAATGCTCGTACAATAATTGTCGAAAGTAATGTTTCTGTTTGTTCGAAAATATGGTTCACATAACTGGTTGACAACATTGTACGCCAAATGTTCCGCTCTGTTACTTCCTTCTTTTCCAAGATATATTATGGTATGCCATATAGTGGGTAGCTAGTTTTGCTGTTATAATTCTGAGTAGAATGTAAACAAACAGTCTACCTTCATACTCGAGTGCAACAAAGAGTTTCCTAATGTGTAATCGGACACTTGTGGGTCGATAAGTTACTATTTTAGTTTATTGTTAATAAATGCTATACGATTCATGTTATAAACATTATTATTAGAGATTTAGAATCTTGAAACCTTGCAGATAGAATAGACAAAGTGGTTTTTCGTAGAAATAAATACTTAACTTTTTATGAGTATATGAACAAAAAATTGTGTCCGCGAGACACTTGTGGGTCGATAAGTTACTATTTTAGTTTATTGTTAATAAATGCTATACGATTCATGTTATAAACATTATTATTAGAGATTTAGAATCTTGAAACCTTGCAGATAGAATAGATAAAGTGGTTTTTCGTAGGAATAAATACTTAACTTTTTATGAGTAAATGAACAAAAAATTGTGTCTGCGAGACACTTGTGGGTTGTTAAGGGTTAATAACGCTGTATAGAAGAAGTAATTAATTTAGTATACTCACCGTGAGAACAAACGAAACACAGACCCATGTTTATTGAAAATATAAGCGGTTGGCTTTGATGTTGTTATTTAAATCCACGAAATCATATCATATTAATAACTACACAATAAAAAACGTAGTAGAAAATATTTTTGAAACATTGGTCTTTACCACAGAAATCTTAATAATTATTAAGATTTCTGTGGTCTTTACAAACCTGGGAAAATAAGATAAGAGAATTTTTAGTTGTCAGTTGATAAAAAAAAAACGGTGTTACAGGAATGGATAGAATAAGAAATAAGTACATAAGAGGAAGTCTGAAAGTGGTACCGGTAACTGAAAAGTTGTGTGGAAATCGGTTGTAAAAAAACGGTATGGGCATGTGATACGGAGCAATGAGGAAAATGTCGTGAGGAGAGTTTTGGGTATGAATGCCGATGGCTATAAGAGTAGGAGAAGACCAAAGGAACAATGGATGGACTGTGTGAATGATAATATGGTTAGAAAGGGGGTGACTACCGATATGACGACTAATAGAGAAATATGGAAGAAAAAAACATGTTGCGCCGACCCCAAATAAATGGGGTATAAGGGCAGGAGAATGATGAGTTGATAAAAAAAGATCGTGATCTACTCCAACTCCATAAGGTACTTTACAAAACAAATAAATCGAGTACAACAATTTGACAAGACTTTGATCTCTTGTCTTGTTTGTTTAGCTAAGTTAAAAAAGGGCCTTTTTCGAGAACATTGACTTTCTCATCATATCCCTGTATCGCACCGAATCAAGTAAATTTACTGACGAAATGTTATCCTGTCATCCGTAATTGTTTCTACAAAGAAAAGCTGTTGAAGTTTCCCCATATCCCGTTAAAGTACGAAAAAGATTTTTTTTGTACAATTATAAGCATCCTCATGTTTAACTACAATTACTTAATGCTAAGAATTGGACATCCGTGGGTTTAATAAAATTGTACGTCGTAAAATTGACGGAATTTTTTTTCGACTTCTGCCCCTTATAAATTAACATAGGTACTCTGTGTCTTTTACAATGCTATTGGCCCCATGCATTGTTTGGCAAATGTTGGCTATATCCAAGAGTTAAAGCTGGTTGGTTCGTACAATTCCTCCGAATAATTAACCTTTACATCAACTCCATTGAGGTGGTCACCATCAATGGAATATGTTGATTAGCAACCATTCCATAAAGCTACACCTAAGTAATATATTAATAGATTCTGTTGAAAGTACCTATAAAGGAATAAGTAATCATAGCATGAAACATGACGTAGGTGTCAATGAATATGTTCTATAGGAAGGGATGGTGTACCTTGATACCGTTAACCACGAAGCCGCAACGTTGAACGATTCATGGCGACCTTTACCTTTACCACATTTGAAACTGAAAGCCTCGTTGCCTTAGTCAATAATTATAATAACAATAACAGACAGCCAAAACAGATGGATGTATCTATTATGATAGGAATGTGACAGGGTTCTATTCATAGAATCGATTAGTGCAACATATTTCGAGTAGTCGGAATTCCTAGCGTCTATAATTTAAATTGTCGATCGCAAACTATTTGTTCAGTGTGTTATTAGAAAGCGCACATGTATATTTCCCCCGTTTAATATACGGAATGGAACAGGTGCTATTTAAAGAATCGATTTGTAAATAGCTTCAGCTCATAATTGCTCGTGCTTTCTCGATTCATTTAAATGCTTCTATCTGGGGATTCTTAGAATCTGTAGCCGAGGTTCCTCTGGCACGGATAGATAATGAGTTGCCAAAATAGCGGGAAGATCGCGATGCGTATGACACACATTTTGTTAGACGGCCAAGAACAGCCCAAATGTCGGTCAAGTTTGGTACAAGTTTAATCGGTGTACTGTAAACATTATAATATAATATTAACAGCATTATGAACACGTGACGTCACACCTACGGTGTAAACATCAACTTACGCAAATGCGGTCAGTGTCGCATAGCAATGGGACAAAGGCTTCCCTGTGAGAGGGAGTGGGCTATAATCCACCACACGGGCCCAGTGCGGGTTAATAGCCACCGTTTTGAGAGCAGTGGTGATGAAATAAATTGCACAAAGTAAAGCGCCTGCTTGGGTTCGAACCCACGACCTACGTCTCGTCCATCAGGGCCGATACTACTGGGCCAGCACTGTTCCACTGCAATGAACAGTGTAGCATAACAATGTTTATTTATTAATTACAAAGATTTCAATCGTTAGATTTGCCCTCACCCCAATAAGTCACGCGAAAAAGTGTCTAAACTGAGAAGAGTGAGCTCAAACAATACTAATGGCGTTTACATGGTAATCTAACTAGACTTGACTTAAGTCTCTGCGATTTTTTATATGTCAGAGGTGCCAAAACTAAACAGAACCGCGACCATCTATTGACGTGGTGGGTGAGTCTCCGATTTGAATCTTTAATTTATTATTTATTAATGTACACACAAAACACTTAATAGAGAAAAATACACAAAAATAGAAGAGCACAAAGTCAGTTCATTTCGTAATAAAGCAAACCCTGATTGAATCGGTAGACCAAAAATGCGATTAAATGTTTGCATGTATTTTACACAGTTATTTGTAACAGATGCAAAGGTATGTGACCACCGTACATTGAATAAATATCAGATTACCCGAGTGGTTTTTGTGTGGAATGCACAAATTACACAAACTATAACAACAACCAGTAAACCAAAACCACTAACATTATGTTGACAGCATTATTATTTAGTATTCTGCGGTAACATGTAACTTTTCCTGCATTGTTGCTCTACATGCATCGCGCAAGTTCACATTATGAATAACTAACAAACTATGAAAAAGGATTCTTAAGAGTTCCTTGTTAAATTGCTGCAAGCGCTTTAAAGCCTTAAAGGTTTAAGCCACCTTGTATGGCTGCAGCGATGCTTACATTAATAACATTACGACGCCTTAACGAAATATAAAGAGGAACATCTACTTATCTACACGAGGAAATACGAATCGAGTCGAGGAAATGGGCTCCTATAGTGTTCGCAGACGATAGATTGCCAATTTCACTGCACCATTCCCATTCTTGAATACCCGTATTACCGCTAAATGTAGCTTTAACAATTGGATGTAGTCCTACTACTTGGAATGTATTCTACGCTTGGTTATGTTCCGTAACGTTAAAGTAGTTCTGCACACATTATACGAACGAGTTATGGTACAAAGTGGCACTTACTACTTGAGTTATCTCTCCTATTATTCTTTTCGCACGCATGACTTTAATAAATAAGGGTAATTTTTCAAATAGAGTTAACAAACATTCATTAAGGTCGAAGGGTGCCGGCAGACGAGTCCCATCGGTATTACTGACCGTCATATAAATTTTCATTAGCGAAGCGCGCTGGGAATTCCTTCATTCGTAATAAACACACGGTACGTGGACATATTTTTCTGCTCTTAGGAATGTACCCCCTTGGGGCAGTCAATTGAGGTAACTTGAAACTGAATGTTCAACCGACATTCTTAATGCGATTGTTTCCAAAGTATCTTTTTATATTTTCCTTACGGACGCTTTTAACGTTCTGCATCTGATGTAACTAATATTTTGTAACCATATATTTTGATTTAAAAGTGTGTCCTTGGAGTTTCTTGCCTGTTTTTCTCCATAGGTACCTGCTACGCTTTGGAATGGGCAACTAGCTTCATCTTCCTGACTGATCGACCCCTTTTTTTTTCTGTTGGGAATCATCAAATGACCCCTCCCGCTCTGGGTGGAGCGGAAGGGAGTGTCAGACTCTTACTGACTAAAACCCACCCATGTTCCTTCCTTCGCCCTTTATGTTCCGGGGTAGCGGTAACCCTTTCGGACAATCCCGCTGACCTGATCGACCCCTTGAAAATTCAAAAGTGCCTGTAATTGGTTAATTTGAAATAAATGCATTGAGTTTGAGTTCTGTATTCTGTGCAGATATATATTGAGATTATTTTGTTGTGGAACTAGATTATGATGACACAGACCGAAATTGATTCAGATAAAGAAGTAAGTCTTAGAGCTGACTTTTCCATCGCCAGATAAATTTTATTCGAGGAATAAAATTGACGTTTGACAGTTTTTGTATCAAATAACGTTTGAAAATGGCAAAATTATTCCTCCATTAAAGTTTCAGATGATTGAAAAATCAGCCCTTAATGATGGAATTTTTGAAGTTGACCTTATTTATTAAGATTCAAACCACCTGTAAAGATGAGCAGTGGTGGCCCAGTGGTAGCAACCCCGACTTACGAGTTGTAGGTCGTGGGTTGGAACCCAGGAAGGCGCTTTACTTTGTGTAAATTATTTCATCACCACTGCTCTCAAAACGGTGAAGGAAAACATCGTGCGGAAACCGGCATATCCTAGAACCAAAAAATTCACTGGGCCCGCGTGGTGAATTATGGCCCACTTTCTCTCACAGAGAGGAGGCCTGTGTCCCAGCAGTGGGAACGTTATAGACTAATTATGCTATGCTTATGCATCTGTAAAGACGAGGATTTAGCCTTTTATGTCACCAGGTACACGTCATATCTGTTAATCAAACAAAAAATACTTACGCGGTAACTATAACCAATTTTCGATGACCAAAAACGAATGCAGAAATGACGCTGGTAAGAATTATCTGAAGGCCAATTCTCGTAATTTAAAACGTTCAAAATCTAGTCACAGTCTCATCTCGGCGACAAACAAATGTCAAAAAGTTGTCAAAATGTAGGGAAATTAGCGGTATGTTTGACAGATTGAGACTGAGATCAGACTGTGAACGTTCTTAAAATTACGAGAATTACCCCTCTGACCTCGTAGTGGTTTTCCGTAGCCGGTAGTAGCAGCTACGGCGTAGAGGCTTAAATCCGTAGCCTGATATTGACGTCCAATAGGAAACAATGTATTGTGCATTGAATACATTACCTACCTGGATTGTAAGCACTGAGCATTGAAACGCTACTCCCTTTGTTAGCGATTGAGCATGACGTGACAGGTTTCCAATTACGACTGATTTTGATCATCCGTCAGGTTTGTTGATCAGTAAACATTACAAACACTGACTTATTAAAACACTATAATGAATAAAACTAAATATATTGACAATACAGAAATTATTATTATACATATAACCTTATTTTAACAATATTATTATTTTATAAAATAAACCATTATCACGACTGCTTTTGAATGGTTACGGTTATTATTTTGCTTTTCAATACAAATAGATTGCAAAAATTCAATATTTGCATAAGTATTAATGTTTTGTATTCACTGAAACTTCACAAAAGTTAAACCATAAAATTAATATCACTTTCCGGGAACAGGTAAAGTAAATAACAATTGAATTATTTTTTGATACCATTTATTATTACTGCCAATTTTTACATTAAAATACAATATATAAAAAATCACAATATATAATATAATTCTGGACTATTGCAATATTCGGCATTCCATTTTCAAAAACTTTCGTTCATATTCACGCCCATCCTGCAATACTAAAAAGCATTTCGGAATACTGGCATGTAAGATACTTCGAAGTATTTCGGACTCTCAGGAGTCAACGCCAGGCACAAATTGTAATATTTCTAACCTTTGAAACATATACCTGCAGGAAATAACAAACTCCTGTCAATGTGTGCGACGAAAATGCTAGTGCGAAATGAAATTTAAATATCTCCTTACATTTTTGCAACCTGCAAGTCGTTAGAAAAATTGCTACGTGAACGTTAACCACACTAATGATATTGCAAATTAACTGCAGCTATGTTATTGCAGCCATGCAGTTAGGTAGGCTCTTGCCTTGTGCCTAAGTGGGAACGATGTGTGCGAGGTTATTATAGTAATGCCTTTCATTTTGACAGTACAACAACATTCATTGCGTTATTTCTATTAAACAAATTTTACAAAGTTATGGAGCAATGCATTAGAAAATTCCTTCTAAATTTTCGGATTGTGTTACGCAATTTAGTGGTGGTTTGGAGCTGGTCCTAGCTGAAAAATGTTTTCACAGACCCAAAGTAGGTAAGTATTAAATATAACTAAGTAACATCCAACTGTCAAGTACAAAGCAAACCCAGTAATAATCTCGAGTTAAATGGATACTGACCTACATAAAAGGTCAGATTACCCTCAGTCTCCCAAATTTACATTAACTATGCTTGTTCACTTGCACTAAGCTACATTAATCAAACATTATATAAACGGTTTATGTCGTAAATGAGGCTAAGTAGGTTCTCTACGATTTTAGGGTGATAGTGTGAAGGGTTTCACTACGTGATCGAATCAGAAATGAAGAAATCCGCAGGAAAACCAAGGTAACCGACATAGCCCGGAGAATTGCCATTAAGTGGCAGTGGGCAGGGCACATTGCTCGCAGAAAAGATGGCCGATTTAGCTGAATTGTTTTGTAGTGGCGACCGCGTACCGGAAGACGTAGCGTTGGAAAGCCTACCACAAGGTGGACCGACAACCTTGTGAAGGCCGCAGGGACCCTTTAAATAAAATAAATAAATAAATAAATAAATAAATAAATCCCTGGACATTTCACACAGCACCATTTGTCCCAAGCTAAGCAACCTAATGCTTGTGTTATGGTAACAAGATGGCTGATAAACTACTTATATACAATTTTTTTTTTTTTTGTAAATACATACATATTATAGATAGAAAAACACCCAGACTCGGAACAAATACATGTAGGTCATACAAATATTTGTTCCGTGCGGGAATCGAACCCGCGACACGCAGCGCAGCAGTCAATCGCTTAACCACTGCGCCAACCGTGCCGTCCCCTTTGGATACGAAAAGCACAGAACCGGTCTAATTGGAAATGCTTGGGGGCGGCCTTTGTCCAGCTGTGGACGTCTTTCGGCTGAAATGATGATGAATGATGATTGTAAAGGGTTAGTTTTTCAGTTACCTGTAACACAGGTATTATACTGTACGTTTGTTGCAGTGTTAAAGCTGGGTTCACGGGGCAACATCGCGTTACTGATACGTTAAAATCAGTTGGTACAATGTCGTGTAAACGACTATTATTTTATTTCTAGCTGAAGTTGTCCCACTGCAGGGTAAAGACCTAGCTAATATTAGGTTTAATATTAGTTTATTTCCGAAATCAATCTTACATAATTATTTTTACTATTATATTACCCCTGTGTTAACCCTGCTGGGTTTACTTTATCGTATTCACGTACACAATAGTATTTACCTCACATGTGACACAAGAGACAACTCTCGACTTTTTATTAGTCTTGCGAAAAACAGCCGTAGCTCAAACACAGTAATCCTCTGTTCTCAACAACGTACCACGTCGTGTTTACAATTTCCCCCTCATTTGTTTCTACATAATCATAACATAGCATAGCATCACGCCTGTATTTTGTAAAGGATTAGACAGAGGAGTATGGTACAGGGCGCGAGCCTGTAGTAATTTCGAATTCTGGTAAGGGAAGTTATAAGCCAAGAGGAGTCCATTACAACCATCACTCTTGTTGCAAAGAGGTAAGATCACGCCCGTATTTCCCGAAGAGTTAGGCTGAGGTGCACCGACAGTACACTCTCATTCCGTCAGTTATTTCTAAGTCCCATGTAGTCTGTAGGGGCAAGCCTATTGCCACCAAATGGGCACATATGTAGACTACGGGTTGCAACCTTCAAATTCTTAATGGAAAAACTCAATAACACTGTCCGATCTATAAAAGAAAAGAAAGAAAAATATATTATATTATTTTGTAGTTATACATTTATCGTCGGGTTTCATTGCGAAGACACAATGTTCAGACATTTATTGTCCATACTGAGTCGGAAAAGGAAGAAATGACAAACAAGGCTTAGCGAACGCAATTTATTGTTGTTATAATGGGCTCAATTTGTTGTCTCAGTTACGTATTTTCGTACCACAAAGGTCTTCACATTAAAAGAAATAAAAATCCCTTTAGTTTTGTTTGTAAAAAAAAAAACTTTAAATGTAGGTACACTGTGTGAGTTGTCGTTAACGACAAGTGCCTTTAATATTAACAGTTTAGTTAGTTATGTAAATAGAAAATTGTGTCAAATTGAGTACTGTACGAACGTAAAGTGCTCGAATATATTAAATAGAATTTTACTGAAAACTTATTTAATAACAAACGCAAATAATTACCTTGGATAGATTGATAAGAAAACTATAAAATCAAATCTAGTTATAATAGTTTCAAAGTTATAAACATTTTGATAAGGTGATAATATTATCAGATTATTCGTAAACATACAACAAACAGAATCATAACTTTCATAAGCGAAGTCGATTCAGATTCACTCAAAATCAAAATATTTTATTTCACATAAACCTGCATGAGCACTTATGAAATGTCAGAAGCTAGGTGCACGGTTCCAATTGGTCGTTTCCTATGGACTAATAAAATACATAGAAAGATGAATTTTCTAGCATTTTTATGGCAGCAATAAAGACTTTTAATACCTTTATACTCGTAACGGAATGTTGAGATATTAATAGTTATACTTGCGTTATTTAATGTTGACACTCCACTATTTATTAGGTGCGATTTCTGCTCGATATCCGAATTGACAGTACGACAACGATATTAATATCGTTATTTATAATATCGTTGTTATTATTATCGTCGTTAATATATTTTAATATCGTTGTAAATCTGGTCGATAACATCCTAAATCAATTTAGAAAGAAAGATAAATATACACTGAATAAACTTCTAAATAAACTAACAAACTATTAAAATTAAAACATTTTATCCTAACATAACTAAAACTCAAACTAAAATATGGCGTCGAAAAATTCTTCCGCATAGCTGTTGACTGTTAATGTACGGACGCACATCAAGCTGCTACAATCTGTCAAATTTCTTTAATAGATTTTCAACTTTATCGCTAAAGCATTATGTTCAAGGTTGACAGTAAAAATGTTACAGTTTCGGGTAGCTTGACCTGCTGGCGTCAGTACCCAAGAGACTGGAGGCATTGCCACGTTGTATGGCAATACTATTAGCCTTTTTTTTTTTTCCGCATGGGAAATCATCAAATGACCCCTCCCGCTCTGGGTGGAGCGGAAGGGAGTGTCAGACTCTTACTGACTAAAACCCACCCATGTTCCTTCCTTCGCCCTTTATGTTCCGGGGCAGCGGTAACCCTTTCGGACAATCCCGCTGACCCGGCAGGCTTCGGCCCTAAGGGGCCCCTCTGATTATGCTGACATCTCTTTGAGGCGCGCGTGGAACACTTACGTGCCGTCCGGCACGGGCCTGGTCCTGATCGGGCGGTGAGCTACCCATTGCTCTCCGCCCGCAGGCCCGCGCCTACGGTGGCCGGTAGTCGTCACTCGACTCCCGACGCCCGGGGCGTCTCCCGCGGCGGCTGGGACGGGAGGCTCTCTCCCTCATCCGTCCCGCAATACTATTAGCCTTAGTCACGGAAAGTATCAACCAGCCGTTTGGAGACTTCATTGAATAAAAAATGATCTCTCGGACCCCACGGGTTTCAGCCCTAAACTAAAGTAATTTTGAATTGGCCGGACTCATTTTTCACTTCATCATCGTCGACGTAATTTCGGCCACTCCTTTTGAGCGTTGAAAATTACGTAGAGTAAGGTACACGTCTGGTTTGGTCCCAGTTCCTAAATACTAAGGAATAGTGGTTTTATTGTATGTGTAATACAAAATGAGTTTGGTTAACCTTCGAACCTACATATCAAGTTAGGAGAGCTGCATTTTTCATGCGAAGACACACTCAAACGTGTAGTGTTTCCCGAAATTCGATTCACACAGGGACGAAAGAGGGTCAAATGTGTTTCTACAAAACTCGTAGAGCCTTCGGTCACTTTTACAGGGAAATAAAATATTAACAAGTGAGGAACTGAATTCGTAAAAATACCAAGGGACGAATACTTTCACCATTTTGCGTTGGACGACCATTTCTATTTTACTGTATTTTTTTCGATAAAAATGTTTTGATTGAATCCAATAAACAAACATATTACTTAAATAAAAATAAATAAACATATTTGTTTATTAACTTACTAAATAGTACTGTGTATTTTGAACAAGTCAAAAATATTTTTATTCAAACGAGTTTGTTTTTTGATTTGAAATTGGCGCTGAAACGTTTACGCTCGTTTTTTGTAAAAGAAATATATTTTAGTAAGTATAGATTATGCCCGTTTTCGCTTACCGTTATTTCTTACTTTTTTTTTACTTTTGCTCGATACCTAAGAGTCATTGCGTGATGTTAAATAGTCTATCCAAATAAAAAGTATTTCAAACTCAAACTCAAACTCAAACTCAAAGTATTTATTTCAATTAAACCAATTACAGGCACTTTTGAATTGTCAAGGGGTCGGTCAGTCAGAGAAATGAAGCTAGTTGCCCATTCCAAAGCGTAGTAGGTACCTATGGAGAAGAACGGGCAAGAAACTCCATGGACACTCTTTTAAATCAAAATATGCTTACAAAGTATTAGTTACATCATTCATGTTAAAAATTATGCATGTGAGAACGATGCAGAACGTTAAAAGCGTCCGTAATGAAAAGCCTAAAACAATCCAAATATTAAATTAAATTAAAATAAGCCATGGCAGCAAAGAGATGACCAGTCCCCACTGACGGCGCCCGTTCACGAACATGACGCACTATATCATATTCAAAGATAAATAGCCTTTCTCAAAAATTGGGCTATCAAATACAAAAATTTGAAATCCGACTGGTAGTTCCAGAGATTAGCGAGTTCAAACAAACAAACTCTTTAGCTTTGTCATTATAGTACAGTATAGATGTACACAATATAGAGGGGCCCATGGCTAATAACAGCCGCACAGGTCGATCGATCAGGTTAAGCTACGCTTGCCGCGGTTGTTCTGTGGATGGGTGACCATCTTTACATACCGAGACCTCTCCGTGCCTCGGAAAGCACGTTAAACCGTTAGTCCCGGCTGTCATTCGTGGGTCTTTGACAGTCGTTACGGGCGTCAAAGCCTGACACCCAGTCTTACCAAGAACTGTATTACCCAGTAACTGGGTTATGGAGGTCAGATAGGCAGTCGCTCCATGTAAAATACTGGTATTCAGCTGAACCCGGTTAGACTGGAAACCGACACCAACAAAGTTGTGAAAAGGCTAGGCAGATGATGATGATATACACCATATAGGGTAAATTCGTTAGAGATGGCCGTACGGGAGAGTTGGCCAATCAATATAATTTGCTCATTTATCACAAGATGGCGCTGTATTTAGCTCAGTACGCTTCGTGCGCCGCCACGGAACAACATGAGAACAAAACCTCGCGCAAAAATAAATAAAAAAAGTAAGTAAATTGGCCTTCATTTCATTAAGTAGTGGTGAAATTTTATAGTAGGTTCGTATACCAACCGGATATACTAATAATGTTATTACTTCTTTGTGTTTTTGTGAGTGGATTGTGTTTCGTGTATATTTTTCTTCATTCTAACCTCAAAATGGTAAAGTACTTGTTATTCGTTAGTTTAAAATTTGTAGTGGCCATCTCACCCGGAAAAAAAGGAGAGATGGCCATATAAGGTCAGGTAAAGATGGCCATATTATTTAATGCTTTGTTACACTATTTTGACGTTTGTTTTTTTTTTTATAGATGCCAAACCGATACCAAAGACAAGCTGTAGCTACTAGAGGGAACTGGAGTGAACATTCATTGAAAGCCGCTATAAATTGTTTAAAAAATGGAGAAATGTCTGTTTATAAAGCGTCTATTGTCTATAACATACCTCGAAAAACCCTTGAGAGACGATACAAAAACAACAATGATATAAAGGGACCTATGGGACCAACATGCATGCTTGGGGAAGAGAATGAAAAGAAACTTTCCTGTCACATTAAAACGGTGCAAGAAAAAGGTTTTCCACTAACAATTAAGGACGTAAGAATGATTGCTTTCCAGTTTGCTGAGCAGTTAAAGGTAAAACACAAATTTAATAAAAGTAAGGAAAAGGCTGGCTATGACTGGCTCCAAATGTTCTTACGTAGAAACCCGGATATTGTATTGAGGAAGTCGGAAGGAGTTTCCATGGCCCGGTGTCTTGCTATGAATCGAGTTGAAGTGAATACTTACTTCAGTTTGTTAGAAAAAACTTTGATTGATAATGATTTAATGTCGAAACCCAATTGCGTATTTAATATGGATGAGTCAGGCCTACAGCTTAATAATCGCCCTGGATATGTTCTCGCCGAAAAAGGTGCCAAAGCCGTATCTACAGCAACATCCACCGAAAAGGGTGAGACCATCACTATCATAGCATGTTGCAATGCAGAAGGAACATTTTTGCCGCCTGGGTGTATAATGAAGGGTAAGAACAAAAAGAAAGAATTTGAAGATGGAATGCCACCTGGCTCTCATGTGTTTATGTCCGAAAAATCTGCTTATATTACTTCAGCAATATTTTTAGATTGGCTTAAAATTCATTTCGTTCCGAGGAAGCCAGCGGGAAAAGTTTTATTGTTACTTGACGGCCACTCTACCCATTGCAATTCAGTTGCAATGCTTGAATACGCCAATGAAAACGAAATTATTCTGCTTTCTATGCCAAGCCACACCTCACATTACTTACAGCCCCTTGATCGAGCAGTGTTTAAATCCCTCAAATCAAATTTTTATGAACAATGCCGTTTATGGATAAATCAAAATCCAGGACGCCGAATTACAAGATTGTCATTTGGAACCTTGTTAAATAAAGCCTGGGGTAAAGCAGCTTCAGCAGAAAACGCAATTTCTGGATTCAAGGCAACTGGAGTTGTTCCTTTTGATCCAACGGCAATACCTGATTATGCTTTCATTGGTGACTCGACTGCTATACCCAACTCCCTTTCAGTCAACCCTCCAACTGAAACGTTACCTGATCCAACAGATATGGAGGAGAATATTGAAAATGAATCCCTTGTAACACCTGGGACTTCCACTGAGCAAAATAGTAGCTTGGATAAATGGACGCCTTCTCGAATTTTAAAAGACATATCCCCTATTCCACAAAAAGTTATAGAAGCCCGTAAACGTAGCAAGCAAGTCGGTATGCTCTTGACATCGGAGAACCACATAACACTAAGAAAAACCAAAGAAGAAGAAAAGATTAAGAAGGAAAATAAGCGGAAACTTAGGCAAGAAAAAATGAGTTTAGTAAAAATGGAAGGGATGAAGACTGAAAAACAAAGCACAGCAAAAAAACGAAAAGCTGTCAAACAGATAGACAGAAGGTCTGAAAGTAGCACTAGTGAGGAGGAACCAATATTATGTGACACATCTGGTGAAGAAGACTCAGAAAATGAAGCTGATAATTGTGCTGGATGTGGCGAAAATTATTATAAAACCCATCTCATTGAAGATTGGCTTCAGTGTTTAATCTGTAATCTGTGGGTACATGAGAATTGTACACCTTTTGATGACATGTGCTCTAAATGTGGACAGAAGAAGAAAAAGGACCTCCAGGAAGCAGAAATCAAAGGAAAGGGGAAAGGCAGAGGCAAATCCAGTACCGGCCGTCTGTCCCGTACTACTACGGCCATCACTCCCGAATATGCCGGGTGAGACGGCCAGTTCTGTTTTTTTTTTAATTAAAATTTTATGTATGTTCGTAATATCATAAACGTATCTTTATGCTGATTTTTTAAAGACTGATTGTTGTTGATTTTCTTAAAAATAAAAGTTTAATTATGGTATCAATATTTTCAGTTTTATTTAAGCCTAAAAAAACTATGGCCATCTCTAACGAATTTACCCTAGTGGGTGTAAATTATTTAGGTAAGTTTATTAGTATTCATGATGTTTATGCATATTTATTAAAACCTTGTTGAAAATACTCTTGTGACAAAGAAAACCTCAGTCTTTTGACGCTCATGTTTTCAAATATAGGGTAAACTTACTTAAAGGTAGTTCATGAGAATCAACGTGTGGTGTAAATATTAATGCTGGTCTGAATTTCTTATAAGTTTGTAGAGCTACTGAGAAAACAGTTATCCTGGGAAAGAAAATTATAAATAAGAAAGGTGATTACGTTAGCCTCAAAAAGCTAAAAAAATAGTATCGTTCTAAAAATGGCTACATTTTTTATAATAATTTTATGTATACCGACTTGAAAATTATTTTACTTAGGGCTGATTTTTCAATTTATAGTTATATAACTTTCTTTCTGATCTGAGGAATAAATATTGCGGTTTGGCAGTTTTTGTATAGAATATACCTAAATGTCAATATGTCACACTGTAATAATTATTCTTCAGATAAAAGTTATTGAAAAATCAGCCCTAAGCGGTAAATATGAAGGATGAAGGGAAGTACGGATTTATTTAAACTTTTTGCTCAAAAAGGTACAAAGGCGGAGAAATGCCAATTTTTTTTTCATAAATCGTCACAATTTCGTTATTACGTAGATAATAAGATCCGCTCCATGAAGTACACAATTCCGCCATCAGCAGATTAGAAAACACAAATGACCTTTTTCTCGCTTGTCTAAAAAATGAAACATCTTACTTCAGTAACTGTTTACGGTTTCAAAGGGAGACGTCCCTTTGAAACCGTAAACAGTTACGAAAATGACACTTAACATTCTTATCCTGGAACACTCTTCGACATTCATAACGGATTTTCTTTAAAAAGACTCGTGCTGACTAGTAGCTACTGAAGGATCAAAACATATAGTTTTGATTAAGAAAAGGACAGAAGATAAATATTAGTTTAGTACTGTCAAATTAATTAAGATACTCCAAAGCAATTTTAGACTTGATTAAAAACATGGCTATTATACATTCGTCAATATACGTCAGGCGCTGACTAATTTGACAGGACTAAACTAATATTTATCTTCTGTCCTTTTCTTAATGAAATAGAAAGAAAAAGATGCACTGCACTTAAATTTAATTTAGTTTAAGTAGTAGTTTAAGATTTGGAATCATATTTTGGGGTAACTGCAGTGAGAGGGAGGAGATTTTTAAGGCCCAGAAATGGTGTATTAGATCTATGTCAAACCTTAAAAGCACAGACAGCTGTGAACCTGTGTTTCGGTCTCTGAGGATACTGACTTTTCCATGTTTGTACATATTGGAGGTGGCAATATTTGTAAAAACTAACATAAGCTTATTTCCGTCACTGGCCAATATAAGGACACGCAATGGCCCCTTGAGATCCCAATACAAGATCTTGTTACATTCGGGTATTTACAAAACAGCACTTTTAAGGAAAAGTATTATGACAATGGGACTTGTCATTTATAATAAGATACGAGTACCTTATGATTTTAAGGATTATTCGCAAACATTTTCAAATATAAGGTAACTGCACTACTTTAAGACAAATGTTATTAATCAATAAAAGACTTTCTGAATTATATAAATTTCTCCTGACTATGAATTTTATAATTAATTGCAAAGACCACGAAAGACTTATGTATGTATCTGACTATAACATTATTAATTGACTTCACTTTAATTTCTGTTTTGTTTTGTTGAAATTATTTTTGTTTCTATTAATATTTTAATTTATGTAATAATTTGCACGCCGCAAGGTAGATTGTAGCCGATCTCATTAATTTATGTACTTATAATAAAGTTCTGATTCTGATTCAGAAGGAAATCGGCGCCAGGAGCGTCGGTTATACGAGTATGTTGATTAAAATATGATTCGCAACTATAACAAATATGGCCTTACAGAATTATGAACAGTAAAATCAGCACAACCACTCCTTAAGTTAGAATTTGCCTCTAATGTCATGATTTCATGACATGGTCATTCAATGGGGTAAACATCATTAATACATCTTTATAAGTTCATATTACCCAATATGAACTTAAAGAAATGTACTCATGATTTTTAAATATGATTATTATTCTATAAATAATATTTGTGACGGCCGCGAGTCATATTTAGATCAGCATACAACCTGATACTGACCTCAATTGCAAGATAAGATAAGATAAGACAAGACAATATTTATTTGCTTAAACACATGTCATACATACAAGAAAATAGATGCATGCAAGATGGTAACAACATTATTTGGTACAAGCATGTTTGCCACATAATGTGACGTGTAAATGTCAAGAAATATTATAAAAACAAAAACACAAAAACTGATCAATTGAATTTCGCGGGCTACCCTGACGCTTTCGCCTTAAGAATCAATGTTAAGCGCCTTGAAGCGCTAGTTCTCAAGTGCTCCATTAGACGGCAGTCAATCATTATTATTCACCCGACTGTAACACACTTACGCGAAACAGATCCCGACGAGGTGGAAGTAACGAGCCAGAAAAATAAACATGAGGAACATAAAATAAGACGTTAAATGGCTTGACTTTGAGCTGATTTATTTACCGCTACTGCGATTGCTACATTGATTTAGGATTGACTTTTACGCAAAGCGTGGAGTACTATGAGAAATCGAAATTGATCGCATTCTTTTGTGAACTTGCGAATATTATGAACTTTATATTTTAAACTAGCTGTGCCCAAACTTCGTTCATGTTGGAAAACAAGTTTTATTTTATTGCGCGGAATCCTAAATCTTTTCTAAATTATATTATGAGTTAATCCTTATCACATCAGCTATCTGCCAGTGAACGTCCCATCAGAGATCAGTCAGAACAAACAGACAGACAGAGAGACAGACACAAAAAATATTTTATTTTTGTAGTTTCATATGCATTAGTAAAGAGCTGTTATTTTGACATTACAAACAGACACTTTTATTTATTTGAACTTACTAATTTATTGTATTTATGGGCCAAATCTGAAATAGGTTATGAAATCAAATAAACTAAATTTTACAACTGCGAGAAGGTTTCAGCAGCTAATTAAAACCTGCTCCGTTTTACCGTCCTTAATTTGATTATTAAAGACTATTTTACCATACAAAATTGGCTTAAAACATCAAAAACGTAATATCATGTACAGTACTGTCATTTACAGCCATAATAAAGTCACAAAAACGATGCTTCGTTTACGTTTTATAACACACATAAATTTAACAGCCGTTGGTATGGGAGTGAAGGTGCGTACGATTCTGCTTTGAATATTGACTGGCATACGCATGTTGTCAATCGAGCATGTTATTCATACAACATGTATCAGAAAGGTGTGATCATATTTAAGGGCGTGGTACATCATTATCAGCCTATAATGTTCCCACTGCTGGGACACAGGCCTCCTCTCTTCGAGAGGGAGTGGGCTGTAATCCGCCACGCGGGCCCAGGGCGGCTTGGTAGATGTCACATGTCTTCGAATTTTTGGTTCTAGGATTCACCGTTTTGAGAGTAGTGATGATGAAGTAATTTACACAAAGTAAAGCGCCTGTATGGGTTCGAAACTACGACATACAAGTCAAGTCGCGGCCGTTACCAATGGGCCACCACTGGGCGTGGTACATAACATCAAACTGAACGACTTTCTCTATGGGAGCAACATCATAATCGCGAAAAAATTATCAGCCATCTCATACATTTGGGTCGAGTAGGTATTGAAGTATTGTATGGGGACACCTTTCTGATACCTACGTATGTCCCGTACAAAACTTCAATTCTGTAGGCACCCATATCTAGGTACAGCATGTAGATGCTTTAGATATGGGTAGTAGGGTACCTACAGCCTCTTATTGAATTTGTTTGCAATCGTTCTGAATCCTTTTTTTTACAAAAAGCTTACTCTAAAATGTCGAAGAAACAGTATCTCCTGTTTCTTACAAAATTGCACTACCCAATGAAAAGTTCCGAAAGAGAAGCTTTTTCTTTCACTATTTCAAAATTGATTTCGGGGGCACATGGTTTAATAAAAACCTGAAAAATTACCGATGAATTCAAACTCAGTAGTAATAGAATTCATTGGCTATTTTTCAGGGTTTTTTTATCATTATCTGCCTAGCCTATTGCCAATACTATGTTGAGGTTGGCTTCAAATCTAACCGAATTCAACTGAATACTAGTATTTTATATAGACCGACTACCAGTCAGTCTGTATAAACGTAAGATTTTCTACAAGTGGAATCAATACCCGTAATAATCCCGTTACGGCGTCTACATTATTCTAGTTCTCTTTGAAAGAAACTCGACCAAAAGAAAGAAAAAGAAACAATTGCAAATAGACTTCAATGCAGCTCCGTCATTGTTAAAGGAATAATATTGAACAAACAATTCAGTTGTGTCGACCATACTCAGTATTCTTAGCAATATTTCAGAAAATAATAGTTAATGTATGCGATTAGGTGTTAAAATCACGTCCTCGATCTATGAAGCCGTATGAAGACAATCCGAGTAGTACTTAGAAGTCTGAGTACCTACACAATCAGGCTAAACCCAGTTTTCCTATTTTCGTAGAATGGTCTAATGCGCTTACTACATTATTCCCACATATGACACATAGATTTTACAAGGAAAAGATATTTGTGATGCATCATCCTATCCCTTTTGCTAAGGATTCAGAATATTAATATGATTACCGTTATTATGTTTCTATAATCGCAGTTTTCTATGTAGGAATCTGCGTATGTTCGTCATTCAAAGGCTGTTTCAATAAAGTCTTTAATAAATATTTTAGAGCTTAGTAACTTTATTGTGGAATATTAAAGTTCCTTCCCGTTGGGTTACTTTACAAAGCTTCTACTTATTCTTCCTGGCTTAAATAATCTCTTTTGTTGCCAATCTATTTCTAGCTTTTTAGCCGACTTCAAAAAGGAGGAGGTTATCAATTCCACTGAATTGTTTGTTTTGTCTACAGTCAAAACTTAGAATGGTAGACTAGATGGACAAACCTACTATAGGCCGCCTTTTTAACAAGTTTATATAATAAATTAAAACAAGAATTTACCTTATCAACGCCATAAAACATAAAACATCCTTATGTTTGCTTACCTAAATGCCTAATCAAAAAGAAAATTTTATTATCAAACATCACGGACTGGCACCCAAAGTAACATTAAATTCAATTATATTGCTCACTCAGAAGCACGACCTAAGTGTATTTATTGAAGTGTTTCGCATTACTCTCTAATCAATTAATATATAAATAAACGTAATTATTTAATAGACATCTAGATTAACGAGACGCGACCTTATTTTTAGTGGCATAAATGTTTCTTTTAAATATATACAGAAAAGCGAATTAATTACACTAA
This sequence comes from Apamea monoglypha, assembly GCA_911387795.2. NCBI lineage: Eukaryota > Metazoa > Arthropoda > Insecta > Lepidoptera > Noctuidae > Apamea > Apamea monoglypha. The sequence continues at coordinate 12,369,711 of OU426918.1, forward strand.
TTGAAAACTAAAACATCTAAGATCTAGTCTTTAGTGTATACCCTTTGCAGTCATGCAAACTTCTTGAACAGCTGAAGATGTACTTCAAAGTTGGGCAGAACTCCTCGACGCTAAGAGTTTCGACGAATACAAGTCGGAGATTTAGATTATACTTAGTAGTTGGCCTGAATGTAATGTAAAAATAAATAAAGTTTTTGCCTGAATAGCTCCTATTCAGGCAAAAATAATTAATAATACCTAATCTTCTTATCTGAAAAGCATCAGAAAATTTTGACTGTAATGGAAAATATTTCAGAATTTTCCGCTATTATTCACGCTGCATGTTTTTCCAAAATCGCATAAAGTTACCGAACAAAACATTTATTTCCGTCTGCTATAGAAGAATTTATAGCTGCATCAACCGTTATGATAACGAAGCAGGAACATAATTGTGTGCTCTGCTGGGAACCATGCAAATCGGGAAACACATTACAAACGCAATCGAGCTTTCGACTCGTGTATCGGAAACCGATGTCCTGTGGGAAATGAGGTGCACCTCGCAATAACCTGTTTCCTCTACTAATGACCTGACACTTGCCTACTTTATTTTGCCATCCGATGTTCACGTGTTTTCTGGGTTAATTTTATGCCAGGCGTCCCTGCTTTTTCCAATATGTCAGAAATAATTTTTAGAGTGGCAATGAATTGTTTCCCTCAGCAGCTTATAAAAAGTAAAAAACAATGTCTGCTATGATTACATTCCATCTTTTCGTTCAAACAACTTACTAAAGAGGTTCCCATTTCTGTCGGTAAATAAATATCGTATTACCTTCATTGATAAGGCGATGTTTTTCAAAAACATTTTACTTTGGAATTTTAAAGGCTCTATAATCTGCTTTATGTACTCGAATATTATGTATTTTTTTATTTGTATATTTTAATAAAGAATAGAACAGAATACTCTTTATTGTACACCATACAAATTATAGAACATAAAATATAGACATTTTACAAAGGGTGGCGCAATGGGCGGTCTTCGTTAAGAGCGATCTTTTAAAAACAACCTTTGGATGGATTCAAAAAGGGAAGGAGATACAAAAACTGTAGGTAATACAGGCTGTACTTACAGTTTACACCAAAGCAATCCAACAACATTAAATATAATGTCTTAGTATAAGTCAGCAGACTTTAATATTAGCAAATTAAAGTTTGGACGTCAGACGGTAAGATTACCTGTAATCCTAAGGGATTGGGGTCAGTAATGGAAGATCAATCTAATATAGAAACGTAATAAGAAAAGATTTGATCGTGATTCACGATATATGTTGGATATTGCCCGATACCCTTTTTCCTTATTAATGTGTGTTCCTTATAAATAGTATAGACTAAGCTCGTGTCGACAGTTATGTTCTGTGGCTAATATTTCCTTGATGAATATCACATTCATATATTCATTACTAGCTGCGCCCCGCGGTTTCGTATTATGTGTGTTAATCCTGATTATAAACTATTTGTGTGCCAAATTTCATCCAAATCCGTTCAGTAGTTTTTACGTGAAAGAGTAACAAACTTCCATCCATCCATCCGTACAAACTTTCACGTTTATAATATTAGTAGGATGTATAAATGAATATGTATTATAATCGGAAAGTGAAGGGTGTTTTGGGGGACTGTCTTTTGTAATTTTGACGTTCAAAAAGTGCTGATTCTCAGACTAATTTGAATAAATGACTTTTTATTTTGATTTGAGGAATTATTAGCCAGTCAGCTAATGTCAATACCAAGTCTTACCGGCAATGGAGTCACAAATGTGTCAAAAATATTTTTGTCGCCAGTTAAGGCTCTTTTAAAGCACCCTATTCATCAGTTTGTTAAGCAAGCTTGATGCCTAAGCTGCTGCTGACATTTAAGAGCACTTTACCAAACATCACATAAATATCTACACGATCAATCTCGCATTACATGACACTAATCAGCATCTAGAACACACGGCACATGTACACGACATTTTAATGGCTTCCTTATTTACAAATTAAATTATATCTAAGTACGTTTAGTTACGATACTGACATTAATATTAACTACTTCCTCTACGCACCTTTACAAAAACGCGCGTGTGACATACGACCTTGTGGTTCTGAAAAATAACATCCGCTGCAACCCAAGTCAAGGGCTTGGTATAAGAATACCGATTTATTTTTGTTCTCATGTCGGCTATTTAGATCATTAACGAAAGATAAAGTTATTGTTTTCGTGTCGCTTAAATGAAAAGAAATATGTTATGATATTTTATTAGCTGCGAGTTTAGATAAAGCAACTTTTGATGTAAACTGATTTTGTTTACACTTCAAAATTATTCATGTTTAAGTAATTCGTTTAATTCGAAATTGATTATTCGAGTCGTTTGCATTATACTTATCATCTCTATCATAAAAATATATTTAGAAAAACATACTTTACGGATTTACGGTTTTAGAAACATCCGCGACCTATTTTATCAAATGTCATATCTCTGTCACTTTCACGGAGATCAAATTCACGATAAATATAGAGATTATAAATATGAAATGTTTTCGAGGGCTTCCCCCGCATATTACATCATTTTTATTTTCGTTACCTTTTTACAGGTAGGCGCTTTTAGGGGGAAAAAAATGTTCGTCCGTAATATTTTTTTTAGAATCTGAGAGTTTTTGTACCTACCAACAGTGTTCTAGGTTTTAAAAAGCTAATTAAAAAGGTGAGCTACGATAATGCTAAAATCCTATTCGAAGTCATGTTTGGCATAAAGATGCTAACTAAGTTTGTTTCGCTTTCATTTTTGGTACTAAATTCAGGTACTGCAGAAAATGTTAATTAGCGCTATCTAGATTATGTATTCGTGGGTACTAAGAATGGTAAACACGGTTTATACAGCGCAACTAACATACATGCCACAGCCAATTAACCTTTAACTATAGTTAGTTTATTCTTAACATCATCTATTTTACGTGTATCGCCTATTACACCAATATGTGATACCGGTGATACCAACATTTAAAATATGGGTATACTATCGGTACACTTCTGCCTAACCCTACAGGAAATACATGCGTGATGTTATGTTACACTTGGTAGTAAATAATCTCCACCAAAACAATATTGTCAGCAATAACCAAGCGCTAACTTAAAAAAAGCAATACCTATGTAAAAAACAATTTCAGGCACACAAGTTCTAAGTACTCAGCCTCTAAGCCAGGGCCAACAAAAAAGCAATTTATAAATAAAAGCTCAACCAGGGTCTAGGTATTAAAGATGGTGTCACGTTGAACCGTCCCAATAATGAGATGCCGAGACGTCTTCGCGGAGGCATGCAACGTTCTTCACATCAGCATACGGACGTAGGGTACCACTCTATTAATAGTTTCAGTCTCTTAGATGTCAAAAGGATAATAGATACCAGAATTTGTTTTAATTTTCATGATGGAAAACTAAAGGGGTTTACATACCGAATTATTAATCGAGCTTGTCTTCTTAAAATGTTAAAGTTTGATAAGAGGGCAATTAGCCTATTTTCAATTTTTTTATTTGTATATTTTAAGAACGTTCGCACTCTCTGAAATTAGAACGCCAAGGCCAAGGACAAAAAGATATCTAAATTCTAAACATTTTCGACAGGTTTTTGACATTGATTGTTATTGAGATGAGATTGCGACTAGATTTTGAACATTTTTAACTACGTGAATTGGTTTTTAGGTATATTGATTGAGCAGATTGACTAAAACGCGAAAAAAAGTTTGCACTGTACTGTTGGCAAGTTTCAACACAATTCAATTGTGGAGCTGAATTTGCGCACGTGTGTAAAGTTACACACGCGAATTTCGTTTTGGTTTCACTAAAAGCGCCGTCTGTTTGTTTAATAACCTCACGTGTATAAACTGTAAAACAACCAATGTAATACCTACAACCAATACCTATCTTTAAAGTTACAAGCAAAGAGACAGATATTAATATTAAGGTGTTATATTTATTAACACTATAAGTAAAGCATAATCACGTATCTAATTGTCGCTGATTTTAAGTATCTAAGACAAAGCTATAATAAATACCAAGAAACCTTTATTAAACAACATTAAATTAAGCTCAGTGAACAAAAGAATAGGTGTGTTATCTAAAAGTTTTTCAGTATCATTTTACTTAAAATTCCAGGCGGTTCAATAAGCGCTCAAAACTTTCGCAATAGAAAAGTTTGAACTGAGACTTTTGGTTTCGTGCTCGAATTTTTTCGCAATACTAATGAGGAAAGGGTGGTCTCGTGACCGCCGCGTTCCATTGTGGAGAAGCACTCGACCTTTTCATCCGCAACCGGATCCCGCGCCACTAGTGCACTTTTTACTTCGTCAACAATATTCACACAGTATTCAACGTCAACAATTTTAGCTCTCATTCCGTTATACAGACTCTGTTTTGAAAAATTGACATTGCTTTTTTCCTGAAGTACGCTGGAATGACTCTTGAAATGTTAAGGGTTTTCCCTTTTCCAAATACAGCTGTTTCTTCACACCAATCTTCGTTTAGAAAAAAACCTTTAAGGGTTCTGACAATACAAGGAGGCAAAATAATTTATTTTCGTTTTCGTGCACACTTACAAATGGTTTCTATAGACAAAGGCTGAACAGAGCTGAATAAGTGTAGTTAGTCCCTTAATAACGACATCGAACACTCTCGATGATTTTTCTTTCTTTGTTATTCGCAAAACCACTAAAACTGTTTTCCCATGTAAAATGTGCAAATTCATTCATCTCTTTGTATGCGGAGCTCCAAATCCGTTTGCTTACATTCACAAAATGACCTACTTCGATCCACTTCTGAAATTTTAATTTCATGCGGTCAACGATTTTATTTCGGAACCAAGTTTATTTCGGTTCCTGACTCAAAATAAAAGTTTATTCCAGTTTAATATGACATTTATTTTGAGACGTTCTTCGGGAAATGCCACTTGTTAAATCTAGTAGACGCTATGAGATGTCTGAGAGGCAATTCTTGTAATTTTAAGAACGTTTACAGTCTGATCTCATTCTCAGTCTGTCAAAAAATGTAGGGATTTTAGTGGTAGGTACCTCAAAAATCCCCTACATTTTTGACCAGTTTTTGACATTGATTGTCGCTGAGATGAGATTGCGACTAGACTGTGAACGTTTTTAATTACGGGAATTGGCTTTCTGATAAGTATTTTGACCTTTTCATTTATGTAGCTTTGCAAAAAGATTTTGTAGAATTGTTTCTTGGAATGGTATTTTACTAATTTTGACCAACTACTATGTTCGACCCCGTCGTATTTGCTTTTATATCAAAATTTCATAATCCGTGTATTTTATATATTTATGTATTCGTATTATTGTGTACAAAATCATCAAATATTTGACATAAGTACATAATTAAATGTCAAAAGTTTCCTTAGAAAGTTTGTTCGTAATCATTTGTACAGAAATTATGATTCGATGATTGAGTACCGTTTACAACTTCTATAGAAATTGTTTAAATAGAAATATGAAACTTTGTAATTAGAACTAAAACTTGAGAAATAGTTTATTAATGTATTCATAATTAATATTTCGACAATGAACTTGAAATTTGTCCAGATTCGTGAATGTCTAATGTTATATTGAAATACGATGAATACAAAACGTAGGTATGTGAAATCAAATATAGATAACATATCCTAAATATATATATACTCTACCCCTGTCCTCCCCCTCCCTCACCTCTATATTCTTTGAAGTATGTTTTATTTTGACATGATTGTTACATTCACGTTTCCTATTTTGACTCCAATTAATGCATGAATACACGTTATGTTGATATGAGGCTGAAGTACATAATAAATTCACGGAAAAAAAATATTTATAATTATATTAAACATTTATTTTCAGACCAAATCCATAGAACAAAAAATTTAAATGAAGTCATTACAGTTATTACATAAATACTTCTTTTTTAATGTTATAATCTAAACCTAAATAGATTAAATTATTCCTAACAACGTTTCGTTTATGGAACTGCTTAAGTATTTCTTTTTGACATTGTAATTGTATCAACCAACTCTTTTCTGGAGTCACGGGAGTGCCCCCGCCAAGACGAGCCAAACCCAAAAGTATGCACTTCGACCAAGATGTAAGGTTTGTAGAGTAGGAGATTGGCTCTACTTTAGATCTGATAACTTTCCAACAGCGAAAACGCTATGTAAATCTTGGCAACTTACTTTACAGGATTTTGTTTGTATGTGTTTTAATATGTATCCCACAATACATATTGTCATAAATAGGGTACAGTCCTATATTCACTTTATTTTTTTACTCCAAAAATTCTTCCCTAGGGAGAAGAATAATGTTGCAAGCAATCCATTAATGGACCTTGAAACGTTCCCGACTTTAGCTACTGCGTACAGGAGTTATAACACATAGTCCATCTGAAAATGATTTATTTCGCAACAAGACAGAAATATTTCAGCACGCGTGTTTCATGGTTTCAGTACTCACAAAATATTACGCCATTGTGAATTATGATTTTGCTGTACCCACGTATATTCGTACAAAAAACCTAACCCATCAAGTACGTAGGAAGACGTCAGTTAGTGACGTCGAAATGACGTCAGTATGATAGTAACTTATATTATCTTCATAACTCTTGCATTGTTATCGAACTTGCAAAATATTATATAGATAGGCAAGGATATTTCAAATCGCATTTAAAGTTCCTCACGTTCAAGTACATTTTCTCGCGACAAAAGCCAATTTATTTCTCGGACTGTCTCACAGATGTTCTGGAAACCTACTTACAAAAACTGTCGAGTGCAAATAAAATTTTACATTTCAACCAGTGCATGTCTCCGCAATATTTAAACTCAAGGTTGTAGTAATCTGATCTAGCGAGCTATTTAAAAAAAACAACAATTATAAATAGCAGTATATTGTATCCGTTATTCAGTTTTCGCAAAAGCATCTCGTAGGCAATCCGCCAAGCCATTCGTTGAACCCTGTATACGAATCTTTATTTACGTGACGTAACAGCTCCACTTGAGACTGCTAACAAAACTACAGCCGCCATTAAAATGCCGCTAACAGTGTGTAGACTCATATAAATCTCGTAGGTATGTACGTCTAATTGCTTTACGTGATTTGAGACTAAATAGGTCAATTAACGATTGAGTGGGAGTAGGGAAGAGTTTAAAAATTGCCGTACTGATGGACGCTTATCTTGAAATGTTATTTACGAGTACAAAGTGGGTGTCAGAAAAAAAAAAATTCTATAAAGACTGAACTGGACTAGGGTTTTCAAATAAAATAGACGAAAATTGAGCGAAAATGTAAGAAAGAAACAGCCAAAGTGCTCTAAACCAGAGCCCATTAACAATAAATTACTATTAGCACATACACAGAGTGAAAACGTCAATATTTGTTGTTTACAAGAAAGTCCTCAACAAAAATGTCCATGTTTAAAATTCAAATAAAAAGTCCTAGATCTACATGCATATTCTGACCTCATTAATACGTGTGGTTACAAAGCATTCCCTTATTAGCGTAAGCAAAGGAAAATTTAAATGAATCTGTGGAGAATCGCCATGTTCGTGAAAAATTTTGAGAGCTCCTTCACTTTGCTCCCCCTCGCCTATTGTGGTGATACTTGACCCGTTTGTCTAAGTTTCCGCCTAGTTTACACTTTAGCTAAACTCCTTATACTTATACCTACATTTTAGATGCTTAGTTGTTTAGAGAGAAAGCCTGAGTTCATTAGGAATGTGTATGGAGTATATGGTCATGATTGGATTATTAGCGCATCACGGCAACAATGTAATGGTTCAAAACAGCGATGCGTTTTATGTTAGTTGAAACGAATGACCATATTGACACAAATAAAAGTAATTTTGACGTTTTAAATAAATTAAAAAATAAATGCACGGCTAATGCACGGCGGAATAATTTTAAGGTATTTCTTTAGTTGATTGAATTTCCTTTATTATCATTACATCAAATATTATTACGCTCAAAATTTTGAGAATTATGTGACGAAAAATATTTTTGAGCTCTGTTTTACGATTATTTTCATCATGATGCTATTTTATTTTTATGAAATATTTATAGATAAGTAAGTCTTTTCTTTGAAAATTTCCACAACACATTTTTTTCTGGCTTGTAATATGTACAGACGCCAGCACATCAAGCTACTACAATCTGTCAAATTTCTTTAATAGATTTTCAACTTTATTGCTAAACAATTAAAGTTTAAGGTTGATTGGGAAAATTTGACAGTTTCGGGTAGCTTGACCTGCTGGCGTCCGTACCAATACGCCTCAAAAAACTGAGCGTTTTATGGTGTCCTACGTTTGGGCAGCGCCTTAAGCTCACAATGTTTTGCTATAATTAATGAATTTAGTTCGGTCCAAATTGTAGGCTCTATTGTTTTAAACGGATACATGAAACTACGTTCTGCCGTTTAATAGCATAACACACTTACATTTCGACAATTGAACAATATTCATTGTGTTATATACTTTAAAAAACAAAGTAAAAGTATTTACAAGACAGATGTGAATGGAAACAGCGGGAAGGGGGACGCCAGAGGGTCCTCCTAGGACGTCGACTATAGTGACCATATTGGTGATGTTCTTCAGAAAGGTCAGGTTGCGAGTCCTGCGCAACCAGCGTGCCTGTATGACCAGAAGGCCAATTCCCATAATTAAAAACGTTCAAACCCCAGTCGCAACTCATCTCACCGACAATCAATGTCAAAAACTTGTCAAAAACGTAGGGAAATTATAGGTATTTTTTAAAGATTGAGACTGAGATCAGACTGTGAACGTTCTAAAAATTACGAGAATTTCCCCTCAGAAGTACCTATGTACGTAAACGAGGCAAAAGGAGTATACGTAAGGATCGTAGCAGGTAGCGTTCTATAGTTTCTGCCAACCCCGGGAAGAAGGCGTGAGGTTATGTATGTATTTGCACTTTAGCTGCATTGAATTTTTCAAACATATGATTATGAATTTATTCCTTCAAAATCCTTCGAATTGTAAGTGTGTCGTGTAATTGGAGTCGTGATTTACCTACACAATTATAAAATCCCATTGAAATACAAATTCCGAGAAAGTCTAAAACAATAATAGTATTTAGGTGTATCCTACCATTAAATGTAGTTTATATAAAAGGATTGTGAGTTTTCAATAATACTCAAAGCATTTTAATTATGTAGGTACCGTACATACTATAATAACTGGTATATAAATATTCTGAACGTAAACAAATGAACCGATTTAATTTACGCAAATTCCTTTTACCGCTGAAACCATATCAATGGTATTTATTTGCCTCGATCAATAATAGTATGATGGAAGGTATTTGCTATACAAATAAATTGAATGTTATTTGAATGATTGTTTGAATTCCAACCTATTTGAATACTTCAGTTTCACAAATCATGACTAATATGATGCACAGAATTTATACATTTTGGCTAAACGGATCACAATTTAAACTTTGTCGGTTCCTGCATACATTACGTACTTATATACATATGCGTGTCAGCATATGTCAGCCCTGCGTGTTCAGACACTGTTTGTGTTTTTGTACAATTTGCTACAAACATGAGTACAAAACAAAGTGATCCTGCGGCGAGTTTATTTCCCAAACGTTTTCCTCCTTTTTTTTCTCAACAGTCATGACTTTTGGTCCTCATATAATAAGCAATACTTTTTGTTTCTCTAGGTTGAAGATTCGTTGTTCGGAATTGGCAGACATTACACGAAGAGACCCTCCTACCCTACCTACTATGGCTCAAGATCCCTTCCATAAAACATTCCTTAATCGTTCTTCAACTTACATTGTAGTACGCAAAAGGCAACTTAATATTTAAAAACATTCCAATCGACGTTAACTTTGTAACTTATTCCTTTGTGAAGTCCGGTTGTATCGGAGAATAAAATACCGAAGAGAGTTACTTGCCACTAGATCTTAGTAGTAGCTCAATCGACGCGCGTAAACCTCTTCGGAGGGCGCGAGGGGCCTGCGCGATGCGGTCTCGCCAGGGATGTACGTAATATATCCTGCGGACGAAGTAGTTTCCCTGACATACCGCTCGCAATCGCTGCCTCGGCCACGGCAGCGGCCTACGCTTGACTTGATCTTCGGGCCGCCGCCGCGAGCGCCGTTCAGCTCGATCCCCCCGCCCCGCACCCCCACCCTCAATAAACCCAGTGATAACACCCACCTCAAAACGGCGCCTCCGGAGCCTCCAGAGCGCGCGCCGGCATCGCCGACGCCGTCGCTCGAGCGCCCCAAGCTGCGCGAGCGCACTAAAGCGAAGCTGCTCAAGAAGCTCGGCCGCCATGAGGACAATGAATTTGGCAAAATTGTTAGAACCCCCGCTCCCGATGAATTCGAACTGCCCGCTCCCCTTCCTACTCCAGCGTTCTCAAGAAAGAACATTTTCGATCGCGACTTCGATGCACTGTTCGAAGTTGCGAACTCACCGCAGTTTGGTGCACACATCCGAGTTACGACTCCGGAACCGGACCGCCGGTCGGATCTGTCGGCTGCGCACTTCCCAACACCTACAGCGTCCACGCTGAGCCTCCTCCCACCGCGGCCCCAGTCCGAGCCGAGCTCGCTCGCGACCTCCGCTCGCACCTCTACGCCTCCGATGCCAACACCACAACGTTCGTCTACTGAAGGTTCTGAATGAGAGTGCGGTTTGAGTTTGGGAACGCGTGATCATCCGACTAACCCGTATCGTCACATTAATTTAGCATGGTTCCTTGGCGAAATAACAGCATTAATGCTTCACTAGGCACGTATCACGCCCATGAGGTTTTACATAACAGTGTGAGGGTTCTTGAATTGATTAATTAATGACTTTCAGAAGCTTGTGCTGCATGTGATTTAACTCTGAATTTACTCTGTTTTTCGCAGGTCCGAATTCTAAGTCGAAGAAAGTTAGTTTCTTGCGTAGGCTGAGTCGAGCGAGAGAGCCGACGCTGCCGCGTCCTTCCACCATGCAGCAGCAGCCGTCTGTCGAGATGGCGTTGCGAGAACTCACGCACCCGACACATAACGAGCAGCTCAAGAACCAACAGCAAGTGACATTCAAACTAGTCAAAACAGGTCAGTGAATAGAATAATTCTTCACAGCTATGGTTACGTTATAAAAATTATATTAACCAGCGATCTAGGTTAAATGCAAAAGAGCGAAATACGTAAAACATTTCATTGTTCCACAGTGAAATACTCCTAGACAATTCATTTACGATCTGTTAATTGAATTTCACTGCAGCAGCCGTCAGTTTGACTTGACATTGGGATATATGTTGAATACACATTGGATAATTCCCGTGCAACGTGGACTAGATAATACGGTATGTGTTGAGCTGAATAATACATGTCCTGACCCTACCATACCATGAATATTTGATTACCTATTAAATGTATTTTGATAAACCCGTACGTCGCAGCAGTAAGCCATATCGTCCGAGAAGGGAATGACCAGTTTATGTAAGCACCTACTTCGCGCAAAGGAAGTCACCATTCGTATCACCAATAAAACATTCGACTGCCAAAAAACTTCGAGACAACGACGTCGTAAAGTATGGGTATTCATTACATTGAATTCAGAGAAAGATATTTTTATCAAAACAAATTAAAAAGTTTCTAAACGAATAAGTAAGAATTTCTCAATACGCAACACGGAAAGTTACAGCGGGAATCGAGAACTTTCACGAATTACCTACAAATTGTTGACTGGCACTGTTCTATTCGATTAAATCTCGTACACGATACACGAGAAAACGATCGACGTTTGAACCTACCCTAAGCGAAGTAGTCTGAAATTTAAGTAGTTACGTAGGTACTTGGCAATTTCAACTCGTTCCTTTTTTACTTCGCACTTCGCAGTGGAACAATGTCAGTATTTCACGAGCCACGTCTGTTTCACAAAGGAAGGCCTATTATTTGAGTTCTCCCGTATAGTGTAAAATCGTCACATCGGAACACGGTCCAACGTCAAACTAAAATTAGGCTTACTCCCTTTGTGTACTTTTTTTTGTGGGTTCCATTTCGCTGGCTCAAGCAAATGCCCCGGGGCTGGCAGGTGACATCAAACCTAGGCCACAGTGAACATCCGACGCGTTGTTTTGATTTTAGACTTTCGTGACAGTTAGTTTTTAATTACAGTCTTAGTAAACATTGTTTTTGGAGGTATGGAGTTTTAACTTCCAAACTTAATATGATAAATTTATATTTGTTATTTAAATAACAAAATTCTCGAAATAATTAAGAAAAAACCAAAGTCTTTGATTCATTCTATTTCCGAGGACTTCTCAAGCTAAAAAAGCACGTTTACGTTTCCGGAGACAGAGATCGTGCCTTGACTTCGAAAGACGCTAACGATATATAAACGCCGGTAAATGTTTGGCACGTTAATAGCGACGTTCCGTAAATACAAGGCCGATGAGAAAGTATTTCCATAAATCAGAGAGGAACCATTAAGGACTATTTAGAAGACAAATCAATAAAATCTGTAATTTGTATGTTAGATTAATTGACATCGCTGATTGTGAATACATCTCACCATGTTATGGCAGGATATGCTGAAACAAATTTACTGTAACACCTTATGTACCATATTCTAGCAAATAAATATTTTTGATTTGATTTGATTGGAAATTAAAGAAAATTATGTCAAGTACCCGGTGTCAATATCACACTCTAGTGTCACATAGTTTTTAAGCTTGTCTAAATTAAAACGATGCGATTGTTTGTGAAGTGAAAATACATTATTTCAATTTGTATTTCATATCAGGCTGGAGACAGATACTATATTAGTTATAGATATGACACCATAAAGCTGAAGTTGTCGGTATAACTCGATGAGCCATATTTTTAACTGGGGAGGTACAGTCAGCAAAAAGATGTAGGTGGGTATTCATCGACAAGAATTCATTTGATTGACTACAATTTGCGTTCCAAAATACTGTATCAATGTGGTAACTACAGTTAAGTATCCAATGTGTAGTATGAGATTGTGGACAATTAAATGATTTTTTTCGATGTTTATATTTGTCTGCGGCTGCCTGTACTGTACCAAGTTGGCATATTCATTTTATGAGCTGAATACGGCCTTCTCAATTTGCTGGTCGAATCTCGTAGCTCGGTCTAGCAATGCAATTTGTAGGTCGGCCACAGCGGCGCGGCGGTCTCGCCGCCGGATTACCTCCGTTACTACAAAGAGCAAAACACTTTGTTACACTACCGCTTTTTGGGACGTATTTCCCGTTTGATGATGCCATCCATTCATTTCCGGCGGTGGGAATAAAAGCCTCTGCGGTGAAGTTACACAGAGTGCTCTATCCAGCGCGAGGTGAAAAATTGTACACGGTTTCCGAAATGTTCTCGTTTATTACCACTTGTCTGTGGGTTAATAGTACACGAAATTTTATAAACGAATGAAGCATGGGATCAGCTAATAAATGTTTCAGTATTATTTACTAACAATGTAATTAAATCTCAAACATGTTAGTTAGTAAAATTATTAATTATTTATCCATTATTATTATTACTTACAATTGCGCTTTTTTATGATTATCGTGTACTAGTTGCGCCCGGTGGTTTCACCCGCATAAGTTTCGATCCCGTGGGAATATCGGGATGAAAGTATCCTATATGTTAATCCTGGTTATAAACCATCTGTGTGCCAAATTTCATCCAAATCCGTTCAGTAGTTTTTGCGTGAAAGAGTAACAAACATCCATCTATCTATCCATCCATCCATCCATCCATCCATCCAGCCATGCAAACTTTCACGTTTATAATATTAGTAGGATAGGATAGTAGGATAATATAATATAATTTATATATAGTAAGATTTTATTTTGATTTATTTGAATATTTTCGACCTTGTCCTTGTTGTATCTACCTAGATAATAAGTAAATGATGTGGTCTCCTATAATTGGAAGCGTTTTGCACACTTGTGTTTGTCCCTGTGTATGTTTACGTGCAAGTAATTGTGTAGCCTCTGTTGGCGATCCAAGAAATATATAAATTACTTAGTTCCACATACCTACGGGTTAATATGAAAATTATATCCATAAAAAGTGAAAGGAAATGGATTTTCCTTCCCACACAAAATTGCTGCGAGGGCCGCCCGTTTGCAAATCATATTAACAATCAAGCAGCCCCACTTGTTACTTTTACTAGCACATCCTCTCGGCTAGCACACACTCAACTTATATTGCTATCTAGAAGTTCACGTGTCTCATAAATAACAGGGACAGCGATGTTGCCTTCGTAAATTAGGGTGGACGTGCAAACTTTTGCAATTAACTTTTAAATACCACACCTAATACCACAGACCACACCACACCACACACACACCCACAGACTACCTACAGTATTTGTCTCTCCTTCTCCTTTTTAATCCATCCAAAGGTTGTCTTTAAAAGATCGCTCTTAGCGATAAGACCAACCATTGTGTCACCCTTTGTAAAATTATATATTTATGTCTGTAATTTTTATGGTGTACATAATAAAGAGTATTCTATTATAGTAACAACTTGTTATTTTTCTGATCCACTTCTCGATCCGTTTAATTAGTTCCCCTGGAGGCCTAATAAATGTTTGGTGAAAGTTTACTTTGTTGGAGACCGCTGTTGAATGAATCCCGGGACACAAAACTTGGGACCTGTATTTTGACCTCTGTAACTTCTGTCTCTACCGCAACTTTCCACTTGTACTGTATTAAACGTAAGTGAAAAGAGAAATTAGGAGACAACTTTCCTGAAGTAAAACAAAACATAATTAACAAAAGGAGAATTTACCGAGTAGTATTGTGATTTTATCGCTGAAATTGTATGTCCGAAACAGTAATTTTATACCTTGAGACATCATATTGATGCACAAAAAATTTAAACATTTTGTAATTTGTCAATGCAATAATATCCATGTAGAGAAAACCTGGGCATTTTTTTAAAACAAACAATGACTGGCTCGTCATTTTTACACACAAAGTACCAGATGTATGTATTCAACTGGATATTGATATGTCCAACCGACTGATTACGTACAATGAGGAAGCGAAAAAAGCGCTGAATAAATTAACAAATGTGGAGACATAACTTGTTTAAAATCCACTGAAATCCGCTGGATGCGCTTTATTTCAACCAGATTATGAGATTGTAGGATTGTGTGCACTGGAAACAAGAGATTCCACTGTATGAACGTTTTCGAAATTCTGTCGTTTGGTGTTCCTGTTAATTTAAAACACAGTTTGCCATAACATGGGAACAACAGAATAGTTGTGCTATTTTAACGTACGCAAACATTTTCCACGGAACATTACATAGGTAAATGGAGTCGGCCATGCTTTAATAATGCAGTGCTCAGCCGCCGCGAACTAGTAATAAAGTTGCCAGTTTAGCATCGCGGTTGAATAATGAATTGCAAACTGCATATTGAACCAATTTTTAATTACGGCTTTACTTGGGAATTTGTATAAATATTTTCATGGTACTGCAGGTGTACCATTGACCTTTTTTGAAAAATAGTTGTTAAATGATAAATTATTTTAATTTGTAAGTAGGTTTGTACAAACACTTTTACACGTCAATCATATTTTAAAACTAGATGAGGCCGGCGTTTCCTATCTGACTAGTCTGAGAAGAAAGGCCGAAACAAACCCAGAGGTCACAGTCTCTTTTAAAGTCCAGACATAATCTTGGTCAGATCATATGAAGACCATGTAGATCGATGTCTAAGATAGTATTTTGTGTTTCCTCAAAGAACCAAAGATTGAGAGGACCTGTCCAGTCAGTTCACCCATTTGTCAGAAATCAACTCAAAACTTAAGGAGGACGAACAATACCAAAGAGTGGACATTTGGGTAGGCCACATTAATTACTCAAACTGCCAGACCATGACAAAAACTAGCAGAACACAGAGAAAAATACAAAATAATATAAATAAAATTACCCACATAGTCTTCACATTCACAACAATTAAAATAATAGTTACAAATTAAGCAAATGTCATTGTATAATATATCAAATTAATGAAAGTCAAAGTGTATATAAAAAAATAAAACAACAACAAAACAGAAAAAAAAAAACATTAAATATGTAAAAATTGGAAGCAGCTCAATCCCAAGCCTTTTTATCCTCGATATAATCCTTAACGGTTTATAATGCTTTCTGACACAACTTATGTTTAATGAATGATTTGAATTTATTAAGGCTTAGATCTTTTGAGGAGTGGCTAGAGAGGCGCCACAGCACCCTCACCTACCGCCTGACGCAGGTCCTCACCGGACACGGAAGTTTCGGGAGGTTCCTGCACATCATTAGGCGGGAGGAAACGCCCGGGTGTCACCATTGCCAGGATCGCCCAGAGGACACGGTGGAGCACACGGTGGAGGTCTGCCCCGATTGGGCGGAGCACCGCCGTGTCCTCGTAGAGGTGATCGGCAGCGGCGGCGGCCTCTCGCGCCCGGCCCTGGTGCAAGCCATGCGGCGAAGGAAGGAACATGGGTGGGTTTTAGTCAGTAAGAGTCTGACACTCCCTTCCGCTCCACCCAGAGCGGGAGCGGTCATTTGATGATTCCACCAGAAAAAAAAAAAAAAAAAAGGCTTAGATCTTGAACGGGGCTTGGAACTTGAGCCTTGTTGTAGGTACAACAAATTTGTGTTTGTTCCTAGTATAGTTGAAAATATTTATTTCAGACCAAGCACACAGTAATTGATACAAGTCCATATTATATCCATTTACTCTCTTAGGGCTGATTTTTCAATCGACGTATAATTTTGTTTCTTGGCATAAAATTGATGTCTGGCAGTTCTTGTATGGAATAGCATTAGCAAAAATTCAAAATTATTCCTCCGATAAAATTATCTGGCGTTGGAAAAATCAGCCCTTAATAGAATAAAACTTTAACTCCCGACTTATGTCTTTCAGAAAGCTCGAAACAAGACTAAGAATTTAAAAAGTCGGCGTAGTATCCATTTTCTAATTATTTAAGTGTAATATAAATTAAAACTGTCGCTGGTGACTCGATCGCGGTTACTATATAATTCGCAGTAATTACAAGGCCTTGGGCCAGGCCAAAACGGTTGACCGTTTTACCTATAGGGTTCTAAATATTATGCATACGTCATACCGTCCTATATTATTTAGATAATGGCGTAACGCATCGTAATTGATGGGGAGGTAAACGTTATCTAGCTGATATGATAATGATGATGAATGAACCGTAATGAACTTTTATTCGAACTAACTTTCATCAAATTATTGTTTTGAGTTGCGAACGGGTTTCTAAGCATTATAAATGAACTATAGTTTTTCTGCTTTGCAGGTTAAATTAATTTTCTTTTGTTATTTATAAATATATGCAGGGGAAATTAATGTACTTATGTGTACCTACATATTCATTAATTTCCCCTACACATATAGACGATCAATGGGCCAAACTTACGACCCAGTGGGTCCCACTTAATGGCATCGCGGCAGGCCAAGACGGAGATGGCGGGATGAGCTGGATTCCTTTAATAAAGATAAGGCAGCTCTGGACAGAGAGAGGTGGAAAGAGACTAGGGACGCCTATACCCAGCAGTGGAACATTAAAAGCTAATAAAAAAAAAGCTATAGATGAATACAAAACGACACGGTTGACGACACGGTTGGCGCAGTTGCTGAGCGATCGACTGCTGCGCTGCGTGTCGCGGGTTCGATTCGCACGAAGCAAATATTTGTACACAGGTACAGGTACAGGTAGTTGTTCTGGGTCTGGCTGTTTGTGTATGTGAGTTTAAATGTTTGTAAACGCACCTACGATACAGGAGTAATTCCTAGTGTTCGGCAAAGTTTAAAAAAAACAAAGATTGATAAGGGTGCTATAAAGTCAGTGTGTATTTAAATGTACATATCCTGGGCCCCGGTAAGACCTTACTGACATATAGTGTGGCAGGGATCACGACGTGCAACCAGTTACCATGGATTCAGTACATGATTCTCCATCACGTGGGATTTATTCGTCGGTTATTAAAAAATAAATAGCTGTTCCATAGATTTTGATCGCGTGGGTATTGAAACAAACTATGAAACATCAGATTTTTTTGACAACCGCCGAAAAATCTCTACTCTGGGGGTCTAGAATCATGAGCTGAATTCATGGTTCCAATTTGAGCGTGGATGTCCCTGCCATCCTGTAAAGATTGTGCAGATTCTAGTAAAGTCATGGTCAAAATCAAATTATTTTTTACATAAACCTACATGGGCACTTATGAAATGTCAGAAGCTGAATACACGGTTCCAATTGGTCGTTTCCTATGGAGAACAACCGGAAAGAAACTCCAAGGTTACTCTTTTAAAAATAATTGGCCTTTACAATGTTTTCAAATTACAGTGTTAAGAGAGGACAGTGTCAATTTAAATGAAAATAATAAAGGTAGTATCCTTCTTATTTATAAACGTGAAAGTTTGCATGGATCGATAGATATTTGTTACTCTTTCACGCAAAAACTACTGAACGGATTTGGATGAAATTTGGCACTCAGATGGTTTATACCCAGGATTAACATATAGGATACTATTTATCCCGATATTCCCACGGAATCGAAACTTATGCGGGTGAAACCGCAGGGCGTAGCTAGTATGATATAAAAGTCTCCTTGTTAATATCCACTAGGTACGTCATCTGGAAGTAGGTCACTATGGTTCAGGACACTGACTGTGTTCTCTTTTATGCACGGTTCACACTCTTTATGTATTTTTAATTGTGCACACATGGCTTTAGTATGACTATTCTGAAAGTAATGAATAGCTTTTTATGATAACTAGAGATATTATCTGCTAGTAATAGAACTAAATTACTTTTGTTTTTTGTTGTTCTTAAAAACTATGGAAATTATTTTAAAATGTTTGAAAATCATTGGCAGAGTGATTGCATAATACAAAATTGTACATTTAATATAAAAAAAAGTAATTGCACGAGGTATCGAAATGGGTCTGATGGTGAAAATATATAGTTTTTAAAAATTTTGTCTCGATATAATGTTCCGGATTGTCGCAAGAGACGGCTGAACAGATTTGGATGAAATTTGACATACAGTATTTATAACTTGGATTAACACTTAGGAATATTTTCCGACATCAACGCAAGCGAAGCTGAGAGCAAAAGCCAGTATTTATTTACAGAATTACAATCATTAGAATCAGCAATACAACTCCTTGAGTTATAATTGGCCTCAAATGTCATGATTTCTTTTTTTTATGTCATTTTTCTTTTCATTCATTCTATAGGGTAATATCAACTAGAGAGTTGTATTGACTATAGTTCTTTAAATAAATTTTTATTACGGCCACGAATCATATTTAGATCAACATACAACCTGGAAATTGTAAAAAACGTAAGAAAACTTGAATTTCGCGGGCTACCCTGACGCTTTTGCCTAAAGCCACAACCGTGTTTACACTATTACAAATTCGTGTCACCCAGTCAGTTGTAACTGACAGCTAGCTGTTGTGGTTACCCTTATACGCGTACGTCACAACATGTCTTTGTATGGTAATCCTTATACAGGTTGATGTTTATTGTACGCGCGTGTTAACGTCTCGGTTAACAGTCAGTGCGGAGATGCGGTTGACACCTTACCACCGACGTTGAGGTTTCTGAGGAGCTTCACGTACGAGTGAAAGAGACAGCACCAGGATTAGCATCAAATCCAACACCATTGTGATATTTACTGACTCAGATGAGAATATAATTATATCTGAGCCTCAAATCGTTGAAAGTTTCATCGGAATTTCTAAGTGTGATTGCGATAAGTTCTTCCCATTTCCTCTCTTTAAGGAAATGTTTGCAGAAATTAATTAGTAGGTAGGAACCACATTTAATTACGAAATGAAAGATTCAGCAGTTGGTTCGGTGAATTATGCTCACAAAGAGACGCATAAACATATTAAAATGGAAGGATGCAAAATGTTTTAATCATATTGATTTTCAATTATAAAACCGATTCAGTTTTAATGAAAAATCCTTTGTATATAACCAAATTTACGCCAGAGAAGAAATCGCAATGAATATTTAAAAAAAGAAATTTCTATGTATCATGCGAATGAAAAAAATAACGCACGAAAAGAAGAAAGGAGGAGATTAGTTGTGATAGTAAATGTTTGGACAGGATTGAGGATACCTCCACCTATTTTGTTGCATTAATATTTTCACCTGCACGCATTCCATCACTGACCAACAACGTTCTGACGGCCAGCAAACGGGGGGATGAACACCGATCACGCTTATTCGTACCACGAACGGGTAGAGCAACATAACCGGGATGAGGAGATTAAAAGCTCTTGTTGACATAACCGCACGCGTTATTCCTGTTAGCAATGTTCTTCAGAGCCAAGGGTCTCTCTAAGTCCGTCACACGGGGAAGATACGGGCCCATCTGAAAGTGGTTGTTATTCTTCGTGTCCCTGGCACGACTGTGCTTTAGATGTTGTTGGCCCAAAACGTTGCCACTACCACGGCATCGTCAGTGGCAGAGCAGAGGTCACCTTGACTGCTTGTTTTGGGACACAGAGGGCAGGTTAAGGGGCGGAGCATGGCGACATAGCTCCACAATCATACCATACTGAGGTTCCGTCGAGGTAGCCTTAATTTACCAGGTTGGGCTTACATCTTCCCACTTGTGTCTGAAGACGGTTCAGGGACTTCTAAGTGGACCATGGAAGGTTACACTTTGCAGGGAGATGCTCCTTTGGTAGTAGATGGTAAAGTGAAAAGCGAAACTAAACAAAAGACAAATTCAATTATCCGAACGGGAAAAACACATCGCGAGTAGGGACAACTGCCAAATTGTGTCGTCATTGATTCTTAGTTCAGGCTCCGTACTAATCTGATGTCCGCAGGTGATACAGAGTAGGATACTCCCGTAACTTCGGCTGAAATCAATTCATGCTTAGGGAGTAAACCCCCCGATAAAGTGTTAGCGCGTACTATACACACGTATAATAGACGTAATAATTTTCCCCGAATGGGTCTGAACTGGACAGGATAATTGTGTTTTGAGGTCAATCTCATTGTGTATCCGTATGTTTGTGCCCTGAACTCATATGGACAAGGTCTTAGCAGCTCCTCGCATAAGATGCAATGCTTTGAGTAGGCGGAGAAACGAGAAATCTAGGAACAGCCGGGACTGACTAAGGGTAAATTTTACCTATGAAGCTGAGCTATCCATACATCTAAACCGCGTTCAAGAGCTGTAAGTGTCAATTTTCTACGACAATGATAACATTGACAGCTCTTCACTTAGCCCTTAAAAACTAAACAAAAAGCAACCACCGCACCGTGGCTCTTACCCCCGATTTCTTCTGAGATCCATAATGTAAATGTAGCCTATGTCCATACCTAGGTCCTAGTCTATACATATATGTGCCAAATTTCATCCAAATCCGTTCAGCCGTTTTAGCGCGAAAGCGTAACAAACAAACTTACTTTCGCATTCATAATATTAGTTAGGACTACAATAAGAGCCGTCTCTACAGTTACTCCCTTCCGGACTAAGTAAACTTTGGCCTTCAATTTCGATCAGCCCTATGTCAATACTAAATAGATACCAATTTGGAATAATTTGGATAGTTATGATGACAATTCTCATCAAAATTTCGGCTTCGGGGACTCATAATTGTCACATATGAATGCAAACCTCAAAATGCAGCGTAATCATGAATCCAATTAGACAAATGGATCATCATTATCGTCATTGTCGTGATCAAAGTAGGACACGTTTATACGGTAAACCTACTTAAAGTCTATTCAAACTTATATTTCAAATTGATAATATTTCAAGGTAAACAAATATTAACATTATTATTGTGGTAATTAAGTTGATTTCAGAGTGGCTACCACTATTGAAAATGTTATAAAAATGTTTAAAGTTATAGCGTAAACTGAACTTTATTGTGTAGGAGTTAAAGTTATTTTTCCATAAACTCATATTTGTTTACATTTTTGGCAAATAAATCGCGAATGCAGATTATATCAAAATCGATTATAACAACATAGCACAGAAATGTCCTCATAACAGGTATACGGAGTTCCTTCTGGCTTCTGACAACCCGACCATAAAGGCTCTGATCAGTAAATGTACTGTCGGATCTCGTGTGAGCTGTTGCGATTTATGGTAAATACCTCTAATATTTGCACGTACAGAACGTCGAATATATTGCGACATTAAATAAGTTCCCACCATCATGTAATAACGTATATTCTCTTTAGGAGTATTTGTCTCTCCTTCCACTTTTTAATCCATCCAAAGGTCTTTAAAAGATCTCTCTTAGCGATAAGACCGCTCATTGTGTCACCCTTATATTTATGTCTGTAACCGCGCCTAGAGACGGTAGTAGATACGTACTAATAAAATTCGTTGCGCTGAAAGTCCGTTTAGCGCACAACTTATGTCAGTTTCAGTTTCTCTATGTCGTAGTCATTTCTGTCGTAGCGTTAGAAAACGGTGACAAGCTTTTTTTATGAAAAGTATTGACAATGCAGCCTAACAACGGCTGCTAAGGCGTGTCTGTGCTCTGCGCAATCAAGTCATTAGACATGAGCTTTGACAAATGATGACGTCATGTAGGTAATTAATTTTTAATTCACCGACCCATCCAGTCTTCACGTTTTTCAAACACCACTACTTAAGCGGATATTGCCTCTTTCAACTAAGAGGTCCGCCTCTGGTAGTGGGTTCATTAGTTTTATAGCCTAAAGTAGGTAGATAAATCTAACATATACGAGTATATTTATGAAAGTAGTGGGTAAGTAGGTACTGTGCAGATCACCATTTGTTATGTCGAATACCCACGGCAGGCTTATTAGTTTTATGACCTAAAGTAGGCCTAACATACTGTTATAAGGAAAGTTCGGTATATGGTAATATGCGCTTGCGATTCTTTTATACAAGTAGAAGGAACACGGAACAGATTACCATTTGTTATGTAGAATACCTACAACATTTTATCTAAAGGAGTTTCGCAGCCAAGTTAAAGTCTAATTCTTTATAAACACTTGGTTCCTGGCTGCACTAGTTAAGGCTCCCAAAACCGCGCTTATTTGTCTTTTTGTTGCCTTAAATTAACTTAAGTTGGTATGCTCGAACGAAAGCCAACTTCGCTCTGACCTACTTTGTAAACTGTAGGAATTTGTAATTCATAAAACCCTTGGGAAATGTAATTATATAGGTGACTTCATAATTTTGAATTGTATTTATTCGTGTGAATATGATATCAGATTAAGGCCCTTTGTAAACACACGTTTTTCTTTCCGCGAAAAACTACGGTTTACACCGCGTGTTTAGGCATGGTCGTCAGTGTTGTATGGATCATTATGGAAGTTTGTCGACAGAAACGTTTTTTCTACCGCGGTTTATACGCCGCGCGCCGTCCCGTAAAGAAACCGTGCCGTGTACTATGGGCCTAACGAGCCAAATTAATTTGTAAACGATTTATTACTTTTTACGCGGGTCCATAGGGTACCGAACCTTGGTAGGCATACAAGTCAACTCGCAGAGGATACTCAATAAGTAACGGAAATGAAGCACCAACCGACGATTATTAAAGAAAATAAAGCATAAACCAGATAATGTTATTAGTATTTTCTCCTTTATCTCATTTAAATACCTACAAATTACATTTTTAAATATTTTTAAAAACAAAAAGATAAAAAAAAACATTTAAAAATATAAAAAATAGCAACCCACCGGTATCGGGAACAGGGTCCAAGCTACCGGCGGTCAGGGAGAGAGAGGAACTTCCTGATAATGTGAGCCGTGTCCAGAAGTACCGCTTTCTGAATCAAGCCCTTGATCTAGCTGCCCAACGAGAGCCTCCTCAGGTGTTGGTCGAGGCTCTTGGCTATTAACCCATTGGCTGTCACGACTATCGGCTCAATGATTGCTGATTCCACATGCCACATGTCGACAACCTCGCGAGCCAAGTCAAGATACTTGATTTGTTTATTTTTCTCGGCTTTCACGAGGTTCTCATCTTCTTAGTATTTTAATTATTGTGAATGTGAGGATTATGTGGGTTTTTTTTTCTAAGTTAATTCTAATGATAATCTGGCAGTTTTAGTACTTTATGCGGCATACCAAAATGTACTTTCTTTGGTATTCGTCGAGTCGTTGAGCTCGTTAAGTTCTGAGTTGAGCTACACGATTATTGACAAATGCATGCACTGACTGGACAGGTCGCAACCGGTCCGGACCCAACCACCTCAGATATTAATCTGCAAGGTATGGACTTTAAAGTAGACTGTGACCTCTGAGTTTTGAACCAATTTACAGAAATAAACATAATTTATCACCATTTATCATTAAACGTGTCATGTAATAACATTAAAAGTAACACGGGTAACACACGGTCAGCGATCAATCGCCGCGAGAGAACCCAGTATTCGTCAAGCTGGTCTAAATTGATGATCCTTTAGATGTATCCAACCCGTGAGGGCGGTAAATTGGTAATGTTAAGTGTGTGTGTCAGCATCAATGTGAAGTATATATATGTATAGCGTCAGCAACGCACGGATCGAGTAATAAATATGATCAGTACACACGCCAGTAGACCGTAAACGCAACAAATAAAATAAACATAAAATAACCTCATATTCAATTTTAAAACGCAGGTAAAATAAAATAAAATAACCATTAAATTACCTCTTATTAAATGTTAAAACGCAGGTAAAATAAAATAAACATAAAATGACCTCTTATTCAATTTTAAAACGCAGGTAAAATAAAAAATAAAACATTAGATTACCTCTTATTCAATTTTAAAACGCAGGTAAAATAAAATAAACATTAAATTTCCTCCTATTCAATTTTAAAACGCAGGTAAAATAAAATAAACAATAAATTACCTCTTATTTAATTTTAATACGCAGGTAAAATAAAATAAATATTAAATTACCTCTTATTCCATTTTAAAACGCAGGTAAAATAAATTAAACATAAAATGACCTCTTATCCAATTTTAAAACGCAGGTAAAATAAAAAAAACTATAGATTAACTCTTATTCAATTTTAAAACAAAGGTAAAATAAAATAAACATTAAATTACCTCTTATTCAATTTTAAAACGCAGACAAAATAAAATAAACATTAAATTACTTCTTACTCAATTTTAAAACGCAGGTAAAATAAAATAAACATTAAATTCCCTCCTATTCAATTTTAAAACGCAGGTAAAACAAAATAAACATTAAATTAACTCTTATTTAATTTTAAAACGCAGGTAAAATAAAATAAACATTAAATTACCTCTTATTCCATTTTAAAACGCAGGTAAAATAAATTAAACATAAATTACCTCTTATTCAATTTTAAAACGCAGGTAAAATAAAATAAACATTAAATTACCTCTTATTCCATTTTAAAACGCAGGTAAAATAAATTAAACATAAATTACCTCTTATTCAATTTTAAAACGCAGGTAAAATAAAATAAACATTTAAAATTACCTATTATTCAATTTTAAAACGCAGTAAAATAAAATAAACATAAAATTACCTCATATTCAATTTTAAAACGCAGGTAAAATAAAATAAAATGAACATAAAATTACCTCATATTCCATTTTAAGACGCAGGTAAACCATTTTATATTTATTTTATTTTCGATTGAGAAACGAGGACGAAAGTAAACCACGCCATTTTTTTATTAGCATGTTTTCATAATTTGGACTACCCAAGTGTCTCGTCACATGGGATGGCAAAAGACTAAGCCGGTAAATCCTAAAGTAATTGGATTTCATGATAGAATTTTGTGAACACGCTTGACGATGTTTAGAATTACGTACAAACATTTTGTGAGTACACATTCTATACACACGTTCCCATGTCGTTAAATCAGATGTTTTTATAAAGAGCTTTGCCTATGATTTATTTAATTTTGTTTACATACATACGTTATCATTACAGAGTTCCAATTCGGTATTATTGTTTAGATAATTTTCCTTTGCGAGCTAGATTTGCGATTTTCTAATAGCATTTATTGCTTTATTAGCGTCAAAATGGGTGTAGATTATTTGCTATTTTAAAGTGGGTGTAGCAATTATTGAAAACGATACCTTATTTTCGAATATCCAAGCAAGTAGGCGTCGCCGATACGTCATTCAAAGAAAACTCGAGTATTTTCTTTCATCAATTATGAATCGTTTATAAACTCGAAAGTACTTGAAAGTCTCCAAAACTCATACATAAATCATGAAGGTTCGTCTAACAGTCTAACTGAAACCGACTGATTCGAGCGAGGAAATCTAATTACTACGGTGACATTTGAGCTGGGAACTATACGAGTTCCAATCCTATCATAATCTGGCAGAACTACTTCAGGATTAAGCTCGCTCCACCATCCATAATTCTAAATTAATTCTCTCAACAATGCATTCAGGGTTCCTTTTAAAAATAATTTTTCACTCTACAACGTTAGTACATTAGTGTTTTAGAACTGCAATGTTGTAGCACGCAATTATGTGGTTTATGTAAGCACGTAATTAGTTTTCATGGAAAAAGTAGGAACGTATGCATTTCCAGTATGTACACGTGGGTAATTTAAAATAGCGAGGATCCAAAATCTTTTATCACCATAACAACTGATTTTTCCAACGAATACTTTTACTTGCTGGGCTTACTTTTATTTTAGAAAAGGAATTAGGGATCCCCGCAAAAAAATTAAAACCCATGTAATCCAATTTGTATTCCGACATGCACGCGAACAAAGTCGCGGGCACAGCTAGTTTTCTATATTCTTCGTGATGAAATTGCGGAGTAATGACTTCCACCGATTAAAACCACGCGGTGGCCGTCCCCAGATTGTAGATAAGGAGAATTCGGGATCACCGGTGGAACCTTCTTTCCTATATCTATGGCTGGAACGGACCGTTGCGGTTATTGAATACGAGAAAGCTTCAGTTGTAATAACAAAGGCTGCAAATGGATTAAAATTCTCGTACATTACTCGAGGTATACTACAAAATGAATGTGAACCGAATATGGGTCGAAGTTATAAGTTAACCTTTCAATTTACTTCGTATTTTATATTTCAAGACAATACATAATCAAGTTCCATTATCCTCGGTTGGAACATTTAACCTAAATGTACACTTTGTGTCTAACCTTTTATCTTGGTTGGGACAATTCCACACTAATGTTTTTTTATGTCATCTCTCTACACGCCCTTTGTGATATCGAAATACTTTTTCAGAACAATGAAATAGGTAGTTTATAGGTAGGAGGTATGCGTATTATTATTACGTGATACTGGAAAACAAATCGAGAAAATTAAGATTATATGTTCTTTGACCTAAGAATTAGCATTGCCATTCAATGTGGCAATGCTGACAGTCTTCTGGGCACGTTTCCGGATGACAGTAATGCGGACGAGTACTTTGACTTCTAAGTGACCATAAAACAAAAGGATTTTTTTTTTGTATATTTGGTTAGTTAGTCATTTAATTAGGACCTCGTGTAAATAGTTATTTGCGTTATACAGAGTGTTAGGCGGAGGGTTAGCCAAATAAGGCGGGTTCGTAGGTAGACCCATTTATGAAATACATATTTAGTTTGAAGACACCAATCTACCTACTGTGCACTTGATGACCTTATGACTGCGTTAGTGAGCGGAGTTCGTGCAGCTGAATTTTGGGCCAAAAATGTTTAAACTTTTTGCGATCGATACCCTAAGAAGAAGAATGTTTATGAAATAATGAACTACAGATTATAAAAAAGGTACCTACTAACTACTCTCTTGTTTATATTTTACGTTTGTGGGATGGCAACAATCCCTTGCGACTTAAATCATTCCAGACACGTGCTAAATTGTAGTGGGGCTCTATGTGGGGCTATCTGAGTGGGGGATTTCTAAAGCCTATAATTATGAATATACTATATGTGCATACTGCTAAAATATAAAATAAATTGCAACAAAACGTGTTCATTTATGGAATCAGTGCCGAACAATAGATGATAATTTCAATATGACGAGTACCGTATAAATAAAGTGGTTACAAATAGTGGTTTTAAATATTTTTTCAGCGTTCATATTTTATATGTTTGTGTTCGTACCCTTACTTCTATTACGTGACATTAATTAACGTTGTGTGTATTATACAACATCTAAAGCATTAAGCAAATGGATTCCTTTCGTGTGATCGTTAAATCCATGTATTATATAAATAACGACCCTATTTCCAACCTTCCATTCGGACTCTGATTATATTTCTGTATAGACCACAAAAAAGCTCCACAAAATGAAAATATTTAGTAAAATCAAGGAACAAATTCTCTTATTCTATCATAGAATGAAACATACTTGTAAAAATCTTACTGTTCACGGGCCCAGTTACCTCGTCCGCAAGGATGTGCACTTCGTGTACCGATTCATCTACTTCGTCATTTACATTCACGTGTGGATCATCGCCGTGGCTACAATACGCAAGTACTATGATCACTACCAGGAGAACACCATACGGTTCACAACACGCACTGATTACCTCGACTGGAACACAACATTTGCGTCAGTCACCGTCTGCGAGATTGCCAATATCGAGAAACTTTGGACACTCAGCAAGTTACGCGACATTCATGACGGAGAAAAGTATGATCGTTTCCTCGCAGAAATTACATTCTTCAGTGGAACATGCTTCAGTTGCATAACATCCTGCAAAAATGCAACCTTGTGCTTACGTGATTATACTGAAATCGTCTCAAAATTCCGCACTTCCTGTATATTTCTATTTAAATCATGTAAGTGGAATGGCCGAGAGATTAACTGTTGTAAATATTTCAAACCTCTTCAAACGGAGTATGGAAGATGTTACACGATTAACAACAAGCACGTCGGTGGAAATCACAAAATGTTTTCTATGTCCGCTCTCGCAAAAAACCCTGAGGCGGGCGTTCTCGAAATAACTCTATCACAAGATTACGAATCATTCATTCATTCACCCGAAGACATACCCTTTTGGAATATGGAATATGATCGTAGAATAACGACGCTATACGGAGCAGAAGCCACAGTGAGGTTTTCAATTATGGATGTGGTGAATGAGCCGGAAGTACCTTTGATCGCTCCCGAGATACGTCAATGTAGATTCCCTGACGAAGTTCCAGAGAGCTATATTGCTTTCCAGCAATACAGCTACTCTGTGTGTATTATTCAATGTCGCATCGAAGCCCAACTGAATCTCTGTAACTGTACACACCACTTATCTCCGGTCCAGTACAAAGATCGATATTGTGGCTTGGAGGGATTAAAGTGTTTGACGAAACACTACAAAACACTAAGAAAGCTGCAGGTTCCAGGCACGAACGAGACGGGCTTGAATTGCGATTGTTTGCCTTCGTGTACGGAGCCGGATTACAATGTGGTGTCGAAGAAATTGCTGGAGCCTGAGGAGGAGTTAAGAGTCAGGCCTGCCAGGTTTATCTTGAACAACAGACCGTACCAGCGGGTGACGCGGCAGGTCGCGCGCACTACGCTGGATTTAGTCGTCGCTATAGGGAACTGCTTTGGTCTTTGCTTTGGTGGATCCTTGCTTTCGATCGTTGAAATAATTTACTATCTGTGTTTTAAAAGGTGGAAGTTTGCTTAAAAATCGTTTGAGTGGGATAACTTTATGTGTTTCACTTATTGTTAGAAAAGTAGATAAAGTCAGCTATCATAAAGTCAAAAGCACATTTCGAACTTACATGTAGAAATTTCTCTGTGTCAATACGGCATTTATGCACCATGTTTTTCTCAAACAAATGCAAACACGTGTGAAGGATTGAATTTGCAAAAGAAATTTATCGACGCCAGCCGCCGGCATATCCCAGCTAAGTCCATTCGTCCGAAACTCGGCGCAGATAAAGTCGGTAAATAAGTTTCCTAAAGCGGGAAGTTCAACGTTCTCGCTAATATTAGCAACAGAAATAGTTTGTAGATGATGTTTGTTATTATTTTTTCTGCAATACCGTTCTTTGGAAGTACTTAACAGCCGTCAGTAGTACTTAACTAGTATTTTAGTGTGTAATCATGTATATCTTTTCCAAATTGGCCACGTAAAGGATTTGTGCGTTTCAATAAATCCAAAGGAGCAGTGGTGGGCCAGTCGTACCGGCCCCGACTTTAAAGTAGTGGGTTTGAACCCAGGCAGGCACTTTACACAATCAGTCTATAATGTTCCCGCTGCTGGGACATAGGCCTCCTCTCGGTGAGAGGAAGCGGGCCTTAATCCACCACGCGGGCCAGTTGGCTCTCAAAACGGCGAAGGAAAACATCGTGAGGAAACCTGCATGTCTAAGAACCAAAAAATTCGAAAACAGTGACATCTACCAATCCGCACTGGGCCAGCGTGGTAGATTAGAACCCACTCCCTCTCGAAGAGAAGAGGCCTGTGTGCAGCAGTGGGGACATTTTAGGCTGATTATGTATTTATGTTATGTAATAAACCCAAATGTAGGTAAATCCGGTCGGCGGACCGCCAGGAAATGGTTAGATTTATCGGTATCATGTGTAATTATCTTTGTTTCTTTAGACATGAATAGTTTCAAATAGGTAAAGAAAGTTGCTACTAGTTTCAGACCTTTGCTACTTTTAACTTTTTAAGTGCAAGTAATTAAAATATTCAAAATTATCTGGGTTGTTTTTATTTACATTATTCCTGACTTAGGTGTTATAACGTACACGAAAAGCAAAATTATTGTACCTCAAAGAGTTATTATACAATAAATTCATAAAGAGCACAATGAAAATTCATTTATACAAAAGACACTGAATACATAAAAAGAAAAATGGCCCGAAATGTAAACATGTTTAAAATTCTGAGGTTTTTGCTGTTCCATTTTCCGGCTGTTTATTACATTGTTGGAATCCTAATATTGTGTTAAATTGTCGTAATCACAGAACAGTTACATTTTGTAATATGATTTACTAAAAAGATTGGATTTTAATACTTAGGGCGAATTTCACCAGAGGGGCAATTCTTGGAATTTTAAGAACGTTCACAGTCTCAATCTGTCAAAAACACCTTTAATATCCCAACATTTTTTACCAGATTTTGACATTGATTGTCGCCGAAATGAAATTCCGACTAGATTTTGAACGTTTTTAATTACGGGAATTGGCCTTCTGTTATACCTAGAATCAGTCTTACACCGGGAATAAATTTTAACAGTTTTTCAATACAAGAACTGTCAGACGTCAATTTTATTCTACGAATAAATGTTATATGACTTTGGTAAAATATCTATCTATATTTTTCTTTAGTATCTATATATCTTTGGTAAATATCTGGTTTTGATAGTATTATTTTATTTGAGTAATATTTAGGGTCTTATTTTTCGTTTCGAGGGTACATCTATGTTTCTTACACTGTTTGGGCCCAGTAGGTCGCCACATTTACTGTGGCCTCAGAGCCGTTGTTGAGACCGTCAAGGGTGCAGATGAACCGGACATTTGGGACACTCTAGCAGATGGGGCATAGTTTGTTCAGGAGCCCCGTACTCGCAATGGATAGACATTAAAGCCCTTTGTACATGGCACGGTTTCTGTTTGGTGCGGAGCGTTAAACCGCGCCGTAGCAAAAACGTGTCTGTCACAAGCTTTCATAGTAATCCATACAACACTTATGACCGTGGCTACACACGGCGCATAAGCCGTAGTTTTTCATGGCAAGAAAAACGTGTGTGTACAAAGGGCCTTCCCATTTGAAGTAAACTCTTCGCTAGCGTAAAGCAACTTCGTCGCGTAATGAGCGTGATGTAAACGTCCGGTAAACGCCCACGCTAGACGCAAATAATGCCTTCAAAACTCAATTATTTTTATTTTTAATTAATAAATTTCCGTCACTGTATTGCGTGTTGTTTTTCTACACATGCCAATCAACTTTAATGATAAGCATTCACTTAGAAAAGTTTTTAATAAAACTGGCGTTATTCCTGTCATGTCTTTATTAATAGTTGTTTATCTGTACCTACCTACAGGCGATTACTTTATTTTTAGGACTTTGAAAATATCTTGTTTTGTTTGTTCTTATACTGATAAAACACGTTTTTTATCAAAAGAATTAAAATCTAGATATTTAAATGTAAGCAATAAAATGCCATCAGCGATCCTATTTCCGTGTAGATTTTATTAAGCTGATAAAGGAGATTGAGTGAATCTGCCCTGAAGCACGATAGCGTTAAGATATATACTGATGGATAGATCTCATCATTGACGATTTCTCTTGATTGTTTGTAGGTAAGAAACTACAGAGCTCTAAATGAAACTAATTGCTATTGAAATTGTAGTTTTTCGTCAAATAATTAACTTTTATTAATTTTAACCTGCTTTTCTGAATGATGGTGTAAACTACATAAAAATCCGTAGCGTAGTTTATAAAAACAGTCACACAGGCAGACACGAAAAGCGAAGTAATATATATAGATAGATATGCATAGTGCAACGTGGCCTCTGCGGTTACAACCTATTTTTTTTTCTAGTTCGTATGACTGGTCTTCAATTTTTATTCTGAATTTTTCGAATTTTGACGTCAACAAGCAACTCATTTGATTATTTATTAGAAGAAAAGTCAGTTACAATTATGTACTGAATCCAGTCGAACAGGTAGAAGTAGGAATACAAATGAACATCCAGCGTAAAGGAGTGAATGGAAGTGCCCTACATATCCAATAAAGTCTTTGTTGGATTAAAACCTACATGCATTCTCAAAAAAATCGAGTGAATGCATTTGACTATATTTTCTCAATTCATTCACTGACAATATGTCCCTGAAACAAAAGCCTGGCTTTAATAATCGCGTTTTACATTTTCATATTTCTTTGGTTCCATTTGAATTCATAGAATCCAATGGATATTGGTTCCAATTTCTATCCGTGGGGGCCGAAAACTTTTTGCTTTCGTAACAAATTTTCGACACAATATATGCGAAGGGTCAATTTTGTCGCTACGATTTCTTACTTTAGACCCTCCATTTTTTATTACAGATATCTGAATAACGATGTATTGACGAAGTAAGTCTGACCTAAGTAATCAGATTTGAACTTATCTTTCAAATTGAATGACGAACAATCTTGTTATTCAGGATCAGTGAACTAAAACTAACTAATTAAGTCAATATCTTTGACGATAATTGAGAGATTTCAAAATATTAGATCAAGTTTGAAGTACATAACGAATTCCAATTGATTTTCAAAGCTATCAAGCTAAAGAGATCCTTCCGAAAGTATATATTAGACGAAAAGAAGAAGTAGGTAGGTACTAGAAAATGCCTAAGGCATTAAGTCCGCCTTTGTATTGTCATTTTTACTTGTGAATAAAATTATAATAAATAAATATAAGTTGGTTCTAGTTCCATTATCATTCATATTTTTACATCATCAGTGATGGGCACGCAGCACATGTATCTACGTAATCTTGTTCCTAGTGGCAATGTTCAGAGGGATCTGGTCAACATCAGGTGGGCCGCCCCCCACTTCCTTCACTACGAGTGACAAAATGCAGCTTTATCTCAGGGCAGCTTTTGGACTTGACTCGTCGTAAAAATTGCAATCTCCGCTCAAATTATTTTTAAAGTTTCTATGAAGTATCTTTTCACTGACGTTTGCTTGAAGGTGCTAAAATATTTAACGATTCCTGTGATAACTGCTGTCAAAGACTTTAAATACTTGATATTATTTTTAAAATGAAACGTTTCTTATATGTTTTTTTTTTATAAAGGTAAAAGAAACCTCGGACTCTAGGCTAGTACTCGTATACCTATGTATAAAGTGACAAAATACAAAAATAAAGATAAAGATAAATATATATTTACATATTTATTTTTACATATTTTTATAAGACAAAATAATCTTTATAATTCGGTACAACGTGACTTTTTTGTCCGGTCGATGGATTAAAATAGAATTAAATGAAGTAACGACGCACAAAGCGACTACCACACACTGTTTTTACGGCCAACCACTCGACAGTGGTGACACTTTAACTATGAAAACCGCCCTTGCTAGTACAAAACAAAGGCGTTGCAATGTCAAACTGTAACTGTGGACATGCGGTTGACCCTACAGTAACTTATACGTAATCAGCCTATAAGCAACCCACTGCTCGGACACAGACCTCCTCTCTGTGAAAAGTGGGACGTAATCCACGCACCAAGTGCGGGTTGATGGATCTCACATGTCTTAAAATCTTTGGTTCTAGGACATGTCGGTTTCCTGACGATATTTTCCTCCGCCGTTTTGAGAGCAGTAGTATTGAATAAATTACACAAAGTAATTTTTCTGTCTGGGTTCGAACCCACGACCTACGACACGTAAGTTGGGGCTGTTACCTCTGGACCACCACTGCCCCCCGTGTCTTCTTATGTTTGCCGCAAACTCGATCACATAAAAATATCTGTCACCTACATGCATTGCAACTTATAATGTGAAAGGACTCCAGCACTGGCCCCCTGATAGGATCTTACCCTTAACACCCTTAAACAATTAACAAGCTTCACAACTACTTACTTCAATGTCCAACGTTAAACTTATCAGACACTATCCCGGAGTGTCGGCCAATATAATAAAAGGCTGCCTATCTATGTAGACCGTAATTTTAACAGCCTATCATAGTTGAAACAATTTATCTTAATTACGTACTGAAAGCTGAAAACATTGCCGAAATATTAAAACTTTGCTCCTCTGTAGCAGCTGTTAATGTTGTTAAGAGTTAAATTATACTTTAATACTGTGGAAGTTCAAGGACAACTCCAAATTAGGACGTTATACACTTAATTTAGGATAATCAGTCAATAATCTTCTCAATGCTGGGAAACAGGCCTCGTCTCGGTGAGAAGGAGTGGGCCGTAATCAACCACGCGGGCCCAGTGCGTGTTGGTAGACGTCTGGGTCTGGGTGCGAACATACGGCCTACAAGTCGTCTGGGCCATCACTACTCTACACTTAATATGACCCATATAAAGAATAATCTGCATAGCCAATAATATCGTGACCTGACGCAAATGCTAACCCGAAAATACCGATATTATTAAGATAATTATCGGTATTTCCGGGGAATTTCTGACGAAATCCAATTATGATTGGATTTCGTCAGAAATTCCTAAATATTATCCACGAACTATGATTACCAGGTATAATTTCGCTCAATTCTCGAGGTATTTTCCTAGTATTTCGCTAATTATCCTCCGCCCTTTAACCCCAATTGTAATTGCTAACAAATCAAAGGTTTCAAAATTAATTAATTGTAAATTAATTAATTGCTGAACTTGATAAGGGTATCGTTATAAAATATCGTCTCAAAATGTTTTTCATTCTGACCTCAAAATTATTTCTATTTTGATTTTGACTGTAGGAGTATTTGTACCTAAAGTTATTTTAAGATTCCGGTTTCAATTTCGTATTAAACTATAGTTCGTAAAGCCTGAAAACTGATCGAGTTTCCTTCCAACTGAATTCTATGAGCAATTTAACCCTTAAACGCACCAAAACGATGAATTAGACTCCTTTGGAAACTACACTTTGATATTGGTGTTTGTTGTTGTAACGTTGTTAGTTGACTAAAGTATCATAGTGGGTCGGTAAATTAATTAGAATAAAGCAAAAGTTAAGTACTTACTCACGTAGTTATAAAAGCATCTAACTAAAAAAAATTAACTTAACCTGATCGATCGACCCTTATCACCGTTTTACATTCCAAAAATTAAAAGTAGAAGTAAAATAGAAGCCCTTTTAATTCTGTCTTTCTAACTCACTTCATTATTTCAGAAAAATAAACAGTTTAATACAAATAGGAAAACCCTCTGGTTAAAAAAATGCAATCAACTGGCTCACCCCATCTACTGTCAGGTTAACCCTTAACGGCATAATATATTACCTTATTAGATAGTCTTGCGGCGTCAGATTAATTTTACGTCCAGATTGTCTAAACAAGCGCAGTAATTGACCTAAGAGCGTTATCATACTGGCGTTTTAAGAGCATAGGCGTTTGGAGAATATGTGCCGCGCGGGTGCGTAGCGAGAAAGCTGTAACCGTTTCTTATTAGAGCGGTGACCGCCCACATATCTTCCGCAATTTACCGGTGAATGATGTCACTGAAACGTTATGTATGGAACTGTGTAAGCTGCTGTGTTTTCCTAGAGACCGTTTTTGACAGAGGTTGTGTGGCAGAGGTGTCAAAATGAAAAAGAAACACGACTATCTTTGACGCTGTAGGGCCTATCTTACGATTTAAATCTTTGCCGCTGTCATCATTATACTGACAGCAGTCACTGCAGCCGTTATGTGTGGTCACGGGTTTTTAGTGTTTTACTGTGTCCTCAGAATATTGTACAATTGTTCTCATTACTTACATGCAACGACGTTACGCACAGGCAGCGTGTTTCCTGGCATATGTGAAGAGTGCGTTGACCGCTCGCTTCGCTGAAAACACGCTCTCAAATCGCCAGTGTGATAAGGCCCTAACCCCTGCTCCGACTTATGAACTCTATTATTCAAGCGTTGCCTACCATCTGTTTCGTGGTTCACTTTATACAGAAGATATTGTCGGTTTACTCGAATACTCGGGATCCCTTTGTGAATTGTTTTAAAATTCACAATAGGACAGCTGGCGGGAATCGAATTATTTCAACGAGAAAGAAGAGAATTTTAGCGACTTGTTTTGTTGCGGGATCGTTTCGTTTCTGACTGTTTGTTTTTTTATCGGTGTTTGTGCTCTGCTATTCAGTCTTATAAAAATTCTCAAACCTCAATCTGGTTTCACAAAAGTTTTCTCGTTTATAAAAAAGGTTAATTTCATGTTCAAATATTCTCATCACATGGCGTGCACATCATCGTCATTTCAGCCTGCTCACTGCTATATCAACTATCATCATCTGCCTAGCCTTTTCCCAACTATGTTGGGGTCGGCTTCCAGTCTAACCGGATGCAGCTGAATACCAGTATTTTACATGGAGTGACTGCCTATCTGAACTCCACAACCCAGTTACTGGGTAATACGATACCCCTTGGTAAGACTTTCGGGCTACTGACGACCCGTAACGACTGTCAAAGTTCCACGAATGACAGCCGCGACCAACGACTTAACGTGCTTTCCGAGGCACGGAAGGGTCTTGGTATGTGAAAATGGTCACCCATCCACGGACCAACCGCGGCAAGTGTAGCTTAACCTGATCGATCGACCTGTGCGGCTGTTATTATTTAGCTGTATCAACTAATAGGGTTATAATGAACTTAGAGGGTTGTATTGATGAATTTAATGATTATAATTGTGTGAATTATTTCATCACCATCAGATCTGCTTTCAAAACGGTGAAGTAAAACATCGTGACGAAACCGGCATGCCTAGAACCAAAAATTCAAAACATTATCATACGAGTATCTACAAACGTGGATTACGACCATTCACTCTCATAGAGAAGGCCCGTATCCCAGCAATGGGAACATTTTAGGTTGATTATGCTAATTCTGTAAATATATTCTCGTTACGGCCGCGATTCACATTTTGTTTAACACTGACCTGCAAATTGCAAAAATCGTAAGGAAATTGAATTTCGCGGGCTACCCTGGCGCTTGCTCCTTAACTTTTTATTTCGCAACTGAATAGTGAGAGCAAATAACAACTCATTATAATATCTCTCAACGGCAATTAAGCTCTCTCAGTTGAAACTAAAATACGTTGGCAATAGTTTTGGATCACAACTTCTCAAACCCGAGCTCCATTTCGATGAAAACTAATTATTAGATTCCAATTGGTAAATTGACATAACATTGGATTATGACAGTTAAATTGCAGATACCGCAAATCAAAATGGTATTTCTCATTGAATTCAATTTCCACGTAACATAATACACACATACCTACAGTCATACATAGGTGAACTTACGCCTTTTTACCCTGGAGCAGAAACTTCAGAATGCCATGCGCTAGAACCTCAAACATAATAGTCCTTTCACAGTCGTTGTACCTCCGACAGCAGCAACCTATAAGCAACGTTATTGTGACGAGAATAAAGATCACTGTGAATTTTGACAGACTTGTCAACGGCAGCAACCCAACAGCAACCTTATTGCAACTAGAATAAAGATCATTGTGATTTTGACAGTGATGCAAAATCAAAATATAACTAGAAGGACTGATAGTAAACGGATCTTTTGGCTCGTAGCCAAAATCAAAACGCCATCTCGTTTTTTCAATACATCTCTTATCAGAATTTTACGAATGTTTACCAACAATGCCTACCTATCAACGTCATTCCAGCGCCAAAGGATCCTTGTATCACTGTACTCCTTACACAATCAGCCTATAATGTTCCCACTGCTGGGACACAGCACAGGCCTCTTCTCTGGCCGGAATCCATCATG
The DNA here is from genome assembly GCA_911387795.2 of Apamea monoglypha. NCBI lineage: Eukaryota > Metazoa > Arthropoda > Insecta > Lepidoptera > Noctuidae > Apamea > Apamea monoglypha. The sequence goes on from OU426918.1 coordinate 12,408,098, forward strand.
CGGGCCCAGTGCGGGTTGGTAGATGTCACATATCTTCGAAATTTTGTCGGTTTCCTCACGATGTTTTCCTTTACCGTTTGAAAGCAGTGGTCGTGAATTAACGCGCGCTCCTTTTGCTTCGTCTGTATTCATACATCGGGCTTCACCAATAACATGACTTTAGCTCCTCTCTACTCAGTTATGATGTAGGTATATCTCCTACAGGTAATCTTATTTACAAGCACCGACTGTCTAATCAAATGATTAATAATATTCCCAGTCCTGTAATCATGTTTACCGGTAAATTGATGTATTAATTACTATAACCCTGTCGGTAACTTGGTTTATGTAATTATTATCCTAAACAGTTAAGTACTCTGTCGTATTGAATTAATAATTATGTAGATATCTACTAGAACATAGGACGTGGCAACTACTTAACTATCACATTGTGTTTACGTGTATAGTAGTCTCATTTTAACGATACGTACTCGTGGCTCAAAAATAACAGCCGCTCGGGTTGATCGAAGGTAAAGCTACACTTGCCGCGGTCGGTCCGTGGACGAGTGACCATCCATTACATATCGTGTTACCCAGTAACTGGGTCGTGGAGGTTAGATAGGCAGTCACTCCATGTAAAATACTGGTATTCAGCTGCATCCAGCTAGATGCTAGACCCCAACATAATTGAGAAAACGCTGGAGATTGATTGTTGCTTTCAAAAACATTAGGCACTTACCTATTCAATACCACCTATAGACAGGTGAAACTATTACGAAAAGATCTAAACGCGCTTTGAGAAAAGGCTAGTGTTGAACATTACAAAAACACGCATGTCTTAAAGCAATAGATTTATTTAGTTACGCGTCCCGTAGATACCAATGAATAAATCTTCCTAAAATTCTCGCAGTTTGTATGCATGACTTTATATTTAAAAAGTTTGTGGGACCGTTCTTGCTTCGTAGAATATTCAGAATCGAAAGACTTTGGTTGGTCAGGGCCGGGCGTCTCAAAAGTTGGGACTAACTTTTATTTTTATGCCAGCCTAACTGGAGTTACAATTGTTCCTGTCCCGAAGATGTAATGGGAACCAGGGGTACTATTTGGTTTTTTTTTATATGAACTAGCTGCACCCCGCGATTTCATCCGCATGAGTCTTGATCCCGTTGAAAAATAGGGATAAAAGTATCCTATGTCCTAATCCAGGTCATGGTCTAGCCATGTGCCAATTTCCATCCAAATCCGTTTAGTCATTTTAGCGTGAAAGCGTAACAAACAAACATACAAAAAATCAAATAACTACATTCTGAAATGTAGGTTTACGTTTTTCTTTTATAAATGCCTCGTAAATAATATGGTAGGGAGGATAGAAAATAATATAAAGGGTGTACAATATTTTCGTGCTCATTTTCGCTTTGGTAGCTAAGCCCAAAAATCAAACACACATGACAAAAAAAGGTTCGGTTCACTGCATTGGAATATTGATCTCACCGTTGTAACATCTTGACGTTTTACCATATTTTGTACATAATTCATGAAAACAGTGTTTTTAACATAACAGCGCAAAATGTTCCCTAATATTCAATTTGCTGAATATGATTTTTCGAAACATTTTTTTCGTAACCAAATATATTAACATTTGCAGAAGGTTCCACGTTATCTGCATTTAGCGGTTAAGTAAATTACTGAAGTAGCTGTGCAAGTGAAGTTAGTTTTAATAGAATCTCCGATAGCTCCTAAGTATCTGCTGGGTTAATAGGAAAGCTGTTTGCGACTACGAAGCTACGAAAAGCGGCAATCGTATTTCTTTGAAAGAATCTCGCGAGAGTCCCTCTGCGGTAATAAATCATTAACTTTTTGTAATGTATTTTCAATGAATGATTGATATATAAATTAAGAAACGATGGATAGACTGTGTGAATGATGATGATATGGTTAGAAAGGAGGTAACTATCGAGATGACGACTAATAGGGAAGTATGGAAGACACGTATGTTGCGCCAATCCCAAACAAATTGGGATAAAGCCAAGAGAATAGTGATGATGTTTGGATATAAACTGTCCTAGATTATTCTAATTTTAAAAACCCAGTACTTGCTACTACTTAGCTTGATAAAGCAGACAAAGTAATTTTTGGTAACGGTTTTCAGTAAGTACCTAGTATTTTTCAGTGTCAGTGAAGCGAATGCAAACGAAATTCTATCTGCATTCACTCGCTCACTGGCCTGAAAGTAATCAAATTAGGTTATAACATATACCTATGTTACTTAAAAGGGGTAGATTAACACCGGTCGCTACGCGTTACGAGAACACGGCTTTTATGAAATAGAAATTGGGTAAACAAGAGATTCATTCCAAAAAAAAATCTAATACATGTGACATCCACCAACCCGCACTGGGCCCGCGTGGTGGATTAAGGCCCACTCCTTCTTACAGAGAGGAGGCCTGTGTCCCAGCAGTGGGAACATATAGGCTGATTATGCTTATACTGCATGTAAGCAAATCCGTAGTTACTTCAGTAATTTAATTCTCAGCGAGACGTCTTTTAATAGAGACTTCTTCAAACGCAACTTGAACATACTCGTAAGGCAGAGAAGATTAAAGTTTTCAGATCAAACAACTCAAAACTAGACCGGAATGCCTCTGCGTATCGCGCTCTGTTTCGTAGGCAAACTTTAGTGCGAGTACTCCGAGAACATAGCACAGGTCCTTAGGTACTTTACATTAAGCAAAAGTTCACTTACAAAGTTATAGGTAGCTTCCCGCGGTACAGTAAAAGTGTTTAATTCAGCTCCTAAAAGCGCCTGTAATGAACCGATGTATTAAACCTTCCTGAACAATACTCCTGCTTTTTAAACTTATAATGAGTTGTAAAATCACGTGTATTGGAGTATGTTTGAAGTACAAGTTCTCGGTAAACATGATCTTAAAGTTTGAAGAACAAATATTGTCGTGTTTAGCTATATCTTTACCTCGGGCTTATATGTTCAGTTTTTGTTCAGCTCTGTTTATTGGGTTCATCTTGATCTTATGTAAAGTACTAAGGACTCGTTTTAAAGTTTTCAGTTAAGTAGAAATCCTATAGAATCACCTGGATTCAAATTAGGAGAATAAAGGTTCAGAATAACAGACATTCTTGCTTGTGCTGAACAAGCAAAACACACCATAAACAAAATGTTATGTTATATATAGTGACTGACACCAACGTCGCTCGCCGCGCTTGGAAATCACAATTTAAAAAATAGGTTCATACCAACATCAAAATATTTTATTTCACATTAACCTATATGGGCACGTATAAATCGTCGAAGCAAGGTGCAGGATTCCAATTGGTCGTTTCATATGGAGGGGAACTGGCAAGAAACTCCACGGTTACACTTTTAAAAATAATTGGCTTCTACAATGTTTTCAAATTGCATTAGGTATTAATAGTTATGGGAGGACTGTGTAGGCCTAACCTACCTAAGCAGGATGCCTTATACTGAGTTTTCTTTTTGTTCTAGTGGCTGACTTCACGACGCAGCTGTCCCAGCTGTACGAGCACCACTCCACGGAGCTGCAGGTGCTCGTCGCCAGCTTCCGCAAACGAAGCAGCGAGCTGAGGAAGGAAAGGTAAGCATTAGTTAATACTTACATTAATTAATTATTTAAGGAACTGGTTTCATGAATTTCTGCGCTTCGTCGTTATGGATAGTTCGCTATTGATTATATGTTGTTTAAAATAGACTAAATTGAGATAAACTAACGATATAAGGGGTATAAAAATGAAGCCGAGAGTCACTTGTCTTTCCCGTTATTATGATATTTCTTGTTGTAATGGAACATACTTGGCAACCTCCTGGTCACGGACATACCTATAGAAGGTTACTTAGTTTGATGTACAGAATACGTAGATGAGGGTCTTTTTACACCCTATATTTTTAGTACCTACCTATACGAGTATATGCAAAATGATTTTCTGAAAATTCAATTTATACTAGGTAGGTACTCCAGCTTTCAAAAGTTTTTTAGAATTTATTAAAACTTGTCTGGCATAATAATTTTGTTCTATACTTATCAGAACAAATTAAAACTTAAATTAATTTCTAAACCTATGAAATTGAGACAAGATTCGGAATGAAACAACCAGTTCCGTTGACGAATAGCGATGGCAAAGCATTCAAGGGCATCGCTTTGAACTCATGGCTTTTGCTAAAAAGCTTCCATTCAGATAAAACTAGATTATCCCAGAATAAACAGACAAACCCTGGCTTTACTTTGAAAAATTGGTTTATACTGTAACCGGATACAGATGTAACCTACTCAATGTTAAATGATAAGGTCTCCGATAGTATCCGATAAGCCGTTTTATGTCAAGCTCATTATAACAATTGAGTGAACCTTAATATGTAGATATATTAAATACAAAACAAACAAAAGCAAATGTGTGAAAAAATAAAATAATTTATCATTTATCACAACAAATTCTCCCTATGGTCCAAGTTTTTCCAAGTCAAGAAAAAACCTATACGAAATACTCGAAATGTCAGAACATGAGAGAACTTTTCTTAATTAATAGGAAATAATATTAGCACTTATATGATTTGTAGGTCGTCGGTTAGAACTCAGACAGGCGCATTTCATTGTGTAAATAATTTCATCACTACTGTTCTCAAAATTGTTAAGGAAAACACCGTGAAAAAATCTACAAGTCCTAGAACCAAAAATTTTAACACATGTGACATCTACCAACCTGCACTGGGCCCGTGTGGTAGATTATAGCACACTCCTTATGGAAGAGGGGGGCCTGTGTCCCAGCAGTGGGAACATTATAGACTGACGATTTGATATCAGCATAATTTTAAAATGGTAGGTAGCTTACTACAAATGCTCCTGTCTTCGTCAATTCGATTCCCAAATGGTAGGCGTCATGATAATTTATTTGTGCTAATGTTCGTAAAATTCGAAATTTCATTTGGTAGATTCGGTTGTAAATGGCATAGGTACTTAGGCAGAATACACATTGGTTACACAGAACGTAGTGTATTGCTGTCATCACATACTGTGAATGTGTCTACCAACTGTGGCATCCCTTTGATGTTCATGATACCGATCAGAGCAGTACTGAGCACTGAGCAGTAGTGGCTATTCACGGGTTACAATGACGTATGTCCATATCCTGAATCAGATTGAGTATGTATTTAGCGTGTAGTAGAGGAATCTCATTCGATTGGTGTACCTATGTAAATACGGACGGTAATTTCCTTTGACACACGCAGAGAATGTAGCGTTTGTTTCTCCATCAATCGGACAGATTCCGAAAATGTAAACTTTATTTGTTTCTGCGGATTAATTATTTAGGTGTTTCAAAAAATGTCTGTAGGTACCCATTAACGAAAGTCAAACTTCTTTATCAAATACATGGTTATTTATGTTAATAATGGATTTACCGTTATTAATATAAATAACCATGTATTTGAAACAGGTAGGCTCGCTTGGTGAGCAAGAGAGCATTTAAGTAAGTAAAATCAAAAAGCAGCTTTGTAACTTCAATAAAATTTTCAAAGGATTATTAAATAAACCAGGACTTAGATGTTCTTTTTTGCCTAAATCCTGCGATCACAAACTTCAATCAAAAATCACATCATTCGAAGGTCTGATGTCCACAAAGCTCTTTTACGACCTTCCTTTCCTTTTTACAGAGGAAAGCTATATTTATTCAGAGGTCCGACATAACTCTACCGGTGACGTCACTCATGTACCTGACCCCCAAGATCGTAACTATACGATACAAGTGAACAAAAATGTTGCTATCTTGATAATGTGATACCTAAATTCCGTGCAAAGATCTTTGATCTTTATCTTTTTCGTCATTTCCCTTTTATAGGCTGTAAATATAAACTTTTTTTATAGCTTTAATTTAAATTAGCCTACTTTTTGGCTAGATCTAGGTTCTAACTTCCGTTACCTAAATAAATGTAGGTAATCAATCAAAGTGCCTTCTGCAACACCCACTAAAAGGCAGATACGTTTTCCCATTCTTGATTAACAAAATAAATGAAGGAAATACAATTAGTAAGTTTATCATACGTTTCGTCAGTTTTCCTAACGAGTTGTTAGATGGGCAGAACTCCAAACTGCACCCACACACTCATGTATTATACCTACGCAGGCAATAACTTATAAAACTAATCAGTTACTGACTATTAGCCCAGTATCTAGGAGGAAGTATTACATATTGCCTATTGGCTCCCACAAAAGGCCGCTCACACACTCTTATTACGAACATTACATTTAGGTGTATTAGTCCATAAGCTACCTATTTCAACCTCAATTCGTTTGGAGTGGGCCGTTGTATCCCTGTAGTTCGAAAGAGTGGTCAATCAGAAATATTCAATCAAAGATTGTTCTCGATCTCAGGTAACTTATAAACAACTGTTAACATTATCTGGAGGGGCTTGTGCCTAAGTAATAGGTAATACCCGCACTGGTTGATCGATCAGGTTAATCTACCCTTGCCACGGTTGGTCCGTGGATGGGTGATCATCTTTACATACCTAGACCCCTCCGTGCCTCGGAAAGCACGTTAAGCCGTTGGTCTCAGCTGTCATTCGTGGATCTTTGACAATCTTTACGGGTCGTCAAAAGCCCGAAAGTCTTACCAAGGGGTATCGTATTACCCAGTAACTGGGTTGTGGAGGTCAGATAGGCAGTCGCTCCATGTAAAATACTGGTATTCAGCTACATCCGGTTAGGCTGGAAGCTGACCCCAGCATAGTTGGGAAAAGGCTAGGTAGATTGATTGAACATTATTTGATCAATAAAACCTCCATGATAATCTTTATCGAAACTTCATGTACTCCATAACATGTTTTTCAATCCTTACATGATCCGACAAAGCAGCACCCTTGGTTCGCTGAAAGTCATGCAAAGAGGTCGTATGTTGTTATGGCACATAGATTGCGTTCAGCAGCGCGATTCTGTAACCATCACACCGTGAAAACTTAGGTGAAGTGAGCGTGGAGTGAGCTGTCATTCCAACTAATGCTAGGGATTGACACTATTGACAGCTCACTCTAAGCTCACTTCACCTAACTTTTCACCGTGAAATTTTTACAGAATCGATCGGTTGGTCGTTTTCCATCCAGGAAATTTGGATACCTAATGAAAAAAGTCGATTCCCCTAATTGCCAACTGTGTAATAAAGTCGAAGATGTCCAACATTTCCTGGTGGAATATATAGTGAAAAGAATAGGAGAGAGAGGGAGATAGTGATGCGGGAGTTAAAAATGAATAAGTATGATGTTGGGGCTTTCATTAGAATATTATCTACACCGAATTCGAGAGAAGCGAAACTGATTTATGAAATGGTTGCTACATCACTATCTCCCTCGTTTACTCAACGATATATTTGGATTAATAATATTATAATTACGTGTAATAATTAGTTAGATTAGGATATGATGAGGCTGACGTACTTTTGTAAGGTAAAAGCCTCTAAATAAATAAAGAAAAAAAAAAGACAAAGCAGCACCTGACATGTTTTAGATAGTTACTTTATCCCTCTTTTCCTTTCACAACATAACATATACTCACATAATTTCCCACTTTCATCATTTAAGAATCGACGTATGAAAATCCTTGGCGTGACAGACATATAACAAGAGTAAAACCAGACAAACAAAGAAAATTTGATCTCCGTACCTACGTCAACCTTTTTATATTTTCGTTTGCTGTCTCGACATAATATTTTGGATGAATGTAATATGGATAGAAGGAACATTTACATAATTGTTTCTATAGCAGTGTTCTTATTCTCAGATAATTCCCATTCCATCACCACTTAATCAGTTATCTACTTTAGTGAAATTTATTTTAAGTTGATTTTTGTTTTTGGTCCTAATATGTTTGTAGTTGCAATGGAGTTTTAACTTTGTTAAGTATGACATTCAGTTGGTTGTTCCATTACTTGAAAATTATCTCAAATACCTGGCTCCGATATAATTATGTTAAATATTCATATTTTTCAGTGGCGCTCTTATTTTTGTAAGTAACCAGGATAGTTGAAGTTTAGTAAGAAACCGATGGATGTTTTCCAATGAAATTTAATTTGATAAATGAACTGTTTGTTTTCTGTTAATTTTTTTTTTCTGTAATAAACTTCTTGAATTACATTCAACATTCTTTTGTTTTCTCGGCAATTCTCGGTTTCTTTTGTTTCAAAAAGTGACACTTCGGGAAAGAAGGGTAGTATATTTTGTTAGTTAGCGTTTTATCTTGTTTAGATATCGATACCAATCACGTCTACGGAGTTTCGCTAGCTAATTTAATTTGACCCTGTATTTCTACCTCATCAATATTTTATGGACAAACAACGCAATATCAATGTATTATTCAGTGAAAGATATAAATATCATAACATTTCCTTAAGGATATTTCGCATCAGCAAGTTGAAGTTATAAGCTTATCTGTCGGTGTCGTGTCATCGCATCTGCGTTTCCATCTCGCAACTGTTGACTTCACCAGTTACAATATTATATTCGCTACCTGCGCCTTATTATTTCATACACATAAATTTCACTTATAAGAACAGGAAAATCTTCCCTTATTGATAAAATTCCAATAGAGCACACAGAGACAGTGGTTATTAGGGAAAAACAATATTATATCGCGTAAGAACAAAGTATAACATCTGTTTGTAATGTCAAAGTAAACGCATTTTATTTAATGCATATTTATTATTAAAATATATAGCATTTCTATCCATATAAATAAATAAAATTGAAGTGTCTGTTTATAATGTCAATATTTTTTTTTATGTTTGTCTTTCTGTCTGTTTGTTCCGGCTAATCTCCGAATCGGCTGGACCGATTTTCACTGACAGATAGCTGTTAATATAAGGACTAACTTAGGCTAGTTTTATTTGAGAAAATTAAAAAAGAATTAGTAAAGAGAGACATCATTGTTTTCCGACATCCACGCGGACGAGGTCGTCGTCTAGTAAGAAATAAATTTTCTACGTAACCCAAAAGTAGGTAGAACCTATTAAATATGCATTGCATTCCAAACACAAAAGCTGTTACCATCACTCTTAAAATTGAATAAAAATAAAATTCGTTTCGCTACCCAAACCGGAAAAGGAAAACGTTTTGTTCAAATTGCGTTTAACAGCGATCATTTATAAACAAACATAAAAATGAAAACATGATGCTCAGAAAATGTGAAAAAGTAAAAGCCTTCAAAGCAATTTTAAATCAGCGGTATTTTAAGGGGGATGCTTACGATTTCTTACGTCTTTTACAACTTGCAGGTCAGTGGCACCGACTCCCTTGTTCACAAACTAAACTAAATTTAAGTTCAGTGCATCTTTTTCTTTCTATTTAATTAAGAAAAGGGTAGAAGATAAATATTAGTTTAGTCCTGTCAAATTAAGATACTCCATAGACATTTTAGACGTGATTAAAAACATGGCGATTAAAAATACGTCAATTTACGTCAGGCGCTGACTAATTTGACAGGAGTGAACTAATATTTATCATATGTCCTTTTAAGAAAAAGATGCACTGAACTTAAGTTTAGTTTAGTTTGCAAACAAGGGAATCGGCGCCAGTGTCAGGTTGTATGTTGATTTAAATATGATTCACGACCGTAACGACGTAACGACTTTACAGGATTATAATGAAAAAAAAAAAAAGATTATTTCATGAAATATCAATCAATGGGATTATAATTATGAACTTAGAGGGCTTTATTGATGATTTTAATGATTTTAATTCTGTAAATACATACTACGAACTTTTTAACTTCATGTGTTCAGGAAAAACGTATCAAGAAATAAAGCAAAAAGTAACAGACTCACATGGAACACAAGTTTCCCGTGCGAAATATTTGTGAAAACCTTTGAAACGACGTGCCAAGCCTTTGTGAATCACAAATGACGGCAGTAAATCAACCCATAACTTATTCATCCGTGAAGAATTGCGAGCTGAAATCGACTGGAGACGTCTGCCTTCAAACAAGTCCTCCATTAATTGAAACGAGACAATCTAATTATTTTCAAGAAATCAAATCCGAAGGCATTTAACTCCGCCATTACAGGCAAATAAAAGGAACGCTCGATTCCCCGGCTGATGCAGTGGCCGACTGTTGGGGGAGCTACCCGTTAGCCACAAAGATAAAATAAATCCCAGCGGGACTGATGTAGTAAAATGAACTTTATTGATATTGTACTGTCTATTCCAATGAACATTTTCTTTTTCTTCGAATAGGCTTTTTGTTGCAGTATAATTTATTGCCCGTTGTTAAAACAATCGGTTTCAAAACATTTGATGGCTTTTTTACACTGTTTTCTGTATCTGAACATTTTAGTACGGAGCCCAAATAATCTTCATATAAAATATTCACGTTAACGATAAAGTTATGTACGTACTTAGTCTAAAACGGACATCCATTAAGATCAAGGAAACTTTTTCCTTAACCCTCTAAGGAGGCGGTCTAATCATCTGGTGTCCTTAATTCAAGCTGCCGAAAAAGGTTTTATCACGCGTCTCAACCGGGGACCTTCAACATCTATTTATGAGTAAGAATATTAACATACGTTGTTCTGGGGCTTGCCTACCATTTAAATGTACCTGTCTCAATAAAATTTACTTACTTCGTCCCCAATGGCCGGCCCAAACTGTCCAGAAATATGGCGAACATCTTTATTCCTTCAAAACTTTCAGGTGTAACTTTAGTGATGATAAATTTTCGAAAAGTAATTTTTGAGATAACTCTTTCAGTTCGTGATAAAACGTTGTTTCTTGACTGTTGTAGGTAGATAAAACCCCCAACTTGTTGTTCTGATATCTGGCTGATTTTAATGAGTGAAAAGCGATATCTTAAGTCATGGCAAGAGTAAAATCCTGTTTATTTAATATTTCTCTAATGGCTGAATTTGTTTATCAGAAATCTAATATTTTCACTTTTTATAGACACAATAAAATTTATTTTCTCAAGCACCAAATAGCTCTAGGCGTTCATTTTGTTTAAGTAGAGTAATATTTAATTTTCTAAATTCAAGGAGAACGTGACTCAATTATGCTTACGTACGAAAAGTGTCCTTGTGAAGTGACACTACGCACCTTAGGGAATGCTGCTTGTAGGCTGCGTGTTACCTTCACACTAAACTAATTAATACCGAAACATACATACATAAGTAGTACCTACATAGAGGTACATTAGTCAATGTCAGTTGTCCCTAAGGTAACGCTTAAATATGCTATCGGAGACCTGACAATTCGCTGATGGAGTAGTAAGTCAAATTAATAACCTTAAAACGCAAATTTCAAAGCCAGACTGAAACGAATAATTTCATTGAACGACCTAATTATTACATGTCCAATAAAAAACAAAGAAGTAGTGATGACTTCATTGTAAAGCCGCAGAGTAATTGCCTTACATTTTGACAGTTCAACAACATTCATCGCGGACAAATTCTTCGAACATATTATGCAATGGATTAGCAATATCCTTCAAAATTATACAGATTGTAATGAATAGTGTGTTACGCAATTAGGGTGCGGGTTAAAAAAAAACATTTAAGAAATCACATTTCCAATTCGCTTTTAATATTGCCAACGCAATAAACAAAACACCAATGATCGCAAAAACGCAGCAGTTACCAAATTATTCTAAACACATACTGCAGTAAAGAGCTTTGCTGTGTCCTATGAACAAAAATATTCAAATACAGCGAGCAGTGTCCCAAAAGCTAGCACATATTTTATTCAACGCTAGGTGGCGCTAGCAATCAGAATAATGGGAACACAAATACAGACAAAAGAAAATTATATGAAAAATGCAAAGTGCTGTACGTCGTGTAGTTTCTATTTCGAACGTAATTCACTTCCTTTTGTTGGAAGATTTTCGAACCCGCTGCTGCAGTGATTCGCTCTTTTATTCAATACAGAAACAATAGAAATCGGACTACACAAGTCTTAAACCGAGCTGAATAAGTAATTGCAGCTTTGAGTTAGGTATTTTGATTGTTCGGGTTCTCGGCGATTTTACGTTAATTCTAATGAAAGCCAGTATTTACTCGGTGTTCATAACTTATGTTTTACTTAAGCTTTTAGATTAGGGTTACTTGAAACTATTTAAACAACAAAGAAAACTGTAATTCAAAGGAGGCCACCTCCCCAAAATACAGTGAAACCACGTACTTTACGTATTTTAAATATACACAATTAAAATAATTAATAACAATTAACATTCTAGCCGGGACCTTTTTTTCGTTGTAATAATTAGCAGTTTTTGTTGAATTGTTAAAACCATCGCCCCGCGCGTGTTTAGTGCCTTTTTATCAAAGTATATATTTATTTCGTGCTAATTTTTACGCTATTTATTTTGTTTGAAATATAGTATATAGTTTATTTCGTGCTAATTTTTACGCTATTTATTTTGTTTGAAATATTGAGTTTGCTATTTTTAGTAAAATTTATTATTTTATTGTTTTAACAGACCGATAACAAGTTGTAATAACCGCTGTACTATTAACGGCCGATTTTTCCATCGCAAGATAACTGTTATTCGTGGAATAAAATGGACGTCTGACAGGTCTTGCATGGAAGAACTGTCAAAAATTCAAAATTATTCCCCCGATAAAATTATATGGAGTTGGAAAAATCAGCCCTTAATGTGATAACCTAGTCGCCACTCTGTATATAAATGTGGTCTACATAAATAATTACCACATTAAACATCAAAGAAGACTGTTTTCGATTAATATTGTGGTCACATAAACAATAAATGGGTGACTACGACTTGACGAAGGGAAAATCCGGAGATTTCCCGAGTTTTCAGAAATTGGACTCCAGACTCAATAGCCTCTTACTTATTATAATTGCGTTTATAAGTTGGTGCCAATCTTCGCACCAGAGAACGAGTACTTAATTGAATTTCTGTAAATATAATCTGCGAGTCCTGTAGATTTGATTTTCGGGTTTTTAGAAGTAGGAGGCCAACTATTGATACGTTAGTTGCCAGGCAGATTTTAAGGGTTCTTGCTGGTAAATACGCTTAGATACCTTCAATCGTAATTTAATATCTCGCTAATTACTTTAGAGCTGGGTTGGAGTGTACTTAACGGAGCACTGAGTTTTTTTTTTTTTATCATTTTTTTTTTTTCTCTAGCCTTTTCTTTCATGATTCTGACGTACAGAACATCTAAATATAAAGCTGAAAGCATTTTGGCGTTTTTTGTCTCCGAGCAGCCATTCGTCGTAAACATGATATCGAAGGGATCCTTTTACAGAGGTGTTAGGGACTTCAAATTTTATTTTTTATTTTTCACAAATTACGAGCAGACTTTACTGGTGTACTGAAACATATAAAAGGACATGCCTACTACTCATCTTCATAAACCTGATGTGGGTAGGTAAAAATAAAAGAACCCTTGACCTTTAAAAAAAATAATGATATCAAAGTAATGTGCATAACACTAGATTTAAGTATACCTAAAGGGTAATTCTAAAATATGCCTAAAAAAATTTAACATAACTAGCCTATAATGTTCCCACTGCTGGGACACAGGCATCCCTCAGTGAGAGTGAGTGGGCTAAAATCCACCACGCGGGCCCAGTGCAGATTGATAGATGTCACATGACTTCGAATTTTTAGTTCTAGGACATGTCGGTTTCCTCACAATGTTTTCCTTCACCGTTTTGAGAGCAGTAGCAATGAAATAATTTACACAAAGTGAAGCGCCTGTCTCAGTTCGAACCTACGACCTACAACAAGTCCTAGGTCAAGGCCGTTCTCACTGGGCCACCACTGCCTAAAAATATTTAACCTTAATCACTTCGATTGTCGCTATATCGTGTAGAAAGCACTATCATTACTTTTCTTGTTGAATTATGAAATGATGAAGCGATAAAGCATCAATCAACAACTGCGCGAACAATTCAGATCATTTATCATAATTCTAATAACCGCTGCATAACAATGATACATTTATAATCAAGAATCGTTTCTCGTCAGCGATTGGATTATTTTCGTCGCTTTTTGTCGCCTGTTAAACCCAACACGTTTTCTCATTTCTTAAATATTTTATGTATGAGGGAGTATCGCTTTTTTAACCTAACGCTGAGTGGTGCCGATACAAAATGTATTAGAACCTTTTTATACTTTTAGCATCGAGGTAATGGATTTAAAGATTGCGGTGTACAACAAAAAACCTTCGTTTAACCTCTTTTCACAACTGAATTTTATATAGTTTAAGGCTCCGCGGTTGAAAAGCCTTAGTTATTCTTTTTTTTTTTTAAACGTTGCCCCACACTAGGTATCGTGGGTGCGTTTACAAACATTTAAACTCACATACACAAATAGCCAGACCCGGAACAACTACTTGTAGGTCATACAAATATTTGTTCCGTGCGGGAATCGAACCCGCGACACGCAGCGCAGCAGTCAATCGCTTAACCACTGCACCAACCGTGCCGTCAAATTTTAGGAAATTTAGGAATGATAAGTGTCGTAAGTGCTGCTGTTCTTAGATAAATCGTATGTTACTCTAACGCAGTGTTTGTCTTCTATACCAAAATCAGAATCAACTGCTACGACTTACCTCATCATCTGCCTAGCCTTATCCCAACTATGTTGGGGTCGGTTTCCAGTCGCAACTGCTACGACTTACCTATAAACATAAAATTAAACAACCAAAGACAGGCTGGATTTTTGAGCTGGGGCAGTAAGGGCAGCTACCTCAACCGTTGTAGCTACAGGAAGTTTTTTGCGACTTTTCTAGTACTTAAACATCAGTTGGTTAAATAGAGGTTTTTGACCCTTATAAGAAACAGGATCGATTGGCATAAAAAGTTTCTTTTTGTGAAAATTTCCCACTTTCCTGGCTACTATACATTTTTTTCAAAATCTGAATGCAAGTCAAAATTTCTCAAAAAGTTAAGAAAAGTCTCCTAAGGGCTTTTTTCCTGTGGGTACAACGGTTAAGGTAGCCTCTCTGAAGGTGGTCTTTACTGCCCCATCTCAAAAATCCACCCTGTATATGTATTTTTCACATAAGTGAAGAAGTAAATAAAACTGAATAAATATTTCGAAAAAATCTGTGTTCCATGAAAAATTCTCACTCGCTGAATATTAAATAGTACCCCTTTCCTGGAAAGAGGATGAATGACGAAATGTTCGTTTTCAATGTAGGTATATGGACATACATATTCCACTGAAAAACAGTATTTTCATATTCATTTTAACGCGTTTCACATGAGTTTTTTACAGCTTGCTTAACTCGGCACAGGAGGTCTTTGTCGAGTTGGTATAAAAAAAATGAATACTAATAAATAATAATAATAATACTGTAATCAGTTTTTTTATACCAACTCGTAATACTGCAAAACACAAACGCTACATTACCTGAGATATTTAATTGCAGAGGGAAAACAGCAAACACGGCGATAACAGAAGTCTTCTGATAAAATTCATTTATTTATAAACGCGCAAGTTTTATTACGCAAACTAAACAAAAAACATATTTGAATAGCAACATGCTAACATACGTCATAGTCCCAAACATTTTGATAACAAACCACATGAATTGAGTTGTCTGTCAATGTCAGTTTTTAACATGGCGGATATTTGCAGTCGGAGTATTTTTTCATTCAACTGTCAAAAGCAAATGAAGGGCTTACAGAAATTGCAGCTATTTTAATTCGAACGTCAAATGTTACTTTGTTTTAACGTAAAGCTGGTGCAGCAATTAATAGGATAACTGTACAAGCATCTCTTTGGTGCGTGCCGAAAATTGAAACTATTATCATGTTGTGTGTTTCATCGAAAAGTGACCTTCGCTGTCAAAATGTATGGAACAGCAATTTTAACCGATAATAAATTTCAACGCTAGGGGTCTACAATGCGCTGAATTCATGGTTTCAGTTTGCACGTCGATAATGGCGCCGATTCCCTTGTTCACAAACTAAACTAAATTTAAGTTCAGTGCATCTTTTGCTTTCTATTTCATTAAGAAAAGGACAGAAGATAAATATTAGTTTAGTCCTGTCAAATTAAGATACTCCGTAGACAAGTAAGACGTGATTAAAAACATGACTACTAAAAATACGTTAATATACGTCAGGCGCTGACTAATTTGACAGGACAAACTAATATTTATCTTCTGTCCTTTTCTTAATGAAATAGAAATAAAAAGATGCATTGCTCTTAAATTTAGTTTAGTTTGTGAACAAGGGAATCGGCGCCAATGCCACCCTGTAGAGTGCTAAAATTATCTTTTGCTATCTATGTAAGTGACTAAATAACTCAAATCCGTGCGAATCAACCACCCGACGAAATCGTCCTAAAATAATGAGCATTTGAATATGCCGCGTCTTATTAACATCCACAAATTCGAGCAAACCTAATTACAAAAGCGAAATAAGCACCTACTGTTCTTAATTTGTACAATAAGACTCTCGTGTGCCTAAACGATTTTAATATTGTTCTGTACCAAATTGGAATGCTGCCTTGTAATATTTGCTCACTGGAATAATTTTGCACGTGTTTGTAATTCACATAGTAATCAGTCAACGAATGGCCCAAAATGGGTGCGTTCGCAGGGACCTATGCGATTCCATCAGAAACTTGCTCAGGGTGCTTAAATTCAAAGTCAAATTCAAATTCTTTATTTCAGACCTGGGTCCATAGTATTAGTAACAACAAAATAACTTAATAACTAGTGTTAGTAATAAGAGTTACAATAAAATTTCAGCTGGTATGGATTCTTACCCTGTAACGCAGCAGAGGGGAACCACCTAGGAAGTGAACATACTAAAAGTTATGACATCTAGGAGGTAAGCCGGCGTAGGGGGGGGGGGGCATAAAGTTCCCACTTTTTGGTTTTTCGCTAATATCTCAAAAACGGTGGGTCATGTCATAGGGACTTTTTTTTTAGGATTTTTTGTAATGATCGTGCATATTTTCCGAATTCCCAACCATATTCGAGCTACACGCTCTGTGAAAAAAGTGCACTCTACAATTTTTTTATTGACTGGACTACATAAAACATAACACGCCGGTTTTCCACGAAGGGTTAGGCAGAGGTATACCACTAGTACACCCAAGTTAAGTTTAATATATTATAAATAAATAAGGGGCGAACCAATTACCATCAACCGGGCACAAATCCAGTCTCCGGCCTGCTACTGAGAAATTCTTAATGGAAAAACCCAATAACACTTTGCCCGACCTGGGAATCGAACCCAGGACCTCATACTCAGGAGTAGTGCTTGCAACCACTAGACCAACGAGGCAGTCAGTGTTTGAAAACGTAATTTTACACGTGTAAGCGCTGGGCTTCGAACCGTACGGTCCTTACATAGTTCAGTGCCTTCTTCACTTTCATGATACAGCTCAATGAAGCATGTCGACGCTCGAGATCTCTGGCGTTATAAATATTTCATATTCATTTCGTGCACTTATGTATGTTTGATATTATTTACATTGTTGAATGGTTACCTAATGTATCTGATACAGACGATTCCTTGTTAGTATCTACGTGCAAACCAAAGAACGAAATATTTACATTATTTCTTCTACTTTCGAAGACATTATTTATTCTGTAAATAGAATAACGGAATCACTTTGACACGTCATATTATAACAAATTAAAAATAAAATAAGCTAAATTAGATCGGCGTCTCCTATATGACTACTCTGAGAAGTCTTTTTTAAAGTCCAGACATAATCTTGGTCAGATCATGTGAAGACCGTGTAGATTGATGTCTGAAATTGTCTTTTGAGGAAAGTACCACACAAATTTGAGTGGACCAGTCCAGTCAGTGCAAGCCTTTGTCAGTAATCGTGTAGCTCAACCATAGATATAGGAATTACATTTCTATGAGCTCAACTCAAAACTTGAGGAGCTCAATGCGTATGAAAACACCTGTTAGAATTAATGCATTGCTGTAATTGAACACTTTACAAATGTTTCTTCGGGTCGACTCGCGTTGCCACGGATTGGACCGCATTTTACAATTTTCTAAAGGAAATTGACATTAACGTTCATGCTCACTATTAATGGCTCATATTTGCATGCCGTTTATTACAATCGGATGCTGCGGAACTCGGTAATCGGCTACGATTATTTCAGAATCGTAAACTTTATTCTTAGCTTAACTGTTTCCTATTTATACCTAGATTACGTGATTTTAATAGCCATTGGCCTACATCAAAATAAGTATTAGGCATAAAGCTGTAGGTATAAAATCTTTTTATTTCATCTTTATTCTTTCCAAAGCTCGCAACATTCGAACGCATCGTAATCCTTAAGATTTAACCCTGTACAAGTACATCATCTCGGAATCCCTTTGAACTTTATCAACCCGTGACCTGCCTCCTAGATAAATTTCATACGGGAAACTACCACGATATTATAAACGCTTAACTTGTATCCAACAAGTAACTACGTAAAGAATATTGAATGAGGCACTGTGTTTTATTTTGTAGGTGTGTTTTGTTGGCATAGAAAAAGTTTCGAAGTGAAAGAAAAAGATTCGTAGTGAACGGAATAATACAGCATGTATCAGAAAAGTATGGTAATATTTAAAGATGTGGTACAGACCATGAAATTGAACAATTTTCTCTATGGGACCAACATCATAATCGCGAAAAAATTTACAACTGTCCCATACAAAACTGAAATATCTACTCGGCTCAAACCTATGTGACGGCTGAATATTTTTTCCCGATGAAGGTGTTGGTCCCATGGAGAAAATTGTTCAGTTTAAAGGTCTGTACCATACCCTACACTAAATAATATGACCACACCTTTTTGACACACGCTGAAAAAAGCAAAAATTTTCAACGGAGAGATTCAGAATCATGTATTGAATCCATGGTAACAGGTTGCGTATGTATGCCCCTATTACACGGTATTATTTAACCTATATTACGAATTATAACTTTTCTACAATACAGGGTTAGAGAGAGGCCATGGATGTTTAAGTCATTAAATATCGACGTGTAAATCGAGATAATTAAAATACAATTCGTTTCAAAAACCGTCGAATAATGGTTGAATATCATTATATATTTTCATTATATTTGGTTCTCATTGTTCTATTCTGTGTAAAGGTATTCAGACGCATGGGGTCGCCGACTTGGGTTCTGCATTATGGATGAGGTCAAAGCCCAAATTCGAATATAGTCGCAGTGCGGGCTCTAAACCCATTCAGATTGGTTTTTCTGTTTCTATTATCATGGCAATTAGAATCACGAATAGATCGAAATAGAGACGATAGCAGACTATAATGTACTCGTACTAGACCCTAAACGTGTTGAGAATCTCAAATTTTCTCAAACTCAAAGCATTTATTACAATGGAACTAGTTAGGTAGGTACAGGCACTTTTGCATTGTCAAGCAGTCGGTCAGTCAGAGAGATGAAGCTAGTTGCCTATTCCAAAGCGTAGTAGGTTACTGTACAGAAGAACACTCTTATTTTGCTGTATCTAAACCAATATTTTGAAGAGAAAAGATTTGATTTTTTGTATGTTTGGTTTCTTACACTTTCAGGCAAAAACGGCTGAACGAATAGATAAAATTTGGCACATGGGTAGACCATGACCTGGTTTAGGACATAGGATACGTTTTATCTCGATATTCCCACGGGCTCGAGACGTTTGCGGGTGAAACCGCGGGGCGCAGCTGATGTTTCATAAAATATATCGAAAGCAACAACAAAAACTGAGCAATTTGTTAATTAAATAAACAGACAGAAAACATGTAGATACCCAACAGAATCCAAGAAAGAATTACAGTAATCTATCTAGCACTTATTCCCTAGGTACACACCACGTGGAAAAATGCCACATTGTAACCAGCTATTTTATAAAAGGTAACAATTCCCGATTGTGTCGGCACATATTGTATATATCGAGGCTTGAAAGTTACTAATTAACTAGAGTTACGATTTGGTAGTTTTAAGCCCTATTATTAGTGTTAAAGCCTTTAATTAATAGTATTATTCTGTTAAAGAAATGTCAAATGTGTAGTACGAGATCGGCGTGCGTGTGTAATCAGAGGGGCAATTCTCGTAATTAAGAACGTTCACAGTCTGATCTCAGTCTCAATCTGTCAAAAATACCTCTAAATCCCTACATTTTTGACAAGTGTTTGACGTTGATTGTCGCTGAGATGAGATTGCGACGAGATTTTGAACGTTTTTAATTACGAGAATTGCCCCTCTGATGTTTGAACGCAAACGAAGCAAGGAATATGTAAGGATCTTAGCAGGTGGCGTTACGTACCTAATTTTCACCTACCTCATGGGAAGAGAGCGTGAGTTTATGTATGTTTAAGTACAGATTGTCACATTGGAAGGAGGATTGAATGTCTTTGTCTCCTCGGAAAAGTCTCTCGTACTCATTTGTCGTTTTCATTCTACAAGACTTTTCCTGAACCGTAATCGAGTTATCTTTCATGAAAATTACAATGTTCGTTGTTCTCTATTATATTTAATTTAAGGCCTGCCTTTCCTTTGTTTTTTCTGTGTCAAAAGAGACTGAAAAATTGTATTTTGTGAAAAAAGTTATGGAGCTGTTTATCACGCGCCCGCATGAAAAGTAGAATGTAACTCTGAGTAAGATTAACTTTGCATCAACAGTTGCACTGTGACTGCGATTTGAAACCACATTGCTTTACTTCAAACCACGCTAAATTCATCATTTTCTCGCTGACTTTGCGGGCGACAAACCGCATGCGGGCAACGGGTAAACTTTCTTTAAAAAATACAATATGAAGTTATTCAAGAAATCGAATGCAAATTACTCACGGTCAGCTATAGAAACGAATTAAAAAAACCTAATAGGTATGTACAATCACTGCGATTATTTCCCCTTGCCCTGCTACAAATCCCATTTAATTGTGATTAAGGTTAAACGTACGGCCCTGAAATTAGGTGCGGTACAACAGCTGTTCAGAGCATCAATCATGATTGCATATATTATTTTGTATAGTACAGACGCCAGCACATCAAGCTACTACAATCTGTCAAATTCCTTTAATAGATTTTCAACTTTATCGCTAAAGCATTAGGTTCAAAGTTGGTTGGGAAAATTTGACAGTTTCGGGTAGCTTGATGTGCTGGCTTTTGTACATCAGCGAAAAGTTGCCTTTGATGTCTCATTTGTATATCCTTGAAAAAAATAAATGTCGATTACGGCTCAGTAATATATTACAACCGGATACACATCGACTTTGATTTTTTGCTCGTTTTAATCCAAATAAATCATAGGAAATTCTTGACATAGACACATTACTAAAGATTTAAATTGCTTAAATGCTTCCGACTCCAAGGTTTTTTTAGACATGTGTGAAGGGAATTTCTGTAAATAAAAATCGCACATATCATCACGCCTGTAATCCCCAAAGCGTCAGGCAGAGGTGTACCTACCTATAGTACACCCACATTTCGACAGTTAGGTTTAAGTCCCAGCGTATTCATGATTTATTAGATAATAAATCATAAACAATAATAAGCTCATTTATATCAGTCAACGAAAGATTTTCATAATCTGATTAATGGAAAAAATCATTCTTTCTTTTCACCATTCACCCAGATATTTTAAACGGAACACATAACATCTGTATTCAACGGAATCTATGACATCATTAACACTTAAAAGATGTACAATTGCGTTCGATAATTTCAGCTGTTTCAGTGTCTAGTTAATAAATCACTAGTAAGCCATGCGCGGCGCACACGTCATTTCTAAAGCAGTGCTTAGACAGCCATTTTTTTTATTATTATTACCTAGCAACAGTTGGACAACTCAGTTAATTTTTTAAAAATTGCTTCAATTATTGCAGCAAATCTACCTCTAATTACCTCATATATTCTGTATTGTAAATAAAGTATAACCTAGTTCATTAGGCAAGTTGCTCCATATCTCGCATAATTCGCTCAATAAGGTGAAGGTGAGGTAAGGTGTAAAGACGTCACAACAATTTTTGCTGCAATTTTAGCACTAAAATTGCAGCAAAAATTGTTGTGACGTCTTGACCAACATTGCTTCATCATCAGCCTACAGCAGATCATTGCTGGACATGGGTCTCTCCAATTGCATGCCATCAGCTCGATCCTCGGCAAAGGTCGTCGCTCCACCAAGCCTGAGGGCGTTCTACCTTACGTTTGCCGATTCGCGGTCCCCACAAGAACACATCTACTTTAACGGTCATCGGTTCCACGGCTAATATGGCCGGCCCATTGCCGCTTGAGCTTGCTTATTCTGTGAGCTATGTCGACAACTTTGGTTCACCGGATTCCGGATTCTAACCCTCACACAGCGACTCCAAGTATAGCTCGATCCATAGCTCGCTGAGCGACCTTGAATTTATGAACCAGCCGTACCGTGAATGTTCACTTTCAGCCCCGTAGGTCATAACAGGCAGGACGCGCTGTTAGAAGACTTCGGTCTTTAGGCTCTGTGGAATGCCCGACGAAGCCCAGCTGAATTCTTCATTATTGCTCAGAATTGAGAAATTCAAGTTGCCTGTCTATGTGTATCTTTATAGATGTGGCCGCAGAGTGCCGGTACCACACGCCCGTCATAATTAACCTTGTCTACGGAACGCTCTTGATCTTGACAGTACAGTCGCCATCCCGATAAATAAATTCACTGGAAGAGCAATTTTGTTTCTTAAAAACTTTCACGTTTTCACAAAAACTCTTGACAGTTAACTTGTTTATAAAGGTCTAGAAGAAATTACTTTTTCACTAAGCTATAAAGCAGTTAAGCTTAGCAAGTAATTCTAGAGTGTTTTTTTTTTATTTTACCGAGTGGAATGTCCATATAGGGACAGTGTAAAGTCGAGCAGCACCAGCGTAGGAACATTACAGTTACTGTAATCTTCCTACGCTAGTGTGTCAGTCGTCAACAATTTGTTGTACAACACAAATCTTGCTGTTAAACATTTAATATTCATTCTACGTTATAATAAATCAATTTCCGCACAAACTTATTGTGCTAACACCTTCCAGCAGCAAATTTAATGGTAGAATGATTGCGTAGCCATGTGACACCGCTAATACGATTGGCTTCAGTACTACGATATGGGGACGAACGCCAGCCGTTGGCAATGTCCCAGATTGAGACCAGATGACAGACGAACGGGCATTCATGCATTGTAAACTGTTCGCGACATTGAATAGTTAAGCTTTATTTACCTAGATACTATTTAGGTACTATGACCAGACGTTTAGGCCGCGCCCTGATGCGCCGCGACCGGTATTGTTTTGCTGTAAGTATCCTAATTCAGGGTCGCTTATGCGCTATGCAGACGGACAATCTGTCCCTGACGATAGAACGTATGGAAATCCCAGCAGTATAGTATTTGTCCTTCTTGTGCGTTATTGTATAGATTTCCATACGTTCTATCTTCGCGAATAAATTGTCCATCTTCTGCCTAGCGCCTTACATTTAATTCTCGTAATTTAAAACGTTCACAATCTAGTCGCAGTTTCATCTCGGCGACCAACAAATGTCAAAACTTGTCAAAATGTAGGGAAATTATAGGTATTTTTGACAGATTGAGACTGAGATCAGACTGTGAACGTTCTTAAAATTACGAGAATTGCTCCTCTGAGCTGTTCCGTTTAGCGCTCCGTTATTTTTCATCTTTACATAATGAGAAAGCAGGACTGCCTCATTGGTTTAGTGGTCGCATGTGCTTCTGCTGAGCATGAGGTTCTAGTTTCGATTCCCAGGTCGCTCCCGCTGTGGGTGAAGCGGAAGGGAGTGTCAGACTCTTACTGACCCATCCATGTTCCTTCCTTTGCCCTTTATGTTCCGGGGTAGCGGTAACCCTTTCGGACAATCCCGCTGACCCGGCAGGCTTCGACCCTAAGGGGCCCCTCAAATTATGCTGACCACTCTTTGAGGTGCGTATGGAACACTTACGCGCCGTCCGGGACGGGCCTGGTCCTGATCGGACGGTGAGCTACCCATTGCTCTCCGCCCGCAGGCCCGCGTCTACGGTGGCCGGGAGTCGTCACGCGGCTGCCGACGCGGGGTCTGGGTCTGGGGTTGGCCGGATGATCTCACCTCCTATTACACGGGACTTAAAATAATTGGCTACGTCTAACCCTTCGGAGATTACAGCCGTAATGATCTTATATATAATGAGAGAGCAGCCTAACGTTACTGGTAAAAAAATTAATGATACAAAAATTCTGTAACAATATTTGTAAAGTATGTTTTGACGTGTTGTATTTATAAGCATTCTGTTTTTAATTGTAGACTGGTTGTAGTGATTCTGTTAGTCTGACGCGAAACAAACGTCGTTAGTATTTTTGAATAATAGCACCCGCTATATATATATCGAGGACAAAGCGAAGAATAGAGAGCCCAGAAATATACGAGTGATAGCTGATATTTTTATTTATCGTTTGGCTATTTTAGTTGAACTGTAAATAGTCCATAACATCACACCTGTAATTCCCAAAGAGTAAGGCACAAGTGAAAATATAGTAGAGTACACCCATATTTCGCCAGTTATGTTCATCACTCATCCCCTATTACATGAGATGTAATAGGGGGTGAGTCTATTGCCATCAACCAGGCACACATCCAGACTGCGGCCTGCTACTGAGGAATTCCTGATGGGAAAACCCAATAACACTTTGCCCGACCTGGAAATCGCACCCAGGACCTCATGCTCGACAGTAGCACTTACGAACATGAGACCACCGAGGCAGCGATTTTCTAGTTAAATACGATCAATCATCATAAACTATAAAGGTTAAACATGTAGATTCTGTATAGATAGGTACGTTGTAGGCATTCGCTAAGAATGATTTTCAGAAATTCCCAAAGGTGGTTTGTATGTAAACGTAGCTATCGTAATTCTCGTTTGGATGGCTCGTAAGTAAGTTTGAATAGGAGGCCTAAAATAGCAAGCATATGGGACGTTCACTTTCGACATGACACCAAACAGCACCAAGCGATGTCACGCACGCCAACAAGGTATCGAGTTCTAATATCGAATAAGACGGTGCGGTAACGCTACGCTAAATTACCGAATGATGATATTATTATGACGTTCCGAAAATAGGGGAAAAGTTAGCTTCTGAAATTTCAGCATACCTATTCATATTTACAAACATATTTAATCATTTATGTTAGCAATGTAACAACGTGTTAGACTTGTAATGACAATTTAGTCTGAGTGGGCAGATATTTACAATGCAAGATATGTCAGATGTTATTGCATTTTAAGTATAAGGGGTAGGCCGATACAGCATACTATATAATGGCGTCACTTTTTGTGCTTTCCACAAACGATTAATATATTTGCCGTCTGCTCATCTGAACGACAGGTATTAAAGAATTAATCATGAAAACAGATATTATTGCTGAGTTATCAATAGTAATATATTATAGCTCGTGACTGGAACTACTTACCTGAATCAATAAATACAGAATCTATTCTCTATTATACGCCAATTAAACCGTAGCTCTTGTATCAGACAGGTTTGACTTTCTATGACAAAAACAAACGATATTATTAGTAAATTGCTTTCGACAATTCAAAGCGTCCGGGAAATATCACCGATAAGCCGATATAATTAATCTGCCAAATGTCAGTCATGCAATTAATTATAACCGGTATAACAATAATGGGTATCAGAAAACAAATAGGAAATTAAAGCCTGAAATAAGTTCCTACAATATCAATTATTTTCTACTCTGTGACAGACTGACAGTCAATCTAGTACCTATCTAATACTTAAAGAGATGATCAGACTAAACAAATTATAAAATATAAAGTCTGCGAGGCTTCAGCCTCGCAGACTTTATATTTACTTTACTTTTTTATTTACTTTTTTTTGTTTTTAAATTCAAACTTCAGTTTGAATTTGAATTTGAAGT
The DNA here is from genome assembly GCA_911387795.2 of Apamea monoglypha. NCBI lineage: Eukaryota > Metazoa > Arthropoda > Insecta > Lepidoptera > Noctuidae > Apamea > Apamea monoglypha. Next base: position 12,433,970 of record OU426918.1, read on the forward strand.
GGGACTGGGCACACCTATAGGATGCATCCAGACATCATCATCTCATTCTCCTGTCCTTATCCTAAGTTATTTGGGGTCGGTGCAACATGTTTTTTTCTTCCATACTTATCTATTAGTCGTCATCTCGGTAGTCACTTTCTTTCTAACCATATCATAATTCACACAGTCGATCCATATAGGATGCATCCAGACATATGGGCCAGAATCGTCACACAGTGGGTGCCTGAAGACGGATAGATGGGTGCGTCGTCACCGAGGCATGGCTTAAGAAACGCTAGTGTTTGTGTAACAATTTGGACTCGTTCCTAACCGATTGGATGGAGAAGGAACGGCTCAAAAAAAAGTTGGAAAATATGGGGGAGACCTTTTCCCAGCTGTGGAATAAATGGGGTAGATAGATAGATTAACTAAAAAAAAAATATTATAATGAAATTACAGACCATCGATATTATGGATATAATCAATCTCATGGATTATCGATACCTTTCTAAGTTTTTACCAATCAATGAACAAAGAGAACTAAAAAGATTCATGCGGATGATTGATAACACACACAAAGCAAACGAATTGAGAGCTCTCCTTCTTAGAATAGTTCAAAAAACTGGCCAAACGTACACGAAGGACTCCACCCGTGTCCCTTCAGTTGCCTGTGCCAGGAGCCACGGTAACTCTTTCGAACAACCCGCGACCCTGGCAGGCATCGGCCCTAGTGGACCTACATTATTTAACACTAAGGGCTTATTTTTCAATCGACAGATAATTTTTATTCGTGGAATAAAATTGACGTCTCACAGATTTTGCATGGGAGAACTGTCAAAAATTCAATATGAATTTAATTTAATTATTAAATAGAATTATTCATTAAAATTATTTGGCGTTGGAAAAATCAGCCCTAAGTATCTACATTTTTTTAAATACTTTACTTTAAAAAAAACTCCGAGAAGAACACTTTTTTTGGACTTTTATTTTTAACTTAATTTTAACTTTATTATTATATTTTTTTATTATTTGACAGATGGACAGAGGAGCCGCCTTAGTAATTGCCGTTGGCACGCTTTGGGTACGGAACCCTCTAAAAGTAAATAATAATATTGTGTAATTATTTAATTGAATAAAAAACAAGGCTCTTCGGAATATTATTATACTATAGTATCCGATTTGTTACAACTTTACCTTGAACTAATAAATGTTACAACTAACAGTTTATTCGTCCTCTGGGAAACATAATAGCTAAGTTTTGGGAGATATTCAAACTTTGCGCTCGTTTAGATCAATTTGTAAAATGTAAAGTTTATAAAGGCCGTCTGCAACAGTGTAAAAGTAATTATTTAAATTTTAAACTTTGCCTTGCATTAGACACTGAATGCTAAGCAAAATAACACCTAACAAAACGATACCTTTTGAATTTTTATTTATTTTATTTATTCACTAAGGCACCAAGTCCCAATATACAAACCACAAATACATAACATTCGTTGCTATCATTAAAATAAAGTACATAAAAATTCATTACATTCATACATTCATTATGGGATGGCCTCATTAGACAGACTTAATAAATAAGTCTGTGTATTAAGTCGGTTTAATAAAGGCATACGGTGCCTACTCATTATTAAATTGTACACCAAAAAATATATATAATTGCAGATTTTTCTCAAAATCTTTAGCCATTTTTTTTCCGGATGGGAAATCATCAAATGACCCCTCCCGCTCTGGGTGGAGCGGAATGGAGTGTCAGACTCTTACTGACTAAAACCCACCCATGTTCCTTCCTTCGCCCTTTATGTTCCGGGGTAGCAGTAACCCTTTCGGACAATCCCGCTGACCCGGCAGGCTTCGGCCCTAGGGGGCCCCTCAAATTATGCTGACAACTCTTTGAGGCGCGCGTGGAACACTTACGCACCGTCCTGCACAGGCTTGGTCCTGATCGGATGGTGAGCTACCCATTGCTCTCCGCCCAAATCTTTAGCCTTTACATTCTCTTTCTAGCAATTAACACTTATTCCAGAAAAACGAAATTTTATAAAAGCTTTTTTTCTTCGGAACTGCTAATAACGTACATAAGAGTACAGACACGGCTACATTCTTTTTCTGTAAGAAATGTATTTTTTTATCTAAATGTAAGACCCTACGCAAACGTCGCATGGCATGTTGCGTTTACTTCTTATTTTCAAATAAATTGGAAATTACGAAACAAGCACAATGTCTAGAAGACGTCATACAAAATAATAAATACACAAGAAGCACTTCGCGCAATTTATTTAAATGAACTGACATCGAACGAGAAAATGTAAAAGAAATAAGTAGATTCTTTGATGTAGAAGTGTAGAATCATTATTTAGATAGGCACAGGCGTGAATGAAAACTGAATTGTATAATTCACTTTTTTGTAGTCAGGGAAATTGCTTTTTAAGTAGTTAGTAAAATAAATAAACAGTTATTTACTAATAACAATAACAAATCATGGTCAGCAAGACGACCAGTCACCACAAGCAGCACCCGTTCATGAGCATAACGCAAAGATCGGCCATTACCCCCATCGCCATATTTGAGGAGACCCCGACACTACTGCAAGCAGTGACAGCTAAGGGAGTATGACGAACTTGCTGCCGGTTGCTCATGCTAGAATAATATTATGATCAATTGTCGAGGTCGCTAGCTAACCAAGATATTGCAATACAAATCATTAAAAACACATTGAAATGAGTAGATTATGTCAATAATAATTTAACATAAAATTAAACTGAATTGACTTATACAGTCAAACAAAATAGGCAATTATATGAACTCATATAACCTGTCAGGTAAGCAAATTCCGGAGAAAGTACATAAACATTGTCTTGAGTTAATGACAGCGACTAACTATTCTTAACGTTTAAGTAGTCGTTGATGGAATAGTGCCTATGCCTTTCAATTTACATAGCATTTAATTTTCCTGACTTTACAGTCACGTCAGTGGTAACAAGACCACTACGAAAATCTTCCATAATGATACGACATAAAGGCGCTGTCAACGTGAAATTGTTACTACTGACAGATGAGAGGTTGACTAAACATAAACCCTTTTCAATATTAGATCCTGAATTTTCCTTTGTAGCATCACAATAACAAAATTCAATGGTGGACGGAGGTAAGAAATAGGCTAAGAAAACAAAGTCAGCTACACAGTGCGCTCAGAATAATAGTATCACAAAGGTGGTGCCTTGAGGGATTTAAAGGACAAAAATAACATTGTATGTGTTTTAACTTTTCCCACCCTTCTAAGAGAGCGACGAATGCGACGTGATACAAAAATATAAGGCCTAATGTCCGTGACGCTACTCAAAAGCAACCAGATATAAACTCAGATCCCCAATGAATAGCCAGAAAGTAACTAAGTAAGTAAGCACTAGTATTTCAATGGCGGTCCGTACATGATGAAACCAATCACAATCTAGTTACTTTTGAGTAGGTTCGTAGGAACCCTACAGACGCCAGCATATCAAGCTACCCTAAACTGTCAAATTTTCCCAATCAACTTTGAACCTAACCTTTAGCGATAAAGTTGAAAATCTATTAAAAAAATTTGACAGATTGTAATCGCTTGATGTGCGTCTGTACCTACTAAATTAGTTTCTACATACTTTTACAACATGCAAATCAATCTCAAATTGGGCTGTTGAGCATTCTAAATCTTCTGGCCTTTTAGGACCTTTTTTTAAAGCAGGTTATTATAATTCAAAGTAGGTAAGCACCATGGAATTATTAAGCATTGTTTAATGTATTGTTTTCACTGACGATCGAAAACTGCATTTATTACAATTTTTAAGACAGTGGTCATGGCCGCCAGAGCATAAAAAAATCTTGTAGTTTTCCGTAGCATTTCGTAGCATTATTCTCGTAGGACACTGAAGCGAAAACAGCTTTCAGTCAACATTCCCAGTACAACGGATAATGAGTTCTCTATAAAATGCTCAACTTTACGTAGTAGCAGTACCGTATTTATGTATATACTCGTACCTATATAGGTACGGCATCCTGTGATGTATTGTCAGGATTTGCTATAGTGACTGCGATATACATTATGTTAACAGAGTAAGCTTAGCGTTTATCTCTAAAGTACCCCATTTCTTATTCACGTACATAGTCTATTGTTAACTTATTCCGATTTAGTGCTTGGGATTTAGCAGCTTAACGTACACAAACAGTAATAAATAGTATCAAGATTCACGTAAACGATACATTGAAACGTGATTCTCTTTTGTTGCAGCGTTCATTTCAATTGAATTTGTTCGAAAATTACTGACGCACTTTGTAAATCTTTCGTAGATCTCGATAAAATTAAATTAAGTTCAAGCTTTCATTCGTTTCCGATGTTAATAGGTACATAGGTATCAGTACAAGCAGGCAACGAGCGTATCGAAACGAGATTTGGGATAAACATTACTGATTTGTCAAAGTAATTGAAATCCTATCAGAAAGGGAATTGAAAATTCGTAGGTATTAGGAATAGTAATTTGTTTGGTCCCATATAACTTTATGTAGTTTCACTCGGTACTATACCGTGTACATTAGGTAAACCGTTTTTTGACAGATGGAACTAGTGATTGCAGCAACACACAATACATTGATTGATACACACATTGACAGGGTATACATCAGTTCATTGGTGAATTTTAATAAATACGCCAGACCTACGTAAACCTTTACTTAACACCCTAGGGAATATAATGCCTCAGGCATTGAGTCCGCTTTTTTACAGTATTTCTTTTACATGTGCATAAAGTTTTAATAAATGAATAATTTCATTTAAGTAAAAAAAAACGCCTTGGGGTAGGCTTTTTTTAAGTTACTTATTCTTATGACGCTTGGCGACGAACATATCGAAGTATTATTAACATAACTGCCTCGGACACTTTTTACTACCTACGTGAGCAATGGATATAAACTGAGATTACGCATTCAAAGTAACTCAAAAAGTAGGCGCGAACTGCTATAAAATTGTATTTCATAATCAATATTTAACTGAATATATTTTTTATACCTCAGTGTGTATAAAGATACACACTGAGGTATAAAAAATATATTCAGTTTGTGAAATCGAAAGTTTTCTCTCATTGATATTAAGGGGATTATACCTGAGGGGCAATTCTCGTAATTTTAAGAACATTCACAGTCTGATCTCAGTCTCAATCTGTCAAAAAATACATCTAATTTCCCTACATTTTGACAAGTTTTTGATATTTGTTGGTCGCCGAGATGAGACTGCGACTAGATTTTAAACGTTTTAAATTACGAGAATTGGCCTTCTGATATGTGTCGGATAATGACATTTGGCTTAGAGGGGTCGAGAGTCAAGAGGTCATTCCGGATTTCTGACAGTGATAGCTATGGACTGTTGATGCCGGATAAAGGCTCTCACCTCATTATATCCGACAAACGAACAGCAGTACCCACTCTGAATAATTAGTGAAATCTCACCTAATGAATTTCAGACCGGAGTAAAATAATTTTCGCTTTCCCATGCAAACAACGAGTTTATTTCCAAGAAGTTTTAATATCTCATAAATACTATGTAATAGTGTCAACGGTGGATTGTTTTTATTGTTTGTAACGGAAACAAAGGGAATGGAAATAAAGTTGTTTTTAATCAATTTGTTTACGTATAACTCTTGCTATTCTTAATTCAATTTAACTAGAAAGGTAGAAATGGACTTTAAATATCGTTTTCTATTTTATTAATTTTATGAATAATTTATTATTTGAACAAAAAACTTAGTTGGATTTCATGGAATTATCGTACAATTTTAAAATGTTAACCATTTTTATAAGTTATTGTTAAAACTGATATATTTTATCACTATCCGATTTTTTTATAAAGAGGGATTTTCCTACACCTGGATTATGTTATCTTAAATATGCTTAAACATACAGTACAGGACTGCACCCTAATTGCGAAATACACTATCAATAGGTACATTGCTTCATATATTTGAAAAATTTGTCTACTCAACAACGTAAATAACGCAATGAATGTTGTTAAACTGCCATTACTACTGTTAGTGTGTTACGCAATTATCCCACAGAACGTATTCGTAATAAAATCGGTAAAATCAATTTTCAGGAGACCCTTTCTCCTGAAAATTGATTTACCCAAGTGCCGATTTCTTTCAGTGAGTTAAGAGATATTTGAGTTTGATAGAAAGAGGCTTTTGGGCTCCGCCACATAAAGGGCTCGTTACAGTATGTAATACATTAGAAAATTATTCAGAGTGAGAAATATACGAACTGGGGCAACAAGAATCAAAGAAAATTGGAATAAAACATTTTCTTTTAAGGAATAAATACTTTTTATCTCTGTCAACGAAGTAAAATATTATTTGATGAGTGTTCTTCAAGAACGAATTAATTCTCCTTTTAATTTTATTAGTTTTAAATACATAAAACTAATTCATCATTTATTTAATAGATACTTAATGTAAGTTTTAACTACCGACACAGAGAGGTCGATATTGTAGAAGTTTAGGTGATTAGTTGGACGAAAATGGTGTCATTAACACTAAACTGTCAAACTATTATAGAACAGATTGTTATTGAATGACCTGCAATTATGTGCCAAAAGGGGTAGCTATCTGTCTCTTTATACCTTCCTACTCAATATGCGGACACATAATCTTACTGTAATATAATAAATAATAAATGTGAAAGTACTCATGTTTGTTACACAATCACGTAAAAACGGATGAACTAATTTGGATGAAATTTGGCGCACAGATAGTATATAACCTGGATTTTAAACTATCTGTGTAAATCATACACATAAGATACTTTCCTCTCGATAAATTACATGACTTAAAGACCCTTACACGCTGACGAAGTCGCGGCTAGAAGCTTGTCATTTAATAATAGTATCACGTCTTTTAAAAGATATAATACTTTTGATTGTAGATTATTTGAAAATACTTAACGGACATTACATTTTTTTTTTTTTTTCCCGGGGTGGAAAATCCTCATGGATGTCCGCCGCCCTGGGGCGGGCGACGGGGTCTGTCAGACTCTTACTGACTAAAAACCACCCCAGTGTTCCATCTCACACCTACGCCGGGGGTCGCGGGAACGTAAGATCCTTCCGCAACCCCCGACTGGTGCCGGCCCGCCACCGCGGGCCTCCTCGGGTCAGGGAGGGGAGTGAGGTGTTTGACTCCCCCCGCGACGTCTAAGAGGGGCGCGCGTGGAACACTACGCGCCGCCACCTCGGGTCCTGATGTGTGGGGGGCCACGGACATCCCCAAGTCCGTCGCCCCTGGACCCATTTAGGGGGGCTGGAAGAGGGCGTTGTCCGCCCTCCGCCGACGCCCGGTGCGCCTGCTACGGGCTGGGTGAGAGGACGAGATCTCCCTCTCCCTTTCCGCAGCCTCCTTCTGTGAGACGACCGTTTCGCAGAAGGAAACCACCGCGTCCCAGGACTCTTCGCTGCCGACCACCGACTCGACCACGGCCGGCAGCGACAGGTCACTGCCTACTTCTGAGATGAGGGCACGGCGCGGAACCTCCCAGGCGGCACACTCTGCCAGCGTATGAATGGACATTACCTACCTTAACATTATACAATTCCGTTCCTGAATACTTCATGTCTCAGAAATCTTTTGTTGCAACACTCGTAGGCAAGGGCCCGATACCGGACTAGAATTGGGAATCGGAATCCAGGTACCGGAATGGCAAAAACGGCTAAGTACCGATACCTACAGAACCTGTACTTTTGGTACCGGTTCCAAGCCTTGCTCATACATAGGACAGGACAGGACAGGGACAGGTAGAGATAAGTTCTCCTTATATTCGGATAACGTAAAAAAAGTATTTCTCTACTCTAAAGCGTATGAAAAGAACCACTTTATTTTTAGCTAAGGGAAAAGAGAGCAAAAAGCAATTTGCGAGCATTTAATTGCATCATTTAGCAGCGTCATTCGCTGAAAAGTTAATTGCGTAAGTGCATCTTAAAAATAAATGGATGCACCATTAAATGTAGTGCTTTACTTTACATTCTTAACCCGAGCAACTTTAATTGCACGATTAGCGGTTGACTGCAGCTACGGATCGCAGGTTCGATTCCTTCATGGAACCAAAATTTATTATGACAAAAAGTTGTTCAAAGTCTTTCCGTTGTGTATGTTATTGTTAACCTACATTACAGAAAACATCATTTAACAAGGAAGACCTGAAAAATGACAAAATACGGTAATTTAAAGCCATCATCGGTTTAGCCTTTTCCAACTATTACCTATTGGGGTCGGCTTCCAGTCTAACCGGAGGCAGCTGAATACCAGTATTATTCATAGAGCGACGGCCTATCTGACCTCCACAACCCAGTTACTGGGTAATACGGTAATTAAAACCCACGATCATAATATATTATTATTATTATTATTTATTTATGATCAAGTAACATAAAAGACTCATTATTTGGCAAAAAGTTTCAAACACAACACAAATATACAAGATATACAATTCGATTAAACTTATTCAAAATTTTCATTATTATTCATACGTTATTGGTCATAAAAATAAAAAACAAACACAATAATTACAATTTCCTAACCGGCACTGGAACAGCAATATGCCTGCCACAGCAATGCCGGACATAATGGCAGTCCAGCCTGTTCGCAATCATTGCCAGTATAGCATTGGGGCTGGCCCGCACCCGGCGCACCAGGGACGCGCACCGCTTACGCATAGAAGCGTGGAAACAATCAGTGCACGCCATCGCGAACATCCCTGATGCGCTACAGAAACGGGGCAGCCCCAACACCGCCCGGAACGCGTTGTTGTACTGGACACGGAGGGCACTGTATGCTAATATGCTCGCTATAGTCAACCCACAGGCTACACGTATACAGGGATGTGCAGTACGCTCTAAAAAGCGTGACCTTCACACCCGTAGTACAACGCGAAAACATGCGGGCTATCATGTTGGCTCCCACGACAGTGCCCTCCGCTCCCGTTCCATGTCAGCATGGTCTTTAAGGTCCTCGGTGAGTAGATGCCCTAGATATTAAAATTGGTCCACTCGGTCTATTGGAACATCATTGAGATAAACATTCGGAATGTTCATAGGACTCGACACACACTCGGCTTGAAAAACCATGTATTGGCTTTTCTTCCCATTATATTTCAAACCATGCCCATGCGCGTATTCCGTACACGTACTGAGTAGTCTCAGATCAGCCCACAGATCGACGCGCTCAGCAGCACCATGTCGTCTGCATAACTCATATTGTTGACACAGACTCCGTCAATATAGCATCCGACATGTTGACTGCTGAGCGAGACGATCAGTTCGTTCATGTAGAGATTGAACAATGTAGGCGAGGTCAGATCCCCCTGTCCTACGCCACATTCGTTAGTATAAGGGTCCGACATCGCTCGCGCCCATCGGACACTATTGACCTGGTGCCCGTACCAGTACTGGAGGATGCTGATGAGTTCCCACGGCAAGCCCATGCTCTCCAGCTTCCCCCAGAGGATGTCGTACGAAACGAGGTCAAAGGCCTTGGATAAATCGAGGAAGCACGCGTATACCGAGGTCTTTCTCTTCGTGTAGTATTTAACGGTGTGCTTTAGACACTGTATCTACTACTGATGACATTATAGAGCAGTCCGGTTTATATTTTAGGGTTATATACCCTAAAATATAAACCAGACTGCTAAAAATAAAGTAACTTTTTATTTTGTTATCTGTGACAAAGTATCTGGGAATAATTTCAGCTATCTGATGCTGCGTCACTCGGTGTGTTGCGGGTTGAAAGATGCTATTTTCTCCCGGGACACATTTATTTCGCTTGAGGAAAACAGAAAAAGAAACCTCTAAAATACGTTAATTTTAGCCCAGAGCATTACCTATCCGGGTGACATTTTGCGGTAAATTATATTTATTGCAGATAGGTTATTTTTGGCATATTTTCTCAAATGGTAAGAGCTGTGTAGCAAATAAGCTCAATGGCTTAATAATAAGCCTGATGGCACATCTAAAGGTTTTACGGTGCTTCCGACCAATTTTATACCGAATAATTTTTGTTTTGATTCCCGGTTCAGGCAGCAAAAAGCAACTGCTTTTTCAAAAAACAAAAAATTCAGTTTTATTTTCCTTCAAAATTGAGATCATGGTTCCTTTGACAACTTTGCCTTATTACCCACAGTTTTCGTTAAGCTTGGTGACAATCATGTTAATTTACGCGGCTGACATATATTCCCCCCACTTCCATGCAGGTAACTATTTTGTTTTAGGTTGAAGATGATCCCAAAAATTGTCCCATAAGGTTTTGGCGCGGTATGAAATGACTCATTTTTAATTTTTTTCCACAACTTTGGACCTCCCCACTATTTAATCGAGCAACTGATGCTCCGATATCTTATGCACTAAGGAACAACTATTTTTGGTATGATTTTCAGGGGGGATACGAATTACTTTTTGAAAGTAACGCCACCACCCGTAGTGTTACAGAGTTGATCATGGAACGAATTTGATAGCTGTCAACTTAATGTAACCCCGGGGTACTGAGACGGTTACCCGCCAAAAAAGTGGAAAACAAATGAGTACCAAAGAGATCGATCGAAATGATTGATTTATTGTGACTGTGATATTGATGATCATTGTGAACCTTACAGTTGATTGATTTGTGTTCGCGCCTCACGTGCTCGGTGGAACGTCGTTCACGTTATTGTTCATTCCCTAATGTTATCAGAGACTTGTGATTATTTATAATATTATTGACATTCATTTACTTACATCTTCTCGCCCGCAAAGTATACCCCACGCAAAAGAGATAAGACCTCTTTTGATAAAGACGTTTTGCCTTTAAGTAAATAAGTCAGTTTGGACGGTTCCTGCCTTCCTTTCCTGACTCCTTTAACTTAATTCACAATTAGAGTTCAGAGCAATGTAATAATAATAAGCCTTTTACACAAAATTAATATTTTTGGGTGTACAGACGCCAGCCTGCACATCAAGCTACCCGAAACTGTCAAATTTTCCCAAACAACCTTGAACCTAATGCTTTAATGATAAGGTTGTAAATCTATTAAAGACATTTGACAGATTATAGTAGCTTGATGTGCTGGCGTCTGTACTATAGGTAAGACCTCTGCCTAATTGGTTTATTTCCCTTTGTAACTTTGATTAATTACGTTTTCCGTCTACCTCTGTTCGCCGATAGCCCTTTTGTTCCTCAATAGGACTCGATTCACACTCACACAAAATACCCTCGTAATCGTAACGTAAACAACCATCCAAGTGGTAGAGCGGTGGCAAAGCGTTATTTGAACTACATAGTTTCGTGTTCCACAAATACCTGTTGCTAAGGAACAATGTATCGATTTCTTCCGTTCTTTCCGATTGTGGGAACAAAGCAGCTGTTTAAAGCAGCTTAATTTGCTCCTTATATTGTGTTGATTTATTTAAAACACAACATCGATTAGGCTTACATAAGTACATATAGGATTTTATAAGGACACTTAATAATAATTATAGGCAACTAGAACTGATCGGAACGGATTAGTGTTTAGTACAGGTACGTATTTCTGCAGATTTACGTTATTTAGGTACCTAGTGAACGTTCATAAACTGAACAAGATCGTACTCCATAATACATATTATTATACGTAGGTATAAAAATAAAAATAATAATAAAATTGTTTATTTATCCAAAATAAATACACACAGACACAGTTCAGAACAAATCAATACAATACAATATCAATACAATACAAAACAATAGAATAAGCATAAGAATAAAATAAAAATAAAAAAGGTCTATGCATACAAAAATTAATGAACCCTGTCTCTTAAACTAGGAAGAAACCTGTATCTTAAGAGACAAAATATACCAACTAAGTATAGGAACGTAAGTATACACCCACAAAAATATGGGGAAATGTAGGTGTACACTATAGGTACACCTCTGCCTTACCCTTCGGGGATTACAGGCGTGATGTTATGTATATACTTAGCTATGTCATTCCCCGTCCCAACGTGTCAACAAATTTGTCAAATAAAGTAACATATTAATCCATGCGATGAATGTCTGAAATTATTCAATTGGAAACTTTTCAAGGATTCTCGAATAGTTCCGAACACGTGCATGCCCTCATAAAGCCTATATACTCGTATGTACAGACGCCAGCAGGTCAAGCTACCCGAAACTGTCAAATTTTCCTAATCAACCTTGAACCTAATGCTTTAGCAATAAAGTTGAAAATCTATTAAAGAAATTTGTCAGATTGTAGTAGCTTGATGTGCTGGCGTCCGTACCTAGTATAATGGATCACTTGAAAAGATAACGTCATCAGTAATATAACAAAAGATACTTATGTCATTGATAAACACTTAGTAGGTTCGGAACTTCAGCTTCTCCCATATATATACGATCCATTTAAGTTGATAATGCCATGATTATAACACAAGCCTGTCAAATTGGTAATCACGGTGTAACTGTGTTAACCCTATCAATCTCGTCACCGTTACTGTCAATCATCGGTATGCTCATTCAATGTTAGACAGATTTTATACGCTCACAAGTTTGTAGACTAAACTAATCTATTTATAGACCAGACCAAACTGGAAAACAAAAGCTAGACATGTTCGAACTTCGAACTATAATCTGCTCGTATTTGTACACCTATCAATAACAGGGTAAGGATGGGTGCAGACTGACTGAAGGCTGTCTATAGAGAAACTATCGCTATTAGCGCCTGATCGTCTCTCGGTAAAGATGAGGTATATTGAAGTTTTCCTCAGAGCATCGCGGCTCACAACATCGAAGTCTTGCAATGATTTATCAGTAGCTTAACCAGCGAACTAACAAGACCGTAACCGGCGAACCAGCAAGACGTAAAGCTAGCCAAAGTAATGATGAATGAATGAACACCCACACGCGCAATAAAACAAGTTATTAATCTATTGAAAAACTGTTTTGATAAATGACACAACGTTCCTATCTAAACATCATCATTCTTTTGCCATTATCCCAATTTACCTAAATGCAACAGGGTCAGCGCAACATGTCTTTTACTTATACTTCTCTATGAGTCGTCATTTAGTCAGTAGTCACTTATCTAGCCATAATTATCATCTTTCACACAATCCATCCATCGTTTCTTTGATCTTCCCCTACTCTTATCCCAACTTATCCCTCTATACCCAACCCATCCACATTCATACTCAAAACTTTCACAACATTCCTATCTAGTAGACAAAACAATTTTGACTTGGGTGTGCACTCTGCCTTATCTATACATGTACCTATCAATACAAGAAATACACAAACTAACAGAGCAACACATACTCTCAAGTCGTAGCGTGGAGGCAAATATTCTCGTGTGAGAATTCTATTCTCGAGTGAAGACTGATTGGATTTATAGGCAGCGTATGTTGTATTATGTAACCTAGTTCATACTGCGGATGTGGGGCCACTCGGGAATATGTAAAATCAGTGAATCTATACGTTAGTGGAGTTTAGTGCTTTAGTAACCAGCAAGAAATATGGACACAGTTTTCTATATTGTTAATTCTTAATCGCAGCTCAAAGTTTAATAGGCTACCGGAGCTACTTTAAGTAGTTTAAGAACTGATTTTTCAATTTTCAGATGACTTTTAAGTCGGGAATATAGGGTACCTTCATTTCTCTCAAAATACTGGGTCTGATTTTGACGCCCCTTTGCGCTTTGGTGTAGATGAGGTATCTCTACACAAATATCAAAACCGTATCGCTATCAGTCCATATGCCACTTCTAATACTAATTTGCCCAGGCTCCTATGACAGATTGACAGCTTTTGTATGGAAAATAATTACAAACCGCCACATTTATCCCTCAGATAAAAGTTATCTGACAACTGAAAAATTGGCCCTTAGTAGACAAAATATCGTTCAGGATATTTATTCGAAATTAACAAGAAACAAAACACTTCTTGCACAGTTTAACCCGTTAATAACGACCTAGAGAAGTTAATAGGGCCACAGCCGTTGAGAATTTAATAAGACCAATTAATTATGGCCGCTAGACGTAATATGGCCGCCGCCTAGCCATTTTCACCTCAACACAGAACTAGATATTTGACTTGCTAGAGTAAACCGGGATAGCTGGAACAGGCTATTAATTTCCGTCGTACTAAACCCTTTGTAACGTTGGAATTGTGACGTAATCGTTCTGAAACAGCGGTCATAGTCATCAAAGGTACAGATCCATTTTAGAACTGGAAATTCTTGAAACTTAGTTCATTAAAAACTTCAAGCGCTTAGCGTTTAATCTATTGTGTTCTCGTCTGCGGCAGAGTCAGCGTCTGCTGATGAAGAAATGCGTCTTAACTTTTTTTTCTGTTACATTGTTTGGGACAACTTGTCTGAACGGTTCCATTCCAGAAGCAACCTCCGGTTCTCTATTAGTTACCTCAAGTCTTATTTATAAACTTCCGACGTAAAAGCGAGATCTGACAGTAGGCAATTACTTGACATGAATTCACGAGAGAGACTCACGGATCTTATCTCCCGTGTGGATCTCCCTATTTTAGCCTCGCTGTTTCAGTATATCAACAACAATTTTTGTTCTTTTTTTGTTTTTTTGTATTTGCTCTAGTTTGTATAATTGAATAATGAATTAAATTTATTGTGCCGACGACTCATTTTGATAAACCACTTTACAGCACGTAAACTGTATTTTAAGTTTAAGTATGTAAGTGTTTTTTTTTTTTATATAATTAATTTATTGTTCAGGCTATGTTAATTAATTTTATAAAATGGGGTACCTTTAAACTACAATATATCTCCATAGAATAGAATAGAATCCATAAAGTATTTCATTAAACATAGCATAAGTAGTTATTTACCAAGTGTTTTCTATTTTGTTTATCGCTGAAAACAGTACATATTTCCGTCTCTTCCACATGTGTAAGACGAATTGTCTATATCAATCTGCTATCTTATTTACTTTCGAACCGGGAGTGATTGTGTGTCTCAGCAGACCAAACAACTGTGATAGCTGTTTGTGCTCGTAAAATATAGAGAAGATAGTAAAAGTAAGTTTTACTAAAAAAATATACTAATATAAAATAACGTTTACCTACCTACATAACTTGTATTTTATATTATATACCCTTATATTTTACATTTTTTACGAATATTGTAAGTTCATGGTTCCGAGTAAAATAAAATACATACGTAGTTCTTTTGTTTTTATTTAAACTGAGGCCCAGTTGTCTGTAATTGGTCTTTGCAAGCAATTAGTATGATAAACTGCAAAGTACCTACTTAAGTTTGTATATTAGTATCTGGAATCCCCGTAATAAATGTTGGAGGTATTCAGGTATTTTACATCTTATTAATGCTTACTTAGAAAACTGTTTAAAAGTTACAGGCGCTTATAATAATTAAGTACAAACCTTGACGCATTAATCATAGTCCTCCAGGGCGCCCCAGCGTGCGGATACTGACCATCGACACGGGACGGCAATCAAATATGACCCGAGAGAGTTTAGGCGCAGGACCAAATTAACGTGCTTTCGGAGACAAGGGGGTTTCACACCGCCAACTTCCAAACTCCTGGCTGTTACTGAGGAATTCCTAATGTAAATACAAAATATCACTTTGCCCGACCTGGGGATTGAACCCCACGCTCAGCAGTCGACTCAGTCGCTCATTTTGCGACCACGACACGAGAACGGGCAGCGTTCACATAGCATAGCAAAGGAGGTAAACATCAGGGGTCTGTACATCTCTAATTCAACAATAGTGCGGTCAACTATTATACCTACACAATACCGCTTCCATGTTTCCTTACTACACGAGGATTGCCAGAACTAAGCTCTGAAATTCAATTCACACGTCACATTTGCTCCACTGAGCACTAGCTCAGTGAACAATGGTAGCCCAATGTGTATTTAGCAGTGCATACGCATGTATCCAGCTTTGGTATAAGCTTGCAATAATTAACTTTTACATTTCATTATTTTTTTAGCGCTTCGTAGCTGCTTCAAAAACCATGAAAACGACACCGAAAAACGAAATTTTTTTAAATTTTCGCAGCCACTATCTTGGATTGTCATTTTGACCTCACTATCGGCTTTGGCACCCTTGAAAACCATGAAAACGACACCGAAAAACGAAAAATTTTAAAATTTTCGCAGCCACTATCTTGGATTGTCATTTTGACCTCACTATCGGCTTTGGCACCCTTGAAAACTATGAAAACGACACCAATGATTTAAAAAAAAATTGCAGCCGCCATCTTGGATTTTCAATTTGACCTCACTATCGGCTTGAGCGCTCTCAAAAACCATGAAAGCGACACACATAATAAAAAAAATTCGCAGCCGCCATCTTGGATTTTCATTTTGACCTCACTATCGGCTTCATAAACCTAGAAAACGAAATCTCTCTCTCTCTGTGTCTGTCTCCGTCCATTATGCTTTTTTTTTACGTGACGTTTTCTACCAGTTTACTCCTACCCAAAACAGTCACAATAAATGAAAAACCTCTACACTCTTTTTAGTTACAAGAATCAACCAAAACCTAATTTCAGTGATAAAATCTTTGATATGACGTCTCTCACTAGGTCAGCCTGGTTTGTCCGAATACTTCGCGAAAATCAAACAAGAGAGCTCTACAAAGTAAATTCTATTTCACATTTCACCGTTGACGAACGTTTGGTCAACTTGTACGTTTCAGTATTTCATATTGCATTCTAGTTACTGAAGCTTTACAGTAGTATTTTAATTACTTTTTGGATGTTTCCATTTTAACGGGTATTTGTATATTGAGGCGTTTTTTTTTTGTATTTGATTTCTGCAGTAGGTATTTGCTATCCGTAATAAATAAATGCTTTAAAATAAAAGCTACCGTAAAATCTGGTTCAATACGTTCCTTGCATTTATCTGTACATATTCTTCATATTAATAGGTTTGTTAAAATATTTGCAAAAGGTATTTTTACTACCCATGTACCCACATACAATTTACATTCTCCGGAAGTATTCGTTTAACGTAAAAGTTGAAACTGCAAAACTCTATGACAAGAAGACAAGAGAACCTACTGAACTCTATGAAAGAAATTTAATATCATAAATTTTTACCTACATGAGGGGCTTGTGGCTACGTTATAACAGCCGCACAGGTCAATCGATCAAGTTAATCTATGATTGCCGTGGTTGCTCTATGGAGGCGTGACCATCTTTAAATACCAAGACTCCTCCGTGCCTCGGAAAGCACGATAAGCCAATGGTCCCAGCTGGTATTCGTGGATCTTTATCAGTCGTTAAAGGTAGTCAGAAGTCCAAAAGTCTGACGAGTGGTCTTACCAAGGGGTGTCGTATTACCCAGTAACTGAGTTATGGAGATCAGGTAGGCACTCGCTCCTTTTATAATACTGGTATCCAGCTGCATCCGGTTAGACTTGAAGCCGACCTCAACATATTGGAAAAAGGCTAGGCAAATGATGAAACAAATGATAGACAATGAAAACTACATAATATTTAACCTAAACTAACAGCATACCTAAACATCTCTCCCACTATACATGTCCTTATTTCCATCAGCAGGTAGCTTCAAACCACGTGTACATAGTTAATAACTGTTAGGCCATTCGCCATTTTCGCTTCGATTATAGTTTGTGGGTGGTGCTAGGCGAAATTAATTTGCGGTCCCTTTATCGCTATATTCCCAGTCGCCCCCACATGGATTGCCACCAGGTGGCAATCGGGAATAAAAGTCCCAGTTGCCACCGGGTGGCGACTGGGAAGTTATTGCCTCCACTTCAAATCGCTGTACACTGCGGCGTGGATCGCCAACCCAGATTTTTTTACTATTTACATTTTTAAGCGTTTTAGATACAAAATTTTAAGAACATGTAGGTAAAAATAATTTTTATTGTTAAAACATGATTATTGATGAAAATATGTAATTTGAATATCTGTGACTGACTGATTAGCTTTTGTTAGGTAGTTTAATTATTGTTAATACTTTAATTATCTGTGATACAAATTTACACCAAGTTTTTATGATTAAAAGCAACTACGATGAAGAAAATTTGGTTTGTATGTCCCTAATAATATCACTTATCTACTAATAAAACCACATTAGAAAAGTCTGACCGCCAACCCGCTTACTGCGGCCGTAAGACAGACAACGATGAGGGTGGATGGCGATCCACGCCGCAGTGTACAGCAATTTGAAGTGGGGGCAATAACTTCCCAGTCACCAGTGGTGGCAACTGGGAATCTTATTCCCGATTGCCACCTGGTGGCAATCCATGTGGGGGCGACTGGGAATAT
Organism: Apamea monoglypha; assembly: GCA_911387795.2. Classification (NCBI taxonomy): domain Eukaryota; kingdom Metazoa; phylum Arthropoda; class Insecta; order Lepidoptera; family Noctuidae; genus Apamea; species Apamea monoglypha. Next base: position 12,452,261 of record OU426918.1, read on the forward strand.
ACCCTTTATCCTGTATTCTGATAAAACAGCTCGTTCGAGCGTTACTAGTTTAAGCTGGTCATATCTAGAATCGACTTAAATGCAGTAAGACGAATGTTAGATGAGGAGTGTTCCAGGAACAATCTTTATACCTTCAGGGCTTGCTCTCTAAACATAATGGGTTGAATGTGAGTGAACTAATTCTCAGACAACACAGACGTGAAATGTTAGGTATGTTAAATAAGTAATAAACTCAGTTTGAACGTGAATAAAGTCTCATCACCATTGTCCTGGCCTTATTCCAATTTATTTGGGGTACGGCACAACATGTCTTTATCTTCCATACTTCTCTATTAGCCGTCATCTCGGTAGTCACCCCCCTTTCTACCTATATCATCATTCACACAATCCACCCATCGTTTCTTTAGTCGTCCCCCTCTTCTTATAGCCATCGATATTCATACACGAAACTTTCCTCACGCCATTTTCCTCAATAAAGTCTTCAAACTACATAACAATATTATGTGCGAAACGAGAAGGTATATCCAAATCAAAAATCGATGTAATTTACGTTACGTCTACTTCGCGCGTTCATTTTAGGCCTGATGTTTCCAGAAAAATCACTGCAAAGAACTGTGAGGGAATTGAGTCATGATTATAATCACCCTACTAGGCAGTTAGATTGGTTATCACCTTAATTACGTTGTCATAATCGCCAATTATTACGGAACAAGCCATGTACGCGATGGGTTTTACCATCAGCAAAAATTACGAACTTCCATACAAACTTTCATTTATTTATTTAAGCATTTATTTACAGACATATAAACAGACAAGAAGAAAGGAACAAAAACTACGTACGGTGATGTACGCAAGGTGATGTACGTAAGGTGATGCTTATTCCCATTAGCGAAATCCTTGCTTAGTGGTCACCTTCGTCATATAAGGAACTATTGTGCAAAATTTCATGACCCAGCGGTTTAGGCTGTGCGTAGTCTGTTGGTGAACTTAAGATTTTTTGAAGTTTTCAAGACTTTAATGCATTACTCAAAAAAAAGATAAGCAATAACTGATTTGTTTTTCAAGCGGCATTGCACAGTAACCATAGCACTAGATCAATAACGAGCTATGTAAGCGATTTCACGGTGATATGAATATTTGTCCAACGTACTACCGTACGACAGACACGACATTTTGCCGAGTTGAATGACCGTCACCGTTTTTAAACTAAGTTGGATATCGATTGCTCGTAATAACGGCCGCTACCGCGATTTCCAACAATAATTAATGAAATTGTCATAAAATCATAGGTGCTGTTTTACTACTTGTGGCTTAGAAAACTAGTGTTTCAGATTTAGAGATTATTTAGTACTTTATGGTGTTGATGTCTATCTTTTGGCTTTTTATTGAAACTTTTTTATCAACATGAAAAATATAACTTTAACCATATTTTTACATTATATGGGTAAGTGTACCTATAGGTAAAGTTTAGCTCATATGGCTAGTAAATACTACTGTCCGAGTTTGTTTCGGCATTTCTTCTCAGGGATCAGTCAGCTAGGAAATGTCGACGCCATCTACGTTTTAAATATTGACGCGTAAAAGTGTCATAAAAGATCTACTTACAGAAATAAACATAATTTCATTTCATACCTACTTCGAAAATACACATTTTTTTTTCTATCTTAAATTCTACTAATCAAATTAATAAAACGTTGATTCCAATTTGACATCAAAGAAGCACAGTCTTTAGACTTAGCATCCCTGTCATCAACATAAGCCATGTAATAGTAGACTAAGTAATCTCTGTTTATGCTGAAACAGTCAAAGGCTTTTTATTTAGCTCGAAACGCCTGAAATAAATCACCTTTTTCTGTTTTTACGTTTTATAAAAAAAAACATTATGAAAACTAAAATACGACTATTCCATTAAAACCCTCCATTCTGAGAATTTACGGGTTTACCTGTGTACCCATGTATCTATTTTATCGTATAGGTCACGAATGGAGCCTGAATAATATAATACATTTAGCCGTGGCGTACCATGTATTACGTTTTCGTAGCGGTAAAGAAATCGTGTATACAAATTCGCGTGCAAATCGACAAAGACTTATATGAATATAGGCAATGTTTTCAATAAAAGCACCGTTTGTCAATGTGAATTATTATGTAGGTAATTATTTATTGATACAGAACATCTTGATTCTAAGATCTGACTGAAATATCGGTTAACAACCCCCTAAGTTATGCTTGCCTTTGTACACAGTTCTTAAAAATTGTTCTTATAATATATGTGTGCAATAAAGAATAAGTTTCAGTAACTCTTACAAAGGCCGGGATCCACTTTGGTAAAGAAATACGAGAGGTTTTCCATTGATCTATTCAGAAAACTGCGATTTCATTTCCCATAAAATCATTTCTCCTTTATCAAAACAAACGCACGGATTTGAAAAATCAAATATGAATCCTGCAAAAATCTAACTTAAATTTTATTGTAACCGAGCGTTTACGGCAAAGATTTTTAGTATTATCAGAATCGCTTTGTGGTAGTTTCGCCCGAAGCCATCGCCAGTCGCCTAGTTCCTACGGAAATGGGACGGTAGACGCAATCTCGCGCTTTTTAAGAACCACCAGCGTCTTTTTCCTTTTTAAACTGCTCGGCTCAACACTACAGGCTCAACTACGACTCTAAACGTACCTACTTACAATCTGATCTTTGAGTCAAAGCGCACGTTTGAACTTTATTTGAAATATTTATTTTATGTTGGTTTTACATACGGCCTTTGAAAAGCTTGAACATACTTTGTTATACAAAGGGCTGGTTTTTTCACCGGCAGATACCTTTATCCGAGAAATAATATTGAATTTTGACAGTTTTATCATACAAAAACTGTCAAAAGGTCAAACTTATTTCGTGGATAAAAGATTTCTGACGTTAGAAAATAATACAAATGGCGGCGAGAGTGATTAGGTCGGCCTTTCTAAAGGTGCTCTTAAATTAATTTGTTTGTATCACTAACCCGCTCTTCGCTACAATTTCTAGCTTTTGAATAGGATTAAAGATTCATAACTCTATTCAGGTGGAAGAGATTCACCGTAGTAGTTAGCAATCTAACAGAGGAAGTTGAAGTGTCCAAAATTGCTGTCAGTCTAAGTTGCATGCATAATTGGAGCATTAATATTGAGGGAGAAATGGAACAAGTTGGTATACCAAGATTTAGCGCAAATTATAGATAGGAGTTTGAGGATTACTTCTTGACTTCTGTATCTTCTCTTGGAATTTCTGTAGACTAACGGCTGCGAATCACCCACTACTGGGCCTTCTCCTTTTTTCTGCCATACTACCTGCTTCCGTGCATCTCTCATCCAGGTGTTTCCCGCGACTTTGACCATATCATAAAAAAAAACTCGCATTTCCTCGTCTCTAGTTTCTGGTTAGACTAACGGTATAAGGGGATAAACAGTAGCGTAGCATTCACATTTTGCTGTGATCTCAAGTTCGCTTCTCAAACATAGTGATTACTGATTAGAACGACCATAAGAATAATGTCGTTCTTTACGGGACTTGTATTTTATTTTATTTTGTTTTTTAATATTATGCTTTTGTTTTTATGTTTATATTATTGTGTTTAGTTTAATTTGTGATCTTCCTGTGCGCGTCCCAACTAATACTTTTCTTTCATTCTTTGAGAGTACTAGCTCAGCGATAACGACCAAGCCTTACGAGTTGTAGGTCGTGGGTTCGAACCCAGACAGGCGCTTTACTTTGTGTATTTTTTCATCACCACTACTCTCAAAAACTGTGAAGGAAAACTTCGTGAAGAACCCGCATGTCCTAGAAACAAAAAAATCGAAGACATGTGACATACCAACCCGTGGCGGGCTGTACTAACCCGCACTGGGCCAGCGTGGTGGTACAGCGCACTCCCTCTCACCGAGAGGAGGCCTGTGTCCCAGCAGCGGGAACATTATAGGCTAATTATGTCTCATTCTTTATTATCAGGTAGATACCTAGTCTCAATTTCAGATAGAAAACAGCAGCTTTTCATTCTAATCCATCTGCTTTAACTTACCACAGCGTATTTTTAAATTTTCCATGAGTAACAAAAGGGATATAATTCTTAATCCTCAATTAAGTCACCCTTCCATATAAAGGGTTTCACGTGGTGTGAGGACGTACTCGAGTCGTCGCTGTAATTATACAGTACCTAAATAATAATATAGTACCTACTCGGACATAAATATAGCATATTGAATTTTTGGGAAAGTCGATTTTGTAAAGCGTCGTCTCTTTTATTCTTTCTCTCTATATTGACATAATCTACCTTTATCAATGTCTTACTAATCAGTTGTAATGCAATATGGCAAATAATTTAATTTTATGATTCTTTGTTTTGTAATGTTATTTATAATCAGGTCAGACAGCTGTGCTGCTGAGAGTTTTTTGGGGCATCATCATCTTCCCATCTAAAGCACTAGCAATAATAATAGTAATTTTTTTTCCGGTTGGGACATCATCAAATGACCCCTCCCACTCTGAGTGGAGCGGAAGGGAGTGTCAGACTCTTACTGACTAAAACCCACCCATGTTCCTGCCTTTGCCCTTTATGTTCCGGGGTAGCGGTAACCCTTTCGGACAATCCCGCTGATAATAATAGTCCTTCAGACCGTATTTCGGCCATGGCGGCCTATCTCATCGGACACTAGCCTTCGCGCGGAAGATATTATAGTGCTCAAGTATTTGCACAGACCCAGGTGCACTATCTCTTCCTTCACTCTCATAGTCTGATGGGACGGCACGCAATCCGACACGATCGGAGAAAGATTAGGAGCATGACTAACGGCCTAACGTGCTTTCCGAGGCACGAGGGTATCACACCGTCAACTTCCAAACTCCGGGATGTTGGTAAAACCCAATAACACTTTGCCCCACATGGGAATCGAACCTAGGACCCCCACGCTCAGCAGGAAGCACTAGTAAGTGCTTCCTGCTGAGCGGGCATTTTGGGGGACTGACTTATGTAATGTTGATGTTCAAAAAGTGCTGTTTCATAGCCTAGTTAGAATAAATGACTTTTAATTTTGATTCTTAGCTGCATGACAGTCTCTTTCAGACCCCCGATATGTAATATACGGCCATACTGTACTGTCAAGGGGCGATAATGTTAAGCAATTTTCAAACTAATTCTATTTCCGCTGGTGTTGACCTACAATGTAGGTGTTATCACGATCAAGCTATGCAATAAAACCTATAATAATCTACCATACCATATGGTACTGTGACTAGGTCCCTACACGACAACTGATGGTAAAGTAATTAAGGTCAGTCTAATCATTCTTGCTCATATTTAATTAAAACGTACGCGGTAACGTCCGACCATTGTCCAGTAACGACTTATAATTAAATATTTATATACCCTACGTCATTTAACCATATAATAGCCATTTCAACTGTCAACGAATGACAGTTTCGGGGAATTTAAATGTCCTACTGCTGGGCAAAGGCCTCCCTACTCTCTTTCCACCTCTCTCTGTCCAGAGCTGCCTAGGACCAATCTTTATAAAAGGAGTCCAGCTCATCCCGCCATCTCCGTCTGGGCCTGCCGCAATGTCGTTTGCCATTAAGCGGGACCCACTGGGTCGTATGTTTGGCCCATTGATCGTCTGACATGCGGCAGATGTGTCTAGCCCAATTCCATTTAAGCGTGGCAGCTTTCCGAGTGACATCAGTTATTTTAGTGATGGAACGGAACACCTTTACCAACTAGATATTTTTTATTTCAACACTGTAATATTACTCTCCAGTATGTAGGGCACTACTTAGCATAATCAGCCTATAATGTGCCCACTGCTGGGATACAGACCTCCTATCCACCATGCGGGCCCTGTGCGGGTTGGTAGATGTCACATGTCTTCGATTTTTTTGTTCTAGGACATGCCGGTTTCCTCACTATGTTTTCCTTCACCGTTTTGAGAGCAGAGGTGATGAAATAATTTACACAAAGTAAAGCGCCTGTCTGGATTACCACTGGGCGGGGTAAGTCGAGGTCAAATCATTGGTTTACCCCATTAAATCAATGTAGACAAGACTTTAGAAGCTAATACAATATTCATGATCAAACCTTTTCAGTAATTTTTGACCTTAGTGTACTAAGGTCATAAATTACTGAAACGGTTTTACCGAAAGGTGTTTACCGTCAATAATATTTACGTTTAGGTCACTATTCATTCAAATGTCGCCTGCCTTGTTGGTCTTGTGATCGCAAGCGCTACTGCTGAGCATGAGTTACTGGGTTTTTCCATTATGAAATTCTCAGCAGCAGCTTGGAATCTGGACTTTTATCCGCCTGGTTGATGGCAATCGAATCTATTGCCCTCTACAAAATAAATAAATAAAAATAGTTTATTTCTCACCATTAAAAGTTACAATTATACAAATACGTACATGACAAGTATTTCAACATTTTTGTGGTGATCATAATTATAACACAGCACAGAGTATTCACCCTAGCCCCTGAACTAGGCGGAAACCTGTATCTCAGGGATATCATATCTATGTATTACATGAAACCTAACATAACTTGCTAAATGTGGGTTAGTCAGCGGTATATGTTATGTGTGTAATTCAAAAGTTTCAAAAAACTAATCTCACAACATTTAATAACACTGTGACCAACTCTTTCACGTAATAAAAATATCGTTCACAACAAAATGAAATGCTATGAATATGTAAATATCGATTTCCGGCTACGAACTCTACGTTAACATGAGAGGAATATTGTTGATATGGTGAAAATTCACCTTTTATTTTATTTACCATAAAATATGGCTTTCATATTGACCTAACCAAGTTTTTCTACTGGTTTACTTCGCTGGAACTTAGCTTGTAGGAATATTTTAGCGATCTATTAAAAGACCGCGAAAGTATTTATAACAATAAATAATTCCTTCAACTTTTCCTGATCACCTAATTAATTAAACCGTAGAACTTAAAAGTCATCACATTATTAAGTGTTATTCTTCCCTAAAAAAAAAACACTCGCCGAAATTACCTCACGGTTTTAAAAGGAGCGTCTTCAAAAGAGGTCAAAACTCGAAAGACTCATATTTTGACATGCATAACCATGCTTGAAAATGCGGTTAATTAGTGTAGCATATAATATGTAGATAGATCACAAGCATGGCGCTATCAGGCATGCACACACGTCGGCACATGCTTAATTGGATGACTCCTGCATAAGTGATACTAGGGGGTAGGTAGTTTAGGCACTAGACGACGCGACGTTGAAGTCGCGGAGCCGCTCTGAAACTACCGCTCTCATGTAATTATGCGGAAAGCTTTACTACTTTACAATTCACTATGCAAGAAAACTGGAGAACACCATCTATTATACATGGTGGCAGGGACTTCGATGCGCAAACTGTAACCCTGAATTCAGCACATGATTCTAGATATTTTGAAGCCGGTTATCAAGGAAAAATCAGCTGTTTCATAGAAAAGTGCAATACCTACGCGGAACAGCATTTTTTTTAATAACCAGCGAAAAATTTAACACAGGGGGATTCAGAATCATGTACTGAATCCATGGTAACAGGTTGCGCGTGGATGTCCCTGCCCGCCTGTATATAATTTTATTGTATCAAAGAATATTCAAAGGAAAATGCTCGTTATTCAAAAACCCTTGAACCCCATTTTCATATTGCAAAAAATACAGCGCTTACCCAGCTCCAAATCCCTAGACACCGCTATAAATATGAAACTAATATCTGTACAGAAATATTATGTCAGCTTGGAACCACAGGGGCCTTACTGAAACCTGCTTTATTTTTCGTAAATGTAATACGTTTTCGTGTAACAATGTGGACATGAAAATAAACACGCAATTTAGTTTCAGAACTTACACGAATGTTGTTGGTGTAATTTTTCACACAAACACGACAAAATTGAGTTCATGCAACTGAGGTAATTAAAAGGCGGCTAGGTGTAACAAAGTTATTCCTTTGAAATATTAATTAAAGTTACTCGTATGTTAACCTAAAACCTAACAATCCGATGCAAATCAACATTTTTACTTATTTTTCTGCTATTTATCAGTGAAGGAATACATAACAAGACATCAAAAAACCAAGCCATTAAAAATTTAGGTTTTAATGAAAAAACGAATCGACTGTATAAACTTGATCGTCAAAATGAAAAATTCGTAGGCACCTTTTCAAAGCCCAATTTCTGGCGACGTAGAGTTAAACCGTTTTCACACAAAGAACCCCGTAATTTGTTGAGCAACTGCTGAAAGTTCTAAATTTCGTCAAACCCCTCTGAAACGGAAAATGGATATTAATTTATTAATAGTAGTAGCAAGTTGCGCGTACCGAATTAACACAATTCGGTACGCGCAAAGTAACTGAATCAATTACTGAAGTGTTCAATGACATCACCGCTCCATTTTATGTCAATTCCATTACGATTGTTCAACTAAACGTTGCTAATGTGTAATTTCAATGACGAACCATTTTTTTGTAACCTGCCGAAATTCATTCAAATGGCACAAATAATAATTGATGGAGGTGTTGGTGAAACGTTGTAATTTTCATAATAATTGATATAGTTATGAGTAAGTATTTGTATATAATTCTTTGTAATTTTGCTTACGGGTCATTTTACTTCTTATAAATTTGTGTACTTAGACATGAATTATAACATTGCCTTATAACACCTTCACATACTTCCAGTATGTGAAGGTGTTATAATTGTATCTATACTATTTGAGGGGCCCCTTAGGGCCGAAGCCTGTCGGGTCAGCGGGATTGTCCGAAAGAGTTACCGTTACCCCGGAACATAAAGGGCGAAGGAAGGAACATTGGTGGGTTTTAGTCAGTATGAGTCTGACACTCCCTTCCGCTCCACCCAGAGCGGGAGGGGTCATTTGATGATTTCCCACCAGAAAAAAAAAAATTGTATCTATACTAATATTATAAAGAGGTAAAATTTGTTTGTTTGTTTTTATGTATGTAGGGGGTAATCTCCGGAACTACCAGACAGATTTAAAAAAATCTTATTGCATATATTTATTTATTTATTTAATCTTCTCGCACAAAAAGGTACAAAGGCGGACTTAATGCCTTAGGCATTCTCTACCAGTCAACCAAGGGTGGTAAAGAGATTGGATGGCAGGTGCTTTGGTTGAGAGGAACAATGATAATAAAAAAACTCTTAAAACTAGGTAAACAAATACATAAATAGGTTATATACACATACATACCATTACTATAATAAATACTTATAATATATATATATATATACAAAATCTGATGGCCCAATGGCAAGAATTGTCTTGAGGAAGGTTATAGGCTATCATCACGCTACGACACTAAGGAGCCGAGCAAAATGAAACAAGTCAGAAAGAACACTAAGCAAAAACGAAGTAGTAGCACGGGCGAGCGATGGGATGCGACGCGATGGGCTGAAATTTCACGCGGACGAAGTCGCGGGCAGAAGCTAGTATTAAATAAATAAATAACACAAATCGGGAAATTTCAAATGTGACCAAATTGTAATTTGTCTTCAGTACAATAAAATTATTTCTCCAATTTGATGTAGCAGCTCAATAAAAATAGAAAGTTAACTCAATTTGAATAACAGACTACATTTTCGATTAAAAAACTTTAAATTGAATACGAAAACAATTCCGAGCGAATGCATGAAATACTGCGAGTAGTGCAGAAGTAGGTAGTGTAGCTGTAGGGGGTCGACTCAATTCTATTAAAAGCGATTTCAATAACATGTCATGTCTGTATGACTCAGTTAACAAGTTAGATATTTGAATTTATATAAATTGTAAGTCTCTGCCTAATAAACCGAATATGAAAACTATAATGAAAAGACCAGCCAGGTATATTCTCAGAATTTTACGTTTCAGAATATTCAAGAATTTATCTAGGAATTCTGAAATCGTATGAAGTTACATGTAGGTAGAACGTACAAGTACCAGCAATGCATAAATATGTAAGCTGTCACGCCCTTTATGCCTGGAGGCTTTTATTTAGGTAGTAAGTTTTTATTTACATTTTAATTTAAATAAATTATTTTTTTAGCTTGAGTACGTATAGTTTTTATTATATTTGTTGGTATATTGGCGTGGCTAGCTGACATATGGCGAATAATTTAATTTAATGTTCTGTGTCTTGTAATGTTAATTAATTACTTAACCTAGTATTGTATACAATCAAGTATTTTCTAACTAAACATACAGCTGTGCTGCTGGGGAGTTTGTTGCGCCACTTCTTCTTCCCAGAGATAGCACTAGGAAGTGGTGAAGAGCGGGCGTTTTTGGGGAACTGTCTTTTGTAATTTTGACGTTCGAAAAGTAGGTACTGATTCTCAGCCTAATTTGAATAAATGACTTTTGATTGATTGATTGATTGAGTTATAGATGCATTTTTAAAGGTAGGTAAAGTATATTATTATTATTTGTTATAAATTGATATTGCTAAATATGTAGCAGTGTATAGTATTCGCGGTCGCGGTCGCACTCGCGGTCGTAGGTTCGAACCCAGACAGGCGCTTTACTTTGTGCAAATTATTTCATCACCACAGCTCTCAAAACGGTGAAAGAAAACATCGTGAGGAAACTCGAAGACATGTGACAGCTACCAACCCGCACTCCCTCTCACCGAAAGGGCCCAACAGTGGGAACGTTATAGGCTGACCATGTATAAATTCATATTTGTTAAGCACCCGTGATTTTTGATCCCCATCGTATTAGGCTAATTAATAATAAATGACTAGAATATTGACAAAGGCGTCCTTTTGTCTATAAATAACAACAAATTCTGATGACCGATTAATTCGTTCATTTTACTTCCTTTGACGGTTCAATATAATTTCAACCAGCTTTACCTTTATCGTGTTACCCAGTAACTGGGTTGTAGAGGTCAGATAGGCAGTAGCGCCGTGTAAAATACTGGTATTCAGCTGCATCCGCTTAGACTGAAAGCTGACCCCAACATAAATGGGAAAACGCTAAATGCTGATACTGAGTATGTAAATTTTCCCTTTGAGGGTTCAATGTAAATTGTAACAGCCGCTGGAAGGCGCATATTAAGTACCGGACGTTTTAACTGTTAATTATGATAGTAGGTACCTATATTATGAAGTGTGCAAACAAGCTGTAATAATTAAACAACTGTTTAAACATGCAAACGCAACGTTTCATTTGACTTGACAGCTGACAAAGTATTGTATGATGATGAGTTTGTTATAATTAATTAATTACTGTTAATTAGAGGATGTGGTCCATGGAAATATTTTATTTGGAACTAAATAGTAGATTAACAGATTGACCAAATGCTTGTCGTTGGATAAACAAATCATAAAACAGGAAGTCCTTTCTGCTGGTATATGCCGTGCAATGGAAATGGTAAAATTATCGTTGACTGGTAACTATTGTGCATAAATACATATCCGTTATATGCAATACAATTTCAAATATACAGTAAAGAAAAACCTCATTAAACGAGTAAAACAAATTTGTCAATTCGAGGCAATATTTTTACTCGAAAGAACCATCAATCAAGTATGAAAATCGTTTCGTTGAATAAACGACGCGCGCTTCCAATTCCCAATATTATGATCGAATTTTAATTGGTAAAAAAATCGGTAACTGGGACTGGGAAAAGTGTAGGGTACTTGAAGAAAACGTTGATCTTGGAATTTTAATTATTTATTCCACTACTGATGAAAAACTAGGAGCTATTTCTTCTTCGGTTGTTCATTTAAATATCTAGATTTAAATGATTCTGTTGTTAACTTTTTTATAAATGCTGCTTGCCAGATACATAGTTATTGTATCTATAGTAAAGTCATCAATTGTAGAGTTTTCCCGAATCGATTATTATTCAGTTTCATAACATCGTTTGAATTAGTTTTATTTGATCATACTTTCGTACATTTAACATTATCATATTACTCACAAAGTACTTAAAACCAGTAGTGGCAAGTTTAAAAAGCGATATAAAGTTAATGTTGACAGGGGGTTCACCGCAGTCGAGTAAGCTTCGCTCGCTCCGCTCTTCGCTCTGTCAGTTGTGGCGAAACTCCATTAAGATACCGAACTCAAATACATTCAGCTGGTTAAATATTTCATCTCATATTTTACATGCCAGTTTCAGTACTGTAACAAAATGTATCGTGAAAAGTAACATTGACAGGTCGAACGTCCGCCATGTATAGCATTTACGAGGGAATAGATAACGTATCTACTTACTCGTATCAACATTGTTTCCTGTTGAAACGAATACATAAATATTGCTCCCTATAATATTCATTTGAAAACGTGACAACAGTATGATTTATTTATTAACCTTCTAAAATACTCTCGTTATTGATATGATACGTCATTGTGTGAGTTCTGGTCCTAAACAAATACTCTTCACACGAATGTTCAATCCATTTAGGTACGATTATTTGCGTGCAGAGATCTGCTAACTGATTGTGTTATAACATAATATTATTCACTTTTAGAACACTAATATCACTTATGAGTGTTTAATAACACCTCGTACTTCCATATTATATTCTTTGTTCACAAAGAATAGAACCCAAGAGCCCGATATTTCAAAGCTTTTGTCATATGAATGCTTTTTCTACACATTTCCTTTCTCTACATGGCAGATAAACGCACCTTTAGAAACTGAAAGTGAACCGCTTTGTAATAAAAACACTAAAGGCTTGGGCACACCAAAAGCAGGACAAGCGCAGCACCTTAGCAGGGCAGGGCAGTTGCGCCGCGGTTGATGTCACACCAGAAACGTGAGCAGTCAGAAAGCAGTTTGAATGCGGGCCTGCTTTGTAACTGCGTTATGTGTGTCGTATCGATAGCCACACTCAGTACACTTCAAGATGTTGAACGGTTCTGACTCTGACGAAGAGGAGTTATTGTTGCTTCTAGCTTTAAGTAAAAAAAAAAAACTATGGGTTCACGATGTAAATAAGAGAAGAGAAGAATATGGGGAGTACCATCGTCTATGTCGGGAATTAGAATCTATCTATGAGCTATCTTCACCCATAGTCGCATCTTGTAAACCGTATTTCTATAATATTTATCCTTTAAATCATATAAACATTTATATTTCCTCACCAACTCAATCAATTTTTCATTCGTTTCCATGATAAAGTTGTAAAAAATCACAACCGTTTACGACCCGCGCTGCGTCTGTCCCGCGCAACTACTTTGGTGTGACTAGTCAATATGGCGGACGTAGTAATACAACGTGTACTCACTGCGGCCGCCCCGCGCCCGCGCTGCCACCGCCCCGCGCCTGCGCTGCTCCCGTCCAAAAGTTTTGTAGAAGAGCAGTGCGTGCGCGGTGCAGTGGCGGAGCAGGTAGGATCAGCGGGCCCGCGTTTGTTCAGTGTGTCATCCCTCATATAACTACATTATTTTCTAACGGAGACGCACTGCTACCGCACTGCAACTGCTTTTGGTGTGCCCAAGCCTTAAAGCAATATAGAAAAAGCTTTTAAAACCACCACGCACACAAACATTTCAGGTATAAAACTATATTTGGCAGATTAACAGAAGTGAAAACGCATTATATACGCATTATAACGCATTATATATTATATAACAATTATAGGCACATCCAACATCAAACTTTGGATCCACTTAACGGTTTGAAAGTTCCATTTCGTCGGCAGTTACCAAGTAGGACTTAATTTAGCTCCTCGGGGTGTATTCTCGACATGACCTTTTAGCGCTAACGTCGGTGATTAGTTTCAAGGGCCCTTAACCGACGTGTCGTCCAGTGAAACTTGTACCTGTCAAACGTTGATAGATGACTTCCATACTAGTTGGAAATTGAGTTGTGTGATCCCTGCTAATAGCTTGCTAATGAAAGAGCTGTAGTTAACAGTTAACAGTTTACCTAACAAATGTTTGTTAAACACAAGAAAAACAAGCTTTAAACAACCTAGAAAGCTGAGGTGCAGTACCTAAAGTTTAACCAGATTGACACTAATTTGTTGCAAAGCGTTTCCAAGTGGAAGAACTTACAGTTTGATTTAAATATAAGTGTTTCCGAAGTTCTAAAAGAAATTAAGACTCTTTTCTTGAGGTGAATAATAAAAAACCTATTATAGCTACTGAACAAATCCTTTAACGTGATGAATATTCATTGGCGCGAAGTGGGAAGCTCTGGAATAGAACAACACAGATATGTCTAGATTTTTTTATCGAACTTTGAAAATTAAGTTCTATTTACGTCAGGCATACAGTCGAGAGTGGAAAACTGTACCTCCGCCTGAGTGACAGACAGTTGAGAAGACAAATGGACATTATAGTGTTCCTAGGGAAGATAAAATGGGTTACGAAACTACTACTGTTATCGTTAAGCGTAAACTTTATGACATGTAGTGAAACACTAGAGTAAATTGGAATTTAATATTTACAGTTGTTTGTAAAGGCTTTGTCGGAAAGTGGATAATAACATCTAAGAATGCTAAATGGAATATAAGATTAGGTGTTGTTAATATTTTATTGGTTAGTAGTCAATTACCTCGTTGGTCTAGTGGTCGCAAGTGCTACTGCGGAGCATGAGGTCCTATGTTCGATTTCCAGGTCATGCAAAGTGTTATTGCGTTTTTTCATTAGGAATTTTTCAGTAGCAGCTCAAAGGATAACTTTGTGCCCTGTTAATGGCAAATAGGCTTGCCCCCTATTACATGGGACTAGCACATAACTGGCGAAATATGGGTGTACTATACGTACACCACAGCCTTACCCCCTGGGAATACAGGCGTAATGTTATGTTATGGTCAACTACTCTTAGTGACCAACCCAGTGGTAGGTAATGAATACCAGTACATCTATTCTGTAAAAATCACACCCTGAAAACTTAGGTGAGGTGAGCTTGAAGTGAGCTGTAAATAGTGTCAATCCCTAGCATTCGCTGGAGTGACAGCTCAGATCGCCTGTTTAGTATTTTTTCACCGACCGAACCAAGATTAAAATTTCGGGAGCCACATTCTTAGCGGCACCATAAATCACCGATTTCTCATTAATTAAACCGGGTAATCAGAAGGGAAATCCAATTATGTAGACAAGTGTGCTCAAAGAAGAATTTGCAATTCGTGTAAACAGATTCGCTGTTGTTTTCTTTTCTCTGTAAGCACGCGAGGCGACAAGAGACTTAACTGTTATTCATGTCAATACTGGCACTGTTGTTCGTAGGAAAATAAAGTTGCCGAGGGGAATGTGTGCACAGTGAAGTACGAAGAAGCTTGAACAATCAAAGTTGTATGTAAGATATTTTTAGCAATGTTCAAGTGATTTTTACAATACGTCCGCATTGTCTGTTATAGAATGTATAGGCAAGTTTGTTATAAGTACCGTATATACTAAGGTAACTAAGGTGCCTTTAAAATAATACAACTAATGCATAACATACATAATCAGCCTACAATGTTCCCACTGCTGGGACACAGGCCTCCTCTCTGTGAGCGGCAGTGGAACGTAATAATAATAATAATATTTAATTTATTCTTCAAAAAGTACAAAATCGTTACAAGAAACAAGTTTTTCATCTATTTTAGCGAGGTGAAAGTACAGAGGCAATTTAAATTAAGACTACGACTCCCAAACTGAGACATACTCGTATCTTGGGTAGTCGGCGTAATGCACTACGCGGGCCCAGTGCGGGTTGGTAGATGCCACATGTCTTCAGATTTTTGGTTCTACGACATGCCGGTTTCCTCACGATGTTTTCCTTCACCGTTTTGAGAGCAGTGGTGATGAAATAATTTACACACAGCAAAGCGTCTGCGTAAGCTGAGGACCGAACGAAGCGGAAGAACATCGTGCATAAAGCCACGAAGGCCTTTCAGAGACACAACCTTCAGTAATGAAGTACGCGACCAAGAAGAGAGAAAGCGTGTGACTGGATTCAAACCCACGACCTACAAATCGGAAGTCGGGGCCATTACCACTGGGCCACCACTGCTCAAGAATAAAAAAAAAAACTAGTGACTTTGAATAAAACTAATGTTCTTCGTAAAATCTATGGGGTGTCAGTCTGAGCCCTCACAAACATTTTTCAACGCTTAGTTAATGACACTTCGCTTCCAAAAGAGGATAAATTAGGATTTTGGTTAGCCAAGCAGAAAATAGGTTTTTTAATTTCGAAAACCACTTACTGTGAAAAGTCGTATTTAAAACCCTAATTTTCTTATGTTTGTTCATTCCATTTTTTTATTGTTTTACTGAATTTCCTTTCTACTTACAGCCTTCTGTGAACTGGTTATGTAAATGGCGTTGCCTAAATTATTTAACATCAAATAAAACCACAACTGTCGTCGAAAAAATCTTGATTGGCCTAAAAATGTAGAGGAATTCTGAAGCAATTTGTCAAATCAACAAACATTTACATTCCAATTTATCAATAGGCATGAAAGGCTGACTACGGAATAACACAATGCCTAGCCTTGAGGGAACGGCTTTTGAAGACCTCGAGGCAACAAAAGATAATTGAAACTAATCTTTGAGCGATGTCCCGCTTTTTCCAATAATTCCAAGTGTTGGGCGGGGTTCACAACATCCACTCCAGCACGTCTGTGACTGACTGAGGGCCCTCCATGTCGTGTCCTTATCCGCTGTGTCATGTAAACTAAGCTTTAATAAAAATGATCTAAAGCGAAATAAAAGGCGAAGTTAGGTCAACTGCACAGTGGAACTTTTCGATGGAGTTGTGTTACTTTTTTGCAAATGTAATGTTTTGCATTTTAAGTTCCAGTAAACTTTACGAGTCCAAAACAATGTTAGCTGTTCGTGTTTGGTTTACAAAAATACTTTAGTTTTTTTTGTAAAAATATTTTAGATGGCGATGCAATATTTTAGCTATATCTGATCTTTAGCTTGGGATAATTTTTAGTTTATTGTTCGTAATAGATAATTAGTATGACGATTAAAATGTATTGGCGACGATTTAAATTATTACATGCATAGTCAGCCTAAAATGTACTCACGCGGACCCAGTGCGAGTTGGTGGATGTCACATGTCTTCGAATTATTTATTCTAGGACATGCCGGTTTCCTCACAATGGTTTCCTTCACCGTTTTAGGAGCAGCGATGATGAAATTAAATACACAAAGTAAAGTGCTTGTCTGGGTTCGAACTCACGACCTACAAACTCGTAATTCGGGGCCATATCACTGGGCTACCACTGCTCTTATAATTATTTCATGCTTCAATTAAAATGACCTGCAACATACAACATATTTTACATAACGTAATGCCCAAATCAAATTATATGAAACTAAACGAAACTCAGTGATGCCCATATAAAATTAAATTCAATAACCCTTCAATATGCACTGAAACAAAAGCCTTTAATCTCCGCCGCTCCCAGTGGCGGGCTTTTACCTAGGCTCGACCTAATTTGGCGGATTTGAAATTCAAATTAAAACTATGTAATTGCTGAGCTCGTTGTCCACTGTGCAGACTTAGAAAACGTTTCAAAGTAGGCTATGTTTTATTTTATAAAGCCATTTTAAAAATTGTATAGATCATATATCTATACAATTCTCGGTGTCGTTTTTTATCTTAAGCTGTTTTAAATACAAGAAATGTAAACCAAGATCTAAACAAATAAATAAAATTGAAGTGTCTATTTGTAATGTCAAAATAACAGCTTTTTACTAAATGCATATGAATAGTATATACGATACATATACAACACATTGTTTTTTTGTCTGTTTATCTGTCTGTTCCGGCTAATCTTCGAAACGGCTGGACCGAATTTGACGGGAATTGCAGATAGCTATGAAGTAAATAAAATAAAAAATAAAAAAATGTAAATAGGTAAATGTAGGAGTAAATTAGACTACTTTTATTTTAGAAAAAGAATTAGGGTTCTGCGCAAAAAAATTAAAACCAATGAAATACAATATGTTTTCCGACATGCACGCGAACGAAGTCGCTGGCACAGCTAGTTAAAGAACAAATAAGTAAGTGTTGAACAAAATAAATTATTATATCAACGTTTAAGTGCACAAACTTATTATCTAAAAATTTGTTCCAGTTATTTTTGCCCGAAACATCGACACACATGTTTAGATAACAATGATAAAAAATTGTAATATCAATATATTTTTGCATCAAGTATGTGCCCTAAATCTTGCATATCAAAAGCCTGTGACCCGGTTACCCGCGGCAATGGCTGCTATCTCCCCACTTAGCGAACGTCAACTCAGACAACGTCAAGAGAGAAGTCGCTGCTGATATTGATAAAAGTTTTACATTGTGTTACCGCCTTTATTTTGAATTTTTGAACATAGAAGCTTGTTGTTTTCTCAAGTGTAGAAAATTTTACACAGTGTTTTGTTTTTCTTACGGTATGAGGTAGTCTTAATTTAAATAAATATTTACTTAAGTAAATAAGTTTTCCTATGTCTCTTTAGGTACTATTAAATATAATAATGCTGAAGAGTCTGGTTGTTTGTTTGAAAGCGCTAATCTCTGGCACTACCAGTCGGATTTGATTTTTTTGCATTTGGTAGCCCAATTCTTGAGGAAGGCAGAACGAAGGAATTTAAAGCTTGAGTCGGGGGACAAGATATTTGACGCGGCCGAAGTCACGAGCAGAAGCTAGTTTAAAATGTTTTGTATCACCATCTAAAAGCAATTAGTCCCTTGTCATGAAGAACTGATAGCCCTGATATATATCACTTGTTTGTGCTGGTTTTATGGCAATTAAATCTTAGTCACCAAAAGAGATAAATAACCGGGGGTAGTTGAAGTTTAGCCAGAAACCGATGGATGTTATTGAATTCAATTAAATAGAAAGTAAATAATAGAAAACAAACAGTTTATTTATCAAATTAAATTTCATTCGAAAACATCCATCGCGCTCTTACTAAATTTCAACGATATCCGACGACCCTGGATACTTATCTCCTTTGGTACATGACCGTACATGAGCTGAATCGATTCCTATCTGTTGTATTTTCTAAAACGTATTCACCGAAATGACATGCAAAAGTGAGACGCGAAAGGATAATTGTTTCATCATCTGCTTAATCTTTTCGTCGGCTTCCAGTCTAACCGGATTCAGCTAAGTAACTGTATTTTACATGGAGCGGCTGCTTATCTGACCTCCACAACCCCCATTACTGGGTAATACGATATCTCTTCGTAAGACTAGTTGTCAGATTTTCGGGCTTGTGACAACCCGTATCGACTGTCAAAGATCCACGAAAGGATAATCGATTCAATAATAAAAATAATCGTACCTTATTTCAACAACATTCGAAAATAAACATTGTTTTTTATCCACAAAACGTCGAAACCGTGATTTGGCAAGACTTTCATGAATAAAATATTTCCTTTTATGTTTGGCTCATTTATCTGTTCTTGACAAGTTAGGCTCATTAGCTTTCATCGTAATAATTGTCAAAGATATTTAAATACTGACAAACTGCTTTTCTCTTCTGCCTCATAAAATTAAACCCATTTGATAGACCAATTTGTTATTTCACTAATAAGTTACAAAACCAATTTATTTCATCGTTTCAATTTAACTAAAATCGTTTGTAAGCCGGAAAGAGCAAACGGGTTCAATAAAACAAACACGCTGTATAAAACAATCATAGACTATAGACGTGCGGTGGGATTATTAAAGTGGAAGCTTTTAACTTTATTGACGTTTCATTTGCTGGGGTGGGATGGCGGGAAAATGTTTCAAACACACACACTGTTACTGAAATAATTACCTTTACCTTTCATAGTTGTATACCCAGGTAAAGGCATATTGAATTAATACAAACCGAGTTTAATTTTAAATTTTCAGAAAATTAAATGATTTTATTACTGTAGGTAGGTTTGTACAAACACGTCAATAATATTTTTTTTTTCAAACTAGATGAGATGGTCTTTTCCTATCTAACTACTCTGAGAAGAAAGGCCGAAACAAACTCAGAAGTCCCAGAATCTTTTAAAGTCCAGACATAATCTTGGTCAGATCATTTGAAGACCATGTAATGTGGTGTCTGAAATGGTCTTTTGAGGAAAGAACCACACAAATTGAGTGGACCTGTCAAGTCAGTGCACGAATTTGTCAGTAATCTTGGTGCTCAACTCAGAACTTAAGGAGCTTAAAGATTCGACGAACAATACCAAAGAAAGGACATTTAGTAGGGTAGGGTAGGCCGCATAAATTACTCAAACTGCCAGATCATGAATCGAAATCCATTAAATTCTTGGTAAATTTTGAGAGGGGCTCGTAGCTAAGTAATAAATAACAGACGCATGGGTCGATCGATCAGGATAAGCTACGCCTTCCAGGTTGTTCTGTGCATGAGTGACCATTATTACCGAGACCCGTCCATGCCTCGGAAAGCACGTTAAGCCGTTGGTCCCGGCTGTCAATTGGAGATCTTTGACAGTCGTTACGAGTCGTCAGAAGTCCAAAAGTCTGACAACCAGTCTTACCAAGGAGTATCGTATTACCCAGACACTGTTCTGGAGATCAGATAGGCAGTCGCTCTATTTAAAATACTGGTATTTAGCTGCATCCGGTTAGACTGGAAGCCGACCCCAACATAATTGGGAAAAGGCTAGGCAGATTGATTGAAATTCTTGGTAAATTTGGTTAAAATGCCGTCGGAAAATAATAAAATCTGCAAATTGTATTGCTTTTATTGAACAGCATTGAATTTACAATTAGTTTGCTCTTGAGACCTTTCCGGGTTTTTTCGCTCTCGTGGCGAATGACGTCACAATTCACTACACAATTGGAATGGATGCATGCACTTTCGGACAATTTTATTACTTCTGCTGACAGCTAAATTGGTTCAGAGCTACTGTGACGGATTATTATTTGTGTAAAGCTAGGTTACATGAACGTATGAAATTACTGTTTCTTAAAATATAATAAAACTTTAATTAAAATAAAATACACACCTTTACCTTTTGAATATTTTAGTCCCCCGTCAAGAACGAGATTCCTTATGAGATACTCGCACGCACACACAATCATATAAGAAACATAGACCGAGAAAGTGTGAATTTTATACGCGTTTTTAATACAAAGCTGTCTAGTTTAGTCGCCATCTTGGATTTTCACGTTGACCTCACTATCGATTTTAGCACCCTCGAAAACTATGAACTTTATCTCTCTAGAGAGAGAAAAAGTCTCATGGAGGGGGTATATCGCTTTTTTGTTATGTGTACGATTTCAACCAGTTTACTCCTACCGCAAGCCGCGTTAAAGAACTTCGTTCCAAAAACACGAATGCGGCATCAAATAAGACAGACAAACAAAAACAAGACGTTAGCAATTTGTCCTTGCGCAATACAAACTATAAAACAAATGAAAGCACTTAACTAATTAATCATCAAGTTCGAAATAGATCACAACAATAAATTACTTGTCGATATTGCACAATAGGATTATAACAATGAGCTAGTTTCGTAAGCCACCGATATGCCAGCCAACTGAATTCCGTCATATTCACACACACACGACGGCTCCAAGAAGATCGATGACATGTTGAGTAGGTATATGGATGGGTACCACAGCACCTATGGTACGATGAGCTATGGGAAGTAAATTACTTTGTCACCCAATGATAGATCACTATTGATCACCATAACCAAGAGATACGGACGTAATTCTAATGATGTGGTAATTTTGCACACCAATCCTGTTGTGCTATTCAAAAGATGATTTCTAAACTCGAAAGGTGTCGAAGTGTGGATTCCCGATGATTAATAATATCAATTTTAAAATCAATTGAATTCGTTTTCGATTCGTGCTAAGATCTAGGCGCAGTTTTCTAACACTAGCTGCGCTCCACAGTTTCAAGTCTCGATCCTGTAAAAATATCGGGATAAAATGTACCCTATGTCCTAATCCAGGTCATGGTCTATCCATGTGCTATATTTCATCCAAATCCGTTCAGCCGTTTAACCCAAATATTATTTCTTCATAATATTAGTTTAGATACTCGTTAAACTGAGAACACATCGGCTTAGGAAGCATCGAAATACGTGGTCATAAGATATAGCCCTCTATATATGCTGAAAGCCCGTACGTTGACTGCAGTTAGTGAATTGCGAATTTGATAACAGTAATATAGAGTAGTCAAAGCATATGTCAAAGGAAGATAGGTTGGTCTTGTTTCGCTTTTAGAATGATTAGATGCTCGTCAAAGGCTCATAGAAATTCTGAGGAGGATAGGCAATGTGCAGTAATATCTCCCGGAACATTCTACCTATGGTAAAAGAAACTTCAAACCGAACTCTTTGTATTTTTTTTTAAACTACAACTATTCCTTTGATCTTGTGGTCGCAAGCGTGACTGCTGAGTCCTGGGTCCTGGATTCAAGTCCCAGGTCGGGCAAAGTGTTACTGGGTTTTTCTATAAGAAATTTCTTAGTAACAGCCCGGAATTTCAAAGTTGGCAAACTGATCTCTCTCCGGTCGTGTCGGATTGCCGTCCCATCGGACTATGAGAGGGAAGAGAGAGTACACCTATGACTGCGTACATACTTATGGACTATAATATCTCCCGCGCTGAAGGCTAGTCTCTGTTGAGATTGGCCGCCATGGTCGAAATACGGTCTGGAGGGCTATATTTTATTTTTAAACTACAAGCCTTATCTCCAATTACTAAGTATTTGTTTCTACAGCATTCTTATCAATCTATAAATTTTTACAGCTAAACATGACACATCTTCGATAACGAGCGCTCAATATCCCACTTGGCACACGCATTAGTAACGGAATTTTGCAGACAGGAGGACGCCAGCGTCTTTTCTCTTGACTTTTTTCCTTATTAAAGTACGCATTTTCTCCGTTCTAAATGATATCCTTCTTTTCCAGAGCAACATGTCCATCATCACTCTTCCATACATGGGAGACGTTACTCCAGGAGGTGGAGGCAGACGTACTAGGGTTCAACAATGCAGCACAGTCGCTGGAGAGGCTGGTGGCAACACCACTCATAGAGCGGACCTTCCACATGAAGGTGCAGGCTCGGAAGCTGTTCGCCCATCGGGAAGGATGCGAAGTCATCATCGGGAAGGCTGACGATCAACTGACCAAGGTATTAACGATCTTCAAAAGTGTGTTTTTGAAAGTATGGTATAGAAGCAAGATGTTGGGATACGTGAACACTTCCTGGCATTTCGGTTCTAAAACAAAATTGGTATTCCAATCCTATCTGCAAACAGTGTTTCAGTTGCTGTTAGCCTGTATCGTCCCATTGCTGGGCCTTTCCCCATGACTTCCAGCTCTATCGATCCTGGGCTAAAGTGGTCGTTTGTTTTCTTCAGCTCGTCCCGCCATCTTCTACAGGGTCTGCTGCGACCCCGGGTCGATAAATAGTGACGATAGATATATCCTTACATAAAGTAGTTGTATAGTGTTGAAACTAATGAAACTGAGATAAATAGCCTTATGTCCCAACTCAACAATGACAGTGCTCCAGGGCCCGACACTCTATGTAAATGTAAGTTTTTTTTTTTTAAACTACTGTCATCGCACCTCTAACCCATGTATTCAACCTAAGCTGAGACTGGCACTTTTCCGGACCGATGGAAAGTCGCAGCTGTCAGCCCAAATTCACAAAAATGGAGCAACAGGAATTCCCGATAATTATAGACTAACCGCCCTACTGCCCATATTACCAAAGCTACTTGAAAAGATTGCAAACAGAAAACTTACAAATTTCTTTGAAAAACATCATTTAATTTCCGATAAGCATATATATCGAGGTATTAATTAACTCGAGTTAATTAATAGCCTAGCTGCATCTTCGTTTGACCTACCCCTCCTAAAGTCGAACTGCTTATCGGAAATTAAATGATGTTTTTCAAAGAAATCATCAACTGTAGACATAAGAGAACATTCCAGGGGGATTTTCTTAGATTTGGCAAAAGCCTTCGACGATTTCGATAGAACTCCTTCTTAAGAAACTGGAAACCGCAGGCATACGTGGCACTTAGCTACGCAGATGATACAGCGATCATATTTAATGGTAAGTCTTGGGACCAAGTCTACAGCCACACCGAAAAGGGACTACGAATAGTGGCCGAGACTCTAGATAAACCTGCTGACCTTAAACGTTAAAAAAACAAAGATAGAAACATTCTATAAATCCAAAGCATCTAGACCCCCCCAACACCGAAGTCTCAAATTTCATACTTGCAATAATAGCCTCCATCCCCAACCCACAAACTGTCAACAACAGCTGTTTATCCTCAACACAATACTTCACATTCATAGAAAACTCAAGTTCAGGACAGATTACCAAGAAATAATGTCAAAGCGCACAATCAGAATTCCCACTCCCCACGTAAACTCCTTTATGGCTAGACGTTCCCCGAACTACTTATTTGCACGCATTTATAACAATGCCATGAGGTTCTTCAACATAAAAGACCTCAAAATATCCCTGTGCAAAAAGGTAATAAAGAAATGGCTTCTTACACTCTCCTACGATGAAACAGAAAATATTATTTATACTTAGATAAGCAACATTATATAGTCTTAACGGACTTCTACGCTCTCGCTGACGTTCACAACAAACACACACACACACACACACACACACACACCCTTACACACCCTCACTCTCTAACACATACTCACGTTTACACTATACACTTTATTTTGTAAAAAAAAAATATATAATATTGATTAGATTTTTGTTCATTTATATTTTGTTACTTATATATGTACTTGATATTATTTCTAATTATTTTGTTATTTAATTGATCTCACACTGTTAATTTTATTTTGATTAGTTTGATCTCACGCTGATGACAATGCATATTTTAGAATATGCATTGCCATCAGCAATAAAAAGCATCAGTAATAAAAGAACTGAGGTTCTTTTATTTTATTTTAAATAATGTTAGTTTAGTTCAATTTTAGTTTTTGTTTTCCTATTTTGCAATAATCACCATGTACCACGCTTTGAAAATGTCGCAACTCTGACTCCCCATGATACAGGCAAATGCCTCGCCGTGTCGCCGCCTATTCTATTCTTGTACAAATTGTGTTTTTTTACGAATATCAAAGTTCCCCATTTTTTTTATTTATTTATTACTGTTAAGAAGGCTTACAGACTAATTACAAATCATAGGTAACAACAACACATTATCAAGTTACTAATAACACGCCTCCACAGATATAAAAAAAAACAACATAACAATAAGCCCCTTCAAGCGATTAATAACAATATTTTACGAACTTTCAACCAAGTCACGTTTAGGCACTTAAACAATTTATGTATTGATATGGGTCCGGTAGATAAAACAACTGACCTAATTTGATAGAACCCATACTTCGCCGGTAATTGTAAAAGCAAACTTGGCAAGTCACGCTATTAATTAATTAATTAAGGAACATAACACCAACGCAACACCTACCAACGTCAGCCCTGAATTGGTAGGCAGACTGAGAACACGGAGTTCCCACGAGCATCGAGGCCGTAAAAGCTCCTAACATGATAACGTATAGTGCTTTTATCGAACTATCGGCTCTTATCGGTCGCATTATGAACATAGGTAGATATTTTGAACCAAACTTTTTTTTTAAAACAATGTTCAACTTTGTAGTTTCGACTAAACAGATTGAAGTCATTTTTTTTTTTTTGCTGGAAGGGAATCATGCAATGCATTCGTGATAGTTAGTGTAGTAGTGATGTGATACTTACGATATATGTACTTGTATCGTAAGTAATAATAATACTCGCTTCCTGATCTTCATATTTATAAGATATCTCTACTGTTATGAGCTGGTTGAGATTTTCGAGGTTGGCGTCGATCTGACGTAAGCACTGCTTTGTTCTGCAGAAGTTCGCCGCATATTCTAACTAATAATAATACTTACTTTCTGATCTTCATATCCATGAGATAACTCTCCTTCTTGAACAAAACCATACAATCTTCTCACTGATGTACTCGTATTGGTGTTAGAGTAGATTATCTGCGATCACACACTGGCAGATGGACTTCCACAAGCCCCATTTCAATTAATCTTGAACGTTAAAATGTGCCCAACATAAACCGGAAAACAAGAACAAAAAATATAAAAAGACACATTCGCTTGACAGAACATTGATTTTATCTTAGCCTCTAAAAACTATAGCGTGGAAATAATCCGGAAATACCAAAAGAAATTGGATTTAAGCATCCGTCCAATCCCGTAGCGAACTGTGAGTGTTCGAATCTATTGGACGCTCCCAAAAGGTCACCGAGATGTGTTAAAACGAGATTACTTGGGAATTCCCCCTTTAATAATTTTGGGGGATTAATGTCTTCCAATTTCGCTTGGAAAACTCCAGGGTTTCTGTTTTAAAGTACGATTGACACAACGATGAAGACTTGAACTAACTAATCCAACTAACTAACTAACTACTAATCTAATCGACCCCCTTTTTTTTTTTTTTTTTTTGGGATGGGAAATCATCAAATGACTCCTCCCGCTCTGGGTGGAGCGGAAGGGAGTGTCAGACTCTTACTGACTAAAACCCACCCATGTTCCTTCCTTCGCCCTTTATGTTCCGGGGTAGCGGTAACCCTTCCGGACAATCCCGCTGCCCCGGCAGGCTTCGGCCCTAAGGGGCCCCTCGAATTATGCTGACATCTCTTTGAGGCGCGCGTGGAACACTTACGCGCCGTCCGGCACGGGCCTGGTCCTGATCGGGCGGTGAGCTACCCATTGCTCTCCGCCCGCAGGCCCGCGCCTACGGTGGCCGGTAGTCGTCTCTCGACTCCCGACGCCCGGGGCGTCTCCCGCGGCGGCTTGGACGGGAGGCTCTCTCCCTCATCCGTCCCGCCACCTCCTTCGCTAGCATGACTGCTTCGCAGAAGGAGGCGACTGCCTCCCATAATCGACCCCCTTGCGCCATCTCATATTTCAAGACTGGCTGTGCGGGCGCTTCTGCTGCTGAAACCCCCAAGCGATGCAAATACTGTAACCTTATTTGTTTTGAGCCGTTTGGGGTCGACACGTTCGGGTCATGGGGCCCGAGTGCGCGTCTTCTTTTTAAGGAAATTTCTCGCCGACTGGTCGACATTGTTCTTTGGCTAAAGAATTAACATTGCAATTCAATGTGGCAATGCTGCCAGTCTTCTGGGCACGTTTCCGCTGACAGCGATGTGGACGAGTACTTCGACGCTTAAGTGACCAAAAAACAAAAGGATTTTTTGTATTTATTTGTATATTTAGTTAGTCAGTCATCTATGTACCTTATTGTACCCTTGTCTTAGGTACACTTGTCTTCTTTCTTGTTTGAAAGTGTAAATGACATGACGTGACGATCCTGTAGATTTACAAAAAAAAACTCATACTGTAAGTGCCTATAAATAATTCAAGGCTGAAAATTCCGTGCACAACCTCTAAATAATGGATTTGAATATCTTTGTGATCGGGACGAGGGGCTTTCTTCTAATCTTTTATAATTTTCACCCAAAACGTTGGTAACGACGATATCTCCTCAGAATGTACTGACTTTACATCTGTTGCAAAGCTCAAACCATATTTACGATCGAATGTTTTTTAGAACACCTAATAATGCTGAAACGACAGTCAAACACGTAATGGGACATTAAATCAAAGCTAAACTCTTTACATAATTTGATGTCGGTAAACGGCGCGCTTCCACCATTTTCTCATTTTATTTTCCCATTCGATAAGTACACAAATAATCTCAGCGGTTTGAACATTTCTCTTTTGACGACTTGGGGTCTACTTGGCTTATATATTAACAATTTTAATTTCATTAACAATTTTAATTTCATTCACAATTTTAAGGCTATCCTCCACAGGCGCGTTATTATCGGTCGATAATATCGGATGCGTTATTGCGATATCTATTTTTATTACATTTTGTATTAGGACGGCCACGAAGTTACAAACTGCTGCGATAATAACGACCGAATAGAAGTAGGAAGCTTGCGTTCCTCCGTCCTGCGATATTCCGATAAGAGTTCTGAGAACATTTTTTTATTAAAACGCATACGATCTTACACACACCTATATTAATAACGTAGTAACGTGTAGTGCGGGCGTTAGAAATATCGGACGATAATAACGCAGCTGTGTGGCAAAAAATCGGGACGCATTATCGCCATAACGCATCCGATAGTATCGACCGATAATAACGCGCCTGTGGGGGAGAGTCTTTATTCGTTCGCCTTCTTGGCTTATTCAAACATAGCTGTAGAATCCTGTTAATTCCGTATTAAAGTTGAATATGTTACGTCACTGGCCCACTACAAGAACAAGCGTATCGTGCATCTGGTTCCCGCTATTCCTCGTGACTGACAGTTGACATTACTGATTACAGCTACCTCCTCTTGTGTGAATGAGACAGTATTTACATATCTACTAAATAGAAACACTACAATAGCAAACCGCTAATTTAATATTCGCATCTCTTTTAGCTTAGTTTTAGAGCACAAAGTCTCAGAACTCTCAGAAGTTCGCGTTTCATTGTTCGTTAATAATGATGCACTCGCCATACTCATTTCAATTTATTCAGCCAGTGACAATCGCTTTTATTATAACGTACATAGGTTCCAAGTTCCGACGGCATTAATCGATAGAAAAAAAAACACGATCGGTTTATCGCATCCCGTAGCCGTCTATCCAGGTGGCGCTATGCAAAAATCGCCATCGAGCAATTAATTGCGATCGCATGTGATCTTTGTACCTACGCTTCGTCGGGAGCACACTGGAAGCCAATCAGCCGTGCGGTCGGACGACCCGCTATAGATTCGTCGAGTATCTATGAAATTGATCGTTGCACTAAAACCAGATACGTAGGTAGGTGCATATACCTACGAATAGTCGGTTCCACCAAAAGTATCTGATGAAAGTGTCACAGACCCTGTTCAGTTTAAATTCTTACACAGTCACTCAATAAAGGGCGTTAGTAATATATTAATCTGTATTTAGATGGTTTCAACTTTATATCTCAGCACTTTTTCCAACAAAGTGTTTTTGTATGAAATAACTGTCAAAATTTCAAAATTATCCCTCGAATAAAGTTATCAGATGATTGAAAAATCAGCCCTTAATTATCAAACGAAAAACATCAAATCAAAACACTTAATTTGAAAGTGGCACTACAAATTGGCATCCATAGTTATGTTTTCCAATTCATTTGTTTACATTTTCATCACAAACTTTTGTAACAAATTTTACATACCTCTACCTACGTAGGTATTTAATAGTTCATTTTCCGTCGCAGAATGCAATAGGTGGTCAATTCGCTGAGGGATTAAGTAAGTCAATAAATAGAACAAAGCCATTACAATTTTACGAAGCAAGACTAATTTTAAGTGTCATAAATACTCAAATAGATACACAATGGCGGTATTGTTGTGTGGCCGTTTTAAAACAACTGAAGCATTATTAATTTACTTGTGGTGAATGTATAGTGGAGCCAAATTTTCGTAGCAAACATTAATGGAACACGACATTTTAATAGCAGAGTTTAACTTGGACATTCGCAGTACGATTGTATGATGCCATTGTGAACATTTTAATCTGACGACACACAATAGTCGGCTTAAGTTCACACAGCGCTAAGTAGAAAATGAAACAATCAGCTAATGAAAATTGAAAACTGATGAATACTGTTTCATATTGCAAATCTGTTGTATGAAATATTCTGATATATCAATCAATCGGCCTAGCCTTTTTCTCAACTATATTGGGGTTTGCTTCCAGTCTAACCGGCGGAGTAATTACGTAACACGCGATCAGTAGCAATGGCTTTCATTTTGACAGTTCAACAACATTCATTGCATTATTTACGTTGTTGAGCACATACATTTTTCGAACATATGAAGCAATGGATTAGTAAAATCTTTCAAAATGATTCAGATTGAAATTGAGATTAGGGTGCTGATGCAGCTAAATACCAGCATTTTACATGAAGCGACTGCCTAGTATTTGATCTCCACAACCTAGTCACTGCATAACACAATATACCTCTTGATAAGACTTGTTGTCCGAGTTTTGGGCTTCTGACTAAACGTGACGACCGACGGTCAAACATCTACGAATGACATCCGGGACCAACGGCTTAACGTGTTTTCCGAGGCACGGATTGTCTCGATATGTAATGGATCACCATCCACGAACCGACCGCGGCAAGCGAAGCTTAACCTTCGATCGACCCGTGCGGCTGTTATTATTTAGCACGAGCCACTGAAATATTCTGATGTAACAATAAAGAAATCAAAACTATAAAACGAACATGAATACACAATACAACAACAACACAATACACAATACAGAAACACACACAACAATACAGAAAGATGCGGATTGCTATTGTGGTTATCCGTATGCGAAAGCAACATGCTGTACCATGAAGTAAATAAATAGTACCGTTTCATACGTAGTACCTGGGGGTCTACTCCGAAGTTGTATAAGCCGAATGTTCGGCCGTTTCCTGCTACGAAGTTACCATTTGGTTCGGTCGGTCCCGATCCTACACTCCTACACTCTTTCGAATATTGACTATGGTCCCGACAACTGAGCCGATCCGAACTTTTTTTACAATTTTATTTTTCAATAATATTCGGTTCGGCCATGTGTCGGTCCGATCCGATCATTCGCACTTTGCTCTTCGTAGTAGACCCCCTGAACTGAAGATCGTTTACTTTGTGATCGTTGTATAACATTAACTTCGAAGTAATTTTACATCTCATATTTTTCTTCGTGAGCTGTGAAACCGTGTAGGTACCGTTTCATACGTAATAGGTAATCATTATCATCATTTTACCCGAAAGACGTCCACTGCTGGACATAGACCTCCCTCTAGCACCGCCACTTCGACCGGTTCTATGCTTCCTGCATCCAGCGGATTCCTACGGTCTTCACAAGGTCATCGGTCCACCTTGTAGGAGGCCTTCCAACACTGCGTCTCCCGGTACGCAGTCACTACTCCAGAACTTTTCAGCCCATCGACCATCTGTTCTGAAAGCAATATGCCCTGCCCACTGCCACTTAAGTTTGGCAATTCTTCGGGCTATGTCGATATAGGCATCTGAACCAAATATTATTTAGATACTTTGTGCCGATGTTTGTGATGGTGGTCTTGGCTGTCATTCGTAGATCTTTGACACTCGTCAGTCAGTAGCCCAAAAGTCCGACAACCAGTCTTACCAAGGGGTATCGGGTTACCAAGAAACTATGTTGTAAAGGTCAGATGGACTGTCGCTTCATTTAAAGTACTGGTATTCAGCTGCATCCAGTAAGACTGGAAGCTGATCCCAACCTTGTTGGGATAAGGCTAGGTTGATTTTGACTTTGTGACCGATGTATCAAGAACATCGAGGTAGTCTTGCATCATCTGTTCCTGATAGTTTAATCAAGCCTGAGATTAGTATGTACATAATTATTCTGCTATCAAAGCTGTTGTGATTAGTTAACCTCAAAATGCCAGTCAAATAATTTGACGATAGTATTCACAACACATTACCATAATTGAATAAACTTTCAGAAACCGTTTAATCTTGAAAGGTTGGACCTAATAAAGATACTAGTATCAAACAATATTATAGAGTATTATTAATATGGATTGTTATTAACTTTTTTTATGTGGGCGTATTTCTTTAGTTTTCAAGTAGAATTTTTAGTTTCTACGATTTAGATTTTTAATAAATACATATGTATAACTATAATTTTGCTGTGCCCTGACAGGGTTTACAACGGCTCTTAGCTATAAGAATTTTGTGAACATCTTTACACCTTGTGGAATGCAAATAAACGAATATGAATACGAATATGAATATGACTTGTAATATTTACCTTTCAAATTATTTGATGCGAAAAATCTGTACCTATATTTAATATAGCTTCGGCCCGCGACTTCGGCCGCGTGAAATTTCTTGTTCCCCAATCCACCCCATCGCATCGCAACACCTGCCCGTGGGTGGTATTACTTCGTTTTCGCTTAGCGTTCATTCGGACTTTTTTTGTTTTTGTTCGGCGCCTGAGAGTTCTAGCGCGATGTTAAATAGCCTATAGTCTTCCTCAAGAATTGGGCATCAGTTGCAAAAAGAATTTTTCAAATCGGACTGGTAGTTCCAGAGATTAGACGCGTTCAAACCAACAAACTGTTAGTATTATATAGATAGATTAAAAGAAAATATTATAACCTCAAAAAAGCAAAAATATACAACCATTTCTTAACTAAAAAGGAATCTTATTTATAGATCTTTCAATTAATTAGTTATCTATGCTATCATTTTTTTCCTTGTGGCTGTGTGTAAAAAAAAACCAAGCTCACTCCTACGCTAGTGTAATTGATAATTAATAATATTTTCCCCAGGCATTAATTCTACCTCTAGGAGCAATATCAATTACTTATAATTACGTCATCTACTGTATCACCCCACAATGTATCTATATATAGGTATTTACAAATAATAAAGCTCAAGAGTTTTAGCCTTATTCTTGAGCATAGCTAATATCACGCTAGGAGCCTTAGGAGCCGAGCAAAACAAAAGAGTCAGAAAGAACAGACGAATAGACGAATAGACGAATCAATAGGGCAACCAGGCGATGCGATGAGACGGGGTAGTAGCAGGCAAAAGTGTTTTAATATACATGACTGCACGTACCATAAACTTAAACCATATTGATTCACATACCGTGTTGTCCTAAATCACTACATATCATAAAACAAATTCCCCCCGCCGCGTCTTTCTCTCTGTCGGAACACGCTAAACTCAAAAACTTCCGAACGGATTTTATACGGTTTTCGCCAATGGACGGAGTGATTCATGAGGAAGGTTTAAGTGTATAATTCATTAAGATTTTGTGTAAATTGGCTGAAATATGACGATGATTGTTGCAGATATCGGAAAAAATCATGCGCAAACCAATAGAGATATATGAAAACAATGTAGGTATTACTGAATTATTCCTCTTAATAAGATCTAATAAACGTAGTAGTACGTTTGCGTGGGATAATTTACGACATCCACGCAGGCGAAGCTACGAGCAAAAGCTAGTTGTCAATATAAAACACAATACAAAGTTATCGCAGTTACATAAAAGAGGAAGGTACATAAAATAGCCCGTTTCGCCGTCTACTCTAGCCACTTACGCGAAAATATTCATCGCGAGTTGCTTCGAAGCGTCTCATCGTTTATGAAAATAGTTGGCAGTGCAGATTTTGTTTTATATTTGTATGGAGAAGGTGATCGATTATCTTTTTATAACTATCCGCATTCACTCCGGCTGCAATCATGCGTCCTGCATTCTGGTTCTATTCAAATGACTGGAACGCACGTTTAGCAGTAAAAAGGTTATAATAATTTAAAAACAGTATAAGGGCACAAACAGGTAAATATAAAAAAAACATTAAAAAACTTTTATGAGTAGGTCGCGAGTGTGCTAGGAACTCGCGAAGTCGCGATCCTTCGTCCACTGGCGGTTGTGGACGGGGGTGTATACTCCCCGTCACCGCGCTTAAAAGCACGTTCGCACACATTCGATAAAGGCCGTATTACAGTTATTTCTTTCCAAATTCCAGAGTCGTCAAGACTACAGAGGGGCTTTCCTGAACTATTGCAACAACCCGACGCCAGCCACCTTAGCCACGTACTATGACTCGCACAACACGTACGTGCAACAGCTGACGGCCACCAACGCGGTGCTGGACCAGTATCATAAGCATACGCTGCCGACTATACTGCAGGTAAGCTTTAAAGGTCAAATCATAAACGTGACATGAGGAGCCCCTTAGGGCCGAAGCCTGCCGGGTCAGCGGGATTGTCCGAAAGGGTTACCGCTACCCCGGAACATAAAGGGCGAAAGAAGGAACATGGGTGGGCTTGGGTCAGTAAGAGTCTGACACTCCCTTCCGCTCCACCCATAGCGGGAGGGGTCATTTGACGATTTCCCATCCGGAAAAAAAAAAAAAAAAGGTCAAATCATTTATTTCAAGTAGGCTATTAAAAGGCACTTTTGAACGACAAGAAAATATAATTGATTCTTACAGGTGCCCCTTCCAAATGGTAGTTTCGTATGGAGCAAAAAAACTTCATAGTTACTCTTTTTTTTTTTTCCGGATGGGAAATCTTCAAATGACCCCTCCCGCTCTGGGTGGAGCAGAAGGGAGTGTCAGACTCTTACTAACTAAAACCCACCCATGTTCCTTCCTTTGCCCTTTATGTTCCGGGGTAGCGGTAACCCTTTCGGACAATCCCGCTGACCCGGTAGGCTTCGGCCCTAAGGGGCCCCTCAAATTATGCTGACAACTCTTTGAGGCGCGCGTGGAACACTTACACGCAGTTCATAGTTACTCTTAGAAAATGTTTTACAATATTTTGCATACATTAGTTATAATTTATATTACGTGAAGATGTGAACACGCGTAAAAATCTTGGCGTGTCTAGTTGACGAAATAAAAAGTGATACTGATTTTGGGTTTCACCAACTGGACACACGTGTGTCCAGTTTTCTTGTGTCCAGTTGGTGAACAACCTGTTTATTTGAATAAAACTTTTGAATCTTTGAAAGCTTACGTAGACGAGCAGACATTCTCTTCTTCGGAGAACCAGGGCTACCCTTATGCATACGTGTATGCAAACATTTGAGGGTTATATAAAATAAACAATTCTTAAGTACCTAGTTCTTTGTTTCCGAACAAACACGTTACGTCTCCCCGAAGTATAAGTTCTATATTATTTAGTATTGTTTTTTGTTTGTGAAACACTTTCAAGATCTTATGCTTGTGTAACGTTTGATATTTAAGTATTTTGTTTACGCAAAGTTAAATATTATTATTTTCTAAAATATTTTATATCTGTTTTAATTTGAGACCGAATATTTACCATTCGATAATGCTCATCACACTGAAAGTCATCCTTTAATAAAGTTCGGAAATTCAATATCATGAAAGGCCGTAATGTGAGATCCATTTCCTGAAATTATGAAACGACAAATATGTGTAATGCTTCACAAGAAATAGAAGCAATAATATTTTATACACTTAATGGAGGATATAGCCTTTTTATGCTGCTATAAACTTTTCAATCACTTAACGTATTACTTAGTATTAAGGTAATAAACCTTAACATTTCAGAGGAACATTATTATAAGTACTGATGTAATAAGTTTAGGGACAGTCTAATTTTATTAATGGGTGACTTCGATCACAGCGCTGAATTATACGATGTAAGAAGTTAGGGACACTTACATGTTTCGGAACTTGTATTATAATGTAAGTGCCGATCCCTTCCAACTTTACCTAGCGGGAATCTTCGGGACGAAACAAAACACCACTAGTCAAGCTAGGGTTGAAGCTATGATCTCGAAGTTCAATCCCTGTTTGAAATACGAAAATCTGAGCTACCACAAAATTGCTTGATGAAATCGGAAAATCGAAAAAGAAGTAGGTCGGATCCCAAGACAATTGGTATTGACATGTGACAGCGAATGGGTCGGTATTCGTACGTAGATCCAATTCGCGGTGTCTGACAGCCCTGCGCGGCACCCGGGGTTGAAGGAGCTTCGGGCTCCAAACAAACTCGAACTAACTCCAGCTTTAATTAAACTGACGCTCACGTAGTTTCAGATGTCAGAAGCCGATTTTACTGTTGAATAAATTATTAATTTATTCCGCTGTAGTGTTGTGAAGGATTCAGGTAGCAAAAAAAGTATTTAAATAATCCGAGATGTCGTAAGCTTTTATATCTCAAATCCTGAGAACTGAGGGGCAATTCTCGTAATTTTAAGAACGTACACAGTTTGATTTCAGTCTGTCAAAAATACCTATAATTGGCCTATATTTTTGACAAGTTTTTGACATTGATGGTCGCTGAGATGAGATTGCGACTATATTTTGAAGTTTTTAATTACAGAAATTGGCCTTCAGGTCACTTGAAGAAAACAATTACGTACAGACGCCAGCAAATCAAGCTACTAAAATCTGTCAAATTACTTTAATAGATTTTCTACTTTATCGCTGAAGTATTAAGGTTCAAGGTTGATTTGGAAAATTTGACAGTTTCGGATAGCTTGACCTGCTGGCGTCTGTACACCTATAATTTATCTTATCAGTT
Source organism: Apamea monoglypha (assembly GCA_911387795.2). Classification (NCBI taxonomy): domain Eukaryota; kingdom Metazoa; phylum Arthropoda; class Insecta; order Lepidoptera; family Noctuidae; genus Apamea; species Apamea monoglypha. The sequence continues at coordinate 12,488,335 of OU426918.1, forward strand.
TATTACTATTATTTTTTAATATTTTATATTATTATTTATTTTACAGGTACTAACTATAACTTATCATTTTATTTATTTACCGTTTCCATTTTATTTCAGGAATTGGAAGAGATACTGACCGACGTGACCTCGGCAGTCAGTGAAGCCATTTGTCAAGAAGGAGAAATTGTTACGGATAAGGTAAATACTGTTTTTTCGTAGATCGATTGACCAACGAAGAAAACTTATAAAGTCTTTGGTGAAGTAAATTCTTTACAGTCTTTGTTGAAAACGAAAATTTTCTTAACTTTTTGTCGGTCGTGACATTTGTAAAACTCTCTTTTTTATAACTTTTACGTAAAGAGGAAATGTCACCTCTTACTTACGTAGCGGAATTGAAAACTGAAGCCTAATATTTTCATTCACTTAAGTGTATCACAAAATTATTATTATAAATGCTCTAAAAGACTGTCAGCTCTTACAACGATCAATTAAGTAAAATTGATTATAAGTAGTGTCTATCAGTAAAATTAATAGAACATCGAAACCATTTTACGTTAAAAATATTGGACGGGCTTAAATATTCGTAAATTACCCTTTTTATGTCCCCGAAATTCCGAAAACTCTAGTAAATGCTCCGTCATGTCAAAATGACAGTTTGAGAGTCATCCATCTTGCGTCCGTATTAGTTGCCTCTTCAACTCGGTCTGACTGATGAACTTGGACAGTTATTATATGGATCCATTAGATAACTTCCGAAAATAAAGTGTATTGGCCTGTATCTTTTATCCCCCAAGGGGAAAGCAGTCGTAAGGAAACTCTTGAGATTTAAGAGATTAAAGGTTATAGCACATAAAGTAGTGATAGTTTGTTGGACAGTAACATTTGGACTGTGTGCTTGTTGAATCATTCATGTTTGACGATTTGTGCCACGACTCCGGGAGATATTCTTTAAAGGGGGTTTCACCTACCTTTATTATTTTTAATAGTGACAAAACCAATAGTGCCAAAACTATGGCATTCGTGTAATAAAAAAAACAGTTACTGTTGCTGAATGTTACCCAATTATTATTTACCGCGTGTGTTTCAAAACACTGCTCTCAAAACGGAGAAGGAAAATACTGTGAGGAAACCGGTAGGTCCTAGAACCAAAAAATTCGAAGACATGTGACATCTACCAATCCGTACTGGGCCCGCCGCGTGGCAGATTACAGCCCTCTCGAAAATAGGAGGTCTGTGTCCCAGCAGTGGGAACATTAAAGGCTGATTATGTACGTGTGTTTACAATGTATTGTTCAATTTTAATCATATAATCCATGATACCATCATAAGTATAAATATTACTTATGTGCTAAGATTGCTTAGAAGATAAAACAACAATTCGGCACGGTTGCCGCAGTGGTTAAGCGATTGACTGCTGCGCTGCGTGTCGCGGGTCTGATTCCCGCACGGAACAAATATTTGTATGACCTACAATAATTTATTCCGGGTCTGGCTGTTTGTGTATGTGAGTTTAAATGTTTGTGAACGCACTCACGATACAGGAGAAATTCCTAGTGTGGGGCAAAGTTTAAAAAAACAAAATACCTTATTCCCATAAGCACAACTTTTATTAAACGTAACAAAGAATACTACAACCATTACGAATATCCAGCACGCTAAACCAACAATAAAGGGAATTCTCGTAAACGTCTGTTATATTGAGCTTTGTGGTTGCTAACAGGCACTTCTTATTCAAATAAGGCAATTAAAATATCCTGTTTACACAATACGGTGCTGATATAATATCGGGATTTGCACAACAGTTGTTCCCGACTTGAAAATTATTTCGTGTGTTCAGCTGCCTAACTTTTGATCTTTGTTAGTTGGGAACCCGATATCTGAAAATACATTAAGTATATAGTTTTGCTATTCGCATAATACACATTATGTATTTTGGTCTTAGAGACCGTATCTTACATGTATTTATTGTAGGTATTTTATAGTCACATATATATCTGTATGACTTTCGATGTGAGCGTCGTAAATCACGATGGAAATATGACATATGTTTTCCATTTCCACTTATGGTCACCGTCCAAATGGCGATTGTCGTTAGGAAAAGTAAAACCGACATTTGGATAAATTCAGTTCAGTAGTAAAGGGCCTTCTTGATATAGACCTAGATAAAGTACTCTGAAAAGCCACTTAGATCGGTAACGAACAAATAATACAGTATCTAATTGTTCTATTTTTATAGCACGAGGTTCCTTTAGAAATCTAGAGAGATACGAAACCATCAAAATGGACAATGAAACTGCAACGCGTTTCATAAAAGCTTTTACATGAACACAATGTCTTCTACGAGTTCTACGACCCAGATAGCTGAGTGGTTTACATCAGCCGCGGGGTTCGATTCCGCATGCATCTAGACAATATTTCATATAGGTATTGCATTGAATTAGGTACTATTGAGTCGTTCACATATATTCTTCTCGTTTCGAGTCCCACGTAGACTACCACGAAAGCCCATCATTACTCTAGTCCCACCCTTCCGTCGAACTAAGTCTGGTACTAGTTCCCCTATTCCAAGGATGTGTAAATTAGTAAATGAAAACAGTGATCTCAATGATATCCACACAGACACACTAATAAAATTCATCCGCAATACTAATATACATAATATGATAAGTTAAGTATAAGTCATAGTTTAAGCCAATATTCATGCTGGCACTTTCGTTTATATTATATTATATTGTACAAAATTGTTGTCCTTAGTAAAATAGAGTAATTACATGTTGTGTTTACCTGTAATTGGGTGTGCAGTAGAACTAAGATCTATTGTTATGTATTGTCTATGTATGCTGTAACATCTGTTGGTAAACCAAAATAAATAAATAAAAATAAAAAAATAAATTCTTCTTATTCAGTTAGCCATGGGCATCACATGTTTGAGTAAAAACCCCATTACTGAAAGAATAACACAACATCACGTTTTCAATCAAAATGAAACGCAGACTTTTATTATCAACCGCACATCGACAATGTTGTTTTAGGTCAGTGGCATTTATGTAACAAAATATCAAAACCGTGTCATTGCAGACCATATACTTGAAAAAAAAAAATTATACTGTCGTCGAAATGAGCAAACGCTGCCGTGACGTAACCCAGTTCTCCGAACAACTCAAGTGTTAAGCCTTCTTTAATAAATTAAGATTGTATATTAATTAATTAGCTAATAAAGCTTCTATCTTCACCAGAGTAACAACCAGCTTCGTCGCTACGAGTCGCTGTGCGCGCAAGCCCGAGCGGTCTCCAGCACGGCTGATCTGGCGCATCTAGCAAGAACCCTGCTCACTGCCACGCCCCCCATGCGACCACCGAAGAGGCCCTTCCTACCACCATACCCGCCAGACAACGATGATCCACCCCTGGATGTGCCTGCGGTAATGTTTGAACAAATAAAGAGAGGAAAATGACGAGGGTTGAGGTTGAAAATGAAATTGATATCGCTGTTTTGAAAATTGTTTTATCGTAGCATCTTTTGCAGATTGTTCCATTTTCAATGTAGGTAGAATTTATCCTTAGCTATACATAAGCATCACGCCTGTATTCCTTGAAGGGGTAGGCAAAAGTGTGTGTAATAGCGTACCCTTACTTTTCCCAGTTCTGTAGTAGGCTTATTTTGACAGTATCTCATGGAAATTAAAGAGCAGTGGTAGCGACCCCGACTTGCGAGTTGTAGGTCGTGGGTTTGAACCCAGCAAGGCAAGCGCTTTACTTTACGTAAATAATTTCATCACCACTGCTCTCATAAACGGTGAAGGAAAACATCGTGAGGAAACTGGCATGTCCTAGAACCAAACATCCGAAGACATGTGACCGATCTACCAACCCGCACGGGGCCTCACTTACCCTGACTCATCACTTAGCTGCCTCGGCTTTAATTATTTTATTTCTGGATTGTTGTTTTGTTGTTTTGTTACTATTGGCTACTCTGGACGCTTTTAACGTGTACGTCTTTTCTTTTACACCATTCTCACATATAATTATAACTTCAACATGAATGATGTAACTAATATTTTAAAAGACTGCCAATGGAGTTTCGTGCCCGTTCTTCTCCATAGGTATCTACTACGCTTTGGAATTGGCAACTAGCTTCATATTTTCTGACTGACCGACATCTTGTAAGTTCAAAAGTGCCTGTAAAGGGTTTAATTGAAATACATGCTTTGAGTTTGAGTCGGTGATAGAACACTGCCCACTCCCTCTCCAAGAGTCGACCTCTATGTCCCAGCAGTGAGAACATTATAGCCTGATAATGCATAGAACACATTCCTCAATTCAAATAGTTTTGTTCGTCCGTGAAGTCCAAGTGCCCTGCAATAACAAGTTTCATTATTTATTTATCGTTTCGAGTAACCCGTAGCGCCATGGAGAGGGATTACTTCAAATTGCTTAGGGGATTAAACGTAGGTACAACTTCGAAACGGACGCGATTAAACTATTATCCCATCTTTAAATTTTAATGCACTAATTGATATCAAATCGTTAATTGTCCATTTGATATCAATTAGTGCATTAATTTAATTTATTTCATTGAGGTTGGTAATTACATACTTTTTACTGGTTTATTAGTTTTTGATTATGCATGCGGTCATTGTAATATTAATTTCATTTCATTTGACGTGAAGGTATAAACCAAAATTATTTTAACTGTTGCAATATTTCATTCATTTTTATATGTGAAACTTGTAGGCAATGTTTTTATTCTGTTTCCATTGAATTTAAAAAAAAGAAGATAAATGTATGGGTTGTAAGTACCTACTGTTAGGTCTGGGGTTAAGTTTATATACAAGAAAGGCATATTACAAGCACTGGATTATTAACTTTATGTCCAGGTGGGCAGTTAAAATCTTAGCTTGATGATTTTCTGTTGAGTGAATGTATTTAGTTTAGATAGAAAATATTTTAAAGCAATATGTAACAAAAACCCTCTTGTTCATTCTACCTACGTTTTAAGAATTGGTATACTACATAAGTAATTAAAGCAAGTCATTTATAAAAAACTGTTCAACACAAAAAAATTAAAATAAATATTTCAATATTAACATTTGTAATGTTTATCCGGTTTCTTACCTCTGCAATTCTGCATTAAGCGATGACGCGAAACCAGAAAGAGATAAAACGAGCCACTCTCTTTGCTCGGTGCCGCTGCACCGCTACCGGTGTACCGCCGCCGCTTATTTTTTTTAAAGTGCCGATTTTTATAGTTGTTTGTTTTTGACCTCTCAACCAGCCAATGCTTATTTTTTTTTTAAATTATAATTTTATTAATGTTGTGCTTGTAGGTAAATGTATACGTCCCTAAAAGGAACAACAGGGTTTTTGTTACATATTGTATAAACCACTTTTAGATTCCAACAATACGCCGTCTGTCAGCCAACACGGCTGACCTCGAATCTTTTCCTATTATTAATATGAAATAATGTTGATCTCCAAATTATGCCATTAACTTCCAAAATATTCGAGGAGGTTGGATAAAATCTCTACTGTACCTACTTGTTCGGGTAATAGCCTGATACCGTTTAAAGGTGTTTGGCAAGCTACGCTTGGGTAGAAGATGTAAAGATCAAACCTAATGAACTTAACAATATCAATCTGTCTAGCCTTCTCCGAACTATGTTGTGGTCGACTTCCAGTATACCCGGATGCAGCTGAATACCAGTATTTCACATGGAGCGATTACCTACCTACCTATCCACAACCCAGTTACTGGGTAACGATACCCCTTGGTAAGGTTGGTTGTCAGAATTTTGGGCTTTTTCTTCCCGTAACGACTGTCAAAGATGTAGATCTTGGCTGGAGATAAGAGGCACGAAGGAGTCTCATTATGTAATGGATGGTAACCAATCCGCGAACCGACCGCGGCAAGACCCGTACGGCTGTTATCTTTTAGCCACGAGCCCCTTCTCCTTCATCCTCGTGAACTTAACAGTAGGTACGATTTGAACTACTTTCTAAACCTTAAGGTCTGTTGCACGAGGTCTACCTGGTACATAGGTAAACACCTGGTACCTGGTGATACAGGTATCTATTCAATTCTGCGTCGCAGTCTACCTGTGTAGATTATTGAGGTCGTTTCCTTATTAATAACTTTCAGTGACGGCATCCCTAAGGACTTACAGAAGGTACCTTAACTAATATTGTTTGCAGGTAGTTGTTTGCTAAATTAGCCTTGTACAGACGCCAGCAGGTCAAGCTACCCGAAACTGTCAAATTTTCCCAATCAACCTTGAACCTTAATGCTTAGCGATAAAGTTGAAAATCTATTAAAGAAATTTGACAGATTGTAGTAACTTGATGTGCTGGCGTCCGTACATAGAACCAAATGTAATCACTGTTATCATCTAAAGTCCAAGTTCTTAAATATTGTAAACAAACATTATTAATAGAGAAAACTTGGCCAACATTACATGGACATTTTTCAATTACTTATACGAATGAAAAACGTGAGTGGGTACTTAAGTACCTATTCAATCTGCCCCGTTGGTCTCGTGGTCGTAAGTGCGACTACTGAGCGTGAGGTTCGATTCCCAGGGCTTGCAAAGTTTTATTGGATTTTACCATTAGAAATTTCTTAGTAGCCGTCCGGAGTTTAAAAGTTGGCGGTGTGATACCCCGTGGCTCGGAAAGCACGTTAAGCAGTTCATCCTGTGCCCGATCTCTCCCCGGTCGTGTCAGATTATAATTTCTAACAATTATGTCGATACTATCGTGATAACGAATTTTATAAGGTTAGGTTTAGGTTTTTCTAGGTTTTTTAAAAATAGATAGATTATATAAAAATTCCAAAGGAAACTCACCGAACCTAATACAGGGGATTTTAGCTATATGATACTCATTAGATATTTAAATCTACTATAGGTACACCTCTACCTAACCCTTCGGGGATTACGGTCGTGATGTGATGTTATGCTTAAATTGCGAATACAGCATTTTTCTTACAGCTGATACATTAAATTAAATTAGACTAATCTAAATTAATCCCTTGAGCCTTTATCCTATCACATACATTTACAGACCGGTCGTCGAGAGAATGCGTTCTTGAACCCGTCAGTTTCACACAAACGTATACGTGATTTGCGAATTTGATCTTTATTAGTTACGAGAATTGTCACACCGACAAGTGTCAGGGACGCATTCTCTCAACGGACGAACTATACATACCTGTATAGCTATTATAGTGATTCTGTTAATGAAAGGGAAATCGAACATCTCGCCATGGTTTAGGTGTAATTAAGACAGATTACCGGAGACAGTGCATATGACGTGAAGCTTATCGGGTAGTCAGAGATGCGGGTATTCTGAGATGTCTATTGTTCTGCGGGCTTAATTGATATGCAAGACCTAAATACATGAACTGTATTGTCGTACAAGACTTCGTAATTATCTGTGTTCATAGGTACAGTCGAGTCAAATTAATTGTTAAGGACTAATTGATTCTTATTTATTATTTATTTATTCACCCCATTAAGTAAAACATCTTACAGTACGTCAGTAGTCCAAGACCATGTTATACAAACTTTTTTTTTTTTTTTTTCTGGTGGGAAGTCGTCAAATGACCCCTCCCGCTCTGGGTGGAGCGGAAGGGAGTGTCAGACTCTTACTGACTAAAACCCACCCATGTTCCTTCCTTCGCCTTTTATGTTCCGGGGTAGCGGTAACCCTTTCGGACAATCCCGCTGACCCGGCAGGCTTCGGCCCTAAGGGGCCCCTCAAATTATGCTGACATCTCTTTGAGGCGCGCGTGGAACACTTACGCGCCGTCCGGCACGGGCCTGGTCCTGATCGGGCGGTGAGCTACCCATTGCTCTCCGCCCGCAGGCCCGCGCCTACGGTGGCCGGTAGTCGTCACGCGGCTCCCGACGCCCGGAGCGTCTCCCGCGGCGGCTGGGAATGTTATACACACTTAACAAAACCTACTCTTACTGTAAACTAAGGTGGTGATGGTAAATTGTTGAATTTTGCGGGCTACATTGAAGGTAGAAGAATTCAACATTTCTTACGTTTTTTGAAAATTGCAATCGTTATATCGTCGAGTCGTGTTGGTTGTTACAGCAAATTTAATTTTTCGAGAGGTATTTTGATGTTTCCAATGATTACAATTTAGTAATGATTTTATCATAAGTGCCCCGTACTGAATTTTGATCAAAATACGATAATTTTCAAAAAACGTAACAAGTTTTGGATTTCGCTGGCTACTTTTACGGATTCCCTTATATACATTGTATAATACACTGATTGCCTCTTTGGTCTAGTGGTCGCAAGAGCTACCGCTGAGCATAAGATCCTGGGTTCGTTTCCTAGGTCGGGCAATGTTATTGGGTTTTTCATCTAGAATTTCTCAGTAGTTTTCTGAAGCCTGGATTTGTGCCCGGTTGATGGCAATAGGCTCTCCAACTATTACATGGAACAGTACAAAAAGAAAAAAGAAAAGTAAAAAAAGAAAAGGACGAAAAAATAAACGAAAAAGACGAAAAAGAAAGTACAAAAAAAGGACAAGAAAAGAAAAAGAAAGAAAAAAAGAAAAAGTAGGAAAAGAACAAAGGAAAAGGAAATTGAACAGGAAAAGTACTGTGAAAGGTGGAATAAAATCAAAGTTACTGTTTATCTCGTGTGTTGAATAATTAATCCTATAAAATATACTTACTACGTATTTTATTTTGCTGGTCAGCCTAATCTGACGCCTAACATGGGCCCATAACCCCTGTTATTTAGGTGTGGAATTAATAAACTTTATAAGAGTCAAATAAGAATATAATTCATTGTACAGACACATTCTTGGTTATGACATAACAGTTGATAGATACAAAAAGTCATCTTGACACTTTCACCATAAACATATAACGAGGTTTTGGTCACAATTTTCAACAGATGGGGGCAAACCATTAGTTCCAATTTCGGCCGCGCGTAGACTTATTTTGCGCGCACTCTAATCCTAAATCTTGTTTGTCTCGTATTTTATACCAATCACTTTTAACAAACTCGCGGAGGTTGCATGTAAAGTACCAAATAGGCTATAATCTCTACAGTACCTACTATAGGTGCACCTCTGCCTATTCCTCAGCGGAATACAGGCGTCTTCATCTTAGCGTGTCGATAGCAATCTAAATGGACTCGGCCCAGAATTCGGTCACTTGTTTGGCGCCATCACTATTGTCCATCAGTTCCTGTAACGTGCAGCTGACAGGACATGCAGGACATGATATGAAGTGTCCCATCGTTTTTGGAACAGCAACACATGTTATCTTATTGTATGTATTCAAGTGTCGAGTCCATGTCCTGTCAACGCACACAAGACAAACGTGTGTCAGCTAGGCTTAGGTTAGCCACAAACTAATGACCTCTTGACCAACATTGCTACTACAAGGCAATTCCAATTAAGGATTCAAAGAGAAAGCCACGAGTGTGACGTCATTTGCACGAGTTTCTGAAAGTTAGTGCACGACATTAGGAACCGCTTAACTTTTTAAGTGTCAATTTACACGTTGCCTAGGTTTAGCCACAACGGGCTAATTAACCGCTTAATCAAGCTTTTTGCTAGGACTATTATGTTAACCTACTAGTTATATATATATATATTACTCTGGTGATCTAAAAAAAAAGCAACGAATTAAAAATTACTTCAATTCTAATAATTTTCTCCTAATCTGAAGCTAAACTGCGGGGTTATAGCGAAATACCTACATATCAAATGGCAATCCAACGCAATGTCTCTCATTTTGACAGTTCCTCCAAGTTCATTGCGATAATTAAGCTGGTTAGCAGACCGATTTGTCAAACCTATGAAGCAATGGATTAGGAATTTCCCCTAGGAATTAATCCTTGGATGGCGATTGAAAGTGTGTTTTTTCACTTTCTACAAGTTACGCAATTAGGGAGCCTTCTTGTGACATAACTATTTGGGTTATTTTTTAAAGCTACTAAAACATTACCAAAATCCTATTAATTAACCCCATAATCTATATCGAACTTATGCAGGTTTTTTTGACAAGTCCACATAAAACTGAAATAATGGAAATAATAACCGACCCCAGTATTCTTTTGTTTCTTCATTTTGTTTGATTTTATCAGTAGGGTTATTTTTTAAAGCTACTAAAACATTACAACAATCCTATTGGTTAACCCCATAATCTACATCGAACTGAGGCGGTTTTCTTTGACAAGTTCATAATTTATTCAAATATAAACTGAAATAATGGATGTAATAACCGACCCCAGTATTCTTTTGTTACTTCAACTTGTTTTATTTTATCAAGAGCTGTTGGCATAATTGATTGCTTTAGATTCCGTCCTTTAGCGGCGAAAGAAAAACGAAGAATTATGTACGAGTATGTAGGCAGGAAGAACAGACCGCGTCTGATCGATTTTACAAATGAGTGTTTGTTGATTTGTCTTGGTCATTTTTATAACCCCATGCGATAATAATTCTTCTGCCGGTACCTACTTAAGTTAAAGCCCAGCACCTTAGCGTAACACACTATCAATCTCTTTCTGAATCATTTTGGATATTGCTAATCCATTGCTTCATATGTTCGAAAAATGTGTCCGCTTAACAACGTAAATAACGCAATGAATGTTGTTGAACTGTCAAAATGAAACCCATGGCTACTGATAGTGTGTTACGTAATTACCCCGCAGGTTAGCATGGGCGCGTTTTTCCTCAGGCGATTTTTTTTCGCACATTGGATTTTAAACGGACTGCTTAGCGCCGAGAGTGGAAAATCCAACAGTGTTTTTTTGATGCACTGGGAGCGTTGGATTCTCAGAGCTCGGTCAACGCCGAGAGTTTAAAATCCAGTGCGCGATAAAATCGTGCCACGAGATTTTTACGTCCGTGCGAACGTGGGCTTAGTTTTCCTCGTCTCGCCTCAAAGTCTTTAAAATCAGAAGTAGGTCTCTACAAAAATTATCACACTTACCTGTTTCTTTTTTTTCTACAGGAAAGTATGCCGCCTATCCTTCGTGGAGAGATCCTCCTGGACCGCATGGGTTCTCAAGCGCGCGTCAACTATGAACAGCTTAAGAAGGACGCACTAGAACTAGAAATACAAATTAAACAGCTACAAGTTAGTAAAATACTTAAATTGTATATACGCAAACGTTCACACATAAATTTACGCCTTCATCCCGTCGTGGTAGGCAGAAACTAAAGAACGCCATCTGCTACGATCCTTACATAATCCTTTACCGTGTATAGACTGTCCTGGGCCACAGTCCCGGTCCCGAAAGCCCCACGACCCGGTTATACATACTTTGTATACAAAATCAAAATATATTATTTCACATAACCTTACATGGGCACTTATGAAACGTCATTATGATACCAACAAGATATCGTTGAAACAACTAAAAATCTCTTAAGGGATCTTTATGAAACAAACCTGAAATCGCGAAAAAAAATCAAATGTTCCTTACATTGTTTCGAGTTATGCGACCATAGATATGTATTGAGCAGCAGATTTTTTTTTTCGCGATTTTGGTTTCCGTTCCGCATTAAAAGTTGTTACGATACTATGGTTTTTAGTTTTTTTGCAATTTCAGCTGGAATAAAAAAATTACTTACGAGTAGGTACTGTAAGTCCCACTCCCAAAGTCAAATCATTCATTTCAATTAACTTTCATGATGGACTGGCCGAGATAAGGCCACACATAGGAATATGTGTAACGTTATGAATGTAGGAGAGCTTTCATACTAGATAGTGGGTGGTACCTACCAACGTAGGTACAGGTTAAAACACATCCAATGCACTGGAAAACGAAGTGACGGCGAGATGGCGGCCGATATTGTTGCCATTGCGGGTAGAACCTGGATGAGGCTGGCACAGGAGCGAGGTGATTGGCCCAAGAAAAAAAAAGCCTTATATGCTCAGCTGTGGATGAAGTCGGGCTGTGGATGATGATGAAAACACATATTTTATAAAATACTTACCTACCTCTTTAGAATTTTAGATACTTCTCATTAACATACATAGACGAATGTTGTGAGCAAGGTGTTAATTTTACATTTCTTTTACAGGAAAGCCTCGATGCGCTAGGTCGTCATCAAAGCAGGGGTATTGAAAGTAATCTTTACAACAAAGTTAACGAAATACAGGTAAGTTATTGTGTCTATGCACGAAATAAACAAAAAAAGGTAATGGAGCAACTACAAAATAAAAACGAAAAAGCCTACAAAACATTAATGCCATGCCTACTATCAGAATCAATTCAGTCTATACGAAATATGTAGTTCGGCCGACAAAACGGTAGATACTGTTAAAACATAATGGACTAGGGACTAGGGATTAGGGATTTTCTTACTATGATCGAACTAATAAAAACACGACAAAAGCTGTCGGAGAGAACTAACTGTATCAAAGTTGAGAAATGTAAGGGAAACACCGGAAAGTGAAGTCGCACGTAAAGTTAAATCGAAAACATTTTTGGACCGAAAACAAAATCGGCCTGATTTCAACATCATTAAAATTTCACGCTTAGTCTGGTATTGAAGAATAAAGCACAATGGAGCCACAAGTGGCAATACTTTACAGCTGTTGCTTACCTACACTTAAATACCTGACTAATTAATTAGGGAATTTAATGTAGGTAAATAGGGGAACTTTATATTTTTTTCCTACAACATATGTATACATAGACTTCTTAACGAGAAAACTTCGTCCTAAAAGTAATTTTAAAAACTCGACAAAATCAAAAGTCGTTTATTCAAATTAGACTGAGAATCAACACTTTTCGAACATCAAAATTACAAAAGACAGTCCTCCAAAACGCCCGCCCTTCACCGCTTCCTAGTGCTTGCGCTGGGAAGAAGAAGTGGCGCAACAACCTCTCCAGCAGTATTTCCCCGACGAATGCACAACCCTCGGCTGAAAACTACTATTTTACAAAGTAAGAAAAACTTTTGAAATGAAACCACTAATGACACCTTTTGATCATCGTAGAAACTAAACAGCGACAATTAACAGAATGAAACCAATGTAAATACGTTAAATTCATGATAGATGTCGCTGTTTTCGTCTGTCAACGGATGAAGTCATCCGAATAGAGAGACGACGACAAAACCAAACGTGACGTCCTATCTACAGGTTCATTGGAACCGGCGATAGATGTCATGTTATTTAAATAAAATTACTGCGAGGAGATTGTAAATAAATAGTGACTCGAAATAAAAAAAGTGTCAAAAAACAGGAATATTTAAACTACATTTCGTTCCTTTGTTTTAATGTCTAGGATACCTTCCATATATTTGCGTTTGTTTTTTGTATCCTGATTTTTAAAAATTCCTTTAACGATATTACTCAGATTTTTATTTTACCTTCGCTTTGATATTTTAAGGAAGTGTACCTAGGTATTTTTTTAATATATATGTTTACATAACAGGAGGATATATCCGTGAAGAAATACGACTACAGGGCTACGCAATTGCATCTAGCAGCCGTTAGAGCTCAGGTAAGTCTATTTTATTACCTACATTTTAAAGTCTAATATAATTATCTACCTCCTTCCTAACAACAGCAGCTATAATTACTTACATTTAGATACGAAGTGTGTTGGAACCTAGGACGAAACTTTAGGTTTAAATTTTTAAATAGACCTATCAAAATCTTTGTTATAGTAACATTTAAAATCTATCGGAACATTTACAATAACTTTTACATAACGGAAAGCTTCGTTTAGCATTAGGCAATTAACGCGTAACATGCAACAGCACTGTGCAATAACGACATCATGCAACAAAATGCCGCGAAATAGGTAATTTATTAATGCGCCATTTTTCGCGTCATCTGTCAATGTCATGATAAGCGTTACAAATGTTGCGCTTCCCTGTGACTAGTGGACACCATGGAAATAATGGAAGGACCCATTATTGGTAAGTATTATAACCATAGCTCATAATTATTTTTAAGCGAGTCTAGCCTTTCTAGTAGGCATGTATGTACGGACGCCAGCACATCAAGTTACTATAATCTGTCAAATTTCTTTAATAGATTTTCAACTTTATTGTTAAAGCATTAAGGTTCAAGGTTGATTGGGAAAATTTGACAGTTTTGGGTAGCTTGACCTGCTGGCGTCTGTACCTACTTCTGGCCTGGTTTCACTAACACAAGGCGACACTTAAATATAATGCGTAAAATGCAAGTAGGACTTATTTACAACAAATATAATTGTGGGAAGTATATTGAAGCTTTAGGTGATTATTATTTAATTATAATGGACGCGGCATGAGTATTAATCTACATAGGTAAGTACATAGGTACATGGTAAAACAGCGCTGCAATTTACAAAAAACTTAAGAAATTTTCAATTTCGCGAGGTATGTACCTACATTAACGGGTCGTAAGCGACTTAGTGCAAAAACAACAACAAGACGATGACTAAAGTCACGACACTGCTTCGCCGATGCATAATGTTTAACACATTCGAGTCCACTAAATTTTCATAGAGATCATTATATGCCTTACCGCCATACTGCCAGTAAACCCTCCAGGAGGGTCACCGGCATTAGGTTTGCACTGAAGTGAACCCTCGAAGAGGTTTCATGGCATGATGTTTGAAACTGTGTTATAAAATACTCTAAAACGTAGTAAAATTTTGTTTTCAGGGGGGCTGATCGCTAAGCTTAGTGTTAGTATCTCTGTACGGATATTTTCATGTAGTAACGGGGTAGGGACGTCAGTGGCGGCGTCAGTGGCGACCCAGCTGTGTTCTTTGCGGTATTGTGTTATTTCACAGGTTGCATGTGAAATAACACAAACTCATGATAACTCAAACACATAGATAACCTTAAAAACATTTTGCGTAAATAAAATAAGCAGCTGTGCCTGTGACAAACGAATAGACAGAGGAACGGAATCACACCAGTCGCGAGTAATCCTTTTTTATCATTTTGATACGGAATACTGAAAAGCTTCGATTATTAAAATCTCAAATAAATATTTTTAGTGAATATTTGTAACCGTGAAAATGGTTTTCCATCCCTGAAATGGCTTGTATTTCAGGGATGAAAAACCATTTTCACGGTACTTTTGACCCCATTTTTTTTTAAATAAGTGTAAAAATGTTTGAACTTTTAGCGGTTACCGCTGCGGTTACCCCGTAACATTTCAAACTTTAAAAGCAACGAGTAGGTATACTAATAAAATCGTGTTTAAATACCTATACAACTGATTTTATTTTCACATAATATAACGCTGTGTTTGCTTAGAAAGCCGTACATTTTAAATAAGCCCTCCACGAGGGCTCCTGGCATCCCAAATGCAACTAGAGCGAGCCCGGAGGAGGCCTCCCGAAGTCCCGGCTTTGAACGTGCTACAACTCGTACAGGTTTCCTAGCAACAGATTTCTAACATTATTGACAGACATCGAACTTGACCTGCCTATGTATTCTGTAAAAATAAACCGGCTGGCGATTTCGAAAATTACGAGTTGTCTACGGTGAATGAGAAACGAATGGTAAAACGGGAGTGATTGCTTAGGTTTGGTTTTAAGTACCAAACTAGGCGTTGCTTTGCTCGACGTTTAATAAAAACAAGTAGGTATTAGTTATCGTTAAGTATTTCAATTATTTTGATGAAATTCAATTGTTCTTAAAATTACAAATGCTTATCTAACAATTTTTATTGTTAGATAACCACAGAACGCAGACTTTTAAAAATAAAGAAAGGCAAAATCTTTAACATCTTTCAAACAAACTTGGGTTCTGAAAATGTAATACCAACCTACGCAAAAGATAATGAATGATGCTCACCCCTAACGGAATGCATACGAAACGACCAAGACAAAGCGTTCCCATTAAAGTTAATGGACAACATTTTGCTTTTCTAGTACGCGACCCTTGTAGATGAATACCTAAACCATTCATAGGAATCCCTCTAGTGCGCACGTCTAGCTCTCTCTAGGCACATGCGAAATGACGTTCGCAATTCAAATCAATACATTCAAACGTTCCCGCGGTTGAGTCAAAACAAAAGAATTAATATTCTGTTTGATTGTTAGTTTTTATCTAGTAACTAGTAAAGTTTGGAAAACATAAAATAATAAACGCTGAAGACAACCCTGAGAACTGCGGAAAATCGTTAATTTTGCGTTGGTAAGTTAGTAATTTTTTTAGGCGCTCCAGACTTGAATGGAGTCATTTGAATTTATTTTTCCATTTTTGTAAGTTTTATTTTGCAGCAATGTTTGTTTTCTCTGCATACGTGAGCATTTTGTTAAAGCTTAATGTTTTGTAGACAGCCGCGTTGCCGCATTGCGCACAGCCTCCCACTCAGTCCGGGAGCAGATCTCGTAGACCGTCATAACCTCCCAATTCGCGTCGCGTAAAGCCTCGGCTTTAACAACAATAGCGTTTTATTTCGCTGTATTGGACATTTGACATAGTGCTGTATAAAAATCGTTAAACACGGATAATCCTAAACGTAAACTGAAGTTCCGTGCCAAGATGGGGTGGATTTCCATGAAAAATCATATGGTAAGCGAAATATTTTAATAAAACAGGTGTTTAGAGATACCCAAGTAATTTTATAGTAAAATGATGCTTGTATTATGATACTTTTAATTTATTATTACGGTCAAAAGCAGACCTAAAGACATGATATTCATTTCAAAAGCTGTGTGTTTAGCGCAGCCTTTGAACACTATTGACATAACTTACCCCCATTCAAGACGCCCAGCTAGCTGCTAGGGCCAACAGTATAGAGGCATAGATATTACGTATTTTCCATTTAAAAATTAGTTATATTTCTTGCGGAGAAAAATAAGTTTTTGACAAAAACAATAATGTTTTGTGTAATCTTTCTGAAATTTGCGTCCACATAAATAAGATAAAAATAATATCAGGTTCCCCTCTAAATTAATAAAATGCGTGGTGGCTTCATAAACCCCTGCTCACTTAACTTTACTGTCTGCCTACTTTTACGAGTTTTTTTTAATAGTCATTTACCTATTATTATTGTGTGATGTTAAAGTTCTAGTCTAATCATTAAAAATGAAACAATACATACCTCGATAATACGTTAGGTACAATTAACAGCTCAGTGCTAATGCTTGCATAACGAAAATCACCCTTAACTATTACGATTTAGGCGCTGTACATGTCGAATCGTTATCACTAATGTGCGGTTGACTGTACCTATAATTAAAGATATATTACGTTACTCCTTCGTAGGTACGTACTCTGTAGTCTATACCGAGACACGAACTTAGATTTACCAAGCCAACTATAGATTGTAGCGAAAAAATAACCTAAGTTATTAATAAATTTATATTTCTTATCAATACGTATGATGTAAAACAATGCAAATATCATGTCACTTTATCTCGTTACAGTAAAAATAACAGTAAATTGTTTCATATAACATTGATAAATTTGGGTTTTCCACTTTCTACTGATGAACGCTCCCATAGATTTCCCGCGCGCGGCTATGACGCCTCTAGCGGACAATTTTGGAAACACTTTGCGTCATGAACGCTCCAAATCGTGCGTGTCGTGTTTGTATTCGTGGATAATATTTATTTATTTTTGACTCTTGTGACCAACACAGTGAGTGAATGTTTGGTGAATAATAATGAAACTTAATAAAGGTAAGTTTTATTCAATAAAATATTATGATTATGTAATAGTAATTGCCTATCAAATGTTAATGATGACGAGTCATTATTCTAATCAAAACAATGATTTAACTAGCATAATTGTGATAGTTAATGCTAATATTCCTCTGTGGAGTATGATTTACGTTATATTTAATTATCACATCATAGAATTATACGATTTTATTGAAAGTAGTAAGTCCCATAACCTCAAAATATTATTATCTTCAATTTCCTCGCTAATGGATCCTGTTTGGTGCAAATATCGTTTCTATTGTACGCGTCATGTTTAAATATTCTCTAGATAATTTAGGTTATTGACATTACTGTTACGATAACAGCTTTATTTACGTGATATTGTTGACCAATGTTTGGGCGGGAAAGCACTACGCGTATTATCGAACTCGATTCCCATGGACTACATATTTTCGTTGAGTTTTTTAAAGCCGTTAGTAATTTTAATGTAAAATTTACTTATTTATGTTGTTTTTGTCTCATTCCAGGTGCAGTGAGAGACTGTTTATAATCTAATACTGATACTGAATAATCATATCATCAAGACAATGAAACCCGTATCTGTCGATAAGTCGTCGTCTAAGAAAAATGGTTATCAATCAGATGATGACAATGTAAGATACAAGTTAAACACCAATTTCTTCAACAATGCTGGTAAATCACCCAAACTGAAAAAGATAGAAAAAGTCAAAGAAGATGACAACATACGTTATAAATTACCCACAGTTTTAAACAAGCCAAAGCCCGCCGAACAGAAACCTAAACCTAAACAGAAGATCAAGGTTAATTTCTGGAGCAACAAACAATCAGTGAGCCGACTTCATAACTCAGAATCAACAAAGCAGAAGACAAACCGTAGACATACAGTAGGAGCTACATCTGAAGATGCTGCTGCTTTAAAGCCAAAAAACTCAGCTGTTAAAGTTAGAAAACGGGTATCATTCCTGCCGTCCCCCATATTTTCTGAAAATCATGTACCTATGGTAACGGTGCCTGATGATTTGACTATACAGTTAAATGAGGAAGAAGCTAATGATCTTGCTGAAGATTTGAACCTGGGGTTTGTAAACAGTGTCGGTAGTAATAATAAGGCTAGCCATTCTACAAAAAGAAAAGCTAAAAATGCCAATTTAACCAGCCCTCGGGAGGCTAAACGTAAACGGAGTTTAGAGGATGAAACAAGAAGTCATGGAAATGAGAATGAACTGGAATTTTTCTCCAAGTATGTTGTTCAGAAGCTGAGAAAAATGGAAACAAATCAGCGTATTTACTCTGAAAATTTAATTAATACTGTCCTTATGTTAGGTCAGCTCGGCAAATTGAATGGTAAATCAAAGATAGCAGAATAATAATATTTTAAGCATTTGTTTATTAGTTAAATGAAGTTATTAGATTAGCATAATATTTGATAATAATTTATCTAATTATCAAGGACCAGAATATTCACAAAGACATCAATCATGCTTAAGTACAGTTAATATAGTCAACTTCTAATTTATGGTGCTTAGGTGTTTGCCCCATAAAGAGTTACATAAAACTATTGTTTTGAAATTTTGTTAATATATTTTGTGGAATAATAGTTTTATCAAAAGTACAATAAGTTGATAAGTACAGAATGTCAAGTAAATATGTTTATTGGTATGTTAATAAGAACTGTGTTAGGAAAATGTTTATGGTTGACTGGGAGACGCAGTTGCACAATTTTGTTTTTTTACAGCTGAAGTGTCTTTGTTTTTTTATATATAGGAACTTGTATATGTATCATTGTTACCACTTAGTTAATCACTTCCTTGTTTCCCTCCATAGTTTAAGCTCTTTTATATTGGCATGTCAATTTTCAATCAACTTATAGCCAATAAATTACTATATTGTTCCACACAAAAGGATTATAATGGATTGTTATAGGTGATTTGGTCATTATTTGTTTTAGAACTCATTTTTCTAATGTACTCCATGATCCAGTGTGTAATACGTGTGTATCATTGTGTAATGATGTTAAACATTTTATCATAGTTTGATGTGAATGAGATATCATGATTGCTGTAAAAATGTAGATAATTTAACATAAATTATTTACTCAGGCTATGCTTATGCCAGGTGTTATTTAACTTTTACAAAAATCATGTTAGGAATAACTTATTAAGACTAGAAAAACTAAGGTTATTACATTTTTCTTCATAGAGAGCTATATTTTGTTAGTTTAATACATATCACTTTGCCAATTGTGTATGTGATGACAAAAAAGATGTCTGCACAACTGTTATCAAGTATAAAGACTTTATGATGAAATCTTGGCAATTTGTTGGTGTTATTTTGGCAGATTAAATATTTACACATGTATTTATTGTTTGTTGTATATTTAAAGGGACTAGTAGAAGAGTTATGAATTGTCTTTTGACTTTTAACGTATTTGTCTCAATTTGTGAGAGTTACTAAGGTGTAATTTTCTGCCTTAAACTACTAATAAAGTATTCATAGTTATAACTTGTTTGTTTAATTTATTGTAATAAACCACAGTAAGGGGGAAAATACACAACCTATTAGATGTAGGTAAGTACTAATAAATGAATCCATTAGTTTTCTAGTTGATGAAAGAAGCAATTTTGTACATACATAGTTCTTGTGTTTTGATGATCCAAGTTTTCTGTTTCCTGACGGTAGATACCTAGACGAAAATCGAACAAAAATCTTGAAAGAAATTAGAAAAGTATTCAAAATGTTGATTTTAACTGTTTAATGTGCTGCGGAAAACGTCTATCAGCGTATATTTCTTTATCACGTACGATGCTCGTTCCGCTTAAAATAACATCTTCAGCTCATAATACGCGCCTTTCATCGCTAGAACAGTGGGTTTCGATGGTATTGGCAAGACCACTGTGACAGGTGGGAACACAACATTGCATAACATTACGCCTGTATTCCCAGAAGCACAGTATTATAACGTAAGCAGTATTACGTCTCGGCAGTGTCCTTGAAATAATTACCTACTGCCGCACGGTAGATAAATACGCACTAGGGTTGCCCACTGACGGTGTCTTAATGTCTTTTGCATTGTACATGTACCCACCAGAATCAATGATTGGAGGGCACTCTTTTTTAAAACCTTGCGATTTGTTGAAAGTAGTATGTCCTGTACATTAAAATGTTTTCGACTAATCCGGTGCCGTATGGTGTAAGATTTCTTTGCTAAATCATCTTGGCACATCAGCCGAAGCCATTCGGATAGACACATATTTTTGAGCATCCTATATTTTGGCGTCGGTAGTCCTGTCAGATTTTGGTGTTCCATTTGTGCTGCCAGTTGTAAATGCCATCCACAAAATGGTCACATACATTTGCCGCCATCTTGACGATTGACGACAGTGATTTAAACGGGTGAATCATGAATCCAGATATTGCCTTGCTGTCCATAGAATTATAATTATATAATTATTAGACATATTATGCTCGTACATGCTACATTTCACCAATAAAATGAATCCCATAAGTACCTACCAGAGGCCGAGCCTTTTGCCTTCAACCAGACACAAATCCAAATTGATAATGGACAAACAAATTTTACACTATGCCTCACTAATCGAATCTAGAACCGTGCTCAACGGTCGCGTTTACTAACTAGGTACTGGACCAACGAAACGAGGCAGTCCTCGCATACATAAAAATGTTTAATTAAGCTCATTTCTGCACCCAGCCTAATCTTATTATGGTACCTCGTAATACCTACCTATTGTGTTTATGTTCCTAAATGGCAGTTTCCAATAGCAGTCCACTAATTTGGATAGATTGTTCTCTGGCAGCGTTCGGCTTACAGTTAGTCACCATTAAGTGTGTGGCTTCAGGCATTGCTAATGCTTTAGAGATTAGGTAACCTGACAAGGAGAGACAATGGTTTACATATAGGTACAGTGCCTTCCAAAAGTTGTTGACATTTTGCACTTTAGCTGTGATGCTACACTATGATTTAAAATTAAAATATAATCAGGTACCTAATCCTATTTTAAGGGTTACCTGATTATTGTTTTATGATAATTCATAGAAAGTTGAATATGGACTGATTTTTCCAACGTCAGATAATTTTATCCAAGGAATAATTTAGAATTTTTGACAGGTCTTCCATACAAAATCTGTCAGATATCAATTTTATTCCATGAATAAAAAATATCTGTCGATTGAAAAATCAGCCCTTTTTTTTTTTGGTGGGAAATCATCAAATGACCTCTCCCGCTCTGGGTGGAGCGGAAGGGAGTGTCAGACTCTTACTGACTAAAGCCCACCCATGTTCCTTCCTTCGCCCTTTATGTTCCGGGGTAGCGGTAACCCTTTCGGACAATCCCGCTGACCCGGCAAGCTTCGTCCCTAAGGGGCCCCTCGGATTATGCTGACATCTCTTTGAGGTGCGCGTGGAACACTTACGCGCCGTCCGGCACGGGCCTGGTCCTGATCGGGCGGTGAGCTACCCATTGCTCTCCGCCCGCAGGCCCGCGCCTACGGTGGCCGGTAGTCGTCACGCGACTACCGACGCCCGGGGCGTCTCCCGCGGCGGCTGGGACGGGAGGCTCTCTCCCTCATCCGTCCCGCCACCTCCTTCGCTAGCATGACTGCTTCGCAGAAGGAGGCGACTGCCTCCCACTCCCTCTCGCTTCGGACCATGGCTTGCACCAGGGCCGGACGCGAGAGGCTGCCGCCGCTGCCGATCGCCTCTACGAGGACACGGCGGTGCTCCGAAAAATCAGCCCTTAGTCAATAAAAACGTTAGTGTACAGTTCAAAACTTTAAACATTTGAAACTAGAATTTCAAATCATAATGTGGCTTTTCAGTTGAAGTTGAAAAATGTCAACAACTTTTGGAGGGCACTAGATTATGACAAACAACATCGTAACAAATTCGATGCAATTTCTCTGTCACCTTTTCCAATGAGAGGTTTTCTTCTTCTTTTCGTTTTAGGGTACACCTATATGTGACTTTATTTAGGCCCGTTAAGTGGCCACGTTTATTGTTGCGTCAGAAGCGTTGTTCAGATCGTCAAGGGTACAGGTGAACGCACGTTTGGAATACTAGCAGGTGAGACATAGTCTGTTCAGGAGCGACTAGTTATTGTTCCTTTATTTATTTAATTCAGACACAGTGATCCTTAGATACGTTAGTATACTTACCTAAAAATTATGTTAGTAACCAAAGATTAAAATACATGCCACAATAATACTATTATTACTAAAACTAAATAACCGAAATACATAAAATCAAATTGTAAAATAAATTCACCAGTTAAAATCGCAAGCATCTTTAAATTGATTAAAATACGTTTGCTTTAGAAAGGACGATAAAATCGAGAAACAAAAGATTTGCGAAAAATTATAAAAAATCCCTAGTCCCAAACGCCTCTGTAAAATATAAGGATCCCTTCTATATCATTTTTACGACAAACGGCTGGTCGGAGACCAGAAACACCATTATATATTATGATGTGGTTTACGCCCAATGAGATGAAAGAGTAAAGTTAGAGAGTAAGTTTCCAGCTTTTGGGGGTACCTAGGTCTGGTATGTCTAAATCGAATTTGTAAACCTGTCTAGCGTCCGCGCCTGTCCGCGTCACTCCGATGTGGTTTCTTTAATTTGAAAATCTAGGTACCCCAGATCGGTTACCTATCTAAATTTGTAGGTACCTCTATTTACTTAGTTTCCTGCGGCTTTTTCACGAGTATTAGGTAGGAATGAACTAGTTCAACTTGAACTTTAAACTGGTCAAAATGTCAGCCGCGGTTATAAAGGGTCTTCCAATAGGGACTTTCGAACTTTGACAGTTGATAGCGACCATATTGTTGAAGCTACATCTGTCAAATTGGCTGTCATTTATTCAGTCTGTTTTGCCAAATCACCATGGACGAATAAAGCGTTCAAAAATACGTGCAAATGATAAAATTGTTTTATGAAAATGGGTGTTCTATTCGGGCAGCGTTCCGCGTGCTTCGCCCATTTTACGGTCGCCATAATCGTCCTACCGAGAGGACTATTTGCAGTGTGGTGGATAAATTTGAGTTCACTGGTGATGATACCAATCAACAAGAGATCCAAGAGCGTCCAATGCATACCGAAAAAGTCACTGTTTGGTGTGGTTTTTGGCCTGGCGGCGTCATCGGTTCATGTTTATTTGAGAACGTCGTTGGCTAGGCCATCGCCGTCAACAGCGAGCGCTATAGGTCGACGATTACCAACTCTTTTGGCCTGAATTGGATGATATGGACACCAACGACATGTGATTTCAACAGGACGGCGCTACCTGCCACACAGCTCGTGCCACATTGGACATTCTGCACGAGCGATTTGAGAGAATGGTCGTCTCACGTGGAGGCGATTTGACCCCGTTAGACTTTTCCTTGTGGGGTTTTCTTAAGTCGCAAGTCTATGCGAATAAGCCACAAACCACAGCGGCCCTCAAAGCCAACATAACCCATGCCATCGGTCAAATTTAGCCTGATTTATGCTCTAGAGTCATGGAAAATTGGGCATTTCGGATGCGCGCCACCCAGCGAAGCCGCAGCGGACATTTGAACGATGTCCTATTCCATACATAATTGCATCGATAGGCCTTTCAAATAAATAAAAAATTTCGATGATATCTTAAACACACTTTGTTTTATTTAAATTTAAAGGTAGGAAGCGCTTACTGAAAGACCCTATAGGTAGATAATTGAAATAACTGAAAACCTGAAAATCAAAAGTAGGTAATTTTTTCAAATTATGCTGAGAATCGGCACTTTTCGAACATCAAAATTACATAAGACAGTCCCCCAAAACGCCCGCCCTTCACGACTTCCTAGTGCTTTAGCTGGAAAGAAGTGGCCCATCAAACTCCCCAGCAGCACAGCCGTCTGTTCAATTAGAAAAACTTGACTCTATACAATAGGTACTTAGGTCACATCATCTGCAATGCAAAGTAATTAAAATTACGAGACACAGACCATTTAATTAAATTATTTGCCATATGTCAGGCCAATATACCAACAAAACCTCTAAAGACATCCCCTTGGGGATGGTCTAATTGCAAAAGTTGTTCATAATGATGAGTACCTACAATGATAAAGAGGTTTTCAGTTATAGGTACGAGTATCAATAAATTAGGTACATCTTGGATTAGCAAATGCATTAGGTAGGCTGTACCTATTTATCTAAGTAGGTATGGGTACCTGTTTGTAAGTAAGGTTATTATAAAACTCAATAACAAATAAGTATGGGAATCTTGTCTCCTATAATGTAGTTACCTAATGAATAATTAAGCATGTAGCAATCGTTTCAGCTGTTTTCAGTCTCCATACATCTAAATTCCGCATAAATGAAAGCGTAATTAGGCTGTTTCTTTCGTATATACCTACCTCTAGACATCTTAGGATTGCGTGTTGTTTGCAAACGGTTGCCCGGTTACGTCGGATCGCCGCCACGCTACATCCGACGCCCAGCCCACAGCAGTCACTCCGCGCCCGCCCTAACTAGCGGGCGCTATACCCGGCCGCGTTCACATTCACTTTAAGTTTATATCAGTGTCGCCCGGCTATAACTGTTGTTCTTTTATAGTTTTTTTGCATCTGAAAAAGTCTCCTTTATTTTCAGTGCAACAAAAATGTTCAATTACGGAACTTTTGGAATAACTTATAAGAAAAATACAATTTATACATCGTATTTACAACCTTTTGTCTGAAAAAACGACGGACGTTTTCATGAATAGAAACTTAATCATTCGGACTTGAAAACTTCCATTAAAATTATTTGTTAATTAATAAAAATGGATATAATTCATCGGTTACACTATTTAGTGTTATCGCAGAAATCTGATCTGATGACGATGGATCGTGACCAAAGGATGCGTGTGAGAAGACAATCCAGCCTCCCTGAATACAGCAAAGCTAACAAGACTCGACAGCGGTTGGAACAAGCTTATTTCAATGATGTGAGTGCCTTGGTGGATCCACCTTCGTAGCCTCCGTAGCCTTTACCTTAAGTGTTGTGTACGTTGCCTTGCTAGGGCCAATTCTAGCTTTAGCCCTGGCAACAGTGGGAATTAGAACTAGAAGATATAGAACTAGATAGTCTTGTGTCATCTCATCCGTTGTATTATCGGGTCACATAATAGTTTTGCTCATTTTGTAGGGACCCCTACAGCTATATACGGTTCTTTCTTTTATAAGTGTTGTGTTGCTAGGGTGTCTTTCTTTGGACTGAGTTCATTTAAACATAAGTCGTTAGAGACGAGTAGATGCATAGGTCATTATTGTAGACTTGTCTCATCTGTAGAATTCTTGGGTGAAACCAAACATATTCTGTATTTGTAGACTTTGTGTATTTGTAGGTACGGCTTAGTTTTCTCATTCAGGTTAAGGTGGTAGCCAACATTGTAATCATTCACATTAGTGTTGATCTTTGGAATAACCGTCTTTGCGTGATTCGTACATAGACCCTTTTTCATGGTGTCCTTTTCAGCGAAAATGCGTCCTTTGCAGCGAAAATCCTGATCTTGGCTGAAGGATTTTCATGAAAAGGTCAGGCTTTATTTTAGTTTGTGTGTTTTTTGTACAGTGGCGATATCCAGCTCTTTATTGTAGCTCTCTACTTGCATTATTTACCTTTTTTATTATACTTTCTGACTGACAAAAACCGTGTCATCTCAAGATTTTTTGTAGCATCTCTAGAAATGGTATCCCGTCATGAGCATAGCAATATTTCAGCAGTGCTATTACGTAAAAATCTCACCGTGAAAACTTAGGTGAAGTGAACTGTCAGTCCACGATGCTAGGGTTCGGATTGACAATATTATTAGCTCACTTCACCTAAATTTTCACGGTGACGTTTTCACAGAATATACCGACAATTCCCCACAGGATTCAGGATTCCCTACATATAAAATGTAAAATATAAGGTACCTATCTCGCCGTATCGGTAAATATTTTTCAGCACTAAAAGGTGATAGTTTATCACTATGATAAGCTTAGGTACAAATACCTTTGGTTTATGGCATCGTCGTATTGTTCCCCATATTTTGTTACTGTCGTTCAATATTGCTATTGCATATCATAATTTAGTCTACGTCGGTAGGTAAGATCGATATCATACATAGGTTCAATTAATTTCATAACTAATTACCTGCCTGCAGCAGGCTTCAGGCTGTTTTCGACGGGGCTATAAGGTGGAATAAAAGCATAAGCATGTCTCGAATGATTTTTGGGTAGAATTGAAGGAAGGTATATAATTTATCATGCTTTTTATAAAATCTTTATCCTGTAGATGAGAGTGAGAACATAGATAGATAGATTCCTTTACTATGGCCACGGTATGATTCCTTTGGTACGCCTTTATGTACATTTATATTTTCAATCAAATGTTTTTTTTTACCTCTACGGCCAGACAGGTACTTAGCAAAATACTAATCTGCCTTCGTCCCACCGGCATGCTGTAGGTACCAATACCAGATACCTTAAAAAGACTGTCAATGGAGTTTCTTGTCCGTTCTTCTCCACATAGAACTTACTACGCTTTAAAATGGGTAACTGGCTTCATCTTTCTGACTGACTGACACCTTGACTATTCAAAAGTGCCCGCCTGAAATAAATGCTTTAAGTTGGAGTTTGAGCCTGCTCGAAAAATTCAATAGACAGGTTCTCTGTTGCACTATTTGAGTGGAGTTATTGCAGGTTCCAACCAGAAACTGAATTTCGTAAAGGTTTTTTTACGAAATTATCTGGCTGAAACCTTCTTAGCTTCGTAATAAATATAGACCACGATGCCTTTTTAAGAAAATTTATCCTAAAAAAAACCAAGAATCTGTAAAAGACACCCACTTTAAAAATTCCAAGGTAAAGGAGTTGATTCTGGAAACGGCTTGAATGAAAGAGGATATAAAGGGTATGGTAGATAAGTCGCGTCACGTCATCGTCCATCCGCTGCGATAAGGCGCTTTATGGTGCCGGCCTTTATTTGAACTTGACACGATTCTCTTCTCTATCTTGATGCAGTTAAATTTTCAAAGACATAAACGTGCTTCTCTTGGTGTCTATAAAACATCTAGAATGACTTCTACTTAGGAATATAAGCAAAGATTCGGTATCAAAATGAATACTTTAGTTACATAGGTAATATCTACCTATGTGACTGTAAATTACGCACATTTTACTATTCAGTAACCCTAATTGCATAATGCACGTAATGCATACTAATCAATTGCTTCATATTTTCGAAAAATGTGTCTGCTCAACAACGTAAATAACGCAATGAATGTTGTTGAACTGTCAAAATGAAACCCATTGCCCATTGGATAGTGTGTTTCGCAATTACCTCACAGGTTCAGACCCATGTCTGTCAGCCACGAGCACTTACGCATGATTAAAAAGCGATGTTCTTCTAAAGTTCACACCATATTTTACGAGAAAATCACTTTTGAATTTTGCGTTAGTGTAGTTATGCTCGTGACTGTACTCACCTAATAGGCGGACCAGAAAAATGCCATTATTGCGCGCCATTCCAAACTTCGACTGCTACTAAGACTTTCCTAAACGAAAAATCCAATAACAGCACATTGCTCGGTCTGGAAATCAAACTGAAACTTTAATATTAGTATAGCAAAGCGGGAGCTGAACAAAAGTCACTAACTAGGTATCTGAAAAGTAGTAGGTACCTAGTTCACGCAATAGTTTTCGGGCACTGAAGGCACGACATCGTGTTCACATCGCATGACCAATAGCGTGCTGCTTTTAGTGTTTCAAGTCAAAAGGCTAATATTTTGTGGGCAATTTAATCGATAGTAACTTTTACACAGGACTTCCCACCCTAAATAAGCTCGTTGGCGATATTAATTATTAATAATCATAATCGTCTAAATAGTAACAGCCGCACAGGTCCATCGATCAGGTTATGCTACGCTTGTCGCGGTTGGTCTGTGGATGGGTGACCATCTTTACATACCAAGACCCCTCCGTGCCTCGGAAAGCACGTTAAGCGGTTGGTCCCGGCTGTCATTCGTGGATCTTTGACACTTTGTTACTGGTAGTCAGAGGCCCGAAAGTCTGACAACCAGTCTTACCAAGGGGTATCGTATTACCCTGTAACTGGGTTGTGGAGGTCAGACAGGCAGTCGCTCCATGTAAAACACTGGTATTCAGCTGCATCCGGTTAGACTGGAAGCCGACTCCAACATAGTTGGGAAAAGGCTAGGCAGATGATGATGATGAATCATTTATTTTCCAGATATTAAGTCTAATTTGTTAGTTAGGTATATCATTTTGTTGTTTATTATTTTTACATATAATACACAACTTAAAAATTAGTGTTGGTACATATATAAATGTGTGTGTTAATGAATTAGCATCTTACTTTGATATTAATATTTGCATGCCAAAATATGGCGAAATGTGGTTCACGAATATTTATTTACCACTTTTTGGATTACCGCATTTTAAGCAAATAAATGACTTTAACTTTGACTTTAAATACCGTCCGACTACCTCCAGAAATCTGGAACAGTAATTACCTAAATTAACATATTATTTACAACTTTACTCAAGTTTTATTTAGGTATGAATATTCTATGACTCCTACAAGTTGTTTTCACGATTCGACTTCGTTTGTTTTTTTAGAATTTAATGGATTAATGTTTCTGGTGATCATTCTTACTGTTGCTATCTTGAAGGTCCACTATTGACCGTATTATTCTCCAGTTCAGTGACACAATTTAATTGGATAGACAATCAATACAGTGCCTTAATAATTAAAGTTTCAGATTTAGCTAGCATGCGCTAGCCTGTAAGCTATGCTTTCAGGCTTTCACGGAGTCTTTTGTCTCGTCATTCTTATACTTGAACCCGATCCTGTCACTCTAGAATCCCTGTTTATGAAAATTATATTTCAAATTCAAATTACAGCAGTCTTGCATTATCTTAACATAGCCCTGCACTTGTCTAAAATATCGCTAGAATCTGCTATTCCGCTATGGAAACATAATTTATTCCTCTGTCGTATATATAATACATAAATATTTTAGCCTGTCGACAGGACCGACGCGGTACAAATTTAAGCGAAAAATTTAAAATTTCTCCGCAAAAAGTTGAGAAACGCTTGAAGAATGAAAGGGATGTAAATGACTTAATTTGCATCACATAGTGCGCGGTTAAGGTTAAACCTCTATTTCAAAACAGTGAGGCCCATGCTTTATAATATACAGGCATTCAATTCATAAGCAAACCTTGAACTTCGTTCATTTATAAGTAGTTGAATATTTCTCAGAAAAAGATGGAAAAAGTACTGAAACAAAAGGAAATACCGATTAATAGTTATAGTAACTCATCGGTTACGTTTTACGTTCTTGGGTACTTCTTATCGTCATTCTCCTCCCCTTATCCCAATTTATTTCGGGTTGGCGAATCATGTCTTTTTTTCTATTAGTCGTCATCTCAATAGTCACCCTTTCTCTAGCTATATCATCTTTCACACAGTCTGTCCAACGTTTCTTCGTCTTTCCCAATTACCTACAGGACTACAGCTGGTCTATTCTGCAAAAATCTGACCGTAAAAACTTAGGTGAAGTGAGTTTGACGTGAGCTGTCAATAGAGTCAATAAATACCTAGCCCCAGGTGGAATGACAGCTCACATATGTTTTCACGATGAGATTATTACAGAATAGATCGGCTGTACTTGTTACTACTTCAAAGTTACGTTTTTTTTATGATACCTTTACCTATTGCAAATGTCAAGTTAAGTAAAGTTGTAGGTTCAGCGGGATTGTCCGAAAGGGTTACCGCTACCCCGGAACATAAAGGGCAAAGGAAGGAACATGGGTGGGTTTTAGTCAGTAAGAGTCTGACACTCCCTTCCGCTCCACCCAGAGCGGGAGGGGTCATTTGATGATTTCCCATCCGGAAAAAAAAAATGTAAAGTTGTAGGTAGATAGACACGTTACTTTGAATAAATGGTACTCTTTACTACGTATATACCTGCAAGTAGATACTTTACCTCACGGGGGAAGTTATCTAAGTGGGTTTACCTAATTAACCAGACGAACCATACACTTCCTATCAATGTAATTTGATACTTTTCGTGTTTACATTATAACATACAAGTAGGTATGAGTGCTCTATAATAAATGGAAGATCTATATGTTTAGTCTTATTAATGCATCACTGGCTACCACATGAGCCATTGATGTGTTAATGACATTTATATTTGTCAATTAAATTGGGTTTTACAATTTAATTTTTCATAAATCATCATCTACCTAGCCTTGTCCCAACGGCTTAACGTTCTTTCCAAGGCACGGAGGGGTCTCGGCATGTAAAAATGGTCAGCCATCCGCAGACCAACCGCAGCAAGCGTAGCTTAACCTCATGGATCAACCTGTGCGGCTGTTATTATTAAGCCACTTTGCATAAATCATTAAATTTAAAAACATATTACTTGGATATTGTTATCTTGTAAATCTTAATCATAAAACAGCTCTAATATTAAAGGTAGGTACCTGCCTACCTAAACAAAAACTTCCCTCTATTTTTCATATAAAAGAAATCCCTGGCACGTGAAAGCTACAAAAGGCGTTTCAAAATAAAAGAAAAGAAAATCTTTTGAATACCTGTTGGCCGGTTTTCTTAGCGCCTACCATCATTAGGTAAACGAAACACTTACTCGTATGAAATCCCTCGGTACGAGGGTGACACTGAAAGTTCTTAGAAATAAAAAACTGAACAAACTAGCAAGTTATTATTTTTATTATATCTTTTCAAAATAGTGTCCATTTACATCAATGCATCGCTGCATCCGATGGAACCACTGAGAAAAGCACTTGGCCCACTCGTTCTTGGGGGTCTCTTCGATGGCATTTTGAAACGCAGCCACTGCTTCCTTGGCGTCAATAAAACGTTTTCCTCGAAGTTTTTCTTTTATTTTCGGAAATAAATAAAAGTGGCAAGGTGCGGGGTCGGGGCTATAGGGCAGGTGACCCAGTAATTCCACGTCTGACGTCGCCAAGTCGTCGGTTGTTTGCTTGGCGGTGTGCGACGAGGCGTTGTCGTGGTGAAGGAGGATCCTACTCCGAGGTCGTTTCTCTCGAACTTTTTCCAAGACATGTGGCAAACAATTGTTAGTGTACCACTCTGCAGTAACTGTTTTTCGATCCTCTAAAACAATTGTTGCGTAATGACCTGTCCTTCCGAAGAACGAGGCCACGCCTTGCCACGCCTTTTTCCCACGCTTCGACCTCTCTTCATTTTAGTTGACAACTCCTCAGAAGGAAACACCCAGACAGCAGACTGTCTCTTAGTTTCAGGATCATAACAATAAATCCAGCTTTCGTCGCCCGTAAGTATACCGAACAAAGCATTTGAGTCACCTCCGTTAAATCTTTGAACCATTTCACGACACCAATCAACACGACGGAGCTTTTGGGCCTCTGTCAAATTATGAGGTATCCACCGGGCACAAAGCTTCCTGACCGCTAACTAAATGTTCATGGAGGATTTTGTGCACTTGACTCATACCGATGCCTAAGCTTGTCCGAATCTGCTGATAAGTCACTCTTTTGTCAGTCTCTATCATACGCCGCACAACACTGATGTTATCTTCAGTCGTCGCCGTAGAAGGCAGTCCCTCACGCAGATCATCGGTGAGATTAGTGCGACCACGTTTAAACTCATTAAACCAGTTGTAAACAGTGGCACGAGATGGGGCTTCATCGTGAAAGGCCAATCGAAGTCTATCATAACTTTCTTGTTGACTTAAATGACATCGAAAGTCATAAAAAATCATTGTACGAAAATTTTCTCGCGTTAAATTCATGCTGACGTGACGCAGACAATTTTCAATTTGCCACCAAATCGTAAACAAATTACAAATGAATAAAATACATAGGTACACAATAATGTTGGCAGAGTTCCATTTTCAAAATTTTAACTTATTTTTTTTATTATATCGTTTACAAGTGGCCAGTTCTAAAAACTTTCAGTGTCGCCCTCGTATATGTAATATGTCTGTATATTCCCATGTCAAGGACCTTGTTCTCGACCTTTCGACGAAAATCGCCGTTACTACTACGGCATTAAGAGGCTGTCAGTGTCAAACACAGACTACAATATTGGTGTCAAATCTTTTTCACTGATGTGCGTTTGACTGTACGATTTTATATCCCGTTTTGATTAAAGAAAATATTTAGATTATGAATGTGGATGCTATATATAAGAGTAGGGAATGACAAAAGAAACGGTGGATGAACTGTGTGAAAGATGGTATGGCTAAAAAGCGGGTGACTACCAAGAAGACAACTAATAGAGAAGTCATCATCATCTGCCTAGCCTTTTCACAACTATGTTGGGGTCGGCTTCAAGTCTAACCGGATGCAGCTAATTACCGGTATTTTACATGGAGCGACTGCCTATCTGACCTCCACAACCCCGTTACTGGATAATACGATACCCCTTGATAACACTGGTTATCAGACTTTCGGGCTTCTGACTTCCCGTAACGACTGTCAAAGATCTACGAATGACAGCCGGGATCAACGGCTTAACGTGCTTTTCGGGGCG
The DNA here is from genome assembly GCA_911387795.2 of Apamea monoglypha. Classification (NCBI taxonomy): domain Eukaryota; kingdom Metazoa; phylum Arthropoda; class Insecta; order Lepidoptera; family Noctuidae; genus Apamea; species Apamea monoglypha. The sequence continues at coordinate 12,521,510 of OU426918.1, forward strand.
ACTAATAGAGAAGTACGTAAGAAAAAGACATGTTGCGCCAACCCCAAATTAATTGGGATAAGGGCAGGAGAATGATGACAAACTTTGTAAATAGTTAGGTAGATATACAGGGTGGCAGGGACATCGACGCGCAAACGTCGTGAAAAGGTTACACCTGATGCCCTAAATAAAATTACGAAAGTCATTCATCTCAGAAATGACCGGTAAAAAAAAAACATTTTTGAGTGCGCAATGTATTGCAAATAACGCGATCAAAACGCTCCGCGGAAGGCGCGCGCGCGCGCTACTTGCCGCAATACCGCGCACTGCCCTTTCGAGTTTTATTTACATTGATGTTTTAAGTGAAACAAGTGAATTTACTATTTTTTTATTAAAAATTTCATTGGGTTAGATAGAAATAATGATTTTATACAGTTTACAGTAAAAAAAAAAATGCAGAAAAAAACGTAAAAATTAAGAAAAAGCCGACGAAAAATTTCAACGCAGGGGGGTCCAGAATCATGTACTGCATCCATGGTAAGCGGTTGCGCGTCGATGTCCCTGCCACCCTGTCTAAATGTTTGACTTTTGTTCTAGTAGGTATCATATATCCAGTAACAATTTCTATGTAAGCAGATACGCAATAAATAAATTACTTTAATTTAATATTGTATTGTTTCAGTAGATCCAACCATAATTAGATAGGTATGTTAGCAATTGGCATTGAAATTACCTTAATTAAATTATTTAAAACGATCGTAGATTGTAACTTATTTAATATTGTACCTAATGCAAGCTTTCATTCCCAGTAAAGTTTTAGTTCTACATAAAGAAGCCAATCTGAACAAGTAACTATTAACAAGATTACTAGAGTCAGTACCTACAGGGTGGCAGAGACATCCACGCGCAGCCTGTTACCAGGGATTCAGCACATGATTCTAAAATACCCCCCGCGTTGAAATATTTCGTCAGTTATTAAAAAAAAATTGCTGTTCAATACATTTGCCCGTGTAGGCATCGCACATTTCTATGAAAGACCTGTTTTTTTTTTTTTATAATCTATTAAAAATTTCTATGCTAGAGGGTCTAGAATCGTGTATTTAATCTCATCTCTCTCTCTCTCTCTTCGATGGGGAATACCACCCTGTATGTACCTATGTATCTATCTACTATCGATGGAATCCGATAAATGGTTTATATGTAATGAAAAGTCAGACTTTGCTTGTTAGTTTCAGATTAATATTAATACGTTACGTACCGTACTTTAAAAGTTTACAGATATCGGGTATTAAAATCCCGCACTGGCAACAAAGTAACCTTAAGGAGGAGGAAAAGGGTTTTAGTGATAGCAACATAGAAAATAAATAATATATACTTCTAGAAAGAAAGAAAATACATTTGTAAACATGACGCATAAAAATAACACAAACACGAAAAATTATATAACAGATACCATTATCTCAGTAATCATAATAACAATAATTTATTTGTCAGAATATATCTATCTATACAAATAACAGCATTTTAATAATGCATATGAAAGTAGTATGCGGTACTTACGTACGTACTTACTTATAGATAGATAAATAACTCGAGCAAAAGAAATTGTGAAAAATGGGTTAACAATAAAATAAGAAAAAGTTGTAAGTACAAAAAGAAACAAACTATTTATAAAATGGAAAAATGACTCAGATAATAAAACACTTAAGTTAGAATACATTAAAACTAAAAATAAATAAAAAGAAGAGAAAAGGACAGAAGATAAATATCAGTTTAGTCCTGTCAAATTAAGATACTCCATAGACAAATAAGACGTGATTAAAAACATGGCTACTAAAAATACGTCAATTTAAGTCAGGCGCTGACTAATTTGACAGGACTAAACTAATATTTATCTTCTGTCCTTTTCTTAATTAAAAAGAAAGAAAAAGGTGCACTGAACTTAAATTTAGTTTAGTTTATAAATAAAGACACGCGGGGTTGCGACAATCGTGGAGAGCATCCGGCAATTGGGACTCGAAGTGGCCCTGCACAGGTCCGAGGCCATGTGTTTTCATGGCCCTCGGGACGCGCCACCGTCGGGTTCCCAAATAACGGTAGGACGGGTTCACATCTGCGTCGAGTCAAAGATGAAGTACCTGGGACTCGTCCTCGACAGCCGGTGGAACTTCGTGGAGCATTTCCGACGTTTGGCTCCCAGACTGGAGCGGGCCGAGGCTGCCTTGAGGCGGCTCTTGCCCAATCTAGGGGGTCCAAACGCCTCCGGCCAGAGGCTCTACGCGGGGGTCGTGCGGTCCATGGCCCTTTACGGGGCACCGGTGTGAGCGCGTTCCTTGAGGCGGCGACCAGTCCGCCGGTTGAACGCATCCCAAAGGGTCATGACCGTCCGGCTGATCCGAGGATACAGCACGGTCTCCGCTAAGGCGGCGAGCCTCCTTGCCGGATTGCCGCCTTGGGATCTGAAGGAAAAAGTCCTCGCCCAGATATGGGAGTGGCGAGAGGAGGCAAAACGCCGGGGCGTAACTCCGCTGCCGCGAGAAATCACGGTACAGCGGACAGAGCTCCGGCGGGATCTCATGGCGACATGGAGAGTGCGATTGTCGCAACCCAGTGCTGGGCACGCCACAATTGCGGCGATAAGTCTCCTCTTTGAGGAGTGGCTGGAGAGGCGCCACGGCGCCCTCACTTTCCGCCTGACGCAGATCCTCACCGGACACGGTTGCTTCGGGAGGTTCCTGTTCAGGATAAGGCGGGAGGAAACGCCGGGGTGTCACCACTGTGTGGATCGCCCGGAGGTCACGGTGGAGCATACGGTGGAGGTCTGCCCGGCTTGGGCGGAGCACCGCCGCGTTCTCGTGGCGGCGATCGGCGGCGGCGATCTCTTGCGCCCGGCCCTGGTCCAGGCCATAGTACGGAGCGAGAGTGCATGGGAAGCCGTCACCTCCTTCTGCGAAGCAGTAATGCTCGCAAAGGAGGAGGCCGAACGCGTGAGGGAGAGGCAATCTCTGCGCCCTCAAGCCCCTAGTCGCCGCAGGAGACGCCCTGGACGTCGGGAGTCACCAGCCGACTCCCGGCCACCGTAGGTGCGGGCTTGCGGGCGGCGAGCAATGGGCAGCTCGCCGCCCGGCAAGGACCAGGCCCGAGTCGACGGCGCATTGTGTTCCACGCGCGCCTCAAAGAGATGTCAGCACAAACTGACGGGGTCCGCTAGGGCCGATGCCTGCCAGGGCCGCGGGTTGTTCGAAAGAGATACCGTGGTCCCTGGCATAGGCAACTGAAGGAACACGGGTGGGTTTTAGTCAGTAAAAGTCTGACACGCCCTCTTGCTCCGCCCAGAGCGGGAGAAGTCATATGATGATTTCCCAACCAGAAAAAAAAAGCCCTGTGATGTTCACACAAGCTAGATTATCGATTACATTAACACGTGTAGATTCATAGATACCTACCTACTAGGTACAAAATGTCTCGCATAGCGACCAAACGCTTTTATTCGATTGAATCTTTTAGAAATACGAACTTTATATAAATATTATACCAAAATAGGTTCCGTTTGAAACCAGGGAAAAAAAGTAGGTTATATTTTACGTGACTCTTTTTGCAAATCGGTCTACGGAGCGTGAATACATTACTTTGCGAAGCCAAATTTTCTGCTCCCTATGATTTAATGATTGATCGAAAGTGTGTGAACCTGTTTATTAAAATGGAAGAGGCTTTTACCATTATTGTAAGCGCTTAGTAGTTAAAAATATCTCTTTTATGAAGGTTAGAAGGATTAGCCAATTAATTCTTATTCATGGTGAAATTCAATTAGCTAGCAAAACTCTGAAGACGTGATGGGACGCGATACCTATCCAAACATGATTTAATAAAAACAAAAAGATTTGATGTTTTTTGGGGTTCAACGGCCCCTTGTATTTTTGATACTTGAAGTATATGTATATTGAAATCTGTTTTATTCTCACCGTGAAAAGTTAGCTGAAGTGAGCTTAGAGTGAGCTGTCAATAGTGTCAATCACGAATCTAAGTTTTTACGGTGAGATGGTTCCAGAATCACACTGCTGGTCTGTGAAATTTAACAAAAAAACAATTATTGATTTTTAAACTACTACACTACACTGCGGTCGATGACCCCACAAAAACATCATCTAAATAATTTATTTTTTGTTTTAACATGTTTAGATATCGGTATCCATCACAGCTGCGGAGTTTCGTTAGCTAATTTAATTTGACCTTGTATATTGATAAGATTATGCTTTTTGCTGTCTTATGCTTTTAAACTATTTAAAAGTAATATCCACTATCTATACCCTGTCCATTAGGTAAACCGTTTTTTGACAGATGGAACTAGTGACTGCAGCAACACACAATACATTGATTGATACACGTACGGTATTACAATGTCTGTAAGAAGCCATAAATAAGATAATTCAATAAGATACGGCAGTTTATATTTTTATTTTATTACACATTTTAAAGTTAACTTTTACGTAATTTGGAATACGAGTATGTATGTACGCTCTAAGACAGTTGTCAAAAAACGATGAACCTAATGACCAGGGTATGTCTGAAAAGTCAACTTTTTCCGCATAGTAACGACTTGAGGGGCATTGGACAGACTTCTAAAGATAGAGGCACCCGTATTGTAATCTCGTCGTGTCGAAGAGGTCCTTGACAGAAGTTGTCAAGTACCTCTATGAATAATATTAAGTAGAATCGAGGAATTTTCCGGCTGAGACTGCGGGGAGAGTATCTTGGAACAAGTTTATCAAGTAAATCTGTTAAACAAAAATGATAACACATGAGTCCCACTTACCCTCACCAAACTCGATGGTGTTTGGTGGCTCTATGACTGTGTATTAGCGATATCTTGATATGTATAAATAATAATAATAATCAGCCTGTATTGTTAACAGCCGCACGGGGCGATCGATCAGGTTAAGCTACGCTTGCCGCGGTCGGTCCGTAGAGGGGTGACTATCTTTACATACCGAAACCCCTCCGTGCCTCGGAAAGCACGATAAGTCGCTGGTACCGGCTGTCATTCGTGGATCTTTGACAGTCATTACGGGTCGTCAGAAGTCCGAAAGTCTGACAACCAGTCTTACTAAGGGTTATCGTATTACTCAGTAACTGTGTTGTGGAGGTCAGATAGGCAGTTGCTCCATGTAAAATACTGGTACTCAGCTGCAACCGGTTAGACTGGAAGCTGTTCCCAACATAGTTGGGAGATGACGATCAGCCTGTGTTGCTCCACTTCAGACTTCCCTTTCTTTTCTCCACTCAACTCGATCCTGAGCCAATATGGACCAATCCCTCATATAAGCGTCAAGGTCGCCACGCCATCTACGTCTGAACCTTCCGTGATGCCGTTGGATGTTTTCAGGAACCCATGCTGTGGTGGTCACACCACCACCCACAATGCATCTAACATGCGGCAAACGTGTCCGGCTCAGTCCACTCGCTATGATGTGGGTATAAGATATACCTGTATTAACGCGAATAAAACATACTTACTGGCGCCGATTCCCTTGTTCATAAACTAAACTATATTTAAGTTCAGTGCATCTTTTTCTTTCTATTTCATTAAGAAAAGGACAGAGGATAAATACTAGTCTAAACGTGATTAAAAACATGGCTACTCAAAATACGTCAATTTACGTCAAGCGCTGACTAATTTGACAGGACTAAACTAATATTTCTCTTCTATCCTTTTCTTAATGAAATAGAAAGAAAAAGATGCACTGAACTTAAATATAATTTAGTTTGTGAACAAGGGAATCGCGCCAACATTTTTTAACATAAAATATGATATCCTATAAACTCGTGGAAGAATTTTCGGAATCGGACTAAAGGTTCGAAGATTACTCCCTACATGTAAACTCACAAACTTTATCATATTTATAATATTAGTATAGATTAGACGAATGTGACCAAACCAAACTATCTATACCTATATCTTACGGCCCATTCCTTTATGTAAAATTTAAACTCATCTTGATTGACCTTTAAGATAATGAAAGTGTTCACTCGAGTGTGTTAAATGCCTGTTAAAAGATGGTACCTTTTTAGCAGGGATTTAAAGGTTTCCTTGAAAACTGTTATACGTATATATGTTTGATTTTTTCGTAGAAAAATGGTACAAAGCCGTATGAGTCCAAAGATTTCGATAAATAACGATATTCACGAGTAGAATAGCGGAAAATTGTTGGCAAGCATTATTGGCTAGCTAAATCCTGCCATGTGTACAGCTATACATCAAGAAAATAAATGGAATAAAACCTACTACTGTCTTTCTCCTTTTGGCAAATACTTTCATGGCAAATAAACAAAAACAACAAATTCTAAAACCAAAAGAAATTCCAGAGGTCTTTCTCATTGTAGAACGCTCAAGTATGCCGTTGAGTACAATAGTTAGAAGATCTAAGAAGGTAGGTACACACTGCCCGTTGATAATAGCTTCTCTCGACCGAAGAGCACACTGGCACGTAGGTATCTAGCGATGTTCATCTTGTATGTTCCTGAATTCCATTCTCGTGGCGACTCGTGGACAAGTCTGGTCAATCAATAATGTCAATCAACATTACATCGGACTAATAGAGCAGATTCTACAGATACATTGTCATACATAGTTTGATAGTAGTTTACTATTGGTTTATTTTAAGTCCTTTTTTCAAATTAACGTAATATTTTATTTTTAAACTAGCTTCTCCCAGCGACTTCGTTCACGTGAAATTTCTTGTTCCCCCGACACACCCCGTCACATCGCATCCCCTGCCCGCGTTATTAGTTCGTTTTCGGTTAGCGTTCTGTCTTACTTTTGTTTTGCTCAGCTGCTATTGGTTCTAGCGTGATGTTAAACATATTAATTGGGCTATCAAATACAAAAATATGTTTTTCAAATCCGTTCAGAGGTTCAGAGGTTAGCGCGTTCAAACAAACAAACTCTAGCTTTATTATTAGTATAAAATATATAGATACTTAGTTATGGATGTTATCACTTCTAAGACAAAGTAATCTTTTATAAAAAAAATCCAACACGCTTCGTATCATTTTCTTCGAAGGTTTTCTCTAGATAATATATTTCACCCTCTCCAAGAGAAATGATTATATAAGGCAAGTCTTATTGAACGATCACCTGGAAAAGGCACTTATCGCTGCGTGGCTTGACAGGGTTGTATAATGTACCTAGGTAAACATTATAGATAAGGGAAAAACGATGACATAAGATTTTGGTCTGATAAGGCTACTCTATACTGTTCCTAAGGGCCTCGAAAAAATGATTTCTGTCAGCGAAAACGATGTAGAAAAAGTTAAAAATGCCAATACATTTTTGACTTTTACCTACATCAAATCACTGACATAGGCTAACGAAAAGCTTATGCCATCCCGTTAAAAGTTGTTGTAGAAAAACGAAACGATTGTCAAATGTCCAGCCGAGTGCCTAGACATGTAGCAATCGCTTGTAGCCTTACATTTTCTAAATCTTGATATTGTATCATATATCATACAACCATATTATTATATAATACCTACATTTAGACAAAAGTTAGGCTTTGTGATTACTTCGTCTCTGTCACTTATACCTAAACGAAATCTTGATATGCCATAAAACATTCGAATATAACCATTATATAATCTGTTGTTATTCTGGAGTTAATTCAATTTAATAATCTTCGCCATTTTTCCTTAAACTTTCCATAACAAGACAATTTTTTCTTTGCAAACAGAGAGAGTTGTTCGCGGCAAAAGCAGACAGCGGATCCGCAGCAGTCGACCGAAAGCTATCATCGTCATCAGCTGGAAGCATGAAGAATAAGTGGCTAAAGGCTTTCCGAAGCCTGAAGCCCCCCAGTGCCCCTCCACCCCACGCAGCGCCCCCAGACAAGTAAGACAGAGATTTATAACCTTTACTTAAAAAACATTGATTAATTAAACACAAAAGTTCATAAATAAAAGCATGAGAATTCAATTTAACATCACAGGTTACAATTCTGCTGTATGTATCATCAAAATGGATACTGAAACTGAATTAAGAAGGTGTGGTGTTGAATACATAGTAGGTAATTTGTAGCCTTAATTCCATTTTTGCTTTGAATTCGTTGTAATGAGTCTCGACTCTACAGTAGGAAAGTAAAGTAAATAAGTAATTACGTGTCGGATTCAGAACATTCTGCTTTTCTCAGTTTTTTAAACTTCGTTTCATAAAGTAGGTAAGCAGGTAGCAGAAAGCACTTAGAATCTTGCCAAGACTGTGAGAGGAAATTATACCAGCGAGCAATAACCGTGGCCAGGAAATAATAGGTCGTAATGGCTTATATACACATGTTCCAAGTGTATCTTAATTATAATTTTAATAGCTTTAATTTATGAAGGAAGTGATAATGAAAATAATAACTAAGTACAGTCATTTTAATCATAAGAAGAAAATTTTAACAAAATTAGAGGAAAGGCTTTCATTATTTTTTAAATAAAACTAAAGAAGCAACTTTTAATTCATTCCATTTAAAAGAAGAAGTTTTCTTAAGTTGTATAACATAATTTTCCAGATTTTTTCACCTCAAACTTTATTTCTTCAAGACTAGCGAAGGGTACGCGGTAAACACAATAAAGTCGGGGTTACTTGGGACTTTATGAACCCAATCTTACAGCGCAATATTTATTATCTTATTTAGTAAACTCGCTGCGGCTAGTTCCATTAAACTGTGCCATGTACGCCGAAATTGAACCAGCTAGATTTAAATCTACAAGCCAAGGCAATCACTCCATACGTAGTCGCAAACTTTCTGTTGGAAAATCTAGGAAATACTTAGTCGAACCAGTGTCACCTTTGTTATAGAAATCAGATCACTATTATTGATCACACGCATGATGTTATAGCCTCATGTCTTGCAAACAAGATTACTAACGTAAGTATCCGCTTTACAATGTAAGGCTTCTAAATGTGCTTAACAAAGTTAATTATTTTATTATTTGAACGAGCTATAAAAATCTATAACATGACTAGCTTATTAAGCTAAAACAAAACACCCACCCACATGTTGTTGAAGCCGTCAGTCAACTTAGTTAATTAATGTATTTGGGTGGGAACGATTGAAAATACAAAAAGTTTTCCCGTCCAAAAATGTGGAAAACCGTCAGTTAATAATTAGTACTACAATAAAATATTAATAATTGACAAACCACTAATTGTTTCAGCTTTATCGAAAACAATGGAAGCTAGATATTAATCAATTAGGTGGATAAATAGCATCTGGTTTCACTGGTTCCCAAACTTGGAATACGAAAGAAATAAAACAGAAAACAACTATATTTATAATAATAAGCTAACAATAAGTAACACTGAATCTTTAACGAGGGTGTTGGTTGAGTATCTCAGAAACTGTAAGAAATTCCGCTTCTGGTGATATTTCGAGCGCTCTATACAAATAATGGAACTCAAGATAACGAGATGCACACAATAGTCGCAGAACTACGAACTAGACTGTTGACACAATACGTAGGAGTGCCACTTCACCGAATATGATTCTTATTTTCTCACTTCAATTTTCGTGTTAACGAATTTGAATTTATATTGTGGACAGAGTAGGCGCAACATCGTTATAATTTCGTCCAGTATGTGTTCATTTGCCATAAATTGCTGAAACATTTTCACCACAAATGGAAATAATTTACTAGCTTCACCACGCTGCGTTTAAACTCTAGGCGCCACTCATTATTCTCGATGCTTATGGTTGATGTATTCTCATTACACCTTCAGGTTGATAATATCTGTTCATATTTTGTTATTGGTTTCACGTCCATTTTGAAGCTGATTTTCAATAATTAATCATGCCTCGTGTCTAGTGACAGCCAATGCGTTGAGTGTAAGTTATTTAATTTCATCTAAACACACATTAAACTATTGTATCTTAAGGAAGGTAATTAATATGTATAGTAATGATTGAATTACTTACACTTTCTTATTGTAATCTGTGATGATGTGAATCATCGAAAGATAATAAACCTCAGAAACCTTTGTTAAATACCATTTGATTGTTATCAAACGCATCGCTATCTCACAGGTTTCTGCACTAATTGTATTTGATCACGTTTATTTCGTGTTATGTTCATCTTGGTGTTTCTCTCTTTTTGCATCGATAAAGAAAAAATCAAATGTACCACGCGGTGTCGACGGTAATGGCAATGAGGTAACTGTGCCCCGTAGGTGTGAGCCTATGTTTGTAAATGTTTCATTTTACCCAGATATTGGAACTATACCGCTCATCCTTTGACACGTAGAAACAATCCCCAACAGCATGCATATATTATTTGTGCTTGTATACACTAACACACAATATTTATGTTAGCGATAACTTTTCACCAGCTTTTAGATATACAATACACACTTCTGCCAAGTAATGCGCTTGGAATCCTTCAGTTGTAAGTTGTACTCAATCCTTTCGGCTTTGAAATCAGTTCGCAATAAACAAAAAATCAGTGTGCTTGCTTTGTTTCCAGTCCGATTCAATGTTAATTGATAATGTTATTTCTGTTGGAGGCAGTTCGTGTTTGGAACAAACCTCAAGGCGAAGGGAGGCCATTACCTAACAGTTCATTTGGTTTTGTGCCGGTTTCGGCACGGGACTGATTACCAACCACGTCGCAGAGTGATCCACGAACTGTCTCCCCTTGACCTTGGGCGTCATCGGTCGATATTCATGACGTACAAATATTATAATGTGACAGAGCCTACATACCAAATTAATAATTATAATTGTTCAGTACTTTACTAGAATATCAGTGAAAACTCGTCACAGCTAAAATAAAAGATAAATGAAATACTCTTAGACTATCTTCTGATCTATTAGAAACAGTAAGCATGTAGAAAAGCTAAAATCTGTGTTTGAATTTGAGACTGAATCTTTAGCTGACTTGATGCCGTCTTCTGAAATGTACAATAAGCTTCGAACATTAGTGTGTAAATGTGGACTGTTTTGTAGGAGGAATGGAGCGGCTAGAGACGCAATGCGCGCCGGCGGAGATTCCGAGGCACATAACTTTCAAGAATACACGTACAAGAAAATAACGCCTTGCGATGTCTGCTCACAAGTGCTTAGAGGTAAGAAGTTAAATATTATAATGAACATGCTTATTCATTCGTGTTAAGAACTACAATCATATATTCCGCCACCATTCCCATCTAGAATAAACCTCAATTACATTTTGGGCTCGTTCATTACCAAATGGGCAGAAAATTATTTTATTAAACTAATTTTATGTTATAAAATGCTAAAGCAATCCCACTAATTAAACCCAGGTGATGTGGACAGTAAATGGTTGTATGTTTTCCCTAAGGTAGCGAAAACGACACGCCTTATCATTAAACACTGTTTTTTTCCACTAGCTATATGGCCTAATGATGGTAGTCACTGTACAAGTCTATGAGACCAGTACCATATTGCAAATTGTTTTTTATTGGATTTATAAATTGAGTCGGCATTTTATAGCGACTGTGAACCCAATTACGAGAAAGCAAAGGCATTAGTGTGTGACACGTGATTCTTGTTATCAACGTAGGTAGGTAGCTTTTAAAGAGGCCTTGACTTAAAAACAGTTACGTTATGGTGATTAATAATTTACTCTACTCTAACTCTCTGCTCTCTGCTTTTTACTGGCTAACAGTCTAAGGTTGTGGCGGGACTGTGCTTCCCTACCAAACCCATTCCAGTTCCACCTGCCGAAAATCTCTTCATGACTTACCTGGAAGTCTTTAAACAGACTTCGAACTCAGGTAGACGGAAGCAAAGAAAACCTGCTCAGGAGATTCACAGATGACTCCACCTTGGAGTGTAAATGTGGTGCTAACCCACAATCAATGGGGCACTTAATATTGTGTGCAGAGCGTCCTGTTGTCTGCACGCTACAGGAGTTGATGGACGCTACTGAAGGTGACAAGCTGCCAAATTCTGGGCTGAGTGTATATAGAGTGCCATCGACACGCTAAGATGAAGAGCTCTGCTTTTTAACTATCTATCAACTACCTGTTTTTAAATATTGCTGTAGAGTCTTACTTAAATCACAATTTTATGATGAAAAAAATTGCCCCTCATACAGTCACAATAATTGGGATAAAAATATGTAGCTACCATTCCATAGAACATTCCCAAAAGCTCTCAGTTTGTTACTGGCATACAAGACAACAAAACGTTCTTCAAGTTTACGGTTATTATCTGACACAATATCGTTAAATCTGAATAAAGGTTTTATTGTATAGGCACACACCTTGTTTGCCAGACAGGTGTTGCTGAAATTGGAAAAGGTATCTTCACAAGTGTTTCTGAACACGTTAGGTCTATACACCCGCGCAGTGCTTTGCACGAAATGTAACGAAGTTTATTGATATAAGCTGTGTTTACGTGAAACTATGGCTGGTGGAATTGTCATAAACTGTCCGAAGGTATATATAGATGGTATCTATAGATGACGTGGAGGTCAGATAGGCAGTCGCTCCATGTAAAATACTGGTATTCAGCTGAATCTGGTTAGACTGGAAGCCGACCCCAACATACTTGGGAAAAGGCTAGGCAGATGATGATGATGATGATCTATAGATGACCCCATCTTATCCCTTAACCTCTCAAACTGCTGAACATTTCAGAAATCCATGCACTCACCCTGGAATATGGTGTTGAGTGTGGGTCATAATGTGTGATTGAGATTCTCAGAGAATATCTGCGGGGTAATTGCGTAACACACTGTCAGTAGCATTGCCTTTCATTTTGACAGTTCAACAATATTCATTGCGTTATTTACATTATCGAGCAGACACAGTTTTCGAATATATGAAGCAATGGATTAGTAATATCCGTGCGGGAATCGAACCCGCGACACGCAGCGCAGCAGTCAATCGCAATGATAGATATTTAGTCCAATCAGTATTTTAAACTAGGTTATTCGTAGGTAGGTGTTAGTTGCTTAGGTATTTAAAAACATTAGGTATTTAGATTTTAGGGATTTTGAACGTAGGTTATTTTACGTTAGTCCTTTTAATTTTAGATATTACAATACGTACACATGTTAACATTCTGTCTGTACACTAACAATATCTCAAAACGTTTAGAAACTACAATGACAAAAAGACAACAAAAATATTATCATTGAATAATCAATATTACTTTCGGCGTGCGGCGTCCTTGAGTAAGCCTTTATAGAATGTGTTAGACTTGACATTGATTTTACTTTATTACCTGCCATGCTTCGCGAAATAAATTGCTTCAATTTTCAGTTTCATGACATTAAATATTGAATCAGTATGAGTAAGCAGTTTCAGCGAAACTATAACTGGTTTGCCACGACTCAATCAGAAAGGTGACTGTGACCTACAAGAATGTGACTGTAACTTGGGACTGATTGACGCTGATTGCATATTCGCGTGGGGGTTCTTTCTTTTAAACTCTTCTTTGGTACCTTATTTTTCTTCGTAACAATTACAATATTATTTAAAACAAGTAGATAATTAATTCATCTGTGTTTTTATATGTCGGTACAGATACCTGAAAAGTTATACTTCCAATTATTTTTATTTTCATCAATATTTTTGTGGGGTCTTTTACTAGGTTCTACCATATTTACTATGTTAATCGTCCTCTCATTTTCTTTACAAACTTTCTTAGTTCGTATAATAAATATCACGGTACAGCGGACAGAGCTCCGGCGGTATCGCATGGCGACATGGAGAGTGCGATTGTCGCAACCCAGTCCTGGGCACGCCACAATTGCGGCGATAAGTCCCCTCTTTAAGGAGTGGCTGGAGAGGCGCCACGGCGCCCTCACCTTCCGCCTGACGCAGGTCCTCACCGGACACGGTTGTTCCGGGAGGTTCCTGTTCAGGATAAGGCGGGATGAAAAGCCAGGGTGTCACCACTGTGTGGATCGCCCGGAGGACACGGTGGAGCATACGGTGGAGGTCTGCCCGGCTTGGGCGGAGCACTGCCGCGTCCTCGTGGCGGCGATCGGCGGCGGCGATCTCTCGCGTCCGGCCGTTTTTTTTTTCCGTCGTGGAAAATCCTCATGGACGTCCGCCGCCCTGGGGCGGGCGGCGGGGCCTGTCAGACTCTTACTGACTAAACACCACCCCAGTGTTCCATCCCACACCTACGCCGGGAGTCGCGGGAACGTACGATCCTTCCGCAACCCCCGACTGGTCAGGGGTCAGGGGGGTGAGGTGTTTGACTCCCCCCATGACGTCTAAGAGGGGCGCTCGTGGAACACTACGCGCCGCCACCTCGGGTCCTGATGTGTGGGGAGCTGGAAGAGGGCGTTGTCCGCCCTCCGCCGACGCCCGGTGCGCCTGCTGCGGGCCGGGTGAGAGGGCGAGATCTCCCTCTCCCTTTCCGCAGCCTCCTTCTGCGAGACGACCGTTTCGCAGAAGGAAACCACCGCGTCCCAGGACTCTTCGCTGCCGACCATCGACTCGACCACGGCCGGCAGCGACAGGTCACTGCCTACTTCTGAGATGAGGGCACGGCGCGGCTCCTCCCAGGCGGCACACTCTGCCAGCGTATGCCGCGCCGTATCCTCCCGGCAGTCGACGCAGTGGTGACACCAGGCGTCCGGCTCCCTGTTTAGGCGACACAGGTACTTCCCGAAGCAACCATGCCACGAGAGCACCTGCTTCACCCGAAACGACAGGGAGCCGTGCCTCCTTCCGAGCCAGCGCTCGAGCATCGGCTGGCCCGCCTCGATGGTGACGAGGCCAGCGGTAGGGCGTGTGAGCCTGTCCCGCCATTCCGCCACCAGGACCTCGCGAAGCTGAGACCGACGCAGCTCAATGTGTCGCTGCATCGGTCGCTCGCACCGCGCCCTCGCTTCCTCGCGCTACCGATACAAAGACGCGAGTACTTTCGCCTCAAGGTCCCAGGGCGGGGATCCAGCCAGTACGCAGGCCGCCTCGTAGGAGATCGTGCGATATCCTCTGATGACTCTGATCTCTCGCGACCGGCCCTGATCCAAGCCATGGTACGGAGCGAGAGTGCATGGGAAGCCGTCACCTCCTTCTGCGAAGCAATAATGCTCGCAAAGGAGGAGGCGGAGCGCGTGAGGGAGAGGCAATCTCTGCGCCCTCACGCCCCTAGTCGCCGCAGGAGACGCCCTGGACGTCGGGAGTCACCAGCCGACTCCCGGCCACCGTAGGCGCGGACTTGCGGCAAGGACCAGGCCCGAGTCGACGGCGCGTTGTGTTCCACGCGCGCCTCAAAGAGATGTCAGCACAAACTGACGGGGTCCGCTAGGGCCGATGCCTGCCAGGGCCGCAGGTTGTTCGAAAGAGATACCGTGGTCCCTGGCATAGGCAACTGAAGGAACACGGGTGGGTTTTAGTCAGTAAAAATCTGACACGCCCTCCTGCTCCGCCCAGAGCGGGAGAAGTCATATGATGATTTCCCAACCTAAAAAAAAAAAAGGTAGCAATGCCTAAGTACGGGCGAATTAAACTTGCTACGAATGTATGTTTATGTCATAGGCATAAACATGCTAGAAACTCTTAACAAAATCCAACAACTAACGCAAGATTTGTAGGTATACCTACTTTATGTTATATGTATGTCGTGGAGGCCCCAAGTTTTCTGAACCAACTTCGTTAAATTAAGACGTTGAGGGGTCGAAAACGAAAGTCGGGAAGCATGATTGATCTACACTTGTACCTTTTATATACGAGAAGAGGCTTTTGCCCCGCAAATGTCAGTTACAGGCTGTTTTCATGTCAGCTGGTCATAATATCGCCGCCCACATGACAATGTTTTGTCTACTAGGCGGATAAATTAATACTAGTATTAGGTACTTGGGTATCATGTAACATGTAATATAATAACCTTATTACATTTTTTTAATAAGAGGTTAACGATCAGGTACGCTAGTGTTAGTTATGTCTATACAGAATTCGGAGCAGCGTGTTGTGTACGATTTAGGCAATCAGGGGTGGAAAATCAGGAGTAACTTAGATTAAAAAACACCGTGCGTGCTACGCTTTCTTGGTACCAACTTTTATAAGAATTTCAGGAAATGCGGCGTTTGATTGATATCGTAAATCTTTTTGTTAGAAGAAATATTAATCTCTGTGACCTAATTACAGGGAACTTTGTTTGGGGTCAAAGTAATTTCAGTGTCTTATTATAAAAAATGTGAAAGGATTTAGGTTAATATAATATTTACGCTCCGGTGCAAGCCTGAACTTCAGGAACTTTCATAGAGTCGATTTTTAAGTTAGTTTAATAAATCGGAATTGTCTACAAATATTATTTAGGTATTTACTTATAATAAGCACACCAACAGCACAGCCAACGAAACAGTTATTTTTTTATCAGGTGTAATTGACATATCAGTAACCATATCTACAAATAATTTATACGTAACAAGTATACATGATAGAGATAAAAAGTATGTCAATTAAACCTAAATCAAAAACAATTGAAATACAAATCCTTTAGAACGAAAAAATTCAAATATTTTTTTTTATTTTTTTATTACATAGACGCGCTCTATTCATGCTGTCTAAATAGGGAACGTCTGTATAAAGCGAAGCTCGTAGAAAATATGTTGTATTTGTTAGATATGTACGAGTATGTTTGAAGCTTATCTAAATACTTTTATCAAGGTATTGATATAAATTTTCTTCCCACCCAAAGGACAACCTTTCGTTTCGCCAACCATTCAACCCTAAACTTATATCGTTCCGTTTACACATTTTTTGGGTCAGTAACTACTTAGGTATGTTAACCGAATAAAGCAAGTATAGCTAACCTATTTAATTTGATTGACATGCAGTAATAGAGGAGGTGACAATCAGTTCGTGTTTAAAGTTTGTTCGTACCTCATAGAGAGGGCGTGCTCGCCATCCATCACATACTTTTCTTCGTTCACAACATGTTTGCTTTATAAATCAATTGAAAAGTATGGCTTCGGAACTTGGGAATTATGGCCGTAATACACGAACGTTGTGGAAAGTTTGGCAAAGCTTTGATGTTGTCATTGCAGTGGTTTCACTTGCATTCTAAATGGGTGCAGCTTTTAACTACAAAATCAGGATACAAATACAAAATTGCAGAGAATAAGGATAAGAATCATTTATTTGCAGAAAACATAGGTGTTAACCCAGTTGTAAAAATTGGTGATTTAATGTGCAGGCCAAATACTTTTGGACTTGTACAGTCCAAAAGTATTGCCCTAAAAATTGGTTGTTTATTGTACATAAACAACCAATTTTTAGGGCATACAAATTAATTTTACATGAATGCTACTATACTATTATTAGATACTTATTTTAATAAAATATACAGAATATAGATCGTATCGGGGTACCTATTGTGTTAACTGTTACCCAGTAACTGGGTTGTGGAGGTCAAACAGGCAGTCGCTCCATGTAAAATATTGGTCACATAGAAATTCATCAATCAACTAGGCAGACTGATTTGATACAAAATATACATAAAAGTACCTTTTGTTCTAATTTTTTTTTGAAGTGAAAACTTCTTTAGCTGCGTTGAACACTTTTTTTGTAATGGGTAAAAAATGTTAAACTCCGGTCTGGACACGTGACCTGATCGAAAATTCGTAAGACGGTTGAAGTGAAAACTTCTTTAGCGGCGTTGAACACTTTTTTTGTAATGGGTAAAAAATGTTAAACTCCGGTCAGGACACGTGACCTGATCGAAAATTGGTAAGACGGTAAGTTTTCACTTCTGCCGGCTCTCCCGGAGTGCAACCCGTCGTTTTTTTATTAATATACATTTGAAGTTACAATAAATAGATTTAGAATAGACAGATTTCGAAAATAATTGTAATTAAATACATTTTCAAACTAATAATAACAAATTTGACGGCACGGTTGGCGCAGTGGTTAAGCGATTGACTGCTGCGCTGCATGTCGCAGGTTCGATTCCCGCACGGAACAAATATTTGTATGACCTACAACTAGTTGTTTCGGGTCTGGCTGTTTGTGTATGTGAGTTTAAATGTTTGTAAACGCACCCACGATACAGGAGAAATTCCTAGTGTGGGGCAACGTTATAAAAAAAAGGAAAGAAAGAAAGAATTTAGGAATAGATCATTCAAAAATATGTTTCTGGCACTCGCCGGCCGCTATCGCGGCACTGCTCAGTATGCTTAGTGTGAGTTTCACAACGTTGTTCGAATGACTTTACCATCGCGTAAATCGAATTAACGTCAAACGTGTCGAGAACCGAATGCATGCGAGTGTGAGTTACAATCGAAGCTAACCATCCAATACGCGTTTGGTCACCGTGAATTGCGAGCATTATTTTTCTTATGTTGGTGTCACGTAAACGTCCTCCGATAAACCGACCAAATAGAATGACATTTATATTCAGTGTTCCCAATGATAGCGGCTGTCTATCAAATTTGTGTTGGTTATAACGACTTTGTTTAGGCTTCGTGTTTGTGTCAAGTTATTGTGATTTAGGTTATTGATTTAATATTGGATTCTATTAATTAAAAATGAAGACAAGTTCGTCCCAATTATGTTCTGATGGGGACATTTATGGAGTAGTAAGTGGAATTTTAATTATTTGGTGATTAGCGAGCTTATAATCTGTGAACTTTGCAGAAATAAAACAAAGTTTATTTTGGTCTTTATGGAGACCTCAGCAAGCTATCCACAACAAATATCATTGGTGTGCGAGTCGCTACGGGCTTGGCAATAGAAGAAGCTGGGTTGTCACAGGTTTAAACTTCCTAAATAACACCAACCGGTAGTATATAATTAGGTTACTTTATTGTGTCTCATAAATTGTATTCTCTTACAGGAGATTCACATTCAGCCCAATTCCACCTGTTACTTGTGTGTGCCCAACCTCTGAAGTGTTTTTGATGAAACTTGGAAAAGAGTTAGCCTGAAGTATGGTTAATTGTCGTGGCATCAGCTGAAAAACTTTAAGATCATCTGAAGAACATACATTTTTTATGTTCTATGTATCCAACCTAATTGGAATGAGCCAGGGCCATCAAGAGTCATTGCCCCAGCACAGTCGCCACCTACCATGGCTCCTACTCCTCTTTCTTTTGTGGAGATAAAGTGGAAGGTAAGAAAGAACTTTATAAGTTTGTTTAAAAGGCTCTTTAGGATGACAACTCATAATATAAATAACTTTTATTATTTTTTCTAGAGACGGGGCATGCTCTTCCCAACCAGAACTTCGTCTCATGTCCGTGTAGTTCAGCCAGAGCCTGTTACGTCTGTGCAAACTACTTACTCCTCGTCGTGCAAGAATCCCAAGCAGATTCGTTTTGGAGAAATTTTAAGGAACAGCAACATAAAGATTACATGGACTCGAGGAGAGAGCAGAATAGGATCAGAGAGATGGAGGTGCAGGCTCAGAGGGAGTGGCAAGCTGTAGGCCACAGAGGATTAAATCTTTTAGAGAAAATTGTAGATACATTTTGTAGACTAATTAGATATATTTAATATTAAGCACTACTACTGCCCACCACCTTTTTTGGTATTATTCTTGTAAGTTAGTTTTAAGTTAAAAGTTGATATTTCATAAGAAGTTGTGTGATATATAATGACGTGTTCCTATTTACTACTTGTTATATTATTATGTAAATAATTTATGGCAATAGTTATCTCAAACCTATAACTAGTTAAGAATTCAAAGAATTGTTATTATATCAAAATAAAGTTCCTAGTTTGTGACACAATCTAAGACTGATTAATGATGAATAAAAGTACTACAACCTTCTTCGTGGTTGGTGTTTCATTACCTCTAATTAAAATTGCAACTTGTCTTACTACGGTCAGATTCACTACT
Source organism: Apamea monoglypha (assembly GCA_911387795.2). NCBI lineage: Eukaryota > Metazoa > Arthropoda > Insecta > Lepidoptera > Noctuidae > Apamea > Apamea monoglypha. Next base: position 12,541,291 of record OU426918.1, read on the forward strand.
CAATCTTTCTAATTCTAAACAGAAACAATTCATAATTATTTTACATGCATATTATACACTTTCTGACTTGGACACTCACTACACAAAGCCAGCATGGTCACCATGGAGAAAATGCCTATCTTATCAGATAGGCAATTGCTCCATGTAGAATCCTACTGGTATTCACCTAAATCCAGTTGAGACTGAAAGCCGACCCAAATATGGGAACGGAATAGCTGATGATGACTGTAAAGAATATGCAAATTAATAACAATCATAATTGATTATATGATTGTTATTCATTTAAAAAATACTGAAAGTAGGTACCTACTTATTAGATTTGATCTTGATTAGGAAAAAAGTAAACATTTTGTTAAAAGTGTGCTAAAAGAATTTATTCTAGAACATTCTTGACATTGATTTTAAAGTAACGTCTACGTAATTATAATAATATTCATATTGGACTTATTGTAAATCACAAATCTTAATATTAATTTTATTGTACTTAGTTATATAAGAATGACATTTAAATATTTGTACACCATAATATGTTGTGGTAGTGTAGAGAACTTAAAAAATATTAACACCGTAGGTACTATGTAAAACAACATTTATACAAATAAATAAATTCTAATTCTAACAATAATTTCAATTAGACCATTATAAAGGCACCTTTGAACATCAAACTTACAAAGTTCAAGTATATTAAAAATAAAAGTGTTGAAGTCTTCTAACTAATTGTTCCCTTAAAATCCTTCCTCTGATTGTCAGATGTTGAACCTCCTGTTTACATCTCTGTGGGTCTCTGTGGCCCATTGTGTTTTTCTTCATCATGTTCCAATCCTAGAAAAAAGTGTAATTTAGTATTTAATACACATAAGCTATGGACTGATTTGTAGAATTTGTCACCATACCGAAGATGTTCTCTTCTTCTTCTACAGCATTAAAATCAAGACCAATGTTATGGAGAATGCAGCAGGCTTGAATAATTCTAGGACATTTAATAGGCTTGTAGTGTAGCCCTCTATGTTTGTCTAGACAGCGCCATCGATTCTTCAGCCTCCCAAACATATTTTCTATGACGACTCTGGCTGCCACATGGCTTTGATTGTAATTGGCTTCTAGTGTGTCTGGAGCAGCACCTAAAATCGGAGTCATCAACCATGGCTGTTGTGGATAACCAGTCTCCTAAAATTATAACCATCTTTTAGTTGAATCATTGCCTAAGTTGAATATACAATGCAATTACATTTTATTGTGGCGAGCTTACCCAAAAGCCACACTATTTCTCCATTTTGGTGCAACAACTGCACATCATTTATTGATGTTGCTGTTCTTCCTTAGGAAAGAGTTGTGATTTGCACCTCCAATTGAAATTACCTTATCTTCCAAGGTTACCCGTTGTGTAGACTTTAAACCAGTCAGCTGTTTCAGCTGTATCTCCTCTTAAATCCGGCCTTCGGATGATCTCTTAGGGCATTGCTAGAAGTACGGGCTTTTGCACGAACACTGGACATGTAATTGCGCTCATCTTGTGCCCTAGCGGTCTCAAACATCTTCCAAGTAAAATGTATTAGTAATAATGAGCCCACACAACGAATTAAAATACAATAACTTTGAAAATTCACCACACTCACAAGGCTCTCACTACAAATCCTTCAGTGAAGAATTAACTCATTCGAACGTGAACGCGTTTCTCAAACGAGCTGTCAAAACTGTCAAAATTGCAACTTACACTCGCGATAACACAGAGTCACGTTAATTTACGAGCTCACTATCGAGTGGGATTCGATCGTCACCATCGACAAAGTAAAATAAAAAACTTACACTCGCGTTTTTTAGTTCTCGCGTATGGCACCAGGTGGCGCTAATGCAGCGCCATACAAATCAGAGTTAACTCTAACGCGATGGTGACGTTTAAAAAACTCGCACTAAGCATACAGTTCGAATTTTCCTTCCCGAAACTTTCTGTTTTGAATAAAAACAGATGTATTTGGCATTCCGTCTGTACACTAACAATATCTCAAGACATTTAGAAATAACAATGACAAAAAGACAACAACATGAATAATCAATATTATTTGCGGCGTGCGGCGTCCTTGAGTAAGCCTTTATAGTTTATAGAATGTGTCAGAGTCGACATTGTTTTTACTTTATTACCACTTTGTTATTAACATTTTGTTTTTTTATTTGTTTATACAGGACATACACGCCAAGGATTGCGTTGTCGACTATGCAAGCTGAATGTGCACACCGACTGCATGCCTCAGGTCGGCAGGTGTCAGACCAAGTCTCGACTCTTGCGCAGGCAGAAGAGCACCTCCGAGATAGAGTCCCACAGAGTACTAGAAACAGCCTTCGACGATGAAAGTAAGCCCTTATTGAAGCTTTTTATTTTAATCTAAAATTATTAGTTACAGAGTAAATTTAAAGTTAAAGCTAAGATGATTTAAACGAAATTAATATTGAACTGCTTACTAATCAATCATACCATTTATTGAAATTATATGTGATGTCAACTTAAATATAGTCAAATACATATGTAATGAAGAAATATAACATAATACGAGTTTAAGAACTTTTGATACTTGTAACATTTATTCTTTACTTAATAGACCATGCTGTCAGAAGTTATGGTAAGTTCTAATAAGGTGTTATGAACTTTGAAATTTTGATTCACATTCAACTTTAATTGGAACAGTGAAAAAATTATTCAATAATATTACTATGATGTACTGTTGGGAATGTTGATTTTTAACACAATGTTATGAATAGATAGATGAATGAATCACTTTGGAAGTGAGAACATAATACACAGCATCATCGAGCTTGCAAAAACACACAACGATCATATTCACGTAAAGCTATGAACACAGTCGGAAGCTAACCTCACGTTGTCCAGGGGTGCAGGACGGGTGGCTGCCGGGACAGAGACTCACCAAGATCTCGTTCAAGGGAGTCGAATTCGATGATGATTTCGATAGCTACTGTGACTCGGGTACGGTATCAGACAGGAGTGACCCCTGTGCACCCTCCCGAAACCGAGCGTTCGATATGACTAACAACACTCAACGATCCTCTGCCCAACTACAAATACTGTACATAAACGGTTAACCTACTAACAAGCGAGTTCCAGACATGATACGCCACCTCGCACACAATAACAGTTCGAGTATCACTAAACTGTCGCCGTATCGCGGACCTGAATCTAATCGCATTTCGCTCGATGCTCAGAGGAGGAAGTGGATCAGACCTACCAAGTTCTGAAGCGGGCCAACGAAATTGGGAAGCCGGGCGGCGGCGGGGAAGCGCGCGGGGGCCCAGTAGTGCGCGTGTCGGCCCCGGAGGAGACGCCGCCCGCGCGCTCGCCGGCGCGGCCCACCACTGGCCTGGCCGTGGCGCCGCAGCCCGTCTCCTCTAGCTCAGGTCTGGCGCCGCACCCGAGCTCGCTCGCTTCTCCGCTCGAGTCGCGCCGTAGGCCGGCGGCCGTTCGCGTCGCGCCACGAGGCGCGGCGGCCGACCGGCAGCTTCACTCAAATTCACTCGTTTTCAGTAGTGTCGAGTTGTTTTTTGCACGCATTGTATAGTCGCGGGCGCAGGGCGGGGGCGGGGTGCGGTCGGTACTGACGCTGCTTGTCGGTAGGCGGGGCGACGCGGCCCGACGGCGGGGTGCGGCGGAAGCTGTTCGCCGGCGTCAAGAGTTTGTCCATGTGGGGCTCGCGGTCGCGCCGCGGCTCGCCGCAGCACCGGTCCATTTCCCTGCCAGAAAGTACGCGCCCACGGCTGCCGTAGCGCAAGGCTCTCTCAGTCTCACAGCTTTGTTTGTCCCGTCTTCTGGGTTACGGTGCCACGTTTACGTTGTGTGTTCAGTATTTTATGTTCATTATTTTTTATTTCGCGATTGCAGTGTTAGATTAGAAATAGGACTAAACAATAGTCGAAGCTCGGCAAGCACCTTAGATGCTTTATCCCGTCCCTGCAGGGTTCATCTACCTTTCCTGAACAGGCATTATTTTATTGACGAACATGGCCCAATGACATACTCGACCCGAACATTTTCCTTTGTTTTCCTACCATTTTGTTTTTATTTATGTTACTATATTATTTATGTTATGTGTTGCTTTTATTTATTTTGTTTTGTCCGCGCGTTATTTACAGAGACGGAGGTGACGACCACGCGCCCTTTCGGACAGCCCCTATGTTTAGTTAACGAAAACGGCGATCCACCGCCTTCAATTCTCAAGTCCACAGCGAGCGTCCGCAAGAAATGATTCGTGACATAGCAACCCCAAGGGATCGAGACAATGATCATAATTATCGCCTCGTAGGCAAGAGCACTGACTCAGCGCGGCAGTTTGGCATGTCCTCTATAACCGCTTCTCGGATGTCTTTGTTTCAAATACCCCGAAGCGCCCCGCGTACTGTGATATATATAATTATATTGTTACTGTTACAATAAACGTCAAAAATAAGCTTTCTTTTCTCTGATTATCCTCGAGCATTCTCTTTTACTCTTGATTCGGAGTCGTCTGTACATTATCTGCGAGTGCGTTTTGATGTAAGTGGTGCATGGCTTAAGGCGGCGAGCCGATGTGTGCATGCGTTTTAACATCGGCAGTACACACTTGACACAAAGCCTCTCTTCTCTTACTGCACTCACGACCTGTTATTTTCCTTTCATGATTCAAACTCCACTTCTATCGTTTCACGATGTATCAAGCTCACGTTAACCCGTAACTAACACGCCGAGCCAACGTCACAGAACACGCAACTCTGTACGGACCCCACCTAACCGCTAATTGACTGAGGTTTCGTTTGGTTTCGCTTTCTTTAGGATTTACCCAGCGTTAGATTTTAGATTTGCGCAGGGCATCACCCGCAAAAGGAATAAGTAGAATTAGTATTGAAATAATTATAGACTGGCTCCTGTTTACTTGTCCACACAGGTTCAATGAAGAACTCCAAGAGTGCCCAAATGTTGAGGCAAGCAGACCGCACCAGTCCCTTACCTGGTACCGATATTGACATCGTATATAAGCGAATCCCTGTAGATTACTTCCACGTTGTTGGTTACGACATACGTTGCATCGATGAGCATTTTGACAACAAACCTCATTCATGATGCCACTTCTGTTACTATCTGAAAGCTGCTGATGACAAGCTGTATCTGATAATAGATTAATGAGCCAGTAGTTGTCACTCAAGTTGAAGCGTCACAACCAAGGAGTAGCTTTCACTATAGTAGTCTACTTACTACTGTTTGTAGCTGACAGGTTTTTTACTATCGTCTTACTTTTTGCATCTATTCTTCTCTTATTCTAACTTTACTTTTGTTCGCACCGCTTACGCACTTTGAATTATTAGATTGGTTTTATTTTATATTACTATAGTTTGCCTGTATTCTCGTTCTGATTGCATTGTTAACATACATATAACTAAGACCTTATTCGCAGTCTCCACCAAGTTTCTTTGTTTAAATTGCAATCTTGCCATCTAAAGCGGAGAGCGATTCACAAGTGCATGAAGTTTAAAGTTGAAGATTGTGAATAAGACAGTCTTAGTAATATCAACATACTGTATAAAGTCATTAAAATTCAGTAAACTTGAATACTTGCCCCACAAAAGAAAATTTGTTATCGTTTCCCCAATTAAGCTAAACTTACATACAATACCATATTTACAAGTAATTGAAGCCCTTTGTCCTTTCATTACAAAATTCATGAACATTACATACAATTAGACAAAACGTTGTTTACAACTGAAATCATAACAAATGGTGTGGGTGAGTACTAGGCTGTAAGCTCATACTGCATCAATTTTATAGCGCCGCATTCTCCGAGACGACAAAAGTTGAACCTTAGGATGAAGAGTTTGTCGCTGGATTCGCCGGAGTGTGGCGAGCTGAGGCGGAGACCTGCGCGCGACCAGACCGCACAGAGCAGCCGCGTGCTATGTACGACCTGACAGTAATACAATCGCCTGGGTCCAAATAACCTCCCGCTTCTATTTATCGCTTCTCTGGAGTCGTCCACTTCATCTCTCTCAACTGTCACTACTAGACAAACCATTTAATTTGTGATTTTTTTAAAGATAGCCAAACATAACGAGGAATGAGTTGTTTTGCACTTTCTGTATGATCATTGCTCCACATAATTTTAACGAGCTGGAGAAATAAATCCAGATTATTATGTCTTAACAATAAGGACAGATGGTTAGATTAATTGGACGTCTCCATTGCGCAAAGAGCTCCGTTTTGAAGCCATCCTACGGACTCGCTATACAACCTCAGTGACGAAAGAGGTCTATAATTTGGCTGATTTTTTTGGTTCTTTGGACTCCGGTAGGTACTTGATGTCAAGCTGTGTTGTAAGCACAAGCAATGTTCACCTCCAATGTCTATCCCTCCAGCTTAGCTTGTGTGTGTTAGTACGTTGGTAGGTTATTTACTACCCACTGGTTATTTATTCTGTCTAGAAATTCTTGCAGTATTCGACGTCGTTCTGAATCGAAAAAAGAACTGCTGTCTGTGGTTTTTTCGCCTCGTACGCCTTTCTGTTATTCTGCTACGACGTGAACAGAATTCTCAAGTAATATTGGCATTTAAACATCGATTTTCATAACCGAAATTTAATTCATGTATTGTCAGGAAAAATCACCTCAATATTAAATCAATTTGTCATTAAAATTCTGTACACTCACTGCCAAACTATTAGATTTCTTCCACGATCAAACCGTAAGTAATGTCTTTAGCATGCCTCTTATGATTTTGTTTTTATTTTTTCTAGGTAATTGCAGAGCAGTTTGCATGAGGCATGGCTTTAATAGAATAAATAACTACTCGATTCATAGTTATACACGTTCATGTATGTTATTATTTTATTTGGAATTATTGCTAAACAAAAAACAACGTGTGTAACAGTAAAGCGAAAAATGCACAGAAAAATAAAATAATAGAGCTTTTTATGAAGTATCCAATAACAACCGAATGGTACCTAGTGTGGTCAAAGATAATAGATAACATAATACCCTGTATAAAGATCGCATATTCATTAGTAGTCTTATCGATTTACTGATACAACATTGTTTTTCAGCGTTATTTAATAGATAAGTAGCCTTAATCTAATAAGTCACTCGAGTATTTATGACCCTTGTAACATTGTGACAAATTCTGCACGTTAACATGTGTATCTATCGACCTATCTATGAATAACTCTTATTATACTTTACTGGGTTTTTAATTAATATTATCTCGCCACGTAACCAGCTACCGCAAGGCAAGTGATCACCACTGAAGATTATTCTTGTTATAATGTTGTCGTGCGCAATGCAAATTGTCTAACCCGATTTAAATTCGAAGACAATATAATTTTGCAAGGGCTACCCTTTATAACTAAAGATTCCCGTGAAATGGACCAAAGAACCCTTTTGAATACGAAACGTTAGAATGTGACAGCATTTCTTTTAATCCTAAGGAATCGATAAGAAAATAGGTCCCAGTTATAAATGGATGTCCTTAGTTCAATGGGATTCGCTGACACTAACGCTATTTGTCAAAGGCATTGGCCAACTGTGAAAAATGATTATATTTAAATTGGTAAATTAGATCCCAACTCGTCGCCAAGCCGACATAAAACTTTTCCTTTAGCAAAGGCTTGAATAAAATGAAACCCAAATAATATTAACAGTCAGTTACGCTTTTATATAACAACCTAATCGGGAGATGATTGATATAAAGCCGACAAAAGTAATTAAAAGATGATTAATAATGATTATATTCTAAAAACTTGGATTCACAGTCGGCTAACGTCAACGTCCTTAGGTGTGCTAACAAGCCTAGCTGCGTATATACAAACTATATCAGTACTTGACTGTACAGCACCATCGTCGCCGGTGCACAGCCGGAGGATGCTGACTGCGCGCATGGGTCGCATGAGCAGTGTGGAACTGCCTGATGAGCCGGATAAGAGCCTGTCTTCTAATAGTGCCAGCCCGTGCCCGTCGCCGGTCAAACAGATGAGCGTAAGTATTTTTTTATTGCTATGGAATATTTACGAGAATTTTGTTGACAGGACTTTGGTATATAAGTTGGCTCAGATATGTCCAAGATTAATTCAATTCAAGATTGTGAAACAATTGAATCGCTATCAAGTAATTAGTAGGCGGCACCGTAGAATTAAGCTACCTACTTCTCCAGGTACTAACGAAGGGTTATTATTTCAGGATTCCTTTATGTTTGTGCGATTATAAAACCTTATGAAAATTACAACCCTTGACTATCTATTAGTGTCTTCTGTCGTTTCTCTTTTGAACCGGGTACAAAATAAAGCCTGGAGTATTTATCTACCCAATCCTTTACATTTCCTTAGAACTGTCACACGTGGCATTCCTTCCTAGCCACACCTCAGTTAGCTACGGGTACGGAATCGATTATATGTTGGGCTAGCAACCGGGCACAATGCATAAGAGCGCAAACAAATGCCCTGAGTGCCTGAGCTTTTGTTTTGTAATTACTGTACGTAGCTGCGAACGAGAGAAAACGTGTGCTCAAATGGTAATGAATAAACATAAAAAAAAAAACAAATGAATTATTGTACCTACTACCTACCTATGTAGGCATGATGTACACACATAGGCTCTACCTACCAGATAAAATAACAGCAACTTATTAAGAAATAGTAAAACAGGCTGTATCTTCCAAAACACCATATCAGTAAAAACAACAAAGTGCTACATAAATAAAGAAGATAGCAGTTTTATTACGATCTAAAGCTGTAAAACTCCTGAATTAGACGAGAAGGACAATTTTTATGTCGACATGTATGGAAAATCGAACAGTGAGTACCTAGAAAGAGATTTATCTCACGGTTTTTATACGTCTCGGGTCATCGTACTGCCTAAAGAATGCGTCTAAGACAATGCTAAAACGCTCGCGCGGATTCCAAAGTACATTTTTTCGATCCACTAGCTGTAGCGTAATATATGCTAACTGTTCATGAATTTACTGCGAGAAAACCGCTTGGATTTTATGTAAAGAAAATCTTCTATTCCATGCAAGTAGTTGTGTCCACAATTCTCGCATTGCACACATTCTTTGAATATGTAGTAGACAAACATAGTGTAATTTGAAAGTAAATATGAAAAGTGGAGTTGTAATTGCAGAGCATAGAGACGGATTTATTTATGGAGACCTTGAAAGTCTCGTACATATTTTATGAAGACATATTCTACTCGATCTACGTTCTAGCTTAGGGTAAAAAATCACACGTTCTATTCAAGTTAACTTTTATAACTTACGCTTTTCTTGACTTGCAAGGAACCTTTAGTGTTTTTAATAAAGGACTTTATAATTATACCTGTGCAAGATTATAAGCATAACATTTAAAAAAAAAACATAATTGTTTTCTTTGTGTAAGTTTGTTTTTTAAGAGAGGAAATTGCAAATGAAAATTACCTTAATCTCCTACTCCTAAGGTTATTTATAAACGTTACGAAAAGTTAAATACCTAATGATTAGCGACTGTTTAACTAAACATTTTTTGACCTTTAAACGTCTCTTAACTTTAAGCAACGTTTATAGATAAAAGGGCTAATGTCCTACCTTAGTTCATTAATTTAACGCTCAAAACTAACCATCAACTAACTTGATGAAAACGTGTTCATTAACTGAACCAAGTTTCCACTAACTCAATCACTGTTTTTCCCCAGAAGCACCAGCGCCTACTACCAACAAACCTGTACGTGGTGCTATACAACTTCAAGTCACGTCACGCGGACGAACTTGACCTTAAAGCTGGCTACAAGGTCACCGTAATTGATACCTCGGACCCTGATTGGTGGAAGGGCAAGTGTCTTGGCAAGATTGGGTACTTCCCTTCCAAGTACTGCACCAAACTGCAAGCTGGGGAGAGGGCACTGCAAGTCACGCATAATCTTCAGGTAACTAGGATTTATTGCTGAAATATGAAAAACAGAACATAATAAGCCAACAATGTTCCCCTGTGAGAGGGCCAGACCGAGTTGATGGATGTCACATATCTTAAATTTTTAGGTTCAAGGACACACCGAAAATATTATGAACACAAGAATGTTCCTTATATTCATTCTAATAAGGATATCCCTTAAGTCTAAAACTAAAACTTAGCACTTACAAATATTTGAAGGCCATCAAAATATTCAAGAACCTTTCAGAGATCGGACAAACATAAAGGCACGCATAAAACTAACTTTCCTTTCAATACTTACATATGTACTTACGATAGTTTCGAGTGTATACGTCCCTACTATCTATACATAGGTATTTAGTCCTTAGACATATAGAGTACTTAAGGATCTGATATGTAATACGTGTATAAACTTCAAAGTACAAAATCAAGACGCATTGCAACTTTGACTAAAAATGCCTTTAATTCTCATTAAAGACAGGAAGAGAGTATCCTTTCCTTAGCCAAGAAACAACCACAAAATTCAATTTAATTCAAGTAAAAATTTATTCAATTCAACACCTATTGTATTGTATTCTGTATTTGTGGTGAGCGGAAGTCCGAGCGATGGAAACTCAAGGTTATTGTTGGTGCATTGTTGGCAGCCTACAGTTATGTAACATTCTTGACAGCTGCAGTGAATAAATAATGCTACTTCGACTAGCTAACGGACAAGTCCGAAGTTATATCAATGGGGATAAAAACTGCCACTTACTCACTTCAGATGTCGCTACTACGAGCGTCTAAGAATTTGACAGTTAGCTGTCACTATCCATAAATGTTTGCAAACAAGTGACTTCTTTACAATCAATTCAGCCTATCGCAGTCCACTGCTGGACATAGGCCTCTCCCAGGCTGCGCCACAACACCCTGTGCTCCGCTTCCCTCATCCAGTTCGTCCCAGCAACCTTCTTAAGGTCATCCGTCCATCTAGCTGGGGGGCGTCCCACACTAAGTTTGCCAATACGCGGTCTCCACTCCAGGACTCATCTGATCCACCGGCCATCGGTCCTTCGACAAACATGGCCAGCCCACTGCCACTTCAGTTTGTTTACTCTGCAAGCTATTTCGGTAACTCCGGTTCTTTTCCGGAAAATATCATTCCTGATTTCATCCTTCAAAGAGACTCCGAGCATAACTCGCTCCATAGCGCGCTGAACGACCTTGAATTTGTGGACCAGCCCGACCGTCAGTGTTCACGTTTCGGCGCCATATGTCATGACGCGGAGGACGCACTGGACTTATTTTACGCATAATTAATTAATATGCCCCGTTGCGCAACTGTTGACTCCAAAAATACGGGGACCCATGTATTTGCCAAATATGTTAAAATACGAAAACTGTGGGAGAAAGCTCTCCAAAAAAAAATTGGATACCCGAAATATTTCGTCGAGACTATGCGCTATCCTTTTTAAACCTGAAAACTTATAAGGGAGAAATTCGTAAACAGGTGATGCTCCCAAGAGAACTAAGCCTGTTTTCATTACCTACAGGCACTTGTAGTGTGGTTTTATACAAATTATATTAAAGGTGTGTGTGTGTGTTTATATTATTACATTAGATCGATGCTAGAACTAATATCTAGTCTAAATCTAGTTTTTCAGTCAAGACGATCATCCTCGAGTTGCTTTTCAACTCCAATCAGGTTATTCCTGACGTACGCCTCCAGTCCAAATACATAAAGTAACCACTAAATTTTAAAATGTTCATATTTTATTTACTTTGCCACTACGGCTGCTTTTTCATCAGACTAGCTAACGAAAAGTGACGTGACGTTTGGATATCCAGTTTTTGTTTAATTTGTGATCGACACAAAAGCAAACATACACAAAACAATGGAGGCTTGTAGACGGTGAACAGTGCTGCCACCTGACGAGCTTTCAGTTTTTAAGCCCGTCAAAAACGTTATAAAATAAGAAAAATAACCCTGTCTTTGCTTTCGTGGTGTCGGGTAATGAAAAGCAGTCGTTTTGTTTTTGGCACATTACCAATATGCACTGGGATTAACCATCCGTATTCGGTGCAGTACATTAATACTGCCCATATTATCCAAAGTACTTATTGAAATTAATAGTAAATTACAGTAAGACATTTTGATACTGCAGGCCAAAGTGTAATGCCAAGAAATTTTAAAAAGTGGTAAATTTTTTAAAACAATTTTTTACTATTTACTTAAAGACGGGGGAGACGGGACGAGATCAACATTTGGTTCACAACGTTTTTTGACAAAATACTATGATGCCCGTCATTTTGAAGTCCGATGGGCATAATCGCACCCGGTTGTTAAAATTCCCAAACGTGTCGAATGCCACGTGTTGGCGTCATTTGTTGCCACTACTAAATAATTTCCGTTAACAATATTTAATCATTATCATCTTAATAGCCTTAATAGTAGTTACATAACTTATCCTTAGCAGCTGGACATTGCTCTTGCACGTTAACTCCGTCTCCCTGCAAAGGTCGTCGCTCCATCTACCCTGACTTTCTCCGTCTTACCCTACGTTTGTCGGCTTGCAGTCTTCACTCAAAAACACACATATTAATCCGCAGGTATCAGACGGCGAATGCGGCATGATGCTGCTCCGGGATCAGATCGTGATCCAAGTGGGAGAGGAGGTCGACGGCATGATGTTAATCCGCTCCGGCGACAACCGCCAGGCCGTTTGTCCGGTGAAGTTTCTACAGGAAGTGTGACGCTTCAAGCTGCCGAATTTCGATTTTATGAGAGTAAGTTTAGAAATTATTGTTGATACTACTGCTCCCTTGCTACTTTTGCTACTGAAATATACACTTAAAGGAGAAACATACATTAAGGTACAATAGCACAAAGGTACTGCGTATTGCATTAGAAGTTTCTTTCAGCAGACCTGCGACGGGAGCAATATAAGACAATAATCCTAAAATATTTTAATAAGATTAATTTAGATAATGAAATTAATTGCCATTATATGTAAATTACAATTATAGTAACATGCAGAAGTATTTAAAAAAAGGCGAAGAGTTCATTGGGCATCAAAAAATTAATTCGCAGTGCTGTCAACAGGAAAAGTGTCTAAAAGGATGGCAGTTGCCACTTTGAATGGCCAAAGCTGATTCTTTGACGCGTCTTTACTAAACTTAACTTGAAAAAAAATGTACCTTACCATGACACGGTACGTCTTTCATTGACTTGAATGTGCCCTGGCGGCTGAGAGTATGTCATGCTCACTCAAATGTCTCGCTGATGGTGGCACATGTGTTGGATCATTTAGCTCCCTTCAAAATGGTTGAGCTGAATGGTGCTAATCCGTGCGTCATGTTCGTGAACGGGCGCCGTCAGTGGGGACTGGTCATCTCTTTGCTGCCATATGGCTTATTTTAATTTAATTTAATATTTGGATTGTTTTAGGCTATTCATTACGGACGCTTTTAACGTTCTGCATCGTTCTCACATGCATAATTTTTAACATGAATGATGTAACTAATACTTTGTAACCATATTTTGATTTAAAAGAGTGTCCATGGAGTTTCTTGCCCGTTCTTCTCCATAGGTACCTACTATGCTTTGGAATGGGCTACTAGCTTCATTTCTCTGACTGACCGACCCCTTGACAATTCAAAAGTGCCTGTAATTGGTTTAATTGAAATAAATACTTTGAGTTTGAGTTTGAGTTTTGACACCGCTACTCGGGTATATTTAGTAACACACGTTTAAAATAAATAATTACTAAATTATACCCTTTTTCAATTGAATAACTTGCTTGAAAAATGGCGGGATTGGTGCATAGTGCGAGTAATTAGGGTGGGGAAGATCAGGTGGCGGGTCTAAGTTGGTTTACAAGCAATAATAATAAGACGTAGTCGATGGGGCCCCGCGATTATGATACTCAAACTTGGGTATATTTTGTAGTTAGAAATTTCGAAAGCCTTATGCTAATTATACCCGAGCAAAACCGCATGGGGAGTTTCCACATTAGTACATTTAGTAAAAACGCTTCCTTGACCTAAAAATAGGGCAGGCCAATTTAGAAATCAATTATTTAAAAAAAAATTCACCTGTAACTGTAGCACAGCTGGAGAAAATGCCTTATACAAAGAATTAAAGAGATTCCCGTAACAATAACTTCAATTTAAGTCAGTCACATGACAAACTTAGGAATTGGAAAGAGTATTAGGAAGAAGAATCCATAGCAGATTTTACAATATTAGGTTACAAGTTATGATTATAAAACTTTTTTTTATAATTAAGTATATGTCGTTCTTTTTCATTAGAGAATATTTTTTGTAAATGTCTTTCAGTAATTCACTCTACAAGAAACCTCTTGAAGATTGAATAATTATTAACTCCATATAAAAACTGATACCGTTTAGTTGCTCTTGAAGGCATCCCCACCATACTTAGGATATAAGCTAATGAAAACATACTTTAGCGACAAGTGGCAATTACAAATGTGTAGGTAATTAAAATACCGATATAACAATATCTAAAGCCTTGATACGTAATTACTTGATAGGTACTTGTGTTACTGACGAGGTACCTACAGCTACAAAGCTTACCTGTAATATCATTCACGTGCTTCACACCAATCACGACTAACTTAATTGGATTAAGTTTAGACTTAGGACGTATGTGCGAGCCAAATCGATACACCTTGGCTATGTTAAATGGTGTAGCCGTGGTTATAACTTCGATGATAGTTTAGTTAGATTGTTATAATGTTTAAAACTACATATTTTATGCATTACGTTTATCTGACTCAATCAGTATTAACATAATTTTAATAAACTCTTCCAGAAACGCGGCTCCCTATCTGATCAAACGATACCAATACGTTCTATACCGAAAACAATCCGAAGCGCTCCAGTGACGCCATGCGACAGCGAAACGTCTACGTGGTCGGATCGGAATCGTAGCAAGACCGGCTACGACTTACCTTCGGGGTCAGGATACGCTACGAGTTACGGCGACTACGAGAAGCCTAGCTACAGCTACGAAAAATCGGGCTACGAAGCTAGCTACGAAGCTTCAACTTCTACGGCGTCGGGGTCGCAACCAAAAGACAATTATGAATCGGGGGCATATGCAAAAAGTTACGATTCGTCGTACGATAAGGCGGGATACAGTGGCTCGGACTATAGGACTTACGAAGGGTCTACAGGGTACGACAAGGGGGATGCGAGTGAGGGGTTCAAGCACAGTTATGAGTCTGAGGGCGTGTGGTGGTGGCGCCGGCCGCTGGGCGTGCGGCGCGCGTCGTGCCGGCGCTGCGGCGCGTCGTCGGCCACGCGGCCGCTGCGCATGACGCCGTGCGCCGGCGCCGCCGCCGCGCCCGAGCCCGAGCCGCGCGCGCGCCGCGCCTTGTCGCGCGACCGACCATTGCTTTTCGTTAAGCAACTGTTTTTGTAATTTTTATATATATTTCGCAAAAATATAATGTGTGTCCTTTCGTTTTTCTTTTCTGTAGACTTTGTTTTTATAATTTATATTTACTTCGGCTGCAAAATTGCCTTTGAATGTTTACTATATAGTATTTGTCATTTTGATAATTAAGTACTTGACTTATCTTTATTTAAACGTGTAAATGTTTGTTTTTAGCTAATTGGGTTAAGGCAATAATGACTAGGTATAAAAACACGGCCTACGGTGACATATTATTACTTTTGGTGATTTTCATAATCTCCCAATTTACATGATTTTATAATATTATATAATTATATATTATACACATTATAATAGGTCCATTTACGAAAATTACTTGGCTACATATCATTTTTCGAACAATGTGATTAAAACTTAAATTAATTTAATTGGAATATAAATATGTACTATTGTATAAAATAAGACTTATGTATAAAAAAATTAAGCGTGATCTACAAACGGAAAATACTTTGCTGATTAATATGTTGTGTAAATTAAATTCAAAATGTTCCCATTGCTTAAAGCTGAAGAGAAGAAAATAGACACGGAGTAAGAGAAAATAGTAATAAGAGAATATTGGTAGGTAGTGAAGAGATAGTGAAATAAATTAGTGTATCAAAGTAAAGATTAGAACCGCACGTTGTTTAAGTTAAATATATCATTAGTTAATTGCAGAAATGTTTAGTTTAGACTAGCCTTACATCGTAGTTTGAAGTAGGCGATGGCATTGTTAATAAGATTAACTTATGTGAAGTGGGATAATACCCAGTCGTTGGTTAGTACATACGTCATATAACGGTTGCACATAGACTATTCTCTATCGTCATCGTTCCGTCTCAGGGCAATGCCCTAATCCTTCCACTAAGCAATTATAACTAGCTTGATATGAGATGACCGCCGCGATATTGCTCCGCCTTTTATAGCGGGATTCATGCAATTTTCTGCTTGTCTTATTGAATCCAACAACAGAAGCCCAATTCTCATATTGCTCCTCAGATTCCAAGTTACTAAAAACTCTTATTATTAGTATTTTTATTCGTAACCAATATGTAGGTATAGCTAATAGTCCTACCCAATCAACACATTCGTTTTGATTCAGCTTCGTTCAACGAAAATTTTGATACAACGCCTTACTTTCAAAGTTACCTGCCATCTCCATGGTTGCCATGCCTTGGGAATGTAACTCTTAAATGTCTTATAAATGTTGTTATCAATCAATCGATCACTTAACACCGTAAATTAGCCGATATCAAAGTGGCCTTCGATTCCCTTGAAGAGTAAAGATTGCTAGATACCTACCCGCTGATTTCTGAAGAACCAGCACTTCCATACCCAAATTACTTATTAATAAAATTAAATATCAACAATAACCATAATAATTCTAAATATAGGTAGTATCAGAATAATATCAAATTCGTAGAAGAAATAAATTAATAAATATAAGCTAGTTGAGACGTGTCGTCCACTTGATGGCGCTTCATTTCGAATTAGTTTAATTAGTGTAACGACAGATAGTTTTATGTATTTATTAAAATACACTGCTGCGTTCAGATAAAAACTTAATGAAAATATACATCAATAGTTTGCAACTAAGCCTCTACATCTTATATTATTTTTAATTAATTAACTATTACGGTTACTCAGGTATTTTAACTCGACTAATTTCGAGCTCAAACACAGCTTTGTTCGAAGTCGAAATCAGTCGTATAAACTCGATTAAAGACGTGAGTAAAACGGTGAACGTTAGTTACCTAATACTATATGTATATTTAATTTATATATTAATATATTCAATGATAAGCCAACTAAATATAAAATATATATGCATTATACATTTATATTTATATATATATTTGGTGTCACTAATTCTGCCTTTTATCTTAGTTAGAGTCCCATTACTCGGGCATCTTAGATTATTTGCAATAGTTTAAGTAACCTCTCACAGTACGAACAACTAAATTAATGTGACAGCCAATTAGTTTATAATCAAGTGACGTTTTTATCACTTTGACATAATTATATGTAATTAGATATGATTTATTTATTCATTAATTGTCTTAGCAGTCTTATAGCTTGTCGTATCATGAGAAACTAATATCAGTGTACCTAATCATATATTTATGTATCATAAATTTTTGTTTTTTGCAAGTATCCATTATTGTCAAGTTAGTCTTAGAGTAATTAAAATAGGACTTAATGATATTTAGAAACGCATTAAAGTGTTGACTATTCATTTATTTTTTCACATTTAGATCCAAAAGAAATTATAAACTTACATATTTATGAAAACTATTTTTCATAACCTGACATTATAGAGTTTTCCTATACTTCTTATATTTCCCATTTAAATATTATATTTACAATATTCTCTATTCCTAATTTCTTGATAAAAGAGTAACTATTTATTTCACAGATTTCCAAAGTTTATCATGAATTTATCCTAAATTCAAAAATCGATAACTTTATTAATGTTAACGCATTATTTTAGTTAACACGTTAAGCCGTCCCCTGAAGTTTTAAGAATATATACGTATATGAATATATAAAATATATACATGATACCAAATTATGATAAGAGGCACATAACATAGATAGCTTAGTACGTAAAACGTAACGTAGGGGTGAACGTTGAGAGTATTATCAAATTTACTGATTTAGTGGCGATTCATACGAGCTGCTAGGAATACATACTAGATTGAAAGTAGATCTCAAACGATGGCACATCCACACTGCACTGATTTACACCCAACACGACAAGATGGCGCGTTCTTCCGTTCTAGTTGACATCTTATAAGTCTTGTATGTTTTTAGTCGCCACAACAGTAACTATTAAAGAATAGTTTTTGCTAGACACGGAAGCCGATAGCAATTACTTGAGAACAATTTAGTGGTAGTTCGACCTTGTTGAAATCATTGGTAAAAGGTAAATTAACCTTGTGAAGGGGCTTTAGTCAGAAATGTTGGCTCTAGAGAAATTTTAAGTTAAGTTTTGCATATTTTATTGTGAGCATTTTTCAGAGATATGTATTTATTATTTTAGCCTTAGATAAAATGAGTCAGGTTCCTTGCAAATATTCTGCATATAATGCTCTAGTCTTATTTATATTTTTGCTTAGTAAAAAAAGCTTTATAAAAGTTTATTTATTGAAAAAAAACTTAGATGTATTGTGATCAATGCATGGACCTGAAATCTGTGACGGAATAGAAATAAAACTAACCTACGGAAAAGGTTAAAAATGAAAATATTTCCTGAAACTGACACGATAGTCTATTAGTACCTACCTAAATAGTTTCCAGTTATACCTACCGTAAAGGCGGGTTACTTTAGCTATTTTTTTCAAATAATTTACGAATTTGATCTGTAGTTTGTATTGGTATTTTCTTGTTAGTGTTCTTATATGTTATAAAAAAGCTCAAGGATGTAATCAACAAGATGCGTAGTGTATTTTATAAATAGGATAAGCGTTAAATGGTTTTTTTTTTAATTAAAGTTTGGGTCAAAGTTGTTCTAAGAAAAGGGTTACTTTAACCCCATGAACTTTATCGGTGAAAAATCGCACTTGCAGCTATCAGTGGCGAAAGAAACTATCAAGGGCGGTAATATTGAATATCCAGGAGAGGTTTATTGTAAGAAAAAAGTTCGAAATAAATTAAAACACGATTTAAAATCAACATTATATATTTCAAAAAGATTTACAGTAAGAAAATATCACGTAACGATCTTAGATAAATTCGGTAACATTCGCAAACATATTTTACTTTTCAGTTTTATGAAATTATAATTTCAGTCTTATGTAGGTATGCGTATGAGAATCAACGGATCTAAGTACAGACGCCAGCACATCAAGCTACTACAATCTGTCAAATTTCTTTAATAGATTTTCAACTTTATCATTAAAGCATTACGGTTCAAGGTTGATTGGGAAAATTTGACAGTTTCGGGTAGCTTAACCCGCTGGCGTCTGTACCACAATCTAATCTAATTGAAAAATATTTTCTTATCACTCGTTCATTTCTGGAACAGAGAAAGAACCCTTTTTTTCAAATTTAGTAAGTCCAATCTTACACACTACATATGTTCCCAACTATAATGCTGTTCATCTTTAATCTTGAGCCACCGCCAGTACGTCTTACCTCTTTTCATGCATGTTTTGTAGGTTTACCTGATTTGTTAGGGTGCTTCCAGGTTAAATTGTTTTTCAAAGTGCTGCGAGGAATGTTAATCAAATCTGCAGCCGCTCTTTGTGTGGGCACTTTTGATTGGATTGCATCCAGACATTTTGTTTAAATCTGTCTGGGTGTAATCAACATATCGACGACTGCCAGTCTGTACACGGACGGCATCAGGAATGTCGCTCTGTATTTAGTTCTGTAACAAATTGATCAAAAATGTAAAGTTCTCCACTAATAAACTTCGCAGGGTTACTTTGGCCCGCGGGTCCAAAGTTACCCGAAAAGGCGGTCAATGTATACCGATTTTCTAGATCTGTAATTTAAGTCCCAAAACATAAGTAAATCGTCTTTAAAAAACAATTGCTATACTCCTACAGACATGCCTACGAAAATAAATAACACTCCAATTGGAAAACTTACCAAAATTTAGCTGTACACATCAAAGTTTGCAGCAGAAAAATACGCCGGTGTTACTGTCAAAACTTCAAATGGCGCGAACATGTAGCGACGTGCACTCGAATCCGTAAAACAGTTCCGCAAGTACGCGTTTATATCGCCGTCTGTTAGTTACCGAAGGAACTACGATGTTTGGTTGTGTGGTCGCGACACGGCAGGCACTTCAAACATTTTCTCGATTTGGGCCAAAGTTATGCCCTAGAGTCAAAGTAACCCGCCTCTACGGTACCTAATTAAAAAATAAAATTGAGATCTCTTATAAAAAAATATAAAAATTAATCAAGATGAATGATGCATACAAAATGGATTCCATATTCTAAATGTCGTATTTATTTCCATATTATTGTATGCATTATCCACCATTACTTATCTACTTACCATTTTTGTGCTACACTTACTGGCATTACTTACTACCAACTTACATACTGACGTATGAAACATCTGCCATGAAAAACTGCTGATCGAACTTCAATCTCGTTTTTCTTGCCTTAGACCACCATCATTTCAGCCGTAAGACTTCCGATACTGAACGTTGGCCTCCTCCAAGCATCGCCACTTCGACCGATTTTGTGTTTCTTGCATCCAGCGGATTCCTACGGTCTTCACCAGGTCATCAGTCCACCTTGTGGTAAGACTTCCAACGTTGTCTTTCGGTTCGCGGTCGCCACTCCAGAACCTTTCTGCCCCCCATCGGCCATCTTTCTGCGAGCATGTGCCCTGCCCATTGCCACTTAAATTTGGCAATACTTGGGGTATGTGGGTTACTTTGGTACGTCGGTTACCTTAGATAAATATATCTACTTTCTTTATTTATTTTAACTTCATGTGCAGTAGTGGCGGACTTAATGCCACAAAGCATTCTCTACCAGTCAACCTATACAACAATAAGTTATTTTATATTAGTATTGAACCTACTGTTTCAATCGTTCGTGATTTCCAAGACACTTCTGTAATCACTTAATAACATCGGGTGACTAAGTAAATAATGTTTGCATTTAAATGTCAGTAAGTGTGGCATTAACTTAACCGTTGTAGTGTTAAGAAACAGCCTGTATACTTTATCTTAATTTGATAAGAAAAGAAAAAAATCTAACTGTATGTAGTAATATTGTTATATATTTATATACCTCCGCCTTCCTCTCATATTTCCATTCTTTCCTACATAGCTAACTGCTCTATAATTCTATTGTCGTCTTATTTTTTCTTACCAAAATGACAGAGACAGGTATACATTTAATCTGTTGCAAAGCTAACTTTGCCTGTCACAATATCAACTATCCAAAGATGTATACATACTTCTAACAGTTTTCTTGTTTAGTTGATTATAAAAATTTCAGATGGGAGTCCTTTATAATCCACTATCCAAAAATTCTGTGACCTAGCAGTAAATAATAAACGTAGAGGTATATTTTACAGTTTCAAGATTAATTATTTACCTTATAGACTTATATACGAAAGTTTATCTAGTATCCGTATAGACTCATGTTGTAGGTGTAGCACCGCGCTACGAAGTGTAACTACAAATATCCCTTAGTCTAGTTAGGTGTTCGTGCTAAATGTTCTAAGATATCAACCACTTAGATGGTGTTCCACCTTAAACTTACATGTTATACCTTTATCCATATAAATATTCGTTATAAGTATAATAAAAAAAAAAACATTTACGAAAAACGGAACCAAATTATTAAATATTATGTACTAGCATAGGCCCTAGATACCTGCAAAACGAATCCCAAGTGAGATGTTTGTATTATAATTAAATGAATATTTTAGTAATATACAAATGATGATATATTACATTAAATTATTATTGATGTCTCGGTCTGTCTCTAACTATGAAGTATAACAACTACTAACAAAATCGTGATTTCATGCTCGTTTGGTGCATTTTTTGTGAGTAGAGCATTAAGTATGAGGAACTATTAAGCTTGGCTTTTTTTCTAAAGGAAATCAAACCTTATTTACTACCTATGAGATAAGTAGCGACTACGAACTACTTTCTTGAATCTTCCACTGAATATTTACCCTCTATATTTACCTTATAAACTCTATTTACTTAATCCAAATAAAAGAAGTTTTTGAAATTATATTGATAAGATTGTATTCAATTGTTTCAAATAAATTAATAATACCTAAATATTCCCTAAAATACCTAATTATATAATTATAATATTCTAATTTAATCCCAATGCAATTTAAGTGTGAAGACTGAAAAATCAAATTGTTGTAAAGTTTTTGGACGGAGTAATTATACTTGTAGTTAGAAATGGCCACACTTAAATGTTAATCGTGAACACGAATTATCCAATGAGCTATTATTGTATCTAAGTAACACCGACTTAGGTTTAGCTGACATGCAGTACAGCGATCTCGCACACGGCATACTTTTTGTAGGTCCTACAATCGGCCAGATTTTTATTTTGTAGGACGTTTGCGTTGATACGAGTACCTACATTCGATCTCTACTGTTTCATTAAAACTCCTACAAAAAGTCGCCCACCGATTGTATGCCGTCTGCGAATGCTCTTATGTGACTTATCATTTAGTTTAGGCAAAGAATTAATCGTAAAGAGAATGATTGTTTAGAAAAGTAATTGTCGCTTTTTTCTGTTGACGATGCGTTAATTTAATTCCGAGATTTATTGAGAATGTTGTGTTAGAAATAAAGATTGTGTCTTGAAACTGGAGTTTAACTTGAACCTTTCTATAAAGTAAGTATATTCTATAAAGTAAGTTGTTGCTGAAACAGAAACACTCAGCTTCGTATGAAGAACGCCAGCGTATTTGAAATCCCTTTGGGGTCCCGCCAAAGAATACAAAGTTAACCCCCTCCCCTCCCGCCTACCGAAAAACTATTTACCGAACAACGAGCAAGGTTGTTCTGAATTTATAACAAGTAACACTCCGCAAAATGATTTCGCCCTAAATACTTATGCTCGCTCTAATTGTAAACATCCCAATAATCTAATTACACAATGTCATCTAGTGTCAGGAATTCCAATAAACAAATGACTGCATATGCCTCAAGTGGTCGATAGATGGCGGTAGCTGTACCTACTGTAAACGTTTCAAAGTAGGAATGCGTCGCGTTTACAACACATTCTAGTGATGAGAGATACAAAGAGACCCGTCGACAGATGCACAGCTGTTTATCAGCGGGCAATAGATCAGTAGATAAATTAAAATAAGCTTGCATAAAAGCACTTTTATGCAGTAGTTAGACGGATAGTTCTCTCTTTTTTGGTTGCCTACCATACTAATAAGAAATGTAATTTTCTTACGTCATGGTCGAGAAATTCCATAATCTTAAATTATAAATTCCAACGAAAGTATCGAACCGAAACAGTGTGTTATGCTACATGCGCAGGCCGGCATGGCGGCAAGTCGCTGCCGACCCTACTCCTCGCCTCCACGCCATGTGTCGATAACCCTGCAGCAGACGCGGCTTACCAACATCACGCCTGCGCCGGTGACGTCTCTCAGAGGCGGCACTAAACTGGACGCATTCCAATGTATTCGCGAACGCGCCGCGACACTTTCTTATTCTATCTAAGATCCCAACAAACTCTGTCATAAAGACTTATTGACACATAACAAAAGAATACCGTTACTAAACGTTTTTTGTCACCTATAAAGCAATGTTATATAATAAACCTGGGGGATATAAAGTCTGTGCCGCTCCAGTGTGCCGCCTCTCGGCGGTTTAACATTCTTTCACATAGATGGCAGCAGTGAAAATATTTGACATTCCTTGGATTCCAATCGCAGTGGGCTCGGCTCAAATGTCAAACGCGACTATTTCGTCAACAGAGTCGTGGCGCGATAGTTGGATTTTATGAAATAACAACAAATACTTCTACACAGTGCGTTTGACGGACAATGGATAATAAACGATAGAAGTCAGTATATTTTTTTGCGTCGCAGAGGTAACCAGCGTGTCGTGTTAATCTGACGAATGTATACAGAGTTTGTTGCGATTTCGATACTTACCTATTGATTTTTGTTCTTCGCCGGTTTTGTAACATTGTCATGAAGGTTTCAGTGGTTTAGAACGCTATCAACTTTACAAACTTTAACGTTACGTCGTGCTCATTGATTAAAATTATAAATATTGTGTGAAACAACATTTCCCTTGGTCTCATTGAAGAACATCGTGGGAACAACATACATTGTGTAAGTACCCACTGTTTATTTTGTTATTTTTGTAGTGTTAGAATTAAAAATTAAGTGGAAATCATTTGTGCGTAGCAATAACGTAGATAGTTTTAGCAGCTGTTAAATAATATTTTAACTTGTTTATGTTATGTACGAGTAGGCAGTGTTCACAGGATATTTGAAACGAAGTTATGTAGGTACCTATGGCAACCTCAATACTTAATTAAACCTGAATACTGCCTACTTTGTAAACAAATAAAATGTAGATAACAATTTGACTAGCTATATTATTATGTATATTAGTGCTTATGCGACTAAACGGCAGTGATATGCGTACATTGGTTATCATACAACATGATCCACCATCATCTAAGTGCCTACTTAACGCTGCTATGCTATAAGTAATGTAATGACTAGTTACCTACCGGTTTAATTTGCGAGCGCGCCATGCAAAAAATTTCGCCGCTATACGGAGCGAAGGCAACAAGGTATTCAGCGAAGCTACATGGCATGGAATCTCGCGAACATAATAGTGTGGAATGCGACCGTACGCGGCGTACAAACGCTCTATTCCCACACAAGCGCATGTAGCGGCCGCACTCCGTGATAAGAGCACGATAAACGTCGCCCGATTAGCCAATGTTGACGGTGACCCCGTACGGATTCCGTCAATTGTATTAGAACTACATCACCAAGCAGACTCGACGCTAGACTTTTCAAATTACTCTCGAATTTATCATAGTGTTCGTGAATCGTTACGGCTAAATGTGACTGTATACATATCAAATCAATTTCCCTCACAGACTACGTGACGAGTCAGTCAAATATTTACATTGGCGATTGCCTGGAACTGAGCACACAAAGAATTTGATATCCAGGAAAACATTAATTTAAAAAGATAACTGTACATGTAACTCATTTAGCAGTTTCTTAGTTCTGTTATCCTAATTAGACAGAAGAGACTGCAAGACAAATTAACATAGTTAACGTAATTGAATACCTACTTAGAATCGCTAACGGTATTTTTACGCGTAATGATTCCAAACTAGAAGCAGCAGCGTTACTTTTTGGGAGCGTCGACAATTTACGAGGGGGGCCCGGCAACCCTACAATAGTAACATCTGCCGGTATCCCGGCCCTAAGCCACGTGCGCTCGAACACAGCAGGGGTAGCGACCGTCGTAAAAGAATACGCCTCACCCCAAATGCGGGCCAACCGACAAAAGAATACTTAAAACCGTCAATACATAACCCTAACCCCTAGTCTTAAGGCATAGTTTCAAAAGTTTTACGTTAAAACTGAAATAGATTATTATTTTTAGCATTTGGAATGTCAAGGTTCGACCACCATGTGGTTTACGTTTGGATACTGGCAGGTGATAACAGTTTAGGTTGTATTAATTGGTATTGCTTCTCACATTGTTGTTGCTTTCAGACACTACGTGTAATTCATGAAGTGTTTGTCTTCACACATAGTCAAAATCCAATGTCTTTTTTGTTCTCGTCACATTCGAATAAATTTGCAGTAGAATAGAATAATTTACTGTAGTATAAACAAGTATAAACAACACAATATACATGTATTTCTTTAATGTTCTATTTATTTAAATGTTGTCTGTAATTGTTTCTGTCTAGCAGCAGTTATTATTTGTTATTTATTTACTATAAAAGGTTGTGTATTCTTGATAATAAGTCTCCGCAGATGTTGAACAGCTGCTGTACCTAGTAAATGTAAACACAGCCATCTTTAGTTATTTATTGGTACCACAGTCTGATCATTGTTATTAGAACCACTAATCATTCTAGCTATAGTAAAAAAATATCTAATATGATCGTCCTGCCCTTATACCAATTTATTTGGGAGCAGCGCAGCATGTCTTCTTCATATTTCAGTAGCTAGTAAGGGAGGATTCCCTTACTAGCCATACCATCTTCGATACAATCCATCCATCATCTCCTTGGTCTTCTATTCTTCTTAAAGCCTAATTCATCCTAATAATCAATATTCTTTGTACATTTTTACATTTTACCGAAATGCAAATTTGGTTTTCCCTGAATTGAACCTGAATTTTATGCAAACGCTTTCTGTCAATTCTTCAAATTCATTTTTTTTTTTCACCACAAAGTCGTCATGGGAATTGTAATGACTACTAAGCATTCCTTGAATTTGTGTTTTTACTTTCATATATTACAAATTGTAATGTATCCACTTATCCAGTTCTGATTCACTTAATGCAAGTAATGCTTCAAGAATTCAAGCTCGGGATTAACGTTTTTACCGAGAAAATTATGTCCAAGTAACTTTTTAATGGAATTTACGTGTCAAATTCCATTACAACTTCCATGTTCCGTTGAATGGGTTCGTGACCATCTGACTATGTGTCGAATGATCTATTCGACGTGTGTATACCGACATACCAGCACTGACCGTACTCGTGACTCCGCCTCCGGCCAGAAAAATTCTATTGTGGTTAATGTACCAAATTCCTCATCATTAACGTAGTCATCGCATCACTCGTCATTCCAATGTTTTGTTTACCCTTCCCTTCTTCCACACCTCTGTACCTTATTCGACAATAACAGCACGCTACGTTAATTTTAAATGTAATGTCATTATTTTCACATTCCAGAAATCTAACCTCCATTTAGATTCGTTAGTGGCATTTGTTTATGAATTATATACAGTACTCGCTACTCAGGGAATGCGCGTCTTCGCTTCATTTGCTTTATTATGTCTTTAGTATCATTAATTACAGTAGGTTTACTGCTTTTTATTATTTTGCTACTGACTGTCAGGTATTCAGTTAATTAACCAATGACATTGTTATCTATTTGTTTTGGTTGGCATGACCGCCACAGAAATATGTTGCTTGGTATGCAGATTTAACTATGCGAATCTCGTTTATTATTAACACAATATTTTGGTCTGTGTTGTCCAATAATACGCAATGTTCTTATGTTGGCAAAATTATAATTAAAATTATGAAGATAGTTTTGAAATCTGGTCCAAAATATGCGACTCATCAATCATTAAACTAATTAAGAAAGATTGAAGTCACACGCGGTCGTGAATACCTCGTTAATCATTAATATATGGTGCACCACTAGACAAAAAGACGTTATAAAAGGTGTAATTTAATTTTCTGGTAATTCCATTGTATTAAAATAGATAGTCTTTGCAATGAGCTTATGAAGTTCAAGCTCATTGGTGAAGAGGTGATTGAAGTAGATACCTACTACATGCTTATAAACTAGTAGGTAAGTAGCAAGTACTACACAAATCCATTAGGTTTATTACTGCGCATTAAATCAACTAATTAAACTGTTGTTTTATCTTCAGTTCTTCGGATGATTATTTACTAGTTTCTCGCTAACGCCACTTGAGTTTTCCTCGTTATCTGTCTGTAGTTATTGATTCTTAAACTTATGACGATGAGCACTCGGAATTGTAGTGTAATCAGTACTTCATTCAATTTTATAATTATATCACCTTAACTAGCTCATTATTAATTAACACTGTCGCGAATAACTGGAATTTTTGTGTGTTCAAGGCTAACAAATTCCTTTTTGTTGACTTCATAAGAATCTCAATCACTCATCACCATGTCATCATCGTCCTCCTACATTGATTCCAATTTATAGCCATCAGCTCCAGTTGTCACCCCCTTTCTAGCCATATCAACGTTTACACTTTGTTCTTTCTCTACTCGACGATATTACGTCCACATTCACACTGACCACATGTATGCTCATTTATAACCCGTGCAAAAAACCAGTGGTTGCAAGTTAATTAAAGATGTAATGCTAATATTTTGGCGAAGCGTTAGTGTCTGATCTGCGATACAGTGGTCCATTGGCTTCGTTCCCGGCGCGGTCGCGGTATGCGGCCGATTGCCACGTTTCACAACTCTTTGTTTGATCATCTGATTCCTCCCTCTTATTTACGTGGTGTTCGTACGACTCGGCGCACGTCTGTCCACCGTCTAGCCGTTTACGTGCCGTGAGGAATTTCCGCCGCTTTGGTATTCGCATGCCTTTATGACTTTTAGTCTGCGATATTTAATTCCAAGCCAAACAGCTTTGCGCTGCCAGACATGAATTCCTTCAAATATTTAGACTAAATGAATGATATTGACATCTCGTTTCCGAACCAAAATATCTGTGATGATATTGTATTGCCATTTATTATGATAACGTTTAATTTTCATGTAAGCTGTCAGAAAATTGTCATGGTTTCAATCTTTGACATAGCTATGACTTGATCTACCATCTCATTTTCTTTTTGTATACTCCAATTCTATGTTATGTAAAGAAGACACGTGCTATAACTGTGTTATTTATTGTATCAGGTAAACATGGAGAAGGTGGAATCAGCACTGGACGTGCTGTCGCGCGCTGCGACGATGGTGCAGCCGTGCCCCGCGTACCCTGCCAGCGATTCAGACAGCTTCGGTAAATATTTATAATCAACATTTTTATTTGTGCTTGAGTTCCGAAGGGACATTATTACCTTGGATTTCATAATTTGAGTTTTAAGACATACGAGTTTTCAACTACCGAACTCTAAAAAACGAAGACGAACGAACTATAGGAATGCGAAGCGGGTGATTTACACTAACGATGACGATACATCTCTACAAACGAACGAAAATAGTGGTCACTTAATAAAAAGCAAGCAAAACAAATATGATAAAAGTTGATAAAGCGTCCGCTGAATATCGACTACCTATACGCGAGATGGCACGCGGCCTTGTAGGCGGGTCGCATTCCAGATTCCACCTGACATTGTTTAATAGACATCCAACGAGACCGTCGCGTGCTAGTCGCAAAGGAATCTATAGCTCCTCACATATTGTATTCATTTATTTTTAGAAACTTGTACAGTTCAACTGGCCGTTTTGACTGCATCTCGGTTTTTGCTCTGCAACATCCATTTTAATAATCATCATTGCTTTCCGTGGTCTGTGTCGTTCAACTCAACCGAATAGCAAACAATTCGACTTTTTGTCGGAACTGTTGCTTCAAGCGGATTCGGACCGACAATCGTTTCACAAAGGATACTATTGTTTATCTACTTGTACTGGTTTCGCGATGAAAGGCTTCATTGACGATTAAACCTCGCTTCCTCGCCGATGACCGTCTGAATATGACGGTCACGCCGACCATTTTTTTCTTGGTTACACGCACTCGAGCGTTACATCCGGGTTAAATGTGGATAAATTCGGATTTCGCATACATTGACCGTAATTATTATGAAGTCGTGAACGATTAACCATTAATAAGCCTTTCTCTCTAAGAATAACTTAACAATGGAGTTAAACCCCGATGAGAAAGCAGAGCTTTCTGAGAGCCACCGCGAGAATCTACCTCGGCGACGTGAAACGCGTCCCGCGCGAATTTCGCCGACCCACAATCCGGCAGCCCATCCGGCTTGCCTTGAATCCCTCTGACGAATATCCGGATACCGATACCGACATTACACGGGTTTTTAGAACGATACTGGACATCCTTAGGACCTAATTGCAACCTATATCCTCCGTAATAGCGCTCCAGCCATTAATCTGCGGGCAATTTAATAGAATGGGTACTCTGAAAATAAATAAAACGTATAATTATTAAACACAGGCATTTACGTAGTATTCTTTACTTTATCATGTAGACAATTAGTCTGAGGAATTTCACAGATAAAAAATGTGTAATTTTAATTCCACTTAACGATGCAGATTTGATACGCGTACCTATCTAATCAAAATACGGTCACGCAATTTAAGTGATGTGTTCTTGTTTATTGAGTGTTTACAAACAATGGTCGGATCGCGGATAATTATGCAACGCGATGACAGCGGCGCGGGCGCACGCGGCTTGGCGCTCACTTTCGTTGGTCTGCGTGCGCAGGCGACGAGCACGGCGCGTGCGTGCCCCGGCCACCACCAGCACCACTCGCACCAGAGAAAGCGTTCAGGAATTTGGTCGGACCATGCTCTCTACCGACCAACAAATTGGCACGGCTCATGTTTTAGGGCTGCCTCGTAAGCAACGACCACGCTGCGCCCGCGCTACTCTTATGTAAAGCGCAGCTTACAAAAAAGTAGATAAGTGCCTACTGTTTTACAAGAGTAGCGAAAGTTTGAATGTAGGCCCAAAGCATATAAAGCCGTAAGAGGCCTAAAAGAATTAGCCAACAATTGAGTTATCTTGGCCACACCACAACACTTCAAGTTTACCTAGCTCAGTATTCAAATGATTACATAATGGGTTACGCCCGATACTTGCTTAAAAGTACGAATATTTTACAACTTGAAAATCTAGGTGGTTATCAATTTATCATATCAATCGCACATTACTTTGTGTATGTAGTTTTACAGCTCTCTAGAAATGCAATACCTGGCATTCTATCACATGTATCGAATTGAAATAGGTTTTATTGCGAAAGATATTGGGGTGAATGTGGCATGAACGAGTATATCCGGAACGCAGAGGCGGCGTGTTACGGTTTCGAAAAGAATGCTGAATGTAGGTTGCGTTGCGGACTACAGTTACGAGCATTCTTAGGACGGTATGCAATCACTGATCACTATTGTTGTAAGTACAAATATTATTTTCGGACATCGTAAATTAAAATTTTACATAGTTGTTTACGTCCGCCCGATAGTAATGCGGACTTGCGAATTGCGGACAACAAAACAATAAATAACGATGATTAGTATCTGCGTAATGTTCTATGATACCTCATACCGATACCCAATTAAAATATGAAAGCTTTTATAGTTAATAAATTCCAACAGTTAGTGGGTGGAAAAAATGTGAATGCGTGTTACAGTGACACCTGAGGCGGGTGGACACGGCACGCGCTGAAGGAATCCCGATACCAATGAAGTCATCATGTACAGTAGAATTTCTAATGGCAACGGATTCCATTTCGTTGGCAGCGAAGCGAGAGTGCAGCTATTCCAGCTATTCGGGCCGTCTCGCATATTGTTACAATGATCTAATAGAGGCTGCTAACTAGACGCCAATGATATTTCTACAATCTTTTTGGTATTATTATCACATAATTCGGCTCGTTAAAGCAAGTTTACATGTATATGAAAGGAATATTTCGAAAATATCATACACAAAATAGCTGTACGCTGAACTGACCCGTTTGTGTGACATTGAACGCGAATTGATATTTTATGACGCTTTGGTTGGAGACACTTTATTGTAATATTCATTCGTGAATCGTGATGGACGTCAACAAAGGACGACTACAGAGATTTATAAACGAATAAAATAACTATTGACATGGAAAACACTTCCAAATCTTTTAACCCTTATTAGTAAACTGTCCGTTACTTCGGGTGGAGAAAAATAAAGGTCCCTTATTAAACATATCATCAGTTATGCATGTCTTGTATGTATTAACGAATTTAAGAGCTGCATTGAGCGTGATGCCCATTACCGATTCGTTCCGCGATTCCTGCGACATGACTTGATCCTCGCATCGACTCGTACTTATTAATAAGTAAGGAATGTTAATAGCCTTCGGAGGCGTTTGATTTTTCACTTGACCTCTCTTAGAGTCATGTTATCGTGTCTTCGAATACTTGAATGTTTACGCCATAAGGAATGCACAGTTTGTGCTCGTTGTAGATAATAAAATTCTCAATAAACAGTAAGTAGATAGACACTAAACATGCATGGATTCCAGACAACGCCCGTGGCCGCGGTGATGCAACGTGCAATGTCGTGACGCGGGATCTACGTCATTTTTTACACTAAATAGTAATTTTTACGTGCCATGGGCGATAATAAATCGTAGAAAGTTCTTTAGAATGATTAATCCAGTGAGTTTGCCCGATTATGTGCGACGTGTATGAATTGAGACGTTTTTCTCCGCTTCATTAGGCATTATGATTATATGTTTTTTTATCCGAATTCCATTCGTATGCGTGGTTGGACGTTGTATGAAACATTAGGCCAACATTTGAATCCACATAAGGGATCTCCATATAGTTGCGATTGAATTGATCCAAGCATGTCAGGGCTACCACGTACCGATACACGAATGTACGTGGTGCTATGTTATGTTATGTAATAATAAGTTCGCCGCATACATAGCGGGGTTGGGAGACTACCTGCCCGACTGGACTCGATTGCTTCTCGAAACGAAACAAAATATTTTGCAACTTTGTTATGTTTAGGGCTGTCTGCTCTCAATATTATTGTCTGTGGCCTATCTTCAGTTAAGAGTCAAATAAAATAAATATTTAGCATTTAATTAAGTATCTACTTTACTTACTTCTTCATCCAAAAAACAAATTCGATACAATAATAATAAATATTTTTCGAACCATTAATTA
This sequence comes from Apamea monoglypha, assembly GCA_911387795.2. Lineage (NCBI taxonomy): Eukaryota > Metazoa > Arthropoda > Insecta > Lepidoptera > Noctuidae > Apamea > Apamea monoglypha. Next base: position 12,573,773 of record OU426918.1, read on the forward strand.
CGTCCATTATCATTTCCTGTTTTTGTAGGTTTGCTAGATAACAGAGTCATACCTACAAAATAAACAATACGACATGGAGTTTTTCATACGTACATACAGGATAATTAGGTAACATTGCATCGTATTTTGTTGATTCACCCAAATTTCAACAGAACTTCAAACTACTTTTGTTCACAGTTTAATTTTAACGACCACTGAATATTGTGTTAGCATTATATTGCTGAATCTCTTGAATATTTACCTAACTTTGTTTGAAGAAACTTCGCGTTCTGTACGTGAAAGCCTCGGGAAAGACTTCTACCGTCAAATCAATAACGCACGTATATGAACTTTTATAAATATAGAACTACATACTCATAATCTGGAACGTTTTAATATGAATAACATGTTTTCCGAAACTTTCAAGTTATAATAAACACATGACGATTCTTATCTAATAAGATTTAAACGAAATAACTCAGAAATCACGTTTCTCTGTTTAAGCTAGGATTATTCCATTTTGATCGAAGGCTTTGCTTTGTTGGATTATTTCTGGCAAGTAATAAAACTATTGTGGTAGCCATAAAAATAATACCTAAGCCATCGATCAAATTTTCTCGACGACTTTAGCCTCTACCCACATACAAGGCTTGTCAGGTCTTTCAGTAGGAGGTGGAAACATAACCTCCATAGGTATTACCTAATTCGCTTCATAATTTCCACCGGGAGAAATGCTACCAACAATTTGACAAAAATATCAAGAGATTAGTTTGTCCCGGTTCCTACGTTTTCAGTAAAACTAACGTAAGGAAAGAGTTTTTCCTCTCTTAAATCACTGGCTTCCTCCGACTCGCGCGCAATTTTAAACGACTCCCATTTTCATAGAAAATCCATCGTAGTGAGTACCTAACTACTGCAAAACAACATCAAACAATGATTTGAACCGCGTAACAGTAATTGATGTGCAGTTAGTCGGCTTTTTTATACTCTGTCGCACAATTAGCAGAGTTGACGTTCCATTGTATTGTCAGTAAGTTGGTAATCATTATAGGTATGCGTGGCACTTTATACTTAGACACTGTGACTGATCGCTCAGGCTTCCATATAAAAAATACGATCTACCAGCCACCTTGGACGGCGACATTGTTAATTATGATAGAATTTTAATGTGGTTTAACCCTGATAAATGTGTCCCAAGTAGCTACTGAGAAGATTTAATAGAATCGTGTGTGAAACAAAGATGGTATGTGAACAAAATAAGCATCTCTTAAATCTTGACTAAATATTAGTTTAAATTCCATAGTTGAAATGAGGTTAATTAAATAATTAGGCAATTTCACGTGATCTGAATAAATAATGATGACCTTATGTTTAATCTCTGTTTAATTACGGATGTCATTAACTGGATTCCACTAAAATAAACAACAACAATCTAGGCCCATCGTCAGTGATTTATTCTTTTACATAACATTTGATCACTTACATACACCTCTGAACGCTTACACGTTTGACTTTCCGACGGATTTTTACCACTGAACGAGTATCTAACAATTCATTTGATTACTTTCCATATATGAAATCCATCTTTTAATGAATTATCCGCTCTTAAAACTTGATCTACTTCTTATTTTTTGAGCAGCAAAGACTAACAATCCATAGAGTCCCTTATCAATCAATCTGCCCTATTTTACAACTATGTTGGGGTCGGCTTCCAGTTTAACTGGATGTAGTTGAATACCAGTATTTTACATGGAGCCACTGCCAGAGAGAGAGGCAGATAGAGTTCCTTATATTCTCATTTAATTAAACCTAAAGTCCATACACTATCTATACATACATAATTACATGTACATCTCGGAAGGTCACGGGCGGAGTGTTCGTTACGCAACCAAGCACCGTCGACCATCCGTCATGCTCCGGCTGAAACCCCAGGGCGGCTACGTTAATTACTGACTAAATAGTACTTACACTACTCATGTTTTAATATTACATTACTGTTACTGAGCTAATCTGGAGTAATCTCGACTTAGGAATTAATCACAATGTTGGTTCGAGTAGGTTGCTGCTGATTATTTCTAAGCGTAGAAGTCTGTTCGTAGCCTTCTCTGCTAACTACTAACTTTAAGCGTAAACTATTGGGTGATTGGTAATTACTTTTTTGCTTGCACTGATCCTTCCTATATGCTGTCAAGGTTTGCCTTTCCATTGAAACTTTTATGTCTAGGTTGTTTGTTGCGTTTTCTGTTAACATTTTGCGAACAGAGGGACTAGGTAACGCCTTGTAATACCTATGGATCTTCTTTATTCACAATATTGTCACAAGCTTTGTTCGTTCACATACCTAGATATAGTCTTGGCGTGGTTCGTAGTTCTGTTCACTTCGTAAGGAAAACCTGACAGAGCGAATAAGTAAATTATTAACATTCAAGCATTCCTTTTGCATTGCGTCAAGCAGTAAGTTTTTATTCGGACTCAAGCAGTCAAGATATTCTTCCGTAGTAGATTTTCCATGATCTTATTAATATTTAACCTTTTGAACGCCATTGTCACATATACGTGACAAACGAAATCTTACCCTGAACGCCAACGTCACAAATAGATGACAAAATACACGTCGCACCATATTATGAAATAAACTATTTAATCATTACTTTTGTGTGTTTTTATTTATATAATTTAAAAGTTTAAGCTTCCGTCTATATTGTATTGCATGAAACTAATATAAATAAACCACCAATATCGAGAAATTTGTTGTTTTAAAAGTAGATGTTAAACGCGTATAAAAGGAGTCCCCCACACGCCGTAGTCCGCTATATGTGACAGCTAGTGTTGTGACATATGATTGTAAAATCAATAAAAACTTAAGAAGATGAATATGAAATTTTGGTCCAGAGTATATTATTTGTGTATAAGTTGGTATCAGGAGAAATAAAACGTATTTTTAAAACTACTTAGCCTTATACTACCGTGCCTCTAGCTACACAATCAAAAATAAAATATGCAAATGTCTAATATCGACACTTGTTAAACTCATCTCTTGCGCATCCCTAGCGCAAACCAATATTATCAGTCCCTTGTACGCCATAGTCATAAATGTATGACACAGCGGTGACGTCGTAAGCGCAGGCGATTAAGTTTAGTGAAGTGCTTTAATTTTTTTTTTGTATTTATTTATTATTAAAATATCGTGTGAGTTAGTTATAGTATAAACCGCGATCATGAGTGTAATGACTACCGAAAAACTTCTTCGAATATTAGAAGGAATTTGAGATGGCGAAGAGTTCTCGGAAGCGGAATCAATACAAGAAGATGATTTAGAGGTGAATTATTATTAGATTTTACTTATGATATGAATCAATCGTTGAAAATATTATCTGACCTTATTGTTCTTGTTTTTTTTTATATAACTCTTACGAATGAGTAAAATGTCGTACCTAGACCAGCGCACACTGTCTACATAGGTATTTATTTAGGTATGCATTAATAAAGGTAGTAATCATAGTATGCACCTAATATGTAAGCTAACCTAATTAAAAAATGATTAATTTTAAATATACTACTAAGACAGAACCAGTTAGTGTACTTATTATTATTCTACACACTTTACCGCTTTGGCTTAGACCGGAGTCGTGGCCAGGCCGATATGGCCGCTCCGAAGTATATAGGTACATAGATTGTCGTTTACAAACAGCGGACATAAAGTTTAGAACTATAATAACTTTTGCTTTCTGATAATAATTATAAGGAAAAATAAAAAGCTTTATAGAATTTTGTGATTTTAATTTTGAACCCAAAATAGATATTATTATTATTAGGTACTAAACTGATGTTCTTCCTAGTATATTATTAGGTACATTTTGTTAAAGATTTGTGATATTTTAAGACTGATTCGTAATAATAATTATTAGGTATATGTAACTGTTGATTTTTAAATTATTTCTGCGTATTTTTTACATGTAAAAAAAAACAATAATTAAAATACTGATTTCAATTTTTTTTTATTACTACATTAAAATCCTTGCGTATTTTAGATATGGATAGGTATTATATTAGAAAAGAATACTTATTAGAATCGATAACCAACGTGTACACTGCTACATCCCTAATTCGATGCGAGAATTTCATAAAATTGACTGGCAAGCAACGCCATTGTCACAATACCATGACAAGTCATGTTGAATAGTGTTGTAACCATATTGTAATAAATATATTTTTTTAGTTTTCTAATATCTGCTTTTTCATTGATAGTCTCTGTTAAATGCTGTGTAAAGATTACTATATTGGAATATAGTGGCAGGTTAAATAAAATTTCAGTGTCGTGAGTACGGTTTATTAGAAAATTAAAGACGAAAATAAAAACTCAGTTGAATATCGATATAAGTTTTGGAATCCCTATTTTTTATGAAGGTCATTTGACAGAAAAGTGGCCTGGCGTCAGGGGTACGGCGATACGTTTATACTCTGGCGTTCAAAAGGTTAATGGTGTTTTCTGTTGAAAAGTGCATGATTATTCATTAAATTCCTTTAAGTTATCATGTGCAAAAGAGGTTAATTTGCTTGCAATTCTTGGCTTAATAGCTTCCATATTGACTTGAAAAGTGGACGAGAACTGTTTGTAAAGTAATTTGATAGCAGCTGTACATTACAACAACCCGTTTTACTGCCATATGCATACAATAACGCTTATCAGTCGATGAGTAGAATGAGTACACGAAAACGGTTTCCCACTGTTTTTTTTTAGGTCCGATATCGATAGTGCCTCCATCTTTCTGAAACTATTCGAACTAAATGTTCCGAGGCATGTTTCAACTTGCCCCTACAGCCTGTTTACTCTACTTTTCGTGAAACTAGATGGCGCTTACCCGAAATGTTGTCTGGGTATTTTTAATACACGAGAGAGGGCGCTAGTCGTATCAAAGTAACATCATGCTATTGATTTTTTGTGTGTATTAGGGTTGGTTAGATAGAACCGCCTTATTACCTATGCAAGACTTGATTTATACAACGGTAATAACCTTTGTAAACTTATTCAGTGTGAAATAAAGGAAATATTTTCCCAGATGTCGGTGAGAAGACTCCATTTAACGTGAATCTATTACGTAGAGACTTAGGTAGCTAAGTGTCTACGTACTAGATTCACGTTCGCACGTTCGTCCCTTGATCTCATTGTTAGACAAGTTATAAGTTCTTGGCATTAAACAGCCTTAACTGATTCAAATCTGACTTCTCGCTTACATCTGAAAACGTGCACACATTAATTAACCACTTAAATAAAAACCCGCGAATTCTTTAAATGCAGCAATCCGAAACAAATGCAAACAGTCACGATTTGAATTCAATTAGAATTTAATATAAACGTAATAGGTTATCGAAATGCGTAATATGAACGCAACGTAAAAGAATGCAGCAGGTAATCGCAGAAATATGGCAGCGAATAATACCTACTTAATTGAAACCTTATGTCATTAAAGAAAATGAGTTAGCTAGACTCAATATAAAACTTAAAATTAGGTAAAATAGTTGCCTAATTTGTAGAGAAAATAATATAATTGCTTTTCTCGTATTTAGGTAAATAATGTACCTAAGTAGTCATAAAAATTATGGGTACTAGATGGGTAGGTACCTAGCGAAAGCCTAATCATAAAAATGATGAATAGCTATCGTAACTTTATGTTTTAAACGCATAAAGACCTTGGACATTACACTAACCAATAGACAATAATAAAACAGTTATGCTAATTACCTACAGCTTCAATTGATAGGGACGTAAAATAAATTTTAATTACGTCCACTTGAGCTGATAGGTATAGCTATAAAACTGCACCTATCGCCTGTCATAATAGTGCAACATTCAAGCCTGCATGTAATGGAATGCGGAATGATTGGTGGCGCTTCCCGTACTTTCGCTTCACACATCCGCCTTCCCAACTGTACCGGGCTTAACGTCGTTTGTTATGTAAACAAATCATTCGACACATCTTTAAAGCCGTCTTCAGACAATAAGCCGTGTTTTGTAAACAGTCTTTAGTATCATGTTATGTCAGCTATGGATAGACGAATCTGTTTTGACTAACCGAATTATTGGGCGCCTGTTTCATGAGCTCGTCACTAGCATTGTTATATTCTGATTTGTGTATTATAGATGAATTCAGGAATGCAAAACTATTGAATTATTTGGGAGTTATATCATCTTTATAGTCATAACAAATAAGGCAGTTAATTTCGTTGTGTTTACCTATGGTGGAAAGTACTTACTCAATTATTGATAGGATATTGGCAGTACCGTAAGGTGGGACGCCCTCAGGCTAGGTGGAGCGACGATCTTCGCAGGATGGCTGGTAGCAGCTGGATGAGAGTTGCCGAAAATCGAGTTAAATGGCGTGCAATAGGAGAGGCGTATGTCCAGCAGTGGACTGCTATTGGCTGATTATGATGATGATGATGATTGGCAGTATAGGCGCACGCCAAACGTGGAAATTCGTGAAAATTCAGCTGATATGTAGCAATTTCTAAAGTTTCCATAATCAACAATCGACTGCTCATAGCAGCAACTTTACTAAAAACTATGAAAACTCACTAAAGTTGCTGGAAAACACTTAAATGCTCATAATTATATGTACGTACATTATGTAGGTCCCTGAAAACATGGTTAAATTGAACGCGAACTGTTGAAATTACACAAATAGCTATAAAAATATTGCTTTGGAACAAATACACACGGTAAACACACAAACACAGCAACAGATAGAACAAACTAATTGATAGATAACACAGCTAAGTACATTGCATAGTAATTTGCCTGGAGGCACCATTACCATGGTTAGTGGTACTCTCAATTCACTAGTTTTGGGATGTACCTACAACCTTTTGTTTAGATATGTAAATGCTTTACATAACATAAATAATATTTTTCCTGGCTACCGGCTACCGAATCTTCGTGTTGTAAAATATGCCTCCGAGGTGCGCGCGCGCTTCCTCGATAAACCAAATCTCTAAATGCCTTTATGCATAATATAATATAACAAGTTGATGGTTCTGCCCCAAGACACGGACGCTGCTACCGGCTTCATGCAAACAAAAACGAGATTTTAAATAAAATTAAATAATTTAAAAGGAAGGCTTTCCGGCTTCTGTCGGTAGCGATTTGCTGCACGAAGTTTTTTGTTAGTTGCGTTCTAAATGAATGAATAAATATTCATTTCTATATATTTTTTATTTGATTTTATTGAGTAGATGCATGTCAGTTCTTTGCTGTAATCTAGAATTCAAATAATGCTGTAATGCAAAATCCCACTTTTTCATCCGGTTTTTTTTCCGGACAGAAATATTTGACAATTTTGATGCCATTAGAACGGCACTGAGGGGCAATTATTGTAATTTTAAGAACGTTCACAGACTGATCTCAGTCTCAATCTGTCAAAAATACCTCTAATTTACCTTTTATCCAACATTTTTGACAAGTTTTTGACATAGTAGTAGATTTTGAACGTTTTTGATTACGGGAATTGGTCTTCTGATCTATCGGAGAGAATCACTAAATCGAAACCTAACAACAAAATATCCGTAGCAGACTTGTAGAAGACAGCCAATTTTGAAACAACAGAATAATTAACATTTTTCTCATTTGTGACTGGCAAATTGTATATACATTTATATACACAAATTGCTAAGGCATGCGGAACTGACGCCTCTAACCAGTTAATTGTTATACATAAATGTACTTAGGGAAGCGCAAGCGCCAGCAACGCGGAATCACTGATGTTTTCATGTAATAGGTATGCGTGGTTACATGAATATGAATCCGATAGCAAATTATGCAAATGTCTCATACGTAGTCGAATATGTGGATTATTTTCGTAGCGGCTTATGAGTGGCATCTTGTTTATTTGGAATCATTCGCATTTTTTTAGCTGTCTACTTGATTTTCAACGTTCGAATGACTGACCTATAATATTTTGTGCTGTTGAGTAATATTGTTTGATGGATAAATTAAATTAGGTACCCACTCTTTGCTGTCCTTGGATGTTAAAAGTCTCTCCCAGCGGGACGCGGTTAGTTTCTATATAAGACCAATGCGTTAGGTAAACCTACCTAGGTTCTAGAGCTTCGTATAACAAGATGTCCCTCGTTGTCATAAAAATTAATTCACCTTTGACATGCGTAGCGATCGTAGCGGGTAACCCAAAGCCCGCAAATTTGACAAGCGCTCCAATCTGAGGTACAGCTCCCTTAGTAATTGAATTGCGGAGGTCAGGTAGCAGTCACTCGGTGCATGAACTTGTAGACTCGAAGCCTCGAAGGTGACCGCAGCATAGTTGCAAAAAGGCTCTATTCTAGACTACGTATACTGATCATGATTGAGATTCCTTCGGTTTCTTGGTTCTGTACTTAAAAAGTATGAGTTTCCCGAATTCAACAAGAGGCCACTTAGTAGGGAAGCCGACTTCAAATCCCCTCGGCAGGCATTAAATCATCTCGGCACAAAGTAAAGGTATTATTACGCGAACGTAGTCACTTAACCTTTGCTCTAAAGGGACCCCCGAATACTTCAAACGAATATTTATGTACGTGCAGAATTTTACGAACCCGCAGATGTACTCTGCCGTCTGCCTAGTCTGCGTACCCTCTCTTTTAAATGATCGATATGCGTGCAAATAAGCAGGGCCCTAAGCAGAGCATTATACCGCAGGAGAACGGATAGGCGCCCCGGGCGGCCGCACCGCGCATGCGCCCACCGAATTACACCTCCTCCCTACCAAAATATTATCCCGTTTATATTGAAAACAGCACGCAAATTGCTGATAATTTTAACTTAATATTTTATATCCGTTTTATCGTTGAAAAATGATTTGATGCGTTTCCGTTAGTCTTCGCTCCCTGTTAGCGCCCATTATGGTTATTACGGGATCAGATAGATCGTGACGTAATTTTATTCTTCAATTTTGCAAGGCTTGTGTGACTCTGTTACTAGTACTTGCTACTATAAAAATAGACATGAACGACTAGGTTGCTTTCATTGCTATTTATTTAGTGTCAAGGATCTTCACTGCGATATGTGGAAAGGCCACATAAAATGTTGACTAATTGGCAAAAAAAAAGAACAAGTCTGAGATAAGGAGATAGAATCAACAGTATTTTAACTACCAGGAATGTAAAACCATCTTGATTGTTTTCGTTAAGAAAATTTACTTCGAGCTCTACTATTTAGGCACTTGATAAACTTTATAATGCCATTACAAGAATGTCCGTTGACTATCCCAAATATATTTTTTGTATTTTCTAACATGATCACAACTTTATTTTGAAATACATAGTAACCAGCATCTCAATTGCGTAAACACACTATCAATCAGAATCTGAATAATTTTGAAGAATATTGCTAATCCATTGCTTCATGTTCGAAAAATGTATATCTGCTCACCAACGTAAATAACGTAATGAATGTTGTTGAACTGTCAAAATTAAAACCATCGATACTGTTAGTGTGTTACACAATTACCCCGCTGACCAGAAGAAGAACACGATGGTCTTCCATAAGACCTCCTGTAGAACAACTTCAGTAGGTACTCTCCAAATAGGTATCCCCTTTCGCGGATTTTTTTTCGACTTTTCTGTTTCACACTTTCCTTGTCATATTATTTTTATTTAACCAACTTTTACACGTCCGTTCCATCGATACTAGGCCAGCAGCGTGGCGAAGAAATCGAATCCCGAGCAACAATGACCGACAAATGATCCGCTTCACCGGAGCCAAGTCACAAATAAGCTGAATAAGAAAAAAAAAACATTTACGTGACAATTACACCTGCCCGATAGATGTTTATGTAGTATATGAAACTTGATTAGATCACGAAAAACTTTCTGTACTGCTTTGCTGGAGTAGTAGAAACTTTCTTACCGTTCCTGAGACTGTAAGCTTGAGGCTTTCAGTAAGAAAATATGTCACCAACTTATGAGCAAGAAGCTTTGCTGTGGGTTGTTGGAATAATTCTGTCTCATACATAGGAACAGTAGGCCGAGCGTGAGTGGAAACAAAAGCTATATACGTTGGTATTTTATTCCATTGAAACTCCGTAATACGCTAGCCCAGTTCGAGGTCAAAGCGTTACCACTGTTGAGCAACCCACACTAAAAAGTTACTGCTAGAATTCGGTTTCTGAAAATGGCGCTGGCTCAGCTTCTATCCAGGCGATGACATATTAAATTTTACTACATACCCAGTATGTTGCCAGATGGTCGGCGCTTTTGTCATTGTTCATTAGTTAATAAAATGTGAGATGGGTCAAGGTTTGTAACTCAATACCATATTCACATTTAATGTCTGAACCGCTTACAGAACTCCACAAAGTCGAATTTGTTTCAACTTCGGTTGACTTGAGTTCGTCGATTCTGTTTGAGGGCTTCCCTGCCATCAACTGGTTGACCATCATTAATTATTAAAAACATTATTCATGGGTGTTCCTAATTGTCATTCTTCATTTTTCGCCGCACTGGTAGTCTTCAGATTAGAGAACTTTGTTAATAGTCATATTAATATGTGCACGTTATCCCTATAGATAAATGGACGCTCTTTATAAAGACTAAAACTAAACCTATTAATTTTATCCAGCTAATCCATATAAGTTCGTAAAACTCATCAGCTGAGGTTAAACCTTGAGTAAACCTTTAGTTAATGAACTCGTTTATCTAACCTTACAGGCATAATATTGTCTTGCTGGATTTATTGATAACTTCACATAAATATTGTAAATAATACATAATCGTAGCTATAAATCTCTTATAAAATGATGATTTAGTCCTACATAAAATGACATACATTTTATGTAGGACTAAATCCGACTAAATCTAAGTAATTATCCTAGTTTTGTCGTAGAACGTATTACACACATAAGTTATTTAGAGAAAAAATAATAGTTTCTTTAATCATCGTCTCTAATAGCCGTGTTAATTCCCTTATTAATTTACCATTTCTATTCGGCGAAATCCTCAGACATAATTAAAGCACGGCGCCTAAGTCTACCTGTCGGTGTACCTTTGCCCGCCGCTCTATTAGACAATAAAAAAGTTAATGCCTATACGGGCCTGCAGAGATGCGGCAACTTCTCACAGTCCCCCACCCTCGCCCCTCCCCGCGCACCTCCAACAAAAATAAAACACAACCTTCCAAGGATACAACCACCGTAATTTTAAATTCAACATAACAACACCAAATTGGCAAGCAAAATTGAACACTGCCACTTAAGAAACAACGCTCAATTTCTTTGCTCAACCGTCAGCTTCTATACCATCTTAAAGTACACCCTAATCAAAACTTTAGCGTCTTAGGAATACAGTTCAATGTTGCAAGAAAGATAAGCAAATAAGGTTGTAGACGCAAAGGCAGGGAGAAGAGTAAAGGGGGTTCATTAATCCCCGCGCCCTGCGCACACGCACTTTCATGAATGGACCGAACAGGTTGATGTGTTTCAACTACAGGATGATTATTTTAAGTTCAGAAATTAATTAGAGGACATATTTTTGTATCTCACTTTATAAACTCGAAAAGATGATGGTGTGATGATGCGAGAGAACCAAGGATAATATTTGAATATTTGTTTATACGAATACATCACGTAGGCATATTTGGATGCATTTATTCGTACCGACTAACGGAGATAATAAGGTCACTGATCAAAATTACAAAACAATGTTTTGTGTGATATCGCGAAGTCTTCACTGACTTCCAAATTGTGTGATGTCATCAGTTCCTTTGTGTTCAGATAGTGGGCACAGATGACCGTATTTGCTCTCAATTCTTTCACCTTTGGCTCTGGTGACAATCGTCGTAGTGTTGTCAAAATCAATTGACGTCTTGGGTTTTTAATATTTTATGATTTCATCAAGTTTTTGTTTTTTAACTTTCTTCTAATTTGGTTTAGTCTTGCTATTCAAAAGCTCTCTTTTCTCAACTTTCCAAGTCTTAGTCCATAAAGTTTTATCTGTGAGTGGGCTCCGCCGTAATGTTGGCGTGTGTGCTATGTGGCCAAACTGGTCGTTCCACTAACATCCTGTGCATGGTAGGTTCGAAGGAAGCGCCGCAACGTCCGGCCGCGTGGATGTAGCGTGATGCTCTTTTTCCTTTTCGGTTTGTTTTTTGTTCATCTCATTTATTTATTCCAATGTAATCTCTTCCAGTTCATTTTTTATTCAGTCGGCCTTCAGTGTTACCTGTGCCGGGACGCCAAAGCCTTGTCTATATTATCGTCTTAGCACATTTGCTAAAGGAACATTTTGGGTGTTGTGTTTATTTCTTCTGCGAATATTAGTGGCATTTGTAACGGTTCTAGTTGTGATTTTGTGGACATGTGACTAGTGTCAGTTGATATCTAGTGCTGATATTGTGTGCTGTGATGATGGAACTACCGCACTATCTGTTTCTCTTGGCTCGGACTTCGCTGAGTAACTTGAATCTCCTCTCGATGGAACCTCCACAGTCGCCTAAGTTCAATGTGCCTCTTTGGCAGCCGTGGGTTGCTTCTCCACAGAAAGGTACCTAGCATTTATTTGTTTGCTTCTATTGTCTTGGGTCTCAATAAGAAATAGTTGTTTTGACAGGTTCATCTTCAGAGCTCTCCGTATGAGTTTCTTAGAGAGATTCAGTAATGCAACACTAGGTTCTAATACCAACATTAATCAGATATAATTTTCAATTTGCGAAATTTATTAGTAGCTTCTGTTACCTACAGAAGTATCAGGTTCAAATATAGTATCGGATTGTAATCTAGTGAGCAAAGGCCTGAAACCAAATACCAATTAACTTCGTAGAAGGAAAGCTATTACTTAACTAAGACCTGATATTGGACCTAATGGTCTGGCCTCGACGGCACCCAATTATTTTACTTTTAATTCCTAGGTTCCTCGTGTTTCTATAGTATTAGGGGTAAGATTTTCTCAGAAAATAAAGCATGGACACGATTTTTTGTGGCGGAACTTTTAAAAACATCAGAAGACGATCAACAAAAGTACTAATAACTGGAACTGTTAATTTTTTGTTTTCTTTTGATAAATTTGTTGTTTTTTCTTAAACACCTCATCGACTGAAACTTGAGCTCGTGGGTCAGAACTTAAATAGCCTAGCCTTCAAGAATTAAATCATAATCAACACCTCCGTTCAACTTTTCAAGATAGACCAGCTTTACTCATGGACTATTTATTTCCAGAAACCCCAAGTACTGCGTCCAGCGGGGAGTCCGAAGGCGACCGCACCCTGTCTCCGGAAACGCCGCGCGCGCAGCCCAAGGAGCTCACCGGCAAATGGCGCAGGGAGAGACGGAACACGCGCCTGCCTGATTATAGACCTAGGTAAACAATAATAAACAATAAGTATTGATATTTATGTTTGGTCATGAATTCGTGCTGACATTCGGAATTTGCGTGAAAATATATTCTTTCTTTTATTTGTCAGCTAAATGTTAATTCATTCAAAGTGTTACAATTGAAACTGATTTGCATAGTATATTTGGGAAAAAGCTGTCGTTTAATAGTATATCATTTCAATATTACAAAGCGCGAATATTTTAAGTTAAATTACTCATAATTCAGGAAGCTTGTTTCCGATCGTTTCTAAAATAACTAAGTAAATTAATTTCTAAAAACAGTAGCCGTTTCGGACGACATTCCAGACGAAAATAAAAATAAAACAGATTGCATCTTCCGATTTAATTTCCATAAATTAAATTTGTTTGCAGGGAGAACGGCAAGATGGCGCTTCGGTCGCAGTCGTTCAACGAGCGGCGCAGCGTGGCGTCTGTTGCGCGAGCGCAACCGCACAGCGACGGAGAACTGTCGGATGAGACCGACGAGGGACCCGCTAACTTAACTATTAATGGAAAACGTAAGAAATCTTTATGGTCATATTTACGATTATAGAGGGTTTGGATATGGTAGTATCTGAAGGAAACTGTCTGCTTTGGATAGGTCCAAAAATTTTAAAGATCGACAGATTGCAATCTGTTATTCAGCATTAATCAGCCCGAATCCGCTGCGCAAAACCTCAATTTAGAAAATCCTTAATTTGTTTACCGTAATGAAAAAACTAAATTGCTTGCAATCCAATCCCATTTCGGTCGTGTCCTTCACGACGATTGCGGATATCAAACAATGGTCCGGTTGCCGGCCGTGATAGTTTATTTAACGAAAAATAAATTTAATAGGAATTGCTTAGTAGGAAACAGTTTTGCTAGCTAAACAAGCAAGACGTTATTCAACAACCTTCATTGGATTTTCAAACAACTTTGGCAAAATGTGTAACTAAGCCAAGGACGCGATAGAGCTACGAGACGAAGCCAATATAAGACTCCTTAGCAAATCCGAATCCCTACAAATCCTAGCTAATGAAATTTACCGTCCTAATCTCTTCAAAAACGTGTATTAAGTATATCTAGCATTAGGCTAAGCATTGCCACGTTGCAATGCCGCTAGTCTCTTGGGTACATTACCAGTCGATAGCGATGTAGATGAATATTTCGACGCAATATTTTAGTTTTTTAATAGTTTTAGTTACCTAGTATAGGATATTATATTTTTATTTTAATAATTTATAGTTTATTTAGAATTAGATGTTTGTAAATATTATGTTAATATCTATTGACAAGAATTGCGCTTGCAAAAATATTATGTTGTTTCTTTAAGGAGTGATGTTTGCATTAGGTTTACTGTTCGTCTTTGATATCCAAAATCCGATATAAGGCGAGGAAATCAAATTACATGCGAATCCGGGCGGTTGGCAATCTCACATAAGTGTATTTCGTATAAGACCCCTTTGATATAGAACATGTACAAAGAACAGACCTTTATTTAATAGATAAATAGTCTTAAGTGCTTAGTTCATACTTTCTTTCAAGAATTACTTTATTGTGTTCTATTATGGATGCTAGTTGGGAGCTATTTTGATTGGCGTAGAAACTAAGATGGTGGAATCCCTTGAGGGTTGCTCAAGTTAGGATCAACAAAGTGAGATAGTTCTGACTAAGAATTATGTATTCCGACATAATTGGGCTTCGTAACATTGAACGTAGGTATTTTATAGTTATTACTTTATGTATTACTAGTAACGCCCCGCGGTTTCACCCGCATAAGTGTCGATCGCGTGGATCTGGGATAAAAAGTATCCTATGTGTTAATACTGGTTATAAACTATATGTGTGCCAAATTTCATCTAAATCTGTTCAATCCGTAGTTTTGGCGTGAAAGAGTAACAAACATCCATCCATCCATCCATTCATTCATCCTCACAAATTTACGCATTTATAATATTAGTAGGAAGTAGGATTTTTATAAATATCTTAGAATAAGGCTCGTAGGTACAAAGTATTTATGCTCGGTTCCTATAAAAAAAAAATGACTATAACAAGGTAGCCTTTTTCATTGCTAAACTGGGCATATAAATCGATTCGTAAGCTAATTTTACCTGTGATAGCTACTTCCATATGAGAGGGTCTACTATGCAAAGCTATGAGGTCTTTGCCGGTCCGTACATTATAGTTTCCCAAAACATTGTCGTGTTTATCAAAGGAATTGTGAATAAAAGATAAGTTTGAAATTGACGCATTTGGGCTCGTTGCTAATCACTCAGTTATTTATGGTATTTAGTGTTATTTCCGCTTGCCGTGAGTGGACATGATAAATTCATTGAATATATGCACGATGCATCTAATTATCGTGAATACGAATATAATTATATCCTACCGAGGGTAATTTGTTTTGGCATTTGTTTTGGCTGTGATGGAGACATTCCTTCCTTATTAAGGCGTTAACTATCAATAGACTTATCCAAGTCACTCTTCACTTTTCGAGTATCCTTTTTCGTAGTATCGATGAAGCTAACTAGCTTAACTGTAGCCGTCAATTTATATTTTATTATATTTAAAAATTACCAAAATGTTGTACCTATTTAATGGTACCCAAGATACAGGCTGTGCCTAGTTTTGGGCCAATGATACCTACATATTGTAATTTTGAATGTTAAAATAAACTTTTTTTTTTTTTTTATAAAGATATTTTATGAAATTGTCGAAGTGTAGACTTTGTTCAACAGAGTCCGTATACTGTTGCCGTTTACACCTAGAGTATCTCAATTTCTTGACAAATACTTCGTTGTCTTTCTCTATCTGTCTTTTGATGGCGCATATTTTTCCATCAATAGTTTTTAGTATTAAAGTTGTAAAACAGAGGTTGCAAACTGCTGTTGTTCGATAATTGTCGCAAGACCGCTAAAAAGGTAGTTACTAATGCTATTTACGAAGTACTAAATAGATGTCATGTTTGTTACAGGAGCGCCCCCAGAGTACCCGGGCGGTAAGCACGAGGCACCGATAGACATGCGCTTGCGATCCCGGCCGGCGCCTCCGCCCTATACTAGGCCCTCAGTCATCACCAAGAGCAATGACACGCCACCTGGTAAGGAACTTTAAAACTCAGTTATGAATTATATATAATTGAAGCCCCCCATAAGTACAACCAATCTTGTCCTAACTCCTCTCTATCATACCTATCATGCTATATTGTCTCATTTATCGAATGTTGTTAACAGTTTCAATTTTTCCTCAGGTTCAATGTCGATGTGCGACCCCGTCATCGACGAACATTTCCGGCGTTCACTGGGCGATGATTACATGAACTTATTTAAGAAAAACAATCCAGAAATTCCGCAGCCTGCGCCAAAACCCAACATGAAAGACCGCGCCAGCAGCCCCATACAGTTCAAAACTGAAGAGCTCCCGAAACCGGCGAAAATAATTGCTATGGAAGTCGACGACGCAAGTATGTCAGTAGATGATCACTTCGCAAAGGCTTTAGGTGACACCTGGAGGCAAATACAGACATCAAGGTTAAAAGATAACGAAAAAGTACAGCCAGCGAGCAAAGGCGGCGTCGACGACCACTTCAGTAAAGCCCTCGGCGAGACGTGGAAACAAATTCAATCGTCCAAACTGAACTTAGACACAGATAACGAGAAACCTAAAGATCAAACGACGAAAATTATTTCAAGGAGCGGAGTAGTAATATAATAACGGTTGTTAAGCCGCTGGGTGGTTCGGTTTACGGCCTTGTAAAATTTACGAGGCATTTTCATGATACTAACTGGAGTATCAATAAATTCCCACTTGTTTTACATAAAGAAAGCTATTATTTTGATAATGGGTACGGAGCGTGTGCCAGTTCTTATGATGCTTTTACACCTGGGTCTCACCTAAAGATTTATTCCACCATATTTTTGTTACACGGCATATTTGGAACATGGCTGCTAGCTTTTTGGCACTCGTCACTGTTTATCATAAAATGTTTTCAATATTTCAGATAACAAAATGTCAATAACACGTTATAACAGATAATATAAAATTGTTAGAAGCAATGTTAACAGTAGATAACAAAGTAACGCGCAGGTCGAAGGCACCTTTATGTTTAATGAAATCGAGATCCATGACAATTCTGTTACCTTAGGGTTTGGGTAATATTTTTGTATTGTTATTTAATTGTAAATGATATATTAATAGTCAATTAGTCACCAGTTACACAGTTATTACCTCAATATGAGCGCTTTTGCACAATTCACTAATAGGTTAAGTAATAATGTTGTAAATAATAGTCATTGCATGGTTGGGAGCGATTTTAAGTATGAATATTTATGAAAGGAGATATGTAGATATGTTTGACTAACTGTGTTTCATTTCAACATTAAATGTTCCTCGTGTAAATTGTGTGTATGTGCAAGTAAAACTTCGAATGTAACGAAATACCCATCGAAATTTTACGTCAGATGTTGTGTCGAAGTGTGAAATACTTTATTTCGAAATTTGATTAGAAACTGTATGAGTATGAGTTAAGTTTTAAGGAACACTGAAAAGTAATTTATAAAGCTTGCTGGGAAAAATGATAGAAACATTTTTTTACTGTCTTCAATATCGTCGCTTACATAGGTCGTCTTACAGCCTTCCAATATTAAACTTTACTATAAAATAAGTTTTAACAAATATCCCTATGCTCATTAAAGACTTTTTTAAGATTAACTTCATCCTCAAATAAAAGAAAAAGCTTTATGTTGGAGCAGTGTCCAAACGCGTGTGGCCATTCACTGGTAATTAAATCTTTATTGTAGGTAATAGAGTTCTAATTAATGTGATTATTATTTTTCTCACCAAGCTTCTTTTATTTTAATATATCGAGGGGCAGCTGGCTGTCCCCTCGTGTCCTACGACTTAGTTATATAAATATACTTCGGTTTGATGTATGTAAATAACGTTTTCCTATTTATGCACTGTAATTTAAGTATAATGTCGTTAAAGACGAGCAAATACACATAGCCTTTAAAATTACGAGTTTTATTTCATTTATAACTTTAATTACATACTTTATTTGATATGCCCCTGAAGGGGAGATTCGATAAAATGCTCCTGAATATTACAATTTCTTAGTTGTGCATCATAACCATAATCAGCCAATAATATCCTTACTGCTGGGGCACAGGCCTCCTCTCTGTGAGAGGAAGTGGGCCATAGTTCACCACGCGGGCCCAGTGCCGGTTAGTAGAAGTGACGTGTCTTCGATTTTTTTGTTCTAGGATGTTAGATATGCATCATAAATTATCATATTTCATTGATCAGCCCACCTACAGATAATAATTGCTGCTCCTAATATAGGTACTATTCTGTAATTTTCCAATGGACTCTTCTCATACACCATAGAAATATCGAGCATCGATTGACATGTTAGCCTACAGCTCGTTTGCGATTTCATTTATTAAGTTTGTTCACGATATTGTCTTGTAGATTGGAAAAGTGAGACTTTTCCAATCTACAAGTGCTTGGATTATTTCGAATTTGTACTCTGAAGCTGCTGAAGTGGACCCACAAATCTCCTGGCGATCTCGAGAGATCTATCTTTAGGTTTAGATTGGAAAAGTGAGACTTTTCCAATCTACAAGTGCTTGGATTATTTCGAATTTGTACTCTGAAGCTGCTGAAGTGGACCCACAAATCTCCTGGCGATCTCGAGAGATCTATCTTTAGGTATACAAGGTGTAAGGGACATCAACCCGCAAATTGTTACCATGAATTCAGTATGTGGTTCTAGACCCACTAGAGTAGACAATTAGCGAAGGTCATAAAAAATCTACGGTTCCATACATTTTGATAGAATAGGTTTTGTACTTTTGTATGAAACAGCTCACTGCTGGGACAGGCCTCCTCTCGGTGAGAGAAACATGACGCATAAAAAGAACACAAACAAAAAAAAAAAGGGGGAAAACATGCGTCACATCCACGCAAAACAGCCATCGCTCAGCGTAATGCTAAGACCCTATACGAGACAGAGCCCCAGCGCTGGTTTTCAGCGACAGCTGGCATTGACGTGATGACGATGGTGTTCGATAATGTTTTGATTGTGTATTTGATAACTTTATAATTTAATTAGTTAAGGTTGTGTAAATGAACAATCTTAATATAATAATAGTGCGTGGCGTGCGTGCGTGCGGGCGTAAGTACTTACTCGTATGAATTAAACAAACGAATTGACTAGATTAAAATATGTTTATAAAAATATTTTTTAACCCAAGATCCACAAATGACTGAATTGTCAAGTATACACTTACCTCGTACCTGAATAATAACAGCCGCAAGGTTCGGTCGAAGGTTAAGCTACGCTTGCCGCGGATGGTTTGTGGATGGGTGAGCATTACATTTCGAGACCCTCCGTACCGCGGAAAGCACTTTAAGCCGTTGGTCCCGGCTGTCATTTGTCGATATTTGACAGTCGTTACGGGTAGTCAGAGTACTGGTTGTCAGCCCAAAGGTCTGACAACCAGTCTTACCAATCGCGTATCGTGTTACCCAGTTACTGGGCTGTAGAGGTCAGATAAGCAATCGCCCCATGTAAAATATTGTTATTCAGCTGCATCCGATTAGACTGGAAGCCGACCCTAACATAGTTGGGAAAAGGCCAGGCAGTTCACAGGTTTTCGACCACGAGTTACGCTAAAAGGCAGAAATACTCGGGAAGAAACACGACAGCCAGTTATATTATTGATGTGTTTGAAACATACATACCCATTTTCTGCGAAGCGATAAGATAAATAGGTACCTAGGTAGGAAAAATAGGATGTTCGGCAAAACGTTGTGATTCTTTATGAGAGGTCGGAATGGATAGCTTTATTTATATCCTTACAACTGTCATTACATACCTGCTTTAACTTAATGCGACAGTGCAGTTATCAACTTAAAATTAACTTATTTAACCTTACATACCTAACAACAAATAATATAACTTTTTACCTTACATAACTAACTATATTTAATAAAACACTTGCGAATTCACAAAGAGCACGAAAAAAAATACAGTCTGTCATCGACGTCACATTTTGGTACTCTTAAATCATATCATTCATCATTCTCCTGCCCTTATCCCAATTTATTTGGGGTCGGCGCAACTTGTCTTTTTCTTCCATACTTTTCTATTAGTCGTCATCTCGGTAGTCACCCCCTTTCTAACCATATCATCATTCACACATCCACATCCATCCATCGTTTCTTTGGTCTTCCCCTACTCTTATACCCATCGACATTCATGCTCAAAACTCTCCTCACGACATTTTCCTCATTTCTCCGTAACACATGCCCATACCATGACAACCGATGTCCACACAACTTTTCGGTTACCGGTGCCACTTTCAGACTTCCTACTAAGTACTCATTTCTTATTCTATCCATTCGTGTAACACCACACATCCCTCTTAGCATTCTCATCTCAGCTGTATGCAATTGCCTTTCATTCATCCCTTTTGTGGCCCAACATTCTGGTCCATACATATGTTATTTAATATTTACTTTTCAAAAAAGGTAATATTTACATAATATAAGCTAACAGACTTAAAATGATATAAAGTACATGTATATAAAAAGAGGGAAAAAATAGGGCATTAAAAAATTCGTCCGTATCGCTGTCAACAGGAAAAGTACCCAAAAGCTTTGCAGAATTGGCCGGTTGTATTGTTTACATGTTAGAAGTTTGTTTGGCCAACATGTTATAAGTGGGGACGCAGCTTTAAAACATAATTAAACTCATTGAGAAAGTTAATAAATATTATAATTAATTTTAAAGCAATAGAAATTGCGAGCTTTAGGATAAAATTTACCTATTGGGTGCTTACATATACATATGTAGGTATCAAAATCATTTGCTACCTATGATTTGTTGACTCGTTCTCTGATAAAAGGCACTAAAACAAGGCGAAATGTAGATGTACAGTCAACAAAGGAGATATGTAACCAGGGTCGTCGGATATAGTTGAAGTTTAGTAAGAAACCGATGGATGTTTTCTAATTAAATTTAATTTGATAAATGAACTGTTTGTTTTCTATTTATTAAATTAAATTTTATCCGAAAACATCCATTGGTTTCTTACTAAACTTCAACTATATCCGACGACCCTGGTTATTTATCTCCTTTGGTGACTGTACATTGTACAGTTATGTACCTATTCCTGTAAATGAAACATTATTCATATACAAAATACGCGCATTGACGTGGAGTTGCGGACACCAGCCGGTAGTACCTAAATGAAACAGGTAAAACACATGAGTAGGTAAGTAGACGAAAAAAAAACACTCAATTAAAGGTCGGGTTTCAAACCTCCTTTCTTTGAACAACAGCTAATTTTCTAAAAGGAACTGTCTTAAAGAGTAACTGTCCACTTCTAATTCAGTTACACGAATTAACATAATTGCAGCCAACAAGATAGACAAGGGAAAACCAACGGAATTTTACTTGAAGTCATGCTCTTAAGTTAACAGTCTTGTATCGATCCCTTCAGTATTTTCTGTATAATTACTATTCATCAAGTAAAAGAATTGATGTTGTAATGCTACATTTACCTACATACCCAGTTTTCAGTAGAATAGTGAACACCAGTCTGCACACGAGTGAACACGAGTTTGTATACACTAATCTCTAATCTGCTAACTGTGGTCATTATGGCAATACTCATGATAACCATACATGGTGGCAGTGACATTGACACGCAACCTGTTACCATATATTCAGTACATGATTCTGGAACCCCCAACGTTGAAAATTTTCGTCGCTGCAAAAAAAATTTGCTGTTCTATACATTTTAACTGCACTTTGGAGGAAACAGCAGATTTTTTTTTAATAACCGATTAAAAATAAATTAAAATTCAACGCATGGGGTTCCAGAATGATGTACTGATTCCATGGTGGCAGGTTGTGCGTTGATGTCCCTGCCACCCTATATATTTCAGACCAAAAATAGACTCACTATAAGAGGTCACGAGCGAGACTATCGCCGCGATTCTGTCGCCCGTGGAGATGGCGGCAGAGGCCCATTTTCTGTTTTATTAGGGACCTACATCCTGGCAAATATGGTGACGATTCGGTTAGAAACATCGTCTCAAAAGATTTTTTGTCTATACCTACTTTACAAAATCTACGTCTATCTAGGTAGGCAATCTTAGTTTGATTACACCTTTTTCAGGAATCTAACAATGCCTACTACATGAACTATAAACGCTATCTTAATTTATGTATAAATTCAGCAAGAACTAAGAAGCTTTCTGCTGTTCTAGAAAATATTTTGCGCATAAATAGACCCAAGTTAGTCGACCTACTTCACACCGCCTAGCGAAATCCGAATTCGTTTGTATAATCTAGCGAAAAAACTAACCTAAAGTAGAGAATTTATTAAAATTACCGTCTTTATACCAATTTACTGTGTGAGTTTGTCGCCGGTTACGAAAGCCAATTGTTAGTTGAAATTCCTGAAAAAGATAAGGCAGCACAACTCACAAGTGTATATTTAAGTTGACCCCATTAGAACGTAAATCGTAGGTTAATTTGCTGAAAAAAGTAAATGTATTAAACATGTTTTATTCATTATTTTTCCTCATCCACTTGGGAATATTGTAATTTCTATTGTAGCAAACAAAACACACCTAGTTAAGTGTACAGGGTATAAACAAATGCGTCTAGCTTCTTATTAGGGCTTCGTACCTAAAGGGTGCCAACAGGACCCTATCAGTAAGGCTCCACTGTCCGTCCATCTGTCTGTCTGTCACAGGGCTGTATCTTTGGACCCGTAATAGGTAGACACTTGAAATTTTCACAGAGTGTGTAAATACTATGACCGCTTTAACAACAAATATTAAAAATAAAATCGAAAGAGTTTCCGTGGCCCCTTGCACAGGCAACTGAAGGAACACGGGTGGGTTTTAGTCAGTAAATGATGCGCTCCGGAGAAGTTATTTGACGATTTCCCATCCAAAAAAGAAACGTGTTTAAAAAAAATATGTAGTGTTAAATATTTATTAACCGGGTTTTTTAGGTCAGATAGACAGTCGCCCCATGTACAATACTGGTATTCAGCAGCATCCGGTTAGACTGGAAGCTGACCCCAACATACAACATAGTTGGGAAAAGGCTAGGCAGATGATGAGTGTTAAATTTTGTTCAGTGGTTGGAAACCTTCGTGTGCGAGTCCGAATCGCACTTGGGCGGTTTCTATGTCATTTATGTGCGTACCCACCTGTGTTACCTTATGATTAAAGAAGATTCGATTCGATTCATTTGTCCGTCGTCACCTTTCTCCTCCACAATATCTCTAATGAGACTATCTCAGCCGTTCACTTCATTGGTTTTAGATGGTTGTAGTTTTCCCTATTGCTTATCTGACTGGAGAATTAAATCGTGTCCTTGTTTTGTGCGATCGACCAAAACCTGTGATAAAAAATGGTTAAATATTGGCAAAATGTGTTTTTTGATAAATTTTTAGTTTATCTAATGATATAATTGCTAATGGTCAAATAATTAAATATTTAAAAAATACCCATTCGATAAACTAACAATTGATCAAAAAACACATTTTGCTAAAATTTAACACCATTACTTACAATCTTTAACAACTAGTTGAGTTAACTGTGGATCTCAAAGATCGGCCCGCGCCAAATAGGCGATCATAGATATTGTTCTTCTACAGTCGTGTCGTGCCTGTCTACGGGAGCCTTCATAGAAACAGTAAAAATCTGTCGTGTCGTGTCTGTGTTTGTCTTTTTGTTCTGTTCTGTGTTATGTCATGAGCTCAACTGTCACTTATGAGACATAATTACTTTTTCTATTGTTACCGAACTTAATAAGCTAACAGACGAGGGACTATAATGCTTCAATTCCGATCTCGAGGAGGAAAAACCGTTGCCTGTATTGTTTAAGAATTTCTATTAAAACTCGGCCATCTAAACATTAAACCTTAAAATGGGTCCTTTGTTTAATAATCCAGATAGAGCCGACCGTTAGTAAAACGATTAGTTTTTTATAAGAGCGGGTCTATGGTAAGTAAAGGGATGTGATAGCCCTTGGTAAGGCTGATTGTCAGACTTTCGGGCTTCTGACGACCCGTAACGACTGACAAAGATCCACGAATGACAGCCAGGACCAACAGCTTAACGGGCTTTCCGAGCCATGGAGGAGTCTTGATATGTCAACATGGTCACGCATCCACGGACCAACCGCGCCAAACGTAGCTTAACCTGGTCGATCGACCCGTGCAGCTGTTATTACTTAGCAACAAGCACATCAAAGCCTAAGTACGCAATTAGGTATTTATCGATAGGTACATATACCATTAAAATATAGGGGTGTGTTCCTCACCCTCATTAATATACCATTTCATTTCATTATAAAAGCACATACCTACTCCATACAGCTAGATATAATAAATCACGCCCGTTCATTACCGCCCGTATATGCTAATAGCGTAAATTAGAGCTTAACGAAACTGTCAAGCAGCATTATTCGCTAACTATAGGTATGTATTATGCGATTATGATTATGTTACATTATTCAAATTTTAAATGTGTGTGTGTTAAATGTGTGTGTGTGTTAAATGTGTGTTTGAGGGTGTGTGTGTGTGTGTTAAATTTCCCTGAGTTTGGTATTTTTGGTAATTGCGCAACACGGAGGATTAGGCAGTTCTTCTAGACACGACATTACAAAAAAAGTCTAAAAAATTGACTTCTCCAAAATAATTTTTATACATTAAAAGAATTTTTTGATTATACGACATGGTTGGCGCAGTGGCTGAGCGATCGACTGCTGCGCTGCTTGTCGTGGGTTCGATTTCCGCACGGAACAAATACTTGTATTGCCTACAGGTAGTTGTTCCGGGTCTGGCTGTTTGTGTATGTGAGTTTAAATGTTTGTAAACGCACCCCCGATACAGGAGTAATTCCTAGTGTGGGGCAACGTTTTTATAAAAAAAAAAAAAATAAGGTTTGATAAGTAAATAATATATATATATTTTTTAATAATAAGGTATTAAATATTAAGTATTTAACTGTATAATAGAACTGTTGTTATTGTTGTGTTTTTATTTTATTTTATATTGTATATTAAAGTACAAATGCCCATAGTATAAGTGTTTTGTATTGTTTACTAGTATACCAACTCAAAACATTGAAATGTTTTACGATTATCATTATTTTCATATGCAGCAAATTATTTTAAATGTATTATCAATTGTTGGCTAACCTAAATCAATTTCTGTTTCCGTCTGCCCAACCGGAATCTTGAACCCTGCATCCTAATTGCGTAGGTAATAAACTTTCAATCACATTTTGAAAGATATTGTCAACCCATTGCTTCACATGTTCATATAAATGTTCTGCTCAACAACATAAATAAAGCAATGGATGTTGTTGTTACGCAAATACCCCGCTGTTCCCAGTACCAACATGACGGTATAGGTATTCTTTTTGGAAAACGTTGCAATGGCTTTATTTAAAAGTCTACAAAAGGAGTGGGTGCTTGACGCCTACAGGAAGCATTGGTCCACACTAGCTCAAGACAGAGAAAAGTGTAAAGGAAAAAGGGAGGCCTTTTGCAGTGGGTTAACATAGGCTAAAACCAAAAAATAATAAATGTCAAAAACTTGACAAACATGTAGGTAGGAATTTTAGAAGTATTTTTTGACAGATTGAGGCTGTGAGCGTTCTTAATTACGAGAATTGCCCCTCAGATTCCTTCAGTTAATAGCGACAATCTACCTCCACATACTGAAAGTGATTTACCTAACAGCAAACACTAAACTATTCGAGATGTGGCGATTATGTGATTATTGTCTCAATTGTCTCATGTTACATGTTATTAATCATCCTATCAGCCTGTAAGCCTCGATTACCGAACATGGGCGGGTTATTCTTCAGTTTTAACATTACCATAATATTCTTTAATAGATTCACGTTCAAACTGGAAAGCAGTAGATTTAGTTTGACAAGGCTATGATTTGAATGGTCAGCTATTTTTTTTTTCTGCCATACATAGTAGGTACGATGTCAAAATTACTTAATATGTAGCAGATTTTTCTTGGTAACCCAATGTTTTAATGGCATCTCATTTATTTAATTCTAGCTTTTATTTTAAGATCGTGAACATTTTCCGCAGAGGCTCACTGGCCAATACGAAAATTCAGCAAAAAAAAAACATCCCTGGAAAGACAACCGACATAGTTGCGTCAAAGAAACCTTATTCCTAAAATACGATGTAAATGTCATGTAATAGAAAAACGGTATCTAAGGTAAAAGGTGAAGCCTTGTTCAATAAGTTTCCAATATCGTAGCGTTTGTATCACAATCGTACAAGTGCGGTATGAATGTCGAACAGGAACCTCCACGACGTTATATATGTCTTGGTGGCTAGAATTTAGCTGTTGCGTATCAATCGTATGAAATATTAGTTTGGGTATATACTGCTTGTAAGAAATATGTTTCAGGAAGGTTTTGGTAGGTAGGTAGGAAACATTTCTATTGAAATAGACGTGTAAATTGTAAGTAGATATCGACAGTACAACTGACGCTATTGTCAGACTTCTGTAACTAAACGAGACTGTAATCGATATTGGTTATAATTAAATAGCAACTGGAAAATGTGTGAATTAAACATAGGTATCAAATAGTAGTTTTAGGGGAAAATAAATGTAGCCAGGTATTTTCCTTCTAATATTTTTTTTTGCATATAGTAGGTAGTTAGAAAAGGTCGTTACACGCAGAAAAAACTACTGTATTGATTCTCAATACATCGTTTATTCAAGGTAAAAATAACAACAAAACAATGCTCTATCACGCTATACCCAGCTAGAAAGTCCAAGGCAAAATAGTTGTTCGTTACTTTAACGAACCTGTAAAATAATAATTTGTAATGCATCATGATGTTACAAGTACATTATTGTTAAAATTGTTACCTAAACATAACTGAAACGAAAAAAACAAATTAAATACGAAGAGCTAAAAAAATACAAATTTTCAATACGAAGAGCTAAAAAAATACAAATTTTCAAAGCCGATTTCCTTCTGGTTTGACGAGAATCCACATTCGAGCACTGAATTCGAATGGTGCTAGAGAATGACAACACTCTACCCACACACTCGAATACAGTTGTCAAATTATGGATCTTTTTCGTATCCAACTTCTATCTTCAAGCTACTATTCTTCTTCAATCTTCTCCGACGTAGAAATCTGTGATAATGTAAGAGCTATCGATCTTTTGCAGGTAAACGTGTACGACTCCTTCAAGAGTCATACTCCTTCTGAATTATACGAAGAAGAAATGGGGAAACCGACTCATGGGGAGC
This sequence comes from Apamea monoglypha, assembly GCA_911387795.2. Lineage (NCBI taxonomy): Eukaryota > Metazoa > Arthropoda > Insecta > Lepidoptera > Noctuidae > Apamea > Apamea monoglypha. Next base: position 12,601,420 of record OU426918.1, read on the forward strand.
GGTACTTACACACAAAGATCTGTGATTATAATTATAGTATATAGTGGTCGGATTTTCCTGTTGTTAGGACATGAAATAAAAGAGAGAGTTTCAATTTATGTGTACAAAAACCGATAACTCTTACAATCTTGATTAGGTTATTCTTTTTTCTTGTAGAGACCATTTTCTTCATCGCGCTCTCCGCTCGCCGCCACTGTAAAAGACAAAAAATATATAATCTTTTACTATTAAAACCTAGTTCTTAACATTACTCTTCAATTAAGCTCTTATAAATCTGACACAGCAGGTTCCCAAGCAAATAACTCAAAGTTAGCTAACTACTGATAATATTATATTAGAAAATGTCGCAAAACTAATATCCGGAGGCGGAAACTATTTCTTGATTGGAGATTACATGACTACCATGTGCTTATGTATCGTAGAACAACCCTCCCTGGCCCGCCAATATCAATCCTACGGAACAGCAATATAGGCAGGAAATAACTTGGCTTCAGAGATCGGGCAAGTTTTGTATTGAATTAATTTTGCAAAATTGAAACTTAATTTTTAATTTTGTGCTTTCAATCAAAATATCGCGTAAACCTTACCTATTTCAAACCAAAAGCCTGCATTTGAATAAGTTTTCAGTAACAAAGTTCAGCGTAATTATTATTAATACATCGTTTCCTCAATGTGACTTATATAAAAACCATAATTGGACTTGGCCAATGAATAATAGATAGTTTTCCTTGAAAGGAATCGTGATAACGGTGAATAGCTATAAAAAGAGACATGTTGAGCCACGTGCCACATCGCATCTGATTGCTATTGACATTTGACACGAGGCGTCCTCAGAGGGCTACGCTGAACGCTTTCATTATTTACGTGTAGTGTACCTGTCCGGCGAGGTATCGATCGCGCGCGCCGTCCCGCCCCGCACGCCGCACCGCCACATCCCCTCACAACTGACTAAATATGAAAATAATTGGTTCACGTGTGCCTAATATGATTATGACACGGTGTGGAGCTGAACTTGAACGCTCCGCAGTCGAGTAAAACCTTTACTAGGTTATTGTTTCTATCGAACGACCAATTTCTAGGCTACATTATGCCTAATTAGTGGATTTTTTTAACCTACATACAATTGTATAGTTTATATTGGTATTATCACTTCATTTAGCTTCTTTCGATTTCACCAAGGCGCCAAACACGCGATTCACCCACGATTAATTTCGGATCAGAATTGAGTTTTGAGTGTCGCACGATAAATTGGGTCAATATTATGACGCGAGCAGTTCGATCATGATGTAGCCTTATTTCTCAATTTCAACGATGAACTCATGAATAACTGCCGCACTTAGAAAACGGTGAATTAAGTATGCATTAAAAATCTCTTAATCAGTTTACCCTCTGTCCTGATTTTTTAAAGAAAGGTAAATTTAAAATGAAGTACCTAGAGATTGATTATTCATGGACATTTTAAATTTAAAAGAGGTACGAATTGAAAAACCGTTGGGTGGTAAGGTTATTTATAAAACGCATGGTGTAGGAAGCACACACCCACTCGGAGCTAAGTCTAAAAAAGGTAGTCACTAAACGTGATCCGCTACTCGATGAATGGTACAATCCCTGTTTATGTATTCAGGTCCGAAACACGAAGGACTGTTTTGCTTTCTTTTGCTATTCATTGCAGAACTTTCATTAAAATTTTCCCGTTTTATTTAGGTACGTACATAAGTAAGTATTTTTCCCGGCACTTTACCCAGGGGATTTATAATAAAGGAAATAAAGGAAATGCGAACATTAAGAAAATGAGTGAATAAAGTAAGAACAATTAGAAGGAGTTGTTTGTCGCGTTTAGTTTCTCATGATCTCGATTATAGAGTGCGGGACAACTGTCTATTGTGTTTACGTCTCGTGTGAATTTTGTTAGTATCGCGATCTGTAGAATACCTTCAACACGTAAAACAGGTGCACGCTACACTACCAACAATGTTATGGGGTTGTCGTTATTAAACCAACTAGATGAACAGTGCTTGACGCGACGGTTGTAAAATAAATATTCCGTACACAAACTCCTCGAGCTATCTGCGGTAAGTAATGTCGAGATATAAACTAATTTATGGCGAAGTAAACTAAGACTTGTTGAGTATATGATTTTTTTGGTTTTAACACTGTTTTAGCTTTTAACACTCGCGGATTTCGATGGAATTGTGAGGTAATCCTTGTGATGCTTGTTCGCTGTTATGATGATACTGATGCTGCTTGTCCAGGGATAGTTATTTAAAGCGTGGAGTTGTTCCGCGCGAGAGGTCCAGGACAATTAGGTGGGCGCTCGGCGTCGCGAGCTACCGGCCTGCACACAAAGCCTGTAAGGGGATACTTCCTCTAACAAAGGTTTCAGTCGGTTCTTGGGACGTTCTAGCCCGACGCTAACATGAATAGAGAGACCCTCCACAATAACCACACTAGAGCCGTCTCGTCGTTACTTAAGTTTATCTCAAAAATGTTTTCAAGAAAATTCGTTGATCTTTTTGATTCAATGTCTCGTGTTCAGGAGTAATTAGAAATAAGTTCCATAACATGTGAATAGAAGGACACGTGGTAGAAGTAATTAATTCTTGGTTGACGAGTCGCACAGACAGCTGTTAATTAGTGTCCACTGTCCACCGTCTAATGGACATACTACACAGTTGGGATTCATTGTACTGTTCCTGTTTAGTATACCTATGAGCATTAACGCTCCCAGTAACGACCCGAGGAATTTACGAAAAGCCGTAATCAATTACGTAGGTATTTGAAACTCTTGGTAGATTTATCAAGCATTTGTGAATAGATGTTCACGTAAAGATAAATTTTCATAATGTCCAGACAGCTTCATTAATTGGTTAGGTATCCTTCAGGCCTTGAAAGAAACCATTAACAATGTGAAAGATATAAGATTACCCATTAATGCAGCTTAGATTTAAATTGATATAATGTTCAAACAAATAAATAGAAAGGATGATGATGCCCCATTGTGGGCGGCCCATGGAGGCGCCAGGCTTTGTCATTTGATGCTACAGATCGCGTTGCGTTGGGATCTACCGTTATGAATAGAAATTGTGAGGCATCATATTTTCTATTTGAGACACGTTAATATTCTGTTTCTTTCCTGAAAGTATCGTATATAAATTGATTAAGTAAATTATGTGCCTTACATAAGTCACTGAAAAGTTTTCTTCTACCACTTCAAAAACCCGTTCCCGACTCGTTGATTCCGACCCCTGAGTTCTTGCTGAGAGTGACTTTCTAATCACAAAGACTGGATTAATTTAAAAGGGTTTCCACCATGACCGCTCAAGGCGTTTCTTGAGGGGATGTTTTAAACATTGCTTATCTTGTGGGGTCACAACGAACACGACCCTTTATTGAACAAGATAAAGAAATTCAAAAATGTCCGTATCTGAAACGTTTTTCTTCCATCTCTAGACTTGTTAGCTCTTGGAATTTCGAACGGAAATCTTTATTGATGGAGTCAGGCACGTCGTTGTCACACAATATCACGAAAAATTATCGCAAGTAAGCAATATACTATTGCTTACTTGCGATAATTTTTCGCGATTTGTGCCCTAATGTGATGAGCCCAAAACGTTCATGAATCACTTCACTTCACTTTTCAGTGATTCACTTTGTTAGAAACCATCCAAAAGCGCCCGCTTTCTTGAAATGGAAATTGTCCTTTGAGCTAAATACGATATCGACTTAGCAGGTACTGAAGAAAGCAACATTTATAGCTTCTGAGGTAGCCAAGAACGATAAAGCGAGCGTATAAACAGGTGGCAAGAACGTACACCTGGTGAACACCTAAACAAATTAAAAGTTATTCCGAAAGAAATAAGTATAATGTGCAGTCACTCAAGACTGGTGGTGGAACTGTAGGAATTGCGACATTCATAGCTGTAAATACACTCGAATATAGGTCGCTGAAGCTCCACCAAGTTGAATGGCTATTTAATAAAGTAAGTCTACGTCCAAGTCGGCGAAAGTGGGTGGGCTGTTGAAGGGGGCTGAAGTTATTCCGTGATACAGTCAAGATATAAAATGTTCTCATTTCGCGACGGCGCGGGTGACAGCGATGGTTATAGCACTGCTTACTGCTTTTATACACATTAAACTAACGCATAGTATTGCTAGCACACTGCATAGCAAATATATATTTATTGAGATTCAATAGCAGCCAAACATGGTCCACGAAATTATACATACTTTCATCCTATAGGAAAAATCCAAGCGCGTTCAAAACTATTATCGTTATATTTTATTTGGTTTTCACCACAAGCTATTTTAGTGATAGCATTTATTTGTAAACTGTCAGTCAATCACGCGTCTACCATTAGAATAAAGTACCTACGCATGTACGAGGATTGCTAAGAAACAAACATTTCATACTATGCTTAGGTGTATAGAACATAATTCAATTTTGCTAAATGTTACCAACTCGCGTCACCGTAATGTCTCATTACGGACATATAGAACTCTACAATTCCTGGTAATTTTTGAAGCCTGCAAGCGAAACAATATGTTTTGGGAAACTACCTTGTTACCTAACTACCTACATAGTTGTTAATAAAACACAAAGTTCTGTGAACATAACAACAAATAATGCAACCACCGAAATAAAAGGTTAGGCAAACTTCCGAAGAGTTTGCGAGATCGTTTCATCAAAAACAGTCATTACCTATTATTATGACGGAACATGGACGGAGCTTAATTTCGGTAGTGATTTCAAAATCCATACATCGAACAGAAACAGGCTATGTAAGCATTGTGAGCCCACACAAGTTCTACGGCAGTCTTTGTAAAATCTCGATGGGTAAATGAATGAATCTGACTAAAGGAACAAATCTGACAAAGAGCAGGAACAATAGGACCCTTCGTAAATATCTTTTATTATCTGTCTTACTTCCGTATCCTCGCCCACACTCAATTGCCTGTTTGCAATGTTTGTCGACTTTTACCGATTAACGTTGCTTGGCTGAACTCCTTAAATCAGTCTTGATCGAGAAAGCAGCTGCCCGTTAATAATAAGATTATCCCGAAATATGTTGAAATCTCTCATAATTTTGAGGTAAGAATTCAGTTAGGAAGACTAAATAGTCGGGAAACTTCCAGATAGCTTGAGAGCTATTGGACCCCAAAGTTAGTAATGAAAGCGCATTATTTGGAAGGCCCAAATGCCCCAGACCCCTACATAATTCGCTAAACAACCATTAATTGGAACATATCTACGAACGGAGCGAGCCAAGCGGCATAGTAAATACAAATTCAGTATATTGCAGTTCCAACATTTATTTGGCAAAAAATATTACAATATACGAGTTTCATTTTGGCTCACTGTTTAAAGTTAACAAAAAAACATTACAGCGGGAGGCATCTTTTATGTACAAGACTTTTTTATGAAATGTGTAACTAAATGGAAAACTACAGTGGTATAAATAAAAAGCGTTGATATTTGGTAAGGTGGGTGATATTTGTAGAGCACTTTTGGGCTTTATTGGTGTCGTAATCTGTATTGACAGGCGACCTGCAGGCTTCACGGTGATCGTCGACATGGCAAACAGCGAAACTACCGACCTGTAAACACAAAGCGGTAAGCTACTCATGCCTGCTTCGCTTAGCGCCGCCTGGAGCGTGTGACGATATCCAGGACATCTTGTGAATGCACACTGTGTGTGACTAAACCGTAATGATAGCTAATACGCTTTATTTAAATTAACTAATGGCTGACTGCAAAGTAAGCAAAATACTACTAAGATCGCATCTAATATTAGAATGTCACAAGGCGCTTGAACAGGTGACTGTATCAAGCCGCAACACAGTGACACTACAATGGATAAAAGGACACAGTGAATCACTAGGTAACGATGCGGCTGACGAGCTGGCCAGAAGGGCATCCAGTACGTCAGTCTATGGTCCAGAACGAGTTGTGCCCATCCCCTTTAATCAGCTACGCAGGTGGCTACAGGGGCACACCCATACACAAGCGGAGAACTGGTGGTCCTCGTCACCGGGCTGCAGGCAGTCCAAGGAGGCCATGCCATTACTAGATGGCAAACTAACGAAAAAACTACTACGCCTAGATAGGAAAAGTCTGCGACTAGTGACGGGGACCATCACGGGGCACACGAGAGGTATAACGGACAGCCCCCTGTGCAGAGCCTGCATGGAGGCTGATGAAACCGTCGCGCATGTGCTCTTTGAGTGCACAGGCATCTCCCAGATTAAGTCGGAAACCCTCGGAACACCCAGATCATACACAGATGTTCTTAACAGACCAGGAGACCTAATAAGCTTCTGGAGGGAGGTGGGCCGGTTGGAATAACCACCGACGGCCGCCATGGCCCACGTACAATGGTCCACCTGTAGGACTAAGTGCGGAAACCAATCCCATAACATAGAACATAGAAAGAATACTAAGCAAAAGAACTGTTTCCTTAAGTAAATAGGTAGATAAATACCTACTACCCAAATCGATCGTTGACCTCTTCTTACCCGTGGATTAGATATATGCGCACATTAACTAACTTACCTACTTTCCAAGTAGGAATTTTCTTTGGCTTCACTGCCTGTATTAAAGTACCGACAGACTCTTGTACTTTTTGATTGATATGGAGGTAGGTATTTTTGACATGAGGGTGGGTATAGTTTTTGGTTGAGAAAGGAAAAGAAGATAAAGCCGCAAAGTTCTTATAATTAGTCCAGCAGTGCGATTCTGTAACCATCTCACCGTGAAAACTTAGGTGAAGTGAGCGTGAAGTGAGCTGTCATTCCAACTAATGCTAGGGATTGACACTATTGACAGCCGATCGATTCTGTAAAAATCTCACCTTGAAAAGTTAGGTGAAGTGAGCTTAGAGTGAGCTGTCAATAGTGTCAATCCCTTAGCGTTATTTTGAATGACAGCTCACTCCACGCTCACTTCACCTAAGTTTTCACGGTGAGATGGTTACAGAACCGCACTGCAGCACACTCTAAGCTCGCTTCACCTAACTTTTTACGGTGAGTTTTTTACTGAATCGATCGGCAGATCTCTCAAATCGATAACAGAGGGAGACTACAGAATCTTCAATCTAATTCTACTATGTATACCTTAACAAAAGTCTATCACAATGTAGCGACAAGACAAGAACGACGACCCAGGCTCCAAGATAATGGATACAAATTGATAAACGTTAGATTATTCTCGCCTAGGTGATCCTGTGTTGTAGGTAATTGAATTTTACGTCAACGCGACACAATCACTGAATAAAAACGGCTATTTTTAGCGGGGAAGTATCAAAACAGGCGAACGGAACATAAGCGGGAATAATGGGACAATGTAAACAAAATAAACATAACAGAGGTATAATGGCCGCTACTAACATGTGATACACGCCTACCCTTTATCGACAAGTCCACACGACACCGACCTGTGTGTGACCTAATAAAGTAACCGACTGAAACACATACACTGACAAAAATTAATTTACCTGCATTAAACTGACACTACAGCCGCGCCACATTGCGAAGCACGAAGCATTCCGAGCTCACAATATTTCTTAAAAAACATTTTTTATTTCTGACTAGGAAATAAGTGCAAAAGAAGATCGCGGCACTCTATTTAACTGAAACTTTTCGCTTCACGGTTCGCGACTTTAGTGCAATTTAAGCTTTCATAATAGAAACGTTTGAAAGTTCTTTCTGAAAGCCAGCATCGGCCTCTGAGGAGTCGTTACATATTCACATAAAATGTTAGAAGAGTGTCGATTACACGAAATTTTTCGCTTTTCTTTTAAAATTAGCAGCAATCAAGTGTAGATTCTGATATTGTCGATAGGGCACGGACAGTCATTCTAAGCTTAATTAACCTTAACTGTCGCCGGCGCCAGCGTCCAATTGCCGTGAGACTACGACCATTACGGGACAAGTTTTTAACTTAATGAAAAAGAATTAAGTCGGTGACTTAGTTTTGCTTTCTTAGCCAGTTGACTATTTTGAAGTAATAGTCGCGTAAGTTAGAGAGACAGCGTAGCATATTGGCACAGAGCCAAGTGGAATGTCAAGAGAGAAAATTGACGCAAGTAAGCGGGGGACGGCCATCATTATACTGGAATAGTCGCTAACCGGATTCTGGTTTCTGCGATCACTCTTTTTGCTACTCTTTCTTCTTTCAAAGTATTTGTTAAAGTATCCATATATATTTTTAGAGCACCTTTATTTTATTAAGCATAGCGTTACAAATTTTACACGAGTGGGTTTCTAAATTCTGGTCATTTTGTTAATTTTCTCGTTTTTTTTTTTTTAAATTTTTACTTTACAAATGTATTTTACTAGTTTCAAACATGTACGATCGATAAGAAAAATAGGCAGCAGACCCCGGGACGTATTTCGTTCGGTCTAGTGCGGTGTACCTACAGTTCGATAACGTTGTTTATTTAGGAACGTTCTCGGTAGCCCCTCACGACGCAACATGATAGGACGCTGACACAAAAAAATACAAGTAACAACTATCTTTTGTCTAGACTATTGGAAATATGTTGTTACCAACTTCGAGTGTAAACAAGATCGTGTCCAATTCACTAAATTGGACAAGATCTTGTTTACAAGCACGAACTGATCATACAATAAAATTGTAACGAAAATGAACAAGGAGGGGAACCGGAAAAGCATCTAACAAATTAATTGGAAATTTAATTAAGTGTGTCCTCAACGTCGCCTGAATCCAGTGATCAAGGCCCGAGGCAACATTATCAAGAGTCTACTTTAGAGGTACAAATACCTACTTGAAATTTTTAACATTCATGTTTTGATCATAACGGTCATAGAGTCGCTGTCGAAGGCATAGAAAACGTGAGTGAGGTCACTGAAATGTCAAAAAGACGAAGGTTTTGAAATAAAACGACGGAAAAGTTTTAGAAATGTTAAACAAGCTACTGCGAAACATAAAAAAGAGAAACTCTATAGAGACCGAAATAATTTTGTCGCTGAATTCCCTCTTCCTTCACCGCGAGCTTTCAGTAAAGTTAAATAATTTTAAATATCCCTTCGCAATGAAATATTCATACCTACATTTCGAAACATTTCCGACATGCCCTTCAGACAGAGTGTCAAAAACCGAGTTCATTTATTTTATCACTCCCTCAAACTAAGCTACGTCGAATAAATCAATAATAACGAAGTTCGCTCACGTAAACAGTTTACACAATAATTGCGAGCAAAATTGCCTTCTGAATTGAGTAGGTAAGTATTTCTACTTAACCGTTAAAAGGGAACCAAATTGTCTAGAAGTATTAGAATATGCAAATGGCGCCCTTGGCCCATGACTGAAAGTTTGGTAAAGAAAAGTTGAAAGAGAAAACAGCGCACGTAACGAAAGTTTTGGGCACTTTTAGGCTGCCAATCTATATGTCTACAATCTGTGAATTTGAATATAATCATGACCATTCTTGGCCTATAATAGTTGAATATTGCTAGCACTGAAAGATAAAATAATACGCCTAACGACTGACAATTCACGCTAATCTCCGGTCAGACCGCAACGCCCTCCAGAGCTGTGGCTACGTTTTATATCTCGCTCTAGCACTGCGCCATTTTATAACTCTGCCTCGCTCTTATCTCTAGAATTCTGAAATGGCAAATGTCGATCTCGATCGTCCGTCTGAAGTACTCTAAAGCCACGAGATAGCCTTCCTGCTCCAAGAAGGCTTGTGTTGAAGGAACGAGTTGAAACAACAAAAGTGGGACGACATTCGTTTCATATAAGAAATGAAACAGAACATTTTACAAGGGTCAGTTAATCCGATTTCATTATTAAGGGCATGGCCCTTATTTGCATTATCAAGCTTTTCAGCAAATCCTCAATACCGTTACCTAACGTCCTACCGAAACTGTAAAAAAAAAACATCAAACCCACGAATGAACCTCGATTCTTCCACTCGTTATTTTTCCTTTCAGTAATAAATAACATTACGCTGGCACAGCTCATTAGATTTAGAAAAGAAACATTTTTACGATTCGGTGGTAGAGTTACGTAAGGGTTTTCGAAAGTTTACCTTTGACAAACCACAAACCCAAGTATGTTCCACCGCGTTCCTCTGCTAACAAAGTTAATGTCAGGACGATAAGTAGGTACAAGTACGTATTTACGTACAGCCTTAATTAAACAAACAGAGGTACTTATTACTGTATTTCACAGAGACATTAGCATTTTAATTATAACTATGAACGTATCTCATTGTTAAAAGACGTTTATTAACTTTCATTCCTCAGCCAGTTAAAGCTTCAACAAGTATCTTAACGCCCTGAAAGCGAAGAAGATTACTTCGACGTCTGTATCTGCACATGTTTGTCGTAGAAATGAACAAAACAGATTTATCTAATTCGTTTTCAGGACAGTACTGATGATAAAATGTACCGTTAGTTCAAATTAGATAAGATAATTTATTTCACGAATTAGTAGTTCTATAAACTTAGCGTATTTACATCAAACAACAATGACCTATCTACTTTTGTTCACCCAAAAACGCAATTCGATACCGAAATACTATGAAATTCATATCTACCCGCTTCAAAAAGCACTTAAATGAGCAACGAATATCGATAATTACCGACGTAAGACAGACCGGCCTACTTATTACTCTTATTTTATGGAGCTTCATTTATTACCCAGTATTTTATTGTAGAACTTTAACCAAAAACTACTTAGCCAAGTCCTCCGACTGCCGAGCTTACGAGATCTGAGAAGTTCATGCGACGCCATTTTATAAAACTTGTGAGAGGCAGATACAAAACTTTCCTTGATTACAATCGACTTGTTATTTTTACGATGAGAACAGCTTTAAACTAGACTACCGACATCGGGTAGGTATCTAATACCTATAGAAAAACAAGCAACAAAACAAACAGGTATTATTACACAATTTTAGGTAGAAGCCTGGCAAGGCTACGGTGGATATGGTAATATTGCAAATTGCAGTATAAATTAAGGAGAAATGGAGCGAGTGCGTCTGCTCCCTCGTTCAGAGCGGAAATTTGTAAATATTTGATGTCGTTAAACTTTCACACTTCGACCACGTTCTCACCTCGTGTTGACGGCTGCGAAATGGTCCAACATCAATTCATAACTAAACACTAAGCTTGTTTGACTCACAAATTCAGCAGTTTCACAAATTCTTGCAAAAGCAATCTGCAAAGTAACGGAATTGTTACAGGTAAGTACTATGCAATTTTGTAGCATATCTTTATAGCGGACAGGGATCCATTCAGTTTAAGTAGAATGTTATCACTAAGATCCTAAGCACAATATTCTGGTTTCTGTAGAGTACAAACAGGGAATTTAACAATGTGAAGTAATCAAGCCAACAATTTGTAGCAATAGTTAAATAATTTGCTCTCAAACCCGACTGTTCTGCCAATGACAGATGTGACGAGGGCGAATAAAGGGGTTGATGATGGCGAGCGGAAGGTCGGAGGTGTAACTGACGTCACTAAAACTATATATACAGGTTTCATAAACATTGTAGCTACATATTGTAAAATATAATTATATAATTTAGATACATATACAGAAGAGCAGAGGTTTAGTTTCGTTAGCCAAGATTTAAGGTTGCACTAGTCGATGGCTCGAACTCTTTGGGCGTGGCTAGTATGCATGCTATTTAGTTTATTTATTTAGTGAAATAGACGATGGTTTACAACGAAAACGAGCGCGTAAATTTCACCTTTGAGCGTAAAGATATTATAAAAAAAACTACATGATGTATTTATTCAAAATAAAGTTAGGTATTTCAATCCATGGGCACGCCACAATTGCGGCGATAAATCCCCTCTTTGAGGAGAGGCGCCACGGCGCCCTCACCTTCCGCCTGACGCAGGTCCTCACCGGACACGGTTGTTTCGGGAGGTTCCTGTTCAGGGTAAGGCGGGAGGAAACGCCAGGGTGTCACCACTGTGTGGATCGCCCGGAAGACACGGTGGAGCATACGGTGGAGGTCTGCCCGGCTTGGGCGGAGCACCGCCGCGTCCTCGTGGCGGAGATCGGCGAGAGTGCATGGGAAGCCGTTACCTCCTTCTGCGTAGTAGTAATGCTCGCAAAGGAAGGGGCGGAACGCGTGAGGGAGAGGCAATCTCTACGCCCTCACGAACCTAGTCGCCGCAGGAGACGCCCTGGACGTCGGGAGTCAACAGTCAACTCCCGGCCACCGTAGGCGCGGGCTTGCAGGTGGCGAGCAACGGGCAGCTCGCCGCCCGGTAAGGACCAGGCCTAGGTCGACGGTGCGTTGTGTTCCACGCGCGCCTCAAAGAGATGTCAGCACGAACTGAGGGGGCCGCTAAGGCCGATGCCTGCCAGGGCCGCGGGTTGTTCTAAAGAGATACCGTGACCCCTGGCATAGGCAACTGAAGGAACACGGGTGGATTTTAGTCAGTAAAAGTCTGACACGCTCTCCCGCTCCGTCCGGAGCGGGAGAAGTCATATGATGATTTACCACCAAAAAAAAAGGTATTTGAATTCTTTAAATCTTAAATAAATTATTAATTTTGCTATTTTCATACTCAGGGAGTTCTTTGTGTACGTACGCCCAAAGATGCGTTAAAACGAGTGTTGAAATATTGAAGTTTCGACGGCCATATCTTTCAAACGAATACTGTTTTTTAAATTATGTGTCCGTAATGAGATAAGTAGATAATATTTTTAATGTACACTATCAAAAAAGAAGGAAGACTAAGTATGGAAGAATGACTGACTAGTGTAATTAAGACCCAATTTCTCATCTTAATTGGCAATCTTATCGTTGACCTATATAGGCATGACCACCTGCAAATAGATAATGTATCTGATTTGATAGGTACATTGATAACTAAGTTTTTCAATAAAGGGAAAATTTTAATAGTGCCTGCCAGCGACTTTATATGGCATATAAAAAACATAAAGCAAACACACATTTACAGGTTTAATTTCACAGTAGATTGCGCAATGTAGCTGATCAATGTTAAAGACCACGTTAAAATAAATGTTATGGAGGACCGAGGACCGACAACACAATTCCAATTACGCGTTCAAAATCTTTGTTTTTGTTTCGTTGGAGTATTCTATCGTGTGTAAAAGGAAAATATGGGAAATTAAACTACTGACAAATCCATTATTCCTCACATTGACTAATGTACCTATTCGTTTTGATAGCTAGCTCATTTACTAAAACGAGAAACAGTCATTACGTAGATAGAATCCGTTAAATTGATTTACTAAGGGCTGATTTTATCCGTGGAATAAAATTGACATCTGACAGTTCTAGTATAAAAAAACTGTCAGTAATTCAAAATTTATTCTCAGGTTATGACTTATCCTATCCTACTAAAATATATATAGGTATATCTACCTAATATTATAAACGTGAAAGTTTGTATGGATGGATGGATGCTTGTTACTCTTTCACGCCAAAACTACTAAACGGATTTGGATGAAATTTGGCAAACAGGTTTATAACCAGGATTAACATATGAGATACTTTTTATCCTGATGTTCCCACGGGATCGAAACTTATGCGGGTGAAACCGCGCGGCGCAGCTAGTTCTATGCATAAAAGTTTGATGGAATGCGACCTAAAGCGCATATTTTATACCAGCTAATAACACCTATTATTTGCCCCGCTATTTACCTAAATCTCTGGGCGAAGTCTGTTTCATTCCAAGATAATTAGCAATGCGCTATGTTATATAGGTAGCCTCACAAAATAGAAACTAATTAGACAACTATACGGACTGAAATACTAGATAGCTTAACTTTCCTAGTTATCAAACTTTTGTAATTGCAGTTGTTCAATGGAATATCTGATCCTGTAGAAGTAGGTATCTACCATAGATATTCTATGATTTTCTTCTGTTTGGGTATAGATCGCGTAACTGAACTGGACTGGACTGGTCACGGATATCTATGGGACTGGTAGACTTCAGACTTCGTGCATGTCGGAAAACCAATTGGATTTCACGAGTTTTAATTTTTTTTACGCTGAACCCTAATCCTTTTTCTAAAATAAAAACAACTCCTTAAACATCAGTTATCTGCCACTGAAGTCCCGTCAAAATCGGTCCAGCCGTTTCGGAGATTAGCCGGAACAAACAGACAGAAAAATATTTCAAAATCGTTTTTTGTTATAGGTAAGTAACGTATGTCAGTACAGTATCATATGCATTTAGTAAAATAACTGTTATTTTGGCATTACAAACAGACACTTCAATTTTATTTATTTATATCTATGTATTGTTTCTAGATGACCTCTGAGTTTGTTTCGGTATTTCTTCTCAGGAATCCGTCACCGTCAGCTAGAAAATGTCGGCGCCATCTAGTTTTAAAATATTGACGTGAAGTGTCTTAAAAGATTTACTTACAGAAACATTTTAATAAGTTTAACTTGTTTTAAGATCGTCTTGGTGATTAATAATTCCGTTTATTGAAAGTTACCTATTCTCTAGATAGCTTTTGGGTTGGCTTTGACAAGTATCCGTGAGTTTTGTTAAAATTGGCAGCTTAGAGATTTTAGAGCACAAATATTTATATTTCCTATTCTTAGATACCTAGACAGTTGGAAAGGTAATTCCAATGTCAACTCCTCAACCTCTCGATTGATGAGAGGAGCGAGCGAGAGTGCATGGGAAGCCGTCAACGAGCTATCATCAAAACTCCTATTAAGCATTAATCAAACTCGTATAGGTGACTTATTTTTGCGCAGCGACTTTTATATTGTTGTACGCAACTCGAAATAAAAGTGATTGGTATACAGAGTGGCGATTTATTTGTCTGTATCCGTCCAGGGGTTGATTCTACACGTCATTCTAAACAACTTTCGCTATGAAAATCATATCCGAATTGTAAAAAAAAGCATACTTATATGCATCATAGTCTATCTACTGTTATATAGTTTTTTTTTTTTTTTTCACGAATGGGCAAGAGTTTCGTAGCTAAAGTTGTATATGTGACTAAATTGCAACCCTGTATTATAACCTGGTTGATTTCGGTACGGTATGCTTTGATTTAAGACTGGGTTACCCGTATGTTGTTCTAGGCATAGTTAATAGAATATTGTCGAGACCGAGTTTTCTTTAAAGTAAAGCAGCATAAATAAGCAAAATTTTAAGCCTCTGAAATAGGTACTCCAGTGAAAAGGCTTTGTAGTACAAAAAAAATAATATGCCAAGTATCCTGCCCGTAGTCCGTTAGTAACATCTAGGTACGTGTTCTAGAAACGTCCTTGGTGAACCTTAGGCCCAACAGCTAGTAACTATGAAAATAAGAAAAAATATATTATCAGGATATTACCTATTTGGATACAATTTTCATTGTAAGACATGGTCGTTAAGTTTTAGTTAAATTCGTAGCAACATAAAACATTTTTTTCTTCCTATTGGTATTCCATGCACGTGTTTTTACGACCTTGCTACTAATATATTCCCCAAACAATATAAATACATTTTTAGAAGGTAGATATCTTAAACATAAAAGCAGAGAATTTTACGGTAGTAAACACGGAGTAAGCAAACTTGATCAGTGCTCGCTCCTTCTCTGTACCTATGAAAATTAAATTAGGTACATTGAAACGGAAATACGTCTAGAACTCTCTTAGAACTGGTTGAACTCTTTATCAAGTGTGTAAGCATAATTTTGTATAAGTAAACAAGGTTTTCAATGCTCAACATCATTATATGTTTAAGGCTATCATAATACCTACCGTTATTTACATCCAATTAAGCTCACAAACATAATTTGTTCACCATATTCGGTATTCCTCAATTACTTTAACAAATTCCTCACATCAAGGTCTTAGAGCAGCTTCCTTTATTTGTACTTATACTCGTATGTTTTCCCAAGAGAAATTGCGTAGGTAGCAAGAAGAGCAAATTGAAGATAATAAGACGCAAAAAATGTGATGGTTGTTATTTTGTACGTTTCCATTTCTTTGTAAGGGTGCCTTTTTATCTACGTTTGTATACCAACTTGTTTTAAAATACTAATCCCTACTTAATTATATTTTCCTTCATAATCAACAAATATTCTTGCTCCAAGGCATAATTCATTAAAAATTTCTTGTTAGATCTAAGGAGTTTTTAAAAATTACTCAAGTTTTTAATTAATTTACTTTAAAGAAGCCGATGGACAAAAGCTTCAAAAGATTGACGGTGTATCATCGGTTGACAACGTCAAGCGAAAAAACCTGCTTAAAAAGTAAGTACAAAGCTATTTTGTTACATTAGCGATAAATATTTATGTTCCACTATAACTTGAGTTACATTTATACAGTATAAAAGAAAACTGTCGTAATAAATAAAATTATGTCTAGATAATAAACGGAGCTGGGTCTGGTCCCAGCAGAAAAGTAGATACACTCCAGCGTCGTGCCTCATTTTAATTTGACCAACTCCATTTCGGCGCACCTTTGTAGTGGAAAATGCGACACGATCATAGCTAGATTTTTATGACAGTGACCTTGTAGAAGATAGTGTTTAGCCATGGAGCAATAATTGCTTATAGTGGGAGTACGAGTTATAGTTAGTTGTCGCTGGCTAATTGGCTACTAAGTAACTAGGAATTAAGTAGCATGTGGCTACTGCGCAGATCGATTGTTCTACTAGGTGTCTAGCTGAGGTCATGCCTTAAATGGGCGATAACTCTTTCCACATCGACACCCCTCCTATAAAAGAAAACATTTTGCTAAGGTAGGCGGTCACGGGTCAAAAAAAGGCTGGATGTTTTATTTATAACCCACAGTTCCAGTCTATTCTGAAGTAGTTTCACGAACCGCAGTATTGTAGGCTAGACGAAGTGTGACTACAAGTGGAAATGATAATTATATTGGTGGAACGAGGCATCTCTAGTTCTCAGCAGCGCTGGGGCAACAATAGAGCTCATCCACCCCTAAAGCGTCGGTTCTATTCTCGTCAGGCTTGTCATTGACCCAGTTCTGTGAGGCAGACAGGCGCCGAGTTGCAACTCGCTTCTGCTAAATTAATACTAATAAAGGTAAATGGCTTAATGCAAACACAGCGGTACCAGCCGGCGCGGCGCCACGCTCATGCCTGATGCACAAATTCCGTTTACCGCACGTTTTATCTCATTACTGTGTGACATAAGCCTTAGTTGGATTATTTTAATGTTGCTAAAGCTTTAAATGAACTTACGGTTTAGTGAGAGAAAAGTTTGGAACGTTCTTCTCTTTTTCGCGTCGGCAAGAGCGAGCTAGAATTGCTCATGCGTTTGTGGAAAGATACGATAGTCACGAAGGAAAATTGGTAGCGGGCCGAGCCCAAAGGGCAGTGCCTATTAGCAGGCGAAATAGGACCAAAAATTTCGAATTCATCACACACACACATTGACAGAGTTGGCGTAAACGAGGAACCAATTTCAAACAATGTAAAAAGGTGAGTAATAGATACTACCAAAACTCTCAAAAGTTCAACTTTTATAAAAAAAAAAGTGCAAATTCTAATAACACAACTTGGTGGCACCCTACATAACGGTCAACGGAATCTGAAAAATACCAAGAATACAAGCAATAAAATCTACTATGATAGAAAATTTACCCAGTGCAGTCTGTAGAAAATAAGAATGCACCGTACCAATGTTGTAGTTTATTTTCTTTCGTCGTTGATTCAAGCTTCAATAAACCTTATAGAGTATCATTTCTTAAAGGAAACGTGTTGCTTTGTGTTTGTGTTACTGACAATTTATTGGCTACAATAAGAGTAATGAGTACTTTGTCGATTCTTTAAGAGTTTGGCAGTAAACATCTGTTTTCATCGGTGATTAAAGACCTGTTGGTTCTATTTCGCTATCAGGCTATTCCGAGTCCCGTTTAAACCTATGATTTTTCTTAACATTTCCACAAAACTATTATGTGACTGACTGATGGCCAGATAACGTTTTTCCTAAACCACTGAAGAAAGAAGAAACATCTATTTTGGAAGATACATCCCTAACAGGGTGTTGACGGGTGAATATACTTGAAATATTTTTTTCCAAACTCGACCCCTCACTGGAGACAACAGGGGCGGAAAGTTTATAATATAATGCGAACGAAGTAGCAGAAAACAGCTAGTAGATATACCTACGTATATTTCAATCGTTACGTTGCTATATTTATTTTTAATTCAATTAATCAAGATTTTATTACAATTTAATGTCGGATCCCAGTATAAATTACATAAATGAAAGCTATTAGCTGTCAGTGTACCAGGTAAGTGAGTCATCTAATGATACAAAATGTGTTTGATCAGTTAATTACCAATATTTTATGGATAACATTACGTTCGTTACGTTGTGTTTACCTTATTCGACTGCTGAATATTTTACCTACCCTCATTTTATCTGTTAGGTACATACAACATTAGTGTTACTTGTAATCATTGTCAGTACGCCAACTATCGTATTCGTACTTACCTACCTAAGCTTACCTACTAGGTATGTATATTTCGTTCAGTAATTCGATTACTTATTTAACTGAACCTTCCTTTTTTTTTCCAATAAAAGCTTAATCATTTATAAAGTTTTGTCATTGGTATCACGATAATTGTTGGAAAACCTTGACTATCGGGTCGTAACCTACCAACCTACCATTGTATAGGTATACCAATGCCATTAATGTTTTTGTAAGTACTAAGGTACCAGCACTGTTGAGGATCGGATAAAAAATAATTAATTAAGTACCTACTCATTTTGATTGCTGAATAATTAACGAAGATGATGTCCTGAAAAAAGGTAGGTATGTGTACATACACGAACTTTGATGAACATATATTATATTCATAAGTATGTATATTATGATCGTCTGTTAAACGATCTTGTTATGCTACAAAATCAAAATGAATTTATACAGCACATTTTTCCCTAAAAGCTACTTTGACATTTTCAAGACATGAAAGAACGACAATAACAACAAAAGAATCCGCAAGTACACTTATGTGTTAGTAGTTATAACATGGTTTATTTTTATGTCCTCGAGCCAAAGGGCACGGAATATTTGGCGAAAAAACAGATCTGGTTTTATACGAAAACTTGAATATGAGAATATATTATTATCTTTGTTACAACAATGGTTGGGTTTTTTTTAAGTTGTTCCATCCATTTGGATCTTTACTTGTCCTATTTTAATTAAGAAGACGCCATTTCAACCACTAAAATCCAATATTGAACATGAAAATTTAGATGAATGTCAACATTAGGTGATTTCTACAGCCATCTCGTTCGTAAACACGTCCCAATTATGGATTCTATCAAACGTTCGAAATCCATCAATAAAGTAAATAACATCCGTGTGTAATCGTCCCGACAAAATATGAACGACTAAAAGAGTATTTTCGATTTCACTTAAAACGAAAACGGAAAATAATTCTTTTATAAAGGTTCAACTCAATTACACTCCAGAAACTAGAAGAGCCCCTCTGTTTCTTTTCTCAACCCGAAGTCGTGAGACGTTAAAAAGGAAAAAGCGAGCCTAATCTATCTATATATATAAAAATCAATTGCTGTTCGTTTGTCTCAAAAACTCGAGAACGGCTGGGCCGATTTAGCTGATTTTGGTTTTGAAATGATTGTCGTAGTCCAGGGAAGATTTAAACGGTGAGAAAATATGGAAAAATTGCGAGGAAGGTAGTAAAAACAACAATTTAATTTTCTCATATAAACTGTTCTACCTACTTTCCTGTCAAACATTTGATGATCGTCCCTTCGGTACGGTAGACTCGGGTCCGCTCGAATTGAAGCACGTTTTAATTAAGGGTTTTGAATCGACAACATATTATATCCACATTACTCGGATTATCGCGTATTTAATATTTTGGTTGTCATTGTTGGTTCGTTCAGAAATTTTTGTCATTGTATTGACATATTTTGATGGTTGTCATTGTTTGGAATGCAAATAAAAATAAGTCTAAATCGGCCGAGCCGTTCTCGAGTTTTAGCGAGACAAACGAACAGCAATTGATTTATATATATATAGGTAGATAGGGTTCCCTCAATTATTTTCTACTTTTTATTGCCAGACTTAGCGTATAATAACGGATGAAAATGGCAATGCCTTATAATTTCTTCATGAAATATACCAAGCTGAAGACTTTAGACTGCTAGTCATATATGGGCATTTTGAAACTGGTATCAATCACACTTTTAACGAAACTGAAAATTTGCGAAAACTATCTAAGCAATATCTTACTCTGAATTACGACGTAGTCATAATCTATCAAGCATTCAAGCGCAAATCGTTCGATAAATCAACTTACCTACATAATGAACACTAGACAATAATAAAAACTAAGTAGGCAGGTCACGTGGTGGTGAACTACATTGCTAAGGCTGGGTGTTCCTTGTTATTAAATAACTTTTATCGACCTACGCCCCGCCGCTTTGCGTTCTCGCTACCGACCAAGCCCCAACCGGGGAACTTATTACAAGAAAAGATACAAAAAAGCTCTATCAGAAGTAATGAAATCACAGTAGAAATGCAATTTGTTGCCGAGGATATGTTGCTTTTTGTGAGTGTATACAAAAACTTATTAACTGAAACTCGGGATGAACCTTCACATCTCTGACATGGTAATGTGTTATAGCACCGACATAGGTAACTCCTGAAATCTAAGCATTTGAATATCAAACGATAATACTACAGCACTTAGCAATAGTTCACGTGACTCGTCAAGGATTAAACTCCACCATATAATATTTGATACACAAACTAAATAATTATTTCCCTTGTTACCGAAGCCGAAGCCTTACACATAGTTCAACAAACGTTTGATACGTTACACTTGGCATGATTGCTTAGCTTTTACGACCGGCTACAGACGTAATATTGATCTGCACTTTATGGTGTCTTAAATATAAGCACAGAAACCTCTTATTGTTAATATATAGGTAGCATAAACAAGCATATAGCTACTGTTACATAAGCAAACAACAAATAACAATAAGGCTACTAACGCTGCAATTTACGGGCTGTTATTATACTGAAGCAGCATAAAAAGAAAATATAGCGTGGAAAAATTACTTAACATTTAATTTTCAACTTAGTAGATACGTTTATGTTTTATAAAGGTTGAAACTCTTTATAATACGAGTCTTGAAACTACGATTTTATAATTTAGAATTTACAAACATGACTGCATGTTAGATGCAGCTTCAAATAAAAACCTTCAAAGAAAGGATTATAAAAGAAAACCAAATTTTAAAAGGAAAACCTTATTTGAATGCCTCCTAGGTTCTTAAACTCCATTTTGAAACTGAAACTGTAATGAAACCCCAATACATACTTGAATCTTGGCGACTTGGCGACACGGTTGGGGCAGTGGCTGAGCGATCGACTGCTACGCTGCGTGTCGCGGGTTCGATTCCCGCACGGAACAAATATTTGTAATGCCTACAGGTAGTTGTTCCGGGTCTGGCTGTTTGTGTTTGTGAGTTTAAATATTTGTAAACGCACCCACGATACAGAAGTAATTCGTGAGCGTCAAAATGAAGGGACCAAATCTCCAATGTCTGTCATACGTATATAAAAAACATTAATCTACTATTTCCTACCTTTGCTATAATTTTAGCTACCTCATCACACACATAATGTTTTAACAAAACGCTTGGTCCCTCCATCATGATATCAAGATGGAGGGACCAAACTGATAAACTACTCCCTGGAATGTTCTACCTACTTAGTGTTATAATACCTTAATTCTACCTTAATATTATTGATTTGGCTGCCCGAAACATTTGTCGTTTTAAAGATATCGATTATACAAGTTGGTCCCTCCAAATTGACGATTCAATTGTTTAGTGCAACAGGTAAATGGGCGGTTTATTTTCTATCTTCGAAGGATAAATATTTAATACCTATTTACTACCTTCTAATCGTGCAAAATTTCTTATTAACAAAATTACACATATACTTAATCTGTCTATATTATAATCACGTCAAATAAGAAATGATTTCACGCGACCGAAATCGCGGGCGGCCGCTAGAATGATGTACAATTATTTTAAAGCGTAAATTAAACAATGTGGTAAGTATAACAAACGTCTGGCTTGTGATGACTCTACTTTTCATATCATAATAACAATTTTTTTTTTCTAATAAAAAAACTTTGCCCCACGCTAGGAATTTCTCCTGTATCGTGAGTGAGTTTACAAACATTTAAACTCACATACACAAACAGCCAGACCCGGAACAACTACTTGTACATCATACAAATATTTGAACCGTGCGGGAATCGAACCCGCGACACCCAGCGCAGCAGTCAATCGCTTAACCACTGCGCCAACCGTGCCGTCCAGAACCATCGCTGCCATTTCCCAAGAACTCTTGGACAATTTGCCCTGTAGCTGTAGCTGTAGTGGCCAATATCTCCGCATATTGGCGGGATAAAATCAACGACTGAAAGAATTCTGTAATATTTCATATCCCTCAACCTTGGCCAAGGACAGGCATGTACTGGCATCTTCCTGGACCTCGCCAAAGCATTTGACACAATTTCTAGGGAACTTTTGATTAAAAAAATGTCACTTCTGGGAGTTCGTGGCGTTGCTTTGGACTGGTTTACCTCATACCTCAACAATAGAGCCCAAAAAGTCATCTTAGGGGAATATTCTAGCGACTCAACTGTGGCGCATTTTGGTGTGCCACAGGGAAGCGTGCTGGGACCAACCCTATTCATTGTCTACATTAACGGACTATGCGCCATGAAAATCCCCCAAGCTAAAATTTTTACATATGCGGACGACACTGCAATCGTATTTCACGGGAAAACTTGGGATGACGTTCAGCTCTCAGTTGAAACCGGGATCAAAGCTGTGGCGAACTGGCTGCAACATAATCTCCTGACGCTGAATGTAGACAAAACGAAGGCAATAAACTTTGCCATCTCAAAACGCACGTCTCCAGGAAGTGTTGCTTGTCTACAGCTACACTCCTGCTCTGTCTACTCTAGCCCAGAAAATTGTACTTGTCCATACATCGAGCAAACAGATACGATTAAATATCTTGGAGTCTTTGTCGATCACCGTTTATCATGGTCCACACATCTAACTGCTTTAAGGGGCAGGATTAGAAAGATGCTTCGGATCTTTAAGCAACTGGGCAAGATTGCAGATGACTCAGTACTAAAGATGATTTATTACTCTCTGTGTCAATCGGTGCTTAACTACTGTGTAGTAGCATGGGGCGCGGCTGGTAAAACCTCAATGATTGGGGTAGAAAGAGCTCAGCGAGCTCTGCTCAAAGTTGCCTATAGACGACCGTTCCGGTACCCCACTAATACGCTATACACTGAAGTGGGGGTTCTTAGAGTCAGACAGCTTTATATCCTGTCTGTCACTCTGAGATTCCACCAAACCTCTCTGAGCACTTGCTCTCTGTCAAGTCGAAGGGTTTATTGGGAAAAGGCTCGATGCCGTAAAACAATCGGCAGAAAGTGCTACAGTTTCATGGGACCACACATTTACGCGAAACTCAACGACTAACATAAAATTCTGCACCTAACACGTAACAAATGTAAAATTACTTTAACTAAATGGCTTCTTACACTGGACTATGACTCAACCGAAAGCTTACTATCCTAAAAATGCACGTAACCCACATATACATACAAACATACACAAATACACACCCCCACACACACATTTTATATATCAATAACTTATTAATATATATATGAATATATATATAAATAATAACATATATACATATATTAATTTATATTTATTTGGGCAATTTGGGCAATCTCCTTATTTTGATTTGATTTTGTTACTTTTTTTTTTATTTTCTTTATTTTTTTGTATTCCTTGTTTTAAGATTACGAGTGCTATCTTTAAATTATTAAAAAAATAATTATTCTTTTTATTTAAGAATTAGTTGTAACAAAAACTTGTAAACGGAGCGAAGGAGCCTGGAACTCACGACACAGGGAATCCTAGTGTGAGTTTCAGGAATCAATGCATTAACTGTATTTTCTTGAACAATAAATTATTCTTTATTCTTTATTCTTTATTCTTCTTATTCTTTATTTATCTCCTAATTTTGACTGATTAGGAATTTCGTATAGGTTGATTTTTTCATCAGAAGACAGCTCAAAAATATTGTGTTGGTAAGAGAGTCAAAATAGTTTCAGCAGAAGCATTTAACGCTCCAATGCCTTGTTTCTGAATGATGTTTAAATCCAAAGGAATAAACCCACATTTCCTTCTAATGTTGTTACTAGGACAATCACAGTTCGTGCAAGACCTGACAATCTCTGCACTTTAAAATACATCATTGACAACATTTTCTATTATATAAGCAATATTGCATTCGCCCTGTATTTGTTCATGGTTTCCCACAGGCGTTAATCTGAAATGTTTCTTGAGTATTACTGCATTTTCGCAAATATCATCACGTTTAGTATCGGTACTTACAAGTTTTTAAATAAAATCAATGAACATAATATTACCATCTGTATTACTGATATTTACATTAAGCTGCTAATCCAATAGCTATTTATTGGGAAAAGGCATCAAAGGCACATGTGTTAACAGATGATAAGCCATCTACTGCTTTACTAATGAACCAATAATCAAAATGGGTATTTTTCCGAAAGTATGTTTAACTATAGTATTTTTAGTATTGCCTTTGCCACGCCAATTCTCAACAAACGATGAATTTTCAGCAAAAATTTAATCAATTTCATTGACTTTTTGTGTCTTATAATTTTTTTTTTTTTTTTGTAATTTGGGCCTAATTCTTTTCTTAAGAAGAATAGTGTTGTCCGAATGTAAGTTGCTAAGAGCCAACTTAGTTTTTCGTGAGAAGTATTGATTATGTTGTATTATAAAATCATCAACCTTCAATAGAACATTAGAACTATGTACCTTCAATATTTTTCTTTGTGTTTACCTACATTGAGTATTACGAGAATTAAATAAAATGAACCAATAAATAGTAATAAATAAAAACTAAAGATACATTTTATATTAGCTAGATATTTTTGTGTTATTCTTATTTTAAAAAAAAACGCCTTTATTAATGCTACTACGATTAAAATTTGTACGTTGTACCTACCTACTTATTTCTTTTTTTTTTTTTTTGGTTTGTTAAAATAAACTTTAACGTAAGAAATTTTGCACGATTAGAAGGTAGTAAATAGATATTAAATATTTATCCTTCGTAAATCGAAAATAAACCGCCCATTTACCTGTTGCACTAAACAATTGAATCGTCAATTTGGAGGGACCAACTTATATAATAGATATCTTTAAAACGATATATGTTTCGGGCAGCCAAAATCAATAATATTAAGGTATTATAACACTAAGTACGTAGAACATTCCAGGTAGTAGTTTATCTAAAATTATAGCAAAGGTAAGGTAGGAAATAAATAAATAAAAATCGTTTATTTTGGAATAAAAACAGATACAATCATAAAAATAGTTAAACGATGATAACTGCAAATAGTAGATTAATGGTATCATTTTTTTATATATGTATGACAGACATTGGAGATTAGGTCGCTTCATTTTGACGCTCATAGTAATTCCTAGTGTGGGGCAACTTTTTTTTTTTTTGAAAACAAAAAAAAAGTCAAATAAAATCGATGTTAAACAGCCGTTTTCAAACACAAGGAATCAGAGACCGTCTTGATGGAGGTATTTGATCGGCGCGATTAAGCAATCATTGGCTCGGGTTTAAGTCAAATTGGTGGTGTTTTACAAATATATACATACTATCTATACCCCAGCTTCTTCCCTATTCAAAGGCCTTCGGAAAACGACTAAGTTGGCAAAGAAGGCTTTCTTTTTTCAAATAAACGAAGCAATAAAATCGGGTTTCCTTTGGTAAGGGACATGAATTTATATTATTTTTCAATATTTTATAATTTTTATTCGTCGCGACGCACAGTGTTGTCGTTTCATAGTAAGACACGGACAAAATTATTTATGACGTGAATTTACTACCCACCATCAGTATTGTACAAAAATTATGTGTATTTAATAGAATAACCACGGTAGGTAGCAAGCCACGTCGTCGAGAGATTATTTGTGTTAATAAATTGTTATAGAAAGTTACGAGAAACACTTACTAGCGCTTACTTAGCATAGGTACATACAATAATACATACGTAAATTATGTTTATATGTCAAGAACATTAATATTATATCTAAAAGACAATACCTTGAACTTCAGAATCCATGTTGTTGATTATGCAAATAACAATAAATATCAAAACTGTATTTGCTTGAACTACGTTGAGTTTTCGCTTCTTGAAGCCGTAGTTGTCGACAGCATACTTTGACAAGTCAAGCGTCTTGCCATTTATATTAATTTAAAAAAAAAAGTACCCTCCATTTGTTTGGATTCATATAACATTCATATTCTATTTGCAAGTCCGGTAGTTGTTTTTCATCTACCTTTAAAATTTGGATTTTGTCCGCCCTCGGCAACACAGTGCAAGACGTCTCGGATGCCGAAACAGCTGTATGTACGTGCTTTGTATAATAATTTGGTGTTATTAAAGTGGTCTCGATCGTAAGACGAAGAGGTCAGCAGTTGGCGTCACGCTGTCTGCGACCCTAACATTCGTCACCCATCTACATAAAACAACTTGCTACATTCCAGAGTCACTACTACACATTCGCAAGGCAGTGACTTGTTTAATATTATATATATTAAAGCTAGACTCATAAATGTGGTGTATTAGTTTTGCGCGAAACGAATGAACTTTGAGACTGCTGAACATTTAGACGTCGCATTTGTGTGACATTAATCGGACACTGAACGCTCCTTGCCCACGTATTTTTCTTAATAAATAAATACGGTCGAATTCTCAGAATTCTCAGTATATTTACGTAGTAACGTATTTTTTTATGGGTGTCGTGTTTAGTACTTATATGTGACAATCACTTTTATTTGCTTAGAAAATTCAAAATAAGGAAAGCTGGTTGGATATAAGTAAATACCTACCTAAAATTCAACACTGACCTTTCTTTTGAGACTAAAGTGAACATGATCTCGTGAAGAGAATGGAATCTCCAATATTAAACGCAATTCCGCATCTATCCTCCATAGAGGTCCCAGTGCGGGTCATCGGACCCCTAGAGCACCTCCCCCTCCTTCGTTTCACTTTTTTTTTTTAATTGTAATCACATTCATGTAGAACTCGCTTTTTGCTGTTTTTTTTTTTCGTATCCAAATTTCTTTTGGGTACATACGTACCAAAGCTACTTTTATTACGATGAAATCTACGTTATAGTGATACTAACCAAGCCCAACAATGCCTTTAAAAGCAAAATAAATAATTAAAATGATACATGTACATCTAACATCGTTGGAAGGGGTAGGCACTGAGGAGGTAAAAGCCTCCACATTGGTAGATAAGGCACGCACGGACGGCACTGCGAATTTCATCATGACCCTCCTTGTTTGCGTCTTTATTTACTTGGAAAATAAAAACACTGTTATAGCACGTTCGCATTTTTATAAAATCCTCTAGAAGTAAACATAAGATAAACATAAAAGAATATAAAAGAATGTTTTCTACGGTTTTCATTAAAGTTTATGACTAGGACTGTAAATGTGTCTTCTCTATCTTCAACTACGTTATTTGCACACAAATTATAAATCCGAAAAACTCAAACTGTTTTATAAACCTTTTTTATACAGCCTTCAAATAACGTCTTTCCTAAAAAGGCGCTGTGTATCGTTGCCGGAGGGTTCCGACCCCGCGATGCCGGGATTGACATTAATTTTAACTTTGAGGAAAATGTGAAGAGGCGTTGATCACATTACCGTTTATATTCGCTTCGGAACCAATGATCGTGTCGTGATATAAAGCGTCATAAAAATATTATATAAAACATATCCGCCATTCGCTCCTGTGAAACTCGTTTAAAATAAGGATTAACGTCAGCCAAGCGGGATCATTAAAAGGTAAAGCGCAGACGGTGGAAGCCAAAAGCTCCACAAACTCATGTTAGTAGGTAGGATAATGTTTAAATGAAGCCATCGTATATTAAATCCTCGCCTTTATCTATTCCCAACTCATTTCTTAAAACAATACCTATCTACTACTAGTACCGTACATAAAATAATATATCTTTGCTTACACATATTACTTATTCAGAATATAAACTTTATGAAGGTCTGTCGCAAATAAAACAATAAATCCCCAGGCCCGTCTGGAATATAGTGAACGATTTGTATATGGGACAATAACGTGAACGAGGAATTCCTCAATATAAAAGAAACGGTCTAGATTTTTACGAATCCAAAGGCACATACATTTCGATAATAGAATTTCTTTCGTATGCTTTTTGGGATTCAATATTGACAATACATGCCAATTTCTTTCTATTTAATAAGGCAATCATGTTCAGAATCCTATGATCCAATCTCAATAGTTTGTGTTTACATAAGAGAGAGATCAGAAATTAGGTGTGCGAACCTCGTCCCAAATCCTGCAATCACCACAATCTACGTAAATCATGTCACATTTACATAATTCTACAAAATTAGTGGGTTCAGACAGAACGAGAGGTAGGTAACTGATTGTTGTAATAAATAGATTTTTCTTTTTATTTTATATTACAGTAATTGTATTCCCTTAAGATATTCCCGACGTAGTAAGTAATAGCTGTAATATCCTGGAGGTGGTAGATAGCACTAGGTGCTGATGAGATTTTCATAAAAGTTAGAATATTTTATATTTAGTCAAATAAAACTTATGGTCTGGGAGATTTTTACTTGTATTTAAAAGAATATGCTACTCAAACAGAGAACATGGAAACAATAGATGAATAATTCAAACACAAATCTGTTGGTAAGATCCGCATGCAAAGCTAGTCGAAGGTCTGCGCTGCTTCCAGCTTGTTTTATCGTATTCGGATTTTGATCACGTATAGGGAAACTTTCAATTTTATTCCTATCTTCATTATTAAAGCTTTGTGGTAATTTCCGAGAAACGTACTGGAATACTGAAAACGAGCTTTGATAGAAAGACGATCGTCCATTTTCTTTTATTTGGTAATTGTTATTGAACGTAGTTGAAATCAACTGTTGTGTAGCGTGCATTAATAAGAAGGGATTGTGTGTAATCGGAGCTACAGCAGTATCCGATGTCGACCAACCGCCCTACGCATACAACTGTGTTTCAAGTACTAACACAACTATAGAATATCAAATAACCAATATATTGTAGAAATACAGAAATGTTTTCAACATACGAGTAAATCTGCCTAGACCTAAGGCTGGCGCAGGTTTCTCGTAGGCGCGGAATATGATATAATTGGAACATCTTAAATATCACTAGTAGGTAAATGAGATTAATAACTAAGTTCTGGCAAATTTTACGAATGTTAGATTTCTAAATGTATTACAAGCATAAACTGAATCGCCATTCTAAGCAATTCTTTCAACTGATGTCGTTAAACTAATGATATAAACATAGCAAACATCTTATCTAGAAATTAGCATTTATATTGAACCAGCCTCGTCTGCCCCATTCTGCAACTGTACGTCATGCCATATCTGTGTGACATGAGTTATCCTGGTTGTGTTCCTGGTTTAACAACTCGGAAGCCCGCAATAATTCCATGCGTATGTGTTAAAAATTTAAAATTTCGCCTAGCAACTACCATAATGCTCTCGATAAAATATGAAAATGTGTTGCTGTTGGCAACATGCGTAGATATAAACAAAGCAAAAATGGAAAGACTAGTAAGTAGCTATTTGATATAAATCTCTATAGATACAAGGTATTCTTCATGGACTTAGAATGACGGTTAGGTACACAGCGCGGGTCATGACGTCAGCGATGGCAGACGTTGGCCGCTACCCCACGATCACGCGGCTTCCGCACACTTTGTGCTCGCACACAGTCACAACTTATCTACACGTCTCGGTAAGCTAGCCGCCGCGCGTCGTCCGCACGATTTCCGTTTTCCACATGGTTTCAGCGGTCAGCTTTTACAAACACACTTGTATAAGGCCCTGCGGCGTGACCCTTGGTTTTCATGTCAACGCTTACCATCCTTATACCATGTTTGGTGGTAAAATTAGTTCTGACCTACACCGTAGTGTTGCTATCAGATATAGAGCAATACACATCATTAGGTAAAGTAATTATATCCATCAAATACCCACAAATCTAAACCTCACCTAACGACCAGTACAGTCGGCCTGAAAACGTGATTGGGTTACATAAATGTTGCCCAGTTATACAGAACATTTCAGAAAGTCGATATGAAAATACATAAGCACATTGCCTGAGGTATATTTGTGCAGAGATTAGGTAAGTGAATTAGGCGAATGATGGATAGTTTGGGAAAGTCGAACTTAGCCAATATTTCGATAGTGGCTGTAAGGCTCCATTTTCCGATATTTTTACTGTGTACTAAAGTTGCCTATATAAATATCAATTTGTTTAGCATTCCTGTCGAATACGTGGTCGTCAAGATGCCGTGAAAAGGTACGGAGTTACTCGTGTATAAAATATTATATCTGAATTTCGCGCGTCGCTCTGGGATACCCGTCACCAAAATAAATATTATATAGAGAAGAAACCTTCCAGAAAATGGAAACTTCTAAACATATTTTGCTGGTATCATCTCAAATGCTTATATATCTTTTGCACTCTTCACTTTTATGGCGTGCGATTAAAAACGCTCTTTACATTGAGACCATTTTTAACCATATACCAAACAAAGCTGTAGGTTCACTACAAAGATTTCCCAACACTTCTAGGCACATAAATATTACCTAACGATTCGTTCCAGTCTATTCTTAGATCGATAGAGCCGGTCTGCTAGGTAAACATGTTTCCAAAAACATACAAGAATTTATTTAAAGGTTTGGTATCGACCGAAGTTCCTATGAAAGATATTACGTATATTTTTTTTCAGAACTTGGTGGAGTGAATTTACATAGTAAAAGACAAACACCTCATTTACCAAGAAATTTCCCTTATGAATCTATTTTTCATCATTTCTGTGTCCCAAGCCCAACACCCAAGTAGGTATGCCTTTTAATATTCCAGTCGACTTGCATTACCTCGGCTGCATAATTAACTTGAGCCTTGTTTATAGCCTCATTAATTTGAGTTAATTATTAGAGAGACGTAGAATAGAAAAGCTAAAACATATCCAAGTTGCTAAAACTATACATTTTCGTCATTCTTCAAGTGCCAGGTCTTGAAATGATAAATAAGTGACTCGAGCGAACATACTCACACTGAGTGAGTGTATGTTCGTTAATTAGTAAACAAAATAGGTAGGACAGGATATAAAATAAAATGACAATTATTTTTTTACCCTTTTCGTTTTACATTACAGTAATTAATAAACAGGGGTGATTTCGTCAACTCATTTTGACCTATTTATGTACTAGGTACGCATTTGTAATGAATGTGTTCTTGATTTATTTCAACAATTTTGGTTATTGCATGTGAAGGCAAGGTAACCTATTTAAATCGACCTCATTTGGGCCCACTTTTCATCTATGAAAAATTGCAGCGTGCTAGTCTTTGGTTCCCCTGCGAATCACCGGCGGGTAATAAATTAAAATAACTTTGAGTCGCTATAAGCTTAGATGAGAACAAAATAAGAGTAAGGAACCCCAAAAAGAAAACAAAGCTTGCTTTTGTATTTTCAAAGCTCTTTTACATCGCTTGTACTACCATGCTTTTATTTGGCGAAACAATTTTGGCGTCAAGAGTTCATTGACCTGTTTCAAGCAAGCTTATAAAATATCGTTGAAAAATTTGCTTTGCAATATTATTTTACTGGGTAGGATTTTATAATCATGCATAATGTAATAGACCGCTGAAATTTCACTTGTGTCTAGGATTGTATTGAATCACATAGGGTGGTTAGTAGCTACCACCCAGTATTTGTGCTTCAAAATAGTCCGCACATTCCCATTTCATTTTGAATCGTCGCAGTATTCATAAACAATAGATCAAAAATGTATAAAGTCCATACAAAATGTAACCAAGTTACCAGTTGCAACCAAAAGGATCTAACTCTTACGAACTTTAACGGAGAACATTCCCTAGCTTCAAAACCAACAGAAAAATGCCTAACCGTTACCATAATAAATCAAATAATTAATTTACCCAATGACATTATAGAACGTATAAGCATTTCTCAAATCCATTATGGATAAAGTCCATGAAATAATAAAAGTAATATGATGGTGTTCGTGAACTTACCAAATTCTCCTCATACAGATTAGCGCGTGACCCGACTCCCGCCAAATTGAAGCGATCACCGAATACACAGAACGCATTTCACGGATAGCGAAGTAGTCCACGATCGATAATACTCGTTCACTACAAAGGCGTGCGGGCGCTGCACGCGGCACGCCGTGCGTCCGACGCTCCTTCCACACATATTATTCTCAAGTTATTATTTTACACGCACGTCCACTCATGAGAAAAGCAACTTGAGACGACCGCAGCGTTCGAAACCTTAATACTTCCCTTCGCTGCAAATATTAGGTGACAGAATCGAAGACGGAGCCAATCGAATACCTTCGAGCGAGTAATTTGCACTGCTTCGTACCCAAGATAACAACATTCTTCAACTAAGATTTCAGACGACAGTCTATGCCAACAATTTACACTAATATCTACGAAATTGTTAAAGTTTTCAAAAGTAACGACACAGAGATACGAAAACTTCGTAACGCGTCTAGCGAATACCAAAATAATATGAACAATATGGGGACAGGAACCGGAGTCGCGTAATAATAAGAGTGCTTGCGTGGGGATGGTACGGAGGGTGCATTGTGCACCGGCGAATTTTGGAAGGGCCCGTTCCGAAAGCCCTTGTTTGTTCCCCCTGCACTTGCGCAAGATGCGAACCAGTTTTGATTTTTGTAAATCAACTCGTGGAGTTAGCCTGTTCACAAGGGGGTCTTTCATCCCAATGCGCAGTTAGAGACCGGTGTCGAACTTTTGCCATACACCGTTTGTGGCTGATAACAATAAGCGTATAATCTAAACTTTATTTTAACTTTAAGATCTTATCAGAAATAATGGGAAATCTTGTACAAAAGCAACCGGAATTTTAATATTAACACATTATGTAAAGAACAGGATTAAAATAGCGATTATAATCCTTTTTATAATTTGGCAGAGTACGTGAACCTAAATACGTGAAGTTTTTTGGTGACTTCATATAAATTAGTTAACTTTGCAAGTAAAGAAGTGGACAATAATTGGCCATCAAATAGAACCCAGAAACCTACCTTAGCTTTGCTAAGTTTTTTCAGTAATCAATTAATAAAGTATTCCAAGTGACTGGAAACCGGTTACTACGAGTGACATGAATTTGAATAACATTTGTTTTTGAGCTCTAACTACTAAAATTTAAAACCTTTTCAATAAACGGGTTCATGCTATGAGGGGTCCATACGAACAACTTTGGCGTCAGTTTGTAAAACATGTTTGCTATACAATTCTGATGGGGATGTAGGGTCCGATTTACGAAGGACCATTTTTGTAACTTATACAAGGCAGAAGCTGTTGAATATTTAAAAATGATGACCAATTTATTCAATTGTTCAATGTTAGCAAAACACCGTTAACGTACTACTTTTAGTAAACCATTCTTTATTTTGATGAATAAATAATATTATTATGCTGCCTATATAGGATTCTGATTTCACTGGCATCTGACGACGGCAACCAACACCGAGGGGCTACCAACATTTAGTTCAAGTACCTTCTGTAAATCCTTTAGATTCCTGCCAGCCAGAATCTAGAGAGAAAACATGATTTTATTTTAACTGTTTAGGCATTAAAATAGATGTGATGACAATAGAGTCAAATAGCAATGAAGCATAAGCAACACACGTAATAATTCTATGTTCTGATGATTGATTGATCGACGTACGGGGTAATGATTGATTAGACTTTTTCATCAACTTAGTTTATACCCTGTAACATGTGATGATGGATTACTAATTATTTTAATAGTCCTTTGTTGCTTAATACAGTTGAAGATCATGAAGTGTGTCTTCCTGTTGGTCCCGGCTGTCATTCATGGATCTTTGACAGTCGTTACGGGTCGTCAGAACCCGAAAGTTTGACAACCAGTCTTACAAAGGGTTATTACCCAGTAACTGGGTTGTAGAGGTCAGATAGGCAGTCGCTCCACGTAAAATACTGGTATACAGCTGCATCCGGTTAGACTGGAAGCTGACCCCAAAAATAGTCGGGAAAAGGCACATGATGATGATGATCTTGCGGTGTGTTCAACAACTGATACTGATATGAAGACATATTTTGGACAGAATATAATCCTGCTCCTCAACCCGCTAGATGTTCTATTAACGATCCGCTCAGCAAATATTGTATGTTTTACATGCGTTTAACTCATTTCTGAAGCAAAGATCCCATAAAAGACAGGAAAATCTTTGAGGAAAAAGACCGTTCTTGGAAAGAGTTCTATACTAGCTGACCGGAGAGACGTTGTCCTGTCCAAACAATAGTTCCGACACAAATTCCATAGAAAAAAGAACTTTAGTTTTTCCCAAAATATTTCCAATTTTCCGTGGAGCTTTTCCAATTTTACTTTCCCTAAAAACCTTATTCGGATTATTACGGACATTTTAAAACAAAAAATAGCCAAATAGATCCAGCCGTTCTCAAATGATACGCTTACTAATGAAAGCTTTTTTATTCATATCATAACTAAATAAAAAGATCCTTTCAATTAATTGAATTTGCTTATCGCAGTTCATAACTGAAAATATTCCTACAAAATCCAGAACAACAACGCCCACGTCTAATCGTTGAGTTCCTCAAATGTTGAGTTGAGCTACACAATTACTGACAAATTCTTGCACTGACTCGACTGGTCCATTCAAATCTGTGTGGTACTTTTCTCAAAAGATCATTTCCGACATCAATCTACATGGTCTTCACATGATCTGACCAAGATTATGTCTGGACTTTAAAAATGATTCAAACTCAAAACTCAAACTCAATGTATTTATTTCAATTAAACCAATTACAGGCACTTTTGAATTGTCAAGGGGTCGGTCAGTCAGAAAAATTAAGCTAGTTGCCCATTCCAAAGCGTAGTAGGTACCTATGGAGAAGAACGGGCAAGAAACTCCATGGATACTCTTTTAAATCAAAATAATATGGTTACAAAGTATTGGTTACATCATTCATGTTAAAAATTATGCAAGTGAGAACGATGCAGAACGTTAAAAGCGTCCGTAATGAAAAGTTTAAAACAATTCAAATATTAAATTAAATTAAAATAAGCCATGGCAGCAAAGAGATGACCAGTCCCTACTGACTGTGACCTCTGAGTTTGTTTGGCCTTTCTTTTCAGAGTAGTGAGATAGGAAACCCCGACCCCATCTAGCTAACAACACTACGTTTTTGAGTCGCAAGGCTGGTCTAACCACAAATGGTCATTTGACAGAAGACTTTTCAGTTTTGTGATCTTAAGCACCTTGAGACAACGTGACTTGACGTTGCTGATGACAAGTTGAGCAGCAGGTTTACAAGGGAAAATTATCCCAAACCCGAATTAGTATCTCCAAGTATATCCAGTCCCATAGTAGGTAGTTATTACATATGTTTATATCGCAAGAAAACTGCCTGTCTATAAAGAAAACAGAGGGTAGTCCCAGACGGTTTCCAAAGTTATCAAAATGAATAGGAATCTGCGTTTTTCTACAACAAACTACGATTACCAATTGAGTGATGTTTATGGATATTTGAAAGAAGAAGGAAAGAAAAATAGGTTTATTTGTCAGAGAAACGCGTGCACATAAAAAGATAGTAAGTTCATTGGAATAAAATCACACATCAGAAACAGTCGGAAGCTGCACGTCGTAACTGTGACAAGAAGGCTTCCTCAAGGACTCAGCATGGAGGACCCACAGCACAGAGTTGATTTTCAGTGGTTAGGGTAGGTTGTTGAACAGTGAACCACCCTTTTTTCAAAGTCACATAACTTGCTAGAAAATAAAGCTAAGATTTTGGTTTGGTGTCATCGTTTAGGTAATTTCATAAGGTTTCTCAGTTTATAGTTACAGAAAGCCAGAGAAACAAACTAAGACCCTTAGAGAAAATTTAAAAAAAAATGAAATTTGGCTCACTGTATACTATGGGTAGTTTACACTGAACCACCCATATTTCAACAGTGAACCATAACTTCTTTAACAGTAAAAAATACTTATTTGTGAAAAGAAATCACACAATTTTTGATAATCAACTTTTATTTAAAAAAATACAAAAAATAAAATGTTTCTTCTTACAAAAAAAAACTTAAAGTTATCTTATAAACCTTTCTAGATAATTAACAACCAGCCTTTTCGATGGTATACTGAACAGCCTTCAAACAACAAATAAACGACATAATTATCAATAATAATAACTTCAAAATATATATTTTTATAGGTAGTTTGGTTCTCAATAGTTACCTAGGTACTTAACATAATTAACTTTTTATCTCTAAATAATTAACAATCAGCCTTTTCGATGGTACCTACTATAATTAACAGTCTTCATTAATTTACCTACCACTTAAAGAACCGCGAAAAAAACAAAATGCGTCAAATTAAATATTCACGCCATATTTAGTAAAGATAAGTTTACGTTGAAGGAATATTTAATCAGACGTTTTGTACCTGACACACGAGGAGGAGGGAGAATCATTTTAATGTCACTCAGTGTCACATTTGCCATATCAGGTTCTAATGGAAACATAAACGTTTTATTAAGACGATCTTTTAATTTCAGGTACGAAACGCCATATTCATCATCACCACAATCTTCCACAATCTTCGCAATATAATGAACAACCCGGTTCTTAGATTGCAGCAATACAATGACATATTCGTCAATCATTGGCTTACGCTGTAAATCAGGAAAATCTACATCTATAATTTGCTCATCTTCGTCATCCGATTCTAGGTCTGTTTCACTTTCAAGAATTATATCTTCTTCTTCACTTGTTTCACTGTCTTCGTCTAGTACAACTCTTCTTTTATTGTTCCTCTTA
This sequence comes from Apamea monoglypha, assembly GCA_911387795.2. Lineage (NCBI taxonomy): Eukaryota > Metazoa > Arthropoda > Insecta > Lepidoptera > Noctuidae > Apamea > Apamea monoglypha. The sequence goes on from OU426918.1 coordinate 12,638,441, forward strand.
TTTGGTATTTTTCTAATTTTACTTGTCGATGGAAGCATTTCATTTCCACAATCTTGTAGAACTTTCCTTTTATGCAGACCTTTTCTATTTAATGCAGCAGTACGTTCCTCAGCTATTCTTTCCTTTTCTGGCGTGTCCGTTGCTATCATGCTTTTGCCCAGCTTTCTACCTTTCCGTTTGTTGGTACGAGGGCCAGCCTTTAGCGGAGGACGGAACATTACGGGAGTGATGATATGCTCCGACTTTGGTTGATGATTTTCATCTTTGTATGCTTCATCTGGTTTCTTTGGTGGTGTCACGTTTTCGTAATAACTATGTTCTTGTGATAGTATAGATGGACTTTCTCGATTAGGGGTTACAACTTCAGAAACTTCAGTATCAGGCAATGTTTGTATGGTTAGTGCCACAGGAATGGGGCGGTCTGTCACGCTACTGGGCATGAAGTCTTCATCGGAGAATATATCCTTATTAAATGGAAAAATTCCACATTTTGCGAAAGCTGCCGATATATTTAGTGGTGTCATAGATCTGGGATAAGCATGACCAATGAATCTTGCTATCTCGTAGATTGTAACTGGTTTCCCTGGGTTCTGTAGCATCCATGACTCAAGTGCGGAATAATAATAGGTCTTTAAAGGGGCCATCAAACCCACATCTAAGGGTTGTAGTTTGTGAGTAGTGTGAGGATGAAACGTAAGAACCATAACACCAGATTGTTTCGCTAAATCTAAAGCCTCAATGGACAAATGTGACTCATGATTATCCATTATTAGCAGACATGGATTTTCTGGTGTCGTGCTTGAACACTTAATGAAATGTTTCATCACCTCCACGAATAAGTCACTAGTCATCCAACCTGAAGGATTCGCGAGCCCTAAACTACCTGGAGGTGCACCGTGCATCATCAAGTTTTTAAAGTTTTTTCGAGGAAATATTATAGCCGGGGGCAGGGCGTGGCCTGTGGCACTAACCATACAGCATGTAGTGACAAGAGTGCCCTTTTCTCCACTTGTCACTTTACCCACTTTAGCTCCTGCTGGAGCCACAACTTTCTGAGGTTTCTGAACGGTGGTTGTGCCGGTTTCGTCCAGGTTGAATATTCGAGTTCCATCCGCGAATCTAGGCTCCCGTTTCAGCAACTCTTCCAAATTATTAAAAAATATTGCCACCGTTTCACGGTTAAATGAAGTAGCTCGTGCGAGACTAACAGCTTCTGGTTTCTTCACCGAAATATCAGGATGTCTTTTTTTGAAGAAACGAAACCATTCCAAACCTGCCAATTGATCTCTTTCCCATGAGCTTGGCATTTTAATGCCATTACGCTTTGCCATTTCGTACGACACCTTCCTACATTCTTTGACGGTTAAACCGTAGAACATTAGTGCACAGTCCTTGTAGTATTTTAATAATATTTGTTCATGTTCTTCAGTAAACACTTTATTAATATCATACCTAGGTACAAGTGATATATTATCACCATGTTCACTTTTGTTTTTCACGTAACGGCGCAAGGTAGGGTACGGAATTTTACAGGTTTTTGCCGCCGTCCTAATAGAGTTACCATTTTGTACCATTAGTAAAGCTGACACCATGTCCTCTTTTGTGTGTTTTCCTATTTTCCGTTCCTTATTTTTTGGTCTAGGCATCCTAGAACAAACAAAAATATGATTGATGTTCAACATTACACTATTAAGGAACAGTGAACCAGGATCGTAAGGTACACAGTGAACCGGTTCACTGAGAACTATGCAGACGTGGTTCACTGTTTAATGCACACACTATACAACTTATAAAAATTAAAAAAAAATGGTTATACACTGAATTGTCACAACGCAATATGCTCATAAAACGACTAAACGTACTACAATTTTGACACCATACAACTTTTGTTCTTATCATTAATAACAAAATATAGAAAAATCGAGACACTTACTTGAGAATACTACGTTTTTTTGGCGGGAAACAAACAATCTGCTGTCACACGTCACGCTCAAGCCGCGGCCGCCGGCTCACTGCGGGAGAGGGGAAGGGTGCCCACGAGGCAAGTATGAACAAGCTCGGTCACAGTGGGAACGTCGCAGTTTTGCCAATATGGCAGTGGTTCAGTGTATCTGGTTGGTTCACTGTTCAACAACCGACCCTACCCGAAAACGACGTATGGAAACTAAGTCAGTTTTAAAGATTTGTACAACTTTTTTATTTCCCCGACAATACAAAACATAATATAATTAATTAATAGAATTTCGTATTAGATTTCTTCTAGTAACTTTTATTGCTCTCGGTCTGAATCTTTCACTATTTCCACCGAATCTTTATTAAACAAAAAAAAATATTAGCTGTTGAAGAGTCTCTCAATAGAAAAACCTATGCTTGAACATAAAATGTAGTACCTACCTACACCAATATAATATGCATTGTATTTCACTGTTGGTCTTGTAGCTGAAAGTTTCATTACATGTTATCTACTTGTAAAGGTTACCTGTCGGATGACTAAAAATTAAAAAATAAATAAAAAGTGAACCACAACAGCAGCTGTAGATAAACAATTAATTGATTCGTCCAACATGAGAGTATTGTGTAAAATTCGTCACAAGCAGCGAAATTAAACCATAGATTTATATTGTTACTTTTCAAAAAGTGAAATAATAACAACAAAAAATGCCGATTTATGGTAGAGCCTAATTTAATTAAGTATGACACAATTTTAAGGTACTTGGTAAATTCCCCAGTGAATACTATCATACGTATTAAACAGGAAGGACTATCTAATAAAAGCCGTGCGACAATAGTTAATTGTCACAAAAGTCATCTACATTACATTGCACAAAAATAAAATTAAAACATTATGTAATAACTACATTATTTGTTTAAACAATAAAACAATGACATAGTTTGTCATCTCGTTGATCATAATAAGTAAAGCATTATGGTACAGTAACCTTTGTAGCTCATCCGCATCTTAGCCATGAATTGGGTCTCATTATAGGCACTAACTACGATTCGAACAGTTTAAATTAGTTAGCTTTAAGTTGTTCCTGAACGAATAATTTTGTTGTATCTAGTGCCCACAAGATGGCGCAGACAACAGTTTTATCAGTTCTCTTTGGTTTAGCGTTGCGCTAGTATATCGATTTTACGAAACAACACTCAGTATGGACACAAGGAAAAATGTTAGGAAGGAAAACAATTATATCGCAAGAATTTGAGGTGCATTTCTGAAACACTGGCCGCTATGAAGTTTGTAATGGACACTTACAACTGTAGATACACTTCTTACTATTAGAAATGCTACTTTGAAATTTTTTATAATGTATAATTTTAAGTGAACCATCCTGGCAACACACAAATGTCTATGAGTTTGACCCCGAAGCTCGTGTCCGGAGCAGAAGGAGAGTGTGGTGTAGGGCCAGGCCCTTCGTTTTTGATCTTCATCTTGTCGAATATTGTGTAAAATGGGCACATTATAGGTAAATAAGATATTTTTAAACGCATTTCGCGAGCATTTTCTCTTTCGTTTCGGTTGATGGACATAATTTGTACCATTAAAAATACATCGCGAGCCATACGTACGAGTTCGTAACGCTAAGAATATCGGCCAAAGTCGCGTAATGATAATTTTATTAGTAAAAAAATTAATATCAGTGATATTTTTAAACCATTTGTGACTTTGTGTTCGGGACTTCTCTCGTGATCAGGATAGATATATTAAATTGGTTACGTTATTATGTCCTCGGGATTTTGGTGAATGTGTTGAGACAATGGTGTATCGATTATTTTGCGCTAACTAAATGTCATCCCGGTGCCGTAGTGTTAATATTAGAAGTCTATGTTTGTGACCACGAATACTATTGTCTAGGCATCTACGCGTTTTATATTAAGCATGCAGAACTTCAATTTAGCTTGAGTGACCAAAATAGTGTCGACGTTTTTCATTCGGATAAATTCATCCGCTCCTTGACAATATCTATTTTCTGACCATTTCGTGAGTGGAATAAGAACGGCAAGATATAACAGAAAATATAAATAGCGCTTAGAGTTCATAACATAATGTAGGTGTAACTACCGACTCATGGTTTTAGAAAACATTTCATAGTAGGAACAATAAACTGCACAAAAATGAACATAAGATCGTTATGCGTTTATAAAACTTATTTTATAAATGATTTACTAAGAATGTAAAATTGTATAATACATGTTTTATGTATGTGTGCCATCACTTCATTTTATTTGTTTTTATCAGACAAAATATATTCTAAAATCTGTTGCGCTATAATACCCTTGTCCCGAAAATAATTATTAGTGTACCTACTCAATAGGTACTTAAATGTGTTATAGAAACATATCTTAATCTACCGAACGCTGTCAATTTTTGACATCTTTTAAAATAATCCAATTATAGAACTACACTACGCAATTAAGACATGACATTAAAATAAAACTAGTTCTTTCAATAACACTCAAGTATCTTTTTTTTTTTGTTACAGTTACATACTCAGATATTGAAGTTCGTGCTCAAAGTTTACGCAGTAAGTTAACTATTACAACCTGGTGAAGTAAGTATACTGTGTTAAAATGGCCAATCCAAACCGTGAAAGTGTGAGTACGCGATTTTCTGATAATTATGATCTGAAAGAAGAATTGGGAAAAGGAGCCTTTTCAATCGTGCGACGTGCTGTGCAAAAATCAACTGGTTATGAATTTGCTGCCAAAATTATAAATACTAAAAAACTCTCAGCCAGAGACTTCCAAAAGTTGGAGAGAGAGGCGCGAATTTGCCGGAAACTTCAGCATCCTAATATCGTAAGACTTCATGATTCTATTCAAGAGGAGCATTTTCACTACCTGGTATTCGACTTAGTAACGGGCGGTGAATTGTTTGAAGACATTGTTGCCAGAGAATTTTACTCTGAAGCTGATGCATCTCACTGTATACAACAAATTCTTGAATCTGTACACCATTGTCACCATAATGGAGTTGTGCATAGAGACTTAAAGCCAGAAAATCTTTTACTAGCCAGCAAAGCCAAAGGAGCTGCTGTGAAACTTGCTGATTTTGGATTAGCAATTGAAGTACAAGGCGACCAACAAGCGTGGTTCGGTTTTGCCGGTACTCCTGGCTATTTATCACCTGAAGTACTTAAAAAGGAACCGTATGGTAAGCCTGTAGATATCTGGGCATGCGGTGTGATCTTATACATTTTGCTTGTTGGCTATCCTCCATTTTGGGATGAAGATCAGCATCGATTGTACGGTCAAATTAAAGCGGGCGCTTATGATTACCCATCCCCAGAATGGGATACGGTGACACCTGAAGCGAAAAGCCTCATAAACCAGATGTTAACCGTAAATCCCAGCAAGAGGATAACGGCTTCCGAAGCCCTTAAACACCCATGGATTTGCCACCGCGAACGTGTTGCATCTGTTATGCATAGGCAAGAGACCGTGGACTGCTTGAAGAAATTCAATGCACGGCGCAAACTGAAGGGAGCCATCTTGACAACCATGCTTGCTACACGCAATTTCTCAGGAAAATCTATGGTGAACAAGAAAGGAGATGGGTCGCAAGTAAAAGAGTCGACCGACAGCAGCACAACATTGGAAGATGATGATCTGGACAAGGATAAGAAGGGCGTAGATAGAGCATGTACTGTAATTTCCAAAGAGCATGATGATGAAGCGTTAACGAAAGCTGATTCGTTTGGAAAAGCTCGTGGCGACAGCAACGCCTCTTTGCGCCGAGCGGAAGTAATCAAAGTAACTGAAGTGCTCATAGACGCAATCAATAACGGTGACTACGAAACCTATTCCAAATTATGTGACCCTAACGTGACAGCGTTTGATCCAGATGCACTAGGTAACCTAGTGGAAGGCGTTGAATTTCATAAGTTCTTTATTGATAACACGCCGACACTTGTGAAAACCAATACGACGATTCTTAATCCTAGAGTGCATCTTCTCGGTGATGATGTAGCTGTAATCGCATACGTATGCGTAACGCAAAGTGTGGACGGCGAAGGGCGACGAGGCACACACCAGTCGCAAGAGACTCGCATATGGCACAAACGCCACAACAAGTGGACGGCAATACATTTCCATCGCTCCTAACTAGTCCCTTCTACAACCCACTCCTGTACGGTAGAGGATAATGGTCTCGCAAATCAGATTATCTGTAATGGCGATGCTGTTGCAACAATTATAACTTTTCAAAGTATTGAATGAGGCCACGAAACTACGATCCTCTTCGTCGTACAATATAAAATTTATTATCCAATTCTGCTATAAAACTTACACGAATTTTATTAGAATTCTTTGTAATCCAAAAAATTAAGTTAATTACTTATAGGTAAATGTTATTGACACCGGTGTAAGCGATTCGGAAGTTGATTCTTATCCGTTAGTCACTTAATAAAAATTTACGATGTGGCTAAAATGTGATACCGTTAAATTCAATGCTTTGTGCTAGTTATAGTAGAGTGTACAAACAATCTGATCTCTGACAAAATCGAAGATATGTCAACGAATATCAAGGCAAAGTGTTGTTCATCAACATATTAAATGAAATCTCAATATAACAACAGATCTGATACTAATAAATCTATATTATAAGTAAATCAGCAAAAAATTTCAAGATTTAGAATATTTAGCACATTTCTCAGTAAGTCTCTCTACATTTTTAACTATGAATGTTTTGTCGTGCTTAAAAATGGTGTTCTATTTGTTATCAAATACCTAGTTAATAAGATTTAAGTAACTAATAAATCATGCAGTTATTGGCACTATGCACTTAGAGTTATCTGAACAGTGAGGTCGTAGTTTATTAAAATTAACTTTCATCTATGTATTTGTAGAATACCTCAATTTCGTTACATTTTCTTCAACTACTTAGAGCCTCGTCTATGTATTAGCTAGTGCAGCATCAATGTGCGTATTATATTTTAAGTGGATTATATCAATTTTGTCAATTTTAGATTTTAATGTTAATGACATTATTCTGCTTTTGGCTTTCCTCACCAGAGCATTAGTGTGACATAATGTTTCCTTTAATTACTATTTCATTGAGCTGAACTGATTGTTTGCTGTACCTATTGGTTCCGTACCTGATTATCAAAACAAATCGTACCTACTTGAGATAGCTTAGAATTTTAAAGTGATAACTGTGCAAGAGAATGGTCTGCTTGTTGGTATTTGTATTAACTACGAGGAGCTTTGTCAACAGTGATATTAATGTAATAAATGTAAGGTGTTTTTTGCACAGTTTCACTTAAGAAATGTGCTTTAAATATTGGATCTATAACTGTAAGTCTGCAGTAAATTCAGTATTTCCTATAAATATAATTAGATATAAATGACATTTAACCACGTTTTTTACAATTTTGTAATATATTTTAGTATAGTTAGCAAAACTTAATTTACGAACATCAATGGGAGTTGGAATTGTAATATTAAATGCATAATAAAAAAATCTACATTGTTAATCAACTTATCATGTTGGTACTTTCACTGTATACAGAGTACATAGTTGTGCCATTATCATTGAAATTAGTGCCAATAACTGTAAAAACTAAAAATGTATTCTAGTCTTTATTGTTACCTACGCATATTTAGTAATTAATCAACATTTTTAAATTAATTTTGAACATATATATTTACATACCTACATAGGTACATAAACTTACATTGTGTACATAGATATTGATTTGCACATCGCATGTTTAAAAGTGTCGTCTTCGTCATTAGCTAAATAAAATATTTTCTTTGAAAATATTTAATGAGGGTTTGTTATCTAGATCATGTTGAATTTATTTAATAATTTACTTCTACGTAAATAGTGGCTCTCCGTTAATGTTAAAAGACTAGGACGCGCTCTCGGAGCTCGCCGAACCCCAGAAGGCATAGATAGATATACCTACATAGAAACACCTGTTGTGCTAATTCGTCATTGGAAAATAGCGTTACGTAGGCATAACACAGCTCGATAGTTTTTTAAGCTCAGTCTGTAAACATCACAGTATGTAATTTTAATGTTTTTAAATTCTAAGTTATCATTTTTTAATTTTGTTTTTCATATGTTATACGGTAGCGTAACAGCTAACATAATTTAAATTTGCTTTATGTTTACCTTTGTACAATGTATAACTATAGCTGAGAGTTTGCATTGGGTCTATTGAAATCCCTTTTCCCAATAAAATCTTTCGGGTATCTACTTAAATACATTTTTAACATTATTACTGGTATTAAATTATATAATATTTTATTAAATAGATTAATATGTTACATAACTTTCAATGAAATACAATATTTACTATTGAACTGTTAAATTTATGTCAGAATTTAATCAAATACTAATGTGAAAATGTGATGTATATATATACCTACCTAATTCAGTATGATGCACAAATCTATCATCATGATTGTATCTTCCAGAATGTTTCACAAATCTCTTGAGGACAAGGATATTTTAAGTATTTAAGTATACTTTCAGTCTTCCCTGGACAGTGGTCCAAACACCATATTAAAGGGATACCTACACAAAGCTACTATTAGCTTCGATTCAATAGTTAAACTTTTTCAAAAATTTAATATGCTCTCCGCAAATTGTTAATAATGCACATTTACCTGTTTGCATGCATTTATCTCACCGGCTTATACATTTAGGGGGGCTTTTAAAATGACATTTAACTTTTTCCATTGGCTGCTTTTTATTATGTACATTTACAATACTTATAATAATATATAATAATAAATTATTTTACATTAAAGATGTACTTAAACTTTGTCATTACATGTGACCATTTGTACCATCACACAAGTGGTACAGACGCTAAACAATTGTGCTAGAATACGCCTATGAGGCAGGATACAAATGGTTTCATGACATTAAAATTATATACATAATATGGGTGCATTGCAATAGGGGTACATTTTTTAAATATACTAGAATAAATCGTTTTTGTGTCATAATTTTGAATTAATAATTACTTGTGTAGTAAAATTGCTGATAATCCTCAATAGATTAACATTATCTATATTCAGCTAGAATTGTGTTTAATGTTTTGAAGCCAAACATAATATTTGCGAAGTTAATATTTGTAAGGCTATATCAGCATTAACTTGAAGTCTTTATTAGGGTGTTTTGAATAAGTCAATATGAACAATGTGTTTAGTCGAAATTCCAAACAAATTGCACCCTTGCCTAGGTATGTGGTTGAGATTATTTTATAGTATGTTTTATAGTAAAAAATATTACAAAAGTATTTTATACTTTAATGCACCACAAATTTAATTTAGGATTTGCTCTGTTTTCTCATGAAAGCTAAGTTTGTTGTAGAATAATATCCAAATGTGGAGTATAGGTGTATTAAAGAATTGTCAGTATATTTGTATTCAACATACTTTCTTGGACCTCTGCATTGCCGATTATCATGTAAAATTCTCTAAAATAAAGTTCTTTTGATCTACAATAACATGTGGTATTTCTTTTATCATTTTACACTAATTTACATTTACAGAATGTTACTTATCTATTGAATAATAAAACAACACTAATTACCCTGTACTCTATTTATTTACATAACACTACATTTATTCAATATGCATACAAATATAAATACAATGCTACGTTTCTAACTATGCATACACTACTATACAATACAGCTGTCATTGTTTACAAAATTAAGTCCCATATTACAGACCCTCACTCACGGCTCGAGAATTACTTAAAACTAATTTCAACCAATCAAATGGCTCTAAACTAGTTTAAAGTAATGCTTGAGTCTTCAGTGATGTTCTGTAATATGGGCCTAAAAACATACCTCAAACAATATTCAAATACTTCATCTTAGAATGAACACCTTTACAGCCATCAACGGTTACATTAAAATTCTTCAATATGTCTTCTAGTTCTTTGTCGTCAAGTTTTCTATTACCCAACTCTTGCTTTATACATTCCTTTAGATGTGTTTTTGTCAGAGACTTAAATTCCACCAACTTTTTGAATGCCTTTATCTCAGCAAAGTTCTCCAGGAGTCTTTTATGAAATGACTCGTCACAGTTTTTGATGAACTCTTTGGTTGATTCATAACAATTGTATATTAATATCACAGTGATGTCTTTTCCTAAGTTCTCGCTCTTCTCTGTTACTACCTTTATTTGTTTCTTGATATGCATATCATTTGCTGTCAAATCATCCACTATTATTAATGACTTCTTGCACATAGTCAGACCATACATAAAGTCTGTTGAAAATGTGTTTGTAAAACTGGGCATGGTGTGATGATACACATTTGAGCAAGGCCCGGCAGCATCTAACAGAACAGAGGAGGCAAACGATTTTCCAACACCAGTACCTCCAGAGAAGAGTAAAAGTTTACTTCTGTCTTGTAGTTCTAATGTCTGTATGATCTTATTGACTGCTTCTGTCTGACCAAATAGTTTATCAGAAAGCGTGCTTCTTAGTTCTTCAATATTGAAATCGTCAAAGCACTTTAAACTATAGATATGGAGTGCAAAAATTGACATTATGATAATTATTCCGATGGACAGTGACTGAAATATTACGTCCTTATAACTTTTTGTTGGTTTCTGCATGTTGATGTGATATTTCTTAATAACAGGCGGACCATCTGGCCTTTTGTTATTATTAGTTAGTTGAACCTCTTCAATAGGATCCTCCACTTTTTCAGTCTTTATAGAAGTCTTCAAGGGAAAAGATTCATTGAAAGAAATATCCATTTCTCTAATAGAATTACCACTTGTATCAATGTCCATTGGCTCAAAACTTAAATTATGATTCTCCATCATTTATATAATTAAGGCACTCTCAGTTACCCACATAACCTCTTTAGGAATTAGTGATAAAAATCAATAACACGAATCATAGATAATTTTTAAATTATTGAAGTTAGATCGATTTATATTTTTTTGAACTTAACCACCAAAATGGATGACACTGATGACAGACAGATTGTGTCACAGTCCACAGACTACATTGAGCCGAGTTGAGCCCCAGAAGGCTGCCAGAGTATTATAAAGTGCTCTGTGCTGCCAGAAGAGCCAACTGGTATTACACGATGAATCCCAAATATTATACAAAATCAAAGCTTATACAAAAAAGATATGAATTAAACCGTTATACAAAAACATTTATTTTTTTGTCAGTTTGCAACAGAAAGACTATAAAATATTGCTCACAATATCTCGTTTTAGATAGTAATATTAAGAGCTTATTACACCATCCTAAATACCGGACCCCATATTTAGAATCCTGATTACACGTTCAATGATTTAGGATACTGAATCAGTCGGTAATGGTCGGTAAGGACGAGCGTAGAGTGACGGACGTGTCGAGTTAAAAAGAAGTGTGTCGAAATGACCCCAATATTAACGAAAAACCAAAAAAATGGTATTATCGTAGTCGTAGCGGTTGGCTCCATAGAAATTAAAAAGAGAAAAAGAACGAGATGGGTGAAAGATTATTTATTATTGCGTCAAAAGCTAGCAAGCATGCAGCTACAAGCACATTATGAGGGCTTTTGGCAATATATTTTGAATCACCTCCATTTCTGTAGTCATTTTGTTTTGCGTACTTAATACCTATGCATACAATCAACGAAAAACATGCGCTCACGACGGCAGGCGAGCGGCGACTGAGCGTCCTAAATGTGTATGCACCCTTCCGATTTTGGATCCGATATAGATTTAGGACGTCGGAAACCATTCTTGTCCTAAATCGAATCCTTCCTTCCTAAATGCGATATAACTATCCTGAATTTAGGAACGACTAAATATCGGGTCCGATATTTAGGATGGTCTAATAAGCTCTTTAGCACTGCACTAGTAATAAAAAGTATGAAGTAAAACGCCGAGACGTATGTTACACCACAAGTTTTTAGCAAAATCTAGCTGATCAGATTAATCGTCTAAGATCCGCTGCAAGGGATCTTAAACGATTCCTTGTCTAAGATCCTTTGCAGCGTGTCCAGCTTGGAGAACTTCTGGACGAAATGATATTAATTAACTTTGATGGTTCATGCAGTTATGAGTAGGCTTGTCGAGATCTTTAATGGTAAATTAAAACAACAAAAAAGAAACTAGAGAAAATTTGACAATCGGTGCAAAAATCGACTAGAATTCATAAACATTGGACTGATTTCACCTCTCTATAATCTCTATTTCATTCATCAGTCAGGGGAGGTCATTGTGCTATGCCTGTCACGAAACAGCATCAACAAAAATAACGTTAATTTTGAAATGGGTGATAAAAATGATTGCCAAAATAATATTTATAAATCAACGCCTCCGCCAACAAATAGAAAAGTACGAAATCCATTTGATAAAGCTTTGATTGACAAGCTACACAATCCAATATGCAGGTAAGTACGCATTCATTTTACCTGGCGAGTTTGAAATCGAAAGAAATTTGAAAAAAAAAATGGATTTTCCATGTGTTATTTTACTTTTTTTGTTAGTCCGGGTATGTGCAAGATATACAAGAAGAAAAGCAGTGGATGCTTCCGCTGGGATATCGACCAGGCATGCACCCTGATGCCTGCAGACATTGTGGTGTGCAACAGTCAGTTTGAGCCTACGCCCGATCCCGCTTTGGAAAAGATTGCGGAAGAGGCTACTGATAGGTAATCGTTAAGATTTTTCAGTAAATTAATATACTTAGCTCTTAAACCCCCTTCACTGTGTCAGAGGATGTTTAATGATTTTTCGCTGATATTTCTATTTCTTTGCAATATTAGTGCTTGGCACTGATGTACTTAACCAATAATTGTTTGTCTCCATTATCATGAAATATAGGCCTTCTGTCCAAATGTACTCTGTAAGATTTTTGAGGAGGATTTATGTTACTCTATGGTGTGTGGAACTGGGCTGCCAATGATTTTGATGATAATAATCTTTGTGACCGACTAGCTGAAAGGCACAATGGATAAAAACATGAAATGGCAATCAACATTGAATTCTTGTAGCTTTTCAAAGCTGCCAGGCAGGCAATTTAGCTTAAATGTTGATCAGACAGGTCAAAAATTAACTTAAAATACATTTCACTAAAGTAGATAACTGATTAAGTGGCGATGCAATGTAAATTATCTGATCTTTTGAACACTGCTATAGTAAAATATTCTTGAACAATTTCCAGATTCTTTTCCCAAGAAATGGTCATGCCCAGTCCAGTGATAGGATCTTCCAAGAAGGTGAAGCCGCTGCAAACATCCGTTGAAGCCATTATTCAAGATGATAGTATAATTAAACAAAAAATTGTGGTGACAAAAGAAGGTATGTTTTTAATTGAAACAGCATGTTTTTGTTGTTCATGTCATGTTTAAATTTAAAGTCATTTGTGTTGTTGGTCCAAAACAATAATAAACAATTGTAGGTTTTATTGACACTGACAGAATAACATAACATTACATTTTTTTCCACGAAGCGGTAGGCAGAGATGTATAGACAAGATGTATAGGGCAATAGACCCATATTTCACTAGTTAGGTAACATAGGTATGTTATTAGTCCCTGGTATCAGAAGATGAGCCTATCGCCACTAACGAGTGGGGTAATTGCATAACATACTAACAGTTGGTATGGCTTTCATTTTGATGGTTCAACAACATTCATTGCATTATCTACGTTGTTGAGTAGATAATTTTTTTTTTTATGAAGCAATGGATTAGCAATATTCTTCAAATAGATTCAGATTGTGAAAGATAGTGTGCTATGGAATTAGTGTGCTGGCATAAATCCAGATTCGGAGCTAGAATAATATTGCATGTGTAATGTAAACATCAAATTTACAAACATCATGCAAATGTATTATTATTAAAACATTTGTACTACTTCACTACATATTATTATGCACAAGGTGACAACTGGACTGAAAGAAAGTGTTCTACACAGTGCTAAAAGACTAGCCACATAATTACCCATAATTAGCCATATTATTACTGTGTCATCATAGTAATTACTATTCATAAGCATATTTGAAATTAAGTTTTAGCTTGTTAAACATAGGTATGCTTACTTTTTATAGTATATACTTAGTAATATATAATTCTTAGGTACTTTTTTTTTTCCGGATGGGAAATCATCAAATGACCCCTCCCGCTCTGGGTGGAGCGGAAGGGAGTGTCAGACTCTTACTGACTAAAACTCACCCATGTTCCTTCCTTTGCCCTTTATGTTCCGGGATAGCGGTAACCCTTTCGGACAATCCCGCTTATTCTTAGGTACTTTAAGTACACATGGCGACACATCAAGCTATGCATTTCCAGTATTAGCTGACCTAGCATTGTATAGCTTTTCGTACAACCAGAAGTCAGCTTAAATACTGGTTATGTACTATAGCTTGATGTTGTGTATCCATGCATACAAAATCAAAAGCCATTTATTCAAATTAGGCTGATAATTAGCTCCGTCTGAATGTTAAAATTACATAATACAGTCCTTGAAAAAGCCCACCCTTCACCACCTCCTAGTGCTTTATTTAGCTGGGAAGAAGAAGAGGTACAACAAACTCCCCAGCAGCACAGCTGTCTCATAAGTTATGTAGGTCTGGTATTCATTTATATTAGTAGAACTATTTTATTTATGAGCATACTATAGCCCTGGGAGGCATGTTGAGTCAGACATCAGATACTAAATGTTAAAATCTGTATCTCTATACAAATCGAGATTTTTTTTTTCCAAAATTATGGTTTGGTTGTGTGACATCAAAATTTTAGTTTCAGCACAAACAGTTCTCACTCTACCACCTGAACTGCCTCCAGAGCTTGAGCTTCTGCTTCAGCCATTTTGTACTTTTACACAGGTAAATTAATTACTATCTAGGTCCTCATTCATTATAACACCATCATACTAACACATCTTATAATGCATGAAGAAAACTTGAGTAAGTATTCATTTCCAATGTAGTTATAGAATTATTTACATAACATCATGCCTGTATTCCCCGAAGGGTTAAGCAGAGGTGTGCCGATAGTTACCCAGATTTCACCAATTATGTTTAAGTCCCATGTAATAGGGGGCGAACTGAAATGAAATTAATTACTGCATAGCGCATCATTTAATCTTCATCACCTTTTTGCGTTATGAAAAATTAGCATTATTGTTCATAATGCAAGAAAGGATCGGTTTATTTGACTTTTTTATATTTAAATTGCTAATAAAACCTAATTAGCCTAGCCCGCCCGCCCGCCAGCTCGCGGTGTGACCTGCGCTATAATGTGGTACTGTTCCACAATAAGTGGGATACTTAATATTGTGTCCAGTATGTCCTGTTGTCTGCATGTTACAGGAACTGAAGGTGCCAAACTCGTAGCCAAATTCTAGGCTGACTCTATATACATAGCTATTGACAGGCAAAGAAGACGATAATCCTAGATAGGTTCTACTCTGTCATATTCTCTAACTGTTTACAGGAACAAAACATGTCAGGTGAGTACGAGATCACGGCGAATGGGTCGTTACGTCGGAAGCTGTTCTTTGAAGAGCACAGTGATATGGAGCATTATGACTCTGAGCAGACTGATGATGAGGTCCATGTGGAACAACGACCTCCTTCGAGTTATGAGGCCCACACTCCTGTCGTGTTCAGTCCCGATCTTGTGAGTATTATTAAACATATCAATATAGTATAGTAGTAAGAGCAGCGCCACCTACCGGGTCCAATTGTATTTTCAAAACATCCCGGAACCCATTGAAATGTACACACAAAATTTCATCCAAATCGGTCCAGCCGTTTAGGAGGAGTAAGGTGACAAACACACGTACAGAAGAATTATATACACAGTCTGGCCATAAATACTGTTACAATTAAAAATAATAAAGATATTACATTTGAATTTGGAATCTGTCATTTTTATACGATTGTTCATTGAGTTTTCTAATTTTGGCGCCAATACATTGTACAATATTTTGCGATATTAAAATGGAGTGGGGTGATAAAGAGAACCGAATCGCTGTGATTGCATTACACAATGTTGGTATGGAGCCAAATGCAATTTTTAAAACTCTCCATACGCTTGGTATTAGTCAAATGTTTGTGTACCGGGCTATTAATAGGTACAATGAGACCTCCTCTGTTTGTGTCAGAAAAAGATCTGGCCGTCCACGTAGTGTTCGTACGAAAAAGGTGGTCAAAGCAGTAAGGGAAGACACGGTGGAGCACACGGTGGAGGTCTGCCCCGCTTGGGCGGAGCACCGCCGTGTCCTCGTAGAGGCGATCGGCAGCGGCGGCGGCCTCTCGCGCCCGGCCCTGGTGCAAGCCATGGTCCGGAGCGAGAGGGAGTGGGAGGCAGTCGCCTCCTTCTGCGAAGCAGTCATGCTAGCGAAGGAGGTGGCGGGACGGATGAGGGAGAGAGCCTCCCGTCCCAGCCGCGTCGGGAGTCGCGTGACGACTACCGGCCACCGTAGGCGCGGGCCTGCGGGCGGAGAGCAATGGGTAGCTCACCGCCCGATCAGGACCAGGCCCGTGCCGGACGGCGCGTAAGTGTTCCACGCGCGCCTCAAAGAGATGTCAGCATAATCCGAGGGGCCCCTTAGGGCCGAAGCCTGCCGGGTCAGCGGGATTGTCCGAAAGGGTTACCGCTACCCCGGAACATAAAGGGCGAAGGAAGGAACATGGGTGGGTTTTAGTCAGTAAGAGTCTGACACTCCCTTCCGCTCCACCCAGAGCGGGAGCGGTCATTTGATGACTTCCCACCAGAAAAAAAAAAAAAAAAAGCAGTAAGGGAAAGAATTCGAAGAAATCCTGTCCGAATGCAAAATATTTTATCTCGGGAGATGAAGATAGCACCCAGAACCATGTCGCGTATTTTAAAAGATGACTTAGGTTTTGCAGCCTATAAGAGAACGCACTGGTCATTTTTTAACTGATAATTTAAAAAGAATAGGGTGGTAAAATCGAAACAACTACTGAAGCGGTACGCAAAGGGAGGTCACAGAAAAATTTTGTTTCCGAATGAGAAAATCTTTACAATTGAGCAACTTTTTAACAAAAAAAATGACCGTATTTATGCTCAAAGCTCTAAGGAAGCTTCCCAATTAGTGGACAGAGTGCAACGTGGGCATTATCCGACTTCAGTGATGGTTTGGTGGGGTGTTAGCTATGAAGGAGTGACTGAGCCATATTTTTGTGAAAAAGGTATCAAGATACCATTCTTTAGAAGGTAGTTAAGCCCCTTAACACCACCATGTTCAATAGCCAAGTATGGTCCTTCCAACAAGACTCGGCGCCGGGTCATAAAGCTCGGTCCACGCAGTCTTGGTTGGAAGTGAACATTTCGGACTTCATCAGAGCTGAAGACTGGCCGTCGTCTAGTCCCGATCTTAATCCGCTGGATTATGATTTATGGTCAGTTTTAGAGAGTACGGCTTGCTCTAAACGCCATGATAATTTGGAGTCCCTAAAACAATCCATACGATTGGCAGTGAAGAATTTTTCCATGGAAAGAGTGCGTGCTTCTATTGATAACTGGCCTCAACGTTTAAAGGACTGTGTTGCAGCCAATGGAGACCACTTCGAATACGCTTTTTATATTTTAAATTGTTTTATATTTATGTATTAAACTAACACACTGTAAAAGTAATAAATATTATTGGCAATAAAAATTAAAAAAATTTCTTTGTGACAATATTTATGGCAAGACTAGGTATATTAAGATGTTTAAAACATTTCATGAGAACATTATTTCCAAAACTTGCAGTGTAAAGTTCAGCTAACACATTTGAAATATTCCTTTTCACTCCTTTAGAGTCGAGACTACGTATCGAAAGGCATGAAGCGTACTTTCGGTACTCCTCTAAAGAAAGGACCAACTAGCAACAGTAAGCCGTGCTACCGTAACAAGATACTGGATGTAGTGGACTTTGGGGAGCCGTGCTTCAGCCCCATAGAGTTTCGGACTCCGCGGCGTACGGAACTTGCGCAGGGGCAAGGGTCGGCTACTTCCTCGTCATTAGCCTCGATCTCGCCGGTTATGAAACTTACGTCAAGTGATGAAGAGGTAATGTATTTGATTTTAATTTTAATTTTGTATCATTTCATAGTATAAAAGGTTTTATTAATTTTCCTTAGTGTTGTAAAAAGGCACTGCTCTCAAAACGGTAAAACAGTTCAGTTCAGGTTCTGTTATGTGGTAAGGTAAAGGTCTACAGATTTGGAAGATTTCGACGATCGATATTTCTCCAATAGAACATTATCATGCAGCAACTATTTTGTACTTACTACTTTGTTTAACTTTCAGAAAAACAACTTCACGTCACCCGAATCCGAAACAATGGCTACTTGCCTAGATTGTATTGAAACTGAACCGAAGAGCGAGAAGAAGGGGCCTTGCTTCTGTAAACTAACTCCAAACAAAATAAAGCGAAGCACGTCACTCAAGGAGTCCCCGCATAAGAACAGGAAGAGTTCCTTCTCATTCTCTGAGAAGCGCAGTCTTAGTATGTCGAGCCTGCACCGAAGTCGCTCGGTACAGAAGCTGGACTTCAGTATGGATATGAGCGTTGACGGTTCTTTCCATAACCATTCACAAGGTACTTAATTACAATTTGATTTCCGAATTGTGCTTATAGTAACTAAATGTTGATGAACGAAAATGTAATGTTTCGCAACTATTTTCAGCTGATTCAGAATCCAGTTCGCCACAAAGGAAAGCAGCAGCCTGGTCACTAGTAGAAGACTCCACCATTCAACATTTAGTCAAAGTGGAATCAGCGAAATGCTCATCAACTGACATACAGTCGTCTTCTAAAATGCATAGCATAAACAGTAATATAGACGACACGCCTATCAAAGGCAAATCAAAGAGCAGCATACGCGCTCATGAAATTAGTAAAATTCGTGCACCGATGCTTCTGAGCCCCCTACACATGTCACTAGATACTAGTTTAGATAATTCAGATAATCCACTCAGCCTGGAGGATAAAAAGATAGATTTTAACAAAGTTGATCTCAAATTATTGACTGAAAACATATCTCAATTTGATTATACCACAAACAACATGACCAAAGTGGGTGGTGATAGCTCAACTAGCTTTAAAAGAGTAGATAGTGGATTTAATGAGAACACATTCTATACAAACGCTTCTAGTTACTATGAAAGTGCCATAAAACCGTCAGAACTGACCGTGGCCACCGCATCAAAGACTAATAATAAGAATGCTTTGAAAGAGATCTCTAATGTTAACTGGATGAGAGTTGATAGTGGATTTAAAGATGAAACTTCTTCGGATGGTACGCAGTTTTACCCCGTGCATGATAACTCAGTGAAGAAATTCACGGGCTTCCATTTTTCCGAAGCCAAGTTGGAGGATAAAGAAAACTTAGCTAGTGAGGACTTTGACAAGTTCCTGGTTCAGTCCACCAACAAAAGTGAAACCATGTCCATGTCGGATATATTCACTGACGACATGGCGTTCAACTGCAATTTCTCATCAACTCCATCTAAAAACAAGTCACGCAAAGTTCTTTCGTAATTTAGTTAACTGTAAGTTTTTTTTTGTAAGACTATATGAATTTATATGCATTTACAAAGCTAGATATTTAATTACTAGATTGTTTTTGACTTTGCTCCATTATTGTGGATGGTTTATATAATTATGATGAATTGATTTTGTGGGATACGACATGATTACGATATGATTTTGAAGGAGTAATATTTTTGCATGAATTAATTATTTTTGTGACTTTTGAGATGACGTGTGTTTACTTGGGGTCAAGTAAAATGATTAAATAAAGTTTCAAGACTGAAATGATAATATATAATATGTGTATGTATTTTCCTTGACTTGATTGATTTGTATGTAACAATAGTCTCACGAGGAACTGCACGTTGAACCGACAAGTGTCCCTCACGAGTCTACTATTTGTCTTATGACCTCTTTAATTAATAGGGAACAATATCTGCCAAGATAATGTTGGCTATTTTAAATATAGCTCTGGTGTATCCTATAATATAACGCGTGCAATTAATTATATACTTATTCTTGTGATTTAAATGTTTACTCAATAGTTAATTTAGTTAATTAGAGGGCATTATCAATACGACCGCTCCAAAGTCCGTATTTTGTTTACTCTTATTTTTAATGTTATTTTATCTTATTTCTTCTATCCTGCGGTGTTTTTTTTAACATAATTAGCTTATCACCTCCTTATTAGATGTGAATTTTAATTAAATTTTGTTGGTGGACATGTTGGAATTCTAAAGTCGTTGTTTATTTATAAACTGATCCATATGAAAGTAAATAGAATGCTCTGCTCAGTTATAATTCACTAATAAAAGTCAATTATCCTTGTTTACAAATCAATAAATTAATGTTCATCTTAATGTGCATTAATAAACTGGAGTGCCGCATACAATAGCTATGAGTACACGTATACACACACCCGTCGAGACTGTTCGTGCGTCAATCGTTTTTAACAAATAACCGAACGATAACGTTGTAACCTCTGTTATCGCCGTATCCCGGAACGTCTGCGAACCACGAGCGCTGGGGATACGTTAGGTAACAATGGCGGATACAGTGCGGTGCATTTACTACTCTCTATATATAAAGCACCGTCCAGCTCCATACATGTCATTTCATATTACACTTTGTTGGTGACAATTAGCAACATCGTTTTGTAAACTACTGCTCGCACAGATCATATTTCACGCCGCTCGGACATTATTGATAACGTACGCAGTGACGTATGCACGTGCGCTGCCGTTAAATGAGAGTTTTTGGTTGAAAACTATTTTATATTTTTTGTGAATAATTGTGCACGGTCGCCGAAATGTATAACAAGACAAGTGCAACGTTGATGCTGCAGACGATTATGGTGTTAATGGATAAACAGAATTCGACCGATGTCACCAATTTCCCGAGCTCTTTTAGCGGTTTGTTGTTTTGTTTACTAAAAGTTATTAGTTCGTTACTTTCTAGTTGTCTAGAGTTTAATTGTGTATAAAGCTAAAGTTATCGATTCAATATCGGGAATTCGGGACCAGCTTTCAAAACTTTCTTGTCATTTTTGCAATTTCATCGTGGTTTTCCTGCGCTCATAAAACTTACGTGTCTACCGGTGTTTCCAAAAAATATCTAAACTAAACTATCTAACACAAGGTAAAACCTCAACATATTCATGTTAAAACTCATATAAATAGATGTGAGAATGTTCGTAAAAATATTATCATATCCGTTGCAAAAGGCATGTGCGCGCAAATTTGAAACTATTCAATTACGCTGATAACTTCCAATAGCTTTATATCAATTAACAATAACTCAATTTTTTCTATATTTTGTGTTTGTTTGACTATTATTTTCGTGTGGCTATATTCTTGTATTGCTTTTTAAGACTTGATTTTAATAAAAGATTCAAAAAAACTAAATAATTTTGTTTGTTTTAAAGATGACGCGGAGTTGGAGCGTTGCTACGGCATTTACGGGTGCTTCTCAAAGGCGTATCCATGGACGGAACACCGGCCTGATAACTATTTTCCTGTATCACCCGAAGCTATGGCTGTGCGGTGAGTGATCACTTTATTTAATCCTAGATTAGGAAATTCGCTTGTGGCTAAGTAATAACAGCCGCACAGGTCAGTCGATCAGTTTAAGCTACACTTGCCGCGGTTGGTCCGTGGATGGGTGACCATCTTCACATACCAAGATCCCTCCGTGCTTCGGAAAGCATGTTAAGCCGTTGGTCTCGGCTGTCATTCGTGGATCTTTGACAGTCTTTACGGGTCGTCAGACAGAAGCCCGAAAATCTGACAACCAGTCTTACCAAAGGGTAACGTATTACCCAGTAACTGGGTTGTGGAGGTCAGGCAGTCGCTCCATATAAAATACTGGTATTCAGCTGCATCCGGTTAGACTGGAAGCCGACCCCAACATAGTTGCGAAGAGGCTAGGCAGATGATGATTAGGAAATCAAGATGAACCAGAGTACAGCATCGCTGTAGCAAACACCGAAAAGGCAAAACTTCCACTATCGACTAAAACCTATTTTTACCTACCTAGACGACCTGCTCCAGTGAAAAGGCGATGGCAGATAACTTTACCAAAACTGCATCTGATCTCTTCTTTTGTATCGGTAGGAATAAAGAATAGTTCATGTCGTAGGAAAAATATTAGGCAGTGAGCAAATTGGTTACGGGGTTGACTGGGTGCACTGGACATACATTTACTCGTATATATTCGGTGAAGCTTTTTAATGCACCCCCAAGTGGTTTCCTTCTTTATATGTTAGGGGTGCTGCTACACACAGTTCGGGACATTATTCAGCACAGGCCACGCAGCATAATCGAATATGTATTTTGCCGACCGGCTGTGCCGAATCGTACCGTTCATGCCGACCCGAATAAGAGTGCAGCACGCCTATGAAAGTATCTATGTCCAACCAGTCTATCAATAGACTATTTTATGAACTAGTGGCTGGTGTGATAGAGGCTGCCGGCTTTGATAAATCGTTCTCAGTGGTAAAACTGTGTCCATTTTTGTCTGTGCCCATATTTAAACAATACAAACACACACAACAAACAGGCCCCTTTAAAAAGTTCACTCATGCGTCGTGTCACCGTGTATGATATCTGTCATTTATAGATAATTATATTTATAAACTGCCCCCTTTCGCCCGTTTTAGAGGAGATGACCAAGCACACTGAAGGTTACCTCGTTGGTATAGTGGTTGGGCGTGACTGCTTAGTGTGAGGTATTGGGTTCGATACCCGGGTCGGAGTAGCGGGTTATAGGATTGTTCTACTAGGAAATTCGTAGTTCGCAGTGCAGAGTCTGAAAAGGTCCCCTTTATTGGAATTTAGTGTGAAATCGCCAGTCCTTGAGTACCTAAGCGTTGTGATCAATGCTCCGGCCTTCTCTTTGTGAGCAGAGGCCTTGCCTAGCTGTGGGACGATAATGAGCTGGAATTAATGACAATAAGCCTATCCCTTTTTATATGGGACTTTAATGTAGCTAAAAGTGCGAGGACCTCTGCCTACCCATTTAGAGCATACAGGTGTGATATATTGTTCATGCGATACGCTATCATTCCAGACGTGTATTGGCTAATACTGTGATTACTTATAATACTATTCGTTTGATTTCCTTAACTATTCACTGGCACTTCTTATGCTTTTTTTTTTTCTGTTGGGAAATCATCAAATGATGATGCTCTGGGTGGAGCGGAAGGGAGTGTCAGACTCTTACTGACTAAAACCCACCCATGTTCCTTCCTTCGCCCTTTATGTTCCGGGGTAGCGGTAACGCTTTCGGACAATCCCGCTGACCCGGCGCACTTCTTATGCTTGAGTTTAACCCACCTCATTGGATGTATTCTACATACTTAGCCCATTTAAGGACACTGGGGGCTTACCACCAGCTCTTATAGCAGGGCTGAAGTAGAACACACAATACAAGTTTTATTTTTATTACGTCTGTGGGCCTTGTGTCCCTCAAAGTATTAAGTATCTATACATTCTGATTTGGTTCTCATAATGCTATAATAGCTACCCCCTTCAGCAACAGGTTGGTCGTCGCCATTTATTAAAGCTGTGCGGTGGAAAAAAGCTCTTGCCGGTGCTTCTGAGTAGCAATAGGTTTCATTTTGACAGTTCAATAACATTCATTAAGTTATTTACGTTATTGACCAGACACATTTTTCGAACATATGAAGCAATGGATTAGCTATATCATTAAACATCCCTAGGGAGCACCCCACTTACTGCACCATATCTTTATTTATGCATCGCTACCAGCAGGAAGCGATGCATAAATAAAGATAACAGAATTCCAGATCTTTCCGAAAATAAGTTTAACTAATTATTAGATACCTACTCGATTTTAGTTTAAATAAATATTTATATTATCATACAGTACTCGGAACTCAAATCGCTATTTACTGTCCTTTCTATATTAAAAATTACGAGGAAATATCTGAATGTGTGCCGTCATGGGTCTTCCCAGGGAACAAGGAATTATGTAGAATGATACAAAATACTGATAGAGGAAATAAAGTGAAAAAAAATTAGTGAATGATAGAATTTCTACATTACTAGGTATTCATAATTGAACTACATTTGAGCTTAGATTTTGCTGTAACAGACGCTTCGAATTTGCAAATAAAACTTGTGATACGTAAGCCCGCGGTACCTAATAGCGCGTAACATATAAAATGACAACTGAACGCAATTTCTTCTATTTTGACAGTTCAGCCATGTTCATTGCGTTATTTACGTTGTGGAGCAGACGAATTGATTAAACCTATGAAGCAATGGATTAGAAATATCCTTCAAAACTCGCGGGTTGTGATTGAAGCTGTA
The DNA here is from genome assembly GCA_911387795.2 of Apamea monoglypha. Taxonomy (NCBI): domain Eukaryota; kingdom Metazoa; phylum Arthropoda; class Insecta; order Lepidoptera; family Noctuidae; genus Apamea; species Apamea monoglypha. The sequence continues at coordinate 12,662,742 of OU426918.1, forward strand.
TTACGCAATTAGAGTGCGGAAATCAGCGTGTTAGTTGACTTGGCATAATCCCACGGACTTTGCCCTCACCTTTCTAACCTATAGATACTTGAAACGTAATTTTGTAATTAAACTAACGGTCAGATTGTAGGCTTTGACCTCCAATGATTCCAATCAATTATGTCAATTAATCCAACTGATAACAGTTGTTTATCCTCGTAGAAGCGTGCATCGATAAAGGCTAAACCCAAAGGCCTCATTAGCAGTACATAAACTTGGTATACAAGATCCGCTTCGTTATTTACTATCTCTTATTTGTATGTACAAGTCTCGGTGCGATAAGGCTGGGGGCTCGTCCATGACATCAATCAATCGTGAACAGAGACAAAACAAATGTTTACGTCCCATAATTGCATAGTGACGTGGTTATCAACTATATTAAACAATGTGTTTTTATTTTTGTTGCATTGTACTTGCTTTTTATCGAGTGCATAGTTTATTCGGAGTCTGTTGACCTTTGAACGTTGGATGTAGACTGTTCATTAATTATAACTGTATTGATAACGCTGGGTCAGTTCTCACATTAATTTGTGAATTGTAAGAAGTTTTGAAAACAAGGTTTTATGAAAAGGATGCAAGCCAGCATTATGATTTCGTTTTTCTTTCTAATTTTAACTAGCATACTGAAATTTTAAACGGTATCAGTAACCGTTAAAGAGTTCCCTCGCGAAGACGCACCTGTCTGCAGAATCAGATCATTACTACCAAAAAAATGTATTGTCATCGGAAGGAAACGTGTAGGTATTCAAAAATTCAACTTGATATGCCAACAGGAAGTTGGGTAAAATTAGCTTGCCAGAATTTGCCTTTATAACTTACGAACAAAAGCAAAAATGCCCATATTCAATTGTGTTTTTGTTACAGTTATCCAGCATTCACGAGGAGAAATCGAAAGATACCAGTTTTGTTCGAAGCAGATAATAAGGAAAAAATAGCGAACGCGAATCTCGATCCAAGAGGCCCATTCTATTTTATTTCTCACGGATTCTTGGAAGGTGGACATAAACTATGGGTAAGAACCAGTGCATCACACTTTTTATTTTATGCTTTATACCTAAGTAAAAACGTCTCAAAGACAAAATTAATGAGAATTTCAAACTAAAATTAATAAGGTACCTAATGCATCTTGTTATTGAAAATTGTTATCAAAGCTTTTTTCCGTACCTAATTCTTATCTTACTTTTGCACTCGAAAACAACAAGACCCTGGGTCATTCAGAATAAACGTTAATTTTATAGGTACCTAATACAAAAAGTACCTATTGTATTGCCTCGCTGATGCAGATGGTGGTCGCAAACGCAACTGCTGAGTATCTGTTCGGGTCCTGGTTTCGATCACCAGGTCGGGCAGTTTTAACTAGTCGCATAACTGGCAAAATGTGGGGTCTACAGGAAGGTTTTTTAATCACCATCCTATTTTTTTTAGTCATTAGGTACGGACGCCAGCACATCAAGTTACTACAATCTGTCAATTTTCTTTAATAGATTTTCAACTTTATCGCTAAATAATTAAGGTTCAAGGTTGATTGGGAAAATTTGACAGTTTCGGGTAGCTTGACCTGCTGTCGTCTGTACTATTCAATGACTCCGTTTATGAAATAAAAATGTTTTTCCTGAAAGTTTTATCAATTCAGCGTGCTTACGAAGTCAAACGTTGTATACTATGCTGTATGAGAGGTGAGACGTGCGTGTGCAGCGGGGATGTGTTTCCGCGAGTGGTAAAGCCCGATTCAAATTTTATGGCGGCTCGGAACATGAGGCGAGTCGCTGAGCAGTAACAAATTCAACAAGTCAACGGGGGTTAGGGGTCCGGTACTGCCCACCAAGTAGTGCACTTCAGAGCCGCCATAAAGTCTTAATCGCGCTGTATCCACAAAAGTAGACTTCTTTTAGACAACGTTGTGATGCCATACAGTGGCCTCCAAAAGTTAGTAGACGTTTTTCCACTTCAGAAATAAAAAACAGAAATCCTAGTAATCCAAATGTTTGAAATGCTGTAACGTACCCCGTAATCCCTTAGGACTACTTGATTATTATTATTTTTTTTAATCATAATCTGGCATCACAGCTGAAGTGGGAAAATGTGTGTATCTCAATATTTTAGAACCGACTACCGAGTGATACTAAAAGGAAAAACGTATTTTATTATTCCAATTGAACAACAAGGTGATTAAAAATTCTTCCTGTATACAGTCCAACCTACTAGCTATCCCTTTGGAAAATACAGTCATAATGTTATATAATGATAACAAGAGTAATTATACTAAAATAGTAACTAATAAAAACAAACTTTACGCAGATTCAAAATATGGCGGACGCTCTGCTAAACCTGCAAGGCAACGAGGGTGCGACTGTGATCGTGGTGGACTGGCGAGGAGGTTCTCAACCTCCTTACGGTCAAGCTGTGGCCAATATCAGGCTTATTGGTGTCATGACTGCGCATCTTATACATAATATTTATGTAAGTATAATAAAAACAGTAAACATTAGGACTTCTTGGGACAAAAGCCCTGCCTTTGATACTCCGTAAAAATGACAAAATATCTTAAGAACAGAATAGCCTTTTCTGTAAAAGTTTCATCACGAAGTGTGTGACGAAACTTTGTTGATGCATTTTAAATATTTGCGGTAAACATATTAAATAATGTTCATTCTTTATCATGCTACCATTGACTAATCTTGAGATCATTATAAAATGTACTATTTTCTGACTATGTACCTGCGTAAATTCTTATATATCATACTAAAATTCGTTGTTTCTTTTGCAGGATGTGTTGGGGCTGCAGAATGTAGACAACTTCCACTTTATTGGTCACTCTTTGGGAGCTCATTTGGGCGGTTACTGCGGACATGCATTGCAAAAGGTAAGATTTTTTAGTACCTGTACTAATAATAAAGGTCAAGAGTTTGCTTGAACGCGCTAATCTCTCACTCGATACTGAGACTTTTTTTCCTTTTTATAACGTATCACAGTTGATGATAATTTATTCAAATTACAGTCTAGCGTATTAGCTAATAAGAAATTGAAATACTTGTGTGTCTACTGTATGGCAAATTTGTCAAAAAGTTACTATGGACTTATGGAGATCATTCCAACGTTTGTAAATTGGTAGACTTGGTCCCCAGGTTAAAGCCATCGGACAACAGACAACAATGTGCGTCAACTTTGCTAAAACGATTTCATAGTCTTTGTATGTGCGAGTCAACTTCTAATGTGATGTTTTGTTCTTCCTTTCAGAGGTTCTATTTGAAGTTAGGACGGATAACTGGGTTAGACCCTGCAGCTCCTTACTTCACCCAAACTGTTACTTTGGTGCGTCTTGATCGGTCTGACGCTAAGTATGTGGACATCATCCATAGTAACGCCATGCCACTGTACTTTTCAGGTAAATGTTTTTATTACAAAAGGATCTTTTTTTCAGTGTGTTTATAAAAACACACCTAGGCAGCGGGGTAATTGCGTAACACACTAACAGTAACAATGGCTTTCATTTTGACAGTTCAACAACATTCGTTTCAAAATTCGTCAATATTCGTTGAACGTAACCGACAAGTTTCCAGCAATGCCTATGGAGTCCTTTTTGAGCGTGTTTAAATTAAGCCACAAATCTGGGAAAAAAGTTGCGTCGACCTGTAACTACGTCATTGAAGTTACAGCCAATATACGTAAAGTACTATTATCCCAATCAAGGCTTTTGTTATAAATTGGACGTCATGTCCTGGTAGGGACTTCACCCTGGTTACCAGATGCTACAAATGCCAACAATATGGTCATGCAGCAAAAACATTCAGAGAGCTGAAATTTTCGTGTGGTCACTGCGGTGAAGAAGGACACTCGATGTCAGAGTGCGCGAAGGAAGCTGACATACCGAAATGTGCAACTTGCTCACGCTTCAAAAAGCTCAATAACCACAAAACGGGAGATGTTGAGTGCCCTGCTAGGAAAATAGCTGAGTACACTGTATCGACTACGAGGGCGCCTAGAGCGTCATGCTTAAGGCCAGGCTTCCGTGATTAATGCCTGCTGCTGACTCAACAAAACACTGCACTGGCCTACAAACACTCGATTTTTTTATGCACATTAGTCGCCCGCAGCAAAACTCGAATAAACACATTGCCTCGAACGTGATTTAATTTTGTACAACATGGAATTTAACCCACTTACCAATTTCTTCTTTCTGCTGACGCAAAATGATATCATGTGTTTACCTAGGTTATAAAGTGCAAGAAACTATTTTACGCAAACTAAATAATTACGTATATAAGACTTATTGTTATTTTGATCTTTAAGGTATTTAAGTAAACTAGGTATAAAATGAATAATAATTTTTTGTCATTATTTCAAGACTTCTAATGTCAAATATTGTTAAGAATTTCATTGTCCTACAATTACCATAAAGTATGCTCATGCCGCCTGTGATACAGGTTTATCCTAGTACAGGCATCTAATATTATTATACCTTTGTAAGTTATTTCGAAGACTTTATGTAAATATTTTACCAATTTAATACTGAATAAAAAAATATTATTATTATTCATTGCGTTATTTCCGTTGCTGAGCAAACAAATTTTTCGAACATATGAAGCAATGGATTAGCAATATCCTTCAAATCATTCTGATTATGGTTGATCGTGTACTACGCAATTAGGGTGCCGGTCTGTTGATTGTTCCTGAAACAAAAATTAAATCTTATATTAAGAACAAATAATTATAGACACTATGGAATTCTTTTTTTTTACGAGAGATCAAATGACGTGACATGACATGGGATTCTATAGGGGAGAACTATTTCGAGCATTGGGCGGAAAAGACTGAAATGATGGTGATGATGATGAAGAAGATATTCTGTTCCCTGTTTTGGAAATAAAGTGCATCATGGAATCATGTTACGGTCATGTTATGCCTACTGTAAAAAAAATGTATGTATTGTTATATAATATATATTATCTTGTTTTATAGGTTTCGGCATAAGCGAGGCTATTGGCCACGTGGACTTCTACCCTAACGGCGGGTCAACACAACCAGGCTGCAAGCAAGCGAGCTCGCCAAACGGAGGGTCAAATGACCTGTCGTACCAACAAGTCGTCAAATACGTGGGCTGTAACCACGAAAGGAGTTACGAGTACTTTATTGAAAGTATAGCACCAACTTGCCCCTTCATGGCCGTGCAATGCGAGTCTTATGATGTAAGTATAATCTTATTTTGTCCATTTTACGGGCTGATAAAGGAGCAGTGGTAGCCCAGAAGGAGCAACGGTGGCCGAGTGGTATCGGCCCGATTTACCCACGACTTACAACTCGTGAGTTCGAACCCACACAGCTACTTTACTTTGTGTATCTAATTTCATCACCACTGCTCTCAAAACGATGAAGGAAAACATCGTGAGGAAACCGGCATGCCCTAGAATAAAAAAAATCGAAGACATGTGACATCCACGAACCCGCACGGGGCCAGCGTGGTTGATTATAGCTCACTCCCTATCTCAAAGAGGAGTGAGACATAATAAGTCCCAGCAGTGGAAACGTAGGCTGATTATGCTTTTATGTTACGGGTTGGTACATATCCAAGATCACGTCGCGTCGCAACGCGAAAATCTGCGAAATTATGCGAAGTATTTTCATGAAAAGTTGGATCAATTGTTATCTTGCCATATGGCATCGCTTTGATATTGGTCTGTTTATCTACTTGCTTGATACCGTGCCAAGTTGGTCACACAATCACACGTAGCCGTGTCGCCGGCTGCAGATGCCTCTGCCGTTGACGCGTGCCGCACATATGTATGAGCACTATAAGAGCGGTTTCGCACTACGTCCGATCCGAATTCAAGATCCGGGTTTAATCCGAATTGGGAATGTTTTAAATTCGGACGGACTGAGTTCGGATGTAGTGCGCAACCCCTCATACAAATATGGCTACTTCGGACCATCATTTCTCGGATTCGGATCGGACGTAGTGCGTAACCGCTTTAAGTCAGGGTGTCAGAATTTTAGCTACTTTTGTTTTGCACAATAAATGTCTGTAGGTAGTCTTCAGCCGTTATCGATGCTCGATGAATAAATATTGCAAAAGACCAATTAAAATAACAAAATGTGCCTTATTCTCCGGTTATCTTAATGTGCAGAAAAAAAACTTTGATATGTCACGTTTTTCTTTGACGTCACATTTTTTGGGTAAAGCGTATGTCAGCTTATAAATTAATTAATTAATTGTGAAATAAAACATAATTGAAGATAAGATAAAGTCACAATAGGCTCGCCCCCTATTACGTTTAGTAGTTTACCATCATCTGCCTAGCCTCTTCGCAACTATGTTGGGGTCGGCTTCCAGTCTAACCGGATGCAGCTGAATACCAGTATTTTATATGGAGCGACTGTCTATCTGACCTCAACAACCCAGTTACTGGGTAATACGATACCCCTTGGTAAGACTGGTTGTCAGACTTTCGGGCTACTGACGACCCGTAACTGTCAAAGATTCACGAATGACAGCCGGGACCAAGGGCTTAACGTGCTTTCCGAGGCACGGAGGGGTCTTGATATGTGAAGATGGTCACCAATCTACGGACCAACCGCGGCAAGCGTAGCTTAACCTGATCGATCGACCCGTGCGGCGGTTATTACTTAGCCACAGTTTACCATAACGTGCGGAAATACCCCAGTAAAATACTGGTACTCAGCTGCATCCGGTTAGAGTGGAAGCCAACCCCAACATAGTTGGGAAAGGGCTAGGCAGATGATGAGCTTACCATAACATGCGAAATGTGGATAAAACACCTCTGCATATCCCTTCGTCCAATACCAGCGTGATGATATGATAAAGAAGTTTTAATACAATATTATAATATTCATTTTTTCATATTCTCTTATCAAACATTTTTTCCAGGCCTTCGTTGCTGGCAACTGTACAAGCTGTGACAAGCACCACTATTGTATACCGATGGGCTATCACTCTTTCAACATCTACAATCGCCTACAAGTAGGCGGTCTCGTCGACACCAATTCTAATATTGCGCTGTATGCTCTGACAGGCAATATTAAACCTTATTGCAGTAAGTCGTTTTCTTATTAAATTAATAGTGTTGACTGATTGCAAACAACTGACGATCGCAATTTGTTCCAAATGAATTTAAAATAAAATCTCTTTTCTTTTGACAGTCTGTTCACCAAATACATCACGACCTTGGTCTGTGTACTGTAGATTTGCATCGGTAGACCCTTCTTTTTGTTGCGCTGTGTAAATCCTCATGAACTTCCTCCATCATGGGGGTAACAGAGGAGTATGTCGGACCCTTACCGGCTAAAACCACCGCGGTGTTCCACCTCTGCCTATGGCGGGGGGTGCGGGATTCGCATAAGCATCCACCGCTCCATCGGTAGATCCCTAACTCTTCCTTGAAAATGCCGTGATCTTACAATTGAATTATCTAACATTACAGGAGTCCATTATGAGGTGGTACTGAAAGTGGCAAACACAACAGCGAGCATAACTCACGGGCCAGAATCAGGAAAACTATCGATAACATTGGTCGACAGAAACAACAATAAGAGCGAGCATATGTTTTTGGATGACGAACAGTAAGTTAAAAATCTTTACAATCACCGATAACGATTTTCAAGTGTAATTTACATGCGGCAGCCCGCATAGTGTGAATGGTCCTAGCTCTGGGTAAGCATGGGTTAAAGGTAAAGCATTGGGCGGGGTAATTGCGTAACTCACTAATGATAGCAATGGCTTTCATTTTGACAGTTCATCAACATTCATTGCGTTATTTGCGTTGTTGAGCAGACAATTTTTTCAAATATATGTGTACGGGGATCACCAGGAAAACTTCCAAAGTCTTTTTAAATGATTTATTAATTTTAACACCCTAAAGACACGTTTCTCATATTCGTCCATTGCCAATCTTGCCTTTTTTTTATTCACCTTTCACTCGTTCGATCACTCATCCAGTCATTCGTTCAGAAACATGCTTTTGTAACGTTTAGGAACGTTTACTTATACAGCCTACTTAATTTAATCCTACATATATGTAGCAATGTATTAGCAATATCCTTAAAAAATGTTCAGATTGAGGTTTATAGTGTGTTACGCAATTAGGGTACTGAATCCATTCGACTGAAAGCTGTTTTGACTTCAACCGATTGCCCTAGTGCGACGGTAGCGATACCGCTTTAGTGGATTTCCCTGTAACTACGACCATACTTTAGTGAGTTACAAACTTAAGTGGCAGTGGGCAGGGCACATTGCTCGCAGAACGGATGGCCGATGGGGCCGAAAAGTTCTGGAGTGGCGACCGCGAACCGGAAGACGTTGCGTTGGAAGGCCTCCCACTAGGTGGACCGATGACCTGGTGAAGGTTGCGGGAATCCGCTGGATGCGAGTCGCACGGGACCGGTCAATGTGGCGACACTTGGGGGAGGCCTATGTCCAGCAGTGGACGTCTATCGGCTGAAATGATGAATGATGATGACGACCATACTGACCTACACTGGCATTATAGCCATGTATTAAATAGGTGTATACGCAGTAGTGATTGTTCTGCGATTCGCTGAAAAGAATAAACGCAAATACGTAGTAGTAGCAAATAGGTAGTCCCGCATTTATGTAATTTCATATCTTGTGCGATTCGGGTCATTTGATTTTTGAGATAAAGTTAATAATAATGAAGATGTTTATAATTATGAAACCATTTGAGCATGTGAAAATATATTATCATTTACATACAATGAAAACAAAAGTATATGGCAGTAGGTCATTTTTTTATTTAATTAAATGCGTCATGAATTTAATAACTTAAATAACGGTATTTATCTTTATCTATATACTATACTTATAACATCGCGCTAGGAACCTTAGCAGCCGAGCAAAAAGAAAAAAAAATCAGAAAGACAGCTAACCGAATTAGATGTAATAGCGTAGCAGGCGATGCGATGCGACGCGGTGGGTCGGGGGAACAAGAAATTTCACGCGGACGAAGTCGTAATCAATAAAAAAGCTACAGCAATCGTCGATACTTCGGTATCAGCATTGCAGCAAACTATCCTGAACCATTGCAGTGGTCTTTAACAGGCATTTCGTCATAGGGTTCATCTTTTCCATATTATCTTGTGTATTAATGTTTATTTTCTATTACAGAAAGTTCTACAAGCCTGGTGTGTTAGAGACCAAAATGGTTGCAGTGAAAGATACCGGTCATCCGCCAATTTTTGTAATCGTCGAGTGGAAATATGAGACGAATTTGTTCAACCCCATGACTTGGAGGCTGTTGAAGAGTCCCAGCATTTATGTCGAGTACATGAAGTTGTCGTCGATTGAATATAATACTGAGTAAGCATTATTTATTTTTTTATTTTTTATTAGCCTATACTGTCCCACTGCTGGGCAAAGGCCTCCCCCAAATCCTTCCAGGAACTCTTTTCCCGCGCCACATCGAACCAGCCCTCTTGGTACGCGTCCAGATCGTCTCGCCATCTCTTTCTGGGCCGGCCTCGGCGGCGCCGTCCATCTTCAGGAACCCATTGTGTGGAGGCCTTTGCCCAGCGGTCATCGTGCATACGGCTGATGTGACCCGCCCAATCCCATTTGAGCCTGGCAGCCTTCATTCCTACATCCATTATGCCCGTTTTGGAACGCAGCGTGGTGTTCCGAATTTTGTCCTGTCTTTTAACACCCAGAATGCTGCGTTCCATCGCTCTTTGGCAAACTCCAAGGCGGAACTTTTGTGACTCGGTGAGCGACCAGGTCTGAGCACCGTAGGTTAGGACGGGCAGGATACACACGTCGATGAGTTTGCGCTTCAGGGAGATCGGCAGATCACCCTTCATTAGCGTCTTCATGGACCAGTAGCTTTTCCAGGCGTTCTCAATTCGGCGATCGATTTCCCTCTCCTGCCTGTTTTCGAAAGAAACTAACTGACCCAAGTAGACATACTCATCGACATAAGTTATTTCCTGCCCATCTACCTCGACCCTACGCTTAGTGTTGTTGGTCATTACTTGGGTTTTAGACCGATTCATCGCAAGTCCCACCCTGAAGCTAGCCGTGCTCAGGTCTTGGAGCATGGTCTGGAGTTCTAAAGCTGTGGGGGCAAAAAGGACGATATCGTCGGCAAATCGGAGGTTTGTCAGCCTCTTCCTGCCGACGTCAATGCCTTTGGTCTTCCATGAGGCTGCCAGTGACTTAAATATCTCCTCAAGTGTGCTCGTAAACAATTTAGGAGAGAGCGGGTCACCTTGTTTAACCCCTTTTTGAATTTGAAATGAAGGTCCAGCAGAATTTAGTTTTATGTTTGCGGTGCTATTGTGGTAAATGGTTTTTAAGAGGTCAATGTATGGTTTTTCAAGTTCTTGGAGTTCTAGGGATGTAAATATTTCGGAATGTTTAATACTATCAAAGGCCTTCGTATAATCTACGAAGGCTAGATATAATGGTTTATTGAATTCGGTGTATTTTTCTAGGATCTGGTTTATTGTTTGAAGGTGATCGGTTGTTGAGAAACTTGGGCGAAATCCGGCTTGTTCTGGTGGCTGATGTTGATCCAGTTTCCCGTCTATACGATTGTGTATTACTTTAATAAGTCTTATAAATATGAGATGTTAGACTTATTGGGCGGTAATTGCCGATATCAGTTTTGTCACCTTTTTTTTTTTTTTTTTTTATAGCATTATTTTATAACTTTTAATTTGTTTAATATCCACAACACCTTAGTACGAGTACAGCACAGCATTCACGTGCTGTAAGGTTGTGTTTCCACCGGAAGTGAGCGAGGATGCGTAGCGATGAATGTGAATAACATTGCTTCATTTTTATAGCTTGAGTTAAACTACTTTTGTCATTCGTGCATATAGTTTATCCATATCCCAGGATACGCGGAAACGCACGGCCGAGAATCCACCATAAGCCTATATATTTCGTTTACGGAATTCATCATCATTCATCACGCATAGTTCGGGAGCCTCTTTTTCGTCTCAACCATTGCCGTCATATTTTTTTAAAATTAATGACGGGGCAATTCGATATTTAAAAAAAAACGAATACAGAAACGTTTCTTTAAAAGTACATAGTCGTATTGAATTTGGTTCTTTTTATTAATGTTATGCTATTTTTCCAGGATCACAGTGTGCCCAAAACGAAACAAGCCGGTCGTCGCCAACCTGCCTACGATAATGAAGCCGAAGTATTGTAAATTCAGAAAATAACAAAATTGTTACTGAAGACCCTGGCTTGGAATGAGAATAATTTGTATGCACTTAAGACAATGCAAAATGTCTACAAAAAGTATTCTAATAGTATTTTAATGTTTATCGTTATTCTAGTATAAAATATGTAAGGATATTCAAATAAGGTGCTAAAGTAATTTTATATTATAGCAGCTGTACATAGATAATAGTACTATTTTTGTTAAACGAATTTAGTGAATATAAAGTATATTATTATTATTTGCATTTTTTTATTGAAAGTCATGTATCAGTGTCCTAATATCTTCGCGGGGAACCCGAATATGTCGTCGCGTCGACAGAAGGCGTCTTCCCGTTTAGGCCGTGTTAGGACACCAACCAACCACCATCGCTTATATTAGGATATAAGCGATCGTGGTTTTCATTTTGTTCGGCGAGTCCGAACGCGTCTTCACGGTGACAAAAAACGCCAGCCAGTGTTCCGAACAAATGATAAATGATCGCCGCGACCCTATTCGCACGACGATCGCTTATGTTAGAACATGGGGGAACAAATGAACGCGACGATCGCTCATACAGGGTGGGGAGGAGGTTATCACAATCATGATCTTTGACGACACGGTTGGCGCAGTGGCAGAGCGATCGACTGCTGGGCTGCGTGTCGCGGGTTCGATTCCCGCACGGAACAAATATTTGTATTGCCTACAGGTAGTTGTTCCGGGGCTGGTTGTTTGTGTATGTGAGTTTAAATATTTGTAAACGCATCCACGATACAGGAATACTAGTGTGAGATAACGTATAAAAAAAAAAAATGAAACCACGTATCCTATACGTCGTTCTTTGAAAATATGCATAATGTTTTAAATAACTCTTAACATTACAATTGTAAGTGTTATTTTTAAATCATTATAACAAAAACACAAAAAAAGGTACGACCACAGTCGTAACTTTTTTTTGTGTTATTTACAACATCATGTAAAAGACTTCGACTATCACATAGCGAATACCCATGGCCGGTGAAGATAGTTCAAACCTTGCCATTTCGAATTACTCAAATAATGTTTGGAAGCAAATAATACTCACTCAAGTGACTTTTTTAAAATCACGCACGATTAGAATTTTGATTTAATTTAATAAGGGCTTTTTAGTCGATTTCTCGAAAAAGTAAATATAACTCTACCAAATAGTTATTGGATTCATGATAGCAACACTAATCGTAATCTATTTGACATTTCGCTGACGTTTCAGTGACAGTACGTTACGGATGTTGATGCTGTTGTGTTATTGAATTCTTAATCATAATTCGACTCAATACGTAACACATAATATTTCGTTATATCATCACAGTCCGCCATCATAACCATATTGTAACTGCACTTTGCGCTTATCAGTCTACAGTATGGGCGATACTCGGAAGAAGAAAAAGTTTTACTTTCGTAAACGCAGAAACAAATATTTCTTGGAACCCGGCTTCAGGGGCTTCTTTTGCACGTGTAACTTCAGAGAAAAAGACTGCGTGAAGGAAGTTTACAATCTGCTGAACGAGTATGCTGGGAAGCTGTATCCGGACCTCGGGCTGGAGCAGCAGTCGGCTGTCCCGGAGTCCGCTGCGCCAGAAGACAGGTCAGACAGTGAGTCCGAGGATGAGACTGACATCGGAGACATGCTGAGGCGCGAAGTGGATTCCTTGAAGAAAGATTCCCAGAAATCTCTAAGGCATAAAAGATTCCAGGTGGTGGAAACAGGTGCATCTAATTGCATTTTTGTTAAAACAAATTTACCTAGTCCAGAAGAGCTAACCACAGCCATAATCAAAGATTTGGTTACAACAAGGCTCTCAAAGACACGGCATGTGTTACGTCTGCTTCCAATAATGGCGACCTGCAAGGCCAACTTACCAGACATTATGGAGTGTGCGGGCAAACTCTTCGATAAGTATTTCCTGAAACAGTCATCTTCCTTTGCCATCATCTTCAACAAGCGGTTCAACAGCAGTGTGTGCAGAGACTTGATCATCAAGGAGCTGGCGGAGATGGTTGTCTTGAAGAATGCGAACAATAAAGCTGATTTGAAAAATCCTGGGCTCTGTATAATAGTGGAAATTATAAAGGGTATTTGCTTGTTAAGCATTGTGGACAATTACTTTACGTTTAAGAAATATAATTTGAATGAGCTGTCTAAAGACGAAGCATCAAATGATTCTGAAGGGACTCAAGCTAAGAAGTTTAAGGGCAATGTGGCCACGCCGGCTGAAGAGAACAATGACACTGAAGTCATCAACTTAGATGTGACTTAGTTAATTTAAATGCTATTGTAATACTGTAATTCAGGTTATCAATAAGCTGACCATTAATGTTAAGTCTTTATCTTATATTTCTACTCTACTTAATGTATTTGTAGTCCTATTCAATTTCTAGGTTGTACCTAGAACTTCGATACCAACTCTTATACCAAAATTTGTCTTATACCTAAATTTTTTCATAAATTATTATAAACCCATATTAAATATACATGTGAAGTAATATTTAGTTTCTTTAACAATGTGTTCCCTACTCATTCATAAGCTAGGTATGTTTTTATTCATGGTTACGTAAAATAATTGAGTCGAGGTCGCGGTTATGTAACGGCGTAATAACTCGCTGTTAAGTGATTTTATGATACCTACATAGTACCTACTGTCGTTACATAATCAACGAGCGACAGGCTGCCGAGGCTAGCCGGCGGGAAGGCGAGGCGGCATGTGCGCGCGCGGGCAACACGTGTTTCAAAAAGTTTGACGATTCCAACTGGACTCGATCAAGAATTGGCCAGCATTATTTCATTCAACTTTCTTGTAAAGAATTGTCATAACTATTCTTCTGATATTCAAAATTACGAAATAACGGTACATGAACTACGAGTTAAGGTTTTGATGACACACCATCTATCCCGTCTCGAGTCCAGTCGCCTTACCTTACGTAATTTAGGCCATCGTCAATAGATGTCTCTTGTTGATATAAGTTTTGTTTGCAACTAGCACCTAAGTCTCATTTAAACTAATTACTGTATCAATTATATGTTACCACGACATTGTTCACTATTCTAAATAAGCAGGGTTTGCCATTTACTTAATGTAAGTAATTATAAATCAAATTGCTACTACTAGATGTCGCTGCAAGTACCTATAACTTCGTAGCATGGTTGAGCTTTGGAACTAGAGTTATGCTACGGCTACATGGTCGCGAATCGCGATATTGCGAACTTCACTTCATGCGCTCTCTGTTGTACAGCGAGACGTCGAGCAGCGTGCGAGAGAGAGCGCGCGAAGTGTAGTTCGCGTTATCGCATCAATGTAGCCGTAGCATTAGATAGAAGTTCCAACAAAAGCTCCATCGGCTATTTTACTAAGTTTTGTTTATGTTCTTCTTTGGTCCGATGATCTGCGAAAAAAGTGGAAAGGCCATGTAATCCCTAAAATTTAAATAAATAGGTATGTAGGGACACTTAAAACGTACAGGATGAAACAAGTTTTACCTTAAAGTATGTACATACATTTCCTTTTTTTAAATAGTCACACGTTCGAATGAAATTCTACTGGATACGATACGCTAAGTTTGGACAGGTGGAAAGTTTAAATAGGTAATGCGCGTCAGGATGCGCACTCATGGGTCTAATGATTAGATTCTTATCAGTCGGTGACCTTTATTCAGCCCGGATTGGATGACCCAAAACCCGAAATTTCGCTTCCGCGACCGTCGGCCGAGCTACAAGGTAAATAAGAGGCAGAACTAGATAACGCAATAATTGTAAACCTGACTTATTAGGAATGTTAACAGCCTCGGTCTAGCGGCCTCAAGCGCGAACACAGAGCATGGAGTCCTGGGTTCGATCTCCAAATCAGGCAGTGTTTGAGTCCTCCAGTTTTTGTTTAAGTCACATGTTGGACGAGCCAATTGCAATCTACTGGGGAAGAATCCTGACTCTAGGCTACCTCTAAAAAAAATCAAATGATATGGGAGGCAATGATTTGACGATAATTATGATATGTGGTGATGTAGATAATGTATGTATGAACACCAGATAGGTAGGTACCTACTTATAAAACCCTTATAACCAGTGGCGTAGCGTGGGTGTCAGCCGCCCGGGGCGGAAGAAATTTTTGCCGCACTCTTATTTAGGTATTTCAATTTAAAAGACTTTAATATGTATACAGTAATTCTATAGAACTTTACATTTTTTTACGAAGTTCAATAATTGAACAATCACAACACGTACTTATGAGCACTAAAATCACAGTTTGGAAAGCGTGTACAAACGATACCATTAAGTTAATGTGAATTTTACAACTGACGATCCATCAATCAAACTTTCTTTGAATTGTCAAAGCATCACTCACGGACTTCCCTGAAAGGACCGTACTGTAACCTAATTTGCAGGTGGTATTATACAATATTCACCACTATTTTTTATATGATAGAAGTCATTCTCGTTTAATATTGGTAATAAACAATCCAAGCACAAAATAAAATACGAGGAATTCCTGCAAGTCGGTACAGACGGTGTTGCCAGTCGCTACAATGAGCAAGATGTCATTAATATACAGACGCCAGCACATCAAGTTACTACAATCTGACAAATTTCTTTAATAGATTTTCAACTTTATCGCTAAAGCATTAAGGTTCAAGGTTGATTGGGAAAATTTGACAGTTTCGGGTAGCTTGACCTGCTGGCGTCCGTACATTCATTTAAAGAATTATTATTATTATAATTATTTATTCCCCGATTTCGTCACAGTATAAGTAATGAAAAATTCCGTGCTCAATTCGATCGGTCCGACTGGTAAGTGGGACAAAAATAAGAAATGGTTCAAATATTTACAATATATTATTATTATTTATTGCGAAATTTTCGGGCCGCCCCTACTACGCTACGCCGCTACCTATAACAAATAGGTTTCCTTAGGGCTGATTTTACCAAAGTCAAATGTATCTTTTATCCGTTGAATAAAATTGTCGTATGACAGTTCTAGTATGGAAAAACTGTCAAAAATTCAAAATTTATTCTCAGGATAAGACTTATTCTCTATTCTATTTTAAGTTTGGTGAAATTCGCCCTTAAAAGTAAAAAAGTAAACAAACCAAAACATACAGAAAGATAATTAATTCGGCGCGAAATGAATTACTTTCCGTCTAAAAAGGGGAGGGCGGAGTTAACTCCAGAACGGGCTATCTATTTCCCCGTGTGAGTTGTAAGTGCGCTAATGTAATGGGCTATTTTGCACTATTACCCACCTATCTAAGCCCAATACGTTATTTGCGTTACGTGACTTATGCGGAATGGATGCTCCTTGCACTTTATAATGGAATGGAACTTTCCTCTTCCATAGTAGGAAATAGGTACCTACTTAGGAAACTTTTGTTTACGTGACGTGACGTAGGTAAGATTATAAAGTGCAGAGAGCAGGTTTTTCCAGTTTTTAAACGATTAAAAAAAGGAGGAGGTTATGTGCGTCTGTATGTTTTTTTTTTATATGTATGTTCTTGGATAATTTCGTCAAATTGTGGACCGATTTTGCTTTTCACTTGGTAGACGAAGCTTGCGCGGTGGTCCCATATAAATTTAATTAATTTTGCTTGGTTATTTTTCAGTTAGCTTTGGTAATATGTTTTTAGTCCACTTTGTGTATCTTGATGATGTTATATCTAATAATTCTTTCACTGTTGTTTACATAGCAATTAGTGGTAGGTATACGAATTGGTGTGGGGTAGGTACCATAACTGAAAACAGAATAGGTACCTACCTATTCTGTACAAAAAATATATTAGGTAGGTACCTAATATATTTTTTTAAGTCTTCCAATAAAAAAAAAACTACATAGTGAAAAATATTTTTTTATATAATTTCGGAAGTCGGTGGCAAAAAACTAAAATACAGATCCAGAGACACCGACTTCCGAAATTAAAGTATTTCCTCTCCTTCTTTTCTTTTCTTTCTTTTCTTCTTCTTGTATTTTCTCTCTTTCCTTTCCTTGTTTTCCTCTGTACCTACATACTACTATATTTTCAGTTCTGTTTTTCATATGTGTCTACTTAAATGGTAAAATAAATAAATAATAAAATATTTTTTCACTCAGTAGTGTTTTTTTGGAAGTCGGTTGTTTTATGCTTACGTGTAGTACCATCTCTCATCATCTTAAAATTATAGTAGCCAATGTTCGCCTGCCTCAATAATAGCTACCCATTAGCTACCTACACTAAACAGCAACTGATGACAGTTGCTGTTTAGTGTAGGTACGGACGCCAGCACATCAAGTTACTACAATCTGTCAAATTTCTTTAATAGATTTTCAACTTTATCACTACAGCATTATGGTTCAAGGTTGATTGGGAAAATTTGACAGTTTCGGGTAGCTTGACCTGCTGGCGTCTGTACAAACCACACAATACCTTCACAATAATTAGAATTTGTAATTAATGTTCAGCAGATTACTTACTTATCTACCCTACAAGTCATTACGGGTAGTCAGAAGCCAGAAAGTCTGACAATTAGTCTTACCAAGAATAACAAGGGTAATCGTGTTACCCAGTAATAGGCAGTCGCTCCATGTAAAATACTGGTATTCAGCTGCATCCGGTAAGACTGGAAGCCGACCCCAACATAGTTGGGAAAAGGCTAGGCAGATGATGAGATTATTTACCTTGTTGTTTTCTTGCCCGCTCTTTTCCATAGGTATACCTACTAAGCAACTAGCTTCATCTTTCTATCTGAACGACCCCTTGACAATTCAAAAGTGCCTGTAATTGGTTTATTTGAAATAAATGCTTTAAGTATGAGTTTACCTAATTAATTTACGTTCTACGTTGAGAAAAGCTTACAACCCTATTTTGGTGCCTAAATAAGAAAGCCTGATTTCAGGATCCAAAAAGCGTAACAGTCACAGTAAATGAAATTAGCTAGATGCCGCCTACAGTAATTTGCTGTTTTCTTTTTTCTAGATACACTAAGCCTCTCCCTATCTCTTTGGTCCGCCCTTCAATTTAGGGTAGATGTTTTTAATTTATAAAAGTGCAATGACAGAGTTACTCCCTCGTAATTGTTTGTTAGAGTAGCCAATTAAAAGTTTGCAAGGGCTGCCGCAATTGGAATTGAGCCAAATACTTCTGTAATAAATTGCTCTCCGTGATAAGAATGCTCTAACAATATAATTTGTTTTTTGATAGTGTGCGGGCATGAAAAACTTTAGGTTGTGGAAGGTAATGAATTCCTGATGTAGAACCGCAGTAAAAAGACCGACCGTAATGGATTGATACCTTCCTAACTTACTTTCTTTTTACTCAGCGGGAATACCGCGTTTATCTTAAGAATGAATTGCATTAATGAAAATGTGTCTGCTAGAGTAAGTCGCCATAGCGTCACGAGGAATTAAATTAATACAATTAAGCTAATGTTTTTTTTTTTTATTATTATAGCATGCATGAAACTGCAATAAGTACCTACACTTTAAGTATGTAGGGAGGTATACAGGGTGGCAGGGACATCGATGCTCAACCTATTACCATGTATTCAGTACATAATTCTGGTATGTACATACTGTTCTATTTTGACCGCGTAGGTATTGCACTTTTGCAGGAAAGAGCAGATAAAAAAAAAGTCTACGACGCTTTTCAACGGAACTCAGAATCATGTAGATCCTGAATCCATAGTAACGTGCGTAGTGCGTCGATATCCTTATCACGCTGTATAACTACGTGCTACTTACGAAAGAAGTAGTCACTCAAGTGTTATTTTGACCTAGGTATCTTAATAAGACATACGTAGAGAACTCTCATCATAAGTAGGTCAGAGCTAATCGAGTTAGTCCTTGCTAGGTGCTTGCTGACAGTCAAATGTGTCCCTTATTTTCGGATCCAATCAATCAATTCAGTCTTTTATCATCAACTGCTGAACATAGTCCTCTCTCATGTTGTACTTCATCGTCCATGGGTCATTCTAGCTAATCGCTAAAAACAGGTTTGCTGAGGCAGTTCCTGTTGGTTTTTTTTTTTGGAATTGTTTTTGATTAGATACTAGTTTATTTATTTATTAGTATAAAAATTATGTAGGTATGTTGACACTGCTCGTGCTCCTCGTCATTCGTTCCTAGAAAACCAGCGTTAGACACAATCTGTCTGGCATTTTAATGCTGAAATAGGCAGGTAACTCTTTTTGACGCAGCCCTGAGGCACACTCTATTGTTGTTAAAACATTATTTTCTCTTTTTTATTTTGTTATTTGTATTTTGTGTTTCACGAACTGTGTCCAAATAAACTTTATTCATTCTTTTTTTCTTTCACTTTACGATTTTCCCAAAATACTTAAGTGCCTACCTAATATCTGCCACCGAGCCCTGATAATTATAGGCAGGCTTTGCCTTCGTGACGGCAACGTTCCTGCAATGCCCCTGGAATTGGAGAGATTTGCAGAGATGTCCACAGGTGAACAGTTACCTGCAGGGGCGTCGGCCTGTTTGTTTAGCACTCAACAAATAAAAAACAAACACGCCTCGAGAGACACCGGAAGCAATAGACCGTTCATAAAAATACAATTATACTCGTAGATAGTTGAGCATACCTAAGCCCGACCTACATACACAGTCGTGTCGAAGATATTGGAGATATCTTCGACACGATTGTGTAGGTCTTACATTCGAGATGAGTTTAATTCGAATCATGCGGCAGTGGACATCAGCTAATGACATCCCCTGACGGTCGTTAAGGCCGGCTCCTCGTTTTATTTTTTCCCTTGAGTGACTAAGTCAGCGAGTTTCCTTTTTCAACGGTTTCGTTTTCGCGGAACTAGTGAAAAATTTGCGCAGTAAATTGACGATATTTTTTATAAACTATTTTTTAGATGGCAGGTAATTTGGATGACTGCATTGCTTTTGTTTTAAAACAAACAAAGTTTGCATTGCTCGGTTCATTAGATATTCATAGTTTTCGTCAAGTGTGTGCAGAATACACACTTGGCTATATTTAAGCTCCTTATCTCGACAATGTAAGAGGTAATGTTCCTTGCTCCGATTTCGAAATGCACGTGAGTTAATCTTGCACCCGGCAGATCCACCTTCTCTCCACAAGGATTGCATTTCACTTTGATGTAGCCGAGAATTGCCAAGAACGATGTGTGCACAACGTCATTAAGACAATAGCTATAGTTTCTTGAGCATTGTTGCAAGGAAATGCTTTGAAACGGATAAGAAGCTAGTCAAAGGTCGTGAAACACTTATCTACCAAGATAGAAATCACGTACCTATTTACCTACATATATAATTTGTTTTTGCTATGCAGTGCCTTACAGTTCATCTCTTGGACTTAGAGCGGAACTATGTACTTTGTTCAAGTTTTGGTGCAACACGGCGGAACATTGACGGAGCGACCGCCTGATCTACTCTAGGCTTAAGTACAAGTAAGAACATTTTCGTTTACTTAATTTTTATTTGTTAAGTGAAGTCAATACACAGTGCTATCTATTCATCAGTAATAATTCCATAACCGTCTCTTACGACATCCAAAGGACGACATCCAAAGGACGAGATCCGATTTCCGTCTTTAGACACGCACTAGTGTTCAGACGGGATAAGGAAATCGGATCTCCAGCGAGTGCTTTTTGCGATATCTTTGATTTTTTTCGTAGGTAAGATGTTTTGTGAAAATATCTTTCAATAGATCCGGATTCGAGGGTTCGGAAGGGAGGGGGATCCATTTTTTGTAACCATACAAAATATTATATCCTTACGAACTCTATTTGGTTCATTCAGTAGGTAGAGAGTTTCTCTCCAGTGTATGAGCTACACTTAAGCTTGCACCCGGTCTGGCAGCGTTGGAATAACAAGCACAAAACGGACACCGGCAAATCCAACCCAAGTCCCGGATTTGTAACAAAGTACGGCTTATTCCGCTCACTTCTACATAATATGGCCGAAACACTTGGAGCGCAGATGCTTGCTGCAGATTTTCAATGTGGTTTCAATTTCTTAGCGTCGTCTTTTCCCAGATTTGTGCGAGGTAAATAACGTACGTACGATGTAGGTTAAACATGTCAGACACTCGAACATTTTACTGGAGTAAATTTTGTTTGCACTGTGGCGTGCATCTACTCTGTTTTTAATTAGATTATATGTATGTGTTTTACCAAACACATACATATAATCTAAGCACAGAAGCACATACCTGTGCTTCTGGAAGTAAATATTAGGTGAGCTTGATCGGACTAAGAATGTAGACCGGAATTTTAAATCAGACTTCATGCTTCTACTTTACGAAAACGTTGTTTTTTGTTTTTATGTGAATATTGTGTGCCTTAACGTCGATCACATACATTTATTTTCTTTCTTTCTTTCTAAAATATGTAAGTACGTCCACCTAGATAGGTTATATCGACTTTCCAGTTCTTCTAGTGTTTCATTTAACTAACATTGTAAAAATGGCTAACAACAGCATGTGCTCTGTTTATTTTAAATTTTCCAAAGTGTTCCCAAAAATTGCGCGCGAAATATTCAACAAAATATGTAGCCACTTATGCATACAATTACATGCACTGCGTGTGTACCATTTGCCGTCACTCTGGGAAAAATTAAAAACGCTTTCCAGTAATAACGACACACCACAATACGCTGCATGTGAAGCACGTGCAATTTTTCACTATAAAAGTAATATAACCCAATTCAGCGGCTTTACAGCGCGACAGCCGGCCGCCAATTACTAGCTGGCAATTTGTCGTGTCAGCCGACAGCGGCGGCCGTGCGGGAACATGACACCATCAGGAGGACACCTCTCCACACTGTTACACGATCATGATCCGGCCGCGATGCCGAAATAAACCGGACCGGACGGTTTGAATTACTTCATACGCACAGGTTGTATTGTATTGCTATTGCAAATATTTGTCGTGTCGTGATGAACGGGACAAGGATAGGAGATAGACAACTTTATTACTGAGCCCGTAAAAAGTAAAAAAATTGCCTATCTCACCAAAATCGAAGCGGAGTCCTGTGCAGTGTGCATAGGTTCGTCACGACTGAAATTGTTTGTTAAAACGATGAGCAGTCGTTTCATGACTTTTTTTGTTAAGGCAGAAGCCTTAACAAAAAAAAATCTTCTGTTCTCTTCAATCTTAATACTAGGGTCGGTAGGTAGTGAGAGATTTCTAAGGACCAGTGCTTCTCTTCTTCGACGGGGTTTTATTGTACCTACTTACTGAAAACCTAACTAGGTATCTACCGGTGCCAAAACCTGACATTAGAGGCTATGCGAAGAAACGTAACAAAATATGTACAACATAATCAGGCTATAATGTTCCCACTGCACTCAACTCCACGTAGTACCACGCGGATGCCGGTTGGTAGATGACACATGTCTTCGAATTTTTGGTTCTACGACATGCCGGTTTCCTCACAATGTTTTCCTTGACCGTTTTGAGAGCAGTGGTGAGGCAATAATTTAAACAAAGTAAAGTGACTGTCTGGGTTCGAACCAACGACGAACAACTCGTAAGTCGTCACTGGGCCACCACTGCTCCAAAAAAAGTAATCTGCTATATTATTTTAACTAAGAAAATTCCGCCGCCGCTGTATGTTTAGCGGCTGTAATGAAAATTTAAATGACACTCTTTTCATAGGAAATCTGTAAACTTTTGTATAAAAATAGTCACAAAAGAAAAACTTGCTCGAACCACTCTTTTTGAAGCTCCAAGTTTTTATAAGAATGTTATCGTTATGAAGTTACACAGGACTTCTCTGAAACTTATTCTAGATTTTATATTATGATTTTTACCCAAGTAGCTTTCTAAGTATTTGTATGCTCTTTGAAGGTGTATTGTGAAGTGAATGATTTTGCAGAAATAAATAAATGCAATAAGTATGTATAATATTTTTTTTCATCGTACATTTTTTTTCCTTTTTTGTTCATAGGTAAATCTCTCGAAACATCCCTCAATTCATGGTTTAAAAATGTTGGAACTAACCATCTTCCAGATGACTGTAAATTATAGCAAAAATAACATAAACGACTGCTCTATTATTATTTATGCTATAATTGACAGTAATTGTGACCTAACTGTAGGGCACTTCATCCGCAATGGCTTTTAAAAAAGCCAATATCTAAAATCAATATCCATCTTTGTTTATGTTATATAAAAAATAAATATAGGGGTTATTCTATACAGAGTATTGATAGTGACCAGTAGCCAGTTGGTGGTCCCCCTTCATCAATATCCGTACAGCCCACGGGTTATTTCGACATCGCCTTTGTCAACCGCCTTAGAATTACATACAAGTCATCCCTAGATATAATATAACTAACATAAAAAAGGTTATTAGCTGAATTATGGGACATCGAATAAAAATATTTTTTTTACTCCATGAGTTAATGCTTATAGTGTAATCAGTCTATAATGTTCCCACTGCTGGGACACAGGCCACCTCTCTACTTCACCTGTTACATAATTGAAGGTTATATTCTCTTTGCACGTACAGATGTGCGGGATGTGCCTATGTTTCATTCCCAATAACATATATCTACCTAGATATAGATAGATAGGTAGCTACGGTACCGGCCACTGAAATAAACCGCAGAACGGTGACCTGAAATCTACGTAATTAGGTACGCACTACAAAACAGAGCACGTTTCAAGCTTCATTCGGTTCATATACCTAAGCAAACTATTGTTTTGCATAAATCTCAACAATACCAACCTTTGCTTGCTCACCCGTTTAATTTTGAAATATCTTTCAGTTAAAACCACGGGGTGTTTGTTGATATTAAGTACGAAAGTAAACTCTCCGCACTTGCTCGACTTGCTTCCTCCAGGAACACAAGACGAAAACATTTGTTGGTAGTTCTGGGTTGCGTTGGAAGGATCATAAACGTGGTTCGAAACGACGGCGTTAAACTGCGTTCACACGACAGTGTACTGTACAATGATTGCTCGTTTTTTGCTGCATAAAGGCAGAGTTCAAAGGCTGCATCCCATAGGTAGATAGGGTTAAAATCGAATAGATGCTTTAAGAACTTGCGCTGTAATGTCGTGTACATCCAGTATTTAGTGCCGACACTGATACATAAACAGCAGAGTGACGTCACAATGCAAAAACTTTAAGTTGTCTAGAAGAAAATCTTCGGGTGACGTCGCCGATTATTGCGATGCGAAGTCGCTACGCTTTTATGTGAGTTGGCCACTAATTAGAGGCCGCGTTATAGAGACAGTTATTTTACTGTGATGACCTGTAATAATGTTTAATTGTGGACAAAAATGTTGCGGTACACGTTAACGACTGGACTTTGTGGGACATGAGACCACAACTCACACACCTCGAAGTTTGTTTTTGTTGGTCTGTGGCATACTGTAGGTACCTGTAAGTATATAGCTTTTGTACCTACTTGTCGTCCCTCCTTACCTTACAAACTCAAATTTGTAGGAAGGTATGTATACTGATGTTTTTACTAATACATTATCTTTTATCAGGGTCAGACAAACAAGAAATTTTACGCGGATGAAGTCGCAGGCAGAAGCTAGTCATTCATAAAACTATATTCTTCGATAAAGCTGTAAGGCTGGCATTTACCTCTTTGACAATAAAATTTTCAGCCTTTGTATTTTAAACAATTTAATATTATGAGATCGTCGAAGCTTCGATATATTGACATAGTTCAATAACTTTGTCTGCTCAGACAATTCTAGAGAAACCCGGTTTTGTTACTGTTTCTAGGCCGATTAGGATTATATTCGCTTTGATATTAATTTTGCCGCTTTTCAAAGTTGACGACGACTTTCATCAATAACTTTGCTGCTCTAAACTTCTAGGTACGATTCCTTTTATACATATACAATTACGTAGATATTTAATTTTTAATTACTCACATTTGGTCAAAAGTTTATTTATGTATTTTATTATTTATGCACACACAGTATAATTGATAGACATACGACATTATTGAGTACAAAGGTACTGCTTATTTCTTAAGAAATTTCGTTCATCAGACGAGAGAAAAAGAACTGTGGACAATAGTCAATAGTCAAAGTTTTGTTATTTATCTCTTTTTTTCGTTTGCATCCATGTGCCCTAAAACGTTTGAGAGTCGTAAGAAGTGGAGACATTCATCTTGCTGAAATGCTGATTTGGGCATGTTCTAAGTAAAACATGTGTAGGTACCTATTTCATATCCTATATCGTTTTGCTTCATCAGCCTATAATGTTCTCACTACTGGGACACAGGCCTCATCTCTTCGAGACGGAGTGAGCTGTAATCCACCACGTGGGCCCATTGCGGGTTGGTAGATGTCACATGTCTTCGAATTTTTGGTTCCATGACTTGCCGGTTTCCTCATAATGTTTTCCTTCCGCGTTTTGAGAGCAGTGGTGATCTGGACGTCGGGAGTCACTAGCCGACACCCGGCCACCGTAGGCGCGGGCTTGCGAGCGGCGAACAATGGGCAGCTCGCCGCCCGGCAAGGACCAGGCCCGGGTCGACGGCGCGTTGTGTTCCACGCGCGCCTCAAAGAGATGTCAGCACGAACTGACGGGGTCCGCTAGGGCCAATGCCTGCCAGGGCCGCGGGTTGTTCGAAAGAGATACCGTGGTCCCTGGCATAGGCAACTGAAGGAACACGGGTGAGTTTTAGTCAGTAAAAGTCTGACACGCCCTCCTGCTCCGCCCAGAGCGGGAAAAGTCATATGATGATTTCCCACGCAGATAAAAAAAAAAGAGCAGTAATGATGAAATTATTTTCCTACTCAAAATAGTCAAAGTTCACAAAACAAAAGTCATTTAACCATTTGTTTAACATAAGTATAAGGGCCGGTTGTTTCATACGGTTGGCTAACGTAACATACGTACGTCAAATAATAACGAGTACGTAATCGTTATTAGTTGAGGTAAGTCAAAGCCATAATTTTGTAATTGTAATTTTAAGCAACGCTTTTTATGGTTTGATGATAGTTAGCGCCATTTCTGACGAATACGCGTGCTGGTAATAATGGTACATATATACAGAAAACAAAGAATGCGCTATTTTATGCCAGAGGGCGTCCAAAAATAAGCCTGGATAACATATTAAAAAGATATCCACTAACACTGAATTATATTATGTATCAAAGAAACTCCTACCTGGAATTGTAACTAAATAAATGAAGTGCTAGGGAGATTGAACATCTGACCTTTACCTAAAGCCCGGCTGAGTCCACTTAGGTAGTCTAGATAAGATTAAAAAGGTAGGAAAGCATTCAAGAACAAATTTATTATTGCTGGAATTTGTATAGAACTCTTGAATGAGAACGATTGCTATAATATTCTCGAAAATTTGCGTTCTACCTCTCGAAAATCTATCGGAACACGGGTATGTTTTCTTTAACGTTAAGTTGGTTATAACCACTTGAATTTTTTTATAAGTTAAGATACAATAAGTACTTAGGTAGGTATGTAATTTATAATTTCCTTACGGTATATTAAATATTTCCTGAGACTCTGTTATGGTAAGAGGTATAATATAAATTTATATATATGTACTTCTTTTGTAAAAGAGCTCTAAGCTTATTTTATAAGGTTGACTGGTAGAAAATGCCTATGGCATTAAGTTCGCCTTTGTACATTTGTGTGCTTAAAGTATTAAATAAATAAATAGAATGGAATAGAAAATATTTATTTGCATGGAGTTGTTACAAAATTGCTTCGTCCAGGTATATTCTACAATTTGGCATGCAAACCTAATACAATATCTCATTAGGTCTACATGATAGATTGTTTAAAGGGTAGTATAATCTGCCTATAATATTCCCACTACTGGGACAAAATCCACTCTGTGAGAAGGAGTGGGCCGTAATGCACCACGCAGGCCCAGGTAGGGTTGGTAGATGTCACATGTCATATGTCTGGAACAAAGTAAAGTGCCTGACACAGCTAGAAGGCGTCGCGGCAGACCCCGTAGAAGATGGCGGCTGACGAGCTGGAGAAAACAAACGACCAGTGGTCCACTGTAGCCCTGGATCGAAAGAGCTGGAAGTCATGGGGAGAGCCTTTGCCCAACAGTGGGATGATCCAGGCTAACAGTAACAGTATAGTGCCTGCTTGGGTTCAAACCCACGACCTACTTACAACTCGGAAGTCGCGTCCGTAACCACTGGGCCACCACTGCTCAAAAAAGAAAGCCTCACTCACTGTAAAAATAATGACTTGATAAAGGCAAGTTTCTCAAAAAAATAACAACTATGTTCTCGAAACACAACTATCTTCATATAAAACGGTGAGTTCCTTCAATTGCGTTAGAGAGGGGTTACATAACGATGCGGATGTATGTTACAAAAGTGCGCGCCATTATGACGCGGAAGTTAGAAGTCGCTTTAAAGTTTAACGAGTCGTCGTTTCAACGGGACGTTTTGTTTATGGACGTTATGAGACCGCGCCGATTAAATCTCAAACATGCGGTGACATCACACATGCTGTCCGCGCTACATAGTATAATTTATGTAGGGTTCACTCCTACTATGTAGTTCAGAAATGCGCCACTAGTAGCGCTTCTCAGTTGACAACTATCTGTCATGGCTGTAACATACGTCTGCTAATTTATCCAGCATTTTCGTTTTTAAGTATATGCAGACCACTGATCACGTGGTCATTCGTGAAGATACATTACGTGGTTTGCTACAACCAGCGTACACAGGTCCTCACAAAGTTCTGCAAAAGGGAGACAAAGTCTTCAAAATATTATTCAAGGGCAGAGAGGTCACGGTCTCAATTGACCGCCTTAAGCCAGCTTACATTTTGGCAAACAAAGCTGACCCAGAAGAAGTCACTCCACGTAGCAGTAGCAAACAGTACACCACTCACTCTGGTCGTCATGTCAAGCTTCCTGATTTTTATCGCCCTTGACGGTCTCTGGAGGGGGTTGATGTAGGGTTCACTCCTACTACGTAGTTCAGAAATACGCCACTAGTAGCGCTTCTTAGTTGACAACTATCTGTCATGGCTGTAACATACGTCTGCTAATTTATTCAGTAATTTCCATTATTTATTACTGTGGATTTGTGATCTCGTCCTATCTATTGTGTTTCTTCTGTCTTACTATATACATATATATATAAATGTAGATACAGAAGGAGTAATATATATATATATATATATTTATCGTGCTATGTACGGACATTATATTTTCATAACTTCTACATTGACTTTTGTTTCTTGTTCCCCCGTACATTTCCTACATGAGCTAATTATACATTTTGAACATATTATTTCTAAAAGAGCAGTGGTAGCCCAGTGGAAACGGACGTGACTGACGAGTTGTAGGTCGTAGGTTGGAACCTTGACAGGTGCTTTACTTTGAGTAAATTATTTCACCATTGCTCTCAAAACGGCGAAGAAAAAATTGAAAAATGTGCTAGAACCAAAAATGCAAATAGAATATACCAACCCGCACTGGGCCCGCGTGTTGGATTACGGCCTAGTCCCTCTCACGGAGAGGAGGCATGTGCCCCAGCAGTGGAAACGTTGACTGATTATGTGTGTGTATTTCTAAACGAATTGCCATCTAGAGTTTCTCCTTCTTAGATTGTAGGAATAAAGAAGTAGATAATTTTGTATTGTAGCTGGGGAAATCTATTCAATAAAAACCAATTTATAACTCATAAAAAAATTGTAAGATTACTTACCAGAATAGAGTTCAGATCTTTTAGAAGGAAAGGGCATTGTCCTATGAAAATGTCTAACACAATGAAATCGAGATACAATGAAAAAAACCTCTTTGAGAACAAAATGGCGTTTGGTATTACGGGAAATTACTAGCAGTTCTGTTATACGACTAGTAAGCAAGAAGGGCGTGAATATAACGAAACCGAGCAAACATTTGATATAGGAAAGTTTATGTCGTCTTCGGGTTAAGTTACAAATTGGGGATGGGCCCTTGACCCTCAAATGACTTCAGAAACGACCAGACTAGGATGGATTACACCCCAATTAGTTACAAACTTATACTATACGTATGTCAAGACTTGTACGGGAATTTACTACTCACGCACTTAACACGCGTAATAAGTAACTACTGGCATTCAAATATGTAATTAAGAGACCGCTTGAAACTTTATGTTAAATTAAGTCGTGTTCCCACCGATAGGTACCTACTTGATGTTCATTAAGTTTTATGGTTTAAATAAAATACGCGTCACTGAAAGCTCGGAAATGAAAGCCATTTGCAGTAAGTAGTGGTAAAGGTTTTCGCTGAACACACTTGTAATGTTAGTGTTTTCAGTACCTACCATGTTTTTTTTTAAAGCCTGTGACGTCCCACTACAGTGTAAAGGCCTCCCTACTATCTTTCCACTTCTTTCTGTTTAAAGCTGCTGAGGACCAGTTCTACCACCTTGCTACCTACTACTTATATTACCTGGGTCATTTCATTTATCGGCTACAAATCAACTGACAGCTGCCTGGCTTTGGCTGCTGCCCTATTAATGACCAACCGGACTAAATATTTTTCGTTTTTTAAAAACGGTGAACGAAAACATCGTGAGGGAACAGGCATGTCCTAGAACCAAAAATTCGAAGACATGTGACATCGACCAACCTGCACTGGGCCTGGGGGAATTTTGATTGTCCCACAGTGTATTCAAACTCAAAGTATTTATTTCAATTAAATCATTTACAGGCACTTTTGATTTTCATTCCAGATACAGCAAACGTTCCTGTAAATATTTACAAATAAAAACATATTACTTATCAAACCACTGCTTATTACAACTTCCATGAGTGAACCTGTAGGTACCGCCGTACCTCGGTTCTTTCTGTAAGCTCCAGTTCGCTAATAAAAGCCCCGCGATGGGATAAAAAATCCCAGCTTATAGTTTTAATGCTTAAACGAGGCAAATTTCCTACTTACATGGCTTGTTGAAACCTTTCAGCAATGCTGCGAACATTCATTACCTACTTAATTTTAGACAAAATGTTGTGCATTGTAAGTAAAGCGCTTTATTTATGTTTTGTATTTTCGTCCAAGCTTAATGGATTCAGATTTTGGTAAAAGAATAAAGATGCGTTTACTGTGTATAAGCTGTAATATGGGTCATCATCTAGCCTTTTCCCAACTATTTTGGGGTCGGCTTCCAATCTTACCGGATGCAGCTGAATACCAGTATTTTACATGGAGTAACTGTAGGCAGTTACTCCCTGTAAAATACTCGTATTTAGCTACTGCTCGTTTTGTTGGTGTTGGTGGTTTTAGGTGGTGGTCAGATAGGTCTGACCTCCACAACCCAGTTACTGGGTAATACGATACCCCTTGGTAAGACTGGCTGTCAGACTTTCGGGCTTCTGGCGACCCGTAACGACTGTCAAATATCTACGAATGACAGCCGGGACCAACAGCTTAACGCTGTAGTATGGGTAATTCTTTTATTTACACATGCACACACATTTACATTGGTGAAGGAAAACGGTATGAGGAAACCAGCGGGGTAATTGCGTAACTCACTTAAGCCCGCGAAATTTAAATCTTCTTACGTTTTTTGCAATTTACATGTGTGTCAGATTGTATGTTGATCATGTGACTAATTCATTGACTAGTGTCAGTCAGCACAATACACTACACAATACATAAAATATATATACACATACAGATGATTTTCTCTTTGATTAGATATTTTTTTTATGAAATATGATTCGCGATCGTAACAAGTACAATTTACATAATTATAATAATTAAAATCATCAATAGAACTCTTATAAGTTCATATCATTCTATTGATGGATATTTTATGGAAATCCCTAGTCATTCTTGAATTTGAATGATTATCATTCTGTAAATACATACTTGTTACGTCCATACCCGAAAGCGTTTCCCCCTAGCAATGGTTTTCATTCAGACAGGTCCATAAAATCCATTGCGTTATTTACGTTGTTGAGTAGACGAATTTTGCGAACATTTACGAAGCAATGAATTAGCAATATCCTTCAAAATCTTTCAGATTGTTATTGAAAGCGTGTTACGCAATTAGGGTATTGGACTTAATAAGAGTAAACTAAAGAAAGAAAGAAAGAAAGAAAATATATTTATTCAGCACAGACTAAAAGACACACTATACACCAGCAGTGCGATTCTGTAACCATCTCACCGTGAAAACTTAGGTGAAGTGAGCGTGGAGTGAGCTGTCATTCAATCTAATGCTAGGGATTGACGCTATTGACAGCTCACTTCACCTAACTTTTCACGGTTAGATTTTTACAGAATCGATTGGCTGATACATACATCAGATAGCAACAAAGAAAAAAACAAATAGAAAGTATAAAGACCGATTTAAGAAAATAGCAGGAAAGTATGCCTCACGGTTGCACCAAAAAGGCCTAGTTCAGTAAAAATGCCAGACAATAGTGCCTGACGTTGGTTTTCAACTGAACCTGATGTGTGAGGTGACGGATGTAAATCAGTTTTACACTGCAACGTGACGTGTGTATGCATACTTATATAAGATAAATATATGTCAGATAATAATAGTAAAGAATATGTACATGAATAGTGTGAGTTGAGTAATATTGCAAAAATAAACAAAAAAAAAAAATACTGACAAATATGATGAGACGGCCGCGTGAATTCGTCAATCCGCATTGTGCAGTCTCGTTTCTTCTCTGTATGAGAAGAGGCTTTTGCCTTGTAGTGAGATAAAAACTGGCTGGAATTATTATTAAGTGTTATTTATGGCTTCGCCAAGTTATCAGTTACATCATTATCAACATTTTAGCCGAAACACGTCCACCGCTGGATATAGGCCTCCCTCAAGCACCTCCACTTCGACCGGTTCTGTGCTTCTCACATCCAACGGGTTCCTGCGGCCTTCGCAAGGTCACCATACAAGGTATCAGATACACTTGAAGCTAACTAGTAATGGTTTTTTCAAGCCTGTTTTCAATCACACTGAATCAGGTGCACCTGGGTCCACTAAAGTTAGTTTAGTGGTTTAGCTGCATAAACTTAGACGGGCAGACTAACTCAATTCCTTCCTTGATCTATAAAATAAATAGAAAAACATACATAGATACCTCTACTTGTATCGCTTGTTTTCTCAACATAGAGGAAGATTATTATATTACTAAAAATATAGATCCATTTTCACAAGAATGTGAGTTGTGATGCTGAAATTGAATCTTACGACAAAATAGACAATGTTTTTTCGGGCATCGCCGCGGGGCGCCGCAAGCCGTTCACAACTTTCATATTATGGGCTTGTTGCGGTCCCATCAACGTCTGAAATATAAGGTTATTGAAGAAATATCTGGCAAGCTTTTATTGCTGTTCCAAATAACCCCATTTTGTTCTAAAAAATACTTTAAAAATGTATCATTGTGAATTTTGTACTTGCCGTTGGTCCCGGCTGGCATTCGTGGATCTTTGACAGTCGTTACGGGTAGTCAGAAGCCCGAAAGTCTGACAAACAGTCTTACCATGAGGTATCGTATTACCCAGTAATTGGGTTATGGAGGTTAGATAGGCAGTCGCTCCGTGTAAAACACTGGTACTCAGCTGCATCCGGTTAGACTGGAAACCACAACACCAACGTAGTTGGGAAAAGGCAGATGATGGTTTCAGTATTCAGTATATCAGTATCAGATAGGCAGTTATTCCGCAAGACTTTCCAAAAGTCGTAGAAGAAAACCTATAATTTTATTAATTGATTGAATTGACTGTTGAACTGTAATGCCCCGTAGAAAGCTTAAATTGAACCCTAGATCTACGTTTATTTTCCTAATGATTTCTTAGAAGTGTGATCTGCCTACGCAATTATAATGTATGCTCTATTGCTAACTATGTATGAGCATGTTCCTAATCTGATAACAGATTATATAAAGGTACATTGTGCCAGATAAGTTCCAATCTCCTAATTGATTTTAATTGCTTTATTTGCATATGATAAACGTAGCACAGATAATCTAATTAGCCAAACAGATTACCTATACCTAGATAAAACAGATTAAATTGGGACTGGGCTATAACATAGATTACTGAATCTTATCGTCAAGGCTTCTCGAGAACAAGCCAAGTGGAAAGGACTTTGTAGGAAAGCGGTCTCTAGGAAAATGCTTGAAGATTATAATAAGATCTAAGTATACCAGGCCAGCGCACACCGGCGGACGGACATTGAGGAAGATTCCCGCCTGCCATGCAGCGCACACTGATGATTTGCGATGCCGTCAGCGGCATCAGCACTACTGGATAGTGCGATAATACCGTGGTATGCCACCATGTATGGATAAATGCGGAGTGTACCCGGGGATTTGCCAGTGCAAATCTCCCCTCTCTCCCCCGCGATCGTATGCTAGCGGCATTCGGCGCATACCTTCGCATTCCGCCGCATGCCATCGCATCCTGCCGTTACCTCACGTCTCATGTCGTCGCATCCCGCCGCGGTATCTTCCAGTGCACTCTTCAATGCCGCAAAGAAAAATCCCCTTTAATGCTCCGTGGGCGGTCTCTGAACTTTGGAATCTATATCTTGTTACCATTACATACGTACAAATTTACGTTGGTAAATTTAAAACACATTGCCCACCATCTGCCGACGTGCGCTGGCCTTTATTCTGAGAAAAAAGTAGTGTACAGAAATATTAGAAACTTCTCATTTATCCATAAGTTTTAGTGCTTCGTATAATTGAAACCAGAAACTTCATCTTATAACCACTTTTCAGAAAAGCAAACAAACAACTTCCCAAGATCCTAGTTGTTTTCATTCAGTTTCTTGGTTCCTTGAATAAGGTATGTTTGAGCAGACTTGTACCTACTGTATAAGCAGTGGTAACGATCTCGACTTACGTAGGTCGCAGGTACGAACCCTGACAGGCGCTTTACTTTGTGTAAATTATTTCATCACCACTGCTCTCAAAACGGTGAAGGAAAACTCGTGAGAAAAGCGGCATGTCCTAGAACCAAAAAATTTAAGACATGTGATATATACCAACCCGCACTGGGCCCGCGTGGATTAAGGCCTAGTCCCTCACACAGAGAGAAGGCGTGTGTCCCAACTGTGGGAACATTAGGCTTAGGTATGTTTAGACTAAAACAGCCCACTTCAGGGCAAGGCATTTTCTGTGAGAGCGAGTGTTAGTGTTCCCGCTCTGACTACTGCATGTATTCAATTTTACTGGTAGGCCTTTGGGTCCAGATTCCCCTGCGTTATGTGAATGCAAAACAATTAATTGAGAGTTGGTGGTATCTACTTTTTCATGTAAAATCAGGGAAGTATATTGTTTATCATTGCAATTACTAACTTATTTATTTAAACTTTATTGTACACCAGAAAATCCATAACAAAAAAAAAATACGAGTGTTACTACAAAACATACAATGCGCGGCCTTATCGCTTTCTGCGATCTCTTCCTTGACACGACTCTTGACACTTGACAGGCAACTTAAGGTCCGTATAATTCAAATCACAACTGAAGGCCAATTCTCGTAATTTAAAACGTTCAAAATGTGGTCGCAGTCTCATCTCTGCGACAAACAAATGTCCAAAACTTGTCAAAAATGTAGGGAAATTAAAGGTATTTATGACAGACTGACACTGAGACAGGCTATGAACGTTCTTAAAATTACAGAATTGGCCCTCTCTTATTCTTTGACAGCTGTATGAAATGGCTATAATGGTGCAAAACGAGGCAGTGTCAATTTAATAAACAATTAATTTCCCTAATTGTACAATAAAAACTGTAAGGCATATCGTGTAGGTTTGGGAAAAAACTGTATCTACACTGTAGTTCAGTAAGTATCCTAATTTCCGAACTGGGTTATGAATGATGGATTGCTTACGCAGTTAGGTATAACCGTCTTGTGTACTCGTGTATGACTATATCGTCTCGTGAATGAACAAGATTAACTTAATTAAAGGCTGATTTTTCCATTGCCAGATAACTTTTATTCGAGGAATAAAATTGACATTTGACAGTTGTTGTATGCAATAACTGTCAAAATTTCAAAATTATTCCTCGAATAAAGTTATCAGATGATTGAAAAATCAACCCTAAAGAATATTAAATAACATATTATTATTATAATAACATACTAATAGAATTTACGAGGTTTTGAACGTAGGAAGAACGCGTAAAGGTAGGCCGCTAAATGCAAATTTTCTTGCGTTTTTTGCATTTTGCAGGTCAGTACCAGGGGGTCTACTACGAAGTGCAAAGTGCGAATGATCGGATCGGACCGACACATGGCCGAACCGAATATTATTGAAAAATGTTCGGATCGGCTCAGTTGGGTCGGGACCATAGTCAATATTCGAAAGAGTGTAGGAGTGTAGGATCGGGACCGACCGAACCAAATAGTAACTTCATAGCAGGAAACGGCCGATACCACTTCGGAGTAGACCCCCAGATTCAACAGTATCAGGCCGTAACAAATATTTATTTTTAGAATTATATTCATAAAAATCATCAATACATCTCTCTAAGTTCATACCCTATTGAATAAGAATTGAGTCATGAAATCATGACATTTGAGGTCAATTCTAACTGAAGAAGTTGTACTGCTGATTCTAATGATTACAAGTCTGTAAAGCCATATTTGTTACGGTCGCGAATCATATTTTAATCAACGTACAAACCTGAGACTGACCTACAATTTGCAAAAAAACAATGGCAGGTCTCCATACTAAGAATTGTCTGGGATCAAATTGAAGCGTCCCGTAATGAAAAATATGTTAAATCATTTGACGTTAGCTCCAGAATCTATAAATGAGACTATTTTCATTTGGGAAAGCTGGAAAAAAAAGATTTCGGTGTTTGAATTTTTAGGTTATGAATGAACGTCAAACAACAATTATCTATAAAACATCGCAGATTGAAAATAAATCATAAAGAAATGGATAATGTGGTGTGGTCTAAGTGGGGATAAGAGTATTTACGGATAAAATGAGAAAAACCCAAATAAATTCTAACCCTCGGTGTAGAGTAGTACTCAATTGTATGTTTACGAAAGTTGGGCGCGTATTTTTTAAAAAATGCACTTGCCCCGTAAACACTAAAACTGAGGGTTACAGATATACAGATAAATTGCTTTCATACTATTTGTACTCACACCACTATTTTCATGGTAACATTTCGAATGTACCTAATTCGAACATCATTTGATGAGCTTTTAAAAACATAAAATAACTCCGGCCTTTACAAGAAGGAGTGAATAATTGAAAAATCGTAGAAAATTTATTAAATTTGATTCATATATATGAAATCTATGGACGCTAAAAAAAAGTCCAGACCAAATTCTGCCATTGTTCTTTCAATTTTGCGGGTTATCTTAGCGCATCTCTCTTAAATTGTATAAATTCCCGATTTTCCTAAACACCGAAAACATTCATAACCAAAGTGCAGTGCTTTAGTGTGCTCGATAAGTTCAAAAACACACAGATAGTTAGGTTATACACGACATCCGCGCAGGTTCCGTTTCCCTGTTCGTCGGGCACGCTGGTGTGTCCCCGACTTGTACTTCCTTTGATTTACTGAACACTTTGATGATACTTTCTCTATTAGATATGAACAAAAACTGGTAAGTGGTGACAAGGAAATAATATTGAGTTCCGCATCAGTTATTTGAATGTTTACTATGAATACTTAATGTGTCTCTTTCAGATCAATTTTGTGTGGTAATACAACTCCGACTTGCAAAAAAAAAAATGGCTAAGTGCGAAAGGTTCCGTACCACAAGGCAAAATAGGCAGAAAAAAATACACGTTTCTAGTATATTTATTATTAATTGTTAGCGTGGTATTTGATATATAAATTCTGTGAAAATTTCAACTGTCTGCCTGTTACGATTCATGAGATACAGCCCGATAACAGTCAGACGGACGGACAGACAGCGGAGACGTAGTAACAGGGCTCCCCTTGGCACCGTTTGGATACGAAACTATAAAAAGTAGACAGCCTAAAATAAATTAGCTACATGAAGCTGTATAAAAACACTTTCTCAAATATTTTTGGTAAAATTTTATACGTACTTATCTCAGTGCTATTAGTAAACCCCTATAAAATACCAACCTACCTCTTTCGTATTTTTATATACCCTATTATATTTTTTTTAGTACCAAACATCTCTCTGTACACTTTTCATTCCGATAAGGATGGGCAAAGCGTGAAATTTTACGCGTCCAAGAGCATTATGGGTAATCTGTGTCGTTGTTTATGCGGTAGTATGATAATCTCACGGGAAGCGATAAATAAGGGCCGTATTCAGGAACGTCAGAAGTTGCAGCGTCCCTCTCTTTGTTAGCAACTTTTATGCTTTGTTATATAATTGAACGCCGGAAAACTACGCACTGAGAGGGCTGCCTTATCCGACGCGGGGTCGCCTCCAGTTACTGGAAACTAACACTGCTATAGATACTTCCAATTCCACTTTCTCTATCTTGAACAACCGTATAAAAAAAAACAAAATATTATATTACCTACATTCTATATTTAGATCAGCTTCATAATATCTAATGATTTCTACATAAATAAAGTAAGGACCACTGAACATCGATACAGCTCTAACCCTCAGTCTCCTTTTTGTCAGTTAGCTCTCAACAGGAATCACATTATTCCAGCCACTCGTGTAATTTTAATGAGCGCCTGTGAACTATTAGCCGGTTCGAGTGCCCGCATGAAGAGGAGCCGATGACTTTCGAAGAGGGCGTGATGAACGCGCGCCTCCGAGATGTCGATAGCGCAGGTTCGTTCTCGAGAGCCCAGTCCTTACCACATCGTATTATGATGTCCCCGTTTACACCACGCGCCAAACGAATACCGTCCTGCATGCTTTCAGCGCTTTATAACGAGAAATGAAGTCAAAAACTCACAATTCCTCATAGAAAAAGTTTCAGCGCACACGTATCGCATGGCGCGCCGTGAAGTTTTTGTCCGTTTTAAAAATATCCGTTACGTTTGAAATGCGAGCGCCACATAAGCGCTTTAACTTTTTTACTAACTTTATTTCTACATGAATTTATACAAAAGCCAGACACAGCGATAATGTCTTCCATTTGTTAAAAGACGAGAATTACAACCGCGACGACAGAAAAGAATAAAAGGGTTGTCTTTGTTGGTAGCAAGAGGAATACATTTTATGCAACCGCTCGAGCGGTGCGCGTACCTTTCTATCGTATAATAACCCTATTGTACCGTCTGTTGGATTTTATGCAATTTCAAATATATTTGTTAAAGGAGTTCTTGTAGACTAGCAAGCGTTTCGTTCCTGTCATGTAGCATGCTTTGAAAATGCATCGTTATAAAAGATAACTCGGTAGAACGCATAATCTGCATCCATAGCTTGCTTCGGAATAAAATATGTTCCGAAAGATTTGAAGCAAAAACAAAAATCATAAATGTTTGAGCATGACTTCTAGTCATGCTTTCTTGGTAATTCTTCTTCGTAATTAATTCGCGGTAATTAACACGTAAGTATGAGTATTTTCAATAAATCACTAGTTTAAGTTGGTAATCAAATCGATGGAAAACCATCAACCGGATATTGGGACCCAATCTGGAACGACAGGGCCGTAGATCGTGATAAACCTCAAAGCTGTCATATTAATTATAATGCAGGGTGGCCAGTTTCCGCATAAATCTTTTGTTATTAAAACCTCTTTGTTTGATATCGAGAAGGCTTTTTGAAAGAAAAGTATCGATTATGAACGAACAATGAAGCCATTTTAATTTAAATAAAGATTAATTTTGACACAAATCAAGTGGCGGCATAATGATGTTACAACTTGGTGTATAAATACTCAAGGTTACGCGGCCCTAGCTAAGAACTGTAAAGACTTAATATTCTTCGAAAGGGATCTGCCCTTTATTCCCTTATAATATTATCTCGTAGCATACATAAATAATTCATAAAAGAATAGGATTTTCATATTATTTCACTTTACTTCTCCGCGGAGAGTTTCGGCGCGTTTATACACCTCAACGAAATGACACCGGAATAGCTACGAGACAGGGCAGTTAAATGAATTATGGTATTCTTAACAAAATTAATGTCGTAAAAGTGTTCTTATTTTGTTTATCGTCTGACCGTCCCTTTCGGGTTGAATGACTATTTACAAAGGATTTTTCGAGGAAATTCTTACCTTTCATAAAGTTTCAGAATTTGTAGACGGATTTCATTTTAAGCAAGTAATTAAATATTTATAGTTAGTAGAACAAACGTGTCTGAACAACAGACACTATATTATTGTATATTTTGATATTACCTAGAAAACTTTGAAGTACTTAGAAGCAATTAGTTTCTACCTTTTGGTCTGGCGGCTGTTTCAATTCTCAATAACAGACATCTAATTAAACGTGTTGGTACTAAAGTCTTATATTTGGTGAATTTTGCAGATACTCATAAGACAATAGTAGGCGTAAGGTAGAGTCACAGAGGTATCAATAAAATTATATTGGAATAATGTTGCCAGCTTGCTCTATTTGCTCCATCAAACCAAATGCTATAATAAACCATTACTTGAAATTTCTATTGTAGAAGAAAAGATGTCACAAGAAAATATTTATTGCTTTAGCGGAAAATTCACTTGAAAGGCGAATATTTTACTTCGGGACAGGTAGCCAGTTTTCATTCTTAGTCAGTTCTTTATTATTGCTGGTAACATTAAATTTTACTTTGAGCTTTCGTTTCGTGACGTCAGTGCTGTTGAACTATTTTTAATAACATCAACTTTTTAGAGGTATCTTCGTCAAAATGTCGGTGCTGTATTACTTTGACATTTTTTTACAAGACCATTGTTGGAAAATGCCTATTTGACATTAGCTTTTAATATTTGTATAGAATTTCTTTACTTTGGACGTTTGAATATTAATGAACCCGTGTCTTGTCTGTTGCCCACTAGGCTCCTCTACTTTGTATAGTCTAGGTAAGAATAAAAGTAAGAATAGTTTAATGGTCCATTGTTACAAAATATAACTTAAACATAGCTTTAATATAGCTTTTGCCCGCGGGGTATGTCGATAAAAAGTAGCCTATGTCCATCCCCAGGGATCCCAGGCAAAGTATTCCCATACCTAATTTCATCAAAATCGGTCCAGCCATTTTGGAGTTGGGGGTAAATATACGTCAAATCCACTCAAAACGGCCATCGCTCAGCGTAATGCTATGCCCTGTAGCCCCATCGCTAGTTTACTAAGGGCTGATTTTTCCAACGTCAGATAACTTTATCGGAGGAATAATTATGAATTTTTGACATTTCTTCCATACAAAAACTGTCAGAGAAGAGAGATTTTTATTCCACGAATAAAAATTATCGGTCGATTAAAAAATCAGCCCTTAATCAAATAAGGGTTGCTTGAAATTAAGACTTATTGCTGTTTCAGTGATAATATTAATTTCACAATGATTTTTGTTTAGTTCCATCAGCTGTAACATTTTAATAACACACCTAGCTCAGCACATGTTAGGTAATTAATACGATCATACGCGCGTCACTCTCTTGTTCAAAGGTTTACGCAACACCGACGATTTGAAGTTGAGTACGAATTGGATTACCGAACAAAATCAGCTTGTCATACGCAAACAACGTACTTCCTGTGTCGTAATAGTCCGCTCAGCGATTCAACAGTCTGCTATCGAACAAATACACAGCGTAACTTCGACAAACAAGTTTTAATCGATTCACTAACCAACCCAAATTAAAGAGGTAAAACAAGTCATAAGGATTTTACTTAAAATAAGTAGGTACTGTTGTACTCAAAACAGCGAAGGAAAACATTCGTGAGGAAACCGAAATGTCCTAGAACCATAATTCGAAGATATGTGACACCTGCCAACCCGCACTGGGCTCGCGTGGTGTATGACGGCCCACTCCATCTCACCGAGAGGAGGCCTGCGTGCCATCAGTGAGAATATTTTAGGCTGATTATGCTAAGTAGGTACCTACTAGAAGAACTCAATTAGATACGAATCAGTAATTCCCAAAGCTATTAAGGCCAATCCCCGCGTCCTGCCAATATCACAAGATGTTGATTAAACCAATAATAATAATTGTTATCAAGCTGAAACGCATTTCTCATCAAAGTACATTACAGTACTGAATCGGAAGCTTGTATCAAAGGATTTAATTCAAATAAGCTTTTCATTTCAACGTTTTATGAGCCCTCGGGAGAGTGCCACACAACGGATTAAATTCGTGATATTTAACTTAACGAAATTCTAGTTTGAATGCCTGTGAATAGAAGCTTGAATACGTTTTTAGAAATTAAATGAACGCGGATATTGTAAAGGCGAATTAGCGGCGAGCGGCGTCGGCATCATAATATTAGCTTTAAAAGTAATCATTTCACTTGAGAGGCAATTAATTAATGAAACAAAAACTTTAAAAATGTTCTATTGAGAACAGAAAATAAAGATAAGCTAACAAAGTGAGCCGGTTGTCAAACTCATTCGTCTAATTAGGTTTTTGTTTACGTCCGCCTCGAATAGACAACATTGAATTGAACTGGCTCCATTTTGTTTCACTGACTAAAGAGTAAATTTAATTAAGTCAAAAGGGCTCTTGAGTTTTTTTCAATCTGTAAGACTGGCCAATTAAAAAGTTGCCGAGACTTGTACCAGCAGGATAGCGACAACCGGAAGAGAGTACTTTAACTAACTCAGTGCAACTCTGGGGCTACATTGACGGTGCTTACTACCTAACTAAATAACTTAAATATTCCGGACCACTCTCTAAAAGTGAAAATGAAATTTTCAGTTTTAAAGGCCTACTTGTCCATCGTCATGTCATTTTCATAATCAGTTGATATTATTTACCTTCAGAGAGCAGTGGTGGCCCTATGGGCCACTTACGGTCGTGGGTTCGAACCCAGGCAGGCGCTTTTTTTGTGTAATTTATTTCATCACCATTGCTCTCAAAAACGGTGAAGGAAAATATCGTGAGGAAACCGGCATGTCTTAGGAACAAAAATTCGAGGACATGTGCCATCTACCAACCCGCACTGGGCCCATTCCCTCTCACAGAGAGGAGGCCTGTGTCCCAGCAGTGGGAATGTTGTAGGCTGATTATGCTTTTTACCTACAAGCAACACGCCATGACGCTACAATGACTTGGATAAACAGTTACATTTATCTGCCGCTTGTTTCATAAGTACCTACTTACTTAATCAAAACCACTCATTACCTGAACGCTAAGCGATTGTTACCCGAGTAGGTCCGACTAAGTACGAACATTGCGACGCCCCGTAGCTGTCCGATAGAGAGACGCCAAATCGTCTTACGACTCGCTACGGAGAAGAGGATTTTTAAATATTTATAGAACCGTTTTCACAAACGTTGAGCTGTTTGTTCTATTTGGAAAAATCTTGAATTGCTAGCACGACCTATTTACCTATAGCTTACCCGGTGCCGTTCTTACACCTCATCTTTCGTAATCCGCGTTTTAGTTGATAATATTCGTCGGGTAATGATGTGTGTGGAATGTTACAGTAACGATGATAGTGACTATTTCCGAGAATTAATAAAGAAATTAAAAATGTTAAGTAGTCTCAAATGTCAAAGCGAATTTGTTTTGTATTTTCCATTAAATTAGACACGTTAAAGCATCAAAATCAATATTCCCCCTTCTTTGTGAGCGGATGCTAGAAGGGTGAATTTATTTTATTGCACCGTCTGAAGGTGCTTAATCGAGGAACCGTTAATTTATGTGCACCGTTACGAAGGAGCAGAAAAGATCGCTTTTCCTGCGGATGTGCGGAGCTCGGACGAGGAGATATTAGTATTCCGATTGAATAATTAAGTAGAGACACAGGATCGACGTAAGCATCCATTATTTCCAATATGCCGCACATAAATACCTACTTACATGGGATTGCGTACTCGTCTGCATTTTATTGCCATATCTTTGTAAACACCAGACCTAATTTTGTGGATGAGTGCTTATCGTACGAACCAGCGTTCTCACAAAAAAGAAAAATAAAAAAACTGCAAAGAACGAGCCAATTGTTTTTGATTTATAGACTAGTTTCACAAAGAGATGTTCTATTTAGATGCGAAGAGGGGTGACCCGTTGTTACTACACAACGAAATGTAACTGATTCAGCAGTAAATGTTACTCGTATCAATTCTGATCTGCCCCACAAAGAATGCCAAATTACTAATGGAAAAGTTTTTCTAATGAATTGAGAAAAATGCGGCCTTCTCGAATACTGATGTAATGGTTCCAGCTTTAATTAGGTAAGTAGAAAGTAATGATCGGATACTCTAACTTTTATTTATGACTACACAAATCAGATAATGGATACGTTATCGGGAAAAAAACTATTATTTAAGAAACTGTGTAGGACTTTATATTCTAAGGATATTTCTTTGCGAAT
Organism: Apamea monoglypha; assembly: GCA_911387795.2. Taxonomy (NCBI): domain Eukaryota; kingdom Metazoa; phylum Arthropoda; class Insecta; order Lepidoptera; family Noctuidae; genus Apamea; species Apamea monoglypha. Next base: position 12,706,282 of record OU426918.1, read on the forward strand.
CTCTGTGGTAGACCATACCGATAAATCCACGGAGGGTCGTAACAAGCTGTAAAGTAATTATGTCCCGTTTATGGTAAAGGCGGTTGCTTCACGTCTAGGTGTGCGATAAACATCATTTTAATTATGAAGAAATTGATCTTGTTTTTAACAATAATGAGATGACCTATATAAAAAAGGGATATTATATTAAAAAGAAAAAGAACAAGCAGGAAGAAATACATGACAATAGTGAGGGTAACGAAAGGGGCAGAAGTAAGGCCAAGGAAGCAGAAAAACTTTCGGTCATGCAACAATCTCTTTGCTATCAATCGTGCAGTCCGTCTTGTTGATGTCAATTTTACGACATCAGCTTGTTCAGCAGTGGACTTTTTTTTGCTAGCCTATACTGTCCCCCTGCTGGGCAAAGGTCTCTCCCAAATTCTTTCCAGGAACTCTTTTCCCGCACCGCCTCGAATAAGCTGTTTCGGTACATGCTTCATTCTCCTGGCCTTATCCCAATTTATTTGGGGTCGGCGCATGTTTATGTATTAATATTATAACAATTTTGATTGTTGTTTTTTTTTTTTTTGGCTTTGAACTTTTCGTGTGCATTAAAACTACACCAAAATGTCACGTCTAAACCTGGCAAACACACGTCCCTCTGTCCAAAAATATAGATATAATAAACACCCAAACTTTGGACAATAGAGCGGACGTTGTGTAGTAAATAAAACGATACTTAAATAAAATGAATTCCTTCCTCAATGTGACACTATGACTGGCATCATTATTCTCAGCAACTTCTCCATGCGTGTGAAGCGAAAAATAAGTGTCGTAATAGTAATTTGTCACGATCCTCCCTTCTCACTAGTCATTCTATACGGGCTTTTCGTAAAGTTTATCCAAAAGATAACCTAGATTTTCCGAGGGTGAGCGATTTAACTAAGTCTCGAGCAAAGGAAAACTCATTTAGGGAGTTAATAGGTATAACCAGCGTCCAGTTTCAGGACGTTACCAAACTAATATCATGGTGGTTACCCAATATGAAAATTAAAGTTCCAATGACCGGTTGCGAAAAACGAGGGCAACATCGAAAAGGATCGAGATTAAAGCTTGTAGACGTTAATAAAAGTAATTTAGTAGGGAGACGCGTCAACATGGAATTTTTATTGCGTAAGCATTCCACCCCGGACTAACAGATGAAGACATATTATCCTCGAAGCCCGGCTACCCTTGAAGTGATTACAATGTTACCCCTGACGTGAGGTTAACAGCGGCTACAGATAATTAATAACGGTATAGTCGGCACGGCTATTCTTTTATTTCACCTTAATTAATATCTCAGTTTCTCGTAACTCTATTTTTACCTATAAGTAACGCGCCCAAAGGCACAGTGTAATAAAGTAAGCAGTATTACGTCTCAGCAGTGTCTTTGAAAAAAAAACCTACGGCCGCTTGGTAAATAAAGACGCACTAGGGTTCCCCACTGACTGTGTCTCTTAGGTTGTAACTGCACTTTAGAAGTTCGAATTTAATGACGGGAGAGCATACTTTTTAAAACCTTGCTATTTGATGAAGGTAGTATGTCTTGTACCAATATTTAAATGTTTTTCACAAATCCGGTACCTTGGTGATGTAAGGTTTGTTTGCTAAATCATCTTGGCACTACAGCCGAGTCAGGGAAACATGTCGATACAAATTGCATTTCACACCAAATTATTTGGATGCAATTTTGATTTCACGAACGTGTTTTTGATCGCGGGACGCACGATAAAGATTTCTAAATCCACAAGGAAACTGCGAACAGAAATTAGTATATGAATATTTTTCTCCTTCAATAGGACATCGATCGCATCGAAAAACATCAAAATCAAAATATTTTATTTCACATAAACCTATATAGGCACTTCACATAAGAAACATTAGAAGTTAGGGGCACGGTTCCAATTGGTCGTATCCTATGGAGAAGAACCGGCAAGAAACTCCACGGTTACTCTTTTAAAAAATAATTGGCTTTAATAATGTTTTCAAATTACAGTGTTAATAGGTATTGGAGGACAATGTAGGCCTGTCAGCAAGTACCAGGGACTTAATAAAATAGACAATGGTCTACAAATCTACAGTCTACAAGGCCTACAACGTCCTCACATTCACAAAATATAAAATAATCTTTATAAAAGATGCCTAAATAAAATAATAAAAATAAAGACCCATTTAAACCAAATGACATGATTGCCATTACAACTACTATTGAAGAGTTGAAATTAGAATTGTATGTATATAAGGTGAAATAAAGGATTATGTCAAAGAAGTATTTAAAAAAAGTATAAATAATTTTCGTATTTTGGAAGCAGTTAGTAGACATTTACATAGTTATATAGTTAATGAGGTGCCACATGCCACCAGAGAAGCCATATGTGCAGAAGTAATTATTGCTAAACTTCCTTGTCTTCAACATAGTCTCCAATCTTATAATATGCCTTTTGATAACGACACGTTTGATGGGGGTTTTGAACTTTCCATCGCTAAGTTCTGTAACATACTTTGGCAACTTGTTATAAAAGCGGATACTGTCTAAAAGAAATGACTTGCTATTTTTAGGTGATCTCAATTTGGGTATCCATTTCTTTTTTACTACGTGTAGTTACTTTATATTATGGAAATCGCTTCTTACATTGAAAAGTCCTAAGTTTTTGCGAACATACAAAATACTTTCTAAGATATAAAGTTTTGTTAAATACAAGATTATTAGCTACAAACAATTTAGAAACAGCCAGACTATTGTAGACATGTAAGACACTAGTGTCTTTGTTATCTATTTAAAAAATAAGAGAAGTATCATTACCATATAAAATTATATATCCGATAAGTTAGCCATCATGTAAGGAAGGTCATTAATGTGAACTAGAAATAGGAAAAGACCAAGAATTGAACCTTGAGGCACGCCCATCTTAACTAGAGACCCCGAGGACGTCGTCCCGTTAACGTTTATATTTTGCTGCATGTTTGATAGATATAAAAGAACAAAATCAGCAGCTTGTCCATGAATTCCGTAGTGGTGTAATTTACAGATCAGTGTTTTGTGATCAACGCAGTCAAACGCTTTGGACATGTCACAAAAAATACCAATTGCATCCTGGGACTTCTCCCTGGATTCCAAAATTTGACTAATGAGTTTTACTCCCGCGTCAGTCGTCGACCTACCTGTCGTGAAACCAAACTGGCGACTACGAGTATATTAAATCCTATTTGAGTTAAAATATGACAACATCTGGTCTAGTATAATTTTTTCATAGATTTTACTCAAGACTGGTAGCACAGATATAATAAGTCTATATACATACAATAAGAACGATCGCTCTTACCACCCGATTTGAAAATTGGTACTACTTACCATATTTCATTGAATCAGGAAACGTATCGCTGTCTAAACATTGATTAATTAATATGCCTGTTGAGACAGGGGCAATTCTATCAATATATCTCCTAGAACCTTAACGGAAAACCCCAATAAGTCTTCAGTGTTTTTTATGTCAAGACTTTGAAATGCTTTTTTAATCGAGCCAATAGAAATGGGCTAGAATTTAATGTTGGAATGTCTTTACTGAAGTTTTCTTTGATAAGAGATTCAGCTAATATAGGTCATAAAGGTAGATATTTCAAAAATCAAAATCAATCAAAATCAAAATCGGTTATTTGCATACAATGTGGTAGTTACAAAAGATGATGTATAAAATTGTAGTACAAAGACACATTCCGCCACGTAATGATGGCATGCAAATATTTAATACATGAAGTAGGTATGTAGTAACAACATACAATAATATACTAATAAAGTAGTTTCCTGAAACCACAAAGGAACATAAAGAATTAAAAAAATGGTACAGTTCTGTTCATGGCTCAGGGAGTTAAATAAATAAGTGGACTGTATACTTAACAAATGATATAATAATTGGAATAAGCAACAGTACAATGAAATTAGTTGAATGATGCGAATGCCTTGGAAGCCGTCAGATCGAGAAGTGCCGGTGCGTCTCCCCGTGCTCCTCGCCTGCCCGCGCCTGCCGCCTCCCCCGCGCGCCGCCTCAGCCCCCGGTGTCGTCGGTGTGTATGCTCACGCGCTCTGGGCGTGAACATCCTCCCGCCTGTTGACGTCTTCGAATGGAAGAGGGCAAATATTGTTGAACCCTCTTGTGATGACTCCTCTCTTTGTCTTGACGTCTGCCACGCGTGTGATGCCATCGACGCCCACATAGGTCCGTGCTACGCGACCAAGTGCCCAAACAAGTGATGGGAGCGCCTTGTCTCGGATGAGCACAAGTGTTCCTTCTTTGAGCTTCCTCTCTGAAGCAACTGACCATTTGGTTTTCTGTTGGAGTGTCACTTAATGATATTCAAATGATAGGGCCTAAGGTGCAAGATGACTTGTTTTCAATTCTATTCAGGTTTCGGCAACATAAATATGTCGTTTCCGCAGATGTCGAAAAAATGTATCGCTGCATAGAAGTTGCCCATAAACAAAGACCATTGCTGCAAATTGTCTTTAGAAAAGATCCAAAAAAACCGTTTAAAACGTACAGACTAAATACAGTTACTTATGGGACATCGTCTGCACCTTACCTGGCTACAAAGTGTCTTGTTAGTCTTGCAGGTAACGCCGCCACAGACAACGTGAGGTCTGCAATATTACGGGACTTTTATGTGGATTATTATTTGGGCGGCGGTAACGATAGACCAAACGAAACAAGTGAATTCCATTCTGTCGTCAGCTCATTTGTTCTTGAGGAAGTGGCAATCTAATAGTCCGGAAATCCTCAAAGCAATGGGTGACTCAGATAATTCTAGTTCATTAGACTTGTCCAATCACTCCCTGTCATCTAAAGCCTTGGGTTTGCACTAGCTTTGTAATACTGACACCTTATCTTTCTTAATCAATATACCCACATAAAAAAAAATAACAAAACGGCACATTCTTTCTGAGATAAGTCAGGTGTTCGATCCCCTAGGACTGGTCGGCCCGTGTATTGTTGGAGCAAAAATAATAATGCAACGACTATGGGTTGAGCAGTCCGAATGGGACGATGAAGTCTCATCTGACATAAGAGAGATGTGGTCGACCTTTGTTCGCACACTGCCCAGTTTGAATAATTTAAATGTCCCACGATGGGTCTGCTGCAATCTAGCAGTGGAGCATGAATTGCACATATTTTATGATGCATCAGAAAGTGTATACGGGGCATGCATATATGTTCGGTCAGTATGTAGTGATGGGTTAGTATATGCTCAACTTTTAGTGTCCAAAAATCGTGTAGCACCAATAAAACCGGTGACTATTCCGCGCCTAGAACTCTGTGCTGCGCTATTGGGTGCAAGACTGTGTACGACTGTAATAGAGGCCGTAACTATGCCTGTAGTTAAACGTCTATTTTGGAGCGACTCGATGATCGTATTGGGGTGGCTTAACACATTGCCAAATCAACTAAAACCCTTTGTACGTAATCGAGTCGCTGAAATTCAGGAAAGCACTGCCGGTGACAAGTGGAGGTATGTACCATCGAAGGACAATCCGGCAGGCCTTGTTTCTCGCGGGGCGAGGGCCGATTCTATCGGTGAATGCCCGCTGTGGTGGTCGGGCCCTAGGTTTTTGCAAGGCTGTGAAAGTAGCTGGCCTAATGCACCGTGTAATAGCGTGAAGCAAGATCTGCCTGTAGTGGTGTGTCATTTCACTAATCAAAATAGTAGGAACTAATTCTAATCACTCATATAATAATTCAATAATTCATTCATTAATTCACAATCATTCTAACTTCAATCGTCTACTAAGAATCATTGCCTACATCAATATATTTGTTTATAATTTAAAAAGTAGCAATCGCAAACTGCATGGTTCGGTGGTTCGGTGGTGCTTTCTAGTGATGAGTTAGATAACGCTTTAACGTGTTTGCTACTTAGTGCACAAGCGGATATGTTTCCAGACGAATATAAGACTTTGAAGTCGGGAAAATGTCTGCCTCGTAAAATCCGTTTAATTTCATTATCACCATTTTTGGATTCAAAGGGAATCATACGCGTAGGCAGCAGACTCGACAATTCACCTTACGATTACAATACAAAATATCCAGTTTTACTTTGTATTGTTCTGATATTGACAAAAATTTTTGTTCAGAAATTTGCCGACAGAATAAAAACTATGCGATATCAACCATTTTTTTTTCAAAACTATACGGAATTTTTTGTAAGGTACTTTTGTTATCCACATAGGTAATGAGTTATAAATAAATAAGGGGCGCCATATACACGCAGATGCGCTTGAATAGTTCTGTCCTAGGTACAGGGATTTTCAATAAATTCTGTGTGACTTTTTGTTTGTTAAAATTAATTTTAGCTTCAAAAAGTTTAGAATTAAGTTTAACATATTTTGCGATTTCCTAAATGTAAATGCAAGGAACGGTAAGAAGTTTGTGTGATTTAAACACCGTTCTTTATGATTCAAACCAGTCCATGTTAAAGATTGTACGAAATCATTTTTTTTGGGCTATTAGTATATTCTAAATATTTCCGTGGAATTTCCCCAATCAATAATACCATACCGAATAATGAAACAAATATAGGCGTGATACATCAGCATCGCAGTTCGTTTAAATGTCTCATCCTTAACTTTTTTTAAAGCAGAAGCAAATCTATTTATTTTCATACATATTTCGTCAATATGTTCTTTCCAGGTGAAGTGCTCATGGAGTGTTATCCCTAGAAATTTTGTTTTGTGTACTTGATTTCTATAAGATATTTTAAGTTGGAGGCATTAACCTCTATTGGTATGAATACGTAGCAGTGCTTACTTTATTATACTGTGCCAAAAGGCAGAGCCAATCTCGCTATATCTTTTACATTTTCTAGGAAGCCAGAGTAAAATATTAAATATAAAAGTTCACAACGTAAATAAAAGACATGGTTATGGAAATCTGATAAAAAAGCAAAGTAATAATTTAGATCTTGGAAAATGATTCAATTTATCACATAGGTATACGTTATTACAAAGAGCAATGTGGAAGTATGTGTTAATTAAAAGGTAAATTAATTAATACGAGTTACGCACACATATGATATAAACTGTGTATTTTTAGGATTTTCCTTTTACGACTTCCATATCGTACAATTATGATAACCTCGATTGAATTAAATCTTTAGTCAAATATTTATAAATAATTGTAATACATAATCAGCCTATAATGTTCCCACTGCTGGGACACAGGCCTCCTCTCTGTGAGAGGGAGTGGGCCATAATCCACCACGCGGGCCCAGTGCGGGTTGGTGGATGTTACATGTCTTCGAATTTGTGGTTCTAGGACATGCCAGTTTCCTCACGATGTTTTCCTTTACCGTTTTGAGAGCAGTGGTGATGAAATAATTTACACAAAGTAAAGTGTCTGCCTGGGCACGAACTCATGACCTACAACTCGTAAGTCAGGTCCATTACCACTGGGCCACCACTGCTCTGTAATATTAATGCTCAATCTTGATATGTTAATCTTTAATAATTATGATTTTCCTCAAATGTATTCAATGTTTTTTCTCAATTTTTATTTTTATCCTGCCTACACCACTTGTAATATGAATGCTCAATCTTGATATGTTAATTTTATTTATTTCCTTCTAATTTTATAATTTATATTCATCATTCATAATTTATTTTCTCTATTTTTATCGTGTTTATATAAATATCACGTGAAATGAGTGATTAATTTGGCTGTTGTCAAAACGGCGAACCAAACACAACATTCATAAATATTGTAGTGATATTTATTTTAGAAGTACGTTCTTATATTGTATGTTTATATGTAGTGGTAAAAGCCGCGACTTATGAGTTGTAGGTCGTAGGTTCGAACCCAGTCAGGCCCTTGACTTTGTGTAAATCATTTCATCACCACTGCTCTCAAAACGGTGAAGGAAAACATCGTGAGGAAACCGGCATGTCCTAGAACCAAAAATTCAAAGACATGTGACCAACCCGTACTGGGCCCGCGTGGTAGATTGTAGTCCACTCCCTCTCGAAGGGAGGAGGCCTGTGTCCCAGTAGTGGGAATAATATAGGCTGATTATGAAACGCATACAATTTTTGAAGAACGGACAGTCATATCTGTCCGCTATCACTGTATCGCTGTTTTTATGTATTTTGTTTTCCCTTCTACTATTATATACGTCTGCATCTCTTTTTATGTACTCTCCTATCGCAGGTAGGCTGCAAGAGAACTTTGTTTTTAAATAAGCATCAGTATTGTACGTATTTTTCCGTTCCTTTCTTCTTGTCTGTTTACATGTGTGTACAGGCGCCAGCACATCAAACTACCCGAAACTGACAAATTTTCCCACTCAACTTTGAACCTAATGCTTTAGCGATAAAGCTGAAAATTTGTTAAAGAAATTTGACAGATTGTAGTAGCTTGATGTGCTGGCGTCTGTACATAAATCGTTTAATATATAAACCAATAATTTATTATACTGAACACACACATAATCGCGCTTTACGAAACCGTGTATAAGTACAGACGCCAGCAGGTCAAGCTACCCGAAACTGTCAAATTTTTCCAATCAACCTTGAACCTTAATGATTTAGCGATAAAGTTGAAAATCTATTAAAGAAATTTGACAGATTGTAGTAACTTGATGTGCTGGCGTCCGTACATAAACAGTTTTAGTACATAGCCTGTGCGTAGGCGGAGACGTGGGTACAGGCCCGAAATAACAATTAATACGAGTATCTACTCACATTATTAGAACGTCAGAAATAAGCCGAATTATTACATAGATAGGTAGGTATTTAATAGTTTCATGTGTTAGGTTTTGCAAGCTTCGGAGATGGAAAACGGTGCGCCCAAATGTAATAGTAGTTGAGATATGATCTAAAAAAAATTTGTTACATTTTTTTATCTTTAATTATGAAAAATCAGCACAATTCTCAATCTGGAAGCGGAGAAATATGAGAAAGACAGTTTTCATGAGATTAACGATTGAGTAATCGATTATACAGTTACGAAAATAAAACCTGTGCACTAAATAATTAACTCAATGTAATTATATGCAATATAGTGCATATAATTACAGTCATATTAATAAATAATATCAATTAATTACTGAGAAACCAATATTAATGATTATCGATTTCATATCGATAAAAATAAAAAGTAAAGTCTTCAATTTTTAGTCTATTTATGTCACTGGCATGACAACTGACTGACATTGACACTAGACAGTTGCCGACTGCTCTTGTTCCACTATGCTCTTGTTTGCTCACTCGTTTCGTGTTTTCCTGACCTGCTTGACCTGACCGTGCCTACCTTGTACGACCCTTGCTTTCACACTGGACACCGAAAATCGCTCACACTTTTGACTTGGAATTGTTCTTTTGGATTACAGTAAAATCCAAAAGAACAATTCCAAGTCAAGGCTTGTGGATTAGGCGCGGGCCTGCGGGCGGAGAGCAATGGGTAGCTCACCGCCCGATCAGGACCAGGCCCGTGCCGGACGGCGCGTAAGTGTTCCACGCGCGCCTCAAAGAGATGTCAGCATAATCCTTAGGGCTGAAGCCTGCCGGGTCATCGGGATTGTCCGAAAGGGTTACCGCTACCCCGGAACATAAAGGGCAAAGGAAGGAACATGGGTGGGTTTTAGTCAGTAAGAGTCTGACACTCCCTTCCGCTCCACCCAGAGCGGGAGCAGTCATTTGATGATTTCCCACCAGAAAAAAAAAAAAGGCTTGTGGATTGAATATTGTTCAAACTATGGATCGCTGTGTGAATTGTGGGATAACAACTGGTCACTGCAATACACTGGGCCAAACTAAATATAATAACTAGTAGTGCAAAAGAATATATTTTGCACTGCAGGAATCAGCTGTTAGTTAAAGATTGTAACATAACCTCACTTTTACTTAATCTCTTATATCTCTGTTCTCAGATTTACAAAATCCGCAGAATTTTCAGTGAAAGGTTGATATACGCTACTAATTGACACCACTTTCATCTTTTTACACCCAGACCCAAGATTGTATGTAATCGTTTCAGTCTCCTTTCGTCCAAATCCTATTAAAAACATAATACTAATGATTGAAATACCACCGTGAATACATGCAAGCCTAGCCTACTTTTTGTTGGAATACTGCTCAGAAAGTCGGGTCATATTTCAATCATGATTCGAAAGACACGTAGCGCTATCTAGCGTCCTAAAGCAATTGTGACCGTCGAAGATTGTTTCCCTCGGGAACAGTATTTTGTGTCCTTTGCTATATCCCTGACAACGTACTTATATGCAAAATTACATGATGATCAGTTCAATGGATTAGGCGTGAAAAGGTAACAAACAAACAAACTTACTTTCGTATTTATAATAAACTAGCTGCGCCCGGCGGTTTCACCCGCACAAGTTTCGATCCCGTGGGAATGTCGGGATAAAAGTAACCTATGAGTTAATCCTGGTTATAAACTACCTGTGTGCCAAATTTCATCGAAATCCGTTTAGTAGTTTTTGCGTGAAAGAGTAACAAACATCCATCCATCCATCCATCCATCCATCCATACAAACTTTCACGTTTATAATATTAGTAGGATAGTAGGATAGGAAGTAGGATATTAGTTAGGATAGATGATTTACTGCAGGGCGATTCTGTAACCATCCCACCGTGAAAACTTAGGTGAAGTGAGTGTGGAGTGAGCTGTCATTCCAACTAATGCTAGGGATTGACACTATTGACAGCTCACTCTAAGCTCACTTCACCTAACTTTTTACGGTGAGATTTTTACAGAATCGATCGGCTAATTTATGTTTTCCGTAAAAATCACATCGTGGAAGCTTAGGTGAAGTGAGCTTGAATTGAAGTGAGCTGTCAATCTCTAGTTAGCATCAGGTGGAATGACAGCACATTGCATCTGAGTTTTCACGGTGAAATTTTAAACGGTCGCTGAAATTGTCTTTTAATATTTACGTTAATTTTTACATTTATACTAAAAAGTATTTTATTCAATTTAAAGGTTTTTTATTTTGTGAATATTAATAAAAGATTTCGCACAAATAGGCACAAAACAACTATATATTTTGTTTAGCATCGTTCCCCCAGTTAGCAAAGTCACATGCTATTATGTAACGTTGGCAAACGTGTCAAGCGTCACGTGTTGCGCGTCAATTGTTGCCTGAAGTCCATACCTGGCTTTATAATTATATAAGCAACTCCGGGAAAGTAGCGGTGCTTGGGGAAGGCCTATGTCCAGCAGTTGCTGTCTGAAATGATGATGATGAAACAACCTGTGACCTACCTGAAGGCCAATTCGTCGTTCAAATTCAAGTCACAATCTCATGTCAGCGACAGTCAATGTCAAAAAATTTACAAAAATGATTGTAAATTGATTGAATTTTTGACAGATTGAGACAGATTAGATTGCAAATGTTCTAAAAAATACGGAAACTGCCCCTCTGATCGATGGACTGATATAGCACGGCGCGGCCTGAAAAATACCCTAAAGAAAATACGTGATATTTCGAAGATATGAGTCTTAGTGCAAGGGGTGTCAAACAAGAATTGTCAATACTCTACCCCCCTGAAAGATTCAAGGAGGGATGAAAGTTTGTTAGGAAATGAAGTCGTGGGCAACAGCTAGTCAGATTATAGACCGCTCCAGTGCAAGTGCTGGTAACAAGGGATGATCTATTTCTTTATTCAATTTGTACCAATTCGGAACTCCTACTTTCCTGGCTTTATCAAGAAGGAAACGAGTAGTTTATGTTGATTACTAGGATAGTTAGTGTAGGTCCTACAAAACATCCTCTAGAGAATACATAAGACTAATCGTGAAATCCACTGAGCAAGTAACACGTAGCTAAATAAACCTATCATGTATTTGATATATTCGAGTGGGATTTCATTTCAAGTGATTAATATCTGCAAATAGATCCATTTCAAATTCGCTGCAATACTGACGGACTGGGTCAGATGATTACGAACACGCGATACAGGCGCGGATATAATTTAATGTTAGATCAAAGTTTTAAATGATTAAGATTTAGTCACTAGATATTGCCATGCACATAATGTGCCGAGATTAGATACGTAATATTGTGGTTTTGAATCCCAAGCCATAGAATTATCTGCAGGGTAATTGCGTATTACACTAACAGTAGGAACGGAGTTTTGACAGTTCAATAACATTGCGTTATTTACGTTGTTGAGTAGACACATTTTTCGAACATATTAAGCAATGGATTAGCAATATCGTTCAAAATTATTCAGATTCTGGTTGACAGTGTGTTACGCAATTAAGGTGCTTAATCAAAAACTAATTATATTTACTACGGATGTAGTCTCAAGTTTCTTGAAGTGATTTTTTGCACGCTATAAAAAACAAGAAGGTGCATAACTTTTAACATTGCATAATTTTCGCCGATGGCGAACTAACGCAACTTTGTTCCTTTCCTGGCTGTCTCAAAGGTACATTTATGACGTCTTGAGTTACCCGACCGTATGATTACGTTACGTACAAGACAAAGCGTCACCGACAAACCTGAATTTTCCTGAATATTATACGAAACATCGTATTCTACGCATCACTGTTGCAGAAAAACAAAGCACAGCTGATAAAATATTCAAGCGATACATTACGCAATTGATGAGCAGAGACACAAAATTATAAACAGGAGAAGAAACATCGCGGGAGTGCGGTTGACTTCTTACCCTCATTGAGGTAATCTTGTGGGAAATCAAGGCAACCGCGACCGAGCAATTTGTTATTTCTCAGACAAAACCGAGCGAATGAGACCCCACAATTGTCATGATTGCCCGCAGATCTTGTCTTAGGCCGCAGCTCACAACGGTGTGGTTAGAATACTGATGTACATTATATATGGTGCCGTAGATACAGATGAAAACTGGCGCTAAATGGTCACATATGATGAAATAAGTCGATGTAGTCATACAAATGAGTATGCAATACTGGGTATGTCAGCGAATAATAATAGTATGATGGGAACATTATTCGATATCGGAAGCAATACAGAGACAATTGAGCTACATTTGCGTTATGCGGCGAATGCTTGTTGAACTGAATTTAGTGAATGCCTAATAGTATTCACAGAATGGGTATGAATAGGTTCAAAGCTATATTCGGCATCTGTTACCGTCATGTTGAATATGGAGTGGTTAAGCAATTATTGGGAATGATCTAATAAGTAAATTGTCGCCTAACTGAGAGAGGAAGGTGTTGTGGTCTGGCAATATTATTATTAAACAAAGAACCGAGGGTAAGACCTGTATTAGACCCAAGCAGACTAGGGAAGCATGGCATCCGATTAGCCCTATATTCAGTAGTGTATGACTGTCGATGACAGTGAAGAGTACTGTTATATTTTAGGTCTGCATCCAAACATAGGAACGAACAAAACACACAATAAAAAATGTTTTACAAAACAAAATTGTTGCAGGCAATTCAAACTTTTTGTTGATGGCAGTGGATTGGCGGGCCATCGAAAAGCATTTACAACACTAGTCCTTGGATCGACGTGTTGCAATCATGGCCGACAATGTACAAATATGAATATTTTATTTGAACGACCAATTGGCTGTCCTGTCGTGCAAACATTTGATATTCACTGTGAATACGAAAGGTTTGCTTATTAATTGGATTGTCGTACCACGTACAGAGTCCAACGACGGAAATCGGCCGATGTGAATTGCTCTTAATTCGCTGCCTGGCTTCCGATAAAATATTGGACCGCATCGCAAACGGGATATGAATTACAAACAAAATATTAAGCTGCAGATTAACGCGGCTAGTTTATAATGTTTAATGGATTTATGCAATTATGGCATGGAATAATTTGTTTTAATTTCCAAAGCTATTTATTGAAGTGTTGTGTCCGCTACGATAGCTCACTAAACGAATCGAACGAGATTACAATTACCGGGAAAAGCGAACTATGAAGCGATCCGTAGCTCGTATGTTACCGAAATATCCTATTCAACTCAGCCTATCGCAGTCCACTGCTGCACATAGGCTTTTCCCAGGCAGCGCCATAACACTCTGTCCTCCGCCTTTCACATCCAGTCTGTCCCAGCTATCTTTTTAAGGTCGTCGGTTGCGTCGGAGGCGTCCCACACTACGCTTGCCGATACGCGGTCTCCACTCCAGGGGGTCTACTATGAAGTGCAAAGTGCGAATGATCGGATCGAACCGACACATGGCCGAACCGAATATTATTGAAAAATGCGAAAAAAGTTCGGATCGGCTCAATTGGGTCGGGATCATATTCAATATTCGAAAGAGTGTAGGAGTGTAGGATCGGGACTGACCGAACCAAATAGTAAGTTCGTAGCAGGAAACGGCCGAACATTCGGCCGATACCACTTTGGAGTAGACCCCCAGGACTCGTCTACTCCATCGGTCCATCGACAAACATGGGCAGCCCATGGCAAGTTGTCGGTAACTCCTTCCTACCACCAAACCCTAGGTACGAGTAAATATCCTACTACCTTTCATAATTTACAAATGATGGCTACCTACTGCGCGACTAATGAAGTCGAGGGACCATAATATTGCCAGCTCAAATAACGTTAGCGACTAAAAACATCGTCAATGCAAAAAAGTTAATTTATTTATGCAAATAAAATCAAATTCGACGCGACGAAACACTGAGGGAGATGGCTCCATAGAGATTTACGGCATATTACGAACACCTAGATGCCATGATAGGTACCTACCGTGAATTTAATTACGTTTGCATTAAATTACTACATAGGGAGTTGTACTATGTATAGCTTCCTCATTTTGATATCATATTATTTACTAGCTGCTGCCCGCGACTTCGATCGCGTGACAATACCTTTTAATTTTCTTTATTTTTCTAAAATAAAATGATGTTAAGGCTAAGTTATGTACTTTAGCCTTATAACATTAGCTATATGCCAGTGAAAGTCCAGTCAAAACCGGTTCACTGGTCTCGGAGATTAGCCGGAATTAACAGATAAACAAAAATTATTAGTACCGAAAGTATACTCGTATGCGTTCATATGCATTTAGTAAAAAGCTGTTATTTTGACATTACAAACAGACACTTCAATTTTATTTATTTGTATAGATGATATAGACTGGAATATTTAACTTTGAAAAATAATAAGTGATCTCTAGAATATTCTCGTCTTGTAGGTGAGTAAGTCTTGCACTTTCAAAAATTAAAAGTGCAAGTTCTAGTTAGCAAGAACGCCACGACACTTCAGTAATTTTAAACTTTTTAATATAAAGTGCAGCTACTGTCTCGCGTGACAGTTACACGTAGGTATCGATACCGATTTTTGACAGTTGCCTTATAACATAACTATTCCAGATTACGTAAAAGTTAACTTTAAAATGCGTAATAAAATAAATATAAATATGTACTACCTAATCTTATCGAATTATCTTATTTATGACTTTTTACAGACATTATAATACCGTACGTGTGCCACTGTTGGCAAAAAACAAATAATTGCTCACTAGTTCGATCTGTCAAAAACCGGTTAACCTAGTGGACAAAGTACAAAACATTTATTTCTAACTAGCTTTCGCCCGCGGGTTCGCCCGTGTGGTTGTCGGAAAATATCCCACGGAAACGGATTACCGGGACTAAGTTCCGTATTACGGAAACTACACTCATGCCTCAAGCATTACTTAAAACTAGTTTCAACCAATCAAATGGCTCGAAACTAGTTTTAAGTAATGCTTGAGTCTTGAGTGAGGTTCTGTAAAACGGGCCTAAAAGTAAATTTCATACGAATCCTTTCCGCTGTTTTTGCACCAATCCGGAACACACATCCACAAACATTCTAAAAACTATATTTTCTGCATCGGACGTTGCCACATCTCGCAGAAATTACTTTTTGACTTCGTTACTATTTTATTATGCTTTCTAAAATAGGTAACAAACACTAAGAAGTCTTTTCAGATTTCACTATAAAAAAAAACAAATAAATTAAAGTTTTAATAAATGATGAGCTAAATAAAGAAAATAATATTAACTAGTTCGGCGAAATAGTTACTGACCAAGTTTGTTCATCTCTTGTAATCTATACCAAGAAATAGTTTTATTACGATTAAAATTGTCTGCTTTACTTAGAGAACCTATCATGGCTTCCCTGTAATCGAACTAACGAGATATCTAAGTTGCTGTTCCCGCCATCTCCTCTCTTGTTCAAAACAAAGGTAACGAAAAGTTAAAGATTTATGAAAGTTGAGTCTTCCTGGCTCAAGTTTCATAAATCTTTAACAGTTACCATTAGTAAGAAATCACGTAATTATAACAAGTCATTCAAAATTCCGACCTCAGTGTTCGGAACACTGAACAATTTACAACAACTCATAAAAGTTTTTAATGATAGCCAACGGCATCTAGAACCTTAAATTTTAAATGATGCTGCCCCTAAATTATAGAAACAAATTATTTTTAATTATAGAAACAAATTATTTTTTAATTTCTTTTTAGTTAAAACTTAGAAACGAATTATCGTGCCTATTAGAGCGAGTGAGCATTTTAAGTTTATAATAACCTAGCTTAATCTAATGTTAACAGTTTTTTTCCATTACTTTAAATACGCAAGATGTGTGAAATTAAAATTCATTCAGATTAATAATTCTATATCTAGCTTTTGTTTCAGAGTTGTTCCCTCTGTTTTTAATCGTGCACTTAAGAGCGGCAATTCTCGTTCCAAATCTAGTTGCAATCTCATCTCAGCGATAATCAATGTCAAAAACTTGACAAAAACGTAGAGAAATTAGAGGTAGGTATTTTTGTAAACGTTCTTAAAGTTACGGGAATTGCCCCTCTGATATTATAATAACTGTTTTATCATAGTTTCACAAACAACTCTTATAAATAAATAAATATACATTTTAAACTTGGCACTTGATCGTATAGTTACACTTTCTAACGTTGGCATGATCTCAGAATATTTTGAATAACAACAAACTTAGATGTTATTGCCATAACTGCTATTGGAGCAAATCCTTGTATTGTCGGTTTTCATATAAAACTCAGTGTGTTGCATTTCAGCATCGCTTTACGTGTAATATGCGGGGATGGTTGCTATTTCATTGAGTAACAATGGATGCTCGTTCAAACGTAGTCACACACTAGCATGGTTGTAACACTCGACCTGTGTGCAGGTACTAACTGAAACATTCTATTTTCGTTCTCCACAATGATATGAAATGTGAATAAAACTGTCTGTTTTCATGTTGAAGCAAGTTAAATACTGATTTCTTTTAAAGACACAAAGAATTTAATTTGGTCAAACCTTGCACTTCCACTTTACTGGAGGCATTTTTCATTACATTCATATAACTGGGAGCAGAAGGTTTCACTAAATGTAAATACATACACATGTGTGAAAGGACCACGGAGAAGGGTCACTTTTACTGTTTTTTTACGCAAAACACAATAAATGTATTCAAATTAGAGAGTTCGGTGTGACCACAACGAGAAAAGAATCGCAGTCGTTTCCAAGTGATCTTTGTAACGAGGGTCGGCAGATCCCTCCGTAATTGTTATCCATAATAGTTGGGTCGCTTCCGCCGCCCAAAGTCTGCCGCTGACGTAAACATTCACCGCCAAACAGATGAATTGAGGTGAGTTGCAAACCTCGCTGCGGATGTACTACCGATCTTCGCAGATACTTGTTAATTGAACGAGTTACGAGCTACCTAAACGGGGATACGACCTGTATTATTGAAAATCGTAAATTGTAACCATGAAATCGAAGTAATTCGATAAGTTTATAGGGCCCTTACGAGCGAGAGCTATGGGAAGGTCAAATAATGTCGAAGGGTTGGATAACGTGGCTCAAAGTTTTAATTAAACAGCAACATCTGCGAGCCTCGTTACACGACAATTATTGTTATGAGAACACACAAACACATTATTCGGGAAACGATAGTTTGTATTTACTGTCTCCGTTATTGTTTTCAGCAATGCTCGGAAGTACAGCTTTCAGTTCGTTTATTTGAAGTAACTTATAAAAATATAAAAGAAGAAAAAACCTAGGAATCTCTACTTCGTGCCTTGTTTGTAATTTGTAGACTTACCTCGAATACGCCTAAATCCCTCTTAACAAACTTATAGATGTTATATTCAGCCTTACTTTACTTTAGGAGCAGGTAATTTTTTGTGTACCTTACAGCAACGAAGCAAAACCGAAATGCGGGAAAATTAATTTGTAGCGAGCGGTCTAATAATAAAACATTTTTGTAACAAATTCTTGGCGAAATTCCTCGAGATTAAAATCAAACAAATTAACATAGCGATTCGAGTAGAATTATTAAATAGAGCCATTAGTAGCGGCTTGAATTACAGAATGTTTGAAGTTAATGGCAGGCTTCCTGTGGAGCCGTAGAGACAGGCAATGGCCGCTAGGTGCGCCTTAGTTCTGCTTTACATAGTGCCGAGCAACTCTCTGTGAGAATCGCAACAATTTTCCGGAACATTTCCGAGCGGGCTAACGAACGGAAACGCAGGGGACGCGGCCAATTGGCGGATAAATGCACCTCAATTACTATATTGCGGCAACATTTTTCCTCCTAATGTCCTTTTTGGCTTTAGCGATGAAAACTTTTTATTTATTTTTTCGCTTCCTAAATGGAGACCGCTGCGGTAAAAATGGAAGGTAATATTATAAGTAAATGTTTCTTGCTTAAATGTTTTGTGAATGCGTGGTAATAACGTCGTTTTCTCTTTGAATTTGGCAGCTGTGCGACGATACGAATGATTTGATGAGCATATTTTTTACTCGTTTTACCGAATATTTCCACAAATACCAAAGCGCTGTTAAAGCGTCCCGTATTTTTAGTTTGATCACGGAACACTAAAGGAATTCAAATGTCCAATACGGCGTTTATATTGATATAAAGTAGGCACGTATTATGCGCTCGGCTTCAAGCAATACTTCACTAACAGAAGCGTACGTTACCTAACCCGGGAACTAAATGATCGCGCCATTTCAGCGGTCCAAAGCCAGGGAAACATCTTATTTCTCTCAGTAGCTTGACTTGAAAAATACGAGAGGAATGTGCGCGCATTAGGTTCGGTCGTTACTTAGGTCCTCGAGTAGTGCGGGTTCGAGTCCGGGTCGAGCGTGCGGTGACTAATGGCTGTGGTGCGGTAAAATATGTTGCACGTAAGTGTGCGACATAACAAGTAACCAGCTGTTCGTAAACTGGACGCGTTTCTCGACTTCATGCTTCAACTTAATGTTGATGTATTATTGGACTTACCTCTGCTCCTGCTGTTCGCTATACCTACGGATTAACTTTACATTTAGAATGGATAGACTGGTCTTTCGATGATAAAGAAATGGCGATTCTTCTATATGCCCTGAAGTTACGGGTTCATCAACGAAATGAGTCTTCTCTAAAACAAAACACGATCTAAAGCTGGGCACACCGGTTGATGACTGCCGTATCTGTATTCTCAATGGAAAGTAATATGAACGGTCGACGATAGACCAATGGATTGGTGATCCCTATTTTGATTAAAGTAGACACTAGAATGCCCGTTCTCTGCTCACGCCCCTGATATTATTCCTTAAAACCATAGCCTTTTCTTGGGCAGTAGATAATTAAATAAATCTCCCAATTACGATTATGTTCCATCAAATTACGTAGACCCCGTCTGAGTCTGTGTACCTATCTTCTCTTATAACATAAAATGGACATGATAGACTCTTTATTCAGTCCGCTCTTATTATTTGAAAAGTTTTCCTTGGCAGGAGCGAGTTTTCAAATAATGAGGAAGGTTTAAAGTGATAAAGACTCTCACATTGTCACGGTCTCGCGAGCGAACCTAGGTAAATGGAGTCTAGTGTGAGTTTATATGTACTAAAAAATATCTAATAAAAAATACTGTATATTTTTAAATAAATATTACTAAAGTGGGTGGGTGTACTATACATAGTAACTATGCCCAACCCTTCAGGGAATGCAGGCGTGATGTTATATTTCATAATTTCAGCCGAAAAACCCCACTGTTGGACAGAGGCCTCCCCAAAAATGTTATGTTTATATACTAACTTAGTTTATAAGTATTTTTGTGCTACTAACAATAATATGGATGTGTGAGAGTCCGAAATAAATCCTTTATTATTATTTCCTTTATTTCACTTAAATACTTACAAATTACATTTTTAAATATTTTAATAAACAAAAAGATAGAAAAACATTTAAAATATAAAAAATAGTAGCCCACTGGTATCGGGAACAGGGTCCAAGCTATCGGCGGCCATGGCTCCAGAGAGAGGAACTTCCTGACAATGCGAGCCGTGTCCAGAAGTACCGCTTTCTGAATCAAGCCCTTGATCCAGCTGCCCAACGAGAGCCTCCTCAGGTGTTGGTCGAGACTCTTGGGTATTAACACGTTGGCTGTCACGACTATCGACGCAATTATTGCTGAGTCCACATGCCACATGTCGACAAACTCGCTAGCCAAGTCAAGATACTTGATTTGTTTATCTTTCTCGGCTTTCACAAGGTTCTCATCATGCGGGACGGTTATGTCAACAATCATTGCGCGCCGCTCTGATCGATACACCACCACTATATCAGGCTTATTGGCAACAATAGTCCTGTCAGTGATGATGGATCGATCCCAGTACAATGTGATATTTCCATTTTTGAGAACTGGGTCGGGCACCTGTAGTACGGCACCTCAGATTCCACCAGGCTGTATTTCAGAACAAGTTGATGATGGATTATCCTGGATACAAGGTTGTGTATATGCAAGTACTCTCCGTTAGCTAGACAATAACACCTGGAGATAATATGCCTGATTGATTCTCTCGGCCGGTGGCATGCCCGACAGATGTCAACCGCGCCGTCGTTCACAATAAATCTCCAGTAAATTTTCGTCATCATAACTTCATCCATAATTGCACAGACAAAACCTTCAGTTTCTCCAAAGAGGTCACCGAAACGCAGCCAGGCTACGGACGCTAGTAGATCTACATCGAGTATTACTATTCTGTTTTCTTTTTGTTTTTCAAATCTCGGGACCCTGGGGTCGCGGTCCTTTGGAAGGCGTACGACGGGCCGAAGCCAACTCGCAGGGGCCCCTTAGTAAATTTTAAATGAACTGCGGTACCAACCGACGATTATCCCATAGTAAGCACTATGCAAGTGCATCCAAGGACAACCCCCGGTTGGCGTAGGGCTATTTTTCAGGATATGGATAAATAAAAAGTTGGACTATGGGTTTGGGTGGCTAAAGTCGACTGGTTACCAAGACCTATGGAAATACTATGGTCCCTGCCTGATCAATGTTTTATACAAATTACTCGGATAAATGGCAGGGGGTGACTTGCACACTCAATAATGGGCCCCCGTAAACGGTCGCTAGCACATAGTGTCGTAGCGACAAGGGAGCAACATGTCCTGAGGTGCTTATGAGGAGAGGTATTCCACGGCTATGAGGACAATCCCGGAAGCACGGTAAAGTTCCCTACCAGCATCTTACTGGAATACTTCCTTCCTCCGAGCACGTTTGCTCTTACGAATCGCCACTGAAGCAGGCCAATAAAGGCAAGAATGAGGTGCGAGCTCTCTTCCTCGTCAGTGTTCACTCCAGCCGGCTAATAAAGGCAAGCCAGAGGTGAGGAACAAGACTTCTCCCGGGAGATAGGGTCCGTGGGGTCGCACAGCACTAGCAGAGTTTATATAACTAAAGGACGTGTAAGATACCGCGAGTTGAATGTGAAAAATAAGTCACAAAATAAACCGAAAATGTACAGTTACCAAATGCCATATCAAACCAAAAGAGCAGTTTCTGGATCTAGGGGAATTTATGGATCATTATATAATTTTATGTCTCCAATTTCAATGAATGGTGCGCAGTAAAAAGTACTTTTTTATCAAGCAAAGATTGTCACTCACTGGACGCTTGCGGAGGACATTGCCGCCGCCGTCGAGGTCAACCGCAACGGAGGTGGCGTGACGATCTGGAATGCATTTGCAGAGCAGACACGGTTAGAAATTGCACGAGATACGGAGGTTTAAAAGGAGAACGGGTAGGTGTTCTTCCTAGTGAGACACGAGTAATGAAAAATAAAGTGAAAAACTAGTACGTCTTTGCATTCAATGATTCAGAACTTCTGGATTAAATTTATACACACACTGAGTCACTTTTTGTCGAAATCCTCAAAGGTAAATGAGGTGATAGTCATATTAAATTAAGTGAATAGGTATCTGAAAATCGTACTGTGAAAACGTTTCAAACCATATTATTCAATCAATTGCTCCGCGTAAAACAATAAACTTACCGTATCTTGAATGAAGGCACCGTTTGTGCTCCCATTAACCCGCGCACGAG
The DNA here is from genome assembly GCA_911387795.2 of Apamea monoglypha. Lineage (NCBI taxonomy): Eukaryota > Metazoa > Arthropoda > Insecta > Lepidoptera > Noctuidae > Apamea > Apamea monoglypha. The sequence continues at coordinate 12,728,626 of OU426918.1, forward strand.
CAATCCCTGTAAGCAGAATTGAACCTGCTGGCTTCCAGCCAGGAAACGGAATAAAAATCATTATAATTTCATTACAATTGTAAGGTTTTTCGTATGTCCAGCTGAAAATAACTGCAGCCTGTTTCTTGAATTTATGGTATCCACATATTTTTTAATTAACACCCTTATAATTAATTGGGCCACATATTGAAAATTAATTTATTAATATAATTTAACGTAACCATTAATCATTGAACTGTTAAACGTTAATTACGAAGCGTCTGTTACAATTATTATATTTAAGTAATATTACCTAATAGAATTTAAATACGAATTCTCCCGTGATCGTCTCCCGTGACCTGTGGCTTTCAGTTAGTTATACTGATTTATTTTTGTTTCAGGAAGTAAAATAAAAAAGTCGGAATTACGCCTAATGTCCCTTTAGAATGTTCATTCGGAGACAAATAAGTTGAAATAATCTCGGCGAGGGTAGGTAAGTAACACAGGTCGCGCTCGCGGCCCGCGGGCCCGGCTCATTATTCTTTCGCCCACCCCCGTCTAAGTGACTTCACTGTCGTTCTCACTTCCTTCCCTTCTCAGGAAATAATTTCAATTTAAGGCTTTCATTGAAATAATATTCATGTAACTTTTTCTTTAAGTCTTACGGCTCCCTGCTAAATGTGAATGTTTACACCGAGTGTCGGGTGTCTACTGAACTGTGCTCTGTAGGTGTTTAAAACTCTCCCATTGTGCGCTGTTCTAACAATAAAGATATAAGTACACTGAAAATGTAGAGTGGGTATATTGCAAGCAAACTTTGGTAGGAATCGGGGACGCGCGAGATATTTATGACTTCCTCTGAGCTCCCAGAGGCTCTCTGGGTTCAAAAGCTAATAAAACGATGTCACATAATGCAAAATTTTATTTAAATCTGGGACAAATTTTGACTCTGGGATAATCCTTCTAAATTGTAAAAGGATATAGGATATAAATTGAAATATTTTACTTTGCAACTAATTTAATCCATCGAACGAGTGGAATAAATAAAAAAATAAAAAGGAAAAATCCGTTCTATTTGTAGAAATCAATACGCCTATACACTGTAGCTTATACCAGTATATAGTACCTGCATATGGCTGCAGTAGTATGTTTTGAAGCCTTTCTGCCGAAATGATTTCATGGCATTGGTCCAGGACTGAAACGAGTGACGTGATAGAGGTTAAATCTATGTCCAACAGCAGGTACATACAATGCAACGAGATTTATTTACAGGTAAAGAGCTTTTGAAAATGTTTTGTTGTAAAATAAGCTTGGTTATATTTCTAGGGTTGAAAATGACGTTTGTGTGGTATAAAATGTGTGTATTTAAATTGAATAGCATTTGTTTTCAGGACCTTACACAGAGTTAGGTGTGGCGGGGTCTAGGAAGTGGGTTGAGCGGTGGCGGCCACCACCCCGTTTAGATAAACCCGCCGAGTACACCACCAACCATTTTCACACGACTTCAAACGTAATTTAAAATGTTCCTGGTTGCGGAACAACCTTTATGTAGGGTGTATTAATGTGTGTTCTGTTTATGTTGCCGCCTAAATTTATTGTTACTACTATAGCTATTTCTAGACGTGCCGAGTTTTATAAACTTTTAATCAAAACCATTCATCACGAACAGCTTTATTACTTTTCTTTGTTTTACTGTTTTTCAATTTTAAAGCTACGCTCGGTGTAATTTTTAGTATTACGAGCACTTAAATATTGGTTTATTGGTCTGAAACAAGAAATGTACTCAAAGATATCTCCTATAGTTCTGCTTATGTGTATGATTCCAATGATATTGCTGATTAACCGACAGCAGATTTTAAATGCTCGATCAGCGAAAAAATCCTCTTTACAACGTCAAAAAGTTAATTAATAAAATGAAATCATAAAACGCTCGTCTCATCACAGCTCGGCGTTGGTTATTGAGCTGGCTCGTTCAAACCATTATCCAGCAGAGTCAATATTGGGATCTAGACGTGAATATTAAATTACTGACGTGTTCCGGACACCGGCGGTTCCACACGGAATATCGACGCTCGAAGTCCAATATCAGCGTCGTGAAGGCTCAATAACGTTTTACATTCAGCCGTGGAGAGCGGTAAGTGCGCCAATACGTAGCGAGAGATAAGAAATGTTACCGACAATCGCGCCGCCTCAGAACCCATTGTACGTAATATTCGCGGCTTGTATGAAATTCATATCGAGGATAGGACGCGGTGTCGACGATCGACCGAATTATTCAAGGGCAACAATGCCAATAATTCATGTTCTCTATTGCGAATAGAGAACCTCTGTATCCGAAGCGAAGGTATAACCGTAAACCGATTTGGGTTTCCGATGGGCCCACCACGGTCGGTGTTAGAAAAGATTAATTTTGTGTTTGTCTATGAATATTTATTGCGGCTAACCGAGGCCTGGAATATCCGGGTTCAGGATATAACCCTGGTGTTCAATGTTCAAACGTATACTTCAGTTTCCTGTTACGCTGAAAATGCATTTGAGTTTGACACAAAAAGCTTTTTCAAATCTCACGATTCTACATACCGTACCTAATAAGCTCAACTTTACTTGAACGTAAGATAAGATTGCTCTGGGTTCCGATGTAGACTTTAATCTCAGTTATCTCGACAGGTAGGTACCTATGTTTAACTGAACATGAAGACATTATTTTATTATTAAATACAGCTTTCAGAAATAAAAAGAGGGAGACGCTTATTGCTAAGTAATAACAACTGCATGGGTCGATCGATCAGGTTAAGCTACGTTTGCTGCGGTTGACCCAAGGATGGGTGACCTTTACATACCAAGACCTCTCCGTGCCTCGGCAAGCACGTTAAGCCGTTAGTCTGACTGTCATTCGTGGATCTTTGACAATCGTTACGGGTCGTCAGAACCCATAAAGTCTGACAACCAGTCTTACCAAGAGGTAGCGTATTACCCAGTAATTGGGTTATGGAGGTTAGATAGGCAGTCGCTCCATGTAAAATACTGGTACTCAGCTGCATTCGGTTGGACTGGAAACCGACACCAACGTAGTTGGGAAAAGGAAGATGATGATTTCAGAAATAAAAAATGGTTGGAGCCTAGAGCTAATCTTTTAATACTGATCTAGATTACCTTTACTTATGCAGATTATTCCCTCAAAGTGGTAGCACGGTGCAGCTTCACGGCACATTATCAAGCCGAACTTGCAGCATTCTGGGCTCTAACTACTGATCGGATCGCGATAAACTTTGACACACGAGCTGTTAGTTAAAATCCTTTTTTGATGGCCCGTTCGGAGTGACGTGTTGCCATCAAAGCTTAGCGGATTGGTAACTAGAGATTATGTTTGTTTACAAGGGTCTTTGTAATAGCGAGCAGGATGATGAAGAGGTCTTATGTGAAGGGTTATAGTAACTATGCAAATTGTTGTAATATACGATATTGGAATTTGTAGCTCTCTTATTACTTAAAATGTTTGTTAAAGCTTATTTGTTATTGATCGGATGAAGAGGATTGAAGATTTTTATATGGAGCCTGACATACCTGCCTGTCCACCATTTTGTTTTTTTTTTTTTCAAAATGGTGGCCACGCATGAAACCTTTATAAATCGATACCAAATACCAATTTTATCAATGCAAACAGAAAATATAATCAAACCAAATCCCGTAAAGTATTACATTTCCGAGATATAAGCCATTTTGAAAAAAAAAATGGCTTATATGGACAGGTAGGTCACCACCTACGCTACGGCCACGGACCTTCAAAGCCCTTTGGAAAATGTTTTTAGAAAAATGAGACGGTATTTAATTTATTTTTGGACTTTATCAAGTTTGAATTAAATAAACACACAATTTCTTGAATCAACTGGGTCGGAAAATGTTTTTCCCGATGGAGATCAAACATCACAGGCAAGCTCGTGCTCGTTCAAGCAGCATCGTCCATATTCTTTACTTCAAGAACACTGTGCAATATTTTTACATTAAATTGTTGCAGAATATACCTCCTACTATAACGGATATTATATATTTAAGTGGTATATTCTGCAATAATTTTTATTTAATAAATAAATATTTTTTTCGTAAAATACCTACGAGTCGTGTTAGAAAAAAACCTTTTCCTTGTTACATTTATTATGCTTGCCGTAATTGAAACAAAGTGAAGCGGGTATAAAATAAAATATGCTTGAATGTGTATAGGTAGAACCCAGTTACCGTCCGTGAATTAGTAAAAGGAGAGATCACTTTAGATGTTTCTCAGACGAACTTCAACCTACCGTGTGATTAAAGGATGACTTGTGGTTTGAGTTGCCTACTTATTTTGCTACGGAGTTGAGGTACTTACGGAACCCGTATAAAGTAACTAAGATAAAGGGTGGCTTCATTTATTTTATCACTTGGAGTATAGACGATGTTTACTCTCTACAAAAAGTTGGCGTTTATCGAAATGCAGTACTTGTGGGGATGCGGTAGTCTGTTTGAAATTCTTCCTTATCGTATAATTGTCTATTCCATTTCATGATTTCAATTCTTGTCTGCTATCTTCTTTTGCCCATTTATTTTATAAGAAGGTACAGTCCCGAGCATAAATATATTTTAGAGGTATGAGGAACAGGGTGTAAAGTTCACTCATCCTCCATAGAAAAGGGAGGATCCTCCGACCAGACGGGTGTTGTGTCTGGCGGGCAATTGCCCAACGATTAATGTAGGGAAATTGTATCTATGGTAATTGCGCGGTAAACTCTGCTTGCGAGATGCAGGATTTGCGTGACGTCATTATGACGCGTTGTTCGCATGTGGCGTTGTAGATACCGCTACATCACTCCCCTCTGGAGACCGGCGGTCGATAGTGGGCTGAGTCTTGCATCTTTCGATGCTCGCCAGGCCAGCTGAGGTTCCAGTGAGTCGGAACCGGTTGCCGCATAGTTCACGGTGAGTCGGAACTGTCTGCGGAGATGTCCCCAGTGAGTCGGGGTGGTGTATAGTTCGCGGTGAGTCGGAACTGTCTGCGAAGATGTCCCCAGTGCGTCGGGGTGGCGCTGCGTTATACTCCAGTGCGTCGGATGTCGTACAGCGCCGGGTTGAGGCTGGCTGCTGCGTCGACCAGGAGAAGAAGCCCTTCTTGTTGACCGGCCGAAAGTGCAGTGTGCTCTGCCGGGGTTGCTGATGAGGCTGAGGGTGATGACCAGGTATGCGCGGACGCTGCATGCTGGTGGTCAGGATACCCGTTGAAGCCGTGGATGCTGGCTGACTGGGTGACTCGCCGCTAAAGCTTGCGGGAGTGATGATGATGACGTCACGCTGAAGTATTTGCATGAAGGCTGCGCTGACGTTCATACTCGGGGTCACCAGTTTAGAGGTATGAGGAAGATTATGTAAAGTTCACTCATACTCCATAGAAAAGGGAGGATCATCCGACCAGACGGGTGTTGTGTCTGGCGGGCAATTGCCCAACGATTGATGTTGGGAAATTGTATCTATGCTAATTGCGCGGTAAACTCTGCTTGCGAGATGCAGGATTTGCGTGACGTCATTATGACGCGTTGTTCGCATGTGGCATTGTAGATACCGCTACAATATTACTATGAACAGCTCGGCAATAATATCTGATCGCATGATTCATCATTTAATATATGACGGTAAATATATGTGATAATTTGGAATATACATAAGTGGTAGCATAAATATGTGACATTGGAGTAACATCAAAACTATCTGGCAAAGCAAGCGACGCTTAAATATAGTATGTTGCATCGGCTTCAAAAATATGTGTCGATGCAATATTAACGGACATGTCTTTTGTTATAAATATCTGCCTACTCATTCAAATTCAGAAGAATGTGATACTTCGTTGTGATCGAAACTTTGGCAGCCTAAAAACTTGACAGAATAATGTTTCGACTTTTCTTCTACGTACTCGTCCGTTTTGAGTGTTTTTCTATTTGAATACTGGAAATTGTATTCTTGCAACCAATCAAGTGTGCCGCTTTTTTCCAAAACAATAATCTTCGTTAGTCGTTCCTAAGATATTTGTAGTATCTTCACGTAATTTTAAACTAGAGGGACCCTTTTGTCTTTTGCTGTTACGGCCTAATAGAGTTTAGTAGAACAAACATAGTTTCATTAGTGGTGGTTAAGTCTAGTCATCCGATAGTACATACTTTCTTAGTTCCAAGTTCTGCAAAAAGAAGAGGTAAATTATTGAATTTACGTACATTGATATAGTAACTAAAATCTCCTAGGTATTGATCTAGGAGATTTTAGTTACTATATCCACTGCCAAGTAACAATTCAGTTGAGAAGTACTTAACTGGCTCCGTCTCTGTGGAAGGTGATGATAAAAACGGATCAGGAAACGTCGCAATATCTTTCACATGTTCTGAATTTAAATAATTCTTCTATGAACGAATTTATATGCATCGTAGCCAGTATTTTACTTTCTCGCGATCAATCTCACGATAGCACTGGCTGGCAATGGATTAGAGGTTTCAACACAGATACTTAATCGCCTGTCAGTCGTGGTGGACAGTTGACGCTCGATGAATCAACGTCGCCTCTCTATTTTATGACCTGACTGACAGGTGGCGTACCGACGCCCTTGTCCCGGATCCGACCAGTCCATTCACACTTATTTTACCTCTGACATAAACCTTATGGTGAAGAGAATAAAGGTCATAGTGATGCAAAATTAGAGGTAAAATAACTAAACGGACAGTACCACAGTACTTCAGTTTTTGTGACAAACCTGTGGAGTGCGGATTTCTTCACTGTGCCTATTGATCGGATGACGGTAATAAAGAAGGCTTATGAAACTAACAGGTTATATTTTTATGTATCAGAAGGTCAATTCCCGTAATTAAAAACGTTCAAAATCTTGTCGCAATCTCATCTCAGCGACAATCAATGTCAAAAGCTTGTCAAAAATGTAGGGAAATTAGAGGTATTTATGACAGATTGAGACTGAGTTCTTAAAATTTGAGAGTTCTTAAAAGTACAAGAATTGCCCCTCTGTTACCTCGTACCTCGGCATGAAGGTTTCAACAAATAAGGTGTGAATCTGGACGATTTTTCTTAATGTAGTTTACCAAGATATAACTTCGCCGTAGGTAGGTACTACCAATGTGGTATGGTGGTGGAGATTATAGGCCAAGAACTTGTACGAGTAGAATCAATCAAATCCATATCGTCCTTATTAAAATAAGATATAGCTTACAAAAACTTATCAGATCATCTTCCTTCCTACAACATCGGCGTTATTGTACATCGAAAAATAATTTCGGTTTAGTCCGTAATAGCTCCCGACCTTGAGTTCCTGCCTTTATAATCCCCGGTCTACCCCAGAGCTTTGATCCTGTAATTGAAAACACTTGTGAATGTTGTAAATTGACAATTGTATGATTGACAGAGGTGCTGACGTGGGGTCATATGAAAGGTTTACGGCTAATGGAGGATCGTGCTAGACAACCCAATGATTGCTAAATTCGGTCGAAAGGAATTACTATGCGGATAAAATTCGATGGATATGACGCGTGCAACATACATTTTGACGTTTGGATTGACTTTACAATGTACATTATGGACCCGTGGCGGACCCCTGATAGACACTGACCCTCTGAAGCATATTGATTTAATCTGTTGTCACATCTCATATGAATGATCGGTTGTTTGTTAATTAGGTCAACCAATGACAGAAGCACAAGGTACGAATGAGATTTTACAGCAGTATATTCTTGATATTTTTAAAAAGTGTGATGTGTTGTTACAACACTTAAATTCTTCATTCTTTCGTTGTCTCGCACATTTCCACAAGTTTATGGCCGAGTTGTTTAACAACTGAAGCCTTAAACATTTAAGTTGAATGCAGTACGTCTCTAATTGATGGATTAAGTTGAACTTTGTTTTGCCTTCGTCTCTAAAATAAAATAAAAGCAAGAGACGAAATACTAATCCGTCCTACATTAGGGCGGGGATAAAAGGATTCTGTGAATGGCCCACGATTTAAGAGCATTTACTTTAGCAAGAAAAATATATATCAGCCGACAGAAAATTGAATTTATCAATGTGAAACGGGTAAATGTAGATCGTTGTTCTAAATTTAATTAATATTCCTTCATCGACTATGTATTGATTTATACAAAGCTGAACCCTAAGCTTAATTAATGTTTTAGACTAGCAGATATAATTTACAAATCCGTATCTCACAAACCCCCACCGAGCGAAATGTAAGTTATATTCGGTTTATGAGAAGCCTTTTGTTGCATGGGACATCCCACTCCGTCAATCAGAGTCACGAGCACCAAAGTAATCAAAGTTTATAACGAGTTACATTATTATTAAATCTCGCGTATAATTTTAGTTCCTCTCTCAATTTGAACGTCAGCTGAGGTATAAAATGCATTTATTCAGTCCAAGTTCGTGACCTGACAACAAAAAGCTAACTGGATTAATGTTACCCAAAACTTTGTAATTAATGATTCGCTAATCTTTACGAAGACTGACATGCGGCTAAAACTTTTCGGCCGTGTAGAAAACTCCTAAAATTTTACAACAAACTTCCTCTATCAAAGTACACATGCAGCGAAAATGGGTCATACAATCGATATTAATTTATAGCAATGAAATATCCTGGGATTGCGTTTAGACCCCCGTCACTAATGACTCGATCCTTACTCCGACTATCTAAATTAGGAATTCGATATTTTCATAAGATAGTGTGTTAATTTGGTAACTGTTTATATCGAGCGGAAACGTGGCTGTAGTTTGCAATAACTATCAAAACTATGAGAATGAGCAAGTAGCCGAGGAGACGGCGAGTGGAGGCAGTTCGACGTCAGACAAGGTACGGGACGGCCGACCGACTCCCAACTACAAGTAAAGCGCTTTAGCGGCAGATTGAGATATACATCTAATAGATAGTGCGGTTAGCTAGATCAGATTATAAACTTGACAAAGTACATGGATAACAGCTAAGATATCTACGCCCATGTGGTTCGTGGATTTACGTAGGTCGGTATCGATTTAATGCGAACTTGGAAGCATTATATCATTAATCACTGTTTCAAAATGTGTAATTAAGCAACATGAGCATTTATTTTCCCTTAGCTTGAGAGTGTGTTTGTAAAGCCAAAATGTCAGTTGGCTTTACAAACAAACCTTCAAGCTATTTAACAAATTTGCGGACTTTAAACTTATGAGAACCCAATTACTCATATTTTTCCGTTGGCCCGCTGTCGCCTAAACGCGCAACGTTTGTCGCAAGTCGAGCAGAGCAGTTCTGCAAGTGTTTGAGATAACAAGTGCGCGGGTGACAAGAGTCCTCGCAACTTGCGCCCGATGCTCACAACTTTCCCCGCAAATGCACCTTAACTAGTGTTGTCTTAGCTTGGAGCAATCTGAATGTTCACTAAGTAAACTGTTACGTGGTTGGCATAAAAAATGTTTATTAGGTTCGTCTTGCTGAAGTAGGTAGTACTTACAACTATCTACTGTTGTTTTAAAGTTTCAATTACGCATGGTTGTTAGCCCGCATGCGGGTTGGTATAGGTTTACAGAGATTTTATTTCTCATAAGAACTCAAATAGCAGTTCACTTAAAATGAGATAAATAAATAAATAACAATAAATAAAAATTCATTTATTTTCTCCCACAAGATACATACGTTTCTTAAATTTAAATAAATAATGCTAATATATAATAAATCTCTTGGCCTCCTAATCCCTGGATTAGATAAAAAGTGCTTACATCTAAATAATAAATAATATCATATTTGCCTCTGGGGCGTTGGCGATGTTACACGTTACATATGTTTATACCATCACACTTCTTTTAATCCTCCGGTAAATCATGAAACAGTTGTGCTCCCAATATTATTTTTTTGCCGTAATTAGTCCGTGCACGTGCAGTCATTAGTTGAAACTTGTTTTTACTTCTTGTATTGTATGTTATTGTTTTTTTTTTATGTAGTTGTATGTTTGATTGTACGGAATTCGCGGTGATTTTATTATTGTATCCAAATCCAAAGAGAATTAACTCGAATTTGGGCTCGTTTTTGGTTCACTATGCTGTATCGGAATTCGCGTAAACAACAATGTAATCTTTTTGTGCTGTTAGAATGACTTAAAAGGAAAATCTTTTTTACATTTTTCTTTTTGTTAGCCTACATTGTGGCCCACTGCTGGGCAAAGGCCTCCCCTTTTTCCTTCCAAACCTCCCTGTCTTGTGCGATCTCTGGCCATGTTGGCCCTGCGAACGTTACCAGATCGTCACACCACCTCCACCATCTTAGCCGTGGTCTACCACGACGGCGTACCTACATCCAATTAATTAAAAGCCCAATTACGAAACCATTTTCACAGTGCAACTGAAACACATGTCTGTTGAAAGCAAATTTTCCAAAATATCGTGAAAGTTTTAAATGTATAAAACTTTGGAATATTAATTAAAGTAAATCAAGAAATTAATTGTAGGTACAAATAAAGAACGTTGCGTCATTCTGTTAAATATTGCACATATACAGGGTTATTTAATTTGGCTACTTGGCTTCGCAGACGCGATGGGTACCTATCGATACCTAAACACGATCAAAAACAAATTGGAGGTCAACAACCGCTGTTAGTGTTGTTAAGTACTTGAAATATGAGATAAAAAAACTGTTTTCTTATGTTTTTCGTGTAGACAAAGAATTAGGGTTCCACGCAAAAAAAAAACCCCCACGCGAGCGAAACTGCGGGCAGAAACTAGTTTTGAATAAATTTAAAATACCATTAAGAAAAGTCCAAGTAAGGCCCAAATTCCATATCTATTTACCTACTAAATAAACAAGTAACTTTTGCATCTTTCGAGAATTTGTCCGCTGTAGCCGGCGAGCTGAGTAGAGCGGTGCACGTTTTCTGAAGGAGCGTAGTTTTGAAGTCTGCAAGATAACAGATGCGAGCCTCTCCCCTCGGCTGGCAGTCGAGAACTGCCCCGCGCTAGCGTCTTGAGAAACGCTTACCGACTATGCCAGTCCCACTTGAATTATCTCTACTCACTATTTCTCTTTGGAATTGTTCAAATTACGCTGTAGAGGTGAGGTAAATGTGAGTTTTTGAGGTGCCTTGTTGTGGTACAGCTAATCAGTGGACGTTCAGCTAATTGAATGTTTGAATGTTCTGGTTTTTTCATAGTTATGACAGATGGACTTAGGAAGAAAATGTGTCATGCGTGGCCTATAAATTCAAATAATTTAATGTTTTAATTAACAGTCCCTGATGTTATTATGAAACTAACAGCAGCTTCATAAAAACCTAATTCATTCTCTTTCCTTTTGATAATTCAAGTATTAAAATAGTTTTCTTTTAAATATAAAACAATTTTCTTTTCCAGACTTTCTACCCCTTTATTTATAAACGTCTTTAAAGTTAAGAGCTGTTTAAACGTCAAAAATGTATGGTAAACAGTCACTTTAAGCAACGATTATAAATAATCCCCTAAATATTGACTCACTCATATCTACGCTACAAAATGTCATCAATCCAATAACAATAACACTACAGAGCGAGCAACACAAACGTGTTCACAGTGATCGATTTCATTTCACACAAAGCTCGCATACGGTTAGGGGTCGTAAAGGTATCTAATTAATAGGTCGCGCGTTGTCCTACGTGAACAGTTTTCGTTTGAACGAATGGCAATGATAGTCTCGCGGGCTGCCCTTTGTACAGTCGGCGGCCTCGTTAGTTGTGCCACTTCAAAGCCACGCACAAAGGCCGCCCACTACCACCACCTGTACCTTTATTGTTCTTTATCTCTATTTAGCGATAGTCACGACTAACGTGAGTTTACTGTGGCCATTTGAAACGAATCCCTATTTAACCTCCGCCTATTGTGACTTTATCAATTTGGTGTGGAAGCTTTGTAAGTGATATTATTGTTGCTGTTTATTTTGTATTGTCGTTTTTTAGCGTTTCGTGTCGGTGTGGACGGTGTGAACTGTGGACGGTGTGAACCGTGCCTTGCTACTAAGCCTAAAATGTATGTCTGTCCATCTGTCACATACCGCTACAGCTAACGAAACGTGAGATGATTTCTTCAGAGATTGTTTAATCTTCTTCTTCTTAGCGTGTCGATGGCAATCTAAATGGACTCGGGCCAGAAATTAGGCTACGTGTTTAGCGCCATCATTAGCGTTCATCAGTCATTGCTTAATTATTAAATAACAAAAACCTTGATCCTATATGGATACATCAGCCCTTTAATGACGTCCAAGCAACGTTTAAAGTTGCGAGTAATACCAAATTAATCATATTTATAGTTTGCACTCAACTCAGTTATAATGATTCAACGAAATTCGAACAAAGGTTGTACTGCTATAATTAAGTGAAAACGAACGAGCTAACGAGGTACGAAACCTTCAGTGCGTGAATACGACTCACACTTCGCCGGTTGTATTCACGAAGGTAAGCAGCCATAGGCAAATGAGAAAGCAATTTTGTGAATCGTTTTCGGTAATTCTGCGAAAAGATTTACCCACATAATATTTTCGGTAAATATCATACACATTTATTAGGTTGGTACACCTTTTTACACATGTGGGTACAACAATGTCTAATAATTTATACTATTCCATAGGTATAGAATTTGGTGGAGGGGGAGTAGGGTACCCAACCCTACTATATAATATAGTATCCTGCTATATTAGAGGCCAAAATATAGTAGGTGAAACTACTATATTTTCATTTCAGTACAAAATGGCGTTATAATATATAATTTTAAATGATATACACATATATTTGTTTAAACATACCCACTATATATTTTTCTTTTTTTATTATCTATATTCTTACTGGCAATGGGTTCGAAAATACTGTATATTTGATATAAAAAAGTTGGCAACCCTAAGGGGGAAGGTAACCAGCGGAAACAACTTTTAGTATTTGTCAGTTATTTTTGCATAAACCAGTTTCAAATGAACACAAAGTTTAAAATTAGCAGCCCATTAAAAAATTATAAAACCCGCTTTTCCAAAAAGTAACTGCCACCGTAATTACAAGTTTGGCACAATAAAAAGATGCCAAAAAGTGAAATGAGGTGACGTCATTAAAAGTTTAAAGGAAAACCTACTGTAGGAAAAGCCTGCAGGTGTTTGTAAATAAAAAAACTTGGTTAAACTAGGTCTAGGTGTCGGTGGTTTTCTTATTTTATGTTTGGCCCCCGTGTAGCAATAGGAGATAAAAGAATTTGAAAGGACATCATTCATTTCGTACTCAAAAATTAAAGTGCCAGAAAAAAAAAGTACTGCTCCCTTATGGGAAATTACCTCTTGAGCATTATTTACTATTACAATGAAAGTCTACCATTAACCCCCCCGGCTGCTATTTGAGATTGAAAATGCCAAAAATCATATTTTAATTAAATTTAATGTTAAATTCAATTAAAAATTGGTATTTTTTTATGTTATGGTTATGATAAAAAAACTTGTTATAAAAATATGATATTTGGCATTTTCAATCTCAAATAGCAGCCGGGGGTTATTTTTAGACTTTCGCTGTTATAGTAAAAATGCTCGAGATATTATTTCCCATAAGAAAATAGTACTTTTTTTTCTGGCACTTTCGTTTTTGGGTATAAAATGTTCGACACAGTATTCCCCGAAGAAGGTTACACAGAGATATACCCATAGTACTACCATCATCATCAGCCTACAGCAGTCTATTGCTGGACACAGGGCTCTCCAATTGCACCTATCCTATAATAAATAAAAAAAAAATACAAGAAAAAAAATCATATCAAGATATAAATAAATGATTTTTATTATTAATACACAGAGAGCTGAGTTGACCCAGTGGTAACGGCCCCGACTTACAAGTTGTAGGTGGTGGGTTCCAACCCAGACAGGCGCTTTACTTTATTTAAATAATTTAATCACCACTCTCACAAAGGTGAAGGAAAACATACTGAGGAAACCGGCATGTCCTAGAACCAAACTCCGAAGACATGTGACATCTACCAACCCGCACTGGACCCGCGTGGTGGATCAGAGCCCACTTCCTCTCTAATAGAGTAGGCCTGTACCAGCAGTGCGAACATTAGAGGCTAGGCGTAAACCTCTTATTCTAAGTCCCTCTTACACAAATGGCTTATTGGTAATTGTTTTTATAGTGTTAAAGAATTTTTTGATAAAAAGTTGTAGATAAATATAAGATATGATACTGAGATTTAATTATATTACTTTGTGTATCTATTATTTTTAAAAAACAGAAACAGAATAATTTCGAATAAAATGTGTGATAGTAGTACATCCACCATTGCTCATGTTTCTGTTGCATACATTATACTCGTATATATTTTTTTTACAATCAGTAAAGTGTGATCTTTAACTTTTACCTTTTATTTATTTTAATAAACCTTTGTTTATTACTATCATCTGCCTAGCCTTTTCCCAACTATATTTAGGTCGGCTTCCTGACTTACCAGATGCTGCTGAATACCAGTATTTCACATGAAGCGACTGCCTATTTGACCTCCACAACCCAGTTACTGCAATACGGTAATACGATACCCCTTGGTAAGACTGGTTGTCAGACTTTCGGGCTTCTGACGACCCGTAACGACTGCCAAAGATCCACGAATGATAACCGGGACGAACGGCTTAACGTGATATGTAAAGATGGTTACCCATCCACGGACCAACCACGGCAAGGCTAGCTTAACTTGATCGATAGACACGTGCCGTTGTAATTACTTAGCCATAAGCCCCACCTTTGTTTATTACTAATTGTAATAAATCAACTGTAGCCCCTCAGTGTTTATATTGACGTTTGTTGATGAATATTGAACGATTTTATTGAGTCGTTTGCACTTAGCCCCCGTTACCGTATCTTTGATATAAGTATCTATTATTTCCAAGGCAATTATGTTCAGAGCTTCGTTTTACTTACAGATGGTTTTATGAGTATCGGCGTGTGTTGAATAGCAGGAGTCAGCTGCATTTACTTATATCTGCACTAATTTTATGTCCCCCATCCTTCGATTATTTCGGATTATTTATACATTTTATTAGCGATCAACCCGCCCTTACTCTTCTTATCTATAAACTAATAATAAAGCTGAAGAGTTTGTTTGCTTGAACGCGCTTATCTCTAGAACTACCGGTCGGACTTAAAAAAATATTTTTTGCATTTGATAGTCCAATTCATGAGAAAAGCTTTAGTGTATAACACATAACATCACTCCATGACCCTTAGGGACTGAGCAAAAAGAAAAAACGTCAGAAGCTAGTGTATACACATACACCTTTCGGAATATTTTTTTGTAAATTATGGTGAAAACCGAGACAAAATCCATTGCGTGGCTTAATAACTCGGTCGCACAGACAAACACAAAAAGAGACTTCAATCTAATTATACTTATATAATAAGGCTGAAGAGTTTATTTGTTTGAACGCGCTAATCTCTGCAGCTACCGGTCGGATTAAAAATATATTTTTGAATTTAATAGTCCAATTCTTGAGGAAGGTTATGTACCCTACGACCCTTAGGAGCCGAGCATAAAGAAATAAAATGTCAGAAAGAACGTTAAGGAAAAACGAAGTACTCGTAATTGCGAGGGCGGGCGATGCGATGCGACGTGTTGGGTCGGGGGAACAAGAAATTTCATGCGGTCGAAGTCGCGGACAGAAGTTAGTTTATAATATGTACAGGTGCTGAAATTATGTAGAAATAGATTTTCTGTTAAGAAGTTTTAATAAGTATCCCTAATAAATATGAGATTAGATGACAATTCTGAAATACCTTGCTTTAAAAATAGAAGCCAATATCATGGAATAAAGTTATTAGTCTCAGAACGGTGAAGAAAAACATCGTAAGGAAACCGGCACGTCCTAGAACCAAACATTCGTAGACATGTAGGCCTGCGTGCTGGATTACGGTCCCTCTCACCGAGAGGAGGCCTGTGTCCCAGCAGTGGGAACATTATAGACTGATTATGTAAACATTCAAAAATACTGCTCCGGAACATTTCCTGTCGCAATGTTAGGTATCGATCGAGGGGCTGTCGTTTTCTGCGTGTGAAATTACATTAAATCAGTGGCAAATTGACGTAGCTGCTGCGAGCCGCGGCCGGACGGACATGACGAAATTATAAGGGTTCCCAACATCACACAATTATAGTGTCTACGAAACCCTAAAACGAGAAAACATTTTATACAGTGAGACCAAGGGTTGTTTATTACAAGATTTTAGTCGCGCGCTCCGCCGCAATCAAACATTTCATTTACATAGAAAAATGAAGCTTTTATTCTGGAATGCGTTACAGGAGATGACGATTCATAAATTCACGATATTAAAACCGTTAAAATTTATAAAAATTCAAATGCGTATTTCAATGACGTTATAAAAGATTTTCCGTCCATGTTTTGGATATATTTGTGTGAATGAAACAAAGTATTCCTCTTTTCATTTTGCAATTTTATTACCTTCGTTCGAGTCACATTTACATTAAACGTGGTTGTGTATTCGAACGTGTGTGTTGCAGTATTTATTTGTAAAGGTGTGTAATCTAGTTGAAACCCGTTCGCTAAAATAGATACAGCTGCTACGCTATCAGATACAGCTGAATAAGGTGTCTGAGAGATAAGGACGGATTTGGGTCATGTGACATGTGTGAGAGAGATGGCAGGAGGTAATCCTCACCGACACAACTCACCGCTAGACTTAGGAAATGAAACCCGACTGAACCCAAATTCATTAATGTTATCGTGTTTGCCATTCTAACAGTTGCAGAGGTATGAGAGCTGCAGATAACTAGCACAAAACTAAAACTGTTTGGAGCTAATTCCAACTTGTTGTTGGCAATTTATTTGTTATTTATTTTATCATCTGCTTCCCATGGCGTCAGTTAAATATTTAGTTTATTAAATCTACGATTTAAGTTGCAAACTCCAATTGTTCGTCCGTCTGACTTTAGTGCTTAAGTATTTATAGCTACAAATGTTGATGGGGGTGTACTCTAGGTACACCTCTGCTCAATCCTTCGGAGAAACAAGGTGTATATTCATGTTATTATGGAATATGTTCTAAAACCGGAGCTTATTTTGTTGTATTTTCTTATTTCTTCCAATATTATCAGGATCTTTTTGTGGTCCTATTATGTTGTCCATAATTAACTACGATATGTGGTTAATTGGCTGTAAGTACACGAAAGGCCTAAATTAACTAGTTCTATCTAGGATTGAGCTCGTGAACGTAATTGGGTGGTCATTGTATGACTAGGTCTCTTTGTAGTAGCGCCAGTGGACAGCGAAGACTATATTATTATGAGTAAGTAGCCAATGTAATATAAGAGAAGGAGGATAGGCATTTCTGTATGTAAGGTGGTTTTACGAACCAGCGGGGTAATTGCGTAACACACTTACAAAGCCAAGAAGATATAAAATTCAGTGGTGCCAGCGACACGACGAAGAAGAGAAAGGCAAGGCAGGAACGCCTTTCATTTTGACTGTTCAACAGCATTCATTAAATTGTTTACGTTGTTGAGCAGACGAATTTTTCAAATATGTGAATAGTAATAGTCCATTTATTTGTCAGAATATTGTTACAGAATTGTTACATAGTTTTAAAAGTTCATAATATTGTGCTGTTTCCGGCGTACAAATACATTTTCAGGGTTTTGGTTAGTTTGTTAGATATAATATTGAATTAAATAAATTAGGATAACATTCAAATTGAAAGTTAGTTAAATATTAAGAAATGTCAAAAAGATTAAATTAAGTCAAAGATATAACAAGAACTGAGGGGCAATTCTCGTAATTTTAAGAACGTTCACAGTCTTTTTTTTTTTTTTTTTGTGGGTGGGAAATCATCATATGACTTCTCCCGCTCTGGGCGGAGCAGGAGGGCGTGTCAGACTTTTACTGACTAAAACCCACCCGTATTCCTTCAATTGCCCATGCCAGGGACCACGGTATCTCTTTCGAACAACCCGCGGCCCTGGCAGGCATCGGCCCTAACGGACCCCGTCAGTTTGTGCTGACATCTCTTTGAGGCGCGCGTGGAACACAACGCGCCGTCGACTCGGGCCTGGTCCCGCAAGCCCGCGCCTACGGTGGCCGGGAGTCGGCTGGTGACTCCCGACGTCCAGGGCGTCTCCTGCGGCGACTAGGGGCGTGAGGGCGCAGAGATTGCCTCTCCCTCACGCGCTCCGCCTCCTCCTTTGCGAGCATTATTGCTTCGCAGAAGGAGGTGACGGCTTCCCACGCACTCTCGCTCCGTACCATGGCCTGGACCAGGGCCGGACGCGAGAGATCGCCGCCGCCGATCGCCGCCACGAGGACGCGGCGGTGCTCCGCCCAAGCCGGGCAGACCTCCACCGTATGCTCCACCGTGTCCTCCGGACGATCCACACAGTGGTGACACCCTGGCGTTTCCTCCCGCCTTATCCTGAACAGGAACCTCCCGAAACAACCGTGTCCGGTGAGGACCTGCGTCAGGCGGAAGGTGAGGGCGCCGTGGCGCCTCTCCAGCCACTCCTCAAAGAGGGGACTTATCGCCGCAATTGTGGCGTGCCCAGCACTGGGTTGCGACAATCGCACTCTCCATGTCGCCATGAGATCCCGCCGGAGCTCTGTCCGCTGTACCGTGATTTCTCGCGGCAGCGGAGTTACGCCCCGGCGTTTTGCCTCCTCTCGCCACTCCCATATGTGGGCGAGGGCTTTTGCCTCCAGATCCCATGGCGGCAATCCGGCAAGGAGGCTCGCCGCCTCAGCGGAGACCGTGCGGTATCCTCGGATCAGCCGGATGGCCATGACCCTTTGGGACGCGTTCAACCGGCGGACTGGTCGCCGCCTCAAGGAACGCGCCCACACCGGTGCCCCGTAAAGGGCCATGGACCGCACGACCCCCGCATATAGCCTCCGGCAGGAGGCGTTTGGACCCCCTAGATTGGGCAGGAGCCGCCTCAAGGCAGCCCCGGCCCGCTCCAGTCTGGGAGCCAAACGTCGGAAATGCTCCACGAAGTTCCACCGGCTGTCGAGGACGAGTCCCAGGTACTTCATCGTCGACTCGACGCCGATGTGAACCCCTCCTACCGTTATTTGGGAACCCGACGATGGCGCGTCCCGAGGACCATGAAAACACATGGCCTCGGACTTGTGCAGGGCCACCTCGAGTCCCAATTGCCGGATCCTCTCAACGATTGTCGCAACCCCGCGTGTCGCTATTACGGCCGCCGCCTGGTGCGACCTCCCCTGCGCTAGGACCAGCGTGTCGTCAGCGTAGCAAACCACGCTGACGCCGCTAGGGAGGTCGGCGCGCAGCACCCAGTCGTACCCGATATCCCACAGATGCGGCCCCAGGACCGATCCCTGTGGGACACCGCACGACATCTCTCGCCGGTTCCACTCTCCCCGGTGACCGGGGTAGATGACGGCTCTGTCCGTCAAATAGGCCTCGACAATGCGACAGAGGTAGGTCGGCATCCGGTGATACCGGAGTGCCTCCCTGATGCAACTCCAGGGCAGGGTATTGAAGGCATTGGCGATGTCTAGAGACACCGCCAAGACAACCCCACCCCAACGTTCACAGTCTGCCGATCGATTCTGTAAAAATATCACCGTGAAAAGTTAGGTGAAGTGAGCTTAGAGTGAGCTGTCAATAGTGTCAATCCCTGGCATTAGTTGGAATGACAGCTCACTCCACGCTCACTTCACCTAAGTTTTCACGGCGAGATGGATACAGAATCGCACTGCTGATCTCGGTCTCAATCTGTCAAAAATATCTCTAATTTCCCTACATTTTGATAAGTTTTTGACATTTGTTTGTCGCTAAGATGAGATTGCGACTAGATTTTGAACGTTTTAAATTACGAGAATTTGCCTTCAGAATATAATTATTTTCTAATATTTGAGTCAACTTTTCATTTCATTCATAAGCGAAGCGATGGATTAAAATTTCCTTAAAAAAAACGGATTGTATATGAAAAGTGACTTGTTCATTTTTAATACTCTGTTATTGCACGTATTCCAAAGCTGGAACAATATCAACCGTAATTTTCTTAACTTAAAATTATTAAATAAATAAAGAAACCCTTTTAGAAAACATTAAGTTCATTGGTTACTTGGACCCTTTTGACACATGGTCCTTTATCTCTGTACCTATGTCACTGGCCAGTTTGAATAAACTGACATATTTCAATCATTTTTCATACCACCTGCTCGCTAATGTCAAATTATTATGTCATGCAAATCTAACCTAAAGCAATTCTTTTAAGCCTTAGGCTTAATATTGTACTGAATTTCATTATGACAGCTGGTCATTAATGTGATTTGAATTTGGAACCTTAACTGAGAAAATCATATGAAACTTTTACAAAAAAAAAACCCTTTTTTTCTATTAATATACAGCTCGACCAAAGAGTTACTACACTTCATAGGTTTTAGCTGCCGTTGCCGACGAACAAAATGGTTTAATTTTGTAACTTAATGGATATATTTAATAATGTATTGTATTAATTAGATAGATGAAACAAAAATAATTACAACAATAAAAACAATTGTGTTCTGTATATGGCCAAGTCTAAAATTATTGAATAATGTGCATATTAGGCTCGCCCGACCGGTGCTTCTACATTATCTGCGGCATGTCATCGCAACAGCTGATCGGTTGCTGTGCCGCGTACTTTGTCTGTGATGGCGTGTACGTCATTAGAATGTTGGGCATCATAATTACGATATTATTGTGTTTTTCATGTAATTGCATGATTCTAGATAAGATATTGTGCGAAACTGCACATAACTAGGTATTCCCCGGTTATTTAACACTTTTATAAACTTACTTATGAAAATCGAATTAGTTTATTTTGTTACCTAACAGTAGATGCGGAAAGTAGAGTATTCTCCTCGGGGATAAAGGCGGTTCTTGGGCGACCTTGAATCCCTCGCTGCGCTCAGGTATCTAGTCTTAACTCCCCCGCTTCGCTCAGGAGTTAACTCAGAGCTACCTCGCTGCGCTCGGGAGCCCTAGAATGCTTCGTTGCGTTTGGGATAGAAAATAGCGCCCGTGACTTAAGTCACTGCTTTATCCCCTTAGTGAATAATATTCTATAGAATATTCGGTTTTATGAGAAGAGAAGATAGAAGAAAAAGACATGTTGCGCCGACCCCAAATAAATTGGGATAAGGGCAGGAGAATGATGAATGATGATGACTCGTTCGTTTTAAAGTGACTCTCTCTTTGTCTCTGAAAAGAGACAAAGAGAATAACACACACACAAAGTAAACTAACCTAATCACTGACAAAGAGAAGTCTTTGTCAGTGAATAGATTAGTTTACTGTGTTTCAACGAGTCCTGTTATTTTTAAAGTGAGGACATCTTTTTTGGTTTATATAGCTGCATCCGGTTAGAAACCGACCCCAATATAGTTGGGAAAAGGCTAGGCGGATGATGATATGGCTATGTCCAATTTCACTCTTGAATACTATTACAATATTTATGAGCATTTCTTGTATCTATTTATAATGTCATCATGATAAGGAATGTTTGCTTGGTTTTCGATCCATTAACGAGGATAAGTAAATCTCTGTTCAAAGCTTCACGTCTCATAACGTTGTGAAAGCCTAGTTTATACAAACACATTTCTCAAGCTTAGCTAAAACCGAATGTGCTTTGAACGCTTTATCGACATACATTCAAAACTTCTGCACGACTTGGAACTTTGAATTTAAAATATACTTAAGTGCACAGATGACATATTTTTCTACGATCTTACGAAGTACTTCAGTAAGGAGACTTTATTTACGGAGTCTGTGTGACGATGGAGCAAACAGCTAAATGTACTTTTACGTTTAGGCGTTTGCTTCAGTGAGGTCTAGATAGTTTAGATAAGAGAGGGCAAAACATTTACCTAATTACTGAAAGGGTACTGTTTTTTTTGCGTTTGACTTTCATTAAATGTCAGTAAAGTCGAGCACACTGTACTTAGCGTAGCCTAAGCTGATTCATTCATTTTATTCATTTATTCATTCATCAGATATAAGCTAACAGTTTGCACCAAATCGCTTATATCTATGCTAATTCTACAAAATTACATTAAAAAATCTTAAACCAAAAAAAATATAATAATAATTACTAAATACAAAAAAACGGAGTAGGTAACATAAAATTTGCAAACAAAACAACCACAACCATAAAATAAAATTAGAAACTAAACAATTATTTCTTCATATTTAAATAAATGTACACATGTTTAGCGATTGTCCATCGAGATTCAAAAAATAAAATCTGCCTCAGGAATATATTTTAGAAAGTCATTTATTAACTTAATTGCTCTAGCAGTGGGAGTGTTGTTGGTTCGGGGAGCACGCCATGTAGGCGGGTAGTAAATGATACGATAAGAAATATATGATATGATTATATTTTTTCGAGAAGTAGAAAACTATTACGAGGGACAGAAATAGAAAGTGCCAGTGACAAAGCAAGCAGAGCATCTACCTATACTATTTTTATCCGACGAAGCGAGGCGCGCTTACTTCATCATTTCAGCCGAAAGACGTCCACTGCTGGACATAGGCTCCCCCAAGCACCGCCACTCACTTCGACCGGTTCTGTGCTTCCCGCAACCAGCGGATACTTGCGGCCTTCACAACGTCAGCGGTCCACCTTGTTTGAGGCCTTTCAACGCTACGTCTTCTGGTACGCGGTCGCCACTCCAGAACCTTTCGGCCCCATCAGCCATCTGGCGCACTTTACTTGTAGTTAACAAGTGTACAAACACGCTGTGTGTGTAAGCGCAGGAGCTCTCGGTACCGTCCGAAACAATGGTGAAGTCGAAAATGTGTGTAGCGGAATGTGTGTGTTATATGCTTACGCTACTCGTCTTCACGCACACATACAAAGCGTGTTTATAGACTTGGTTAACACAAGTAAACCGCGTGTCAATTCGAAGCGTAACTATCGTCGTCTAAGAATAACCTGCATCTCTGTAGTAAGGAAGTGACGAGAGAGTTATATAAAGTAATTGAATAACAACATCCGATTATATACCGATGTTATAACACATAATGTGATAGATTACGTGAATCTTGGATTAAATCTATGAAGGTCGTTACATGCTTGTTACAGTGATTACCTAGTTGCAACTCAGTTACATAAGTCAATTGTTAAACGCACGCAAAATCTTACGCTAAACGGATGACATTACGGAAACAGAAAAATATTATGTTTTAGGTTGAGAGAATGAAAACGGTATCTTACATAAATGAACGAAAATGTAAACGACATAATTATATTTGAATAAAATTCGTTGAATAATTTGCGTCATCGTAAATAAAAGTTACACATGCGGTAGCTACGTCGTAGCGTGTGGCTGACGTCAACGCACGGTGGTACCGCCTTAGGTCATAAATGCAAAAATTTCATTGTCAATTAACCCCACTTTAATTACTTATAACGATTAATTACGATAACGATAATACTTATAAGAATTACCGATAGACAAGCTACTTAAAAATATAAATATGTCACCCATTTTACCTAATTATCACTTATTTTTCCACCTCCGAAGTGAACACATCATTACTTTGCGCTCGCCTTATCGGTAACTCATTAGCACATATTGTTTGTGTAACGGTGAATTCTCAGAATGGCATTATTTTTGAGTGGTGTTTGTGACATGGATTTCCAAGCTCAAGGTAAGTTCTTATTATTTAGTTATATTTTTTAAATTTTATTTGACTCATTATCACGTGTTTTTACGTGCTACGCCACACAGGATTTCTACCAAATATTTAACTTATTGTTGACTTCACATAGACTTTCAACTAATTTCAACCATAATCAAATACTGTCACATATCTTAAATTAAAGATTGAACTGTCTATTTTGAAAATATAAAAGGTTTTTTTGTGTCCTTTTGCGACTTTAGTTGCTACTCGTATATAGCCTCTACGACTGCATAAGCTCAGGCGTAGCACGGTCTACGAAATATATGCAAAATATTTTTTTTTTATTCAGGCACTTTGATTAAATGTACTTTCTCAAGGATGCATTTCTTTGAGATTTGGTCTGCCGTAACTGGAAGTGTTCCTCAGAAACATCAACACGTGCTGGAAACTATTCTAGCTTTACTGGATGAGGTGGAGAATCTAGACATTAGGAACTTAGATAGTAAGATACTCAGTTTATGTAAAAGTTGATTTTGGAAAATTGTCTCTAGAAATAAATCAAAATTTTATTTTGCAGATAGAAAATCGTATGTACAGAATGAGTTTAGACGTAGATTAGGTTTAATAGTAGACAAACCACGAAGTGGCAGAAGCGGGACATCGAACGATGAAAATACGGCAGGATTTTTTTTCTCTAATTCTGCAGTTTCAGCTGAAATTACGGGCTTAAATAAAAATTTCATACGCGAGCTACGCGGTCGTAGCAGATCCCAGAACTGCTACGCATAAAATCAATTATGAAGTACGGTCGGGACTAAACACAATATCGTGATTTTTCAAACACCGGAGAAATAAAGCATCATCTATCAAACTTTGTGTCATATAAAATATGGTGTATTTTATTTGTCACAAAGATTGATACTTTCAAGAGTAATTTTACTTTAGTTTTTCAATCAAATATGAAAGGTAGTTTTGTAACTGTTGTAACTAATTTGTACCCATTTAATTATTAAGCTTGTTGTCGACTATACATACATGTTAAGCTAGCTGTCGACTTAGTATATATAATAAGTAAGTAATTTTATCATTTAAATAAGCAAGTTTCTATTATGATTAAAATTATGACGTTTATTTTATGATGGGAGTAACATAACATAACGTCACTCCCGTATTCTACGAAGGGTTAGGCAGAGGTGTACCTATAGTACACCATTTCAGCAGTTATGTTTAAGTCCAATGTAGTAGGAGGCGAGCCTATTGCCATCAACACAAATCCTGACACCGGGTTGCTACTGGGAAATTCAAGATGGAAAAGCCTAACAACACTTTGCCTGACCCGGGAATTGTACTCAGGACCTCAGGCTCAGGTTCAGTACCGACCACTAGACCATCGAGGCAGTCTGTATAAAGGGAGTATTTTTCAATAAACCAATTGTTACCTTAGAAAACATAGTTTTTCTTTAATTAATAAATCAATTAAAACAAAATAAGCGGCCAAGTGGGAGTCAACTCACAAAGGGTTCCGTATCAAAGTACAATACAAAACGCCGAAAGAACACGTTCCGCATATGAACACCCCTTGACTTTTTGGATTTATTTTATTTTGTTTATTTATTTACTTATCTTATTTTATTACATTTTTATATATAAAAATTAGGTAAAAAAAAAAACTTTCACCACCGATGTCGGGAGCAGGATCCAAGCTAACGGCGGCTAGGGCTCCAGAAACAGGAAATTTATTATTATTTTTTTTATTTTTTTATTGTTATAGTACTCATAGTAGTACGTACTCTAAAAATTTCAAGTGTTTACCTATTACGGTTAAAAGATCAGTTGGCTGTATCGGCCAAGTGCGCACTTGTACACGCAGTACACGCAGAACCCTAAAAACGGAATTCCGTAGGGTTTTAGAAACCAAAATAATATCCGCATTGTTATAATTATTTAAATTATGCTTATAATTATTTATGTTTGTTGACTAATTACAATAATTTCTATGAACTTGTTAAATCAAAAGTAGTTGTATTGACTTCATGTGAGTGGCCGATATTTTGACAGTTATTGACGACCAATCATAAGCAAGTAAAATAAAAAAAATAGTCAGCGGGCATTTTAGTAATAGTGCCCGCCATGCCCGGTGCCTCGGTGCTAGTCACTTGCATTGTATTGCTAAATCAAACTGTATTGCTGTAACTATAGTAATAGCGGTTCTTCAAAATGTATACAGAGTGTTTTTATATCCAAACTCCTCGCTTCTGAGTGTTGAACCAGCGATCCACAGTATATTTTGAATTCCGAGAAATAAGCTAACTGATGCTGGATTGTGGTAACCGAAATTGCATGCAATTGCATTTGAAATAATCTTTCGTGTTATGATCGTGGCAAGAACCACTAACGGTGGATACAAACGAATTAAACGGTGGGAACGTTGCTTTTATATTTGACTAAAAACATGGCTTATTCCGCAGTTTGAAATAGATAAATAGTATCTTGCTTGTATCCCAAGTACCTTATAATCTAAATTAACCATTATTTTGCCTTAATTAAAGTTGCTCTAGAAATGGTGCTCTGCTCTGAGTATTTAGATTTAGGTCAAGTGTTGAACCTGCGAGAAGAAACTGGTGCAAGACGGTACTCGAGGTATAGCGCCATCAAATCTAGCAAAGATATTCCTGCAGTCAGAAAGCATCTGAAGGCCAATTATCGTAATTTAAAACGTTCAAAATCTAGTCGCAATCTCATCTCGGCGACAAACAAATGTAAAAAACTTGTCAAAATGTAGGGAAAATAAAAGTATTTTTTGACAGATTGAGACTGAGATCAGACTGTGAACGTATTTAAAATTACGAGAATTGCCCCTCTTATTCGTAACGTGATAATCAGTTACATATTTTACTGTACCTATGATTTTGATAACTCTATATGGCAGTTGCATACCGCATTTGTTTTTGAACGTATGAACAGTGGGATGTTGACGTGTGATCACAACTTTTTACCGTGAAATATCGTCCTGCAATGTAATTCCATAACACACTAACAGTAGCAATGGCTTTCATTTTGACAGCTCAACTACATTCATTTCGTTATTTACATTACTGAGCCGACAAATTTTTCGAACATATCGTGCAATAGATTAGCAATATCCTTCAAACTCATTCGCATTATGCTTGATAGTTTGTCACCGACGTGTGAAAGGGGCCTAAAGTCCTTTGTACACGGCACGGTTTCTTTACGGTGTTAACTGCGCAGTAGAAAACGTGTGACCTCGTATAGGTCATGAGTCTATGGTATACGGTGACGGTGCCGTGGCGTAGTACCACCGTGCCGTCAACAAACTTTCATAGTGATCTATAAAACACTGATGAC
Source organism: Apamea monoglypha (assembly GCA_911387795.2). Taxonomy (NCBI): domain Eukaryota; kingdom Metazoa; phylum Arthropoda; class Insecta; order Lepidoptera; family Noctuidae; genus Apamea; species Apamea monoglypha. Next base: position 12,755,625 of record OU426918.1, read on the forward strand.
CATACCTACACACGGCGAAGAAACCGTAGTTTTTCACGGCAAGAAAACCTTGTACGCACATAGGGCCTAATTATTTTCTAGAATTTTTACTATCGGTTTACTTATGTTATTTTACCACTATAATTTTGCTCCAGACAAAGTATTCACTAAATTCTGAGAATCTAGTAAATGGTTTAGACGTTGTTAAGTTCAAACGCTTTATCTATAGTCTGACATGTACTTCAGAATAAACATTCTATTCAAAGGAAAAAAGAAAATTAGAAAAAGTTTATTATTTTATAAAAAGACTACAGTTGTACAATAGACAGTCCCTAGAGCATTGCCATAGCACTTTTTATACAAAAAAAAACACTAAAACAAACACATTGCAGTTAAAATTGATCGGAAACAAAACCCAGCTCACTGGGGATATACGCAATAGTAATTTTATTGCAATCGTCTCGAATATTCGTTTCATTTCGCGAGAACGTAATAGAATTGAAGTAGTACTGCATTATCAAATATTATTCCATTGCAGTCATTTAGATTCGTCTGGATAGAAAGAACGTTGCCGGAGGAAATTTCAGCGTTTTCAATTTACCCGAGAAGCATGCAGAACCCTCGGCGGATATAAACTTACTTATCTAGTAAGATCACATCTCCAGTTTTCACACACGTTTTATGATGCTGTGCTGAAAGATCGATGTTTCACGCTCATTCTGAAAATGTGTTGGCTTCGTCTTAATCCCAGTTTTACCTGGACAAATGCCAGCGACCATTTGTTAAAGAAATTGTTCGTGCGCTTTACCAGGTGCACCGGTTCTTTCACTCTTCGGACGGCTAGTTTCTAGTTCTACGTTGTTGTCGATTGAATCATACGAATCTTGTAAAGGAACTAGATTTTTGGTTCGTTTTTACAAATGAGACAGTTAGTTTGTATCATTGTATCTTCTGGTCATATAGATATACAGCAAGAATACGCCCAATGGCTTCAATTGCTCATGGCTGAGCGAATGATTTGGGGCTACACGGAAACATGCTGGCATGGCAGATTGTTGGGGGTATGTTAGATAACATTACCGTGGTGTGGGTGTTTTAACATGACTGGTTTATGTGTATGAATGTATTGCGTACCTAAGTAATTTTTTTTTTAAATAAGAACTTTTTACATGGATGAAATGGAATTACTAATCACAACCAACATAATCTTAGGTCATCCATCGTAGGATAGACCATTTTATTTAACACACAGTTTATGTTAACGTCTTGTAGCGGTATCTACAACGCCACATGCGAACAACGCGTCATACTGACGTCACGCAAATCCTGCATCTCGCAAGCAGAGTTTACCGCGCAATTAGCATATATACAAACTTCCCAACATCAATCGTTGGGCAGTTGCCCGCCAGACACAACACCCGTCTGATAGGAAGATCCTCCCTTTTCTATAGAGTATGAGTGAACTTTACACCCGTTCCTCATACCTCTATAGTCTCTTACAACACCCACGAGACCTCTAGTTATTTTATTGTAGCGTGCCACAATAACTTCTTCAATAAAGGTCTTAAATAAAGTTATATTTTAAAGTCGTAAATCGCGATGACAGTCTGCGGCTATTAAAAGTTGTTTGTATTGTATAATGAAACTCGGTGAGTTAATTACATTAATCTTAATTAGATCAATTTTGATCAACATTAAACAAAAAGTATCCTAAAACAAAATTAATATATCAAATTGTCTGTGTGATCAGGATTTGTTTCGTGAAAGGTTGAGTCATGATGAACCCGCCGAGCGTCGTTTATTTTCTTTCTAAGGCGACTTTCATGTCGCCCCAAAAATCTTTTGTAGATTTCCTTTCTATTTTATTTTCTTACCAAATCATTGTTTACGCATTGCAAAAATGGTGAATTCTTCACATTGTTTTACTGACTTCTAGATAGGATAATTCTGTTAACTATTGAGAAGAATTTCACAGAAACCTTTCACCTTCCTTTACATTAAATGGATTTGGATAGAGATATTCCAGGAAGGACATTAGAGAAATAATGTTATTTCACTAAATATGTTTGTATCAGTTCAGTAGCGTCTAGGGTGTCCAAGGGTTCATCGCTCTTCGTTCTATAAGAGCGTTATATAAATTGGTTCATCTCGTTATTCATATAGTTTCGTAGTTAACGATACATGTTGTTGGTGCAAGTTGAGGATACAAGGAGATGTTGATTAACAAATTAGGTATTTCCCGCCGAGTTAGAATACGCGACGCGAACTAGGGAAACTGGAAATTATAGGTTAATATGTATTCTAATTGAGGCGAATGACATTACATATTAAAGCTTGAGTATACGAGGTTGAGAGTTCCAACCTGGGCAAGTACCAATGTGACTTTTTAAATTCATATGTATTTTCTGAGTTTATCTTGGATATAATATTAACTAGCTGCGCCCCACGGTTTTGCTCGCATAAGTTTCGATCCCGTGGGAATATCGGGATTAAAAGTATCCTATATGTTAATCCTGGTTATAAACCATATGTGTGCCAAATTTCATCCAAATCCGTTCAGTAGTAACAAACAACCATCGATCCATCCATACATACTTTCACATTTTATATTAGTGGGATATACCTATTCTTTATTTCAGACTAAACATACAGTACACATAATCCATATAATGTTAGTAACAATGACTTAAAAAACTATGTTAGTAAACTTTTATAAACAAATACAACTAAAAAAGACGCGGCCCAACACACATTGGCACGTGCCACCGTACCCAGTGCCTTATAAAGGGACTGTCGATTTGTCTTATAATGTTTTTAAGATGCCGTTGGAGCTTCCGCGCAACCTACCCATTATTGACGCTGTTCTCTTCCTCATAATGGCATGAAAGTCGTCAACATGGGCTTCCGCGAACATCTGCGAAGCAGCGGATATGACTGGGAAAGGAAAACATCGTGAGGAACCCTGGACTTATAGTTAACTAGCTTCTACCCGCGACTTCGTCCGCGTTGAATTTTTGATTCCTCCGACCCGACCCGTCGCAAGGCGTCGCCAGCCCGCGATATTACTTTGTTTTCACTTAGCGTTCTTTCTTCTTTCGGACTTTTTTTCTTTCTGCTCGGCTCCGAAGAGTCGTAGCGTGATGTTAAATAGCCTTTCTCAAGAATTGGGCTATCACACATGCAAAATATTTTTTCATATCAGACTGCTAGTTCCAGAGGTTAGCGCATTCAAACAAACCAACTCTTCAGCTTTATTATTATTATTACCTCAACTTGAGATAGTTAGAAACAATCGTAAACCAGAATTGCGAAGAGGAGAAGGAACGAAGTAATTAAAACAACCAAAACCAATAGAAATCAATAGAACGACATCCAACCAATTTTATCACCCAATGACAATACCGACAATATCATCAATCCGCGTAAAGTACGAACACCACGAGTCAGAAAGAAGAGAAAAGAAGTACAACAACATCTATGGGTAAATGGATAAAACGTCTGCACAAAGCATGTGCAGAGCGGTGTGAATGAAAGTTGTATTCGTTTATGTTTTAGCGGAATTTTGCGTTTTATTAATTTTGTATTATCTCGGAAACTATTGACTTACTGTAAATGGCAAATCTTATCTATATAATATCCTTGTGATCATAAAATCATTTATTTTGATAAGAATTCATATTTTTTTTTTTTAATTATATTTTCATCCAAACGTAAATATGTCAAAAAATTGTTTTTTAAAACATAAAAGTGATATTAAAGGATAGAAGTATGGAGTCGCGGACTTTTTTGTAGAACTATTTAAGGCGGACCAGACTGCCATACATTGTTTTTACTTATATACAACTGTTTAAGGAGCGTATGCAAATAATTCTGTTTTAAGAGGTATTTCTTTCCGACTTGCTAGACAAAAGTTGTGCAAAAATGCATGATGTAAACATAATTTATAGCCTATAGCACTCACACATAATGTGAAAACATTTTTTGAATTGGATCATTAACTCCGGAGATTACCCCTACATACAAACAAACAAATAAATTTTACCTCTTTATAATATTAGTACAGATATAAGTCTGAAATTGCCAACCCGTCTTGTCCAAGCGTGGTGATCAAAGCTCGTGCCTTCTGTATGAGAAGAGGCCCGTGTCCTGCAGTGGGACTATAATAGGCTGGTATTAATTGACACGATGTCTTTGAGAAATCCATATCATATTAATAAATGTTCTTTTGTTTTATTTTTAACTAGATTCTGCCCGGGTGGGTGTGCATGGGTTTTAATTTTTTTGCGCGGAACCCTAATTATTTTTCTAAAATAAAAGTAGCCTAAGTTCTCTCTAGTAAGAACTCCTTATAACATCAGCTTCAAAATCGTTTTGGAGATTAGCCGGCACAAACAAACAGACAGACAGACAAAGAAATTAAAAATTGTTTTTTTGTTATAAGTAGTACCGTATATACTTTCATATGCATTTAGTAAAAACATATATTATTTTGATATTATAAACAGACACTTCAATTTTATTATTTGTTTATAACTTCTGCATAATCTTGCCCGAGCACACGTACCACAGCAAAACTTTTGTTTCTTTTTAGCTGCTGTTCCTTGTTATTTTCTACGCAATTAGTAAGAATGAACTGAGGGTCGATTCTGTAAAAATCTCACCGTGAAAACTCAAGTGAAGTGAGCTTGATGTGAGCTGTCAGTAGTGTCAATCCCTAGCATTAGTTGGAATGACAGCTCACTCCACGCTCACTTCACCTAAGTTTTCACGGTGAGATGGTTACAGAATCGCACTGCTGGGGGTAATTTTATAAAGTGAATGTAAAGAAATATTTCTGTCTCTGCGATTACGGAACATTAGGATGTACCGACTTTCTGTCTTTATGCGTCATTCTGTTCAAATATAGGTTAACTAATACCTACATCTTCTTCTTCAGGAAACACGCGGTACTGTTTATGTGAAGTCTTTAATAAGAATGTCCGGTTAGCGAGGCGCACCCAGGACCTTCAGTTCCTTACCACTAGACAAGCATTGGAAGCTATGCTCTGTTCCAAAACTATCTGATAAAAATGTAAACAAATGGATCTTTCAACATACCTGTGAATGCCAAGTTATCGTGCCACTTACAAATTGAGTGCTTTCATTAGATTATTTGAATACTTAAACCCGAAATGCAAATTTTAAATTACCTTAATAAAGACGTTTTTCATTTGACAGTCTAGGTAAATTTTATTATCTCAATTTTAGTTGATGATTCCGCAATTACAATTTAATAACGTTATTCAAACAATAATTCTTGGAGAAAGTGGTGAGATATAAAAATGAAACCTTCTAAATACAGATGAATGTGTTACTAATTCCCTTTAGTGAGTAATTGTGTAACAATGTTACCTGAACAGGATTTGTTTACACTTTCAGCGGATACTTTTGGAACAGACATTAGTACAGTTTCAAAATGAAAACCTATTATTACAAGTTGTTCCAGCGAGTTGTATCTCGAGGTACTGCGAAGCATCTAAACAATGTTGCGAGATGCGGACTCCTTCCCTGCAGTGCTATCTCACTGTACATTAACATATCTTACTTAGCCACCTCGAAGAACGAAAATATATTAACTATGTATATTTTAGAAATGCTAATATATTTTAACTTTCATAACGAGGTACGTTTCAAAAGCAGGCATTGAAAACATTTTTCTGAATGCTCAAATAATTTTTAGAGCTTTTTCTTTTCTAAATTGTTAATTAAAATGTTTTAACCGTTTTACGTAATAGGTTCTTTGGAATTCAGATTTCGAATAAAAAGTCAAACGTTTTTTTTTTTTTCTTATAAACAGCGAATCTTTGTCGGCTTGGTAACTAACGGCCAATTCTCGTAATTTATAACGTTCAAAATCTAGTTCAGTCTCATCTCGGCGACAAACAAATATCAAAAACTTGTCAAAATGTAGGGAAATTAGAGGATTTTTTACAGATTGAGACTGAGATCAGACTGAACGTTCTTAAAATTACGAGAATTGCCCCTCAGATCACATAGATATTCAGATTTCAATTCGGTCCCATTATAAGGAACATGATATTTCTTGACAACATCTAGTATGGTTCACTTTACGACTCGAATTGATAAGCAGATGGATATCTAGTATGTAAGTAAACTCGTCTTATCGTGAAACAAACTGGATACCCAATACTCACAAAAAAACCAGGGCACTACCTATATCACAAAACTTTACAAGTGTACAATTCTACAAAATTGTTAAATGGTAACACAAAAGTTACAAAATATGTATATTCTGCATGTATATTTATATATATTATTTGACTGCCCGTTGATCTCGCGCTTGCAAGCGTGTCTGCTGATCGTGGGGTCCTGGGTTCGATTCCCAGGTCGGATTTCCATCCCATCGGACTATGAGAGTAAAAAGAAAACAGAGAGTGCACCTGTGTTTACACACACACTTGTGCATTATAATATCTCCTGCGTACCTGGCTAATCTCCATCGAGATTGGCCACCGTGACCGAAATCGGTCGGGAGGCTATTATTATTATATAATATATATATTTTTTATATTTTTGTTTGTAGTTGCTTTTGTTTTTTTTTTCTTTGTTTATAACATTTTGCATTTTTAAAGTGATAACAAAACACAAACCATGTGCTGTGAAAAAAAAAAATTGTACACTTGTCACTTACAATTTACATATTTGTGAGATTTTTCCGTTACAATGGTGTAGCTTTGAGTTTTGTGGTATACCAACTTGTAAATTTTACTTTGTAAATTGTAAGTAATTGTAAAGTTATGTGATAAAGGGACCTACTACTAAAACTGTTTTGATTGTAAGTAGATGTCAACAAGTTTTGTGACATTTCCCGTCTGGTTTTCAACAGCGTTGAATGTCTCTTCATCTCTTCGTTTCTTTTGAAACTTGTGGCATAAAGCTAAGATAGTGTGTTACGCAATTACCCCGCAGGTCATGGTCTACCCATCTACCAGATTCGTTCAAACGTTTTAGCGTGAAAGCGTAAGAAACAAACATATACGCATACAAAATATCAAATGCTTTCTGTTTATAATATTAGATATACATATTATTATCCTATGGTACTAATATTATCATAGATATCCGAATATTATAAAAGCGAGTTTGTGAAGATGGATGGATGGATGGAGGTTGGTTACTCGTTCACGCAAGAACTACTGAACGGATTTTAATGAACCTTTACAGTAATATAGCTTACACATCAGATTAGCACATATGATACTTTTTATCCCGATATTGCCACGGGATTGACACTTATGTGGGTGAAGCCGCGGGGCGCTGATAGTAGTTGATATAATAATCCGTAGCCACACTAGCCTTCTCACGTGCTACAATAATAATTATTAATAAGTTACTATCACCACTAATCCGTTCCTTAAATATGGCGATTATGATAATATATAGGTCATTGTATATCTTTACTCATTACTAACGTTCATAACAGCAGTCTATGAGAAGGCCTTTGTACGGTCACGAGCATAAATATCCTACAGTTACGCAACATTCAAAATCGTATTTCTCATGAAAAAAATTGCAACTTTGAGAAAAAACCCATTTTGTAATAGTATGGGTTCGATGATACTATGTTCGTAACACCATAACATATCAATCAATACCTAACTACCTTCTGCCCGCGACTTCGTCCGCGCGTCTTGTTCCCCCGACCACCCCGTTGCATCACTTCGTTTCGCTTAGCGTTCTTTCTAACCTTTTTTCTTTGTGCTCTTCTCCTAAGGGTCATAGCGTGATGTTAAGCCTATATTCTTCCCCTTTTCATCATTCATTTAATAATGTTATTCAAACAACACCAAAAAAACCCCCAAAAATTGGGCTATAAAATGCAAAAAGATTGTTTTAAAACCGACTGGTAGTTCCAGAGATTTTCCCCTACATACAAACAAACTAATTTTAACTCTTTATAATATATGTATGTATATAGATTTAGGAGAAAATCGCATTTGAATCTTGCGTAGTGACTGTACCTACAATATGATGCTAAAACTAAACCCAGGATCTGATCGATTTATAAGCATAAATCGTTCAGATTCAGGGTTTAGTTTATGTCTAACAAAAACACTATAGGTGTTCTGTCAAAAGATTTACTTTCATGTCAAAAGTTATAATCGAATTAAGTACCCCTTTGAGAACTTAACGAACTTCCCTTAAAGGAAAGCGCTAACATACACACATCAAAAGTGTCTAGGGATCAAGTAATTTTTTAACTATAAAAAATTATCCAATATTTTAATATTTACCAAAAATTTTGCAAATTGTGGGAAATTAACCTAAGTTAATGTCGTCAATTAAATGACGAAAAAGGCAAAAATGAGGATTTTTTAAATTTTTACTGTAAAGATAAAAAAAGAATAATCTGTATTGCCACCATTGACACGAATCACACCATCACAACGATTTGGGATGCTTAAAATCAGTTCATCAAAATGACTGAGAAATGGCCGCCCACGTTCTTTCTAACAAGTCAAAAAGTTGTTGGTGGCGTATGCACGGCGTCCAGTCTTCTTCCTCCCAATTTCTGAGTTCGTGAGTGCTATAGGTGGAACTCTCAGTGGCCTTCGGGAACGCAGACCCACTTCACGTGAACGATTTCGGATGGTTTGGTCGCTTATTAGCACGCCTGAAGAGCTGTGGAACCTCGTAGCCAACATCATGGCGGTCGTGGTACGATTCCGTCGAGCAGTATTTTGGATGTACCGGTCCTGTCTGCGAGTGGTGATGCGAGATCGTCCTCCATGTCGCTCGGCCACGCTGCCCGTGATACGATAGCGTGTTCAGAGGCAGCTTATGACGCTCTATGTAGTACCAAGAGCGACAGCCACAGTACGTTGCCTGGAACCAGCTTGCAACATTCCGACGGCTCTCATCATCTCTTCTCGTGTCAAATGATGTCGTCGCTCCATATGGTTGCAATTTTTTTCAGTTCAGGTTTTGTAAAAACGCTATTACACAATTTTATAAGAATCCTGATTGACAGTTGATTTTCTATTTTTAATCAAAATTTAATGAAAATTCTTTATTCAAATAGTGAAAGTAACAGAAAAGAATCAATAACGATCCAAAAAAGTTAAAATAATAATCCTCAATTACGGCGATACTCTAAAACGTACTTGATCCCTAGACACATTTGATGTGTGTACTTAATACTAACAAAATACCAGTATAGCCGTCAGATTTTCCTGTACTTACCATGTAGCTGTTGCTATATTGAACTAGCTGCGCCCCGTTGTTTCGCCCACGTTGAGTTTTCCACAGGAACCATGCGTTTGACGGTATTCAACGGCAGCCTATGTCATTTTCCGGTCCATGAACAATCTCTATGCAAAAAACCACGTCGAACTGAAGCTCAGTTGCTACGCGAAAGAAGAATGAATCGACAAACACACTTTCACATCTAAACAGGGTGGCAGGGATATCGACGTACAACCTGTTACCATAGATTCAGTACATGATTCTGAAAAGCGTTAAAATTTTTGGCCGGTTATTTAAAAATAAAATGCTGTTCAGTACATTTTGACCGTGTAGGTTTTCTTTTCTATGAAACAGCAGATTGTTTTCGGTAAAATTTCTACACTAGGGGTTCTAAAATAATGTGCTGAATTAATGGTTACAGTTTGCGAGTGGAAGTCCCTGCCTCCCCGTATAAAAGTAGGAAAGTACGAGTAGGTTTACACTTTCACAATTCTATTTCCCGGAGTTAAATAAAAGGTGCTAACAGAATCAGCAGCGGTCTCATCCCGCCGTATCTCCAGTGTCCTCCCTTAATTAATTATCTCATACAATTTTTAATGTCATCTCTATGTGCATTTTCATTTTACAGCGCAATTGGAACAATTAATTTCCGCGACGGAAACACTTGCTGTTTCATAGTGACAGTAACTTTTATGTGTTTTTGGTAGTACCTGGAATTAGGTAGATTGTTACGGTTTAAGATACTTTATTTCACCCAAAATGAATACAATTATTCACTCCTATGAGGAAAAACATAAAAATTAAGATAGGCGACGGTTTCGCTGGATTGTAAACTAAAATTAAGTTACCTATATAAAAATAAAATAAAAAAAGAGTAGACTTACAATTCAAACATTATTCTGAATATGGTGCTTTAATAGCCTTTTAAAAGTTGGAAGTGATTTTGAATCCTTATTTACTTTAGGTATAGAGTTATAGAGTTGAACTCTCTCATATGTTACAGTCTTTCTACCGTAGTTTGTCTTCGGTGCTCTTAAAATTATATGGTCAACCTGCCTCGTCGTGCGCATCGTGCTTTTGAATTTGCATTCTTTTTGTAAATGTTATTTGTGTATGAATGCTTTTATTAATTATTTTACGTACAAGTATGCAAGTGTTATATTTATAAATTTGAATTTTTATTTAGTACTTTAAAGATTAGTTATAGTTTCCATTAAGTTCGTATCGCTATAAATTCTACGCTTATTTTATATTTTCATCGATGCTGCGGACTCAAGGATTCATAGGAATAACAAGTTTTTTATGTTCAAACTTTAGTTATGGCTACTGGATAGTATCGGAGTGGGAAGGGTTGTTATACTTTATTCGAATAATGTTTCAGTATTTATTTGCAAACTATTTATAGACTGGGTATTGAATACTCGCCGCTCCAGTTACTACCCGCGCTCAACTTTATTGTAAGTACGAAATTATTCAAAATGAAATAACAAAACAATGTAAAAACAGGGATCTCCTTTATTTTAAAGTTCTTATTTAAATTAACAGTTACGTACATAAGGTTCGTCGAAGCGAAACATCACTATCATCTTAAAACTCCTAATACAAGTTAATTATGTACAAGTATAAAATTCACTACTTTCAACTCCCGTAGTTGATAAAATAACTTTACCTGCATCATTTTCATGTAATTTTTCAATCACTAAAGTCTAACACTGATTTTAGATGAGAAAATGACAAGATCGTGTTTTTTTATAGTCTTCTGATCATCGGACAGTCCTGTGAACGAAAACATATGATTAATATTGATAATTATGTAATGCATAGGTATAATATAATTTATTTATTGACACCAAAAATATTAACATTATAACAACTATATTACTTAAAATTTAATTTGTAGGCTTTAATGAAAATAACACAACATGGGAGCATTTGTAGCCGAACTAGGTGAAAAACCTACATATATCTCGACATACAGCGCCATACCAGTCTGCTATTTGACTGGAAAAAATTTAGCCAACACTTACATACAAATTGTGTTAAATCTTACAGAAAATACATTAATATATAGTAATTTAGTTAGCTAGGTATTAATAATTCCAGTTTACTATATGTGTGCGAATCCCGGTAATAATAATAATAATAATACTAATATTTAAAAATGTATTAAAATAAGATATCTAAATAAATAAACGACATAATAATAATAATTGTCGCATTGTCAGGAGGTTCCTCTCTGATTGGTCCGATACCGGTGGGCTACTATTTTTTTTATATTTTTAAATGTTTTTTTATCCTTTTGTTTATAAAAATATTTAAAAATGTAATTTGTAGGTATTTAAATGAAATAAAGGAAATAATAATAATAACTTTATTTATTTTCTCTCCTCACAAAGGTTCACATAGCTATAAACAGGGACAAGAAATATCACGTTTTGACAAAAATGCATAATGATTTCTTTGTTTCATTTTTTTGTGTTTGTTTTTGTTTAGCTATTTGTGGGTTTTCCATATTTTTCATACAACAGTTCTAAAGGTGGGTTTAGACCAAAAGCAATCACATTCAACAATTCATATTTCGCTATAAAAAGGTTCACAATGTTCACAATACCACGAAGCGATACATTTTCAATCCATTTCCAATTACTCCCTGCATGGACAGGACATGATTGGATGAGATATATTATATGCATGTGTGTAAAATAAATGAATTCATCTCATAACTTATATGTATTGTGAACAAAAATGAAAGACATGCGACGCCAAAAAAGTAAAAAGAAATATTTACGTTGGTATTTATTTGAAATGAAATTCGAATATATTGAAATAAGACTCGTCGTGTTTGTGAGGTATAAAACTTATTTATTGAATTTTATTTTAATAAAATCCCATAGTGTTTGAAATGTCAGCACAATTTTAAAAAGGTTATTAACAAGGCGTTCAATATACTTTATTCGGAATAGATTCTGTAGGTAAAGGAAACGCAGGACAATAATACAAAATAAAAGCGCAACAATGCCACCACGCTAAACTGTGTTGACATATACGAGTATGCTCTTAGTAATTAAGACTTTCTTCGCATCTAGCGTTGCCGTTTGTCGAACGCATGTACGCTGTGTGAAGCTATGGTTTCCTAGAAGGCCGCCACATAACGCCACATTGACGGCTGTCATGAATATGATGGCAGCGAGGTTTCACTTTACGGTATCTAAAAACGCTCTGTAGGGAAACCCACCAACTTTGAAATAACGTTTCAGTGACGTCATTCGCTGGTAAATTGCGGACACTATGTGGAGGACACCGTAGGTTTAACGTGACGTTACCGCTGCGTCACCATCACTTCGATCAATTACGCTAGTTACGAAGGTATTCTCTACTTGATAAATAATTGATATTCCTTACCAATGCCTGTACAACAAACAGTTGAGTATCGCCAAGACGCCGACGTGCGACGTTGAGCGCCGCAGCCCTGCAACAATAAGCAACGCGTTAACGCCATACTAGCTCCAAATTAACGTCATCATGCCCGTTTTATAGTTATCATAAAGTTGGATACTGCAATCTGGGGCATTAACGTTGCCTGCGGCCTGAAATTGTTTTTATATTCGAGGTAACGATAATTAAATACATTATGACGTTTAATTAGAATTTAGGAGCGCTTTCAGCACATTGTGCATGGCTGATGACAAAGCAAATTTTTGGAGTCGTAATAATGATTAAAATTCTACAAAAAACTATCCGGTTGAAACATTTTATTAAGGTACTATTAAAACGTTAAATTATCTAAATTGGGGTACCTGTCAACCCTGCCTGAGGGGTATATATGAAAACGCAAAGGTGAGCACTTTGCAAAACAAATGTGTTTTTGATTTAGCCACAAGAGAAAATGTCAACAAGATAAGTACTTAAGATGTACGGACGGCAGCAGGTCAAGCTACCCGAAACTGTCAAATTTTCCCAATCAACTTTGAACCTTAATGCTTTAGCGATAAAGTTGAAAACCTATTAAAGAGATTTGACAGATTGTAGTAGCTTGATGTGCTGGCGTCTGTACTTTCAAATCGTCACATATCCAGAAACATTTTCACAAACAGGATTTTGATAATAGTATTACCATTTCCCAAAGGCTAACAATTTTAAATTACGACTCAAATGATTATGTTTTGACTAGATCGAAACAAACGTACGTCATGTATTTTAAGTTATACGAAGTAGTAGGGTGACAATGATTTAATATAAAGGTATTATTACGTGCTAATATTGCCTTACTACGTACGTATAAAAAATACGATCTGTTTTACCCGCCAATAGCTGTTCTTTTCCCGTCTGACTGTCACAAAGGCATCAATTGGATTATTGCGTCAAGTAGACGGGCGACAATGTTCTCTTGACTTCTAATAACAAACTGACACCACCGAACAGTTTACTAAACGTGGTGATTATCGTCGTTTCTCCATTGCGTATTTATGGAAACGGCTCAAGGCGAGTACATTAATAGATTATTGATACGATAACGAGTATCCTGCTAGAGGTAATTCATTATAATTCTAGTATGTAGGGGTCGTAGCAGGTGGCGTTCTGGAGTTTCTGCCTACCCCCATGGGAAGAAGGCGTCAATTCATGTTTTTTCATAATGTATCTATGAATAGCAACAGTTGATACTAGTGAAATGGAGGATTCTGTCGATAATTATTAATTAGTTATGATGTGTTAACTAACTTCTAGGAAAATGGAGCACTATACAGGGTTAATTTTCAAAGACCAGCCAAATTTAAGGGTGTAGTATAGACCATCAAACTGAACAACTTTCTCTATGGGACCAACATCGTAATCGCGAAAAATTTATCAACTATCCCATAGAAAACTTCAATACCTACTCGACGTAGATGTATGGGACGACTGAATTTTTATTCGCGATTACGATCTTGGTCCCATGGAGAAAATTGTTCAGTTTGATGGTCTGTACCACACCCTTAAATTTGGCTGGTCTTTGAAAATTAACCCTGTATATGTTTCGCAGTAACATAGAGAATTAAACCTGGTAACACAAAATCATGATTTTGTACTCTAACTATTAATTCAGTGAATGATGTTGTGATATTCTGTGAATGTTGTTGTGATGCTGACTTCGGTAAAATAGATGTAAAGTTCAAAAGTGAAAATCGTCGCGCCATAATTTTAGTGACCGACGATTTTCAAGTTAATGTAACGCAAACGTGCGCGTTATGAGTTACTTACATGAATTACATTACACTTAGAAATTAATTTAATATTTATTTAATTAAATTCTAAACTTAATTTCCTTCTTGTTACTCATAGTTTTAATAAAGCCACAGGATTTTAATTCTCCAAACAAGACTTATTAATAAAGTAATCTATAATTATAATTATCTTTTGAACACACGCCCGTAGCGACCGGCGACATCCCTAGATCTGAGAGCCGCGCGTGGGAAGTGAAATTTCCAAAATGTTTAGTCATTGCTGAGACCTTCAGAGCTTTGAAATGCGTGAAATTTTCCTCCAATTTCTATTACAACGATTGTAAGTAGTAAAGTACTAATGCTAATTCATTGCAGAAATCCTATATGGCTTCTTATAATGCATGCCATTATCCAATACGCTTTCGAAACACATTCAATCGGAGTACTGCCTGCGTCTCGAGTTTGAATCGACCCTTAACATCTCCACGAAATATTACCCTATTTATAAGAAACATTGTCACTGTACTCTGAAGGATATACTGAAGAATGCCTATGAAAATGTCAGAACCGGCAATAACCCTGGCATTATTGCTACGCTCTCATAATTCTGGTGTCTCGGTGACTGAAAAAGTTACTCTATTAAATAAAATGTTTTGTTAGTAATTATACTTTTGTGAATCGTGATAGAGCAGTGGTCGCCCAGTGGTAACAGCCGCGACTTACGTGGTCGTAGGTTCGAACCCTGACAGGCGTTCTGTAAATTATTTCACCACTGTGAACGGTGCTCTCGAAACGATGAAGGAAAACATCGTGAGAAAACATGTCCTAAAACGAAAAATTCGAAGACATGTGACAAAAATATCTACCAACCCGCACTGGGCCTGCGTGGTGGATTACGGCCCACCGCCTTCACAGAGAGGAGGCCTGTGTAGGAACGTTATAGGCTGAATATTGATGATTGTTCATTTAACCTTTACATTTTTGTTAGACTTCTACCTATATACGAGAACAGTAAGGAACATAAATAGCAGTTATGTTTTATCTTTGCGCCATAAACGATAGCAATTTATTAAGATTATGGGAATCAACATTTACTTTTTCACAGATTCTTGAAGAATCTTAATCGTAGATCGTATTACTCACACAATAAAATTGGTCATTAACAATGTGCCTATATCAGAAGGTCAATTCTCGTAAATAAAAACGTTCAAAATCTAGTCGCAATCTCATCTCAGCGAAATCAATTCCAAATCTTGTCAAAAATCTAGGGAAATTAAAGGTATTTTTGACAGATTGAGACTGAACGTTCTTAAAACTACGAGAATTGCCCCTTGAAATGGTTCGGTCTAGGCAACACGGTTTATGTAAATGTCGCAGCTATCTAAACAAAAACAAAACAGAATAAGGGGCTGTTATCTATCCACCTACTTGCGTAAGTTTGGTAAGTCAATAAGGAAACGATGGCCGAAAGCAATGGGTTAACGATGACCATGGCGGTAACAGAATAAACATTGGGGGAACTTCTAACTTAATTATCGTTACATTGTTTTCAAGTTTGTTTACATAGGTACTCTGTAATAACCCGTTTTGTGTCTCAATTACAATAGAATGTTGGTACCGGCTGCAAATAGGTCACCTCACCAATAGAATGAAAATTACATAACATAACATCACGCCTGTATTCCTTGAAGGGTTAGACAGAGGTGTACCCATACCTATGGTACACCCATATTTTGCCAGTTATGTCCCATGTAATATGGGGTGAGGCTATTGCTATGATGATTTTAGTGACATGATTATCTGAAAACATCTTCTTGCTCTTGTTCTATAATACTTACACACCTTTAAATTGGCACCGATAAATAATTAAGTAAGTCGAGAAAGTAAATCCTTATAAAACTCATCATTGTAGTAATTAACATTTTTGTAAAATTTTAATAAACGGCTCGCCAACACACTGGTAAATCCTGAGTGGTTTTCGTTGTATGGTTAAAACCATATTGTAAAATAGAATAGGTTTTGTTTTAGAAATAAATAAATAAAAATGAAAGCCGAAATACCAATTTTCTATTTCCTCTAAAGCGTTCAATAAGACACGTAAATGAATACAAATTGAATGGATAGTAAGTTACTCACTCACTGAGTCCCAGACTTAATTGCTTCCAGAAAGAAAACGCTAAAACTTAAGACTGTTTAATAAGAAGTGACAGACCACAGCCTACCGCTGGCGACAGTGTACCAACCCATTTGCATAAGCGCAGTTTATGACCAACTAACTCAAAACTGCCATTAAATTAGCACATACGTAGGTAAGTTTTGTAAGTACCATGTATCACTTTGCATCCTCTAATCTAAAGTATGATTCATAGCAATAATGGAAGCTAAAGTACTGGCACATGCGATTTCTCGTCGCTGTCGTTGGTCATAGAGAATACGTGAAATGAATATTCAGTGGTACGAATTCATCGATTTATCTCTTTACCGCGGATCAGTTACGTCTCGTTGTTCAAGTACATAGGTAGGAATATTAGTGCATGTTAAAAGTCATTTTATGATAATTTTAAAATGTGTATGGGACAATAAATAAAAACACTGGCAATATTGGTACGAAGGAGTATTTTGAAACTATCAGATAAATCCTAATATCGAAATTTAATAAGTGATTTTTTTTAAGCCAACTAAACAGTAGTGACGCATGACGGGCCGACTGTGGGTCTTGCCAATCTTTGACTACCTGTGATAAACTATAGGAAATATTTGTTTGAATTTTTGTATGCAGACTGGGAACGTCATTAGATATATGAAGGTTAAATTATTATCGTTTTGTCGTCTCCACGCTGTATTAATGTATTTTAATTTCAGTTAAAAGATTTTGTTTGTGGAAGTATAGCATACATAGGCATGTTGGTAGCATGTTGGCCCCTACATGTATCCTGGGCATATATTCCGTTTTCACAACTTAGGTATAAAGCTTTACTCAATAGGTCACAGCTATGCACAGTTTTAAAAATCAGGTTCTTTTTTCACAACCACATTTGTATCTCACAGTTTAAATCTTTTTTAGGGAACCCTACTGTTCTGCAGTGTTGAAAAAAATACTAAGATTGTTAGCAGTGTGACAACGATCATGGTTTTTTGACTTTCTGAGAACGGATGATTACATACGCAATGGTAGATAGATAGATACATCGTTTATTAGATGCCCACAAAAGACACAGTGTGTGTGTGTGTGTGTGTGCATGAGTTTTGTATCGTAAGTAATCCTCTGTTCTCAGAAAGTATGAGAAGTCAATTGCAATATTTTGCTGCGTCACCGTGATGCGACTATAAACCGCTCCATAATACATACCTAGTTGGAGCCATGAGAAGGCACGAATACTATCGTATGTGCTGTTAAATGAATCTGAATTTCATCTCCCTGCACGGAGACCGCATGCGAAACAATTAAACCTAACAGTGTAACGCAGCGTGCGTTTAATGTATTTTAGGGGAATTAATGTGAAACTGCATAATAAAGTGATCATGTGGTAAAGTACGACACAACACACATCGATGTAACCTTTAAGTTGTGTCGAAAACTAGTAATAGCATTCGCTAAGTTGCGCTCAAGAGCAGTGGTGGCCCAGTTGTACCGGCCACGACTTACGAGTAGTAAGTTCAAAACCAGTCAGGTTACTTTGTTTAAATTAATTCATCGCCACTGCTCTCAAAATGGTGAAGGAAAACATCGTGACGAAACCTGCATGTCCGAAACCAAAAATTCGAAAACATGTCACTTCTACCAACCTGCACTGGGCCTGCATGGTGGCTTACGGCCCACTCCCTCTCACCGAGATGAGGCCTGTGTCCCAGCAGTGAGAAAATTACAGGCTGATTATGTAAGTTACGCTCCAGTCGTTAAACGTGTCTTGAATTGTCGCTAAAGATCAAAGTTATCGTTTTGACGAATTTTGCCGATAGAACTTCAAACTTATGTAGTCGGTATAGGTCTTAGTAAGAAAGCCCCAAAATAATATGTTCTCCCTAAGGGCCTTTCCACGCCCTGATATTCTCACGTAATTCAGAAACATGCCGCCTCTGCATTGCTCCCGGCCAATTGATAAAATGCCTCGAAGTTGTATCGATGTCAACGCAGTCACAATGGAATGGCAATATCGTCCTACGTTTGTTTTTTAATCAATTTAATTAGCGTGACTATGGAATGCCTGAGTGACGAAAGGCATAGCCAAAAAGTTAAACGTTTGAATTTACAACTGTTAAAAAAACGCGCTCGCTTTTATCAATACGGATGCATAGTTAAATTAATATGGAATCCGCATAGCAAACGCAAAATACCTTGTCCCATATCAAAAAAAAATAACGATAAAGACTGCCATCCTTTTATATGGTTGTCATCCGTCGGATGGCGCAGGTTTTTATATTTTATTTAAACGTTCTTTTAGTTGAGCTAACAGTAACGTAGAGATAACAGAGAGGGCACCTTTTGTAAGGTTCTTAGAAAAAAGCAGCTCTTTTGTAATCTAAAAATCAAAATCTACCATTACCATATTTTCCTTCAATCATAAAATGTATTCTAGTACTTTGTATTAATTATTTTTCAATGTGCGAACGTTGTGCGCCTCAAAATAATATTTAACTTCCCCTTAAGAACGTAGTAGGAACCTACTTACAAGTCTCCGAAGGCTAAGAGATTCTGATAAAAGCCTCGAAGTCACAATGGTCTGGCACCCTCGTGACCCTGATACTCTTATCAGTATTTTTACGTAAGACTTTGAACTCTAACTTCGAACAACTTACGTTATCACACCTTTGGGTGTCCAAAATAATATATTATAAGTTCTTATGTTCAATGAACGTAAACGAATAAAACTTTATGTCTATCCCCTTGGAAAAGGCTTGAGTTTATGTATGTATATGTACAACAGATTATTATACTTTTATACAATTCGTGATCACACTCAATTGTTGAATTACACCGAATCCAGCCAGGGTGATCACGAAAAATTTTAATAAACAAAGAGTTTGGGAATTTAATGGTATTAACAGAATTTAATTTCTATAACCACAAAAACGTAGGAACGCAAATACGTGATCATTTTCAACCACATTGCTATAAGTTTTACAACGGCAAAGTTGAAATAAACCAAAAATAATTTGGTTATTACAATTTTTTTAAACAGAGTATGCATTAAAAAGTGTTTATTTTATATGAAACGTTTTAATTCAACAGTTTAAAATAACGATTTATTGGTATTTATTGTTCAGAAATGTAGTTTCCAGGTAAAACTTTATCGTACTTACCTCCACCTGAATTGCTTAATTCACTTACGATCATTCTTTCATGTTTCATCATAATTATAATCCAATGTTACCAATGACCCAGAACTTTGTTTCCGTCATTATCTTGTAGATTGTCATTTTTACAATCTACAAAATTACCCATTGTTGCAGTCTGTTCGACTACTTAAATAGCGCAATGTATTATTTCATTCACAAAATTTAAAGGATTGTGTTTTATGGAACTAAGCTGCGGAATATACAAATAGCAAGAAACATAAATCATAATACCTGAGTTGGAGTCCCGGCTGCCCATAACGGGTGCGATCTGCGGCCGCTCCTCATCCAGGATGAGCACGCCGCTATTCGACCACACCGACAGCACGTGTGCCACACACGTCACGTTCACCCGCCCCTGTGACAAACAACACTAATTATAACCTCAATCATTGCAATTTAAACCTTATGTCATTGAGGTAAAAGTCACATGGTGTGTGGTCGTGACAAACAACGCTAATTACTAGGCAACTGTATCTAGCATAAACTCTTCGCTAAACATTGTTTACAAGCAAATTAATGCAACAGTTTAAAAGTAGAGACTTATGCACATGCCCTAATCATTCCCTCTTATCTTAGAAAACAAAAATACTTACCTGTCTGCAACGCTTTATTAAAATATTTTTTATAGCAAAAACAAACGACAATAAAATTTAACGTTGACTCAATAATTGCCCAGTTTATTCATTTTAATTGAACAGTTTCACAGAAAATTTATAACTTTCAATGAACTTTTCAATCGCTGGATTGGATTTCATGAAACACATTTTATAGCCCGATGTTCAATATTCTCTATAATAAAATATTTAACGTTTCATAACATTTTCACGAAGGAGTTTGAAATTTTGAACTGTAGTTGCGAACAACAGTTTGGTTCACGACATAGGACCCGTCCCGCAACAGTTACTACAGCAACGTATGTAACTTACGAGTACGTACGTTTCATAACCTAATGTTGTTAGTGTTTTATGCCTATTGTGAACAAAGGCTTTATCTATCAAATAACTCTACGATAATACATTGTGAAATTTGACTGCAATGCGAAAATCCAAAATTATTAGAATACTGTAATTTGTGGACCTCAAAAATCATGCATTTACATTAAAAGCATAGCGCACTGGGTGCCCAATTTAATTTACCTAGAATATAATACTAAGATAATTACTACACAAATAATTTTAAGATAGAATCAAATCATATTCAACCATAACTGCTATTTAAATAAGCGACAACGTAAACACTAGTATCGGTAAAGAGCGTAACTTACTTTGCGAAAGTGAACCGACTGTACTCTTATAACAAGTTGGCTGAACGACGATGATTTATTGGATTTCTCTTCTTCAATACTAATGTTCAATTTATTTGCTATTTGCTCTAGTCTGGGTGCAAGGCGGGTGGTGCTTTCCTCCTTGTTTTTCCGATTGCTATCAGCGTGGGGAATGCCCACTACGCCGTCGATATTGCCCGGAATGTCTATTACATTGTCGGTCACCGGTTCCTCGTAACCCGAGATTGCGTCCCACGGACTGAATATAATTCTATTTGCATCTTCGAGCGACGTGTCGGTTATCACAGGTTTTCTTCGCGCATATGATGTGTCGTGCAGCGGAATATCCAGCCCTTTCACCTGCGATGGAATACGATATTAGAATTTTTATGTCCATTTCAAGTCGCGGAAAATAAAGCTTTTTATGCACGTGCATGATACATTACGATATGTATGTATGTTCATATTTTTGTTGATATAAGTAAGATAGATACAACAACACAACAATAGAACAATTATAGTCAAGTCATCAAACACTGTGAGAGTTTAAATACCTCTCATCCATCGAAGCACTTGTGTTTACAAACGGGAAGGGTCGAGAAAAATGAAGCGGAACTCGAAATTTCAATGGTGTCCTATAAATGCCGAATGAATTATTTGCCTTTGCAATTCACAGCCTTTTTTTTTTTTTTCTGGTGGGAAATCATCAAAGGACCCCTCCCGCTCTGGGTGGAGAGGAAGGGAGTGTCAGACTCTTACTGACTAAAACCCACCCATGTTCCTTCCTTCGCCCTTTATGTTCCGGGGTAGCGGTAACCCTTTCGGACAATCCCGCTGACCCGGCAGGCTTCGGCCCTAAGGGGCCCCTCTGATTATGCTGACATCTCTTTGAGGCGCGCGTGGAACACTTACGCGTCGTCCGGCACGGGCCTGGTCCTGATCGGGCGGTGCGCTACCCATTGCTCTCCGCCCGCAGGCCCGCGCCTACGGTGGCCCGTAGTCGTCACGCGACTCCCGACGCCCGGAGCGTCTCCCGCGGCGGCTGGGACGGGAGGCTCTCTCCCTCATCCGTCCCGCCACCTCCTTCGCTAGCATGACTGCTTCGCAGAAGGAGGCGACTGCCTCCCACTCCCTCTCGCTCCGGACCATGGCTTGCACCAGGGCCGGGCGCGAGAGGCCGCCGCCGCTGCCGATCGCCTCTACGAGGACACGGCGGTGCTCCGCCCAAGCGGGGCAGACCTCCACCGTGTCCTCTGGGCGATCCTGGCAATGGTGACACCCGGGCGTTTCCTCCCGCCTAATGATGTGCAGGAACCTCCCGAAACTTCCGTGTCCGGTGAGGACCTGCGTCAGGCGGTAGGTGAGGGCGCCGTGGCGCCTCTCTAGCCACTCCTCAAAGAGGGGTCTTATCGCCGCTATCGCGGCGTGCCCTGCGCTGGGTTGCGACAGTCGCTCTTTCCATGTCGCCATGAGATCGAGCCGGAGATCCGTCCGCTCCGCCGCAATTTGCCGCGTGAGCGGACTTTCCCCCCGGCGTAGTGCCTCCGCGCGCCACTCATACAGGCGCGCGAGGACTATCGCCTCCAGATCCCATGGCGGCAGTCCGGCAAGGGGGCTTGCCGCCTCGCGCGAGATCGTGCGGTAGCCCCGGAAATTCACAGCCTTTAAGCACATTTAGGGCTGGCTTCACTGTATATATATATACATATATCATACTATCTACCTGATTAATTTAAAAATTAAACAGAATGAAATGAAGCTACAATGACATTAGGTATCTGTCAAATACTATTAGGCACTTATCCGAACCTTACCTCCTAGAGTCAAACGGGTTGATAAAACTTGTATTATTTTATTTTACTTTACTTTTTTTACTCATAAGCAGTAAAGTAAACAACAGCATCTTCCGGTTTAGTCGGCCTATAAGCCTTGACCATTCTTAGAACCTTGACAATATATAGGGTGGCGGGGACATCGGCGCGCAAACTATAACTATGAGTTCAGCAAATGATTCTAGCCCCCTAGCGTAGAAATTTTTAGGAGGTTATGAAAAAAAAATCTGCTGTTTCATATACGTGTAAGGATTGTATGTACATTACCTCCTGGCCATTTAGAAGCCACGTGAGGTTGGCTGCTGGGTCAGCGGGCGGCGACGTGCAGTTCGCTCGCAGCATGTCCCCTATGGAGTACCAGCTCTTCTGTGCCCGCACACTGGGGCCGGTCTCCGGCAGTTCTGGAAATAGGGTATTCTTTAGCATATAACACTGCAACTTTTACATATCGTACAAATTGATACAAAATTAATCGATACATTGCTTTTAGGTTCATGTAGGCTAAGACTGAAAAATAAATTCATATTGCAATTTAAATCTGAAATTAAAATAAATAAATAAATTTTATATCAGTTCAGATTTTTAAAAATACCTTGCTCAATTAAAATAGTCTATTTTGAAAGTTTGTATAAGTTTGGACGTTGAGATGTTTGGATATTTGTTACTCAATCACGCAAAAAAGGCTGAACGGATTTCGATGAAATTTAGCTCATACATAATTTGTGACCTGGATTAACACATAGGATACTTTTTATCCCGGTAATACGTTCCCGCGGGATAATTTCCGACCGGGATAGTTTTACATAAATATTTACAATATTATGGCCTTCAAATAGAGGTAGATATTTAATAATCGGAATCTACCTGAATCCTACTCATATTATAAACTCTCATATATTTCTCAGGTATCTTGATGATCCTGTATTTCAGGTATGTAATAAGCACGCACATAAGCACTGAAGTGCTTATATGTGTATATAAGCACTTACATACAATATTGTAAATTAAATACAATTACAATATTGTCTAAGATTATTCAAAAATATCGTAAATAACTATTGCCTGTCTATAAATTATGGGTTAATCCAAAATAATTAAAATAGTTATCTTAGTCAACTACTTTTTTCTACATCATCGTACCTGAGACATGTTTGGTAACCATAAATAATTAGAAATAAAAAAACTAACCCTACCTATAAAGAAGCTTTAATGACCCCAAAGTTAGTAATTGTAAACCGCCTCGTCGGGCACTTGGTGAGGACGGGGCCGGATCTTGCGGACAGCCAGTTTGGCTTCCGCAAGGGGCGCTCGACGGTGGACGCCATCATGCGCGTGAGAGCCCTCACGACGGGGGACGCGGTGTCCCGGGGTGGGGTCGTCGTGGCGGTGTCACTCGACATCGCCAACGCGTTCAACACCCTGCCCTGGAGCTGCATTGTGGAGGCACTCCGGTATCACCGAGTGCCGCCCTACCTCCGTCGAATAGTCGAGGCGTACCTGACGGACAGAGCCGTCAGCTACCCCGGTCGCGATGGGGAGTGGAACCGGCGAGAGATGTCGTGCGGTGTCCCGCAGGGATCGGTTGTGGGGCCGCTCCTGTGGGACATCGGCTACGACTGGGTGCTGCGGGCCGACCTCCCTGATGGCGTCAGCGTGGTTTGCTACGCTGACGACACGCTGGTCCTGGCGCAGGGGAGGTCGCATCAGGCGGCGGCCGACGCGATGACACGCGGGGTTGCGATAGTCGTGGAGAGGATCCGGCAGTTGGGTCTCGAGGTGGCATTGCACAAGTCCGAGGCCATGACGTTTCATGGGCCCCGGAACGCGCCACCACCGGGATCCCAACTAACGGCAGGAGGGGTTCACATCGGCATCGAGACGACGATGAAGTACCTGGGTCTCGTCCTCGACAGCCGGTGGAACTTCGTCGAGCACTTCCGACGTTTGGCCCCCAAACTGGAACGGGCTGGGGCCGCCTTCAAGCGGCTCTTGCCCAACCTGGGGGGGCCAAACGCCTCCTGCCGGAGGCTTTACGCGGGGGTCGTGCGGTCCATGGCCATATACGGGGCCCCGGTGTGGGCGCGTTCACTGCGGCGGCGAGCCGCCCACTACCTGAACGCGCCCCAGAAGGTGGTAGCCGTAAGGCTAATCCGGGGCTACCGCACGATCTCGCGCGAGGCGGCAAGCCTCCTTGCCGGACTGCCGCCATGGGATCTGGAGGCGATAGTCCTCGCGCGCCTTTATGAGTGGCGCGCGGAGGCACTACGCCGGGGGGAAAGTCCGCTCCCGCGGCAAATTGCTGCGGAGCGGACGGACCTCCGGCTCGATCTCATGGCGACATGGAAAGAGCGACTGTCGCAACCCAGCGCAGGGCACGCCGCGATAGCGGCGATAAGACCCCTCTTTGAGGAGTGGCTAGAGAGGCGCCACGGCGCCCTCACCTACCGCCTGACGCAGGTCCTCACCGGACACGGAAGTTTCGGGAGGTTCCTGCACATGATCAGGCGGGAGGAAACGCCCGGGTGTCACCATTGCCAGGATCGCCCAGAGGACACGGTGGAGCACACGGTGGAGGTCTGCCCCGCTTGGGCGGAGCACCGCCGTGTCCTCGTGGAGGCGATCGGCAGCGGCGGCGGCCTCTCGCGCCCGGACCTGGTGCAAGCCATGGTCCGGAGCGAGAGGGAGTGGGAGGCAGTCGCCTCCTTCTGCGAAGCAGTCATGCTAGCGAAGGAGGTGGCGGGACGGATGAGGGAGAGAGCCTCCCGTCCCAGCCGCCGCGGGAGACGCCCCGGGCGTCGGGAGTCAAGTGAAGACTACCGGCCACCGTAGGCGCGGGCCTGCGGGCGGAGAGCAATGGGTAGCTCACCGCCCGATCAGGACCAGGCCCGTGCCGGACGGCGCGTAAGTGTTCCACGCGCGCCTCAAAGAGATGTCAGCATAACAAGGGGCCCCTCAGGGCCGAAGCCTGCCGGGGCAGCGGGATTGTCCGAAAGGGTTACCGCTACCCCGGAACATAAAGGGCGAAGGAAGGAACATGGGTGGGTTTTAGTCAGTAAGAGTCTGACACTCCCTTCCGCTCCACCCAGAGCGGGAGGAGTCATTTGATGATTTCCCATCCCAAAAAAAAAAAAAAAAAAAAAATGACCCCAAAGTTAAATAACGGTTTTCTGGTACATTCACTCGGTTTCTAAAAGGTTAAACAATATAAAAACTTGCAAACAGACTCATGTCCCAGTTTCCAATTTATTTTATTAAAAACTGTTTATTAAAGACTTTTTAATAAAAAGTCAGATTTAAGAGTAGAATTAAGTTATGAGTAGGTATATAAATGACTATACCCTGTCCATTAGGTTAACCGTTTTTGACAGCTGTCTTAGAACGTACAGACGCCAGCACATCAAGCTACTACAATCTGTCAAATTTCTTTAATACATTTTCAACGTTATTGCTAAAGCATTAAGGTTCAAGGTTGATTGGGAAAATTTGACAGTTTCGGGTAGCTTGACCTGCTGGCGTTTGTACATATTCCAGATTAGGTACGTAAAAGTTAACTTTAAAATGCGTAATAAAGTAAATATATAAACTACATAATCTTAATGAATTATCTTGTTTATGAGTTCTTACAGGCATTATAATACCGTACGTGTATCAGTTTTGATATAAAAAAAACATATAATTGCTCACTAGTTCGATGTGTCAAAAAACCTAGTGGACTGAGTGAGTATAGTAAATAAAAGAAACACACATGCAAATAAATGAGTCCAGCACATAGTAAAATACCCATTTTAAGTTAGGCGAAATTATTTATTTATTTGTTTATTTATTTATTTATTTATGTATTTATTTATTTATTTATTTATTTATTTATTACAGCATGGAAGACTAGGCAAACAAACTGCGTGAAAGTTATAATGTAAACCAAAATTGTAAAATTAGCCGAGATTCTCTCCTAATTGTAAAAATTGCAAGTTCCGGTACGGAAAGGACCTAGAATTTGATAATTAGCTTATTATTTTCTTCGTTAGCTTTGTAGGTACAGTCGCTAATTCTATTCAACGAAGTCATTATAAATGCCGTTGCTGTCTTTATACACCGCGGTACAGTGGCACACACAAATGTTGCCCGTGCCGGTTGTTACTGTATATCCCGAGAGCTCTGCGACTGCACAAGGTGATTTACGTAGCAGCTGACTCTACAGACTAATTAAATTGCCAGTCCAACATGAAAATTGAACAGAAATATTGTTTGTTTGTTCACCGAACCAGACTTATACACAAAGACACTGCAGACAGAGAGGCGCAGTAAATAGATGGCAATAAATCACATAGGTCGCGGTAGCACGCGTTTCAGTGCGAGTCGCAGTCGACGTTGCATATTCATCTTCCATACGCGCGCTTCCATTTTGCCCACGAATTTTGTAGAAAGCGGTTAAAACGCCGAACAGACAAAATGGCGGCTCAAACTAAAACTCGGCGTGCTTTTGTTTGCCAGCAGCGCCCTCTATTACGACGAAGCGGCGGAACTCCACGCCGAGCAAAGTTTTAAGTGTTTACATTCCTGTTCTGTCGCTTTTTGCCAATTCTACTTAATGGGAACGCAGGGAGTTTTCAGGCACCTCGTTTAATTTGGCCGCCGTGGGTAAATTTTAGTGTTTATTTAATTCGTCAAGATCTCACTAAAAGCCGACTTACTTTATTGAACAAACGAATTCAGCTTTCGTATGTTATTCGATGTTCAGTTATTGTACGAGGGAATTTTGTAGACTTAGAGGTACTTATGAAATGTTAAATTGAAGCGTCTTAAAACTTTCTACACTTTATCAATATCTATACCTACATATAAGAATTTTATTATATGTTTGTAACGTCAAAACGGTACATTGACTATATTGAAAAAAAGTAGTTGCTACGATGTGTGGGAAAGAGAATCTGGCACACAGATAGTTTATAACCTGATTAACCTAACGGGTGCCTTTAATCCCGGCAGTACGTTCCCATGGAATATTTTTTCGACAACCACATGGGCGAAGCCGCGGGAAAAGCTAGTCGATAATAAAATCATACCTAATCAATAAATAAGGCCAATTACAATAAGGTATTGGTCTTACTGTACTTGGCTGATACTCTTATAGATAAAAAGATCTTCAGCTCGAAAGGACCTTTTGAAAAACAGAAAATGGCAAATGAATGAAACATCATGAATGAGTTTAACAAAACGTGGCTTCTGTCCAAAAACCTGTCACCAAGACATCCAATAGAGCGACAGTCGACAGCATCCGATCCTACGTGTGCACGTACTAAATTCTTAAATCGTAGACTTACGGAGTCGTGCCAAGTAACCCACGACGATGAAAACAAAACAAGAACTAGGTTTGTGTGAAATATTAAACTTTGGGTTGGTTTTTGCAAGAATATATGCAGTTTTTTTTTACTTGAATACAATTGACTTTAGCCTTTATTTAATCCATAGTAAAATAATAAACACGAAAGTAACTCTGTGTGACTCTTAAGTTTTTTCACTTGAATCCTGAATGGAAAACGATGAAATGGCACACAGACCATGACCTGGTTTTTTAAAATTATATTTGTAAGGGAAAACAAACAGTAGTATATTAAAAATAGCTTAACGATGAACAATACATATACTACACTCTACTTTTTCTACAGGACATAGAATACCTTTTATCACGGAATTACGTCCCCGTGGGATACTTTCCGACACCCATGCTGGCGAAACCACAAGCAACAGCTAGTCAATACATTGTATTCTAAAATTCATTAAATTATGAAACCTTGAGAAAAGTATCGCAATCCTAGGACGAGTATATGAGTTAGTAGTCTTTGAGTTTTTGATTTAAAAGAGTGTCCGTGAAGTTTCTTGCCCGTTCTTCTCCATAGGTACCGGTAAGTTCGCTTTTGGGCAACTAGCTTCATCTTTCTGATTGACCGACCCCTTTTTTTTTTTTTTTTTTTGGGATGGGAAATCATCAAATGACTCCTCCCGCTCTGGGTGGAGCGGAAGGGAGTGTCAGACTCTTACTGACTAAAACCCACCCATGTTCCTTCCTTCGCCCTTTATGTTCCGGGGCAGCGGTAACCCTTTCGGACAATCCCGCTGCCCCGGCAGGCTTCGGCCCTGAGGGGCCCCTCGTTATGCTGACATCTCTTTGAGGCGCGCGTGGAACACTTACGCGCCGTCCGGCACGGGCCTGGTCCTGATCGGGCGGTGAGCTACCCATTGCTCTCCGCCCGCAGGCCCGCGCCTACGGTGGCCGGTAGTCGTCTCTCGACTCCCGACGCCCGGGGCGTCTCCCGCGGCGGCTTGGACGGGAGGCTCTCTCCCTCATCCGTCCCGCCACCTCCTTCGCTAGCATGACTGCTTCGCAGAAGGAGGCGACTGCCTCCCACTCCCTCTCGCTCCGGACCATGGCTTGCACCAGGTCCGGGCGCGAGAGGCCGCCGCCGCTGCCGATCGCCTCCACGAGGACACGGCGGTGCTCCGCCCAAGCGGGGCAGACCTCCACCGTGTGCTCCACCGTGTCCTCTGGGCGATCCTGGCAATGGTGACACCCGGGCGTTTCCTCCCGCCTGATCATGTGCAGGAACCTCCCGAAACTTCCGTGTCCGGTGAGGACCTGCGTCAGGCGGTAGGTGAGGGCGCCGTGGCGCCTCTCTAGCCACTCCTCAAAGAGGGGTCTTATCGCCGCTATCGCGGCGTGCCCTTGACCGACCCCTTGACAATTCAAAAGTGCCTGTAATTGGTTTATTTCAAACAAATGCTTTGAGTTTGAGTTTGATATCAAAATGAACCCACATAATTATGCATGTGTAAAATACGAGTACAAAAGTAAAATACAAAAAAAAAACTAAAATAAAACAGATAGCTTTGAAAGTCTGTCTCAGCACAAATATGAACGTAAACAAATAAAAAGTTGTTTTGAGCACATTTTTCTGATGATCGATTAAGCCCATGGGATGACGTAAGCGAGTGCCAAAACCGTTTATAATATTACAGTTAAAAGTCTAATGAATATTCAAATTATTCATTCGATTCAAAGCTAGTATAGGTACTAATATTAGCTTTGAATCTGATAAATAATCTATTTTGTATACAATATAAAATAACGGTACAATACTCCTGACTGATTTCGGTCACGTTGGCCAATCTCAACGGAGATTCGGCAGGTACGCAGGAGACATTATAGTGCACAAGTGTGTGCATAAACACAGGTGTACTCTCTGTTCCTTTACTCACATAGTCCGATGGGACGGCAATCCGACACGACCGGGGAGAGATCAGGCGAGCTTGCTGCTTTCCGAGGCACGGGGGGGGTATTACACCGCCAACTTCCAAACTACGAACTTTTTTTTTTCTTTTATAAAAAAACGTTGCCCTACACTAGGAATTACTCCTGTATCGTGGGTGCATTTACAAACATTTAAACTCACATACACAAACAGCCAGACCTGGAACAACTACCTGTAGGCAATACAAATATTTGTTCCATGCGGGAACCGAACCCGCGACACGCAGCGCAGGAGTCGATCTCTCAGCAACTGCGCCAACCGTGTCGCCAAACTGTTACTAAGAAATTCCTAATAAAAAACCCAATAAAACTTTATCTGACCTGGGAATCGAACCCAGGACCCCACGAGACCGTCGAGGCACTTAAACGGTACAATATAAATTACTTAACGATTGTTCAACACACAAATAAAGTTAAACCTTTTTCGCAATCGTGAATGATATTCGCTTCGAGTTGCAGATGACACTTTGACATTTACTCCAAACATGCGTGCGCCGCCATTAAAGCTGCAATAACGGCACTCATTGCATTGTAAGTGCAGACTCTCGAGACACGAATTCATCGGGAATGTATCAACACGCATATATTGCTTACTCACACTTGTCAGCGGTGTTGTGTCCCATGGTTTATTTATGCAAGCCTCGAGTACGTGGATGGAAATGTATTCCATACATTCGTTGTTCTCAGCCTGGTCCGGGGAGAGTAGTTAGCCGAATTGTGTTTCAATTTGCTCGTGGTGTCATGATTGTAAAACATTTTCGTGCATGTCTGTACGTTGCACGGTTGATGGAGATGATTATTGAGTACAATATGTCGACATTAGTACTGTAATAGAACTGTGTAAAATCGCAATGTTAGCAACAAGCTTTCATTGTTGCTACACACTCGTAGGTTGCCTATAAAAAATGACGGATGGCGATATAATTCCACATAATATTGTGCAAAATCATGCCACAAATGAGGATGTTCTTAATTAAATTGTGCAAAAAATGTGCAAATAAAATAATTAAAAATAGTGATAATTAACGATACAACATTTGCTATTCTTGTAAACAAAGGGCAGGAAACCTGCTTGAAAATTTTGCTCGGTATGTTTCGCGTCCATCTACGGAGCACATTCGTGGAAAATGCCAGCGGCTACCGGAGTGAGACTTGAGGGAGGTGGCGGAATACGAAGCCGAGAGGTGATGGGAACTAAAAGGTTTTAAAAGAATTATCACAAAAACAAAATGTTGCAATAAAATAAATGTCTAGTTCATAGTACAAAGTAAAAATTAAAATTGAAACATTTAAATAGTAAATAATTGTGTAGTCAAATGTTAAAGGAAGCAATTAGGCCACTTTAGATTTCCCAAGTAAGGCTCTTTGTACACGGAACGGTTTCTTTACGGTACGGCGTGTAAACCGCGCCGTATAAAAAAGGTGTCCGTCAACAAGGTTCTATAGTGATCCATACAACATTGAGGATCGTACCCACACACGGCGAATAACCCGTACTTTTTCACGGCAAGAAAAACATGTGTGTACGATGGGCCTTACAAAGCGACAAAACAGACTTATGAAGTTTATGTTTCAGTAAAAATTATTCAACCTCAGGAGGCGTCGTATTGTATAAATACCATAAAGCTTAGGCTTTATATATTTTCCTCTATTTTCCATGTCAACAGATAACCAACAAGTTCTGAATATTCGGTATTTTGATACAAGCCTCGTGGACATAGGGTGAGTTTCTGATCACAATCAGGCAATTATCGAATCGAATTTTAAAAGTGGACTCGCATGTCAAAAGGTGATAATCAGCGAGTCCCATGTGACAAAATCGCAGGCGAGTAAGTATATCACATGAGACTCGCCACAATAATCTAAAATAAACACTTTAATGAGTGCGATAATCGCCTACCAGACTCGCATGGACATTCTCACCTCTCGACGGACGCGAAACTCTCCTCGTGTAAATGGGTATAACTTCGCGAGTCATATAAAAGGTTAACGAGTGATAAGTTCGGGACTTTGTACCTCTACACAGATATACATTCACACGACGAAGCTCCTCTATAACCGTAAATTAACCAAGATAAACCTTAATCAAACATCCCTTGTGTTCGATTCCTAGCATTTATTGCCCAACAATAGTTCTGATTTACGATTTAGGATTGCACGCCACCGCGCCGGGATTGTTCGTGTTATTTATACGATTGTAAAATGAACTAAGATACACTGTGATATTAACTACCTGTCGCCAGCGGGATATTCTACATTCATTTTAAAATATTCTGTCTTTCAACCAATTTTAACGACGATACTTCAGGATTATTGAAAACGTTAATGCAAAACTAAGCAATAGGAAAAGCTTTAGTAGCTCATAACATGATTTTGTGGGGTCATCATCTCTTGAATGGATTTTATAAGCCATTTCAATAAACATAATATGCGATGCTTTAATAGGAAAGAATTTATTCGACATAAAAGTTATTATTTGAAAACAGCTTTTCATACATTTAATAAAATATTCATTTCCAAGGTTGAAAGATCTTTAAGAAGGTCTTAACGTGGGTAGGAGATGTTCAAAGAATAGTTGTTATATTTGTGAAATAAAATAACTACGTATTTTTTATTCTAGGTCTAACAGAACACCAGCATAATATAGGTATATATGTAGTTCCTTTTATTAAGCATTTTGAAATGACACCCTAAAGTAGAGTTTGAAATATTGCGAGTGAGTTATCTACATCATTGATGCAATGGGAAAAAGCAGTTTTAATTAAACGATTGCCTATTAATTATTGCTAAAATTCAACGTCATTCAAATGTGTTCCAGATACGTACATATTTTTAAAACCATTACCATTTGGATATATTGTCGTGTAGCGACAAGTAACTAACTTTAAATTAAGAAATTAAAGAACGGGAGGTAAAAATCAATTAAAGTTTTATTGATAAGTTATATAAAACATGGAGATGGACTGGTCAGTGGTGTGTAGTGTGTGGGTGAGGAAGGTTGCAGATGGAGCTAAAAAAGTAGACCGACGCGAGGCTGGTGCCGGTGACAGACGCAGGTGCAGGTGCAGGTGAGGTCAGGAGCTGGTGCGTGTGCGGCACGGAGGATACCCGTAGGGGGCCCACGCGGCAGGAGTAGGACGCAGCACGGCAGCAGGAGAGAGCAGGCACGGCGGGGACGCAGTCAGCCCGCTAGGTGAGGTGGCCCTCAGATGAGGCGCGACCCAGTATATCCAGGAGGGACTTCGTAGGCGGCCCTCGGATGAGGCGCAGCCGAATAGGTACAGGAGGTTCAGGAGGTTCAGTGCTTCCGAGTCCTCCGGAGGACGGAGGTGTAGCGAAAGTCCGTCAGGTACCGGAGCCTTTTAAGGGAGGCACGCTGAGTGTTCCCGGGGTAGGTGGGTCTGGAGTATCAGGTCTATTTATTGTGTTCGCTTTAGAGGCGAAACTCGAACTGATCCTTGCATTGCTTGGATTTATAATGTGAAGTCGTAGAATAGTACCATGTAGAAAATATGAATTTGAAATAAGCTGATGGCTAGTATTAGTTTTGTAGAAGTATGAATGTATTTTCAGCTAAAAGTTACAAGCTGATAAGAATTTAAAAGCAAACTTGTCATGGCGACGTATTAAACGTCGTTGTCAGAACTGTCATAATAAAATATATATTAATAAAATACAATTAAATCTATAATTATTTCGTATTAAAAGTATAGTGTTTATAGGAAAAATGATATCAATCAATGTGGGCGAAATTCCCAGCCATGTCATTAAATCGTCGTAGTCCTATGTTAAAGTTGATGGCTGTATCTGTGTACTGATTGTGGATTAAACGTGACCTAGTGTCGTGAGGAATAGTCAGATCAGCGCCTAACGGTAACGGAATGCTTGTCTGACCTGGAGGAATGAATGAAGATAACTGTGAGTATGTACGTTATGTTACAATAGAACGATCAGCCTATAATGTTCCCGCTGCTGGGACTCAGGTGGATGTCACATGTCTTCGAATTTTTGGTTCTAGGACATGCCGATTTCCTTACGATGTTTTCTTTCACCGTTTAGCGATACAAATTATGTTTTATGAATATTATAAGTAGTAACACAAAAACCTTATAGTTTTACAAATTGTCGTCATTAAATTGATAGGAAGTTAACGATACGGTACGTTTGACGTAATCATGACCATATTACTATAAAAAATAACTTGTATGTAATTCGGTCAACTGAAGTTATCGAAAAGTTTTGAGTCGGGTGGCGGATTCGGCTAAATATCATTATTTTGCACTGCTATCTGAGCTCTGCAATCCAATTACACGGCAATCGCGACGCTAGACCGCTCTGACTTTCGGGCTTCTGAGCACACGCATAAGGACTGTCAAAGGTATTTACAAAGGTGCTCATCCTCCAGAGCTTTCCATATCTTCCTATAGCAATTCTTGTGTTCCTATTAAAGTACAAACCATTTAAATAAATTCTCATAATATAGTGACGATGTCTAGGGTATATTTTTAGTTAAACCAGTCAAAACAAAAACGTGCCTGTCGATACTAAAATAGATATATACGTAAGAATGTTCTCAACATTCTCACATAAAACATCTGGATTTTATATTGGCGTCACCAAAAAATCTATACACCTCGTACATACTACATAAATACATAAAAATAAATAAAATTGAAGTGTCTGTTTGTAATGTCAAAATAATAGCTTTTTACTAAATTCGTATAAAAATATACAAGGTATACTTATAACAAAAAAACTATTTTAAAATTTTTGTCTGTCTGACTGTCAGTTTGTTCTGGCTAATCTCCGAAACGGCTGTACCCATTTTGACAGGACTTTCACTGGCTAGCTGATGTTATAGAGAGTAACTGAGGTTACTTTTATTTTAGAAAAAGAATTAGGGTGACACCCAAAAAAATTAAAACCCATGAAAACCACATCCACGTGGGCGAAGCCGCGTGCAGAAGCTAGTAGTATTATATAATATAGTATATAATAGAAAACTTATAAAATATAGTTTTTTTTTTCATTACTTCCATGAAACTCAATCTACGTACAAAAGGATTCATTTTTGTGGAACATGTCGTGCGTATTCAGTCGCCCTGGTTTGAAAGGATAGTTGCGGCAGTTGTAATAAAAATTTAATTAAATATAGCCACAACGGCGACTCCAAACTCGATTTAAAACTTCGGTCAAAAGCTTTTTATAGAATTTGTATGTCGCTACAAAAAATATGACGAAACACAGTTAGTACAACTAGTTGCAGTTAGTTTTATTAATTCAGCTTCAAAATTCAATGGTTTTGTTACAGCTTTAAAACTAAATCCTTTTTTGATATATACGCGGGACTCCTAAGGGGTAATGCCATCGATCCAAATGAATGTAAGTATAGCATAATGCAGCATAATTAGCCTATAATGTTGTCACCGCCTGAAACATAGGCCTGGGGGTCTACTCCGAAGTGGTATCGGCCGAATGTTCGGCCGTTTCCTGCTACGAAGTTACTATTTGTTTCGGTCGGTCCCGATCCTACACTCCTACACTCTTTCGAATATTGACTATGGTCCCGAGCCAACTGAGCTGATCCGAACATTTTTCGCATTTTTCAATAATATTCGGTTCGGCCATGTGTCGGTCCGATCCGATCATTCGCACTTTGCACTTCGTAGTAGACCCCCTGTTCTCGATGAGAGGGAGTGGCCCGTAAATCACCACGCGGGCCCAGTGCGGGTTGGTAGATGTCAGATGTTTTCGAATTTTTGGTTCTAGGACATGCCAGTTTCCTCACCATATTTTCCTTCACCATTTTAAGAGCAGTGGTGATGAAATAATTTATACAAAGTAAAGCGCCTGTCTGGTTTTGAACCTACAACTCGTAATGTATGTATTTTCAGTCGGTATCCTAGTAACGAGGTTCACGACCAGGGACTTAAATAAAAGTAACCCTTCTAGTTACCTTACCCCCAGCTTGAGTGAGCTCCACGTAGTTATGGCAAATAACTACGTGGAATAAAATAACAGTAACTGAACTTTGTCCGGAAATAGACCGTTAATAACAACGGGTAAGAGAGGTACTACCGATACCCTAATAATCACACAAAAGCCCGTTTCGTCCAAGCCCTAAGTCTCAACTAATTACATTTTGCGCTTATAAGTAAGAAATATTTATCGATACCCTTGTTAAAATAAAACATTTACCTGAATTATATATAGGATACAAACATTTTAGCCCTTTTCGGAAACACTAATGTTCGGGTTCTAAGTTGGTATGCGTTTACAGGTTACCTACATGTCGTGACGCTGTACTTGGCATTTGCACCAGTTACCAGCCAACCGGAGCGTGTTTAAGCTGACATTCGTGCTCTTTATCTTCCCCGACACATTATAACCGAAACTTTGCATTGTTAGAATAATGGGCGCCGCTGCTGCTACGGCGTAGCCGCGGCTACACCTGCTACGCTGTCGTAGCTGATAAACGATGCGCTACGCGTCGCATCACATTTATGGACTTTGTACTTTGTTGTGCACTGAAATCTACTAGGTCACATGCTTAAACTGTGAGAGGGAGAACTAACCACTAAAGGCCTTTGTACACAATGCTAGTAACTACATATATTGCTCATTGAAATTGTTTCCTGTGTCCTACTTCCTACTTTGCTGTGCCTGACAGGGTCCATAATTATTATTATTATTATGTTTTAACATATCTCGGGACCATGGGGTCCCGGTCCTTTGGAAGGCGTACGAGGGGCCGAAGCCAACTCGTAGAGGCCCCTTAGGAAATTTTATTGAAATGCGGCACCAACTGACGATTATCCCTGTATGCACTATGTAAGTGCACCCAAGGATAACCCCCGGTTAGTGTAGGACTATTGCAGGATATGGAAAAATACAAATTTGGACTATGGGTTTGGGTGGCTTAAGTGGACTGGTTATAATAACTATGGAAGAAATATGGCCCCGGCCTGATCAATGTTTTATATATATTATATACACGGATAAAATGGCAGGGGGTGACTTGCACACTCAATAATGGGTCCCTGGAAACTGTCACTAGCACATAGTGACGTAGCAACAAGGGGGCAACATGTCCTGAGGTGCTTATGAGGAGTGGAGAGGTATTCCACGGCTTTCAGAACAATCCCAGAGCCCGGAAGATGGTCAAGATCCCTACGAGCACTTACTGGAATACTTCCTTCCCCCGAGCACGTTTACTCTTGCGAGTCTCCACTCAAGCCGGCCCGTAAAGGCAAGAATGAGGTGGGAGCTCCGTTCCTCGTCATTGTTCACTCCAGCCGGCAAATAAAGGCAAGCCAGAGGTGAGGAACAAGATTTCTCCCGGGAGATAGGGTCCGTGGGTTCGCTACTGCCCAACAGCTCGCCACATGCGGCCCTGCGGGTTTTTGTATATTTCTTGGTCTGGCTCCTCATCCTAGACCTGTTTCGGCAAAGTAAACTCTCCCGGCACAGGCCCAGAGTTTGGAGCGCGCAAGCCCCACCACGACATCAACGTAGAGATACGGCGGTGGGGTTATTATTATTATTTATTTATCAGACATCAGAGAAAATGAGAAAGAGAGTGAGGAGAGAGAATGATTTCATTATAAGTATTATAAATTAAAAACTAAGTACACATTGTGGAACGTAATAATTGAGTATTGAGCATATTTTAAAATTGCGTGGTAAAAGCGTGGGCAATTCGCGTGGGTAACAGTACAGATTACTGGACCCACGTACTTTTTTATACACGACATTTTTTTATAACTTGTGTTTATTAAAAGGAGTAAAATTACAAATGTATACGTACCAACGACTCTCATGTTGGCGCTCTTGTAGACGGTGTGGAAGAAAGGCGCGTCGGCGGACACCTCGCAGCGGTAGCGGCCGCTGAGCCCGCGCGACACTCCCCGCAGCACCACCTGCTGCGCGCCAGAACGTGACACCTGCACATCAGTAAAGGATAATATACTTTATAACAATCATAAATTAATTCATTAATTTACTGACATCTATTTATTAAAAATCTTAAATTCATTAATCTTTCACTGACAGACACGCACAGCCTAAACCGCTGGGTTTTGAAGCATGAAATTTTACACGATTCCCTAAGACTCTGAATCTTATGAATTTTAAAAGTTCTTCCTTAGTGATCTAGTGATCAAGGATTCTTGGAATTCATCCCTTAAAGGATTGAAGGTATGCGCGTTCGTAATTTTTGCCGATATATATATATCCCTCGTAAAACGACTGACAAAGATTCATGAATGACAGCCGGAACCAACGGATTAACGTGCTTTCCGAGGCACGCGAGGGTTTTGGTATGTTAAGATGGTCACCCAACCACGGACCAACCGCGATAAGCGTTGCTTAACCTGATCGATCGATCCGTGCGGCTGTTATTACGTGGCCACAAGCTCCTCTAAATAATACATTCGTTAGTGTTTTACTAAAAATACACGGAAAATACTAACGCCAATCATTTACTTACAAGGTCGGCAACCCCGCAATAGATAATAATTTATTCATCTATTAATTAATACTCATTCAGGTACCTAAATATTTCCACTTATGAATATTTATTTTTGTAAAAGGTATAAATAGTACTTCAGTATAATTAGAATGATTTTATTTGTAGCGCATGTCTTTTTGAACATAATAAAATAACAAACGTCATACACCATCTAAGAATTTTCTCAAACTGTAATCTTATTATTTTCTTTTAGAATCATTTACAACAAATATAATATGTTTCACCAAAATTGACCGTCAACCTTGAACCGAAATGTTAGCTAAAATCTGTATTCACCCTTTTTGAACGAAACACTAAAATATGGTAAAATGAAGGTGAGCGCTCTCTGATACGAATATGATGTTTTCAAATAAGCTCACGATAAGGATACCGTGTCGCAGAAAATGTTTTATAAACCTGTGATATATTACTTCCCTACAAAGTTTCAGGAGTTCGATTTCCTTATTTCAGAAAACTTTTAAACACGCACAAACTCTTTGGTAGAATCATATTAGTCTCTCCTGTTCACAAAATACATTGACAAACTTGTAAATAATGTAATAAAGAGTAAACAAAGGACATGCAAGAACAAACATTAATATGTAAGCAGGTGCGGTTATGCTGAAGCTATCTTTTATGACAAGGATTATAGAGACCGTATAATATTTTATGTGTAGAACCAGTGGTAGCAAAATACTCTCTAACACGTTCGAAATATGGTCCTTCTCTGAACAGGATCGGTTCGTATAGTAAAATTTAGCCGAAGCAATGTATCATTGATTTCAGGTGGTGGTCGCTGGAATGTGCTCATGCGTAATTTATACGTGAATCAGCGAGTAATCCCATTACAAGGAGCCGTGTGCACTTTACCGTACGCAGCTGCTAGCGACTCAAATAGAGCTAAAAGCTTCGATCTATCTTTCGGAAAGTCAGTCCACTTTGAGAAACCGCCGAACTAAATCATGCCCGTCCCGCGCTTAGAGAAGTCTGACCCGATTTTGAAGGGCTGCGTGGCGTTTTGAAGCGTGAGTGTTGCGACGTACGCCCGATGACGCCTCGATGCAAACTTTGACTATACGTTATTCTCCGAAAGGGTTTTTAATGTATTATTTTGGCACAATGTTATAGTTCGGATATGGCGGCGTGCCAGCCGCTAAAGGTTTAACGTGGCGGCCGCTCGACGAGATTCTTAAGTGATTTTTTCAACCCTCTTTACGGAGCAGTTTAACGAACTAGCAAGATGTCGCAGAGCCATTGACCCATATATAATCACTGTTATGACGTTGTTTATAGTTTCGCCGTAAGTAAGCCATTTGCGTAAGTAATGGCGTCTCCTTTTACTCTTATATTAACATAGTCAAGCAAGTTAAAGGTAATTTTGCAGTTTCATATTGAATCTTTTAATGAGTTTTATGGCCTTTTGGTGAACATTTTACTCGGTAGTACTAATATTAAAAATAAGCTTCTGTAAAATGTTCGAATCTGCGTATTTATCATGATACAGAGAACTGCCTTTAATCTTGCTCTCACAATCTTCTCTTTGTTCGATTTGGTAATCCGTTTGAGCTGTAATTTGACTTGATCCAGGCAATGTGATTGATTAATTAAATTCAATTTGCATCAGTTCGACTCCGGGATATTGGGAATAAAGGCGGGTTTCCTATTGGACTGCCATAGTGAGTAAGTAGCGCGATTATGCCGCTTGATTCGTTGTCTGTCGCTCGCATTATTTGTTTTTTTTTTATTATCCAGTCTAATACACAATAAGGATTTAGTTACGCCATTGGTTATACATAAGACAGATACATAAACATAAGAGCAGTGGTGGCCCAGTGGTATCGGCCGCGACTTACGAGTTGTAGGTCGTAAGTTCGAACCCAAACAGGCGCTTTACTTTGTGTATAATAATTTTATTTCATCACCACTGCTCTCAAAACGGTGAAGGAAAATATCGGGAGGAAACCGACATGTCCTAGAAGCAAAAATTCGAAGACATGTGACATCTACCAACCCGCACTAGGCCCGCGTGGCGCGATTACGGCCTGCTCCCTCTCACCGAGAGGAGGCCTGTGTCCCAGCAGTGGGAACATTATAGGCTGATTATGTACTGGCTATACGGAAATAGACTTAGCAACGCTTAATCATATTGCTTATTCACTAACAGGAAACCATTCTATATATAATAAGCCCATGTTGGGATGAGGTAATATTATGCTGGTAAAAAAGGAGGTACACTTACATCAACACTGATTCCTGTTTGTGAGAAGACCCTCGTATTGGGCAGCTCCTTGGGCACGAAGCGGAAGAACTCCTGGGCACCGTGGTACCACTTGACGGTATACAGCGTCTCGCCCACGTCGAGGGCCCACCGACAGCCCAGGGTCGCACTGGAGCCGACGCCCACCGCCTCGGGCACGCTCAGCTGGATGTCGCGGAGACCTAACACGCCTGTTTACCGAAATATCATCTTAGAAGGAAATGTCGTTGAATATTTTTCATTGGAATGTGTTCAGTGCCCGGCCGTAAATATGGCTTTAGAAAAAGTTAGGCTTTGTAGAGTGTCGTTTTTGACAATCAAATCTATGTGACTCTCTATCTAGAGTCGATTCGATATGTCATGTTTACGGCTAGGAACTGTAGGTTTGTTTACATCTATACTAGCAATAAGAATCGATGATCTAACTTGTTTTCGAACAGCAAAAGTTACCAAAACAATTTCAAGTTAAAGCATTTATGTCAATTAGACTACGCAGGTACTTTTGAATTGTCAAGAAGTCGGACAGTTTGAAAGTTTGGTTCCCGTCCCAAACTGTAGTTTCCTATGAATTCGCAAGCATACCAAAATTCCTACAGTAAGGTGAGAGTTTCTAGAGCGCAGATTCCTAAAATTCGATCTAATCCGACGAACTTAATTGAATGTGTCCAAATATTAGCGTAGGCAATAGGTACACGAGGCCTACAAATGTATTTCCGAACTAGTAGATAACAATAATGCAATTAGTACGATTAGGATTGGGATGCCGAACAATGTGATAACAATTAATATGCTATTGTAATTCAAATGATATTTTGTTGGTACAGTCATTCAATGGTTTAATCTATGGCACACAATTTATAAATTAAACTTTATGTCGATGTGTTATGAGAACATTAAGTTTTGTTTACTTTTAGGGACATGAAACATAAACCATTTGACGATGAAGATGTATGTCGAAATATACGTATATGTATATATGGCACGACATTCACTGCAAATCTCTTTTACAGAAGGTTTGCTCAAGCCTTTTTTTCCTGAAAGTGCATACACGACATAACGGATAAAGAA
Organism: Apamea monoglypha; assembly: GCA_911387795.2. Classification (NCBI taxonomy): domain Eukaryota; kingdom Metazoa; phylum Arthropoda; class Insecta; order Lepidoptera; family Noctuidae; genus Apamea; species Apamea monoglypha. The sequence continues at coordinate 12,797,624 of OU426918.1, forward strand.
AATATCGTGAGGAAACCGCCATGTCTTAGAATCAAAAATTCGAAGGTATGTGACATCTACCAACCCGCAATAGGCCCTCGTGGTAGATTATAGCCACTCCCTTTTGAAGAGAGGTGTCCCAGCAGTGGCAACATTATAGGCTGATTATGTTATCCGTGACATGGTAGCAACAGCCAGTTTATTCTCATCTCAGTTTCACCCCAGAATATTTGACTTCTAAATTCTGTGACGCCGATTTAGCACGAAGTTCTCCCCCCATGAAGCAATGTAATACCTACACACAGGTACGCCACTCAAGTCTCGATAAATACTATCTAAACGAGCGTGTCATGCATCGCACCTCTATTTTTACCTTCAAGCTTATAGAGGTCGCAGTTTAACGATCAAAGCCACCGCAGTTTGACGTAGGATAACGATCACACGTGTATTTCAAGTAGCTGTAATATAGTGCGGTATCAGCTGTGATTACTACCCCGGATCGCTTCCTGTGGATGTTGTAAGTGGCTCGAGGGTTATATCGAGAGACCGGTCAACTGTATCTACTTTTGGAGTATTTAGTAGTACTTTGCTCTTCTATTTAGAGCTGGATCACACGTGTATTTCGAGTAGTTGTAATACAGGGTGGAATCGACGCGCAAACTGTAACTATGAATTCAGCATATGATTCTAGATTGCACCTAACGTAGAAATGTTTAATCGATTATTTTAAAAGAAAAAGCTTTTTCATAGAAGAGTGACATACATTTTGACCCACGTAGTCAAAATGTATGGAACAGCTTTTTTTTAATAACCTCTGATAGATTTCAGAATTTTTGAAGTTCAGAATCACGTAGGTACTGAATCCATGGTAACAGGTTGCGCGTCGATGTCCCTGGCACTCTGTATAGTGCGGTGTTAGCTATAAATACTAGCCCGGATCGCTTCGCGTGGATGATGTAAGTAGCTGGAGGGTTATATCCAGAGAATGGTCAGCTGTGTCGTACTTGTGGATTTTATTAGAACATCACACGTTGGTTATCTATTCAAAACTGCTAAAATACATATTTCCACCATCTGTAAACTTCCAGTGGGTGTGTGTGATTTGATAATAAACAGTGACCGTCTGCATATTTCGTTGTGAAGTTTGCATCCACATTCTCCGTTGAGATATTCGAGAGATCGACCAAGTGCCATCTGTTTTTGGAAGATATCTATACATTTTCGTTGGACTACAGCCTCATGGGACGTGCAATGCAATTACATAACTGTACATTGTTATTCTCTACACAATTACAATTATACAATATAACAGTTTTTGTATGATGATCTATAATAATTATTGTTTGCTCGTCTCATAATAAAACAACGGCTCAAAGCAATTCTGAACTAACAGAGGGTCCTAAATGACTTAAAATAACATTTTGCTAACTGTACACACTCGTATTTTACAAAAGTAAACTAATTTCAAGAAGTACGTGGAAAACACAGAGGCGCTGAGAAAAAGGCTTGAAGCTAGCCTTATTTCACCCTTCTCGGCGTCATTAATTGCAGCACGAAAGGAACCATTTATTTGTGAAACGTGCACCTTAAAGCAATTTTATTTCCACGGTCCCTATTTCTTATAAGTAGGAGAGTTTGCGGTCGATCCGTTAGCGGTTCGCTGAGCAGAATTTCAGCTCGACGTAAGTAATCAAATCTTGGCCTTCAGCTATACTAAAGGTGGTCGGAATACATAAATCAAGTGAACGCTACGTGATCGAATTCAAGATCAAGCGAATACACAATTCCCGTCGACATGAACTCATTACAATGTAGCCAAATTCAATTTACGGTACCAGCCACATCATAATATTTCATCTCGGTGCGAGTTTAATATTTATTTGAAATGAGTTTATTTCAACGTTGCCCTCTGTTTAAATAAGAATAAAATGTGTATTTAGGTGTTTGGTTGCCGTGCGTTTTAGCGGTAAACAAGGGCTTAATTTTCGATTTACTGGAGTGTGTTAAACTGTACTTGTTCGTTAGCGAATCTAAAATAAGTATTTGCACGAGTGTGGAGCGCTGTGAACACTTATAATATTTTTACACAACGTATGAAATAAACACTCGTAATTTTAATAAATGCGCTAATTTAGTCAAACATTGGATTTTTGTTATTTTATTAACATGAAATAGTATTTATTTGATTAAGATAACGAGCTATTTCTTTGCTATTTACTCTATGACGTATTGCATACTGAACATACAGACGATTTTATCCGTGATAACAAGTAAAGTACCTCTTGTTTCTGTAATACTCTCCGTCCCCCACAACTACGTGACAGCTAATCGGGAGCCCTTTGTTACAGCTTTAATTAAAACGGACGGATTGATTTCAATTCTGCACATTTTAGTGAAATTATTCTCATATGATGTTTTCATAGAATTCATAGAATTGGAATGTACAAACATATAATATAACATACAGCAAAACTAAAACAATAGCGCAGCTCCCTGTTAAGTTTATCAAAACATATTGTTTACATTTTCTCTTTATTTTCGTTTTATGAAAACGCTTGCCCTGTTTTCTTTACAATTGCTATGAATAAACAAATTCATTGTCATGATAATAAAGTGTTGGCGGTGAAGTTATAAACTTCTTATTCCAACCCTATCTACATAAATTTAATCCAAAAAAATAGGTTTATGGGGCGGAACTTCCCGTCTCATCAACAATGCCCATGTCGTAATCTGGTTACTTAATTTCCAAATACATTTCTCTTAGTTGGCCATAAATGTCAAGGAGGTGAATAATTCAGTAAAACTTTTGCTAAGTTAGATACGTTAGTGACGCATGGAAACGCTAGTGTCGTGCGCCGGACCCGCTCGCCTCACTATGAACATAATAAATGAATGCTGCATGTTCCAAACCAATAATTTTACCCAACTTCTAAGCCGAGAGAGATTGGCACTTTCCAGAATTTTCGAGGATCGCCCGGTCTACGGAGGATCCCGATAATCAGCTTTACTTAAGGGATTGGATTTCAAACTCGATTGTATCCGGAGTGATTTTAATAATTCATCATTTTGTACAGTTATTCCATGTTAGGAGATGAAAGATTTTATTGAATACATATACTTACTTTGATGAATACGGAATTCCTGCAGCTATTGAATAATTTACATACTTCATATTTTACATATCTCACGCGTATCTCCCGAATAGCGGGAGTAAAACTGCTGCTTTAATTAAATGGTTATCTCAGTAAAGAATAAAGGAAGAATAAAATAATACAAGAGAAAAAAGTATCGGCAATAGCAATAATATTTACGACAAGGAAATTCATAAGTCCAAAGAATGGCTTGAGTAATAAAAACGGCGCTAAAAGAAAAGTGGGTACTGCCAAGGTCAGCGATCACCGTGACAACGGCTTATTGAGGGATAATAGTGAGATTCTGTCATAACGTTTTTTTATAACTGAATAAATAAATAATAGCTATACTTATAAAGTTAATTTTGATCGTTCCACGTTTCCTACTACCCGAGTTTCTTATAGGAATGTAAGAAAATGCAGATAGAGTTAAAGTATCTGATGAAAGTGTAGATAACCTTGTTCAGGTTAATTTCTTACGCAATCACTCACTAAAGAGAATCAGTAGGTAGTATTATCTGCATTTCGGACGTTTCAATCTGATATTTTACCACTAATTCTTTGAATAGCACTATTAACTCATTGACGAAAATTGAGGTTATACAATTAACTTTCTTATTGACATTCTAGTGTTGTACGTTATTTTTAGCTACCAGCCTTTTCCCAAAGTTTTCGCAGTAACTAAGCCAGGGCACCCGACCCAATGGGTTAGGTTAGGTTAGAACTGTGAATAACAGCGCGCGAGCCGAGCGTGCGAAATGAGCGGTGCTGCGGCAGCGGCCAGTGAGCGTTACATCCAAGTTAGGCTATTTAGTTAGAACTATTTGAGGCTCACAAAAAGGGAGTCATATCTATACTAAGCTGAAGAATTTGTTTTTAGGGTTTCGTACGTCCAAATGAAAAAACGGAACCCTTATAAGATCACTCCTGTGTATCCGTCTTACACAGCCATCTAATGGTCCGATTGAGTTGAATTTTGGTACACATATACAATAGGCTTAAAGCGATGACCGGAAGCGTAGAGTGGGGCGCCCCTGCTAGATGGACCGAAGAAGCTTGCTAGGACTAACTGGATGCGGATTGTGGAGGACAGGGTGTTGTGGTACAGTCTGGGAGAGACATATGAATAGCCGTGGATTGCGATAGACTCAGTTGATAGATGAGTTTGAACCTACTCAGGAATTAGCTTGTACAGCCAACAAGACATCTATCTCCTCATTTCAATAATCTGTTTTGTGTAAATAGATATCATTGATGGATTTTATAGCATAGATTGAAACTCAACGTAATGTGCAACGAGTACAAAGTAGACAGAGCACCAATGCAACGAGTGTCGCAAGTACGTGATCTAGGCGTGTATCTCACTCCAGACCTTAGTTTTCGCGTACACATCGTTAAGATATGCAAGAAGGCGTACAGAAACCTAGGTTTCGTATTGAGGCAGTCACAGGGGCTTACGAACATTACCACGCTCAAGGTGTTGTATGACGCACTAGTTAGAAGCCATCTTGAACATAGTGCGGTCATTTGGGCACCACATGATGCCAAATACAGTGTCATGTTGGATCGGGTACAGAACAAGTTTACAAGGCACTTGTATTTTAAATTGTATGGGGTGTATACGTTCTACCCGTTGATGTAACCCACACTATTAAATTTGTACTGGGTATGGTGGGGTATAATGAGCTCAGGGTTCGCCAGGAGTTCAGTCTTGCTGCGTATTTAGTGAAGCTACTGCGTGGCGTAGCGCATAACCCCGGAAGTGCTGCGTCAACTGGAACTTAGAGTACAAGTGTGAACGGACAGGTACGTGTGGAGGCGGCAACGCCCGCAACTGCTAAACGTGCCTGTGGCCAGAACCAATCTACTGGCGAAAGCACCCCTCACCCGAACAATCCGTGTGGTGAACGAAGTCCATGAGAGACTGGATATTTTTTCGTGCTCTTTGAGTGAATTCGCAAGAGTTTTATTAAATATAGTTAGATATGTAAGGTAAAAAGTTATAATATTTGTTGTTAGGTATGTAAGGTTAAATAAGTTAATTTTAAGTTGATAACTACCCTGTCGCATTATGTTAAGGCCTGTGATGATAGTGTAAGGTTGATAAATAAATAAATAAAAGGCTAGTTACATTGTTTAGCATTTTAAAGGTCTCCAATCAATAAGGTTTTCAATTTTAACTAACCACCAACATTTCCACCAAAAGATATCTCAAAATTAACCGAGTAGTTACCAACTTACTCAGTCCCACACAAAACTGACGTCATAAGCTAAGTATTTAATCTTATTATCCGATTCATATTACATTTCATATCTAGTGACGGGAGGCGCTATCCACGTAGTCAGTGCAATACACGCGTTTAGAATTCATTATTAAATGTTCGCTCTCCTCGCGATATTATCTGTAAGTGCGAGAAGCTGGTGACTGACATGGATTTAAATACAGACATGTAAACATGTTCAAGTGTTTGCAAGATTATACTCGTGTAAACGTTCGGTTTTGTTTCAAGTCTCTCTGTTTTAATTATGTAGAATATAAAAGTGTATGTAGGTGTTACATTTGCGGGTTTTGTGGGTGATTAGGTCGGTTCTGTTACCGATAGCGATGACCCAGATTAACAGTTTTCTGAAAGCCTTTATACTTAAACCTACCTAATTCTTTCACTTCTTGCATATCTACGTGAACCACGTGCGTGAATCCGGTCGCGAATAAATACTTATAACCTTACTAAGGGCTACGTGTCAATGCATGTATAGTGTTAACACGTATAATGTATAATGTAAACAGTTGGTACTCACTTCCTCCCAGCCACAATATGATGGTGGTGAGCTGTGTGGCCATGTTGCAGCGAGCGACGCGCCCACACGTCATGTCACCACCGCCTCCAGACGGCTCTTACGCGCCTTCCTTATATTTTCCTTCATTTTTAAACAGACTGTCCAAATATTGTACTCTTCTTGCCACAGCTAAATTGAGTTAACTACGTAACGTGGTAGCCGTTTTCTAAGGTAGAGTTCATCCTTTCATCCTTTCAAGTGACCATTAAATATTCTGAAACAAAACAAAAATTTATATGAAATTCTTGCAACCAAAGTGTGCAATAAAATTCAAAGTAACCAATTATAATGGTAAAGACGGTTTTGTTCACAATAAAGTTTCAGAATTGGCCAATTCATTACTCGAGGTGACCATATTTTCCCATTATCTACAATATATTTTCTTTCGAACCAAAACGACAGACAGAACTACAAATCAAACGGCATGTTCGTAACAAAGTTTTGCAGTTGCAGCGCTACGGAATCGGCATTCCTACAGGCGTTATTATGTACGTCTATATACAGATATACTTATATATTTCTTTGAGAACACACGAACAAAGTACCGTTCAATAGTAATAAAACAGGGCGATAGCAGAAAGATCTTTTCATTAAACGTATCGTAGACGTCAGTGATTTATCGCCTCGCGAGACACTCCATTCACGGTATGCGTTTTGTTGTCTTGAGATCGATTGGCTCCGAATAAAATACATTCGCCAATTGAATAGCGCGCCCTGGCGCAATGTTTCAGCGAAAGCGACACTTTTTCAGGCGTGTAGAGGACTAATGGCTTCACGCGCTGGCCTCCGACTTTCAATAAATGCTCGGCCCGCGTGCGCCCGTCGACGGCGCCCGCCCGCACCCGCTCGCGCCACCAAATGCCTAATCTATTCCCCTCATAATATATTTTCTTTTTCGTTTTCAATTCCACATGTAATTTGATAAAAAGACCCCGCAACATACTCGGATTTTGGTCGATCAAACATTTTTTAGCCGGTTAAATCTTTTGACATTCTGTTGATTTGAAGTAAAATGAAAATGAGATTGGTATTTCAAAAGAGTATTTTTATATGGATTTTGTTTTTGTATAAATTAATTATGAAACTCAAGTGTTTCAATAATTCTGCACAAATAGTCCATCGTGTAGATTACATTGTATTATTTTATCCCAGACAGATTAATTATGTAAGTACCTAAGTACCGCTCGAGGTAAATGTGGGTAAGCGTTTATTTTTCTAGATGAGATCTCACTAAGCATATATTTATAATCAGGTACATTACCATTCTACAATTCCAATTATGCTTTATACATTATGCAAGGGTTTCAATAAATTGTTAGAGCTACTTACGTGTTTAGGAATATTCTATCAAGGATCTGTGATAAACATATGAAAATTTATACGCACGATGTGGGCGACGCAAATAAACCTCTTGTACTCGTATCGGTAGGCAATATACGAAACTTTGTAAACAAATTGGTATCGCATGAATAAACCCCTTAAGAAACTTTTAAAATCAAGTTTATAAAATAATCCTGCTGGTCATTATTAAAGCTATGTTTTGCAAATCAATCTCAACGTAAATACGCCAATTACTGATATCATCATATCAATCTAGACATGACGATATCAGTAAAAGGTCTTCTCGTGTAAAGATCGCAGGATCTTTATTTTTTTGGCCATCTCCATCAAAGCAAATTATTTTTATCCAAACGAAATAAGTAAGATACCAACATGAATAGATAGGCAAGGAAATTGAAGAGGTCTAAAATAAGCTTGCAAAAAAACAATCTTTTATTATCTCTTATTTTTCTAATTATCACTTATTTTTCCACCTCCGAAGTGAACACATCATTACTTTGCGCTCGCCTTATCAGTAACTCATTGGCACATATTGTCTGTGTAACGGTGAATTCTCAGAATTGCATTATTTTTGAGTGGTGTTTTTGACATGGATTTCCAAGATCAAGGTATGTTCTTACTATTTAGTTATATTTTTTAAATTTTATTTGACTTAATATGACGTATTTTTACGTGCTACGCCATACAGGATTTCTACCAAATATTTAACTTATTGTTGACTTCACATAGACTTACAACTAATTTCAACCATAATCAAATACTATCACATATCTTAAATTAAAGATTGAACTGTCTATTTTAAAATATAAAAGGATTTTTTGCGTCCTTTTGCGACATTAGTTGCTATATAGCCTCTACGACTGCGTAGGCTCAGGCGTAGCACGGTCTACGAAACATACGTAGAATATTTTAATTTTTTTTTTCAGATACTTTATTAAATGCACTTTCTCAAAGATGCATTTCTTTGAGATTTGGTCTGCCGTAACTGGAAGTGTTCCTCAGAAACATCAACACGTGTTGGAAACTATTCTAGCTTCACTGGATGAGGTGGAGAATCTAGACATTAGGAACTTAGATAGTAAGATACTCGGTTTATGTAAAAGTCTTTTTTTTTTTTTTTTGGGATGGGAAATCATCAAATGACTCCTCCCGCTCTGGGTGGAGCGGAAGGGAGTGTCAGACTCTTACTGACTAAAACCCACCCATGTTCCTTCCTTCGCCCTTATGTTCCGGGGTAGCGGTAACCCTTCCGGACAATCCCGCTGCCCCGGCAGGCTTCGGCCCTAAGGGGCCCCTCGAATTATGCTGACATCTCTTTGAGGCGCGCGTGGAACACTTACGCGCCGTCCGGCACGGGCCTGGTCCTGATCGGGCGGTGAGCTACCCATTGCTCTCCGCCCGCAGGCCCGCGCCTACGGTGGCCGGTAGTCTCCAATGGACTCCCGACGCCCGGGGCGTCTCCCGCGGCGGCTGGGACGGGAGGCTCTCTCCCTCATCCGTCCCGCCACCTCCTTCGCTAGCATGACTGCTTCGCAGAAGGAGGCGACTGCCTCCCACTCCCTCTCGCTCCGGACCATGGCTTGCACCAGGGCCGGGCGCGAGAGGCCGCCGCCGCTGCCGATCGCCTCCACGAGGACACGGCGGTGCTCCGCCCAAGCGGGGCAGACCTCCACCGTGTGCTCCACCGTGTCCTCTGGGCGATCCTGGCAATGGTGACACCCGGGCGTTTCCTCCCGCCTGATGATGTGCAGGAACCTCCCGAAGCTTCCGTGTCCGGTGAGGACCTGCGTCAGGTGGTAGGTGAGGGCGCCGTGGCGCCTCTCTAGCCACTCCTCAAAGAGGGGTCTTATCGCCGCTATCGCGGCGTGCCCTGCGCTGGGTTGCGACAGTCGCTCTTTCCATGTCGCCATGAGATCGAGCCGGAGGTCCGTCCGCTCCGCAGCAATTTGCCGCGGGAGCGGACTTTCCCCCCGGCGTAGTGCCTCCGCGCGCCACTCATGCAGGCGCGCGAGGACTATCGCCTCCAGATCCCATGGCGGCAGTCCGGCAAGGAGGCTTGCCGCCTCGCGCGAGATCGTGCGGTAGCCCCGGATTAGCCTTACGGCTACCACCTTCTGGGGCGCGTTCAGGTAGTGGGCGGCTCGCAGCCGCAGTGAACGCGCCCACACCGGGGCCCCGTATAGGGCCATGGACCGCACGACCCCCGCGTAAAGCCTCCGGCAGGAGGCGTTTGGCCCCCCCAGGTTGGGCAAGAGCCGCTTGAAGGCGGCCCCAGCCCGTTCCAGTTTGGGGGCCAAACGTCGGAAGTGCTCGACGAAGTTCCACCGGCTGTCGAGGACGAGACCCAGGTACTTCATCGTCGTCTCGATGCCGATGTGAACCCCTCCTGCCGTTAGTTGGGATCCCGGTGGTGGCGCGTTCCGGGGCCCATGAAACGTCATGGCCTCGGACTTGTGCAATGCCACCTCGAGACCCAACTGCCGGATCCTCTCCACGACTATCGCAACCCCGCGTGTCATCGCGTCGGCCGCCGCCTGATGCGACCTCCCCTGCGCCAGGACCAGCGTGTCGTCAGCGTAGCAAACCACGCTGACGCCATCAGGGAGGTCGGCCCGCAGCACCCAGTCGTAGCCGATGTCCCACAGGAACGGCCCCACAACCGATCCCTGCGGGACACCGCACGACATCTCTCGCCGGTTCCACTCCCCATCGCGACCGGGGTAGCTGACGGCTCTGTCCGTCAGATACGCCTCGACTATTCGACGGAGGTAGGGCGGCACTCGGTGATACCGGAGTGCCTCCACAATGCAGCTCCAGGGCAGGGTGTTGAACGCGTTGGCGATGTCGAGTGACACCGCCACGACGACCCCACCCCGGGACACCGCGTCCCCCGTCGTGAGGGCTCTCACGCGCATGATGGCGTCCACCGTCGAGCGCCCCTTGCGGAAGCCAAACTGGCTGTCCGCAAGATCCGGCCCCGTCCTCACCAAGTGCCCGACGAGGCGGTTTACAATTACTCTCTCAAAGAGCTTGCCCACCTCGTCGAGCAGCACGATGGGCCGGTATGCGGACGGAGAGTCCGCTGGGCGCCCTGGCTTCCGAATGAGGACCAGCTTCCCCGTCTTCCAACGAAGCGGGAACTGGCCTCTCTCCAAACATGCGCTTAAGAGCGCCTCCAGTCGAGGCCCGAGAGCCCTCGAGGCCAGGACCCAGGCTTTACCTGGCAAGCCGTCGGGTCCTGGGGCGGTATTTTTGGCCTTCAGCCTTCCTACCGCCACTCTCAGTTCTACCCCGGTCACTTCAGGGATGTCGTCGTCGTCCGCGTGGTCCGCTTCGGGCACCGCAATTGGCGGAGCCATGGGCGGGGGTGTGTGCACCCCCCGTGAGGGGAACAGAGCGCTCACCACCTCCTCCACCAGCTGGGGGCGGAGACTCTGCGTCAGCGGGGGGGCCCAGGTGCGGAGTTTATTCCGCACCATTTTATAAGGGCGCCCCCACGGATCTCTGTTCAGAGTCTCCACCATCTCCTCGCGGGCCATATCCTTGGCCCGCCGGACAGCCTCTCGGAGGGCGGTCTTCGCCGCTCTGTACCCCTCGTACAGCTCCGCCTCCGTGGCTTCCGCATCCGGAGGGCGGATGCGGAGCCTGCGGTGCCTGGTGTACCGGTGTCGCGCGTCGACGCACGCCTTGCGTAGCGACCCTAGCTCCTGCGACCACCAGTACACCCGAATGTAAAAGTCTTGATTGATTTTGGAAAATTGTCTCTAGAAATAAATCAAAAGTTTATTTTGCAGATAGGAAATCGTATGTACAGAATGAGTTTAGACGTAGGTTAGGTTTAATAGTAGACAAACCACGAAGTGGCGGAAGCGGGACATTGAACGATGGAAATACGGCACGAAATTTTTTCTCTAATTCTGCAGTTTCAGCTGAAATTACTGGCTTAAATAAAGATTTTATTGATCGTTGTTCCATAATTTTACAAGCCTTGTCGTCGGGTTTAATATTGATTCGGATAAATTTAATGAATATGCTTTGGAAACCGCGCGACTTTTAATTCAAGAATATCCGTGGTATAATCTCCCAGTTTCCGTTCAGAAAGTCCTCATCCATGGTACTGAAGTGGCACAGTATGCTCTATTATGTATCGGGGAATTATCCGAAGAACAGCAGAATCTAACAAAAAACATTATAAGGCCTTCAGGCGGGATCACACGAGAAAAATGTCGCGAGTACCTATGAATACGGACTTACTTAACAGACTTTTACTCAGCTCAGACCCATTCATTACTAGTCTTCGGAAACTTCCCCGTAAGAAAAAGAGCGTTATGTCGAAGCAGGTTTTAGATTTATTACGAATTTAGTTTAAATTGAAATTAGGTTGGTTGTTGTGGTTATTTTAACTTATTTGTGGTTATGATTACGTTTGTAAATAAAATGTACTTTTAGTTTTCTTGCTTTTTGTTGTATAATATGTATAACATATTAAAGAATACATATTTAATTATATCCCCTTCATGAATAGCATTAATATCATATTCAGATGTATTTCCGAACGAAGGACAATAAATCTCAAATATTGACTATTTAAACTTATATATAAACAGTACATATTGTACAGTTTATTGTATATTATATATTAAATTATGTAAATAAATCATTAATGTACCTTTGTGAAGTATTTTTTATTATTTACTCTTCAGAAAAATCTCATTTAATAAAGTAAGGTATTTATGACACGCCCTCCTGCTCCGCCCAGAGCGGGAGAAGTCATATGATGATTTCCCACCCAGAGAATAAAAAGAAAAAGGTATTTTTATGACCGCGCTTGTAGGGCGCTTGGACCACCGTGCTTTGGAGTGATATTATAGTTAAAAATAATGGGTAATAATTACTGTTACTGTTATTATCATGACTCCCAGTGATTGCGAAAGTACTATCCAGTACTTCTAAGAAGTATCCAGTACTAAAATGGACCACTGATGTATATTTAATATATATATTTTAAAAGAGTTTATTTCAATTTCCATGATAATATTTACATAATATATAAATTATCAGTCTTAAATAAGAATAATAATATGTACAACTATATAAAAATAAGGTAGGTATATGAATTAAATATAGAAAACGAAAATTATTACAACAAAAAAAAAACCTTTAAGTATTTCTGCATATGGTCAAGTTCAATATTGTTAAATGATGTGCATATTAAACTCGTCCAACCGCTGTTTCTACATTATTTGTGGCGAAAAATTTATATATTCAATTGGTCTTACGAGCTAACAGATTTGACATCCAAAACGCTCCCACGATTAATTTTCTTACAATTCAATTATGTCTTAATATATTACACATGCTCGTCACCTTATACAATAGATTTTATAATATTCAGCAATAATGTCCAAGTCCATAAATAATAATAAAAACAAATTACAACGATGAATTAATACTCGTACATAGAATAAAATGTCAGTTTAGTGTCAATGAATAGTAATCAATTCAATTCAGTTACTAAGTATGGCTATAATATGTCATTGAAAATTATACGAAATTTATTATACCTATTATGTCCGATTTCAAGTTATTAGTATACATATTATGCCCTAATCCATCGGCAAATAAGTCCAGTTCGTGATGCTGAGCAAGTATGTCCGGAGTGCGCGGTTGGTGGGCGCGTGTCGAACGCGCTCGGTGCGCGCGGTGGGCAGCTCCAACAGCCGCGGGCGGCGCGGCGCGGCGCTACCTGACCCTTCGAGTCCATTGGTATGTTCCCGGGGACTAAGATACGGACTCGTAGTATTTGGGGACTATCGACTTTGTTACGAATTATCGACAGGTACTGCGCAACTTGAGACATAGCCCTTCTAAATTTTAGCATTTCCATGTCCACCATACCCAAGACAAATAAAGAAAGATATAGGTAGGGATAGTATCCGCACTGTTTCCTGTATATCCATGGAGCAAATTTGCGTTGTATTTTTTCAACCATTAGAGCATACGTTTCCTCATAAAGATTTCAAATAACAGCAACATACTCAAGCTTACTGCGTACATAAGCATTGTATGTATAATACTTTTGCAACCCCTATGTTATCGAACTGTGATGCAGTCCTCATGACAAACCCTAACGTTTTGTGTGCAGTCTTGCAAATTATGGTAACGTGCGTATGGAAGTCTAATTTGCAATCTAATTCTAATCCTAAATCCCTAATCTCATAAACTCTATCCAAAGGAGCGTCAGCCAAATTATAATCAATAATTATGGGCTGTGATTTTCGTGAAAACGTTATTGTTTTTACATTTGATATTATTGAATGGAAGTTGGTTATCTTGACTCCATTTCGATACCGAACCAATATCTCTCTGTAATGCCACCACGTCAGCCTCGGCTTCGACACCCAGACTTAGCTTTAAATCATCTGCAAATAGGAGACACTTGGAGGTCAAAACAACTCCCGGTAAGTTATTTATAAATTGCAAGGGTCCCACCGTACTAACTGACTCACTCCTGACCTAGTGAAGTAGATTCTTGAATCGTATTCTTTTAATCGCACATATTGGCGACGATTATTTAGATAACAGGAAAAAAATGCCGGCTCCTCATCGCAACAGCTGGTCGGTTGCTGTTGTGGAAGTGGAATGTTAAATTTGCGTGCCATATTTACGACATTATGTTTTTGTTGACACTGCACGAGTCTATATAAAGTAGTGTATGAAACTGCACATAACTAGTTATTAAAACACTTAAACAATCGTGCGATACCTACTATTATTAACCTCACCTGGAGCATGGTTATAAAACTCACACTCGTGTTATATTCACCCCTGATACGTAACAGTTTCATAAACTACTATAAAAAACAGGTAAAAACGAAAAAATAAAAACGATCGCATCTGACCTTTAACCGTCTCATTCGATCTTTAAATCGTATTAAATGGAGGTGAAGTTATAAACGGGTTCAATTCGAGTCACCTAGATCCATAGGTTGCGGGGAGCGTGTGAGATGCAGGCAAACATCCAAGCGGCAGGCTGCAAGCCCGGCTTGTTTGGCAAGCTGTCTAACTAATTGCCACGTTACCGGCGCTACACTACCGCTCGTTGTTTATGGGATCCAGGTTGGTAACGTTTGAAACTTGTGTAAAGTGTGTAAAGTAGTTAAATATATCTTGGACGTGTGTGTGTTTTGCTGGCATGAGATTCATGATAACGGTGGCTATCTTGTATTTCTTACTTAGCGACCCGCCTCTGCTTCGCACGGTTTTTACGACTTGACAAAACATCGAGATTTTTTTATTATATGTAAATATATCATACATATAAACCTTCCGGAATAATTTCCCTAAAGTCTAAATGATGGTGAAATCAGTTGCGCAGTTAGAAGATCAAAGAGGTCACACATACAGACACCATTATAATTTATAATATCCTTAGACTAGTTTTACAATGTTCTTGAACTATCGCTAAATCATCAGCCAGCATGTCTTCTTCATCCCCCTCTTTCTTCTTTGGTCCCTAGTCTTATAACCAACCACATAAACAATCGTAATATGTAGGGTTTTGATTAACCAGTAAAGGCGTAAGTAATTCAGATTCTGCGCCAAAACTGTTATTTCTCTTTTTGGACGTGACTTTATCTACACACGATGTGTTTTTTCTCTATCTTTATCTTTTATTCGTACATTAATCAACAACGTAAGTGCAGTTCTGCCAGTTTTTCTGAAACATCCCGTGTGAGCAATGCGGTTGGAAGTGAAATTCAATGAGGTTTTATAAAATTGTTAGTATCCACTAGACATGCTTAGGTCTATCCATTGATGTAAGCATGCCAGTTTTTGCCTGTAAGAATAGCCGATAGATTCTGTAAAAATCTCACCATGAAAAGTTAGGTGAAGTGAGCTTAGAGTGAGCTGTCAATAGTGTCAATCCCTAGCATTAGTTGGAATGACAGCTCACTCCACGCTCACTTCACCTAAGTTTTCACGGTGAGATGGTTACAGAATCGCACTGTTTTATTTTTTTATGAAGAAAACTCCTAATGAATCGACATATTAAGCTTAAGCTGTGCAACTAGATTAGACTTTTGAAAGTTCGTTTTGTTTGTATGATTGAGAGAATTATGAATCCGTTCATTGTTCAATGTGTAGAATTGCAGATGTTCAGTGCCACAGCTTTTTCCCACAAAGTTTTACTCGATCTGTTCTGGAAGTTTGAAATAAAACCAAGGCTTTTGTTGAATTTTATTGTTAGGTACTTTTACTAGGTCGGAATTCCGATTAAACAGTTGGTTTCGTTTTAAAATTAACTTAGTTTTATAATTAAATTGTCCCACCGCTTTCAAAACCAGTTGAGCTTCCATTAACTTTTTGTTCGAACTTTTACTGTTTGTCTTATTTCACTGTTAACATTTATTTAATATTTACCTACTGCTAAATGATTGGGTAAATAGAAAATAAATGGTTAACATTTAGTGTACATAAAGGGTTTGTTTTTTATAGGAAATTACGCGTGTAGGCGGAACTGGCTTCACACGATGTAAACTCGGTAATAATATATGTAAAACGATTTAATAGACGTGTTTGTAACATTTAGCCCTGTAAGCCGCCCCCACTCAGCTCGGAGGCGCTAAATCACGAAGTGTTCGTCGGTGGTATGAGCGGCTAATATTAATGGTCTCCTTTTCCGTGGTATGTCGCAATAGTTCGATTGTCAGTATTGGAGAAATAGTTCGGGAGTGCGACCCCTCACTCGGCGCCGATACGTCAGGCACGACACCGCGCCTTTCCTTTGACACTTCATTTTATTGGTCCATTCATGGCTCAGCGAATAGATGATTGTCTTGAAAAATGCGAGCGTTCCAAGATATTTCAGGGTTGGCAAATTTGAACTGGGTATGACCATACGGGATGCGTTGTATAGTTGGTTCATATTTGTTTAATGACCAATACTGTTTGATATTGCTCGTGTTCGACTGTGTGGAGCGAATGATAACCTATACTAACGTAGTTAACATGAGTTATTTGAACTGTTAGTTTGTTTATCTAAATACTAGTTTATCTAAATTGATCCATTAGATACCTTAATGATGATAATCGCCCAATATATAGATCGTTTTATAAATACCCAGCAGAAACAAAAATTCGTCAATGTTTACCGAAACCATTAATTGGAAAAAATCAATACCAACTAACCTAATCTTCACGCTGGCTATACGCTGGGTCCGGATAAGAGATGAATTCGGAAACTTTTAAACAGGCCTTATTCGATCTCCAGCGAGCGACCGCAACAAAGATAAAATAAATTGTGAAGTTAGCGTTAGTTAGGGAAAACTTTTGAAAGGATTACGCCGTAGTAAGAGTGGTAGGTTGTCTTGTCAAACTGGGTTATTTACAGGTAAAAAAGCGAGGCATCAGTGGGTCATAAGGTGGGGGGAGGAGGCCGAGGCGCTAAACAGCTCCACCGCGCACCAACGACGTCAGCGGTTAACTTTATTTTATTACAAGTTCACGCAACTTGCCCCTATCTTGACTTTCTTGCCACGTTTCTTCTAACTTCGAAACATGTTGGACATGTTTCCACAAGTTAATTCACAAGGCTGTCAATACAAAATGAAAATGTTAGTTCGTAAAAACTTTGTGTTAAGTGTAGGCTACATATTTATTACATACCTACATACCTCTATAGGTAACCACTTTACTGTAAAACTACATCTGTTTACTCCCTTTCGTGTGCCAGTAATAGTATTAGGTCCCACTGTGATGGAGTGAAACCCTATCGCAATTTTCGAGCCATTCCAATTTCCGTGTTTCAATAGAGTACCTATATCGTAACAAAATACTCCCAACTAGGTACACTATCGATATTTTGAGAATGGATGAAATTAAACCAAAAAGTAAAGACTTTGGACATATTGGCATGATAGTACCTTGCTGTGCAATACCAGACCGTCAAACCAATGACTTATTTTAATGAAAACAAGAAGGTCTCGCTGTTGAAAAGCAAATTAGTCATGGCAGTGGTAAACCATAACAATATCTCCTACCACCACACTGAAACTATATATTATTAAACTCGTTAGGCAATGTGGAGACGACAATACGACCAAAAACACTGAATAAATGAAAACACTGGCAATCCTAACATCGAAATGAATAGTGAAAAGTGATTTTTCAAACAAACTAAATATTAGTGATGGGCCTATGGGTTTTTCTAATCTTTGACTAGCTACTTATAGTGACTAAACTAATGGATATATTTTATGAAAATGTCGTATGCAGACTGGGTACGTCATTGAATAGTCGTCTCCACCTTATGTAACTAGAGAAACCACAAAATGTTATTTAATACTAGCTGCGCTCCGCGGTTTCACCCGCATAAGTTTCGATCCCGTGGGAATATCGAAATAAAAAGTATCCTATGTGTTAATCCTGGTTATAAACTAACTTTGTGCCAAATTTCATCCAAATCCGTTCAGGAGTTTTGGCGTGAAAGAATAACAAACATTCATCCATCCTTCCATCCATCTATCCATCCATTCAAACTTTCGCGTTTATAATATTATTATATTATATATATATATATATATATTATATTATACAATTAAATATTAATATTATTAATTATTATTAGTAGGAATAGGAAAAGTAGGAAATAGGATAGGAAGTAGGATTCTAATAATCACTATTTATTCGATGTTATTTCAGTCACATTGTCAAAGTCTGTTTGAAAACAATATAAAACTACAAAGCTTTGTTTCTCATAATCAATTCTTAGAATTTGTAGCAGTGCACAAACGTTGTTGTGCACAAAATTTAATCAATGGAAATGCATCCACAGTCACACTTTTTAGTTCACAGGACACACGTCACTCTGTCACCCATCACTTCGAGTTGTTGCCTGTCTACATATACGACCGACCGACAAAGAAACACTTTTATTTATTTATTATTTATTAAGAGTGGAATAAATTCCATTAGTTACTCTAGCCGGTATCGTTTCGTAGAAATCGAGTTGAGTTTTTTTCTTACCCTTTTACAGTATTTGTTAGTCCTAAGGGTGTGTGTGCAACGGGTCACCGTCGTATTTTGTAGACTGTAAAAATACGAGCATTCGCGTTTGGTGCACAATCGTAAATGTGTACACGCCCTAACACATTCGTGCTATGTGAGTTAGCGGGTGACTAGTGAATCTACTTTCGGCTTTTTGGTGTCATTTGAATAGTATCTATCATATTACTTTTCCGTTATCCTACCAAAAACTAAATTTTGAGGCATGGCCTAGATTTACTGAATTGGTTTCTAGCAGTCTTACCATGGAGAATCGTACCCAGTCACTGGGTTGTGGAGGTCAGATTGGCAGTCGATCCATGTAAAATACTCCTATTCAGTTGCATCCAATTAGACTAGAAGCTTCTCCAGATATTGCGAAAAGCCAAGGCAGATTTGTTCCTAGCAGTTTAGTTACCAATGTTGCCACATGCTGTCTATTTTTTCATTCGGCTACACTACAGGCTGACCCCATATAGTTGGGAAAAGGCAAGGCAGATTTTTTCCTAGCAGTTTAGTTACCAATGTTGCCACATGCTGTCTATTTTTTCTTTCGGCTACACTACAGGCTGACCCCATATAGTTGAGAAAAGGCAAGGCAGATTTGTTCCTAGCAGTTTAGTAATCAATGTCGCCACATGCTGTCTATTTTTTCATTCGGCTACACTACAGGCTGACCCCATATAGTTGGGAAAAGGCAAGGCAGATTTTTTCCTAGCAGTTTAGTTACCAATGTTGCCACATGCTGTCTATTTTTTCATTCGGCTACACCACAGGCTGACCCCATATAGTTGGGAAAAGGCAAGGCAGATTTGTTCCTAGCAGTTTAATTACCAGTGTTGCCACATGCTATCTATTTTTTCATAAACGTCTAAGGTCTTGACCTAACAGTTAAATTCTTATCGCAAAAATCGAATGTTATAAAAAATATAACGTAACAGAAACATTCCCTAAGTAAGACTGCGTAACTAACACTGAAGTAGTTTATCAGAAATAATATGAGACCGCGAAGGAACCTCCTATCATCGCAGCCTCCTTGAACTAATACTACCGTCGTTGCTAGAGATACCTATTAAGTGTGTTGAGTTCTCAGGACGAAGTCTAGGCGTACTTGGTCAAAGCTGTAAGTCTTATTAACTAGTTCCAAGTAGTAGTCTGAAATATATGAGTCCCGGACAGGACGATACTAATGCTGTTGAAAGGTCCTATTCCGGATAGATTAGATATACCGCGTATTTTGAACGTACTTTATTTCTTCATTTATTTACCTATACCTACGCCTACATGCAACATCAATCCTAAGTAAGATAGCGTATTTTTTTCTGCCTTTGTACGTGGTATTCATATCCATACTAATAGTAGTATGGATATGAATGGATTATGTTAAGACCACGTTACTAAGACCAAGTTACTTTCAAATTTATATTATGTACCTATGTACATAATATAAATTTGAAAGTAACTCTGTCTTTACATTACTTTTTCATGCCTAAGCCACTGAAAGGATTTCGATAAAATTTAGGCTAGGAGATAGATGGCATCTTGGGGCCTTCCCCAACATAGACAAAAAGTAGCCTAAGTGCCTTACATTGGCTACTTTTTGTCCCGTAACGGCACGTTCCCGTGGCATAATTTCCGACAACCACACTGCAAAGCAAGTAATTATACAATTTTGTAAGTATCAAAATGATTAATTCCTAATTATACTCAGTGATACCACTGTTCAAGTGGTTGCGTTTGTTTAGTCTAAGCCCTAACTTATAAACGTCTTAAAACTAAAAGGTGCTAGACAGCCATCTCAATTTCTAGGCCTTGAAATTTTATTTTTGCATATTAATATTTCGGCCTTGTCGTAACCAACATTTTTGTTAAAGTTTCAGAGCCAGCCTTGTTATCCCTCGCCTCAGAAAAAAAAACTTTGTATCGTTAAAAAATTTTGTAAACAATTTGTAACCAATGCCACGGGTCAGAAAGCAAATAATGAATACTCGTAGAAACACGTTTACGATTTTTCCTTATTTTATTCCGTATTTTTAAGAACGCTCGCAATCTAATCTCATTCTTAATTAATTTCTTATTAAGTATTTCTGTGTTACTAACAACTGCCTATATGGATTATTTTAAAATTTGAAATAAATGAATATCTGTCAAAAAATCCTCTAATTTCCATACAGTTTTGACAAGGTTTTGAAAGTTACGGGAATTGGCCTTTTGGTCGTAAATGCGACTGCTGAGCGTGTGGTCCTGGGTTTAAGCCATGGGTCGCGCAAAGTTTTATTTGATACGAAATGTCTATATTTTTGCGATTAGGATGACAATAGGCTTCCATCCCATTACAAGGGATTTCTTTATGTGTCCACTGAACATCACCTTTGTGCTGTAGGTCCTCCATAGCCCAGCACCATGCTGCACTCAGCAGTAAATAAATAAAATAAACATAACATAAACACATAGTTAGGTACTAATTAGTAACTAACCATGTTTATGTTATTGTTATGTTATGTTGTGTTTATGTTATGTTTATGTTATTTATTTCGCTTAGCAGACATACCAAATTCATTGTACTAATTCTTCGAGTAATAGACAAACTAAATCAAAGAAACCTATAACAAATAGGCTAATCAAGTATTTTAGTTGTGCAAATCAGTAGGAGTAAGAGGCTCGTTGTATGTACTCGCATGTTACTCCTAAGTCCACTTAGTCTCCAGCGCGATAGTTTATATTCAGCTGTTCCTCAACTTTGGACCACCAAAATAAGCTTTGTCTATGTCAGTACATTAGAGTTTAGACTAATAGGAACTTTGCTATTGTAAGTACATAGCTAGCTTTAGGCTGTGCGCAGACTGAGTCAAGACTTTGACTGCTTTGACTTGACTTAAGACATGTTCCCGTAGAGATGGTAGAGACCTTGCACTTGTGTGACAGTGTGTGGAATAACTTAACCAATTAACTACATGCTTAGTAACGTTTATAGGACTGTTCCTTGGACAAACTATGGTCCTATGGATACAATGATGGCGAGAAGACTCGTTACAAAACCGTCTCACAATCAAAGTTATCAAAATGTAGTGACTGAAAAACCAATTTAAATAGAAGACACAAAACTGTTGAGTCTGTAATAGATAAAACGGTTTTGTTTTTGGTTTGAGGACATCTTTGCTTCCCTATCTGGGATATTATTACATAAAATAGTATCTTTCCCCCACTTAGCTAATGTGACATGTGATAAAATCCATAATAATTCAAAACACGGGTTGCGTAGGTATTTTTAATTAAAAAGAATCACTTACGGTCCCATGTTTTTTTTTTGCCGTGAGTGTTGTATCGTTTAAGAACTTATGCACGACAAAGAGTTGGTCCCCTAAGGATATTTGTCAAACATTTTGAAACCGTTATGGAAGACGTCACAGCGGACAAATAAAATAAATCAAACTGTGAAGTTGTTTTTGAGTAATAAGAACTACAGCGTTTTATTCATCAATCAAGCGTGTAAGTTAATCAGTTAGATTAATTCGAACTCCATTAGAGTTATCTGGGGCATACAGTAAATGTCGAAGCAGATCTGGAGGAGTACAGAGTATAATCGGTGAGCTAATAAGCTGCTGCTACTAATAATGCAGAGGTGCCTGTATAAGTTGGGTCTTACGCACTATGAGACTTTAGAAAAGTACAGAATATACATAACTTGACGGCACGGTTGGCGCAGTGGTTAAGCGATTGACTGCTGCGCTGCGTGTCGCGGGTTCGATTCCCGCACGGAACAAATATTTGTATGACCTACATGTATTTGTTCCGAGTCTGGGTGTTTTTCTATCTATAATATGTATGTATTTACAAAAAAAAAAAAAAAATTGTATATAAGTAGTTTATCAGCCATCTTGTTACCATAACACAAGCATTAGGTTGCTTAGCTTGGGACAAATGGTGCTGTGTGAAATGTCCAGGGATTTATTATTTATTTATTATTATTATTAACTATGCAGGAATTTATCCATACGCAGTAGATATGAAGTTGACCTTGTTCCTGTGTAAGCCTACCGCCAAAACTTTCATCCCAACACGCTGTTAAAAACTGTGGGACTAAAAGTAGTTTCGAATTCAAATGAATAAATATCAGACATAGATATTAGCAAAAACCAACCTTTTTTATCATTTCCGTAAACCGTTGCCCATCTCTCTAGGGATTGCTTCTGTATTGAAGATGCTTTAACAAATACAAATTTCAAATGTGCAAACATAGAGATCTGATCTGGCTATCAGTAAACCAAACGAACATTAATCGCTCGGTGCGAAAATCGAACCTGCAATCAATCACTCAACCACCTCGCCAACGCATAACTTTGCAGCGATGACGACGAACTGGCACACTTTCTCGTAGATAACGGATGGCCTGCGTCAGAGGTTGATTAGAGCGCGCAGTGGACGGATGTCAACAATTTTCAAATGGACTGCGTTGTGTCACATCGTGCACTATGCACTACTGACCTTATTTTCATCATATCTGGGACCTTGCATTATTTTAATAAACAAATATTAAAATCTGCTTATCCTTCGCCCTTTATTGTTGGCTACCAGGCTATGCAGATACGCTCTACTGCCAGCTGATTTCCACCATCTTGTTCAGACAGACCGACAGTCTGAATATAATAACAACTCTATAGGAGACTAGCGTGTGCCCGTGACTTCATCCGCGTGAAATTTCGGCCCCCGACTCATCACGTCGCATCCCATCGCTTGCCCGTGGTACTACTCCATCTTCCCTTAGCGTTCTTTCTGACTTAATTTCCTTTTGCTCGGCGGCTCCCAAGGGTCGTAGCGTAATGTTAAATACCCTATAACCTACCTCAAGAATGGGGCTACCATATGCAAAACATTTCAAAAAAGATTTTTTCTAGTCCGACTGGTGGTACTTCCTGAGATTACCCCCTACATACAAACAAACCAACAAATTTTACCTCTTTATAATATTAAGTATAGAAGTATAGATATCTCAGCCCTATGAACCATATGAACACGACGACTCCAGTGTTATTCTACTTGAGCAAAGGAGTCATGTTCGGTTAACAACGCACTCGTCCAGTAGTCTTTGCCTCGTACTTGCTAAGACATAACCTAACTAAGTTACTAGTCTATCATATTACACTTAACGAGTTCATCGCACAGCTGAACTATTAATGCACTTCAGCATAAACTTGCTCCGATTCAGCAAATTATTGATCGGAAAGTGCAAGGCAATGAAAGATCGTATTACCTACCTGCTTATCATACCACAAAATAGAGTATCAGCCAAGTGAAATATATCACAATAGTGAATGGCGTGCAATCCGCCATTATTTGGAAGCTGTCGTGAATAGAGGTAGGTTGTATCGTCATTGTACTTAATCCATTATTGCAACAGACCTGAGATTGGTTCAAAGAACCCTGATAACGTGATCTATATCTCTTGTCTGCACTATTAAACTTTGCCGGGTCTTCTCAATGCTATAAAGTATCAAAGGACGACGTTGGTCTATATCTACGTCCTTTCATACGTTATAGCAACTGCCGAAAATGTGATTGAAAGTTGTTATTTTAACAGCCTATACATAGGTAGGCTGTTAAAATGCGCCATCTTAATATTACTTAGAATGTTTGAGCTCTTATTTGTAAAATATATCTCAAATAAAACATTTTCGGCCTCATTACAAAAGGTTTATCTTTAGACCCAGGTTTAAACTCTGCATTTTGAACTGTAATCCGAGAAAGTTAAAGTTCTTATTACGAAAACTGATGATAAACCCGAGTCTAAATTGCCAATTTTGCATCGAGAACTTTAAGTTTGTCGGAATAAAGTTCGAAATATAGTAACTGGCTTGAAGGTTTAGGATAGTTCTAAAGTTAGAACTCGTTTTCTTATATGACGGTTTGTGTTTAAAATAAAATGGTTGAACACTTTCCTATATATTCGAATTCTATTGTCAAAAATACTAAACGATCGATGTAATCGTACAGCATAACGCGCATTCATTGTGGCCGACCTAAAACCAAAATTTCAGTTAATCTACCCGCAAATTGGTAGGTATGTTAACTTGTACAATATTAATCTATTCATGTTGCGGTACATTCAACAAAAATTAAATGAAATTCCAGGAATAAAAGTTGTAAAGAATATAAAGAAATAATCGTTACTCACTGTCTTTACGGTATGCCATCTAATCGAGGGAGCCAGTGAACCGTTTTATTAAGGTTCCACCATGTTAAGGCCGCTATGAGTAAGATGCATGACATTAAAACTCATTGCTTGCGCGAGCGAAAGGTGGGGGAACCTTAGAAGTGCAGTAATCAAATTGCTGTTACTCCATTTGCTTTCAAGCCTGTCGTTGATTTATTTCCTATGGGAGTACTTCCTTGCTTTTACCCTCGTTTATTTATTCATTGGTTTTTTATACTAAAAGGCAATTAATTGATATGGGATCAGAAAACATGCCTGTCGTGTGGGAAATCGACTTCACGAAGACATTGATGCATTTTTATTTAGAATGCACTATTAGACATAAATGAAGGGGCTCGTGGTTAAATAACAACAGCCACACAAGTCGATCGAAGGTTTACCGGCTACGCTTACCGCGGTCGGTTCGTGGATGGATGACCATCAATTACATGTCGAAATCCATCCATGCCCAGAAAACACGTTAAGCCGCTGATCCCGGCTACCATTCGTAGATCTTTGACAGTCGTTAGGGTAGTAGAAGCCCAAAAGTCTGACTAACAGTCTTACTAAGGGGTATCATGTTACCCAGTAACTTGGTTATGGAGGTCAAATACGACTGTTGCTCCATGTAAAATATTGGTATTCAGCTGCATCTGTTAGACTGGAAGACCGACCCCATAGTTGGGAAAAGGCTAGACATATTTTTTTAACTAAAACATAAACGAGTTTGAAAGGCTGCAACATATAAATTAACATTACCGAATATTGGTGTATTCAATATCGATATTGCCATGCAAATTCTACAATCGACACAACTTCACAATCATATCGCGTTTCTTACCTGCATTGGATGCAATAAATATAAATTGCTTATTTCATTGTTTAATTGCTTATTTCGGAAACAAAGTGCAACTATTGACATAAAGGTCATTTGACTCCGCTGTTAATGATGTTGGTGGTGTGTTTAATTTTAAATTTCCTGCTACAATAAAATATGCATTGTTATTCAATTTTATATGGCTGTAAAATTGTATTATTTATTTGATTGTAAACCACTGCGATAAGAATTTGGAAGCCACGATGTATTTGTATATGTAGAAATCCTACTAATTATATAAATGCAAGTTGGATGTTTGTGGATGTGTGGATGTGTGTACTAATTACCTACTTATATTAAAGCAAAGCAAAGTAATAGATGATTTGATTTTGATTTTGGGTGATCTTTTCTTGATCGACGTTTGTGACTGTATGATTTTGTGAGTTTGGATGTTTGTTTGTTCCTCAATAACATAATTATAGAACCCTATTTATGTGCTTGTATCGCTTCCCTAGGAGTGTGTGAATATCGGGTGTACATTTAATTTTAGGTTAAAAAAATTGTGTATTTATTTTAACACAAATTTAATGGGTTTTCAAGTAACAATTATGTGAAAGTGTTTCAATGAAGAAGCTCATCATAAATACTCATTAAATACCTGCCTCCACAAGACCGGTGCCCGGCGTAAGTACTAATTGAACTTGTAATTATGTATATTTACCTTATGATGAAAGGGAACGATAAACATTTTAAATTTTTGTACCGGTAATTATTATTTTAACATTTCTGAGAATTTACACGGTTGATGTGCCACCGATTATTTCTTGAGTATTCTACTTACTTTATAAACTTTATGAATAACCACCACCAATATAATACAGGGTGGCATGGGTAACCATGAATTGAGCACATTCTAGACCTAAGGGGTCGAGAATCATATGCGTAGAAAGTTTTCATGAGTTATCAAAAAAAAAAACTACTATTTCATAGAAAAGTGCAATACCTGCACGGTCAAAATGTTGTTTTTTAATAACCTACAAAAAATATCAACGCGGGGGGGATCATAATCATGTACTGAATCCATGGTAACAGGTTGCGCGTCGAAGTCCCTGCCAACCTGCCGGTCGATTCTGTAAAAATCTCACCGTGAAAACTCAAGTGAAGTGAGCTTGATATGAGCTGTCAGTAGTGTCAATCCCTAGCATTAGTTGGAATGACAGCTCACTCCACGCTCACTTCACCTAAGTTTTCACGGTGAGATGGTTACAGAATCGCACTACAGATACATAATGTAACAACCATATAGGTTTTACTATCAGCTACCAGCCAGCACGTTTTCAGAGCATGTGGCCTTAAGAGGAATCAAAGAGTGAATGGGTTTTCCTATTAAGAAATTTCCCCCAAATTGGAATTGAACGCGATACATTCCAATGGGGTCGCTCTCTATTATATGGGATTGGATACGGTCGAAATGTGAACGAACAATAATATACCTTTGCTTACGTATTCCTTTGGGGAAGGCGTGAGTTTATTGTATTTAAATTGCATTCATTTATACATGCATGGCTAAGTATTCATTGCCTCATTACAAATGAAACAATTTTTAAGTGCTATAAACAAAATCGAAGACTCTTTATGGTTAAACTAAGTTTTTTAGTAACCCCATGAGGCCCATAGAGAGTGCTTAAATTTATCATGAGTTTATTCCAAATCTTAATATTTTATTTCACATAAGCCTACATGAGCACTTATGAAATGTCAGAAGCTAGGTGCACGGTTCCAACTGGTTGTTTCCTTTGAAGAAAAGCCGGCAAGAAACTCCACGGTTACTCCTTTAAAAATAATTGACTTTTACAATGTTTATTAATTACAGTATTAATTTCTAATACTAGCAAATCATCCACAGCAACATTACTCTATGAATTTCAATACATTATCTAAAAAAGTACAATTAATAAGAACAATTTCACCTCTACGCGAGGTTTATTTTTGTCTTAATTAATGGGTATTACTCTCGAGCCAAGTTCTCCTTGTAAGTGTCCCGGGGAGGCCCAGCCTGACCCGACATGGCCCAACTTGAAGTATACGCACCATTAACTTGATTACCTGTTGGGTGAGCCAATTAACCACCTATGCATTCGAACACAAGTGAATGTATGAAAGATGTTTCCGTTATTATTATGTTGTGTGCAAATGTGTGATGTGTGGTTTAGGAAGTGTTTGTGGTGATTATATATGATCATATCATCTGCCTAGCCTTTTCCCAACTATATTGAGGTTGGCTTCTAGTCTCACCAGATGCAGCTGAATACCAGTATTTTACATAAAGCGACTGCCTATCTTACCTCCACGACCCAGTTGCTGGGTAATACTTCAAAGGTATGAGGAACAGGGCGTAAAGTTCACTCATCCTCCATAGAAAAGGGAGGATCTTCCGACCGGACGGGTGTTGTGTCTGGCGGGCAATTGCCCAACGACTGATGTCGGGAAGTTTTTTTTTTTTTGCGCGGTAAACTCTGCTTGCGAGATGCAGGATTTGCATGACGTCAGTATAACGCGTTGATCGTGTGACTGTCTGTCACTTGTTCCTATTTAATAACCAAATGTTTTATTTTAAATTCTTATTTTAACATGGAAGCGCAATAAATCTCAACTTTATCGTCTGACAGCTTGACACGTTCAATAACAAAATATCCTATTTCTTTAAAATTGTAAAACAATATTGTAACCCTTAGAAACCCATTTCATTTATATTTTATGGGAAACAGACCGGCAATTATGGCGAGTCATCAATAGAAAGCGATACTTTAAGATGCAATATTTTGTACGAATTCTAAGAACATTGAGACCCTTTATGCAACGGTATACGAGCCCCCACATCTGTTTAGGATAAAATGCGTCCAGAGGCGTGAGAAAGGACCCAGACAAAAAAAGGGATACGAGGGGCTGAACGTCGGAGCGAGGGATATTTGAGAGATGGGTGAACGAAACGGACGAAGGCCAGGGACTCGATTTAGAACCACGAGACAGGACGGACTTCCTAGTCCAGGCTAGTTAAGTAAGGAGATTTAGGGAATATCAGGAGGCTATGTCCGAGTGGGCTGTCGCGAAATAGCGAATACGAGTTATTAAGTTAAATATAGTTGGGTTGGAGCCCAGATTAGGCTAATCTAGTATTTAAGGTGTAATAAGGTGGTATGTGTGTGTTTGTTGGTGTGACTGGGTGAGTCCTTATTTATAATAATTATCCTAGGCTGATATTGGTACTAAAGTTCCTCTAACTAAACATACAGATACGTGTTGCTGGAGAGTTTATTACGCCCATTCTTCCCCTCAGCTAAACACTAGGAAGTAGTGAAGGGCGATATAGCTGAGAAGGTATTAGTGATGATTTATTTGGAAAATAAATCATCTAAATTATTGTAATAGTAATTGATTGTAATCCATGCTATTTTCTCTTGTATTATGTGTCCATCTCCTAATCCCTGCCTCGACAGATGTTTGTCAATTTCGTTTGGCTGTAGGGATACGGAGAAGGCCTTCCGCCAAACCTGACAATGAGCTTTGATGCTCCTGACTTTTGACGACTGTTGACGACTCCATAATATGGAAGGCAGAACCGTAAAAACTCACAGATCTCTTGGATCAAACTAGGCTACAAAGCCAACCTATAACTAAATGATTGACCAAACGTTATTGATGACTTCTGCTTCCAAAAAGGTCTCGCCACAGAACACTTGCGTGAGGCTTGTTGTATGCACATTTCTGGGAGAAGGGGTAGGTTTCACTAAGTACCCCAAACTTGTTTGGTAGTCGTTTTAAGAACGCTAGGGACCGTGTCTCGATAAAACCCACACAAGGCTGTTAGTAGGCCAATTACTGAATCGACACTATTTATCGAAACACGTTATCGGGATGCAATGCATCCTTCTAAATGGGGAAGATTAATGAAATGTGAAGTGACGAAATTCCACTTCGGTGTGCACCAAGTACGATCGCAATGAGTTTTGCTAGAGGCTGAGTCTACGGTACGCTTGTGCTAGTTTGTGTACCTTAGAAAAGGGATAGGTTGCCGTAAGGGTGTCTTTCATATTAATACGCGTTAAGAGCTATTCAAACTTGTCTTCCTCAATAACAGTTGGACTTCGCAGTACTCTGTCCTAGGGTTGAGTAAGACATTTATTTAGTGCTTAGGGAGCGTGTTCTGTTAGAGTCGTATTAGTGTCCTCAGAGGTTCTATGCGTTAGGTCTAACAGAACACGTATAATGAGGCATACGTTTTAAAACGGTTCCCAGTCTCACTGTAGTGGGTAAATTGTTAAATTAACGTAGTTATAATTTATTCATTTAAGCGCAAGCGTAACGATCCCGTTATTTACTCCGTCTAATCATCAAGACTATTGCAGATATCAGTGACGACCTGCGAGCAACATTTATAATACTAAACCCTATTATATTATATTATATTATATACTTTTGCATACCCTCTTGTCTTCTTAGCTTCATATAACATTGATAATTGTAATACTTATGTTTCCTAACTGTGAATTCCCATTATTAACTTCACCTTGCATCCCATCCTTGTCCCCAAGCTTTCTAAGTCGGGACGAGGCACATTAGTTCATGGGAATTCATTTCTTATAACGGTGGGAGGGTGTCCAAGTCCGGTGCCGAGCCCTACAGGAGCACGCGGTGGATTGGGGGCGTGCTCCCTTTCCCACAGGGAGAGCCGTTCTTAACTGTGGTATTCCACATAATTAGGAAAAACGAAAATTTTATCAGCCTAGGGTAATTTAGGAACAGTCACAATCGCATGTGGCGTTGTAGATACCGCTACAATACAATACCCCTTGGTAAGACTGGTTGTCAGACTTTCGGGCTTCTGATGACCCGTAACGACTGTCAAAGATCCG
The DNA here is from genome assembly GCA_911387795.2 of Apamea monoglypha. Lineage (NCBI taxonomy): Eukaryota > Metazoa > Arthropoda > Insecta > Lepidoptera > Noctuidae > Apamea > Apamea monoglypha. The sequence goes on from OU426918.1 coordinate 12,827,879, forward strand.
TGAATGACAGCCGAGACCAACGGCTTATTAACGTGCTTTCTGAGGCACGGAAGGGTCTTGATATGTAAAGATGGTCACCCATCCACGGACTAACCACGGCAAGCGTACCTTAACCTAATCGATCGCCCCGTGCGGCTATTATTACTTAGCCACAAGTGCTTAATTATAACAAACTTTGAAATAATTTGATTATAAATTAATTTATTTGATCTTATAGCTTTTGTTTCTACCACAATATGTGACATATAACACACGAAGTAGTAAGATTAAAGTGTAACCCTGCAGTCAGTCATATTAATGTAATAAAAAAAATCTTTGAATTAAAACCTCATATCATGTGGGAAAATTCCCGAATATTAACGCGCTCCAGCCCGACTTTTTTCTAATTTGAATGTGTAGTGTGAGTACCTACGCACAATACCGCACTTCATATTCATTCGTTCATATTACTTGCAATATAACAAGCCCCATTTATGTTATGAATGGGTAGAACTTTCGCTCACTCTGTAATAAAGAAATATTAGAATATAAACCTTCAATCTTTGTTTAACAATACCGCTTAATTTTCCTGTGTAATGGGCATTTTTAGATTTCGGTTTAAATACACAATAAAGGGTTGCTTAAAAAAATAACTTATGCTTATTTTACACTCGTGGATAGGTCGGTTTAGATTACGTTTCCCTCATATGATGATATCAAACGGCCCGCGTAGAAAGGTCGCTCGTTATAATAACATAAACGTCGACAAAGAAACAAAGTAAAACAAATCTCTAAGTCCAACCTAAAAAAATAAACAGACAACTTTAAAAAAATATACTTTAAGGGTCAATAAATAGAAAACTTACCTCGAACATAAATAATCCAATAAAACTGTAGTGTACGTAAACACAATCTTTGTTCAGTACTTATTTGCACAATGACTAAATTCGCACGCAACAGTCGAGGCACTTATTTGTTAAGTAGCAAGTTCAATAAACACTAGTGTGGCTCGTAGCACTCGCGCTACGGCGTAGGCGGCGTAGTGCGTAGACGGGCGAGCGTAGCGAGGTCCCGAGAACAACTGAGCGCGGCCGCTGCACCGCTCACTCGTCGCCCGGATGCAAGCGTGCTTCGATATCCTTTTTGATTCTTACTAACTAGCACGATCGTTTATGTATGCGTCACTTTATTTTCTTTTTGCCATAGAGATTAAAGTATTGTTGCAACCACTAGGTTTTGATTAACATAAATATAATAATTATTCATAGAATTAATTTAATAATTAATTAATTAATTTGTTACCTTAATTTTAACTTATTCAACACTGCTACTCGTTTCCTGTGCGTTTATCTCCCATCTGTCGAAATGAAAATTATAAATTGAATTTGTGTGTACAGAAGAAGAATTAAGAGACATAAACAATCGCTGCGCAATCAGATTAACGAATGTTAACAAATCCAATTCCCGTCGGCCGTATGCAACAATTTCACGTTGCATCCATTCACTATTTAAGTTAACACATTTTGAGTGTTCAAAAAAGCCGAATTGATTCCAAATAGAATTTGAACCGCTGTCATAATGTTTACCTACACGAGATCGATAGGCAATTATGAAAGGATGTAAAGGTAATAACTTCGAACAAATGGAAATATGACTATGTTCATCTTCGTCGTGAGGTTGAACCGCAAGACAAATGAAATTCCATTACGATATTAAAGAAAATCCCCAAAGCCGTCGGTGGCTTTATGAAAGAATTTAATAATAAGGAGTAGAATATTATTCAATTTTTCCTGAAAACAAAGATGGAGCAGGAAGAAAGTCTGTTCCCACCTGGGGCTCGGGGGCTAGTCGAATTTATTAGCATTCAAATGATTTATAACTAGCGAGCGGCAGCTGAATATTTTCTGATTCGTCTTAAATTAAATTCTTTCTTTCCTTTGGCGGGATTTCATTAAGGGTAACGAAATGCCACGGAGATGAAAAAGATAATCTGTTCGTCGCGAGCTGAGTGAGTAGGGCGCCATCGCCGTCAGCAGCGCGCCCGCATGTCGATTGTAGTGGACACCAGCCTGATGTGCGCCACCGGTTACAATTTGTACCGCTTTCTTTTATGTAAACGTTAACGCGGTTTTCCACGCGACCACAATACAAACAACATGTAAAATGTCACGGTGAATAAATTGAAATCTCGAAAATATGCGAGCATTATTTTTCAAACCTAACTTGATTTACGAATTGGTAACTCCGAGGAATTTACATAATGGAATTAGTAATTATCGTTGACAAGCGAAGATTTATTCTTCGTGACATTTTCGGACGGCAGACTCATTAGCCGGAGCATATTATTATTATTTTCTTCATGAATGCTTCTTTTACTTTGATTTTTTCTCATTGTTGTCTGCTCTTATTCAAACAGACCTTTAAACGTGAAGACGTGGGATACTGCCCATCCTGATACGATCACCTCTTCACTCCTCACTAGATCAACTAAATAAACGTAGGTTAATACCTAAGTAGGTATAGCAAGTTCATGTTGTGTGGACTCTCCGAATCTACAGATAAATACACAGATACAGGTACAGATAAATTATATTATATATTTGTTATTACGATTACGTAATAACAAATATATAATATAATTTATCTGTTATAACAAAATTGTACCTTTATTGATTGCAAGATAAGATAAGAGAGATTAGACGAGGGATGAGTGCCCCTCAACCCAGCAATCAGTATCCGTGCAACAAGAGAATACAAACCACTAACGATAATAAACTTGTAAACATCTCGGTTGGTTAAACCTCTGTCTAAAAGGTGGAGAAAGGCTATTATTTTCAGTGTATTTATAAAATACATGGACTATCAGCCGGCGGTGCCTACAGTGGTTACGGGAGAGAGCTCTCGCATCCGCGTAGCATTTTAAAGCTAAAATATTTAACGAGCGCAGAGCAAAGAACAAAGCCTGCCCTGTGTTTAGCTGCACATGTCTACCGTACCCCAAAGCCTCCGTCATTAAATTCAACGCCCCTTTTAATTTAATTCCTTTGAAAAAATAATGTGTGTAGTCTTGCGTTTAGTCTCTATTGTATGTTATCGGTAATATAACCATGCTTGGTATGGTCACAGCGGAAATCCCACATTTTTATGGTTCACTAATCAAACGAAAGAACTCTAATAGTTGCGCTATATCCACTTATATGTTTCTCTTGTTGTGAAACGTTTAAATAAGTAACTACAACTAAGCCAGATATTAGCTTTATAATATCTACTAAGTAATGAATTTACTCTTAAAAATTGGGGTCGCTCCCCTACTTGTAAAAAGAGGGAAATTCTTTTTCGTTTATCTACCTCAGCCTGTAAGTTGAATGTCTTTAAAAATTATGTGGAAAACACCAATCTCGAAACGTTTATCTATAATAGGCAGATAATAGCCATACTGATAATGACATGCGTGTATGGCACGCACGTTGCCGAATTCAATTAATTTGAAGAAAAAAATGTATCAGCTTGGATCATAATCTGATTGTCGTAATAATTTACAAATTATATAATATGATATGTGTCCGGTTGATGGCGATAGGCTCACACTAGGGGGTGAGGTAATAGGTTATATGGGACTTAAACATAACTGGCGAAAAGTGAGTATACTATAAGTATACCTCTGCCGAACCCTTCGGGGAAACAAGGCGTGATGTTATGTTATGTTTATAATACAATATTGAACTTCTTCGGCTAGTACATAGTTGCAGAGAATAAAAGTTTTGTAAAAAAGACGTAGAAGGCGGTACGAACTTCCGAGAGATTTTATAAATTACTCCACGATTACTGCCTATAGTATACAAATCTATTTTTATATTAGGTTGAAATATAACTTAACATTTAATACCATTAAGTATACCTTACACAAAATAGCAGCATTACACGATTTATTGTTCGTGACTGACGGAAATAGAACCTACTAATGGAGAACTGCCAAAGAGTTCATTTAATTTATTATAAAACGTTCACAATTAACGATAAAAACTGGCTAGAAACCACCATAAACCCATTTATGAGGTGAAGCGTAAAGTCTTATCAAGACCTCGCGACGTAGAGAAATAAAATCGAATAGACGCTTACGGCCACGTTGACACGCTACAAGCCCCCATACACCGTCGTTTCCGCACTTTTAAAGTGGAACATTTGAAAAGAAGTGAGCTCTAATTACGTAGGCGTAACACGTCAAAGTATTTGAGAAGTGCGCGACGCATCAGGGGTTGATTTTGTGAGGCGTCGAGAAACAGCTTATAATCCCCGTCTGGACCCTTCACGATGCAACCTTTTCACCCTCGCTTCAGAAGACTTTAGATGATCTTACCTACCCTATTTTTGTTGAAAACTAACGAAGGTTATGTTTAAACAGAGCAATTAATACGAGGGTGATACGTGGTGAAGGAGGATCCTACTGCGAGGTCGTTTCTCCCGAACTTTTTCCAAGACAAGTGGCAAACAATTGTTAGTGTACCACTCTGCAGTAACTGTTTTTCGATCCTCTAAAACAATTGTTGCGTAATGACCTGTCCTTCCGAAGAACGAGGCCACCATCTTTTTTCTCACGCTTCGACCTCTCTTCACTTTAGTTGGCAACTCCTCTGAAGGAAACACCCAGACAGCAGACTGTCTCTTAGTTTCAGGATCATAACAATAAATCCAGCTTTCGTCACCGTAAATATGTCGAACACAGCATTTGAGTCACCTCCGTTAAATCTTTTAACCATTCACGTTTAAATGTTCATGGAGGATTTTGTGCACTTGACTCATACCGATGCCTAAGCTTGTCCGAATCTGCTGATGGGTCACTCTTTTGTCAGTCTCTATCATACGCCGCACAACACTGATGTTATCTTCAGTCGTCGCCGTAGAAGGCCGTCCCTCACGCAGACCATCGGTGAGATTAGTGGGACCACGTTTAAACTCATTAAACCAGTTGTAAACCGTGGCACGAGATTGGGCTTTATCGTGAAACGCCAATTTAAGTCTATCATAACTTTCTTGTTGACTTAAATGACATCGAAAGTCATAAAAAATCATTGTACGAAAATTTTCTCGCGTTAAATTCATGTTGACGTGATGCAGACAATTTTCAATTTGCCGCCAAATCGTACACAAGTGAAAAATGAATAAAATACATACACAATAATATTGGCAAAGAGTTTTATTTTCAAAATATGAACTTATTTTTTTATTATATCGTTTACAAGTGGCCAGTTCTAAAAACTTTTAGTGTCGCCCTCGTATTATAGTAGGCGTTTAGTCTTATATCTGAACAAGAGCACAGAATTAATTAATGTGAATAAACATATTATAGATATCTGAAAACATAAATATTCAGGCTTACTAGCTGTTGAACATTAACACCAACAAATTCCTGAAACAAGTCATGTTAAACTACAATACGAGGGTGACACTGAAAGTTCTTAGAAAATAAAAAACTTAACAAACTAGCAAGTTATTAGTTTTATTATATCTTTTCAAAATAGTATCCATTTACATCAATACATCGCTGCATCCGATGGAACCACTGAGAAAAGCACTTTGCCCACTCGTCCTTAGGGGTCTCTTCGACGGCATTTAGAAGCACAGCCTGCTTCCTCGGCGTCCATAATACGTTTTCCTCGAAGTTTTTCTTTCATTTTCGGAAATAAACATAAATCGCAAGGTGCGAGGTCGGGGCTATAGGGCGGGTGACCCAGTAATTCCACGTCTGCCGTCGCCAAGTAGTCGATTGTTTGCTTGGCGGTGTGCTCCGAGGCGTTGTCGTGGTGAAGGAGGATCCTACTGCGTGGTCGTTTCTCCCGAAGTTTTTCCATGACAAGTGGCAAACAATTGTTAGTGTACCTCTCTACAGTAACTGTTTTTAGATCCTCTAAAACAATTGTTGCGTAATGACCTGTCCTTCCGAAGAACGAGGCCACCATCTTTTTTCCCACGCTTCGACCTCTCTTTACTTTAGTTGGCAACTCCTCTGAAGGAAACACCCAGACAGTCTGCTGTCTCTTAGTTTCAGGATCATAACAATAAATCCAGCTTTAGTCACCCGTAAGTATGTCGAACACAGCATTTGAGTCACCGCCGTTAAATCTTTGAACCATTTCACGGCACCAATCAACACGTCAGAGCTTTTGGGCCTCTGTCAAATTATGAGGTATCCACCGGGCACAAGCTTCCTGACCGCTAAATGTTCATGGGGGATTTTGTGCACTTGACTTATACCGATATTTAAGCTTGTCCAAATCTGTTGATATGTCACTCTTTAGTCAGTCTCTATCATACACCGCACAACACTGATGTTATCTTCAGTCGTTGCCGTAGAAAGCCGTCCCTCACGTAGATCATCGGTGAGATTAGTGCGACCACGTTTAAACTCATTAAATCAGTTGTAAACAGTGGCACGAGATGGGGCTTCATCGTGAAAGGCCAATCGAAGTCTATCATAACTTTCTTGTTGACTTAAATGACATCGAAAGTCATAAAAAATCATTGTAAGAAAATTTTCTCACGTTAAATTCATGCTGACGTGACGCAGACAATTTTCAATTTGCCGCCAAATCGTACACAAATGACAAATGAATAAAATACATACACAATAATATTGGCAAAGAGTTCCATTTTCAAAATTTGAACTTATTTTTTTATTATATCGTTTACAAGTGGCCTGTTCTAAAAACTTTCGGTGTCACCCTCGTAATGTAACGCAACAAATATAAAATGACTTTCCGATGACAAGCGAATCGAATAAAATATGGTGGCGTAATTTCTATTTGGCGCAATTACACGGTGGATTTCACAATTTGGTCTATTTATTTTTATAAAGTACAAAGGTCGCAATTTCACGGGTTAGTTGTTGACATTATTGTGCCAACGTCAAATGTTCTTGGATCTGGGGCCGCGGTCGGTCTAATGAGCCGTGGGGAGCACAGCACCCGGAACGAGTGTCGATGTGCATTGCTCATGGTGGCTCATGACCGCATAACGACCCCACCTCACGCGCACCTCGCCTAAATGTACGTGACCTCAACTCAACTTACTTGCTTAGACAATGTGGAAGCAGGATTGTTTTAAACTGTTGGGTATCATGTCAAGGATAGAGACGTAAACACTGCACGGATAATAAGCTTAATAATTCTCAAATCCACCTTAGTAAACAAATAAATAAAATCACGCTCTTAAAGCTCTGTCTCAATGGAAAAAAGTAAGCACGTTCAAACATTTATCTTCCACGAGCTTAGCTTCTCCGAAAAAGAAACGAAACACAATCGCAGTTTTTCTTTTTCGAACGGTCGTAAATATTTTTTAGTTTTAATTAACAATTGGCCAGCGACAATTGTATCGTCTATCCTACCCTTTTTGTGTCATTATTATTCAACCACAACAACATAGTTAAATGTTTGCGATTTACAATCGATAATCCGTATTAATTTGATTTGATATACACAAATTATTATTGTCTTTGTGTTTAGTTAGTAATGGGTTACTATATTCACGACCATTTTCAAATTCAATCGCAGAGCTTTCATAGCCGAGTTCAATGTTTCAATAATCCTGTACCTACGTGTAGTAATTAGTATTCACCAATTTGAGTCCATTTTCCGTGGCGTAATATAATTGATAACTTACACATCCATTAAACAGGAGTTAATTTACTTTTATTCATTTCAACCATGCAACCGTAGAGGCTTTCTCTGAAAACCAGATGAGCGTTAAAATCATATTCGAAAATAAAGTTTTTAATGAGCATCGAATTCAATAAAAGCGGCAACAATGGCGTGTGTGAACTCGTATTGTGACTCTTTTGTTTTACGCCAGCGACGTCATTATAAATTTTTCACCGCAGCTGTCTAATGAGTAACGCTATATAAATATGTACTATGCATGCACTAACCGCGCTTGTGGTACTTATTTTATATCTTTATTTATTTAGTTTTCGAATACGTACGTCATAACTCCAGTTTTCCACTGATATTTCATCCATAATTAAATGTGTTGTATAAGCACCAATTATTGAATTAATTATATTTGGTTTTGTAACCGAGATCATTATATTCGTTGGGATATAAATATATATTTTTAAGTTCTCAAACTTAAGCTATTTAGAAGCATTGTTGTTAAGCTACTAATGTCGCAGGACTGCAAAAAGATTAAACCCAATTGCAATACAAATTCTGCTCTAAACAAAATTGATAAAAGCTATTTCCGTCAAATCTAGCGAATTAAACAGCACTCAATAGTGAGAACGTACGAGGCTTTACAAAATTATGTAGAGCTCTAGTGGCTTGAGAGGCCACTAGATTCTTTTTGAGAGCAGCTAACGTGAAGGGGTCATGTTATGATGGTTATGTAGGCGGTGAATTTCGGCAGGTCAGCGAAGCAGCGCCGAGGACCGCCAGAGGAGGCATCGCATGGCACCGGAAATAATGACTGCCGCTCTGTAATTGGAACGGGCGGTATTTTAGCTAGTGACTCGTCACTGCCTTTGCCGGCCCTTTTATTTTTTAATTTTTCCAACAAAAGTACCCACTTTAATTGTTTGAAGAATTTTAGCTGTTCTGTAAAGAAAAGTGTACTTCCATTTTAATATATAATTTTTGTTAGGTTACAAAGAGAATACTTACCCCTTTGAAACACTTAGGTACCTACTTCAAGAATCCAAAAGTTTATAAATGTTAGAACATTTTGAACGACTGAAAAGAATAAATAAGTAGCTCTCTCAATTTGCAATGCTTTTACGGTTTCGTATTTTAAACGTGACTTGAAGAACCTCATTACTGCTCACCAATTTTTCGTATAAAGTGCTTTCAAACAAACACATATATGTGATAAGATGTGAGATATTATCCCACGTGCTACACAGGTACTTAATTTTCTTTATAATATATAATGACGAATCGAATCTAAAATGTTTGTTAAAACTTATTCCCTTTGCTCTCAAATGATAAATGGTTTTATTTTGTAAGTAGGTTTGTACAAAGCCTTTTACACGTCAATCATATTTTAAAATTAGATGAGGTCGGCGTTTCCTATCTGACTAGTCTGAGAAGAAAGGCCGAAACAAACTCAGAGGTCACAGTATCTTTTAAAGTCCAGACATAGTCTTGGTCAGATCATATGAAGACCATGTAGATCGATCGATCTTGTATTAATTACTTAAATAAACCTATTTTTTATAAGTAATAATAAGTCAGACCAAATATTTTCTGAAATAATTCGAAACCCAGTTACCTGCATGGAATTTTAACAGTCAATTTTATTCCAGTGTCCAAAATTTTCCGGACGACGGTAAGTCTATATGAGTATGTAGAAAATAGCTGCATGTTTGCCCGTGGTGGCGGGCACAGGGTCCAGCATGCGCAGGAAATAATGACGTCCGGCCGGCCGCCTCCGCAATTGAAACACCGCGGCCCGACGAACACGCCTAAATTACTGCACGGAAAACGATTACGTACAGCGGAAATTTACTTAAATACTTATTACGCGAATAATTTTCAACAACCCCCCCAGGATAACCCAACCTTCAGTTACACATCCAAATATAATTTATCGTGTACTCCCAAACTTTGTCAGGTTATTCTCAAAGGAAAATTGTACTTTGTTACTTCAATGCAATTTGTCAGTTGGAAAATAAACTGATTTTGTTGCAAACTGAAATTGAGAAAATGCTCGTATACAGCGCCACTGAAGTTTCAGGAGCAGTGTAAGAGAAATAAAATAGTTTTTTGTACGTGGAGCTGTATACTTAACTATTTTAAAAAGTAGCAGTTTTATATGAAGTTGCTACATGCTACTTATTACGATAAAACAGACGAGCAAGCAACAATATCTATATCTAGCTAGATAGATGGGTCATGAATTTGATGTGTTCGTATTGGTTGTAGTGGTCAATAAAATGCATTCAAGTAATATTAAACTAGAGTCACTCTCTTCAAATTGATAGCGATCAAACCATAGAGGAGTGTTTTTTAACATTCCTGGTCCGATAAAATACTCTCATAGCTATCCAATCCATGCTATTTATTGACTTGTTTACTTTTCAATTTCTCAACGTATCATGTCGTAAAAGTTCTGCAACAGACATTATTATATTAAGTTTGTTTATAGTATTACATACTTTTGCTTTGTGATTCAATTACGTGCAAGTTTTTCAAGCGAAGTAACTAAGTAGGTACAAAAGATTTATAAGATAAAATTCTCTCTCATGCTTGAGTTTGAAACAAGGGGTACTTAAAATGAATAATGAAATTGCACAAAAATGCATTTCAAATAAATTAATCTTGTAATTTTGTAAAATACGTATACACCAGTCCAGAATGAAACCCATGAAGAGCGTCGTCGTAAGATCAAGAATTAAAAACAAAAGACTGTACAAAGAAGAAATCCCATAGGTAATCAAATTATTCAGTCTGCGGATAGTTTTATATGCGAGGCAATAACGAGACTGGTAATCGTGACAGAGGCCGCCTCGGGAGGATCAAGACTGGGCCTTAAGAAGCACCTGATCCCTACCAAGCCCGGGGCGGCGCTTCGTAAACTTCTACAAACGAATTAGACGGAGCGCCTAGAAAACGGGATTATCCACTAACTGTTTACCCCACGAAAATAGGTTCGCGCCGTAATCGAGTGTTTGTAACGTTTAAGCTATGGTTACACTACTTATATGTACTGTAATAATGTCAGCTTTATGAAGATTAGGCTGGTTTATGTAGGATCAACACAATTAAATACCTTTTAACTAAGTATAGTAATTTCTAAGTCTTACATTTTCTGACTTGATTTTCGTTTTACATTTAATTCAATATTATTGGTCTGTTCGCAGTGTAATAACATCTCGTATTACCATTTTGTATTGGCATGAAAAATAATGAGCATGTTTAATTGTATATTTGAACGTGCAACTAACTTTTGCCTAACAATGTTGATACCAATAATTAGATGATATTTCAAATAAACACGTTTACAAACTACCAATTACAATCTCTAAATTGGATAGCAAACAAAACATGTTAACTATTGCATTTCAAATGTAAAATAATTTTAGTCTCGGAACAATAATGTTAGTTGAGATCGCAGGGCTTGTTATTAACTGTTGAACGGAAAGCAATAATAAAAACATATTCTGTGCGAGGAATAATAATAAATGAACATCAGTTATACATACACATATATAAAATGAAGTAGCTTTGCGTGTCTGTCTGCGTGACCTTCCAAACTAAGCAACAGATTTTGATGCGGTTTTCACCGTCATTTAGAAAATGTATTCCGGGAGGTTTATGTGTATAATACATTAATATTAAACTTACATATGATAAATATATCTCGATGTTTCGTCAAGTCGTAGAAACTGTGCGAAGAAGGGGTGGATTGCTAATAAATAATATCTATATTAATAACCACTTCGTACTTCCAGTTTTAATTAGTTTTAAATGGTGATTTATTTAGGTTCATGTAAAATAGGGTTTTTGTACCTGCAGAGGTAACCACATATCGTGTAAGTACCTACTCGAATTTTCTTTGATAAAAAGTTAAGCATTATAATTCCCAGGCTTGTTGGTAGTATTAATGTTTGATTGAGACTCCGTGTATACTATCTCTCTCTCTCCGTACTCTCTCTCTACTCTCTCTCTCTCCGACTCCGTATATCCGCCGGCGCAATTAAAAGTACAAATTGTCTAGTAAACAACCTGCTTAAAGTCTATAGACGACCAAGTATCGTTTGATGAATGTGTCACAGCCCTAACACCTTTTAATTAGATTTTATTAATTTAATTTAGGTATTTAAGTTTAAAACTTAATTGAATCTTCAACAGAGCCGTTAGCTACGTTTATTGCATTAATTAAACGGTACCTTCAAACATCACTGAAATCTCATTTTGTATCTACAAACAAAAAGCGACGTTTTCGGGCCTTTTTTTAAAAGGGAGAGTGGAATATACACTAATTAACTTAACTAAGTCTAATTATTACAGTATACTACATTTCAGTCAAAGATAAAGTACTACCTGTCTTTCCTAAAAATAATAATCCTTATTTATAAATTGTTACAAGGTTGTCGTTCTTTACTTATAGGGATTTTAGGTTTCCGTACCCAAAGGTACTTAGTAATTTTCACAAAGAATGTTTATCTATTGGCTCAAGCAATCAATCAATCTACTCAGCCTATCGCAGTCCACTGCTGGACATAGGCCTCTCCTAGGCTGCGCCACAACACCCTGTCCTGCGCCTTCCGCATCCAGTCCGTCCCAGCAACCTTCTTTAGGTCGTCCGTCCATCTAGTTGGGGGGCGTCTCACACTACGCTTGCCGATACGCGGTCTCCACTCCAGGACTCGTCTGCTCCACCGGCCATCGGTCCTTCGACAAACATGGCCAGCCCACTGCCACTTCAGTTTGCTTACTCTGCGCGCTATGTGGGTAACTCCGGTTCTTTTCTGGATAATTTCATTCCTGATTTTATCCTTCAAAGAGACTCCGAGCATAGCTCGCTCCATAGCGCGCTGAGCGACCTTGAATTTGTGGACCAGCCGCTATAGTAACAAATAATAAAAATAGAATATTTTATTTTTATTTTTATTTATCCATTTATTTCCGGCATCAAGGCCCATAAAAACACATACAATACAATATTAATATAACTTAAAAATAACATAAATACATACAACATTATAATTACACTAAAAAACAAACTAACGCACACGAAGTGTCTGCGTCGTGTTTCGCTGACTGGTGTCATCTAGCCGACCACGAAACCGGCGGTACACAACACCCTTCGGCCAGAACTCTTCCTTGAGGAACTTCTCGAGAGAGAATAAAAGTAATAAAAATTAAAGGGGGTCTCCATACAAGAAACGTGTTTATTTCGACGTTTTTTGCCTTGTGGTACGTAACCCTTCGTGTTCGAGCCCGACTCGCACTTGGCCGGTTTTTTTTAAACATTCTCTCTCTCTATTCTCATTAATTGTTCCATTTTTATATATGTTTTAAAACCGTCCTTGATGACCCAAGAATAATGATTCAACAAACAGACACCGTTCGCACCTGTCATTATAAACATTGAAAAGTACATTATAGCTATTTTATTCAAATAGCTATTTTATTTATCTGTATTGATTTATCTATTATGTTATAGGCGATTCATATTCGTAGGTATTTATCGATTATATTTGGTTTAATATAAATTTGTTTTATGTTTTGTTAGTGACTACAGTCGAATAGGAAACGCCGACCTAGCTTTTTTTTTTTCTTATATTATGACGTGTAAAAGTGATTTCGATGTCCTATTTACAGAATAATAATTAATAATAATAATTTAATAAGAATTCATTTAATTTTATCACTTCATCTCATACACAGATATATTTTTTTATTCTATTCGGAAATCTCACAGCTAATATAAACAATGTTCTTAAACAATATGTATTTGAAGGCCATTTACAAGTTTCCACTGATAAACACTTGAAAAAAAAAGACAACAGAAAAGGTCGGTACAAAATACCTATAACATAAATTAGGAAACAAAATAACACGATCGATTAACTAAAAAGCATTCAGACGCTGCATAACGTCGTATTTGGACTAGGGATTATACCAAAATGTAATACTTTTAAAACACAACTAGTGTAAACAACAGCTAAAAAGTCAACTTGTATTAATACGGGCTTTTAATTGATAACATCTTAACGTCTTCCTCCCATAATCCGCTCTTGGTAAGGGTTGCAGAGGTCAGGCGGTAACACAATACTGAGTCTTCATTATCTCGCAAAATGAAAACCGACAACTAAGCGATGTAGCCGGAATTGCAGTTTACATGTACCTACCTAATTATTTAAACTTCTAATAATAAAAAACGCTATTTAATAATAATAACTTAGTTTTTTTTTTTGAGATGGCGGTATGAGCTGTACTCCTTTAATAAAGATTGGTCCTGGGCAGCTCTGGACAGAGAGAGGTGGTAGGAGAGTGGCCTTTTCCCAGCAGTCGGACATTAAGGGCTTTTAAATAAAAATTAACCGTAAAGTTCCATTATTATAGCTTTGGACAATAAATTTCATGTTAGAATTTGTGAGTGTTTTCTCTTGGCATAACTGCTTCTGCAATAAGAAGAAAGAAAGAAAGAAAATACGTTTATTTGCGGTAAACATATAATAATTAACAACACATAACAATAATTTTCTGCATGTTATCATAGTAAAGTTTCTTTTACGCAGTACCTAACTTTGTGTTAAATTTATAAATGAATCAATCGGGATAACTCGACTAGTTTTGAAGTCAACTAGAGACCACTAATAGGGAAATCTAGTAAAAAGAACACGTGAGCAAAGCCGTACATTGGCTTACTAAACTAAATATCTTCATGTTTTGTAATACAATCACTTAATCATATTGACTTTATATCGAGGACAAGGTTTCGTAACGTAAGCCTTCTTAAAAATAAAGATACTTTTTCACATACTCAATAAAAACCGGATTAAGGTCGCTGTACTAGAAAACTAAAACATGTAAGTCGGTGAAACCTGTGAACAAGACTTTGTTATCCCTGAAATCCAAGCAATTTTCAATAATCCCGCTGCGAAAGTTTTTCGCTTGTTGGTAGTTTTTTTACTTGAATTCACTACCTTTGTTTGAGTAAATGGCGTGTAACGTCGTTTATCGTATAAAAAAGAAAACAGACTAAGATCTTAGCAACAATCTGTTAAAATCTTGACTAATTTCCCTACATTTTTGACTAGTTTTTGACATGACGCTGAGATGAGATTGCGACTAGATTTTGAACGTTTTTAATTACGATAATTGGTCTCTTGGTAGTTGCAGTCAGCCAGTTAGTTTCCTTCCTAAGATCAGAATAGATGACAGGTGATCCTTGGAGATTTGCCACTAATTAGGTACGAATTTCGCACAGTGCATACAACTTTACATGATCATTATTGCTTTCCAGTCAAACTTGTACCATTTCTAACAAGTCTGGCTGGCAAGCAACTGCGACAGAAGGAGTGTTTAAAAAAAAAACACAACATTTGAATTGTCAAGGAGTCAATCATTCCCAAAGATGAAGCTAGTCACCCATTCCAAAGCTTAGTACGTTTCTATGGAGAAGAACGGGCAAGAAACGCAGCCGTAATGTAAAATGCAGCTTAAATAAATCCTCTACGGCAAAAACAAACAGTTTATTGAAATCATCGAGGAACAAAAATGTTATATTTTCCCCTATATTTTCCGATATTTACAAGAAAAATATGTATGAAAATTGCACCATTTTTACGAGTAATCGTTCCGCGGTTTATTTAACATAATAATATTGCATTTTCAGTCGTTTCCAGCGCTCTCCGGTCCCCTGCGTCTGTAGCCATTCCCCGTCCAATAATCGCCCTAATTAATTTAATTTCAATCCATATCGATGACAGTCATTCGATTAAATATTATTACATGCAGAAATTTTTATTAACTTTTAAGTTTATTCTGTTTGTGATGCAAACGGGAACCACGCATTATATGTATATGGAGGCATTACAAATAGTGGCAATGCTCATCATGAGGACCCATCAGTTTAAGTCTGTGCGTAGGAAAACAGGGATGGAGGCATCATCGCCATGTTGGACAAACTGATTCACATTGAACTGACTGGTGATTGGCCTTTTGATACTATTATTGATAAGGTTGTCCTAAATATCTGAAATATTCGTAGCCAAGACATTCAATATGTAAGTTCGCGTAAATTCAGAATATAGGTGAATATAGATTAAACAATAATAAAGGATCTAGTAGTGGTGGTTGTCGGTAGTGACCTACAATCAAGGGATCGAATCAAGTCAGGCGCTTTACTTTGTGTAAATTATTTCATCACCGCAGCTCTCAAAATGATGAAAGAAAACATCGTGAGGAAACCGGCATGTCCTAAAACCAAAAATTCGAAGTCATGTGACATCTACCAACCCACACTGGGCCCCGGTGGTGGGTTACATGTGGTTACAACCCACTCCCTACCACAGAGAGGAGGCCTGTGTCCCAGTAGTGGGAACATTATAGTCTGAATAAATAAAAGATCTGGTTTCTAGAAACTAGGTTATCTATGATTCTCAAGAATAATGCTATAGGCCGACAATATCACAAAAATGAAAATATTTTTGTAGCCTATAAATCACAGAATTAACAATAAGGCCTACATTGCTGGCTGTGCACTGATAAACATAATTATGACAATTATATTAAGTTTATTGCATTAGATGCGGACTCACGGTGCAAGCAATCAACAATTATTCACGAATATAAACGTCATGTCACACTGGAATTAACTCTGTTAGCTCGTAAACATGTCCTGACATTGATTTATTGCATTAATTCCAGACTCCAGGCCATAATCATTTAGAAACAAGTGTTTACATAAATCACTTAAGTAAATAAAATTGTTTACCGCTGTGTATTGTACAAACAAGGTATAAACAGTAAGAAATGTTTATAAAATGCGTAGACGTCTCATTTGCAAAGAGTATTGGAGCACGGCATCCACTAAATTTCATTATAATTCAGAAATTATGGGATCAAATTACTTCATTTTATTTTTTAAGCGCGCATTATTATTATTTTATTACACTATGAAAATTTTTCAGGTCGTAAATTCGGTCTTAATAGACTTATTTGCTTCATGATAATAGACTGGGTGCTCTTTCAGAATGTTTTATTTTACTCATAAATTACAAACGAAAGTGCAGAATTAACCAAAATTATGAAAAAAAAAAAAGTACAATAAGTAAGTTGACAGCATTAATTTTGTCTAAAGAAGTCGACGATACATCAACGTCAGGTCGCACCGAAGCTAAGAAGTGATTTCCAAACGAACCTCGACGTTCAGGAATGTTAAGCGATTCCGGGAGAGACTTCGTGCGAGCTAACATCGAAGACGTTCCAGCTAATTACTGCGAGGAACGTAATAGTGCAAAATTGCTTCTGTAATGTTTAATATTATTAGAGTACTACAAAAGGGGGAACTCCTGTGAGATTTTTCCGTAATTTATTACATCCTTCACGATAGCTCTACACTTTTTAAGTAGCTATTCGGATTGTAAAACAGAAACATGGAGACCGGAACAGTTTATCAAAAATGTGATGTTTTTAGGTGAAAAGATGATTACATCATCCTCAACAGGCCGACTTTACCCAATAGGCCTCTCTTTTCTTGTGGCAATCCTTACACTCCTGTGCCAGCCTCATCCAGGTTTTGCCCGCGATGGCAACAATGTCGTTTGCCCATCTCGCCACCGGACGACCGACATCTCGTCTTCCACTGATTGGACGCCACTCTTACACAGCCTTACTCCACCTGTCATCACTGCGCCTTGCCAGGTTTCTTGCCAAACTCACACTTACATTCATAGTCATCACACATACATAGTCATCTATTAACCTAAAAAGCATTGCTAAAGTCTTTCATACACGTCCTAAAAGCCAGATAATCAGAGCTTTCCGTCTCGGGGAAAAATGTACTTATAATAATTAATCTGAAGAATGTTAGCAGACTTCGTGACACAATTACAAAAAAGTAAGACCCTCTGTTAATAATTTTGGTTGAGATTTTGCTTGGTGTGACTCACATTAAATAAAACGTTACTTTAAACTTGAGAAAAAAGGAGCTATGTAAAGGCCTTGCCATACAGAACAAATAAAGTGGAACTTGCGTATTTTTTGCTTTTCATTGGCAAGTCAACAATGCTGGTCGTCTACATTATGTTTTAAGTTTAATACACAGTGTCTAATCCTAATTGTAAAGAACAAAACAATCGGTAAAACAGAAAAGATAAAAGCATTGTCGCCTTGAAACGTTCACGTTTTTGCCAAGGGTCCGTCGTAAAACTTTATTAGGCGCATTAAGGTCGCGGTTGAATCCTGTTTATGTAATCGCCGCCGGGGACCTTTAGCAGGAAAAATATTAAGTGAAAAAAGAACACACAATGTCACCCTAAGTAAGATTATATTTATGACGACCTATATCTAAGGAGAGGGTGGTCAGGGGCACTCAAAATGTCAGGCTAAGCGAAATGAGACGAGAGCTCGCATCACACATGAAACATAGGAACGACCGCGGTGGCGAGATCGGCGGAGCCACTCGTAACAAAGATAAGCGTTTGATTCTAAGCGGATAATATGTATTTTGTTTTGGGCGGTTTTTGTACTACGTCTCCAATATTTATTTGGTTTATTATTCATACAGAATAGCATTTCTAAACGAGTACTACTCGTATTACATCGATGTAGAAGATGTGAATCCTAACTATTCTAACTACGGATCCAATTCCAAGACATTCAGAAACTTCGCTCGTGATGTAATTCCGTGAAATGTGATTATATGCAATTAAACATATTTCCTTAATACATTTCCGACAACGGAGCACTTAACGTCTTTGTTAAATCGTTCCTACAGTAGGCACCTTACTTTATTCCGCGCCGCCCTACTTGGTGCTCCGTGGCACGAATAATTTCCTTAATATTGCTCTGCGAAATCTTATTCAAATAATCAGAAGTTCGCGACTCCAATCCGCCTAGATGCAAATTGCATGCAGACTGCTTAATTAACAGCCTAGATACTGCATAAGCTAAACCGATAGCAGGCACCATTGCATTGGGTTATTATTTATCTTATTAATACATATTACCGCCTTATGTTGATTTTGGTTTTGTTTACGAAAATTGGCAATCCAATTTTAAGATGAAAATGGGTAAGAGTCCCCATCAATATGGGGACTCTTACCCATTTTCTATTCAACCAATAAGCAAATACGACGATTTTCTTTCTTATGAAACAGACTATATTCTATCAGTGGTAATAACAATGAATAATGCAGAAAAGAATCAAAACGATTGCATAAAAGATGGGATTGTTATTGCAGCGAGGGTACAGGGACAGTGAGTAGTGATCTGTCAGTGGCTGCCGTCCCGTCTTAGGAGCGACGTCGGGCTTACACGGATTTGAGGGGGTAACCGTCCCCGGCTCACTTGACTGATGCGCCATCCTCGGCCACATTTCTTCTACCGTTTAATTAAGTCGGTGACTCGCCGATTAACGTGATGCTATTTCTTTCACGATATTACTTAGACTTTTTAACGGTCACGATCGTGCTAAGATGTTGTGGCGGTTTTGCCTTGGGGATTGCTCTGAACGAAACCTGGATGTCATATTGCTAATACATTTTGTTCGTAGTAAGACTCCGACTTATCCCTTTGTATGTATAAAATTAAAAGTTTAATCTCGCTAGGTGAAATTAAAATTTAAATGTAATTCAAATGAACGGATGATTATGACTTTTCACGAATTCAGGCTTACTAGATACTTGTCTAGACTTTTACAAATAAGCCAGACTAGATTCTGAAAAGTAATCATCTCAAAACCAATACGAGAGAACGTTATATCTTTAGACATCAAATATAAGTACCTATATTTCATCTTGAAACTTATCTTTGTGGTCATCTCGAGATAATACAGTCAAGGAGGTCCTTTCAAACATTCATAACGATTTCTTACCTCAAAGGATATAATTCAAATATTTTATATAAAGTTTTAACGAGCTCACGTATCAGAAAATAAAACATGATTTGAAAACAACGCAGCCGTAAAATCCGAGCATTTTATGCGACTCCATTATCTTCAGTGAATTCTCATGCATGAAGAAGTGTTTATTTTCACTGGAATACACGCATATGAGTCTAGTGTATGCCCCGAATTCACGTATGTATAAAACATAAAGAAGTTCGTAAAACTGAACTTCGTCTTCATCGTTCTAGTAGTCATGTCACCGACGTTTTATCACTTAGCTTTAAAATATCTCGTAAATCAATGGATAAGGCATTCATATAGACCGTGACTTTCATATAAAATAATATCTAAAGTATTCCACGCTAAATAATCAGCATATACCTGTGACATTTTTTGCGAAAATCACTTCGTGTTGGCATTCAAAAAATGTGATGTTGTGAAAATACATTTAGAATTTTCCAATTATGAACAGTCCGCACGAATTTTTTAAAGTGTTGTGTTTGATGATTCGTCGCAGTTCGATGCATAATAATTTATATTTTGTATAGGTTAATAGTGCATTAGGTGTTTGTGTAAATAAAATTGCATTAAAGTTATGTTTCTGTCATAAAAACAAATATTAACTCTTTGATTGTAGTAATTAGAGACACAATAGAAAGACAATTGCTTATGTCGGACTGTGTAACATAAGACATTCGAGAGGTTAAGTAAATAAAATTAGAAATGAACAGTATATTTTACAGGCAGTCGATTATGTCCAAATTATTTCTCCAAATCACTGCCTACTAAAAACAACTTATTTACTTCTCACGTTACGATACGAAACTAAACTCTCCGCAGCCTGGGAAGTCTACAGTCGTATGTGGCGATACGTCAGGCAAGTTATGTTAGTGCAGGAACCATTTCGCGAGGTACTGTAGTCACATTTACGCTCCTTCAGACTCTCACGGACAACTTGTCCTCGTGAAGATGTGACTGTAAAAGTTTGATCAGTAAGAAAGTTTTAATTGCTACTGAACGGCATTTCCAGTGTGCCCCGACGGAGTTCATTTTGCAAGTATTTTATTCGTACAGAGGAAATAATTTGCTAGAACATATTAATTTTATGTAAGCACCGTGTTCTTATTTAGTGTTAATTATGATCGACTGTCTTTTGTTTTGAGGTCAAAGCCATCTTTGACCTTTTTATTACAAGCTTTTATTTAGTTTCGCCTGTCCCGATGTTTGTCTGTAATCAAATCTTGCAAGTTAAATTTGATCCACTTCCCGGTTACTGATTGAGCTGAAATTTTGCATGCATATGTAAATCGGATGACAATGCAAAATGATTATGACATGGAGCTGATCTAATGATGGAACTGGAAGGTGGCCATAGCAACTCGGTAATTAAACGACACAACCCCATCGAGTTCGGGCTCGTATGATTCATCTTGACGAGTACTTTGGTGCTAGATGGTAACCAAGGTCTAATGATCGAGCTGGAAGATGGCCATAGGAACTCAGTAATTAAACGACACAACCCGATCGAGTTTGGGCTCGTTTGATTCGTCTAGACGAGTACTTTACTAATGATGGAGCTGGAAGGTGGCCATTGGAACTCGGTGGTTAAGCGACACAACCTGATTGCTTGTTTAAAAATAATTCAAACCTGATAAGAAAAATACCATAATATAGGTCATCATTCTCCTGCCCTTATCCCAATTTATTTGGGGTCGGCGCAACATGTCTTTTTCTTCCATACTTCTCTATTACCTAGTCGTCATCTCGGTAGTCACCCCCTTTCTAACTATATCATCATTCACACATTCCATCCATCGTTTCTTTGGTCTTCCCCTACTCTTATACCCATCGACATTCATACTCAAAACTCTCATCACGACATTTCCCTCATTTCTCCGTAACACATGCCCATACCATGACAACCAATTTCCACACAACTTTTCAGTTACCGGTGCCACTTTCAGACTTCCTCTTATGTACTCATTTCTTATTCTATCCATTCGTGTAACACCACACATCCCTCTTAGCATTCTCATCTCAGCTGCATGCCTTTCATTCATCCCTTTTGTGGCCCAACATTCTGATCCAAAAAGACAGCAGGACTCGGGGCTAGCTGGCTCGTACCAACGCAAATGTACACGTACATCGGTGGTGGTGCGACCCGGACTGCCGGGCACTTCTTCTCCTGCAACCGAGCGGGTGGGCAGGTTGCGGATAGCCCAACTCCGGCTGCGGGACCGGCTGTAGAGCCGATCCCGCACCCGGAGCATCTTGAAAGAGATCCCGGACAAGAGAAGTGCCCGAACACCAAGTCCCAGGTTTAGGGTAACCAATACACCTTGTTCCATGTACCCAAATGACCCAACCACACGCAACCCTTCCCTATCCACAGATCCTGTCAATCCGCAAAATCCCTAGGCCAAATCCCAGACCTAGGGTGACCCCCAAGTGACCCATACCCTACTACCAAACACCCTCCCTCCTATCCCTACATCCTGTCGGTCCCTGAGGACGGGTAACCTCGATTCCAAAAAAGCCCACCCCCCAACACATGAAATGCAGAAAGAAATAGAGACTACCCAGGTGGGTTCCGGCCAAGCCGGGGAATCCCACACCGCCAAGGCGGTCAGCCCCCAACGTATTCTGGGGGGGGCATCTTACTGCTCATCATCTTTGCCGCGCTCTCCAGCGCGGCCGGCTGCTGATTTAGCGCCACAAACACCGGCAGCGACAAACGCGCCAATGAACATAACCCCGGCAGCGACTGACGCGCCAACACCCACTACGACACGTATGCCTCCCGCGAACCTCTGGCAACAGAGCATCGTGCGGAACAGCATCACAAACCCCGACACTGAACGACACGGACAGACTGCGACGGGGAAGGTTAACGAACCCGTCGGCCCTACCACTCTCCTGGTAGATGGAGTACGCCAGCTGAAAAAGCGCGGAAAAATCACAGACCGGGGGAGGAAAGTAGGCGATCGAAAGCGCAACACCCGCGAAGGCAACAGCCAGCGCGAAGCGCGATCGGACGCCGAAGAGGTAGTACGCGACCAGCCCCGAGTACGCGACGACAATACCGAGCGCGAAAAAGGGCCGGACGCGGAAAACAGAGAACGGCCGCAAGTACGCGAAGGGGAAACCCAGCGCGAAAAGCGGCCTAAGGTGGGACCACGCGACCAGCAGCCAGTACGCGAAGGGGAAACCCAGCGCGAAAAGCGGCCGGACGCGGAACCACGAGTGCAGGGGCAAGTACGCGAAGGGGAAACCCAGCGCGAAAAACCCCCGCACACGACAGAGCCTACCGGGGGCGCCGACCGACCCCTGACCAACGAACCCAGACTAAAACACAACAGAGGAAAGCGGGGTGGAGGCTTGCACGTTAAGGCGGACACCTCTCAGCCGCAGCCTGGACCGAGTGGTACAGGGCCGGCGAAGAGGGAGCGCCCGGACGACTCGGCTTCACCGAGCACGCTTCAGAGGGACGCCAAGCGTGTAAGGGTCCACTCCGCCCGAGGGGAGCCGAGGACCTACGCGCGGGCCACAAAGGACATACCTGCGCGGCTCGCCGTAGCAATCTGCTTCCCTCCCCCCTCCAGAGACTTGACGAACGAAGAGGCCGAACAAGTTAAGACAGGCCTAGAAGACATGCTCATGGGCGCAGACACATCGTCACCGCTCCCTGCTTTCCGCGGATACCCAAGGGTAGCGGAGGGTACAGTGCAGATGTGGTGCGAGGACGATAACGCCCTGACATGGCTGACCCAAACAATTCCCCTCCTACAACTCCCTAATACTGACTTAAAGCTGACAGTAGTGCGACAGTCAGACGTGCCCACCCGTGTCAGAGCCTCGCTTTTCGTCCCTCGGTATAGAGGTGACGTACAGAGGCTCCAAAGTATTCTGACTCGTCAGAATACTTGGTACGACATTGGTAGGTGGTCACTGTACAGGGCAACTACCGTCGGTGGTGACAACTACGGGACTTTTCTGACCCTGGGTGTACCACCGGAGGAAGCGCAAAAGGTCCTGGACCGGGAGCGACGGATATCGTACCTACTGGGTTCGATATACGTACGCTTCTGGCCCACGACCCAGCCCGCTGTCAGCAAGACAGACTCGACCACGACACCGACAGAGACACAGACAGACGACACGGACGAGATCGCCCACCTGGAAGAGGTCATGGCCCGTGCGGCGATGGCTGACGATGAGGCCGCGGTTCCGCCAACATCCCCCGGTTGGAGCGAGCAGCTTTTGGCATCGTCGCCGGGCGATAGACACGACGACCCGTACAGGGAGGAGGTGGAGGAGGGATTGTCCGATGGATCCACCATCGACTAATCCCCCCCCTTCATCGCCATCACCCACACTCAACATCATCCAGACAAACCTCCAGCATAGCCAGACTGCTACGGCCAGCTTACGCAGGGCACTGGAGGTCAACCCCCGAACCATCGCACTGATCCAAGAGCCGTGGATCAGGAACAACAGGGTATGCGGCCTTAATAACATCGGAGGTAAGCTAATACTCAACACACAGAGCTCGGACAAACCGAGATCCTGTGTGTACATACCCAAAGACATCCCTACCGCACTGCTCACCCAATTCTGTTCCAGAGACTTGACAGCCGTCAGGCTCCGGACCACAGACGATCTCCCAGACGTCGTTCTAGCTTCGGTGTACATGCCGGGCGAGGACACAAACTGCCCGCCACAAGAAATGGCCGACCTAGTGCAGCACTGCGAGATCACCGGTCTGGACCTGATCATCTGTACCGACTCCAATGCCCATCACCCGCTCTGGGGCAGCGACACATCGAATCCCAGAGGAGAGGTACTATCCACCTATTTATTCTCTACTAACCTAAACATTATTAACCGAGGTTCTGAACCCACTTGGGTCACAGTCCGAGGACAAACGATCATAGACTTAACACTTGCTACAGAAAACGCGAAAAACCTCATCACAGACTGGCACGTATCGGGCGAACCCTCCTGCTCGGACCACAGAAGGATCCGCTTTGCATTGACCACCAACACCAAAAAACCCGCACCGAGAAGAAATCCGCGGCGCACCGATGTACCAGGCTACAAGCGCCTCCTGGCAGCCCTGCTAGCTAGGAATCTATCACAAATAACAATAAGAGAACCAGCACAGCTGGAATATACTGTAACAAAGCTATCAGAATACCTTACCGAAGCTTACCATGCATGCTGTAAACTAAGGACGCCACGGTCCAACACCGAGAGAAATCCCTGGTGGAACGCCGAACTTGGTAAACTCAGACATGCACTACGGAGGCAATTCAACAGAGCCAAAAACACCAAACTCCCAGAAGACTGGGAGATATACACAGAAACTCGACACACATATAAAAAACAAATCAGAACCGCCAGAAGGACAGCATGGCGGAAATTCTGCGAGTCCATAGAAACCAATAATGAAGCTGCAAGGGTAAGAAAGATCCTATCAACTGACCAGGACCGGACCCTTGGCTCGCTGAGAAAACCCGACGGCACGTTTACACTTACGGACCATGAGACCAGCAAGGTCCTTCTGGAAACCCACTTCCCAGACTGCAAACTTCTAGAGGACAGAACCTGGGAGGACGCACCAGATTGGACCCCGACGGAACGGGACTGGGCCTGCGCCCACAGGCTAGTAACAGAAGACCGGATAAAATGGGCTATCAACACCTTTCAGCCATACAAGTCCGCTGGACTGGATGGCATCTTCCCAGCCCTACTACAATGGGGGCTCGTATACATTACACCATGCCTGGTAGAAATCTATCGGGCCTGCATAGCACTCAGACACATACCCCTAGCCTGGCGCGAAGTGAAAGTCATCTTCATACCCAAACCTGGTAAAGCTGACTACACGCAACCCAAAGCGTACAGACCCATAAGCCTCACATCCTTCCTACTAAAGACCCTGGAGAGACTATGCGATCGAAACATCCGAGACGGTCCCCTTAGGGCAAAACCACTCCACAAACAACAGCATGCGTACTCCACAGGCAAGTCGACAGAATCCGCGTTGCACAGCGTGGTATCCAAGATTGAATGCGCAGTGGACCACAAATGCTCAGCACTGGCTGCCTTCATCGACATTGAAGGCGCCTTTGACAAAACCACATTTAAGAGTATCAACACGGCCTTAGACAGACACGGCATAGATCCGTCTCTGAGCGGCTGGATCACCAATATGCTTAAACAAAGAGCCGTACAAGTGACCGTAAACGACACCACAAGGGCCATTGTGGCAAAGGGCTGCCCGCAAGGGGGCGTCCTCTCGCCACTTCTATGGAATCTGGTTGTAGACAGCCTGATAAAGGCACTAAACGATAAAGGCTACTTTACCGTAGGCTACGCCGATGACATAACCATAATAATAAATGGCACCCACGAAAATACCCTGTGCAACCTAATGCACCAGGCCCTGAAAATAGTAGAGAACTGGTGTAGCACACACCAACTATCAGTGAACCCAACAAAAACCGAACTGATCCTCTTCACAAAAAAGAGGAAACTTACTACACTACAACTTCCAAAATTCTTTGGCACTACCCTAAGCCTATCAACTGAAACCAAATACCTGGGCATCTTTTTGGACAAACAGCTGAATTGGGCAAAGCACATCAACTACATCACCACGAAGGCCAGCATATCCTTGTGGCAATGCAAGAAAATGATTGGTAAAAACTGGGGCATTAGCCCCAAGATCACCTACTGGCTCTATACCACAGTTATCCGACCAACTATCACTTACGGCTCACTAGTCTGGTGGCCCAGAACAGACCTGAGCACAGCCCAAAGGGATCTCGAAAAGCTGCAGCGATGCGCCTGTGTGGCAATCACTAGCTGCATGCGAACTGCACCCACCGCTGCCCTTCAGGCTGTGCTTGGACTGCCTCCCCTACACCTTATCGTGCGGGAGGAGGCAGCCCTGTCCGCCTTCAGACTCCATCTAGCAGGAACTCTGAGCAAAGACTCGAGGATCAAACACACCCGTCTAAGAGATGAGGCGATCAAACGGCAACCAATGATGGCAGCACCCTGCGACAAGGCCCCTAAGCAATACTGCTTCCGAAAGCATTATAACATAGTGCTTGAAGAGGAGCAGCACGACTACTCGGGCCCGAGAGAGCTGAGAGTCTACACTGACGGATCGAAAACCGACTACGGAACTGGAGTCGGAGTTTTCTCACACGACCTCAACATAAACATATCCAGCCCGCTAGGAATGCTCAACACGGTCTACCAAGCGGAGTGTGTGGGCATAATACGAGCGGCTCATGCCATAGCAGCCAGGAGGATTACGGACGCTCATGTTCGTATAATCTCTGACAGCGCCTCGGTCCTCCAATCCCTGAAGAGGGGATGTATCACATCGCATCTAATACTAGA
The DNA here is from genome assembly GCA_911387795.2 of Apamea monoglypha. Taxonomy (NCBI): domain Eukaryota; kingdom Metazoa; phylum Arthropoda; class Insecta; order Lepidoptera; family Noctuidae; genus Apamea; species Apamea monoglypha. Next base: position 12,854,825 of record OU426918.1, read on the forward strand.
ATGTCACAAGGCGCTTGAACAGGTGACTGTATCAAGCCGCAACACAGTGACACTACAATGGATAAGAGGACACAGTGAATCACTAGGTAACGATGCGGCTGACGAGCTGGCCAGAAGGGCATCCAGCACGTCAGTCTATGGTCCAGAACCAGTCGTGCCCATCCCCTTCAATCAGCTACGCAGGTGGCTACAGGAGCACACCCATACACAAGCGGAGAACTGGTGGTCCTCGTCACCGGGCTGCAGGCAGTCCAAGGAGGCCATGCCATCACTAGATGGCAAGCTAACTAAAAGATTACTACGCCTGGATAGGAAAGGCCTGCGCCTGGTGACGGGGACCATCACGGGACACTGCTCACTAAACAAACACTTTCACACGATCGGTATAACGGACAGCCCCCTGTGCAGAGCCTGCATGGAGGCTGATGAGACCGTCGCGCATGTGCTCTTTGAGTGCACAGGCATCACCCAGATTAGGTCGGAAACCCTCGGGACACCCAGATCATACACAGATGTTCTTAACAGACCAGGAGACCTAATAAGCTTCTGGAGGGAGGTGGGCTGGTTGGAATAAACCACCGACGGCCGCCATGGCCCACGTACAATGGTCCACCTGAAGGACTAAGTGCGGAAACCAATCCCATAACATAGAACATAGACAGCAGGTCTAATCATGGTTTTATATATCTTCCCCTTAAGTTTAAGCTCGTACCAGTTTAAGCACATACCATAATATAGGCACCTACTAAATAAAAGCGTGTTACATTGTGATTGCAAAAGAAAAATAATGAAGGTATAATATGCTAAATGTTCTTTAATGTTCCATCAAAATGTAACACGCTTTTATTTAGTAGGTACCTATATAATGTATTTTTCTTATCAGGTTTAAATTATTTTTAACCTTTTAGTTATTTTTATTATTGTAAGAAATTGCTGTATTTATGTATTTGAATTATTACTGCTACTTTATTCAACTAATTTACACTTTTTAAGAAAATTTGTGGTGATGAGAGATCTCGCTTATTCAATGGTACTTTTTTTCAAAATGATTTCGAGTAACTGTCCTTCGTTGTGACTACATAACAGCAATAGGTATGTAAACATGAGTAAAAAGAAACATGGTTTTCTCTTTACATCCTAAATAAACTGTAATTATGATCTTGTCATGAAATAACCAACAACAAAGAGATAATAAAACTTACTGTGCACGGAGGTGTCAGGAAGACTGAAACAAGGGTGTTTTGTGTGTATATACACAGCCTATTCTGTTGCCGTACCCACATAAACACACGCACCTTGCCGAAAAACTGAGCCGTACCTAATAAACAGCCCTTTAAACACATACTTTGGGCACACATTTTATTATCAGAGTAATATACGCAAGTAACATACATTGAATATCAATAAACATTGGTGTATATGTAGATGGAATGTATCAGACGACGTCTTCGAAGACGGGTACGTATGTGGGTAATGCTACATGTCACCTACATTCGATTTGTATTCCGAGTTCGTTAACTCTGCTCGCAATGATTACCCTGAGGCAAACGCGTTTCTGAAGCGAACATGTATGTGCTGTAGGCACCTTATATTGTTAGTTACATGTAGTACATTATTACTCAATTATGCTAAATAGTACAAACTAATATTCAAGATTAGTTTGACGAAATTCGAGATTGTTTTCCTTTGTTTTAAAGTTTAATTGATAGGTTGCCAGAATATGTTAATCAGTGTTGCCTAATTATTAATTCATGTATTCCGTAAGTAAAAGAAATAATACGATGAAAAAATAGGAATTAATTTTATCTTTATACTTAATTGAACTCTCTCGAAATATTTAATCCGATGCCTACACATCGGTGGGTATTTTATTTTATTAAAACATCGTTTTCAACGGTCGACCGTGCAACAAATTATTGTTATTACGTTTCCAATTCGAAATTCATACGTGAAAACGGTTCGGGTTTGAATTTTCATTTTAAAACTAAATTCGAGTTACAAACCACGTCAGACACTCATAAGTGACATCGAAAAGAGCTATAATGGCTCATACGGCGTGCTCGTAAAATTTTATAGGCAACTCGGAGGTACAGGATGTATTCCCGGAGGCAAGCTACTCCGACCTCACATTATGCCTCCTCCACCTCCTCCACTTATCTAACCGTGATTAATTATTGTTTTATCTTCTAAACGCTCCAAAAGATTTATTTCACTCGAACGATTATGAATGACATAACGCCAATGAACCTAATGCCCCGGCACTTATCAATGAACTTTCACAACAGAATTTCAAAATACTTGTGCATTTTAAAGCTCACTCGCGTGAATGGACCTGTGAGTTATATGATATTTTCGACTTTAATATTTTATTGTTCACTTGTGCATTTATAATTAACACAATTACTGATCGGCCACGCACATGACATTGTCTGTGCATGTGAATACAGCATGTAGTACGATGGTCGTGTATATTTCGTACATGGTGTGAAATGCTCGTACGTACCCCGTACTATGGTACTCATAAAATGCGGGTTCAATGCTTTGGCGAAAGTCATGGTTCATAAAGTCTATTTTTGAACTTACAAAAATAATAGGACCGTTGGAGTGGTGATATGGTTAAGAGAGAGACACATGATGTCAGGACACATGGCGGATTGGGAACTAACTAACTACAACAGCAACCACTTTTCTTTACACTCGCGGGCCCCTTATCTCAATAAAAAAACAATTAATAAGATTAGGGCCACTTAGTTACCAACATAGCTCTATAAAGCGGAATATACCTAATGCAAATTCAGTTAAAAATTAATGAAGCCAGCAATACCTATCCGATCGAAAGCTTGAGGTTCTATCTTCGTGTACAGGTTGCTGTTGCAGATAGATACTGGTACCTACTACTTTTCTTTATGTTAGACATTATCTCACTAAAAACAACTAATTAGATTAGGGCCCTTCAGTTACCAACACAGCCCTATAAAAGCAGAATATATCTACTGCAAATTCACTTCAACATTAATGAAGCCCGCACTACCTATCCAATCTAAAGGATGAGGATCTATCTTCGTGTGTCGCAGTTAGTCTACAGTCAACTAGTTCGTCATATCGATCTAGGAATAGACGCAATCAAGAAACACACGTAGATACATATACTAGATATCTAGAACATACAAATAAAGAGTTCTGCTTTATCCCAGTGTCTCTAGTTGTCTTGAACAGTTTTGAAGAAACTGTTTGTTTTATCTTTTTTGAAAGAATAAGTATTTATTAAAAAAATCGACGGGCCGTTGCATTATGAAAGGATTTTTTACTCCGTATCCGATACTCTCCCTTTGTTTCCTGATTAGAGATTGTGTTCCTAGTGATTGCAATAATGAAATCGTACGGAACGTTTAACACTAGCTCACTACGCTTTGCAGACGGATTTCTGATCGCATTACACGTATTGTGTTGTTGTTATTAACACATGTTACGCACCTAATTTTCACATAAAACTTTGCGACACTTAAAGGTAAAGGAAAGCTAGAAGAAGCCTCTTATACTAGTTAATCAGGTTTCTGTAACTAACTTTCTTCTTTACCTATTAAATGAAACTCCAGCGAAAATGTAGAAGTAACGAAAATATACTATACTAGCTACGCACCGCGGTTTGACCCGCAAAAGTTTCGATCCCGTGGGAATATCGGGATAAAAAGTAGGCTATGCGTTAATCCTGGTTATAAACCATCTGTGTGCCAAATTTGATCCAAATCCGTTCAGTAGTTTTTGCGTGAAATAGTAAAAAACATCCATCCCTCCCTTCATACAAACTTTCACGTTAATAATATTAGTAGGATAGGATTACTATTTATTTTAACTTAAAAATTCATAATCCTTTATATTATTCATACTGTGTAAATCAAGGGTTCAACATTAATCCATAATATTACATGTTCGGAGTAGCTGTTAATTGATAGATAAGTATAAAACAAATATATGAAGCTGAGTGTTTGACTTTAGTTCTAGTGGTTGATATTCCAGCACAGGCCTGTCGATTGTTAGTTCACGCCTGAAGTCTGAACTAATAACGTTACTTAATAATACACTATGAACGAGTAGTTACTAGAACTAATTGTTCTACCTAAAGGTTCTTGATATTATAAGGATAGAATAATCGTTCATAATTTCATCATCTGTGATTACTTTAACTCACACACTGACTTTTTACTCGTTAATTTGTTTTAATGAAAATCGTGTACTTTTACAATGTTTGTAAATATGTGAGCACCATGTCTCTATCACATAATTAATTTATCTGATACGGTTTCATTTTAAATTCTTTTACTTATTGTGGTATAGTAATTTTATTATATGACTTCACATATAATTAATGTACCTATGCAAAATATTGTGAAACATTTTAAAAGAATAACGGTAGAGTTTCTTGCCCATTCTTCCTCATACGAAGACTACCTTTTGGAGGGAGTGACTAGAATCAATTCTATTTTATTATAATATACTAGCTGCGCCCCGAGGTTTCACCCGCATAAGTTTTCATCCCGTGGGAACATCGGGATAAAAAGTATCCTATATGTTAATCCTGGTTATAAACCACCTGTGTGCCAAATTTCATCCAAATCTGTCCAGTAGTTTTTGCGTGAAAGAGTAACAAACATCCACCCATCCATCCATACAAACTTTCACGTTTATAATATTAGTAGGAAGTAGGATTTGACGTCCAAAAGTGCCTTTTATGTACCTATTTGAAATAAATGCTTTGACTTTGACATATAACACAGAAAGTAAGATTTTGTTGCCATGTTTTGTTTCGACATCACCTTTTGTCGTGTAGCGACAAGAAACTAACTTTAAATTAAGGAATTAAAGAAAGGGAGGTAGAAATCAATTAAAAATTTATTGATAAGGTATATAAAAGATGGAGATGGACTGGTCAGTGGTGTGAAGTGTGTGGGTGAGGAAGGATGAAGATGCGTGATAGGTAACTGAGACGGAGCTGAAGATGGAACTGAAGAGGTAGACCGACGCGAGGCAGGAGCCGGTGACAGGCGCAGGTGCAGGTGAGGGCAGGTGCTGGCGCGTGTGCGGCACGGAGGACACCCGGAGGGACCCACGCAGCAAGAGCAGGACACAGCACGGCAACAGGAGGGAGCAGGCACGGCGGGGACGGTATCAGCCCACCAGGTGAGGCGGCTGAGGCGCGGCCCAGTAGATTCAGGAGAATCTCCAGAGGCGGCCCTCGGATGAGGCACAGCCCAATAGGTACAGGAGGATCTTCAGAGTGCTCCGGCGAGGCGCACCAGCGGTCCGACTGGTACGGAGGATGGAGGACGGAGGTGTAGAGAGAGTCCGTCAGGTACTGGAGCCTTTTAGGAGAGGCACGCTGAGTGTTCCCGGGATAGGTGGCCCTGGAGTATCAGGCCTATTTAATGTGTTCTCTTTAGAGGCGAAACTGGAACTGATCCTTCCATTGCTTGGATTTATAATGTGTACTCGTAAAATAATACCATGTAGAAAATATGAATTTGAAATATGCTGGTGGCCAGGATTAGTTTTGTAGAAGTATGAATGTATAATCAGTTAAAAAGTTACAGGCTGCTAAGAACTGTTGAAAAGAAATGTTGTCATGGCGACGTATTTAATACGTCGCCATGACAACATTTCTTTTAGGTGACAACGACGTTTAAACGTCGTTGTCAGAACTGTCATTATAAAATATATATTAATAAAATACAATTAAATCTATAGTTATTTTGTATTAAAAGTATAGTGTTTATAGGAAAAATGATATCAATCAATGTGGGCGAAATTCCCGGCCCTTGGATGTCACTAAATCGTCGTAGTCTTATGTTTAAGTTGATGGCTGTATATGTGTACTAATTGTGGATAAAACGTGACCTGGTTTCGTGAAGAATAGTCAGATCAGCGCCTAACGGTAACGGAATTCTTGTCTGACCTGGAGGAATGAATGAAGATAACTGTGAGTATATACATTATGTTACACTTTCAAAGACTAGGACTAATAAAGAACGCGTGTTTCATAAATAAATAAAAAGTAAGCTCAACACTATCGTCACTGTTTCACAAAAAAGTAGGTACCTACTGCATGCACAAAAAGAGCGTAAAATATAAATATTCAAACGAGAGCGTAAAAGTTTTGATATAAAATTGTCCCTCGACAATAGTTGGGAGTTCAGAGGTAAAAAATCTTTCATTTAGCCCCCGACCTAATGATAAAAAGAGTTTCAAAACTAATATAAGTTACCGGTGGATAGAAATCATTATTTACTCTTTAACAAGTTAATTGGTATACAAGCAGCTAACTTGCAACTACTTTTAAGGCGCTGCCCAAGCGTAGGACACCGTTAAACGCTCAGTTAGGCGTATTGGTACTATCGTCAAAATCTATATCTGACCACCGTAAGGACTATTCCTACTTGTAGCGCATATTATTGGTCGACCTAAAAAGGATCCTCTTTTGTTTTACTTACGGACGCAGCTATGGTCATCATGTGCACGGGATTTTGTTTTCAAAATGGTCAGATATAGGTTTTGGCGACAGTACCTATTACAAACCAGTATTGTCAGATGTTGAAAGAAAAGACTGATTCAAAAATAAACTATCATATTTTGGGTAATGATAATAAAGGGAATTTAATTAACTAAAGAAATCCCTACAAATTATTTTTCCGTGCTGTATGCAGCAGAATAATTTCTTTAATTGAATTGAATTCTTCTTTAATTGATTTAAAACTGTAAAATTTGTTTTATTTTAGTGGTCAACATCAAACGCATCACTGTTGAGAACCTTATTTGCGGCTGCGATGCGCTTTTGTCAATTACCTAAAAATTTGCTTCTTACTGCGTCTTAAATAATGTTTTGAGTATTCCGCTACACAAGCTAAAAAATGTACATATTACGCAATAAAATGAATACTGGCAGTGTAGTGGAAGGATGAAAGCTTTTTCGACTGTCTTACTTGCAGATATAGAACGAATATAAACGATATATTATGCGTATTATTCATGTAAATAACTGTTGTTTGTCATCCATCTCTACTTGTAAGTATCGACTAGGAAAATGGGTTAATGTGGTGGTCACAGGCCATCGCTCTAGTAAGGACAGCCTGCTCTGGATAGCCTTTGAGCTTGTCCGTGTACTACCTATGTTGTAGAGTAGTATGTGTATGTTTAGGAACACTATTGCTACACACTGGCTTTGAGTGGTGCACATACTGCATGGATTAGACATTCGAATAGCTCCGTCACATCGGATTGTTCGTGAATATTGATTGTGTTTGATAAATCGTGTTTAGAATTGAAGCCCCTTTAAGACACGAACGTTTTATCACACAGACATTGGCTATTCTTATAAATTTTTAAAGCTTTGAAACTGATTTATGAATATAATGATGATGCTTTTCGTTTAATTTTTTTGAATGATTTTCTCTCTTATCTTGATCTGATTTTGATGTTCATCGTGGAATTACAACCCCTTGGCGAGCATTTGGGATTTTTGGGACGGACTAATCTATACTAATACTAATAATAATGCTAAAGAGCTTGTTTGTTTGCTTGAACGCGCTAATCTTTGGAACTACCGCTCGTCGGATTTGGAAAATTCTTTAAGCATTTGATAGCCCAAATGTTGAGGAAGGTTGTAGACTACGAGTCTTAAGAGCCTAGCAAAAAGAAAAAATTTCAGAAAGAACGTTACCTAATCAAAAACTTTTTTACAAAAAAAAAAACAACCAACTTCCATAAAAAAAACTACAAAGTGATAAATAACTTTAATTTCGGAAGTCGATGTCGTTGGTTCCGCATTTTAATAAACCTCCTTCGAACAAATAAAGAATTTTGCAAATCCGAACGGATTTGCATAACTCCGTCATATATGAACATATATGACGGAGTTATGCCCGAACATACATAAAATAAAAAAGATATAAACATCCGAATTGAGAACCTCCTCCTTTTTTTGAAGTCGGTTAAAAATTAAGTAATTGGCGGGCGGGCGATGCGATGCGACTGGGTGAGTCGGGGGCACAAGATATTTCACGGGGACGAAGTTGCGGACAGAAGCCAGTATTTTATAAGGGCATGGTGACATCTTGTGTATATTTGAGGACTAGGACTATGCCGTCTAGTCGCGTCTCGCGTCGCCTGCGCGTCCGGTCCGGCTCATTTATTTACCCGCCCTAATGGTGCAGACAATAGATATTTACTGCTCTGTTTACTTCCACATTTAGATATCGCATACTTAAATCGATAACAGAGGTACGACAATCAAGTTTTTGTGAAATATCGATATACTCGTGGCGTGATATAACTATAATTTCTTGTTCCGTTCAGTTATATCAATTGTAATATTCTTCCGAAACAAATAAAGGCAGAAAATCCGCAGTTCAAAAGTACCTACAAGAAAAGTTTTTTTTTTTTTCAAACCGATAAACTAGTAAAACAAATCTCATCCGGTGTCGGACTTCAGTAAACTGGTTTAGCTGGTCCTTAAGTTGAGTCTACATCTGCTAATTGCTTCCGAACTTGTTTTTGAGCATAATTTTGGCTAATTGCAGTCGTGCACTTGGCGCTGTGCCAACTACTAGTCACAGGAAAAGGCACCTTAATTCAAACACTTTGAAAAATTTAACGCGCGTTCAGCTTTGATTTTTTTACCCTAGTTACACTTATTGGAAGCTTCTGCTGCATATTCATTCATAGATTTCTGTTTAATGAAATAATGATCTGGCAAGGATTCTGGTTGCGCGTTTTTATTTTCATCTGCATTATTAAGTTTTCGAAATGCAATCAGACTAATTGAAAATGCAAAATATGTTGTGTATTTTTATTTGAACCAGACCGAGTTTTTTATTTCTCCAAAGACGTACAATTATAGTGTCAAACATTAAAATGGACGATTAATTGTAAAGGATTAATGACCTCAAAGTGGTTGAAGTAAAGAAAATGACAAAGTGTTGTCTGTGAGTGCAACAGCAAGCGGGTGGCGTCTAGCGTCGAGCGCCGAGCGGCGGGCGGTCCCTACCTCCTCTGAGGAAATTACTCCGGAATATTGTTTTGTATTGCACTCGTTACAGTCTCCCCGACACCGCTCGCTCTGCCGCGCTGTAGCGCTGCAGCGCTGCCACGCCGCTGAACTTCGCACGGATTTATAGAGTACACACGCGACCGTCTTATTGCTACGTGGCACCGCGACAAATGCTGCGTTCGATTGTGCTTTACGTTTCAATAACGTACATTTGGAGCACCGTTGAACGTAATTTAATAAATTCTTACCATGAACAATACTGCCACTATAAGTAACTATTATTGTTTATAAACGTCTCTCCCTTTTCAACGTACATTTTATCGATATTCAGAATAACATTTGCTTCATTCACCTTCTCAATTCTCTGGGGAACCATATTTTGGAAAAACGGTGTTATTTATGTACGGGTTAATGCTTCAATGCATTCACCTGATTTAATTCCATAGTGACCTCTTTCGACACCCATGAGATGAAATGGGGTAGCTTTTTTCTTAACCGGAGATCACACAAATATTGCACTACCTAGTGCTTTATCTATTGATCAAATATCACACCTATATAAAAAAAATGCTGGTCATTAAGTTGAGAACGATTGGACGGATTTGGCAAATTTTTGGTTTAAAATGTTCGTAATAGTCCAAATTACGTTTTTATGGAAAGAAAAATTAGAAAGGTTTCCCTGAAAATTTTCAAATTAGGAAAATCTGATGGTCCTTTATTCTATGGGATTTTTGTATGAATTAATGAAATTTTCACTGTTGTCCAAAGGACAATATTTATGGATGTATGGAATCTCATACCATGCTGCATCAAAATCAAACTTTCCCTCTTTGAGGAGTGGCTAGAGATGCGCCACGGTGCCCTCACCTACCGCCTAACGCAGGTCCTCACCGGACACGGAAGTTTCGGGAGGTTCCTGCACATTATTAGGCGGGAGGAAACGCCCGGGTGTCACCATTGCCAGGATCGCCCAGAGGACACTGTGAAGCACACGGTGGAGGTCTGCCCCGCTTGGGCGGAGCACCGCCGTGTCCTCGTAGAGGCGATCGGCAGCGGCGGCGGCCTCTCGCGCCCGGCCCTGGTGCAAGCCATGGTCCGGGGCGAGAGGGAGTGGGAGGCAGTCGCCACCTTCTACGAAGCAGTCATGCTAGCGAAGGAGGTGGCGAGACGGATGAAGGAGAGAGCCTCCCGTCCCAGCCGCCGCGGGAGACGCTCTGGGCGTCGGGAGCCGCGTGACGACTCCCGGCCACCGTAGGCGCGGGCCTGCGGGCGGAGAGCAATGGGTAGCTCACCGCCCGATCAGGACCAGGCCCGTGCCGGACGGCGCGTAAGTGTTCCACGCGCGCCTCAAAGAGTTGTCAGCATAATTTGAGGGGCCCCTTAGGGCCGAAGCCTGCCGGGTCAGCGGGATCGTCCGAAAGGGTTACCGCCACCCCGGAACATAAAGGGCAAAGGAAGGAACATGGGTGGGTTTTAGTCAGTAAGAGTTTTACACTCCCTTCCGCTCCACCCAGAGCGGGAGGGGTCATTTGATGATTTCCCATCCAAAAAAAAAAAAAGTCAAATTTTGTTTTGTTATAGACTTCACTTATCATATTAACTCCTACAAAAGTTCTTTTTGTAAACAAAACCCAAGTTTCGGAGATTTTCGAAAAAATCTAAATAACCTGAAAACTAGGTAACTACCTTATTTTGTTTGACATGTCATACACGAACGGCCATAATTGCATATTTAAGGCAAAATTCATTTGCCTTAAATATGGTCATAATAAACCAAAGGGAGGTAATAATAAATACATATAAATGAAACGATTTATTTGGGAAGCGCGAACTTTTCCATTGTGTTAACTTTTTGCTGCGGGCCGGAATTCGCGTAGCAAAACATTGTGATCGCTTCACGGGTCATGTTTTGATAACGCCGTGACATTGTTATCTCGTTTGATGAATGGACTTTTTGTTACAAATGGACGTTGTTATTTTGCTAGTGAACTCTCTCGCTGTGAATGTTTTCCGAAGCGGGCGTGAATCGTCGAGACTTGAACACTTTTAGCTGCTACGAATATTAATTACTGTGTTTTTCTTATGTTCTAGGGTTGACCGTCGCAGTAAACGAGTTGGAACGAGAAAAAACACACTCATTCTAAGTAAACACAAATTCCTTCAAAAACATTATCTTACCTAAATATTACGAAGTATATTTAAACCGCATATAAAGTTTAATTAAGATCAAATAGATTTCAACAAAAGGTTATCCATAACAAAATAGGATGGAATTGTATGATGTGAACTCATTGGAAACTGTCTTAGAAACAGATTTCGAGTCAAAATTGGCATGCTGGGAACTTTACTTGAGCAGAGGACTCCAACGGGGAAATGAAAATTGTTGAGGAAGTCGAACCATCAAAGGGGTCGTTTAAGACAAAGTGTCACACAGCTATCTTTGATATTGCTTACGCCTTTTATTGGAGAAAATAATATCCTATCCTGAACAATTGCTTGCTTTATAACTTCAGAACGTCGCAAATAAAGACGCCGACTAACTTTGGGAAATGAGTTTTTCACGCTTTTGTTATAATCCTTAATTTACTTACATAAACATACTCTATAGGTTTATATTTCATACCGCTTAAAAATTAATTTCCCGCACTCCTGTTCGAGTACATTTTCCTATACACACCTTTAGGATTCAATTCCACATGACAGCTGACAAATCGCACGGTTTTGGCCGCTCCAATTTCCGGTGACAAGACCTACATTAACCTTGAGGGCCCTCTGTCACCAGCTCCCAACACATGGAAAGAATAAATCCAATTCAAGAATAAATTAAGGTCTTTGTGTCATAGAATTGTCCGGAGTTTTCAATAAAACCACCTGGAGCCGGTATTGCCAGGTACCGCCTTTCACGTACAAATAAACATATGATTTACGGATATATTTTTCGGTTCCAACGACAACTTTCCGTTGCGTTTGGTGTTTCTATGGGATTTTTATTGTTGTATATGTTCAAGTACGTATATTTAAGCTTACGATTGTTTGGTTGCCGTATACAATAAGAAACATTAGTACCCTTAAAACAAACAGGTAAATTGTTTGCTTACAACAGAAATATGAAATCGCAATAAAATTCCATTCCATTGCTGTGTACAATTCCATTTCTTTTTTCGTTCTGTCTGAATGAATGCCGATAAAATATAAACATCGTTCAATGCCATTACAGTTAAATTCATTCGAATAATAAATTTTAACTTCAACGAAGACAGATGTTCGTTAAAATCGCCGCATTCATCCAATCATTTCCTCTACATGGCTTATGAACGTAATAGTATCGCGATATAAAATTTTCGGCGCCGTGATTTTATGCCAATTTTTATGGTATTGTCTTCGTAAACGTTGTCCGAGTTTTATTAGACACTAAAAAAGGAAAGCTGCGTACTATGATTATATTGCCGATATACGTCCCTTTTGCGTTGATACAAACCCGTGTTTTGACGCTAACAGGTGAACGCAAAATGCAAATCGAATCAACGTTTGGAGTCAATTAAATCTACGGTTTATTAAAACAATGCCTGATTAAATCATGCAAATGTGTCCGTAAGTTATTATAATATAATAATATTGCCGGCGCGTTGCTGTTGGGAGCAAACGAATTAATTAAGTTAAAAATCAAACAAAACAAAGCTGGGGAACTTTTGTTTCGCTCACCATCCATCCAATCACCCAGCACAGCGCTGCATTATAAACAAATCTGTATTCGTGCACTTTTTGTCTTGCATAAAGCTTTACATGTGATTTATACTTCCGCGTGTAATCTGTTAGTTACACAAACGCTCGTTAAAGCATTTAAAATTTATTTGCTTTTGTTGTATTCATAATCGTATTTTACATTTATTTAATTCAACAATGACGCATCATTCATGTTTGGTAATTGTCAATTAATTTTAATTTTCGCTGGTACGTAGTCCGGAGGCACTAATAATTATAAAATGTTTAGAACTAATAACAAAGGGATCAGTAATAATGCATTTCCGGATTATTGTTAAGAATTATATCCTACTAATAATATAAACGCGAAAGTTTGTATGGATGGATGGATGTTTGTTACTCTTTCACGCTTTTTTCAACTACAGAATGGATTTGGATGAAATTTAACACACAGATAGGTTTATAACCAGGATTAACACATAGGAAGTTTTCTATCCAAACTTATGCGGATGAAACCGCGGGGCGCAGCTAGTTGGAAATAAAAACATGAACAGTAATTGCCACAGTAACGGGTTAGAGAGTACGTGAGAGAGATTGTCAATGCGCCACATCTAGTGTTACAAGCGCTTGAATACATTCACTCGAGAGTGCGTTAAACCAAAATATCACTAACTCTTTACATTGTAAGTGATTCTATAAGAACAGCTAAAGAATAAGAGTAATCTGGGCCGAAGGCGGACATGGAGTGAAGTCCCGTACTTTCCCAACCGCTCTGAAACACGACGTACATTCGATTCCAGAATTTCACGCTTCCCTACCTACCAATAGGTACGGTTATTCGAGAACGCGAGCACTGCGTGACAACACAACAGTCGTGTCTTTGTCAACGGACTCGACTTGGCTTAATCCCAAACGACTGAGGAAAGGTAACATATCTCTTTATTTACGTTATATTTACTATGACAGTAACAAATGTGCCATACATACATACCGGTTCGTACTCGTGCCTCGTATCACAATGAATATCAGAAAAATAACAGAAATATTGGTCGTGTTTTAGTAATGATACTGGCAACCATAATGTGGTCGTAACAAATGAACAATAATAATTATGTCGGCATAATAATTGCGCCACGTTTGGTATATTGCGCTTGCCTCTGAACTTTGTATTCAATATTATTTTTGGTATGGGATACATTTTTGGTATTGAGGTTTATCCTCTGAAAGATAAATTATTACTACTCCTCGTGGTGGCAGTTTCCCCTTAATTGGTGTCTAGATGACAGATTAAGGGTGGGAAAGCAGTGAAGTAATTGACAGGCCAATCTGAGCCGCGGTTTGGTGATGGATCTCGGTATGCTGTTCATTGAACAGATACCCACCTACTGGAACGTATCGTATTATATTATAGCCATTAAAAATACCTTCTCGGGGAATAGAGGTTCCGGATCATTTCTCAAGTCCGCCTCCATTTTGATTACGTTTAGTGTTAAATATATCATAAGAGAGGTTAAAAGGTTCCTCTTGAAATATTTTTTTATTGTTGGATTTAAGTTTATTCTCAGGTTGTGAACTAAGTGATTCCTGGTTAAAGATATCAAGGCTAGATTCATGAACCCTAATCTATTTTATTTTTATCTATACAAAAGTACAGATATTATACCAAAGATAATTTGAAATGGTAAAGCTAAAAGAACAAGCTCTTTTAAATAAAACTGAGAACAACAAAAGCGCTAATACTCTGAATAAGACTGGATTTCTAAAAGAACTACACAAAAGTATGATGTGAAAAGAATACTTATTTTAAAGGAAAAAATCATAAAACATGTTACAACAAAGAGGAGATGAAGGAGTGGCTCGGCTTCCGCGTTCAAGCGTTTGATATAACGCGGTCTATGAGGACACGCCTCAATGGACAGTGCGCCCAACTTAAACAATAATCGCAAAGTTTAACTTTTTACGTCTTTAGGGACGGTGGGGCAAAGGACTGCCGTCATCGCCTGCCCTCGTTAAATGTTCCGTTATGAAAGTTCATAAAATGCCCCGTCAAAACTTTTTTGGTATCGTCCACAGGTCGATTCCCTCGATCTTCGTCTTTTACTTTTCGTGTGAAAACTACTCTGGGAGAGTTATTGCTGTAGGTATGGCGGAGTAAAGTGCGCAGTAAGTCTCTATTATCTACGCCGTTAGAGTCGCGTGAATGAAGGCGAACGAACGTGGTGGGAATCTACAAGCTAACTCAATTCTCACCGTTCCGTTAATACATCTAGAATGGTGCGAGGTTTTTCTTCGTGCTCTACTTGCATTCAATTAGTTCAGGCTTTGTTTTGCCCAAGAAAATGTTGTCTAATTTCCAATATAGATACGTGATAACGATGAATCCGGCCCGCCCGAAAACTTGATCACTTTCTTACCTTGGTTTAAAAAAATCCTTTGTCGTGTCTGAACCTTTCATGATAGTTAGGATCATAACTATGCATACTGTTTAAAACTCTGGGATATATTTAATCGGAGGAATAATTTTGAAATTTTGACAGTTCTTTCATACAAAAACTGTCAAACGTCAATTTTATTCCTCGAATAAAAGTTATCTGGCGATGGAAAAAGCAGCCCTTAATCCAAAACAATATACCTAATTTATATGAAATAATTTGCGTTTGCAAACCAAATCTGGAATATTATCGTATTAATGTTTATAGAATGTACTAAAAACCTTTTTATTTACTTACATGATTAAAGTTTATTAAACAAACAAAAGTATTTTTTCTCATAATTCGACTTCTCATTAATAATAAATAAACCAAAGTACAGTAGCGGACAAAAGTGGAGCGACATTCTAACAAAGCAATAGATTGACACTTTTGTTTAACTTACGACCTTCTTCTAATGAGTAATTTCTATACTTTAAACACACATTCGTTTGCAACTGATTGTATTTCATAAATTCAACCATTCGGGTATAATGCATGATGGATTAGCGGTTATCATGTTTGGGTAAGCGCGTTAATGCGTAGCAAGCCGTGGGTACTAATCTCACGCACGGTGATATTTTTTTAAATGTTTTAATAATTACTCGAATAATCACGCTATTGAATATAGTTCCGTGTCATGTTCGTCTTATCAACGTTGTTGGTTCCTGGTTGGTTGTTATTGTGGGTTAGCGACGTGTGTTTAATAAATTAGCGGTGTTGTTTTTCATTTTTAAATGCAAGGAAATTTAAATATTGATATGAAAGCGGATATTATCGCGCTGCGTAAAAGTGGACTTAATATTATATCACAAATATTAGATGAAACCGGACTGACTTATTATTATATTACTAAGATACGATATTTTAAGCCTAATGGTACGGGGCTATGGGTACGTTCACTGATTACCTGCTTTACTTCAATAAATTGTTCTTTGTGAGAAAATAAAATGTTTTAACTAGACGTTTATTTATTCTAGTTTATAACGAATAAACATTTTGAAATCACTTATAAAATATTTTTATGTTTAACCCTATATTTCAATAACAATATAATAATAAAAATAAAATTATTATTACATTATTATTCTCGTTTATCGAATATTAAAAAAAAAACCTATAAAAATTATTGTTGGAAAAGAAAAATAAAAGTCCCATCTCGAGATTGGAACCCAGATGCGTTCAATAATCCACTACGTAAGACTACCAGTTAGCCAGTACTTGATGTAACGATTTGAATTTTAGCAATGGTATGAACCAACCAAGGCCATACGTAATTACGTAGCCTGTGTGTAAAAGCAACGGTATGTTTTTGGTTTCGTTCGACGCCCCAGCCAGTGTGCGATACAGCCTTTACCGCGTGTCCACAGCAATACAGTCCTTAATGTGATAATGCACTAATGACCGCTTACTGTACCTATTTCTTCTATTAGTACAAAGTTTACATACTCTTTCTACCTAATATTCAAACTATAATATGAATCCATACGATTCATTTTAAAAGTTTTCTAATACAAATATGATTTACGTAAGAGGTTGTTAAACTCCACAGAAACTTATCTTATGATTTTCAGCGTACCGCAATGAAAATAAATTATTCGCTGTAGTGGTGAAGTTGAAAAATATTATTTGATAAAGCTGAAGCCGCGGTTGTTCATGTTCACTATACGTACGATCGTATCTCACATCTTTACCTAAGGAGGCGAGCGAATGAATAGGGTTTAATTTGTTCTCTAGAAAGATCCCGGATCCCCGCTAGCCGCCATTCAGCTGATGCTACACTTTCACGAGAAAGCCACACAAGTTCTAAGATGATGTTAGTCTTCTGACTCCAACCAAAACACGGCTCAATTATCTTTGTTTGTCTATTAAAACTCTTAATTAAGTTGCTAATTCCAATTTAGCCCTGGATCAAAAGAGCAGGAAGTCATGAGGGGTGGCCTTTGCCCAGTACTGGGATGATGCAGGGGTAACAGTAGGTAACCAGTAATTAAGTTGCGAATTATCGATTGATTCGATTACAGTATTTACAATTCTACATACGCAAGCACCAACATCCTTACGATTACGACAAAATACTAAGTACCCACATTATTATTCATATCTACGTACGTAATACGAGTACATCGTAGAATTACAGATATTATGGTTTGTTACAGTACGTAACATTCAGCTTATTCCAAGTCTATAATGCCTCTCGTAAAATTTTATGTGGAATCTTCCATAAGCTTTGATTGCACGATCAGTGAGGTAGATATCTACATATGTATGTAGATTGATATTAGTTATTATAATAACTTTTCTATCTTTATAACTATATCTGTTTGAGTTCGTAAATATGCTGTGTATATTGAGGGTAGAGAAAGATTTCATAAATGTTTTATTATAACTTACTCAGATCTTGAAACATAAAATTATTAAGACTTTTTATAACCGGCATTATCGTTCGTGGGTAGACGTTACTAAGACAAATGAAAGCTCGAGGTAAAGGTCAAAACGTCGGGGAACGAAAAAAGTTAAACTCTAATGGCAATCCGTCTCAAAGCGAAACTGTCACAAGATCCAATGTATCACGAAGTGAATTCAAAAATGAAATATAGAAAAGAATCCGACGTCGCTTATTTCCTTTCTTGCGTAAACAGTCTCAATAAATTCTTCACGTTGATCCGTGGATGAACCCTTGTAACGTATGAAAATAGGGGGTTAGAGTACGTGTCGTGTGTTCGGGAAGGATCCGTGATTTGTTCTCGCCGGGGGCCCGGCGGCCGGCGGTAGCGGCCGGCGCGCGTCGTCGCGGCCGCCCGCTGTCTCCGCAGTCGGTCGCAGCATCACTCACTGCCACCGTATAAATCACCAGACATGAACTTCATTTTATTGCAATCTTAAAATATAACTCGCATAAATCCTCGACTAAACAACCTTTAAAAGTATTTTTATTCTTACTTTGAAGTATAAACTAATAACTAATTCAGTGTAAGTTACCGCTGTCAAAGTTTGTTGCTAGTTCGTCGATCTTGTGGCTTTCATGTATAAGTGATTCATATTGAGCTACTTCATGCCAATCGCTTCAATCGTTCATCAATGATTGAACAAGATAATTTTATATATTTTGTTCTATTCAGTTGGATTATTACTTTCTGGGCTAGGACCGTCGCTATTAAATAAATAATAGATCTTAAAAGTTTTATTAAGACCTACGTATCTGTATGAAATGACTCCTAATAAGATCTTTGACAGTCTAGACGCAGGTATTGGCTAAGTAAAATTCGATGTAGGGATCAGCTAACACGTCGTTCGAACCAGGTTCGGTGCTTAAAAATATAACTTTTTGTTCACGTTACTTTTCCAGACCAAGTTCTTACAAGACTCAGATGGAGAGTCCGTGGATTTTATTATTTAACTTGGACAGAAAGGGGAAACAAAGACAGTTTTCGAGAAATTCATCAAAACTTTTGATTGTATTACGTACACTCCGCCCCGAATGCTTGTTAATCTTTCGGTGCCGCTTTTGGTGTATTCTTTTTATACAAACTCTTGACGTGACAGCCGCAAGAAACTTAGAGGAAGTTTTAAAAATATTTTAAATACCTTTTAAGAAATATGAATGAAGTAGTCATGTGTATTTTACGGGTGAGTAGACAATTACACCGTGAGGCACAGACTATTGTAGTTTAAAACATTATTTTCACTTTTAATATTGTTATTTATAATAATAATAACTTTACGCACCTTCTTTGCGTCGTGCATGGGGCAATGGAGGACGGTCCTTCGATATCCGGGGTGTCACAGATCCAGGGGAATGATGAGCCTGTATGGATCAAACGGGGAATATTTCAGGGCGACAGTTTAAGTCCACTTTGGTTCTGCTTGGCCCTGAATCCTCTAAGCACATTGCTGGAGGATTCAGGTCTAGGCTATCGGTTGAAGAGAGGTGGTCAGGTCATATCTCACCTCCTCTGCAATGAATGATTTGAAACTCTTTGCCCCCAACAAATTGCGACAGCTGGAGCTACTGAAGGTAACTGAAACTTTCAGTAGCGCCACCAGGATGGAATTTGGTGTGGACAAATGTGCATTCGTGCATGTAAAGCGAGGGGAGATTATGGAATCCGAGGGAATTCAACTCTCGGATTCCATACATTTTAGATTCCTCTCCTCATCCGAAAGCTATAAGTATTTGGGGATGTCGGAAGCGTTAGGCATCAACGTTGCTGACATTAAGCAAGCATTGAGGGAGCGCTTCTTTGGTCGCTTGAAGAAAGTGTTAATTAGCCTTCTTTCATGCGGAAACAAGGTGCGCGCCTTCAACAGTTGGGTCATGCCGGTCTTGATGTACTCTTTTGGCATACTCAAATGGACTCAGACCGAACTCGATGCCCTGGATAGAAGGGTCCGTACACTACTGACCGCAAACTGAATGCATCACCCACGATCATCAGTGATGAGATTGTACATCCCGCAGAAATGCGGGGGTCGAGGCTTTTTAAACGCGAAGACCCTCCACAACCGAGAGGTGTGCAATCTCAGAGAATATTTGTTAAAAGCTGAAGTGGGTATGCACCGTGGTGTGGTTGCAGTGGACAAGGGGCTCACCCCGCTCTGCATGGCTAAAGAGAACTGGCGCAAACCTGTAATACTTACTACCGATGACCGCAAGGAGGTATGGCAAAGCATGGAGCCTCACGGGCGCTTCTATCGGGCTCTTCATGAGCCCGGTGTAGGCTTCTTAGCGTCCGTAACCTGACTACGTTTTGGGGACCTTTTCGGGGAAACTGAAGGTTTCGTCTGTGCAATTATGGACGAAGTTGTCTTGACGAATAACTACCGGAGACATATTATGAAATACGGGACGGTTGACGTGTGTCGGGCATGCCACCGTCCGGGTGAGTCCATCAGACATATTATCTCTGATTGTTCTCGTCTGACTAACGGCGAGTACTTGCACAGACATAACCAAGTAGCCAGGATTATTCACCAGCAACTTGCTATGAAATATAAACTTGTCGATTCTGAAGTACGGTATTACAAGTATGTGCACGACCCAGTTCTTGAAAATGACCATGTCACGTTGTACTGGGATCGGTCTATCATTACTGACAGGACTATTGTCGCCAATAAGCGTGATATAGTGGTGATAGATCGATTAGCGCGCCGCACAATGATTGTCGATGTTACCATTCCACATGAAGGGAACCTCGTGAAAGCTGAGAAACAAATTAAATATTTCAACTTAGCACACGAGGTTGTTGACATGTGGAATGTGAGCTCGGCTGTCATTGTGACGATTGTCGTATCGGCCAATGGCCTGATGGCCGAAAGCCTCGATCAACATCTACCGAGGCTCTCGTTAGGCGGTTGGATCAAGGGCCTGATTGGATCACTATTTTTTTTATATTTTTAAAAGTTTTTTTTTTATACCTAAATTTTATATTTAAAAATGTAATAAAATATGATAAGTAAATAAATAAACGAAATAATAATAATAATAAATTTATTCAGACAACCATTGATCCATTACATTTACATTTATTATTGTTAGCATGAACTTAAAAACTATGTTAGTACCTAATAACTAAGAGAGACTTAGTCTTCTGGATGAGGTTCCACACCATTGGGCTGTCTAGCTTACTGCTTATTACATCCAGAATGCTGTTTCTGCTCTCACGCAAACGCAAATTTATGTTTCACGAACTGTGTCTAAATAAACGTTATTCTTTCTTTCTTTCATTCTTTGCATATTTATACCTACGCACACAAGAAAATCTGTTTTAATTTATAACAAAATATCTACTCCAAACAATTTGTTCTAGTCCACTCAGTCTCTCAGTTGTCAAACACCTTCATGATGGAGTGTGTTAACAAGACAATACGGCGTAGGAAGTACATAATGAGTACGGCAAGAGTGTCGTGGCGCCGGCGCCGGCTCGGTTACACATGTGTTACAATATGCGTGAGTGGCTTGCCGGGATCGTGGTCGGCTCCACTTTAATTAATCTGGATTTGATGAGGGATTAAGTTTGCGCGACGCGTGACGGATCGAGAGCTCTACGCGTCCTGCCCCGTCTACTGTGGTTTAAAACGGATTTACCTCTCATTTCCCCTCCGCACAATTTGTACACACGTTCAAGAAGTGTAATTTGCCTCCCGAGCTTATTAAAGTGAATTGTTAGGAAGCTGATGTGGTTTTTGTTGTCATTGCGTGTTGGAGTTGACTGTTGTAATTATAACAACCTAAATTAGCTATGAAAGTGTTTCCATGTTGAAGAAACCACAGTGACTTAAAATGCGCCCTCTTGGGCAATATTACTATGTAAAATATGCAAGTGAAGGCATGCATAAGCCTTTGTGTACATGAGAACCCATACATGTATATAAGGCATTAGCCAGTATGTGCATAAGGCACCTCTTAGAAACACTCAGTTTAAGATTTTCAGGTGGTGTGTTACACAAAGCAAGAAGCATTCTGACGTCCACCTGCACACAACGTAACTTCACAATGGAATTACTGTTCAAGCACCCAAGCTATTATGTTGAGATGTTTCAGGAAACACGTGAATTTAAAGTTTTACTCAGAAGCTTTGTGTTTATACAGACCTCAACCTCGTCTTTCTGGAAAAGTGTTCTTCTTCAGAATAATGTTATTATTGTTGCACCGCTCTAGAAAAATCTTAAGATAGGTAACTTCTGATTTTTACTGGTTTGATTTGCTTGTAAGTGAAGAATTGAAATAAAATCGGTATTTTCTTCGTCTTAGCGTATCTTAAACTGTTTCAACACATAATTCAGCTTCTGATGTTATTTTACATAATAGGTCTCAATCAATAAACACATTATGCGGAGACAGTCTATACATTGTAATGTCCACTTCCAAACCATTAACATAATTCTATACACGAATTTGGCACATTACCGCCAGTGTGCTACGAATGTGCTACGGATGTGCTACGGCGTAGCGCTGCTACGTCAAGTGCGACGTGGTAGCCGGTAATATTAAGCGCTTTATTGCCTCCTACACTGTTTGCGGCCACACTAAGGTACTCTATATTATAGCTGGCTATTCGAACCAACTTAATCATTACAATGTGTTTGGATTATAGGCGGTAAATTGGGAACAGGGACATTTTATAACAACTTTGTAATGTGCGAAGTATGTAGATTAATTCGTGAGTTATACTTTAACATCCTTTCGACCCATAAATCTCTCGCGAACAACCCCGTTATTACTTGTATGTTAAAATATGAAAACTCTTAAAATTAACATTCTATCAATGTAACATAAAATAAAGCCGAAAGGTCAGCTGATTACCCATTCTATATGCACGAGCACTTCGCGGTCCATCAAAAACAAGTAATCAAACCCCGAGATAAAACAACAAAAATTTAATGGATAAATTAAGCAGATCGTAAAATATGCGATAACTTCCGCAACATGAAACAAAATCCATTACATTAATGTTAAAGAAGAGCAACAATACGTCACTGTCAGAGAGGAGAGTGGGGCCGGGAAGTGATTTCAAAGGCGGAATGCCCGCAACGTGCCGCGACTCCCGATTACACCCACGTGAACTACATTAATATTTCGAAGAATTAGCCGACGTGACCGCTTCATCAAGTTTAACTCCACTATCGAGTTTAAACACGAATTCAACTCGCACTTCGATTCAATTACATTCTCCTTACTCGCCTTTCAATGAATTTGATGATGAAGAGCTATTCATGGAGTGGTTTCAATTAATGTGATTTAGCTGCGTTTGCTTCTGACTATTGCTGACTGATTAGACACATTGACCCTAATAAAGTCACTGCTAAGATACCAAAGTTTGAAAGGGATTGTCAATTGAATCATGATTTTCTGATTGTTCTAGGATATGTTAAGCCGAGCATGAGCTTCATACAAACAGGGCATTTGACTTCATGTCAATCTAACGCTTTTTGCACAATAACGCCGTGGCCCGCGTAAATACGCGTAAAACGCATTAGCCGAAGAGTTACTACAAAAGGGATCGTGAAATCTCGGCTGAAAGCGTCCGTGTGCTTACAGCGTAAATGATAACATCATCCTTAACAGTCCTACATCAGTAGCTCTGATCGCGACGATAGATCGTGGTGGAGCAAAATGAACGTTGAATGGAATGTATAACATGTACATGTACAATAAGAAGAGAAAAGAAATGAATTTGCGACGTTAAAAGTTCAGTTTAAAATGAATACAAGAAAATATAGACGTTAATAAACGCGCAAGCGCAGCCCTGCATGAAGGCGCGCCACAGCTGACTGTTTTGACTTGAGTGGTGCGGGGGCCAGCGCTCGGCCGTCGGCCGGATGACTCACTGCTGGTCCCGCACACCTAGTTCACGGCCGCAACAACGTGGCGATATTAAAAGGATCGGACTTAACTCCATTCGAAATACTTTCATTCAGTCACATTCACACTTCGGAATACCAGCGATCGTCAGCGTCAGCGCCTCATTAAAACTCGCCTACAGAATCAACTAGGTATAATATACAACTTTCACTTCAATTCAATTGCACTCGCTGAACTATCGGCTTTGCTAACAACCATCTACGTAAACTATGAGTAAATACAATGCAGTGCAGTCTTGTTATAGAAGACTAGCTTTTGCCCGCGGTTTCACTCGCGAGAAGGTCGGAAATTACCCCAAGGGAACTTATTATCGGGATAAAAAGTATGCTATGTGTTAATCCAGGTTATAAACTAACTGCGGGCCTTTTATCCAAATCCATTTAGCTGTTTTTGCGCGATTAAGTAACAAACATTCAAAAATATAAAATTTTACATTATAATATTATAAAAGGATTGCATGTGTGATGGGTTCTCGTAGTTACTTGAATAGAACTTGTGTTTGGTTCCCAGAACTGGAACACAGGATAGCTTTCATAGGAAGGCTATGTGTATGAAATTGTGCGATATTGTCTACGAGCTGAGCTGGTTAAACCTCTCGCTCTGTAAGGGGGTCAGGGCTTTTCTCAGAAGTAGGACTGAGCTGATGGTGATGACTGAATTCTTTTTTGATTATTGAAATCTGCTGCCAGATGAAAAATCCTGCAAATTTTTGTTGTTTTATCATGTGACGTCTCTTCGGAGATGATAATTCTTTGAAATAATAAATCTGCATAGCCTTTTCCCAGCTGTGTTGGAATCGGCTTCCAGTCTCACCGAATGCAGCTGAATACCCGTATTTTACAAGGAGCGACTGCCTACCTTACCTCCACAACCCAGTTACTGGCTAACACGATACTCCTTGGCCAGACTGGTTGTCAGACTTTTGAGCTTTTGACTACCCGTAACGACTGTCAAGGATCAACTAATGACAGCCGGGACCAACGGCTTAACGTGCTTTCCGGGGTACGGAGATACGAGATATGTAAAGATGGTCACCCATCAATGGACCAACCGTGGTAAGCGTTTTGCGTTTTTCCTTCACCGTTTAGAGAGCAGGGGTGATGAAATAATTTACACAAAGTAAAGCGCCTGCCGGGTTGACGCATTTTTAATAATACAATATGATAATTTTGATGATTTTTTGTAATTATGGAAGCGGCGTATACTTAAATATTTTGGAGCAAGCTGCGTCAGGAAACTGTCTACCAAAGTGTTTTTAATAATTTCAAGCTTATTCAGCTCGTCCTTGATAGTAATAGGCCTTTTCCTACCAAAAGTATATTTATTCCCAGTACACAAGCTTAATTAACTAACAACTAAAGAGTTCAGGTAACTTCTTCAGCGAACTAATTTTCGAACTGACAGAAGCAAACAAAACAGAAAACTAGCACTTTCCAGTATGTTGTTTTCCAATACCTTAGTAATAGGGAATATCCCAGAAACTTTAATCCTCAAACATCAAAATATCAGAAACAGAATTAATATTTCAGTAAATGCGTTTGATTTTTACTTTTATTCAGTGACGTCATCAAGACACGACAAGAAAGTCTTTTCTCTAATCAGCCTAAAATGTTCCTCACACAACCAGGCCAGGCCTCAACTCTGTAAGAGGAAGTGTGACATTATCCACCACGCGGGGCCTGTGCGGGTTGGTAGATGTCACATATCTTCGAATTTTGGTTCTAGGATATGCCGGTTTCCTCACGATGTTTTCCTTTACCTTTTTAAGAGCAGTGGTGATGAAATAATTTACACAAAATCGACTCCAAGCAGGCAAAGTGCCTGCTTGGAGTTCGAACCCACGACCTACAAGTCGTAAGTCGCGGTCATTACCACTGGGTCACCACTACTCTTTGCCCATTTAAACGAACATTTTATCTGAAAGGCAAGTGTCTGCCGATTAAAAAAATCTTTATTCAATTATAAATTAAACATAGACATGAGCTTAAAGCTTTTTAACTTAAGCTTTTAATTTAAAAGCCTAAGTAATCAGACAGCCATTAAAAATAAAAGCATTTGAAATGCTTTTATATCAAACGCAGTCTAAAGCCAAGAGCATTTTTTAAATTCAAAATTATTTATTTGTGACACAAGGTAAATGGTACATAATGTTACAAAATAAAATAAAAATTGTACCATAGTGGTACAATTTTAATTTTATTTTGCTATTTTGACATAACTAAACTAATATTAATTTATCTTCCGTCCTTTTCTTAATAAAATAGAAAGAAAAAGATGCACTGAACTTAAATTTAGTTTAGTTTGTGAACAAGGGAATCGGCGCCAATAGCACCTACCACTGTCTGTCTCTGCATCACCCAAAGGTTGACTGGTAGAAAATGCCTATGGTATTAAGTCCGCCTCTGTACATTTGTGTGCTTAAAGTATTAAATAAATCAATCTTTAGGAATAAAAAAAAACATTAAAAATGAAGGTAAAAATTAATAGGTAGCTAAACTTATTAAATTATTAAAAGAATTAAATCATCTGATAACTTTATTCGGAATAATTTTGAAATTTTGACAGTTATTTCATACAAAAACTGTCTAACGTCCATTTTATTCCTCGAATATAAGTTATCTGGCGATGGAAAAATCAGCCTTATCTAAAGTAAGCCATAATTAATAAATCTGAGAATAAGGCATTACGGGTATAATTGTCTTCTAAATGTTCATTACTGGTTGTTGTCAATGTTTTTTTTAATTTTGATTTACAAAAATGAAGTATTAAGATATGACAGATGCAGCTCAACTGGATTATACGGGAACTTTTAAAAATTTTCAAAGACGATGTTGCCCATTTTACCATTTTTTTATTGGGTGAGTACGAGGCTTTTGGCTACTTTGTATGAGCATATTTTGTGCATGTTTTGTTTGTGCAGAATAAACAAATTTTCTTTCCTTTTTTTTCCTAATTTATTTATTTATTGGATCGCCAACAGAGGCTACACAGTTACATGCATCTAAACATGAACAAGAACATAATACAAGTGTAATTATAGGCGACCACATCATTCACTAGGTACAGCAATTACGACAAGGACGAACACATTAAAATAAAAAACAATACACGAAATTTACTTATACAAGGGAAAACAAATTTAAAAGCTAAAGCAAAACCTGCAAAACAGTACGGGTACAAAATAATAAAAATAAAAAAATAATACAAACTAATTTCAAACAAACAAATTCACGAGAAAGAGACGATGTTAGGACTATCATGCACAGAAAGGCTGTAACCAAAACTAAATATAAGTGTCGGCCCTCACCGTCGAACCGGGAGATCCTTGTTGATGCACGCAATCGCTGCAATAAGGTGTGTAGAGATGCCCAACTCCGCCATATCCACACCTTAGTTGAAAACGGCGTTCCAGCGAAAGTCTGGAAATTTCTTAAATCCATGGGAGTTGGAAAATCAAGCCAAGAATCGATTCCTAAAGACTTAGATATTGATCTACTGAATCAACACTTCGTCCCACTGTAATGGGACCATGAAGGCAGTTACTGTTAACTATCTTTCAAACCTTCCAACTCCGGACCATCCCCCATTTATTTTTAGCCAATTCTCTGATTGTGATGTTAAGAAGAGCATAGTTTCAATCACGATTAACGCAGTCGATAGTGATTGTGTAAGTCGGAAAACGATACTCCCTGTCCTTGACGAGATCCTATGCTATATCCTGAACTACTGTATATCCTATGGTGCCTTTCCATCGATGTGGAAAGAGCCAAAGTCATTCCTTTACCCAAAAAATCCAATCCTACTTCTTTTTCAGAATACCGTCCCATCTCCATCTTGCCTTTCCTCTCCAAAGTCCTAGAACGCCTTGTCCACAATCAGCTTAGTGCTTTTCTTTGTAGGAATAGTCTGCTGAATCCTTTCCAATCCAGTTTTCGTCCTAGTCACAGTACCACTACAGCCTTAGTTAACGTCACTGATGACATACGGTTAGGCATAAATAAATAAATAAATAAATAAAATGTTTATTTTCTTCCACAAAAGACACTTATTAACTAAAACTTAAAAGAGGAGAAAATAATTATTCTGATGAAGGACAATGTTCATTTGTGGGAGACTGGTGCCTAAACTAAGCCGTAACTTGTATTTCAGGACACCAGAGACTCCCCTCTACAGGCAATGCACGAAAGTTACATTATATTCATGATATGTTATAAGTCCAAACTATCTGTTGGAAGAGAAGAAAAAAATAACAAAAATAAAAAAGTAATAATAAAAATTTTAAATTAGTATGAAGTGCAGTGGAGTTCTAGGTGTATGTGGAATGTGCTGAGTGTGTGATGTATTTTGCGTTACTCTGTGTGGGGGTGTGTGTGTGTGTGTGGGGGGGTGTGTAGTTGGGTGGATGAGAGGGTATTGGAGTGGGTTCATGTCCAACTAGACGATTGGTTCTTATCATATTACGTCATTATGACTAGCAGCTCTTCTGTTTTTGTGTAGTTCAATTTAAGTAGCCAATTAGTCACTATTACATTTAGATTTATTGTAATTAAAAATACCAATTTCTTTATTCAACTTATAGAGTAGAGTTCAGGTCCTCGGTAAGTATAAAATTTTTGTGCAAAAGCTGTTTTAGATTTGATCGTGCTACATATTGCATACTGCCTCCTCGTTGTTAATTTAGGCATGGAGGAAGGAAATCTGACAGTTCTTTGCTTACTAGATTTTTGCAATGCATTCAATATTGTCGATTTCGATATCCTGCTTGGTAAGCTTCGCTCGCTTAACATATCTCCAATGGCGATTGACTGGTTTCGTAGTTACCTGTATGGCCGCCGGCAACGTATATGCATAGAAGAGTTTTGTTCTTCGTGGTGTTATACTTCTGCCGGTGTACCTAAGGGTGGCGTTTTATCTCCTTTACTTTTCGCAATATTTATAAACTTAATTACCAAAAAACCTCTTTCTTCCTACCACATGCAGACGATTTGCAAATTTATAAACAAGCTGGCCATTCGAATTTGGCTGATGCTATTCACATTATCAACAAGGATTTGGTTTCAATTTGTGAGTGGAGTGAGGCGCATGGGTTGCAGGTTAACCCATCGAAGACTCAGCTCATTGTTGTTGGCAACTCAAGGATGATCCCCAAGATAAACTGGTCGCAGCTTCCCCAGGTTCAATTTAACGGATCTGCTATTCCATTCAGCGAAAAGGTGTTAAGAACCTTAAACATATTTCCTGGGGTTCTCAGCTACAGGAGGTATGTGGTAAAATGTTTGCATCTGGTAAGTCACTGAGACGGTTGCGAAACTTTCTTCCGACTGCCACTAAAACTGCGCTTGCACAATCCCTTTTACTTCCCATCCTTGACTGATGTCAGTTATCCAGGTCGTACTTAGGCACAACTAGATAAACTTGAGCGACTTCAAAACTTTTGCATAAGATTTATATTTGGCCTGCGCAAATATGATCACATATCTGAATTTCGTAAAAAGCTCAAGTGGCTTCCCATACGTCTTCGCCGGAATTCTCATTTCTTATTTCAGCTCTACGGTATTTCGTTTAATCCTAAAACCTCCTCTTATCTTAAACAACGTTTCAAGTTCCTTCATGACACACATAACAGATATCTGAGGTCATCGGAAAACCTGAGACTAGAGATGTCGATGCATTCCACCGGTTTCTTTGAAAAATCTTTTACTGTTCAAGCAGTACGGTTATGGAATGACTTGCCCGTGTCGGTAAGGCGTGCTCAATCTTTGTCCACTTTCAAAATTACGATAAAAGAGCACTTCCTCTCTCCTTAAGCATCATCATTATTATATTTTTTTTTTCTTTGCTTTGTTTCATGTTTACTATTAAATGTAAATATTTATTTATGTACATATGAATTGTATAATGTAAATGATACACCACAGACTACCTAATATATTTGTCTCTCCTTCATTTTAATCCATCCAAAGGTTGTCTTTAAAAGATCGCTCTTAGCGATAAGACCGCCCATTGTGTCACCTTTTGTAAAATTTTATATGGTTGGTATTTTGTATGGTTTACAATAAAGAGTATTCTATTCTATTCTATTTATCTTAATAATTCCCGATACCTCGTGAGCAAATCCAGGAGTAGTAACAAGTGTACTACAATGGGCGAATATGAGCCAGGTTATAGACGTGATATTACAGCCATTATGAAACATTACGATCCCATAGGATCAGGTACTATAAAGATGATAATGGCGAAGGATTTGTATAACCCCCAAGTACTTGCGTTCACGCTCATGCCTCCCAGCGGGATAAGCAGAATTCTAAATCGTGGCGACGATTATGAAGATAAAGAAACTATGTGGGGTTGTAAATAACTTAGAGCGTTGAAAGTTGGGAACAAAATAAAAAACATTACCCTCCTTCTGGGGCTGTCAGTCGAGTAAAAAGAGGTTGATAAACAGATTTTCTTTTTCCGCAATGATTTCAAAGAAAAAAAGGAATCTTCGTCGACGCCTTTTTAATTCAATTTTATTTTGGTTTATGTAGGTAGACAACATTTTCTTCATTCGAGTGCTACATTCTAATCTAGACAAGCGAATTAATTTACCATCTCCCTTGAACAAAAATTAAACAACCAATGTCTGAAATCTACATCTGAAATTCCTTCAAACAGTTATTTTAAGACCGAACTTTCGTACTTTCATTTCATACAGTGAATTTAACTATATAAAATTAACGTATCAAACTTGGGTAGAAGCAAGTGTGGTGGCGCCTTAACGTCAACGTCGCAGCAAATTCGGGTCGTATATATAACAAACACAACTTTTAAGCCTCGGCTTACCCACAAGGGTTCAGAAATGATCGGACGTAATTAGAAGATGTGGCACATTTAAACTTTCCTCGTATAGTAAAACAAACGACGCATTCAAACAGAGTATGGCTTTGGCTTTGTGGAGACGCCCACATGCGCACATGTACGTAATATGTTATATATCTGACGACGTTATTTTGTTTTGTAAAACATTGATACATGCAAAAAATTGGTGTAAGTATAACGGATGTCAATTGTTCTTCTTCATCATCATCATTTCAGCCGATAGACGTCCACTGCTGGACATAGGCCTCCCCCAAGTGTCGCCACATTGACCGGTCCCGTGCGACTCGCATCCAGCGTTGTTCTTCTTACCCTACTTTAATGTCCACAACTCAGTTCCACTATGAGCATTTTTCCAACGCCAGATAACTTTATCGGAGGAATAATTTTGAATGTTTGACAGTTCCTCCATACAAAAACTATCAGACGTCAATTTTATTACACGAACCAAAATTATCGGTCGATTAAAAAATCAGCCCTTAATTTAATACCTTAAAGAGAAAAAATACTTCAAATATATCTTAGGCTTATACTAGATTAGTCTTTGCAAAGTAAAAGTGTTTTGGTGACGTCAATGCGACTCCGCGTCGTATAGATATAGAGCAAAAGAAGGATCGGACATTGACGTAACTTCCCGATGAGGAGTTGTGTCCTTTTTGGTTCGAGAACCCTGTTCCAGGTATATTTCGCCCTCTTTGTATTTTTAATGTCCACAACTCAGTTCCACTAAAAATATATTTAACGACAAAATATATCTTTAGAAACATTTGTAGGTACTACGTAGGCTAACGCTAGATTAGCTTGCAAAAAAAAAGCATCATCCTGTTTGAAATGTTGGTGACGTCAGTCGCATAGACACAGAGCATATTTTAGAGAGAAAAGAAGGATCGGACATTGACGTACCTTCCTGATGACACGTTGTGTCCCTTTGGTTCGAGGACTTTGTTCCAGGTATATTTTGCCTCCTTTGTATTGTTATCCTGTTAGCCGTTACCTTCGAGCCCGCGCACGGTGTAAGTGGGTTTGACGCAAAGCGAGTGACGGTAAAGGTACCTAATTGACGTGTAGCAACGCTGACATTTTGCTCTTTTCTCTAGGGGTACAGGATTTTTTGATACCACCCTACCTTTTTCCAAGAATATTTGGAGCAGGTTCCGGGAACGCATGGAGCTGTCATCATTTAATTAATTCTGTTTCAAAATCGGGCACTCGACCTTATTATCTTGTTATGTAAAGAGCTTCGCGTAAAACTTTGTTCAAACGAGAAAATTTCAATTAAAGCAGTGTTTGCTTGACGCAGAAATAAAGAAGAGCGAGGGAGCGAATCCACTGTGTCAACTAGCTTATAACTGCAACGAGAACAATGTGTAAGTACGTGCCTACGCATACTAGTGGCCCAACTGAATTATCGAGCAAGGCCCGCTTTAGCGCGCCGCGGCCCCCGCGCCAAAACACAAATAACACGTATTAGAATAAGCTGAAATACTTTGTGACTTCACTTGAAATACGACGCAAAATACGAGAACATTAAATTCAATATTATACGCTAAAAGCACAACACGCACAAAGCATAGCAGAATCCGGCTTCACACAAATATTTCAATCAGAATGCTCATATAAACAAACAGTGCAGTGAAATACTTCAACGTCATAAGAGTAACACATGTGACCCAAAAGCAAAAAACATAAAAGATCAACAAGCAACACGTTGTCGCAACCACGGCCCTCTTTGCGAAGAATTTTGACTGTACTGAAAATAAAAATTTCGTGAAATAAAAGAACCTTAAAATAAAACTTTTCATTCACTTCTTTTGAGTAAAACCTCAATCAAGTTTTATTCCGCACAGTATTTGCTGCAAACATTTAGTATATTTCGTATAAATACAATGGCGCTGATTCCCTTGTTCACAAACTAAACTATGTAAATTTAAGTTCAATGCATCTTTTTCATCTTTGACAGGACTAAACTAATATTTATCTTCTGTCCTTTTCTTAATGAAATAAAAAGAAAAAGATGCAGTGAACTTAAATTTAGTTTAGTTTGTGAACAAGAGGATCGGCGCCATTATTTAAATCGAAAAATATTTTTTTTTAATAAGGCTAGCTTCATAATTGTACACTGTTACCTACTAACAGTTACTTAAGATAAGATTGATGTTCACGCGCATGTACTGAAAATACAAAACCGATATTTAATTAAATCGGGACAGTTCCTTAACACTAGCCCTCGGAAAAACAAATCGGCAAAACTGTTCGCGACGTTCGATTGTTTCTGTCATAAGTTTCGAAATGGTAGCAAGTTGTAAGTTGTACCGGTTTCGCTGGGACGCCTGACTTTACACAGAGTAGCGACGAGGACACGGGCGCAACTGTGACCAGTCCCGGGGTACGTGACGTTGAATAACTCACAGCTGTAATACCGGCAACTTCGCTCGCTCACTACTCTCGGCGGAGAATTTTATGCGCATTATTATAACGGTTTACGTACCTACGGGCCCCGCTCAGCCACAGTAGAACTCAATCCTAAATGTCTTTATGGCCCACGCTAAGACGATGCCATTTCCGCTAAAACAACTAATTTATTACAGGGGTAGTTCAGTGTTAGCGGTTCAACTGTGCAATTTCGTGGTAAATACAAAGTGATGTTTATGTTTACCAACGTTCTTACTTCTTACTATAGGAATTGCGGTACCAACCACAAAATAACAAAACGAAAGTGGGAATGCAGTTCAAACTAGAGTTTAAGAAAATGAAATTTGAATAACTCAATACACTTAAGAGATAGAATTTAAACGTTGCAAAGTTGTACGAAGAACGAGGATAGAAGCGATTTAAGAAAACTTTATTATGCAGTGTTTGTGGTAGCACAATAATAATACGCTAAGCGTGATTAATATCATTAATATTCAAAACATGGAGTGCCCGCCAGCTGTTTGATTATCTTCGAAGGAGCGCAAAGGAAAAATTTAAATTCCTTAGACGTTGCAGCGAAGCGACGGCTGAAACTAAATTGTAGAGCAACCTTTTATTATCGACTAGCTTCCCAACCCTACAAACGACGTGGTTGGTAGGTAGAAATTTAAAAAAGTCATTCACCGGAGACACGTCAATCTTTTAATTTCGCCGCTTTTTCGCTTTATAATGTCAAAGAGCATGATTTTAAAATTATAGACTCCACTGAATATGAATAATCTGTTAAAGCTAAAGATAATGTAATAAAGGGTTCATGAAACTTTTGGACATCACAAACAGAGCGTGCTGATTAGACGTCGTGCTCACCCACCTGTAATTAACAGTAATCAACTATGTTTACAGTAGTGAAAAGACTTGCACGTCAGTGCACGGACACCGACAACTTTTTGACACTATTTTATTATGTTTGTACTAAGTTAATTAAGTCGCTTGTCACCGGCAACGCAGCCTCGCTGCTTAATACTTTAAGCTCTTAAAACGCAAACTACAACACTACACTGTATTATATCCTCTTAACGAGCTCTTTTAGAGAGCTTACTTCAAATTTAATTAATGGCGATTCAGTAAAAACCCGGCCAGTTATTAACATTAATTAAGTTTAGAGACAATATTTTATGAATGAGAAACCACTTTAGACGGGGATTAAGCCAGGAGGCTTACACCTATTTTGATATATTTTGTACTAATTGAGTAGAAGGTTGAATAGACGGCTATATAGTACAAGTAACAAAATAGGTACGGGGTTCTAAACTATGAGAACATCTCTAATATTACTAAGACATGGGCGTGTTAACCCAAATGTAAACTAATTAGTTGTAAGCATAATAGAGCAACAACGTAATTGACTTGTATCCATATATTCATACAATCTAACTTCTAAAATGTATTAAACCAATTTTTTTTGGTAAATAAATAGACCATATTACCGACGGTGTATGAAGTTCTTACATCATCATTCTACGCGCAAAAAAATGCTGATCATACTTCTGTTATAGCTAAATCATAATGTATTTAAGCCACTTTATAAATTATATAGCGTAGTTTATGTACCCCAAAAGCATTTTGGCGGAAGCGGCACTCAGATTCGTCTTTATCCACCGCAAACCACCCGTAGCCCACCGCATCTACTGGCTACAATCCATCATCCTGCCTAGATCAATTAAACCCGGGCTTGGCCTGCCACGTAATGTTCCTTGCGCAAGGATAACACGTCTAACTAATGCAATCTTCATCGCATTCTACGAGTCCTCGGACGGTAATTACGTATTATACGCAAATAAATCACGAGAAAAAGATACCTACTTACACCTTTATAGACTGACCTCTGTTTACTGTGAGATACGCGAGCACGCCCTCGTATCCCACCTGAGGATTCCTTCCCTTTTGATGTGTATCTACATATAAATATTCTGTCATATTCCGCATATTTTAAAGTATAATCAAGGACAACCCATGAAGCTAAGTTGGAAAACGTTCCACTTGACTCGTTTGAAACATAAAATATTGTTAACAAAAATAATACATGTAAAATGCAAATATGAGAGTGCAGTAAACGAGATCTTGGCGGTAAATATGAGCGTGGGCCTGTAGGTGGCATCACCCAACATAAATATTCGGCGTAACTTATGTGCGCTGTGTCGCGCTGTTCACAGACAAAAACACCTCTGAAACGGAGCTTTGATTTTAAATTCTAATTTTATGAATCGTCTAGTTTGCATATCGCAGCATATTTTGGTTAAAACGACACGAATGTGTAGCCCCTCCCTTATGAATGGCAGCTAATTTATAATAAACAAATCTCGCATGTGTGCTCCGGGCGTAGTGAACGTTAATTACAATTACATATGATACATAAAAATTATGCTAACGTCGGTATAATTTTGATGATTCGTGTCTTACAAAACCTAATTCGGTCGGATTACTTTCAGCATGTTGCGTAACTAATGAAGTAACTTGTGACACGGGTCGGGCCCTGGGATCGACGTAATCAAATTAATGAGAAAACTTCACTTCAATTTAGGGTTTCCTACCTCAATCTTTAGGATATTTGGTAGCGGTCAAGTGCTCGACTTGACCGCTACCAAATATCCTAATGGGCATGTTGATTGCAGTTTGAATAACTTGCTTTGACCTTCGTGTGTTCGAGAACATGGTTTATGGGAAGAAAAGTTACTGAAATATATTAGGAAAATGTTATCCTGTACTTAAACTTACTTACTGTACAAAAAAAACAATCTATTCAAGTGAATTCAGAACAAAGGACAGACACAAGAATAGATTGTACTTATCAGATACTGGCTGTGCCCCGCGGTTTCACCCACATAAAAATTCGATTCCGTGGGAATATCGAGATAAAAGTATTCTATGTGTTAATCCTGGTTATAAATTGTGTTCCAAATTTAATTCAAATCCGTTCAGAAGTTTTAGCGTGAACAACATCCATCTATCCATCTATCCATCCATCCATCCATCCATATGAACTTTCGCATTTATAATATTAGAAGGATAGGATACCATACATAGGTAATAAGCTAACTCTAGAGAACACTGGACCTTTGATGTTAGTTAATTTATTAAGTAGTGAGCTACACCGCCTTATCGATAAGAAAAGTGATGACAGTAACAGAGACCTACATCTAGTTCTACAAGTATCTTGTTTTTTTAATCCATACTATTACAAAGTTTTACTTAAATGTTACATCTGCCAAACTGCAATTTGTCGGCAGTAAGTTCTCGTGGAATCTTTTCTTAACTAAACAATACTAAACATGATTAAAATCTACGTTAAAAAAAGCTTAGGTTGAAATTAAGACTAGGTTGTGGGTCTGATACCCACACAACCATAACTTCTTTCTTGCAAATATGCCTCTTTGATGCAAACCGAAAGTAATTTTAGAGGCTGTTGAACCCATAAAATTAATTTAGCTCTTAGCGCATCGCGGGCGTTTCTTGTCTCGGAGACGAGAAACGCCAAAGAATAAGCTCCAATCATGTTATAATCTAATTTTATAAGGCTTTCTAAACTTCGCTTCTGGATTAAATAATGCCGCCACCGATTTAATTAAGCAATGAAAAAATATGCAAAAAGATTACAGAAGCGTTCAGATAAAGACTCGACAGACACAAAGTTTTTTAGAACAATGTCGGAAAAAAAAAAGAGTTTCCATAATCGTCGGTACCTAATTGAATTCTAAAGTTGAAACTGTTGGAAGCCTGCTACACTACTCCAACTTCTAATCATAAATTCCGCTGTTATAACATTTAACAAAGTTTCCTGTCATCTACAGAAATTGGCTTTACTCCAATTATCCGCTTTTTTCTCGCTGCCTTTAATAGCGGGTGCTAACTGTAACAACAATGTAGGCATTTAGCTTTTGTTAAAACTCCACTTTGCCCGTTATGTTTATGAGCTCTCAGTAATAATATGCCGTCTTTAACACAAAATACTAAGTTTTTTGGTTTCATGCCAAAGTGCAGAAAGATTTGTTACACGCTGTTGTAACACTTACCATGTTTAGGGCCACAAAATGAATATTAATTTCAGCATTAAATATCGCATTGGTATACTAAAATTAAACTGTGATATTTATCACAACAATCGAATAAAACATTATTCACATTCTTAATAAAATATGTACTTTGAATGGAAAAATAGCCTATGTAAAACAAACAACCTTAACGCTTTCCTTTTGAATGAATTATAATATTTACATAAAAATCCCGTGTGCGTACTTACTGACTCATAAGTAGCAAAATGCTACTTGTATTTGAGTAAACATTAAAGGTATTATTGCTTGTGCGTCGCTTGTTCACAAAACGTTTGATCATTCCAGCATTTGTTTTATATCTACACATTTGAACGCATTTACCTGAACAAAAGGGTTGTTTCGTTCTATTGTTAAAAATATATTCCGCATACATTTATTTACCGTGGATGATCACTGGAAAACATGTAAACACAATCGCGCCGTCCCCACGTTAAAGCGGGTATTGAAGTGTGAAATTCAAAAATCAACTAACATTTTCTAGCCCAGTGAATCACTCATCCCTCCGTAGTTTTTTGCTCGAGACGTGTTTGCTTTTCGCTGAAGAGATTTCCCTTTAGATAAACTCATCGTGTTGATTCGACATTGTTTACACTAGAATCCTTTTAGTTGCGTTTGAACTCTGTTTGTGTTTTTTCTGAGGCAACAAACTGATGATGAAAACATGAAATATATTTCTGTGAAATACTTGTAAATGGATTTGGACTTGTCTATAAATATTTATTATTTGTTCTGAATAAAAATAAAGAATCATTGTAGAGGAAGGGACTTTAAAATACAATTATGTGAACATACAAATAATTATGTCCTCCTATGTTCTGGATTGGTAGTGGAAGTGGTGGCCCAGTGGTAACGGCCAAGACATGAATTGTATGTCGTAGGTTCGAACCCTGACAGGCGCTTAACTTCGTGTACATTATGTCAGCACCACTCCTCTCAAAACGGTGAAGGAAAACATCGTGAGGAAACCGGCATATCTTAGAATCAAAAACTCGAAGACATGTGACCTCTACCAACCCGCACTGGGCCCGCTCCCTCTCACTGAGAGGATAAAGTTGAAAATCTATAAGAAATTTGACAGATTGTAAGTAGCTTGATGTGCTGGCATCTGTACAGACGCCAGCAGGTCAAGCTATCCGAAACTGTCAAATTTTCCCAATCAACCTTGAACCTTAACGCTTTAGCGATAATGTTGAAAATCTATTAAAGAAATTTGACAGATTGTAGTAACTTGATGTGCTGGCGTCCGTACATTATCCGAGGATTATGATTATGCTATATTCTGGATTGCCGCCTATTTTTTTAAAGGGACCAGTGCTATAGAATCGCTCTATTGTCCCTCATTTATCTAATTATAACGAGCTTAAGTCATTAACTGCCACCGTGGTCACACGGTGTCCGCCAACAATAGATTTTCTATTGTGTCTGTATTTTGGCAGTCAACTTGTTAATCCAAGTTTCACAATATGATTTCATTACTTGTATATAAAGCACAATATTGAATATTTTAAATTATAATACACTCTTTTTGTCATATTTCGCCTTGTGCTCGAAATAAAAGCTCTACACCACCTTATGGCCACCGCCTGCATTACGCGGCTACGCCGTAGCATACGGCGCGTGCCTACGCGGCTACGCCGTTGTATTCGGCGCGTGCCTACGCGGCTACGCCGTTGTATTCGGCGCGTGCCTACGCGGCTATGCCGTAGCATACAGGGCAGTCTGCACAACTGTCACATAAGTTAAACATTATGTTAATGTTCATACTCAATACTCTGAATTTATGAACTACAATTTATTATACTTTATTAACAATTAACGATATATTTGTGTCAAAGAACGTTCGCTAATATTCCCGGAATAAAAATTATGAAAGAACACGAAACCTCTGTCTCAAAGCTATCCCGAGCGTTTATAAATACACGTTTGATGTTTATTATTATTTGTTCTGCGCGGGCTCTCCTTGTTTGTTTGTAAACAGGCGTTACTACCAGATACACAGAACCGCTTTAATGGGACATTAACTCTTTATTTTATTATGCGACAGATTTACTCTTAACTGTGGTTTTGTGGGTTCTATATATGCATTTTAATGCTTACTAGCTTCTGCCCGCGACTTCGCACGGAAGTCGAAAGACACCACAGTATACTAAAATGACAGCCTCATTTTTATAAAGCCTCATCTTTCCTGTGTACTACGTTTGTAGTTTTGGTCACAGTACTTAAAATATGAAGAGAGTCAGGACTGTTGACCGTCCTACGACAGTGGCGCCGCGTCTACGAGACTTCGTTTGTGAAACGGACTATAAGTACATATTTTAAACGCAGTGACACAATCACTGTGTCTTGGGCCTTAATAAACATGTATTGTATCCCTCAACTCATGCACACGACGTCGTGCACTTAGTATCGTGTGAACATTTTTACTACAACTACCCTCTTATTAAATCTACGCGTACTAACCCGCTACGCCAATCGGCTTTATGTATTTTTAAGTAATAATATTGTATTTTCTCTGTAAGTAATTGTGTAAATCTTTTCAGAAAATAAATGTCTAAACCGTAACTTTTAACTAAGCATATACCTTAGCGGTTCAACGTCTGCTTTGCAAACCTATAATCGATTCCCAACCATTGATATTTTTTGTGCTTCCTTTTTTTATATTTTGGTATACTAACAATATAGCATGATTGACTGATTGCTCCATAAAGGTATAGATGTGATAAAAAAGCCTAAATCTATAACTATCTGCAATGTTCTAACCTTTTGTTTCATCTTTTTACAAATTGCGGTAAACTGTAAAACAATACAAACATAATGCAATATTATTCATCCCGCATTCGGTACAAATAGCGTGATAATCTATAGCCAGATAACCAGACTTATAGGGAATATATATGCAAAATTATAACATAATATATCCTGTAGTATTTGCAGGATTCTGGAACATATTATGTTCTTACCTATGAAATTGCCGTTTTACATACATAGAAAAAAAATCTTTTTTTTAATCGAAAATTATATATTTAATTAATCGGAAAAGTGCTTTTGCCATTTTAGTGGAAGTTCGTTGATGGCTCTGCTATAAAAATCCTGAGGACGGGAATCGATTTACTCTTTAGAGGCGTTTTTTACCTCCTCGTTGGATTTGAATTTTTTCCCCTGTAAAAAGTTATCCGAATTCCAAATAAAAATGGAAATTAGTTGGAACAAAGTCTGGTGAGTATGGTGGGTGACGGAGAGTTTCCAGTCGTAACTCCTATAGTTTTGAGACGGGCCATTGTGCGGTGCTTTGACGCGATTTTGTTGTTATTGTTCAGAGAGTTCATACGGTACCCACTTTCCAAGCTTTTTTATCTTTCCAATATAAATAAGAATGGATTTATCACTTACGTTGAAGGCTGCTGCAAGTTCCAACGTGGTTTGAGATGAATCTGCTTCCACTATGGCTTTCAATTCATCGTTATCGACTTTCACCTCCGGTCGACCATGGGGCTCAAAATTTCCAGAACGGAAGCGATCAAACCAAAAAAACGAACCGTATGTTCACATGCCGTACCATGTCCTATTGCGTGCTGTCTGTGCTGCGTTGGTGCCACAACGGAACTCGTATTCGAAAAAAGCGCGCAATTTCGATTTCCATGGTCACAGAAACAGCAATATTTAAAAAAAATCGAACGGCGGGAAAACAAATGGCCAACTGATTTTGAAAAACAAAATGTCATGCTAGATTATAAAATTAATTTGAATTTGGAATTCCAAAAATAATGAAAGATCTTCACAATAACCATTAGCAGCAATTTCATAGGTAAGGACCTAATACATTAAAGGCTGATTTTTCCATCGCCAGATAACTTTTATTACAGGAATAAAATTGACGTTTGACAGTTTTTGTACGAAACAACTGTCAAAATTTCAAAATTATTCCTCGGATAAAATTATCTGTCGATTGAAAAATCAGCCCTAAGACAACCAGACAAAAAATCTAAATACTAATTTTCGGCATTAGAATCGTGCCCAGACTTCGTAGCAATTACTTTTTTTCAATAATATTCAATATACAGTTTTGACTTCGCTACGATCTTATTATATTTATAGGTACTAGTTGGTACTTACGTAATAAGTAAAAGCAAAGATATCATATCTCTCAGTTAACCGTACTCCTTCCATATGTACGATAAAATTATAACCCTTCCTTTTGACTTTGTCATAGTCGGGTAAAAATGGTAATGCATTGAAAACATCGGTGTAGGATTACCACAATGGTGTTCATAGTCCAACATTTTCCTGTGAGGCAATCTGCAATAGCATTTTTTTCTGTGGGTCTGTTGAACAAACAAATCCACATTCACTAACATCCATGCTTTCAAGAAATACCTGTGGGCAATACCAAAAGTTTTTCCAATCGCTCGTAGAACAGTAAACATGAACCTATTCTATTTTTGCCAATTCTCGTATTGGCGATTAGGAACGAGTCGATTGGTTTCCCGTACTCCGTGAGCGTAACCTATGAATTGATTTCGAAATTGAAATACACAACCACTTACACAACACACTCACTCACTTTAGTCAATCTCAGAATGGAAAATCGTCGTTTGACAGGAATAAACTAAATTTTGGTAATCTTTAGTCTAGTTTAGAGGCATTTGTGACAAGAGAACCGGCACCATTATAAAGCTAGATTATTTTAGTCAAACAATAAAAAATTATAGAACTTAGTTTGTGTAATGTAGGAAAGTTGTAAGCAATGATTGCACAAGAATATGTCAAGCTTATTACAATCGTACTAAATCAAACCTTATCTACCTGTCCCAGCCTCGCAATGCTTATCTACTTCATACATTCCAAGTACATTACACGGCACAAAGACAAGTCATAAACATAGTCATAATGGATTTCATAAAAACACGTAGAAGAAACAAATAGTTTGTTTATGCAGAAATATTACCCTTTTAAGGTTATGGCCCGGGGATAGTTCGCGTATGACCATAATGTTCTTTGGCGAGCTGTTATTTCCATTAAACGCTTATCTTGGAGATTCATGGCAAGCCCCGGCAAAAATGATGGTCGTTAAAGAAATTGAATACCCTTTACTCATGCTTAAACTTTCTCATATCCATTTGTTCTTAAGTTTCTGTGCCCCCGTGTCGGGGTCGGGTTGCGTCGATTTTACTGGGTGGTTTGAAACTTTAATACCTATCTTATGAAGGATAATTTGTTTTCTATCTAAACTAAAATTAAAAAGAGAAAAATTTGTTTTTTTGTATGTTTGTTTGTTACGCTTTCACGCTAAAACGGCTGAACGGATTTGGATGAAATCTGGCACATGGGTAAACCCATGACCTGGATTAGGACATATAATACTTTTTATCCCGATATTCTCACGGGATCGAGACCTATGCGGGTGAAAGTGCAGGGTGTAGCTGGTTTGTATATAAATAAATAGTAATATAATAATTTACTTTTGTTTATAATATATTTTAATCACGAATAGTGTAGGTATAAGTACCTACTTTTTCTTAAGCAGACTTGTAAGTTTGCCAGTAAATTGTAGATCTGCACTGTACTTTACATATATAGGTGAACAAAAGGCAATGAAAAGAGCTGAAAGGTAATCAAAGTGGTGGTTACTACTGTTACCAATGGATTAGTAACGAGCTTTATATTTTAGGATTTATATATTAGGCCGTCTGCAGTAGAAATTATGGTTTTAAAAAAATCTACCTCCTACGTTTGAACAGCCAAGAGTTCACGGACAGACACCACTAACGTTTGAGCTATTGGAAGACCACCGCTGGTCTGACAGACTGCTGGTCTGTCGACAGGATAGTCTGACGACCTCCTCTATTCGAGTGGGAGTAGGCTGCAATCTATCACGCGGGCCCAGTGCGGGTTGCAGATGTCACATATTTTCGAATTTTTGATTCTAGGACATGCCACGTTTCCTCACGATGTTTTCCTTCACCGTTTTGAGAGCAGTGGTGATGAAGCCTACGACTACTGCTCATGGCAGCTTCGCCAGTCAAGAAATAACTAAGGGTAGCTTAAATCTTTCAGCATATCTTCATATTTAACAATTTCAAATACTTAACGCCAATGAAACTCGCACAGCAGTGCACCGCAGAAAGTTTTAGAGATTGTACTTATGAATATGCAGAGCCTTCAAATTGTAAGCGCAAACTTTGACTGACGGATATAGGAAGGTATACCTACTTGCTCT
Organism: Apamea monoglypha; assembly: GCA_911387795.2. Taxonomy (NCBI): domain Eukaryota; kingdom Metazoa; phylum Arthropoda; class Insecta; order Lepidoptera; family Noctuidae; genus Apamea; species Apamea monoglypha. The sequence goes on from OU426918.1 coordinate 12,897,996, forward strand.
TTACTGTCTACGGTATATTAATAATTAACATATCATTACACCTGAAGGTCAATTCCCGTAATTAAAAACGTTCAAAATCTAGTCACAATCTCATCTCAGCGAAAATCAATGTCAAAAAATTGTCAAAAATGTAGGGAAATTAGAGGTATTTCTGACAGATTGAGACTGAGAACGTTCTTAAAATTACCAGAATTGCCCCTCTGTTTTGCGAATAGTCGCACTGACAGATATCAGGAACGCATTCTCTCGACGGCCGGGCCTGTAGAGAAAATCCCTCACAATCACTTTTAAAGAAATGTTTTAGTATTTATTTTATTAACTGCGTTAGTTAAATACGGCAAAGCAAATACGTCTATGTAGGTACTATACATATTTGTATTCTGCAGATGTTTGCCGTAGAATGTGGGATAAAAATAAAAATAATGATTGCTTCAAGGAATTTGTCGAGGGTCATAACCAAAAGTTCTGTACAAAAAAGCACACTCTTCAATACACGTGGAAGCTGTTGACCATACAAATTATAGGCCCCCTTAAACCCCAATTACGCACTTCTGCGGTCATAAGTGGAGTCCGACCCTTTGGTAAAGTGAGAAATGTAGGTACCTAATACACAAAACACGCATATGTTCCTGAATTGACTTTTATCAATGTTCGCAAACAAGCAAAGAATAATTTTAAACCTTTGAATAGAGAAAAAAAATATGTTCAACATAATTGTATTTGTCCTTGTTCATGTTTACATGCATGTAACTCTGTAGCCTCTGTTGGCGATCCAATAAATAAATAAACAATTATTATTTCAGTCGAAAGACCTCCACTGCTGAATTTAGGCCTCTCCCAAGTACCAAGTATTGCCGTAACGACCGGTTCATCGGTCCTAACGCAGTCCGTATTCATAAAATTCCCGCTTATGCTCATATTGCTATTTCAAACAACATCCTAAATAAACTAAGCACCCTTGTACGTGAGCCTTTATATGTATTAGTAAGCTCATCGGGCAGGATTTCAATTCACGTCAATCAACGCTTCGGGCAGCGCCCTGTTGTCGCTTAATCATGTTGCCACTGGCGATCAACACTCCATTGTGTAGGTATTATAATCTCTGTGATAGTTACATTATAAAAAACTTACTTAAATTACTTGTTATATTATTTAAAAAAAAAATAGTAAAGTGGAGAATACCGGAGTAATTTATTCGGAATTTAGGAAAAGATTATAAAAATTTTTGAATCGCACTTCGCGACGTTGGGTGAGTGGGAAGACATTGTAATTAGGTATCAGAATTATAAACAGTAAAAGTTCGATGAACCCAAACATATGAGAGGCGTATTATTATAAAATTACTTGCGTATTAAGGTAATTGAAAAACACCTAATCTTGAAAGTTACACAAATATTTCGCCTATATCCAGCCGTAAGTGTGTAGGTAATGAAACGTAAGTATAGATCCAAGACAAAATGTTAGTTCGAGAATTTCAGTCGAAATTGCAACAACATTTTGCCAGAACTTCCTTTGCCATCTAGATAAATCTATAAGATAGCGACCCTCGAGCACATTATGTGAAAATATCGTCGGGTGATGGCGAAAATGAACTCATGTGTTTGAGTAGGGAAACGTAATTTATAACTAGTGAGATATCAATCGTCATTCTTGAGAAAATTGAGCCACTTACCACCCGGCTAGACGTTTTATAAAACATTCATGTTCTTAATTAATACCTTGGTATTGTTCACGTCGACATAATTACAGAATTAACGTTTATGACGCTTTGAGTAAAATTAGGCATTTGGGTAACAAAAGATATTAAGTTAGAACATTTAAATAAGTAGGTAACATTAAAGATGTACGTAATTGTGTTAATGGCCTGTGTCAAAAACAGGGCTAGGTTTAAAAATTTCTCATTTATGTGGCACTCACAAATACGTACATTATAATTTTATTTTATTCAAAATGGTTGTTTATATTTCTGTCTATAACGACCACCTACTTAGGTAGGTAGATATTCAATTTGAATTTTTAGCAATCTGGTAGCAAACGTTCAAAATCTAGTCGCAATCTCATCTCATCGACAATCAGTGTCAAAAACTTGTCAAAAATGTAGGGAAATTCCTAGAGGAATTTTTGACATATTGAGACTGAGAACGATCTTAAAATTACGAGAATTGCCCCTCTGATGTATGATGTGTATAGGTGCCTATTCTGACAGCTGGGTCCCAATACGTAAGTCACTGCAAAAGTTTCAAGTACAATAACAGTACTCTTGGTTGAAAACTTTTGAACTTTGAAGACGGCAAGCGATTATTATTTTGGCCGCGCTTCGCTCCTATTTCTCATTTTTATGATTACTATTGTACAGTTTTTATTAGCGCTGCGGAGAGAGTTTATTATTTGCGACGATTAAATCCAAAGTTTTGATAATATAAAAGGTAGTATTCTAGTGAACTGACCTAATATTTCAAATTTGTGGGGACTGAACAAAGGGTACTTAAATCTCAGTGTTTTCTTTGTTTTGTTTAGTAAATATCAATTTAATTAAATTAACAGCCACGTGTATCTACGCGTTTTATGTATTTCAAAAAAATTAACACAAAAACATTACAGGTTTTTTTATGGTAGGTAGGTTGGCTGGGGCCTCTGAGGAACAGCTTATAGAAAGTGGTTAGGTACTGCCGCGGTCTAGACACCTAAGAAAATAACGGGATTACCGGGATTAGCGATAAGACGTGGTAGATTACACACGTTATTTTACTTATTAGTAGCTCATCCTTCAGATGAGAAATTGAGAACGTACAATGTTGCTGGCGCAAGAAATTGGCGTGGTGGCAGTGCGTTTTCGGATGAACCCTGTCTCATGGAGCTCTACTAGGTACAAACTATTAGTAGGCACCTACTTACATATAAATGCAGTGGACTGCGATAGGCTGAGTTGGTGTTGACATACAAATGAGTAGGTGAGTAGGCACGTGCCTACTTTTTACGGTTTTAAATAAATTGTAAGGATTGTTTAGTTTACTTAAAACCGTTCCCACCAAAAAAAAAAAGGATTTTTTAGTTTGGTCGGAACGGATTTCGTAGAACCTACCTATACCTACCAAAAAAGTTCCAAACTTTTACGTTTTAGTCCACATCTACTAAGCTGCTGCAAGTGTAAAAAGTGACTGAAAACTTTATCTTGTACACCTGATGCCGATAGTACGTCCTACACGAGGTGTAGGTACCTAGGTATAAGAGCCAGGATACCTAAGTTATTAGTACCTAATCTTAGTATATAATCTTAGTACAGTCTGGCCGTCGAGAGAATGCGTTCCTGACACCTATCAGTGCTACAAATCTAGTAGCTGATATATACTTAGGTAGATCAAATTCGCAAAACACGTATTCGTTTACATGAAACTGACAGGTGTAAAGAAGGCATTCTCTCGTCGGCCGCACTACCTATAGTTAGTTTAACTGGGATAAAAAATAGTACTATGAAGGTATTCGTATTCCATGTTAATGTTTTAAAATAAAAATATATTTAAAAACAATATCATTACAGATCGCAAACGGGCGTGGATGAAGCTAATAGATGGGATGACATGACATGACTACAGAAGGCCAATTCTCGTAATTTAAAACGTTCAAAATCTAGTCGCAGTGTCGTCTTGGCGACAAACAAATGTCAAAAACTTGTCAAAATGTAGGGAAATTAGAGGTATTTTTGACAGATTGAGACTGAGATCAGACTGTGAACGTTCTTAAAATTACGAGAATTGCCCCTCAGGTCTAAACCGCCAAAGGGCCTATGCCAAACCCACAGTCAAAGCAAATATCAAAGGAATGGACAGTGAGTTAGATAAACCGGCCGATTAGGGATATTATTGCGACTGATTGACTAAGCTCCATTAACTTAGTAAGTACCTACTAGTACAGCTGCAATTCGACCATCTTTGTATGATAGATGTACACTTTAGTACCTACGTAGGCTATATCTACATAATGTACTTTACGCTTTACCATCAAGTTTGTCACTGATAAAACTGAATTCTTATTGAAACATTTTAACAGGATCCTTAAATGGCGACTTAAATTCATTAAATATTTCTTGAATGCAACATCATAACGATAGCACTTTTTTCTTGCCCTACAAATATCTAACAGAAGGTTTAGACATACTTTATGTAGTTCGGTGTTAGCATATTCCTGAAGCATCACAAGTGTATTGAGAATGCAAGTTTTGTGCACTTTCCGAAACATCTTGAAGAGTAGCGAATGAAACTTTGGAATGCATTTTAACAAATCACAACGTACGTACCCATGTTTATGAGTTCCAAAACTACATTAGGTAAGATTAACACATGGCTGTGAAGGAAGCAAGTTTCGGGTACGTAAAAATATCGCGGCGGGATTTCATCGCGCACTGGATTTTCAACTCTCGGTGTTGAACCGAGCATTAAAAATACAACAGAGCGGATCCCAGCGCGGCAAAAAAACACAATGTTGGATTTTCAACTCTCAGCGCTAAGCAGTGCGTTGAAAACCCAGTGCGCGAAACCGCCGCAGAAAAAAATCGCCGCGGGAAAAAATCGCCCGTGCGCACTTGGGCTAAAATGTTTCAAAATAAGTACGTTATGATAGATTTGTTGGACCAAGTATTAACCATCACAGTCTTTATTGTAGGTAGATAGGACAGTAGTAGGTATACATGCATTCTACTCGACTTATCGCAGTCCACCGCTGAACTGAGCTCTCCGAAGTTACGCTACAACATTCGATTTAATTGAACAAATTATGAGCAAAGCAATTAAAGAAAGATTACCCTAATTTTGGAATTTTCACAATTAGGGAAATCTTTCTTTATTAAGTAATTTTGGTTAATTTACTCTACCTACTTCCAAAATACCCGGTTATTGCCTATTGCTTAACACACTATCAATCTCAATCTGAATCATTTTGAAAGATATTGCTAATCCATTGCTTCAAAATGTGTCTGCTCAACAATGTAAACATATTATCTCAATGAATGTTGTTGAACTGTCAAAATGAAACCCATTGTAGTGTGTTACGCAATTACCCTACTGTTCATAGTTTATATTTAGGCATGCAAAGAGCAAAACAAGCAAAGATTCACACTTGCCGGGAAGCGATATAAAGTTGAGTAGCGTTTTAGCACGAAACTAAGCACATCGCAAGTTGCCAGGCGTGCTTGCGCACATGTGGCCGAATTTTCGCCGCGCTTGCCTAAGTGCAATGCATAGAAACTCGGCACCTACGAGCAGTATCGTCTTACCTCCACTTTCTAGCAATCTAACACATATGCACTACCACTGGCAAAGTTCGTATTTAGTAGGTTCCTAGACTAGTTGCAACGCCCCGGGTGTTCGGTATTCGACGATTATATCAACGCTGTGTGTATTAATTTACATTTTAATAATACAAAAGCAAAAATTTGAATTATTTGGGACATGGAATCACATTTCTTCGTCGATATGTCATTATTTTGTATTCATACAAATACATCATGATTTTGTATCATCATTTATTCATTTTGTATTTGTATGGCTTGGAAATATTCACATAATAATGCTTTGGAAATCAGTTCTTCATTAGGTTTAAAAACGAAAGAAAACTAAGCTGATATTTACTTAGATACAAAGCTGGGCACAAAGACTGTTAATCTGTTAATTAATGACTTGTAACATTTCGAGAAACGGATTAACCTTTAAGTTAACTTTAATAATTGTTAACAGACTCATTAACTTCCGTTAATATTCCCTAAGTCCGTTAATCGTTAATGAAGTACCTATTATTTACCAAAGCGCAGTGGTAGTCTAGTGGCAACGGCCCTGAATTATAAGGTCGTGGATTCGAACCCAAGCAGGCGCTTTACTTTGTATAAATACAATATCATCATCAATGCTCTCGAAACGATGAAGTAAAACAGGAAAACATCGTGTGGAAACCGGCATGTCATAGAACCAAAAATTCGAAGTCATGTGACATCTACCAACCCTCACTGGGCCCGCGTGGTAGATAACAGTCCATTCTCTCTGGAAGAGAGGAGGCGTGTGTCCCAACAGTGGGAACATTATTATTATCTCCTTTATTTCATTTACATACCTACTTACAAATTATATTTTTAAATATTTTTATAAACAAAAAGATAAAAAACATTTAAAAATATAAAAAATAGTAGCCCAACGGTATCGGGAACAGGGTCCAAGCTACCGGCGGTCAGGACTCCAGAAAGAGGAACCTTTATTATGTTATGTTATGTTATTTGCCAAAAGCACACCGCGCGGACCACGTCGCGGCGCGGTAGTAATTATATTACAAACTAATGATATTTTACAAATTTTTCATATCTTGCATAAACTTCAGCCCATAGCAACATATTTTACAAATAGGATCACTAACGCAACGATATATAAAATGCAATTTCTATCACGATTAAAGTTAACTTCCGTTAAGTCTTCCGAAATGTAATGCTTTAACGATTAACTAAGTTATCATTTTAATAACGGATTAGCGTTTAACAAAGTTAACTATTTGATCAACGGTGCCAGCTATGCTTAGATAACTACTACTACCCTTTTCCAATCCAAAGGCACGAGGTAGCTAGAGCAGGTACCTTTTTTGCACAACATGATTATACATTAATCTTAATCGTAGTGACTGCTGGACATCGTACTTAATCTATTAAGCCTAGATGGTCTGGAACTTCAGTCACCTAACTTTCGCCAACTTCGTTTTCGAACTTAATAAAGGTTCCATTAGACTTATAGCATGTTCTACACAAAAACAAATACACCTTTTCTCTTTTTCTAAAAATACAAAGGCATTTTCCATTTTCCAATCGACCAGCTCAGGTCGGCGCCTCATTTACATACATCGTTGAAACTTTTGTTCGATTGAAGTCCATCCCGCCGAAATGCGGTCGGTGCGAATTTTTAGAAGAACGCGCCGTTGTAATTGTGATTCGAGTTCGAGTGGTTAAAAGCTTTTCTTGGGTAAAATCTCGACACGTCCGGAAAAGAACTTTGATTTTACATTAAAGATAACATTTCTTAAAGAGAGCAAGTGGTACTTAGGTATTGAAGCTGGTATTGGGATAACAATAAATCAGACGTTGGCACTTACCTGTAAGCAAAGAATATTGGCAATAAGCAATTTATTTTGAAATTACTTATTCATCTGCTTAGCGTTTTTGTCCAACTATGTTGGGGTCGGCTTCCAGTCTAACCGGATGTAACTGAATACCAGTATTTTACATGGAGCGACTGCCTAACTGACCTCCACAACCCTAGTTACTGGGTAATACGATACCCCTTGATAAGACTGGTTGTCAGACTTTCGGGCTTCTGACGACCCGTATTGACTGTCAAAGATCCACGAATGACAGCAATACCTGAAATTTCCTATTGTTGATTAATTAAACGCAGGTGAATGAACGTTTATACAGTTTTCGTAATGTAACTTTCAAACGTAGTTGAAAACAGTATGCAGTTTACAACGAAACTCGAAATTTCTCCAGGGATCACTAGGTACCCACCTCTAGAAAAATGGGTTCTCGGAGATAAACATGATCTGAAGAAATTAATTTAAAAATTGTTCTGTTTGATTCCCTATCCTCTGAGCTCTGCAGTATCAAGGGACTACTGTAATTTGTTTTTAGTAGGTTTCTTACGTCCGTAGTTATGATGAAATTTTACTACTTAGGGAAGTACGTTCCTACTTAATTGCGTAACACATTATCAATCTGAATCATTTTGAAGGATATTGCTAATCCATTGCTTCATATGTTCGAAAAATTTGTCTACTCAACAACGAAAATAACGCAACAAATTTTGTTGAACTGTCAAAATGAAAGCCATTGTTACTTACTGATAGTGTGTTACACAATTACTCCGCGGATAAGTTGGAAATGATGGTTTTATCAACAAAGTACGATGTAGATAAGTATTTTAGTGTTTTCAGCGCGGTAGTTCGTGGAACCATTTTACAAGTAGTAGTTAAAGTTTTAACGCCTCTCCAAACACCGCCAGGCCCCGCTGAGTATAGAGGGGTTTCCTTGTTGATAGGTCCTAACACTTACAATTCAATCGCATTGTAAGAGTTATCGAACTCGTGCAGGGATTGTTGTCGACACGCCCTCACAGCCGAAACGTTTCCTTTAGAGGGCGTGGGGAACATAAACAAAATGGATTGATGTGCCAGCGATTTGTACCTACCTACTTAAAGGTACCTTGAATGCTAACTAGTCTTTTTGCCGATGACATTACTAAGATCATTGAGATATTGGTACCTACATATAAATACAGGGTGGCAGGGACATTGACGCGCAAACGTCGTGAAAAGGTTACACCTGGTGCCATAAATAAAATTACGAAAGTCATTCATCTCGGAAATGACCGGTTAAAAATATTGACTTTTTTGAGTGCGCAATGTATTGCAAACAACGCGATCAAAACGCTCCGCGGATGGCGCGCACGCGCGCGCTACCTGCCGCGATACCGCGCGCTGCCCTTTGAGTTTTATTTACATTGCTGTTTTAAGTGAATTTACTATTTTTTAACTAAAAATCTCATGGGGTTAGATAGAAATAATGATTTTATACAATTTACAGTAAAAAAAATTGCAGAAAAAAAACCTAAAAATTAAGAAAAAGCCGACGAAAAATTTCAACGCAGGGGGGTCCAGAAACCCGGAGGAGAACCAGGTCCTCAGCCTGGTTCGGCGGGAGCTGGCGGCCTTCCAGGCGCGGTTTTCCGCCCTGGAGGGCATAGTACTGCGCCCCACCCTGGCGGGGAGAACGGCCCCGGGGCCGAAGGCGGCCTCGTACGCGGCCGCTGCGGCAGCTGCCGCCCCTAAATCCGGACCGTCTCGGGCCCAGGCGTCGGCCAAACCGGCGTCAGCCAAACCGGCGCCGGCCAGACCGGCGTCGGCAGGTGGAGCCCCGGCACAGGCCCAGAGGAGGGGAAAAACGGCGCGGGAGGCGAAGGCCCCACAGCCAACGCCCCGCCCGCAAAACCCTCCCACTTCTCCCGCGACCGACGCCGAATGGCAGGTGGTCGGGGAGAAGAAGAAGGCGGCCAAAGCGGCCAGAAAGAAGGCGCAAAGGCGGCGCCGCAAAGAGCGAGCCGTAGCGGCTAGGCTTCGCGCCCCGAAGACCGCGGCTGTAGTGATAACGCTACAGCCGGACGCGGTCAAGAGGGGCGTGACCTACGGCGACGTGCTCACAAAGGCGAGGGCGACGGTGGACCTCCGGGAGCTGGGGATCACCGGGGGCCTCCGGCACAGGGTGACCGCCACTGGCGCCCGCATGCTGGAGATCCCCGGGGCTGCTAGCGGCCCCACCGCTGACGCCCTAGCTGAAAAGCTAAGGGCGTCCCTTGATGCGGAGGAGGCTCGGGTGTCCAGGCCCGTCAAGTGCGCAGACATGCGCATCTCGGGCCTGGATGACTCCGTAACGGAGGGGGAGGTGGTGGCCGCCGTCGTCAGGACGGGCGGGTGTCTGGCCGAGCAGGTGAAGGCCGGCACCATACGGCCAGACTCCACGGGCATGCGTACCGTAGTGGTAAGCTGCCCCGTGACGGCGGCCAAAACGATTGTGGAGGGCCGAAGGCTCCTGGTGGGCTGGGTTTCAGCGCAGGTAAAACTGCTGGAACCCAAGCCTCTGAGGTGCTACCGATGCCATGTGGGGCACCACGTTGGCGTCCAGTGCACCTCGGAGGTAGACCGCAGCACACTGTGCTTCCGCTGCGGTCAGCCCGGACACAAGGCCGGCTCGTGCGACGCCGCGCCGCACTGCATCGCATGTGCGGCAGCTGGCAAGCCGGCCGATCACCGGGCGGGGAGCAAACCCTGCGCTCCGCCCACCGGAGCGAAGTGGAAGGGCAGGCCCTCTGCCGCCGTCGCCACCGCCACCGTCGCCGCCGCCGCCGCCGCCGCCGCCGCCGCCGCCGCCGCTGCCATCTCTGGCGAGGGGCCCTCACAGGGGGCCCGGGAGGGGGCTGAAATGGAGGAGTAATGGCTCCTCCATTACGCCTCCTCCAGGCGAACATCAACCACTGCGCCTGCGCTCAGGACCTGTTGCTCCAGAGCGTGGCGCAGTGGTCGATTAACATCGCCGTGGTCGCTGAGCCGTACTTTGTCCCGCCCAGGGATGACTGGGTGGAGGACCTGAGCGGCTCAGTGGCCATAATTTCGTCGGCCGCCGCCGGCACCCCGTCCCTCGAATGCGTCACGAAGGGACAGGGGTGCGTAGCAGCACGGTTCGGAGAGATTGTAGTAGTGGGAGTGTACTTCTCTCCGAGCCGAACTCTCGCCGAGTTCCACAACTCTTTAATAGAGTTGAGTGTCGTCGTCGCCGGAAGCCATCCCTTCCCCGTTCTAGTGCTCGGGGACTTCAACGCCAAGAATTTGGCCTGGGGTTCCCGTTGCACGGATGTGCGGGGCAGGATGGTGGAGGACTGGGCTCTGGAAACAGGCCTGGTCGTCCTAAATCGGGGCTCTGTTCCCACGTGTGTGCGGATGCGGGGGGAGTCGGTGGTGGACATCTCGTTCGCCAGCCCCGCTCTGTCACAGCGTGTCATTGACTGGCGCGTCATGGAGGAGGTGGAGACCTACTCCGATCACCGGTATATCCGGTTCGACGTCTCCACCCAGACCTCTAGCGCGCTGGTCCGACAGGCCCCGAGTGGTCCGCGGTGGGCGCTGAAGCAGCTGGACCGGGAGCTCCTCCTGGAAGCCTCGATCGTGCAGGCCTGGGTGTCATCACCGGACAGGCCTGCCGATATCGACGATGAGGCGGAGTGGTTCCGGGAGGCCATGTCCGACATTTGTGACGTGGCAATGCCCCGAGTCCGGCCGGGACGCGCCCGGCGTCGGGTGTACTGGTGGTCGCAGGAGTTAGGGTCGCTACGCAAGGCGTGCGTCGACGCGCGACACCGGTACACCAGGCACCGCAGGCTCCGCATTCGCCCTCCGGATGCGGAAGCCACGGAGGCGGAGCTGTACGAGGGGTACAGAGCGGCGAAGACCGCCCTCCGAGAGGCTGTCCGGCGGGCCAAGGATATGGCCCGCGAGGAGATGGTGGAGACTCTGAACAGAGATCCGTGGGGGCGCCCTTATAAAATGGTGCGGAATAAACTCCGCACCTGGGCCCCCCCGCTGACGCAGAGTCTCCGCCCCCAGCTGGTGGAGGAGGTGGTGAGCGCTCTGTTCCCCTCACGGGGGGTGCACACACCCCCGCCCATGGCTCCGCCAATTGCGGTGCCCGAAGCGGACCACGCGGACGACGACGACATCCCTGAAGTGACCGGGGTAGAACTGAGAGTGGCGGTAGGAAGGCTGAAGGCCAAAAATACCGCCCCAGGACCCGACGGCTTGCCAGGTAAAGCCTGGGTCCTGGCCTCGAGGGCTCTCGGGCCTCGACTGGAGGCGCTCTTAAGCGCATGTTTGGAGAGAGGCCAGTTCCCGCTTCGTTGGAAGACGGGGAAGCTGGTCCTCATTCGGAAGCCAGGGCGCCCAGCGGACTCTCCGTCCGCATACCGGCCCATCGTGCTGCTCGACGAGGTGGGCAAGCTCTTTGAGAGAGTAATTGTAAACCGCCTCGTCGGGCACTTGGTGAGGACGGGGCCGGATCTTGCGGACAGCCAGTTTGGCTTCCGCAAGGGGCGCTCGACGGTGGACGCCATCATGCGCGTGAGAGCCCTCACGACGGGGGACGCGGTGTCCCGGGGTGGGGTCGTCGTGGCGGTGTCACTCGACATCGCCAACGCGTTCAACACCCTGCCCTGGAGCTGCATTGTGGAGGCACTCCGGTATCACCGAGTGCCGCCCTACCTCCGTCGAATAGTCGAGGCGTATCTGACGGACAGAGCCGTCAGCTACCCCGGTCGCGATGGGGAGTGGAACCGGCGAGAGATGTCGTGCGGTGTCCCGCAGGGATCGGTTGTGGGGCCGTTCCTGTGGGACATCGGCTACGACTGGGTGCTGCGGGCCGACCTCCCTGATGGCGTCAGCGTGGTTTGCTACGCTGACGACACGCTGGTCCTGGCGCAGGGGAGGTCGCATCAGGCGGCGGCCGACGCGATGACACGCGGGGTTGCGATAGTCGTGGAGAGGATCCGGCAGTTGGGTCTCGAGGTGGCATTGCACAAGTCCGAGGCCATGACGTTTCATGGGCCCCGGAACGCGCCACCACCGGGATCCCAACTAACGGCAGGAGGGGTTCACATCGGCATCGAGACGACGATGAAGTACCTGGGTCTCGTCCTCGACAGCCGGTGGAACTTCGTCGAGCACTTCCGACGTTTGGCCCCCAAACTGGAACGGGCTGGGGCCGCCTTCAAGCGGCTCTTGCCCAACCTGGGGGGGCCAAACGCCTCCTGCCGGAGGCTTTACGCGGGGGTCGTGCGGTCCATGGCCATATACGGGGCCCCGGTGTGGGCGCGTTCACTGCGGCGGCGAGCCGCCCACTACCTGAACGCGCCCCAGAAGGTGGTAGCCGTAAGGCTAATCCGGGGCTACCGCACGATCTCGCGCGAGGCGGCAAGCCTCCTTGCCGGACTGCCGCCATGGGATCTGGAGGCGATAGTCCTCGCGCGCCTGTATGAGTGGCGCGCGGAGGCACTACGCCGGGGGGAAAGTCCGCTCCCGCGGCAAATTGCTGCGGAGCGGACGGACCTCCGGCTCGATCTCATGGCGACATGGAAAGAGCGACTGTCGCAACCCAGCGCAGGGCACGCCGCGATAGCGGCGATAAGACCCCTCTTTGAGGAGTGGCTAGAGAGGCGCCACGGCGCCCTCACCTACCGCCTGACGCAGGTCCTCACCGGACACGGAAGTTTCGGGAGGTTCCTGCACATGATCAGGCGGGAGGAAACGCCCGGGTGTCACCATTGCCAGGATCGCCCAGAGGACACGGTGGAGCACACGGTGGAGGTCTGCCCCGCTTGGGCGGAGCACCGCCGTGTCCTCGTGGAGGCGATCGGCAGCGGCGGCGGCCTCTCGCGCCCGGACCTGGTGCAAGCCATGGTCCGGAGCGAGAGGGAGTGGGAGGCAGTCGCCTCCTTCTGCGAAGCAGTCATGCTAGCGAAGGAGGTGGCGGGACGGATGAGGGAGAGAGCCTCCCGTCCCAGCCGCCGCGGGAGACGCCCCGGGCGTCGGGAGTCCAGAGACGACTACCGGCCACCGTAGGCGCGGGCCTGCGGGCGGAGAGCAATGGGTAGCTCACCGCCCGATCAGGACCAGGCCCGTGTCGGACGGCGCGTAAGTGTTCCACGCGCGCCTCAAAGAGATGTCAGCATCAGCAACGAGGGGCCCCTCAGGGTCGAAGCCTGCCGGGGCAGCGGGATTGTCCGAAAGGGTTACCGCTACCCCGGAACATAAAGGGCGAAGGAAGGAACATGGGTGGGTTTTAGTCAGTAAGAGTCTGACACTCCCTTCCGCTCCACCCAGAGCGGGAGGGGTCATTTGATGATTTCCCATCCCAAAAAAAAAAAAAAAAAAAAAAAGGGGGGTCCAGAATCATGTACTGAATCCATGGTAAGCGATTGCGCGTCGTTGTCCCTGCCACCCTGTATATGTCAATAGCTAAGATCATAAGAATATCTATGGTGCACATAATAAAGAATATTCTATTCTATTCCTGGTATAGTCATCAGCTTATCTTAACGAATCGCCGAAGGATAATCAAAGGAAGTGACGCCTTAATCGAAACTATAAGGAAGAGCATTGCTGACGTCTGCACAACGCTTAGAGCACGACAAAGTACTCTGTGAGCACGACGTTATTAGCACCGGGACAGGTTGCCGCTGATGGCCTCTCGATATAATCGGTTGGGTGATGTAGGTACTTGCCAAGTTGCCACCAATGAAGGTAATGGGAACCTCTATTAGAAGAAAATTCCACACGATGGACCATAACGCTATTTTCCTAGGTACGTTAGAAGTTACAGTTACCTAAATCTACATAAAATGGATGAATCTGCACGCTACTTGAGTAACACGCTTTCAAACACAATCTGAATCATTTTGAAGGATATTGCTAATCCATTGCTTCATATGTTCGAAAAATTTGTCTGCTCAACAACGTAAATAACGCAATGAATGTTGTTGAACTGTCAAAATGAAAGCCATTGCTAGTTTGTGTGTTACGCAATTAGGTACCCCCAATTATTTTGCTCACTCCATAACAAAGTTGAAATATTTTTAGAAAAATGCACGTGAAAAGTTTACTTAGTTAGGTATTCCTACTTTAATTGTAAAACCTCTAGAAATGAAAATAAATCCCGTCTTAATTCTATTATCACTGGCATGTATATAGGTACCTACGCGAATTCCGGTGTAAACTTTGAACTGCGCAGAGATTACTTAGTTCTTTAGTTGCGTACACAACGCAACTTTAGAAGAACGATATCCAATTTATTACATGCGAATAGGTAGGTAATCTCAATTAAACTAGTTTTGTTCGAAACTAAGATCGTTTAAATCGCGTGTGTGATGTAGGTACCTACGTCTACACAGTAAGGGACCACCAACACATAAACTGAAACTGTAACTGTAAACAAGTCTTAACAAAGTTTCGTGGTTAAGTTGTACGGTCTCTTAGTGTTTCGTACAATTCTATTGTTTAGTATGAATAACTAAGCGGGAAGATAATGTGGCCACCGTTATTTATTGGCTATTAACGTTCCAACTTCATTTGCTACATTATAGAATTTAACACTGTTTCAATAAACATAGTTCCGTTATTTATGAACGGTTTAACTCGGTGCATAAAAAAGTGATATCCGTATTTTTTAGGCTTTACAAGTTTACGAGTAATAGTTGACCAACTTACTTTTGCCGTTGCAATGTGAGAGCATGATTGGGAGAACATGATTTTCAACTACAATCATAAGTTTGTTCTTGGGATAAATTCATTCCAACTACGGAACACTTCATTTTGCGTGGTCCGACGCGCACTTGGCCGGTTAGGTTTTTTTTTTTTTCTTAAGGTAGTTACTACCTTAAGAAAAAAAAAATATCTACCTTCTATGAGTTTCCACTCGCTCATAGACGCTGTCTCTTTTTTAACATTTTAAGCGTTGGGTACAGTGTAGAGTGTGTTGATGGGTACTCGTAAATAATAACTCCGCAGGCTGGTAATTGAGACTTAATTTATTTTCCAAAACATCCTATTTATATACACATTGTTATTAGTACGCTTAGGCGTAGCATGTTACTCTTTAAATTCTATCGACCAATAGTGACGCGCCGTTGGGCGAGCCGCGCGCGGGGCGCGGGGCGCTGTGTTGCACACGGCACTATTATTCGTCGCGAAGGCATAAATATGAGTCGCGCGCCGAGCGCGGTCCTTTTCACCGGACGCCGTCGTCGAGTGCAGATGAAGACCGCCGATCCGCGGGACGCGTATGTCGTCCGCGTCGTGTGTCCACGTGTCCCGAAGCGTGCAGTGAAGATACGGAGGGTGCTGGTGCTTCCGCTTGCTTTGCTTGCGCTTACAAACCGCTTCTTTCGAAGCGAACGTATGCGGCACGGCGTTGTGATCACGCTCGTGCCCCATCGATGTTTCTTTAATAAGAGCTCTTACGTACTCGTCTTTTTCAAGATGATTGCTTCAATGTTTCTTGCGGATTTGTCAAAACGTGATCAGCGGTGGTATGTCGTAACTGGTTCGGTGGTACATGGTAACTGGTTTGGTGGTATGAGGTAACTGGTTCGGTGGTATGGTAATTGGTTCGGTGGTATGGTAATTAGTTCGGAGGTAAGGTACTGTGTCACTACAACATGATTTCCTTCAGTTTTCGAAATCTTTGTCTATACATATTATTTAGTCGGTTAGTTACTTACAGTAAAATTAGGTGGCCCGTTTGTTTTCCTGGAGATATTTCTTAAAGAAACTGCTCGCTACGCGCCTGGCCCGTGACGGCCCGGCAAGCATTTGATTACCTACCTACCTACTTGCTGAGGCTTTTCTGAGCTAAGGGCCACCGCCCTTATCTACAAATAGAACTTATGGTTACTGTCAGCTTGTATGTACACTCCTACCCGTTGTTGATATAGGTATTGTATAGTGTAGTAGGTACTGCACTCGATGAAAACTCAAATTCCTAAAATAGTAGCTTTATGCACGGAATATAGAGAGCATTTCTGTCGGTTTTGTTGGGAGTTGTAGGTATAGAATTCCCACATATCACGTGTTTTGCGAATTTGATCTTTACTAACTACTAGAACTGTCAATGTCAAAACGGGCCTTTTATTTTTTGACAACTTTAGTTTATTTTGTTTCAATCCCGTTCCTAAGTAATACGATGCGAACCTATTGAGATCGACCGGGCAAAAATTTAATACTTTGGAATACTTTGTTTTCTGCGGCATAAATATTGGTTTTGCTAATTACTTATATTAGACATACGTTAAATGTGTTTAGGTACGGACGCCAGCAGGTCAAGCTACCCGAAACTGTCAATTTTTCCCAACTAACCTTGAACCTTAATGCTTTAGCGATAAAGTTGAAAACCTATTAAAGAGATTTGACAGATTGTAGTAGCTTGATGTGCTGGCGTCTGTACTTTGTTTGGATTGACCATGAATTTACTCAGGTTCTTGAGATACTCGTAATCGACGTGTAAATTTGTAAACAATCGTTTGAAAAAATCTTATCCTAACTTGTATCCCCAACCCAATTTTGTTTGACGTAGGTACAGACGCCAGCAGGTCAAGCTACCCGAAACTGTCAAATTTTCCCAAACAACCTTGAACCTTAATGATTCAGCGATAAAGTTGAAAATCTATTAAAGAAATTTGACAGATTGTAGTAGCTTGATGTGCTGGCATCTGTACCTAGTTAGTAGCACCTAACAGTATTACTTTTGTACCTCCTGTGAATGTGAAAGGTATGAACCGGTTCCAAAAACGTACTTGGGTTTATGTGGAATCGGCTAAGCCAACAATGGTTAGGTACAGTTTGCCATTCGATGTAGGTACCTGCCACCCTGGTGTACCAGCGTATGACAACAGTCGAATTATTCATTTACTTCACTGGGCTGAATGAGGACGAATATAGCAGACAGTTACAGATTTAACCTTTTAATGTTTTGTACCTATGTATATATCACTTCTATACATATATATAGGCATCTTTTAATTGTTTAAATGATGCAGTCAATCATGCCAACGCAAATTACGGCTATTTTAGTCAACTTTCAACAAAGCACATATCTTAGCGGTTCGAAGACTGCTTTGCAAACCTACGTTCGCAACAATTGATATTTTTTGTGCTTCCCTTTTTACATTTAACTGTTTATACGAGTACATCAACATCATCACCATCATCTTTGATTATAATAAAAATGAATATCCATTTCATTAGGTTCTGTTTTATTAGGTTCATCATATATCTGTCTTCATCATAATCATAATCAGCCAATATTGTTCCCACTGCTGGGACACAGGCCTCCTCTCTTCGAGAGGGAGTGGGCTATAATCTGCCACGCGGGCATAGTGCGGGTTGGTAGATGTCACGTCTTCGAATTTTTGGTTCTAGGACATGTCGGTTTCTTTACATGTTTACCTTCACCATTTTGAGAGCAGTGGTGATGAAATAATGTACACAAAGTAAAGCGCCTGACTGGGTTCGAATCTAAGACCTACTACTACTCGTAAGTCGCGGCCGTTACCACTGGGCCACCACTGTTCTCTATATCTATGGTTAGGCGAATGCTAATGAGAAATCCCGTGTTTACAATCTACTGTTATATTATTTTAGTGATAACTATTCTTCAGGAATATAAAACTTCGCATGCAATGATAAATTACTACTGAAGACTGCTGGTGTTCAGCGGGATTGTCCGAAAGGGTTACCGCTACTCCGGATCATAAAGGGCAAAGGAAGGAACATGGGTGGGTTTTAGTCAGTAAGAGTCTGACACTCCCTTCTGCTCCACCCAGAGCGGGAGGGGTCATTTGATGATTTCACATCCGAAAAAAAAAAAAAAAAAAACTGCGGGTGTCGACCTCAGGACGAGCTGCTTCTTGCTTGCTTCCGGGTCACTAGTCCTGACTCTTCAAATTTTGGCTCCAAAACTACAACGGTAGTAGTCTTCAGGAAAGTTTTATAAAAATGTGGCTGTTATTTTACTATATTGTTGTGTCTTACGACTTCCAGGCGAACGAAGTCGCAGGTAGAAGCTAGTAAAAATATATATTTTAATACGGTAGGTATGATAGGTACTTTTAATTTCAGAACAACCAAGCTCTTTTCCTCAGTCGGCTCTAGTGTAGCACCTGTGATTTGAAAACTTTCTGGTGAATGCTAATTCTGTGCTAAAATGTAGGATTTTAGTAAAATGTCTAAAATTCTATGTTGCATCTATTGTTTGTATTTTCTAAAACAAAATTATTTAAGATGAATTGTATAATTTCAGTTCAACAAATACAAAAATTACTTTAATAAGTAGACTGTCATTTACAGAACAACATCGTTCATTAAGATTCACTCTTATTTTTAATATTTAAATGAATATCGATAACTACAGTTTTCTTAAATAAATCGACTAAATCGCTTCGAATATGTGACTTGATTTGTTGTAGTCTACCACCGCCGGCGCCCGCTATCAACCGTAATAATCTTTCATTGGGGCACTCCACTGATACTGAACAAAGAATTTTCTGTTGTTCCTCGATATCTTCATAATACTCAAGCTGTACATTTAATTTGTATGGGATCTCTTGCGCCAAAAAGTCTAGGAACTTAGCCCTCACTGCTTCTTCTATCAATGACTCTGGTTTCTGGTCAGTCCATTTAGTAGGAGAGTACTGAAAACCTGCGGTTTTGGCGTTGCTTATAAGATATTCCTGCAAAACAATACAGAATACTTATAATTAGATCCTCATTAATGTTATAAATGGAAAATGGTTAGCATACTTCTGCACAAGAACTTTCCATTTTGCAGAACATTGGCGTAACTATGTTTGGAGTACTTACCTTAATATCTTGAACCCCATCACCATTCAATGCTGATACAAGAAAGACGTCAGAAAATTTACTATATCCTTTTTGTACTTTGTTTTCTGTTTTACTTCTACTCTTTTCAGTCGCAGGAATAGGGTTGCCAGCAATGACACCATTGGTAAGGTTTCTTATTATTGTCAGCAATTGATTTTTGGATTTCAATTTATCAACCTGTGGAAAAAAATATTTGATTAAAAAATGTGTTCAGAATAATTGTTTCTTTTAAATACAGGAAGAAATTTAATACGTGCGCCAATTTAAAATATCAATTCAATGTGTTACAAAGAAAATTTAGAGCATTGCATTAAGGAAAGGGATGCACATATGTGCACATATGGCAACATACATTGAAAAAGTTGAAAAAAATGTTACGAAATGTTGAAAAAGGTTTTTTTTTTTCATAGGAATGGTCTAAACTAGGTAATACCCCATAGGTAATACAACTTGCTTCGTGTTGTGTATTCTTGGCTGAATGGATTGTTAATCGGGAGTGTGCTGCTTGAATTCTCTTATTTGTTTTGAGTAAGTAAAACCAAAATATATTAATCTATATGATAATTTCCTTTTTACTTCACATTATCAGCCTATAATGTTCCCACTGCTGGGAAACAGGCCTCCTCACTGTGAGAGGGAGTGGGCCTTAATCCACCACGTGGGCCCAGTGTGGGTTGGTAGATGTCACATGTCTTCGAATTTTTTGATTCTAGGACATGCCGGTTTCCTTACGATGTTTTCCTTCACCATTTAGAGAGCAGTGGTGATGAAATAATTCACAGAAAGTAAAGCGCCTGTCTGGGTTCGAACGAACTACAACATGTAAGTTGCGGCTGTTACCACTAGGCCACCACTGCTCTCCTTTTTACTTGAACGTCGATTATTAATGTCTCCTTGAGGGCAATAATTTAGTTTGTACTGTCTGAGACGATAGGTCATTTCACAATTTTTTTTATGAATTTAGATTTGGAAAATGACAGTTTATAATGATTAAGTAATCATGTTAAACTGTCATTTCCCAAATCTATCCTTTCCCATATCTATCTAACACTGATTATGTACGGTACCTCCTATTTCAAGTTGTTGCAAGTTTTCAGTTTCATCCTGTATAGTGACACGGCCGTAACTAGGGGGGGGGGCATTGTGGGGCAATGCCCTACCTTGAAATCACAATGCCCTACCTTAACTGCAATCAATAGGCCTCAAACATCGATCACTAGCCTACGATCTACTAGTGATCGATGGCCTCAAAGGCTTTCAACGGGCCACGAGAGAATGGCTGGTATGGCATTTCTGGCCTTTAAAAAAAAATAGAACAAAATCAGTTGATCTGAACAAAGTTCTTCGTATTTTTAATAACATGGTGAATCATAGAATTCAGCTGTTTTAAATATTTTTTATTATTATGTTAATTATTATAATGTGTAAGTTTGCAGAAACAATATATGATCTAAATGGTATTTTTGGTCGTATCTATTTACTCGTATCACCCCACCCAACAATTAATTATTACCTCACTCTCACTCAGACATGGATCTCTACATCCAAATCTGGAAGTTCAACCATCTTGTTCGCTTGTTCTTCATCATTGAGGATTTAATAGTTCTTAGATCCATGCTCATGCTCTGTCACAGAAATTATTTGTCTACGAATAGCTATTGAATGTATGTACATCACTGACCTAGAGGTCAATGATATACATGGTGATTGATTTAGGAGCCCGTGCTTTGAAGGCAGATCAATTATGAAAATTTTTTTACTTCCGCCCTACCTGTAACCAATGCTGCCCTACCTCAAATTCGACTCTAGCTACAGCCCTGTATAGTGACTTCCACTTACTTTATTGATTATTAAAAAACTAGGTGTATCAGCTATGATGTTCAACATATTGACAACATCAGTATGAAGGAAGTCCTTTGTATATCTGTTAGAGACATCATGAACAATGCCTACAACATCTGCACACCGCAAGCTTTTGTGACACGCTCCAATCATAGAATCAGGCAAATTGTATCTGGAAAGGAATAAATTAATTGAATCACACAAAACTTATACATTATGGACAAAGTTTAATGTGTTTATTTATACACAATTATTAAAGTTAAGTGCCTTCAAAACATGTTATTGTATGGTTACAGTCGCAATTATTACAATTATCACTATTTAATTATAAGCTATGCGTTTATGTGAATAAAGGGGATTATGTAATTTTGCATAAGAATTTTAGTTTCACTTAACTAAGTGAAACTAAAATTCTGGTTACTTACGTAATTAGTTTACTTACTTCTTTTGTTCTTTTTCAGTTACAACTCCAGGAGTGTCCAAGAATATAATCTGTGTGTCATTTTGATAACACATGGCTCTCACCAACTTTGTGGTTGTGTGTACTTTGTTGGATGCGGCACATACCTGCAATTATAACACAATCCTTTTACGGTTGATTTTAAGATTCTTACCAACTAAAAAGTTGCAGTTGCCACCCATTTACAGGTTATAAAATTATCTAAACAAAGTTTCGTCATACCTTTCTTTCTGTGACTTTATTGATGAGAGTACTCTTTCCAGAATTAGGAGCTCCAATAATAGCTACATTTACAACTTTGCCTAGATTTCTTTCACTTGCACATTCTGGTTGTGATGAGTAAAATACGGCTTTAAAATTATGTTTTCTGTATGTTAAACGTAAGGCAGACAAAGCAAATGTCGTCATCTTGCAGTAGTATAATTACATTTAGTTAGTTTAGAGCAAACGCACTTATTGCAGGTAATTTTTTTGTACAGTAAAGTAATTCTGTTTGTTTTCTATTTCCGAAAACATGCAACTTGAAGTCGAAGTAGCTAAGCAGGTGACAGTTGACACCGACGTCTGACATTACTAGTAAGGACAGGACATTTGACAATTATTATCAGTGTTGCTGCTTCCCGCTTGCGTTTTGATTTTTGAGACTGTGACGGTCTGTTGTTACTGTGGTAAAATTAAATCTGTGGTTCAAATTAATTTTGATTTACAAGGAGGTGCATTCAATAAGTACCTAGCCTCATCGCCAGAGGACGCTGTAGTTTCAAAAGAGTTTTACCACAGTGTAGCACATTCTTTTTTAATTCTTTTTTCAAATTTTCATTCCAATCCCTTCATTTGTTTTAATTTGACAACTTATGGAAGCGAACGTGTCGATCGGTTTTACAAAAATGGAAAAAGAGCAATATCGTTCGGTGATTCGATTCCTATTTTTGGAAGGGAAAACGCGCATCGAAATCAAAGAGCGCTTGGATGCTGTGTACGGTGACTCTTCTCCATCGATGGCCACCGTCAAGAATTGGTTCAACGAGTTTGCACGTGGCCGTACGTCGGTTTTTGATGAACCACGTCCAGGTGCACCGAAAACAGCTGCTACGGAGGAAAACATTAAAAAAATCCATGATCTCGTATTGGCAGATCGCCGATTGAAGGTTCGGGAGCTAGCTGAGACTGTAGGCATTTCAGAAGGAACAGTGCATCATATTCTTCACGAGGAACTCGGCATGAGAATGCTGTCGGCGCGATGGGTGCTGCGTTTACTCACACCAGAAAACAAGCGCAACCGTGAGACCACATCGGAGACGTGTTTGGCGCTGTTTAAGCGGAATCCAGCGGAGTTTTTGCGTCGTTTTGTGACTGTCGATGAAACCTGGATCCACTGGTACACACCAGAGACCAAGGAGAAATCAAAACAATGGATCCAGACCGGGGAACGTGCTCCAAAGAAGGCGAAAACTGTAAAATCGGCCAGAAAAGTTATGGCCACCGTTTTCTGGGAGTCACAAGGTGTGATCTACGTCGATTACCTCGAGAAGGGTAAAACAATTACAGGGCTTTACTATGCTGATTTATTGGGCCGATTCGACGCCGAATTAAAGAAAAAACGACCCCATCTGGCGAAGAAAAAAGTGCTGTTTCACCACGACAACGCACCGGTTCACACTTCTGCCGTTGCCATGGCCAAATTGGTCGAATTACGCTACGAATTGCTGCCCCATCCACCGTATTCTCCAGATTTGGCCCCTTGTGACTTCTTTCTGTTTCCTACTCTGAAAAAATCACTCGCCGGGAATAGATATGGATCAAATGAGGAGGTCATCGCCGCCACGGAGGCCTATTTTGCAGAGTTTGACAAAAACTATTTTTCGGACGGGTTAAAAAAGTTGGAGCATCGCTGGGCTAAGTGTATCGAACTAAAAGGAGACTATGTTGAAAAATAAATTGCCACTTTTCCAAAATTTTCGTTTACTTTTTGTAGGCTAAGTATTTATTGAATGACCCTCGTACTTACTATTTCTTTCATGAGGCAGTTTCAGTTCATTGCAAAACCGGCAAAATGGATGATGATAGCTGATGCTGGGTCATGTTTGTTAATTTTGGCGATATTTACTCCTGCGTTATAGAAGATTCTTGGTTGTAATATTGATTCATATCTCTAGTTGTAGTGCAATGTTTCATGTTGTCAGTCGGTGGCAGTAGCCGATGGCAAAGACTACAATATGGCCGATGGCAATGGCGGTGGCAACTGTTCGTCACCGTGTCAGTTTAAATGACGCTTTAAACATAGCACGAGCAGGCAACACTGCTCAATTCAACTGTCAAATAATTTGGTGGTGTGGGTTAAAGAGCTTATTACACCATCCTAAATATCGGACCCGACACTTAGGATCCGATTTAGGACAAGAAATTCAGTCGCCGGAGCTCCTGATTACACGTTCACTGATTTAGGACATTGAATCTCTCGGTAAGGACGAGCGACGAGTGACGGACGCGTCGAGTTAAAAAGAAGTGTGTCGAAATGGCCTCAATATTAACGAAAAACCAAAAAATTGGTACCATCGCAGCCCCAGCAGTTGGCTCCATAGAAATTAAAAAGAGAAAAAGAACGAGATGGCTGAAAAATTATTTATTATTGCGTCAAAAGCTAGCAAGCATGAACATTGTGAGGGCTTTAGGCAATATATTTTGAATCACCTCCTTTTCTGTAGTCATTTTGTTTTGCGTACCTAATACCTATGCATACAATCAACGAAAAACATGCGCTCGCGACGGCAGGCGAGCTGCGACTGAGCGTCCTAAATGTGGTTACACCCTTCCGATTTAGGATCCGATATAGATTTAGGACGTCGGAAACCATTCTTGTCATAAATCGGATCCTTCCTTCCTAAATGCGATTTAACTATCCTGAATTTAGGAACGTCTAAATATCGGGTCCGATATTTAGGATGGTGTAATAAGCTCTTAACACAGAAGTGACACTACATACACTGTATGTTGGTTGTATGTATGCACAGCATAGATTATAAACTATGCACAGTACCCGGTATCGTACTCTTTGATGCACAGGTTGTATGTGTGTTACAGTGTGAGTGGGTCAGTAATTTTTTGGACACAGTGAGCGAAAAAACGGAAAAATTATAATTAAAAAAAGGTTTGCTTGCATTCAATCAACCGGATCTTATAAGTAACTCGAAGTTGGTTTGATCTCTATTCGTTATTTTAAAAGGAAGCTGCACGCTTGGTTAAAAAATCGGCGGCATGATTTTGTTCAGGTAAACTTTTCAAACACTCAGTAAAATACTTTCCCAATCCTTTTAATTTGCGTTTTCAATATTATTTGGAATAAGTTTTTCATGATTACCACGTTGTTTTTATTTTTGTTTTGTTTTTGTCTCCTTACTTTTTTCCTACTACTTACCTATTTTATTTTTTTGTTTTCCAGAAATGTCAGAGATAAAGTATAAAAATCAGATTTTGGCCGCTATTGATCACTTGCGTTCACGTAAATCCCGTCCCGATATAAATAGAATTTGCAAGTTTATGTTAAAGTGTTACAAAGTTCTACCCAAAGATACAAAAGCAGATCTCAAACGTTGCCTGAAGGAGAAAAGTATTTTTAAAGTTGATTATAAAGATAATGTAAGCTATAGGAACGCTGCTAAGTGGCGAACAAAGTCAAACCAAAACAACAGTGAGTTGAACCTGTATGAGTCTATTCAGCTTATATCAAGTTTCTCATAATTTAGTATGAGAAAGAAAAATATCCCATGAAGTGTCCAGTCACTTCTATCAATGGCCATATCATACAATTGACGGTTTTTAAAATTAATTATGCTCACCATCCATCTGCCTAACCTTTTCCCAACTATGTTGGGGTCAGCTTCCAGTCTAACCAGATGCAGCTGAATACCAGTATTTTACATGGAGCGACTGCCTATCAGACCTCCACAACCCAGTCACTGGTTACCCAGTAACTGGGTTATGGAGGTCTGATAGGCAGTTGCGATACCCCTTGGTAGGACTGGTCGTCAGACTTTCGGGCATTTGACGACCCATAACGACTGTCAAAGATCCAAGAATGACAGGCAGGACCAACAGCTTAATGTGCTTTCCGAGGCATGGAGGGATCTCTGTGTGTAAAGACGGTCACCCATCCACGGACCGACCGTGGCAAGCATAGCTTAACCTGATCAATCGACTCGTGCGGCTGTTATTACTTAGCCACGAGCTAAATACTCAATAACATACAAATTGCTTCTTTTTTTTTAGAAATGTCTTCATCAGTTGCAACATGTGAGCGAAGAGTAATAACTTCTGCCATTGCTACTCTTATTTATCAGGATCAAAGCTATTTGGAGAATGGCATTGCTTTTGATGATCTTGTGTCAGCAGCAGGTTCACAGGGAACCAAGTATTCGAAGAAGCAACTGGAAAGTATTGTGAATAAAGAATTATCCTCAGGAAGTTTAGTTAAATTACAGAATGGCAATTTGGCATTGGGTCCTGCTGATCATGATGGTGATAGCTCTGATAGCTTCAAGTTTGAGTACAATGCTGATTTTAACAATACAAAGGTATGATTATTTATTTTTATTCTTTAGATAACTCTGGGACGTTTCAATTGTTTGAAGAAGCTATCTGACATTTATATAATGTATTGCCCTCTAATGCACTATTTGAGATCATGGCAAACTATGAACAAATATTGTTCCATAAAGTAGATATTGATTTTAAAACCACTTCCTGGTAGCACATTGCCAGCAACATTAATATTTTACTCTAAATTTTAAAAATGCTTGTTGGCATCACATGATCTCAGTAGTTTTAATTGAAGTCGTTTTGTTTATAATTTTATTTTAAGGTAGGTTGCATGCTAAAATAAGAATGCAAAATATGTGGAACTATTTTTATTTAAAACCTTTTTGTACCTACCATATTTTACACAAAATGTAGTAACTGTGTAATAATAGATTCGATTGTCCTGCCGATCGATTCTGTAAAAATCTCACAGTGAAAAGTTAGGTGAAGTGAGCTTAGAGTGAGCCGTCAATAGTGTCAATCCCTAGCATTAATTGGAATGACAGCTCACTCCACGCTCACTTCACCTAAGTTTTCACGGTGAGATGGTTACAGAATCGCACTGCTGATATTACTAATAACCTATGTTACATTGTACCTAGAACTGTAATACGCCGAGAGGTGCGCGTGCCCCGGCTGTTCCACACTGCAAGGTGTAGAACTCACGCTGGCGCACGGGCGCCTCTCCGACGCTCTGTAGATACTATATAACACACTTTTTATAGAACTTGATAATTTCGCGCTTAAAGTTATAAGTTCAAAAGGCTGGCTAAAGAATCCTTAAAGTAGTTATCCAATATCTATTATCCCTAAATCACACATGAGTACTTACTTAATTTTCTTTAATTTTAACGCACGCATTTAACTATTTTCTTTAATCATTATTTCGCGGATATCGGTGTGGGTTACATGTTTATTTAGTTCATAACAACTGTTACCTATATGTCCCAATAAAGTAAAATAAAAATAATTAAACTATCCTTTTCTATTTACAACAACGAAAAAGAAAACATTTAACAACATTGGTACAATGTATAAAAATAGTTTTTTCCATTTATCTACCTAAATCTAAAGCTATATAAATATAAATATAAAATTTGTATTTATACAAATCTTTGACTAAGTACAGCATTTCATAATCTTCCACAACCACGGTTATAATTTTTATGGCTAATAAAAAAAAATGTTTTCAATTTCTTACATAATTGAACACATTGAGAAAGCGTACCTAGCAACTGGATTTTGTAAAATTACACAACAAAATTTAAAAAAACCTGGCCAAGTGCGTGTCGGACCATGGACAGTGAAGGGTTCTGTAGTTAGGATGAATATATTTTACGCATGCACAGTATTGATTTTATCGATTGCAAAAATGAGTTTGTAATTCCCAGAAAAACTTCTGCAATTGTAACCGGGAACATCCAATATCTCACAAACAGCCACTGAAAAACATCATAAATAATAATTTTTTTCGTAGTTTTATTACTTACACCGTTGTTTAGCGGTGCACAGAATACACCTATCTAATTTTTATCGAGTGCCAATAGGCTCCGGTAAAATGGCTTTTTAAATTCGGGCGGAGGACAGCCAAACGACACGACATGACGAAATTATAACGACGGAACCCTAAAAAAGCTTTTCAAAGTTGTGCTCCATTTTTTTTTTACAACCATGTTTAATTCTTTCCAGAGACAGGTGATAAATTATAGACAAGTTAGTTTTCGTAATTCAAACTTTTTGCAAATACTGGCCTTTAGAAAGATATTGTCGTTTTTTTTTTTTTACTGGATGACATTTGAATGAATGACAAACTTTCAAAGATTTCAATCGATTTAAATATTTGCTAAGTTCATAATAAAATTTTGATCTGTGATTTGTATTGACTTAAAAAAGATTTAAACTAACATACTATTGCTGTTAATTCCAGATGACTTCATCAGCTAATTCTTCATGCAGGTCTTCACCTCAGAGAATGCGCGGAAGGCCAAAAAAACGAGGCGGTGGATCGTCTAGCAATGGACTTAGCGGCAGCACCTCTCGAAATACGCGTGAGGGAGTGCGTGTAGGCGAAAGACGTAAAATGGCTAAAAAGGTCTTCGACCCATCTGATAACAATGTACCAAGCAAACGGAAAAGAGGACGTCCAGTGGGGTCACTTAATAAAAGTACAATAAAGAAAAGACTTATTTCTGCTGGACTCCAAAAGTCAGATATTGAGGGAACACCATTATCTGAAAGCCAATTATCTCTAGATGGAAGTGGCGATGAACTGGAACAAGAAGACTCTTTACCACACGAGACATCAGGAGGTGTATGTTCAGTTTGTCTTGTGCAGAAACCTCGCGGTTCTAATGACAGACTGGTTGAATGTCGAGATTGCAACAACAAGGCACATTTGAGCTGCCTCCAATCAGGGTCTGGTATTTTAAAGCCTCGACCTGACAACACTTGGCAATGTCCACATTGTAAAACTTGTGTGATCTGCTGTGAAACCAACGATGCTGTAAGTTTTAAATTAAAAATATTTCTTTACATATGATAACATAGTTTAATAAAGATTATCTTTTTATACATATATAAACAAAGTTCCTAAATATCTAATATTTTTGTTGCAGGGCATTTTAACAGTGTGTAGTATTTGTTCCGATGCTTATCATGCCCTTTGCCATAGTCCACGCATACCAGAAAGACTGAAAGCTTGGGACCAATGGGAATGTAATAATTGCCTGGAATCTCGACCTGCTGTAGTAGGATCCCCTGCTATACGTCGGAGCATGGAGTATAATGCACAGAGTTCGCCTTCAGTGGACCCATTCCTGAAACCACATGAGCTTGATAGAGCTCCCTCAAAACTAGAGGACTTGCCCATTGATCCAAGTATACCAGACATAACTAATTGGACTACTGACGATGCCTTTGAATATTTTACAAAGTACTTGCCTGAAGCTGCTCCAATTCTTAAAGAACAGGTAACTACAACGAAATAAATAACCAAACATGAGTCAAATAGTAATAATATGGGAGAAATACAGAGATGAACAAAAAATATTTATTTTAATGGCTTCAGAACCAGAATTCTGTATGTTTGAAATTGGATAGTTCTGGTTTGGATAAGTGATAGACATTATAAAAAAAAACCGTATTTTCAGGAATTCGATGGTCAAGCATTGAGCATGGCGCGGCGTGCGGACATAGTAAGAGGTTTGGGACTGCCTTTAGGACCAGCGTTGGCCCTATATCGCATCATTGTCAAATTACAAACGAGAAAAGACGACTGGACGATGTGCTGGGGTTAACGACTTACGGCACCAATCTTCATTAGGTGTCTATTTATAAATAAGGATATTGTATTACTTTATGTTAGTTTTTAAAATAAATTCTAGTGAAAACTGGCATTAATTTCAAAGATTTAAGGGTCAAGTTCAAATCTGCGTCAGAAGCTCTTACCAGTGGCGTAGCGTAGTAGGGGCGGCAGGGGCGGCACCTTTATGAGGCGGCAAAATTTCACAATAAATAATAATAATATCTTGTAAATATTTGAACCCTTTCATATTTTTGTCGCACTTACGAGTCGGACCGATCGAAATAAGCACGGAATTTTTCATTACTTATACTGTGACGAAATCGGAGAATGAATAATTATAATGTCATCTTGCTCATTGTAGCGACTTGCAACACCGTCTGTACCGACTTGCAGGAATTCCTCTTATTTTATTTTGTGCTTGGAATGTTTATTACCAATATTCAATGAGAATGACTTCAATCATATGTTCTAAAGAATAGTGGTTAATATTGTATAATACCACCTGCAAATTAGGTTACAGTACGGGTAAGACCCTTCAGGGAAGTCCGTGAGTGATGCTTTGACAATTCAAAGAAAGTTTGATTGATGGATCGTCAGTAGTCCAATTCACATTAATTTAATCGTATCGTTTATATGTATACGCTTTCCAAACTGTGATTTTAGTGCTCCTAAGTACGTGTTGTGAACTTCGTAAAAAAAAATGTAAAGTTCTATAGAATTACTGTATATTATAGTCTTTTAAATTGAAATACCTAAATAAGAGGGCGGCAAAAGTTTATTCCGCCCCGGGAGGCTGACACCCGCGCTACGCCACTGGCTCTTACCATTTTTCAACCTAGTTTTAGGAGCATTATAAGATAAATAATTCTTACTCTTTATAGCACATCACAAAAATAAAAAAAACTATAAACTATCAGACAATCTTGCACGTAAGTATATTTTTGAAATATGAATTAAATTGTTGCCTGTGGTTGTGGAAAAATCAACATGCAACTGCAGCCATTAAAAAAACAAACTGCAGGCTCGCTTATGAAACCTTTGTATTTTGCCATGTTCGTACTACCCAATGCTGAGGCTAGGTGTTGTGGACGCGACTAAGTTTTAACTGAGGAAATAAGTACCTAAATGATTTCACAATTAGTTGATCAAGGAGATCAAAGTGCAGGGTAAAGTCGCCGATTCTTCTCTACTAAAATGAAACTCATTTATTGTTTTATTGTCTTATACTTAACTAAGCAGTGTCTATAGAAAAACAACTGTAAACCTTACCTTGTTTTGTTTAGGGCTTGGCATTAACATAAGGTTTTCTGCCCATTCTATGTGCAACAGGTTTTGGCTTGGAGTCGTAATAAGAATGATGCAGCTGAATAATAGTATTTTATACAGATAAAGTAGTGTCAATATTAATGATATTATTTACATTTAAGCTGTTTTTTTTTTATTAGAAAGTGAGTTCTTAAAGGATAAGAGTTTTAAGTTGTTGTAAGTTGGGTCCCAAGACCTTGAAAAACTGAAGTTTACAGTTGTCTTGCAAGACCTTGAAAAACTGATTTTTACAGTTATCTTGCTATAAAGAAATACATACAATACATTAAAAAAAAAGTATTTATATTATTAATAATCACAAACCTATGATCATGGGTGTTTTTGATCATAATGTTTTACGAATGATAGGAATATGTTAAACACCATAGTTGCTCCATTTATGTATACAACCCTGTACTGTGGCTGTAAAAAATAGAAATTAATAAATTGCACTGGTGGCCAGTACATACAATCCCCCTGAAACAAAGAAGTGATGTTTAGTTTTTAACATAATTACTGACACAAAACATGCACACAGTTTATGGAACGAAACTCAACACAGGCTGGCAGGGACATTGACACGCACCATGGGTTCAGTACATGATTCTGATGAAAATTTTCAATTCTCATTAAATATTATCATCAGTTATCTAAAAATCTTATTCTAGACAGATCAAAGGATCTATGAACTTGAAAATTGGCAATGTTTATTTGTATAGACTTATAGAGGAATGATAAAGATCGTAAATATTTATTTTCGAAAACTATCTTTTATAAAATGTAATATCCCCCTCCACCGCCTGGAGGAGTGTGTGGTGGAGGGGGTGTTAAATTTTTAGAGGGAAGTGCGCAAGTCGCTGGCGAGTTCTAGTTTTTCTATAAACGTAATATTTAATCAGTTCAGACTCACCATGTACACATATAAAAACTTCTTTTTAATTTCTGTTGTAATTTCTGAATATGTTTTTTTTTCTAGAATTCCCATTGCTATGAAAAAACTTAGAATAGTTGATGGTGATGCCAATGCTTGATCACATAATATTTTTACAATCACTGTTTTAAGGTTAGCTTTTGGTAACTGTTTGTCTAAAGTAAGATAATAATAATGATGCAATGGGCCCATTGCCGTTCCCACTGCAAACATTCGAGCTGAAACAAACGTTGTAGGTATACACGATGGAAAGTTGAAACGGGCTCTGGACGGGAAGTACCCTAAGTACTGATGCTACAATTTTTACTCACACGTAACATTTGAATATTTTGATAACTACAGGTGTTAATTTTTCGCATTTGTGTTGGCTCAATATCCGTCTGAGTCAAATTACTTCAAAAAACATTAAACTCTGAAATAAAGGAATGTTTCTTTTGAGTAAAATGGGTTAACTTCAATATTTAAGGTCTGTCCCTCCATGGCCCACTTCAACATATGTAGTTCCTGAATACTATTCCATACTATACCAGGTATGGTATGTATATGGTAACACTTTCGACTTTGAACTGGCCTAGGATAGTAAGGGTCAGTTCACACCGAGACGCGACGCGACGCGACGCTGCTGGAAGAGGCCAGTGATTTCGCGCTGCGCCGCGCTGCGCCGCGCGGCGCCGCGCTGCGCCGCGAGGCGCATCGTAAAATCGTTGGCAACACGACGCCGCGCGGCGCAGCGCGGCGCAGCGCGGCGCCGCGCGGCGCAGCTAGACGCCGCGCGGCGCAGTGGGACTTGTCTACATTCGCTACGTGCTCCCGCCCCGCCCCGCGTCCACCCGCAGTCTACCATTTGCAAGCGCATGAGAACGACGTATATATTTGGCGGGTGCATTATGGAGATCGAGGAAAAGTTAATTTTTTTTGTGCAGCGCTACGAATGTTTGTATAACGTATCATCAAAACAGTATAGTGATAGAAATGCAAAAAATAATGCGTGGGATAAGATAAGTGAACAAATGGGTTTATCGGGTAGGTTTTGAACTTTGTAAATATTACATATAATACACGGTCAATTACCTAGGTAGATAGACAATGAATATTAACGTCCGTCATTTGTAATTAGCAATTGAAAACAAACCTTTAATCTTTAGACTACCTAGATACCTACCTACCTCTTTATTTAACATTCCTCATTAACTTACATAGTACAATAATATCATTTTCACATTTTGCATTAATTAAAAAGTACGTAGAACAAAATCATAAAAAATTATGGTTGTTTAAATTTTCCCTATACTAATTCTTAATTATCTCCTAAGCGTGTGGACCGATTTACATGATTCAAACGGAAGAAATGGTTTTAGACCTAGACCTTTCATTTGACACCAACATCGTTAAGATATTTCGATAAACAAAAAAACACATTTTCAAGTTGCTCTCGTAATTATTATACGCGACGCGAAGTATAGTATACGCGACGCGACGCTGCGCGCAAACTTTTAAAAGAGTGACTTAAAATATACTTTATTTTCTACACGAAAAGGTACACATTCCATTGTGAGAGTTCAGATTACGTTGCGCGGCGCAGCGCTGCGTCGCGCTGCGCCTCGCGGCGTCGCGCTGCGCCTCGCGGCGTCGCGCTGCGCCTCGCGGCGCCGCGCTGCGCAGCGCCGCTCTCGCACGCCGCGCGCACCGGCAAGTACCGCTGCGTCGCGATGCGCCGCGAGGCGTCACGAGGCGCAGCGCTGCGCCGCGCAACGTAATCTGAACTCTCACAATGGAATGTGTACCTTTTCGTGTAGAAAATAAAGTATATTTTAAGTCACTCTTTTAAAAGTTTGCGCGCAGCGTCGCGTCGCGTCGCGTCTCGGTGTGAGCTGACCCTAAGGAGTTTCAATAGAATAAGAGGCCAGCTTATACTGGTTATGTTACCACTACTATGCAGCCATCTACATTTTTATTTTATCTTTCTTACTATTGACAAAGGGCAATTTATAGAATTTATTTAAAATCTACTTCAAATAAAGACTTCAGAAATACAGTAGGAATAAAAAAAGGCTTAAGTATAGTGTTGTTTATGAAACATAGTTACATAACAAAATTAATAATCATACTGTGTTAATTTTCTGAAAAGTTTAATGAAATGCTATAATTTACCTAACATACTAAGTTTCTATTAAAATATAATAAGACAACCGAGTTACATTACACATCTGATGGATTACACAAAAATATAAAAACCTGCTCTTCCCCAGTCATATCTTTCTGCTATAACTTTTGTTTGTAATTCAAATTCTTGCTGTACCAAATCACCAACAGCCATGCATATTCCAGATGTTATACTGTTTGTTAATAATAGGTTTTTCTTAAAGAAGAATCTCACACCACGGTGAAATATTGATTGTTTCATCATTTGGAATTTAAGCTGGGTTGTTTGTTATATTCTTATAAAATAGAAGCATGATAACGAATATAAACATGCTACAACCTGTAAACCAAAATAATAATTATAGCAAAATAAAGTGTGGCCTATTTTAGGAAAATTACTACCTACTGTTATTTTACTAAAATAGCTGTCTGGGATTGTGACTGCGTTATGCTCAGATTTTATCAGTTTTAGTAATAATTGGCATAAATGTTGAACTACGTTATACCTGGTAATTATTGAAAAAGAAAAATTGCATTTTTGAATCAAATATTGCGCCACCATCCACAGAACTTTTCATAGGCAAAATGAAAATTGCTAATTGTTATTTGAAATATTCAGAATGAAATGATTGGTGTAGAATGAATGTCACACGATGACTGACAAGTTGTGACAACTGGCAATGACTTCATAGTGATGCCGAAAACGATTTTAGTCGATACTAATGTATCGACTAAAATACACCTTTACTCAAACATAATATCATACCACAAAAGCCTGTTAAATGATAGTAGTCTTGGGAGCATTTTAAAAGGGATAGCACAAAGTCTCGACGAAATATCGGGTTTCCAATTTTTTCTGAGAGCTATCTCCCACAGTTTTCGTCTTTTGACATCTTTGGCAAATAGAGGGGCCCATGGCTAAATAATAACAGCCGCACTGGTCAATCGATTAGGGTCAGTTCACACCGAGACGCGACGCGACGCTGCGCGCACACTTTAAAAGAGTGACTCAAAATATACTTTATTTTCTACACGAAAAGGTACACATTCCATTGTGAGAGTTCAGAATACGTTGCGCGGTGCAGCGCTGCGCCTCGTGACGCCTCGCGGCGTAGCGCGACGCAGCGGTACTTCGCCGGTGCGCGCGGCGTGCGAGAGCGGCGCTGTGCAGCGCGACGCCGCGAGGCGCAGCCGAGGCCGCGTGGCGACTTGTCTACTATTTCCGTCCAGAATTGATGCAGTACGGTCGAGTGATCGAGTGATATTATAATGATAGACTGGGATCTTGTTATAATCGGACTTCTTGCAGAAGAGGAAGAGGAAGAAGAATACAAAAATAAAATTAAAAAGAAAACATCACACAGGAGTGGGTGCATAATTTATGGAGAAATAGAATAATTCATGGTGAATTTCATACCTTGGCTTATGACCACATTGCCACTTATCCAGAATTTTTTTATGATTATTTGAAAATGGATTACAAAAAGTTACGATCTCCATAATGCACCCGCCAAATATACGTCGTTCTCATGCGCTTGCAAATGGTAGACTGCGGGTGGACGCGGGGCGGGGCGGGAGCACGTAGCGAATGTAGACACGTCCCACTGCGCCGCGCGGCGTCTAGCTGCGCCGCGCGGCGTCGTGTTGCCAACGATTTTACGATGCGCCTCGCGGCGCAACGCGAAATCACTGGCCTCTTCCAGCAGCGTCGCGCCGCGTCGCGTCTCGGTGTGAACTGACCCTTAGGTGAAGCTACGCTTGCCGCGGTCTGTGGATGGTTGACCATCTTTACATACCGAGACCCCTCCGTATCTCGGAAAGCACGTTAAGCCGTTGGACCCGGCTGTCATTCATGGATCTTTGACAGTCGTTGCGGGTAGTCAGAAGCCCAAAAGT
Organism: Apamea monoglypha; assembly: GCA_911387795.2. NCBI lineage: Eukaryota > Metazoa > Arthropoda > Insecta > Lepidoptera > Noctuidae > Apamea > Apamea monoglypha. Next base: position 12,933,447 of record OU426918.1, read on the forward strand.
CTGACAACCAATCTTACCAAGGGGTATCGTATTATCCGTTAACTGGGTTGTGGAGGTCAGTTAGGCAGTCGCTCCATGTAAAATACTGATACTCAGCTGCATCCGGTAAGACTGGACCCCGACCCGACCCCAACATAGTTGGGAAAACTGCGCAACGTAGGTAAAAGAATGTGTGCATAAAATAAACATTTTTTTTTACAAAAAATGTGTGGATGCGAGCTGGATGACAGCTAACTCACAGAGCACTTTATAATACGAGCTAACTGTCATATTCTTGGACACATGATAGTAGCGAAATCAAGTGAGCAAGTGGCAGTATTTATCCCCATTACATGAACACATGGAATTAGTATCATACTATAATATCAAAAATTTAAAATTCGTTATATTTTTTTCCCACTAAAAAGTAATCTCTCCCAGTGTACGCAGTGATTTAAAAATCTCACGTCCACACACAGGTTTTAACATCGCTACCGACAAATTACAGATTTTGAAATCACCAGCGTGTCACAGGCGACTATAGTCACTGCGTGTGTCAATCTATCTAGTATTTCTCAACTTGTGACTGCCTATATGACTTATATTTATAGTATTTTACACGAAGCTACTCTCTCACAGGGAGATGACCTGTATCCCAGTAGTGGAAACATTATAGACTCATTATCCCCAGGGAGCGACTGCCTATTTGACCTTCACAACCCAGTTACTGGGTAACACGATACCCCTTGGTAAAGCTGGTTTTCAGATTTTTGGACTTCTGACTATCTGTAACGACGAATGACAACCGGTACCAACGACTCATGCTTTCCGAGGCAAAAGGGATTTTGATATGTAATAGATGGTAACCCATTCACGAACCGACCGCGACAAGCGTAACTCATCTAACCTTCGATCGGCACGTGCGGCTGTTATTATTTAGCCACGAGCCCTGCACAATGCGCGTGTTCCTAGAATAATATTAGAAAGATGAAATTCAGATTGCAACGGAATGATGTGTGCAATCGTGTTTGACATTTGATGTAACCTGTGGACGCCTGTAGATATGACACTGACAACTGACAAGTGACAAACTTAGATTAATTGGTGACAAAGACAAGTCATTTGAGGCATAGCCATAGACTAAATAATATGAGAGGTATAGGTACCCGGTATCTTAGACTTTAGAGTACTCTTTGGGCATCAGGGCTGCCAGATGTACGATTATAATCGTACTCCTACGATTTTTTGGCATTTTTACTCATGTACGATCACTAGACCATGATCGTACGGAAAATGTACGATTTTTACATACCTGGCGAACGTGCTCCACTGGCAAGTATGAGTTTCGGCGAATTCCCCAACAACCTAACGCGTAACTAGATCTTTTACTTGAATGAAGACTCTTTGAATAGTCATTTAAAGGCTGTATTTGTTTGCATTTTACGAAACTTATTATTTTTTTCTTTCGGTAATAATTGCGACGTGTCAAAAACGAAAAACCTGTTTTCCTCGTCAGTCTATATAAATATCCTATTTGAATCTGTATACTGTCTTGAGTGCTTTTTGAGTTTTTTGTTTGTGGTTAAGCAAGAATGGTGACAAAAGTGAAGATCAGCGACCTGCGCCAGGTACTCCAAAAAAGAAATTGGCTAAAAGATGAGAGCTTATTGTAGCAGAGAGGGATAAACACAGGGCAACTTCTGTGCCCTGTGTTTCACATTCTGTCATATTGTTTAACATTCTGTCATTCATTACAGAATGTTAAACAATATGACCACAGAAAATTTGTACAAATCTAATAAATAGTTTAATTGCATTTATTTTCTAAAACTCGAATTTTAGTTATTTTTAATAAAAATTTTGTAGTACTTCTAGGTTGTACGATCTTTTCATTTCAAAATTTCCTTGGCATACGATTTTTTTGTAGTTGGCGTACGATCACAGCTTTTTTGCACCTGGCAGCCCTGTTGGGCATAGAGTAGTAACTATTCAGTAATCTGTGGCATAGTATAGATTTGAGATTTTGAGGCGACAAGGAAAAAAAGAAAATATCATTGGAATTTCGGAATTATTTGGCTAAAATGGCCTTACAAAGTGAAAATTTGGATTTTTCAGGTTTATTTAAATTAGATGTATTAGTACATCTAGATGTTACTGCGTACAGTTTTTATGAAGTGGGACATAAAAAGTTCTTTGCCTTTACAAGTGATAAAGAATTAATTTTCATTTACATTGATCCTCAGTTAGAACGATTTGAGAAAAATTATGATTGGGATTTTCTAGATAATCCAATTTTTTGCATGTGTTTCGAACCAAGCGGAACATGGGCGATTATTGTTAGCGAACAGAAGGTCCTCTTGGTGCCATTTCTTCCACTGTTCATCCCTCAGAGTATGTTTGATTACAAATGGTCACTCTCAAGAGTTACTGTTTTGCCACTAGGACAAATATTAAAACCAACATCCCTGGTATGTTGGCTAACTAAAGAGTCAGAGAATGTACTAATTATTGGATCAAAGGTAATGTTATATTTGTTTTATTATGAAATAATATGTCTAATATGTGGGCTCCCCGTTCAGAACTTTTATACTGTGTGAAGATTACCTGATGCTGGTACATTGTAAAAAATGGACAAAACAAAGAATAGTTTTAATACAGGGTGGCAGGGACATCGACGCGCAACCTGTTACCATGGATACAGTTCATGATTCGGAACCTCCAGCAAAGACTTTTTCGTAAATAAAAAAATAAAAACTGTTGTTCCGTACATTTTGACCGATGAAAAATTTCTATGCTAGTGTCTCGAATCATATGCTGAATTCATGGTTTGAGTTTGTGTATCAATGTTACTGCCACCCTGTATTTTATTTACATAAGTGTGCAGAAAAGTGATCTATGTTGCCTGTAGAAAAGTCTCACAGATTCTTATTATTTCAGACGGGAACAATAACATTTTATTCCCTGGACTCACAAAGTATTGTGGGAGAGTGTAAAGTACCAGGAGAAATTACAGATTTACAAATCTGTTTCGATGATTCACTGGATTTATTAACACTCCTGGTGAGTATTTAAAACATGTGTTAGTGTATTGAACTTTGTGGCTTAGTCCTAAGTATCATTGCATGCCTATTTACAGTGAAGTAATGACTTCTAGGTCAAACTATTGTGTAACAACTTATATTAAATACCATATTCCACTTGAATAAATGAATATGAATGATAAAAAATATTAATATTTATACAAGATGAATATGGATAAGAATTTATTAAAAATTATACCTAAATAGTGTAAAAGGGGATTTGTATGTTATAATTAATATTTTTATTCCATGATGAGTATGATTTGTTTGTGTCTAGAATTAGGAATCATGTAGCATTAACTTAATACAAGTGTAATGATAATGACATGTATGCATACCAATACCATTTGGGTTGGTCAAACCAACCTGGTGGGGCGTGAAAACAAATCTTGGAAGGACTTGGGGGAGGCTTTTGCCCAGCAGAGGGACAGAGTAGGCTAAAAGTGATTCCAATATCCTATTTACAAAATGAACAATTTTATTTAATTTAAGAGAAAAAAAGGTGTAATGTTAATGTAAGTATCTATATGAAATTAAAGATAAATTATATTTCCAGATATCTGTGAGCGAGTCCCAACAATGTAAGTTAGTGTTGGAGCACAGATCCTTTGGGTACAACTGGCTGCAACAAACACGAGCACAAAATGATAAAGATAAGAAGGACAGCTTTATGTCATACATCAAACAGCTGTCCAAGGATAAAATTACTTTCTTAATACAGGGTGGTTCTAAAGGTAAGGAATATAATACTGCTCAGTGTTCTGCTTTTATTTACCTCCAGCTCCAGAAAATATCTTGATAGTATTTTGTATATTATTTCTTTAAATTACATGTAAAACTATCAATGTTATCATTAAAATCTATCAATCTGTTGTAAGTTCTTCAGTAATATATTTGAAACTGGTTTGGATTGGACAGTTTTGAAAATGAGATATCATTTTTTTTATGCTGAATGGGCTGCTCTTGACCTCAATCACGCCTCATGGAAAGCCATAGATGAGGTCTATGATGGAACGAGCATTCCCAGAAGATGCCTGTTCATGCTTGCTTTGAAGGCAGATGGGTTAAATTAATTAATCTTTTTCAGATGACAGTAAACCACAAACAGTGGAGTATGTTTTGAAGCCTACAGAGTATTTGCCATTGTTTCGCAAAGGCTCCAACAACTGGGCACTGACAGCACAGTATGTCAATGGAAGACATTTTCTGACAGCATTTGAATTAAATGAAGGAACTCTGATTGTAAGTTTTCTCTGATCTGATCTGATTTTTGTGTATTTTTGTTCACCTAAATAATTACTTTTATAACCTTATAGTACGGATTAACAAGTTTAAAAAAAAATTAAAACTTACCATACAACCTTTTCAGTTAGAAAGCCCTGAAGAAGATACTCCGGCAAGAACACTTAGGCCTCATATTAAGAAAGATGGTCAATACATCCAAGGATTATGGTCCCAGAGGCTTGTGTACCTTTTAAGGAAGAAGGAACTGGAAGTGCACTCTGCCAGCTTTTCAGTCATTCAGGTATTTATGATACATTTTGAGGAGATAAAATACGACCTTGAGGAATGTGTATTGAAAAAGTACACCATTTGTATCTTATTTGGAGTTCTCTGAAAGTCGTTGTTTTTAGCTAATACGACAAGGCATTTAGTTGCATCAATGTACAATAATAATAATTTTCAACTCACATGCTGTGGTCTTCTACGATATTTTGTACGCTCTATTTTCCATTTATAAAGAGTAACTAAATTTAGGAACTGATAAGTATTTTGAATTTTTCTTTCTGATAAATAACACCAATAAGATATTTCGAGGGCGTCCCCTCCCGGCGTTTCCACTTACATTTGCTTGATAAATACTTTTTTTTAGTCGCATAAATAAACAAAATTCTTTGTAAATACGACAGGGTGAGGCCTTACTAGGCGCTAAAAGGGAGTTCTCAGAACTATGGCGCGCGGAGCTAATCGGTGACGTAAAGCGAGCGCACTTGATGACGGCGCGTGAACCTCCCAGCATGGCGGGCGGGTGGCGCGAGCCCACCTTCATGTGCGATCTGCAGCTGCCGCGGTTCAGTCTCGAATCCTGTCTGATTGTCACCAACAAGGGAGCTTACATTCTTAATACTGTGTAAGTGTATCTTCTACTTGATAAAAATCTCGCTGACAGACAACGTACAGCCCAAACGACTGGGTCTAGAAGCATACAATTGTTGTACAATATTTTCTTATAAAACGAAGGTGAATACTAGGGAAGGATTTTTCAAAATTCACCCCATAAAGGAGTTAAAAAAAAATATCGCAATCTCTCAAAGAGAGGAGGCCTGTGTCCCAGCAGTGGGAACATTATTTATAGGCTGATTATGTATGTAAACAACGCTACAAGAACTACAGAATTAGTGTCACCAATCAGCTCGATTGAAACATTATTTTGTAACAACCCATCTGTATTATTCTATCCAAATGTTGTATTCTACTATATTAAGGAGTGAAGCATCTGAATGGTTGGTGGGCGTGATAATGCGCGGCAGCGCGGGCGCCGAGCAGTCGTGCGCGGCGCTGGGCGCGGCGCTGCCGCCGCTGCTGCGCGCCGCCGCAGACATGCTGCTGTCTCGCGGCAAGGTGGCGCAGGCGCTTTTCTTGTACTCGATGTCACAGGTATGTATGTCTTAGCGAGAGGAGGCCATTTAATATACAGGCTGACGATTTAGTCATCTACAAACTTTAACCTACGATCGTTATTCTAAGAAACATTCAGTCTTTTATATCCTCTTCAGTTTTCAAATTCATTCCTTTAGAGTCAGGACACAATGCTGAGTCCGTAAAGCAGATTCTATCGTGCAATGAGCAGACAAAAATGACTGTACACACACAATTTTGATACATGTCGACGAGTCATCACTTTAAAATTCCTTTTTAGAACTTATTTGTCATTACTGAAGTCTCGATATAAAATACGACTACAAGAACTCTTGTTTACGAGTGACATCGCGCGGTACAATTTTAATTACCTGTAACATATTGCAGAGTCAGCCAGACGGGTGGGTGGCACGTTTAGGCGTGTTCGGTAAATTTAAAAGGTTGTCGTCGTACAAACAAACCGGCAACACTGGCAGCCTGGGCGATACCGCTATTACCGTTAAACTTCTAGCTACGTTACTCAACATGAGCACCGGTACCGAGCATACGTTTGAGCCGTAAGTTTTGACTTTAGATATGGTTTCCCAAATAAGAGAGTTTTCTTATAACACTGAAAAACATACTTTATAGTTAGAATCATAAAGTACAAAGTCGCACGAACTTGACAACATACGGCTTTAGAAGCATGCTCCAGCAGGGGCGCGCGGTCAAACTTGCGCTTTAAAAAACTGGCCATAAAGTTTATTATTCAATGTCATAATAAAAGCCTCTTTTTTGCGCTTCCATTGGGCCTTTTAATTGTAGAAGTGTAGCTCATTACATGTTTTTCTGTTTTAGCGACGCCAAGTTGACGCTATTGAAACCAGCCGAATTGCTGGAGTTGTCGTCTTTCGCTGCTGCAGTGGGTCTTTGGGATCTGGTACCTGTGTTCAGTATCCATCGAGGACACCCCCACTTGATGCTGTCTGCATTGAAATCCCGAAGTGACATATGTCGTGGCGCTATCGATTGTCTGCTGGGACAAAAGTGCCTCGTACCTCTCTTGCTAGAAGAAAATGGACAGTGGTTATTTGACTACATCATCGAAAACTGCCATAAATTCGATACTACGGTTTTGAAGGTAATGTATATTATTCTGTATATATTGGATACTAATCTATAGATTTAAAATAAAAAAAAAATATTTAGAAATTATATTATTCTGTATACAGAATAATATAATTTTGCGAGATATAGGTATATGGTCTAACTAATGAGTGATTTTATGTTACAGAGCCTATGTTTATGGTTGAATCCATTGCAAGATCAATTACGCCCAGTAATGCGTGATTTGAAGCAAGGAATAACTTCGGTTTATGTGAGTAGACTGCTAAACTGCAACGTCATGTAAAAAAAAATGCATATTATAGATTATGCCGCTTTTCGTGTCTGTCTGCGTGACCGCGTTGTTCTTCTAAACTTGGCAACGGTTTTCATGCGGATTTCACCATAATTTAGAGAATTTATTCCGTAAGGTTTATGAGTATTATACATTAATCTAATACTACATTTACTTACACGTAGTAAAGAAATTTCGATGTTTTGTCAAGCAGTAAAAACCGTGAGAAGCAGGGGCAGATCGCTAGTGTAATATAACATTAACGTACACCATTCTTTGTTTCAGACGACCCGACTACAGCAATTAATAGCGACGTTCATACACATCGCATGTGTCATAGACGCCAGAGATCCATGTCCAGAGATACACCTAGAAGTGACACAAAGTCCTGAGACTTGGAAGAATCAGTTCACGCCTAAGAGGACAGTGAGCTGTGGACTCGCGCATTGGGGGGTTGTTGACGAAGGAAATGCGAAGATAAAGGTGACGAATACGCCGATTAACAGTGAGCTCATCGGGAGAGTGGTCGATATAGCGTGTGGAAGACACCACACGCTGGTGTTGACTGAGAATGGGGTATGTCTCGTTTATATCATTATTTATTATTCATTAGGAGTGAGGCCAAGTCGTAGTAGACGTAGTTTTATATGTTTTTTTTAATTGAGAACCTCTTCCTTTTTTGAAGTCGGTTAAAAATGGGATTTGATCCATTTTTTCCAAGATCTTTTTCGCCTGATCTTGGCGCTCGATTTTGTAGGTATCTTTGTTCAGTTTCTCATGGACTCTTCAGTGATACAATGGATACTTTACCTTGTTGTTTACTATCTACAAAAAAAGAAACAAAAATTGTAATCTAAATTGTGAGCGCACTTTGCGGCAGCCATTTCATATTTACTTATACTTATGACAGCTTCTCTGACAGAAGCGTCTCTCCTTGTCGCGGCGTGCAACTTTTCGTCTGCACGCCGTATCTTTGTTGCGGTGCGCCAACAATCTTATTTAACAAATTATCTGCTATGGGTTTTCACTAAATTAATATTATGATGGATAGATATATGCGACGGGCGACAACTGTTACGGCCAGCTGGGTGTAGGATCTTCATGGGGGGGCGGCGTGGGCGAGGCCGCGGTGTCGGCCGGAACACTGCAGCACGTGGCCGGCAACTTCACGGCGCCACTCGCTGCGATATACGCGGGCCACTACCACTCCGCCGTTGTTGATGTTGGCGGACGACTGTACACGTGGGGGTGAGTGACGAATAACTACGTACAGCTTTCTAAAGAAAAGTATGCGCTTCGGGAATCACCGCCTATCTTCGGGAAAACGAACGCGCGATTATGAAATCTAATATAGAGCTGTTACAACTAAAAAAGTAGGTACTTGCCTATTTTGTATTACCGTGTTTACAAAATTATACATTAACAACTCTATGCAATTCTAAAAAAAAACTTTTGAATGACAAATGACGATCTGAGACGGAGCAGGTACCCCGACAGAGCCGCCATACCAATAGCCAGCCGTACACGCAGGATACTTTTACTTACATCCTGCATGTTTTATTCCATCCAAGTTATTCATATCGCATAGCCTTGATACCAACTTACTGTTTTCTTATTTCGTCTTAGATGGGGCGTCCACGGTCAGCTGTGCCACGGCACCATAGATGATGAGTGCTCACCCAAGTTGGTTACCAAATTCCAAGGCAGAAAGGTGAGGGTGCAACTTATTATTTCTGTTTTTTTTTGTTAAGTTAGGGTTTTTTAAAACGCCCGATAATTTTATCCTAGGAATAATTTTCTCTGAATCTGTCAGACGTCAATTTTATTCCTCGAATAAAAGTTATCTGGCTATGGAAAAATCAGCCCTTAGTCACACAATTTTGCTTTAGGTTTCAAAACTTTTTAAATTTACTGAAGTTTTTATGATTCGAGCGGGAGTTTCACTTATATAATTAAATAAATAAAAAAACCTTTTTATTCCATGCATTTTTATTTCGTCATTACAATAATATGTTTTATACAAAATTCGTTCAAATAACAGTTTTTATAGATTTCAGATGTACGTTCACTTCATAATTATATTGATTAAAAAATATACCTAATAATTGGGTTGATATTGATCTGCTTTCTCTTCTTAACTTTCAACTGCCGGTGCTTTTTATGAGTGGGAGTTTCATATCTCTTTTTTCTATAGGACGGGTAATTTTGTTTGATACATTACCTAAAAATAACTTCTTTTTACCAGGTGTTGAGTGTAGGCCTTGGCGCCTGTCACTCGGTGGTGCTAATGAAGAACGGCGAGGTGTGGGCGTGCGGCGCGGGCGTGTTCGGCCAGCTGGCGAGCGGCGCGCGCCACAAGAGCTCGGTGCCGGTGCGCGTGCACCTGCAGGACCCCGTCAAGGCCATCGCGGCCGGATACTTCCACAATGTGAGACCATACTTTGTAAAAGCCTATTGAAATCCCTGATCCCAATTTATGTTATTTCCACTTAAATAAATATCAACATTATGCCAGTGTGAATCCTACTTCCTACTAATGTTATAAATGTGAAAGTTTGTATGGATGGATGGATGGACGTTTGTTTGTTTGTTACTCTTTCGCGCAAAAACTACTGAACGGATTTGGATGAAATTTGGCATACAGATAGTTTATAACCAGGATTAACACATAGGATATCTTTTTATACCGGTATTCCCACGGGATCGAAACTTATGCGGATGAAACCGCCGGACGCAGCTAGTTATTAACTCATTAAATTATTTTAAGTTGTAGCTAAAACTAAACATATGGGTAATGTGGAAATTAATGTTTTTTTTCAAAAATACAGGTTTGTTTGTTTATATGCATGCGCTGATGCAGATTACATTAACAATGTTAGGCCTTTTTGTTGTAATGGTATGCCAAATTAAACAATGTCTTCATTCTTTGCATCAATGAGCCAGTTAATTTAATTTGAACATTATTCCAACAGAGGTACTTAAATTTTAAAACCGTAAGGAAAAAAGGGTCTTTAAAAGAGAGTCGGTTTGTATTTTGAACTTTATATCCGTTGTATTAAAGCTCAAAATACAAAAAACAACTCGATTTTTTAAACTTTGATCTTGTTTTGTAATCTCAAAGGCTTAAAATACAGTACAATAATACAATATACAATACAATATTTATTAGTTCAAGACTTAAACCTATTTACATACATTTTTTTTTATGATATAAAATAAAGTAAATTATGCATGAAATAAAGTAAGAACTCGTTTTGTGATAAGACGGTTAGAGTTTTTCGCATTTTTATGAGCATGTTGGTCTATGGAGTCATTCTTCTTTTTTTATCTGTTATATTGGAGCACAAATGGTAATTGCTCCTGCGCCTGATAGAGATCAGATAGGATGACAATTCGGCACGACTAGGGAGAGCCCTAGTCGTGTCGAATTGTCATCCTATCTGACTATGAGAGTAAAGGAACAGAGAGTAAATCTGTGTTTGGGCACACACTTGTGCACTATAATATCTCATGGCCTGACCTGGCTAATCTCCGTTGAGATTGGCCGCCATGACCAAAATTCGGCCGGGGGGATATTATTATGGAGTCATTCTTTGTTACTTCATAAGAAATGACGTGACTGGTGTCTTATTTACAGTTGGCACTAACAAGCAAAGGCGAAGTATGGCAATGGGGTGCAAGTCCGCAACTAGTGCGTGCGGCCACGGCGCGCCGCGCGGAAGAAACACCGCCCGCCACGCCCGCCGCGACCGCCGTGCCCGCCGGGCCCGCCGCGCCCGACCCGCACCTGCTGCCGCAGCGCGTGGACACGCAGCATGTGCGCGGGGAGATCGTACAGGTAACATAATGTGTACAGTTAGCGGGCGGCCCGCGCCCGCCGCGCCCGACCCGCACCTGCTGCCGCAGCGCGTGGACACGCAGCATGTGCGCGGGGAGATCGTACAGGTAACATAATGTGTACAGTTAGCGGGCGGCCCGCGCCCGCCGCGCCCGACCCGCACCTGCTGCCGCAGCGCGTGGACACGCAGCATGTGCGCGGGGAGATCGTACAGGTAACATAATGTGTACAGTTAGCGGGCGGCCCGCGCCCGCCGCGCCCGACCCGCACCTGCTGCCGCAGCGCGTGGACACGCAGCATGTGCGCGGGGAGATCGTACAGGTAACATAATGTGTACAGTTAGCGGGCGGCCCGCGCCCGCCGCGCCCGACCCGCACCTGCTGCCGCAGCGCGTGGACACGCAGCATGTGCGCGGGGAGATCGTACAGGTAACATAATGTGTACAGTTAGCGGGCGGCCCGCGCCCGCCGCGCCCGACCCGCACCTGCTGCCGCAGCGCGTGGACACGCAGCATGTGCGCGGGGAGATCGTACAGGTAACATAATGTGTACAGTTAGCGGGCGGCCCGCGCCCGCCGCGCCCGACCCGCACCTGCTGCCGCAGCGCGTGGACACGCAGCATGTGCGCGGGGAGATCGTACAGGTAACATAATGTGTACAGTTAGCGGGCGGCCCGCGCCCGCCGCGCCCGACCCGCACCTGCTGCCGCAGCGCGTGGACACGCAGCATGTGCGCGGGGAGATCGTACAGGTAACATAATGTGTACAGTTAGCGGGCGGCCCGCGCCCGCCGCGCCCGACCCGCACCTGCTGCCGCAGCGCGTGGACACGCAGCATGTGCGCGGGGAGATCGTACAGGTAACATAATGTGTACAGTTAGCGGGCGGCCCGCGCCCGCCGCGCCCGACCCGCACCTGCTGCCGCAGCGCGTGGACACGCAGCATGTGCGCGGGGAGATCGTACAGGTAACATAATGTGTACAGTTAGCGGGCGGCCCGCGCCCGCCGCGCCCGACCCGCACCTGCTGCCGCAGCGCGTGGACACGCAGCATGTGCGCGGGGAGATCGTACAGGTAACATAATGTGTACAGTTAGCGGGCGGCCCGCGCCCGCCGCGCCCGACCCGCACCTGCTGCCGCAGCGCGTGGACACGCAGCATGTGCGCGGGGAGATCGTACAGGTAACATAATGTGTACAGTTAGCGGGCGGCCCGCGCCCGCCGCGCCCGACCCGCACCTGCTGCCGCAGCGCGTGGACACGCAGCATGTGCGCGGGGAGATCGTACAGGTAACATAATGTGTACAGTTAGCGGGCGGCCCGCGCCCGCCGCGCCCGACCCGCACCTGCTGCCGCAGCGCGTGGACACGCAGCATGTGCGCGGGGAGATCGTACAGGTAACATAATGTGTACAGTTAGCGGGCGGCCCGCGCCCGCCGCGCCCGACCCGCACCTGCTGCCGCAGCGCGTGGACACGCAGCATGTGCGCGGGGAGATCGTACAGGTAACATAATGTGTACAGTTAGCGGGCGGCCCGCGCCCGCCGCGCCCGACCCGCACCTGCTGCCGCAGCGCGTGGACACGCAGCATGTGCGCGGGGAGATCGTACAGGTAACATAATGTGTACAGTTAGCGGGCGGCCCGCGCCCGCCGCGCCCGACCCGCACCTGCTGCCGCAGCGCGTGGACACGCAGCATGTGCGCGGGGAGATCGTACAGGTAACATAATGTGTACAGTTAGCGGGCGGCCCGCGCCCGCCGCGCCCGACCCGCACCTGCTGCCGCAGCGCGTGGACACGCAGCATGTGCGCGGGGAGATCGTACAGGTAACATAATGTGTACAGTTAGCGGGCGGCCCGCGCCCGCCGCGCCCGACCCGCACCTGCTGCCGCAGCGCGTGGACACGCAGCATGTGCGCGGGGAGATCGTACAGGTAACATAATGTGTACAGTTAGCGGGCGGCCCGCGCCCGCCGCGCCTGACCCGCACCTGCTGCCGCAGCGCGTGGACACGCAGCATGTGCGCGGGGAGATCGTACAGGTAACATAATGTGTACAGTTCGCGGCCGGCCCGCGCCCGCCGCGCCCGACCCGCACCTGCTGCCGCAGCGCGTGGACACGCAGCATGTGCGCGGGGAGATCGTACAGGTAACATAATGTGTACAGTTAGCGGGCGGCCCGCGCCCGCCGCGCCCGACCCGCACCTGCTGCCGCAGCGCGTGGACACGCAGCATGTGTGCGGGGAGATCGTACAGGTAACATAATGTGTACAGTTAGCGGGCGGCCCGCGCCCGCCGCGCCCGACCCGCACCTGCTGCCGCAGCGCGTGGACACGCAGCATGTGCGCGGGGAGATCGTACAGGTAACATAATGTGTACAGTTAGCGGGCGGCCCGCGCCCGCCGCGCCCGACCCGCACCTGCTGCCGCAGCGCGTGGACACGCAGCATGTGCGCGGGGAGATCGTACAGGTAACATAATGTGTACAGTTAGCGGGCGGCCCGCGCCCGCCGCGCCCGACCCGCACCTGCTGCCGCAGCGCGTGGACACGCAGCATGTGCGCGGGGAGATCGTACAGGTAACATAATGTGTACAGTTAGCGGGCGGCCCGCGCCCGCCGCGCCCGACCCGCACCTGCTGCCGCAGCGCGTGGACACGCAGCATGTGCGCGGGGAGATCGTACAGGTAACATAATGTGTACAGTTAGCGGGCGGCCCGCGCCCGCCGCGCCCGACCCGCACCTGCTGCCGCAGCGCGTGGACACGCAGCATGTGCGCGGGGAGATCGTACAGGTAACATAATGTGTACAGTTAGCGGGCGACCCGCGCCCGCCGCGCCCGACCCGCACCTGCTGCCGCAGCGCGTGGACACGCAGCATGTGCGCGGGGAGATCGTACAGGTAACATAATGTGTACAGTTAGCGGGCGGCCCGCGCCCGCCGCGCCCGACCCGCACCTGCTGCCGCAGCGCGTGGACACGCAGCATGTGCGCGGGGAGATCGTACAGGTAACATAATGTGTACAGTTAGCGGGCGGCCCGCGCCCGCCGCGCCCGACCCGCACCTGCTGCCGCAGCGCGTGGACACGCAGCATGTGCGCGGGGAGATCGTACAGGTAACATAATGTGTACAGTTAGCGGGCGCACCGCGCGGCCGTAGAAATATTATTGAATGTGTTTTTTCTTTTTATTGTAGCCTGCGCTGTCACACCTGGCCAAAGGAAATATGCAATTACTTGATCATATTTTTCAAGTTGGTTCTGCTGCATCTATTATTTACAGTTGTTGATTGTTGACTTTTTTTATTATCAGTTATCGGCGGGCTGGCACCACTCATTCATACTCAATAACGCTGGCATCCCCTACGGTTGGGGCCTAAACTTCGATGGGCAAATAGGTCAGTAGAATTATGTAGAGTGTGATCTGCGTGTATAATTATTACTATCGAATAATCTTACAATTTTTTTATATTACAGGAAGTGGAGATCGAAAGCTGAATATGATTCCAACGGAAATAAAAGTACGCCGCGATTCTAAGCTGGAAATTGTTAAAACACCAGAAATTGAAACAGAGGGCTTTATAACAAATGCTATTGTAAAATGTGGAGGAGACTTCACAGTTTATATCGATCACGACGGGAGAGTATTCGTCTCGGGCAACATACATCTACAGGTAAATTACTGCAATCCTGCATTTTTATAATACATATTTTGTGTACGAAGATTCAATACTAGTTTAATTATATTTTTCAGTCCCTCACTGAAAAGGACAGAGGTGGCAGCCGCGTTATCATGATGAAAACAACAAAGCGCGTTATAAAAATACCAGCAAATCGGACCAGCAACAAATTCAAATTTGTACAAGTTGATTGCATATACACCATGTTTCCTTTTGACGTTGACGATTTGCAAAGGAAACCAATCGAAGCCAGTTTAAACCCACTGGCTTCTATGAATGATTTTAAAAAGAAATCGTGGGCTGATGATATGATCCTGATACTAAAACCGTGGCTAAACGAGGAAAACTTTAAAGGAAATTGCAACTTGGCTGCAAAATTTGCGTACCATAACGAAGTATATTCAGAGTGTTTAAGATTGTTATTAGACAATTTAAAACATGAATTACAAAATGATCCCACTTACATGACGCACACTACTGTAGAAGGAGGAGATTTAAATAATGAGACAAAAACTTTCCCAAAGAGAGAACACAAATTAATCATTAAAAACATTATTTCAAAGCGCATCAAAGAGGTGTCGTTGTCTATTCTCAATGAAGAAGCATATCCTGTAATAGATCCATCTATCTTCAATGCTCTACCATGTTGTTGCGATGAACTAAAATATCGCAAAACGGAAGTATCTTCAAACACGACCGTAAATATTGCGGAGTGTGACATTTCTATAAAAGCAGCTCAGATAATAGACAAATGTATGAGTATTTTCCCTGTTGATACAGAGTTATGGGAATTATGTTTCAGGCTTTCTAAGAATTTCTTCATAGAAAATAATTTGTCCATATCGAAGTTGGAAGTAGTGTTGCGTAAGTATATGGAGACCGACGCAACAACGATGGCTGCGGCCATTATGTATTCCAATGATTGTGCGCAATATAGTAAAATATTGTCACCTAAATTTTACTTGAATATGTGCAGTCAAGTATTGGATACTTGGGGTTGATTCTCTCGAATATTTCGGCTATAGCATTTGGTGACAGTATGTATTAGGATTAAAGGGATCACTAAAGGAAAGGCCGTATTTCAGTAATGTTTATTATATTAGACGGTGTGTTGTAGTGATATTATGTGAGACGACAGTCCACGGCTGGACAGAGGCCTCTCCTATTGCACGCCATTCAACTCGATTTTCGGCAACTATCATCCAGCTTCCAGCGTCTACCAGCCATCCTGCGAAGATCGTCGCTCAACCTAGCCTGGGGGCGCCCTACCTTACCGTTTGCTGATTCGCGGTTTCTACTTAAGAACATTTCTACCCCTACGGTCATCAGTTCTACGGCTAATATGGCCGGCCCATTGCCAGTTCAGCTTGATCATTCTGCTATGTCGACAACTGTGGTTCTCTGCCGGATCACCTCGTTGCGGATTCTATCCCTCACAGAGACTCCTCACTACCGTGCCGCATTGTAAAGGCCACTGAAAGGTGCTTAATTGAAAGCACCCTAAGTTACTACAAATAGAATTATGTATACCAACTCGGCTTTAGCGTATCGATGATAAATTATACATATTCATTCGAATATTTTTATATACTACTTGTACTCGCTTGTATGTGGTAGCGTCGTCGTAGGAAATTGTAGTCTTTGGTGTTAGTAAAATCTTCCGTTATAAGTAGGTAGTAGGTATTCCATTACAGAAAAGCTGTTGTTAATGTCATCTTTGAATCTCTGTCATAATAATAATTAAATCATGCAAACCAGTTACGGTTACAAATCAAACGTTTATTTCCTAGAAAAAAATTATTACACCTACATGTTACTGTCAGCTTGCTGTCTCCCACTGCTGGGCTGCTGCCTTCCTTATGGTTTCCAGTCATTTATTCCAAGATTAATGTAGACAATTGTTTGTTGGATTTGATAACTTCAGAATTAACTTAGTGTTTGGGTTGTCGTGTACTTTGTTCACTACCTCATACACGTTGTGAGTGGGTCGTACAGGCACGAGTTTTAGAATCAGTTCGGGTTCTTTATATTGGTACAGTCTGTTCACAATTACCTCTGACAGCAGCAACTCAACAGCAACCTTAGTGTAACGAGAATAAAGATCACTGTGATTTTGTCGTCGTCTGTTACTCATACCTGTGACAGTCTTTTTTCTGAAGCTCAATGTGCCATAATAAACGCCCAGGTACAGTATGTTACCTATTTAGTGAAAATTAAACTACCGTCGCACTGTTTCAATGCTTTATTCGTTAATGATGATTGTTCTTTTTGTTGGCTCTTTAGTTTGTTAACAATCATGTTTAAATGTAATAACATAATACTTTTTACTATTAATGTTTATTATTATACTCGTTTTGTCTGTTTACTGATGGTAATGTAGAATCAAATATATTTTTTATAGAAACCCAAAATGATTCTTGTTATAATTCAAGCATCACTGTTAGACGGTTCATTTTCTCTTGAACTCGAATTTATGTTACAAGTCTATACCTACCATCCTCGGACAGCAAAAAGTTACAAAATTGATTTTGTTATTTGTTTGTTTTTGATACCTTGGAAAAAGTTGTGCTTTGTAGAGCATCGTTTCTGTCTATTATACATAATGTTTACAGTATTTTCGAGGCGACACGCACTTTACTTGTGGTAACTAAGTGTAAAAACACGCTGTGTACGATTAGCGTCAGCATATAACACACACACTTATCTCGGACGGTAGCACGTACTCCTGCGCTTACACACATTCACAGCGTGTTTGTATGTAACATGCGTGACGCTTCGTGAGATAAAAATATTGTAACAGTTTCTGTCTATAACTCCATTCGGCCATTTACTTTTTTTTCTTACCATCACCGTAGAAACTAACTTTTTATTCATTTCTGCATACATAATAATCTAAGATTCTGAATTTAATTACGCAACTACGAGTAGGAATATCAGAAAGCCTAAATTGACTTTTGTGACTTTTCGTTAATTTTACCCTTGAGACAATGTGTAGATTATTTTGTAATTTGTTGTATTTATCTAGTCATTAGTTTAATATTTGAACTATTGTAGGAATCTGATTTTATTACATATTTAAATTACTTTTAGTACAATGATATCGAATTATGTATCCGAGATTGTTTGTGTTTTATTATATTACTGTTTTATACGATAGGGGCTATGTTTGGGTGCGCACCGTCTGTTATTATTTGTTGTGCGCAATCTTATCTTTGTTTTATCTCCTGAATATTTATACATATTACATTACATTACAGAACATTTAGTAAAGTACTGTTTGTTTAGATTAAATGCCTAATAAATAAATAATTTATTTTATTATCGTCTTTAATTTTAGGGTAAGCAGTCAGAGTAGCAAGACGCTCGAGTAGTGTTCACTGTTTAATTGAAAATGAATTTAAATACAACTGAAATAAAGTTGAGAATAGCTTGCTAGATATAAGTCCGTGCGGTATACATTCGCGTATGTTCCTCACAGCCACGAGTACGCTTCGACTGCTCGCGTGGAAGCTTGCGAACAGTCGCCGCCACAGCACATACCCCACAGACATAAACCTTCTAAGAAGGGTTTTCAAATTGTTCAATATTGACTATTCTGTACGTTATTATTCTAAGTCGGCCCATCACTAAAGCGGATACTTAGTGCTGGGCCCACTGTGGGTTTTGCCTGCCGATGCGAGCGACGTAAACAAGATCGATTGGCATCAAAAAGTATTTGTTAAAAGTGCCCATTTTCTTGCTGATTATATTTTTTTTTCTCAAAATCTGTGA
Organism: Apamea monoglypha; assembly: GCA_911387795.2. NCBI lineage: Eukaryota > Metazoa > Arthropoda > Insecta > Lepidoptera > Noctuidae > Apamea > Apamea monoglypha. The sequence goes on from OU426918.1 coordinate 12,951,799, forward strand.
ATGCTGTTCAAAATTTCTCACAAAATTAAGGTTAGTCTCCTAAGACCGTTTTCCTGTAGCTACAACGGTTCAGTTACCAGTTCTTACTGCCCCATCTCAAAAATCCACTCTTTACATAATATTCAAACTCAAACTCAAACAAACTTATTTCAACTAAACCAATTACAGGTACTTTTGAATTGCCAAGAGTCGGTCAGTCAAAAACAAAAATGAAGCTAGTTGCCCATTCCAAAGCGTAGTAGGTACGGACGCCAGCACATCAAGCTACTACAATCTGCCAAATATCTTTAATCGATTTTCAACTTTATCGCTGAAGCATTAAGGTTCAAGGTTGATTGGGAAAATTTGACAGTTTCGGGTAGCTTGACCTGCTGGCGTCTGTACTTTTGGTATCGATACTTTAGAACTGAGTATGGTGAAGTAAGCACTTGAATCGGTACTCCATCGGTTACCCACCACTGATGAGTGCTTACTTGGTTACTTGTCAAAAAACGTGTGTGCACAAGAGATTTTTTGTTATAAGGTGCCCAGTTTAAATTTTTGTTTCGAACGCATCTTTTCTACTGCTATGTTGGCAGCCTTGCTCGTAGATAGAATAGACACAGGACACACGCCCTTATGATGATTTTGTTTTGTTTGCGATTTCCGTAAATCACTCGACGCGTGCGGCTTTCGTTGTTTATTTGTTATCTGTCACTGACTTTGAAATTAGGTAATCAAACGGAAGAAAATGGGACCACAAATATCAGAGCTATGACTATATTTTACAAAAAAAAAAAATAAGAAAACAGCCACGTGCAAGAAATACTTAATTTTTTAAATAAATACTTAGACCATACTTACTACTGTTCTTATTTGCCTCTAATACTTGCTATTAAAAAAATACTTTTCATTCGATACAGAGTAAGTGTCGATACCTTATGACCAAAATGGTATCGAGTAAAAGTATCGATACCTACTATAAATTATGCACCCAAATACTCCTGTGTGATGTTTTCTTTTTAATTTTATTTTTGTATTCTTCTTCCTCTTCCTCTTCTGCAAGAAGTCCGATTATAACAAGATCCCAGTCTATCATTATAATATCACTCGATCACTCGACCGTACTGCATCAATTCTGCACGAAGTCTGGACGGAAATAGTAGAGACAAGTCGCCACGGCGGCCTCGGCTGCGCCTCGCGGCGTCGCGCTGCGCCTCGCGGCATCGCGCTACGCCTCGCGGCGTTGCGCTGCGCAGCGCCGCTCTGGCACGCCGCGCGCACCGGCGAAGTACCGCTGCGTCGCTCTACGCCGCGAGGCGTCACGAGGCGCAGCGCTGCACCGCGCAACGTATTCTGAACTCTCACAATGCAATGTGTACCTTTTCGTGTAGAAAATAAAGTATATTTTGAGTCACTCTTTTAAAGTGTGCGCGCAGCGTCGCGTCTCGGTGTGAACTGACCCTAACTGCGAGGGATCGGGTTCTACTCGGTTTTGGGATCATGTGATTACTTATGGTTCCCTTTTAAAATATAATTAATTTGTTCAGATCATATTCTATGAAGTACCTAATCTTTTCATCCAAAAAATATGTAACCGTCTATTCCTACTACTTTCCAGTTGTGCGTTTTATTTATAATTGTATTTATTTCCAGAGCACCTATATAGGTACATATATCCTGAAACGGCATTTCATCTGATCTTGTATCCATTCAGCTTCTTTATTATGTTCAATGCTGTCTGACCAAATCCCTTACCAGAATATTATTTTAGGGCCTATTGAGATGGAGGGTTTAGGATTGTGAAAAAAGACGAAAACAAAAACACTTTATTTTTAGAAGAATGTATTTTTGTAGAACTATATTTACAATAAAAATAAATATACAAGGTACATACAAATCATTTCCTTTCAAATGCGTCGTGACCGTCAAAGTAATCATCACAAAAAAATAAATAATTATACTAAAATAAATATTTCAGAAATAAATCAATAGAAAAGTCATAAATGAATTTTATTCTATAAATAATATTCAGTTAGCGCGGCTCGTTATGTGAATCATTGCAGCGAGATGAGTGACGATTACTGGACGAACGGGGTAGAATCCATGGTACACCTATAGTCAATAACCAAAGAACATTCGAATCAGATTCACACGATTGCTTAAAGCGAATCTACGTAAATAGAGACCGGATTACTTATATGCAACTGAAAATGGTCGAAAGATGCATGCAAATGTGCATCATATATTCTCTCTTTCGATAATTATTATTTGCTTTCATAGATCAGCCGGAAAAATGAAGAAAATTAAGTGGAATAGAACTTTTAGGAAACGACTTCGTGCATCGTTTTTATTAACTACAGTTAATGGTTTTAACTTCTTGTACTGATTTCTATAACAAAACCTTTTTATTTTATCATACATGCATTTTCTGTTCGCTCTACATTTGTGTCCACACTTGCCAGAATTACACGCAAGGAAAGTATGAGCAGTGGTGGCCCAGGGTCGATACCCTGGGCCACCTGGCTCATGACCTATATTCGTAAGTCGGGGCCGATGCCCCGACTTACGAATGTAGGTCATGAGTTCGAACCCAGAGAGGCACTTTCCTTTGTGAATTCTATCACCACTGCTCAAAACGCTGAGTGAAAACTCGTCAGAAAACCGGCAGTCCTAGATAAAAAAATTTGAAGACGTGGCACCAACCCGCACTGGGCCCGCGTGGCGGGTTATGGCCCACTGCCTCTCACAGAGAGGAGGCCTGTGTTCCAGCTGTGGGAACATTATAGGCTGATTATGCATGGAAAGCGACATCCTGGGCAGGATTCATCTATACAATCACACGAATCTTTACTAGTTGCTGCTATTTGTTTACGTTATTAAGTTTACACCTTTCCCGAGCTGATGTTTCCGGGTAATTGCTCCAAATATGCAAAATATAAATCGCCAAAAGGTGTCAAAATATGCAGCATCAATTTTTTTTTTTTTTGATGATGTACTACGAAATAATATATTTTTTTATTTAAAAAAATCAGCGTACAATACTAAAAAAAAACCTTTAATTCCAACGAGGCATTATCATTTTTGTTCTTAAAAGCGTAAATCATTCAAATTCTGTGCCAAATGCTTGTTGCCTTCCATTGTTCGATCAAGAATACTCTAGATAAAGAATCGCGACCAAAAACATTGTTGAACTGAGCATATTTGTAGAACTTGTGCATTCACATTTAAATTTAAATTTAAAAAAAAAAATGAAAGGTATGTTAAATATCATGAACAAATTATTATCAACCTTAACACTCGAACATACAGTTGAGTTATGTTTGTGATATACATACTGATGTTTAGGACTGCCCGTCTTCGGAGAAAATGTAAAAACAACAACTCTTGAAGTCAAATTTACAAAATGCATAAAGCTATTAAGGTAATATACAATAACCTGAAAAATGAAAATGCATATTTGCAAACATACGTTTTCGTAAAGCCGGTCTCTAATACAACTAACTTATTCCAGCCCTGACGTAGTGACATTATTAGATAAATACATCTACGTCTAGAATTAGAAGTTGATGGGTTTTCCAAAGTATGCCGCCATGTTTGCTTCACGTAAAGCTTCCGCGCATGTCTAAAACAAAGAAGGTTAGTGTTATGAAATATCTACAAACAATCATAGTATGATCTACATATGATTTTTTTAAATGTATTCAAGCAAACGTACGGGATGGGCATGGCACACTCTAGCGACGTCCTCAGCGGCTGCTCCGTATTCTTGTGCCAACACAGCCTCGTTGATCAGCTCACCGCCACCCTGTGTTTAAATTTTATTATTATTTTAGTTCTTTAGGTAAGATTGCAAAGCAAGGTTGATACGGATGTACGATTCTCGCCGACTGAATCATTTTTTTTACCACGGCATGAGCATATTCGTGTGGACCGCTCCCACACGTTTTATTGTAATAGGATGACTTTGGGCAACCTTTTTTTCTTTTTTTCGGATGGGAAATCATCAAATGACCCCTCCCGCTCTGAGTGGAGCGGAAGGGAGTGTCAGACTCTTACTGACTAAAACCCACCCATGTTCCTTCCTTTGCCCTTTATGTTCTGCCGCCTGAATATTTTTTTTACCACGGCATGAGCATATTCGTGTAGACCTTTGGACAACCTTGACTTATGTATTATGATATGAAATTAATAACTTACGGGTCCAATGATGTGGGTGCCGAGGATGACGTCAGTCGCTTTGTCAGCTAGAACTTTGACGAAGCCATCTGGCTCGCCATTTGTTTTCGCTCTTGAATTAGCCAAGAATGGGAACTTGCCCACTTTGTATGCCTTACCCTGTAAATAACAAATATGTTAATTATCCATATATTTACAACTAGCTGCGCCCCGCGGTTTCACCCGCATAAGTTTCGATCCCGTGGGAATATCGGCAAAAAAAGTATCCTATATGTTAATCCTAGTTATAAACCATCTGTGTGCCAAATTTCATCCAAATCCGTTCAGTAGTTTTTGCGTGAAAGAGTAACAAACATCCATACAAACTTTCACGTTTATAATATTAGTAGGAAGTAGGATTTACTAACTTCTGCCCGCGACTTCGCCCGCGTAGAACTTCTTGCTCTTACATAAAATATATCCCATTTTTTCAATTGGGTCTGTACTCCAGAGATTACCTTTTACCTTAGCCTTTTACAAACATAGAACAAACCATTTTTCTCTTCATAACATGAGTTATTTTTAACAAACAAGTATTATGTTAACTTACAGTTTAAATAATAATAACATACCTCTTTCTTGAGATCCTCCTCCGATTTGCCAACCCAACCGACTTCGGGTGTCGTGTAAATTACAGATGGGATGGCGTCATAATTGAAGTGTGTGGGCATGCCCTAAAAATAGGAATAAACATGAAGTAATATTTTATTTCACATAATGGGAACTTATAAAACGTCACAAGCTAGATGTACGGTTCCAATTGGTAGTTTCCAATGGATAAAAGCCACCAAGAAACTACAAGGTTACTCTGTTAAAAATAATTGGCTTTTGCAATGTTTTCAATTTACAGTGTTAATAGGTATGGGAGGACAGTCTAGGTCAAGACCTACACTGTCCTCCCATACCTATTAACACTTCAAGAAGTACCTGGTACTTAATAAAATAGAAAATAGTCTACAAGGCCTACAACGTCCTCCCATTCACAAAATATGAAAGAATCTATCAAAAAGATAAATAAAATATAAAAAAAACCTATTGAAACCAAATGACATGACTGCCATTGCAAAAACGAAAAAAATAAAAACAAAAAAATATAGTATGCTTTCAAGGTTCTTTCTACATAGTTATGCTTTATCAGTAGTAAACTAATGCAAAATATGTGATAAACAGATTTGGAGAAGAGTAGCAGATTACTTAGTTATGTCACTCATATTTGTGCATGTGTATTTGCAGTGTTTATAAATGTTATTTACATACCTTTATTCCTTCCACACATACGATTCCTTCATCTTCAGCCTTGTGCGCCAACATGGGTCCATGAATGACATCACCAATAGCGTAAATTCTGGGAAAGATAAATTAGGAGCTTGAATACCAGTATTTTACATGGAGCGACTGCCTATCTGACCTCCATAACCCAGTTACTGGGTAATACGATACCCTTTTGGTAAGACTTTCGAGCTTCTGACGACCCGTAAAAGATCAAACCCAATCAGATCCGATTGTCAAAGATCCACAATATCAGCTGGGGCCAAAGGATTAACATGCTTTCCAGGGCGCGGAGAGGTCTTGGTACATAGCGAATTTTACTATGAGCTTTTTACTCATAAGCTATACAGTATTTTTATCTCACGAAGCGACGCGCGCTTTATGTATGCGCACACATTCACACCGTGTTTGTACACTTGGTAACCGTAAGTAAAGCGCGTGTCGCTTTGTGAGATAAGAAAACTGTAGCAGTAATATTACGTAATACGTATAGAAACGTTAGAAATTAATGACACGGTAATAATGAATAAAAATATAATTTAAAAATAATAATTAAAATGAAAAGCAATAATACTAAATTAAATAATATAGCTATAAGAATTATCCAAAGAATAACAATGTATATATATAAATAAACATAATTATAATATATAATAAAAATACTTAGGTATATTTAGCAGGAAAAAACAATACATAAACTATAGATAGACGAAATGTTAGGATTCAATTCGCAATCTCCTGACTTTGATTATATTTATTATGTGAACTAAAACTTGCTCCCACAAAAGCAACTTAGTTATCTCCTAAAACAGGGCTTCCTCTCTTCTATCCTTTTGCTGTGCCCTACAGGGTCCATAATGATCTAAATTATATGTATACCACCTAAGTACACATTATGGTAAAGCAATAAAGATATTGAGTATTGAGTATACAGTAATACTAACCCGGGAACACTTGTAGCGAATTTGTTGTTAACAGGGACTCTGCCTTTATCGTCCAGGGCAATATTGACGTTCTTAAGACCGAGATCCGTGGTGTAAGGGCGACGGCCAATCGAAATCAGCACAACATCACAATCCAACTAGAAGAAAACATCACCACAGTTTTATAAAATCAATATCACGATTAATACAAGTCACAAGAAATTTGTTCTTATTTTAAGGATTGCGTGCGTTGTGCAGAAAAGGCTCGGCAGATGATAATGAATGCCAGTAGTCTGCGTAAAATGAATGTAACATACAGACGAATGGACAGGACAAAATTATAAGGGGTCTGTTTCTGCTAATTGTATACAGAACCCAAAACAGTACTGCAATGTTTTGAATTCATATCTTATTATATCATAAAGTGAGTAAAAAAAAAACTAAAGAAGTTACCATCTCTTTGGTGCCACCCTTGGATGGTTCGACTTCAACTTTGACTGTACTGCCTTCCTTCTTCACTGCAGTTACTTTCGTATTTAGTTTGAACTTCATTCCCTGTTTGGCAAGGATTTTATGCAACGTTTTAGCTACTTCGCCATCAATGCCAACACCTAAAATAAATAACAATATTGTATTATGTCTCATTTTTAAATAACACATTGTTATCACATTGTAAGTCCCCTTAATGTGACAACAATAAAACTTATATTTTATCTTGTTCACTGTAGTTTCTCTTACCTCCAATTGTGCCAAGAAATTCAATGGCAGTGACCTCTGCTCCGAGCCTTTGGTACACAGACCCAAGTTCCAAGCCAATGACTCCTGCGCCAATAACTAACATCTTTTTGGGACATGCGCTAAGTGAAAGAGCTCCAGTTGATGTGACAATTTGTTTCTCGTCGAACTGTCAACACAATAAACAAAACGTAATTAATGTACTATTCTTAGACCAGGTTTTTAAGCAAAAATTTGCAGTCATTTTTTTTACTAACCGTAACACCTGGGAAGGGCGTCACCTCGGAACCAGAAGCAATCAAAATGTTCTTAGTGTTTATTGTTTCTACACCGCCTGCTGTTTTTACTTGCACCTTCTTTGGGTCCATAATTGTACCCACCCCACGGATAAGTTGAATCTAAAAACAGGTCTGTTTTTTAAACATCTGCATACAATTCTGTGTTATTTTTAAATTTAAATTAGTTTATTGTGTACACACAACAACCTATCAAGCTGATTGTATGGGCTTTCTATACAATGAGAGTTCAGCTAATACTGGAAATGCATAGCTTGATATGCTGTTGTGCCTACATACAAGCAATCAATTAATAGCATGGGCTGTCACAAGAAGAATCAAGAGCAGGATAAATAATGATACTGTATAACATCCATTATAAGCACTACCTTTTATATGTCACAATAATTCAATGGCAATTATGCAAACTTAACCAGGTTAATTATATTCAACTGAAAAATTTAATCAATCCTTTAAAGTAGAAAAGAACTGAACAATACTAAAGATTTAAAAATTCTACTGGTACACTAGTGAGGATTAAATTCATACCTTATTTTTTTGGAAAAGCATGGCTATTCCACCAGTCAGGGCCTTCACAGCATTGACTTTGTATTCCATCAGTTTGGCAAAGTTGAAGCTGACAGGGCCTGTTTCAATGCCTCGGTGTTTGAAGTCATGTTTAGCTAAATGGTATAAATGAGTGTTGTGGAGCAGCGCCTTGGATGGAATACAACCAACATTCAAGCATGTTCCACCAAGAGTTGGATCTTTTTCAACAGATACTGTCTAGAAAACCATAAAAAAAGAAAAAGAAAATTTATTTTTATTTCTGCAGGTTTATGAAGTCCTCAAAGGCTGCATTTTGGCCATGGCGGTTAATCTCAATGGATACTAGCCTTCGGCGCGGGAGATATTATAGTGCACAAGTGTGTGCTTAGAAGCAGGTGGACTCCCTCTTCCCTTACTCTCATAGTCTCTTGGGATGGCAATCCTACACGACTGGAGAAAGACCGCAGAACCAACGGCTTAACTTGCTTTCCGAGACACAGGGCCGTACACTAAACACTGCCAACTTCCAAACTTTAGGCTGTTACTAAGAAATTCCTAATGGACAAACTCAATAACACAAGGCAGACAGGGCACATGTTTATATAATCACTTCTACATGTCAATACAACTACTCTGAGAAGTGACACGAAGACAAAGCGAGTGGTCAGTCTCTTTTAAAGTCCAGACACAATTTCGGTCAGATCATGTGAGGACCTGGTTACTGGTTACTGTCTGAAATGGTATTTTGAGTATTTTCCAGTCTTTGTTTCATCTTGATTTCAATCCATGTAACATGAATGTTTAGTTTTTTTTTTACATTACCTTGAAGCCTAATTGAGCAGCTTTGATGGCAGCAACATAGCCTCCAGGGCCCGAACCAATTACTACTAGGTCTGCTTCATGTGTGGTTGCGTAGCTTCTTGTTGCATTCCGTACAGGGCCACCTTTCTATAATTGACAATTTTTTTGGTTATAAGAAAATTCAATTCATATTAGCAATATCAATGTAATTTTAGTGCAGTAAATGAGATAAACTATTGATCATGTGATATGTTTCAGGTTTGTAATGACACTAGGCTAATGTCTGAAATTAGCCAATAATCTTTGCAATGCACTGCTGTTTTTTCGAATAATGCATGATTGCCAAAAATGCAATAAATAGAAATTTCTTTAGACTAAGGGCTGATTTTTGTAAGTAAACTCAACCAATTTTACAAAATAGTAACTAATGGTTAAATTTTAGCAAAATGTGTTTTTTGACAAATTTTTAGTTTATCTAATGATATAATATCATTGCTAATGGTCAAATAATTAACTATTAGTTAAAAAAATAACCATTATATAAACTAAAAATTAATCAAAAAACACATTTTCCAAAAATTTTACCATTAGTTAACTACGGATCAAAAAGTCGGCCCTAAGAGTTGGACAATATTAGTACTTATAATAGTCGGGAGTGTAAAGCTACAGCTAATGTCTTATTGAAGGAGTTTCAGTAGGGGTAGCTGGATATATATATTGCTCAAGATGCATGAGACACCATGATTGATTTTTTGATATGATATTTATACACTTATGAAAAGGTTGAAAATCTTAAAACAGCAGATTTATAATGTTTTAGTGTTGTTTAATTTAGTGACCACCTTCACCAGGAGCCTCAATGCCAACCAAATAAAATAAGGAAGCTAAATTAGTGCATTTTGTCAAATGAAAAAGCCACAAGGATGAACAGTTGCAGGGATCAACCAGTACAGTCCTCTATTTTACTGCAAGACTACAAGTTTGATAAGAAATCAATAAATCAGTCTAAATAGCCTGCAAGCTTTAAATTATATTCTTCCAGCTAGATAAAATTACAAATCAAAGTCATACAAATCGAAGATTTCCTGTTTTTCGAATTGATAAGAAAATATTGATGTGACAATCGGTCACACGTTGAAGGTCAGTGCAGGTTATTTAGGGCCAAAAAAAGTCTCGTAGTATTGTAGTCTTATGTTTTGGTAATAAGTGTAGTTTAATAACAAAATATTGCTGTCAGCATCCAAATAGTAAAAACCCCTGTCTAAATCGTGCAAAAACCATTGCATAACATTTGCAGCTTTTTGAAAATTTAATTTCTTGACGGTGTACTATTAAATACAAATAATAAAAGCTTACCCTGTAGGCCGATGAGGCAATCTTAAGAAATGTGTAGCCCATTTTAAAAGGGGAGAATACCCTAATTTCTGATTGGATTGCACGTTTTAATAAAAATTTGGAACCCTGGCGACCGACACAGACAGAACTGACAAACGTCAAACGGTCAAACGTCAATTCACGAATTCTTCTTGTTTAGCGCAAGATCTATGGTCTTGCTTACTCGCACAACACATTCCGCTTCGAGAAAAAGAAATGGCATGTTCAGGGTATGCTAAACATAGGGGTATTTAAAATAAATTATTTGGAATGCCACTTTTCCAATCGTGTTAACATTGAATGGTAATACCATCCCTAAAAAATAGATTTGATTTTTTTTACAGTTCTAGATTTATGATAGAAAAATAGGATTTTTATAATAAATTCATTTTTAATTTCGCGTGAATAAAATCGCTGACTTCAAATCTTTCTGGCAGTACAGTGTGCAAGAGTTTTAATTTAATATTATTTCTTTTTAATTTAATTTTTAATTTTATATTAGTTTAAATATTATTTTGTATGCCAGTCCTTGGCAAAACATGTAAGGTCATACTTCTATTTGTAAGACCTTAATTACCATGTTTTAAAGCAAATAAATATATTGTATAATGAAAAATAATACCTAATGGCTCTACAGTTTTCCAGACTAGCAATACCAAAATGCGCGCGCTGCTGGAATGCGAAGTTTGTTTATCAATCAAATCAAGCGAAGTACGGTGTCTGGTAGTGCCTCTAAACGTGCGAGCGTTTCTTACGTAAATCGATTTCAGAATACGTTTGCTATCAAATAATAATATACTTGTTATAACCAATTAATCCGTGAACAAATAAAATATAAAAAATATTAGTGTTGTGCGACTTTTTTACTCAAGGTAAGGATTTTTTCTGCTCAATTTTGATTTCGCACGACATACATACCTAACTGCAGCCGTTTTTAGTTTGTAACCACAAAAACCCTTAATATATGTATCTTTAATACTATTCCTTTTAAGTTAGAATCAATAAATCATATTTGAGTTGAACTAAGTACATCATTCAATTTTTTTGCGCCTGTTTTTTTTTTCCAAAACATGCTAAAGATTAATTGATTTTTTTAAATTTCTGTAGAGCCAAAGAAACAGATTCATTATATAGAGGGTACCTTATCTAGGGTTACTAAACGTCCTAGCCTCTTAGGTAACCTTGCTTATGATGATGCATTAATAGGTAGGTATCTAATAGGTACCTAGTATATATTTTTGGATGAAATGTATGATTTGGATTAAAAACCTCGATATCTAAAATTCTACAGAGCAGACGGCCAATAATCTTATCGCTAAGTTTTTTTTTATCTTAAATATAATGAGATTAAAGTATCTTGCATGGGGCACGTTATTATTCCAGAAAAGCGTAGATAATAATATAATTTTTACTTGTTATGAATATTAAGTATGCTACCCTCGCGCTATCTTGTTTCCTACACTGTCAGATCCATGTTTGCTGGGACCCATTGATACCACTGACTCTAAACCACGATCCTGCAATAGGCAGGTACTGAAACACGACGAATTACGACGTTTTAATTTATTATCAAATTGTTCAGTTTAAGCGCGAAAATGAACATGAACCGAAAGTAGTCAATCGTCTGTAGAGTCTCGTAGTTTCAGACCTAAAATTACATTTTTTCTGCGGATACTTACGTAGAATTGCTGCTATTCTAATGTCGCACTTTGCTTGGTACACCCCACCAGATTCCAAGATTTGTGTAGGTATAGCAGGTAAGTACTTAGGTATACCCAGTTTCTGGAGGAAAACCAACGACGCGACAAACTCTAAATTAAACTCATGTCAAGTGATTTAATTGAAATTAATTGGCTGTTGATAATTCAGTGATTGATATTTCGTTAGTCCTTGTTTTCATTCAAGAAATGTGTGTTTATTCTACCTAATGGTAGACTATTTTTAGACCCATTACCTACCTCACGACAAGTAATTTAGATTACTTACCAATAATTTCAAAAATCCATAGTAGTTACCTACCAACCTACCTACTCGTACAATTAAAATGATCTGGTGCACCTAGGAACCGTTACTGTTGGGACCTGATTCATCTAGCCTACTACTGTACTCACCTAGGCACCATTCTCACATTTCTTACCCACGTTATTCATTGAGCAAAAAGGCTCAGGTTACCTAACTATAACGAATAGTAAACCTGTAGCACGAAAGTAGATCATTGTAATGTATCACAAGATACAATACATAGGTACAGGTACCTTAGGTACCTAAGCTACCTATGTAAGCAGTAGGTAATTTAGAAACATCAGGCGTAAACACTTACGAGATGAAGCAAGACAAATATTCGTCCCAGAGACAACGTAGTATACGAGTATGTAGGTGTCACAAAAGCCAAAGTTCAAGCACAGATTACTAGTTCAAGCTAGGTAAGTATGTATTACCTAAGTTTTACGAAATACGACTAGTTGAAGAATAGGTAGGTGCTGACTGTTCGCATCGTTAATCCTCTTAGTGAATGAACCTAATAATTCTCCGCTATTGAATGAACATTTTTGAATGAACTGCGACTGAGACGAATCTGGCTCCAGGAAATCCAGTGGAAATCCATTTGAAATAGCTGGATGATATACCTAGTGGTTATGCATTATAAGTAGGTAACATATAAAACATTTTGCATAAATAAACAATTTTTATGTATACCTAATGAGGTACAGCAACAAAATCCGTTGTTCTACTAGCCCTAACTACTACTTAATCTTGTTTAAATGTAAACGATGCTCGGCCCTGTTCAAAATCAAACCAATAGTCATAAGCCGGTTAAGTTATAAGATATTGTGGACTTGTGGTTAGTACGAGTAGTTCAGGTCGTTTTACCTGCGTAGTAGTAGGGCAGGTAAGTTAATCCTGTTAGGTGGCCGTGACACGTTGCCCGGCTTCTGTATTGAGGCATTTAGTCGTCGCAGCTCGGCCCGCATCCGTCCTCGCAATGTGCGACGCCAGACCACGTAAAACTGCACCTGCCATACAAGAGAAACTCGCCATTTATGAAAACGGTATTCATATCATATCCATATCTCATCGTAGGCTCCCGATTAGGCTTGCCTTACAATTTACGATCGAAAGTATCATACATATATAACCCTGTCCTGTTACTACTACGCCGTTGCATTCATTTGGACAAGGTAGTGTTTCACCACGACTCGTTGTTATTTAGCACACGTACTAATATGCGCGGGCTAAACAAAAGCACATGTGCAGCGCTTTCACGCCGCCTGGTTGTGATATCTGACCACGCTGACATACTGCACCAGTACTCGGTCACCTAATACCTTTTGTTCTGTCCATCTCTTCATAATAGTTAATGTTTACAACAGCCAGTGCTATCATACTAGGCGCCTTTCTACGCAGTTAGCATTTTCTACATTAAACTCATTATTTCATAATGCCCAATTCGTCACATTTTTTCACTGTGATAAAAGTTTAATCTCGTGAAGTTATTAGAGAGTTGTGTGGAACTGATTAAATGGGAAGTGAAATAGTGTTCTTTGTGGTTCTTATCGCTTCCAAAAGGCTGCGGCCATGGCGTCGGCACTGCGTCATGAATTCATGATCCTCAGCTTTATATGCCGTCAGTCATGTAGAGTACAATAACACTTTGTTAACACGTCCTCACATGAATATGAACCAGAGATTAGCTTCGCTTTGATAAAGTAACTTCAGAGGTGACCGACTGTTTTATCTTGTAACCGTTTATCATTCAAAGAACGCACGTGTTAGAGATACTTGACTATTATGATGATGCACCATATATTTCCATAAGTAGTAAAGACTTCCATAACACATAAGTTTTGTTTTGTGTGGAATGATGTCATGACGTGAAGATTTAACGTGTAACGATTAGAGCCACATGTGAAAAGCCATAAAGGACGTTTGAATAGATAGAGCCAATTACATTTGGTAGCGTTTTAGAAAATGTCGCGGAAGCGGCAGAACTGCTACTTACACATCGTAACACTTTGATAAAACTTGCATAATGTTCGACGAAAGATAAAGGCACCCATGAAATTCGTACGTGTTGTGGTGGTGATATGGAATGCGGACAGTATGAACACAGTTAGATTTTTGTGCATCGCATGTTCAAGTAGGTAGCTGGTAGCCGTGGTAGGTGTGTATTGTGTGGGGCGGTTGCATTAACATTATGTATGCAGTAAGCGTGACACATTTGGCACGGGAGCAGGATAAGGGGGACTGGGAATTCTGGATAAGGATCCAACGCAATGGGTGGCTTCTGTACTATCTTCCTTATTGAAGTTGATTATAAAATGCCAGCAATTTTATTGTGTAAGTCTGTTATAAATAACGAAGTGTGATCTTATTTCTTGTAGTACCTACCTATCTACTACAAGTAGATACCTACATACCATTAGTATTGTGTATAAGTTATAATAGAATAAAGCTGCGTAATAAAAACACATGTCATTCTAAAAATGAGAATGAACAAGGCATTGCCATTTATTAATATTTATTTATTTTATTTATTTATTTATTGGTTCACCAACAATTGTTTACACTGGTATTATGCTAAAAGTAACATGCAATAAAATAGATTACAATAGTGTAACAATCACTTATAGGTAAACTCCGCATGCTTTAAGGATAAGTTGCAAATGAGAGAGAGAAAAAAAAAGCAGACTTAACTAAACTAATCTAATCTAAAATTATTATTGAAAACACGCGACCTCATAAGTGTCTAATCCAGGTCGAGATGATATTTATAAATAATGGTTTTTAATTGGCTTAAAGAGTTAAAATGCAGATCAATTATGTCACTACAACCATTAACCACCTTGCAAAATCTCGCGTAAGGAGAATTGGAGCCTAAAACCGTTCTTCTTTGCGGTGGACGCAGTGGTGTTATCTGGCTGCGAGGAATTCTCGAAGGTGCACGGAAATTGAAAGTGCTCAGTATTTGTGGACAGTCAATCTTGTGAGCCATAACTTTGCACACAAACGTCGCGTCATTTAGACGTCGGCGCTTGTCTAGGGTAACTATACTTAATATTATAATATGTATGTATGAATCTAAGGTTAAACATATTCATCAGCATTAAAAGTCAACACGCATCTGAAATTTTGTACGCCATTAAAGTTTACCTAATGTGCATAACTGTTCACAAGATAGGTACCATGGCGTGTTATAAAATACGTAGGTACGTATGTATTCCAATATTTATATACAATATCAATCGATTGTGTACAGTGTGATTCCAATCCAATAACAATAACTAGTTTACATTCATAGACATTTTTGTTTATATTTCATGCACCCAGATGTTAGTGAACAAAGTACTTGTTCGTACGAAAATAATCTGTATATGCAATTGTCCGCTTGCTATAAATGTATCGAAATAATAAACAAACATATTCAAACAATGAAAGAGTTGAATGTCGAAATAAACAAACAATCGCGTGATAACAATGTTTCAGTAACATGAATGGGCATGGGGTACCATCATATAGAATTAGCAGGAATCGTATATGCTAATTAATTATCCGTTTCCTTATTTTCTCCGCGCGGGATTAACAGTGGGAGATCTTTTAAATATTCAATGCTGTTTTCTTGCTTACGCCAGTACATAAAACAGCGATCTTTATATATGTATAACAAAGATGCTGATAGCCATAATAAGCCATTTCCTCCCAGCAAATTACGCTGCCCAAACTTATTGATACTATTTATATTGATATTTTATGTTCAGTTCTACTTCGTTTCTTGAGGAAAACATGAATAACAATGTATTTTATTTACATTAGTTTTGTGGGTTATGGAGAAAGACTGTTCAACCAGAATTCCAGAATTCTTTGGGCGGGATTGAATCTTCTATTTAATAAAACTCTTAAATTCACTGACTGACAACCCACAGCCTAAATTGCTGGGTCTAGAAGCATACATTTTGCACAAGAGTTCCTGATATAACGAAAGTGAGCACTAAGGAATGATTTACAAAAATTCATCCCTAATAGAGTTACATTGGGGATGAAAGTTTGCACACCTTGTAAAATGAGAAAACGTAAATACATCGACTAGTTTCTGATCCATTCCCATCCATCAATATAGCTATCGTCGAAGAGCTAAATGGCATATTTGAAAGCTAACTGCATTATATTTGTCATAGGAGACAATATCCGCAAATAACATCTTCGTCTTCATAAGAAAGTGGCGGAATTGTCGACTTACGACACGGCCATTACGCATTTGTCGTAATTTCTTACGAGAGCGGAGCGAACCCACTATTCGAGGTAAACGCATTTTTCACTTTTAGTTTTATACTTGTGTGTTGCTCATGACGTTAAGTCGTTAACTTATGCAAGTAATTACATTTCGTGTTTATAGAAATAGGCAGCTGTTCCACTTTTAGAAATATTTGATTGCATACGAGTGGAAATTCGTAATCTGAAAATCGTAACAGTTGATTACATCCTCACCTCATACACATTTTAGTACGTGAGTCAGCGACTCGGCCTATGTTACATTAACTAATTGGACATCCATTTGTTAATGAAAGTCAGTTAGCATTGGCATAAAACATCCCCAACTATCGGTTACATGATGTAGTAGAATGTATCAGGTAGTATAGAACTAGAAACGTTGACAGCGTACAGTTTGTCGCTGCCTGGTCGATGCATGGAAAGCGAAAGTGCAATCAAGTGCAGCGCTTGCCGTGCCGGTGACTCCAACTAGTGCATCACACTGCCTACGCTTAAAAGGACAAAGGAAGTCCGACGCTGCCTCTGTTTTACTGTTACAATGGAATCGCAGCCTTATAACAATGACTCTATCATTGTGATGCAAGGTCGTTTCCGATAGGATTTTGATTTAAAGACGAGTTAATTATGTGTAATAATGAAGAAATAAACAACACGTAACTAATTAATACAAAAATCCTTTATTCTCGGTTAGCGATAATGTTTAAGAGCCTCTACATGCTTGCGTCATTGTTATTTTTTGTCTCCACTACAAAATATTCTCATAAGTATTTTTTTGTCATTTATAAGTGGGTGTAACAACACTCTAACTCAAGTGTGTATTGTGCTGTGGAGTCCTTGAGCACGATTTTTTGGCAGTTCTTTACCCCCAAAAGATACCAAAAAAATATTTACATATCGGACTGACAGTTTTAACTCAGTAGGAATATGATTTCTATAGAATAATTTCGAAATTTTCTTGAAAAATACTCGCGCGGATGGGAATGTGTTGGGCGGGCGGGCAAGTAGGGCGAGACGCGAAAAGCTCCGTCTGCTTCTAGGGGTCAACGCCCTCCGAGCCCTGCCCATGAACGCAGAAGCGAGGGATGCCCAGCACTATTGTTATCGATACTATTTGCCGAATATAATTTAGTCTTTTCATAATAACTTTGAATTTTAGCTCATAGCTCATTGTTCTGTCTATTGGCATGTGACCCTGCTCAGAATTATATTTTATCGAATTTCGAGTTTAATACTCTTGGAATTAAGTTTATAAAAGTTTTCTAATTTGGTCAGTTAAATATGTCTCAAGAAGAGATTAAAGGATTAAAGAAATAAATGAATACCATTTAATTATCTTCTGAGAGTTTGATATTTCAATTTCTTAGTATATATCTGCTACTTCGCAATAATAGAGGGGCCTCCAACGCATCACAGTGTGCAAATGCAAAGTACGAGCGAATCAATGGATGCAGTCACAGTTAGTTTCACAACTGAAGCTTGTAGGTTATGCAGCCTGAAAAGTAGAGGACAAAATACTATCCCCATAAAGTAGCGACTTTGCACTTTGTGCCATCACTTGCTTTTTCAGTTTCATTTGCAAAGTGCTTTGATGGCTAGCAGTTATGGCTATTTTACTTATATCGAGTAATAACTCAATGGTTCGTATAAAATCTCAAGTGTTTTCGTGTCAGAACGAAGGTCTTGATAAATAATGGTAAAGGAGCGGTCAAGGTAACTGCTTGGCGTGATAAATGCTTGAAACGGTGTATTGATAAAGCGCTTATCATGGCATGGCCAAGCCGACATAGATTTACAAGGCAGGTACTTCGTTTCTCATTACAAGTAACCCTTTTATGGCCTTATGGTTTTGTATGTTGTGTACTTTGCACTCTTGATATTTTAATATACAAACAAACATGCTGATATGTAGTTTCATATTTTTGATGTTTATAAATATTTCAAGTGACGAAATGTTTGCATCACTCGTCACACATTGCAGTCATAATATTTTGATGAATGATTCATCCTATTCATGCCATTCAACCTATTACAATATTTAACACCACTGCAAATTTTGAATGCTGACAAAATTACAAGGAAGGCATTTGTATTGACGATAAAACTGTAGGTAGCTAAGACAATTTTCAGGAGATTCTTTATTACTTTATGAGAGTAGTCAGAACATCATTTTCCTTGGTGTATCACGAACGAGTTTTTTGAAAGGAGATTCCATATTCGGCTTTATAAATGTAAGTTCTTCACGATCTTGAATTGCTGAAATGAACAGTGTCATTTTCATGTGAGAGTCTTGCCGCTTATGTCTTCGTTCAATATTTGTATAATATTTTTTCATTCATGCAAGTGAATGTTTAAAACTATGACACGTATTTTAAAATTTAGCGGCGTCATGTGTGGTATATCGTTATTATTCAGTAATAACTAAATAGTGTCCTTGCGATCAAACAAGGGGTCGTCCCCTAAATCGCTGTGAACCCTTTACTAGTCACACCCTGCTTATTTAAAACGAACGTTAATCTGTAATGACAGGCCATCATTTGTGCCGACAAAATGGTCAGTCGTGTTATTTGCATCATGTAAAGGATTTACGCTCCTTTTAAAATATAAAGCCGAATCCATTAGACAACTTTCTATTCTTTCTAAAGTCTCCCAAAATAGTTTACAGTGGTCACCTATTAAAACAATGAAGTTCTATTAGTTTTATTGGACTTATTAAGAGAATGAGCACATGTGTGCTGCATCTTCTTTGGTCGAATCAGTTAACCTCTCCTATTGAGGCACACGGGAAAATTTTGTATCGTAGTTATAACTGTCATCAACTGTAATATAATAACCGATTCGTGTGCGCCCGCATGAGGAAGTGGCTTATTGATCGTGTCACGGAGGGATCTTTCATTCGTTGTTCATTGCTCTACGTCATCGCGACAGTTAAGTCTTTTAAATACTTCGCGTCAGCGGACCGCGTTGGTCTGCATATGGTCTGCATCATATTTGTGGTAGATCAATGTATATCGACGCGGTGAATTGTTTATTTTTACTCACCTTTATTACTTCGACCTGACGCGGACGTCAGAGCAGCGGCTGTTTTATGGATGTTTATTTATTTAGAGAGCTTGTGTATTTGATGGATCAAAAATATTTAAGCTATCGTATTTATTTGATGTATTTCACCTTGATCGTTGCGGTGTTCAATATAAATAGTTAAAAGTTTAAATTAAACATTTTTAATGCCACCCAAAAATGTGCTAGCACTTTCCGTTATGGTTTATGGGTTGTAAACACGCCGCCCCACTAGTGCACGTGTCTTGGGAGTCATATATCTGAAGCAATAACATCTTCCGCACCATTACCGATGGCGAAAATAACCCTACTGCTTTATTGTCTAATGGTCACGCCTGTTTCGTAATGATTGCCCAAATCATAAACTAGATACAAGAATTCCCATTTAAAATCGCGCAATAAAACGTGCACTATGCGATTGAAGTTTGACCCCTTTTTGGATTCATTTGAATTTTTGCCAGATTCGATGTAGTAACGGTGACGGCAATAGGAGCAATAGCTTGCATTTTTATTCAACGATGTTTGATGAGTAATTCTTCAGAAGAAATACATCTCATTTGTTCTAGCAAAAGCAATTTAGTTTGAGATTTTATCTTTTTTTGGACATAGGTGATTTTGTAGGTATCATTTGCCTTATTTGGTCATTTTTTTATTTAAAATATATACTAATAATAAAGCTGAAGAGTGTTTGTTTGAACGCGCTAATCTCTGGAACTACCAGACGGATTTGAAAAAAAACATCTTCTTGCATTTGATAGCCCAATTCATAGGAAGGCTATTTAACATCACGCTAGCACCCTTAAGAGCCGAGCAAAAATAATAAAAGTCAGAAAGAAAACGAGGTTACCTATAGCGCGGGCAGGCGATACGACTGGGTGGGTCGGGGAACAAGAAATATGACACGGATGAAGTCGCGGGCAGAAGCTAGTATAAAATAAGCTTAAAGTATATGAACACCAAATCGCTTAGCTAAGAGCTAATTTTTCCAACGCCAGATAATTTTACCCGAGTAATAATTTTAAATTTTTGACAGTTCTTCTATACAAAAACTGTCAGACGTCAATTTTATTCCACGAATAAAAATTATGTCGATTGAAAAATCAGCCCTAACTGAAAGAGAAAGAAAAGTTACATAATAAGAACAAGGAAAAAAAAAATTGTTATGTAGGTTTGATTTTCGTAATATTTCTAGAATTCCAATGATAACATTATATTTTATGGAATCTATAATTGTAGGTAGGTGTATAAATAGTTAGTTTAGTTTGTTCAAGTTACGTTATCTACCTGCACTTAACTGCGTTGTAGTTACATCCATTCTATTGACACAGTTAGAATGTATGCTGTGCCTATATGGGCAACATAACATTCATTAGATGGTCCGTCCGACACAAATGCGTCATGCTCATTATTGGAAATCTATTAACATCCATTATGATATAGATTGCAATGGAACTATGGAACATGGACAATGTGAGGAAAATATAAATATAGAGAAATTATAATTTTATGATTAAAATATTAAACAGCAAAAATGACGTTGCAAAAATTTTACATCGTTGCAAATAAGGTTGCAAAGTGGTAAAATTTTTGCAACGTCACTTTTGCTGTTTTGTTCGTTACTGTAATTGCCATTAGTTAACAGTCATTTAACTTCGCTCGACTCGGAAACGAGCTCCGCCAGGATTGCAATTTCATTAATTAGCTCTAAAATTATATCGAAATTGGACTACGGTAAAAAAAATTGCTCCAAAAGCCCTAAGTTAAAACGTAGCTAGTACTTAATGCTTATGTACCTAACTGTAAATGCTGTACCTATGTATGACAAAGTGTAACTTGACCTAATAGGACAACCATATTAATTACGACTGTAAGACGTCGTGATTGATTTTGATGAATAATTAATGTCGCCACAATAGTACATACATGCGTTGTTTGACATCAATTCTTTCTCTATTGCGAAGTTGTATTGTTACTACGACACGTCAGTCTGCATCGAGTTTCTTAAACTGATTGATTGGGTATTATTCTTTTGTCAATGTGTGAAATGTTCTGTCAGATGTAGCTCATGTAGCTGAGCAAGAGAATATTTAGCTTATTGAATGAAATTATACATAAAGTTGTCTATTGTTTACTGTCATCATTATCTCATCTGTGACTGCACTCAAATGGTCTCTAAAAATATCGTTAAAAGCTACTATAATCAGATTAACAATAACTATCTAAAGAATTGTCGAATCTTGTGAGAATTTTCACTCACTACAATTCATAAACCTGAAATTATATCCTCTTTCCAAAGTTATAATGTTGGAATCGAAATTACATTAATTAATAGGTGAGTTACCTATTACATACACTTAGGTATCTGTGTGATAAACTCGAAGGAGTTGAAAGTTAATTTAGTTCCAACAAAATTGCACACAATAATTGGGATGGCTCAAGATAGTCTGTGTGAGTTAGAAGCTCGGGGGAAGCGGAATAAAAACTGCAAAAAGTAAGAAAGAACGCAGGCAAAGGCATTTTTCATAACGCTGAGCATTCTAATGAAAACGTTTTCAACAACATTGCACATACAATAGCCTTCAGCTAGTCTATCTACACATTTTTAGTAATTAATTAGTCTCAAACAGCGTAGTTTCCGCGAATGTCGTATTATCTGTTTAACGAAGTAGAATGAACAATGTGGTAGCCTTCAGACATAGTGACGTCGATTGTTTCAGCAAATAAGTGCTGAAACAACCTTGTAGCAGCGCATGGCTACTTGGCTAGATGGAACTGATGGAAGGCTAAAAATAAGCAGAGGTCAGGGGTCAGTTAATGGTGTGGGAGTGACCTTTATTGTGAACGATATTGCTAACAAAATATTGATTTGTGCGGATACATTTCACATTGTCAGATAGCGCCTTGACCTTGCGAAAACGCTCTAAATTAATGTTGTGATGTTAATTAAAGCTATTAGTATTCATGGACATGGCGTGAGATATCATTACCATTTATTTTAATTTGTAAATAACTCTAGTCTAAGTAGCCATTACCACAGAGCCTCTCTTATCTTCTATGATATTTGACGCGTTAATCCCATTTCAAAACAGTTAATCTAATTATCTTCCAAATATTTAAGATAACGGATCACGCGCTTCATTAGAAGGAGCCTCAAAGGAGATTTTGTTCAGTTTCGTGAATAACCTTGAAACATTCCCTGCGTACAGCTTCGGCCTTCATAGACGGCTGGTTCGATACACGAACATAGGCACCGACTTTAGTCCACAGTAGATATCCTTTTCAAGGGCACTCCCTCGGGCGGTTTATTGGTACACCTATCGAACATAATTTTAACGTCCAACTTGAATGTTACTATACCGGCAACTCTTACTTTATGGTAGTAATTATTGGCTCTGCCTACAAAGAGCCAATATCCAATCTAAAGCCAGTTTGTTTACGTTCAGTTCGTGCTGCACTGCGGCTGGTAGCTAAGATGCGTATAAAGTGAAAATACTTTTATTGGAGTAAATATTTAGCTTCATTGCGCTCTATGGATGGATTTTGTGTAATTATTTAGGTGGTTATTTCGTATATCCGCTGACATCCGGGTCCGCGTGGTATGACATTTCCCGGATTATTGCGTTGCGGTGCGTGCTAACGACTTCTACTTACTTTATAATGCTAATGCAACATACAAGCTAATGAGGTGTTAAATTATAACAGAGTGAAAGTATATTATTGCGTGCATTACTTTTTGAATAACTATCACCACTTAACCCTATTACAGTTTTGATAGAGCTACCGTTACCGTCGATTCGATGTTATGTATGTATTCGGTTGATATTTATTGCCAAGCAAAATCTAAAGCCGGTTTATCGGAGAATGCTTGCCATAATGACACCTTGTGACAAAGACACACATACACCTGTTTTGGGTTCTCGAAGGTACGAGTGCACTGCCAGTAGGTAAACTGTTGCCTTTTAAATGATGTTTAAGAAATACGAAAGATTTATTGCTATAAGAAATTTCACCTATATATAAGTATTTAGCTAAATGTTTACTTTGTATGAGTCATATAAAGTTTTTAAACGATGGATGCTGAATAATGACTGCCTTTCGGCTACTCTACATTTATAGCTCTTGGGAAAAAGGTGCCCGGGGGCAACCTGTGAAAACGACGGTATGATAATTAATTACATTATCATTTTCAATCCATACTGATACTTTGCTGGGTTTCAGGGTATAAGGCCTTCTCCTTTGTGCCTTTGATCTGCGCCGTTCTTATACTGAAAATAATTTAACTAAAAAAAACCTTACCGATAATACGCAACAAGATTTAAATTAAATCCATTGACTTTACACTGGCGCCGATTCCCCTGTTCACAAACTAAACTAAATTTAAGTTCAGTGCATCTTTTTATTTCTATTT
The DNA here is from genome assembly GCA_911387795.2 of Apamea monoglypha. Classification (NCBI taxonomy): domain Eukaryota; kingdom Metazoa; phylum Arthropoda; class Insecta; order Lepidoptera; family Noctuidae; genus Apamea; species Apamea monoglypha. Next base: position 12,975,654 of record OU426918.1, read on the forward strand.
CATTAAGAAAAGTACAGAAGATAAATATCAGTTTAGTCATGTCAAATTAGTCAGTGCCTGACGTAAATTGATGTATTTTTAGCAGCCATGTTTTGAATCACGTCTAATTTGTCTATGGAGTATCTTAATTTGACAGGACTAAACTAATATTTATCTTCTGTCCTTTTCTTAATGAAATATAAAGAAAAAGATGCACTGAACTTAAATTTAGTTTAGTTTGTGAACAAGGGAATCTGCGCCATTGTCTGTCGAGCTACCCTGTAACAATCTCACTGAAAACCCAGGTGAAGTGAGCTGTCAATAGTGTCAATCCCTAGCATATGGAATGATAGCTCACTTAACCTAAGTTTTCACGGTGAGATTTTTTACAGAATCGACCGGCTGATTAATAAAAGTTGACTGTATGTTAATACATTGTAAATACAAAATTGCTAATGACTAGAAACTGAGACTAGAAAATTAAGCAATAAATTCACGGTCTCAACGATGTAAACTTGTCACGGCTTTCATTTACGTCTGGAAATCAAAGACGCACCTTCTAACCTGGCTAGATATTTAGACATACAAACTTAGTTACTACATTTAACTATGTAGCTTGTGGTAACTTGAGCTAGTTTCCTCATACACACTATTTGTTCCGTCGCAATAAGGAAGGCGAGATATAGTAATAAAAGCAAAATTACCGCACATGTCATTATGTTATCGAATTAAACTGCAATTATAATTACAAGACGATTTAATTTTTACTCGATATTTTGCTTGTTGACACAGATTACAAGTCCACATGTGCAATCGTGCAGAATATCTAGTCGTACCTTGTTAGGAAAAATATAAAAAATACTTTTGACCTTGGCAATTTTTTTGCGTTATGATATTCTCTTCACTTTGATATTAAACGTGGAGCTGATTCGATAACGGTTATCTATAAGTGGCTAACGTTCATCGTTGTTGCCTCACAGTTTCCTTCCACAATTTCGACAGAAAGTAATAATAAAAATAATTACTTACCGGAGTTGTGCAATTGAACGCTTCTGCACTATACAGGGTGGCCGGAACATTGACGTCCAAAAATAAAATTTAGGTCCCTCGTATCGTGGGGTATCCGAATCACCCCCATGTATGTTCCGCGACTTTTCATAGTTTTCGAGTTACGAATTTTTTTCTGATTTTTTGAGAATGATCGACCTGACCAATCTAAAAAATGGCTTTGTCGAGATTTTTTTTTTGCAACTGAATCTTCGTGAGTAGTACTTTTATGCATAAAATAATCAGCTTCGTAACTGTGATGAAAGTTATGAAAAAGTTGGTCTAAAGTGAAAAAATTACGTTCAGTAAATTATGGCTTAGCATTTTAACTTTAAATAAAAAATTTAAACAGGAAACTTCATGGTTCCTAAGTAGGCTTCAAGAATGCGCCAGACTCTCAGCTTTCATAATCATAAAAAAATTAGCACTTTAGACCAACTTTTTCATAACTTTCATCACAGTTACGAAGCTGATTATTTTATGCATAAAAGTACTACTCACGAAGATTCAGTTGCAAAAAAAAAATCTCGACAAAGCCATTTTTTAGATTGGTCAGGTCGATCATTCTCAAAAAATCAGAAAAAAATTCGTAACTCGAAAACTATGAAAAGTCGCGGAACATACATGGGGGTGATTCGGATACCCCACGATACGAGGGACCTAAATTTTATTTTTGGACGTCAATGTTCCGGCCACCCTGTATTATTCATTAAGAGAGGTACTGGTATAATTTATTGTTTTATGCGATGCAAATGACTCGAATCTGTTTTGTTTTATTTACACAATGTGCTAATTAGCAGCCATAGTTTACTAATGGATGTGTAAGTGATCGTCCATTAGGTAATAGGATTAGTAGGCTAGGATTACAGTTTGAACTGGCGAAATAATAAATACAGCTTAACTACTTAGATCCAAGCTAAGACATCCAATATTTTTGTCCTATTCGTTTTATTTTCGTTAGATAAACCCACTCGTCTTATAAATAAAATATAAAATGTATTTATCTACTAGTAATTTAATTACACCACGATCAATGTGCCATTATCAGGCAATCATTACACCGATAATCTTTCGCAGCAGATTTCTTAAATGTCACGTGATTTCATTATAATCTATGTATACATACTCGTAACTACATACATAAATACAAATAAGTAATATTAAAGTGTATAAAGTTGTAATGTCAAAATAACAGTTTTGAAAAAAAAAACTTTTTTTTTTTTTGTCTGTGATTGGTTGTTCCCACTTCCCGCTTATCTCCGAAACGGCTCGACCGGTTTTCTCTGGCGAATAGCCTGATGTTATAACATAGGACTTTTTGTCCCGGTAGCACGTTCTCCTGGGATAATTTCTGACACCCACGCGGGTGAAGCCGCGGACAGAAGCCAGTTTGAAATGTTTAAATTGTCGGTCATTGTTTCTCTAATGATATTTAGGTATTTATTATTTAAATGTTTTTTTTTTGTATCACCTTGCAATATGAACTTCCTACTCAATCGGCTAAATGATGCTTTGTCTGCGTAATCCTTGATAATCAGTGCGTTAATTATTATTATCATATAAAAATAGTCATCATTTCAATATTGTTTGCAGACTTGTTTGGGAAAAAACACATAAAATGTCTGAGTTTGTTATACTAAACAGCGGTCTATTCTGTAAAAATCTTACCGTGAAAACTTAGGTGAAGTGAGTTGTCAATATTATCAATTCCTAGCGTCGATCGCTAATAAAGAAATTCCTAGCATTAGCCGGGCTGACAGCTCACTTCACCTAAGCTTGATAACGTGATATTTTTAAGAATAGATCCGCTGGTGCTTGCGTCTTGATGTTGCTAGGGATTGACACTATCACAGAACAGTTAAAAGAGGTTCTTCTTTTATCTGTTCTGTGGACACCATTGACTCGCTTCACAATAAGTTTTTTTTTAAGAATAGTTCGACTGTTGTCATAATGTTGAGTTAATTGTTTTGAAACCGGAAATTAGTTTTGCAAACATTAACTAATTTTAATGTTTGCAAAACCCGTATTGTGCTACTGACGTTTTCAATCGTAGGTATTCTGCAATAACACGAACTCGTAAAAAAATATTACTTACACGACCAAACCATGCCAGAACATCAATATTTTTCATGAGTTGGCATCGATGTTATATAGGACAACTCTCTTTTCATGTACCTACCAATGAATCAATACGAGAATACATACATACATTATACTTGTGAAATACCACTGATATGGTAAATATCAGGATGGCTGTTTAAGAAATATTTTATCTAGCAGATTGTATTGAAATGGTCATCATTCTTTAAGGGATGATTTTTCAATCATCTGATAACTCAATTTGAAGAATAATTTTGAAATTTTGACAGTTAGTTCATACAAAAACTGTCGACGTCAATTTTATTCCTCGAATAAAAGTTATCTGGCGATGGAACAATCAGCCCTAATACAAACATATTATTGTCTAAGGGCTAATTTTTCCATCGCCAGATAACTTTTATTCGAGGAATAATTTTGAAATTTTGACAGTTATTTCATACAAAAACTGACAAACGTCAATTTTGTCGTCAAACAATAAAACACATAGTAGTAGATAATCGTCTTTATTATTATCTTTGGCGGGGTATTATACAATGAGTTGTGGGTAGGTATATAATCTTTATTTTGTATTTCATTATTTAAAGTGCGTATAAAATATGATTCAATAATCTCTTACTAATTAAGACGTAGATTGGCGGAGTTATTGGGGTTTTCACGATTTTTGCGATGGCGTAAAATATAGGTAGGAAGTTGATATGCACACACGGCGACACGTCAGGCTACATTTCCAGTTTTAGCTGACCTCGCATTGTATAGGTTTTGCGTACAATCAGAAGTCAGCTTATACTCGTTATGTATAGTTTGATGTGTATGCCCCGTGCGCACATTTCAATTCCCTAAACATTTCTAAATTTTGAACTTCTGCACAGAAAATTATTCTAGAACCAAATCTTAAATCTAAGTATTTTGACTAGCAATTAACTGTTAGGCGTGTATTTTCAGTTATATTCAATGTTACTTGAGAGAAAAACAGCTCCGATAAATATATCGGTCTTTGAAACACAAACATGCGCCCAATAACTCTACAAGTGTTCTATTTTGAACCGCCTCGTTAGAGAATGAAGGTATTTATTTGCTTTGTACCACAATGTAGTGCTGGTAACAAGGCGTGCCTTTCAGCTTTTAATCTGAATTGAATTAAAAACCTTGCAGAATTATAAAGCAGGCGAATATATATGAACGCATAAAGATAACTATACAGTTTCCGTTTGTCTAAAGTGCCTGAAATGAGGCCGTGGCATGAGATAACGAGCAGGAACGAGAGTTGAAACGTTTTAAAAAGTCGAGTTGGGATTGCGTTCTGCAGAAAAATTCATCATGTAATGCTCTGTTATTTCCCCGGGAAGGAAGTGACGCCTCGGCACTCGGAGTTCTTATTAACCTGAGTTCAGGGATCGCAATCATACCTCAGACGGATTCCCGACGTAAACCAGGTCACAACCATGAAACAATACTGCCATAGTACTTCAGATCTGCCCATAAAAAAAACAACACATGTATGGTAACGGCACGAGAATAACAATACAAAATTGCAAATACATATAAGTTTAGTATCAAGAAGGAGAGAATTGTGACATTGAGTTTTGTATAAAATACCTACAACAAAATACACATAGGGGTCAAATCAAATGCTTCATGATGAAGATGACTTTAGTTTTTTTTTTTGTTATAAACGTTAGACATTCATTTAAAATAACTTACTTTTGCAATACCGCAGGAAACTTGAATTCTAATTAATTGTTTTACAACACGAATCCTGTCAGAAGCTAATTAACGACTTTTCGGAATATGCATAATGGATTATCTCGCAACGTGTGATGGAATCAAAGACATTAAATTATCTTAAATCTCTTTGGATGGAATGTTTGCCAATCCCAAAGTTTGACTCCTTTGTGAGTGCGACCGGTTTCCCAACTAGAAATACTATTAAAAAAAAGTGTTATTCTTACTGACTACACAACGCATAAATTATAAAAGAACGACCTTTGAACTCTGTTAATATAGAGATACTCGTAAACACTGAGCTACGTGCATCCGTGTAATAATTATTAGGCAATGTAACATTACATGTGGACGCGCTGTGCTAATGTTTTTTAACAAATTGCGCTTATGGTTACATTCTTGAATTAGTATGCTTAGTATGTAATACTTGAATATGATGATATCATCAGTGATTCATGAGATTTGTATAGTGTACCCGGCACTGACTCTTGGCTTATTATCTCGTCGAAAAACACGTCTAATGATATTAAGAACTCCTAAAAATTAAAAAGAAACCTGCATAGACTATAATATGTAGGTGTAGAGACATAAAGTTTCTAAAAGGACACAAAGTGCCTACGCGTGATTCATGAGCTCTTTGTGCTGTTAGTTTTTAATAACTCGACCTTGTTATTGACGGGAGCACGTGGCGTCAACACAGGATAAGAATGATGACGTATTTGTAAACAGTGAACTTCGTTGTTGATCTAGTAGTCTAGTAATCAGGTGGGCGCAGCTTCAGGTTCTGAGTTAGATTTCCTGCACCTTATTTGCATAACACACTATCAATCACAATCTGAATAATTTTGAAGGGTATTATAGTGCTAATCCATTCCTTTATTGTTCCAATATTTTTTCTGCTTAGCAACGTAAATAACGCAATTGATGTTGTCAAAATGAAAGCCATTGCATTGTGTTACGCCATTACCCCGCAGCAGGTCGGGCAAGTACCTAATTGTGTTCGGTGTCTCCGCTTAGTGCTTGGTGTTTTACGGCTCATATTGAGTATGCTAGTCACACAACGAGCAAAGCCCCAAAGTAGTAAATTGGTAACCATTTTGTAATTGGAAAACGCCTGACAAAAACCCGGACATTAACAAAAAAGTACGGACATCTTAAATACTTTTTAATAGCTTTCTTTTTTTTTTTTCTTTCGAAATCATTTAACTTTATTTATTTAAAAAAAAACCCTTTTGTCGAAAAGTTCGGACAACTGATAAGGCCGGATGGAGTCTGAACGGGTCAAAAATGATGTTATGTTATGATGATGATCTATTAGTAGTTTTTTTTTTGGTTTTCATAAATGCTATTTGCAATCGGTTGTCGCACCATAAGCGAATTCGTTCCATGCCTACATGGCGTTGTGGTGGAGCAGCCAGAGCTGCGTCTCCCACTTATAGAAGGTGGTTTTTCTTCAGCCTTTTTACCTCCGTTGTCGGGTATAACAATTCAGTGACTAGTGGGTTTGGATGCAAGGTGAGCCTTGTGTTGTCTTTTGTACTGCTCGATTTCAGAGTTTACTGATGGCATTTGTAGATGGTCGTGGATTTTGTCGTTCCTAGCAAACCAAGGTGCATTTGCTATTATTCTTAGGATACCATTATGGACTCTTTGTGGTCAGAGTATGTTGGATTTGCTGGCAGCGTCCCACATTAGAATCGCGAAAAGAATATTGAATTGCGCACGCAATAAACAGTTTAAAAAGTTAGAAACGCTAAAAAATTGGGGGTGGTTCGAAAAATATGAGAAGATTTAGACTATTACTTTAGTTTTTCGATCACTGTTTTTATTTGAATCCAAACAATTTTTCACCGTTTTCTCAGATAAAAGTTGTCTTTCACAATGTTTTTAGGCATAAACTAGCGGTTTAACAGACGACATAACAGACGAAAGTCACATAATTCTCCAACAGCGCAACTACGCATTTTGACAGTTGACAGACGTTCCCTGTATTTTCCTTTATTAGTAAACAGTGTTTCGTTTATTTGCAGTGTTATCGGTGAGCGCGTTGAGCGCGGGCGGCGGCGTGGGCCCGGTCCCCACGCTGGTAACACAGTCTACGCTGGGTGCGGACGTGGACATGGTGCAGGAAGGCGATGGTGCGGTGGGGGAGGGACATGGCCTCATCGCGCCGCGCCGCTTGCCCAACCCCTGTCTGGAGAGCCCCCAACGAATGGACCTGCATAGGGAGCTGCTCTTCAATCAAAAGATGTAAGGTTTTTTAAAGATGTAAGGTTTTTTATTCGATCAGTTTTTCCTATTTTATGATACTCTTAGTGGCCTTCGTGCGATGCCTTCGCGAAATATCGAATATCACCAATATGGCAACCTAGTATGGCTAAAGCCAGAAGATCCTTACACACTACATTAGTCAACGCGATGTCTACGACACGGCTTTGTCGTAGATGTGGCGTCGAAGATGCGTAGCGGTGACGTAGCAGAGGCTCCTAGCGTCGCATATTCGTAGCGTAAACGTTGTCGTACCATTCGTAGCGGCATAGGATTCGTTTTGCAATTGCGTAGGTGTTGCGTAGACCCTGCGTCTTCGTTCCATAGTAGTCGCGTAGGTTCTGCATAGTGCCGATAATTAAGCGCTAGGTATAATAAGTACATTCAAATACATTATTCAAGATTCCATTTTGTTAAAATGGATTCCGTCGAGGAAATATTACTACTAGCTTAGTATGTAAAACAAAGTTTACTACGAACACAAGAGATTTAAAGAAAGAAATCGTTTCCACGAGGACGTCGACGCTGGGCATACGTTCGATCAACGCTATAGGCATTCATCGAACGTATGCGCAGCGCCGAAATAGCCGAAAATAGTAGCCTTGTTTATTTTATGTTTACTACGTAAGCGATTGGATTCGTTGGTCACTTCTCAAAAATGTCTTCATCGGATCTGACTCAGATGTTATTAGGAATTTGGTTCAAAGGAAGTGACGTGCGAGTAACAAATAAATATTATAAACCGGAGTATTTCATAATTTTAAGTGAGTCAAGAAACACCTTTTATGAAGCACTCTTTACATTAAGTCCAGAGCTTGCTATCACATCGGCTTTCTCCAACCTTTGTCCGTTATTATAATAGAGAACGCTCTCAAAAGCACTTTGTGGAAGCGACAAGTGTCTCTTCCGATAAGGATGCCACAGGCAAATGTTGGCCACGACCTTTTCTGTGTTTTTTACCTATTCTGGATAGGAACAACAAGAACCATTTTTTGTTAGTATTTATACAAGTACCTTCACCTTATCTAGTCTTTGACCATTGAAACCATGTTAATTTGTAATCTACAACATTTGACAACAAGGTAATTCAATTACCTCTATAGATATGTTATCAAGAATAGGAAAGACATTCCAATTGGTATGTATAGATGTGTAATTTTCTTATGAATAGAAGATAAGGTCTACGCCATCGTTTTTCAAGAACCTCATTCCACGTTCTTATTGATGACAATGCACAAGAACTGCGTTTAGATTTGAAGTCATAAAGTGACGGCTGGTGCGCGGAACGCGGCGAGTTTAGTTTTTGCTAAGTCTAAGTTTGGTTCGTCTCCAGCGCACAGGTGCACCGCATCCTGTCCCGAGTGCGCACCCGCTATAATTATTGAACATCTGTCGCCCGAACTGCGCCGATCGCATTGTAAAGAGACGCTCAAACCATCTTTGTGAAATCAACAAATGTGGAACGTCGAAGGCATTATATTGAACAGAATAGCTTCACAGATGTTAAGACCTGTTGATTCAGTCCATTTCCCCGTCAATGTGATTGTCGGAGCAGACTCGTCCTGTTATTTCCGTGCACGGCAGCGAGTGCCGCTCGACGGAAGGAAGCAATTCCTAGCTCGCTAACGGGAATTCTATGTGCACGTATCTATAAAGTACAATATATAAATGCATCAAACAGTTACTTACCAAGTTATCAGAAAATCTGTTTGATAAATTCAAATAAATAGTGTAAAATCAGGTACATGAAACGGTGATTGTTATCAAACGTAATTAGTTTCGCATAATACTAGTACCTATTGAAGAAATTCCACGGCGATATCGTTTAACAAACGCAATAAACATGACATTTGCCAACTGATATAGATCTGAATCAAGATGCAATTCTGAACGCCACTCCATTGCATTCCATTTACCTATTGGAGCATTAAGTATTTGTTCACAATAGAGTTCAAGATAAGATTTGATTTTGATATATGATTCGATTTAAAATTGGTCAAAGATTAGTTGGTCTCAATTTTTAATAAAATCTAACAGTAGTTTCCTCTTTCCTTTATGTTGTCAGCGAGAGTCGAGAGTGCTGAGAGGCAAATTATGCGGCAATATCCTATGACGGCGGCAGTAATTACTTGGGATTAAATCAAGCTGACGATATCCTGGCAACTCGGCAATCCGATATAAACTACTCGCGGCTCGTCTGGAAACTAATCCAAAATATTAATGCTCTAGTAGATAACTCGATGATCGCAAATGTGTTTACATTTCGCGCATAGTATTAATTAATGCATGTTGAAATATATTTTAAAATTTTATCTCCATTAGCAATCTTAGATCGAATACTGCTATAATTTTTATGAAAAAATTGTATTTATAAAATTGAATTGATTAATACGATCTAGATAAGAGAAGTGAACTAGAATCTAAGAGCAGACAAAAACAATACAGCCGATGTATTTCAACACAGATGTGCAGCAAAACAAATAAAACAATGCAGTAACTTGTGACGTCATAGGAACAAAATAGTCCACACATGCAGGTATTGTACGTGGGAAAGCCGCAAGGGAACTGTCTTAATAAACAACAGACGCTATTCAGTATTTTACATTGTCTATTATTTTACTATGTAACGTACCTAGTTGTAGAATTTCTGTTGAAATTGCATTCAAGGATATTTCAACATTTTCAACTTTGTTAATGTGCAATATAATTTGCATTAATTTTCGACATTTATATTTAGTTGGGATTTGATTTGATGAATAAATATGATTTTACATCATAATGCGTTGGAAATAATATTGCAGATTCAAATCCTCTCAGAATAGTTTGCAAACTACGTAGTGGGAACATTTCTCATGTATTTTATTTATATTTAAAAGTACGATTATTTTATGAGGAAAACCATTGTTGAATAATCCTTATCGTCTGTTCATATGTAGGTATTATATTGTAGATAGTGAAACGTTAAACCCAGCTATTGTTTGTAGTCGAATTCTTATCAATTTTTATACGTAACTTGATGATATTTCGCCCACCTACATTACCATATTTGGTCATGAATGCTTCAATTTTGTCATTCATGATAAGATTATACTATCATATACTTACGTTAAATTTATCTTATCCAACTACGCTACGCTGAATTCTTTGTCAGCCAGGCAACGACTGGGGCAAATGTTTATAATTTCCGGCTTTAACCTGCACTATATAAAATAAACTAGTTTGTTTTGGCTAATGGATTATTTTTTTCTGTTTCAGAGGTAAAAATGTCCTGAACCAAAAAAGTGAACTAGAAAAGGCCCTGTCGAAACACAAAGAGAAGCAAATAATGAACCAAGTAAAGGAACACAAGGAGACGCCAGGTAATATTACAGAAGAGCGCTTATATTACAGAAGAGCTTTCGAGTTCCTTTCACCATACAAACACATCCCTTTCCTAAAAAAAGTTTATTGTAGAGCGGCCTTGTCGTAAAAGTGTGCCGAAAGTATGACGATGCGCGAATTGGTTATTATGTCACAATCAGTTAGAATTCTGATACATGATAATATTTATTGATTAACAAGTATAACAGTAATCTCCGAAGTATTAACAGCGTTAAAACAAAAACAAGTTTTACGCCTATACGCGACTATAGTTTGCCCAGTTAATAACTATATTTCAAAGCTACTGGACCTTTGCGATAACAGTGCTATCAGAAACATCCGGCGAATGTTTGCTAATTAATAACCAATATTTGAATATGTATAGTTCGCGATCATTAGGCGGATTAGTGATCGCAGTCGAGATATTAACATACAAGGAGGCTTACGTTGTAAAAGTTTGATGTACCCATTATGTAAGCAACGGTGTCAGTCGGTCAGGATACAAAAGCGCGTAGTTTTACTTATTACATCAGAGTCGCATTATCACGTATTTGATATAAACATTAGGTAACTAAATCATTAAACTTGTCAACAAGCACGTGCTGTATCCGGTGCGGTGGCCTATGGTTACGTAGCTTGATCGTTTAAATCAAATCTTACTACCGGCCTTAAGATTGCATATTATTGGCCATAACGCGGTGTGGGACATTGAAGATCATAAAATATAACGTGCGTCATTGGCTGAGCCTACTTTTACTCTCAAAAATATTCGTCGACGATTAAATCGGAATTCCTCAAAACTCGTATGGCGTTTTTTGCTCACATATTTGGACGCGGGCTCTTTATCCGGTGCAGTTCGATATGAGGCGCAGGTGCACTCAGCGGCCGTTCACCCCGAAGGCCAATAATTGTGGACACATTCCTTGTAAGCACACAATGTAAATGAATTCCAACTCAATAGCATCGGGTTTGTGCATACTTGTGTGTATTTATAACAATTTTCTCTAATTGGTTCTGTGCGGATGTCGATGACCAAGGTTGGATGAAAGTGAAACTGCATCTGTTTATTTCCCGTCCGTCCGAACTCCGATTGGTCGATTGGTCGGACGTGGGAGAAATTACTGCAATAGATAAAAGCTGACAACGTTTGCGGTGATTTCCTTATAGACTCATTGAGTATCGTTTGTGATGCATTTAATTAAATGTGTCATTAAGTGTGTGTGTCCAGCAAACTCGGAAATTGCTGTAGCGTAATAACCGCAGAGTACGGTTAGCTCACTCGGGCAGCTTTTGTTTTGTACACTGTACACTACACATACTCACACGCCATTAAATAATCCAGTTATAAAGAACATCAGTTTCACTGATCTGAGGGATAAGACGCGGATGACAGAACGGTGGACTTTCTGGTTTACAAGAGTTGGTAATGATTTTAGAAATCAGTTTGAGTTAGAGAGCATCAACGTTTAATTTTCCTGTTACGTAGTGCTGGCGGCCTTTGCCTAGGTATTAGAGCTGTATCTACCTGTTCGCAAAGACCGGTTCACCTTAACTTGCGCTTTCAATAAAATTGATGACAACATTTTTTCCCATATAATACATTATACCTACATAATCAACATAGAGCTAGGTCGAATTTTTACCGACTAAAACCAGACGATGCTCGTCCTCAGCAAATGCGGAGTGGGTCCGGGATGTTCAGTGTAACGACCACTACTGTGCTGCGCACTGATGGCTAAAAGGCAAATGCAGCTATAAAGTTTTCAGCGGGATTGTCCGAAAGGGTTACCGCTACCCCGGAACATAAAGGGCGAAGGAAGGAACATGGGTGGGTTTTAGTCAGTAAGAGTCTGACACTCCCTTCCGCTCCACCCAGAGCGGGAGGGGTCATTTGATGATTTCCCACCAGAAAAAAAAAAGCTATAAAGTTTTGCACGCTTTAATAAACTACCGTTTTAGAGAAAAAATGTCTATTCTGTCTGTAGAGCGGGTAGTCGCCCGTGCCAAGAAGAACATGCATGAAACTCCGTGGTTACTTATCACGATGCTTAGGTACTCTTCTAAGTTCTAAACCTCATCTTTGGAGAAAGAGAAACAACTAACAGATCCTTGTTATCATTCCAGAACTCGAGCGTGCGATAGCAGAGCGAGCTCGTCGTCTGGAACAAGCGGAGCAAGTGCCGGAGGAACCCGAGACTGGCGCCAACCCCACGCTGCAACAGATCCGCGCGCGCTTGCGACATGCCGCGCCCGCGCCCGCCGCCTCCGCGCACTGAACGTAACCCCATCCTCTACCAAACGTACCTTTACCACGATCAAAATTAGAACACGATTGATGTTAACGCCATATTGTGACGTTTGAACTGTCAAACTAATGTCACTTGCGTCACATGTACAGTCAGGGAAATGTACAGTTTAGCAGATTTATACACTGCATCATTTTGTCGTGTTATAGTAATTTCTAACAACTAATAAATAATTACAGTTGTTATTTGAATATACGGACAATTTTAGTTGAAAGTCAGTTAGCTAAACAATCCATTTCCCGTAATGTACATATGAAGTTAGTGTGTCCTCGTTTGAGATCACTCCTATTCTTATTTTGATCGCATAGTATACCCCGCATCACCTCACCTGTCAAATTCATACATGAATATCCCGAATCCCTTTTTGTTGATCCGCTCCTCTACAAACCTCATAGTTTTACTGATGTGACATCGGCAAACAACCCAACCTCTAAGATTGGCTAGTTTTGTGCAAGAGCTGTTAATGCGTTGATATTCAGTAAACCTCCTTGGTACTCGAACCAGCAATAAAAGAAAAAAAAAAACAAAATTATTGTTAGATCAAGTAGTCGCACATCATGAATGTTGTCTGTGATTAGCGCCATCTTTGTGTATTAGTACGTAACTCTTACTAACATAGTCACACTAGTTCAGGGTGATGGAAACATTGAGGAACTTGGTCTGGGGCCTAGGTGGAACTATATTGAAGTGAAACATTTCAAGGGTTAGATATATAAAATACGGGATTGAGGAATCGGAAGTGCACTGTAATTATAAGCATTGAGCGAGTGTTGCTGACGTTGTGAGTGATACGCTTTGATTGCCAAAGCTTGATTGATTATAATAATCGGTTATTTTATGAATTAAGTCGACCAGCTATGCTTTAATCTTTTTTTCAACGAAAAAGGTCACTTAAAGTGTCACAAAATTATGAACGGTAGCGAATTATTTGTTATTTACTATTATTAACATTATAACGAGTGTTAGTTGTACTGATACTAACCTCATGGTATTGATTCAAACATTATTATTTTTATTTATGCACACAATTATTTAATTTTACTAATACGTAATATATCGAACAACTATATGACTGAGGAATCGACTGCGTGTGTTGTAAGAATAAATAGGGGTAATGTCGACTTCAAACAAGAGATTACAAATATTTTTCTAAACTTTTTGACGTCACAAATCTTAACATTCGTAGCGTTCATTCGTAAGCATTTACTGTTCTTGTTGTACTCTATAAACTTATCTTTCGCTATAATATGATTTAGAGATAACTGTCAAAGTAATAATTGTAATAACTATTTTATGACTTTAAATATTATAGAGAGTAGATAGATGTTTGCAATTTACAGATGTATGAATTAGAAATATTAAAATATATTACATATTTTATTGTCAGAGTAGAAATCTTATGAAACGTAGAGTGGATCCTAAATAGATATTACCAATACCCACATAATATTAAAGTTAAAAAGTATATTCAGATACATTACAAGCCTAATCATAAATAATTGTGAATTTAACAAATAGCTTTATGGGCACATAATATTATATAAAATGTCTAATTTTCTACAGACCCTTGCACCTCATCGGCCTTTCTTACTAATGACTCCAATTAATAGTTGACCAGTGTATTAGAATTTGAAGTGTTCATGAAAGTGATAGAAAAGTATTTTTATATATTTGAGATGCCTGGAGGTGACTGCAGGTTTTCAAAGTTTAATCGATATTCGTAGTAACCCCGAAGATACATTTAAATAATCACTACACCTAGTAGATGTTAAACAATTACAATAATAATGGCTCCGATTCCCTTGTTCACAAATCGAACTAAATTTAAGTTCAGTGCTTCTTTTTGTTTCTATTTCATTAACAAAAGGACAGAAGATAAATATTAGTTTAGTCCTGTCAAATTAAGATACTCCTTAAACAAGTTTAGACGTTATTAAAAAATTGGCTTCTAAAAATACGTCAATTTACGTCAGGCGCTGACTAATTTGACAGGACTAAACTAATACATATTTATCTTCTGTCCTTTTCTTAGTGAAATAGAAAGAAAAAGATGCACTGAACTTAAATTTAGTTTAGTTTGTGAACAAGGGACTCGGCGCCACTGAGTAACATTTACTTCGTATTTAAGATAGAGTTATTTAAAATGCCTAGAAGTTATAGTGATTCAGTCGCCATTTGCCGAATGATTTGATGCTTGCTATTTATACATTTCGATGAATCTCTGAGTAATGTTCGACCGGTCGTTATGTTTATTGCAATTATCTTATATATCCACCAGACATTCTATAATTTTCGCTATACAAGGTCAAATTAAATTACCTAGCAAAACTCTGCAGAGGTGATGAGTATCGATATCTAAATATCATAAAATTCAAATAAACTGTGTTATTTTTAGGGGTCAACGACCGCTGGTAGTGTTACTTGAAGTATGCGTTGAGAAAATATGTTTTATCGTGTTTAGATATCGATAATAATCACGTCTGTGAAGCTTACACCAAAAAAATTTTTGTGTTAAACTGTTATGTCAAGTGAATACACTAACTGCAGTCGATGAACCCACAAAAAATAATCATCGGATTAATTTCTTCTTTGTTTTATCGCGTTTAGATATTGATACCCATCACGTCTGCGGAGTTTCGCTTGCTAATTTAATTTGACATTGTATAAACTTCATTTAACATAATATACTTATTATGTTCTCTAGTGTGCCTATTTATATAAACTTGTTATTTACTTTCAGAGTATTAATTATTTATCGTTATAAGTTAGATTGTAGTAGGATGACGATTCTCACAAAGATACCAAAATTACAAAAAATAAAAAAAAACATGTAGTTAACTATCATTCCACTTGTTAATCTTTCACTTGCTATGATTTTCTTTGTCAAAATGTTTTCCTTTTCCATTAAGATTATTGTTAAGTTATTGTAACTTAGTACAAAGTGGCTCCTTCATGAATGAAGGCTAGTTATAGGCTTCGGAAGCTGCATCGTGGCCATCTAAAGTGCGACATTATTGACGAAAGTAGTGATTAAGTTAACTTACTCTTTGTATTGATAGTATGACATGGAACTTGTATGAAAATGATTTGCATAGTCAAATAAAAATGTTTTAGAATATTTTTTTTGTTTTTAATTAAACCCAAAAAACAACCGTTTTCCTTTGCGAGAACAACTTGTGTGTGGCTCCCACGTCTGGAACCTTTGGGAACTCTTGGAACGTAATTCCCAAACCAAGATTACTTACCTAATAGCAATACACTCGTAGGCGGAATTGCATAATTCATCAAGATTAGCAAGTGCCTTTTTATTTTATCGCAGATGGGGGTTTTCATATTCGTATGAGGAACAGGATGTAAAGTTCACTCATCCTTCATAAAAAAAGCGAGAATCACGGGTGTTGTGTCAAGTGGGCTACTGCCCGACAATTGAGGTCGGGACTTTATGCAGGATTTTGCATAACGTCACTGTGATGCGTTATTCGCTTGTGGCGTTGTAGGTGCCGCTACAGCGTGTACCTAGTTGTTTGTTCTTTGGCAGGATAAAGGCGGAATTCAGCTCTAGTACAAGAAAGAAAGAAAAATTGTTTATTTACGAAGTTATGCGCGCTTTAGCTACCCTTCATCCTGTTAAGTTCTTCCGGCTTGAACTATTGAAATTTAGGCGTGCTACACACTTGTTCGGGTGATTGATTCGGCACGATTCTTCACAGCTGGACGGTAAAATATATATACGATTAAATATATTACATAAATGTTTTACCAAGGGGTGTTGTACTACCCAGTAACTGGATTGTGGAGGTCAGATAGGCAATCGCTCCGTGTTTAATACTGGTATTTTTGCTGCATCCGGTTAAACTGGAAGTCGACTCCAACATAGTTGGGAAAAGGCTAGACAGATGATGATGATATTACACAAATGTGTAATACTTTGCATGGAAGTACAGCAACTATCTACATGAAAAATAAATCACACATTCGCAGTGAAAAAGTGACAAATCCATATCGATTAGATATCAATTAGGTACGACTTCCCGTTGTAATGAAATGAGGCGCCAATAGCGTGCACAGTTATTTTGACATTAGTTAATTGCGCTATCGAACATAGCCAAACCAACATAATTTACGTCATTATGTAGTAAATGCCCATAAGAAGCGGCCACATGGGCAGTCAAATTGTATTCGGTAAGTAGAATGAGTCCATTTCATGAGGACCGATGGCCGGTGGAGCAGACGAGTCCTGGAGTTGAGAACGCGTAGATATTGGCAAGCGTAGCGTGGGACGCCCCCCAGCGAAATAGACCGACCACCCTAAGAAGGCATAGGACAGGGTGGTGGAGGCTTTCCTTCACCGTTTTGAGAGCAGTGGTTATGGAATAGTTTATACAAGGTAAAGCGCCTGACTGGGTTAGAACCTACGACTTGCAACTCGTGAGTCGTGGCCGTTACCACTGGCCCACGACTGGTCTTATATAACGGGCACGAGCACTCTATAAAATAACAAATAACTTATGATCTACGACTTTCCGAAATTAGTTTAAACGTTTATCATTTAGTAGAACTGATATATAAGGACCTACTTAGATGCTATAGCAAGAACTAGGTTTGGGGCCACTGTCATTTGTTTAACGAATATACGCTCACTTCGTTTGTTCACAGTTAACAGTTTCGAAAACTTGAGGAGAAAATTCAACTAGTCCATAGAAATCGAAGGCATGTGACACATTAAGAATATCAATACCATGAGGGCTCTACCTACCTACATTTATTGACCATTGTCGTGAGTTCTTGAATTATGCGTTCATTATAGGTACGGACGCCAGCACATCAAGTTACTACAATCTGTCAAATTTCTTTAATAGATTTTCAATTTTATCGCTAAAGCATTAAGGTTCAAGGTTGATTGGGAAAATTTGACAGTTTTGGGTAGCTTGATCTGCTGGCGTCTGTACATAGATATGACCACGATGGTGTATTCAATGTATGTTACGCACTACACTGCTCCGTGTATTTCTGTTTTTGGGCCTAGTTGTATAAACGTAATTTATAGGCTTAGGGTGGATTCTCGGACATGCGTTTCCGCGTATCCCCCTTAGGGTGGATTTTTTGGTGTGAATAAACGGAATAACCGCATAATAATTATCTGGATTTAGTATATTTTAGTCCATTTATGTTGGTCTCAATCTACTTTGATTTATCAGAATTACAATTAAATGTACATGAAAAACAATTTATACCTAATTGATTAATAAAAATAATAATGTTATATACTAATTTAACTAAAACAATTAAGAAACTAAACTATGGCGTCGACAAACAGAAATTAGGTACCTACTACATCAATAGGCTTTTTTTTTTTTTTTTTTTGGGATGGGAAATCATCAAATGACTCCTCCCGCTCTGGGTGGAGCGGAAGGGAGTGTCAGACTCTTACTGACTAAAACCCACCCATGTTCCTTCCTTCGCCCTTTATGTTCCGGGGCAGCGGTAACCCTTTCGGACAATCCCGCTGCCCCGGCAGGCTTCGGCCCTGAGGGGCCCCTCGTTATGCTGACATCTCTTTGAGGCGCGCGTGGAACACTTACGCGCCGTCCGGCACGGGCCTGGTCCTGATCGGGCGGTGAGCTACCCATTGCTCTCCGCCCGCAGGCCCGCGCCTACGGTGGCCGGTAGTCGTCTCTCGACTCCCGACGCCCGGGGCGTCTCCCGCGGCGGCTTGGACGGGAGGCTCTCTCCCTCATCCGTCCCGCCACCTCCTTCGCTAGCATGACTGCTTCGCAGAAGGAGGCGACTGCCTCCCACTCCCTCTCGCTCCGGACCATGGCTTGCACCAGGTCCGGGCGCGAGAGGCCGCCGCCGCTGCCGATCGCCTCCACGAGGACACGGCGGTGCTCCGCCCAAGCGGGGCAGACCTCCACCGTGTGCTCCACCGTGTCCTCTGGGCGATCCTGGCAATGGTGACACCCGGGCGTTTCCTCCCGCCTGATCATGTGCAGGAACCTCCCGAAACTTCCGTGTCCGGTGAGGACCTGCGTCAGGCGGTAGGTGAGGGCGCCGTGGCGCCTCTCTAGCCACTCCTCAAAGAGGGGTCTTATCGCCGCTATCGCGGCGTGCCCTACATCAATAGGCTGGCCTATTGATCTAGGAAGTAAGCACACAGTAGGTACCTACCCCTGTATGTTTTCCACCATCACCGTGCTGTTGCTCATCGTCCCTTCCACGGAAACATACTGAAATTATTTTCATCGGTAAATCCTGTTGATTGTGCGATAACATGATTTATGGTACCGATAATGTGTATGCAGCTTTAAAAAATGTTGTTACCTACTATGACGGAAGACGACTTTTCAAATGACACGAGCAGCCAATTACCTGCGTTGCATTAATATCATCAGCTACCTATTAGCTATTATTGAATGCATCGAACGTATTATTAGCGAATAATTAGTCGGGGAAATTCGTAGAGTTGTTGAAGCGTAAAACGCTTTCGTTTTCTTAGGACACGGGAGACACGTCCACTGGCGGTCAGCGAGGAGATTCCAGCCCGTGGCTAGCGGCTTCATGAGCGTGCCGTAACGCGCCCTCGTTCAGTCGACAATCGAACTCCTTTCGTGTCTCACGTTCACGTACAATGTAAATAGTGCGCAGCACGTCGTTACCCGTAACAGTGATTAAACCAATATGTTTACCAAGAAACTTTATTTTACGTTAATAGCATTATTAGTTATTAGTAATGTTGTCTGCGGAAAGAAAACTAAAAAAAATAAACGGCCTAAGGATCAAGATGAGACAACCACCATACAACCAAATGTGGTCGCTTATTCAACTTTCGGATTTAACGATGTTGGTTCCTTTGATGGGTTCGTACCGACCTCACCGGATTATGCCACCTTCCTGAGTGGTGCCAATCAGAATCATGAATCGACAACAAGATTATACGCTCCAGCGTTTCCCAGTTCCTTGGATTCATCAGGATTTGGTGGGAATTATGGTACTCAGACGTTTGACGGTCACTCCTTCGGCGGAAACGAAGACAACATGGGGCAATCCGGTATGTTACAGTATTCATCTGGTTCAATGAACTTTTATAACAATCCCAATTTTGGTACAATTGGTGAACAGAATAAAAACATTGATTCTGAAGACACAAATGGGCAAAATCCAGAGGACTCTGATGCACCAGTGTACGGCACTAAAATAAATTCAAGACATAAGTACAGGGCCATGAATCCTTTCAACCATACTGAATTAAATGTGTTTAATAATGGTTATTCAAATTTGGTGGATGAGAAGTATTTAAATTTCCCTGATGAAGAGTCAACTCATGAAAATAAACCTACATACAGTGAGTCCAGTGGTAATTATCAAAATACCAACAATAATGTTCAAAACTATGATCAAACTGAAAATGAGGACTTTGGCAAACCAGCTTCTTCTAGTATACATAATAACATTCTAAAGTTTCCAAGAGTAGTGGACTTTACAAATTTAAAACCATACTATCAGACGGAATTAGATACCAGTAAGTTTTTCTCAGGAAACAATCAACAACTAAGTCCACAAAATTCCATGAAAAACAACCAAATGGAAAATGCTTTTTCTAACACCTTTAATTTTAATAACAACAATAAGTTTATGGATTCCTCAAAATTAGCAGATCATTACAATATGAAAAACAATGAAGAATCTACTGATAAGTCTGTTACTAAGTCCAATTCATTTTTTGATCACGATATAACTTACAACCATGTTAACACACGCCATAAAAATAATGCAAATACTAACAAACAATCTGAACAAAAAAAGAAAATCAAGCATAAGCCATCATGGTCGTCTGGAAATTACAGTAATGATTTTACAAATTGGAAGGATTCCTCTATAAAAGGCTACGGCTATTCCACAAATTATAGTAATATGAATTTCAAATATGATGTCAGTGAACCAAAGAAACCTTTTAATCCTGATGAAATAGTACCAGCAAGTAGCAATTTAGTAGATTTGACAAATTATCAATATCCTGAATCGGATTATTCGAATTTCAAGAAATTGCCTGAATTTAATGAAGATGACGATTACAGTAGCGTTTCATTCAAAGATAAAACTAAAGCAAGTGAATATTTGAACCAATTCAAGAATTCCTTCAGCACTGTCCCTACTACGTCTACGACATCGTATTGGGGGACAAATTTCAAAGCTACAGATTATTCCTCCTTTAGAGACCATCCAAAAAAGACCCATTACGACGAAATTAACAGCGATACCGTGGTTAATATTCCAAAAAGACCCCATAAATTAAGCTACCCAAAAGCTACAGAAAGCAAATTGTCTGATTGGCCGCACACGCATCACAGCAGACCTCACAAACTGAACAAACCAACGAACGATTGGACCAAAGATTTGTTCGACACAAGATACAAATCTGAAGAGGATTTACTGGGCCTTAGAACCCACGATACGTCGCACCCAACATACTTACCAACATTCAAGCCCAGTAATAATGTATTTGACAATGATAATGAATTCAAAAACCTAGTTGAAAAATGGAAACAGTCTTACTTGAAGACGAAATACAAAGATGTGTCAGTCCGAGATTATGAAAGTTACGGGTCCGAAATGAAACCAATGCATGTGCCGATACCGAAACCATACCCGGTAAGTGATACATTTTTTTATGGTTCTAAAAATTGATGTATGCATGTTAACAATGTGTGTTTAGCTATTTATGTGTATAACAGAGCAAAAACCTATGATATGATGGAATGCGGATCGGAAAAGCAGACAACTCACGTCGCGCACTAATTTCCTCGGCCAGTAAAATGATGCGCGCTCATGCGCCCAGGAGAAATCATGTAATATAACACTTGATCGGGATTATAAACCATACATATGATAGAAGTAGGGCTTTGTGCACAGGTTGAAATATGCACTTGGAAAGTGACGCAAAAAGAAATCAAAATATGGAAATTGTGTAAGTGCTCCTAGATCGATGGTTTAACGAGTAGTTGGGCGTCGATAATGAGCTCGACGACCTCCCTGGAGTCACGCTACATTAGCTGCTATTGTAAGTAGTGAAAGCAATAACTGGTCAGCTTATCTTCTGTTCACTAAAGGTAGCCCTATGCGAAGTTTAATTTAAATCGGAAATAGCTCACGGGAAAACTGTAGGAGACTTTTCTTATAAATGGAACCAGACCAAAATAGACAGAGTGGATTTTTTTCGATGAAAACATTGAATATGGCTATAGATAATCATACAAAGTTAGAAATACAGATATAAACATCAAATATTCCAAGGCGATGTGCTAACGTGTAAGCGATCGTAACGAAGCACACATGAAAGTCAAAACATTAGCTGTTAATCTGCGTACACGCTGCGCTGCACTTGGTAATGAAAAGGCAAGCAAGCGCGCATTACATTACTACCGAGGGTTTCGTAGGTACCTATGTACGGACGCCAGCACATCAAGTTACTACAATCTGTCAAGTTTCTTTAATAGATTTTCAACTTTATCGCTGAAGCTTTAAGGTTCAAAGTTGATTGGGAAAATTTGACAGTTTCGGGTAGCTTGACCTGCTGGCGTCTGTACTAGGAAAACTGTAAAGAAAAACTACTAGGTGCTTAGGAGCTAAAAATGCATAGGTACTAACAGTAAACACTGTTTTTACTGTCAGTAAACTTGTTTAGATATTGTTGAGGACTGACTAATTTTAGATCTAGGTATGTATTTGTTGATCCACCATCCCCAACTTATGTAACCCTAATGAAACTGTATACACCATAGCATGTGGTCGTTCACCCATCGTACTTTACCTTGTAAATGTTGCATGGCATGCATTATGCGTAGTACTAACAATTTCACTTTTTACCATTCCTTCGATTTCGGTGCAAGTAGAGCAGTAACAGATAGTTTGTATGCATTGTTAGAAGGACAGAAGAAAGTGGTAGCGTTCGTGATAAATAAAATATATGCTTTTACATTTACTGGGCAATAAGTAAAAGCATAATAAATCTAAAGAATCACTTATTAGATTGGTGAATTGATAACATTGTTTTGTAGACAGGGACTAGGAAAATATTTTTAATTGGAAATAATTTAACTGTTCGCGTGTTGTTTTACTTTCTACTTGATCACCAAATGTCTTGTAAGCATTTAATCATTGACTTTGCAACAAGTAAAATAGACTACGCCTCGAAATTTAATTCATAAATTAATAATGTTACCTCATGTCCTAATCGAAGATCATTATTGTTCGTTTGGCTTATTGACAATATCAGGATTCGGATTTTCTATCTGATGATGAACTTATTATCCATTAGAATCTAGATGTTAAATAATAATAAAGTACTTATAATAGTAATAAGCGGGTTGTGTAGACCGAACATGAACTTGCAGATAGAAGTCCCTCACCCGGTAATCGTTCCGGTGCCGCGTCCGTTCCCGGTGCGGGTGCCGGTATCTAGGCCGGTCGCGGTGCCCGTGCTGCGCGAGATCACCGTGCCGGTCATCAAGCCGGTGCCCTACCCCGTCTACAAAAAGGTTCCCTACCCGGTAGAGAAGCTAGTCCCTGTGCCTGTTGAAAAGGAGGTTAGTGTCCTCGATGTTACAGGGCAGTGATGTGCACGTATCTAAGTGTACGTGTCAATGAAACAGCGCTATAGTTTACGCAACGGTACCGCAACGATTTCGTGGCCGACAACGTTTACTTAGCATTTAGATGCAGAACTGACTACGTGGATCTGATGGTGGAAGTACATTCTTCAGTTGTTTATTAGGCGGGGTGCCTCAAAGTACTTACTTGTGTTAACTTTGCATGTTTTGCATCCATCGATCTAAAGATCTTTCACGGAAATCTATGAAAATTATTCCTTTACACGGTTAATGATTTTAATTTTCCCCACATTCAACTTGTTGCATGAAGACTGTATAATTATTTCCTTCGTAATAGTAGCGTAGAGCATGCAAATTACATGGCATTAGAGAAGCAAATTGAAATGTTTAGCACCTTGAACTGGAGTGCGTATTACTGTAAAACCATTGTTTTTGTGTCTAGAATGTATGTTATTGTAATGTGTGGTGCAGGTGACAGTACCAGTGGAGAAGCCCTATCCAGTGCACATTCCCTACGTAAGGCCAGTGTTCCACCACACGAAGCCAGTGCATGAGGACCCAGAGAACATTGAAGAGGATGACTATATGCGCCGGCCCGAAATAAAGAAACCTTCCCAGTACAAGAAGAGACCCTACGGGTAATTTGATCTTCTTCTACAACAACAAATTTTAATGGTTAACTGCTTTTTTATCTGTAGTAAACAAGAATGCTGAAGAATTCTGCATTCTGCGACTTGGGCTGGTAAATTACGTTCTAGGATTTTCACGCAATGTTCTTGGTTGCCTGAGCCCCATTCGTGTGTTATACATATATACCAAAGTTATATATACCCTATATACAACTTTTGGAAATCCTGGATTTTGTGCGTGTGTTTAACGGATTGGGGCGGCAATTTCTACAATACCAACATACCTTTTGCGGCAATCAACAATCGTTAGTCAAAAAATGTTGTATAAATTAACACGCGTAAAGATTAAATCATGTTTTACATAATTATGCAAACTTGTGAGCAGTTACGCGTGTCGGTAACACACGAAAGATACGACTAAAGTTCATAGACTTCTTTAGTACCGTAATTCTTTTTAGAGGGCTTGTGGCCAATTAAAAACATCCGCGCGGGTCGGTGGATCAGGTTCAGCTACGCTTGCACATATCCCTCTACCTCGGAAAGCAGTAAGCCGTTGGTCCCGGCTGTCATTCGTGAATCTTTGACAATCGTTTCGGGTCTTCAGAAACGCGAAAGTCTGACAACCAGTCTTATCACGAGTATCGTATTACGCTCCTTAAAAAATACTGGTATTCGGCTGCATCCGGTTAGACTGGAAGCCGACCCCAACACAGTTTCGAAAAGGCTAGGCAGATGATGACCCGTCATTTTCAAAGGAACACGCACACGATTCTTTATTTCTTACGTGGCTGTCGTGTTTTTTTGTACAGAGTTCGGTAACAGTATCTAATACAGGGTGGGCAACTTGGAGGTATACAACTTTATGCCGCCATTTTGTTTTGGCGGCAAATATGACAGTTGTTCCATGAAAATTATTTTGTGTAGATAGGTACGGCAAATTTGCTATGGAGCGTTTTACGATCGAACAAAGTGTTTTAATTATTAAAACATTTTACCCAACCCAATCATGTATTGCGGAAACTCGAAGAAAATTGCGGCCAATTTTTGGTAAAAATCACTTACCTTCGCGGCTAACAATAACTCGTTTAGTGTTTAGAGCAGCATGGCATTGTAACAGATAAAGCAGTTTGTTTTCTTACATCAAGTGAAATCATCAATCATCAGTTGGGCTTAGGAAACATGTAGTTCCAACAAGATGGGGCACATGTCATACGGCACGCACGAGCCACAATCGAGACTTTGAAAAGAATGTTTTCGGGTCGATTAATTCTGAGAAACGGTGACATTGATTGGCCCCCAAGATCCCCGGATTTAACAGCTCCTGCCTTTTTTTGTGGGGCTATCTAACGGGACATGTCTATGCTAACAGGCCAATGAACCTTCAAGAATTAAAACAAAATATCTCAGACACAGTCACTGAAACAACGCAGGAAATGTGTGAAAATGTCATGAAAAACGCAGTGAAAAGGGTTCACATCTGCCATGCTGCTAGAGGTGGAAATTTGTCTGAGATTATTTTCCATACTGAATTGCCGGCCCTAAATACTATATTTAAATAAAAATTCTTAATAATTTTCATATTTCATAGGATAAATTAAAAAAAATAAAGTGTATACCTCTTATTTGCCCACCCTGAAGATAGACCAACGGTAAATCGAGAAAAGCTATTTAATAATCCATGCAAAGATCGAAATTACAATACGAATGTCAATTCAATTGAGACTATTTTTGGTTCCCTATAGAAACCTAATACTGACCATTTTCATAAACATATTTCGCCACAATGAGAGACGGTGGTGTCGCGACACCACCGTCTCTTATTCTCTCTCAATTACTATTTAAATCGGAAACCTTAAATGTTTTGTGTTGCAGTACCCGGAACAGATCCCGAAGGCCTTCTCGCGCAAGTTACCAGGACCGCAACAGGAGGCGGTGGCCCGACCGCCGCCGACCTTCGCCCCACAACACTGAGTACAGACATCACTCCAGACCCACGGAGTTCCATTCTCCGCCACAGAGGCATCGCGACTACGAGCGCGAGGAAGACGAAGAACACAGTGATTATGCCCTTTACTGCAGGAGAACAGGAAATTGCTGATCATCAAAACCCTCCCTAACATAGTGATGAAAGACTGCTTTAACCCCAAATTATTTAAATTAAGACCTAACCATTGCATTTGTAGATCGTTTCTTATATTTTGCGTTTTATGTTCCATATTTTAGGGAACTTATAAAATGTCAAAGTATTTATTTTGAGCATATGAATACTTGTTGATCAGTTAACTCTGTGTTAGATATTCGTAGAGTATTTTTTTTGATTGGTGTTGAAAGCCACTGTGCCAAATAATCTTTATTGTTCTGTACCTTTTTGTATTTTTATATATTTGTACTTAGTTTAAGTTCATTGTTAGCTCGCCTCGTCGTCGTGTATAGTAGTTGTAATTATTTATCGATTAGCCAGTAAATTGATTTTGAAACAACTGTAGTTTTTTTAGGTGCGTTGACAATTACACAAATACCGACTTCTCTACGAAAAATATGGTTACGGATACTATAATGATAGTTTCAAGTGGCAATTATTGGTAATTATTTCAATGTATTTATGTGGAATACGTGTTTAGTTGAGGAGATCAGTCAGTTTCGCATGGGCGCCCGCTTTTACCAACGCTTCGATAAGCAGAATGCGCCTTACGCGCTAACAGAGAGTAGTAATGCGACGCCAGACGCTCCCGACACACAGTTTATTGTCCGCGCATATCAGATATTTACTAGTGCTATCACCGCCGTCACCGTAGTGAGATGAATAATCTGTTCATGTATATTTAATGAAGACTTTCTCGCAGTATAACATCAATCATCGTCGTCATCCTAGCTCCAATTAAGTAATTAGGGGGTTCTACTACAGGCAGAGGGGTATCAATTTCAATATGTGAGGAACTGTCACTTAACGCTTTACAAATATATCGATCTGTGTAACCTTTTGTCCATTAGGTAGTATATGAGTTTTAATAATGCGAAAATAAAAAGTATAGTATAATTTGATACATTTTTGCGGTAAAACCCCAAAACCGATTTGATGAAATCGGAAGAGATAATTTGAAGGCCGAGGGAGAACATACGTACATTTGAAAAAAAGTGAAATTAGATGTTGCTTGTGGTTTGGGAAAAACCGAAATTCACGAGGAGGAAGTTGTTCTATTTTTTTTTTGCGTAATTGATGTACTCATGACGACATATCAAGCTAAGCTTTTCCAGTATAATCTGAGTTCTCATTCTACGAAAAGCCTTTACAATGCTAGGTCAGCTAAAACTGGAAATGTACCTATATCGTGATGTGTCAGCGTGTGTACCTACATTTATTTCTAGAAGTGGGTTTTCCTTATTGAAGGTGAGTATGTAAACCTCTCAAGGACTTTAAACGTTGTGTAAGTATAACTTATTGAAAATGAAAAACTTGAAATATACACGTGAGCTGATACTACTCCACTTAATAATATATTACAACTTACTTACTGGTTACAGGTTACAGGTTCTTACAGGTTCCTGTTGACAGCGATGCGGACGAATTTTTTGATGCCCTATGATTATTTTGCTTATTTTTTTTCATGGTACATATCATTATTTTAAATTTTAGTTTATTTAATGTAAATACTTAATTTCTAATAAATACTTACCGACAGACAATTTAAATACCCCGCCGTGCCTCGTAAAGCATGATAAGCCGTCGATCCGCGCTGTGAATCGTAGATCTTTGACAGTCGTTACGAGCAGTCAGAAGCCCAAAAGTCTGACAATCAGTCTTACCAAGGGGTATCGTGTTACCCAGTAACTGGGTGTTGTGGAGATCAGATAGGCAGTCCTTCCATGTAAAATAATGGTATTCAGCTGGATCTAGTTAGACTGGCAGCCGACCCCAACATAGTTGCGAAAAGGCTGGGCAAATTGATTGATGCAACCATAGCCGCGGTTTCCTTAACTAATAAATTCCCAATACGCTCAGTGTGGTTAATAATAATCTTAATAAAAATAAATATGGATGCGCTTATGTGTTTCTTATGTTAGTTTTGTAAAAGTTGACAATTTATAGGTTCCGTTCTGATAGCTGGATGAGGAGTAACAATTACATTGAACTTGGAACTAGAATATTGTCACAATCACCATTTCATTCTGCGGAATACCACAAAAACCCGGAAAAAAAATAAACGGCTTTCTTACGGAAATAAAACCTTCAACATTCACACGAATTATTGACCAGCCGTACCATGAGAGTCCACGTTCCGGCTCCGTAAGTCATAACAGGCAGGACGCACTGATTGAAGATCTTTACCTTTAGGTTCTGTGGAATACCTGATGAGAAGACTCGACGAAGCTTCCCAAGCGCTGCGCAGGGTCAAATACTGTCGTGCTAGCGACACGAAGAAGAAGATATAAAGATAAAATACTCTTTATTATTTATACTATACTAGCGGACCCAGCAGACGTCCTGCCCGGTTGAGTCATCATATACCGACAGCAGAGCCACCTAACGGGTTCAAATGTGTTTTCAAGCCATCCAGGAACCCATTGAATATTGAATATATATACACAAAATTTCATCCAAATCGGTCCAGCCGTTTAGAAGTTAGGTGACAAAACCACGTATGTACATAATCAGCCTATAATGTTCCCACTGCTGGGGCACAGGCCTCCTCTCTGTGAGAGGGAGTGGGCAGTAATCCACCACGCGGGCCCAGTGCGGGTTGTTGGCAGATGTCACATGTCTTCGAATTTTTGGTTTTAGGACATGCCGGTTTCCTCACGATGTTTTCCTTCACCGTTTTGAGAGCTGTGGTGATGATATAATTTACACAAAGTAAAGCGCCTGTCTGGGTTCGAACCTACGACCTACAAATAATATTGTTTCTGGCCAGCACTTTAATTTTTGGTGTACGAAATTAATGATGTCCTTAAAGGTAAAAAGGAAGGTAAAATTAAGATGCCTATGTGTTCTGTGGCTAAACAAAGAAAAAAAGAAACATTATCTAAACGGTCTTGTCGTCCTGCCTTTATGTACTGCACATACCTACAAACAAATAAATATCTACTTACAGAGGGATAGTAAATCTGTGTAGAGTCTCGAAGATTAATCTTCCCATGGTTCTCACATTTCCACGGATCATTTCACAACAGATAAACGTATTTATTGCGAACCGGAGTTCGTAATATGTATTTACATTTGATCTCGGCTGCTCCAAGCCCTGCTGACTAACAAGTAGGGAGATATGGAAAAAATATCATACCTAGTCAAGTATAGCACAAGCGTGAAAAGAAAGCATCAAAAAGCTATCCTATGTTTAGTTACTATACCATTATAACTTCAAGTCTGTGGATGAGGATATGAGGGCGGTAAATTACTTTCTGAAAATATAATATCCCTTCATCATGAATGAAAATCAGGATGGGGTGGAAGTTAAGTATGTGGCATTGTAATTTGCCGCTTACCGTTAAAGGTAATCTTATGAGACAAATATATAATATTCAATATCCTGAAAGTTTCAGTAATAGGTACGAACCAAGTTTAGATTTTTTTGTTAAAATTCCATGAAATAGTAGTACCGTTTAGCGGCTGCAGCTGTCTGTAATCTGAGCCCTGTGAGATCTAATTAAGTAAAATTATCATCTACATATTGTCCACAAGACAGGTAAAACTACTGGACCACTAGTAACTAGACAGCCAAGATAGATATTGGGTGGTTTCCGTATTTTGCCACTAGTAACTAGACAGCATACTATCTAACTTTTTGCATGAGAATGTGGCGGCAATTTGTGGCCGAAGCAGGTCAAAGTTTTGGGAAACTAGATGCTGTGAGTTTTTTCTCCAAGTACTTCTTGAGTTCAAAGGTTCGTGTTTCTAAAACCAATTCAAAATATACCATATATATTTAAAGAGTACGTAGACGAGTGCTACGCGTGGGAAAATTTGTTTACGCTGCCTTTTCTGCTGATAGTTACGGCGTTAATGTGTAATTGCTAACATAATTATGGCAGGGGGTGACGTAAAGTGCGCTTGATTTGGACAAAGCGAGTAATTTAATAACACTCAACACCGCACTATTCAGGGACAGCGGTTGGTGGTCACGACTAAACTAGAATAGTCGCGATCTTAGTGCACAATGCTTTTATTATAAGGATGCAGTTTTCTAAGAAGCTTCGCCGCAGCGGTAGGTAACAATGGTAGGTTACATTCAATTATGTTTGAACTCTGACTTCGATTTGCAACCACGTATTGTTTACTGGTAAAGACAAATTACAAAATCTTTTTGTACTAACTAATCAAAGGAATGAAGACTGCAATGCCGCAAGCGATGTGATAAGACATCCAGCTGATGGGGCATGGGCTGATAACAGACTTTAAGAGGCTAGGGTGCGGTACCTATACGTAGAGAACTTTCTGCAGAGGTGATCGTATTCATATTGCAAACCAAAAGAGCTCGGTTCGGTAAACGGATGTAGATTATAAGAAACTGAATTATCAAAAGCCTCTCTCTACTCATAGCTTTTAAAAGCTTCACCCCTCTTTTACACGTCTTGTTATCTTATCTATAAATGATTAGATATTTACATCAATTACCATTATGAATCTAAGTAAAAATGTAATATTATAAAAGCTGTATTTTAAGAGGTACACAAATAACACTGGGTTTATTGTACCCAAACTAAACATAATAATACTGCTATTATAAAACAGCTGCTGCGAGTGATGCTCATCATCATCATACACAAAAAACAAAAAATCATACAAAAAAATTTGAAAAACGGTCAAGGGAACATTCTCTTGGCCATTTTTCTTTTTTTTTTTGTCGTCGTGTTACATACTTCTCTATTAGTCGACTAAGATGATGACTAAGCTGATCTGGCTATGATAGCCAGAACATCTTTCACATAGTCCATCCATCGTTCACACTTAAAACTTTCCTTTCGACATTATCCTCATGTCTTCGCATCACATGCCCATGGCCCATACCATGCATTAACCGATTTCCACACAATTTTTCAGTGACCGGTGCTACATTCAGACTTCATGTAGTCACGGTACCTACTCATTTCTTAATCTATCCATTCACGTAACACCTTTCTCTAAGTATTTTCATCTCAAATGCTAAACTATCAATTAATATTTAGGTACGTTAATCAAAATATAATTGGTAATTATTAGATAGACTAGCAAATAAATAATTAAATGGCAATTACCAAGATGAATTTGATGAAAATTGCATGATACGTTTTCTGCATTTGATATATCTACCTATATACTCGTAACTCGTATATCTGTCAGGTACGATTTCCAAGAAAATTAAAAATAAGCCAAATTATAATTAGTTATTCTATGACGTTAATTAAGTAATTTGAAATCAGTGATCGAGATTAAGCATTTCCTTTTTTTTCAACTATATCAATAATTCCCAAGCTGCAATTGTATGATATGAAGGTTGGGGGAAAAGGGTATGATTATTATATCGATCGACTGTAGGTATAATTTATTGTGGTTAATCCGGTACCTGAACGTTCTAAAACCGACTATTTCTTCGAATATTTTAGAGAGCAAGTAGGCTACCTACTTGATGCTACGTAAAGCCTGTACCTGTTGGTATTTTTATACTTTTTAAACTACTCATAATGTTAGGCTGATTATTATGATTGTGAGTAGTACCTAAACGCTGTCGAGCAGTGTCATGTCATACGCGTAATAACACGAATCTGAGTAATATTCAATTCAGTGTGCCATTTTTGTCTTTTTGCAAATTAGTGCAGCTGTCAGTCAGTCGTGGGTACAAATGTAATTGGTGTGTCTGAATAGTCAGCGGATGTGCTGGTCACGGGGATGGGCCTTGAATTACCTATCCGAGTCGAATTCACAACATTGCGCTCGCGCAATCGTTGAGTGTTTAAACATGACATGGTAAATAGGTGCTGTATAGCAATCGGCAAAGCGTAAACACGCGTTTAAATCTTTTTTTGGTTGAAGTTGAATGTGATTTGGCCAAATTATTTTAATCAAAAGCTTTTATTCAAAGCTATTACTTCTAACTATCCCTGCCGCAGTAGTAAAACCAAAATGGTTTATGTATGAAAAGAAGCCATTGTATCGAGAAGTTGTTATGAATATATAAAGGCTTGCGAGACCTCGAACTGTTTAGTCTGTCTACGCGGTCCCGTTGAACCGGTCGCGGCCTGATTGACCCCCACTACCTTTGGCCGTTTTACTTCACTACTTCTCAACTTTATCACACGTAAGTTTATCAACATTATAATCTATTTAGTGCATGCTCCAGATACATTGTACCCAAGTTTTTATTAACTTAATTAACCGCTTATTAAAGCTTGCAGATTCTCACACAATTTTGAGAACTTTCTCGTTTCTGTATTTTTTTTTACCAATGATATTCATTATACTCCTAATTTTGGATTTGTGCAATATTTTAATTAAAACTACAACAGATGCTTTTTAAAAATAAGCCAAACTAGGTATACTAAGACCCTCATACCGACGGTTTGTTTATGTCCTATCTTTTATGCATTTAACCTCGATTTCTTTAATGTACCAAAAAACAACCAATTTTTTTATCAAACAAAAAAAATCGGCTGTCAGAAAGTGTAACCTGTCGTGGGAAAAATGTTAATCCATCCTTTAGGTAGGTATACAAATCCGCTCGTCGTCATACAAGGAAAAAAAAATGTTTGTTTATAGAATAGAATAGAATATTCTTCATTGTACACCATAAAAATTATAAAACATAAATATATAAAATTTTACAAAGGGTGACGCAATGGGAGGTCTTATCGCTAAGAGCGATCGTTTATATTATTTTGTATATAGATTTTTCCCACAGTTCGTCTTGGAAGTTCAGTAAATAAACCAATTACTGTTTAAAAGAGTTCAAGCGTTTTAATTTTCTTGATGATGATGAGATGTTACAAGTTTAAACAGACATTGCCTACGTAGATATTTGACACCTTATTTTATTTAAAGACAGTATTTTTCCAAGATTATGTTGTTGACATTGCTTTTTACAAGATTTTGACTAGGGCTGGGCCTTAGAAAGCAGTAGCTTTCGTTACACAGAATTAAGGAAAGTAGGTTCATGTCATTATTTATCGATAGGTTAACGAATGTTTGCCATTTTTAAGAGGTACCAGATATTATTAACTAAATAAACCTGCTTCAGACGTGACGTAGATAATAACAAGCTGCATTTTTTTACCTATTATTCTTCGTAAAATTGTCGTGACACTTAGTTGGCGGTTTTATTGACTATACGGGTATTTCGGGGTATTTAAACGAATAGATATGTAAGTAAGTATGTAAAACCTATGAGTAAATTACCTATAAACAAATAGGTATTTCCTGTTCTTAAAATGATATAAACGTTGGTAACGGTGACTCTACATCGAAGTTTAGTTGATACGGATTAGGATGGTACATTGTGTTTTAATATTAATCTTAACCACAGTCGTATTCTTTTGTCCATGGCCTATCTTACGTATCGTGTATTCGTAAAGGTACAGTTTTTCCGAAAAAAAAGCTTTATGTGATTACTCTATAAATGTTTATTGTGACAATTTCCGTTCTTACAACTAGATCACTACCTACCGTATTTTAAGTAGGTATGCAGTACCTACTTTAAATACGGTAGTGATCTAAAAATACAGGTATTCCCAGTTCAAATTAATCTCCATTGTACAGGAAGTGCCTCACAACAATGGAAGTATTATGCAAAATAAAGTAAACTAAGTTACCAGGCATTTATCGTCTAGATACCGAGATTTATTACACTTTGCGCAATTATACAGGTATCATTAAATACGATCACAAGCTTGTTTACATTTGATGAACCTGTTAATGTGGTTTCTTACAATCGTGAATCGTTGTATTAATCCATTACAGCTACTGGAGAGCCTTGAGCGAGCAGTCGCAAAAACTAGTGACTCGCCACATTCTCTTATACCTTATGACTTGTTCCTGTATGAGTACGTCTCACTATCGGAAGTGAACATACCTGTACGTTCGATGTAAGGTATATTACAATGTACGTTCGTGTTCACACTCGACAAAACCACCGGCACAATTTGTATCGCTTTATTAACAACGTGATGTTCCTTTTATTTAGTTTGCGTAACAACGTCACAGTTCCCAAGCTATCAGAATGTACATAACAAGCTCGATCTACTCGATAAGGAAGAATACAGCTAACTTGTCGTTTCTCAATAATAAGATCAAGTCATCTGCAAAAACGTGAGCCAACAGTTATGATGGAGTTTGAGAGATGCTCCGCTTCACAATACTGTCATTACCAAGTTACAACATCACGCTGGGATGAATACAATTGTCACCATTCAAAAATACCAGACGCGAGATTTAATTACGAAAACTTTACTCTATGACATTAATTATATAATTTCACAAATTGTTCAGCTATAATTGGCTCATTTGTGAACGCAAAAGGGAACTTTTTGACATTTAAAATTGCAACTTTCACAACTGCTTTTAATCATTTATGCTTCAATCAAACCCTTTACCTAGCTTAATAGCTGCAGTTAAAACTGTCATAACTCTTGCAAGAGCTAAATAATAAATCACAATTATTCTAATTGTCCGTCATGAATTTAAATGAGCAATGTATAACCGGAAATCCTCGTATACGTACATAGAACTTGCATTAAATACTGCGAGTCATTTATAAGCTGTGTTTTTTCCAGATCAAATATGAGGGCAGTCGGGTTTGTCGTAGCCCTTGCGGTTGTGACGGTGTGCCAAGCCGCAACACCACAACTGCGTTTTGCATGGAAACAGATGGATTATACTTGGGAGACGCCCGAAAGCAGAGCAAATGCTATCAAAGATAAAATGTTTATACCTGAGAATAACCTTCCATTAGGATTAGCGCGTTGGAAAAACAAAATGTTCGTTACCATTCCAAGATGGAAGGCGGGCGTCGCTTCTACATTGAACTACGTTGACCTGGATGGGCCACAAGATCAACTACTGAAGCCATACCCATCTTTCAAAGAAAACTTTGTACCTGACACAGCAAAGGAGCTACCTTCAAACAGCTCATTGATCTCGGTATTCCGAATGTTTGTTGACGAATGCGACCGGCTTTGGGTCATTGATTCGGGAATGGCTGACATTTTTGGTGAGTTCTATAAATATAATTCACAAGTATAAAAAGGACCGGTTTATTAACGCACCTGCGAACGTGTTTTTAATCAGTGCGTTTTATAGATATTGACACAATGCAGATTTAGATAACAAGCTCGACAGAGTTTGCACAAAAGTTCACATTGCACTATCTAGTCACAATGAATCCAAGTAGGTGTATTTCTTTGCTTTAACACGTAGGTGATATGCTTCAATCAAGTCTTTTTTGCTTGGTTTGAATACTTCGCCAGCTGTAGTTGACATAGATTTAAACACATTATCTTTTACGCTTTATCCTTCCTTTTACCTTGAATAGAGGAACAGCAACAAATTCAAACAAAAATTTGATAATAAACGATAGACTAAGAAGAGACAGACATACAAATAGGTAAGGATCTAAGTTCAAGGCGTTAACAAACAAGTGGGCTTCCTCCCGAGGGACAATTTTCTTAATTTTAAGAACGTTCACAGCCTGATCTCAGTCTCAATCTGTCAAAAATACCTCTGAAATCCCTACATTTTTGACAAGTTTTTGTTGCTAAAATGAGATTGCGACTAGATTTTGAACGTTTTTAATTACGGGAATCGACCTACTGATAAAGCCACACAATTTATTCATATTTTATGTATTCCTATCTTGTGTAGAGCGATGACACATTTAAAAGTACACATGCGTCTGTAGTTTTGATTTTTTATGAGCTAAAATAAAATCAATTTTACAACATAGTTTATTCAAACAACTTCTGTAACTAGGATGTTGATATTATGGTTGGGCAACAACGGTAATGTACTCGTAGTTCCTATGTTCACCGGTGAGATGAGGGTTACACTAAAGTACTAAGATGTTGATGTCGTTAAGGCTCTGTAAGACAAAGACAAAGACAAAGACATTTATTCGTCGGATATGGTAGGTACAAAGATGGTTGGTACATATGAATAAGTTCGACACATCCGCGGCTACTAGTGGCATACGAATATTTACAATGTGAACCTAAGGTACACGTGGGTATAAAACCTAACTTATATACTACTTATACTCTAGAAAAGAATACAAAACACTTATACTATGGACATTTGTACTCTAATATACAACATAAAATAAAATAAAAACACAACAATAACAACATTTCTATTATACAACTAAATAAATCTACTTTATTATAAAAAAATATTTACTTATTAACCCTAATCAAAAAATTATTTTAATGTGTAAACATTATTTTGGAGAAGCCAAATTTTTAGACTTTTTTTTGAAAAAAATTAAATGGTAGCTCTCTTATTTGTTTTGGAATATGGTTATATATTTTAATGGACATAAGGTAGCTGTTTCTGTAGTGGACAGTACTATTACAAAATTGGTTTTTTAAGTTCGCAGGGTAGGTACACACGGCGACACATCAAGCTATACATTTCCAGTGTTAGCTGACCTCGCATTATATAGGTTTTTTCGTACAATCAGAAGTCAGCGTTTACTGGTTATGTATAGCTTGATGTGTTGCCGTACTTACTAACATAATTTATATAGGGTGGCGCAAACAGTAACCATGAACTTAGCACATGATTCTAAACCACCTAGAGTAGCAAATTTTCGTAAGATTTTAAAAAAAAGCTGTTCAGAATATTTTGACCGCAAACATGTCTACAATTGGGGGTCTAAAATCACGTGCAGAATAAATGGTCACAATTTGCGCGTCGATGGCCCTGTCCCACTTTGTATGTATTTATGTCAGGTGCACCGTGCACCGCACCGGGCACCGTATGCAGGGTGTATCGGCATTAGGTTAAAAAAACGTACAATTAATTAATTCGTGTAGCATAAGGTTGTTTTATTATGGCGATTTGCTACAATTTTATGTTAGCCTCAAATCCAGACTGAAGAACTACTCATAATTTCACGTTTCATAAGGCACGTTTTTTCAGCAAGAACGAAAAAACAGCTTCTGGCCGCGACTTTGTTCACGTGTTTTAACATAAAACATCTATCCTATGGCACTCGGCAATAGCGTAGCTTTCAATCAGAGAAATAATTTTTGAAATCCGATGAGTAGTTTCGGAGATTACATCCTGCAAACAAAGGCACAAACTTTACCTCTTTATAATATTATAGAATAGAATAGAATAGAATAGAATACTCTTTATTGTACACCATACAAATTATAAAACATAAATATACAAATAATAAAAAACAATAATAATAATAATATTAGTAGATAGGTACAGATTATTGTTAAAAAATAAAACCCTTTTTTTCCTGATAATTCGATAGGATTAGGTTGTCCTTTAATGGCGATTCGTTACAATCCTTTGATTAATCCTCAACGCCAGACTGAAGAGCTACAATTAGTTTTTGTAACAACAACCTCTAGAAATATTAAATACTCGTGATAAAAACGTTTAAGTAATTAGAATTTGCAAAAAATAAATAATTATACAAATCCTTCACAGTAGTAAGTACTTAAGTTATTTTCATACTGGGTAAATAATTAGATTGTTTATTTACGGACAAAATCAAGCAAAATTAAACGTTATCGATTCATAAAATAAACAAATAATAAATTAATTATACAATTATCTAGATCAAGTCGTGATCGCCTACCGTGGTTACAAAACAACATTCAATTATCTACATATTAATAACGTTACATAAATATTGATTAAAGGTAAATATATTCCACTTATTACCAGTTAACTAACTGGTAACCTAGGCTTAATTAGATAATTATACTTTTCCTGATATTTCATATAATCGAACGTTGAACCAACGCGACTGTCAATCATGGCCCTACCTTACAGATTAACTTCCCTTATATTGAGTGACTTAATTCCCATATACTGAGTGTACAAAATATCATATTTCGAGAATATCATGTTTTGGGAAAACTAAATTTTGAGAGTGTCATATTATGGGAATGAAGGAGTACCTAGTATGTACTGTAGGCCGAGTTCATTTGTTTATTCCATTGTTACAGGGGCTGGCAATCAAATCAACGGGCCCTCGATCGTGATCTTCGACTTGAAGACTGATCAGCTGATCCATCGCTACCAATGTAAGGCTGGCGATATGAAGGAAGACTCTTTTTTCGCTAACATTGTAAGTTAATAAATAGCCTGTCTGTTTACTATTTTTTTTTAGACTTGACCACTTTTTACGGATGCATTGACTTCTGTTAAACAACTTGTAATAGCCTTGCAGAATATTCAATATTGTCTCTGATACCATACCAGTTTAACTAGTTTCTAAGAAGGATATAACTATTAATTGTTTTGCGGTCTCGATATTTCATTAATTTTTTTATACCCATTTCAGATCGTTGACGTAAACAAAGACACTTGTGATGACGCGTACGCGTATATTCCTGACTTGGGTGGTTACGGAGTGGTGGTGTACAGTCTCAAACAAGACGACTCTTGGAGGATTTCCCATCATTACTTCCACTTTGAACCTCTTGCTGGTTCTTACAACGTTAGCGGTATCGAGTTCCAATGGACTGATGGTGTGTTTGGATTGGCTCTATCGGAACCTAGAGAGGATGGGTAAGTCACTTTTAAAATATATTTTAGGACGCTTTTCGATTTTCGTAGCGACGGCGTAGGCGCTCTATGAAAAGTAATGACTAGTGAGCATAGGCCACTGGATTGCTCTGCCAGTTGAGAGATCTTAATTACTGAGCAGTCATTTTTATATCAACATGTTATCCTTGTTGTATCGTGTCATCTATTCAACAAAGTGGAAAAGCACCTATTTAATAATTTCATTTTGCTATATTACATAAAAAAAATTAGTATCTGCTAAATTGTCCTCAATTATCATAATCGTAAAAACTAGTACCAATAATGACATTAGTAACTCACATTATGTGACGTTCGACACTGACCCCAAAATATATAAAAGCTCTTGAAGGTCAAGAGAAGGTACTCTGTTATCTACAGCTTAATTATGATTTTTAGCATTGTGTGTCGGAGTTGCGGAACTTTTGTTCACAATATTGTTTTAATTACAGGTATAGGACAATGTTCTTCCACGCATTCTCGAGCACCAAGGAGTTCTGTGTGTCCACGGAGTTGCTACGCAATTACAAGAGTATCGACAAGATCGAAGCGTTCCACGACTTCAAGGTTTGAATGCTAAATTATTACTGTGCGTCCCACGCTTACGTTGAATTATTTATTAGTAACAACGAAGCAATTGAATCACGTTGGATCCACAGTTTTTGTACGCTAGTATCATCATAGAAAGTTTATTCACATCTAGCATTGCTTTGGATGTAGATGTTCTATATAATATCCCAAACTAACCAAGGCCCATGATATTTAAAAATCTATATAATTTTGATGTATGTTTTAAATCTCTCATCGAAAAAATCTGTTACCTAAAAATCCGATTCAAGCGTTTTCATCTGGGTTTTACAGCTCTTGGGTGATAGAGGTGAACGTACACAATCGGCTGCCAGTGCCTACGATCCCAAGACACATGTGCTGTTCTATACACAGGTAAAGAAACATTTTTACTAACGAAACTATAGGTAAGCCCCTATATACATATATAAGTATGTCACAACAAATTTTAAAACTGCCAACAAGCCATTAAAGGCAATGAAAGTGGACGTAGGAATTCGTTTGCATATGCGAAGATAACTCGCCTCTTACTACCGCAATAAGCGCATTCGATAATAACCTTCGTAACAACAATAATACCGAATGGCGAACCTTCACCACGGTCCACGGTTGACATTCTTTCTATATTTACTTTATCTTGCTATACAATAAGGCACGCAGCCCACAACCTTCGTCCAACGTACACAACAACAATGGGATCTATTGATAAAAAGTTCTACAGAAAAACGTTTAAAAGTTTAACTAAAGTAACTTTTATTCTTAGTACGCATGTCCATTCATCGATCTAAAATGTGTTTAAAAGACAATGACGCCTCGTATATAACAGCCTCCACGTACGCCCGGCGCGGCGCACCTTTGTCAGTCAGATCAAATTAGCTGCCCCTTGCTGCTAACTGGCTAATATTTTTACCACGGCATGAATTTTATAATTCTCATAATAGTTCGAGCCGATACGAACGAAGAAGACTATTCCAGTATTCATAGGTTTAAACTAATGAATATATGGAGTTTACTTTATAAAGCTTTATTGTTTCTTCTCTCAGGTGAACCGCGACGGAGTGGCATGTTGGAACTCAAACAAGCCCTATACTCCTGACAACAATCCGCTTATCGTCAGCGACCCAGAACTTTTTGAGTTCCCCAACGACATGAAGGTAAGATGAACACCCTATTTTAGTCATAGATTCTTCGCTTACATTATTTTGAGTAGATAGAAAAAGACGGGTAACCAGAGACTATGTTATTGGTTATTGTATTACAGAATATTGTATTTATTTCTTTATGGAGTATTTACTGGGCGATTGGTGTTATTTCTGTCCTAGGTTTAGGATGGACGAAGTTCTACTAGTTTTAGTAGTTTAGTTTTTTTTTCCCTCATTGAGGCAGATCCCGTTGCATTAGCATTTGTGTCCCTGGAAACTTGCTTCAAGACCTTTCCAACTGTATGTTGGAGACATAATACGAAGGCTTATATACAGCCTACTTATTCTGAAACTAACTTCACATTTCCTCATTTGAATTTCAGGTGGACGATGAAGGCATCTTGTGGGTGCTCACAGACAAGCTGGCTCGCTTCCTCTACAGAACGATAGACCCCAATGTGGTCAACTACAGGATATTCAGCCTTGACACTGCGCAGGCGATTGAAGGAACTACTTGTCAATAACTTTAAACTTTACGAGCTGACATTTTGTTTGCAAAATATCTTTTTTTGTTCAGTATTTAGGTAACTACACGTCCTAAACTATTTATATACGTCTTATCATAGGCTAGGCATGACATAGGCTTCTCCTATTGCATGCCATGAAATACGTCTTATGGAAAACAGCATAAAGATCTTACTTATTTTTACATGTACAGACGCCAGCACATTAAGTTACTACAATCTGTCAAATTTCTTTAATAGATTTTCAACTTTATTGCTAAAGCGTTAAGGTTCAAGGTTAATTGCGAAAATTTGACAGATTCGGGTAGCTTGACCTGCTGGCGTCTGTATTACGATATTGTTTTCTACTAAAACAAGTTTGGCGTTCCCCAAAACTTATTTCAGAGTATCCTTTGTATATCCTCCGATATGTGTGTATATTACATGGTCTTCTTACAATGTGAATCGCACAAGTAACATACCTATTGTTATATCTACCTTAAAATATATTGTTTTCGCAATGTTATAGTACATAATATTGTATTTACCTACCGTAATGTACTTCATATTATGTTACTAACTACATCGTTTGTTTATAATGTTACTGATAATTAAGATAATGTTGTACATGTTCAAACACTTCCTTTCCTATTAAAGGGACAATTTATGAGATCGATAAACACTTTATGGTATAGATATGACTACCATCTGCCACGGGAACGTGCTACATGACAAAAGTAGCATAATATGCTACTTTTGTCATGTAGCACGTTCCCGTAAACCGCAGAACGTATTTGATGAAGGATATATTATATCCTTCATCAAATACGTTCTGCGGTTTGCGGCGTCATTATTGGATTCATGGGTTTTATGTTATTTTTTTGGGGAATCCTAATTCTGTGTCTAAAATAAAAGTAGCCTAAGTTACAGCTATCTGCCAGTGAAAGTCCTGTCAAAATCGGTCCAGCCGTTTCGGAGATTAGCCGGACAGACAGAAAAAAAATATGTTTTTATTTTTTGTATAAGTGCCGTAATACTTTCATATGCAATTAGTAAGAAGCTATTGACATTAAAAACAGGCACTTCAATTTTATTTGTTTGCATAGATGATGCAATACGGATAACATAAATTGTGACTGCAACCTTTGTTGACTCAATACTTATTTTTTATTTGCACTATGATAGAATCGATCAACAATATTTTGTTTTAAGACAGAAAATGTTTTGTTATATATTTTATTGGTTATACCTAAAAAATGGTGTGCCTTTATTAAGCGTATGTCCGTTTTGATCTCAGGCAGTAATAAAAGTGAAAAAAATAAAAACAATCCGTTTTGCTGTCTCGAACTGAAACTTTAATTTATGTAGCACCAAT
Source organism: Apamea monoglypha (assembly GCA_911387795.2). Classification (NCBI taxonomy): domain Eukaryota; kingdom Metazoa; phylum Arthropoda; class Insecta; order Lepidoptera; family Noctuidae; genus Apamea; species Apamea monoglypha. Next base: position 13,017,987 of record OU426918.1, read on the forward strand.
TTTTACGAGTCATTTATCTCGTGATCTATATAGGGTGTTTTATTTGAATCCAAGGAAGATTTCGATTCTTTTATCGGATGACACGGATTTATCCTTTCCTGATCACCATACAAGAGAAAGTTTTTTTTTAGTTTAGAGCTATGCCTTTTACGAAAGTATGACTTGCATATTGTGGGGTTACCACCTCAGAATTGAGAATATGTCTAGCCTAGCCTTTACAGATAAAATTGCGTAATATGTAAACAGATTTTCTGCAATTTTATTTGTAACGGCTGCACCTTGTATCTGATATGTATTATCGAAAATTTGGTATTGTTTTTATTAGTTGTAGTACGATAAGAGTACAAATTATGTAACTCCTAAGGTCATTAGCAATAAAGTAATTAAAACTTTAAATTATGAACGGGTCTTATTTAATAATGAGTGTTGATTTGCCTTTTCAGGTTAACCGAGCGAACATAAAATGTTTCACGTATTTCACGCTTCAGCCTTTGTGGATGTAATTAATTAATCATAGTTCTTGTGATTAACTACATCCACACAATTACTATGATCACATTGGATTTACTGGCCTTTTTGGGTCTAGTTCTCTAATTTTTTATTTGGTGTACTATCATCATCATCATCAGCAGCCTACAGCTGTCCACTGCTGGACATAGGCCTCTCCTATTGCACGCCATTCAACTCGATTTTCGGCAACTCTCATCCAGCTGCTACCAGCCATCTTGCGAAGATCGTCGCTCCGCCTAGCCTGAAGGCGTCCTACCTTACGTTTACCGATTCGCGGTCTCCACTCAAGAACACGTCTACCCTGACGGTCATCGGTTCTACGGCTAATATGGTGTAAAATAACTCTGTCTAAACCTTCGGGAAATACAGCCGTGATGTTATGTTATGTTCTCTAATTTATCGTAAAAGCTAGCATGACTTATTGATAAATCTAAACTACCTAGGTACCTACTTTGGTATCCTTGATAGTATTATATGGTTATTCGTAGTAGGGCAAAAGCAGAATTTTAAGATTAGAAATCAAAAACAAAGTGAATTGATGTGCATAGCAAATTGATACGATTTGTCCAATTACCAATTGAGATCAATGGTTCGTTCATTGGTGCACATGTGTGAAAGTACGGTATACCTATATAATCGACAAAACAGTAAATATCTCTCCGGTGAGAGGGAGGGGGCTATAATATACCACCCGGGCCCAGTGCGGGTTTGTAGATGCCACATGTCTTCGATTTTTTGGTTCTAGGACATGCCGGTTTCCTTACGATGGTATCCTTCACCGTTTTGAGAGCAGTAGTTATTTAAATACACAACAAAATAAAGTGCCTGCCTGATTTCGAACTCGCGACCTACAACTCGTAAGAGATCGGGACGATACCACTGGACCACCACTGCTCTAAAACAATTCCAAATGTCCACCAATTGAGATCAATGGTTCATTAATCGATGCTTATGTATGAAAGTAAGGTATAATAATCAACAAAGCATTCAATATCTATCAGTTAAAGTAGAAGAATAACCATCAAATGCGTTTGAATCTTGTTCATATCGAAAGACTATACCAGATGCCAAATTGAGTCAACAGACTGAAAGAACAAATGTACCTATCATATGGATTACTAGCTGCGCCCCGCGGTTTCAGCCGCATAAGTTTCGATCCCGTGGGAATATCGGGATAAAAAGTATCCTATATGTTCATCCTGGTTATAAACCATCTCATTCTCCTGCCCTTATCCCAATTTATTTGGGGTCGGCGCAACATGTCTTTTTCTTCCATACTTCTCTATTTATTTATTTATTTTTATTTATTTACCATTTATGTACACACATATGTAAACAGACAAGAAAAACAGAACAGAAAAAATAGGTACAGAGGTGATGCTTATTTCACAAGAAATCTCTTCCAGCACACCTGAGACAGGACAATAGATATAGAGATGTAGACAGCGTGTGAAATTGTAAAGGAGACAAAAAATAATACATACAATCAAAAACATTTCTCTTAAAAACTAAACAAAAATTCCGAGAATATACTAAAATACATACAAATAAACGTACATACATACATACTACTAAAATAAATATCACTAGAATAATAATAATTATAACATACTCAAAAAAAATAAAATAAAAAATACATACACAACTATGATGAAGTGGACAGATAGTGTTCTTTCACTCTTCTTTTAAAAACAGCAACAGTTTGGCAGTCCCTAACGTCAGGCGGTAGTGAATTCCACAACCGCACCGCGTGCACTGTAAAGGAGTAGGAGTAGAAGTCGGTGGAGTGGGGAGGGGACTTGAGAAGGTTTTTAAGATGCGACCTGCAAGGTGCATCTGAAGGGCGGGCGTAGTTAAAGCGCTCCCGCAGATAGGATGGTGTTTTAGGATTGTGAAGGAGATTAAATAACAGACACAAAATCCGCGAGTTCCTGCGAAGTCGAATGGGGAGCCACTTGAGTATCTTGCGAAAGTTGGAGACGTGATCATACTTTTTAAGGTTAAAAACAAAACGAATACAGATATTTTGCAAACGCTCAAGTTTATTTAAAAGCTCCTCGGTGGCATCCAAATAACAGGCATCGGCGTAGTCAATAATGGGCTGAATAAGGGTTTGAGCAAGAGAGATTTTGGTGTTCAAGGGCAAGAAGCCCTGGAGACATTTCAAGGAATGGAACGTATAGTGCAGTAGTTCTCTATTAGTCGTCATCTCGGTAGTCACCCCCTTTCTAACCATATCATCATTCACACATTCCATCCATCGTTTCTTTGGTCTTCCCCTACTCTTATAGCCCGATGGCTATAAGAGTAGGGGAAAATGTCGTGAGGAGAGTTTTGAGTCGATACATTCATACTCAAAACTCTCCTCACGACATTTTCCTCATTTCTCCGTAACACATGCCCATACCATGATAACCGATTTCCACACAACTTTTCAGTTACCGGTGCCACTTTCAGACTTCCTCTTATGTACCCATTTCTTATTCTATCCATTCGTGTAACACCACACATCCCTCTTAGCATTCTCATCTCAGCTGCATGCAATTGCCTTTCACTCATCCCTTTTGCGGCCCAACATTCTGATCCATACAAGACAGCAGGTCTAATCATGGTTTTATATATGAATGCGGGAGTCACAGACTGTTCCCGTGACCTGCCGCCATTTATAAACCATCTGTGTGCCAAAATTTCATCCAAATCCGTTTAGTAGTGTTTGTGTGAAGGAGTAACAAACAACCATCCATCCATACAAACTTTCACGTTTATAATACTATAGTAGGATTATTGAAAACTATAGGTACGCACGGCTACACATCAAGCTATACATAACCAGTATAAGCTGACATCTGATTGTACGAAAAACCTATACAATGCGAGGTCAGCTAAAACTGGAAATGTATAGCTTGATGTGTAGCCGTGTGTACCTACTGTGAATTAATATTTAGCTACAGTAGTAGGTACGTATATGATAAAATAATGTATGCAGATGATTATGTATCATCCAACTGAGTTCAGTGACCATTGAGGACATTCAATTTGCCTCGATTTTACTCATTAATGCAAATGTCATTATACATATACCAGTATAACAATATATACATGATAATAGTTATGTGAATAATAAATTGTAATGATGAATATTTTTTTCAAGAATTACCTAAGACATTTTACTGAGTTAATAACTAGCTGTTTTCCTCATATAGAAGGAAATAGTCCTGTAGGTACGTAGGTACTGCACCATTGGCTCGGAATGTTTCCGATGATGATGATGATTGTTTCATATTTAATGATTTGTTTATCAATTATTTGAGATTTTAGACTTACCTATATCTAGAGAGAAAATCCGACAAATATTAAACCGTGATCTTGTAGTCACCGCGGACTGATTGGATAGGGTTGACAAAAATGTATATTTCTAAAGTTAGTTTTTTAATCCCAGATACTAATCTGACCTTAAGTCTTTTGTGTTTGCGTTTTTTTAGTATAGAAATTTGACATTACAGCTGTCAAATTAGTATCTGGGTAAACGAACTATAAAAATCAATTAATCTGCCTAGCCTTTTCCCAACTATGTCGGCTTCCAGTCTAATCGGATGTAGCTGAATACCAGTATTAATTTCTAATGATTTTATTTCTAAGTTGCCCTGTCATTGCAATGCCCACCTACTTATGTTCTTCTTCTAATATTATTCTAGAACTGCCAAGCTGGAGCATGCGCACCAGCGGACCTCACACTTCTCATAGTTATGTACGTCAGTTGAAAGAGGCGGCGTTAAGCTTTACAGGTGGTCGTACCAGTTACTACTAAAACAGTGGTGTTCGCGTTATAGTAATAAAATTTACTTTAAGCTCATTATTATTCATAAGAAGACATGCCCGATAGCGGTCATAATAGACATCCTTCTTGTGACGCGGAAAGTTGAGAGTCAACCTTGTGGCAGCGGTGATAACTAGTTTATTTAGCTGTGGTGGTTTTAAGCCCCGCGCGTCGCTTGTCCGTGTCATTCACTAGTCGTGTATCGGTCGTGTTGCAACAATCCCACAGCGCTATGGCCTCCGTCAAAACTGAAAAAGTCGGCATTGTTGGCAGGTAATTAATCAAACATTTGCATTCTTTATGATGTTTTTATCTAGATATTTTTCTTGTTACGTTATGTTTGTATTTCGTGCATTTAGACATATAGTGCTAATAAATAAATCTGCTTTATTACTATAATCTTAATCAACTTCGTATAGATTATTTTATGTCTAAAATAATAATTAAAGTCAATTTAATGGTAGGTTTTAATTATGTAATTTGTTAAAACTTTAATGCTTCTCAAGTGTCGTAACTAGAGATAACTATAAAATGAAGTGGCAATAGCCTTTTATTTTCATTCTGTGCCTTTATATAACACTGCAATTCCAATATCTATATTGATATTAGCTTAATTGATAGCGCGTTAATTTACTAGCTATTATTTAAATGAAAGCTAGACTTAGAAAGACCCCTTATTCAGTAAGGGAATGTACAAAAATTATAAACTTACCAAGTTAGATAACATATAGAATTACTCAAAAACATCAAGCCGGGGGCATTTTGAAAAGTCTATAATTCTAATACGACCTGTATTAGAATTATAGACTTTTCGGTAGGTATAACAAGTGGCTACATAACGAGTTTGTAACTTGTTTAGATAAACTGAAAGTTACAGTAGGTATTCGATATATATTATGTGGCCCAATTCATATACTTCAAATCATATGAACTCAATGAATGTAATTGATTGATTCTGAAAGGCCAGTATTAGTTGTTCGAATCTTATGATGTTAAGTACATAGCGAGAACTATCGATGTACTTGGTAAACATACGTACTTAGGTACCAACAAGCGTCGAAGATTCCATTACGATAGGTTTATTATTCAAAAAGATAAGGAACGCTATCATAAAGTTCACAAGGGTTAATTATTGCTTTAGATACATTTTTACAGTTGTTTTCATAAACAAAACGTTGATGTGTATTAATAGAAAAAAAGAAATTCTTGATAAAATTACTGAAATTTTGAGTGAAATGATAATAAGTGATTAAATGTTATGTAGTTACCTACATTTATCTTATTTCTGGCGATTCATTATTTTCATGCCAATTGAAAATCGGGAGTTAATACTTATTAGCTACGGGTACGTAGGACCTGCAAACTAACTTGATTAATCTTTAAAACTACGTTCAATTAAATGAGTTTAAGTAATTGTTTACATCGATTCCATAACAATTTACTATCGACGAGTACTTACATACCTAGGGTACCACTATCCTTGTTGGTGAGCATCAAAATGAAGGAACCAAATCTCCAATGTCTGTCATACATTTATAAAAAAATAATACCATTAATCTACTATTTCCTACCTTTGCTATAATTTTAGCTACCTCATCATATAAATAATATTTTAACAAAATGCCCATTTACCTGTTGCACTAAACAATTGAATCATCAATTTGGAGGGACCAACATATATAATTGATATCTTTAAAACGATAAATGTTTCGGGCAGCCAAAATCAATAATATTAAGGTAGAATTAAGGTATTATAACACTAAGTAGGTAGAACATTACAGGGAGTAGTCTATCAATTTGGTCCCTCCATCTTGATATCATGATGGAGGGACCAAGCATTTTGTTAAAATATTATGTATATGATGAGATAGCTAAAATTATAGCAAAGGTAGGAAATAGTAGATTAATGGTATTATTTTTTTATATGTATGAAAGATATTGGAGATTTGGTCCCTTCATTTTGACTCTCACCCTTGTTGACATTGAAAGTTTAGATTGCAAAACATTTCGCGCCAGCTCTCGGTCATTTTGATCTACATAAGTACCTCATACCTAATAATTTTCCAGCGGCCTTATTGGGCGATCATGGGCCATGCTGTTCGCGTCTGTGGGCTACCAAGTGACGATCTTTGACATCGTCCCGCAGCAGGTCACCGATGCCCTTGCTGACATCAAGGTGCAGCTGAAGACCCTCGAGAAGGATGGTCTGCTGCGCGGCAAGCTGAATGCTGAACAGCAGTTCAAGTGTATCAAGGGTAGGTTTTGTTTTTGATTATAAATGTTTTAACTTAACCATACAACCAGAGCATAAAAACGATAGGTAGATGATAAATAGAATCCGCGGGAATGACGCAGCGCGTTTTGAAAGTGCTTGTAAATATGCAAAAAAAAAGCACTTACAAATACCTAAGTTAAATAGGAACCTACCTCTAAATTGCGTAGTTCAACTAAAAGCCTAGCCCGCTGTCTTTAAATCTTTATTAGGTGAATAAGTCATTTGATGGCATTCAATAAATACGGCGATAATATTGATCAGTCATTCAGTTCACATTTTAATTAAACTAGACTTTGTTGTCCATTCACAGCGGTGTTAGTCGTATAGAAATATTGGATTTTCGATTCAAAAGACAGGAAAATATTTCCAAAACTTAATTTGCTGTATAACCATCGAAACAGGCGGTAAATACAGAAAACCAAAAAACATTAACGTCAAGGTTTTTATTTGCTTTACAGATAAAAAACTTATCTACCATTGAAGAAACAAATAAGTGAAAATTTTCGGTAATTAGACACTGAAATTTCACCAGAAACGTTTACATACCTACTTACAAGAAAAATAGAAGGAAAATAAAAATCATCATGGTTATATTCGTATCATTATTATAATCCACTAGCTGCGCCCCGCGGTTTCACCCGCAGAAGTTTCGATCCCGTGGGAATATCGGGATAAAAAGTATCCTATGTGTTATTCATGGTTATAAACTATCTGTGCCAAATTTTATCCAAATCCGTTTAGTACTTTTCGCGTGAAAGAGTAACAAACATCCATTCATCCATCCATCCTTACAAACTTTCGCATTTATAATATTAGTAGGATATGTGTAATGTTTACGGGGCATTATTTTATTTACTTCTGCTAAATTCAATACCGAAAACTTAAAAGTTACTAGGTACATAGTAACAAAAAAGCTTGCTGATAATTGATTAACCAGATAAAATAATGTTTTGTTTTATTTTTACGAGTTGCATGACTCGCTATGTAATGTTTGTTTTTATTTAAAAAATGAAGTAGGTATTCTTATCTTCGATATGTATAATTATTTGTTCGTTATGTAGGTAACCCACCCTAAGACTCCTACCAGCGATATTACAATAATTTGTATGTATTGTAAAGCGTTTACACCGCGTATGCGCCTACGCGGCATTAGCTACGCAGTGTTTGCGATATTTGCTACGCAGCGCCTACGCAACACTTGCTAGACGTCTTCTGCAGTGCGCTTACGCTGCGTCTACTAAGACATCTAGGCGAGGCCGCGAGGTTTAGTTAGCTACGCATATTATACGCCTGATAAACGCCTAGAGCGAAGACATTATCTTAAGTCTCTAACAAATAGGCAAACAACTCAATATTAATTTTATATCAATCCTTTGTTAGTTCAGCAGACGACTACTCACATTGCAGATACGCAATCAAATTATGTAACCAACTCTTATATATGACATCTATTTGAGGGCTTTGTTTATAAAACTATGGGACTGTTGTACATTAGTACCAGGAAATAAACATAATTATTTACCTAATTAAGACAATTGATAATAATGCGTATTGTACTATTTGATCAATTATCTTTTTCCTGTTCCATGTTTCATGCTGGAGTGCCTGATAACAAAACAAGGGAACGATTATCGATTCCAGAATGCTTAAAATTATCATTTTGATTCGGATTGCTTATCTTAATGATAGGGACGTTATTGTAGTATCTATACATACTTGAATAATTTCAAGAGGCGGTACACTTTAGATAGGTTTAGTGGTTTAGATATTTTGAAATGTTACTGATCGTTTCATTACAAATACATAATTATAGTACCTATCATATAATGCAATTATTTCAGAATCTTTAGGAATGTAACTACCTACATGACTTAACAAAAGTTAGTTAATAGTAGTTTAGTATTGGCTTCAGAAGTAAAAAACATAACCGGGATATAGATAAAAAAGTCAAATCTGATAATATAGCTAATGGTGTTTAACGTTTCATTATTTGTATTTCAGGAACCTCGGATTTGGCAACTGTCGTCAAAGGCGCCATTTTCGTACAGGAATGTGTCCCGGAAAGCCTTGAATTGAAAAAGAAGGTTTACTCAGACCTCGACAAAGTGGTGGATGACAAAACTATTTTGTCCAGTTCTACGAGCACCACTTTACCATCAAAGTTCTCTGAGCAGATGAAGCACAAGGCACAGGTAATTGAACTTTCGTACTCGTCCTAATAATCTTATTGGTTCTCGAGTATGAGTGCAAGCAAACTATGTAGGTAGGTAATCCCTGTTACTTAAGTCGTTATATACTTGTAAGAGCCAGAACTGACAGAATATAGTGAATTAGGGTTTTAGTGTGCAGTAGGAATTAGAATGTAGTAAATCAGGGTCAAGTAGGGTGTTGGAACTGATGAAAGTTAGGGTTCTATAGTTCCGTACCGGAATAGGGAGAATATACAGGTGCAGATTATTCATAATTTTTACAATAGTTTAGGTAGGTATTATGGTAATGAATGTTCTCATTTGTATGCCAGACAGTCGGACAACAAATAGGTGTATAACCCTCAAGAGTTAACTTGAGAGTTCGCTCGGATGACGTAAGCGCACAGTACTGAGGTGTCGATCGCGAGAGCGGTAATGGTTGGGAGCGGCCACTCGGGTCTCAAGTTAACCGGTACTTGCAGGTTGCAGGCCCCTCTTCTCCACTGGGCACACAGGGCACGTGCCCAGGGTCTCCGATGGATTGGGGCTCCCTAGTCACTACTCCATTACCAAATGATAACCGATAGCTACTCTACTCTCGTCTGAAAATCAGGCTTACCGAATGCAGCAAGTTTAATAAATTTCAATATATAAAATTTGTACGTATAATTATATTCCTTTAAATTTAACTGTTTTAAAAGAATCATCAGTGAATTATTTTGTGTCTTTGATCAACAGTTACGGTAATGAATCGCGTCATTCAAATGAAGCGAAAAAAACAAAGGTTGAATCGCGAAGTTTGAATTTTTAAGTTGGAATAGTGTTTGCTTGCATTAACTCGGGGTTTGTTTGGCTGTCGGTAAAATAGCTATTTTACTTGTCTACGGTTTAGACGAGACACATACTTACTATACATTTTTGTAATAAAATAAAAAAAAAGAAATAAAAATAAAGCTAAAACTTTGCATATCTACGTTCTTTGTCTATTCTAACAAAACAGTGCTTTATTATGGTCATAGGGGCCCCATTATCCTAATGTGCCCAGGGCCTATAATAGGTAAAAGACGGCCCTGGCTGGTTGTAAGCACACAGGTTGCAAAAAAAAAACACGTTGACGAAAATACCTGTTGTAACCTGAACATCCAGTATATGTTTTCCTCATGCTAAGAAATCACTACCTACATTTTGTTTTTGTTATTCAACTTTCATAGTAGGTACTTAGGTACAACTACACATTTTTATTGGAAGACCTATTACTTACAGATTTTTACTAAGAAAACAACCCAAAACTATTACAACACTTGATATAGCCCACTGTAATATCTAGTCTAATGACATTATTTGATGGTATAATCTAATTTTTTTCTCAGGTTATCGTGTCCCACCCTGTTAACCCACCGTACTACGTGCCTCTCGTGGAGATCGTTCCCGCTCCCTGGACCAGGAAGGACGTGTGTGAGAAGACGAGGGAGATCATGCTGGAGATCGGTCAGGAGCCAGTCTCACTGAGCCGCGAGATCGACGGATTTGTGCTCAATCGTATTCAGTGAGTATAGTGTACACTTTGTTCTATGACCATTAAATGTCGTATTCTGTCTATGGAGGTTCTAAATTGCAACGAGAAGTTAAGTCTGGATCTCTGTTAGTGTCAGTGACAAAAGTCTCGCCTCATATTACATGTATCCTTTACGTAACTGGGGAAATGTGGGTGTAGGTACGAAGTGTACACCTTGTACGTCTATGTGAATCCTTTCGGGATCTACCTACCGGTGTGATTTTGATGATTCGATTCATGAGGGTACGAGTAGGATTGGTACCTAATATAATTGCCTGGGACGAATGCGTGTAGTCAAAAGTTCAAAACAATTATTGTGTGTATTGTGTGAGCCAGGCACAGTTGGAGTAGTTGTATGTGATGAAGGATTGAAGTTTGATTACGCAACTTACAAAAAATATGAAATTATTAAAAAGCCTGCATGCGATTGGAGAGGACTATGTCCAGCAATGGACTGCTAGACAATGATTAGAAAACAATGTCATGTTTTTTTTTTATTAAATAACTTCCTTAATCATTCCTTTTATACTCTTAGGTACGCGATTCTGGATGAAGTTTGGCGGCTGGTCGACAACAAAATCGTAAATGTAGAAGACATCGACAAAGTCATGTCAGAAGGTCTTGGAATGAGATATGCCTTCCTGGGATCTCTGGAAACTGCACACTTGAACGCGGAAGGCATGAAGTCTTATATCGAGAGGTTAGTAAAAAGTAAATAAAGTTAAAAGTCAACTGAAGCCTTAACTGTGAAACAATTGATGAGCATGGTAGTGATTTAAGTGTTTTACTTTACATGGTAGAAAAATAAATGATTATGATATATGAATATGATCTTCTTTACATTTCTATGATTGAGTTTTTTGAATAATTCCTCTCGTCAGTCAGAAAGTTTACCTAGACATAAAACCTAAAACATTTTTTAAATATTTAGATACGGAGAGACCATCTACAACGTTAGCAACACAATGGGAGATATTCCACGCATGACTACAAGCAAGAGTGCTGACACGATCTGCGAACAACTGAACAAGATGGTGCCTTTGGATCGTCTGCCGGAGAGACGCGCTTGGCGTGACGCCTGCCTCACTCGTCTCGCTCTACTCAAGAAAGAGATGAACGAACAAAAAGTTAAATACTAGAACTGAAATATGATAAGTGTTAATGATGAAGCATCCATTGCTAACGATAATCATGCAATTTACCTAAAATTTCAAATATCTGCGAGTACATGAAATGCACACCACGATCATGTTATACCTAATTAATATGACTTTATATCTTTGTTATTTATTATTTAAATCCAAATAATAATTATATTCTTTGATGTGTTTACACTATTTACCTACACAAAATGTGTTTTCATTTCTGATTCGTAACAAAATCTCAATATCACTGTAATACTGTCATAAAACATTTCACGGGTTCCAGAAAATGGTGACGAGCACTGTTAGTCCTAAACTATAATTACCACACACGACCCAATATTATTAAAACATCCCAATTAATACTGAAATTCAAAACGATTTGAAGTTACCGCCTTGACACTGCGAATAGTATCTTTCCGGAAGTGGGCAAATGAGTTTCGATTGATGCCCAGGCTTTTGAGCACTCAAGATTTTTTCGTTGGAATTGTTTTTTTTATTTTAAATATGATTGTATTGGTGATTAATACACACTTTACATTGTAGGTAGAACAAATTATTTTTTATTTTTTCTATGTGGACGGTAGACTGATTTTTAAATCATCTGACAACTTTATACGAGGAATAATTTTGAAATTTTGACAGTTATTTCATATTCATACAAAAACGATGCCGATTGAAAAATCAGCTTTAAGTGTATAGGAGCAAAGTTGTAATTTAATTCTTTAAATAAAATGAATTGTAGTTACACATGGAAAATACAGTGCATACCTTTATAACTAAATCAAATTATATGTGAATGGTTTCATATATGAGAAAAATCAAGAAAATTATAGTAAATATTATTGGGTGTGTGAATTGCAACGGAATAACAATTATAAATGTAACTCTCGACTTATTACCAAACTGAACGACGACCAACAACATGAAATATTATCAAAACATCTGCTTAAAAAAAAGATAAGTTTTGTAAATTTGTTATAGGTATGTATGTAAAATATATTGGCGGCATAGGGGGAGCCCCGCCGCACCTTAAGCTTGGTATGTTCTGGTGTAGAAAGTTTACGCTTCGTGCGAGAAGATGGCTGCATCGAGGATGCCATAGCCCGCACTGTTAGGTCGCGAGGGTAGGCCCATATGTGTATGGTGCAGACGTCGGAGTTACAGAGTCACAGACGAGGTTCCCAATGGATTAATATTATTTTAGTTTAAAGGAGAATCGCCTCGCCAGAACGTATTTTTTTTTACTTTTTTTGCAATTTGGTTAGTCGGGGTGTATATAGTAAAAATATGATTCGCGGTTATAACAAATATGTCGGCCAATCAGTCAACAACGAGTCTAGGTCATCGCGCCAGCGATTATTAGACCTGCCGAAGTGATAGCGCCCGTCTTCTGGCACCCACTGCGTGATGGCCTGGCCCCTGTCCAGATGCATGATGTAGGTGTGGCTTACCCATTCTCTTTTCAGCCTCGCGGTATTATCGCCATCATCGGCGATACCTGTCTTCGACCGAATTTATAGAATTAGAATCATCAATACAACTTATTCTTTTATACTATTCAATTTATTAAACAAACTTAGTCGATTTGTAAAATGGTGGTAACACCCAACATAAACATCAAATTCCATAGACAATTTTGTACAAATATTTTTGTACTCTTTGATTTTTGTAATCTGTGGTTCGTGTCTAATGGAGCATTTGCGCGATCGTTCATAATTTTATTTACCATCATATTGTAATACAATACAAACAAAAAGAGTATAATTTTTATATGGTTATTTGTCCACATCAATGGTGTAAATTTTGAGATATGTGTAATTTAAATAAGTAAATTTATTTTGATATAGCCTTCATGATCTCATGACAAAAGGCCTTGCAGTACGCATAGATTTACAAATGTGTTGTTTTGATAGATAATGGATCCAAGAATGTGTAGAAAAATCAGTAGTAGTGAAAGTCTTCCAGATGCGGACAATGTGGAATATGAAGTATCAAACATCATTGCACCGCAGGAGAGCGACGATAATTTCATGTTGGACGGTAGTCCCGAGCCGCACTCCGTGACATGGCTAGACAACGATCAAATAGATGAATTAGATCTTAATTTAGACCAAACTAATCTATGTTTTCATAGAGTCGATAGCGCAGATATAATTTATAGAAGCAAGAAGAAAAAATGCAAAATGGTAGGAAAGTATGTGATGGGAGATGTTCTGGGGGAGGGCTCGTACGGTAAAGTTAAAGAGATGCTGGACTCCGAGTCGCTGTGCAGAAGAGCTGTGAAAATATTGAAAAAGAGAAAACTAAGAAGAATACCCAATGGTGAACAGAATGTACAGAGGGAGATACAATTGCTGCGAATTCTTAGACACAAAAATGTGATAGAACTAGTCGATGTTATGTATAATGATGAGAAACAGAAGATGTACCTAGTGATGGAGTTCTGTGTTGGTGTGCTCCAGGTATGTGTTACACCTACTAAAACATTAATTATTGCTAAAATTTTTTCAATATGTTTTAAGTTTTTTGTTTTAATGGTTTCTCTAACCTACTATTAACAACTCAAGCAAATCATGTTGAAAAATACATTAGGGTTAATGATGTGCAAAGGACATGATACTTTAGAGTACTCTAGACAGATAAGTGCATTCAGACAACATAGTTGCATTGCACTACTTATGTTAATTATATTTGACAGTAATCTCTACGAGACTAGATAATTTAGTGAGATTACTGCGTGACATTTCAAGGTCTAGAGTGTTTAGCTATTTATATAGTGACACACTTTGTTGCTTAGAACAGGTTACAAGGATGAACATTGTAGAACAGAACAAATTTCTGTAAATTATAACAAATTCAGCAACATTTCAGTAGTAAATAAAATGGAATTACTCTGCACCAGCTACTACTAAATTTATTCAGTTTCAGCAGACCATATTCCTAATAAATCAATCAATCTGGCAAGCCACAACATAGTTGAGAAAAGGTCTCAACTATGTTGGAGTCGGCTTCCAGTCAACCGGATGCAGCTGAATACCAGTCTTTTACACAGACCGACTGCCTATCTGACCTCCACAACCCAGTTACTGGGTAACACAATACCCCTTGGCAAGACTATTATAAATATTCATTTATAATATTCTTAATAAATAATTATACTAATATTGTCCAGGACATGTTGGAAGGGAGTCCTGGCAAGAAGTTCCCTCAGCGACAAGCACATGACTACTTCACTCAACTCCTGGATGGGCTAGAGTACTTGCACGGCCAGGGTGTGGTGCACAAGGATATCAAGCCTGGGAATTTGTTGCTGACACTTGATCAGACACTGAAAATTACTGATTTTGGTGTTGCTGAGGTAATAAATAAAAAATTACTTGGAGTAAGCATATCTATAATTTTAATTTTAGACTCTAATTATCAGAAAATAAGGTGCTTTTTGCAGTAGCATCTATCTAATTAAGACAGCCTATACAAAGTTGCATTAACACTTGAACATCTAATTAGCTCAGTCTACTGTTAATCTGACTAGTTAATTGAATTTAAGTGACAGCACTATATGCTTACAATTGAATTGAAAAGTTCTTAACTTGCTAAAGGATGAAAGAATCAAACCAGGCTATCATTACCTACAGAAATTAATTTTAAATATTTATTTCTTTTAAAATTAATATTAATTCCTTTTTTTTTAAGACAAACACATTTTAAACAGGATTCTGATAACAATCATTCATAAACTAGCCTTGCAGACAACTCTGCAGTTTCTAAACTATTTCATTTTGTTCTTACTCAATATTACTAGTCTTTCATAATGTTAGCCTTGATAATTTGGCAACTAAAGACAAGATGTTTTTATTAAGTAACTTTATATGTCCTACTGTGGGGAATACGCTCCTTAGTCCTTACAAATCTTACCAAAGAGTACAAAGACTTTATAGGTACTATAATTTATTTATTTGAGATATACATATACAATTTAACATATTTTATTACTATATTTGGTGTTGCTACATAGAACAAGTTATTAACAAACTTGACAAATGAAGAAACAATGAAACTCAAAACATTATTTCAAATATACCAATTACAGGCACTTTTGAATTGTCAAGTGGTCAGTAAGTCAGAAAGATGAAGCTAGTTGATGTTAATGTAAAGATAAACATGTAATCAACAGAAGAGTGCAACTATTTACTTATCTTTCATTCATCAAGTCACGGAATCTTAAACATAATGCGTTAATAATTGTTATTTTCAGGCTTTAGACATGTTTTCTCCTGAAGACACATGTTACACTGGGCAGGGTTCCCCCGCGTTTCAGCCGCCAGAGATCGCAAACGGTGCTGAACAGTTCTCAGGCGTCAAAGTCGATATCTGGAGCAGCGGAGTCACATTGTAAGTGAACGAAAATAGAACATTACCCACTAACACTGACCTTTTGTTATAGCATTGTTTCCTTTACAAAGCGCACATTTATCTTTGTGACTACATTTAGGATTGTTTGATTGTCATTTTGTTTTATGAGCAAAAAGATTGACAATTGACTTCAATTGTCAATCTTTTTGCACATTCTTTTGTTGACAATAATTTTTAATGCCAGACTGCAGCCAGCGTCTGTAAAATAGACTCGATTAGTGTGCATACACATGACCGACATGAGCCAATGGCAGAGGCAACTGCAGCCGTCGACACCCGTCGACGGCAATCACCAACACGTGTTGACTCGTGTGTATGAGCACTTGGACAACTAATATCAGATTCTAATAACATAACATCACTCCTGTGTATCAGGATTTAAATTCTAAAATTCTACTACAATATTGGCAAGAATGATGTTGAAGAAATTCACCTTATCACTGTTCAGAGTTCAGTTAAACACCTCTTACACATTACTTTGTTAGTAAACATTATGATTCATGATTAATTAAAAAGCATTAATCATCATCGCCCCACTATTCATGACTTACTTGTTTGTCACTGTGCATATGTATAAAACTTACATAAATAAGCATATCTTTGTATAATCATGTGGTTAGGATAAAATTACCCAGATTTACCTGTTTTACCAGCATAATAAATTGTTTTGTTGTTTAATAGTCTTATTTATTCATATTTAATAAACCATTGTTGGGTTTCGTACTTACCTATACTTATAAGGTTTACAAAATATTCCCAATTGTAGTTCACTAACGATAATGTACCATTTAGGTACATTATCGTTAGTGAACTACAATTGGGAATATTTTGTGAAACAAATCTGATAGCAATGGCACGAATAGCATGGCATTACACTATACGATAATATACTTCAAAGGCTAGCACACATTACAGCCGGAGCAGGCCGCACCGCATCGCATTCCAATACAAAAAAGCGCGATGCGGCAAGCTTATAGTTTGCGATAGTTCATAAAAATGTAAGAAAATGATCATTTTGGCAAATGTGTGCTGCGCTTAATTCGGGGTGAATTAAGCGCAGCACTCATTACTCAAATTATTCAGATACAACATGACGACGGGTCGGTACCCGTTCGAGGGCGACAACGTGTACCGACTGCTGGAGTCGATCGGTCGCGGCGAGCCGGCGCCGCCGCCGCCGTCCCTGGGGCCCACGCTCGGCCTGCTGCTCACCAACATGCTGAAGCGTGACCCCGACCTCAGGCCCACCGTGCACGAGATTAGGAGGCACTCGTATGTATTATACTTTTATTTATATTGTTGAAGCACCCCACCATTGAACGGTCGCCGCGGCAGACCATGGTAAAGATGGCGGGAAAGACAGGAATTGGAAAAATGGAATATTTGCGACTATCCTGCGATTTTTTCAAAACACTTGGTTTAGTATTGGCAACTAAGAAAGATTGTCATATTCATAAAAATCGCAAATATCCCGATATTTAGCTCGTATTGTCGTGGAAATCTTTCTTAGTTTCCAATAATCTGGCCTTTTTTTCAATTATCAAACGACATACATATTATGCAAAAGAGAGGTGCCCTGCAGTGGGACAAAACAGGCTACCCACTTAAAAATATTGAAAACTGACCTTTAAAAAGGTCAAGTTTATTATCGACCTATGAAAACCTTGACCATACTTAGAACCGTGTCATTTACGATGCAAATGTTATCGTCAGAAATGACACATCGGCGCATTTCATAAGAATAAAATCGGTTACAACAATCGACAAGTAGAATGTGACAAAGTCCAAAAGTGATCAACGTTTTTGTAAGGTGATCGTGCTCGCAACTTCGCACCCAGTAACGCGCCTTTATAACGCGATGTTTGCACATGGTAGAAGCGATCATTCCGATCCAGCCTGTCCCTTGCTGCCCTTGCTGCTGGCTTGCTTGCTTGCGGCTTAGGACGTCGCTGGGGGAGCCCAGCGACGTCCTAAGCCGAGGTCCGTACCCCACAGGGGGTGCCCTTAGCGTGTAGTCGCTTAGTTTTAAGTTTTTTAAGCCCTGGCGGGAGGTCTTAATTTATTGAGGCTTCCACAGGCAAGCCCGGTTAAGCAGACGTGATACATAAAAATAAAAAAAATGGGAGAAGCAAAAAGTTTATGTAAGAATCGTAGCACATTCTTTACTGTGTGCCTGCCCTCGTTAGAAACGGCTTAAGTTTATGTATGAATATCAAATTGAAAAGCATGGTCGCTGCTTTTCGCAATTTGATTTTTGAATTTACAAATAACTGTAACAATTTTATTATTCCGCGTGGTGGATTACAGCCTACTCCCTAACGAAGAGAGGAGGCCTGTGTCCCAGCAGTGGAAACATTGTAGGCTGAATGCTATAACAATTACTCTGGCTGAAGACATTGGAATGTGCTCGTTATCACTAAAGAGGCACTGGCTGTAGAGTGTGAAAGGCTCTTGAAGATCTATATATAGTACAAATTATAGTCGCATTTCGTGTTTTTTTGTGTGACCGTTTTGTTCTTCGAAACCCCGCCATTAGATTTTGATGCGGTTCACACTATCCAGTCTCAATCTGAATAATTTTAAAGGATATTGCTAATCCATTGCCTCATTTTTGTTTAGCCTGTACTGTCCCACTGCTGGGCAAAGGCCTCCCCCAAGTCCTTCCAGGAACTCATTTCCCGCGCCGCCTCGAACCAGCCCTCGCGGTACGCGTCCAGATCATCTCGCCACCGCTTTCTGAGCCGACCTCGGCGGCGCCGTCCATCTTCAGGCACCCATTGTGTGGAAACTTTTGCCCAGCGGTCATCCTGTATACGGCTGATATGACCCGCCCAATCCCACTTGAGCCTGGCAGCCTTCTTGCCTACGTCTATTATACCTGTTTTCGAACGCAACATGGTGTTCCGAATTCTATCCTGTCTTTTTACACCCAGGATGCTGCGCTCCATCGCTCTTTGGCAAACGCCAATTCGTAACTTTTGCGACTCTGTGAGCGACCAGGTCTGAGCATCATAGGTTAGGATGGGCAGGATACACATGTTGATAAGTTTGCGCTTCAGGGAGATCGGCAGATCACCCTTCATTAGTGTCTTCATGGACCAGTAGCTTTTCCAGGCGTTTTTAATTCGGCGATCGATTTCCCTTTCCTGCCTGCTTCATAATGTTCGAAAAATTTGTCTGCTCAACAACGTAAATAACGCAATGAATGTTGTTGAACTGTCAAAATGAAAGCCATTGCTACTGATAGTGTGTTACGCAATTACCCCGCTGTTTGACACTCACTAGCCATTGTCTTGCGTAAGCCAAGAGGGCGCGCACACCAACGTCCCTTAGTCCCATGTGATAGGAGACACGAAAACAAACCCGAACTAAAATTAGATTTGGAACGTTCTAGAAAAACCTTACATTTTACCTGACCTTA
Organism: Apamea monoglypha; assembly: GCA_911387795.2. Classification (NCBI taxonomy): domain Eukaryota; kingdom Metazoa; phylum Arthropoda; class Insecta; order Lepidoptera; family Noctuidae; genus Apamea; species Apamea monoglypha. The sequence continues at coordinate 13,037,312 of OU426918.1, forward strand.
TGATACAAAATAAACGCTTTATTACAAAAATAAAACACGACATTGTTGCAGTGGGTTGACTTTATTGCACCATTTGTGTGTTGCAAAAAGTATTGGCACAAAATACAGTGACTAAATGAATTAATTGGCACAACAGACACACCTTATGCAATTAAACGTACATTATTTGTAACAATAACTGCATGGGGTTCACCAAATAATAAACTTTGAATTGTATGTCTTCTTAAAATACATATTTTGTTTACAAAATAGCATGTTTAACGTCTTTAACGGAGGTTACGTTAGAGGTGAACATTTTAATAGTACCCACTTAGTGATTGTCGAGATTAGGTTGTTTGCGCATATATAACCATTCTATTTATTCGAATTAGCACTTGGGTGAAGAAAATGTTTATATCAAGGATAATGTGCGAAACTGTAAATAATATTTATTGGATCCTAAGTGTACTTATCTTTTAAATGGGTCATTGAAAGTTGTACCTACTTAAGACATTGTTTTCATAACTCTGTAACTTCAAGTTAATAAAATTACCGTTGGCCGCTCTTATTTATTTAACTAGCTTCTGTCCGCGGCTTCGCCCGCGTGGTGTCAGAAATTATCCCACGTGAACTACCGGGACAAAAAAGCCCATTTTATTCCTTATAACCTCAGCTATCTACCAGTGAAAGTCCCGTCAAAATCGGTCCAGCCTTTTCGGAGATTAATCGGAACAAACAGACAGACAGACACAATATTTTTTTATTTGTATACTTTATTATATTATACTTTCATATGCATTTGATAAAAATCTGTTATTTTGGCATTACAAACAGACACTTCAATTTTATTTATTTGTATAGAGTATAGATAATTTTGTTTCATAACTTTACCTTTGCCTAGATAGGTAGGTTAACTTATCATTCAGTCTTCCCTGGTACCATTACCGAATTTACCCATCAAATTGTTACCCTCTTTGTTTTGTGGCTTCCAAACCACAACTATGTATACTTCCCCTATCCCAATAATTATTTAGTACTTAACTACTTACCGTCATTTATTATGACTATCCCTGTGACGCATTGTAAATAATTCCAACTTGTACTGGTATGCAACAGGAAAATGGCCTCGTATGTTGTTACCAACAAAGGAAAGAATTAAGTACTTTGTTTATTCAATAATATAATAAGTTACTGATAGCCCTGTTATTATCGGAATGTTTATTTATAACTAACATATATACTACCCACGTCTGTGGTTCTGAAGGGCAGGCAGAGGTGCACACCCACTCTTCACCAGTAAAAAATATATCTGCCTCGTAGCTATTACTGTTTATCATCCATACTCTTGTGAAGAGGCAGAGGAAGAGGGCCTTGTCGCTTAGTAATAACAGCCGCACGGGTCTATCGATCAGGTTAAGCTACACTTGCCGCGGTTGGTCCGTGGATAGATGACCATCTTTACATACCAAGACCCTTCCGTGCCTCGGAAAGCACGTTAAGCCTTTGGTCCCGGCTGTCATTCGTGAATATTTGACAGTCGTTACGGGTCGTCAGAAGAGCCCGAAAGTCTGACACCCAGTCTTACCAAGGGGTTTCGTATTACTCAGTGACTGCGTTGTGGAGGTCAGATAGGCAGTCGCTCCATGTAACATATTAGTACTCAGCTGCTGGCTGGAAGCCGACCCCAACATGGTTGGGAAAAGGCTAGAATAGAATAGAATAGAATACTCTTTATTGTACACCATACAAATTATAGAACATAAATAAATATATAAAATTTTACAAAGGGTGACACAATGGGCGGTCTTATCGCTAAGAGCGATCTTTTAAAGACAACCTTTGGATGGATTAAAATTAAAGAGAGACAAATATAGTAGGTAGTCTGTGGTGTACCATTTACGTTACACAATCAATATATACATAAAGTATATTTTACTCGTCTAAATAAATATCATCATCATCATCATCATCATCATCATCATCATCATCATCATCATCATCATCATCACCTGCCTAGCCTTTTTCCAACTATGTTGGGGTCGGCTTCCAGTCTAACCGGATTCAGCTGAATACCAGTATTTTACATGGAGTGACTGCCTATCTGACCTCCACAACCCAGTGAATGGGTAATACGATACCCTTTGGTAAGATACGTCTAAATAAATATATACATACAATAATAAACATGAAACAAGAGCAAAGAAAAAAAAAATATAATAAATAATAACAATGATGATGTTTAAGGAGAGAGGAAGTGCTTTTTATCATAATTTTGAAAGTGGACAAAGATTGAGCACGCCTTACCGACACAGGCAAGTCATTCCATAACTGTACTGCTTGAACAGTAAAAGATTTGTCAAAGAAAGGCCAGACAGATGATGACTCATGTGAACAGGCAAGCATAAGGCACTCATGAATCATGTTTTGTCGATCAAACTGGGACTGATCTTAACTTCAAATCTTGTCTGTGAGGGATTTCTTTCTTCCGTAGATTGGCAAAAGCACTATAAACTTAAGAATGTGTTAGTTGGTCACCAATATCACTACTAAGACAGAATAATCGTAATCGTCGTTCGTCGTCGTCGTAATCGTATTTAATGAATTGTTATTTTTATCAAAACCAAAAACCATTTATTCAAATTGAGCTGAGTACGAACACTTTTTGAACGTGATTCAAAAGACAGACCCCAAAACGCTCACATTTGACCACATTTTAGGTCCGCTTGCACTACAAATCCGTAAATGTGTTTAAATAGCGCTAAACATATTTAAAACATCATTCTGTCTCTATCATCTCTCGTCTCTATCATTGATTGAAACCGAACGGTATTTAAATTGGTCAAGCGCTAAATGTATTTAGTGATTTGTGGTGCAAGTGGGCCTTAGTGATTTTTAATATAAAAAAGTCAAAACCACCTGTTACTGTTACAGTTGGGTCCAAGCCCGGCCGCCGCTTGAAGCCGGCGAGCGCATGGTGACGCCGCGCTCTCGCCGCTCGGACGAACTGCACACTTCCACCGTCATCCCGTACTTAGTGGAGCGACACTACCCTTCGGCGCAGGAGTACTTCACCGAGCGAGACTACAGACACGGTCAGTCTGATTCTGATGATGAACTTTTTTATGATGTTACAGACTTTGGTTACAGGCAGTGAATAACAGTTTTAGTGTACAGTCGCAGAATGAAAAGATATAGCATTTCGTATCGTATTGTCAACATTATAAATGAAAATGACAATTCGAATAGGTCACATGGGAAAGAAATATATTGGAAATTTGCTTAAACTCTTCATTCAGTGCGTGTACATGTACGGACGCCAGCACATCAAGTTACTACAATCTGTCAAATTTCTTTAATAGATTTTCAACTTTATCATTAAAGCATTAAGGTTCAAGGTTGATTGGGAAAATTTGACAGTTTCGGGTAGCTTGACCTACTGGCGTCTGTACATTCAACGATTCTCTATAATGCGGACAGTTCAGGCAGTCGTTATGTTGACCACCACGAATAAATATTGAAACCGTCGCCTGCCCGGGGTCTGGGTTTGCGCCCGGTCGATTGCAATATACTCATCCCCTATTACATGGGACTTAAACATAACTGGCGAAATGTGGGTCTACTATAGGTACACCCCTGCCTAACCCTTCAGGGATTACAGGCGTGATGTTTTGTTATGTTATAAATATAATGTTGTATAACATGCTACCCATTACGCATGTTACATTTACAATGTGTGGGATGTAGTTTTTTGAACTTGTGGCAAGGCTATGAAGGTGCCAGGATAATATTTGTACTTGTAATTTGTAAATATTTGGATTTGTAAGCAATTACGTGACTGTTTAACGTGCACTGTCATAAAGTCATTTGCCACTTCATATCTTTGAATGGCCGTCTTAGCGATATCAGTAGTTACATAATAATTATGTTACTATATTTGTCATAGTCACACTGTGTGGTAAACTTCACATCATTTTTGTTGCTATACTGAATTTAACGGAATTTATTTGAATATTTTCCGAGGTTTTGATTCACTGACGCTTGTAGCGTCTAAACGAATCCTATCTTAATTTGTCCTATGTTAATTGACAGAAGCCTTTTATCTATGTAAATATACAAGAGGTAAAAACAGTCGTACAATTTTCAGAGCCTGAAGAAGTGCGCATAGCCGGTCTCGTGCGCGCTCGCGTTTGTTCCTTGAGTTAGGTTCGTTGCATGCGAGTGACGGAGCCCCAATCTAGCTTCCAGGCTTATATACCACCGACCTTATTATCTATATCTATATGAACAGCCATATACCTACATATACCCGCTATAAAAATAACAGGCTTATTATATTTTATGATGACTAATTTATGTCCCAAAATAAAATGTATTTATGATGCGAGCAAATATAATATAACCGATATATAAGTGCAGTAAAATATATTTTTAAATATACGTACTGTATGTTTGAGTGTACCTAGTACTTCACTAATAACATAGTTTTCTACTGAGTGATATTGATATTGCATATGAGAATGAGGACTTTGTAGCGAGACGTAGATTATATACTATACAGATACTTGACACTCATTGGCGATCGGTTCTCCAATAATGATAAAGGCGCAAGCGCAACCTTGGTCGTTGGCCCACATTCGGGTATCCCATTCGGGTACCCGAATGCGGGCAAGTTTACCCGAATTGGAAATCTCAATGCAGATGAACAACTAAGTTTAAAGTCTGGGAACTTCATTGATAAGCAAATTACCAACTTATATGTAATTTTAAATTTAAACTGTCTTTCTCAACCGTATGAAATGGCTATAACAAGGCAAATTGACGAAGTGTGTCAATTTGTTCAACAATTAAGTTCACTGACTGTACATTCAGAATTTCGTAAAACTACTTTTGAAAATGATATCATAATAGTTTAGTAGTATCTGAATAGTATGTCGAGCCCTAGCCGCCGACATATCGTAAGTGATATTTTTTTATGAAAATGCGATTTTTATCCTAAAGGATATATAAAACTATACGATAAATACGCATTTGTGTAATAAAACCCTCTTACGATAGGTTGTCGGTCAGGGCTCGATGTAATCCTGGGTCAGTCGATGTGTGCCTATAACCTCGCGTGCGTGTTGCAGAGCTGGGCGATGGCGGGTCGCGCACGCTGTCGACGGCGGAGCTGTCGGACGCGGACTCGCGGCGCAAGCGGCGCTGGCACTCGTCGTGCGGCCGCCTTCCCTCCTGCCGCCTCACGTGATGCCACTCACACGTCTGATGACCATCAGCTCGTCACTCCCATACATGTTCCAATTCCCTGTTACTTGTTTCTCCACTTAGTAGTCAACATCGCCACCACTGTTGTTGCCGGATAGAATGCCTAAAACTCCTCGTCTCACCCGTTTTGTCGTTAAATTAAACAGCACCTAGACCTCGTTGTCGATCGATGTTTGATCAGCATTCGCTCTGAAAAAATTCGGCTTTGGTATACTTAATGTTGCTATTTATTTGTTTGTGTATGGTTGTTACATGTAGTTTTCTATATACTCCTCTAAATAGTAAAAAAAATTATAGCTTCAATAGAAATATGTGTCTGAATTGATTATTGAGAGACCAATTATATTTAATAAATTTTCTGATATGACATTCGATCACATACGTTTGTTAAAGCTAATATTACCGGTAATATTAGACGTGTATGTATATTTAATTAGATACCAAGGAGTTCATACAATGACAAAAATATCATAAATGTAAAATAGTACCTGTTTTATTTGTCCTTCGAGATGTATGATGTAAAGTGAACATGTATTTAGTGTAATTATTAGTAGATCTCAAATTTTAACGTGGCAATAAAAAGATAATATTTTTATAAAAAAAATATCGCTATAAAACCAAATTATAATAGAGTTCTTGCCAAGAGGGAAGCACCGACTATATTATCAATTTTAGTTAACTTGATGTTCATTTTGGTTTTGTGCAACGTGGTGCATGTTACTGTCGATCAGTAGATATGTATTTCTCATTTGAATGATTGAATTCCACGCTTTCTCACTAGTTGATTGACGGACAAATGTGTTGCTGACTGTGACGACTTACTGTCAGCACGAAATGTTTGTTGGAATGGTTTAGGGTATGATCGATTTTCTTATTTTAGTTGTTAGATATAAAGTACAAGTTATTATGGCGATTATTATACATTAAATTGTTGTGTAATATCGTTAACTGTCATCGATTGGAATTTATTAAAAGAAGAATGTTAAAGGATGTGAACAAATTATTGCATGGTTTGGATATTCTAAAAGGACACGGCTTGCACACATTTCAGTATTCTGTGTACCTATTTCATAATAATCTCTTTTCCCATCTGAACACTTCTGACGGACCTCACTTTTTATAACTTATTTATATTGCAATAAATTTACGTTAGTATTTAGGTATAATTAGGTAAACAACGCATGATTTTCTGTATTTTCTATTTGGATTGTTGTTGCTATGTCATCTGTACTGCTGGACTGACGATCAATGTTAACGTTAGGTCTTGACCTAATACAAACCCTTTGTCACTTTACTTCTGCGCTAAATTGTTTGTTCACATAATTGTAATGTTACTTAGTTGTGCAATAACTGTTATAAATGCTGTTCTAGTACGTAGTTTAGGTTAAAGCTTACTTAAGCCATATTGTAATGAGATTATTGCGCAGATGATCTCTGTACGCCAAAGGCGGTTTTGCTAAAAGTATTTAATTTAACTGTAATAGTTTGTGTCCACTTCTGTTGCACTTGTATTTGAAAAGTGAGGTCTTACATATAACTGTTAAAACGTGTGTTTACGCTTAAATAAAACGAAAGGATGTATGTTTAGTGCCTGAAACGAAAAATAACGTAAAAAACTGAAAAAAATAAAGAGAATATTAATATATTGTAAATAAAAAGTCAAAGTAATGTGCATTATGTTTTTCATTTATACAAAACACCACAAGCCCACAATAATCTACCCTTTATATTACAGAAACAATAGTTGAAAACAAACTTTGACAACTTACTTGGTTTTATTGCTCTTAAAATACGAAGTTTATGATAATCCTCTACCAGAACTCCAGATTGAAATACAAGGGATAACACAACTTTACTATTACAAGTTACAAAATTTTACAAGTCCGTGTAGCACTAAACTTTTAGCCACACAATTGTAACGGAAAAACTACAAATGTAAATTGTAACTCGTGCATAAGCATGATTAGCCTATAATGTACCCACTGCTCAGACACAGGCCTCTCTTCGATAGGGAGTGGGCTGCAATCTATGTATGTATGTAACTCATACATATTAGTGATTTCTGTCTTATGGAATTTTGTCTACAATTTATTAGACTTGTAGTCTCGTAAAGTTTTGTGGTATCGGGCCCAGGCTGGTAGAGCTGGCTGACGTATACAGACCCGCGGTTTCTCGCATAGATAACGCCACCTGTCGCTGATCAGGGGCTAAGTTATGTAGCTAAGGGCTTGATCGCCGGGGTACTCGGGTAGGTATCAACTCGGCCTATTGCAGTCCACTGCTGGACATAGGCCGGGTATATACTTGAAATTTTTTAATATTTTATTTCACATAAACCTACATGGGCATTTATGAAACGTCAGAAGCTAGGTGCACGGTTCCAAGTGGTCGTTTCCGATGGAGATGAGCCGGAAAAAAACTAAGGTTACTCTTAAAAATAATTGGCTTTTACAATGTTTTCTCATTACACTGGTAATAGATATCCCATACCTATTAAAAGCGTAATGTGAAAGCATGAACAGTATGGGCTTGTCAACAAGTACCAGAGTACCTACTTAACACTAATTCAGTCGAATAAGCCATTTGGTATATTACCAAAAATATTCACCTTTCCAATACACTGCCAGTACCTATTCATTTTTACTGTGGGTAATACCTTTTAAGCTTATGAGAGTGATGTAAAAGAATTGCTCCTACCTACTACACAGCACACTCAACATTGTTTAAAAGTAGTTGCAAGTTAGTTGCCTGTAGGCACTTAAACCAAGTACATAACTTGTTCGACTGGACAACAAAGTCTGACCCCTGGGTTGGCGTATTATGTCTAATTTATAGCAATTTAAAGTCAAAAGACGATTTACATTTTCGATTGTAATAAGTAGGTAGGTAAACAAAATGTGAACTAATTAGTTTTATAATCTAATCACCGAAGCGTACCTACGGTATGTGGGCGTTCAGATTACCAACATATCATTACACCTTAATTCAGTTCACATGGGAACCTATCAGACTAATCTGTTATTCAATTTTATCGTTTAAATTAACCTACTCATTCATTCGTGCTTGATGATAATCGCTAATAAAGCTTTTTTGCCAGAACTGTGCACTACGAAATTATTTGCAAAAAAGCGAAGCTAATTAGTTTGACACCTTTACACCTATAGATTTGAGAGGAAAACTAAGATACATTACGTAGCTAGGTAGGTACCTATTTAGAAATAAATAAATCAATTAAACTAAGCTTAAGCTTGACCAATATCGCCAACGGTGCAACTAAGGTAAGGTGTAGACAAACCACAGTAGGCTTTTTAGTCGCTACATGGCCTAGTGTGGTCTATCTGTGGTTGAGGTAGTGACCGCAGAGCTGGCCTAAATAGGCAGGTAGGTAGACACGAACATTATAAACAACACCATTAATTAGGTAATGATTTTAGTGGCTACTAATTTTGTGAAATAGAAATGTTTCAGGGCAGATGCAGACATCTTCTCTAACTTTAACCCAGAGGTATAACCACAGTGGAACGGCTACAAGATGCGGTTATGTTATGGCAATGATTCCCAGACACTCTCACCCCCTGCCCTGTCATTTGTTTCTGCAGTCTGAGTAATCTTTGTATTGCCACTGAAAACGCTGGACTGTTTGTAGCTTGCCAATTTTAAGTGGCACGTTATCGAAAAAAGAATCAAACGCCGTCTATCAATGATCTATACATAAATGTTACTTTATCAGTACTTTGAAGCGAATTGTACCATTCACATAACATAACCGGGCCTCTATCTACCGTCAAGCGATTACCGCTCCAAGACCTGCTCACTCATGGGTAGTGCGTTACCTGCATGGTGTGAATTGCTATGTCGTAAGCAGGGGGGCCATGCGCCCACGCCGGCTTGCGACCCGATTCGCAGCCACAATGCGCGGAAGTGCCCGGTGCGTTGCCCCAACGCCGCACCGCCTTCCGCCATATCAGGTCCTGATTTAATTGGAGCACTGGGCTAAGCTAAATATGTATGTTGAACAGCTAGGTTATGGTTATCCAATGGTATGTACCGGTTGACCGTAACATTATTTCTAGCGAGTAGGTACCCTGCTACATTACGTGGGATGTGGGATCGTGAGACGTTTTTGGTTTTGCTGAGTGGTCTTGGATTCGATTCCCAGTTCAGTACCTGTTCAGGTTGAAGGACATCTGTACTAAAAAAAATATTGAATCATTTATGTACAGTCGCTTGGCAGCATTATCTGACCCACCCTAAAAACAAACGAATTTGGACCCTCTGCCTGTAACATTAAGGTTTATTCAATTTATATGAGCTTATCAGACGGCGCTCGTGCAACATTGTCGGAGCCACCGGCATTATAGATATATCATTTTGTTAAGCTATTTTAATCATTATCCCGTTGACATTAAAGTTGAAAAGCTTTTAAGTCACACTACATAATTAGAACCCAATCTTTAATTTCGCATATTCCCTACAAGTTCTTGTGGCTTAGCGGTTTGATGCTGGATTGGCGACGAACAACATGTGGGTTCGAAAACACAGTCCACCTATTATGAGTTTCTTTTTTAATTTGTTTTCATTTCTACAATATTGCCTGCATTATTAAAGAACGACCAATATGATTTACGCCTAATAACTTATCTTGTAAACAGGTGGGTAAATTAAAAAACTTTAAGTTCACAGAATTTATATTTACCAAGAATGGTTGGATACGAAGTAAAACATATATTTGCTTCGTGAGGTAGATAATAAATTCATTTATGTGACAAAAGTTAAACTACCTAATAGCAGTAACTGCGCACACACATTTGTAAATCGTTTCACATAACTCGTTAAGTATTTTTAAGCAATTTGGTGTAAAAAAGCATCATGTCGCAACTTAATGACTACACCGAACAAAAAATCATATTTTTACATGAGCAGAATGTTGGAATTAGAGAGATTGGTCGTCGACTTAATATATAGCAGTAAGTGTTTTTATACCTATTTTATTTTATTGATTGTGATTAATGAACTCGTAGTTGGCTATTTTACCACTACATTCACTCCTTACAAGTTACATACCTACACGGTTCCAAAAATGTTTTTTTTTTTGTTTTAGAGAAATACGGTCAGACTATGGCTAAAACGTTATGGAGACAATGGAGATATTCAGCGTATTCGTCCAGGAGCAAAAGCCATTAAGTATAGTCCCGTATTCGAACGCCACCGGGCCCGGCCCCGGGGCCGGTTTCAAGCCCTGTTGAAAATCAATTTTTGCCCATTCGTGTAACCACAATATTTCAGAGGAAACAGTGAGAAGGCATTTATACGCTGCTGAGATAAGGAATTATAAACCAGCACAGAAAATTGCATTGACACCTGCTCATCGCGAAGAAAGGGTTCGTTTTGCCCAGGAATATTTAAATGGCAAAGATTTGTGTTGGAATATGGTGCGCGGTATGCGTAGCCGCTTACAGCAAGTTATAGCAGGGGACTACTAATTATGTAATCTAGTAGGTATTTTTAAACACACCATGTAAGTAAATGCTCAATGGATTGATTGTTAAACCATTAAAATGTTGCAGATTATGTGGTGATGTTATTGTTATAAATAGATTTTTTCTATTTAAATATCATGTTTATTCACTACATATAGGCAGCTATAAATCTGTAAAGCATTTCACAGATGAATTCATTTTCTCGATAACAAACTTTTAAGCATAAGCACGCCTTTTTTAATGTTTATAAATGGTTAGATTTGATTATGGCATACTAATATAAAATGTCTATTAATTTGAATATATATGAGCATTTACTTACTTTATCTTACCTAAGTGTTTTAATGAAATAATAAACATTTTAAACTTGCAATTGTTTACTTTTATTCCTATACAACCTACCCGTTTAAAAAGACAAGACCCTACGTCGTCCATTAAAGAAATGTTTTTTACATTTCTTTAGTGTAATAAAATAATTAAAAAAAAAACAGCTGAGCAAAAAGATATATTTAGGTTAAACTTGGTTTCGAACTTAGACAACGATGAACACCGCACTACCCCTTATTGACCACAAGACCAACTCAACTCTTATAAGCCACATTGAAATTTGATCTTAGTTGTAATACTAGACGCATATTCTAAAGAATTTGAACCATATAGTATACTTGATAAAGTTTATTCTTGCACAGCACAAGCAGCTAACCTTCTCCTGGTGCAAATAGATTATTTTGTATTTTAAATAATCACTCCATTGAGACATGATAATAAAAAAACGACCTATAAAATAGAAAATAAAAAATTGTAAAGAGACGTTGTTTTTGCAATTTAGTAAGGCAAGGTAAAACATGTTTGCGCGTAGTCACTGCATACCCTTAGTTGCTTTTGAATACCAGTTTTATAATGAATACGAATATTTATTTTTCAACTACCCACTTATTACAAGTTATGCGAAAATATTACCATTTTAGAAAGTTTATGTTTGAAGATTATCCGTCTATAGTTCTTTACAATAATACATGAAATAGTTTTGGAATACATTCTAAATTAAAAGCAAAACAATATCTTCGTCACAGGATTTGATCTCGCAACTTGTTCATCTCAGTCTTATACACAGACCACGAGACCAGGATTACTTGAACACAACCCTTAAAATAAGCTATTACACTAATTATATTATAACAAGTAGTTGTAACATATAACCTAATGGTAACGTTATAAAGATCAAATTTGCATGTCTGTGTTATTATTGTAATTCTTGGTTGAGTCTTCGTGCACTTGTCTGATAAGCTGATATAAATTGAATAAACCTTAATGTTACAGGCAGAGGGTCCAAATTCGTTTGTTTTTAGGGTGGGTCAGATAATGTTGCCAAGCGACTGTACCTACACACATATAGAAACAGACAAAAAAAAAATAACAGTAAAATAGGTACAATGTGATGCTTATTTCGAAAGAAATCTGTTCCAGTATACCTGCGATAAATAATAATGCGAAATATAATAGTTTCTAGTGTCATCTACCTTTTTATAAACCGACTTGTCTGCTAAATTGATCAATAAATTCATTTATATGTCAATAATTGTACTTTTGTTTGCTGTCCTTACACATCTAAGTACTTAGGTATAGGTTGAGGAACAATATTTATTTCGTTTCCAAAGTAAGTAAGTAGAAGGTATTTCCAAACCAATGTTCCTGGAGTATGTTTCTAAACGTAGCAAAGAAATGTTGGCATCACTCTTTACGGCAGTTTAATCGAGTTCCCAGAAGAGGCGTCGAGAAATTCTTAAGTAATCGATGACTCCAGACTACTAAGTTAGATAAATTGTTGAGTATAGTTATTTCCCAAGTGTTGTGCTAAGCACGCTAAAAGTTTAAGTAACATAGAACTCGTCTCCTAGGTACACATCACATCCAAAACGTAACCCGGCCCGGATCACCCCTAATGAATAGCACTTTCCCGAATAACTTCCGCCCAAAATAATCATTATCATCATAATTTTAGCACGGAATCACCCACTGCTTTTTCTTTCTTTCCTTCATTCTTCATGGTTTCGTGTGTCCGGATCATTCAGCTGAAAATTTGACAATGTTATGCCAACATGCTTCAGACATTCCAAGTTTCTTTGACCTGACCTTCCACAAAAAAGTGCTACCCAGAATCATTTTAGGACTATGCAATGCAACATTGGTTAATCCGTAACCACTACAGCACTTTAAAACTTATACTTGGTTATTATTTGGAAGGAAGAATACCATGGATGTAACGCATATTTTCCCCCAACATGTTCTTTTATCTGTTTGTGTTCTTTCTCTGCGTCATGTTTAACGCAAATAAACATAGATATTTTCTTTCTTTCTTTCTTCACTTTTACGCTCATTGTCACCATTTTTTGATTCTTTATAAGTCAGTAATAGGTTGGTGGCTCTTAAAACGGTGAAGGAAAACATCGTGAGGAAACCAACATGTCCTAGAACAAAAAAATCGATGATATGTGACATCTACCAACCCGCACTGGGCCCGCGTGGTGGATTACGGCCCACTCCCTCTCACAGAGGAGGCCTGTGTCCCAGAAGTGGGAACATTATAGGCTGATTATGTTAATAGGTTGGTAAAGTTGATAGGTTATATACCATACCTTTAGGTAGGGCAGTATTTTACAACGGGTAAAACAACAAAGTAGTAGGTAGGTAGGTAATCGTTGCGTACAGAGGAATGGTGTCATCAACACTTCATTACACGCGAAGTGAAGGGTTGCCGAAGATGGTCATTATCGTTTTTCTCATTGTCAGTGCATAAAGTTCAAGGTGCATTTTTTGTAGGTTAATCGAATCAAACTTCCTAACAACATGGTCTTAACATGTTTTACAGCTCACAGATGGTTGCCGATAGGTCGATGAGTTAGCTATTTTGCGCTTAGGTACGTACTTTGAATTTTTAAGATAAGCTTTGTAGAAGACTCTTCAATCTAAAGACTTTGACAAACCTAAAAGAAGATTATAGTAGACTCTACACATAGTATTCCTTTGCAGTAGGTATTTGATCCTTATCAGTAATAGAGGATGCTTTTAAACAAAAGAGATCGGGTTCGATTCCTGGCTCAGACAGAAGTTTTTCAATAAACAAAAATTTCTTTTGACCACGTCCACTACCCCTAGTTTCGAATTTAGCCCTGATGTGTCATTGAAAAATCATGTTCGTTTACGCGGCTGACATTTCTATTTCCCTCACTTTCATGCAGTTGACATTTTTTTTTTGGGTTGAAGAATATCCCAAAAAATCGCACTATAGGGTCCAAAACTTTTTTTAAAAGATAATTTTACACTTTGACATGCTGTAATTTTGGACTGCTTTACTACTGGAGCTGACGCTCAGATCTCTCATGCACTAACGCCCAACTATTATTGTTATGATTTTCAGCCGATATAAAATAACTTGTTTAAATTAACGCCACCGCCCGTGCTATAAGCTTGTAGTTTAACAGAAGCTTCAAGTGCACTCGAAGCCCCGATTCAAATGAAGCTAAGTACCTAGTCCTAGTAAGTTAGTACCAGCCTACCTACTGCCCTTTAAACAATGAGATACGGTAGTCGACTACCTATTATACTACCTTATTATAAGCAGACGATGTTGAATGCAATCTAACTCCACTCTAGCAAGAATCTTTTGTATTAAATGAAATAGCTATGAGGTGAGTAGGCAATCGCTTGTTTAAGCGCCCATTCATAAATGCCTTATTGTAGGTCGTGAAAGGATGTGCCGAGGATGCCAGCTCGCTTTAGTCCTTGGAATAGTGTTCGGACATTGTCATAGGACTATTACTAAAGTGAGTAAATATTGAAATAGGTACAAATGTTTCTCGCACTTAGCCTGTTCAAGAACGATGTAAAGTTTTTAAACTTGATTTAAAAGTCATAAATGATAAATGATTTTATTTTGTAAGTAGGTTTGTACAAACACTTTTACACGTCAATCATATTTTAAAACTAGATGAGGTCGGCGTTTCCTATCTGACTAGTCTGAGAAGAAAGGCCGAAACAAACTCAGAGGTCACAGTCTCTTTTAAAGTCCAGACATAATCTTGGTCAGATCATATGAAGACCATGTAGATCGATGTCTGAGATGGTCTTTTGAGGAAAGAACCACACAGATTGAGAGGACCTGTCCAGTCAGTGCACGCATTTGTCAGAAATCGTGCAGCTCAATTCAAAACCTAAGGAGCTTGATGATTCGACGAACAATTCCAAAGAAAGGACATTTGGGTAGGCCACATTATTTACTCAAACTGCCAAACCATGACAAAACTAACAGAACACAGAGAAAATAAAAAATAAAATGA
This sequence comes from Apamea monoglypha, assembly GCA_911387795.2. Lineage (NCBI taxonomy): Eukaryota > Metazoa > Arthropoda > Insecta > Lepidoptera > Noctuidae > Apamea > Apamea monoglypha. The sequence continues at coordinate 13,052,370 of OU426918.1, forward strand.
CCCACACAGTCTCCACATTCACAATAATTAAAATAATACAATACTTTACAAAGTAAGCAAATGTCATTGTACGAGTATTTGTATATCATTGTAATTCATTAATGTCAAAGTGTATAAAAAAAAACAACAACAAAAGAGAAAAATAAAAACATTCAATATGTAAAGGCGGTGCGGCATTTTCCCACAATAGAATACCGTACGACATTACACTATGAAAATAGCTAAAATACATTAAACGGGCTGTCACTATATCAGTTAAATTACTAATTTTTCTAACAGCGTATGCTGCGGAACTTAGCTTTTTTGACAATTTATCTATATGCGGCAAATGCAATTTACTGAAGCTAAGCATCCAAAGTTATGGCCAAGAATACTGTGCTGTCTTCAGGATTCAATTCTTCGCCCTTTATCAACACCTTTTCACCTGCCTAACGTGAGGTAGCGTAAACTTAATGTATTTGGTTTTTTTCTCGTTTAGAAGTAAATTATTAACATTGAACCAGTGGACTACTTTAGAGATCGCGCTATTTACATCGTCAGTAACCTGCTGCTGACGTTTAAGTTTAAACAAAAGTGAAGTGTCATCTGTAAATAACACTATATCATGAATGTCAGATTGTTACAAAATGTGACCAAAGAATTAATAATTCAGTGCAATACAGCACTATATTTCATAACTTGATTTAGTATCATTGATTATGCGATCAAAACCAACATCTGCCTAGCCTTTTCCCAAGATGCAGCTAAATACCAGTATTTTACATGGAGCGACTCCCTATCTAACGTCCGCAACCCAGTTACAGGGCAATACGATACCCCTTGGTAAGCCTGGTTTTTAGACTTTAAGGCTTCTGACTACCCGTAACGACTGTCAAAGAGCGACAAATGACAGCCGGGACCAACAGCTTAACGTGCTTTCCAAGGCACGGAGGGGTCTCTATACTTATATAATGGAAGGGACGGATCGACGAGAATTAATCAAAACAGTAACTTATATTTGACAGCTATTTGCGACATTGCCAACTTTCAGAATGCACCCTCTTAATTGCACTGACAACGAACAGCAATGTGAGCGACTTTTAGGATAGGTACCTACTGACATTTAACATTGACACTATTTTCACATCACATTTAAAACGATAATCATTTGCGTTGCTGACCTTCTGTGCAATAAACACGGGAAAATGCGAGTACATTCAGAAACAATTTAAAAGAATAACAGAGCAGTCTCATAGTCTCAATTCGGACCTTGTCCCTAATAGAGTAATTGTTTTTATTTAGATTAGTTTTTATAAAACTTGCTGAAAGTTTTACAAACATTTTTGAATAAATAAAAATAGACATTAGAAACCTAAAGCTACGTCATCAAGTTATAGTGTTACGGATATTTCCGGCTTTAATTGGGAATTAAAAATATGAATGGCCTTCTTGTTCTCACATGCCTTTAACAAATAAATGTAATGATTAAAAAACTACCTACTCATGTCGAGCTTATGTGAATGACCTTTTATATAGATAACATTAGCTGCGCCCCGCGGCTTAAGCCGCATAAGTCTCGATCCCGTGGGAATATCGGGGTAAAAATTATCCTATGTCCTAATCCAGGCCATGATCTTCCCATGAGCTAAATGTCATCCAAATCCGTTTGGCCGTTTTAGCGAGAAACCGTAACAAACAAGTATAAAGAACTTTCCTCTCTCTAATATTAGTTTAGAAAAATCGCTTGGTAAACTATGTAGAGGCAAGTCACTTCTTAGGTACCTTTGAATATTTTTGTTGGTACAGGTACGCAGGTTCTTAAGTTGTACAACCTGTTGCTTGTAGCAGGTACCCATAGGATTGTGTCATCTTTCAAATGGTACTTATTTCCCAGCCGTTTTGACTGCAGAGGTCAGATAAATGCCAGCGGCGAAGCATGCGGAACTTGCTACGGTACAATAATGGGAAAATTGAATTCATGACAGTTTCTATAAGGGCAATAAATTGGAAAGTATACTTGTAATAGTATAGTATCTACTTATACATATATGTATATATCGTAGCCTGATGTTGTTTGGTTCAATTTATCATAGTCATGCACATCACAGGAAACAATTAATAGAGGTATTGTGTAGCGCCTGACATTAAGTTTGATTTTAGCATCGAGATCATGAAAACCAGTCAACACGATAGATTGGAATGGAAGCTAGACAGCAAAGGTGATGCATTCATGTGATGTCATCCCATTAGATCATTATATTAACTGACTGACAGTTCAAAAGGCCATGAGAAAATCGGTTCATCCGCTTTATTCACGAGGTTCTAATAAAATATGTAGTTTCATTATATCACTTCACACTGGTTCATGAACAATACCAGTCTCGCACGGATAAATTGATGGGGTCAAAATCACAGACAAATGACGATCAAGAGGTGAGGAGGCGCGGGCGCAGTGAAAGTGCTCGCGCAATTCTATTGTGACTCTGATTGATTTGCAAGATAGACGATAAGTTGCGCTATCATAGATGCGCTATTGTTCTTCCGACTTGAGCAATTAAATACCATAAAATAAAGCTTGTAGATAGCAATCAAAATTGAACCTGTTAGTTTTAAAGTTCTGGTGATTATGGTTCTTGAGACGTTGTTAAAATTGTGTTCCTCTGTACCTCTCATGTTCTCATGGTACTTTTATAAATAGTTTTGTTTATTAGAATCGGTAAAATGACGAAGAGGATCATTCGTAGATAGGGGTTATATTAAAAAAAGGCATAGAACACATAGATGAGGTAAAGGTTTTGTTCTGGCTTTAGCAATTAAATGCCATAAAATAACGCTTTCTGATACCAATCAAACTCGAACCTTTTACTTCAAAAGCTCTGGTGACTATGGTTCTTGGCTCTTTGTTAACATTTTGTAACACTACACACAAATAGGTATATACCTACTACTTCCGTGATTTTTCTTAGTTAATGCAACACTTTGAATCCTAATATCCTACATTTGTTTTGGAAACCGTACCCAACAAATTGATAATGACTTTTACGGATCTCTGTAACCCCCGACAAAAACAAAGGGGTGTTATATGTTTAACGTGTGTATCTGCGTGTATGTCTGCGCCATCGTAGCTCCCAAACGGCTGAACCGATTTTTTACACCTGTCTCTATCTACGATGTAAAAATTAATTTATCGAAAGAACACGTGGGTGAGCTAGAAAGTGAAGATGAACGCAATGCTGACGGAAAAATTTAACCTAAACTACGTAACGCCATATTTGTTAATTAGCGCCTATTGTGGGTGGAGATTAAGTAAGCCAATCAACATCTGTGGCCCTTTGGATGCGATCTTAAGATGTTTTCACATGTTGTTCGGGTCAAATCCATAAACTTTATGGTATCTAAGTAATTATTGCATGCACGGAGGGAAGAGGTAATGTGATGGCGGCATCTAGCTTTATTATGGAGTAACCTTTAATGGTTTGCCATAAATTATACACTATTTTAGTAAATTTCCTAAAGATAACACTTTTTTTTGGTTCAAAATCGCAGTAGACTGGGAAAAGTGGAAAGAGGGAAGAGAGGCCTTTCCCCTGCTGTGGGACAATACAGGCTTATTATAATAAATAAGACTTTTACACGTCATTTTTTTTAAACTACGTAGGTGATTTCGGTGATTCCTAGACAACAACTTACTCTGAAAAGAAACACTAAAAGAAACACACATGTATTTTTCGTATGCTTCGTTGTTCTTAAGTACATTTTGAAACTCCAAATAACTGGATCTCACCTACCGACATGTTGCCACCGTCTCCGCGTCACATCTCAGACACGACTTCATGAGTAACGAACCAAAGGTATGACGCTCTATCTACATTATTAAATTAAAGTATCCATTCACATTCGATGCTCATTACGCAAGCACCATTTATAAGTCAACAGAGTCATCATAAGTCTGTGAGAATCTAGGGCTTCGTGTTCTATCGGTATCGGTATCGAACGTTACACTAACACATTGGTTTACTTTAGCATTGCAATCGGTTTAAATGTTTGTGTAATATGTACAATCAGCGACAGAAGTTGGTTTTCATTTTCAGATTTTTTCATCTTTATACATCATCATCTGCCTAGCCTTAAATATCTAATTAAAATCGGAACAGAAGTAAAGTGAAAATAATATAATACAACTCTTACCTTTACATAGAGTGGCTGGGACATCGACGCAAACTATAACCATGAAATCAGCACATGATTCCCAGCGTATAAATTTCGTCGGTTATCACCTATCACAAAAAAACAGCTGTTTCATAGGAAAGTGCAATACCTACGCGGTAAATATATGGAACAGATTTTTTTTTTTTATTAACTGAGTAAACATAAACCGTGTTATTACAAAACGAAACCTAACTTTAGTTCTAGCCTTAACTATTGAGCCAGTAACTTGTATTTCGAACTTTATTTCGATTTAGACAAAGTTCTTAATACTAAAATGACAACTTAGCACCGATCTAAGCTGTCAGTTTTGTATAAAGAACTGCATTTCTATAAGAGTTGGGTTCTTAATTCAATAACTGGGTCAGTGGTTTAAACCTGATCGAAAGAAAAACCTTGTTTGTAATAAGGGGGTTATGGTTCAGAATCATGTACTGAATCCATTGTAACACGTTGCGCGTCAATATCCTCGCCACACTGTAAATCAATCAACTCGGCCTATCACAGTCCACTGCTAGACATAGGCCTCTCCCAGGATGCGCCACAACAGCCTGTTCTCTGCTTTCCGCAAGCACTCTGTCCCAACCATTTTTACATATAAAATGCTGAAATACAGTGTATCGAATAATTTTGTGTCTATTTGTTAATCGACTTTTGCTGCTGACCGTACAAGTTCCGAGATATCCGATGGCTAGGATTCCGTCACCAGTCGCAGATTGATGCAGTTCACATAAATATGGATATAACGGAAACGAACAGTTATGTGCGGATCGCCGTACATAATTGGGTGTGTAAGTTATTGGCATTACTCAATCTGAGGATGTTGCCAAATGGTGCAGCTTCAATTTCATACCCTAAATTGATATGGGCGTCATAAAAGTTAATGGTGGTCAGTTGTGTCATGGAATAAAGTCTTATCAATAGACGAATCGTTTTGGAAGATCTGCTTATGAAGACATCTTCATTTACGAATCTGAATAAACCAATTGATGAGTTACCCTATGGAACAGACAATTGATTAAAAAATATCAGTCTTTACAAGTATGTGGTAAAGGCTACGCCTTTTTTAAAATCTTAGTAGGTAGGTATGCTATGTAAAGACAAGCGGCGATAATATTTCTATTAAATAATCCATGTGTCTCTTTAAGGGCTGATTTTCTATCGACGGATAATTTTTATTTGAGGAATAATATACACACACACTGACACTGACACTGACAGTTTTTCTATGGAAGAACTGTCAAAAATTCAAAATTATTCCTCAGGTAAGGAAATCTGACGTTGAAAAATCAGCCCTAAGATGCATAAAATAAACTATACAGGTTGGCGATTTATTCACCTGCACCCCGTCAAGGGGTGATTCTACCCGTCATTTTAAACAACTTTCGCTACGAAACTCTTATCCGATTCGTGTAATAAAAAAAATCGAATTCCTATACATATAACAATAGACGGACTATTTCGATGCATGTATTAAAGGTTTTTTTACAATTTTTTTTTTCAATTTTACGAGTAATATCGGGTTTCATAGCGGCGGTTCTTTAGAATGACGGGTAGAACTACCCCTTTGACGAATGCACCCTGTATACAATGTATTATTAAACATGCATGAAAAAGAGTCGAAATCAAAGTTCGGTTGGAAGAGTCGAGTCGAAGTCGAAGAACCCAGAAAGTGCATTTTTTGTTCCGTGTAAGTTGTAACGACAGAGGTAATGAGATACTTTAATACCGACACAGCTCCTTTTATGTTAATCCTAATTAGCATTTATTTACGTACGACGTTACATGAATTAATTCGAATAACTGTACTTAATAGTAGTGTACTTAAAGTGTTAAAAGGTTGGATTTTGTTATCTATTGGATACTTCTTATTACACTCGAGATACGTCCCAAGAAATGTGCCCATCTTAATATATCAATATTATATTCTATATTATCTTTAAAGTGAACAGGGAAGTCGTCGTCTTTAGTCGGTAATGCAATGCATACCAATCTAGCGTGCGTGTTATTAACACAATAGCACGCAGAGTCCCCGATGCAACTACCGAAGAAATTGTTATCTTTTTATCATCGCAGGAAATTGAAGACACTTCGCATCATACTGGTAAACATACCGACTGCCGTGGAATGTGTTCTTGTATTGCCTGTAATATGTATGCAGATTGCAGAGTTGGTGTACAATTTAATGATTTTGTACTGAAGGTCAGTGAGGCTGCATTCAATACGATAGTTGGATGGTGTCCAATTGCTGCTAGTAGATATCAATGAATGCATAAAACGCACGCAATAATGCAAATACGAACATTATACTGTACCCAGACTTATATGCTTCTTTGCTTTTCTTCTGAAATAAAATAAAGACTTAAGAGGGATGCGCTAAGGTAGCCTGTGAAATTTCATGGAACAGTCATTCAATAGGATTATATGAACTTATTAATAGGGTTGTATTGATGATTTTGATTATTATAATCTGTAAACACATACCAGCCGATCGATTCTGTAAAAATCTCATCGTGAAAAGTTAGGTGAAGTGAGCTTAGAGTGAGCTGTCAATAGTATCAATCCCTAGCATTCGTTGGAATGACAGCTCACTCCACGCTCACTTCACCTGAGTTTTCACGGTGAGATGATTACAGAATCGCACTGCTGTTACGGTCGCGAATCATATTTTGTTCAATAGCCTTTTGTTTTTGTATTTATTTGTATAGTTAGTTTATTTGTATCAGAAATCGATGAAGAGCGATTGTTTCTTTTTCAATAAAAATGCTATTTTAAATATGATAAACTGATTAAAATCTCCACTTTGTTCAACATACAACCTGACACTAACCTGCAAATTGCAAAAAACGTAAAAAAAAAAAATATTTTGCGGGCTACCCTGGCTCTTCCCCCTTTTTTTTTCTGGTGGGAAATCATCAAATGACCCCTCCCGCTCTGGGTGGAGCGGAAGGGAGTGTCAGACTCTTACTGACTAAAATCCACCCATGTTCCTTACTTCGCGCTTTATGTTCCGGGGTAGCGGTAACCACAGAACAGATAAAAGAAGTGGTAACTCTTTCGGACAATCCCGCTGACGCTGGCGCTTCCCCCTTAAGTTTCAGTAGTCTAAAGTGTCTGTAGGTATAGCCGTTCATGTGAATTTTAAAACACCCAATTAGAGAGCGCCTGGTCTGTCACTTGCACTTACAATCTGCAGCTTAGCTCCGTAACCTTAATTAACGACAGCTGAAGTGTCTGGGTAGTGTCTCAGACGCTAATGTTTCACACGCCACGGCACGTTTTACCGTCGAAGTCTCATATAGCTTCATTGCGTTGCACCGATAAAAATGTCGACCTCAATTGTAGGTACATAAACGAGCGAAGACTATTACCACATTGTTGGAATTGAACGCATTTTCGACATTATTTGCGTGTTGAGTACTTCGTTTGACATTTTGACGGATAGCATCTCCAACCTATTGACCTCCAATATCGAAATTACTTTTTGGATTTCGGATCTTGTTGGGAAACCTCTATCATGACATGGGTAGCATAAGCATAACCAGCCTATAATATTATTCCCACTGCTGGAGCCTCCTCTCTTAGAGAGGGAGTTGGCTATAATCTACTTCGAATTTTTGGTTCTAGGACATGTCGGTTTCCTCAAGATGTTTTCCTTCACCGTTTTGAAAGCAGTGGTGATAAAATTATTTACAGAAAGTAAAGCGCCTACCTGGGTTCGAACCCACAACTGGAAGTCCCAGCCGTTACCACTGGGCCACCAATGCTCCTCATGGTATGACACGGGTATACTTATTTTCAGCTTCACCCTAGATAAAATATGAGTTCTTTGGGCATTTTAATATTGAAAGACTGTTTGCGCCACTTTTAGGTTACTAGACGATTCTATTGTTTATTCAAACAGTTCATCGATAGAGACCTCGAAGCCGCAGATGTCTCTAAATGGAAATGTCGGGTACACTATTCTCTATTTGGGTTGCCCTTTTCGTCATCTCTCATCGACATAGCAATATAAGCATTCGGTGACTTTATTTGATACTAAATCATCATTACAAATATTATTTTGACGTCGAAGGAATCGTGAATTTAACAGAAGTTTCGAGGCTTTAATTTACTCTTACTTTGAAAGTCCCTTGGAATTTATAATGTAGGTAGGTACTGAAGAAACCTCGCACATTTAAAGTTGTGACATTATAAACATTAATGCATTTAAACATTGAAATCGATTTGTAAATAATATGCCGCTTGAGCTTTGTACAAGATCTTGCATTTAAAATGTTAATTTTTATCTTGATCAAAATTGCAAAATACTGCATTACGGTGATTTCATTTAAAATAATGTGCTTGGATTTATTTAAGATGAAATGGAACTTAAGGAAATTGAATTAGGTAACATTGGCTTCGCGTGGCGCTAGCGACATGATATACCTTAGGCAGGTAGGGTTGAAACATTTACAGGAACTTTTCTGAATTGTCCTGAAGTTTAATTAAACCACGGAAACTGTCAACTAAAAAGCTGTCTCCGAACTCTAATCACCTGCTATTAAAACATGATATGTGAAGCGCGTGAAATGAGTTAACGTTGTTTTAAATGGCTGTGATGCAATATTTTCAATATAAAAGAGATGCGACCGCTTTATGAGTTAGAACTATCTTCCGGCCAATGAAATACTGGACTGGAGCTTTTCTATTCCTGGCAGCCCTATTAGGAGGTCAGGTGCGGGTCGCGATGCGCCCTCGTAGCTCGAGGTCTGAGGCTCACGGAAGCGGGCGCCACGGTGAGGGGAGGGAGGGGAGCAGGTCGCCTGCTCGTGATATACCGTAGGTGAAAGCGCAGAACACAGCGGTTATCTAACCTCTCCTTAAGGGTCTACTGGGAAAATTTCTGGTAGGTACATTTCGAGTAGTATTGGTTTGACCTTAAATACATGGTAATACCCACGGTTACATTAATAGAGAGAGAGATGTATCGCCACTTTCTATCTCACGTTTTGTAGACGCAGAACCGGCAACTTTTGTTCTATAAGTTGTCCGATTCGTTGAAATTAGAAAATCTTCTTTTTCTTTGATCAAATGTGGGTTCTGTCTATTCTTTTCTGCCGCTGAAACGAGGCAATTAGAAAGCAATACCAGTAACAAAGCTCAATTAGAAATCCTACCATATCAGTAGCTAATAGCGTATCAATCAATCAATCAAACTCTCATTAACTCTCATAGATGATCACAATATTGACAACATTGAATGGAGCCAATCAGCGGCTGTAATTAATACTAATCGACGTCAGTTGTTCACATCAAGTGGCATGTGGCAATACGCTACGAGGATATTAGATAAGTAGGTGATTATGGTCTTTCCTACATAGTTATAATATAAATATGGGTTATATAATGATGAGCATATTAGATTAGATGATTGGTACCAACTTGGCGTGGAAGATAATTGGTGTCTTTAATGACGTTATGGCTTTTAGCGAGGTCAAAGAATTGACCACATCATATACCAGAGTGTTTTGTGCTTTGTTTTAAAAAATCCCGAAAACACCTAAGCCTCGAGTAGTACTCCCAATTCAATAGGTCATTATTTTGAAGGTACGTTTCTCATCTAAAATATGTCTGGTCTGGGCGGAAAAAAATGTATGAAAAAAGGTATTATGATCAACTTCTGGAACCCTTAAATTCAACATAGTATGCACTTAATAGCACTTGAGAGCTTTGTTCATGTAGGCAATCACAACTTCTTTATCATCATGATGTTGAGTGAGCATAGCGCCAATACCGTAGTTAGAAGTCTGGGCAGGCAAGGAAAGGAGTGGTTATCAAGGCTTCTTTAAAACAGGCTTCGTGAAAACTTAGCAAGTGAATCGCGTCACTAAAGGAGCAGGTATCTCTTAGAGAGCAGTGGTGGCCCAGTGGTAACGGCCGCGATTTACGACTTGTAGGTTCTAGGTTCGAACCCAGTCAGGCGCTTTACTTTGTGTAAATTATTTCATCACCACTGCTCTCAAAACGGTGAAGGAAAATTGTGAGGAAACCGACATGTCCTAGAACCAAAAATTCGAAGACGTGTGACATCTACCAATACCAACTCGCACTGGACCCGCGTGGTAGATTATAGCCCACTCCCTCTCGAAGAGAGGAGGCCTGTGTCCCAGCAGTGGGAACAATATAGGCTGATTATGAGGCATATAATAGATTTTTGGAGGTATGAGGAACAGGGTGTAAAGTTCACTCATCCTCTATAGAAAAGGGAGGATCCTCCGACCAGACGGGTGTTGTGTCTGGCGGGCAATTGCCCAACGATTGATGTTGGGAAATTGTATCTATGCTAATTGCGCGGTAAACTCTGCTTGCGAGATGCAGGATTTGCGTGACGTCAGTATGACGCGTTGTTCGCATGTGGCGTTGTAGATACCGCTACAGATTTCTCACTTCATTTAGGCCAAAGAATTCTTCTTGATACGATGAGGACATTAATAAACTGTTAGGGCGTGAGATGCGTGGCTCAACTCATCGCATTTAAATTACCTATTTAGTTAGATAGTCTACCTACGCCGCAATAACATACTATTAAGCCTAACATTACCGACACGAAACCGAGCCATTTTTCAAACGAGCTGTTAGTTTAAGCTTGTGAACTTAAACTAACAGTTCTTTTGAAAAATGGCTCGGTTGTAACATTCTGGAAACTTATAATACGTTTGCAGAATTTTATGTAACTGTTTTTAGATATTTGATTTTAGATAAATATCTAAATCGCTGTTTATACGATACCCAAGGGAAGTGACTGTTTGGTGGAGACTGGTTATCGAAGTGGAGAACCGTCTATTTCTGGACTGTGATAGGCCGACTTGATTACTACTCATATGATTCGGGCCTGATTAACACTAAAATCGAAATTATCGGTTTCAAATCAACTTCAATGTTCTATAATGTTCTTACCTATTTAACTTGCAGAATCTATTGGCAACCACGCAGTATTACGGTGATCTAACGGGAAGTGATTATTAGTTAAGAAATCTAGGAGGACATTCCTCGCAATTGACCACATGCCATAACATGTTAACACGTATGAGTTTACGCTAGAATTTCAGCAATTATTCATCTAGTCAGGTGCTTTCTGCACAGCCTACGAACAAGTTTGCAAAAGTTTCGAAAGGGTATTAATGTATGGTACATGACTAATCGATTCGCCGTGAGTTTACACTTTACATTCTGGGTAAATGTAACGAATTGGTCATAGCGAGAGTGTTTACACTGTGGCCTATCGTTTAGGGGCACACATCGGAGCGCCAAAAATTATGAAATCAAATAATTTAAAGCGTGTTGTAAGAACGGAGTTATCCGCGACCTTCGGCACCCGTGAGAAGCATCGGCGCGGTGCGCGTGCGACTCCGCATTGTTTCTCGTTAAATAATCGACAACAACCGCCGCGTGTTGCAACTGACACTAACAATCATAGTTTTTGATAGTCGCGTGCATCAATACGTCGTAAATATAACAAAAACATTTATGTCCGCTGACTAAAAAGTTGGGAAGGAAACTTATAGGCCAATTGGTTAAAGTTAGGTAACACGGTGACTGCAGCAGGAAAACGTGTTGCCGACTTCGCGCACTTTGTATGACTATACAAGAAATAGGTGATATTCCAAACCAATTATATTCAATGTGTGTGAGCCACTAAAACAGAAACAGTTATTTATCTCGGCGATCGAATGGAGCAAATTGTGGGAAATCTCTAAGAATAGACGAGCGGAACGAAAGTAAGATGGCTGTCGGTCCTCGCCTCCGGGTGCAATCACAGAGGCGTAATACTGTGCGACGACTTATTTGCATTCAATTAGCGATTGTTCAGCCAATTATCAGCTTCATTAGTTGCGAATTTTCGATTCGAAAGAAAGATTCTGCTGGTTCGATTTCTTTTCTTGTCTTTATAAGGCATGATTCATGAACAGTCTCTTTGATTACTGGAAAGCTTTAGCATGACCGTAATTATCATCGTATGCGCTGCAACTGGATAATTTTTAACAGCTTCAATTATTGTAAACCAATGCTGGTTGGTAATTTTCCGTTAATTAAACATTCACACTGGTATTCCACCTTCAAATAATTGGAAAGAATTGTCGAAAATGCGGAACACTTTAGACCCAATTTTAGCAGTGTGGAATAATAACTTTAATAACGAGATCCTGTACGATTAAGATCTCTGAGCAACTCTAGTTCCGTGTAAAGGTCGTCAGTATAATAAGGATGCTTCTTCAACAATAACTTCCTGACCATTACCCACTAAATTGTCCGTTTATTTATAAAGTATTGCTGAGTCATAACAATTTGGAGTAAAACAATACAAAAGATGAACTTCAAGGATATGATGTCACGGTTAAAACAAATGCGTGATAGATCGTTTATTGGTAATTTGAATAAATGTTGCAATTAAGCTTCTCGGTACTGTAATTTAAAACCGTTCACGTTTTATTACTCGTCAGTCCTAAATCGCCGAATACATATGATAAAACATTTTTTTTTATATAGCGGTGGCAATGTTCTAGATTACAGGCTTAGTTAATTAATGGCAGTCATGAATGATATATGAGTTATCTCCGGTCGTGGTTCTCACGCTTGTTATCGAGCGCGCATCAGTCGCGGGCGCTGGATCCGGCGCGCACCCCGCCAAGCAACCAAGGTGACTTCGCAACGAATGCTTCAAACGTCAAAGAACATCTTTTGACAATACAATTCTATTGTTATCTGATGAAGTTGTCTGAATTCTGGCTGTCATTGACAATTTAAAATTATATTTACGTCTATATATTTCAGTAGAATAAATAAACGCATGCCTACTTTAAAGATAAGTATAATGAATATAAAAAAAATTAATGTTTCAGAATACCGATTCAAATGCTGATCTTGATGGTAATGAAGGCAATTTATTGTAATAATAATAAATCTTGTAATAAGGTGCTTCCACCGCGGAATTGACATAGATTTTTATCCATCCACTTCCGAATGTGTTTACGGCTGTAGTTAGGCACCATTATGTCGCATGTTTATTGTGTGATGATCATTATCCAGCCTACTTGCGATGCTCGCAACATCTGCTTATGTAAGTAAAGTGCAATAGACTCAGAAAGCGGTACACGGAGGAATCCTTAATTGTAGAGTAAGTATGGTTATTTCCTACAGTCTAGACGTGCAATACTCGATTAGAGACAGTTATACTTGTGAATGTAATGCCAACGGAGCGGCTGTTCAGTGCTCACCAGCTTGTTGCAAAACAAATGAGGTTTTTACACAAGTGCAGTGCATATTCATTTTAAAACAATGCGTGTTATGGGAACCTTTGGAAGACAACAATAATTTTGTCGCAGTTGTTAATCTAAATTGTAATTTCGCAACCATGTGTGTTTAGATAGATAATCTTTGTAATATTTTATATGTGCTCAACACACTTTGAAGATATATTGAAACGTTTTATACCAGACGTAACGCAATATGCTTCGTGAACTTTACAACTCTAAAACAAAAGTCGATATGTGTGTCGTAAGTAACGAATAAATAACAATAGATCATCAAAGATTCCTCAACAGGTTGCTTCAGTTCGCCATGGTCTGTTCGGCAGTGGGCAGTGGTGGCGATCCCCGGCCACGCAGCGTGAAGAACATTTGGTTCACGGCCACTAACTAGCGGTGGCGATGGTGAGGTGGAAGCCTCCCTGTCCGTAACACTCGTACGTGAGTGAGGGGCGATCGCTTCCACTGCGCTACGACTTTGTTACAAAATAATGAGTTTTGTAAATTCCATAATACCTGTACTTATGCAGATTAAATGAAAGTATCGGTGTTGTAAGGCGAAGAAATATGCTATGAATATATTTTGAGATTATTTTACGTGCCCATTATCGCCAGGTGCTCTGCAATTAGATACCTCTAATTGGCACTATCTTACCTAATCTATGCTCTTTGGCAGTACGTTTTATTGATGCTGAGACGATCCTAAGACCTCCTGTTTTATTCGAAAACAACCGGTGTTATCGAAATGTAAAACTTAAAAGCAGAAGTTAAAAATGTAAACGAGCCAAAACTCAAAAGCTAGTGCAGCAAGAGTAATTTCCTCATCTTATTACCCAGTCTTCTCAAAATATCGAACACTTCGAAACGAAAATCCAGCCTGTATCACAACCGCCAAACAAACAAAATGTTGCAATATGAATGCAGCACGCGACTTTGCGTTTTCATAATATCCATTACCTACAATGCATTGTTTCACAAGCCTTCAACTTTTGGCCAAAATTCGGCGCGACCTTTGACATGAGCTGCGCAGACCGGCCTTCTATGACCAACTACAGGGGAGGATCCTCTAAACATGGCCACTAATCAACCAAGGTTAGATATGTGTCGCTTAAGACACCATTTTTGGCTAAATTATTGGTATTAAGATCTGTGATTAGATGTGGTCTTGTTTAGAAGGGCAAACATTCGAAAGCTGCTGTGAGGGTAACCGTTTCATACTTTACCTATCATACGGTTGACAGCAGCTTTCGACTGAGTACGGAACAGCCGGTCGATTCTGTAAAAATCTCACCGTGAAAACTCAAGTGAAGTGAGCTTGATGTGAGCTCTCAGTAGTGTCAATTCCTAGCATTACTTGGAATGACAGCTCACTCCACGCTTACTTCACCTAAGTTTTCACGGTGAGATGGTTACAGAATCGCACTGCTGGTGACAATTTGGAAAATCCTTCAAGTTGTAGGGTTTAGAAAATATACTTTAAATTAATTATAATATAGAATAATAATGACAACAGACAGCAGCATGACAAAATTTTAGCCAAATTGAAAGAAATTTTTCGCACTGGATTAACTCTGAGTAAATAATATTTTTATTTCTTAGTTGCAGACCAACAGAAAATGTAAAATTATAGAATAATAGCTGTGCCCGAGACTTCGTTCGCGTGCATTTCGTAAAACAAATTGTATTTCATGGGTTTTAATTTTGTGCCCGCACCCTAATTCTTTTTCTAAAATAAAAGCTAAGTAGCCTGAGTTACTGCTTATAACATCAGCTATCTGCCAGTCAAGAACTCCCGTCAATATCGGTCCAGCTGTTTCGGAGATTAGCTGAAACAAACAAACAGACAGACATACAAATAGTAAAAAAAAAAAATCTTTTGTTAGAAGTACCTACCGTATATACTTTTATATGCATTCAGTAAAAAGCTGTTATTTTGACATTACAAACAGACACTTCAATTTTATTTATTTGTTTAGAAGATGAACGTTTATGACACAGACGTTTATGTCACAGATCTAGAATCTACGTAACGTAGTAATCTTGACACAGACAAACTCATCAGTTTATCTAAAACATGTACCATACTTACAAAGTAAGTACTACTGCCACTGATAGGAAGTATAAACGAACGGAAGCAAGCCAACGGTTCTGCTAGAGTAATTTAATATGAACTATAGAACATACAATATCTGGAGTGGAACAATATTGGTTGTATAATACAGCTCAGCTGCCTATAACTGTTCGTGTGCGTAATTGAAGTTTAATTATTTGGATTGTAATGGCTTTGTTACACGATGAGGCTGGTTATGGGAACTGTAATGTGATACGAAATAAAACTAAACCAACGTTTGTTTTATAAAGGTGTAATGTCTTAAATTATCACTTCGTTTAATTCTTTCGTGAAATAATATTGAAGTTTTCAGTCATAGATAATTCAATAAGATTAGGCAGTTTATATATTTATTTAATTACGCATTTTAAAGTTAACTTTTACGTAATCTGGAATATGTACGTTCTAAGACAGCTGTCAAAAAACGGTTAACCTAATGGACAGGGTATAACTTCTACAGCGTGCATCTTAGTATAGAAAGCAGATGACTTTTAAGCGACATCAGAAGGCCAATTATCGACCTTAAAAAATTCAAATTCAAATCGCAATCTTATCTCAGCGACAATCAATGTCAAAAACATGTCAAAAATGTATGTAAATTTATTGTATTTTTGTCAGATTGAGACTGAGATTAGAATGCGAACGTTCATAAAAATACGAGAATTGCCCCTCAGATTACTGAGAAATAAGTAAGTATATGACACCGATTCTGAAACGAGGAAAGTACATACTTAGTTCAGACATTTGGTAGCCTAATCAATTTAATCATACAAAGAGTTGAGTTGAGAGTTGTTTGACTACTGACATTGATGTTGTTGCTTGAAACAAGAGCAGGAAACTGAATCATGACTAAATGTTACGAGTACTTATGATGTTTAAAAAGACTTAGACAGCTCTCTGACGTAAATGTTCAGTCAATTTGTAAGGCATAAGGTCATTTCTACGCATCATCTTATTTATGTCAGAGATCACATTGTATGATGACCTACCGACACGGCGAGGTCGTTTGAAATGTTTTTGATGCTTTTCCTTTTTGCTCATCGCCAAACAGATAATATAGTACAAACGTTAGGTAAATCCTTGAATATGTAGACAGTTTCTGGGTTGATCTTAATTTATAAGACCTAGACCACATTTAAAATATGTTAATCGTAACGTAATAGTTGAAATGAAGTGCCGTTTTCACGATTTTCGAATGGCCACTACTCACCTAATAAAATATAAAAACAGAACACAATTGAAAAAATACATAATTAAATGACGTTATCTGTCAAGTAACTTAACGGGATCGTATGTGAAACAGACCCAGGGCGGGGCTTGTGGCTAAGTAGTAACAGCCACACGGGTCTATCAGGTTAAGCTACGCTTGACAAGGTTGGTCCGTGGATGGGTGACCATCTTTACATACCCCTCCGTGCCTCGGAAAGCACGTTAAGAAATTGGTCTCGGCTGTCATTCGTAGATCTTTTACAGTCGTTACGGGTCGTCAGAGGCCCGAAAATCTGACAACCAGTCTTACCAAGGGGTATCGTATTACCCACTAACTGGGTTGTGGAGGTCAGATAGGTAGTCGCTCCATGTAAAATACTGGTATACACCTGCATTAGACTAGAACGGTTACACTGGAAGCCGACCCCAATATAATTGGGAAAACGCTAGGCAGATGATGATAAGTATATTATAAGATTTTCTAAGTAGTTTATTTTCAATACATGAATAACTAAACGATCTTATCTCTAGATTGTGTTGATGTGTGTACATCAAAAACAATTAAGATCGGAAAATAAGTTAAGATCGCACATGACCTGTGACCGTATGTTACGTACGTTTGGCATTTGACTTTTAAATGATTATGCCCCTTTGCCCCCTTCTCATCGCTATAAACATTAGTGGTTTATCTGCTGTTACTTCCGGTGCCATAAATACTTTGGTCGTGCCAAAGGTAATCAGTGATTCTGTCTGATGTTATAAGAGGTTGAAATACTTTTTTATTGCTATTGCCTTCTAAGAGCATTTGTGATCGTGCACCATATCTAATTCGAATCTGAGAAAGTAAATGTATATTGAAAATACTGAACTGTAAAACCTAAGCATTATGTGAATTGGAAGACTGTGTGGGTCATATTTTTCGTCTTAGTTAATTTTAATCATGGTCAGGCAGTTTGAATAAATTTATGCGGCCAACCCAAATGTCCTTTCCTTGGTATTGTTCGACGAATCATTGAGCTCCTTAAGTTCTGAGTTGAGCTGCCGTGCAATGACTGGAGAGGACAGGTCTACTCAATCTGTGTGGTTCTTACCTCAAAAGACTATTTCAGACATCAACCTACCAGAGGGGCAATTCTCGTAATTTTAAGAACGTTCACAGTCTGATCTCAGTCTCAATCTGTCAAAAATACCTCTAATTTTGACAAGTTTTTGACATTTGTTTGTCGCTGAGATGAGACTGCGACTAGATTTTGAGCGTTTTAAATTACGAGAATTGACCTTCTGGTATTCACATGATCTGACCAAGATTATGTGTGGACTTTAAAAGAGACTGTGACCTCTGAGTTTGTTTCGGCCTTTCTTCTCAGAGTAGTCAGATAGGAAACGCCGACCGGCTCTAGTTTTTAAAATAGGATTGACGTCTAAAAGTGTTGTGTAAACCTACTTACAGAAATAAAATCATTTATCATACCACATTCAAGTTATCATAGATTTCCATCGAGTTTTCTCGGGCTTCGAATCAGACGCAGTTCGTAAAATGCACCTAGTAGGTACCTACGCAAGATAAATAAGTTTCCCAATACACCTAGCCATGGCTTTAATATGCAGTTATTTGCAGTATAGGTATTGCCTACATACAGGTACTATTTTAAGACTACCTTGGAAAATATGCCTTCGAGTAATAGGCAATACTTTGATGGAAGTACATTACGTTAAGTGTTTATTTGTAATTTGAATACCTGTGACCTTTGTTGAGGGAATATTGATGTTTATATACATACAAAAAGGACTAACTACTAAGTAATAAGGTGCATTTTCTGTAACATTTTGAAGATTCTGTATGTAATGGTTTCAGGAAGTGCATCAGAACACTTTTGCTTCATTCAAGGTTTAACTCAGCTCAATTTAAAATATCCTTAAAACAATCAAGAAATTAATTAACTGATACTTTGATTTTACAGAAAAATATTTTAACTAACCGTATCGAAACATTAAAACTGCAATATTATAGGTAGTATTCCGTATGTTGCATTTATAAAATACCTATATTCTTTACTAGCTTTTGCTCGAGACTTCGTCCGCATGAAATTTCTTGCTCACCCGACCCATCGCGTTGCATCGCATCGCCCGCTACTACTTAGTTTTCGCTTAGCGTTCTTTCTGACGTTTTATTCGCCTCCAAAGCTTGTAAAGAATATAGTAAAATTTGCTACCTCTAAAATTTGGTCGATAAAGTAGGTACGCTTGCTTAGAAGGATCATTATATAATCGTCAATGAATCATCAATAGATACCTACGTCAAATCAATGTTAACATCCGCGCGGCGAGAAGACACGCCTGTTTGAATTAGTCAATTCTGTGGGCGGGATGTTGCACGCTTCACATTTGCATACAATCTGCTCTTTTATCTAATATTGCTTTGCAAAAAATCTTCGAAGCACAATAGCGTGATTCCTAAGATCTTTAAATGTTATGGGAAGCTCGAAGTACGGGGTTATTTCAGTTTTTCTTGGTGATGGTGGTTGCAATAACTTGTATGATGATGTTTTTGTGTTAGGTATTGAAATTATCACCATTTTCATTGCTGTTAGCACCATTTTTAGCTTGTATTTTTTTAACCACTTCACACATAAAGCGTCAATCAACAGGTATATTCACGATTATCCCATCTTTGTCTATCACAACTCTTGTGTAAATACTAACAAAGCGCATTGTTTTAACAATTAGAGAATAGCCCGATAGATAATATTAAACACTTTTTGTTTGTCCTAATGAGAGGTACAATGGATGTGTTTGATTACAAATGCAGAGGCTACAGTTATAACGAATAAACATTTAATAAACAGACCCTTCCAATCACAAGTGTGGCCTTAGACATGTAATTAATTTTGGTAGCGATGCAACCACTAAATTGCTATTGGTAACTTAGTAATTATATTCTCAATTGATTTATGTTTGTCTGTATGTTTCTTGAACTTTGAAGTAAATAACATAATAACAAAAATATTCATTAGTAACTGCTTGACAGGTGGTTTCCTTTGTATAAAATATTTCATCACCGGCATGTCCTAGAAACAAAAACTAGAAGACACGTGACATCTAAAAACCCGCACTTGGCCCGCGTGGTGGATTACGGCCCATTCCCTCTCACAGAGAGGAGGCCTATGTCCCAGCAGTGGGAACGTTATCGGCTGATTATGCTTATGCTATGCTTGCATTTGTGTCTCTTTTAGAGCTGATTTTTCCAACGCCAGATAATTTTATCCAAGGAATAATTTTTAATTTTTGACAGTTCTTCTGTACAAAATCTGTCAGATGTCAATTTTATTCTACGAATAAAAATTATCTATCGATTGGAAAATGAGCCCTTAGATATGTGGATACAAGGAGGAATTCGACCTTTCAGTACGTTTGATTTCGGAAAGACAGGTACAACACGCAAACTACCTGTTTTATTATTATCGTAGTACTTAACATACAATTTGATAATCAACGTATAATTTCCCACTTCATTAACGCTCATTACGATTTATCTATGAATATCAAACTGACTAAGCAAGTAGTTGCGAGCCAAACCATATGAAATTGATGGTGAACAATAAATTCGGTTGTAGTACATCCCTAGACATAACAATAGTGAGCGGAGGCTAGAGCCTTGCGCGAACGCATCACGACGCGACGCTGCGAACGTCCGGATGCTGCGATTAATACCCGAACAGCGTGATTAATGATGGCCGCTAATTATCTGCTCGTCTGTAGGGGCGTGAGAATTATTGTTGCACCACATATGAGCCTTTTTCATGTGGAACTGTATGTAATTACTTCATTATCTCGTTAGCCTTAATGGTGATTTAAGGCTTGAGTCATTTCGAGTTGGATTTTAGCTTTTGAAATAAGTACTTATACGCAAGTCTATATACTTAGTAATTATCTAGTTTAATTAATTATTGGCCAGGAATCAAATGATTGACGACCTTGGACTAACTTTTAGCAGATAATGCCATGAATTTAGGTATTTCCTAGATGCATTTGTCTATTTATATAATAATATATTGTATTTTTATAACGTAATAATTAGTGATACTCTTATGAATATTTTGTCATGTGACTAATTCAATTAATGTTATAATCAAGCTTGCCGCAAATTTATCATCAAAGGTTAGATGTATTCCATTTTATGAGAAAAGCAATTTTAGTATCTACTGTAGATATTACAACATAGACAATACTACACGATATGAAATATTTTATAAACAAAAACCACAATTGACACACAGATCAATAATAACTAGTTTCCCAATTCACGTAATTATATTATAACATAGTATCGTTACGTATTTATAATAATAGTTTTTATATAAAGAACGCAACAATGGCTAAGTTTCCACATAAATATACCCTTTGAACGCTGTCGGGTCGGAATGTGAGCATCCTCTAAGCTAAAGGTCACCGCGAGGTCACCGCTCGTAATGAAGATACTGGAACGTACTTCAAACTGAACACAATAGGAACGTTACAATTTTGTAGAAGGTGAACTACGGAATTTAACTTAATTATTTTAATTTGATCCAATTTTACAATTATTTGTAAACAGGTAATGATGTTGGTAAATTGTACAATTATTACACATATTATAATGTCATAATCAGTCTTCAAAGTTCCCACTGCTGGGATTCAGGCCTCCTCTTTTATCAATTCAAATTTTATTACTACTATAAGTAAAACGGAATAAAGAAAAATTAAATCAAATAGATATTACGGTACTTAAAGAAACTGCGTAGATATCAAAATACCTACTCATCTGGATTGATGTCGAGAGGTAAAGTGCACGATAAGCTGGCAGCATTACGACCATAGCTTTCTTATATCTATGACTACGATATAGTCGAAGCCAATGTTGAATCTTTGCCCAACGAACCGACCAACTTAACTGGGATAAATAATTTCAAACAATTCACGTTCTCATCTCAATAATCTGCAAGTTATCCGATGAAGGCATACATATGAGTTAAGTTTTTAGCTGTAAGTTTTCCAAAAACTGTAAAATAAAATAAAATAAAATATTCTAAATGCATTTCTTAATGCCTAAATATTTCGAAATATAACTGGGACCAATTTAAGTAATCTGCATGTACTACGTTCTGCCTCTTACTTGACAATTTACAAAACGAGTCGGCCTCGAAAATAGTCTAAATAAAGGATATTTGTTAACATGCAATATTGACGAAGATTCCGAAGAATCTCGTTGTGTTGGCAACTAGCCACACGATACACGTAGGTATGACCAATTTCCTGTGTAGTAACGATTAGGATCAACATATAATGTTACATGGGTGAAGTAAGAGATGACTACAGCATTACACCATAGAGTCACCATAAACATAAATCCTTATTACTCATTATTATACCACGTAAATATATGGCAATACCATGGAATTGGGAAAGCCAATTTTCCTCAAATGTAATCGTGATGTAACATCTAAAAGCTCGCATATAACTAACATTTTATTTAAAAACATTTGTCAAAATCTGAATACAATGGAACCGGACCTAACAGATACCCCTAACGTTCTAGACATCTATAAAGGTCATAATAACTACACCATTTATCTTCGAATTCTAATAACATTGCAGATTGAATTAAATTAAAATCAGGCAAGTGTGTCAAACCTAGACACATACTCCTTGCCATAACTACTTAATAAAATCAAATAAAATGTGTTGTTAAGCGCACCTTAAAATGTTGTCACAAAACATTAAATTACTTAAGTACTTACTGTTTGACATTCCTCATTAATGGCTCGTACAATAAAAGACGTTACAGCAGTGAGGTTATCTTGATAAAGCGTGTGTCGCTCATTCCGCTATCATCGCGACCTCGGGCTGATGGTGCGGTGCGGCGGTAGATCGCGGACGCTCGTGAGATGACCCCAGGCGCTGCCCGCGGCGATCTGATGCAACCATAACGTCGTAAGGCCCATCTTTGTCAGAAGAACTCGCGGTAAGACAAGAGCGTTGAACACTTATAGGTCCAATCTCTCGCATATGGAATGCAATGGTTCTTAAAATCCACACACAAACCCCAACGGAGCAGTTTAGTTCTCCAGAGCAACACACACACAAACAGAGGAGTGTTCATGCCCATTCAATAAAATATATGTACTCGTATGTTAACATCAGGGTTATTAGTTACAATTATGAATATTTAGTATACTTTTATAGTGGCCTTCAAGAGACAGGATTTTTCTAATTTGAAGAGCAGGGGCTTACTCATCCGTAATAGCCATATCAGTTCCTTATTGAAACAACACTGATGCTACCAAGGCTAAGTCTTTTGATAAATCATTACTTAGTTTAGTTTTAATCATGTCGATGACGTCGACCGTTCATGTTGTCTCATTGTTGTGGATAGCAGCAGGATTTTTGATCATCCATTGTGTTTTGTAGTGATCAATATCGAATGTTCGACGTCGATCGTCTGCAATCTACATAACCCTTTACATAGTTTTAAACCAATTCGTGATTGAACATACATTTGTTTACGATTGCAAATATTTCTTTACATAAGTATTCACAATAACTACTGACTGAAACTGGCGTGTTTACGTGAAGAATTATATGGAAGAGGAAGTGCTGAGATTGCAGCCATTGGCACTCCGCTTTCTGCTGTATTTACTAGCATTCAACGATTCAACGGATAGTTAAAAATCCACCCATCATACTCGGACGTAATTGCTGTTCTAGTGAAAGTATTTATTACTTGTTTCAGCTTTCTTACCATCTTTGTTCAGTATTTTGGTACTTTTTGCATGAGAAAGCAGGGATATTAAACCCAGTGTCAGTAGGTGAAGCGAATGTTTGATATTGTCCTATTGCGACGACGTTCATGTCCTATGTGACATTTCATTGCGTACTGCTATTCTCAGGGCATTACCTACTCACATTAGAATGCATTATGAAAACTGTTCTCACTAAATGTAATTCACGACTGCAGCCTTGTCACACCCACGGCATCTAACTAAATATTACGGTGCTCTTACAATGGCAAACGCTTTGTTAAAATACAAAAAAAAAAAACGCAAAATTTCAAACCAACATTGAATTTATATAACAATATTTATTTTTAGTGGAAATGCTGTATCGTAATATTCCAATAAAATGTTGATAAACATTTTCCATGACAGTAAGTTTAACTTGTTTTTAAAACTGATGAATTGCAGCAAGACCTCCGTCATTACCGCGAGCGCACACGCATGTTGGCTAGCTCGGTCATCTCTCGCGAATTAATTGGCCGGTTCTTATCCGCGCCGCACCGGCCCGCATTCTACGCACGTTTCGCAACCACGCGTTTAGTGTAATAGCCCCTTTTACAGACGTGTGGCTCGTTTTATTACTCCCATATTGTACAATTGTTCATGAATATCTGTTGCTTCAAACAATTATTATGCAGATGTATGACACAGATAATTTGAATTCAATTTGTTGAGATGTGTGTAGTTTTAAAGGGCTTACTGTTTAATTTAATTAACTTGTTAAACATGATCGGTGAGCAGATTGCATGCTTATATTGGTGCTTCTAAGTTCATCAAACTATCATATTAATGAAAAGCCAGAAAATCTCAAAATACACTTTGTTAGGAACAACATTATAATTATCATGTCAACTACGTAGCTTAAAAGGTCGGAAGGGTGATAAAACAGCACTTTATGTACGTGGGAAACGTAATCCATCCCATGTTTTAGAGCAAATAAATATATTATTATTATTATTATTATTAATCAAAGATGAGTGAATGGTTAATAAAGCAACGACCTTCGATTGTTTGACAAATCTAAATTGCAATTAAAAATAATATGGAATGTTTCGCTTTTATCTGACTCTCCCAAATATCACCTTTTTTGCGAAACGTTTATCATATAATTATAACATAAAAATAATTATAAATAGGCAAACTAAAATAATATTACACCAAAATTCTACGAATAAGTTTTTGGCTACGAAAAAACCGTAGCCCTCGTAGCTCTATGAAAAGACATCAACGCGCGTAACACATTAGTAAACCGCATAGCTTATGATTTTGATGTTTACAATCAATCAATCACGTCAAAGTCATGGCAAATGATATTCAATTGATTGATAGAAATAATTAAAACAGGTACCTAATTATGATAATGTTGGCCTTTACATAATATTAGAAGGTTCGAACTGGTACTGCTCGAAAATAAGACAATATTGGTAGGTGCACGTTTACTTAAGAAAACGAAAGTTGGCAGCTGATCCTGAGGCAAACACGTATATGTGTACAGCCTCTTCGTATGCAGGTCGTCTAACAGAGCTATGGAAATGTAATACGGGTCAGATGCTCAGCAGTTTGCGACATTAGGCGGCACACGATTGCGTCCTTAAACGATGCCACTTAAACCCGTTTGATGCCCGCCTATCCGGCGCATAGGCATAACATTCTTAGATCTTACTAGAATCCGATTATTTATTACGTTCATTATGCAACTAGGTCAGACCCGTTTCCATGTTAATTAATTTTTAATTAGTCCCTAAAAAAAGGTTAATGAAGATATGGTTATGTATTATGCGCATATTTAGAGATGAACTGTTACTGATGTTAGCACATAAAACACCTGGTTATGACATTATTATTAGTTCGTAACTGTGGTAATATTTCACGTATGCATGTTAAATTAGTCACAGATGAAAGTGATAGTTAGAAATGTAAGTACGTGTAAGTATAACAGGAACATTTCTCTTCAGAGATTTCTCTCGCGAAATGTTATGAATATGCAAAAATAAACATTAATTTGTTGCCTCGTGTTCGCTTTGCCGTTTATCTCGTTTTGTTTAACACGAAGTTACAGATAACTTGACGAGCGAGAGAGATAAGTATCATTGACTTTTTAATTTCCTTGTGCAAGATTTATGTCTTGGAAACGTGTCTTTTCATAACCACTACATTTTATGTTAACATACGCGAGAAGCGTAGCCCACCCACACAGACACTTACATATTTTCCTAGTTATATGCACTAAGCTACAAATGTCACACTTCTATACGCATTCTGAGTAATCCCGTAGGTACTCGTAAAGCTAGGCAGCAAATGCAACCATCGATGCAGAAGTCAAATAAATCTTACTTCACAAAACAACCGAACTCTAAACGAGGCAGCTAAACGCATCACACATGTACAAGTACTTACAGACTAGAAGTTATTTCTGTTTGCCTCATCTCCTCACTCCATTGTCTTGATTGTTATAACCCCAGACGGACGGTCGACAAGACAATACACGCTCATGAAGCAATCTGGTGACAAGTTTAAACTCTTATTACAATTACATAAAGTTCAATATGCAGTAATGTCATCGTCATCAGCGGTCGGTGAACAAAAGACGGTGTAGTGATAAATGGGCAGTAATCGTGACCGATGGAGTGTTGAAGCTTGAAAGTTGACCTCTGAGCTTTGAGCTTAATTATTGTTTTTAGCTGGACAGTGTGGTATAAGTATTTGGTTAAGGAAAATTGATAATCAGGAATTCATGTAAAATAATGCAATTGCTAACCATTTTAAGAGTACTAGTAGATATCAAATCAAGATGCTGGAATGCAAATTCAATTTCAAATTGCATTGCAATCGCATTTACTTCTTGAGATAATGACCGATACTTTGATTCAAATATCTTCAGCAAGCATTGACATCTGTTCTATTTTATTTCATGTGATATAGCGATTCTAAATACATATTTTAATACTTCGTTTACTTCAGGATATGTCATAACCTTCTCTAAAAAGCATCCAGGAAGTAGGTACCATTCAGACAAGAGTAAATTTCCTCGTAAAGATCTTGCGTGAAAATATAAACGACGTCCGTTGCATCGCCTAAACAAAGAGGTATTAAAAGTATTATTTATGTCATCGTTAAAGCTACGAAGCTGGATAGAATAGAACCATAAAGTTTTATATTTCCGTACTTAATATTACTTAGGTATTTTGTTAGAGTTCCGTAGTAAAGAGGTATGAGAGAAATCCCTTATGATGAAACTGCTGACCGTAAAATTTTCCTTTCTATCAAAATAATATAGGAAGGTAGATAGAAATTAGGCTGTTTCGTTGGTTTGGTGATTGCAAGCGTGACTGGTGCGTGTCTTGGATTTGATTTCTAGGTCAGGTAAAGTATTATAGACTCCTTCCATCCAAATGTGGGTATGTCAAATACCTCTACCTAACCCTTCGTGGAATAAAACCGTTATGTCATATTGATAGACCTTTCGACTGTGGATACACATCTGTAGTCTCTGACTAGAAACTAGATTATGTAGT
Organism: Apamea monoglypha; assembly: GCA_911387795.2. Taxonomy (NCBI): domain Eukaryota; kingdom Metazoa; phylum Arthropoda; class Insecta; order Lepidoptera; family Noctuidae; genus Apamea; species Apamea monoglypha. The sequence continues at coordinate 13,079,488 of OU426918.1, forward strand.
TGCAATCCTTTACCGTAATCTGAGTTCAATATAGGCGAGTATAAGTGAGGTAATTAGAATTTAGAAACGACTTGCGACAGTTTATCAGAAGCAGGGCGTTGCGTCGCGTCGTGGCATCGTGTCGTGTCGTGGTGGGTGCCTCGTTACCATGGGAACCGTCCTCAATCTCGACTTAACACATCAGTCTTCTGTTAACCTTTTATGTAATGGACTGGGTTTACTCAGGGTTCATGATACTGGGAAGCATTTGCTGAAATTTTGTCGTTTTGTAAATTAGGTTCAGGAAGGCAATCGAATGTAAGCGAAGATTACTGTTAAACTGAAAACTTACTACCGCTTTCCAGCTTGTGTAAATTTTGATTATCATATTATATCTACATACCAAAAAATACTGCAAAAAAGTTAAGTAGTAAGAAACGGAATATTTTCAGTAATACCAATATTCGTTCTGATAATACATATAATTATGCAGCTTAGTTACCCGATCGCTTTACCAATACAAACATATAAAATAAATCACCCAATTTAAAGAGAAACGACTACATTAACGTCTAACCGTGATGAGTGAGCGCACGATGGTAGGTGCCTCGCGTGAACACGGAACGAGGCACAAGTGAGGCAACACGGGACACCTCATGGGAATCTTTCACGACTTAGCGCCGCGCCACGTCGGCTCGTGCTACTATCAAATGTGCACTCTAGTTTATGCGTGCACTGACTTTTGCAATCAATTTAATATTATTTCCATTTCTTCGACGCCGGAACGAAGAACTACGCAAGACGCAATAGCATTTATATTATTTCTATGATTTTGGCTAACAAGAAGTTCACGCAGTTCAATTGTGTCTGAATGTATTCCAAACATACATTAAGGAAATTAAAAATGGGAAATAGTTTAAATAAAGAAAATAACACCAATTTTTATGAGAAATCTCTATTTTTTACGTAGAAGTAATTAACACACTTTTGAAAAAAAAAAAACAATACGTGGTTATTTTACAAGCAAATACATTATATAAGCTATATATTTAAGATCTAGCTGCGCCCCGCGGTTTCAACCGCATAAGTCTCGATCCCGTAAGAATATCGGAATAAAAAGTATCTTATGTCTTAATCCTGGCCATGGTCTACGTAGGTGCCAAATTTCACCTAAAACTGTTCAGCCATTTTAGCGTAAAAGCGTAACAAACATACAAAAAATTAAATCTTTTCTCTTCATTATAATAATAATAATTATGTATATGAGTTTAGATTAACCCGTCAAACGCTCGCCTACTAAAAACCGTTTGCATGTAACCGCTCACGGTTTTCACGATTATGATTATTGTCATTTCCTTTATTATTTACCCGGTGGGGTTCATACGACATTTAAGAGGTTAAACAGTTTGCCTAGTAGTTACCAACGTAAAGTTAATTAGGAAGGTATAATTAAATAGATAAAATGTGAATATGTTAACAGATAATCAGCATCCTTGTGACTATCTAAATACTTATTGTGTTCCTAAAACATACGCCTTCTTAGATAAATCACTGAGCCGATGTTTGTTTATCTCAATGGCAACTTTTAGAGGTGAATCATCAAAACAATATGCTGTTGTTTAATTACATCTGTTTGTATCCACACAGTGGGCTGTGAGGAATTGAGTGTAGGCACAATTGGTATGGTGTCCCACGCCGCTGATATGCATCTCTAGGCTTTGTATTAGGGAAATAATTAAAAATAAAATACTGTAGTACATATTATCACACATTGTATGTAAGATGGATAACGATGACACAAGCCCATACCTGTTAACACAGTAATTTAAAAACATTGTAAAAGTCAATTATTTTTGAAAGAGTAACCGTGGAGTTTCTTGCCGGCTCTTCTCCATAGGAAACGACCAATTGGAACCGAAATAAAATATTTTTATTTTGAAAGAGTCGCTTTAAAACATCATGTGGCGGAAAGATTTGCTAGGCAACGAGGTTGGTAGCACTCGGCCCAGAGTGCCTTAAACGTATTTAAACACTAGCTGTGCCCGTGACTTCTCTCGCGTGTCGGAAAACAAATTTTGAGTTCATAGGTTAATGTTTTTTTTTTTGCACGGTCACAAAATTTTGACGACATGAATAACTCTATTCTTCAGGTACCAAGATTGGTTTACGGTAAATAATTTAGTACTTAATGAAAAAAAAAAACCAAATGCATTAGATTTAAATTACCTACTGTTAGAAGTAGCGAATGTGACATCATATTGAATGGCCAAAAACTAGAATTTGTTAATCAGACGTTTTCCTAGGAATCACGCTAGACGAGAAATTACAATGGGGACCTCATATAACATCTATTGCGGGGGCGGCTAAGCTCGGCCGCATATGCTGTTAGAAAGATAAGACAATTAACAGATGAAGAAACCGCGCGTTTGATCTATTTTAGTTACTTCCTATTATGTCATATGGCATTTTACTGTGGGGTCGGGCTGCTGACATTGAATCCATTTTTATTTTGCAAAAGAGAGCTGTCAGCGCCAATTACAATCTACGTCGCCGCGAATCTCTTAGGAAACTATGTAAAAAGGTTAATATTATGACGGTACCTTGCAAATTCATTTATGAAAATATTATGTATGTAAGAAAAAATCAACATCTTTGTAATAAAATAAGTGATAGACATAATTTTAATACTAGAAATAAAGATAAATTAGATCAACCTTTTTTCAGATTATCTAAAGTACATACATATTTTATGGGGTACTGTGTTAAATGTTGCAGCAAAAAACATTGCAAAATATTTGTGAAATATTGCAATTAAATGAAAGAAAATTTAAAACTTATACATATTAAAATTACACTTGGTAAACAGGGATATTACAAATTAGAGGATTATATCCAAGATAAGAATGCTTGGAAACATGCTGGTCCTGCTTCATAGGACAATCTTTAGAATTTATTCTTTTTATATGACATTGATTTACATTCTGTAATTAATTAAAGTCACACCCTTAGACTTATTACTCTTTATTTATTTTTTTAATGAAAATCGTCTATTTTTAGAATGTTTGTAAATATTTGAGCACCATGTATCTATCACATAGTTAATTTATATGTCATGGCTTCATTAATCCATTTTAATTCTTTTACCTATTGTGGTATAGTAATTTTATTTTTAGGTGCATCGTCTTCATATATAATTATATAAATTAATGTATGCAAAATATTGTAAAACATTTTAAAAGAATAACGGTGGAGTTTCTTGCCCATTCTTCTCCATACGAAAACTGCCTTTTGGAAGGGGCGACTAGTATCAATTTTATTTAAATTTAATTTTTGACGTTCAAAGGTGCCTTTTAAGTGCCTATTTGAAATAAATTATTTGACCTGAATTTGACTTTGCACGGAACCATAATACTTTTTCCAAAATAAAAGTAAAGTTACTCCTTATAACATCAGCTATATGCCAATTGAAGTCCCGTCAAAATCGGACCGGACCGATTTTGACAGGACTATCCGTAACAAACAGACAGACAGACAGACAGAAATATTAAAAATAGTTTTTTTTAAGTATCTACTGTATATACTCTCATATGCATTTATTAAAAAGATGTTATTTTGATATTAGGTACAAACACACACTTCAATTTTATTTATTTATATTGTATTATATCATAGGTATATTTGTATATGCTATACGAAGAGCTTACAAAATCTACAAACAACCTATATATAGGACAATATTTGCCTAGCGATTTCTTTTTTTTCTAGCTCCGTATTTATAATAAATTTACGGATGTTATTCTAGGTTTTCGGAAATATATATCACACATATTTAAAAATATTGTAAGAAAACATTTACTCAGCTTAAATTATAAAAGAACTGAAGACACATTTAAGATTCTGAAATAGCAAACTCCATACATACTTACATACATAAAATCAAATACACTCACACACTTACATTCACGAGAACCCAAATAGGTTAAGCGTAGCAATTTTACTGCAAAATTATTTTAAGTTTTTCATTTGTTTAAGTTTATATTCCTAAGGAGCCTACATTAACCTATAATCTTAAGTTCTCACTCGTTTGTTACTTTACGGGTCACAGGAATGAGGAATACAATATCAACTAGTACAGGGGGTATTGTGACTGCTACTGGCGGCCTTATATATTGTAATGTCAACAGTACACTGAAGCTAATAAATTGTGTGTAAATAAATAAATAAATAGAGACTCAGAAAAGGAGACTCTTTGAATGCGCCCCAAATAAGGAATTATAGTTTCTTTGACATCTTTCATTGGTCCATAACTTTACATCAAAGGAATTTTCCTCGCTACAACAGGTTCCGCTTCTTAGTATTTCCACGACTCGCGTTTAACTACATTGCTTAATCATTCGTCCGCCTCTTCACAAATTGCTTCACTCACATACTTCTGAACTAACAGGATGCAACTGCGGTCTGACCTGCATGACCCATTAATACCAGATTCTGTAGCAAATGTAAGAATAGGGTAGTGCTTATGCTTAAAACAGAGAACAGTGGTGGCCCAGTGACGACCGCGACTTACGAATTGTAGGTCGTAGGTGCTTTACCTACTTTGTGTAAATTATTTAATCACCACTGCTCTCAAAACGGTGAAGGAAAACATCGTGAGGAAATCGGAATGTTCTAGAATAATAAAATCGAAGACACGTGACATCTATCAACACGCACTGGACCCGTGTGGTGGATAACGGCCCACTCCCTCTCACCGAGAGGAGGCTTGTGTCCCAGCAGTTAGACTATAGACAATTTCGCTGATTTATAGCATTTTATAAGCTGTCGATCACCAATTGAGTGTTTTCAATAATTTTCTTACAAATACGGAAGAAAATCAAGCAATATGTAACATTCAAATTGCAACGTCATTAATAAATTAATTTACTGCATTTCTATTAGCCAACTTATCAACCATTCAATAGCTTTCAATTCAATAAAGTCGTTTGATTGTCCAGTTTATACAAATAAGCACTTCCTTCTTGCAACGGTGTATGGAGACGAAGAAGTGAACAGTAATCACACTGTTATACCTTTATTATGTGTACTTATTTACATAATGTCAAGTTATGAGCGCGTGAGTGCGTCTGTATCATAATCTTTCCTATCTAATACGCGTGTGGCAGATGCAGTTTTTTTTTCTTAGACACTTTATGTGCCTATTCGAAAGTAAATGTAACATAATGGACACGTAAATTCCTGGTGGGGACAGTACTCTATTGTCATGTTACATTCTTCTTTAGATATGCACAAGTTACATCAATCATTTATTGCATTTTTGAACTCCGCTTTCATCCGCTGTAATTGAGACTACCAATATTTTGAGTATGTAAAAAGCGCTTTATTGCTACATTCACTTTATTGATTAAAATCAAGACACTAAACAAATGACTGTAGCAAATCGTTCCAGAAATAAAAAGTAAAGTATCTCACGCCTATTATGCTCAACATGGGCGTTATTTAATCAGATTCATGTAAGTGAATGTTATCTTGTATATGTAATATAAAATTGTATGTAATTAAGGACTTCCAGTGGAGTCGCATAATTGACGATTTTCTCAATAGATCGGCACGCTAGTGTAATGGATTTAATGGTGTCGTTGCTCAGTCGTGACGTAATGCAATAAAACATATGACTAATGAGCTCACAAAACAATAGTTCGTCGAGATAGACATCGCTTATGTCTAATAAATCACGCGTCTGTTTCACTGGCAAGCGCCACAGTGCAAAAAAGGTGAGAGCGACCATTCATGAACATCAATTTGTATGTACTTATTTTGAAATAAACAATGTATACGATATTTTGATATGATCATTAGCATTCTTTTGTAATATTCCATACCATAATTAGTCTGTAATGTTCCCACTGCTGGAACACAGGCCTTCTTTCTTCGACAGGGAGTGGGATGTAATCTACTCCGTGGGCCCAGTGCGAGCTGTGAGATGTCATCATGTCTTCGAATTTTTTGTTCTAGGAAATGCCGGTTTCCTCACGATGTAGTCGTAAGTCGGGGTCGTTACCACAGGGCCATAACTGCACCTCATTCACATTCAAATCAAGCTTAATTAAATTATCAGTCAACCAAAACAGAGGTTACCTATGTAATACTTAATCATTATTACATTCCGATATAAAAAAACTGTTATCCCGACGAAAAATCACATAAAAAATCGAAGATAAATTTTCCGCTACTTGAAAAATATAATTTCCTGTTTTTGAGAACTGAAAATCCAAATTGCTAGGCAGTCATTAACTACGTGACTTTGAAGCCGAAACAGACATAAACGACGTCCGCTGGTAGCCACTGCTAGGTATTAATAAACGTTAACAAAACATTGGATTTATTAACATCAACAAACATTGAATTGATAAACTGCTATTGTATTACACTGTGTCAACGAAGTGGCCGGCTACGGGGCGGGCGGGCGAGCTTTCAGATCTCCCCTCCTTAGGACGGGCGGGCGGCGCGCGCGCAACCGGCACCAGTCCCTTCGCGACGCACCTCGCGACAACATGTCCCCTCTGTGGATCTTGCTTACATTGCTCCCCGTCCTGGGTAAGTCGACCACACCGCGTGTGCACCTGCTGCCAAACAAATACACTGTGACATATCGGAAGTGACCGGATTTTTTCCCGTGTAAATTTTCTTTTGAGGTGCCTCGATTTGGTAATGTCGAAGAATAATTACGTGATTTTCTTTACAGTCAATTGTGTGATTTTCTTTACAGTTGGTAGTTTGATGTGTTTTGATGCTGCGCTTGAGCAGTGAGGAAATAATGGTGTTAGTGCAGCCCGATGTGCGTACGCATCTCTGTGAAAGTATTTGTTATTCGTGTGATCCTAATGTGCAGGACGTCCGGTCGCATGGGAAGTTGACATTACCGGTTTCTTATTGGGAAATGCCATTTAATAATATTTATTGCACTAAAACCAAAGCACTGTGCTGAAATTAATAAGTTTCAAGCCTAATATAACAATAATAAATAGGCTCTGCTTATGTGAAAAAATATTGTAATTTGGAAAACTACATCTTCTCAACTACATGTTATTAAAATACTCTGTAGTTGTTATTAAGAAACACATGAGTTGCTTACAATTTAGCCATGTAGCGCGATAACCTAAATTGAAAATATTCGCACATAAACTTTGTCACCGCAGTAAACTCAATATTTTGTAACACCTCTCTGTAGAAACAGCAGGTTGCACATTAGAGATGTTCCCCGTGTGACGGCGAGGTATGAGCGCATGTACGTCATTGCGCAATCCATGCACTTTCCATTTGCGCAGCACCCGCGCCGATCGCGCATCGCCACGATAATCGATTCCCCGGATTTGCATAAGTGATTTTCCCACGCTCCGCTCTCCGTAAGAACTAGAGCGGCGTGACGGCCAGCGAACGGATGGGTAGCCTCAAGGTTCATGTCTTTGGGTATTTACCTACGTGTAGACTGCCTCCGCTTGTGTGTATTGTGGTTGAAGGGTCGCTTGCAGTTCACCTACAAACGTAGTTAGGCAATTGGCCCGGTTTGTGGTTAGACATTTGTGTTTGACATATAATCCCTTCCTTTTGAGAACGCAAAACCAAGCTGATTAGTAACAAGGAGTTGATATTTCGTGCTTAGGGCGTCCTTAACGCCGACGTCGTATTTGCGAAAACTCATAATTAAAATGAAATTCATTACATATTTAAGTTTTGGTAACTGCACATTTCAATTGTAGATTCCATGGTTATTAACGCATTTAATACAAACGTTGCTAGAATATTTTGCAACAATGTGAACCAATAACGTTTTTGCCTCATAACATTATTATTGTGTGGAAAATCTAACGTATTGAACCGTAACAATCAAAGCGTGAGAAAAATAACGTTTACCTTGTGTTGGCATGAATGAAAGCGAAAGTAGATGCATGTATCGGTTTTATTTGTGTGTTCGGTGCATAGTTCATTGAGCGGTAATGAATGAGCGATCACCTGTCCATATTTCACTGACTCATCACAACAATGTGCTACATCATTGCATACATTAACACAAATAGCTGAGTGAACCACTCATAGATTGCATTTGATTGAAAATAAACAAATGAATTTCCGGTGTTGTAATGTGTTTGCATATTATTGTGACATTGATAGCATCTGCTGTGGCAATAAAAGTTGATACGTAATTACGCCACTTAATTTCACGGTACATCAACTAACAGCCTATGTGTTTGCGAAAGTTAAAAGATTAGTGATCTCACAGTTGCTAGCCTCCATCCATAATGACATTTCATATAGGTAGGTATTGTCAATGAAAACTGGGGCCATAGGTAAGACCGCCCAATCTGATCGCAATCGGCCTAATTGAGGCGTTAATTAACAGGAAAGAAAGTCAGATTTTCTCAAGCATTGCTACATTGTCTCGATTTTATATAAATTAGCCTGTTGTAGCACCAAGTTGACCTATATGTCTTTTAACTTTCAGTCTACCTACTTAGACATTAACAAAGCGGTCCTCATATGAGTTCAACACATTGCTTTTATCAAATAATGACACATTATATAGGAACCTCAATGAATGATTTAAGGCATTACATAATCAATCATGTTCCCACTGTTACATACTGGCCTCCTCTCTGTGAGAGTGAGGTAACCGATAAATCACTACGCGGGCTCAGTGCGGGTTGGTGGATGGTACATGTCTTTGATTTTTTGGGCATTAGACTCATCTAATTTCAGAATTAAGAAAAAGGAAGTAACCCAAAGAAATAAAAATTCGCGTAAACGACAACATAATGACAACCCACATGACCTTTGATTGTTCAAAAGAAGAAAAGATCAAAATTTTATAGTGAGCGTACCTCAGTTAGAGGTTATTATACTTACATAAGGCATACGGTGACCTTTCGCGGAGGATGCTATGGCACCTCACGGCGCGCGCGGTTGCGCAGACGCTCGCGATCTTATCGCTCACCCCGCTGCCCTCCCGCGGCTTGCACATATACCGCACGCATGGGAATTTAGCGTTGTTATATGATCTTTACCGGACTGTAGCAACTTAACACTAATTTTATGTAAGTGGTCGCCGCCGCAGCCGGTTTAGCATGAATGCGTAACAAACAAAGATACAATATATCAAACATTTTCTTTTTTAAAATAATTATATAATATTAGTTTAGATACATGCTTTGAGTTCGAGTTTCTGGCATCGTCTTTTAGAAAAAGTTCGTCAATGTAGATCGCAGCCACTATCAATCATACCTGTGTGTCTTCTCCTAAAACTCGATGTGAACGCCCGGGTATTGGACATATTTACATATTTCATGCTTTCAAAGCAGACGTAGTAAGGTTTCAGCAGGGTAAGGAGACTCTTTTAAAGGGGTAGAGGGGGTTTCTCTTTCGTTTTCCTTCATTCGTATTTCTCATTTTTAAGTACTATGCTTAGCAGAACGGTTTATAAATTTAATGGGTTATCTAATGTCCTCATATCAAGGTACTTCCATGGTCTAGTGCAGTAAATCCCAAAGTATTGTCCAATTTTGTATAACGGTTTACGCCCGTATTATTTGGTCATCTTAGTTAAAACGCGCACACATTCGAGATTATCGTCCATTACGAATCGGTTGTAACGCGTTTTACTCAAAGCGACGTTCAAGACAATGTGCCGGAACCTTACTGTCCCCAATACGTAGAACAAAGCTAAGGCTTTAAGTACAGCGGATACGATAGAAGCGAGATCTACGCCGTAGACAAAGATTAAACTAAACTTACGTGAAACGCCTGCGCCACTCCCAGTATTTCAAGCCTTTTACAGATTACAGCTCTGTAAGAGGCTTGAAATACTGGGAGTGAAATTAAGAACTGTAAAGTTAGGGACATTCATTGCTAAGCAAATTGGCTTCCAACTTAATAACAAATCATTATACAAATATTTACAATAATTTAAAAAGCTAACTGTCTTAAAATAATAATATGTACAGGTATTTAAAAAGGAGGGAAATATTTAAAGGGCATCAAAAAATTTGTCCGCGTCATTCATCATCGTCATCATATCTTCCAACTTAAATCACCCATAAAAGTAATCAAATCACAACTGTCATTCGTTGACAGCTGTTTGAAATAGCTATTATTATTATTATTCTTGACATTTCTCGGGACCCTGGGGTCCCGGACCTTTGGCAGGCGTTCGAGGGACAAGCCAACTCGTAGAGGACCGTTATACGTTTTTAATTAAATGGGGACGATTATCCCTTTTCGCACTATGCAAGTGCATTTTATTTCTTATTTATTCCTTAATTAAAATAAACATAACCATTATACATTTCATATTGAGTCCCACAAAAACAGCAAAAAAGAACTCAATTTTAATAAAAGTAAGATAGGTACTATTCTATTCATCATCAATATAATATAATTGATTCATTAATTAGATAAAACAATTGAAGTTCATCACTACTGATATAATATAATCCATTTATTATTAGTAACGACATAAATATTAATTATCTAGGTATTTCAATATTCAATTATTTTTTCAATCATATTTTTACGACTTTAAAATGTTTACTGCTTGAGCAATTTATCTAATTTAAATTTTTATTCGTTTTAAACGTAGATTTAATGTATATGCCTTGAAAATAAAACTATCAATAATTATAGACCTCTTCACGAGTAAAAGCCAAGTCCTAAGTCAATTGCTTAACAGCTAATTTCCCTGACTGTACATGAAAATTTCCACAAATACTACAGATAATCGTAACTTTGGCCAATATAAGAATATAACATAGGGGAAGTTAAACAGGTACGCTTCCGAACGATTAGTTACACCGATTAATGAGGCGGCTAGATGATTTTTTCACCTGTCATAACCAGCTCATCGATTAATATCCGTAACACATAAATATTCTACATCGTCTTTCGAAACAAAATAATAAAACGGATTCGATTCATTGACACATGAATAATTTATATTGCTGTAATCGGCGGATATTAATATAATTTAATTAAGACTTAGACGCTTAAATAATATTTTATGAGAACATTAATGGTGTAGTCAATGCAGTTTATGTCACTGCTCTTTCGCAGGTCTAAAGTGGCAACATTCAACATTCGCCGGGATTAGCGTGCTTCGAGTTGCCATGTCGCAATATACTCGTCTCATTAGACATGTTTACCTCTCCACCTAGTTATTACACGTTTTGCTTCAAGTGTCGCTTAGTGCAATAGTTGCCTTGGACAGTGAGAAATCTCTATCGTTGCCATCAAACGTCGGCCAAAGTTAACTTGACACGGCAACTCATTGTTATCAGAAATCTGGCTGATGAATAAAGACTGTGTTTTTCAGGTTTTAACGACTATCTACCTACATTATTCAAACGAAATCTTATACATTTGTAACTAACTGCCGTCTGGTCGGGTGTTCGCGTTTCAAAAACCGCATAATACGAACGTTGGGTAATAATTAGAGACTAAACGGTGAAATAATGGCCATTTATAGCATAATACATACATGCACGTAATATTTAAACCCAAAAACATGATGTAACGATTTACCAAACTTTTTCTCGTAAATCATGTGTCACTCGTAGAAATCAGTAGTGTTTTGGAGAAGCCACAGTAATTAAAATATTAAAACCATGTCAATTATTACACTTGCTAGTTGAATAAATAATGTAGTTTCGTAGCAATCACAAATCAATTAAAGATACAAGATTTATAACACATAGGCCGTCGGTAGTCGTTAAACATGCACAATGTAAAAAAAAGTTATGAAATGATGTCATATATATCGGTAGAGTATATTTTTCTGTAATTTTGTAGTCAGCGTAAAAATAGGACGACGATCAATAATTAGCTGTCATAATATCCTCATGCGGAAAGTAGTGTCACTAGAGCTGATCCGGTTACAACGATGCTCGTCAATTAGCTCCGTAGATTGAAAGCTAAAAAAATATCAATCAAGTTAAAGTGCGATTAACAATACACAAAAAAAAGGATTTCAGTATGAGGAGGAGGGCTGTAATATTAATACAATCTAACTTTATTCCACTCAGGGAGCGCCGAAAGGTTCAACTGTAAAAGTCGAATCTTAGGCGCATACTATGCAGACGCGAAGTCAGGATGCAAGGCCTTCCACGTGTGCGTGAGGGTTGCAGGTGGAGGCGTCCGAGACTTCAGGTTCTTCTGTCCCCCTGGCACGCTGTTCCACCAGGAGGCACAGACGTGCACTGATTGGGGTGACGACGACCCCCTGGCTTGCCCTGCAGATATCTACGACGGTCAGTTTGATCTCTACAGGATCGGATCCGGTGAGCCAGCTTTGCAACTAACAAAACGCTCACAAGTATCTTATTAATTCCAGAATTAAAGTATGAATGTGATGTTTTAGCAAGGATTGCTTTCAAAAGCACTGAACACGTAGAAGCCAGGAGCGGGTCTGGCCTTGACTATTTAAAACTTCCCGTTCCCTTCTAGCCTTCTATGTTCAGCGCTTAATATTTGATTAAATGATGCATAGGTACAAACATAAAGAGTGGTAGCGACACCGACGCGCAACCCGTTAACATGGATTTAGTACCCGATTCTTAACCCCTATTATTTCTACGCTAAGGGGGCTAGCATCATGATTGTGCTGAATTCATAGTTACAGTTTGAGCGTCGATGTTCCTGCCACCCTGTATAGTGTTCTGGTTCCTGTAAAGTAAACCGAGGATCAGACGTGACAGAGATGTGTATATAGCCTTTTTCTGATTTCAATAATGAATAAGATAAAATCGATTAGGTTGAAATCAATAAGAGATGAACGGTATTTGTGAGTGCTGCTAGATAATTAATTAGAGCTATATAAGTTACATGTAATTAAAACACGCTTAGAGCAGTCAATCTTTGACTAGAAGTAGGCAGTTGTTAATGTATGGATGTAATTTGAAAGGCGATTTCATCTCATCAAATAGTTTGTATATTTAACAATTATGTGTACCAGGCAGTGGGCGGTAATTAGTTATAATAACTCATGTTATTAATATTTGCGCAACTTCTTTGGAAATTACAGTAGAAGTAATAAGCTATACAAGGTCAACATGCTGTGATGACTAATTATGCCTAATGAAAATTATTGGTATAATAAAACACCAGTGACCAACAGACAGGTACATGATTGCGACTCCTGCAGTAGGAGCCTTATTGGTAATAAATTGCAAAACATTAAGCTTCAGCCGAACGCTTGCATCTTAAAGCTTTTAGAAAAGTAGAATTTAATTTACAAGGCAATGCAAATTAAATAACGCCTGTTTGAGAAAATATTGTGCAAACTGAAGCTTTATAATCCACTGTAAGCGTAGTTATACTCTTCATTGTAAATTGAGATATATTTTAAAGTATTGTTGCACTTCCACAACAGGATTTGACACCAAGAAGTTGTCGTCTAATGGAAATCGCGATGATGAAGCTGAATTCGGTCTCCAGCGCGCTGAGACCGGTGACCGTCGGCTATCGCAGAACAACGTCGCCCCCAATCGACCAGACTCCGACCTCCGTGCAGCACACTCGTCTGACTTCTTCAGTGGGCAGCGAGACCGTGGCCGTGACGAGCAGTCCCCTCCCGCGTCCTCTCCATCTCCTGTCTCCTCCCAACAGCCTTATCAACGACAATCTTTCCGTAGAGCTTCTACCCAACGCCCATATCCTACTACCCAACGTACATTCCCTACCACCCAACGCACATTCCTCACAACACAGTACACTACACTCGCACCACCCCCGAACACTCAGCCTCCCGGCCCACAACAACAATATGACGCACCGTCTAAACGCAAGCTTGTTAGAAAACGTCCCATATATGTGTCCACGAAAGCACCTCCCACCACCTTCCAACCCAATACTCAGACCCAACAACAATATTCTGAGCCTCCTCAGCAGAACTTTAACCGTCGCTTTAACGCTCAAAATAAACAATCTTTCTCTCCATCTCCTAACGTACCTCCTCAATACAAACAATACAAGGATGAATACGTTGAAGTTCCCCGAGTCACTCCCAAACAGAACAATAGGTTCTACCCCAGCATTGCACCTTCCACTTTCCCCCAGTCCCAGTCGACTGCAGCCCCACGGTTCAACAAAAAGGATGGTCTCGTGGAGTTGTACAATTACGATGCACAGTCAACTCCAGGACTTAATGTACAGAACGACAATCGTCCCTTCAAAGTTAGAAATAGTTTCAATGTAGCTGATGTTCCTAGAGACCCCGAATTCGTGCGTGCCAAGAACTTCAATAATTACAACAATAGAGTGGAGAATAACAACAGGGAGACTTTCAGAGACACTCCAACAACTATTGACTACAGCGTCTCCGCAAGAACTTTCCCCACTACTACGCCCGCTTATAAAAATTTCAACAGCGTCTCATATGAACCAGAAAAGAACAACTTTGTACCTTACTCGAAACAAGCTTATTTTAACAATCCTACGACCACTATCGCTCCGGCCACTACGATCTACTCGACCTCGCGCCCCGAACCTCCGCTCAACTTAAATACGGTAGCGTATAACACTAACCTCGCCTTTAATACTCAATCTGAAAACTTTGCTGAAGACAATGACGAAGATGACGGCCAATATCATCCTCCCCAGGGCGAAGACGATGGACAGTACCGCCCCGAAATATACGGTGACCGCGAACTGCTGGCCGGTGCTCATTCCCTCAATATAGCTGCTAGCGGCAACAGGCTGCCAGAAGACCGCAAGAAATATGCAAAAACACAACCTCCTCCTAAACCTTCGGGTCATACTTCAGCTCCAAGGCCATTCAGACCTGCTCCCTCACCCACTGCACCTCCGACCACGAGAGCTCCGGAAACAACTTACACGACGACGCCTCAGCCGCAGACAGTGAATACTCAGCGCACTTTTGATTATTTCCAAACTTACACCACAACATCGAGGCCAGTTGACTACCAAGCAATAAATCAAAACTTCCAACCTCCTAATGACGCACCTGCTGCACCGACGACGACAGTTGCTCCCAGAGTGCCAGAGACCCGGCCGCCGCGCCCGCCGAGCCGCGTGCCTGTGCCACCGAGCCCGCCGACGTCACCGCCTACCCCAGCGGCACGACCCACCACTCGTCCCCCGCACTTCGCGAACCCTCCCCACAACAAAGAAGACAACAGTTATGACTACGCGTACTATGACTCCGACCCAGGGTTCGCAGAGTATGACCATATAGAAGAATTTGGTAGAACTAAAACAAGAGCGTAATTATTACTGTGTAAATGTTAAATCACTGCCATTAAATTAGTCGCCTCTTTAGAACAAGTAACTAATTGAACAGTAGCCTTGCGGTGTTGGATTTGTTTGACTACCTGATTGGCACTAAGACGTACTTTTCGTCTAGTTTATACGCAGGGATATAGTTTTAAAATTCGTAAATGCTTCAAGACAATAGAAAAATTGTTCAAAATCAGCCAAAATACTCAATGACGACCATCAAAGTACAACTTTTGTGAATAAAACTTGAAGATATTTATTGAAGAGTCCCAGATTCGTCAGATTGAATGTAACAATACCAGTTATATTTATATCTAAAGAGGCTTATCCGTAGTTACCCTAAATTATTTGTGATATTATTATTGATGTTTCTATTGGTATAAGTCGTTTGTTACTGTGTAAGAAAAACAATCGATTACGAATTTGTGCAAGTAGAAGTTGTACTCTCACTTGCTGACATTGGTGTTTACCGATATAGATGTATGTATTATCTATGTACAATAGAAAGTAAGTTATGAGGATAGATTGTAAAATATTTCATTGTAAATAAAGTTTTCTTGATAAACAATGGCTTGTGCAATTTGTGTCACTTCTCAAAGCACGTGAGAACCAGTGAACAATTTAGACGTTTAGCCGAGCACTGCACATATTCAGACAAACAAAAGAACGCTTTCGACACTATGCTATGACGCGGATAACTATCTGCATACTTACCGGTGTTAAGTCGCATTACAATATAACAACTATTTAAAGAGTTGCTAAAAGTGAAATGTGTGAAAATGCTTTTCCACAAGAGAAGCGTACCTATAAAAAAAAAACAATATTTCAAGATTAGTATTAATTACTTTCTTGTCTTCGCTAAACTTTGCGTGGATTGGTAGATTGGTCAAATTATTATGAGCCAATAACCAAGCACCTACTTCCTCGGTTAATAATCCCCCAAAATGGTGCACGTGCTCAGGTCTCAAATATTATAATATCAAACAGTTGAAACTAATGTAAAACTCAATAAAACTCAAGCGCAGATTTAATTCTTGATTAGTAGTTAAAATTTGAAGGTCAATTTGGTTCTTCAAAAGTAGTACTTAGGTATGCCCTTGGTAAAACATCCTGTCCCAATGCTATATATACTAATTATGCCCTTTGAAAAATAAAACTTGAAGAACTGAACTAACTCCTTCCTAAAATTTACTGTGTATTCAAGTTCATAGGGTTGCAGGATATTAAATATAACATACACGAGTCTCTCCAAAGTGCTGGCACAACCACAACTCCTGGTGCTCCGTCTATCGCATCATCTTTAACCAAGACGTCTTCTTCAAGGTCGCCGGTTCATCGGGGCATATTATGGAAAACTTTCGAACAAGATTATATGACAAGGATAAGTATATCAATGGTTCCTCCTGCTTTTAATTCTACTAGATAATCACGGTTCACTATGTCATGCGTGGTTACATCTTCCGTTAACATTGCTTTCATAGGAATATTCATGTTTATTAGACAAAGAACATTCACGAGCTTACAACCAGATATGGTGGATTTGCACTTTTATTTTTTTTTGAAGCACCCAAGTACTAGAGCCCCCGAGAGAGTTCTAGTACCCGAGTACTAATATTAGTGTTACTAAGTGTATATTTTGCTACATGTTATTCTAAAGGGGCTAAAAGCATGTTAAGAATTTATAAGAAACGGTATTAGAATAGGTAGAGATCGCAGAATAGGTAGCCCAGAGATCTGTAAACGAAAAAGATAAAGCAACGCCACCTATCAGGTTAAAGGAGGACTGCCCAGTAAAGCCTCTATAGCAAATCGGGCTGAAAGCATTTAAAGATTTTCTCTTCGGATTGGGAGGCCTAGTGGTAATTATTTGCGAGCACTGCCATCTGTTATCGAGTAGCAGAAGTATGAACAAAATATTAATTTCCCTCAACAAATTGAAAATATTTGTTGAAATAAATAATTATTATATTCGGTAGGCCACTATAGATAAAATTCAAGTGGCCAGCAGTTTATTTCTCTTATTTTCATTCAACGACGGAAAATAATAGCATTATGTTCATCTGTCCAAACTACAGATGTCACTAGTAGTCTTTTGTTTCCTGTCTATAAATTAAATGAAAACTACTGGAATCATAAATCATAGTATCATTCCGAACGAACAATAATTATTACTCATAAGGATTTCAAAAAGACTTAATGGCACACAATAAAAAAAGCAGAAGGAATAACCCGGGTGCGAAGATTTCTAAAGGTTTTTTATAAAGTATCGAACAACAGATTTTTGTACAAACTATTTAATTTTGGCGGGCTTGTAGCCTTTTTGGCCGGGTTGACGACCTGTATGCTTAGTGCGAGTTTTTTAAACGTCACCATCGCGTTAGAGTTAACTCTGATTTGTATGGCGCTGCTTTAGCGCCACCTGGTGCCATACGCGAGAACTAAAAAACGCGAGTGTAAGTTTTTTATTTTACTTTGTCGATGGTGACGATCGAATCCCACTCGATAGTGAGCTCGTAAATTAACGTGACTCTGTGTTATCGCGAGTGTAAGTTGCAATTTTGACAGTTTTGACAGCTCGTTTGAGAAACGCGTTCACGTTCGAATAAGTTAATTCTTCACTGAAGGATTTGTAGTGAGAGCCTTGTGAGTGTTGTGAATTTTCAAAGTTATTTTATTTTAATTCGTTGTGTGGGCTCATTATTACTAATACATTTTACTTGGAAGATGTTTGAGACCGCTAGGGCACAAGATGAGCGCATTTACATGTCCAGTGTTCGTGCAAAAGCCCGTACTTCTAGCAATGCCCTAAGAGATCATCCGGAGGCCGGATTTAAGAGGAGATACAGCTGAAACAGCTGACTGGTTTAAAGTCTACACAACGGGTAACCTTGGAAGATAAGGTAATTTCAATTGGAGGTGCAAATCACAACTCTTTCCTAAGGAAGAACAGCAACATCAATAATTATGTGCAGTTGTTGCACCAAAATGGAGAAATAGTGTGGCTTTTGGGTAAGCTCGCCACAATAAAATGTAATTGCATTGTATATTCAACTTAGGCAATGATTCAACTAAAAGATGGTTATAATTTTAGGAGACTGGTTATCCACAACAGCCATGGTTGATGACTCCGATTTTAGGTGCTGCTCCAGACACACTAGAAGCCAATTACAATCAAAGGCATGTGGCAGCCAGAGTCGTCATAGAAAATATGTTTGGGAGGCTGAAGAATCGATGGTGCTGTCTAGACAAACATAGAGGGCTACACTACAAGGCTATTAAATGTCCTAGAATTATTCAAGCCTGCTGCATTCTTCATAACATTGGTCTTGATTATAATGCTGTAGAAGAAGAAGAGAACATCACCGGTATGGTGACAAATTCTACAAATCAGTCCATAGCTTATGTGTATTGAATACTAAATTACACTTCTTTCTAGGATTGGAACATGATGAAGAAAAACACAATGGGCCACAGAGACCCACAGAGATGTAAATAGGAGGTTCAACATCTGACAATCAGAGGAAGGATTTTAAGGGAACAATTAGTTTGAAGACTTCAACACTTTTATTTTTAATATACTTGAACTTTGTAAGTTTGATGTTCAAAGGTGCCTTTATAATGGTCTAATTGAAATTATTGTTAGAATTAGAATTTATTTATTTGTATAAATGTTGTTTTACATAGTACAGTCAACAGCAAAAGTAGATGATCAAAATCAGAAATTCAATACTAATGAACGGAGTTCGCGGCGTCGTGAAGACGGCGTCGAAGTGATTCAAAAGTATGTGATTGTCAATTACATACTTTTGAATCACTTCGACGCCACACAGTTCTGACGCGAACTCCGTTCATGAGTATTGAATTTCTGATTTTGATCATCTACTTTTGCTGTTGACTGTACCTACGGTGTTAATATTTTTTAAGTTCTCTACACTACCACAACATATTATGGTGTACAAATATTTAAATGTCATTCTTATATAACTAAGTACAATAAAATTAATATTAAGATTTGTGATTTACAATAAGTCCAATATGAATATTATTATAATTACGTAGACGTTACTTTAAAATCAATGTCAAGATGTTCTAGAATAAATTCTTTTAGCACACTTTTAACAAAATGTTTACTTTTTTCCTAATCAAGATCAAATCTAATAAGTAGGTACCTACTTTCAGTATTTTTTAAATGAATAACAATCATATAATCAATTATGATTGTTATTAATTTGCATATTCTTTACAGTCATCATCAGCTATTCCTTTCCCATATTTGGGTCGGTTTTCAGTCTCAACTGGATTTAGGTGAAAACCAGTAGGATTCTACATGGAGCAATTGCCTATCTGATAAGATAGGCAGTTTCTCCATGGTGACCATGCTGGTTTTGTGTAGTGAGTGTCCAAGTCAGAAAGTGTATAATATGCATGTAAAATAATTATGAATTATTTCTGTTTAGAATTAGAAAGATTGAGTAGTGAATCTGACCGTAGTAAGAGAAATTGCAATTTTAATTAGAGGTAATGAAACACCAACCACGAAGAAGGTTGCAGTACTTTTATTCATCATTAATCAGTCTTAGATTGTGTCACAAACTAGGAACTTTATTTTGATATAATAACAATTCTTCGAATTCGAGGTTTGAGATAACTATTGCCATAAATTATTTACATAATAATATAACAAGTAGTAAATAGGAACACATTATATATCACACAACTTCTTATGAAATATCAACTTTTAACTTAAAACTAACTTACAAGAATAATACCAAAAAAGGTGGTGGGCAGTAGTAGTGCTTAATATTAAATATATCTAATTAGTCTACAAAATGTATCTACAATTTTCTCTAAAAGATTTAATCCTCTGTGGCCTACAGCTTGCCACTCCCTCTGAGCCTACACCTCCATCTCTCTGATCCTATTCTGCTCTCTCCTTGAGTCCATGTAATCTTTATGTTGCTGTTCCTTAAAATTTCTCCAAAACGAATCTGCTTGGGATTCTTGCACGACGAGGAGTAAGTAGTTTGCACAGACATAACAGGCTCTGGCTGAACTACACGGACATGAGACGAAGTTCTCGTTGGGGAGAGCATGCCCCGTCTCTAGAAAAAATAATAAAAGTTATTTATATTATGAGTTGTCATCTTAAAGAGCCTTTTAAACAAACTTATAAAGTTCTTTCTTACCTTCCACTTTATCTCCACAAAAGAAAGAGGTGTAGGAGCCATGGTAGGTGGCGACTGTGCTGGGGCAATGACTCTTGATGGCCCTGGCTCATTCCAATTAGGTTGGATACATAGAACATGAAAAATGTATGTTCTTCAGATCTTAAAGTTTTTCAGCTGATGCCACGACAATTAACCATACTTCAGGCTAACTCTTTTCCAAGTTTCATCAAAAACACTTCAGAGGTTGGGCACACACAAGTAACAGGTGGAATTGGGCTGAATGTGAATCTCCTGTAAGACAATACAATTTATGAGACACAATAAAGTAACCTAATTATATACTACCGGTTGGTGTTATTTAGGAAGTTTAAACCTGTGACAACCCAGCTTCTTCTATTGCCAAGCCCGTAGCGACTCGCACACCAATGATATTTGTTGTGGATAGCTTGCTGAGGTCTCCATAAAGACCAAAATAAACTTCGTTTCATTTCTGCAAAGTTCACAGATTATAAGCTCGCTAATCACCAAATAATTAAAATTCCACTTACTACTCCATAAATGTCCCCATCAAAACATAATTGGGACGAACTTGTCTTCATTTCCAATCCAATATTAAATCAATAACCTAAATCACAATAACTTGACATAAACAAAGTCGTTATAACCAACACAAATTTGATAGACAGCCGCTATCATTGGGAACATTGAATATAAATGTCATTCTATTTGGTCGGTTTATCCGAGGACGTTTACGTGACACCAACATAAGAAAAATAATGCTCGCAATTCACGGTGACCAAACGCGTATTGGATGGTTAACTTCGATTGTAACTCACACTCGCATGCATTCGGTTCTCGACACGTTTGACGTTAACTCGATTTACGCGATGGTAAAGTCATTCGAACAACGTTGTGAAACTCACACTAAGCATACTGTTTAATAAATCAGCCAAACCTAAGCTTTTAAAATGTAATATCCCACGTTTCTCCCAATAAATTATGGAGTGCCCCAAGGGCCAAACTTTGGACCCTTGCTTTGAATAACTATTTTGATAAAAATAGTTATTGAAAACAAGGATGTGATACACAAAATGGAATGAGTTTTTTTTAATGTGAGCAATCTTAAGTAGGTTACTGTTATTGTTTATACTCTAATGAAAAGCCAAATATGTCTTAGTAACCCCTTTCCTCACAGGTACCTTTTGGACATTAAACTTTGATACATGATGACATATGATGTAATTAAATATCAGAACTGATGGGCAGTCTCTCATTAATTCTAATGATAGGTGCTTGAACTATAATATTTATATTCACACCTTCATAATAGGTAGAAGTTTTTTAACAAACATTACAAGTAGGAACAATCTTAATAGATGTACCTACGCTGCTATTGATTGGAAATGACTTGCGGTTTCGAAAAGGGCAAGTCATTTGGGGAAAATCCGCTATATTATTATTCTTCTTCCAAGTGTATCTATTCACTTGGAAGATAAATAAATAATAAATAAATAAATAAAAAGTGTTTAATTCTCACCACAAGCCAAAAAAAACAATACAAACAAAATTTTACACGCAAGAAATAGCTGACGTTCTTTTGGTTGTGGATCGCTGGCCTGTGGTAGGTAGTAACACCTGTAAAACAGGTCACCAGGTCCCCACCTGTTTATGGTTACATATTTGATAGCTTACATCTGATACCACAGCAAGTAACAAAAGTTTCAAACAATTAGTGAGCTTATTATTAGAGTGAAAATAAACACAAAAACGATTAAAAGTAAAAGTATGTTGGGGGGTTTTTATGAATATAAGTTTGTGTGAGTCTGTGTGTGTGAGGGTGTGTGTGCGTGTGTGTATGGGTGTGTTAGAGAGAGAGTGTTAGTGGATGAGTCTGATTAGACTAATACGTCAAAGAGAGATTCTGTGGTAGTATATGTTTGGCTTTGTAGCCAGGCTTGTAGAGCGATTTTAAAATTATGTATATTCAAAGAGTGTAGGGAAAGAATTCGGTTTAATTTATTGTAAAGATAGGGTCCAAGGAAAATAAAGAATCTATTACTGAAAGAAGTTTTGAGAGCAAGGCAACAATATGGTTACGTCGATTGGTTTGCTGAGAATAGTTGGAAATAGCATGTTGTTTAATAGCAGTGGCCAGTACAAACAATTGCCTAATCGTAAGGACTTGAATATTCATAGAGCTTGGCGGTGGGAAAAAGTCCTGACTTGAAACAGCACACCTTAAGAACCGCTCTCTGCGCACGTTCGATCTGAATATAGTGAGATTTTGCTGCCCCGCCCCAGGACGAGACCCAATAAACCAAAATTTATTGACACAGTGCCAGATAAGTAATTTTCATGACAACAGTATCTGCTGATTGGCGTAGTTGTTTAAAAATGTACATTAGTTTGCGCACTCTATTTGATAGGTGTATTATGTACTCTTTGAAAGTTAGGTTGGAATCAATCACTATGCCAAGAAACTTTATCGACGTGACTCTTTCAATGTTACAGTGATCATGGGTACCACTGCCATCGCTACTACCATTAGACTGTGTCAACTGGGCAACGTTTAGTGAGTTTGTAACTGAAAAATTTGTATTTCGAATTGAAAAATTTATTATTTTCGTTTTCGATATGTTCAGGGTAAGTAAGTATTTCTTTAGCCATTCACTGACTGTATCGAAAACCTTCTGAGCAAGGCGATATGCCTCTTCCCAGTCGTTCGACGCAAAAACATGTGCCGTATCGTCCACATAGGAAAATATTGTACCGCTTTCCAAGCTGAGGCTACACAGGTCATTCATCTAAATTAAAAATAAACTGGGGCCAAGGATACTGCCCTGTGGCACACCAAAAGCTACATTTAAATCGGAGCTAGAGTAGGTTCGTTCCAATTTTGGCTCTCTGTGTCCTATTCGTAAGATAGCTCTGAAACAGGGATAGCTGGGTACCTCGTATACCCAGGCATTCGAGCTTAGATAATAAGATGGGAATCGAGACCGAGTCGAAGGCCTTCGCGAGATGCAACACATTTCTTACCTTTGTCAAGTTTCTGGCTATGTGATTAACCAGTTTGTGGACAGCATCAGCAGTAGAATGGTTTTCGAAAGCCAAATTGGTTAATCGACAAAAGATTGTGTGCCTCTAAATATGCAACCAGCCTTGTAGTTATTATCTTTTCCAATAATTTGGACATCGCAGGCAGAACTGATATGGGCCTATAGTTTTCGACACGATCACGGTCACCAGATTTAAAAATAGGATGAATTGCCTTTTTGAACCAGTCAGGAAAAACACCAGAGTCAAGGCTCAGGTTGCAAACATATGTCAGCGGAGGTACAATAACGTTTTTATGTCGTTTTAGAAAGCTAGAGGAAATACCGTCCCAGCCGACTGCACAATCACTCTTAAGTGAAAGGATTAAGCGTTCCACCTCTTGTTCATTTGTCCTAAGCAGTACAAAAGATTCCCTCTGGGGTTCGGGTAGCGAAATAGATCGAGGGTTTCCATGTATTTTATCAGCTAGCCGTTTCCCTACATTTGCGAAATAGTCATTAATTTGATTTATAGTGTCCTGCTTATCGTGATTATTCGCTATGAGATCATGGGACTAAGACTTCAGTTGACCTATGTTTGTGACATTTTTAATTACACGCCACAGCTGCTTAGAATTTCTATATGCTTTTTCAAATTCTAGTCTCTCAGAATCTGTTTTTGCTTTTCGTAGCAGATTTGCACAAAAATTACGATACCTTCTGTAGGACACCACGAGGACTTCATTTGACGGATCTGTTCTAAGCTTTTTATACAAGTTGTCTCTGTGGCGCATACATTTTAGTATTCGTTGAGTAATCCAGGGCATTAATCGTCTGTCCTGCGTCTACGTGAAGTTGAAATAGTTTTAGTGTTCCTGGATAAAGCTAGGAAAAGTGGTTCCATTAAATATTTAGTAGCCAAATTGGGATCTTTCGTTGCATAGACGGCATCGAAGCTTATGTTGCAAATGTCATTAGTAAGCTCATCCTCATTTATTTTTGTAATTTGGCGTGAGTATAGAGTTTTGATTCTATTTAGTGACAAAGAGAGTAAAACTGCAAAGTGTTCTGTGACAGTGCATTCTAGCACCATGACTGTGCTAGGGAAAGAAGTATTTATATTGGCGTGATCAAGACATGTAGATCCATGTGTTACCAACGCATGTCCTGGGAAAAGTCCGTGGTGAGCTAGTAAATCCAAATAATCCAATGAATATGCATCTTTATTATCGCGTGAAATATTAATATTTATGTCTCCCATAATTACAATGTGTTTAAACGATTTAAGCTCACATAAAAACACTGTCCATAGATTGTATATGTTACAGTTAAAACCAGTTTTTAGATAGAACGCGTTTTCCCTAGTTAGAACTAGTTTTTACTAAATGCCTTTGTTAAAACTAGAATTAACTAATACTTGAAATGGAATATCAGTTAAAACTAGTTCTTACTAGACAACACGCGTTTTTCCGAAGTGAGTCAGTTAAAACTGTTCTCAAAATTGATCGTACCTTATTCTCATTGATCGCGAGACATCGCCTGATTCGACAAGTTTCGACAAGTGCGGGAGAATCCCTTTCCGAGCGCCATCCACGCGCTGTGCGCTCGTTCATTCCCGGCGATTCGCTTCTGGCACATCGCCGGCCGCTGCCGCGGCACGCTCGCTTCGCTCGCTCGGCTCGTGCGTTGTTTGTCATACTCTAACCTAACCTAACCTAACTGTTTCCTTTTCCAAAAGCGATTCGCTTCTGGCACATCGCCGGCCGCTGCCGCGGCACATTTCTAGTTTTAACAAAGGCATTTAGAAATAACTAGTTCTAACTAGGGAAAACGCGTTCTATCTAAAAACGGGTTTTAACTGTAACATATACATTTTGAGGGATCTTTAAATGCATACGGCCTATACACAGAAATTATGGCTATGTCAGCTCCGTCGTGACTGTCCAACAGTTCACTTCGAATACGACGGATTCTTTAACTTTCACATTAGCTAATAAACTATTGACATAAACAATTACTCCGTCATTCTGATTAAAGGTTTTTGATGACTTATGAGAAATACCTATATATCCCTCTAGAATTGGAATGACGGAGTTGCGGGAGAGCCAACATTCTGATAGAATAATAACGTCACTAGGTACCACAATTCTCTGCAATAGAGTTAAAACCCCATATAGTTAGCATTTACACTGCGAATGTTTTGGGATAACAGTCAAACATGCGTTAGAGAGATAAAGAAATAAAGTAATAAAAAATTAAAAAATACTATCCTTATAAAAACCTAATATCCTATAATTATATGCGGCAAAAGCCAAGTAATTGTTGGTGCACCCAAAAGCAAAAGGTCGTCAGTTCGTCGTGATTAAAATTTAGGTATTTTTGTGACGATTTAGAATTTAGAGGCTTAGTTATCTATGAGAAAACCGCAATTGGCGTAGGTAATAGTTGATATCTTTACGTAGATATATACTTACATTCAGCGTAGTGCGACGTCTGAGATACCCTTGGTACATATGTGTGTACCACTAAACGGTCAAAGTAATAAGTAGTTAGTACCTATTTATGAGTTCTTATCTAAATTATGAAACAGTTGCGGCAATTTGTTATTCAAACAACAATTGTTGCAAAAAGTGGTGAGATATAAAGTTGAAACCTTTTATATAAGATGAATATCGTGTTATGTATCCCCTTTAGTGAGTGATTGCGTATGAATTTCACCTGAACATAGTTTACTTATACTTTCATCAGATACTTTTGGAACAGACTATACATATTTTTTGAAACCTTGATCCCAATGATCACTGATCAAAATGTTGATTGTATTTTTTTTTTCTGTTTGGTCTGACAGTCATATGCTCTTCCTAACGTGATAAGCTAACTTTGAGCGTGGTTTGGCTACTGTCTTTCCATTATTGTAGTTATTTCGGCTGCATCGCCTGCATGAACTACATTAAGGGTTTTTTTTTTTTTTTTTTTTTTCTGGTGAGAAATCATCAAATGACCCCTCCCGTTCTGGGTGGAGGGGAAGGGAGTGTCAGACTCTTACTGACTAAAACCCACCCATGTTCCTTCCTTCGCCCTTTATGTTCCGGGGTAGCGGTAACCCTTTCGGACAATCCCGCTGATACATTAAGGGCTTGAGGTAAAAATAGGAGGGTAAAAAAACAAGCATAAATATTAAATTCTCTTTTATTAACTTAAGTATCACAAAGTATAAATGTACGATGACCCTTTAACATATTTACAGAATGTCGTTGTTAGGTACCTATATATAATTATATAATGTGAATAGCCTTGATTCCTGAATACTGCTATAACTGAATCTTGAAAATCATCAAACGTGTTGGTCGAATGACTTGATACTTTGATAGAGTCAAATATTTATTTGACAGACATTTAGGATAGTTTCTAAAAAAACGAGAGGGCAGAAAAAAGCTATATAAAATTATACATTCTTGGTTGTACATTATAGATGATGAAGAAAACGAAAGCTTGACAAAGACGGTTGATGATACACAAGGTACTTTGGAAGAAAACACACATAAATGCGACTTCGTTTAATCCATAAGTTTCTAAGCGTTTCATGGTGACCTTTGACAAGAACTAAGTACATTAACCCATCACGTCGTAAATAAAAAAACCAAGTAGACACGTTTTAATTCCGCAATGTAGTCTCTTCGCAAACAATGAAAATTTGTGTAGTAAACTTCCTTATAGCATCGATTATCATAACAATAGTTATATCGACATTGGTATCATTACAATTGCCTCAGTCGTAGTTGAATAAAACTTAACTTTATACCTGAAACTATTGCATTGATGCATGCATATTACCTCATATTTTCTTACCTACATTTTTACTAAGATTTTCTTTTGCCTTTACGGGGCTATGAAAAAAGAGAGTCTGTAAAAACCTAGTTCAATATTGAGCAAACAAATAAAGTCATACGAGTAGTTCGAAATGATATCTAATTTTATAGAGATAACATCAATTTCACAACGATTTTCATCTTTGCTATAGAATTCACATGATCATCTAAAGCTAATAAACATTCTCCTTGTTTTGCAATCTTTTTGTATCTAGTGTATATTTACTCATTAGCACCATGTCATGAAAGATCGTGCCAATACGTCTCAGTTCTTACACCAACTGCATAGTTCTATGGCGAACCTAGGCAAAAGTATCATCAGCGTATTTATCTATTAAGTTAGACCGCTTTGTACTTGAACTTATGTACTCAATCTATTTGGACGAAATGCTCAAATATAACATAGGCAGGTTGCCTACCATGGCCATACTTCTTATATTGGCAACCAGTGGTATCTGAATATAAAAGTCCTAGTAATATTTTACGGATTAAAACACTGGCTCTATCTTAGTCCTCTATCATATCCACGCCCGAATAAATAGTCAAGAATCATTATTGTTAAGAATCCTATGGACTAACAGTATTCGGTTTCAATAAATTAAAACTATTATCACTACTAAGCTACGTATACAATTAACTTAAAAATAATTGAGCTTACAGTCTCTTAGAGTACCGCCGCTGCATGCGGGCAATTTTTGAGCTTCCCATTTTGTACTTTAACAAATTTATTGATACTCCTAATCCTCTAGGATTAACAATTATTATGACACCTGCCACGACAGTGTATATCGCGCATAATTACTGACTCACAGATAGTAAGTATCAATAATGACAAGTAATTTATGATCAATATAATGTACGTTCCGTGCCAACTGCAATTTGTAAGGGCTTTGTGGCAGAACTGACGCGTCACTCGTAACAAGGTTAGCCTGTACTCTGTAATTAAAGGAAATTATGTGAGTACACATAGTGTGCTCACTCGGTGCGATGAGATTCTTTATTCTAAGGGTAAGGAGTAGGCGATCACTGCGAGGCGACGGCGCCCGCCATTCTTTGCCGAACATCGCCGAGCGCAGATCCGTTCCCGAATCCGTTCAGTAGCGGCAGCATCCTGTCTTTCGTCTCCGACTCTTTCATCTCAGAGTCTTTCGGCTCCTTTAAGGCCTCCGCCTCTATCTTCACTTTGGCTTTTTCTCTCTGTAAGAAAAGAATTCGTTACAGTCAATGCATTAGAGTTGATGGAAGAATTATGTAAATTGATTTTATTGGCTCCAGTTAAGAATTTATTAATCATTGTGAAACATAGAGACGTGATAATTGATTCAGAAATGTGTAGTTGTTTTACTTGTTTAGAACGATATAGTACACTTTGTAATTTTACAAAGGCCTACTACTTCTCAATTTGAAAATATTGTATTTATTTAGGCTATATAAACCAGTGTTGAAGCAGCTTTGACTATTTGATAATCAGCTGCATTCAAACCAAAATAAGTTAAGATGAGGAATAAGTAAACTTACTCTGGCGGCTTGCTTGCGGTAGGCCTGTTTATAGAAGTCGGAGAATAGATGGTAGAAGAGTACGGCGTGCATGCCAATCCACCAGACGAAGGCGCGTGGGTAGTCGCAGTCGATGAATAACAGCTGGAACGCGTGCAGGAACACCAGCACAAACTGAACCTGTGGAAATATTACCTCATATTACATACTATTCAGAAGACCAGTTTTGAAAATGGTATGTGACCTAATCATAACTGCTAGTGCTATATGATCTACACGTACTGCTTAAAATACTACTTCTAAGCGTCAAGTTCTGTCCATCTAGCTAGAGTATTGCTTCTTTAATGATCCCTTATGGATAGGAATTATTGTTTAGGTAAACGCAGTATGTCATAAATTAATTATAATCAACAAGGAAGAGGCTGCCAATCCTCTAATCAGAATCCGTTAGTTGTATCCTACGTCACCAACAGGAAGAGATGGGTGACGTTTATGTCCTATTCATTGGACCAGCTTGGAACGTGTGACGTCATGTAATGGGCCATCCGTGCCGACGGCGTCGCTCAAGGATAGGCGCTCGCCCAGTTAAACTGATTGCAAAACATTGACATTGGAGCACAACGTAATATCATACCTAAGGCTATTCGACCATCACCGACTTGTCAAAATTGTATTATAATTTGTAAATCAACATTTATTAGGTATTATCTTTTTATGTAAGGCGGTTAGAAACTTACAATTATCATGTCAAGGAGGATGTGTTTCTTGCTTAATTTCCGAATTCACATTGCATATATAAGATAAGCAGCTTTTACAAATTCCAATGAAAGATAGAATTACGTTTGTATAATTCATTTGGATTTGTGTTTGTTTGCTTATTTGCTTTAAATTCAATTTAAGCTACTATCGTTATTGGCTTGTCCTTACTATAACTATTCAGTGCCACCCACCCACTACTCCTACAATATCTTGAACCTCGTTTGTACTCTTTCCCTGACGTGTCGAAACTTTTACATTTTAGTTTAATTCCATAATAACACTTACCATCTGTAGCGCTGTGAGGTATTTCTTCCACCAAAGGTACCTCTGGACCTTAGGGCCAAGGGCAGCCAGCAAGTAGTATGAGTACATCACAATGTGTACGAAAGTATTCAACATTCCGAAGAAAGTTGAGTGGCCACCTGTGAAGAAATAAACAACATGAAGTTTTTATACTGAACCAGATTATATACGTATTTGGTACTGAACCAATCGTTAAAACTCGAATCAGATTATTAGTACAGTTTTTTTTGTTTTCACTCAAAGATTTTGACGGTAAAACTTTGCGACAGTTTTTCCCATCTTTTATCAAGACGTTACAGCTTTCCTGGACCTTAATCAGCACCCTAATTGCGTAACACACTATCAATATCAATCTGAATTATTTTGCTTCATAATAATTATGTTCGAAACATTTGTCTGCTCAACAATATATAACGCAATGAATTTTGTTGAATTGTCAAAATGAAAGCCATTACTTCTGATAGTGTGTTGCAATTACCCGCTGGACTTGATTAGTTAAGTTCTTTTAATAAATTTTGACTTAGAAGATTGGCATTAAGTCCGCCTCTGTACACTATGTGCATGAAGTATTAAATAAATAAAATCGATTTATATTTTTTAAACGGAAGTGTCATCAACCTACATGTGGTATAAGAAGAAAGTATTATTAAGGTCAGTAATTAATACAGGGTGGCAGGGACATCGACGCGCAACCGCTTACCATGGATTCAGTACATGATTCTGGACCCCCTGCGTTGAAATTTTTAGTCGACTTTTTCTTAATTTTTACGTTTTTTTCTGCATTTTTTTTTTGTACTGTAAACTATATAAAATAATTATTTCTATCTAACCCGATGAGATTTTTAATTAAAAAATAGTAAATTCACTTGTTTCACTTATAACGGCAATGTAAATAAAACTCGAAAGGACAGCGCGCGGTATCGCGGTAGGTAGCGCGCGCGCGCGCCATCCGCGGAGCGTTTTGATCGCGTGGTTTGCAATTTTTTTAACCGGACAATTTATTTATGGCATCAGGTGTAACCTTTTCACGGCGTTAGCGCGTCGTTGTCCTTGCCACCCTGTATATTTGTATATGTAAGCAGCCTAACAAAAACTAATTGATTGACAATGTTAGATTGCTAGTCATATGACTATTAAAATAATATGAATACCAGTTTCGTCCATATTCAGTTGTTAGAAGACAAATAGTGACCGGTTTGTAGCGGTACAGTGCTACAGTGGCCTAAAATAGGTTGCTTACATAGAGGTACCCACAGATTTGCTCCATTTTCAAAGTTCGTTATAGTCACTCGATATGCTGTGTTTACAAGATCACTAAGAGCTTCTGGCATTGTTGTTCACACATTTACTCGATTTTGTTTGATCACACGTATCGATCGTCAAAAATCGAGCATCTTTACGCATACGGCCAAATGACATTCTGTGGCTCTACAAAAATCCTAGTTACGGATTTGACAGACGAACAAACACACCTTGTGCGTGTTGAGCATACACTTTATGTCACTTTATTGCTGTTCAAATATTACTTAATCTTCATGGAACGCGGTTTTTATAGTCATTTGTCCGAGCAATTGATACTGGCTCTGTGTTCATATGTGCGAAATTACGAACGAATGAGGAAAAAAAATGTGTGATTATAAGTGTATCTTGACTCGTTAGTTGTTAGGTAAGTACGTCAGTCACGGTAAACAAATTAAACACAATTTTCTATTGAATGTACAAACTCTTCTGAACAATTATTTAAAAAGTATAATTATGCTAATATAATAAGCAAATAGTGCGCTGTGATGTGTATATTATGTCAGCTTGTGTTTATATTCGATGAGTGCAGCAGTGAGTAAAGATCACGTTTACTGAACTTTTCAGCATAGTTAGCGGGGAAAATGTATAGTTACGTGCTAAACATTTTAACGAGGATGTAATAAAGTATATAAGCTGTAATTATTATTGGAAAACAACGCATAATAATTTACTTTTCCTTTATCTAACAGGTGCCACCTAATTCTTATTAAATGAATCAATAGGTATATTGTAATCGCGTCATGCGTTTCCATTTGCCTTTGTGTTCGGTATAAATTAGACTTAATGAGCCGAATTTTATGGTATTTCGTGTCGCGAAACCTAATCTTTTGAGGAAGATTTTTGAGGAAATAAAAATGTGAGGCTGGAAAGTCCCCGACGAAAGTTAATTAAATTTTAAATTCCCGGGTGTTCGTCTTGCAAGACCTATGTAAATTAACTTATGATACATAGCAGTATTAGGTTGCGGAAAATATACGTGTCTTGGTAATTTCCCACATTAAGTCTACTGCGACAAAAACTCATACCTACATTTACAGTTTTTTTCCGACAGATCATGTGAACATTTGTAACAAATAACCAACAATTTCTGAAGTAAAAAAATAATCACTACTTATACGGGTCTAGGCAGTCATTACTGCTAGCCGTATCGGTATTCCCAACAATTTCCTTCACATACTTCGCAACAAACATATCTACCTACCTACTGTTAGAAAAAAAAGATCTACGTCGTTTTTCTTCTCAAAGGAGTGGGCGAAGTATGATTTAATAATTCATTTCATGAACAAGTTTTATCTATAAGCATGTTTGTTTTTTACTCCTCAAGAATCTTTGTTTTTTACTCCTCAATAATCTCTTTGCATAATCAAAATGTAAGTCTATTGGAAATAATTATTTACTTCTATAAGTACTAACATTAGAACCGATTTCGATACAAATTTTGAAACGAAGCGGAGAAATTTATTTCAAATAAATAGATTATAGATAGATTTTATTAGAACTTAGTACCTGCTATTTAATCTATTCTATTAATAATAAAACTGAAATGCTGTTCGTTGGTAAGCACATCACTTGAGAACGGCTGGACCGATTTGGCAATTATATTGTTTGTTTAAAAATGTTCGTAAAAATTTCGAAGTAAGTTTTTAAGGAAAAAAAAAATTGAAATTTTCCCGGAAAATTTTCAACGTCGGGAATAACGGAACGTTCCTTTTTCTATTTGAATTTTGTATGAGTTCGAGGCCACAGGAAAACGTCTGTTGGGTCGGCTAGTAGAATATACCAATAGGAATATGGACAAAAAACAATCGAATAACTTTTAAAAGCTAAAGTTAAATGGTAAGTTTCTGCATATATTGTGAATCGTGCCGATACACCTGACCACCTTATTTACAATTAACAGTTGTTTGCCTTGACATTTTTTATAACAGCTGATTTTATATTAACGTATATAAAATGCATATCTAAATTATTTTTATTGCTTAAACATTGCAATGCCTATGCAGTTTAATTGTTCAAGCAATATAAATAATATAATTTTCTTAAGGGCTGATTTTTCAATCATCTGATAACCTTATTCGGGGAATAATTTTGAAATTTTGACAGTAATTACATATAAAACTGTCAAACGTCAATTTTATTCCTCGAAATAAACGTTATCTGCCGATGGAAAAATTCAGCCCTAAGTCACATAAATTTGTCAGTGCTGAGGACTTTGAATATTGGTTTACCTAATAGGTAAAAGCTAATAAGAACTTTGGAGTTAGTACGTCTGTTAGTTGAACAAATATTACGATAACACTAGTTTGAACATGCTGACCTGGTGTGAACTTGACTCCGAACCACACCGACATGGGCATGATGCCGTGGTGGATGACATGCAACTTCGACACGTGGTCAAACTTCTTACGCATCACGAAGAAGATCTGAAAATAAAGTAAACTCATGTTATTGATAGGTAGGTATTTGCACTGCCAATAGACGAATGAAAAATGGCTGCTGAGACAGATGACTTTCAGCGGGGTAATTGCGTAACACACTATGAGTAGCAATGGCTTTCATTTTGACAGTTTAACAACATCCATTGCGTTATCTACGTTGTTGGGCAGACTAATTTTTCAAACATATAAAGTAATGGATTAGCAATATCCTTCAAAATGATTCAGATTGTGTTTGATAGTGTGTTACGCCATTAAAGTGCTGGTTAAACCAAGGACTAATTCTCATAGAGAAAAGTTCTATTACATATTTCCACTTAAGGACAATTCTGACGCGACTGTAGTAACAATCCAATAGGATACCTATATGTAAGTAATTTTGACAAAGTATCTCTACCTATATCTTCCTTAAATATTTTCAGTAGAAACGACAAACTAAACTAAAAATTTCGCCATCGCGAACCTGCCAATATGATTCCGAAGTTAAGAATGCAATTAGCATCTTTGTATCGTAGCGAAATCTAGAATCTGGAATCCTGTTTTATCCATTCAAGTTTGATTTTAGTTTCTAAGAAGTAACTCTTAATAATATAATAACAATAATTAAATTCAAACTCAAAGAATATGTTTCAAATAAACCAATTACAGGCACTTTTAGATTGTCAAGGGGTCGGTTAATTAGTCTGTTTTGTCCCAACTGCAGGGCACAGGCCTTCCTCTCATTTTTCCACTCAACTCAATCCCGAGTCAATATGAACCAATCCCTCAAATATTCGACTGTTAATTTGATTAAATTGACTTGTAATATTATGAAATACAGAGAGATAGACACTATATTTCAATTGATAGATACAAAATGATATGTCACATAATGAAATATGTAGTTGAATAAAACAAATCGTTAGGTAGATTTTCTTGAAACCACATAGATAAGAGCTAACTAAGTATGTCAGGTATTCACATTAGATCGCTGGAGTGGTTTTAGAGATATTTGTTTAATACCTACTACACAGGTGTACAAACTCAATGAGACAGCTAATTTATAATAGACGTTCAGTCATCATTAAAAACAACTGATGAATGATTGCTAAAGGTAGGTACAAAGTTTTTTTATGAATGAAACTTGCTAATGTTAATGTAATCTTGCTATAGTTAAAATATATGATTTTGGAACACTATTCATCAAATTTTTATAAATAGTATTAAGTTGTGTGTATTGCGTTGTGTGTAACAGGTAATACCTAGTATTTCTTAAGTTGTATTGATTGTTATTATTGTTCCTTAGTTGTTTATCTTAGGGCTGATTTTTCAATCGACCGATAATTTTTATTCCTGGAATAAAATTGACGTCTGACAGTTTTGTATGGTAGAACTGTCAAAAATTCTCACAAAGTTATATGTGACTGAATTAAAGATAAATAAATAAGTTACTACGTACCTAATTCTTTTAAAAATAAGATTTGACTAGCCATTCTTCTTAGCGTATCGACGGCAAAAAGTTTAAAAGTCTTTGGCCCAAAATTAATTAGCCATTTATCCTTCTCATACTTTTTTTGCAAATTCTCTACGTAACATCAATCGTTCATAAAATTTTGGAACATGTTTATTATACACAAAAAATAGGATCGTCAAATCGAGATCCGGTTAGGACCTAAATGTATGGCATGCATTTTATTTCTTTTTTCTTTCAAAACTATTTGATACTCATCTTCACATGGTATTAATTTCGTAACATAATCAGCCTATAATGTTCCCACTGCTGGGACACATGCCTCCTCTCTGTGAGAGGGAGTGGGCCATAAACCACCACGCGGGCTCAGTGCTGGCTGGTAGATGTCACATGTCTTCGAATTTGTGGTTCTAGGATATGCCGGTATCCTCACGATGTTTCCCTTCACCGTTTTGAGAGCAGTGGTGATGAAATAGTTTACACAAAGTAAAGTGCCTGCCTGGGTACGAACTCACGACCTACAACTCGTAAGTCGGGTCCATTACCACTGGGCCACCACTGCTCCCCATTAATTGTGTAACTGGAATATTAATTCACGGATATGATTTTCAAAAGGCTTGGTCCTAGTAAATTCTTTGAGACTAGTCATTATGAATAAGTGAATGTAATTTAATAAGTGCTTTAGTAGACCTATTAGGCATGATATACGTATATATGAATTTTTATAATTTTGATTTATCTTTTAAATAGACCCTTTTATATTTTGTGAATGTGAGAACATTGTAAATCTTCTAGACTGTATATTTGTAGACCATTTTCTATTTTGTTATTCCTTGATAGGCCTACACTGTCCTCCCACACCTACATATTAACATTGAAAACATTGTAAAAGTCAATTATTTTTAAAAGAGTAACCGTGGAGTTTCTTGCCGGTTCTTCTCCAAAGGAAATGATCAATTGGAACCGTGCACCTAGCTTCTGACGATTCATAAGTGCCCATGTAGGTTTATGTGAAATAAACAATTTTAATTTTGAAAACAAATTTCCAGCCAGTTCAAGGTTCCACCTTTGTCAAGATCGAGAAACTTCCCAAAATAGCCATCAACACCACTTTATTATATAAACAAACAAATAAATCTAATATTAGAACAGATTATATGTACGTAAGCGTTGCGTAAACACGTCGACCTGGTTGTACCTGCTCCGGAAGTTAACAGCGTAAGGATCAGTTCACACCGAGACGCGACGCGACGCTGCGCGCACGCTTTAAAAGAGTGACTCAAAATATACTTTAATTTTCTACACGAAAAGGTACACATTGCATTGTGAGAGTTCAGATACGTTGCGCCGTGCAGCGCTGCGCCTCGCGACGTTGCGATACGTCTCGCGGCGGCGCGCGGCGCAGCGCGAAATCCAACTGGCCTCTTCCAGTATCGTCGCATCGCGTTGCGTCTCGGTGTGAACTGACCCTAAGTGTTCAGCCGCGGCCTTGACAGTGAGAAAATAATAACTTAACGAGATTATAGACTTGTTAGATATTCAAGTGGTAAAGTTGGTGAAGGTGGGCTAGTATTTGAGCTAAGGCTTCGGGCTTAGTGCTCATGACTACAAATAAAAATTGGTAATTGGGGATTGGATTTTGAAAATTATTTTTGTCCAATCTATTGCGATTGCACAAAAATAATTTTCAAAATAACAATTTTTATTTATTAGACATTGAAACCACGCGTCAGCCTTTACATAAATTGTAGTAGTCGACTATTTAATTCGTTCAAATGAAGATCAAAGACCAATACGATGATGACCGATACGAACCAATAAGATGAATACTTTCCACATAAAATACGAAGTAGGTATTAAAACAAAAAAAAAACTAGTTATCTATTTATTCGATTTTGAAATGACAAAACATGCTACTTATATAATTTAAAATGTCAAGTTTTAGCGAAACCAAAACAATAAATAACTTTAACAGACAACAGGTTTCTTCGATTTTAGAAATGTAACTTGTTATGTTCATTCATTCAATGACAATAAAATACCTATAGAAACGAATTAATGAAAAATGATATTCCTATGATAATCATTGAAAAATGTAGTTTGGGTTTTGGTTTTTGTTTTTTTTTATAAAATGTGGACATTATATCTACTTACCGTATCGAAGAATTCTGTGAATTTCGAGAAATAGTACCACCAACAGCCATGTACTGTCTGTAAAAGAATAAAAAACTTATTTATAAACAAAATTCAAATTATAATAATGCAGTTTACATAAATCCTACTAAAATAAAAAGGGACACATGTTTCTTGCCTAATCCTATTAAGCTAGGGCTGAGTCCAGTTACAAAGGATTCATCTTATTTTTTTTAAAAACATAAAAAAAAGTTCAGCTCAGTGTTTTAAATTTATCGCAAACTAGCTTCTGCCCTCGACTCCGTCCGCGTGGAAGCCAACTATATTGTATTATTATTATAAGCCTGTGTTGTCCTACTGCAGAGAAAAGGCCTCCCTTCCCTCTTTTCTTTCCACTTTTGTCGGTCTACAGCGATTGACACAATATGTACAACTATACCATAAAATATATCCTTTGGCACTCGGCAACAGTGTATCGTAGGTACTATCAGAGACAGAATTTTTGGAATAGGATGACTAGTCTTTTACGATGCACACTATTTGTCTGTTTTCTTTTAACTTTTTTTTGTGAATTCGTGGACAATGTTGTGGGTTACATGTGTAGTAACATAAATATGGAACAGATTGTGTATAAATGTATTTCTAATCTAAGTATTGTGCTAATTTATAAATCTCTAGTTAAGCTTGGCATGTAACTGTTTCTGTCCCTAACAACTAAAATAAAAACTACCTAGTTTCGAAGATTGCCTCCTACATAAAACATACAAACTTTACCTCTTTGTAGATTTTTATTAAACAATAATAATAATAATAAGTATTTATTTTCTGACCACAATAAACATTACAGACATTTTTAAACATGATATATTATTTGGTTTAGTTTGCTGTGGGAGACTGGTGCCTAAGCTAGGCTTTAAGGGCCTGTGTTTCAGGTCACCAGGTCTCCGCCCTCTAGCAGTTCGATACATTGCATGATAATAATAATAAATATGTTGTTTAATAGCTTTTAGAGACTGTAGCTCAACAATATACTAACTTAAAGCATACATAACGCAGCGTGTGTGTGGTCATATGTTGACGCGTTCGACATAAGTAAGATGTTTTAACATACCAACTATCTTAAGTACACATTATGGAATGCAATAAAGTATTGAGTATAAAACACAGAAGAATACCAATCACGTAGATGTAACGTAATAAGGAATACTACGGCTTTATTAGCAATCACTTAGCTTAATTTATAAGTTTCTTATTGCGAATTTATTATATTGAACCTAATTAAACACACACACACATACACACACACACACACATTACATTGTGGCTGGGACATGACGCGAAAACTATAACCATGAATTCAGCACATGATTCTAGACACCCTACTATACTATTAATTTTTCGTCGCTTACCAAAAAGAAATCAGCTGTTTTATGGGAAGGTGCAATCCCTATGTGTTCAAAATTTAAAGAACAGCTATTTTTTTATAATAATAAATTTCAACGCTGGGGGATTCAGAATCATGTACTGGTATCAAGTACTGCCGGTCGATTCTGTAAAAATCTCACCATGAAAACTCAAGTGAAGTGAGCTTGATGTGAGTTGTCAGTAGTGTCAATCCCTAGCATTATTTGGAATGACAGCTCACTCCACGCTCACTTCACCTAAGTTTTCACGGTGAGATGGTTACAGAATCGCACTACAGGTTGCGCGTGGATGTCCCTGCCACTCCGTATAAGAGACTTATGTAGATACAATCATAACTGTTGTAATGCTTTTTAGGTGTTTTCTATTTGGAATTCAGGAAGTATCTTTACTTTACCTACTTGTCTTATTAGGAACAACCATGGCGTATTTGTATGTCTCTTTGTTTGATTATTTTGTTTTTGAGTAAACTTATGTGTTACAATGGTTTATCAATTCATGTCGTATGTGTTTCTTGTAAAATCTAAACGTACGAACCGAACTGTGTTTGATGCGAAACAAAATTATATATTTACCATATATAAGGGTATTTGTTTAACAAATAAGACATGTAAGGAAAAATAAACTATAGTTAGATATCTACTATATTTCCTCTAAAACTGTTTAGAAACCGTAATGGTGTACATATAAGCTCTCATTATTTAATTATACCTAATATATGATTAGACATAAAAATTGCTAGCGTTACTAATCAGTACGGTAATTACAGGCCAATGCGAATGAACTTGAAGGCAAACAACCTCGGCTCTCCTGATACAACATATACAATCTATAGACAACTTGCCATCATAAAAAGCAAGCACAGGCAACAAAATAGTTCGATATAGGCAAAATATAAAAAAAAAAAACTTTTAGTATCGGATTTTGTTTAGCTATCTTAGTAATATAGTCCGCCTGCGTATACTTAACACTGCTGTTGACTGTACCTACGTAAGCAATACAATTCTTCTGTTCGATGTCATTATAGGGTTTATTATTGCAAATGAGTTGCAAGAAAAATATTCCATAATTAATGACATGAGGTAAACGAGCCTAGTGCCTGAACTACCTCCCATGACAAAGTACGGCTAATGTAATCACATGACTATTCAAATCGGCTGATTAGAACAAAGGATTAATGATTCATACGATGTAATGACAGTTTAAATTGCATATAATCACCATATGATTGCTATAAATTTTTTCACAGCCTTAATGGGTTAATTGCCTTCTTGTGACGTCTCATTTAGACACAAATGTAATTATGGAACAAGTTGTTTAAATATATATTGTTTAAATGATCCGAATCATAATAATTAGGATAAAAAAAAATGCTCTAACACAGTCTGTTGGATGAGGTTTTACGGTTAGTTAAATCTTGTTAAATAATTAACTAAACAATCTGTAATTACTGTTTTTTATCCTAATAAATTGCCGGAAAAACGGGTGTCATACCAGTTGTTAGCTTTTAATTAACGTAGCTTTTGCATTTTATTTAGAACGTGAACTCATAAAAAATAGTTTACAAGTGAAGATGCATAGAGCGTCCATGGACACAAACTGGTTTAGGAAAGTATGAAGGTTGTCTTACCCGTATTGCGTCAGGAGAATTCGAGTAGTCGACGGGTTGACACCGAAAACTGTAAGTTGTGAACCAGCCGCTCTTCAAACTCTAGAAGGAAACACATAAACTTACATTAGAACCCACAAAACCAAAGTTGATCATTTAGATTTTCAAGAATTTACTAATAAATAACAAACATTTCAATCCCTTACCTCATAGAACAGCCAGATACTGAACAAAACTTGAAATAAGTTATAGAATATCAGTATTCTCTTTAGCTCGAACGGTTTTCTGTTTTCCATAAACTTCGGCCCCAGCACCTGTCAAAAAAAGGATTGAAGTTAAACAATAAAAAACACAAAATGTCAAAAACGTGACAGTCCGGTACATTCAAATGTCATGTTCTTTAACCCGGGGCAAATGGTGTGAAAATAATTACGCCGACGATGACGACGATGAAATTTAAGAAGAAATTTTAATAATTATTTATAATACAAGAGTTTTTTGAATATGTAGTAAAAAAGAAATACCTAAATCCAAATATTTTATAATTCAAACTTTTCTTCTACTACTAGCTTTCTTAATAGCGCATGCAAAATCAACTCCGAAATGTTTTCAGAGTTGATTTTGCATTAATATATTTTTTTTTTTGTTAAACTTTCTAAATAATAATATAAATTAATAATCGTACATAATAAAATAGAGAACAAACAAACTTCTTATAATAATAATAAAAACAAACCAGTCTTCTACTTCCTTATTCAGAGACATAGAACTACTGCTATTATTGCAGTTCGGAATCAAATGACCTGGGCACATGTAAATCTGGCATGCATTACTGTAATGCATGCCAGATTTACATGTGCCCAGATCATTTGATTCCGAACTGCAATAATAGCAGTAAAAAGTCATCTAATACTTCTATTAGATGACCATTTAACCCTTTGAGACGGTCATATTTGACATCTTGTGTGAGTTCCTGGACCTTCGGGGGACCACCCCCGAAGGTTCCTAGGTGGGGTCACTCGCAAAACCTGCGATTCTTTTGCGCAACTGTCGAAGCAGCATTTGACCCTTCTTCGTCAGACCCCGACTCTTCTAACACCACAAATATTATTTCAGGGTGGTCTATCACTACCATATTTAACAAAAACTTAAAAAAGAACAAGTTAAATTGACAACAAATACTAAATGACCTAATAAAAGTATGTCACAAAAATACTGGCCAGCGATGACGCTGGGTCATATTTACCCCTTTTCAGTTGATGCACGTATATCTCGCTGCGTATGCGGCGTTGCACTTAGCATACCTGCGGTTCGGTTAGAAGGAGGTCGTATCTCCAGCTATACAAACGCTAAAATTGCACGATCGGCGTAAAAAAGAATAATGACAGATTTAAGTCGCCTCGGGTTAATATGACCCAGCGTCATTGGCGCCGGGTTAATTGG
This sequence comes from Apamea monoglypha, assembly GCA_911387795.2. NCBI lineage: Eukaryota > Metazoa > Arthropoda > Insecta > Lepidoptera > Noctuidae > Apamea > Apamea monoglypha. Next base: position 13,121,171 of record OU426918.1, read on the forward strand.
ACGATATTTTATTACGCAACTGCCTACTAAGAACGGTGGGAAGTTCCAGTGGAAAACATTCTGGAAAAGATTCCTAATGATATTTAATTTGTTTGACGTGATATCAATTGTTAATCGAATCAAGTGACGTCATTATACTGACAATACTGGATAATTACTTACTTTGACTGTGAAGACGTATGTAAGACATATCCCCAGTGTGGGGAAGGGTGATGACATCAGGAACCAGTCTTTCACCCTCTGGTCACTTTTGTTGTCCATCAGGTCATGGTAGCCCTCCACAAGCCTAGTAAGCGCCTCCATTATCACTGCAACAATCACAACAACTATGTTAAAACATGCACCAATTAAACATGATCACTTTTTAGATTTGTTTGTATTACATTAATTTTAAAGGTGTGAGCACACCGTATCGCGATTGCAGAATGAGTGGTTTTGGGTATATAACTTTAGCCGGTAACAGTCGAGCGTCAAGTTTATCGAATGTCAGGGTGGACCGGGTGCGGAGCCGATTCGCCAATAGTCTCAGTTACTCATGTCGGGCCGGAATTAAATTGAATTATAAATAGTACTAAACAAATTGACTAGAATTAACAGGTTCAATGTCTCAGAATGCTAGTAAATAACGAGTATCGAATGACCCTCAATTTGGTCATAATAATTAATAGTTTATTTGATCATTAGCATACTGGCGGGTTTTCGTAATATTTTAACTAATAAGATCCGATTTGTGATCTCCGGAAATAATGTAGGGTTTTCCGGATATTTGGGTTTGTACTTGTAGGTATGGTTTGATTGATATACAGTAGGTATAGGAAGTTACTCTACAGGGTGATTTGTAATTTGACGTATTCCTTCCTAGACGTGATACTTTGACCCTTTTGCAACATTTAAGCACCCCATATAGCCTAGGCTAAAATCCATACTAGAAAATACAAGGTTTGTGTGAAAAAGCCGTTCGGTCAATTTGGCTGAAATTTTGGTACAATATAACATGTTGATTGAAAGTCAATATGGGCGCAAAAATAAATAATAGCCAGTTTTAGAAATATAGCCATATTTTTATGTTGAAGTTAGGAAGATGATTTTATTTAACAGTTACTGGTAAAATATAAACAAAAAGCAATCACAAAAAGTTCCAATTCATATGAACTCCTTGTTTGTAGGCAATATGAAGAGGTATGCAGAGATGACACACATTTCGCATAGTAGAGAAATCGGCCAGCCGATTTTGCTGAAACTTATGAAATAATTACAGCTTGAAAATATGTAAACACATTTCAACAACAAGTGACATGTGATTGCCGTGCCAACATGCACTGCATGCATTTAAGGGTGTCAATGCACAGGGCGTTTGTCCAGCTAGGCTATAGACGCGATTGCTGATTGGATTTGTATGAACAACGATCGCGACGATCACGTGCCATTTCACCACTAAATCGGCACACGGGTGCAATATACTGATGTGGCGATATGAGGCGGAGAGTAACTTGTGGTCATTGTTTTGTTGTCCTGGGAACAAGAATTACGGAGATATTGAAGGTCCAACTTTTTTATATTTTATCGAAACGAAAACAAGGTTTAATTGTTATTAACCTTATGCTTTCAGGATGTCGCGGTCCCGTAAACAGCGATGTTTCACATCAAAAGTGGTTTCCCAGCAATAATTTTTGCTTAATGTTACTTAATTAGATGTACAGAATGCGAAGATAACTGCTATTGGATGGATCATTTTACACGCCGTATTTAAGTTAAATATTAATTTACTTATTATAAGGTAGATAACCTTCCATAATACATTGTATAAAATGATGGTGAAATCCATTGTGGGCACAGCTCACACAGACAGACACGAAAAGCGACTTTGTTTTATATTGTATTGGTTTTCTTTTTTTATATATTTTGTAAATATTATGTATTATTATAAATAATCTTTAAATAAAAATACCCCTTGAAATAAAGACTTTCAATACAAGATCTCAAAGTTTCAGCATAATTGGCCGGACGACTTATAACTATGCGAACTGTGTGCAAATATTATGTTTTTAAACCATAAAATATGAATTGAAACTTGTTGTGATTGATGTGCTTTTTGTTTATATAAGACCATATTTCTGACTTCAACATAAAAATGCCTATATCTCTAAAACTGGCCATTATCTTTTATTGACTTTTAATCAGCACGTTACAGGCTATATGTATTGTTAATACCTTTGTTACTTTTCCTTTTCTTTTTTTTTTATATTGTACTAAAATTTCACCCAAATTCACCGAGCGGCTTTTTCCTAACATTTTGTGCGGGTCCTTTCCCAAATTTCGACATAAAATATAATTTTTTCCTTAAAAGTCAAGATTATTAAATAATCTTGAGTTTTTAGAGAAAAATTATATTTGTTTACGTTTATTATACTTGTTTACGTCAAAGGCATCTACCAAATTTTGGTAGATGCCTTTGACGTAAACAAGTATTCAAAAATATGAAACACGATAGCAGGTGTTTGAGACAAAATTATCATCTGCACAGGTAGTCCATATTTGTAGTGGTAATGTAAATATAAACAAAAAAATATTAAATTTCATGTTTTCATTTGTTTGAGAAAGAAACAAATAAATGAAAACACGAAATTTAATATTTCTTTGTCTAAAAGGTCACCATTTATTTTTATTAAAATAAAGATTGGCAAATTGTTATAATTATTAAAAACCGTGACCATTTTTCAAAAACCGCAACGTATCTAAATATCAAGGCTTAAAGATTTTGAAAGGCGGTTTACGCGTACAGTCGTAGCTAAATGAAATTTGTATGATGACGTAGTTACTCGTATGTATAAAGTTCGTCTGATTCATTTCTGACCGTTCCCACCCAAGTTTTACTACAACGGATACTATATCCGTTTTGCAATATCTTAATTCAATCTTGTTTGACAACTTTGCCCCTTCTCATAGAGTAGGTATCCTTCAAAACGCCGGAGAAAAGTTGACAGTATTTGTTGTGAAATTATATGGCATTTTATTTACTTAATTAAGTAATGGCATGTGCACAAGTTACATGTGTAGCTGTGTACTTGACAAGGTCGATAATGAAATGAATAATATGATTGCACTTCAAATGAAAGAAGAATTATCTACTATAATTAGGTTGTAGTGAACTCAATGTTAATTCAAATGGAATCGTGGTTTAGGCCGAAACTCATTAATAGCTCTTTTTCAAACCAGTGAGATGTTGTAATAGCAATTTTACTGTAAACAATATTATAATGATCACTACAACAAACTTGGACGAGAATATAAATTGTACTTAATTCATTACAAACATAAATCTACAAACATCTCAAGGATACTTATTTAGGTATACATATATTTCTATTAAACATTAAAATTCCGCGTTGGTGAATTATTTTGTTTCAAAAATAATGCCTAACTAATGCATGGTGACCTTTTATTCTTACTTATAAAGCATTAACGGTCATTAATTCCAAAAATGTGGTACTCAAGGTAATGTTGCTATTTTAAATTTCCCAATACCACCATATGCATCGCGTAAATACGTACAAAATTGATTCGTTTGAGGAGAAATTAAATTAAAAACGCTTATTCGAATGGATGATGTTTGTAATTGAAAGTTTGACTTTAAATGTCACATCCATGAAATTAAATAAGTTTAAAAAAAAATTTTTTTTTTCCTATACTGTCCCACTGCTGGGCAAAGGCCTCCCCCAAATCCGAATGGGAACTCTTTTCACCCAGAATTATTTACCTTTTATTATTGATTATGTTCCCTTTCGTTCACATCTTTGGTGTCAACCTTCACGAAATAAAAACAATCTCGGTTACGATTGTATAAACCCGCGTTTATACAAATGATCATTGAAAGTATGTCTCAATATTAATAACTACAAATAAACCTATTCTATATTGGAACAACCTATATCACACCTAGAGTTTGTTTGACAAAAATATTGCTTGTTCATTCATATTTATGATTATGACGGTCCTCTACATAATATCTTGAACTCGGCATATAAATAAGCATTAAATTATACCTATTTAAGTATTGTAACTGATTCATATGACGTAAACTTCAAAAGTAGGATATTGAAAACATATCAACAAAGAATCAAAACATCTCATCTCGATTGTTTGTCGATTTATAAACATCTGAAAACCCATTCACACGAGCTATCCAAGGCTAATTGCTTGTACGTGGATTCACTTACAAAAATGCCGTATATTATGCGTGCGTCTGTCGTCGCCTTGATAACAGACAATATGCGATATTTTTTAGGGCATAAATAAAGAAATATTTTCACCTTTACCATTGGACTATGACCTAGTTGTTAAACCCGTTGATAAATCATTGCGGACTACAGCGAAATTTGCAAGGTTCACAATTTCACTGAGCCATAAAAATGAATGAATGCTAAGAATAGTCATAATAACTAAGTAGCGGGTGAAATTGACGTAAGACAGTGTCAATGTGACTTGAGAAGGATGGTCATAAGTGTAAACGGAAGGAGAAGCTGTGTTAATTTGCCAGATGATGCACGAAGCAAACAAAAAAAAAACAAAATGTAAAAGTAGTAAGTACACTATTTTTGAATAAAGTGTCTCGTGTTCTGGGAATTACATGAAACTGGATTCCTAGAGGTCAGAAAGGCTCATAAAAAGTACGAATCTACATGTGCGTGCCTAATCTTTTTATCCATACAAGTTTTTGCTCAAGTTCATCTGGAAAAAACCCTAGTTAGCTTAATGAATATACAAAGGATAAAAAAGGCAATTATAACATGTTTTATTTTGTAACTGGTTCCAATGAACTTCTTTTGATTTTCCTTTGTTTTTGTTAAATCTAAATCAATAATCTATAATAATAATAATAAAGCTGAAGAGTTCGTTTCTTTGAACGGGCTAATCTCTGGAACTACCAGCCGGATTTGAATAAATATTTTTGCCTTTAATAGTCCAATTTTTGAGGAAGGTTATGGGCTATTAAACACCTAGGAACGACCCTTAGGAGCTGAGCAAAAAGAAAAACCGACTGAAAGAACTTTAAGCAAAAACGAAGTAATAGCGCAAGCGGACGATGGGATGCGACGCGGTGGAACGGGGATCGAAATTTCATGCGAATGAAGTCGCGGATAGGAGATAGTTTATTTAGGTATATTAATGTTACATGTCACTGTAGCTAAGCTTTAAAGCTCAGTCTTGAGTGGTTCTACGATGCTTATCGAAGTCTGACAGTAGGCTAGGTAGATGACTCAAGTAGATAAATTATTAAAGTTATAAACATAGAACTTAAAGCTAAGCTAAGTACTCACGTTCCTACAACTAGGTAGGTAAGTAGTAGTTAAGTATTTAGCGTAGAACTAAATGGGAAAACGAGAATGAAAATGCGTGTATTGTATTTTATTTCAGACATTTTTAGTGTTCTATTTTAGGCGTAAGATTTTATGTCAATAGAATATTAATTTATTTTTAGTGATATCCAGTACCTAGTAATAAAGTGTGCTGGCAAATCCATTCAGAAATACTACAATTTAATTTAATTGTACACTTTTCATTAGTACGACCTGTAATAATAAGTGCTAGTGACCATTTTCGTTTTTTTTTTATAACTGACGATCAGAAGGGCAATTCTCGTAATTTTAAGAACGTTCGAAAAATGTGTCTGCTCAACAACGCAAATAACGCAATGAATATAGTTGAAATGTTAAAATAAAAACCATTGCTACTGATAGTGTGTTACGCAATTACCCTGCTGGACCAACTGAGGTTAGAGTACTAGAAAAACCACGAATTGCAAAAAAATCTCATACTAGGCAGTATGAGATTTTTCAGTAAATCACCCTGTTTATCATGGCCTTTGACAAGCTGGGGGTTAGTCGCTAAAAAGTTGACAAATTGGTCTCGACGACGTTTTAGTAATGACATTTGATTTAGAATATGAATACAATACCTAATAAATCCCAGAAAGTCGGAACGTCCACCCTATCTAATCAACATAGACTATACTAGAAAAAAAAAATTAATGCGTACTTTTAAAATAGCCAGATAGCGTAAGTCTCGTTGTCTAATACTTAGCTACTGAATATAAGTTAAGTACAGCCTTGTATTCTTGGAATAATATAACAACCGGAAGGCTAGACTAGTACATACGAAAACAATATAATAATACGTTCCAACCTAGAATATAAATGTGTAAGATATACTTGGGAGATTGAAGCGCAATACCTACTTACATGGTCATAATTTCCACAATATAGTAAAACACAATTAGTGTGAAAATGCTCAAAGAGCCGACGAAAAATCAATGGCAGGGACATTGAGGAGAAAACTGTAATCATGAATTCAGCATATGAATCTAGACCAAGATGAAAAGTACTACACATGATTCTAAAGTAAAATGTAAAAAAAACAGCTGTATCATAGAAAAATGCAATAACTACGCAGTCAAAAATGTATGGAACAGCTAACTTTTTTTTTAAATAACCGACGACAAATTTCAACCCAGGGGATTCAGAATCATATGTCCATGGTAACAGGTTGCCCCTGCCACCCTGTATACTGAAAACGGTTGCCAATACGATTAAAAATCATAATTATAGTTCACATAGATGATATGCCTAAAAAAGAGGCGATAGCGTCAGGCCTAATGAAACCTAAAATTAGACATAAACAACTTTTTACAGCTTACTATAAATTGTTATTATTTTCGTACTAGCTTTTGCCCACGGCTTCGCACGCGTGGATGTCGGAAACAATCTCACGGAAACGTACTACCGAAATTAAAACCTTATGTGTTAATCCAGGTTATAAACTATCTATGTGCAAATTTTATCTAAATCCGTCCAGCCGTTTTTACTCCAAACCGGAACATACATTCAGACAATTGATAAAAATTTCTGTCATTAACAAAATTTCGACTATTTTATAGTATGCATAAATTAAGTGAACAGTCTGCACTAAAAATAAACCACATCGTTTTAAAAGAGATGATAACATTGTATATTTTGTATTAAACGTTGTATTTTTTGGTGTACAATAAAGTATGAATAAATAACTCCAGTCTATGTACTGGTTTACCTTATAAATGACTGTTTAATATGTCTTCCGTGTTCAATACAACTTATAATAAAAAGTTACAAAGTTTCCATTCCGTTTCGGTTGAACCGTCAGGAACAAAAAAGAATGTGATCATTAAATTATAAACGAATAATATTTCCATCTTCCTTTCAATATTTATTAAATCGCTGTTGAATTAAAATACAGCAATGCCATTACAATCCCATTCAAATTATATTTCCACAAATACATTTGTGAAGTATATAATTCCTACTGGCATAAAAAAAGGAGGCTGAATTACTGAGTCGGTGTGTACAGTACGAAAATTGAAATAACGGGTCGTTAAGATTTATTATTCTTTGAAGAGAAACATCACGAATGTATGATTGTTTTGTGTATTTGTGAAATTAACTCTTTTTTACAGCGAATTCAGTCACTGACCTGAAATCTGTTTTAAATTAAAATTGAACGAATACTGCGATAATTTTATGTAGGATTCATAATCGTTTGCTAATTAAATCTTAAATGTCACCATCTCCATACAAGTAGCAGTTCAAGAACACCAATGCTAAATATAGCCTAGTAATAGATTTGTTACAAATTATAAAACGGAAACCATTACGAGGAACGAAATGTGACTTAAGAAAAGAGAAGTAGGTAGGTAGGTAGAATATGGTGATATTGAAATCAGAGGGGCCATTCTCGTAATTTTAAGAACGTTCACAGTCTGATCTAAATCTCCATCTGTCAAAAATAACTCTAACTTCCCTACATTTTTGACAAGTTTTTGTCATTTTTTTGTCGCCGAGATGAGATTGCGACTAGATTTTGAACGTTTTAAATTACGAGAATTGGCTTTCAGATGATAATAATAATAACGGCGGTTGGATTAAGGACCTGATTCGAAAGGCAGTACTCCTCGATACGGCTCGCATTGTGAGGAGGTTCCTGTCTCTAGGAGTCCTAACCACCGGTAGCTTGGATCCTGCTTCCGACATCGGTGGATCACTAATTTTTTATAATTTTAAATAAAAAATATTTATAAATGTAATAAAATAAGATAAGTAAATAAATAAACGAAATAATAATAATGACCCTGTTCCCAATACTGGTGGGCTACTATTATTTATATTTTTAAATGTTTTTTATACTTTTTTATATTCTAATATTTAAAAATATAACTTATATGTGTTTACATTCCAATAAAGGAGATAAATAATATTTTTTTTTATAATTTTAAATGTTTAGTTTTGTATACTTAATTTTTATATTTAAAAAAATATTTTAAAATGTAATAAAATAAGATAAGTACATAAATAAATGAAATAATAATAAATTTATTTACTCAAACAGACAGATTGTAGTAGGTATACATGGTTCTTCTTACGTATGCAAGGTTCTTACAGAATATGTTAGGTAGTCTACAGATAATTTAAATTCTATATTCACCATTTCTTTATCAATAATATCTAAATTAATTTTATAATATAAAGTTATTTCCATACTTGTCGTGAACACAAATAGATGCCGTTTACGTTCATATTCTGAAACGTATACGTAGGTAACGTTACGCGTAGGTGCGAACTGCGAACTGTGAAGTGTATACGAGGTGCTAGGACGGCGCATGCCACGGCCGTCAATGCGCGCGGACTTTATTACGCATTGACAAAAGCGTCGGCGCGGGCACAGCATACACACGACGTCGTTGACGCGCCGCCACCAACAATCCGCATAGGGCTGCTAGCATCATTTACAAACCTTGACGTGATGGTATTTCCAATGCAATAATGCTGGTTATTTAAAAAATATATCGTGTACAAACCGTTTAGAAAAGCTTATTAATTGTTTGGTGTCTCTACCTTTTGGTAGACTTAGAATTCTGTGCAGTGGAGTACAATTTTTACGACCTACACTTCCACTTTTCATAAAATTGGTGAAGTAGACATTTTCAGGTACTACATAGAAGAAGGCTACAAAAAAATTAAGAATTCGGCAGCCCTGTGTCGGTCGGACACTGTCGGGCCCCGCCCAAACGCTCCAATTATTGTTTTGACCGTGACATTATCCATAGCAAGCCTATCGACGTAAAAATATTTGCGCAATTTCCACGCGACTAACAAAGAACTACGGTCACGGTTACCCATCTTGTTTCTATAGAAGATGACTAACATCATTGATACATCAATGATTAATTGCTTCAATGACAAAACAAAAGACTGCGAAACAATAACGGCAACTCGGGATTTACAATTACCATTGAACAATTACTATGGATGTACTTACATAGTGCTAAGTAATTATGCCTAGTCGTCAGTACTTCTGAAGTACCCATCCCTGCTGTATCAAATGGTTTATTTCCTTGCAGTGCATCCTCTCATTCATCTTAATATATTCCATTAATTCAATAGCACCTTAATTGGAATAGGTAATTGCATCGTTAACCTAAGCAGTCGGAACGAGTTAAATGGAAGTGCATTATGAAATGCGTGTAAGTAATCTCTTACATTGTATCAACCAAGTATTACGATACTCCATGTGTTCACATTACATTATGTGCGTGATTTATATAGATAAACAACGTGTATTTCTTTGCTTTACTCATATTTATAATTTATACATTGTACCACTTGATCAATTATTTAGTACAATCATAATTTTAATCGCTATAAATTCTACGCGATCTAATTTTCATTCAGAAAGTAAACGTGCATAGAGCTGTTAATACAATAGTTATCTTGTTCTTATTAACCAATATGTCATAACGAGATTTAAGCAAAATCTATTTGTGTATTAAGTATTTACTGTAGACGAGTCCAAAAACCAGATCACAGACAAAAGTAGTGCAGTATGGACGTCGATGGGAATGTTACAATAAAGTCGAGGTGGTTCTCTGATATGAGACGAGCCACGAGCACTCACGAGTGGCATATCCCAAGGCTACATCGTATCGGCCAATGATGTTATAGATACTTTTCATGTTTTTAAATCTCGAAAGCGGTTGTTCGAATAGGTTCACCTTGATCGTTTTTAAAAATGGATCGCGGAAACAAGTATTTGCGGATATACGAACCATATTGTTATAACAAAACCTGTTATGTTTTATAACATCCTTGTTAAAACTCCTTTATTGCGGTTTCAGCACATCTGTCACCTTCGTTATGTGAGGGCCGGAGGTGAATGTTTCTATAGCTATTTAGCGCCTTTAATACTGATAAAAAACAAGTATTCAACATAATTGGGGAATCGCGACAAGTTTCTACAAAATTAGCTGTTTATTTTTAAGCATCCCTATGACATTTTGCAGATGAATGAATTTATATTATTTTAGCTAATAGACTAAATAAACTGTTTAAAAATAGTTTGGGTATAGTAACAATATAATAAGGTATAACAATATAATAATTCAAGAATGTCGTTTGTATTATTAACTTATTCATCATTCTTTGTTTCTGTAAAGAATAAATGAATTAAATTCATCATGTAATTAAAATTAATGATTTCAATTAATATTATAACCACGTACTCATGGTATGCATGAGTCTTGGTCTATTAATGTTCTATTGTGCATCTGGTATTTTAGGTTGGAAACCTATAAAAATATAATATCTTCGAAGAACATAAGATTGACTAATAGTTAATATGTACACTTTAACAGCTATATAAACATGTCAAAACAAGTATAGATTGTGAAATATCAAGTATAATTATTATTAATCACATAAGTTTGAATGACATTAAGAAAAGATCCTATCAAAAGTCAAACAAAATAATGCTTGAGCTAAAGTAGGCGATAGGCTGTTAGGTTATCAACCTCGCCTATCCAGAGACAACTTGCAAAATTTAAAAGGGTTTATATCCTCATCAGAAGATTTTTTTTCCTTCATATAATTATACGATATTAAAAGTGAAAATTAAAGCGTTAAGTGTGAATGTGTTACATTTCCACGAATTTTTCAGTTGCATCATATGTAAGGGATTATAGCCAATTATCGAGCCTTTTCTTGCATTTATGTTTTTGGTAAAAGAATAGATGTTGATCGTTTAGTTAATTCTATTGTACAATTTTGAGTTTATGTAGGTACAATAACGACGTGTTGCTACATTTGTACAAGGTTTTACATCGCATACTCAATTTGAACGGCGTCTAATGTTACATCTGGCTGGTTCATAGGGAAGCTGGGTATGTTTACGTAACACTACCTGAGCAACAAATAGCTGTCTGTCTGTTAGGACCTGGCAGAGAGAATACAGGGAGATTGTAGAAAAACGTATAGGTTTCCTCGCAAGGACTTTCAAAATAGGTCTTTGAACTCTCTCAGTGCGTAGCATATAAGTCTTATGAACGCCACCCCACACTGTCAAGCAATATACATTAATTAAGGTCCTAAAGTCTGCCGCAGATCTAAATTTCTTAAGGAAATAAAAGCTTCCTCATGCGTGTCACGACTGAGTCAATTTGTTGATGCCATTTAAGGTAACTATCAAGTACAATACCATAATAATTAATACTTTCAGTACCTACTATTTCAGGGCAGTCACAGATAGTGTCACAACGAGGGTTTGTAGCCACATACTTGTGTATGTGGCTTGGAGAGCAAAAGGAATCTGGGGTTGACCTGACTTGTTTAAAGAAAAAGTAATTAACTTAGTTTTATTGAGATTGTAACAGCATCAGCAGGTAGCAGTCGTGGCACAGTGGCAACGACCGCGACTTACGAGTTATAGGGTCGAACTCAAACAGGTGCATGTTAACAGATTTGTAGATAACCATTTCATGACAATATTTAAGACTAACTCAGCATTTCTAAAAGTTTCACTCCAATTGCAGCCATGAATTATTAGAGCTGTGTCATTTGCTTAAGTTACTATTTTGCAGTCAGGGAGAGATAACCGACACAGCTCATTCACAAAAATAAGAAAGAGACTCGGGCCAAGCACGCTGCTCTGAGGCGCACCAAAGGTGAGCATCTCCCTTCTACTTACATGGTTATCGAAAAAACAAATAACTTAGCGATGAACTTCCTTCCTAAAGGGATGATTACCGCGGTGAGAATAGAAAAGATGAAAAGCACATAGATAGAACGACAAATGCAGTCTTAGAAGAACTTTACAAGAATATATTAATCGTCGCAGCAGAATGTAATGAAACATGTTCTCGTATTTTTGGAGCACAAAGGTAAGGAGATCGAATCTTCTAAGCTATGACTGAATTATTCAAAATCACACTCGACCCGTAACGCAGAAAAGCAAACAGACCCCGTACCAGTCAAATTGTCAAAATATGAATGATTTAATTTTCTTACATATCTTTGCATAAAATAACGACTGGTCTTAACATCGCGTAATGTCTTTGAGTCATTGTCCCTATATTTTTAGAACCATAGACACACAGAATATAAAGCACTCTTAATGCGCCGCCCGGTCTTTGTTGTTTACTGTGAATATATTATAACTTCATGGTTGATTACACTTTTTATAATGGTGTAATAAGTATTACAATAATCCACGAAAATTATGTTGCACTTCATAATGAGCACTCGCAATTTAAGAAGGTTGTTGTTAACATTGTAAATATATGTACGAATAATATTGTTTTAGTCGTTCGGACTATTAAACCACAGAAAGTGTAGTATCAGTGCCACAGTGGTACCTAGTTAAAAAGTTTAATCCTAGTAACCTTAGACTTGATGTTGATTTAGTTAAGTCACAAGGCAATGCGATTTTAATCCTCTTCTCTTATATCGTTACAAACGCCTACTTATACTCGTTAAATTGTTATTAAACTTTAATTGTCATCAATATCCCTATAATTTAATTCGAAATAGTTATGTTTGTGACTGCTGATCGTATAACGACAACAAAAGACGAAGACGCTATCCAATGCGCAGTCATGCAAAATAACATCTTAATCAATTAACCATTCAATTTCACTTTTGTTGTATCAACAATCTGTACTTGCAATTTCACTTAACCGTGAGAAATGAAAATGTATCTCCGGATCACGGTGTGAGGGGTGCGCGGGCTGTTTCCAGTTGCAACAGCGGTAATAGCTGTGCCCGCGCGGTTGCGTTGCGAGACGTGAAGACTTGCCGGCGCTTGCGACACTTCCACGGCACTTGACACAGACAGGCACGCATTCAGCCTGCTCCCGTCACCCGCAACAAGTTCAATATCGCCATAGTCAATGGTGATTATCCCTTCATCGAGCTGATTAGTACGCACTGTGTCTATCTGCTGTGACTCGCAGTCTAGAGTTCAGTTTAAAAAATGCGAGATTAAGTTTTTTGTAGTTTTATAGCTGGTAGTGTATAAGCACGATCATTTATAATTTGAGATGGTCATTAGTTAAAGCTTTACAATCTATTTTTTTAGGACAAAAATCGTTGCAATATTAGCAAAAATATATATTAAAAACAATAGGTTAGCACTGTAAACAGGCATAAAATATTGTAACTACATACAAACATACAGCAGCCTCCATATGTAATATCAGGAGATACGAGCAGATGGCTCACGTTCTAAACCTTCACGTTTTATCTATCAATCAGCTCTGCTTAAGTAACTCTAGCCCAACTGCCCAACTGCCCAAATACGCCACGGATTATAATCTACCGTGACGTAATATTTATTTCTTCCAGGATGTACTGAGCTAATTTACTATTTTGCTGTTGATTTAAAACAGATCTAAAACCATCTATTTTCAAAAAGAATCGCAAACACTTACGTGTTGGCTTAATAGTTCAGCTAATCATAATGTATGTTTCTATGTCAATATAACCTTCGGACTTGGAAAATGTTTTCCTCAAGTTTCCGTCTGTTCGTCATAAAACGACATAATAATTTCCATCAGTAATTATATATCTTTAGCAAAGTAGTGACTAATGCTTCCGTTAAAATACGGCAAGGTTTAGATTATTCAAACAATCTTGTTAATAATTCAAATTGTCTCACCATTTCAATTATTCAATCAAACAAATCAAATCAACACTCGTAAACCGCAAATGAACTATAATTTGTCATTCTCATTACATACATTTTAGTTGTAGCATGGAGCTGCTTGTTTAATATTCTGATCGACAAAAGCATAAGTAAAATAAAATGATAGGACATCACCAAATCTGAATTTCCACTAAAATACAATGACAATCATAGGTTATGAAATCACTAGGCTAATAATTGACCAATAAACTGATGATTTGCATTTAGTTTAGATGATGTTACTGTAAAATAATTGGTATGTTCATGTGGGGGTGTACTTGACGACTTGAGTCATTATTGTAACTGTTAGCCTGTATTATCGCACTGCAGGATCCTATAATTGATAAAATCAATCAATTTCCTATTGTTGTTCATAGACCTAGCAAACACTTAACAAAGAGCTAGTTGAACATAATTAAGTATCTATGTGAGTACAAACACTTCACGCTAGCCACATTCCGCGTGGTTTGATCAATGTAAGTGCGTCTGTTTATAATGTTTACAACTTTTTTTATTCTTTGTTTAGTTCCTTATAAATAAGGTTGAAATTAATCAATGTTATTTTAAACATTTCCTTATCTACTTACGTCAATATGAACACTAGTAAACACACGATTTTCGCGCTTTATAGGACCACGGTCCGCTTAATTTGATCCACATTAGCATACTGAAGATATGTATCTTGCAAAGGCTCACGAAACTCGGAACCAACAAAATCTTACAAAAAAAAATTAAATATGTGTATAGGCATCTAATAGAAGTTATTTTTTGTATTCTCATCTTGTGACAAAGATGTTAAACAATGTAAACAACATTATATTTTACGTAAATCCAGTATCATTATGAGGGTCTTTGTTTATAAACATACAACTACATATTGTAGCATTGGCAAATGCTACATTATAATTGTATCACGAACAACCTTCTTTTTTTAACAAATCCAACCTTATTTTTAACCACAAAGTTTTTTTTTCATATTGGATTTGAATTTTTGAATTTCAAAAATATTGACATGCCTTGTCTCTGACCGATTTTTTTCATTTGAAGTATTTTTTGGACACAGGACGGAAGTCGTGAGATTATTTTTTTCTGCTTTCTCATCGAAGTAATTTACGGTGAACATTAAAAGACTGAACGACCGAGTTCTGTGTGGCCATCCATTTGATCCAAGGGCTGTGTTCCCGATAAACATATTGATAAGTAATAACATGCACTCATCACTTGAAAGTGGTCTCAACGCGAAGCGTCACGATTCGATTTATCCGGAGACTGTAGGGCGAGAATTCGCCCTACCCCCCACCCTAATACCAAGCGTCTACAAGCTTCCTGCCAGGGAATCTAACGAAACAGCACACGCTGCGCGAAATCTGCACTTTGTTCTGATTCCGGCCAGCGAGGTGCTTTCCGACTGTCAGCGTGGAGTCCAGGATCAGCTTTTCATTGTTTACGTAGTTTAGTCATCAGAGAAATCTATTCCTAGATATACCACCAACTAGCCGTATAATATTTTGTTATTATTTAGTATTACTAACATCTTGCTCCTTAATATCGAATTTACTTGGTGCCAATTACCCGTTAGGTCATCCTGGTATTTAACTGTTATGTAAGTTTAGGAACGTTTGCAAACGTATCTTAATCGACGCGTAACAAGAATACACAAAATTTAATATAGGGCTCGAACACCAAAGACGTTCAGTAATCCTTTTTAATAAATAATCGTTCTGTGTCTTTTGCTAAGTTTTCTATTTTATTATCAGTTTGTCTTACATATTTTTTTAAACCAAATTAAACGTGTACAAGTGAAGATCTGTTTTTAATTTCGCTACAATATGTATGAATTCAATGACATAATTGTTTAAGCTAATTTACACTGACCTAGAGTAGTAGTAACCTTGAGCTATGAAAAAGTTTTATTTTTCATTCAATAATTATAATTATGAATTTCAGACGTCGGTTACCGTGACCTTAGTCTTTTTGCAAAACATATTTCCTTTAGTGTTGATCCATCAATACTACTCTTAACTTTTAGCAGGTAGGTAGGTATGTAGATATACTTTTGAAAGGATCTGACTTCTATTGCTGTCGCACTCACTGTTGTGGTCATATTTTTTCCCTAGGAGGATTTATTGTTATATATTTATTATAATAATAATGTGGTAGCATGGGACCCAGCTAGCCCAGACTGACCTAAAGAAGGTTGCTGGGACAGACTGGATGCGGAACGGAGGAAAGGGTGTTGTGGCGCAACCTGGCAGAGGCCTATGTTCAGTAGTAGACTGCGATAGGCTGAGTTGAATAATATAATAGTTAAACAAAAAAGAGGACCTTCATATATGTAAATAGGAGAAATAGGATTATTATAATTCTTTTAAATATACTTGAAACTACTGAACAATGAATTTAACGATGTTAACTACATGAAGTTTAATTAAACATATTTAATATATTTTTAATTAAAAACGAGTTCCATAATCGTGCGTGCGATCGCTTGTAGCGTGTAATCACTTAGTTTTTTATTTTTTTTTAAGCCCTGCATGGAGGCCATAATTTATTGTGCACAGCTCCCTGTTGACGGACGTCAAACGACTGTGTCAAAAAGGGGCGCGTGTCGTATGTTTTCTTAAGGAAGCTTCTAGAATATTCTAGAAGCTTCGACTCGCTCTGATTGGCCGGGCGGGAACGACAGGCGTCTCCGCCAGAAGCGCGTGGATTGTGGCGGGAGCGGTAACAAATAGGTTCGCGTTATAAGGTATTTTAATGGAAAACGTATTAGGTACGGAATTAATCAGTCATGGCAGGTTTGTGAAACTCGCCCACACATTTTTTTTTTAAACCGTGTATTTACAATTCATCGCGTAAGTTAGTTTTTTCACTTAACAGTACTTGGTAACTTAAGTTAAGAAAAAGTTGCGATTGATGATCAATTATCCAAATAAAATACTGTGGGATGTCATAAGTGTTAATTGAACATTCTTTAGTTAGTGTTATGAAGTCGTTACATGCGAACACTACTCCAGTTTAAGTTTTGTAACAAAATCAACATCAATTAAATCAATAAAGACGGCAGAAGGCTCGTAGCCATCCATTAGGTACGATCACCAAAGGAGATAAGTAACCAGGGTCGTCGGATATAGTTGAAGTTTAGTAAGAAACCGAAAGATATTTTCGAATGAAATTTAATCTAATTAATAAAAAAGAAATAGTTCATTTATCAAATTTAATTTAATTTGAAAACATCCATTGGATTCTTACTAAACTTCAACTATCCGACGACCCAGTTACTTATCTCTTTTGGTGACTGTACCTTTTTTTTTTGTTTTCGGGGGGAAACCTTCAAAAGGGGGGACCTCCGGAGAGTGAGGTCGGGGAGTGTGGGATTTTTACCTCACTAAAACCACCCCAGTGATCACCATCCGCACACGGTGGTGGCGGTGGTGGAGGTGGTGGTGGGTGGTGGTGACTGTACCTATGTTCCGAATTGATCATAACGTACTATTAGTTATTCTGTGTCACAACAAAGATTACCATAATTATTTTGATTAAACCGACACATCAAAAAGTAAATACTATGAGATAAAAATTCAAAGGTCACGAATGAAAGGTGAAGGCCCAACTAACCTTTGAGAAATTTTGTAATCTTTGCATCGATCGATAAAAGAATAGATTTAAATATTTCTTTAAATATCAATATTGATCCAATTCCGTAGGTAGTTGTTTTAACTAAAGTTAATATTTGTTTTATTAACATGATATTTACTTAACACTTGTTTCCTTTGTACACCAAATGCGCAAAGTCATCGGTAAATAATGCTCAGTTCGAAAGGAAGCTCAAGATGATCACGTCAATACATCAAGAGGGCTGTGACTGAAGAAGCGTGACAAATGATAATGGTGCTAGTACTAAGAAAAGCATAAGCAAGTGAAACTTTCACATGGAAACCTTAAGATTAGATACGGTCCTATTGACCTAGAAGATTCCTAAAGATTTGACGACCGAAGAACCCACTTATCTTTTCCAACATTAACGTAAATATGGAAAGTGTTATTTATACAATTTTCATGTTGTGAAGGAAAGTTCTGATATTTGCAACCATTCAAGGTGGTGTAAACTTGAATGAATATGAGTTCACAAATAAATTCAAAGCCGGCCTTAGGGTTACAAAGGGTCTTGCAACAACAGTGTGGCAATGTTATGGGAAAAGATTAATTGATCTAGATAACTTTTTGGAAACAATCCATTTTGGCGGAGGCTCAAAATTGAGAGCCTGTAGCAAGTGCGGCAAGGTCAGGTGATTGTAGCAAGATACTTTATAGGATTATTGAAATTACATGCTTACACATTCTTGAAATTTATAAGCTCATTAAAATAACTGCGACACCCATTAGAATAAAAGTAAGTCAAGTGTTCGCAATAAGCAAGACAACTATCATTCAACTCGAACGACGCAAATCTTTGTTCTATGCTTCCTATACTTATAATGAGTAGTTTATCGCAAACAAAGCCTGTGAGTAAACATGCCCTGTAATGCAAATACCATGAAACAATACGATCTTGATTACCTTTGGAAATTTTCCTTATTTTTATCTGGAAAAATAATTTCCTCGTGATTTTTTCGCGAAACATTATAACCGAATGGAGCTAAGTGGAATTGAACCAGTGCCTCGACCTCACGCTAGCGGCTCGTTACCTTGATCGCTCTTGACCAGGACTATAATACTTTAATGCAGACAGCAATAAATTATAATGTCTATCATAAAACAAAACATGTGCCAACTAGGTGTTTTCATAATAATATTCCTCATATTTTTGTGGTAATATAACTACAGTTTATATGCATCAAGTCATTAAACCAAATTATTTGTAACATTTTAATTACGTTATCTACTTGATTGATAATTTCTTATAGCCTAATAGCCTTTGTTTAATTAATTCAAGACTCGTCAAATATAAATCTAGTTTGAATAATGCCAAAGTTTAAATATTTTCGCAATATCAACGTTAAGAGCGCATTTGATTTTTATTGTTAAGGTAGATATTTTAGTTCGTTTAACGACGACTGGATTGCTAAGAAGTTGGTGTAGACTAATCCGTACCAAAAATAGTTTGATTCATTATCTTAGGTAAGCTAAAGTATTTCTTACGTATATGATTTACGAATTGCAACTTCTAAAGCTCTGTTCAAGTACAATGTACCAATGTGTGTATGTATGTATGTCTTGAGGTTGTCATTTACAAAATCTATCGATAAATTCTAGCAATGACACTGAACTTGATATGAATAGATTATGTTAAGTAAGATTACGCTTTAATAAATGTATACTATTTTTTTTTGGCACAGAATAGTTGTGCAGAATATCGCAACCATCCTTCTGTTCTGCAGATTATGTTTTTAGGAAGAAAACTTTAAACTTTGTTTAGACACACAAATAAGTATGTATAACTTCATGTAAATAACAACAAAATATTACAATTGCCCTCCGACATGGAACATTTTTGGAATACTAGCATTTTTTCACGGTAAATATTATATCTAAGAAAATAATAATAAATCACAACTTACAGGCTTAGCAAACGCTCCAACACAAGTATTCACTAAAGACACTAGTTCGAAGCAATGCTGTATCGCTTTAGTAAAGTAGCGAGCGTAAGTCTGGCGGCGCGAACGGCGCGTGGGCAACACGGGACACTTTAACACCAGTAATGTTCGCGCGCGATCAATCCGCCCGTATATATCACTGCGCTATTCGACGTCACAACTACGACCTGACTCCAAGATAAGGACTTCGAACCATCAATGACTGCACTATGCATGCTCTATCTGTAATCGTTCAATTACTATGGTTTTGATAAGACAGTTTAACAGAATCTGCACAAGATACTGTGCTGTGAGTCGCTGTGAAAAAATCACAAAATTTACGTGATCTTTTATAAACCGATCGAGGTCGTCGGTCTTTGACATTGACGTTTTCGTTTTTTTTTTTTTTCAATTTAACGACAATCTCTATTTAATTTTTTTTAATGAGGTTCGTTGTTTCAACTTTCAACATGGAAATATTGCAGTTCTCTGTGTGAGTTAATAAATAAATAAATGTGAATCCGTTTGCTTTGCTACTCGTACTAGGTGGATAGTGGATATTGTTAGCGCATTACCTACCTGCTCTTTCACAATTTTACTATTAGTACTAGAAAGCTATAATTTCGCATGGATATACACATTAATCACAAAGTTTTTTTATGGTACCTCCTCTACACGTAAAGTGCGGATGATGTAATTTTTTTCTTGTCTACCCCATTGTGTGGGATTTAAAGTGCTAATTTTTGTTAGTCATGTGCCCCCCCCCCTCCTGCCAGCTAACAGAGAACATGGTTTTCAACTACAATGTTAAGTTTATTCTTGGGATAAATTCATTCCAACTACGGAACCCTTCATTGTGCGTGGTCCGACACGCACTTGGCCGGTTTTTCTAACAAGTTTTTACGCAAATAATTTAATCACGAACTTGTTTTCCAAAGAAAATTCGTCCGTCATCCTAGTAATGCGCCTAATGAGATATAAAATAATAAGTCACAGAATGATGCCGTGGTGATTTACACAAATTAAATATAGGAAAAATTATAATTAAAGGGCTCGAGATTTTCTCATTAAATCAGAACGAAAAATATTTCATAATATTTGCAACAATTGACTTCAACAAATACTTGTTACGACAGTATTATATTGTTACAATTTCTATTAGTCGTAAATGTCAACAATTTTCCGCAATGCCCGTTGGCATGAACAGAACAAGCAACCCAAGTTATACCCCTATATTAGTCTTTGCTATGAATCAAGTTAACAAGACCAACCTACTTTAAATGTCAAAGAAGAAAAAAGCAAGTCATTCAATTGTAATAAGCGAATGATTATGGTTTCAGTGATATCTAATCACTCTAGCTCGAGATTATTTTAATTTCATATAAATAGAAATTGATTTCAATTTCGCTTCATGCTATAAAGATAGCGCAGTCTGAGGTGCATGGGTGCTGTTTTTTTATTCGTCATAGTTGGTGTTTTCATGGTTTTTGCGGGTGAAAATGCGGACAACTTCATGAAAGCTTCTATATACTTATAAGTGGCTCTGTGTTAAAATCATTAAATTCACACTTTCCCTTACTTTGTCTCTTTCTATTATATACGAGTGCGTGCGCGTGCGAGTATCGTGTATGGTACTTACCTTCCCCCGCGGGGTCCGCCGTAATCTCACGTTATTTTCTTGCAGTTTATCATAAATGTCATTGAAAAATAATGAATCCCAAATGCATTATAGTGCAATACTAGATGTGGGACTGGCCCTTGTGCACCCCCCCCCCCACCCCCAAATAAATCCTGGATCCGCCCTTGGTTATATGGCAATGCTGATTCTTTTTCCCATATCACCTTGAGTTTAAGAAGCTTAGGTATTTCCAGCAGTGGACCATAAGCCGATGATAATTTTGGTATATATATACCTAGTTTTGGTATATATACAACGTGCCGCTACAATGGCCACATTCATTTAACACACGGGTAGGGCTAGTGGTCGGTAATCATAAAAGTTATAACAACATAAAAAAAAACCTAACTTGAAAACTTCCACCTGCGCCGCTCGCCGCCATAGGGCTCTCTCTCTTTCCTTCAATTCGCCTTCTATTTGCACGTTATTTGTTTTAATTACATTGATGCGATGTTATGATCCGTAACCCCGGCAAATGACCCCTGCGCTACAGTTCTTTAAGTCAGGTTGCTCTAAGATGCTATTTTAGAAAATTGTTAATAAATAAATAAATAAATATTAATGTTTAATTGAAATAAAATATATTCATACAACTAAGACGCGAAATCGTATACGTGTGTTAAATTAATGTCGCCATTAAAGCGCCACGCTGTATACCTAGATTTGGTATGTATACACTTAGTTTTGGTATATATATACCTAGTTTTCATGAAGGTAGTGACTACGATTTCTTCTTTTTGGCTGACGCATTCTCTACAGTTGTGTTGTGTTGTTATTAGCAGAGAGGCAATTCCCGTAATTTTAAGAACGTTCACAGCGTGATCTTAGTCGCAATCTGTCAAAAATACCTCTAATTACCCTACATCTTTGACAAGTTTTTGACGTTGATAGTCGCTTAGATAAGATTGCAACTAGATTTAGAACGTTTTAATTACGAGAATCTTCAGATACTATAAAACTGACATACAGAATGACATACTATAAAACTGAGACAAGAGAAAGAGAGAGAAGTAGAGACATTATTTATGAATATATTACAGAACTTCCCATTGAAGACGCGCTCTTCAAATTCTCAACAACATAATCGTAAAAGATTTCATCGCAATTAGAGCTTTTGCAATATCACAAGGATACATTTGCAATTAAAGAGATTTTATAATTAACTTTAATATGTTGGCATTATAAAAATTGGCAATAAAGAAATTAGCAGCCAACAAAAATGTTATTCAATTTAGTTCAATGTGTGTAACTAAATTCTAAATAACAAATTGCATAGATACGAGTGCTTACTTACTCAAACTTTTAATGATATTTTTTTAAAAAGCTTTTGTCATATTTACAAATGTCAATCAACAAGAATCATCATTTCAACCAAAAGACTTCAACTGGGGATACGACCAAAAAATCAATAGTGTTTAACGAGGTTAAAAAATTGAAACGTTGTGGTTATTTCCAACCCAGTTTAGAGATATTTAAAAGTAATGTAGGTATGACTAGCTGAGTGCGCGAATCCATTCGAGTGGAACGTGGACGTACATTACATTAGATCGTAAGTGATGTCAGATAAAACCGGTAAAATCAAGGTTCCACAAATCAAAAGTGTCCTTAATAAATATTCCTCAGGCATAATAAACTTTCACGATGCCGAGTTTTATTAGTAGTTTTGAAGTGCCCGATTAAAGGCAATAGGTTATTATATGGGACACAATCATAATAATTGGCAAAATGTGGGTGTACTATATAGGTAAACAGGTAGGGAGAGCAGTGGTAGCCCAGTGAGTACGGCCCTGCCTTACGAGTTGTAGGTCGTGGGTAGAAAACCCAGGCAGGTGCTTTATGTTGTATAAATAATTTCATCACCACTGCTTTCAAAACGGTGAAGGAAAACATGGTTCCTCACCATGTTTTCCTTCACCGGCATGTTCTAGAACCATGTGACATCGAAGATGTGACATCTACCAACCCGCCCTGGGCCCGCGTGCTGGATTCCTCTCGAAGAGAGGAGGCCTGTGTCCTAGCAGTGAGAACATTATAGGCTGATTATGCTATAGGTACACGTCTGCGTAACCCTTCGGGGAATACAGGCGAATTATGTAAGCTGCAGACGATGGATCGAAAAAAAACCAAAGTTACTTTAAAACCAATTTATTTTAAGGGAAATTATTACAATTAAAATTGGTGAAACCTATTTGATACTAGAATATGGAATGACAAAAATATGTATTAAAAATAGGTAGGTAATAGCTTATAGCGCCGATTCCCTTGTTCACAAACTAAACTAAATTTAAGTTCAGTGCATCTTTTTCTTCCTATTTCATTAAGAAAAGGACAGAAGATAAATATTAGTTTAGTCCTGTCAAATTAAGATACTCCATAGACAAATTAGACATGATTAAAAACATGGCTACTAAAAATACGTCAATTTGCGTCAGGCGCTGACTAATTTGACAGGACTAAACTAATATTAATCTTCCGTCCTTTTCTTAATGAAATAGAAAGAAAAAGATGCACTGAATTTAAATTTTAGTTTAGTTTGTGAACAAGGGAATCGGCGCCATTGTCGAATTTCGCTGCGTCGGCGACTCGTGGCTGGGCGGATGTCATCGATGCAGTTTTTATGCGCTCGCCGTAAACTGAAGGAATTGTAAGGTCGGCGATATCCATTAGGGATCCGTACTTAACAGGCGTGGTGTTGTGTTATGCATGTGTTTTGATTGGATGCGTGCACTATCAAACAAATAAAAATGATTAAAATTATATTACTCTTTCTCTCCTCGCCGACTTTTGGAGATACTCGTAGCTTTAATATGATTGAAATCGTCTACATTTATCTAACATATACTCCTATATACACATGTATGTGGATATACTAAGATACGGACTCGAGCTTAAAGAATTCGGATTCTCGTAAAATCCTATTTGGCTCATAATATCTGCATATTATGTGGCAACTTTTTCGCGATCAAATATTTAATTGTTTAATTCAATTGAAACCAATTCATAAATTAAAATAGATTTGCAAGTATTTACATTAAGTCTCCACTCGTTTGATCTTGACCAGCTTTCTAGATATTTTTACAAATAAATTGGGATAGAAGCCGGAAAATGATGATTCATACTACTGCCGTGATTTTTTTCACTTATTCAAAAACAACCATTTTGCGGGCAGGAGGGGACACTAGACTCAAACAAAAATTAGCACTTTAAAGCTTAATGGTTTGCAAACGGATCCCTGAATTGAAATATGGGGATAGACTGGAAAAAAAATATCCGCACTCGGCGTGTAGTGTTGGTACACAAAAAAAAAGATTTTCAATATAGTTCAGTCAACGATTGGCACAAAAGGGGTGTAGAGCGCGTCAGGTGAGACCTAAGCGATTCCTTCTGAAACTTGTTCAGGGTGTTTAGAAAGTGAACATACCAAAAGTCTTAACATCTAGAAGGTGAGCCGGAGTAGGGGAGTGGGGGGGGGGCACAATGTTACCACTTTTGGGTGTTTCGCTAATATCCCAAAAACGGTGCCGGGAAAAAAATTCTATAGCAAATGAAAGCTCATAAAATTAACTACAACTTTTATTCATACATATATACACTTTTACTGTTGAATGCTGTTTAACGCTGTATAATTTTTATTGTCACTTTTCCGGAGTGTGTAGCTCAAAAACGGTTGGGAATTTGGATTAAATAAATAAAAATGTCTAATTAGAATAAATTCGTGCTAGTGAGTAGGTAAGTTTCTTTTAAAAAAACATTATAAAAATGAAGTCAAGCTTAAAGTTGACAAATAAAACACACAACAAAATGTAAACAGACAACGGTTGTTGTGCTGGTAGTAGGAATTATAATAAAGAATAAAAATTGTTCCGGAAATATTTAATTCCGCAAGGAAAATACTTTACTATACCTACTTGTTAGTTAACTTTATTCAAGAAAAAAAATTATAAACAACGTATCGTCACTATTAAAGTAGGATGTTTTTTATAACTTCTCGGCTACGATCACAAGTAACGATAACGTTTTTCCCTAATGTCAAGTTGAATGACTGGATTTCAGTACATTTCATGAATCAAGTTTAAGTTTCGCACATAGTTTTGCAGCAGCTGTGCGAATGTATTGGAGAATAAACTACTTATGTGAAGTTACCAGCTGATACTCGAAAATAAGAACTACACCCTAATTGCTCACACTATCAAATCTGAATCATTTTGATGGATATTGTTAATTATTTGCTTCATATGTTTGAACAATTTGTCCGTTCAACAACATAAATAACGCAATGTATGTTGTTGAACTGTCAAAATGAAAGCCATTGCCACTGATAGTGTGTTACAAAATTACCCCGCCGACATGTTGGTCGTTAATCGAGGTCTTAATGACTTTCCAACATAGTCGAAAAAAACACAGATGAAATGGAAACGTATTATTTTCATCAAGTCAACATGTTTTACTGAAAAACTAAAGGTTCAGTAGTGCCGGAGTACAATAGCAAGTTGCCATTTAAAACACAAAAACATACGACTATACACTACGCCACACGCTATATAGTACGCTACACAACATACTGACCAGTTCGGTACACGACACACTACGTAACATGCTACGCGGAGCGCTACGCAACATGCTACGCAGCTTGCTACGCGGCACGCTACGAAGTTCGCTACGCACTACGATACGCCCTACGGTACGTTGAGTCGTAAACACAGTTATAATAACTTTATTGCTATAAAAAACTGATTTCTTTTGAAGTTTATTAAAAGCAAAAAATCGTTTATTTCAATATTAAATTGACAATTATAAAAAGTTATGATTGGCGACGGTTAAAACAAATTTGCCTCTTCGACACTGCAAAACTACAGATACAAAATAAATGAATTAAGGATCGTTTCAGTAGTGGCGTAAGATTGTTCCAAAATCCATAATTTAACTGTGTTTTACTAGAATGTAAGAGAAATTATGGATCTTGAGTACCCCGTTTTGTAGATGAAAGTATGAAGGAATTTTGGAAGTCGTTGGTTATACGCATAGTTTACTGCTGAATTCGGGATTATCTTTCTCTATAGGGCATTTAAATCAGTTCTCTTTGATAGTTTTAAGTGACTTATAGAAATCAATATAAAAATGTTACGACCTCTCCCCAAACTGTTATATCCCAACTGTTATATCCCACTGTTATGCCCCAACTGATTTATTAGTTTCGGTGGAAGCGCATTCACGTACAAGTTTCATAGTGTGTTGTTTGAAAGAAAGACGCAGATCTACTGTCACTCCAAGGCTCCAAGGTATTTTAGGTGATCAACTCTTTCGATCTCTTTACACGGACACTAAGAAATAGAGCTACCATCTGTGATTTTTATCTTCCATCCAGGCAGTTTAATAGCATTAGTTTTTCTAAATATTATATATTTAGTTTTCTTTTCGTTGAACGTCAATAAATTTAAATCCAACCAATTAGCTATTTTACTCACTCCAGACTCGGTTTTTTCGTGTACTTCTATCCAGGCGTTAAAATGATCGTGAACTGGATCGTGGTCGTCCTCGTCGTAGCGTAAGTATTTAATTTCTCAAAATGGCATCCATGTAAATTGTGAATATTCCAGGCGGGCCCAGTAGACTACCCTGAGGTACACCAAGAGAAACACTTAGTTCATTGCTCATCTGATTTTCGACTCTAACACGTTGCCGGAGATCGGTAAAGTATCTGCAGAGCCAGTTTGGGGCAGTGCACCCAAACTGGTTCCGCAAGTCCCTAACCGATCTACAAAACATAAATATATATATGTAAATTGGAGTCGGAGTTGGGTTGGCGGCGAGTACGTCAATGTTTAAGTCTCCCTTGATTACCAGCACCGATTTCGACTTAACTTGATTTAAGTTTTCGTCTAGTGTCGATAAGAAGTATGTTAAACTACTAAAAGAAGGGGCACCTATAAATGCCGAATAAATTACATAATAGAGCCATCCCGACGAACCATTATGCAGTTGGCATCGTCTATCTCAAGCTCAGTAGCTACGACTCCATAGCATCCTTTTACGTAAATTATGACACCTACAGATCTATTCACATATTTCGCTGTCCGATATAAATTATATCTCTCAAGAATTCTTATAAAAGAGTTTTTGTGCAGCCAGCATTCTGTGAGAACCATTGCGTCATATTCGACATTTAAACATTTTAAAGTTACAAGGAAATGGACAAAGTTTTTTTTTGCATACTGATATTAAATTTATTGTTATTTATCTGATATTTATTATAATAAAATTATAAGCTTTTGTTACAAGGTTCCATTAGTTTTCCAGTTCGCTCAATAAATTACAGTTGATACATAGAGATGTTTCTATATTCTCATGAACTTCTAGGTTAACCATAGAGGAAGATAAAAAGTAAAAGGAATGTATGAGCGATGATTACGAGTATGTTTGCTTCTGTCACATATTCAACAAAACCGTTGGGACCTGCGTAGTGTTTGGAATTAGCAAGTTTTGTTTTGTGTGTAGTGCATTATAATGTAGTGTAATAAATGTGTACAAAAGTGTGTAAATAAATAATAAATGTGAAGACAAAAGTATAACGAAATAGCAGCATATTTACAAGAGATGAAATTGATTCGATAACAAGAAAGCGACTCAAAATTAAGGAACTAAACATATAAATTAAGGGAAAAGTAGCATCAGAACATATATTACAAAACATAACATCTGCGAATATAAGCATCTTGTTTATACTCGCAGATACTCCATGACTACATGTTTGTTGGTTGTGCTTCTTGTGCTGAGAGAACTTTTTGATTTGAGATGTGCTCGAAGTCGGCTGCATTGTGAAGTCAAATAGCTGGTGCACCTTCCTTTTTCGGAATGTTATTTTGTTCATTCTTAACCCAGTAGAACTTGTAATCGCTTTCAAAATCTTTGGACCTGGCTTCACTAAAAAGAAGATGGTTCTGCTGGGTGAGGTGTTCGTTGACGTAAACTTTGCTAGTGTTCTTTCTTTCTTTCCTATGTTTTCAGTGCTGTTTAGTTTACGTCTGGATTTTGATGCTTTGATGAGTTCGCTCTGCTTTTTTAGGATAAGTTTTACGTATAATTTAGCATACATAGATTTTGTTATTTAAGTGTAATTTTGGGCCAAAATAACCACCACGTGGAGCCCTGACACAGCTAGAAAGCGTCGAGGCAGACCCCGTAGAAGATGAGAACGAACGAATGGCGGGACGAGCTTGATAAAACAAACGACCAGTGGTCCACTTTAGCCCTGGATCGAAAGTCATGGGGAGAGGCCTTTGCCCAGCGGTGGGATGATGCAGGCTAACAGTTACAGTAAGTGTAATTTTACAAACCTGCTTTATATTTGTACGCTGTCAACGGCAAAACATAGTGTAACTATACATATTTTAATTACAACACCTGTTTTTACACCCACGTATGTTTTACAAATAATACATTTGTTTTGACTTTGGACGGCGGGACCGACGCACAATTATTTGTTCTGGCAATTTAGGGGTATGATCCTGCGCTAATTCGACGTTTACCGGCGCGGGTCACCGTGTCTTTGAACTACACTCCGATCTTAGTGGCTGCCAATAAGGCGATGTGCTGTAAGTTTTCATTCGCGGACTCGACTATTCCCATTATTTCAATCTCATATGATAAGGCACCCTGTGCTTGTGAATTTATTTCTTCTATGTGGTGGGAAACATAGCTTTCAAGGTCTAGGATTGTTTTCCTTTGTTTCTCTTCGATCTCGACATTGACATAGTATTGCTGTGATTATAAATCTTGTAACTGTTTCTGCAAGTGGCAAATTACTGCAAAACTCCGAAATTATTTGCCACTTGCAAAAACAGTTTAAAAAAAAATATTTACCTGCTGCAATACAAATGAAGGTGACGATCCTTTTTGCATTCATTAGTAATTATAAAAATATGTGGTATCTAATTTTAGTAACAAGCAGAAAATCCTATTTTATTTTATTTTATTCAAGAGGAACAGCAAACAGCTACAACATATAGTATAAAAAAAGAAATACATATAATATTTTAACAATATCGTAGCCCACAACACTGTTCTCAGATTAACAGTGGAATATGTAAAACAATTAATTAATGAAACGCTAGGGTAAAATAATACATAATAATATTAAAAATTA
Source organism: Apamea monoglypha (assembly GCA_911387795.2). Classification (NCBI taxonomy): domain Eukaryota; kingdom Metazoa; phylum Arthropoda; class Insecta; order Lepidoptera; family Noctuidae; genus Apamea; species Apamea monoglypha. The sequence goes on from OU426918.1 coordinate 13,150,608, forward strand.
AACTTACTTAACTATCATGCTCACCTGTACCTTTACACATCAATCAAGAGAGCTCCTTGAGTGTAAGTCGTTTGAACATACTGGGAGAACATGCGAAAATGTCAATATGTTCAAAAATCATGTTGTAGGCATGTATCATTCTGCGAACAGGTGAGCGCAAACCAGTGTTAGAATGGCAGGTAGGCATGGAAAATAGTCTACCAGCGCGCACCCTTCGCTTGTACACTGTTCTAGGGACAACATAGCATAACATGTTGGTTAACTCAATGCAGTCAAATCTATTTCTAACAATGTTATAAAGATTCATGGCCTTCAAGTATTTGCGTCTACTTTCAAGTGTTGTGAGTTTGTACTTTTTAAGTAAATCCTGATATGGTAAATAATATCCAAAACACCTAAAATGCATAGCACGTAGGAATTTCTGTTGAACACTCTCTATCGCCTCGATGTATTTTTTATAGTATGGACTCCATTTTTTACTTGTTACGTACTAAGGGTACGCTCTGCGTACCTCTGCAGTCTGCCAGTTTTTGAAAACTATCATTAAAGAATAAATAATTACGTTTTTTGTTTTTAATAATTACTGTAGGCTCATATTTTAGTTACGCAGTTTTGAGCAGGCGGGCCAACGGCATGTGTGTAAAATTTAATTTAATTTAGACAAAGATCTTGTTAAACTTTTTCAAGCAATGAAAAAGCAAAAAAAGCAATATTTTTTTATTTATTTGGTTGTAGAAGATGAATTTAAGCAGTCGCTCCGTGTAAAATACTGGTATTCAGCTGCATCCGGTTAGACTGGAAGCCGACACCAACATAGTTGGGAAAAGGCTAGGTAGATGATGATGGTTGTAGAAGATGAATAGCAAACAATATTTATAACAGCAAAACAAAAGGTCATTAGTCCGTCATTAGATCATCGGCATAAACTATAGTTTTTGCCGATGATCTAATGACCTTTAATAATGGACTAATGACCTTTTGTTTTTGCCTTTTTCTTTCCTAGTGCAGCTTTGGATTTCCCAGTTTATGTGAAGGCACATTCAAACAGCGCAGCATCACGAATGCATTACTACGTATTTGTGTGAGACAGTGTGCCTCACTCATAGTGAGCACATCGTGTCTGCACAATAAAGACAATAAGACGGCTTCGTCTTAATAAAAAACCATACTGTATTTCGTACTTTATTCTGACGAAGTTCTTATGCAAAATTGACAACTTTGAGTCAGGTTTTGAAATAATAAACCTTTAAAATAAAACTTTAAATTTGTCAGATTTATAGTTCATTTAAAAATGGTTCAATGCTTTAAACCTTCTAAAGATAAGCCGTGTTTTCTAATGAGGCCATAAAAGAATAAAATTAGCAATTCAAATCTCCAAGTGATTATTTTTTTGCTGTCTAGGAAATTAAATAGGTATTTAAATGCCAGTTCTATTTACAGAAAAAAGCTATATTTGTTCGTAATGACGTGAATCTCACCTGTTATAATGTTGTGTGTCTAGTTACAAACCAAATAGAGTGAATATATTATGTTAGTATGGGACATCAATAGACCCCCTCTATCGTTCTCTTTAGTTCCGTTATCGATAACTTTGTGTTGGAACCATTTATCATCATTCCAGTCGAAAGCTGGACTTAGACCTCCGCTAAAAGTCGTCAAAACGGCTGGTCCTGTGAGATTCCAGTGATTTCCACATCGAGTGGATTCTTCAATTAAGAATCCACTCGATGGGTTCAATTAACCCACATCGAAAATTATGCTATCGTCATGAAAAATAAAAACAGGTATTCTTTTAATATTTTTCACATCACCTGCTCGCTAATGTCAAATTATTTGTCATGAAAACCTAACCTAAAGCATTTATATTATTGTGTTTTTCATGAAATTGCATGAGTTTAGATAAAATAGTGTATACGTAATAGGTATTCCCCGGAAAATCGAATTGGTTTTTGTTACCTTGCAGTAGGCACTAAAAGTAGTCGGAGATAAAGGTGTCTTTGTTTTGGGCGCGCTTGCTCTTGCTGCACTCAGGATTCTAGGGCTAACTCCCTCGCTACACTCAGGAGTTACCCCTAGAATCATTCGTTGCGTTCGGGACTGAAAATAGTGACCATAACTTAGGACACTGCTTTATCCCTTTAGTGAAACTATTATGACCTTTAAGTTTCGGAAGGAATAAACAACAACTTTAAATGTGGCGTAGTTTAATGCTTCATAATTCTAAAAAAACTCGTCACAAACAAACAGCCGAAGACGACTCGGACTTATAAACTTTAAATTCATACCATGTCGCGTAATGCCGCTATCTAAATTGATGTAATATTGCCGGGTCCGTATGTAGATAAGTCCATAACCGTTGCCTTGAAGAAGCGGCTATATAATAATATATTAGAAAAACAAATAATTGTATTATTTTTAAAAGTGGCGTGATCATGAACTGTATAAGTATCCAGAGCCTTTCTTGGCGGAAGGATAGGTTTTCCTAACCGTTTTACATGCAGAGGTCATTGTTGGGCATCAGAGATTTTTTTGCGACTTTTTTGTTTTCTCAGTTATCAATCATTCTAGTTCATTGGTAAGACGTCGACAACGCGAGTGTTATACATCACTATAACATCTCGGGTCGTCGAAGTCTTCGCGATTTTCGTTCGTCTCATTGAAATAGGTTCAGTAGTTAAGACCGTACGAGGTAACAAACAGACTCACAGCATACATACCTACACGGCTAGTAAGCTTTATAACTCTTCCTTTCCGTCGTAGTCGGGTAAAAGGAAAAAAATCTTCATGTGTCTCCAAATACTCCAAACTATGGCATTTATAAGAATGCCATTTAATTTCAATTTCTGTTATACTTCCCTGTAAACCAGTATAGTCTAAAAATATCAAAACAATCAATTCTTTTAAAACTTGTTTGTTAATACGGTATATGAAAAGTTGTTTTAAATTCCAACCAATAAAGCCTACCGGAAAAGGTACGAGGTTTTGGTCCTTTCACGTACCTATGGTAGCACACCTAGGTATTTACCCAAATATATCACTTATTTTTATTTACATCTTATGCGAGTGCCGACATCTCCATAAAAGTATTACGCTTTTTCTACGGTCCTTTGACAATATGCTTATGGCATAATTATAATATTAGACCCATAGAACCACGTCATGGTCAGGAAGAAGACCCAGAGTACTCCCACCGGAACGTTGGGTGGAAAATAACAAAAACATGGATGGTCAAAGACCAGGGAAACCTGCAGAAATTGTTGGAGGTCTTGAACCGAAAAGAGGCCACAACCTAGTCCAAAATATGCTTTTTGGTTATGGAAATAAAGACTATATTATTATAATAGCTTCTGCCCGCGACTTTGCACGCGTAGAAGTCGTACATCAGAATATACTAAAATTAAAACTCATTTTTATAAAACTTTCCTGTACGTTTGTATTTTTAGTCTCAGCAGCCAAAATATGAAGAGTCAGGACTGGTGACGCGAGAACAAGCGACGTACATTTCTGTGTGAGAAGCAGCTCGTCCTGAGGTCGACACCCGCTGCCTTCAGTAGCAAGCCTAACATTCAGACAAACTTACACACAGAGAGACATTCTCAAAACTTTATTTTTCGCATCAGAATCCTTCGCTGACCTCGTTGCAATTACTTTTTTGTTATAAAAATATTCAATTTTGACTTCACTAAGATTTAATAATACATATATATATTACTATCCTATTATTACTCTGTACATAGTGATGACTGATTTGGAGATGTAACGAGTGAATCAGACAATCAATTAAGTCATAATCTTGACCTGAAAGATTCGTGTCGATTTGTTGATCGTTCAAGATTATGAGCACAGGTTGTTTGGTGAACGGAGTTCGAATAATTAGAGTTAAAAAAAAAGCTACTATATCTAGTTTTTGCTTTAGCCCTGTGCATAGAACAGTATGTAGACTGTGGTTGGCTAAGCTAACGGTTGAGTACTGCTGCATGCTCGATCGGCATCCCCTGAACAAGATACGATTACCATCGAGAACCTAAATTTACTTTTAGTTCTTCGAGACTATGTTTTCTTAGGTATTTTTATTGTTTTAATTTCAGGATATGACAAACCAGTATAATTTGCGCGCTCAAGACTGCTCACTGCTCCGGTGTATTTTTACTCGTGAACGTATGTTTGTATGTTTTAATCGTATTGTTTAACTAGCTTTTAACCGCGGCTTTGCCCGCTTGGATGTCGGAAAATATCCCAAAGGAGTGTACTACCGGGAAGAAAAGTACCTACCCTATGCGTTAATCCAGGTTAAACGTTTGTGTGTAAACTATCTATGTGCCAAATTTCGTCCAAATCTGTTCTGTTTTTTTGTGCTAATCTGGGGACATAAACACAGACAAACAGACAACATTTTTAAAACTATATTTGCGGCATCAGACTCGTTTAAGTCTGACTTTTTTCAATAATAATAAATGTACAGTTTTTTCTTCTTTACTATTTTATTATAACAGATCAAGTTCTACGTTTTTTATACCTATTAGCTAGGTACTTTTTGTGTATTTTTTTTACGTCTTATTAATTCCGGTAGTTTTTAACGAAGACACGTTTAACTTTGAATTCCGGATTTCTTACAGACGACTCAGCGGGGGTGAGGGGAGAGGTACTGCGCAGCGAATAGCGCACTTCACAGCCGCCATAAAGTTTGAATCGGGCTGTATCTGTATCTGAGTAGTTACTGATGATTGTCGGAGCCACAAAGCTTATACATGAAAATGTCAAAACTTAAACGAAGCTTGTCCAGCCGTCACAGTCGAACAACGACTGACTGCAATGATAGATTGGTTTGTAGTTCTTACAAAACTGTTTGCTTTACTTTACCCCATTAATCGAGATTTTTTATCTTCACATTGTATCAGATCACTTTTATCAACATTAGTGATAAGCCATGTATTTTTATAGGTACGTAATCGATGTATGTAGGTACAGACGCCAGCACATCAAGCTACTAAAATCTGTCAAATTTCTTTAATAGATCTTCAACTTTATCGCTAAAGCATTAAGGTTCAAGGTTAATTGGGAAAATTTGACAGTTTCGGGTTGCTTGACCTGCTGGCGTCTGTACCTACTTGAAATCAGTTCGTGAGACGTGCTGAATCATCTCGTCTGACGTTAACACATACCTATTCTTAGACAGTGATAAAGTACCGAATTACTCAATATTATAGAAGAGTAGGTGCACAATTAAGAGCAAAGTTCTAAAAGTCAAGACGATGATGATTTGTTTGGAGGGTCAAAGGTTAAAAAGCGTAACGGTGGTGGTCGACCTTTTTTTTTTTTATTATTTTTTTGTTTTTTTATTTGGGAAAAACAAACAATTGTACAATATGTTTTACAAAAGAGGAAAAAGAATATAAAAGATATATGGGTAAATCTACAATCAATTACTAGTATACATAACTAAATAGATAGGTAAGTACAAATTACATTTAAATACTAAGTTGGTATCTTAAATTTTTAGCTTAGTTACTAATTACACTTAGTTTTGTTTCTAATTATCACACAAACAATAACCTTTTGCTGTTTTTGGATGTCACTTAACAATAATTCATTCAAGGGTAATTTATTCATGCTTGTTACCTAGATAGGTACTATAGGAACTTCGAAAAGTAAGTACCTACAGTGGATCACACACACGACACGCTCCAGAGGGCGGGGCACGCAGCGCCGCGCGTGAATTCTACACATAAATTCAATAGAAACTGTTTCTGCGCGGGGGCATTTTGCTCCGTTCCCCGCGCCCCGTCGCGTGGTGCGTTGTAGTGAGATCCGCCTTACTGGAAACATATGTAAAGCTTACTGCGCAAAAAGAATAAGAAAAATACCTTTAAGTACCACTTGTACCTACTTATTCAAATTATATTATTAATGTTTATAAAGCACTGATGTTTTTGTGTATTATTGAATTCTATTGCTTATGTTAATCAAACACAATGATGTAATCATATTCATATGTTTTCCTTATACCCAAGATGTATTTGTCCAGTAGGTCGTTACCTACCTGCCTTCCTATTATTATTTATTATTATTACAACTCGTACAGCCGGAAACGGGATAACTACATACAATGTAACTAACAAAGTAGTAAGGTGCTTCAAGACTGACAAATCAGGTATATTAATTATTAGGATTAAAGACTTGTCTTACTGGAAAAGCAAGTACCTAAGTACTTATAACTTGATTTGCGATTAGTTCTAAACGATTTGATCACGCGTTATAAAAACGTTTGCTCGTTTTTAATTATGTTGTCATTCGTGTCGTTGGTAAGCGCATCACTTGTGAAACCTCAAAAGGAAAAAACGGAACCCTTGATTTTTTTTCAACCCATCATCGTTGTCCGTCCGTCTGTCCAGACACTTTTTCTCGCACGTGGAGGTATCAAGGTGAAAGTAATATCAAATATTTAGGTCTGCGGTCCCTTGGAGCCAGCGTAGGCCCAAAGTTAATCTGATTAACGATTAAAAATTAATGATTAAAAATCATAATAAAAAAATTCGTTTATGATTAATTAATCATAATCAAATTAAAAATGATTAAGATTAATAATCATAATCTTTAATCGTACATTTGATTATTTGATTAACTATTAACTACTCATTTATTTATTTAATTTATTGGAAGAGCAACACCAACACCAAAATGGCCTATTTACTGCGTAAACACCGGGGAGGGGGGGTAGGGCTAAAGTACTTCGCGTTAGCTTAGCTTCTTTTTCTCTCTCATTCTCTCGCCTTTTATAGCACTAAACTACTATAGAGAGCTTGACTACTAACAGTAAAGTTTTTACACTATCTGGCTGACACACGCTCGCTCGCATTCGGTTGGAGATATTTTTTTCAGATTTTGCAACATTTTGTGATATTGTTTCACTCAGTGATTAACTTAAAAACAAACACGAATTGTGATGATGAGTCTAATAGTAGTGGTGTTTCAAATGATCCGTCGGTGTCGTCAAACAATTCCGAGAATTTAACAGTGGTATTGCAATCGCAATCGGATCTTTCTTCTGCTTTATTTGACGGTACCTATTATAAGCTTCTACTAGATAAATGCACAGACAAGAACACAATAGCAGTTTGTATGAAGTGATCGGACCATCAAAGTAAAGAAGTTAAGGTCTATGGCAAAACGACATCTAACTTTTTGGGACACTTAAAACGGAAACATGACGCTGACACACAAAAGGAATGAAAAAAATATATGAAAGACAATAAGCGAAAGAAAACTAAAAATAATACAGTTCTGACTTCAAGGCAAACTCCAAAACACCTGTAACTCAAGAAACTTTTGATCGTAACTTAGTAAATTATTTCGTTAACTCAATGATTGCTTTTCGAGCCGTGGAAGATCCCTACTTCATTAAGATGACGGAGGATTTAAATATGACAAATAGTGGAATCAAGATAACCGGGCGACTTTCTCTCAGAAAAAAAGTAGCTAAACAATCATTCGATCAGATTTGCGAAATAAAACAAAACCTAGCTGCTGTGAAATATTTGTGCTCCACCGCTGCTATATGGTCAGGGAAGAAAAGAAGTTTTTTAGGTGTTACAGTGCACTGGACTGATAATAACTATAAGAGGCGTTCTGCAGCTTTAGCGTGTCGCCGATTTAAAGGGGCACATACCTTTGACTTTATTTGAAAAAAAAGTAGTTATGAAATGTACCTAACTTGAACATCAAGAAATCGGAAATGTAAAGATTGGAGATCAGTTGATTGAAAATATTCTTCAAAATTAGAATTCAGTGTATTTGAACGTTAGAAATTATTTTTTTGTTCTTTGAATAATTAATAAAAATATTTTAATAAATGTGTGTCATTATTATCCATCATTTCTTTTATATAGAATTTATAACATTGATGAATATATTAGTTTACAATCAAGTTAATCATTTAATGATTAGTGATTAATGATTAACTTCAATAATCATGATTATGATTATTTTTTTAATCATGATTATTCTAATCATGATTAATGTAATCTGATTAAAATTAATCAAATGAATTAATTGATTAAAATTATAATTGATTAATGCCAACACTGCTGGGAGCTCTATAGAGTACCTACTTCCCGTTGACCTAGAATCATGAAATTTGGCAAAAATCGAGGTCTCACACCCAGGAACCTAAGGGAAAAAGTCCAATCAACTCAGCCTATCGCAGCCCACTGTTTAACATAGTCCTCTCGCAGGCTGCGCCCCAACACCCTGTCCTCCGCCTTCCGTATCCAGTCCGTCGCAGCTACTTTCTTAAGATCGTCGGTCCATATAGCGGGGGTGGCCCACTACGCTTGCTGATACACAGTCTCCATGATTGCGTACTCCAGCCATCGGTGCTTCGACAAACTTGGCCAGCCCACTGCCACTTCAGTTTGCATTCCTGCTCAGAGGGGTCAGGCAGGGGGATGTGAAATCCAAAACTGTTCATCAATGCGTTGGAGGACGGCTTCAAGACGCTCGACTGAACTGCAGTATCAATGTGAAAGGCGAGTAGGTACATCTTACACCTTCGCTTTGCCGATGACATCGTCATAATGGCAGAGACGCTGGAACAGTTGGCGGCAGATTGACTTCGGCATTAATTTGGACAAGACGAAAGTCATGTCAATTCACACGTCTTATCCAGTCCAATCCATATCCAAGTCGCTTCTCGAAGTTGTGAAAGAGTATGTCTACCTTTGTTTTTAACGTGGAGAAATGCTCATGCATTCTGCACTACCACGGGGAGATAGTGCAGTTATGTGGGACTCTAACCCACTAAAACGGTGTCCTCCTCTGCCGCTTACGGCGGGAACACGGGCACGCCTTAGCACTCATCCGTGAACCCGCCGCGGCCGTCCGTCACCGGACCGTCCTCTGGGGAGTACTCCCCATCACCGGCACTCCAGAACACATAGCACGCCGTAACCACCTCAGGAACCAAACCAGCACATGAGCGCCAGACGACCCTGTGTCTGGGCACAGTTGATCCCCCTGAGACGGGTCAGGTCATCGGCCCCCCCGCCTGCCAATTTTTCGGCCGCAGAGGATAAGGAGAGCGGCCAACGTCATACCAAAACTCCTCTTCCCCTGCGGCCCCACCGCGTCTGCCATCAGACGGTGGCGACCCCGTCAAGGCCGCGGAAGGTAGGGAGAGCGGCGCACCGCAATACCGGCACTCCTCCCCCGCCGCGGCCTCCAACCCTCAGCCGTGATGCCTCCCATACGATATCACGGCCCGCCTCAGTTGCGATGTCGCCCAAGCGGCAACGCAACCTACTTGTTGGCCGCTACGTCGTCGGCTTACTGGCTAAGCCCTGACGAGCGGCCCCTCCTCCTCTTAGCTTCACCGTGGTTGTCCAAGCCACAGCTACTGAACCCCCCGCCTCGACAATGCGGGAACCCACCGGGGGGGAGACTATGTCTACCTAGGGCAAGTCGTCAGGCCCCTCTTCCCCACTGGTCACATTGGGCACGTGCCCAGAGCCCCGCGATGGATTGGGCCCCCTAGTCACTACTCCATTATCAAACGATAACCGATAGCTACTCTAATCTGGCCTGAAAATCAGGCTTACCGAATGCAGCATGTTTAATAAATTTCAATACATAAAAATTGTACAATATATAATATTATAATTATATTACTTTAAAATTTAACTGTTTTATAAGAAACATCAATCAATCAAACAAAATAGTGCTTTATTATGGTCATAGGGGCCCCATTATCCGTATGTGCGCAGGGCCTCTAATAGGTGAAAGACGGCCCTGCAAGTCATTCAGCTCGGTAGACACAACTTTGAGAAAGAAGCCGACAGAAGGATCCAGTTGGGTTGGGCAGCATTTGGAAAACTTCGTCAAGTGTTCTCGTCACCGGTCCCGCAACGTTTGGAAAACAAAGGTCTTGAACGAGTGCGTCCTGCCCGCTATGACATAGGTAAGTACGGTGCCGAAACGTGGACACTGATAGTCAGTCGGCCTGGTCCACAAATTCTCGGAGTTAATTTGATGGATAAAACCAGGAAAAAAGTCCGAAAATCATTCATTTGTAGATTGCCAATTTTTTTTTTTTGTGTTCGCCAACCTCAAATGTAATCTACAAGTTTACATCGAGAAATTGATAGTCTGACAGTTTTTTGCATGGAAGAACTGTCAAAAACTCAAAATTATTCCTCCGATAAAATTATCTGGCGTTGGAATAATCAGCCCTAAAAATAATAATAAATACACAATACCTACGTTGTGGGAAAAGTGAGTTTTCTTATTCGGTGACTAAAAGAGACATACAGAGCCATCTATTAGGTAATAGCAGCACTACAAGAAATTTACAAACTTGGAAAAGCGCCATCTTCTATAAAAGCAAAGCTACTACAAAATTACTTGACAACGAATATCTATTCGTCAATAGATGGCAGTATGCGTACAATTTAGCCACAAAATCAAGAATGTTTAGAATATCAATTTGGCAGTTGTTTTTTTCAACCCAATTTTTCAATTACACATCCAGTCAGTGTAATCAATATCGGCATTGCTCAGTAGTACACCAAGCCAGATATTTTACATAGAACTATTGATATTAGGCGTTTTCTTGTCACGTATAACATTAACTCGGCTATTTTTAATGTTATGCATATTTGAATAAACAATTAAAGGAGCAAGCCCAAATTCCCAAAGCCCCAGCAAAGACCGCCTGAAGTTTATCGCCAACAGATTTTCTATTAATAACTAAAGCATACTTATGTAAAGCCATCATTGTAAGTAAGCAAGTTAAAACCAATACCTAGTGTATAGTCTAGGTTTAGTCTGATTAAATAGCTACCAGTAGTTGTAGTGTGAGTGGCTTTTATTTTAGGTCCCACTTTGCAGACCGGCGCTATGTAGAAGTGGGCTGACCATAAGCTATGGGCTGTCTGGGCTGTCACAGGTCAGTGGTCACTTTAACTTGACAGTTCTCTTTTCCCGTCAAAGTTATTATATACCTAGTTACAGCTTGGCCAAAAAGTCGTGAAAATAATGGTGGCGCCACTATCGTGCATGTTGTAACCCTAAATAGTACGACTAAAACGGTTTTGATATTAGTTTTTTTTTTAATTAATGTGAATATTGGCGGGTTTTATGAAAACAAGAAAAGCTCTGAAACGCTTGTTCAGCCACTGCCTAGAACGATAACATTTGCAGTTATTTAATTTAATGAATTAAAAATATAATTATGAGGTATGTATTTCAAAATACTTTGATGTCAACTAATCCCACATTATGTGAGACAATTCTATGTTTCACAAGACCCCAGATCAATTCAATAGGGTTTAGATCCCAGTGACAAGTTAGAAGCTTTACTACTGTGTGACTGTGTCCCACAAATCCATGTTCTCCTCTAACCACAGGCAAAATGTTCCATAGTTGGTGTTCTAATCAAAAACTAAAATAATAATCAAAATAATTTTTTTAATCAGAATCAAAAATTTTAATAAAAAATGTTTTCCTCTAAGTATTCCACGCCCGAAAACTCTTCATCCATGTCTTGGTGTGAGCTTTCACCAAAACTCTGCTGGCTATGTTCAGATGTGTCACTGTTGCTGCTTTCATCTTGTAGGTTTATGATATTTTTTTCAATGTCACTATACACAGTTTGCCCCCTTCGAAAATAACCTTTTTCTATTTTCATGACATGTTGACATTAATTTTTCCAGTCGTCAACTGATATGCTCTGAAACGCTTGTTCAGCCACTGCCTAGAACAATAAAATAAAAACAACTAAACATTTGCAATTACTTATTGTAATGAATTAAAAATATAGCCTTATAGTACTGATGGATTTACCTAAAAAATACTATAGTAATTTTTGTTCAGTGATTTATTTTATGCAATATTAACAAAAAGTATCAAAATTATACGAACGCGCTGCATTCCGAATGTGTTTTGTAAACATAACCTCGAATTCGTGAATGTACATTTCAATAATTGTATGAAAGGTTTCTAATAGATATTGCACCTTGAAATACACACATTAGATCTGATTACATGTATAAAATATAATTTTACCTGTCATTTCAGCGGTTCTTTCATACACATCGTTGAGATCGGTTAAAATTTGTCCGGCCTCGAGTTCCGCCAAATATCTCACGTACACTTTATAAATTATTGCTCTTGCGGAGCTGCGAATAACAGATCTGTTCATTATGAACACAATGGGTCACCAGTATCACCACGATAAAGCAAATAAATAAATAATAAACACGAAAAACAGTCACCGATTACAAGAAATGACAGAATATGTACCTTACTCGACGAGGCAGAGCGAGTGTTGCCAATGATTAAATATTTTAGTTCCGTTTCAGGACTTTCTTGCCAAACTGTACCAATTACCCTAACACCAAAAAAATGGATAAAAAAAAATATTTACTAAAAATTACTCGAGAAGACGCCGTGTTGAAATGTTCTTGGAATTCCGTAATCCAATGACAACTGTCTAGTGACGTAAAAATCGACTAATACTGACTGACAGTGATTGCTAGCCGAAGTTGCTGTGAAACTAGACTAATGCAAAGAGATGGAGGAGTACACCACATCACTACGAGGGTGGTGCCGAGTGGGTTGGATTGTACATAATTATGTATTATTTTTTAATTTGTTTAATTTTCTAATTAAGTTTGCCTTCTATTATTTTTATTAATAAGGATGAAGTTGATAACATAATACTCTATCAATAAAATACCTTATTGAATACCAATTTTGGCGTCAGCTATTTTTATAACCTATTACTGAAGTAGATTGAAGCTGTATGAGTGACCGACAGTGCCTACAATTACTGTTGCTTCTTGGTCGAGATCTTCTGTTACCTAATTGTTGTTTCAACATTTTGTCGCTCTCTTTGGAAATAGTGTAAATAATGGTAAGTGTCATTTTGATAATTTTTAACCTTTTTTAACGTTATTAGTCATTTGTACACGCCCACTGTTTGCTATCTTAACTTTTTACACACTGGCAATTGTTTTAATCGTTTTTAATTAAAAGTTTCAAACTAGTAAAAAATCCCGGTGCATTCATTATTAATTAACTTTCCACAGTGTGTTGAGGTAGTTCATGATTAGCCACTTACAGTTTGATGACCCTATTTATTTGTATTCCAAAAGTGATATGAAAACTACTGTCGTACTATTAAAACATGGAAAAATCACCAACAATACTAGCTTAGACTGATGTGAAAACACTTAATTATTTGAGTCAGTCATAACACTGTTTAGCTAGCAAATCATTGCAGATTTTTATTTCTATGGTGTTTATTTATTAACAGAAACATGACTGTCTCCCAACCATTTTTGTTTTTATAAAGTTATTACTTGCAATAGCATAATATGTATATCTCTATGCAATAGCAAGGAAACCAAACCAAATATGGTGAATAGATATCAGTGAGTATGTATATTTTTTATTCAAACTCAAACTCTAAGCATTTATTTCAAATAAACCAATTACAGGCACTTTTGAACTGTCAAGGGGTCAGTCAGTCAGAAAGATGATTTAAATTTGGACTCCCAACTGAATGATTGCATATGGCTATCTGGAGAGAAAATTGAAAATGCAAGTGTACACTAGGAGCTTATAAACTGTATGCAAATTGAACAAATTATCATGAATGAATTTGCATGGAAAGTGAGCAAGTAATTTGAAACCAAAATGATTAATTTCTCTATACTTAATTGACTAAATGATGAAGATCATGTGCCCCTTGCCTTTTTCTTTAATTTGGCAACATAAGTAGAATGGTATTAGTGAGAAAATGAAATTGTTTTTTTTTTCTATGGTTGATGTCCTTAGCTGGCTAGACCACTTTTCCTATTTCTCAAACTTTATGTTTTTATTTGTAGTCTTACTTGTTTACAATTTATTCATTCCCAGCTGAATCCGCATGATAGTTTTTTTTTCTATGGTTTATACCATGGCTTGTTAAACTACTTTCCCTATTCCTCATAGTTTATTTTCTGATTTGTAGTCTGTTTTCATTCAGCAAAAAAAAAAAAAAACAATGTTCTTTTTTTTTTCTTTTTAATTATTAATTAAAGAAGAAAATATAAACAGAAACTTCACAAAATCGATATTGAAACACTTTTAAGCAATCTTAATACTAACATAATATCATTACTTATTTATGTTTAACACATAATTTATAAAACAAGTACCAAAAAAAATAGTACAAAATTGATGATGGTACGGGTCAGGCAGCCCGTCGCTGCTAATTACTAATTGAATGAAATCTAAACAGGATGCATTTTCAAAGAGAATCAAACAATTTTTTGGATTTATTTTTATAATTACTATTTGTATTTCCCATTGAATTTTATCCATACTTATAAATTACATACAAAAGTAAATATGTCGGTCTGCATGTCTGTTACTCGGTGGCTGAATGGATTTTGGTGTAATTTAGCACGGATAAACCATGACCTGACCATGACTTTTGACCCGATAGTATGTTCCCATGAGATAATTTCTCACCTCCATATGGGCAAACCTGCAGGAAAAAGATACTTTAAATATTTAAAAAATAACATTTTATTATTTTCTTAAAATTCCATTCTATTTAACTCTAATATAAATCTAAATAATATAATATAAATTAATATTTAAACTTTTGCTTTTTCTGGAAGCCCCAGGCTATCTATCTGTCAACTTTCATAATGTTTGGTTTTCAGTAGTTTGTATGTAAAAACTAAGGGACTAACCACACTTAGCCCTGTTCAGCTTTTGTATGGAATGCGTACGCATCCGTAAAGCTGAACAGATGCATCCGCATTCTATATATATAGAATCATTATTTTCTATGGACAAAAGCTGAACAGAGCTGAATAAGTGTGGTTAGTGCCTAAAGGTAACAGACAAACAACAAAGTTACTTTAGCACATATTTTATTAGTATTGATTTAGTATGGATTGGAACTACCATTCAACATTGCAAACACTTGCTAATTGGTACAGACAGCAGCAAATGTTGATGACGTTTTGGTATCATAAAATCAAATAAAATGTTCACAAATCAATGTAAATTATATTATATATCTACTTAAGTTTAGTATTTAAAGTTCATTTACCTGTGACAAACTCAAAATCCATACTTATACATACTAAATGCGAAAGTAATTGTGTCTGTCCATAGACAGACACAATTACTTATTGTGAAAAGGTAACACATATGTTACCTTTTCACAGCTTGATTTCCATGAAATTTGACACTCAGATAGACTATGACCTGGGTTAAGACAGGATATTACATATACTTTTTATCCCGGTAGTACGTTTTAGTGCGATAAAGTCGGTCATCCAGGCGGGCGAAATCACTGGCAAAAGTTAGTACTTTATATTATAATTCTGTGTAAAGTAGTTGCCATTTATAAAACTACTTATAAACAAGTTACTGAACATGTTTTTTATTTTATTTTTAGTGAGTACCTCCCTGTCAACAATTTTGTCTACCTTTTGCCAAGGTTACCACTTTTATTGTTATTACGTGTAATATGTTTTGTGGGATAATGTGGAATAAACCAAATAACGAAAAAATATGTAAATTTATGGCCATTGCGTATAGTGAAGTACCGTCCTACCCGCTTAAGTATCTAATGCACAACATTTTGCGTCAAACGAATTCTTCGAAAACAGTTTATGTACATTAAATTATTTCCGCCATCGAGATAGAAACCTGTTTTAAATTGTACTTAATCGTTTATTTTTCTAGACCTTAGGTAAACAACGCAAATAAATCAAATTGACATTAATAAAATACTAACGGACAATTAAACTGTAATCAGTTAATCGTAACATCAACAAATCGTCATTATTGCTGATAAACAACTATTGTCGTGCTCTATTTCGATCATCGTAATACATTATTTTATTCATTTCGGATGACGGTAATAATGGGTCATTATCGTAATGATTCATAAATCATAAATAAGGTATTTATTTTTTGTTTGACTGTCTCATATGTGTATGACACAGTACCGTACTAACCTACATCAAAATAATGATAACTAGGCATCTGATTAACATAGAATGATTAATTTTTGTGTCTTAATTAAGCCGACCACAACATATTTGGGAAAAGGCTAGGCAGATGATGATGAGTTAGTGTGCCTGTGCATACACACGAGCGGCACACGTCAACGGCAGAGGCAATTGCAGCCGACGACACCCGTCGACAACTTGCCGATCATGTATTTGAGTATGTTTTATAGTATAATGGCATCTCGCAGTTCAACCTATGAGGTTGTCGTCAGCTTAGCCGGGCTTGCCTGTGGATGCTTCAATAAATTAAGGCCTCCAACCAGGGCTTAAAAAACTTAAAAACTAAGCGACTACACGCTAAGGGCACCCCCTGTGGGGTACGGACTGCGGCTTAGGGCGTCGCGCGCTGGGAAAGGGCAACAAGGGACAGGCGGAATTTAGGGACGAATTTATAACTACAGGGTCAGCGGCGCGGGCTGGCTCGAGCAAGGGTCGAGGCGGACATGTATTTGAGTACGGTGCTCGAGCCTCAAATACATGAGCGGCATGTTGTCGACGGCTGCATTTGCTTCTGCCGTTGACGCGTGATGCTCGTTTGTATGAGCACTTATGTAGGTAATGCCCATCGACTAAGTACCTACTTTCATCATCATCTGCCTAGCCTTTTCCCAACTACGTTGGGGTCGGCTTCCAGTCTAACCGGATGCAGCTGAATACCAGTATTTTACATGGAGCGACTGCCTATCTGACCTTCACAACCCAGTTACTGGGTAATACGATACCCCTTGGTAAGACTGGTTGTCAGACTTTCGGGCTACTGACGACCAGTAACGACTGTCAAAAATCCACGAATGACAGCCGGGCAGCCAACGGCTTAACGTGCTTTCCGAGGCACGGAGGGGTCTTGATATGTGAAGATGGTCACCCATTCACGGACCAAACGCGGTAAGCGTAGCTTAACCTGATCGATCGACTCATGCGGCGGTTATTACTTAGCCACAAGCCCCTCAGACTAAGTACCTACCTTCTATCTAATTATTAGCTTCTGTTTAGTTAATAATGTTACAACTATACCGACTTACATCTCTCCACTAACACGGGGGCATTGTTTGTAATTAAAACGGAGGACGTCGTCGTCGTAAATGGTAAATATCTATAGGACGTAATTTATCTACTTAATTTTAACTTTTGCGTACTTACCAAGATATATTATTATCTCACGAAACGGCGTGCGCTTTACTTGTGGTAACCAAGTATACAAACACCCTGTAAATGTGTGCGTGAAGACGAGTAGCGTCAGCACATAACTCGCACACACAAACACACACTTCCGACTTCGCCATTGTCTCGGACGGTACCGACACGGTAACGGTACCGAGAGCTCTTGCGCTTACACACACATTCATATATGTGAAGCGTGCTTGTACACTTGGTTACCACAAGTAAAGCGCGTGTCGCTGCGTGAGATGAACATACTGGGTGAGCATACCTGTATGTAATAAAATAACTTAGTCATCTACTGTACGCTATCGAACTTTTCCGAACTTAGCTAATATGGACATAGCTCTGTAAGTTTGTCTATTAAAATTAATAAAGTCTGAAGCCAAATAACTTATTGCAATATGTATTTATCACAAATAATGTCTAACTTACATAGCGTAAAAAATTGAACACAGCACCTAAGTAGTTAATTTTTTCCTTTAATATCGACAGATTACCCTGGTCTTAACCACAGTATAATCAATACTGTTCCTTAACCGATAAGGGACTTAGGTATTATGATTATGACACTGTTGAATCACACTATCCAATTACTCTACCAACTATCCAATTAATGTACTACAACAATCGGCAACAGAAATACACCATCTGTGAAAATTTCAATTGTCTAGCTATCACGGTTCGTGAGATACAGCCTGTTGACAGACAGACAGATAGATAGACCGACGGACGGTGGAATCTTAGTAATAGGGTTCCGTAGCCAAATGGCAAAAAACGGAACCCTTATTTATTCGTCAGGTCTGTCTGTCTGTCTGTCTGTCTGTCCGTCCGTCCGTCCGTCCGTCCGTCCGTCCGTATTGCACAGCCACATTTTTCCGAAACTATAAGAACTATACTTTTGAAACTTGGTAATTAAATGTATTCTGTGAACCGCATTAAGATTATCACACAAAAATAGAAAAAAAAAAACAATAAATTTTGGGGGCCCATACTTAGAACTGAAACTCAAAAAATTTTTTTCATCAAACCCATTCGTGTGTGGTGTCTATGGATAGGTCTTCAAAAATGATATTGAGGTTTCTAATATCATTCTTTCTAAACTGAATAGTTTGCGCGAGAGAAACTTCCTAAGTGGTAAAATGTGTGTGTCCCCCTGTAACTTCTAAAATAAGAGAATGATAAAACTAAAAAAAATATATGATGTACATTACCATGCAAACCTTCCACCGAAAATTGGTTTGAACGAGATCTAGTAAATAGTTTTTTTTCAATACGTCATAAATCGTAAACCGCAATTTGCTGTTACGGAACCCTTCATGGGCGAGTCCGACTCGCACTTGGCCGTTTTTTAACCTTTGGGTACGGAACCCTAAAAACGTGGTTAAAACAGGGGGTTATTTTGTTTTTTCTATTTTCTAGGTTTAACATCAGCACGTCTTCCAGGGCAAATAACAAAATTTAAACGTCAAAAAAGTACCTGTAATTAAGTACCTACACATTACCTAATCATTATTCATTACCTACTAAACTTTGAACAACGTTTATAAATAACTTTTAAGTAGATGCTTTGTCTTTAATAGTAGTACATTAACCACGGGCGGTACTTTAACCTATGTTTACAATCCGTACACCTTTGTTTACGTATTGCCCGGGCAACCAATCTGCATAGTCTTCACCTATTTTAATGTGTTTAGTTTACCTAGGCTTTGTGTAACTTTAGTCCGGTACCTAGGCTATTAAACGGGTCTCCCTTGTTTCATCAAAAAAAAAAATTGACAAATGAACACTTCCCAAACAATTTTCCGCATAATTTCATTTACCAAATTATTACTTGGCAAATAAACTCTTCACAAATAATTGTAACGCAAACCTAATGTTTGGCAAGTGAACGTTTAATCAATAACTTGCTTACCAACTAGTACTTTTACCAATTTTAATGTAGTCAAATATTTCAGTTGGTATAACTTATTTTACGCAAAATAAAATAAGCCAAATATTTAGTATCGTCAGTTTTCAATTTACCATTTCTATTAAGTCATTGCATTGCTTAGTCAATGATAAAATATGTGCATCTTTATGTTAGTTGCAGAAAATATACAAATTAAATTACAATGTGTTTTGTTGGTTTGGTTTTACATAAAAAAATATATTTCTGGCACGTTGTGTGGTCACAGTTCTAACCTAACTGTTTCGATTTAAAAAGTATATAAGCTTGTTACGTTGCAAATCTCACTAAACTCTTAAGAAAATTATAAACTATACGTATGGCAATTAAGTAATATTATATAATATTAAAATGGATTCTAACCTAACCTACAGTTCTGGTAGCGGTTCGTTTTTCGTTCGTCGTTCGTAACCATACATTTGACTTGTTTCAAGCACATAAACTGACAAAGAAGTACGTAAATGACATCACATAAAAGTGCATTTTTTAATTATAACATTCCCAAAAAAATCTAATTTTTGTCTTTATATTTCTTTTCATACCAAATCATTTGAGTAAATGTTTATTGTATAAAGATTGTTTGCTGTAATAAATCATTTGATTAAAGACCAAATGCCTTACATTCTTGGTAATATTGTGCCGAGTAAAAATTTGGCTAAATGAAAATGTGCGTACTAAAATCATTCCAAATATTGCATTGGTATAAAAAAGGTTGCTAAAATTTGTTTGGATACATCGATCACTAATAAAGAACTTGGATAATGAAATTTTGTCAATTTTTTTTTTTTTTTTGCAAAATGGCGGGTTCCCCTTTTAAACTCCATGTTTGACATTTGACCAGACATTGTCATTGCTTATGTCGGGTTACGATAATAATGCTACCTTTATTATTTATCTACGAAACGACCATACCTGCCTGCCATACAGCTTACTTAATGAATTGTAGCAGGTAAATACATGTACGTATCTAAGGCTATGATTTCATATAATTAGAAGTGGGATACCGGTTTTGACTGTAACTCCTTTGAGCTTGACACGAGTTTATATAACCTGTAATAGCAGTTGCACAATGCTATGGAAAACTTCCACAACTATTCTAGTTGTTTATAGGGCATCTATCGATATACACAAAACGCACACATTTTTAATTGTAATAAATACATCGAAATGAAATTGCACGGCTGGTTGCATCTGAAAAATGACAGAGACTGAAAAGGCAAGAGTACTAAATTATATTTTAAAACCGACCCGGGTTCGCACTATCTGGGTTCTGTGAACACCAAACAAAAGTACCTCAGGTAACTTGCTCACCACACAAAACAGAAATCATGCGAATTTATCGAATTATATGTATTAATAAGTTTTGCCCGCTGCTTCGGTCGGCAATTGTCCCACGGGAACGTACTTCCAGGATAAGATCTATCCTATGTCCTAACCCAGGTCATGGTCTATCCGTGTGCCAAAGGACAATGCTCATTGATGTATGGAATCCCGTACCATTCCGCATCAAAGTTTGTTTTTTTATAGAGTACTCTGAGCATATTAACTCCTACAAAAGTTATTTTTGTAAATAAAACCCGGGTTTCGGAGATTTTCAAAAAAATCGGAATAACCTGAAAACTAGGTACTTTATTTTGTTTGACATGTAATACACGAACGGCCATTATTGCTCGAAAAAAAATGATAATCGTTTAAATAAAAATTCTGTTCTAGATATTTTTAATTAATATAGAATCGGCAAAGTATAATTGTTTTACATGTTTTTTTAAAGACGTGATCATGACACTTTCAAAATTCGAGGTTATATTAATCACGTCATTTGAAACGGAACGTCATTTAAACGGAATGCAACAATAGTAAAACGTTAAGAAAAGGACAGAAGATAAATATAAGTTTAGTCCTGTCAAATTAGTCAGCGCCTGACGTAAATTGACGTATTTTTAGTAGCCATGTTTTTAATCACGTCTTATTTGTCTATGGAGTATCTTAGTTTGACAGGACTAAACTTATATTTATATTCCGTCCTTTTCTTAATGAAATAGAAAGAAAAGATGCACTGAACTTGAATTTAGTTTAGTTTGTGAACGAGGAAATCTGCGCCAATATCACTTTTTTAAAAAATATGAAAATAATTACTATAATATTTTGATCTTGGTGCACGAGACTTTTTGGTACGACTTTTGGTCATTGTCCTTTCCTCTAAATCCGTTCAGTCGTTATAAGGTATCAGACGGACGGACAGAGTTGCTTACGCATTATAATATTAATGAATATAGTATGGATGGATTAAATACGTCTATTAAACGCACGAATGAGTTCTTTCTTTCTATATCGAATGCAAGTTGGCCACGAAAAATATAATATTTTACATTCCTAAAAAAATAATTACATTTTAAGTACTTCCTGGAGTACCACCAATCCTCGACTGTTCGACTTCCCCAAACGATAACCTCACCTGCACGCAATGCGGTCTACTGCAGATGCAGACCGACAAGGCTCTTGCTAAGTAGTTTAGCGACCTAGTGAATAAGTGACGTCTGATAGACCTTCGGGTAGCTTATGAAACTTGCCAGTCTCAATATCCGAGGCCGTTGACCGAGCGTCTGTGAGAAAGGTCTGTAAGTTTTGCTGACTCCCCCTAAGTACCCATTTCAATCTCTTACCCTGAAGATACCTATATTAGAGCTCTTTCATTTAATGAATACAAACCTATTGCTCTTTAATTATTAATCTAAATGTTGAGGTTCTCTGAAATCTGCGATTGCTTCGGAATGTGCCGTGCCCACAATTTAATTGGATGTATCGTACCATAACCTATCACAATTATAAAAATAACTAGAATACCAAGCGAGTTAGACCTAAGTAGTTACCTAATCGTACCAATGTTGCCAATGTCGAATGTTTAAATCGGGCCAAGTCCACAAATTAATCATCAATGCGGACTGTGCCGCACGTAAAGAATGCTTCCCATATTCGTAAAAACGCTCACATTGGTAAGCTTTTTGCGTGGTCGAATGTTCGCTGTAATTGTACATGCAAAAAGTATTGTGTAAGTAATATAAACTGCAATACTATCATGCATACACACGTATTTCGAAAGCATAGTTAAATACTACAGTTTATATTTTATAATCTATTATATCGATTTCGAACTACCATGTAATTCTAACTATGTCATTGGTTTTTTATATAATCGAAGCATTATTATGAAATACTAAATTATGCTCATCCGTGAGTAGGTAGAATAAACCGTCAAAATGTAGGTCTAATTTTGCTAACACGAATTTATGTTAATCCGAAAGTAACTGTTAGCATTGGACTTCGATCTTAGCTGTGACTTGATTTTTATGATTACAAAGTCTTGCAAAATGAGTAAAATGAGGAAAAAAATACTATATAGTACGTATTGTATTTTTTTTTCGATTATGGTTTGTGCTATATTCATGCAAGTCATGGTATTTCCTTAGCTGGCTTTGACCTGGTTTCTTGTGAGTTACAAACTAGTGAGCATAAAGCACTAAAAATCATACAGAGGTTACACTGATCAAAAACAATATTGCACAACTACGAGTATGTACAGACGCCAGCACATCAAGCTACTACAATCTGTCAAATTTATTTAATAAATTTTCAACGTTATCGCTAAAGCGTTAAGGTTCAAGGTTGATTGAGAAAATTTGACAGTTTCGGGTAGCCTGACCTGCTGGCTTCTGTACATAACACAGTTTCCTAAATAACAATAAAAGGAAATCGATAATCGATTTAGTTTTATTTATTTGATTTTTTTTACGGCTTTTCTATTTGTGATAATGTCATAAAATATTTAACAGCATATTGTGCTGTAAATCTTTTTCGTCGAATAAAAATACCTTTTTAAAAATGAAAAATTTCTTAAAAGACTGGAATGGACTTGGAATCAACGGTTTAACAAAATGTTAGATATTAATATTTCTTAGTATTTTCGATTCTAATAAATGCCCAATAACTAGACAATATGAAACAAACTTGGAGATTTACCAATCATTCCTTTCGAGTTTTCGAGTGGCA
This sequence comes from Apamea monoglypha, assembly GCA_911387795.2. Classification (NCBI taxonomy): domain Eukaryota; kingdom Metazoa; phylum Arthropoda; class Insecta; order Lepidoptera; family Noctuidae; genus Apamea; species Apamea monoglypha. The sequence goes on from OU426918.1 coordinate 13,173,834, forward strand.
GATAAAAAATAAAAACTGCTAGATAATTTCATAAGTTAAGAAATTAGGTTAGTTGTGTAAACGAGTTCAGTAGGAACTACTGAGATTAGTTGGCATTTAACTTTGTAATCTCGTCAGGACATATACCCGAGTGACGTGCAACCAATGATAATAATAAGTGACGCAATTAGCATAACAACCTTTTGCTAGAGACTTTTTTATAGAATGCCAAATACTTTTCTTCTTTTAGGGCTGATTTTTCAATTGACAGATAATTTTTATTCGTCGAATAAAATTGACGTCTGACAGCTTTTGTATAGAAGAACTGTCAAAAATTTAAAATTATTCCTCGGATAAAATTATCTGACGTTGAAAAAATCAGCCCACTATAAATACAAATTAAAACATAATTAGAGCCCATTGACGATTCAAAAGATGTTTTTCTTAAAATTTCCCGCGCACCTTTCCATTTGTTTTATTTTTAAGTCGTATTTTGTTGTTGTTTTTCAGATATCACTTTATTAGCGGAAATTCGGCTGAGTCCAGACCACCGTCTCTCTGTGATAAAACCAGTTTATGTGGTAAGTACATTCAACATCTTACGTGGGGTTTTTTTTTATATGAACCTGGAGTCTTAGAAAACAGTTAAGCGAACATAGCTGTGCATTAGTAAATTATTCCGGGTTCAACATTATTTTAGGGATCTTTAAAAACCAGAAGAGACCTAGGTAACGCACTAAATATAGCCTAGGGGTGAGATAAACGAGAGACCCACGCAAAAATAGCAACAGCAAAACAAGTCCCGGAAAAAACCCCGGAAAACCTTGACTGATCAGCAAGCATGGTATCTCAGCCGGTACGCAGCCTATTCTCGATGAACATATTATTTTATTTTATTTCTGAGCCCGGTATAAAAAGCCTATAGAGTAAATTGACAGAATTTACGTAAAACTACCATTATGATCCAAAAAAAAACCGTCAAGTGTAAGTCATTCTTGCCCAATTAGTGTTCCGTATCCTAGTCTAAACAGACTATAATATTAAATAGACAAAATATTTTGTTTTGTTACGCTTTCACGCTTAAAAATTTGGCACACATACGACACTTTTTATCCCGATATCGGTACTTATGCAGGTGAAACTGCGGGGCGCAGCTAGCACATAAAAAGCAAAGTTCCTAGAGCATTTTTTAATAAAAATATTATGTTTCATAAAGACTGTTACTATGCTTAATTCGGCACAATGTATACCTTAATCCACAAGTTTTCCAGAATTCCGAGCTACATTTCAGTATTTTTGCCAGGGTTCGGAAAAATCCGATATTTGATATATATCGGATATTTTATAGTGTATAAAAAAGATTCTTAGAATTTATAGCTCTAACTCAAAAAGTTAAACTACTAATACTATAAATTCTAAGAATCTTACGTGGTAATAATTTGCAGAGTACAATATGAACAGGCCACGAAAAACATTAATGTGTTTTTTAAAAGCATTTGAAGGGTATGCGAGTGGGGATTCCCACAAAAACAGAAATTATGAAATACAGGGGAATACTTTAAACTAACGTAACCTACCATAAACCTTTTGTTATGGATATAAGGTTTGAATTTCAATAAAAAGCTAATCGTATTTGGTGAATCCCCGAAACTTATGATTAGATTGCCACTTCGGGAAAGGTAATCCAAATTGTAGAGTTTTGTCAAATGTTGCTAGGGTAAACTTTGAATCTGTTAAGTTTGTAGTTTTGGTATGAGTATATCAGCGAACCCTGATTTTTACACTTTCAGTTGGTAATTTGTAGTTTAAAAAAAAATCATTGCAGAGTTACACGCCCCGGAATTATTATGGAAACAAACAATAAAATTTTTATTGTTTGTAAGCGTTATTTTGGTTTAATAGGTTTTTCTTGATCACGTTTTAATACAATGCCATGCATGAAAAACTTATTATTCCTTTGTGTATAAAATTACCTACCTGCTGATATTATTTTATTATTATAGTATTTATAGTAAAAATCTTTTGAAAGAACCTTGACTTTCCTTTTTAGGGTTTCGTACACAACGGGTTAAAACGGGACTCTTATTACTAAGCCTCCGCTGCCCGTTCGTCCATCCGTCCGTCTGTCGTCTGTCAGCGGAGTGTATTTTATGAACAGTAATAGGTAGACAGTTGAAATTTTTAGTGTGTATTTCTATTGCCGCTATAATAACAAAAAATAAAATAAAGTTAAAATTAAAGGGCGTCTCCATACGAGAAACGTATTTTTGCTGAGAGCTTGACATCGTTCATCTTTTCGAAATTTCATGGTAAACATTTACAAAATAACACCTAACATAACATCACACCCGGATAACGTACCTAAACTGGTTGGTACCGGTTGGTGAATTTCCCTAGATCAAGGTAAACAGGCCCTAAGTAAAAATAAATAAATTATTTTTGGGTTTATTTGTAACTTGACAGCCGGTAAGTTGACATTCAAAACCTTACAATGTTTTTTTTTTTAATTTACTTCTACATACAAAGCCAAGCGAAGGCCTTTCCGCATATTGAGCAGGTCCGATACCAATATTGGCGACATCCAAATAGGAAGGTACATCCTCGGAAGTTTTATAAAAAAATATTATGTTAGTATAGGTTTAAGGTAACCTTAATACATCAAAATGCGAAAAAAGTTCGAATCGGCTCAGTTGGATCGGGACCATAGTCAATATTCGGAAGAGTGTAGGAGTGTAGGATCGGGACCGACCGAACCAAATCGTAACTTCGTAGCAGGAAACGGCCGAAAATTCGGCCGATACCACTTCGGAGTAGACCCCCAGGTATTGTTACGTCCGGAACTAAATTAAGTCCGTAATTCGTAGTTTACTACAACATGACAAGAGGTCGAGGGTCAGATATAATTGGTGCTTAAACACAATGACGTCTGTGTGACGCGACATTGTGACGCAGATAGTTTGTAAAGACGATGGCGCGATGGTCGGCCGCGGCAGCGGGAGCGCGTGTCAGTCAGTGTCCGCCGCGCCGGTGGACGCCAACACCTGCGCGTGCACATACATCAACAACGCGAAAGTCGACCTGCTTGCTTTTTATTATTTGTATTCACACGGTGTACATAACAGACACGCTCCTATAGAAAGGACAGTATCGTCCTTTCGTTGTTCCAAGCCCGTTTTACTGAACATCCGTACACGTAAGTGCTATCAATAATTTGTAATTTATTAATTAGTCCGACAAAAAAATATACTTGAAAAAAAAATACGAAGACAGCAAGTTTGTATTATAAGCTCTTGCCCAGGAATGTAATAATGATATAGGTACCACTCTTTTCTCGTTATTTTCCTTTAAATAACACACGTTATTGATGACTTAATCTTTCTTGTTTTCTAAACTGAACAATGCAGTAGATATCGCTGAAATGCAATTGTGAAAATATTATCGCGAAACTTGTTTGTAAATTGTTCAAGTTTTTCCTTAACTGCTAAAAACTCCATCAAAAATTAAGAACTAAAATGCAAGTATTATGACTGAATTTAAATACTTATTCATTTATACTTTATAGAAAATACATAACTAAAAATACAATGAACATACAATATACGGCCTTATCGCATTCTGCGATCTCTTCCGATTTCTTTCTTTGTTTTAAATTATTTTTGTTTACCGGCTAATAAATATCTCATTGCTACCTTAGCATTTGGCAACCAGTTTCGCGTAACAATCTTTTGTTTCAGGTAAAATCTCAGACTTGATACAAGATGATGCAATTAATATTAGCTTCCTTGTTTGATGCAAGTGGAGTAATGCATGTATTTGTGTTACACATCTGAGTACTGGCCATATTGTTGTAACTTTAACTGCAGCAATACTATGTACATAGTAGTGCTCAAGTAATCAGTCTTCTCAATTAAAATGGTTTGTGCAAAAAGGCGAACAAAGTGTGTTACTCGGTCATACCGGTAAATTACAACATTTGATGTAGTAAGTGACCTTTCGTGTAACCAGAAAGCAAATCAATTCGAAATTCTCCAAAATAGTCATTATAGAACCAATTTTTATACCAAAACCTATGTTTAATTAGCTCAATTGTACCCCAAAGTGTTAAATGGGGCTGTTATTGTTCCATCATAGGTTACATAAGCGACTGAGAAAGATTTCACGAGGTTCCTATCTAATTGATCATCGCTGCATATCGATGAATTTACGCAACGCTGCGTTCGCGCCGTGTCGCTGTCGTCTGCGAGGTTCCACATCGCTTCATGGACGAGAATTGCGATACTAACACTGTTCGAATGTCATTATCTTCTGTAACGATAATGACTCATTCCCAATTTATTTGATTTTCCTATGTTTAATCATGTTAATTGATTTTTGTTGTCACATCACCTTATTTTGATGTTAAGATTAAGTTTTTATTTCTTTATGACAATGATTTTATTTGGCCTACTTACCTTGACGTATATTCCTAGAAGAATTTAAACTAAATAGAATATTTAAAGGAAAATGAGCAAATCTGCCCTGAAGCCCAATAGCTTTAAGACACATACCGATGGAAAGATCTCACCAAGGAGAGTATTTTTTGACGATTTCTCTCGATTGTTAGTACGTAAGGAGCTGCAGAGCTCTAAATGTGAGTAATTAAGTATTATTGTAATTCTGATATTTCGTCAATTAATTAACTTTAATAAATTCTGTATCTTGCAAACATCATCTTTTAAACCTATAAATGGACATTTTAAAACATTGACCTCCTAGATGCCGTTTTAAGAATGACATTTTTAAGAGTTGGTTGGCCGGACAGAACGTTAATCCTGCTGCATCGCCTGCATCCCCCAATAGCGTTAAGATATATGCGATTGGAAAGAGCTTTCAAGTAGAACCTTTGCTACTAACACGACTTTTGCCAACTGTACGGAGTAAATGACCTAAAAAGGTGACAACTTTGGTACCGAAATTAAGGAATTCTTAGTGCCCAATAGCCATAAGGTATACACCATTGAAAAGAGCTCTAGAAGGAAACTGCTACTTACACGACATTTGTTGCCAAGAAGGGCGCCAAGAATATTCCTAAACTTCGATGCCCAAGTAGTCATATATTTAGGTCATTAACTCCGAACTGACTAACAATAGTATTGGCAAGTCGTGTTAGTAACAAAGGCTCTTCTTGAAAATCTTTTCGTTGATGTATATCTTATGTCTATTGGGCGCCAAGAATTCCTTAAGGTATTGGCTGCCACCGCGGTCACCAGTAACCGCCAACAATAGATTTTCTACAAGCAAAGGTTCTTTCTACTTGAAATGGTCTCTCTATTGGTATTATCTTATGGCTATTGGGCTTCAAGGCAGAAACCCATAGTACGGTGCCCATTCTCCTTTGAATTTGACATTACACATGAGGAAATCTGTAGTATCTCAATGTAAACAAATTAACATCGAATATTCTAGTTGCTTGCTGATCTTGCGAAGTTCAGAAAGAGTTCAAGGAACAGCCAAGTACCATAAATAACTTAATGATACTGGTGCAGTGCTGACATTTAAGTATGTTAAGTTAAACCAATGTAAAAAAACATTAATAACCGTATGTATGAAAGAAACACACAGAACTGAGATTTTTTTTGTATTAAGAACTTGCGTTTACGTTCGGATTCTCTCGCGCCAAAAAACGACCTTTCTATTTGCAATTAATTGGTAACAAACAATTAATTGCAAATAGAAAGGTCGTTTTTTGGCGAGTACCCATCTACTTAAGTATTTTCAATGTTAATTAATTTTGACATTCCTGTAAATTAATTAATTTTGACATTTCTGTAATTCAATTAATTTTGACATTTCTGTAATTTAATCAATTTTGACATTCCTGTAATTTTATTAATTTTGACTTGCCTGTATTCTTATTTTGACATTTGTAATTTTTTTTTATTTTCTAACATAATTTTTAATGAATACATTCAATAACTATGAATTAAGCACATCCAATATTTGCATGCTGAATTTAGTAGGCGGAATATGAAGTACGAATTGTATTATGACATCTGTAACCATATTTCAAGCAAATAAACGATTCTTATTAATAAAAAAAATGTATGGACAAGGGCATTGATAAATTAATAGTAAAATCATGTACTTATTCAATAGTTAATAAATAACCCTACGCGAGTACTTAACCTACTTCAAATATAAAAGCCACATAGATCGAAACTAAAAATACCCGGTGAAGGTCATGGCTTACTTGATTTATACGAGTAGGTAATTATAATGATATTAATAAAAATGTGACATTTTGTCTTCCACAGTCAAGTTGTGTTATGTTCATATGCCTTCAAGATTAAGATTATTAATAAAGTGTAAACAGTGGTCTATAATTCTTGATAAGTGGTAAATATACGACCATACAATTTATTTACAACGGGTGAGAACGATCGCGTTTATAGGTAGCCATTTTCAAATCTGTAGGTTTATTCTGTAGAAATCTCACCGTGAAAACTTAGTTGAAGTGAGCTTGAACGGCTTGAAGTGAGTTTTCAAGTGTTTTCCATCTGAGATTTGGTGACAGCTCATTTTACCTAAGTTTTCCCAGTCAGATTTTTACAGAATTGACCGCTGGATTACCGCGTGATAGGTGCATAATGATTAACCGAAGCTAAAGAACTATCAAAATAATGATCATATAATAATGACCGTTTTTTTTTTTTCTTTTTAAGTAGAGCATCTCGGTATTTCTTTTTGTTTAGGATTTAAATGATGTCATTATTGCCTATTTGTCTCCAATAATGCATTTTTTTTAACAACATGAACTTTAAGTGTATTTGCATCAATTTAAGAACGTTTATTGGCTTAATGTAGGTACTTAGACCTTATTTCATCCAATAATTCTCATGTTTACTTAATTTTTTTCTGATTTTTGACGCTTGTCGTAAAACAATGTAATTTACACGTGTTTTTTTAGCCGTCAATGTCCCACTGCTGGTCAAAGGCCTCCCTAGTCTCTTTCCAACTCTCTCTGTCCAGAGCTGCCAAGGATCTTTATGAAAGGAGTCCAGCTCATCCCGCCATCTCCGTCTGGGCCTGCCGCGATGTAGTTTGCCGTTAAGCGGGACCCACTGGGTCGTATGTTTGGCCCATTGATCGTCTGACATGCGGCAGATGTGTCCAGCCCAAAAGTTTTTTTTTTTTTAAATTGGCAAACGAGATGGAACTTCTATTTTCATGGTCAGTAAAAATGCAAACGTTGCATTAAAATTTATCAATGCACCAAAAAATATTTTTAACATTGCCAAATGTTTAAAGTGCGTCTTAGTATGTGCGATGTGTCCATAAATAAATATAACGCAATGTTCAAAGCTGACGGGATGGTTGTCGAATAGTGGTGTGTGGTGCGTACGAGTCTGTGGCAGTGGGTCAGTGGTACCGCAGGGCGCGGGCGCGGACGTCTGGCGCAACACCCTTACGTAAAGCCTGCGGACTACGGACCGCGGCCCGGTGAAAGTTGTGACTGCTTCATAGAACACTCGAGACGAAAACGTTTACGGTCCCCGTACTGTGTGTAAAAGGGTTTTTCCTTGGACAAGGATAGGTAAATAATTAATTTGGTATTTGCTCTTAGCGATTAGTCATAGACTGGAAATTGAATGCTATCAGGTAAAAGATATTTCTGCATCTTTGAGAATGTTACTTACCTACCTAATTTTATTCAATAATGAACCTATAGCGACACGAAGCGTTGCCTATGGCGACCGCGACGTAAGGAATAAAATGAATGAGTCCATCTGTTCTTGGCACATCTAGGATGTCACATGAATACCAATACCTTAGTCGGAAACCGGAAAGCCGGGCGTCTTGTCCAACCATAGTGGCTAGAAACAGTTTTTTCCTTCTTTAAGTAGTTACCTATTTGCAGGTTTGTTATTCGGTAGATAAACTTTGAAAAACTAGTTCCAAACTTCGAAAAAATAATGCTCACGAATGTAGCAAGACAAAACAATAATTAAGCAAATTAGACATGAAATTATTATAATATTGTATCAAAGCATGTAAAATCAATAACTTAAAATTATGTAATCGTTATACTTGCAAATGGGTAATCGGGCTCAAGTGTAGGCGAGTGTAAGTGAATTTTGCCGTGAAGAGCAGGTCAAGGTCGGCTACAATAGGCGGTTGTGCAACAGCCGCCTGCAGCCCGCGCCGTGTCGTGTCATCTCGTTCGCTTCAGCCACTACCGGCTCGCACAAGCGTAGCCGCCACAAAGTCCGCATCAAGCAATTTATTTATTTCACGGTCATGATGTATAATGATCATCAACTAACCTTGCCACCTGTCCTACCCGATTATTAAGTATACAAGTACAAGATGCGAAGTAATTGACATCTTTTGCATCTAATTTCCCTTGATTGTTTGCTAAATTTCCTATTAAGGAAACTTAACCGACCAAGTTGACAAAACTGGCGCTTTGATTCATAGCGTTGGCGATTTTGTATCAACATGATCAAGAATTTCGATGCCGTAACAAAGGGTATCAATTCATGGAACGTGACAATAGTTCAAAAACATTATGAAGACGTGAGGTTTAGAAACAAACCTACGTGCCATTAAAGCTTCCGACCGGCCGTGAGCCTTTACTGACTCGCTGATTAAAATCATATTTAAAAGATTTTGAAATCGATAAATGGAAATGATAGTGCATGCACATGATGTTTAATGACTTAAAAATAAGGGGTCTCTTATTTAAGTATAATATTATTTTGAAAATTATTAGATCAGCTGTCAGGTGCGATTTGACCGACAACGACGTAAACAGGTCTTGTGATCGCTCCATTCGCCCCCCTTCTGCTTGGCTTAGTAGCGAATAGCAATGTATAATGTGATGCAACTGCGAAATAATCAGTCATTCCATATGTGAAATCTCCAGTTTGAATGGCTAGATTGTAAGGACTATGCCGCAATGTTTTACCTACCTGACTTTCGCCGTTCCGCTTCCATTACCAAATTTTAGGTAATATGAGTAAAAACCATTTCATGAAAATAAGGATGTTTTGTGTAAAAAACGTTGATAAAATGTTCAAAACCCCGCAAAATTGCGATTGCAAGCTTCCGATAAAAAAATTGTTATACAATTTTTAAGTTCGTATAAATACAGACGCCAGCACACCATGCTACTACAATCTCAATCAAAAAATTTCTTTAATAGATTTCAACTTTATCGCTGAACTATTAAGGTTCAAGGTTGATGGGAAAAATTTGACAGTTTCGGGTAGCTTAATCTGCTGGCGTCTGTATAATATCTAATACATGTATAGCAAGTACATGTCTGTGCAGGTTTTTCCAGTTTAATATAAAGCATTTAATATAAGTACATAATTCACTGCCACGTGTTACGCTCCAAAAAGCTTAAACGGTCAGCAGTAAGTAATGGTCCATTAGACAAGCACTAACACGTCAAGGTCCCTCATAAATGTCGTCGTGTAAACAAAGGCTTTATTATATCCATCTTTTAATATTGTCACTCGGTCATCATAAAATAATACAGGTTCCGTTAGTTCTTATTGTAAGTACTCTACCAAAAAACCAGTTAACAATAAGTAATAAAAAAAAGTAATTCCCTTTATTTCATCTGATGACCGCACGTGGTTGTGTGAACAAATATAACTTTTCCATTCATATGTGCATTCAAAGTTTATCTTGGACATCACATCACCGACATCCGTGAAGGAAAACATCGTGAGGAAACCGCCGATTCATTCTGTAAAAATCTCACCGTGTCAACTTAGAAGAACAATAGTGTCAATCCCTAGAATCAGTATCAGGTGAAATGAAAGCTCACTTCAGCAAATTTTTTACAGAATAAACGGGCTGGACTTATAATTAGTACAATGTGAAATCGCCTAATCGCCTCGAGCAAGCGTGGTGATCATTTGATCAATGCCCATGCCTGCACTGGGACAATATAGGCTGTTTCATTCTGTAAGCTGTACAAACAGCCAAAGCTATGGAAGTGCGGAGTTTCCTAACACAGGCGTCATCATGCTTAAAAGAAGGCTCCAATCATAAACTAATGTAAACTAGTTGGTACAGAAATAAATATTTTGTATTTGTATTGCATAAATTAGGAGTAAAGTTAAACAAGTTTTAACCTATTAACCACAGGTACCTCCATTTTCGATGTGTATTCAGTTAGGCATTACCTAACACAACGTTTATTAATAAGGGGGAAGTTTTAACTGTTTTTAAGCGTTGACATTTTCAGTTAAACAAATTAAATTCGTAACAGCCTTTTTATATTATTCTTTTTACTATATTTTTCATAACTGACAGTTGTCTTATCTTCTTGGTATTCCCAAACACAGGATTTAATTAATTATCTTATTTAACTGGTAACCTCAACTATTTTTCCCCGATGAATAGTCACCTATAAACTTAAGTCAGACATCACTTGAAGTAGAATCATATAGAAACGAATAATTACAATTTTAGCGGTAAACAAAGATACTACTGTGGTTAAATAATTCAATTAGGTAAAAATGCCAATGAAGAGTCTCAACTATAACCTGCGAAAATAACGGCTATATATCTGTTATTGTGTTTAGTTAATTGAAATAGTTGATGACATAAATTGCCTAAAAACTTATCTAATATTAATAGTCAGTATAGACCTCGCACTATTACCGATTTTGGGCAAGGTCGCATGGCTCTGTTTTTTTATTAAGTTGGCAATGGTATAATGACAAGACAATGAGTTTACGTAACTTTGGTTTTTACTTAAATAGGACTGTTTTACTACTAAAAGATCATTCAAATATGTAACTCATTCTTTCTAGAAAATGCAACTTCAACCACATGGCACGCGGTGTTGCAAAAATTGAAGAATTGCGCTTACTTCGCGGGTTCACTAATGACAAAAACTCAATTTAAATTCTTTGTTGACAGCGTAGTCTCTTCGTAGCAACCTGAAGGCCAATTCTCGTAATTTAAAACGTTAAAAATCTAGTCGCAGTCTCATCTCGGCGACAAAGAAACGTCAAAAGCTTGTCAAAATGTAGGGAAATTCGAGGTATTTTTGATAGATTGAGACTGAGATCAGACTGTGAACGTTCTTAAAATTACGAGAATTGCCCCTCAGTTATAAAGATATATTATTTATATTCTGCTCATATGTTTCTAAATAACGAAAACTATTTAGTTACCTAGATCGCATTTGTATCTTTACGTTTTTTTATTCCATTTTTATTTTCTGTTAAAATTTTACTGTTCGGCGCCTTAGCTTTATTTAAGTCTGTTATATAGTTTATCTCAAATAAATAAATCTCTAGATATTGTTATGTTAATATTTTTTTCTTTTGTTGCAGATTTAATTAGTCGTTAGAGAAACCTTCCCAAAGATGGCAACCTTATATAATTGGTACAGAGACCTATTGGACAATAGGAGTGGTAAGTGTTTTTTTTTCTTCAATTAATAATTAGTTAGGTACGGTAGGTGATAAATTCGTTTTTTTTTAACAAGTTATTAAGTACCTATACCCCATAAGCAAAATAACATAACGTAACATTGATTATATCTTTGTTCTTTTCACTGTAGCTTCAAGAAAGTTTAACGTATTGACATGAAAATATTAGTAAATCTTAACATCGAATGTAAAAAAAGATTGTTTTACACAAAACAAAATAAGTAGTAGTGATTGGCCTACTATGGGTTTTCCTATGAACCGACTGGCCATAGGGACTAAACTATTGGGTATATTTGATTTTTTCAATTAAGACTGGGTACATCATTAGATAGTTAAGTATTCGAGGTTTAAATTATTGTGGTGTCGTCGTCTCCACATGTATAATGAACAATTTGGTATACGATCAACAATATTCATAGGATGATAACCTTTAACCTTTCGACAATTTTGTATGTAAGTAGTTTACAGACAAATGTTATTTTAGAATAACATTTTATGTTGAAAGTATCACGGTTTTTCAAGTTGAAACACTTTATAATGTGAGATTATTTTATGTTTATGTTATGTTTATTGAAGAGTTTCAACAAATCCCGTCCCAAGTGTGAAGACAACGCGCGCCGATAGTGTTTAGTCGGGTCTACGAGTTTGCTCAATACATTACATAAGAACTGTGGAACGATTCACACTCAGGCGCAACCCCACTCTGCCTGTATCGTTGCGCTTGCGCCTTCTCCGGCAGAAGTTATGTCAACTGCGCTAGCGGCCTCGAAACCTATCAGTCTCGGTTACTGAGCTATATACATAAAATCTGGGAAATACACACAAACTGATTGTATGAGTTATTTATCTTCTTGCACCCATTGTACGTCAACTGAGTAAAATAGCCAAAGTATCAGTATTCTTGGTGTGTTGTCTAACAATTTTGTGTAAGTTCTTGTCCAGCTGTGGTCTGCCATTGCAGACCGACAGAAAATTGAATAAGCTGATTTCTTTGATAGAATTTGCAACGTCACGTAATGACTGACTTTTCCAAATTATAAGCGCTACGTCAAACAATTAATTTATGTTATTTAGTTTGTCCAGGTTTTGAAATATTTATAAAAATAGTAGGCCTGCTATATTAATTTATAAACTTTGTAATATGGAAGAGATTGTAACTATAACAACATTGTATCAGGTTTAAAGGTTTCAGCCATTTATATCGTATCTTGCTGCAATTTACATACCTACTTACCTAAAGGCAAGTAGGAATGTATGTTTTTTGTTAGCCTACGCCGTGTCCCACTGCTGTCTTGTGCAAAAAACCACTTGCAAAAAAATATTGACCTAAAAAAGGGAAAACGAAAAGGAAAAGAAAACTATACCTGACTAATGGATTTAAAAATACGTATAAGTAATACAGGGTGGCAGCGACATCGATGCAAACTTTTCCCATGAATTCAGCATATGATTCTAAACATAAAAAATCTGCTGTTTCATAGAAAAGTGCAAATACCTCAAGGTCAAAATGCTCTGAAGAGCTCATTTATAAAAAAAAATAACCGACGAAAAAAATCAACGCAGAGGGGTTCAGACTTGCATGTCGCGGCCACCCTGTAGAATGACTAATATCGAAGTGTAGATAATTATGAATTATCGACTGATTTGAGTGTCTTTCATAATCCCAAATTATGACTAATCTAATCAGACAAAAAGTTATTGACACTGCAATACTGTCACGTCAGCAGCATTTTTTTAGGACTATCTGTATAATAAACATTCGAAATAAAAGTTTTTTATACATATTTCGATACAGAATGCCGTTGCTAAAAGAGGGCAGCATGAAAAAATATAAATATTAAATTTACAAGGAAAATTTTACTGTGGTCTTGTAATATTTATATGTCTTATAAACAAAGCACACGTTTTCTTGAGCAAATGTATGTCTGTTATATTACTTTATTGACACTCTATTTTGCATGCATGATTTATTAGTTAGCTTACTTACGGTTAAGCACAGAATTAACATTGGATGGATGAAATGGCGGCAGGTCACGGGAACAATCTGCGACTCCCGCATTCCCCTTAAACTTAAGGGGAAGATATATAAAACCATGATTAGACCTGCTGTCTTGTATGGATCAGAATGTTGGGCCACAAAAGGATGAATGAAAGGCAATTGCACGCAGCTGAGATGAGAATGCTAAGAGGGATGTGTGGTGTTACACGGAAGTCTGAAAGTAGCACCGGTAACTGAAAAGTTGTGTGGAAATCGGTTGTCATGGTATAGGCATGTGTTACGGAGAAATGAGGAAAATGTCGTGAGGAGAGTTTTGAGTATGAATGTATCGACTCAAAACTCTCCTCACGACACAAACTCAAGTAGGGGAAGACCAAAGAAACGATGGATGGAATGTGTGAATGATAATATGGTTAGAAAGGGGGTGACTACCGAGGTGACGACTAATAGAGAAGTATGGAAGAAAAAGACATGTTGCGCCGACCCCAAATAAATTGGGATAAGGGCAGGAGAATGATGATGATTTATTAGCTCTACTGGGAATAAATGCTCTACAATTTTCTTACTAACGGTATTTTCCAGCAGCTCGTACTTATTTTTAAACATTTTACTCAAGATACTCGCTATACCTTATTCCTTTCTTACTAAATGTACGAACTTGTGAATAGCAAGCTATAATAAGATCAAGAATTCTTTCGGTGTAATTACCTCTCGTGCATCACACACAATCGCGTGCTTTAATTGAAAGACAAAGAAACAACTAGATATTGCATTTAATAAAACCTGTAGAACAGTTGTAGTTACCTGCTTTACCATATTATGAGTCCAGTCTCACCGATGTTAATCTTGACTTCTGGCTTACTTTTATATTTTAATCAGTTTGTTCGTTTTTATCAACTTCTAGATCCTCGCGTAAAGGACTGGCCGATGATGTCATCGCTATGGCCCACAATGGCCGCGTGTGTCTGCTACGCGTACTGCTCGCGGGTGCTTGGCCCTCGATTTATGGCGAATCGCAAGCCCTTCGAACTACGCAGCGTGCTAGTCATCTATAACCTTGCACAAACACTATTCAGTGCCTGGATATTCTATGAGGTAAGGGTCTTTGCCACTGGAGGGTAAATAGCCTCGTACTGGGGTAGACACGCACACAGGCCACTGAACTTACAAACCACTTGATATTAGTAACTAGCAGTAACTTGGTCACGCAAGCTATATTTATATTTCTTGTGAAATTATTAAGATCGTCATCAACACTTGATAGATAAAAAGTCTATCGATTCAGATTAACCGAACCAATTTATAGATATTTAAGTCGTCATTTATAATCATTGTAATTTCTAAATTCGTTGAGCGAGCTCAACGACCTGGGAACCTTTGACACGTTTTAGTTTTATTACACAAATAAATAAAATTACTCCCTAAAATAGAATCATAGTGGAAAAAAACCTTTGAGTTCGTTTATTAATGAATGTTTTTTATTTTATTTTCACAGTACTTGATGAGCGGCTGGTGGGGTCAATATAACTTTACGTGTCAGCTTGTCGACTATTCACGGAGTCCGATTGCAATGAGGGTAAGATTCTGAATTCGATACTTTATAATCAACAGTGCAAACTTGTAAATGGCCTTCAAATGTATATTATTTAAGAACACAGTTTAATTGTTTATATTAGCTGTAAGTTTCCCGAATAGAATAAAATAAAACAGAATAGTCCTAAAGGGGGTGAAAATATATTTAAAAAATGAAATGCTGCTCAAGTTATAAAAAAAAAATAAAAGTTCCTTGAAATTCGGGAAAACCGAAAGTGCATTTTCCATTGGAATTTTGTATGAATTATTGAAATTTGGACATGACGTCTGTCGGGTCAGCTACTTTCCGTTCCCAACATGAGAGTGTAAAGGGGGAGCACTCATCTATCTTATTTCCTTAAATCTACATAGTGTCTGTTTGTGTTACACCGCGGCCCTGACCGACGACATTTAGACGACCGGTAAAACTAAATACATAGTAAAACAACCATAGGAATGTCTAACGGCTAGCCGTTTGCTTAATTGCTGTAACTAAACTTTGGTTTTTAATTTGCTAGACTAAAATTACAGCTTATTTAATATAAATTAACTGTCATTTTGTAATGTCAATATTCTCATGTAAGTGTATTTTGTATTCTTATGAGAATAGAGTTATCTCAAACCTCATTTTGAAACTGATAACAAACAAAGAACAGCTAAGAATTCAATAATAATCAAATTTAAAATATCTGGACTTAGTTATAGGGAAAAATACCCATACATCATTTATAAATAAATTATAACAATCCACACTAATATTATAAATTCGAAAGTAACTCTGTGTTTATTTTACCTTTTCACGCCTAAAACACTGAACGTATTTCGATAAAATTTGGCGAGGAGATATATGGCATCCTAGGGAAGGAAATAGACTTTTTGTCCCTGTAGCACGTTCCCGTGGAATAATTTCCGATATCCACGCGGGCGAAGCCACGGGTTAAAGAAGCTTGTTAACCATAAACACGACGTTCAACATTCGTTTTCGTTTTTGACGTTCGAAGCTGCCTTGTATGTGACTTAGCATTTTTAGTAACTATGCAAGATAACATAGTTTGTCATTATATTCGCACTTATGAATCTGGAAACTATGTTTTATCTTTTTATTTTTGGTGAGGTTAGCGATGTCAGCTACCCAAGTTATTACTTCTGCCAAAATTTAAATTAATTGCTGTAATGAACAAAAAAACGATCAAGGTTGCAATAATTCCGTCTTTAACTTGCTAATCGATAATAAACATAGCTACACACAGACACACAAATAATAATATAATGTCAACAATCGTTTTATGAGCTTGACGCTAATACGCAAGGACACTTTCATTAGCGATTCCCTAGACATTTGCTTATTAAACCAATAAAAACGTTCTAAAATACTATATTATTAATTTATGAATGTTTAAACAGGTACTTAGGTACCTAAGCGATGTATAGGTATCGGTGACTATGTGATTAACCATTACCTACACACGTGTCCCTACATGAAATAATTTACAAATGACATTGTTCATCGCCAATTTTGCACACGTAAAAGCATACATAATGTCTCTAATTAATTAATTATATACATTTTTGATAGATTGGAACATAATAGGAATTACAAACAGTTTAATTAATGTTACATAAATTTAAAATTAAATGCGGTTTGCGGTCAAGTACCTACTATGTACCTACTGCCGTATTTAGCATTTCACTAATTCGTTTTTGCCTAAAATATCTTTATACTTACAATGCACGAAAAATATTGCACGTTTTGAGTTTCCGCAATCGAATTGGAGTCCGAAAAAGGTCTTTATCGGATAACCCCATGTCACTGCCTTTTAAAAGTGATAATTTAGATAAAATTAATCGTTATTTCCAATGTTACAAAATCTATAAAAATAAAAAAACAAAAATACTATATCGTGTCTATACAGGGTGGCAGGGACGTCGACGCGCAAACGTGAAAAGGTTACATACACCTGATGCCATAAATAAAATTACGATAGTTATTCATCTCGGAAATGACCGGTAAAATTTTTTGTAATTTTTGAGTGCGCAATGTATGACAAACAACGCGATCAAAACGCTCCGCAGATGGCGCCTATGGCGCTACCTACTGCGATACCGGCCACTGCCCTTTCCGAGTTATTTACATTGCTGTTTTAAGTGAAACAAGTGAATTTACTATTTTTTTATTAAAAATCTCATTGGGTTAGATAGAAATAATGATTTTATACAGTTTACAGTAAAAAAAATTGCAGAAAAAAACGTAAAAATTAAGAAAAAGCCGACGAAAATTTTCAACGCTTTTCTAGAATCATGTACTGAATCCGTGGTAAGCGCGTCGATGTCCCTGCCACCCCGTATAGGCAGTTGCTGAACAACTGACTTGACATGGATTTGACGACAGATTTAATCGTGAGGCCTGAGTTCCCAAGTTCGTCCTACGCTGATAAGAGTCGCGTATAGATGGGAGATCTGTCGTCAGTAAGAACGAAAACGTCAGCATCTCAAGAGTGGTGCTTTATCAGTGTCGGAGGAATTCAAGCCTGCCTTGTCTGTGTCAAGTGTCTGCCTTATTTAGACCTTTTCGTAATAATGCTGTACTGTTAAGTCTTCTATAAATCCGATTTTGATGCTGTATTTCTAATGTAACCAATGTTATTGGCTCAGATGGCGAACACATGCTGGTGGTACTACTTCAGCAAATTCACGGAGTTCATGGACACACTTTTCTTCGTGCTGCGCAAGAAAAACGAGCATGTGTCCACGTTGCATGTGATACACCACGGCATAATGCCCATGTCGGTTTGGTTCGGACTCAAGTTTGCACCAGGTCAGTCAATTCTACCATTCCGAACATCATAAGCACCTAAGCCTACCAACACAACTTTTTAAGACCTGCATCCAGCCTTACCAAAATCGTTTTTTCCACATTCGCCTTGTTCGCTCCCACATTTAATTCCTTTTTGGCCGGCCCCGAAAAACATTTGAATTTAGTTCTGTTTCTCCCCATTTTTTGTTCCTAGTTCGAATCAGTTTTTTTTTTTTTTTTGTATAGGTATGCATATCATAGGTAGGTATAATTACCATGTTGACGCAAAGTAGCCAAAGTATCAAAATTTTCCGACAGCTGGTAATGACTGTCTGAAATCACGATGTCGATGTAGTAGTGCGTAGGTTTGAGGGGCACGGAGAGGTCGTATTTTAAAGACCGATGACCCGTCCGATATCGAAATTGGTCGATCTACATGTTAGTTATTTAGTCAAGAAACATTATAGTCATGATAAGCCCTAGCCAAGCCAGAAGTCAGAATAATAATTGTCTTGTAAATTTTTAAAACACAATTAAAACTAAGTATACATTGTGATTATTTATAATGTGCACATATCGAAATGAGGGAATCTATGCTTAATTTTATCGACGGCAAAAATGTTACAAATATTCTAAATATTTTATAAATTTTTCTTTGACAGTTGATAAGAAATGTTGGGGTTGAGTTATAAACATGCAATTTTTACTATTTGATAGCTATGATGAAGATTAATTTAAAGTAATAAAAAAGGTAGGTAATGGGGGCGTCTTATTGAGAAATTTTACGATTATTGTAACAATTTATAAAAAAAACTATTTTTGCCAAAAAAAAGACATGTTTATTTTCAAATGAGGGCAGTTTTTTTCCACGATTTTCAGTTTATGATGACGCCTAATTACTTCCAATCATTATGGATTAGGTGTGTTTCATCGTGATACATCACTTAGTTTAAAAGTTACACCGTTTTGTTTACACTGGCGTCACAGTAGCGAACAAAATTTTTGAAAATTTAAAATGACTGATCATCATAATCAACCCATAATGTTCCCACTGCTTGGACACAGGCCTCCTCTCAGAGAGGGAGACTGATGGTGTTATTTATATTTTACGCACAATAGATGATGTATGGCCCTGACACAATTTTAATACCACCACACATACATGACAATGAATGAATCATAATTTACATGTACCTAATTGCCATGGGATCGAGAGGCAAAATTAGTTACTGGTGCATATTAAATATTCGTAGCTGCCTGACTAACACGTGGTGTCTCAAAATTTTAATTAACATTAACAAATAGGTAATACGTTGTTGGGCCCTGAAATAATAACAGCCAATCACAACAGATTAAATTCAAGGACTTCAAAGGTTTTAAAAGTATTACTATTGTCACTATAGAGCGAGTTCTAAACGGTTACTACCAGCCGTACTGCACACACACCATCACACACACTCTCTCTTCTCTCCCTCTCTCTCTGCCATCCACACTTGGGATCAGTCGTACTCAGCGCTTCTCCTCCACATTTATTAAGCGCACAGCCAAAGTGTGGAACTCTCTGCCGGCGTTTGTGTTCCCTTACACATTTAACCAGTCTGCCTTCAAAATAACAATGAACAGGCATCTTCTGGGCACGCTCGTTCCATCATAGACCTCATCCATTACTTTCCATCAAGCGTGATCGAGGTCAAGAGCAGGCCCATTCAGCAATAGAAAAAAAATGTAAGCTTTTTGAACATCAAAAGGCTGCTATTGTAAATGGTGATATTATTAACACATGGTAGACTACTTGTCAAAAAGATACGAAATATAAATTGGGTCAGTGCGTGGTGAGCACACATTATTGTTTACGACATGCATTCCGGACACGCACTTCGCGGCTATTGAGTTAAAAGTTATAACATTGTATTCAAATGCACGACAAGAGTTTACTATATACTACAGTTTTTAATTTCATGGAGTGCTGGAGGTGACCAAAGCTTTGTTTTGATTCTAATCGTATTCTTAGGCGTGAAATTAAATTAAAAGTTAATTAGAGTGCTTTGGGCTTGGGCATATAGGATATTCGAAACAGGCAGCATTTTTACCTTCCATATTATGTTGGTTATTACCTACATAGCGGAGTAAACGCCATCCCTCATACATCGAAACAGAAATCACTATTATTATTAATGTCAAATATATAATAAATATTAATAATGTCAATCAATAAGTTTAGTCAAAAACTGAATATTGTTAACGCTGACCTTGTTTGTGGCTAAATCTTAAAATTGTCCATATCTAACAGAGGTCATACAATGAAAATGAATGTGAGATAAATAAGAATCATAAAAACATACCTAAACAGAACATTCGAAGGTTCGTAACTAACAAATAATGTAAATAGGTTATATTTGCATATCTCTTGGTTGCCAACGAGGTCTTCCTTGTTAGCAACCATAAACTGATAAATGTAAGTTTTACTTCTTGGACTTATCATCCTTGTTAGCTCTCCTATCCTAGCTTGCTTGTCTAGTTTCCGATTCTTTAATATTACAATTCATCACATCTCAACACTTTAACCCGGAATACAGATTCAAGGCATACATTTATGACGAAAAAGAAATCCTTGTTTGGGAATTTTGGGAAGTTAAAAAAATTAAATAAAAATAACTTGACAACTGAAGTGAGCTCGATAATGAGTTTTTACTAAAAAAGCACCGCTGATCGTTAAGTGTATTTTAATTACGTAACAGCTTCAGATCCCAACTAGTTAGCCTCGATATTACCTAATTAAATGATTATCTTATTGGATTTCGGCGCCAAATTCAGCGAAATGGCAATTGACAAAGATTATTATGCAATCACTTCCGAATCCAACAGTCGCGTGGTTTTATTTGGATACCGTTAAAGGACGGAAATCCTAAAGTAGATTTATGAGTATTATTAACTTCGTAGATATTTCGCAATCCCAAGGTACGCAATACCAATACCTACTATTTTGGGTATCATTCTTGGTCTTGGATATCCAAAATGGTTTTGCGTAACTTGACATTATGGGTGCCCAAGGATGATATCCAAAATTGTAGTTTTAATGTAAACCTTGAAACTATTAGGTGTAGTGTAGTGTACCGATAGCCATGTAAAGCGATTCGAACGCTTAACAAAATACATTGGCGTTATAAGTTTCATCAGCCCTTAATATTTTTAAACTACTTTATATTAACCTCACTTGAACATCGATAAAATCGCAGTTACCATAATTTATTTGATGTTGAATAAATCATAAGGTTGGTAATTTTTTTATTGAAGTAACGTAGTATCAATAGTATTTTCATTGAGTGACTTCATTGAAAAATATACATTACGTAAGTTGCTATTATTATGATAAGCTGAAAACATCCTTAAAAGGTTATAAAGAAGCGAAGTGATAATTTATTCGACAAATAATATTGCTTTGTATGTAGTAAGTATATAGCTTTAGTACTGACGATATTCAGATCCGTGTTTCGTTTATTTAACTAATTCTCTATACTCTATTAGATCACGTACGAATGTGAATTGACGTATTGGTACTAAGTGAGCGTGACAATTTTTAATGTTTATACGGTGCTGTCATTGTGTGAATTGCGTCTTTCATACATTTGAAGCGCTACGTAGGTACCTTCACTTGATTTACGCTAAGATTTTGTATTATTGAAGGTAGTAAAAAATAAGAGGACATAATTATAATGACCTTATTGGTAATGTTCTTCAGAACGGTCTACGGTACGTGTATGATCAGATCTATGAACTTAAACGTGGGAAAAGGAGTATGTAAGGGTCGTAGTTGGTGGCGTTCTGTAGTTTCCCCCATGGGAAGAAGGTGTGAGTTTATGAATGTAGAAGAAAATTAATAGTTGCGCTTGCGCCCATCCCAAATAAATTGGACTAATATGTACTGCAGAATCCCTTCGGTTATGAAACAGTCTGGGAAGGCAGTGTATTTTTCATATGTATCGATCGATGGTGGAGGGGCAGTGGTGGTCCAGTGGTATCGGTCCCGCCGACTTACGAGTTGTAGGTCGTAAGTTCGAATCCAGGCAGGCGCTTTACTTCACTGCTCTCAAAACGGTGAAAGAAAAATGTCTTAGAACCAAAAATTCGAAGACATGTGACATCTACCAACCCGCACTGGACCCGCGTGGTAGATTGCAGCCCACTCCCTCTCGAAGAGAGGAGGCCTGTGTCCCAGCAGTGGGAACATTATAGGCTGATTATGATCGATCGATGTAGTAGGTACATTCATGCGGTCAAACGCGAGATTAAAACTTATAAAGCAGTAATAGTTACCGTTTAAAATGAGGGAAACTAATTTATCTAAAGTACACACATTAATAAATTAATGTGTGATTAGATTAATTTTTGTGGGTAGCCACAAAACGGGAATGAATAATACGAATTCCCTTTCATTCTATCTCATTATCCATACAAATTAATAAAATTGTCTGTTTGTAACTTATAAATACAAAAAAAAATGAAAAAACAATTTTTAATTTTTGTCTGTCTGTTCCGGCTAATCTCCGAAACTACTGGACTGATTTTGACGGGACTTTCACTAACAGATAGCTTATGTTATAAGGAGTAACTTAAATATTTAACTTTTTTTAATAGGGTTTTGCGCATAAAAATAAATAAATAAATCCAATTTGTTTTGCGATATGTACGCGAACGAAGTCGCGGGCACAGCTAGTTAATAATACACTTTTTATCCCGGCCCATGTTCGGGAGTGGACATTATCAGTTACTGATCCATACTAGTATTATAAATGCGAAAGTAACTCTGCCTCTCTGTCTACCATTTACGCCTGAACGTATGAAATTTGGCACACGGATAGACCTGGGTTAGGACAGACGATACTTTTTATCCTGGTTACTACCATAATAAAAAGTATCGTCTGTCCTAACCCAGGGAGCTACCGTGGGATATTTTTCAACCTCCACGTGGGTGAAACCGTGGGCAAAAACTAGTCATTTATTAAATATTTTGTTGTTCAACAGGTGGTCACAGCACATTCTTCGCCCTCCTCAATACCTTCGTCCACATTGTGATGTACTTCTACTACATGGTGGCTGCTATGGGCCCCAAGTACCAGAAGTACATCTGGTGGAAGAAGTACCTCACCGCTTTCCAGATGGTAAGTGCAAAATTTGCTGATAAATCTTATTTTAGTTGTGTTACGTAAAATAAAATATATTTTTGCGAACAGGTATTATGAAGGACTATAATACAATGGAACAAAGAACATAATAATCCGTGTATTCAAGAAAGTGTAGCTTTTTTATAAATAAGTTATACTTAACATCATAACTAATTAAGAAAAAAAAAACATACTTGACCATGTCGAATAAGATAATTGTGTGAAGTTTTCTTAGTTATGAAATTTATAATTGAATTAAATCTCACGCCTGTTTTTGCTGTCGAAAATGTAAATGTCCGACAAACCCGAGGTAGTGAAAAAAAACTTCTATTAAAATTAATGTTTTTTAATACAAGAAAACTTTATCGTCTGAGTTGAGCACTCATTTGTCAGTAATCGTTCAGCTCAACTCAGAAGCTGCACGATTACTGACAAATGAGTGCACTGTCTGGACAGGTCCACTTAATCTGTGTGGTTCTTTCCTTAAAATACCGTTTCAGACACTAATCCACATGGTCGTCACATGATCTGACCAAGATTATGTCTGAACTTTAAAAGAGCCTGTGACCTTGGTTGGGCCTTTCTTATGAGAGTAGTCAGATAGGAAACGCCGACCTCATCTAGTTTTCAAAATATGATTGACGTGCAAAAGTTTTTGTACAGACGCCAGCAGGTCAAGCTACCCGAAACTGTCAAATTTTACCAATCAACCTTGAACCTTAATGCTTTAGCAATAAAGTTGAAAATCTATTAAAGAAATTTGACAGATTGTAGTAGCTTGATGTGCTGGCGTCTGTACAAACCTACTTACAGAAATAAAATCATATATTATTTTTGGTTCCGGGTAAATCTGAAATAGCTTTGCTAATATTAAGAGTTGGATGTGGCAAAAAAGTGCCTATCAAAACATCACGTACAGAGACGCACGTCCAAAAATAAACAAGCAAAAAACAGCAGTGTTGTTATGATTTAATTTGTTGATGTTCGTTGCGGCATCATCGTAATTTGTAGCTATAAATATAGCTACTGCTATAGGTTGTTGTTATTGTATTTCATTAACACGCGCCAAACATTAGAATTGAAAACTTACCTATGTCAATGACATAAAAAAGTTACATGACGCGCGCTCGTATTTTACTTTGACTATACTCAATATACCTGTGTATGCTTGATGCCTGATTTTTCAATACACATACACGTTTATCCGAAGAATAAATATGACGGTAAAACATATTTCCCATACAAAACCTGTCAAATCGCCATTTATATTCCTAAGATAAAAGTTATCTGACAGTTCAACAGTTAAACTTGGTTACTTTTTATAACTCGATTACCACGCGAGGCCAACGCTCAGTTGATGCGGACCCGCGGGCCCACCATTTCTTATTGCAAATGAGACAAGATTATTTTATTATTCAGGATTATTCTTCTTCTTAGCGTGTCGATCACAATGTAAATTCAGTCAACCCAGAAGGCTACGAGTCTGGCACCTTCAGGAGCACCCATGCCCTGTGTACTTGAGGATCTTATGACTGCAGCAACGAACGGAGTTCGCATGGCTGAATTTTGGGCCAAACATGATATTTGAACTTTCTCAACAACTTTCTTATTTGCCATCGATACGCTAAGAAGTGGAACTAGCAGCAGTCAGTTCCTGTAATGTGCAGAAAACAGGACACCGTTATCACTACTGGGCTATACTTATACAGAGTAATCTAATGCCCCCAGGTCCAGTTCGTGCTGATCTTCAGCCACCAGCTACAAGTGTTGTTCCGGCCTTCGTGCCAGTACCCGCGCGTCTTCGTCTACTGGATCGCGATGCACGGCTTCCTCTTCCTGTTCCTGTTCAGCGACTTCTACAAGGCGCGCTACTCCAAGTCCGACAGGAAAGCAAGGACTAATGGACTATGCATGGTATTTAACACCCATTATTTAAATCTTTATAGCATAAGTTTTGGACTATTTTTATTTGTTATTTCTAGGAAAACGACATAACACATATGTAATGTTACTCATATGTATAATAATGTAATTGTTTATTATACACCGTGTTTTCACGTTATCCATAAACTTTGGCAAACGCTTCTATAGCTTTTACAAATCAAATCCAACAAAGGAAGTAGTCCTTAAAAAGGCTTCGTTACAAAGATATTTGTAATATCATTTCATGAAATTTAATTGAGCTATGCAGTAAGAAAGGGCCTTAATTTGGCCTATGTTGCCGCTTAGTGCAAGTAAAATGATAAATCTATCATATGATTCGGATAAAGAGGTAAAGAGGCATGCATATCGGGTAATTTACGTCAAGTTATTTAGTTTGTATGAAAATTAATAAAAAATAAGAATTAATTTATGTGTCCATAATGAAAAATGCTTATTTCCATGGTCTGAACATCTAGTCGAAGTTTATGTATATCGTCCGGAACACGGTGTTATAGCCAATAACTTTATACTGCATAGTACCTGCCTAATAACAGAAATTGTGGGTTGTATTGATTTGACATAACCAAGCCTGTTAATATCACAATTTGATGTTACCAGGAAAGTCAAATAGCGCATTACGTGGTACTGCCCCGCAGGCTTCCGTGTCTAGCAGGAAAAGTACGTGCTTACTTATGAAATTTTAACTTTTCAAGATGGTGTTAACCTTGAGTGTGTTCAAAAACGTGGTAAACAACAATCCATACGTTTTCTGATTTCCTGGTTGCGATTGTATATCGAATCATTAGTCGTTTAATTGATCATGAATAAAGTAACCTCCTTCATTGGCGTAAGAATGTTGACATTGATACATTTATTTGATTGATAAGTTCAAGTAGACTTTGCACATAGCTCTGAAACCCATCATAAGTATAAACAATAATAAGGTGGTAGTTTTGAGTATATTCAGCGTCCTAAGCATACTAAAGACGCGCTGAAAATACAGCTTTAGTGATAAATGCTAACACCACTTTTTTCTGGCAGATTTCAATTTGTTTTTGTAACCCGACATAAGTAAAACAGTCACACATTCTTATGTGCAATTACCGCATTAGGATTATTTGCTGAGCACTTCAGGGCACCGCGTGATCTCAGCAACCTTGTTGAGTCATGTGCGTCACATGAGCGCGTATTGACATGGACTATGAGTTGTGTATATTGTATAATAATGCATATTATTGGCCCACGGCAGGGCTAAGGCCTCATCTAATGCAGAGGAGTCATGAATGAGCATTGATCACCATGCTTGCTCAAGACAGTTTGACGATTTCAGACTAATAGGTTTCCTCATGATGTTTTCCTTCACCATCATCTGCCTAGCCTTTTCGTTTCCTTTAGTCGGCTTCCAGTCTAACCGGATGCAGCTGAGTACCAGTACTTTACATGGAGCGACTGCCTATCTAACCTCCACAACCCAATTAATGAGTAATACGAAACCCCTTGGTAAGACTATCTGTCAGATTTTCGGGCTCCTGACGACCCGTAACGACTGTCAAAGATCTACGAATGACAGCCGGGAACAACGGCTTAACATTTCCGAAGCACGGAGGGGTCTTGGTATGAGAAGATGTTCACCCTTCCACGGACCAACCGCGGCTAGCGTAGCATAACCTGATCGATCGATCGATCCGTGCGGCTGTTATTACTTAGCCACAAGCCCTTTCACCATTGTCAATAATGTCCAAGATAAACTCAGAAAGTGTATAAACTTATGTAAATGTTTGCAGACCGTCATGGACGACAGCAGCAGTTCGCTGAACGGCAAGAACGGCTACAAGCAAGAGGCGGAGGCGCAGGTGCCGAGCTCGTACGCGTCGTCGGGCGCCGACGCCTTCGTGCGGCGCCGCCCCGTGTCATAGTGCTCGCTAGTGAACTGTGCTCTAATGTTTAAGGAATAAAGACCATCTCGAACCTTCCACGTTAGTGTCCATCCGCCGGCCCCGAGACTGATGTTTGCACTACGAGACTGTGTATGCCTCGTGGAACGTGCGACGCGAGTGCTCAGTTCGCTGACCGGGCGAATAATGTTTCAGACTATATTTCTACAATGAATTTAGATATAAACATTATTACTTCTATAAAGTTTGTTGATGCACAAAGTCACTATTTTGGATCTTGCTTGGATTGTCTAACTGCCTTGTAATTTTTTTAAGTACAAAGTATGGTTATTGAAAGTTTCTATGAACTGTTGAAAATCAAAGTCTCGATTGATGTGAAATCTAGTCGCGTTTTGGCGATATATTGTTTTCCTATAGTTAACTTAAAGCAAGGATCTGTTATTGCAATCAATAAATTATGACAACAATTGATCAGGTTATTTTTGTCACAATAAATATTGGTATATTCTCGATAGGCGAAAGTGAGATGGGCATTTTGTATTATGTATATATTTTTATTATTTTTAAATTAAACTTAGTTATGGATGGTATCATGTGTAACGAGGTGTATTAAAGGTTAACGGATTTTTGTAAATATATTTTTATTATTAGATGCTAAATGAATCAAGAATAATTATGTTACCATACATTTGTTAGATATCCAGTGTAGTTTTACTAACAGCAGTTCATTTCTCCCTTCTATGCCCTGTGCTCAAGTACCTCATACTTGCGCATGAAACCTTATTAACATAGTAAATTTGTTATATCTACCTATTTTTTGATGAATGAATAATGTTAACAAATTCATCATAAATTGTGGCTATGCACAATGCATTTTTTTGATTATTTTTGTTGTTTATAAAAAAGAATCCTGTAACGGTGTGAGGATGTGCACATTGCAGAGCAATTACATTAGAATTCACCACAACAAGGAAACAAGCGTTCTGTGTTAGATGATAATTAAAGTACCTAACTCTGTGTGAAAATGTTCAAGGTTTGAGTTTCAGTGTCCTAATTAGGTAAATAGCGAATGTGCACAGTCTCCGACCGCGCCGAGTCATCACGATAATAGTTAAGTATTATTTTATATAATGTTCTGGTATTACGATGCTTTAAGTGTTGTGCAATGTGGAGTGCCGGTTGCTTCGATCGCAGGTGGACAAGTCCGACACAACAGTCCTGCTCAAGTAATTGCTGCGAGTACACTCTTTTGCAAGTTTATTTATTACTTTAATAAAGGATTTTACAATTGATGCAGATTTTTATTCCCTTACATTGCAAAGTTGTATAAATAGGATCGGTATTTAGGGCGAGTTTCTCGAGTGAAAATTATCGCTAAATTAATGTGACAAATTGTTAAGCGCAAACTGCTGCGATTGACTGTCGATAAATCCTTTAACCAATCGCTGCAACTGCATGAAGTTTAAGTATGTGACCGTCTGAATAATGTAAACTAAAAAAGACATACCTATTAATTTTGAAATATGCGATATTAAAGTTGTATCTCGTAGAACTGCACTCATGTAGATCGTAGCCTAGACACAAACAACTAGGTGTAATAACATTTCTGTGTAATTGTTTATGTCTAGTCGTTCAAAATATTGCAAAATCGGAACCCTTTAACGCCAAATACCAGTGTTTGACATTGACAATTGCATGCTTATCTTGCTTTAAATCCGATGAGTATGCGACAGATTATAAGCACACAACCGGTTTGTCCAGATGTAGGCACGTGGCATCCAGGAATGAGAATAGTTAATTACATGGTACACATTGTAGATGCACCTAGTCTTAAGAAGTATCGCCTCATGCCTTTTTTCAAACCTTTGCTAAGAAATTCAGTATACAGAATCCTGTAAAAACCTACAGATTTACGTAGGGACTTATCCTGTACAAATTCTACAGGATATTGAGTAATAGCGAGGTAACCACTAACCTGTGGGGGTAATTGCGTAACTCAAACGGCACTAGCAATATCCCTAAAAACCATTCAGGTTGGGATTGAAAGTGTGTTACGCAATT
Source organism: Apamea monoglypha (assembly GCA_911387795.2). Taxonomy (NCBI): domain Eukaryota; kingdom Metazoa; phylum Arthropoda; class Insecta; order Lepidoptera; family Noctuidae; genus Apamea; species Apamea monoglypha. The sequence goes on from OU426918.1 coordinate 13,202,657, forward strand.
AGGGTACCTACTGAAAATACCGAGTTTATTCAGCAACATGTACGAAATAAATACCAAGAATCTAGTTAGGTATGGTTACGATTAGGTGCCGATTCGCTTGTTCACAAACTAAACTAAATTTACGTTCAGTGCATCTTTTTCTTTCTACTTCATTAAAAAAAGAACAGATGTTTATTAGTCTTGTCCTGTCAAATTAGTCAGCGCCTGACGTAAATTGATGTATTTTTAGTAGCCATGTTCATAATCACGTCTAATTTGTCTATGGAGTAGGTAGGTATCTTAATTTGACAGGACTAAACTAATATTTATCTTCTGTCCTTTTCTTAATTAAATAGAAAGAAAAAGATGCACTGAACTTAAATTTAGTTCAGTTTGTGAACAAGGGAATCGGCGCCATTATTTATGTAGTTATACATGATCAAATTCCTAATAAGCAATGTCCCTCTTCGCATGCATTCGACGATATCCCTCTCCCGTAAAGTATGTAATATCAAATTGATCCCTAACGTAGGAAACGGGTTGTCATTACTTGAAAACTATAAACTCGTTTGTTAAAGTGGTCTTACTTGTTCTGATATTCCTAAACAGGCTCCGTCAGATACTTGGCCAATGACTCCGAAGGGCTAACAACAATGTAGATAGGTACGTACATTTATGTGCTTACCTTGTTACAAGTGCAACAGGACAATCTTTGATTATTTTGATGTAATTAGGTGGCATTAAGCAGGCTAGGGGTGGCGCGGTGATCATTTACCATCAGGTAGGACCTGACGGTGAATACCTCAGTACCACCGCGCAGCCAGCCGGTCTAAAATCTCACCGTGAAATCTTAGGCGAAGTGAACTGTTAATAGCTAGCATCAGCAGTGATTCTGTAACCATCTCACTCTGAAAACTTAGGTGAAGTGAGCGTGGAGTGAGCAGTCATTCCAAAATCCAACTAATGCTAGGGATTTACACTATTGACAGCTCACTCCAAGCTCACTTCACTTAACTTTTCACGGTGAGATTTTACAGAATCGATCGGCAGATGGAATGACAGCTCACTACAAGTTCACTTCACCTAAGTTTTTACCGTGAGATTTTTACAAGAATAGACCGGGTGATATAGTAAAGCACCTGCAATGCTAATGTAGATACAACGCTGAAATGTCTCATGTACCTGCTATTTCACCAATGCCTAAAACAGAAACAGCAACGCTGCTTGGGAGCAAAAATAGGTAAGTGATGAATTGGTGATTAACATGGTTTTCATTGTGACCACATGTTGTGACTGTTCACACACATTTTCGTTTAAGTACGGACGCCAGCAGGTAAAGCTACCCGAAACTGTCAAATTTTCCCAATCAACCTTGAACCTTAATGCTTTAGCGATAAAGTTGAAAAACTATTAAAGAGATTTGACAGATTGTAGTAGCTTGATGTGGTGGCGTCTGTACTTCATCTGACTGAAACTTGGACTGGAAAATGTTCCTACTAGAACTCCGTTGGTTTTCCCATAGACATAGAGAATGAACTGAGCGATCCGTATTCAGTTACCTATGCAGAGAATACCGACTGGAAAGTACGAGATAGAAAGCTAATGTGCTGCCAGTTGTTGTCACTTTAGTAGTACTAAAGGTATAGGCCGCACAGTCATTTCTAGAGTGGTTACTTTCTGTGGGCTAACGCTCAGTCCAGGAGCTATACTGCTATATCTATGTAGGTATAGGTCACGCAGTGTCTCATCATCATCATCATTTCAGCCGAAAGACGTCCACTGCTGGACATAGGCCTCCCCCAAGCACCTCCACTTCGACCGGTTTCGTGCTTCTCGCATCCAACGGGCTCCTGCGGCTGCGCTGCGAGGTAGTGTCTAGGTCTGACTAATCCACTCAACAATTAGGTTTGGCACTTTAGATTACCTATAACAGTAATTTGTTTGATTGATTGATTCAAATGAACCTATAAAGTAGATAGGTACCTACCTAAGACTGGAGGTTTTCAGTACAAATTCCAATACCTGTTTATCGTTAAGTACCCATAATGATGGTGTCCAAGGACAACTCTAGGTAAATGGCTAAGTTTATGTACCTGTATTGCCCAATGGAGCAATCATTTACAAATAATATTATTATGCTGATTTTAGTGGACCCTACTATTTTACGAATAGTAACATTGCGCCATTGGAAAATTAGTGACTATTACTGAGCCAGCGTTCTTTGTAAGTACCACTGCTTGAGCGTAAAGGTTTGTTACCCAATTACGAGCCGCTCTGATGAAGCACTATGGGCCTAGCTGACTTGGCAGTCTTGAGATAGGTGACCTATTCAGACGCGGTCCGAGGGGGGGTCGTGGGGTTCATGACTCCCCCCCCAAATCTGCATGATTTACTTGCCTTACTAACATAAGTTACTAACTTACTACTTGGTGACCCCACCCAAAACCTTGGGCTGCGACCACGCCTGGACCTATTAGGTATCAAATATACCTATTGTCCGCACTCACGGCGTTCTGGCAGCACAAAGTGACCTATCTATTAGGCAATATGTATTATCTCAGTACCTACTTCATTAAGATACCAGCTGTGCCCGCGACTTCGTTCGAGTGCATGCTGGAAAACAAATTGACTATATTTTTTTTGCGCGGATCCCTAATTATTTTTCTTATTCTAAAATAAAAGTAAGCCAACTACTCCTTTTATCATCAGCTATCTGCTAGTGAAAATCCCGTCAAAATCGGCCCAGTCGTTTCGGAGATTGGTCGGAACAAACAGACAGACAGAGACAAATGAAAAATTGTGTTTTTGTTTTAAGTACCGTATGTTACATTTGTTCGTTTTAAACCTTAAAAGGGGTCATTGTACTCATCATTATGAACAACTTTTACTATGGAACCAACCCTGAAATCGTGGAAAAAAAATCTGCAATTTATGTTCGCATATCTCGACATAATGTGGAGTAAGTACAATGACCCCTTTTAAGGATTAAAACGATCTAAATGTAAGGGTGTATATGTACGAGTATATGCATTTAGTAAAAAACGTTTATTTTGACATTACAAACGACACTTCAATTTGATTTATTTGTATGTATTGTATAGATAGATAGATATGCATGTTATATTGCCCTACGTCTGGAGATAAGGTACTAGTCTCGGTAGGTATCTGATAGACGCTAGTTACAGTGACGGTTCTAAAGAATGATACCTACTTGATTGCTTAGAAGTTATATCATTGCTTTAAAATACGACATTCTTAGCATTATCACAGATTACCAATGTCGTAATCTAAAAACGGCATTGAAATAACGAGTACCTAAGTAGATCGCATAAAAGCGCCGTGAGAATTTCGAAATTGATAAGATAGCCTAATGTGCTAAGTAGCTATAGACTTATGGCCTACTAGCTTCTGCCAGCGACTTCATCTGCGTATAATTTCCCGTTCTCCCGACCCACCCCGTCGCATGACATCGCCTGCCCGAGCTATCATTTCGTTATTGCTTAGCGTTTTTACTGACTGTGTGTTGACGTTCAAGTCAAGGCATAAAATCGCATTGGTTCGAAATAATATCGAATTATTTTAGGCCAATATTAAAATTTCACAGGTTTGTTCAGGTAACCTATCTACCTAAGTACCTACCTACATAGGTACAAACCTATGAAGTCGTCAACCAAGCTACAAAGTCAGAGTGGTGGAAGGAACAACTCACACACAAACCTGAACAAACAGTAGATAATGAATAAAACAAGTGCTATTTAGACTTGTGGTGGTTCTGATAATACCACACCCTTAGATACTACAAAAATCCTACACATCAAACGAACTCTTAAAAGTAGAGCTAGGTACATATATTTACGTCTATCTTAATTAAACAGTTTACCAACTTTGTATTTACTTAGGGATCGTAATTAGCAGAGTTTGATCGTTTGATGTAATACCGACAAAATAACTAAGCGAGACCTACTGCTACATGGTAAATTATTTATAGTATGTACCTAGGTAAGTACAGTCAGCGACCAAACTCCCTGATTATTTCAGAATTTTTATAATTTTATACCTTATAGCAAAACCTTATCAAATCAAATCAATTTATTTGCGATAAATGTTGGTAAGTACAATATCGGTCTTAACGTATTATAATATCCTTTATTTCATTTACATACTTACAAATTATATTTTTAAATATTTTTATAAACAAAAAGATAAAAAAAACATTAAAAAATATAAAAAATAGTAGCCCACCGGTATCGGGAACAGGGTCCAAGCTACCTGCGGTCAGGGCTCCAGAGAGAGGAACCTCCTGACAATGCGAGCCGTGTCCAGAAGTACCGCTTTCTGAATCAAGCCCTTGATCCAGCTGCCCAACGAGAGCCTCCTCAGGTGTTGGTCGAGGCTCTTGGCTGACACGACTATCGGCACAATGATTGCTGAGTCCATATATTAAAATATTATTGTTATGGATCCTTAACACTTAGTCATATTACTGTTACATGCAAATATTTATGTTCATAGTTAATTAAAATAATATAAGAAATCGATAAAACAATAAATAGACTAAGTTATAATTGCATTAAAGTTGTTAAAATTAAAATTACAATTGTATAGCAATATTATTATTATTAAAAAATTATACCTATGGTAATTAAATTATTATAATTGTGATTTATTGTTCAATGTCTTATTAAATATGTCGTTTACCGAGTAGAAATTCTTTTCCCTCAACCATGCTTTAAGACACCTTATAAATTTATTGGTTGGTAAGATTTTGATACTGTCAGGTATAGCATTACCATTCTTCACATTGCATAACTATTCTTACTATATAGTGCTGTCCTAGGAATTATGTGCAAAACTATTCTATTTTTGTGTCTAGAACTTTTTGTTTAGAACTTTTAGTTGTTTAAGATTTGATAACTGCATAGATCAGTCTTCAAAGCATGTTTTTCCTACTCACCTGTTGTGTTTGCGAGGAGCTTGGAGATAAGAGACAATTATTACCTACTAGCTGCGCCCCGCGGTTTCACCCGCATAAGTCTCGATACCGAGTTTCTAATATAAAATTTCCGAGTTTATAAATTCAATCATGATTCGAAAGACACGTGGCGCCATCTATTATCATAATAACGTTATTGTTGTTTTCCTCGGGAACAGCATTTTTTTTTCGGGACGAAAGGTACCCTATGTCCGTTTCTGTACACCTGACAACGTATATGCAAAATTTCAGGATGATCGTTTCAGTGGTTTAGGCGTGAAACGGTAACAAACAAACTTACTTTCGCATGTATAATATTAAGTTAGAATGTTCTACCATGTATAGTGTACGGAAGCCATGAAAGAAAGAGGGTGTGGCAACAAAACAATAATTTGACAAGTGGCACTTAAGGCTCATACACCTTAATCTATTAAGGTTCACACACAAGATGCAAGACATGGGTAATAAATTGGCAATCTGTCATTAAACAAACTCTTCTGAAACCTTAGACTAACTAACTTATTTCGCTGACTACATGCATAACACACTAAATAAATACTTACCTAAATGAAAATGCACAGTTAATGCGATTAGCTGGTATACCAGCCTATTATTATTTTATTATAATGTCCAACAACCATTTCAACTTACAATAAATTTCTTAGTACGTCTATAAATTATTTATTATTGTTATTAATGCACAAATAATGATCGGAAAGTCCTAATAATCCTTATGCTTCATTATTTAAGATTGAATTGCTTAGTGATTAAACTTTTTGCTGGTATGACGTCTGTATGGACTCTGTTATAAACCGTGGCGAACATTTAATGGCTTTGCAAATACTAAACCATGGTTTAAAGTATCTTTTAGTTTTGTGACCACTTAAATAACTATATCCACAGAGTACTAATCAGTAGGTACATAGGTATAGGTACCTACCTACTTAACAGCCCCGTTGGTCTTGTGGTGGAAAGCGCGACTGCTGGGCGTGGGATTCCCAGGTCGAGTAAAGTGTTAATGGGTTCTCCATTAAAAATTTCTGAGCAACAGCTCGGAGTTTGGAAGGTGGCGGTATAAAACCCTCGTGCCTCGGAAAGTACGTTAAGTTGTTGGTCCTGCGCCTGATCTCTCTCTGGTCGTGTCGGATTGCCGTCCCAAGTGACTATGAGAGTAAGGGAAGTGTGAGTGCACCTGTGCCTGTGTGTAGAAATATAATATCCTAAATCCTAAAATCCTAAATCGGGCTGAAAAATTTAAAAGTCAGAAACTAGTAACGGATTTATAAAGTTAAATAATTAGCAAGAATGATCACTTATTCACTTTACCATAAAAGTATCAGGGGTTGTTGAACTGACATCAGAACGTAACCAATTTACAAGTCGCTGATAAAATAATATGAACAAAGTGATGTGAACGGTCAACAAAGTGCATTTAGTTACTAATTGATACCTCTAAAAAATCGATATAATGTATAAATATCAAATGAACTTTGAAACATTGAATAATGTATGCTAATATAATTAACATGTTTCAAAAAGGTAAAGCACCTCCTAATTATAATCCTGACTACATCTTTGAGGATGACAGTGATTTCATGAGAGGCATTTGCTGTATTATGTTTGTTGCAAAGGTAACCCGGTGTAGATGTCGCAGCCAACTGGTTAACCTAATTAGCACTTTAGTTAACCGCCTAGCCTTTTAACTAAACGGCGGCCGTTCAACTAACGACCTGAATGATATTCAATAAATTATAGTTTAGATTGGAACTGTGACCAATCACGTGCGAACCGTGAACCGTGCGCGTGAACCGTGTTGGTCGCTGTAACTAAGCCTAGCCAGGGGGCTAGGCTTAGTTACAGCGACCGAGGGGTTCGGGGTGCCCTCACCCCGACCAAATGGGTTAGGTTAGAACTGTGATCAACCTCGTGCGAGCCCAGAGAGCGAAACGAGGCGGGCACTACATCCAAAAGCCAGGCGGTTAAATAAACGGCTAATTTAACCAGTTGGCTGCGACATAGATACCATAAATCAAACAGTATTTTTATCTCACGAAGCGACGCGCGCTTTACTTGGGGTAACCATGTGTACAAACACGCTGTGAATGTGTGCGTGAAGACGAGTAGCGCGTCAGCACATAAAACACACACACACACGTTTCCGACTATGCCATGATCTCGGACGTTACCGCACAGAGAGCTCCTGCGCTTATTGTACACACACACACACACACATTCACAGCCTGTTTGTACACTTGGCAACTACTTTCCTACATATATAGGTACCTATCAGTTCTTGCACAGCTGCGCTCAAAACCCTCAATCAAACACCTCTGCTAAAATTGTATGGATTTATTAAGTTATAATAGGAAATCTCTTTCAGAAATTATATAATAGGTAGACACTTAAATCAAAAATTGACATTCAGTAAGCAATTGATGTCTGTAAATAAATACTTGTGTGTCTATGGCCATCGTCAGCTAACCACTTAGCTGTGCTAAAGTAAGCAAACAGGAGGTAATAATAAGTATATTGACGTGTACGTGGGCTACTACTTGAATAAACGAGTATGATTTTTATATTTTTCCATAGAGAATATACGGACACGGAACTTGCAACAACGACATTTTTACTTAAAAAATAATAAAAATATGCCAGTGGATTGGAATAACAAGGTCCAACTAGATTGCGGTCGATCGAAGGCCATCGATATGGGCGATTCACGATCCGGAGACGATTGATTCGATCGTTTAAGTTTTGAGGCGATCAATCTGCATATCAACTGGTCAACGTCCATCGCAACCTAGCTGGTGCAACGGGGAAAAACTATAAAAGTAACGAAAATAAACATCCACGGTGAAAAACAAATAACCCATGAAGATATCTTTTCTACACAAAAAAAAAGTAGGACGAAGCGGGAATAAAATTATATTTTGGGACGAAGGAAGCATATTGGTTGGGACGACGCCGGATTTTTTTATCTAGGACAAAACTCAGTGGGTAAGACGAAGAATAAATCAACTAGTATCTTAATCTAAAGGTAACACATAGACGTGAAACGCTTATGAGGAGGTTGCCTGGACTCCGCTGTATGAAACGTTTAGTTCAGATAAGTAGGTACTTAGGCATATAGGTAGATAAGTCATCATCTGCCTAGCCTGTTCCCAACTATGTTGGGGTCGGCTTCCAGTCTAACCGGATGCAGCTAGATACCAGTATTTTACATGAAGCGACTGCCTCCACTGACTTCCACAACCCAGTTACTGGGTAATACCGACCATACCCGATACGATACGATATGGTAAGACTGGTTGTCAGACTTTCGGGCTACTGACGAACCATAACGACTGTCCAAGATCCACCAATGACAGCCGGCACCAACGGCTTAACGTTCTTTCCGAGGCATGAAGGGGTATTGGTATCTAAAGATGGTCACCCATCCACGGACCAACCGCGGCAAGCGTAGCTTAACCTGTTCGATCGACCAGTGGGGCTGTTAATACTTAGCCACAAGTCCTTCGTATACAGGTATATAAGTATACTTACTAAATGTTTCTGTTTATTAGAACGTAATAGCTAAGATATTAACAAAGAGATACGTAATCAGCCTATAATGTTCCCACTGCTGGGACACAGGCCTCCTGTCGGTGAGAGGGAGTGGGCTATAATCCACCACGCAAGCCCAGTGCGGGTTGGTAGATGTCACATGTCTTTTCGTTCTAGGACATGCCAGTTTCCTCACGATGTTTTCCTTCACCGTTGTGAGAGCAGTGGTGATGAAATAATTTACACAAAGTAAAGCGCCTATCTGGGTTCGAACCTACGACCTACAACTCGAAAGTCGCGGCTGTTACTACTGGGCCACCACTGCTCTCTAAGAGATACCTGCTCCTTTAGTGACGCGATTCACTTGCTAAATTTTCACGAAGCCTGTTTTAAGGAAGCCTTGATAACCACTCCTTTCCTTGCCTGCCCAGACTTCTAACTACGGTATTGGCGCTATGCTCACTCAACATCATGATGATAAAGAAGTTGTGATTGCCTACATGAGCAAAGCCCTCAATAAGGACCAACAACACTACTCAACTGCTGAAAGAGAAACACTTGCCGTTATAACTGCCTTAGAACACTGGCGTTGTTATCTTTATAATGGCAAAGAACTCACAATTTACACTGATCACGCTGCACTTAAATGGTTCCAGAATTTATCCAACCCTTCTGGAAGACTCGCACGTTGGACTTTACGCTTATCCTGCTTCAACTTCGTCCTAAAACATAAGAAAGGAAAAGATAATGTAGTTCCAGATCTTCTATCAAGAGCCAAGTCTCAAGAACTTCCTAAGATACAAGAAAATACACCACAACATACGTACATCCAATCTCAACGGATGATCCTAATAGAGAACTAGAACACCACAATAAAATATTTCTGGGCTGTTCAAATAACCCTGACTCCTACCCAAATTATACCATCAGAGAGAACAAACTTTGTCGTTGCATTCACACGCCTGATCGTCTGAAAAATGATATCAATGTGGGCGAAATTCCCAGCCCTTTATGTTCCGGGGTAGCGGTAACCCTTTCGCACAATCCCGCTGACCCGGCAGGCTTCGGCCCTAAGGGGCCCCTCAAATTATGCTGACAAATCTTTGAGGCGCGCGTGGATCACTTACGCGCCGTCCGGCACGGGCCTTGTCCTGATCGGGCGGTGAGCTACCCATTGCTCTCCGCCCGCAGGCCCGCGCCTACGGTAGCCGGGAGTCGTCACGCGGCTCCCGACGCCCGGAGCGTCTCCCTCGGCGGCTGGGACGGGAGGCTCTCTCCGTCGTCCGTCCCGCCACCTCCTTCGCTAGCATGACTGCTTCGCAGAAGGAGGCGACTGCCTCCCACACCCTCTCGCCCCGGACCATGGCTTGCACCAGGGCCGGGCGCGAGAGGCAGCCGCCGCTGCCGATCGCCTCTACGAGGACACGGCGGTGCTCCGCCCAAGCGGGGCAGACCTCCACCGTGTGCTCCACCGTGTCCTCTGGGCGATCCTGGCAATGGTGACACCCGGGCGTTTCCTCCCGCCTAATGATGTGCAGGAACCTCCCGAAACTTCCGTGTTCGGTGAGGACATGCGTCAGGCGGTAGGTGAGGGCGCCGTGGCGCCTCTCTAGCCACTCCTCAAAGAGGGGTCTTATCGCCGCTATCGCGGCGTGCCCTGCGCTGGGTTGCGACAGTCGCTCTTTCCATGTCGCCATGAGATCGAGCCGGAGATCCGTCCGCTCCGCCGCAATTTGCCGCGGGAGCGGACTTTCCCCCCGGCGCAGTGCCTCCGCGCGCCATCAGGCGCGCGAGGACTCTCGCCTCCAGATCCCATGGCGGCAGTCCGGCAAGGAGGCTTGCCGCCTCGCCCGAGATCGTGCGGTACCCCGGATGAGCCTTACGGCTACCACCTTCTGGCGCGTTCAGGTAGTGGGCGGCTCGCCGCCGCAGTGAACGCGCCCACACCGGGGCTCAATGTGGGCGAAATTCCCAGCCCTTGGATGTCATTAAATCGTCGTAGTCTAGTAGTCGTAGTAGTAGTAGTATATTAAAGTTGATGGCTGTGTCTGTGTACTGATTGTGGATAAAACGTGGCCTGGTGTCGTGAGGAATAGTCAGATCAGCGCCTAACGGTAACGGAATGCTTGTCTGACCTGGAGGAATGAATGAAGAGATAACTGTGAGTATGTACATTATGTTACAAGTTGCCTCATGACATTTATTTACAACCTTAGTTTATTAAAATAATTTTGTGAGAAGGTTCCTATCGAATCAATGGAATAAAGAACATGGATTTAGTATATTGTCCATGCCAAATAGTGATCTCATGATCTGTTAGATCATAACTAAGTAACTAGTTGATTATTAAAATTATGTTTCTTTTAACTTTTAAATGTTGAATTATATTTTTGTTTTTTAAAAGAACATGTATTTAATTACTCACATGAATGTTCATGAATTCCATATGAATGCTTAACTATAAGGAAGTTAACCACAAGCGAAATATCTTTAGCCACCTTTTAGTTAAGTAAAGTAGTTAAGAGTTTACAAAAGTTCCATTTAACATCGGCAACAATTAGCTAAAAAGCATCTAAAGCCCCGTAACCGCTCATTAGGAAAGTTATTGAAATTGAAATCGAAGCGAATGTCGTCAATGGTGCATACGGTACCTACAACGGGATGTCATGGCTAGAAAGCAGTTATGCTCACTTAACAACTTTTTAGTTAAGCAATTCTAAATAAATATAACAAACATTATGAAGGTTAAAATTTTAACTAAATTACTACACTAAAAAGCCGATAAGGTATGGTTAGCGGCCTTTTAGAACAGTAATAATATGCAATAAATAGGTTACATGCTTAACAAAATAAGAAAAATGAATTTTAAAAGTAATAATAGTTTCTGGTCATAAGGGTTATTTGGGACAAACAGAAAGAAATATCAATTTATGTGTCCAACAATCATTAACCTAAGTATCATAGTTTGAAACAACGATTCCCGAGTTTTTTGGCATTTTCTGTGAAACTACTTTTTGGGCTTAACGGCCTTCTAGTTAAAGGACAGCAGCATACCTTACTACACCTACAATTACACACTGAACTCACCTACCTATACATACCTAATACCAGTTAAAACCTAAATATCTACTACACTAAATATCTGCTACATATAGGAATACTACTAACCATCTACTGGTAACAGGTACTAACTGCTATTAGAATACGGCTGAGGTACACTTGCTCACAACCTTGTGTATGTCTAGGCTTGCTGTCTGGAAATCTAAAGTAAACTAGGACCGACTAGTTTGACTCATGGGTGATGAGTATGGTTTCAGTCTTTGCTGTGATTGGACTGGATTCAGACTTGTGCTAAGGATTGGGCAGCAAGTAGGAAATAGCAGTTCTAGCGGATCGACTGATAATTAGTAAGTTACAAATCACATCACTAGAATCCTGGCACAACAATTACTAAGAACACTCTGTCATTTTAACATCCGCTTGCTTAGCTAGCAGGAGTGAATCCCTGACCCTCAGTATACGGTATACCCTAAATCTAGAGGTTCTACGTACGGATTCTACATCCCGGATTCTGCGTCCAGGCTGAAGACTGGACAATCGCTTCAACTGCGCGCTGCACGTGTATCTGAACTGCGCGCTGCACGTGGAGCGTAATTGTGCGCAGCACGCACACCTATCCACGCGCTACCGGGGTCCTGCTGACGCTCCCGGGTGTTCAAGCCAGTGTCCCAGGAACCAAGGACGGGACTTTTCCCATCTATCAAGTGGTAGTGCTCAGAAGGACAGTGTGTCCTTACCCGCGACCTAGTCTACTACTACGTATCTATTATACCCTACCTATTGTAACCCAGTGAGGATTAGGTATACGTATGAACTTTGCTTGTGTGTTTCTGACCTGACTTGTTAACGGCCTGTGCAGCCTAACTACAAAGCCCTAGCCGTTACAATTATTTGCGTATATTATTTTTGTTAGTTATCTAAATCTCACATTGAAAAAAATCGAATAAAGACATTTGAAATATTTATTCTTTGAAATGCTTTTGAAACACTGCATCATGTCGGTGGTACAATATATATAATATACATAGGTAACCCCTTATTTCTAGTTACAAAAGAACATTTATAGGAATACCTTACAGACTCATAAATAAACTCAGTATACATCCAAGTATTAACCACAAAAACATAATTATTATAACACCACACATGGGAGGTCATGCTTCTCTGTAACATCTATATAACACAACTCCAGCCGGTCAAAATTCGTAGTCTAGCTCGACTGCATCGTCCTTCCTTCGGCACTGATAAGACCTTGGCTCTCTCGATATCTCTCTATCCAACCGGGAAATGTACGGGAGCAAAGTGGGCACTACAGCTCAAAAATCCCCGCTTGCAGGAGTACTTAGTACCGTGTTTGTTGTGGTTGCGACGCGATCGACCTTCCTTGCCCTCAACCAGAGTAAAGGATTTTTGTATATTTGTGTTTTATAATTTGTATGGTGTACAATAAAGAGTATTCTATTCTATTCTATTCTAAAGCCATCCTTGTCCATTTGACTGGTTTTAAATCCGGCGCCTTCCGTTTCTGTATTTCATTCATCGACGCCACACAAGCAACAACTATCCACAGTTGACAACTTTGGCGGAAGCCTGAAGTTTTCTTCGTGTGTTTTTCCTTGTTGTGACGGTCGCAAAGTCTTCTAAGATGTTTTTGAACTCATAACACATTTTGTTAAAACATATTTATAATTTTCTTTCGCAATTGACACAAACATGATTGACATAACCACTGTTTGACATTCGTACGGTGGTCGACACAGGTCATATGTCGACTGGTCATGACTACTATGACTCTTCTACTCATACTATGACTCTTTGCATGTCGCATGTAAACTAAGGCATGTCGCGTGTCTTTCCTGCGAGAAATGCTCGAATCGACATGGCGAGAATAACTCGGTTTGATTTTGTCGAGGGAAAAGTTCGAGTCGAACGTCAGTAACGAACGCGAGATGCGCGAGAATTGTGTTCGTTTTTGTTTTGTGTTGTATTCATGTTCTTGAGATTCCTTATTACACAAATGTATAAATATCTGACTAACTAAGCCTAAGCCAGTTACAGCCTGCAGACGTCTCTGAAGTGGAACCTATTTATAAAGCACTGCCTCTGCGGTCAATGACCCGCTGTTTTCAGGTTTCCCGCGTGACGTAAGAGGAACCGACTTGCTGTGATGACCGGAGTATGAATAAATTGGCAATCTATAAGCCAGCCAGCTAAGTAAGCGCATCACTTAAGAACGGCAGATCAGATTTGCATATTTTTATAAACATCTGAATAAGGTTATAGGATAAAGAACAATTTGAAAAGTTGAATTCAGAAAAAACTGGAAGTGTTTTTTTATTTATTTATTTTACCATTTATGTACACACATATATAAACAGACAATAAAAAAACACAACAGAAAAATAGGTACAGGGGTGATGCTATGTTCTATGTTATGGGATTGGTTTCCGCACTTAGTCCTTCAGGTGGACCATTGTACGTGGGCCATGGCGGCCGTCGGTGGTTATTCCAACCAGCCCACCTCCCTCCAGAAGCTTATTAGGTCTCCTGGCCTGTTAAGAACTTCTGTGTATGATCTGGGTGTCCCGAGGGTTTCCGACCTAATCTGGGTGATGCCTGTGCACTCAAAGAGCACATGCGCGACGGTCTCATCGGCCTCCATGCTCTGCACAGGGGGCTGTCCCTTATACCTATCGTGTGAAAATGTTTGTTTAGTGAGCAGTGTCCCGTGATGATCCCCGTCATCAGGCGCAGGCCTTTCCTATCCAGGCGTAGTAGTCTTTTAGTTAGTTTGCCATCTAGTGATGGCATGGCCTCCTTGGACTGCCTGCAGCCCGGTGACGAGGACCACCAGTTCTCCGCTTGTGTATGGGTGTGCTCCTGTAGCCACCTGCGTTGCTGATTGAAGGGGATGGGCACGACTGGTTCTGGACCATAGACTGACGTGCTGGATGCCCTTCTGGCCAGCTCGTCAGCCGCAGGGGTGATGCTTATTTCATAAGAAATCTCTTCCAGCATAACTGCGATTAGACAATAGATAGAGAGATATAGACAACGTGTGGTTTTTTATGGGATTTTAGTTTTTATTGTCGGGTCAGCTACTTAGCATCTAATAATTACCATGAATTATACTTATACCTACTGCTTGACAGCCTCGTTGTTCTAGTGGTCGCAAGCGCTACTGCCGAGCATGAGGTCCTGGGTTCGATTTCCAGATTGGGCATAGTGTTATTGGGTTTTTCCATCAGGAAACCCTAGTAGCAGCCCAGAGTCTACCCAGTTAATGACTATAGGTTCGCCCCCTATTACATGGTTCTTAAACATAATTGGCGAAATGTGGGTATACAGTAGGTACAGATCTGCTATACCCTTGGGGGAACACAGGCGAAATGCGAAAAGCTAAGTAAATTATACTTATAAAAAAATAAAACAATGATATAAGAGAAAGCTCTAGAGTCTAGACCAAACACTTCTTGAGACCACGACGTCCACAACTCTGTGCTAGCTGAAACGTTGGGAATAGAAAGGAATTAGTATACTCGTAGATATGTCTAAAGTATCTAATTGTCTTATTTTACTATGTTTGCGAAACGTGAAAGTTAGAATACAATATACCTACAAATAAATCTTCGGGAGTAGTTAGGCACTTATACACTGACGCACGGTGCAATTTTACTTGTTACATGATAACTTGAGATGGCTCGAATTTAATTACATTTTTTTACCACTTTCGTACCATATGTGTACATAAATAGATGTAGGATGGTTTCAGTCCTAAGCCACCATAACAGAACAAAGATATGAAAATATTTACTTAATTTATTAAAGTTGAAGAATTTATTAGTTTGAACTACCACTCTACCAGCGAGATTTAAAAAAAAATATTTTTGCGATTGATTGATAGCCCAATTCTTGAGGAAGGTTATAGGCTATTTAACATCACATTACAATCTCAAACTCAAAGTATTTATTTCAATTAAACCAATTACAGGCACTTTTGAATTGTCAAGTCAGTCAGTCATAAAAATGAAGCTAGTTGTAATCCTTAGGAGCCGACAAAAGAAAAAAGGAGGAAAAAACGCTCAGCGCAAACAAAGAAACGGGGTAGGTACAGCTATAGGATATATTCAAATCAAGCGGAAGAAGTCGCGGGTAGAAACAAGTATTACTTACGTATTCATTCGAAGGGACACCTGATTCACATTTATTATGGAATGCGTGTCGCCCGCCATTTTATAAACTAGTTTCCCGTAAACTAGTTATGTTAAATATACACACTTACCTGTGTGAATACTTCCCATTATCTGTTGTTAGTTATTTTTATTCTTAATCTGTGATACTACTGCCATATCCTACTAATATAATATTATAAATGCGAAAGTTTGTATGGATGGATGGGTGGATATTTTTTTTCTTTCACGCAAAAAGTACTGAGCGGATTTGGATGAAATTTGGCACACAGATGGGTTATAACCAGGATTAACATATAGGATACTTTTTATCCCGATATTCCCACGGGATCGAAACTTATGCGAGTTAAGCCGCGGGGCGTAGCCAGTTTAATAATAATACCTACATTTAACTTATAAGGGTGAACTCGATTCATCACGGTGTACCTACACACTTTTTGTTTTTATTTATTTTATTATTTACTAGCTGCGCCCCGCGGTTTCACCCGCATAACTTTCGATCCCGTGGGAATATCGGGATAAAAAGTCGTATCCTATGTATTAATCCTGGTTATAAACTATCTGTATGAAAAATTTCATCCAAATTCGTTTTTGCGTGAAAGAGTAACAAACATCCATCCATCCATCCATACAAACTTTCGCATTTATAGTATTAGTAGGATAGTAGGAAGTAGGATGTCCACACAATAAAATAGATACAGATACGATATATTAATATTTAGTACAAAGGTACTGCTTATTTTTTCAGAAAGTCGTAGTGTTAGTTTTTATTTGTAGGGCGAGTTATTCTACTTGAATATAAGGCTCTGGATTCCAGAGTATATAAAAAAGCTAAAAATATTACCCTCCTTTTAGGTTCCGCCGTAGTCGGGTAAAAATCACCGACGACAAACACGGAGTGGCTGCATTTTTGCTTCACTGCAAGTAAGAGCGCCATTATCCGGAGACTAAGGCTACATAGCTACGTTAGTTCTAACGTCATACACACTCAGTGGACAGCTCATTGTTTAGAGCCACGGAGGGGGGCTACATGTTGTGTAAACTTCGGTCACCCATCCAAGGGCAAGGCAAGGCGTTGTTGCTTAACTCTGACGATCTATACATCTACGCGGCAGACATTTAACGATCCCCTCGTGTCCAAGCATGCGTTGGTATGTAAATTATATATATAGTAAGTACTGATATAATGTGGCGCTGTGATAACGAGATTGTTAAACCTGTACTTAGGTACCTACATATAAGCAGCGGTTGTCTTACATAGCAACACAGGCTTATTATTATGTGAAATAACTTAGATAGAGTCAAATATTAAGATTTATTAATTAGATACTGTGATGATTACAGAATACATCAAATGCTCATCAATGCAATTAAATGTAAGTACTTTAAACATCAGAAATGAAGAGATCCGCAGGAGAACTAATAAGGTAACCGACATAGCCCGAAGAATTGCCAAACTTAAGTGGAAGTGGGCACATTGCTCGCAGAACAGACGGCCGATGGGGCCGAAAGGTTCTGGAGTGACGACCCCGTTCCGAAAGACGTAGCGTTGGAAGGCCTCCCGCAAGGTGGACCGATGACCTTCTGAGGGCCGCAGAAATCCGCTGGATGCGGGAAGCACAGAACCGGTCGAAGTGGCTGTGCTTGGGGAGGCCTTATGTCCAGCAGTGGACGTCTTTCGGCTGGAATGATGATGATGATGGTTTAAGACATACATAATGAGGACTACCATTAAATATTTTAACTTGCGACGACATGAGGTTTCTCTGAATAGCTATAGAGTATCTATTCGGGTAGCTTTTAGTTAAGTAAATAAATACATCAAACACATCCATTATGGATGAAAATAATTAACGTTTTGCTTTACGATATAACAAACATGTATGGATGATGCGATTGTTTTATGAGCCTCACATTGGTAACAAATTAACTTTGTTATTTTATTTCGCCATATAACATTAACTTCGATGAAATATAAAATAAAATAACCTTAAAGGTATAATGGCTTTACAGAAATGGTAATTTTACTATGTTTATAGGTTTAACCTATAGCACTCATATTTTACGGAACATTAAATTAATATTGTGTTAACGACTAAGATAAACAACCGCACAAGTACTTAGGTAAAAATAAGCAAACAAATTGCAGTCTATTCTCATCGTCTTCAAAGAATAGTTGATTATTCACAGAAGCAATAAACTTGACAACCGAATCTCACTTTTACGTCGAAATCTCAGTCTGTCTAATACCATCAGATCTAATTACGGCAACCTTTAATGAGATTGCTTCATACTAGCCATGACTTTGGCTTGGACTCTTCAACTTGACATTCCGTCTCCGACTGAACAAATATGGAATCACTTAAAAAATGACTGGCAATGAAGATCACGACCTTTGAGAGCGTATATGTGCAAATAAAGATGGACAAATGTTTGTACATATGTCATCAAGGGGATTCAACTGAATTGCGGACGTAACATTCAACGCTCAACACGTCTACACTCGTATAACTAAAAATGACAAACTATATGTAATTTACGACAGTTTTTATAGGTCTTTACATTGAATTCGCGTACAATTGAATGGGATTGTTTATTTAAAGCGTCGGTTTTTTCTCCTTCGAAGTAGGTAACGCTTCAAATGGCTCTTTTATTAATAAATTATTTTATTTATTCTTTTACATAATAATCTAACAATTTTATCACCATCATCTGCCTAGCCTTTTCCCAACTATGTTGGGGTCGGCTTCCAGTCTAACCGGATGCAGCTGAGTACCAGTATTTTACATGGAGCGACTGCCTATCTGACCTCCACAACACAGTTACTGGATAATACGAAACCCCTTGGTAAGCCTGGTTGTCAGACTTTTGGGCTTCTGACGACCTGTAACGACTGTCAAAGATTCAAGAATGACAGCCGGCACCAACGTTTTCGTATGTAAAGATGGTCACCCATCCACGAACCAACCGCGGCAAGCGTAGCTTAACCTGATCGATCGAACCGTGCGGCTGTTATTACTTAGCCACAAGTCCCTCAACAATCTAAAAATGTGCACATTATTAATGAAACCGGTTTATCATATCTTACTTATAGAGCCTGAAAGTTTTACCAACATTCTTAATAGCTTGAGCCATCAAACATAACAAGATAATCTACTGGTGAAAAGACTAGGTAATTATATACGTGCATAAGTTTCTGGTCCTAGTCCCGGACTTTTAAAAGTGAAAGTATAAGGTAGTCATTACTTAAAACCAACCATTTTAAAAATACTACCTTAGGTACTTTTCCACGAACAACAAAGAAATAATAACTTTTTCGTGTCAGAAATTCTCAAAGTGTCGAATTATCGATAAGATTTCGCTACGATTTCGCTACGATTTTATTATATGTAGATAATACACTGGATAAACTTCTTATACTAAAGGCTGATTTTTCTAACGCCGGTTAACTTTATCGGAGGAATAATTTTGAATTTTTGACAGTTCTTCCATACAAAAATTGTCAGACGTCAATTTAAGTCCATGAATAAAAATTATCGGTCGATTGAAAAATCATCCCTAAATTAACTAACAAACTATAATATATATATAACTAAAACTATTAACGAACGACGAGAAATTCCTCCGCGTTCGATAAGATTGTATAATATATTCATTATTATTTTTAATCCTTTATTCTATTAAGTTAAAATATTTAAATAATACGTAAGTACCATTTTTTGCTTTGTATTTCCTTGTATTTATTGTTTTACGTTGGCCACATAAAAGGACCGAGGTTAAGTAAGAAAGACCCTGTTTATTGGCAAATACTGGCAGATACTGCAGCGGAGTAATTGCGTAAGAGAGTATCAGTAGCAATGGCTTTCCTTTTAACAGTTCAACAACATTCATTGCGTTATTTACTCTGTTGAGAAGACAATTTTTTCGAACATATGAAGCAATGGATTATCAATATCGTTCAATATGATTCAGATTGACTTAATAACCCGAAGGACAAAATCCAAAAACAAAAATTAAAAAGTAAAGGTCGATGTCTCGTTATTTACGATGTCGTTGACGCGAACAGTTCTGGATTCTATCTTATACTTCATAAATCACCATGTCAGGTCACAGAGCGTCTCGCAAAGGAGGAGGCGGAGCGCGTGAGGGAGAGGCAATCTCTGCGCCCTCACGCCCCTAGTCGCCGCAGGAGACGCCCTGGACGTCGGGAGTCACCAGCCGACTCCCGGCCACCGTAGGCGCGGGCTTGCGGGCAGCGAGCAATGGGCAGCTCGCCAGCCGGCAAGGACCAGGCCCGAGTCGACGGGGCGTTGTGTTCCACGCGCGCCTCAAAGAGATGTCAGCACGAAGTGACGGGGTCCGTTAGGGCCGATGCCTGCCAGGGCCGCGGGTTATTCGAAAGAGATACCGTGGTCCCTGGCATAGGCAACTGAAGGAACACGGGTGGGTTTTAGTCACTAAAAATCTGACACGCCTTCCTGCTCCGCCCAGAGCGGGAGAAGTCATATGATGATAAGACTAGAATATTTCCCCATAGGGACTAACCACACTTATTCAGCTTTGTTCAGCTTTTGTCCATAGAAAACAAAGATTTTGTATGGACAAAAGCTTAACAGAGCTGAATAAGTGTGGTTAGTCCCTACAACTCAGCGGAGTAGATATGATATGATAGATACATAGATTTTCTACTATATACAATATGTACAAGTTGTGCCGAGTTTACACGTGTTTGATATTATGTAAAAGTGCTTGCACAAACCAATCAAGTTACTGGTTCTTATCTTTTGTCCTTATCTAACGATAGGGCTATACTACTCTATAGAAACAAAGGCTAAGAAGAATCAACACCAACACCAACGAATCATCTGTGAAAGCAGCACTTAGTTATAATTTTAATACATAACAAACTTTACGCCTGTAATCCCCGGAGGGTTAGGCAGAGGTATACCCACATTTCGCCAAATAAAATAGATAATAATAATGTTTAATTCATAAAATTTAATTAATAACTTGTTAGACGACAATTATCAAACTTGGACTGCAACATAACCAAGTTTAAAAAGTCATCATGACTTAAAAATATCTAAATAATAATCGTACCAATTACAAAACGTTTAGGTACAATACCGAAATGAAGCATTAATAACAAAACGAATGAGTACTTATTTTATTACTAGCTGCGCCCCGCGGTTTCACCCGCATAAGTTTCGATCTCGTGACAATATCGGGATAAGAAGTATCCGAGTTATAAACTATCTTTATGCCAAATTTCATCCGAATCCGTTCAGTGGTTTTTGCGTGAAAGAGTAACAAACATCCATCCATCCATCCATCCTTACAAACTTTCGCACTTATAATATTATAGTAGGATTAATAATCAAAAGCAGGTTTGATCTAAGACGTTTAAGTAAGATTATAAATAGCTAAATTTAGTTTAATTACCTCGATACTGTGATCTATAATTACCATATAATCTGACGGCTCCTCACATCGTTCAGCAACCGGGTACAACTTTTGAATATGTTTAAAAATAGCTATAAATAAGTATAAGTAAACAACAACAACAACCAGTACAATTGAACCACAACCGGTCGTATAATCTACCTACGTCAGTCAGTCGTAGATTGAAAGTAAATGCGTGTAGCCGGATGAATATTTTAAGTTAACATGTTAATGTACAACTTTACAAGGTCGGAACTAGCGCTCCCGTCTGGTTTCTTCCATACAATGTCAGTGACAATTTCACAAATGTTTACCAGCAACACTATCCGTGTTGTGTTTGTGTTTTTTTAAGTTTTAAGTCATTGAGGCTCCTTATAAGATCCTTGGGTCTCTAGGTACACAGGGTGGCAGGGACATCGACGCGAAAACAAACAAAACGCGTAACCATCGATTTTAATTATACCTTTTTTTGAGATTTTAATTATACCCTATTTGGTAATCTCTTTTCTTTCTTTCTCTTTTTTTATTCGGTGGTGGAATCGGTTCTTAATGTCTCCCTAGATGGGCCCCATTGGATACAGGCGGCTCTGCCCATCCGATGTGGTGGTCTCGGGGTACGTTGCGCACGGGATGTGGGTCTGCCGGCTTTCTTGGCGTCTGCGCATGGGGTTGCCAACTTAGTCACTGTATTACTCAAAACTAATGGTGACGGGGGAAGCATGCCTTTTGTGTCGGATGCTGTGTCAGCTTGGTTGACTCTCAACCCGGATGCAACGATCCCCGAGGCAACACACGTTCAGCGGGCGTGGGATGACATGGGGGTGGGGCTGCTCCAAGAGCGGTTGTTAGAGGGTGCGTCAGGAGTCGTTAAGGCTAGACTTCGAGCAGTTTCGCAACACGAGTCCGGGGCGTGGTTACAGGCGATTCCTTTGCCTCACCTGGGCACTCTACTGGACGATGACTCTTTGCGTGTGGCGGTGGCTCTCCGCCTGGGCTGTAAGGTGTGCGAACCCCACATATGCACCTGCGGTTCCATGGTGGAGGCCGATGGCCATCACGCACTGAGTTGTCGGCGTTGCACAGGGAGGTTCCCGCGTCACCATGCCCTGAATGACATAGTCCGTAGAGCCCTTATATCGGCAAACGTCCCCTGCGTGCTTGAACCTACAGGTCTTAGCAGGTGTGATGGTAAGAGGCCAGATGGGCTGACTCTAGTGCCATGGAAGAACGGGAAGTGCCTGATCTGGGACGCAACTTGCGTCAGCATTGTCGCTGCCAGTCACCTGAGTCGCACCTCGCACACTGCCTCTGCCGCAGCTGAAGACGCCTGCTCTGTAAAAAGGCTCAAGTACGCTTCCTTGGAGCAGCCTTACTATTTTGTGCCGGTAGCTGTGGAGACCCTGGGTTGTTGGAGTAAGGCAGCGAAGGTTTTTGTGGCGGAATTGGGCCGTAAGCTTAGGGAGGCAACCGGTGACTCCCGCTCTGGGTCGTTCTTGATGCAGAGGTTGGCCATCGCTATTCAGCGAGGCAATGCAGCGAGTGTTATGGGCACCTTTGCGCCGAGTGCGATCAGGGGCGGGTTGTTTTGTGACCTTTGACTGTGTATTTCAACACTATCATTTTGTTGTTTTGTTTTTTGTTTATTTATATGTAACACAATTGACGAAAAATTTAAATATATAAATTATATATTTAAAAAAATTATCTCTTTAATCAAAACTGATTTGAATGACTCAAATAATTAATTGATAAAACTTACCATGCCCTAATTTCAGTGTTAGGTCACACGAGCAAAGAGAGTGAAAAAAAATTACCTGTCTATGGCAAATTGGATAATCATTTATATTCTTACAAATATTTACTTACACATGAATGATGTCATCGACCATCATGAATCAATTAAAAAATCTATTTGCAATTGAGTGTATTGTAAACACTCATAATCACACCAGTTCTTACATCACTTTAAAAAGTTTAAGTAAATATTTTTGACATGATATTCTCAGTTTTGCCTTTATTACAACTGTCGGTTGAGATCATATCACGTACATTACATATAATTATTGATTCGGTCCGGTGTGACACTTGCCCGAATTGTCGCTCGTCGCTCGCCTTGCCTTCACAAGGTGACAGCCGCCACACACACCGTGGCGACCTTCCGCCCCCTTTGATTACCACCTTCGAACAATTTGCTGAACCTAGCTACATGTCAACGCCCTCATAAGTGACATCGTGAGTGTTTTCGTAACCTATACAAATATTACTTTAATTACTTAACTAGTACAGCTTGACCATGTTAAATGTTTGAAGTAACTACAAGTGCGCAGAAAATATTATTATAAGTAAATAATGATTGACCTTTCGACCTCGTGATAAAAGATCCTTAATGATTTTCTCAAATAATGTTTGATGGTCGACTTCCACCGGCCGAGTTTCTGATAGAGCAATAATGGTAAGAGTTTCAAAGTTGACCATTATTGGTTCTTGTTTGTGCTTCTAGATACGAAGGTACGTCGATCTATTTAGTAGGGGATTTGGGTTGCAAAATATTGTTCAGGCAAGTACATACAACGACGACCCGGTGAAGGCCGCAGGAACCCGTTGGATGCGAAAAGCACAGAACCGGTCGAAGTGGAGGTGCCTGAGTGAGGCCTATGTCCAGCAGTGGACGTCTTTCGGCTGAAATGATGATGATATGATAATGAAGTACAGACGCCAGCACATCAAGCTACTACAATCTCTCAAATTTCTTTAATGCATTTTCAACTTTATCACTACAGCATTAAGCTTCAAGGTAGATTGGGAAAATTTGACAGTTTCGGGTAGTTTGACCTGCTGGCGTCTGTACATACTGTCATGGTAATTGGATGTCATATTGAGTGACGACCGCGACACAAGGAAATGAGTCCAACTGTCCATGTACCAATGCCATTCCACTAATCAATCATCAGATCATTTTTTACTACGCATTAATCAATCATTGATTAATTTTATTCAGGTAACCCCTTTAACAGAAAACCATAGTGAATTATTATAACGCACCTTTTAAATTCAAATAAAACTGCTCGTTCCTATTTTTCGAACGAAAGACATCAACGAACGATCCTGTAGTGAAAGGTCAACCTATAAAAAAAACAATTACAAAACAAAACTAAATAAATAGTAGACTGACATTGTATAAATTTTAAAAAACATTGATTTTTTGATTTTGTAGAATATTCCATTGCACCTACGTAATGGAAAATTTTAATTTTAGAGTTGTCTTTTTTAATCCTTGTATATTTTCATTAAATACTGGCTGCGCCCCACGGTTTCACCCGCATTAGTTTCGACCCCGTGGGAATATCGGGATAAAAAGTATTATATATGGTTATAAACCATCTGTGTGCCAAATTCTACTCAAATCCGTTCAGTAGTTTTTGTGTGAAAGAGTAACAAACATCCATCCATCCATACAAACTTTCACGTTTATAATATTAAGTAGGATAATATTAGTAGGAAGTAGGATTCTCCAGCCATGACTATGATTGATTTAAAAATAAAGTCCAATGGAAAGATCCTTAATTATTGATTTTCTCAAATAATGTTTCTTCTCTAACTAATTATAATATAAATGAATAAATATTATAATACTGATCTGAATATCATAAACCCACCTGCTTAAAGTAATAAAATGACTCGTATAATTTACATGTTACTCCACGCAAATGGTAGGTTAACCTATATGGCAGATTTCCTTGACTAGCTTTGGCAATGACCAATTGTCGATTTACCCGACTTTGCACGTAGGGAGGATAATGATGTTATTCGTGACGTATCGAATAGTTGCCACTACATGTGACTTTTCGTAGCGCAGCGGTTTTTTGTCCCTAGGTATAGTATAGGAAAAAGAACGCGATGTAAATACATAAAAAGCAACCTTCACACTTTATTTATATTCAATTATTTTAATTGGTATAATGATGATGGACAATTTAAAAAGAAATAAACAAGATATCTGAATTCACCATTAATTTTAAAAAAATGTTACTAAGCTAAGCTGTATATTGTTTATTAGGTTTTAGGCAAGGACATTACCGAGTCATAAGACTTAACTTTTTCTCATCTCAAGGTATCTATATAAGGTCACCGGGATTGTCCGAAAGGGTTATCGCTGCCCCGGAACATAAAGGGCGAAGGAAGGAACATGGGTGGGTTTTAGTCAGTAAGAGTCTGACACTCCCTTTCGCTCCACCCAGAGCGAGAGGGGTCATTTGATGATTTCCCATCCGGAAAAAAAAATAGGTATCTATATAATAATACGAGTATGTTACGGTTTTTGGTATTTACTAGCTTTTGTAGAACAAGAAATTTTAGCCTAGTCCTAACGGGATAGGTGTAAAATCATGAGTAATTAAAGAATATTTATCTAAACTTATATATGTATACAATATTATTAAGAGAAAAGATTAGATTTTGTTTTATGTTTGTTTGTAAAGCTTTCACGAAAAAACGACTGAAACGGATTTTGATAAAATTTGGCACATAGGTAGACCAGGGCCTGGATTAGGACATTAAATACTTTTTATCCCAATATTCCCACGGGGTTGAGACTTATGCAGGTAAAACTGCGGGGCGCAGCTAGTCTCTTCATAAATCCACCAACACACAATTACAAACTGACTCTTCTATTCAATAAACCTCAAAAAAGTAAACAACTTAAACCTATTCTAAAGTTAGATCGTTCACCACAAACCTATTAACTTCTTTAGATATTAATTGACAGTCATATTTTCTCATTTTTAGTCTTATTTTATTTTATCGCGGCAATCTACCTATCCCTAATAGGTAACCAGCCCCGGTCTCTCCTACATTGTATGAAATCGAAGTCTTCAGAGTGGTGATGTTTTTTTGTTAAACACGTTAGCATTGACGTCAGTTACATTCAATTAATAACATTATTGTATTCCTTTTTTAGTCATTAAATTAATCTTCCTCTTTTTTCGTGTCGATGGTACTGTTCCTCGTTGTTTTTTATTTAAATATAGTTTAAGCCAGTAGGTAGCCACGTTGATTGCGGCTATTCGATGTTTTTTTTCTGGTATTATACGACTCTTCGAATTTTTTGGATATTATCCGATATTTTTAAAACAATAAGCTGTTGTTAATCGTGTCTTTATTCGCCAGTGTATTAGATAAATTAAGGGGTATCGTATTACCAAGTAACTGGGTTGTGGAGGTTATATAGGCAGTCGCTCCATGTAAAATACTCGTATTCAGCTGCATCCGGTTAGACTGGAAGCCGACCCCAAAATAGTTGGGAAAAGGCAGGCAGATGGTGATGATTAGATAAATTAAACTGATAATAAAATACTGCTTTAAAAAAGCACTACACTGAGTCTTAAAAGCTTTTAGATGCAGGCGGTCACACACAACCAACCACAATACAACACAGTCTTATAAATCGAGATCTGAATACTGTTATAAGTAATATCTATAATAAAAAATCAAACAATTAATAACAAGTAACAAAATCTTCAATGTAACGTAGCACTATAAGTACCTACTTATTCTAATATAATTTTTAGTCACAGTACCGAATTACAAAAATGAAGAGATATAAGTAATCAAACAGATTACAGAGAGCTGTAATAACAATATAATGGGAAAGAGTGATTAATCATTATGATATTAGCAGGTAAAAGTAAAACAATTAGTAAAAAATTAAATGCGTTTTATATCCTAATATCTAACTTTGGCTCAATCTTCAAAATTTCCCTTGGAAGTGAGACCTAAGTAAACTTAGAGCGTTTAAAAATATATTTTGTGCATATCAGAGTTGTCAGTCTGGTGTTATGGAAATTGGCCGAATATTCGAATATCGCAATTTTTGTATTCGAAATAGTTTATTATTCGAATGCAAACCCAAATTGCGGCGTCAGTGGCAATTTTAGGGTATCCAAGGTGTAGGTGAACGGGCACTTAGGATACTCCAGCAAGACATAAATAAAATAAAATGAATTGCGATGCACATTAATTGCGGCTTTATTCACGTCGAGACTGCAAAGGGTCTTATGGGCCTTTTTTAGATGAATTGAGATCTCCGGCGTTGCGGAGCCATAGATTTTTTGTCTACCTTTGAAAAGTTAAACATAAAAACAAAACAATAAGTCAACAATAAAAAAAACAATTACCGATTTTGTATGCAGTCATCCCAGAAGTTTTCTTAATTTTTTATTTACATAATTCAATTAAATCTTAAACGTTTGTGAAAAAAGAACGAATTAAATTGTTATGATGTATTAAAAACATTTTTTTGTGGAAGATTTAATCAGAAAAATCTGGTTACTTTTGTTTGTGTCTTTTCAAATCAAGTTAAGTGTTTTAAGAAGTTAAAAGCAGCTTATCTATGGATTCATGATATTGGTTTTTGTTTATAATAATAATAATTATTATTATTCATAAATGTTTTTTAAAGTTAAGAGTCGTTTAAACGCCAAACATGTAGGTATGATAGAACAGTCGCTAATCATTAGTTTGAGCAACGTTTATAAATAAACCTCCTAATGTCTTGTTTACTGTTGTTCTATTTCGGAGTCGATAAATATTGTTTTTTTTTACATCGTCCTTGTAGTATAAATAGCCTAGTTTTTATAAACATCTACTCATTAAAACAGCGTTTCCCTCAATTGATTATATCAGGCTATAATTTAATTAATTTAATTAGACATACAGGCTATCTTTATCTAGACAAATATTAAAAAGAGGAAGAATTTGTTTGTTTGTTTATAGGGGGTAATCTTCGGAACTACTGCTCCGATTCCAAAAATTATTTCAGTAATAGAAGCTAAAGTATTGCCAAGTACCAAAGGATATATTTTATGTTAAAACAAGAAAGGTAAGGAAGGAAAGGAAACCATACCCATGGCGGACACAAATATTATATTGATATATGTATGTCTCTGATTTACTACGGCATCAATCCCATTAATGTGGGGAATCTCGAAAAAAATATAAAATTAACGTACATATATACAATTTTAGTATGTGCAGACGCCAGTAGGTCAAGATACCCGAAACTGTCAAATTTTCCCAATCAACCTTGAAGCTTAATGCTGTAGCGATAGAGTTGAAAATCTATCAAAGAAATTTGACAGTTTGTAGTAGCTTGATGTGCTGGCATCAACGCAACACGCTGGCGCAAACGTACAAGTGTTTTAAACGTTATAAGTGTACATATTATGTGGTTAAAGTGTTTATGCGTGTGTAGCATAAGAGTTTAAGTTTTATAAAGTGATATAGGGAAGATGAATAAAATACTAATTCATAATAATATTTTTATTCTTCAACTTGATCCAAATTTTGACGACATGGTTGGCGCAGTGGCGTAGCGGTCGACTGCTGCGCTGCGTGTCGCGGGTTCGATTCCCGCACGGAACAAATATTTGTATTACCTACAGGTAGTTGTTCCGGTCTGCCTGTTTGTGTATGTGAGTTTAAATGTTTGTAAACGCACCCACGATACAGGAGGGGGGTACCTAGTGTGGGGGAACTTTTTTTTTTTTTAATCAATCATTAGATCTTTTAAAAAGGTAGCGGATGCATACGTTGCTTCTTTGTGTGTCCATGTATCGGAATTTTTATTAAATTATTTTCATGCCATTATAAGATGAAATAAAATCCTCTGAAACCGTTCTTTTTTTTTTTTTAATTATTCGGTACATTTTTCTGCACTGATTTTTTATCAAATAATTATATACAATGAAAGGTCACATTATTCTCTTTAATTTAAAACTATTTTGGTTAATGTCCGCCACTCTTCGCAAAGCGGGTCTGATATGCTCAATGACCTTTCACGCGGATGAAGTCGCGGGCAAAAGCTAGTATTTTCAATTTTCTATATAGCGAAAGTCGCACGCCATCGCTTTCATGTTACAGGCCTTCACGAGTTCAGTAAACGCACACTCACCTCTACTTAAAAATTCAGTTGTCTGTCAACACCTAAGAACTGTTATTCGATATCGTTGCATAAGTAAGTAAGGTTCCACCGTACGTAGATAATTTGCATTGAATAGACATTCTTTTCTTTACTTTAAAGTCGGTAATTGTCTTTTATGTAGTACTAGTTGCGCCTCACGGTTTCACCCACATAAGTTTCGATCCCGTGGAAATGTCGGGATAAAAAATATCCTATGTGTTAATCCTGGTTATAAACTATATGTGTACCAAATTTCATCCAAATCCGTTCAGTAGTTTTTGCGTGAAAGAGATACATCCATCCATCCATCCATACAAACTTTCAGGTTTATAATATTAGTAGGATTTATCATTACCAGCAATTTTATTAGTAGTGTTTATAAGTTACCTAGGGAATAATACACTAAACGTGTCATTTTGGGAATACAATGACCGAAAGTGCGTAATCAAAATGAATAAGGTACGTCTTTACATTACACATTCAAGTTGCACTGTAAGATATTAATCTTTTTTAAACCACGTAAACGGACAAAACATATCGCTTCCTCAATTGATTTGGGTGTTAATATAAAAACAATAAGGCACCTTTCAAACATGGAGTTTACTATTTTAATCATATATTATTACATTATTTCCCTTATTTTCTAGTTTGAATTACTCATAGGTACGGGTTTTTTTTTTTTTTGTGGGTGGGAAATCATCATATGTCTTCTCCCGCTCCGGGCGGAGCAGGAGGGCGTGTCAGACTTTTACTGACTAAAACCCACCCGTGTTCCTTCAGTTTCCCATGCCAGGGACCACGGTATCTCTTTCGAACAACCCGCGGCCCTGGCAGGCATCGGCCCTAGCGGACCCCGTCAGTTTGTGCTGACATCTCTTTGAGGCGCGTGTGGAACACAACGCGCCGTCGACTCGGGCCTGGTCCTTGCCGGGCGGCGAGCTGCCCATTGCTCGCCGCCCGCAAGCCCGCGCCTACGGTGGCCGGGAGTCGGCTGGTGACTCCCGATTTCCAGGGCGTCTCCTGCGGCGACTAGGGGCGTGAGGGCGCAGAGATTGCCTCTCCCTCACCCGCTCCGCCTCCTCCTTTGCGAGCATTACTGCTTCGCAGAAGGAGGTGACGGCTTCCCACGCACTCCCGCTCCGTACCATGGCCTGGACCAGGGCCGGACGCGAGAGATCGCCGCCGCCGATCGCCGCCATGAGGACGCGGCGGTGCTCCGCCCAAGCCGGGCAGACCTCCACCGTATGCTCCACCATGTCCTTCGGACGATCCACACAGTGGTGACACCCTGGCGTTTCCTCCCGCCTTATCCTGAACAGGAACCTCCCGAAACAACCGTGTCCAGTGAGGACCTGCGTCAAGCGGAAGGTGAGGGCGCCGTGGCGCCTCTCCAGCCACTCCTCAAAGAGGGGACTAATCGCCGCAATTGTGGCGTGCCCAGCACTGGGTTGCGACAATCGCACTCTCCATGTCGCCATGAGATCCCGCCGGAGCTCTGTCCGCTGTACCGTGATTTCTCGCGGCAGCGGAGTTACGCCCCGGCGTTTTGCCTCCTCTCGCCACTCCCATATGTGGGCGAGGGCTTTTTTTGCCTCCAGATCCCATGGCGGCTAGGTACGGGTTCAGTGGTAATATAATACTTCAGGTTTGTTTTGCACAAACTATTTGTATTGATTTTCCCGAAAAAATAGTAGAGTTCAATAATCCTTCTTCTAGTAAACTGGTTTGCAGTTTACCGGAAGAAGGATTATTGAACTCTACTATTTTTTTTCAGTTTCACGATATCACAACAACACGTATTCTAGTCAGGGACATGCGAAAAAATATTTTTCGGTTAGGTTGTTCTCGAGTTATGAGCGCACAAACGGACAGACACACATAAAGACGTTTATAACGATAATCATCATTATTTCAGTCGTTCCCGAATCTAGCGGATTCCTGTGACCCTCACAAAGTCATCGGTCCAAATTATTCATATTTTGCTAGAAATTAGCATTCTTTAATCTCCATTATTGCAAATGTTGGCAAAGTTCAACATTTCAAGGTTATATCCCATCCAGGTCACGGGTACTCTAACTTTACTGTCCGAAACTAGTCTTAAACACGTTTAAAACACTTGTTTTAGGTTGAATATTTATCACTAATCATTTTAACATGTTATACCTTGTGCCAAATAGTCGTCGAATAAATGATATTCTGCTACTATATGACACATAGGAAGTCGTGTCGATTATTTCATTGTTTATAAAAGTGGCCAGTACCTAGCAGGCTACCTAGTAGGTAGCCTACCGAAAGTCAGAGGACAAATCTAATAGAAGATGTACTGAAATTTCAGTTTTTACGCTTTCAGAAAAGATCCTATTACTTTCATAACTATCGTAGCATTTTTTGTTTACTTTGGGGAAATTATATGATTATTATTGTTTATATAGATGGTTTGTTTGATCTTTTGTGAATAGCGAATGACGATCTTATTTTTACATACTTTTCAGGCGCTCAATCTTTAATTTGTGGCACGAAGCGACCGACATCTGTCCAGAGAAGAAGTTTTCAGAGAAAGTCGGGGCCGTAACCACTGGCCGTCACCACTGCTCTCTTTATGAAGTAACATTATTTAAATAATCTATAATATTAGGTAAATAATGTTAAAAACATAAGTCTAAAAAACTAGACTGCCTTACCTTGAAAATCAAAACATAAAAATGCAAGACGGAGATTTAAAACCAACATTTTCAACGTAGGTACTTAAAGTTACATTTAAAATAAACTAAAGTAGCTTCTTTGTGTCCAAGTAAGCGTACTTAATGCAATTTGTCAATTACATTTAAATAATAATGTATTTAAACGCAGGAATATTGCATTCCTACATAATATATTATAGATACTCAAGATCCATTTGTGGTTTACGAGATTTTAAGATAATTTCCGTGCAGCCGTCACAAGGTAATGTGGTTTTTAGTTTAGAAATAGGGGAAATACAAATGAATATGACCACAAAGACATCCAGTATCTACCTGTATCTATGCATATAAAACACTCGGTTTGTGGTCAGGAAGAATTTAAATGTATTGAATGTTCTATTATTATTATTTTATCCTATGTATACTGTACCTATAACTACTAGGTTGTACACTACAACTACCTACAGCTTTATTAAGTAACTAACTTAACTACAGCTTTAGCTGCACTGACCACAGGCCTCTCCATAATATTTGAAACTAAAATAAAACTAAACTCCTGTAATATCCTGATGACTTAGCGGATGTTGATTCGCTGTGGCGAATGTGTTCACATTATTGCAACGAAAAAACTTGTCTCCGATGTAACTCTGTGCCTACGCAAGGGATGGGAGCCTAGTCCTTACAGCTGCGGTCAGACTATCCACGAGATATTTAAATACATAAATGCAAAATTGAATTAATCTAGATAACACCTCCGAGACGCATACCTATGGGTACGCGGTATGTGCTTAATCACAGCCTATCTGCAATCTCTACTTACACGGACAGACAACACGTACGAGTACATGTTATGGTTAATTGTTCACAATTATAACATTATTTATATTTATATGCCTTGGCAATAATCGCACTCCAGCGGAAGACGACACTTATGGAACTGTAAAATTTAGTAATTAATCGAGCATATTATAATTGAATGAGAAGAGGGAATCAAACATCAAGGATGGCAGGAAACATTTCCAAATCCATTATTTTATTGAGGCGTTTTTTCCATATAAGACCGACCTTGTACCTTACCTTACCTTACCTTCGTACATCAACATGGTTTTACTATATAGAATAACAGGAAGTACATTGCAAAATATCAATGATCCCATAAACCTAAATAGATAATAGCATCCATTCTAGTATACTTAGTCTCTAGTTTCTTGATATAATCTATTTAACTATATTCTATGTAAATCAAAATGAAATATAAATCACTTGAGAACGACTAGACCGATTGGTTATTTTTTATTTTAAAATGTTCGCTATAGTTCGAATTAGGTTTTAATGAAAAAAACAATTGGAAAAGTTTCCCGGAAAGTTTTCTACTTCGGGAAAAAACTGAACGTCATTTACTTTCAGTTTTCTATGGGATTTATGTATGATCTATTGAAATGGAAAATATTGGACAAGGCAACGTCTGTTAGGTCAGCTAGTTTTAAATAGTTGTTGTTGTTGAATTAGCTTAGATATCATGCCTTTTCCACATACCTAATTATCAATTTTAGTGCGTTTTGTGTTCTTTTTGATGCAATTAAAAAGGTCCAACTCAGTGCACACTATGTTACAGAATCAAGTACTATATTATTTTACTATGGTTTTCAGAGAAACCCATAGTTATATATAAATAAGTATGCAAAAAAAAAAAATCCTTCCTTAAAATTATATTCTTACAGACCCAATTATCATGTGGATTATGTGACTAAACTAATTCTAATAATAAAACTACGTTTTTATTGTCATTATCCGCTGCGTTTATCGTTCATTGTTTAGGTACTTGACTCATTAATGCTGGACAACTCAGTTGAAATATGGAAATACAACCACTACAGAATACAACCACTACAGAATACAACCACTACAGAATACAACCACTACAGAATACAATCACTACAGAATACAACCACTACAGAATCAAACATCATCATCACCATTCTCTTGTTTCCCAATGTTTTCGGGG
This sequence comes from Apamea monoglypha, assembly GCA_911387795.2. Classification (NCBI taxonomy): domain Eukaryota; kingdom Metazoa; phylum Arthropoda; class Insecta; order Lepidoptera; family Noctuidae; genus Apamea; species Apamea monoglypha. Next base: position 13,236,486 of record OU426918.1, read on the forward strand.
TCGGCGCAACATGTCTTTTTCTTCCATACTTCTGTATTCTTCTGCATTTAATTGAAGAGTACTTACTTCATCTCGGTAGTCAGTTAGTAAAACAACAAAACCATACCTACCTGTATATTCTAATCGATCGCACCTATAGGCACGTGTTAACCTTAAAGCAATCGTATATAATTATGTAGCATACATATTTATCTGGTTCTATTCGATTCGCAATAATGGGATAATAATAACGAATAATATTCGAAATGATCGGATGATGTTGGCGCGCCAACTCCTTACAGAACATTTACAATATTCTTTTAAGTTTCCATTAAAAACTATTTAATTGTCCGCGTTTAAATGTTCATGTTTTAGCACCTTACACAATTAAGTATTATTAATATGTATTTATTGGCACACAGTCAATGTAGCGAATATATTATGTTGCATCGGTTACGCGTGGCATTCGAAATGTTTGAAAATAATAGTATTCACGTAGCACTTTGTCTGTTTGGCCCTTTAGCATAAACTAACAAGTACATACTGATGTGAATTTGTAAAAAATATCGTAAGGGGGAATCTGACTGGCTGGAGAGGCGCCACGGCGCCCTCACCTTCCGCCTGACGCAGGTCCTCACCGGACACGGTTGTTTCGGGAGGTTCCTGTTCAGGATAAGGCGGGAGGAAACTCCAGGGTGTCACCATTGTGTGGATCGCCCGGAGGACACGGTGGAGCATACGGTGGAGGTCTGCCCGGCTTGCTCGGAGCACCGCGGCGTCCTCGTGGCGGCGATCGGCGGCGGCGATCTCTCGCGTCCGGCCCTGGTACGGAGCGAGAGTGCATGGGAAGCCGTCACCTCCTTTTGCGAAGCAGTAATGCTCGCAAAGGAGGAGGCGGAGCGCGTGAGGGAGAGGCAATCTCTGCGCCCTCACACCCCTAGTCGCTGCAGGAGTCGCCCTGGACGTCGGGAGTCACCAGCCGACTCCCGGCTACCGTAGGCGCGGGCTTGCGGGCAGCGAACAATGGGCAGCTCGCTGCCCGGCAAGGTCCAGGCCCGGGTCGACGGCGCGTTGTGTTCCACCCGCGCCTCAAAGAGATGTCAGCACGAACTGACGGGGTCCGCTAGGGCCGATGCCTGCCAGGGCCGCGGGTTGTTCGAAAGAGATACCGTGGCCCCTGGCATAGGCAACTGAAGGAACACGGGTGGGTTTTAGTCAGTAAAAGTCTAACACGCCCTCCTGCTCCGCCCAGAGCGGGAGAAGTCATATGATGATTTCCCACAAAAAAAAAGGGGGGGGAATCTGACCATGATAATCTGAAATCACCAACACGCAGTTTAGTGACATGCGGTGGCCAATGATAGTTATATCTCTGTTAGTAAAGAGAAAAATAATGTAATAACGAACTGCGAGGACTTGACGGTGAGACTTGGGGAGACCATTGCCCAGCATTAAAAAAAAATTAGAGGACCATTTCTAATATTTATAGGTATCCATCAACTACTTTACTTGAATTATACCTATATATGTATGTATATAAAGTGCTTTGCATATTAATGATAATTGCCTACTTTGGAACCGGCTGAACCGGCCATTACCTACATACGTCATGACCTTACTATGATCAGGTTCACGCATATTTTAATCTGCTCTATTTTTACCTCAGCTCAATATGCGTCAGGAGTTTCTTTTTTAACTTTGGGCAGCAATAATATAGGATTTAAGGGGCAAGCGCCAAGGTGGCCCGCGATATTCAGATTTTCTATTTTTTTTGCATTTTGCAATACATAACCTGACCTGACCTCAGTTTCAGGTTGATAAACATACTTGATTTAAACAGACACACGCTAAAACAAAAATCACTCAATGGCTTCTACAACAGGACTACCTCTCAACGGAGAATCTTCTAACATACATCTCGTAAAATACAATCAAAATCCTAAGCCCATATACACATCACACACATACACACACACGTACTCACACCTACACGCTCTTACATGAACTCACAGTCACACTTACATACACAACCCTAACTAAGTAACCTATGTACCTACATTTATTTCATAGAATAACTTTAGCATAATTTTATTATACAACACCTTTCACCTTTGCACGCCGTTTCACTTGTTACAGAATGTCAATAATTTGCTGTACCCATATGGCTGAACCCTATCTCTTAAGATATAGGCTAGACCTAGTTTAAGGGATAGTCTTCAAAATTGTGCTTATAATGTGAAAAATTATAAATTTATAATCTACAGTGTATACAGTGCAATGTGTTTCTTCTTTTATGAAAATAAAAATATTATTATTATATATTATTATTATTATACCTATAACCCTATTGATTGCTATTTCATGTAATACATACACACACAACATACAACCTGACACTGACCTGCAAATTGAAAAAAATCGTATGAAAATCTGAATTCACGCCACACAATGCACGCGTTTATTCTGAATTTTGAACATCAGGCTGCCCTGACGTTTCCCTCTTAAGTTAATAAAAAAGTTGGATATAACATTTCTGCGGTTCCATACCTTTGGTATAAATAGCAGACCAAAAAAAGCAGAAATATTTTATGTGTAAATGGCGACCATTCGTCTGCCGGTTCATGTCATAAGTCATTTACTAAGTCATTTATTAATTTGTTGAACATAGGTACAATAATGATGTTATATAAAGATAGAATAGTGCGCTATGTTAAGCCAGAGGGCGTACAAATGTTTGTGATTAGTCAAGCAGCCAAGTCTCGACAAGAAAATTTCACATTTTGACAAATTAATTAATAATAAATACCAATAGCAATAAATTTCAAAAAACAGAAAAAATAAAATACAAAATAAATGAAAACTAATAATAAGACTATGTCAATATACAATACTAATGTCAATATACATTACAGATGTCAAAATTACAATACAAATGATGATGTCAGTAGATAATCCTAATGTCAATATACATAAACAAAAAAATAAACAAAAAAATCCTTATGTCAAGGACAACAATAGATATAATTTATTAGCATGTCAACAATCTGTCATTAGATTTTTATCTGTTATGAACTCCGAAATACTGTAATATGCTTTATTCACAAGTAATGATTTTAGCCGTATCTTAAATAAGTTCACATTCAATTCTTTGATTGACGATGGTAAGCGGTTAAATATAACTGGCGCCATGCAAAAAAACACCTTTGTACATTATCTTAGAGCTGTGTGAGACCTTCTTACACATAAGCTATTATTATCCCGTCGACTTCGATTATTAATGTCCGACATTTTTTTAAACAACTTTGGATTGGTCTTTACAAATACAGCAACCTCAAAAATATATAAAGATGGAAGAGTCAAAATTTTAAACTTGATAAACAATGGTTTGCATCTATCTATGACCTGTAATCACTTTTTTTGGGTTTTAAATATAATTTCCCTATTGCTTGAATTCCCCCAAAAAATAACACCATATCTTAAAACTGAACCCACCAAGCCATGACTAAAGCGTCCACAGTCATCACTAAGGTAAGTTTATATAGGGCATAGACAGACTTACTAATCGTTTGGTTAACTCCTCCGTGTGTGTCTTCCAATCTAATTTATTGTGTGTACCTAGGAATTTAGATGTGTTTACTTGCGTTACGCGTTGGCTGTCATAGTATATGCTCATATTTGTGTTTGAGCGTTGGCTAAACATCATTAATTTTGTCTTTTCAATATTAATTTTTAGATTATTATTATCTAACCATTGTACTATGGAGGTTATTGTCTTTGTAATTTCGTCGTTATAGTTTTGAGCGTTTGTGCTTTTAATGGTTACAGTGCTGTCATCGGCAAATAGTGACATGGGGTGACTAGTAACTTTCGGCATATCATTTATATAGATTATAAATAGAGGAGGCCCTAAAACACTGCCCTGGGGTACGCCATATGTAAACGTTCGATGATCAGACTTGTATATTCGTTGATATTTGGTTTTATAATCTATTTCAGATACTTCAACGTACTGTTTTCTGTTCTTTAAATAAGATTCTATTAAATTCAAGACATTACCTCTAATGCCGTAGGCGTCCAGTTTACTTAGCAAAATATTATGGTCCACATAGTCAAAGGCTTGAGTCATGTCACAATATATTGAGCACACAGGTATTCTTTGGTCAACATTCGTATAAACATTATTTAGAAAGTCATAGATGGCCATATTGATCGTTTTACTTTTCCTGAAGCCTTTTTATTCCCCTGTCAAAATATTTTGTTTGTCAAGGTATTTATAAATATGTGCATAAATGTATTTTTCAAATACCTTGGATATTATTGGAACGAGCGCAATGGGCCTATAGGACTTTAAAAAAAAATAACAAAGAATGCATGGGCATTCTTTGTTATTTTTTTTTTAATAATGGGTTAACCACAGTCGTTTTTAGGTTAGTTGGATATGTACCATGTACAGATTGAGCACAGATTGAGAATATAGCTCAAATTTCCACTAATGTAGTCTGAGACGTACTTAATCACTTTGGTAGAAATTTCATCATTGCCTACACTACCGGTATTTTTTAAAGACTTAATTATGTCTTTGATGTCTTGTTCACTACTTGGTGCCAAACATCGAATCACTCTACCCTGAGATATTTGATGTCACCTGTACACCTCTATTAGTGATTGGTTTTATCTTATCGACAAAAAGTTGTTAAAGGCTTTCGCTATCTCGTACGGGTGTGTTACTATTTTATTTCCTATTTTAATGCTTCCAATTGAGTTTTTACTAGCCATCTTCATCTTCGTTCGATTAATTATATCCCATGTCGTTTTTGACTTGTTAGATGACTATTTGATGTTATAGCTGTTCTGTTAATTTAATTTTTTTTTTTTATATATTACTGCATATTTTTTAAATTCTTCTTTGTTTTGTTCTGTCCGTTCCAGTCGGTAACGCCACAGTAGTGTTCTTTTATTTTTACTACATGTTTTGATTCCCCGCGAAACCCATTGTGGTCTCTTGTGTATGGTTATTTGTATACGTTTTAAAGGAAAACACATATTATACATTAGAACGAAATAGATTGTGGGCTGTATTCGGATTGTCTAATTGATACATCTCCGATAGAGAAACATTTTGCAAACATTCCCTGAATTTATCCATATTTTCCTTTTATAGTCGCGGCGTTTAATGTACCAATGCTTTAAAACACATCCTTTTCACCGGACACTTGAGAATTTGACAGGTATGATCAGATAAAGCAAAATCGAGTACGTCATATTTACATTTTTTACACAGATTATGAGCAAAATTGTCTATGCATGTTTTACTGGAGAGTCTGGTTGGCTGATTAATTACTAATTTAAAATTAAAGTTAAGCAAAATACATTCTAGATCTAGTGTAGTATTATTACGCTCCAAAGTATCAATGCCTTCAAAGTATCATGTCTGCCTTGCCGGTCCATACCTAGCTTGAAATCACTTTTTATTTGTAAAAGTGTGTTTCTGTAAAAGAACTTGTTAACAAAAATGTTATGTTCTATCATGACTCTATATGAGGTGTAAAGTATTTTCTTCAAGCCAGCATGTAGGTAGGTAACCAGAATGCAATGTGAGCTAAATGCAACAACTAAGTAGGTATCCGATATAGGTGGGCCGCGGGTTGTTCGAAAGAGATACCGTGGCCTCTAGCACAGGCAACTGAAGGAACACGGGTAGGTTTTAGTCAGTAAAAGTCTGACACGAAGAGCGGGAGTAGTCATCTGATGAATTCCCACTTAACCCTGGCGATTCTTGAAATAAATTTATAATTACTGTTAATTAAGTAATTAATTTTACTATCTTTAACCGACTTCAAAACGGAGGAGGTTCTCAATTGTTGAAATTTGAACCGATTTTGAAAAATAATTCTTCAATTGGTAGAGTAAGCTTGCGCGGTAGTCCCTTAGAGAATTATGTTTTTTTTTTAACTTCGTTTGGGTAATTTTTGAGACAGCTTCAATAATACGTATTTCATCCACTTGGTGTATGTTGATGAACGGAGGAACAAACAATATGGAAAAAGGTAGAATACAATACTAATTTGAAACAACTAAGTAAACAATGTAATTAAAAAAATGTAAACGTACTTACATAAAGACGTTCACCTTTCTAGGTATTCAACGTTTAATTGTTTTACAATTCTAATGTGACCCAGGTTCTTCCATTTTCAACCTTTATTTCCCTCAAGTTACCCACAACAGGCACCCACTCAGGACATGCTACGACCAAAAGTCAGTTAGACAGTGGTCGGTTTTGAGGGCCTAGACAACTGACAATCGCTTTCAAAGCGTTTCGAGTTTCCACAACGACTTTCAATAGAATTAACGTAATTGCTAGCTTTTCGGTAATTTACGTCAGTCCCATAAGTAGGTACAGACGCACATCAAGCTACTAAAATCTGTAAAATTTCTGTAATAAACTTTCAACATTATCGCTAAAGCCAGTTAGAGTTAGTTAGTGAGCAGTTTATGGTTGATTGGGAAAATTTTACAGTTTCGGGTAGCTTGATCTGCTGGCGTCTGTACATTTTTGAGTTTTCCATCGTCGTCATCTTTTAAGAATCACGATGAGCATCGGCGGCCTATTCTTTGCTGAAAAACTTGTAAATAAGTATAAAATGTGCAGAATTTAATAATACTTATTAATACTATGTATTGATAGAGAAATATTTAAAAAGTCACCTGAAGCAAGAATGTTGGTGGGTAGTGAACTTATGTGTATAAATTAAATATTGAAATTGGTTCTAAGTGTAGTTAGTACGCACGGCGATACATAAAGCCGCTCATTCTAGCGTCGCACCTCATTTCCAGTATAAGCTGACATATCTTTGTACGAAAGACCTATACATTGCGAGGTCAGCTAAAATTAGAAACGTCTAGCTTGATGTGTAGCCGTGTGTACCAATTTCAATATTTAATTAATCGATTATAGCATAGGTAGGTACTTTTAAAATTATAAAATCAAATGATTAATTATTTATTCTGTAAACGTTTTGGGACTAAATAAACGTATGTCTCTATGTGATAATTAAGTAATATTAAAATGAAATTCCTTAGGATTTTTTAAACACTTTTTAAATATTTTTACGGTTTTATCCGAATGTACTTTCTGAGTTTATCCAAGTTTTTCTGGGTTTTTCTGAGTTAATAAATGCAAAAATGTTAGTAAATGCAAATTGCAAATGAAATTGCAATTTCAGACAAACCCGTCTTGAGCAAGCGTGGTGATCAATCGTGATGTTCTATCGAAATTAAACGGTTAAAAATACAGTAATTTGAAATTTGCTCGATCAAAAAAATGTATGTACTACGAGGTAATTGCACTTTACACTACTTAGCACTAATTAGTTTTAATGTCAACTTTATTATGATAAGTTTTTTTTTAACTGGGGTAATATTTGTTTAGGTTAATTTTCTGCAAATAAATCTTCTGTCTTTACTCAACTCCATTCAAACCCATTTTAAAATACTTCGTGTCTTTCCTGAGCAAGGAGAAAAAGGGTCAATATCTATTGTGGATTATGAGTTCGGAAAAACAGCATCATTACCTGTTCTAATTCAATTCAATTCATTTATTTTAGTCAGACAAATAAAATATCCATAGAGTATAATACACAATTTCGACGTATCATAAAAATATTAGATAACATAATCAAAATCAAAATAAACAAAATAATGATCATAATCAAAATAATGATCATAATCAAAATAAGTAATTTAAAATAGCAAAATAAATAACTTAATGTCGATGTCTTGTGTGTGTGTGTGTGTCTCGTTATGTTTTCAGAATGTTGTTTATCAATAACTTTTTCATGCCCCAACAAAAGTAGAAATACCCACCAAGTTAACAAGGCTATTGGGCCTTGTTGCTGGCAAATTGGCATTGTTGCTGTCTTTCTTAAAAATAGATTTAACAGCACAGGTTTTTTACTGCCGCGGGAATACCCTTTAACTAGAAGATACGACTGATTTACCAGATATGACGTCAGCAGTGGACTTATTTTGTTGTTGTTTATTTAAAAGAGAATGTAGTTAAAACTTGATTATTTGTAGCGGAAAGAATGAGGACTGTCTGTGACTATCCATAGGTGTTATAATTATATCTTGAATGGCTAAAAAAGTACGAGTATCTCAGTCGTACACATAACGGCGTCGTCTCAAACTTTTACATGGCTAAACCTTTAAATGTTTCAGCTACATAGCCGGCATGCCGAACCAATTATGATATTTGGTTTAGACACTACGACCATTTTTCCATGGGTAATTATTATTTATTTATTCACAAAGACAACACTACTAACAAAAAGCGTTATTTACTATTTACAAGCTAACACTAAAATATATATATATATTATATACAAGTATAAAATAAAATATTATTACAAAATAAATTTAATCTTAAATTTATAAATAAAAATATCAATTAAAATACCATTATTTGAACCATTCAAAATATATTTTTTTATAAAACAAAAAGGAATTATAAAAATTAATATAGTTAAAAAAATTATCATTATAATTAATAAATAATAATAATAATTTATAAGAAAAAGGGAGAAGCTTATTGAGCACTGGGGGGCACAAAAAATTCGTCCGCATCGCTGTCAATAGGATAAGTGCCCAAAAGGCTGGCAGCATTACCACGTTGGATGGCAATGTTTAGAATATCTAGCAGTATTTGTCTTTCCTTAATTTAAATCCATCCAAAGGTTGTCTTTAAAAGATCGCTCTTAGCGATAAGACCGCCCATTGTGTCACCCTTTGTAAAATTTATATATTTAGGTTCTGTAATTTATTTGGTGTACGTAATAAAGAGTATTCTATTCTTGGTCCCTGAAGAAGCAGATGGGTATACTTTGTGTGTATACGTGAGTGTGTGTTAAATTTTGTAAGGGTTATTTCGGTTTACACTCACTAAGGTGATTCTACGTTTTATACCGTAGTTGATGTTCATACGGTTGTTTCTTGTTGTCTATTACGTTTATTTGTAAGGTTTTTTTTTTAATTTTCCACGTGTTCGTTATACCGCTAATAGTTTGGGTTTATACGCTAATATTTGGATTTTTTATTAACACTGTAGTGTTAATAAAAAATCCAAATTGGATTAATGCCTTAGCAAATTGAAAGACAAATGCGTTAGGGCTGGGTAAACAACGTAAGCAAATATTTGTCTTTGAACGTAAATGTTACTGACACAAAATTGGTTATTTACATTTTGTCTGATATCTGATTAGCCGTACATGACATATGATTATAAACCTATATGGGTTATGTTCAAATTGCTTCCGTTTAGTGTTCTTGGTACCTACTGTTTATACCTACGCTAGTAATCATATAAAAGGGGAAAACCTCACTGTCATCATAATAATGTGACTGAGGCTTATAACCAATCACAATAAAAGGGGAACCTTTACAGTTGCAACTTATTCTTTTCTAATTAGTATAACTGGTTAATATTCCTATTTTTCAATAATTTACGTCAAAATTTAAAAAATTAGGAATAAAAATTCAGTCGATTTTTATAAATTTTCGTCTTTTAATATTAAATGGAGCTTTATTGATTACACTTTCGTTATAAAAGGACAAAGCTCATGGATGTATGGAATCCCGTACCATGCTGCATCAAAGTCAAACTTTGTTTTTATAGACTACACTTATCATATTAACTCCTAAATAAGTTCTTTTTGTAAACAAAACCCGGGTTTCGGAGATTATCAAAAAAATGAAAATAACCTGTAAACTACCTAGTTTACAGGTTATTTCGATTTTTAACTTTATTTTGTTTCACATGTCATACACGAACGGCCGTTATTGCTCTAAAAAAATGATAATCGTTCAAATAAAAATTATATTCTATTTTATTTGGTACGTAGTTATTTTTAATTAATGTAGAATTGGCAAAGTATAATTCTACATGTTTTTTGAAAGACATGATCAGGACACTTTCAAAATTCAAGGTTATATTAATACAAATATCTTATCATTTGAAACGGAACGTCGTGTAAAGGGAATTGTCCGAAAGGGTTACCGCTACCCCGGAACATAAAGGGCGAAGGAAGGAACATGGGTGGGTTTTAGTCAGTAAGAGTCTGGCACTCCCTTCCGCTCCACCCAGAGCGGGAGGGGTCATTTGATGATTTCCCATCCCGAAAAAAAAAAAAAAGGGAATAAAACAATATCAACACTTTTTTACTTTAAACTAAATTCCTTGTTCAAAAATCAAATCCCCGACGCGTAATTTCGTAAAAAATTATGAAAATAATTACTATAATATTTTCATCTTGATGCATCAGACTTTTTGGTACGACTTTTGGTCATTGCCTTTTCAAGTTATTATGTTCTACAGTCAACCAAGTTATATTGTTGAGTTCTGCACAAATTGTGTAAGATATTCTTCGAATCTGGTAAGTATGTACTTTCCCTTATTTGAGCTCTCAGCGGAAGTTTTAGCCTTTTCTCTGGTGTAATACCTCATTTTCTTTGCCGTAAGTGTAGAACCAGTTAAAAAGGACGCATTCCATCCCTTTTTCCCGGGTATCGGACTATTCACCATGATCGTCGTATCACCTGCAATTTTCTCGAGGTGTTCGCTTCGAGGCTGTAGCTCGTCAGAATCCAGGAACCACCATCACCTTTAGCTATTATAGTTATTAGTATTTTCAGGGTTAACATTTTAAAACCTACTAGTTGATCATTAACCAGGATTGATTATATCGGGATAATTTAGATTCATCTTTATAAGATAATATTAATTTCAAAGTTTAGTTTAGTTTTTTTTTTTGTTTAGTAGTCACGTTCCTAAAACCGATTGCTAGCGATTCCCTAGTTCGGAAACCAAATGCGAAACAAAGATTTTCCATCCGATGTACAGACGCCAGCAGGTCAACCTACCCGAAACTGTCAAATGTTCCCAATCAACCTTGAACCTTAATGCTTTAACAATAAAGTTGAAAATCTATTAAAGAAATTTGACAGATTGTAGTAGCTTGATGTGCTGGCGTCTGTACCTTATGTATTCTCTTTTCATTAAGGCCAAATTATCTGAAACGGAACTATTTAATTATATTTAATTATAGCTTGTTATATCTTTATGTTTTGAGGAAATTAAAAAAAAAATAGAATTACATACTCGTATTAATAAATTATTATACGTGTTATAGTGGCAAATTTTCATTTTTATTTCGCTACAACACGCAAAACTTATGTTTGTTTAGTTTTTTTGCTATTATCATGAAATAACTACTAATACACAGGGGCACAAATTTTTAGCCATGAAATAAATCAAAAGTTCTTTACAAATGTTTTTTTTTTTTATAAATACCGACATTCATTGCAGTTAGGAATGATTTGATTATAAAGGTTCTTAACATTCTTTTTCTTAACATTGATTAATTTAGGCCTAATTACACTGGTTCGTTCATTGGATTTTGTATACCTATAGAATTTTGATTAACTGAACTAGCTGTAGCTGTGGGTTGCGTTATAACCTTTTAAAACGGGGTGGTTAAATTTTGCTTTTATTTTTTATCACATTTTAATGTCTATAAGCAAAAATAACGTAAAGTATTTTTTAATGCAAAAGCAGAGACTACTTCGTTGATCTAGGCATACGAAAACATTTTATAAATAAACTTTTTATTTAATTTCGATAGGGCGGTATTTTTTTATTACTCTATATCTGGACACCTTTCTTGATCTTCATCGCCGGCTATTAATAACATACATAGATACATACATAATTACATAATGTGGATTACTCGTGTAAGTAAAATAACTCGGCAAATGACTGGTCCGTCATTTTGCTGAGTTTTAAGAAATAACATTACAGACATGTTCAAAAAATGCAACTTTGTTTGGGTCTGCTATGCATGAAACATTTATGATTATTCAGAGTCAATGTTTGTTTTTATTGAGTGATGTTTACTTTAAACCTTAAAAAAAAGCGAGACCGAAATAAACAAAACCTTTATGTTGATTTAATATGTTTTTTTTTATAATATAAGGTGTGTTATGTTGTTTTGATCGTTCTACCAATTTAGATAAATGCCTTATAAAGATTCAATTATTTTTAAGAACCTTAGGCTTAGGAATAGTAAAAGAATATCCATGAACTTACTCGCTTATCAACCTAAAAACTCGTCCAACTTACCACAGTGTCTCAAGACGAAAGTCTATGACCAGTGCGTGTTGCCAGTGATCACATACGGGACTGAAACGTGGTCGCTCACAATGGGCCTCATCAGAAGGCTTAAAGTCACTCAAAGGGCAATGGAGAGGGCTATGCTCGGAGTTTCCTTGCGTGATCGAATCAGAAATGAGGACATCCGCAAGAGAACCAAGGTTACCGACGTAGCCCGAAGAATTGCCAAACTTAAGTGGCAGTGGGCAGGGCACATTGCGCGCAGAACGGATGGCCGATGGGGCCGAAAAGTTCTGGAGTGGCGACCGCGAACCGGAAGACGTTGCGTTGGAAGGCCTCCCACTAGGTGGACCGATGACCTGGTGAAGGTTGCGGGAATCCGCTGGATGCGAGTCGCACGGGACCGGTCAATGTGGCGACACTTGGGGGAGGCCTATATCCAGCAGTGGACGTCTATCGGCTGAAATGATGATGATGAACCTAAAAAAACGATTCATCAAGGATAAAACTACAAACTATTAATCGTCTTACTAAAACAACAAACTAATAAAAATAACACAACCACCAACAAAAAATACCTAAAACAGTGCAAATGGTTTTTTTTTCAGTTATTTTTATTTTTTCGTAAGAATAAACAATTACACATTATAATATTACAAATAAATAAGATAATTTAATAAGGAGCTATACAAATGTGCAACCAACAACGTTCTCCACAGATACACAAAAAGTCAAAGACAAATCAAAATCAAAAGTCATTTATTCAAATTAGGTTGAGAATCATCACTTTTCGAACGTCAAAATTACAAAAGACAGTCCCCCAAAAACGCCCGCCCTTCACCACTTCCTAGTGCTATCGCTGGGTAGAAGAAGTGGCGCAACAAACTCCCCAGCAGCACAGCTGTCTGTTCAGTTAGAAAATTGATTGTATACAATACTAGGTACCTATGTTAAGTAATTAACATTACAAGACACAGAACATAAAATTAAATTATTTGCCATATGTCAGCTAGCCACGCCAATATACCAACAAATATAATAAAAACTATACGTACTAAAGCTAAAAAATAATTAACTAAAATTAAAATGTAAATAAAAACTTACTACCTAAATAAAAGCCTCCAGGCATAAAGGGCGTGACGCTTACATATTTATGCATTGCTGGGTTCTGTTCACATAGCTGTCATTTGAAGTCATCAAATGATAAACCAGGACCATCGAAGTAAAATAAATATAACAATAACCAGTCAGTCAGCCAATTCTGGAGAAAGAACATAAACATTGTCTTGAGTTAATTAGGGCGACCAACTATTCTTATCGTGTAAGTAGTCGTTGATGGAATAGTATGCCTATGAACAAAGGTTGGATTTTACTAGAGTTTATTAAACGCATTAAAAGGCAAGTCTAGCAAAGAAGAGGGTATCTTGTTATAAAAGGTTGACCAAGACCAACAGATGAGTTATGAACCTTATGAAGCCGGTAAAAGGGGGCACGTAGTTTGTCCTTCTTTCTAGTGTTAACTCTGTGAATATCACTGTTTTTAGTGTACAAGTGTAAATTTTGCCTAATATGTAAGATGTTGGCGAAAAGGAATTGTGATGCAACCGTGAGAACACCAATATCTTTAAAAAAATCTCTTAGAGAAACTCTGGCACCTAGTTAGTAAATTGCTCGAACAGCTCGATTTTGAAGGACAAATATATTTTGTATATCAGCGGCTTTGCCCCATAGCAGAATACCATAGGACATAACGCTATACCGTAGGATATAAAATAGACTAAACGAGCTGTATCAACGTCAGTGTAGTGTCTTACTTTCCTGACGGCGTAGGCAGCCGAACTGAGCCTTCCTGCTAGACTTGATTCGGTAAGGCGAACTTTACACATTTCATTTTATTGGCATTGAGAACTAAGTTATTTGCCGTAAACCAATCTGTAACTATTGAGAGTGCACTGTTTACGTCGTCAAAATCTTGTCTATTCCTTCCTACAAGTTGATAAAGTAAAAGTCGAACAGAATAGATAAACATATGAAATAAAATACACAAAAATTACAGCTACTTACTGGTTAAGAATACTAGAGAGAGATTTAATATCATTCACATAACTTTTTGATTGTGTCACAAACCTGCATTCGCACAACTAGGAGCGATGGCGGAAACAGGTCGTGTGCGCTCGTCCATAAATAAGTTTTTTGAAAATTTATAACAAACAACTCTCTAACAAACCACAAATGTCAACAACTCTATTCGTAGCGATTAAATTTATGTATTGATTCATCGTTTCCTACTCATTATTAGTCGTGGTAAAATTCCGTACCTACCTATCGTATAGGTACGGAATTTTTAAACCTATACGATATCCTGTTGTATTCGTGGAAAATCATTATTCAGCCAACACGATCTTTTCCATCTAGAAACAATGCACATGAAGTAAGAAGCACCTTTTTAGTGACCACAGCCTATGACGATAATTATTAATAAAAATAAAAAGCTACGCATAAATCCTAATGTTAATTTCATAGTTGAGTCGGTATTTTTCCGAATCATCGAATTATGTACAAAAAATAAGTATCCGAGTTAAAAAAAAACGGAATATCCGAAGGAAGGCGTCTCGATCTGTATAATTATAAACTACTGACGTAATGGAGAATTACTTTATATGAATTATTGCAAAAACCTCCGTTGAATGCCGATCTCGAAATATTCCACGACAAACAAATATCTATATTCGCAGGTACTTGACCCAGGTTCTTTATTTCTTTCCCACAGGCGACAGGGCTATGACGTCAATGCCTGGCAACCAGATTAAAGGACCCTTCCCATCGTATTGGTCCCACGTCAGCGTTGATGGCAAGTCTCTCACTTACACATGTAAGTATGCATATATACTGCAAAATATATGCCAGTCAGTTGATCTTTCTTATTTTTTTTAACACTCAAAATCAAAATGTCTATTGTTTCAAAACTACTAAATGCGTTCGTTCAGCCTCAACGTGGCGTCTAGGCCACTACGCTTCATATGTGTGGAAAGCGGCTACGCCGCACATTTGCTGCTACGCCGCGCCTACGCCGCACAATTGCTGCTACGCCGCGCATACGCCGTTATGCCGCGCCTACGCCGCTACGCCGCGCCTACGCCGCTACGCCGTGTCTTCGCTGTTATGCCGTGACTACGCCGCTACACCGCTCCTAAACCGCTACGCTATTCTTTCAATGCAAATAAACTTTTAATTCACATTTCTCTAACTCCTTTATTTTGACCATTAGCTTAATGTAATTACGTACGTTTGCTGCCTACATATTCACTCTGTCCTGCCTACATATAAATGCGCAGTCTATTTAATATTCCAACAGACGTCAATGGTTCAACAGGTATTTAGCAGGTTATTTTTACAATTTCCAAGTGGCATCGTTCCACAGACTTGATGAGTGTTTTATATCGTAACTTTATTGTAATTGCGATCACTAATTCTCTTTTGTAAGTACATACAAAACTGTACTTTATAACACGTCAGTGTAATATATCAACTTTATTTGAACCAAACATTTACCGGGTTCGCGACCCGCTATTACAACTCATTATTTTGAACATAAATTAACTTTAGGTACAATTAAAGTACAAACAAAAGGAACGAGATCCAAGAGTAAGCAGGTGGGTACGAAATAATTTGAATGGCCTAAGAAAAAAATGCTAAATTACACAAATTAATGCAGCTATTTCAAAATTTCGCCATTTCATACTCATTAAATACAGTAACTTGGAACAGGTTGGAAAAACAAGTAAACAACTATACCTAGTTCAAGGTGACGTTTATTTTAGGTTTCTACAGAACATTCTCATAACAAGCTAAACAAGCTATAAATAGATTATACTCGTACGTCATAACATCTCCGATCCAGTTACCGCTGGACCTCACTTTGATTTACTAAACCACTATTAATTTATTTCAAAACAAAAACACACAACTGACACTGTCACTGTCACTATTTTTGTGACAAAAACAGTATGTAAAATGAAAAAATATTGCATATCTCATAAAATAATAATGTAATTAGAACCCAAATGTGTATTTATAATTGAAATTTATAAATTATAGTGTTTCAGGTTTTCGCCTTCACGTAGAGCGAATCGACGGTAGAATCCCAATAATGTTTTAGTTAAAAAAAAATACCATCATCAAGTTGCTTTTATAATAATTTATTATGTACAGACGCCAGCAGGTCAAGCTACACGAAACTGTCAAATTTTCCCAATCTACCTTGAACCTCAATGCTATAGCGATAAAGTTAAAAATCTATTAAAGAAATTTGACAGATTGTAGTAGCTTGATGTGCTGG
Organism: Apamea monoglypha; assembly: GCA_911387795.2. Classification (NCBI taxonomy): domain Eukaryota; kingdom Metazoa; phylum Arthropoda; class Insecta; order Lepidoptera; family Noctuidae; genus Apamea; species Apamea monoglypha. Next base: position 13,252,967 of record OU426918.1, read on the forward strand.
CGTCTGTACAACATATTTATTTCTTACAACCACATTTACATAGGTAAACGAGTCGCGAGAACAAATAAGTAATTCACGCAAAGTGCCCACACACATGGATAGATCCATACATAAATCCTTGTATACATGTGTTATGAGTACATATGTATGTATGTACAAGTAGGTAGAATAGGTACTTACATTTATTATGGGCAGGGCTTCTGAGAGATCCCTTGTCGACCGTGATGATAACTTCGTCCGCATATACATATGTCACGGCTTGTTTCTTTCAATTTATGCGTACCTAATGACAATGATGACCTGAGGACAAAATATATCCGAAAATCTGCATTGTAACGAAAACTAGGGTTACTCTCCACGTGATCAGAAGACTGGCCTATTTTTTGGCCTAAGAATCAGCATCTGCCACACAACGTGACAACGCTGCCAGCCTATTGTTAAATTTTTCCTGTTTAAAACGGTGCGGACGAATTTTTTGACGTCGAATGAATTTTCTTCTTCTGTCGTTTTTATTCGAAGATATTTTGCATAGTTAATTTACTTATACCTTCTGACTTTTTTTTACCGCTTGGTCAAAAACAGTATAAAAGTTGAACGGAGTAGAAGCCTGTGGCACAGAAATATTTTTTTTTTATTTTTCAAAAACCTAAGTATGAAATTATCCTATCAATAACTAATATTACTTATTAGAAGTAAACTTTCTCTAAAACAAAATAAAAATAAAACAAAATCGACAAATATTATAAAAAATCAACCCTACACTACGCAAAAATGATCAATGAATTCGTAGCAATATTTAATCCTTCGATTGAAGCCATCGGCCGGCTTCAATCAAAGGATTGAATGTAAAAAAGAGGTTTTTTTATTTTATTTTTCCTTCTTCTACTCCGTGCGGCTTCTACTCCGTTCATCTTTTATACCCACCATGCTTTTGTCCAGACGGTAAAAAAAGGTCAGCCGTTATATAAGAGACTTACGGGTTTCAGTCATTAACCATCCTTGCCTTCCGCATTTGATCATTAAACCTCCTAGTCTTAAAATATCGATAACCGATCATTACAAGAAAAAAATCCAGAACCACTCTACTTTAATAACGGGTTAGCACGATTCCCTTCTTTAACACAATCAGCCTATAATGTTCCCACTGCTGGGACACAGGCCTCCTCTCGGTGAGAGGGAGTGTAGATAACAGATCTACCAAGCGGGCCCAGCGCGGGTTGCCCCTGGGGGTGGCCCTTCTTTAGAGCAATACAAAAAAACGAAATTATTTTTTTCTTACATGAAAGAACTCAAAGTACTTTTCCTCCATGTTGCGTTAGTAATTTTCCATCCTGAATAAAGCGGTACAGTATTTTAAATGATAAAGACATTATATGTAATGTTGATGTTTACGAAAGTATTTGTCAAAATATGCCGACAATATGGGCTGTAATCAACCACGCGGGCCCAGTGCGGGTTGGTTGATGTCACATGCCTTTGAATTCTTGATTCTAAGACATGTCTTGACATGTTTCCTCACGATGTTTTCCTCCACCGTTTTGAGAGCAGCGGTGATGAAATAATTTACACAAAGTAAAACACCTGTCGGGGTTCGAACGTTACTAGTACTACTTACTTAGTTCAAAGATTATTATTCAGTGGGTACCGTATTTATTGTTTTGAATGTTAAGCTAGGCAAGGGAATTTTAGGGGCGACGGACTCGGGGACGTCCACACATCAGGACCCGAGGTGGCGGTGCGTAGTGTTCCACGCGCGCCCCTCTTAGACGTCGCGGTGGGAGTCAAACACCTCAGTCATGCTAATATTATCCATACAGTATTGTAACTCGGCCGTATCTTTGAAATAAATGCCTACTGCCGCGCGGTACGTAAACATGTGATAGGGCTGCCCGCCTCCAGCATTTTAATTCCACCCCGAAAAAAAAAAAAATGAGGTAAGGGAATTTTTACGACATCTGTTTTTGATTGAAAAGGCTAATGAGCTGAAACACTTCTAGACACTTTCCATATTTCGTTTTATTTCAAGCAAGGTTGCTCAACTAAAATCCAACGATTCGTATGGTGTCGTTGTATTTTTTTTAGATACCTAAGTCTGCTTCTCTCTATCATAAGCTTTGAGAAAGCAAACATATCGCTGTAATTTAGAACTGGGCGATATTAAAACGGACTATAAAATATTTGACTACTTTATACTTAGACGTTTATAACTTTTAAAACTGAACCGACTGAAACAAAAATTCCATAAGTTATTTTTCCAGGAAGAAACGGAACTAGTAGGTAGTTACGCACAACCTGCAATTCAAATCTGCATATTTTGTGAGAAAGTACTTAAGTGCAAGGTCGACAATTACAATTATGAATAACTTATTCCGAGTATGTCAGATTGGCAATGCAAGCAGGGTTTACCTAATTTAAAAAGAATATGATGGAACGTTTTATTGTGTAAACCTATACATATGTATAATATAGCATAGCAACACTACATAGACACTGTAAAAAAAATAAAACATTGTAACTAATTTTAAGCTTCTTGCTTAAAATTAGTTACAATGTTTGTATTTTTTTTTCATTTCAAAGTATCCGTTTCTGTATTCTATGGAGTCGATTATTTTCAAAACAATGAAACACTTATTTTAAAAAAAAGCCAATATCTACCTACGGAAATATGACTTACGTCTAATCTTTTCCATAATTACGCATATGCATTTGATATTTATTTAAGTTTTAGTATGTAGGTACTAGGCACACAACTTGTATGTTAGAAATAGAAGTTAACGGCTGCCTCCGCTTGCTTGGACTAATGCAAAAATATTATACAAGTTAGTAAACACCCTACTTACTTGAGCTCAAAATTAATTCAAATAAGACAATATTTGTGATGATCTCGAGGAACCGGACTTTGAATCTCAACAAAAATAGAGGTCAAAATCAGTATGCGTGAACAAAGTTTATACCGCTATTTGAAGGATAAAGCAGCCAATATGAAAAAAAATCGATAACACAAGAAGTGCATACAACAATACACCTATACGGAAAATTTTGCACCCAAATCAGTACCCAAAACTTTATTGTGTTGCAAACTCGTCTCGGTCGGTCATATTCTGTGAATTTTATACTTATATCATCTTGGGACCGCCTCACGCCTGGACAATTACAGGGATCTTAGGGAAGCCAATTGGTAAAAAAATTCAACCGAGGAAAGTCTTACAAGAAAACCGTGTAAAAGACTTGCTAGGGCTTCTTGAATGAATGACTGTTCTTTCTTATGTATCGAGATACAACCGAGTCGATCCTGTTAAAGTTATAAAAGTCTAAATATTAGTCAAATATCAGTCCGTTTTAATATCGCTCAGTTCTAAATTACAGCGATTAATTACTGGGTTAAAAAGGAAATTTTTGCTTTCTCAAAGGTTATGGTAACGAGAAACAGTCTTAGGTATCTAAATAAATGACAACGACATCATACGTATCGTTGGATTTTAGTTGAGCAACCTTGCTTGAAAGAAACCGAAATATGGAAAGTGTCTAGAAGTTTTTCAGATCATTAACCTTTCTAATTAAAAACAGACATCGTAAATATTCACTTACCTAGCTTAACATTCAAAACAATAAATACGGTACCCACTGAATAATGAACTTTGAACTAAGTACAGTTAGTTATTGACTTGGACGACATTGTCTTGACTTTACTGACTAGACTAGCTGAAGACAATGTCGTCCAAGTCAATACTAACCATACTTAGTTCAAAGTTTATTATTCAGTCAATATAAATATCGCGAAGCGATGTTTCTTATATATGTACATTGCATTTGGCTTTTGTGGCTGCATAAGTATATCGTTGAAATTGTGATATTTTCATCAATGATGGCAATATTCCTATCTAAATGATTTGATATGCAGTACAGGTATAGACAAAATCAGTGCAAAAGTAGTTAAATGTATAAAATAATTTCTCATTCCAGGCTTAATAACGATTATAAATGCGCAATAATAATATAATATATATATAATACTGCCTATGCGCAGGTCACTTTCTAAACGAGCTTAAAATAGCAAAAGTCTCTACCATATATAAAACAGGGACGAAGACAGATCCTAGTAACTACAGGCCTGTGTCAGTGTTACCCGTAATTTCTAAAGTTTTTGAGCGATTTGTCTGTGATCGATTAAATGGCTATTTAAACAAAATAAAATTCCTTTTTGAACGACAATACGGCTTTCGTCCAAAATCAAACACTTTATCCGCTACTATGGACCTTATCACCAAAATCAGAAAGCATATTGATGGAAAACAACTAGTCCTTGGCATATTTATCGACCTCAAAAAAGCCTTCGATACTGTGAGTCATTCCCTCCTTCTTAAAAAGTTAGAACATATTGGAATCACCGACAATGCGCTCAAAATTTTGAAATCATATCTAACGAATCGCTTTCAAGTCGTAAAAATAGGTAAATATCAAAGTACTGCCCAACCTATTACATGTGGTACCACCACAAGGCCACCATACCACAAGGCTCAATTATTGGGCCCCTGCTATTCTTAATCCATGCTAATGACATATGTCAGGAGTCTTAAATGGCGAAATTAGTCTATATGCAGATGACACATGTATATTTTATTATGGTTCCTCAATAAACGAAATGATGGACTATGCACAAAGGGATTTAGACAAATTACATGACTGGTTCCAATATAATTTACTCACAATCAATATATTAAAGAAGAGCTATATTATTTTTAAGGCAAAAAATAAACAATTACAAAACTGCCCTAAGCTTTATATTGATAGTATTCAATTGAAGGAATCGATCGAAGAAAAATATGTAGGGCTAATTTTGGACAGTGGATTTACATGGAAATCGCATATAAACAAAATAAGATCTACGTTATCGTCATTATCAGGACGTCTTTACGGTGTTGTTCGACGCCACGACAGGTTAGACTGAATATCTATCACTCCCTCGTCAAATCGCATCTAGATTATTTGATAGAAATATGGGATAGCGCAGCCAAAACTAACCTAAACTGCATCCAAAGAATACAAAATAAACTAATAAAAAAATTATTTCATTAAGACTTTCTCACACCAACAGATAAAATTTATTCCGAAACTAAATGAATGAATATAAAACAAATTTATTACTATAATAAATGTATCTTAATAAAAAAAATAAAGATAAAAAGCTACACTCTGAACTAATGGCGGAGCACCGCCGTGTCCTCGTAGAGGCGATCGGCAGCGGCGGCGGCCTCTTGCGCCCGGCCCTGGTGCAAGCCATGGTCCGGGGCGAGAGGGAGTGGGAGGCAGTCGCCTCCTTCTACGAAGCAGTCATGCTAGCGAAGGAGGTGGCGGGACGGATGAGGGAGAGAGTCTCCCGTCCCAGCCGCCGCGGGAGACACTCCGGGCGTCGGGAGCCGCGTGACGACTCCCGGCTACCGTAGGCGCGGGCCTGCGGGCGGAGAGCAATGGGTAGCTCACCGTCCGATCAGGACCAGGCCCGTGCCGGACGGCGCGTAAGTGTTCCACGCGCGCCTCAAAGAGTTGTCAGCATAATTTGAGGGGCCCCTTAGGGCCGAAGCCTGCCGGGTCAGCGGGATTGTCCGAAAGGGTTACCGCTACCCCGGAACATAAAGGGCAAAGGAAGGAACATGGGTGGGTTTTAGTCAGTAAGAGTCTGACACTCCCTTCCGCTCCACCCAGAGCGGGAGGGGTCATTTGATGACTTCCCATCCGAAAAAAAAAAACACCTCTCCGTAGCGCAAATGATATTTGTCTCGCGAGAACACGTACAAATTACGGAAAGAAACGTATTACATACGAAGGGGCACAGATATTCAACAAACTACCACGAGAAATAAAAACCTCTAAAAGTTTACAAATATTTAAAACCCAGTTAATATCTTTTATTATCGAAAAAATTTAAATCCAGCCCTGGTTTATGTCTTTAATTTACCTACAAAATTTTGACTTTTCCTTCTAATTATTTGCTGCTACCTTCAATGTCTTGTAATGTACGTTAATTATTGTTGTCTTCTTTTAATATTTGTGCGTGTCGGTACGCTCAAGAATGTCATCATATACTTAGTTAAAATATTTCTCATTAAGTGAAATTTTTAGTAAATTTCTTTTGAGTAAATAAAGATTCTTGAACCACATAATATCGGGCGCCTTTTTATACAGTTGTAATAAAATATCGCAGGGGGCTGAAAGGTTGCTTGGTGTTGTCATTAGTTTAATTTTCACGGCCCCCGGTAAAGACAGGACGTGATCATATATTTTTAGGAACTAGTCAATTTGAACATTATTTTTATTGCTATGAATTCTCATGTTCTCTGTTATAGCAAAAAAATGTGGTTTGGCTAACCACATCGGACATAGCGGATAGCAGGAAATGGTCTTTAATCAAAATATTACTACTTTGTAGGGACAAAGTATTTCGTGTAAACAGGGTTTACACGAATAATTAAAGTGTAATAATTAATAAATCTATGGTGTAAACAGACAACCCGTGTATCCTAAGTTCACATCTCTGCTGTAGCAACTTTTTAGTATTTAGCACCAACACATCATTTACGAAGAATGTCAATGCAGTCAATGGCAATGGAATAGGAAGCCAAAGAAATGATATCAGACGACTGCACTGCCAAAGCTGGCCAAATAGTGTAGACTTAGGAATTTAAAAATAATGATTCAACTGCTTCTTTATCAGTGTCTAATATTGATGCGATATTAGTAGATGATCAAAACGATGACATGAGAAGTCAAGTTGAAGGCGTGTGAAGTGCGATGTGATAAAAGCGCGCGGGGGCAGCGCGCGCCGCCAGTACCGAGCTCACCTGTACGCCGTGCGCAGGCGCTGATTTGCGCGCCGCGATCCGAACGCGATACTTTGGCACGCACACACGCAGCCTCGCGCCCCCACCCATACACACGTTAATCTGGACAGGACATCAGCTGTCCGCTTCTGACATATAGTGAATGTGTAGTTAGACTGCCCGGCCTGGAGGACTTACTTCCGGAAGAGGACCTCGCCGGTCTCATAGATCGATCACTCAGGTAAGGCTAATCATATTATCTATATGAGTTGCGTCGTCAGCTGAATCATGTGATGAACTTAAAGAAGGTTGATCATACTTAGCTCAGCTCCGACTCCTGAAGCTTACTTAAGTGCTCACAAGTTAAAATCAGCTATTTGTGGACGCTATAACGTGTATTTGACTAGCCGGAGATTAATTTGAAATCGCAATCTATTCACACACGTACTAACAAACGTGCCCGTTAAAAGTTATCTGCGAATGATTTATGTTAATTAAAAACATCAATGCAAGATGAATCGATCTCATTGTGAAATTCCGATAAAACAATAACAGGAATTGCCCTCGTCCATCTGTTTCACTAGGTACCAATTAATTCCTTGACTGAATTAACGAAACATGTCAAGTTCACAATAATTCCCGCGTTTTTGTACCCATAGTATTGCATGTTGGATGCTGCTGCGAGGCGCTAATTGGGCTCAGAGAGACTCGTGTTCCCAATCAGGGGTCAAGTCATAGAGATCAAACGAAGTGAATTTAGATGGTGAACGTTTCAAAGATAATACTGCTCGGTTACCTTACCTTTGAGTATGTGTCGATAACAGGAAAGATAACTATGAGAATAGTTTATCAACAGTGGACAACATCCGCTTCTTCGGCGCGCGTTTGTCAACATAACATGGTATGCCAATTGTATGATACCACAAACATTAACTTAACTGGGAACTGAATCGTAAAAAAACATGCAACAGACGCAACAGACTACTCAGAAAGGAGCTCGGTTTTGAAGCCAAGGATCTACCAAGGCGTTCTGGTGGCGTTAGTATTCCCAACGCGTGTGGCGGCGCAAAGCGGTAGGCGCGTGACGTAAGGTCACCGCGCCTGGCCACTGACATGACACGAGATTAACATGCTCCCAGCGGGCTCACTACGCGCTCTACGATACGATACGCCTACGTAACGTAACCACGGTGACATCGAGGGGCACCATATCCTCACGCTCTGCATTATCGCGAACGTGGAAACAAACCGATAAATAGTGCTCGCTTATCGCTATCGACATCTACGCATCTTGATAACGAACTAACACATTGGTCACGTTCTAAGCATTTTTTTAAGATAAAATGACTAATAAAAGTTGCCGATACGACTCGGCCTTCCCGTAACATAATGTTAATCACGTGACAAAAATAAAAAATGGAAATATCGTGTTTGACTATAATGATGCTACGAGTAAAGTGTGCATTTAAGAATCAGTTGATTATCTAATAGTACATAACGTATCAAATAAAAATATCCCAGAATATTTCTACTAACTGTTCAATTAAAATAATAATGGATATTAATTAAACAACAAATATAATTAGGTTGCAGTTATGGATTTTTTGTTACATGTACCTACGAGTACAAGTAAACATGCAGTTGGAAGGTCAGTGCGCTCAAATTTCCACATGTTGAAATTGAGAAAGCAATAAAAAACATAGCGAAACTTCGCAAACGTAATTGCTATCGATATCTAAACACGACAAAATATATACTACTACTGCTACTGTTGTTACTTAAAATATGAGTTAAGAAAATATATTTCATCATGTTTAGATATCGATACGTCTGTGAAGTTTCACTAGCTAATTTAATGTAACCCTGTATATATTATTACTTATTCAAAGAACAGTATTTAAATTATTGCATGACTGTATAACTAACTATTCAATAGATAATTTCATAATAGGAAATTGAGATCAAAACAAAGGCCTGATTGTGTTCACTTTGCATTTCCTTTTCGTACACAAACATCGATCGGTGTCATTGCCAATCTGTTGCTGATCCTGAACTGAATTTATGACCTTAACCCTATCACGGAATTATTGAACTGATAGATCAGCTTCATTATTTTCTGATATATACCAGCTTGCTTTTTTACCGTCTAGACAAAAACAGGGTATAAAAGGTGAACGGAGTAAAAGCCTACGGCACAGATTTTTTTTTTCAGGAAACAGTAAAATAAAAAATCTCTTTTTTTCACATTCAATCCTTTCATTGAAGCCGGCTGATGGCTTGAATTAAAGAATTGAATGCCGCTACGAATTAATTGATAATTTCACGTAAAGAAGGGTGCTTTTGAGTTGATTTTTTATATTATTTATCGATTAATTCGTTTTTTTTTGTATTAAAGGTGAACAGATTAGAAACCCTGTTTACCTTTTATATCCTGTTTTTGCCCCAGACGGTAAAGAAACTGAGCAGGTAGGCACGTCCATTATTATAATAATAAATTATTGGATTTATTACCGGTCAGGCTATCAAGGCCCTGTCGAATACCTACATAAAAATCCTTAACATAAATAAAGCTATTTGACTTTTTGTAGTCACTTCATGTTTTAAACTTAGCTACATATTCTTATTATATGTCGGTTCCGAGTTGCTCTCCTTGTTTAAATGCACACATATGCTTCTGTTTCCCGAAAGGAATTCATGTTTTGCATTCAACCGACCAAATGCGTGTAGGAAGTATAAAATAATAGCTGACTTTATCTATTCCATTGCAATGGAGAATTATCTCCTTCAATGTTTATTCGTATTAGTTATTCAATGACTTCTTCACTTTGTGCTTATAAACCACCATATTTAACTGACCTCCATAATTAAGGTATCTACTATAGTTACTACATAGTACATAGTTACAATATATGAACTGTCGACTCTGGAAAAATACGTATTGTGCGCTATATCCAATTAAAATATCGACGTACGTACCTAATGAACAAAAACACAGTGTTTTTACAGCTAGACAACATTATACCAGTACATTACTCATATACTGAGATTTATCATTAATCAAAGGAGTTTCCAATTTCCCACTTGTTATAAAAACAATGGAGTCAACTTAAAAGTGAAACAAAGGAAACTTTGTGGTTAGACTAGTTGGTACAGCAAGTTGCATGACACCTGCCTCGTCGCATTTTTTACGTTGCTTGACTTACCTCCTTCGATCATTAAATCGCTATGATTCCTGAATAAGAATTGCTATAAAATAAAATTGGGTCAAGTCCATTTCAAAGTTCAAACCATTACTTACTTATTGACAATGCTAATAGTCATTGTTTTTATTGCTATCATAAAATACTGTAAATAAAATCAATGTCCTTTATAAATAAGGGTCTTGTTTGTACTTTTTATTATGTTTACAGTATCTACTACTGGGATAACAAGACATTTATTTTGCTAATTTGCATTCAAGGGGAGGTCGAAGAATTCAATACTATATATAGGAATAATACTAATATAATATAAAGTCAACAAACAATAAAAATCGCTTTAGAATAAAATCGGAGACAAGGACTAAAAATACTTGTAATACGAGTACATGCTGTACATACTTAATTAAAATTCTAAAACAGCATAGTCGTATAATCATGAATACTGTACAATCAGTCGAGAAGTAGTTTGATTGTTAGTGAGAATAACGTGTTGGCTAGCTACTAGCTGGTCTTTACGATGGTTCTGCTAATGTAGGAACCGGTAATGTGAAAATAACCTGGTAATCTGCACCATAATGAGACAAATCCTGTTTGATTTGTGTGATCCTGCGGTGTTTGAACAAGATATCTTCTCCGAGAATATTACTCTCTCGGCTACGAGATAGATTTATGACTAATTAATTATAACGGCAGTAGCTATGCAATAACGAATCCCTGCTTTATTTTAATTAAACATTTTAATGATTGAACTTTATTAAAATGAGCCATACTTGGTACTTTTAAATGATCATACCGAACTACACTTAAACATTTTAAAACGTTTTCCAAATTAAAGAAAGGTTAACATATTGCAGTAACCTCTTCTTTTTCGCTTTAAAGGTAGAAAATTAAATATTTCTTGTAAGTTTTATTATTGGTTAGTAAACTAGACATGCCCTTGGTTACTAATTTCTCACTCAGTCCGACCTCGACCAAAACTCCGGAACAGCATCTACTTAATTAACATTATGAACTAATTTTAAGAGAAGATGAATGACCTAGATACGAACATTATTATTCCTTCATGTGCATATTTGACGATCACATAACCCTGTTCTACGAGCAATTTAGAAACAAGTTGGTAGGTAGGTATACGAATAAAATCATCTAGATTTTGATTAAAAAACGATTATTTTTACGAAAATTGTGTACTTTTATTTATAAAAAGCAGCCAAGTGCGAGTCGGACTTGCACACGAAGGGTTCCGTACCACTCTACAATATGTAACACTTTTTTTTTACTTTTGTAAAAAAGACACGTTTCAAGACAAGAAAAAAAAAACAATTTAAGGGGGTCCCCGCTTCAATTTTTAACTTTTTTTCTTGTTGTAGCGGCCTCAGTAGTACACAAACATGTCAAATGTCTACCTATTACGGTTCAAAAGCACACGGCCCTGTGACAGACGGACGGACGGATAACGGAGCCCTAGTAATAGTGTCCCGTTGGCACCCTTTGGGTACGAAACGGAAACCTAAAAATGTTAAGATTTTTAACATGCATAACCGTGTTGGTAGACTCTACACTAACACTAAACTCTACATAAACTTTAATATTTTAGGTAAATTTACTTAGTTATCACGTGTTTTTAGATGTTCTAAACGCCAACGCTGTCTAGCACCTATTTTTTTAGGATCTTCTAATTTATTAAACGTCTACCGTCTGCCTTGTAAAAGAATTGGCTAATAGTTACTCAACCAGACTTAAATCAATCGGCAAACATTCACTTATCACAGATTAAAATTCAACGTCGATTTCGTGTCTTGTCTTTTTATATTTCACTTAAGATACCTTCCTGTAAGGTCAAATATCAGTATCAAGCTGATTACAGAGGTTGTTGGCATTGACATTCAAAAACTCTTTTGCTTACGAGTATAGTATTACTTAGCAATACGTTATGCATGTGACTCCTCTGCTGATGTCGCAATTCATCAAACTTTTGCTCATACATAATTCAGTGACGTTAAATACATAAGTATGTAACTAGATAACTTTTCATTTAGTGGCGATTTTGTACTTACATAAATAATATTCAAATTAATTTATACAGAATAAATCATATTACTATGTACATAATTAAAATCAGGTCAGAGATCAGACAGGTAGATGTTCCAGGTAAAATATTGGTATTCAGCTAGACTGGACGCTGACCCGAACCTGGTTGGAAAAAGGCTAGGCAAAATCAAACGGTGAATAAGTAATGAATGTGGTCATATTAATATATCCACATGTGTACTTACAATGGCATGCCGATGAAGGTACCACTTAAATATACCATTTAAATAAATTACTGAAGTAAGTAGTCGTCGGAACTGAAGATAATTTATGTTAAATACAAAGCAAGCGCCAATCAGTGCGTCAAAGAAAAATTTTGGAATTATTTTAAAACATTGGTTAATTGCTTTCGTCATATACGTATCGCGATAAGAACGCTTGTATTGTATTTAATTACACCAATTTCTCGCCAATTTTATCAAATCAACGTAAATATTATTTTTAGTTAGGTCTGGAAATTCCAATAATTTCATGACATTTTCTTCATCTCGCCCCCAATCCTACTAATATCGACTGTTATGCAACCCATCATATATGTTAGTGATAACTATGCTGATACGTTTTGCACTCTTATGTTAATTGGAAGTTCAAACTAACGTATTGGATTATGTTCACGTTTGACGAATGGCAAGTTCCCAAGTGTTGATTGATATGATAAATACTTGCACGTACAAAATCTCATCGATTAGAATCTTACGTGCATTCTCAACATTGTATCTCTGTGTGAACTTGATGATATGTTCTTCTGAAGATAGACACGTAGCAACAATTTCGATCCGTTTAATGTTTTAAGCTGTTTAATTTGAATATGGCGACGAGCGTTACGTTCTGCAAGGATAGTCATTTAATGGTGGACGAAGTGTTAGAGCACGTCCACATCGACCTCGCGTGTTCGGCTCACGCCTGCAAATGTTTACATTTGCGCCGGCGACGTCCATCGCGCCGCAGCGACCAACGATTAGTTGCAAAATGATCGCGGCCGAATTGAGTTCAGGGTCGAGAGTGTTGCCTCCGGGTGTTGCGCAAACGCATCGCAGCGCAGCCATTTCACCAACAAAGAACACATTATTTTTTTCTTTTGGATTACAGCCTATATGAAACTTTAAATTAGTTTTCTTTTGCGCAATTAATTATTTATGAAAAGTAGTTCAGATGCCTTCTAGAAACAGCCTTCACGCTATCTTCTAGCGTTAACGATGCCTCTCACCTTGACTTAGTCCAGTCCAGGGAATGTTTCGTAGCTCTTCTTAACTATTTCAGTCAGAGCTACGAATCCGAGTCAAGCCTATAATTGTATAGTAAATAGTGTCTGGCTGACAACAATGCCGTGTTTGTTGTGCATGTCGCATCTAAACGATAATCACTGCACATTCACTTCCATTATGTGACTACTTATTTGTTCGCCTATAATGATCTCATCTGTTGTGATTGTGTTTTACTTTTATTCATTTTCTTGTTAATGTTATGTTTAGAACAGACAGACAGAAGACTTGAGTAGGTAATTGTGCATAACAATTACCTTTGTGTGTATCTGCCCCTTCAACATTTAAATTGATAACCCACTTGATTATTCTAGCAGTAAGCTTTGCCAAAATTTTCCATATAATCAGTGGCGTGTAGAATTTATATTTTGCAATCTAATAATGATTATAATGTGCGTATGTACGTACAAGTATAATACGCGCGATCCCTTCTAATTTCGTCAATGGCGGTTTATTTCGCGGCGAGTGTTTTGTCACTTTTGTTGAAATAAGTTACCGCAATTGTATAACGAGTAGTACCTGTAGTGTGTAGCAGGTTAGCAGGCGCCGCGGGATTAAGCGCATGTTCGCACGATCGTAAGAATATCGCGGGAGATTTTATCGCGCACTGGATTTTCAACTCTCGGTGTTGTGCTGAACATTTTCAAAAAAATTCATTGTTGAATTGTCAACTCTTGGCGCTAAGCGGTGCGTTGAAAATCGTGATCGTGTACGCGAACAAAATCGACGCGGGAAAAACGCGCCCGTGTGTACCTAGGCTAACTCGCTCTCCGCTACACTTTCTGCTCCGATCACGTGCGTAGCGCCAGACTTTCCACCACCTCTCAGACATTATTTGGGTTTTCGTAACGAACACCAAACATGGAAAACGTTTCGCTCGCCTTGATCATTTTTCTCAAAATATCTTAAAACCTTGACTTAACATCATTCATGCTGCCGACAACCTCCACGGTTATAGTGAACTATCGAATCTTGCCGAATTACGGAATCGGTCGCCGACTCTACGCGTAGTGGGACATGATGCTGTATGTAAGAGGCACAAGGCCTCATCATCGATTATACCACAAACCTATCAATCCCTTTGATATTAAGACCTTATTTTATGACGTGCTTACTGCTGATTACTTCGATGTCATTTAAATACGTCAGTTTTGTGTACCTACTTGAAAAGTGTATCAATAACTTAACTAAACTCTATCAATATTTGTAGGTACACTGGCATAGTAGATTAGTTTTTTCCCGATAACTTATAATTACGGGCTGCTCTGGTCAGTCTGTGATTTTCCATTCCATTTTTTATCCAAAGCACAAACAAACATAATGATCATCAATGTAATCTTTATCCTCATCATCGCTGACGTAGTATCTAAAGTGTAGTTTGTAAGACAAAAACTAAATGAGGTTATATAGAGTTAACCCTAATAAAATGCTTCACATACAATTATATAGTCTACAAGCAACTACATAAATACATATATACCTATATTTTTTATAAGTAATAGGAAGTAACAAAAACTGCCCTGTCATAATTATTAGGACAGATGGATCTAGCCAAGCTTAACCTCGTAGTAGAAGATTTCGAGGATCATTAGCAATTTAAAAAAGATAAATAAACAAGCATGTCCATAGAAATGTAAAAAACAGGAGAAGTGGCAAGGGGGCGTGTCTGTGTCGCCGCGGCATGTTCAAAATGACCATGTCTATGCAAATGGCCGTCTCCGCGAACTAGTGCGCTTTCGATCACGATCGTGAAAAAATATAAGAATGCCGTGTTATTCAGTGGTTTCCTGTAAAAACTGAAGCCAAAACCAAAACTTTGTAAATCATGGAATCACTTCCAATATATAAATATAAGTATTTTACTATATTTGACTTTAAAATCATGAAAACCGACAAATTGTAAAATATTCATTGCTTTTACTACGTTCATTTTGTTTTCAAATATCGCAGTGACTGTACTATTTTCGCAGAAAATACATTGCTCCTTAACCACTACCTAAGTGTGAGTGACTAAAAGTCTCAAAACGATACTTTATTTATGCGGTGCGTCACATGGTACGGCCGCTGCTTCTTGCGGCCAGCTAGTGATGTGACTGTGCAGATCCACTAACGTAGGCTATCGACAACAATGTCAACCGTCATAGTTAATTTTACAACCGTTTCGAAAAAATCGTAACCAATTCCTAATAGAGAAAAAGTCGGATGTTGACAAAATGCTTCAACAAAGAATACCTATATGGTCCTATAACGTTGAAAACTGTTCAAGATATCAGATTTCACCTTTTATAGTACAACAACTCAATACTCAGTGGGCGATAAAAAGTGGGCGCAGAGGTTAAAGCATGCCAAAAACAAAAATCAATATAAGTAATCCATTATAGTAGGCACTTCAAACTCGACCTTTGGAGATACCACTTTCCGATTAGCCCTACTTGTTTGTCCTGCTGCCAGTCCGATTACAATACAGATTGGACATTATGTACACTTGAATGTCAAACACATTACATCCGATCATTGACGACCATCTTCAGTCGAAAAAGAAAGAAAGCAAAAATTCCGACACGAACATCTGTCGGAATTCTTACAACTTCAAGGAATCTGACCGAATACGAGCAAAAGTTAAGTTAAAAACTTCTTTTTTGTATGACAAATGGTCACTGTCGTCGCGTCACCCGTATATGTCTGCAATGGAACATATTATTCAGGGTTATCAACGTTTACCAACCTTGCAAGCCGTACTGTTAACGTTGTACGCTACTGCCGCCGGAACATCACAGCCCTGCTATATTTGGCAAGTGCATGTGACTGGCGTGGACATTACCGAAGATTGATAACTGGCTGGATGATACAAGTGCACATAATATTAAATGGAAGAAGCAGAAGACATACTTAAATACTTGTTTCGTCATTATTGTTGGAGTGCATGATGTCATTTCTTTATTGCGAAGACGTGTAGGTCTAGATCTGGTCTAGTATTAAAACTTAAGGTTTATTGTTTTATCTCATTTATTTGTACTATAAGTAATAGAAGTAGAAAAAAAACTTTCTCAACTGCATATAAAAAATGTTAACGTATAAAGAAATACAAAAGACAGACACCTTGGACTTTATTATGTAAGGTAATGAAAACATGCATCGTCTGTCTAGGCCTTTTCCCAATTATGTTGGAGTCGACTACCAGTCAAACCGGATACGGATACATAGGTACCAGTTTACTCAAAATGGCTGTCATCTGACCTCCACAACAGTTACTTAGCAACACTGATATTCTAAAGACGGGCTGGTTGTTTCGGGCTTCTGACTACTCGTAACTACCAATTATACGCACGGATCGTGTGTGGATGTGTTCAGAAAGGTCACCCATCCACAGACTGTCCCCGATCAGTGCGGCTTATCCTCGCAAATCTTACGCAGGTACCGTTACTGTCGCGACTTTACTTTAATATTGAAACGTATAAATTAAAACCTTTTTCATTTACATACGTTATTTAATATTTATGTAATCAACTGACAACAATGGACACAATTATTAAGCAATCATTTACAATGTTTAATAAGATGTAAACTTAAGTGCGAACAAAGAAAATTACCATTTTCAGTAGTTGACCAATAACTTCAAAGGGTATTTAGTTTACCATAGGTACGGACGCCAGCACATCAAGTTACTACAATCTGTCAAATTTCTTTAATAGATTTTCAATTTTCAACTTTATCGCTAAAGCATTAAGGTTCAAGGTTGATTCGGAAAATTTGACAGTTTCGGGTAGCTTGACCTGCTGGCGTATGTATAATACCTAATACATGTATAGCAGGTACATGTCTGTGCAGGTTTGGTTGGTTTGGTCTGGCGTCTGTACAACAGGCTTATTATACCTTATTGAATATAACTTATTCAAATCATAATTGATTTACAAATGCAAGCATTAGTGCGTTTGTTCTGTAAAAAAACAATTGAGTTTTTATGATATTTTTCTAAGACTGAGCCATTAAATTAGATACATTGATTAAATTCCTTGATTAATTAAAAATATAAATAACTTGCTTTTTCTTCCTATTCGTGTAGACTTCCTCGATTTAGAGCGAACTAAAACACTGCCTCTTTACTAAAAAAAAATGTGAACTACATACATAGTTCTACCGCACGTAAATGTACTCGGGCCAGTAACAGCCTTCACGCTTTCCGTGGTCCAATGTGGTGCTAAACTGCTCATGTCGACACGTGCTTTCGACCACTGCTACGACCTCGCGCCCTTTGGGGCCCCGCATCGCTTGCTACAATTTCCAAGCCGCGTAGAGTTCGCGTAGCACCCTAGAGCTCGCGTGGTGTAACCGGAGCGTGAAATGTCCGATTGTACCCATCATGTCAGGACAGAATAGAACGCATACTTAATAGATCAGTACAATACGCGGTCGTGATCAATTCATTGCCGCGGTTAGCATACCTTCATTTAAGAGCTCATACTGCGCGGAAAGAGTTGATTTTACCGCATGATATTTTTTGTAGTGCTAATAAAGTGCAATTGCGCACATGATTCCTTCTATCGCTCTAAAAATCAACAATATGACACAACATATCATAGTTTTGCTACAATTTTCACGGCACTAGCGCCTTCGTAGACTCGTAGCACCGATCTACAAGATTTTCCTAATTCCTCCCCTACATCCATGTCGTACCTACATAGCGGAAATAAAATGGCTCAATATAGTTGATGGCTATAATATTATAATGCCTACATACGCGATGCGTTTATATGAATATAATTATTAATTAGGTATGTATCAGCTTCATACGGAAGCATGATCTTTTCCTCGGGGAATAATAACATCTACGTTTGTTTCTATGACATTGACTCAAAGCGTGTGGCACATATAGAATCATAATATCTAATACATTTATCAAAATATTGAAGCACGTGAATGTAACATATTTATATCTAAGGATCTCAAATGTAGACAATTATGTAGGTATGTTAATTTGATGACCCACAACGTGCCTGGTTTTTGTGACGCTACAAAATCACGGAACGAGACGTTTTGCGTATGCAGATTAATTTATTATTTAATCAATTATTTTTTTTTTTTGTATTTATAGCATATTCATATAATATTCTTTGTTGCAAAAGTTGAACAAGAAGAAGATCAACATACGAAACTAATTTTCTTTAATAAATGGGTTGGTACTGATTAAACTATTTCACACTAAGCACTTAAGAATTAATCCCCTACGATAAGACCCCTCTTAGAAACAACATTGCGGTCGCGAACCGCGCACTTGCGAGGCGAACCGTCGCGGCTCTCGTGCTCCGAGTACCCAATATATCTTGGTCCTCGGCAGAATAAGACATTAAACTCAAATCTACTGCATCTGACATACCTTTGCTCTTTATCTTCGCAATCAGCGCCACCACAAGCTCCCGAGTTACACCGGACGCACTGAAATGCTTTCACGTTTCTCAACTCAAGCGCTGCATCGATACATTTCAATGAAAGTTATTTTCAATTACAAAGCGGAATTTCGTCGGTGGCTAGCGTGCAGACGCGTCGCCAATGTCAATGTCGACCGATCGCAACTGATACAGCAACCAGCAGCACAACTATTTGAATACAATTGCTGCAGATTAAAACATCACACATTACTTATTCTGTCAGCGTTACAACATATTATGTGTATTTCAACTTAAAGCTGGGTTTTATTACTTAGATTTTATTGAGCATTCACAGAATTTTCCTGCAGACTTTAGAGACAAATGTACAATTTACAATGTAACAATAAATGCTGTGTAGATATTTTATAAATTTATGTACCTATTTAGAAACCATTAACTCATAGGAAGCATGTGCCGCGAATTATGGACATTATAGACAAGCCTCTCACGAAAAGCGATTGAAAAGAAATCCAAATTGCTCATTGGCATTTAAAAATTGTTGTGTGTTTTGTTATTTGAATGCACATGAATGCAACTGAAACGATTTACATTGTATTTACACGGGTTGCAGAAATAATTATTTCATTTGAATGTATCTAGTGGTACCTAGTATTCAAATGTACCTGGATAATCATGCAATTTAATTGACATCGGTAATATTGACTCTTGCATTAGGCAGGTATGTGTACCTACGTAGGTAGTATTTGCAGGTGCAGGCCTCATACCGTATTCTCAGAATAAACTACCAACAACTATAATTAATACAGAAATAATAATAACGTCACTAGATCAATACTGACCTATGTACCCCATGGTTTTAATTATTACTTGCATAATCTAAAGTTCCTATTTATCTTAGTAAGCACACCTATTGTCCAACATTAACTAACAATGACCAATGTCTGGTACCATGACGGTGACAAATAGTTACCTAGGTAATTGAGTGAATTGGAAAGAACAAAGAATGCATGCGGTCATTCAGATTACTATACAGATAGATACTCGATCATGGATTTTATTGACAATGGAAATTACTACAGGAAATTACTACATGCGCTGTATAATAGATAGATGCATAAACTCATTCCTTCTTCCCATGAGGGTAAGTAGAAACTACAGACTGCCACCAGACGCTACGATCCTTATATACTCCTTTTGCTTTGTTTGGTCAACATTACATACATACATTGGGTCAACGCCGGATGCGATGGATGAAGTTAAATGGATGCTTACATTGAATAAAAGTTATTAGGTATCTTTTCGTCACAAAAACACCGCATTGAGGTGTGAAAACAAATAAGAATCCGAGACCCATAAGACACAGTTCCCATAAGAGGATGTTTGGATTGTTGTATGGAGTGACATGGTGAAATTTGGCACATGGATAGATCAAGTTCTGAATTAAATCTAAGGATAATTTTATCTGGTTGCACCTAATAAGTGTTCTATCCCTATCTATCTAATGTGAGTAGCGACTTGATACTATATATTTCTGTAATAATTAATTCATTAATCTCATAAACATGGCTGGCTGTCAATCGTACGCACAGGCACATCACTAGAATGTCAATAGTACGGTATTCCCCACAACCGTCTACGCACAATAGTTTCCAGCTTCGTGAGTAATTGTGAAGTACGCTCACTTTATAGGCCATTGTGTCCAAACCGATCTGAATTCAGATGATAGGTCGATCAACTGATTAATATGGGTGATGGCCGGCTGGAAACAAATGACTCACGACTCTTAAAACTGGCTGGACTTTACTCGCAGGGAAACACTATTGCCAAAATTATTTTGTGCATATTTAGCGAGACATTTACATGAAATCCAATGTGAAATCTCGCAAATAGTACGGGTTTGTTGCTGTATTTCTATATAGAGCCGTCTATTGGACTCAGTTACAAATAGTGCAGTCATTAGTTTCAACACTGGCACTTAGCTTCGTCGCCAGTCTTGTAATCGTAACGTAAGTGAGCACAATCCATTTTCCTTGTGAATACAATCGACCGGTAACGTACTTTGTATTGATGTCATCTTCGCTTCTTTCACAGAACTCTTATTATGCTATCGCTTCTTTGTTGTTCGAAGGCACTTTACACCACAATAACTGCATTAACCGCTGAACACAGTAAGAATGTAAATATAATTATAATTCCAAGTACGTGTATTCCCACGCGACGACCATGAGTACCATGACGGTAACGGCCTGCAAGGTACACTCTCAGGGCTCCTCAAGTATTTAGTCACTAGTCAGTCCTACGTAGACCCAGACATCAGGTTTGACTAAATATATACAAATAGTTGGTACGACAAACTTTTTATGACTAAGAATTACTGCTTTAACAACTTAGCCATCTAGCTTCAGTTGCAAAATGTCATTCAAAGAATTGCAATATATGATTAACTAGGCATATTTGACAAGGCGTTGTGGAAAATTGTGCAAAGATGGATCATCAACTAAACATAAAAATCGATCGTTATGTCAAGAATAGATTGCATATAAAATAACGTCACCAAAATGTCATTGAAACGCAAAAACAGTCATTATAAAGTTGTTACTGCTGCTGCTGGAACTCGGCCTTAGTTCCAATGGTTCCAGCAGTATGTTCCTCTGTGAGAGGAAATTAAAAAAAGAAAAAGAAACTTGAAAGGTGCCGCAAAATTATAGTTCTTAATATCGAAACCAGTTTAATACAAAATATGATTAAACTAGCAAATGTCCTCATGATAAGGAGAGGTTTGTCGCACAGTGCACTTGCGAGCACCTCACCGAGCCACTGCTCAGGATTACATAACTCGACGTGCAGCCAATGACCCACTTAGACACGAGGCGATTGCTCCGTCTAATGACAACAACAAATTATATTACCTCTATAGTCTATTCTAAAAAGACATAGAGCCTATACACATCACAATCTGAAGATGACTTAATAACAATTTCAAAAAAAGAATCTTATGCTTCATTTGTTTTGTTTATACAGGCCAGTTACTTGAAAAGTGGCTCAAAAAATCCATTCACTGTTAGTTGTTACAATCGTTCATTCATAGACAGCCTTGAAGTTGGATGCGCGACCTTCACCGACAAAAGTGTTGAGTAGGTATTATGATATACATATTTTAATTGCAACTCAAACCGAATAAAGAAACATAACATACATATAAACACATTTAAACATTCCTGAAAGTATGTCAGTGAAAAAAAATTCATGTTCAGTAAATTTTGATAATATCGCAGACACACATTTACATACAAGCAACAACAACACTTGGGTTTACTACTGAACCTTATTTTGCAGGCAACGTAAAAAGAAGACTGATTTGAAAAATTTAAGCATTGCCTTTAAAATATTTAAGGGTTTATTCATAAACAATGATGTTAAGTGACGTTTAAGTGTCAAAAATGTATGGTTAAACAGTCGCTAATCACTAAGCAAAGTTTATGAATAAAGGGGTCAATCTTAATATCCCGTAGAAATACATAAAGAATTCGAGGGCAACAGCCAGTTGGTACATAAACAAACAGCTTCGGCCGTCATCGGCGATCTGCTGCAACGCGTCATCAGCGTTCTGTTAGCTGCGGAGCGTCGCGTGTTGCAACGAACGCATTCTTCTTACAACACCTCCACCTACTTACACAATATCTATAATATCGCCCTATCATACCATAATATTGCCTATACAATGAGATTATCCATTCATTAAATAATAACAAAGTATATAGGAGGATTATTATCATAATTACCTACTAATGTCCACTGATAAAATGATCAATCTTAATTAATTATGTATCATCAGATGTATTGGAGATTTATTGGAATAAATCTCTGCTCATTAATTTTATTGGTGTTTAATTACTTGTAATACGCGTGATAAAAGATATCTCGGACTGATATTAAATGTACCTACCTACTGTTGTTTTAAGATAAGGCTGTAAGGATTAGTTCAGACAGAAATATTACTTTCGACATCCTATAACTATAAAATGTTAATTATCAATAAGTTTAGCAGTGCAAAGGCGTTCTGGAATTTTTTAGACCTATTTTCATGTTATCGTCTCTGATAACATGTATGTTATATGATAAAGCAGGAATCGTACGATCCCTTACGTGTACTATCTCTCCGATAACCGGCGGGGTAATTGCGTAACACACTATCAGTGGCAATATCTTTCATTTGACAGTTCTACAACATCCATTGCGTTATTTACGTTGTTGAGCAGGCAAATTTTTCTAACATATGAAGCAATGGATTATAATATCCTTCAAAATGATTCAGATTCTGATTCATAGTGTGTTACGCAATTAGAGTGCTGTATTATAAACCATCGGCAAAGTTAATTTGTTATATTTACTTAGAGATAGCTGTTTCTATAATGTAAAACAGAAACGTATCTAGACTAAAGTCGAGTTATCCACAGATTATAAAACTTCTGTACCAATGTAATCAGTCAGATAAATTAAAGTACCTACAGTTACATCACATTAGTCACAGGAAACTAGATCAGGCCCAGAAATGCTTACGACGATGCTGTACTTGCTCTATTGGAAAACCAGCACCTTCCCGCGACTTTGTCCTTTTGTTTAGCCGAATTTTCCATACACCCTCAACATCACAGGTTGTAGAAGATTGTATGTTGTGTTCAACCATTTAGGGATTTATTTAAGAAAAAAGGTACCTCTGACATGACATGTATAAACACACCCGGGTGCATAAATTCGTTTCAGCGGTTTACCCGGGTGATAACGTAGGTACCTAGCTAACAGACGGACAGGACAGACAATCAGATTTCGCATTTATCTATAATATTAGCACACACTATAAATGTATTTATAAAGCTGCTATAAATAAATGTATTTATAAAGCTGCTATAAATAGACATCGAACAAAAAACTAACGAGTTCAATGTCGTGATTAACCGAATAGTTGAATAACACGGAAGTTTCGGCTTGCGTGTTTTACTATCTACAAAATAACAGTACCTATGTAGTATACATTGATATAAATATCTAACAGCTGTTAGGGGTTAGATATTTTTGATATTCCTGAAATTTACAGCTACTTAATTCCTAATATTCTTTATATCAATTGTTCTAACACCCAACCGGCAATTGGGATTCAATAAAATCAGTCCCATGAAAAACGTCTGCCTCTTTGGTCTACTTACCTAGTGATCGCAAGCAATGAGGTCCTGGGTTCGATTCCCGGGTCGGGAAGGTTATAGGGTTTTCCATCTGGAATTTCTCAGTAGCAGCCCGGATTCTGAATTTGTTCTCGGTTGATAGCAATAGGTCGCCTCCTATTACATGGGACTTAAACATAACTGGCGAAATGTAGATGTAGTACTAGAGCCATACCCCTGCCTAACCCTTCGGGGATTACAGGCGTGATGTTTTGTTATGTTAGATATCTAACAGGTATCTCTAGGTGACTTAAATGGCTAACAAAAAATATTCAACCAAGTTCTGCGATGAATATCATGCACACTTACGACACACGGCATATTTTATTTCTATTATAATATTTACTCTACCGTAGATAATTATCTACGTGTCTGTCATTCAATTGCAGAAGGTGTCATTAAACAAACTGCCAATTTGAGCAATTTAGGCCGTTCTTATTTGTTTTCTTACAACACACTTTTAAGCTGTGTAATCTAGTCAATCTACATATGTACCAACGTATTGGGAATAATATTCTGTGGTTGAATATGTAGAGCCTATTTGTGAGTGCATCGGTATACCTTATATCCAGATGAAGCGAGTCATACTTATACTAAACGTTTGTAGTGAATACATTATGTATCCATGTAGGTGTACCTGATAGGTAGCAACATACACAGGTAGCAACACTGAAACTGAATGTGCATTTACGATTTGTCGCGCTCTGGTGTGAAAGCAGGTGTCTAACGCAGGTAATCTGCCTTGTGTAACTGTTAATGCTATATTTTATAAAAATATTATTGTGT
This sequence comes from Apamea monoglypha, assembly GCA_911387795.2. Lineage (NCBI taxonomy): Eukaryota > Metazoa > Arthropoda > Insecta > Lepidoptera > Noctuidae > Apamea > Apamea monoglypha. The sequence goes on from OU426918.1 coordinate 13,277,730, forward strand.
ATCCAACTATTTCTCTATGAAAAAAAAATTATCTCTGAAAAACATAATTTAAATCGCTTAGGCATCGTTCGATAAGTGTCATTTCTAGCACTCTCATCTTCAATTTTCCTAAACAAAAATAAGTAACTATTACTAATAATAGCGGCCTTCAAAGAATTATAATTAATTGAATTAAGTTGCTTCATAAAATAACCATTACTCGCCTATGTAGTCTGAAACTCATCTACTCAACAACGCCAAAGTAACCTACTACATAAACCACTAAAAACACATTTTTAATCAAAACTGGTTTATTAACACTCCAACTTTTTAATGTTATCTTACATTTATTGTGAAATGTTCACGTATTCGTATACAAATAATACGTTATCGCTATAAAATAACTCTGTATGACGACTATCTCACGATTTCACGACACAGCGTGGCTACACCTCCCGCCCATGCATCGTCGTTTTAAACTCTACGTTATTATCTTATCATTAAGCATCATGTTGACAGACTAACTGGGTCATGAAAAATATCACTTGAATATTACAAGTCCACGTAATGTGCAACGAAATCTCAACTAGAACGAAACGACTACCACATGACTATCATAATATGAAGGCCGTAACACAACGTGATTTGGAATAGAAGCATAAAGTTTTCGTAATAAACTTGAACACGGCATAGAGACCGTAATTGCTAAGAACGTGTAGGTAACCGTTAATTACCCGATATTGACCATCGAGATTCCTTGAAACAATGAATAACGTCATTCATCGACATTGCAGTGAATATAACCATGTAAATTGACTGTGAATCATTATTGCTTTCATGATTTTAAAAGAATTTGTTTGAATCTCTGGTAAGTCTCCGATTTGTCCATGTGCCATATTATTTATAGTAAAATACCTAGTAAAATCCCATTTTTATTATCCTGTTTGACGAGCTTAGATATACCGTTACGAAGGTAAATACGGTACTCGATGATCATTTATTTGAATATTAATGTTACATAAGCAGAGGACGAAAGATGTAATTTTATCAGGGCTCCAGCCAGTTGTAGAGCTTTATCGAGAAAAACTGGTTGGCTACTATGTTGTCTGCAGGCAATTGGCATAGCAACCACCATCAACGTTGCTATCTGTAAAGATATGAACTGCTTAACATTGTATTTGTAGCTTCAAGAAATACGACAGTTTCATTTATTCTTATGGTTTACCTTTTTTTATTTGAACCTATTTGACTGCCAATATCTGTAAAAAAAAAATTACGTACGTTATGTTCAAAAAATTTCTTTCCCTCTTTTCAGATAAGCTAAGCGAAGAGACGACAAAATTGCCTCGAAAAATTGTAGTTTAAGGTGAGTTATCTACCTAATTCTAATTATTTTATAGTTGCGCAGTGTTCAGAAAAATGGTGTTTCATAGTCGTAATGACTTAGGTATTACGAAAATTGTAATGATGATTTTCCTGCAATACTACCTGCAGGTAAAGCCTGTAGAACACGAGGCCAGTAGGTAAAGGAACCCAGCAATTAGCAACGTTTTTCTCGCCTCGTATTTTGAAGACAGTTCAGTTTGATGATAAGCCAGTGATAAGCACGCTAAAAAAAACTATTTTGTACGAGGAACAGTGACGAGCCCAACGCTAACTATAAATACTAGCTAATATTTTTTTTCTAATATTTTTTAGTTCTTTGATAAGAGTTTTACACAGTTAGGGAACTGAATAAAATTAGGCCATCGATTTATTATAAAATTTGGAAAATTCTCAAAATGTAGCAAGTTGAGGTTTCCAGTGTGTAAATTAATTGTGATTCGTGAATTAATGAAATGTGTGAAAAATTAGTTTATCAATGACCTGAGTTGTTGGCATCTTTCTATAGTATCGAAAACCTACTCAGGTAGATACCTACTTTAATTTCATTCATAGTATTACGTAAGACGCTTAACGGTCTATTGTACTGGTTAACTGTTTCACGTCACGTCGGCAGGTAACCTTAGTATAGATAATGGTGAAATTACGATTTTTGCCGAAACTGACGAGAGCTTAGGCCACTGGCGTCACCTACACGTACCTACATGAATCATTTTAAATGTGTAGCTTGACCTTGACCTTGACCTTGACCTTGTCCCTGCAAATGTAGGACTTTCTGTATAATCGACCAATTAACCTGAAGAATGCCAATTGGTCAATACTTTACAAACATAGGCATGTCACCTGCAATACCTAAGTAGGTATGTACCTAGGTAGATAATAAGTAAGTATAATAGGTAAGCCTAGGTAAGTATCTTTTTAGTAAGTAGGTAGTATTAGTACCATCTAAAAACTAGGTAATTTTTTTTTAGTTTTTATTTTGCCTGTGGGTACCTACCTAGTTCCTTTTTGTTTTCGTATTTTAATATAGGAACCCCACCTACCTATTTTGTATTATTATAATACAAAAGTAGAGTTACCCTATAAAACCTGTTAGCAGATTACGTAGGTCAATCCACCTTCTCCACTGACTAGATGGTCACAAAGGGAGACAACAATATTGATTGGAATCAATAGCATCTTTCTCGTGTCAGCTATCGTCAATCACCGTACATTCTGGCGGTTATTGGGACTTTCTTTGGAGACATAGCATGACGTAGGTAGGCAAGTTATTATCTAGTATGATCGTTTAGATATTTATTAGGTCATCAGCATTAAGGTGGATTATGCAGTCAGCACGTCTGTTATTATGACAGATTTTGGTGTGGGTAGGTAGATGCCTACTGTGGGTAGGAAACAAGACCTAGAACTAGCTATACCTATGGTAGACTGATTATGATTTTTGATCAAGAAATCATCATAAGTTAAATTATATTGCCATCTACATATACACAAACCGATTTTCAGTACATATGTAAGATACAGTACAAAACTCAGTTCCCAAAATAGAGCAAAATTATTTGGTCACACTTGTTACAATATGTCACACGTTGCCACAGATTACTAACTTCTTTAAGTGTCACATGAACAAAAATGTCATCTGGATCCCGGATCCGCAGAGCATGTCGTCAACAAATGAATGTCAAACTTAAAACAGTTGCGTTCCTTTAAATTAGTAGTTATATACGGGTAGTTTATAGTGTGAATTTTTTTACGGTTTCCTAAAGATATAGGTATATGATATTTCTCTGCTATGGTATATCGATAATGTAACTGTAGTGCGGTTTTGACTGGGCAACCAGCTTCATCTTTGCCGACTGATTTTCTGACATAAATGCATACCTCAATGTATAAATATCAGTAAATAAGTTAGTACTTAAGTAAATGTACAGACGCCAGCACATCAAGCTACTACAATCTGTCAAATGTCTTTAATAGATTATCAACTTTATCTTTAAAGCATTAAGGTTCAAGATTGATTGGGAAAATTTGACAGTTTCGGGTAGCTTGACCTGCTGGCGTCTGTACCTATTGCTAATTACAGGACTTAAAAAAAAATTATCTTTTACTTTGTTTCAAAACCAAATAAAATATTAAAAACGTTCAAATCTGCCGTTCTTTTTGTTTTTTTAGCGTCCTAGTTCCTACTGTCACTCAAAACGACAGTTGCGCCATCTGTCGTGTTTATTTTAGGCTATTTTCCCAGTTCCCTGTTCCTGCTTCGCTGCTGTCAGTGCGCCAAAGCCTGCTTAACCTATTTTCGTTCCGATGAATCAAAAAAAAATATTTATTGTGAACTACTAGTTAAATAATAATTTATAAAATATTGTAAATAATGTTTTGAACGGCGTGTAGTGTTTATAATTACTCGGTCAGTGTTAATTTCTTACTAATCACCTGGCATAATCGCAGAACTCTATCTGTCTTGACATCTAGTGGTTACCTATTTCAATTGTTTTAATTATATTCGTATTTAATTTTCAGAAATCGACACAATGGCGCTAATACAACAGTATATTAGCGATTTTCAATATTATATGGACAAATTCGGAGGTAAGTCTTATTGGGATCGTGCAACTTTTAGTTAGCATCTGATAACTATCCATGTACTCACGTCTTCCTGGTGCAATATACTTCTGAACGTGCCGAGTATGGCAGAATATTATGAAACATTTTATTTAAATTATACCTACTTCATATTTATTCTAAATAAAACTTCTAACTTAAAAATACATCTTAATATCTAAAAAAACATTAGAATAAATATTCAAAAAGCAGCTATAAATCAGCTGTTTTACTCAATCGTGTAAACAGATTTATTCTAATAATATAAACAATTTTATACTGAATAGATAAACAAATTGGATGTTTATAAGATTCTCATATCTGTAGGGATGACTAGTGAGACAAATTTATCTCATGATACTGATCATATCTCACGACACTGCCAACACACTTCCAGTTATAACATAGGAGTATTTTTAGATGAGATGACCCACTAAACAGCTGAGCATTTACTCTATGCAGCTCATTTGTCCAATCACATATTATCTATAATCTGATTGGATGCTGTGGAAATTCTAATTTGTGTTGAGAAACACTATATTTTTTGTTTATATTCTAAAGTCTATAATTTGTACATACTCTAAATCCAACTGCATAAGAGAAATGCATTTTATGAATTTAATAATTGAGTTATTTTTTTTCTTTTCAGATCCTAGGACGAATCCATGGTTCCTGATGAGTTCACCTTTTCCTACATTATTAATATGTCTAAGCTATGTCTATCTAGTCAAGGTATGTGACATATATTTTCTATCAAACATGTACAGCTATGTTTCTCAGGAACCAAAACTGATTGTTTTTTTTTTCTTTTTTCAGGTCTTAGGACCACGAATTATGGAGAATAGAAAACCATATGAACTAAAGAATGTTCTAATACTATATAACTTTTTACAAGTAGTATTCAGCGCATGGCTGTTTTATGAGGTAACATTTACATAAAATACTTTTTAGATGATAAACTGTTTGCTGCATTGAATGCACTGTTGTTTTGTGTCTTCATTATTCTTTTGAGTCTAGTAAAAAAGTAAAGAGCAAGAAGTATAATAGACATTTTATAAAAACAAAAAGAAATGTGTTCTGTTATACTAGTCTAGTTGCTAATTTCTAAAACTTTGCTATAATTTATTACACTAAGGGCTGATTTTTCCATCGGAAGATAACTTTTATTTGAGGAATAAAATTGACATTTGACAGTTTTTGTATGAAATACTTGTCAAAATTACAAAATTATTTTTCGAATACAGCTATCAGATGATTGAAAAATCAGCCCATAATAATAATATTTACAATCTACATTAGTGTCATATCTTGATGCACCAATTTACTACCTTCCTAAAGTAATGACAAAGGTGCCTTTAAAATAAAAGTTAACTTTGCTGACTAATGACTGTTTATTTCAGCCAGATGCATGGTAATTATTTTATGTGTACTTTTTTGACTAATTTACTTTATAAGTTTTATATTTGACTTTAGCTTTGTTCCCACAATAGAGGCTAGTATTCCAACAGCCTGTTACCAGTTGCCAGAATAAAAAAAAAATTGAATGAACCTAGTAACTTTTTGGTTGCATATATACTTGTAGTTTTAATTCCTATGTCTGGAAATTTGAGACCAACTTACCAGCAGGCCCAAGGTAAGAGTGTCTCCTAATACTCCTGCTGATGAGAAAGCATAAATAAAAGGCTTAATATTATCATCGAAGAGAGAGCTCATCAGACAAACAACCTTGGCCGAGTAAATAATGATAATAATGTTGAAATAATTGATATGATAATTTTCAGACATCGCAGCCGCAATGTCTGAAAATTATCTTATTAATATATTACGAAAAATGAAGGAAAGCTACATAGGCCAGGTGGCCTAAGTAGCTTTCCTTCATCTTTCGTGCCCACACTGTGTCTTATAACTGCTTGCTGATAGAAATTATAACACAAACTAAACTAACTTAGTTTTGTAAATAATCTCCCAAGTAGAGTACTGCCCAAGAACATTTAAGTAACAGTTGTCTTGTTCCTTTTGTCCAAGTTCATTTAGATATTTAGATTTGTGCCACTTGTTATAGCCACAAGTACCAATATTTTTCTTTTTTTGCCATGCTATGCTCAGAGTATGATGGGGGGCTGGCTGAATCATTACAGCTTTAGGTGCCAACCTGTGGACTACACAGATAATCCCAAAGCTATAAGAGTAAGTGATGTATAGGCGTCCATACACCGACGCCCGGGCATGGGGATCAGAGCATAGAAAACTAACCCATGCTCACTGTAAATACAATCATCATTATAATTATATTATTTTTAGGAATGCTCCAGTATGCAATATTTTAATATAGTTCCATGGTGCAGATGGTAATAGTTAGTTGTTATGCATAGATATAAGTATCCAAATGAATACGTGTTTGGATTGTATTGCTACTAACACTGTAAAGTATCAGCCTGCGCCAACATTATTACGCTAAACTTTGAATGCATTAACATTTGAAGCCGTGTAATGAACAGCGCGGCATCGGTGATGTGCGAATATTGTATATAAGGGCCTGGTGTCGGCATATTGTTTCAGATTGGAGCCGCGGGCTGGTTCACAGGCAGGTATAACTTTCAATGTCAGCCGGTCGACCACTCCAAACATCCACAAACAATGAGGGTGAATTATCACTTCCATTTATTACATTAGTCCCAACATCCCAAAGCTACACTATACGTTAATTAATTACACTACAACATAGATGTCTGTGTGAAAAGCTGCCCTTGAGCCACAATCATTCCGCCTTGTTGTTTTTTTACTGAAGTCGTTTTTGGGTTCCTAATCTTGTTATCCTTTTCTCTATTCCTATTGAATCATACTTCCGGAACCATTACATTAAAAAAGTTATAAGGTACTAAATCAACCATTATCACATTACATAATAATACCCATTGAACAGGTTCCGGGATAGTACCAAATGGATTTGGTACAGAAAAAAAATAATGTCCTATACATGGCTGCTATTTGTATAGGTAATGTAATATATTATTTAACTGAGTTGCGGCATTTCGGAGCAGACAAAATTAAATATCTAACTGCAAATTCTTTTAAATAAAACCAGCATTAGAAAGGCTGAGATGAGATTATATAATATTTTTTGTTTCTGAAAAAGTTAGTTAATTCCAATATTTGTTTTAATGACCACCTCCCTAATATTCTTAACTTTGGTATTTAAAAAAGCTTTAAATATGTTATTGGTATTTGGGATAAAACTGACTATAATATTCCAATTGTCATAGTTTAAAAGAGATCTCCCGCGTCCACCCTCGTTGTGCAAGGCATGCTTTTGCCTATACTGTAGCTGTTTTGTTTAGTACTTATTGCATCACCATCATCCATGGGCCACGCCCATCAAATTAACATAATCAATAATTTTCGGAATCGATCATTATCTATCATGACTCATCAAGTCACCACGCATGAACATCAGTAGTGATAACACTTACCTAACACATGCAATAGAATGTAGAACTATATAAATAGATTGCTTGCTAACGATTTCTAATTTTTGAATTTCCTTTTAATTTGTTTTTGCTTTAATATTTATTAAGTACAAAAAGAATACCTTCTACATTTTTAATTTAAATAACAATGAAATTATATTTTAAAATCGCCCCATTTCAAAATAATATAATATGTATTCAATTTTCAGATGGTTCACGCGTGTTGGTGGTACTATTTTTCCAAGTTCACAGAATTCTTTGATACGGTAAGCTTTTTTTTTTTTAATACACATGTAACGTTATCATAGCGTGTTCAGTGATAACCGGTTATCGCAAAACTCAATACTATACGCCAAAAAAAAATCCGTGTCAACCTTGTTGCCGATACTTGTTTACTTTGAGCACTCACGTGGCGGTCAATGTCCAAGTTATATGCATAGGTATTTTAACAATAGCGAAATTATTTATAGGTACCTACTGGTATTGTAGGAGAAATAATACTTCCAATAAAAGCGAAACTTTATTTGGAGACGTGTTTATAAAAGCGCCTCGAGCTTCTGGGCATACGCCTAGTTTCGTTTCTGCTGTTCTACGTGGAGTATTTTTTTTTTCTATGATAAAGCTTTGCTTTATGCATACCGTCAGTATTAAAAGTATAAATTTGATTAACTTATAGCAACTGCCTATAGTATATTATTAGAGACGAAAGCATTAGGGTAGCCCGCGAAATTCAAATGTTCTTATGTTTTTTGCAATTTGCAGCTCAATATGACGTTGTATGTTGTTCTAAATATTATTCGCGGCCGTAACAAATATTTATGTTTGGAATTATAATCATAAAATCTTCAATACAAGTTAATACCAAGTTCATATGAATTGAATGGAATAATATTGAATGGCTATTTCGGGAAATCATGACATTTCAAGCCAATTCTAACTGGAGGAGTTGTATTGCTTACAATTCTGTAAAGTCATATTTGTAACGGTCGTGAATCATATTTTAATCAACATACCACCTGACACTGACCCGCAAATTTGCAAACAACCTAAATAAATTTACCCCTCTTATTAAATAAGCATAATATTAACATCAAAATTCATCTTTTTTCCTCAGATCTTCTTTGTCTTGAGAAAGAAGTTTGATCATGTGTCAACGCTTCACGTGATCCACCACGGCGTGATGCCGATGTCGGTGTGGTTCGGTGTGAAGTTCACGCCAGGCGGTCACTCGACCTTCTTCGGCTTGCTCAATACCTTCGTGCATATCATTATGTATTCGTACTACATGCTGGCAGCTATGGGCCCCCACATGAGGAAGTATCTGTGGTGGAAGAAATACCTCACTACTTTGCAAATGGTAAGAGAAACATATTTATACATAAACCGTGCCAGATGGGATTTCCCACTGGCAGAAATGACGTACACACGACGACATCAACCTATACATTTCCAGTTTTAGCTGATCTCGCATTTACAAGCTGTTCGTAGAGTGAGAAGTCAGCTTATACCGGAAATGTATACTTAGCTTGAAATTTCGTCGTGCGTGAATTACCTTTTGATCCATTGATTTAAATACTCTGATGAATTTTCAAAAATCCTTTCTCATAGTATTCAGTGCAAAATGTTAAGCGTCTATACCCAGCGTTTTAGGCTGTGCGTTGTCTGGCAATGACTTTAAAATATAGATCATTTATTCACAGAAATAATTTCAGCAGGCAGATTTTTATTTTAATGAAAGTCAAACATGTTTGTTTGTGTTAAAGAATGGACATCCCATAGTGGACGGCAGTTATATTACTGAATAGTCTGTTAGTTAAGCATGGCCATAAGCCTAAAGACTGGCTTTCAATACCTATTTCACCAGCCAGCTTAGTATTAACATCTGGATTTCAAATTGTCTAGTAGCACCTATTAGTAATAGGCCTTTCTAATAGTACATGAAATGTCAATATGTCCGTGATATGATATTACCTATCATTACTGCCTCGTTGGTCTAGCGATCGCAAGTGCTACAGCTGAGCATGAGGTCCTGGGTTCAATTCCCAGGTTGGGCAGTGTTATTAGGTTTTTCCATAAGAAATTTCTCAGCAGCAGCCCGGAGTCTGGATGTGTGCCTATGACAATAGCTCGCCCCTATTACTGTGCGGTGTGCTATGTCTATAGGTACACCTCTACCTAAGCCTTCGGGGATTAAAAAGTCGTGATGTTATGTTATTAACGCATAAAATTATTTTTCCAGGTGCAGTTCGTAGGTATAATGGTGCACGCGTTCCAGCTGTTGTTCATCGACTGCGACTACCCGCGCGCGTTCGTCTGGTGGATCGGCATGCACGCCGTCATGTTCTTCTTCCTCTTCAAAGACTTCTACAACCAGTCCTACTCTAGACCTAAGGTATATTTATCGCTTATTTGTTTGGTTTTTCATCGAAACTTTCCCGACTTTTCTATTCATCTGCTTAATTAAACCAATACAAAAGAATAAATAACGAGAACGTTAACTCTTTAAAAGAACGAAAAGTTGTATGTTTGTAGAAGGTAAACTCGAAAAATACTGTACCGATTGCAAAAATGACTCGATAGGCAGCTACTCTATCCCCTAATGACATAGGATACTTTAAATGCCAGATAAAAAGCACAGTTTCTGAAATAATCTCCATGCATGGAAAAATAAATAAAACGTTTATTTTCGTCAACAGGTTCGCTCCAGGTCTCCCCAACCGGAGACGACAGAAATAAAAGACATCACGTACAAAAACGGCTCACTGAAGAACGGCTTCAGCAACGGTCACACGAACGGCACGTTCGCGCGCGCGCGCACCGTGCTGCCGGCCGGCAACTGACGACGGTCGCGGCGCCCTCCTTAGCATTCCGTAGTACTCTGTGATTAATAGCCTGAAATTATCACGGGACGTTAACATTTCTTATTTAATGCGTGGACCTTCGGGGTAACGGTGTCGGATGTATGTGAGCGACGCGCGAGCGCAGGTCCGGCCTCTCGCCAATAATAACCCTAGAAGTAGTGGTACATGTGATTTGTCTAGTGTACATACAGTTAGGCGGTATCAATGGTGTAAATTTTATTTTATTGATGTAAATGTATAGCTAGATTTGTGATCGCATAGCGTTTTATACTTTTATTATTAGAATTAGACAATATGTTGCTTTTAGAGTTTAGAAAACCTCTAAAAGAATACAGTCATAATACTTACAGAAACATGTATGTTATACATGGTGCTTATTTAATTTAAATATATTAATGTATGATGATGAGCTTGTAAACGTTGAAACTAACATGGTCCCACATTTACCATGAAATCTGAAGTTATTGACCACATGATATGGAGAAAAATCTACTTAAATATACTAAACTGGCACGTCTGTTGAATGTACATTTTTATTAACCAAGTGAATGTGTATCCAATATATTGGTTTCTGCACATCCAGCTAAGAAGTCCTTCAAGTTAATGGCAGCTACCTTTTTTACTTAAAAATTAAAGGGAGTTGCGGTTGAGATCGCATTAGCTAATTCTTTCTTTATTTCTTTCTTTTCTTTTCTTTCTTTTACTCTAAAAAAACGTTGCCCCACACTAGGAATTACTCCTGTAATGTGGGTGCGTTTACAAACATTTAAACTCACATACACAAACAGTCAGACCCTGAACAACTACCTGTGGGCAATACAAATATTTGTTCCGTGCGGGAATCGAAACCGCGACACGCAGCGCAGCAGTAGATCGTTCAGCCACTGCGCCAACCGTGTCGCCAATTGTAGTGCTAATAAATAAATAATAGATCAAATATATTATATAAAAGACCCTGTTTAGTTTTTATGTATTGTTCAGTACTTTTACAAGCTCGTGATTATAAGTTCACAACAATAGATCAAAATAGGTTTTGTACCTTTCGGCAAATGCCAGTTATATAAAACATGTATGTAAATTAATACCAACGCCGTTTGCCTTTGTGTATTTATAACACATTTATATGTGTTAATTATTTCGATACAACTATTTTTGTTGTAAATTGACGTGATTATTTTTCTATTTTAAGTACAACAATTGTATTTTAATTTCAACCGAATGTTCAATTTAGGTTTAGATTACTATGACACTAAAGTGGTTGTGTTGGTTATTTATTTTGTTTAATTTATCTTTTATTTATACCAAAATTATGTATATAAGATCAAATCGATAACGGGTTTAATAGCAGTAGCTTTCAAACTTCCTTTTTAGTCTTCCGTTTTGTTTTGTACTTACCAAAATTAAAGGTGCTTTTTGTACTCCGACAATTCTGCTTTTTTTAGCAGCGAAGCAGCTGAAGCTCACCATTTTGTAAATATAAATTTTGATGTTTCATTAATAATATAGAAATCAATTTATTGTACCTATTGTAATTTTTATACAAAAATATGCAATTAAAATATAAGTGTAATATTACTGTAATATTTTAATTTATGTCCCTCATTTCCATGCGATGTAAGCCAAGTTTTGCCTTTACTGAGTCAACCCATAAATAGGCGAGTTTTATCCAATGTAAATGTTCATGTAACCGTCTATTAGCAAATTTCTTATGGTTTGGTCATTTTATGAACTCTTTTGGGCTATGAGAGGTAGGCATTTATCTGCGGAAAAAAATGTGACACATTTAAACAAAAGTTTTATTTTAAAAATCTATAAAAAATAATATATAGAATAGTAAACAATAAAATACAGTCGAAAACTTAACATACCTCACTGTGATTGATCACTGTTTTATAATGTGGTTAATAGTAATTATAAAACATAAATGCTTACCTTATCATTTTATTCATATGAATTTTCCCATAGTATTTATTCATTATATTATACGAATTCAGTAACATAGCACCCTAGCAGATTTAAAACGTTTCAATACAAATAGACATCATAGTGAGAGTCAACCTGGCAGAAGAAGGCGACCCGCAAAAGTGAATTTGAGACCAGAGTGTCTCTTTTGGGTTGTATGTGCTTAAAACCCCTCATCTTCAGTAAAAGTCTCCAGAAACAGCCTCAATGTTCAAAATGTTACTTTTGTTTCGATGACATTACATTGATTGTTATTCAGTTCTTTACTATATTCCTTTAAAAATCTCTTCAGAAAAGGTCTCTGAAGAGGAGTTTTGTTATTACTCATTAAATTTAAAATTCATTATTATCTATATTTTTTGCTAAAACTTTTACACTTTTAGTATACTAGCAGTAAGTTCCAAATCAAGGTGAATACAGACTAGATTTTTTTATGACATTGAATATTACACTTTATTTCTGTCACACGCTAACGCAAAGAGCTAAGTTGTATGAACATTGACGGAGACACCAAATAGCCTATAAAAGCGCTCAGGCTCTTTTGAGCGTTATAACATTTTAATAAAATTTATAATTAAAATCATTAAAAATATCATCAAAATATTTTGATGATATACAATTATTTCTGATAAATATTTATCTAACTTTTGCAATACAAGTTTTCACAATAAGTGATGCTTTATTAGCATAATTCAATCATAATCTATCACATATTAAATGTATCAACTTATTTTCTAAATTATAGTTCAGGAACATACTTTATTAAACATAATAAACACAAAATGGATATGAGATTTATATGAATTACTGTAAAATGATGTTTAGTATATTGTTCCTGTGTAGTTTTTAAGTACAGTGGTGTCTGTTATACAAAAAGACATAAGTTATTTGGCAGACATAGCACACCGGAATCCCAAATTTCCTGCAGAACTATCTTCAGTATTATGAGACCGTGAAGAGCATCTATAACGGTAGCAGTACGACAGGTGGCACAAATATGACCCACCCTTCTTCACTTTTTCTTTAGGCTGTAAAAGAAATGACAAAAATGAACCTTCATGACAAGCAAGAGTCAAGAGTTCTTATTTACAAAAAGTAAAAAAATGAAATATTCAATCGCTTTTAATAGTACATTACGATATGTATGACAAGGATGGGGCTTACGCCGTGAACTATTAGTCTACTTAAGTCACACGTATATACACTATTTGATAGCACTTAAACGCCTAAACGTAGTCCATTATTGCACGGTGTGAAATTACAGTACGCCTTGCATTAATACTACTTGATACACGTATCACATACTATTTCATAGCATGTGTGACCTAAACACACACTTCAGTATTACTTTTTTGTGTAAAAATGGGACTACTTAAGTCACAGAAAAGCGTGACTTACGTAACACAGTGCTATAAACATTTATGAAAGGTGAATTTGGAAAAAAAATAAATAAAGAACGATTCAATTTTAAAAAATAACAAATTTTACATTTTTTCCAGCCCAGGAGTCTTCAGTCCACTCCCACACATTGCCAGCCATGTTATATAGACCAAAATCATTTGGAGGAAACATGTTCACTGGGGATGTACCTACATAGCCATCTTTGGCTGAATTGTGAGTAGGGAATGTGCCTTGCCAAATGTTAGCCCTGAAAAACAGAAAATAATAAGATCAGTGATACCCTCATGATTATGGTAAAGGATTCCTTTAACATAATCTTTAGCAGGGCAGGTCAAGCTGACAGTTAGCTGTTGTTTCACACCTACAAAATCAATCAATAAACAACCAAATTGAGAAACTCCTGCTTTGTTTAAGTTGGTTAAGAGCGTTTACGCCGTCCATACGCTGTTTAACCCAAAAACTGTACTTTTCAAACCTGTTAATACCAACAACCACTTATCTTACAAAAATGTTAATTACCAATAACTTTAGGGAATATCGTTGTCTCAAAAGTTAGTAAAGAAAATATTTCGATTAATAGAGCATTATTTTGTACATTCCATCAAGATAACTTAACAGAGGTTTTCTTAATTTCCCTTTATGCGTCAGTTTCGAAGCTTAAAATATATGAAACCACTAACAGACCTAAGTAGCAAAAATATGTAATCAATTGCAAAGATTCTTAGGAAAATAGTTGTTTAAAAAGATTTTATGATTTAGGTATCCTACTATAAGAAATTAAAATTCAAACAATGTGAAATATTAAGAAAGTAAAATGAGTTTTTCACCGATATAGTATCTTACTTAATTTAATATAACTTCTTCTTTCTTTCTTACTTTATTTAATAGCTTAATAAAATAGAAGAACATTTTCTTTAAAACATACACTTTAAAATTTCAACTAATTTATAGTTAAGTATTATTTTTCTATAAATATTTGAAAACTTCTAGAAAAACGCTGCGCCCGATCATTTCAAATCATCCCCCGCCGGGCCTCCCCCGGGTAACTGGGGGTCTCACCTGGCGGGGACAGAGCGCCAAGGTGTCGTGAAGAAAGCGGCGCTGTGAATCAGCGTTGGTTTTCTTTCTAAATTTTAGATTAATAAATTCATGTTTTCCTAAGGCACTGATATTATGTTGTATAACGGATAGCGTGCCTCAAGCTTTGACCATTTTTATTTATTTATTTATTTACATTAAAAGTGGATATAATACTTTTTTTTATTAACTTTATCGTCTTCTAAAGGGGGTTGAAAAAAATATGTAATCCGCCATCTTGAAGCGGCAGCCATATAGAAATTATGACAATATTGAGTATTGCACATTGTATTGTCACTAGAACTAAAGGTGTATGCAAAATTTCAGCTCAATCGGATACCAACAAATGGTCGACAAATGTTTAATTTTAATCATAATTATACCTATATTTTTTGTACTCGTAGTTTAATCATCCGTGTACGCTCAAATTCAAGTTTAAAAATTTGCTATAACAATTACACTTGAACGGATCAAAGTGGGTTAGTTTGACTATAGCGGAACAGAATGCACCTGTGCTACGAACACAGTCACGCTCGCTTCTGTGTGCGTAAAAGTTACATTGAATTATAGATGTCCCGCGCTATACATAAACGCTCTTAACAAAAGCACCAACTATTTTTTTTATACTAGACAAAATCGTCGTACTTGCAAAATCGAGTACCAGAGCTCAAGATACTTTAAAGTATTTTCTATCTGCATCAAAAATTGATCCATGACTACATACAAATAAGAAGTACAATTGCGTATTCAAAAGCCCTGTTGGAAATAAAGAAACTTGCATAGGAAATTGATCCGTGACATCCTATAAATAAGGAGTACAATCGCGTTTACAAATAAATACTTACAAACCAATAAAGTAAAAATACTTGCATACGAAATTGTTCTGTAGACTGTTACTGATGGAGCATGATCGCATTTGCGAAAACTAACGCGGTTGAGTACCTACATATTTGAGCGAGTAGTCATATAAAATACTTTGAGGTCTTGCAAGTATTTCGGTACCTGGTGTGTGTACTTGGAACTTTGCAAGGAAAAACGTGGTCGCGTAAATACTACATCCCTATGATAAATAATTTATAAAAATAACATATAATACTGACATGTACTTTCTATCAGGAAACAGCTTGTCACCCCAAGGGTATGTGGTATCTTGATGGCCACCTCGACATGCTGCTTCCCATTCAGCCTCTGTTGGCAGTCGTGCACCTTTCCACTTACAGTATGCTTTTGCATCACTCCATGACACATGAGTTACTGGATGGTTCATTAATTCTGAGAAAAAAAAAAGCATATAGGCCTACTTCACAGTGTCTAGATCTACCTACTAAGCAATAAATTAGGCAAACAGGTCCAATTTACAACATAATTAAAATGGAGTAGCTCAACCAGCTTGAAACCAAATACCTGTTATGTCAGAATCTGGTCCATATGGATGCGTCCAGTCAGCACCAAGCACCTTGTACCACCAGACAGCTTGTACAGCGCGAAAGTCTTTTAATTGTTCTCTAAATGTACTATTCAGAAATGCGGAGAAAACAAAGCTATCTCCAAATTGTTCAGCTTCAGTCTTGTATTTGGTTTTAATTACAAAATGAGCAAAATCCTTATTTGAAACTTCATGTTTGTCTAAATAAAAACTTTGTAGTTTCACTATTCTTTTTGGGCCTTCTTGATCACTCTCTATGGCAATATCATCTGTCCCCACCTGATACTCATTAGCAGGCACTAGTATCATTCCATCTGATCCACTTTCCTCTTCGACGATGCTGTATTTGTTATTACCATCATACCCAACAGGACATTGATCTATATCATTGTTTGGATTATTAAAAATATTTTCTTGAGTGACTTTTGCCCCTTCTGCACGATTAAGGTTACAGCCACATCCAGATTCTTTAGAAGTTATTACAGGTTGCAGAATACAGAATAATATCACAAATATCATGATTTTTATTCATAAAAACTGCACTTATCTTTTACAATAATTCAAAACTTGCGCTAAAAGCAGGGAAAATTCATGAAACCAACAAACCAGACTATTACGAGTAAGACTAAAATAAACCCTATACCCAACCTAAGATTAATCGAGCATAACTTTTTTCTAATACCAAACTAATAATGTAAAGTAAATAAATAATTTTACTTATCAGCTCAGAGAAGAGAACTTGTTTTTTCTTTGCTAATGGACTGTGGACTGTGACTGTAACAGGACAGATAAGGAGCCATCTGACAGTGACGGCTGACCATGGAATTAGTATGTACTAAATAGTACAACCAACAGACCAGGGGGACCTACCATTACCACCAGCTCTTATAGCAGGGCAGAAGTTGAACTGCACTGCTTTTTTGTTCTATGACTTAAAGTACAGAAAAGCCAGTGCAGTTCAATTTTTTTTATTTTTATTACAGCTTATACTTGACTTCATTGAATTCACAACCAACAAGCCCCTACACTGTCCAATCAATGCTCATAATGATGTATGTACAGACGCCAGCACATCAAGCTACTACAATCTGTCAAATTTCTTTAATAGATTTTCAACTTTATCGCTGAAGCATTAAGGTTCAAGGTTGATTGGGAAAATTTGACAGTTTCGGCCACTAGAGCTGCTGGCGTCTGTACGTACATTTTAAAATAAAATAATTTTAAATGTGCTTTGCCTCCGAATTATTATAGCACTCAATTTATTATGATGTTTGTGTAATGTAGACCTATATGTCACAAAGTGCATTTTTTTGCAATTGTTTCTTGCATTGCCTTTTTAGAAAAATAATTATTTTTACACTTTTGTTTGCTTTAATTCTAAATCTTATTATATCGATATGCGTATATCCGAGACGAGGTCTAAAAATCCGTAGAACTACGAATAAATTCTCGATCTGGCAATGCGGGGGGACGCTAAGTAGAATCTCTAAAACCTGTGGTAGGGATTTTATCATTTAGATATAAAGGTATCGATAATATTCAAAAAAGTTACAGCTTGGCAAAAAAGTCGTGAAAATAATGGTGGCGCCACTATCGTGCATGTTGTAACCCTAAATAGTACGACTAAAACGGTTTTGATATTAGTTTTTTTTTTAATTAATGTGAATATTGGCGGGTTTTATGAAAACAAGAAAAGCTCTGAAACGCTTGTTCAGCCACTGCCTAGAACGATAACATTTGCAGTTACTTAATTTAATGAATTAAAAATATAATTATGAGGTATTTCAAAATACTTTGATGTCAACTAATCCCACATTATGTGAGACAATTTTATGTTTCACAAGACCCCAGATCAATTTAATAGGGTTTAGATCCCAGTGACAAGTTAGAAGCTTTACTACTGTGTGACTGTGTCCCACAAATCCAAGTTCTCCTCTAACCACAGGCAAAATGTTCCATAATTGGTGTTCTAATCAAAAACTAAAATAATAATCAGAATATTTTTTTTAATCAGAATCAAAAATTTTAATCAGAATAAAAAATGTTTTCCTCAAAGTATTCCACGCCAGAAAACTCTTCATCCATGTCTTGGTGTGAGCTTTCACCAAAACTCTGCTGGCTATGTTCAGATGTGTCACTGTTGCTGCTTTCATCTTGTAGGTTTATGATATTTTTTTCAATGTCACTATACACAGTTTGCCCCCTTCGAAAATAACCTTTTTCTATTTTTATGACATGTTGACATGAATTTTTCCAGTCGTCAACTGATATGCTCTGAAACGCTTGTTCAGCCACTGCCTAGAACAATAAAATAAAAACAACTAAACATTTGCAATTACTTAATGTAATGAATTAAAAATATAGCCTTATAGTACTGATGGATTTACCTAAAAAATACTATAGTTATTTTTGTTCAGTGATTTATTTTATGCAATATTAACAAAAAGTATCAAAATTATACGAACGCGCTGCATTCCGAATGTGTTTTGTAAACATAACCTCAAATTCGTGAATGTACATTTCAATAATTGTATGAAAGGTTTATAATAGATATTGCACCTTGAAATACACACATTAGATCTGATTACATGTATAAAATATAATTTTACCTGTCATTTCAGCGGTTCTTTCATAAACATCGTTGATTTCGGTTAAGATTTGTCCGGCCTCGAGTTCCGCCAAATATCTCACGTACACTTTATAAATTATTGCTCTTGCGGAGCTGCGAATAACAGATCTGTTCATTATGAACACAATGGGTCACCAGTATCACCACGATAAAGCAAATAAATAAATAATAACACGAGAAACAGTCACAGATTACAAGAAATGACAGAATATGTACCTTACTCGACGAGGCAGAGCGAGTGTTGCCAATGATTAAATATTTTAGTTCCGTTTCAGGACTTTCTTGCCAAGCTGTACAAGACTATTTTTTCGCGTTTCAATAGATTTAAACAAGTGCCAAAAAATTAGGAAAGCAATAAATTGATTAGTAGTTTCAATGTTTACAAGTTGTATATCTATGAAATTATTTTTACATACAAATTAATAAATTATCGTTATTATGGTCTAGTGATCCAAGTGTCAGACTGCTGATCACAAGGACATGGGTTCGATTCCCACAGGATACAAATATTTATGTGATGAATATAAATGTTAGTGTTGGTCCGGGTGTGTCTTATGTTTTATAAGTATTTATTTACAAAATAAAGTATGATATGCATTGTTTAGTACCCATAGTAAAAGCTCTGCTCTTTGAAGCAAACAGATCAGTCGACCTTGCGTACGTACAAAAGGAAATTACGGGCGTTCTACTTAAAATGTCATACATGACGATCGATGATCGATAAAATAATGATAGCGACTACTACCAACAGATCAGAGCATGGGCTGCCATGCTGCCTATGTCCCCAACGTCAGACCTACCATCCATTGACGAACTTTTAAAAGTTGTTAACAAACTCCCATTTAATAAAGGATCAATAAAATAAATTTTAACCGGTTTACATCGCGTTCTTTCTTATTTTTTTTCCTTTTGCTCGGCTTCTAATAGTCCTAGCGTAATGTTAAATAAACTATAGCCTTTTTCAAGAATTGGGCTTTCAAATGCAAAAAGAAATTTCCAAATCCAATTGGTAGTTCCAGAGATTAGCGCGTTCAAACAAACAATCAAACAAACTTCAGCTTTAGTATTAGTATTAGTATTGTCAAAAAAGTTTAGCTCTGCAGCATACGCCGTTAGAAAAAATCATGATTTAACAGATTTAGAAACAGCCCGTTTATTACACTTTAGTTCGGTCGTACGGTGTTGTGGGGAAATGCAGCCGATATTATACTATTTTTGTTTAAAAAAAAAGGCAATTCGTTCAATTTATAAATAAAGTCCCAGAGTCTCCCAGAATAACAGAAACCTACATGAACGAATAGTACTTGTTCATTTATTGACATTTAAATAAAATGTCATGATTATTTTCAAACAGTATTATATTTTAATTGTTATTTATTATTTACCTTAATAAATATTATCGCTAAACAACATCTCATCTCTACAAGGCAATAGTAAAACTACTCAGCAATAGAGGGCGGTTATTACAAAATTAGCAAATTTGCTGAATCTATTTATGAAAATTATTTATTTCGAATTACTTAGTAAATATAAATATGTAATTCATACGTAAATAAACGGAAGTAAGGTCCAGTTGTTTTACCATAACAAGATTTGCAATATCGTAAAGCGTATCTCGGCATATTTCATTAGAAAATATTTTTCTTTTGGTGGACACGAATACGTCTTGACACGCAGGGGTACCACACTAGACTGTAGAGTTGGGCACTCAGCACATGTGCTAGCTCGTTTGTATCGACTCACTTTGTCAAAAAGAGTCACTCGCACACTTGATTTAGATGTGCTAACACAGTTGAATGTTGCAAACTTAATAAAACGAGTGGCTGAGTGCCTCTAATGTGCTGTGAGTTGTGACTGGGTGAGTCTAGTTTCGATTGAAAGTGAGAGCTAGCGAGTATAGTGTATTTATCTATGGTGCGAGCTGCGAGTGAGTGAATGAGGGAGGTGTGCTAGGTGTGGTACTGTGGAAAATTCGTGTATGTTTTTTGTTAGTGTGGTTTGTGGTTCTGCCTCTTGTGACATAAAGTACCTAATGTTTCTGTCTGTTGGTCGCTGTTTACTGTTAGTTTCGATGCATGCGCACAGGTGCAGGCGCGAGGCGCAGAGGAGCGCAAGGCGAGCTCGTTCGTGAGGGAGCGAGCGAGACAGAACAGCGGTGAGCCGGTCAGCCGGCGGACACATACGAGTAGACACGAACACGATGCCTCGCGGCAGCGGCACTCAGCCTCGCCTCAATCGTGCTAGCACACTGTGCTAGCACACTTGAGAAAAAGAGTGCCTCGCACGATCCTCAATAAAAATGTGTGTGCTACCCAACTCTACTAGACTGAGCCAGACTGACTAGACTGAGCGACTTTTGACCACTAGGACAAATGACATGTATCGGATTACGATTTTGTTCGTAATGTCCTGTCTATTGCTAAGTAAATAATTTAATTAATAAATAATGTCTTTGTCCCCTGACTGCCAGACTTCCTCAGACTTATGCCAGATTAGTCGTCTAAATTTTCCTAAGATTATTAGACACTAAAGTTGTCAAAAAATAAAAGGCTCGTTTTGACATTAGAGAATGCGTTCTTGACACCTGTCAGTTTCATACAAACGTTTTGCGAATTTAATCTTTACTAACTACTAGAACTGTCAATGTCAAAACGGGCCTTTTATTTTTTGACAACTTTAGTATTTAATGCTAAGTTTGTGCTGGTGACTGGCAACCCGCTGACCTGCTGACACAGCTGGTTGTACAGACGCCAGCAGGTCAAGCTACCCGAAACTGTCAAATTTTCCCAATCAACCTTGAACCTTAATGCTTTACCGATGAAGTTGAAAATCTATTAAAGAAAGACAGATTGTAGTAACTTGATGTGCTGGCGTCCGTACTGTAGTAACCGGGGCAACAAAGGGACTTCACGTCTAGCATGTTATTAAAAGTTTGTTAACACACGAGATATTTATGCAAGTTTGCTTACAAAAAAAAACACCTTCATGGGATTTTTTCAAAACAATTTCTCATCAATCAAAAATCTAAGAATTTGCCAAATAGGAACCATGAGGAGGTATAAATGTACCTACGTCATCAAGTCATCACGTATCAACTGTAAGGAATATGAGGATTTGGGGAACAGAAAAATAAAATGCGGACATAAACAAGTTTATTCAAAAAGGAGTATAATTATCTTTATCCAAAAAATAATCTATAAAAAAAGGAAAAGACGAGAAAATAAAACGTCCATTTCAATCCCTTTACCAGTAACACCTTGTATAATGGTGTTGGTGGAATGCTGGAAACAATAAACTTTAATTTTTAAATTAAAATTTAATCTAATTCTAAGTACAGTGTTAGGTCTGCTCCACACGCTTGCCAAACCTAGACAAATCATCACAAATTAAAAAGTACGTAATTTTGGTTTGGCTTGCAAGCCCAACTTGTTGCCGATCTGCAGTGCCAGCGCAATACTGATCCGATAGAGTAGCGGTTATTGTCCACAAATCAAAGGAAACCTGTGGCAAGCGCTTGCGATGTATCCACACGTTTGTGCTTTTGTGGAGGTTTGTAGTCTGCGGCAAGTGCCAAGCGTGTGAATTCGGCTTTGTATTGATAAAAATTTAATGCTGGACTAGTCTTTGAAATTTGAACATGTAAAGTACATTAAGGCAAGGCATGCCTAATGCCTGGATTATCACCAAGACGACAAAGCGTTTTTTTTTTTTATTATAAGTATCTATAATATATAATAATTGCAACTTATGCCTAGCACTAAACTTTATAACATTTTACTAGTTAAGCTCCTCACCTTCATGAACTTTCAAATTATTATTCATATAGTACTTATTAATTGTTGATCAAACAAAAACCTATTCACTGAAAATAAAAGAAAATATGAGTGTCGTCGTTCCCAATATTATTCTGTCTACATGTAGGTACATAAAATGTAACTGGGCGTTTTAATGTTGATCGAAACATGCACTAAAAAAAGAATTTAGCAAAAAAGTGGCGTTATGAATGCGACGTAAGAATGGCAAACTTTAAACTGAAACTACGATTACGAGAGTCATAACTCGGCACATCCGTGAGGTGAAATAGAATATAATGATTAAGTATATTATTTTGTTCGGAAAAAAGGATACTCAACTTAGGCGTGCTCACGGAGTAAATATTTACTCCGTGGGCGTGCTACACACTTTTTTGGGTGGGTACAGACGCCAGCACATCAAGCTACTACAATCTGTCAAATTTCTTTAATAGATTTTCAACTTTATTGCTAAACCATTAAGGTTTAAGGTTGATTGGGAAAATTTGACAGTTTCGGGTAGCTTGACCTGCTGGCGTCCGTACATTCAATTCGGCAATATTTGTTGAATAACAAAATAGAGCCAAAGCGATTTCTGCATAATAATATATTCGATTTTGCCGCCGGGCTGTGCCGATCAATGCCGACCCGAACAAGTGTGTAACACGCTTACACGCCTAACCAATTCCACAAAATGGGATTGGATTGTGGAATCCGATCATGAATAATCCCATTTCTGATTTAGAATATATCTACCGAATGTGACCAGTGTGACCAGACCAATGTGATAAGCGTCTCCAAGTTAATAGTCAACTTGAATAGCTAAAAGGTACAGAATGTATACATTCCTTTTAACATTGGTGTCAAACGCCCAACCAGAATTCAGTGTAAATCGAGCGTTAACCACTCAGGTATAATTTATTTGGCTTTCTATAGTTTCTATACAAAAAGCTATACTCACAACAGTAGCGGCACGATATCCTCTTGTGTCATTTTACCATAATATTTTACAATGCCATCTACATGCCCCATGCCAACCACCGCGAGAATGCGTGGAGTCTGAACTATTGAAAAGGAAAACAAAACACAGGATCAAATTAAGTTACTTAGCGAAACTCCGCAGACGTGATGGGTAGGTATCGATATTTAAACATGATAAATAATATACCTACTATTATTATATTACGGATATTATTTTATTGCTTTTAATTGCCTAGTCCGGAATTTGGGGCAAGGCGTGAAGTTAATGTTTCCATTTGATGAAACGGACCGATAGATGTATCGTTCTTACAAATTGCCTACACAGTATAGGTACTTACCAGAACGAACACATTCCTGTAGCGAATAGGCCAGACATTTGTCACGCTCGTCTACAAACACGTGGAATATTTTTTTAAAGGCTGGAACGTCTTTAGTTATTTCCTCAAATTGTGCTTGTACAAAGTCTCGGTCTTTATATTTTTCTAGCTGCTCTTTGCTATACCAGTAAAATGTTAGTTGTTAGTATTACCACACATATATAAAAAGATAAATAATATTATTGAAGATAGTAGACGAAAATACCTACTCCAATGGCTTAGGATTCGTCGAGGTAAGATGGTACAGAACTTGTCCCAATTCATAAACGCTTAGGGACTGAAAAGCTCGAGCTATAGTTATTTGAATTGGCCGATCACCTAGAAACAATTTGCAGCCAGGTATTTTTTTCATCTGAAAATTGAATAGACGAAAAATAAATAGACGATTAGGCAGAAGTAATGTATAGCTTCATACACAAGCTTCTGCTCGTGACGTCGTCCGAGTGAAATTATCACCCGCCCGCCCTATTGATTTGTTTTCGCTTAGCGTTCATTCTGAGGTTGTATCTTTTTGCTCGGCTCCCAAGGGTCGTAGCGTGATGTTAAATAGCCTATATATAATCTTCTTTAAGTATTGGGCTATCTGATGCTAAAATATTTTTTCAAATCCGACAGGAAGATCCAGAGATTAGCGCATTCAAACAAAAAAACTTTTCAGCTTTATTATTAGTATAGTTAAAGATATATTTTATATATAGGTACATCTACAAAGTCCGACTGACTGACCTCATGGTACGCTCGACGGAACTCTCCACCGGGTGCGACGCCCAATTCCTTCGCGATATCCGCATAGGTTTTCAAAAGCATCGCATGTAACATCCCAGACACAAAGTTTTGACCTTTTACCGCTTCTCTGTTTGAATTTAGTCAAGATTAGGATGTTTGTAGAAAAATTAAATCATGGAGAATATAATTATCTAAATCATGATGAATGACTTACGAAAACGAATGCTTATATTGTACGGAATTATTTTTCCGGTGTGCCTGATTGCCGAATCCGCATTTAGCCATTCCACGTACACTTGGAAAACTAACCCTATACACCTACTTCAGGGTTCGTGACTAGAGAATTTTTATGAATTATTAGATCCAACCTCATGACAGAAAAGGATCTAGATTCAGCTTACTATTGAAAATTTTAAAATATCAGTGTGAATGTCGTTTGTCCAAGCTACTCGTAACGAGGTTGTTACGAGTAGGTTGGTTGGGTCGGTAGGTAAAAACGTTATTTGACGACTACGAATTGAGCCTGGCCGTACTACCTTTTGCATAATATAGAAGAAGAAGAAGAAATAGGACTAACTTTAGCTTTCGGGAGTCAAAATTTTTTGCGTCTTCCAGAAATTTCTTGTCGTCCAACTCTAGGAGTGATACTCGTTGACGACATAATTCAACTAGAATAGCGTTCGGTTCCAACGTTTTCACTATCTGAGGATAAAAAATTGTTTTATTTCATTCATGGTAGTGGAATAGGCAGGACCCGCCTAGTCCATACCTTTTTTTTTTTTTTTTCTGTTTGGGAAATCATCATATGACTTCTCCCGCTCTGGGCGGAGCAGGAGGGCGTGTCAGACTTTTACTGACTAAAACCCACCCGTGTTCCTTCAGTTGCCTATGCCAGGGACCACGGTATCTCTTTCGAACAACCCGCGGCCCTGGCAGGCATCGGCCTTAACGGACCCCGTCACTTCGTGCTGACATCTCTTTGAGGCGCGCGTGGAACACAACGCGCCGTCGACTCGGGCCTGGTCCTTGCCGGGCGGCGAGCTGCCCATAGCTCGCCGCCCGCAAGCCCGCGACTACGGTGGCCGGGAGTCGGCTGGTGACTCCCGACGTCCAGGGCGTCTCCTGCGGCGACTAGGGGCGTGAGGGCGCAGAGATAGCCTCTCCCTCACGCGTTCCGCCTCCTCCTTTGCGAGCAGCAGAAGGAGGTGACGGCTTCCTATGCACTCTCGCTCCGTACCATGGCCTGGACCAGGGCCGGACGCGAGAGATCGCCGCCGCCGATCGCCGCCACGAGGACGCGGCGGTGCTCCGCCCAAGCCGGGCAGACCTCCACCGTATGCTCCACCGTGTCCTCCGGGCGATCCACACAGTGGTGACACCCTGGCGTTTCCTCCCGCCTTATCCTGAACAGGAACCTCCCGAAACAACCGTGTCCGGTGAGGACCTGCGTCAGGCGGAAGGTGAGGGCGCCGTGGCGCCTCTCCAGCCACTCCTCAAAGAGGGGACTTATCGCCGCAATTGTGGCGTGCCCAGCACTGGGTTGCGACAATCGCACTCTCCATGTCGCCATGAGATCCCGCCGGAGCTCTGTCCCCTGTACCGTGATTTCTCGCGGCAGCGGAGTTACGCCCCGGCGTTTTGCCTCCTCTCGCCACTCCCATATGTGGGCGAGGGCTTTTGCCTCCAGATCCCATGGCGGCAATCCGGCAAGGAGGCTCGCCGCCTCAGCGGAGACCGTGCGGTATCCTCGGATCAGCCGGACGGCCATGACCCTTTGGGACGCGTTCAACCGGCGGACTGGTCGCCGCCTCAAGGAACGCGCCCACACCGGTGTCCCGTAAAGGGCCATGGACAGCACGACCCCCGCATATAGCCTCCGGCAGGAGGCGTTTGGACCCCCTAGATTGGGCAGGAGCCGCCTCAAGGCAGCCCCGGCCCGCTCCAGTCTGGGAGCCAAACGTCGGAAAAGCTCCACGAAGTTCCACCGGCTGTCGAGGACGAGTCCCAGGTACTTCATCGTCGACTCGACGCCGATGTGAACCCCTCCTACCGTTATTTGGGAACCCGACGGTGGCGCGTCCCGAGGACCATGAAAACACATGGCCTCGAACTTGTGCAGGGCCACCTCGAGTCCCAATTGCCGTATCCTCTCAACGATTGTCGCAACCCCGCGTGTCGCTATTTCGGTCGCCGCCTGGTGCGACCTCCCCTGCGCTAGGACCAGCGTGTCGTCAGCGTAGCAAACCACGCTGACGCCGCTAGGGAGGTCGGCGCGCAGCACCCAGTCGTACCCGATATCCCACAGATGCGGCCCCAGGACCGATCCCTGTGGGACACCGCACGACATCTCTCGCCGGTTCCACTCTCCCCGGTGACCGGGGTAGATGACGGCTCTGTCCGTCAAATAGGCCTCGACAATGCGACAGAGGTAGGTCGGCATCCGGTGATACCGGAGTGCCTCCCTGATGCAATTCCAGGGCAGGGTATTGAAGGCATTGGCGATGTCTAGAGACACCGCCAAGACAACCCCACCCCGGGCCACGGCATCCCCCGTCGTGAGGGCTCGCACGCGCATGATGGCGTCCACCGTAGAGCGCCCCCTGCGGAAACCAAACTGGCTTTCCGCCAAATCCGGCCCCACCCGCACCAGCCGCTCGACAAGGCGGTCTGCAATGACTCTTTCAAAGAGCTTGCCCACCTCGTCGAGCAGCACGATGGGCCGGTAAGCGGACGGAGAGTCCGCAGGGCACCCCGGTTTCTTGATGAGGACCAGTTTCCCCGTTTTCCAACGTAGTGGGAACTGGCCCCTCTCCAAGCATGCGCTTAGTAGCCCCCTTAGTCGAGGCCCGAGAGCCTCCAAGGCCAGAACCCAGGCTTTTCCAGGTAAGCCGTCGGGTCCTGGGGCGGTATTTTTGGCATTCAGCCTACGTACCGCCACTCTCAGCTCTACCTCGGTCACCTCCGGAGCATCGTCGTCGTCGTCAGTGGTGTGGTCCGCATCTGGCACCGCAGGAGGCGGAGCCATGGGCGGGGGAGTATGTTCCCCTCGCAAAGGAAACAGAGCGCTCACCACGTCCTCCACGAGCTGGGGCCGGAGACTCTGCGTCAGCGGGGGAGCCCATGGGCGGAGTTTCTCCTGCACCATCTTGTATGGGCGTCCCCACGGGTCTCTGTTCAGAATCCCCAGCGACTCCTCGCGGGCCAAACTCTTGGCCCGCAGGATCTCCGCTCGGAGGGCGGTCTTCGCCGCTCTGTACTCCTCGTACAGCTCCGCCTGCATGGCTTCCGTATCCGGAGGGCGGATACGGGGCCTGCGGTGCCTGGTGTACCGACGTCGCGCAGCCACGCACGCCTCGCGCAGAGACGTCAGCTCCGGCAACCACCAGTACACCTGGCGCCGGGCGCGTCCGGGCTGGACCCGGGGCATTGCCACGTCGCATATTTCGGACATGGCCTCCCGGAACCACTCCGCCTCGTCGTTGATGTCAGCAGGCCTGTCCGGTGGTGACACCCAGGCCTGCACGATCGAGGCTTCCAAGAGGAGCTCCCGGTCCAGATGCTTCAGCGCCCACCGCGGACCACCCGGGGCCTGTCGGACTGGCGCGCTCGAGGTCTGGGCGGAGACGTCGAACCGGATGTACCGGTGGTCGGAATAGGTGTCCACCTCCTCCATGACGCGCCAGTTGATGACATGCGGCGACAGAGCGGGGCTGGCGAACGAGATGTCCACCACTGACACACCCCGCATCCGCACGCATGTTGGGACCGAACCCCGGTTTAGGACGACCAGGCCTGTCTCCAGAGCCCAGTCCTCCACCATCCTGCCCCGTGTGTCCGTATACCGGGAACCCCAAGCCACATTCTTAGCATTGAAGTCCCCGAGGACGAGTACGGGGAGGGAACGGAGCCCAACGACGACGACTCTCAGCTCCGCAAGGGAGTTGTGGAACTCGGCGAGAGTTCGGCTCGGGGAGAAGTATACCCCTACCACGACTATCTCCCCGAACCGTGCTGCCACGCACCCCCGTCCTCTCTTGACCGCCTCGAGGGACGGGGTACCGGCGGCGGCCGACGAAATAAGGATCACTGAGCCGCTCAGGTCCTCCACCCAGTCGTCCCTGGGCGGGACAAAGTACGGCTCAGCGACCACGGCGATTTTAATCGACCACTGCGCCATGCTCTGGAGCAACAGATCCTGAGCGGAGGCGCAGTGGTTGATGTTCGCCTGGAGGAGGCGTAATGGGGCCATTATTGGCACTCCATATCAGCCCCCTCTAGGGCCCCCTGTGAGGGCCCAGCCGCGATGGATGCGGCGGCGACAGCGGTGGAGGCGGCAGCGGCGGCAGTGGTGGTGGCGGCTGCGGCGGTGACGGCGGTGGCGGAGGGCTTGACCCTGCCCCTCGCTTTGGCGGGTTAGCGCAGGCCTTGCTCCCAACCCGGTGATCGGCCGGCTTGCCAGCTGCCGCACATAAACAGTGCGGCATTGCGGCATTACATGAGCCGGCCTTGTGATCGGGCTGACCGCAGCGGAAGCAGAGACTGCTGCAGTCCACCTCCGAGGTGCATTTAGCTCCGACGTGGTTGCCCACGTGGCAGCGGAAGCACCTCAGAGGTCTGGGTTCCAGGAGTTTCACCTGCGCGGAAACCCAGCCCACCAGGAGCCTTCGGCCCTCCCCGGCTATTTTTTGGGCCGTCGACACGGGGCAGCTGACCGTAATGGCTTGCATCCCCGTGAAGTCAGGACGAATGGTGCCCGCCCTCACTTGCTCGGCAGAGCACCCCCCAGTCCTGACGATGGCAGCCACCACCTCCTCCACCGTCACAGAGTCGTCCAGACCCAGGATGCGCATATCAGCACACTTAGTGGGTCTGGACACTCGGGCCTCGTCTGCACTTAGGGACGCCCTAAGTCGGGCCGCTGGCCGCACCAGGGACCTCCAGCATCCGGGCCCCAGTCGCAGTGACCCTTACCCGGAGGCCCTCCGCAACGCCGAGCTCCTGGAGGTTCACCACCGCCCTCGCCTTGGCAAGCACGTCGCGGTAGGACATGCCCTTCTTCTCCGCTTCCGGCTGTAGTGTGATCACTACAGCTGCGGACTTCGGGGCACGAAGCCTAGCCGCGACACTTCGCTCCTTGCGCCGTTGCCGCCTCTCTCTCTTTTTGGCCGCCCTCGCAGCCTTCCCCGCCGCCTAGTCCATACCTAAGAATTAATGAGAATCGGGTCACCTAGGTAGCGATTATAAGTAGGTAAATAACTAAGTGACATACATCGTCACTTAGTTATTTAGAAATTACATAAAATAAACTTATTTTATTTTTATTAAAAAAAAACCAGCCTTCACCCCAGGTGATCATCGACGTTAAGCTAATAGTAACATGACGTTCTAGAGTATACCTGGGAAACATCTTCCACTGATTGTTTGCTGAAATGCACGGTTCCCAAGAGCACCACGGTAGCATCTTGATCCTGGTGTAGAAGAGTTGCCGATTTGGGCAAATAAAGAGCGCTAGACGCGCAATAATTCCTCGAAAGTATTGAACATACCGCTGAAGAAATCAAAATTGAAATGAGTTTCACAAACTACATTATCCTGAATGGCACACTAACAAAAATCTAAAATTACGAATGATGGCTTACGACTGGTCTTTGGATATCTAATTTGTAATGCAATTGGATTACATTTGACTGGCACTTCAAAGGTTTTGCTCAGACATCGACTAAGTAGGAAGCATGTTTGGTATTTCATATTAATTTAATTAAACTATTGAATTTTGTCGCATTATTACGAATTATTTAGAATTTCACGTAAACATTATATTATTATGTATTACAAAATGTCCATTTTTTACTTTTTTAGTCTTATTTCTTTTACGTCCGATTAATAATGACAGTTACTTTTAATTTTTCACACAGCCAGTTACAATATTCTATTGAGTAAAATAATCTGAATCTGAAAACTTATACTAGATAGGTAATACTCCTTCGGTCGGAGAAAAGCAATGGATAAATATGCAATTTTTAGGGTTTCCTAAAGCGTAAACATGCACAATGACTGGGCCTGGACTTCCGCAATACCGCGATGTTTACTAGATCGTCGGTACAGGGTCTTACATAAGTAGAGATGAGCGCCGGGTAAATGCCCAAAGGGAAAATATTCAAGTAAATTCCCATTTGGGTAAATGCCAGGTATATACCCGGCATTTACCCAAAACGGAATTTACTTCAAATAGTCTTCGTCATCAACTCAGCCTATCGCAGTCCACTGCTGGACATAGGCTTCTCCCAGGCTGCGCCACCAGACGCTATCCTCTGAAACGAGAAGACTTGACAAACTTTTCCAAAAGCCAATTGGACCCTTCTGTCGGCTTCATTCTCAAAGTTGTGTCTACCGAGCTGAATGAATTTCCTCACGATACAAATACTCGTTCACTACTTCGAGAAGCAACCCTACGATGTTGATTGAACTCGGCAAGGCATGTTAATTATACATGACTTTCGTCTTTTCCAAATTAATGCCGAGGTCAACCCACCGAGAGGCTCCGTGAGACTAGACTGTGCAGCTTTCGGTCTAAAAGTTAGGTTCGGCATAAGGTCGATCTCCTACGAGGCAGCCTGCGTACTGGCTGGATCCCCGCCCTGGGACCTCGAGGCGAAAGTACTCGCGTCATTGTATCGGTGGCGCGAGGAAGCGAGGGCGTGGGGTGAGCGACCGATGCAGCGACACATGGAGCTGCGTCGGTCTCAGCTTCGCGAGGTCCTGGTGGCAGAATGGCGGAACAGGCTTACACGCCCTACTGCTGTCCTCATCGAGGCGGTCCGGCCGGTGCTCGAGCGCTGGCTTGGGAGGAGGCATGGCTCCCTGTCGTTTCGAATGACGCAGGTGCTCTCGGGGCACGGTTGCTTCGGGAAGTACCTGTGTCGCATAAACAGGGAGTCGGACGCCCGGTGTCACCACTGCGTCGACGGCCGGGAGGACACGGCGCGGCTACGCTGGCAGAGTGAGCCGCCTGGGAGGAGCCGCGCCGTGCCCTCATCTCAGAAGTAGGCAGTGACCTGTCGCTGCCAGCCGTGGTCGAGTCAATGGTTGGCAGCGAAGGGTCCTGGGACGCGGTGGTTTCCTTTTGCGAAACAGTCGTCTCGCAGGAGGCTGCGGAAAGGGAGAGGGAGATCTCATCCACTCACCCGGCCAGCAGCAGGCGCACCGGGCAATGGGTGCGAGGGCACCCTTGCCTGTATTGCACAGGCCTCCCACCAGTGTCGGACGGGAATAGCCAGGTGTTCCCGGCCATTCCCGTAGCCCCCCAGCGGCCAGGGCATGCGGGGCCCCCCAGCTAGGCGGGCATGCGCCGGGAGGGTTGTGGAAGTAAAGGCTGAGCCGGTTTCCCATGGCCCTCCCATCACGGCGATGTGGGAACACCGCTGAGTTTTAGTGGGTATACTGTCGGTGTCATTCCGACAGGAGTCCCACATACCCCGTCTCGTCCCTCGCGAGCGGGGACGCGTAATACATTTCTCAGCGATTAAAAAAAAAAAAGGTTTGGCATAAAACCTTATGCCAAACCTTTTTTTTTTAATAAGCGAGGGTGCGGGGTGAGCGGCCGATGCAGCGACAATGGCGGAATGGCGGGACAGGCTTACTTAAGAGTCTGACAGACCCCGCCGCCCGCCTCAGGGCGGCGGACATCCATGAGGATTATCCAACCCGGAAAAAAAAAGGTTACTGTTCGGAAATTGATTAGGTAAGGTTCATGCATAGCGTAGCATGCATGATTTACTATGATAATGCTATGCTATGTGCTATGCATGATTTGCTTTGCATGCTATTTAAATACCTGGTATTTACACACATTTTAATATACCCGGGAATGTACATACCAGGTAGAATTCCACCTCTATACGAGACATGGTCGCCTCTAGCGCATTTCGGCCGTATCGGCACGACTATAACACACTGAAGTATGATTAGAATAATACTGCTATAAAAAGTGGTGGTAGGCCCCGTGGTTTGCAAACAATATGCCACGACGGGGCATATTGTTTCCCTGTACTACGATATTTACGATACGATAATATTTTTTTTATTTTGAATATTAAAAGCCTACAATGGTAGGTTTTGTAGTGTGTAGCAGCAGAATAAAATAACAAAGAACTATATTCTTTGTTATATAAGTCTCAAGACCAATGGGAAACAATCTACATGCCATATCACGCCATCTATCGACGAATAGCAAAATAATTAAATTGTTTCTTTCAAATTTACCATTTCTATGCTTTTTCCTGTATAGATATAATTTATAAATAAAATTCATATTATTCTTAGTTTATGTTATTCATTTATTTATAAAGTGTTAACAATTTTTAATTTTATTACTGAGCTACAAAGCATAATTCGTGAGGTATCTAGATAAAAAAAATGCTCTATTTATTTTTACAAACACAATGAATCCTTACAGAATGTTTATATAAGTACATAAATACTTTTATTAAAACTGGCTTATACCTTAAGACGGATGGAAACTTTATTAATAATTTTCTATCACAGTCCTTAGAATGCTTTTTTTTTATTATTAATCGAACCAATACAACTAGTTAAAAATTGGTCAATCGCTTGTTGAACACTTTGTATTTCTTAGAAATTTCATGGCAAGGTTTCTTACCGTCTTCGTGCCTGCAACATAATATTTAATAGCAGTTTTATAATTATTTATCATTTTCTTTCGTGTATAGAAGTGTTCAGTTATGTCGACTCAAGTCACAGCTCAGAGTGGCCATAAAGTTAAGCGAAAGTTATAAAAGATGCAGACAATAAAACAGAAAACGACAATCCCATAATAATAGACCCAATATTAATAGCGTGGAAGTTATTTTAAAAATCCTAGAATTAAACCTAAACAATTGATAATAACAATAACTAAACAAGTCCAAAATGCATAGAGTGCTCTTAAAAAAGGTTAGGTTTGACCAGATTTACATCATAAGAATAATTAACAATACTAATTTATTTACTATTTACACATTTTTTTTATTGAAATACAAAACGGTTAACATTTCTTGCTAATCGAATCGAGATATTTAATTTCATTTGCATGTTATTATTCTTTATGGTAATCTTAACTCCAAACCCTGCAAACTAATCAAACAAAGAAAAAAATTACATTAAGGGTTTATTGTTCCATCGCCAGAAAATTTTTATTCGAGGAATAATTTTGAAATTTTGATAGATATTTCATACAAAAACTGTCAAACGTCAATTTTATTACTCGAATAAAAGTTATCTGGCGATGGAAAAATCAGACATAAAACAAAAAACAACATATTCAGAAAACAAACAGAGATTAAAGATTTTACAGCCCGATTCAAACTTTATGGCGCCTCGGAACATGAGGCGAGTCGCTGCGCAGTAACAAATTCACGCGTCAGCGGGGGTGAGGGGTGAGGTACTGCGCAGTGAGCAGCGCACTTCAGAGCCACCGTAAAGTTTGAATCGGGCTGTACCTAAATTAAGTCTCAACGACCATCGTCCAGTCATTCTAATAATGACGAGTTTGTTTAAAAAACTACCTTACCTTGATAACGGTAATATTATGTGATGAATATCGCTCATGGAAATATTCGGATTTAAAAATGGGACTTTTCACTTTATTACGTGATTTTTTCATTTATGTATCAGCTGCACAAATCAACCTGCGCTGGGCCCGCGTGGTGGATTACGGCCTGCTCCCTCTCGCAAAGAGGAGGCCTGGGTCCCAGCAGTGGGAACATTACAAGCTGATTATGCTATGTATCAGCTTGTTTTGAACGAAAATATATTACGTGCAATTTTTTAAATCATTCAATCCAATTAAAATCGAATATTGATCGTAAGTATGGAGTTGTATGGACGGACGCTTAAAGTATTACGGTAATATCAATACAAAAAGGGAGGCCCTTCGTTAATTAACATACTTTATATCGACAGAGTGGAGTGTAAGTTGTGTGGAAATCGGTTGTCATGGTATGGCCATGTGATACGGAGGAATGAGGAAAGTGTCGTGAGGAGAGTTTTGGGTATGAATGACGATGGCTATAAGAATAGGGAAGGTTAGAAAGGGTCTACCGAGATGACGACTAATAGAGAAATATGGAAGAACAAGACATGTTGCGCCGACCCCAAATAAATTGGGATAACGGCAGGAGAATGATGACGATGATATATACTTTATGTATATATTGATTGTATAATGTAAATGGTACACCACATACTACCTACCATATTTGTCTCTCTTTAATTTTAATCCATCCAAAGGTTGTCTTTAAAAGATCGCTCTTAGCGATAAGACCGCCCATTGTGTCACCCTTTGTAAAAAATTTGTATATTTATGTTTTATAATTTGTATGGTGTACAATAAAGAGTATTCTATTCTATTCTATATATCGATAGAGTTACAACCTGCAAGAGTTAACATGAGCTCGGATGACGTATTCACGCGGCACTGGTGCGTTGACGGCGAGAGTAGCAACAGCGCAGAAGTCGGGAGGCAGGTTGGAAAGGTATTCTCTAATTTAATTTACTAAGGCGACCCGCCACCTAGTTCAAGTGTGTTCTAAACACAATAAAGCTATAGTCCCATTCTCCAAGTCCGTGTTTTTAAGAGCTAATTGAGTTTTCATATTCCTTACGTGCAAAAGGCAACAGTAGACAAATTTATCGCAGGTATAGTAATTCTTATAAGGCTACATCTAGCGATGAAATGGTCTTATTTTAAGATACCTGCCAGCTTGAATGCATATGGCTGCGTATTTTTACATATTCCATATATTTCTCAATCCTACTATTATTTAATAACATATTTTATTACATAGATACCATAATATGCTATATTTTTGATAAATATATGGCCAAATATGATTTATTGAGTAACCTCAATGTTTACCCCCCCTTAGAACGAATTGAATTTATAAGTTTTGTTTCATTGTAAGATCTTACGCTAAAACATTCACAGAATCGAACAACAACAATCATCCTCTCGTTACTTTTAAGTTTTCAGATAGGAGTTGAGAAACCTGAAAAAAAAAACAACATCCATCAATGATCATTAATCACCTGAATGATTACTAAAAAAACGATAGAAAAAATTGCATGAAGCAATTCACACCTCCCTTAAGGGGGAAGCGGCACGAAATTTAAATTTTCTTGACTATTTCATGCAATATCAATCAATAGGATTATATGAACTTAGAAGGTTGTATTGATGATTGTAATGATTATAATTCTGCAGTCATATTTGTTAAGGTCGCAAATTATATTTTAATCAACATACAACAAAAAACGTAAGAAAATTTGAATTCCGCGGCCTAGCTACTGCATCCCCCTTAAGTTTATCGGTATTATGACATAATATTTACATGAACATGAAGTGGAGATTTAGTCGTCAAGGAAACCAGCGCCGAGGCCGGAGTTTGTAACCAGCGTAGACGAGTGCGCCTACGCACGCTACGCGGATCGTGACCCGAATCACGCGCGTGGAAAGAGACGGCGGCGGCACTCTGTAGACAAGCAAGGTTACATTAAACACGGTATGACAGGGAATCTAGTGATAACATCGTAGTTTTTTTTTTTCTAATCTTATTTTTTGGCACTCGGATGACGTGATAGGGTGGCGCTGTTGGTAAACATTTGATGCAATTGTACTGTGAAATGTTTTGAAAAAACAAGATGGCGCCAATCTGATTTTGGCAAGGCGCCAAAAAATTTTTGTACAGTTATACATTAAGTATGACAGGAAAAGGTGTGATAAATCAAATATTTTATACTAAGATTATGTACAGTTAGCCAAATAGATAAATAACTAGGCAGCTAACAAAAACTCCTTTTTGAACCACATTGTGCATGCAATCAGCAGTCAAATAGTGCAACAAGTTCATTTATTGTTTGGTTCCAATAGTTCTAAACGAGGCTATACAATATTGTTTACTTACTGAAGCAGTGGTGGAATGTCTTGGGATCTAATTTTACCCCAGTGTTCCACGATACCAGCCACATGGCCAATGCCGACGACGCCTACAATACGGCAAGGTTCCCGACCTATAGAAAGCATTAAAACATCAAGTACAGTTAAACCAGAAAAGGTATGCGCTTCGATAACCTTCGAGTTTCCGAATTAGCACGGACGTCGCGCCACAGAGTAAGCCCCCGCGGATGCAAAGTTTTGTCCTGACACGCCTTGCGGTAGTGCACCTATCATCGCGTATTTGTATGGCGTTTTCTCTGTCGGGTCCTGTATATTTATTCGGAATTGCATAGAAAATCCTCCTTTCTGATAATATTATAAACTCGAAAGTTTGTGAGGATGGATGGATGTTACACGCAAAAACTACTGAACGGATTTTGATGAAACTACAGTAATATAGCTTATACATGAGAATAACACATAGGCTACTTTTTACCCTGATATTCCCACGGGATCAACACTTACGCGGGTGAAACCGCGACGCGCTACTAGTTTAATCTATAATGTTGTAAATATGGTATAGCTTACAAACCAGGCCACAGTTTAATGATTGTAACGGCTCTATATTAGATCTCGTCATTGCGTGTTCGTATTTCCGAAGACAGACCATGATTCCCGAAGCGCATACATTTTCTTGGTAGTACATAGTCTCATTTTAGGTAGTAATTATCATACTCACGCGGTTGCAAGGCAGCGACTTGCAGCGAATGGCAGAGATACATGTCCCTCTCGACGACAAACACGCGTTTCAAGGCAGGGAACTCTTCAGCCATTTCCTCCAACATGTCTTCCAGCATTTTCTTTTGTTTACATTTTTCTACTTCTTCCAGACTATACATAATAAAATAAATAACATTTCAATTTTTTTGTAATTTAGTCGAAGCGATTTGCGACTTTAACGCGCGGTGTACAAATGCTGATTTACATCGATCCAGTAATTTAATTCATCGCTAGTTCGACCATTGACATAGCGGCTGAACGGATTTTGATGTAATTTGGCACACAGGTATACCTGCGTTAGCACATACAATACTTTTCATCTCGGTAGGATGTTCCCCTGGGATAATTGGCGATCTCTACGCGGGCAAGGGTGAGCATAAGCTAGTAATAAATAAACAAATGGAAAAGTAGTATTTCACTGACCTTATTGTCTGGTTGGATGTGAGCAAATGCCAGATGAACCTGATGGTCTGGCCCCAGGAGAGGGATGCGATGGCTCGGTGAAGGGTGATGTCTATCGCCCTATCACCCAACTGTACAATACAGCTTGGGATTTTCTTAGCCTGGAATAAATTGATAATGTCTTAATTAATTTTGTATTCTGTAAAAGTGTTACTAAGAATTTGTGTGGGCATAGTTTTCCAACTACAGGACAAATAATTTTACTCCATATAATTTGCATTATCAAGCCAATACAAAATATACCTTATTTTATTTCTAATAAAGTCTATTTTCTTTTGAATGTTAATGAAAATACGCCGAATGTAGCGCGTTTTAACATCAGTGTGTTTTGTTTTGTTTTTTTTTTTTTGTAAAAGTTCATTTTTATAAGGTCATATTTTAATTAAAAGTTAATTTGGTATTAAGTTAGAAGTTACCTCAGCCATAGCACGTCGGAATTCGCCGCCCGGTGCCATACCCAATTCTCTTGTTATATGAGCCGACATGTTTAATAACAATATGTACATCAATCCGTTGAACACTCCATTCTGGGCCATTGTTGCTCTGCAACAACAAAACACAAACAAATTTTCGATAAACATTGCAAAGATTGCTGCATGAAAGAACTTTTAATATTATTTTTCATTGTAATTATTATTTAATCCTGATTTATTGGATGGGTACCAGTCCAGCCAGATATGGTACATTCTTCAGTATGTATTATTTATATTGTTATTTTTTTTAATGAAGCTTGAGAACAATGAGATATCGGGATCCCAATTTATGTAGGGAAGCTGGTTTCAGTTCAGAGGCTAAGTCTGCTGTTCATCATGGATACAATATTTTATACAAATAATAATAATCCTTACAGACCTTATCTTTTTAATATTAATATTCTTAGCTTCTCTAAGTATGACTTCTTCATCTAATAACAGAATATTAGTCCTTTGTTCACACAATTCCACCATCACAATATGTGGATTCACTTCTTGTATTACCTGAAATTACAATTATCTTATAAATATAATCAAAACATTGGATCATCTCATCATTAGTCATACATTATGACAAAAAAAAGAGAATGCTTCATCTTTTATCATCTAGGTAGTGTCATGAAGAGCAATTAAATGTTTCTGAAAATAACAATAACAATAATATTTCGATTTATCAAGATAATCATTACATATTATAAAACAAAGTCCCCCCGGCCTTGTCCCTGTGTATGAACAATAAAACTGAAAAACTACAGTATGGATTTTCATATGGTTGTTGTTGTCAGAGTAGTCCATGAGGAAGGTATATAATTCATTAAAGGTATTGTGTAAATTGGCTGAAATATGATGACGATTGTTAAAGATGTTGCTTTGCATAGATTTACTGGTGAGTTTTATGAAAATAATATATTACGGAATAAAAGAAATGTTAAAATTCAACCTGAATTAAAGAACCTGATGTGATAAAATCCTTTATACTACAGAAAACCACACATGCACAACCCACAACAGCCGCACATACCCTGGATACATCCTCCTGAGATTGTATGCTAAAGTGAGCAGTACCCACTAGATACACCTTGCCGCCATCAGGAGCATCCAGCACTGTCACCGTGCTAGGAAGACCTTCATCCATTGGCAACTCAGAAACACCTGAGGAACATAACAGACTTTTTTAAACATGATCTATTTTTTAAAGCAGTACTTAAGATGAATAATTTGTCTTCTATATTCCTGGGGGATTTATACATGTTAGTGTGTGTTAATTCAAATTATTTACCATCCTCCATGTCACATTCTGGATTAGAATCAACAATTTGAGTCTCCGATGGAGTCTCTTTCTTTTGGTCTGGTGTAGAAGTGGCGAAATTAGGTTTATCTGAAAATAATTAATGTAATTTTTATTGTATACGATAAAATACTTTTAGTATGGGGCTGATTTTTCGATAGTCGGATGACTTTTATCAGAAGAATAAATATGACAGTTTGACATATTTTCATAGTTGTCAAACATCAAACATGATTCCTCAGCTATAGTTATTTGACCTTTGCAAAATCAGCCCTAAAAAGAATTTTCTTTAAATACTGAATTTTTCTTTAAATACTGAATTAATAAGACAGTATTTTATTTCTTATCTTGTTATGCTTGATAATTAATGAACACATTAGTCAACCTTATCATAAGTCATTCTTTAGCAACAACATCAAGTTAGTTTGTTTAAGCTGTAGTTATCTCTTTCTTTATACCTATTTTCCAAATTATAGGAACAAATAACAAACCTGAGTTATGTGGCAACATTGCACCAAAAGTATTCACTGGTGCATCACCACCGCCATCCTCAGCCTTGATGAACACCTTACACTCATTGACTATATCACACTTGATCCCTGATGCTTGTGGCTTCACAAACAACTGATCCTCTTCTAAATTACCATGTGTCTCCAGCCTTTCATTATTTAGCAGACGATCAGCAGCATCCATTTTATGATTGAATTACTGAAAGTGCAAACGCCATAACTGATTATATGGTGCAATGCAACAGCTGCAATGCAAATTCAATGCAACATTTTCCCAAATCCGGGAAAATGAATGCAAAAAATGTTCATAAAAGTAGTAGAAATATAATTGGTTTAACAGCAGAAATAATAGAATACAACACTCGTATGAGAAAAAATATATAAGTAACGTGGATAAATATCATACAAATCAATTTATGCCAACTCAATTTTTTCAAGTGAAAGTACCTACTTGCTGCAGTTTACTTATTCAATTAATAAAACATGTACCTTATTAAAATGTTCAAAGTGTTTGAACGTCGTTATGGGTATTTATTTACCGAGTTCTTATCTACGAAATTATTTTTTTATTTTGATTTGTTGAACATTTTTTACTATTTTTCACATGCAAAAACTAGTGATACCAGATACAAACCCAAAATAAA
Organism: Apamea monoglypha; assembly: GCA_911387795.2. Taxonomy (NCBI): domain Eukaryota; kingdom Metazoa; phylum Arthropoda; class Insecta; order Lepidoptera; family Noctuidae; genus Apamea; species Apamea monoglypha. The sequence goes on from OU426918.1 coordinate 13,318,482, forward strand.
TTATATAAAGTGTTACACTTAAAAAAACGTCAGAATACATAGATTAAAATAAATTATAATCGACTAAAGACGGATTTATGCTAGATACACACACTCAATCTCACGTGCGCACAGATTTTGACCGGCTGTCAAAATCTGTTTTGTCGCTATATGTGAACGTGAGATAAGTCACTAGCGAATAATTGCGTGTAAACCTCGCATAAGGTTGACCGACAAAACCGGCTCCTTCGGATACCTTTGGAAACACCCTTGCTATGGTTTCTGAAAGAGCCGGTTTCACATCAACAATATCAATCAATCGACAATCATTAGGGATGATGTCTAGTAGGTTCGATATCGAGTAGGTAAAATTACTTAGTACCGAAATAAAACAATCAATGTATTTACTTGTATCAAATTATCCATAACCACCTAGAGGCGCTGGTTTATTATTTTGGGTAATTTTTGAGGAACAAAGTACACACATGTAATTATAACATTCTTCTATTATTCTTCTAAATCAAAATCAAAATAAAAAGTCATTTACTCAAATTAGGCTGAGAATACGCACTTTTCGAACGTCAAAATTACAAAAGACAGTCCCCCAAAAACGCCCGCCCTTCACCACTTGCTATCGTTGGGAAGAAGAAGTGGCGCAACAAACTCCTCAAAAGCACAGCTGTCTGTTCAGTTAGAAAATTGATTCTATAAAATACTAGGTACTTACCTATGTTAAGTAATTAACATTACAAGACACGGAACATAAAATTAAATTATTTGCCATATGTCAGCTAGCCACGCCAATATACCAACAATATAATAAAAACTATACGTACTCAAGCTAAAAAATAATTAATTAAAATTAAAATGTAAATAAAAGCCTCCAGGCATAAAGGGTGACAGCTTACATATTTATGCATTGCTGAGTTCTGTTCACATAGCTGTCACTTGAAGTCACAAATGATAAACTAGGACCATCGTGTTAAAACCTTACTGATTGTAAACATCATGTTGTGAGAATATCCTTCAAGTAAACCACCAGATTCAATTACGACATTTAATTTATTATCCCAATATACACTTTATCAAAATACACACTCAAAACTTAAACAACTGTACTCAAACCAAAAATCTCCACAAGTCTCTGACGACTCCCTTTTCAAATCTCCCCAAATTCAAACTTAACCACATAATCTTTTTAACTACCATAGACACAAAACCTGCCAGTAACTCATAGACATAAAATTCTATTAAGCTAATATTACAACATCCCCTCTGAATTTTATGTTTATTACAATTAGAATAACATCTCTTATATAACTCCCATCAACTCATTTAAAAACCCAGCTTAATTAACCCACCCAACTTAACTAAATACAACAAACAAACTTTTGAGTTAATTAATCTAAACACCTTACTTAACTAACTTAAACACTAAAACTTTCAAATTAATTCTCAAACAACCTTATATTCTAATAAACCTACATAACTCATCACATTACAGAATGTCCTTTACGTATCACTCACTATACACTGTCTCAATCTCAAAAACTTTGTTCTGTCCAGTGGCTTAGTTAATATATCTGCCAAATTATTTTTAGTCGAACAATAATGAATTTCCAACAAATTCTTATCTATTTTTTCCTTAATGAAATGATACTTAACATCAATATGTTTGCTTCTTCTATTCAAAATTCCATTTTTAATCAATACTATAGCCGATTGATTATCAACAAACAACTGTGTTTTTGGTAACTTATTTGTCAACTCGTAGATCAAACTCTGAATGTATAATAGGTCTTTAATACATTCGGCTGCAGAAATATATTCAGCCTCAGTACTGGAAAGAGCAGTGACCGACTGTTTACGTGAACACCAATGAATTGGACCACCACCATAAAATATAACAAAGCCAGTCGTACTTTTTCTAGTATCAGGATCACCTGCAAAGTCTGCATCACAATACGCTTTTAACGTTAAATCGTTACCACGAACATACTGTATACCACTGCTGACTGTATTTTTAATATATCTAAAAAGGTTCTTAATATTTGTAAAATCATTCAAGTTAGGATGTTCTTGATGTCTACTACAATAACCAACATGAAAAGCTAGATCTAGTCTTGTTTTATTAACCAAATATAATAATGAACCAATCAATTGTCTATATCGATGCACATCATCAACTCCCACTTTCCCCTCTTGATGTGTATCGACTAAAATATCTGGATGACTACTATCTTTTAAGCTTTCATATTTAAACTTTTCCAAAATTTGATTTATATAACTTTCCTGATAAATCTTAATAGAGTTCCGTTCTACTTTAACATCAAACCCTATAAACTTTTCAGTCTTATCAAATTTCCGCATTTCAAATTCTGTTTCTAATTTATTAATTATTTCATTTAAATCAATCTCATTTTCACCAATTAAAATACCATCATCTACATAAATAGCCAAATATATTTCTTTATCTTTATTTATAAACACACATGGATCTGATTTTAATTGTAAAAAACCCAATTTTTTCAAAAACTCCGTTAATCTCTTATTCCACATAAGTGGTGCTTGTTTCAATCCATACAAACTCTTATTTAATTTACATACTTTATTCTCTTTATCTTTTATATCATATCCTAAAGGTATTTCCATAAAAATATCTTCATTTAATTCTCCATATAAAAATGCTGTCTTTACATCAAATTGCTTAATTTTGTAACCCTTTTGAGCTGCAATCGCCAACAACAACCTAACACTAGTAGTATTTACCACCGGACTATATGTCTCCTTATAATCAATATTGTATTTTTGTAGAAAACCTCTCGCCACTAATCTAGCCTTATATCTTCCACCAGGCTTTATAGTAAATATCCATTTACTCGAAATTATTTTCCTATTTTTTGCTTCACACTTGTTAACGATTTCCCAAGTCTTGTTTCTCTCTAAGGAATCTTTTTCCTCATTCATTGCTCGTTTCCATAAATCTTTATCAAAACTATTAAAAACATCTGTATAAGTCAAAAACGAAGTCTCCAAATCATAATCTTTCAGCCTAGATGGCAATTTCCTTTCTCTATTCGGTAAAATCCGCAATCCATCATTAATAACTGGTTCAATTGCATCCTCAAACTCATCACTAATTTCAACTACTGTATCATCTCTAACTTCCCCTCTCAAACTATTATTTTCTTCAACACCAACTCCAATGTCTTCAACACTATCTTCAAAAATCTCATTATCTTCAACACCAACTCCTCTAACTTCAACATCTTCACCACTAACTCCAACTACAACATCTTCACCACTAACTCCAACTATAACATCTTCAATACTGCCTTCAAAAACCTCAGCATCTTCATCACTGCCTTCAGCTCTATTTCCAAAAACTACTTTATCACCAACAGCTCCATCACCACTATCATCACAAAAATCATCACCACCTTCACCACGAAAACCATCACCACCAATATCGACACTAACCTGTTTAAATAAATTTTCTAAATCACACTGTTTCACTCTACAATTACACATTTCCAAATAATCTGCAACATCACTCTTATTATTATTAAACACCACATCTCTCGAATAAACAATTCTAAAACTTGAAGGATCCCATATCTTATAACCATTGTTAGTAAACCCTACTAAGAGCCCTTTGCTACTCCTGGAGTCAAGTTTATGTAACTGAAAATTATTTTTATAATATGCTAAAGATCCAAAAATATTTAAATGTTTTAAATTAGGTATTCTATTAAACCACATTTCAGCTGGTGTTTTAACATTTATTGTATTTGCACTCCTGTTCAATAAATAAGCAGAAGTTAAAACGGCTTCACCCCATAATACATGTGGTAGCTGCATATCAAAAAGCAACGCTCTTGTTCGTTCCATTAATGACCTGTTTAATCGTTCAGCTTTACCATTCAGCTGAGGAGTATAGGAAATAGTGTAATCAATATTAATACCTTTGTTACTACAATACATTTTAAATTGTTTGCTAGTATATTCACCCCCATTATCACATCTGAATGTTTTAACTGTTGTTTTCAAATGATTTTCCGCCAAATTAATATAATTAACTATTTTAGAAAACGCCTCGTTTTTATTTTTGATTAGAAAAACTTTAACAAAATGAGTATAATCATCCAAGAACGTAATAAAATATTTGTAACCATCCCATGTTTCTGTTTCAATAGGACCACAAATATCACTATGAATAATTTCTAATGGCTTACTAGCTCTGTGTCTATTTGTTTTAAAAGGTTTTCTACATAATTTTGACTGTGTGCAGACTTCGCAGATGTCAATCTCCTTTACCAGGCCTCTATCTATACCACGAACAAGATCCTTTGTCCTGTTAATAGGTACATGACCTAATGCACGATGCCAGAAATCAGCATTTATTTGAAAAATGTTTGAACATACTGGCTTTGTATTAACATTCAAATAATACAGACCGTCCTGCTTCAGTTCACCAACCTCTATGCATTCAGAGCCCTCACTTTCGATATGACAACTCGTTCTGAAAAATTTTAATAAATAATTATCATCAGCTAATCTAGATACAGATATTAAGTTCTTCTTGAGTTGGGGAACACATAAAACATCTTTGAAAGTAATATTTTTAGTATAAATGTTGCCCATAGTGTTGACATGGTGAATATTACCATCTGCAGTCATAATATTATAATTAATCTTCTTCGTATCTTTAAGATAACTATCGGATGTCACAATATGACTGCTGGTACCTGAATCAATTATAAATTCGACCTCTGCTTCTGCACTACTATTTGCATAGAAGTTACTTACAGTTTGCTTTAGGCAGAACTTTGTGAAATGTGTGTCATCCTTACAGTTTACACAATTAAACTTTTTGTTGCAATCTGCATGTCTGTGTCCACTCTTCATGCATTTATGACATTGAGCTATGTTGTCACTAGCTTTACCGTCACCATTCACTGTTCTGCAGAATCTTGCAATGTGTCCCTTCTTCCCGCATTTAAAGCAACTCCTTACATGGAAACTATTTTCTGTATGATGTTCATTGTCATACTTAGCAGATGTTGATGTTGTAGGTTTTTGTTCTTCAACTCGTTCTGTATATTCTTGTCTCATCCTTATTTCCAGATTTAGTCTCGATATTAAGTTAATTAAATTTTTATCTGCTGATGATGTAGATTCCCATGCTGTTCTAAAATGATATAATTTGTCCGGTAAATTTGAAAGAATTTTTGTCATAATTTGTTTGTCATCAAAATTGTATCCTAAATTTCTTAGCCTCATCGCTTTATTTTCTATTTCTGCTATGTCCGTCATTAAATCATTATTTTCGAATTTAAATTTAAAATATTCCTCTAGTAATCGTGAAATCTGAGTATCTTGATGTCCCAGGTTAAAACCTTACTGATTGTAAACATCATGTTGTGAGAATATCCTTCAAGTAAACCACCAGATTCAATTACGACATTTAATTTATTATCCCAATATACACTTTATCAAAATACACACTCAAAACTTAAACAACTGTACTCAAACCAAAAATCTCCACAAGTCTCTGACGACTCCCTTTTCAAATCTCCCCAAATTCAAACTTAACCACATAATCTTTTTAACTACCATAGACACAAAACCTGCCAGTAACTCATAGACATAAAATTCTATTAAGCTAATATTACAACACATCGAACTAAAATAAATAAATAAGTTAATACTAAAACAATAACCTGTCAATTAGCTAATTCTGGAGAAAGAACACAAACATTGTCTTGCGTTAACTAAGGCAACCAACTATTCTTATCGTGTAAGTAGTCGTTGATGGAATAGTATGCTTTTGAACAAAGGTTGGAATTTACTTGCGCTTTGCATTGAAAGGCAAGTCTAGCAAAGAAGAAGGTATTTTGTTATAAAAGGTTATACCAAGCCCAACAAATGAGTTATGAACCTTATGAAGCCGGTGAAAGGGGGCACGTAGTTTGTCCTTATTTCTAGTGTTAACACTGTGAATATCACTGTTTTCAGTGTACGTACGAATGTAAATTTTGCCTAATATTTAAGATGTTTGCGAAGATGAATTGTGATGCAACCGTGAGAATACCAATATCTTTAAAAAAATCTCTTAGAGAAACTCTGGCACCTAGCTGGTAAATTGCTCGAACAGCTCGTTTTTGAAGGACAAATATATTTTGTATATCAGCCGGTTTGCCCCACAGCAGAATACCGTAGGACATAACGCTGTGAAAATAACTAAAATAGACTAAACGAGTTGTATCAACGTCAGTATATTGTCTTACTTTCCTGACAGCGTAGGCAGCCAAACTGAGCCTTCCTGCTAGATTTGATATATGAGGTCCGCACTGTAGTTTGGCATCTACTGTTAGTCCTAGAAAAATTGCCGAGCCTACAATTTCAAGCACCTCTTTAACTAGGACGATGTTGGGTCCTAGATTTCTAACATTCGGTAAGGCGAACTTTACACATTTCGTTTTCTTGGCATTGAGAACTAGGTTATTTGACGTAAACCAATCTGTAACTATTGAGAGTGTACTGTTTACGTCGTCAAAATCGTGTCTATTCCTATCTACTTTAAAAATAAGAGAGGTATCATTTGCAAACAGTACAACGTCACAGATGCCCTTCAAATGGAAGAGTAAATCATTTATATATACTAAGAACAAGAATGGACCCAATATTGAGCCTTGCGGAACTCCTAACTGAACTGGTAGCCCGGAAGATTTCACATCATTAAGATCTACACATTGGACCCTATTATGTAAATAAGAAATTATTACGTTGAGAGCTTCAGTGAGTGTCCAAAGACACTGTGATGACGTAACTTACACAAAAGCGTGTCATGGTGCACTACCCGTATTATAAAGTGCTCTGTGTGGTGCAAGCAATCCAAGGCTTTGGAGAGATCACATAAAACCCCAATAGCATTTTGCGATTTCTCCCATGCGTCAAATATGTGTCTCCGCAGAGCAAGACCCGCATCTGTAGTTGAACGACCTTTTGTAAAGCCATATTGCTCATTATGGAGGAGGCTATTTAAATTAAAATGTCTTAGCAACTTTTCAAACATTTTGCTAAATGCAGGTAAGATAGAAATAGGCCTGAAATTGCCAACTTCATTCTTATTACCTGATTTAAATAATGGTATGACTTTACTACTCTTCATGAGGTCAGGAAAAGTTCCTAAAACAACACATTTATTAAAAGTAACAGCTAGATAGGGGGCTACGATACGATGTCTATTATATTACTTAAAAGTTTAATGGAGGTGCCCCAATAATCACCGGTGTTTTTAGACCTAAGTGAATTAAAAACAATAACTACATCACGCGGGGTTACATGATCGAAACTAAATAAAGGACTACATTTAGGTATGTACGGACGCCAGCACATCAAGCTACTACAATCTGCCAAATTTCTTTAATAGATTTTCAACTTTATCGCTAAAGCATTAAGGTTCAAGGTTGATTGGGAAAATTTGACAGTTTCGGGTAGCTTGACCTGCTGGCGTCTGTACACTACTATGCAAAAGATTTTTAGCTTTAGACGACGACGAATTTAAGGAGCGAGTCGTAGTTATCGGTATGTTGGACAAAACTTCTAATGTGTTTACTAAGACAGTAAAATATGTGAGTAAAAAACAGGCACAACACTACCATTGTTACGTCACTTCAGTCGGACATATTCGAAATTCGATTTTCCTTCGGGTTCGTAGGATTCTACTTTGCAGGTCCTAAAACTTTATAAATAACACAAAATGAGCGCCTGGAGAGCAGCCGGTCTTAAGTAAGTCCTATAATCGTAGAAATAGTATCATTTACATCTTAATTTGTGGATAGATGAAATATAATGAAGGTTATGTTATTCTAGTTACATAAACTACTCGAACATCGCTGCTCAGATGCTGCGGCGATCCCTGAAACCCGAGTTACGTGCTGATGCGTTAAAGCGTGATAATTCCAATGTCCGTATTACTCCATGGCTTAACGGCAAGCCCGCACGTAAGTATTGATGTAGTAATTATTAAGTAGCCAGACCATTGGTCAATGACTTAAACAAGGACCTGTTCATGTATGGCCAATACAATATTTTAATAAGATTTTGGATTGATAAATACAATACAGGTAATATTTGGATAACAATAAATGTATTCTGAGAAAAAACTTTAAATAATATAAATATTGAAGGACCATGTTGGGCTGATGTTAGTGACCTGATATAAATAAGAAAGAAATATATGTGTGTGGTTACCCACTTGTACGTATGGGACATACATACAAGTGGTACGACAGTGGGTACCCATATTACATTAGTACATACTGACATCAGTTAACTTCACAAGGGCAATTCTCATACATAAAAATGTTCAAAATCTAGCCAGTCTCATCTTAGCGACAATCAATGTAAAAAAAAAAAAACAAAAATGCTGGATAATTTGAAGTATTTTTGACAGATTAGAATGGGAACTTTCATAGAAATATGGGAATTGCCTCTCAGATCATAGATCATAATTTTATTATACCACCTCATAGAATACACTATTATGTACTACATCCGATTTAGAAGTGCAGTCTTCTAATATGAGTGTGTAAAATCAAATTACCAATTGATTTTTCAGATGATAAGGACTAAAAAGGATGATCTAAATTAGGTTTGTCTTACAAGCAACTAAGGATTACAACGCTTTTCTAGCTAATTTCATTATTAAATGGAATTGTTTGATGAAACACTAATATAGACAACATAGTGATAAATAACCCTTAGTTTATCGTAACTGTGAGCGTTTCTGACACTAACCAGATTTTAGTTTGAAAATTAATAACATTGCATTTATTTTGTCTAAAGGCTCCCACAGACTGGTGAGACGCGATTCTGGTAGAACAATATTTCTATGAAGTTTTCATAGAAATTGTTGTACTAGACCTGCGTTGCACTGTCGAATGTCGCCTATCTAAAGGAGCCTTAATGCATACATAGAGGAACTGTTTTAACCCTTTCCTGTGAATGTGTTTTCCAAAGTGATTGCCGCATTGTAAGTTAATGTATGTATATCCTTGATGCTGACTAATAGTAAACTTGTCATTTTCAGATCTGAAAGCTCCTGCTGCCAAGTAGAGAGAATGGGATCCTTTACCAGCATGCATGATTACCAGCAAACAAATTAGTTTAATGTAAAGTCTGTCAATAAATTATTGTTATTCATGTTCTGTTTTATTTTTTCACGCAGGGCGGCATGGACAGGGACATCAATGCGGAACCTGTTCCCGTGGATTTAGTACATGATTCTGAAACCCGTGTTGACATTTTTGTTTTTTTTTTTTTTTTTTAAAGAGCTTTTCTGTAAATTTTGCTACTACTAAACTCGAGATTTTTTATAATCACCAAAAAATTTGTATGTGAGCGGGTTTAGAATCATGTGTCAAATTCATGGTTTCACTTTGCGTATCATTGTCCCTGTCATCCTGTAAAGAAAGAGAGTTGAAGTTTTAGGGAAGAAAACAAAGCATTTCATTTGAGTAATGTTTTTAATCTTGTAACTTTTGTTTGTATATTAGCAGATTCTACTTCGCTTATTAAACTTTTACCCAGTGGTGCTTCAGGTTGAAGTTCTTTCAGGCTAAAGTCTGTCCGAATATCACACTGCTTCCTCAGTTTTTCTAAACCATTCCAAGCAATCATTACACCATTGTCTGTGCACACCTTAGGTGGTGGACGATACGTCTTGTAGCCCAACTTACTTCCAATATGTTCTATTGACTGAAATATAAAATTGTTAGATGCAACTCCTCCAGACACAACAATTGCCTTATTATCTGGGTTCATTAATGCATTTTTATCACAAAACATCATAGCTCTGTGTGTTCTATGTGCTATATGTTCTGCAACAGCAAGCTGGAATGCTGCACATAGATCATACACTTCTGATATTATTTCATCACCCATCACATTGTGTTCCATTTCCTTTTTTAGCAGCTTGCGAACTAGAGAATCTTTTAACCCGCTAAAGCTAAAGTTACAATCTCTAAATTTTGACAAGGGCAAGGGGAATTCAAATTGGTCTGGATTTGTAGATTTCTGTGCTGCCAACTCCACTGCTTGACCTCCGCAAATCTGTGAGTATTCAGGAATATTTCTTAATTTCATTCTTCTGGCAACTTTGTCTAATACTTCACCAGGGGCATTGTCCAGACCTTTTCCGAGTAATAAAAAATCATTAATATCTCTTACAACTGATAGCAAGCAATGACCTCCAGATATCAGCAAAACTAAGAAAGGAAACTGGAGTTCATGATACATTCTTGCTACTAAAGCATGGGCTTCCATGTGATGAATAGGTATTATGGGTTTGCTATGTATTCTTGAGAGATACCTAGCATATTTTGCTCCAATCTGAAGGCTTAAAAGCAAACCAGGTTTCGTAGTTACCGCAATAGCATCTATGTCCTCAATGGTTTTGCCAGCGTTATCTAGGGCCTCTGTTACAGCTCTATCTATATTAGTTCGATGTAACTCATGCGCAAAAATTGGGTTAACACCGCCGTATCTTGTATGGAGAGCAGTTTGAGAATACAAAGATTCTCCCAGTAAACGACCTGTGCTATCAATAACAGCACAACCGGTATCATCGCAAGAGGTTTCGATTCCTAATATCACAGTATTTTGGGAATACGTTATCGTTTTGCAACTGTATGCCTGCACAACATAGGGTCTTGCGACTCTTTTAACACATTTCTGAAAATATAGCATTGCCTGTTTGTTAATAAAAGCTTTATTTTTATAAGACAGATTGATTACGTAATATTCTTCCTTCAACAACTAAAATAAAACGTTGAAACGTAATCAAAAAATTGTAAAATATTCCTATGAAATAGGTATTCGTTGCTCCACATTCCACAAGGACGGAGGAATGACAAAACGTCAATGACTTTGACAGTTTGACTGTCAGCTCAGTTCAAGTGTCTGGGTTTATGCCTCTGTGGTCTAGGTCCTTGCCTAGAGTCCGTTTCCCGAAAGAAGTCCCGCGGCAATAAGTGGAACTAATTATTATTATATAGTTAGCAACATTCCTACAACAACTCTCCTACCCCAGACACCTTTCTCTATTTAAGGATGTGCATTTTATTAACCAATAACCAAGCCTGCTACTCGTATATGATGTCAAGATAAATAAATAAATCAATATTTATGATTCCGTCCTACGACAGTGGCGCTGCGTCTACGAGACTTCTTTTGTGAAACGGACTTTAGGCTCATCGAATCAGTCGCATAGATTAATATACAGTAAATCAGTCGGTCCGGACAATCCCCTAAGGTCCGGTTAATCTAAGTTGTAAGGAACCTTAGACGATTAATCATCTTCTATCTATATGTATTTATAATCATATATAATTTATATCACCACACAGCTTAAACGACATAAAAAACTACTAAACTTGAAATTAGTCACGAATACATTCGCATTACTATCCTCTATGCTAAAAGGAAACTTATCGGATTGGCTTTGGCTCTACCGGCTGGGTGCTTAGACCTACCCAGGATCAAGCTGGGTCAGAATTATAGACTTTTTAATTTCATGAACGACCCAGGCAGATGTTAGAGCCAGACCACACAAAACCCAACCCTAGTAGCATAGACAACAAATATTCAACTGTCATTCAGAATTCTACTATCTATTCTTTCTTACGAACAAAAACCTCTATGAATAGCAACCTTCGTTTAGAAAATAGCGGTGTTCGAGTAGGACAGACACGATTTTTGTTCTATTTTGTTTTCAATCGAATTGTGTGCTGTGTACCTCCGGCATTTATCTTAGAAAAAGGAATTGATATGGTAATTATAAATTATTTTACTGGTGTGAATTGAATAAACAAAATGCCGCTTTCCAAATTGTAATCTGACTTATTCTGTCATTGAGACAATTTTTATGAAGATAGTTTCTAAATTTTAAATCAAAATTCGTAAATTTCGTCGTAACACTGTGTAGGTCTAGGTCCAGAAATATACAATTTCTTCGTATCGGTTAAAATCATTGTGTTCATGAACCATGTGCTGATTGAAATACAATCACGTTATATTTATGTATGAAGTGAGTACTATTCCAAGGACTTTTTATTTTTATTCACAAAGGATTCTACTACGTCGCCATAAAACTATGAGGATCTTACCGTGAATTTATTACAAATTGGGTTCTTACAAATGACATTTATTACATAATGTAAACTGTAAAAAAAGAACTTTTTTCTAATACGTATTAATCTCACTCAATAAAATGTGCCTATTGAATAAAAAAGTTAGATACTTACATTTTAATCTGTATTATATTAAAATTATTGTGTGCTAAAATGAATCCTTGGAATCAATTATTATTATTAAATGATAAGGGGCGTTGACAGCAATTCAAACTAATACAACTATGATCAATAATAATAAGTACAGTAATGTTTATTTTTTGACATAATATTTTTATTTATAAAATAATGTTGTTTTATTGTTTTCTTTTTAGATTTCATGACTGCAAGAATAAGGTGACACATCCAAAATGATAAACTTACGTATTTTAAAACAATCTACGATTGTTCATCTATGTTTCGCTATATCATACTTCACATCTGGATTGATTCTGACCTTTATACAAGCTATTTTATACTTTGGACTCAAGCCTTTCAATAAAACTTTGTACAGAACGATAAATTATTATCTGTCATATTCATTTTATAGTCGTAAGTATTGGTGTTTGTTATGTTTTTATTGTTAGACATAAATACTTATCCTTTATACTTTGATTTTTTGACCTTTGTATTTTTTCTTCCAAATTTCTAATTGGAAAGAAGGAACAACATAACATCATGCCTGTATTCCTACCTAAAAACACCTACATTTAGCCAGTTCTATTTAAATCCCATGCAATAGAGGGCGAGCCTATTTCCTTCAATCAGGCACAAATCCAGACTGGGAAAATAAGAGAAGAAGGAATATTCCTCATATATCACATTTATTTAATTTATTGTTTCCATTGTCTGCTTTAGCAAACAAAGTATAAATAAATCCATGTAGCAAATTATTTATAAAGCATTCATATTTATGAATAAGGAATCTTATTTATTAGTAACCATGCTAAAATAGTGGGTTGTGAGCCTATAGAGGATCACAGGGAAGTCCTGGGGACTCGCATAGACTAGGGAAGCATAGCACAAAAAGGAGGCCTATACTCGGCCGTGTGTGAAATAAAGTTGCCAATGATGATGATGAGGATGCTAAAATGACTGTTTTGGCCCACATACAATGGTCCACCTGAAGGACCTAAGTGCAGAAACCGAACCCGTAACATAGAACATGACTGTTTTTACTTTACTATCTTCTCTTTACTAATTTATATGTTATTTTCAGAATTAGTGTTTATGTCAGAATGGTGGTCAAATTCAAAAGTATCTATATACATTAAAAAGGATGAATATGAGAAGTTCTATGGTAAAGAACATGGATACCTTATAATGAACCACAGTTATGAAATAGATTGGCTCATGGGATGGCATTTCTGCAACACCATAGGAGTTTTGGGAGTGAGTATTTATTTTATGTTGTTAAATTATAAACGTAACTAATATTTTAAATGTGAAAGTAAGTTTGTTTGTTACTCAAATATGCAAAAACGGCTGAACAGATTTCGATGAAATTTGGTACACAGATAGACCATGATCTAGTTAAGGAGATAGGCTACTTTTCATCCTGGATCCCAGACAAGGTTATGGGCATCAGCTAGTATGTATATAAATAATGGGCTTTAAAAAAATAGTCTGCATCATTGTCAACAGGAAAAGTGTGTTAAATTGTTTAATTAATAATTAATCTTAAACTGAGCAGAACAGGGGGCAATCCCTGTTTTTGAAACCCTGTTCAATTTAATATGTGGTTGAATATCATCATCTTTATTAATTCACCTGTCGAAAATTGCCAAGCCAGCCACACCAGGAAAGGTTGACATTTTGACAGAATGGTGAATGTACTTGATCATGTCTATACCACCTATTGTGTAAACCAGAAATGGAGAAAATCAGAAATGGAGAATAATTAATAAATAGTGAGGATGTCTTAATGATATGCAGACACTTCGAACAGAAACTTGTTCACACATTAGTACATAAATGTTCTCAACCTTGTTTTGCCCACCACACTTTTGGACACTTTGAGATTTATTTTTTCTAAAGCCCTCAATTTTTTTCACTTACCATCTGTCGCGAATCTGAAACAGCTATTGCCAAGTGTAATATTATATAGTCGTAAGATACGATATATAATTTTCTCTGGGTCTTCTACTGCCCCCCACTGACGCCCACGAGGGGGCGTTATCGCCCACGTTGAGAACCTATGAAGCTTCTGAAATGTGGACATGACTTGAATGACAGTAATTACAAATCATAATGGAGTATATTATACTCACTATTTATTAATTATTCTCAATTTATGATTATTAGTTATACAGTATACACAATAGATGTTCTCTAAGGTTGTTAAAAATATTTTGTTTTCGTAATTTACCTAGAAAATACTGACCTTGTGGTCGAATTATGAACATTTAAATTCCTTATAAATAGTTATGTTGACAAATAGCATTCATAGTAGACTTCCGGTAAAATTCCAGACTTACAATAGGTTGTTCTAGGTATTCTGCAAGCCTGAGGCTAAATACCAATATTCGTCAATTAAAAAGAAATCATGTTAGGGTCGGACGTTGGTCCATCCGTTATAACAGGCGATTCTTTCCGTTTTATTCGGACGTCGCCTCGAAACATTTGGGTCACGACAATTTATTTCGCGGCGTTAAGTTAGTGGAGTACCTACTTTGCATCATTCGATGTCAATTCACATCATGGTAGCTCTTACTTTTAACCTAAATCAATTTGCCAGAGTGGTTTTTCAGAAAATTTATATTTTAACGATCCCTTGCATCGTGTATTTTGATGTTTTATTGAGTGGCATATCCCCAAATGCTCAAACGACACTTAACTAAGAAGTCTTTAAAAGGCTTTCTGTCGCTCCATCAGCTCCATGTAAACATAAAATGACAGGATAGCATAAGACTTAGGTCGACTTAAGATTGAGGCCGTATGGGCGACCAAAGTGTCCTAATAGCGGTTTTGTGCTGAGGCATTCTAAGACATGAACATATTCCCGAGAGGAGGTCTGAGTCCCTGCATTGGAACATAATGCACGTAATAAACAGGGTAGCAGGGACATCGACGCGCAACCTTTTACCATGGGTTCAGTACATGATTCTGAACCCTCCTTAGCTGAAACTTCGTCGGTTATTAGAAAAAAAAAATAGCTGCTATTATAATAAACGACAAAAAAATTCTACGCCTAGGGGTTTAGAATCATGTGCTGAATTCATGATTACAGTTTGCGCGTCGAATTCTCTGCCACCCTGTATACACATAAGGCCTATGTTGTGCTTTAGCCAATTGACATATTCCAAATTATACGTCACATTACCAACGCCTCTAGATTATTGTCTAATGCCGACGATTTATGGTCGTCGGAAGCTAATCTAACGATCGATGAGTTGGGCGCGAATTTGATGGTTGTCTGATTAACGACCTACCTACATTAGCTAATCAGATAATTAGGCAGCTCTAGTCGCATCGAATCCATCTAAATACGACTGACCAGCCAGCGTGTCACATTTATACAAAATAGCATTTTGGAATACCTGCGACCATGGGGGCAAAAGTGCATACATGCGCTTTATAAGGTCGAGAATATTATCAGCAACTCTTGTCTAACAGCAGGTGTCAGGACTCTTGAGTGCGCTTGTGCGAGTGAAAGGAATCGATAATAACTCTTGTCATCAGGCGTCTCACATGCTCGTTTTCTTCCTCTATTATAAAAATTAAAGACATTTTCCACAATATGTCGCGGTGCCAAATAAAAAAGAAAAACCGTAAATCGAACCCATTATACAGGGTGCCATGGACATAACGACGTGCAAACTGTGACCATAAATTTAGCTCATGATTCCAGACACCCTAGCCTACAAACAATTTCGTCGGTTTAAAAAAAAAAGTAGGGTTCGGAATCGTGTACTGAACCCAACCCTGTATTATGCCTTAATATTATATCTCGCGATTTAGGCTCAAATGATTTAAACCTCTAATAAATCACGCATAATTTGGGCATCAGTAATCCATGAAATGAAATCTTTAAAAAATATTCCAAGAATTTACATAATCGATAAACTTGACGCTTGTGTCCATTTCCTGGTTACAAGCGCGTTGAGATCGTAGCACAAAAGCCGACGTGCCGGTCAACGTTCGATGGACAGCAAGGTCTTCTAAACAAAGAAACGTTCATGCCTATGTTGATAAAATGTATGGAGAATTAAATTATATTAATTATATATTATCAATGCTGCTACTATGATACAAGCCTGAGATTTATGTCTGAAATAATGAGATTATAATGGCACTGCTTATTGCAAATGGTGCCTAGTAGTTACGTGGTCTGAAATAATGAGGGTTATCAGTCTAGACTAACTGTATTGTCCCACAGCAGAGCAAAGGCGTCCCTCTCCCTTCCACACAATTCTGTCTTTTGTTATTGACGGCCAGTGTTTTCGGTAGAAGTCAAGCTTGTCCCACCATATTCGTCTCGGCCTGCTGCGATGTCCTCGTGTGTTTAGTGGGACCCAATCGCTGGTTCTCTTATCCCATTTGTTATCTGAACATGCGGCTTATGAAATAATGACTTTATCACACATTTTACCTGAATGCCCCAGATATGTTTTATTACAATACTTATCAAATAATAAATTAATATTTAACCCATAAATTTTGAAGTCATAATGACTGAATCATGATTTGAATAATAAAAAGGTAAAACGTTGTGAAACACGAGGGCGGAGTGATAAGTGTGGTAAAAATTAAACAAGGAGTCGAATTTAATCTAATTATTATTATTTATTTTTCAACGTAGTTTCCTTGTAACTTATAAAACGACGCGAAAATTAGTTTTTATCCCGTTGAAACAACGCCAAACCTGCCTCCGAAGTGGTCACACGCATGCGTTTTTGATCAACAGTCAACGCGGCTCAAATCGCGCGGATCGCTTCTTCAAATTATCTAAATGCTGGTGTAAGATATTGCGAACACGTTCGTCTGAGATGCCTACTATCTCGACTATCTCCCTCACTTTTACACTTCGGTCGTTCAACACTATATCGTGGATTTTAGCACATTTATCATCTCTGGAGTAGTGACCTCAACTGGGCATCCTGCCGGTCGATTCTGTAAAAATCTCACCGTGAAAACTCAAATGAAGTGAGCTTGATGTGAGCTGCCGGTCGATTCTGTAAAAATCTCACCGTGAAAACTCAAGTGAAGTGAGCTTGATGTGAGTTGTCAGTAGTGTCAATCCCTAGCATTATTTGTAATGACAGCTCACACCACGCTCACTTCACCTAAGTTTTCACGGTGAGATGGTTACAGAATCGCACTGCTGGACGCACAGCATCACTTGTGCTTGTACGATCACACCGAAAATCGTTGAACCACTTATGAATCATTTTAATCGACGGAGCAGAGTCCCCATAATATTTATCAAGTTTTTGTTTCATTTCCGTTATAGTTTTTTTGCGCAAAAAAAATGTTTAATCACGACACGAAATTCACTTTTCTCCATCTTTCCAAAAACGTGTTCAGTTGTTTTTCTTTAATGGCTGTCAAAAAAAAAAATAACTAACCGGCAGTACCTACTGGCTGAAAATTTTAATTTAGTGTTTCAAAAGAGTTCTGAACAACGAGGTTCCATGCAATTTGCGATCATTTTATTCCAAAATAGATTTTTACCAGACATAACACTCCGCCTTCGTAGGTACTGTACGTTGCTCTCGTTACCGAAACGGAAGTTGAGAAAGAATGATATAAATTAACGCAGTTACATCATCGGTTATCACGAGGTCTTCGTAAAATCGAGGGACAAAAAAAAACAAACAAACAAAGAGTACAGTAGGTATAATACGGATACAGTTCAATAGGTTGAAATTTAATTGCGTTGTTTTATTCGAACACCAAAAATGAATTTTAATTAAATTATTATTCATAACGTCATCGCATCAATATTCGTACACTTCTCATTTATTTGTACGTCAATTTGTATTTAAATTAATATGTAAGTCACAACGTGATCACAGCGTGAGGGAATTGATTATCCGACGATTGATGCAACCAGTTAAAATGCTACTCTATATATGTATGTACTAATAATAAAGCTGAAGAGTTTGTTTAGCCGGAATTTTATGCGGACTAAGTCGCGGGCAGATGCTAGTTAGGGATATAGGCAAAGAACAGCTTATTGGCCTTCAGTATTACGATAAATGAACCTACTTCCAAAGTAGTTCTGATATTTAGTTTCAAGCTTCCTCTCTCAAGTCAAAACGACCATAAAGCGCACAGAAATCATAAAAAAAACATACATATATTCAGAATTATGAATACGAATTTACTGTCTGCTTTGTATGTAAATATAATGTTTTAAAGACAAAACAAATAAAAATATACAGTATGATAATGGGTGGGTTCTGTAGGTGTGATACTATAATGGATGTGCCCATTACCATACTGTATTTTTTTAGACAATTTTGTATTCAAATCTAAAGAAAAACTTAATAATATTATGTAAACATTTGAACGTGTGTGGGCGCTACCACACACGAGCAGTTTCTGTATTCATTAGAGGAGGCAAAAAAAATCTAGGATACGAAACAGTTACGCGCAGTAATAATAAATTGCCTATTGTGAAACGTAGTCCTGGTTCTAATATGTAAATTTTGTTTCAGAATTGCAAGGCTTATGCGAAAAAATCCATCCAATACTTGCCTCCAATTGGTTGGATGTGGAAATTCTCCGAATTTGTATTTCTAGAAAGATCTTTTGAAAAAGACAAGGAGACTATTAAATATCAAATATCAGAATTGTGTGACTATCCGGATCCTGTGTGGGTGAGTCATCTTTTGAATCATTGATTACTGTTTTTTCAGCCTGAAAAAGCAGTAATTCGTACATTTCAAGGGAAATGATAGGACGGACTGCCTTTTCCAATTAAAGTTAAGGTTGTTGTGAGATAAATGATGCGATAATATGATTCATGGTCATTCCTATGCCTTTGCCATGTTTGCGCAATCGCTGATAGTGGTCTTGAACTCTTAGATAAGGCCAGCGCTACACTACGAAAATTCCGTATTCGATTTGCCGCGGCTGAATGCATTTCATTCCATAAATTCGACGCACCAAACTTCCAACAGCAAGATCGGTGATGGCGGGCTTTATTTATGCTTAATTTTGGACTTCAATACAAAACATAGTAATATACAAGGTGGAGACGACAATAAATTAAACTGCGTATATCTAATGCCGTCCCCAATCTGCATACGAAAAGTCAGTCAAATATATCAAATAATTTAGTCATTATTAATAGCTAGTTAAAGATTGGCAGAATCCATAGTCGGCCCATCACTATTATTTAGTTAGTTTGAAAAAAATCACTTTTCAAATTTCGATGTTAGGATTTATTTGATATTTCCAAAATACTCTTATTGCCAGTTGCCATTTATTGTCGTATTGTCATCTCCACATTGTACGTGGGTAGCCTTGTTCAATCGTTGATTCGGTTGATAAGCGGTGGATAATTTTCCCTAAATGTAGCGCCGGCCAGTGAGGATTATAAAACTGTGACACATTTTATTAGGACCGTAATTATTTCCAACAGGAAATTGAAAATATTTTTTTAATTTTATTCAGTTTGATTATTTACTTCCATTCGATTTTAGCTTCTAATGACTCCTGAAGGAACCCGGTATACAAAGAAGAAGCACGAAGCATCATTAAGTTTTGCGAAGGAGAAGAACTTGCCGCTTCTTAAACACCATCTCACGCCTCGTACCAGAGGTTTCACCACAAGCTTACAGTTCTTCAGAGGAAAAATACCTGTTATTTACAACATACAACTGGCGTTTGAGAAGGATTGTAAGGTAAGACATACGAATATGCTAATGATTTTATTGAATGTTTTGGTGAAGCATAAAAAGACGCTGCAAGCAGTTGCGGCTTCCGGACAATTCGCCAGATTGCGGTTGCGGGAAATCGCGTAATACGTACGTGGTCTTACGTTACGATATCTATGATTTATTGGTATGATAAGTTTTTGATTGTCGAGTTTTATATTTTTATCGAATAGTTTGATTTTTTGCAAGAAGACGGAGTTTGGACCGGACGAAAACTAACCTTGCACTTTTTTATTGCGTACAGCGTACTCCACTTATACCAATCTAGTAGATACGAAGTGTCGGTCTATTTCACCTCTCTAGGGCAGACTAGGATAATAAATATCTAACAGATCTAAACACTTGCCCAATGAAAAAAAAACTGACAACAACAATAATAATATAATTCACCAGTTGCATAACCTAATTATTTCATAGTTCATATTCCTAATTGGGCAATAGTTAAAGAATGTTTTGTCTACCGCGAAGACTCATTAAGGGCATCTTAAAGTAGACCGCAGATAGTAGGTACTATCGTAGTATCGGTAGTATTATCACATAATATTGCGTTATTATTGTTTAATTAACATACTGTCAATTACACATAATTACCCTAATTAAAATTATAAATTTACCGATTGTATTGTCTAGAATTCCAGATACCTACTTGCGAAGTTGATAAAAGTTGTAGATTATGTCACCGTAATCTACAACTTTTAATTATATTACTTAGCGGTAATGTCAATATTGATTGATGTTCAAGCTAGAGTGTAAAGTCCAATGTACTATAAGGGATCTAAGTTCAGCACATCATACGATGTGCTGAACTTAGATAAGTAGCTGTAGGTACCTTTTCTGATGTGTCTATTTCTGTGTATTTAGATTATGCATCATCGTCTGGTTGTTAGCTGGTGATAATATTTTACCTACTACGTTGTGATTGTTAAGTATTGTCTACTAAGTATAGACAGTATAGACTTGTCAGCTGTCGCGTACTTTGTAATCACTACCTACAATCTTAAGCTTTATTATTATTTTTAGAGCAATCACGAATGTACAACGTGATGTTTCTGAAAATGATGTCTCGCTATGGTTTTTGTAGCGGTACAGACGCCAGCAGGTCAAGCTACCCGAAACTGTCAAATTTTCCCAATCAACCTTGAACTTTAATGCTTTAGCGATAAAGTTGAAAATCTATTAAAGAAATTTGACAGATTGTAGTAACTTGATGTGCTGGCGTCCGTACATCAGGAGGTCAATGATTAATGTCCGACTTGAACCTATTATTTAGAATGATTATTATTATTTATGAGAACAATTTTATTCATACAAGTAAACAAAAATAAACCCATAAGATTTTGTCGAAATAGTTATGTTATGCCTAAAGTGGCCTCACTCAACTGAACTATTCTATCAATATCGACCATTTTGCTCAACTACGCAATCTAGCTATCTGAATATGCTAACGCGGAATTGTGCTTGGGTGTGGAAGTACCCATTTAGCAATGGGGCCGATGGGTTTATGCGTTTCCTGAGCACGCTCAGCGAAACGAGCGCGAATATTATGTTCGGAAAATATCTATGCATACTAACTATAATTGGTACAATTGGTACCCGCGAAAACACAAGTACTTAGCAGAAGAATATGTTATAGTTAGCCACGGTCTTCGCTTGATATTATCGAATTTCGAAAATCAACTTTAGATTTGTAATAAAAACGTGTTTTTGTAATTTCAATTTCATCAGGAATAATTAAATTTTCAGACTCCACCAACGTTAACAAGTTTGCTGTACGGCAAACCGGTGCATGCGCATTTGTACATCGAACGGATACCGGTCGAGAATGTCCCGGAAGACGAAGGTGAAGCTGCCAAGTGGCTGCATGACCTCTTTGTTGTAAAGGTACGTGTTCATTACATTGGTAATTAATTGCTATTTAATCGGCCAATTATGCGTTCCGTTTTTTTCCATTTCCATTTTGAATATCCAAATAACTAAATACACATATGTAATCGACCCCCCAATTAATTTGATTTCCTAAAATATTAATGGACCCTCTAGTATAATAAATAGGCTTCTTTTTGTGATCTTCAAATAATTTTCATTTTGGTGTCCTAAAAATACTAAATATCCAAGTAACTCTGACCTGAGTACCTAACTGACTGATTTATTAAAAAAAAGTCGATTATCATTATAAGGTCATACAAGTTTTGAGAAGATCAATTAAATATTTCCCATAGCAAAAATTTTATTGTGGACTCCCAAACTATTATATATCTAAAATACCTAATCATCTACATGTAGTAGCTCTTCGGATAAGGCTAGTTTTTTTTTTTTAAATTCTGCTACACCTATTATCTATCTGTTGTCTTGAATTTAAAGCTGAAAATTTTCATTTCAATCACGTTACTAAAGCTTGGAATAGTATTAGTACCTATATGCGAATAAATAAATCGAGAAAGTTCATGTTGTAATTTCTATGCGGAAACAGTCGCGAAATGAATCGAGTGCATATCGTGTGTATTGAATGTGTCGCCACCGTGATCACATGTCCTACAAGTCACTGGCCGCTCTCGCCTTTAACAACCGCAATAACCCATTTCCGTAGCGAGCTCACCAGATACCTTGTGCAAACATGTATATTTCATAGGAAGGTACAGACGCCAGCAGGTCAAGCTACCCAAAACTCTCAAATTTTCCCAATCTACCTTGAACCTTAATGCTATAGCGATAAAGTTAAAAATCTATAATAGAAATTTGACAGATTGTAATAGCTTGATGTGCTGGCGTCTGTACATACAAAAGCAGCGGTTATACGCCATACTATTAAGTTGCAACAAAGCTGACGTTTTTGTCTCTTTGTTTGTGCTTGACGTCCACAGATCATAGAACTGTGTCAAAACTACTAGGGAGATTTCCGAAGATATTTGGCACATTCAGAATTTATAAACATGCACCGGAGTTGAACATAGATTCCTTTTATTATGTTATGATATATACGTCCACCATCCCGCACTGGACTAGCGTGGTGGACTATACTCCAAATCCCCCTTTATAAACTTCCAAACCATGATAGAACGAAATGCACAACACAGGGAGGTTTGGAAGGGAAAAGGAGAGGCCTTTGCCCAGCTGTGGGACAGAATATAGGCAAGCAAAAAAAAAAAAAAATGATACATGGCGTAGTTCTTGTAGGATGCGAGAAAACCGCTCGTTATTGAAAAACACACGATTTCCAGATCTATTTATAAATATTGTTTATACACCATAATTATGCAAAATTTTAGTATTACCTTGAGCTAAAAGATGTCCTCTAAGATCTATTTCCGCAACGTCATTTCTACGTGATACACTTCCTGTACATGTAAATGTGGTTGCAGGAAGATATTAGCGAAAAATGTATTGGAACAACAAAAAACATAAAGTTAGTTAGTGTAGTTCTTGATGACAAACATGGTAATAACTATCAGAATTTATTAAGACATTGACTGCCCCCGTGGTCACAGGTGATCGCCAACAATAGATTTTCTATTGTGTCTGTTATCTGGCAGTCAACGTATTAAGAATTTAGAAATGCTGATTAAAAAATGCAGTCATTTGTCGTTGATATTATAAAACCTTAAATTTATAAACGTGCTATTTGAATAAATGACGTAAGTATTAGTTCAAACGACAACTCATAAATACATATTTGGTATTAAAGTGACGAATATCTCACCTTCTAGCACTTGACACCTTTACATTCAACATGATGATCATATTATGTCGATTATTTGACGTAAACGTAATCGCAGTTATCGTCTGCTGTTTTTCATAACTTAATAAAGTTCTAAAACAACTTATCAATATTTCGCTACAAATCTGAGGTCGATAATGAAATCAAAGTCTGAAAATTTGTTTTATTGTTGACTAATTAAGAATTCATCATAAGAAGATAAATATTTTTTAGAAGTTCTGAAATTAGAAGGCCAATTCCCGTAATTAAAAACGTTCAAAATCTAGTCGTAATCTCATCTCAGCGACAATCAATGTCAAAAACTTGTCAAAAATGTAGGGAAATTAGTGGTACTTTTGACAGATTGAGACTGAGATCAGACTGTGAACGTTCTTAAAATTACGAGAATTGTCCCTCTGTTCTCAAAAGACTATCGCCAGCTGATAGCTTTTGGCGGGCCATTTCAAATGCGTTGCTTGGCGGACCTAGGGTTGAACAGCCTTGTTCTAAATGTTATGGCGCATCTATCATGGTCAGTTCAAATCTAATCTTATCCAAATAAAAATATCAGCTGAACTGGGAAGTTGCTCAATTAATGTCGATTAAAGTCATCATGCAAACTTTTTGCCTATTAGTTAACAGGCAGGTGTTTGATTGCCATGTTAGTTAATCTAGATAAAATGTTGGTATCGTCCCAAGTCATGAGCTCGCGACACGTGACTTTTGCAAACATTGTCATTAGGTTTAAATTACAAGTACAGACGTTCGCTTCAGAAATGCAGTGATGTAACATGACATCACGCGTATATTCTTCTAAGGGGTAGACAGAAGTGTAATAGTAAAAAGTCCCATGGAATAGGAAGATAACAATTGGCTAGTCTATTGGGACTGGAGAGCAGTGGTGCATGATATCGCCCCGACTTATAGGTTGAGTTGTAAGGTCGTGAGCTCTAACCTAGACAGGCACTTTACTTTGTGTATTTAATTTAGTCACCACTGCTCTCAAAACGGTGAAGGAAAACATCGTGAGGAAACCGCCATGTCCGTGAACTAAACAATTCGAAGACATTTATCACTTCTACCAACCCGCTACCCGCCGCGCTGGGCTGGCGTGGTAGATTACGTCCCATTTCCTCTCACAGAGAGAAGACCTGTGTCCCAGCAGTGGGAACGTTATAGGATTATTATGCATTGGGGCTTGATACAAAACCAGACTCCTAGCTGCTACTGATAATTGCCTAATGGAAAACCTAATAACACTTACCGACACGGGGTACGAGCCCAGTATACTGCTCAGGCACACACTTGCGACAACTAGCTACTAGCTAGACCAACGAGGCATTCAATTACTATAAACAAAACTTTATTGTTTTCAGGACAAAATGCAAGATTCGTTCTTCAACACCGGAGACTTCTTCATCGAATCTGGTGTTGAGCGAGTGGACTCCTTCACAGTACCTCCACCGATATGGTCGTTGGTGAATGCACTCGGTTGGGCCGTTGTCACACTCACTCCGATGCTCTACTACCTGATTGGTCTGTTGTTCAGCGGAAAACTTCTTTATTTCTCTATAGGCTGCGCTATACTTGGAGCAGGTAAGTGTATACTTATTCTTAATTATCTATTGCTCTTAATATTTAGGCTCCCCACAACAAGTACCGAAGAGCTGGTGAGGGTTATAAATGATGCTGGAAGTGAAGGAGCACTTGTTGTATCGATGTTTGGGGAGGCCTATGTCCTATCTGACGTCTTTCTTTCAGCTGAATGATGACGATAATCGACTCCATTAACTCACTTATTACTTGCATTTTTATAAGTCCTTTGTTTGAACTTGATTTAACAATATACGCTGAAAAAATACATTCGTAAACAATACAGTAGAACAAAAGTTCAATAAAATTTCAACGACAATGCACTTGTTTTAGCGAAATTTCACTGTCAACAGTCGTAGTTTATTTTGCAAATACATAATTATCTAAAGGGTCTTTCAGTGTACGCTTCCCACCTTTAAATTTAAATAAAATAAAATGTGTGAAATATCATCGAAATTTTTTATTTGTTTGAAAGGTCTATCGATGCCATTATGTATGGAATATGACATCGTTCAAATGTCCGTCGTGGCATCGCTGGTTTGCGCGCATCAGAAATGTCCAATTTTCCATGACTCTAGTGCATAAATCAAGCTGAATTTGACCGATGGCATGGGTTATGTTGGCTTTGAGGGTCGCTGTGGTTTGTGGCTTATTCGCAGAGACCTGCGACTTAAGAAAACCCCACAAGAAAAAGTCTAACGGGGTCAAATCGCACGATCTCGTTGGCCAGTTCACATCACCTCCACGTGAGACGACCATGCTCTCAAATCACTCGTGCAGAATGTCCAATGTGGCATGAGCTGTGTGGCACGTAGCGCCGTCCTGTTGAAACCACATGTCGTTGGTGTCCATATCATCCAATTCAGGCCAAAAAAAGTTGGTAATCAACCACCTATAGCGCTTGCCGTTGACGGTGATGGCCAGGCCAACGTCGTTCTCAAATAAATATGGACCGATGACGCAGCCAACCCAAAATCCACATCAAAGAGTGACTTTTTCGGTATAAATTGTATCATCACTAGTGGAGTCAAATTTATCCACCACACTGCAAATAGTCCTCTCGGTAGAACGATTATGGCGACCGTAAAATGGGCGAAGCGCGCGGAACGCTGCCCGAATAGAACACCCATTTTGATAAAACAATTTTATCATTTGCACGTGTTGTTGAACGCTATATCCGTCCATGGTTATTTGGCAAAACAGACTGAATAAATGACAGCCAATTTGACAGATGTAGCTTTTTCTTTTTTTTTTCTGGTGCGAAATCGTCAAATGACCGCTCCCGTTCTGGGTGGAGCGGAAGGGTGACAGATGTAGCTTCAATAATATGGTCGCAACTGTCAAAGGTCGGAAGTCCCTATTGGAACCCTTAGGTAATTGGAATAAAGGTTTTCAATATTGATGGATTATAAATATTATGTATATGCCTTTAATTAATCCATACAACATTTTGTAGTGATTGTGTATTTCGTTGATTGATGCCGTAAAGGTGAGATACAGTAGAGCATTTCCATATAATGTAACGTTTCTGCCAATGCTCGACGTAATCCTCACGGCGAGTGAGCATTTACCTATAACATTTCTTTCTACCTTGCGTTCATTGTTGAAATGTCCGACTTACATGTACCACCCGTGCCTTTGCTCGATAAAATGTTACACCAAAGCGCTCGTTGGTTTTGAATATCAGAAGGCCAATTCTCGTAATTTAAAACGTTCAAAATCTAGTCGCAGTCAAATCTCGGCGACAAACAAATGTCAAAAACTTGCGAATGCATCGAGCATTAGCCGTTTTAAATTTTTCTGTTGCAAGTAAATGCTTTATTGATCTAGTCTATACTCACCTTATGCCGAACGGATTCCCGTTCGTCATACGGATAGGAAAAACATTTTTTTAAATGTACCTTTACAAAAATTTACTGCAGTGTATGTGTGTATGTTTAATAAAAACTGGACACATTTCCATTTATGTTTGCCCGTTTGTTTGTTAGACGTCGTTATTGATTAAATTAACTTTTGTTTCAGTTTTCATTCTTCTTCAGAAATCAATTGGAATGTCTAAAATCAGTCAAGGATCTTCCTATGGAACAGAGAAGAAGTAAAATACCTGTTGCAGTATTCTTTCTTTTACATCGTATTCTATACCTAATACCTGTATACTATATTTTAAATAAAAAAAAATAAAAACAAACAAATTAGATCATGTAGTTCTACATACATTGTGTATTCTTATACATTGTATGTACCATCTTGTTCTGTTTATAAATAAACAAAGCAGAATAACCTGGCTGAAAATAGTATAAATAAATAAATGACGAAATGAGAGGCATGGAAATGTTTTGTGTGAATAAAATAAAATGTTAAAGTTGTACTTTAATGTACCAATGATTTATTGTTTTAAGTATTTTAAAATATCCTCATGAAAGAAGCTGCTAATTTTTGATATAAAAATATTGAAGACTACTGCATTGTTTGATTTGTTACAAAGTATTACTGTGACTGTTCAGTTTATTTATTGTTATTTTTGTTACATACATATTCTTTTGACATGTAGATACGAAGCGTATGTCTCGATGTGTTGGATTTTCCGCGCAATGCTATTTATCTGTTATTATGTAAAGTTTATATTTATATACCTATAATCTCTTAATTTATATCAGCGTAACACCAATCTGAGAAAGTAAAGTAATCGATAAATTCTATGTCTTAGATTACCTCATTATTATCTTGTTTCCAACCTTAAACCACGTTACTATCGGAATTGAACCGATGAAATTATTATAATTATTGATACATTTAGGACTGAACCAAGCGAAAATTATAGTAGTGTTTTACAAATAGGCCAAGATTAAATTATTACAAACTAAAATGCGTTCTGTATTTTCTATTTTTATAAAAAAATCATTTGGATATCGTTAAATTCTATTTCTCTTTTATAAAATCATATTTATAATTGTATTGTTCTAAAAATCTGTGGTGAAGGTACTGGAGGCTTACTTGTTTTGTTCTATGACTTAGTACAAAAAAGCAGTGCAGTTCAACTTCTTCCCTGCTATAAGAGCTGATGGTAAGCCCCCTGAATTACTGATTTCTAGAATAGTAAATTATTGTATAAGTGGGACAATGGTCTTATTAGATGTAGCTTGGATAAAAATATTGTACCTAAGATCAAATGCAAGCCATTGTTGCCATTAATGTTATACACACACAAAAGTGGTTGAATTTAGTTCTCAACCAGTAAGATCAACTTGTCTGTGTTAATATTAGTAAGTACATATTTTTTGTACATCCTGCAAACTAAAAGCTAAAGTAACCACTCAAAAGTAGGTAGTTGATGGTATTTGATTAAGTATGCACAATAACCATTCAACCAAGCACAAAATGTTGAAAACTAGATTATATTATGTGCAGTTATGTTTTGTTTCTAAGTGTGAAAGTGTATTTAGATTTATGTTTTTTTACTGCTTTATGTAATAACTACAAGTTTTTTTTAATAAGTTCCATTGTCAATCTTCGCTCCTTTAGTTACAGAGGGAATGTAGCAAATAATTTCGTTTTAATCAAGTACTCAAATATGTTCTGTACAACGTAGTTATTAACCAAAATACGGTAAAGATTCCATCGCAGTTACACCATGCTCAAAATATTCTTAAATATCCTGAAACACGCACAGAGAAAAAGATATAGCTTCGTGTAAATGCGATTGGTCCTGACTTGCGTAATGCGTGATTGAAAATAATCACGCACAGTTAAATGTTACAAAATAAATTCCCCCAAATATGTATTCAGCGAGATTCTTGTTATTAATTAGCTCCACTAGTTCGTACTTGTAAAAAAATTAAAATAATTTGAGTTTGATCGCGTTGCCTTGAAAATTAACACACTAATTTCAATAAGGTTTAATGGTTTCTTATTTTTTAGATATAATTATTAATTAAATCTAAATCCTGCAGGTAATGCCAATATTTTTGATATGTCTGATGTACTTTTGATTGGTAAACTATAACTACATATAACGATATACCTGACCTGCATGGGCACCTTGTAAAGAATCACTGTCGTTATCATGTTGTTTCATCAAAGGCGGAAGTCATTTTTCATACCTAGTATTAAACTAAACAAGATAATCAAGACTACATAGGTACCTACTTATTGCAGTTTAAAGTACCCTTTTCAGTATAAATGCATTTATTAGGATTAGAGTAATAGTGTTCTGTTTATTGCTATTTTTCTGGGGACTAAACATGTACAAGAATGTTAATATGCTGCATTGTTACAAGTTTACCGTGGAAAACGTTTATAGTGGTAGGTGGCTCACTAGAATGCGCTTTAGTCGACATAGAGCTACTTGATCGTTATTGTGAACTTTACAAGATGCGTCTGAAGGTATAAATTTCTACTCCATTGATCCGATTTGAATGCTAGAAGAGAGGCTGCTTTGCTTCTACTAGTTGTAACATAGGTAACTTATAGTTTGTTTAGGAATCGTTTTAAATTAAATGTATATGATTACAAATACTGATGTCGCCAGCGTTTTTGACGAATGAGCACTGTTACGACGGAAGGTTTAACAGTTTATGTGTACGCACATATGAACAAGTTTGTCCAAGAATAAATCCTTGATCCTACAATCTACACGTATGCGACTTTTCATAAATAAATTGTGATATGCCAAATTGACACGATACATTGTTCTACAAACAGCACAATACTTGTGTAAATTATTATAGACTTGTATTTATGGTTGGTTATTTTCATTTCAATAGATAACATAGATGTTGTAACTTTGTACGTATGTTTATTATTATTATTAAACTTGTACTACTTAGTTTATCCTTTTATTTCATCTTCCCGTTAATCTTTTTCTATAAATACCGGGTGGCAGGGACATCGACACGCGTCATGTTGCCATGAATTCAGTACTTACATAATTCTGAACCCCATGCTTCGAAATTTTGCGTCGGTTATTAAATAAAAAAGTTGCTGTCCGTTACGTTTTGACCGCGCAGTTATTGCACTTTTTTATGAAACAGCAGATGTTTTTTGATAACCGACGAAAAATTTCTGCGTTGCCCCTCTAGAATCATGAATTCGTGGTTTCAGTTTGCACGTCGATGTCCCTGCGCCACTTTGAACAAAAGGAGAAACTACCGACATCAACGCACAGCCGCGAAACTACTGGGACTAGGAACGTGAATTTTTTCACAAGGCTCCCTTTTATAATGTAGGCGAAACGAAGGGGTTTTGGAAATTGGATCTTATAGGGGGATTTTGTTATGAAAAATCTTATTCTTTGGGTAAGCAAACTTGGCACCGATACATTCCTATGTAACTATTAAAGGTTGTCAATAATAGTTAATCAAAACTACCTCTCAAAAGATATTTATGGGGTGTTAGTTTTTATGGAAGAATCTTAACGCGCGTTCCGATTATCTGGAAACTGTCATAGTAACAGAAAAAAAAGAATAAAGAGGCTTTGGTTTTTTCGAAAATCGACCCCACGTAACTGGGCCACACAAGGCGTAATTTAGTTTTTAGCGCGGACGCGCGGAGCACGCGGACGTAGTTGCGGGCAAAGGCTACAATAGCATACTGGTTGGGGGCAAAGTTCAAATATATCTTAAACCATTCCAGGAAAAAAAAAAATCTGGCTAACCAAATTAAACAAATATATTAGTTTCTCCTTATAATTTAATTTGGAATATCCATGTTGCTTAATCTAAGTATAAAATCTAGGAGGTACATTTGAACTTTCACTTCAATTGGTTTATTAGTGACGAAAAATCCTGGCACAGCAGCCTTTTCGAGGGTTACTTGCTGGTCACTCACCTATAACAAAATAAATATGAGGTAGGTATGGCATGGGAAAAATCAGAAGCAAGAAACTTTCAATTAGGCCTGCAGACTCAAAAATACATGTAAAGACATGTTTTTGGTATAATAAGCATGAACAAAATACAGACATTTCCAATACCAGAGGCAGGTGCTTTGCCATTCCAGAGACTAAGCTGAAATGTCTCATGTGTCTTTAATTTGTACCAGCACCTGTACTTCCTCAGCTAAGCAACTTCACAATGAGCTAAACTGCCACTAAAAATTACCTTTTTAAGAAAAGGAAGTCAAAAACATTTGTGATATGAAGACCCTTTGCTAAACAATTTAATAGCCTGGTTTTTCCCACAGCAGGGCAAAGGCCTCTCCTACTCTCCTTCCACTTCTCTCTATGGCTATTTGGGACTGTTCCACCTTTGCTACTGATTAGTGTTTTATAATTGCGAACATAAAACACTCCAATGCCAGTATTAGTACAGCTAAATCATATTTCTTTTACTTTTTGGTCTAATTGCAGAACTAATTTCATATCAGTATGTCTCAGCTCTTCTCTATGCCTTGAATGTAAAAGAGTTTTCTGAAGTTCTTGCTGCTCTGGACTTGGTGTTGTATTGATCATGTTTTGAATTTCCACTAAAACAAAATAAACCGGGTTAAAATCAACATAAAATGTAACGAGTTTTGACTGTATGTGATCTGAGTAGAGAGTACATTTTCTAGAACAATTTAAGTGAATGTGGAGAGCATGGCAGTTGAGAGTATGTCGTGCTTGACTTAAATGTCTCATTGATGGAGGCGCGTGTGTTGGATCATTTGGTTCCTTACAAAATGGTTGAGCTGGATGTTGCTGATCCACGAGTCATGTTTGTGGACAGGCACCATCAGTTGAGACTATCAATTCAATTCAATTATACATTATTGCCATCCATAATGTACACATACAAGTGGTAAGTATCAGTTGAGGATATCTCTTAACTGCCAGGGCTTATTTTTAATCTTATATTTTGAATTGTTTATTTATTTTCTGTATAGAACAAGAATAATGTGCCTAGGATTTTGTAATATATTGATTTAAAAGAGTGTTCTTGGGGTGTCTTGCCCATTCTTCTACATAGAGATCTATGTTTTGGAATGTGCAACGATCTTCAACTTTCTGACTAAAAAACTGACCTACTCTGACAATCCAAAAAACTTGTAAATGGTTTAATTGAAATAAATGCTTTAATATTCAGTTTGAATTTGGTATCAACCAACACTGGCAGTGGTAATCAAAACTGATGTAAGATTAAGGTCAAGAGAAGCACAAAAATAAACAAAATAAAGCAGCACTTACATGTGTGTTTGTTAATGATTTGCTGCCTTTGTTGGAATAAATGTTTTTCAGTAACATGTTGAATTTCCATAAGACCCTTTACTATTTCAAAGACGGTTTCATTAAGAAGACAGTTTGCTAAGCCGGAGAGAAGCTCACTTGGTACTCTCATTTGGTATTTCCTGCAATGTGAATCAGTTTACAGTAATTATACAGCTATGTCACAATAAGATGTTGCACCAGTAACTAGCGAACTAACTTACGGTGGTAATTCCCTGGCCATATCTTGTAGCTGTTCAAGTAAAAAGTACAATTTTCTTTGTAAAGCTTCTGGAGTGGGTTCATTGAATTCCATACTTGATTTTATTATGGTAAAATCCGTAACCACATTACATTGTACGCTAATAATTATGGAATAATTTCCATGTATAGCACAAAAAATGGTACCAAGTTTACATGAAATAATACACTACAAAACACATTAATAGCCTTGACCTACAGACAGACACTGACTGACTACCCGATATGTATCACTCACTTTACTCTATGACACTGACCCTGACTGGCACTGACATTAGTGACACTAACAATCACCCTGCAGCGTCTACAATAATAAAATAAATATCACCACACGACGCTGGCAGAATAGTCGACAAGCCTCAGTTGCAAAAGGAAAAAAAAAAAGTAATAAATAATTATTGCGAAAAAGGAAGTGAATAAAAATCTCGCGATGTCGCGCGTCTTTCTGTTGAAATGAAGATGATAGAAAGATTCATCATTTAATTTTCCGCCGAGCAAGCGTCGTTAAGTGAGTTTTTCTTTGATAGCGCTGTCGCTGCGACAAACTAGTGGAGAGACAGTTTTCAAGTTTTGTACGTTTCTTGAGCGACAAAAATATAGTAGATAGCAAGCCTTAGGGACCTGTCCCGCCGCCGAGACAGAGGGCTGGGGTGGTAAAGTTTCGATGGCTCAAAAGTCATTAATGCATGTCAGACTGGATGTGCCCAAATACGGTAAACATGCAGCGAGAACGTGGGAACCAGCTATTATAAGCCTGGCCCAAACTACACTAAAGTCAGTGTATGGATGTCAACTTCGAAGTTCCTTCGATAACTATCCAATTTATTGACCATCCCTTTTCACCACCCACAAGACACATCTCTATTATTTTTTGAATTGGCAATTTAAAAATGAAAACTGTCATTGTCAAGTCAACAGTCATTCTGTTCTGTGACATTTTGAGATGTGTAGTAGGTAGATCTAAATCTAATCCACTTGTCAATAGTCTTTGTTTAGTAATTTTCATACGAGAAAAGTGTTTGAAAAACTTTAAATATGAATAGTTATTGTCATGTTTTACTACTTCTATTCTTACATTCTAATGTATTGAAAGCAGACACATCGAACAAAGAACTTAGACATGTGGAGTTATTGCTGTAAGAAAAAAAAAACAATGAAGACAATTTTCATTCATTCGTTGTTGTTTAATTTATTAGATTACAAATAACACCGTGACATTTCAGATCCAAAACTGGGACAGGTTATGTGACACCATTCCCAGAAGAGTGTTCTGCAATATTGAATGATTTTGCTGACTTTGCTTCCAATTTCACCAAGTGTTCCATATTACATGCTAGACCTATAAGGATATGTGAAAAGTGTATAGAGCATTACCTGAGCTTCCATAATAAGTATCGAGATTTACTGAACACTGTTGTGAATGGAACTTCCTGCAAGTCAATTTTTATATCACGTGACAGATTGGATGCAATTTTGGAATATCATGATAACATATTAAGCATTTGGGTTAAAGGTCACTGCCATGGTATGTAATAGTTTGTTTTATATTACAACTTTCTTGTTTTAAGAAATGTTACCATAATTTTAAAAAAGTCTCAGAACAGTGACATCAGGGTTTGGAACCAGTACAAAAAGTGCAGGATCTGCACTGGTACTTTGTGGTTCTTGCCATTTCATGGTACCTGGGTACTGGTACCAAATTCAGGTACCTATCTGCTGCATATTTTGTACCTTAAAGTTGTTTTTCTAATGCATAATAGCTATCCTTTTTATTTACTATATCTTTATGGAAATATTTGTTTGGTACTGGTACTAACTTCTGGTACAGGTATCACACTAGGGTCAAAGGTACCAGTTCCCGAAAGAACAGTATTTTAAGCCCTGGACACTAGTTTACAAAACATCTTCAAAATATTTAAAAAGTTTGTCAAAACCCATTTATTACAGTTTAGAAAGATTTAAAAATACCACTTGCTCTTTGTTACAGCCTGTTATGACTGGAAGGAAGATGTGCCGGTGTTGGCAAATGAAACAATTCACTTCAATGAATTATTTAATGGAACTATGAATTGTATACATAAGTACATTGATCCTTTCTCAAATGATACTAAGGTTGTCTGTGATAACTGCATGCAGTCGTACCTCAAGCTGGATAATTATTATAAAACACTTAGTGCAGATTCCATTGGAGTGGATAGCATCTGCATGGACATTGTGGATTCTGTAAGTAACTTAGTTGCTACAGTCACCAGCATGTAACTTGGCAAGGTTTCAGTGAAGTGGGAGTAAGTTTGCACATGTCCACTTAGTGCAGCAAAAAAATTGTCACTTTTATTGCTAAAGTAAGGAAAAACGCATCTAACGATTGGTCAAGTTACGTGCTCGCGACTACAAAGGCGCGACGCATTAAATGTAATATCATTTAGATCAATATACCTAATTATGCTTTTTTTTTTAAATTGCAGATGAATGCTACAAGGTCTATATGGAGTAAAAGTTTGAAATGTTGTAGAATAAGAAAAACTCCTGAAGTAATATTTTTGGTTTGCACTGGAATCATATCAGTGCTACCACTATTTTATTACTTAGTTCTAAGATATTTCAGTCCTATAAGAGCCTTGCCAAATGTATTGAAACGTAAGTACTTGAACACATTAGGGAAATGTTCCCCTTTATTAATAAACATTGCTTAAAGTTAAGTAGTGATTAGCAACTGTTTAGCAATATATTTTTGATGTTTGAACATCACTTAACTTTAATTATTGTGTATATAAACCCAATTACGTTTTTTCCCCGTCAACTTAATTATGTATTTTCCTCTTATTTATAATCCATTTTTGTGTTAATTAATTAATGAGTAGATTTTAAAACCATTTCTTTTTATTTGTTTCAGAGACGAGATTCAAGCAGACCATTCTGCGGTCACTTGGAAGATCAAATTAAAGGCTGCCTATTAAATGAAAGTCTCAACGTAACAAATAACATATTATGTATTTACAAATTGACCAAAGAAATAAAAACGTTATTTTTTATAAAACTGGGTTTTAACTGATAAGTACAGACATTTTAGACACATAAAAACAGGTTTAAGTCGCTGAGGTTGGTTTGATTACCGATGTCTTGCTTTCTTATTATTGTTTTTCTTCATACTGTTATTACTACTGGACACATTACCACTAGATATTTTGTGTTTGAGTGAATTCGGGGTCATATCTCCCTTGTTCATGATACTCATACTTGAGTCTTTGTCTTTAGGGGTGCTTGGTCTACTGTCTAACCCTACAGCAGATAGCATCTTACTGTCACTGCCAAAGGCCTTTTGTAGCATACCAGATGAGGTAGCTATCTTTTGTGTCAAACTTTGCTTGGTTTGGGAATGGTTTATGACTTTTTCGATTCCACCATTAGTATGCTGTTTTCCAGAAGGCTTGGATGCTATGCTTTCAGTAGAACCATGTATGGTGGTGTGGTTCAAACTGCTAACATTGAGTCCAGAACTGATTTGTGTGTCCGATGAGTCCTCATTGGTCTGAGATTCAGTCTCACTATTTCTTTCATCTGAAAAAAATCATGGTAGAATTTTAATTTAGACCTAACTAAACAGTTTTTATACATATTTTAACATAGAAATCCAAACTTACTTTTAGCTTCTGCAGGATCCACAAGTCCACTAACTGCCTACAAATGAAAAAAATATATTAAATTAAAACTATAATAAATATAAAATAAAGTCTTTTTGTGTCTGTGTGACTGCATAGTTCTTCTAAAAAACACAATGGCCTTTTTTTTTGCAGTTTGTACCGTAATTTAGAGTATTTAATTCTGAAGGCTTATGTGTATAATAAATTCCTTATAAAGTTAAATTTATTAGAAATCTTGACCTCTAAATAGTAAAGAAGGGTAAGTTCTTAGTAAAAAAAAAAAAACCAAATGAAAGCAATAGTAGAACAGTTGTTGAGTTTTATTTTTGTTGATAGTTTGTGTTTACTACTATACTTACAGCCATTGATGTAATACTGGATTTGGAAAACAGTCGTTCAGCCTCTTTGAACTTCCTGTTGCGTTTATCTGCTTTTGAATTAGTGCTTTTGTTAGTGGTTAGGTATCTGTCCCATCCTCTGATAATGTTTCCATAAAGCTGAGTATCTTCTAAGTATGATCCTTCAAAAGCATAAATCTGGCGTTCCAAGTTAGCAAGGGTCTCCTAGAACAAAATTATAGATATAACAGAATGATTTGATATCGTCTATATATTATTTTGCCGTTTTATTTACTTACAGCCACTTCGGCTTTTCTTTTTACTAACTCCGCCAACTCCGCTCTTGTGTCAGCCACTGACGACTGTTTAGACGCCATATTGTTTCTTTTTGCTTGCACGGTTTGGGTATCGTTGTCGGGGGTTTGTGGTGAAACAACCATGACGTTAGCTGAATTTATCGTTCTTTAAATATCCATAATTTAACAACTATACACGAGGTAGTATGTTTCCTATAAAATAAGAAAATAAATGCTTGTAACGTTCAATCAATAAGCACGAAGCGCACTCTTGGGATCACAACGAATGACTTTAATGACAGTTGCAGTTGACATCTGCGACTGTCGCGTTAAGTTGTCTATGGATAAGACGCTATGGATTATTCTACCAACCTCTGTCAACATTTAGGCGATTTTAATTAAAATCTCTTGCTTCCTTCTTGAAACTCGTTTTATATTTTGCACTTACCAATGAAAACCTATGATGCTTGACCAATGGCTCAATAGGTAGATCAACACCAAAATCCGATTCGATTCAATTTTCTTCCCCTTTTCTTTCTGATTTATTAAAATTATTGCTGCTCTACTAAGAATGCATCGAAATTGGAAATTGCCTAATTTTATACACAAACAGGACTCGGTATCATCTGGGACATCCGGGAAGACAGCTGTGACGTGTCCCTTTGAAAATAATACAGTGCAATCATACATAGCACTTTCGCAATAGGCTTCTTTTTACCCGACTACGGCAAAGTCAAAGAAAGATTTTTTTTTGGGAATTTGTTTTTTGGGGTTTGCGACACTGTAAAGTGTCAGTCAATAAATGATATTGATTGACGATTTGACGTAGGACCTATGCCTATGACGTTTCGTCTAGAGATGGGTCAAACCGTAATTTTTTCAAATCGGTTGAACCGAATCATAATTTTGCTCAAACCGACTTACAAACCGATTCAACCAAACCGAATCATCCAGTACTGTGTGACGTCATTCATTCGTTCATCAACCCCGTTATAAGTTATAAACCGTATTACGATACGGTTTACGATTTTAATTCGGGTAGGCGATAGGGATGGGAATTTGCACACCAAAGTTTCAATAAAAACATTCAACCAACGTATAAGAATTTTCTTACCTTTTTATGATAAAAACACTCACTTGTTACTTTTAGTAGTTAAAGTATTTATATACTTAATATAATAAAATTTAATACTTACTGAAAACACGATGTTAATTAAAATATAATTACGATAACAAACAAATGCCTATTATAAAACGGAATGAAAATTTGGCGCCACCATTTGACATGCAACTCGTCGCGACGCGTCACCGGTCGGCGGGCGTCAGCAACTTCATTCGGGATAACTCGGTTCCGTTCGTTATTCATTCTGGTGGAGCTTTCAGCCCGCATCAGCTTATTCGCATTGCATCGCATTCGTACTCGCTCGAACTGGACACGAGTTGACGCGATTGCGGTTTCAAACTGAAACCGGGTTGGATAGACTGTAGCTCGGTTTGATGCGAGTTGCCCTTAACCCGAATTGATTCGGTTTGGCAAACCGGTTTGACCCATCTCTAGTTTCGTCTCTATCAGAAAAACTGTCACTTTGCCCTTGTTGATTTTGGGTGATTACTGATTTTATGACTGATAAATAATCACTATCATACGTTCTTTATTTCAGTAATGTCTAATTTCTGTAAACTGATAGGAGAAAGCTAGTATTGTTTGTGTACATCTTAAAAATGTCTATTAATTACATACCTCGGGTAACACAGGTATGGTTCATCTTTGTTTATTTCGTATTTATAACTTGGAAGTTGAACAATATGTACGTAGTACCTGTACTTAAGTAACGCTTGACAACATACCATAGTAACATGTTAATCACAATAACACAGGGTTTTTTGGATTGAGATGTTAGTTGTTGTTGCTTGTTTAAAAGAATGTTTAAAAAAAGAAAAGAAAAAGATTTTGTAAACATACGTCTTATATCACCTATTCATCATAACATCTTGATCTGTTTACAGCTTGATGCAGTCCAGCTTGACAATGAAGTAGAAGAACTATTCAAACAATTAGTTATCCAAGCAACTAAGTTTATAGAGGTATGGTAAACAAATGCTTTGAATCAAAGTACCTACCTATTATGTATTTTATTTATTCAAATACTAGTAACTATTTACACTAGGTACAAAATGAAATAACATAAAAACTAACTGTACAAATAAGTACAAAAACAAAAGGCCACTTAGTTGTTGTAGTTTCTCGTCTGCATTGCTGTTATTGGAAACGTGCCCGGAAGACTGGCAGCTAATTTAATTATACTAGACATTGACATTTATTAATTTTATTTTTCAGCCACGGTATATTCAACCAGTCCTGCCTGAGCTTGAACTTTTGATAAGAACATGGATATTCAAGTATTCTGTGTTCAATAAAAAAAGCACTTTTGGACATCAGATGCTATCATTGAGTTATAAGTCGGACAACTTCTCCAAGAGTAAACTATTCTGGTACTATGGCTACAATGTTGGTTTGAAGTACCTCAGAGAAAGAGCAATTTATAGTTTTACTTCTAATAGAAATGTTCAAAACTTTGTAAATAAGTTAGAAACTTTTCAATTGTTTGCAGACATATTGAACTTCTGTAGATTCATACAGACGGGCAAATATCCATTGCTCATAGATTTTATATTAGGCATAGAGTTGTCTGCTGAGAAGTTGAGTAGAGAAGATCTTACTGATTTCTCTTGGACCAGAGAGCTTTTATGGCACAATTTTATTGTAAGTTTTTTTTGCATTTTTAATACCTAATTGTTGCTTGTGGATAAATAAGAACAGCCGCACAAGTCAATCGAAAGATAAGCTACCCTTGCCGCGGTCAATTCGTGGATGGGTGACCATCCATTACATATCGAGACCTCTCTGTACCTCGCAAAGCATGCTAAGCCGTTGATCCCGGCTGTCATTTGTAGACATTTGACAGTCGGTATGGGTAGTTAGAAGCCCAAAAGTCTGACAACCAATCTTACCAAGGGGTAACATGGTTGTAGAGGTCAGACTGGCAGTTGCTCCATGTAAAATACTGGTATTGAGCTGCATCTGGTTAGATTGGAAATCGACCCGACATACATAGTTTGATAAAGGCTATGTCGATTGACCTAATTGTGTTTGTGTGTATTCTTACTTATTCTTATAAAATTATTTTCTTGTAGATATTAGAAGTAACAAATTCTTGTTTTCAGGAATTAATAGGCACAACAATAGCTCTAATAAACATCTTTGGGCTAAGAAGTAAACTGTCCCGTGTACTAAAGTATGTGTGGTGGCGCCAGCATGTCCGATCTACTGCTACCTCTACAGTAGCCGTTATGACGTCACAAACGGTCTGTGCTTGCTGCAATAATAAGCCAGTGCTACCTCACACCATGGGCTGCAACCATATATTTTGTTACTACTGCTTAGTGGTATGTATTATTAAAAAAAACACTAAAATATAAAATCTTTGCTATACTTTTACTACAAGATTTCCTCTACTGGTACTTAACTACATTACTATACATATATACACTTAAAGTATTGATGTTGGCACAATACACCTATAAGTGAAAGAATGCAACTAAATTTTAGGTCACCCTAAGTATCATGGACAGCATGAGTTAGGGTGACCTAAAATTGGGTTGCATTTGAGTATTCTGTAAGTTGGCTGGTCTCCGTAATTCCACACCATTTCCGCGTATTTTGCGTACGGGAGTATTTTGTAGTAGAACTATCAGAGCTGAGAGCACTATCATTGATATTTGCTGTTAGTTAGATAGCATAGTGCTTATTTATTATTTATTTATTAAATTAACTTTCACTTACTTTTTCTTTTCTTTCTTCTGAAAATCTAGGAATATGTATTATTTGCTACATAATAATATAATGTTTTTATATTATTTACAGGCTAACAAGACAGCAGATCAAGACTTTGCTTGCCCGAAATGCTATTTTAATGGGAAGGATATAAATAAATTTGAAATGCCTTAATACTTGAAGCACTCAGTATCAGTGTAAAAATACGTTTTTAGGGGAAAGTTGGTGCTGTGATAATTAGTTATAAAATAGGGTTAATTGTATTACCAATATTTATTTATTAAGTATAAATAAAACCATTCTTATTTATTCTCTTCTTCATTTGTAGGTATATTTTTTTTATTGCATAATACATAGCTTATTTAAATACATTTTATATTCTGTTTAATATGCTGTTTAATTTGACGAAATTCGTAAAAAATTAGCAGTCGCTTAACAATATTAAAAAAAAAATACTCATATCTTTGTCAATGTTATCATTGTTTAAATATTTGTATGAACTGATGATAAAAAATCATAGAAAAAAAAACGAATATAAGAAAGTGAGGTGACTCAAGTTTTAACACGATCTTTGTGTGGGCAACACATAGACTAAATTGAACAATGTAATAAGAGATAAATGGGCACAACATAATTTGTAAGTAGTGCAACACATATGTTCGGGTCGGCATGATTCGGCACAGCCGGGCGGCAAAATTGAGTAATTGTTTGGGAAATTGCCGCTCGGCATAATTCGAATTGTGCAGAGGCGATCCGAACATGACTCAGTGAGAGCAGATGCCGAACGGAGATTACCAATCAGCACGAGCCGAAAATGTGTATTAATTGCTTCGGGTGAGCTTTGTTGTTCATCAAATACTGCCGACCCGAACATGTGTGTAACATCCCTGATGTAGTCAAGAGATGGTTGTTGAGATTGAATTTGGAAAGGGCAGTGAACGCGGAAACAAAGTGAATGGTGCTTTGCATGTCATGTTACAACATAGCCAGTACTGGTCAACTCGCCTGTTTCACAACGTCACAAGGCTGGCTGTCCTGTCCACTATAAATTGTTTATGACTGCACTTCCGGGTAGGGTAAGATACGGTCCACTGATGTGGAAAAGATGGATGGAAGGCTATGTAAAAATAAAAGGTAGAATGGGGGTATATAATGACAGTTTGTATATTATGGTTTCTTGCAAACATTGCCATATGGTTATGTTTGATGTTGCTAGGCCTCAATTCACATACGAATAAGGCCTATATTCCGATAACTAAGTATACAGACGTCAATGTATGAAAATAATGAGTAAATTGTGAAGACAGAGAGGCGAAAAAAGATGACGACAGTTCGCCCTAGAAAAAGGGTGATAAATTAATGTCTGTGTCGATAAAAATACAAAATAATTAGATAAAACTTTCGATAATAACAAAGAAGTAGGATCTACCTACTAATCTAAGCATGATTTTTGTA
The DNA here is from genome assembly GCA_911387795.2 of Apamea monoglypha. Lineage (NCBI taxonomy): Eukaryota > Metazoa > Arthropoda > Insecta > Lepidoptera > Noctuidae > Apamea > Apamea monoglypha. Next base: position 13,360,816 of record OU426918.1, read on the forward strand.
CAATTGCGTATAAAAATAATTGCGAAACGTTACTTAAAACTAATGGATGGATTTAATGGCACTTTGAAATCTGGATGAATTTATTAAAGTTTTGTATTGGCCTCAATTTGAAAATATGTAAAAGAAATTCATGGCCGAAGTTATTTAACGTTAAAACATTTTTAGAGCTTCTTCAAAGCCAGTTGAGGGTTAGAATTAATGGTAACTTACTGGTTGGTAACAAAGTGGTACCTAAACTTTAGTTTTAAACGACTTTAGTCTTACATGTAAGCACATAATTAAACGAGTATGAGTGTGATACCTAATCATTAAACATTTATGATAATATTAACTTACGAATATAAAAATCTAGCAAATATCAGCTGTATTTCCCTTTGACTGACATAAATCACATTTTTTGTTCAACATACCTGACCTAACAAGGCTATCGACTTCCGTCCTTAACCAATTCGATTCGTTTCACTAATTTATTTACAATCATAAGCTACCTAAGACCGTTTAGGTCACTAATTTAGGCTTTAACAGGTGGTCAGACCAAATAAGGCATGCATTCGAACCAGCCGTGGTGCCTTTCCGAATTGTGGTCGTACTTCTAATGTTGATTGTCTTTGCTGTTGCGCACGTCGGCGTGGAAGCCAGTCTCCCAGTCGGCGACGTAGTTCACTGTTCGCACGGAACCGTCGGGCTCCACCAGGGAATATTGACCTGCATAAATAAAAAAAAATTGGTATAGCGCTACTAGGTTATTTTCGGAACTAATGCCGCCATCTTGTTTTTTTAATAAATCTTAGGTGACCTGACAACGTCATTCGAGCGTCAAGATATCCTTGTAGAGCAGTCAGCAGTAGCAGTGTACCTACCTAAGGTTGGTATTACGGCTGCGCGTTTCCGTCGTCCTTCAAGGCGTATAAATGAGAGCTTATGAATAGTGCTCTGATAAATGTATTTAGGTTATCATTTGCTTCCATTCTGTTTACGCCTTGAAATAGTCGTGATTGCGAAAATTATTGATATTCCGCAGCAGATAACAGAATGACAACAAAAGACGCCAAATTGTGTAGGTGCTTAGAAACAGGCATTCTATTTATATGAAAAGCAGGTCCTATCTACCTACACAATAAGGGGAATTTCTGGTGCAGTCTGAGTCTGAAGCCCCACTCCTTAGGATGGCTAGTGGTTTTAGTCGTTAGCAATCCGATAGATAACCAAAGTACCTACCTAGATATGCCTTTACCAGACAAAAGTGTCAGTTACGAGAGCGACATCTATAAAAGGTGCAATGTTAGGTAAGCGTTACAAAAGTTCATACCTTTGACAACTTCACCGTCCCTTTCTTCTTTCTGTTGCTTTATGTCACCGGTGTGGGGGTCGTTGACACTGTATTCGAAAGCATACCTCGGGTGGGCGTCCTGCAAGAGGGTTATCACAAATTAGATGGTGCCGTGCGAAATGTCAGTTGTACCAAAGGTCACAACGAGTATTGAATGAACTTTAGTTCCCATTATCTAGGTTAGGTACCTAGAGTACACCTAAGAATAAGAACGAAATTGCCCTAATTGGTGCAATAATAGAATGTTTTTTATGATAGGAAATAGTCCGAAGAAGGTTGGTGTCAGGATTGGTCTGTTCTATTTTGACGATTACCTAAACAATTTTTTTTTTGTAGTTGACAAAACAACAAGTCAATAATGATTAACCAAAAAAAAAAAAAAAAGTACCTATGCCTAAAAGTCCTCTAGTTCCTTCGTGAGAAACGATCCCGCGATCTTCGAAATCGTGAGTTCGATTTCAAACAAAAACCGTTTCAAAAGCGTTAAGTTTAAAAAGTTCATGCATCGTGGGTACTGATAAGAACTGCTACAAATATCATCAGCTGTGCAAGAATAAATAGCTTCAATAAAGCTGTCACTCAACCGGGATCCTTATCACCGATAAGAGGGTGGCAAGACGACAGGCAGTGAAAGTGGTCTAGATGTAAACGGACGAGTTCGTACTAATTGTTATGTAAGTGAATGTGCTGATTTAACTCGTCTGACGCACCAAACGCCCTCGGTTTGACAATAAAAAGTTTTGTAATCCGCGTTAACGTTAACTGTTCAGAGAGGCAGCCTCGTGAAAATGTTTTCGAAGAAATGCCGGTTACACACTACCTATTACATCTACATATTCATATGAAATCTGCAACACTCTGTTTTCAAAAATTAAAATATCGTAATATTTAGTTAAAAATAAATTGTTTCGAATCCTAAATCTTTAGGGAATTAGCCACTAATCATCATTATCTTTCCCTTATCCCAATTATTACTAGTCATCTCAGTAGTCACTCCCTTTCTATCCATATCATACAGTACGTTCCTTCGGACTTCCCCTACTCTTTGTCGCTACTGAAATACTTAATTGTGCAACTAAAGTTTGTAAAGACAATACCGTACTACTTAAGTATACCTACATATTTAACCTATCTGCAATAGAATTTCAGCACCTAGGTGCATTGTGTGCAATATCGAATGGACAGTTTACGTAATTGTATCATGAATAAGTTAGATTTAAGTTCCAAGTCTTCGTGTAGAAAGACAAATATTTACTTAAGCGGTGCGGACACTATCAATTAAGTTACCTTCACCTATTTATAGTTAGCTGAGCTAAGACTAAGACCTGTATTGTAATGTATTGATATCCGATTAGATTACTAAGCGAAGTAGATTGGATTAAAAGTTAAGGTACTAATTTCTAATCATTATCACTCTAAGGACATCTGAACGAAGTGTTACAAAATAAATAATACGAACCTACTCTGTGCTAATGCCAATAAAAACACTGAAACAACTTCAATGGGTGACCTTGACCTCTAAGCAACTAGCCCTTAGGTAATACGATTATCAAGATATTATAAAAAAAATGGTTAACAACATAAATGGACAAATTAATGACATAAGTATAATGATCGAATGAATTCCATTCGACAAATAATTGAATACCTACGGTTGAAAAAAGAAGTTAGTAGGTATGGCTGCGTTAATTAAATTTGAGCAATTAGACGTTGTACTCCTAATCAATCAAATGACACTGTAATGGGGTTTGTAGACCATTGCTCAACAGTCGACATGTAGGTAAACATGACACCGGCTGAACGCTTGTCAATTTCTCACATTTGAACACAGTGAGCGAGCAGGTAATCGGTCAAGATTTCGATGTGGTCAGTTGTGGAACCAGTCCTGGATCTAACTCGACAACCAATCAAATTGATTACGTCACTGCATTAGTTGTAGGGATATGAAGTAACTTATTCCATGGTATGCCGCAATGTCCTGAGACACATTCGTTACTCACATTTAAGTTTGTGTCAATATGTAAAACGTAAACAACTTATTGAACGGAAACATCAAATTAATCAATTAATGGTAATCAACACATCATTTGGTCGGTTGAATTATTTTGAAAAGTTACGAGAGAGTAGTACATTAATTTAAATGCTTGCAAATATTGTTCATCATATTATGACGAGTTAAGACACATCTTTCACAACAAAATATGAAAATAATGACAATCTCTCAAAGATTATGAAGTCCTCGAGTCCTTGCACTAAAGCGGTTAAAGAATCAACGATGAAAATAAAAATGGTACTTACATAGTTCTCCAAGAATTCGGTGTGAACATTCTTGGCGGCGAGGTGTCCTGCGACCTTCGCAACAGCAGGAGCGGCTACCGCGGTGTAGGACGGCGACGACACGTGCGCCACGCCCACGGGAGCACTCGCATACTGACTCACTGAGGCCACTGCTGGCGCCGAGTAATGAGCCACGGCCGGGGCTGAGTATTGAGCCACAACCGGCGCCGAGTGCTGAAGAACAGTACGTGCAGAGTGCTGGACTACTGCAGGAGCTGAGTACTGCGTCACTACCGGTGATGCGTACTGAGTCGTGTGTTGCGTCACTACCGGTGCAGCGTACTGACTGATGGCTGCACCAGAATGTTGAGTGTACTGACTGATCGCGCCACCGGAATGTTGCGAGACGATCGGCGTGAAGTAGCTTGAAGATGGAGCAGGCGCGTGAGAGACAGACGAAGTTGAGTACTGTGCTACTGATGGAGCAATGTGGGCAACGGGCGCGGCCACGGGAACTTGACTGTATTGAGCGTACTGAGCGACGGCAGGTGCAGCGTAATGTGCTTGTCCCACAATCTGTGACTGTTGCACTCTCAAAGCGGGCGATGTAGCGTATCCGGTGGATGGAGCGGCATATACTTGTGAAACCACTGGCCCTCCTGCCTGTATATTACTGTAGGAGTTAAGAGACGCCTTGGCTGCTGATCCAGCTGAATAAACTTGTTGTGCTACCAAGTTTTGTGTCACGTAGGAAGTCTTCGCTGGAGATAAAGAAAATTTGGCGATGAGTGGAGCCGCGGTCACCTTGGCGATGATCGGTGCTTGTGCGTATGTTGCAAGTGGTGTCACGGTTTTTCCTCCAGATGCAGCTGACGACAGGCCGGCTGACGTCGCGTAACCGTGGTATTCTTTTGTGTATCCTTGAGCAGCATAGTTGTTGTAGTTGGATGCAAGCGATGAAGTTTGATAAGTGGCCGCTGGTTGTGCTGCATAGGCTACTTGAGGTGCTGCATAAGATACTTGAGGTGCTGCATAAGATACTTGAGGTGCTGCATAAGATATTTGAGGTGCCGCTGACTGATATGTTATGCCAGTCGAATAGCCTGAACTTCCACCGGACGAGTAGCCTGAGCTACCACCCGAAGAATACCCTGATCCTCCAGAGTATTGGTACGAGGGTGCTGAGACGACTGGTTGTGGAAGGTATGCGGCCGCTGGAGCTTTGATGCCGGTCGTGGTGAGCTGCACCGCGGGCGCAGCGTATGAGTAGCCATTGTCGCAGTTCGATACTTTCTGAACTTGGCTCAGGTGATAGTTGAGATCAGGGTCGTGATAAGCAAGTGCATTCTGCAGTGCCAACACAATGAAGATCATCTGAAACAGAAAACCGTATGTTTAATATCTTCAATAATTTGTTAAATTCAATTTCATAATGTAAAACATAAAAAAAAATATTATTCTACTTACCGACTTCATTCTTATTTTTATTATTTGCGGCTCTATAAACAATATCGCATAAATGAATATTTTGGCAATGTTCGCATTAAATTGTTGAAAGCAGTAAGTGTATTTGCCAAACTTAAGCGTAAATCGAAATGAGAGCAAAGTTGGTCCGCAAAGTCTTATATAGCGATCTCATATGTGTAAGAACGGGTCACACTTTTTCACGTTCGCCGTCAGTGAGTACGTCGATGGGCGCGGCGCAGGCGCTGGTGGCTAAACTACGGACTATATACTAATGTATGACTACCACACGTTAGAAACACCATTATGTTAACATAGTGTCTAGATACGTCTATAAATATCACTTAATTAGGTACGAGAAACGTGAGATACATTCAGATTTAGCTGATTGATTGTTTATTAAATAAATGTTTCAGTCGGCTAGTATAGTATTTTACAAAGCATTTATTAAATTGTCTTTTAAAATTGTACTACATGGTATTAATAACTACCTAACTACTAACATGAGTCTTACAGATTTTGTAAGAGATTTTAACAAAGAAAACGAATAACGTTTATTGTGCAGTTTCTCACTTACCTCGTACCTACTCTGCTGATAATTCCCATAACCCACTGAATAACAGAACTTACCCATATAAAGAAACGAACCCAAAACCTTACGCTCTGCTGCAACTTGCCGCTCGTAACCACTTGACTAATCGGGTAATTAATATGAAAATAATTTCTAATCAATTTCATGAAGATTATAACTTGTTACATAGGCAATTAAATAAATAAGTATATCATAAAATTATTAACTCAGGTCATGATCGCGCTCGGCATTAATCCTAAGCTGATAATAAGTTGCTTCATGACGCGACATTCAAAGTAAGTAAGTACATATGATACCTACTGTGAGCTCATAATTTACCCGTCACTTACGAAACTAATCCCGCAATTAGATGCTAATACCGACGGATTTGTTTATACTAGTCAATGATATCGTTAAGCGAATTAGGAGTATGGGTTCGAAAAAAGTATCGATACTTCTGTTACGATACGCTGTATTTTTGTATCCGATCCTTTTCCAGCGAAACCCGACTAGCGCCGTTTAATTTAAAACTCGATATTTTTATGATTTTTTAATGACCGTGTGACGTTTATACACAGAACAGAGGGGCAATTCTCGTAATTTTATGAATGTTCACAGTCTTAGGGGCAATTCTCGTAATTTTACGAACGTTCACAGTCTGATCTCAGTCTCAATCTGTCAAAAATACCTCTAATTTCCCTACATTTTGACAAGTGTTTGACATTTGTTTATCGCCGAGATGAGACTGCGACTAGATTCTGAACGTTTTAAATTTCGAGAATTGGCCTTCTGATCTCAGTCTCAATCTGTCAAAAATACCTCTAATTTCCCTACATTTTGACAAGTGTTTGACATTTGTTTGTCGCCGAGATGAGACTGGGACTAGATTTTGAACGTTTTAAATTACGAGAATTGGCCTTCAGATAAACCTCTTTTATATGTTCTGTGCGTTTATGTCTTCAGAAGGGCTATTTGTTGATTGCCATCGCCAGTCGAAAAGAACGTTTGTCATAGGACTGATTTTATTGAATCCCAATTGCCGATTGAATGTTAGAACAATTAGAAAATCGGTAGATTTGTTTCGTATAATACGTTTGGGATTGATACCTGTAATAGTGTTTAATCACACCTAAAACTCTATATAAAATGTACAAGTTGGCAGGGACATCCAAACGCAAACTGTAACCATGAATTCAGCACATGATACTAAACCTCCTAGCGTAGAAATATTCAAGTTATTTTTTTTTTAAATAACTGACTAAAAATTTCTGCCTATGGGGTTCACAATCATGTACCGAATTCATGGTGACAGGTTGCTCGTCGACCTTGTATTATGATCATTTTAATTAAAAATCTGGCAATGTTGGAGCGATATAGTACAATCATGTTTAGTGTATGTCTAATCTTATGTGTTTTTCTTTGTACAATAAACTTATTATTTATTTATTTTTTATAGTCATTATTGTGACATGTGTTTTTTTTAAAGAGTTTTACGAATCGATACAGTTGCATTTTTTTTATCTAGGTCTATTATTATACTGTGAATAAAATATCGATATCTCGATATTTCCTTAACATTATAATAATATGAGAATTGAAACTCGAACATGAGTGTTCTCTACTAGATGTTTATTAAATGAGTTCAGTGTGCAGACAGCTGATTGAAAAGATAACATTTATCTAACATGTTAATATTCTGTGAGTGTCCGTAGTGGTATGTTTCAAGCTTCTCTATGAAGTTTAAAATCAGATGTACCGGTTGGAACAGGTTCCGTAACTACTGAAAAAAGTTCTACAGACAGACGCTTTCGGTGTCTGGGAATCAGATCAATCATCATCATGTTTTATATCCACAATTGGTGATCAAAGGAAGCAAAAATGATAAGGAGACTTTATCACTACTTTGTATGTCTCATCATTCTCTTATCCATATACCAATTTACATATTTGAGGATTAAAAAAAATACATATGTACTGTATATGACTTTGAAGGATGTAAACCTAAATCACGAAATAGTAATGTGAGTTTTGCCATACCTCTAAACTCTATTATAACATTTTTTTAAAAATATTTATTCAACCCTTTATGTACATACATATATAAACAGGCAAGAAAAAAAAGAGGAACAGAAAAATAGCTACGAAGGTAATGCTTATTTCATAAGAAATCTCTTCCAGCATACCTGCGATAGGACAATAGATAGAGAAATGTAGACAGCGTGTGAAAGAGGAAAGGAGACAAAAAGAAAAACAAAATCATAAACAATTCACATTTCAATTTAGAGCCTCCTTTTAGAAGACGTTTCGAAATCTGTTGGGATGCTGATTTGAAAACGTTCACATTATGACAGCTCTTTTTTAAATTCTAATCTCGGCTGCCGCATTGAAAATGATTAATTGATACAAGCCTAAGACTTTAATTCTGCATTTCAACGCTACTAAGGAACCCTACTAAACAAATAAGGCTCAGCAAGTTTTTCTCAGTATAATCATTGACGCTGTTTTTCGCACTGGAACGTGCATTTGTCCGGTAGAATAAGTATGTAAACTGAATTTTGCATTCATTCTAATAGCGTCGGTAAGTTCGACACATTTCCCCACATGTACATACCTACCTACTGGCTAGTAAGTAATTTACGTCATTTAAAACGTTGATACGGGTTGAGACTTGAGGCTTGCATAAGCCAACAAGCCCCTAAGCTCTTTACTTACAGCTTACATGCTAATGACGAAAGACGCGTGCCTAGTGGAAGGATTTCAAATAAAATCATTTGATACTGGCCGGCAACGGTTCTGACGGAAATTGTTTTTTTGTCACCGTGCTTTCTTGAAGTAGGTAAGGGATTTCAGACCATTGTACTACTCATGATGTTTTCACTTAACCGTCAGCCGATCTATTCTGCAAAAATGTCGCAGCGAAAACTTAATTAGCAGCAGGTAGAATGACAACTCACTTCAAGGTCACATCACCTAACTTTTCACGGTGAGATTTTTATAAAATACGAGTAAATCGGCTGTTAATGATGTCCAAGATTAACTTAGACAGTACGATGGAACGGTTCATTCAGTAATTTTACCTCTGATTTTGCATCACTGTCAAAATTACAGCGGACAATAAACTCCTTGTAATAAGGTTGCTGTTGAATTGCTGCTACTGACAAGTCTGTCAAAATCATAACGATCATTATTCTGGTTATAATACTCGTAAGGTTGCTGTTGGATTGCTGGTCTCAGAGGTAAAATAACTATGAAAGGACTGTATATAATAATATTATGACTTTGAAAAAGCTACATTGCTACATTTCACCGTACCACTGCAGTGCAATATGACAGTGGCAGCCCCTGCCGTTTTCGTAGTGCAAGTGTTACCACAGATGTGCGGTTGACTATACCTGCCGTACCCAAAATACGCGCATTGACGTGGAGTTGCGGACACCAGCCCGTATTACCTATTACCTGCCAGTTCCAAACCCGAAATTTCGTGCTTGAGAAGCTAAGCCCTCGGGCCAGTTTTGGTACTTATGAAACCTTTAATAAATAGTCACAACGCGCCGTCGACCCGGGCCTAGTTCTTACCGGGCACGCCTCCGGTGGCCCGGAGTCGGCTGGTGACTCCCGACGTCCAGGGCGTCTCCTGCGGCGACTAGGGGCGTGAGGGCGCAGAGCTTGGCTCTCCCTCATGCGATCCGCCTCCTCCTTTCCGAGAATTACTGGTTCGCAGAAGGAGGTGACGGCTTCCCATGCACTCTCGCTCCGTATGGCCTGGACCAGGGCCGGGCGCGAGAGATCGCCGCCGCCGATCGCCGTCACGAGGACCCGACGGTGCTCTGCCTAAGCCGGGCAGACCTCCATCGTATGCTCCACCGTGACCTCCGGGCGATCCACACAGTGGTGACACCCTGGCGTTTCCTCCCGCTTTATCCTGAACAGGAATCTCCCGAAACAACCGAGTCCGGTGAAGACCTGCGTCAGGCGGAAGGTGAGGGCGCCGTGGCGCCTCTCCAGCTACTCCTCAAAGAGGGGACTAATCGCCGCAATTGTAGCGTGCCCAACACTGGGTTGCGACAACCGCACTCTCCATGTCGCCATGAGATCCCGCCGGAGCTCTGACCGCCGTACCGTGATTTCTCGCGGCAGCGGAGTTACGCCCCGACGTTAATAAAAAGTTCTAGGCGAGTATCTTTGCCTAAATGACCATTATGGAAATGGTGTGAGGTTCGCGTTACTGAAAACAGGTTAAACGGATATTACCAAATGGAACTGAATAGCCGAGAATTTGGTAATGGGGCGGAGTAGGGCAGGCCTTTGAATAAAATATGATCCCGATGTGAAACTTGATTAGATCGCTATGCATAACATCGTGCCTATTTGGGACATGGCAATCTAAAATAATAACCTAGACCTTGATGAATACCCGTTGTACCATCATATCCACCACTGACCTGCACCATCAATGGTGCAGAGGAGACTATCTTACAATATGGTAGCTTTTGAAATACGGGTTTTATTCATATTTTTATTTTCAAGAACCAAATTAAACTTTATCAAGCTAGCCTATGTTTATGGAATCTCAATTTAATATTCTAAATGTAATAAAATCCAGGCCAAATGTGAAATAAATAATAATAAAAGAAATACACACATGATTATAAGAAATAATAGATCAGAAGAAATCGTTTGAAACAGTTTATAAAGACAGACCGTTGAAAGCTTCATACAAAAGAAATCATCATCATTCTCTTGTCCTACATTCTTAATTTATTTGGGGTCGGCACATCATGTCTTCTTCCATTCTTCTCTATTAGTCGTTATCTCTGTAGCCGTAACCTTTTTTAGCCATATCATCTTTCACACAGGCCATCCACCGTTTCTTTGGTCTTCCCCTACTATTATAGCCATCCACATACATACTCAAAACCTTCTTCACGATATTTTCCTTAATCTTACGCATTACATGCATACTATGCCAACCGACTTCCATTCACAACTTTTCAGGCATACAAAAGACATCAACGCACAAAAAATCTTAGTGTTGAGATGATTTGAATCATAACCAATATTCAAATAATAATATTATTTGAATATTGGTTATGTATTAAATAACTATATGTGTTGTATTCATATCTATTACGTACACTTTTACAACCGTTCATAAACCTTAGATAAGAGTAAACTGGAGTAAACTGTGCTCAATTATCCACATATTATCATATTACGTAATACATTCAACATGAATCTGTTATATCAAGAGTAAGGTAAACCAAACATCGCAGTAAACTCAGCAAGCGATCGGGTCCTCGATAACGTCCTGGGCGTACGACGAGCGATTTATATCTTGTCACCAAAGATCTGCGAGCTTTTGTACCTACCACAGAGAATTATGGAAATGGAGAGATAATATATCGATAAATGATAAGGTACTTGCGACCAAGTTATTATAGTCTCAAATTAGACAGGATACTTTATGTTATGAAGTAGTGTGACTATCGTCCAATTATGACTGTAGTGTTTTGTAAAGCTGCAAGTTCGGTGAGCTAGGGCGGGCGGTCCCACGTCGTGACTCAAGCGAGGGCTAAAACTTAACATAACATAACATCGCGCCTGTATTCAAGGCGTTTGTCAGACGTGGACATAATAAAGTACATCATTCTGCCAGTTATGTTTAAGTCCCATAAAATTATATGGTGTTAAAATAAACTTATTCATGTAAAATTGGTTTTCATGCTTCTGCCATCAAATGCGTTGCTTCGCGCCCTGTAAATAGATAAGCGCGTCAGGTTGTTCTACTGCGGACCGACGCACTCATTTACATGTTAGTTATAATGCATAATACTGCAACTGGTTTCTGAATTAGCGCGTACCATATGCACCGTGTACTCTTAGTTAGAGATCCATTGTTATATCTCCATTTGCTACTTATTCCGTGTCACCACTGCCGGGCACAAACCAATGCCCAGTAGCGCTCCCAAACCTGATTGTTAATCAACAAGTAATCGGCCAGTGTTTGTTTTATTGACTAGTTTTTATTAAGCACACACACATGGCACCAAATGTAACACATTTTTACGTAACCGCCTAACAACTGGCGCGAGGTTCCCAAAGTAATGGTCGCCTTTATTATCTGTGCAAGGTCGATTTACTTATTATATTAGGTACTAGCTTCTGCCCGCGACTTTGTTCGCGTGAAATTTCTTGTTCTCCAGACTCATCCCGTCGCATCGCATCACCTACCCGCACTATCACTTCGTTTTCACTTCTTCTAACTTTTTTTATTTTTGCTCGGCTGCTAAGGGTCATAGCGTGATGTTAAATAGCCTATAGCCTTCCTCAAGAATTGGAATTTCAAATGCAAAAAAACGATTTCAAATCCGACTGGTAGTTCCAAAGATTACCCCCTACATACAAACAAACGAACAAATTTAGCCTGTTTATAATATTAATAATAAATAATATTATAAATAAAGCATCGAAAAGTGCTCTTTATTTAATGATATTTTTAGTGATCGTTTGGCGTTGCCTTGGAACGATCTTAGATTAATGCTGGAGCATAAAAGTGCATTAGTTTTTGTTGTTTGTATATAATTATGTCTTTATAAGCAATGTCTAGTCCATGTGTAATGCTCACACGCTTCTTAAACTTCTTTATCTTAGTCTCTGGCGCGGCTTGTAAGGTCAATACGCTTTTGTCTCGTTTGTGTGTGGATTATGGCGCAGGAATAAAGTTTTCTTGATAAATTGCATAAATAATGATTATGGTACGTAATTTATTAAAGAACAAAAATAACCTTCCATACGAAAACAATATGATTATGTGGTTTTAGTTGTAGGTATAATTTTGTGAATCACATCAAAATATTATATATTTATGTGACCCTAAAATTAAAAGACCTTGGTGTAATAAGCTCTTTTTTTTTCTTCAGACTAGCTGTTAACGTACTGTGTTTTTAATTTAATAAGTCGGTACATGATGAGAGTGTGAAATCAAATATTTTAAAACAGGTTCTCAAATTGTTAGTTAACAGCTAACATTTTAGTTTAAAAAACTGTGTTGAAGCCATTAGCATCCACCTCAGAGAGATTGATTGCAATAGAAAAATAATTTCAGTTTCGGCTTTCATAAAAACGTAGGCTTGTGTACTTAAGCTTGAAGTGTGTAAATATCACTCATATCATCCACCTGTTGAATAAAACAGAGCTTTATTAAGTTCTAAGTCACCCAACGGTTCTAGCTCAAACGTGGGTTATTTTCGTGATGTGAGGTTCAAAAGCTACCTTTTGTTCATAACCTAGGTATTTCCCAGGGCATGCTAATGTGTCCTAGTTCCTGAACGAGCGGCGGACAGGGAGAGACATGTCGTGATTTCAGACAATTAAACATAACTGACATTTAGTCATTTATAATAACGATACGATGGCATTGTGATTGGAATATGAGTCATATTATGCATTTATAATAAAGCAATCCGACCTGACTTTGCTTAGATTTCCCGTCGCAAATATCTTTTCAATTGTAGGTGTTTATTTACTTTTATTTTATGTAACGAAATCTGCAATCTAAAATGATGTTAAGGCAGTTCAAAAGTGAAGAAATGTGTGTGATAATACACATAAAAGGCTTGGGGCGTGTCCCAGAGCGATTTTGCAAGATTTCGCAATGTTACGGAGGGGCGGCATCTCAAATGCATCAAAGTAACTGGATTGCGAATGTGATATTAGGTAGGTAAAAAGATTTTCGTACTGAAAACTAAGTATGTTTACCTATTTAGCATGGTGATCAATGCTCGTGCCTTCCTTGTATGGGAAGAGGCATTTGCCCTGCAGTAGGACAATAATAGGCTGGAATTATTTTTATTTTATGTTTACCTAAGTGGCTCAGGTTATGGCTTAAGATAGATAAACGTAAGCTTTGCTACACTATAGGTAAAATAGCACTTTAATGATACGTGTCCTAATAATTCTACAACACAGATAAAGTATTAATAACAGCTTCTTGCTTTGATGAATTCTGAACTCGAGCTCATAAATTGCATCATTATTGTTATGCGGTGTTGAATAATTTAATAAAATGTGTATCAGAATATTTAGGTCGAATTCCAGTATCCTATCGACTGCGAATCAATAACAATTACTAGGCAAAGATTTAGCCATTTAGCCAAATAGCCATGTGCTCATTATTCCCATGAGCCTAATCTTGGGTTCATTACATGTTACTTGGCTTTTGTGTAACGCCGTAATTTGTACTACTTTATTCAAATGTCAGACTGGCAGACACTATAATGGGTTCCCACTGACGTTTAGCCCTGCGTACGTTATGGTTTAGTTTCAGTTATCTAATTTATTAGTATTCATTGATGACGAGATCTGATTTCAAGATTAAGATGGATGAAATTATAATTTGTGGGAACAAATTGTCTGAAGAATGGAGAAATCTTTTTGTTCTGTATATATAGAGATAATTATGTAGGTAGTAGGTAGAGTACGTATCTCACGCCCTCGGGTGTGAGTCATATTAATTAAATAGACTGGAATAGAACACAGATTACGATTTTCTGATACCTACATTTAGCTTGATGTGTCAAAGCTAGTTTAAGGGACTAGTGTAATTTTCTTTAATAAGATACCTGAACGAACTTACTACTTAGTCCATATGAAGAAAGCTTGCGCAAACGCAAACCACTCTGTAACGTTACAGAGTTGTGGTATCAGTTTCTGAACTTGTTTGTTATTATCAAATTATTACATACAGTAATTTTACCTATGAATAGAGTGAGTTACACTTATGTAAGGGTACTGCAATTGTTTCGTGCTATATAAAACTTGTCAAATTATTTCCTTTGTTAGTAGAATTTGTATACCTACACAACTTTTCTGAAGTTCGTATGAATTAACTTTTTATTCAAACTTGACCTAGACCCGCATTCAGCTTACTGTGTACTTAAAAAGAAAACATTAAAAACCTATTATCGAATAAATTTCAATTAAAGCTAGAATTTGCATCCTGTATAAATAAAAACAAAATATATATGTATATTACACAGTCCGATTAGCGGCTGAGGTCTCTTAATTAAATTGTTATGCAATGATTTGAATTCATGTACCTACATGATAACTTAATCATATGTTCACTACCTACTTAAAATACTTCTTAATTTTAACTCGTCATATCCTGTCAATGATCGTTAATCGATGATCAATTACCGATTGCTGACTCGCTGCCTACGGAGTTCAAATCGTTTGGAAATATATCGAATACGGTGTTATGTAATGTGAGCTGATCGACGATAACAAGGATCTCTTGTATCTGGTGTCAGATCGGGCGTGCTTCAACTTGACGGTTGAGTAACTTAACTGTATCTATATGATCTGCTCGTGGCCTATATGGATGGTGCTTTGATCAAGACATCCAAGGTACAAAACAGTGTACGAGGTGAAGTTTTATACTGGTACCTTAATATAAGGCCACGTCTGTATTGGTTTGTTAGAGCCTTCAGAGGTCTACAGCACCCTTTTTTCACCAGTTGTATTTATCTTGCAGAAACCGGGAACAATAAAATTCGCTTTGCTAATGTAAGGTTTACTAATTGAACTGATATTTTGTAACCACTTCGTAAAGTTGTGGTCATAAAATACAATATTGTTTGTAAGCTCAAACAGTACTAGCGATCTTTAAATAGATTGGCTCGCAGTTCCGTTCACTTAGCTGCCACAGTGTTTCAATAAAACTTATGTTTGATATCGACTCCATACCTAAGTAAGTAACACAGAAGTAAAAAGTTAGAATTGTAAGCACGAAGTTATGAGATAATAACCCAACATATGTTGTTATTCGCATCTAACCAACACCTTGTTTTGCTGTTTTACAATGCAAAGTATTAGCACGAGATCAATGCAGCTGTTCTGTGAAAAAATGTCGTATTTAATATTAAAGGCTCATTTACACGAGGCGAGTTTCTTGCACCGAATATGTGATTATCGAAAGGAGACAAACATTGACTGGTTTCAACAGTATGCACGATACTAGCTCATCGAATGGTAAGTAGGATGGCTGGTAGCAGCTGGATGAGAGTTGCCGAAACTAGAGTTGAATGGCGTGCCTATAGGCTGGTGATGATGATGAATGGTAAGTATTACCTCGTCTTGCGACTTTTCGTTTTATCACAAGCAAGAAACAAAAACTCGCAAACGAAAGCCATCGGGTGATGTGAATCGCCCGACGGCTTTCGTTTGCGAGTTTTTGTGATTGTTTGAGTTTTTGTCGAAGTACTTCGACAATTCGAAATAAGGTTTTTATTAGAGATGCTTTGAGTACTCGTTTATTACTCGGACCTCGGCACACTCGGCCATTTTGGTAGTACTCGTTATCGGCCAAATAACTCGGTTTGACTGCCGAGGTACTCGAAAAAAAGTCATAAACTTATAACCTGACCCATTTACAATGAGTCATTGTCAGAAACATCATGGAAGAAACGAACATATTTAGGGCTGATTTTTCAATCGACAGATAACTTTTATTCGTGGAATTATATTGACATCTGACAGATTTTGTATGGAGCAACTGTCAAAAATTCAAGATTATCCTCGGATAAAATTTTCTGGCGTTGGAAAAATCAGTCTTTAATGAAATAATCACTCTCTCGTGGTAGTAAATTTTCGCTTAGATATTGTTCTAATTCTACATATAGCGATGGCACTTTTCGGATCTTCACGCTGTTGTTGTTGTTGTTGTAATTCCTCGTAGCAATGCCAAAAACTTGCATGGCATTCTTCTATAATATTTGAAGTGTTTTGCACATTCTCAATACCTGCGTCAACTAAACCGAGTTACTTGGCAGAGTACTCGATTCGGTAAACATAATACCGGGCAATACTCTATACTTGGTTACTCGGTAAAACTTGTAACTACTCGGCGCATCTCTATTTTTTATTTAAATAAACGCTTCCAATTTTCATAGACGGAGTGTTTTGGACCTGCATGGAACATTCTTTCCCCTTGACATAAAAAGCTCTGCTCATGTAAACGAGCCTTAACCAGGGCCTACCTACACACGTTATAGAACAAAGTGGAATATGAATGTTGTGCAAATGAAGAGTATGGCTTGTAAGAGGTCTGGAGTATGATTGATTATAATCTAGTTCACGATTCGGGCTGTTTACAAACAGTAGTAACTTACATTACATGTGTCAACATTCAACAATAGATTATCAAGATACATGTGCGTTGAGTACGTGCATGTGTACACTAGTGAGTGGTACCGTATTTGTTCATAATATCACGCGTGTAACCCCCGAAGTAGACCCACATTTCGCCAGTTATGTTTTAGTCCCATATGTAACAGGGGGCGAGCCTATTGAAAAAAACTAAAAAAAAAACCCAATAACACATTGTCTGACCTGAGAATCGAAACCAGGACCTCATACTCTGCAGTAGTTCTTACGACCACTAGACAAACAAGCCAGTTAATTGTCCATTAATCTTAAAGTAACTCGGTCTAGTGTAGAGCCTTTCTAAGACCATTGTTAACCCCCTGTTATTGCGTTACAGGGGTCAGATTGCAGTCGCCCCGATAACCTGTACAGTATATTGGACAATACTGAAACCTATTCAGTCGCATCTAGTTATACTGGAAGATCGTTTATCTTGGAAACTTTGAACAAGTTTCCTAAAATTATTCAATTTGACCGGTCGTTGTAGACAGAGAGGGAGCGCAGGGCACTCGCCGTCCGGTGCAACATGTTGGCCCGTAGATTTGCTCGGTGTACAGACCTAATCTAAATTACAAGGCTTACTGCCAGAGTCTGTAGTAGAGTAATCTATGGGTCAATGGCACCAAAAGATCACTGGATGCCTTGTGCTGCCGGTATAAAATTGGTGTCAGGATGTTGTTAAGACTTCGCGACGCGACCTACTCAACCAAAAGAACTCCACACTCGTAACACAACGCCCGCCGCGCACAAAGCGTGCTAAGTTAATATAGACGCCACGCGCGCGGCATACACACACACACACTACTCCACACTCGCTGTAAACACAGGAAAACCACACGAGCTAGGTACATTCACCCACAAGTCACTCGATACTCACTACCACGCCCCGCGCCCGGCAACGCTACCGGCCAGACCTGGTTACGCGGTAGGGGTTGGGGACAGCACCCACTGTAGAGGAGCGCCAACCAAAACCGGCGCCCTTGTTGCTAGATCGGCTCTTGCCGGGCCTTCCCTAGGGAAGAAAACAAAAACACACTACTGACTGCCGGGGGGAGGTAAACCCCCGGCTACTAGGTGTGCGATAACGTACTCCTAACGACGGAGGAGCCGCAACGCCGCAACGTCGGTGTAGGAGTAACCCAACGACGGGCCGTCAATTCTGGGGGTTGAGAGAAGCAAGATTCGTTCAAGGGGCCAAGAAGAGCCCCAACACCGACTCCTCCTGGATGACCACGACTTTAAGATTTCCTCGCTACTTTAGCGCGTCAAAGATGTTTGCGCATGCTCGTACCGACGGATTTCACGCAATTTTGCGCAAGAAAACAGCGACTGAGGAGAGTGAGAAACAGTCCCAATCGCATCCTGAGAACTGTAGCGGAGAGTTTCAGCTGTAAAAAGCAGTTTGTGCGCAGGGTGATTGGTACTAACACTAGATAATAAGTTGATTTAATATTGTGTTACTAACACTGCATGAATCCTTTGTTCCGAAATAAAAATCATTATTTATTAATTAATAAAACGATGTTCTTCAAATTCAATTAATCTGCCTCTGACGTATCAATGTAAAGTAGCATAAATTCTTGTGGGTTTACAAAGGTGCTTTATTATCTGTCAGTCATCTGAATACCGGCCGAATGCCAAATACTTTGATGACTCATAAGTCATAACGTAAGTAATCATGACTGGCTGATAGCGCTGGCGCAGCGTCGCATTATGAGCTGTTAATGTAGCATTACGAAGTTACATTAACATGTTAGTTAATTGAAAAGTTAATTTTCAGCCAATGCATTATTTCATTAATTTTTGGATTTATAATTTGCGAAGCTTTTTTCTTTAATAACTGCAAGTAAGGCGTTTCGTCAGAGGGGCAATTCTCGTAATTTTAAGAATGTTCACACTCTGATCTCTGTCTCAATCTGTCAAAAATACCTCTAATTTCCCTACATTTTTGATAAGTTTTTGGCATTGATTGTAACTAAGATGAGATAGCGACTAGATTTTGAACGTTTCTAATTATTGGAGTTGCTTTCTGATCAAGTTAGAAGGAAAGTCACGTTCAAACTCAAACTCAAACTCAAACTCAAACTCAAGCTAATATTTCAGGGATCAAAAGTATCTATGCTAAGTTGACGGATCAGTGATACAGAACCGTATAACTAATCATCATATTATGCTGTAATCCTAATCTTATTGTCACTTACGACACAGTGTTATTCATAGGTACGTAACCGACACAGCACAGTGAGTAATTGATTAGCTGAAACACAATGCACGGGTGAAGGTAAGTCAATCAAACAACAACCTGTCTGCACAAGTTTTATTTCTTAATTTACTGAACTGCGAAGAATGTTCGCTGACATTTGCTGAGGTTACGTTTAGGAAACTTATTACACTTTCGTCAATAGATATACAGGGTCAAATTAAATTAGCTAGCGAAACTCTGCAGCATGATAAAATAAAAATTAAAAGTATTTGTCGTTTTCTTTTGGGATGACCGCTAGTATTGTTAAGAATATCTGTTCTTTTTTATTTTTTCGTTGTATGTACCCCAAAATAACTGTTATTTTAAGCTGATGTTTCATGTGACCACACTAGTTTTGCGAACGACGACCCCACAAGAAAAAATCATCAAATTAATTAAATTTTTGTTTTATACCCCTTTATTCATAAACGTTGTTTAAAGTTATGTTGTGATTAACTACATATACAGTTTGACGTTTGAACGTCACTCAACTTTAATCGTCGTTTATAAATAAACCCCATCATGTTTAGACATCGATACTCATCACGTTTGCGGAGTTTCGCTAGCTAATTTAATTTGACCCTGAAGATAGAATATCTGTTCTACTTCTAAAGATTAATACAGGTGATAATAAACATTATCCATTGTGCACGAAGTATTCAAAGCTTGGTACTGACAATGAGATACAGGATTAAAGAAATCATTACCATTGTGTAATAGCTTTATCCGGTTGGAGGAGACAAGGTCCACCATGTTTATTGCATTTCATTTTCTTTATCTGTGCCACGTTAGTCTATGTGACATGGCCATATGAGTTATTATGACGTGAATTATATATGGGATAGGCTAGATGTTTAGTTTAGTAAGTAACAGTGGTGAAAGTGTGCAATCGATGCATTGCGTAGTGGTCCACGTACAGGTGGGCTGTTGTATATGAAACATGTATCTGCATACGGGTATTTAGTCTAGGGTATATGTCCTAATAGAATATTTAAATTGCTGTACATTTTCCTGACCAATACCAAGCTTGAAAATCACGAAGATTTGCTTGCTGCAATCCTTGAAAGTGGCAAGATTTGAAGTCCTGTGAATCTACTCTGAAAATCTTGCTATGTCTGCATTTAAGATGTTTACGATGTCTACGATGTTTAAGATGTTTGTTACTGGATACATAAAACATCTTCTTTTTCATACTTTTATCTCTCTAGTTAAAAAAGATAACTTTAGTAAGCTAATCATTCTGCGTTCGTCTGAAACTCAAACATTCTTCCCATCAACTTTCATGTGAATGTCATATTAAAAAAAAATATTTGTAACAGAGAGACAAAAATAGTTTTAAGGTACATAAAGTTCCAAATTACACAACAATTTTAGCTTCACAGATATCAGTGTCAAAGAAATTAATGACCTGACGGAAAGGACCTACGTTTATGAGCGCCGGTAGATTGGCGAGCTGATCTAGATTTAATTGGCTAGTTCTATGTTGCGTCACGCCGATAAAGTATAGGTATGTATGCAATTATTGGACAATAATATTTTACATGTGACTTGCTACGATCGTAAACCAGACATGTTTTTTTTTAAATAGCTGTTACGTTTCTTCGTTTTATGATTTCTTTAATTGATGTAAGCGGTTTTATATTATGTGTTGCATCAATTGTACAGGTTTCGACGTTCATTATCTTATCTTTATCGGCGTGATACATTTTATTTGCAGTAGTAATTAAAGGATAGACAGCTGTTATGTATTACGAAAGTAAAATTTGAAATTGTTGATTAAAATGTATAAATTCCACTTTGGTTTGCATTTTTGGAGCAAATTACTTTTGATATGATTTTTATTTTACCACAAAACGATTCTTGGGAAAGGTTTTATTACTTCGTTGAGTTTGTTGTATAAGGGAAATGCCCAACAGTGAGGTTAAAGCACCTATTGATGTTAACATTCTTTGTCATTGCATGATATGGAATATTAAAAGGATTTTTTTATTCTCACTTCGGGTCTAATAATTGCGCCTACCTAAATGGGTTCAAAACGAGGGTCACGTCCAAGTAGGTATAATCCGAATTGAAATCCCACGTATTTGGCGATTTGTAATTTCATCCACCTTCTTTTCTCATTGGGTGTCGCAAGTAGTGATTGTACAAGAGACGTACAATTCAATTTAGACCAATCCGGCCAGTAGTAATGAACGGTCCAATTAACACCCACAATGACACCTTAGAGACTTTCATAATTGGATTTATGTTTCCTTTGATTCATTAGGATTTATTTTGATTTATACTTCGATCTTTATGCAATTATAACTATATTTTAGCAATAAGGTATAGGTTAGTTCTTTACCCAATTCCGTACATATTTCGCAAAGTACTCGTACTAATAAGAATTTACATGTTCACTTCATGCATAGATTACGTTATGAGATATGTAAGCAGCATTCATGAACCCACCTTTATGCATATACTCCTGCAATATTTTAATGGGTTTTGTCGGCTGGTTTACACGTATTGCTTTAATTTTTGTATTGCTTTATTTGGTTAACTGGTATAATTGTAGGACTTTACTCTGGTTACATAACCAGAGTAAAGTTCTACAATTATACCAGTTAGCTACAATATCTATAATTATACTAGTGTAGATACACTAGTGAATTTTTGTTATCATAACAGTATAATCAGCCTAAAATGTTCCCACTGCTGGGACCATACTGGGACACAGGTGTGCTCTATGATAGAGGAAGTGGATCGTATCCACCACGCGGGCCCAGTTTGGGTTGGTAGACGTCACGTGTCTTCAAATTATTGGTTCTAGGACATGCCGGCTTTCTCACTGTTTTCCTTTCCTTCCTTGATTTTTGTTAATTAGTAGCTAACTTATAAAATTAATATCTATAAACTGCAACAATGGTTGTGTAAATTCCACAATAAAATGACTGCTACGGAATTATTCTAAGTGTGGCGGACAACCGGGGTATATTCAGTACCTTGCGGTCGTACCTGGGACAGTCTCCCACGTTTTGACGTATGTTTCCCTTCACTGAGTCGAGTGACTCTGCTGGTGGCACACGTCCCACGCACCCCTGAATGCGTAGCCGTTTTTATATGGGTATACCGGCTCGGAAGGCTTTGCAGAGATAGGCAATAAAACAACCAATTTTCTTACTTTTGTTGCTTGTAGATTTTGGCTTCTTTTGTAGGTGTTGCCTCTTCGACGGCTGAGCTGTGACTGACTTTTCGTCGCAAATTGCGCTCTATTTATACCCGGCTTACGTTACCTTATAGAGAGCCGTGTATTTTGAACCCTTTTTCATGCTACTTTTTTCTTAAGCCGAAATCTGTCAAGCCCCTTATTTTATTTATTTTTATAGAATTTCCTTACAATTTTTATTATATTATGTTCCTTATATAACCATCTACTTAATTAAACCTTACTATATAACTTAACTATGTATAATAAAAAGTTTCTAGAACAAAAACTGTCAAAAAAGTGAGTCGACAGATTTTCACTATACAAAATCCCTTGTAATTTCTAAACTAATGATCCGATTTTCATAATTCAAACGGAAATATTCGTTTTATATCTAGACCTATCCTTTAAAACAAAAATTATCAAAATCTAACCATAAACAAAAAAGTGAGTTTTCAAGTTACGTAAATATACTTGAACAAAATTACACTTGTAAGAATCCTTTCAAAAACAGTCTCATTTGTTTGGAATACAAAACTAACAACAAATCTGAGCTAAATACTAATTAGAAATATAAGAAAAAACATGAAATAAATCTCTTTAAAAGTTTCTAACTAGATTAAAATTTCTACTTTACTTTTTGTGCGTAGCGGTAACGTCACTACTTGCGCCCTGGTATTCAGATAGGGTCTTGTCGCCGACATTCTCCCCCTCGTGCGCAGCACCATCCTCCTGGCTCGGCGAGACTCCCGGCACCAACAGCACCACTCTCGAACTGGGTCTTCGGAGCACTCCACCTCGTGTCTCGATGTCGACGATTCTGGTCCGCCCGTCTGGTCCCGGATACACTTGCTGAATTCTGCCGCGTGGCCAGGTGCATCTTGGTAGGCTGTGGTCGACGATCAGGACGACGTCCCCGATGTGCAGATCTGTGACGCTGCTTCTTCCCGACGTCTTCCTTGGCAGTAGAGTGGGCAGGTACTCTCGCAGCCAGCGTTGCCAAAAGTGGTCGGCAAGTCGCTGCGTCGTCTTCCAGGTGTGCCTGCCCACGAGCTCGTCGTCTTTGAAGCTGCCGATTCTTGTCGCGCCACAGGATCGTCCGAGGAGGAAGTGATTTGGAGTGAGTGCTTCCTCCTCAGGGTTCTCGGAGAGGTGGGTGAGAGGCCGAGAGTTGACTATGTGTTCGGCCTTTAATAGGAGGGTATGTAGGACCTCCTCTCGTGGATACCTTTCGTTGAGTGTGGCGTTTAATGCGGTTTTTATGGATCGCACCAAACGCTCCCATGCGCCTCCCATGTTGGGTGCACCAGGAGGGATGAACGTCCACTGCACGCCGAGCTTCTCTGCTTCTGAGGTGAGGCCTTCTTTCTTCATGTTGTCTATTGCTTCTTTTAGTTCTTTACTTGCACCGACGAAATTGGTTCCGTTATCGGAATAGATGGTCTTTGGCATTCCTCTTCTCGCGGCGAATCGTCGCAACGCCATGATCATGCTGTCGGTGGAGAGGGAAGGGGTGAGCTCAATGTGCACAGCTCTTGTAGTTAAGCATGTGAATAGAGCACCCCATCTCTTTTCTTGACGTCTTGCTACGGTGATCATCATTGGGCCGAAGTAATCTATGCCGGTGCACGTAAAGGGAGGGTTACTGTGCATCAACCTCTCTTTGGGTAAGTTGCCAGTTGGTAGTTCTTGAGGTCTTGCCTTCTTCGTTTTGCACCACTGACATTGATGCTGAACTGACTTGATTGCTGACCTCAGTCCCAGTACCCAGAAGCGTTGCCTTACTTCATTCATCACTGTCGCGTGGTTTCCGTGGTTGAAACGGCAGTGGAATTCTTCGATGATAAGTTGTGTTATCTTTTCCTTGCTGTCGAGCACGATGGGACGCTTGTAGTCTCTGGTTACGCCCTGTATCGCGTCGATTCTTCCTTTTAAACGCAGGAGGCCTTCTTCTAACACCACGTCGAGCCTTTTCAACTTGCTGCTTCCTTCTAGCTGCTTTCCTTGTCTTAGACGTCTGATGTCTTCTCTGAAGCTCCTCTCTTGACTTCCTTTTAATAGCAGAGTCTCAGCTTGCTCTAGCAGGTCTGCGTTTAATGGTACGTAGTTTCTTTCTATTTTCTTTGAAGACTGTTGTCGTTTCTCGACTGTTTTCTTCTTTGTTCCTTTCGACCTTTTCCAGGTGGGATCTTCTTTGCTGACGTTGACCTTTTCTTTCGTTCTGCAGAGTTGTATGAACTGCAGTACTCTCGCTGTAGCTCGCCAAAGTCTCTTCCAAGACGAAAACCTCTCAGGATCTGGTGATGGATGAGTGGTGCTCGCTGTTGCTGCAACGTCTGTAGTCTTCTCTTCACCGGTGGTTTCCTTCTTGAATGTTCTTGCTTCAGGCCAGTAGATTTCTTCTTTTCTTAAGAATTCTGGGCCAGTGTACCATCGGTGCTTGTAATCGAAGTTGTCTGGTACGTCGCGTGTCGCGTCATCTGCTGGGTTCTGCGCTGTAGGCACCCATCTCCAATCTTGCGGCTTGGTGAGATCTTCTATTTCGGCTAGACGGTGAGCCACGAACGTTTTGAAAGTTCTCGGGTCCGTCTTGATCCAGGAGAGCACGATGCTGGAGTCCGTCCAGAATGTTTTCTTTACAATTTTCAGATCCATTTCTTCTTCTACTGCATGGGCTAGTCTGCTTCCAAGGACGGCTGCTTGTAGCTCCAGTCTTGGGATCGATACCGGCTTCAATGGCGTGACTCGTACTTTTGCTGCCACCAAGCTGACGTGGTATGTTCCGTTTGTATCTTCTGTTCTCCAGTAGACTGTGGTTGCATATGCTGTTTCACTTGCATCTGTGAATGTGTGCAGCTCCCCCTCGGTGCGATGTGGCGCCAGACATCTTGGGATTTGAAGATCCTGTAGTAGCTTCATCTTCTCCAGATATATTTTCCACGCTTCGTGTTCGCTTTCTTCGATTTCTTCGTCCCAACCGACGCCGCTTCGCCATATGTTCTGAAGCAGCTTCTTTCCTTGAACGAGGACCGGTGATGCTAATCCCAGTGGATCGAAAGTTGACATTACTGCGCTGGTGACTTCTCTCTTCGTAGGCACCTTGAATCCCTTGGCTATTTCTTCCGGAGTGTTCCGGAGGTTTGCTCGGAAACCGATTGAGTCCTTTTCTGTGAACCAGCGTAGTCCTAGTGTCTTTTCTTCTTTCTCACCAAGGTCCACTTCTGTCTTTTCGGTTGTTTCAGTCTTCACGTCTTGCAGCAGTTCGGGTTGGTTTGATGCCCATCCTCTGAGTTCGAAGCCCGCCTTCTTGTGTATGAAGTCCACCTGCGCTGTTACTCTTCTGAAGTCCTCTTCGGAATGGAAACTGTGTAAGTAGTCGTCCATGTAGTGGTTCAGCTCGACTGCCCTTGTAGCCTCTGGATATTGTTCCTTGTAGTCCGCTGCGTTTCGGTTCTTCACGTAGATAGCTGTGCTCGGAGATGATGTTGCGCCGAAGATAACTGATGTCATCCTATACTTCTTTGGCGATACGTCGCGATGATCTCCACGCCACAGAAACCTCAGGCTGTTTCTGTCTTCTGGCCTGATGCGAACTTGTAGAAACATTTCCTTAATGTCGGCAGCCACTGCTAAGGGTCCTTGTCGAAACCTCAGTAGTACACCGAAGAGTGATTGAAGTAGATCTGGTCCAGGCAGTAGAGCGTCGTTGAGACTTCTTCCTTTTGACTTGGCTGCAGCGTCGAACACGATCCTTATCTTCTTCTTCAATGGATGAACCACGGAGAAATGAGGGAGGTACCATAATTTCTTAGAATCCTCTTGTTCTTCAGGTGCTTCTTCTGCATATTTGTTGTCGATTAGATGCTGGATCTGCTTGCCGTATTCCGCCTTCAATTGAGGATCCTTGTCTATTTTCTTTTCGATGTTGATTAATCTGTTCCTGGCAGATGTGTAGCTTTCTGGCATCTGTTCTTCTTCATTCTTCCATAGAAGTCCAGCTTCGAATCGACCATCTTCAAGTCTTCTGCAGGTTTTTTCTAGGATGGTGAGTGCTCTTCCTTCTGAATCTGTAGTAGGTCTTCTAGGTTGCACACCAAGTGCTTCGATCGCGAAGTGATCCTTGATGGCTTGATGCATCTCTTCTTCTGGCGTGCTGACATGTAAACATGTGTTCAGGAAGTGTACTGGTTTACCTCCGATGTCTGACCCGTGGAGCACCCATCCAAGTCCTGTTTTAGAAGCAACTGGTTCTCCTGGTTTCCCTCTCTTCACTTCTTGAGTCACAATTAACTCCCAATTGTCTTGACCGATGAGCAGTTGTGGTGACTCCCCTTCGTAATATAGAGAGTCGGCGATCTTCTTCAAGTGTTGACAGTTTTCAATCTTTTTCTTGTCTAGGAACTGTGGTGCAAGCTTCAAATCGTTGATGGTGCGGACTCTCTTCAGCGTCTTCTTGGTTTCTTGATGAACTCCTTTCACTGTAAGGTCCAACATCTGAGAATCCTTCTTCCTTATCAACCTGCCTCCCACTGTTTCGATGGTCAGTTCCTCCTTTCTTCCTTGAGCGCCGACTTCTTGTGCCACCTTCTCGTCCAGAAGTGACACGGTTGATCCTTCATCCATGAGGGCCAATATCCTTTTTGATCCTTTTGACCCGAAGACTTCTACTGGAACTATTTTCAGGTATGCCCTTGCATTGTTGACTGCGTTCACTGATGCCGTGACGCTCTTCTCATCCTGTGGTGTCTCATTTTTCCTTCCCTCCGAGGTCCTTTCTTCTGACTCGACGTGCAGCATATGATGATGCCACCTCTTGCATTCCTTACATGGTGGTTTTCTGCAACTCTCCTTCCTGTGTTTCCCTTGAAGACATTTGAAGCAGACGCGACTCTTCTTTACTATCGCCCACCGATCTTGTACCGATGTCTTCTGGAACTTCTGACATTCGACGAGGTAATGTTCACCCTCACACATAGGGCAAGTTTTCTCTCGTTGTCTTGAATCCTTTTCTGTTGTCGAATGCGTTACTTGTCGATTGGTCTTCTTGAACCCGCTTTTCTCTTCTGAAGTTGCGAAAGCTCCACATTTGTCTGCTTCTGTGTTCAGGAACCTGGATACCAGCGTTAGGTTGGAGAAGTCGCCTTCTTCCGATGCTGCAGTGAAGTCGTACCATCGGAACTTGAGAACCGTCGGCATCTTCTCTGTTATTTGTTTCACCATCTCTGGTGAATGCAGGTACTGTGATTTCTTCAGTCCTTTTATGGCTGCTACGCTGTTGTTGATCTGGCTCGCGAAGACGCAGATGTCTCTTGGATTTTCCGAAATCTTCGGTAGCGCCTTGACCTTTTCTAGTTCTGCCAACACCAGCGCGTCAGGTCTTCCGTATCTTCTTTTGAGGGCTTGCATCACTTCTGACGGAGAAGCCTCGGAGTATAACAGGCTCTTGATGGCTTCTCTTGCATTGCCCTTCAGTGCTCTTCTTAATCGTGCCATATTCTGAACTTCGTTGAACATCGGTGCTGTATCTTCATAAACAACCTTGAAGGCCAACCATTCGCTGCTGTTGCCGTCGAAGTAAGGTAGCTCGTGGATGTAGCTTGGCTGTGCTGCCGGTCCTCCTCTTGTGGAAAAGGCTTCTTTTAAGGCAGTCGCCAATGCTTGAATCTCGACTGTAGCTCCTTTCGTTGAAGAGTTCTCTTCAGGCTTCGTCTTCTGTGGCTCTTCTGAGATGCGTTGACCTCGTTGCTCTGGTTGTTTCTTGTTGCCATCTTCTAGTACTGATGACTCAATCCAGTTCTGCACCTGTGCTGTTCTTTCTTCCTGGTCTTCATCATCCACGGAGTCCTCATCTTCATATTGTGTCATCTCCAGTCTGACACGGGCTAGTTTTGCCGCAGCCTGTGCTTGTTTCAGCTCCAGACGTGCTAACTCTTCTCTGGCTTCCAGCTCGCGTCTTCTGGCCGAGGAGCTCGTGGTCTTCGTAGACCTGGCACGACGACTGACCCCCATCGGTTTCAGGGTTGTGGCTGAACCACGAGCACCCTCTTCCGGGACATCTTCTGGGGTCTTCTGTGTCGTCTCCTTCTGTTTGGCATCTTCCTTCTTCTGTTCGCTCTTCTTGGATGATGCCGTGGTCACAGTTTCAACCGTGGTCTCCGTTGTCGTGGTCCCTTCCGTAGTCAATGTACCCGAAGAAGTGTTGGTGCCTGATGAAGTAGTGGTTTCTGATGATGCTGACGCTGACGCAGACGTGACCCCTTCTGACCTTGACGCTTCTACCGTCGCGTCCACATTAGTAGGACGGGACGGGGGGCGTGAGGGGGCATCCTTCTGTGACCTGGTTACTGGCATCTTGCAGTCCTCTTATCTTCTAGGCTCTTCTGACTTCTTCTTGCTTCTTCTTGCAGGGATCCGGCGCTCGAAGGACCAATTGTGGCGGACAACCGGGGTATATTCAGTACCTTGCGGTCGTACCTGGGACAGTCTCCCACGTTTTGACGTATGTTTCCCTTCACTGAGTCGAGTGACTCTGCTGGTGGCACACGTCCCACGCACCCCTGAATGCGTAGCCGTTTTTATATGGGTATACCGGCTCGGAAGGCTTTGCAGAGATAGGCAATAAAACAACCAATTTTCTTACTTTTGTTGCTTGTAGATTTTGGCTTCTTTTGTAGGTGTTGCCTCTTCGACGGCTGAGCTGTGACTGACTTTTCGTCGCAAATTGCGCTCTATTTATACCCGGCTTACGTTACCTTATAGAGAGCCGTGTATTTTGAACCCTTTTTCATGCTACTTTTTTCTTAAGCCGAAATCTGTCAAGCCCCTTATTTTATTTATTTTTATAGAATTTCCTTACAATTTTTATTATATTATGTTCCTTATATAACCATCTACTTAATTAAACCTTACTATATAACTTAACTATGTATAATAAAAAGTTTCTAGAACAAAAACTGTCAAAAAAGTGAGTCGACAGATTTTCACTATACAAAATCCCTTGTAATTTCTAAACTAATGATCCGATTTTCATAATTCAAACGGAAATATTCGTTTTATATCTAGACCTATCCTTTAAAACAAAAATTATCAAAATCTAACCATAAACAAAAAAGTGAGTTTTCAAGTTACGTAAATATACTTGAACAAAATTACACTTGTAAGAATCCTTTCAAAAACAGTCTCATTTGTTTGGAATACAAAACTAACAACAAATCTGAGCTAAATACTAATTAGAAATATAAGAAAAAACATGAAATAAATCTCTTTAAAAGTTTCTAACTAGATTAAAATTTCTACTTTACTTTTTGTGCGTAGCGGTAACGTCACTACTTGCGCCCTGGTATTCAGATAGGGTCTTGTCGCCGACACTAAGATAAGAGTATCCTTCTGTGCTTCCTATTACCAGAGTAGCAATACACAGCAATCATGAATCCATTTGCGAATCGTGAAGGGAAAACTAATATCTCACGACTTCATTAAAGGATATAGTGGTCTAAGCGTAGGTTCAATTCAATTGAAAAGTTTTTATTTCTGATTCATAACAGCAAGGTCAAACAACGTTTTCTAATTGTTATTGACGATGGGTCAATGCTGGTAGAGCCTACAATATAATGGACAGTAAAAGGGCCATTAACAGTAAGTTTTTCAACTGGATTAAGTATTCAATGGAATACAGAGCCCTCTAGCGGAAATATTGCGACCAAAAACAACTGAGCATTGAGGCTGCGTAGCTACTTACAAACATTGTAACTGGTGAAGTGAACGTAACAAAGTTGCAGAAAGGTTTATTAATGTTATGGATTTACGCTAGATGTAGCAGCTGTTCCTTCATTTTATTTAGCGCCTATTTAAATCTGGACGGCTTATCGAGCAGTTAGAAAGTACTTCCAAGGGGACTCCAGCACTGCTTAAGTACTGCAAAAAGCAGTGATGGGTGATATAGAAATAATAATAGTTCATTGTATATATTTAAAACTGGAAACATAGGTACTCTTTAGTTAGGTACCTACGTACTTGGACGACGTGATGGTTTCGGGAATGCCTCACTTTACAAGTAATAGTTTTATAAACAGGATTATTTATTGGGATACCTAAGGTAGACATAGTGTGTCATCAACTAAAACCACATCTAGTTCTAACACTATAATTTAATAAAAATAAACTAGGAAACAGTTAACTAACTAATAAGTACCTGCCTACCAACTTACAATACAAACCTGAATAATATTACTGCAATCTTATTTCCGGTCCTGTGCAACCTTCACCATAAAAATACGATCTCACTAATGGAGTAGAGCTAATCTTCAAGTGAAAACAAATCAGAGGCCGTAATAAAGCCATTACAAACAAAAATTTAATCAATTGTACAAATTGGTCTCTTGTATTCGTGTATTTGGGCGATTCGTGATTAATTCCGAAGCACTTGATAAAAAAATGAATTCGACGGGTCAGCAGTATTTTGATAATATTTTTAAGTGTATTCACCGATAACGCCGTCGAAGTGGCGAAGTTTTGGGCCAATACAATTTGAATAACTGTCGTGTCAGTGACACGAAGAAGAAGAAGCGCATTCAAATAAAAGTATCGATCTTCATGATCATCAAATTATCCACTCAGCTCCGCTGCCATTCAACCATGATTCCTCCAATAACAAAACAACCGACAAAAAATCAAAACAAGAATATCAAATCACAATCAAACGCGAATAGTAATGTTTTACTACATATCTCATTTACGTTTGCATACAGTGCTATCAAGTATTTTAATTGACAAGGACCTTTGTCGATGCATACATCCGGCGACAAGCACATTGTTCTATTTATCAGATCAGATGACCCTATAAAATGCAGTTCGAAGAGACGAGACCCTTCAATCCACTGGCTTGCCTTATTTACGTCTTTGATAGCAGCTCTGCAATATGGATTTTGTTTATTTTAAGGCACGTTTTTATGAGACTTTAATTTCTTGTACTTGCTCGTTGTATTCTGAATTATTCTGATGTTTATTACGTGTCGCTGTTTACGGCCATATCAAATATTGCGATCTACCTAAAGTTGCCACGAATATTTCTGTAGACCTTGCTATTTCTAGTTTAACGTGTTAAATTAGTTTCTCAAAATCAGACAATCCAAACGTTGATCGATTTGAAATTTTTGTTTCGTTTCAGATGGTTTGGCTGTTGAACAGTTGGTTGTTCGCGAGTGGCTCGCCTGTCGCCATGTTGCAGCACGCTACATCCTCGCAGAGCATTGTGTTTCATCAGCTGCAGGCGGCACCGGTTGCTCCAATTACTAGTAATTGTTTATCTTCATTTGGTTTTTTTTTTCTCTTTATTTATTCTGGGGATTTTTATCTAAACAGATATGTCAATACTAAGATATTTCTAAAGATCGGGTGCGTTTAGTTGAATTTAACCTTATGAATTTTACTTTTATTCTAGCTCCAACTCCCGTGGTTCCAAGTAGTAGTGCAAGTCATGTAAGTTGGCATTTAATTTATTTTATAAAAACCTGATATGAAAGAAAGAGTGTAGGTATTCAATGTTTGGTTAAATATTGGTATTAGGTTATGGATATAATCTTTAACGTGCATATACGTAAATACCGACATATCTATGGAGAGAAAGTTGATAAGTTATCTTTTATCGTTCGTTTGTTTGTTATGGTACAGGCTAAGTACGAGTATAAGTACGAAGTATCAGACCACCAGACTGGAGACAGGAAGAGTCACTGGGAGAGCCGTGACGGCGACAATGTGCGAGGTGTCTACACGTTGTATGAGCCTGATGGCGCTCTGCGGACCGTGGAGTACACCGCAGATGCCTTACATGGGTCAGTGGAAATTAAAGTCTTCCGTTTGTAAAGTCATTCATGTGGTACACGGCAATAGTGCAAACGAAGTGGAACTATGTGACAAAAGGCTCTAAGCTTTCATATATATGCGATAAATTTTCGAATACAATATTAGATAGATGGGTTTCGAAATATAGGTAATAGTGTTCGCATGACTTATGAAGTAGTCTTAAAAGTGTAGTGGCCGGTGCCATAGCCAAGGTTTTATCTTATAGAACACACACTTTTCTCAAATAAGAACCGAAATTGTGCAATAAATATGTGACAATAAACTGGACTCATAAATTATTCTCGTTACCTGTCACAATAACAAATTACATTATAAACTAACTATGTACATGGCGAACTAATATTTAAGTATCAGTAATAAATTCTGTTTTTTGACAAAAACTATTACAAATCGGGGTTATTGTTTGCTTTCAAAAACTTGAACCTCTATTAAGTATCCGTTCACTTTATTTAAATTGGTAGGCAGAACTTAAATTAACAATATAATATTAAGACAAATCGCCTATATTTTGCTCAACGGGTACGGATAATTTTTGGGGTTTGTAAACTGCTTTTAAGATATAATTATTTAACAAGAGTGGAAGTACTTCTAGAAGATTATTTCTACTAATATTGGAATAAATGATTTAGCGAGTTTCACTATTATTTTCCAGATTCAATGCAGTAGTGAGGAGGAAGGAGCCAAACAATCACTCTCACCTCAGTGCGGGATACAAACATGACGATCCAGCCACCAGTGGACACGACACTTACGAAGACCCAGGTCTAGGATACACTTCCGAGAGAGGCATCCCGGGGCAAGGCAGTGCAGCTAGACGTCCAGCGAAGGCTAGCTCTTACAACCCGGGAGTCGGCTTTAGTGTAGTACATGGGCATAATCCGGAAAAATCCTATTAAATGCAGAATCTAACTAGTAACAGCAAGATCACACATGGATGCATCGTTTTTTCAATAGAAACGTATTTTTTTCTGTTTAGTTGCCTTTTCAACTCTTACCGCGACCACGCTCGCAAATCGTATAAAATGTCACAAATTAAAATAAAATCACGATTCGTCATGCTGAATGTCTGACCGTATGTTAGATGGATATAGTGTAAATATTCATCTGTAATAGATATAAGTTATATATTAATTAAAGACAATATTTTTGTTATTTAAGTAAGTTTTATTCGTCAGCGCTGACGTACTTTGCGAGAAAGTTAATGATAAATGAGTACATTTAGTCGAGATCGAAGAGTTCGTATGAATAAGATAGTCCAGTTTAATGGTGTCGACCATGATCATGATGATGCTCATGATGGTGGTGGGGGATGATGTGGTGGTGAGCCGTCTTGTGGTGAACATCAGCTCTGAAACTGTAACAAAGAAAAGAGAAATAAGGAAATGTGTTGGTACAAGAATCTTTTGCCGCCTGAATGACAGTGGGGTGTTGTTGATAAACATTTTTTAAATTGTCACAGAATTGATATTGACAAAACAAGATGGCGGCGTTAGTTCCGATTTTGGCCACGCGCCAAAATAACTTTGTAGTGTTGTACTTATGATTAATTAATTAGCCCACAGATTATGTCAGTTTTCAGGACAGTTTGTTTTGTTCAACTGTTCTCGATTGAAAGAGATTTAAATTCTTTCGTTTAGTGTTTAAATGTGTTGGATCTTAGTTTAGTACCCTGATTCTTATTAATTTTGATGGTCATCTAGAGATGACCACAATAATTAATTTAGCATGAAAAAGTTTTAGACTCTCTTGTCTACCTTTGAAAGTTTTCAACCTGGCCTTTCTGGCGCGAACAGTAGTATACAGAAGGAGGATACGTACCCGTGGTGGTCATCAGCGGTGTAGTGAACAGTGCGCACGTTGCCGTCGGGTTCGACGAGCGAGTATGAGCCGCTCACGTGGTCGCCGTCGCGGTGCTCTTGCTGCGACTTGTGGTCGCCAGTGTGTTCGTCCTTCACGGAGTACTCGAACTTGTAAGATGGGTGGTGGTGTTCCTGGATTAAGAGAAATTTGAAAATTTTATTATGGGTTATGGCCTACTCCCTCTCACAGAGAGGAGGCCTGTGTCCCAGCAGTGGGAACATTATAGGCTGATATGTTGAAAATTTTTGATGGAGTCGTAGTTATGTGACAACCATGATAAAATTTCTTTGGAGAATTTTTTTTTTTCAAACTCCGACATTACCATGTCAAAGTATAAAGGAGTAGGTAAACGTATACCTAACGTAAGCACATTAATTTCATCCATATTAATTAAGTTAATAAATACTAAACTATAAGGTACATATTACGAGAAAGTATTTGATTTATAGATAGAACCTTCACAATATTCGAAAGGGAATAATTATTATATTTCAGTAGCGCACAGTAAACAACACGCAAAGCCTGATTTAAAAATAATAAAAAATCAAGAGAGATAATGGTACTGGCTCCTTGATCAAAAACAACATCATTTAATAACTTTAGTTAGTTGAGCCACGCAAAGAAGAAGAACAATACTTACATGATCCCATTGGTGGTGTTCATCATGATGTCCGTCGTTATGCTCGTGGTGTCCACCGTGATGCTTGTGGCTATCATGATGTCCGTGGTGTCCGTCGTCGTGACGTCTGTGGTCATCATGGTGGTCGTGGTGGTGGTGGTGGATCGGGTGGTGGATCTTCTGTTCGTGGTGGATGTCGTGACCATGCTTGTGGTGGTCAACACGGGACTGGTGCGACACCGCTGAATGGGTGTGCGCAGTCACAGCCAGCAGACACAGGGCAGCCACCTGACAGAGCGAAAAACTCAAAAATTGTTCACTGATATTGGGTTGAGAATCTACAGTTTTTGCACGTCAAAAGCTAAAGAAGATAATCCTAACGCCCCACTTTTCACCACTTCCTAGTGTTGTACCTGGGAAGATAAACTCCCCAGCACCACTTCAATCACGTCGGCAACTGATATGGTTCATATTACACGAATATTCAAGTATGTAAATGCAACTACTCATGTATATAAAGCCATCCTTCCGGGAATGTTACTTTTAAATGCCGTATTCCGACATAGGAACATAATTGTTATCACTTCAACACTTGGCCAATTTATACGAACACTGTAAGTAGTTAGCAGAAAAATAGACGGAAACATTTTTTTCATTGAATTAAGACATTACCGCAATTTTTACAAATTAATGAATAAATAAAAACTTTTTTCTAAAATCAAATAAACAAATATGTACTCACTTGTAAAAACATTTTGTAAGATATAATATTTGTTTGTTAGCTGGAATTCAACTATGAAAAAATCGCGGATTGTTCACCTTATATTCCTATCTGTGTGTCGATTCGGGGGTGCAATACAATTATAACGACATTAGGTTAGATCCTCACCAATTAGTTGAAACATAATAGAGTTAATACGTGAAACCTAAGTTTCTTTTGCAGGTATCAAGGGCGTCACGATCCATTACACAGATTAATTGGAAATCCGTCAATATTGCTCACGCCAGTGATTATTCAATTTCAATAAATACACTTAATGAACATGCGATCACATATCCAATTTGTTTAGGAAGGACGTCACAAATACTAATTAATGAGACTGTTTTCCTAATCAATGCTTATAAAATAGCTGATTCTGCAGCACAGTTTGTTTTGATTTTGCGGAGGTGTGTTGTAGACTAGTTTACTCAGAAAAATCACATTGTTGCGAAAAAATATATCTTGATTTCTTTTTTGACATGATTTAAGTTTGGTTTTGTTCTTGATTTAGGATATTTTTTAAGTAACTCTATTGATTTGATTGATTAATTGCCTCGAAGTCAGAAAAGTAGGTAGATCTCCAAACAACCATTCACGACGGGTGTGGCTTCATCATTGTTTTTTTGTTGTTTCCAAAGTCGTTTCGTTTTTGTTTCGTATGCAGTTTGCATTTAATTAATCCGTCAAGGGATTAGCTGATGTGCTGTTGCTGTTGATTATTCCACTTTTTGCTGATCACTGTTATTGTTTTTTTTCTTCAAGTTTCGTGCGATTTCGATTAAATACTGTCAGAGTTTCGTGCGATTTAAAAGAGGTCATCTTTCTGTGACTATACATATACGTGTCGTTATAGGAAGTGTACTAATTTGCTTTAGCATAGGAATATTACGGTATACTGCATGCAGAAGGCGGAGGACAGGGTGTTATGGTGTCAGAGGCCTATGTCTAGCACTAATAGGAACAAAATATATGTCGATGTCAGCACCGTGTCTGTCAATTTGTTGCTGTAGCAGCAGAATTTGGAAAACAATCTCATGGGACAAATGTAGCATAGGTACAGCCTCTTTTATCTGTTCTGTGGGTACAGCAGTACTTTCACGGATATCACTCTCAGAATCAATAAGGTTCCTGGTGGGTTGTTGCTTGGCTTGCTGTTAGAGGTAAAATAACGGTGATAAGACTGTTCTTGGAAAATGATTCGATGTTTTTAATTAAATTAAACGGCAAGGCATCTTACCATTCCTTTTTTCCTAATAGTGGCAGGACTAAAACAATCAGTACACTACACTACATTTAATTTAAACTTCACTGCACATGTAAGAATCTGTTTTACAGCGAATCTTGATGAATTCGAAACCATGTTGCATGGAGATTTTATTACATAAAACTTTGAAACAACAATAATTTTATTTGCCTGTTTATTGAGCTATATAAAACCACACTCATTTTGATTTCTTTATTTTCAGTTTAGAATAAAAAACAAACAATTTTGTGGGTTTATTTATTCAAGTTGCATTTATTTCGTTAATAATGTTTTGATTACTTTTGATTTACTAATCCTACGATGGACTCAGTAGGTTCTTAACTATTTAACGTTAGATGGTATTTTACATTTAATTTAGATGATATAAGTGCACGAGTGCTTATCATAGTTGCTTAGCTAGTAGGTACTGAGCCAAATGGGAAAACGATAGAATTATTAATCAGATTCACAGATTTTTCCTAAAACGTGGTTTATCGCCAGAATCTTTCAGTAATTATATTGCTTAGCAAATTTGTTGTTAAATTGGGATAACGTTAGGAGAACCAATATCCCAATTTAACAACTTACCATCTACTCATTGTAAAAACTGACTTAAATCTTCAGTAATTACCGGCCACTTTTAAAATAGGTTATAAGGGGTGATAGTCACATGTTTGGGTCGGCACATTAGATTCGGCATTATTTGTTGAACAAAAAAACCGACCCGAAGCAATTACTGCACATATTCGTTTTTCATAGGGCTCGTTCGAATCATATTCGACTTAACTCTACGCAATTCGAGCTAAGCCGAGCGGCTATTCCCGAACATATATCTACATAATATTCGATTCTGCCGCCCGGCTGTGCCGAATCGTACCGAGCCGAAGAAGTATGTAGCACCCCTCTGTCAGCAAACATACTTATATCTATGTACACTCTTCTTTTAAAATAAGCATGTGGATTACTTTGAGAGAGTCAAGATATGTTCAAATCGATACACTGCGGATAAGTAGGTCATCCTCATCATTTGCCTAGCATTTTTCCAACTATGTTGGGGTCGGCTTCCAGTCTAACCGGATGCAGCTGAATACAGACTATTTTACATGGAGCGACTGCCTATCTAACCTCCACAACGCAGTTACTGGGTTGTGGTTCTGCATATAAGTAGGTATAACATAAAATATACATTTCTATTTTTGACTGCTGTAATTACATTGACAATCATTTTATCAAATTGAGTAATAGAAACTTAGCGTACACACTAATGTTTCCGTTTTTGAACATTACTGTGATTTTAATATTGTTGGTTTAGCTAACCAACTATGTTTAATGTTGGGGTGTAAATAAATTACACGTTTTCTGTATTATACAATGTTTTAATTTACTGATAATAGGTAATTTTTTTTACTAGGTATTCTTTGTTGTTGCAGGTAAATAGGTATTTTAACAAAATGAACATGAAGTAGAAAATATAGGAATAAAAGCAGTCTAAAAAACTCTTAAACTAAGATTACAGAGTACCTTCATATACAGTTTTAATTGTTGTCTCATGATCTGTGCTGAGTAAAACATCGAACAGATGCAAGAAAAGATTTATTAGCAGGATTCATTGGTTATAATTTAGGCAGTATAGAGAAAATAACCATTTAGTAATTGGTTAGAAAAAATAACATCGCCAAATATGTGAAACTAAAAAGTTTTATTTTATATTTATCAGGCAGTACGTTTAAAAAAG
This sequence comes from Apamea monoglypha, assembly GCA_911387795.2. NCBI lineage: Eukaryota > Metazoa > Arthropoda > Insecta > Lepidoptera > Noctuidae > Apamea > Apamea monoglypha. The sequence continues at coordinate 13,399,170 of OU426918.1, forward strand.
AGAAAAGTTATTTCGCTGCTACTGCTTTAGTGATTACGATTCGCCCTCCACGGGTTCTGTTGTTGTTGTTGGTGCACCTGCTGCCCGCGGCCATATTGGCTGAGGTCAATGTTCAGGTAGCCGCGCCTCGCGTCGTTGTCATCTCCGCGTCCACGTCCGCTGTTCTTCGCGCGTTCCGACAAGCGACTTAGGCGGAGGTGTTCGAGCAAGCTGTCGAAGTCAGGGAACTCCTTCTTTTCATTGGTCCTGACGTTCTTTGGTAGGATCAGGATCTGACCGCCGGGGCCGCGAGTGTAGTCCCTGCCGCCTGTTTTTAGGTATCTGTAGTCAAGTATCCAGGTGGGCTGGTAGTAGTCTGGGCTGTATACGTCAGCGATGATCCTGAAATCAAATGGGTAGACTGGTAAAGTTTACCTAGATAGACAGTTAATCTGTATTGTGGACAATCTAATTACATCACTACTTATGTTGTGGTTTGAAAATTAGCTTGCCAGCTAAGCTAGCCAATCATAAAGCTTAATGATATTCATTTCTGTTAATGAGTATTAACATGCACTTATAGTTTCTGTCACTACACCGACATGCATACACAAAATAGAAGAAACTTACTTATTTTGACGTTCGATATCCGGGTTACCCTGGAAAATAAAAACATGATTTATTATCATTCATTTTCCAAATTCAAGTAAATTTAATCGATTATAATTTTTGTTCCAACTTACATGACTGGGAAGTGGGTCCGGTGACCGCAAGATGAGAGGGCCAGGGTTGTCCTCATCCTTGAAGTCAAGTCTGACCGGGCCCTGGCGGCCATCGCGGCCATCACGACCGTCGCGGCCATCGCGGTGGTCATTACGTCGGCTATCACGATAATCGTTAATATGCAGGCGCGAGCGATCGTCGCGGCTTCGAATCAGTTCCAAGCCGTCCTCGAAGCGGTACCGACGTTCATCATCGAGTACGCGGATTGGCAGCGCGGATTCTGCAGGTTTCAGCTCTGCCTGCACCTCCTTTTCGGCATCAGCCGCTATTGCCACTGAGGCTGTCGCTAGTAGTAGTAGCTGAAAGTAATAAAGGTGAAAGTTGCTTAAATTATGTTATAAAAAAATATCTTGCTTAATTTCTAGACATACTACTCGCTGCGCTACTCGAAGCTACCAAGACACGCATCTCAAACACAATGACGAATACGCGTCACGTAATCACAGAGGGGATGGGCCCTAAAGAAAACATTTCAAAGAGATGTGATGTCAGGGGTCAACAACCTAGCCAAAGATCACGAGCCTACCTGAATGCTGAATTAAATTAGCAACTTAAAGGTAAAAGCAAACTCACGTAAAACATGTTGTACAGTGATCCACTAACGAGACGTTCATAAAACTGGCCGCACGCATAAATACTGATAGATAATCAATATGATTGGTACTTATGTAAGGACAGTCTACCGGATTCAAAGCCAATTGTTCTGTATCCTTACAGTTTTAAACGGTATTTTAATTATTTTAGGGTTAAATGGTATTTGGGGAGCATAAATTATCCTCCGTTTCAGTATTTAGCTAAACTTCCAGTACCTAAGCAATTTCAAAATTGGTTTTGTAAAATAACAGAAATATACAGAAACACAAATATTTTGATAGTTTTAAGAAAGCGCTTTGAAGGAACACTGTAGAAGAAAAAGTGCAGGAGCGATTTGCTATCGCAAAAAACTGAACCTCTATTACCATATAAATATAAAATTAGAATTTGCCGCACAAGTTCTGAACGAATGGACGCATATACGATTTGTAGGCTGATACAGGAACCCATCATATGCGTGAACGATTTACTCTTCACCGTTTCTTCATTATCTATGTTTCCTACTAAAATACAGTGATTACGAACGTGGCTCCATGTGATTGGCTAAAGTTGATTGAACTAATTAATAGTTCAATAAAATTTTTAAAGTACCTGAAAGTATATATTTCTAGAGATCTTATCAAGAGGTACTATGGCGAATTTCTTGCTTTCATTTTCGAAGCATTCAGGGGCTCGTGGCTAAGTAATAACGGCCGCACGGGCTGATCAATCAGGTTAAGGTACACTTGTCGGGGTCGGTCTTTGGATGGGTGGCCAGCTTTACATACCGAGACCCCTCCGCGCCTCGGATGGTCCCAGCTGTTATTCGTGGATCTTTGACAGTCGTTACGGGTCGTCAGAAGCTCGTAAGTCTGTCAACCAGTCTTACCATGGGGTATAGTGGTACCCAGTAACGGGGTTTTAGAGATCAGATAGGCAGTCGCTCCACGTAAAATACTGTTAGACTAGAAGCCGACCCCAAAATAGCTGGAAAGGCTAGGCAGATGATAATGTTCGAAGCAATCACGTTGTAAGCATGCTTATAGGTAAAGTTGGATTGGTAATTGCTATTGTTTGCTTCTTTAGCATCCTGTGTGCTAAAGAAACAAACTGTGACTGGACGTGTTTTCGTTAAAAGCGACCAGGGGATGATGTCTATCCAGGACCCAAGGTGGCAACAAATATTTATTTTTTTACAGAATACTTACGCTTTGGTACGGGCAACTAATTTAAAACTTTCTAGATAGCTGACAGATTTCCTGACAGTTTAAAAAACTGTCAATGTTTTAATTAAAGTAAGTAATGTACTGGTCACCCTAAGGTTGAATGTCAGTTGTACGTCATAAAACACCGCGGTATATTTGCCTATGTGTCAGTTAGGTGTAGTTTCAACCTTATTGAAGTTCCAATTTAGTGAGTCAATGTCAAAATTGATAAAGCTATTGCGAGGTCGACTAAACTTATACATAGCGGCATGTAACTGACGTCTTCGGTAGAAATAAGTAAAATTTTTATGAAAAACAATAATATCACATTCTATTATTGTTTTTAGGGTAACGTACCCAAAGGGTGCCAACGGAATCCTATTACTAAGCCTCCGCTGTCCGTTCATCCGTCCATCTGACTGTCAGCGGGCTGTTTCTCATGACCCGTAATAGGTAGATAATTGATATATTCACACAGTATGTATTTCTATTGCCGCTATAACAACAAATAATAAATATAAAATAATGTAAAAAATTAAAGGTGGTCGGTCTCCCCTTTAATTTTTTTACTTTATTTTATTTTTATTATTCTATACAAGAAACGTGTTCTTTTGTTCCATTATTTTCCATATTGGTGGCCGCCGCCTCTGTACTCGGGGTTACGTCAAGTTGACAGTTGTCAAAATCGTTGTAAAATGAACTCTGCAAGTTTGGCAATTTATGTAGTATTCTTATTAATGGTTTTGCTGCCATTATTAGGAATGCGTCCCAGCATCACTAATGACTCGTGTTCACGGCAGCAACAACAGAATTATCAGTGGGTGGTCGTCGCAAATCAGTGAGATTCCCCGATGTTGTGGATGCAGCTCCATTCTCCTCCTCCATTTTAATTGTATATCTGTGTCTGAAACCTACTAACACTAGAAGTTAAGTAAAATTATTACTAGCCCTATGGACTCCTGTTTGATATAAAAGTTTCCTATTCTACTCTAATTCTGCCAAAATAGTAGATCGAGGCTTGGATGCAAAATGCAGTCACGTCCTAAAATGAGAGATGTTGTAATTGCATAACTTTATAACTCAACTCAGACTGACAGTTATTGACCTAACTTTTGATTATCACCCTTTTAATTCTGTCACCTGATATCTCAGCGAATATTGATCATCTATTTCGGTCAATTTTCTCGCTTACTACTACGTCAACTGCCATGAGCAAGCATCCTCCCGCTACGTAGCGTGCTACGCAGCGTACTACGCTCTTGCTACGCAGTGTACAATTACTACGAAGCGTACTGGTCATTGCTACGCAGCGTACTACGCAATTTATACGTAGCAGCGGAAAACACGATTAGAAAATGGTAATAATATTAGGTATGGTGGATTACTTTTACCTGAATTTTAGTATCTAAATAATCAGGCAAAAGGAAATGTATAGACTTTATATACGGTATGCATGCTGTACATGTAAAATAGGTACTGGTATTCAGCTGCATCCGGTTAGACTGGAAGCCGACCCCAACATAGTTGGGAAAAGGCTAGGCAGATGATGATGATGCATGCAGTGCTGTACATGCCGTAAATATTTCATTGACCTATTGTGTATACACACATCTGACTTGATTGATTTAGAAGCGATTCTTGTTAATTGCATGAATAAACACAAGGCTGGTGTAGTATTTTTAGGGCATGAAATAACACAATAATTAGCGCTTAATACCTTTATATAAGGTTAGCATTTGCATGATTATAATATTTATCGTTAGTGTAAAATTATGAACATAGTTTATCACAACTATTTAACAGAATACCATGTTTACATTGCCGCCGTTCAGTCTTTCATTTAACAAGGAGTAGATTATATTACTTAGTTTAATTACGTGTAGCGATACTAGGTTGTTTGTTATGTCTGTAGAAACGAGGGTTGATGCGAGAGGCGTGGCCGAAGTAAGGTGTGAGCTGCACTGGGTATCCACGTCGCTCATCAAATTTGCGACGTTCCTCCCAAAGCAGACTTTCTTCACGATCGCGGTCCTCTTCTTTATGATCACGATCTTCATCACGGTCGCGACCTCTGCGGCCTTCATCACGGTCGCGTTTGTCATCACGTTTGTCATCGCGCTTGTCGTCGCGTTTATCATCGCGTTTATCATCGCGATCACGTCCATGACCTCTGCGTCCGTCACGGTCGCGTCTGTCGTCACGGTGTCTGTCTTCTTTGCGGTCCCATTTAGGACCATAGCCCCATCTGACTACTCCACCTTCGCGACCTCGGCTTTCTTCTCCACCGTGTTCATCATCCTCATGTTCTCCTTCTTCAACACCTTCGTCTTTGTCTTCTTTCTTTTCATCTTCGTCGTCTTTTTTGTCGTCTTCATCTTTCTTGTCATCTTCATCTTTCTTATCATCTTTATCTTTTTTTTCATCTCTATCTTTCTTATCGTGGCGGTCTTTTTTATCTTTTTTGTCATCATCATCATCTTCTTTATCGTCCTTGTGGTCTTCGTCTTTGTGGCCATGATGTTCAATTATGTGATGGTGATGGTCCGAGTAATGGACGGTAGCGAGGAAACTAAAAAAAAAATTGGAATAAAAAAATACAAGCATAATTATTATGGCACAAATTCAGTGGTTCCCACATTGATAGAACTGAGATAAAGCTGCATTTTTTAAAATAATATTGATACTCGATAAATCTTTTATTAGGAGCTAAGTACTACTGACCCGCTATGTTTGTCCGCGTGATACGTGACGGTGCGCTTGCGACCGTCGGGTTCTATCAGCCAGTACTCGCCCTTCACTTCATCTCCCTTTCTTGACTCATGCTGACCTTTCTTGTCATGCGTATGGGGATCGTCCACACTGTATGAGAACTCGTATGATGGATACGTCCACGCCTAGAACAATACAAATTTATTTAGACCGATTTCCACCGTGACCCAAAGTAAGTAAATTCAGTGTACCGAGATGAGTATCCACTTAACCAAGTAAACTAGGTATAGTTGATTCTTTTCAATATCCACTGACGGTACAGGCGCTAGTTACGAGTAAAAACTCAGAACCGAAAGTATTACATGACTCACGTATTCCTCATGATGCTCAGGCTTCTTGGAACCGATATGTGACAATTCACCATGATGCCCGTGGTGTTCCTTGTGACGTATTCTAATACGTTGTTCCGAAACCGCGTGATGTCCATCGCCAAGCACACACAGTGCTAAGCTTAGAAGGATTAGTGTCTGAAATTAAAAAGGTTATTTCAAAATGAATGCTCCGAATGCTAAAAATCTTTAAACAAGTAAATTATCTAATTCCATTAAATTTAATCACCACTATTAACTCTTCACTGAAATAAGATAATTCGATCGATATGGGTTAGTGTTCGACCTTCACGAAGCGTTTCTAAAATTAATGCTGCCAATAAAACTACATGGAAACCGAAATCGATTAATCGTTAGTTGTAGTTATGTAAGATACAAATCGTTTCACGAAAATTTTCACTGTTTTGAAAAATTGGAGCATGATTTTTTTATAAGCAAATTCTAAATCTAAAAAGATAAAATCAAAATCAGATGTACGTACCTTCCGAATCATCGTGAACCTTCAGTGAATCCCTATACTGAATTGATATCTTTCGTGATCTCATGCACGTATTTATACACATATCGTTTTGGTTTTAAACATCAGCATCCTGTAATACAATACACTTAACATCAATTATTTGTGATTTTTTGCAGATTTTCTCGACTTGTGGATGGGTGTGCCCTATCAATGCTATGAGGAGGAAACTTGATTTTCCAAAAACTAGTGTAAATTGTAGCGCGTGTTCTTAATATTTAGTTATAATTATGTTCGTTTGCTGTAATTCTTTAGTATATTCTCCTCAATAGTAGGTATCATGATCATGATAATCTTAAATAAGCCGATATCGATTACTTACCGATCACTGTTTGAATTCATATAAACGTTGCTATTAAGCAATGTTTAATTTTATTTTGAATTATTGAAGAACGAAATGGCATATGGATAGGTTAATGGCGCCGATTCCTTTGTTTACTAACTAAACTTAATTTAAGTTCAGTGGATCGAAAAGGACAGAAGATAAATGTTAGTTTAGTCCTGTCAAATTGAGACCTGAATGAGAATTGGCTACTAAAAATACGTCAAATTACGTCAGTCGCAGACTAATTTTACCGGACTAAACAAATATTTATCTTCTGTCCTTTTCTTAATGAAATAGAAAGAAAAAGATGCGCTGAACTTAAATTTAGTTTAGTTTATGAACAAGGGAATCGGCGCCACTATCCTATCAAATCAAGATATTTTTTTTCTTTTTGGGTCCCTTTTGGATAAGGTGTACCTAATCTATTGATTTCGAAGTTTTACCAAGTTATGATGATAGCTTAAACTTGAGTATGTACTCAAGTTTCACACTTAACAGTCTAAATTTATTTTGTTATGTTTAGTTATTGGGAATAATTCATGCATTTATTTTATAAAAGTTAGAAAAGGCTAATTTTGGCGCCTATATAGATACTCGCAGCAAGCTAACTTGTTCGTGTGTGAAGTTATAATAATACTGTGTTTCTAGGTAGGTATTAGATATTTATTTAAACTTTTCGCACAAAAAGGTACAAAGGCGGAGATATTCCGTATAGAAAAAGAATTCTTCGTGTTATCTTTAAGATTGGAACGGTGTTCCGAGCGGGATTCCGAGCGGGATTCAACGGAGGTTCTAATATGGCTTTGAATAAAAGTACTGATTTATTATAGATATATACTCGTATACAATATAGTAGAATAGAATATGATATAGGAATTGTACGCCAAAATTTTTACTAATCTTATTTACAAATTTTATATTCAGGGTACAACGGTATGTACATAAGTATTTTAATACTCAATTGTTTTTGTAGTAAAGTGTTTTCATCCATGAGCGGCTCGCTGGTGAAGCTTTTTTGCAAATCCGCTGTTATTAGGGCATAGCGAAAATGATCTTGACCATGCGAATGAACGTGGTGTCAGGTACGCTCATTTGCATAATAGGTATATACCTATTCATATATTTCATAGGTAGTTTAGTAAAGCTTTATTAAATAGATTTTCGAATTTTTTGATACCGTACTATTCAGCTCGATTCTGGGTAAATAAGTCAAGAAACACCAACAAATGTGAATCGCTTTATTGATTATGTGGTGGTTAGGTGTATAGAAGACATGCTGCACCGACCGGAAAGAAAGATATGGGAGAAGACGGAAAGAAATTACACACGATCAAACGCTGATAACTGCCATGTGATCCCAAATTATACAGTAAAATATTGTACTGATCATCGCTGTGTGAACGGGGCGGGCAGTAGGACGATATATACATAGAGATGAGATGATGATGAGAGCACCACGCGAGCACATGCAGTACTAGCTGCGCCCCGTGGTTTCACCCGCATAAGTTTTGATCCCGTCGGAATATCGGGATAAGTCGAAAAGTATCCCATGTGTTAATCCTGATTATAAACCATCTGTGTGCCAAATTTCATCCAAATCCGTTCAGCAGTTTTTGCGTGAAAGAGTAACAAACATCCATCCATCTATCCATCCATCCATACAAACTTTCACGTTTATAATATTATACTAGGATAGTAGGATTAATGCCATCATGATTCCAGTGCAAAAAAAGGGTGGAGCATATAGCTGGTGGTCATGTATAGCTCCGTCTCTCTCTTACACTGGAATCATGATGGTATTAAATCGTCATAATACGGCAATTCCCACCTATGTGGGGGTCGGCTTCCAATCTAACCGGGTGCAGCTGTATACCAGAATTTTATATGGAGCGACTGCCTATCTGAACTCCACAACCCAGGAACTGAGTAACATGATAACCCTTGATGAGACTGGTTGTCAGACTTGTGGGCTTCTGACTACCCGTAACGACTGTCAAAGAATTATGAATGACAGCCGGAACCAACGGTTACCTGCTTTCCTAGGCACGGTGGGTTGTCGATATGTAATGGATGGTCACCCATCCACGAACTGGCCGTGGAAAGCGTAGCTTAACCTTTCGATTGACAGAAAGAAAGAAAGAAAGAAAGAAAGATGATGGATGGGAGATAGATGGGATTGTTTTGCAGTCATAATTATTTAAATTGGAAATAAATTCGACGGAAAAACAGTATGATCAAGTTAGTGTTCCGTGGGATGTACAAAAATATTTTCCATCTGAAATGTTTAATCTTTTTACCTTGATTCCTTTTGCACTCGTTAAAGTACTTTAAGTTCACTAACTTTCCCATACAAGGGTTGACTAGTTTTTTTCCGGGATCAATTTGTCTCAGCTGATTCATTTGATTTTGATTTCTTTTTTGTTCCTAGGTCTCATAAATCATTGTGAAATGTTCCTAAAACTATTTTATATTTAGATCGAAAGTTGGCCCAAAATATACTTTTGCTCCAACTTTAAAGCCATGTTTTGCAGGAGTATAGCTTACTCCTGCAAAAGTTGGCTTTATTTGGTTTTGGTTAGTAATTTGTATCTTTGAATCATCATTATTATCATTTTCAGCCGAAAGACGTCCACTGCTGGGCACATAGGCCTCCCCCAAGCACAGCCACTTCGACCGGTTCTCGCTATTTTCTATAGTTTAATGCCTCAACATTATTCCATTTTAATCAACGAGTACGCAATAGGGAATATTATTATGAGATTACCAGAATCTTTATTGTAAGTTTATAGCTACGGAACCTTCCACCAAAAATAAAATACTTCATTAAAAAATTAGCGCTAATTTTTATTTGCGTACAAAAGCAGTATTCTACAGAAATCAGTATAACGGGCGAAGAGTCAGTCTTGTTTGAGCAGCAGTCAGTTCTAGTCGTCCCAGTGACGTCACGTTCAAATGTGGTGGTGGGACAGATGAACATGATGATGAGGCGACGAATGGTGCACGATGGCGTTGAAACTGGAAGAATTATAGACGTGAATGTGATGTGTGTAGAACAGAAAACATTGGTAGACAGAGAACAGCCGATCTATTCTGTAAAAAACTAAATAAAAGCTTGTAAAAAGAAGTGAAGACTTAGGTGAAGTGAGTTTGACAAAACAATAGTGACAATCCTTAGCATCAGGCGGAATGATAGCTCACTTAAAGCTCACTTCACCTAAGTTTTCACGGTGATATTTTTAAAGAATAGATCTTCTGGTGTGCTTGGTATGCACCTGCCTAAATATTTTTCTCAGTTGTTATTAGATTCAGATTTGGTTGGCATCGAAAGCAATTGGCAATTGGAAAGCAATTGATTAGAATATGTTAATGAACGACTTATTCTGTTTATCAGCAATATTCTTCTGTTAGTGTGTTATTTTGATATAGATAAAGAGTAGTGAATGTGATTTTAAAATACTATGATAAGTTAAGTTAAGTGTTAAGTTGGTTTGGTTTAATTAAAGGAATGGTTATATGGTTATATAACCATTTAATCAGACGGTTCCGAACAATGCGATGAATAATTCAGAGAATAGCCATCAAACTTCAGACGGATTCAGAATCTCGCTAATCTACCTATAAATTAAATTTAGGAGTAAATGAGGACATAGTAGAAGAAAAACAAATGAAAGACGAACTAGCCAAGGACAAAAGCGCCACGGTTTCAAAGTTAAAATTATCATAAATCATAAATCATAGAGTTTATTTGTAAAACATAGGTATAAAATAGGTCATACATATAAAATAGTACGCTATGTTTTGTCTTATGACATACAAATATAAAATAATGTCAGATCTGAAAATGTTAAATGCAGCATTAATGATTACAATCTTTATCGTTTAAAAACTCGTCTGTTGTATAGTAGCATTTATCAATAAGAAGTTTCTGCAGTACGATTTTAAATTTTGACAATGTCATTATTCTTATGGAATTAGGAATTTTATTATATATTCGTATATTGTTGCAATCTTACCCAGTGTGATCATCAGCCTTGTACTCGACCTTCCTGTATCTGCCGTCGGGCTCGATGAGCTCGTAACCTCCCTTTACGACGTCTCCGTGGCGAAGCTCATGCTGAGACTTGACATCGCCCGTGTGATGGTCGTGCACAGAGTATGCGAATTTGTATTCGGGGAACGCCTGTGGGTGTGATACAATTGTATTGTTTAACGCGGATTGCACCAATGGAACTGAACGCTAATCATTACATCTAAGCCGCGGTCAAGAGCTGTCAGTGTCAGTATTTCACAACAATGATGACACTGACAGATCTTGGACAGTTTAGATGTGCTGATCGCATTTAGTTTCATTGGTAAAATTGACACTTGTAGGCAATGATATATAAAAACTAGGTTGATTTTCCAAGTAGTTGGCAGCTCTCACGTTTCGCTAGGTCAAAACCCAAAAGGGGGTGAACCTATCGATATTCATAGGGTGCAGTATCAAACTCCGAGATTACCAAGGATCTCAGAAACACAGTAGCCCCATTTGCGACTACTAGACCAACGAGGCAACTGCCTCGTTGGTTTAGTAGTCGCAAATGGGGCTACTTAGATGGGGTTATTTAGATTTTATTGATGTTCATTTAAATAAACAGTGCACAATATTGGCCATGCACGCCATTTAGTCTAACATCTAGAGACACTGTAAACTAAACTGTAAAAAAACTAAACCAACGAGGCAGTTGCCTCGTTGGTCTAGTAGTCGCAAATGGGGCTACTTAGATGGGGTTATTTAGATTTTATTGATGTTCATTTAAATAAACAGTGCACAATATTGGCCATGCACGCCATTTAGTCTAACATCTAGAGACACTGTAAACTAAACTGTAAAAAAACTAAACCAACGAGGCAGTTGCCTCGTTGGTCTAGTAGTCGCAAATGGGGCTACTTAGATGGGGTTATTTAGATTTTATTGATGTTCATTTAAATAAACAGTGCACAATATTGGCCATGCACGCCATTTAGTCTAATATCTAGAGACACTGTAAACTATTGGTTTAATCTTTGTTTGTTTTTAAAAGTACTTCGCCCTTCGATCAATAATAGACTTGGCCCAAGTCCCCAAGAGCAACTATGTAAGCACAGTCACTTGTTTTGTTTAAAGGACATTCGCTTTTGTATAGAGAGATAAAATTAGTTACACTTAACCAAATTCGATCTGCATAAAAATCACCACAAAAGATATAAAAGACTAAAGCTTTGGTACTTTTTTTTTACTTTATTGGTACTCACGATTTAATAAAGTGTCACGCCCGTAGTCAATTGGAAACTATTATACACATAATTTCATGACAATTATTGTTGATAAAAGCTTTTTATGTCCTTTGACAAGCGTACCTTTACATACAATATTGGTACATAATAACTGGACTATGTATACAGGAAGTGGACGATATAATGTAACCGCAAACCTTTCGCTTGCTTCACAGAATATTTTACCGAGCAATTACTCAACAAAAGTTTTAAAATTATAATATCATTTAGAATTACAGTTTGCAGGTCGGAGATCGATCTTTAGAGGACTGGTTTGGTCATGATAATATGTAGGTATAGATATATATCACAGAAATGATACTGCGCCTAGGGTCTAACAGTATAGGAGCGCAGATGCAATGTCAAACGCGACACACCATCATGAGCAGGAGCATTCTAAAAAAAGGAGTGATGAATATAAACTTTAAATTTTTGATTACTTCAAGGATGTACCTATTAGGTATGGTAATACTCACATAATGGTCATGGTGCGGAATGTGTTGAATGGGGATAGGTTCAGGTACGTGGTGGTGAATCAGCGGCACGTGGTGGTGGATGGGGATCGGGATGATCGGCTGGTGATGGTGGATGGGTATTGGGTGGTGCGGCCCGTCGTGTTTCTGCAGCTCCTGGTGGGATACCGCCGGCTGGTGGTGATGGTGGTGGAACGGGAAGATGGCCTGGCAGGCAGACACCACCGCGAACAAAGTCAGCACCTGTTAGCGTATAAAATAATAAGTAGTTACATGGAGTTCTGGTTCTTAGGCCTGATTGCACCATAAATCACTAAATGTGTTTTTATTACTTAGCCACGAGGCCCTCATTCTTAATACTTAAGTAATGATTTATCTTAAAGCTTACTGTTCTAGTTTTCAATTTTAATTACTGTAATCCAGTCAGAACCCTTTCATTTGATATTCAAGAGTTATACGACTGGGCACTGCCAATTGTTTATAGACATTCTCAATTTATTATTGATATATCATTAAACTGTTATAACTATTACTATTATAATTATTTGATCTTTTGAAAGTTATTTAAAATAATTAGGTACTGCACCAGATGATTTGCATTTATAAATAAATCGATTTTTTAATAATTACTACCCCCTCTATTTATAAACTTTGCTTAATGTTAAGTAATGATTAGCAACTGTTTAACCATTTATTTTTGACGTTTAAACGTAATTTTCACTAATTACAGTTTATTGATTATTATTTAGAGCACTAAGTTACTTCAAACTATAGCCATAGTTATTTAAATACTAAACGTTTTTATGCCAATGTAAGGCAGGTATGTGTTAAGGCTAATCCTAACTAATATGATAAATGCGAAAGTAAGTTAGATTGTTTGTTACCTTTTCACGCCTAATCCGAATAATTTGCATATAAGTTATTAGGGGTATAGAAAAGGACACAGGGCACCATTCATCTAGAAAAAAAAAACTGTTCCCGAGGAAATGAACAATAATTTTTGACGGTCACAATTGCTTTAGGACGGTAGATGGCGCTACGTGTCTTTCGAATCATGATTGAAATATGACCCGACTTTCTGAGCAGTATTCTAACAAAAATTCCTAGGCTTGCATGAACTCACGATAGCATGTCAATCATTAGTATTATGCTTTTAATAGGATTTAGATGAAATTTGGCACAGATAGTTTATTATAACCTGGATTAACACATAGGATACTTTTATCCCGGTAATACTTTTCTGTGGGATAATTTCCGATCTCCACGCGGGCTAAGCCGCGGGCAAAAGCTAGTTAAAAATAATGGAGTTATATAAACAAGCATTTTTTTTTTCCTGATGGGAAATCATCAAATGACCCCTCCCGCTCTGGGTGGAGCGGAAGGGAGTGTCAGACTCTTACTGACTAAAACCCACCCATGTTCCTTCCTTTGCCCTTTATGTTCCGGGGTAGCGGTAACCCTTTCGGACAATCCCGCTGATATAAACAAGCATTTAGAGTAACTTTAATCATAATTGATACGAGTTTTATACCTATATAAAAGAAAATATGGACATAGCGAATTGCACACACAGCTTACAGTTAAAATCGTGTTTACTAGAAACAAACATTGTTTGTTGGGTGTGAAAAAATGTAGTGTGTGTGTAAGATAATTAAATTACATATTAATTAATATAACCATTTTAATATTCTATTAATTTTTAAACAAAAGAAAATTAAAAGAAAATCGAACAACTATCAATGATTTTAAAAGTTGTCTTAAGTAACTTTTTCGAAAGAAATAAAGAATAACGTTTTTTGGACTCTATTCGTGAAACACCACATACAAATAACAAAATAAAAAAGTGAAAATAATGTTTTAACTACAATGGTGTGTGCCTCATGGCTGCGCCAAAAAGTTTCATTTCAGCAGTAATGCCAGACACATTCTGTCTGACATTGGTTTTCTAATGAACCCTTACGGAGAAAACACACAAAATTTTACACTCGAGAAAATTGTCCCGACACTTGTTGAAATTGAAAGCCGTAGGAACTTACTTTGGAAATCATTTTAAAAATAAACACGAATAATTAACACTTAATATGCTCTCGACATGAAAACGTAAAGACAATACTGCCTCAGGCTTTGGTTCATTAGTTTATATAGAGGTTTTAATTGTGGGAATTATTAGAGCAAAAATCCATTGATCAATTTCTCAGGGTTTGCTAACCGCCCTATCGTAACGGTGGAAGTATGCACTTAAGTACATATATCGTTCAAAGCCGTCCGTCCGGTGCAGCGGATGTGAAGTTAAAAACGAACCGGTATACAGCCGAAATTATTGCAGTAAAAAGGTGATGGATTCTTTCTGACCACAAAATTGACTATAAATCTTTCATCATCTGCCTAGCTTTTCCCAACTATGTTGGGGTCAGCTTCCAGTCTAACCGGATGCGGCTGAATACCAGTATTTTACGTGGAGCGACTGACTATCTGACCTCCACAACCCAGTTACTGGGTAATACTATCCCTTGGTAAGACTGGTTGTAAGACTTTCGGGCTTCTGACGACCCGTACCGACTGACAAGATCGACGAATCACAGCCGGGACCAACGGCTTTACGTGCTTTCCGAGGCACGGAGGAGTCTTGGTTGACTATAAATCTTTCTTTTGATTTATTTTGTGATCTGCGAACGGTACCTAAGCAGTAACGTAGAACTATCGACTACTTTTCGCTTAGATAAAACTTTTACATTAATACAAATATCGAATAGTGTGGTTTCCCAATACCGGAAAAACAAAGGAAACTCAACGAAACGTTACGAATTTTAAGTACTACAAAAATAGGTCTGTGTTTACGTGACGTTAGCAATTTATAAACTACTTTGTTGTCTTTAGTATAACTAATTTGACAAGCGTTGATTTCTTTGTTCCACCTTTTCAATTTCGTTCGAACGATTCGTGGTATTAAAAGCTAAAAGAGTTCAAGTTTCATGGAATTTGTGGGTACAGTTATTAACGCATTTTTAAACCATTTGTTTCGGTATTAATAGTAGATATGTTATTATGGGTTTCGTTGGGTAAGGCATTTAATCGCATTCAACAAAATCAACGACCGCATAGTGTGTTTCCTGTTCGGAAGGACAAATATGTATTCATTGATGTTTTATGTTTTTTGCTGTGATAAGAATCTTAGGTTTCTGTGTCTAGTTTGGTACATTAACTGCCTTTCAGTTTTCTCACGTGGAAATAACTTTAGACCTTAGCAGATAAAGATTTTATTGTAAAATTAATGGATAATAGAAACTAAAATTACAACCATGTCATTGGGAATTATTATATTCTTATTAGATATATTGTAATGTTTTGCATGTCAAATGTCTGACTATGTATTAGGAAACTTAATTATTAACTTTAAGACTAACACTGTACCAAATAATGATTATAATTAAGGAAGCGACACAGGGATCCCCGGTGGAACGCATCATTGATTTTGGCATGTCCCTGATTTCAGAACGCCTCATCATCTGCCTAGCCTTTTTCCAACTATGTTGGGGTCGGCTTCCAGTCTAACCGGTTGCAGCTGAATACCAGTATTATACATGGAACGACTACCTATCTGACCTCCACAACCCAGTAACTGGGTAATACGATACCCCTTGGTAAGACTGGTTGTCAGACTTTCGGGCTTCTGACTACACGTAACGACTGTCAAAGATGCACGAATGACAGCCGGGACCAACGACTTGACTTGCTTTCCGAGGCACGGAGGGGTCTCGGTATGTAAAGACGGTCACCCATCCGCAGACCAACCGCGGCAAGCGTAGCTTAACCTGATCGACTGACCTGTGCGGCTGTTATTATTTAGCCACGGACCCCTCTCGTTCAACTTAAACAATTATCCAATAGCAACTTCAACAACTTGCATGATGACAGCGTATGTACATACTTACTGACATCAATATTTTAGAAGTATGTATTTTGCTATTGCTACCTATTTCCCAATTCGGTATGCAACTTAACATGTAAGTAAGTACTTAATTCTCGAATATGTCTCATTGTCGCGTTTCTTTCTCACATTCCCACGTGAACGCAACATGCGACAAATCGTCTTGAGTAACACTTTACACTGGCTTAGCGTTGACACTGTTTTTGTTAATACACCTAAACGATGACCTTTTATTGTATTGTTGTTCAACTTTTCCTGGAATGTAACATAATTTTGGCTACATGAACATTTTTACTTTTTATTTATTTATTTAACCATGTAAACAGACAATAAGAATATTAATGTGAAGAAGAACGTATGTTCTCTAAGTAAATGACCACATTGAGCTAAATCATGACCATCATATGGGTTAAGAAAATCAGTCTTCAGGAGACCAGCGAATTGCGTAACACACTGTCAGTAGCAATGGGTTTCATTTTGACAGTTCAATACCTACATTCATTGCGTTATTTACGTTGTTGAGCAGACACATTTTTCGAACATATGAAGCAATGGATTAGCAATATCCTTGAAAATGATTCAGATTGAGATAAATAGTGTGTTACGCAATTAGGGAGCAGGTTTATTAATTATCTACAAGTTTAGACGGGTATTATACTGTAAAAGAAAAGTAGGTACAATATATTGATTGCACAAAAGGACAATGACCAAAGGTCGTACCAAAAAGTCTCATGCGTCAAGATCAAACTATTATAGTAATTATTTTCATAATTTTTAACGACATGACGCGTCGGGTATTTGATTTTTGAACAGGGAATTTAATTTAAAATAAAAAAGTGTTGATGTTGTTTTATTCCCTTTTTTTTTTTTTTTCTGGTGGGAAATCATCAAATGACCGCTCCCGCTCTGGGTGGAGCGGAAGGGAGTGTCAGACTCTTACTGACTAAAACCCACCCATGTTCCTTCCTTTGCCCTTTATGTTCCGGGGTAGCGGTAACCCTTTCGGACAATCCCGCTGATGTTTTATTCCCTTTAAATGACGTTCCGATTCGATATGATTAATATAACCTTGAATTTTTAAAGTGTCATGTCCACGGCTTTCAAAAAACATGAATAAATTTTATACTTTGCCGATTCTACATTAATTAAAAATAACTAGAATAAAATAGAATATAATTTTTATTTAAACGATTATCATTTTTTTAGAGCAATAATGGCCGTTCGTGTATGACATGTCAATAAAAATAAAGTACCTAGTTTTTAGGTTATCTCGATTTTTATGAAAATCTCCGAAACCCGGGTTTTGTTTACAAAAAGAAATTTTGTACGAGTTAATATGATAAGTATAGACTATAAAAAACAAAGTTTGACTTTGATGCAGCATGGTACGGGATTCCATACATCCATGAGCATTGTCCTTTAAACTGTAGGTAACAAATTACACTTTTAAAACAGTACCTTAACAAGATTTTGAAGTTTAAACTAAACATATATCACTTTATTCGTAAACGTTGCTTAAAGTTAAGTAGTGATTAGCGATTGTTTAACCATACATTTTTAACGTTTAAACGTCACTTAACTTTGCGTCGTTTATAAATAAACCCCTTAAAACATAACTTAACAAGCTATGCTTTGAAGTCGGTCTATTGTTCTAATTCATAATTCGTCTGATTTTATTTTATTATGATTGGCACAGTGACATTCAATCATTTTATTGGTGCAATTACGTTTAAACGCGGGTCGCTTTATATCCTACAATGATTGGTTGGTTGCACTGTACTTGGGACATTAACCTTTTTCCTAAGGCTAAAAAGTACTTCGATTATCAATCATGAAATAACGACATAATTGATATGTATGGCGCAGCTAAATGCCCACTAATATGATGTACCTACCAACATAAACAGTGGATTGTTATCTCTCCCATACCTAAATTAGCGAACGGTTAAATAATGCAGTAGGTAATGTCTTAATAAAGGCTGACAGGGTAGTTAATTAGGTACTTACAACTTTAACAGCCAATAAAAAATCAATTACGCTTAATATTATTCAAAAGGTCGTGACTGCCTCGTTAGTTTAGTGGTCGCAAGCGCTTCTGTTGTGCATGAGGTCCTGGGGTCGATTCCCGGGTCGGGCAGTGTTATTGGGTTTTTCCACCTGGAGTTTATTAGTAGCAGCCCAGAGTCTGGATTTGTGCCCGGGTGATGGCAGTAGGCTCGCTCCCTATCACATGAGACTGAAACATAACTGGCGAAATGTGGGTGTACCTACTCTAGGTGCACCTCTGCCTAACCCATCGTGAAATATCGGCGTGATGTATTGCGTCATTAAAAAAGATGTTTAAAAAGATTAGTATCATATTTTGGTATTTATTACCTGAGCTGCATTTGATTCGTAACAAAGATTGATGATTACAATCAAATGTAATTTGAACTAGGTAGATATCGTGTGTAATTGCGACCTATTTTTTCGTAACTCTTAAAATAACACACGAGACAAGTCCACCTTGTCCTTAATGTAATTTTCTTACTGTGATAGCGTATTAAATTACTGTATAATGCTGATAATAATATGGTTAGCATAGCTATTTAAGTGAAATGAGTGTTCATGTTTGGTGGTTTTGTTTTGTCGAGGACTGCTATTACTCAGCGCAAACGAGCCGTGTTACTCAATACGAACAAAGCCACACTAGTACTTATAACACTGTTACACTTAAATTGTTTTCAGGTCAATGTCTAACCAAGGAGGTAGTGGACGGTCCGTCGACGCCACCGACCGTTTACAACACATAAACAAGTGAATATCGCTATCTTTATTAAAAATCTATTTTGTGCCAGTATTGCACGTGCTCGTGTCCCAACTTTCCCCGATTCTAATCCACTCTACGATTGTCAGATGTTTTCTGTGTCAAAAGCTACTTAAAAATATGAAGTGTCATTGCGTGCCTTCCTAGAAGATTGCGTATTGTTAAAGATATGTAAAGATTAGGTCAGTTAGGTGACACTTAGATGTGTAATGCCGAATGCTCTAGAAGCTAATAATTTTGACCTTAACATCTTATGGTTACTTTCTACAAAAGGTTGTTGCCCAACAATAGATTATTTTCAGTTTACTTTCAGATTCAGTTTCTGTACCTTTGTTACCCAAACTTTGCAACTAACGTACGTGATACGTGCCCACCGTAAATGGTTCTCAGAATTTACATGACAGATTCATTTTCGACTTTAATTACTGTTACAATTTACAAGGTTGTAAATTCAATTAACAATTCAATTAGTTGCAGTTTATGTATTTAGTGGGCTTCTAAGTCCGGTAGCATCAATTACAGAGCATGACAACTTAAATAAACCGAGTTACAAATATGTAGTTGAGTTACAGTAGAATTAGAAGGGAATTCCCAAATCATTTAGAGTAGACCTATATGACAAGGGTGCAGAGACCCTTTGAGTTTCTACGACTTATCAACATAACATTTTTTTATTGAGAATTATTTGTTTATGTGGTTACTTTTTAAATTATATAAAGTTTATTAGGACGGACGGCGCCACCGAGGCTGGTCAAGACGACCCAGAAGAGTACCGCAAGGGTGGATCGAAGTGGAAAAGGATGTCTAGAAGAATTTGGGGGAGGCCTTTGCTCAGTAGTGGGACAGTGTAGGCTAAGCAAAAAAGTTTATTCAGATAATGTCATGTCCAGAAAACCATTTTCTCAAATATGACGCATATTTTATGCAGTGATGAAGTAACAAAGCAATTAAATCAGCTCTATCGCTATGCACGACGCGTAAAATCATAATTGTTGGTAATTTCTTAGCCCAAGTACTAGTACGAGTACCTATGACTGCGTGGGAATATTTGTGTATATGCGGCAAATGTAGTACCTACATAACGGACACTATTGCCCTCGATTAATGTTCCTTAGGATTGCTATGATATAGCGTTCGAAAAATTGGATCCAATATTTGTTGAAATTTTTGACTTGGTGGGACATCAAGTTGAGTAAAAATGAAGTCGAAACATTGTAATAAGAATTTTCGACACAGACATATTACTTTTCGTTAATATCGTAATTTGGACCGTAGCGTTTGAGTTACCTACTACGGTCAATAATTAACAAAAACCCAATACGTATTAATAGATGTTGTACAACATGGGTTTTTCAACAATTCAATAAAATATGACATTCAGTTAACATTGTCTGTCACATAAGAGTAAATAATAGTAATGTACCCAAAACTGAAACGGATGTGATTGGTCTTTGGGGCGTTGCCGCGACGAATCACGGTCGCGACAACAAATAAACGAGTAAATTACTGAAAAACCCCAACGGCCCCCAGTGAATAAAAAGAGTATATCCTAAACATGTTCGCTCGCAATTTTGTTTTAGGTAATTACTGAGACAATTACAAGATTACAATATTTAATCACAATTATAATAACCGTCCTAACAGAAGTCATCTTTAAAATCGAAGGTCTTTGTAGGTGTATTGGTACATACTCATTTATGACATTTACTGGACCTCTATCCATTCAAGTATAGAGGTCAGGAAACGTGCACGCTGGTAATGAGATTTTGGGTGTGTAACTGAGCAATTGGTACTGTTTTTCAGTTTGCTCCAAGTTATATAAAACGGAAATTGAAGGTACTCGATTTTCTTAGTCCGTCAAAATCCAAGATAATCTCATATTTTTTAGCCTATCGTCCAGGTTATGGAACACAATAAAGTCTTGATTAGGCACTAAGTTCCCGAAAGGGTTGTCGCTACGTCACTTTGTGCTAGCTACAGTGTCCGGGGGCTCATTATTGAGTGTGCAAGTCACCCCCTGCCATTCTATCCATGAATATTACTGAATTTATTCAGCATCCTTCATACAGCACACAAAGATGAAAATCTTTGTTCTCACTGTGACTACCTAGACAGAGGATTTATTAACAACAGGTTTTGTGAGCTATTTAGTATTTTCCTCGAATACTATTGTGACAGCACGTGTCTTCAGCAATACAGTTCGACAATCCTTTTGTTATTTACTCTGTGATTTATTTGAGTTTCTTAAACAAATTTTCGGAGCGTTCTATTCAATATTTTCTATGCTCCATACTAGGAGTGTATACCGTGATAGCGTTTACAGACTCAAAACCTAACTTACTAAGATACATACTAAGATCCAGATGAACTAACTGATAGTAAAACCAATATTTAGTCTTTGCAGAAATTGAACCTGCGACCATTCGCGCAGAAAGCAAAAGCTCCTCCAGACCAAATTTCGCGGCCAATCTCAACAAATTTACAGCCTTGGCCTTCGGTGCGTATAGAATAGTGCAAAAGTGTGTGCGCAGACACAGGTGCACTCTCTCTTTCCTCACTCTCATAGTCTTATGGGATGACAATCCGATACGTCCGGAGAGAGATCAGGCGCAGGACTAACGGCTTAACGTGGTTTCCACGACACGGGAGTCTCACATAAATGCTAATCTACTGCGCTTACCATGAACCGTGTTTGATTTACATTATTGAGATTGTTCATTTCAAAACCTACACTTTGTGTAAATAATTAACTATAATGGTATTTTATAACTGATTATTTCATTAACAATTCAATTCCAAAGCACGGAAAGTACACGAACGCCAGCATTCTCCGACTATCGGCTGAGAATTGTCATGAATGAACAGAAATGGACACCAATCCCGCGACACGAAACAATGCAACACTAACTTTAGCTCACGTTTGTTCAATAAGTCACGTCCACACTGCAGACAATAACACTTAAAGTACTTGAGTGGTACCTGAGAAAAGTGTTTTATGTTTGGTACATTCACATTTCAGTTGCTAAATAAATAAACGATTAGTTAGTAACAAGACCTAAATCGCTTCGTCACGTAAGTGAACTGCAGATGCTGGGTGTGTTGTACATAATAAAGAGTAGATATTCCATTCTATTATACCTTGGTCTTTCCAATCGTTTTTCTCCATATATCGAGAGTCATAAAAAGGTGGGTGTAATGCGCTTTGGTTGCCTTTAAGACAGACAACATCGTAATTTGGTTGGATTGGGAGCCAACCCTAAAGTTATCTGAAAAATATATAAGTAGGATGGAAAAGTAAGTATACGCGACTGCTGGAACCTACTTTGTTAGTTGCTCGTTGGATTCACAGTCGTCCATAGAAAATTACCTAATTTTTTTAAAGATTTTGTTTTACATACTGAGTCGTTCTCTCGTGTTTCTTAAATAAGGAGCTTGTCATTCCATTTCGACAAATTCATACTGCTATAAACATTCCCACACTTATAATCGTATTAAATAACACATAAGAGACGACCTTGTATAATTACAGTATCTTTTAGCGTAGATTTCATCTCGCAATTACGACATCTCGCCCCAGAATGAACGCGGCCTATGTCACGCGTGGCGTCGCCGCCTCAGATCATTATCTCGTGGGCCCAAGGTCGCAGTCACTCGAAAGGTTCAACCAACCCAAAACGTGATTCACCCCATTCCCTCAGTTCAGAGAAAAAACTTCAGGAAGTTATTACAAAGGACCATAAGTCACATTTTTCGGTGATTTGATACGTCTGTTGTATGTCTGTCGTAATCTGTTGAATTGCAATTTTTTACAACGCAATTTTTTCTATTTGTTTTACATACATATTCCAAAATGGTTTTGCGAATTTGAAACAAAGGTAATTCTGTAAAAAAGATAAGAATACGCATGGAAATGAACTAATTATGAATGTACAATTGTACACTATACTTCTGCTATTCAAAAATTTGCATATCTTTGTTCTAATGTTTTAAACAGACCTGAGTCTAATGTTAGGCAAGAAAAGAACAAGGCATTTTTGTTTTGATTGTCAGATTCTACGCCTGTATTCATATTAATTCACATGCCGGTTACTTTGGTTTATTGACGTACGTCCTGACGTTAGCAAGATTTGAGGAAACTCAAGCCTGAAATTCTCTGAATTTCTTTAATTTGTCTCACTACCGCCAATATGTTTTCTTACATATATCTGCAACCGTGAACAGTACGCAAAATATGCGTTATGTAGTGGAGTGGAGTTGCGGATACCAGCCCGTCTTGCCAACGCAACACGACAAAAAGGAAATGCCTACTGAGAAATAGAAATTACAATTCTAAAATACCAATATACTTGGTAGTATATATTGATTTCTATTATGACAATTATCGTTTTATTTGATTACGTATTTTCTCGTGAAGCTGAATTCACAAGAACTAAGTTAAAAAACGTTAGACAAGGTAGTTTATTGTTAGAAATCTAAGTTGTCTAATAGATTCATTGAAATTTTATTACAATTTTTCAGGATATTTACTTCAGACTCTTGAATAGGCCTTTGACATACTACAATTACTTGAGCAAACAAAAGGAATATAGGTACGGTTCCTGACTATTGTTTACAGCGCTAACGCACACGATAGGCACACATTATGCAGGTGATTGATCACCGGTAGCCCGGTGTCGAAACATAACCTTTATTGAACCTATATGTGCACATTTTCGTAGACAATTGTGGCAATTTATATCATTACGATTTACACATAATGGGATTTTGTTTGTAGGCTCACAAATTGGCAGTCGTTATAGTGATTGCATTTAAATTGATGTCATTTATTGCAGAAATTACCCTTTTGAAGGGATATGTGTACCTAAACAAATAGAAATGTACCTTGTCACTACAAAATTGCGAAAATTGTAAATTGGCGTATGTGGTAACAATGGTCCTACTTATACAAATTACCTTGCATTAAAAGATAAAGATGCAATAACAAAAAAAGGTGCGTTTTTCTAGGTCGTCGCGCAGTAGCTGCGGCGGTGAAGAATTTTGCGCAACTCTCCATACAATGTTCTGTAATTATCGCACCAAATCACCAGTGAGGAATGCGCGGGCGCCTTCGTCCGTCAGCACGCAACCAACTGCGCGTGTCCACATAAATAACAACAGTAATTATTTTGAGCCAATGTCTTACTATTCAAGGGCATAATCGAAATTAATTGTGCTCAATGCATTTATTTGTTACCTAAGGTCAGTTACCGTGTAATCTGTAGTAGGAACTAAACTTGTTGAAGTGTTTGTATTGCTTTTATTGCGTTCCGTGATAGGAGTCAGTCAATTGATTTTCTGTGTTGTAATATCGTTACTGGGACACTGATTGCTTTTTCATAGCAAACGTTTAAAGTGAAGCTGTTCTTTTACCAGTGTAGTTCATTGAAGGGCTTGAGCAAAGTAGGCCTAATGCCTAATAATAATTAGAGGGGCCCCTTAGAGCCGAAGCCTGCCGGGTCAGCGGGATTGTCCGAAAGGGTTACCGCTACCCCGGAACATAAAGGGCAAAGGAAGGAACATGGGTGGGTTTTAGTCAGTAAGAGTCTGACACTCCCTTCCGCTCCACCCAGAGCGGGAGGGGTCATTTGATGACTTCCCATCCGGAAAAAAAATGCCTAATAATAATCTCCTAAAATTTTCACGTCATCAATGCATTGGACATCTTTAACGAAAGGATATTTTACAGTGAAACAAAAAAGTAAAATTCAGCAGCTGAGTATTTTATTTACATTCGAGTATAAATTCATATCATCATATTTACACATAAATATCACATTCAGTCATCCGTCATCATATCACACGAGTAAGCTAGAGTAGTTGTTTAGTAGTGGAGGCCATGATGTCCGTGCGCGAGGGGGGCTACGGCGTAATGCGCGAGGGGAGCGGCGTGGACCACTGGGGCAGCGTGTACCACGGGGGCAGCGTGGACCACGGGGGCGGGGTGGTGGCCGGGGGTCTTGTGGACCACAGCGTTGAAACTGGAATGAGAATTCAATGGTTATAGTAACTGGTAGTCCAATTATGCTTTTGTTTTATAAAATTGTTAGTCGTGTCTTTGGCTGTTTGACAGTCCAGGCTACCCTGAAGGACTTAGTCCCTCTTTGCTTCGTGCGTTGTAGCGTGAAACCTTAATGATAATATAGAAATATGGCCTTACCCATGGTGGTCGTCAGCGGTGTATTCTACTTTGCGCACTGAACCGTCGGGTTCGACCAGGGAGTAGCTTCCGTGCACGGCACCACCGTCGCGGCTCTCGTGCTGGGACTTGTGGTCACCGGTGTGAGGGTCAGCCACGGAGTAAGCGTAGTCGTATTTGGGGTGAGACTGAAATGGAACATTTTTTGTTAATTAATCGTGGTCATTGCCGCTATTCATTGTTATCAAAGGAAGACAGAATGACTTTAGGATATCCGTAAGGTTGGTAATACACACCTAATTGTAGGCTGATACCTTGTTTATTATCAGTTATGGAACTAGTGAGGAATTGAATGTTATACTCACGTATTCGCCATGGGCGATGGCGATGGGGGCGGCGTGGACTACGGGGGCGGCGTGGACGATGGGGGCAGCGTGGACGACGGGGGCAGCGTGGACGAGGGGGGCGGCGTAGTGGGCCGGGGCGTAGTGCGCAGACGCGTAGTGCGCAGGAGCGTCGTGGCGGACGATGCTCTGGGAGGACACCGCGCTGTGGTGCAGCGGCAGGAGACCAGCGCTGGCGGCAGCCAACACGGCGCTGAGGGCGAACACCTGGATACAAAAAACACATTTAGAAATTCCCTTTTGATATTTAAATTCTCAAATAAATTTTGGAATATTACTGTGATCTTACTTTGGTGAACATTTTGCACTAGTTAATCAGAGCAGGTGACTGATACCATTATCGGTCCGGAGTGTGACTTTTATATGAAAAGCAAAACGGAGCCGTAGTCCTGGCTGTGGTGGGGAGTGCGGTCACTTCAGTTCCGTAACTTTGACACCGCGAGGTCGTTGGTTACTCGCACACATAGGCCGGTTATAATTCACAGACAATCGCCTTCCCGCGCCGCCTGTGGGCGCCCTGCACATAGCAAAGCTGACATTATCTCCAATATCGATGTTGCGTGAGTAATTGCGATAATCAATCTAGTTTTTATTGTGATTTGGACTAGAGGAACAAGGGCAACATTTGAGTGATTCGAAGACATTAGTTTGCACATTACGTATGAAGGTTTTCGTTAACAGATCAATACTCATTATGAAACCGTATTATTATCTTAAAATATTCCAAACCGATTATGTTTGTGTTCTTAAACGGCCTTTGATTAATACATTGAGATACTAAAAAAAAGGTGTAATTAAGCACAAAGCCTTCCCAACCTATTAGTTTAAAAGTTTCTACCTCAATTTAAAACAATGCTTAAATATACGAGCAGGACTAGAGCTGTTTAATAATAGCTTACTAAACCGCATTTAGACTATCGCATCGAGCATCTCCTTACACGAAAAGTGTGAAACACATGAAACAGCAATAAACTGTACTATCACAATGTTTGTATAAACCTAAATTGAAAAACATTGCCACACATGAATTTTAATTACTCATGACAATTGAAATTTGATTGCTTCAAATTATTGACTTGGTGTTATTATTACAGTGAGTATGTGATTGCGACAAAGTAATATCGAATGCACCAGGTTCAACCACATGGCGGTCAAATACTAGAGTAGACGCAGTTGGGTAGTATTCAGTTTCCTAACCGATGCTCGTAACGCGATCACAGGCACTTGATATCATAAATTAAGTGTTGTTGTAACTAATAGACCCATATTAGTTAACAAAAAAGAATTTTGATAATAGCTTAGCCTTGCCAAACACGCGGTTGAGCAAAGTAGTTTCAGCACTTAATTATGTATAAACTAAAATCACTTTTGATAATGATCACAGTTTAATTTTTAGTAGTTTATTTAGAAGCACCTGTCGATCCGTTAGATAATCCAATATCAATTCACTGTGAACACGATATATGTATACATATATAGGGCCCGATATTAAGGTGATGTGTTTTCTTGATAGGGACTCTTCCTCCCTTACCTACTCTGAATGGGTCCCTGAATATCGAGTAGTTTAATAATGGTTTAAGTCCTACATATAACTGTAGAAAATGATTTTGGGAAATTACGATGTTGTGCCATTGAATTAGTATACACAGTTTGAAAAACATACTTAGCAGTTTAGCAGTAGATACTGTCCACTGCACGGTCTTAAGAAAAGCATAAAGCAGTAGAGATTTTTTTTTTTAATTCTTCTGACTTTTCAAAGGGTTTATATCCAAAACCTGCAGTATATTAGGGAGATAAGCAATCTCCCTAATATACTGCAGGTGTTAACATTATTTCTTTAGTCGAAACATGCTTACTGATCGTGAAGGCAGAACTGAAACCTGCACCACAATTTTAACACACATCATACATCATAATCTGCCTATAATGTTCCCACTGCTGGGATACGGGCCTCCTCTCTGTGAGAGAGTGGACTGTAATCCACCATGCGGGCCTAGTGCGGGTTGGTAGATGTCACTACACACACAATTACTTTAAACCAAATGAAGTGAAAAAATATTGTGTCCTTTAAAGTTCTTAATGTCGTCACTTTTCTTAGATCTAACAAATTCCGATAATGGACACGTGGCGAAACCATTTCAAAACTTTCAGCATGGAATTCGATCCAATTTCAATTGAATATTCAAAATATTTGAAAGGTGATCACGATTATTGTACGACTGATTTAATTGTTTAGAACATATTCTGTAAAGGTCTCCGTTATCGTGGCCCAAAGGTCCGGCAATCTGGGTGTTTCGTGAGCCGATACCGCCATCGTCACGGAAGCTCGATACCTATATACAAGGAGTTAGGTTAAACGAGGGTCATACCTATACACATATCTATGACTATGTATAACTTTTTAGTATAAAACAACCCTGAAATTGCGAAAAATATCAGCTGCATTTTTTCTCCTTCGTCGTTTCCTCAATGCTGAAGATCGCTACCAGATACGATGCGTCTCCGAGTCTGTTTTTCATTAACTCGACAATATGTAGAGAACAGACTTTGTTTCATTTTTCTTTCTTTGTTTTCTTTTTTTTTCGTTATTTCTTTGGTTTTTTTTTTGTTTTTTTCAGTTTTTGTTTTTTTTTGTTTTTTTATTTTTTTATTTCCCCATACTAAAAATGGTTACTTTTCATGAGTACTACACGCCCATAATGAATGTGTCTCGTTAAACCTAACATCTTGTATAATTCGGCTAACATAATATTGTTAGCAAGGTTACGCGTAGATAATAATTATAGATTTGGTTGAAAGGTAGGACCGATAGTTCAGAGGTTACTCACCCGATAATTGTCTGAACGTAACTCGGAACTGACCATTAATAATAATCAAAGCTTATTGTTGACAGCTTTCCTTTGTCTGTGTTCAACAATAAAGTATGATATGGGGTTCTTAGAATTGAGATAGATTTTTCGTTCATAAAACTATTGTGTTGTGATTGGACAAATTACTTATACATTCAAATTACCTATGTTTCAATTACGTCAAATTATAGAGGTTAAAATTCATCTATTTTTTGTTCAAGAAACCCAGTTGCATATATTCAATCATTCAGTATCGTTTGAGGAATTCCGGGCCGTAAATCCTGATCCGGATTCCGGAAGTTTTCATACGCGCTCAGCGAAACGTTTAATTCGATTTAGTTCTTAAATTAATTTACATACGTTAGAATAGTTTAGCGTCCGGCAGATCGGCTTACATTGTTCCGGATAAGTATTTTGACAAGTAGTTCTGCAGCCGAGTTGCTCTAGCGTATCACTAACGTCCTGGTTTGGTTAAGATAATATACGGCCGTATCGTGTATTAAGTATCTTAACTAAAACCAGACATTATGGTTTTCGTTCCTAGTGCCCATCTGTAGACACATAAAAATAATTAAATAAAATCTGGGTATAGCGATTTAGACTTTTGTCATGTGTTTAGGAACGAAGTTCCTTAACGCAGTTTGCGGTAGGAGTTGACTGGTAGAAATCGTCACGTACGGAAAAAGCGTTTTGCCCACATGCAACTTTCTCTCTCCATCTATCTCTTATTAATATATATGAAGGTGTGTGTGCGTGCGAGTATCGGGTAAGGAATTTCGTTCCTTACGGAGTCCCCCGACCGCACCGCAACTAGTTTCATATTTTTGACTGACCGACCCTTAACAATTCAAAAGTGCCTGTAATTGGTCTAGTTGAAATAAATAGTTTGAGTTGGCGCATGTTTTTTAACCAACTAAGATCTCTTTGGATAGTCAGAGGAAGCAAGTTTAGATTTTACATCCGCAGTTTAATGTAGTTGCCTAGGATGTCAACAGGCACTCGACCTGAATGGCTAAATATGATAATTTACCCATAAACCGGTTATATGCCAACGAATTTCTTCATCAAAGAAAAGTCCAGTAGCAAATTACCTTTTTAGCCTTTGGAAGAATAATGATTTTGAAGAGCCTAATTATATGGCGGCCTCTATAATTTAACCGAGGTGTTAATCTAACTTTAATTCACATATAACTTTGACGAAACCATTTGAATTAAATTATAAAATTAGTATGTGTAATGTATATTAACTTTGCCGTTGCGTTAAATGATGCTATTGCAAAACTAAACTTCAACGTTCAAGTGAAATACGTGCAGTATCCATAGAAATGTAATTCCTATATCTATGGCAGTATCAGTAGGGTGAGTGAATGTTAGGAGTAATGTGCCGAACACTCTGAGATAAAACTCGTTGCTTATGACATCGTAAACTTGTAAATCCAGCCAGTTATCTCTCTGACAGGGGCGTTAACAGCATTGCTTTGAACTGAGAAATTATATGTGTTATTTGTCGGTAGTGTAGCATTATGTATTGGCAAACTGTTGGCAATGTGTAGGCCTAAACACAGAACGAGCTTTCAAATCTTATGTATACATTGTACAGGTGTACTTATTTCTACCACTTCGTATCTCCCACAAGATAAGCCATTGTTTAAAGAAGGAGTAAATAAAGGCAACCGTTCATACAATTTGGTCGAAATTACCTTGAGATACAGTCTCAAGGTATCGCAGCAGTCACGATACGTAATAAACTGTGGGCCCTAATGATATGAATAGTGTATGAGAGTGACAATTTGCAAAGTTATGGCTTATGAAAATCGTACATAGCTTATCCTTGAAAGTAATTTTTGAGTAGCGACCACGAAGATAAGGATCTGATTCTTTGCTAAGAATTGGAATAAAAACTGTAAAAACCTTGTTTTTTTTCTGTACATAATTTTTACTCTTATCAAAATAAATGTAACTTAATTTGCTCCCAGATTACATGAGTGTATCTATACAGTTTCGGTCAGTGAATTGTTCCTAAACTCCGGCAGTTGGCATTGTACCTAGTAAATGTCAACCTTCACCAACCACAGATTATGGGGCCATGGATATAATCTGATTTACCGATGGTTGTAGGCAATATATACTAATAATACCTACAAATATTAACTCGGGATATCTCGTCACTGGTGAGTTCGAGTAAACTGTTTTGTTATTCTGTATCTATTCTATGTTTTGCGTGTCACAGGTGTGTTGAGAAAAAACAAATGCAAGTTTATTTACATAACTGTCACGACTGGACCAATCCCTTTTATCTCTGAGCCTACACGTGGGTGCAAATTAATTACTATCGCATTCCTGATAGATATTCGACAGCTTGACTAGCTTTCGACAGACTGCAGAATTTGCAAGTTCTACGAAAGGCAAACTTTCGTAATGTTAGATAGCGAGTTTTCATACTTTGTAACATAAGGTGTACCTATTAATTAGATTTTAATCGCGTTTACCTTAACTATTACACAGTCCATTAATTCGTACGCAAGTTTACAATTAAAAAATACCTTGGTTTTTATGTTAATTTTAATGACTATTTATAAACAAAAGAACATACACGAAGATCACAGCGAGTATAAATAAGGTACATTGTGGTTCTTAAAGCTTAAGTTGAAGAGATCTAGTAGTGGTGCTGCTGGGACGAGTAAACGTGATGGCTGGGGCCGGAGTTGTGCACGACCGCGTTGAAACTGCAACCAAAACAAACAATGATAAATATTATGACGAGATAATAGCGGTGAGACGGAACAGGTTCGGAAACCAGTTTGTTATCACGACACCTGTTCACCGATACCTGTTGTCAGTCAGTGGCACATGGGCCGAGTTCATTACTCATACGTTACTGGTCTAGTGACCACTTACCGGTTTGACGAGCATATGAGCATGTGACTTAATACGATGTAATGTTACGACTCACACACGTAAACAAACAAAGCTCCATAAGCGGGCAAATATGGCAGGTCAGTACTGTTTTGCGCAATTGGGGGGAAAGTTGCACTCTCATCAATGGTTCGTCATTACGTATGCAGTTTGTGTTTAGATTCTACTTTACGTAATTTTAGAACTTTACGTGACAATATTTGTAAGTACAGGTTCCTGAAGTACCTATAGTTTGTCTAGCTAGCAAAGCTGCTCCTAAAATGCAAGAAGATAATCTTTAAGTCAAGTCACCAATGCAGGGAAATCACTGATTTGTCCGCTTACTGAATTGTTTTTGTAGGACTGAACGCATTTTCCCTTACTTTTGAAGTGATCAGTGTCCAGCATCAAAATAGGTTTGACAGGCTGGTAGTTTGCGAAGTAAAACTCACCCGTTGTGGTCATCAGCGGTGTAAGTGACCTTGCGGAAGGTGCCATCGGGCTGCAGCAGAGAATACTCTCCCTTCACGACATCACCATCGCGGACCTCGTGCTGGGACTTGTGGTCGCCAGTGTGGGGGTCCTCCACGGAATAGGAGTACTTGTATTTGGGGTGAGCCTGGAAATATCATTAGGAGAATTATTTAATTTGGCTTTGTTCAACATAGTCCTACACCAAATAATATTTTCTTTTGATTCCTGGATTACAAAATTACTGGTAGCTTTTAAGATACGCACATAGTAATCCTCATGTCCTCCGTGGCTGTAGTAGCCTTCATGTGTGTCAACGGGGGCATAGGCGTGAGCGATGGGCGCGGCGTGAACAACAGGAGCGTGGACGATGGGGGCAGCGTGGACCAGGGGCGTAGCGTGGGCATAGGTGGCAAGGGGAGCCGCCGCGTAGTGGTTGTCGTAGTGCGTGTCGTGATGCACCAGGTTGTGCTGAGACGACACCGAGTAGCCACCGTGCCCGAGGTGACCCGCCCGGGCAACAGCCACCAACGCGCTGACAGCTAAAATCTGCACAAATAAAAAAACCACGTAAATTTTTTCTCACTATTAGAATACACTTTTCACTACACTTCTGAACACGGGAAGATGACTTACTTTAACGAACATTTTTCTGTGGGATAGTTATGCGTGACTGACATACATATGATAAGCGGCAGTGCGTTTTATAAGAATTGGCTTGGGTAGTCCGGTGGGGCGCCGAAAGCTATCTGCGCGTCCCCGCGGCCGCAAGGTCAGCGCGCTTTGTCTTCAACATTCTCGTGGCACATTATCAAAATGATTGTTACTTAATGAAAATACTCTGTGAACTGCGATACTACACTCTGTTATACTAGGTCAATGCGTACAATGATACGTTATTGTCATTTGTGCGTCGCCTTATGAAAAATAAAGTGTTATTTTTTTTCGTATTTTTCGGTATATTTGGCTGCTGTTTTGTTTAGTTGTTGAATCTTAACCTACAAATTAACTAAACCATCGAAGTACAGAAAAGAAGATACTGTAATACCTAATTATATCATTACCATTGCGTTAACTGTAACTCGGCCACTAGAACACACAACATGTGGATATGGATGTGGAGGTAAGATTATGTAGTAAGTTTCTACAAATACCGTAAATAAATAAAACAGTACACTTTTCTGTAATTAACACAAACGCGTGATGTATGGAAAATAAAACAAAAATAGTTACTGGGAAAGCTGCTGCGAAGGTAGCTGTTGGTTTTAATTGAGCGTTCCAAAAGGAATTAGAAATTAATTACAAGGAAACATAAATAACAAAGTGGAACGTAATACTCTGACATAATTTGGTGATGAATAACGTCCGACATAGTGAACAATCCTGGAGCGGACGTTGCTATAATCACCATTATTCGTTACCTGCCTGATTAGTGAAAACAGTAGGTAAAATGCCAAAGGTACTTACCAAGTTACGTAAGTATAAAGGACTCTTTATTGTGCGGGACCACGTTGGTTGCAAATGGCAAAAAATATAAAACTTTGGAGGAGGCCTTCACCTAAAGGGAGGGGGGGGGGGGGGTCCAAAACAATAAATATAAAAAAAATATAGATATCTTCAGAATTCATACAAGATAGTTAAAAAAAAAATCGTGTCGTTAAATGTTTTGTAAAACTTAATTTGCATGTAATAAAAGGCTTTTTTATTTTTATTTATTATGCTATGGAAATTCTATGACATATTTATGATTGCTATTTATGCCTGAGTAACCTTAGTAATCCTGGGAAGTTATCAGGGCTTTTGTCCAGTAGGCTTAGCACTATTCACTAACTTTTCTACTAATGTAAACATGACGTATGAACGATTTTTTTATGAAAAGAATTGAGTTTGGATTAATTAATACGTTCGCGCTAGGCTTACAGACTACCGACTGAGCACATCCTTCAAGCTCCTCGCAAATTCTAACGCCTTGTTCTTCGAATTCCATAATTCCTAGATGCCTTATTTTTTTACACTGTTTTTCAAATCTCCAGTCAGGACCTACTTTATTTTAAGACATACTTGTATACCTCTCGTCTCCTCCGTGCTTTGGAAAGTACGTTAAGCCGTTGGTCCCGGTTGTCATTCGTAGTCAGAAGCCCAAAAAGTCTAACAACCAGTCTAACTAACTGGGTTGTGGACACAGATTTATAAACTAAAGGGAGATATGGTGTGGCCGCCCAACTGTTCGAGTTCGGCTGTCGCCTTCAACTACATATGCACTACAATACGAACACGCGCTCACTCACACTATAACAGTCACCACACTCAACGCCAATCGCGTAAAGCAGATCGCAACGTTGAGACACACAACTAAATTGACAATTCTTATTGACAAATCAACGGCGCCCGCGTTTGTTTCTGTTTTGTGCATACGTTGTTCGCACGCGCCAGGCCCCCTTGGCATATCTCCCTTTAGTTTATAAATCTGTGGTTGTGCTCCATGTAAAATACTGGTATTCAGCTGCACCCGGTTAGATTGGAAGCCGACTCCAACATAGTTGAGAAAAGCCTAGGTAGATTGACTTTGCTCTGAATGTTGTTTACTTTACGTACAACGTACAACGAGTAACTCGCGTCAGTAGTTATGAACGTATCAGCGTACATTGTTTACATCTAGATTATGAGATTTTGGCGTCTATTGTCTAGCACAAACATGTTTCTCATCCCTTGAAACTTTATTAGAATGGTTGTGTCGAAGAGATTATTACACGTAGAGTTGATATGTAAATGCGTATTCAGCTGACACAAGTCACAATATAGACACGTATAAAAACACATAGCTATACAGGGTGGCAGGGACATTCACGCGCAATCTGAAGACCAATTCCCGTAATTAAAAACAATCAAAATCTAGTCGCAATCTCATCTCAGCGACGCTCAATATCAAAAACTAGTCAAAAGTCTAGGGAAATTAGAGGTATTTTTTACAGTTTGAGACGAGAACACTCTTAAAATTACGGGAAGTCCCCTCTGATACCATGGAATGGATTCAGTACACGTGTACGACGAAAAATATCAACGCAGGGGGGTTCAGAATCCATGGTCACAGGTTGAGCGTCGATGTCCCTGCCACCCTGTATATGGGTGTGTTTTTCTGTCTTCTTCCACAGGCTGTCAGAACTCATCAGGCTAGGACAGAAAGCGGTAATATCACAATAATCACTCTTGTGAGTGAAAATTACGATACGATGTCATCAATATAGATGTATTTCTTTTGGTAAGATTTTTCAAGCCCTTTTAACGCTAGCCCTTTAATACATTTTGAAATAAAATGATTAATTAATAATTAATTATAATAAAATTCATAATTATTCCTCGGATAAAACTATCTGGCGTTAGAAAAATCAGCCTTAAGTTTCTCAAAAATAAAGGAGATAATATGATTGCTAAAACTGTAGAAGAAGACAATGAAAAATGTGTCTTGCTGAAAATTCAATTTGTAGACTATAACGATATAGGTACTCGTACCCTTTCAACCAATCAATCAAATCAGCCTATCGCAGGCCACTGTTGGACATAGGCCTCTCCCAGGCTGCGCCGAAACACCCTGTCCCCCGCCTTCCGCATCCAGTCTGACCCGTCGATGACATACCTTGATTGATGATATTTGCAAGATTTGTTTTTGAAGGGCATATCTGTAGGTCAATTCCCGTCATTAAATACGTTTATAATCTAGTCCCAATCTCAGCGACAATCAATGTCAAAAAGTTGTCAAAATGTAGGGAAATTAGAGGTATTTTTGACAGATTGAGACTGAGTTCAGACTGTGAACGTTCTTAAAATTAGGAGAATTGCCTCTCTGTTATGCATTGAGAAGAATAGTAGATGTCTTACACAAGCGAAGGCTCTGAGTGGGTAAACAGTGTTTATATTTTTATGGCCGGAATCACGCAAGCGCAACAGCCTTGTTATAAAATTATGATTTCTGATAAAATGTCGGCTTATCGCCAAATAGTGTACTTTGTTACGTAAATATTATAATGCCTGAACTTGTCATGTTTTAATGACACTTTATACCTTAAGAGGTTCGTAATTAAGGTAATTTGATAAATTGGGATGATAACCCTTGCAGTCATTGAACAAACGATTGTGTAAACAAATACTACTTAAGACTGTTATTATGGAAATAAATAAAAATCATTAATTTTAAGAGGGGCTCGTCGATCAAAGGTTAAGCTACGCTTGCCGCGGTTCATTCGTGAATGGGTGACCATCCATTAGGTACATACCGAGACTCTACCGTGACTCAGAAAGCACGTTAAGGCGTAGGTCCCGGCTGTCATTCGTAGAACTTTGACAGTCGTTACGGGTCATCAGAAGCCCGAAAGTGTGACAACCAGTCTTACCAAGGGGTATCGTGTTTCCCAGTAACTGGGTTGTGGAGATCAGATAGTCAGTCGCTCTAAATACTGGTATTCAGCTGCATTCGGTTAGACTGGAAGTCGAGCCCAACATACTTGGGAAGAGGCTAGACAGATTGATTGATAAATTGGCATGGTAATCCTTTGAGGGCGTTGAAAAAATGATACTTTATTTTTAAAATAAATGAACACTATTCATCGATAAATCATTAAATCGTGGCAGAGTGTAGGAGATAATAAATTCAAACTCCATTTATTAACTTAATAACTCTGAAGCTTAATCGTCGTCTTCTCATTTTTTATCTCAATGGGGACTAAGAGGAGATCAATAATAGATATAATGTTATTGTTATGAATATTTTAATAAATTAATTTACAATCGTATTTGGTTTCAGCAGGTCGACGTAGACAATATTATCTATTAGGTATGACTTTATTTAATATTGGTGGTACTCAGGCGCGGGGTGGATGGATGGGGCCGAGGTATGTACAACGGCTTGGAATCTGAAGATAAACAAAAACATTATTACTCGAATTAATCGAACAATTTCTAAATTTCTATCGAAAACTGGCAAAAAACTTTAGAGCAACTACTTACTTTACAGTTATCGCCAGTTTTCGATGGAATTTATCCGTACCAATTGGGTATGGTAAACTATGCGTAAAATTTTCATATATTTCATCGAGATGCTAATCAAATCCTCTTCAGATACGATGGTTTCTTTCTGGAGTATCGATGATACAGAGAAGTGATTAAATATACCCTACTGTCACTTTGATATCAAGAGATTGTCGAAGAAATGAAGTTCAGCACCCAAGTGAGGAGTACTTTCAGATTTCTGAACTAAAATCTTAAACTTACCCATGGTGGTCATCAGCGGTGTACTCGACCTTGCGCACGGAGCCATCAGGCTGCACCAGAGAGTAGTATCCATGCACAGCGTCACCGTCACGGCTCTCGTGCTGGGACTTGTGGTCGCCGGTGTGAGGGTCCGAAACGGAGTACTCGAAGTCGTATTGGGGGTGAGTCTGGAATAAATAAAATTGTAAAAATAAACACGCGACTTTTGGGCTGTTGTGAATGACTTATCTCAGTTGTAACCGTGCTATAGTAAATCATCATTACTTAAATATAAAGTTGCATACACTTCTTTGTGTACAACTTTCAAATTATCTGTGACGTTGCTCATTGCTCACGACGTTGCTCATCAAATACCTATAGACTTCGTGTTTCGATGCAATAGCGAGATTTGCGCTTTCAATCAGACACGAAAGGCTAATTTTTTAATTGGTAGCGTTCCAGCAAAATCCGCCCTTATCAACATTATCAGCTTGCTAAACCCCACAGAGTTTATTCTTAATTTTTGTAAATAACATGTGGATACTGCACTTTTGCACGAGCATAATCACCCCTTGGAATATTAGACTAGACTGTTATTGTTAGTTATATATATATTATTACATGGTCATCGTCGCCTTCGTCGTAGTGTCCAGCGTATGCCACCGGAGCGGCGTAGGGAAGGGGTGCGGCATAGGGCGCAGCGTAGGCGCCCTCATATGGTGCAGCGTAGCCACCTTCATAGGGAGCAGCGTATGGCGCAGCGTAGCCACCTTCATAGGGAGCAGCGTATGGCGCCGCGTAGGGAGCAGCGTATGGCGCCGCGTAGGGAGCGGCGTAGTGACCCCCATCGTGTTGCACGATGCTCTGGTAAGACACGGCGTGGCCATGCGCATTGGCTGACGCCAGCATCGCACCAAAAGCTATCAGCTGAAGACACAAGAAGAGACATGTTTAATTTAGACACTTCAATCTGTGATTCCGTTGTTCCACAATTTTAGAAGATCACACTTGAGAACCTAACAACTTTTCACTCCACATAACGAATTCACTTGTTTTACCGTTTCAAATCGCATGTTCTGAATTTTGTTTTAGGGAATTGATTCCTCAGATTAAATAATTGTTCACTTACTTTGCTGAACATTTTGTTGTTGTTTAGATCAACGTCAATCAATGATTGATGACAGATGCTGCTGACCGTGGGTTTTTATATGAGTTAAAACGGAATAAGAACAAGTGGGGCTGACCACACCGCATGCGGACCTCGCGACAATGACAATAGTTAAGGTCGTCTTAAAAAAACCGATTTTAGAATTACAATATATGTCATGGTATCGATAACGGCGTGGCCATGTCATTTCGTCTAAATGTGCATGTTTTGTTCAGCTAAACAAAAACATTGTACGCATGAACGAAATGTTCAAGTGCGTGGGTTTATGAATGAACGAGTGACAAGTACATTTGTCTTCAGTATAGTTATTGCAGGCAGATGCAAGACTTTGGCGGCTATGAATCATTGCAAATGTGCCAATCATATGGTCTTAATATGGTCATCATCATCTTCTTTCCCTTGCTGTGTCTCTCTCTTACAGCCGTTTTATTATTTCTACTTCCATCTTATTTCATAATACTTTCTACTGAAAAGGGGCCTACCAGTGGTTGCTTTCATATAGCCCAGATGAATTAGCTAAGTTCACCGTACTCTAATTAAAGATAAATAATAGGGCAAGAATCAGTGTCCTCTTGTTTTAACGAGTTCGCTGCTTCTTAAACGAGAAGCAGCGATTTCACTTTGCTAGTATAATCAGCCTGTGACACAACCGAGAGAAGGTCTGTGACACAGGCCTCCTCTCGGTAAGAGGGAGTGGGCCGCAATCCACCACGCGGGCCCAGTGCAGGTTGGTAGATGTCACATCTTTTCAAATTTTTGCTTCTAGGACATGCCGGTTTCCTCACGATGTTTTTCTCCACTGTTTCGAGAGCAGTGGTGATGAAATAATTTCCACAAAGTAACGGGCCTCTCTGGGTTCAAACCTGCGACCTACAACTCGTAAATCGCGGCCATTACCACTGGGCCACCACTGCTCCGTTTCTTACTTTGATAAATTACTTTTAAATCGGGGTTAAAAATAATGCTGAGGTTTTGTGAACTAACTAATGGTAAATTTTTTGCAAAATGTGTTTTTTGATCAATTCTTAGCTTATCTAATGGTCACTAATGGCATTTTTTTAACTGATAGTTAATTATTTGACCATTAGCAATGATATTGGCGCCGATCCCCTTGTTCACAAACTAAACTAAATTTAAGTTCAGTGCATCTTCTTCTTTCTATTTCATTAAGAAAAGGACAGAAGATAAATATTAGTTTAGTCGTGTCAAAATAGTCAGCGCCTGACGTAAATTGGCGTATTTTTAGTAGCCATGTTTTTAATCACGTCTAAACTGTCTATGGAGTATCTTAATTTGACAGGACTAAACTAATATTTATCTTCTGTCCTTTTCTTAACGAAATAGAAAGAAAAAGATGCACTGAACTTAAATTTAGTTTACTTTGTGAAGAAGGGAATCGGCGCCATTATATCATTAGATAAACTAAAAATTGATCAAAAAACACATTATGCAAAAAATTTAACCATAAGTTACTATTTCTAACAGTTGGTTGAGTTTAACTACGGATCAAAAAACTGGCCCTTAGTGATAATTATTTATCTTATACATTGTATACATGTAGATCTACCCATGTGGAGATTTGACAGAATGTTAAGATTTCTGTGCTAAGTCTAAGTTAAGGACCTTCGATCACTATTATTGATCGAAGTTAAGGACTCATAAATTACATGTATACATGTACATCATTCACTCATATTTCAAACAGGTCGAAGTGGCGGTGCTTGGGGTAGGTCCAACATAGGACGTTTTTCGGCTGAAATGACGATAATGATGATACTTAACTCCAATTATATCGATTAACAGTTAGTAGATCAACAGGAAAATGTTTATTCATGTTTTTTACGTTGTTTATTAGTTAAAGAAGAATGTTTGTCACTGCTTTGTAGTTCGATGCGAGCAAGGCCGTACCGCGAGGTGCTACGTGATCTGTTTGAATGAACGGAAAAAATGCCCGAACCGATTATACCGTTCAGTGCAATGTTGACAAAAAGTGCCGATATTTATCATTCTGTACTGTTATTATACTGATTATAATATTTTTTTGTCGATTCCCTTAGTTTAGTAAGTTTAAGGCTGTGCTAGTACAGGAACAGTCACCGAAGCTAAATAGTGTTGTTAATCGTATATTTTAA
Organism: Apamea monoglypha; assembly: GCA_911387795.2. Taxonomy (NCBI): domain Eukaryota; kingdom Metazoa; phylum Arthropoda; class Insecta; order Lepidoptera; family Noctuidae; genus Apamea; species Apamea monoglypha. Next base: position 13,439,490 of record OU426918.1, read on the forward strand.
TTGGAGTTATTATAAAACTGAAGAGTTTGTTTGTTTTTTTGTTTGATGGCACGTGCTAATCTCCGGAACTACCAGTCGGATTTGAAAAAAAATGCATTTATTAGCCCAATTATTGAGAAAGGCTATAGGATATCAACAGATAACAGCACGCTAGAACCCTAAGGAGCCGAGCAAAAAGAAAAAAAGTCGGAAAGAACGCGAAGCGAAATTGAAGTACCTACCATAATAGCGCGGGCAGGCAATGCGATGCGATGCGACGGGGAACGATAAGTTTCACGCAGAAGAAGTTGAGGGCAGAAGCTAGTCAACAATGTACTTGGTTGTAAGTATAATGGGTGCAATATTATTTTAACGGTGTGCAAGTATGTCCGAAGGTTTCGGTATGTTCAGCTTTTCTATTTCTTCATGATAGGTACATTTCACTATACAGGCTCTACACAACAAGTGATCTAATAAAAGATCCTTGCTCTGGTGCCATACATTGTGATCCTAAGAACCAACAGCCCTGTAAAATTACTTTCTGTGTTATAAATTGTACGTCTACATTCGACTGAAATTAAATTAAAATAACGGACAGCTGAGATTTGTTGAATGTGCAAAATAATATCAGATTTTAAGGTACCTTACGGTAGCAAGTGAGTTGTCAAACAAAATGTCATGCACTAGTTAGCACATTATAGCGTATTATCTATGGCACTAGCTTGACCGACACGTCTGTGGGCACTTTTTAGCGCTTTAGATGCATGATCTGCTGATCTATTCTATAAATAGCTCACTGTGTAAACTAAGGAGCTTAAAGTCAATCCCTAGCATCAGATGGCATGACACTAACAGCTCACTTCTCCTAAGTTATCACGGTGAGATGTTTACAGAATAGCAATGCTGTATGCAACAGAAAAGTCATAAAACAAGCGCTGTAAGTGCCGAGTGTTTTATTTTTGTGATCATCCAAACATTCGTTCAAATATGCTGCCGAAAAATAAGATGACCAGTTAAATCGTTATCCCATTCTTTATAATGTTTACGAGATCTCCGTGCCATTTTAATAATTAATATCTAAAGCATAACATAAATTGGTAATTATTATACAGATATCATGTGTGTTGATTCATAGGATGTTTAGAGTAACGTTCTTTGAAAATCCAAATAAAATCCTAATTACTCTTGACTGAATGAGCCATTAACACCCCTTTTTTTTTCTTTTTCTGGGTGGGAAATCATGTGACTTCTCCCGCTCTTCGTGTCAGACTTTTACTGACTATAACCGACCCGTGTTCCTTCAGTTGCCTATGCCAGGGCCCACAGTATCTCTTTCGAACAACCCGCGGCCCTGGCAGGCATCCCATTAACACCCCCTTGCTCTACAATTTTGTTATGATGATAATTAATTCCATTGTAAGTACTTTTTTATCTTTATTTATTTGAAAGGGTGTTATCACTTAGTGATAATGTCACCCCCGTAACAGAAAACATTCAACAACTTAAAACTAAACAATGGATAATGAACAGCTATTATATTATTACTTATGACCTATTTAATAGTGTTTTCCCTATTCGTTTTGGTAGATAACCAACAACAGACGACACAACATCCTAGCCTCCTCCGACAAAGGGGACGCTAGGATGCTGTTACATGCCCCCACTTCAGATCCCATACCAATCACATATTGTCTATTGTGTATGTTCCGCTCGCATTCCATCAGCACGTGGTAAATATCCTCAATTTCGCAGTTTAATGAGGTACTTTTACCCATTAAATTGTAAGTATTTACTTTTCTATATTTACACAGGCTTAGCATTTGGTATTAATGTACAAACGCCAGCAGGAAAATTTGACAGTTTCGGGTAGCTTGACCTGCTGGCGTCTGTACTTCTAATAAATACGCTGTACCTGTAAACTTAGCAACAATGCAATTCAAATGTGAAAATTCTGTAAATTCACAGACAGGCATTTATCAAGGTATTATGTTGTATTCAATACATAATTCAAATTGCAACTCACAATTTAAACTGAATAATTCTATTATGTTCCTACAAGGAACTAGAGGCTGACCATGTCTGAAATTCTTGTGTTCAAAATTCTTACATAACTTAAAGCCGTTCTGTTGTAGTAAAACTAAATCTGGAGCTATGACATACGAGCTTAGCTATGAACCATTGAGATTTATTTATGAGAGTTATTGCAAATATTGAGTAGTTTTATAGTTCCGGAATAGTACATTGGAAAATGTTAAACGGACAATAAAGTTATTATTGTCTGGTATTGTGGGTCACAAAACACGATACTATTTGAGTGAGCATTATCCACCTTCAGCAACAGCCGATCCATTCTGTAAAAATTTCATCGTGAAATCTTGGTGAAGTGAGCTGGTAATAGTGTCAATCTTTAGCATCAGGTGGAATGATGACTTTAAAAAGGTGGCTGGGACAGACTGGGTGCGGAAGGCGGACGATACGGTGTTGTGGCGCAACCTGGGAGAGGCCTATGTCCAGCAGTAGACTGCGATAGGCTGAATTGATTGGTTGATGAGGCGGAATGGCGGATGGCGCGGAATGACAGCTCGCTTCACCTAAGTTTCACAGTGAGATTTGCACACAATAGACCGGACTTCATTACGTCCGATTTTAGCATCACTGAATAATAAAGCTGTCACAATGTGCCTTGCTCTGCTCGTAAGTGTAACATTAACAGTTTTTGATTTACAACTCGAAAGGATTAAAAGATCCAGGTGGATGCTATGAAGACCCTAATTCAAGCATAGTGGGCCCTATAAGAATAACAGCGCTGCTTTTCTCAAATATCGCAGCATCATGCTGAGATTGGAGTCTTTTGGCCTTGCACAGGTCATCCTTATTTTTTGTCGTTTTTACTATTTTGTCACGATCTTAGATGAACATAAAAGTTTTGATATCCTTTTTTATTTTATTTTTATTGTTTTCATGATTTTGTTAGATTTACACGCACAGGAAATACAAACAATAAAAAATTAAAGTAATATCGTCAAGTCTCATTGTAAAGTCTCAAATAAAATAATTTTCATTCTTTCTTTCCTTTTGTGCTTTGAAGCACATTTTTATAATTAATATTGGTGTTCAATATTTTATTTATGAGCAGTGGTGGCCCAGTGGTATCGGCCGCGACTTACGAGATGTAGGTCGTAGGTTCGAACCCAGACAGGCGCTTTACTTTGTGTAAATTATTTCATCACCACTGCTCTCAAAACGGTGAAGTAAATCATCGTGAGGAAACCGGCATGTCCTAGAAGCAAACATTCGAAGACATGTGACATCTACCAACCCGCACTGGGCCCGCGTGGTGGATTACGGCTCGCTCCCTCTCACCGAGAGGAGGCCTGTGTCCCAGCAGTGGGAACATGCTCTGGGCTGATTATGTATTTTATTCTAAAATATGTATTTGAAATCGTGACTCTAAGTAAAAATAATAAAAATCTTATCTTTTTAATGGAAAAGATAAGAATTTTACGCAAGCACACAGTTAGCATGGTTTGTTTATGGTAGTAATAATAATAATAATAATAATATCTTTATTTCCCAAAACTACAGATAGAAAAAAAAAATTTACATAAAACAATTTGGATACTGCAGAAATCTGTACACAAAAAATTAATCTCTGTCTCTTAAACTAGGGTATCCTGTATCTTAAGAGACAGTGATTCGCAAAGAGGTTCTAATCGGTATTATGCATGAGTGGACTGTGTCAATTTACCTTCAGAAGGGAATAAAAAAAAAAAAAAAAAGAAAGAGAAGAAAAGTTAGCTTACGTTACTGGTTTGGTTGGTAGTGTTACTTTAATTGGTCAGCTTAAGCGTAGTTTAAGCAATCTAATAATATATTATTAAAGGAATTTATAACGTGGCCGTAGGTAATATTTATTGCCTTAATAAAATTATATCGCTTTACTAAAAGACCTCCAGCACAATTTGTCAAATAAATATCAAATTAGCTATGTAGGTAATATTAGCCCATATCACTATTATGCAAAGAACTTACTTCATTTTTATATTCCGTTACAGTTACTGTCAAGGCTTAACTTAGGGAATTTGGTAGCTCTTTAACTATAGTGGGTTACATCTTATTCAAGATAGCTGTAGAGTAAATCACGATATATTAAAGGATTTATCAATTTATTCACATTTCACATACAATACACACAAACGAATAAATAATTACAAAACTGTTCAAACATTCGCACAAAATTCAGTTGATCATTCAGTAATGATAGTAAGAGTGTCCGTATACGGGGGCGGGATGCACCGAGGGAGCCGAGTTGTGCACCACAGCGTTGAAACTAAAAAACAACAACAAGAAGATTAATTAAAGTAATTACAGAAGAATTACATATAATAAAAAAAAGAATATTATGTATATGGTAATATATTTCTTCATCGAGATGCTAATCAAAAACCTCTTCAGATACGACGGTTTCTTTCTGGAGTATTGATGATATAGAGTACTGACACTTTGATATCAAGAGATTGTCAAAGAAATAAAGTTCAGCACCCAAGTAAGGAGTAGTATCAGATTTCTGAACTAAAATCTTCAACTTACCCATGGTGGTCATCAGCGGTGTATTCGACCTTGCGCACGGAGCCATCAGGCTGCACAAGAGAGTAGTATCCATGCACGGCGTCACCGTCGCGGATCTCGTGCTGGGACTTGTGGTCGCCGGTGTGAGGGTCCGACACGGAGTATGCGAAGTCGTATTTGGGGTGAGCCTGCAGAATAACATCATTAATAGAAAGGGAGAAAATACCCTTCCCGTGGCAACTGTTGCACGACAGCCTGTCAAATTTAGGCCGAGCGGCGCTTTCCGTGCCGCGGTAGCTCACTATGGTCTAATTATTTTGCGATTATCTATAAAACTGATAGCCATATCTCTTTCGTTCTTATGTCAAAATGATCAGGAAAGAGAAAGCTAGCTATAAGTTCTTCATTATTACCAACATTTCGCCGCATACGAGGCGTGGTATTTGACTCATTAAGACACACAATATACGCACAAAAAAAATACACTATAAACGAATAGTATTCGAAAAACATAATAACAATAAAAGTTACACTTACATAAGTATCGTGGCCGTCGTAATGGCCTACGGGAGCGGCGTAGTGTGCTACAGGAGCAGCGTAGTACGCTACGGGGGCGGCGTAGTGCAGGGGCGCAACATGAGCCTCATCGTGACGCACGATGCTCTGGGAGGACACGGCGTGACCGTGACCGTAGAGACTAGCGTTGGCAGCGGCCAACAGAGCGCCGAAAGCTACGATCTGAAAGTGAAAGATGAAAGGTACTTGGTACTTATCTATGTTTATTTATGTATACTAATAATAGAGCTAAAGAGTTTGTTTGTTTGAACGCGCTAAGCTCTGGAAGTACCAGTCGGATTTGCAAAAAATATTTTTGCATTGATAGCCCAATTCTTGAGGAAGGTTAGGAGTTAGAACTCTAAGAGTCTTAGGAGCCGAAAAGTCAGAAAAAAAAATGGCTGAGCGAAAACGAAGTGATAGCACGGACAGGCGATGTGATGCGACGGGGTGGGGTAACAAGAAATTTCACGTGGACGGAGTTGCGAAGTTTTGTTATATTTCGAGTTGCAGATATATCTTATCTGCAACGGTCTTAAACTAATAAATAAATATGTGTTTTTACTACCCAATACTACGGTAGATTCTTAGGGGAGCGATATTATGGCATGTTAAAATTCAAAGAAAGCTTTAGAAAGCTCTATTAATAAATGAAATCAATATTTTTATAAAGATCTCAAGAAATTACTGTTAAAATAATTACGCACTTTGCTGAACATTTTGGTTGTATTGTTTGTTACAATCAAGCGTTGATTGATGTCAATGGACTCGCAATTTGGTTTTATAGATCAAGTTGTTGAGTACTCGAGCGCAGTGGGGCGGAGCATGCGTGTGCGCATTTGACTTGTAAGTTTGACATGTATCAAGGTCACAGTTTCGATAAAACAGTAACGACACAGTGTAATTAAAAAAAAAAAACAATTAATACTCGCGTGAGTACTGTTAATTTTTTTTTAATGTATTTTGTATGTTTAACTTCAAGAATGCCTACATTGTTTTTAAAACGGTTTAATAGTTTGTTGATTAGAAGGTAATGTGTATGTAAATGCTTTAGAATGTTGTAATAGTTTGATGAAAGTACGTTTATTTCCCAAATTATTTCATTTCATTCGTGTTCTATGTGCCCGAAATATTGTAAAAGCCTCCAGACTGATTTCGACCACGGTGGACAATCTTAACGGAGATCGCCAGAGATAGCCAGGTACGCAGGAGATATTATCGTGCACAAGCGTGTGTGTAAACACAGGTGCAATCTCTGTTCATTTACTCTCATAGTCCGTTGGGACCGCAATACGACACGACCGGGGTGAGATCAGGCGCAGGACCAACGGCTTAATGTGCTTTCCAAGGCACGGGAGTATTAAACAGCCAACTTCCAAACTCCGGACTGTTACTAAGATATTCCTTATTGAAAACCCAATAACACTTTGTCCGACCTGGGAATCGAACCCAAAACCCCCGCTCAGCAGTCGCGCTTGCCACCACGAGACCAACAAGGCGTTCAATCGAAATATTGTAGAAAGTCAAATAAAACATTTCTATCTCGTCACATTTACATAATACAGAAATATATTAAAAAAAAAAAACTTAATTTTGGACTATAAAACGAGCTTAGCTAGCTTCCTTTTTTATGTGGCGACGGTACTCTATTGGTGGGGTTATCCCAACCACTGAATACAGACTACTGCTGACCGGTCAGCATCGTAGGGTTCCATTTTCCTTGATATCGTTTTTAATAGCAGCTACATATTAAAGAGATGGCAGAATCAATCGCAGTAGACCGGGTAAAGTGGAAAGAGGGAAGGGATGCCTTTGCCCTGCAGTGGGACAACACAGGGTCATAATAATAATAATAGCTACATATTATATTGGTGGGATCACTCTCTGTGTTCAACACTCATAGCTCCCATATTTTTGGGGAAAAAAATCTAAATGCGAGTCCAGAAAATGTATTTTCAAAGAGATGTTGCGTTTAATTTTATGAAAAGCTTTAAACATTTACTCAACGAGATCAACATATTATTTTTTTTGTGAATTCAACGAACAATATCCAGACACTTCCGTTTTTAAATCATTTAATTTTTGAAGTGAATGGATCTTTATGTATGGATCTTTTGATAATTATGTTTTTGATATCTAGGCCAGAATATTTTTAATTTTGGCTTCGCTCAGAAAAGAAAACCTTGTCTCAAAAACTTAAACTTACCGTTTGTTCATAGCTTTTAATATAGAGACAATAACATCTGGGTATTTTATTGCGGACTTTGATTTTCTTGAAAATGTTTTCATATAGTGTGACAAAAATAGCAGTCACATCATATTTATTTAGGTTCGTGCCATAGTACAGATCGACCAAAAGGCATTTCAATACATTTTCCCCTAAACCAACACGTCCATTTTTATGGCAGGTAAGACAACAGCCAGCCCAGCAATACTGGTGCATCCGGTTAGACTGGACAGATCATGACGTAAAACAACAGCTGGTCTATTCTGTAAAAATCTCACCGTAAAAAATTAGGTGAAGTGAGCTTGGACGGAGATGTCATTCCACCTGATGGGATTGACACTATTAACAACTCACTTCACCTAAGTTTCTTCCCTTCACGGGGAGATTTTTGCAGCATAGATCGGCAGATATGTGGCACCAGTATTTATCTTGATTACGGACATCCAAGGTCATGCACTATAACACACCTTAATCAATGATGTGATTGCCTTTTCTTGACTTCTTGGTGTGTATATTTGTATAAACAACAAATATAGCTAACTATCAAGATTTTTTTCAAACGCGAGATATGTTGAACTTTTTTTAGTGTTACTGCAATACTTAAAATTACATCTGCCCTCAAAATCAGCTTCAAAATATTAGTTGTTTTTTTCGGGTACTCTGCCACTTTTAGACGTAATTTAAGGAAACTAATAACTTTCTGATACTATGAGTGAGTATATTTACGAAATGTACTACATTCGTTTTACTATATTGACTAGTGTTACTACATATTACTGCCGAGGGTGTGTTAATAATGCTGTCCAAAGAGTATAGTAATATAGATGGAAATGCTGTCTGTCACCGTGGATAATGACGTTGCCCCACAGAGATTATTATGCCCTCCTGTGTCTAAACTAATACATAATAATATTATAAAGAGAAAAGATTTGTTACGCTTTCAAGCTAGAATGGATGAACGGATTTGGATTTAATTTAGCGCATGGGTAGACTATGACATGGATTAGGACATAGGATACTTTTTATCCCGATATTCCGACGAGATCGAGACATACGAGTGAAACCGCGGGACGTAGCTAGTTTGTTATATCTTAGGTATACATTGTTTTACGAAGAAATTGTGAGATGGACACCGAAATTATAAAATATTTACCTACCTGATTGGTATTTATTACCGTCAAAAGTCCAGACAAATTGTAATAGAGAAAGTTCTCGCTATAATTTCATGATTACATTGAAGTATTTTATTGAAATGAGTAGGCGCCTTACCGGTTTCAGCATAGGAGACAAATTCATAATGAATGAAACTGTAACCGACATAATAGTTTATTTCCTCGTTGAGGGAGTTATGGTTTGTAATTGAAGTTTGATTCAATTGTTTTCCTGGCGGGCTATTTATTTATTGGCTCTGTTATTTATCGTAGTCTGCCAATGCTTAGTTGGTGTAATGTTAGTTTTTTCTATAGTACATCCTTTTTTATACATAATTAGAGACCTCGTTTACAGTTTTAGAACCTGTAAAAGCTTCTCGAATTACGTCCTTCGCAATTTTGATGTTTCACGGTGGAACACATTTCATTGTTTGATGAGCAGTTCGTTGCTCATCTTTCTCTGCATGTGCCTGTGATTCGGGGCCATACCAATCAATATTAAATACATAAAAACGAGTGGTATACTAGGCAGCATATTTTAGATCCAATCTTGTGTCTTTTGGTTCCAAATGGTTTTATTTATTCTTTTTCTAGCATCGGCAATCGATCAGTTATCCAAGATGTCAAAACTATGCAGGGTCTGGTTCTAGACTTAGTATGTTGCTAAAAAGTTTTAGTTTTAGAAGAAATAAAAAGGCCTGGTTGCCATTGTACACTTGCGTTCAGTCTTATAGAGCTTTTTGAGAGCTGTGTAATCTTTATGTGTTACACTCAGCTCTTTTATGAAACTAATAAGTAAATTAGTTACCTAAGGTTTTTTGTAAGTGCTTTTGTAAGTCTCATAAAATATTATTTTAAATTAACTTATACGTATTAATGCAATTGTAGCAGTGATAAGTTTAATATGATCTATATTTTCATAAGGATACTAATAGGGTCTTAGATATTTATGATGTATATTAAAAAATAGGTTAGTGGTATATCATATTTTATTTTGCAATCACATTCACTCTCATTTGGTTTGTACGAAACAATAAATAGGCACAATACAATCAGTCGTAGGCAATCACTCAATAATGATGGTAATCGTGTCCGTGGACGGGGGCGGGGTGCACCGAGGGAGCGGAGTTGTGTACCACAGCGTTGAAACTGAAAGTATATTGGTTAAATTAATATTGGTTATATTAGTATAATATTGGTTTGGGTTATATTAATATTGGTTATATTAGCATAATGTTGACAAAGGATTTTAGAGGGTTCGACACCCAGACTTCAATACAATAGTGCTATGCAACTTACCCGTTGTGGGCATCAGCGGTGTACTCAACCTTGCGGACGGAGCCATCAGGTTGAGCCAGGGAGTAGTATCCGTGAACAGAGTCACCATCGCGGCTTTCGTGCTGGGACTTGTGGTCACCGGTGTGAGGGTCAGCCACGGAGTAAGCGAAGTCGTATTTGGGGTGAGCCTGAAATAATAATCAAATTAGATTATAAAACCCCCTTTAATCAATTTTAAGTACGGTGCAGTCACATGAACAGTTGACTTACGTAAGTGTCGTGGCCGTCGTAGTGAGCTGCAGGAGCGGCATAGTGAGCTACGGGGGCGGCGTAGTGAGCCACGGGGGCAGCGGCGTAGTGAGCCACGGGAGCAGCGGCATAGTGTGCTACGGGAGCAGCGTAGTGCGCAACGGGAGCAGCGTAGTGCAGGGGTTCGTCGTGACGGATGATGCTCTGGGAGGACACGGCGTGTCCATGGCCCAAGTAGCCGGCGTTGGCAGCGGCCAACAGCGCGCTCAAAGTTACGATCTGAAAGTAACACTGTCAACTTTAGTCACTAGTCCAGTTAAAAACTAGATAATGTTGGTAACTACATTTTTTCTAGGATACACTCACTTTGCTGAACATTTTTGCTGTTTGATTTACAACGGTCAACTGTTGTTTGATAGTAAAGTAATTGTTGTATCGTGTTATATATGAAACACAAAGCCGCATGCGCTAGCGCGGTGGGGCGGAGAAATGCGTGCACTTGACTTTGAATGCTTTGACAAGGCTCAAGGTCACAGTTACGATTCCAAAAATATTGTTGTGAGAATTATTTGTTACGTGCAACATTATAATTTGTAATAATACAGTCAAATAATTTATTTTCAAGTTCGACATTTTATTAAAAGCGGTTTACCGTTTCGATATTATTTCGGTAGCGATATATACAAAGACATTTTCCCTACCTATCGGGTACATTTTCAGTACACGATAGGTAGGTAGTATCGTAGGTGTATTGTATACCTATTATATGGTATTGATGGTACCGTGTGTGTATGGTATAAAAGTTCAGCAACGTACATTTAACAGGAAGCAAGTGACGAGTGACGATAAGTTTGAGAAGATTCCTATATTTTTAATTTCATAAATGAGCACCGTCAGCAGATAAATATAATATAGTTCCAATAGTATGTTTCCTGTGGAAAAGAGTCGGCCAGAGAAATTCCATGGTAAGAATTTAAAAAATATTTGGCTTTTACAATGTTTAAAAAATACAGTTTTAAGAGGGCGCAGCAACCATAGAAAATAATCATAGAAGTATAGGAGGACAGTGTAGGTCTGTCAACAAGTACCAGGTATGTACTTTACAAAATAGAGAATGGCTAGCAAATTTTAGGATTTAGCATATAAGGCCACTCTATTGCATTGGATCAACAGATCTGTAATGGTAGGTGTCGGTAAGATTTGCGTAAATAAATAAATTGAAGCATATCGTAATATGCTTCAATTTATTTATTTACGCAAATCGCAATCGCATCGCATCGTTGTTGCCCTATTGTAGACATATACTCGTAAGTATTTGTCTACAATAGGGCAACAACGATCTCATACTCACAAAAATGAACGAATCTGTATAAAAAAAAAAAATCCTATTGAAACAACTGACATGTTTTCGTTGCAACTGTTTACAAATCTTAATCGATATCATGACCATAAAAGCCTTTTTCTATCTGTGCCACTAGTGATAGTATTCCGAAACCACAATTTTCGTCTCGATTTCAATATATCAACATATTAAAGTATGTCATACACAAGGGTTAAACTCGGTTAAAACCTCAGACTACTACGTAGTAAAAATACGTTATGACGGTGTGTTGTTCTTATTGTATATATTCTTGGTGGATGATATTTGGATGACCTTAGGTCGATTTTTGCCTTATTTGTTTAAAAGTGTACCAATTTTATTTACAAGCATTTTTTTTCTCCTTGACCATTTTTAAAACTATAATACCAAATGCATCATGTGTGCTTTTAATTTCTAGAATTTTGAATTAATAGAGTATGTGTTTTGTAGTTGAATGAAATTGTATTAAATACATAATGACGATTGTTCATAAGTGCTACAATTGTAAGTTCTTCAATCAATTGCAATCCATCTGCATGTGCTTGTGGTTTATAGTACTGAACGAAGCACTGTAGTAGTTTTGTTGGTCGGTTCATCCACACATAGCCATTACTTCGGTGTCTGTTTTTAGTAACAGATTGATAGGGTTGTTCACGGAAAATCAGTTAAGGGCCGAATAGTGTCTAGATAGTCCGTCACGGTTCTAATAATAAATTGTTAAATGAAATACGGTAAGTCACAACATGTAGTAGTAATTTTTGCCGTAGAATTATATGTTCACATTGTGATACATAATACTAAAATACCTCTCTTTCTATCATCGAATCTGTTAAAGCTTGTCGAGTTACATTCTCTGCAACTTTGCGGTTTCACAGCCGCGAAAGACATTTAATTGTTTCACTGTCTCCGTTATTTATCACATATATGACGTATCACATAGATGTACTTGGTAGCATATTTTGATTCAATTTTAATTAGGCATCGCAATTTTTTATTTGGATTAATTTTATTATTTGGTTCCTGCTCCAGACAATCGCTCAGTTGACAATGATGTACATAAATTGTATCTGTTTCTGGATCTATTGAGGTGCGGAATACATTGTTTGCAATAGAAATAAGAACTGGAAAAAAAATGCAAGAACTATGCATAGTAATACAGCATGAGCCACAGCATAATTAGCTTTAAAATGTGTCATACCCAATTCTTTAATGATATTAATAAATTAGGTACGCCTTTTAGTATATGCAACGTGTCATTTGTATTTTCATCAGGATACTTATGCAATTACAAGAAAAACTGCCTTTGCAGGTATATAAAAAATAGGTTAGTGGTATATCACATTTATTTTGGAATCGCATTCACTCTCATTTGGTATGTACAAAACAATAAATAGTCAAAATACAATCAGTCATAGATGATCACTCAGTAATGATGGTAATCGTGTCCGTGGACGGGGGCGGGGTGCACCGAGGGAGCGGAGTTGTGTACCACAGCGTTGAAACTGAAAATAAAGTATATTGTTTATATAAGCACAATCTTGACAAAGTAGCTGGAGCTGGTTCCACATCCAGTTTTCAAGATAATAGTCCTATGCAACTTACCCATTGTGGGCATCAGCGGTGTACTCAACCTTGCGAATGGAGCCATCAGGTTGAGCCAGGGAGTAGTATCCGTGAACAGAGTCGCCATCGCGGCTCTCGTGCTGGGACTTGTGGTCACCGGTGTGAGGGTCAGCCACGGAGTAAGCGAAGTCGTATTTGGGGTGAGCCTGAAATAATAACCAAATTTGATTATAAAACCCCCTTTAATCAATTTTAATTACGGTGCAGTCACATGAACAGCTGACTTACGTAAGTGTCGTGGCCGTCGTAGTGAGCTGCAGGAGCGGCATAATGAGCCACGGGGGCGGCGTAGTGAGCCACGGGGGCAGCAGCGTAGTGTGCTACGGGAGCAGCGTAGTGCGCTACGGGAGCGGCGTAGTGCAGGGGCTCGTCGTGACGGATGATGCTCTGGGAAGACACGGCGTGTCCATGGCCCAGGTAGCCAGCGTTGACAGCGGCCAACAGCGCGCTCAAAGTTACGATCTGCAAATAACACTGTCAACTTTAGTCACTAGTCCAGTTAAAAACTAAGATGTTTGTAACTACATTTTTTCTAGGATAAACTAACTTTGCTGAACATTATTGCTGTTTGATTTACAACGGTCAACTGTTGTTTGATATCAAAATAATTGCTGTATCGTGTTATATATGAAACACAATGCCGCATGCGCTAGCGCGGTGGGGCGGAGAAATGCGTGCACTTGACTTTGAATGATTTGACAAGGCTCGAGGTCGCAGTTACGATTCCAAAAATATTTATTTTATTTGATAGGTACACCAACGACCTATTCACTAAAAACATTAACATAATAAAAAATAATATAAGCATTGAGTTGTGGTGAATTAGTCATTTACAGGCGCACACAGCACTTACATAAAAAAAAGCTTCTTAAATGTTATTATGTTTTAACAAGATTTATTACTTGTAGTGAAGATAGAAAAAAATATTAGAAACAAAAAATATTGTTGTAAGATTAGCTTATTACGTGCAATATTAGAATGTGCAACAAAACGGTCGGTTAAAAAGTTTGTTGGTTTTGTCTGTAGCGATGCAAAGACATTTTCAGTACATTACAGGTTAGGTTTACGTTTTTGTATACATGTATTGATTTAGCAACGTTCGTTTTACATGGTAACGAGTGACGATCATTTTTGAAAGATTGCTATATAATCTACTTGGATAGGTATTTCAAGATACATAATTATCGTGGATGAAGCTAATGTTCACACACACGGGTTAAATTCGATTAAAAGATAAGACTACTACCCAGTAAGAGAAATGTTATAATTATGTTTTGTGTGTGGTTAAATTACATATGCTGTTGTATCATTTTTGATTGACCATAATATGTAGATTTTTACCTTATTTATTTAATTATGCACCTATTTTATCTATAAACCTTTATTTATTTTTCTCCTCGTTCATTTTAAAATCATCATTCCAAATGCATTATTCTGTACCCATGGTTGACTGATAGGAAAAACTGTATAGCTTAAGTTATTCATTAGTTGAATGAAGTTTTATTTTTCTTATAAACATAACGATGATCAGAACGACGGTGGTGTTACAAATGTGTTAAAAAATCATCTTGTGATTATAGCACTATTTGATGCATTATCTGGAAGTTTTGTTGGTCGGTTCATCCATACGTAGCCATTACTAAGTTGTCTGTTTTTTATTAAATTATTGTTATGGTTCTATTGGTTGGACCGAACAGTCTAGATCGTCCTTCATGCTTCAAATAGTTGAGAAATCTTATCCGGGAAGTCAAGCTTTTTAAAGTATGCAGCCTTTCGTTTATAGCAAGCCGCCATTTATGACTCAATACCTAACTTCAGTATAGAAATACATACATTAATCATGGATCTAAATAAATAGTTTAAAATGAAAATACCTAGTGAATATACCTAGTCTTGCCATAAATATTGTCACGAAGAAAAAAAATTTTTTTTTATTGCAAATAATATTTATTACTTTTACAGTGTGTTAGTTTAATACATAAATATAAAAAAAATTAAAATATAAAAAGCTTATTCGAAGTGGTCTCCATTGGCTGAAATACAGTCCTTTAAACGTTGAGGCCAGTTATCAATAGAAGCACGCACTCTTTCCATGGGAAAATTCTTCACTGCCAAGCGTATGGATTGTTTTAGGGACTCCAAATTATCATGGCGTTTAGAGCAAGCCGTACTCTCTAAAACTGACCATAAGTCATAATTCAGCGGATTAAGATCGGGACTAGACGACAGCCAGTCTTCAGCTCTGATGAAGTCCGAAACGTTCACTTCCAACCAAGACTGCGTGGACCGAGCTTTATGACCCGGCGCCGAGTCTTGTTGGAAGGACCATACTTGGTTATTGAATATGGTGTTGTTAAGGGGCTTAACTACCTTCTCAAGAATGGTATCTTGATACACTTGTGCCGATGTTTTGATACCTTTTTCACAAAAATATGGCTCAGTCGCTCCTTCATAGCTAACACCCCACCAAACCATCACTGAAGTCGGATAATGCCCACGTTGCACTATGTCGACTAATTGGGAAGCTTCCTTAGAGCTTTGAGCATAAATACGGTCATTTTGTTTGTTAAAATGTTGCTCATTTGTAAAGATTTTCTCATCCGTAAACAAAATTTTTCTGTGACCTCCCTTTGCCGCTACCGCTTCAGTAGTTGTTTCGATTTTACCACCCTATTCTTTTTTAAATTATCAGTTAAAAAATGACCAGTGCGTCTCTTATAGGCTGCAAGTCCTAAGTCATCTTTTAAAATACGCGACATGGTTCTGGGTGCTATCTTCATCTCCCGAGATAAAATCTTTTGCTTTCGGACAGGATTTCTTCGAATTCTTTCCCGTACTGCTGTGACCACCTTTTTCGTACGAACACTACGTGGACGGCCAGATCTTTTTCTGTCACAGACAGAGGAGGTCTCATTGTACCTGTTATTAGCCCGGTACACAAACATTTGTCTAATACCAAGCGTATGGAGAGTTTTAAAAATTGCATTTGGCTCCATACCAACTTTGTGTAATGCAATCACAGCGATTCGGTTCTCTTTATCACCCCACTCTATTTTAATATCGCAAAATATTGTACAATGTATTGGCGCCAAAATTAGAAAACTCAATGAACAATCGTATAAAAATGACAGATTCCAAATTCAAATGTAATATCTTTCTTATTTTTAATTGTAACAGTATTTATGGCCAGACTGTGTAAAGTGGACCTCGTAACTGTTTTATCCCTTTTGCCAACAATTCCCTGCAAATTAAATCTTCACTAAGGTTGAAAAATATCTAACTGGCACATAGACAAATAGACCTTGTCTAAATCGTATAAAAATGACAGATTCCAAATTCAAATGTAATATCTTTCTTATTTTTAATTGTAACAGTATTTATGGCCAGACTGTGTAAAGTGGACCTCGTAATTGTTTTATCCCTTTTGCCAACAATTCCCTGCAAATTAAATCTTCACTAAGGTTGAAAAATATCTAACTGGCACATAGACAAATAGACCTTGTCTTTTTATGACGAGCAACTGACGTTTAACCTAAGGGTAGTTGTTTATTTTAAGGGTGAATTTCACCAAATTTTTATACCTAGAGTAAGTCTTATCCTGAGAAAAAGAATTGAATTTTTGACAGGTTTTCCATTCATCTATTCCACGGATAAAAGCTAACTGACTTTGGTGAAGTCAGCCCTGAAGCAGTTACGAGGTATACTATACTAATAGATAAGTTCCATCCTGTTGAATTTTACGTTTAGCTAGTAGCACGCAGGTTAAAATGCAGAATAACTGCTTCTTTCAAAACTAATTAATCTAATGAGCTGATATCTTGAACGTCTGCGATATAATCTATGAATATGGTAGGTTGCTTAAATTCATTGCTTAATCGTTTAGCGCTGATCTGATTAAATCCGTCTCTCGCTAAAAGTTAAAGTTTTTTTAAGCAGTGCAGGTTGCTGAAAGTAGGAGTAGTTGGAAAAATTTGAATGAGGAAAAAGTTCGAAAACCATGATGTGGTCCCTACTCGTATCTCCAGCATTGGATAAACGATCCACAGGGGAGGGTCATTTTATAAACTGGATGAGTTGTTTACAGAATGAATAAAATGTAATAGTTTTTATTCTTTACACTCTGCTGTATCATCTGATATGTTTATCTGTACATAATATAAATAAAAGTCGCTTTTCGTGTCTGTCTGTGTGACCGCGTTGCTCTTTTAAACTACGCAACGGATTTTGATACGGTTTTCACCATCATTTAGAGAATTTATTTCGAAAGGTTTATGTGTATATATAAGTACAGAAATAAAGAGAGAGAGAAGTATTATATAAGTACAGAAAGTTCAGAAATCTTTGTTTTCACATGTCGTCACAACAGTAGATTGTACCCGTGAGAAGCATGGGCGGATCGCTAGTTTGTCATATTATACACTTTGCAGTTTAGGAAATATTAAATAAATAAAATTTAATTAAGTTTCTGTTAGTGTCATTCACATTATATTTAGGAATCGCTTATTATATTCATTATTTACAAAATAATAAATAGGCACAATCAACTCAGATTATCGCAGTCCACTGCTGGACATAGGCCTCTCCCAGGCTGCGCCACAACACCCTGTCCCAGCCACTTAAGGTCGTCCTTCCATCTAGCTGGGGGGCATCCCACACTACGCTTGCCGATACGCGGTCTCCACTCCAGGACTCCAGGACTCGTCTGCTCCACCAGCCTTCGACAAACATGGCCAGCCCACTGTCACTTCAGTTTGCTTACTCTGCAAGCTATGTCGGTGACTCCGGTTCTGTTCCGGATAATTTCATTCCTGATTTTATCCTTCAAAGAGACTCCGAGCATAGCTCACTCCATAGCGCGCTGAGCGATCTTGAATTTGTGGACCAGCCCGACCGTCAGTGTCCACGTTTCGGCGGTTGAAAACGCTAGTCTTCATACATTGTGGGATATACTAAATACACATCTAAACATATGTACATTTAAAAGAAATCTGTTGAATTGGTTACCTCGTCTAATTAGAAGTTAAAAAAGCATTTTGTGCACCAGAACTGTGCAAAATTCAGCATAAACAGCTCGATTCGCCCCTGCTTTTGTCCCTCTTACTAGCTCTTGCACTTTACCTAAATCAATATACCAAGCCTTTTTGCAGCTATGTTAGGTCGGTCTAACAGGATTACCAGTATTACACTTTATCTAACAAAGCTTTTTTTAAGCTTCATAATGTGTCATATTATACTTAACTATTAAATGTAACTTATAAATAGGGTACGTCTTATTTTTAATTTTTATCTGTTTGTGCTATATGTCGCTTAAATTTTCATCAGGATACATCCCATAATTACATGGAAAACTGTCTTTACAGGTATATAAAAACATAGATTAGAGGTATATCACATTTTATTTTGAAATCGCATTCATTCTCATTTGGTATGTACAAAACAATAAATAGGCACAATACAATCAGTCATCGATAATCACTCAGTAATGATGGTGATCGTGTCCGTGGACGGGGGCGGGGTGCACCGAGGGAGCGGAGTTATGTACCACAGCGTTGAAACTGAAAGTAAAGAATATTGTTTATATTAGCACAATGTTGACAGGTAACTGGAGCGAGTTCAATATCCAGTTTTCAAGATAATAGTCCTATGCAACTTACCCGTTGTGGGCATCAGCGGTGTACTCAACCTTGCGGATGGAGCCATCAGGTTGTGCCAGAGAGTAGTATCCGTGAACAGAGTCACCATCGCGGCTCTCGTGCTGGGACTTGTGGTCACCGGTGTGAGGGTCAGCCACGGAGTAAGCGAAATCGTATTTGGGGTGAGCCTGAAATAATAACCAAATTATATTATAAAACCCTCTTCAATCAATTCTAATTATGGTGCAGTCACCTCGAACAGCTGACTTACGTAAGTGTCGTGGCCGTCGTAGTGGGCTGCAGGAGCGGCATAGTGAGCCACGGGGGCGGCGTAGTGAGCCACGGGGGCAGCAGCGTAGTGAGCCACGGGGGCAGCAGCGTAGTGTGCCACGGGAGCGGCGTAGTGGGCTACGGGGGCAGCGTAATGCAGGGGTTCGTCGTGACGGATGATGCTCTGAGAGGACACGGCGTGTCCATGGCCCAGGTAACCAGCGTTGGCAGCAGCCAACAGCGCGCTCAAAGCTACGATCTGAAAATTACAGTCAACTTTTAGTCACTTTTTAACATGGTGTTTTTAACTTGTGTTAAGTAGGTAGTTTCAAAACTATCTGTTGTCGGTAACTAAAATCCTTCTAGGATAGACTCACTTTGCTCAACATTTTGGTGATTGATTTACAACGGTCAACTGTTGTGTGATATCAACGTAATTGTTGTATGGTTTTATATATAAAACCCACAGCCGCATGCGCCGGCGGCGCGGTGGGGCGGAGAAATGCGTGCACTTGACTTTGACAAGGCTCAAGGTCGTAGTTACAATATCTAAAATATTTTTGCAAGAATTGGTTAAGTGATATATTAGAATTTAAAATACAGTAAATAGTACGTACATTCAATTTCGCAACTTTCTATTAAAAACATGTAAAAAAAATGATACTGTCTCCGTGGCGATATAAAAACATTTTACGTTTTTTTTTTATGGATGCATAAGTTTAAAGCGTTTACGGTGAAGATTATTTTTTAAAGAACCCCATCTGTTCCCCCGTGATATTCCGAGAAACACATTAAAATCCGTGATGTCGCTAATTTAATACGCTACGCTACGCTTTGGTTAAACACAATTAAAAGCTCAATCTAGTAGAGTCGTAGTTAGAATTTTTTTTTGATTACGTTTTTATTGGGCCGTATTTAGCAAATATGGGTGATGGATCGATGCTGATGCATGATAATGCCCGACCACACACGGCTCAGGTCGTGCAAGAGTATATTCAGCAGGTTGGTATCAGCGTGATGGCTTGGCCATCAAGAAGTCCTGATCTCAACCCAATTGAGCACGCCTAGGATGAGCTGGGAAGGCTAGTCAGAAGCTGCAGACCACCACCTACCACCCTCAGGGGTCTAAAACTGTCCCTAATTGAAGAATGTGAGAATATTCCCCAACATCGGCTCCGAAACCTCGTGTTCAGTATGCCAAACCAGCTCGAAGCTGTAGTCAGAGCCCGAGGAAGCAATACCAGTTATTAAAATTTTAATAACGTGTAAAACATACTTATAAATGTTAATTGAGTTTTTTGACACTAAGCTAAAAATGGCTATTTTTATATTTTTTAAGTTAAAAATGTTACTAATGTATAGTTTACTAGTTTCAAAGAAAGCTGATAAAATTAGCTATAAAGCGTTTTTTTATTTTAAATCTCTAACTTCTATAGTTTAGAAAATAAATAAATTTTAAAAGTGTAGTACTTTGTTTTGCAGGCCAGTGTATATTGCTGATATTCCTATTAGTCTTCAATCAATTGAACTTTTTATTAATCTGCATATAATACATCTCGATTCTTTATTGGTTCGTTCATCCGTTACATTTAGTAAACTTAAACATCTTGATACGTAGTCATCACCTACGGTAACTAGGTTATATAGGTTATTTATATAGCAGCTATATAATTGATAGGGTTATATTGGTTGTTTAGGAAAAACTATTATATATATAGGATATACCTAATATTGTGAAATCGAATCGGGGGAGTCAAGCTGTTTAAAGTGCTTATTTACAGACGGCTGCTTAGCCGTGTGTAAGGTCTAAATATAGGGTAGAAATATATAATACCTAATCATATTAGACAAAACCCATTAATCATGGATCAACATTACAATCTAAAATTGAAATACTTAGTGTGTAGTAACGGTAAACAGGGACTGATGGAAATTTGTGATGGCGCCAAACACGTAGCCGAATTCTCGGCCAAGTCCATTTAGATTGCCATCGAAACGCTGAGAAGAAGAAGAAAAGGCATCCATGTTATCGTCTTGCACATGCAATACCTTCGTTGGTTCTTTAACATGATTATCATTGTATTAATACACATTTCAATCTGACGAATTTTACGCTTAGCTAGCACACAGTTTAATATGCAAAGTGACTGCTTCGTTCAAAGCTAATTAACTTAAGTAGCTGATATCTTGAAGGTCTACCGTAACCGATTGCTTAAAGTCTTTCTTTAATCGTTGGGCGCTAGTTAAATCAAGCCCGTATTTGAAACAACAAAACATGAAAGAATATAAATCTGTGCATGTTGCTGAAAGTTAATGTCCCACTGCTGGGCAAAGGCCTCTCTACTCTATTTCCATCTCTCTCTGTCCAGAGCTGCCAAGGACCAATCTTTACCAAAGAAGTTTAGCTTATCCCGCCATCTCCGTCTGGACCTGCAGCGATGTCGATGAGTTATTTACAGAATAAATAAAATTTTATATTTTTATTTATTCATTACGTTCTGCTGTATCATCATATCGTCAAAGATGTTCATTTCTAATACACACACACACATTGCAGTATAGGAAATAATAAATAAATAAAAGTAAGTTTCTGTTAGCCTCATTCACATTATATTTAGGAATCGTATATCACAGTAATTATATGTACAAAATAATAAATAGGCACAATACAATCAGTCATCGATGATCACTCAGTAATGATGGTAATCGTGTCCGTGGACGGGGGCGGGGTGCACCGAGGGAGCGGAGTTGTGTACCACAGCGTTGAAACTGAAAATAACAACAAAACAATTAATAAAGATAAAGTTCATTAAATGTATGGAGAACAATTATTTCATTTTACATAGAAATAGGTGATAAGACAAAACATACCCATTGTGGTCATCAGCGGTGTACTCGACCTTGCGCACGGAGCCATCAGGCTGCACCAGGGAGTAGTATCCGTGAACGGCGTCACCGTCGCGGCTCTCGTGCTGGGACTTGTGGTCTCCGGTGTGAGGGTCAGCCACGGAGTAAGAGTAGTCGTATTGGGGGTGAGCCTGAGAATATAGAAATAAAGTCAGCATATTGAATTTACTATGATATTCTTGAAGAAAAAGTTCTAGTACTTTTTAGTTACATAAAGACTTACGTATGTGTCATGTCCTTCGTCTTGAGCGGCATAGTGAGCCACGGGGGCGGCGTAGTGAGCTACGGGGGCAGCAGCGTAGTGGGCGACGGGGGCAGTGGCGTAGTGGGCGACGGGGGCAGCGGCGTAGTGGGCGACGGGTGCAGCGGCGTAGTGTGCAACGGGAGCGGCGTAGTGAGCGGGTTCATCGTGACGGACGATGCTCTGGGAGGACACAGCGTGCCCATGGCCCAAGTGACCAGCGTTGGCAGCGGCCAACAGCGCGCTCAAAGCTACGATCTGAAAGTTTTTCGTACAGTGTTAGGTGAGTGAATTCGTTATTATTTTCTTTCTAAACAAATCGTGTCCCACCACGTTTATGCAAATTATAAACTCTTTAAATGCAACGATTAATATGACTAAATTAAAAAAATATAATTATAATTACTTTGCTGAACATTTTTGTTGTATATTTTTCAACGGTCAAGTGTTGATTGATGCTAATGGACTTGCTGAATGGTTTTATATACCGACTAATAACATAACTACACGCGCTGCCATGGTGGGGCGGAGAAATGTGTGCGCGCTCTTGATCTTGAATACTTTAATGTATCTCAAGGTCGCAGTTGCAATAAAATAGATAAAATCGATTGTAAATTCGATTTTAGCATGAACATTGATATTGAGTGTTTTATTTGATTTTGTACGTCTCTTACTTGAGAAAGATTTGACAGTCGAAAGAATGGTAACAAAGCAATTATATAAATTAAAAAAATAATAATTATAGTTGGGCAGTTAGCACCCTAGTTATTTATCTTTTTTATTGTCTATCACAAAAAAAAAAAAATGAAAAAACAGTATAGACACTATATTCGAGCACAAAGGTACTGCATAATCTATTAGCTTACGGCCAGCGTCAGGAGGACTGGATAACGTTTATAAACATCCATATGCAAGATAAACTAAAACTACTACGTATTACTGAAGTCAGTCAAGTGATTATTACGAAGTTTATAATTGCTGCCTTTTGGCAAACAACAAACATGACTTGGATTGTCCGTGGAAAATCCTGCGTGACAGCTGGGTGTTTCTAATTATACCCGATCGTATCTCTCTGTATATAACTGCTTGATATTTTGTAAATAAATCAAATGTAAGATTTATTAAAACAATTTTTTGATCCCTGATGAGCTCTTCTCATATTTTTATATACATAATATTATATAGTTTAGTGTTAGCTAATATAATATAAAAAATGCATTAAATATTTAAAAAATATTTATTAATGAAACTACCCTGGTTCATGGTGAAAAGGTTTACTTAGTTTATTGTCTTGTTCAAATTATTTGACATTGATAGGCATAGCAACAACGCTATTTCCTTTTTTATTTTCACCAAATCTGGCCTGTTTACTACACCGAATAGGACTAATGATATGTATACTCCAAATATAAGTAAAGCTACTTACATGAGAACAATGTTCCTAATGTACAGACGCCAGCACATCAAGCTACTACAATCTGTCAAATTTTTTTAATAGTTTTTCAACTTTATCGCTAAAGCTTTAAGGTTTAAGGTTGATTGGGAAAATTTGACAGTTTCGGGTAGCTTGACCTGCTGGCGTCTGACCCATAAGTAAGTTATATCAATGAGAATGCATCAATTATGATACACCCGAGCATCCAATGCTATTTTTTTTTTTTATGAATTTTGAGTAAATTGAGTTTTGAATGCATTAAATGAGAGCCTTACGGATAAAGATATATATGTGTGGTAAATATATGTTCATTATTTATATAACCTAATCTTAATATATATAATTCTTCTATAGGTGTGTTTGTCACTTAACTCCTCCTAAACGGCTGGACCGATTTGGATGAAATTTTGTGTGTATATTTCAATGGGTGCCTGGATATTTTGAAAATACAATTGAACCCGGTAGGTGGCGCTGCTTTTACGAGCAGGACGCCGTCTGCCGGGTCGTAAAATAATTTATTTTATTTATTTATTAATAACCAACTTATATTAACAGTTTTCACTACACATACAAGAAATAATATTATCATTTCTAATGTTAATTATTTTGGTTTCGTCATAAATTGTGGTGTTACCTACATATGAGTAGTTAAAAATTATCAGAGTACAGATATCATGGGCATTTCATGGCATTGGGCTTGACATGGATATTTTATAGTAACTACCTACAACATAGAGAGCTACCTAAGTACAAACTAAGGTTACTTTAATGTAACAGACCACAACGGTAAAGTCAAATACGTGATTTTTTTTCTCTCGTAGTGTTTAATTTCCAATAATTCGAAATAATTTCTTAATATTTTGAACGGACTTGTATATAAATGTGCAATTTTAAAAGCGTTTTCCTTACAGTAAAGCCTTTCCGGTTCGACTTGCTTTATCTCGTAATACGTTTGTTATCT
Organism: Apamea monoglypha; assembly: GCA_911387795.2. NCBI lineage: Eukaryota > Metazoa > Arthropoda > Insecta > Lepidoptera > Noctuidae > Apamea > Apamea monoglypha. Next base: position 13,463,928 of record OU426918.1, read on the forward strand.
GACAAAAATCAGTTAAGTCACCGGTAAAATTGATAATTATGAAGGATAGTGTTGAAATATTAGGCTACTGTTTTAATTAATTGTAATTATGTAAAAAAAAACACTTAAAACCTGTCAATACTCAGCAGATTGGTGTAGTGGCTTTCTATGGGTGTGATCTTGTGCTTGTGCAATCATTCAGGATATCCGACATTCAAAACATCAAACCTGTGCAGCAAACGCACAGGTTTGATTTTGATCTGTGTCTCGTGGTAAGTTAATCTACTTTTCGCAACCTTTGTACAATCTAATGACGACATGCATTCCTATATGTTAGTCACCTAAATGAACATTCCATCATAATTTATAATTATATTTTAATAAATAGTTTGAAATAATTGCTCGTTTCATGAAACTACGCAATCTAATTATTGCATTGTTGAAATAAATAAGTTATTTCAACAATACATGCTCTCATTGCAGAAAACTGTTGTTGATTTAGTAATTATTAGTGTCTTATTTTATAATTATTGTAAAACACAATTTTTATTGCCACGTTGTACAGACGCCACATCAGGCTACTACAATCTGTCAAATTTCTTTAATAGATTTTCAGCTTTATCGCTAAAGTATTAAGGTTCAAGGTTGATTGGGAAAATTTGACAGTTTCGGGTAGCTTGACCTGCTGGCGTCTATACTACAGGATCGTATACAATTGTATACGATCCTGTAGTGAGTGAGTCCATTTCACTGTTTGCAACCACGACAGTATTGATCTACAAGCAATACACTAGGTTGTTACTTTTAATTTAATGTCGTATGCACGTTCATATTCATGTCGGAAGAAATTATAATACAATGTTAGTGTCTTTAAATCACTCTTTATTTTTACATTTCATCTCAAACATTTGTATACAACAATAAATAGTCGCGGAATCATCATTCATAGATGTTCACTCAATAATGATGGTGAGCGTGTCCATGGACGGGGGCGGGGTGCACCGAAGGGGCGGAGTTGTGTACCACAGCGTTGAAACTGAAAGTAATAAGTTTTGATTAGGTTTGTTAACAAAATCTGTGACAATCTTCGTGTCCTATCTAATGATTCTATATCGGTATCATTTAGGACAATTTTATTTACGTATCGAAAGATGGTGGTTGACCCTTTCGCAACTTACCCGTTGTGGGCATCAGCGGTGTATTCAACCTTGCGGATAGAGCCATCAGATTGAGCCAGAGAGTAGTATCCGTGAACAGAGTCGCCATCGCGGCTCTCGTGCTGGGACTTGTGGTCACCGGTGTGAGGGTCAGCCACGAAGTAAGCGAAGTCGTATTTGGGGTGAGCCTGAAATAATAATCAATTTAGATTATAGAACTCTTTGCAATCAATTCTAATGGTGTAAGTAATCCTGAACGGATGACTTACATAAATAAGTGTCATGTCCGTCATAGTGAGCAGCGAGAGCGGCGTAGTGAGCCACGGGGGCGGCATAGTGAGCCACAGGTGCAGCGGCGTAGAGCGCTACGGGAGCAGCGGCATAGTGCGCTACGGGAGCGGCGTAGTGCAGGGGTTCATCGTGACGGATGATGCTCTGGGAGGACACGGCGTGGCCAACATGGCCGTGGCCGTACAAGCTGGCGCTGGCAGCGGCCAACAGGGTGCCGAAAGTCACGATCTGGAAAAAGGTAGACTGTTTGTTAGTACACTGATGATCACTTTTAGCTTAATTGCAAGAAAAGTGTAGATACAAGGTGTTAAACATTCCGCCAAAAATTGTTATCAAAAGTTATAATTTTGGTATTTCACTTACTTTGCTGAACATTTTGGTGTATTATTTGTTACAATCAAGTGTTGATTGATGTCAATAGATTTGCTGTATGGTTTTATAGAACGCGGTCAGAATAGGTAATGGCATGGGGTGGGGCGCTGAAATGCGCAAACGCACCTTGACTATGTGACTATGACAACAACGCTTTTCAGACCTTGTAGGTTATATAGTTCCTATTGTAATGTGTTATGACGGTGTCGTGTATGAAGTGGTTTTTGTGTAAGTTCTAACTAGTTGAAAACTTTTGTTATTATTGTACAGTTTAATTGATTTATATACAATATTAAATAAAAGGTAATTGTTACATAAAGTATTATTTGTTTTGGTTTGAATAATTAATATTTTAATTCAATTAACTTCTTTCATGAAATTTTATTATATATAATCAGTAATCATTTCATTCATTATTTATTTATTTAATCTTTTCGCACAAAAAGGTACAAAGGCGGACTTAATGCCTTAGGCATTCTCTACCAGTCAACCAAGGGTGGTGGGATTATCAATTAATTATACGAATTTCTAGTCACTTTACATATTATCAGAAAACTGACTAGGTAACTTACGTTATTCATAAAAGTTTTGTATTAGAGTGATTTTGTGAATAGACAGATACAAAAGTGATTTAAAAATAGAGTTTGGTTTTATTTAATGCATTTTTTAACTGCAAATAAAAATGCTTTTTAAGCTTACTTCTTATTATTATGTTCAATAATGATAATAATAAGTAAAAAATTATCACTATGTGTATAAAAAGGGAAAAAATCGCTGTCAAGGGGAATTATAAATGATTTTATTTCTGTAAGTTGGTTTGTACAAACACATTTACACGTCAATCATGATTTTAGTTTAATTAAATAACTCTTGCTATGCAGTGTTTTCATGTTAAGGTGTGTTGCTTATTTGTCAAATAAAAATCTAATCCACAAAAAAGAAAAAATATAATTGTATAAATTACTAAAATAAATGTATATACAATTGCAAATCTAAATAAAATTAAATATAAAAAAAATGTACTTTATTTATTACTGTTAACATCATCATATAACTTAAGACAGGTGGCAAAACTACATAAATAAAATAAGTGACTTTGAGGCTAATTAAGTTGTTTTTTTTTAATCACATTTAGGTATGTTAATACAAATTATAACAAATGTTATGTCTTCAAGCACTACGATTATAGTCTTGATTTACTGTGATGAGGTTTGTGTTTAACTGTCTGTGACTGATTAAAGAAATCTTTACTTTGTGTTTTTTGAAGTTTGTTGTAAGAGACGCTTTTTTTTTTGCAACAAATAAACTGTGTGTTTTAAACAGCCGTAATCTCGTATGCTGGTTTTGAAGAACCCTTTTTATTTCATAAACATCCTCTCTTATCACGCTAACTACCATTTTCCATTCCATATTGAATGGTATAACGTAAAAGTTATAGCATGCGATGTAAGTAGTACCCAGGAGAGATGGACTAATGTTAAAAAGCAGATGGATGGATGGTGTTGAATTGATGTGGTTGGTATCGTACTCCTACATGGTCTGAAGATGCCTTTTGCTTAGTGAAAGCTTGACTCAAGTACAGGCTACAGCCTAATAAACACGATCTAAAATGGAATTCATACCTCTTCTCTTCTCTCGTCAAAAAAGTAAAATTTTAGTGACTTATATATTATTAAATAATTTATTATTTTCGTAAAAAGTTAACAGTTTTGCATTACATTATCTGCCACATGGTTGTCAACACAGAACAGATAAAATTTATCTGTTCTGTGGTTGTCAACTACAATACAATTTTACTATCGGTGACACTACAGGATTGTTTTGTTATTACTTTATTGTACAACACTAAATACTTAATAGAATAATGTTAAAAAAAAAACCGAATTTAATAATGTAGATTTCACAAACATTGTAGAGTTTTTGTGATTTGTCCTATGTCTGGAAAACATGATCACATGAATCACCTCAAAATGAACGACGGACGTAGATTTCATATAATGAGCACGATAATAATTGATGATTGGAGTAATAGGATGGTAAAAATAACCACCGTTATTTTTTGTGAAATATTGTTTATTTTTTAAAATATTTTTTCAGTATTCAGGTACATATATGTAAACAATACATAGGCACAGTTTATTCAGAAATTATTGATCACTTAGTAATCATAGTAAGCATGCCCGTGGACGGGGGCCGGATGAACCGAGGGGGCAGAGTTGTGTACCACAGCGTTAAAACTGAAAAAGAAAATTATTTATTTAACATTTTCTTTCGGAAAAAAAGCTAATTAGTAAAACTTCCGTAAAGACGAAAACTGGTCACATCAATTTTTAAGCAATGCTCGTTCAAACGTTGATTTACAAATCCTATGGTAGAAGCTTACCCATGGTGGTCATCAGCGGTGTACTCGACCTTGCGCACGGAGCCATCAGGCTGCACCAGAGAGTAGTATCCATGCACGGCGTCACCGTCGCGGCTCTCGTGCTGGGACTTGTGGTCACCAGTGTGAGGGTCAGACACGGAGTATGCAAAGTCGTATTTGGGGTGAGCCTGAACAAAAAAATAATTCATTATTTATTCCTGCATAAGGCAGACGGTTAGGAAGCTTAAACACCTAATGGATAACTTACGTATGTGTTGTGGCCGTCGTACTGCACTACGGGAGCGTCGTAGTGTGCTACGGGGACGGCGTAGTGTACCGGTAAAGCAAGAGACTCGTCGTGGCGCATGATGGACTGGGAAGACACGGCATGGCTGTAGGGGATGGCGTTGGCCGCAGCCAAAAGGGAGCCGAGAATTACGATCTGAAAGAAATAGATGGAGGTTAGATAATTTGCGAAGTTTTGGTACTGTAATGAATGAACTCGTAATTCTTGACAGTTAAATCCATACTATGTTTTGAAAGGGTTCAGAAAAAAAGAATCCTAATATTTTTGGACAACTTACTTTGCTGAACATATTGGTGAATTGTTAGTTACAATCAAGCGTTGATTGGTATCAATGTAGCTGTTATCTGGTTTTATAGAAAAAAAGTAGCTGCGTGCGCACCTCTGGTGTGGGGAGAAGTACGTGCGTGTTTATTGACTCCGTGACTTTGGCATGCAAAACAATAACATATGATTCAAATACAAATAACTTTGTAACATGTTACTAATAAATTTGTTTCGGTCCAATCAATTTTAATTAGAACATGGTTGTGTTGATAATTGTTGTTAATTTATTCTTGAGCGATAATAGATATTAAGTTTGGCCTTTACAACAATAGTGCTATTAAATTTATATTGAAAAAATAAAAAACAGTGTGAGAACAAATGCTTGGAAATTCGAGCTTTATTTTGATAACCTCTTTAAGTTTAATCGAAAATGCTGCAGGTACTGGTTATACATGCGAGCAGCGGCCGGCAATGTAAGTATGAAAATCCAGCTGTTGTATTTAGCGGCCGAATAAATGACTAAGGGCTGATTTTCCCAAAGTCTGATATATTTTATCCGTGTATTTAAATTGACGTCTGACAGTTCTACTATCGAAAAGCTATCTTAACATCAACATTTATTCTCAGGATAAGACTTACTCCAAGTATAAAAGTTTTGTGAAATCGCCCTAAGAAAACTCACATCTATCGAAAAAAAAAAAAAAAAGATGGTACGAACTTTTTACTTCGAATGTGGCAACCAAAGAGAGAATTTATCAATGATTTTATTTAAATTTCGAACTGGCTTGCAAATAGATCTGCAGTGCGATTCTGTAACCATCTCACCTTGAAAACTTAGGTGAAGTGAGCGTGGAGTGAGCTGTCATTCCAACTAATGCTAAGGATTGACACTATTGAGAGCTCACTAAGCTCACTTCACCTAACTTTTCACGGTGAGATTTTTACTGAATCGATCGGCTGTTACGTAAAAAAGAAACACATGGACATATTAGCGCGTGAAAAATTATTGTTGGCCGTCTTTGATTCAGGAATTTACAATTAATTTGCTTAGATTGAATTTCCGCGCATTATTGGAGAAAAGTACTACACAAGACTTGGCCGCAACCACGTATTGATGGACTCACGTATGTGTGCCTCGGCCCATATTTTCACGTTCGTTCATTAATGCGTCTTTTGCAGGCCGCTGCAGTAATGTACAGACACCAACAGATCAAGCTACCCGAAACTGCCAAATCCCAATCAACCTTGAACCTAATGCTTTAGCGATAACGTTGAAAATCTATTAAAGAAATTTGACAGATTGTAGTAGTTTGATGTGCTGGCGTCTGTACCTACTATAATTTAACCATTAAAGAAAAATCCACGTGGATAAAGCTGTGTACAGATATAATTTAGTTTTAGTAGTGTGTAAAGCTCAACGACTCGACCAACCAAAGATAGAACATTTGGGCAGGCCGCATAAAGTGCTCAGATTGGTAGACAATCATTAATACTTACTGAAAAAAAAACCATACAGTTAAAAATAATAAAAAAAAATCTTTACAATGTAAACATTCAGTAGGAGGATCAATGGTAACGACCCAAACTTACGAGTTGTTCGTTGTTTGGTCGTGGGTTAGAACCCAACCAGACGCTTTACTTTGCGTAAATAATATCATCAACACTCAAAACGGTGCAGCAAAACATCGCGAGGAAACCGCATGTTCTATCTATTTGTTCGGCATGGGCCTGCGTGGTGGATTACGGCCAGCAGTGAGAACATTATAGGCTGATTATGCTAAACATTCATGTTGTATGTAAATATTATTTATCAAATGACAAAGTGTTGTGTGTTAATTGATCTCCAATGTTATAAGTATTATTTCTCTTGTCGAGGATGAATGCATCGCGTGCAGCGAATACGAGTACATTAACGATAAATTAAGTTCGATTTAATAAATAGTGTCCTAAGTTTGTGAATTCAGTGTGCTAATAGGTCAATGTTTCACTTATCCTTAGTTACCTACCTATAAGAAAGTTTTAATACATTCGTCAAACACATCTAAATGGACCGACGACCTAAAGAAGGTGGCTAGGACAGACTGGATGCGGAAGGCGGAGAACAGGGTGTTGTAGTGCGGCCTAGGAGAGGCATATGTCCAGCAGGGGACTGCGTTAGGCTGAGTTCATTAACATTCGTCAAGTATTAGTATGTAGTAGGTAATACCATATTAAAGAAGTCATTTTTGATTGACAGAAAACGGAATATTTTTCATGTACATATTATGATGTTAGATATTTAACTGCAGCAAACAATATCATGTAGTTTGTGTTTATGGACATAATCTATATTTACGAAGAGAAAAAACCAGAATTAACAAAGACAAAACAGTCAAGAAAAACATTTTACACCAGTTGGTCACTAATACTTATGTTTCATTCCCTCATTGGGGTTATTGAATGAATTGGATATAATTACTCAATATCTGTATGCATAAGGTTTGTAAGTCTAGTGGCAAAAAAGTTTCTTACTTTTGGGATGTAAAAAATATGTCATGACTATGATAGTTCATACTACTCCAACTGATTACAATTTCACATTAGGTATAAGTATTTAAAGTTCCTTGACTAACAGTACCTTTTTTTTTTTTTTTTTTTGGGATGGGAAATCATCAAATGACTCCTCCCGCTCTGGGTGGAGCGGAAGGGAGTGTCAGACTCTTACTGACTAAAACCCACCCATGTTCCTTCCTTCGCCCTTTATGTTCCGGGGTAGCGGTAACCCTTTCGGACAATCCCGCTGCCCCGGCAGGCTTCGGCCCTGAGGGGCCCCTCGTTATGCTGACATCTCTTTGAGGCGCGCGTGGAACACTTACGCGCCGTCCGGCACGGGCCTGGTCCTGATCGGGCGGTGAGCTACCCATTGCTCTCCGCCCGCAGGCCCGCGCCTACGGTGGCCGGTAGTCGTCTCTCGACTCCCGACGCCCGGGGCGTCTCCCGCGGCGGCTTGGACGGGAGGCTCTCTCCCTCATCCGTCCCGCCACCTCCTTCGCTAGCATGACTGCTTCGCAGAAGGAGGCGACTGCCTCCCACTCCCTCTCGCTCCGGACCATGGCTTGCACCAGGTCCGGGCGCGAGAGGCCGCCGCCGCTGCCGATCGCCTCTACGAGGACACGGCGGTGCTCCGCCCAAGCGGGGCAGACCTCCACCGTGTGCTCCACCGTGTCCTCTGGGCGATCCTGGCAGTGGTGACACCCGGGCGTTTCCTCCCGCCTGATGATGTGCAGGAACCTCCCGAAACTTCCGTGTCCGGTGAGGACCTGCGTCAGGCGGTAGGTGAGGGCGCCGTGGCGCCTCTCTAGCCACTCCTCAAAGAGGGGTCTTATCGCCGCTATCGCGGCGTGCCCTGCGCTGGGTTGCGACAGTCGCTCTTTCCATGTCGCCATGAGATCGAGCCGGAGGTCCGTCCGCTCCGCAGCAATTTGCCGCGGGAGCGGACTTTCCCCCCGGCGTAGTGCCTCCGCGCGCCACTCATACAGGCGCGCGAGGACTATCGCCTCCAGATCCCATGGCGGCAGTCCGGCAAGGAGGCTTGCCGCCTCGCGCGAGATCGTGCGGTAGCCCCGGATTAGCCTTACGGCTACCACCTTCTGGGGCGCGTTCAGGTAGTGGGCGGCTTGCCGCCGCAGTGAACGCGCCCACACCGGGGCCCCGTATATGGCCATGGACCGCACGACCCCCGCGTAAAGCCTCCGGCAGGAGGCGTTTGGCCCCCCCAGGTTGGGCAAGAGCCGCTTGAAGGCGGCCCCAGCCCGTTCCAGTTTGGGGGCCAAACGTCGGAAGTGCTCGACGAAGTTCCACCGGCTGTCGAGGACGAGACCCAGGTACTTCATCGTCGCCTCGATGCCGATGTGAACCCCTCCTGCCGTTAGTTGGGATCCCGGTGGTGGCGCGTTCCGGGGCCCATGAAACGTCATGGCCTCGGACTTGTGCAATGCCACCTCGAGACCCAACTGCCGGATCCTCTCCACGACTATCGCAACCCCGCGTGTCATCGCGTCGGCCGCCGCCTGATGCGACCTCCCCTGCGCCAGGACCAGCGTGTCGTCAGCGTAGCAAACCACGCTGACGCCATCAGGGAGGTCGGCCCGCAGCACCCAGTCGTAGCCGATGTCCCACAGGAACGGCCCCACAACCGATCCCTGCGGGACACCGCACGACATCTCTCGCCGGTTCCACTCCCCATCGCGACCGGGGTAGCTGACGGCTCTGTCCGTCAGATACGCCTCGACTATTCGACGGAGGTAGGGCGGCACTCGGTGATACCGGAGTGCCTCCACAATGCAGCTCCAGGGCAGGGTGTTGAACGCGTTGGCGATGTCGAGTGACACCGCCACGACGACCCCACCCCGGGACACCGCGTCCCCCGTCGTGAGGGCTCTCACGCGCATGATGGCGTCCACCGTCGAGCGCCCCTTGCGGAAGCCAAACTGGCTGTCCGCAAGATCCGGCCCCGTCCTCACCAAGTGCCCGACGAGGCGGTTTACAATTACTCTCTCAAAGAGCTTGCCCACCTCGTCGAGCAGCACGATGGGCCGGTATGCGGACGGAGAGTCCGCTGGGCGCCCTGGCTTCCGAATGAGGACCAGCTTCCCCGTCTTCCAACGAAGCGGGAACTGGCCTCTCTCCAAACATGCGCTTAAGAGCGCCTCCAGTCGAGGCCCGAGAGCCCTCGAGGCCAGGACCCAGGCTTTACCTGGCAAGCCGTCGGGTCCTGGGGCGGTATTTTTGGCCTTCAGCCTTCCTACCGCCACTCTCAGTTCTACCCCGGTCACTTCAGGGATGTCGTCGTCGTCCGCGTGGTCCGCTTCGGGCACCGCAATTGGCGGAGCCATGGGCGGGGGTGTGTGCACCCCCCGTGAGGGGAACAGAGCGCTCACCACCTCCTCCACCAGCTGGGGGCGGAGACTCTGCGTCAGCGGGGGGGCCCAGGTGCGGAGTTTATTCCGCACCATTTTATAAGGGCGCCCCCACGGATCTCTGTTCAGAGTCTCCACCATCTCCTCGCGGGCCATATCCTTGGCCCGCCGGACAGCCTCTCGGAGGGCGGTCTTCGCCGCTCTGTACCCCTCGTACAGCTCCGCCTCCGTGGCTTCCGCATCCGGAGGGCGAATGCGGAGCCTGCGGTGCCTGGTGTACCGGTGTCGCGCGTCGACGCACGCCTTGCGTAGCGACCCTAACTCCTGCGACCACCAGTACACCCGACGCCGGGCGCGTCCCGGCCGGACTCGGGGCATTGCCACGTCACAGATGTCGGACATGGCCTCCCGGAACCACTCCGCCTCATCGTCGATATCGGCAGGCCTGTCCGGTGATGACACCCAGGCCTGCACGATCGAGGCTTCCAGGAGGAGCTCCCGGTCCAGCTGCTTCAGCGCCCACCGCGGACCACTCGGGGCCTGTCGGACCAGCGCGCTAGAGGTCTGGGTGGAGACGTCGAACCGGATATACCGGTGATCGGAGTAGGTCTCCACCTCCTCCATGACGCGCCAGTCAATGACACGCTGTGACAGAGCGGGGCTGGCGAACGAGATGTCCACCACCGACTCCCCCCGCATCCGCACACACGTGGGAACAGAGCCCCGATTTAGGACGACCAGGCCTGTTTCCAGAGCCCAGTCCTCCACCATCCTGCCCCGCACATCCGTGCAACGGGAACCCCAGGCCAAATTCTTGGCGTTGAAGTCCCCGAGCACTAGAACGGGGAAGGGATGGCTTCCGGCGACGACGACACTCAACTCTATTAAAGAGTTGTGGAACTCGGCGAGAGTTCGGCTCGGAGAGAAGTACACTCCCACTACTACAATCTCTCCGAACCGTGCTGCTACGCACCCCTGTCCCTTCGTGACGCATTCGAGGGACGGGGTGCCGGCGGCGGCCGACGAAATTATGGCCACTGAGCCGCTCAGGTCCTCCACCCAGTCATCCCTGGGCGGGACAAAGTACGGCTCAGCGACCACGGCGATGTTAATCGACCACTGCGCCACGCTCTGGAGCAACAGGTCCTGAGCGCAGGCGCAGTGGTTGATGTTCGCCTGGAGGAGGCGTAATGGAGGAGCCATTACTCCTCCATTTCAGCCCCCTCCCGGGCCCCCTGTGAGGGCCCCTCGCCAGAGATGGCAGCGGCGGCGGCGGCGGCGGCGGCGGCGGCGACGGTGGCGTTGGCGACGGCGGCAGAGGGCCTGCCCTTCCACTTCGCTCCGGTGGGCGGAGCGCAGGGTTTGCTCCCCGCCCGGTGATCGGCCGGCTTGCCAGCTGCCGCACATGCGATGCAGTGCGGCGCGGCGTCGCACGAGCCGGCCTTATGTCCGGGCTGACCGCAGCGGAAGCACAGTGTGCTGCGGTCTACCTCCGAGGTGCACTGGACGCCAACGTGGTGCCCCACATGGCATCGGTAGCACCTCAGAGGCTTGGGTTCCAGCAGTTTGACCTGCGCTGAAACCCAGCCCACCAGGAGCCTTCGGCCCTCCACAATTGTTTTGGCCGCCGTCACGGGGCAGCTTACCACTAGGGTACGCATGCCCGTGGAGTCTGGCCGTATGGTGCCGGCCTTCACCTGCTCGGCCAGACACCCGCCCGTCCTGACGACGGCGGCCACCACCTCTCCCTCCGTTACGGAGTCATCCAGGCCCGAGATGCGCATGTCTGCGCACTTGACGGGCCTGGACACCCGAGCCTCCTCCGCATCAAGGGACGCCCTTAGCTTTTCAGCTAGGGCGTCAGCGGTGGGGCCGCTAGCAGCCCCGGGGATCTCCAGCATGCGGGCGCCAGTGGCGGTCACCCTGTGCCGGAGGCCCCCGGTGATCCCCAGCTCCCGGAGGTCCACCGTCGCCCTCGCCTTTGTGAGCACGTCGCCGTAGGTCACGCCCCTCTTAACCGCGTCCGGCTGTAGCGTTATCACTAGAGCCGCGGTCTTCGGGGCGCGAAGCCTAGCCGCTACGGCTCGCTCCTTGCGCCGCTGCCTTTGCGCCTTCTTTCGGGCCGCTTTGGCCGCCTTTTTCTTCTCCCCGACCACCTGCCATTCGGCGTCGGTCGCGGGAGAAGTGGGAGGGTTTTGCGGGCGGGGCGTTGGCTGTGGGGCCTTCGCCTCCCGCGCCGTTTTTCCCCTCCTCTGGGCCTGTGCCTGTGCCGGGGCTCCACCTGCCGCCGCCGGTCTGGCCGGCGCCGGTTTGCCTGACGCCGGTTTGGCCGACGCCTGGGCCCGAGACGGCCCGGGTTTAGGGGCGGCAACTGCCGCAGCGGCCGCTTACGTGGCCGCCTTCGGCCCCGGGGCCGTTCTCCCCGCCAGGGGGGGGCGCAGCACTATGCCCTCCAGGACGGTAAACCGCGCCTGGAAGGCCGCCAGCTCCCGCCGAACCAGGCTGAGGACCTGGTTCTCCTCCGGGTCGGGCTGGCTCAGCGGTTTCGCCTGCGCGCCCCCGGCTACCCGCAGGCCGGCCAGGTCTGCCCGGAGCCTCTCATTCTCCTTATGGAGAAGCTCCGTGGCGTTTGTCAGGCGGGCCACCTGCGCCCGTAATTCGGCCACTTCGCCGGCCGAGGGGCCGGTGTAGTTGGCCGCCTCCGCTGCCGCCATAATGGAGGCCGTCGCCGAGACTATGGCCCTGTTTTTGGAAGCCTGCAGCTTCTTCAGGGCCACGTCCCGTATCGCGGCCTCCACGACCGCCGCAAACCGAGGTTTGCGTCGGTCCTCCTCGGGGTTGGGGGCGCCAACCGCATCCGCCTCGTCGCCCGAGGGCCCCGAAGCGTACTCCTCCGATAATTCGGCTGAGCCCCCTCCCCTTGCCTCGCTCTCGGACTCCACCCCGCCTACTGGTGGGGATCTTCCGAGCCGAGGCCAGCTCTTCGTCGGAGGACGACCTCTGGCTGTCCCCTGACCTTGGCCGCTTGCTCTTCTTCGCAGCGGCCACCTCCTTGGCACGACAGGGGCTCCCTGAGCCTCCCGTGCTCGCGCCTCCAGATGCGGCGTCGGACTCCGACCCCGCATCACTCCCCATCTCTTCTGTAGTTTTAGGTTTTAATACTTTATCCATATTGTTCCCACGAGTAATTATCAATCTGTACTTGCTCAAAAAATAATGGTCCGCACTAGCGACTAAATCAAGCTACCCATTAGCCAAGCTTACAACCTCCCTCACGGTGCGCCGCCGCTTGGAGGTTTGGGGAATTTTTTTATAGAGGTTAATCTTCCTCGCGGTCCGGGCGGTTAAGCCAAGACCCTCGACCCCCTTCAACAGCCAGAGACATGACCTTAACTGTCTCCGGGGCTACGAGATTGGCAGCAGTGGCAGAAGGGTTGCCCCTCCTGCCTGCCCGGCGGCAGGGTAAGTGCACACCGGGCCCGCTCTGACCCCCCACAGTTGTTGCTCTGCTACTCAGAGCGACCTGTGTGGGGCGATCCTCTTGGCAGAACATTAGCATGCGGACAGCGAAATCCCACTGGGAAATAATCCCAATGGGAAATCGCTGCCCGCACCCCAGGATGTACCGGCCCGAACACTGGTCTTCCCCTGGACGTATCCAGAAAGGAACCCCAGTCCCCAGGCACACGTGGAGGTTTTCTGCCCTGACATCCCGACTAACAGTACCTAATCTAAAGAGAAAGCTTGCAGGTTTTATTAGGTAATTGCAAATTATTGTGCACGTAATGTAAATAAGATTTACCTAAACATATAATATTGTTACTACATGGCGATTCTGAAGGTTTGAATAGCTAATCTATTAATTTAATAATTGAAGAAATGCAGGATTATTTGTTCTCAAACGGCAAAATAAAAGAATGTGAATATATTTTTAAGTTATATTTCATCATACACATATCACACTTTGTTTCATACAAAAATATAAATAGGTAGGTTGTAGGTCAGTCATTCATAACAATCACTCAACTAGAAACGCTCAGTAATGATGGTAGCCATGGGCGGGGGCGGGGGCGGGGTGCACAGCGGGGGCGGAGTTGTGCACGACAGCGTTGAAACTGAAAAACAAAAAAGTTCAAGTTAGTCCAATAAACCAACACAAAAAGAAAACAAGATCACTGTCAAGCATTGGCTTTCGAAACTTACCCATGGTGGTCATCAGCGGTGTACTCGACCTTGCGCACAGAGCCATCAGGCTGCACCAGAGAGTAGTATCCGTGCACGGCGTCACCGTCGCGGCTCTCGTGTTGGGACTTGTGGTCGCCGGTGTGAGGGTCAGCAACGGAGTAAGAGTAGTCGTATTTGGGGTGAGCCTGGAAATGTAGAAACAAGGTCAGAATTTTAAACTTCCTACGAAATTCAAAAAAGAAATAGTTCTAGTACTTTTTTAGGTAAATAAATACTTACATAAGTGTCATGTCCTTCGTAGTGAGCGGGGGCGGCAGCGTAGTGAGCTACGGGGGCAGCGGCGTAGTGAGCGACGGGGGCAGCGGCGTAGTGAGCTACAGGGGCAGCGGCGTAGTGAGCTACGGGGGCAGCAGCGTAGTGTGCTACAGGGGCAGCCGCGTAGTGCAGGGGAGCAACATGGGTCTCGTCGTGACGGACAATGCTCTGCGAGGACACAGCATGGCCATGTCCCAGGAGACCAGCGTTGGCAGCAGCCAAGAGGGCGCCGAAGGCTAAGATCTGAAAAAGTCGTTTCATTGAATACTTATACATTTAAACTTTTATCTTACTCTGTACTAAAAATATATTGTAATTAAATACTAGAATAAATAAATAAATAATATATTTATCTGGTTTTCAGTTCGAAAACGTGATCTAATTATTAATACTTATTTTCGTAAAGCTATGTTTGAATAATATTTTTTTAAACAATAATTGTAACAACTCACTTTGCTGAACATATTTGGTTGTTTAGATTGTAAGAATCAAAAGTTGATTAATGTCAATGGTCCTGCCGTATGGTTTTATAGAACGCGGGCAGCGCGTGCGCAAGCTAGCGCGGTGGGGCGGAGAAATGCGCGCGCACCTTGACTCTGTAACTTTGACATGTATCAAGGTCGCAGTTAGGGAAGTCGGAAATGTAAAAAATGTGTATTTTTCACGGATCAGAACAGTACAGCTTTACGAACTAAGGCGATTTTTTTTAATAGGTTTAAAAAAAATTGTTTTCGTTCGTTACGCGGTATTTAATATCCCTACATCGACATATGGAATGAAAAATATCGATAAATAATTAAGGATACATCGATATTTTTTCGACAAGCATAGTCGGATTTCCTACAATATCAGTTCACTAATACGAACGCGTTGATTTGTGTCCGGATCTACTTTAATTAATACGTAGGCTTCCATTGTTAATTATTCTTATAATATGCAGTGGGCATTGTTGTCTATTTCTATCTAATATCGGAATCGTGAACTATCAATCATTGTGATGTGATTTACCGACTCGTAATGCGGATTGGTAAATCTAAGTTGTTGAATTATTTTAGTCCTCTTTTGGAAAACCAGGATTTAAATAAAGGGATATGAAAATCGGGTGTGTTTTGTATTTTACATTGTTTTCAATAGGTATAACATAATCAGCCTGTATTGTTCCCACTGCTGGGCCTCCTCTCGGTGAGAGGGAGTGGGCCGTAATCCACCACGCTGGCCCAGTGCGCTTTGGTAGATGTTCAATAGGTTCAATAGGTATATAACTTTTTGTATGTGTATTGTTTGGTTCAGCTTAAATTAGTTAAAGTACATATGAAGCGTGGGTAAACTAATTATTAACTACAATTTATCTTTCCAATAATTAGTCTTTGGAGCTTTGACGGAATGCAGCTAGTAAAACATGTTTTTATTGGTACTTACGGTATATAATTAATTATTACTTCATTTTTAGAATAGAGTGCATATTTTATTAATTTCTTCCCGCATTTTTGACTCGTCGCACTGAAATTCTTCTCTGTCGATTTCATATTAAAATCAGCCTATGATGTTCCCATTGCTAGGACACAGGCCTCCTCTCTTCGAGAGGGAAAGGGCTATAACATGCGGGCCCAGTGCAGATTGGTAGAGTAGACGTCACTGATCTTCGAATTTTTGGTTTTAGGACATACCGGTTTCCTCACCATTTCATATTATCTATTCAATGCGTGCATTCTGTGACTTATTGATGTCGAATCAAATTCTCGTTACTACATGGTATGTCTGTCGACAATAGTTAGTAATCTGTTTGTTATATCTAATACATAAATTATATTAAACTGCGTAACTAGAGCGCTTTTTGCAATTCCAGTTTGGCATGTAGTCATGTTTCAAGATTTTGAAAGCGGTTTATACCACTGCTGTAGGATTGGATATAGGTTACATAAATGTCTCTTTCCCAATGTTAATAGACTTATAAGTAGAAGTAGACTAAAGTACAGACGCCAGCACATCAAGCTACCCGAACTGTCAAATTTTCCCAATCAACCTTGAACTTAACGCTTTATCAATAAAGTTGAAAATCTATTAAAGAAATTTGACGGATTGTAGTAGCTTGATGTGCTAGTATCTGTATTTAGTAAGTTTTCCGTAATTCTACCGTTTTTGGAATCCATATTATGCCATCTGAAAAAAGAAACGTTTATTGTCATGAATTAATAGCTTACTAGGTTTAAAGTATTGTTCTAGCTCTCTGTAGGTATGGTATTGGGTATTTCCCAGTCAATGAGGCACACGCGCTGGTTGATCAAGCTTGTTCTTGACGTCAACAAAAATTATAATAGTGAACATACACGAGTATGTGACTAAGTCTGCGTCGCGCATGTAATTGGCTTGTTGTAGGGGTGGTTCAGGGTGGAATGTGTGCTGATAGACTGAAAAGCTCATAATATCATACTGTATTTGCACATGCGAAATAGTTCTGTCTTAGATAAGTCGTGCTTTTTTCTCCGACAAGTTTTTCTTAAGAACTGTTAACAAAAAAAAGAGCTTTAAACAATGAAATATTAAATGTTCCCTTCCACATTTCACCTGTCTGCCTTCAAAGCAAGAGTGGGCACGCTCATTCCATCATAACCCTCATCCATCGCTTTCCATCAGGGGTGATCGAGGTCAAGAGCAGGTCCATTCAGTAATTTAAAAAAAATGCAGCTAATGGACTGTTTTCTTCTTCCATTAAACTTTTTTTTGTGTTTATTGCACCACCACCTACTGCACATTGTAGACACAACTTCTAAGCAGAAGTAGTGTCTACAATCGTCTTGTACATTCGTACTTGTAACTGCAAGCTTTGCTGATTTTCTGAACTCCCGGTGACCTAGATTTAAATGTTAAACCGGAGTTCGAGTAAGCAGCCTTCAAACCAGGAAATTCCGGGTACCTGTAGCTCAGAGAATAAAGCGTTCTATCTGCAATAAATCTCAATGAGATTACGTGCGTAAGTTGTAGGTATTAGTTAGCCCACCGAAATCACGCGTTATTGTAGGCGGTACGTCCGCCTTGGATTATTTCATTTAAAAGCTGAATTTCCCAATAGGTATCAAATTGCTTTGAGTCAAAATTTTTTTACAAAAAAACAACAAAGTGAAAAATAACTTTCATTTCGGAAGTCGGTGTCTATGGATCTGTATTTTAGTTTTTTGTCACCAACTTCCGCAATTAAATTTATTTTTACAATTTAATATTTTTTTGGAAGCCTAAAAACATGGAAGTTTTTGTTTCTAAAAAGTTTTTAATTTTTCACTTTTTAGTTATGGTACCCACCAGTGACAGGTAGTATTATACCGTCATCAAGATACACAAAGTTGATTAAATACATACTATCCAAACTAACGCAAAAACTATATAAGCAAAGTCAATAAAATTTATATGGAACCACCGCGCAAGCTTCTTCTACCAAATGAAAAAAGAATTTTCAAAATCTGTCCCTAATTAACGAAAATAGCGATGAACATACATACAGATGAACATATAACCTCCTTCTTTTTGAAGTCGGTTATAAAGCGATGCAAGCTTCGTTACTTCGTTGGTAGTGCACTGAAAATGAATCCTTTTTAGCCTTATCATGGCATGGATGAACAGAATCGCCGCTGCAATTTTGCGGAACTGCTAATTATGAATTTTAGGCTTTAGGTAAATAGGTAAAGATGAAGTGTCTCGATTAACCTCAGTAATTGGTCGGTTGCTTTAAGAATTTGCATTGTATGAAACAGCTGCTTATCTTACTGTTCCAGTTGAATCAGCAGATAATTGAGGATATTGGTAATTATAGCATTCAAGGACAAGTACTTGGTGAAAGTTAGTTTAGATTAGCTACTATAAAAAACTTAGCAAAAAATATCTAAATTAAAATACAAAACCAGTTTTTCTACTCTTGATTTCAGCAAACGTTTAATATATGCGCATTTTATATTCACAGTAGTAATACAAATAAAACGTGTAAACGTGTTACTAAAACAATAACATTCTTAATAAGAGCGGTTTCTTAACATTTCATTGACCAAGCTACGAGGTATTTCAAGAGTAGCTCGTGTCATAAGTAATTTAATAGATTGGGCATGTGATCGCGGCCTACACTCTAGATAAATTATCGCGATTTTTATTCAATGTGGGTCAGGTTTAATAGAAAGGCTTTACTTTGTCTACATCAGTACAAAGTTAAAGACACGAAGTATGGCGTGTTTCTCTTAAGGTGTTGTAATTGGTAAACAAATGAGATTCCGATTTTGAGAAAAGTAATATGTTAAAATGGTTGATTCGAAGCAGTTTTTGATGTAATTCCTCGTTTCTCATTTATATCAAGAATAAGTTTGTACCTATCTGACGTATTGATATGAAAACTTCTAATTTTCGTACGGTGTTGGTTTACCAAATAAGATATGAAAGGAGAAATACGCTGTATATACGATTTTGCACCAGTTAAAATGCTATTAATGTAAAATCTGTGTTGTTCGCTCAGGGGCAGCCTTTCGAGCTTGAAGCTGTAATAACAATTAGCTCAATATCTAGTAAATGATTCTGTTTAGTATCTGTAATTTCCTTCGGTTCCGAGGTTCCGGATATTTTATACAGATAATAAAATTAATGTGTTGTTAATTAAAATATTTTCGTAATATTCAATTTCATAAGTACAAAAATAAATCGAATTATGGATTTATTTATGTAAGAGCAAAAGTTGTCTAATTTTATCAACTGGCTTTGTACTTGTAGGTAATAATAAGGTTTGTTGAAATAATTCGTAATACTTATGTAAAAAGGTTGAATTTGTTTATTAGGCTAGTACGAGTAGAGGCATACTTTAAATTCTATGTCAGTCATAATATTTTCTTGTTACGAATTACTCGCTGACTACTACCTTTACCCAGCTTGTAATAAATAACCCATTAAATGCTAGTAACTTGGAATTGCTATTATTATGGGGTTTTATAGATTAATTTACAAACACAACACGCCTAAACGGTGTTTAAAAGTTTTGCGCTTGTGAACTTTACTGTCGTTTGTGAAATAATGAAATAAACACATTCTAGCGATCGTGAGCCTTGGTCAACTAGACTCGACCACTTGCACGTTTTTGTTAGAATATTTCAGCCTATTGCACCCTCGTTATAATTAATATTTCAAACATATTTAATACAAATGCATGTATGTAATTAGACCATGAACATTTCTAATATGAGTTGTGGTTCATTTTGGCTGTCATTACTTAATATTTGAAGGTCGCTGGACATATTTAATAACTAGTATTTGCCAACAAAGGCAATCGGATGATTATTATCGATCTAAATTAAATGTGGTCTTAAAAGGTTCGACAAGATATTGATCTATTGGCTAATAGCGACATTACCTTTTCATTTAGTTAGACTGTGATTAAATACTGATTGATGTCTTTATGTTCTTATTGTTTTATTAAGTAGTTCATAACATGTCCGAGAGCATTCATTAGGGTTTGACTATCTGCGCGTTTGTAAAAGCATAATTCAGATTTAAGGTTTATTTTCACTGTTGTGGTTTTTTGAAAAAAGAAGTTCCTTCGACTTGTTTGAAACCAACTTGCAAAGTCAGTATTAGTACAGGCAGATTTAGTACTTATTTACCTTACTGATATCTTCACACTGATATACCTTAAGCCAGATAGCTTCTTGAAATTAAAAGCAACATTCAAATATATTTAATGAAGCATTAAAAACACCATATTGAACAATAAATAAATAAATTAATGTGTTAAAAAAAAAGAAGAAAAAAAAAACAAATAGGGCCATTACAAAAAAAGAGGGGTTTACGAAATAGAAACTTAATTTTTTAATCATTAAATTTTTCTTATCCATATATCATGATAATGATATCCATGATCATGATATTTTCATATGATGATATCCATGTATAATGTAAAAGGTTTAGGGCGGCTTGCAGGTACGAGTTAAATCTCGATTTAGTGGGATTTAAACTCAGTTTAACCTTAAGTCGAGTTTACTGCATTGCACGGCGTCGATTTAGCGTTAAACTAGATTTAAAGAAATGTCAAATTTAAACCAGCGTGGTAGGCGGTTTAAGTTGTTAAATCTCGATTTAGTGAGTGTGGAGTGTTTGTTGTTATTACAATTTACTGTGCATTTTTACAAAAATGGATACATTTTTGGATTATTCAAGTGATACTGATGAAGATTTACTGTCTGATGATGATGAAGTATTAATCCAACACATGGATTCCCCATTTTTCTCTAGAAAAGTGAACGAAAGAAGCGACTTAATAAACACTTTGCGTGACGATGAATTTATAAAGAGATCTCCTGACGTGCTTGAATTGTATTCAATAGCTAATTCTCTCCATGCTTCTTGCTTTTCCTTCACTGTTGCGCCGTCTGTTTTTTTATTTTCAATAATTGGATACTTTTCCACTAACAGCAGCAGATGCATGAGTTCCCTGTTATTGAAATTAGGCGCTCGTGACCTCTTCATCGTTGCCATTATTTTATAAAAACAATCACCACACAAAACAAACAACCACGACTACGACGATTTGACTCTGACAATTTAGCAACTGACAATTCGATACGTTCCATTTCACGCAAAAAGTTTGAAGTGTACAAATTATTGGGTCAAACTGCGAAAAACGGAACGCAACGGGACATACGAATGCAATGGAACACGCTAAACTGAGTTTAGTTAAGTCGAGTAGAAGTGACAGTATAATAATAATAATAATAATAATAAATAATAATAATAAATCCCTGGACATTTCACACAGCACCATTTGTCCCAAGCTAAGCAACCTAATGCTTGTGTTATGGTAACAAGATGGCTGATAAACTACTTATATACAATTTTTTTTTTTTTTTTTTTGTAAATACATACAAGTAGTATTGCAAGACATATTTAATCTAGATTAAGTTAAATCGAGTTTAAGGCTTAAAGTGAGTTTAGTAAAATCTAGTTTTAAGTAGAGACTCTGCAAGCCGCCCTTAATGTGAAATATAATACTGTTTTCAAGTTTTTTTTACTATATGACACAAACTTATGTAGTTTATTAGATATTTAGATTTATATATCTCCTATATTTAGATTTCTTTAGGCACCTTGCAAATCGTCTTTTTTATATTGCTCGTTAGTGTATTTTTTTAGTAGATAAATGTAACATTTATATCCCGTGCCTTACCCACGCCATGATATGCGAGACAAATGCACAGATATACCAATAAATGCAATAATAATTGGCTATTCGAATGTCAGCCACCGTGACCAATGTTTGGTACTCAAAGTATTCACGCTTTGCGACTAACTCAACGCCGAGACAGAACCATGCTTAGCATAGTTCACAGCACATTAGCGACACATGTTTTAAGGTTTTATTATATTAAAACACAAACGTTAAGACATTCTGTCCCTATTAAGACACAGTTAATAATCAATCTCGGTCCTGTCATGAAATAATTAAGTATCTATTAACTATCTTGTACTATTTCTCGGTTGAGGAAATATGAATGGCATTGATATAAATTGCTGTGTCATAAGTTTTCCCTTACGGGGGGTATCGAGATGAAAGTATAAGTAACAAAATGTATATACCGATTAGATACTTAGGGATTATGTAATGCGAGGTAGTTGCTTTAAAATGTATATGTCAAGCTGCTTAGGTCATGCATGTATATGACATGGATTTAATTTTGCATGTTTAATGTGTTCGAATATATATATGACAAGCTATGAAACAATATGCTTCTCGGGGAGAATGTATATCTATGAAACAATAATTATGACAAGCTATGAAACAATATTTTCTTCTCGGGGAGAATGTATATCTATGAAACAATAATTATGACAAGCTATGAAACAATATTTGCTTCTCGGGGAGAATGTATATCTATGAAACAATAATTATGATAAGCTATGAAACAATATATGCTTCTCGAGGAGAATGTATAGGTATCTATGAAACAATAATTATGACAAGCTATGAAACAATATATGCTTCTCGGGGAGAATCTATATCTATGAAACAATAATTATGACAAGCTATGAAACAATATATGCATCTCGGGGAGAATGAAAACTAAATTCTTATTTTTTCATGAAAGTTTTATTTAGAATATTGCATTAACATAAATATGCCACTTAATTTAAAATATTGCGGGATTTCAACGTCATTCATTATCGACTAGCCCATTTAAATTTTTATGTATGTGTTAGCATGGCTTGTTCAAAACTATGTACGTTAGAGGTGAGGGTTCCTGTCTCATGGCGGCTGGTACTCCATAATTTCTCCTCATCGCTGCTTCAATACATCTAATTATATCGTTATACGGTACAACTGCCTCTTGATTAGGTTTCACTAATGAGTGAACTTCTTGATCAGGTTTTAATAATCCGTAAACCTCTTTGTGTTTAACATTACCTACTTCTTCAGATTTCTCTCCAGACTCTTCATTTGACCTTTCTTTGGATCCCTTTTTAGAATTCTTTTTATTCTTTTCCCTGGACTCACCAGAACCTTTAGAAGATTTTTTTCGAGATTTCTCTTTTAATTCTTCTTTAAACTCTTCAGAATCAGTCTCTTCTTCAGATTCTTCTCCCGACTCTTTGGATTCTTTTTTAGCTTTTTTGGGATATTTTTCTTCAGATTCTTTTCCAGATTCTTCTTTTGAGTGTTTGGGATTTTTGTGTAGTTTTTCATTCGATTTCTCTTCTGATTCTTCTGCAGAGGCTTCCTTAGAGTGTTTAGGTTTTATGCGTGGTTTTTCGTTCGATTTCTCTTCTGATTCTTTTTCAGATGCTTCTTTGGAGTTTTTGGGTTTCTTTGACTGATTTTCGTGGGATTCTGCTTCGGAATTTTCCCCAGACTCTTCTTTGGGTAATTTTCTATGCTTTTCTTTGAAGTTTTCTTCTTCATGTTGCTTTCCGTGAATTTTCATGAACTTTTTTATTGAGATTTCTCCTGAGGCTTCTTCTGATTCTTCTTTCAATGATTCATTTTTGATTTCGGGGCAAGGTGGGGAAAATTCTTTATTTCCTTGTCCTTCAACTTTCCTGTGGTCTTCCACAGCGGTGGGCAAGTATTGTTTAACCACTGCATTGAACCTGTAAGAGAAAATTAATATTAATTGCTACTTATAACTTAAACAAATAATGACTAAATAACATGGATAATGGTAAATAATGCATACCCCGAAATGTCGTCAGCTACATACTGCACTTGTCGGATGAATCCATCTGGCTGCAGAAACGAGTACTCTCCACGGACTACTGAACCATCACTAAGCTCACGTTGCGCCTTATGATCTCCTGTATTTTCGTCATATACTACGTAAGAATATTCATATCCTGTAGCGTCCTGAAAAAATACATGAGATTTAATTTTTACTGGGGATAAAAAGGAAAATGTAAATTAAAATTTCTATAAATACCTGTTTGGTTGGTGCAACAACAATAGGAACATTTGGCGCATTGTAGGTCAAAACGTTTTGACTGGGGTTCACAGGAGCCACAGTGGCAACAGTTTGAGCAGGATAAACACAAGGTGACACACAGGGTGCAACATACCCTGGTACAGAAGGCAGTGAATTGATTTCAGATAGTCTTGGATTTGCTATTGATTGATATGGTGCACCATAGGTATAGTATACCCTAGGCGCGACTTCACTTTCCACAAAGACATTGGAGTAAGAGACGCCGGTAACACCACATATTGAGGCGACACTTAATATTAATAACACCACGAAACGCTGAAAAAAGCAAAAAAAAAAATATAATTAGGTGCGCATTTATTTTTAGTTTGAAGTTTTAAAGGATAGACAAACACTTACTTGAACAATCATCTTTCCTGGTGATCGATGGAAGACTACTGATATTTTTGAGAATGAAGCTCCGCTTATAAGTGATGCTTTGTGGTTCCTAAAATATTCTGTTCGGTAATACCGAAACAAACCATCAATGTCGTAGAGTAGATGAATAGGAGATAACAATTAATATGTTAATGAAGATTTAACGCAGGCTCCGTCATTTTTCTCCTGTATTCGGAACACGTGGGTGTACAAAAACAAGGTAACGTGGCGTGACCATAGTTTTTGTCTACTTTGGGTCCAGTCAGTGCGTAAGTTATGCAATGGCAGAGGGAACTTGCTATTTTTTTTTTTTTTAATTTTTATAAACTAGTGCTTGACTGCGATCCAGCCTGATGGAAAGCAGTGATGCAATCGTAGACGGTGAAGCGCACTAATTTATTATGAGCCTATTCACTCTAGCCTTGAAGACACTTAAATTATAATCGGACGGGAAGACCGCTGCAGGCAAATTGTTCCAGTCCTTCGATGTACGCGGTATAAACGACGAGGCGAAACGCTTCGTCTGGATCGTAGCGGTGTCAACAACGTAAGGGTGGAAATTCGCCGTACGATGGGTTGTCCGATGATGGAACGGTGATGGCGGAATTAAGTCATGTTATTCCCGCGCACACTCTCCAAAATGCATCATGTAGAATACCGAAAGGCTGGCTACCCTACGCCTGTGCTCGAGGCTTTGTAGATTGGTCTTAACCAAATCTGGATCACCAATTAGCCTCATCGCACGCCTCTCCACCGAATCCAAAGCTGCTAGATGGCATTTTGCAGCACCAGCCCATATGTGGCTGCAGTACATAGTGTGCTGCACACGATCGGACCTGCGCTTTGTATAACATTAGAAGCTGTCCCGGTGTGAAGTACCGCCGGAACTTTTCAAGAACGCCAAGTTTCCTAGCAGCCATCTTGGCTTTGGACTCAATGAACCGCCCAAAGTTCAGGTTTGAGGAAATTTCAACTCCCAAGAGCTGAAGGCAGTCGGTGCACTCCAAGGATACATTCTGAAAAGCAGGAGCCAAGGTGAACGGACTCTTTTTGGCGGTGAACAGACACGCTTGTGTTTTGGCGGCGTTGAATCCCACAAGGTTGGCTTCGCCCCATTTGAAGACTGCCTGAATTGCGACATTCGTACGCTCTACCATAGCCTCTCTTTCGGACCGGATTACTTCCTTACAAGCCCGAGCACTCGGCAGGTATCTCTCTACAACTGTGCTGTCATCTGCATACCCATAGATTCCGGGCATCAGCAGATCGTTGATATGAAGCAGGAAGAGAGTTGCAGAGAGAACAGACCCTTGAGGAACACCGGCATTAGTAGTCATGGGCTCCGACGAGCATCTGTCGACAATAATTCGGAGAGACCGTTCACTCAGGAAGTCTTTTACCCAGTCCGTCTGACCAGGGGAAATGCCGTACACTGGAAGCTTACTCATAAGGCTAGCGTGCCATACCCTGTCGAAGGCCTTCGAGACGTTTAAGGACACGGCAATCGCTTCACCATTCCCCTCGAGGGCCTCGCCCCACAAGTGAGTGGCATACACTAGTAGGTCCCCAGTAGACCCATTGCGGCGAAACCCATACTGACGGTCACTGAGGAGATCATTACCTTCCAGGTATGCCTTGAGGCGCGAGTTCAATACACGCTCCATAATCTTGCAGAGTATGGAGGTTATTTCTTTATTCTGTGAACACATAGTCACTTCCAGATGCACGATTACTAAGAAAAGGAAATTTTTCACATATTCAAATTTGTCTGCGTGGTTATTAGCGACATGCTTGGCTCTAGGATGAAGACAACCTTTCGGATTTGCATACATAGACAAGTATGTACTGTTATCTGTTATTAGAAGATATTTTCTCCCATTGCTAGTGGAACTGGTTCATTGAACGGTACGATGCGTCGGAGCAATAGTGGCCCACTGGTAACGGCCGCGTCTTACGAGTGGTGGGTCGTAGGTTCAAACCCAGACAGGCGCTTTACTTTGTGTAAATTATTTGATCACCACTGCTCTCAAAACGGTGAAGGAAAACATCGTGAAGAAACCGGCATGTCCTGGAACCAAAGATTCGAAGACGTGTGACATCCACCAACCCGTCCTGGGCCCGTGTGGTGGATTATGGCCCACTTCCTTTCACAGAGAGGAGGCCTGTGTCCCAGCAGTGGGAAAATTATAGGGTGATTAGGCTACGGTGCGTCACTTGTATGCCCAATAACAAGATACTTTCTTAATTATCTGTTCATAAATTGACAAATGAACATCTTTTTGTGCTGTCATTTTCATTATCTTACTTTGTTGAAGTACCTACATAATTATTCAGCTATATTTTTAGCTGTATTGTATTGACACCATTATTATTTTGTGTTGTTTAATGGTTTATCCAATCACACATGAATGAAGACTTCTTCCTGCAATTTAGTAATGCTCTTAAGGTTACTTCTAGGTTCTTTAAGTTGAGTGTGTCGAAATATACAGTCGAATTTTATACGCCGCGTTTATGGGTGTTGTTATAAATAACGCCTGTATTGAATTCATTGGCAACATTTTATCATTGTCCGATTGCTCTTTATATAATGCAGGCGTGTTTGTGCGATTGTAGCAATTGTTGCTAACACGGTTGAGACTTTATGTAGTATCAAGTATTAATAAGGCTGTGGATTTTCTTATAAAAAGAAGTGTTTTAACTAAAATCCATGCTTAACAATTGTTTTAATATTTACTTAAGAGTAATAATTACATTTAGTGCCTTGGCTTGGTTGTCTTTGGTTGAACATCGCGTCGTAGACAACTCAATATAATTTAGTAGCGCCTGAATTCAGAATCACATGATAACTCATTATTTGACGTTCCGTTGGGTTGATTTTCGTGATGTTTTGAATTGAGGGGTGATCAGAAGTGAAAAAGGTGTTATTTAACTTTCATGGCAAAGTTAGTCAACGTGGAGAAGTGCTTTGTCATGACATTAAAAGTGAAGCATCAATTTTTGTGATGCCATTCTAGAAAAAGTGCATAGAGTCGTAATAATAGTGTATGCTTCTCCAGACACTTTGGTCATCGCTAAATCCGATTAGGCTGTTTAAATGGTGTGTGAAAATGTCGTTTAATATTTAACTTTATTGTCATTAGCTTGTAAAGCGAATTCGCTGGCATATTTGCTTATTTTTCCAAATCTTAGTAGACATCCTAATCTGTATTAGAAGAGCTAGGTTCCTATATTTATATTTTTAATTTTTATTCCTATGCCTAAATTTTATAATAATTTTAGAATTTTCATCATTCCAATTTCATTCCTCTGGGTTCATTCATTATACACTCTCAGACACCTAAATCGAGCGTTCACCTAGGGATCAAAAGTAGGGTCACACTTTCGGCAGTAGCACATCTTTTTATCAATACAAAAATATCATTTCGACTTTTAATAATCCTAATTTGTTAATGCATGGGATTTAACCTCTCGCTTCCGAATATACCAATATTATATTATTATTACCCAATATTTAATATGGCACATCGATATGAGTTATCGAAAAAGTCTGGCTTTGTTTCTCTATAAATATCATCGCTGTCACTTTTTTTAAATTACTTATTACCCGACGTGTGGTAGTTTTTTTAGTCTCGATGTACATATTCGTGGTTTATGCTACTGTACGTAGGTTTTTTTTTAAATGTATATGTTTTTATTGTTGAAATGATGAAGTATCTAATGCAAACTACATTTTTGAGGGTATTGGGAATTCGGTCCCACATGTTATTGTTCTTGAAAGTGGTTGATTTTTTAAACCATCAACGTTGTCGTACAAAAATGCTCGTCTCATTAATGTTAATAATCTGGTTGCTTACTTTTATATTGCACTTGGGTTTTCTTGATTATATATAGATCCGCATTTTTTTCGTAGTGCCAAAAGGCCTCCCAAGAAGTTTTCGTTTAATGAAGGTCTTCCTTTTACCTTGTAACAAGAGGGGTTTTTGAAATAAAAGCTATAAAATTGTTAAAATAAAAATAAAATTTAAATGTAAATAAATAATTTTAAACTTTAATAATAGAAAAATAGTTATTTGTGCAACAAGAGAGCAAAGTAGTTTTTTGCTGCGAGTGCTGATTTTGAATCCTGAGCAAGCGAAGGATTCAACGATTGAATCACGAGCGTAGCGAGTGATTCTAAAGTTGAATCCTGAGTGTGGCGAGGGATTCAAAGGCACGAGATGCAAAAAAACTTTGCTCTCGTGTAACACACATAACTTTTCACTTCAGCAGCGAGAACACTTTAGGAGATAAAATAATAAACAGGAATAGATTGAAATAACTATTTATTGTGAATCAAAATAATTAACATTGTAGGTAGATACCAATTCTATAAAATGGAACATTTTAAAAGTTAAAAGTAAAATTACTGGAATTCTGCAAATTAAAAGTAATATTCCCGCTCTTTTATTTAAATTAAGGCGTGTTCGGAAATAGCACCCATGATATTTTATTATTCAAAATATATTACGTACCTAACATTTATTGAAACTAGAAATAAATATTTACAAGTTAAATATCAGTTTTATTTGCAGTAAATACTTATTTTCGTTTAAATACAACAATAAGTTAAAAATTCAATAAATTACATTAAAAGACATAATTTTCTGTTTGCAAAATTTCTTTAGTTAGTACGAAATTCCGAACGTGTTTGTCTTTGAGGTCGAATTCAAAATCCGAACTTCGAAAGGGCTGGTCTTTGTCTCTCTCTCTTTCTGATGGCGGGAAAGAGATAGAGTGTGAATGTTTCGAATTGTATGATTAACCCAAGGTTGAATAATATATTCGCAGCTTTCTGAAAAAAAATTAAAAAGTAACTTTGTCTCACTCAGTGAGCAAAATCGCATTTTGCTCACTGATTTCACGCAGCAAAACCTACATGTTTGAGCTACTGAAATGAAAAAGATATTTTTATTTTTTTTTGTTGATAATCATTAGGTACCTACCTATAGTAATGTTTAATTTAATAAAATAGTAACCTATTAAATTATTACCTACAGTAAAGTTTAATAAAAGATTAAAACAATAAAAATTAATTAAATTCAGATTATGATTGCATGCAGTATTTATGTTATTTTTGTAATTCAAACAGCAAAAAATAAAAAGCTATTTTATTTATTTATTTATATCCGTTAGATGCGAGCAGCACAGGACCGGTCTTTATGGTGATTCTTGGGTCCCAAGAAGGATATATGTAGGTGGAAACCCATATCAAGGAGCTCTCGTTCTAATGCATGTGTATTTTGAGTCCACTTCTGATTCTGCTTCTACAATACCTAAGTACACGGGACATGGCTACTTCAACATGTAAACACAAGACGGGAATGTCTATGAACCTTCATTTTACAAGGGTAAGTACAACAGATTGTAAGTAGGTACTGAGGTTAACTAGCTAATTACAATTAAGTAAGGACAATATTAAAATGCTGATTATTTTGTTATTAACATTTTAGTGTTTTTATTAAATTATTTCAAGAATATTAATGGTTTTTTTTTTGTATGTTTTACTGTGAAAGTTTCCTTCAGGCCTTCTTGCCTCTTGTGTTGCGATTGTTGATTGGTGCTAGAAGACAACTACTTACAGGTACATTTAGTGTACAGCTTAAGTGGGTTGTTAACTGCAAACTCCGGATTTTCAGATAATTGTGATTAGAGGCTTTGGGATCCAAGTAGGTATAGTCGGAATGTAGAACAAGTAAGACAGTAGTAAATTGCTCAACTTCCGTCATAAACTCATAATATTATACAAGCTAGTATCTTGACTTTATTATGGTGTTATTAAATCATTGTAAGTAGTAGAGCAGTGGTGGCCCAGTGGTATCGGCCTCGACTTACGAGTTGTAGGTCGTGAGTTCGAACCCAGGCAAGCACTTTGTGTATTTAATTTCGTCACCACTGCTCTAAAACGGTGAAGGAACATCGTGAGGAAACGCGCATGTTCTAGAACCAGAAATTGACATGTGACATCCACCAACCTGCACTGTGCCCGCGTGGTAGATTATGGATTGGTAGATTATTTTGGAATCAAATAGGTACAACACAATATATGTATTTAATATCAACAAAATGGAAGAAAAGAAAACAAAACCATAATTTTCTAAAAGTTTATTTTCGCCGCAGTCTTATAAAATACAGGAGTCGTTGTCGACTAAAGGCTATCTACATTAAGTATTAAGGGTATAATATCACATGAGAAACAGTGGCGGTGTGCGCCTGCACTAGTGGTACTCGTGGTGCGCGGGCGCAGTGTTGTGCACGACCGCGTTGAAACTGCAACACAAGGTAACATTGTAGCGACGTAATCAACTCGAGGAAATGCTAAACGTACCTATTGCATTCCAATGTTCAGATGTAAGCTTGTTATGAACTGTTTTCATTGACTTCATTTAAATTCAGTTAGGCATGGTAATTAAAATTATTTTCTAGTTGTAACGTTACTTTCTTGTTCATTTGATAAACAGGATCAAGTAGGTACTTTGCAACTAATCACATTGAATTAATTTACAACTAGAGTACCCAAAATTTAAACGATCAATTTTTGGTTGCTTGACTTTCATTTTGAATTGGAAAAATCAAGTTCTTAGCAACCAAAAAAAAAAACATCGGAAAGCAACATTGTTTCATCACCATTGTTCATAAATGTTTTCTTACCCGTTGTGGTCATCAGCGGTGTACGTGACCTTCCTGAAGGAACCGTCGGGCTGCAGCAGAGAGTACTCTCCCTTCACTACATCGCCATCACGGACCTCGTGTTGGGTCTTGTGGTCACCAGTATGTGGGTCGGATACGGAGTATGAGTAGTCGTATTTGGGGTGGGCCTGAGGAAAAACCATGAAAATTATTATCTTCTTCATCATCGTTGGTTCTAATGAGAAGAACCGTCAATATCACCAGTTGTTTGGTAATACTGGTTATAAAAAAACAAAATATCTTAGGTGCTTTTTTGAGTGCTAACTAGTACCGAGATCAGTAGGTAAGTATACCAAAAGTCCTAGTTAGGCTTTGCGTTATGTCATTGTTTGCACTCCTATCTTTTGATCTGTGTAAAGAAACAGATCTATGTAACGAACTAACTGTTGATTTGAAATTCCAATTTTATTGCTTTATTTCTTGTATGTATGTGTATGCAACGGAAATGTAACGTAATGTTTTCATTTTGGCAAGTATTTAGGCACTTCAAGATCCTAATCTATTATCATGCTTCGTTGATTGCAGAAATACATTTTTTATGTTAAACAAGTTGTGTAAACTGTTTCCAAAATTGATTTACAGCGTATGTGCTAATCTTTGATCTAAGTTAGTGGCCCGTTAGTGCAGTCTAGGAGATCGAGTTGATCCCATTATTGTTGCACACACTACAATGGTTTATTCTGTCAAATGCCTTACGCAACACTGTATTCGGGTCGACATCGGTCGGCAACGATTCCACATCTACCATTAAACTAGCGTGAGAGCACGAGCCACCAAGTTTATGCAAACAACAGTCCAATGGCCTGGATATCATGGCAGTCATTACGTCCCGGGCCTCAAGCGCGAATGTTGCAACCTCCCTGGGAACCGCTATGTTATCGCTCCTCCAGTCACGACCGGGATATACTTGGCTTTGCAAACCGTTATGTAATTCGAGTCGGATTACTTCAAATCATAGCCAGCGGCGGCGATTTATGACAGCTTATAGACTATCGACAATAGATAAACGAAGTTTTACGCCCGAGAGTTATGATATTTAATTTGATTCACAGAATACTGTTATATATTATGCAATAGATTTATAGTCGTCATTTTAAAGCGTTTACGTATTACAAAGAAAGAAGATGTTGTTGATGTGTGTAGAAGTGAGTGCATGTTTTCTTTGAAATTAATAGTTAAGTTTAATTTTGTCTCGCAACAGCTATATAAGTTGTTACTTAGACTCAGTAATGTAACTTCATAAACAGCTATGAGAAACTAAGCTCTGTAGCTTAGAATGAGAGTTTGTTAGATGAAGCTGAGACAAGATATGCGCTTAATTAATGTTTATTGTTAATACCGTCGGACCGCCTGCCTGAGCTGTATTGAAAAAATCCTCGTTAGATATTTGCGTGCGGATTGTGGACGTACAAACTGTTGATTTGCATGATTACGGCAACGCTCCGGGAGGAAACGAAATAATTATTTATATTTATTTGCCTGGTCCCATTTTGTGAGAAAATTGTCGCAATGATGTAAGTCAGCAGTCCCGCTACTGTGGGACTGTGTGACTGTATCGTTGATAGGTATCCCGGAAACAGCTTCGATTGTGTTGGATCGGGCGAACAACACGCGCGGTTTATGCAAGCTATCAATTAGCTTGTTACTATTGTATTACGAAACCAAATAGGTAACACAGGCCTAGGGAAACAAAACCAGCTCTTGCTGCTCCACTTACCGACGAGATATTAGCAACAGTTTGTTTGCCAGTAACGTACCGTTATAATTAATATAAATTAGCGAGATCATGAATGTAATTCACTTGTCGTGACGTTACTTCGTAATTACGAAAACGATAACTTTATGTGTCAAGTTTTTGTGAGGTTACGAGTACATTTTGCTAGCATGACTATGTGTGCCTCATACGGGTTATACGTGTGTCGTCGTAATAGGCTCGTTAATAACATCCGTGAATGCAGTGCTGTCATTTTTGGCATCAAAATATTAAGATGCATTTTTCTTGATTTGTGTATCCTTGACCAATATTTGTTATGTTGATGTGTGAGAACGTTCCAGTTGGTGCGACAGTGAGTGCAGTGTTGTAACGATCGCGACTATTACTGTGTGCAAATGCTCTTAATGCGAGTAACGGGGAACAATGCTCATTAGTTGAAGGTTAGTTTTTTACGATTTTGTTGTTTTTGCTCGACTTATTTGATCTCATTTTATTTAATGTGGGTCACAATTAATGGTTGTTGATTTTTTTTTGCTTCAACAAAGTTCTCATGACTCAAGTGCAATACATTGGTTTGTTTCTTGAACATTTTTGTTTATGATGTGGTTTTAAACTATAGATATTAATTACATCATGATTCTCGTCTTTCTTCTTCTGTTAATGTTATATTTATTTAAACGTTTTCTTCTCGCCTCTCTAGTTTAAACTGTCCTCCATTTATATCCCCTTCAACACTCACGTGCGTGTCCTATTGTTCTCCGTAGTGGGCTACCGGCACTTACGCTACTGTCTCATGTCCGTACGCCTCTCTGCCGTACCCGTGTCCTACCTGCACCACACCAAGTTGGTCTCTCTCGTCCCTGTTCCTACCGCTTATACTTTATACGTCACTTACATGATAGTCGACATGCGTGTCTTCATGTCCTCCGTACTGTGCAACGGGCGCGTATGCTACTGCTTCGTGTCCGTACGACTCTCCTGCGTAGCCGTGTCCTAGCGACACCACGCCGGCGGAGGCCAGCGCCAACGCACTGAGGATGACTGTAGCCTGTATAGAGAGAAAGATTTTATATAGATTTGTAAAATAATTAATAGATTTGGCTGATGCTGAATAAGAAGTTGAGTATAAAAGATGGTTAAGAGAATGGCGGTTATACTGCACTTAGTTGTTGAGCAGCAGATCACCATAAAGTCTGCTCTGTATCTGATTGCTAAGTGATTAATTAAGAAAAGTAAGAAATTCAAAATGAGGTCCTAACTTTTGTCTATGTTCAAACCTAGTTAAAAGCAAAAGCTCCAATTAGTGATATAATAAACAAAACAACTTCTTAGAGCTGACGATTCTGAATTTAGTTATCTAAATACTTATACAGTTATTGTATTTTCTATATACTTAGTTGTTAATAATTGTAACAGAGCTTGTCCTATTACTGAATAACTATCACGGAAAGAAGACACTATCGTTATAAACGATAAATATCAATTTATAACAGTTACATTGCTGCGTAACCCTTTATTTACAGCGGTGTTAAATTAGGGTAGTGTATCACGAACTGTCACAGCACTAGATTACAGACTAGTGACAGCCTTTCACTTGATAGGGGCTTTGAAATCTAGGTTTATTACATAGTAAATCTACAGTTTGATGGTATTGGTAATAAAAGAGCCAGTTAAATCGATCCAGATATCGATCTATATAGAGCAGTAAATACTAGAAAGGATTGATATACGGAAAGGGAAATTAATATACATAAGAAGTGCCTGAACTGGTACAACAACGTGGCTTTCGTCATTATGATGATAACTAAGCAGTTCAAAAAATAATCGAAGTTTCTAAAAATATTATGCCTAAAAGTTTCGCAATAACAGAATATTTGATTGATTTAATGCGTTAAAGCGAAATAAAATCATTTCATAACTCAGGATTCAAGTAGCAAGCGAGTTGCAAAATATGAATATACTACGACTTGAAATGCCATAGAACGTTATAGAGCATAACTTATAATGTTCTTATATTGAGACATGTATTTTAAATTTGAACGAGCAGTAGTTAATTGAGACGGAAACTTCTTAGAGCGGTTGATCAACAAGAACTTGCGAAAGCTGCGTACGCGCAGATCACACGCGTGGATACGCGCGTAAGTGCGGGTTTACAGATTGGATCCTGGCAGGACCAGAAGTTGTTAACGAGGTGATTAAAACTACTGCATTACAATATCGATTAGATCCAGTTTTGAAACCGATCTAGACCACACTCGTGACCAAAATCCCTCAGGGTCGATTTCATTAAGAGCTTTTCAGGAATCCTGGAATATTTCAATTTGTACAAAAGTCTTCAAGCACTCTTATAGACTACGGGAAGAAATCTTGAACTGCTCCAATTCACTAGTAGCAACGTCGCAAGTCCTTTCACAAAACAGGAGTAAACCACAGGATGCACTTACTCTAGCGATCATTTTCCGTTTGGATTAGGTTTGGCCCGACTGCACGATCACACACAACTGATGCCGAGGAGCGCAGCCTTCCACTTTTATATTAGTATACCGGCGAGATGCGACGGAGCACGCCGCCTGCCTCTACGCAAGAATACGGTAGTTTGATAATGATACAGCAATTACGTAAAATTACGTAGCATTCTACAGTTCAAGGTGATAAATTTATGGGTTTTTGACAATTGGTAATTAGTAATTAAAATAATTTTAGGCAAACACTTTTTTCCAACCCCCCTTTCGATGCAGAACTGGTTCCTTTATTGGTCATCTGTACGGGGCAAGATGAAGTGTTATTAGAATTCTATGACGCCTCTTAACGACGTTTTCTCTAGCGGGATGCGGGAGATAAAGACGTGACCTACGACATACGTCTGCCAAAGTTACATAGAACAAACATGTTTCAATATTCGCTTCTCTTGCTGTCTATTTTCACATGTGTTTTCCAATTTAAGTTTAAGAATAAAACTAAATGAATATTATCTCATTCTAAGAGGTTTTTTTATTATTATTAACGCAGACGTTAAACATGCTTCTCATAGTGAGATGTTAGAAAGTTGATATGGAGATAAATATTACGTTATGGCTTAACAGTAGGTAACTAATACTTTCTGCTTATTTAATTTAAAGTTTGACTACAAATATTTTTACAAAAAACCCTTGTTTCTTTATTTCTACAAACTTAAGACAACACCGATCGACTCTATCTATGAAGGCTAAATAAAATATGAATATCGGAATCAGAAGAGATGGAACACAATTTGTAAATCTGCCAAAATATTGAAGGCCAATATTTAGCAATGATTATGCTTATTTTGCTCTTTAAAGTATTTTAATATGCATTAAGTTGGAAAGGCCACAATACATAGTTTCGTGAGTGATAGATGCGTAACATGCATTTAATCGGATCGAGCATCCAGTTGCATATTTGAAGTAGCGCTCTTTCTTAGTCTTTGTGTGCACACACACTGCGTCCGGATTGCAGTTTTGAATTTGAATCGATGAATCATAGTTTAGTGTTGACTTAGCTTTCTTTTTAAATTATGAATCTAGACTTCGCTTATCACGTTTTTCGTGTGTTGTATACCTAACCTACTACCTACTGACGAGTTATTAAGTAACAATGTACGCGTCACGGCAAGGTGGTCTAAGTGATTTAACACCCGAAATGTTTAGCTTTTTTGTTAAAAAATAATTATGTATGCACTAAAAATTTACGACTTATTAAATCTTTTAAAACTCAATTAGAGTTTCATGACGGGCCTACTGTTACCTAATGGTTTATCATAATATATTAACACTCGCTACATTGTTACTCTCATCAACGTACCTCGTTAACCTGTAATTACTACGAGTAAGTAGAGCGTTGCCATGCGCGAGAGTAACGAAAAAGACATAATGGTTGCAACTCGACCTTGCTAGGGATTATAAAACAATGTATTATAGTTTTCGTCACTCTACATTAAGTAATTAACCGAATTCTCAGTGTTGGCCGATGTTTTAAACGCATTTTAGTGTGTATGTTATTTTAAATTCTACATACGAATTGATGCTACTCGTGACGCGGTTGGTCCGTGGATGGGTGACCATCTTTACATACCAAGACCCCTCCGTGCCTCGAAAAGCACGTTAAGCCGTTGGTCCCGGCTGTCATTCGTGGATCTGACAGTCGTTACAGGTCGTCAGAAGCCTGAAAGTCTAACAACCGGCTTACCAAGGGGTATCGTATTACCCAGTGACCGAGTTGTGGAGGCAGTCGCTCCATGTAAAATACTGGTACTCAGCTGCATCCGGTTAGACTGGAAGCTGACCCCAACATAGTTGGGAAAAGGCTAGGCAGATGATGATGGCGACATACGAATTGATGCTTTTGATGTTGAGATAAGCTTTTGCAGCAGCTTATGTGTAAGCTTCATAGAATCAGACGTCCTTAGTGGAAGGTTGATTGTTAGATGACCAGTATCATCTTAGCTCTACAGGTGATAGCATCCATGAACATAAATATCTGATTATAATTTAATTCTCATTAGTATACTGACAGGATGTTTAGCTTAAAGTAAACATGTTGCGATCTGTTTATTTATTGAAAATTAGAATTCAATCGGAATTATTTTGTAATGTTTTAGATAGCAGATGAGTCAGTCACATTGCTTGCATGGATTAATGGTATAAATTGTTTCTATAATTTAATGCTTCTGTTTCTGTTGTTTCGTCATAACAGTGGAATTAAAAATGATATAAATAATAAAAAAAAATGCATTTGAAATTAGACCGAAATCATTCTCAGTCATACTCACTAAGTGATTATACCGACTTGTTAACAGTCAATAAATAAGGTTCTAATCGAGTGATCGTGTAATTTATGAGCGCAAGTTGTAAATATTTTTTTATGAGTTATACAAAGTTTTGATGATGGTGATTAGTTTAACATTTAGCTGTTCCTGTGCTGTTGTGGTGCTGTTCTTCATAAATTGTGTAAAACCTCTGTGAACTATTCGACTAATTTATTGTTATCAAAATGCGTACAAAAATTCAGTTGTGAAAAAAAAATACCAATCTGGCAAATATCTCACGAAATGGTTTAATGAGTGTGTTAAAATCTGATGAAATTTTACACACTCTTCAGTTAACTTCAACTACTCAAAATGGATTTCCTAATAGTCTGCTACACAGAACAGTTTCGTGTACAGTGTGGCAGCGACATCGACGCACAAACTGTAACTCAGGACCCGGAGGACCGATTTTTTAAAAAAATAACCTACGATAAATTGCTACGCAGGGGGTTCAGAATCATGTACTGAATCCTTGGTAATAGGTTCTGCGTCGATTTCCCTGCCACCCTGTATAGGTACCCAATATTGCCTTGTAGAGTTATGGACAGTTTGTATGCACAAAAGAGGCTGATGCTCGACATGTGAAAATGATGATAATACTTGCTTCATGTTGTTAATCTTCTTCTCCTGTGTCAGCCCGTTACTCGGATATTAAGTAGCATAGTTTCTGTCATATAAATATAGGCAGTCAGGTCAGGTTTGGTCAGGAGTAGGATGACATAAGAGATGAACGGTGGATTTTGTGGAAGATGATGTGGCTAGAAATATAATGGCGGTTAAATACTGAGATGAAGAAGACATGCTGCGCAAACTTCAACCAAATTGTGATAAGCACTAGAGGATGCCTCCCTCTGTCTGTCACAGAGACGAGCTGTATCCCAGCAGTGGGAACATTAATGTATGTTGCCATTGACACATGAGTAGGTAGTAAACCTATGCGTTTTTTCTTGATGGAGGACACTTGTCGCGCTTTGCGACACCTACGTCGTAGAATTGTAAGTTAAACTGTATAAGGTAATGTAAATATTTTAAGTAACGTTTCGTGCTCTTGTATATCAAATAAAGTAGAATTTTTTATAATTTCGTGACTGTTTGCTACATATTCGTGAACTACATTTTTCATGTCATGACCATAACATCAAGATCTCTCGAAAAGAGTAAGTTACGTATTTTGAACCACTTCCGTCATCTGATAACGTTGTTATGTAATGTACTCCTAATACGTATCATAAAATAAGTATACCTATTTTAAATATAACAGTACTAATGTTATCAGATTCAGAATAAATGAATAAGTATCAGTGGCGAATGATCTCACGATTCATTTCGGCTTAACTTTCTGTGACCTGAAATGGCTTATGAAAATTATTAACATATGTTTTTTCTATTTTTTTTAGTCTATACTGTGCCACTGCTGGGCAAGGGCCTCCCCCAAATCCTTCCAGGAACTCTTCACGCTACCTTGAACCAGCCCTCGCTGTACACGTCCAGGTCATCTTGCCATTTCTTTCTGGGCCGGCCGTCTTTAGGCTCCCATTGTGTGAAAATTTTTGCCCAACGGTCATTGTGCATACAGCTGCTGTAATAATAGTAATAAATAATAAGAACTTTATTGTTAAAAAAAAAAAACATTACAATATTTGAATAGCACTAGCCTTCACACTAGGATTCCCTGTGTCTTGGAGGCTAGTCTCCTTCGTCTTACAAGATTATTAGGTACATACATACCTACATACATAGCATCGGTCGGAATGATTTCTGAGGCGACAGGCGAAATAAATTCATTAAATATAAGTATGACCTCAGTGCCACTGCCATAATGTACAGTTGGCGCACACGCAGAGCTCCAGTCTGTTGGTACAGTGTGTCAGTCGAGAAGCGCATCGATTTCATAAAAGTTAACCTAAGAAGGGCCCGTTGTGCACACTCAACTTTCATTAAATGCGTCTTATGTGCTACACCCCATGTACGCAAAATACGCGCAATGTCGTGGAGTTGCAGACAGCAGCCCGTATTAAGTATTATTACACCCCATGTTACAATGCAGTAGTTGAGAACAGATTGGCAGGGTGTATGGTAAAGCATTTTCAAAAAAATGCTGCTAGCAATCCGGCCCATTTTTTTGAAAACGTGCATGAGCTTTAACCCGGCCACATACATGCTCTATTTGTTTTGACAAGTTAAGTTGTTGGTCTATGTGAACGCCGAGATACCTGATGTGCTTGTCTTTCTCTAGGCATGGGCAGTTATATCTTTTTGGTGCATTACTATAATAGGAGTGTAATTTAACTGAGCCTCCTCCTCTTGAACACCTTCCCAAGTTTTGTCAAAGAAGACTAGGGCGGTATCATCAGCGTAGGCGAATATTTTAGCTCGGTCCAACTCTAAAGTATAAAGACTGTTTATGTAAAGAGTGTGGGCCCGAGCACACTACCCTGGGGAACTCCGTAGTTAGGGTTGGCATAGCTCCTGTAGCTTTCCCTCATGACATGGACCCTTTGCGTGCGGTCTGTTAGATAGGACTGAAACCACTCAAAAGCTAGACCTCGGATGCCAATAGCTTCCATCTTTTTAAGGAGAATAAGAATGAACACCGTATCAAAGGCTTTCGCTAGGTCAAGGAAGACACCAGTGCATTTATAGCCGTTACAACAAAATCAACTAGATTAGTGACTGCATCCTCCGTTGACCTATGCTTGCGAAAGTCAAATTGATTTTCTGATATCAAGCCGTTTTTCTCAAGGAAATTGAGGAGTCAGCTGTTCATGATCTTCTCCAGGATTTTGGATAGGGACGTGAGAAGAGATATCGGTCGATAATTCGACCGGACTGTTTTATCGCCTGATTTAAAGATTGGGTCGCGGAAGGTTGGTTGGCTTGCGGTTTTCACTATCGTAGGAAATTTCCCAGTCGAGACACTTAAATTGCATAAGAAGGTAATTGGTGCAGCAAGGGCATTTTTACATACTTAACTTGAGTGTCCTGTTCGTGACTCCATCCCATCCAGGTGCTGAATTGTCTTTGAGGTTTGTAATGATCTTTTTGACCTTACCTTCGTCTGTTGGCGTTGCGAAAAAAGATTCGCTGGATGGGTTATTATCGTAAAATAGTGTCATAGCGGCCAGATCTATTTTTGTTTTCTTAATACGGAGCAAAGTCCTTTCAGCAAGCTGCTCACCTACTTTCGTGAAGTATAGATTCACGTTATTTAGCAAATCTATGGGATTCAGATATGTCTGTAGTAGTTTATTGTGTTTTGTGTTTATTTTTATATAATTGTATTGTGTTTTGCTTCATTAATTTTGGTTATTTCCTAGTGTTAATTTTTTTTTTAAATTGTATTTTACCTAACCTACTTAGTATGGATTTGTCACTTTGTAGTTTGAAAATTGCGCTGTACAACGCCTTGGGATTCAATTCTGTAATGTTGTGCAAGAATCTTAAATAAAAAAATAGTTCTAGACCACTCTGGCTCTTACTTTTAATATTGCAGAGACTTTTAATAGCCATCCATGTTTTTTTACTGTCTCCGTTTGCATCTTCCAATAGTTTCCTTTCGTTGTCTGTTTTCAAATTTTGCATTAAATTGTTACAAAAGTTTCTATGGGTTTTATATCGCTGCTGTATAAGCGGGTTATCCTTGTTATAGGTTTTCTTCGCTTCCATGTGTAACAGGTCTCTTTTTCTACACTTGCACTTTAATAAGCCTTTAGTGATACAAGGTTTTTTAATGGCCTTTGAATTTCGTACACTCTCTGTGTTGTAAAAGCGCTTATTTTCTCACAGTGTTCCTGTGAAATCAGTGACGGCTTCGATCACGTCGGTATAGTTAAAGATGTGGCTCCAGTCAGATTCTGCGACTGCTTTGGACAAGTTTGGGTAGTCTATCTTCACTCTATTATTACTACTAGCAAATACGTAGGGAGTATACCTAGCGATTCCAACGATGACTGTATCATGATCTGTTATTCCTGAGTCACATATGTGAGTCACTCTAGCAGTTCTTTTGGTTTTTAACAAAGCATGGTCTAAGCAAGTACGGTCACGTGTAGGGAAACGATGGCCAGGATAATAACCATGGTGTCCAGTGATGTCCAAATAGTCGCTCGCACGACTGTCTCCAGATCCACTGCCTATACCGATATTTATATCGCCTACAATGACACAGTTCGCTCTTGATTCACCTGATTGCATGATTTTCTCAAGAGAATTACAGAAATTATGGGTGATATAAAAAGATGACCTGTAGAGAGCAAAAATCATGAACTCCTTACTAATGTGACCCCCCAATCTCATTTGAGCCTGGTAGCCTTCTTTCCTACATCCAGTATGCCCGTTTTGGAACGCAGTGTGGTGTTCCGAATTATGTCCGATCTTTTAACACCCAGAATGCTGCGTTCCATCGCTCTTTGGCAAACACCAAGGCGGAACTTTTGCAACTCGGTGAGCGACCAGGTCTGAGCACTACTGATGCTAAATACTAACAAATATTTATTTAACTAGAAATCAACTAGTATCGTCTGATTAAGAATTACGATGCAAATATCCTGTTATTTCCAAATGGATGATTTATAAAAAAACAAAACCTGTACTAAAATAGTTTTTCTCTTATTACGTCTTAATAAGCTTGAATAGTGCGACTAATAAGCTATTACAGTTACTTAACATCACACATCGGATGCTTGAATTGTTTGAAGCGGTACTGCGCCGGCGTCGACGCAACGCTAATCTAACCATACCTGTTCACTTTCTGCCAACTTAATATTCGTACCATTTCCTGGATTCAGTTGATGCGTGAAATGGATTTTTTTCTCTATTAATAGATTCTTAATTGGGTTAACTTGTAAGTGGGTGGGTGTTAGTTTTCATCGTTTATATACGAGTTTCACGGGCATTGCACATCTTTAATAGATCATTTATTATATCTATTAATTAATTTTATTAGGATCATTAGATTCGGAACAAAAATATGAAAGCATGCTTGGCTGGTAGGAAAATTCAACATTTCAAGTTATTGGCCGATACAATAAGTGTTGATAACATCGAAATTAATTGCGTAGTGGTGAGCGCACTCTGTGTACCTAAAACGGGCATGAGTAAGTACATGTTACAGTTTTCAGCGCGGTTTACTTCACTTACAAATAAGTTGACGGATTGTGTCCACAATTGATGGTACTCTTAATCAGAATATTGTTTGCGGTTTTATTTAATTATCAACTTATTAAGTGCGTTTAACTCTGAAAAGATTTTTTGTAGGGGTAAAAAAAGAGATCCAGGTTATTCATAAGTATAAATAATAACAGTATATTCATAGAAACTACCTAAATAATAGGTTAATACATTTTCAATGCGGTACTACAATTTAGTGGTGGGCAGTGATGTAGTGCGCAGGCGCTGCGTGTACAAGAGGGCCGGCGTGAATGAGGGGGGCGGCGTGAACTACTGGGGTGGCGTGAACAACTGGTGCGGCGTGAACTTGCACTGGCGCGGCGTGAACTTGCACTGGCGCGGCGTGAACTTGCACTGGCGCGGCGTGAACCACGGGGCCGGGGCTCGGCGGGGCCGCGTGCGCAGACGGCTCGGAGTTGTGCACGACGGCGTTGAAACTACAGTTCATAATAAAGTTATTACTACATAGCTAAGACATTTTAAGTACACGTAACTGATTTTACGAGTAAATTGGGCCTTATTAAGTTAATGACGATGGTATATTGTTATGCAGTTCGCCTGCAATTTATTTACGCGTTATACAACAAACATAACGAGTCGAGGATAGACAGATGTTCTTCACAATTGCAGCACTTGCAGCGCCCGGTGTATCGATACTATCTGCGTTATCGACCGAAACAACACCCAATTTAGATTAAAACTCTAATAGATTACATTTCCAAATGCTATTAGTCTCGCCAGCAAATTCATTAGTATTAGTATGTTGGATTGGCCTTAACATAGTCGATGTGTTGCGAAACAAGACAGATGATCAACAAGATCATATGAATGGAATCGAAGCGCGTGTTACAGTTTTATTTTGTTACTATATCCGTGAGCCGTTGCTTACAATTTATTCATGATATTAATGGAACTGAGTCAAAGTTGCGTTGCGTATTACAGTGACACGATGATAACGTATAAATGCATCATAAATGTGCGTCATTTAGCGCCATTATAAGTATTTTTTGGATCTTTTGTTTTGAAAAATGAACTTTGTTCACTAGGGTTTTGAGGAAGCATGTTATATTTTAAATATTCTAATCTAATAGTCTTTCGATATTTCAAAATGACGCAACATTTAACGTAGAGGTTTAGGTAGAAACAATGACAGTGTCCCCATTACTGGGGGTCTTTGGAATTGGACACTAGGAAATCTGAACAACAATTACATACATTATTTTTAATACTGACAGTAGACGAACTAGGTCAACAATTAATTGAATCAAAAGCCATGGATAGTTTGAATGCTTTTGATATTTTTACATCTAAATTTAATTTATAGGTATCCAGTTGTCTGTTCTAGAATTGATTGATGAGCATTTTTTGTTATAATTTATTGAGCTCTAATTAATGAATGTTAATTTTACAAGATTTTAGTGTTCTGATCAAAATGCTAATAAGATCAATAAATAATCTCATTTTTTATATTGATGGTCAATATTTTCTACAAAGTTATATGTTTTTTTTCCAGATCCATTAAAAGTTAATTAATACAATTCTTACCCGTTGTGGTCGTCAGCAGTGTATTCGACCTTGCGGATGGAGCCATCGGGCTGCAGCAGAGAGTATTCTCCCTTCACGACGTCACCGTCGCGTGTCTCGTGCTGAGACTTGTGGTCACCGGTATGAGGGTCCTCCACGGAGTACGAGAACTCGTACTTAGCAGGAGCCTGGAGGAAAAACATAACATAACATAATCATAACATTACACCTGATTTTTCCCAAAGAGTTTGGCATTTTGCTTATGTTAAAATCCCATGTAATATGAAGTGTAAGGCACAAATCCAGACTGAGAAATTCCTGATAGAAAACACAATCTTACTCTTTTTGGATTAGTATTCGAACCCAGGACCTCATTCTCAGCAGTGGCACTTGCAACCACTGCACCAAACACGTCAAGATTTTTGAAAATAAATTCAATTGCTTAAGTTATCTGGTTAGTTTAATTAGTGTACCGGAGAGAGAGAGATAAATCTCTTTAGCGTGTTGAAACTTTGAAACTACTTCAGTCTGAATAGGTACTATTACGATTTACTGTGTTAATTTTGGGCAAGTGATGCTTAAAACAATGACTAATTGAAACAAGTCAGACATTTAATTTATCAGACTTTTATGATACAATTAGTCTTCTTTTTCGTAAGATGATTGTTTAATTGTTACACAAAGTCGATATAGTTGATACTTTAAACAGGGATTGCTACGTAAATGTTGTTCAACATAATCTAATGATGTTTTT
The DNA here is from genome assembly GCA_911387795.2 of Apamea monoglypha. Taxonomy (NCBI): domain Eukaryota; kingdom Metazoa; phylum Arthropoda; class Insecta; order Lepidoptera; family Noctuidae; genus Apamea; species Apamea monoglypha. The sequence continues at coordinate 13,508,615 of OU426918.1, forward strand.
GATAAATAGACGTTAAAACCAATCACAGCTTGATAGATTGCCGTCCATGTGTTACAAAACACTATAGACTTGTAATAACTAGAGGCTTACACAATATATATTTAATTGGGTTGAATTGATCACAATTTTAATTGTAATTGTAATGTACCTTTCACTTGCTTCGTGTTTGTTTTGCACACGTGGCACAGTTTTTTCGAGATTTTCCGTGACTTTGACCCAATGAATATACGTCTTTATTCTAGGTACCTTATTCTAAGAATTCTAGACTCAATATTATAATAATGATAAGAATTGGACGTGAGCGGAGATCGCAAGGCTGAGCCTGTGCCTGTGCCTTTCAACTTACAGGAAATACTATGAAGTCTTCACTTCGTATGGGTCTTCACCCACAAAGTTATATATGTACAAGCTTCAGCCCGCGACTTTGATCGCGCGAAATTTCATGTTCGACCCACCCCGTTGCATCGCATCACCTGAGCGCGCTATCACTACGTTTTCACGTTCTTTTAGTGTTTTTTTTTTCATTTTGACCGGCTCCTAAGGGTCATAGCGTGATGTTTAATAACCTATAACCTTCCGCAAGCATTGGGCTATCAAATGCACATAGAATTTTTGAAATCTCTTCAGCTTTATTATTAGTATAGATATATTAATTTCGAATTAAAGTAATTTATTTGCATATAAATAGTAGTTAATGTATTTAAACGTGATAAGGCTTATTAATGATTATTGGACACTTAAAAATTAATAATAACATTAATTGGTATTGATATATTATTATCTGTTGTAAACGATGTGCGTTTTAATGATAAACTTTAAAATTAAAACATCTTCTTATGGGAAAATGTAATAAAATACCTCGTTAACACATTCACGAGAAACGCTTTAAGGACATGGAAACGAGTTTAATGAAATGTATGTCTGCGTTAAAAAGTAAAACCTTACTTAACAAAAGCGTGCCCATCTGTCCGAATATCATTAAAATAAAACGACTGTAATTGTTTAGTTACCAAACGGATCTGATGTAATATGATAGACGAGAGTGTACTAGATGCTAGTGATTAAAAATCGCGAATCTAATTATCTATACAATAAAAAGAGATCACAATTGAGATGGCGCTGCCTACTCTTGAAATAATCCTTCCGGACTCGTCGACTATGCTAGAGTAAGTAATCTACAAAGGCCTGTCGAATAGTAACTGAAATACAATTACCTACTAACCCAACTATAGGTACATAAGCTTACTGGACTATCCATATTTGGGCTATTGATACTATGGCATTTAGGTATACTATCCTACGGGGTAATTGCGTAACACATTAACAGTAGCAATGGCTTTGATTTGGACAGTTCAACAACATTCATTGCGTTATTTACGTTGTTGAGCAGACAATTTTTCAAACATTTGAAGCAATAGATTAGCAATATCCTTCAAAATTATTTAGATCGAGATTGAAAGTGTGTTACGCAATTAGGATGCTTGTAATAGCACTTTCCTAACGCGTACACGTCGATACTACAGCTATTTAATTGGCAATAGTTTATCGGAGTTTTCTAGATGGCTTCTTCTATCAATGTAAACGCACCTTCATCCATTCCCCGACTTTCAGATCTATGAACTAGATGCTTCTTGACAACGGATTTACCACGATTGGTATCAACTTTCCTGATTTTTGAAGTCCTTAAAAGGTGTGTTCATTAATAAAAAAATGTTTTACTTACATGCTGTTCAACTTGGTCGTTGTGCCCAATGGCGACGGGAGAGTATTGCGAGACCAAGGGAGCTGGATGGATGGGCGCTGGCCCCACGTGCTGAAGCAAAGGAGCGGCGTGGACAATAGGACCACTATGTTGTAGATACGCAGCCTGTTCAATCACTGGAGCCGCATGGTGCAAGATCGGGCCAGAATGTTGCAGGATCGGGCCAGAATGCTGCAGGATTGGGCCACCATGTTCCAAAACAGGAGTAAAGTGCTGCTGCTGGGCCAAATGCTGTGACGGCTCATCGTGACGAACTATACTTTGAGAGGAAACTGCCTGCCCATGTCCATCTTCAATCAAACCGGCTTGACACAAAGCCAGTACGACACTGATGACTGCGACCTGAAAATGATAATAATAAAATAAATGATAATAATAAAATAATGATATAAAATTGACGAAAACTTTCTTTTTATTTTATTTATTAAAAAGTTCTTTCTCACTTTGAAGTACATGTTGATTGTTGATGTGCTGTACTGAAGTGTGGTACTCGATTGATAAGGATGCGGGTAGGGTTGAAGTTTTTATACTTCGGAGGAAGCTGCGCGGGAGCATGTCACCCGATACCGAGAAACCGGCCCGATACGTGACACCGCCACACACGATCACCTTTACACCTTACCTTACGTCACTGCGTTTTTCATTTTCGTTCAAGGTTAGGATAAAGCAGTTTTCATAAGCTTTTTCGGTTTGATATGCTCATTTTAATATAACTGAGAGTTTATAATGCCAGGATCTAATGTAACTTCCTGCTTCCGTTTTCCGTATGAAGTCTGAATGATCAATTTAGCAGCTTCGAAATGAATAATCTACCTCCATTTTTAAAAAACCGTGCAACCAGATGTGCTTAATATAAATTAAACAATATTTATCATAAGCTTTTAACGTGCTTTACAGATGTTAGTATAATTGCGTGTGTAAAACGGTTACTGTATCGTATGTTTATCAATGTTATATTGGCTGCATGACATGCATGACTTGCATTTATCAAATTCAAGATCCTTTACGTAGAGCTGTGATAACTTTGGTGTTTGTTAGAAAGCTTAATACCTATACCCAATAAACTGTTTTATACAAGAAGTCAACATTATTCATTGGAGTAGCGGTAGCCCAGTGGTTACGGTCGTGCTTACGACTTGTAGGTCGTATGTTCGAACCCAGTCAGGTGCTTTACTTTGTGTAAATGGTTTTATCACGACTGCCTTCAAAACGGTGAAGGAAAACATCGTGAGGAAACCGGCATGTTCAAGAATCAAAAATTCGCTGACATGTGACATCTACTAACTCGCACTGGGCTCGCCTGGTGGATTACGGCCCTCTCATTGAGAGGAAGCCTGTGTCCCCGCAGTGGGAACATTATAGGCTGATTATGCTTATTTTATACAAGAAGTATGTTTGTATTGGCGAAATCATGATTAGGTATAAAGAAATCATGTCCATCAACTTCAATTGCACGGATACAAACAGTTTCTAAAATTGGTGCAACATTTAGGTTTATAAGGAAACTCCTTTTTAAAATAAGTGCCAATTTAGTAGATGCTAGGCAAAGGCAAGTGCTAATGAGCATTAATTAGTTTGTGCATTAGCCGTAAACGAAACGCTAATAAAGATTATCGGCACATGAATAATTGAAGAAACGGAGTCGAGTGGCCAGTGTAAACGAGTCCGAATGTCATCGGCTGGTAAGAAAGTAGCGCTCTGGGTTGCACCGACTGATCCAGTAAACTCTTATGCAACGTTAGGGCTTTGGCACAACGGGTGTGTAATCTTATACTGTTGATCTCAGATGCACTTAGTTTGGCATTTATTTTGTATAAAGGAGGTTCGGAGCTGGAGAGTTTTGAAAGTAAAATAGATAATTATAATAATTTGTAAACATTGAAGAGTACATGCTAGATGCCTAATTTCTGTCGAAGTAGATTAAATCGATATGCTACAGACATATTTTACGGCTCTGACTTTGTTTAATTTTTAATTTTCAGTTTTATTCACGTCATATTTCAGTGAAAATTCAAAAGTACTCTAAACTGTTCTAGAGAATTGAAAATTTCGAATATATCTAAAATTTTGTAGCAACTGGTAATTATTATAAAGCTCTAGATACTTTTTTAAGTGTTTGACAAAAAAAAAATAACCGAGCTTATAGCTTTCAATGGTCTCAGTGTACTCCCAGCCCCACGACCGGTATAGCGAGTCGTTACAAGCGCACCGCATATTTCCCCGATCGACTCGCATCTCGATCGTGACTCCTCGGCGATTCTCGCGGCTTTCTGTGAAGGTCACGCGCATCATCTTTCATACGCACTTCGTCGTGAAACCTTTAAAGTACCTACCACCATAATGTATGCAGATTCTTATTTTGGAGTGTAAATTTTTAAGCTGTCACGACTTCGAAATGATGTTACGGAGATAGCAGCGTTTATATTAATGATGTGACTGTTGTGTAATAAGATTATTTATATTTTACTGTTACGCATCGCTTAATCATTATCGTTTATTTCTTTATAACTATTACGTATTGCAGTGTAAAGTATTATAATATCATTATTGTTAAATATGTATATCGCTGGTTACATTCCCACGCTACTGATACTAAAATGCACATACTAGATGCGTTCTACATAGTGATTGATGTGTTAGACTTGCTAGAATCTCTAATGCAAATCTGAAATCTTGGGGTAATCTATGTAATTTACGCGAACGTAATAGAGATTTATCAAACATGATGAGTGTAATGACCTTGCAGAGGAACCATGACGGATCGTATCAATACTATTAAAGCTTGGAATCTCGGTAAGTGTTCCAAGTGTATGAGTATCACGCAAATACTCACGCGTTGAAATTATCTCCAATGTCATTGTTGACTTAATTCACCGTTCAACTGTACTTCATCAAGGCAAATACAAGGTAATTCAATACCGAATTTTGTTCCTTGTAAACAAGATCTGTATTAAAAATAGGCTCTTACCTACTTGACATACATATGAGCCTGATTTCCCCGAACTGTGATTAAGGCACTTTGCATACATAATACCGCCGTAATGGTATGAAATAATGCCATTTAATCTTCGAAAATTACAAAATAAGATGGTGTATTATGATGAGTCTCCGAAAGGGTAGCTGTTTCGTAACCCGCATCAATCAAGATGTTAATAAAACGAGCGACACTCGATAATCCATCGACAATTACGTTTAATTTTGGATGGTGCAATTAAGATTATTTTGTAAGATGATATTAAAGCCAGCCCAATTAATTAACATATATAAACTTATTGACATGTGTAATCTTAGTTGCTATTATAATTTAAGGAGATGTATTAAATGTCAGAAGAGTACCTACTTCAAACTCATTATCATCTGCCTAGCCTTTTCCAACAATTTTGGGGCCGGCTTCCAGTCTAACCGGATGCAGCTGAGTATCAGTATTTTACATGAGGCGACTGCTTATGCAAAATATTATCATAAATAATAATAATAATATAAATAAAAAATAATAATAAAAAAAGGAACAAAAAAAAAAATAAAAAAAATAATAATAGGTAGGTATATAATATAATAATAATATTATTATTTGTTATTATTATTTTTTCATATGTGTTTTTTTATGTTCACTGCATACAGTTAGTCTCCAGAGCAAAATCTGCCGATATTGTTGTATTTTCGCAACTTGGCACATACATACATCTAAAATAATTTATTCAGAATGAATAATTTTGGTTCATGAACATCAATGACGATATTTCGGGTTGAACTTTCCTGAGTTTCACCTTATCGTGGGCTCATAAATCCGCCATCGTCGTTGCTATATCAAACAATTTACCGCACATTCTGATAAAAGTAAAAGGTGCCGCAAATTCTTATAAGAGGATTAATTTTGCATTTCAGCATATTTCAGCTTCTAAAAATGTAAGATAGTAATGCGCAACACCTACGCTTCGTCGCATTTCTGTCACATAGCAATACGCAATAAAGGTATATATTCAATTCAAAGTCGTTATGTAGTCAGTCGATATCTGTGTGATCTCAATTGCTAAATGTTTGAATATTAAATAGGTAATATAGGGTTTACCGGCTACCTGTGTTGGGTTGCGCGGTACGGTCGATAGTCTAGTTCCGCCAGTACATTGCTTTCACTCCTTATTTCGGCTCGGACATTGTATGGTAATATTGTGATATGCAATTAGGATGAGATCTCATATCTTCTCACGCTCCACTGGACTTGTTACTGCAATTAACACATTCAGTACACTACCGCAATGTGTTGTTTCATCTATCACCGTTTACGATTGTTCTAATTGTTTTTTCAGAATGTGTTCATTGTGTAACTGAAGAACAGCGATTTTGATCTAATTTATGTATGTTATTAATTAAGTAGTTGTTCAATTCTGAGGCAATTGATATTCTTATAAGCTTTCATCCGCACCGACATGTCAGTTTGACAAGATTATGATTAATTAATATTATTTAAAAAGGATCAATATTTCATGTAATATCCGACTATATTAGATTAGCAATCAAAACTGTTTCCTTTTTCGTAACACTGACTTCCTCTGCATTATGTTTTCGTCATCATTATCCGACATGTCGTTAAAGGTGGCTTGACAAACCGGCTGCCCTGTTTATTAATCTTCATTAATATTAAAATCATCTTCAATTGCAGTAGGTATACTTGTTGACATTGCCTTCTAAAAATATGAGGTTTAAGTATTAGGTCCTAACATACGAAACTGGCGTTTTATACGGAAAAACAAAAGCGATTAAAAAAAAAAATTACATATATATTTAATCAATCAAAGTGTTACCATTGTTAAATACACTTTCATTATTTTATAGGTATTTCATTGATTTGAGAAAAATAGTGGGAGCAAATATCAATAAAATCTTAGAAGGGGTTTTGACTGCTTCTCGGAATTGAAACATCGTGATTTGTTCTGTAGGTCAAAACTTCCTGAACGACAACGTTGGAACCATAAAAATATCGTGTTTTCTTTTACAGTAGCTGCGAGCTGTTTCTACAGCGCTGGTGCCACGGTGGAACTCGTCTTCGTAAATAACGCGATCTTTTGAACAAAGATATTTTCAATATTGTGAACAAAATAAAAAAATCTAATGGATCAGAAGGCCAATTCTCGGAATTTAATACGTTCAAAACCTAGTTGCAGTCTTATCTCAGTGTGCCCAAAAAAACTATCTCGTTTGAAATAATATGGAATTCCTAACCAATATTTGAGATCAAAGTGGCCTGTTCGCCAAAACGCCAATTTCATATGTACGGACCTAATACATACGAATAGTCATCAAACTCGACAAGTTGGTCGGTGACCTCAATGTCAGTTATCTTACTGGTGACATCGCTACTTATCAGGGGTAAGAGAAGCAGCTTATAAAGCTCTCTTAACCCTTGGCTATGTCTACTCGTGAGGTACTCTGCCACTTATACCTACAGATAAATAGGTCACTCTTTATATACCAGCAGGGATAATTATACTGATTCACAAAAATTTCAGCAGTCTCTCAATAGTATTTGATACATTATGTAGTTAAATATGACAAATCTGGTAAAGTCAGAAATACAATCAACTAGATACTTACTGAAACGTTTTTAAATAATTCTGTTTGGGTTTTACAAGCAAAGCAGATATTTAAAGAAATAGAATACATTGAAAAAAAACAAGAAAATTGACCTTTAATCCTCTATAAATTCATCTGACACCTGGATTTCTCTTAAATGGAGAAAACTCATCGAATTCTTAAAAGGTTATCCGAGAGACCTGTAATCGTTGTGAATTTTTTATCATCGATCAAGCTGACCAACATACATTGAATACCTACATGCGTTTTTTCAACGTAATAAATATTAATAAATTCCTATAAAATACTCAGATAATATTTGCAAAAATAGTTTTTGAATGGTCATAAAAGTTTGCTAAAATGATGTAAAAATAACGTGTGTAAAGCGGGTAGAGCACCAGTAATTAAAACCGTTCAAAATCTAGTCGAAATCACATCTCAGCGACAATCGATTTCAAAAATGTATGAAACTAACGCGTCCCTGAAACGATCAATTGCTCTGGTAGTAATATTATCAATCGCTTCAATTGCATTTTGTGGACGATCAATTTGCGCATCAATGTGTATGCATCACGTAAATATTGACAATTGCAATTGATAGTTTTCGTTTCGTTGTGGGTATTTTTGACTGATTGAGACTGCGATTACAATGCGAACGCTCTTAATTAGGTACAGACGCCAGCAGGTCAAGCTACCCGAAACAGTCAAAATTTCCCAATCAACCTTGAACCTTATAGCTTTAGGATAAAGTTAAAAATCTATTAAATAAATTTGACAGATTGTAGTAGCTTGATGTGCTGGCGTCTGTACCTACTTGAATTGCCCCTCTGGTCCTTTAGCGTGGTCATAAAAAGGGCAACTATTTTCTTTGATTTTCCTTCAGGCTTTTATAGAAATATCAGTATGCTAGTGAGTTTTATAGATGTTAGACTCATAAATTAATTAATCTCTTTTACAAGGGACTTAAATATAACTCGCGAAATGAGGGTGTAATAGGTACAGGCATGATTTTGTATTATGTTACATATTTAAAGTTTCCTACCAGAAACTGCGAGCTTTCTGAGGTAAGCGCCCAATCACATTAAAGATTACAATAGTGCACAAAAACTGATGCCTGTGTGATATCTTTTGCTCGTTACTTGCGATCGGTAATGAAGCAACTAAGAGTTTCCTTCAGATGCCTCTTGCAACGATAAAGATTTATTGATAAATCGAATCACTCGATTGATGCTTTTTGTACGTGGATTGTAAATTACTCATTGATTTATCTCAAAATTAAACATAACTAATGCTGTTAAGTGAAATAGATTCCTACTGTTTAGCATACAAGCATATTTTGTTTTGTATCTTGTATTCTTGAATTGATAAAGTTAGCGAATCGTAAAGAAATATGACATTGGCGCCGATTCCCTTGTTCACAAACTAAACTAAATTGAAGTGCAGTGCATCTTTTTCTTTACCTATTTCATTAAGAAAAGGACAGAAGATAAATATTATTTTAGCCCATTATTTCTCTTTCTAAACATTACATAAAAAAGTCAAACACTTTCAGAGAAATTAAGTAAAACGATTACGTGAAACAGTAAGCTACCTACAAGTAAAAAGTAGGTATGGGAGAAGCGTCTTTTGTTTTTGGGTATTCACAAACTCACAGTCACAATAATATCATATCTGAGGGGCAATTCTCCTAATTTTAAGAAGGTTCAAAGTCTGACCTCAGTCTCTCTCAATCTATCAAAAATACCTCTAATTTCCCAACATTTTTGAAAAGTTTTTTATATCGATTGTCGCTGAGATGAGATTGCGACTAGATTTCGAACGTTTTTAATTACGAGAATTGGCCGTCTGTTGTTTCATGTTGTGTCAAGTTGTTTGTGTGTTGTTGTTGTCGTCATTATCATGTTTTTTTCACAATCATCACATTTTTCGCTTTAGCATAAGTTAGAGCGTACTATCGGAAAGTTAACATGGTACAGTCAGTTACATAAGTCGATTAACACAACAGTTTCTGTTTTTTAAACCATCATTATTAAATACCATATTACTCGACTCGCTACATCAATTCATGAAACAGATTACCGTTTTAAAACATTGTCCTATTACAAAGTTAAAATGAGTATAACACGGTTTATTTTATCGTCATCTTTATTGGACAAAGCTAAGCTATATACAAGTTGCCCACACCGATCAGAAAAACTATATACTCGCAGATTACATACAACTATGACAGGCCATTCATGAGATAGATGAACGCTATGTGCGCATATAATATGTACAGAAGATAAAGCATTTAACACTCAATGATGGCTACAGTCTACTCGTTCAAGTATTTTTCATTATCAACAACCTCTATGCATGGTCTGTCTATGGTGTGTCAAAAACCAAAAACATATTCAAATTTCGAACGAAGCCATCTTGTTTTCGTTTTTTGACAGTTTCTTTTGAAAATCATAGAAGTCGTTGGTCATAGTAACTACTGTTCTATTGCACTGTAAGGTATATTACTAAATATCATTAATGAGAACAGATGGAAGGCTACACACTCTACTACTCTTGTAGTCGAGTGTGTTCTTACACATTAACACTAATATCACAGATTGGGTAAATATTCTTCTAATGGTGGTGGATCACTGGCGGCGAGTTGTGTACGACCGCGTTGAATCTGTAACACAAATAGAATGTTTAACAACAAAGTCACACAAATTGTTTCTTTTTATGTGAAGGCTGGAAGTATTTTTATGATTCTATTTAACTTGTGGCATAGGAAACAGTTCCCGTTTCCTGAATTTCATATCACTTGGTTAAGCTAGTAATAACAAATTATAAAAACCTTTGTGATTATGACTCCAACCCCCAACATTTATAATGCCAAGCGGAGACGGGATTTCAATTTCTATGAATGTAATAGAAATGATAATCTGTAACTTTGATTTCCTTACCCATTGTGGTGATCAGCGGTGTAGGTGACCTTACGGAAAGAGCCATCAGGCTGCAGCAGAGAGTATTCTCCCTTCACGACGTCACCGTCGCGGGTCTCGTGCTGAGACTTGTGGTCGCCGGTGTGAGGGTCTTCCACGGAGTACGAGTAGCCGTATTTGGGATGAGCCTGAAGTTTGCAATAGAGTGAATTATAGTAAGTTGATTGACTAGGTGGGTCGACAAAAAACGTAAGCAATCAATCAATTTCATGTTAAGTTGCAAGCTCAACAGAAATTTCTCATAGGTTAATTATTAATCTATTTATCCATCTAATTGAAAGGGAACTTTGTATTTGATAAGAATATCTCTTTTATATATTAGACTTACGTATTCATCGACGTAGTGGTCTTCGTGGGAAGGAGCAGCATGGACGGCATGGATAGCAGGGGCGGCGTGAACTGCGTGGATGGCAGGAGCAGCGTGCACGATGGGGGCAGCGTGAACAATCGGGGCGGCATGTGTGATGTGAGCGGAGTGGGCGATCGGAGCGGAGTGAGCAATGGGACCAGCGTGGATCACGGGAGCGGAGTAGTGGATGGGAGTTTCGTGGTGCACGGTCTGATCGTGGCGCACGATGTTCTGCGAGGACACCGCCGGGGCGTGGTGGATGTAACCAGCCTGGCACACCGCCACCAGGGCACAAGTCAGCACGATCTGAAGGAAAACAATCAATTTCGTTAGATTTTATCATTGCAGCTTTGAAACCCTCATGATAAGACAGTGCATGTAGGGAAACTCTTAAGAAGAAAATTATTAGTAATATTTTAAATTGAATCTAAAAGCCCTAATTTGAAGCAGCCCAATCATTTCTTGACCACAGAACTTTCAAAGTACTGCTAAGCTCCAAACTGGCAATTGGACAATGTAATCATAAATTACGTCGAGCGAAATTGCCCTAAATATTATGTAAGTAGCCCCACTTAGCCTTGGAATGAAATAAAGCTTACTTTGGAGAACATTTTGCTTTAGACACAAATGCCTTGAATGGTATCGGTATGATAGTGCACTCTTTTTATATAACAAACAAAACATAAGCGGTGTTGTGGAGGGGGTCTATTCCCGACGATATTCGATCGGATCACAGTAATTGCCGCATTGCCAATCTGCTCGCTTTATCGAGTGTCGCAACGCTCGATATCGCTACAATATGTAGAGAAAATGGACGATAAGTGAGAGGCTCATATTGTTATAATTTTTTGCGATTGTTAAATCCGATGGTACAAACCAGGCTACACGATCAGATTTTGTTTTAGGTAATTATATGGCCAATGTAGAGCAGGTGTTTGAAGATGAATCAGACTTTGCAACGCTAATCTCAGCTGCATTTGTTTCTATTATTTGTGTTGTCCTATTATATTTTTCATTTCGTAAGAGCTATTTGCGCAGGACCGATCGTCGTGGAGATCTTTAGGGGAGGCCTATACCCAGCAGTGGGTGTCGTGCGGCTGATATGATGATGATGATGATGATGAAGAGCTATTTTATAGGTCGTACGTACATACCTATAAGATGATTGATCTGTTAAACTAAGTTCTAAATCATTTATAATCATTGCAATACCAACAAATTGCTTTCAATGTGACAATTACACAATATATCCATTGCGTTGTTCTCATCATCGACAACCATATTCAATCGACAAACATTCTAACAAACAAACATTATTTATTTATTTATTTATTCTGCATTCATACGGGGCATTGGATATTGTTTAAAGGTTACATGTGATATCATCCCATTCATTTCTCAGGTAGGGGTAGTTATTAAAGAAATTACTCTCACGCCTGCTCATGTAACGATAGATAAAAAGTCTAGATCGGAAGTTACGGGTTTATATGATGATGAAACATCTTAGATGTTGTTCATGATTACTTCCATCTTATTGTTTACATCGTATTACGGAACGTTTTTAGGAACTATATTTTCCATAGTAAAAGTATATATATTATATCATTTCGTTTGTTAGGATGTATGTTTAGTTATGTCGTCGTAATAAGCGATCGTCTGTAATGAACTGATTGTGTATTTAGTACTATTAGTTGTTCTGTGGTATTGTGTAGAAACTTATGCTACATGTAGATAACCTACATGTGTATGTTTACTCAAATTACTGGTAATCGTTGACTTTAATTAAACGAGATGACATCAACTTAATGAGTAGTGTTAGAAACAAAATAACATCAATATGTAACTGATTCACACAGCTTTTCGTTATGTGAATCACTAACAACTTACATTTTCATGTCTTTGTCAATATTGAAGCCAAGTTTCAGCTAAGCATCACTGGAATTTAGAAAAATGGATGCTTTTTTTTTTTTTAATTGAAACTTCTTTTTCTTATTTTCGATTCGATAATTGGACGAGAATTGAGAGAAATTTCAAGGATCGTCACGTTTAAGTATATTTTGTTACATGAGATAGAAGAAGGATATAACTCTGTCTCCCAAACTAAATCTTTCTTATTCTTTATTTTTCAAGAATTTTTCGCCAATGGATGATGGGTATTTGTGGTTTTTATGGATGTCAACTATTGGTCCCTTTGACCGATCATATGGACACCCTTGTGTAACAGTGGCCCTTAACGAGTTGTATTGTTTAAGTCGAGGTAAGGCAAGGTTCTGTGCAACAAGCATATATGTACCATCAACATCAAAACATATATATCAGATATGCATACATGTGTCCTTTTACTTAATGTGGTGAGTAACAGACCTACGTCTCTATGAAAATATCTAGGATTAGCTTCTGTCAGCGACTTCATCAACGTGAAATTTCTTGATTTAACATAAAATATATCCTATGACACTCTACAATACAATAGCTTCTTATGAGAGAAGGATTTTTTGGAATCGGATCAGCTGTTCCGAAGATTACCCCTTACATACAAACTCACATATTTTACATCTTTATAATATTATTATCTTATACATTGTATCTAACACTACTTTCAATGTATTGTTTGAATGCTGCTTTAGTTCGAATTGATGGATATCAGAAGTTAGGGGATAGGTATATTGCAAAAGGGGTTTAGAATACCAGCGCTGCAGCGCGCAGCATCATGCTGAGATAGGAGCCTTTTGGCATCGTATAGGACTTTTTGTTTCATTTTTCTTTTCGTTACTTTAAAAAAAAAAAAAATTGGGTTTTTTATTTTTGACTGTTTAGCTTGTGATCTTCCTGTACGAGTAGCCATGAATACTTTTCCTTTCTTTCTTTCAAATATTAATATAAAAAATAACGCCTGTAGCCAGCGCTCTAGGACATACTACTAGTAGTCCCTACTTTATTATTCCATGCGGACATCGGATCACGGATTCATTGTTGATGCAGACGGCCTATTTCCTAGATCATACATTTATTTCTTTAGTTCATTTCTAGCTTACGGAGATTGTTAATAAGGAAGTAGCAATTCTATTAAGGGTTCAGTGAGCACCAATAGCGTTGCTTTGTAACTGCCAACATTTAACAGCGAAAGTGCGGTTCCCTGTCGTTCTTGTTCTACTTTATACTAATTATTCTAAGATAAAGCGAGTTATACAAATATTTTACGACCGTTGAGTTATATAGATATTACATAAAGACTGAGGGCGTATGAAAATTGGGAATAATTCAGTCTAATCGAGTTTGTATCACACTTCCTGACGTGAAAAGTAGGGCTTCGATTGGTGACTATGAATAATGTTTTGGTACGCGGTTTTGTCAGCGCCTAACTGGTTCGACGCTGTAATTTACAGCCGGCACTTAAGAATTTCCTTAATACAGTATCAGTATTTAAAGTTGGAGAGTGTAAAGGAATGTACGTGTTCGTAACCGTAATTAGAAGTTTGCTGGTGATCCAGTTTTACTAGGTATAAACATAGATCTAATTACTTAGTGTCTATTGGTATTTCCTTTTGGTATCATTATAGCTAGACTTTCGGAACTTTGATATAGCATAATCAGCCTATAACGGGGTGGCACATGTCTTCGATTTTTTTGTTTTAGGACATTCCGGTTTTGTTCTGAGAACAGTCGTGATGAAATAAACTACACAAAGTAATGTGCCAGCTTGGGTTTGAACCTATGACCTATGACACGTAAGTCGACGCCGTTACCACTGGGCCACCACGTCTCGATACAACATTTCACGTCACAATCGATAAAACATGAAATCATAAACTTGTAAACTTTAGTTACTGCTCCATTTAACACGAACACTAATATTTAGGTGTAACAAGTAACATAGAAGAATCTTTTTAAAAACAACAATTAACCTAATCATTTTAATACAACCTATGAGTTTCTTTAATAAGAAAACGATAAAATCTAATAGAACAATGACTCTCATTTTACAATTAAAGTCTACCATTGTGTGTTACGCGGGAGAAGCAGCGGGCAGCCACTGTACCCAATAAATGTGAAGGGCATAGCATGGACGATTATAATGAATCAATGGTAGTAGTCATTAAAGTATGAAACACGATCCGTCTCGATAATAATGGTAATAGATAGCCATATAAAATCGAATATTGGATTATCAAACCTATTATCAACCTATAATGTTCCCACTGCTGGGACACAGGCCTCCCCTCTGTGAGAGGGAGTGGGCCTTAATCCATCACGCTGGCCCAGTGCGGGTTGGTAGATGTCACATGTCTTTGAATTTTTTGGTTCTAGGACATGCCGGTTTCCTGACGATGTTTTCCTTCACCGTTTAAAGAGCAGTGGTGGTGAAATAATTTACACAAAGTAAAGCGCCTGTCTGGGTTCGAACCTACGACCTGCGACTCGTAAGAAGCTGCTGTTACCACTGGACTGCCCTCTGGATTATCAAACGTCTCATCATTATCGTCATTTTAGCCGAAAAACGTACAATCAATCGGCCTATCGCAGACCACTAGTGAACAAAGACCTCTCTCGCACTGCACCACAACATTCTAACCTCTGTCTTCCACATCCAATCTACCCCAGCCACCTTCTTAAGGTCGTCGGTCCATCTAGCTGGGGGATTCCCACACTACGTTTGCCAATACGCGGTCTCCACTCTATACCTTCTCTACCTGCCATCGGTCCTTCGACCCTGCCCACTACATATAAAACGTACACTACTGGACATAGGCCTTCCTCAAGTTTCACCACATCGAACCATGCTACAAGCGTTTAAAGAGGCGTGAAATAACTTCAGGGTTACTAGGCTAACGCATGTTGTCATCAAACCGTTGTTTGTAGGTAGGAACTTTCTTGGATGAGGTTGGCGCAGATGCATGGAACTTTGCACAAGCAAAGAGTTATATTAATAATAATAATAATAATAATAATAATAACGTTGACGTCGTGGTGGGGCTTGTGCGCTCCGAACTCTAGGCCTGTGTCGGAAGAGTTTACTTTGCCGAAACAGGTCTAGGGTGAGGAGCCAGACCAAGAGAGATACAGAAAACCGCAGGGCAGCATGTGGCGAGCTGTTGGGCAGTAGCGACCCCACGGACCCTATCTCCTGGGAGAAATCTTGTTCCTCACCTCTGGTTTGCCTTTATTGGCCGGCTGGAGTGAACAATGACGAGGAACAGAGCTCCCACCTCATTCTTGCCTTTACTGGCCGGCTTGAGTGGAGACTCGCAAGAGCAAACGTGCTCGGGGGAAGGAAGTATTCCAGTAAGTGCTCGTAGGGATCTTGACCATCTTCCGGGCTCTGGGATTGTTCTGAAAGCCGTGGAATACCTCTCCACTCCTCATAAGCACCTCAGGACATGTTGCCCCCTTGTTGCTACGTCACTATGTGCTAGCGACAGTTTCCGGGGGCCCATTATTGAGTGTGCAAGTCACCCCCTGCCATTTTATCCGTGTATATATAAAACGTTGATCAGGCAGGGGCCATAGTTCTTCAATAGTTATTGGTAACCAGTCCACTTTAGCCACCCAAACCCATAGTCCAAATTTGTATTTTTCCATATCCTACAATAGTCCTACACTAACCGGGGGTTATCCTTGGGTGCACTTGCATAGTGCGTACAGTGATAATCGTCGGGTGGTGCCACATTTCAATAAAATTTCCTAAGGGGCCTCTGGGAGTTGGCTTCGGCCCCTCGTACGCCTTCCAAAGGACCGGGACCCCATGGTCCCGAGATATGTTAAAATAATAATAATTCATTTATTTCAGGTCTTTAACCCATATAAATTTAAACAAATAATAATTTTACAACTGTCGTGCTTACACTATGTCACATCCCATTACAGATTAATGCCCAGCTGTGAGTGAACCTGGGCTGCGTACGATGATGAGGCTATGAATGACTGCACCAAAATGAAAATAGCCTTTAAATAAATACGCAATTAACGATGCCTACTGTTTTTAATTCTCAAGCAGGTTTTTGTTGAAAAATAGCAGAGACCTACCTAGATGTATGAATATGTAGAACGTGTTGCGCGGGAGTTGACAGAATTATTTCATAAAAAAATACAGTATTTCGAACAAGCATGACACATCAAAACCAGATGCCAAAACATAGGTACTTTGAAAAACGTAGGTAGATATGTGCTTAGTATGCAAAAAACCAGTAAAAATATTTTAGATAGGGTTTCACTGGTTTTAATAAACATAGACGTTAGTCTAGATAATAATCACTTGATCTTAATCTTCTAATAATTTAAAAACAAATAAATAAAATTCGTGCCACTATCTCAAACATAAATAATTACTTTTGTGAAACAGTCATTATAACATGCAAAGCATTGTCAGACACATGCGTAAGTAGTCTGTGCAACATCTTGCATAAACTTAAATCTGGGACTCCAAATTAAAAGAGAATTCACTTTAAGGCCTTATGAAGGCAGAGTACACTGGTCGCATTCATTCGGTGAGATAAATGATGCATCTCTTCATTCTTACCTGGCCTGTTTTTTCAAGATTCAATGGCTGTCCGAGAGATTTCGGTTTCGTCATTTTAATTTATAGCTTCACTTCACCAGCTTTCTTGTGTGAGTAATTATGTTGCGAAAAAAGTTACTGTATAAGTTCTGCGCGCTAAAAATATTTCTTATAGGTAGGTAATGATGGTACGGCTAAAATTGCGTCTTTATAGTAAACAGCTATTAAATTACTGTCGAAGTAAATTACAATTCCGTATTTTACTATTAAGACTTTAAGGATTAAAATCGAAGTAGCACGTAGAGCCCTCTAGGAGAAACAGTCGACAATTCAGACATGGCTGGTGCTGCCATCTTACAGGTTTGTTGGAAACGTTAACGTTGATCGAAACGACAGAAAGTTCCCGATAAGAAAAGGTGGTGTTAGTATCGCCAAAACAAGATGTAGTTTCATATTAATTTATTAAAATTTATTTCATGGACATCAGACAAGCATTTCTTAACAATTTACAATCTACATGACTTATTCTCTTAAGAAACTAATCAACAATCGCAGTAACACAGTTTACCCTAGTTAAAAGCCCACATAATACATTCTGGAATGGTAAAAAGATGAGGCTACTTCGGAATCTAAGTTTTGGTCTTCTTTCTCTACGATTTCGCCCTTGACCTCTGCTGTTTGTTCCTCAGGGGTTGAAAGCAAGTCGTTTGAAGGTAAATCTTCAGTTTTTTCAACAACTGGTAATGGGATTGCATTGTCGATTTTGTCATTTTCGGGATTTGGAGGAATTTCTGACACTATGGCGGGAACTACTTGAACGGTTTCTACTACTTCAGGTTTAGGTGTCGTGGCTACTTCCTGGACTTTTTCTTGTTCTGCTAACATAACTTTATCTCCTGAATTAATCACAAGCATTTTGGGTTCCTCATTGTTCATAACTTCAGGTTCCTTTTCTTCGTGGACGGGTCTGCTGTCATTGCTGGTTTCTGGGTGTTCTATGTTTTGGTACTGATAGCTTTTGCCAGGGAAGTAGTGGTTGATCTTGATACCATGGCCGACGGGGTAAAAGAATCTTGTGTGGTCAGTGACTGAAACGGCATGATCGCCATGCTTGTTCACAGTTTTGCTTACCACTGCATTGAATCTGAAAATAGAAATGGTCATTATTATATCACTATAATATTTTAGGTAGATGACAGATGGATCATTAAAACACTTTAGGTGATGACATTTATAGAAAAGAAAGAAAAATGCGTTTATTGGCATTACACAAAATGAATACACATTAAAACTATAAAAAACAGAAAATAAAGATTATAAGATTAAAGAGAAGGGTATGTCCACAGGTGATTTTGAGGGCATATTTAACAGAACTGCTTTTGCTTTCTATTAAATTGTGAAACGTTATCGATACCTACGTGCAAATAAAATCATATTGGTAATTCCAAATCAAATTTGGTATCAAAATTATATTTGTTTCGCGCAAAATTTATTACAAGCTTAAAATAGATTAAGTAGAACGTGTTTACGCAAATTAACAGTATTTTAAGTAAAAACTTCGCGAATTTATCAAAAACGTGATTCCATATTATGGTCATGGTCAGAACCAGGGTCATGGCGAGCTGGTGTATGATTGTTTAATTACCCGTTGTGATCATCGGCGTGGTACTGGACCTTCCGCAATGAACCATCTGACTCCACAAGGCTGTATTCACCACGAACTCGGTCCCCGTCACGTGTCTCGTAATGGTGCTTGTGGTCTCCGGTCTTTTCGTCGGAAACTGAATACTCGAACTCATACTTTGGGTACGCCTGTAAAACATTAATAAGTGTCAATTTATTATTAAGTAAGTAGCATACGTTATCATTATTCGCCCACACTTTGCTGTCTGTGTGACATTCCTCGTTAAGTAACTTGAGATCTATATTAGTTGAGTAATTACAAATTCTAATGAGTACATGCATGAGTAGAGTAGAAATATGAAACCGTTACAGTATCCCTTTCTCTGCATATTTCTTATATTTGGTCCTTGAGAGAGAAGTTGTACTTACGTAAGGCTCGTATTTGTATCCGAATGGCTGGGGGTTAGGCGGGTGATACACTTTGACTATCTGCCATCCGTGAGGATTTTGTTTGCTCAAGTCTTTGTAATGACTATCTGATTGGTCGATGAACACTGCTTGGCTGACTCCCATGAAGTAAATGGATAATAAAATCTGAAATTAAATGAGTATTAATGCATTAACATAATCAGCCTATAATATTCCCACTGCTGGGACACAGGCCTCCTCTTGGTGACATACGTATGGATAATAAAATCTGAAATTAAATGAATATTAAAAGTTTGACACAATTAATTAGGCATTAATAGGCCAACAATTTGGAAAGTATTTTTACAAATTGTAATTATTTTGTTATCAATTCACATTATTATTAGAGAGAGTTTGACTTTAATAAGGGCTTGTTATTTTAAACGAATAAATAAATAATAAAATGCTACCTTTCCGAACATATTGAAGCACTTAATTTGAACTGTAGCTAACAAAATGTAATAGCCGACTGTTGATTAGAAAGAGAAATATAAACCGTTTTATACTATTCCAATACATATTACATAAATTTCGCTAAAATAGTATTATTGATACTATTGTTAAATTACTATACGTAAGAATATAGAGGACGTGACCCGAACAATATAAGCTGCCAAAAAAATTAAAATAGACCTTTATTTTTGACCCAGACATGTCTCCGTTGAATTTTCTTAAGCTTCATAAAGTTTATTTGTAACATCATTAAAAATAGGATCTAAAAGTTAAAATAAATTGTATGGGTACCTTAGCAGCATATCCACGTTAGTTTAGCCCGGAAGTTTAAAACTGTTATCGTATCATCACAATCCGTACGATCAATGGAGGCTTTGAGTCCATTTTTCTTGGTATTGAGAGGAGGAGACTTGGCTCATAGTAATAATCTTTTGTATATTGAAACCTAGTAGTTATTTTCTAAATATGTAACATGTAATTTGTTATTATTTCGTGCTTTGATATGTTGCGCTATGTCTCTTGTATGCACCAATTAAATGATTAATCTATTTTTAAAGAAATTGTAACTAACCTCATTAAGTAAGTGTGATGTCTTCATCATATCATAATCAGCCTACAATGTTCCCACTGCTGGGACACAGGCCACCTCTCTTCGAGAGGTAGTGGGCTATAATATACCACTCGTGCCCAGTGCGGGTTGGTAGATGTCACATGTATTTGCATTTTTGGTTCTAGGACATGCCGGTTTCCTCACGATGTTTACGTTCACCATTTTGGGAGCAGTGGTGATGAAATTATTTACACAAAGTGAAGCGCCTCTCTGGGTTCGAACTCACGACCTACAAATTGTAAGTCGGGTCGATACCACTGTTCCACCACTGCTCTAGTGCGATGTAGCTTAAATTAAACATTTTCGCGTTTTTTTCTTAAATAGAACCTATGACACCCTAAACTAACGTACTATCTCAATATGAATAATTTTGAAGGATATAAATAAAAAAAGGCTAATCCATTGCTTGATATGTTCGAAAAATGTGTTTGATCACCAACGTTAATAACGCAATGAATGTTGTTGAACTGTCAAAATGAATGTCCATTGCTACTGATAGTGTGTTACGCAATTACCCCGCGGGTATCCATTAGCTGGAAATAGAGTTCGGTTTAAATGTTATTATAACTGAATACGACACTTTCGGGTGCAACTGAGAGTTTTCGGTTAATGCACCTAACTCTTTTCCTAGACTAGAATATAGATCCACCTCGATATAGGAACAAAAGCTTTCGACCTTCAATCTCCCTAGTAACAAAACATATCAAAACGCCTGTTTTCCTCCCAGGTTTAGGCAGAACTTGTAACTTACAATTTATCTTAATTTAAACATTATCTTAGAACATAAGGAACTTTTATATTCCATATATTTTTTTATTAGCCTTTACACCAACGTAACACCTTTATTTTATGCTAATAAATGATTCTTATTATTAGAAGTGTACCTGTACTGAGGTGCACTTCTAATAATAAGAATCATTTTCGTCTAATAGCAATAATCCAAGCAAAAAGGATTCTTATTAACAACATTAACTCGTCGCTTATATGTGCTAAGAACAGCTAATAAAACTCGTCGCTACGTACTAAGAACAACTTATAAATTACTGAAATTCTGTTCGTATTTTTTTTTCTGTTATACTTCGGATTTGGTAATAATGCAATCTCACTTAACTGGCACTTCTTGCTAACCTTAGCGCAAAAATTAGCTCACTCAGTTGTTGCGTAGTCGTCTGGCTACTTTAAGGTTTAAAAGAGCCAGAGGGCAAATACTTGGCGCGGTCTACACGACTGCATGGCCTTAACAGATTGTTTCTCCTTGCACTTAAAGCTGGCCCATGACCCATAAGGTTGAGTGAAACAGGCTGTGAGCATTTGACCTATTTCCTGTTGGTTGCACTTTTTTCATAAGCGGGGTGACAGCCTTGTGATCCGTGACACAGGGTATATAGTATGGACGCTTGTCTCTCACAGAGGATCATATTTTATGCATTATTGTCAAAACGCTATAATTCTGGTCTGTAGGTTTATTAACTATGTGAACGTTTGTGAAGAGAGAAAAATAAAAAATACCTACCACTTCTCTAGTTGGGCAAAAGTTTGATTTCAGACAAAAGTACGCTTTGCCCTGTGTATTAGCTTTCATGGTGTTATTTAACATTAAGTTTTATAACTAATGAAATTTGTTGCAGTGGTCCACTTATCCTAAGTTGACTCTATAACACATAAAATTTCACAAAAGAGAGAGGATTCTGTCACTAGTACTATCTCACGGCATCGATACAATTCAATAGACGCGAGGAATCTATTGTTCGAATGCGCGTAGCGACATATTGTATTTGCCAGCTTAATATTAATAAATAATAAAAGAATTATATTTAATGAAGATTGTGTGATAATTTGCTTAAACTAAATGTTAAGCACCCAAATTGTGAGACTGCTGGGGCAAAAGTTAATTTTCAGATTCATGGTTAGGGTGCAAGCAATCAGGTGAAATGAAAACGGTCACACTGTCGCACAATTTTGTTATGAAATAATAAATCAAACTTATCAACGAACTTATTCGTATATTTCAATAAATAAATAAATCAACATTCATTTTGGTCAACATGCTTAGTTGGTAAGATGTTTAGTCTTAGTGGTGGTAGTAGTGGGCGGGTGCGGCAGCCTTGACGATGACAGGGGCGGCTGAGGGGGCTGAGTTGTGCACCACCGCGTTGAAACCGTTGTGGTCGTCAGCGGTGTACTCCACGGTCCTGATGGAGCCATCGGCTTCATGGAAAGAGTAAGAGCCCTTCACGACATCACCATCGCGGGACTCCTGCTGGGACTTGTTGTCTCCGGAGTGGCCGTCAGCAACGGAGTAGTTGTACTCGTATTTGGGGTAGGCGATCTCTTCGGGTTGAGCGATAACTTTGGCAACGGGAGCGGAGTGGTATGCTACGGCAGCTGGGGCAGAGTGGTAGGCGACCTGAGCGGGGGCGGAGTGGTAGGCGACCTGAGCGGGGGCGGAGTGGTAGGCGACCTGAGCGGGGGCAGCGTGGTAGGTGACGGCAGCGGGTGCAGCCTGGTAGGCCACGGCGGGGGCAGAGTGGTAGGCCACAGCGGGAGCGCCCTGGAGTTGACCTTGGTCGTGACGCACGATGCTCTGGGATGAGACCGCCGCAGCAGAGGAGTAGTGGGCGGGCGCGGCCAGGAGACCGGCCTGAGCCACAGCCACGAAGGCGCACAGAGCTACGATCTGAAAAAAAAAGAAAACACCGATTAGTACGAATAACTTTAATTTTGAAACCAGAAATAGATTTGCAACTCATTGCAACACATGACTCATTTTACAAAACTTACTTTGGAGAACATTTTGGTATATTCACTGATGTGATCGAGATGAATGATGCATGTAGTATCAGAGGTCTACTTTTTATACTGATAAACGCTTGTACGATCAGCTGATTGTAGTAAGTAGTGGAAGTTGTCAGTCGGGTTCACGGCGACCTTGCCTTGCCTTGTTCATAGTTTGCGAATCGCGAATTAATCCATTCACTAAAGCTTCACGAAGTTGAATTACAATTGAAGTAGTATGCTAATTATGACTTCGCTAACGTCTAGCTAGAAATTGGATCGAGATTTTGTCGTCTGAGCTTAAAGAGTGACCTCTTTAACATGAACTAATGGTGTATTTTGTGTTGTTAGGTTAGGTTGTTACACCACAAAGCTTTGAAATGTATTTAATGAAATAATAATTCCTATTGACATAGTTTTATCAACTCATATACAAACACTGGAACCTGAGAATGAAATACCAAATAAAAGTATAACAAAATATTTGTGCTTGAGGACATTGCCGTCGAGGTAGACTACGGCGAAGGTGGTGGGATGATCTGATAAGGTTTACAGGGCCAACATGGCCAGATATCGCACAAGACAGGGGTGTTTGGAAGGGAAATATGGGAGGCCTTTACCTAGCAGTACGTCACAATTCAGATAACAAAAAAAAAAAACAAAATTGTAATAAGCACGCAGTGTAAGGTTACACGAAATTTAAACGTCGAAAAATGTATAGTTAATCTGAAGGTTATACCGGTTGTAATAAAGATACAAAGCCCCACTTTTATTAATAAGTGGGTTTGAGCTTCTATTATATATTACTATTTTATTTTTATGCAACTTAAACGACGTAGGTCACGAAAACTGACAAGACTTTTTTTTCCGGATGGGAAATCATCAAATGACCCCTCCCGCTCTGGGTGGAGCGGAAGGGAGTGTCAGAAACTTACTGACTAAAACCCACCGATGTTCCTTCCTTCGCCCTTTATGTTCCGGGGTAACGGTAACCCTTTCGGACAATCCCGCTGAAACTGACAAGACTTTACATGGTGTTTCTGATTTATTTATTTAATCTTTTCGGACACAAAAAGGTACAAAGGCGGACTTAATGCTGATTCAAATCTATTTTGTAGTAAATCAGTGACTGCTAGTCTGCGACAATAAGTGCAAGCCCCGAGTATATGGTTAAGTTGTGCAGTGTTACCTCTGCAGGGTGCTTTGCCCTTTTTCCCGGATACCCGATCATCTAACAAAAGGCCAATTCTCGTAATTAAAAACGTTCTAAATCTAGTCGCAATCTCATCTCAGCGACAATCAATGTCACAAACTTGTCAAAAATGGAAATTAGTGGTATTTTTGCCAGATTGAGACTGAGATCAGACTGTGAACGTTCCTAAAATTGCGAAAATTTCCCCTCTGGCTTGCGAGTCCAAGGTGTTGCATTCATCAACCCAGCTGCAGAGTATTCCTGTACTTCCTACTACCTTATTACACGGCGCTGGCTGCTGAACTTTGTGGCCACCTTCGTTTGTGTCCAGGAAACTACAATTTAAAACAAATTTTGTGAACACTATGCTCTCTAACCTTTTCTTATCTCAAGACAACCTAGCTATTTTAGATTGAATTCTTTTTAAAATCTGTGCAAATCAGTTCTAACGAGTTTAAAAACCGGTTGCAATCGATTCGCTCGTTCGTGAAATTTGTTATAAAATGTTATCCTAAAAGATACTCTGAAATAGATACTCTTCTGATTTTACGTTTTCCTAAAATTTTTATAGCTGCAATATTGTCTTGTGACTAATCACCGATTTTGTATTCAGATTCTTTTTTACATTTTATATTTAAAATTTGGTTTTTTCCAAAAAATATACGTTTTTTATTTTTTATTTTCGCTACAGTTGGCAAAATAACCATTATGGGGGCTGTTTTGGGGGATTGTCGTATGTACCTAATTTTGACGTTCAAAATGTGGTGATTTTAAGCCTAAATCGAAGGTCAATTCCCGTAATTAAAAACGTTCAAAATATAGTCGCAATCTCATCTCAGCGACAATCAATGTCAAAAATGCACTTGTCAAAAATGTAGGGCAATTAGAGGTATTTTAAGAACATTCACAGTCTGATCTCAGTAGATCAGACTGTGAATGTTCTTAAAATTACGAGAATTGCCCCTCTGATTTGAAGATATTTAGTCCTTTATTAGACGTTAATGATTAGCTAGGCAGCAGCCAAATAAGTATAGGTATAGCGTGTAGCCATCCTAAACATCTTACAACAAATGTAACTTCACAAAGTTTTCCGAAAACTGACATAATGATCGCAAACTTTTTAAACACTACGCTGTCGGGTAACTTAAGTAATGTCACTTATTTTGGGTTTGTCTTTTTATTTATAAAAAAATCATAAATGCTCTAGCTGAAACAGAATTTGACTTTGAATTCTTATACAGATCTTAGAAGGATTCGTTTACCTAAATTGCTTAAACTAGGCATTAAGGCTCACTATGAAACGGTTCAGTGAATGTTTTACATCGCGTAATCGTAACTATTTGACCAACCGTAAGGTCGCTGTAAGCCTGTTCTACAACTAAAGCATGAGCGTGAACAAACTTGCGACTAGTATATAATCTAAATCTGTCATTTGAAATCTATCATTCATTGTTCGATCACACAAGTGAAACATTCAATCTAAACAAAATGCTCGCTAAGGTAAATTAATTGAAATCCAGAAAGGATTTAAATATGTTATCTTTTAATACTGAACAAAAATTAATCGAAATATTTAATGGTTTTCAGATCGTAGCTCTGTGTGGTTTGGTGGCGGTATGCCAGGCTGGTCTGCTGACCGCCCCCGTGCATTACTCCTCTGCTGCAGCTGTTTCCTCCCAGAATATCGTGCGTCACGACCAGCCTGCCCAACACGCCTCGGTCGCCTACCACGCAGCCCCCGCTGACGTCGCCTACAACGCTGCTCCTGCCCATTACTCTTCGGCTGCTGCTGTTTCTTCCCAAAACATCGTGCGTCACGACCAGCCTGCCGGACGCATCGCCGTCGCCGCTCCCGTCGCCTACCACTCTGCCCCAGCTGCTTACGCCTACCAAGCCGCTCCTGCCCCTGTTGCCTATCACGCCGCTCCCGTAGTCGCCCACGCCGCTGAGTTCGACGTAAGTTTCCAAAGCCCAACAATACATGAAGCGAAATATTCCTTTCATTTTCTGTAAACTCATTTTGTTTATTTTTGGTTACAGGCTCACCCCAAATACGAGTACACCTACTCGGTTGCTGACGGACACACCGGTGACAACAAGTCTCAGCAGGAGTCCCGCGACGGTGATGTGGTGAGGGGCTCATACTCCTTCCACGAGGCCGACGGCTCCGTCAGGACCGTGGAGTACTCCGCCGATGACCACAGCGGCTTCAACGCGGTGGTGCACAACTCCGCGCCCACGGCCGCGCCCGTGCACGTCGCGCCCGCTCACTACTACCACCACTGAAACCCTCACTAGTCATGTATCGCGCTCACCAAAACAATGTTGATTATTGATTATTTATTGCAATATACGATTAAGTTCGAAGTATATTATGTTTTAAGAATTATTCCTGGATCCACAATCCACCTCTGAATTTCAGCATTCAGCAAAAGTTACTACTGAATACAGAAAATAGTTATTGTCAATTCAGTATGATTGATTGGCTTTTTAAAATGTACGTTACAATCTGGGATACAATATTTTAAAAGGTGAAATTAGACTGCTGTTGATCAACGTCAACTAGTCCATATTGTCGATATATTATACATACCTAATACCAAGTTATAAGCATTACATATTCCACTTGGCCTCACCAATCTATCGGACCTGGGACAATGTGGAATATTGACAATTTGATCGCCCACTGAATCCTACTACCCTACTACAGTCCGGCCGTCGGTCGAGAGAATGCGTCCTTGACACCTGTCAGTATGCCTGCCTACGCCTGTAAAGTATGCATTCGTTTGTATAAAAATACAAACGAATGCATACTTTGCGAATTTGATCTCTATTAGTTAATAGTTTTTTTTTTTTTTAACTTTTCCCCACACTAGGAATTTCTCCTGTATCGTGGGTGCGTTTACAAACATTAAACTCACATACACAAACAGCATCGGAACAACTACTTGTAGGTCATACAAATATTTGTTCCGTGCGGGAACAAACACGGGGCGACACGCAGCGCAGCAGTCAATCGCTTAACCACTGCGCCAACCGTGCCGTAAAAATGAAAATGTGAAAATTGTCGCAACGGACAGGTATCGGAACGCATTCTCTGGATGATAGGACTGAAGTAAATTTTTGTGACGGTATTCTGTTCACGACTCGTCGAGCATAAGTTCTGATCAGTTAATAGATAATCTACAATGATGAATGATGACTGAGTTACGGCCTTATTCGGGGCGGTTCTTTAAAGGATATTGAGCACAAACAAAAGTTATTTTCCCTGATTGTGTTCGTTGTCCTGATAGTAAATATATCAATATCTGACGGATTGATCCCCTTGGCAAATGTGACGAGGTTTTATAAATTCAAAACCAAAAGTAGTTATAATTTTACATGTATTTCAAAATTAACGAACCACAAAGGTTTGATTACTGTTTGAATTTGAGGTTAAATCTTTTGTGAAGAACTGTCGGTATTCAGAAGTTTGAAAGTTATGATTAAAAGTTAAGTAGAAAAATAAGAATATTGTCGGGGTACTCCCTAAACAGAGTTCAGTATTCATTCATACAAGAAGCAAACAAATTATTTCACAAATATCCTCATTTTATGAGCTATCAATCGAACGATCAATATTTAAAAAAATGTCAGAAGTGCTCGTAATTGTCTGAATAAAGCGGGCAGCGATGAAAAACCACACTATCTAAAATTAGCGAAAACACTTACGACTTATTTATGTAGTAACACTTTTCTATTAAAGGTTTTATTGTAACTATGCACCTCTGCGCTAGATATTGTTACTGATATCACCCCTAATATCTTTATTTTTTTTTTTCTGGTGGGAAATCATCAAATGACCCCTCCCGCTCTGGGTGGAGCGGAAGGGAGTATAAGACTCTTACTGACTAAAACCCACCCATGTTCCTTCCTTCGCCCTTTATGTTCCGGGGTAGCGGTAACCCTTTCGGACAATCCCGCTGAACCCCTTAATATCTTGGTCATAGTTCGATTTAGTAAGTTTTTTTAAATTAGCTTCGACACTTCTGCATAGGCCTCCAGCTGCGTGTTATACGTTTTAAGTGTATTTGAAGGATCATGAGATACTAATTTATTTATAATCTACTTAAAAAAGAAAGAAGGAGGTTATCATTCGTCTGTATTTATACAGAGTGTATTTTCCAAGCGAGCATGGGTGGCCAAATTCAACACTAAAAGTAATTGCAAACTTTACTCAAACTGGTTTTGTAGCTGATTTGTATGAAAACCAAAACTTGGATATGAAATAATTGATTTTGAAAATGACCCAAAAAGGTTGAGAAAAAGTTCCAGTCTAGCCGGATACAGCCGGTCACTATTTAAGCGTATACACATTAGCCGAACAGGGAATTCAATTAAAGTAGTGTATTTTTGTCGAACTTATTTCGTATATTGCAATAAATAATTAATAATCAACATTGTTTTGGTGAGCGCGATACATGACTAGTAAGGGTTTCAGTGGTGGTAGTAATGAGCGGGCGCGACGTGCACGGGCGCGGCCGCGGGTGCGGAGTTGTGCACCACTGCGTTGAAGCCGCTGTGGTCATCGGCGGAGTACTCCACGGTCCTGACGGAGCCGTCGGCCTCGTGGAAGGAGTACGAGCCCTTCACAACGTCACCGTCGCGGGACTCCTGCTGAGACTTGTTGTCGCCAGTGTGTCCGTCAGCAACCGAGTAGTTGTACTCGTATTTGGGGTGAGCCTGTTATAAAAAAAGAACAAAATGAGTTTCTGAAACCACAAAGGGAAACAACTTGCTTCATATTCTATTTCGTAGGCCATCATGACTTACGTCGAACTCAGCAGCGTGGGCGACGACGGGAGCGGCGTGGTAGGCAACAGGGGCAGGAGCGGCGCGGTAGGCGTAGGCAGCTGGGCCAGCGTGGTAGGCGAGGGGGGCGGCGACGGCTACGTGTTGGGCTGGTTGGTCGTGACGCACGATGTTTTGAGAAGACACAGCGGCAGCAGACGAGTAATGGGCAGGGGCAGCGTTGTAGGATACGGCAGCTGGGGCAGCGTGGTAGGCGACGGCAGCGGGGGCAGCGTGGTAGGCGATCGAGGCATGTTGGGCAGGCTGGTCGTGACGCACGATGTTCTGGGAGGAGACAGCCGCAGCAGAGGAGTAGTGCACGGGGGCGGTCAGCAGACCAGCCTGGCACACCGCCACCAAACCACACAAAGCCACTACCACTACCTGCAAATAAAAGTTTAAAATTATTTTTTCTTCAATATTAGAAGACACATGACAAAACACATGACATGACAAACATGACATGTCATGACACACACACACGCACACATGACACGTGACATGTTTAAAGGTAATTTAATTTATTTACCTTAGCGAACATTTTGATTAGATTGGTTGTTTCACTTGTGTGATCAAACAATGAATGATAGAGTTCAAATGATTGATTTAGATTTTATACTAGTTGCCATTTGTACTAGCACACACATTACTCGTAGAACAGGCTTAGAGTGACCTTACGATATGAGATATAGTGATGTCTAACATTCTCTAAATCATTTCATAACGAATCCTAAGAACAGAGTCTATAACCATGCAATTGTCACAATGACATGACAGGTGAAAAAACTACGATATTTTCAAAATACAAAGTCTACCGCCGCAGCAGTCTAGTCTAGTTGTTTTTATTACAAAGTCTGATATTTAAATAAATATTTAAATAAAACAGTCTTTAGATACGTATTGACTTGGCTAGAAATGAGGATTTGAAGATAAATGATTACATATTCAAAATTATCTTCAATCAGTTCATAAGTGTTATTAATATTATTACCTGTTAGGGGTCACGCAGCCGAAACATGGACTCCCAAGGGTCGTTCCGGTTGAGTGTCTTAGTTTCGGTTGGATTATTCCGAATTGAATATCACTCAACGAGCTTTGCAATAGCAATGAATTGTGGAAAGGGTAGGCTAGCTATGCTCTCTGTGAGAAATTGAATCTTGAATGACATTTTTTTGTAGTCTGACAGAGAACAAGAGTGATATTTGCCCACGTAATAAGCAAACGGAAGTGGCAAACGGGCCGGTCATATTATTCATAGAACTGATGACTGTGGTTGAGATAAACGTGTTCTCAAGTGTAAACCACGAATCAGAAGACGTAAGTTAGATAACATCAAGCTGGTGAGGTGACGATCTTCCCGGGGTGGCTATAGTAGCAGCTGGATGACAATAATCC
Source organism: Apamea monoglypha (assembly GCA_911387795.2). Lineage (NCBI taxonomy): Eukaryota > Metazoa > Arthropoda > Insecta > Lepidoptera > Noctuidae > Apamea > Apamea monoglypha. The sequence goes on from OU426918.1 coordinate 13,539,117, forward strand.
AGTATCCAGTTAAATGACGAGCGATACGAGACCCCATACCTTGTCCAGTCATCATCATCATCATCATCATCATCATCATCATCATCATTATCACCAGCCTACAGCAGTCCACTGCTGGACATAGGCCTCTCCTATTGCACGCCATTCAACTTGATTTTCGGCAACTCTCACCCAGTTGCTACCAGCTATCCTGCGAAGATCGCCGCATGTCCGGTAGTGGTGATAAATTATATAACTGGGTTTTATTTAACTGAAACAGTACAGCCAATATAGGAACTAGATTATTTTTATTTGCTCATTTTGTGTGTATTAAACCGCGAGCTTAGCTTTCGCTAAATCAAAAGAAGCTGACCATTTTTTTTCCTTTTTTCGCTCAATTCATTATATGTATTATAGGTAAAACCTCGGGTTAAGGCAGTCTTAAGTATAGCCGTGCCTTTTTTACTTTACAGTCGTGTTAGTACCTTCAGTTGTTGACATTATTTTGTTTTATTCCATCCTTCGGTAATACTACCCATTCACGTAAATAAGTAATAATGACAGGCTGTTTAATCGGATACAGCCTGTCCTTTGCTGCCCTCTTACAGTGACGCCCTAAATCGAGGTCCGTACCTCATGGTGCACGCGTGGTCGCTTAGTTTTTAAGTTTTTTTAGCCCTGGCTGGAGGCCTTAATCTATTTAGGCACCTACAGGCAAGCCTGGTTAAGCAGCGAGATGCCATTTATGAAATAAAAAAAATGACAGGTTGTGTTTTATTGTTAATGGATGCGTCTTCCGACTAGAGTACTACAATTGAGGCTTTTCCAAAATCGAAATTGAATTACGCATCATTACGTCATCATTTGGCGGCGAGGGTGTTGTCCAGTCCTCCATGAGCCCCCTTTTTCTGTATCTAGCGCCTACATTCTACAAGCAGGAGGTCGTTGAATTCCTACTTATAAAAACCACGAATGAAAAAGAAATACATAGGTAAGTATTTTTGTATCTTATAACACATTTGAAAGAATTTCCGAAAGTCGTACTTACATAATACCTACTGCATACATAAACTCACGCCTTTTTCCAAGCAGGCATGATATATCTAAAGAACGCCACCTGCTACGATCTTTACATAAATAGGTACTCCTTTTGCTTCGTCACTGTACGTACAAGTAGTACAAGGATCTTTTTGCGGCTGAATGACAGCGGGGCGTTGATGTTGGTTAACATTTACGAAATTGTCACAGAAATTGTATTTAAAAAACAAGATGGCGGCGTTAGTTCCGATTTTGGCCACGCGCCTAAAGACCCTTGTACCAATTGTACGTTCCTACATATTGCTTTTTAGGGTTCCGTACCCAAAGGGCGCCAAGTACGACCCTATTACTAAGCCTTCGCTGTCCGTCTGTCTGTCTGTCAACGGGCTGCAGGTCAGCGGGCCGTCTCATGAACCGTAATAGTTAGACAATTGAAATTTTCACAGCGTGTATTTCTATTAGCGCTATTACAACAAATAAAATAAAATAAAATAAAGTTAAAATGTATGGTTTTCATACAAGAAACGTATGAAAACCATACATTTTAACGTTAATTTCAGCGTTTTTACCTTGTGGTACGGAACCCTTCGTGTTTGAGTCCGACTCGCACTTTGCTGCTTTTTTATATGTAAGAACGGTTTTCCTGTATATTTTTTTTTGTCAAAGTTGTTATAATTAAAGTACCTCAGAATCAAAAAAAAAAAAATATTTTGATAATTAAAGTAAAACTATAAGTGGATTATTCATAATGCTACCTCGATTTATGACAACTTTGACTTATTTGATCAATTTCTATCCTCGAAAGTTCATAAATAGTGTCGCTTGCCATAGCAGTTTTTCCTAAGTCATTTATAACTTTAAATGCAGGCAGGCACTGATAACAAAACTAGTTCTTGTTTTATTCCTAGACTTGAGTTAGCCCTGAATACCATTCTGATTCAACTCCATTTTCTTATTCTAAATCATATCGAAAGTTAAAATTCAGGGGAGAATATAGGTACAGGGAAAACAATATTAACACAAAATATTTATCGAACTTATTCGTATATTGCAATAAATAAATAATAATCAACATTGTTTTGGTGAGCGCGATACATGACTAGTGAGGGTGCTTCATTGGTGGTAGTAGTGAGCGGGCGCGACGTGCACGGGCGTGGCCGTGGGCGCGGAGTTGTGCACCACCGCGTTGAAGCCGCTGTGGTCGTCGGCGGAGTACTCCACGGTCCTGACGGAGCCGTCGGCCTCGTGGAACGAGTACGAGCCCTTCACAACATCACCGTCGCGGGACTCCTGCTGGGACTTGTTGTCACCGGTATGTCCGTCGGCAACCGAGTAGTTGTACTCGTATTTGGGGTGAGACTGTGATAAAAAACAAATAAATTATATTAAAATCTATGAGATAAAGGACTTACACTTGTAAGTAGGTCCAATTAATAACTTACGTCGAACTCTTCAGCGTGGGCAACGACGGGAGCGGCGTGGTAAGCAACAGGGGCAGGAGCACTGTGGTAGGCAACGGCGGCAGGGGCCGCATGGTAGGCGTAGGCAGCCGGGGCGGCGTGGTAGGCGACCGAGGCGTGTTGGGCAGGCTGGTCGTGACGCACGATGTTCTGGGAGGAGATAGCCGCAGCAGAGGAGTAGTGCACGGGGGCGGTCAGCAGACCAGCCTGGCACACCGCCACCAAACCACACAGAGCTACTACCTGCAAGTAGATCTTTGTTAAGTACTATAATTATTTTTACTAATAATTAATGAACTCTTTTAAATACTATGTGAACTTACTTACTTTAGTGAACATGTTGATTAGGTCGTTTCAGTAATGAGATCAACAACTGAATGATACATTTGTTGCCAACGATTCGTTTATATACAGTAGTAGCTGTCAGTGACACAAACGCATGTGTAAGAAGTAGCAGAACAAGCTCTGGGTAACCTTATATTGGGTGACATAGATTTGCAAATTAAACCAGTCACCTGAGACAGTAGTCAGGTTGCTAGCCCATCATCAATGACAAAGCATTTCCTTTGCATTACTGTTATTACCCTGCCGGTAAGCAAATTTTTTGGTAATTGACATCACATCACATCGCAACAAATAAGGTTCAAAACAGCGATGCGTTTGATGTTAAATTTGAATCGAACGACCACCAAAAAAAATAATAATTTAGCAGTTTTCATTCAATTAAAAAAATAAATCCATGGTTCAGTGAAGTATATTTTTTTAGGTATTTCTTTAGTTGATTGAGTTCCCTTTAATATCAGTACGTCATTTATGATAGTTTAAGCTCAAAATATTTTTTTGAGGTCTGTTTTACTATTGTTTTATCATGATGCTATTTAATTTTTATAAAATATTTTTAAATAAGTCTTTTCTTTGAACATTGGACAATATACTACATTATTTCTGGCTTGTAATATGTACCGATACGCCTAACTGTGCGACCAAAAACTGAGCGTTTTACGGTTTCCTACATTTAGGCAGCACCTTAATAAATGCCGAGTTTTTAACCAATGACAGGTAAACGAAAACCGCTTCTTGCGATGTTTAACAGATGCTACTCAGTAAATAAATAATAATAAACCTTTATTAATAGAAAGAAAGAAAGAAAGAAAATACGTTTATTTGCGGCAAACATGACGCATAAAAAAGAACATAAACACACAAAAAAAAAAGTAACAAGTTGGGGGTAAGCATGCGATGCAATATATCACAATGAAAAGCAAAGCAATGTTTTTACATTACATTTTACATTATGAACTTGTAATATAATTGAGAAAGATATATTGTGAGTAGAATCGTTTCAAGAACTTAGCCTAACTTAGCTAGTTTTGATATTTACCAGTTAACACGATAGTATTTTTTTCTTGCAAAACTGTTAATCAAAAAAAAAAAAAATATATTCATATTTTTTTAATATATTTAATATATTATTTTTCCTTTGTCCGAATTGTTTTTCCAACTTTTCACATTGCAATCCAATCACTATCACTGCCATGTCCTAAACTACTGTTTCCTTACTTGCTGAAAGGAGCCGCTTAAAATAATTATGCAGTAGATTCGTACGTAAAGCTCGTGAGATTTAAGGAGCATCATAAAAAGACCAAGCCAAAATTTTTTTTTTTTTTGACAATATTTCCGTCATTCCGCTTATTTTTAGGTTATGGAGATAGTGAAAGCCTCTCGAAACTCGTTGTTTTTAAGGGAAATCCTTTAAAAACATCGAGTTTTTTCGGTGCCAAATAAAACTTTTTACACAAAAACAACAGACAAAAAGCAAACAAAACCAGAGGTAGCGATTTCCGAAACTAACATTATTTTTCGAATAACCAGTCACTTTTATGTTTGAGCCGTTTGGGGTTGAACATTAGTTGAAACAAACTAAAAAACTCGTTTTGCAGCAAATTGACTCGATTGACAGCCCCTCATGGGGTCCGAGTGCTCATCGTGTGTCGAACAGCACCGCATTGCACTCCAAGGCGGATTTGTCTATGAATCTCCATCTGAACAGATTTTCCATGCTTCGACTAACCTGGGTCCGGAGTCTGTTCTTCCGTTCTTACATTTTTTGGTCTACTCCAATCAATTTTATAGCTATTTATGTGCGAGTTATACTTATCAGTTGTAAAATCTACAGGGTACCTATGTTTTTTAATCACATTATTGGTAATATTTTAATTGTAATTTATTCCTTTAAAAAATGGAATTGAGGCGAAAAGGTCCGTTGGTTTAGGGTCAGTTGTGCCAAGAAACGCGTACACAAAATGAAAAACTTATAACAAAATGAAGAAATATGTACCATTGAGAACAAAAAAAAAAAGGAAATCCGAACGGGCCAAGAACTCAGTTGAACTGCGGTAACGGGCAGCTGAAACTGTCATCAATAATGTTAGAAAACTTAAAATGGTAGCTCTCATTAACCCTTTCTGAAAATGATAGCGTCTTACTACCAGTTTTAGGTTTCAAGAAATATGTCACTTGGTTGAAACAGTAATACTATGTTCCTTTTTTAAAATAAATGAGACATGAATATTAGCCACTATACAGGGTTATTGGTAAAACACCAATTGTACTCATCATTATGAAAAACTTTTACTATGGCACCAAACCAGAAATCGCGAAAAATAACAGCTGTTCCATACATTTATGTTCGTCTAACTCGTCAAAATGTAGGGAACAGCTGATTGTTTTTTCGCGATTTCTGGTTTGGCCCATAGTAAAAGTTGTTCATAATGATGAGTACAATGACCTCTTAAGAGGTTGTTGGTGTTTTACCAATAACCCTGTATACTTTTGCTTTAATCTATATTAATCCATGTTCAGTTACTGCATCACTAATTATCACAATTGCTACCGGAACATCTTACCTCAACGATGGAACAACCAATCCCATGACGGGGCCGGTTATTACTACACGACTGTTCGACAAAAAAAAAAAACAATCTGCCCAGTAAATATTACTAGATTATTAAATATGAATATTTAATTTAAAACTAGCATACATTCTGCCTCTACATATCCGAAAGTCATGAAGATCAGGCATTGCTTTTACGGTTTTTTTACGAATTGTTTGAAAATCATCGTCATCTCGAAGCAAGTCAAAGCATATATCGTAACAGTTTGCTAGGGAAGCTTTTTTGTTTAGTATTCTCATGATAATTTCCTCAACTGCCTTTCAGTACATCTTCAGGTTGTCTTAAAAAGATCTCTTTTAGCGATAAGACCGCCCATTGTGTCACCCTTTGTAAAATTTTTTATATATTTATGTTCTGTAATTTGTATGGTGTGCATTATTATTATTATTATATATATTAGTATTAGTAGTATATATGTATATTAGTATTAGTAGTATGTATATATTATTAGTATTCTATTCTATTCTTCACAAATTTTTGGCATACCTTACTTATCTTCAGTTCCTCGCAATCAACAATCAAAATGTTTGAATGCTAATTAAATATACCTTCACTTTAATATAAACTATAGAAGGGTCAAAGTATCAAGATAAGAAGGGTTGTGTCCCTGATTACTTTCATATTCTAGATCTAATATTATCACACTGTCGTTGGGATTAATAAAAAGCAAACATGTTTACTAAATGATTTTGTTTAATAAATAGTTGTTTTTTGGTCTAGTGATGGTAGTAGTGGGCGGGCGCGGCATAGGCATGAGCGGCCTTCACCAGTACAGGGGCGGCTGTAGGAGCGGTGTTGTGCACCACCGCGTTGAAGCCGCTGTGGTCGTCGGCGGAGTACTCCACAGTCCTGATGGAGCCGTCGGCCTCGTGGAAGGAGTAAGAGCCCTTCACAACATCACCGTCGCGGGACTCCTGCTGGGACTTGTTGTCGCCGGTGTGTCCGTCGGCAACCGAGTAGGCGTACTCGTATTTGGGGTGAGCCTGTCATAAAAAATAAACAAAATGAGTTTCTGATATAACAGAGGAAAACAACTTATTTCATATTCTATTTCGGGGGCCATCATGACTTACCTGGAACTCTGCAGCGTGGGCGACGACGGGAGCGGAGTGGTAGGCAACACGGGCAGGAGCGGCGTGGTAAGCGTAGGCAGCTGGGGCAGCGTGGTAGGCGACGGGAGCGGCGACGGCGACGTGTCCGGCAGGCTGGTCGTGACGCACGATGTTCTGGGAGGAGACAGCCGCAGCAGAGGAGTAGTGCACGGGGGCGGTCAGCAGACCAGCCTGGCACACCGCCACCAAACCACACAGAGCTACGATCTGGAAATTAAACATAAATAGGTTTTGTTTATAAATATGTTATTACAACTTATATCAATAAATTAATGATATTTTTTTAAATATTTTATTAGTATATTTTTTTTAAAAGTTTGAAATATTGCCTTACTTTGGAGAACATATTGTTTGACTTGTGATCTAACAATGAGTGATACATTTCAGCTACTAGATTTAGTTTATATACTAGTCGATAGCTGTATAAGTTCACTATTACAAGTTGTAGAACGAGCTTACGGTGACCTTACTCTGGGTCACACAGCTTCGCGACTCCATTCACTAATTGGCAAAATATTTTAACAAGTAAAAGTTTAAAGTATTAGTACTCATTGTATCGGAATGATAAGGTTTCATAGACAATTGCAGCAGGGTTTCAGATTAAATAATTTCATAAAAGTAAACGCATTTTACTTGGCAATACAAAGTCAAAGTCAAAGTATTTATTAGTGAGATTTATTGTGACAAATTCAATAAAACATTATACGAGTATACGATACAATTCAAATAAATTAAAAGTCTTCATATAGGAATGTTACATTATAAATCATAAATACAGGGTCAGTCACAAGAAATTTTGCCATAGTAGCATTTGTCTATTAAAAAAAATATTTAGGGTGCGTTTAAATTGAGTCAAGTTTAAATCTTTATCTTTTACGTCATTTGGTAGCTTATTAAAAATTTTCGGAGCATGCAAAGTATGCTCTTCTACATGGCCCGGTTTTTGATCTTCTTAGGCATAATAGGTCGATAACTTTGCTCTGAAGCTTTTTAAATAACTCACCGTTTTTTTTACGAACAATGCGGTCTCGTAAATGTAAAGACAAGGCACAACTTTGAAACTGTGAAATATTTTCAACCTCCATTACTTCGTAAGTTTTAAGTCAACTACAAAAACAAATGTTCACGTAGGGCAACCGTACAGCAGTGCGATTCTGTAACCATCTCACCCTGTAAGCTTAGGTGAAGTGAGCGTGGAGTGAGCTGTCATTCCAACTAATGCTAGGGATTTACACTATTGACAGCTCATTTCACCTAACTTTTCACAGTGAGATTTTTACAGAATCGATCGGAAGTTGTCGAAAAAAAATCTAAAAAGTAAGAAAGAATATTTGTAAAACAAATCGATCATTCACAAAATAATTCTAACGCTTTTAGTTTGAAAATGTTAGTATTATTTTATTTAGTAGGCATAATATATTGTTATTTTGAAAAAATATTTATTTCTTTGCCCAAACGAAACACGAAGCATGTTATTCGTGTGTGGACAAACATTGTCTACTTAACGTGCCTGATAACATGTGTTTTTGTTAAGTTTTGCTAATTTTATTCCTTTTACAGCTAGACTACCTCGTTGGTCTAGTGGACGCAAGCGCTAGTTCTGAGCATGAGGTTCTGGTTTCGAATACCAAGTCGGGCAAACTGTTATTGGGTTATTCCTTCTAAAATTTCACAGTAGCTTTCCGGAGTATAGAATTGTACCCGATTGTTTACGATTTGTGACTTTTCTAGGTACCTACCTCAGTTGATTCAGAAGAGACTTTTAATCTAAATATTTACAAAATTACATTGATCGGCGTCATAAAAACAAAACATGTGAATTGTAATTTTTCTAGCTTACTATATTATTTCCCAAAACCTGTGATTACAGTTAACCATTACTTTATATATTTTCATCATGGAACTAGAGTTGATAAGGCAATAAACTCCTCCAAATCAGATTTCAAATTAGCGAAACATAAGTACATTTGTGCTTTTGATACATCTGTGCATCATATCATATCATAAGTGCATTTGTGTACATTTGTATGTACATCTGTGTCTGTAACCTACTAACTTTAGAAGTTAAGTAAAATTGTTATTAACCCTATGGACTCCTGTCTGAAATAAAAGTTTTCTATTCTATTGTATTCTATAACTATAAGTAACTATTAGTATAAGTATTTATTTATTTTCTCACCACAATAAACAATACAGACATTCTTACACATGATATATTATTTGGCTTAGTTTACTGTGGGAGACTGGTGCCTAAGCTAGGCTTTAAGGGCCTGTGTTTCAGGTCACCAGGTCTCCGTCCTCTAGTAGTTCGATACATTGCAAGATAATTATAATAAAAGTGATTTAACAAATTTTAAATTAGAAGGTTGTATAATAGCTTTTAGAGTCTGTAGCTTAACATAAGGTGTTTGAGAAATTAAAAACAAAAAAATTAAAAAAAAAGCGTGATGTTACTACAGTTGGAGCAGAGCAGATTAAAAAAAAACATCCAAGATTTTTTTTGCAGAAACTCTTTCAGGAAGTGTTTCTGAAACGAATAGAGGTATAAATTATTCAACCATGTCATCATCATCAGCTTGCATCAGTCCACTGCTGGACATAGGCTTTTCCATTTGGACGCCATTCAACTCGGTTCTCGGCAACTCTCATCCAGCTGCTATCAGCCACCCTGCGAAGATCCTCGCTCCACCTAGGCTGAAACCATCTCGAAATTAAATCGATACGAAATAAATCAAGATTCATAATATAGCACGGATCGCTTAATAGGTCCCGTATCATCTTATGATTGGTTTGCTGTCCCAAGGTGAGCTGTCAAGCTGACCTTCTGTCGAGTCATGTTTGTTCACCTTCCTTCTTCAAATTTCGGACGGATCTCCATAACATTTGGAATATAAAATTAGTGTTTTTTTTCTTGTACTCTTGCGTCGATTCACTTGCACATGTATCACACCAGTCTCTTGATAATATTTTGGTTTTCATACCATATCATCTTTGTATAAACTATTGACACTAGGTACTAAATTAAAAGACTAACTAACTATATAAATACATACAAAAAAATAAGGATATTTAGGTGTCGAAGTACTCTCCGCATCGCTGTCATTGTATTGTATTTGATCTACATATTTCAACGACAACATTCGATGAACATGTACAATATTCCACAAGTCGTACAAAAGCCGCTTATTAGCTCAAAATACGGTGGCAACCATCAGGTAGACGTATCAGTGAATGTCATAGATAATAATGTTATAATATCTACAATACTTTAACTTTTTTTATAAAAAAAATATATTCTTGTTCTTGTTCACGGATTTTTGTTGGAATAACGTATTCAGGTTATTTTGTTGTACCTTTCAAGTTTAGGGGTTAACTATATACAGGAAATATTTAGTTGATCATCCAAAAACTTTTTATCTTTTAATGAAAGTCGCCTTTTTGACTGATAGAACTTCTATAAACCTATTCGGTTATGGTAATGGTCTGCTTTACCACATTACAAACGAACATTGCGGCTCCGAAGTTGGTCTGTTGGTAGGCTACTAGTAGTGGAATGACTTTTTCTATTTTCTATATTTCTCATGGATTTGTTTTATGTGTTATTTATGTACACAAGAGTTTCTGAACCATTTAAACTTCGTTACTTTTTAAAAATTAATATTAAGTAAATCTAAATATTATTAAGTTATATGTACATAATTACTGGAATCACGGCAATCCGAACTTTTCCTTTAATTTAGATACATGTGAGATCTATAATTACTACAAATATTGTGACTTAGATACGTGTGAGATCTATAATTACACTTTAATACGGTGACCACCATAGGATTAAAAGTATAAGTGAACATCATCTTAACCAGGAAGCAGTGCCCAGCGGTAACGACCGCGACTTACGAGTTATAGCTCGAAGGTTCGAACCCTGACAGGCGGTTTATTTTGTGTAAATTATTTCATCAACACTGCTCTCAAAACGGTGAAGGAAAACATCGTGATGAAATCGGCATGTCCTAGAAGCAAAAATTCGAAGACATGTGACATCTACCAACCCGCACTGGGCCCGTGTGGTGGATTACGGCCCGCTCTCTCTCACCGACAGGAGGCTGTGTCTCAGCAGTGGGAACATTATAGGCTGATTATGTACTGAATATTATCCATTTGCGTAGGTTATTAAACTCTATTATTTGATTTAATTACAAGACCTACTTTAGATCAAATCAAATAGTTTATTTGTGATACACAGGATACAATATAAGTCTTACGGTATACAGTGTTAGTTCATGCTGTGATCAGCCTCATGGGCATACAAATTCATAAAAAAAAGTAATTAAACAATAAACCATTATTAATACAGTTCACAATGCGCTCAATCAGACATTTACACTTTATTTAAAGCAATAAAGAGGAAAGAAATAATAAAAACGTAGTAAAATCATTTTAAGTCTAAAAATTCCTTTACTGAGTAAAATGAGTGTTTGTTAATAAATTTAAATAATTTATTTTTGAATTTAAGGATGTTATTGCAGTCTCTAATGTCATTGGGAATTTTATTATGTATTGTAGGCGCCATGACAAATGTACTTTTCCCATAAATAGTAGTTTTATATTGCGTACTTAGTTTTGTAAATATTCTAGTTCTGCGTGATCTCGTCACTATTTCAAATAAATATAGATGGTTTTTTGATAAAAAGGGCCATTTCATAGATTTCAAGAAGACAGTTTCGAGTAGCTTGAGCTGGCGTCTGTATGTTTCAGATAAAATATAATTACCATAAAAGTAAAATTAAAATATTTTCAACCTCTATCTTTGTAAGTTTTAAGCCGATTATGAAAAAGAAGGTTCACAAATCAATTTTTTACTTAGATGAGTAGGTATTAATTAATATTATGGATATACATATTTTCATGATACAACTTTAGGTGATACTTCTAAACGAATGTCTGCAAATCCGCGAAACATAAGCGCGCTACGACTCAAAACAAAATATACCATATTAATATGTAGAGATGTTTTGGAAGTTGGTACGTACGTATTTTTATTTGAGATTTGGGCACCCGAATTTTATTAATTTTTGCAGAAACCCTTTGAAGAAGTGTTTCTTAATTGAACAAAAGTATAATTAGTTCAACCGTTTGTAGATTGACCGATTCGATACCAAATAAATCGGTATTGTATAATTACGGCAGGTTTCGCTTAATGATCCGTACCATCTTGTGATTAGTTTGTTGTCCCATGGTGATCAGACAAGCCGATCAACTATGAAATCTGTTTTTTTTTAATGGCTATCTTTTTCGAATTTGGACGAATGTCCTTAACATAAGGATTGAAAAGTAAATTATAAAACACGATAAGATTTGTTTTATTTTTTCGTGTCAATTGTCACACACATTGTATGCATACTTCACACCAGTGTTTCAGTCAACAGTCAACTCAGCTTATTGCAGTCCACTGTTGGAAATAGGCCTCTCCCAGGCTGCGCCACAACACCTTGTCCTCCGCCTTCCGCATCCAGTCTGTCCCAGCCACCTTCTTTAGATCGGCCGTCCATCTAGCCAGTCCATGTAAACAGTGTTTAGACTAAGTTATAACTTTAATTCCATATCATCTTCGTTCTTCTTAAAGTATTGGATTTATTTGATTGTGCAATCAATGTCAAAAGTAGATGAACATATACAATATTCCATAGATCCTTGACACCTTAATCATCAAAAGTAGCTGAGTAGAGTTACTCGGCCACTTATTACGGTGACCACCATAGGATTAAAAATATTAGTGAACATCATCTTAACAAGGAAGCAGTGCCCAGCGGTAACGACCGTGACTTACGAGTTATAGGTCGAAAGTTCGAACCCTGACAGGCGGTTTATTTTGTGTAAATTAATTCATCACCACTGCTCTCAAAGCGGTGAAGGAAAACATCGTGAGGAAACCCGTATGTCTTAGAACCAAAAATTCGAAGACATGTGACATCTACCAACTCGCACTGGGCCCGCGTGGTGGATTACGGCCTACTCCCTCTCGCCGAGAGATGGCCTGAGTCCCAGCAGTGGGAACATTATACCTATAGGCTGATTGTGCTTCTTAACAAATTGACTGCACTCGTCAATACCTACAACAAGCCCCCTAATTGAGTAACACACCTTCAATCACAATACAAGGGTTTTGAAGAAAATTTCTAACCCACTACCTACTTCATAAGTTTGAAAAATTCATCTGCTCAACAAAGTAAATAATGCAATGAACATGGCTGAACATTGAAAGAAATTACGTTAAATTGTCATTTTGTGTATTACGCAATTACCCCATAGGGTAATTTTATAAAATTGATATTCTTGTTCATATAATTTTATCAGGTTATTTTTTGGACTTCGTTCAAAAAGGATTAATTATTTGCAGAAAATACAGGCTAGGCAAATAAGAGGTATACACTTTATTTTTAAAATTTTATTCTATCTAATATAAAAATTATTAAGTATTTTTATTTAAATATAATATTTAGGACCGGCAATTCAGCATGGAAAATAATCTCAGACAAATGTCCAACTCTAGCAGCATGGCAGATGTGAACCCTTTTCACTGCGTTTTTCATGACATTTTCACACATTTCCTGTGTTATTTCAGTGACGTGTCTCAGATATTTTGTATTCTTGAAGGAGCATTGGCCTGTTAGCATAGACACATCCCTTTAGATAGCCCCACAAAAAAAAGTCAGGAGCTGTTAAATCCGGGGATCCTGGGGGCCAAAAAATGTCTCCGTTTCTAGAAATTAATCGACCCGGAAACGTTCTTTTCAATGTCTCGATTGTGGCTCGTGCCGTATGACATGTGGCCCCTTCTTGTTGGAACCACATGTTTCGTAAGCCCAACTGATTCACTTGATATAAGAAAACTGCTTTATTTGCCGCCAAAACAAAATGGCGGCCAAAAAAAAGTTGTATACCTCCAAGTTGCCCAGCCTGTATTTAGTTAATTATCTAAACACTTATTTACCTTTCTAAGATATTCGCCTTTTTAATTTATTGATCTTCTTCGAACCTATTTAGTTACTTTATTAGCCAGCTTGACCACTTTTACATTAGAAACAAAGGTGCCGTGTACGAAAATGATCTGCTGGACCTGGTTAGACCACTAGTGGACTATGGATTCTTATTCCATATATCTTGTTGTATGTGTTATTTATGTTCGCAAGAGTTTTATTACCATTTACACTTCGTAACTCTTATTAGGTACTAAGTAAATAGGTACTCTATACATTACTTATCCCCTGGAACTCTGCATATCACCCACATGGCACTACTCGTGAAAGCACGGCAATCCGTACTTTTCTACAATTTAGGTACATGCGAAGTAATGTTAATATTTTAAAATATTGACGTGTAAAAGATCTACTTACAGAAATAAACATTTAATTTAATTTCAATTGCAATTCCTGTAGTAATGAAATGAAATATTTCATTACTACAAGAATTAAATAAATAAATAAAATTATGTTTATTTATCTCCACAAATTACATTCTTAAACATATTAAGTTGACAGGTAATTCGACAAAATTTTGTAATTTGTGGGAGATCTGAAGTCTAAACTAAGCCAGGCCTGTATTTTAGAACTCCAGGCCCCCCATTATATCACATAGTAAAGGTTGTCAACGTGGTACAATTACAAGTGATTGATGGTGTGTGTGAGTGTATGTTTGTGTGAGGGTGTGTGTGTGTAAGAGGGTGTGAGAGGGTGTGTATGTGTGTGTATGCCTACATTTATTGAACATACAAAAATTGCGGGTTAATACTGTGCATGTATTTGGTTCTACGTTCGATGTGCCCTTTCTTGTATACCTATTTTTTGTGCAATATAGTTTGGTTTCATGTTTCTTTCTCATTTCGATAATCTATAATGAACTTCATGACCATTAATCGCGAATAACAAATTTTTTCAAGGGTTTAATAAAATGCAATCATGTTCTTATGGCAGTTTTGTTTAATAAATAGTGGTTTTGGCTTAGTGATGGTAGTACTGGGCGGGCGCGACGTAGGCTGGGGCGGCCTTCACTAGTGTAGGAGCGGAGTTGTGCACCACCGCGTTGAAGCCGCTGTGGTCGTCGGCGGAGTACTCCACGGTCCTGATGGAGCCGTCGGCCTCGTGGAACGAGTACGAGCCCTTCACAACATCACCGTCGCGGGACTCCTGCTGGGACTTGTTGTCGCCGGTGTGGCCGTCAGCAACCGAGTAGGTGTACTCGTATTTGGGGTGAGCCTGTTATAAAAAAAGAACAAAATGAAAACAACAGAACAAGATATAACAAAGGGAATCAATTTGCTTCATATTCTATTTCGGAGTACACCATGACTTACGTCGAACTCAGCAGCGTGGGCGACGACGGGAGCGGCGTGGTAAGCAACAGGGGCAGGAGCCGCGTGGTAGGCGTAGGCAGCTGGGGCAGAGTGGTAGGCGACGGGAGCAGCGACGGCGATGTGTCCGGCAGGCTGGTCGTGACGCACGATGTTTTGGGAAGAAACAGCGGCAGCAGATGAGTAATGGGCAGGAGCAGCGTTGTAGGCGACGGCAGCGGGGCCAGCATGGTAGGCGACGGCAGCGGGAGCAGCGTGGTAGGCGACCGAGGCGTGTTGGGCAGGCTGGTCGTGACGCACGATGTTCTGGGAGGAGACAGCCGCAGCAGAGGAGTAGTGCACGGGGGCGGTCAGCAGACCAGCCTGGCACACCGCCACCAAACCACACAAAGAGAGAACTACGATCTGTAAATTAAACATAAATAATATTTATAAATATGCATAATTAGTGCATTTAATGAATGCTAATTCTATAAGTACAAGTATTATTATTTTATCAAAGTTTAAAAGATTGACTTACTTTGGAGAACATATTGTTTGATTTGTGATCTAACAATGAGTGATACATTTCAGCTTATAGATTTAGTTTATATACTAGTTGGTACAAGTTCGAATTACTAGTTGTAGAACGAGCTTACGGTGACCTCGCCCTGGGTCACATTGTTTCGCGTCTCAAAGCATTCACTAATTGGCAAACTATAATTGGCAAGAGATCAAGCTATTCTTTTAAATTTTAATCAAGTAGTATCTAGTATTTAATGTCATGGTAGCCTAGAATATAATAACTTTAATAGGTACTTAATTTGAAACATCACTGTTTGACGGAAAACATTATTCGTAAGGCATTTCTGGTAATACGAGTAAGTTAAATAATAATTACTTATTTTATGGGTCTGATGTCACCAACACACACTCAGCAAGCCATTTTCTTTAAAAAAAGAGGAATATAACTTTTACCGATACAAAATATTCCTTTTATTGAGCGGTAACATTATTGTATATTTAGATAATTAGCTTCTGCCCGCGACTTCGTCCGCGTGGAATTTTTGGTTTTTGATACCCGTCGAAACGCGTCGCCTGCCCGCGCTATAGACTTTGTTTTCGCTTAGGGCTGCCGCACACGGGCCACACGCGACAGCCACAAACGCCGCTACGACTGCTACGAGCCACCGTGTGCGACGAGTCCATAAAAAATCTATGAAAACTACAAGCGGCATTTTGTGGTTATGGCCGGTGGCCCGTGTGGGGCGACGACCCTTAGCGTTCTTTCTTCTTTCGGCCTTTTTTTCTTTCTGCTCGAGAGAGAGAGTCGTAGCGTGATGTTGAATAGCCTTTTTCAAGAATTGGGCTATCAATAAAAAAATATTGCAAAAATATTTTTTCATAATAATATCAGACTGGTAGTTCCTCTTCACCTTTATTATTATTATTACCTCAACTTGAGAAAATTAGAAGCAATCGTAAACCAGAATAACGAAGAGGAGAAGGAACGAAGCATTTAAAACAACCAAAACCAATAGAAATCAATAGAACGACATCCAATCAATTTACATCACACAATGGCAATACCGACAATGTCATTAATCCGCGTAAACAACACCGTGAGTCAGAAAAATTACGTATTTGTACAACGCCATCTATGGGTAAATGCATAAAACGTCTGCACAAAGCCTGTGTAGTATTCGTGTATGTTTTAGCGGCACTTCTATAATTTCCTTGTGATCATAAAATAATTTATTTTGATAAGGATTCATAATTAAAAATTATATTTTCATCCAAACGTAAAAAAAATACTTTTTTAAAACATAAAAGTGATATTGAAAGGTAAAATATAAAAGATAGAAATATGGTGTCGCAGACTTATTTGTAGCAGATTGCCATACATTGTTTTTAGTTATATACAACTGTTGAGGCAGCGCATGCAAATAATTCTGTTTTAAGAGGTATTTCTTTCCGACATGCTAGACAAAAGTTGTGATAGCTCAGCTAAAATGCATGATATAAACATAATTTATAGTACTCACACATAATATAGCTTTCTACCAGTAAAACCTTTTTGGAATTGGATCATTAATTCCGGAAATTACCCCCTACATACAAACAAACAAACACATTTTACCTCTTTATAATATTAGTATAGAAGTATAGATTTACTATTTACACTAAGTACAAATTTCCTCCGGTCCGTCCGTCCATAATTATGTCGTACAGCCATTTTCCTCTGAGACTATTGGTACTATATAGATGAAATTTGGAAGTTAGGTGTATTCTATGAACCGCTAAACAAAGGTGTAATCAAATTACGACAAAAAAATTGTGGTGGCCCTTCTCATACATGTTATCAAGGGATGAAAATAAAATCAGTGCACATTAGCATATAGGATATTGCTGAAAACCATAATTAAAAGATTATGATGTTTATTAGTAACTTTGTAATTTAAGTCAATAATTGGTGATAGATAATTATATAAAGTCGGAATAAACGTGTCCCTCCTCTAACTTTTCAACGAAACGGAAAATACGAAAAAAAATTAAGTTGACAGAACTTAAAAAAAAAACACATCGAATGAAAATTGTTTTGGAGACGGTACGTCGTGTAGTTTTTAGGTATGGGATATTCTCGGTCACAGCCGCAGAATAACTTTGTTTTTCACAGTTACTACGAGAAATACTATTAAATACTAACTTATTTTTACGGTCGATAAAGTCAATATTGTGCATGTCTACAGGGCGCAAGGGACATCGACGCGCAAACTATTTCCAGGAATTCAGCACATGATCCTAGACCTCCCAGAGTAGAAAATATTCGCTGGTAATTAAAAAAAAAAAAATAGCTGATCCACACATTTCGACCCGTTTTCGACCGTGTAATTATTTCACTGTTCTATGAAAAAGTTTTTTTTTTTAATAACCGTGAACCGTAAATAACCATTTACGCTGCGGGGTCTAGAATTAAGTGCTGAATATATGGTAACAGTTTGAGCTTCGATGTCCCTTACACCCTATATAATGTGAATATTCATCACGACTACGGAACCCTTCAGTGTGCGTGGTCCGATAAGTACCTGGGCAGTAATTTTATTCTTTAACAAAAAAAAAAAAAACAATCCACAATTCGGGACCGCCTACCTTGGGATTCCATGCCTTACTATATTTGACCTTTATTCCATTAAACAAAGCTCACTTCGGTAACGCAACGTCAGAGTAAAATCGAAATATTTGTGCAACTGACCCGAAAATGTATAAATGTATAAAATGTACTGAGGGGCCATATCATAATCATTTAGTCTTATGAAAACACCATTGGAGTCGGAAGCGTGAATGCGCCATTGTCTAAGCAATGCACCTGCTTCTAAACATTCCCACTGCTTCAATCACGCGGACATGTAGGTATATATAGGTAGATATAATTATTATCATGTAAATTAAATGAATAATATATTTTACTTCAATTTGAGTTTATTATAAATAAATAGTATTATTTTTGGTCTAGTGGTGGTAGTACTGAGCGGGCGCAACCTAAACGGGAGCGGCCTTGACGTGCACGGGCGCAGGAGTGGGTGCGGAGTTGTGCACCACCGCGTTGAAGCCGCTGTGGTCATCGGCGGAGTACTCTACGAACCTGATGGAGCCGTCGGCCTCGTGGAAGGAGTATGAGCCCTTCACAACATCACCGTCGCGGGACTCCTGCTGGGACTTGTTGTCGCCGGTGTGTCCGTCAGCAACCGAGTAGTTGTATTCGTATTTGGGGTGAGCCTGTTATCATATCTAAATAAACAAAATGAGTTTGTGATACAACAAGAGAAAATACCTTGCTTCATATTCTATTTTGGGCTATCGGTTCTATTGAGGCCACCATGACTTACGTCGAACTCAGCAGTGTGGGCGACGACGGGAGCGGCGTGGTATGCGTAGGCAGCTGGGGCAGCGTGGTAGGCGACAGGAGCGGCGACGGCGTGTCCGGCAGGCTGGTCGTGACACACGATGTTTTGAGAAGAAACAGTGGCAGCGGAGGAGTAATGAGCAGGGGCAGCGTTGTAGGTGACTGCAGCGGGGGCAGCGCGGTAGGCGACCGAGGCATGTTGGGCAGGCTGGTCGTGACGCACGATGTTCTGGGAGGAGACAGCCGCAGCAGAGGAGTAGTGCACGGGGGCGGCAGCAGACCAGCCTGGCACACCACCAAAAAACCACACAGAGCTACGATCTGAAAGTATTTTTTGATTGAATGAAGCATCTTCTTCCAAGCTGCAGTAGTCAGGCTCACTATGCTTTAGAACCTCTGTTTAAGCATTTTTATAATAAGTTAATTTTAATTACCATGTTACTTTGGAAAACATTTTATTAAAGATTTTTGAATGATCAAATGCTTGATGATACAGTTGTATTCACGCCTTTAGTTTTTATACTAGTCGACAATTGATCTAGTGTAGGCTGCGGAGGTTGTAAGACGAGATTTTGGCAACCTTGCGCTAGGTCACATAGTTTTGCGAGTGAACCCATTCACCAAGATGTTTCAAAAGATTCGCACAGTTATAAACTTTCTTAAGATTATGATTGTGGGCAGTCTTTGTTGGTATATTATGTCAATATGTTTCAGTTGTGCTTTTATAGAATCATCGTAAAACATATTTTTTTTTGGAAAATCATTTCTCCTACAAACATTTTACAAAGTTACATATTATTGTAGGTATTAACATAGATATTTTTATAAATATTGCGAAATATAATTTAGAAATAAAAAATAGTCAAAATAGTACTCCGCTCGCAGTGCCTAGTACCAGGTACTCAGGTATGAACTTTTCGGTTTACATTTTATGAACTGGAATTCTACTTTATTGAACGTTATCCAAAAGTTGATTGGTTGTTCAAATTTTTATTCTAGCAAAAACACTTTTCATTACACTGTTTAATTTGCATAAGTATCATTAGTGTGCCCAATGGGATTTTCCATCAGCAAAACTGTGGACCTTCCACAGAAACTTTCATCCTCTATTTAACCCCTTTAGGGGTTGGAAATTCAAAAATACTTTTATAGTGCCTATAGTGCTATAGAATGTTAGACACTTTCATTAAATAGAATAACTTTGATACCGGAACTTAGACGATAAGTGTCGTTTACTGCAAAAAAAAAACACCCATATACATACCTACCAATATAATACTCGTACTATGCTATTATACTGGCAAAATGTGGGTGTACTATAGTATCAAACCTCTAGGTCTACCTAACCCTTCGAAAGTATAGTCGTGACGCGCTTTACCAATATTAAAAGTTTAATAGACGTAATTTCACTTATGAGAACCACTTTGTAACCTGGCGAATCCGACAGGTGAGGCGCACATACGTGTTTTGTTTTAGAAAGGAAAGCACAAACAAAACTCTAAACGTTTACAAGGATAAGTTGATTCTAGCTCCAAAAAGACCTCTTGTTGTGCAAGAATCAGCAACTCAGCAGGACTTACAAAATTGTGCTTAATCAACTAAAGTGAGAATGAAATTGTCACTGAATTATATAGTAGATATTAGTTTACCGCAGAACTTAAACCACCTACTTATCTCACAAAATAGTTTCCGGTTCACATATTTAGCAGTCCACGGAGCTCGGTAACGCCGTGCTGGCAGCGGCCCCCGAAGCGTCTTCGTGATCTGTGTTGCAATCTAATATGCTTACTTTGGTGAAATTGGCACCTGTATGTACTTATTAATATACATTTATGTAGACCTAGAATGGAATTGTAGCAACAAACATATTTGCAGGGGCTTTAGTAATGTAGAATATATTTTGCAACCATCGAAACTTGATCCAATTTAAACAAGTGCCATTAATTTTTTACTAGAGACCTGCCCTTGTAATAGCGACTTGACAAAACATCGAGATTTCTTTATTATGTTATGTAAGTTTAATATAAATGTTAAAGGCCCACTTGCATGATCATGGGTTATCCTAAATAACTTGGAGCGGAGATATCAGCAGACAATATATTCATGAACTCATATAAAATACAAAATATAAAAAAAAAACTTAAAACCATCGATATTTGTATTTTTCCTTATCTGACGTTTTCGTAAATCAATAAACTAAATCTCCATGGAAACCATATATTCGGCGGAGCACCGCCGTGTCCTCGTAGAGGCGACCGGCAGCGGCGGCGGCCTCTCGCGCCCGGACCTGGTGCAAGCCATGGTCCGGAGCGAGAGGGAGTGGGAGGCAGTCGCCTCCTTCTGCGAAGCAGTCATGCTAGCGAAGGAGGTGGCGGGACGGATGAGGGAGAGAGCCTCCCGTCCCAGCCGCCGCGGGAGACGCCCCGGGCGTCGGGAGTCGAGCGACGACTACCGGCCACCGTAGGCGCGGGCCTGCGGGCGGAGAGCAATGGGTAGCTCACCGCCCGATCAGGACCAGGCCCGTGCCGGACGGCGCGTAAGTGTTCCACGCGCGCCTCAAAGAGATGTCAGCATAACGAGGGGCCCCTCAGGGCCGAAGCCTGCCGGGGCAGCGGGATTGTCCGAAAGGGTTACCGCTACCCCGGAACATAAAGGGCGAAGGAAGGAACATGGGTGGGTTTTAGTCAGTAAGAGTCTGACACTCCCTTCCGCTCCACCCAGAGCGGGAGGGGTCATTTGATGATTTCCCATCCCAAAAAAAAAAAAAAAAAAAACCATATATAATACGATTAATATGAAATGTCATGTTATAAAATTCAAAGTCATGGGAGTATTACATATCGTAACGTAGTGTAAAAGACATACAATTTCCGTTCATTGTTCGTTCATTCATTTTTACTCGGATTACATATCAGTTCCCAACTCCAAAAACATTAATATAAGGTTTACTAACCCGATGTAACTTTTTAGTGGCGCAATGATAAGAGTTGAGTCAGTTAATTACTTAACTCCGAGTTGACAAACTCTATATTTATTCATTTAACCCGACTAAACGTGCAAGTGGGCCTAATACACATATACTTTTCAGAATAAATTCTCAAAATGATGGCATCAACATCCGTTGCGAAGTTTGGATTAACCACACGGTCACACAGACACGAAAAGTGACTTATGTTTAGATGTAAATAACTAGAAGCGGGCTACCGGTATTTTTAAAGACACGCGTGCCTAAGCGATTAATGGAAATGTGTCTGATAACACTAATTTAATTGAGATTTAATGAATCATATAGAACAAGTAATTTGGTTACTGAATTATGTCAAGTTCTCGGTTATCATTTACATAACAATTTTTTAAATATAAGTTAAAGTGGAAATATGTTATTGGTGTGAACCTATGTGTCAAGTTTTACAAAATATAATTAGGTGGGTACTAAAATTAAGAAGGATTGGATAGGATATGTAATTAAGACGAACTATTTAAATCTAGTGCGCCAGCTGTTTCTAATTCTGATAGTTTCATCTTCAGTTTCATCTCATCAGATTAACCAAAAGTAAATATAATTTAAGAAAAATTTAGTTTCGAACTTATATTTATTTAACACGAAGTTAACAACAATATACTACTAAAACGATGCCAACATTGTAACTTTAGTGGTGGTAGTACTGGATAGCGGGCGCGGCCTTGACGAGCAGAGGCGCAGCCTTAACATGGACGGGCGCGGCTGTGGGAGCGGTGTTGTGCACTACCGCGTTGAAGCCGTTGTGGTCATCAGCGGAGTACTCCACGGTCCGGATGGAACCATCAGCCTCATGGAAGGAGTAAGCGCCCTTCACAACATCGCCATCGCGGGACTCCTGCTGGGACTTGTTGTCGCCGGTGTGGCCATCGGCAACCGAGTATGAGTACTCATACTTGGGGTAGGCGATCTCTTCTTGATGAGCGACAACTTTGGCAACGGGGGCGGCGTG
Organism: Apamea monoglypha; assembly: GCA_911387795.2. NCBI lineage: Eukaryota > Metazoa > Arthropoda > Insecta > Lepidoptera > Noctuidae > Apamea > Apamea monoglypha. The sequence goes on from OU426918.1 coordinate 13,561,861, forward strand.
GTAGGCAACTTGGGCTGGGGCCGCATGGTAGGCGACGGGGGCAGGGGCGGAGTGGTAGGCAACCTGATGGGCTGGGGCGGAGTGGTACGACACCTGGGCAGGGGCGGCGTGGTAGGAGACCTGGGCAGGGGCGGCGTGGTAGGCGAGCTGGGCGTGTTGGGCAGGCTGGTCGTGACGCACTATGTTCTGGGAGGAGACAGCCGCAGCAGAGGAGTAGTGGGCAGGTGCGGCGTGGTAGGCGACGGGGGCAGCGTGATACGCAACAGGGGCGGCGGCGACGGCGAGCTTAGCCAAGGGCGCAGCGTGGAGTTGAGCCTGGTCGTGACGCACGATGCTCTGGGATGAGACCGCTTCGGCGGGGGAGTAGTGAGCGGGCGCAGCCAGAAGACCAGCCTGGGCCATAGCCACGAATGCGCACAAAGCTACCACCTGGAAAACGAAAAAAGTAAAGTTAGTCAAAATGTAAACAAGCAATTAATTAGTAATATTTTTATATCTATTTCTTTCTGTAACTTACTTTGGAGAACATGTTGTTTCTTTTGTGATCAAAAGGTGATATGATATCCAAATCTCAAAGTTGAACTATTTATAATACAGATCATTGCGTATTAACAAATGCTAGTGTAAGTAGTGGAAGTTGTCAAACAAGCTATGAGCGACCTTGCATCAGGTTATATGGTAACACTAATCAATCCGTTCACTGAAGGTACATACATGGGCGATTGCAAGAAATTTCAAAAGTCGTCTGTTATTTAATTATGTCAGGCAGATATTATTAGGCTTATATCCAGCTGTTGACCACTTTCGGCTTAGGTATACAACGCGCCGCTACAATGGCGAGGGCTAGTGGCCAGTAATCATAAAAATTATAACAGCATAAAATAATTCGTAATTTGAAATCTATCACCTACGCCGCTCGCTGACGTAGGGCTTTCTCTCTTTCCTTCAATTCGCCTAATTTTAGCATGTTGTTCGTTTTAATTTCATTGATGCGATGTTATGATACGTGACTCCGGCAAATTACCCTTGCGAAACAATTCTTCTTTATATAAATAAATTTAACGTTTAGGTAATGAAATTAAAATATGTTCATAAAACGCAAACGCGAAACGATATAATTAACGCTGCATTACGATAACGCCGATCTTTTGTTAAATCCTCGTCGTAATCACGTCATGGTTTCAACATTTTTTCCTTTATGATGTTCCTCCATCTGCGCCTACTTGCAGCAACATGCACGGCTTCAGACGCGTTGATGTTGACTTTTATTACTTGGGGTTAAGTTTTTGACAAGTTTGACACACAATTATTATTATGGACGAAATGATAGATGGTTTCTGGGCGCAACTTTATTTCGTATCGTACAGTGAAGTCTCTTATTTTATTATGCTGAAGAAATCATCATTATAATCATAGTAAAATACACAAACACAATTCAACATTATAGAATAGTATATACTATTATTATGAATACTCTTTATTATGTACAACATACGAATTACACATATATATATATATATTGAAACTATTTTTCCAGATATGCTCAGATATAATTATACCGCATTTCGAAGTAAATTGTAAATTTATTAACGTATTATTATTGTTAAAAACAATTTTATGTATATTTTTATAGAGAAACAAATAAAAAATATTGTTAATGTCTACCGACCAACCGCGTGAGACGGTGTTGTGAGAATTTTATCATATAATAGCCATTCATCATTTTAACTTTCGTTTAACAAACACTTGTCCTGCCTTTTATTCTTTCGCTCTTGGCGATAAGACCGGCCACTATAAAAGTCTACATTTGTAATTTATATACTGTGCATAAGTATTAAAGACTATTCTATTATATTTTATTCAAATCTTTTGTCAAAACCAATGCATGTGGAGGCTTGCATTACTGCCTTTAATACAAGTTATTTAATAACTTACAAGGGTGCTGGTTACAACATCTACCTGTTTTGTTAACTAACATAAGTGTACCTACAAATGATACGATTTAATGTTAAAATACTTATTCGATTAAAATTATTATTGTTTCGTTCATTTGTTTGATAATTTTCATAATTTTATCATAATTTTGTTTTGCCTTTGCCTTTCAGGCATGAAATATTCGTAATATGCCTAGAACAATTAAAAGAAATAACCTTGTTATGGTAGTGGCCTATTCGACTGTAATTGTCTTTTTCTATTTTAATGATAAAGAGGGCGCATAGGGATATACGTAGGGATGTGTGTGTGGCTATTAATTAAAACTTTTAATAGGATCAGTCAATGTTTCACGAGTTCTTAAAAAAATCAGTATTGTCTTTTATCTCGGCATCTAAGCCGTAATTAAGGTTGACATATCTCTGAGAGAACTAATCGTGGTTAGGATGCCCGCCTTTTGTATCAGCAACTAATTTGTCTCTTACATCAAAAGTATTAAAGTGTCTGAATTAACCCATCCTTCTGTTTTTTTTTGTATTCTGTAACACCGCGTATATAATTATATATTGAATAAGTTCAATATTAGTAGTCATTCGTGGTGACCCTGACACCTCCTGAATAATGTCCCGTGGTTTATAAAGGAAGATGTGGAATCGAATGAAATTTTAAGTAACTACCAAAACTGCAGGAACTTGTACACGAACAAAATCAAACGCTTTACGGAAATCACGACAGGTTCTCGGGCACTACTTGGCCCTTTCCAAGACTTAAACAAGGTATTTTCTCCTTTTTACTTCAGTCTGGTTGGATCTTGTTGATCAGTGATGAAATCAAAATAAAAGGAAGAAAAAGAGTCAAAATCTTGCTTAGGTAGGTACTTAATATTGCATTTCTTACTCCAGACTGAAGAGTATTTTGTTATGATTTTTCTGAATTTATTATTTCATCCGAAGAAAAACACTTTTGTGTTTTACATGTTTCTTTTGATCATTGAGTTAGTGGCTTGTAGAAGTAAATGGCTCTCTCAGAGTCATCCTGTCATCCTATGCAACAAGAAAACTCTTACCAGACGATGGTTCTATGATGCTATAGATATAATTACTGTTTCATGGATAGGCTTCGCTTCCTCATTCCTCTTTTCATGGTCGATTACGATCGAGGGCCAATCCTTTAAAAAAAGTCCCTCTTATTCCGCGATCTTGATAATATACAGCTGCGACCCGCGGTTTTAATAGCATAAGTCTCAATCCCGTGAGAATATCGGGATAAAAAGTATTCAATGTCCTAATTCGGATCATTCAGATCCCCATGTGCAAAATTTTATTGAAATCCGTTCAGCCGTTTTAGCTTAAGAACACAACAAACAAACATACAAAAAATTAAATCTTTTGTCGTTTAGATTTATAATTCTTCTGTAAGTGTGTATGTCACTGAACTCCTTCTAAAGAGCTGGACCTATTTTGATAAAAAAAATTGTGTGTGTTTGAGTGGGTTTCTCGATGGTTTAGATTCACAATTGGACCAGGGAGATGGTTGGTGTGGTGAACATGCATGTAGCAGGCAAGCCGACACGTTCGGGGAGGACAGCGTCTGTCACGCCCCCTAGTTCTAAATACACATAATGTTTGTATATTGTTTAAGGAGGGAGGTCCGTAGCTACTACGTAAGCCGGTGCTGACAAGGAACCGGTCTAACTCCTTGTCATAAGACATGTTGAAGCGTATAAGCAATCATATAATGGTAAAATATATTGTTTAAGGAAATACGACGAGAATATTATAAAACAAAATAATTATCTAACTTATTCGTATATTGCTATAAATAATTAATGATCAACATTGTTTTAGTGACCGTGATACATGACTAGCGAGGAACATTTAGTGGTGGTAGTAGTGGGCAGGTGCGGCGTAGGCAGGAGCGGCCTTCACAAGTACAGGGGCGGCTGCAGGAGCGGAGTTGTGCACCACCGCGTTGAAGCCGCTGTGGTCGTCGGCGGAGTACTCCACGGTCCTGATGGAGCCGTCGGCCTCGTGGAAGGAGTACGAGCCCTTCACAACATCACCATCGCGGGACTCCTGCTGGGACTTGTTGTCGCCGGTGTGGCCGTCAGCAACCGAGTAGCTGTACTCATATTTGGGGTAAGCCTGTAACCAAAAATAAACAAAATGAGTTTACAGAAAATAAAAGAACTATTTCGCTTCATGTATTTTTTCAGGGGCTTTGAGAACTTACGTTGAACTCAGCGGCGTGGGCGACTACGGGAGCGGCGTGGTAGGCAACAGGGGCAGGAGCAGCGTTGTAGGCCACGGCAGCGGGGGCAGCACGGTAGGCGACTGAGGCGTATTGGGCAGGCTGGTCGTGACGGACGATGTTCTGGGAGGAGACGGCCGCAGCAGAGGAGTAATGCACAGGGGCGGTCAGCAGAACAGCCTGGCACACCGCCACCAAACCACACAGAGTTACGATCTGAAAGAAAATTTAATTGAATTTTTACGTCTTTGTGGCAGATTGATTGATCATAAAAATGTCTACAGATTTGTATTACTGATACAGAACAAGTTTAAATAAACTGTACTTACTTTGGCAAACATTTTGTTGGTTTGTGTACTGTGTACAATCAGCGACTGATACCTAGGGTTTGCCGTTCTATATTTTTATACTAACTCGCTTTATTATAAACATAATGCGACTAAACCAACTGAACGGCCTTGCCTCAGGTCATAATATTTAGACAACTTTGACATACCACACATTCACTATATTACATACTTTCATTTATTAGCTTAGAAAATATGTTCGTAATTATCCACGTACATGATTTCAAAGCTACACACACGCGTCACACGCGTCTACAGGATACCAAAATAAAAGAAACACGACGAATCATTTTGCATTTATATATTTAGTACATAGAATACACAAAATTACTGACTATTTTAACCAAATTACTCTTGATCTTTCAGAGGGATTGGTTACGATCATGTGAAAAAATTGGTTGTCTGTAAAGTTGGTTTACGGATGATAGTTTAACGTGACAACGTCATAAGAAAACATTGATGACATGATTGCATACTTTGCAAGTGCGCAAGCGTACAATGAGCTTAACGAGACAATGAGTCATCCTTTTTCGTGCATGCAGCCGGCGTTCATCGATTTATTAAACGTTGTCACGTCAAAAATTGTAGAACACGTAATTTCTAACCCATAAAATTTGTACAACAACATCATAACCATATGTTATATCATATATCACATCAGTATTCCCCGCAATTTTAGGCAGAGGTGTACCTATAGTACACCAACTCGTAAAAATGTACCAACTAACCAATTATTTTTTAATTTCTGATTGAATAAAAAAAAAATAATATCCAAGACGTGTGAAGACAGAAGAAAATCCGTTGTACACTTTATCAGGTACAGACGCCAGCACATCAAGCTACTACAATCTGTCAAATTTCTTTAATACATTTTCAACTTTATCACTATAGCATTAAGCTTCAAGGTTGATTAGGAATATTTGACAGTTTCGGGTAGCTTGGCGTCTGTACATGTAAAAGAGCACCCCGTTGTCCCACACGAAATTATATTTCACAGAGATTTGTTTTGCGGCTTTGTCACCTTGTAGGCGATTTCTTTCTGGTTCATAAATTTAACTGGCTTCACTAAACAATTGTTTACTTAACCTGGGGTGGCGCTGACATGGAAGCAAAAACTTGTAACTTCTAGTTATATTTCCCCCACATTAAAGGGTCCTCGCTTAGTTTTGGAGCCGATTTTAACTTAAAAACTTGCGGAGGCGGATATGAAGGCGAAGGGACGATTTCTTGCTAAAGTTCCGCATTTGCGAAGCAGAGGTGAGGTTCCGTTAGAATTGTAGTTAGACCTACGTTAGACCAGAAAAAAATACCAGGTCAAATTAAATTAGCTAGTGAAACTTTGCAGGCGTGATGGGTATCGTTATTTAAACATGATAAAACAAAAAAGAAATTAATTTTTGATTGTTTTTGTGGGGTCGTCGACCTCTCTTAGGGTATTTATTTGAAATACCATTTAAAAAAATGAGTTTTTTTGTGTAAAATTTTAGACGTGATTGGTATCGATATCTCAAATAGACAAAACACATTTTTTTCAAGTTGTACTTCAAGTAACAACACTACCATCTGTCTTTGGCCCCTAATAAAATACATCAACTCTTTTTTATTTAATCAAGTTTAGATATCGATACCATCACGTCTGCAGAGTTTCGCTAGCTAATTTAATTTGATCCATATACATTACATTTATTTATTTAAAAGGTGTACTCCAAAGATTAAGCCACTATTAATATCATCATAATATTAGCTTAATAATATTTAGTTGAGTTATTTCTCACATTACACCATAATTTATTTTCTATTATATACAATTCCTTTCATTTATAAACGTATTATGTTACATTATATAAGCTAACATTTAAAATAATAATATATACATGTAACACAAATAATAATAAATAATAACACATACTTGTGAAAAAATAAGCAAAATAATCATAGGGCATCAAAATATTCGGCCGCATCGCTGTCAACAGGAACAGTGCCCAAAAGGCTGGCAGCATTGCCACGTTGTATGGCGATGCTAATTCTTTGGCCAAGAAACAGGCCAGCCCTCTGGTCACGTGTCATTTGAATCTATTGTCTTTGATGCGAAGTGTCACTTTTGATGTCTGTGGACATCAATGTGACAACGGTCAAACTTACCAGCCATATTGACATGAGTTATTTTCATTCGATACTCAACGGTCGAACTGTACGGATTACATCCAAATATTTCTGAGTAATCCGTATTTTATTTGAGTGAACCTGCACTGATCCTTCATCTCAGAAGTGGGATTAGACAGGCTAGCTCTATATTTTTAGCAAAACGCCCACAAATCAGAGTTTTGCTACATGTGCGTTTTCGATTGTTGTAACGCAACACAATGGAGGATGGAAATGTGACACCTACCGAGACTTTGGTGTAATATCATGGGTAAAAGGGCAGTCGACTGTTTATTGTATGGAATCGAAGATCGTTCATTAAGATTAGGCGCGAAGGCATTGAAGTGTCAGGAACCGGAACAAGTATTAGAATATTTTCAGTCTATCAAACAATAACCGCGTGAAACAAATAGGTCGCGTTCTTATGGGGATAAGAGACCTAACGCTTTATCGATCTCGAACGCAAAACCTACCAGCAATGGTGCAAAGGCTAAAAGTAGTAGTAATTCTATTGTTTGTTACAACTGTATAGTTTTAAATGTACTAAAAAATTATTCAAGTGCAATATTTGTAATAAAATTTGGACATACTACATTAAATTGTCCGAAACTACCCTCCGATAATAGTAATAGTAATACTGATAAAGTGGTCAAAAGAATATTTTACGCATAGACGCCGAGAGCATCGGCAGAAACGATTGTAAGTACATTATGCAGTTGATGCTTAACGGACAATCGGTTGTAGGCTATGTAGATGTAGGTAGTCAATGTACTTTAATTCGTTGTAGTGATGCTAGAAAACTAGGAATTAGTTGGTCAAATAACCCAGATCTTCCTATGATGAGAGGTATTGGTAACAACATAGTTTTACCTTTAGGGCTCGATACTGTCACTATTCAGATACAAGATGTCATGGAAAAAGTAGATGCCTTGGTTGTAGACGACAACATTATTAAATAGCCTGTATTAATGGGACACAGTTTTACTGAAAGGCTTGGTATTAAGGAATACTTACGATTCCTTGATATTTACGCAGCAACTTACAAATTAATTACATCTTGAATTAGTTTCGGACACATCAATACGGGCTAAGGAAATGTGCGTAGTTGAATTAGTTGCACCGGCTTCGTGGAAAGTCTGAACATGAGTTTTACCTTCTACCAGGAGAGTATGAACTATATAATGGTCGTGGTCGTTTATTGATTCAAAATATATCTGACAAGTTAGTTTTACTTAAAAAGGAGTCATTAGTAACTCGCGCTTTTAGAACTGACGGTTATTTTGATGTAAATCTTTTGAATATCGATGCTAGTAATTTTTGCTCAGAATTCAATAATGACTCGAATTTAACCAGTAATCAAGTAGATCAATTAAAAAGCTTAATAAATAAATACAAGGATTGTTTTTCGAACAATTTGAATGATTTGGGATTTACTAACATAGTAAAGATGGAGATTGAATTAACTGATACTAAACCAGTCGTATATCGTCCGTACAGAGTTTCATACCCCGAACGTGAGCTGGTACGATCAATGGTACGTACAGGAAATGATAGACGCTGATAATGTTTGCGAATCTAATTCTCAGTACGCCAGCCCTATACTGCTTGTAAAGAAAAAGACTGGCGAAAAAAGACTGCGTGGATTATCGCACTCTTATTATATAGGAGTGACGTCACGAATGTCAATCAGTCATTAACCTCTCTGTTTACTTCTCGCGAAACAAATAAAAATATAAAAATACTGGTTTGTTTGGCAAAAGTTTGTTGTGCAAATACATGTAGAAGTGCAACTTACTCGTTGCAATATTTTCCCGTGTGTATGTGCAGTGTTAAATATAAGAAACTTAAAAAGTGTTTTATCGTTCCCCAAAAATACTATAAGTACCTGACACCCGAGGGAAAATGAACAGTGTTTTGTTCCTGAACGAGTCACAAAGTGTGACAAAACTTTAGTGTGTGCGCACCTTTACACCGATACTGTACTAAGCCTATGGTGCCTATCCGTACCTTATACACCGTGAAAAGCGCCATAAACGTGTTTATCAAAACAGCGCCATCTGTTGCCCTAGCGGTATACTAATTGGTCGTGATCAATTTGTCAACAACAAGTTTACCATGGTTAAGTGCGGTGGCTGTGGCAAGTTTATGTCGTCTACAGAGGCCGTAAATTGCTACAAATGTAGGGCTTGGTACCACCGAGCGTGTGTGGGTATAGAGAATACCGGCCCTTTAATGACCCCCTGGCACTGTCCTGAATGCAATAAAACCTGGTCAGGGACAACCGGGCTGAAACGCCGGTAAGGGCGCGTACACCAGCGCCAGAAACACATGGGGAAAGCCTCGTAAACCTGATGGACACCAGCCCCATAAATAGCACAGCCCTAGACACCACACAGGAGCTCAACCTGGACATCCTCAGGGCAGAGCTAAGCGTTTTCAGGGAGGATTTTCTTAAGTCAGTACGGAATGAATTCCAGCTGCTCCGTGATGATCTGTCCGAGCTAAGATCCTCTCTAAAAGCAACGAACGACAGGATGAGTAATCTGGAGGAGAGAGAGGCTATGTTGGAAAATAACCACACTCAACCCCAAGCATCGTCGGAGGTAAGTGATCTGATAGCACAATTGCGGAGCGACATTAATGACCGAGATCAGGAGCTGCTGGCAAATGATATTCAGATCTCAAACATATCCGAGACAAGTGGTGAAAATCCAATCCACACGGTGATGTTGGTTGCATCGAAGATTGGCGTCAAAATGAAAGCGCGCGATATAGTGAGCGCTGTGCGTGTCGGAGGTAGGCGCATCAACGCGACGCAGGCGCCGGCGCCGGTGGAGACCCGCCCCCGCTTCCTTGTCGTGCGCCTCGCGCGCCGCGACCTGCGTGACGAGCTGCTGGAGGGCGCACGGGTGCGGCGCGGGATGACTACTGCTCACCTCGACTTGCCGGGCTCTGCGACGCGCTTCTACGTGAACGAGCGCCTTACGAAGGTGAATCGGGAGTTGTTTCGGAGCGCTCGTGAAGCCGGGAGTCGCCTTGGTTGGCAATTCGTATGGGCAAAGCGAGGCCGTATTCTCGCCCGGTACAAGCCCGGAGATGCTATTTGTCAGATCCGCTGCGAGGCTGACTTACAGCGCACCTTCGGACCGGCATTCTGTAACGGCGGAAATAGCGCACTTTGAGAATACCTTTTCGTTTGTTTGTTTTTGTTTTGTTAAGATTATTTATCTAGTTCCTATGGTGGTTGTCAATAATTTGTTTGTCAGACTTTCTTGTACTGTCACACTGATTCTAATAGTAAGTGTTTTTGCAGTAAGTGTCAGCATTTCAATAATATTAACTTCACATTGCTACTATCTGCTGTCTTTAATGGAAGGTGTGTGTCTCGCGGCAGACGCGGAGCGCCTCACTCAACTATACGGAAACACTACACATATTTATCTATATCTATTTATTACCAATCTAATATTTACATACCGCAGTTGGCCTTTGCTTCATTTTCATTTAGTTATATACATCATTTACATAGTTACAATTGGATTTAATCATATTATTTGACATTAGAATTGAAAATACTGAATGTGCACGTACATTGCTAAATGACGAAATTATTTTATATTTATTATAATGATGACTAAAGGGGGAAAGTTTCTTAAAGTTGGGCTTCTTAAAGCTGGTTCATTGGGCACAGGTCATGATAACTTGATTGGTGCACTCGACAGGCATTGTTTTGACGTTAGGGCCATTAACGAGACTTGGTTGCGACCAGGCGAGGACGGGCGCGCGCCTGTGGTGCCGGGCTACCGTTTGCGGGCTAGTGTCTGTGCGGTTTGTGATTTGACATCCATAAGGCTGTAGAATGGAGACGGAAATTAAAAGTGGGTAGTTTTCACATTTCACATTTCACATTATACAAGAATCCCAGACTAGCGCTTACCTTTCATATATCTTTCGTATATTTGTGCATATTTTTATTTCCTTTTCCACTTTTTGCCAACAATGTGTAGCTGACTTATTTATAGATGTAATATCCATCGTATTTGATCCCAATGCAAACAACAGCTAAGTTTCAGAACGGACACAAGTTGCAAACTGTCCGAAAATAGTCCGTCACGCTCGGCTGCTTGCAGCGTATTGTGCGATGACACTACAGTGCACGGATCAATAAATTGTGGCAGGCAGCGTTTAAAACAGGTTTCTGTTCTGACTCGGTTCTAGGAATTCCTTTGTTTGCACGCGGCGGTCTCACTTATTTATTTATCAGTATTTCTTTGTTTATTTTTGGAATGTTACTCAATATCACACTTTTTAGACATAATTATTTACATATTCGTTAATGTTTTTATCTAACACAAATTTATTTTATTTATATATTTAAGTAGGTATGCATTCACACGTCACGTTGCAATATAAAACTGATTTACATTCGTCACCTCACACATCAGGTCCAGTTGAAAACCAGCGCCAGGCACTAGTTGTCTGGCATTTTTTGCTGAACTGGGCCTTTTTGGCGCAGCCGTGATGCACACTTTTCCTGCTAATTTCTTACATCGGACTTCACACTTTTTATTAAATCTTTTATTTTATTTTTATTTTTTTTTATTTTATTGTGTGTGTTTATTTGATGTATGTATCTGGTGTATTGTGTGTCTTTTAGTTTGTGCCAAATAAATGCATTTTCTTTCTTTCTTTCTTTCTTTATTAATAAAACAAAGAAAGAACATTACCCTTTACCATTGATCGACGACCCACTCCTATCAAGATCGGAGACTCAACACTCGAAGTTGTAGACGATTATGTGTACCTGTGACAAACGGTCCAGTTAGGTAGGTCTAACTTCGAGAAAGAGGTCAATCGTCGAATCCAACTCGGCTGGGCGGCGTTCGGGAGGCTGCGCGGTATCTTCTCGTCCAACTTACCACAGTGTCTCAAGACGAAAGTCTATGACCAGTGTGTGTTGCCAGTGATCACATACGGGACTGAAACGTGGTCGCTCACAATGGGCCTCATCAGAAGGCTTAAAGTCACTCAAAGGGCAATGGAGAGGGCTATGCTCGGAGTTTCCTTGCGTGGTCGAATCAGAAATGAGGACATCCGCAAGAGAACCAAGGTTACCGACGTAGCCCGAAGAATTGCCAAACTTAAGTGGCAGTGGGCAGGGCACATTGCTCGCAGAACGGATGGCCGATGGGGCCGAAAAGTTTTGGAGTGGCGACCGCGAACCGGAAGACGTTGCGTTGGAAGGCCTCCCATTAGGTGGACCGATGACCTGGTGAAGGTTGCGGGAATCCGCTGGATGCGAGTCGCACGGGACCGGTCAATGTGGCGACACTTGGGGGAGGCCTATGTCCAGCAGTGGACGTCTATCGGCTGAAATGATGATGATGATGATTGATCGACGACCAGCTGGATATGCTTGCTGGGCATTCTCTCTTTATCACACTTGATTGTACATCAGGCTATTATCAATTGCCTATTGTAGAAAGCTCCCAGGACAAGACGGCGTTTGTCACACCGGAGGGCCGATATCAATTTAAACGGATGCCGTTCGGTTTGGCAAATGCTCCATCAGTCTTCCAAAGGGCTATGAATAAGATACTGGTAAAGTCAAAAGTTGACTTTGCCGTTATATTCATTGATGACGTTTTAATTCCTGCTAGATCATTCGAAGAGGGTCTTGAACGGTTAGAGATAGCACTTAAACTACTCCACCAGGCCGGGTTAACGTTAAAACTTAAGAAATGTAACTTTTTCTATAGAGAAATGGACTTTTTGGGATTTCAAGTTAGTGGTCAAGGCATAAGACCGGGGTCACGTAAGACGTTAGCTGTTTCAAGTTTACCCGTACCCAAGAGCGTACATGACGTCAGACGTTTCATTGGACTCGCCAGTTTGTTCCGGCGTTTCGTAAAAGATTTTGCTCTGATCGCGCGCCCCCTAACTGATCTCCTCAGGTTCTATTTCACATGGAAATGGAACGAGGAACATTCGAAAGCCTTTAATACACTGAAACAAAAATTTGTTGAATGTTCTATTTTGATGAGATTTTAAACGGAACTACACACCGATGCATCTAAGTTAGGGATTGCTGGTATTTTAATGCAAAGACAGCGACGGAATGTTTAAATCCGTGGCGTATTACAGTCGGAAAATAACTCAAGATGAACAAAATCTACATTCGTTTGAACTGGAAACTTTAGCAGTGATAGCCTCACTGAAACGTTTCCGTGTTTACTTGCTGGGATTAAAATTTTAGATCATAACCGATTGCACTGCGCTACGAACTACACTTACCAAACGTGATCTTATACAGAGGCTATCTCGGTTGTGGGTGCAGATCCAGGAGTACGACTGTGATATTGAATATAGGTATGGAGCTCGTATGGCACATGTAGATGCTCTCAGTCGTGCACCTGTGATTGAACCCGTAACGAGTGATGATGAGACACACGTACTCGATGTTTTAAATATAGACATTAAAGACTGGATTTCCACAGTACAAAGTAATGACGAGGAAATTGGGAGAATTAGGGACATTTTACGCGACAAAAATACGAATTATATAGCAGATGTGTATAAAAATTATTAATTAAAAGGTGATCATGTGTACAGAATTGTTGGTGACAAAATAAAATGGGTAGTTCCTGGAGCCGTCAGGTGGCAAGTTTTAAGAATGAACCACGACAATGTAGGCCAGTTTGGCTATAAGAAAACTCTTAGTCGGCTACGCGAAACATTTTGGTTCTCTAAGATGCGACGTTTTACCAAAAAGTACGTATCAGCGTGTCTTGAATGTGCACATTATAAAGCTCCGGGTGGTCGTAGGGAATGGATGCTTCATCCAATACCAAAAGCAGATATTCCCTTTCATACGATTCACGCCGATCATTTAGGCCCGTTCATTCGCTCTAGGAGAGGTAACACTTAAATTCTTGCGATTATTGACTCTTTTACAAAATTTATAAGCATAAGTGCTGTACGGGATACAAAAAATACCACAGACATTAGAAATTTTAGAGACCATTTTAGCACTTTTGGTACTCCAACACGTCTTATCACTGACCGGGATACTTGTTTTACAAGCTCAAAATTTAAATCTTTCACGGAGAGTACAAATGTTAAACATATACTTAATGCAGTGGCTACTCCAAGAGCGAACGGACAAATAGAACGTTATAATAGAACCATATTAGACGCTTTGAGCACGAAATGCCACGATAAAGGTGATAACACCTGGGATGAACACGTCGGTGACATCCAACTAGGTATAAACACAACAATCAATAAAGCAACGGGGAAAAGCCCATCAGAACTGTTATTTGGTTATAAATTCATTCATCAAAAAATATAATAAATGAGATGTAAAATGAAGTTATATGTCGTGTTAGTGATAATGAGCTAGTAAGGATAAGGATAGAAGCTAAGTTTAGAATAGAAAAACAGCAATCGGATTCAAAGAAGATAAGCAAAGAAAAAGGGTGACGTTATATAATATCGGCGACCTGGTTAGGGTGGAAATAACAATAATAGATAAATAACATGTAGGTAAACTAAAGAAGCTGATATCCAAGTTTCATGGCCCATATAGAATAACAAAAATTCTAGAAAATGACAGGTTTTTGATTGAGGACACTCCTCTTACTAGGAGAGGCAATAAAAAGTATGAAAATGTTGTAGCAGTGGATAAAATACACTCCTGGCTAAATTATACAAATATATCCAGTGACGGTAGTGAAATTGATAATAGCGATGAATAAAACTGATTACATAGTTACTAGTTCAGATTAGGATCAAAGTCTAGTATAATATGATTACTATAACTTAAAATTGATGAAATTAATGATTGGAAATTAATAATAATATGAGTTAATTATTAAATACCTATGAGACATTGTTAATGAGAGTATTTGACTAGTAAAGGACGATGAGATTTGCTAAGTTGTTGACTTAAAATATGGACTAGATAAGAGACTTGAAGTCATGACGCTTAGGCTATGAGCAATCAGTGCAGAAAGTGATTGATATCGGAGACCGAATATTGCACAGATGATTGTAGATTATAGCAGACTGAAATCTAGGCATAGGCTATGAGCTTCCAGTGCAAAATGCGAAAGGTGATGAAAATCATCGCACAGATGGTCGCAGATCATAGCAGACTATGCAACCAGATGACGTAGACATAGAGCATGGGTTGTGAGCGGTCAGTGCAGATTGCGAATGGTGTTATGCAATTGACATCGCACAGATGACCGTAGATCACAACAGACTGTGCAGATTGATGATGATAATGACATGAACTGAATTAGAATGGAACCAATTATTACGTAAGAATATGAAATGTATATTACCTTAAGTTATTGATAAAGTTATAATGATTTTGTGTAGTTTAACTAAACAATGTATTTTTTTTTTTCTGATGTTATTTATATGTTTACTGATCAAGTGAGGGGACTCACTTCAAAAGGCTGGCCGAGTTGTTAGCTTAATAATATTTGGTCGAGTTCTTTCTCACATTGGTGTCATTTGAATCTATTGTCTTTGACGCGAAGTGTCACTTTTGATGTCTGTGGACATCAATGTGACAACGGTCAAACTTACCAGCCATATTGAAATGAGTTATTTTCATTCGATACTCAACGGTCGAACTGTACGGATTAAATTCAAATACTTCTGAGTAATCCGTATTTTATTTGAATGAACCTGCACTGATCCTTCAATAATCAGCCTATAATGTATAACGGAGAGAGGGACTAGCGTAATGAATGCATCGCCATTAATTGTGTTACGCATGTTAAACATATAAATATGTATCTAAAAATGAGTGACTTTATGAAATTATGATGAAGTCATCACTCAAAGAAACACATAGCACTTAATATTATTAAAACAAAGTTTTGTTTTAATTGTTAAAGGTTATACAAGAGTAAAACACACATCTCGAAGAATACAATTTCGCATATTATAGATAATTGTGTTTTTTTTCTTTGTATTGTATTAGTTTATTAACATTATTAAAAAAAATCTCCACTTACTAATCAGCTGTATCCGGTAGCCGACCCCAACATAGTTGGGAACAGGCTAGGCAGATGATGATAAGATTTCTCCATAATAACGTAACGGGAGGCCAGGTAACTCGTTCCAACTCCTGAAAAAGTAGTGGAGCTCCAATCCTGATAGATGCCATCGTTTATTTTCTATTGTCTCATTTATGACGCTTTGTTTAAAATGTTGTTTCGGACAGACAAAAGTAGGTATTGTTCTCAGTAATGTTTACACTAATTGTTTTAGTGTTCTTATTGTTTACTGAATGTTGATAAACGAAATTACTGGAGAATGTATTAATAGAGTTAATGCAAGACTTCATATGTAGATATAGAAGACTAGCTTTTGCATGCGAATTCGTCTGCGTGTATTTTGTGTTTCATATTTTTTAATACTAATCCAGGATGCAAAGTAACTAAGGTAAGGTTACTTTGAACCCTGGTATAGGATTTGGAGGACATAGGTTACTTTATCGTACTTTATTAAAGCTCCTTGAGGTACTCGTACTAACATAGGTCAGCGCTTTCGAGCGCTTTAGCGCAAAATGCACTTATTTGCAACCAAAATCTAGTATCTACGAGTACACTAATATTACAAAGAGGTAAAGTTTGTATGTAAGCGTTAAACTACGAAACTACTCATCTAATTATAAAAAAACTTCCACTAATAGAAAGCTACATTATGGCCGAGTGCCATAGAATGTCGTTTTATCTTAAAACACGCTGACGAAGTCGCGGGCAGAAAAGCTAGTAAGTTAAAAACTAGGCACTAAAAGTACTGACTTTTTTTGTTTTTAAAATTTTTGTTTGATTCGTCCACATATGGCACTAGAAAATAATAATAATATATCATGAATAAAATCGTGATACCCACTTTAAGTTTTTTATGAGATAATAAAATGTCTGTACAATTATAAAAATTGATATCTAAAGCATAAAATAAATTAGGAATTGTACAAATTTCACACGAGTTCATTCATAGGACGTTTTTGAGCAATGTCCTTTCATAACGATCGGTTCAGTGGTTTATGCGTGAAAAGATAACAGAGTTACTTTCGCATATAAAATAATTATTGTTAGTATATGGATTGAATCATAAACACGATAGTAAAAAATACGCAGTCGGGTATAAAACACAATGAAACAATCAGTATTATCGTAAGACTAGACATTATCAATAATTATACTAACCTTCTAAAATATTACAGTTAAAAATTAAAAAAAATGTAATTAAATGTAAATGGGACATTGCAACTGGTACAGTCGCCAGCAGGTCAAGCTACCCGAAACTGTCAAATTTTCCCAATCAACCTTGAACCTTAATGCTTTAGCAATAAAGTTAAAAATCTATTAAAGAAATTTGACAGATTGTAGTAACTTGATGTGTTGGCGTCCGTACCTAAAAGAAGGAAAGTAAACTTAACATATATACAAGTTAAGTTTTTTGATGTGAACAATGATTTCGAATAAAATCGCTTTCCTCAGTGTTAGCTTTCTCCAAAGTCAAGTTCGTCAGTCATAATTGTTTTATTTTCCTTTATTATTTAATTGGTTTTATCAAGCAATCTAATATTGTACGAGTAATATAACAATGTTTATTTAATTATGCTTCGAACCCAACTCCAGTACCAATGATAAATAAATAAAACTGTTAAAAATGATGCAGATACGTCGTTAAATGACGCTAGTGTTACTCAAACTAAAACCACAGACACATTACTGTGTCGTATTTTGTCGTGACTCGGGATACACTAATCAAACGACTCTGTTTAGGACTTAGTCAAATCACAGCGAGTTTTGATTGGCTTACACTGCGACAGAACGACATAACACAGTAATATGAATTCGGCTTAACGCTAGGGCCACACAATTGCCAAAGGTCAGAAATTGTAACGATTAAATTGAGCAATTTGTCTTGGCAATCTATTATCGTCAAAGATGATAGTCAAATAAAATATTAATACAAATCAATTAAATATGAACCAATTATACTTAGATATTTACAAATGTATGACCGATGTGCGAAAACGATAACCTTTCCGATGGCGCTTCACTGGGTATAGCATGGTATTCATGTTCATATCTGGGTAAGTTTGCGGTTTCGGTTGCCTCCTGCCGTAGTGCTCAGGGTATATTTTACGGAAGACTGCTGACTTCGGCGGCACTTGCCCTGGACTGTATACCCTCGCAATGTTCAGGTGTAATCTATGGTATTTGGCGTGCGGTGTGTAACGTTTTGATTTATCTTGCAGTACGGTTTCAACGCTGCAATGTTTATTTTTATGAAAAATATCAATAAATTACAGTAAATCTAGAAACAATTATCGGATGTGAGCTCGTGACTGACAGTATGTATTCCATGTTAGTCATGTTATATCGAATATTCGGCATATACGTGAAGGGTGCGTCCCGTTGATACTTAGGTATCAGCGGGTCGCACCCTTCGGGATTCACCCAACCAGATTTTCACTCGGCTTCCCAGGCGCTCCATAATTTTATTCCCGGTGGCTCCAATTAAAAAAGCAATATAATAATAATAAATAAAATCTTTCCCATGAGCTCCAAAAATTTTAAAGTACCTACAAATTGCATAAAAACATTTTTTTGTTGATGGAAGTTTTAAAAACAGTCCAAAGCCATTTTATCAAGTTTATACGCTGCATGCTGATTTATTTAGTAATGGCGCTAAAACTAATATAATACCAGTACTCTTTGCTATTTTGCGTAACAAAACACAAAGTACTTAAGTACTGAAGTATTGTTCAAGTTAATAAAAAAAAAAAAAAAATTGGAATCACCAAAACAATTGTTGTAGATTTTGAGTTAGCCGCAATTAATGCCATTAAAAATTGCTTAGCAGAAATAATTATTAAGTATCCACTTCAAGCAGGCGCTTACTAAAAACGCTGACAAATTTGGAATAACAACACAAGAGGATAAAGAGCAAGTTGCTATATGTGCCGCCTTGGCTCATTTACCAAATAAATATATTGATGAGGGTTGGTTGGCAATTATGGAAATTGCACCACACGAACTCGGTTCGGTTCGGAAGTGGATGAAAAGGCTTTCGACAATATTATCCTATTTAAAAACTGAATTAATATGCTATAATTGGACGCAAGTGTTACAGTTTTGTTATGAAATAAAACTTTTTATTTTATTTTATATATTTTTTTATTGATTTTTTCATTTTCAATGTCTTGTATTATTAAAACATTCGAGAAACTGAGCAGGTGGAGATAGGTATATCATTTCGATGCCGAGCTCATCCAAGATACCAGACAATAAAATTGTCATCACTTGAGACAGCTTACTACAGTCTCAATTATGCAACTGCAATAATAATCAGAACCAACTAGTCTCTGCTACTTTTAATAATTTCTATATGTGTATGTACACTCTAGTGGCGTGACGTTACTCGTCCTGTGAACAAAGCTGTCTCATGTGATGACGAAATGTCTGGAATATTTATTGGTTGTAAATCTTGACTTACCTGTACAGTAAAAGTACCGTTCGGTCGAATATGTGCCCCATAATAAGAGCGAGCTTGTTTAATTTGATACATTTCTTGTCTAAATAAAACTAAATCTGATTTGAGCATTTATGGACTGGACGAAATTATCTCGGCGTCTATTAAGCTGATGCTCAATCACATCATCATCATCTGCCTAGCCTTTTTCCCAACTATCTTGGGGTCGGCTTCCAGACTAACCGGATGCATCTGAATACCAGTATTGCTGATCTAATCACATGGCCAGCTAAATAATTTGGCATGTTTATTCTCTGATTAGCTCTTTCCAGTATAGTTTGGGCATCAGGACGGTCAGTCAAAACGGGATGGAAATGGTAAAAGCAAAGCACAAATTAAAATACACTGAATAACACAAACGCGCGAGCGAAAGTGTGACGGATCAGACGGATGACGCATAACGGTCAACACACTGTCATATTTGATAGATGAATAGAATCATCTGTCTATTAAAGCCACGGTTATACACGGTCGATCTCAGCTGGACGACCGCTCGAGGCCGCGGTGTTGGATGTAGCATACACATTATCGTGCGCGCATCCAGCCTGCTAGAAGTAATCGTACGAAGGAAGTCAGCGCACGTGTATTTTAAATCAAAATGCCACCATATTTGTCAAAACGCAGCAGCAGAATATGAAAAAAATCTTGTGCATATATTCTTTTTTGTTTATTCATGTAGTCCTCATTTGATAAATTACACAGACAAGTGTGAGTTTTGTATCATTCAATAAATCGTGAAATTGTTTCATGATCCGTGTTGGCGTCCGTTCGACTTACGACAGGCTCTAAATGGTGAATGCTGCTATATAGCGAGTTTATACACGATCAAGCATGCACGCCACACGATCCTTCGGACGTAGGTCCGCGTTATTCAATATCTATATGCACGACGTTCGCGGTGGTGGGAGCTCTCGCTTAATACAGACTTGTGCTGGATGTGCTGCCTCGATCAGCGAAATTCAATAAAAACTCTCTGGCTATGTGTGTACGTCTCTATAATAAATTACCAAAAATGTTTAAAACATTAAATTGTAAATTATTTAAAATCGAATTATATAAATGGCTCAATAATAATAATTTCTATAGCATTAATGATTTTTTTGAATGAATTCAATGTACGATATTTCAATGTCATAATGTACCTATCTTTAGTAAGTAAGTTTGCATGCTTTAGTATTAAGCAAAACATGTCCGATCTAATGTTTTTTTTATCACCTTGTATACCATGTTTTATGCAAATAAAAATATCTTATCTTATCTTATCTTGATGCAATATTGGTCGTGCAAATCTGTCGAACCTATTCACGTTGTTTTTCGTTGTGCATCGTTCGTGACCTTGGCGGGAAGTACAGATTGACCTTGTAAATAGGCTTAAGACATTGTCAAAGTGTGTGGGAGGTTTACTTTGGGCTACCATCAACAAATAATATATCTAAACTAACATTAAATAATTTATCATTTTTCGCATAAATAGTCTACAGGACTAAACTAATATATATCTTCTGTCCTTTTCTTAATGAAATAGAAAGAAAAGATGCTCTGAACTTAAATTTAGTTTAGTTTGTGAACAAGGGAATCGGCGCCATTGTGTGACATGAAGTCAATTTGTGATAGCAGAGAGTGCATTGTGAGATTATTGTTTTCAATTTTACAATAGCTATAAGCACATACTTAGTATAATATTGATTTGTGACTGTCTATGTACTGAAAATATTTACCACGAAATTGTAACATTAATGTCAACAATTTGTGTTTTGTTGCCCTTACGCAATTTGGTTTGGAGCCGCTGGGAACAATTTTAGTATTTTATTATTTAACTAATAAAACTATGGAGCTCTTGGGAATCAATGTATAGAGAGAAATAGTTCGAAAGTGGCCTTTCACTCAAGGCCACTTCCGCGACTGTTTGTAAGGATCAGGGGGTCTACTCTATAAACACAGATTCTGTTGGTTCGGCTGAAGTTAAGGGCGTTTTCTACTCCGTGTCACCTACGGACTTAAGATTACTTCGAAGCCCGAACCTAAAATGAATGACAACACGGTTTGAAAGTTGTCCTTACTCCCAGTGTTTTTGCCCGTCCAACAAAGTTACTATTTTTTTTTTAAACGTTAATTAAGTTAATTAAAAAAGTTAATTAATCGGCAGAGGGTTCATTTCGAAGTATTGAACTACTTCCGGACGGGCCCATATCTTCTTTGACAGAATTAGAGAGTAGGGCCCCTGATACAACATCAGTCACGTCCAGTTACTTGTAGCCATTAGCCTACCGCCACAAAGTTATGGGTCGAAATGAGACAGATTTTTTTTATGCTACATAGGCATGCAGCAAGCTATACATCCTAATATCCTACTAATATTATAAATGCGAAAGTTTGTAAAGATGGATGTTTGTTACTCTTTCACGCAAAAAGTATTGAACGAATTTGGATGAAATTTCGCACACAGATAGTTTATAACCACGAATAACATATAGGATACTTTTTATCCCGATGTTCCCACGGGATTGAAACTTATGCGGGTGAAACCGCAGGGCGCAGCTAGTCATTACTTCTGATTGTACGAAAAATGTGCATTCGTTTTAGTTTAGCTAAAACTGGAAATGTATAGCTTGATGTGTTGCCGTGTATACTATGCAAAATTGGGATACCGAATGTGTTTTAAAGTACTTACACATCGGGGTTTATAACGAAATGTTTGTCGGATAAAGTCAAAGGCCTGTCCGCGTGCTCAGAAGCAACATCAAGCGATGGCTTAATCGTCGTAGGCAATGTTTCCAATTTTAGGTTTATACCAATTGGTTTGACGTTGTCAGAATTCTGAAAGAATGCATTTAATTATAACATCGTTAAGTACATGATAAGTTACATGTCATACAACAGCTACATGTCCGCTGGATGCGAGAAGCACAGAACCGGTCGAAGTGGCGGTGCTTGGGGGAGGTCTATGTCCAGCAGAGGACTTTTTTTCGGTTGAAATTATGATGATGATACATACCTATTCAAACTAGAAATTAACGATTTCAAGCATATTTTCCTTATTTTACTCTCGATTCAGAAAAAACTAGTTGCTGAATGATGAAGGTACTCAAAGAGTTCTGAGAATATTTGTGATAGTATAAGACTCGGCGGGTACTACAAGGGGTAGCCTTGTGGTACCCACCGAGTCACCTATAATGTACTTAAAAGCTTGAAACTGGCCACACCTGAGGCGAATCCCTGCGGGATGCGGGACGTGTCTGCGTGCGTTAAACGATTAGGAAGTCACGCGACTATTTACGCAAGTTAGAACACCTCCATAAAAGTTACTTGACACAATCGCCGCGAGGCGAATTTCGTCCCACATTCGTCGCGGGATTCGCTTCAGTTTGGCTTAATAATACCTGAACCGGTTTTTCTATCTCAATTGCTTCTGGGATTATTCTATACACAGCATTGTGGCCCGGACTCCGACTGACTGATGCTTCAACATTAAATCCCGGAGCATAGCATTTCGTATCTGTAGCCTCTGGACGGGGCTCCAAATGGGATTTGGCATATAAATGTGTGTATTTTTTATCTAAAAAAAAATCAGTTTGTTCCGTGGGAGCACTGGTGGGAGTGGGCGTGAGGTTCGTGTATCCCTCGTCAGCATTTTTACTTTTCTGAATAACCTCGTCATGTAGTGGTGCGTATTGTAACTTCTGAAATAGATTTGAGGCCGCAGCTCTAACAGGTCGCAATTTTGATCTGAGAGTACTACGAGTATATTGATCAACTTTAGCATATTTATAGATCTTCGATAAAAGTACGTGTCCGTTAAACCGTAGTGCAGGGAGTTCTTGTTCAGTATCGAGTTTTGTCAGTAACTTTCGGTTATCCGCTGCACATATCGTTATTAATGTAACTGTTATCACCTGGAAATTTAGACACTATTAATCTAAGTGATAATATCACAAAATTGTAGGTAGTACTTTTGTTAAAGGTTACATACCTTGAAAAACATTGTGTCTTTTGGAGAGATTAATGTTAGAAAATGCGAGCGGAGGAAAAGTTTCACTGTAAAATATGCAATAATCACAAAAAAGAACACTTTTCACGGAAACATAAACTATTGAATATTTAATTTTTGCTAGATTAACGTATGTTTCCTGCCACAATATACATTTCACTATTCACTAGTTTGTCACAAGATGAAAGCGTATTCTCTCTTTTCACAACACGAGCCGTCTGAGCGCCGACTTGCTGACGAACTCAATTGTCTATGTTTAGAATAATGTTTTCATTCACATTCAATGATATCAGTGCCCGAACTATTATTCCATGTACATCCATTGTTTATGCTTTTTCAAAGGGAAGTCGTTACGTCACTCTTTATACTTCCAGCAGCGGACTTTTTAAATGGCCAGTGTGTCTCAAACAAAGTTGATAGTCTAGTAAAATATCAAATTTGTCTTATATTTCAGCTTCAAATTAATTTTAATTATATACGAAAATCACCCGATATTTATATAATTGGAGATTTCGTATAAAAAAATAAGACACATCAAATCTTTGGAGATTTGATGGATATTATTTTTTTATACGAAATTTCACGAAATTTCGCAAAGTTGGCTTTGCGCTGGTTTAAAATGCTATCGCTCTTCATCGTGTTTTTCACAAAATGTTGTACTTTGTATTGTTATAGGGACTCCAAATTATCATGGCGTTTAGAGCAAGCCGTACTCTCTAAAACTGACCATAAATCATAATCCAGCGGATTAAAATTAAATCAAAATGGTGGCCAAAAAAAAATGTATACATTCGAGAGACAACACGAGTGGTGTTTAAAAAGTATACAGTTACGGTTCAATCAACTCAGCCTATCGCAGTCTACTGCTGGACATAGGCATCTCCCAGGCTGCGCCACAACACCCTGTCCTCCGCCTTCCGCATCCAATCCGTCCCAGCAACCTTCTTTAGGTCGTCCGTCCATTTAGCTGGGGGGCGTCCCACACTACGCTTGCCGATAAGCGCTCTCCACTCCAGGACTCGTCTGCTCCACCGGCCATCGGTCCTTCGACAAACACGCCAGCCCACTGCCACTTCAGTTTGCTTACTCTGCGCGCTATGTCGGTAACTCCGGTTCTTTTCCGGATAATTTCATTCCTGATTTTATCCTTCAAACAGACTCCGAGCATAGCTCGCTCCATAGCGCGCTGAGCGACCTTGAATTTTCGGACTAGCCCGACCGTCAGTGTCCACGTTTCGGCGCCATATGTCATGACGGGGAGGACGCACTGGTGGAGGAGACTTGAGAGTCTCCGAGGAAAGTTTGGCCACCTTACTCTTTCGCTACGATGGGAAAAGTCTGCGAGATACGTCACAAAGTGCTTTGACCACATCGTCTGCATTCTCGTCAATAGTGCCTGTGGTTTCCAATAGGTCGAATCGATTTTGAAGTTCCAATTGGAACTTTTCGGATCCTAGCGCGGCTTGGAGCTGCGTAGGTCGGAGTGTAGGCCTCATCATGCGGAGTCTCTCAGCTCGAAAATTGATATTTAGAGTGCCTCGGACAAGTCTGTGATCGCTTCCGGTATTAAACCTACTAATCACGGAGACATCTCTAAATATATGCTTCCTATCCGTCATGATGAAGTCTATCTCATTCCTTGTCACGTTATCGGGGCTTTGCCAGGTCCACTTCCTTTGGGGTTTCATTTCAAAAAACGAATTCATTTACAATCATTTAAAAACTACTTAAAGGAAGTCTTAATTTTTACGTTATTTACAAAAGGTGCTGAAAATGTCCACCACTTTGTCCAATGCACAAGTGAGCACGACGTATTACATTGATTGCACTGCGATTAATGTGTCTCTCTTACTTTTAATTAGATCGAATGCACTAATTAAGCGGGTCTTTAATTCGTCCACGTTTCGAATATTGTTGCCACTGTGTCCATACACTAAGTCTTTTACACGACCCCAAAGATAAAAATCGAGAGGCGTAAGATCGGGCGATCGAGGCGGCCATGCAATAGGCCCACCACGGCCTATCCAGTGGTTAGGATATGTAGCATCCAGGTAAGCACGGGCTTCTCGGTGATAGTGTGCAGGCGCTCCACCTTGCTGGAAGAAGTGGTCCCTTATTTCGGCAACAGAAACATTTTCCAGCATCTCTTGCACAGACTCGAGCAACTGCAGATATGTTTCGCCGTTAAGGCGTTCTAAGAAGACGGGTCCAAGTACCGTCTGCCCTATGATTCCAGCCCACACGTTCACTGAGAACCAGTGCTGAAAATGGTCAGGGACCACAGCTCGCGGGTTTTCGAACGACCACCAGTGAGCATTGTGGATATTGAATAAGCCCACTCTACTAAAAGTGGACTCGTCCGTCCATAAAATTTTGCGACCAGGTTCTTCCACCAACCACCTACAGAATCTTAGCCATGGTTCGTAATCTGTGGGTATTAGTTCCTGTACTCTTAAAAAGTGGTACGGATGTTGGTCGCCTTCTTCATGCAGCACATTCCAGGCAGTAACGTGACTTATTCCTAAGTCCCGCCCTGCGTCACGTGTGCTCGCGTGTGGATTGTCGTTGAAATAGTCCAACACTCGATCTTCAATGTCACCGGCGAGCCGTGGCCTACCAGCATCTGCTTGACGAGGACGAAACTGGCCATAGTCTAATAAGCGCTGGTAGACCCCCAGGATAGTTTGGACAGCAGGCACTCATCGTTGATCACCATAAAGTTCACGGTATCGGTTACGTGCTGCGGCTAAACTCTCACCGGTCATGACATAATACACTATCATATCTAAATACTCCCGATTAGTATAAGTAAACGGCATTGTTTATACGAAACTGCGCGAGCGCGCGGATGTAGCGAGAAGACACACAACAGCACACCCTTACCGCGCGACAGATATCGGACGACTAAAGTGGGCGGGAAGGGTTGGTGGGAGCCGCGGGTAGGGGAAGCGGGCCGCGCGGTGCTCGAGCGCCGAGCCGTAAGCGCAGCCCTGCGTACAGCGCAAATAAAAATGTTTTACTAAATGGTTATTCTTACATGAAAAAGTAAAAACGTCAAAAAAAAAATTGTTTTTTTTTGTATACCTATATTAGTTTTTTGATACTGAGTAAGTACACGAAATTCTTAAAGTTTAACACCGTATATATATATATTATACATATATGTTTAATTTATTAATATTGAAATTTATTATTGCGAAAACGAATTAGCTTATATGATATCATTACGATAAATATTAGAGGATAAGTTGTTGACATGGCCGAGGCGTGGGTCTGAAGCTCGAGGCAAAAAGAGGTGGTTTAAGATACCACAGTAAAGCGTTTAGCATAATCCTATAATGTTTCCATTGCTGGGAACGTTCTATTAGTTCACGTCTGTTAGCGATAATGATGATGGAAAAGTCATAAATGTATTGGATTGACATAAGCTACCTACCGAAAAGCTTATGTTAATCCAGCACCTCAATTGCAGTGCGACGGGTTTGAAAGTAATTCCTAATTCATTGCTTTAAAGATTTAAAAAGTTCGTCTGCTTCAAAAGTAAAGCACGCGGCAAATGTAATGAACGTAGCGGAATTGTCAAAATGAAAGCTATTGAGATCGATTGCCATTTTGTGTGTTACGCAAATGTCCCGTTGTTAAAAGTCGTTGTAGAAATACATTTTTTTTCTGACTTACTTTTCTTCTTACATTATATTATTATCTTTCGTAGGCCTCCCTTTTTAAAGCAACCTACAAGTATGCTAGAAACTTCCAGAAAGGTATGACCTTGCACCCGTGATTTCCTTGCTTACACGGCTACTTATTGAGCAAACGACTCTACCTTTACCTTTCGACATTTTCAGAACCATCTTGCAAAATTAAATTCAAAATCGCTACCTCATATCCCTTGAACTACACAGATAAGACCAATCTCGTGAATGCTTTGTAACATATCTTAAAATGAGTAGGTACCGTAATCAGTGACGCGATATGTTCAATAATGTGTCAGCCCTGACCTTATTAGTGGGCCATAAAACCTTTCGTGATTACAATAGCTACTGATACGCAGGTAACTTTTTAAAATACGTTCCTCATATTAATAGTAGTAGCAATGATTAGGTAGATTAAATTTGGGTGAACTTGTAGGATAGTTTACACCCCAAATAAATTGGTATAAGGGCGGGATACTGATATTTATATTTACTTTGTAAACTATTATTTTACTTTAATTATTTTGAATGTGAGGACTATGTGGGTATTTTTTTTCTTTCTCTCTTAATTAATATAATGTTGCTCTGGCAGTTTTGAGTACTTTATACGGCCTCCCCAAATGTCCTTTCTTCGGTATTGTTCGTCGACTCGTTGAGCTCCTCAAGTTCTGAGTTGAGCTACATGATTACTTACATATACTTGCACTGGACGGACTAGCCCACTCAAATCTGTGTGGTACTTTCCTCAAAAGACCATTTCAGACATCAATCTACATGGTCTTCACATGATCCGAACAAGATTATGTCTGAACTTGAAAAGAGACTGTGACCTCTGATTTTGTTTCGGCCTTTCTTCTCAGAGTAGTCAGATAGGAACCGCCGATATTATCTCAAAAATATAATATGACGTGTAAAAGTGATTCCGATATCCTATTTACACAATATATAATTTCATTTCATTTCATAAAGTAAGATACGTAGGTAAGCTGTTTTCAATGCATTGACGAGGACTTAGGAATTTTTTTACCATTGTTATTACGATAACGTTATAGAATAACTCATATTAAAATAATATTATGACGATCACACATGATAACGTTATATTTACATTTCCTTCATACATACCTCAGTGCTGGTACCTCTACAGATTACTTACATAGATTGTATTTTCATTCAACATCGTTATTGTAACTGGATGGTGCACTGTCTTTGTACGGACGCCAGCACATCAAGTTACTACAATCTGTCAAATTTCTTTAATAGATTTTCAACTTTATCGCTAAATCCTTAAGGTTCAAGGTTGATTGGGAAAATTTGACAGTTTCGGGTAGCTTGACCTGCTGGCGTCTGTGCCTAAATCTTCATTAGAGGTGGGCCGACTAGCCGACTGGCTGTATTACTATGACTACTTCACTTAGGTGGAATACGGGTACGACTTTTCTTGAATAAAGTTTAATTTTTGACTACTGAAGAAAGAGTTTACGGGAGGCCTATGTCCAGCAGTGGACGTCTTTTGGCTGAAATGATTATGATGATGAAGGAAGAGTTTACTATTCCTATGTGATATTACAAACATTAAGACTGATTAAAAAAAATAAATAACAATAAAGGTTACGATTTCATTTCAATAATTCTATTTATAAGCACAGAAATATGAATAATATAATAATATAAAGAGGCGACCAGTTAGCGCTTTTTGTCGACTAGTTCTCTTCACCACCGACGCCGACTACAAATATGGCGGATTGTCGGCGTCATGTCGGTATATCTCCAATCTTCATATTTTTGTGAATGAATGAATCATCTTCATTACATAATGTGAAGTTCGTAGACCGCATCTTGAGGTCACGATGAGATCCCTGACATTAAACCGTGCATAAACGTGCTACACAGAAGATGACGTGCAATGTTTTAAATATTACTAATACCGTAAAATAAAAGTAGGGAAAGACCAAAGAAACGATGGACGATGTACTATGTGAAAGATGAGATAAGAAAGCCTACATGTAATTAAAACGATTAGGTGTGATAAGATTGATATACATTTCCTGAAGTTGTTAAGCTAGAACTCATATGATTCTACAAGTTTAATGTTATTAGTATAGTTTCTAGTCAAAATTCGTTTTAACTAACGCATTAGTTAGCACGATAAAAATCGATTGAATAAATCTTCGAAGTTGCTCCTTGACCCGTCGACCTTGTCTTACTCAAAATACAAACGCAAGGTATATAAACCGATCCTAACGCATGCAATGTATCAGTTGTATCTCAATTAATCATAACAACATGTTCTGCAAAGTGAGTTCTAAAAATTTAAATAAAATGCATAACTGTTTTTTTTTTCGTAATAGGTCCTGTGCTAACAATGTTGTGTGTTGTAGATCGTAGCCCTGAGCGCGGTACTGGCGGTGTCAGCAGCTGGTCTGCTGCCCGCGGCGCACTACTCCTCGGCCGGCGCTGTCTCCTCCCAGAGCATCGTGCGCCACGATGAGGGTCACCCCTCCGGTCACGTAGCTCAGCTGGCCGCCCCCGTCCACTACGCTTCTCCAGTACACTACGCCGCTCCCGCTCCTATCCACTACGCCGCTCCCGTCGCCAAAGTGATCGCACCTGTCCAGAAGGTGCTCGTCTCAGCCCACGCTGAGGAATACGTAAGTACAGCAGACACCAACTCTTGCATCGAAGCGGCACCAGCTGCAACTCTGTAACTGAATCTAACTTATGACGTGTTATTTAACAGGCTCACCCCAAATACGACTTCTCGTACTCCGTGGCTGATGGACACACCGGCGACAACAAGTCCCAGCACGAGTCCCGCGATGGTGACGCTGTGCACGGCGAGTACTCCCTGGTTGAGGCTGACGGCTCCGTGCGCCACGTTCAGTACACCGCTGACGACCACAACGGCTTCAACGCGGTTGTGTCCAACTCTGCGCCCGCGCACCACGCACCTGCTCACTCCGTTCAGGCCCCCGTCCTGCTCGCTCACCACCACTGATTGCATCTCTAGTCCTACCGAAACGATAGTGTAAAGGATATTTATTTAAAATAAAATAAGCAAGTTGTACAAAGCTGTAAATGTTTCTTTTTCCTCTCAATTAAGGAATATGTACCAACCAAAAGTTGTGGTAAACCCAAGCAGTAGGGTTGGTTTGCACAATTGCACAATCCTGCAAACTATTTCTTTTTAATAGTCGCATATTAAAAGTTGTTCAAATTCTGAATGTGTTCGGTCTTTACCCAGAGTCCTTTTGTCCAAGCAGTCAGGTATTTTGTTTTGAGGTCAAAACAAAATACCTGACTGCTTGGACAAAAGGATTATATTTCCTTTCTGCCACTTTTAACTGGTGACATACATAGTTTTAGTGGAACGTAACTGATGACGAGTGGCCTGACAGGCTGCTGCCGTATTTAGTCTATAACATAGAAATTATATATGGTTGGCTGCTCGGTATAGTGGTCCTGTGTTCGGGATTTTGTGGTTCAAGTGGCCAATGACAACCCTAAATACCTACATGAAATTGGAATTTGCCACTGACGAAAACTGTTTACTTTTTGCATTTTATTTTTTAACAACTTTAGTAATATTTCTTGTATTTTGTAAATGGACAGACTACCCACTGTATTTGTCACTCCTTCCCCTTTTTAGTCCATCCAAAGGTTGTCTTTAAAAGATCGCTCTTAGCGATAAGACCGCCCATTGTGTCACCCTTTGTAAAATTTCTATATTTAAGTCGTAATTTATACGGTGTACATAATGAAGAATATTCTATTCTATTTTTAACATCGATCTTTCTTATCGTTTTGTGCCTGATCGACGCAGTTATCACTCTCTTCGGCATTTGAGTAGCTTCGAGTAGCTTTGAGTTTAAGTGTCTAAACACACTATGCCGAGGATACGCGACCGAAGTTCGGCATGATTACGCCTACAATGCTATTTGAATTACTGGCGACACATTATGCCGAAATTACGTTGCGTTATAGCGTACAGCCGAACTTCGGTCGGGCGTAAGTTCAGCGGCAATTCGGTGGCAACGTATTCTGTAGAACACACATTATACGCGACCGAAGTTCGGTTCTTTATTTTGCATTTGTCTGTCCGGCTGTTTAGATAACACGACACGACGCCACGACAGCGCTCGAAACACTGAATATACACACAAAATTGCGCAACTGGATTTCTGCCGCGTAAGTTCGGCACTTATGGTGTGTCATATCAGCCGAATACGTTGGAACGTAAAATCAGCCGCGGAACTTCGGTCGCGTACGTTCGGCATAGTGTGTTTAGACACTAAGTGCGCTCACTTAAATTCGAAGCTACTCTGGCAGTCAAACTCTCTGCTGAGCCGGGCCTCTCCGCCTGTGCGACCGGTGGTCACCAGGTAAAGGTTAATTTGGTCATTCATTATTTTCGATGCACTTTTGCTATTTTAATGGAAGTTCATTGTTACTTAGCGACGTAATTTGATTATCAGTATCTTTAAAGAAAAAAAAACACAGGCAAGGAAGAAAATATCAGAAATGTTCCTGGCTGCGAAAATATGCAGTTAAGGGCAAAACAGCCAATTATGATCTCAACGAGAAATGAGAAACAAACTTGACGAGTATGGTATTAGAGGTAATATTATAGACCTACTGAACTCTTACCGTACAAACAGAAAACAGATAACTGCTATAACAAATTTGAATTGGAAAATTAAAGAAGAAGTTACGCACCTATCCAAAGAACGCACAGTCTCTTTGGTGTACCACAGGGTAGTAACTGTCATTCAAGTCGAGATTCAAATAGTATCGCCACTTCTAAAATACAGGGCAATTTCTGTTAACTCGAAATATTTTGTTATTCAGATAGGAATTTGTTACTGGTAGCTACTCTGGACTGTGAAGATTTCGAAGCTGTGTCTTAAATTTAATTGATAACTGGACTTATACTTACACGTATACGTTTGTGCTACTTTAAGTCACTGTTATGTCACGCTGGAGAATACCTAATACTATCCAAGGCTACCCAAGATGATCACGATGATGAAAATATTTCCCCTAATACCAATAATTTATCATAGCTATTGTTTTTTACTGACCCATCCAATACCCAATGCGAGTGTGGTGCCACAGACCATCAGTCATCAGTCATCAATCAGACCATACCCCACTTACTGGAGTGCCCTAAGTGCCCGTTCACCTGAACCTGCTGGATGTCCAAAAGAATGCCATTGATGTCGCAATCAACGTGGCCACCTACTGGGCTCAAATAATATAAAACATCGAAGAAGAGTACTATGGACACGAAAAGAAGAAGAATCATTGTTATTATTTGTATTACAAGCGTATAAAACAAGTTTCATTCAACTTTATTCAAATGTTTTTATCGCCTCTACTTATAAGTTTAGCGATCTCATAAAGTACATAAAAACAACGTGCCCGACAGACAGTGTGTCGCAATATCACTAGACCATCTTCACGTTTTTGGATCGCAAACTTATGAATGAGTGAATCATCTTCATTACATAAGGATAAGTTCGAAGACCGCATCTTGAGGTCACGGTGATCGATCCGCGTCATCATTAAATTGTGCACCTAATAGTAAAGCTTTATATGGAAGTAGTAAATGGAGCTAGTTTGTGTTGGCATTGATTTAGGGAAAGCACTTTTTGTTTAATGTTCTTTCTTCCTAAATATTTTGATCTTTACTATCATATTCAGCCTATAACACTGCCTTTCCCACCGCTGGGACACAGGCCACCCCTCTGTGAGAGAGAGTGGTCGGTAATCCACCATACGGGCTCAGTGCGGGTTGGTAGATGTCACATGTCCTCGAATTTTTTGGTACTAGGACATACCGCTTTCCTCACCATGTTTTCCTTCATCGTTTTGAGAGCATTGGTGATGAAATAATTTACACATAGTTAAGCACCTGACTGGGTTCGAACCTACGACCTACAACTCGTAAGTCACAGCCGTTACAACTGGGCCACCCCTGCTCTTCTTTTCTATGCAAATAGCTAAATTAAGTTAGGTCAAAATGGTGCAATTTGAACAAGCACAACTAGACTAGAAGAAATTGTGCAACAAATTACCAAACGGTTTCCTACCGTTAATGTTTCTTATTAATACATATAACATGTTTGGTAGGTACGTACCGAGAAAGCGTCTAAATGATCTATGAAGTCACATCGTGACCCGTCGACCTTGTCGCGCCCAAAATATTGAGCGCAGCATATATAAGCCGATCTTAACACATGCTGTGCATCAGTTGTGTGTCAGATAATCATAACAACATGTACTCTAAAGTGAGTTTAATAAACTAAAAGAAAATGTGTGAATATTATTTAGTAACAATAATATTCACACATTTAGGTCCTGTGCTAACAATGTTGTGTGTTTGTAGATTGTAGCCCTGAGCGCGGTGTTGGCGGTGTCAGCAGCTGGTCTGCTGCCCGCGGCTCACTACTCCTCGGCCGGCGCCGTCTCCTCCCAGAGCATCGTGCGCCACGATGAGGGACATCCCTCCGGTCACGTGGCTCACCTGGCCGGCCCCGTACATTACGCCGCCCCCGCTCCCGTCCACTATGCTGCTCCCGCTCAAGTCCACTATGCTGCTCCCGCTCAAGTCCACTACGCCGCTCCCGCTCCCATCCAATACGCCGCTCCCGTCGCCAAGGTGATTGCACCTGCCCAGAAGGTGCTCGTCTCCGCCCACGCTGAGGAATACGTAAGTGGAAAAGACATTTAACTCTTACGGCGACGAATTTCCACCAAATTTGTTACTTCCTAGATGATTCTCACTTTTCACGTTTTTGATAATAGGCTCACCCCAAATATGACTTCTCATACTCCGTGGCCGACGGACACACCGGTGACAACAAGTCCCAGCACGAGTCCCGCGACGGTGACGCCGTGCACGGCGAGTACTCGCTTGTTGAGGCTGACGGCTCCGTGCGTCACGTGCAGTACACCGCTGACGACCACAACGGCTTCAACGCGGTGGTGTCCAACTCTGCGCCCGCTCACCACGCGCCCGCGCACGCCGCGCACGCCCCCGTCCTGCTCGCTCACCACCACTGAGTGCATCTATAGTCCTAGCGAAACGAAGCCCAAGAGTTCGTATCGAACGCGACTCGTTGTAAATAGTGTTTAGTTATTTATAATAAAAACAAGTTTTTGAAAACGAAATCCACCTATCTATTTATTGTCCCGTTTATTCTTCATTATTTTGTGTGTAAATGTACTGTTTAAGGTCTGACAAAGTCAGCGGGATTGTCCGAAAGGGTTACCGCTACCCCGGAACATAAAGGGCGAAGGAAGGAACATGGGTGGGTTTTAGTCAGTAAGAGTCTGACACTCCCTTCCGCTCCACCCAGAGCGGGAGGAGTCATTTGATGATTTCCCATCCCAAAAAAAAAAAAAAAAAGGTCTGACAAAGTGATACTTCTAATGATCACACAAAATTTCATTAATAAGAACTGGCAATCTTCCAAAAACTTTAATTACAATTTCAATTTCTTTGAAAGATATCAAGATATAAGTATCAACTTAGCACCTAGAACTCTCTCTCTTTTTCAACCCGTATTAACCCAACGCTGAGTCTAGCTCTCCTTCATTGCACGCCATTTACCAGGGGGTCTACTCCGAAGTGGTATCAGCCGAATGTTCGGCCGTTTCCTGCTACGAAGTTACTATTTGGTTCGGTCGGTCTCGATCCTACACTCCTACACTTTTTCGAATATTGACTATGGTCCCGACTCAACTGAGCCGATCCGAACTTTTTTCGCGTTTTTCAATAATATTCGGTTCGGCCATGTGTCGGTCCGATCCGATCATTTGCACTTTGCACTTCGTAGTAGACCCCCAGATCTTGGGCCTCCCACATCAGACCTAGTACTTGATAAATTATTTATGAAAATGTTGTGTATTATAAATCTGCTATTTTCATTTCTCTATACAAGGTGTAACAGAATAAACGTATGTCCTGAAAGAATAGATTTCAGTAACTTAATATATGTAATTTTTCATACTGACCACCGATTAAGGCATAGAAAATTAAATATTATTTCAAGACATTAAGACTCAATTTTAAATGCATATAGTAAAGCCAAGGTTTACTTTAATTAAAACGGTGGGTCCCGCTTAATGGCAAATGACATCGTGACAGGCCCAGACGGAGATGGCGGGGTGAGCTGAACTCCTTTGATAAAGATTGGTCCTTGGCAGTTCTGGACAGAGAGAGGTGGAAAGTAGGGAGGGATTTGCCCAGCAGTGGGACATTAACGGCTAAAAATAATAATGCTTCTATAACAAATAATTTCCAGCCAAAACCTACGGTATGGATTCCGACCATAATATTTAGTACCCGAAGAATAAAAAAAAATACATAAACATACATAAAATGGAGGTAACTATGGTCAACGTTCTCACATTCACAAAATAGAAAATAATCTATATAAAGCAAAATAAATGAAAATATAAAAAAAACCTATTTACCTAAAAAATATGATGACATCTGAATATAATAAAATTACCTAATATTTCTAGATGACACATTACCTGCAATACCTACCGTAAACCACAACAACAACAACAACCACTCGATACACTTTCGTGCCGTATCGAACATCAATCAATGTTATCGTAGGAGTCCGCTAAACGCTCTTCACAAGTCCAAAAACCAAAAAAAAAAATGTCAGTTTAAGGACTGATTTTTCAATCGACCGATAATTTTTATTCATGGAATAAAATTGACGTCTGACAGTTTTTGTATGGATGAACTGACAAAAATTCAAAATTATTTCTCCGATAAAGTTACCTATCTGTCGATTGAAAAATCAGCCCTAAATCAAATTCATAGACGACCGCTATTCTTCCGACAGTTGTTTGCTGTCGCTGGCAGGGAAAAAACAGGTTATCGAAATGTGTCATTTACGATAGCCTGTCGGATGGTTGTGAATAGCTCTGCAGATCAATATTTGAAAGTAGATCTCTCCCAAATAATCCTCTCCGAAAATCTCGCAATTCCCCTATAAATAGAGATTTTCGGCCGCGGAAAAATATACCATGTTCTCGTCAAGTAAAGCGCTCAATGGTCTGTTGGTATGCGCGATATAATTTTTGCAAAAATGCAGGCATTTTTTTAATAGAACTTGTGCTTTGTGATTATTGTACTCTATTTTCTATACTAGCAGAGGTACCTGGAACTTGGTACATATAATTGGAACTTTTCTAATTTCATGTTGCATGCAGTACATCCACCAAACCCGCACTGGGCCCGCGTGGTGGATTATGGCCCACTCCCTCTCACAGGAGGCCTATGTCCCAGCAGTGGGAACATTACAGGCTGATTAAGTATGCAGTACTAACCTCCATGTTTTTGAAATTGGTTAAAAATTACAGTCCAATCGTACTGTTTAGCGATTTAGTGTTTCCAAAAGTATCCCAATGTGTGCTTTTATAATTTCTAAATTCACGATATTATCATGCAAGTCCACGTCCAAGACCATAAAATTAACGTTATCGTGAACGGTAAAAGCGTCTTCATATATTTCTATACATTTTACTTCCCTGTGTTATCGTAATGCCATGATAATATATGACTTGGGCATGGACGTCCACGGTAATATCGTCACGTTAGAAATGATAAAATCGCACATTAAGTAAAAACGCCTGATTGCCTTGCCTTTTTAATCAATAGCATTAAATCACTAGTGATTACAGCAGCATTCGCTTGTTCATTGCTTATGGTACTTTCAAATATAAAAATGAACAATTTCGGAAACCTGCGCCTCTGATTTCATTGTCAGGTTAGGAGTCGACTTCCGGATTTATTTCACATAATTATAACATTATTTCTTGTAGAAGGCTGTTTTTAATAATTTTTCAAGTCGATTCAGATGAAATATGTCAGCATTTTAAAATTTATATATTTTGTTCAAAATGAATGTGCTTTTCCGACATTCCCTGTTGGCGTGCCTACAAAACAAGTTCAAATACGCGGTGAATCATTTTAGGCACCGTCCAAATCGTTCTAAAGATACAAATGTATTTCCAATCTATCGTCGCTAATTAGGGGTAGTTTTTTTTTCTTAGATACTTTGGTAGATAATAAAAATAAATATGTCAATTTTAATTTGCTTGATTTATTATAAATAACTAAACACTATTTACAACGAGTCGCGTTCGATACGAACTCTTGGGCTTCGTTTCGCTAAGACTAGAGATGCACTCAGTGGTGGTGAGCGAGCAGGACGGGAGCGTGTGCGGCGTGCACGGGCGCGTGGTGAGCGGGTGCAGAGTTGGACACCACCGCGTTGAAGCCGTTGTGGTCGTCAGCGGTGTACTGCACGTGGCGCACGGAACCGTCAGCCTCAACCAGGGAGTACTCGCCATGGACAGCGTCACCGTCGCGGGATTCCTGCTGGGACTTGTTGTCACCGGTGTGTCCGTCAGCCACGGAGTATGAGAAGTCGTATTTGGGGTGAGCCTGTTAACAAACACGTTATAGGTTAGATTTTGTTAGAGAGTTGCAGATGCAGCATCATTGAAATAAAAAGTCATTTATTCAAATTAGGTTGAGAATCAGCACTTTTCGAACGTCAAATCTGCACTTTTCAAACGTTATTGCAAGAGTTAGCGTCTGTTGTACTTACGTATTCTTCGGCATGCACGGGTGCGAGCACCTTGGCGACGGGAGCAGCGTAGTGAACGGGAGCGGGAGCGGCGTAATGGACGGGAGCAGGAGCGGCGTAGTGGACTTGAGCGGGAGCAGCATAGTGGACGGGAGCGGGGGCGGCGTAGTGTACGGGGGCGGCCAGGTGAGCCACGTGACCGGAGGGATGTCCCTCATCGTGGCGCACGATGCTCTGGGAGGAGACGGCGCCGGCCGAGGAGTAGTGAGCCGCGGGCAGCAGACCAGCTGCTGACACCGCCAACACCGCGCTCAGGGCTACGATCTACAACACAAAAACAATTATTTTACTACTGAGTCACGTCACTTCCAACACGCGAAAAATACTTTCTGGAAAATGTTTTTCCATCATTTTGTTGTTTGTTCGAACACTTACTTTAGAGAACATATTGATGTGGTTATGTGAAGTGCACAACTGATGCATTATATGTGTTCAGAGCCGTTTATATAGCAGCGGAACATTGGGTGTGACAAGGTCGACAGGCCAAAGTTGTTCTAAAGTTTAAAGCTCCTCAACGTTCAATGTGATATGACTAATTGTTATGTACCACGATGTGAGAATAGTATTTATAAAACTAAATACAATTCGGTGTGGTTTTTTATTGTATTTTATTGTTTATAGGTACTTTATTAATTTTAAAACTGAAATGAATAGTTTTTAACGAATTCGAGTCCATCCATTTTTCATAGAGCTCATATGCCATGTCACCATACATATTGCTGGTGGAATATGTATGGCGACATGGCTCCATTTACATTACATTTGCACTAAAGAGAAATGAAAGCGTGCTATAAAATATACTAAAATAGTATTTTCATATTATACGAATATTTCAATCTGGCATATCTGATCTGTGCTTCATCCCGAAGAACATATAAGGGAATAGTAGATAAGTTCTGCAACTGTAGCGCAAACTATGCCAACTTTTATCCTGCCCTCTGTGCCCCAAAAAATGCAGCCATAGTGACCTCTGCGCTATCACCAACAATGCCGTGGAAGTGGCGAAGTTATTGGCCAACAAAATTTAATTCACTGTCGAGCCGAGCAGTGGTGGCCCAGTGGTAACCGCCGCGACTTACGAATTGTAGGTCATAGGTTCGGACCCTGACAGGAGCTTTAGTTTGTGTAAATTATTTCATCACCATTGCTCTCAAAACGGTGAAAATAGACATCGTGAGGAAACAGGCATATTCCAGAACCAAAAATTCGAAGACATGTGACATCTACCCACCTGCACCGAGCCCGCGTATTGTGTGGTTACTGCCACAGGGAGGAGGTCTATGTCCCAGCTGTGGAAACATTATAGGCTGATCACGATGAGTTCTTCAATAGAATAGAAGAGCGATGTGGTCAAAGAAATAAAAATGATGGGTTAATTCAGAATAAATAGGTATTTATTTATTTAAGTTAGAGTTTGTTTATAACAAGTCCTTAACAACGGGCATAGGAATATAAATAACATAATTTGCTACATTTTCTTTAGAAATTAATGATGTTTATGTTCTTCGACGTGCTTGGTGGTTTGCTTAACGTCAGCAGTGAATCTGTAACAGATATAATAAGTAAATATAAAGTATAAGTAAAAAAAAATGCGGTAAAATCACATGTATTTTCTTTCTTTTCTTTTTTTAAATCTTTTGGCTACGCTATAGCACAACTAAGCTAAAGATGCTTGAAAAAATCATTGGGTTGGTACCGAACTCACGAACTCGAGCTCGCAAAATCTTGCCTTAACCGTTATGCCATTTTTGCTTTAAATTAAATCTACAGACGAAGTTCAGTCAGCATTACAAGTAAGTTAACAATATCCAAACAGAAGAGATTTATTAAAGAAAACTTCTTATTTTTACTTGTTGTTAATCATGTCTATTGAAGAGTAGAAAATTCTTTAAAGATCAAAATTCTAAAATGGTTGTCGATTTAAATCATTAACTCATATTCTACATAATAAATAAAAATATTGAATTCATTCACTGACAGACAACGCACAGCCTAAATGCTGGGTTAAAAACAAAAGTTCCTTTTGTAATAAAAGTGAGCAAATAGGGAAGTATTTTTGAAAATTCATTCCCGAAAATTTTAAATAGGGGAAGAAAGTTTGAATGGACTTTGGCCATTTTTGACGATGGGTTTCCCATCGGGCACATCCATAGCTTGTCTGTAGATAACTCTCCCATTATTGTGAATACATATCTTACCCGGCGTGCTTGTCGGCAGCATATTCAACGGTGCGGATGGAACCATCAGCCTCATGTAGGCTGTACACTCCCTTCACCTTGTGTCCATCACGGTGCTCATGCTGGTACTTGTGGTCACCGGTGTGAGGGTCCTTAACCTGGTACTCGAACTCGTACTTAGCGGGGCCCTGAAAATATAGCAAGAAAATGATCAGTAAAGGGGACTTGTACCAATCTAAACAGTGGCGCGTGGTTGATCATGACCTACTCCTCATACAAAGGAGACTTGAATACCATTAGTAGGAACATTATAGCTGATTGGGTATGATGATTAGTTGACTCGTGATCATAATAGCAGTTTAAGGATTTATAAGAAGAAAAAGTTTACGTTATAAGTTTTCATTTGTATGAAAACTCCCATCATTTATCAAAAAGTTTTAATTGAATTATAAAATATATAATTTGTGAATCATTGTTTGAACTTACAGTAGATTGATCGTCGAAGTCCTTGGGGGGATGAGCGGGCACGTCATGACGGGAAATGTGCTGCGAAGAGATGGCGGGCTTATGCTCGTGGTGGTGAGATTCCTCCTTCTTGTGAGCATTCTGTACGTAATGAGCAACGGGGACCACAACCACGGGTGCAGCGACCTTAGTAACCACATGGGCTTCCTCTATTTTCTCGACTACGGGGATGATCCTAACGTATTGCTCATGTTTGTGTTCAACTTTCTTAGCTTCGACTTTGTGTTCCTTCTTGGGTTCGACTTTGTGTTCCTTTTTGGGCTCAACTTTATGTTCGACTTTGTGCTCAACGTGATGCTCAACGTGGTGCTGGTGCTCAACTGTGTGTTCGGCTTTTTGTTCCTTCTTAGGTTCAACTTCGTGTTCCTTTTTGGGCTCAACTTTGTGTTCCATCTTGTGCTGTACTTTGTGTTCGACCTTGTGTTCAACTTTGTGCTCAGACTTGTGCTCGTGTCCATGATTTTCGGTATTATGCTCAGCCTTGTGCTCTTCATGACCGTGATGTTCATCATGTCTATGTTGCACTTTGTGTTCGTGGTGAACCTCATGTTCGTGATGGACTTCATGTCCGTGGTGTTCCTCATGTTCTTTGTGCTCATCATGCCCATGGTAGTCGCCGAGTCCGTGATGTTCTTCATGTCCTTTGTGTTCGTGGTGGTCGTCATGGTGGTTGTCGAAGTGCACAATGCTTTGCGAGGAGTAAGCATGTTCGGCGGCTTGGCAGGCGCCTAGAAAGGCGACTAGAGCAACGACCTGTGAATGAAACAATAGAAGTTGTTTAGTTTTGATATTAGGGTAAATAAATTCTGATTCAAATGAAATTGTTTTAATAATTTTTAAGTAATTTTTTTATTATCTTACTTTTATAAACATTTTGATTTATATGTTCCAATTGTGTCTGAGCTTCTGAAGTCCTTTAGTTGACTGATGTTGAAGTAAAATTTATTGTCGAATTTATACTTTTTAATATGTAACCTGATCATACCAAAGGTTTTGCGAAGCCGGTTTTCTCTCATTTGCTCCAGAAAATGGCATTTTGTTGAATGAAGGACAGTGACTTTCGTGTTGCAGGTATTTTTGGAAATTCGAGACCTGCATAGTACCGTAGGTCGTCGTCAGGGCGTGTTATTTAATAAATTATGTTGGTTCGTGGTTGACCGCGTAAGCAACCGGTTTAATTTTTCGGTCAGTATGTACAATGTCAGCGGCGATTATTCAATATACGTCAGGCGCTTTGAGTCACGATCATGAATATTAATGAACTTTACTTGTTCTGTGACAAATGCAATGCGGACAAATTGATCTGGAATAATTTTATTACTATTGTTAAATAATATGTCTTTTTTATTATTAATATCAAATCAATTCTATAAAAAAAATATTAATGAATGTATTCTAAGAAGACGTGTGTGGGACGCAATCACAGATAGATAAAAATATCTTCTATCATGCCAAAACACATAAACCCACAACAAAACCACCCTAATTGCGTAACACATTATCAACCTCAATTTGAATCATTTTGAAGGACATTGCTAATCCATTGTTTCACATGTGATCTGACTTATGATCAGACAGAATTACTATTAATAGTCAAAAAGTAAGTATGTATAATGGGTATATTAGGTATCTAGTATTGTTTTGTTATATGTAAGTAGTAAATAAATATTTATTGATATCATTTTGTATAACTTTACAGTTAGTTTTGGGTCTTTTTTTGTTTTTAAGCAATAACTTTGTTTATGTCTTACAGTTGCATAAGTTCAAAGTTGTGTCTAAGTCAACAGCTCACTAACTCCTATAATTAATACAAGCTTGACTTAGTTTAGGAGTTAGAGAATTCCATAATTCTATGTAACTGCGTACAACCTCTAATATAAGATTTAAATTGTTATTAGATTAAGAAATTGTTTGTACCTACATTGATGGAAATAAATATTTTATTATTATTATGTTCGAAAACTTTTGTCTGCTCAACAACGTATAACGCAATATATTTTGTTGAACTGTCAAAATTAATGCCATTGCTACTGACAGTCTGTTACGCAATTACCCCGCTGGTTAGGTGTTATTCTAGGATACAAACTGGCAACCTGTAGCAGACCCAATACTTCAAACTCAGCAATAGTGATTAACGGATCAATAAATAATTTTTGAGCTTGAATCTTTAAAGTTACTGCGATTATTGAAGAACAAGCATAATTATTTAAATGCTTAATACTATTAAACAATACATTATGAAGGTGACCAGGTAGAAGAGCAATCAGAGACTAATTCTTTGATATTTTCACTAACCACTAAACAATAACTAAGTACCGAGTTATTGTTATTGCTGAGATGAGTTTCTTGCCCGTTCTTCTCCATAGATATCTACGGAATTTGGAATGGGCAACTAGCTTCAACTTTCTGACTAACTGACCGACTCTTTGACAATTCAAAAGAGCCTGTTTGATTTAATTGAAATTAATGCTTTGAGTTTCAGTTTGAGTTTGTTTAGTGATGTTGCGGATTATACCAGACTGTGTACTAAAGATCAAAGGACTATATACGCTCAAATTTTGGCATTATTGGAATCCGAAGACATAGCTATCTATGCTCTTCGAATAAACGAGGAACTGTCACTACTTATCCTTTTGCTGTTTTAAAAAATACAATAACGGTTGTCCAAATACAGAGCGCTTAAGACAACTTAATGTCAAATACTGATGAATATGACAGATTTTCATGACGGT
Source organism: Apamea monoglypha (assembly GCA_911387795.2). Classification (NCBI taxonomy): domain Eukaryota; kingdom Metazoa; phylum Arthropoda; class Insecta; order Lepidoptera; family Noctuidae; genus Apamea; species Apamea monoglypha. The sequence continues at coordinate 13,604,895 of OU426918.1, forward strand.
CGTTATAATATGACGGAACCGCTTTCCTAGGAAACTGTAGGAAACCCAAGCTTTAGACTTAGACAACTATTAGATTGGTCTGATTGATACAAAACTCCGACCCATGGCATTGTGTGGACCAATGTCGTGTTGTGAACTACAATAGGCTGATTTAGTTGATATTGCTTAGAGGGCTATAAAAAAATAAGTACGGAAGTAAGTTCCTTGTTGACTTGCATTCAGAACGTGTATGTCTATTACTTAATTCTCATTTATTAAAACTTATTGTGTTGAGTTGTGTATAGTACCCATTTTTCATCAGGATTATCTTGGTTAATAGTGCGTACACACTTCCTAATCCTTAATGAGAATACTGCAGAATTACATTGAATGGAATTTATTGTCATGTTGATTGGTTTATTGCTACCTTAATGAATTTCACCAATTATTAACGGAAGCATAATTTTAATATTTACCTACCGCATGCACCTTGCGTGCATTTTTTCTTGGAATCAAGTTCAAAACCTTGCGAAAACTGTATCAAGTTCCTTCATATATAAGGTATAATCAGTTCCGAATTAAGCACACTTCTTGTAAGTTTTCGACATCAAGCACACCGTAATTTTAATTTTACAAAATGATTTTTAAGGTATAGTTATAATCATATGAATACATTTATTTTTATTCGCAAAGTACAACAAAAACTTAACAAACTTAATTCAATGAAGTAAAATTTGTTAAGATTTTTGATGGGATGACTGTGCATAATAGATGATCTACCGACACCCAAACTAAGTCATGCTTGTATTTCAGGGCTAAGTGCTTCTTAAGATGCAGGATAGACACATTCTAAAAACGTATTGACAGGATATTATTCCTAATTTTTTTAAATCCAGGTTCATTTTATATACCTACTAAAGTATTTTTGACATTAAATTTCAGGTCCTCTGCCTAGCTGTTGCCCTCACTGTGGTCATTGCGCGGCCGCAAGACGGTCACGATCACCATCACGGTCACGGTCACGCTATCTCGTCACAGAGCATCGTACTGCACCAAACTCACGAAACCGAACACGAGCCCGCCCACCACGAGGAGCACCACGAGGAGCACCATGAAGAGAAACATCAAGAGCAGCATAAAAACCACGAGGAGCATCATCACGAGGAACACCACGATCAAGCCTCCTCATCGCAGAGCATCAAGCAGCGCCATGGACACGCCACCGAGAAACACGTCGAGTATTATGTATGATTACGTTCCTATCTTATACAATCTTACTTAGTCGGATAAGAAAGATGTTACTAACCGTTACAATATGTGTTGTAGGCTCATCCTAAGTACGAGTTCGCGTACAAAGTGGAGGACCCTCACACCGGCGACAAAAAGTACCAGCACGAGGCGCGCGACGGCGACGTCGTGAAGGGCGTGTACAGCCTGCACGAGGCTGATGGAACCGTCAGGATCGTCGAGTACCACGCTGACAAGAAAAGCGGGTGAGTAGAAAATATCTTTAATCGCGGTTTTATTACTCGCTAATTTCAAAATAATTCTAACAAATTCTAGCCGGATAGCTATGGGGGAGTTCTTTGCCCACCCGCGGGACAAAGCAGGTTAATAAAAAAAAATAGCAACACACATACATACATAAACTCACGCCTTCTTCCCACGGGGGTAGGAGTAGCTGTAGCAGAAGTTACAGAACGCCACTTGCTATGATCCTTACTTAAGAGTACTCCTTTTGCCTTGTTTACGTTGATACATCTGGCAAAAAATCAATACACGACTTTATATGACACATTATTTGAAAACGAAACTTTCGCATGGTAACATCGTGTTTATAAACTTGTTTCTTTGTTTTAATAACACTATCAATGTCTTTATTTGCATAATTGTTTTTACAGTTTCCACGCCAATGTGAAACACGAGGGTCACGCCAAGCACGAGGTTCCTGAACATCATCATCATCACTGATTACGCTCTAACGCATGCCTATTTGAACATTGAAATAGCTGTTTTTGTATACGATTGACGGATAGTTGAATAATAATAACACTGATTTTTTTAATGAATAAGTAATGTGATACCTACCTACACTAAGGATATTGTTGTCGTTATATTGTTAAATCTTTAGTTTTAATGATAATAAATCATGTTTAATTGAACTTGGTTGTATGATTATATATATTTTAACTCATTGAAAGAGTGCTGTTACGCCCGTGTAAATCGTAATCCATAAATCACCGGTCTGTTATCTTTTAAAATGAAGGCTCGTAAACATATTTGTCAGAAGTTAGCGGCAGCGCTGATTTGTTGGATTCGTTTTCTAGTCGACCGATCGTTTCTCTCTTTTTTTTTTGCCCGTTGGAAATCCTCATAGACTTCCTCCATCGTGGATGGGACGGAGGGGTATGCCGGAGTCTTACCGGCTAAAAACCACCGCGGTGTTCCACCACTGCTTTCACCGCTCCCCCGACAGACCTCGACCCGCTGTTCCTCAGCGGGTCCCACCTCCCCGTATCGTATTTTCTTCTGAAAAAGTTTTTTTTTTTTTAAATATCTATTATAGGTATTCATCATTTGTCTCTGAATCACTCTAAGGGTGACTGTTAGAACATGCCTTAGGCATTAAGTCGGTCTTTGAACAGCATATTTTTTAATTGTGCATGCAGTTTAATAGAATATTTACAAAAATATGAATCATCAAATATTGGGAATAGGGCAGCCATTAACCATGAACCAATCGACTACACAAATGGTGGTAATTTTTAACCAATTGAACAGGCTTTCTATTCGGAAACCTATATTGTCGATCGTATACCGTCGCTGTCGGGTATCAGCTGTCTTAGAACCCAATGGCTTGGCATGCGACGAAGGGAATGGAATCATAAGGCATAGTGACCATCCCCCCCGGTGGGTTCCCGCATTGTCCAGGCGGGGGGGCTCAGTAGCCGTGGCTTGGACAACCACGGTGAAGCTAAGAGGAACCCGAGGAGGGGCCGCCCGTCAGGGCTTTGCCGGTAAGCCGACGACGTAGCGGCCAACAAGTAGGTTGCGGTGCCGCTTGGGCGACATTGCAACTGAGGCGGGGCGTGATGTGGTATGGGAGGCATCACGGCTGAGGGTTGGAGGCCGCGGCGGGGGAGGAGTGCCGGTATTGCGGTGCGCCGCTCTCCCTACCTTCCGCGGCCTTGACGGGGTCGCCACCGTCTGATGGCGGACGCGCTGGGGCCGCAGGGGAAGAGGTGTGTTGGTATGACGTTGGCCGCTCTCCCTATCCTCTGCGGCCGAAAACTGGCAGGTGGCGGGGCCAATGACCTGACCCGTCGCAGGGGGACCAAGGGTGCCCAGACACGGGGTCGTCTGGCGCCCATGTGCTGGTTTGGTCCCTGGGGTGGTCACGGCGTGCCATGTGTTCTGGTGCGCCGGTGATGGGGAGTAATCCCCAGAGGAGGGTCCGGTGACGGACGGCCGCGGCGGGTTCACGGATGAGTGCTAAGGCGTGCCCGTGTTCCCGCCGTAAGCGGCAGAGGAGGACACCTTGGAGTTTTAGTGGGTTAGAGTCCCACATAACTGCACTATCTCCCCGTGGTAGTGCAGAATGCATGAGCATTTCTCCACGATAAAAAAAAAAGACATAGTGACCATTATGCCTTGGAAGTTGGGTAGGCCTTTGGTGTCGGATGCGACCTGCGTCGATACCCTCGCGCATCCCATCTTCCTAGCATGGCGGGTTGTAGTGGGGCGGCTGCTGCAGGTGCAGAAAAACCGGCGCGAGCAGCTAATGTTTAGGGTTGAAACTCTAGAGCCGTCGGTTCCGAGTGTTCATTGAGTATTTCAGGACATCGCCAAGCGGTTGGTTGACCAAAAGGCTGGCCGATTTTTAGGCCAAAGAATCAACATTGCCATCTAATGTGGCAACGCTGCCAACCGTTTGGGCACTTTTCCTAGTGACCGCGATGCAGACGAAATTTTTTAAACCCTTTTTTTCCTTCATGTAGGTACTTACTTGCACTTAATATAAATATTTAAGTGTTAGATTTGTGACATAAAATACGATTTCTATATTACATAGATTATGAAGTTAGAGATATTATTTTTATTACTTCCCATAATTACACTATTAAAGAAATGTTCTAAAAGTGTAGGGGAAGTGTGATTACTTACGAACCTGTTGACAAGGATTTAGCATTAAAATAAATTACTGAATATCATTAAATATTTGGTAATTTATTGTACATACTCGTAGGTATAATGCATCACCGTACACCACACTTGTACATAACTTTATATCCGATATTCTCTATGTAATTCTGGTAGTTGTCTATAATTAAACTTAAATATCTCTTTAGAGTTTTCCTTTTTTTTTTGATTATTTATTTTGAGTTGAATGTTATCGCTTAATGATTTATATTTGGAGGCAATCACAGCACAATAAGCCTGAGACAGACTTTAATCTGAAGAATAGGAGGATAATAATGATTCAAATTCAAAAAGTGAAAGCCTTCTAGGACTTGCATTAAAATAATTATTTTGGCGTTTCTCTTCAGGGGGTTCAGAAGCATGTGCTGAATTTATGAGTACAGTTTGCACATCGATATTCCTGCCACCTTGTATAATTCAACTTATATCAAGCCTTTTAGAAAGTGCCCTATTTTTCTCAAGTTACAGAGGTATGATGCCAGTTTGCCAGTAACCTTTTATAGCTAACTGGTGATGAATTAGTCCCATCGTCGGTTCGATCGGAATCTACTTTATAATCTTTAACATAAAGTAATGTATATTTGTTTGGATAAAACTGTGCCTGTGTGAAAGTAAAACTATAAAGTTATTTTCTTTTCGGTAAAGTAATTTAATACCTAAAACATAGTGGTGGTAACAATTAACATTAAAATAACAATCCTTATGTAAATCTTAAGTCAAAGAGTGTATCACAGATGGAATCAATGGTGGTGGTGGTGTTCAGGAACAATGTGCTTGGCGTGACCCTCGAACTTCACGTTAGCGTTAAATCTGTAAATAAAAAATACATTAAAAATTTATTGCTGGTTCTTGGATCATAAAACTATAATGGCAGCGTGCCATTGAACCATTCATAGTCATACGTAACTTTCTCCGAATATTTTAGGAAAGCAGCTGATATTTTACCCCGCTCACTGACTAGGTTAAGACCACGATCAAACTGTTTTCCTGAACCGTCAGGTTCAGGAAAACAGTTTGATTTGTATGCTCAGAAATAAGTAGGTACCTAAAGGTAATATTGTCAATCGCTTCAAATGCATTTTGTAGTCGATCATTTTGTGGATTTAGTCCATGTTCAACCGCCACAATCTTTATCCCGACCATGTTAAACCCCTAAATGTTGTCCATTTTCTCAACCCCTCCGCATCAATGTGTATCAATCACGTAAACTTTAACAATTGCAATTGATATGCACTTTAGTAAAAAAAAACGGAATACTAGAGCAAGAGCATAAATACGAGTATGTACACCGTGTTTTTACTTCACTTTTTTTTTACAGATTTCCTCTTTAAATATCTATTGATTGTAATTTTATATTGTTATCAAGCTGGATGGAGAGGGAGAGGACGAATACTCGTAGATTGTGTGAAGGATGATATGAAACAAAAAGGAGTGTACTTACTGCTCTTTCTTCAGACCCTAACGATTTTTCGACACTCACTCCTTTCCACTTCCTAATTGGACGGCCATTCTTATCAGTATCACATCCTCAGGTGACTGAAGTCAACATTATGCGGTTGAATCGCTGGAAGAGAATCTAGCACATCAGGCAGCATTTCTGGCGATGATTCCATAACGAATACACTTTTCTGCTGCAGGCTAAATCCAACTGGTTTCATTCCAGAGGTGAAGTGAAGCCGGGATCCTTAGTCGTGATAAAGGACAAAACAACGCCACCTCTACTCTGGTCCCTAGGCCGGGTCACGAAGACCTATCCCGGCGTCGACGGGGTCACAAGAGTGACCGAACTGAAGACGAAGTGGGGCACCATTCGTCGTACCTTCAACTACATCTGCCCCATTACAGTCGAAAATTGAAGACTTCTCTTCAACGCGGGGTACTCCCCGCGTTGAAGAGAAGTCTTCAATTTTCGACATACTTGTCGGCGCATCACGTATGCGCGTGATCGACCGAGGGGAAGGCTTGGGGCGTCGGGGTACCGAACCCGGTATGCGACGGCCGCTGCGCGTTCTCCACTCCACTCAGCTCACAGAAGCGCTCGACCACGGGCATTTCATTGTTTCTTGTATGTATATACGTTGATAACTACTTCTTTTATCATAAAGTCTCGATTGAGCCCATTCATGGAGTGATTGTTAGTATGACAGTGGTCAGAGGAAAATGGAAGAAAAATACGTGTATTGCCGACCAAATAACATGGGACCAGGGGGTCTACTCCGAAGTGATATCGGCCGTTTCCTGCTACGAAGTTACTATTTGGTTCGGTCAGTCCCGATCCTACACTCCTACAGTCTTTCGAATATTGACTATGGTTCCGACCCAACTGAGCCGATCCGAACTTTTTTCGCATTTTTCAATAATATTCGGTTCGGCCATGTGTCGGTCCGATCCGATCATTCGCACTTTGCACTTCGTAGTAGACCCCAAGGTCAGGAAGATGATGATGATGAACATAATATTTGAGAATTTATACTAATTATTAAATATGTATTGGAAAGTTTCAATCGTTATTTCTCAAAAAATCGCTTTTCACATTTGCCAAGTATACGTATTTTGCGTTCGTACCTATTCGGGACAAGACGGCTGAGTCTTCGGCGCTAACATCAGTCATTTGCCAGATTAATGACCAATGCCTACTTCAGGATATCTGTCTATTTATGAAAAAGCTATACTCCTAGCTAAATTAAGAAATTAAATTGTTTTTTTTTTTTAACAAATATATTTTCCGTGCGGGAATCGAACCCGCGACACGCAGCGCAGCAGTAATGACACACACATAAAATAATACGTTTGTTTCTCTTTTTAATTTATTTTCACGCATTATAAATACATAGACAAAAACATGTAACAGAATCAGTTCTTTAATATATAATAATGAAGAAGCTTCAGTAATGATGATCAGGCACGATGTGGTGTGTGCTGTATTTAACGTCCGCGTGGAAGCTGAGAAGAAAGAATAGTACAAATTAAAATTAACTTTGAGGAACACTAACGAAATCGGAAAAATTTTGCCCAATACTGACTGTATTGGGCAAAAACATGAAAAGCACTATCTTCATCGTTTTATTAATTGAATGGTCATAAATTGAGCGGGAACGGAGGGCGTTGTCGGTAAGGGCGAACATGCTAGCTCGCAGGTTTGCACGCTGCTCGTTGAAAGTCAAGAATATTCTGTTTCGAGCTTATTGTACAACATTTTACACGTGCAGCCTGTGGGCTAGATATACTCAACGGTCGTACAACGCCCTTCGTGTCCAATTAAACAACGCTTTCAGGGTGTTGTTGGGGCTGCCTCGTTTTTGTAGCGCATCGGGAATGTTCGCGGACGCACATATAAGTTGCTTTTACGCAACAATGCGAATGAAATGTGCATCCCTGGTGCGCAGAGTACGGGCCAACTCCAACAATATTTTTAAAATGATCGCTAGCAGGCTCGATTGCAAGTACATCAATCACTGCAGTGTCATCTCCCATGGGATGAAAAAATAATTTTAAATACCTACAATAAACTAACATAGTTCTTAAGCTTACTAACACAATGAGTCCTTGTTACTTAAATAAAGAAATTTTATTATTATTATTATAAATACCCGCTGTGATGGTCGCCGTGGTAATGCACTTTCCTGACGGAGCCGTCAGGTTGGTGCAGTGAGTAGTGTCCCTTGACGACGTCACCTTCGCGGTGCTCGTGTTGCGACTTGTGGTCGCCCGTGTGAGAGTCCTCCACCTTGTACTCGAACTCGTACTTAGGGTGAGTCTGCAAACGAACACGAAGGTAAGCTTACAATATGTATCGGGTAAATAAGTTAGAATTGCACTTTCGAAAACAATCGAATATAGTTACTGACGTAGTAGTCATGATGATCATGTCCGTGGTGTACTATCTGGTGGTGTCCGTCGTGTCGGTGGATGTACTGGGACGAGTGTCCGTGAGCGGAGACCACCGCGACAGCCACAGACAGCACGCATAGCAGCTGAAAAAAGTAACTATAGAGTGAAATTGGCATGTTATCCTGAATAGGTAAATATTATCTATTTATACAAGCACAAATTGCCTAGATTTATATTTGTCGGCTGATTTGTATTATTCGCTTATTGTTTTATCTCATTACATACCTTGAAGAACATCCTTTAAGTAGTTATTGTTGACAATGTTTTGAAACTAACTCCAAGAGTGAACTGATACATAACTTCTAAACTTCCTGTCTTATATATGACTTAAAATAATATATTCAAGGTAGTATTGATTTCTCTCAATTATGTAGCGTACGATAAGAGTGTTACGCTTTGACCATAATAGTTTCATAAAAGCTATTAAAGACATAATTTAGATTTGGTTTGCATGATGTTGGAGTATTCGTCACTCACCTCTCAGTGTATTAGTCGGTACATTAAAAAAAAATATCATTTACCGACACATAGGCATTGACATACGTACTTAAATCTGAAGATGACACTATTAAACAACCACATAGGTTCTGAATTTGAGTCAAAAGTACTTTCTTATGGATCTTAATAATACTGAATAATCTAAAAACTGGAGGTTATTAATTCGACTGTATCTTATTAAATTGTTTGAATTTGTTTAATGTTCTCAATATCATGCATTTCAAGAAGGGATAAACAGATCAGGTATTATTTTTCTTTCAGCTTGAACAAAGCTTGTCGTGATTTAGAACACGTCTAGGTCTATGGATATAGTATATTTATGATATATAAGTGCACGCGGATTGGTGTACCTACTCAACAAAATTGGCTTAACTGCAATTCAATTAACTCGATGTTACACCGCTCACACCCATCAATATATTTTGAAGATCATCGCTATAACCAGCCTGAGTTTGTCTAACACAAGATGAATTTATTGTAGATAAACTTTTTCCGCGGCTTCGCCGGCCTGGATGTCGCATATCTCATGGGAATGCACTACTGGGGTTAAAAGTACTCTATATATGTTAATCTAAGTTATTAACTAGCTGTGTGCCTTTCTTCGGAATCCCTTCAGCCGTTTTTGCACCAGTCCAGAACATACATCCAGCTAAACAGAAAAACGGGCAAAAGTTCTAAAAACAGTATTTTCGGCATCAGACTCGTTCCCAGCCTCACAGCAAATAACTTTTTTCAAAATAGGTATTCACTGTACAGTTTCGAATTCTATTTTAATATGATATGTATAGATTTGCAGACACATCTGAAGAACGCGCCCAAGGACTGTAGGTCCATTAAAAATCATTCTCTTATATCAAAATATTTGAAGTAAGTAGGGACATAATACTATTCTTTATTATTATTTTATATTATATTCTTTTATCTATCAAGGCTGTCAATCATGGTGACCAAATTATGAACAGATTTTCAAGGTATCTTCTGAATTATCGTTTAGTCGTTAACGTCGAGATGGTGTTGATGATGATGATATTTCAGTCATCTGTCAGACAGGATGACACCTCAAAATTTTCCGTTTTTTCAATTTTATTGTATTTACTTTGAAAAATCATTGAGTTTCAAAATTCGCAATTAATGTGCGCAATATGGAAGGAGTGATGGGGCTATGGAGAAATGTCTTGACTTTGCGTGATCATGTGTGATCCATGGCGACTCGTTCGATGTCCACCGCGCACAGGATGGATGGAAAGCAGCACATGACGTAATTTTTTGCTCCGTTGGTGTAATTGCTGTCTGGCGTTCCAGTGTGAGGATAAATAAATAAATGGTAAAAATGAGAAATAATATACCAACTTCTTTTTTGTATTATCTATTTCATTGTAATAACAAACTATATTTACAACAGCTTTAGCAAGTACTCTTTAACTACTAATGTCACAGAATCAGTGGTGCTGGTGGTGTTCAGGAACAATGTGCTTGGTGTGACCCTCATATTTCACGTTTACGTTGAATCTGCGGAAAAGAAAGGAATCTGTTAGCTACACGTCACAAACACGCAGTATTTCTTTTAGTTCTTGGTTGATTAGGCCTACTCACCCAGTCTTCTTGTCAGCGTGGTACTCAACAACCCTGATGGTACCGTCGGGCTGGTACAGGCTGTATGCGCCCTTCACGACGTCACCGTCGCGCGTCTCGCACTGAGACTTCTTGTCGCCGGTGTGAGAGTCCTCCACTTTGTACGAGAACTCGTACTTAGGATGAGACTGCAAGACATTGTGATGGTAAGCAAGTGTTTTATATGCTAATAAGTTAAATTCTATCGAATATGAACGTTATCATACATAGTACTCGACATGTTTCTCGGTGGCGTGTCCGTGGTGCTGCTTGATGCTCTGTGATGAGGAGGCATGACCGTGGTGGTGCTCGTGACCATGACCGTCTTGTGGCCGCGCGACGACAACAGCGAGGAGGGTGGCGACTAGAGCAACCTGCATTAAATAATGATTTATTTAACTGAAATTCACTTATATTAGTGTATAGATGTTTCCGCACTGAACCTATGCCTAATCATTACAATAAAATTGTATTGTGGTGTTGTTTTGTTTACCCAGTTCTTAACTATGTATGTCTTTTAAACTACTATTATTAGATTCTTTATATCTTAAAGAACATGATTGAGTTTGTAATTGTCTTTCTTTGAAAGCACAGTTGCGATTGATATCGACAAAACCAAGTATGTCCTTTTATATTGAAAAATATACACATGAACAGCTGTTTTGTTTTGATCCAGTTTTACCAGTGTAAGTAAATTAAAACAAAACGAACTTGTTCTTTCACCAAAAAGGTGATTTAAGTTCACAATGATATTATTCCATCCTTGGATGCGAGTGTCATCGCCTTTCTCTGGAAAGTTGCATTGTTGTAAAGAGTCATGATCAGTTAAGCAACCAGGGTCGTCGGATATACTCGTATGTAGTTGAAGTTTATTAAAAAACCGATGGATGTTTTCTAATGAAATTTAATTTGATAAATTAACTGCTTGTTTTCTATTAACTTAATTAAATTTTATTCGAAAACATTCATTGGTTTCTTACTAAACTTGAAATGTATCCGACGACCCTGCTTACTTATCTCCTTTGGTGAGAGTACATACCTGCAAATGCCTGCTGAATCCAAACTTGGACGAAAGTCATTTTGTAAAGAAAGTCTGATGGTCAACAATAAATGTAATAATGTTTGTAGGACTGTACGTCGCCTCCAACCAGCAAGCAGCATCTAGCGATACAACAAACCTTTTTTCAATTAGTGAGGCATATTCAAATTCAAATTCAAATAATTTATTTCAGAAATAATATCCATATAGTGTTAGTAGTAGTATAACTTAGCCTAAATGTTAGTATTAAATTAAATTTACAATAATTAACAACTAGTGTACCATGGAGCTGTTCGTTCCGTGGTACACCAGTCTATTTGGGTAAGTGTGTCTGAACGCTTACCCACCTACGTATGAGGGGAGAGTCCCACCGATCCATGAACACATTCAGGATGCTATTGGAGGAGTAGCGCAAGCGCGCCATCATGGAAGCGCATCGCTTTCGCATGATCGCGGCAAACCCGTCGACACATGCTTCTGCGAACATCCCAGACGCGCTACATCGCCACGGCAACCCCAGAAGCACCCTAAATGCATTATTGTACTGCACGCGCAGGTCGCTGTATGCCCGTTGGGTAAACTTAGTCCACAGGCTGCACGTGTAAAACGACTGGCAGAAGGACTTAAAAAGCGTAACTTTTACTGATTCAGAACAGCGTGCAAACCTGCGGGCCAGCATGTTGCAACGGACAGCCAGCGACCTACGCTCCCTATCTATGTCTACATTGTCTTTTAAGTCATCAGTGACCCAGTGACCCAAATACTTAAACCTCGAAACCCGACCTAAGAGAGACCCAGAGAGTGAGAGTTCAGGCAGCTGTTTGTAGGTTAAAGTACCCGATTTAAAAACCAACCATTCACTCTTATCGGTATTGTATTTGAGCCCATGAGCCACTGCATAACTTTCACAAATTTTAAGAAGCTCTCTCATTGCACTGATAGATGGGCTCAGCAGCACCATATCATCAGCGTAGCTAACGTTATTCACGCAAACACCGTCTACGTGACAACCGATCTTAGTGCTACTGAGCCTACCCATCAGTTTGTTTATGTAAAGGTTAAAAAGACGGGGCGAGCTCAACCCACCCTGTCTCACCCCACAATCCAACCCATACATATCAGAGTATGAGCCTGCCCACTTAACTGTATTCTTTTGACTACTGTACCAATGTCTAAACAGTGATATCACATCAGCCGGGACAGTAGTGTCGTGAGTGAGCTTATGCCAGAGCAGGTCATAATTGACCAGGTCGAAAGCCTTCGATAAATCCAGAAAACATGCCATTACAGGAGTCTTCCTGTCTGTGTAGTATTGGACAGTCTGCTTAAGGCATAAAATTGCACTATCTGTTGATAAGTTCGGTCTAAAACCAAACTGAGCATCATCGAGAACAATATGCTTAGCTAGAATTTTATCAAGCAGACTATCCAACACCTTAGCACAGACAGTGGCAAGCGATATCGGCCTATAGTTGGAGATATCGGAGGCATCACCAGTCTTATTCTTTATTACTGGCACAACGATCGTATTACTAAGTTCTACCGGTAAGTAACTATGACTTAAACATAAGTTAAAAAACAAAGAAAGCACTCGCGGTAAGTGTACCCCAGCGTATTTAAGATGTTCGACGCTGAGGCCGTCGTGACCAGGGGACTTTCCCCTCACCATGTTCTGTATACTTCTCGCGACTTCTTTAGCGGAGAACCTGACAGGAGGAGCCCCGGCCACGGCCGCCCCCACGCCACTATTTGACGGTTCGCTATAGCCGCACAACCGCGAGTTTACATTAAAATGTTTTTGAAAAGCATTTGCTATATCCGTGGGGTCGCTCACGCCCGCGACGCTCACCGGTACCCCCGACCTGTGTTTTAATTTATTCGTTAATTTCCAAAACTTATTAAATTGTTTACTTTCATGACAAGATGCTAACATATCCATTTTAATTTTCTCTTGATTGTTTTGACAATATTATAATTTAGTTTTAAACAGATTACGCGATGTACACATATTTTCATAAATAAATCCAGAAGTAGGTTTGTTGTATAACAGCCACGTTTGATAACACAGGCGGGCCTCACGGTGAGCCTCGCGGACGTGTTTGTTCCACCCTACTACATACTTTCCTTTATGATGCTTTTTAGCAGAGCTAACATGAGTGAGTTCGGCTCCCTTTTTCAAGATACAAATTAATTTATTATACAACCTATCTATCACCACCAGATGCTCAGGTATGTGACACATGTTATCAGCACATTTACAAAATTCAGAAGGAAAGTCAATTTGTTTTAAATTGCTATTACAGTAATCCATATACTCATTTATCTGTTCTAAATTCCTCTCCCCCCATACAACTTTGTTACAAGAAATGTTGGGTTCAATAATTTTAGGCTTAATTAGATTTATGTTACACTCTATTAACAATGGAATGTGGTCCGACACGTAAACACCGTACAAAACAGACGCATTAGTCACCAGATGTTTGGCGGCCTGTGTGACAACACAGTGATCGAGCCAGCGGAGGGAACCGTTGGCGGAGCTAGTAAAAGTATGCGAGTCTTGCGGTAATAGTTCTGTATCAATGCAAGACCAAGTTTGATCAATACACGTTAAAAGTAACTCACGTGAGAATCGTGTCCCTGGGTGCGCGTTAAAGTCTCCCAACACAAAAACAGACGCGACTTCACTGCTCTCAATCACTGAGATAACCTCACTTAAACAACTCGTAAACTCAGCACAATTTTCGGCACAGTCTGTGGGCATGTACACACAAAATATTAGCATAGACCGCTCGCCCTCCGCTATTTTAATACACACGATACGATCACTAGTACAACTTATAACCGATACCGACGCAAATAGCGACTTCCTCCACAACAGCGCCACACCTCCGTACGGTCTACCAACCAGAATACCGGCAGAGGTGTCCACGGCTGATTTCCCAGTGTAGGAAAAGTCCCCATCAATGGTCGCTAGAAAGGGCACGTCGTGGGGCAGCAGCCAGGTCTCCTGTAAAGCTATCACGTCGGCTCGTTCACACAGTCGACGAACGCAATCAGCTGATCGAGTTATACTTTTACAGTTAAATGTGCATAGCTTAATGTTCGACATACAACCCATTATATGTTTGTTATATTTTCAGCACTGTGCAGCTTATTTACTTGTGTTATATAATGATCACATGTCATTGTGGTTGAATCTGTGTTTTTTACGTCGCCACTGATGTTTGTACGGAAATGGATGAACATTAAAAGAAATTATAGATACTATAAATGTTGGGTTTGGCATTCAACCAGGTGTGGTGAAAGGTAAGTACGGATGGTTAGGTTTGGCTTGTGTCGTCTTTAAAGAATATTATTATTTTTCAATCTCTTTATTCTTAGTAGGTATTAACATCACATCATTTAGCTATAATAAAACAACGGAATTATAATTCACTAGATAACATTGAAAACCGTTTTCAGTAATGGTGATGATGCGGCACGATGTGGTGTGTGCTGTACTTCACGTCCGCGTGGAAACTGGGGGGTGAAAATCATAATTATAGCAAGTGAAGAATCGACAGTTTAAGACATACAGTCAATTGAAGCTGTTGCTAAACTCACCCGCTGTGATGATCGCCGTGGTAGTGCACATCCCTGACGGAGCCGTCAGGTTGGTGCAGCGAGTAGTGTCCCTTGACGACGTCACCGTCGCGGTGCTCGTGCTGCGACTTGTGGTCGCCCGTGTGAGAGTCCTCCACCTTGTACTCGAACTCGTACTTAGGATGAGTCTGCAAACGAACATGTTGGTAAGCTAACAAGAATTATAGGGTAAATAAGTTAGAATAGCACTTTCGAAAGTGATCTAATATAGTTACTGACGTAGTAGTCATGATGATCATGTCCGTGGTGTACTATCTGGTGGTGTCCGTCGTGTCGGTGGATGTACTGGGACGAGTGTCCGTGAGCGGAGACCACCGCGACAGCTACAGAGAGCATGCAGAATATCTAAAGGCAAGAAATTGTTTCATCATTACAAAAAGTTGTCATGTCATTGTCATTGTCCATTATGTTTTCAAGAAACGGGTAATATTTTAAAGTATCTTGGTACTAATGACAATATTGAAGAACCTTTTAGTGATCTTCAAGATCACACTTTCAAACTTCAACGATATAGTATTAAAGTGTGGGAGTTAAAATAATTGAATAAAACAAGATAATTAACTATGTACCTTAAAGAACATGTTGTCCTGATGCTATTGTCGACTTGTTA
Source organism: Apamea monoglypha (assembly GCA_911387795.2). Lineage (NCBI taxonomy): Eukaryota > Metazoa > Arthropoda > Insecta > Lepidoptera > Noctuidae > Apamea > Apamea monoglypha. Next base: position 13,620,365 of record OU426918.1, read on the forward strand.
CTGATGTAAAGCTATGTCCAAGAGTGAACTGATACATAACTTCTAAACCTCACGTCTTTTATATGACTTAAAATAATACATTCAAGGTAGTATTGATTTCACTCTAAATTATATTGTTAATAGATGTTGCGTTTTGACAACAACATATTTCGTAAAACCTTAACTGCATAGATAGTTTTGTTTTTGCTCGCATAACAGATACATTTTACCGTGATATAATACCATACTCCTAACGGGGGATTACCAGAAGACAAGTTGAATTTCTGAAGTTTACCACAGAATTCGAGCAGAATTATGTAGTGGTATTATCTTGCTCAAGCCAAAATACAGTCGATGAAGCCAGTGATCCTGAGGTCTTCTAATTTATTTTTTAAAGTTATTCACGTCTGGCGTATGCCTAATGATCTGTGGGACAAAATAACCACCACATGGAGCCTGACACAGCTAGAAGGCGTCGCGGCAGACCCCGTAGAAGGTGGCGGGACGAGCTGGACAAAACAAATGAACAGTGCTCAACTTTAGTCCTGGATCGAAAGTACTGGAAGTCATGGGGAGAGGCCTTTGCCCAGCAGTGCGGTGATGCAGGCTAATAGTAACACTAATATAAGGTTACTGATTTGATTTTAGGGACTGGATTTTTATTCATGCTGACCACAATTTTTGACTAATAAAACAAACCTTTTATCGGATTTCAAGAAGTTACACTGGCTATCTCTAGAAGTCACTTGTAATTAATTTTAGAGGTAAAGTGGTAGTTTAAGTTTATTATTAAAAATGTTGAATGCTTAAGCATTATTTAGAATTGCTGTCTAATGTGCGAATTTAGATCACAATCTTCTCATGTTGAATGCTTAAGCATTATTTAGAATTGCTGTCTAATGTGCGAATTTAGATCATAATCTTCTCATATTAGTTTGTTTCAAGAATTTGTTTTGTACTTTCTTACATGTTGGCAATAATATCATGCTTTTAAAGAAGGGAAAACAGCAACACAGCAACGAACAGATGACGTATAATCTTTCTTTCAGCTTGAACAAGGCTTAAACAGATTTAGAAAAACTAGATCAGAGGTATATCGTATATCGCGGGCTTGCGGGCGGCGAGCAATGGGCGGCTCGCCGCATTATTGCAGCTACATGATTAAGAGCATTAATCAGACGGGAAATAATATACCAAGGTATTTTTTTTAAATTATTTGTTTTATTGTAATAAGAAAACTATATTTACAACAGCTTTAACAAGTCCTCATTAACAATTAATATCACAGAATCAGTGGTGCTGGTGGTGTTCGGGAACAATGTGCTTGGCGTGGCCCTCATATTTTACGTTGGCGTTGAATCTGTCGAAAAGCAATTAATCAGTTAGCTACACGTCACATATACTTACATATTGTTTCTTTTAGTTGTTGATTGATTAGGCCTACTCACCCAGTTTTCTTGTCAGCGTGGTACTCAACGATCCTGACGGTGCCGTCAGGCTGGTGCAGGCTGTACACGCCCTTCACTACGTCGCCGTCGCGCGCCTCGTGTTGAGACTTCTTGTCGCCGGTGTGAGGGTCCTCCACTTTGTACGCGAACTCGTACTTAGGGTGAGACTGTAAAGACACGAGACGGTGAGCAACGGTCTTTTTTAATATGAGTAGAAAGAAATTTACTCGTATGACAGTATCATACATAGTACTCGACGTGTTTCTCGGTGGCGTGTCCGTGGTGCTGCTTGATGCTCTGTGATGAGGAGGCGTGACCGAGGTGATGCTCGTGGTGGTCTTGCGCGGCGACCGTTGCCACTGCGACGGTGAAGAGGAGTATCTGTGTAAATTAAAAAAAATATGAAAACTGCTTTACTTAAAAAAAAAATGAAACGAACGACGGTCATAGTCACGAGCATCACCACTCTCGTGACCAATGGTGTCTTGTGGCCATGCAGCGACAACAGCGAAGAGGGTGGTGACTAGAGCAACATGTATGAATCAATGATTTATTTAACTGATATTCTCTTATATGAAGATCTTTCTGCACTAAATCTATTCCTAATCATTGCAAAAATTTGTATTGTAATGTTGTTTTGTGAATCCAGTTCTTAAAATTATGTATAAAACCAGTATTATTAAATATATTTTTTTTTATACCTTAAAGAACATGATTGAGTTTGTAATTGTGGTTCCTTGGAAAGCACAGTTGCGATTGATATTGACAGAACAAAACTGTCCTTTTTATATAAAAAAATACACACACGATCAATGAATGATCCAGTTTTACGCTACTGTGTAAGTTATTACAAACTGAACTTGTTCTTTCACCAACAACGTGGTTTAAGTTAACGATGCGATTAATTACATCCTTGAATGCGATCAACGGGTTACCTTTCTCTGGCCATTTCAAAAAGGTAGATTAATTTTAAAGAAGTCCCTTAACGGTCTTAAAAGGACAGGTGACCGATAGAAGGCTTGCTGAACCTACAATTGGTACCCAAGTTATACCATTTTGTAAAAAAAATGTAAGACTTTAGGGCGTGTTCTCAAGCGTGGTGAAATACGCAATACTTTTCAAGCTACGTAACGTCTCTAAGACAATATCTGCGAGTATGTATATACATACTCGCAGATATTGTCTCTATAAATAATTATAAATTAACGTAACTTGTGTGAGCGCGTTGTTCTTTTAAACTTCGTAACGCAATTTGATGCGCTTTCTACCAAAACTTGGAGAATCTATTCCGGAAAGTTTATGTGTACAACACCTAAATTATCTATGTATATAATATACTTTTAATATAAAAAAGAAAACTCGATGTTTTGTCAAGTCGTAACAGTCCGAAGCAGGGGCGAGTCGGGTCGCTAGAGAAAATTAAAAAAAAAAAACTTGTGTTGAAGTACCTTTACTATTTTAATAGTGGTTAAATTAAATTAGCCAGCGAAACACTAAGACGTGATGGGTATCGATATTTTAACATGTTAAAACAAAAAAATATTATTTGATGCTATATTTATTTGATATTATATGTTCACTAAATTTAAGAATTAATTTAGAACACCATATTTTGTGTTTTATTGTGTCAAGATATTGATGATACCCATCACGTTTGTGGAGTTTTGCAAGCTAATTTAATTAAAATTAAGTTATATTATAAAAAATAACAGTATTTTAGTTAACTAGTTAACATTACAAGTTTTCAGTAATGGTGATGATGAGGAACGATGTGGTGTGTGCTGTACTTCACGTCCGCGTGGAAGCTGGGGAGAAAAAAAACCAAATTATAACAACTGAAGAATCTACAATTTAAGACTGCATACATACAGCTGTCGGTGTTGCTACACTCACCCGCTGTGATGGTCGCCGTGGTAGTGCACATCCCTGACGGAGCCGTCAGGTTGGTGCAGCGAGTAGTGTCCCTTGACGACGTCACCGTCGCGGTGCTCGTGCTGCGACTTATGGTCGCCCGTGTGAGAGTCCTCCACTTTGTACTCGAACTCGTACTTAGGGTGAGTCTACAAACGAACACGAAGGTAAGCTTACAATATGTATCGGGTAAGTAGGTAAGAATTTATCTTTCGAGAGTAATCTAATATAGTTACTGACGTAGTAGTCATGATGTCCATGTCCGTGGTGTACCATCTCGTGGTGTCCGTCGTGTCGGTGGATGTACTGGGATGAGTGTCCGTGAGCAGAAACCATCGCAGCAGCTACAGATAGAATGCAGAGTACCTGAAGTATTATAAGATTATTACGAAAAGTTTTTAGTAACGTAATATTTTCAAGAAACAGATAATACTTTAAAGGTATCTTATCGAAGAACTTCTAAGCAAGTTAGAATTTTTGATCATTTTTGACCCCGCCACCGTTTGGTGGCGGGGTCAAAAATGATCAAAAATCAACAAATGAGCAAACGCTCATTTGTTAATTTTTGATCAGAGGTAAGTGGATTCCTGAATGTGCTGCGACAAAGAAGTGTGATCTTCAACTTCAAGATTACACACTTTTTTTACTTCAAAACTTTGATATGAAAGTGTAGAAGTTAAAATAATTGAATAAAATAATTAACTATGTACCTTAAAGAACATGTTGTCCTGATGCTATTGTCGACTTGTTACTGATGTAAAGCTATGTCCAAGAGTGAACTGATAAATTACTTCTAAACCTCACGTCTTTTATATGACTTAAAATAATACATTCAAGGTAGTATTGATTTCACTATAAATGATATCAGCTGTTATTGTTAATAGGTGTTGCGTTTTGACAATAACATATTTCGAAAACATTAATTGCTTAGGTAATTTTGGTTTTTGCTCGCATAACAGATAAATTTTATTGCGATTTCATATCATACTCCTCGTAGGGACTGGCCTTCACTCGCAAAAGACAGAATTGTGTGGAAAAGGGAGAGGGAGGCCTTTGCCTTGGAGTGGGTCAATACAGGCTAGTTAGATTAGACCATACTCCTAACGGGGGTTTACCAGAAGACAAGTTCTGAGGTTTACTTTAGAATTCGAGTAGAATTATGTAGTAATATTATCTTGCTTGTGATATCATACCATAGTTATTCATTGAAACGTGTTATTTAGGTTTTTTATAAGGTAAAGAGAAGTCATGGTCCTAATGGGGGATTAAAAAAAAATTACCTGAAAACTGGATGACATGGCAAAGCATTTACATTTTTATGACATGAAATAGTTTCACGCGGCATTCCACAGCTTCCCGCGGTGTACTCAAAAGTCCTCTTGTCGACGATATTAACGTTTGAGGGCTAAATACCGCAATACAAAGCACAAGTAATTGCATTTTGTTTTTTTTTAGTTGTACGTAAGTTTTGTCTCAAAGAAGAATTTGTTTTGTTTGTTTTATTTCTTTTAATTTTAGGTACCTTACAGAGTTTTTAATTTGCGGTAGCTTTTGAATGGCAACGAAGCGCTAATTGTACATTGTTTACCTAGATATTAGACTATAAGCTTTCTGATAAATAAAATACAAAAATCATGACTAGAAAATATTCAAAATCATTTCCACTAACGAAAATCGATTTCCATGCCATGCCGCGCCGTGCTACCTGGTGAGCCTATATTATCTTGCTCAAGTCACGGAGCCAGAAGACGATCTACAGATTTACAAATAATATGTTTTTTAAACTTAAGCCAAATCAAAACAGTAGGAGGACAGTAGTAGGAGGTCTGGAGGCACTGGTCCGATTTCGAAAATTCTATCACAGTATAGTTGACTAAATCGTGCGCAAAGTCGTGGGCAGAAGCAAGTACCTATACGATAAATGGCTAGTGCATTTATCATTTATTCATGTTAATTTCATTTGGCTATTCTGGTGTTTTCTGGATTAACTGACAGATGAACTGTTGATATTTTATGATTCATAAACTTTGAAAAACCATTGGTACATTTTTATGTTTGGCCCATGTATTTTTAGCTAAGTGTAGTAATTACGAGTATTATTCAATTTTTAACAGGTAATGAACTGTAAGTATGTATAATAAAATAGTAATAAAGTCAAAATGGTGATTTAAATCTTTTTGAAAAAAAGTAATTGCAACGTAGTGTGGGAACGAGTATGATGTTGAAAATATACTTTTTGTTTTTTTGTCCATTCGTCTCTTTGTCTGGATGTATATTCCGGATTGGAGCAAAAACTGCTGAACAGAATCTGATCAACTTTGGCACACAGATAGTTAATAACCTGGATTAACACAACGGTACTTTAAGCCCAGTGGTACGTTCCGGTGGGATATTTTCGGATAACAACAACATGGTGGGCCAAGCCGCGAGCTAAACTGGCAATGAACGTGAGTTCTCACATCACGTTTGCGTTTCTATTATTCGTCGTTTTTGTTATTAGAATGAAAAACAAAGACTATTTTTGGTTTTACTTTTATTTTAGCGTCATAATAATTAAAATAACAATATTTCAACAACTCATTATTAACAAATTAATTAGTAATAGGTATCACAGAATCAGTGGTGGTGGTGGTGTTCAGGAACAATGTGCTTGGCGTGACCCTCATATTTCACGTTGGCGTTGAATCTGTTAACAAACGAAGAGTTCATAAGTATGTTGTACTCAAACATGTAATGTTTTTTTATTCCGACAGTGAATTCAACTCACCCAGTTTTCTTGTCAGCGTGGTACTCGACGATCCTGACGGTGCCGTCAGGCTGGTGCAGGCTGTACACGCCTTTTACGACATGGCCGTCGCGGGATTCGTGCTGAGACTTCTTGTCGCCGGTGTGAGGGTCCTCCACTTTGTACGCGAACTCGTACTTAGGATGAGACTATAGGACATGTAATTGTTAGCAACATCTTATCTATTAATGAGTAGCAACAGTCTATTTGGTTAAAATGTTAACATACATAGTACTCGACGTGTTTCTCGGTGGCATGTCCGTGGTGTTGCTTGATGCTCTGTGATGAGGAGGCGTGACCGTGGTGTTGCTCGTGGTGGTCTTGTGCGGCGACCGATGCCACTGCGACGGTGATGAGGAGGATCTGTGTTTATTAAAAACAATATTAAAAGTGAGATAACTTGAAAAAAATATGTGTAACGAACTTTTTGAAAGAAAAACTTACTTTAGTAAACATTTTGTGTGTTTAATATTTTGTTGTTTACTGAGTAAATACTAAAGGGAAACTGATAATCTGTAAATGCATGACCCATGCTTTTATACACTTACACTTTAAGCACCAAAAAGTGTCGACTTAATGCTATTGACAAGTTTTTTCATTAAAAATAACCAGTTTTTGTACCAGATTTATTGTGATATAGTTACCTTGGTTAATTATGGCATGTGCTTTTACATTTCTTCACGTTGAAAATGGGACGATGTTTGATAGGTATCACTTTCTACAGCAAAAATGTTGGTTAATGCGTTCTTGACACCCGTAGTTCATACAAACGAATACGTGTTTTGCGAATTTGATCTTCATTAGTTACTAGAATTGTCGCGCTGACAGGTGTCAGGAACGCATTCTCTCGACGGCCGGACTGTAATTAAAATGAGGATTTTTACACTTTAATATCATGTTACTCATGATATATAGACAGCTTAGAAATCCTATAGAGATAGCGTAACGAAAGTTATCATATATATTTTATGTTTTTCCTATAATAAAAGGTGGGAACAGTACTAGTAAAGTAGACGTATATGGATCACCGGGATGGTTATTACCATCACGATGCTTAAGATCAAACCCGAGATAAATAACCGGACCAGAAGGTCCACTCGCAGCTGACACTAGCAATATTCTATGGAAAGTAGGTAATGTGATGTTTGTTTGTTTGATTATGCTGCGGGTTGTCTGTCTGTACAATGGTACAGACAGACAACCCGCAGCATAATCAGCCTATAATGTGCCCGCTGCTGGGACACAGGCCTTTTCTCTGTGAGAAGGTGTGTGCTTAATTCATCATGCAGGCCCAGTGGCGATTGGTGAATGTCACATGTCTTTGAATTTTACAGACACCACCTACTAAGTTAGTATGCTGAATTTGTAGCACCCGTAGCATGACCAACGTTGAAAAGGAAGAAACGAAATAGGACAGATTGTTGAAAGAGTTCTACGACGCGATGACAGAAATGAAGAAAATAAATGTCACTTTGTATAGAAGAGATATTATGTCTATTCCTCGTAAAATAGAGATAGAAGTGGACATATTACGCGTGCAGACATTGACATTATAACAGTGTCAGTGTATACATTAGAGTCGAACTTCGGAACTTTGTCTGTACCACTCGAATGCTGTGGCCTGTCTTTCTTGATTGTTATCATGAATAAGTAACTACTATCAATCTGATGTATTGATAGAACTAATTACTTTAACATTGAACTTGTCGTTTTTGTCATCAAATCTGAACTGCCGATCGATTCTGTAAAAATCTCACCGTGAAAGGTTAGGTGAAGTGAGCTTAGAGTGAGCTGTCAATAGTGTCAATCCCTAGCATTAGTTAGAATGACAGCTCACTCCACGCTCACTTCACCTAAGTTTTCACGGTGAGATGGTTACAGAATCGCACTGCTGATAATTGGTCAATAATAGAGAAGTGTGTTATCTCTTTCATTTTGGTTTGTAGCACTAGTTTACAAGCTTTTATTGACTATACACTAAACAGTAGTAGTATAAACTGATAAAATAGTATTATTTTTCACATTCTCGTTAAGAACTGTGTGACCTATGGATTGGCAGCTGCTAATTTGATAGAAGATGATGTAAGCTGTTTTTTAGAAATGTGTACGTGAGTGTTTTATTTATATTTACAGCTTGAAGTATTTTCTTATATGTAATTTGTTGTTGTTATGTAGTTGTTTGTTGTGATTGTTGTTTGTTTGTACTACCTATTAGTAAGTGACTTCTTGGGCAATGACATTTTTAGTTTTATATTACTGTCGTATATAAATAGACACAATCAATCAACAAGCATTTTCCTTATTTAAGATAAGCAACATAAACCCTTTGGACAGTGAAAGAGAGAGTTAAATTTTGAAATTTCAGTAAAGTTTATTAGAGTCGGTAAAAACACAAACATAACAAAAACAGTCAACAATATAATAATTAATCAGATCAATAGTGGTGATGTGGCACTAATAGCCGAAATACTGACTCTGCCTTGTTCGGCTACAGATGACTACACCACTTAATCTGACCTAAATTAGCCTGTTAAAATATTTTGTAATCTATGTCTAAGTTTCTTTAAATAAACATTATTATGTTTATATTATTATTATTTTCACGTCTTTGACATTTCTCGGGACCCTGGGGTCCCGGACCTTTGGAAGACGTACGAGGGGCCGAAGCCAACTGACAGAGGCCCGTTAGACGTTTTTAATGAAATACGGTACCAACCGACGATTATCCCTGCTTGCACTAGCAGGGATAATCGCACCGTGTACCCAAGGACAATCCCGGGTTGGTGTAGTACTATTGCAGGACATGGAGACAAGGATATTGGATTATCGGTTTGGGTGGCTAAAGTGGACTGGTAACCGAGAACTATGGAATAATTATGGCCCCTGCCTGATCAATGTTTTATATACACACGGATAAATATATACATTTTGTTCTAAAATACGAATAAAAATGACTGTCAGGAATTCCTATTAGGTACGATTTCACTCAAAACATATTTTGGCGGGTATTATTTTACCAAAATGGGTCGTAAATATAATTATATAGGTATAAATTTAATTATAACCTTTTTTTTTTCGGGATGGGAAATCATCAAATGACCCCTCCCGCTCTGGGTGGAGCGGAAGGGAGGGCTTACTGACTAAAACCCACCCATGTTCCTTCCTTTGCCCTTTATGTTCCGGGGTAGCGGTAACCCTTACGGACGATCCCGCTGTAATTATAACCTTTAAGACTTCTTTTTTATTTGATAGTGTTTGACAATGGACTCAGTAGTAATGTTAAAGAAAATCCAGGAAGTAATGAAACTACAATCATTTGTTTATAGAGCTGTTTTCTTGACTAATTTGGTTGTCAAAGTAAAATAAAAAATAACTTTCATTGCTAAAGATTCAAGTCATGAGACAAAAGGTGGTGAAAAAAATGCAAAATATAGTTTAAACAATTTTATTTCAAACATATTTACAACAACGCAAACATTCAACAATCTTATGATATAACTTTAATTATCAATAGGTTCGTAATCAGATCAGTGATGACGATGATGTTCAGGAACAATGTGCTTGGCGTGACCTTCCCTCTTAACGTTGGCATTGAATCTGAAATAGAAGAAAACACAGTTTTAAAAATACGTAATTTCAAATTGCTATCTATAGAAAAAAAAAATAACAGTTTCGATATTAGGAAGGATGAAAAATGAATGATGCGCAATTGTTCTGATTGCATAACAAACAAACCATCAACAAAACAAATCAAAAAGATAATAAGAACATCAACCAAGTGTAGATATCACGACTAAGGGGTGCTACACAGGGCACGCCGCGATAGCGGCGATAAGACCCCTCTTTGAGGAGTGGCTAGAGAGGCGCCACGGCGCCCTCACCTACCGCCTGACGCAGGTCCTCACCGGACACGGAAGTTTCGGGAGGTTCCTGCACATCATCAGGCGGGAGGAAACGCCCGGGTGTCACCATTGCCAGGATCGCCCAGAGGACACGGTGGAGCACACGGTGGAGGTCTGCCCCGCTTGGGCGGAGCACCGCCGTGTCCTCGTAGAGGCGATCGGCAGCGGCGGCGGCCTCTCGCGCCCGGCCCTGGTGCAAGCCATGGTCCGGAGCGAGAGGGAATGGGAGGCAGTCGCCTCCTTCTGCGAAGCAGTCATGCTAGCGAAGGAGGTGGCGGGACGGATGAGGGAGAGAGCCTCCCGTCCAAGCCGCCGCGGGAGACGTCCCGGGCGTCGGGAGTCGAGAGACGACTACCGGCCACCGTAGGCGCGGGCCTGCGGGCGGAGAGCAATGGGTAGCTCACCGCCCGATCAGGACCAGGCCCGTGCCGGACGGCGCGTAAGTGTTCCACGCGCGCCTCAAAGAGATGTCAGCATCAGCAACGAGGGGCCCCTCAGGGTCGAAGCCTGCCGGGGCAGCGGGATTGTCCGAAAGGGTTACCGCTACCCCGGAACATAAAGGGCGAAGGAAGGAACATGGGTGGGTTTTAGTCAGTAAGAGTCTGACACTCCCTTCCGCTCCACCCAGAGCGGGAGGGGTCATTTGATGATTTCCCATCCCAAAAAAAAAAAAAAAAGGGGTGCTACACACTTATGTATATAAAATCGGATTGATTTGGCACGATTTGGCACATGCTGATCTAAACAAGTGTAGGCATACACTTGTAAACTTCAGTATTGAAAGAATTACACTATACATGAGTACCTAAGTGACATTTTCAAAGGAAACCTAGGTAAGGTAAAATGGGTGAAGGGAGGTAAAAGGTGTTGTGGACATACCCGCTCTTCTTGTCAGCGTGGTACTCCACAATCCTAACGGTTCCATCAGCCTCGTGCAGGCTGTACACGCCTTTCACGACGTCGCCGTCACGGGATTCATGCTGAGACTTCTTGTCACCGGTGTGAGGGTCCTCCACTTTGTACTCGAACTCGTATTTAGGATGCGACTGCAATAGACGGAACATTTAGATATCGAAGTCTTTCGAGTATAATATAAATATCCAATATAAAAATATTCTGAAATTTTCATACATAGTACTCGACGTGTTTCTCGGTGGCTTTACCATGGTGTTGCTTGATGCTTTGTGATGAGAAGGCGTGTTTATGCTCATGTTCACCTTGTGGTTCAGCAATCACCATAGCAGTGACTGCAACAACTAGGAAAATCTGAAAGATAAAACAAATATTTAGATATTTTTGCTGTGCAATCCCAAATTATCTACTTGTATTTCGTATTAGGATTTAGTTGTATTATTATTATTTATTTCAATTTACCTTGGTGTACATGATTATAAACTGTTTACTCTTGAAGTTACAAAAGGCAACTGATAATTTTTGAGGGCAAAATATGTCTTTTTATATATCCAGTCTGCATGATTTGAATGAATTTTTCGTAATTGTAAAATTAACCAGTTTTACTCGCTCATATGGTTTGTGACATACTTATGTGTGTTCCTTCCCGCTTTGAGCAACTTTGCCTGACATACTAGGTATATATTAATAAGAATGTATTGTTTTTTTTTATGTGTAAAACTACTAAACCTAGGCACATCGTCTAATGAAGTCATTTTTTATCAACTAAGGATAAAAATAGATACCATAAAGCGGCTTCTTTTTGTGTATCACCCTTGGGTGTTAATCTCAGTGAACGTTTGTTTTCAAATCCTGATGTATAAAGTTAGATTTTAATTAAAAGTATTTAGTGGTTTGGAATTAATGAAACGAAAAAATATTAAAAAAACTTTTTTATTAAAATCAAACAAGAAACATAAAAAACTAAATAAAAAACAACGTAGACTATGTAGATACTACAGAGAAGTAAGTAATTAATGATGATGCTTGTCCGGTACTAAGTGATGGACGCTGTGCTTCACATCTGCGTGGAAACTGAAAAGAAATGAACACACTGTAAGTGCTGACGTAAATATATACAAACGATGTAGGTACTGCAAGTAAATTGTAGAATGAAGGTTGTGATAACAGGGCTTTAGTCAGTAAACATCGTAAGGCTATATAAAAAGTAGGAAACGGAGGATTTGCTACCTTCTATGCTGGCGAAACAGAGTCTTCAGATCTATCTATGTATTCATGTACACACAAAATACTTAAAAAAAAAGAGATGCTATATTGTTGTATAGTAGTGGTTATATAATATATAGCAGTGGTTGTAAATGGGAGTTGAAATACTGATGATGATGATTATGAAGAAGAAAAAGAAAAGCAAATTGATTGAGTAGTCTCACCTCAGAGTGTTTCTTAAGTATGGTGGTAGTATATGTACCACCACCATATTATGATACTTAACAAACACTCTAAAAAGAAAGAGCCTGTCTGGAGTAGTATGCTACTTCAGGTAGGCTTTTTCACCAATGTACTTGCTAGACCATATCAATACCTACCAACCAATTACTGCCACTGATTTCAAAGCAAGACAATAATAGTGATAATAGATTTTCACCCAGTTTTCTTATCGGCATGGTAGTGAATATGCCTGGTGGAGCCATCAGGTTCATGCAGAGAGTACTCTCCCTTGACACTGTCACCGTCGCGGTGCTCGTGGTGGGATTTGTGGTCACCAGTGTGGTGGCTCTTTACTTCATACTCGAACTTGTACTTAGGATGTGTCTGGAAGTTTTAAGTGTAATATAATTAGTTTTATAAATTATATTGGATGGAAAACAATCAGATGGTTTAACTGATGGTAAGTGGTCATCCCTGCCTGCGAACATCAGTCATATCTTCCATACATAGATGAAGTGAGCTGTCAATAGTGTCAATCCCTTGCATCAGGTGGAATGACAGGTCACTTCAAGCTCAATTCACCCACGCTTACACGGAGAGATTTTTACAGAATAGGTCGATAGTGGTTCGTTATCAAAGCTGCAATGTCTCATGAGGCACGTATGGAACATTTCAGCATTGTGTTATAAATAAACCTGCACCCAAACTAAAGCTGTAATGTCTTGTGAGGCCAACTCCTTCAAACCGGAACGCTGCAAGTGCTTCCCTGGACGAGTTCTTTTACAAAGAACGTTTCTACTACTACATTATTAGTATTAGGATGTAACTAACATAGTAGTCCACGTGGTGATGATGGTGGTGTTCGTCTTTTATTTCCACTTTCACGGGATGATCGTCGTGTTTGGATATGTGTATTGAAGAGTGACCATCATCGCCTGTCACTGCCACTACTGCCATCATTGCTATCGCTGCTAATATGCACACCTGAAGCAGAAATAAAAATTATTGAGATATTTTTTTTATTGTTGAATGGTCCTGTTTTTGACCTCGATCACGTCTGATGAAAAGCAATGGATGAGGTCTATGATAGAACGAGCGTGCCCAGAAGATGCCTGTTCACACTTGCTGGCAGACGGGTTCAATGCGGAAGGGAACATAGACGCTGGCAGAGAGTTCCACACTTTGGCTGTGCTCATAATAAATGCGGAGAAGAAGCGCTCAGTACGACTGGTCGGGATATCAACCAAGTGTGGTAGATTTGGTTAAATTGCACAGTCGCTATGACCACTATGGTTGAATTTAAAAATTTAATTTACCTTTGAAATCATTTTTATGTTTAGTATTTTAGTTCTTGTGTTAATCTCACTAAACTCGGTAGCGTACTGATAAATACTCACAAAATCCCAACTTTTATATTCAAAACAAAGCTATTATTGTTGCAAAAAAAATACTCTAAATTTTTGTATGACGACAGAATGTGCAACGTTTGAATATTGTGCGAAGTTTTTCAATATTTCGTAAAAGCACATTCACACGCATGCATACTGCTTATGCATAAGAACATTACGAATTTGCGATCGTTACAGGGAAACACGAGTATTAAATTAATTTAAAATTAACGTAGTACTATGTAAATGACGTAACAACGATACATAAGTTCATAATGAATCGTATCTTGAAAATCGTAATACGAACCTACTCAGATATTGTTTTTGATAAAATAAAAAAATGTAGAACAAATACCTAAAATCAACGTAAGTAAGTACCTATATAATTTGTTATGTCATGTCATGTCATGACGGCATCTCTTTTCTATTTGTTTTGAATAGGAATATCCACCAACGATATAGTTGTTGTAATCTTTTACGATATGTCAAGAATATAAATTATGAAAAACAAGCTTGAATAGATTTATATATTTTGTACAATAATTTACCAATTGAAATAATCACCTTTCAGGATTAAATTTTTATTACGGCGCTACTGTGGCTACGGCGGCGGCGGCGTGACGTAGCCATCACCGATGCGTAGCCTATCCCGCAATGTTTGAAGACTTATAATAAGGTCTTCAACCAGTGCGACCTGCCCGTTATGACATACTCGTACGGTGCCGAAACGTGGACACTGATACGAGTAGTCTGGCTGGTTCATAAATTCAAAGTGTGCTATGGAGCCGGCTATGCTCGGAGTTTCTTTGAAGTATAAAATCAGAAATGAAATTATCCGGAACAGAACCGGAGTTACCGGTTATCAGTCGTTCCTTTTGATCGATAGTTAGGTTATGGCCTGACCCTGCAAATATAGACAGAAAAATAAATTGTTAGGCAAATAGACAGCCTACATTCAATACTCAATACTCAATATCTTTATTGCTTTACCATAATATGTACTTAGGTGGTATACATATAATTTAGATCATTATGGACCCTGTAGGGCACAGCAAAAGGATAGAAGTCAGTATTATAGTGATTTTAAGTTGGTAGTCAATACAATTAATTTACCTGACTTTACATTAGGCATTCAATTTTATGAGTTCCGCAGTTGCACTTTATTCAACTAAATAAATACTTGTTCAATTTCACGCCAATAGAAATATTCTCACAATGTTCTAACTAAATAATACATAGTGCCTATCGAGATGTAGGTATTACACGTCGGTAGTCCGGCTAGTAACCGCCATGGTATAAAGTGCTCTGTGGCCATGGTTTTCTAATAAACAAGATTTTTATGTTTTCTTGCGGTATTCAGATAAAAAATCTCATAAATCTCGACACTACTCTTTTCCTAAAAAAACTAGATTAGTCTATGGTGTTTTAAATTGGATTAAAAACTCAACATTTGTGTGAGTTCCAAAATCTGTTTGATTTTATGATAATCGGGCAATTTTAAACAAGTTGTCGATAGTTTCAGATACCCAGTAAAATTAATGATAAAGTTAATAGAATATATGAAACTTTTACATATCAAGAAAATATAATATATATGAAACTTTTACATATCAAGAAAATAAAACACGAGTATGAGGTCATAAACCTCGCCTGCCGCTCGGTTTATAATAATAACAACTAGTGTTTTCATTACAGTAGTTCCGTGTGTGTGTTATAAACTTAGAGAATTAAAAAAAAATAACTGTTTAACTTTATTAGAGTTGCACATGGATGTCATTAAGTTATTTTATCTACTGTCACCGAAAAAATATTTTTATGAAATCAAAAATAGTAATTTTTTCATTACATAATAAAAACTGTTCGATGAGAGTACCTATGTAAAATAACTTTTTATTTTCATTAGGGCTGTTTTTTCAATCATCTGATAACTTAATTCGAGGAATAATTTTGAAATTTTGACAGTTCTTCCATACAAAAACTGTCAAACGTCAATTTTGTTTCTCGAATAAAATTTATCTGGCCATGGAAAAATTCGCCCTTAGTATGTGGATAAACTACTACTTTTGATTTTAAAATTAGAATTTAATGATATGAGACTGAGAAGATAAACCATTTTTTGGTTATAGAAGGTTCATTATGGTTGCAATGTATGAAGTTTTCGAAGCTAATGCCTTTTAATGGGTCAGTGCTTTAGCTGCGGGGAAAAATAATTCAAGCATTTATTTCATCATTCTCCAGCCCTTATCCCAATTTATTTGGGGTCGGCGCAATATGTTCTTTTCTTCCATACTTCTCTATTATTCGCTATCTCGGTAGTCACCCCCTTTCTAACCATATTTTTAATTAAAGCAATTACTTATTTTTGAAAAATTTATTTGCAACACTTTGCCATGACTGGTTCCTTACATACTACGTTAACAAAGCTTCAGTAATAAACTCCTCAATGGTGATAATGATGAGGCACAATATGGTCTACGTGCACTTTGTAGCCGCTCTTGGAGTTGTGACCATCGCGGTGCTCATGCTGCTCCTTGTGGTCACCGGTGTGCTTGTCGTCCACCTTGTACTCGAACTCGTACTTGGGATGAGTCTGGAAGAAAATCGATTTTAAGACTCTAATATTTCTTGAAAAATTAAGAGGTTTTTTTTATCGTTTATTCAAAGAAATAACACAAATCAGCTGCCAAACTGCAGTTCAGTTCGTCGGTAGATATTCTAATGGAGATGTAAGTGGTGGGTTTGACAGATTTGCTATGTTAAGCTGCATGCTACGTTCAGTCCGTTGACTAGATATCGAGATCACGCATATAAACTTAAATTTTTGGTAGTATAGACTCGCTAGATTTTGTTCGAATACCATTTCTAACTTCAGTGCCTCACTATCTACTATTTTTTTCTGTTAATCCCGGAACTGTTAATCTGTTTGAACTTACTTATTTACCTAAATTTATAAGTGAAACTTACATAGTAGTCAACGTGGTGATGTCCGTGATGGTCTTTGTATTCCACCTTTTGGTGGTGACCATCATGTCTGTGGATATGCTGCGATGAGTAGCCGTGTTCCGCTGTCACTGCTGCCACCACCACCAAGACTAAGATGCACATGACCTGAAACGAGAAAATTTGATTACACTACAATAATAAAGGGGCAAAATCAGTCAGTAGGCAAGTAATCAGCAGGTAGACCAACTTGGATGATAGTTGCGAGATTCAGTTGCACTTGTATTGGGATAAAGAAGAAAGCAGGATAATAAGAATTTAATCATTAGGAAGCCGCCAAAGACCATAGATACCAATAGAAAAAAAAACAAAAATTAAAAGATGTTCTTTTGAGGTAGGTATGTAAACAACTGTAAAGAATATCATATGCTGGACGAGAGTTGCAGACAATCGAGTTGAATGGCGTGCAATAGGAGAGGCCTATGTTCCGCAGTGGACTGCTATAGGCTGATTATGATGTAAACAATGCTTTTTAAAATAAACTGTTTTTACCTTGAACGACATTTTACGTAGTTGGTTGTGGACGAAGTTGTTGTACTAATGGTAATAAGCTCAAAGATGAACTGATACATAGTGAGAAAAAACAGTTGCTTTTATATTGAAAACAGAACAATCAAGGTAATAGTGATTTCACTTTGAATGGTCGGTACTAAAAATTAATTACGATATTATAATATGGACTGTTTCGTAAAAGTGTACTTTTACGTTACACCTACACTAATTGTTCAAGTGACAACGGAAATGCATAACAATATAATATGTGCACTGTACAACTGCAATTGCAATTGAGTCATTTTTTATACATAATAATTTTGTAGGGCAATACAAATTGTTTGCTATGTACAGACGCCAGCACATCAGGCTGTCAAATTTCTTTATTAGATTTTCAACTTTATCGCTAAAGCATTAAGTTCAATGTTGATTGGGAAAATTTGACATTTTCGGGTAGCTTCAGTTTCGGGTGCTGGCGTCTGTACCATAAATAATATAAAACCTTGTTAATGCTAATCACAAGTGGAGATGGTGTGGCTCCAATCTGTGAGTTTAGCGAAGAAGATCAGACTATCGAGACATCCAAATATGTATCTTAATATAGAGCTCTGGCCCCCCAAAGGATCTTTCAGCCCTGACGCCTGCACCCATTTTATGACCACTATAGAACCAGAAGACCCGAAAGACGAAATGAGCCAAAAGGGTATGTCTTTTCTTCGTAGCATAGGTATAGAAGTGGTCACGCTACGCGTGCTGACATCGTCAGCTGATTTAGATCTAATATACAGACGCCAGCAGGTCAAGCTACCCGAAACTGTCAAATTTTCCCAATCAACCTTGAACCTTAATACTTTATGGATGAAGTTGAAAATCTATTAAAGAAATTTGACAGATTGTAGTAGGTTGATGTGCTGGCGTCTGTACATAGTTACTTAGCCACATACCTAATATCCCTGTTACCCTACCAACTAACCCAAGGATATATCTATTGTTTGACTTTGGTTCTCGCGAATAGTGTTGCGCCGTCAATCAGAATTTATAGCCACTGGCTTACTAGCAATTGCCATTGATTTAGCTTTTTCGTGTAAGTAGCATAATTAGCCTATAATTTTCCCACTGCTGGGACACTCCTCCTTGGGACAGACCTCCTTTCGGTGAGAGGGAGTGTGTCGTAATCCACCTCGCGGGCCCAGTGCGAGTTGGTAGTGTCACATGTCTTCGAATTTTTGGTTCTAAGACATGCCGGTTTTCTCACGATGTTTTTCTTCACAGTTTTGAGAGCAGTGGTGATGAAATTATTCACACAAAGTAAAGCGCCTACCTGGGTTCGAACCCACGACCTACGACTCGTAAGTGGGGGCCGTTACCATTGGGCCACCACTGCTCCATTTTCGTGTACAGACGCCAGCACATCAAGCTACTACAATCTGTCAAAACTCTTTAATAGATTTTCAACTTTATTGTTGAAGCATTAAGGTTCAAGCTTGATTGGGAAAATTTGACAGCTTTGGGTAGCTTGACCTGCCTGGCGTCCGTACCTACAAAAAAAAAACATTTTCTATCTATCTAGTATTTATCATTTGCAACCAACCACGGACGATGGATCGTGATCTTGCTCCCATGCACTTCACATAGTAGATCGGCCTAAACGCCTGAACGGTGCATTACACCTTTATCACCTACATAGAAGGGTAGACAATTTAATGGTAAGTCCGAACCTATACAGGTAAAAAACATTAAAAAAAAAAATGCTAGTTACGGCTTAGTTACGGCTTTTCACCGTATACTCGTAAAATCTATATACTCAATTATTATTTTATTATATTAGTTCAATTTCATCATAAGGAAAGTGCATTATGTTTTACAAGCTCTTTTGACACTTGCATACCAAAGGCCAATCGCCAATGTCAATATCGAACACAATTTTAATAGTTACATAATTATAATTATTGTATTTACTTACAATAATATCGTTCGTCTCAAAGTGATAAGCATTTCTTCACCATTATTACTTCATGAAAAACCGTTGTTATACTCCGAAAGTGCTGCAAGCGTAGAAACTTAAGACAAGCACTGTTCATATTTGACGGCACGGTTGGCGCAGTGGTTAAGCGATTGACTGCTGCACTGCGTGTCGCGGGTTCGATTCCCGCACGGAACAAATATTTGTATGACCTATAAGTAGTTGTTCCGGGTCTGGCTGTTTGTGTATGTGAGTTTAAATGTTTGTAAACGCACCCACGATACAGGAGAAATTCCTAGTGTGGTGCAACGCATATAAAAAAAAAAAAAATAGCTTGTACTAACTTATCATTGTCATTAATATTATTTTAATCTATATCTATCTATACTATACTAATAATAGAGCTGAAGAGTTTGTTTAAACGCGCTAATCTCAGGAACTGCCAGCCGGATTTGAAAAAATCATTTTGTATTTGATAGCCCAATTCTTGAGGAAGGCTATTGGCTTAGGATTTAACATCCCGCTAGGACCCTCAGAAGTCGAGCAAGAAGAAGCAACGCTGCTCGAAAATGAAGTAATAGCGCGGACGGGCGATGCGATACGATGGGGTGGGTCAGGGGATCAATAAATTTCACCCGGACGAAGTCACGAGCAGAAGTTAGTACAATATATAACGCGACTAACTATTTACATTACTACTACTAGATTAAATGACTAGTTAACTAACTTAATATACCAAAAAATACAAAAAACAAACGGATACTTATGCGTCGAAGTAGTCGTCCGCATGGCTGTCATCCGGAAACGTGCCTCGAAGACTGGCAATGTCACGTTGAATGGCAACGCTAATTCTTTGGCCAACGAACGAGAAAGCCATCTTATTTTAATAGTTATGGGAGACTGAAAGCCTATATTTTTACTTTTAGTCATCTGAGGTTTTTTCGTTATAACAATGCATTTTAAGATAGGTCTCTTATAAAGCAAACGAATGCATTTCGCATAAGTAATCGCCAAGATGGTTATAAATAGAATAAATGATAGAATAGTTTATGATTTTATGTAAATTATCACTATGGATAGGTATTATTGCAAAGGGATTTAAGATAGGTACTAAAATAATATATTTAAATGTTTTTGTTAGGTATTTGCTATGGAAAAAAAAAGGATTTTGCATGAAAATACTGAACATCTATTAAAAAAATAGTATTTATTTTTACACATTTAAATAATCACTGTTATAATAAGCAACAATAAGATAATATACAAAGATGGTAATCTAGTCAATTAATTTTAAAATAAATTATTTTCTAGGAATTAATAATGATGGTGATGATCAGGAACAATGTGGTCTACGTGCACCGAGTAGTCGGTCTTGGTGTGGTCACCGTCGCGATGCTCATGGTGGTACTTGTGGTCACCGGTGTGATGGTCATCAACTTTGTACTCGAACTCGTACTTGGGGTGTGCCTGGAAGAAAACATTACTTGAGTATTTTTTTGAGTGGAAGATATCGCGATTTCGCGGCTAGACTTGGAATGGGTGACCATTTTTACATAGGCATGATTACCCCTTTGTGCTTTGGAGAGCAGCTAGTTCCAAAAGTATTAACCATCCAGTTACTCCAGTAACTCGGTTGAGCTAGTTTAAAAACAGTCGTACTCAAAATATTGATACTCGGCCATATGTTTTTGGTCTAGAAGCCAACCTTTTGCGATTTGTTTGCCAAACATGTAAACAAATATGAGTATTTGGAAAAATAACTTTAATGCCCACACAATAAAGTTCAGTTTACGCTACAACTTCAAACATTTTTATGAATTTTTAAGTAGTGCTAGTCACTATGAAATTAACTTATTAACTACTAATAAAGTTGATATTTGTTTAACTTGAAATAACAGCAATTGAAAACATACATTTGAATAGAACTTAGCCGAATGTAGGACAAGGGGTTAAAAAAGGGGGGCTACTAACATGGTAGTCGACGTGGTGTTCATGGTGTCCGTGGTGGTGGTCATCGTGTCCATGGTGGTGGTCATCGTGTCCGTGGTGGTGGTCATCGTGTCCGTGGTGGTGGTCATCGTGTCCGTGGTGATGGTCATCATGTCCAAAGTGGTGGGCGTCGTGTCCAAAGTGGTGGTCGTCGTGTCCAAAGTGATGATCGTCGTGTTCGTGGTGGTGGTCATCATGTCCGTGATGGTAGTCGGCATGTCCGTGGTGGTGGTCATCGTGTCCGTGGTGGTGGTCGTCGTGTCCGTGATGGTGGTCGTCGTGTCCGTGGTGGTAAACGTGGAATCCGTAGTGGTGGTCGTCGTGTCCGTGGTGATGGTCGTCATGCCTGTGATCGTGCACGAGGTGGTGGTGACCGTCGTGCTTATGGATGTACTGCGATGAGTAAGCGTGCTCCGCTAATGCAGCTGCTACCATAGCTAATGCAATTAAAACCTGGAACAGATAAAAACATATTGGTAGAATCTATTGACTCCGATAATCGTTGTTTTAGCTCTTTAACTTGAAAGTGCCAGAAGTACAAAAAATATTATTAGAAAAATCTCTATGGACATTTAAATTCTTCACGAAATACGATATTTCCGTAGGTACAGTGCACAATGGGTGGTAAGGCATGATGAAAATATCCTGTTCTTCTAGAACACCCATACAAGGAAAGAAGGACGATAGGTAGGTTTACAGTAACTCCCGAAATAAGAATAAAATAATACCTTGAGAGACATTTTGAATTATTTGTTCAACTGGTGTCGGTAGGTTAAAGGGACTGAGTTTGTTAGTTGACTGAATGCATCATCAAACAAAATCGTGGCTTTTATATATTAAAAACTAAAGTAATCACGGTACAAACCTTGATTGCTGTAGTTTCACATTTTGAATATTTGGCAGTTAAAATTATTTACGATAATTTGATTGTTTTATGTTTGTGTTGATTTCGTAAAAATGCATTGATATATCGGTGCTGGTACACCTACACAATCTGTTGGCCAACACAAGACGGAAACGCTCCTTGTACGTAGTTATTGAAAATAATTGTATTTATTTTAATTAGCTTTTAAAAATAAGGGATTTCATGCGTCTCTATAGGTTCCACTTATACCTAATAATCACCTGATTTATCAAGATATTTTCTGTTTGACAATAGAGGTGATTTTTATAACGTCAATATTCATCTATGAGTTTTCAAGTACAATTTAATGTTATGTTCGTGTGTGTTGTGGTGTGTGTGATGTGTTGTGTTTTATGTTATTCAAACAACAATTCTTGAAAGTAGTGGTGAGATAGAAACCTTCTATGTACAAATGAATGTGTTATTATTTCCCTTTAGTGAGTGACTGCGTAAGAACTTTACCTGAACACGTTTGTTTACGCTTTCATCAGATATTTTTGAAATAGACATTACCTATTTTTTACAGCATACATTATCAAGGTTTTTCATGGAACGTACATTAGGTATTATTGATGGCTTATTTATAAAACTTTTGAAAAGTATGGAAAATTCACCGTTAACAGCTGTTGATTCTTAACAAAAATGTGTCTTCCAGTAACTGTACGTATAATGCGGTGAGTAGGCAGCTGGCAGTCGCATCTGGTGCCACATTATAATATTTTAATGCCATCACGATTCCATTGCGAGAGAGAGACGGAGTTCCACCACCAGCACCCCTTTGTCAGACTGGAATCATGATGGCATTAATATTTGATACGGCCGTGCATGGATCGAGATCGAGAGCAAGGCTAGTGAACTAATTATGACAGGTTTTAGGGAACTCCACGCGGGGATGCGGCGAATGTACATGTATCTCCCGGGTCACTCATGGTACTAGAAGGAACAGTGGGGTTTTAGTCGGTAGGAGTCCGACATAACGCTCCGTTCTTCCTAGACGGAGAATATCCATGAGGATATCCCCACAAAAAAGGGAACTCCACGCGTAGTTCTAATAAAAACTTGTAGTAACTTGTAAAACTTGTAGTTTTGAACTATTGAGTAGCGTGGCACGCGATATCATTGCACAATAATAATGGCCCATTTACACGGTATGACTTTTGCGATCAGTATTTATTGTTTTTACGTGTTCTATAAGTAGGGATGTTACATCATAGTATTTATAGATTATATATATGTGGGACACGTGTTAAATACCTGCTAGAACACGTGTAACTTTGCGCTAAAGTTAAATATTTACATTCCAGAATTAATGATACGGCACGGTTGGCGCAGTGGTTAAGAGATTGACTGCTGCGCTGCGTGTCGCGGGTCCAGAATTAATGAGACGGCACGGTACAAATATTTGTATGACCAACAAGTAGTTGTTCCGGGTCTGGCTGTTTGTGTATGTGAGTTTAAATGTTTGTAAACGCACCCACGATACAGGAGAAATTTTTTTTACAAAACGTTTTTTTACAAAAAAAATAAAAAATAAATAAAATGACCTGAACTGAAAATTATTGTTGGCAGAATGGACTGCCCCATCCAAAGACACTGGGTCAAAATAAGTATAGGTTTATGTTAATTAAAATGAATTGAATTGTTAATTAAATTGAATTAAGTAATACTAATAGGTAACACTAACATAGCATATAAGCACAATCTGTTACTAACCACTAACAACGTATAGACTGTTATAGGTCTGAAATAAAGTTACTTTATTTATTTTATTTTGTTATTAATACGCCTGAAACATAGGTTTGAGTAAAGCTAGTTCGGGCGGGTCGCTACCTAACACTCTAATTCCGAACCATCATTAATTTAAAAAAAAAAACTTTAGTTAGTTTATTTTTAGGCACTATAATTGTATGGGTTTGCTACTCTTCGCTAAATGTACACCTTTTTGTAAACGTTTTTATGAAATAAATTATAAAAAGTAAAAAAAAAACTTCTCCATAGCGTGTCGATGGCAATAGTGTCAGCATACTCGTAGAAACGTGCAACTGATAAGGGACAAAGGGCATGATTTCGTCGTTTGCTTATTTACTTAGCATAATTTTAATACGCCAGTATTCCCCAAATGGTTAGGCAGATGTATACCTATAGTGCACCTAAATTTCGTCAGTTATTTTAAAGTCCCATGTAATAGGAAGAGAGGCTATTGACATCAACATGATACTTTTTTACATTAGAATAAAAACGAACGGAGAAAATTTAACTTTGTTCTGTTTTATGAAGCAAGTCATGATTAAAGGTTTGTTCTACTCACATATTTATAAACTAAAGGGAGATATGCCAAGGGGGCGTAGCGCGTGCGAACAATGTATGCACAAAACAGAAACAAACGCGGGCGCCGTTGATTTGTCAATAAGAATTGTCATTGTAGTTGTGTGTCTCAACGTTGCGATCTGCGTTACGCGATTGGATCGCGTTGAGTGTGATGACTGTTATAGTGTGAGTGAGCGCGTGTTCGTATTGTAGTGCATAAGTTGAAGGCGACAGCCGGACTCGAACAGTTGGGCAGCCACACCATATCTCCCTTTACTTTATAAATCTGTGGTTCTACTCGTCCTAGAACATAATAAATAAGTAACTAGAAAATAATATTATTATTCTTATGATGTCTTATGCCCAGTAGGAAATGGCGGGACGAACTCGATTTTTCTCATAAGTATTGGCAAGAAACAGCAGTATATAGGTACAAGTAGGAGGGAAAGGAGGCCTTTGCCCTGCAGTGGGACACAAACGGCTCCAAATCACCACCGCTCTCAAAACGATGAAGGAGAAGATCGTGAGGAAACCGGCATCAGAATGAAAGAAAAAATCTCGCACTGGGCCCGCGTGGTAGAGCCCACTCCCTCTCACCGAGGAGGTCATGCACGGAACCTATAAACCCTTTAGCTATGGCCCACAAACTTCTTTGGTATTCGAAATCTATTGAGATATTTTAAATGGCAGCTTTATTTTATGTGGTTTTAGTAGAGAAATTTTTTATTCGCTTGTTTGAATTTGCGATACTCGTAGCAGCAGCGAGAATAAGAAATAAATCGTCTCAATTTGAATTAAGATTTATTTACACATGAAAAATAACAAAATATAATTATTTAAAGAAGTAACAACATTTGGTAAATCAGTGATGATGCTGATGATGAACGATGTGGTGGACGCTGTGCTTTACATCCGCGTGGAAACTGAAAAGACAAAAAATATGTTTTAAGACAGAAAGTAGAATCTAGCTGGATGTACATTTTACAGTTAAACCACAGTCTACATTTTTATTTTTGTTTTCGGGTTAGGAATCCTTATGGATGTCCTCCGCCCTGGGGAGGGCAGAGAGGTCTGTCAGACTTTTACTGACTAAAAGCACCCCGGTGTACACCTGCGTCGGGGGCTGCAGGTGCGAATGCGACTTCCGCTGCTCCGGACTGGTGACGGCCCGCGCTATGCGGGCCACGTCCCGTAGGGGGGAGTGAGGCGTTGAATTGCCACCGTTACGTCTTAGAGTGGCGCAGTCTACCTAGATTAACTCCTTACAATCGGTCAAGGGTTGCAAAGGGGACGGGGAGAACTCGCCTCATAAATTGTGACGTTGTTCAAGTCGTTTCAAATGGTAACTTCATCATTATTATACTACCCTTAACCTAAACCGATGACTGACTTATCCCAAATGGAAACTACACTGTGGTTAAAAGTAGTGTTGTAAGAAGCTTACCCGGAATGTTTGTCAGCATGGTAGTGAACGTGTCTGACGGAGCCATCAGGTTCATGCAGAGAGTACTCTCCCTTTACGCTGTCACCATCGCGGTGCTCGTGCTGTTCCTTGTGGTCTTTGGTGTGAGGGTCCTTCACTTCGTACTTGAACTCGTATTTAGGATACGTCTGGAAGTAAACGATGGTTAGGTAGTGTTTTGTTTTCAACAGTTCAGTTTTAGTGTTTTATTTTTTCGGGCGGCAAACTAGCTGGCAGTCGACCTGATGGTAAGCAGCTACTGCCACGTATTGACATTTGCAATATCAAGCATGGTAGGTGCGTTGCCGTTTCAGAGTAAAAGTTGTTTCTCATGTGCCTGGAATTACAGTGGTACCCATTCCGTTCAGATGGGAATACAGGAAACTACTTGGTTGTAAAAATATGTGTGGTAGTTGTACTTTCCCAGTTCTTTCCTTCACGAAACTCTGTTCTATCTAATATAATAAGTATGTATTTACATAGTAATCGTAGTGATGATGTCCGTGATGATCTTTGAACTCCACTTTGTGATGATGACCGTCGTGTTTGTGGATGTGCTGCGACGAGTGAGCGTGTTCTGCTGTCACTGCCGCTAGAGCACACATGGCTAGCACCAACACCTGTAAATTTAAATATAGAAAAGTTCACTTTAAAATAATAGTGCATTATTAGCAGGCCCTATACATAAAAAGACGATTATAAATGATTGAAGTCTCTTAAACAAAAAAAAAAACACAAAGATATGCTATTAATTGTTATTTTGTGACAGGAAGATGGTGCCATTTCTATGGATGAGATGGAATATCTATTACTTTCAGCTTGCACAGTCGTCACTTTTAAGTCGGAATAGAAAATGGAAGATTTAAAAACGCAGCAAAAATATCCTAATTTCTAAGGTACATTACCTTAGAAACCATATTGTATTAATCCGATGTAGGTACGTAAGATAAAAGGTATTTGACTAAACTGATACATAGTTTAAAAAAATCGACGCTTTTATAGTGAAAAGTAAAGCTACCAAGGTAATAACGATTTCACTTTGAATTTCTGGCACTAAAAACGTTTGCGACAGTTCGACATGCATAATAATCGAATAATGTCGCAAAAATGCACATTTACGATAATTTTATTAATTGAAGTACTTGCACAAAAGAAGGCAGAATCTTTGATTTCATTATTAAGTACCTACTTAACATTCTTTTTTTATTTTCTAAAGACGATAATTTGCACTGAATTAATCAACGCATAAATAGAAAATGGATGTCTGGCGAAGAACAGGGTCGGCCCTATATAACAGAACTTACAATGCGACATTTATTTGTCAAAAAAATACATAATTGTCATATTTTCACGACATAGAAAATGTATGGAAAACTTGTGAAATCATCGGAATTTCAGATTGTCGCCTGTCGGTCACCTGTCGGTTTTAAATAGGTTCCCGGCTTATAAAGTGAGTAAAAAAAACCAAACACGCAGAAAGCGATAAGGCCGCCTATTGTATATTTTGTAGTGTTTGATGTTTTTTTTTTATGTTATATATTTTTGTGGTGTGCACTAAAGTAAAGTAAATAAATAAATAAAATAAGATAATTTCAAGGTAAGTAAATAATAAATAAAATAAGATAATTTCAAGTGAGTCTGGGATAACACAGCTAAATAGTTATCTATATTTTTTTTATGTAAGCATTGTTAATTCCAAGGATATAATGAAATCATCAGCTATTTGACTATCAGAGTAAATTCTTGTCGCAGTTGAGTCTTTAATTCGGTCAAAACTATTATAGATAAATGTGGAATCATCGATACGATCAAGAAGAACTCCGGTCTAAGTTATGGCTTGTTGTAGTTCTATCCTTCGCTGTAGGGTTTGTCGAACTTTCTGTCATACACTCCGTGATTCCCAGCAATTTGCTCTTAAAAAATATGAGGATGTCATTATTCTCGTATGGGTGCGTTTCCAGGTTAGGTGGATGTAGTTAATACAATACTTCTTATTGACTAAACGACTATATAATGTTGGTATTGTCCTGTAACATTTAAATTACAGGATAATGGTGCCGATTCCCTTGTTCACAAACTAAACTAAATTTAAGTTCACTGCATCTTTTTCTTTCTATTTGATTAAGAAAAGGACGGAAGATAAATATTAGTTTAGTCCTGTCAAATTAGTCAGCGCCTCACGTAAATTGACGTATTTTTAGTGGCCATGTTTTTAATCACGTCTAAACTGTCTATGGAGTATCTTAATTTAACAGGACTAAGCTATTTTTTATCTTCTTCATCCATTCATAGACAGACACGCACAGCTTAAACCGCTGGATCTATATCTATCTCTATCTCTATGTATTTAAGAAGCATTAAATTTTGCAAACGAACTCCATTATTAGCGAAAATTACCACTAAGGTAGCATTTTTGAAAACGTATTAAAAATAAATAGAATTTAGAATAAACAAAAATCCTTCCTTAGGAAGTTTGTATGGAAGTTCGTAATTTTTGCCGATTAGAAATACCATCGGGCACATGGCTTGTATCTGAAAAAAAAAAAAGGATCTCATCTCTGGATGAGATCCTTTTTTTTTTTTTTTTCTGGTGGGATATCATCAAATGACCCCTCCCGCTCTTGGTGGAGCGGAAGGGAGTGTCAGACTCTTACTGACTAAAACCCACCCATGTTCCTTCCTTCGCCCTTTATGTTCCGGGGTAGCGGTAACGATTTCGGACAATCCCGCTGAAGAGATGAGATCCTTTGGTAGAGTTTCTTACTTTTGGATAATTGTCTCTGACACCTGGGACCAATAAATTTTGAGTTACCTATGTTTGTATGTTGTGAATTATAGCCATACATTACAGTATTGACTGCAACAATCGCAATTTGACTCACAGCGAGCAGTTTTTATTGTTGACAGATGGAACTAGTGATTGCAGCAACACACAATACATTGATTGATACACGTACGTTATTATAATGTATGTAAGAAGCCATAAATAAGATAATTCAATAAGATAAGGCAGTTTATATATTATTTTATTACGCATTTTAAAGTTAACTTTTACGTAATCTGGAAAACGTACAGCTGTCAAAAAACGGTTTTCCTAATGGACAGGGTATAAATAAGAGTTGATATTTCAATAGTCGAAGAACAAAACCAATATCTATAACTTCCAAAAGGGCTTGAAGTAACTTAACATGCATAGTTTACTGGCTCATCAAAGTTTTTATACTGGCAACTTTCTGTTCTTTGCCATAACCGTGGACTTCCTTTTGTTGTTTTAAGTTTTAAAACTTCAAGTCATAATCAGCCTTTAATGTTCCCACTGCTGGGACACAGGCCTCCTCTGTGAGAGGGAGTGGACCATAATCCACCACGCGGGCCCAGTGCGGGTTGGTACGCTAAGTATGATCACTTTATTTTAGTGTAACAAGTCAAAAATTTAATGATTGTATTTAGCATTTTTACCAATATTGTATATGTTAACATTTGTCTGAAGAAATTCAAAAGTCTAGGTAATATTTGCTTCTTCTGCCAGTTGATCCGAATTTTCATAACGGAAGTGAACATGAAGTATGTCAATAAGTCTCGAGTCATAGGTATAGGATGAATGTACCAACCAGTGCACTTCATAATTTAATTATGATGTCCTTTTCTAAAATACGCCACACTACCACTGATAGAAAACCTCCGCAATATGATGTGGCGGTCTATTCTGTAAAAATCTCACCATGAAAACTTAGGTGAAATAAGCTTGTAGTAAGCTGTCATCCCACCCGATTTTAGGGAATTGACATTATTGGCAGCTGATTTCAACAGAATATTTACGGAATAGATCGGCTGAAGTAACCATCACGCAGTGAGTAAACGTAGGAATTATACTACAGAATTACATTTTGTCTGAATGAGAAGTGTGTCATTTACCTATATATTACTGCCTGATAATATTTAATTCATA
This sequence comes from Apamea monoglypha, assembly GCA_911387795.2. NCBI lineage: Eukaryota > Metazoa > Arthropoda > Insecta > Lepidoptera > Noctuidae > Apamea > Apamea monoglypha. The sequence continues at coordinate 13,650,184 of OU426918.1, forward strand.
TTTAATTTACGAGCAGGTGTTACATTACTTATCATTTTAACTTTATACAATCGCGAGCAATGAATTAGGGTCACATAATGATACCTGAAAGTCTCGGAAACTAAGAATGCTAGCTTAATGAAATAAATTGTGTTTAATAGACAATCAAATGTTCCTCACAACAGTTAAGTAATTCTATTGTCTGAACAATCTCTTCGAGAGAGTGTTTTGGAGGATACTAATAATATTCCATACAATGTTGATTAAATTAAGGGAAAGTATAAGAAGTTTTATTAAAAAAAGTAGTAATTTATTAACACATAAAAACATAACAAATTAAAATAACAATAACAGGAGACGAATACAAGTTAACAAAAACGAAATGCTCCTTTTTTTGAGCAGTCGTGTACAAAATTTAAAGCTTAGTGATGATGATGTGTGCTGTGCTTCACATCTGCGTGGAACCTGAAAAGAAAACATAATTATCGAAAGCCAATAATAACAGTAGGAGGACAAATATGGTGGACGATGGAATAAAAAATGGTAGGTGAGTAATTTGTAAAAGAAATGTCCAGTTCTAGGTAAACATGGCATTGCAGGACAAGATGAGAGAATGACACATGTCAGATAGATAAACAACTATTTTACATCTGACAGCAACCGTATAGTAACGACAATAAAAATCACTGATATGCCAAATCAGAAGTAAATACTTTTAAAAGGACTATATCTATTTGTCATGTGTCATTAGCTGAAAGAAATGCGTGACGCAAAATGCTAAGTACAAATGCATAGGTACGTGTTTTACAATTTAAACTTTATTCCTAATCGTGTCCTACTGACAGGTATCAGGGAGTTATTCTCTCGGTGGCCGAAATATAAGGCAGTAGGTTAGTTAGAATTATTACTTAGCTAATGCTAAGGAATAACTCTAACTAAGTTGACTAAGATTGCTTACCTAATGGTTAGCAATCTTCTAGGCTTATTGATCCAAAGTTTACGTACCCGGAGTGTTTGTCAGCATGATAGTGGACATGTCTTTCAGAACCGTCAGGGTCCTGCAGGGAGTAGTGTCCCTTGACACTGTCGTCATGACGATGTTCGTGCTGCGACTTGTGGTCACCAGTGTGAGGGTTCTTCACCTTGTACTCGAACTCGTACTTAGGATGCGTCTGTAGGTAAACGTTATGATTAGTGTTTAGTTTATCTATATGGGTTGAAAAGTTACGATCAATACTAAGCTATTAGCGACTGATTAACGAGCGAGCCATGATCGTGGCATAGATAACCAAGGGTTTAGGCGCATGGGTCTGTTTTGATATTCTACTTTAGTTTTGCGATAATACCAAAATCAAGAAAACAGGTCCACTGCTCCACTGAGGCGGAGATGAGTGGAGCGGAGCAGAGACGTGCAGAAATCAGCAAATCTCGGAAGAGACGCGAGAGACGTGATGTGGATTTCAACCTATGTGATTGGTCGATTTCGGGCCGAAGTCAAGAACTTTAGAAAAGGAAAATGTCGAGCAGGTAAGTATTGAAGTAACTAACATAATAATCATGGTCGTGATGTCCATGCTTGTCTACGAATTCAACTTTCGTGTGGTGATCGTCGTGTTTGTGGATGTACTGTGATGAGTGACCTTCCTCTGCTAATACTGCCACTACAGCATACACAGCTAACATACACAAAGCCTGCAATGGAGAAGACAAAACAATTATAAGGTCGATTTTCTAGTCACATCACTTGTAAACTTGAAAGATGAATTTCGCCATGATTTATGAAATGTCAACTTTTTGGGCATTCGGCTGAGATTCGAATCGAAATCCGCATTTCACAGAAAAGTACTTATGATTAGTGTTGATTGAAAAATACTAGAATTAAATATTGATTAAATATTTAATACACTTTTTAGAGTCAAAATACCTTAATAATCATGTTTTGGTGTTTATTTGTTTCCGTACCAATGGTAGCAAGTGGATTAGTGGACTGATACATAACTGCTATAAATCTGGGCTTTTATAGTTAAAACTAAAGAAATGTTGATGTAATATTATTGATTACATTTAGAACTATTAGCAATCAACAACAGTTTACAACATTTTTTTATTACGATTTCGAGAATGATTTAATTTGCGTGTGCAGTAAAACTACTTACATTCGTGTTGGCGCAGCAACGGAGACTTAGAATCCGTGTTAGTTCATTCACGAGTACTTATGAGATAGATTTCACGAATTTTAGATAAGTTACTTGCGTTATCTTCAGTTTTTAACCATTTTGTTCGAATTTCTTAAAATAAAATTCATACTTAAAAATGCTCCTAATTTTAGCGTAATCTTAAAACTATGCCAATACATTTAATCGTACATAATGAATACTTATGCCAATGAATACGTTAATATTAAGGGCATTCGTGAAACGTATCTTGTGATTAAAATTCTTGCAACCGTTTAGTTAGTATTGTTAAATTAACATTAATTGTACGGAACCTGTCGGACTCTACAGGTACCTAGCTAATCTGCATTCGCGACATATTCGCCAAAAAAAGTAAGCAAATATGAGTTTATGGAAAAATAACTTTAATTCCTACACATTCAAGTTCAGTTTACGCTACAACTTCAAACATTTTTATAACTTTTAGTCACTCTGAAATCAACTTAATAATCATTAAAATAAAGTTGATATTTGTTTAACTTGGAATAACGTCGATTTGAAACATAAATAAAATTTTAATATAGATGTTTTTTGCTGGAGGTCCTATGACTGTTACTGTCAAAATAAAAGTCATTAGGTACTTTAATTAATTGTGAGGGTGCAACCCGATTGATGCATACATATAATCAACCTATGACGTTCCCACAGAAGAGAAAGACGTGTTTCGCCGACCCGAAATAAATTAGGGTAAGGGCAGGAGAATGATGATTCATCATCATCATTCTCCTGCCTTATCCTAATTTATCCTTATCCTTCTTTATTTATCTGTGAGAATTTCTGTTCCCGCTGCTGGGCCACAGGCCACCGCAGGTCTCTGTGGGCTTGTAAATCTGCCTAGCCTTTTCCCAACTATGTTGTGGATAGCTTCCAGACTAATCGGATGCAGCTATATACTACTACTTTACATGGTGCAACTGCCTATCTGATCTCTTACCAAAGGGTATCGTATTACCCAGTTACTGCGTAACGTACTGGGTTACTGGTTGTCAGACTTTTTGGCTTCTGACTACCCGAAACGACTAAAAACCTCTATGTGCTCTTGTAAGACACGTAAAATGTATCGCTAAACACTCATTATAAAGTAGCCGTCAAGCTTATCTCTATATTATGTACTTATGCAGAATCTGCACATACGCTTCAATTCTGATTGAGTTCCAAAGTTCACAATAATGCATTTAAACCTATTGTGTGTTTCTATAGTGTTGTGTTCTACCACTTAAAATTAAGTTACTGCCCGATATTAAGCGTGACTAATCTATATACTCATATCTATATACTAATAATAAAGCTAAAGAGTTTGTTTGTTTTTTCGTTTCTTTGTTTGAACGCGCTAAACTCTGAAACTTCCAGTCGGATTTAAAAAAATCTTTTTGCATTTGATAACCCAATTCTTGAGGAAGGCTACTTATGCTGGGACACTTAGGAGCCGAGAAAATGGATTGTTTTATGTAGTAGTCGAACTAATTATCCAATTCATCACGGTTATCTAAATGCTGTCATGTAAGGATTCCTAGAAGTGCAAATGTTCTTAGATTTTCAGAATACAGTCTACAAAAACGTTCATTTGTGATAGCTTCAGTGAAACATTCATTGTCGTCATAAATACTTGTTTTTCCAACAAGTTTGGCACAAAATTAAGGAATAAAAACTCGTTGTTATTGTTGACAGCCAGCCTTTTAAAACTCTTAGTCGTAAAATGACATCTCTCAACTTCATGTACCTACTCCAAGGAATTTTACAAATTCCTTGACCTACTCGTATGTCCGATTTAAATTTTGAAATAGAACATTTTCAATATGTCTAAGTAAAGTTTCTTCCTTAGATTGGATCAAGATAGAAAATGTTTAATCTAACTTGCATGTCTAATTGGTCTAACTGTCGTTGGGCCCAATGTGTGGTGTTTTAATTTTTATAAAAAAATCTCAGCTGCAAACCTGGTTTCAAATTCAAACTCTGTGAGTTTGAACTTCAGACCGGTTAATGTCAGGCGGCCATACTAGCCGTAGAACCAACTACCGTTGGGGTAGACATGTTCTTGAGTGGAGACCGCGAATCGGTAAACGTAAGGTAGGACGCCCTCAGGCTAGGTGGAGCGACTATCTTCGCAGGATGGCTGGTAGCAGAAGGATGAGAGTTGCCGAAAATCGAGTTGAATGGCGTATAATAGAAAATACCTATGTCCAGCAATGGACTGAAACTTAAAACATAACTTGCGAAGTTTGGGTGTTCCAAATAACGTTTCATAACGAACGTATCATGTCAAAATCTAAGCAATGGGTTTGCTTTAGAAACTAGCTGTGTCATCATCATCTGCCTAGCGTTTTCCCAACTATGTTGGGGTCGGCTTCCAAGACTAGAGACTAGCTGTGTACGAAATACTAATTGTAATGTGTCACAGTTCTTGGCTTTGCAGAACTTCTTCAATACATGGTCTGTAAAAGAAGTGTTGTGAATGTCTTTCCTTGGCTTGAATGTGTCGTGGCGGCTGAGAGTATGTCATACTCAATGGAATGTCTTGCTGATGATGACAAGTTAGATCATTTAGATTCTTTCAAAATGGTTGAGCTGAACAGTGCCGATCCATGTATAATGTTCGTGAACGGGCGCCGTGCCGTCTGTTGAGACTGGTCATCTCTTAGCTGCCACGGCTTAATTTCATTATTTCATTTTTGATTTGATTATTTTGTGTCTTTTGCTTCTACTCTGGACGCCTTTGACGTGCACGTCCCAGTTTTTATAGTGTTCTCACATATTGTTCTCTTGTTGTGGTGTTCTCATATAATTATAAATTCAACATTAATAATATAACTATATTTTATAACAATATAATTTCAAAGAGTTCCTTGCCCGTCATTCCCCATAGGTACCTACTGTGCTTTGACAAAAAAAAAAAAAATTATCTTTAAAAAATATAATAATACATTGCTTAACAAAAATTAACAAACGATTATATTAAAAAAACAAAACAACATATAGATCACAGTAGGAAATAAGTTAACCAGTCAAACATTTTTAGAAAAAATCTGCGAAATATTCATGATGGTCGCCCTGTTCGAGATGATCATATTGTTCATGATGTTCTTCGTGTTTAGGATGTTCAGGCTTTTTGTGATGATGTTCATGCTTTTTCGGGACGAGGTGGTGGGTGCTGTGCTTCACTTCCGCGTGGAAACTGTAAAGAGATAAATTAAATTACTTTGCTATACAGCAAGGTTCAAAGACCCTCTACTTATTAAATCGGAACGTAGGAACGCTGGTTCGCGACAAAAATAGCTTCTTCATAAATGGAGCAGGAAGGCTAAACACCAACCTATTACGACCACTGTTCTAATAGCAAATGCTCACCCAGTTTTCTTATCAGCATGGTAGTGAACATGTCTGATGGTGCCATCAGGTTCCTTGAACGAGTAGTGGCCCTTGACGCCGTCACCGTCGCGGTGCTCGCTATGTTCCTTGTGGTCACCGGTGTGAGGGTCCTTCACTTCGTACTTGTACTCGTACTTAGGATGAGCCTAGAGGGAGGTAAACGTGATAATTAATGTTAAGGTAACAAATTATTTAATAATATCCTCTAGTCTGAATTTCAGTCACAGCGTATATTTTTAACGGAGACTAGTCAATTACACATGAGACAAATAAAACGTGCACGTCCTGTTTCCTTACTCTAACTGTCAGATGGAACGGCAATCCGACACAGGATATAGCACAAGACCGATGGATTAACGTGCTATCCGAGTCAAAGACGTATTACACCAACAGCTTTTTAGGTCCGGGCTGCTACTAAGGTATTCCTCAGGGAAAGACCTAATAACTTTCTTTATTACGGCACCGGGTTTGAACCAGTAACCTCACGCTCCGCAGCCATTAAGCTAGCCACTAGACCAGCCAGGTTGTTAAAAAAGTGTAAGTAAGCTACTAACATAATAGTCGTAGTGATGATGTCCGTGATGGTCTTTGAATTCCACTTTTTGGTGGTGACCCTCGTGCTTGTGGACGTGCTGCGACGAGTGAGCGTGTTCTGCAGTCACTGCTGCTGCTGCACATACTGCTAAGACGCACAATACCTGAAAATAATGTTACGAATCCATTACATGATTGTAGGGAGAATTTAGTCCTCTCGGCAGTTGGATTAACTGCTTACGAAGTTTGCTTAGTGGCAAATCGTTTTACCACATGGCATGATAGGAAAATATGTAGATTATCCATTTGGGGCACACATTTTGCTACTCTATATTTTTTTGGTCTTTCCTAAAATAAAACCTTACAAGTCCTTTAAATATTCACTTTAACTGATTCAAAATACCTTCGAGCACATTTCGTATTTTCACACTGTTCCACGCTTGAAAGTAAACTGATACATAATAACGAACAATCGTGTCTTTTATATAAAAACAAATGTTACTAATCAAGGCAACAATATTAATTTATAAGATAGCCCGTAAAAATTTTAGTACGCACTTGTAATCATTTCGTAAAACCATTTCTACTCTCGAATGGCGTCGCGGTACTAATTGGCTCTGAGACAGTTAAATTATGTAAATATTTTTGTTACTACTGTATTGTAGAAAACAATTGCAGTGCGCACATGTTTCGTTGTTGTAATATGGATCGTTCTCTTATTGAAAGAACACGTTTATTGAGTTTTGTTAATTTTGAAATTGTATTCTTAAAACATACAGGGTGGCAGGGATTTCGACGAACAACCTATTACTGTGGATTCAGTACACGCTTCTGAACCCCCCTGCGATGAAATTTTTCGGCAATAATTTTAAAAATTAGCTCTGCCATACCATATTTGACCGCGTAGGTATTGCAATTTTTATGAATTATAACCGACGAAAAATTTCAACGCTAGGGTGTCTGGAATTATGTGCTGAATTCTTGGTTTCAGTTTGCGCGTCGATTTCCCTGCCATCATGTATTGTGTTTCTTATGATCCTAAATTGGCTATTTCGCGCTAAAACAATTTCACAAGTTAAGGATGATCTATGATGATGCAGAAACGCAAATCAATCGTATGTTTTCAAAACTCTACATGCGGCCACTTCAAAAGGTACGTTTACTGATGACATCAGTTGATATTTGGAACTATATGTAATCGAAATAATTAACACAATACACTATGGAGAAGTGGGGCAAAGTAACATTAGCATTTTTTGAGAATTAAGCATGAAGGGATCTTTGAGATTAAATAGTTTAAAGAAAGAATAGAAGTATTACATAATCACATTCATTCTTGTATCACACACAAATCCATATTTACATAATAATATCACAACAATTCCAATAGTTTTAAGAACTAAATCGATAACAATATGACTAGAGAATCGAGAATCAGTGATGATGATGATGATCAGGAACAATGTGTTTTGCGTGACCCTCACGTCTGACATTGGCGTTGAATCTGCGAAACAAAGATGAAAATGTGTTAGTAAATAAACAATTATAATAATTTTAAGAGGCAATATGATTGGTAACATACTACAGGCACATAGCACACTTACCCGCTCTTCTTATCAGTGTGGTACTCGATGATCCTGACAGTTCCATCAGCTTCTTGCAGGCTGTACACGCCCTTCACGATGTCGCCGTCGTGGGACTCATGTTGAGATTTCTAGTCACCGGTGTGAGGGTCTTGCACTTTGTACGCGAACTCGTATTTTGGATGAGACTGTAAGACACATGACGGTTAGTAACATCATTCCTTGTTTGAATAATCAAGTCATCATATTTATGGTTGGAACGTCATCGTACATAGTACTCGACGTGTTTCTCGGTGGCGTGTCCGTGGTGCTGCTTGATGTTCTGTGATGAGGAGGCGTGACCGTGGTGGTGGTGATGGTCTTGTGCAGTGATCGCTGCCACTGCGATGGTGATGAGGAGAATCTATTGAAGTAATCATGGAAAAAGTTGAATTATACTAAGTAAGAAAGATTTGAATTATGTAAAAAGGGAATAGGGCCGCAACGATTTTTGTTATGTTAAATACCTACCTTTGTGAACATTTTTTTGTAGTTTATTTTTAGATTTGTTCTCTTTTACAGTTGAGTGATGACTGATATTTCCAAAAAATAATTCGGGGTTTTATATTGTACTTACAACCAAAATTCAAGTTTGGAATAATAAAGTACCGTAGTGGGTGAGTATTTTGATTATACAAGTTTGTTCCCAAACCAGTTCAGATTACGTACAATTGGGTAGGTACTGTTTTGGCTTTTTTATCTCGCACTAAAGATTAACTTTGCCACTATCTTAATTGGGATTAATCAGGGTTTATAACAAATTCCTGTGGAAATTAATGCCTAAAAGGAGAGAATGAATTTAATGAAGAAGAATGAATTTAAAAATTTAATGAAGAACTGACTGAGTGAGAGAACGAAGAACTGTTGGAGAGCCAATATGGCTGATGCAAGGCCGTATAGGAAGCATAAGGTGTCAAATCTATTGAAATTTCAATTCAGATAATAAACGAGAGTCTTAGCATAAACAGTGATTTTATTAGTAGATACTCAAATCCCAAACACGACATACCTATGATAAAAGTCGAAAAACTAAAATCATGAGCTCTAGAGATCCCGGAAATCATTGGCGCACTAAAAGGTTAAAAATTACCATTTTGCGTTTTTCTATACAGGATTGGAGAAATTGCAAAGATTACCTTTTTTAGCTGCTTATTCTAAACACCCAGCCTCCCCAGCTGTGGGCACGTTATAGGCTGGCTTGTAAATAAAAAAAGGGTCTGCCCATTCTTAGTTGCACCACAAAAGGCTATTGATGTGTTAACTTACTTTCCTGCACTTCGTGGGTTCAAGGTTCAACCTGAGCACTACAAAATAAGCAGGTTTTGAACGAACTCGTTTTTGGTGAAATATTGAAATTCTCACTACCGGAAACTTGATATTTTGCTCAATATAAAACTATGAATTTATTGTTTGAATTATCAGTCGACACTCAACCTTAAAAGCAAATTAATGCAAAAGACAAAATGTTCACCAAGGTATACTAAAAATAAATACCTATAAATAAGCACATCTAGTTATTATTATGTTTTGTAGAAATTATATTAAAATATAAATTACACTTACCCACGTCTCTTATTATATAAATAAATCCTCCTCATCACCGTCGCCGTGACAGCAGTCGCCGCACAAGACCACCACCACCACCACGGTCACGCCTCCTTATCACAGAGCATCAAGCAGCACCACGGACACGCCACCGAGAAACACGTTGAGTTCTATGTATGAAAACGTTCCAATCATAAACAGAATTTGGCTTATTCAAATCAGGAATAATGTTGCTTACCGTCACATTATACCTTGCAGTCTCACCCTAAATACGAGTTCGCGTACAAAGTGGAGGACCCTCACACTGGCGACAAGAAATCTCAGCATGAATCTCGTGATGACCACGTCGTGAAGGGCGAGTACAGCCTGCACCAGCCCGACGGCACCGTCAGAATCATAGAATACCATGCCGACAAGAAGAGTGGGTAAGCGTGCAAAAGCATTCAATTTTAGACTCAGCTGCGACGTATATTTTGAGAAATGTGTCACTAGAAGTACCTATCCTATTGTGTTTTTACAAATTCAACGCCAACGTGAAGTACGTGCGTCACGCTAAACACATTATTCCTGAACATCATCATCATCACTGATTCTAGTATTATGAACCCTATTGTTATTTGTCTAAGACTGTTATTGTTGTAAAATTGTTATAATAAATATAAGTGATTAAGAAATGATAATTTAGTCTCTTTATTCCTTTTCAATGTACTGTAATGTGTAATAAACAAAAAAACGCGTGCGGTCAGGAATGAAGTTCCTTGCGATACTCGTACGCACACTCGTATAGTGTGAGTCTTCATAATGTGTACATATCGAAATGAGAGAAACTAAGCTTAATTTTATCGACGGAAAAATATTTTAAAGTCTAAAAAACGCAGGGCGTCCTCATAAAATAAAAACTAAAAATAAGAAATCGCCCTCAATTGAGAATTAAGGTGTGAGTAGTTTTATACGAGTTTTTAATACAGATCCATTAGGTGTAAATTTTTAGATGCTATTATAAAGTTTTCGCAATCTTAAATTTTACGGACTGTTACAGACTAACTAAACGAAAATCAGAAACTAAACTAAAAACACTCATAGGAAAAAAACTTAAACCTGTGCGTGTGGCACAGGTTTAAATTTTTTTAATGTTTTTTTTTATTAATAAACTGTCCTCTTTTTACTGTTTTTAGTTCCTGTGCGTGCCCCAAATATGTTTTTTTTTTCTTATCGGAAGACGTTCTCATCTTTGCAAATAGAGTTGTATGACATTGCTCATTTTGATATTTATGAAGTGACAGATGCAAAATAGATAAACAAACCTAAACCGAAAAACCGATAAACCTTGTAGAGCTAAACTTCACAGAAACACGGTGTATTTCCTCCGATTGTCAATCTATCGATTACGCGACTTTCAATTTTCACTGTCCCCAAAAAGATCGGCCGGTATTTTAATAAATTTTAATTGTGCACAAACCTTGAGCTTGGTGACCCGAAAAGAGACAGTCAAAGAAGAAGTGACCAAACTATCCCCAAAAGTATACAGGGTGGAAGGGACCGATGCGCAACCTATTACCATGGATTCGGAACACCGCCACTGCTTTAACATTTTCCGCCGTTATTAAATAAAAACTTTTTAACAACAAAACAAACACAACCGACTTCCAAAATTTTTTATTTAAAAAGTATTTATTTTTCACTTTTTAGTTCTACCTACCTCACACAAATTCATTTAACACAACAGCATCAATATAGACCAAGTGGAAAAAATCGTATTATTGAATCTAACTCAAAAACCACCCAAACAAAATATGGGACTACCCCTGAGCATACCATAAATATAAAAAAAAAATACTTTGCAAATCCGTCAATATATGACGGAGTTATATGTTAAAACACACATAAAAAAATACATAAACATCCGTATTGAGAACCTCCACCTTTTTTGAAGTCGGTAAAAAAAAACAGCTGCCTCATAGATAGGCACTTTTGTATGTATTATAATACAGCAGATTTTTTCTTTGATAACCGACAAATTACTTCTACGCTAGGTGGTCTAGAACCATGTGCTAAATTTACACTGCATAGACAAGTGATGTAAACGTTCTAAAACTTGAAAATGTGCATCTTAGGTGTATATAAATTCTAGCGGTGACTTGAAAGGCATATTCAAATTTAACAGCAACCTTTGCAAATTAAATTATAGACTACGTTGAAGACAAGATTGCTTGGCAATCCATTCATTCCATATTTTACTGCAGATGTGGCTTCCCTGGTACATACCTGATTAACTGTAAATTATTTAAATGTCTATTAACGATTTCCAAACGCGATGTTTTATTTTTCGTATTTCTTACATTTGTATGGATGTTAGTGGTCGATGGTACACATAAAAAATTACTTAAATTTCGGAAGTCGGTGGCAAAAACTAAACCAAAGATGCAACACCGTTTTGTAAAAAAAAAAAATATTTAAAACTAATCCGTATACCTACCACTACTTGCTATGTGAACAGTGACAGGAAGTAATATAACATCATCAAGACACACAAAGTGGATCAAATACGTATTATTGAAGCTGACTCCAAAACTAAAGTTAACATTTATACGAGACCCCAGCAAAAAAATAATTCTCAAAATCGGTCCACAATTAGACGAAAATATGATGATCATACATTTAAAAAAACATACAGACGAACATAGAATCCCCCCCTTTTTTGAAGTCGGTTTAAAACAAATTTTTTTTTACTCTTGAAAATTAAACAAATATGGTTTTTTAAATTATTTCATATTCAAATAATATAATACAAATCAACAACAGTAGGAACTAATTTAATAACAATGAGGTCGGACTAGAAGAATCAGTGATGATGATGATGTTCAGGAACAATGTGTTTAGCGTGACCCACGTACTTCACGTTGGCGTTGAATCTGTGAAAATGAAAAAGGATAATTAGTGACACATTTTTGGGAATAAACATTGCAGCCGGTTTAAAATTTAATGCTTTTGCGTGCTTACCCAGTCTTTTTGTCAGCGTGGTATTCAACTATCCTTATGGTGCCATCAGGCTGGTGCAGGCTGTACTCGCCCTTCACGACGTGCCCATCACGAGATTCATGCTGAGATTTCTTGTCACCGGTGTGAGGGTCCTCCACTTTGTACGCGAACTCGTACTTAGGATGGGACTGTAAGAGATTATGTGACGGTAAGCAACATTATTCCCAATTGGAATAAACCAAATTCTTTTTATGATTAAAACGTCATCATACATAGTACTCGACGTGTTTCTCGGTGGCGTGTCCGTGGTGTTGCTTGATGCTCTGTGATGAGGAGGCGTGACCGTGGTGGTGCTCGTGGTGGTCTTGTGCGGCGACCGCTGCTACTGCGACGGCGAGGAGGAGGATCTATAGAAATAGAAAAAAATGAGAAGTGAGGTTTCTATTTGACATTTTATTTTATAAAATATGTCTACCTAGTGAAATATTTATTTTACCTTTGTGAACATATTTTTTGTCTTTCCGTTGACTGTCTGTAAAAGTTGAGTGATAACTGATAATTCAGAAAAGAAATTCGGTGTTTTTATATAAAGTGTGAAATCAAGTTTAACGATGACAATAAAGTACAATAAAACAAGCAAGTTTCGTTCAAAACCTGCTGGGTGGTGTTTACGAACGAGCTTTGATTAAAAGCTTGTTATCCTTGACGAAGTTAGGCAAGAACAAAATTAATTAATTTATTAAGGTCACTTTCTTCACTTATTTTCGGTTTCACTTTAGTAAGTATACTAGTTTAGGCGTCATTGGTGCAAGAAACGCAAACCCATTTTTTATTTTGTGATTAAATGAAGGCCGCAGGAACTCGTTTGATGCGGGAAGCACAAAACCGGTCGAAGTGGAGGTGCTTGGGGGAGATCTATGTCCAGCAGTGGACGGTGGAATGGTGATGATGATTAAATGAATGAATGAACAACAGTATTTATTAAAAAAAAAAAAAGGTACGCACTTCACACGAGGCCAACTGGCTTTAAATCAGAGTATTTACAAATTCAACAAGTTCGGTGATAAACTTGCTTTGTAATTCTTTCTTCACCTTTTTTATCTCAAACTTGCTTTTTCGGTCTATAAAATCACGAATTTCTTTTCTTCAACATCAGTTACCTGTCAGCTTTACATGCAAACAAACTTAAAGAAAAGACAAAAAATGTTTACCAAGGTATTTAGTATTTTGTACTATTGATATAAACTGATTCAATAACAAACACCTATTCATATAGATATTGGGTTTCTTTACTTTTTCTGTTTTGAAAAAAAAAAAAATTAAAATCGGATTTTCATGAATGGAGCTCCCAAAATGCACTGCAGTGACTTTCCGTAGACTGCACAAGTTCGAGGTTATAAGCCAAAATCTGAAAATTCAGAGGCTTTTTCGAGCACCACGCAGTTAGTACAGGTTTTTCGAAGTTTTTACACTATTGGTATACTAACAACATCCCAAAAAATCAGTACAGTGTAATTTTTTGCGACCGATACGATGTTTTAAATCACTGTCCGCTAAACCGCTGAAGCTATTTATAAGAATTCTTATTGAATTAATCTTCTATTTTTCCAACAGATCATCCTAGTCACTGTTTTCGTCGCGGTTGTCGCCGCACGGCCACAAGAAGGTCATGGTCAAGAGCATCACCACGATCACGCCTCTTCATCACAGAGCCTCAAGCAGCATCACGGACACGCCACAGAGAAACACGTCGAATACTATGTACGATAATTGTTCAAATCATAATACTATAGTATTTTCCTTTCTTCTGGGAAAGAATTTGCTAACCATCACCTTGTCTTACGTACAGTCTCATCCCAAATACGAGTTCGCGTACAAAGTGGAAGATCCTCACACCGGCGACAAGAAATCTCAGCACGAATCTCGTGATGGCCACGTCGTGAAGGGTGTGTACAGCCTGCACCAGCCCGATGGCACCATCAGGATCGTCGAGTACCACGCTGACAAGAAGAGCGGGTAAGCAAAAAAAAAAAAGCATTAAAGCTTAAACCAGCTGCAACGTTAATTCTCAGAAATGTGTCATTTATTATCCTTTTTCATTTTCATAGATTCAACGCCAACGTGAAGTACGTGGGTCACGCTAAACACATTGTTCCTGAACATCATCATCATCACTGATTCTACTATTATGAACCCTATTGTTATTAAATATGACCGGTATTGATGTTAAATTGTTATAATGAAAGAAAGTGATATAATTGTTATAATGAATATAAGTGATTAAGAAATAATAATGTTTTGTCTTTATTTCTCTTCAATTTACTACAAATAATAAACTAGCAAAGTAAAACCATTACGTATTATACTTACACACGTATACATGTAGAAAAAAAAATGTAGCCTTATATTTTTAATTGCAAACAAAAAAAAAACAAAATAAACCAACTTGATTCATGACCCTTGCACTACGGCCGCCTTTGTACATTTATGTGCTGAAAGTATTAAATGAATTAATAAATCCAATAAGGTATCTTTACTTGGATTTGTTCCTCTCTGCCCCACCAAGTTGTTTGTGGTTACATTTATTATATCATTGATAGACAAAACCACTATAAATTCCTAGCTAGATAGCTGTCTAGCTAGGAATTTATTTATTTATTTTTATTTATTTATTTAAGATCGTAGATAAGAAGCAACAGACACCGATCTTTAGAAGTCTTTATATGTTATGATGCGTGACCTAGTAGGCTCTTAGAAAATGTGCATCTAAGTTTAAAATAAAATATTATTAATCTTTAAATCATAATCTGCCTAGCCTTTTCCCAACTATGTTGGGGTCGGCTTCCAGTCTAACCGGATGCAGCTGAATACCAGCATTGTACATGGAACGACTGCCTATCTGACCTCCACAACCAAGGGCAAGACTGGAATTAATTCATTATTAATCTTTAAATGATTCCGGATAAGTGTTATTGGGTTTTTCAATCAGGAATTTCTCAGTAGCAGCCGTCTGGATTGGTGCCTGGTTGATGGCAATTATAGGCTCACGCCCTATAACATGAAACTTAAACATAACTGGCGAAATGTGGATGTACTATAAGTACACCTCTGCCTAACCCTTTTTTTTTTTTTTTTTTCCGGATGGGAAATCATCAAATGACCCCCTCCCGCTCTGGGTGGAGCGGAAGGGAGTGTCAGACTTACTGACTAAAACCCACCCATGTTCCTTCCTTCGCCCTTTATGTTCCGGGGTAGCGGTAACCCTTTCGGACAATCCCGCTGACCCGGCAGGCTTCGGCCCTAAGGGGCCCCTCAAATTATGCTGACATCTCTTTGAGGCGCGCGTAGAACACTTAAGCGCCGTCCGGCACGGGCCTGGTCCTGATCGGGCGGTGAGCTACCCATTGCTCTCCGCCCGCAGGCCCGCGCCTACGGTGGCCGGTAGTCTTCAATCGACTCCCGACGCCCGGGGCGTCTCCCGCGGCGGCTGGGACGGGAGGCTCTCTCCCTCATCCGTCCCGCCACCTCCTTCGCTAGCATGACTGCTTCGCAGAAGGAGGCGACTGCCTCCCACTCCCTCTCGCTCCGGACCATGGCTTGCACCAGGGCCGGGCGCGAGAGGCCGCCGCCGCTGCCGATCGCCTCTACGAGGACACGGCGGTGCTCCGCCCAAGCGGGGCAGACCTCCACCGTGTGCTCCACCGTGTCCTCTGGGCGATCCTGGCAACGGTGACACCCGGGCGTTTCCTCCCGCCTGATGATGTGCAGGAACCTCCCGAAACTTCCGTGTCCGGTGAGGACCTGCGTCAGGCGGTAGGTGAGGGCGCCGTGGCGCCTCTCTAGCCACTCCTCAAAGAGGGGTCTTATCGCCGCTAACGCGGCGTGCCCTGCGCTGGGTTGCGACAGTCGCTCTTTCCATGTCTCTGTCTAACCCTTCGGAAATTACAGGCGTGATCCTATGATAAGCTATGTGTTTAAATTTTATAATTATAGATTTATTGTTTGATATCAGAAACGATAATATTAGTGAATTATCTAAGATCGCGAAGTGTATAAGGGAATTAAGTTATTTGATTCATTTTTGCAGCTGAATTTTGGGCCAAAAATGTTTAAACTTTTTGCCATCGATACGCTAAGGGTCAGTACACACCGAGACGTGACGCGACGCGACGCTGCGCGCACACTTTAAAAGAGTGACTCAAAATATAATTTATTTTCTACACGAAAAGGTACACATTGCATTGTGAGAGTTCGGCGCAACGTATTCTGAACTCTCACAATGCAATGTGTACCTTTTTGTGTAGAAAATAAAGTATATTTTGAGTCACTCTTTTAAAGTGTGCGCGCAACGTCGCGTCGCGTCGCGTCTCGGTGTGAACTGACCCTAAGATGAAGATTGACAAAATTTTTTTCACTGCAAGTCTAATAAAAGAATAAAAAGTTAATAAAATGTTTAAATGTGTATGTTTTGAATTCTGTGTGTATTGTTACAGGTACAAGATGTAAAAATACCTTTTAATTAACCGAACCCTAAATCTATCTAATAACTCCTGGGGTTGACTTTATTTGTAGCACGCTATGTGTGTCCGAGTATCACTGGTCAGTTTTCCTCACTCATTAGTTCATATTTTCGCTGATTGCTTAGTTTTGCGGATTAGATCGTCACTCGACAGTTTCCCGTGTTTGCCTGTTTCCTTGATTCGTCAGTTTGGTACACTCACGGAAAATTATATTTTAAACAAATAAAAGTGGATAATGTAAGAAACCCTAAACCAATTTCAATCGAAATTGAAGTTGGATTTTTAAATCACAGTATCTTTAATAGAAAAATAAAACTTGACTTCGAACATCATAATTATAAGGTGAGATGGTTACAGAATCGCACTGCTGCAGTGCAATTCTGTAACCATCTCACCTTGAAAAGTTAGGTGAAGTGAGCATGGAGTGAGCTGTCAGGAAACTAATGCTAGGGATTGACACTATTGACAGCTCACTAAAGTAACCCGATCGATTCTGTAAAAATCTCACCGTGAAAAGTAATTTTCACGGTGAGATTTTTACAGAATCGATCGGTGAAATGTTGTTTATGATGACTATGTATGTAACTCGTGCAAATAAATTACTTACGCGTAATACGTCCCCTGGGACATGGCGATGATGGTAGCAATGCATGTGTTTCAATAAAATATTAATTGAAAGTATAGTGTGGCAGTAATTACTTAAGGCGAAAGCGTCAAGGTAGCCCGCAAAATTCAAATTCTCTTACGTATTTGCCATTTGCAGGTCAGTATCAGGCTGTATGTTGATCTAAAAATTATTAATACAACTCTCTTAGTTCATATTACCCTATGGAGTGACTGTTTCATTAAATCATGACATTTAAGGCCAATTGTAACTTAAGAATTGTATTGCTGATTCTAATTCTGTAAAGCCATATTTGTTACGGTCGCGATTCATAGTTTTAATTAACGTGCAACTTGGCACTGACCAAAAAAAAAATAGTAAATTTGAATTTCACGGGTTACGTAGAACAAGCCCTCATTTTTGCAAATGATATTGGTGCACTTGAAAGAAGAAAGAAAGGCCGATCTCTCACGATTCGGCAATTTTCAGTGGCAGTGGCAGTACTCGTATAACTCGGTTTTCCGCAAAAGACTTTTTCTATTAGGTTAAGATACTCGTTTGTTGTTTGTGTGTTGTGAAATTAACACACTACACGTTTCGTGCAACTGTCAAATAATGACAGTTGTGATTAGAAAATACGGGCAATTTAGTTTGTAGTCAATTTGGTAAACAATTAATTTCTCTGACTGTACACAAGCCAAATCCGAGACCTTAAAAAAGTAGTAGTGAATTTATCGCCTGTAGTCTTGAAAAAAGTGAAGCAAATGCAAACGTGAAAAATATTACTTTTTCGACTTAAAAATTACTGGTAAGTACAAATACACACACACAAACGCACATGTTTATACATTATGGAAAGAAAGCAAGAAATACATATATTGAGTATTAATAAACATTATTCACAAAAAGTAGGAACCTTTGTACCTTTAGTAAAAATATTGTGGAAGAAAATTAGATCATTACTTTTGCAGCATTAAGATACTGGTAGGCTTCCTTTGCAAATATTATTTGAAATATTATGTACTGAGAATTTACGTAGTCTACTTACTGTCTCAAAAAACGAGATCTGTTGGTAAAACTCTGTGGGAACGGTATCTGATTATTTCTGTTGGCGGTATTGGAATATGACCAATGCAAGTTAAAAATATAAGGAACGGTTTGTTACTGTCGTCAATTAAACCAATATAGATTTTTTACTTATCTTATATTCACATAATATAATACAAATCAACAACAGTAGGAACTAATTTAATAACAATGAGGTCGGACTAGAAGAATCAGTGATGATGATGATGTTCAGGAACAATGTGTTTAGCGTGACCCACGTACTTCACGTTGGCGTTGAATCTGTGAAAATGAAAAAGGATGAGATACATTTCTGAGAATAAACGTTGCAGTAAGGTCTAAAATTGAATGCTTTTGCATGCTTACCCAGTTTTTTTGTCGGCGTGGTATTCAACTATCCTTATGGTGCCATCAGGCTGGTGCAGGCTGTACTCGCCCTTCACGACGTGCCCATCACGAGATTCATGTTGAGACTTCTTGTCACCGGTGTGAGGGTCCTCCACTTTGTACGCGAACTCGTATTTAGGGTGAGACTGTAAGACATAATATGACGGTTAACAACATTATTCCTAATTTGAATAACCCACATTCTATTTATGATTGGAATGTTTTCATACATAGTACTCGACGTGTTTCTCGGTGGCGTGTCCGTGGTGTTGCTTGATGCTCTGTGATGAGGAGGCGTGACCGTGGTGTTGCTCGTGGTGGTCTTGTGCGGCGACCACTGCCACTGCGACGGTGATGAGGAGAATCTATTGAAATAACAAAAAACGTTAAGTGAGGTTTCCATTTTAATTTTTTTTTTAATATGTCTTCCTAGTGAAATTTATATATTACCTTTGTGTACATATTGTTTGCTCTTACGTTTACTTGATGTAAAAGTTGAGAGATAACTGATAATTCAAAAAAAGAAATTGGGTGTTTTTATATAAGGTGCGAAATCAAGTTTAAAGTTAAAGTTTAATAAAACAAGCAAGTTTTTGTGCTGATTACGAACATACTTTGATTAAAAGCTTGGTATCCTTGATAAAGTTAGGTAAGCACGAAATTAATTAATTCATTAAGTTGAAAATTACTTTCTTCACTTAAAGTAAACACAATATATGTCTCAATATGGCCAATAAATATACATAGATGTTCTAAAGAAGTTTTATCTCATATTTTATTCTTGATGTCGGTGAACGAAATTTTTGTTAAAAATACGCTTTCCAAAATATAAGCTTCTTCTTTCTTCAAAATATATGTATTACATTTTTAGCATAGTACCACTTACTTAGTTGTTTACAAAAACAAAGGCTTACTCTTAACAAAGGCTCGGTGTGTACGAATCAAGCATCTACCACACGCGTTCCGGAGTAAGTCAGGGCTCAATTTTGGGACCTTTATTATTTTTAATCATGGTTAATGATCTCCCCCAAATTCTCCGTCATGCAAAATGTCTATTGTATGCTGATGACTCGATATTATACCTCGAAATAAACTCCGAGCGTGACTCTTTAGCACTGTAGCAAGACATATACGCGATATGCAGGCGGAGCTTTGACAATAAGATGGAATTTAATCCCTCCAAATGACATTCGGTCGAATGCGGCACCCAGTAAACTATGAATATAATTTAAAAAACAATACCATCGTGAAAACATCAGCCATGAAAAATCTGGGAGTCACATTCGACCGAAAGCTCACCTTCCACGACCACATCGCCACGGTAGCTAAGGAATCTTACCAAAGATTGGGTTTTGTTCTGCGTAATTTTCGTGTGATTTTCGTTCCGCACATGCCATCAAAATTATATTTAATGCACTCGTACGTAGCAAATTGAAAACTAGCTCCTGCGTGTGGAATCCGCACGAAAGTACCTACGTGCTTTTACTGGAAAAGGTACATAAAGCGTTCCTTAGGTTTATCTATAAGCATAAACATGGCTATTACCCTTACCTCTGTCGGAATAAATTTCTACTGGGATGCCTCGGATATAACTCGTTAGAAGTAAGGCGAGCAAAAGACCAGCTCACTATACCCTGTTTGATGCTCCGTGGCAGTATTGACGCACCTGATGTACATGCTCCGAAGGCTTACTTCTTTGTGCCAGACAATTACTGCCGCAGCAGAAAGCTGTTTTCTGTGCCTCCATGTCGCAAATTGTGTCTTTAATTTCTGTATTTGATTTTAAACCGTTTTAATTAAATAAATAACTTAAAATTCAATAATAGACTTCTCCCTAATGCTCATTATGGTTACATCTTTGTCAAAATATGGCCTGTTGCTGATTGCTGTTTAGTTTATAATCCTGTACGAGTCGCAATAAATACTTTTTCTTTCTTTCTTTGTTGGCCAAGCAATATTTTTTACCAAGATCTTTTGTAGAGTTAACCCCTGTAGAGTTAAGAGCATGGCTCTACATTAGATCTACACACTGTCTCTCTCTTCTTTACTTTTTAACAGTGAAAGCATTACCTATTTGAGTCTTGGCAACTTACTTTAAATGAAATGTTTTTGGTGTAGAGTTTGAAAATACGACAAAACGCTTCGAAGAAATGTACGTAGTGCCTGCTTGCTGTTTTCTTTTTGTTTTTTGCTCGTCTTGGCTGGGGCACTGCAGTGTCCTCAGATAACCCAATTTTGAGTTACCTGAGCTCGCCTTTTTACATTATGAGCCATCTCTCATAATGCTCTTAGTTATGTGTTTGTTTACATTCGGTAACTTCTCTAATAATGAAAGACATATATAAACTTGATTTTGTTAGTTGACACAGTATCTACATAATTATTATCAAAAAAGTATCTCACATCGCACGAGGTCAACAGGGCATTCACAAATCCAACAAGTTCGGCCATAAACTTGCTTTGTAATAAAAATGTCACTTTTTATCTTAAACTTGCTTTTTCGGTCTATATAAAATCGCGAATTTCTTTTCTTCAACATCAGTTATCTGCCAGCTTTGCAAGCAAATAAGCTAAAAGAAAACACTAAAAATGTTTACCAAGGTAATTAATAATTATTTACTATTGACCTAAACCGATTCATTAACAGACACACTTATTCATGGAATTTAGGTATTTTTTTATCATAGTAGCTAGCATAAATTCTTAGTCAATTAATCAGTATTCTTTTGTATCAATAGATCATCCTAGTCGCTGCTGTCGTTGCGGTAGTCGCCGCGTGGCCACAAGAGGGTCACGGTCACGAACACCACCACGGCCACGCCTCCTCATCACAAAGCCTCAAGCAGCACCACGGGCACGCCACCGAGAAACACGTCGAGTACTATGTATGAAACCCATCCAATCATAATATTTCATTTTAATTCTTTTTAGGAATGAAAAATCATTCCCAAGCTAACCAACACTTGTCTTACAGTCTCATCCCAAATACGAGTTCGCGTACAAAGTGGAGGACCCTCACACCGGTGATAAGAAGTCTCAGCACGAATCTCGTGATGGCCACGTCGTGAAGGGCGTGTACAGCCTGCACCAGCCTGATGGCACCATCAGGATCGTCGAGTACCACGCTGACAAGAAGACTGGGTAAGCGTACAAGATCATTCAATTTTGGAGTCAGTTGCAACGTTTATCCCAAAAAAATGTTTCACTTATTATCTTTTTTTGTTTTTACAGATTCAACGCCAACGTAAAGTATGTCGGTCACGCCAGGCACATTGTTCCTGAACATCATCATCATCACTGATTTCTCCAATCTGATATTATTGTTATTGTATTAGTTACTTACTGTTGTTGATTTGTATTATAATGTATTATGATGTGTGAATATAGAATGATGAATAAGACATATTTCCTTTTTTATATAATATCTCCACTATTTTGAAAATCCTTGAGCTGTTGACGCCATTATTAGGTATTCACAACAATCTTAATAACACTCGATACAACATATCTTGCTGCTTTTAAGACGAAGTCTCATATTTTAATTGCCTTATACACACTCGTATAACCACTTTGATTTGGTTTTATTTGAGAGTTTTTCTTTGCTGTAACTCTGTAAGGTAGCAAAGATTTATTTCGTAAAAAGTGAAAAAACTTCATAATTGGCTTGATTAATAATTTATTCCGCCCACGAATCAGATCATAGCTTTGATCTTTTTAAAAGTTGTAAAATAAAGAAACACAATATTTTCATCTTAATCGATAGGAACAGTTTATTCAATATTCAGTACAAATTTTAAATCATTGTAACATTAACTTATTACAATTATATTATCACAGGACAACTATTAACGAGTATGTTAATACTAAATAAGTTATTTACATTAATGTTTTTGGGGGTGCTTCTTTGGCACTATGTGGTGTGTGCTGTGCTTCACCGTCGCGTGGAAACTGCAAAACAAATACCTGTCTTTAAAAACCATGAAACTACTTTTTTATACTATGACCAGGCAGATATATTTCATGGTAATAAAAATTGTTTTCTACTCATAGTTCAGTATTTTCTAAACATATTCGATGATTAATTGTATGTTTATCCCAACCCACATCGATTTTACTAATAGGTATCTGTCTTTGTATCTTTGTTTTGTTTTCTACCATCATTGTTCCCTAATTTTTCTTTCCAGTCAACTTACCCACTATGCTTGTCTGCGTGATACTCAACATGTCTGATGGAACCATCAGGCTCGTGCAGCTCATAGTAGCCCTTCACATTGTCTCCGTCGCGATGCTCATGATGAGACTTCTTGTCGCCCGTGTGATGGTCCTCCACTTTGTATCCGTACATGTATTTAGGATAAGCCTAGGAAAAAATATAATGAAGGTATTTTTGTTTGTGATACTGTGTAAGACTATTTCTTCATAGTATAACGATATTAGACATCCACAGAGAAATTTGAAGCTGTTACGCTGATTAAACAAAGCACTGCTACCTTTAACAATAGTACTCCTAAATGGAAGTAAATTAAAAATAAATATGTAATTTAAATAGGTCAGTGCCTCTTTTGATGTATTTAAAAATATTTTTTTATTGGGCTCTAGTAATTTCGAAATGTGGCCCTGGCAATTTTTGCGTATTTATTTCATCATGTAACAATTTTCTTTCCACTTACATACACGTTTCGTGTTCCCTGAAAACCAATCTAACAGTACTTACATAGTAGTCCACATGTTTGTGTTCTCCTTTTTTATGTGTTTCCTTTTTGTGCACTTCGGGTTTATGTTCTACTTGTTTATGCATCTCTTTTTTATGTTCTTCCTTCTTGTGCACTTCAGGTTTATGTTCTACTTGTTTATGCATATCTTTTTTATGTTCTTCCTTCTTGTGCACTTCAGGTTTATGTTCTACTTGTTTCTGCACCTCTTTTTTATGTTCTTCCTTCTTGTGCACTTCAGGTTTATGTTCTACTTGTTTATGCACCTCTTTTTTATGACCTTCTTGTTTGTGCACTTGTTTTTTGGTAGCTTCTTGTTTGTGCACTTCTGTTTTGGGCGGTTCTTGCTTGTGAACTTCTATTTTCGGAGCTTCATGTTTGTGCTCATGGATGTACACTTTTTGATGAGGACCATCGTGGCGGTAGATATATTGCGAAGAGAATGCATGCTTGTGAATGGTCACGGCGTCAGTGACTATTGCCAATAGTGTAAGAGCACACATCACCTGAAATTGACGCATTAGTTAGAATAGCAGTAAGAACATATCACATCGAGATTTATCTATTTTGACTAGGAGCTAACTCCTATATTGTGGGAACAATTAACTGTGACTGAATTAATGATAAATCTGCAATATGCCAAGGGCAGTTACTAAGATCTTAAATAAGAATTTGGATCTTGTAAACAATAAACATCTCTCCAAACATAGATCTGTTACAGAAAAACGTATACATTTGAGTCAAAATGCACTTTACAAAACTTGCACACATCACCATTCAATTATGTTTCATAGCTTATTTACCTTGAAAACCATTTTATTTACCACAAAGTAGTTGTTTTATCTAAACACAAAAATAAACTAATACATACTTTCTAAAATCAGTGTCTTTTATAATAAATCAATAACGCAAATGTAATCAAACCACGGGTGATTTCATTAGTAGTTAGTTACAAACAGGTGAAATTATTCACGAAATACTATCAAGTTTTTGTAAGAGTATTTCGTAAAAGTAATAAATTGACATGCCTATAAGTGCAAAGTCTAGATTGTATTTCATCGTTTATGAGTTTATTTTATTACAAACGCTGTCGCACGTTTGCGTGTTTAAGTATATAGTTTATTCCAATTAGCAACAAACTATGCTTCGATATGGTGATGAATCATTTTGCAAACAGAACAAATCACTTCAGTTAGAAATATATACAGTTATGTATTTGATAGATTGTAAATTTTGATTGGATTTGAAGAATTTTTACTATTGCTAATTTAGCATTGAATCAGTCTATAATCGACCATGATAATCATAATCATTTAGTAAAATGGATACTGGAGCCGCTGATGAGCACCAACATATTCATTAGTCAAAGAATAAAGGTGAGTTTTAGTCAAGAAGATTCAAATTGAAACAACATATTAAGTGTTATAGTTAGGTATATTTACATCATAATGAGACAACGTTTAACAATCTAAAGAGTAAGAGCTAACAGTTAACAGTCAGTTTATAAGCGAAATAATCAGTGATGATGATGATGTTCAGGAACAATGTGTACAGCGTGACCCTCGATCTTTACGTTGGCGTTGAATCTGTAAATAGGAAAAGTAACATTAAGTAAAGGGATACATTTCAAAATGTCCTACTTGTTGAATATTCAATGTTGTTAAAGAACGTACCCAGTTTTCTTGTCAGCGTGGTACTCGACGATTCTGATAGTGCCGTCGGGCTGGTGCAGGCTGTACACGCCCTTCACGACGTGGCCATCACGAGATTCATGCTGAGACTTCTTGTCACCGGTGTGAGGGTCCTCCACTTTGTACGCGAACTCGTATTTGGGATGAGACTGCAGGTAAGACCAATGATGGTTAGCAAAATCTTTTTTACAAGGAATAGTCAAGATTTTATTATATTACTAGCGGACCCAAAAGACGTTGTCCTGTCCGAACGTTGGCTAAACTATCCAGGGATCCATTCAAACACACAAAAAAAGGTCATCAAAATCGGTCGAGCCATTTACGAATTCAGTGACATACACACGTACACTAAAGTTATACACATAAAGATGATTATAACGATGATCGTACATAGTACTCGCCGTGTTTCTCGGTGGCGTGTCCGTGGTGCTGCTTGATGCTCTGTGATGAGGAGGCGTGACCGTGGTGGTGTTCGTGACCATGACCGTCTTGTGGCCGCGCGGCGACAACAGCAACGACAGCAGCGACTAGGATGATCTGGACAAAAGTGGATTACATTATTTATGAATTTCTATTTTTGCATAATATAACATCACGTCTGTATTCCCTGAAGGGTAAGGCAAAGGTACACCTACAGTACACCCACATTTCGCCAGTTATGT
This sequence comes from Apamea monoglypha, assembly GCA_911387795.2. Classification (NCBI taxonomy): domain Eukaryota; kingdom Metazoa; phylum Arthropoda; class Insecta; order Lepidoptera; family Noctuidae; genus Apamea; species Apamea monoglypha. The sequence continues at coordinate 13,676,063 of OU426918.1, forward strand.
TTAAGTTCCATGTAATAGGGGGCGAGCCTATTGTTATCAACCGGGCACAAATCCAGGCTCCGGGCTAATTACTGAGAAATTCTAGATGGAAAACCCCATTATCACTTTGCCCTGTCCGGGAATCGTAACCAGCACCTCATGCACCTTAGAAGCGTTTCTAACCACTAGACCAAAGAGGCAGTCCTATTTCTAGTAACTTGCATTTTGAACCGATTTTATCTTTTACATGTCCAAAGTCTGCAAAAGATAAAGTCGGGTCAAAATTATAATCTGTTTTAGCAATAATTGTCTATTGTCAGATATTTTTATGTCTTAAAAATAATACCTTGTACATTGTGATGTTTTTTATTCTTCACTCTTGGAGTTCTGAATGATTACTGATAATACCACAGTATATATGTTTTATTTTTATACAGTTTACCAAAGGATCTGTGAGACAGATTTTCGCAATAAGTTTAAAAATGTTCGACAAGTTTGCTACATAATATATATCTTATTTCGGAAAGTACAGCTGACCTTCAGATATAATGTTAATTTACTTCTTTCTTTAAGGATTTCATTGATATTCATTAAAATTATACCATCTCAGAAGGATCATCGCATCCTTCAAAATGTATAACTTCTTTCTAAATAGTATCTCGAAGTAAAAGGAGTATGTAGGGATCGTAACTGGTGGCGCTCTGTAGGTTCCGCTTACCCCCATGGGAAGAAGGCATTAGTTTATGTATGTTCCTATGTATCCACCTTGGAGCGTCTAACGCGGCCAAAAGGTGTTCTAAACAAAGAAGTATGAGTCTACGAATGCTGCAGTGTACGTTGTCTAATAATATTTTTTCGGATATTTTGTGATGAGTTGAGAAAATAAATTAATCCCTTCGTTTTTATTTTAACCTTCTTCTTATAATATAATAATAATATACAAGCGTGTCAGAACAAAATCATAAATATCACGAACACATAAGTCTAGCAGTGTTCTCAGCTCCAGAGACCGCTTTTCTGTAGTCTTAGGCAGTTAACACATGACGCCGCTTACCGTTGCAGAGGGCGAAGGTGATGTAGCGGAATTTGTGGCCGTGCACAACGTGGAGAGGCGATGAGTGCGCCTGTCCGCGCGGATGGGCTGCTAGTGGTGCGCCGCGTGCACATTGAAATCCATACTCAAAAAATTGCAACTCACCTTATTCCAAAATGCGGCAGTGATGTACGTTTATTAGGCATCAACGGATTACATACAAACCAATGCGACGTGAGATCCGCTTCACCGCCTGCCGCATCGGTGCGCGGTGTCGTGAGAGAATCACATTACTACGTAGGTAATAAAAGCTTCTTCAACCTTTCAATTTCCAAGTGAATATTTTTCTTTATCTTTCTAGATTTTCACAAGGTTACTTTTATTCTAATGATAGCTTTGAAGGTCAACACACACATCACACACATTATTATTAGCTTTAACTGACTCTTTGGAACTGAGTGAGGATGACAAAAGCTGTATTTATCTATTAATTCCATATACATTCCATATACTTAGGTTCATATTACTTCTACGTAGTGTGATTAATACCAATTAAATAAACTTCGACAAAAATTCAGTCATATCGACAGTGTCAGCACAGGCCACAGTGGATTGGATAAAGAGCAAGTCAGGAGGTAAGGCATCGTTTATGATGTGGCTCCATTGTCGCACTTTTGCACATTGCAGTTCTCTCCATCTGACTATGTTGTATACCTACAGCGGCCCATCTGCTTTCGTCGATTTAGAGATTTCCATTTTACTTGAACGGGCATATTGTAAATGTTCTAAGTTCTCCGTCAATATAACTAAGCAACTAAAGCGCATGTTCTAATGTGGAGAAACAAACAACGCAATCTGACTGACACGACTCTACACGGTAACCTTTATTATTTCGCGTTTTTTTCTGCAAGTGAGCCTTGAATTTTCATCAGATTTTCCGACTGTGTGTAATTTTGTGGCGATTTTTTTTTAAATTCATCAAAATAATCTAGATCCTCTGACTAGATGTTTGATAAACGGATAAAATAATAGAGTCATCCCAGTCAGGTTCTTAAAGATATTCGTTAAAGTCTTATATGATCATCCTTAGCTGGTGTTGGCTCATTGTTTATCAAGGCTGCCTCTATTGTAAAAAGGTAAAGTTATTGCTTATTTGTGTTTTTATCCAGCATTACTAACATGTGAAATTTTTACTTTTTGAGAACGTCATTCGACCATTATAATGTATAATGAATGTCATCTAAGAATTTTTTCAACACGTAACTTACTTGACTCAATAACATAACCCCTGTGCCTGATGGGATAACGTGTCAGTTAAAATGAGAAACATACATCCCCTATTTAACCCCTTTAAGGGATGAATTTTCGAAAATCCTTCCGTAATTCCCACTTTCGCTGTATGTAAAAGAAACTCTAGTGCAAAATTTCTAGATCCAGCGATTTAAACTGAGTTGTCTGTCAATCATACAATAGAAACATTTACACAGATATTTTGTCATGTTTTGTTTTCAGGTAGCTATTTTGATTTAAATCCTTATTTAGTGAATTAGTCACAAGTCTTTTTACGACTTTTTTGCTGTTCAATGTTCTGATGACAATACGTACTTAGTCTTTTTTATTCGGCCTCCAGACTATCTGAAAGCCCTGAGAAAAGTAAATGATTAGTTCCTAGCCGTTCCTTGTTATTGATTTTGTCTTCTGGCGAGCCTTTTCACCGTCAGTTAAGGGGTCGTAAATCATCATAAATCATTGCGCATTTAACTATTTATAAGCTTATTGTCTGCTGCCCGCAATGTAGCCATAAATAAGTTTAACTAAACCCAAACTGCAATATTAATCCTTGGGGTTGTAACATTTGGCGGTATAAGTATTTAGGTAAAGTGAGCTTGAAGTGAACTGTCATTCCACCTACACATACATAATCAGCGTGTAACGTTCCCACTGCTGGGAGACAAGCCTCCTCTCTGTGAGAGGGAGTGGGCCGTAATCCACTACGCGGGCCCAGTACGGGTTGGTAGATATCACATGTCTTCGAATTTTTGGTTCTAGGACATGTTGGTTTCCTCACGATGTTTTCCTTCGACGTTTTGAGAGCAGTGGTGATGAAATAATTTACACAAAGTACAGCGCCGTTCTGGGTTCGAACCTATGACCTACAACGCGTAAGTGGCGGCTGTTACCACTGGGCCTCCGCTGCTCTGCTCTGTTAGCGATTGATACTATTGATAGCTCACTTCACCGAAGTTTTAACGGTTAGATTTTTACAGAATAGATCGGATGGTATTAAAATAAAGGTAAATAAACCCTTACAAGAAAAACAAGTCGGGTGAGATTGAATAATTAATTAATTTAATATGTACAACACACAGCTAGGAACACAACAATTAACAATTAAAACATAGGGGTTCAACAATAAAGACTAAGGTAACAATCAGATCCGAAGAAAAAATCAGTGTTGATGATGATGTTCAGGCACAATGTGTTTAGCGTGACCCACGTACTTTACGTTGGCGTTGAATCTGTAAACAGAATAATAAAATTGAATGACAGATTTCCAGGCATAATTTATTCGGTACAGCTTAGTCTAGGCCTAAGGTGAATTCTCGGACATTCGTTTCCGCGTATCCACCTCAGGGTGGATTTTTTGGGGTGCATAAACGGTATAACCCGGTTTGAAGGTCCCTGAGAGGTTAAATGAATGCGTATATTAATACTCACCCAGTTTTCTTGTCAGCGTGGTACTCGACGATCCTGATGGTGCCGTCAGGCTGGTGCAAACTGTACACACCCTTCACGACGTGGCCATCACGAGATTCATGCTGAGATTTCTTGTCGCCGGTGTGAGGATCCTCCACTTTGTACGCGAACTCGTATTTGGGATGAGACTGTAAGATAATTATTGATTAGCAAAATCATTCCCAAAATAAATCAAAATTATACATTATTATTGAAACATTATTATACATAGTACTCGACGTGTTTCTCGGTGGCGTGTCCGTGGTGCTGCTTGAGGCTTTGTGATGAGGAGGCGTGACCGTGGTGTTGCTCTTGACCATGACCCTCTTGTGGCCGCGCGGCGACTACCGCAACGACAGCAGCGACTAGGATGATCTGTACAGGTAAATTTATTTTTAGGATATCTTTTTTCAGAACTTGGAGTTTTGTAGTAGAGATCAAATAGCTTGTGTTTATTAAATGAGTTGTGACAGTTTTAAGTGCTGTTCTTTATATGAAGATTTAATTATGATTTTTAAATGTAGTTTCTAATTAGGAATAAGTTGTTATTTATGTACATTTCATTTTAATTCTGAATAAACTTATTTATACAAGTTCTTGTTCTACCTTGTACATTTTGATGATTTTGTATTATTTACTCTTGAAGTACTGACTGGTGACTGATATATCTTAGCCCATATTTTTCTTTTTATACACTTTACAAAAGGGTCTGTAATAAAGATTTTCGCAATCAGTTCAGAATATATTCAACCAGTTTGCCGCATATGTCTTATTTCGGAAAGTAAAGCTGACCTTCAGACAATATTGAGTTATTTAATTTCTTTCTTTATAGGAGCACATTAATATTCATCAATACCTATTAAACAAAGGAAGATTCATTGCATCCATTTTACTTAGAGAGTGTACATATATAACCTGGTTAATAGTACCTATACTTAAAAAAAGTTCGTACAAGGAAGTGTAACCTATCCGTGTTCTACCTGACCGTGTTCTGTGCTCTCTAAGTTTAGTTCGGTCTTTAGTTCGGAGTCGAATAGGAAACACCGAACTCATCTAATTTTAAAACAACACTTTATTTGACGTGTTGGTATTTTTTTTAGCCAATTTACATAAATTAATATAATTTATCATATCCCTGTTTGGAATATATTTTGATGCTTAGGAAATCAATCTGCAACAGCATATTTTAATTCAACTTTGCCTACCTACTTCCCTAATAGAGGAGTGTTTCAGGGCATACGACAATTTTAATTAATTATCATGAATATTGAAAGTCGGCTCAGGGATCTAGAAGGAGGTTTTGCGAATCAAAAGCTTTAAATAATTGCGTAATAAAAGCAGGTAATTTAGGTAATCGTCTTTTTCAATGGAAACAGTCCCCTATTGCTGACAGCATAATGACTGCTGAATTCTCGCCTCATTGGTCAAAAGCCACATTGTAAGGCCATAGATTAATTTATATATTTCTCAGTCTGTATGAGGATCACAACATTAAAAAAGAAGTGTTGTTTTGATGTTTAGTTTAGCGGCGCTCCTAACAATACATAGTGGCATTGACAACTAGTCTGATAGATAAAAAAAAAAATTATAGGAATAGAAATAGAAAATAGTTTATTGATGTTAACCTGTTCATTGGAAGCAGGTTAACACCAAGTTACGACGACATGAGGAGCTTCAAATATTACATATATAGCTAGGTTACAAAGTATTAGTAGTATTACTATTAGCACCAGTGAGCCCCATGATACACAGTTAGTCTGTATCTTGGGGCTCGGGACACGAATTCCTGGGTGGAGGTTAGATAGGTGATTTCTGGTGTTGAATTGTACAATTATTTTTATCAGGCTGTTCCTATTTTTATTTCTATTTTTATCTATCAGGCTAGATGTAATTATTGTTCATCAAAGCGTGCAGGTTATTTATTTTACTAGCCACACGCCCCCGCCTGGCACAATTTTTAAGACTTGACAAAACTACGAGATTTTTTAAAATTAAAATACGTAGTAACGAAGTCAAAACTGTACATTGAATATTTTTGAAAAAATGTATTTGCTACGAGGTGTGGAACAAGTCGGATGCCGAATATATAGTTTTTTAGAATTTTTGTTCGTTTATCTGCATGTTCCGGATTGGCACAAAAACGGCTGAACGGATTCAGATGAAATTTGCACACAGACCGTTTATAACCTGGATTAACTTAGGTTCCCGTGGGATATTTTCCGACATCCACGCGGGCCAAGCCGCGACCAAAAGCTAGTTTACTACATATAAGTTTAACAAAAAAGCAGTACTTTACCGAGTAAATTGTCTTGTTAATGGTGAAAATCACATCAAAATTCGTTGCTTAGTTTAGAAGAAGAACTCGGTTACACAGACAGACACGAACAGCGATTTTAATTTATGATAATTATGTTAGCTTAAATGATTTCAAATGATACTATTTGGATCCTCAGAAATATAAAAGTAGATGTGTATTACTTGAATGGGCTGAGTTCACCATAAATATTATTTACTAACTCATGCGCATGTTGTATTTGGAGAGTTTCATAACATCCGAAGCGCTGCATCTCAACTGCAACCCGCCACCTAGTACGGTAACCTATTTTGTTAGTTCGCTTTTTTTCCCTACCCTGCTGTTAAAACTCTTGATATTTCATTTTGTTATCGAAATCAGCGTTGAATTTTAATCAGCTTCAGAATTGTGCCAAATTTTGTAGCGATAACTCCAGAAAATTCGTCAAAATAATTTACGGTCCATGGCTAGATGTTTGATAAACGGACAAATAACAGAGTCGTCCCAGTCGGGATTCATTTTCTGTGTATATGTATTTGTTAAAGTCTTATGTGATCATCTTCAGCTGGTGTTTGCTCACTGTTTATCCAGGCTGCCTTCGTTGTTAGGTGGTTCCGCTTTTGATTATATGTGTTCGTTATCCTGCATTACCAACATGTAAAATGTTTATTTTTGAAAACGTTATTCAATAATTATGCATTATGTAATGCATTTTATTTAAAATATCCTTGATAGTTATAATAATATGATTAAATACTAGATATATTACAAATATATTTTGTACTGTTATGTTTTCTGAAAGCTATTTTGATTTCACTCCTTACTTGGTAAGTTAGTACAGAATTCATTTGATTAATTTCTGTCGTTCAATGTTTTGTGATGTTCTGATAATGACACAGTTAGATTTAGAGTTTCGAGATCCTTGCTGAGAGGCTCCTAGGAACTTGAGTGTGAATAGTTTCTCGCCATGTAATTGATTTGGTCTTCTCATTAAAGATCATTGCGCATTTAAATATTTATCGGCTCTCTAGGCAGAAATAAAGAAGTCTAACTAAGCCCAAAAGGGAATATTATTCCAAGGGGTCGGTGCATCAGGTGGTCTTTATTGTGAAAATCTCACCGTGCAAATTTAGGAGAAATGAGCTTGAAATGAACTGTGTCTCCACCCGATGCTAGCGATTGATAGTACATATTATTGACGGCTAACTTCAGAGATTTCTACAGAATAGATAGGCAGGTATTAAGATAAAAGTAAATAAAACTTTATAGGAAAAAACAATTCGGGTGAGTTTGAATAATTAATTAATTTAATATGTACAACACACAGCTAGGAATACAACAATTAACAATTAAAACATAGGGGTTCAACAATAAAGACTAAGGTAACAATCAGACCCGAAGAAAAAATCAATGTTGATGATGATGTTCGGGCACAATATGTTTAGCGTGACCCACGTACTTTACGTTGGCGTTGAATCTGTAAAAACGAAAAATAAAATGTTAATGATTCATTTTAAGGTATAATTTATCCGGTACAGCTTGTTTTACATGAATGTGTATGTGAATACTCACCCAGTTTTCTTGTCAGCGTGGTACTCGACGATCCTGATGGTGCCATCAGGCTGGTGTAGGCTGTACACGCCCTTCACGACGTGGCCATCACGAGACTCATGCTGAGATTTCTTGTCGCCGGTGTGAGGATCCTCCACTTTGTACGCGAACTCGTACTTAGGGTGAGACTGTAAAACATAATGTGACGGTTAGTAACATCAATTCTAATTTGAAAAAACCAAGTTCTATTTATGGTTGGCACGTCATCATACATAGTACTCGACGTGTTTCTCTGTGGCGTGTCCGTGGTGCTGCTTGAGGCTCTGTGATGAGGAGGCATGACCGTGGTGGTGCTCATAACCATGTCCCTCTTGTGGCCGCGCGGCGGCAACCGCAACGACAGCAGCGACTAGGATGATCTGTGCAAAAGTAGATCGTGAATTTTTATTTTCTAGCATTAATATTGAACAGATTTCATCTCTTGCATGACTCTGGACAATCTATTCTCATGGATGATTGTCTATTGACTGGTTTTAATGACTTTGAAAATAATACCTTGTACATTTTGTTTGATTTGTATTCTTTACTCTTGGAGTTCTGAATGGTGACTGATAATATTCGTGCTCATAATTTTTCGTTTTATACACTCTACTGAAGGGTCGGTGAGACAGATTTTCGCAATCAGTTCAAAAAATGTTCGACCAGTTTACCGCATATATCTTGTTTCGGAAAGTAAGGCTGACCTTCGGACAATATTTAGTTAATTAACTTATTTGTTTATAGGAGTACATTGATATTAATCAAAATTATGCAAAACAATCATTGTGTCCTTAAAAAATATTTTACTTCTTTCTAAATATCTTTGAAAGCATAACGCGGTTACATGTGTATTTAAAAACCAGCAAGTAAACGAAAAAAATGTGAAGATTTATTTCCCAAACTGTTCACAGTTTGGGAAATAAATCTTCACATTTTTTTCGTTTTGACTTCACTGCTTCTAACACAAACCAGTGTTCTTAATCCAACTGCATAATAAAAGTTTCTTGAGGGGGAAGCGCCAGGGTAATTACATTATTGCAATTTGTTGGTTATTGTCTGGTTGTGTGTTGATTATGATATGAATCGCGACCGTAATAACGATGACTTTACTGAATTATAATCTTTAAAATCATCAATACAACCCTCTAAATTCATATAATCCTATTGATTGTTCCTGACACTGGCCTGCAAATTCCAAAACAAAACGTAAGATAGTTTGAATTTCGCGGGCTACCTTAGCGCATCCCCATCATTAAGGTGTTTTTCGTTGTTCTTGGCTATTTAAACAGTCTATTACCACTTTCAACGTTATGACCGCTGAATCCACATGGCACTATGATGTTACCAACCTTATGTGTCAATTCAAAACAAAACAGTCCTGTGTGTTTCTAAGGTTTTAATTTGGGGTAACTATATTCAGCCTTTTTTAATATCACTTATTATCTATGACTATTATCTGGACCTTATCTATCTCAAAGTCGAATGACATAGGTTGTATTCATTCAGGAATGTAAACATAGGTTCATACTACTTGACTTATAATTTCATGAATGAAAAGTTGACTAAAATTTTTAGAAATAATTATAATATTCTCTTCTTTTTGTCTCTTTGTCCTTATTGAATCTTTTTGAAATTTCTATTACTAATATTTGACTAATTTGTAATTTGATTATTATCCTAATTCATTTAATTCAATGTTATATCTAAGAGACTAACCAAAACCCTGAAAATGTATTTGTAAACTGAAAACAGCAGAATGAACCTTAAAAACTATTTAACATCTTCTCACTCTCATCTCGCAACAATATTCAGACAAATAAATGACTATTACTACGAGTATCATTTCAAGCAATTCAAGCGTGTGTGATGTGGAGAGTTTCATAGACCAAGAAGAACATAACGTTGCAATGTATTAAAAACCTCCGCAGCGAATTTTATTTTTAAATGTCGCAGCACCGTGATGGGACAGTATAATTAATTTTAATTTAAATATTTCTCTTGTTTCTCTATGTTTGTCATACTATAACGTATGTGTAATTATCCTGCGCGTCTCAATGAATACTTTTTCTTTCTTTCTTTATCTTTTTCTGCATGCTATTGCAGACAAAATAATCCGTCAAAAAAAAAAATGCGTCAAAATAATCTGCAGTCCTTGGCTAACTACATTGTTGATGAACGGTAAAAAACAGAGTCATCTCAGACGAGTTTATTTTTCGGTGGGATATACATATTATGAATCCATCGGTAAACAGGATTTCGGGGGATCGGGTTTTTCGTTGTGGCGGAGGACCTGGGGGTCTACTACGAAGTGCAAAGTGCGAATGATCGGATCGGACCGACACGTGGCCGAACCGAATATTATTGAAAAATGCGAAAAATGTTCGGATCAGCTCAGTTGGCTTGGGACCATAGTCGATATTCCAAAGAGTGTAGGAGTGTAGGATCGGAACCGACCGAAACAAATACTAACTTCGTAGCAGGAAACGGCCGAACATTCGGCCGATACCACTTCGGAGTAGACCCCCAGGTGTTGTGGCGGAGCCTGGGAGAGCCCTATGTCCAGCAGAGGACTGCATGAGGCTGAGTTGATTGTTGATTGAGTTAACAGGATATTCGGTAAAGTTTCATGTGGTCAACCTCAGCTGGTGTCGGCTTATTGTTTATCCACACAGCCTCTATTGTTAGGTGGTTCCATCTGTGCTTGTTTTGTGTTTATTATCCTTAATTGCTAACATGTGGAATGTTTACTTTTAGAGAAAGTCATTCGACAAATATCACGCATTATGTAATGCATTTTATCTAAGAATTCCCTGACGGTTATAATAATATGATATATTAGACACATAACACAGGTATCTGGTTTTTTTTTTTTTTTTTTTTTTTTTTTTTTTTTTTTTTTTTTTTTTTTTTTTTTTTTTTTTTTTTTTTGGGATGGGAAATCATCAAATGACCCCTCCAGCTCTGGGTGGAGCGGAAGGGAGTGTCAGACTCTTACTGACTAAAACCCACCCATGTTCCTTCCTTCGCCCTTTGTGTTCCGGGGCAGCGGTAACCCTTTCGGACAATCCCGCTGACCCGGCAGGCTTCGGCCCTAAGGGGCCCCTCTGATTATGCTTTTTTTTTTTTTTTTTTTGGGATGGGAAATCATCAAATGACTCCTCCCGCTCTGGGTGGAGCGGAAGGGAGTGTCAGACTCTTACTGACTAAAACCCACCCATGTTCCTTCCTTCGCCCTTTATGTTCCGGGGTAGCGGTAACCCTTTCGGACAATCCCGCTGCCCCGGCAGGCTTCGGCCCTGAGGGGCCCCTCGTTATGCTGACATCTCTTTGAGGCGCGCGTGGAACACTTACGCGCCGTCCGGCACGGGCCTGGTCCTGATCGGGCGGTGAGCTACCCATTGCTCTCCGCCCGCAGGCCCGCGCCTACGGTGGCCGGTAGTCGTCGCTCGACTCCCGACGCCCGGGGCGTCTCCCGCGGCGGCTGGGACGGGAGGCTCTCTCCCTCATCCGTCCCGCCACCTCCTTCGCTAGTATGACTGCTTCGCAGAAGGAGGCGACTGCCTCCCACTCCCTCTCGCTCCGGACCATGGCTTGCACCAGGTCCGGGCGCGAGAGGCCGCCGCCGCTGCCGATCGCCTCCACGAGGACACGGCGGTGCTCCGCCCAAGCGGGGCAGACCTCCACCGTGTGCTCCACCGTGTCCTCTGGGCGATCCTGGCAATGGTGACACCCGGGCGTTTCCTCTCGCCTGATCATGTGCAGGAACCTACCGAAACTTCCGTGTCCGGTGAGGACCTGCGTCAGGCGGTAGGTGAGGGCGCCGTGGCGCCTCTCTAGCCACTCCTCAAAGAGGGGTCTTATCGCCGCTATCGCGGCGTGCCCTGCGCTGGGTTGCGACAGTCGCTCTTTCCATGTCGCCATGAGATCGAGCCGGAGGTCCGTCCGCTCCGCAGCAATTTGCCGCGGGAGCGGACTTTCCCCCCGGCGTAGTGCCTCCGCGCGCCACTCATACAGGCGCGCGAGGACTATCGCCTCCAGATCCCATGGCGGCAGTCCGGCAAGGAGGCTTGCCGCCTCGCGCGAGATCGTGCGGTAGCTCCGGATTAGCCTTACGGCTACCACCTTCTGGGGCGCGTTCAGGTAGTGGGCGGCTCGCCGCCGCAGTGAACGCGCCCACACCGGGGCCCCGTATATGGACATGGACCGCACGACCCCCGCGTAAAGCCTCCGGCAGGAGGCGTTTGGCCCCCCCAGGTTGGGCAAGAGCCGCTTGAAGGCGGCCCCAGCCCGTTCCAGTTTGGGGGCCAAACGTCGGAAGTGCTCGACGAAGTTCCACCGGCTGTCGAGGACGAGACCCAGGTACTTCATCGTCGTCTCGATGCCGATGTGAACCCCTCCTGCCGTTAGTTGGGATCCCGGTGGTGGCGCGTTCCGGGGCCCATGAAACGTCATGGCCTCGGACTTGTGCAATGCCACCTCGAGACCCAACTGCCGGATCCTCTCCACGACTATCGCAACCCCGCGTGTCATCGCGTCGGCCGCCGCCTGATGCGACCTCCCCTGCGCCAGGACCAGCGTGTCGTCAGCGTAGCAAACCACGCTGACGCCATCAGGGAGGTCGGCCCGCAGCACCCAGTCGTAGCCGATGTCCCACAGGAACGGCCCCACAACCGATCCCTGCGGGACACCGCACGACATCTCTCACCGGTTCCACTCCCCATCGCCACCGGGGTAGCTGACGGCTCTGTCCGTCAGATACGCCTCGACTATTCGACGGAGGTAGGGCGGCACTCGGTGATACCGGAGTGCCTCCACAATGCAGCTCCAGGGCAGGGTGTTGAACGCGTTGGCGATGTCGAGTGACACCGCCACGACGACCCCACCCCGGGACACCGCGTCCCCCGTCGTGAGGGCTCTCACGCGCATGATGGCGTCCACCGTCGAGCGCCCCTTGCGGAAGCCAAACTGGCTGTCCGCAAGATCCGGCCCCGTCCTCACCAAGTGCCCGACGAGGCGGTTTACAATTACTCTCTCAAAGAGCTTGCCCACCTCGTCGAGCAGCACGATGGGCCGGTATGCGGACGGAGAGTCCGCTGGGCGCCCTGGCTTCCGAATGAGGACCAGCTTCCCCGTCTTCCAACGAAGCGGGAACTGGCCTCTCTCCAAACATGCGCTTAAGAGCGCCTCCAGTCGAGGCCCGAGAGCCCTCGAGGCCAGGACCCAGGCTTTACCTGGCCTGGCCTTCAGCCTTCCTACCGCCACTCTCAGTTCTACCCCGGTCACTTCAGGGATGTCGTCGTCGTCCGCGTGGTCCGCTTCGGGCACCGCAATTGGCGGAGCCATGGGCGGGGGTGTGTGCACCCCCCGTGAGGGGAACAGAGCGCTCACCACCTCCTCCACCAGCTGGGGGCTGAGACTCTGCGTCAGCGGGGGGGCCCAAGTGCGGAGTTTATTCCGCACCATTTTATAAGGGCGCCCCCACGGATCTCTGTTCAGAGTCTCCACCATCTCCTCGCGGGCCATATCCTTGGCCCGCCGGACAGCCTCTCGGAGGGCGGTCTTCGCCGCTCTGTACCCCTCGTACAGCTCCGCCTCCGTGGCTTCCGCATCCGGAGGGCGAATGCGGAGCCTGCGGTGCCTGGTGTACCGGTGTCGCGCGTCGACGCACGCCTTGCGTAGCGACCCTAACTTCTGCGACCACCAGTACACCCGACGCCGGGCGCGTCCCGGCCGGACTCGGGGCATTGCCACGTCACAAATGTCGGACATGGCCTCCCGGAACCACTCCGCCTCATCGTCGATATCGGCAGGCCTGTCCGGTGATGACACCCAGGCCTGCACGATCGAGGCTTCCAGGAGGAGCTCCCGGTCCAGCTGCTTCAGCGCCCACCGCGGACCACTCGGGGCCTGTCGGACCAGCGCGCTAGAGGTCTGGGTGGAGACGTCGAACCGGATATACCGGTGATCGGAGTAGGTCTCCACCTCCTCCATGACGCGCCAGTCAATGACACGCTGTGACAGAGCGGGGCTGGCGAACGAGATGTCCACCACCGACTCCCCCCGCATCCGCACACACGTGGGAACAGAGCCCCGATTTAGGACGACCAGGCCTGTTTCCAGAGCCCAGTCCTCCACCATCCTGCCCCGCACATCCGTGCAACGGGAACCCCAGGCCAAATTCTTGGCGTTGAAGTCCCCGAGCACTAGAACGGGGAAGGGATGGCTTCCGGCGACGACGACACTCAACTCTATTAAAGAGTTGTGGAACTCGGCGAGAGTTCGGCTCGGAGAGAAGTACACTCCCTCTGATTATGCTGACATCTCTTTGAGGCGCGCGTGGAACACTTACGCGCCGTCCGGCACGGGCCTGGTCCTGATCGGGCGGTGAGCTACCCATTGCTCTCCGCCCGCAGGCCCGCTCCTACGGTGGCCGGTAGTCGTCGCTCGACTCCCGACGCCCGGGGCGTCTCCCGCGGCGGCTGGGACGGGAGGCTCTCTCCCTCATCCGTCCCGCCACCTCCTTCGCTAGCATGACTGCTTCGCAGAAGGAGGCGACTGCCTCCCACTCCCTCTCGCTCCGGACCATGGCTTGCACCAGGTCCGGGCGCGAGAGGCCGCCGCCGCTGCCGATCGCCTCTACGAGGACACGGCGGTGCTCCGCCCAAGCGGGGACAGGTACCTGGTTGTGGTGTGCTTTTTGTAACCATTTGGTGAGTTGGTACAGAAGTAAATTTTATTAGTTTCTGTTGATCAATGTTTTATGAGGTTAATGAGTTTTCATTTAGACTAAACGTATTAACGTTTAGTCTTTGTTTGCGGCCTCTTGACTCTTATCGAGAAACCCCGAGAAACGTGTCTCCTTTTCATTGATTTGGTGTTTTTGCGAAAGTTTTCGCCGTGACTCTGGAGGCTCCGCATCATCAATGAAAAAGAAAACCATTGCGTATTATTATTTAACGGCTCTCTAGGCAGTAATCTAGTTATAATCTTACTAAACACAAAAGGGTATACTATTGTAAGGGGTTGGTAGGTACATCAGGTATTAAATTACTGTTAAATAAAACTTTAAAAGAAAAACAATACAGGTGAGATTGAATAATTAATTAATTTAATATGCAACACACAGCTAGGAACACAACAATTAACAATTAAAGACTTAGGTAACAATCAGATCCGTAGAATAAATCAGTGATGGTAATGATGTTCAGGTACAATGTGTTCGGCGTGACCCACGTACTTCACGTTGGCGTTGAATCTGAAAAGAACAATAAGATATTTAGAGGGTGCTTACTTGGAATATTGTTAAGCTTAGATTAAGTTAAAAGAGTGCGCAAACTTACCCAGTTTTCTTATCAGCATGGTACTCGACGATCCTGATGGTGCCGTCGGGCTGGTGCAGGCTGTACACGCCCTTCACGACGTGTCCATCACGAGATTCATGCTGAGACTTCTTGTCTCCGGTGTGAGGGTCCTCTACTTTGTACGCGAACTCGTATTTGGGATGAGACTGTAGGTAAGACAAGGTCATGGTTAGGCAAATCTTTCCCAGAGGAAAGAAAAATACTATAGTATTATGATTCGAACAATGATCGTACATAGTATTCGACGTGTTTCTCGGTGGCGTGTCCGTGGTGCTGCTTGAGGCTCTGTGATGAGGAGGCGTGACCGTGGTGGTGCTCGTCACCGTGACCCTCTTGTGGCCGCGCGGCGGCAACCGCAACGACAGCAGCGACTAGGATGATCTGTGCAGGAGAAATTATTTTTAGATTTTTTATTACACTTGATTAGACTTTTTTATACTTTACATAAATTATTATTTATTTATATATATATTTTTTTACATTTTTAGTTTAGTTTTTTTTGCATGACTTTTTGCTGTAGTAATATATTATATTATTATATATTAAATGATTTATTAAGTGAAGTAGCTGTACTGTAAGCGAATTGCAATTTTTTTATATGATTTTTAAATATAAATACAAGTTCATGAATAATACCTTGTACATTTTGATGATTTTTACTCTTTACACTTGGAATACTAAATAGCGACTGATATTATCCCAGCACATAATTTTACTTTTTATACACTTCATTTAAGGGTCTCTGGGACAGTTTTTCGTAATACACCAGAAAGGTTGAACCAGTTTGCTGCATTGTTCTTTGTTCGGAAAGTTGATCAGACCTTGATACATTCTTTCTTTACAGCAGGACATTGAAATTCATCAAAATTTGGTAACTACTCGTATTTTATATAGGAATGGAGGAAAGGAACGCGCGTGGGCGTAGGAATGTATTGTATACTTTACCTGTTCGGAAAATACCGTATTGTTTTTTTTTTTAATGTTGCAGAAAGTACGTTGTACCAATTTTCGGGTCGAAAAAGTGTATGAAAATCCATTATTAACGTGCTGTGCTTTTTTTTAATTTCGGGAAGTTCAGTAGCTAACCTATTTAAATATAGTAAATTTTTTAATGCCAAGCCCAAAATGGTACTGGCCACATACTTTTACTGATCATTCAAACCAATATTAATCTCCCTGGCAAAAATATTACATTGAATTTTAATAACTCTAACAATTTAAACATAAACTTTACTTAAAAAACATGTGTTTAATTTTTGTCGTAGGTATAGTATAAAGCACTCTGTATCACTTGGAAGAAAGTCCGAATCCCAACTCGTGTGTATTATGACCCTCGGCTAAGCCTCGGGTCTCAACTACACCCTCGTTAGTAATCGGTCACTTTCTCCCCTCGGTAAACAATGTACTATTGTGACCTTCAAATTAGAAGAAAGAAAGATAAAAGAAAAGTATTTATTCTATTCCTTTATAAATATCTTGCTTGTCTCCTTCAAATAAATAAATGTGTTGGTACCGTTACCAATACATTTATTTAATTGAAGAAGATAGAGCGATAAACGCCATATTAATTTAACTATATGAACGTATGTACGGACCTACGTTCATACAATTAAATTATGGCGTTTCGTATTATATGTTGACAGATTAAAGTTTTGGAAATAATTTACACTTTGGACACTCTAGGCGAACTGAGTAGGTAGGTAGAATAGTAAAGGCGCCGCTAAGCTACGTACATACGCACGTGTACTTAGATTTTCTTTGTATGAAAATGTAGGCTGAGTCGTACACGGCGACCTACGACCATCTTTCGCAGGAATGAACCGCGCCACTAACGTTGCAGACCTCAGAGAGTCAGTAATGATGACTAACACATCACATACATTTAACATCATTCATTTTATTTTTATTATAATTAGGCTGGGCTTAACCTAAAGAAAATGTGACCAAAGTTATAAATAAACGTGGAGGTTTAATATGAAAAACCTTGTCAAATTGAAGAGCCACAAATATAATGAAGATCACATAACTTGCACGCCACCCAAATGCGACAAAATTTTCTATTGTTTCGTATTAACCAGCTAAAATTAAAAATGCTTAATCTGTTATTGATGTTCAAATGGTTCCATATAGGTTGCTATTGATAAAAAAAATATATTTGTAATTTTTTGGCTTAAGCCAAATATTTTTTTGGCATCGTGTTGATAGTCAACGAACTTTCGATTTCTACCATCTTTTCCAATTGTGCCTTTAGTGACTATTGCTTATAACTTTTTTCAAAAAATAATCTACCTTAAGGGGGCTGCCCTACGGTGGAGGTCTGCCCGGCTTGGGCGGAGCACCGCCGCGTTCTCGTGGCGGCGATCGGCGGCGGCGATCTCTCGCGTTCGGCCCTGGTCCAGGCCATGATACGGAGCGAGAGTGCATGGGAAGCCGTCACCTCCTTCTGCGAAGCAATAATGCTCGCAATGGAGGAGGCGGAGCGCGTGAGGGAGAGGCAATATCTGCGCCCTCACGCCCTTAATCGCCGCAGGAGATGCCCTGGACGTCTGGAGTCACCAGCCGACTCCCGGCCACCGTAGGCGCGGGCTTGCGGGCGGCGAGCAATGGGCAGCTCGCCGCCCGGCAAGGATCAGGCCCGAGTCGACGGCGCGTTGTGCTCCACGTGCACCTCAAAGAGATGTCAGCACAAACTGACGGGGTCCGCTAGGGCCGATGCCTGCCAGGGCCGCGGGTTGTTCGAAAGAGATACCGTGGTCCCTGGCATAGGCAACTGAAGGAACACGGGTGGGTTTTAGTCAGTAAAAGTCTGACACGCCCTCCTGCTCCGCCCAGAGCGGGAGAAGTCATATGATGATTTCCGACCCTGAACGACAGGTTGTATGTTGATTAAAATATGATTCGCGACCGTAAAAAATAATGGCGCCGATTCTTTTGTTCACAAACTAAACTAAATTTAAGTTCAGTGCATCTTTTTCTTTCTACTTCATTAAGAAAAGGACAGAAGATAAATATTAGTTTAGTCCTGTCAAATTATGATACTCCATAGACAGCTTAGACGTGATTAAAAACATGGCTACTAAAAATACGTCAATTTACGTCAGGCGCTGACTAATTTGACAGGACTAAAGTAATATTTATCTTCTGTCCTATTCTTAATGAAATAGAAAGAAAAAGATGCACTGAACTTAAATTTAGTTTGTGAACAAGGCTATCGGCGCCATTATAACTTTACAGAATTATAATCATTAGCATCAAGCAGTACGACTCCTTGAGTTAGAATTGGCCTCAAATGATTTGTGTTTTTGAGTGTCAATATTGTTATTTGACCAACATCAACTTATAATGGATCATTACTTTATTTTGGTATGACTGGTTCTGCTTGCATTGTTAAAAAGTTCCATCTTTGTTGTCTAATCTTTACTTATTCGTAAACCGTCACTACTACTTACAATATTATTGCGTCACTGTATAATTTGTTCTTACTCATGTCATTTTAATAAGACCATACATTTTGTGATTATAACAAAATCATGCAAATCGTATCACGCTTTTCACGTTTATGCTTAGAATGGCCCATCTATGATTTTTATAAAAGTTGGGGTAAGCCGATTCTTTTATGATGGAGATCTGAAGGCCAATTCTCGTAATTAAAAACATTCAAAATCTAGTCGAAATCTCATCTCAGCGACAATCAATGTCAAAAACTTTACAGGTAGTTTTGACAGATTGAGACTGAGATCAGAGGGGCAATTCTTCTAAATTTAAGAACGTTCATAGTCTGAAGGCCAATTCACGTAATTTAAAACGTTCAAAATCTAGTCGCAGTCTCATCTCAGCGACAAACAAATGTCAAAAGCTTGTCAAAATGTAGGGAAGAAAAATACTTCTAATTTCCCTACATTTTGACAAGCTTTTGACATTTGTTAACATTTACGTTACGTTACGTTAAAATAACGTTTTAATATTTATTAGAAACTACGTTAAATCTTTTTTAATTATTCATACCAATTCCCTTTGTTGAGTTAAATATTCGTTCTCAGCTAATGTAAGCTAAACGAAAAAAACGGTCAAAAAGACTAAAAATAAAAAGATCAAAAGGAAAACAATAGATGAGTTACAATTCTT
Organism: Apamea monoglypha; assembly: GCA_911387795.2. Taxonomy (NCBI): domain Eukaryota; kingdom Metazoa; phylum Arthropoda; class Insecta; order Lepidoptera; family Noctuidae; genus Apamea; species Apamea monoglypha. The sequence goes on from OU426918.1 coordinate 13,695,180, forward strand.
AATTTATTAAAAATAATGTACAACACACAGCGTAGGACATACTAATCAACAATTAGACATAGGGTTCAACAATAAAGTTTTAACAATGAGATCCGTGGAATAATCAGTGATGTTGGTGGTGTTCGGGAACAACGTGTTTGGCGTGACCCACGTACTTTACGTTAGCGTTGAATCTGTGAAAACGAAAATAATAATTAATCATACATTTCAAGGCATAGTAGAATCGGTACACTTTGGTTTAAATAAATGTGTATGTTATTACTCACCCAGTTTTCTTGTCAGCGTGGTACTCGACGATCCTTATGGTGCCGTCAGGCTGGTGCAGGCTGTACACGCCCTTCACGACGTGCCCATCACGAGATTCATGCTGAGATTTCTTGTCACCGGTGTGAGGGTCCTCCACTTTGTACGCGAACTCATATTTAGGGTGAGACTGTAAGACATAATGTGACGGTTAGAGACATCAATTCTAATTTGAAAAATTCAAATTCTATTTATGATTTAAATGTCCTCATACATACATAGTACTCGACGTGTTTCTCGGTGGCGTGTCCGTGGTGCTGTTTGAGGCTCTGTGATGAGGAGGCGTGACCGTTGTGTTGCTCGTGACCATGACCCTCTTGTGGCCGCGCGGCGACTACCGCAACAACAGCAGCGACTAGGATGATCTGTGCAAGACAATTTAATTTTTAAAATTTCTGTACGGAATATGTAGAGAATAGTTTGTTTATATTGCATCGCTTATAACACTTTTAACAGATGTAATGTTATGTATGATTTTTAAATGATACCTTGTACATTGTGATAATTTGTATTCTTTACTCTTGGAGTACTGAATGGTGACTGATACTATCCCAGCACATATTTTTACTTTTTATACACTTGATTAAAGGGTTTACACTGTTTTTCGTAACACGCCACAAAAATGTTTTACCAGTTTGCTGCATTGGTCTTATTTCGGAAAGTTGATCTGTCCTTGATATATTATTACTTTAATTAATTTCTTTCTTTATGGCAGGGCATTGACATTCATCAAAATTAGGTATACACATCTATGTCCAAATGTTCATCTTATAATTCCTTTCTAAATAAAAGGGGTCTACTGCAGTTAAAAAAATGGGTGGGTCCTTACTTACCTACAAAAGAATGAATTATTTTTCAAATTAAGTTCATAATAATTTTTAATTAACATGATTTTATTTTAGACTTGCTGCGCCCTACGGTTACACCCGCATAAGTTATATATACCCGTGGGAATATCGGGATAAAAAGATCCTATATGTTAGTCCTGGTAATAAACCATCTGTGTGGCAAATTTCATCCAAATCCGTTCTGTAGTTTTTGCGTGAATGAGTAACAAACATCCATACATCCAACCATCCATACAAACTTTAACGTTTATAATATTTTACTTTAATATTTTATTTATATATTTTATATTATTAAATAATAATTATTATATATTTTATATTATTAATTAATTATTAAAGTAGGATAGGATTTAATTGTAATTATTAATGTAATAAAGTCTTGCAATTAAATTTTAACCTACTTCTAATTGTCGTATCGAAATGAAACTTTGTACGTTTGTATATGTAGTTCGGATGACAATACTATAATTTGGTATCTTGAAGCTGATCTGGTGATGGAGCCCGGAGGTGGATACTAACGCATTAACAAAAAATAATGTGTAGGAAAAAACAAAACAGGGCTATTTGGACAAAAAAAACTTGAAAGTACTCGTTTACCACATGAGCTTTGTGGGGCCGGGCCTACGGACATTATCATGCATAAACAATGCATTGACCAAATACGTGTGTGTGCACCTATGTTCATTGAGAATCTCGTTTACGTATCTCTCAGCGGTTAGAATTCCATTTTCTATCAGCACTAGCGCCGTGCGACCATCTGATGAAATACCACACGTGTAGTGTACTACACGTGTGGTATTTCATTCAAACCTGGACCTGGAACTTTTTCTTTGAAACATGCTTGTGTAAAACGTTCTCCTGACCATCTGTACCCTCGACGTCTCCCGTCAAGATTATACAACACGAATCTCGATTCATCAGAGAAGATTACTCTGCCCCATTAGTCCTCACCCCATTCGATTACCGTGTAAAGAGAAAATGGGCAAACATATCTGGGATCCGTTCCCAGTACCATGAGCAGACATGAGTCGTTCGTTAACTCTTTTCAAACTGTGATTTGATTTTACGGCAATCGTTATCGATTCTATGTGAAAAAAGTTATTACTAAAACATAGACAATGTTGTATTTAGCTGGAAGATATTACATTTAAGAACTATAATAAAGTTAGGTCCCTAGTTCATCATCCTTCTATGTTCTATGTTACGGGTTTGGTTTCTGCACTTAGTCCTTTAAGTGGACCATTGTGCCTGAGCCATGACGGCCGTCATTGTTTATTCCAACCAGCCCACCTCCCTACAGAAGCTTATTAGGTCTACTGGCCTGTTGAGAACATTTGTGTAAGATCTGGGTGTCCCGAGGGTTTCTGACCGAATCTGGGTGACGCCTGTGCACTCAAAGAGCATATGCGCGACGGTTTCATCAGCCTCCATGCAAGCTCTGTACAGGGGGCTGTCCGTTATGCCTATCGTGTGGAAGTGTTTGCTTAGCGAGCAATGTCCCGTGATGGTCCCCGTCACCAGGCGCAGGCCTTTCCTGTCCAGGCGTAGTAACCTTTTGGTTAACTTGCCATCCGATGATGGCGTGGCTTCCTTGGACTGCCTGCAGCCCGGTGACGAGGTCCACCAGTTCTCTGCTTGTGTGTGGATGTGCTTCTGTACCCACCTGCATAGTTGATTAAAGAGTATGAGCATGACAGGTTCCGGTTCACAGACTGACGTGCTGGATGCCCTTCTGGCCAGCTCGTCAGCCGCGTCGTTACCTAGCGTCCATCATCCTTTGTCGAAATGTTGTTTGAAAATGATGGATGGTTGTTATGACGAACGGAAATACAACTAAACTGTGTTTTAAATAAATCTACTTAATATTTTAATTATTTTTTAATTATAATGTAATGCAACTTATACTTATATATGTATAATGTAACTTTTGCGAATTCACTCAAGTTGCACCACAATACATCAACTCTCTCGTGAACCTCGATCACCACACGCATGGCTCTAGTGAGAGGAGTTCTCGCCAGTAGGTTGGATCTGGCTGCAGGCACAGCAAGCAGCACTATGCTTTATTCTACACCAGAAAATACAAAATATTATTACTACAAAACATACAATGGACCTTATCGCTTTCTGCGATCTCTTCCAGGCAACCTTGCAATCCCATCGGCTTATCGACAAATAAATTATTTCAGTAAACTCATGTCACTTTACTTGTTAATGTTTAATTTAGTACTCATAATTATCTGGAGAAGAAGTTCATCATTTTTGTAGTTAGAAGTTGGTGCTTAGACTTCTGTTTATAAGTAAAAGTTAGTTGTATCATAATTTTTTAGAAACTCACCCTGTAAGAGGATTAAATAGGGGACGAAAGTTTGTATGAAAGCTTGTAATTGTAAAAAGTTAGAATCGTGAACTTTGTCGTTTACGCGTTCTCTATAAAAGTAAAAGTAAGTTTTGTCATCGTTTTTAGATAGCTCATCCCCTAAGGTTCATGAAGAAGAAAAGTTGAGAGATGGGAAACTCCACAGGGCTTGTTATTGATTAAATTAATACGAAATACGCATACCCCTATAATAATTATTCACTACATACTACGAATGTTTTTGGATTATGTGTAGTTTTTGGATCTGTTTGCATTGTTGGGCAGTTCTTTAATTATTCGTTATTCAAAATACCATTTGAGTATGAACACTAGGAAGTTCGGCGATATACTCATGCCATTTATGAATTTCAGTGAAATGAAAAAGCTAATTGCACAAACATGAATCGAATCATGTTTGATTTAATTTTGACCAGTATAGCCAGAAAACCTAAGCGATTAATCGTAATTTCAATGGGTTAAAATAAAGAATGATAAATAATTCGTTGAAATGAAAACAATGTAGGTTAGATTCAATAATCAATTAATTTTATATTGTACAACACGCAGCTTAGAACATAATAATCAACAATTTAAGACATAGGGGTTCAACAATAAAATTCTTTAACAATGAGATCTGTAGCATAATCAGTGTTGATGATGTTGTTCGGGAACAATGTGTTTAGCGTGACCCACGTACTTCACGTTGGCGTTGAATCTGTAAAAACGAAAATAAAATATAATGACACACTTCCAGACATAATAATCGGTACAGCTTAGTATAAATGATGTGTATGTAAATAGTCACCCAGTTTTCTTGTCAGCGTGGTACTCGACGATCCTGATAGTGCCATCAGGCTGGTGAAGGCTGTACACGCCCTTCACGACATGCCCATCACGAGATTCATGCTGAGACTTCTTGTCACCGGTGTGAGGATCCTCCACTTTGTACGCGAACTCGTATTTGGGATGAGACTGTAAGACAAGTGACGGTTAGCAATGTGGTAAATTCGTTATTTGAAAAATTCAAATTCTATTTATGATTGGAACGCCATCATACATAGTACTCGACATGTTTCTCGGTGGCGTGTCCGTGGTGCTGCTTGAGGCTCTGTGATGAGGAGGCGTGACCGTAGTGGTGCTCGTGATCAAGTTCCTCGTGGTCCTTGTGCTGCTCTTCATGTTTCTCCTCGTGGTGTTGCTCGTAGTGCTCCTCGTGGTGTGTGGGCTCGTGTTTGGTGTCGTGAGTTTGGTGCAGCACGATGCTCTGTGACGAGACAGCGTGAGCGTGACCGTGGTGGTGATCGTAACCATGACCTTCTTGCGGCCGAGCAGCGGCCATAGCAATCACAGCGGCGACTAGGAAGATCTGTTAACAAATCAATGAGTTTATTAATCTTATCCACTTATTAAATTTATTGCAAAAAATATTTTATTTCACAGTTGTTTAAAGTTGTACCTTGTACATATTGATAGTTTGTATGTATTCTTTACTCTTGAGGTATTGAACAGTGACTGATATCCTCTTTGGACAAAAAATCTCTTTTTATACACATTAAAGGGTCTGTGATACAGTTTTTCGCAATACGTTGTACGCATGCCAGACCAGTTTGCCATAAACATAAGTAAAACTGACCTTGAGTAAAGTATTAAATCCACATTAATTAGCCCCTGCACGAAAAAGAAAGTACTTTTATTTACGCAGGCATTGACATTCATTCAATTAAACAATATATTATTGCGAAGTTTTATACCAAAATATTCAAACATGGAGGCTTGGTATAGAGGCATATCTCATTGACCTGAGTATATTATTTCGATGACAATAAATTTTGTTTTCATTTTTCTATTTACTTTATTTTCTTTGTTTTTTTTTTTTATTATGTAAATTCAATTTAAGGCTCTCCCTAGGCAACCACACATCGATTTAATAAGTTAACATTATCATTTTAACCATCACACTGGTGGTAGCGTTTATAGATGTAGTTTGAGCCGTGGAAATAACATGAGAGTACTTAACTGAGTCCTATTTGAAGGGATTAAGCCTTATACATATAATTAATTAGGACCATAATTTCGTTTGAGATGCAGAACACGGACCGAAAACTCATCCAGAGGGTCTAGACATAGTTAAGTTATGTTCTATCAGCGATAATGATGATGGAAAATCCACAAGTGTTCTGGGTTAACAATGTTAAGCCGATGCATTTCCAGGGCCCTATTATTGAGAAGCTTAATATATAAATTCTGTTGAAAGTCGTTTTATAAATACGAAAAGCTTTGATTGCCACTTGTCCAGGCTCAGGTAAGGATTGTAGACAAAACTGAATTGCTGTCATTCCAATGTTATATGATTATTTTCTTTTTGTTCACACCCTGGTTCATTATTTGTTGGAGATGAAGATATTTCTGTTCATTCTTCTTTATAGAATATTGAATTTGGAAAAGGATTCATCCTTTAATTTGTATTTTTTTTTAAAGTAGACTTTCACATGCGTTTTGTCAAATATCGAATAAATGTTTTTTATTCTCACACTTTTTAAACTATATTAACAATAATAAAACCAGTTTAATGCTTAGTTTTATTGTATTGTATTCATGTAATCTTAATTTCACCAACTCGCACTGGGCCCGCGTGGATTACACCGTGCGGTCCACTCCCTCTTACAGAGAGGAGGCCTGTGTCTCAGCAGTGGGAACATTATAGGCTGATTATGTATATGTATATGTTATGTAATTTTAATATTATCTCCTTCATTTCATGTAAACATACAAATTATATTTTTAAATATTAGAATATAAAAGATATATAAAAAAAAAATATATATAAATATTTATTATTAGCATGTGAATTGATTATTTTATGAAAACTGTAGCCAATGTGTGTCTATCCGTCTGTCAAGACCCTTTTTCTCAGGAACGCGTGGAGGTATCAAGTTGAAATTAATATCAAAAACTCACGTCTATGGCCCCTTGTAGCAGTGAAAAAAATCAAACTTCTAAGTCGACGCGATCAAAAGATACGGCCTTTTATGCTCCGTTTTTGACACTCGCAAGGGAATCAAAACCTACAGGGTACTTCCCGTTGACCTAGAATCATGAAATTTGGCACGAAGCAACGTCATAAAGCACAAGTAAAGGAAAAAATCCGAAAACCGTAAATTTGTACGGAACCCTCAGTGCGCGAGTCCGACTCGCACATGACCTGTTTTTTTTTATAACTCATCCCCTAAGGCTCATCAAGAAGAGAAGTTGCCGATAAGAAATCCTATCGGGCACATAGCCTGTGAGGCAATAATTATTAAAACTTATTAATGTGTTTCTGGTTTTTAGGATGTTACACAAGGGCAAAGGAATAGTTTTGTGACATTAAATTGTTTATTAATTTTATGCGGAAAACATTTTTTATTATTTCAGCATTGAACTTTAAATAAGCTTTAAAAATGATTGATTTATCTGTTACAGATCATCCTAGACACACACACAACTTATCACATTTGTTTTTCTTTGTAGAAGAACGGCCTTGATAATGAATTATTCTCGGTAATGGTGCCTGTTGTAATTAGCCAGTCCATCACATGTTGAATCAGTTCATTCATTATTTGATGTTATGGTGACAGATTTTTGAAAACGTTAGCGGAACGTTGACGTTAGCGGCTCGCCCAGCCTAAACTGGTTCACTTTGTTTAACATCTCTGTTCTAAAGACCATCCTTTTCATGCAACTGGTAAGGAAACTTGGAAATTCGTTCCAAGGTTTAAGTTATATTGACAGCGATGCGGACGAATTGACTATCAGACCAACTCTGAAATACATATAATGTCATCACTACTATAATTACTAACACGATCAAAATATATAAAATGGCAAATTTTTTGTATCACTTTTTTATCTGCCATACTTTGGTTAATTATATCGGGCGACATGTTGCTGTACTACAGGTACACTAACATATCGCCCGATACATTTAAATTCCTTGTAATAGAGGGCGAGCCCATTGCAAATATAGTAAATATAAACTAAGTTTAAATTTATGCATGCGCCCATGAACTGCATTCAGTGTGTTTTGTAAAACAACCAATATTATAAGATTATTTTTAGTGTCGGGCACTGACTCCTTGTAGGTAATATTAGATAAAAGAGGTGAATTCAAGAAGGGCTTCTGGGAGTTCGACGCTCAACCGAATAAAATGGTGAAACCGCTATTTGTTGCTATATGTTGTGACTTTGTTTGTTTGTGATATTATTATAATTGAAGACAAAATCTAGCAAGAAATGCGGAAAAGGAAATATAAAAGTAATACAAAAATAAATATATTTACTTCAATTATTATTTACAATCACATCTTGACAAACAAAAAATAACAATAACTGCTTAGACATTAGGTTTAACAATAGTAAAGGTAATTTAACAACCAGTGTTTGAATCAGTGATGATGATGATGTTCAGGAACAATGTGTTCGGCGTGACCCACGTACTTCACGTTGGCGTTGAATCTGAAAAGAACAATAAGATATTTAGAGGGTGCTTACTTGGAATATTGTTAAGCTTAGATTTAGTTGAAAGAGTGCGCAAACTTACCCAGTTTTCTTATCAGCATGGTACTCGACGATCCTGATGACGCCGTCGGGCTGGTGCAGGCTGTACACGCCCTTCACGACGTGGCCATCACGAACTTCATGCTGAGACTTCTTGTCACCGGTGTGAGGGTCCTCAACTTTGTACTCGAACTCATACTTGGGATGAGACTGCAACAAATTTCATATTTAGCATCATTGTTTCTAACTGTGAAGAAGCAGAAGATTAGAATTAATTTGGGTATTATCATACATAGTATTCGACGTGTTTCTCGGTGGCGTGTCCGTGGTGCTGCTTAATGCTCTGCGATGAAGAGGCGTGACCGTGGTGTTCCTCGTGATGATGCTCCTCGTGGTTCTCGTGCTGCTCTTCATGCTTCTCCTCGTGGTGCTCCTCATGGTGGGCGGGCTCGTGTTTGGTCTCGTGAGTTTGGTGCAGTACGATGCTCTGTGACGAGATAGCGTGACCGTGACCGTGATGGTCATCGTGGCCATGACCATCTTGCGGTCGCGCAGCGGCCATCGCGATAACAGCAGCGACTAGGATAATCTGGTAAATGTAAATTCGTGTTAATTTATAGTAAAAAATAAAACTTGATTGAAATTATTCGTATGATTTTTAGTATTTATTCGACTGAATACATATAATTTTATTGTCATAATATTTTAGTATTATGATCGACCAACTCGCACTGGGTCCGCGTGGTGGATTACGGCCATCTCACCGAGAGGAAGCCTGTGTCCCAGCAGTGGAAACATTATAGGCCCATTATGCTATATTATATTTATTCTAATAGAGAAGTATGGAAGAAAAAGATATGTTACGGTTACGCCGACTCCAAATAATTTGGGACAAGAGCAAGAGAACAATGACAATGGATCATGATGACTCTTTCTTTCCTTTATGTCTAAATCCATCCAAAGGTTGTCTTTAAAATATCGCTTTTATAATTTGTTACCTCTTGTAACATTTCTACATTGATATCTGTAATATTTATGGTATACATAATAAAGAGTATTCTATTCTAACACCTACAATAGGTAATTGAATGAATAAATTATTGGTGACAGTTGTACCTTGTACATTTTGATAATTTTGATTGTTTACTCTTGTAAAATCAAACTGTGACTGATACCATAATCGCTCATAATTTTTCTTTTTATACAAATCAAAAGTACAGTGCAAGTGCCTACCAACTACAAGTTTTCGTAATTCGTTCAAAAAATGTCAAACCAGTCTACCAAAAATTTAATGAATGCAAGTTAATTGTGATAAAGAGAGTTACGAGTTCATTCGCGTAAGTAATAAAACTTTACTCAAGGTTAGTCAAAGTAAAAGACAATTCAATTATTTTAAATAGGCATATAAAATACACTTTTGAACGTCAAAATTAACAAGAATTGAGAAGAGTGGGTAATAAACTCCACCATTACTGTTTTAAAATATTTGTATGTGACGTCGATGCATCTAGATTAAAATTACTATAGCGGATTCGTAAAATAATGAAAAATATGATTGATAAATTAATTATGTGATAGATACACGGCGCTCTCATATCTACAGACATTGTAAAAGTAGACGATTTTCCTAAAATTTTAACAAGTAATGAGTCAGTATGTGAATTCAATATGTCACAAAGTACTTTGTTGTAATATTTAACACAATACCTCATAAAATTATTTATTTATTTATTTCCTTACATACATAATATTTTCATACTACTTACTACTTTACTGGCAAGGTACCGTCATAATGTTAATCCTTTTAAATAGTTCCCTGAGAGACGAATGGCTCAGAAAGCTCTCTTTTACAACTAACATAGATGGATTGAACGTCAGCAGCCCGAACCCATAGTAAAATGCCGTACGACATAATGCTGTGGAAGTAGATAAAGTGAGTATGATCTATTCAAACTCAAGGTTTCAACATTTGTTACAAGTGTTGTCTTTCTAAGAGAATAAGCGGCCGAGCTTAGAGATGAGGTGAGATGTTATATGAGGTCCGTATTGTGAAAAAACTTGCATACTTAACGAACTGATTGGAGGTTCAAACTTATTGCAAAAAAGTGTCTCAGTCATGAAGAGCAGAACAAGAACCAAGAGGAGCATCATCACGAGGAACAGCAAGGTCACGCTACCTCATCACAGAGCATCAAGCAACATCACGAACACGCTACCGAGAAACAGGTCGAGTACTATGGTACAGTAACGTTCCACACAAAAATGTTTTTCCCTTTCCCTTTGGTTTCTATTATTTGGCGTAACGTTACTTACTCTGAATAATTTAATGCAGGCTCATCCTAAGTACGGGTTCACGTACAAGGTAGTGGACCCTTACACCGGCTGATTACTCTCAAATCCATTAGTAAACCATGGAGTACCACAAGGAAAAATGATAGGCCCACTTCTGTCTAGTTTTCTCTGATAAAATAGAAGTTCCTGCAAAATTCATGGATTTTATGAAATAGAAAAACAAAGGTGGCTTATTAAATTAATCAAACAACAGCAAGTAGGCTAACTTTTTAAGGTTTGTTTTTTAGACTGAAAGTTTGTCCGGCTTTTTGCAGTACTAGTTTAGCTTTAATCAAAATTAAAATTGAGTCAGATTCCTCTTTTAATCTGAATCAAAGAAAGAAAGAAAAGCAACGAAGAAAGCAAATAGCTTTCTATCTTTTGGCACCATCTTTGGTCCTATGTTACTCATAGCTTCAACATGTTGGATTTCTTATTTCATGATAATATTATCTTTTTCTTTACATGAAGTTCAAATTCCTTCTATTCCATCTAATTTTAGCCACATTAAGTCAGCTCCTTTTGTTACAAAATATGATTTAATAATTAAGCTTGCTGCGCTGGTGCTGCTGCTGCGGCTGCGGAAAACCTCAAGCGGCGTAAATGTAATAACCTTATTGATAATTATATTTTCAAGCCGTTTGGGGTTGAAACCCTCGGGCTGTGGGGTCCGAGTGCGCATGGTCTTTTTAAGGAAATTTCGAAAAGACTGGTTAACACTTCCCGTGGCCCAAGGGCTGGCTTTTACCTTGGCCAGAGGCTAAGCATTGCCACGTTGTCTCCATGGGTACATTACCAGTCGACGGCGATGCGGATAAATTTTTCGACACTATATTTTAGTTTGTAAATATGTAGTTTTAGTTAATTTAGGAAATAATAAAATTATTTTAAAACAAAAAGTAATCTTGTAAATATTAAAAACGTATTTATTTTAAATATTTACGAGTAATACATTATTTGAGGCTTAATTATCAACAACCTTAAAGTATAAGTTTCAACAGGCAAAGATTTTCAACAGGTTTGAATAGAGATCAGTGATGATGATGATGTTCAGGAACAATGTGTACGGCGTGACCCTTGATTTCAACGTTGGCGTTAAATCTGCAGACAAGGGAAAAATAATATAATTAGTAAATTCAGTTAATTCAGATTTTTTTACGACATTCAGTGCGATTTCTCCCTTACCCAGTCTTTTTGTCAGCGTGGTACTTGACGACCCTGAGGGTGCCGTCGGGCTGATGCAGGCTGTACACGCCCTTCACGACGTCGCCGTCGCGCGCCTCGTGCTGAGACTTCTTGTCACCGGTGTGAGGATCCACTACCTTGTACGCGAACTCGTACTTAGGATGAGCCTGTATCAAATGTTTCCGAGTTAGTTACGTTACAGCTAATCATATAAACAAAAGGATATCATTTTTGTTTAAAACGTTATCATACATAGTACTCGACGTGTTTCTCGGTGGCGTGTCCGTGGTGCTGCTTGATGCTTTGTGATGAGGAGGCGTGACCGTGGTGTTCCTCGTGATGATGTGCCTCGTGGTTCTTGTACTGCTCTTCATGTTTCTCCTCGTGGTACTCCTCGTGGTGCTCCTCATGGTGGGCGGGCTCGTGTTTGGACTCGTGAGTTTGGTGCAGCACGATGTTCTGTGACGAGATAGCGTGACCGTGACCGTGGTGGTGATCATGACCGTCTTGCGGCCGGGCAGCGGCCATCGCGATCACAGCGGCGACTAGGAAAATCTGTGCGAATGATAAATAACTCTTAAGTATGAAGGCATTTTTGTTGAAACTTTTTTCTACCATATGTAGCTATAATTTATACCAGTTTTATAATCTTAACGGTTTTGAGGTGGGTAGCACGTACCTTGTACATTTTGAAAGTTTGTGTTCTTAACTCTTGAGGTACCAAACGGTGACTGATAATCTCCCAGTCTTTAATTTTTCTTTTTATACGTAAATATATTAAAGGGACAGTGATACATTTTTTCGTAATACGTTTAAACGCCCAACCAGTTTGCTGCATATGTCAGTTTTTGGTAATGTGAGCCGACCATGAGTAAGAGCATGTTTTGGTGCTGTAATGAACGCTTACTTTCTCAGTACATTGACATTTATTAAATGAAAATATACTGTGACCAATGGACCTAAACTTAAAAGTATAATATATGAACATTCAAAAATCAAAACCAAAAGTCATTTATTCAAATTAGGCTAACAATCAGCACTTTTCGAAAGTCAAAATTACAAAAGACAGTCCCCCAAAAACGCCTGCTCTTCACCGTTATTTTTCATGTATAGTTTTGTCAAAGTTTCCTTTGTTAGTCAGGCTGTTGTGAAGTCCTACCTACATTCAATACTTTCTTTGTTCATCACATTTATAGCCTACATATACCTACATGTCATGTTGTACATCTAAACCGCGTTCAAGAGCTGTCAGTGTCATCAATATTGACAATGACACTCTTGAATGCGGTGAAGTTCAGCTAAATTGGTAAAATTAGCCAAATTACTAAGGTAATTTTACGATTTATGATTAGAAATATGTTTTTACTAGCTGTGCCCCGCATTCGCAGTTTCGATCCCGTGGGAACATCGGGATAAAAAATATCCTATGTGTTAATCCTGGTTATAAACTATCTGTGTTCCAAATTTCATCCTAATCCGTTCAATAGTTTTTGCGTGAAAGAGTAACAAACATTCATCCATCCATCCATCCATCCATAAAAACTTTCGCATTTATAATATTATAGTAGGAAGTAGGATAGTAAGATTAGTAGGAATTAATAGGAATGTAGGAATTGTAGGATTAGTAGGATGTTCAAATTAATACTAAGTTAATTATTTCAGTAAAACTGACCTCGAACATGAGTAAAAAGAGTTTTTTTTTTTAAACAAAAATGTTGCCCCGCATTATAATAAATCCCTGGACAACACAAATCCCTTTGTTCCGTACGGGAATCGAACTCGCGACACGCAGCGCAGCAGTCAACCGTTTAACCACTGCGCCAACCGTGCCGTCAAACTAATAACGTAGGTAACGTAACTAGTAACGTAGGTAACTAACTTAGGTTACTTATCCCACATTCGATCCTCAAAAACAGCAGACTATCGCACATATACATAACGTAACATAATATGGTCCAGGAAAATAAGTTCGTCGAACGAAATAAATCCTAGTTAAATAAATTAAATAGATTGATTTTACGACAATTTAAGTTATTCCAAGTTCCTTCCTTCCTTTTAACATTCTCGTATCATCAATGGTTTTCGAAATATATGACTCAAAAATTGTCAAGTAAAGCGCAAACAACTGTTCTAAACGTTGTGTTTTGCTTGTGAAATTATGTGTTTACGAGGGTGACACTGAAAGTACTTAGAAAATCAAAAACTGGACAAACTAACAAGTTACTAGTTTTATTATATATTTTCAAAATAGTGTCCATTCACGTGGTGGTGGTGGGTAGGCTGTCTCTTCTTTAAAGATGTCTTCGTTAGCTACATAGGTCATTAGCTTCGGTCTAAGGCAACACCACCCATGAGGTTACTCAATATATACAAAGTCAATATGAACCTTGTCCGGCACAGCAAAACTTAGGACAGAGGAAGAGAGCTAAGTAAATTCAAAAAATTAAATATTATTAGAGAGATATGAGACCCCAGGGTTATGAGATGTTAGTTCATTCTTAAAAGTGAGATCGGTTAATAAAATAAACGTTTGTATATATATATTTATTATGAAATGTGCTTAATACATTTCAAGACAATACAAGAAAATTCCATCTGTTTAAATAGTGTTACGTTTTGAAAACAACCACGCGCGTTTCCTACAATATATCTCGCTCCAGCGGCGTTCATTCGCAAGAAATATTGCCATCTCAGTCGTAATAGTAAAATTACATGAAGTATTTAGATTAGACACAATAAATTCTTCCACACCATTTGACCCACTCCCAACGTCACTTATTGAGCGGCACGAGTATGTACTCATGGGGCGACATTTTAGCTACATATTAAACTGTATTGTACACCTTCCGGAATTCATTCTCTAAATGGAGAAATTTGCATTAAAATAATTTGTGTAGTAAAAACTAAGCGCACACACAAATCGACACGTCAAGGCGTCGGGAGTCGCGTGACGACTACCGGCCACCGTAGGCGCTGGCCTGCGGGCGGAGAGCAATGGGTAGCTCACCGGCCGATCAGGACCAGGCCTGTGCCGGACGGCGCGTAAGTATTCCACGCGCGCCTCAAAGAGATGTCAGCATAATTCGAGGGGCCGAAGCCTGCCGGGTCCGCGGGATTGTCCGAAAGGGTTACCGATACCCCGGAACATAAAGGGCGAAGGAAGGAACATGGGTGGGTTTTAGTCAGTAAGAGTCTGACACTCCCTTCCGCTCCACCCAGAGCGGTCATTTGATGATTTCCCACCAAAAAAAAAAAAAGTGAATTTGTTTTAAACTAGTAATAGATATACAGTATGGCAGGTAATAGAATGAAGTCCGGTACTTACGAAAATGAAACACTTTTGCTACCGCAGCAACTCTGAAATATGTCAAACCAGTTGTTTCATACAAATGAGATATCAGACTTACAAGATCAAAATTATCAAATGAACAGCAGATTTATTTTAAACGTACAGATTTTTGCAATCTTGGTTAGATTTGTGTTTTGTAAAATTACTAATATAATGATTATTCATCGTGTCGGGCACCGACTAAAAGAAGGAGGACCAAAAAAGGGCATCTTGGAGTTGCAAGAAAGAAAAACAAGAAATATGAAAATAAAAACAATAAATAAGTACGAAAATAAATATATTGACTTCAATTATTATTTACAATCACATCTTGTCACACAAAACATAACAATAACTGCTTACACATTAGGTTCAACAATAGTAAAAGTAATTTAACAAGCAGCGTTTGAATCAGTGATGATGATGATGTTCAGGTACAATGTGTTCGGCGTGACCCACGTACTTCACGTTGGCGTTGAATCTGAAAAGAACAATAAGATATTTAGAGGGTGCTTTCTTTGAATATCGTTAATGCTGAGATTAAGTTAAAAGCGTGTGCACACTTACCCAGTCTTCTTGTCAGCGTGGTATTCGACGATCCTGATGGTACCATCGGGCTGGTGCAGGCTGTACACTCCCTTAACGACGTGGCCATCATGAGCTTCGTGTTGAGATTTCTTGTCGCCGGTGTGAGGGTCCTCCACTTTGTACGCAAACTCGTATTTAGGATGAGACTGTATAAAAAAACAGAGATAGTTACGTTGCGGCTAATATGTAGGTATTTGTGAAGGAATTATGAAGATTTTAGGATGACACTGCATGACATGTCACAGATATAACATCGATCCTTATGTAAAAAGCAAAGCTCTATAGTAAATCACGCTCTGGAAGTTGTCATACATAGTACTCGACATGTTTCTCGGTGGCGTGTCCGTGGTGCTGCTTGATGCTCTGTGATGAGGAGGCGTGACCGTGGTGTTCCTCGTAATGATGCACCTCGTAGTTCTTGTGCTGCTCTTCATGTTTCTCCTCGTGGTGCTCCTCATGGTGCTCCTCGTGGTGTGCAGGCTCGTGTTTAGTCTCGTGAGTTTGGTGCAATGCGATGCTCTGTGACGAGATTGCGTGACCGTGGTGGTGATCATGACCGTCTTGCGGCCGGGCAGCGGCCATCGCGATCACAGCGGCGACTAGGAAAATCTGTGCAAATGAAAACTAACTCTTAAGTATGAAGTCATTTTTGTTGAAACTTTTTTTCTACCACATGTAGCTAATAATTGATACCAGTTTTATAATCTTAACGGTTTTGAGGTGGGTAGCACGTACCTTGTACATTTTGAAAGTTTGTGTTCTTAACTCTTGAGGTACCAAACGGTGACTGATAATCTCCCAGTCTTTAAATTTTCTTTTTATACTTAAACATATTATAGGGACAGTGATACATTTTTTCGCAATACGTTTAAACGCCCAACCAGTTTGCTGTATATGTCAGTTTTTGGTAATCTGAACCGACCTTGAGTAAGAGCATGTTTTAGTGCTGTAATGAACGCTTACTTTCTCAGTACATTGACATTTATTAAATGAAAATATACTGTGACCAACGGGCCTAAACTTAAAAGTATAACATATGAACATTCAAAAATCAAAATCAAAAGTCATTTATTCAAACCGCGTTCAAGAGCTGTCAGTGTCATTAATATTGACAATGACACTCTTGAATGCGGTCAAGTTCAGTTATATTGGTAAAATTTGCCAAATTACTAAGGTAATTTCACGATTTATGATTAGAGATATGTTTTTACTAGCTGCGCCCCTCAGTTCCACCCGCATAAGTTTCGATCCCGTGGGAAAATCAGGATAAAATTTATCCTATGTGTTAATCCTGGTTATAAACTCTATGTTCAAAATTTCATCCTAATCCGTTCAGTAGTTTTTGCGTGAAAGAGTAACAAACATCCATCCATCCATCCATCCAAACTTTCGCATTTATAATATTTATTTATTTATCCATTTATTTCAGGCATCAAGGCCCATATACACACATACAATACAATATTAATATAACAGTATAGGTACAGTTATATATTATAGTAGGTAGTAGGATAGCAGGATTAGTAACAATAGTAGGAATTAATAGGTAACTAGGAATTGTAGGATTAGTAGGATGTTCAAATTAATACTAAATAAATTATTTCAAAATAAGTAAAACTGACCTTGAACATGAGTAAAAAGAGGTAACTAATTTAGGTTACTCGTCCCACATTCGATCCTCAAAAACCGGCAGACTATCGCACATACTATAAATAACGTAACATAATATGGCCCAGGAAAATAAGTTCGTCGAACGAAATAAATCCTAGTTAAATAAATTAAATAAATTGGTTTTACGACAGTTTAAGATATTCCAAGTTCCTTCCTTCCTTTTAACATTCTCGTATCATCAATGGTTTTCGAAATATATGACTCAAAAAATGTCAAGTAAAGAGCAAATAACTGTTCTAAATGCTGTGTTTTGCTTGTAAAATTATGTGTTTATACTAAAAAAAAGTCGTTAATTATAATAATTATTATAAACCGTATTTGTTACCTAGTCGATGTTTAAATTACCCTACGACTAATATACATAACTTAGCAGCAATATAATAAGTCGGTTTTTTTTCTTCCCATTCCTCGTTCTAGACTTCTGCTGCTCTTTATACTTAACCCTTAACGTCATTTTCAAAACAGTTTCATCTCTATGGTGATGTCAGTAGAAAATCCTGTAAGATGGTTACTTACTTTACTTATTTCGGTATCGCATTTTCCAGTATTCATTTTTTATTTGGTTTTCAACACTTACAATAAATGAAAACCGGAAAAGGCGAAATAATAATATAAACATAAGCTCTCATAAGTGGGCAATCTTTCATACAGATAGTTAGGCCGTCTCTTTCTTAAAGGTGTCTTCGTTAGCTACAGAGGTCATCAGTTTCGGTCTAAGGCAACACCACCCATGAGATGTTAGTTCATTTTTAAGTTAGAGTTAGTTAGAGAATCCTAACCTTACCGTAACAGTCTATAACTAGCGCGGAAGGTAAATAATTTTTATCTGTATACCGCCAATTAGTTTATTTGTTCAAACATAGACAGACAGACAGACAGATAACAACAACAGATCAACAACATATTCAACATCAGATTTTTTTGTATAGTTGAAATACAAAGAAAAACGTATCTTTTTAGCGTATGAAATGATTACTACTTAAGGATGATTAATTTTAAGAAGGCGTGTTTTTGGAAACTTATTGTAAGTACTTATTATGATTAATACTTAGTCTTAAGTTGTGGTATACAATGTAACACTTACGTTGGAAATAAATTCTATTCTATTCTATTCTTAAAAGTGAGATCAGTTAATAAAATAAACGTTTGTATACATATATTTTGTAATGTGCTTATTATATTTCAAGACAATACAAGAAAATTCCATCTGTTTAAATAGGGCTACATTTTGAAAACAACCACGCGCGTAAGATTACATGAAGTATTTAGATTAGACACAATAAATTCCTCCACACCATTTGACTCACTCTCAACGTCACTTATTGAGCGGCACGGGTACGACCTACGACTTGTAGTGATGGGGCGACATTTTAGTTAAATACTAAACTTTACTGTACACCTTCCGGAATTAATTCTCTAAATGGAGATTTCACTGTCTCTGGTCCAAGTTCAGGATTTGCCATCTCTTTAGGCGCATTATATCCCCTTCAGTGTCTAGAAGGTTCTTGGCTAAAACATTGCTGTGCTTCTTCAGTCTCTGTTTAGCATTAAAATAATTTGTGTAGTTTAGAATAACTAAGCGCATACACAAATCGATACGTCAAGTGAATTTGTTTTGAACTGGTAATATATATACAGTATGGCAGGTATTAGAATGACGTGCGGTACTCATGAAAATGAACCACTTTTACTACGGCAGCAACTCTGAAATATGTCAAATCAGTTGTTTCATACAAAAGAGATGATCTTGTAAGTCTGATTACAAGATCAAAATTATCAAATGAACAGCAGATTTATTTTAAACGTACATATTTTTGCAATCTTGGTTAGATTTGTGTTTTGTAAAATTACTAACATAATGATTATTCATCGTGGCGGGCACCGACTAAAAGAAGGAGGACCAAAAAAGGGCATCTTGGAGTTATAAATGAAGACAAAGTCACAGCATAAAACAAGAAAGATGAAAATAAAAACAATAAATAAATACGAAAATAAATATATTGACTTCAATTATTATTTACAATCACATCTTGTCACACAAAACATAACAATAACTGCTTAAGATTAGGTTCAACAATAGTAAAAGTAATTTAACAACCAGTGTTTGAATCAGTGTTGATGATGATGTTCAGGAACAATGTGTTTAGCGTGACCCACGTACTTCACGTTGGCGTTGAATCTGTAAAGAACAATAAGATATTTAGAGGCTACTTACTTTGAATATCGTTAAAGCTGAGATTAAATTAAAAGAGTGTGCACACTTACCCAGTCTTCTTGTCAGCGTGGTATTCGACGATCCTGATGGTACCATCGGGCTGGTGCAGGCTGTACACTCCCTTTACGACGTGGCCATCACGAGCTTCGTGTTGAGATTTCTTGTCGCCGGTGTGAGGGTCCTCCACTTTGTACGCGAATTCGTATTTAGGATGAGACTGTATAAAAAAAAAAAAACAGAGTTAGTTACGTTACGGCTAATATGTAGGTATTTGTAAAGGAATTATGAAGATTTTAGGATGAGACTGCAAGACATGTCACAGATATAACATCGATCCTTATGTAAAAAGCAAAGCTCTATAATAAATCACGCTGTGGAACTTGTCATACATAGTACTCGACGTGTTTCTCGGTGGCGTGTCCGTGGTGCTGCTTGATGCTTTGTGATGAGGAGGCGTGACCGTGGTGTTCCTCGTGATGATGCTCCTCGTAGTTCTTGTGCTGGTCTTCATGTTTCTCCTCGTGATGCTCCTCATGGTGCTCCTCGTGGTGTGCGGGCTCGTGTTTAGTCTCGTGAGTTTGGTGCAATAGGATGCTCTGTGACGAGATTGCGTGACCGTTGTGGTGATCGTGACCGTCTTGCGGCCGGGCAGCGGCCATCGCGATCACAGCGGCGACGAAGATGATCTGTGTAAAAAATGGGTAAATCATTCATTACAACAGCTGTTTCAGATTTTTGATTATATATTTTTTTTTTATTTGGGTTTTGTTAGAAGTTGAAATTATACCTTGTACATATTGACAGATTGTATTCTTTACTGTTAGTGTATGGATCAGTGAATGATAAATTTTTTGTACATAATTTCTCTTTTTATACACATTAAAGGGCCTGTGATACAGTTTTTCGCAATATGTTGACAGACCAGTTTACCAAAAAAAAAAATAAAGCTGACCTTGAGTAAAGTATTAAATCCAAGTTAAAAGACACTTTCTTTTACGGAGGACATTGACATTCGTTTAATTAATAAGTTACTTTACGAAGTTTTGGCAACGTTGGGTTTTGCAACTTAATTTGGCTGAATCATGCAATTACATGTATTTTTTTTAGAATGGAATGTTAGTGAGCTTGGATAAATACTCGTAAACCCGCAAAATTATAAGAAAATATTATAGTTGCTATCACCGTTTATAACATAACATCACTCCTATATTCCCCAAAAGGTTAGGCAGAGGTGAATCTATAGTATCATTTGGCCAGTTATATCAAGTCCCATGTAATAGGGGGCGAGCCTAATGCACGTTTATATTAATTAATAACTAGCTGACCCTGCGAACGTCGTATCGCCATAAAAATATATTTTTTCTTTTAATTTTCTTCTATACAAACCTTGTCTTGACAATAACAAACACAAAATAAAGAATTATCCAATTTGTTGCAGTCGATCGGAAATTATGCGCGTACATACATTTCGGTGATTCATTTTTATTTATATATATAGATAGGTAGATAAATTACTCGGTTTGGTTACTCTAGTATTTCGTTCTTATTATGAAGTCTTAACATAGTAAAATCTCCGACTATTCTGTAAAAATCTCACCGTGAAAACTTTGGTCCAGGGAGCGTCAAGTGAGCTGTCAATAGTGTCAATCCCTAGCATCAGGCGAAATGACAGCTCACTTCACCTAAATATTCACGGTGAGATTTTTACAGAATCGACCGGCTGATCACCGCGTGAAATAGGTATAATACATAAAAAGCCAACTAGGTATATGGATTTGAATCATCACTTATAACTTAAGTCTCAAGCTCAACCTCTCACAACTAGGGATCTGGTTGAGATTTAGATTTCTCTCTGTATTTTGAAACTTGAACGTACCTATACAGAGGTGGAAAGGAGAATGGTTACAACGTTACGGGAGTTGGGCTATCAGCGGCTGCTAATTTATTTTTATGTTTACTTATTATGTCTTTTACAGCTGGGGACACAGTGGAGTACCGAGTTGTAATTTCAAACGCTAATAAACACATTTTTAGATTTTGCTAAAAAATACATTTTTGTTTAAAAATATGCATTTACTCCCTCGGTTAATTTTTGGTTTAATAGCGGAAACAAAAAGAAAGTTCCTGAAAAACAAAGCAAAAGCTGTAATACCTTACAAAGTGCCTATGGCAATAATTTGCCGCCGATGGATCATAAAAGAAAGAAAGAAAATACATTTATTTGGCACAGACTAAAAACACACAACATATACCTACATACATCAGATAAAAACAAAAAAAATAAGGATGAAATAAAAAGTGCAAAGTCCGATGTAAGAAAGTAGCCAATCTCCTTTATTCCAACTTTTTCAGTTACAGTATTTTTATGTCACTGTCGCTTTACTTGTAGTAACTAAGTGTAAAAACACGCTTTGAGTAGCGTTAACACATAACACACACACAGTTCCGACTTTGCCATTGTCTCGAACGGTATCGAGAACTTCTGCGCTTACACACACATTCACAGCGTGTTTGCACACTTGGTAAACAAACCAGGGTCGTCAGATATAGTTGAAGTTTAGTAAGAAACCTATGGATGTTTTCGAATAAAATGTAATTTGATTAATAGTAAACATACAGTTTATGAATTAAATTTCATTCGAAAACATCCATCGGTTACTTACTAAACTTCAACTGTACCCGACGACACTGGTTACTTACCTCTTTTGGTGACTGTACGTAACATTGTTAATGATATTATTGGGGATTCATTACACTATGTACGACAACAGCGTGTCCAACAAAGTAAAATTGACATAAACGCTTAACAATGAATGATATTAGTAGTGGTTCAGAATTCATACTTGTTTGCTTTGTTATCAATACGGTCAAGTCAAATCTGCAACGACAATAGGCTGGCGTCTGAAATTCCAGCACGGATTGCTACAGCATCCGCCACCTTAACGAACGTGTGTGGGCATATCACGACCTGAAACTGCAAACTTTACAAGCGTTTACATGGCCTTAGTTCTGCCAACACACACCTATGCCGCAGACACCTGGTGTCTCTATAGAGGTGATTTTAAAAGGCTTGACACCTTACACAGGCTGGAAGGATGGAATGATGAGCATGGAGGCGATTTTGATAAAAATCCAACTGAGATGGTGTGGTCATGTACATCGCATGGATACTAGTAGACCAAAAATCGCTTTCTACTCAGAGAAATACCTTGCAGCTTGATCCTGCGTATACGGTATGCTAAATATGTCATGCCTTGTTAAATAAGCGCATCCTAGACTCTTACACACAAAGCTATTATATTTATTTTCTTTCCTGAAGAGCGGCCTTGGTAATGAACTGTTCTCTATCACGGTCGCCAATGTTGCAATTTGCCAGTCCTTGCATCAATCCAACGATGTCATTGTGGTAGATTGTATCTTCCACTTTTGTACTTCTTTGACGATTTTTCGACTTAGCTTTAGCGATTTTGATGTACATACTTTGTACTACTTCAATATTTAAATATAGGTACTCGTTGTAAAATAAAAAGAATATTCTAGTCAATAAGTAGGGGTTTATTGCTGTACTTGTATCTTTTATAACTTCCAGTATTTAGAATAATATATTGTATCATTTAATATTAATAAATAATAAATCATTTTTAATTTTACAATATAATAGCCATTATCATATCAGCATCCAGCAAGGGGTTTCCGAGTTCTGCGCTGGGATGAGACAAAATGGTGAAACGACATAATGCATATGTAGATAAAGTCCAAGAAACATGGAAATAGAAACAAAAAGTAGGTACGAGAATAAATATATTTACTTCAATTAATCTTTACATTCACATCATGATACTTAAAACATAACAATAACTGCTTAGACATTAGGTTCAACAATTAAAGGTAAATTAAACGACAAAAGCTAGAATTAGTGATGATGATAATATTCAGGAACAATGTGTTTGGCGTGACCCACGTACTTCACGTTGGCGTTGAATCTGATAAGGAAAATGAAATATTAAATAACAAAATGTTGAAATATATGTAGTTACAGCGTCGATGAAATTGAATGAGTATGCACACTTACCCAGTCTTCTTGTCAGCGTGGTACTCGACGATCCTGATGGTACCATCAGGCTGGTGCAGACTGTATACGCCCTTCACGACGTGGCCATCACGAGATTCATGCTGAGACTTCTTGTCACCGGTATGAGGGTCCTCCACTTTGTACGCGAATTCATACTTGGGATGAGACTGCAACAAAATGGATACTTAGCGTCATTGTTTCTAATTGTAAAGAACCAGAAAATTATAATTAATTTGAAGTTGTCATACATAGTACTCGACATGTTTCTCGGTGGCGTGTCCGTGGTGCTGCTTGATGCTCTGTGATGAGGAGGCGTGACCGTGGTGTTCCTCGTGATGGTGCTCCTCGTGTTTCTTGTGCTGCTCTTCGTGTTTCTCCTCGTGGTACTCCTCATGGTGCTCCTCATGGTGTGCGGGCTCGTGTTTGGGCTCGTGAGTTTGGTGCAGTACGATACTCTGTGACGAAATAGCGTGACCGTGACCGTGGTGATGATCATGGCCATGACCGTCTTGCGGTCGCGCAGCGGCCATCGCGATAACAGCGGTGACTAGGATAATCTGTGAAATGTATATTCGTGTAAATTTTTAGTAAAATAACTAATTTGAAATTATTCTTATGATTTTTAGTATTTGTTCGACTGAATAAAAATAATTCATTGTTCATTACATTCTATCTATTCCATTTATTTTAACAGAGATGTATAGAAGCAAAAGAAATGCTGTGCTGACCCCAAATAAATTGGGATGAGGGCAAGACAACGATGACATGAATAATGATGATTATATCGCCAACAATAAGCTCTTATTGTTTAAATAAATTATTGATGACAGTTGTACCTTGTACATTTCGATGGTTTGAATTGATTACTCCTGTAAAATCAAGCTGTCACTGATACCTTATAAGCACATAATGGTTCTTTTTATACAAATAAAAACTGCAGTATAAGAACAGACCTACTACCAATTTTCGTAATTCGTTCAAAAAATGTCAAACCAGTTTGGTAATAGTTGTCAATGAATGTAAGTTAATTCTGATCAAGAAAGTTACGAGTTCATTCACGTAAGTTATAAAGCTGTACTCAAGGTTAGCGTATAATCCAAAATCTTGCATACGAAACAGACTGATTGGGGGTTTAAACTTATTGCGAAAAATTCTCTCACTGTCCCTTGAATATTTATAAAAAGAAAAGTTATGTACTGGGAGATTATCAGTCACTGTTCATTACTTGAAGAGTAAAGAATACAAACATTAAACATGTACAAGGTATGTATGCGCTATATACTTCAAAACCGCCACAAAAAACTGATATCAAACAAAAAAATTACAATCACAGAAAAGTTTCAACAATAATTTATTACAGTTTCAGTCAAGTCTCGATACTTAATATTTATTTTTCATTTGCACAGATCATCCTAGTCGCCGCTGTGATCGCGATGGCCGCTGCCCGGCCGCAAGACGGTCACGATCACCACGACGGTCACGGTCACGCTATTTCGTCACAAAGCATCGTACTGCACCAAACTCACGAGACCAAACACGAGCCCGCACACCATGAGGAGCACCATGAGGATCACAACGAAGAGCATCACGAGGTGAAATATGAAGAGCAGTACAAGCAACACGAGGAACACCATGGTCACGCCTCCTCATCACAGAGCATCAAGCAGCACCACGGACACGCCACCGAGAAACACGTCGAATACTATGTAAGATGACGTTCCAAAAAAAAAGTTCATATCTTTTAGTTTATGCATAATTTAGCTATAAAGTTACTAACTCTGTAAAATTTCTTGCAGGCTCATCCTAAATACGAGTTCGCATACAAGGTAGTGGACCCTCACACCGGTGACAAGAAATCCCAACACGAGGCGCGCGATGGCGACGTCGTGAAGGGCGTGTACAGTCTGCACCAGCCCGATGGCACCGTCAGGATCGTCGAGTACCACGCTGACAAGAAGACTGGGTAAGGGAGAAATGATAGAACCCCTTTAAAAAAAAAACAATTGCACTCCGAGAGTGCCGGCAGAAGTGAAAACTTACCGTCTTACGAATTTTCGATCAGGTCACGTGTCCTGAGGCGAGTTTAACATTTTTTACCCATTACAAAAAAAGTGTTCAACGCCGCTAAAGAAGTTTTCACTTCAAAAACCGATTAAACTGAATTTACTAATTGTTATTTCCGTGTCTACAGATTCAACGCAAACGTAAAAATCGAAGGTCATGCCGTGCACATTGTTCCTGAACACCATCATCACCACTGATCCTCTATTTAATCCTGATTGTTAGAGAGCTTTTTCTGTTGAACTTCATACTTTAAGAATGTTGATTAATGAGCCTCAAAGAATGTATTACTTTGTAAATATTTAATTAAATACTGTTAAGCTACCTACTATGTCGTATTTCTAACTTCCTGTAATCATGCACGTTAAAATAATAATATCGAATAAACTTACCTCTTATCCCCAAGAAAATAAAGTGTGGTCAACATAAATAAAACTTACCAACGATCGCAATTATTCTATGACATGTATAAAATCGGACTCAAAATGATTCCCATTTTGATTTCCTATAAATATGAATGGATACTGTACAAATGGGCCTTTTTTGAGAGCCAAAAATAATTTCGATTATGGTGTCATGCAAACGCAGTTAGCAAAATAACTGCGTTTAATTCAGATGTAACGCTCGTTGCTCGTTCGTTGCTTCTGCGGCACCTCTCGATTTAATTGCTCAGCTCGCGTGTGGTGGATCACTTTTGTAACCTAACCTAACCCTTTGGTCAGGGTGGCCTAGTTTAGTTATTGCAACCAACTCAGCTTGCGCATGGTAGGTCACAATCCTGCCCTAGTTACTACGATCAACTTTGGGTAATGGCCAGACAGCAAAAAAGACGCTCATTTATTTAAAAAAGCGTAAATCTTTAGACGGTTTTCGTTAATCGTTTTTATTTGAGGATCAATTAAGCAATTCCCTAATTTTATTGTAAATTATAATAATTTGCATAGCATCTCTACATAAAGCAACTTGCAACTTGTCAGAATACTAGTTCGACGCACTAATTAACATGTGGCAATCGTGGCTTTTGGAAGGATTTTCCAACAAAGAAAACATACATTTATTATCACATTATTATGATGTAGATATGTAATAATAATATGTAAAAATAGAATACAATAATGTACTCATTCTTAACCGATTGGCTGAAGAAGGCACAGCATGATAAATAAACAATTGGAAAAATATAGAGAAGACTAAAAATAATTTATTTTTTAAGATTTTTTTACCACTTTGTCAGCATGATTAATTCATGATATTATATACCCATACAAAATTACAGCTTTCTAGTACTAAGAGTCTCTGAGCTAGGCCGCGGACAGACAGACGGACGGACATGGCTAAACTATAAGGGCTCCTTGTTGACTACGGAACCCTAAAAATCATTTAGTAGTCATAGTCATAGTCGATGACAGAACGGGTGTTCCTAAATGAACATATTACACGACAACAGACTTAGGATCGAAACCGGTAGACTAATATAAGCGTATTTTATCGATATAATATCAATTTTACGGCAGTATTTTTGCACATGAAAATGGACAACACATTCATACATTGTTGTAATGAGGATCGCATACGGCGCGTAAAAAGAACGACGTATAAAATTAACACCGAGAAAAGGTGTCATTCCTAGTCGTGCAAAAAACAGAACGTCGTCAATTTAGAGGCCTGACCCTATCCATTCAAGAATGCCTTGCTAATCATCATAATTTCCAGGCGCTCGTAACACATCTAGTAAACTGACTTTCTTTTCTAAGTCCAACCTCTTTTAGGTTGAATTGGATATACAAAGGGTAGCAGAGACATCGACGCGCAGCCTGTTACCATAGATTCAGTACATGAGCCTCAATCCCCTGCATTGAAATATTTCATCAGCTGTTCCATACGTTATGACCACGTAGGTACTTTTTATGGTTACAGCTGATGTTTTTTTATGATAACCGACGAAACATTTTTACTCTAGGGGTTTAGAATCATGTGCTAAATTCATGGTTACTCTTTGCGCGTTCATGTCCCTGCCAGCCTGTATGTAAGAATTCGAAATTCATGGTAACAAAAGGCTACGTAGTTTTATAGGTTATTATTTATTTATTTACCATTTATGTACACACATATATAAACAGACAAGAAAAACAGAACAGAAAAAATAGGTACAGAGGTGATGGTTATTATATTTTACGTGTATTGGAAAATCTAGATATTGATTGGTATCTTGCCAGAAGGATGCATTTCTGACCACTAGTTGAGGGTTCAAAAACTGACAAATCCGATATAGACGTTTTAAGTTTCACGCTTGTTAAGCAATTACTTCAAGAAACTGAATTGACCATATTTTTTATTTTATACTAGCTGCGCCCCGCGGTCTCACCCGCATAAGTTTCGATCCCGTGGGAATATCGGGATAAAAGTATCCTATGTGTTATTTCTGGTTATAAACTATCTGTGTGCTAAATTTCATCCAAATCAGTTCAGTACTTTTTGCGTGAAAGAGTAACAAACATCCATCCATCCATCCATCCATCCATCCTTACAAACTTTCGCATTTATAATATTAGTAGGAAAATCCCATTTAGACGTTTTAACTTTCACGACTGTTATGCAATAACATCAAGAAACGGAATAGACCATATTCTTTGTTTCATTTTATATTTATTTTAATCAGCAGCAGATGTTTTTCGAGACGGAATCACAAACAATGCAAGCAATAAGCCACGGTTTGAATGTTTTCATAAAACAAGTAGGTAACAACAGCAAGTTTTTTTTTTTTTTTTTCAAAAATGTCTTACTCGTCATGTTAAATACTAACAAACGTTTTAATTTAATTATTTATACATAATTACTACTTAAGAACAGATTCGTAAAACTAACTTAGTAGGACTGCATTTTATTGAATGAATGCACTAAGAAAGTAAAAAATTTAAACACGGTATTAAAACATGTGTAATTAGGTATTACTCAAGGTCGTAACTTGCCAAAAACTGACATATTCAGTAAACTGGTTGGGTGCTTGCGAGTGTTGCGTAAAACTGTATCAATGTCCCTTTAATAATCTGTATAAAAAGGAAAATTATGTACTGAGGGATTATCAGTCACTGTTTGGCACTCCTTGAGTAAAGCATACATTCATTCAAAATGTATAAGGTACTACATATATTTGCGTATATAACAAAATAACTATCTAATTTAACTGTAATAGAAACATAACAAAAACAATTAAGAAGAGCTCAAAAACGAAAACAATAGAATAGAATACTCTTTATTGTACACCATACAAATTATAAAACATAAATATATAAAATTTTACAAAGGGTGATACAATGGGCGGTCTTACAATCCCGATTGTGAATGAGATTTTCAGTAAAATTCAAAAGGATTCGTTTATCATCTATTTTACTAATTATATTTCTTTTGCACAGATCATCCTTATCGCTGCTTTGGTCGTGATGGTCGCCGCGCGGCCGCAAGAAGGACATGGTCATGATCACCACCACGGTCACGCTCACGCTATCTCGTCACAGAACATTGTACTACACCAAACTCACGAGACCAAACACGAGCCTGCCCACTATGAAGAGCACCACGAAGAGCACCACGAGGAAAAACATGAAGAGCAGCACAAGGAGCACGAGGAGCATCATTACGAGGAACACCACGGTCACGCCTCCTCATCACAGAGCATCAAACAGCACCACGGACACGCCACCGAGAAACACGTCGAGTACTATGTATGGTGACGTTCCAATCTTCAAACAGAATATCGTTATTTCTTTATGGATAACATTACTAACCGTCACTTGTTTTACAGTCTCATCCCAAATACGAGTTCGCGTACAAAGTGGAGGATCCTCACACCGGCGACAAGAAATCTCAGCACGAATCTCGTGATGGCCACGTCGTGAAGGGCGTGTACAGCCTGCACCAGCCCGATGGTACCATCAGGATCGTCGAGTACCACGCTGACAAGAAAACTGGGTAAGAAAAAAAACTAACTGAATGCCGTACAAAAAAAAACAATAAGTCACATATTAAGTACTAATTTTTTCGGTATTAACAGATTCAACGCCAACGTAAAGATCGAGGGTCACGCCATACACATTGTTCCTGAACATCATCATCATCACTGAACCTAGTTATTTAAACCTGATTGTTAAACCTCATACTTTAAGATTGTTGATTTATTGAGCTTCAAAGAATGTGATTCGTTGTAAATATTTAAAATAAATACGTTTATACCACCTAATTCATGTTAATGTTTTACTCTGCTCATTTCTAAATTCTGTCACCCGCTTTGATTTGTGTCCGGTACTTAGCAACAGGACCCCCAGTTGACGTTTATTTAACAAGCAAAATTTGGGTGTATTTACTATTATTTACCTACTTAATACCCCGAACTACCACTTCCTTCGGGCAATACAATCGTAAAAAAATACAGTAGCAGGGAAAATCATAGTTATAAAGTAAGATTTTCCCTCGAAAATGTGAAAAAGTATCTAAATATACAGGCTGGCATTGACGCGCAAACCGTAACCTCATGTTTCTTCTGCTGTTTCATAAAAAGTGCAATACTTACGCGGTCAAAAAGTATGGGCAACTTTCAACTCAGGGGGTTCATATTTTAATCATGTACTGAATCCATGGTAGCAGGTTGCGCGTCGATGGATGATGATGTCACCCATAAGTGGTGTCACCCAGCATAGTATATAATGCAATGACGTCTGCGGTTACAACCTACTTTTATGTCTAGTTCATGTGATTGGCAATCAATTTTTATTCTGATGTTTTTGAATTTTGACGTTAACAAGCAATTTATTTTATTATTGGGAGAAAAGTCAGTTGCTGAAAAATATGTTCTGAATCCATTCGAACCCTATTATACATTTTCGAATTACAATTTTAAATTGTGCCATGTAAATTGAAACGAATATACATCACAAAACTTCAGGATTGTAAACTGTACATCATTAATGATATACGATACTCTTCGTATTTGGTATGTACTTTCCCTTATTTGCGCTCTCAGCGGAAGTTTTAGCCTTTTTTCTGTGTAATTCCCCATTTTATTTATCGAACTGGTTAAAAAGGGCTGCTGCCGACCCTTTTTCTGGGTATCGGACGATTCACCTGGTTCGCGTGCTGCTGCTTTTGCTAGCCATATAGAACCGTGGAGCTCGAGACATGGAGGCGCACTTCGAGGTTGCGGTTCATCAGGATCAACTAGGCGTGTATTATCATACACAATGAAATTACTATTTTACTGTGTTGAGTACCAATAAACTGATTTGTACAAGTATTCGAGTGTATAATTCTATCACGCGCTAAGCTTTGGAACTGCGGTTCATCATGATCGACTTGTTACTTTAAACCGTTACGCTTAACTATTATAATAGTAGTACCTTCCTGGAAAACATTTTTATACTAGTTGATTTTTAACCAGGATTGTTTGTAGCGGAATAACTAAGGTTCATCTTTATATGATTCATTCAAAAATTTACCTAATTTAGTGATCACTAAATTAACTAAAAACCGATTGCAATCGATTCCTAGATTCGGAAAACAAATACGTAACAAAGATTTACCATCCCGTGTACCTTAAGTTTTTTGTAATCTCTTTCCATTTATGCCAAATAACGTGTTTTCATTTTTTTTTTTTAAATAAGAATATTTAGTTTTAACTTATTTTATAATATAGAAGCAATTAAAAAAAATATTATTCAATACGTGTTAAAGTGGTGAATTTTCATTTTTAGGGTTCCGTACCCAAAGTGTAAAAACGGGAGCCTATTACTAAGACTCCACTGTCCGTCTGTCTGTCTGTTTGTCTGTTACCAGGCTGCATCTCATTAATCGTGATAGCTAGACAGTTGAAATTTTCACAGATGATGTATTTCTGTTGCCGCTATAACAAAAAATACTAAAACAGAATAAAATAAATATTTAAGTGGGGCTCCCATACAACAAACGTGATTTTTTGCCGTTTTTTGCTCGATGTTAATAACGGCAACAGGTAGACGCTTGAAATATTCACAGAATATTTAGTGGTATATTCACGTTAACAATTAATAATTAAATTAAAATAAATATTAGGCGGAGAGCAGGGTGTTGTGGCGCAGCCTGGGAGAGGCCTATATCCAGCAGTGGACTGCGATAGTCTGAGTTGATTGATTGAAAATAAATATTTAAGGGGGGCTACCATACAACACACGTGATTTTTATAGATAATGGTACGGAACCCTTCGTGCGCGAGTCCGACTTGCATTTGGCCGGTTTTTTTAGTTCCTTACACTATGTTGGGTGACCGTAGCGCCTGGACTCAGGGGCACGACTCAAACTCACCCACAGCTAGCAGGCGGGCACGCTCAGCAGTACTGGTGGAGGTATTAATAAGACTGGTGGAGGTATTAATACGACATGGTTCATGCCACTACCTCTGGGAAAATGGATTCACGGGCCAATCTGTACCTGGGAAAGCCAAACACAAGAACCACTTAAAAAACATAAACGCTTTCCAAGCTTTCACCACGTCGCGCGTCGGAAAAGCAAGCAGCAACAACCAGTGAGGGGCTAAAATTTTCCCGGTAACTTTTCTGTGCTGTGGACAGAGGACAGGAATGCAACAGGACGCCAAAGCCACCAAAACGGATGGGTTGTGTGGCTTGCAGCTATGTATGGTCGTCCAAGGCCTCATTTAAAAAGTATGTTAGTGTGCTGCGAATATGTAATTTGGTCTATTTTGTCTAAGAGGAGTGGCTGCTTCCATAAAGGGGAAAAACGTAGAAAATGTATAAATAATTTCAAAATAAAAATATTTGAAGTAGTTAAAACGTATTTATTTTAAATATTTACAATATAATACATTCTTTGAGGCTCAATTATCAACGATCTTAAGGTATAAGTTTCAACAGATAAATTTTTTCAACAGTTTTGTATAGAGATCAGTGATGATGATGATGTTCAGGAACAATGTGTACGGCGTGACCCTTGATTTCAACGTTGGCCTTAAATCTGTAGACACGGAAAAAATAATTAGGACCTAAATTAAGTTCACTCGGTTTTTTTTTAAACGGCGTTCAGTTTGATTTCTCCCTTACCCAGTCTTCTTGTCGGAGTTGTATTTGACGATCCTGACGGTGCCGTCGGGTTGGTGCAGGCTATACACGCCCTTCACGACATCCCCGTCGCGCGCCTCGTGCTGAGACTTCTTGTCACCGGTGTGAGGATCCACTACCTTGTATGCGAACTCGTACTTAGGGTGCGACTGTATCAAATGTTTTCGAATTAGTTACGTTACGGTTAATAATATAAACCAAAGGATATGAACATTTTGCTTTGGAACGCTATCATACATAGTACTCAACATGTTTCTCGGTGGCGTGTCCGTGGTGCTGCTTGATGCTCTGTGCTGAGGAGGCGTGACTGTGGTGTTCGTCGTGATGGTACTCCTCGTGGTTCTCGTGCTGCTCTTGATTTTTCTCCTCGTGGTGCTCCTCGTGTTGTTCGGGCTCGTGTTTGGTGTCGTGAGTTTGGTGCAGTACGATGCTCTGTGACGAGATAGCGTGACCGTGACCGTGGTGGTGATTATGACCGTTTTGCGGCCGGGCAACGGCTATTGCGATCACAGCGGCAACTAGGAAAATCTGTGCAAATGAAAAATAAACTCTTAAGTATATGAAGACTTTTAAACTGTCAAGATTATAAAACTTGTATCAAATAAATTTGATACAAGTTTTATAATCTTGACAGTTTTGAGGTGGGTAGCCCATACCTTGTACATTTTGAAGTATTATTGTTCTTAACTCTTGAAGTACCGAACTGTGACTGATAATCTCCCAGTCTTTAATTTTTCTTTTTATACGTAAACATATTAAAGGGACAGTGACACATTTTTTCGCAATACGTTTAAACGCCCAACCAGTTTGCTGCATATGTCAGTTTTTGGTAATCTGTGCCGAACTTGAATCGGAGCATGTTTTAGTGCCGTAATAAAATGCTTACTTTCTTAGTGCATTGACATTTATTCAATTATAATATACTACAACCAATTATACTACGGCTTAAATTGAAAAGGATATGCACTTCAATCAGGTTGTTGTGTTGTCCCAATTTTACACTCAATACTTTCTTCATTCATCACACCTGTAGCCCAGCCTTATGCGAAATGTTGGTTAGAACTATGGATAAATGCTATGTACCATACCTATTTTAATTATATAAGACAAATATGACTAACAAAATGAGGGTTCATTTTGCTAGTCATGGTTGTCTCATGATGTCTCTCTCATTTTTGCCACTAATGAGCGAGTTTTCGGAGAGTGTGGGCAGAAGCTCCACAACCTTATCTCACCATCTCCCTTTCACAACCGGACCACCAGACGTACTGCAGGGTACCATCCGCACTTGGTCGATATACCGACTAGTCGTATTCAGTGCTTCTTTTCCACTTTTATTATCCGCACGCCCAAAGTGTGGAACTCTCTGCCAGCGTATGTGATTCCACGAATAACCCGTGAGCCTTCAAAGCACGAGTGATTAGGTATCTTAGGGATTTACTCGTTTCATCATAGATCTTAGGGATTTACTCGTTTCATCATAGACCTCATCCATCGCGTTCCACCAGGCGAGATCGAGATGGCCTATTACGCGACAAAAAAAAATCTAGCTCCAGCTTGGCTGCTGCTGAGATATTCCTAATAAAGTAACAATAACATGACCGACGGGCTACCATACGACCACTAGTCGATCGAAGCATTCAGTTCACAAACGTAGTGTCAATGTTTTCAGGTCACCTTGAGAGTTCCTAATTCGCTCCAAGTAACGGTCCATTAGTTTACTTTATCCGTGACCTATGATTTAACAACAGTAACAAAACAAGAAAATGCGGCTTCTTATCTAACTACAAGTTTATCGACGGTTGAGACTGGTCATCTCTTAACTATCAGGGCTTATTTTTAATCTTATATTTTGCATTGTTTCTTCATTTATATGTTTTTACATTGTTATTACATAATATAGAAGCAGCAAGAATGATGTATCCACGATTTTGTAATATCTTGATTTAAAAGAGTGTCTTTGAAGTTTTTTGCCCAATCTTCTCTTCGAAATCTATGTTTTGGAATGGGCAACTAGCTTCAAATATCTAACTGACTCGAAAGTGTGTATAAGATTTAATTGAAATAAATACTGAGTTTGAGTTTATCTATTTTTGGTATCTGTCATAAGTCACGGATTTTCACATATATGTAGCAAACGAAAACCTCACTGAACGCGATCAGCACATCTATTATATTTTTTTTATATGGCAACCAAAGTCAATGTCGACCATTTTGCCAATGTCTAAAGTGAATTGGAAAAGCAAGTGAGCATGATTAAAAAAGAAACAACTGTACACACAAATAAAATACTTCGATTGATACAAGTAGTGATGTCGATATTGTTAATGATAAATGATTTTATTTTGTAAGTACACACACACCTAAACCGCGTTCAAAAGCTGTCAGTGTCATCATTGTTGAGGAATATTGACAATAATCAGCCTATAATGTTCCCACTGCTGGGGCACAAGCCTGGGCTGTAATCCACCACGCGGGCCCAGTGCGGGTTGTTAGACATCACATGTCATCGCCTTTTTGGTTCTAGGACATGCCCGTTTCCTCACGATGTTTTCCTTCACCAATATTTACAATGACAGTTCATGAATGTGGTTTAAATGTGCTGATCAAGTTTCAGTTTCATTGGTGAAATGTCCTTAGTAAGTTTATGATTGTCATTGCCAATATTTTTTTATGTTGAAAATTAAAGTTTTTAAAAAGTTACTGTAATAAGACTGAACTTCTAATTATTTAAAGAATAAAACACATTGTTTGTTGTTGCGGTTGGTAGTAATATTTTTACGTAAGAAAGTGAATAATATTTGCAGTAACTTTTTGGACCACAAAGTGCGGTTTGGTTTGGTCACGGCCACGCGAAATTAATTCGATCATAAGCAGCTGTCATTGGCACAATGTAACCACATGGCTTTGAACTTATTTCCATACAATGGAACGACCTGATTTTTTATGCAAATTCGTAATAGATCTTGTTCAGTTTTCTCATTATAATATTATATTTGTGACATTGTGTGGTTATTAAGTTTCATGTGCAAAATTGATTGATTTTTTTACGTTTTTGCGAAACTGATTGCAGGAATTTTATTATTGTTTTAGTAATTAATAATAAAACTTTTGCTTAGATTACGGAATATAAGCAAAAGCTTTATTACTAAATAGGAGCTAGTAATCTTAAAAGCTCTGACTGACAGGAATAATTATTATGATTATTCAAAGTTAGTTAAATTATATATATTAATGAAGTTCGTTTCGGGGTCACCGTCCAATATTTTCTTGTACAAATGATGATGATTAAGAAATAAAGGAGAATGCTGTCAAATATAGGGCGCCGTCAAATATAGGGCGCCCTGTACTAAACGAAAAAGTCTATATATGTCTATATGTTTTATTATATTGATTTTAGTATTTAGTAGTAAATCGGTGTCGGTAGGTACTTACAAATTATCTTCATCATTTAAATGTTTGTTGGCAGGTACCTATAATTTTTACGTAATAGCAACATTCGGAAAAGAAGTGCAATGGCAGTGACATAAGAGATACTTACAAAAGCAAATGAAAACACTTTTATTTTTGATGTCCGAATTCCGGGAATCTTTTTCATAACAAAAACGTAAATCTTACTTAAAAAATAGGAGTAATTTATGAACTACATTTGGTTGCGACACGCTCCCTTGCAAATTGGTACGGTCCCACGGCATTCTCCTTTGAAATTTGAAAGTGACATTGTATTAGTGCCTAAAACAGGGAAGGAAGAAAATGAAAATATAAAATAAGTATTAAAACGTGTAATATGTATCAAAAACTAAAAATTCACCAACAAATAAACATTAGATCACAGTAGGTACTTAGCAGTAACGGTAGTTTAATATCACAGTTTTGGTTCAACAATGGTTTAGTAGTGGTGACCATGGTGGGGAACAACGTGGTGGGTGCTGTGCTTCACGTCAGCGTGGAACCTGGAAGCAGAGAAATTGTTAGAAATAGATACTTCATAGATCTTCATACTTCTGTCCATAGAGGAAAGCCAGAAAAAGAAGATTTCAGAGAAAACATCAGGGGGTATATTTAAAAACTTTCCTTCAAGTTAAGTAATGATTAACGTCTGCTTAACCCAACCTAACCATATATTTTTACGTTTAAAAGTCTTTAAGCAGTGTTTTTAAATAATCACCAGAATGGATATTTTTATCACTTTTAAAAAAGGCCTAAAAGGGGAGTATAAAAACCACAGCGTGTTGCTGTGCTCTGATGACGTCACAAGTCTATACTATATTGGCAACTCCTTAAACTAGGAGAGATACAGCTTGTTTCCAAGCTTTTATATTGATGAAAATATCAATAAACTTATGCATGGCCACATGTTTTAAGTTTAGTATTCCATATGCTTTTGAACCCAACTGTCGGCCAATACGAGTAGTTATAAGACTGTTCCCAAATGCCTTAGCTTTGCTTGTCTTTATCTAGATTCCTACAAGTGTCAACTTACCCAGTGTGCTTGTCACCGTGGTATTCAACATGTCTGACGGAGCCATCAGGCTGGTGAAGAGCGTAGTAACCCTTGACGACGTCACCGTCGCGGTGCTCGTGCTGCGACTTGATGTCACCGGTGTGAGGGTCCTCTACTTTGTAACCGAATTCGTATTTGGGGTAGGCCTGGAATATTACAAGAATATTTTACTATTAGTACAGATAAAACTATTATCGCATCTAGGAAAATCGACTGGGCAGATATTAGTATCCAGGCATACTACTTCTAGGTTCACCAGTACCAGTACAGCAGGAAATACATATTGTCCAGGTTGAGAATCTGACCTACTGAGGTGACAATAAAGATGCATGGAAGAACAAGACATGCTGCGCCGTCTCTAAATTGGGATAAAAGCAGATGATGATGAATGATGGTGAGGTCCTGACCTAGGAAGTCAGCCAAAAATAAAATTTAGTATAAAATTGATAAAAATAACCAAGCATACACCATAGTTGTTTTCTATAGTTTATACTTTATAGTATAGGTAATTTTGCAGTTAACTTACATAGTAATCGACGGCGTGTCCATGACCACCGTCATGTCCGTGGCCATGACCGTATCCACCATGGCCGCCATCATGACCATCGACATGGACCACCTCTGCTGGTCCATCGTGACGATGGATGAACTGGGAGGAGAAGCCATGGCCGTGACCATAGACAGCTTCCAGGAAAGCTACGGCAGCTACGAGACAGAATACCTGGAAAGGAAATGATTGGAAAAAATTGTAGCGAAGGGAATCTAAGTCCTTAAGTAGGTGGCTGGATTCGTAAAAATAGTCATTAGGTACTCGTATGCCCCGTGTTTATTTACAGCCACTTAGGTAAGCCAGAACAATACCCTTTGTGTGCTATGAACTTATTGGCGCCATATAGCACATGTTTAGCCAGTTTTCTAATAGATAATATTTTAACGGAAAGTGGTGGCATGACGATTTTCCATTAGTAACTCATAGTTAGGACAAAACCAAGCAAGAACATTCATAGGCACTCGTCCTGTTTTCTAGTGCAAACGTTTCCCAACTAATATATAATTTTTAGAGTGGAGAGGAGACAAATTGACTCATGGTATAAACGATGTAGACATTAGGCGAGATATATGTACATATCACTGAACATTTTCGCACAAAACTCACACAAGGCACTTCACTTAATAACACTTAGGTGGGTATGGAAAATATGTTTACCTTTGAGAACATTTTGAGGTAGGTAAATAGATTTTATTAGTTTTAATGCTAATGATACTAAGACCAATAGTGAACTGATACATAATGATCAAATTCAACGTCTTTTATATCAATAACAAAGGTAGCCAAGGTAAATAGATTTCACTCTAAGGTATGAACAAGCAGTACAAATTATTCACGAACTTCAGTATACGGTATTAGCAATGAATTTCGTAAAAGCGTTTGTTCGGAATGACCACTTACACCTTGCAGTGACAAACGCTATCCAAGCGTTCACCACGTCGGTAAAGCACAGCACTTAATAGTTTTGTTTTGTTTGTTTGTTTTGTTTATTAAATAATTGATTTAGGGTTGATTTTTCCATCGCCAGATAACTTTTATTTGAGGAATAAAATTGACGTTTCATAGTTTTTGTATGAAATAATTGTCAAAATTTCAAAATTATTCCTCGAATAAAGTTATCAGATGATTGAAAAATCAGCCCTTACATAAATATTTACAAAATAGGGCCTTAAACTAGAGGTAGTTAAGAAATAATTGTGTTCTACCTGAACTAGGAATAAACCTGTATCTCAGGTATCACTCAAGTGCAACGAGAGAGGGGGCTAAAATTTTCCCGATCAACTTTTCAGTTCTGTGTACAGGGGAGAGGCAAGCGTAAGCTAATACTGGTAATTCTGCAGACCCCGTGGCCACCAAAATGGTTGCGTTGTGTGACTCGCAGCCCGATATAGTCGTCCAAGGCCATATTTCAAATGTACAGACGCTAGCAGGTCAAGCTACCCGAAACTGTCAAATTTTCCCAATCAACCTTCAACCTTAATGCATTAGCGACAAAGTTAAAAATCTATTAAAAAATTTGACAGATTGTACTAGCTTGATGAGCTGGCGTCTGTACGTTAGAGTGCTGCGAACAATTTGGTCTATTTTGTCCAAGAAGAGTGGCTGCTTCCATAAAGGGGAAGAGCGTGAAAAATATATGTAGGTATAAGTAATTTCAAAACATCAATATTTTAAGTAGTTAAAACGTATTTATTTTAAATATTTACAATGTAATACATTCTTTGAGGTTCAATTATTAACAATCTTAAGGTATAAGTTGCAACAGACTAAGTTTTTCAACAAGTTTGAATAGAGATCAGTGATGATGATGATGTTCAGGAACAATGTGTACGGCGTGACCCTTGATTTCAACGTTAGCGTTAAATCTGCAGACAAGGGAAAAATAATATAATTAGTAAATTTAGTTAATTCAGTATTTTTTACGGCATTCAGTGCGATTTCTCCCTTACCCAGTCTTTTTGTCAGCGTGGTATTCGACGATCCTGAGGGTGCCATCAGGCTGGTGCAGGCTGTACACGCCCTTCACGACGTCGCCGTCGCGCGCCTCGTGCTGAGACTTCTTGTCACCGGTGTGAGGATCCACTACCTTGTACGCGAACTCGTACTTGGGGTGAGACTGTATCAAATGTTTTCGAATTAGTTACGTTACGACTAATAATATAAACCAAAGAATATGAAACTTTTTGTTTGGAACGTTATCATACATAGTACTCGACGTGTTTCTCGGTGGCGTGTCCGTGGTGCTGCTTGATGCTCTGTGATGAGGAGGCGTGACCGTGGTGTTCCTCGTGATGATGCTCCTCGTGGTTCTTGTGCTGCTCTTCGTACTTATCTTCGTGCTTCTCCTCGTGGTGCTCCTCGTGGTGCTCCTCATGGTGTTCGGGCTCGTGTTTGGTCTCGTGCGTTTGGTGCAGTACGATGCTTTGTGACGAGATAGCATGACCATGACCGTGGTGGTGATCATGACCGTCTTGTGGCCGGGCAACGGCCATTGCGATTACAGCGGCGACTAGGAAAATCTGTACAAATGAAAAATCTCTTAAGTATGAAGACATTTTTGTTACATAAGATCTTTGTTTTGGAACTTTTTTCTACCATAGGTTATTTGTTTTTATTTGATACAAGTTTTATAATTCTTTTTAAGGTACCATACCTTGTACATTTTGAAGGCTTTTTGTTCTTTACTCTTGAAGTAGCGAACTGTGACTGATAATCTCCGAGTGTTTAATTTTTCTTTTTATACGTAAATATATTAAAGGGACAGTGATACGTTTTTTCGCAATACATTAAAACGCCCAACCAGTTTGCTGCATATGTCAGTTTTTGGTAATCTGAGCCGACCTTGAATCGGAGCATGTATTATATTAGTGCCGTTAAAAAACGCTTACTTTCTTAGTGCATTGACATTTATTCAATTAACATATACTACGGCTCTAAATGAAAAGGAAACGAACTATAATTGTTTTAAAGAATCCTTTATTTCAATCAGGTTTTTGTGTTGTCCCAACTCTACACTCAATACAAAACTTTTTTCATTCATCACACCTGTAGCCTAGCCTTATGCGAAATGTTGATTAAAACTATAGATAAAAAACTATATATTATGTACCAATACTTATTTCAATTATAGGTAGGTACAGCCACATTTCGCTAGTCATGTTTGTCCCAGGGAGTAGGCGGAGCGAGCCTTTTGCCACTAATGGGCGAGTTTTCGGAGAGTGTGAAAGGGAGATGGTGAGATAAGGTTGTGGAGCTTCTGTCCACAACCTTATCTCACCATCTCCCTTTCACAACCGGACCACCAGACGTACTGCAGGGTACCATCCGCACTTGGTCGATATACCGACTAGTCGTATTCAGTGTTTCTTTTCCACTTTTATTATCCGCACGGCCAAAGTGTGGAACTCTCTGCCAGCGTCTGTGATTGCACGCATAACCCGTGAGCCTTCAAAGCAAGAGTGAATAGGTATGTTCTGGGCTTGTTCGTTCCATTATAGACCTCATCCATCGCATTACACCAGGCGAGATCGTGGTCAAGAGATGGCCTATTATGCAACAAAAAAAAAAACTTAACTCCAGGTTGACTGCTACTGAGATATTCCTAATGAGGGAACAATAACATGACTACTGTAGCGGTATCTACAACGCCACATGCGAACAACGCGTCATACTGACGTCACGCAAATCCTGCATCTCGCAAGCACAGTTTACCGCGCAATTAGCATGGATACAATTTCCCAACATCAGTCGTAGGGCAATTGCCGCCAGACACAACACCTGTCTGGTCGGAGGATCCTCCCTTTTCTATGGAGGATGAGTGAACTTTACACCCTGTTCCTCATACCTATAAACTACCATGCGACCACTAGTCGATTGAAGCATTCAGTTCACAAACGTAGTGTCAATGTTTTCAGGTCACCTTGAGAGTTCCTAATTCGCTGCAAGTAACGGTCCATTAGTTTACTTTATCCGTGACCTATGATTTAACAACAGTAACAAAACAAGAAAATGCGGCTTCTTATCTAATTGCAAGTTTATCGTCGGTTAAGACTGGTCATCTCTTAACTATCAGGGGCTATTTTTAATCTTATATTTTGCATTGTTTCATCATTTATATTTTTTACATTGTTGTTATTATTACATATAGAAGCAACAAGAACAATTTAGTAATGTCTTGATTTAAAAGAGTGTCCTTGAAGTTTCTTGCCCGTTTTTATCCATAGAGATCTACGTTTTGGAACTAACTTCAATTTTCTTACTAACTGACACAAAAGTGCCTGTAAAAGGTTTAATTGAAATAAATACTGAGTTTCAGTTTATTTATTTTTTGTACCTGTCATAATACGAATCGTTGATAATAACTTATGACGCAGAGTCACGGATTTTCACATGTATGTAGCAAATGAAAACCTCAACAGTAGAACAAGTTGTAGGCAGTTACTATGGGCGAATCTGACAAATGAAACTTAACGCGATCAGCACATCTATTTTTTTTTTTTTATATGGCAACCAAATTCAATGTCGACCATTCTGCCAATGTCTAAAGTGAATTGGAAAAGCAAGTGAGCATGATAAAAAGAAACAACTGTAGACACAAACAAAATACTTCGATTGTTATAAGTAGTTGAACGAATATTCGATCTTGTTCGGTAGGTACACATCTAAACCGCGTTCAATAGATGTCAGTGTCATCATTGTTGTGGAATATTGACAGTAACAGCTTTTGAATGAGATGGCATTTGGCTAGGGCACCTGAGCCGATTTCGATTATTCTGCCAGATTGCGGTTTAGATGTGATGCCAATCGAGTTCCTTTTTCTATTGGCGAAATGCCCTTAGTAAGTTAACTATTATCATTGCCAATAATTAAATGTTTCAATTAAAGTTTTTAAAAACCAAACCATTTTTCCTTTTCCCAATTGGACTTCTACTGCTAAAAAGTTATTGTAAAGAGAAGGAACTTCTAAAAATTAAAACAATAAAACACATTTTTTGTACATATTATCTAGTCATTTTTTACGAAAGAAAGTGAATAAAACGTGCAGTAACTTTTGGACCATAAAGTGCGGTTTGGTTTAGTCACGGCCACGCGAAATTAATTCGGTCATAAGCAGCTGTCATTGGCACAATGTAACCACATGGCTTTGAACTTATTTCCATACAATGAAACGACCTGATTTTTTATGCAAATTCGTAATAGATCTTGTTCAGTTTTCTCATTATAAAA
Organism: Apamea monoglypha; assembly: GCA_911387795.2. Classification (NCBI taxonomy): domain Eukaryota; kingdom Metazoa; phylum Arthropoda; class Insecta; order Lepidoptera; family Noctuidae; genus Apamea; species Apamea monoglypha. The sequence goes on from OU426918.1 coordinate 13,738,060, forward strand.
TTATATCTGAGACATTTTGTGGTTATTAAGTTTCATGTTCTAAATTGATTTATTTTGTTACGGTTCTCATAAACTGATTGCAGGAATAATTATTATGATTATTCGAAGTTAGTTAAATTATATAATTATTAATACATTTAGTTTGGGGGTCACCGTCCAATCTATTCTTGTACAAATTATGATTATTAAGAAATAAATTTGAAATTTGAAAGTGACATTGTATTAGTAAAACAGGGAAGGAAGAAAATCAAAATATAAAATAAGTATTAAAACGTGTAATATGTATCAAAAACTAAAAATTCACCAACAAATAAATATTAGATCACAGTAGGTACGTAACAGTAACGGTATTTTAATATCACAGTTTTGGTTCAGCAATGGTTTAGTAGTGGTGACCGTGTTGGGGAACAACGTGGTGGGTGCTGTGCTTCACGTCCGCGTGGAACCTGGAAGGAGAGAAAAAGTTAGCCGTGCTGGTGGTGGTGGTTGGTGGTCATGGTTATTTCTGTTCATATAGATAAGCCAGGTGAAGGAGATTTAAGAGACAGAAAACAACATAGCGGGTCATTTATAAACGTTATTTTTTCCCTTTAAAAGTCTAAGCTGTGTTTGTAAATAATCCCAGAATGGATGTTTCTATCACTTTTCAAAAAGCCCTAAAAAGGGAGTATATAGACCACAGCGTGTTGCTATGCTCTGGTGACATTAATTTCACTATATTGACAACTCCTTAAACTACGAGAGATAAAGCTTGTTTCCAAGCTTTTATATTCATGACGATATAAACAAACTAATGCATAGCCACATGTTATAAGTTTAATGTTCGACAAGGCCTCTTCAATGGTAGGTATAACTTTGAGCCTTAGCTAGGTGTGAACATTCATAACTGCCATATCTGTAACTGTCTTCGTCTAGATTCCTACAAGTGTCAACTTACCCAGTGTGCTTGTCACCGTGGTATTCAACATGTCTGACGGAGCCATCAGGCTGGTGCAGAGCGTAGTAACCCTTGACGACGTCACCGTCGCGGTGCTCGTGCTGCGACTTGATGTCACCGGTGTGAGGGTCCTCTACTTTGTAACCGAATTCGTATTTGGGGTAGGCCTGGAATTTTACAAGAATAAGTTACTATCAGTGCAGATTAAATTATTGTCGCACCTAGGAAAATCGACGAGGGAAGATATTAGCATCCAGGCATAGTACTTCTAGGTTCAGCAGTAGCAGTACAGTATGGTTAATACTGTCCAGGTTGTGAACCTGATCTATTGAGGTGACAAAAAAGATGCATGGAAGAAGAAGACATGCTGCACCGTTTCTAAATGAATTGGGATAAAAGCAGTAGAATGATGTTGAGATCCAAACTGCAAGGAGTTCAGCCAAAAATAACATTCAGTATAAAACTAATAAAAATGACCATGCATACACCATGGTTGTTTTCTATAGTTTACATATTTTATAATATAGGTTTATAATTTTGCAGTTGACTTACATAGTAATCCACGGCGTGTCCATGACCACCGTCATGTCCGTGGCCATGACCGTATCCACCATGGCCGCCATCATGACCATCGACATGGACCACCTCTGCTGGTCCATCATGACGATGGATGAACTGGGAGGAGAAGCCATGGCCGTGACCATAGACAGCTTCCAGGAAAGCTACGGCAGCTACGAGACAGAATACCTGGAAAGGAAATGATTGGAAAAAATTGTAGCGAAGGGAATCTAAGTCCTTAAGTAGGTGGCTGGATTCGTAAAAATAGTCATTAGGTCATATGCCTCGTGTTTATTTTCATAAGCATTCAAGTCATAAAAGTCATAAGTGCTTAAAAAAACAGGCACTTAGGTAAGCAAGAACCCCTTTGTGTGCTATGAACTTATAAGTGGCGCCATTCAGGACAGGTTTAGCCAGTTTTCCAATATATAATAATTATTTTAACGGAAAGTGGTAGACATTACGGTTTTCCATAAGTAACTCATAGTTGGGACAAAACCAAGGAAGAACATTCATAGGCGCCCGACGACATATGATTTTTAGAGTGGAGAGGAGACAAATTGACCCATGGTATAAACGATGTAGGCATTAGGCGAGATATATTATGTACATATCACTGAACATTTTCGCACAAAACTAACACAAGGCACTTCACTTAATAACACTTAGGTGGGTATGGAAAATATGTTTACCTTTGAGAACATTTTGAGGTAGGTAAATAGATTTTATTAGTTTGAATGCTAATGATACTAAGACCAATAGTGAACTGATACATAATGATCAAATTCAACGTCTTTTATATCAATAACAAAGGTAGCCAAGGTAAATAGATTTCACTGTAAGGTATTAACAAGCAGTACAAATTATTCACGAACTTCAGTATACGGTATTAGCAATGAATTTCGTAAAAGCGTTTGTTCGGAATGACTACTTACACCTTGCAGTGACATTGCACAGTTTGTTATAAGTAAGTTGCGCAAGATCAGTGTATTATTGACACAAATATATTTGAACAAAAAACGGCCTAAGTGATAATCAGTAGCAGCAGTTTTTCTTATTAAAAAACTGATCAAGAATTAATTAACGCGAATGTTGCTATGAACGACGTAGTTTTTGTGCGTGGACGCAACGCATGCAGCAACGATAAAGCTTTCATAATGTGTCATGAAGAAAATGCTATAGTTCAAAGCTTTTATTTAGTGAAGCTGTATGTTGGCATTACTACTTGTCGAAGCGAAGTACAAGTTATTATGTCTCCCTTTAATTTTTTTTTATTTATATCTGTAATTTAAATATGGTGTACATAATAAAGAGTATTCTATTCTATTCTATATCAACTCAGCTACAATTTCATTTTTACCGTTTACGTTTACACGTACGCATAAAGTACGCGCGTAGTATACGCGTTTTACATATTTTGGGTGACTAGCTACACCTTACAATATATATATACATATATAAGGTATATCCATACCTACAAGATGATTATATTGTCTTCAGATTTCGCGACGCACATGTTCATGTGCGGCTGTCATGTATGATGGATGGTGGAGATTCATAGATGACTCCGCCCTGAAGTATTGAGGTACTGTTTTACAAACGATCAGCACTTTACAGGAATTGATGGTCGCTACTGATGGCGCCAAACTCGTAGCCGAATTCTGGGCCCACTTTATTTAGTTCGCAATCGACACGTTAAGAAGATGTATGATATAAAGAAGATTCTTGTTTATGAGGGTCACCTCATTAGCGAAAATTATGTTTGTTATTTATTATCTAAATGCATAATTAATGCAATGCTAATGCAAACATATAATTTGAAAATACCTACTAGGTAAAGTAAAGTCGTTTATTTCAAAATTTAAAATTACAATATGGAGGTATCGTTGGTAAATACCCAGGTATTATAATCTTGTTTTTGACTTTCAATGCATTATCTTAGCGAATGTTGGAAATATAGCATTTACTTATGACGCATGTAAATTAGATAATTTCCCACTTTAAAATAAATGTATGCCTTGTGACAAAACCTTTAAAACATACAATTTCTTAGCCAACCATCGTAATTCAGTTTTATTGGCAATTACATACTATGACGAAGGTTAAAGGTGCTTACAAAAGCTTCCAAGAACTCGTTTAAACTGTCCGAATCTTTGCTTTCGATGACGGATTAGGTACCTTGGGTACTGAAGAAATGAATACTTGCGTAAAGAGTCATGATTTTGATCTCAAATTACATACGTGAACCAGTTTTTCAGTGGTATGCGTAATTTGCACGGCAAAGCGGTTCCCAAATTGTAGTAAACGTGTTTTGTTTCGAGTTATTTTTGAGTATAAAATCTTAAGTTTCCTTGGGAGTGAGTATCATATTTGCAACAGCTTTTGTGGGCACAACAGCACAATGTATACGAAGGTATAACAATATTATAATATTTGGTGAAAGTGAATCTTTCTTCTACTTTCTTTAGCAATATAATCTAAAATCTAAAGGATCATCTCCACTTTCTCAAATCAAACCTAGAGCTTAACTAGATTATGATTGAAATTGCTTACGTCTAGTACTAGGTATCTTAACATTTCAATCATGAAAGGTCATTAAATTATTCCAATGTTAAAATTATACGATAAACCCATCTATTATTCAAGCACGTCTAGTCTATTTGTTGTAACTGGTAGTGCTAATACAATGACTTCCTTTCATACAATGTCATCATTGCTATAAGGTCAAATACCTACAAATCCTGATTTTTAAAAGAGTGATTTCACCACATTAATTAATCAAACATAAAACAGTTAATAAATCAACCTACTCACTTATTTCTAATTTCACAAAAATTTCATTTGACATTAATTTATTTCAGATCCTAGCACTACTCGTCCTTATGGCGGCGGCATACTGCCAAGACCATCAGCACCACACTATCTCCCTCAAAACAGTAGTCCAGCACGAGACACACCACGAGATACCAAAGAAAGTGGAATACTATCTCCACGAAGAAGAACACAAAGCCCCAGTTCAAACCCACGAAGTCCATGTAGTGCAGGCTGCTCCCAAACATGGACATGCAGTCTCATCCCAAAGCATAGTCCGCAGTGGCCATAGTCATGGTCAAGAACAAATTCAAATAGGAGCTCCTATTCATTATTTCACTCCTGCTAAAGAACCCGCTCCCGTTCATGAAGTAGTAGCTGTCGAAACCCCTGTAGTTCAATACAAGTATGTTCCTGTTGTTCCTGTTCATGTGACTCAACAGGCTTCTCATCAGGAATATAAAGAAATCCAACATAAGAAAACTCATCACCAGGAAACCCACCACAAGGAGTTGCATAAGGAGCATCATCATGAACACCATGTTGACTACTATGTAAGTTGAAGACACAAATTACGTTCTCCTATTCTAATAATGGTCATTTAGAAGGTAGATTCCTCTTTTTAAAAATTAATTCGAACGAATCTTCCGTCGTGGAATTTGGCTGCTAAAGTAAATTAGTTCAACCAATTACTACGGCTAACATCAGATTCTTCGTCAATACTTGATCAAATCTTTAGTATATATCGGAAAAAAGTATATTTCCTATTTTATAAAATGTGTTTGTTACAATTTCAGGCCCACCCTAAATACGAGTACGAGTACAAAGTAGAGGACCCTCACACCGGTGACAAGAAGTACCAACATGAATCCCGCGACGGCGACGTCGTGGAGGGCGTGTACAGCCTGCACGAGGCTGACGGCTCCATCAGGACAGTCAAGTACACATCTGACAAGAAGACTGGGTAAGTTCTAATCTCGTTTATTTCATTTCTTCCATATAATAAGTACCCCTTAATTTCTTCCTATCTTATTCTTACCTTTTTTCAAACACACTTTTGCCAACACGCATCTAAATAGCGTGATGATCATGTTCGTGTCTTCTCTGTGTAATAAGAGGTCCTTATCCTACAGTAGATACTCGTAAATGATCATCATTCTCTTGCCCTTACCCAATTTATTTGGGGTCGGCGCAGCATGTCTATTTCTTCCATACTTCTTTATTAGTCTTTATCTCAGTAGTCACCCCCTTTCTAGCCATATCATTTTTCACAACGTCCATCCATCATATTTTTGGTCTACTCCAAAAAAACGGGAAGACCTAAGTAAGTAAAACTTTTTTAATGTACTTTTTTCTGTCTTTGCCAGATTCAATGCTGAGGTGTCACACAAAGGCCACTTCAAGCACGAACATCATTACCACCACTAAATAGTCAATTCGTATACTATGTTCATTAATTTAAGCTGTTAAATAAATATTTATAACCTCAAAGATACACTTGTATTTTACTAGCTGCGCCCCCGGTTTCACCCGCATAGGTTCCGATCCTGTGGGAATATTGGGATACAAAGTATCCTATATGTTAATCCTGATTATAATCCGTCTGTGTGCTAAATTTAATCCAAATCCGTTCAGTAGTTTTTGCGTGAAAAAATAACAAACATCCATCCATCCATACAAACTTTCATGTTTATAATATTATTAGTAGGATAGGAAGTAGGAAGTAGGATAGGATTTAATCGAAGTACCTCCATAAAGGTTTTAAATTTATCGAAGTGTCACAAATAGTCCATGATGTCATAAACTCTACAAATAGGTAAAAGGCAAAAATCTGTATGCATCGCTGACACAGATTTTTCTGATAAGTCGAAGGAATCCGTATTAAACTTACATTATAGAAAGTTAGTCGCATCGCTTGTTACATATATGTACCTACATACTAAAGCATGTAAACTAAGCAATAAGGAAGGTATCAATATACCGTAGTAGGTAGGTACCTATTATAAATGCGAAGTTATTTCAAATAGAAACTAATGATGATGTCCAAGTACCAGATTAATTACTATCCGGTTATAAAATCAATTAAAATAACAGAATAATTGATAATTAAATATGTATTTGTAGATAAAGAAAATGAAATCAGAACTACGCATAAAGGATGTTGTGAAATACTAAACGCAGTACTTCAATGTGGTTCATGGTTACACAATGAAGAGTTTTATGCGTAAGTAGTCAGTTCACCTGATTTTAATTTAAAAAAAAAAAAAACGTATGGCAATGACACCGTTGAGGTCACTTTCCGTTGTCACGAGGGACGAGTTTAATATAAAAAGCTTTGAACTGAGCCATTATAAAAACTGGTTATTTACCATGATCGACTGATCACAGTGGCTCATTTTTAAGTTTGGCTTTATAGATATAAGTCGGTAAATCCAATTGCTCCAGCAATGTTTCCTGCCATCTCATAAAATATTATGTAGGTTGATTTTTTCAAGATGCCACCCAAATATTATGGACTAACTTCTGTCCGCGACTTTATTCGCGTGGAAGTCGTAAGACAACACAATAATTATACTTAAATAACAGCCACATTTTTATGAGAACTTCCCTTTATACAACGTTTGTAGGTTTGGTCTGAGCAACTAAAATATACACTCAATTAGGGCAAAAGCGACGTACAGCTGTTCGTGTGAGAAGCAACTCGTCCTGCGGGTCTACTACGAAGTGCAAAGTGCGAATGATCGGATCGGACCGACACATGGCCGAACCGAATATTATTGAATGCGAAAAAAGTCCGGATCGGCTCAGTTGGGTCGGGACCATAGTCAATATTCGAAAGAATGTAGGAGTGTAGGATCGAGACCGACCGAACCAAATAGTAACTTCATAGCAGGAAACGGCCGAACATTCGGCCGATACTACTTCGGAGTAGACCCCCTGTAGTCAACACCTGCAGCCTTAGTAGCAATTTCCGTTGCTTCCAAAGATTTTTGTTTTTTTTTTTTATAGCGTCCTAATTTATAGTCTACATTCTGACCAGACTGATTAGAACAAAATCTATCTTGCTGGAACATACATTCAGACAAACAAACATACATTCTAAAAAGCATATTTTCAGGATTAAAAATCGTTCAAAAACCTTGTAAAAATTAATCATTGTACTGTCTTCACTCCAATCCGATTTTATTATATGTATAGGTATAGATAAAAATAATAACTCTATCTACAGATTGATTCTTATAAATGAACTGCAAATGCTGTACTACTATGAACTACTAATGCTCTTAGATAACTAACTGTATGTGAGGTCTAACCGAATTCCAATGTGTACAGTCAGCACACAGGTTACCTACTAAGGCATATCCGGTTTGTGAAACATTTTGACTAGACTTGAATTTTCCAGAGATGTTGTAAATGAGAACAACGAGATTATGTAACATCAAGAGCAGTAGTGGCCCAGTGGTAACGGCCGCGACTTACAAGTTGTAGGTCATAGGTTCGAACCCCGTCAGGCGCTTTAATTTGTGTAAATTATTTCATCACCACCGCTCTCAAAACGGTGAAGGAAAACATCGTGAGGAAACCGGCATGTCCTAGAACCAAAAATTCGAAGATATGTGACATCCACCAACCCGCACTGGGCCCGCGTGGTGGATTACGACCCACTTCTTCTCACCGAGAGGAGGCCTGTGTCCTAATAGTAGGAACATTATAGACTGATTATGAAGGATTAGCCTTTAAGGATTAATGGGATGATGGCAGTATTTTCATATCGAGACCTTTTCATAGTTCTTAGTAGCAATCTTAGTCATCGAGTTGATATTCATTCAGATTGACTTATGTCCACATACTCGCAATATGGCGGTTACCGTTTTATTGATTTAGTGACCGTAAGTTCAATATCATGGTCATATGAGTAATTATGTTTATTCTTTAGTTGACAATTTTTAACGACTGCAAGGAGTTAAAATTTAGCTTCAAACTATATTTGCTGTGATTAAAGATATCTTTTTCGAAGCTCCCAAAGAAGACCTTATAATGATCTAGTCTGTTCCCAATAAGTAAGGTTAAAAGTTGTCAAAGAAAATTAAGTCAAGATCATTTGTTTCAACTAGGCCTCAGCCTAGTATCAGCACTAATTGAGCGTCAAAAATTACATAAGACAGTCCCCCAAAACGCCCGCCCTTCACCACTTCCTAGAACTGTAGCTTGGAAGAAGAAGTGACGAAACAAACTCTTCAGCAGCACGGCTGTCTGTTCAGGTAAACGAACTAGATTGTATACAATAGTATAAAGTAATTAACTTAACGACATACAAAAAAAAATATTATTTGCCATATCTCAGCTAGAACACGCCAATGTACGGACGCCAGCACATCAAGTTACTACAATCTGTCAAATTTCTTTAATAGATTGTCAACTTTATCGATAAAGCATTAAGGCATTTATTTATTTATTAAGGTTCAAGGTTGATTGGGAAAATTTGACAGTTTCGGGTAGCTTGACCTGCTGGCGTCTGTACCAAAAAAAAAAACTAATAGCAAGCATATATAATGTATTTCACATTATAAAAATATTTATAGAGATTTATAATTTGGAGGTACCAGATAATGTGGTGATAAAGTGAACGCTACCCGGATTTGGTTACCTAAAGCATCTGAAAAAGCTCATTACTAATAGTTGACACTAATGCGGTTGATTCAACCGACGCAGTACGTAAGTAAAATCGTGATTAGGTTTATATTAACCACTTCAAGCCATAATTTTAACAGTGAAATCGTATTTTTAATCGAATTTCAAAAAGTAGGAAGCTGGCAACTATTCTAGAATACTAACTAAAGAGATTTCTCTATCTAAATTAGAGTGCCCTGTGACAAAAATGTAATATCGTAGATTTAAATTTAGATTGGATTTAAAGGTTTGAAATTATAAATAGGTAAATAATATAGCCTAATATTGTTCTTACTGCAGGTCCCCCACACAAACCTTCTCTCTTAGAAAGGGAGCGAGCCGCAATACTGGTTGTACTATATAGTTCATACTATTTCCATGTAATATTACATGGGATTAGTCAATAAGGTAATTTTATGTTCTATTGTCAAAAGTGTGGTGTTCTAATTTAGCAGATTGACAACCTTCACATTGGTTACGTAAATTACGTCATAGATCCGCGCGCGCCGTGGGTTACAAACATGACGCTCCGAGCGGCAGCAAATTGATTCAATACTCTCTCGTAACGTCTCCGGTATATATTGAGCTAATGACTATGTTAATTCATCAGTTCCACCACGGAAGTCATAGGAGAAAGAACAAAATGTTTGCTAAAGTGCGTGTGTGAACATCTTATAAGTTAACAATACATTTGATATTTTGTTTTAATCATAACTTATCGATTTTTCTGTTATTTTAGGTGCTAGTGCTTACTTTTGTCGCCGTGGTGTTGTGCGAGGAACATGGATATACTCTGATGAACCATCATGAGCCGGCCCAGGAGTACAGGCAACGTTATGAACATGTCCCGATAAGGGCTCACGAGGAACAGGAAGGTTCCCAAGAAGTTCAATACAATGCCGCTCCTGAAGGCCATGGGCATGGACATGCTTATTCTTCGCAGAGCATCGTCCATCACGCGGCGCTTGCTGGCCAGGGAGAGTCCCAGGAGTCACATAATGAACATGTTGCCCCAGTGTATCAGTACATACAGGAGGAAGAAGCGCCAGCACACCAGCAGGCACCAGCCCACCACGAGGCTCCAGCTCAACATTACCAGTCCGTTCATTTCGCTCCCGCTCAAGTGCAGCATGAAGTCAGTTATCACCAGTCCCACACTCAGCATGATCACGCTCAACCTCAATACGCCCATGGACACGAAAGCCCGAACTACCAACACGGTGCTAACAACGCTTATGAAGGTTTGAGCTTCCACAGCGGAGCCCAGCTCCACACGGCTGTTCATCATCCAGCTCAAGTTCACGCTGCCCCTGTCCATCACGCTGTCCCAGTTCACCATGCAGCTCCTGATCATCACGAAGTACCTGTCCATCACGCAGTACCTGCCCACCACGATATCCACGCTCACGATTCCCACGATGAGCCCATCGACTATTACGTAAGTGCTCAACATTATTAGAATTTAAAACACTTATTTCCGACTCGCAGTTTTATTGTAACTTTCTATTCATTTATTCCAATCACAAATTGAACCGTTTAAACCGCGGTAGTTGAGTAGTCGCATTTAAATTGTCCTTATTAAATCTAAATGTCTTAATATTCTAGGCGTATCCTAAGTACCAGTATGAGTACAAAGTGGAGGACCCTCACACCGGAGACAACAAGTTCCAGCATGAGTTCCGTGATGGTGACGTTGTGAAGGGAGTGTACAGTCTTCAGGAAGCTGATGGATCTATCAGGACTGTTGAATACAGTTCTGACAAACACACCGGGTAAGCTTCTGCGATTCTCGTCCAAACAAATAAAAGTTCCGAAGAACAATATACAAGATAGCCTGAAGCAAATTAAAACAGTAATTGTTTCACTGTTCGAATAAGATATCATCTAGATTTATGTTCTATTAAGCTTAATATTAAATTTAAATCCAATCAACATTAATTTCCTATGTCGCATGAAATTGAGCATCCAGACAGATGAGACTACATTTTTACCCGCTTTATGCGTCGAGTCACGCACTGCCTACGATCGTATCGTTTTGGCTTTCTATTTCGTATCATCACCTATTGTATTACCTGCATCGTATATAAAATAACTTCTTTCACTATATTCAACACTTGTTTCTTCTGCAGATTCAACGCCGTCGTAAAGCACTCCGCCCCTGGTCATCATGTGCAGATTGAGAGCCATCATCACAACTAAGACAAGACTGATCAAGTTGTTCTGTTGTTTTATAGTCTTTATTGTTACTAGATGTGTACTTGCCTATATTAATCTTAATAAAATTTATTTAATATTTTGATGTATATTGTGGTTTTAATTTTCATACTCTTCTTTAGAAACGGATAATTTAAGAAAAGAGTATATAGCAAGATTTCATTTGGCTGAGATGGTTTAGTTTAAAGCAAGCCAATGTGTTTCGTAATCATTGAAATATATCTTGAAATAATAAATAACCTAGCAATAAAAGTTTTTATTATTTACATAGCAAGGCTATAATTTTAATTTATTACTATTGCATGCAACTGCACAATCGAAATCTCATTGCAAATATATTTTATTTGTGCCTATTACATTATTGTGATATAAGTATTTATTTAAAGTCAATCAAACGAAATCATAACAAAGAAATTGAATCAAGTAGTTACCACAGTACGAGCACACTCTCACCAGCCGTTATATAATGATTAACTTTTCGCAAGAATATACTCGCCATTTGTTATTATGGTAAATACGTCAATTTGTAAGAGCAGTGTACAAGCTACAAACAAAACAGTTTTGTCTATCAGAGATAGAACACTTTTATCTTTTATTAATTAACGCTTCTTCTTCCTTTTCTTTTGATTTCTTGCTTTTTCTACACATATTGACAACCATTGACTATAAAACTGTTTTCTTTTCATTGAGCGATAGCATTAAAACGGTATTGTCTCAATCTGACCACAGCCTTAGTGATCTGGTTAGTCAATCAAATTAATTTAAACGTATTACTATTACGTTTGCGGGAAGTGACTGCCAGTTTAGAAATGATTATTATACAAGTGCCTTATGTACTCATAGTGATAATGATTTGAGATTTAATTATTTTAGACATTGATGGCTTAGATGTCGATCACAAACATTCTTGTTTATATCAATCATTTTATATTATACAATTAGACAGAGATATGTTTGTTTATGAATGTGTGAAAGGAAGCTATGTAGCCATTCATCATAAAGGAAGTTATTTAACAGGATGTTAGAACCGGTGTACTTGCAAATCATTTTCGCTTGCCATTTCTAAATACCTTATAAAAGGCTCTACGTAACACAGCTCAAGTTTTTATGGAGAACAATATTGAGAAGGATAATTTATCAGATAGATTAAAATCCTTTTGTAAATCTTTGGTAGGTATGGACGTTTTTAGATAAGACGTGAACAATAGAACATCATTTAAAAAAATCTGTATGGTTCTTGAGCACGAATGGATCCGTTATAATGATTAAAACTGTTTGAAATATAAACATTACGAGTATATCAAACGATTTCTAATAAAGTCGGTCATGAGTAAGTAAGTAAGGAACTTCAATCGCAAATGCAAAGTAAATACAAAATGAAAATAAAAATGAAACATAGATGATTAATTAAACACATTAGACTAGATATATTTAACGGTTACAACAAAATACAAAAGATAACATGTTATCAGGTACTGATGAGGTTCTTAGTGCTGGTACTGGTGCTCATGTCCATGCTTGGTTTCAGTCTTTACCACCGCGTTGAAGCTGAAATGAGAAGACAATTGGATATTAGGAAATGGTATAGAACATACACAATACAGTTGCACAAAGTGAAAATATGTAGAGTGTACAAATAGTGGAGAGTATTTTAGCATTTTTTTAAATACCACTGTTTGTTCTAAAAAGAAGACCTATTTGAGATCAAATAGGAGAACTATTTTAAATCCGAACTCAAATAGCTCTCCTATTTGAGTTCGGAAGACCATGTCTTCTTTCTTAACGATAAAAAAGTAGGGTTGTGTCCGCCTACAGAGGCAGTTGTAGTTGTAAAACTTCTCTAATCTTGTTGTACCTAGTTGAACTGTCGTATCTTGAATGACTTCGAGCTTGAGTTTGAATGCAAGAATATTTAACGAGATTGAAAGATCTTCAAAAATGATTTGATTAAGTTGAAAATTGAATCTACAATAGCAACATAGAATGTATAAAAATAATCTATAAATGCTACACTACCTAAAACGTTCTAAGAAAAAATCAAGATTTCTTTATACCCATTGTGCTTATCGGCGGAGTACTCAACGGTGCGGATGGAGCCATCGGAGTCGTGCAGGCTGTAGACGCCCTTAACATTCTCACCGTCGCGGGACTCATGCTGGTACTTGTTGTCACCGGTGTGAGGGTCCTCGATTTTGTACTCGTACTCGTATTTGGGGTGAGCCTGGAAGAGATTGATATAAAATATTAAATTCGGAAGGTGTGAGGGGTGTTACACATTTGGTAGGTATATAAACGACGTAGGAGTGATACCGATACAGTAATGGAAAAGATTTATTTTAAAGTCATACTAAACATTATCCACTTTATAAATTCTATTTAAAAAAGAAAGAAAGAATATACGTTTAGTTGCGACAAAACTTAGAAAAACACAAACAAAAAAAGAACAAGTTAGGGGAAGATGTGTGTCACATCCACGCAGTCGCACAATCACAATGCTGTGTGTGCTGTAAGATTAGATGTAAAGTATTTTACAAAGTAAGTGGTGATGCCATGACAAAATTAAACTCAATTGATACCCTAATTCTAAGTCATGCAGCGGTGAAATCTTATCAAAATTCGTCTGGCAGATTTACGTGATTACAATATGAAAGAACAAATAGCTAATCAGCTAGCAAACTAAGAAAAACCGAATTGGTTGGAGAATATTGTCAAAATCGATTTTAACATATAAATGATGAACATATTTCTCTCTAAGATACAGGCCTAGGACAGGACAGGGTTGAACCTGTTGTACATATCTACCTAATGCTAAATTAAGAACTTTAATCTGTATACAGTGCAATGTACTTGAACTTTGTGGTAATAGACAATTTATTATTATTATTTATTATTATTATTTATTATATCAGTGAAATTAAAAATCGTTAAAATAAAAATAGTTTGCCAAAGTGATTAACTTGTAACGAGAACGTGCTTATTAGGGTCATTGCACAAATGCACAATGCTGTTTTTTAGTTCAAATAAGCTGACCAGTAATTTGACGGTTGATGATCTTCATTCAACCTAATCATGAAATAATTAAGTATCTCAGTATTTTATAGAAATATCTAAATATTTTATAGGCTTTTTAAATTAACTTACGAGTATTTACTATTTGATAAGCAGAATGCCAATTTTATGTCGAGTTTTGGACAGGTTTTGGGTTAGCCGAAGCAAAATCGATTGGATTGATCTGCATAATTGGAAAATGTCCGTAGTAAGCTTGCAGATAAATAACAAAAATGTTCAATTTACATAATAATCAACATGGTGTTCCTTCTGCTCATGATGAGCAGCCTCAGCATGGTGTACAGCTGGAGCTTCGTGATGAACGGCAACTGGAGCCTGATGGTGGACGGCTATTGGAACGTAATGGATGGGCTGCTGATGAATGATGTGTTCCCCACCCTGGTGCCCTTGGGCAATTTCGTGATGGCCATGGGAAATTTCTTGATGACCTTGGGAAATTTCTTGATGACCTTGGGCAATTTCGTGATTTCCTTGGGAAATTTCGTGATGACCTTGGGAACCACCATGAAGTCCGCGGGAACCCTCATGTCCGTGAGAAAAATGGATGGATTGGGAGGAGTAAGCATGGCCGTGTTCGTGACCATGGTGGTCTTGAGCGAACACCGCTGCTACGGTTAGGGCGAAGACAATCTGAAAGAAGGATAGGTGTTTAGTATTTACTTTACTTACCGGAATGAATGCTGTATTAAAAAGTAAAGTCCAATGAAGTTGTGGAATTGTTTGAGTCAAGACTCATGATTCACTTGATAAGTGGCGACTATTCCTGGAAAAGGCAGTTTTTATTGTGATCTGTATCAGTAACCATATTAGTTTAGCAAAGGAAAGCGAAAACTGAGCGCCGATTTTTTTAAAGTAAACTGTTTAGTTTTTTTTAAATACTTTCATAATCCTTTACAATATTTTTTATTTGTAAATACAAAAAGATACTCACTTTGGAGATCATAGTGCGTGTATGTGTTGTTATGCACTTATTAACCGAATGATATAATTTCAGAAACAAGGAGCCTTTTTATACTAAAAAAAAAGTGCGTAAAATCTTTCCTTCGCGACAGTTTATCGTTACGTATTCAAGCTGAAAACAGGTTCCTTCCACTTTTATCACCTGTTCTGTAACCAGTGTATTCATTTAATTTCTCAGAAACTTTTGTTAATGAAAGGTAAGGTAAACTTTTTTTTAGAGCTGAGCGCAAAAGTTCACTTCTCAAGTGGGTACAGCTTTCCTCTTCTAATCTCCTAGATTCATCAAGTTGTTGGAACCTGTGTGTGTGTGGTATTTTGTGAGCTTATGTTGAAGAAACTATTGAACTTTAATCGAATGCTTGCAATCAAGCATATTTGTTTAAACCCAATGGCGCCTTATGCTTGTGTCTTTAGTTCGACACAAGTTTATACATATTTCCTAAGACTAAGTTGTACCAAGCAAAGCTCGAGGAATCCTACCAATATTAGAAACGTGAAAGTTTGTATGAATGAATGCATGGATGTTTATTACTCTTTCACGCAAAAACTACTGGATCAACATATAGGATACTTTTTATCCCAACATTCCCACGGGATCGAAACTTATGCGGGTGAAACCGCGGGGCGCACCTAGTATGTAATATGCAAACTATTTCAGGAACGTATTGTCTCTTCCTTATAGCGACGAGATGGTACAAATTTGTACCAGCTCGTTCTAATGAAGTCTAGATTACAAGGATCTCCAGTCATTCACATCACGTCACTTCAACAATAAAATAACAGTGCTATATGATAAAATATTATATTTAATTTACATTATTCATTATCAGTCACAAAAACCAAAGTTTCTGCACAACACCCCGCAAGCAATCGTCTAACGTTTCACAAAATGTATGAAGTTCGAAAACAAAAAACACGAAATACTTACACACTACAAGAAAATATAATACAAAAGGTTCTAATGCATTGTAAAAAATAAGTGAATGAAAATGTAAAAAGTTCTATGCTAATTTGGGCCTAAGTCCCTATACAAATTATGAAACAATTAGGTTGTAAGCATACATGTCTGGAAGCCGTTCATTGTACGATGCTCTTTCGTTGTCGCATTCCGTCCGTGCTTAAGCTACGTAGTAATAAATAAGTGTCGTCGGTGTTGATCTAGGCCTAGGGTTGGAACGAGCCTAGCCGTGGAGAAGATGGCCGTGGCCGAAGGCCGGGGCGGCAACTACGGCGTGGCCCGCGGGGTGCGCCGCGTGGCCGGTCCTGCTTACTACCGCGTTGAATCTGGAAAAAGGGTGACAGAGAATTGAATCTGTGTGTTACTTTTAATAGATTGAAGAATTGACAATGTTTTTAACATTTATTCGCCATGCAATTGTTTTTCAGAAATTGTTTTTTAGGAATTTCAAACTACTAAACTAACTAGTGTTTTGTGATTTGACATTCCTAATGCATTCGCAACGCTCAAAATTAGTAAGTACACTCCTTTCTCAGTGATTTTACCTCTGATTTAGCATCACTTTCAAAGTCACAGTGATCTTTATTGTTATTACTCTATAAGGTTGCTGCTGTCAGAGGTGACATAACTGTGACAGGACTGTAGCGAGCCTATTTGCTAATAACCAGTATGCAGCTGGTTGTATAAACCACTTCTGATATCAACCTACTATCCTATAAATCCCGATAACTTATCTGTCTTGGTGATTGAACCCAGGAACCCACTCTCATAAACCTATGAGGCAGTTCCCCTAAAAAATATGTAGTGTTTACGTTCCACTTTCCACCAACAATAGGACACCTGCAGTGCGATTCTGTTACCATCTCACCGTGAAAACTTAGGTGAAGTGAGCGTGGAGTGAGCTGTCATTACAGCTAATAGTAGGGATTGACACTATTGACAGCTTACTCTAAGCTCACTTCACCTAAATTTTCACGGTGAGATATTTACAAAAACGATCGGCTGATATCATGAGCTGCGTGCCTTGATCCCTTTACAGCAGGTTAGAGGAGCTTAAGACGAGGATAAGATAATGCTAAGAAGAAGAATTCCTCCTTACCCATTATGGTCATCAGCAGAGTAGTTGACAGTGCGCACTGTGCCGTCGGGTTCGACGAGGGAGTACTGACCCTTCACAACGTCACCGTCGCGCGCTTCCCATTGGCTCTTCTGATCGCCGGTATGGCCGTCAGCGACACCGTAATTGAACTGGTAGCGGGGGTGGGCCTGAAATTCACAAGGGAGGTATTTTTAAACTTTTTTAAGGGTTAAGGTTAACTTTGTTCGGAGTAACTTTGCAAAGGGTACGCAAAATACGCGCATTGATGTGGAGTTGCGGACACCAGCCCATATTAAGGGGCCACCTATTAAGGGGCTGGGCCAAAGCTGTAGGTAATATCTTCATGGAGTTACTTAAACAAGTCGTAGGAAGGCTTAAAGTTTCCTGATTTTCTGTTCTTATTTAGTTTAGCATCCGGAAAAAGCCATTTTGAAACTAAGTGTCTAAAGATGCTAGGGAATTTTAAGCTAAACATTATGATAGAGGACGATAAAATACAGCTCACACAACAGCTACAGCTTGCTACGGCTTTGGTTATTATAATGCTCATTAACTACACTCAACCAAGTACAAGCAGGAAAACGCATAGGTATAATAATTTATCAAAATAATTTTTCTTTCATGGAACATGAAAGTTATGCGTGTTAATTTATAGTAAAATATTATAGTTTGGCCAATATATCAAACGCGTTTTGTTATTTATGTATATTGCTGGTCATTTTATATTGCTCCAACAATTCATAATTTTAACGTGATTCCGTTAGTTATAAATGGCCTTTCTACCCAAAGAAGTATTATTTATTAAGCTATAACACAATACTTTTCCAATATGTTTTACTGCAAGAACACGCAATTAAATAAGTAATAGAAGATCCGTAAAACTTAAAATGTAATAGGTGCTATTCGAAAGGATTCCTGTAACCACTAAATCACAACTTCTTGTTTCCGTTGATTACTACACATATACTAGAGTCTGGCCAACGAAAGCTGACCACGAATTAATTTCTAAAGTTTTGATATGGCAATAATTTAGCACTGTCAAAATTGTCACATTGACGTTTCGTAATTAAGTCATCTTGTGTTATCGTGCATCTAATTTTCATTGGTTCTGTTTAAAATAATGCCGAAAACATTCAAAAGTTCGACGAGAAAGCTTCTCTTTACAATGATTGACAAATATAAAGACGTAAAAAGTGATTTGAATCAGAAATCTACAGAGAAAATACGACTATTGGATTCAATCGTGTCACTTATAGGTTAGTTTCTGAAATTTCTATTGAAACATCTTGATACATTTCGCAGTATTTAAAAGGTTTTATTTAGCTTGCCCTGTTTGTTTGTTTGTTTTCACGGTGTATCTACTTTTCAGGTAGTATTAACAACGAGGACGAAGAAACAAAACTTAAAATTGTGAAAACAGTCAAGAAATTGAAGAATCTTGAAAATAATGAATTGTCGTCTTGTGAAACACATTATTTAGAAAAGATATCTTCAATGACAGGTATCTATTCTACATTAATTTAGAAATTATAGACTTAACAGTCACGTTTAAAGATTTTATACATGGTATAATGACGAACATACTTTTCTTGCATTTTATTCATTATAGTTTTTGAATTGCATGACTGAGTGCACTAACCAAAGATTTTACAGTCTGGTTAGTTTTATAATATTGTTACATAATTTGTTGAATTTGTTCTCTTCAGATGTAAGTTTGAAAACTCTAAGAAGAATTAAAACTGAAGGGTCTAAAAATCAAGGACAGTGGAATACTCCAGGGAAAAAACGTCCACATGCAGAAACAGTTTCCAATTTGGATAATTTTGACATTTCGGCTATAAGAAACAAAATAAACTCATTTTATGCAGTGAAAAAACAAGTTCCAACACTGAGAAGCCTGCACAATGAGCTGAAGGAAGCAATTGGATTCATGGGATGTCGTGAAACTCTTAGAAAAATTTTACACAAGAACGGCTTTCACTTCCAAAACAATAAAAACGAACGGACTTTACTTACAGAAAAATATGAAATTGCGGCATGGAGACACAGATTTTTGAGAGCAATACATCAAAAGAGACTAGAAGGTAAACAAATTGTATACATTGATGAGACATATATACATCAGAACTATAAAGTTAAAAAATCATGGCAAGGACCTTCAACAAGTGGTGTCACTACTAACATATCGTCAGGAAAAAGACATATCATTGTGCATGCAGGATCGGAAGAAGGGTTTGTGCTTGGTGCATTATTGGTATTTAGTACAAAATCCAAATCGGCTGACTACCATGATGATATGAATGCTACCAACTTCATAAAGTGGTTTGAAGAAATGTTGATACCTAATCTAACTAAACCTAGTGTACTTGTGATGGACAATGCAAGTTATCATGTAAAACAAGTAAACAAACCCCCTACTATGTCTGATACTAAAGCTAATCTCCAAAAATGGCTTCAAGAGAATAATATTCATTTTGAAGAATATCATACCAAATCTGAATTAATGTGTTTGGTGAAAGATAATAAACCTGCAGCTGTCTACGAAGCAGAAGAAGTTCTAAAAAAATACAGTCATATGAATCACGAAATTTTGTTGCTGCCACCGTATCATTGCGACCTCAATGCGATTGAGCTTGTATGGAGTCAGGCGAAGAGAAAAGTAGCAAGCAAAAATATAGGAATACCAGGGTCTGAAATGCAAAATTTAATAAAAGAATGTTTCCTATCCATAACTGGTGATGATTGGAAGACGTACACTGATCACGTACTTCATGTTGAAGAGCAGTACAAAATAAGGGACAGTCTTATTGAAAACGAACTTGAACCCTTTATAATACATGTTGGGAACAGTAGCAGTAGCAGCGAAGAAAGCAATGAAGCTGATTCAATTTTATCAGGTGTCGAATTCTTGGAATCCGATTTCGACTATGATTCCTAGCCCCTATGTTTGTGTTATGAAATAAACTTTTAGTTATAACTTTTTCTTTAATTCTACCTTTTCGATATAATGTCGTGCCAGGAAGTCGAGCTGTGAACTACAATGCACGCAGAAGTTAAAAAAAATGCCATAATTATATGTATACTAATATTATAAAAAGGAAAGATGGCATGGCAAGTCCCATGTAATACGCACGCCTATTGCTCTATTTGCGCCTATTTGCGGGAACAAATCCAGACTCCGTGACTGTTACTGAGAAATTCGAAGCAGTGTAAATATCGCTTATTAGTCTTGAATAATAAAAATATCAAGTCTGTTTAAGCAGCGTATAACCAGTGTTGGCAGCTCTTGATTTTTTAAAATTGCCGCCTTTTTTCTTGGACAGCTTTCGTTGGCCAGACTCTACTACTATTACTATTAGAAAATCTAGATTATTCATGCAGGCAGGGACATCGACACCGCAAACTGAAACCATGAATTCAGCACATTATTCTAGACTCCCTAACGTATAAATGTTTCGTCGATAATCAAATACAAATCTTCGCGGTCAAAATGTGTAAAGCAAAACAGCAAATAAATATTTAATAAAAAATTAAATGCATTGGGGTTCAGAATCATGTACTGAGCTCATGGTAACAGGTTGCCCGTCGATGTCCCTGCCACCCTGTATTTTGTAGCCTCGGACATAACCTCTCCTGTATGTAGCCTTATTCCACTTCCAATATAAATTAAACAAATCACCAACAATCACCCATTGGCAATAACAATTCATTTTTCAGGCACAATGTGATCAGCGGGATTGTCCGAAAGGGTTACCGCTACCCCGGAACATAAAGGGCGAAGGAAGGAACATGGGTGGGCTTTAGTCAGTAAGAGTCTGACACTCCCTTCCGCTCCACCCAGAGCGGGAGCGGTCATTTGAAGATTTCCCACCAGAAAAAATAAAAAAAAAAGGCACAATGTGAAAAGTTACTTTCTCATTGATATCTAACAATCCTTAAATAAGTACGAGTAATAAGTTTTTTTTCTGTCTGACTCACAGATTGACATGCAAGATGCACGTCAATCTGTGAGGTTGTCAGCTGCTTATAGGCTACCCTAAATAAATTAAACGTCAAGCCGGGGCATAAAACACTAAGATAAACTAAGCGACTCATGCTAAGGGCACCTCGTGTGGGGTACGGACCTCGGCTTAGGGCTCCGCTAGGGGCAGAGCAGCAAAGCACAGGTTGGATCAGATTTAGATTAATTGGGTTACAGACTCAGCGGCACGGGCTGGCTCGAGTAAGGGTCGGGTCGAGATTAGTAATAAGTATAATAAAACTCACATATATCTCAACAGGGGCAGCGGCGTGCGCCAGGGCTGTGCGGTATACCGGCGCATGCGCAACAACGGCGCCGTGACCTGTAAGCGACCTGACGTCATCACACATACATAGTTCTCCTAATTTAGGTACAGGAAGAGCCTACTACAGTGGAATAGGGAAAAAATATGACTGTCAAATAATTAGATTAATCTATGCCATAAAGTAATGCCGTACTACTTAAAGATAAGGGGAAATAAGTACGTTTGATAGGTACAAGAAAATACACAAACTTTTCTCTAAGGTGTCAAAACGAATTGTTCACAGTAGATAATGATGGAAATATTAACCGTCTCTAGGCGTATATTCAATTGAACAAGGCAGATATTTTAGGCTTCCATAAAAGTAAATGCTGTTCCTGAATAAACTAGAAAGAAATAAATAGAAATCATCCTTAGTAACTGAATCTTTCACTGACGCTACAAAACTAAGCAAGTACCTTAATCTAAACCATACCTAATCCATATCCCAAAGCGGGTGCCGCAATGGCCGGCGCGGCCGCAGCATATCCTCCGTAACCGCCATAGCCATGCGCAAGGGCAGGGGCGCCGAGCACAATGCTCTGTGTTGACAGCGCTCCGTGACCACCCGCGAGTAGACCTGCGCGCGCGACGCCTACCAACGCGCATGCGAATAACACCTGTGGCAGGAAGAAGGATCTAATGTCAATAAACCAAAAGAGTTTAAGGTCCTATTTTGCTTTTTATGAAAGACGTGTATATTTGGATTATTTTTCTTCACTATCTTTTACATTTTTATAGATCAAAAGCGTCATTATTATGAAGACAATAAGATGTTTTCAGCTGTTTAAAACCTGTGTACTAAGAATTGTTTTGAAAACTGAAAAAGGTTTCAGTATTTTAACTACCAATCTCGTTTTCACTCGTTTTGAGGGTAGTTTGACATTCAGATTATTTTTATTCGTGTAAAATTGCTTTAAACAAAATGGTCTTAGATTGACCCCCAATGAAATAAAAACATGGTTTCCTCCAGAATTATTATCCTTTACTCCAACTCTTTTTTTTTTATTTGAACTCAGAACTCAATGTATTTCAGGACTCAAAAACTGTACCACCAGCAAACAACTACCATCAGCTCACAACATCACCAAAAATGACCACTTGAGTCACCAACCACTCATAAACTCAAAATCACTTTACCTTAGCGAACATTGTGCTTAAGTTTTGTCTAAGTTCAAACTGTACGTCACTCTAAGCACTAGGGCTTGTTGTGTGCCGAATTCTAAGATACCAGGCGTTTATATAGAGGCTGTATGTCCTATAGGTACAGGCTAGGGTCTCACTCGGGCGTGTCGCAGGAAACTGTATGTAGCTACATGTATGTGGCGGTGGGCGCTGCCGCAAACTAGATCGGTGGCATGTGCTGGATACGCTGTCGTTTGTTTTCAATAGTCTAAAAGTTTTACAGGCTCCAATCCAATAGCTAATCCCGATATTGTTAGGCAGTAAAGGCAGGTAACGGAAGCAACAAAAAAACAAAAGTTTGAAGACTGTACCTAATACAAAGTCATGAGTTGAATATATTATTAACTATCATCAACACCAAATGCTTAGTTTGCGACATAGCACCACATCCGCACCCTGCTAGCCCAACATTATCAGGTTGACGGTACATCTTCCCACTTGTATCCGGAGATGGTTCAGGGACCAACAACATCTGAGAAAAGTCGTTCCAGTGATACGAAGAAAAAAAAGATCAAGACCAAATGAAACCTTGAACTTCTATAAGTTTTGCATATATTTATAGTTAAGAAGATAGTCACTCTTCATATACACAGGGATACCTACGTCATATTGTTTGATAATGAGTCTGCCGATGACCAGACTGGTTGTCCGCAGTCAGTGGTTACCGTGAAGCATACCGTCCCGTCAAGCAAGTACCTACACACAGGTTGTTTCATCAAAAATTTTGGTTAGCAAAAGGTAGATTTTGTACATTGTATAACAAGCAATTTATTCATTTACATATTTATGTATTTATTAAAACTTCTCGCGGACTACAAGGTACAAAGGCGGACTTAATGCCTTAGGCATTCTTTACCAGTCAACCAAGGGTGGTGTAGATAAATTCATTACTCAATCGTTGGAAAAACCTTTTAGGTCGTTTCCTCTCAAATGTCGCCTGAAAATAGAGGTGTCTTGTTTTACTCAAACAAAATAGTATATCGTATCCATACAGTTCTCACGACCAATAAGTTCAAAGCGTTCTGCGCTAAGAATTGGTATCAGAATAGTAAATAAATACATTTATAGTGCTCACATAGTTGTACCTACAACATTCAGTACAAAATAAATTAATCCGAAACACGTAGGTACTTTATTGAATTATTGTCTTCTAGACAATCAATTTTATTCAGCTACCTATTTATGCCGTTGTTGAAATGATTGGTTCTGTCTAATCACGGATTTTGAGCGAATTCGCTAGGTTGTAAATTTCCCTAAGTTATTGGCATTTTGTCGATAAATTTTAAGCCTAAAGGCGCCTGAATGTCAGTAACGAAATCAAAAACATACGTACAGCACACCTGGCTTGTTTTCATAGGTACTGTAGAGATTACAGCCTATTTGGTGCTTACGTGCCACCTCCGCGAGTCTATTAAAGTTATTCGCAAGAAATAAGAGACAATCATTAATTTAGTTTAAGAATAGAAGACAGTGGCCCTGATTCCCTTGTTCACAAACTAAACTAAATTTAAGTTCTGTGCATCTTTTTCTTTCTATTTCTTTAAGAAAAGGACAGAAGATAAAATATTAGTTTAGTCTTGTCAAATTAGTCAGCGCCTGACGTAAATTGACGTATTTTTAGTAGCCATGTTTTTAATCACGTCTAATCTGTCTATGGAGTATCTTAATTTGACAGGACTAAACTACTATTTTATCTTCTGTCCTTTTCTTGATGAAATAGAAAGAAAAAGATGCACAGAACTTAAATTTAGTTTAGTTTGTGAACAAGGGAATCGGCGCCACTAGGCGCAGATTTAGCTGACAAACCAAGGGACAACGATGTAACAAATATTATTAATTTAAAGATCTTAATAATTCATCATCTGTCTAGCCTTTTCTCAACTATATTGGGGCTTCGGCTTCCTGTCTAACCGAATGCAGCTAGCAATAAAAAAAGATCTTATTCCTAAAAAAATACTCTTGTATTCATTAATCCCGGTACAGTTAGTATCACCCCGATGCTAAAGTACCTACTGTGGTACCTACCTATAGTTTTCTTTTGTTTTGCACATCTTAGTAGCTTGGGGAAATAATCGCCGAGAGTCATCTAAGGTAAAAAGGATGTGATGAAAGACTATTACTGTGTGTAATATCAAACATGGAACTCTATGGCGCTCAGTACACATCTAGTTGTTCAAATCGCTTCCTCTGGCATTTTTAACGTAACATATGCATCTTTAATATTCATAAGGCTGCGTTATCATCTCATTTCATTGTGTCAATCTTGAAATGTGAAGGAAGGTAAAATGCTTTGCTGCATGAGATTTCTGCTACCATCCGGTGAAATGCTCGTAAAAACACATAAATCTATATATACGAAGTGTCTGTTTGTAATCTATCTATACATATTCTATAAATACATACAAATAAATTAAATCGAAGTGTCTGATTGTAATGTCAAGACAACAGCTTTTTACTAAATGCATATAAAAAAATAAAGTATGTACGGTATTTATAACAAAACTTTTAAAATTTTAGTCTGTCTGCCTGTTTGTTCCGGTTAATCTCCGAAACGGCTAGACCGATTTCAATGTGAGTTTTACTGGTAGACAGCTGATGTTATATGGAGTAATTTAGGTTTTTATTTTAGAAATGAATTTGGGGTCCTTGCACAAAAAACCCATGAAATCCAATATGCCCGCGACTTATTAGTTCGCGGGCATATTGGATTTCATGGGTTTTTTGTTATTATACATAAAATATGGCACTAAAAGAAAAACTAGTCTATATCTATGAAATATTTATAGAACACATGTAACATTTATTATCTTCAATATCACAACCAATTCGTGACTTGCTGAAAAAACTTTTGTGCCTAAAATAGGTAAGTGCCAAATGTCGCCCGGCCATAGCTGAAGCATGAACTCATTGTGACCATAAATAAGGCTATGGGAAAATTGCTCAGATTGACAATTTTGGTTACACTGTGTTCGTTATGCATTGTCTTACAAGAGTCGAGCCGAATTAGGCGAGGTTTGTGCCGAACCATTATTTATCGGTAAATACCTTTCAATTGATTTGAGAATTAGCTCAGGAAACCAATTGCTTACCATACATTTCAAAATCGTCAAAATTATAAATGAGGTAACTTATTTCTGGGTGCATTGCTAAACTGGCTATGCAATATATTTTCTGAAGATGAGGCAGAGAATCTATAAATTTTTTCAACGAATTAGTCGTTTTTGATAGATAGTAAGTACTCTTTATTATGTAAACCATATAAATTACAGAAATAAAAAAATGATATCGCCATAAATACTTCATAACAAAAAAAAAAAACATATGTTGCGCCAACCCCAAATAAAATGGCATAAATGATGAGAATGATTAACTATCTAATAACAAACAATAATTTAAAAAAAATAACATGCTGAATTACCTAGGTACATAAAAAGTGCCGCGGCAACGAAGCTCTTTCATCGACATTAACATGCACCTGACATGTAAGACAAGTTAAAAGCCTCGATACTAATATATGATAATGACAATGCATGTGCGCTTGACATAAAGGCATTCTAGACGCCCCCGCTTAACTTGTTATGGGATGCGCTTACGACGTTTTATTTGGTAATATAGTGAAGGCATGGAGGGAGGTATAAGTTTTAATTAACTAGTGATATCAAAATGGCTTTACGAGACAAGACCTTTCGCGAAATCCTTTTTAAAAATCACTAAAGAAAACTGCAGCCTGAAAAATTAGCCGCATTTTAATGCGAGCTAGTACTGCTGGTAATCAAAAAGATATTGTGACATTTAAATCTCATGACTAATTTAATTAAACAGTATAAATTAAATTCGATACACTTTAAATCGTCTTAAAAAAATACGATAACAAATGGACCTTTGTAACCGTGGAATTTGATTCAGATAATAATAGTCAATGAATCACTACGAAGGCGTTTGTATTATTAGCATAGTCCGAAAATAGCTCTCAAACTAGTTAGCACTGAATTAAAATTAGACCTAGCAAACCGCAGCATTTATTTAAGGAGCAGTTCCTTTGTCATGGATTTTATAGTTCGTAGTTTTTAGAGTTCCGTACCAAAACAAAAAGGTGCCATCGGCAACCTATTACTAAGCCTCCGGTATCCATCAGTCCGTCCGTCCTTCTGTCCGTCCGTCTGAATGTCAGTGGGCTTTATCTCATGAACCGTAATAGGTAGACATTTGAAATTTTCATAGAGTAAAATAAAGTTAAAAATTAAAGGGGTCTTCATATAAAAAACGTGTTTTTTTTTGGCGTTTTGCCTTGAGTTACCAAACACTTCGTGTACGAGTCCGACTCACACTTGGCCATTTTTTTATTTTTATTTATTAGGAGTGTTGATGAAAGCTCCACCAACAGGAGACTCGAGGACTCGCGGGATCGCGAACGATGGAAGGAGTGGAGGGAGGCCTTTGTAAAGGAGTAAGAGAGTGCATGCTAACCAAAAAAAAAATAGGGATATTGATATAACTTTTTTATCTCGTGAACTTAAAACTGACTTTGATGACTTATTAGGTCTTTTAAACTGTTTAATAAATAGACCAGCCCATCCTTTTGTTAATGTCTCTTATTAAGATGGGCAGCAGAACAAATTTAGTTATTCTATAATGTGTATTGCGTATCTATTTGCTGACTATCGGTTTGAGCTAAACCTGTGCGGATATATCTACCAGCCAGTATAACAATGGTCCCACGACTTTATTAAGAACTTTTTATGTTACTTGTTAGCGCCAAAATCCCCACGTACAATTCATAAAGCGATAGCAGCTTGTACCGTGAAACCGCACCTTAAATCGGGGTGTGAGCGTCTACCGCATAGTCTCGGATGTCAAGTGGCTGTGACTCATCTATCCGAGATCATTGACCTCGCCGCGGTTATCTCAAGCCTCATTGGGCAACGCGAGCAACAAGACCGGTGTATACTTACCCACTAAATGCGCCAGTTTACACAGCATGTTGCAAGTTGAACGAGTTTTTACTCTTATTTGCATACGTGATGAAGATTTAGTCTTGTGAAATTGTTTTGCATACTTGTCTGTGTGATATCGTGCAGTTGATGGAGAAAAGATAGTGTTTGGACAAGTCGCGTGGTATTATGGGTGAAGTGTTGTAAGATTAAGATATAAACTATTAGGTTTACTGTCGCCAGTCAATAACCCAGCTACCATTTTGTTAGGTAGCTGTTTTCCTTGTATTTCGACATAAACCAGTGACAGCATATAACATATTATTATTATGACGTTTATATTTCTGTTAGTATTTAACTTAAGTAATAAAACCGACTCGTTGGTTTAGTGGTTGCAAGCGCTACTGCTGAGCATGAGGTCCTGGGTTCTATTCACTGGTCAGGCAGTGTTATTGGATTTTTCTACTTGGAGTTTCTCATTAGTAGCCCGGAGTCTGGATCTGTTGCCGATTGAAGGCAATAGGCTCGAGCCCTATTAGATGGGACTTAAATCATAACTGCGAAATATGGGTGTACTATAGGTGCACGTCTGCCTAACCCTTTGGGGAATACAACCGTGATGTTTTGTTACGTGTAGTAAAAACAACAATAGGTACTTATCTTAACGCTTAACCAGTTACTTCACGCCTAACGAGGCAGGTGGCGTTAGTTACGATGGTATTACATTTTCGCTGTCAATGTCTTCTCCTTACTACTACAGGGTGGCAGGGACATGGTCCTGTACGCCCCTGCGATGTCATTTTTCGTAGGTTGTTAAAAAAAAGTTGTCCATACATTTAACCGCGTAGGTACGGACGACAGCACCTCAAGTTACTACAATCTGTCAAATTTCTTTAATAGATTTTCAACTTTATCGCTAAAGCATTAAGGTTCAAGGTTGATTGAGAAAATTTGACAGTTTCGGGTAGCTTGACCTGCTGGCGTCTGTACTGCAATTTTCTATGTAACAGCTGATTTATTTGTTGATAGTCAATGAAAATGTGCTGAATTCATGGTTGCAGTTTGCGCGTCGATATCGTGTGCGTGTTTTTCATCGGCTTCTCAATCTCGTGATAAATTATGCATGCATATGCAGTTGTTATGTATAGCAGCTAGTTGTACAAATCATCTCAGTGTTCCAAGCTTTGTTGTGTCCAGTATAATAACAGCAAATTATCTCATTTATCAATGTTATTTGATATTGTTTTATTATTTTTCAGCGCAAGCTATAAACGTCAATAGTGATTGCTGTGCTATTAAAACAGTTTACAAACCGAGAAATAGTGCAGCGGTATCGCGTACAATCACAAGATTTTCTCTAACGTTTTGTTCTTCAATCGCAATGAGCTAGGCATTCTCGTCCCTTATCCCATGTTACTTGTGGTCGGCGCAACACGTTTTCCTCTTTAATTCTCCCCTTTCAACGGTCACACACATAATCAGCCTATAACGTTCCCACTGCTGGGACACAGACCTTCTCTCAGTGAGAGGGAGTGGACCGTAATCCACCACGCGGGCCCAGTGCGGATTGGTAGATGTCACATGTCTTCGAATTTTTGGTTCTAAGACATGTCGGTTTCCTCACGATGTTTTGCTTCACCGTTTTGAGAGCAGTGGTGTGGAATAATTTACACAAAGTAAAGCCGCCACTGCCGCCACTGCTCTTATGTCCCGCTCACTGCTCACCCGTCACGTTACCATGCAATTCCTTCTTTTCATTCCTCGTAAAATACATTAATCTTTTCTTTGGCATTCCTTTCCCTCTCCATACATTAAACTTGATACTAAGCATGTTAACCGCAGTGCTACAGTGGTGGCCGAGTGGTAACGACGTGACTTACGAGTTTTATGTCGTAGGTTCAAACCCAGACAGGCGCTTTAATTTGTGTATTTAATTTCATCACCACTGCTCTCAAAACCGTGAAAGAAAACATCGTGAGGAAACCAGCATGTTCTAGAACGAAAAATTCGAAGCCATGTGACATCCACCAACCCGTAATGAATCCCACTCCCTCTCACCGAGAGGAGGCCTGTGTCCCAGCAGTGGGAACATTTTAGGCTGATTATGCTAACTTAACGCGATTTTAACGCGACTGCGGACTGTGTAAAAGGCATAATCAACCAACTTTTGTTACAATTCCTTGCCACTATTCATATCAGTAAATCATATATTTTGATACACATACGTGTTCTTAAGCGATTTATTACCGCATGGTGCTCTGCCGAATATAAATCATAGTAATTGAGCAATTTGTCTCATGTTATATGAAAGCCGGTAGCATGAATGAGAAGTGGCGCTAAGAGTTATAGCGTATGCATTACATTAATTAGATGTAATGGCTTGGTAATCTCTTTTAAGTGACGTTCTAGCTATATATTTTGTAGTTGATCTACTTTTAATAGTGATGTTCTTGTTGTATCATCAAGAAGTTCAGAAAAGACATATGAAGAGATGCAATATTGACTCCTCTCGTTGGGAGGAGTTAGCAAAGGATATATCAGTTAGAAAAATGTTTATGACTTTGAGGACCAGCGGAGTAGAGATCTCGACAGCAGGCGAGATCGCCTCAAAAGTAAACCACCCTCCAACATACAATACCATTACCACAAGGGCATTCTAACGTATCAGCACTGCGCACGTACCTTTACAGTTAAGATAGGTTACATTAGCCACATTAGATCACACGCCCGTAACCTATAGTTGTCGGAAATAATAGCAGTAACTGTAGCCGAAATCGGGATGGGATTATATCACCAATTCAATCAAGAAGTTAACCAGCAAGAAGAAGATCAAGAAGAAGAACCAGCAATATACAATAAAAGCTAACCAAGTAATGATCATTGACCTACTGACTAATCTACAGAGAATTATAATTTCGGTTTTTGTCTGCCTTTGTACAACTAAGCCTAAGAAAAATGTGGCTTTATCATATGTTGCTACTGCAACTTTCCAATGTCACCACACACACATACTTACCGCTTCTTTCTTTTTTCTTACAAGTTTTGTAATAATGTGGCAATTACGGTGATAGTATGGAAATCGTTTAGCTTGCAAAGTAAGCAAACTGAACTGGCAGTGGGCTGGCCATGTTTGTCGAAGGACCGATGGCCGGTGGAGTAGACGTGGCCTAAAGTGGAGACCGCGTATAGGCAAGCGTAGTGTGGGACGCCACGCCGCTAGATGAACGGACGACTTTAAGAAGGTAAAAACTCGGACAGACTGTATGTGGAAGACTGAGGTCCGGGTGTTGAGGCCCATGTCCAGCAGTGGACTGCGATAGACTGAGTTGATTGATTGATTGATGAACATCTGCAATGTCAGAGGCAAACACAACAACAACATGATTAATATTGGCCACGTGATTTAGTTTTTAAGGACATCTCATCTACATGATGACTTATATCACGGTATTTCTGAACCAACATACCTTCATTCAATACCTTTAGCAGAAATTACCCTATAATTAAGTTATTTAGTACAGTATCCGACGTAGTGTTAAGTTGTGCAAGCCATTCATCAAATATGGGCGCTTTGGCACCCACTCTCATATGTAACTGGATTCCTATGAGAGTAATATCGAATTACCCGCGAAATATTCGTAAATCAATAGCATGCCTGCATGCCTATGCTGAAACATTATATGGTTTGAGAAATAGACTGTTGTTATAAAGGAATTTATGTATGAGCATTCAATTTGTAGGCAAATTAGGCAATTTATTGTGCATTTGCCGAAATAATGCTAGTATTGCAACAGTTGTGACTGATTCCAGTAAGGTAGCTTGTCAATGCCCACTCATGGATATATTGACAGATTCATGATAGTTTGTATTCGACATGAGTTTGAGTAAATGTGGGTGAGTGGTTATTCGTCATTTCTAACTCAACTTATTTCTACAAATCAGGGGGCTTACCACCATTTCTTATATCAGGGCCCCCTTGCTTAGTTCTTTCCGATTCAGAATCAGCTGACTTGGCATTTACTGTATGCAAAATGACTTCCAGCTGTCCATATGAAATTCGTCGGCATCACTATCTATGGGAAAAGTGCTCAAAAGGGGGTCAGCATTGCGAAGTTGGATTGCAATGCTGATTCATTGATCTAATAAATTAGGCCAACCCTGTACACGTGAAGAGCAGACGAACTGCTCGGCGAACAATTACTGTTATGGGAAATTCAAGCTTTGATCGTCTGGTTTGTGAGGTCATTCTTCCACACTCGTTTATCAATTTTAGATCGTGCGTACCGACTTTGGTAGAAATGAAAATCGCTATTAACAATAGCCTCGAAGAAATAGTTTATAGTCCCAAACCAGGTACTTAGAACAAAGTGTTGCAAACGGTAACATGTCCTTTAGTTTAAAACTAATCTGTTAACAAGTCACCTCATTCCTGCTAAAGCCAGGCGAGTTGTATTCAAATCAGAAGCAACTGACATGGTTGTACCTTTAGATATACTCGTATATATAACTTTACATGTAAAAACGCTTCCATCATCTATCTCATCTATTTTCTATTTTACCGTTTCCGGTCTTTCGAAGTTCAGACTAGCTGGTTCAATATTCTCTCAAAGGTTTTTTGCTTTGTAAGATACGTCACTGTTCTAGTACCTATATGTTGATTTTGAGAACGGTTCGCAGACGAAGCTTTAATACAGACCCTTTGATTAGAACAGTTTTTCCTCCCCATGTAGGTGCCTACATTTAAATCAAAGTGTAGCAACCGGAAACATGTCCTTTAGTTTCGACACATTAGCATAAAACCATCAAAACAGTACCAACAAGACCTCGCCTAACATGTCCTTAACACATATGCATAAAACATTTTAATTATATGCCACCATCACGAACCGATCTATCACTATAACAGTCAGTAACTGAATTATTAATAGTATCTAATGCAATAATGTTTCGCAGGTGATCTATTTGATATATTAGGTGCCATTAGGTGATATGCATATACTTAAATGCAATTAGTAAGCGTAATTAAATGCATGATAATTATTACAGGTCATATTTTAGTCTTATGCAGCTGACAGATTTTAGTGGTTGGTGTAATCGAGTTTTACGATTATATAGCTTAGTTAGGAATTCCAGATATCAAATTGACCACCCTTTCTACGTCGTTGAATGTCGTAATAGGCTATTAAAGAAAAATTGAGAACGTTGTAGACTATATATTTGTAGACCATTTTCTATTTTGTTAGTATTTGTTGACAGGCCTACACTGTATGTGTAGGCCTGGCCTGTCATGTTTCTCCTATACCTGTTGACGCTGTAATTTGAAAACATTTTAAAAACCAATTATTTTAAAAAGAGTAGCCGTGTAGTTTCTTGTCGGATCTTCTCCATAGAAAATGACCATTTGGATCTCTGGATCTAGCTTCTTCTTAAGTGTCCATGTATGTAGGATTATGTGTGTTTTTTGTAATGAATTACGATAATATAGGGATTGTTAGAATTGCTCTTTTTTTCTTGTAACAACATTCTACACCTGTCAATCCGTGAAATATCCGAGATTATTATGACACAGGCCTCCTTCACTATTTTGAGAGCAGTGGTGATGAAACGATTTATACAAAGTAAAGCGCCTGTCAGAGTTCGAACCTTACGACCTGCCACTTATAAGTCGCGCCGTTACCTCTGGGCCATCCCTGCTCATCATGTCATTGTATATAGTTATGTAATATCTGAAGGATTGAACTCCAAACCAAGGATATAATCATTAAACATCAATGCCACTCCGTTTCTACTTTCGGAAAGTGCGAACAAAATTATGAATTGCAAAATGATATTTTCAGATTCAGATTCTTAATCACAATGCACGACGGCTTTCAAAGTTCTAGTTCATAATCTATTATAATAAGCAACAATATAATTCACGCGTGTCAATCTGATTATAGATTTCGTGACTCAAGGTGACAACTTGTCACTTAGGCACGACTTTATTATTCGCAGGTCAGATACAAACGTAGTTGCAACACTATTATGTAAAGTTGATTGGAAAGAGTTGCTAATGAACTGAATGAGAAAAATATTTTAATTGGGATACGCACAGGAAACATTAAAATTAACAAAATCACGGAGACGAAAAAGAAAGCATTAGCGGGGCCAAAAGTTCAGTTATCTCAGAATAATCTGCGATATTTAAAAATTGAATACAGCAGTGCTGGTATTCTGATAGGGCCCCATATACTACATGGAGATATTACGTAGGGTCCGCAGTGATGCCACGGACACACATATGGACATAAATATCTCTATCTATCATCTGTCTGTTCCTCTAATAAAAAAAGAAGATAATAATGCACAAAGTAGGGTCCTAACCACTAGACGATCATGACCAAATATTTATAAGACGTAAGTACTGCTATTGCAAACATGTAGATGCAACTCCACTGTGTAAATTAAAAATATACTGCTGCAATCCCTATAACATCGTTATTCTTAAAAAAAAAAAACTCATAAACTTCCATGGGCACTTATGAAATATCAGAAGCTAGGTGCACGGTTCCAATTGGTAGTTTCCTATGGAGAAGAGCGGGCAAGAAACCAAAGTAACTCTATTAAAAATAATTGGCTTATAGAATGTGTTCATCAATAGGTATGGGACAGTGTTGGCGCGTCAACAAGAACTAACAAAATACAAAACGGTCTACATATCTATTGCCTTTTTTTTTCACACCACCTTACGGTGGTAAAAAGGGGATAGTTATTATTGCCCGCACGTGAGCAGACCGTCACCATTCTCACCAGAGGAGGATCCTACACCCGCCAAATACTGAATCAGCCTTCCTGGCAATAGTTATCAAACGTACGGCTATCTCTTATACTATCACGGATGTGCGTAGCACTGGACTCCGTCACTTCATTCATCATTATTATAAAAACTACATTTCCTCTACCGTTGTATGCAAAATGAAAACTTGGTCTGCAATAGATAGCACACCTAACAATATTATTCTACAATCCCCAAGTATGAAAATTATACACATAAATTAAGTAAACATCGCAAAAAAATATGTAAATGTATTTCTTTAGCATTTAATCGATCGCTTGCATTAATTATGATTTCAATTTCACAAAAGATATTTCATTCATGGATTATTTATTATCTTTTCGACATATTTATAGAGTTACTTCAAACATAGATATTGATATTTTTTATGCTAGACTTACTTTAAGCAATTTCGTTCAAATACTCCTGAAGTAAATGTGCCTCGTGATTTACGAATACGGATAAAAAAACTGGTACTATAACAATACAATACATGTCAGATAGTATCAACGCGTAAGACGTATTCATAAAGGAGCTATACGGGGTAAAATTAAATTAAAAACTAGCAAAACTCCAGACGCGATGGGTATCAAATATCTAAACATGAAAGAAAACCATTTGAAGATTTTTGTGGGATCGACCACCTCGGTTAGTGTAGTCACAATAAATAGCAGTTTAAAAAAATATATGTTTTGTGTAAACTCTGCAGACGTGATAGGTATCAATAGATATTGATACCTATCACGTCTCGTCGTCGTCACGCCGATCGTGTTGAGATCAACGCGATCAAAAAAAATAAAACAGATTTTCTCAACTAATACTTCCAGTAACAACACTAGTAGCAGTCACTGACCCCCAAAACAAAACAAGTGTAGCCACTTGGTATGCTTAGTAATTTAAAAACAAACTTTTTTTTTCTGTGTAAACTCTGCAGACATGCTAGGTATCAATATCCCAACACGATCAAACAAAATAAAACAGGTTTTTTCAACTCATAATTCCAGTATGATAGTGGTAGTGATATAAATACTAGGAACAAACACAAATTTGTTGTACCTACAACAAGGCTCAAGAAAATAGGTGGCTCGTTCAGATGCCAATGTATACGCTTTTATAATAAAGTTCCAAGCCCCGTTCAAGATCTAAGCCTTAATAAATTCAAATCATTCATTAAACGTAAGTTGTGCCAGAATTGTTTTTCATATTATATCAAGGACAAAAAGGCTTGGGATTGAGCTGCTTCCAATTTTTACATATTGAATGATTTTATTTTTTTTCTGTTTTGCTGTTGTTTTTATTTTTATATACACTTTGATATTACTTAATTTTATATACAACGTGCCGCTACAATGGCGACATTAATTTAACACACGGGTAGGGCTAGTGGTCGGTAATCATAAAAGTTATAACAACATAAAAAAACATAACTTGAAAACTTCCACCTGCGCCGCTCGCCGCCATAGGGCTCTCTATCGTTCCTTCAATTAGCCTTCTATTTGCACGTTATTTGTTTTAATTACATTGATGCGATGTTATGATCCGTGACCCCGGCAAATGACCCCTGCGCTACAGTTCTTTAAGTCAGGTTGCTCTATGATGCTATTTTAGAAAATTGTTAGTAAATAAATAAATATTAATGTTTAATTGAATTAAAATATATTCATACAACTAAGACGCGAAACCATATACGTGTGTTAAATTAATGTCGCCATTAAAGCGCCACGCTGTATACAATGACATTTGCTTACTTTGTAAAGTATTCTATTATTTTAGTTATTGTGAATGTGAAGACTATGTGGGTCATTTTATTTTTCTCTCTGTTCTGTTAGTATTTGTCATGGTCTGGCAGTTTGAGTAACTAATGTGGCCTACCTAAATATCTTTTCTTTGGAATTGTTCCTCGAATCGTTGAGCTCCTTAAGTTTTGAGTTGAGCTGCACGATTTCTGACAAATGCGTGCACTGACTGGACAGGTCCTCTCAATCTGTGTGGTTCTTTCCTCAAAAGACCATCTCAGACATCGATCTACATGGTCTTCATATGATCTGACCAAGATTATGTCTGAACTTTAAAAGAGACTGTGACCCCTGAGTTTGTTTCGGCCTTTCTTCTCAGACTAGTCAGATACGAAACGCCGACCTCATCTAGTTTAAAATATGATTGACGTGTAAAAGTGTTTGTATGTCCTACCTACTTACAAAATAAAATCATTTGTCATTTATCAGTAACAACACTAGTAGCGGTCACTGTACCCCAAAAGAAAATACCAAATCTTTTTTCATTTTTATTTTATCGTATTAAGATTTCGATAGCTATCACGTCCGCAGAGTTTCGCTAGCTAATTTAATTTGACCCTGTATACCGATACCCATATTTGGTTTATTTTTCTACCGGCTTTTGAACGCGGTTTCGCACTCGTGGAGGTCCGAAAACGTAGTACCAGGATAAAAACACATGGGACACTTTTTATCCTGGTAGTACGTTTTCTTCAATATAACCCAGGTTATCCGTCAGGATATCTGTGTGCCAAATTTCAACCAAAACCGTTTTTCGTGATTGAGTAGATAACATTTAAACATACAAAATCTCGCATTTATAATGTTAGTAGGATTATCAATGTTAAGTTAATAATTTGAACCTACGCACATATTTATATTGTATTGTTATAATGAAAGTATGAACATTCGGTTGATTGCTCTTCACCTTCAAATAAATCCAAACGAGACCAGTAGCGCAATCTATCGCCGTTTGACTGCATCAACCGCTTTAATTAAGATATTTATGCGGAATACCGGTCCCTGCTACCTATTCCGAGAGTGTATTCTGTAAGTACATACATACATAAACATAACACCACGCTTGTAATTCCCCTAGGTTTAGGCAGAGGTGTACCTATAATACACCGATATTTCGCCAGTTATATTTAAGTCCAATGTAATTGGAGTCGAACCTATTGCCATCAACCTGACACAATTCCAGCCTCCAGGCTACTACTGCAAAAATTCCTGATGAAAAACCCAATAAAACTTGGCGGGACCTGGAAATTGAACCCAGGACCTCAAGCTCAGCAGTAGCGCTTGCAACCACTAGATCAACGAGGCAGTCTGCTATGTACCTATTATTAAGAAAAGAAAATGTTTATAAACTAGTGCTATAATAAATATAAGGTTGCCAGGTTATAAGCATACATGCTCAATATACTGTGGTCTGACCTGTAACTTAATCTCGATTTCGTCGATCTATCAGGTTTCCACAGGAACAAGATTATGTCTTGCAACAGCGGATAGTAAAACTGACAGTTTAAAGCGGATGAAATACCTGACGCCGGAGTTAACTAATTATGTAATTAACAAATACAAGTCACAATCCTGTTAAGACAACATTGTAAGTAAATATATAGTGAAGTGAATACGTTGAACGTAAATAGAATGTGTAAATGTCTCACGGTTGTGATGAAGTATTTCACCTATCCCTGCTTTGTGTCGAAGGCAGAATAGTAACGTAAAAGAAAAGTACGATAAGCACAATTTACGCATAATTTTTATAATTAAATGTCGATATCCCTCCGTGCCACGTTAAGCCGTTGGTCCCGGGTATTGTTCGTAGATATCTGACAGTTGTTACGGGCAGTCAGAAGCCCAAAAATCTGACAACCGGTTTTACCAACGGGTATCCTGTTACCCAGTAACTGGGTTGGGGAGGTCAAAGTCGCTCCATGACTCAAAATACTGGTATTCAGCTGCATCCAGTTAGATTGGAAATCGATCCCGATTTTTTTGAGAATAGGCCAGGCAGATTATTGTATTATAACTTAACACTGATCGCAAACCTATCCTATAAATGTTGAATACATAACGAAGAAAACAGTTTGTTAAAATTATAATTTCCTTAAACAAATTTACTTCATTTGCAAAATGAGTAGGTGAAGAAACAGGAAGTCTTTCAACTTGTTAATGCAAATCTTAACACCATAGAGTACGTATCTAAACGATGTAATTTATTTAAGTGCCCACGATTAAACTACAGCTGTTAACATTCTTGCAATATTTTAAATACTAGATAGAATACTATCTACTAGAACATTTAAACGTACAGAGGAAAAAAATACACTTTTAAAGTATCTGATTAGTGCTTAATTAAGTTTTTATGGCTACCTAACTACTCTAAGACAATGCGCATACTAAACAGTTTTATCAACCAAAGACCATACAGTTTTATATGTTATCAAAACTAAGGTTTTCACTCACAGATCGTATATTTTGACAATTTCGACTATGCGTTGTGAGAGTGCTCACTGTGCACTATCATTGTGCGCATCATAGTCCGTTTAATATAGAGAGAGTCTTAGCTAAGTCTGCCTACAACCTAACCAGTCGAGATTTAATAATTGATCATACGTTCATATAGCAGTGTTTAAGAATGTTATATAGCCCGTGATTGCTGTAAAAGGAAATCGGTAATCATTGAACGGATCAATACTAGACATTTGTCCCACCCAGTTTGTTGGTTGAAACAGTAGGCACACATTTTTTTGTTTCATAATTATATTTGAAATGAACTACAAGTTGAATAAGTTCTTGAAATAAAGCGGTTGAGTGATTGTTAAAGTCCATGATTAAACGTACAAATGTTGGTAATTCCAACTAGAAGTCGTCATTTATCGTTTAGTTCTTTTTCTTTAAAGCCATCCAATACTCAATGATTTCACAAAAAATAAGAATGCAGGACTAAAAAGTACACTAAATGCGAATGCAGAAGAAAAATGTATTAGTCGATACAATAAACGCATATATACTAACTATAGTAATAGGGTAATGATAGGGTCAAAAACGTATGTTCCAGCTAATTAAAATAATGTTTCCAATCTAAACAATGATGAATAAAAACTGGACATAACCGCACTTTTGTAAAGTGCCTATTTGAAAGTAAAAACCTTTCCGCCTCCAGATAAAGTGAATGTATTAATTAAAGCTGTCAAGTTACTTTTTACAAAGATAAGGCGAGCGATTTTCTGATAATATTTCAACTCATATCACTCTGCTCTAGATCATGTATAGCAATTAGTGTCCACATTCCTTCAGAAATTGTAGTATTGCTCGAAAATTAATCAAAATTGCTTATGTATTCAGTTCAAACCACACACGTTATATATGGGGTTTCAACCAACAGGATATAGGTGAAGTATCAAAGAATTTACAATCTCTTGCTTTTGTTGATCAGTTTGACCCGGAATAACCCTCAACAATTGATGAGAGTCAATTATATTAGTTGCTCTCAAAAAAAAACTCTAAATCGAGGAAAATTGAGTTTTAATCGAAGAAAGGTACTTGGACTTTGAACACAACAGGATTAAACATGGGTTCTTAAAAGAAATATGTTTAATAATTATTGTGGGATAATCAGAATCAGCGGTAAAGAACGAAACATGTTTGTACCCATAGTGAAATAAAAATGTTTGGTAAAATTAAGAAGACTTTTCCAAGCATTTCTATTTCGCTGTAGTAAGTACTATTTTAAGGAGCTTTATAAGTTATAACAAATGCTATGATTAATTGACAAGACAACTGTCCTAATGTTGTTCCAAGTTTTTGCTGACCTTATACGTTTCGACCACAACCCAACTCTGATATCAACAGATTTAGCCACGGAACCTTTTTCTCACGACAATCAATATATGAAGTTGAACAAGTAGGTAATTATTTTCAATATTTGGTCAAGCGTTTGATTTAAAGGTATTATTATAAGGATTTAATAGTTATTCTGTTATTAACTTGCTACGATTGGCCATAATTTTAGTTAATGTCTTCTGAGTTCCGCAGGTTTTTATTACACCTTTATTAGGCAACTGGACAGCGCTTTTATTGCTTGAAGTTCGTAATAACTACCGACTTGTAGATATTGACAAAAATGTTGTAGCGATCGACTTCTTTGCGGTAAGTGCATTCTTGTGAACTCTTTTATGTAATGTTCTGTAAAAGATATTTTAATGTGGCAATCACCTTTACTTTCGTAAGTTCCTTATTGATTTTATTCTGGTTTTGAATGCATCTGCAGTTCTCGGCCGTTCACATTTCTGCATGTGAATTTTAAAAGCAAAACAGCATTCACTCCATCGCCACTTGGATCTCATAAGTGAATCTATCATGTCCCATATATCTATGACATTTTATTACCATAGCGGAAACCTTTCTCTGGGCCCTGATTAGGAACATGTATCTACTGCGCGTGCGCGGCGCGTGGCATAGCGCGGGCGCATTGCGACAATGCCGACGGTGTCATGGCCGCCACCGGTGAACGGCATGTGCAACTAAAATAAAACATAACAGTACGCGTAAATCGTGGGACATTAATGTCATACTTTGATCATATTCGGAACACCTTGCTCTCGTATTACTTTTTTAAGGACTGGACCAATTTGATGATTGACAAATACTGTGAATTAATTGGTTAACGGGCGCTTTCTGCCATATGTTTCCCAAGGGAAAAGCTCGCATTTGGCATAGCTCGTGAACAAATCATATTGCAACACCGGAGCAGATTGAAGCTTCGTGCAAATCAAAATTTCTAATTAGTACAAGGACTGGTAATTCGCGCGCATAAAATGCATCGCTTTGCATCTATAATTTTTAAAATTATCGTAAGTAAAGGTTAATGATTGTTTTATGCGAAAGGTACTTATGAAAGGCACATTTTGCTACAAATATTACCTAAATGGTCATTTGGAAAGTGTTGTCAATTTTCTACAGATAATACTCCTCAGTGAGGGACGCCCTCAGTATATGTGGAGCGATTAGCGATAGCAGTCGGCTGAGAGTGACTGAAGATTATGTCTAATGACATGGGGTTGGAGCATTGAACTGCAATAGGTTGATGAGGATGAAGAATCCTCCCTGACGTTTACGTATGATCTAAAAATGAGTTCCTTGACAAAAATCTTGTTAATTATATTTCCTGGCAAACAGATCCCTTGAGCCGTAAATAAATATAATTATCCCTGTACTATGGTATCAGGCTAATTATAAATATTGCTGTAATGATTCTGTCAGATTTGATACAAGATTTCTGCAGAAACCATTACGTTACTCATTTCATTATAACACTTACATAAAGGACCAAATAAAAACGAAAGTAAGTACCTTTCGGTACCAAGACAAAGCCACGGCCGTCTAGTTTGGTGCCTACACAAACTGACCTAGGTAATTAATTATTCTTGGTATAGGAATATCGTGTATTGCGACTTATAAAAATATCTCCGAACGTCCTTGTGAGGTAATACGGCACCGACACTCCCACTCGCTCCAGTTTCCGAGGCTTTGGACTTTCACTATCATTGTGAGACCATTTTGCGCAACACGTATATTGCATGCGTAATGCATGTTTTAAAATTTCGATTTCAGGCCCATACCACACATTATTTTTATCGATTTCTAGAATCTATCAATGATTGTTTATGAAAGCGAGCTTTATGTCGAAAATACCTATTTGAGAGATAATATTTTGTTAATTAACTAAATAATGTGATGAACAGAACATATTTAGACCCCATAGCGCACAAATTTTTCGTCGATTATAAAACATCAGCTGTTTCATAGAAAAGTACCTACGCGGGCAAAATGTATGGAAGAGCTTTTTTTTTTAATAATTTCCGTAAACAAATGGTTGAAAATCATGTACTGAACGGTAACAGGTTGCACGTCGATATTCCTGCCAACCTGTATATCTGATAACGTTTGTAGGGCCAACCAGAGATCGTAAGAGATTTGGAAGGAAAAAGGGGAGGCCCAGCCATAGGTTTCTGGAAAAAGGTAAAAAAAATAAAATTAAAAGTAAATATAAACTTAAAATGCATTTTAATTTACAGAAATGTTTCAGTTTAGCGAACTTTGGTTCCAATTTGGATCTCTCCAACAACGACTTACAGCAAAAAAGTCACTTGTTACAAAATAACAATATATAATTTGGTTTATTCACATCAGTCTATCTAAATTTATTATATCAATACTTTAATCTATCACGGCTTTGGCCTGAATAGTTATACAAGTATAAATAATCTAATTTGTATTTATAACAAATAACTTAAATATCGAACATATCTAACAGGTTTATGACAGGTTTTCGTTTCTTTACAACTTTTCGAACAACCTCCTTCGGGGCTGCTCCTCGAGTGGAACTGGGGTACCTGTCATCCTGTGACGTATCGTCGTAGTTACTTAAATATTGGGGACGCTCGTAGTCATCCTCCGGCACTCTGTAATCGTAGGGTTCAACAGTAGGTGCAGGTTTCTTTAGTTTCTTCTTAGGAACTAAAACATAGTCACTTAAATCTTCGCTAGGAAAGCGGTGCTCTGGTTCTCGTGGCTTATAAGGCCTCTTCTTTTTAGGTCTGGAAGGAACTTCGTCTGGGTAATACTTTTCTGGCGGAGGCACATCAGGTATCACTGGAAACGTATATTTCAAAGATGTAGGTTTAACGTCAATATCGTCGTATTTATGCCCTTTAAAGTTCCCGTTACCATAATGTTTTGTTACGTATCTATCAAAGTCGTAACTCGGTTCAGCGTATTTGTCGTAAGTATCTCTATAAGAATCTGAGGGAAATGGTGTATACTTCTTATTCAATTCTAGATCTACGATGTTTGAATACAAATTTTCTCTGTTATTGTGACTTTCTTTTCTAGTTTTGGTTTTGCAATTCGGGTCGGAACTATAGCCAACGTGACTTTGTGGCTCAAATTCTGAGTATTCATCGCGTGGATGTTTAATTGAAATACTGTGCGTGTAATCGCTTGGTTCTGAGTCTAACGGCTGATCCGCATATGATGGATATTTTGTTTTTTTCTTATTGGAATATTCCTTGCGCACTGGTTCGTAAGGCTTCTTAGTTGGTCTTCTTCTTTCATAGTAGTCCTCGTCTGCGTCTTCAGAAAAGTCATAATACTTG
Organism: Apamea monoglypha; assembly: GCA_911387795.2. Classification (NCBI taxonomy): domain Eukaryota; kingdom Metazoa; phylum Arthropoda; class Insecta; order Lepidoptera; family Noctuidae; genus Apamea; species Apamea monoglypha. Next base: position 13,781,530 of record OU426918.1, read on the forward strand.
TCATAATCTCGCATGGCTTTCTCTTCTATAATACTTCTTCCTATTTCTTCAGAATCGAACCTTTGGTTTTCAGTGTTAACAACGGCTTGAAACCCTGTGTTCGGTCCTGCAGAATATTCTACGGTTCTTGTGGAGCCATCTGGTTCGACTACACTGTAGTGACCTGCAAATGAGAGGATATACTTTTAAATTTTGTCCAAAGCCTGCTAAAAGATTTTCGTGTTTTGATCACCTTTAATAAGATTTTTTGTTTCAAGGAAAGTATTAAATATTGATTTCATAAACGGGTAGTACAACAAAACGAATGCACTTGAGGGATGTAGGTAATCTCTAAATATATAAGGTATATTATGCTGACTATTGATGTTGATTACCCCAATAGAAGAGAGTTTTTATAGTGGGTAATTTTAGCGGTAGCATCTTCTTTAATTTTTTTCGTAATATTCATTAATATCTTCATAAGTAATCTATTTCTAAAAATATATAATACCTTTAACAGTGTCACCATCTCTTGACTCCCACACGCTCTTCACGTCTCCAGTTTTGCCATCAGCCACTCCATAGCTGAACGAGTAGGTCGATTTTCCCTGACAATAAAAAAAAAGACAAAGCATTCGCTCATTAATTCAGCGATCAATTTTTTACAACTACTACAATTACATCGTGATGTTTCTATAGATAAAAAAAACTTTGAAGAATGTGTGAAGCGCTAGCTCGCGTGTAATAATTCGGTATTTTACTCATTATGACAATTGATTGCATGTCCAGCTATTTCAGTTTAATATTCTGAATAACTAATGAGGGCTTTAATCGTTTCCATAACGTAGGTATGCGGGTAATTACAATCAGGTAGAATGAGTGAGTGTATCAACGTCTGGCTGTCCGTCAAATCGTTAGGCGTAACGCGTGCGGCATTTATCACTCTCGATCACGACTGCCGGTTGCCCAACTGAGGTTAGATTGTTCTAAATTATTCTAAATAGGTACGTGTTTAGAAAATACAATGGTACTTATATAAGGCTGTAGTTTTAATTACAATATACCTGAATAGTATATTTTAAATACTGCGTATTGAAAAATGAATCAGCACCTAAGTCTCTAACTAAGTCGAGAGTGAAGTTAATGTAATCATCTAGAGCTTGATTTACCTAAATCCATATTAATACAATCATCAAAATGTAAATTCAACGAAACATACTATCAATACCCCTAGACAAGTTTCGCGATGTTTGTAAACATTGGTGGCATAAATGTCACTCGTTGACGGCCATCTTCTCGCCAAGTTCAAGATGAGCCAGACAGGTGCGCTTGCGCATCGCGCGCTGTTACTCAATGTCAATGACGGATCGTTCACTTTCGTTGGTTTCCGCTTCGATTGCTTCGCTGAACACGATTTACTTTTTTTGTCTTTGTTGGTGTATATTCATTATTCACACTTCTCTTGATAAATGGGAGCAGTGTAGCATGAGTTTTGGCGTGAATTAATCTGCTATTTTAATTGATCGTGCAAAACTTCGTGTAACTGAATATTCTCGGATATGGAAACCGTCATCGATAACGCTATTACTGAACTAATTGAAGCGCATAATTACATCAAAATCGAAAGTAAAGAAACTTTTACTACGTAAAAAATCCGGTGACAACGTACTAATTAGCAACCGTTCGTGTTCCTCGCTCCTGCAATTATAATTTGCATAATATTAAAAAAAAAATTAAAGCGGTCAAGTAGAGCAGTGTAACAGTTCAACTAATCGTGTTGCTTTGAGAAAAGTGGGTGAACAAGACACCGCGGCCGCATTCGTTTCGACATTCAGCGACCACTTTCGATAGTACCTACGACACGAGTATTTGTGTGTATTGACATGTCGCACATGTCAGCATTGAATATCATGGAATTCCAATTACCTATAAACCTCAATATCTAAGTAAGCTTTCGAACAGCTTAGATATTTTGTCTTAAAATGTACAGAATTATTCGGAAAACTTAACATACCAACACCTGAGTGTTGGTATGTTAAGTTTTCTGAAAAGGGACTGATATATTTCCAAAGCCAGATAGTAATTTTCATCTAAGTGAGATTTTTGACATTCTGTAAATGCAGTTCTATCTTGAATGCCATAATTCCTTTCAACAATCTCCAGCAAGTTTAAAAGTCTATCCACACACATCAGGGCCGTACCCAAGAGGTGGACGGACCGAGCTCTGTCAGGGACTCAAAAAAAATATCGGTGTCTACATTTTATATGAACTCGTTCACAGACGTCCGTGTCCGGGTCCAACGGCGCTTCAGTGCCTGCTTTGTGTGCGCCATGGCCCTTTCAAGTCTCGGGCACAGGCCTGATATGTACCTTAAAGCACTTCCATTCTGGCCTATATCATTATCAGAGTAGACAAATAAGAATTACAAAAATCCTTTTTGGAAAGTCAGTGCCTGTTTCATTTTTATTGAACTTACCACTGATTATTATGATTGATTATATCTCCATAATTATATTAATCAAATTCCTTATGCAATAAATAATAGCAGCTTATCCTATTTAATAATAAAAAGAGAATGCGAGCTACATGATAAATAATAACAGATTTAAAATGCAATAACTGATTCATATCTTCATTGTGAGCGAACAGAAGATTTAATAGAAAGTGCCAAGTGTAGCTATTGTTATTATGAATAGCTAAGTAATTGGTGGTTATACTGTCTACAACTATAAAGTGTAAATCTTACTTAATTTTATAAATGCGAAAGTAACTCTCAGTCTGTCTGTCTGTTACCTGTTCACGCCTTAATGGATTTGAAATTTGGCTCACTGGTAGACCATGACCTGGGTTAGGACATACGATACAGATTTTTTCCGTACGATAATTTCCAACTTAAGCCCGGGCGGGATAAGACCGCCCATTGTGTTACCGCTTGTAAAACTTATATATACTTGTCATTTTTATGGCGTACGTACATAATAAAGAGTATTCTATATATCTGTTGAAACGGCGGGAAAAATCTGGTGAATAATTCACGTAAATAGGTAATTTAAATAAGTTTCAGATAGTCTTGAAAATACCTGATTTTTTGGCAATGTGCATTTTATCGTTCACTTCTTTGCCTCAGTTCTAACGTGTAACATGTAATTTACATGTAAAATCTAGATCAATGCTCAAATAAAGACAATTGTACACTGGACACACACTTATTAGTGGGAACTCAAGTGTGATTTTTTTTATTGTGACAAGGAACAAAATTCGCGCTTTGTTTCACGCCTAACAACTGCTAATTAGCCATTTAATTTCACAAAGAAATTACACGATTATAATGCGCATATACATCGAATTAATTAGCAAAGAAAATTGGATATTAATTTAAGTAATTAAAAACTACAATTATAATTTCGACGCCTAGTATTGAACTTGATTCACATGCGCGTGAGTTGAGCTTGAGTATTATAGTGAAACTCGCGTGCTATCGTGTCTATGATCGCTATATTTTTTTTTTATTATAGGCTGACGTATCAGTATCGGTTTATTGTTGATTACTAAATGTAAAATAGACATGATATAATTAGAATAATTTGCGAAAGTTTTTTATTGATGGGAAAACAGTAAGAGGCAGCGAGGGCGTCACGTCATAATTAATTCGAACATTTTTTATTTGTTTTAACAATCAGGCTATAAATTAAAACAAGAAATAAGCATATTGGTTTAGCTTAAACCAATAACAATCAACAAAATAAAAATAAACAAAATGTTTTAAAACACGAAGCAAGTTACAAGCTAATCACAGTTCCGACTTTACGATCAGTGATTTAGTCTCTTGTTTTTATTTTTCATTAGAATTCTAATACATTTTCTTTTTTTAACTATTCAAATGATTTACATCATTAAATTTATAAGAAAATATAGGTAAAATAAGATTACGTATACTATAGTAATAATATAAATGAATGAAAATAAACCGAACTAATTTATCTAAAAAGATGGGTGTACTCACTTTGTCCGACGTCTCTTCTATTGTATCTTCCACAAATTCCCCTTCTTGACAATTGGTTGCTAACAAATTTGCCAAGAGGATCTATAAATTATGAAAGTTTTCGGTTATAATAATCTTATTAATATTGTAATAATTGTATTACCAAACTAGAACACAGTAAATACTTGAGCAGAAGTTACCAAGTTAATAAATAAAACAGAAATTATTATCATTGCTAGTCACCAAGAGTTAATTATCAAAACTTAATTCAGCAATTATTATGACAAAGCAACTAATCAAACGACTATTATCGACTGATTATTATTACGCAATGAAAGTAATAATAATAAATTACGTACCAATATCACAAGCGCTTTATCCATGATTATTGTGTACCACCACATAAAGTCACGTCACGATATTACAAAACAAAAACACAAGAAAAAAATTTAAATAAAAACTATAAACTTGTCCATTTCAAGGTTGAGGCTAGATAAAGACGAGCCACGGCAACCACCACCTACCTATTTATAAACGCACACAGGAACACCCCCCGTGCGTGCGTGAATCAACACACACACCCACACACCCCCACATGCAAACGTGACAATTACTCAACTAGGATGCGATGCATTTAATTGTAGATCAGCTACAGGTAACGATCTGCTAATTGTACCTTACACTTTATTAAAGAGAAGCCATAAATTAAACCTATTATTAGCGTTAATAAAATCATATTTTTTATTGCTTATATCCGTTTCCGAAATCTAAAACAGCTTTATTACGGATATTTATATCAAGTAAAGCAAAAATGATATGCAGACAGATAAAATGTGAAAGGCTGAAAACTGGATGTAGGAGTATGACCGAAACTGACCTATGTCCAGTAGTTTTCACACTTAGATCTCCAATAATTTTGCCATTCTAATGCGAGTTTTTTCTTCAGTGAGCTGATCACAGATTGGTCTACAATATGAATGAAGGCGCGATCGGTCAATGGCATTTTGGGCTCGTCGGAAAAACCTAGACAAGCATAAAAGGTATAAGGGAAGAACACTGTAGTGGATTTTCAAGTTTATTGATGATGATGAAGATACACCAGTTGCCATCGAAGTAAAACTGAAATTGAAATTAATACTAATGATGAGCTCGTTTCATAATCAACTAAGCATGCAAATCAAGGAAAGCGAGTGTTTTCAGCTGTGATGGCATGACAGTCAGTGTCGCTACGCGTAACGCACTATCGTAAGTGTCGTAATTTGCAATGCTAATTGTAATCTGACTATATTACGATATTCAGAGCTGGTTTCAATTGTAGACCTTGACATAAAGTTGGTGAATGAAAGTATGAACTGCAGAATGTTTGCAGCATTTCATTTGTGACTAAAAGCTTTTGACGGTACTTTAGTTTGGAATGAGACTGCCCACGTCATAATTTCTTATTGTGCTGTGCAACAATATGTCATAAATGGAAGGTAGATCATTTAGGAACGTGATTACAAAAAGCTAATGAAAACCATTCGGTTTCATGTGTGATGAAAGCCTTTTGGGTTACATACGAAGTAGAATTCAGTCATATAATTTTCTAAAAACTATTATTATTAACAAGTGATTTAGAAATTTGCTTTCAGGGAACCAAAAACGTAGACGTAGACGACGTTTCGTTTGTTTCGTTCGTTATGTAACGAAACGTAGAGATAGCTAAGAAATTTGCAGGCTACATCCACATACAAATTGTCTCTTTCACACGTCATGGTTTCTGTATAGCTATAGATTTATGAAAGACAATCGACAATACAATTCTCTTTCAGAGTCAATTCATCAAATACAGAAGCCTCTCATCATCTGCCTAGCCTTTTCCCAACTATGTTGGGGTCGGCTTCCAGTCTAACCGGGTGCAGCTGAATACCAGTATTTTACATGGAGCGACTGCCTACCTGACCCCCACAACCCAGTTACTGGGTAATACGATACCCCTTGGTAAGACTGGTTGTCAGACTTTCGGGCTACTGACGACCCGAAACGACTGTCAAAGATCCACGAATGACAGACGGGACCAACGGCTTAACGTGCTTTCCGAGGCACGGAGGGGTCTTGGTATGTGAAGATGGTCACCCATCCACGGACCAACCGCGGCAAGCGTAGCTTAACCTGATCGATCGACCCGTGCGGCTGTTATTACTTAGCCACAAGCCCCTCAAAAGCCTCTATATAAAATACAGAAGCCTCTATCAAACCGAAACTTCAGGGCCTAAGTAAATTGAACAACTCTAAAAATTTAAGTCGTTCTCTGCAAGTTGTACTTTCAAATTAATTCACCATGACCAGTTAGAAATTAAATAAAACTCAGACTCACTCAAGGAATTTTTCCTCAACATTTTTCCGGTGCGCACCCGGAATGGCAGAAAAGATTAAGAGCCCGATAATTAACTTTACAAAGAAACAACCGATGTTAGAACTAGATTAATAACATTGTTAACTCACAGTAACAGGTATATTAAAAAAGTGGCGTTAAGTGCATATATCTATCATTGCAGTCTAAACAATAGTCGAAAGAAAGTAATTTATTGGTAGTTCTGAAGTAAAGCCGTTTCTTCAGCATAGTTTTAGGCTAATATCCTGATATTCAGTTTTCAGTCTGTTGAAGCGTAACAGCGGCGACACTGGCATCATCAGTCAATAACCAAAACCACCTCCACATTGCATGCGTAGAAATCGCGCGGCCGTAAATTTCAGCAAATTAACAAATGTCTCTACGTTTTCCGAGTGTCGTTTCAATTACAAAGCGTAAGAATTTAATCAACTTGGCGATAATTTAAGATTGTTTGTCAGATATTAGTGTTGATCACGGCGTCTTGAACTAAAGCGATGAAGTTTAGAATTTAATCATATCACTGCGGTTTGTGACGCTTACGTGTGAACGTCCTTGTAATATTTATTAATGACCGCTCAACAATGTTTCATGCATGGACTCCTCCTGTAACGATGATGAATTTGAGCAGGAAAAGCGGCTTAATTCATCACTTTCCTTTATGAATTAAAAAAAATTGAGACACACTTCTAGAAAAATATTTTCTTTATTTTTCATCCCGCAGTATCAAAACATCCAAAGCTTCGTCGTTACATTATAGACCTTACAAACTAACAATAATAATTATATTTGCGATAACTATTTCGAAAAGTACACATTATATTATAAATAATACATCGAAGTTAATATCACAGTCTGGCACTGGTTTCGGAATATTTCAGGTTAATGATCAAACTTAAATCAGTGCCATCTATTGGGTAGCGTTGGAACTACGTGGTGAGTTTTGCAACGCCATCTAGTAGTGGGAGTAGTAACTGCTAGAACTGTGTGTGTTGTAGTTTTGTGGGTGCTGCGCGTGGCCGACGCGCTTGACCACGGCGTTGAAGCCATTGTGTTTGTCAGCGGTGTACTCGACGATACGAGTGGTGCCATCGGGCTCGGCGAGGGAATACGCACCTGCGGAATCGAATTGTGTCAGTACGACCAGATAGCAACTTTTATAGTATCGTAACCATAAAGAATTGGAATGTTCTACGTTAGCTAACTATAGATTTATTATGTGGGTTTGAAACTGTTTCAAATTCATGTAAGAAGAGGATTCTGAAAAGAAATCACTGCACCTTTATTTCTTTTTCTCGTCAAAATCTTCACAGATCACATCCTGTATATGGGCAGAACCGAGTTTTTTATTTAACTCCTGACGATTAAACCACACGCTGCTGTTACTCTTATTTTCAACATTTTACCTTACCTGAAATTCTGTTTCCCGTACGAATTTTAATCAGTGGAGCAATTAAAATATTTGGTTCTTAATAAGTGTACAACTAAATTCTCGTCTAAGATTCAAGCAAAATTATTATCATCATCAACAAACGGCAGTCCACCGATAGACATAGGCTTTCCCAATCGTAAGCTATTCAAATCGATTCTCTGCAACTCTCATCCCTATGCAACTAGCCACCCTGCGAAGATCGTCGCTCCATAATCGCGGCCTCTATTTTACTAGCAAAGTAAATACAAAAATTTCATACCTTTGACAACATCACCATCTCGGGTCTCCCACTGCGTCTTATGGTCACCGGTGTGCGGGTCCGCTACCGCGTAGTCGAATGAGTACTTCGGATGTGCCTGGAAAAATATAAACATAAAAGTCAAGTTTCAATTAACATCTCGTAATTGTTAAATAACGATTATGTTTTTAGTCTACTTTACTCGACATTAAATTGATTATTTTATTACTTTGCAAAACTATTTATTAGTCCAAATTAAAAGTTATATAAACAAATTAACTTAGTACAATTAAGTTTTACACAAAGTATGATTATTATTAATATTTACCTAATAATATCATACCAAATGGTCAACTACGTGATATAACTGATATTACAACTAATGCAACTAATTGTAATAATGTGTAATTAATCAAATAATGTAACAATAAGGAAGTAGAGATATAAAAATTAAGTCAATGTCTTTTGAGCAACATAGTGAACTAGAGGCTTCAAAACGCTGAGTAAAAGACATCAACGCGCTTGAAATTATTAACATTGGCACAACTTGTTATTAATTGTTATCTATGATTTTAATGTCGTATCAAATAGAACAATCGTGACTGACTATTAAAAATATGCAATTAATACTGATTTGGAGAAGTTTTGCATTTAATTTAAAAAAAAAAAACACAAAATACAAAATCCTGCCTACCTACACTACAATTGTCGCATATAAAATATGACAATATGGTCATTGTGTCTGATAGTCCAATCAACCATTTCAAATTACATTCTAAGTAGATACTGGCCGGTAAAGACATCAAGATGATTAAATCAAGCTAACATAGGACAGTCCCTATCAAATCATAATTTCGTAAGTCCAAATTCTTAGTATCCGGAATCAAGTAGTGTAATGAGCCGACTCATATCCGAATTTCCTCAAACTTCACAATACAAATGACAAATATGATGCAAACCCTAAGTATGGGACGTCATGGTGTATAAACATCATAAGCGTGACGACCTTTGAATGCAAGGCAATTTAAATCTTGTGGCTTCAAAGATAAAGTCGGGTTTTGTTGTGCAGTTACAAATGATTATAAGGCTTGCATATTGTGACGTTTTATAATACATTATGATTTTATCAGTGAATTTATTAGAGCATTTTATGTAAGAAAAACAAAAGAGGTTGGTCTAGCTTTGGCTTTACTGACAAACCATAGGTAATGGTATACATTTACGGTTATTATTGTATGCATATTAATTTAGTTCCGGACAATTCTACTTTTGGCCAATAATGGTTTGATAGAATAGTAGTACATTACGATACGTGTAACCTAAACGCGCACACACAGCCACAGAAAAGCGTGACTTAAGTGCAGGTTTAGGCGTTAGTACAACAAAAGAGATAAGTATGCACGGTCGTCGTATATAGTTGAAGTTTAGTAAGAAACGGATTGATGTTTTCGGATAAAATTTTATTTAATTAATAGAATATCCGACGACCCTGCATACTTATCTCTTTTGTTGACATTAGTTATTCTGTGATTTAGGACACACATTGCTATAAATATTATTTTCAATATCTTGGAAGATCGTTTAAGTAATATCGAATACCTGCCACACCAACACATTACGTCCTATCGTTTCAAGTATTGGCTAACGCTACTAAATTTAAAAAAAAACATGCGAGAATCGACATTGTTATACAATATACAATTTGATTACCAAGCAGTAATGTAAAATAAACACAACTATTAATTCTAGAGTAAAAGGTCACAGACTGATAATTATATGATAATCTATGGCACTTTTTTTTTTCTGGTGGGAAGTCATCAAATGACCCCTCCCGCTCTGGGTGGAGCGGAAGGGAGTGTCAGACTCTTACTGACTAAAACCCACCCATGTTCCTTCCTTCGCTCTTTATGTTCCGGGGTAGCGGTAACCCTTTCGGACAACCCCGCTGAATCAATGGTACTTACATAATAATCATGGCTATGTCCACCGTAATCTGATACGGGGTAGTAGCCACTGCTGTAGTCTCCATGTCCACCGCTGTAGCCTGACAGGCCACCTCCGTAGCTAGCGCCTATATAGCCGGCAGTAGCAGCGGCACACACTGCGACGAATAATACAACCTGGAATGAGTTAGTAGAAAGGTTAATAATTTATTATGTTTGAGGAAGATTTATGCAGTTCTGCATTTTCTTCTTCTTCTTTGTCGTGATCATCACCTTGCAATGAGAGTCAGCCGTGATTTGCATTCTTCTCTGTTGGCTGTGACATGCACCGTTTATGCTCATCGTCATTCATAACATAACATACATTATCAGCCTATAATGTTCCCTGCTAACTTTTGGGACACATGCCTCCTCTCTGTGAGAGGGAGTGGGCCATAATCCACCACGCGGGTGGGGTTGGTGGAATGTCACGTCTTCAAATTTTTGGTTCTAGAACATGCCGGTTTCCTCACGATGTTTTCCTTCACCGTTTTGAGAGCAGTGGTGATGAATTAATTTACACAAAGTAAAGTGCCTGCCTGGGTTCGAACTCACGACCTACAACTCGTAAGTCGGGTCCATTACCACTGGGCCACTACTGCTCATCATCATTCACATGCCATTTTTTTTTTCCTAGCCGTTAATGTCTCACTAATGGGCAAAGGCCTCCCTACTCTCTTTATCTTTATCAAAGGAGTCCAGCTCATCCCATTATCTCCATCTGGGCCTGCCGCAATGTCGTTTGCCATTAAGCGGTACCCACCGGGTTGTAAGTTCGGCCCACTGATCGTCTGACATGCGCCAGATGTGTCCAGTGCAATTCCATTTAAGCGTGGCAGCTTTCCTGCCCTTATCCCAATTTATTTGGGGTCGGCGCAACATGTCTTTTTCTTCCATACTTCTCGTTTACACCGCACTTTAAGAACTTGCAGGGGATACGATGCCGTTTTTATTGGTAAGTAGGTAGCTACTATCGTAAGTGGTATAATAAAATATAACTGATAAAAATACAAAATAACAATACTTTTTTTATAAGTAGGTAGTTGCTGCCACTTGTGCGCCGTTGTCTCTTCCACAGGTCAGTAAACTAATTTGTATTTGTATCAAGGATGGTTTGCTTCGTGGCAATTCAACGCTATTTATTTATTTTGTTTGTAAAATGTTTTTTTCTTATTTTTAGTGTAAATGTTCATTTTATTACTTTAACAAATCTTAGATCACCTCGTAGTAACCGTTGAACTATATAACTGAGATAATCTCGTCTCTCATCATGCGAGTCGCGTGTTCAATTTGTTCGACTTATGAGGCAAAATGTAACTGCTTTTAAAATAAGCCATTCAGACAAAAAATTACTTAATTATATCCACTAACATTGACATTAGCAAGGAAAGAATAACTACATACCAATTAAATCGCTCCAAATAACAATAGAACTATGATCAAAAAAATTCGCACGAATTATAATAGTGACATTTAAGGTCAGTGTTCCACAACGCATGTTTGATTCATTTCATTCATAACTGAGGGCAAGAATGTTGTTACACACGATCATGTACTGATATTAGTACATTTAGTACATTATGGGTATTATCCAGAACAATAGGACAAGCAAAAACAAACGCAGGAAGTTTGGAACTAATCAATAGTACAGGTTGTATTATATGATGCTCTGTGGTACAGGTGTTGCGGCTACGCGTGTTTCGATTTCAGAGAATCGTGCAGTTGGTACACTCAAAATGAATTTTATAGACAAATATATCATGATCATCATTTCATCTGAAAGACGTCCACTGCTAGACATACCCCTCTCCTAAGTATCGCCACTTCCATCGGTCCTGAGCTACTCGCATCCAGTAGAAAAAAGAAACAGAAACAAAAAAATATATGTACACATATAAGGTAAGAAATTATTCCTTTCTTGAGTTATTTATGGTTTAATTTTTTTAGGTAGAATTCTGGGCTTTTCCCCCACAATGTCCCACAATGGGACCGAATAGTATCCATGAGTTTAGACACCATGTCTTTAATTAGGTACCCTACAAATATAATTTAGCTACTCTTTCTATGATTTTGAGTTAATTAATCACCAGCAAGCAGTATCTAGGTAAGTAAGCGTGTGAGAAGAGCTATGCAGTGAGACGAATAAGCTGAAAACGCTTTACAAAACAATAAAAGCAAACATATCGTTCAGCAAAGCGGATAGGTATTTAGACCAAAAACCAATTGGGCCTGCATTGTGTGAAATGCAATATCATTGTGTATGTAGCTTTGTTAATTATCGTCTACTATAGCAAATATTACAGCAAGAACTGTTTTAAAATACTTTCAGTAAAATGGGTCAGACTCTGTTTCAGTTCATGTTTTTACTCAACCTGACCAAGTTTAGTAACAACATTATTTCAGTTGATACTGAAACACTTGTAATTAAGTAACTGCGAACTTGAATCTATCATATTTTATTGTGAACTAAAGATTGATAAATATTATTAAATGTTAAGTAATAAATAATTATGTTGTATTCCATCATTAGGTAGGTAAGGTAGGTACTGACTTAAAGTTATGTAAATACATGTTTGGAAACGACAATTGAAGAACAATACACCATGATTATGAACATAGTAATTATGTATCGGCAAAAACGCATACTCTATCGAATGTACTGACTAGAATACTGTTCGTTACGTGCGACAAAAAAAACCGTGAAAAAAAATAAGTTCTCCATAACCACATAACCGATTACGTGTTTGTCACATTGTAATATCGATATTTCCCATAACTCCGCGTGTTACGTTTATTCGTCTAACAAGGTTTGTTAAATATACCGTAACGATGATGAATACGTGGTTTTTGTGACGTGTCGTAAGTCGTGTTTGTGTCACTCAAATAACAATTTTCATGCCGTTTGATAACTAAATAAATGTACCGAAACGGTTTTATATTTTAACTTTACGGGTGCTAAAAGTATTACATAAGTTTAATTTTCAGCAACATTTCTAGATAGTTTTAAATATGTTTTAGGCATTGTGAAAACCTAGTTAGAATTGGATATCAACAACACCTAATTATTGTTTTTTTGTGTGACAATTTATGTAAGCAATACTAGAAAGCTTCCCGTACTATTGAAGAATACCAATTTGGTTATACAATTTACTTATAAATTCAACTCTTCGATTACCAATAAAAATACATAATGAAAGAGAAAACCTACAAAGGGCGGCTAACATTTGGCAATTTTTTTCTTGGGAACCTTTGAATGGAAATAAATGAAAGTGGCAATCCTTATTATAATTATGTTATTAAAATATTTACACTGGATAAGCTTCTTATAAAAAAATAACTAACAAATCCGCCACTCCCTTGGGTACATCAGTCACAGTCGACAGCGATGCGGAGAAGTTTTATTTTTATAGTTTGTTATTTTATTAGATGAACTGTGTTAGATGATTCGTATAGTAAGAAAGGAAGTGAACACACTGAACTCTACGACGGTAGCTGATAGAGATATAGAAGCAGATATGGAAGAAAAATATATTCTTCTGCCAAATCTAGATATTTGAGGTGTGGGGAAGACCAAAGAAACGATGGATGGACTTTGTGCAAGATGATAATATGGCTAGGAAGGGGGTGACTACCGAGAAGGCGACTAATAAAGAAATATGGAAGAAAGAGGCATTTTGCGCCGACCCCAAATAAATTGAGATAAGGCCAGGAGAACGATGACGAATCCCAGATATATTGAGATAAGGTCAGGTGTATAAACCAGAAGACGGAAAAAGCAAAACTGGACAAACAGCAAGACAATATTAGTTGTTTATGTTATAATCTTTTAGAGTATTATTACTATATATTATAATATTTATAAGTCTGACAGTTAATGTTGTTAGTGACTAATAGAACATTATTTTGTTCCCAATTAGAATAAATTAGCAGCCTAAGCAGATTTCCCTTACATTCTCCACGCCTTCTGTGATCGCATACAATTCATTCCGTATCCCGAGTGTTTAAATACCTATAAAAATACTAAAATATATCTATGTAAATAAAAATGAAATGCTGTTCGTTGGTAAGCGCATCGCTTGAGAACGGGTGGTTTGATTTGGCTTTTTTTGTTTTAAATTATTTATAATAGCCCGAATTAGGATTTTATGGAAAGAAAAAATTGAAAGTTGCCCGGAAAATTGTAAACTTCGGAAAAACAGAAATTATAATTTTTATGGACTTTTTTTTGTATGAACTATTGAAATTCTGGACAGGACAACGTCTGTCGTGTCAGCTAGTAACATAATAAATTGAGACTAATAAGTGTTATCCGGTAACAAAAATTAACCCTAAAATGAAAAGAAAATTAACCCTAAAACTGGTCTATGAAAAGGAAGCACAAATCACCACACTTACTTGGAATGCACGCATTTTCACAGGTAGGTCACTTTCGGTCCTCTTCAGCGATGCCGACAGGAGCTGAACTGACACTGGTGCAGGTCTCAGCAGGCCACTGTATTTATAACAAACAGCTCTGTTGCACCATCGGTGCGTGCGGCTGTAGCGTCGTGTGGCGTCCGTATCGGTCTCTTCGAACAATGTGTGAGGTTTACTAGGATTTTTGTTTACGATGTAAGTATGATGAAGAAAGAATTGTTAGTAATTTGAGGAAATCTGGATGAGTTTTATATGGATTGTATTAATTATTGGATTTGCATTAATGGTTAAAGATTCATTTTTAAATCGTCTAAGTATTTATTTATTTATTTATATGGCACTTCAACGACTTAATCACTGAGATATACACAAACAAAAATCACATAGTTTTAGGAAAGTGAATTCGTCACTTACAGAAGTACACAGCACCAACACAGAAATTAATAGTACCTACGTACAAGATATTGTTAGTTGAATCACATATGATTTATAAGATAAAATAGAATTAGTATGAGCAATGTTCACAAATGCGGTCGAAAATACAAAAATATAAAAAAAAAAACCATAAAGTAGGTATTGATTGGATTTGAAAAATTAAACAGCAGGGTCAACCAATTGAAGAAATTTAAAGAGATATTTCATCATCATCCTGCAATCCCAACTTATTTAGACCTATAGAAGCGTTCTATATGTAGAAATTCCTAGAGGTAAAATTACACAAACTAATATTTTATGAAGGAACTTTTTATCAAAATAGATATTTTAAATAACATTGTACAAAATTGAAGATGACTAAACTTTTAAAGAATTATGACGATACTTACAAGTAGTGTAAACCCATATTTGAAGTAATGCTTATCATTTTAGAATTCGTGTAACGAAGAAGTGGAACAATAATTAAATTATTGTTCCACTTCTTGATTTTCAAGCATTCCAGCCATTCTAATCTGTAAAAATCTCACTGTGAAGCCTTGGGTGAGGTGAAGTGTCAATCCACCTGATGCAAGCGATTGACACTGTTGACAGCTCACTTCAACTAAGTTTTCACGTTGAGATTTTTACAGACTTTGTTAAAATATAAAGGAATAAAATGTATTACTTGCATCATCTTCATCCTGAAGAAAATTGTCACATCAAGTACAATACTACATTTTAAAATTGGTCGTAATTTTAATCCAGAAATTAACAATACTTTTGCAGCGTGGGAAGAACAAGATAAAATGTATCAGGTCACGGTCATAGTTATTTGGAATTCCTTGAAATACTTAAATTGCTTTCATAATGTTACACTTTACAACGTGCAAAAATTCGAGGTGCAAATTAATGTCTACGCATGATGCTGAACGTTTGACGTAGAATGCCACGATCTTACTGTAGATTCTAAGTAAGTTTCATCTGAAAATATGTACGAGAATTTATAGTTGCAGATTAAAAAGCTAATTCATTTATTGTACCTAAAGATTGTGTCCTATATAGAATATAACTACATAACTGCTTCGCACGGTTCTTACGACTTACCCAAACATTGAGATTTCTTTATTATGTGTAAATTTAATAGTAATGTATTATTCATATAAATCTTTCGGAATTAATTCTCTAAATGATGGTAAACATTGCATCAAAATGCCATGCAAATACAAAGTCATACAGGTATATACGAAAAGTGTGTAATTTATAATAAACTAGCGACCCACTCCTGCTTTGCACGGTGTTTTCGACTTAAAAAATCATCGAGATTTCTTAATTATATGTAAGATTCATATTAATACATAATTCACATTCATGTGAATTCATTTCGGAATAAATTTTCTAATTGGCGGGGAAAACCGCATTAAAATCCGTTGTGTAGTTTAGAAGAATAATGTGGTCACACAGACGGACACGAAAAGCGACTTTAATGTAGATAATATGCTTAAACGTATAGGACGATGCCGTCAATAAAAACGATAGTCGTAGAAAAGCAAATTGTTACCGACGTTTTTAGCTCATACAAGTAGCATATTTTTGTACTGAGGCATCTACTTACAACTAATAAGGTAGAGGTGCCTACATATTCTTGCATACACTACCAGCTTATTACAACTAATACTTTTCGAAATCCCGAAGCCGCAAGCGTCGATCACAATATTACCTACATTGTTACGTGCCTCGACTATCGAACAAATTGATCTACATACATAGTTTATTTGGTTCGCCATTTATTGCAGTTAATAATTATTAAGCTAAAGTTACGTACGCATTGTATCGAGATAGAATTGCTTCTATTAATATTCAATGAGGTTACAGGTGTAAATATGATACCTTAGATGGTTATTAAAATTGTTGCTTAAATACAATGGATGTTGGCATTGTTGGCCGGTGTTGGCCCTGAGTTACGCTAGTTGATGGGCTGGCAAACTTTGACCAATATATGACATTAGTTATGAACATGTTTCTAAATGAGACTGGCACAGGAGCGTGGGGATAGGCACATGAAGAGAGTTGCCTATGTTCAGCAGTGAGTGAAATCGGGCTGTGGATGATGATACTGATAAAAGTTCTAGATATATTCCAGATAGCAGTGATCGTTGATTTAAGTCCTGATAAAAAAAGTGTTTGATGAACTTGCCAGATACCTAAAGTCATTTCAGAAGAGTGATTGTCGAAAGATTGATCATTGTAGACTGGTCTCTTTCTCAATCCTTTATTGATAAACGTAGAGTAATGTAACAACCAGTTTTTTTATATTTTTTTACATTACATTTTTCGAGATTTATGTAAGTTTCGCAGAATTTTCATCATGATCATCATTGCAGCCGAAAGACGTCCAACGCTGGACATAGGCCTCCCCGAAGGAGCACAACAAAGAGCGGTCCTGCACAGCATTCGATCCGAATATGAGAAACATCGGTCCGAATTAGCCATAGTGCTATTTGTGTGAGGGGTTGCCCACTAGCTCCGAGCTTTGTCCGGCCGAATTTTCTCAATTAGGATGTAACTCAAATTCGTATCAGATGCAGTGCAGGACCGCTCTAAGGGGATATGTGTTTAAATAGGAAATGCACGAACCTACGCATTGTTTTCTTTCTTAGAATTAGCTTAAAGATAAATAGATACATAAAATAAAGAAGACAAATGTAAATAAACGTAGCGATATAATAAAGCTTAGTGATTAGAGCATCCTCTAGAACTGGAGTCTTGTGACGGTTGAACAGACAGTGGGAAATAAGATTATTCCATTTCGATGATGTAATAATATCAATAGTTGGGTATTTTAACATAAGAAGGATGTTTAATTATAAGTTGCGGTAGTTAATATCCCGCACTTCTTAGTCATATCCTCACAAACGTCCGATCATAATCTTATACATGTCATGTTGCACATTTAACTAATTTGGATCGGTCTCTATGTTTCCTTCCAGTCAGCAAAAACAGCAGGAACAACTATACCAGAATTTGAGCAGATAAAACTTGCTTTCAGCACATGGTTCTTAACGCCCTAGCGTAGAAATTTTGCGTCTGTTAACAAAAAAAAATCTGCTGTTTCATAGAAAAGTACTACATACTCAAAATGTATGGAAAAAATCAATACAGGGGGCCCAGAATCATATACTAGTGAACGAATCCACGAATCTATGGTAACACGTTGCGCGTCAATGTTCATGCCACCCTGTAAGTATATTTCACTTAGATATAACAAAAAAATCTCGATATTTTAACATTACACAGGTCACTAGTTGTACAATAAAACTAAATGTATAGTTAGATCACCATCACTATTCAATAAATCAATTTTTAAGTACTTACGGATGCATTAAGTTTTATTGATACCAAATCGTACAATTTTATTACGTACTATTATTGTAGTAGAACCGGTAAAGTTTTAAAAGCACCAATACATACACACGCCTGTAATGTATCGCTCACGACTTTTCCCCTGTAAGGGTATCCTTACAAACTGTTATCCAAAAGGCGTTTCTATTGTTTTCAGTCCGAGTTCCTGCATATCGATGGAAAAGATTTTGATAGTAAATACATTGTATGGACAAACGCTAATAAGTTACAAGCAGTAAGACACCTACTCGTGCATCTCAAAGTTACGAATCCTATTCAGAATTTATTTTTATTTTTTATTGCTATATGGGCCTGCTCTTGGATGCGATGGATGAGGTCTATGATGGAACGAGCGTGCCCAGAAGATGCCTGTTCACTCTTACTTTGAAGGCAGACAGGTCAAATGTTGGAGGGAACACAGTTGCGCCAGCAGAGAGTTCCTCACTTTGGCTGTGCGCATAATAAACGTGAAGGAGAAGCGCTGAGTACGACTCGTCGGGATATCAACCAAGTGTGGATCGTGGCTGTAGATTTCTCTTACAGTTTGGCTCGATAATATTGCTGGTTAACTACCAGTGGATTAACATTGCGACGTCGCACACACCGGGAAACGCTGACGTTCTAATGTCATAAAAATTTATACTTACACATATATTTTAGTTAATTCGAGCAAAACACAAACGCGATAGATAAGTGGAACTATGCAACTTATCGCCGGTAACCTAAAATCTCTACATACATGCTCTAACAGACTTACATTTACCGTCAATCAACCTCGAAGCTCGAACATTGGTGCCCATTTTGTTTGAGTTCTACATTCAGCCAGCCGCAAGTGTAAGTTGGTAAAATGAAGATAATTAATGAAATAGTATGCGGTTGTTTGCATTAGCCAGTTGCGTTATGCATATTAGCGTCGTGTGATTTCATGTTATTGTGCGCACAATTGACGATAACGACATTGGATACGTGTTTCTAGGACTGATGCTTTTGAACACGTGAAAATAGTAAGTCCCTTTTTGAAATTCTTATCGACTAGGTCGCTCGCAGGTACCGTACTTCCTAATTCTTATCGACTAGGTCGCTCGCAGGTACCGTACTTCCTAATTCTTATCGACTAGGTCGCTCGCAGGTACCGTACTTCCTAATTTTTAATCTCGGGACCTGTGTGACTTGGATTATTAGTCTTAATATTTAAAATTTATTTTTATAGAGTTCTATCAATGTTGATATTAGTTATAAATAACGATTGAAGGTAAAATTCAACAGCGTGTCTATAGTACCTAATAATTTGACAGTATCAGCGCAGTAGTATAATTTAGGGCACTTGGAGCGATACAGGCGCTAATAAAAACCCTCTTTATGAGCCCTATTTAATATAACTGACAATGCGACATATTTATTTGACAAAAAATTAGGTAATTGACACATTTTCACGACAAAGCTGTTGAATAAAGCAAAAAATGTATGAAAGAAACTTGTAAATTGTCGGTTTGTCAGATTATCGTCTGTTACCGTTTTTATTTAATAGGTACCTGATGTTGTTTTTAACGGTTTCGGAAAGAGGTACATAACTGAAGATATTTGCTACATATTTGGCACGTTCTGGCTCTAACTATATAAGTAATGTCCTTTGAGACCCCTGTGACCAGCTGAAATATTGCTAGTTATAGTAATCGCATAATAGGATAGTGTACCAATGCTCCAATTACCAGCGTACCAATTATTATATAGCATTGTACCAATTATATACATGTTCTTCTTCGTGTCGATGGCGGGACAGTATATTAGTATTTGTTGGCCCAAAACTTTGCCACCTCCCCAGCATCGTCGGTGCCAGCGCACAAGTCGTTATTACTGCATTTTTTGGGGCACAGAAGTCAGGATAAGAGTCGGGTCATAGTCTGCGCTACAGCTCCACCACACCCGAGGTTGTATTTTCATACACGTAATAAGCACCCACAAACCGCACAATTGAATTTCGACTAACTAAAGGATACCGCTTCAATTAGTCGTTACTCTTATTTATATTAGACAGGTGAGTAGACAATAAAAAGTAAATGCAGGCTGCAGTTCCTTCAGATCTCTACACAAATAAATTATATTAAAGTGTGTTTGTAAATTCAAAATAACAGCTTTTTACTAAATGCATATGAAAGTATAATATGGTCTTATAACAAAAATAGTTCTTTTTAAGGGATCCGTAGTTCACGTCTCGGAACCCTTATAGTTTCGTCATGTCCGTCCGTCCATCCGTCCGTCCTCGGCTTACCTTCCAAACGGTTAGTGCTAGAAAGATGAAACTGCATGGATATGTATACGTATTTACCACGTCGACAAAGTGCTAAAATAAAATTAAGAAAAAAATTTTTTTCGGGTTACCCTCCCCTACACGTAAAGTGGGGATGATTTTTTTTCTCGCGTCTACCCCATAGTGCGGGGTACCATTAGGTAGGTTGAGAGGTTGATAAGACGGTTTTTTGATTTAGGTAGCCGTTTGCGAGATATTCAACTTTAAAGCGCATTTTTTTGTTAAAATAACGGCTGGCTCAAAAATTCTGAAAAACGTCTTGATGGTAGTTGGAGGATGGTAGTCATGTGATGAACTTTGAAGGAAAACTATAACGGCTTAGATAACTTTGTTAGTTCAGGAGGACCTAACTTGTAAAATGCGCTTACTTGGAAAACTTCATACAAAAATAACGAAATAATATAAGTAAACATGTAAAATATTAAAAAAAAATCATAACAATTATCAATCGGTACGGAACCCTTGTGCGGGAGTTCGACTCGCACTTGGCCGGTTTTTTATGTCTATCTGTTTGTTCCGGCTAATCTTCGAAACGGCTTTGCCGACTTTTATTTAGGTATTGTGTTATATTAGAAAAAATATTAGAAAAGAGGCAAATTATTATTTTCCGACATCCAGGCGAACAAAGTCGCGGACACAGCTGGTTATTCAAAAATAAAATTATACTCAGTAATTGATTCGTTTCTAATTAATTAATTTAATGATATCGTTATCCCAATCTTTAAAGTGCTTATTTTAAATTGGGTTACGCCGCTCACGAACAATATATTGCACCTACATAACTACTGTAATTCCAGTATATTTATTGCTTCTAGTAATTACATTTAGGTAAGTTCTTTAATTAAAGTACGAGCTGAGCTGGGTGCTCGTTTCTTGGAAACATCTTCGTAGTCTGACTCAGTATTGTGTCGAAACTTACAATACCTATTGATCCGCCATACGATGCCTATCAGTAACTGGGGTAATATTTACCACATACCTACTGTAATATACGCACATAGATACATGACTGTGTAGACGCTTCTTTTTTTCATTCTTCATTAGCAAATGATATTTTTTTTATTCGTTTTTTTAGATCGATCTAAATGACTTTTAATGTGTACCTACAGAGCAGATTGATATTTAATTATTAAATTTATTTTTTGATAACGGAAATGGCCGAGACGGGAAACAAACGATTACTTACTTGTAAATATCTTTTTATAGTAATTATTTATAAAACTTACACAAAACATATATCTACACTGAAGGTGTTTTTTTTTTATATATATATAAAATTTAGATTACGATTGGTTAAATATAATTAGTTTTTTTAATGATGGCTGTAGGTCTTTCCACAGAGGTTTAGCCAAACGCTACGAAAATCAAGTCCAATTCTATTTAAACACGAACCCTAAAAGCCCAATTAAAAAGTATAGATTAACAACCACTTAGTGCCTTCTTCGATTAGCAATCGAAAATCCGATAAAAATCACTGATATTCCGGTTACGGAATCAGTACAAGGCAACGATTGCAGCACCGCACCGCTTCGAACCCAAACCCTCCATTAGAGCAGCCGATGATAAGAACAAAGCTACCATCATTACTAATCAGTGCATCAAATTAATCGGCAATCGCGGTGTATCGATTCGAGTAATCAAGTCCATCAAATTTGAACTGATCGTGAAATGTAATTGTAATGAGAACGTAGATAGATATTATATGTGTACCTGTGAAGAGTGCACATATATATTAATTATATTAATTAATATATTTATGCAATCGTAATTGTAATAAGGCTTGCAGATAATCCATTCAGTCTTCATCGTCTTTTTCCGCTATTCCAAGACATTTCGGATTACCTAGTTCCGAATTCGATTCCTCAGAGAGATTTCAAGCATAGGCCTCTTCATAGTTCGCCGAGCTCCTGTCGTGGTGTACTGAGACGACCTGATACAAATTTGTACCGCTTGTGGTACACATGTGTACCAGTTTGTCTCAATGAAGTTCAGTCAAATATTAAAGTTTAATTAACCGTAATAGAAGTGATTTATCAGTACATATTTTTATGTTATTGGATGAAAAACAAGCTGACAGCCCACCTTATGGTAATTTCAATGGTCACCGCTGCCTATGTGGTCATTTGTAACACCAGAGGGCGTTGCCATCCCAGATACAAAGCTAAATGTGTCATTTCTACTGAAACTTATGTAAATTCTTCATAACCATTATTTTTTTAGGCAGGTTCAGTTTTTTTAAACCACAAGTAATCTAGATACTCAGAAGTGCAATAAACAGTGCTGATCAGCATTGAACTACAAAAACGATCCTCCTACAGCTCATTAAGCACGGTACAGACACAACAATGATTACAAAATTCAAGATTCCACTGAAAAACTGTACCACATTGGTACGTGCTATTCGGCCAAGGAAAACGGTGAAATAATCGACACACGTACTTGGTCGCCAAGGTTGGCCAAATAGGAATTGGCGTGACAAACTAGGACGTGTTTACATCAGATTTATGACAAAAAAGTTATTTATATTGGAATTTGATAGGCTGTTGTGTCATAAGGTAAGTACTGTCTGTTCCAAATGTTTAAAAAAAACTCCATTCAGGTTCAATACTTACGTAATCACTTACTAAAGGAAATTAGTATCACATTCCTCTATATTATAGTGGTTTCAACTTTATATCTCTTCACTTTTCCAAAAATTTATTGTTTGAAATACATTTTAAAATGGTAATTGAAAAATCGTCAAAATTAACCTTAATTGTCAAATGAAAATCGTTGTTAAAGTGATTTAAAATTAGAATTTCGTAAATGGCACTTCAAGCAAACAATTGGATGTGATGTCCACATGATTGATTGATGTACAGACGCCAGCACATCAAGCTACTACAATCTAATTTTCAACTTTATCGCTAAAATATTAAGGTTCAAGGTTGATTGGGAAAATTTGACAGTTTCGGGTAGCTTGACCTGCTGATGTCTGTACATTTTCCGATGCGTTTGTTTACATTCTCTTCAGTTATTTTTTGAACGGACCGTACGTTCGGGTGTCGCTGTGACAAAATTCCTTAGAATTGTACACGACGTGTACCGCACAATTGCAGACTATTAAATGGGTGTTTCTTACACAGGTACATACACCTTTGTTGAGTTATTGGCAATTATTTTATACGAATGATTGTATGTTACGCTCACATGAATTTGTCGGTTTTTATCAAAATTAGTAATTTGTTAATTGTATGTTGTGTGGTACAGAAAGAGACATTTGAAGTATGAATAAAGGGTTATAAGAAACGGAAATATTTGTAAGGCAAGAATTTTTTGAGGTAGATCTTTAATTTGAAGCTATGATGGAAGCTGGTCGAAATCGAAAGTCAATACTGGTTCTACAATCGAATGATGAAATGTAGCCAGATCAGAAAGACTCAAAGGATATTGTGAGCCTTAATGAAATGGTATGAACACATATGGCACTAGATCGTTTAGATTTGTGTAACAAAGAGCCTCCTCATACTCACATATAATGATGATCATCTTCATGAATCATTATCTTTTTTCATATATTTTTTTTTGTTTATTATTACGATACAAAATTTTAATTAGTTCTATCTTCTACAAATTATATGTTATCTGTAGATGCAGCATCTTTATCTCCTCCTATATTCTAAATCTGAAGTTTTCAGTCAAAAATGACCAGTTTGTGTCATTGGTGGTGGTTGATCTTGATGTTCGAGGTAATTAAATTGGCATCTTCGCAATAAAGAGCAATTGTGACCCAGCGGTGTCTGCCCCGATTTACGAGTTGTAGGTCGTGAGTTAGAACCTAGAAAGGCACTTTGTTTTGTGTATTTAATTTCATCACCACTACTCTCGATGAAGGAAAACATCGTGAGGAAACCGACATGTCCTAGAACCAAAAAAAATAAGACGTGTCATCGACCAACCCGCACTGTGCCCGCGTCGTGGATTTTGGCCTACTCTCTCTCACAGAGAGGAAGCCTGTGTCCCAGCAGTGGGAACATTATAGGCTGATTCTGCTTATTAGTAAAGTGACAATTACAGTCAAGTCCAGTATATTCTAAACTTTATTTCATTTATGTATGTATTTATTCTCTAAAAATTGCACCGTGAAAACATAGGGGAAGTGAAGTTGAAGTGAGCTGTCATTCCACATGATGCTAGGGATTGACACTATTGACAACTCACTGCAAGATCACTTCACTTATGATTTCGCGGTGAGAATTTTTACAGAATATATCGGCTGATAACTAAAAATAAATCTACCAATAATAAAGATTACAATACCATCAACAATAATTAGGTTGAAAGGCCTAATTAAGTACTCCAAATAAGTATCTCGTTCGGTCTCCAATTGGTACTTTTGACCAGTATTACGCACTATGTGTTATTAGCACCATGAAATGTAAAGTAGGGCGTGACGCGTGAGTAGTTATGTTCTCACGGTGAGACCAACAGCCTTGTTTGAAGACATGACGGTGGAGGACTGGTGCTGAGTCATGGGCTTATGGGTCCATAACGTTATCTTGTTGTGATATATTGCTTTGTGGCACTTGAAAATGCGACGGTTGAAAATATTCGAACTCAAAGTGAAACTCAAAGCATTAATTTCAATTAAACCATTTACTGGCACTTTTGGAATTTCAAAGAGTCTGTCAATTAGTCAGAAAGTTGAAGCTAGCAAGCTATTGACAATATTGTGGGTGGGTTTGGCTGTTCTGACTGCAGTGTTGGACCATGTACAAGTACTTTAGTACAGCATTCACTTACATATGGATATAAACCTACATGCACTTTTTTTTCCTGGTTAATCATAAAAAAACAGTATTCGGGGTTCTGGCGGTATTCTTACGTGAAATTAAAGAAAAACATAAGCTTTATATAAACTCACATGTAAATTATTATTTCTAGTTATGCCTATTTGACCTGCCTATTCGCTTTTCCTAAGGTTTCAGCATTGTACCAAATATTGGAAACAGCGCCATCTATAGAGGTTTTCCGGAACTTCCATCAATGCTTGGCTACAGTCAGTTAGTTAGTTAGCTTCAGCTGCGCTAACGCACGACAAGACTCGGCGGCATTGAACTTTCATTACATCTAGACACGATTGTTGATAGAATAGATATAATGTATTGTGTCTTTTCCACGAGATGGCGCTCAAATCAAGAAGTAGGCTTTATTAGGAAATAGGAATAACAGGTAGGTACTATAGAATGTGACATCGTTTCACGATATTCCTGAGTCAATCAATCAACTCAGCCTATCGCAGTCCACTGCTGGACATAGTTCTCTCCCAGGCTGCACCATAACACCTTGTCCTCCGCCTTTCGCATCCAGTCCGTCCCAGCAACCTTCTTAAGGTCGTCCGTCCATCTAGCTGGGAGACGTCCTACACTACGCTTGCCGATACGAGTACGCGGTTTCGGTCTCCATTCCAGGGGGCCTACTACGAAGTGCAAAGTGCGAATGATCGGATCGGACCGACACATGGCTGAACCGAATATTATTGAAAAATGCGGAAAGAGTTCGGATCGGCTCAGTTGGGTCGGGACCATAGTCAATATTCGAAAGAGTGTAGGAGTGTAGGATCAGGACCGACTGAACCAAATAGTAACTTCGTAGCAGGAAACGGCCGAACATTCGGCCGATACAACTTCGGAGTAGACCCCCAGGACTCGCCTGCACCACCGGCCGTCGGTTCTTCGACAAACATGGCCAGTCCCCTGCCACTTCAGCTTACTTACTCTGCAAGCTATGTAGGTAGTTACCTCAATTTTACGGAACTCCGTAGTAATATTCCTGAATGGTCTAAACAATCTAAAATTTACATTAATGTATTATTATGGCTAGAACACAAATAAGAAGGTATGAAAGAAAACTTATTAAACTTGTAAAAAACACGTGGCTCAGCTTAGTTAATTAAGAAACCCCTAATAAGTACACTCAAGGAATCCTTTAACACGATAAGCTTCTACAGTATAATAATTAAATATGCTTCTCATAAAATACTACGACACAAATATAGAACACAACATTACACACACACATACATACACACACACACACACATTACACACATTTATTTCTAGTGACTATTATGCCCATAAATGTAAAATACTACATCAAAATGATATTATTAGCACACCATTTTAGATGGCATCTAATGGCTGAGACAGTTTTTAGTCTCGAAAGGGCTGTTAGAGGCGATTATCCAAAAGGATTTTTTTTTAGCCTATACTATCCTACTGCTGGGCAAAGGCCTCCCCCAAGTCCTTCTAGGAACTCTTTGAGCTCTTTTCCCAAAAGGGATAACATACCTAAAACAGATTGAATCGTTTACAGTCACGAGCATGTCTAGCATAACTGTACCTATATCTTGTACCATGTTGTAGGGCAAGAATCATCATGGCTTTTAAAATTGAAAGCGTATGTGTAAACAAACATCGTATTTCGAATTATCGAAAAACACTTCAAGAAAATCGCTCGAGTTGTTATTTCTCCCTTGTAGGTGGCGATTCTAGCTAATGATCTACGGTTTCCGAATGCTGAAAATCTGTAATTTTCACCAGTATTTGACATTACGGTGTCAAAAAATGCTCTGTATTTGGACATTTTGAACGCATATGGCGGTCACTGGTCTTCTAGGAAACCGTTGCTTTATTGACATTCTCGCCTCTCGACGAGAAAATCTCCTCGTGTAAATGACCCATAAGAACCAGGTGGCAGATTCTGACTAATTAACAATATGCACTTGATCTGCCATATCTGTTTACAACTAGTATGTAAATGTTATTAGAAAGAACGGGCACACGATGTGAATTGTAAATAGGTAGTTGTATATTAATCGTCTTTAATCTCAAGGATCATAATGATTTACGATGTCAGATAGACGAATAGATATTTAGATGCAGTTCTATTCAGGAAGGAAGTTATTTGATACAGCTGTTTATTTTAATAAATTAATTCATTAACTAAGATGTTTTCAGAAGATCCTATTTGTGTTATATGCAGCCTGCCAGCCCTGACCGGGGCCTGACCTAGTGAACAGCTGAAGCGTTTCTATGCATTTGTAATTTGCAAATGCATAGAAACGAGGTGTTTGTTTTTTATCGGAGGAACTGTTGGTATTATAAAAAATACTAGCAAGCCGCCCCCCTGCTTCGGTTTTTGCGACTTGATCACAGTTTTTAAATTAGATTTAGATTAGATTACGTTATTACATGTAAAGTTTAATATTAATTATACACATAAACTATCCGGAATTAAGTCTCTAAATGAAGGTGAAAACTGCATCAAAATCTATTGCATAGTTTAGAAGATCACACAAACAGACTCGAAAAGCGACATTAATTTTTAAAATGTAATGTGTCTACTTGGGCTCCTGGATTAGATAAGGATAAAAAATTGATGTAAACATAACATAACATCACGGCTGTTTTCTCCAAAGGTTTGGGCAGAGGTATATAGTATCTACACCCTCAGTTCGCCAGTCATCTTTAAATCCCATATAATAAGGGGCGAGTCTATTGCCATCACCCGGCGACAAATCTAGTCTCCGGGCTGCTTCTGAGAAAATCATAACGGAACCAATAATTTTGCCTGACCTGGGAATCAAACCCAGGACTTCACGTTCAGCAGTTGCGCTTGCAACCTCTAGACCGACGAGGCAGTCGACGATCTAAAATGAAAACTTGAAGCTCCTTAGCAACAACAACTAATTACATACATGTAAGCAGTATAGCTATGTATACGCACTACGCACCTACTTTATTTAATAAATTCACGATTAGAATGTTTTGCACTGCAAGTAGGTTAAATGTTGATGAGTGCGATTTCACACTTACCTTGGAATTGAGAAAACCTTCGCCGTTATAGCCATTAGCTATGTTCAACTGTTTATGTCGTCTTATGGTTTATATGGGCTATAAAATTGCTGAATAATCTTCGTCAAAATATAGTGGAAGTTTGATAATTAAAGTTAAAACCATCATCAGAAGTTTGCCTCTTGTCCCTTATTACACTTGAAGTAAAAATTGTAAGGCGCCGATTCCCTTGTTCACAAACTAAACTAAATTTAAGTTCAGTGCATCTTTTTCTTTCTATTCCATTAAGAAAAGGATAGAAGATAAATATTAGTTTAGTAGTAAAGTAGCCTGTGGCTTATAGCCTTCTTCAAGAATTGGACTATTATTAAATGCAATATGAATTTTTCAAGTCCTACTGTTAGTTTCAGAGATTAGCGCGTCCAATAAACAAACTCTTTAGCTTTATTGTTAATATAGATAACTGAAACTTGCCAATCAGAATTTCAACTTATAGTCAAAATTCCTGATAGAATGTGTTGTGGAATCTGAGTCTCATTCTCCATTCTATGGAAGCAATGTATGGTTTACTTAAATTGCTGTTACTAGGTGCTTGGTATTCAGGGCAAGTTGTAAGAGTCCATCTAAGGGTTTTCCTTTATTCTAAATTCATTTCTATTATTTATGTAAACAGCTGTTTTACTACGAGTATCTACTAACATACAGAATAGGAACTTATCTACATGAACTACTATTTCTGAAGTTCGTAGCAATTGCGCCAAGAACATGGGTAGAATATTCCCACGACCTTTCTCAAAAGTGATTTTGTCATCACATTATATTAATTAGAATTCCGCAATGAGATTTACAACTCACCACGGGAGGAAATCACTTAAAACATAAACTTACCAATCAAGTTTCCATATAAATTCTAGATCAGGCACATATTAATAGTAATTGAACTTATTGCACTAATCTTTATTGCTAATAGTAATGTTATAGCAAATTTATGCATACACATTTGCACAGAAATCACTACCAATTAGTATTTGTCAATATCTCAAGTGTCCTTTACGACAAACTGGACTACCAGTGGTCCAATCTGGTGACATCAATCATGTGTCATATACATATAACTGTCATGATTGAAAAAATCGATAAAAACAGCACACAGATGATACTTATTTCAATGTTAATTAGTTCTCAAACTGATAATGGTCTAGGTTAATCACAGTTAGATAAGATTTTTAATAAATTACAGATATTTCTGAGTGAAAAAAGTCATACTACTTAACAAACGATTTAAAGATTAATATCAGTATAGCTGCTGTCAAATGGCAATATATTAGTTAGCTGTTTTAACATTTGTTTATTATTCAAAATAACAACACCAGAAGGCCAATTCTCGTAATTTAAAACGTTCAAAATCTAGTCGCAATCTCATCTCAGCGACAAACAAATGTCAAAAACTTGTCAAAATGTAGGGAAACTAAAAGTATTTTTTGACAGATTGAGACAGATCAGACTGTGAATGGTCTTAAAATTACGAGAATTGCCCCTCTGATTATAATTGAGATTTGACTCCAGATTACATCGAAACCAGGGGTCAGTCTGTGAATATAAATCCATTCGTATAAGTTAATAAGTTAGGTAAACTGATTTATTACAAGTATTTTTAGGCTTGGCCACCATCTGCCTAGCCTTAGTAACCTTTTCCAGGTGACATTAGTTATTACGGATCAGGTTGCAAGCTTACCAAATGAGGCTAAATAATCAGAGTTCTTAAGTCATCCACTATGTTTGCACACCTACTGTGCTCTGCGCATCTGTTTTGTATTTGGATAATAAATACGGCTTGTATTTAAACGATTCCCAAACAATTCAAATCGAAACCGGGTTTCGATTTGAATTGTTTGGGAATCGTTTAAATACAAGTGATCATCTTTTTCGCTCAATGATCTTCTTTTAACTTTCCAGTATTTTTTCAAACTATCTGTACGTTGTACATTGTGTGCTGTGCCAATCTGAGAGTAGATATATTAGGGTTTCCGAAACCCTAATATATCTACTCTCTGATTGGCTTTATGAGATATAACATAGTAACTACGACCAAGTACAACGTACAGATAGTTTGAAAAAATACTGGAAAGTTAAAAGAAGATCATTGAGCGAAAAAGATGATCATTGTTAGAAGATCTTAAAGCTATTATAGGATCTATTAAATATTCCTCAATAAATGTTACCACGACAAAGGGATCTCCTTTGTCGCCCCAATAATAAAAGTCAGCGTGTTAAAGGGAACTCCTTTGTCGTGGTGACCATTTTTATTGGGGAATATTTAATAGATCCTATAACTTTAACATGTTCTATATACCTACGAACATGGTAGATGCGATGGAACATATTTTAAACCCAGATTCACCCACATGCGAAAAATCGTACCCACCTATAATCATAAATTACATATTTGCAATCTGCTATAATATTATTCACTTCATGATCGCTTGATGATGCAATTTTAAACCAAATTACCTCATTGTCAGCTGTACATTCAATGTCACTGCTATTTACATATTTCAGCGAAACATAATAGGCTTTTAAAAAGGCGAAACCAGTTCATATAAATGTTATCTTTCGCAAGTTTTTATATTAGCACAAGAATGTAATAAAGTTCCTTTTCTAGTTATTTCAATTGGCAAGATATCTTTCGATCTCTTGTGAACGCCAGCATATTATGTTAAAATTCTAGTGTTTGTAAATAGAATTTAGAATAAAATTACGCATAGATTTATCGTTTATAAGGAGTTTATCGCGATATTAGGTGCAAACGTACAAACCAATAAATCCTCGTGTGTTGAATCTGAGAATGATGATATATCTTATCTTATATCTGCTAAGCGTTGAATACATCAGCATCTATTAGGGTGCAGCAATATATTCTGTGAGTTAAGATGTATGTGATAAGTTAGATGAATAAATATTACTTATTTTAGAATATTTTGTTAAAAACATCAAAAGTTAGCAGGCCTACCCTGCCCCCCCCCCCCTACCTATCCCTACCTTCCCTCTAGGTAGGGGGTAGGGTAGGTATCTAGCATAATCAGAATATAATGATCCTGTTGGGACACAGGCCTCCTCTCTGTGAGAGAGAGTGGGCTGTAATCCACCACGCGGGCCCAGTGCGGGGGGTATCTATAACTGGTCAAATTTTCAAAAACATGGAATCTGAAAGAAGAAAGTGGACAACGTTATTATAACCTGCACTATGAACACGGGCGAACGGCGACCAACACTTTGGAGGGTAAAACCTGGATCGAGCGTGGGGATTGGCATATGTGTGGGGATAGGCCTCCTATGCTCAGCTGTGGATGAAGTCTGGCTGTGGATGATGATGATGATGATCTGCAGTTGACGTTGGGATTCTATAATTATTCTAAAAGAACATAAAGAAAGAAATATGCGTGTATTGGAATTACACAAAATGAATACACCTTAAAACTATTAAAACAGAAAACAAAGATTATAATGCCAAAAGGGCCTCAGCTCAGCATAATGTCAGATGACAACACAAGTGTACCACCTGACGCTGATTTTCAGCTACAACCCACACACACTTCCCCACACACACCCACACACCACACACACTCACACACCACACACACCCACACACCACACACACTCACACACCACACACACCCACACAAACTACACCCCACACACACTTCCCACATACACTTCTCACATACGAATAAATACATAACTATATGGTAAAGTGTAGTACAGTAGCTATAATTTTATTTTTTGTCTAGGTGGGTACTTTCGTTGTGTAAAAAATAAGATACCTTGACCTTTGGGTATAGTTATGGCAAAACTTGTTTAAATTCTAACAAGCTAATCGAAAAACAAACCGTCTAAAGTCGCACCTATTACTAAAACATTAGTGCTTATGATCTTAAAACGCGCAATACAGAAAATTATCAGACTAAAAGCGGGTATCATAGCTATTCACCTAATAAATGTTTACTTCACCTCACCAAAAGCTATTTATTGCATTACAAAATGAATCTTGCAAGCCAAGACTTGCTCCCGAAATGAAATTTCGCATAACTACTTAAATAATAAATTATATTATTAATCGTGTACTGCTGTGGAAACTAAATTATTTGCAAAGTGAATTAGATGATACTGGTGTACCTGTGTATGTAATGTAATTGGTCTAATTGGATGAGATATTTTCTCAACAGATATGTAACGGCTGGAAAAACTTATGTTGAGCGCACTTTCAGGTTAAGTGGTGTCAAACGTAACGGACATCGTCATCATGCAAGTGTTTTCCGTCTTGCTTTTCTCCCATTGAAAAGTGTAAGTGCAGCTACTTAGTTGAGATTTTTACTTCACATAACTCAAACTTAAAAGAAGAAAGTTTGTTTGAGGGGCTTGTGGCTAAGTGATAACGGCCACACGGGTCGATCGATCAGGTTAAGCTGCGCTTGCTGCAGTTGGTCCAAGGATGGGTAACCGTGCCTCGGAAAGCACACTAAGCCATTGGTTGCGGCTGTCAGATGCCTGAAAGTCTGACAACCAGTCTTACCAAGGGTTTCGTTTTACCCAGTAACTAGGTTGTGGGGGTCAGACAGGCAGTCACTTCATGTAAAATACTGATATCTAGCTGCATCCGGTAAGACTGGAAGCTGACCCCAACATAGTTGGGAAGTTTGAGTTAGTTGTAGTAGTTTGAGTTATCATCATCTGCCTAGCCTATGCTAGGCAGATGATGATAACTCAAACTCAAAAAGTTTATTTCAATTAAACGATTTACGGGCACTTTTGAACTATCAGAAAGTTGAAGCTAGTTTCCCGTTCCAAATAGTAGGTTCTTTTTAGTGACCTCAGAATGTTAGTTGTCTTTTTGTGGAAATTGAACAAAATATGAATCCAAATAAATAAACTCCTCATCATATAAACACGATTAGGTAATTATAATTCTGCGACCTAGTTCATAATCAGAAAATGAAGACTATCTGTTTCCGTTTTCGACATCAACTAACAACACGAATATTATTTTCTCAAGTCAACATGGAACAACATCCTTATAAGATGTTTCTCCTTCATCTGTAACACAAATTTCTCTTTTTTTTTTTTTTTAAACGTGGCCCTACACTAGGAATTTCTCCTGTATCGTGGATGCGTTTACAAACATTTAAACTAACATACACAAACAGCCAGACCCAGAACAACTACTTGTAGGTAATACAAATATTTGTTCCGTGCGGGAATCGAACCCGCGACACGCAGCGCAGCAGTCAATCGCTTAACCACTGCACCAACCGTGCCGTCAAAATTAACTGGTAAACAGAGCTACAACTATCTAGAATGGAATCTATTTACCAAATAAGGCGCCTAGTGTTTAATATACAACAATGCAGGTCAGCGAGCGCTTCCAAATACGTTACATCTGGGGTGCTCGTCCTGACTGCGTGGAACCTGTTCACACTAGCGAGAAATTTACTGCACATTCTTGTCCGGCAGGTACGAGGCTATCTTAACGTTTGTTGGACTTGTAGTAACAAGTATAACATATGATTAGCACATAGCATATTTTAGCATTTGGATAAATAGGGGGAATACCCAACGTGGGTCTAATGGAACTGTGGGTTGACTTCCAACATCTTCACATTTAGATAGAACTTGTTTCTAATCAAATTAGTTAAATTAATAATATTAAAAAAAAAATTGAAACACACATGTCATCATCTGCCTAGCCTTTTCCCAACTATGTTTGGGTCAGCTTCCAGTCTAACCGGATGCACCTGAGTACCAGTATTTTCCATGGAGCAACTGCCTATCTGACCTCCACAATCCAGTTACTAGGTAATACAATACCCCTTGGTAAGACTGGCTGTCAGACTTTCAGGCTTCTGACGACCCGTAAGGACTATCAAAGATCCACGAATGACAGTCGGGACTACCGTCTTAACGTGCTTTCCGAGGTTTGGGTGACCATATTTACATGGGTATGTAAAGATGGTCACCCATCCAAAGACCACCCGCGGCAAGCGTAGTTTAATCTGATTGACCCGTGCGGCTGTGTTATTACTTAGCCACAAGCCCCTCCTTTTTTAAACACACATATACTAAAGTAAAATATTGTGGGAAATATGATTCAAACTGATGGTGGCAGTACCCTAAATAATTTTGTTGATACGAGTATTACATTGGTACCTATACCCTATTATCAATTATCATATTACACTTCTCCCGCTGACAAGTTATGCAATAAAACCTCCACGATGCATCAACTCCACTCAGTCACATGTCAGTCCAACGCGTTGATTCAATAGATCACAATTGAATAATAACCAATTTTCTACAGTTAACACTCCTTGAGCAATAACAAGCAATTGATGACGACTCTGTTGTTCTCAATCCAACTCGGTAGGCTTTATGTTTTATTATCTGGATCATTGTGCATCTAAATAAGTAATAAAAATAAAATAATTTTAATTCAGATATCAAGGATCCATAGGTAAGTACATCATGCGTAACAATATTACACAAACCGAAATAAAAATAAAAATTAAAATGTATATTAAAATCTTTATTCTATAATCTGAGATTAAAATGATAATGAAAAATTAAAACGAAAATTAGAATCAAAATTAAACTGTAAATACAAAATTTCAACTGTAAATAAAAAATCTAAGATACCAGCAGAAAACGATGAAGGTTTGTATCTATACAGGGTGGCAGGGGATATCGATGCGCAAACAGTAAACATGAACATGATTCTAGACTCTCTAGTGCGTAGAAATTATTCGTCAATAATAAAAATAAAAAAATCTGCTGTTTTGTAGAAAAGTACAATACCTACGCGGTCAAAATTTACTGAAGAGCATGTTTTTTTTTAAACAATTAGCGCGTATATTTCGTGTATATGAATCCATATGGTAACAGGTTGTGCGACAATGTCCCTGCCATCATGTATAATACCGTTATAATCGTCTATCTTTGAATCGGGTACGTATTGCAATATCTAAAATTAAAAGAACAAACAATAACCTACGTTCAAAATCCCTAAAAGCTAAATACCTAATGTTTTTAAATACCTAAGCAACTAACACCTACCCACGAATTACCGACGTTTAAAATACTGATTGGACTAAATATCTATCATTCAAAAATATGTTTCTGGCACTCGCCGGCCGCTGCCGTGGCACCGCTCGCTTCGCTCGCTCGGCTCGTGCGTTGTGTGGTCACTGTTCTAACCTAACCTAGCTGTTTCGATTTAAAAAAGATATATGCGTGTTACGCATGCGGGTAGGAACATAACGGTGAGGTAAACCAATTTAAGGAGTTTTGTACATAGGAATTTCAAGTTTTGGCTTTACGAACTTCAGTAACATATTCCATTTGACATTTTAAGCTTTCGGTATTTTGAATATAAGTGAAACAATCATTAGGTATTTAGATTTTGGGGATTTTGAACGTAGGTTATTTTACGTTAGTTCTTTTAATTTTAGATATTGCAATACGTACCCTTTGAATCACTAGCTTTGCCCTGCTCAGCTATGTTTTGTCGGCTTTATGACTAACCTAATATGATAGGTTATCAGAATTATGTTCTCACTGTTGCCTTTTATATTATTCGAGTTAACTTCTAGCACATGGGAGCCCTTCAATGTGACAATATGATTCGTTTCACAATAACCCTTTTGGTTCTACGTCATGCTAATTTATAATGATCACCCCGAGCAACATTATACAATGTATCACTTATTCACTTATTGGTCATTTCAAATTACGATCAAAGACCGATCTGTCACGAAGAATATTTCTGCTTCAATCGTGAATGACCGTAGACGGTGTGTTGGGCTTAAGAAATTTGAAATTCGAACTGCGGAATCTATCGATTTGGATTGATGCAGATATGGAATTTGATTGCAACGCGGTGAATGATTCGTTCGTAATCGATTTTATTAACCCATTTTGGTACTATAACTACCATGGTTTGCTGTTAAGTTCAGCAGGATGCAACCATTATGATGGAAGCGGCATTACGTGGAACATATTCCGTGAGAAAATCATTGTCTGGTATCCCTTCATGTACCAAACAACGAATACGGAACGGATTGGATATAGACCATTGGACCATTGTGTACTTTGTGTGCACCACATTTAACGCTAAATTAAGATGAAGGTAAAAATGGATATCTAACGTGTTACTAATTCATTAAACAGCCCTTCACGCTGCCACCCTTGAAACTAATAGTTGTACCTAAATGTGTCCCTGTCTACGCATGAATCATATTCGTACTAAACTATAAATAATATGACCAAGTAAAAGAAGCTACGTCCTCAAGCCAATTTCAGCAGGTGGTGATGACAAGTTTGGACCGGAGTCGATGGAAGCAGATTATCCGTTTAAAGGGGTCCAGTAACCATGATCCTCGGTAATGAGGGACCGATAGGAAAAAAAAAATGACCCAAAGTATACAACAACGAAAAGGTTTAGCCTTCAACCAGCACTTTTTTCGACACTCAGGACTTATTTCAAGTAAGTGACCTATTTTATTGCAGTTATGAGAGAATTGGCTCGCACTCCTCTCCATATGAGATCTTTTGACAGCTATTATATTATCGGTGTTCCAATCTTAACTTGTAGCGGCCGCAGTCGATTATTTAATAGATCCTTCACATTCACATGTCCACATATAGCGATTTTGATTGATTTAGAGGTTGTCAGTTTCTATCTCATTTGTGTCGTTAAATACTGCAGTACCTTCTAAGTGAACGTTTGGAAATCTTTAAATTCAAATCGCCATACTGATAGGTATTTAATGAATTTCCATTTCCCTTCTTTATTGATCATCTTTCTTAACGTTACAACAAAATATATAGTAAAGTATCTGTATATATAGTATCCTTTCTTAAAATTGTCCCAAGATTCCTGGCCATTGGCCATTGCCATTGCTACAAAAACATGCAAGTTAACATACGGTCATAACAGCAACACAGCATAATTTAAAACAGCAAAGTAATCAATTACAACTTGCTTGAACTTAAGATGCTTTGTAAGCATTATGAGTTAACGGTGGGACCGTGTTACCCGCTTATTACGATGCAATACTTCAGGCAGTGCCCGGCCCTCTAGGCGTTGTGGTTACTACACGAGATTTTGTTGTACACATAATAATTTACAAAGCAATTAATAATAAATTCGACGCATCTGAGAATGGTGGGATTTAATTCACGTATTCATAAAGTAAGCATTTAATGTTCTGTGTATTCGAGTTAATTAAAAGCTTTCAAAATTTTTAATGCAATCATGACTTGTTTGTTGACTTTTGAACGGTTTTTGCTATACACATTAACTGTATATATTCTCAAGTATTTTTAATACAATCCTACGAATAATAAAAGTCTTTCAATCCGATTTTATTGACGAAAAATTACAATGATTTTGGGGATTGGTTAATATCATAAATAAGTCCTTTTTATCATTCAAAGCAGGAGACAAACGCACATAACAATATTTTAAAAATTGACGAAATTAACCATTCTGTAATGATTCATGAAAAATAACAATGATTTTGAGTGTAGGTAAGGAATTATTAATGAAATAACCACCGTTTTGCGGATGCCTATGACTGCAGGAAAAAAATGTAAAACCAGTCTTATTTTAACCAGTTAAGTAATTGCACATGCCATTCACACGCACACTATAATTTCCATCTCAAATGAGTTCCTACATAATCATGTAGTTAACTAATCGTTTGTTGACATTACAAAAACGACTCCAACCGAGATTGATTCATTGAAAGCCGCTCCAAGAGACCAATTACAGTAATTAAACTGTACACTCTTATTTATAAGTTCATTGCGAAATGGTTGAAAAAGTTAAGGTCCTTGGCCTGAGTTAAAGATGGAGTACTTTTAAAATATTGTTTTGCAACACTATTGCTATTTTGATTTTGAACATAATCAGACAAGCTTTCTATCAGATATGTTGGTAATTATGGTAAACTAGCTGCGCCCCGCGGTTTCACCCGCATAAGTTTCAATTCCGTGGGAATATCGGGATAAAAGGTATCCTATATGTTAATCTTGGTTATAAACCATCTGTGTGAAAAATTTAATCCAAATCCGGTTAGTAGTTTTTGCGTGAAAGAGTAACAAACATCCATCCATCCATCCATATAAACTTTCACGTTTGTAATATTAGTAGGAATAATAAACATAAAATGGGAGAGTTCTGTTGAAAAAACGTTTTTCTTTCACTTTTCCTTGAAGCTGTAGTCATCATAATTATCAGCCTACAGTCCACTGCTGGATACTATGCTTTCCCAATCACTTACAATTTTACTCGATCCTTGATGGCTCATCTCATCCAACTACCAGGTACCTGCCTCTTTACAAAAATCTTCGCTCCACCAAGCTATTGCTGTAACATAGAAACAATCACAAACATTCTATATCATTGAATCTCAACGGAATGCACAGCTGCTTCCGCTTCGTCACCTCTCGCCTTATCATAAGCTCTGCTAGCGCCAGAAGCAGGCTGACAGTTCTCACGCTTTCAATAATTATTGAATCATATTCAGTCTATTTCGCTATCACTTTTTTTTATTGTCAGTTGTTTTTGTTAAATCTATATATTTGACAGGTCTAAAGATGTATGTTTATATTTATTTTTGCACGAAGAGCTGCTGATGCATGTTGTTTCCCTTGATTTAATCTCGTACCACTTCCTACGACAAAGATATTGAAATCCAACTTGATCTGATCTTAATGTTTACGGAAATTAATATTAATCGTACTGCAAAAGTCGTCTTAAATATTAATCTTCCTGCTTATATCTGCGAATTCTACGTATATAAAAATACCTATATGATTAAAAATTTTAATGTCAACGTGTTTTATGATAATCTTACTACCTAATCGATTTGTATTCACAGACTTGAATCATTTAACATAAAATGAAATCAAGCCACTATTCCCTGGAGGGGTAGTCAGAAGTGGTACACCCACATTTCATCAGTAGTGTTTAAATTCCATGCAATAGAGGCAAGGCGATTGACATTATCAACACTCCGAGCTGCTACTAAGTAATCCTGATGTAATATAATTTTATAGTTATTAAGTCGTACGAAAGCAATATAGTTCTATATTCGTATAATATAATTTGTCTTTATCGATACATTATTATAAAATTAAAGTCGCTTTTCGTGTTTATCTGTGTGACCATGTTGTTCTTCTAAACTACGCAGCTAATTTATTTATTTTATTTATTTTTTCAAAAAACGTTGCCCCACACTAGGAATTTCTCCTGTATCGTGGGTGCGTTTACAAACATTTAAACTCACATACACAAACAGCCAGACCCAGAACAATTACTTGTAGGTCATACAAATATTTGTTCCGTGCGGGAATCGAACCCGTGACGCGTAGCGCAGCAGTCAATCGCTTAATCACTGCGCCAACCGTGCCGTCAAAAAATTTTGATGCGGGTTTCATCATCAATTAGAGAATTTATTCCGGAAGGTTTATGAGTATAATCTACATTAATGTTAAACTCACATACAAGGTGGAGACAATAAATTAAACTGCGTATATGTAGTAAACGTAAAAAAAAGGTAGGATGCCCTCAGGCTAGGTGGAGCGACGATCTGCGCAGGGTGGCTGGTAGCAGCTGGATGAAAGTTGCCGAAAATCGAGTTGAATGGCGTGCGATAGGAGAGGCCTATGTCCAGCAGTGGACTGCTAT
The DNA here is from genome assembly GCA_911387795.2 of Apamea monoglypha. Taxonomy (NCBI): domain Eukaryota; kingdom Metazoa; phylum Arthropoda; class Insecta; order Lepidoptera; family Noctuidae; genus Apamea; species Apamea monoglypha. The sequence continues at coordinate 13,821,630 of OU426918.1, forward strand.
CGGGTGATGATGATGATATGTATTGACATTCCCAGTCTGCATACAAAAAATCAATCAAGTATATTCAATAGTTTAGTCACTACAGCTAGTCAAAGTTTGGCAAAACCCTTAGTCGGCCCATCACTACTAATTAGTTTGTTAGAAAAAAACACTTTTTTAAATTTCGATGCTGCGATTTATTTGCTAGTTCCAAAATACTCTTATGTAGGTATGCTAGGTTATTCATTGATTACCGCATTGTTGTCTTTGTATAATTAAGAATTTTCTATGTTTTGTCAAATCGTACGAACCGTGCGAAGCCCCCCTGCTTCGCTTACTTGATAACTCATCATCTGCCTGCCTAGTCTTTTCCCAACTATGTTGGGGTCGGCTTCCAGTCTAACCGGATGCAGCTGAATACCAGTATTTTACATGGAGCGACTGCCTATCTGACCTCCACAACCCAGTTACTGGGTAATACAATACCCCTTGGTAAGACTGGTTGTCAGACTTTCGGGCTACTGACGACCCGTAACGACTGTCGAAGATCCACGAATGACAGCCGGGACCAACGGCTTAAAGTGCTTTCCGAGGCACGGAGTTACTTGATAACTACCGCTCCAATATTACCTATATCGCAAGATTCACAACACATTAGCTTTAACAAAGTATTGGCTCATCTCTGTATTGTGATCAGGCTTCGTGCCATCACTCTTACTTCACTGCTTGTAGTGCTTGCAATAGTGTGACTCTTAAGAAACATGTAAATGTACCCTCAAGCGGTGACTTACGTGCGGGGAAACTATTTATTTGTTAAGTGTCTGTAATGTAATTATAGGGGCGCGTTTCTTTCTCGTGTTGATCACTTTATTTTGTTTCTTGTTTCCCACGGCGATGTAATGATGATATTTTTTTTTATTTCACAACATTCATGCTCATTGATTCAAGTAAAACTGTACGCGTCGTAACGTTTAGTACCCGTTGGATGCGAGAAGCACAGAACCGGTCGAAGTAGCGGTGCTTGGGGGACGCCTATGTCCAGCAATGGACATCTTTCGGCTGAAATGATGATGATGATGATGAACGTTTAGTACTTGGCTTTAAATGTTTGTCTAGTAAGTAACTATCATCAAAAGCTCTGGTGTCCAAAAAACAATGCAGTTTTACATTAGTATTATACCCGATGTCTAATATAATTCTACCTTCACCAGGGTCAACTGATCCTCGACTTCAATCTAGTTATGTAGATTAAGTCGAGGATCGTGGAGATCATTCGAAAGGTTTGAATCTTTTCGAATATTTTACAGTTTTTCATGCAATGCTAAAGCTAAACATAATCAAAATAAGCCCATGTCAAAAGGTAACGTAACCTAGCAAGATAGTCACACCCACATTTTAGGTATAGAACATTACTCTACCGCCCATGTCCAAGCCAAGTGTCTTTTAGTTTATCAAGATAATTGATTTCGATAAAGTCAATTATCGTTGTAAATGCTTGCCAATATATCCAAGCTGTCTGTATAGGTCATGACAGACATGCCAGATGGAAAGGAGCGCCCCGTGAATATCTTTACTCTCGATTTGGCTTTCATTGTTTCAATACACCCTCTGGATTTCTCGTGGGTATCAATCTGCCTAGCCTTTTCTCAACTATGTTAGGGTCAGCTTCTAGTCTAACAAGACGCAGCTGAACCCAGCCTCTGACCACAACCCAGTTATTGCGTAATTCGATACCCCTTGGTAAGACTGGTTGTCAGACTTTTGAGCTTCTGACTACCCGTAACGACTGTCAAAAATCTATGAATGACAGCCAGGACCAATGGTTAGAATATAGAATAGGTCAATAATACAAATCACAGATGTGTTGACATTGGGAATCAAAGTAGGTAGGGCTACCGCTTACTTTTATTAGAACACGATCATCTTATATTGTTGGTACCATAAAATCACGACTATTGATAACTAGAAAGTACGGACATAATCAGCCTATAATGTTCCCACAGCTGGGAAACAGGCCTCCTCTCAGTGAAATGCCCAATGCGCGTTCGTAGATGTCACATATCTTCGATTTTTTAGTATTAGGACATGCCGGTTTCCTCATGATGTTTCCTTCACCGTTTTGAGAACGGTGGTGATGAAATAATTTACACAAAGTAAAACGCTTGTTTGGTTTCGACCTACAACTCGTAAGTCGCGACAGTAACCACTAGGCCATCCCTGCCCTCTCGCACGAAAATTACTGCTAAAATAATAATATTATTATAAAATCGAGGATTTCATTTATGATGAAAATGGAACGTCGACGCATGTATCATAAGGCTGCAATTCATTAGTTAGAGAATAATTTATTCATTCATAAATTAAATAACAGCTATAAACTGCACAATCATAATAGATGGACCATTAAAAGTTAAGTTAAATCGCAAAAAGATCGTAAAAGTTCGCGCTGAGTTATAAATAAACCTGCCGTGTAACCGGACCGGTTAGGCGCAAGCGCATCACATCGAGTACTGTTCATGGCTCGGTGGCCAACATTTACCGTAAAGGGGGACAGCGGGCCGGGTTTATTTATGTACGGACACTTTCAAGTATACAGAGTTGAGTGGTGAAGTGGGTTTATGAATATTTGTGATAATTTTATGATGTTTTACATTAGCGTGTGCAATGTGGTGTTAAAACCAATAATTTGAAAACCACATAAATACGAGCAATTTGTCAGTCTATAAATGGTAAATAATTTAAATAATAATTAATTATTAGTATCTATTTATTTTCCCAACTTAAATGGGACTGGGCAGGACATGTCTTCCGCATGCCACAAACTGTGAGCACAGAACTGGTGCCCTGAGACAGTGAAGCGGGGTCGCGTCAGACCACGTAGGAGATGGCGGGACTCCTTCCAGGTTTATTTATTTATTTAACCTATCCAGCTTGATAGTTTAAATAAATAAATAAACCTGGAACGAGGACGCGCTGGTTCGCGAAAGATGAAAGGAGTGGAGGAAGGTCTTTGCCCATTAGTGGGACAGCATAGGCTAGTAAAAAATATATTATATTTTTTTAATCAAGCTTATTTACTTAGTCTACTCTAATCCATATTAGGTCACCACACGGTGACTGCAAACGGTGGTTCCAAAGAATGAACCATAGTTGTAATTGGATTCAATTGGATGGCATTATTTATCAACCCATAATATCAATAATTATGATAAAAGCAAAATGTTTTAATATTAGTGTAGTGTCCTTTAAAAAATTTCAACTTTCGGACAAAAAAATATTCAACCTGGTGGTGGCTGAAATATATTTCTTTTACTTCCCATTTCTTCATGAATATCCAACTTTGAATACCCGCCAAATACTCGCCAAATACAATCTCTCCATAAACCATTGCGAACTCGATTTGAAACCATGTCCATTGTTCTTTCAAAAGCTGGTGACCCTCGACCTAGAGCATTATTGCCCATCAGTACGCCTTGTATGACGTAGCGTTATGCAAGAGTCGCCACAAGCAAACCTTGGGCTATTTTCTATTGTACCTTTAAACTTGTCGCGTGATGATCAGAAGATTAAACTGAGATTAACGCTAACGTTAGTTAGTAGAGGATGTAATTTATTGGCGTCGTATAGTCATTTAATTGCTTTGTGTTGATGAGAATTGTTTATTTAAATAACAGTATTGTTTCTACTGTGTCGGAGATATTTTAATGAGAATTCATTTGCATTCTTGATGGATTTATAGAATGCACTTCCAGTGGATTGAGAATCTATAATTTAAATACGATGGTACGAGTAGATCTGTGTTACAATTTGTGGCACTCTAATATGGCGTCCGACTCAGCAACAGTTTTTAAATGTCTGGCTGGCATCATATTGCAATGTTCCGACCCCCAAGATACAAGCCCTGCTTAGTTTGGAGGCGTACGGTTAAGCCAAAAATTGTGATGTATGTACAAACTTAACTGTTTATATAAAACTGCTGTCTGTCATCACCTTTTCTTTAAGCCAGTAAAACTTTTCGTATTTTTAATAAGGATTGGGAACGAGTCTGACGCTGAAAACATAGATTTTATCATGTTTGTCCTTTTGTCTGGATATGTTACGGATTGGCACAAAAACAACTGAACGGATTTGGATGAAAGTCACACAATTACCTTATTACCAGGTTTAACACATAGAATACTTTTAGCCTCGGTAGTACGTTCTTGTGGGATATTTTCCGACACCCAAGCAGGTGAAGCCGCGGGCAAAAGCTAATTAAAAATATAATTTACTTTACACCAAAGTATTATTAAATTTTCAATACATCAAATTAACGCTGTATCTACTCACTCGTAAGATTTATTCAAGTGTTTATTATACGTCTGAAGTTACAAATGCACCTAACCTATTTAAAAGTGTGTAATTCTCGCAAAACGAAACCTATCAATCTTTGCTATACTATCGATTAAATACAGATAGAACTAGCATTCACCAAAATACGCAATGTTATCTCCGTTCACCACATAAAGGACATTCAAAGAACAACATATACATGATGAAATTGAATAGTTGCGCCAAATTAAAATATGTATCTAATTCAATGTGTTCTAAAGACAATTTAGAGCATGTCATGTAAGGAAAGGGATGCACATATGTACGTGAGCGTAGCCAAGCGATTTGGCAACTCACGCGCCCTTTTTTTCATCGGAACTGTCAAAATTAGGTAAATACCTTGGTCCAACGCGTTGCCAACTTGCTTCATGTTGTGAACTCAACGATGAATGGATTTCATATCGGGCGCGCGCTAAAATTGATACTTTTTTTTCTTATTTGTTTTGATATTTTTTTCCTGGAACGACGATAATTCATGTGTACTTGAAAGCAATAACTTAGTTTGCATTATCTAATACGATAATTACACGATTCGACGACAACAATTTAGATTTGGGAAATGACAATTTGTAATGATAATCTAACAGTTACTGCAGCTTCTATTTCAATTTCCAATTTCTACTATTTTCTATCTTAACCTAAAACAGATACCTACCTATGCACAGTCAAGTCTATGAAACCTCCTACAGTTTTCACATTCGATCCTTTATTAACACGTTGACTGCCAGACAACAGACACAATAGAAAAACTATTGTTGGCGGTCACCGGTGACCACGGTGACAGTCAATGCCTTAAGTCAGGATACCTTTTGGAGTTACGACACTGGGCACACTATTGCATAGAAAACTTGGCAAAAAAAATCAAATTAGCATGCACCTCTTACCAATGTCGAGTTGACATCAAATTAATAATACCGTTTTGCTTTGCGAATTTATAATCATCGGAATCTGTCAGTGTCACATTTTAAATTCGGCCTAACATGTAAAGAAGATGGCTGAATGTCAGAGGGGCAATTCTCGTTATTTTAACAACTTCTGGTGTTGACATTATGACGCAATAATTAATGCTAAGTCGGTAATGCAGGTTGTATCTTACAATGAACACACAACTAGCCCTTAAGATGACGAACCTGTTTTGAATGTGACTGTACCTAAATAACAGACAATGCAAAGCCTTAACAACTGAAAATGAAAACATAAAAATTAACCCCCAAGGGGAGAAATGGCGCGTGTGTTGTATGGGATAACAGCGCATGTCTTGTGTATATCAACTTAAAATAACGTAAAAATTGTCTATAGTTTTTTTTTTTAATCCGTAATTACGAGTTCTGTGATTACACAGAACTCGTAATTATGGATTTTTGGGTATAATAGCGGGCAATAAAAGATAGACGCGTACCGTGAGGGCTGGTTCGAGGTGACGCAGGAAAAGAATTTCTGGCAGGACTTGAGGGAGGTCTTTGCCTAGCAGTGGGACAGTATAGATAAGCTAAATAAAAAAAGGTGTATTGGTTGTAAGGTATATTTAAGATTATTTGATAAAATAGGATATTTGGTAAAAAACCACGTGGACAAAATTGCAGCCTTTGTCAGTCGTGTTTATTTATTGATTATCAAGCAGAAAACATAAATAAAAACAGCTAGAAGTGAACAGATTGTTATTGTTAAAAAATATCGTGAAGTATGTATATTTTTAAAAGCCTGTAAACAATATAAGTACTTATTGTATGAATGTCATGTTACTGGGTCAAGGCTGTGCGATGCATAATGATGAGTCAATGAGGATGAAACCTGTTTAAATAATACATATTTATATGGAATTATTACGAATATTATACTGGCTTTAATATGAAAATTACTGTTTTGCTGCTATCATGTTTATTGTATATTAATTTATGGTCCAACTTTATCTATAAAAGGAAGAATGGTGAAATATGTGTTGTTTCGCATCTTGTTTTTGTGTTCGATCGGTACATGTTCGATAATTAATTAATAAAATGTTCTTTATTCCACGCTTTTACTGGCAGCATCTATAGACGAATTGTTATTGCCGGCCTACGCAATGTTTTGTTTCGTTGTCTGTCATTTGTTTCTAAAAGTTATATCTCGATAACACTCTCATCATTCATTTATTTCTATTTCTGCAATTTATTCATGCCGTTAATTAACTACCACATTCCACTTTTATTGTATATTCACTGTAATACTGTTATCCACTACACAGCCGTAACGTATAATGTATTTATTGATTTTCGCCGGTTTTTTATTTTCGGCGCATGCGACCGTTCACTTGTCACAAAAATGCCACAGAGTGCTTCTGACACTCAGGGCATAGACAAGTAATGAGGTTACGTCTGGCGCGGATTAAAAATAAATAATATTTATTTTATTGCTAATATTTTACATAATTATATCTATTTTATTGTTTATTTATTACTGTGATTGCCCGTGACATCACAGCGGGCCCTATCAGAACACCAGCGCTGCGACATTTATTTTTTAAATGTCGTAGCATTATACTGAGATAGGAGCCTTTTGGCCTCGTATAGGACTTTCTGATTCATTTTCCCTTTTATTACTTTTTTTTAATATAATTTGTTTTATTTTTATTTTTAACTGTGTTTAGTTTTTCTTTCTTTCTTTCATCTATACTGTAATTACATCATTGATAAGGTTTGATTACAAAAGACATGCATTTTTTTACCGCAAAATTGATTTAAAAAAATTCTAGGGTGTTCGTTTCGGATCTTCTTAAAAACTGCACCTCATATATCAGCGGTAAAGAATAAGAGAGAAAAGAAGAAAATTCCTGAATTTTTTGACTGTCCCAAGTCCCGTCAGTCATCGATATTTTTATATTTAGAGCTAATCAAGTGGTGTCAAGTGACGAAGATACAACCATCACCTTTATAAGAAACAAAGAAAACGATAGAAAAATGAAAGTTTAACATTTCTCTTTCTCGCGGCTTCAGTACTAACTACTAGTGCTTCGAATGATGGACACTGCCAAAATGCAACGACGAAAGTAACAGTTTCGGTGTCGAAAGTAAGCCAGTAGGTTATAATGTTCCAATGCACTCTTACTTTCGTACTGTGACGTGACGCGAAAGTATTGACGCATATACACGTCATTCGCGTCATCGCGAAGTAGAGGTAGGTCACGATCACTTGCACTCTCAACGAAAGTGAATCGGCGAAAGTCAATCTAACATTTCGGCTGTTCGACATGACCCGTTTGACGTCAGCAGCACGTCACGTCGTGTGACGTTGTTGTAGCGAGTTTGGTAGCAGTGAATGTATTGATATTCTGACGTATGCTGACGAGTCAGTGGTAGCGTGACTGACTGTTTGCAATTTAGGATTGTTCGGTGGTATGAGTAAAATAAGCTTTTTTAGTTTTCTACCGCATTGATGTAATCGTGTCTATTTCAAGTCTATCGTCAGTTTTGCCACTGTTTATAGATGTATTTATTGAACTTTAGGCAACACTAGCTGCGTCCCTCGGTTTCACCTGCATAAGTCTCGATCCCGTGGAAATATCGGGATTAAAATTATCTGATATCCTCATCCAGGTCATGGTCTACCTATGTGGTAAATTTCGTCCAAATCCGTGTAGCTGTTTTAGCGTGAAAGCGTAACAAACAAACACACAAAAAAACAAATATTTTCTATTAGGAAATGCATGCAACATGTCCCTGAAACTGTATCCGATGTAGGTACGTGGAGTAACTAAGTGTCGAGTTGGTCTAGACTGTTATAATAATTATTTTGTTATCTACTCTCACAACATTATTTCCATTCGCCCGTAACAACATTTTATAGTTTTCAAAACTGTAAATGTTTTCATAATCTGTGATCTGTTCTCACGTACGTTGTTATTATCCAATGATATCCACCTGACTTAGTCGCTATGTACTTCTTTAATAATATAGTTTTACCATGGGAAAAGAGGGAAATTCTCTTCAGGGGCAGGCTCCTGAAGAGAATTCACAAATCAAGTAAGATCGGAAATTAGGAATCCTAATTAGAAACACAATATTTTACCGCCAAACTGGTAAAGATAGAAAGAAAATACGTTTATTTAGCACAGAGTAAAAGGCACACAACACAACAAGCAATAAAAGAAAACAAGTAAAAAGTGTAAATTCCATTGTGAGAAATTAGCAGGAAAGTGTGCCTCGCGGCTGCGAAAATCTCAATCTGAATCATTTTGAAGGATATTGCTAATCCATTGCTTCATTGTTCGAAAAATGTGTCTACCCAACAACGTAACCAAAGCAATTACCTAATGTTTTTGACCTGTCAACCTGAAACCTATTGCTACTAACCTATTGCTAGCAAAAATGCCAGACGACTAGTGCCTGACGATATTAGGTGCTTATTCAAGCAGGAAGTCAAACTTAAACTTAGAAATTATGCTAAATTTATCAGGTGGGTAGTTAGGTGGGTAATAATTTAATATATTTTATTTAGGTCATAGGTATTACCCTGACCTACGATCAGACAGGGGCTATCGACAAGGAAAAGGAGAACCGGATTTTTTACTTCACAAATAGAACAAATAATGATAAAATGACCTACACTATCCGAAGAATTTACTTAATTAACACTTTATATGGTGATAATTGAACAAGAACAGATTCCTGACATGCAAGGGACATTCTAGATAATAATACCAATCAGTGACCATAATTATGACATGGACACATTGGACGCGTCACTCGCTAACCACCTCGGTTCTCGTCGTGTTTCACACACAACTCTAGCGTTAAGATATGGGATAGCCACTGATTATCTTGAAAATGTAGGCCAATTAAGCATTTGACCGCATGACTTTAATGAGACGTAATAATATAAAATAAGCTGAATAGCACTGCTAGTAATTCTTAGAAGTCTGCTAATAAATTGTGAATTCCGAAACTTAGGTTTGAGGCTGGAGCATGGTTTGATGGCAGGCGTGGTACTACCAGCGCGGGGCAGTTACTCAGTAACTAGACGCCTGTCGACTTACTGAGTAACTGCCCCGACTGTAAAAATCTCTCAGCGACAACTTAGGCGAAGTGAGCTTTAAATAAGTTCGCCATCATCATATGCCCAGCCTTTTCCCAACTATGTTGGGGTCGGCTTCCAGTCTAACCGAATGCAGCTGAATACCAGTATTTTACATGGACAGACTGCCTATCTGACCTCCACAACCCAGGTACTGGGTAATACGATACCCCCGAGCTTTAAGTAAGTTGCCAACGGTATTAAGTTTTCTTTTGTTTTTTACAGAACAGGTCGGTTGAACTTACACACGTTCATCACGTTCTTCTATAGATATTACATAGATATATCGCCGCATGAGAAGCAGGTGGATAAGAATAGCGATCGCTTCCGAAGCAAGTCGCAATTTTTTTTATATTTTTATGCATGTCACTTCAGATATTGTTTTTTTTTTTTTAATTTCAATCGCGGTTCGTTCGTAAATTCAATGTTTCCGATCTGCAAATTACTTCGTTGACTCATCTTTTTTCAAAAGCGTTAAGTACCTTTTACGTGTTAAAAATTAAGTTCACTTAGCAACCTTGACTTACATTGTACAAACTTAATCCCTTTTAATTTAACCATATCGATCGATTTGCTTGACTACTATTCGCTCCGCCTATTAACTTTACAACCAGACCCTTACGAAATGTTACGATTGGACCATTTAAGATATAATAACCAATAGCGAGACACCAATTAAAAGACTTTACCTCACATTTCGTGGGTAATCATTGTTGCCGCAGCTAATTCAGTGGGTTAAGAAACAAGAAATGCTTATAAAGCCATGCAATTACAGGTCATTTCTAATTGCAAAGTAAAATGTTATAATGGTCTGGCAATCTATTGCTGAGTTCTTGTAATTCTTTACTTAATAGCTGTGTACTGATTTTGCATTGGACTTAACATCATGCCTTGCTTCCCGGAAGGGTTGGGCAGACGTTTCCCATCCGGAAAAAAAAAACGTGTTATGCATTATGGGTAGGTTAAATTTCTTATTTAAATTAAAAACAAAAAGCAGGGTATCCAACACTTGTATACATATTGACGTTGATGAAATTGTATGTCATGAACAAAGACTACTATAGTATACTGGTCATGAATATTTACTTTGTAAAGTAGGTATTATTGTTACTTTAATTATTGTGAATGTGAGGACTATGTGGGTCGTTCTAGAAATATCTCAATCGGCAGATATTGTTTGTTTTATAAACCTCATTCATAGCGGGTTAAAAGAGTTTTGATCGTTGAGTTTGTTTCGCCATTTCATCTCAGAGTCCAATAGGAAAGCCCCCCACACGACCCGGAAATGTCGACTCCGTCTATAGCTTATTATTATTATTTTGTTTTCATAATATGACATGTAGAAGTGATTATGATATCCTATTTGCAAAACAAAACTTTTTCATTTCATTTTTTAACGTTTTTTGTTAGTCCGATTGCAAAGCATCCAACCAAAAATTAAACAAATGCCAACGGGCGTTCTACGGAGGGCTGCATGCATTTGCATAATTATACTTGTAATATCATTAATCAGCATTTACGTATCTTTAAACCAACAACTGACTGGGGTTTAACTTATAGGTCAGGCCCTAAGTATTTGATGTTTTCCAGATCTAAATGCATAAATATTATCAGCCAGCCTCTGTGTTGGAAAGACGTAATCCGAAAGCGTAGGTGGGTACTAGATCATTCCTTTCTATGGCAAGCAGTGTTCCTGGTTGTTGTCATATTATCTAATCTTCATCATAACACATTTACTTATTCCGCATTACTATGTATTTAGAGTAGGTTGTCTCGTACACCCTGGTTTCTGAAAACATTATCAAATCTGCGATCGGTAAGTCTGCTGTCATTTATTATCTTGGTGGTATTTCGGATAGGTTTTCTAAAATAACAAGAACTCATAATTAAATTGACATGTTTGAAGCTGTCAAAGCGTCACAGTGAGAGAGCTTTCAGAGATTCAGTTCACAATACAGCGTGAATCAGTAATGGGTGTCATATTTGAGAGTGTGGTACGATTCATCAAACTAACTACTTTCTCCATGGGACCAACGACGTAATCACGAAAAAAAATCAGCCGTCCCATACATTTGGGTCGAGTAGGTACTGAAGTTTTGTATGGGACAGTTCTTCAATTCATGATCTGTACCACACCCTTAAATATAACCATGCATTACTGGTACACGCTGTATATTTGATAGTTTAGCTCAAAAACTGTAGGTGTTAAAATGTAAATGCTTTGTTACTCTAAAACGCGTTTTCAAAATCTGTAAAGTAAGTCTGACTACTTTATTCGAAACATAAGTAATTATTTAACATCATACAATACGGAATAATAAAACCAAGAACTACTTTTAAATTACAAAACTTACAAATAAAGAATCGAAATGAAATCCAAGAAAGGGATTAATACAGTCAATTACTTACGAAGGATGTTATGTATCAACAATGTCAATTACCCTTCTCACAAATATACTCAGAAAGATAAAATTCAATGTGAAATATCAACGACATATTATGTTGTCAATTACCGTTTTTGTACTGATGTTAAATGTTAACCTTAAGACAGTAAACGAGGAACAAACATGTTATATGTGACATGTCGACGTTACAAGGTTGATGGACACTGGTAATGGTGTCTATTTACCTCAGTATACACATACGTAACTTCACGATTGTATTTCCCGAAGGCAGATAGGCAGAGGTTTACCTATAGTACACCTATACAACATGTCCGGGAATTAACGCACACCACCAGACACCCCAATTAGAATGTTATGGTATAATCATAATACATACAATGAATTTTTATTATTATGTAATAAACATTGTTTTTCTCATAAATTAGTTACACTGATTGTGGGAGAAAATTGTGGTCACATTACAAATTTACGCATGTAAACAGTCGCACTCGTATAAGGGTCTAGCGCAGTAGGTATTTCATCCATTTTGGTTTGTTTTGACTGTAGAGCGGAAGTGTGACAGTAATTTACGTAGTTTTAATTATTTTTGGAATAAAATATTACCTATATTAAAAATTACAGAAATCGATTCAGTAAACGATTCTGAACAAACTACTTTCATAATGTGCATTAATTCAGTTACACATTGTATATCGCCAGTTATGTTTATACCACCGATAAAGGATAAAAGCATGTCTACCAACGATTATGACGAACAATCTAAATTACTTGTCTGTTAATACAGTCGTTGTTAATGTTTCTCAGATAAAACTAAGGGGCTGAAAATACAGATGCCTTTTGGCAATACCGCGGTATCGATGTTTCTGCTGTCATATTATACCCGGTTATAATCACCGCACTCGCGGCGCAGCTTCCAGCTTAGTCCAAATGTGAAGCATTCACTAGTGACGTCAATTTACATTTTATAAACCACTAGCTTCTTCTACTTGCTACAAGCTTTCTGCCCGCAACTTCGACCGCATAAAATATATTATTCCTCCGACCCACAGCGTTGCATCGCATCGCCCACCCGTGTCTATTTCGTTTTCGCTTAGCGTTCGTTTTGACTTTTTTTACCCTTTTGCTCGGCTCCTAATAGTCGCAGCATGATGTTACGAGTACATAACCTTCCTCAAAAATTGCGCTGTCAAATGCAAAAACAATTTTTGTAATCTGACTGGTAGTTCCAGAGAATAACACGTACAAACAAACTCTTCAGCTTTTAGTATACAAATAGATTGCATGTCTATCTGTAAGTAATTAAGTTATGTGTCCACTGCTGAGATTTCCTCCCTGTGAGGGTTGTGAGAGGGAATTTACGCTGTCTATCTGTATCTCATCAGTCCACGAAAACTCTCCAAGATTCAAATCCAATAATCCCAACGATTCAAAGATTTCTCGTCGCTGACGGATGAATCAGTTAGACAAAACTTATGGAGTATTTAAATTCACGTTCTGTTTCGAAATGATAAGACACATTAGCCCTAGGAGAGTCTAACAGTGTCTCTGGAAAAGATAATAAACGTAAGCCACGACAACTTATTATAGTACATTTAGTGAAAATCATAGGTATTATAGCCAGTTCGGAGATAGGGCTCGGCTTGGCGCGAATCTCAAAGGTTAGGAGGTTCAAACTTGTTTCAAGTAATGGCTTTTATATTGTGTTTATTTTATGTTTTGCTATTTACTTGGTAGTTATATTAATGGAAGAACGTAAGTAGTACTTTGTAGCCTTTTCTTGTGAGCTTAAAGCTGATAATATTAACCCAGTCGCGTCAGTTTCTGTTACTTTAGCTGACTCGACGTAAATTGCTTTTGTAGCTTGAGTAATATTTTGACAAAATATTTAAAGACGCAGGATAGCCTTTACCAGAGGTGTACCTCGAATATCATCAGGATTGTGCCGGAATACAGCAGTTCATCGTGGACGTGGGATGACAGAGGCTCCCCTGATATCCCCTCCCCTCCCCCTCTGTCATCAGAAGACAGCCACCACCGTAACGAGGCGGCACCACTTGCTGCACTGCCATATTTTCATGTGTAATTGTTTAGAAAAAACGTTTTAATGTTTTTTTAAACCATCTAAAACTTTAACCCACATTTAGATGTACTCGTAATGTCTACTTACTAATGTGGCGTGGCTTGAAGCGTGTCTAGTGTTTTTATGTGTATCTAGTTCGATTCTCAGGCCGGGCAAAGTGTTTTGGGTTTTTCCATTAGTAATTCTCAGTAGCAGCATGGAGTCTGGATTTGTGCCCGGGACTTAAACATAACTGGTGACTTATGGGTGTACTATAGGTACACCTCTACCGAACCCTTCGGGAAAAACAGGCGTGATGTTATGTGTATGTTATTTAGTATAAAATTGCGTGCTCTATTTGTTTCTTTTCTGTTTTGCCAAGCTGTACAAAAATACATAAAATAATGATTTATATTGTTCCAAGTACCTAACAATAATTTCATAACTAAAACGCGCATGATCGACAGATCGTGATGTTCTGTCTGAAACACTAAGTATTGCTAACAATGTAGAACATCTAGTATTGTTGTTGATAGATTTACTGTACGACGAACTCTTGACTTTAACGTGAACTTCCTCGTCAAGCGCTTGCGCGGACTAAATGATTTTGATGAAATTAAGAAATCATTTTTAAAGGTTTTGATATTCCTAATAAAATCTTTAACACTGCTAAACTAGGTACCTAATGTTACTGATAATGTATACATCAATTAGGTAACGTGAAATAAATTAAACAAACTCCTACAACTATCACCAAATTAAATAAAAAAACTTGCATTGCAGTAGCTACACGTAATTTGAGCAATTAAAGACATATAGAGCAATGGTGGTCATGTGGTATTTTCCGCGACTTACGAGTTGTAGGTCGTAGGTTCGAACCCAGACAGGCGCTTTACTTTTTATAAATTATTTCAACACCAGTGCTCTCAAAATGGTTAAGGAAAACATCGTGAGGAAACCGGCATTACCTAGAACCAAAAATTCGAAGACATGTGACATCTACCAACCCGCACTGGGCTCGAGTGGTGGATTACGGCCCACCCTCTCAAGGAGAGAAGGTCTGTGTCTCAGCAGTGGCGACATTATAGGCTGATTATGCTAAAGACATGTAGGCAGCGCGTAAGTCGCGGTAACAATACACAATCTGTATAAGTGCCTGATCTTGCGCATGATACATGAAAATATCTCAAGTAGTCAGCATAATTATGACGTCACACTCCACAAACAGTATAGTCTCCGTCTTCATTCCTTACCTTTCAACTCATTCCTAATTATAATTAATATCTTCATAACTCTTCGCATTGACATTTTTACGAGTGTAATAAATCACTGGTCGCCTTAAGGCACAGCCACATGCATTGTAATGAATGCAACCTTTTATTAGGTAACCGCTTAATAAATACGGTTATGTATGCTTTAATGCGCTTTTCGCTTACGGGATACGTGCGATTTATTTGATATAGTCACTGGCCATTGCATAAAGATTTTATATGAATGATGCATTTAGGTACTTGATTATGTAAAATCACAAATAAACATAACAACTGTTTTCCCCCAAGGATTAAGTTTTTCTATTTCAGGAGAGAAGGAGAATCTATACAGGGTGGCAGGGAAATCGACGCTCTAACTGTAACCATTAATTCTGAAAATGATTGACCGCTTGCGTAGAAATTTTACGTCGTTTATAAAAAAAACAGCTATTTCATAGAAAAATGCACCCAAACTACGTTTTTTTACCTACGTTGTCAAAAATTTTTCACATAATCACCCATACTACACATCTACTAACATTCGTCTCGTTTACTTAACCTAGATGTTAATACAAATAAACAAAACTATAAAATGTCCTATGATACCTTACTAAATTCTGTCAGCGCGCTTTGTACATAAATTATAAAAATGAAAATGTAAAGGGGTGGGATCGCGGTGTCCTGAAACACAGGCCACGAGCCTAGCTTAGGCACCAGTCTCTCACAATATATACTTACCTGAAATTTGTGTCATTGTCGAATCTGACAGATGTAAAATCACTTAAGTACTTATATTGTGGTGAGAAAATAAAGGTGATTGTTGATTTTTGGAACAGATATTTTTTTTTAATAACTGTGGAAAATTTTCAACGCTAGGAGTTTCAGAATCATGATTATGTATAGCGAATCTATAGTTACAGGATGCGCGTCGATGTGCCTGCCAGGCACCTCACAGTCTATAAACAAGTAAGCGCAAATCTGATAACTGGAAATCGGTAACTGAAAGTGAAATGAACTAACTTTTAGCTGCCATTTTAAATGCAGCGTGTCCAAAAAAAGCTCTCAGACTGATGCACAGATAACTTAATTTCCAAAGACTTAAATTAATAAAACTAGGTAACAACTTATCTAACTAAGAGCTATATCGCTTATCCATATTGCAGATCATCAAAACCAGGAAGCGTCATTTGTGCAACAATCGTCACGAATCACGATGTTCACGAAATTGAAGTTCTTCATGTGTCACGGAGTCACGAAAGATGGATGGCTCATTTATTGACGGTGCCGCATTGTCGTCGAAAGTTTCGGTGGTTTTGGCTTAAGGCAGTGTTATAATTGGTGGATTATCTTAAGTCTATTCAAATTTATATTTCAAATTGATATTATTTCAAGTCAAATATCAACTTTATTTTAATGGAAATTAAGTTGATTTCAGAGTGACTAGCAGTATTAAAAAAGTTATTTAATGTTTGAAATTGTAGTGTAAACTGAACTTTATTGTGTAGGAATTAAAGTTATTTTTCCATAAACTCATATTTGGTTACCTACCTACCTACCTACTTCTGCTTCAGTGTGAGTTATGTATGTTGGGGTAATTTCGGCGAATCTGCTTTAGTGAGAGTTAAGTATGTTCGGGTAATTTCATGAATGATATTCTTGTCTAATTTGACAATATTTTTAAAGCTGACAACATTGTACCCTCGGGGCGGAATAAAACGGCACAAGTTTTTGTTCGTGCGGTCTTACTTACCCCAAACCCACTGAACAACATACCGTACTTATCCCCTCGTCTGTTAGGTAAGCTTATTAAGTACGATAACAATAAAAAAAATAATGGGATCTCATTAGTGACAGTTGAGCTCATATGAGGTGTTGATATCAAATGTGCGTCATTATTTGTCACGCAACTGTTTTAACTGCTTATTCGTCCGCACCGCGGTTGAGTTTAATAAGGCAATGATCTTGATTGTGTCAGCATTCATAGACGAGTCGTCACATTACCAAGACAATAAATATTGTGCCATACCAATCAGTTTCTTGATAAACAAATAATAAACATCTCTAGAATAGTGCATTACGATACAGGTGACTCCAGTAGTAGCGAGGGTACTAAAGGCCGCGCATTAGTAGACTACTTAAGTCACACGTATCGTATTTATTTATTTATTATTCACAAAATCTACAGCTCATAAAAACTACACAGACTATTCACATACTATACACATACATCATCAACATTAATTTCATTTTTTTCATCATTCTATAGCTCGTGTGACCTAAACCCGCTCTTAAGTCACGCTTTTCTGTGTAAAAATGGAATACTTAAGTCACAGAAAAGCGTGACTTAAGTGCAGGCTTAGGTCCACAATGCTATAAAATGTTTTAAAAATTCTTCTGGAGATGTATATACCTAGAAAATGATTGTATAAACTGCTGTTGACTAATCTAACATTTTAATTGTTTACATTCCTTACAAAATTATTTTATCCCAAGATAGGTGTCGCAGCAGTACCTAATGACAGACTTCAGTAATCCTTGAGACGATTTGACAATCTTGATAACCCAGCATTTTGAAAATATTTCATAATTAATATTTCATCATTTCATTGTAACTGTGCGGGTATTTCAAGTTCTGTCTGGAGATAACTATCTGCCTTGATTGACAGTGAACGAGCTGTTCTTTAGTTCAGATAAAGGATAGACTTAGGTAATAACTTCATTCTAATTGCTCATATTTTTTCCTTTCCCTCACCGAATTGTAAAGCTCAATGCGACGTCGTTAGTAACACTAAGTAGGTGACTCAGCATTGTGAAAAACCATAGAATAGTTATCAAATGGAGTTTAGATGCCTATTTATCTACCTTTTATCGGATGTAACGAATACTCACCTAGCGAATTAAGCGTTACATATAAATCAACTATGTTTGAACAATTCCTGGCGACAGATCATTCAACAAATTCTTGACTGACGTGTGATTGGCAATAAATGTCTCGCAGATTTATCGAAGATCATCGCTCCATTTCTTACTTACTCCGTGTCATAAAACCACAAGAAGCGATTATGTATTATGTTTAAAGACTGCAATTATGCGTAACTGGTGACAGGTCGCCAGCCAATTATTATTTGCAAGTTACCACACACTTGCGTGGGATGACGTGAGATAAAGTAACTGATTGAAAGTTCCTCGGCGACGTATCTTACGGCAGATTCTTGAATGGGGTATGATGACTATCGTAGCAGTAAATTACGCAGTTTTTCCGAAAATCGTCACTCTATTACTTACCTACTTACTCTGTGTCATATAGCCACAAGAGGCGATTATGTCTTATTTTTAAAGACTGCGATTGTGCGTAAGTGGTGACAGGTCGCTAGTCAATTATTATTTGCAAGGTACCACACACTTACGTGGGATGATGTGTGATAAACTAACTGATTGGAAGTTCCTGGGCGACGTATCATACGGCAGATTCTTGAATGGCGTATGATGACTATCGTAGCAATAAATTACGCAATATTTCCGAAGATCATCATTCCATTTCTTACTTACTCTGTGTCATAAAACCACAAGAAGCGATTATGTGTTATTTTTAAAGACTGCGATTGTGCGTAAGTGGTGACAGGTCGCTACTCAATTATTATTTGCAAGTTACCACACACTTGCGTGGGATGATGCGCAAGTGACACAGTGATGTTTATCTGACATTCACATGTCTTCGTGGAAGGTCTTCATTAGTTCAGTAGCTATCTCGCCCACTTGACATGATTCTAAATGTTACTATACAGCTTGTATCAGAAATGTGTGGTCATATTTAAGGATGTAATACAGACCATCAAACAGAACAACTTTCTGCATAGAACCAACATCGTAATAGTGAAAAAAATATCAGCTGTCCCACATGTTTGGGTCGAGTAGGTATTGAAGTTTTGTATGGGATTGTTGATTATTTTTTTGCGATTAGGATGTTGGTCCCATGAAGAAAGTTGTTCAGTTTACCCTAAAATATGACCACACATTTCTGATACACGCTGTATGTAGACGAAAACTATGTATGTGCTTAAGTAGGTATACAATTTGGGTTATACTGTAACAATAAGAACTCAGACAATATTTTGTTTTCCCCTAAATGTCACATGACGTAAAGAGCGCATTCTTCAAAGATCGTTACACAAAATGTTACCTACGTATGGCCATGCAATACTACGCGAATTCTATACGTGCTTACCCATCTTTGTACAGTGTGTTGTTTTGCATCTTTTCTTTTCTTTATGCACTATTGTTTCGTCAGTTTACTGCACTTTAACATTAAGTAAGCCTGTAACCTGATTCCATGTGGAGCAAAATTACCTAATCACATATGGAAAACACAATAAAAGTCACATAAATGTTTATATATTTCTTTATTTTACATATTTACAAGCATAATTACAGCTAAGTGATACATATTCAAAAATAATACAGTAACTTAAATCGTTAAAAGGAAATAACAAAACGAAACGAAATCTACTTTCATTTTACATAAAATAGGTTTAAATGTATAACAATAATGTACTATGAAAGATTTTATCAAACATCATTAGTTGGAAATTGTTGAGATTGAATTTGAACTTACTTAATGGATTTAAGAAAGTTCGAGAAATGCTGATCAATTAAGTGTCTTAATAGCAAAAGACCGCAATAGAGATTCACGACAATGAACAAAGAACTCCCGTCACACTCTCTGAGTTAATGGTCACGCCGGTATTTTTAAAAACTAATTTTGTATTTATTTTCAACGCTCTTTTAGTCGCTAGATGACAAAAGTCCAACGACCAAATAATATGTGTCAGCGCGGAACAATACAAATTACGTAATGGCAATATCATTCTTAGATGTACGATATTTACAAATATGACCTTGGCAGCAAACAATAAAATTTAACTTTAATTTACAGGAACTGAATACTTGCGTTTTTCTCGATGACTTATGGCGGTGACGTAGCCATGTATGAAGGGCAAAACGATGTTTAGAATTTTAATGTGTTCCTTTAAAATAGCTCTGTTGTAGTTGTTTTAGGAACTGACTGAATATTTTGTACAAAAACAAAGTAATTAATGGAGAACAAGTACAATGTTAGATAATCAAAGTAAGGTCACCATATTAAACCTAAACGCCAGTTTCTTCCTTGTGTAATTTTCTATGATAAGCATCTCGTGCTAAAACATAGGATTTATTTTAAATATTTTGATGTAGGTATGATCAATATCAGGACAAAATAAAATAAGGGCCACTGTGACATGAATTTTCCGTTTAACCTGGCGTTTATACTTAATAGACTGTTGACTGATGAACAAATGCTGTGAAATTAAGTGTAATTGTATTATTTAAAAAGTTTTTTTTTCTCAATTTCACGTATAATCTATTTTGAACTTTGTGTTTTTAATTATTTTAATTCAGGTAATTATTTTAGCTTGCAACATCGTATAGACAAATAAACGAAAAGAAAATAGTCGTAATATCCTATAGGAAACTTCTAAAAGCCAAATAAGAATCAGAATCTATAAAAATAATATCAGGAGAAAGAATTTTTAAAAGACGAGGAACAGTAAGAGTTTTCACTACAACCACATAAAGGGTATTTCTATTACAGATTAATTTCGCGCCGAGAGAGAAGGATCACCGCTAGTACATTATGATCACACTTACGGCAAGATAGATCGAATGTAAGAAATAAACTGTTATCAACAGAAAACAAATAAAATCAATTGTTGCAGAATGCATGTTGCTAGTCTTTTACTAACCACATGTTATCATGAAGCCAACTTAAGTTTTTGGGGACGTCCCTCTTTACAGGTCCACGCGTGCTTGGAGAATAGTGCTCCTTAATGTTAAATGATTGAATATACAAATTGATGATCGACGTAAAAGAATATGCTTGTAAGCTCAAGATTGTATTTTGGACCTATTGGAAATGAAAGATTCCGAGGGTTACACCATTTGATATGGGGTATATTACCACGTACTCAAAACTTTTGTGGGTTGCATGATAAAATCTGGCTTGTTAAGGATAAACAACATGTGTTCTGCTTATAAATAAGTAGTGTTGAATGCGTGATACGTGCGACAGATCTTCAAGTAATTATGTTGCTTACAGTTTCATTGCTTACACGCATCATAGGTTGCTGTAAATGTGTTTACAATAGAGGAGCGGTGCGCAAGCGTTCCCTGCGCGTCATCAACCTCTTATAGCCATCCTTTGGTATAGTTGTAGATGAAAATATACTCACTGTTTCTCATTTTCAAAAGACAAGCTCTATATTGAAACCATTTTCACATAATATTCTCGTGAACAAATTTGAATTTCAGTAAGTGTCTTTTAGAAACGTTACGACTGTTCCCTCAGAGTTTTCTTATTAATTTGGTTTTGTTCGTGTGACAAATGAATTTAAAAATCTAGTTTCTTTACCAAAAAATTGAAAAAAAAAATTCACAAACTGATATGAAGGTAGAAAAACAAATTCATTTCACATTGAAAAATGTCCTGCAGCATTGATTAATTTTCATTTAAGTGACGTCAATTTGAATCCATAATTGGCATAAATCTTTTACCAAAGAAATACCACAATGGTTCTTCTTTTATTTTGATTACCATAAATCTTCATTTACACAGTGTAAAAAAATAACACGCTACCAGGCAGTGTCATAATTTAAAATCAATAAATATTTTATAAAAACTCAACTCTTTCCGAACTGTTATAAAGGCCGTACCATACTACAGCCACCAACGATTTCCGTATTGTATAAACATAGATACATCTGGCACTTTTGTCTTAATCTAGTACTAACAATAATCATCACAGTTACTCCGGCGTTCGTTTAGCAACATGGTTGACATGTTGCAAAGAACTTAGTAACGTTAGTGATGCCGCGGGGGGACGTAGACTGGCCATTGGTATACTGCTCTTGCTGTGCCCTGGAAATAAAGAAAATGTCAGATAGGCCCATCATAGTTGTAATCTGTATAACGTGGTTGAATCATGGACATGAAATAATCTTATTGATCGGTACATGATGAAAAAAAAACAGAGGAACAAAAACTTGACAGAACAAATTATTATTTTTTACTCTGTAACAATTCGTATGGTCTCAGTTCTTCTGCCCATAGTTTTTTGTACGAGGACTTCGCAGAAACGGGGCAGTCAAGATCAAGGCTATTACGTCAACAATAAGCCCAAGGAAAATGAACTTTGTAAACACGTCACTTAAATTCAAACGTTATGTTATTATGGTAGGTACGGACGCCAGCACATCAAGTTACTACAATCTGTCAAATTTCTTTAATAGATTTTCAACTTTATTCCTGAAGCATATACTAACTCATGTATGGTGTCAAATGAGGTTCTACTTACTTCCAAAGAATTCCTAATGTTCCGTCTCGTCGCCTCCTTCTCATATTTCCACTGGAAGTCACTAGCTGACTCCGCTCCAGCCACCACAGTCTCTTGACCATCTATTTGATTGAGCTTAGCATCGTCTTGTCTCGCTGGCTTCTGCGTTGTTGGGTAAGCAGGGAAGAAGTACCGGAGACCGATGCCAGGTAAGCTCTGGCTGCCGAGAATAGCCGGTGGGCTGTTCGGGTTGCCTTGGCCAGGCTGACTTGGAAGAATGGGTCTGACGGGAATATAAGAGTTGACGAATCGTTGGGCGTTGTTGAGTGGTACTGGTGGTGGCTGGGAGTTGTAGATCACGTTGGTGTATCTTGGCTGGGGCACAAAGAAGGGAGGTCGCCTGGGAAAAGAAATTGGTGGTTAGTATCCGGGTGTTCCCAATACACTTAGTTTAAGTAATTTATTATGCAGTAAACTGTCTTGTTATCGCGAAGGGTATGAGTGCCGGTGTAAATTACGTACACATGAGACATTTACATCTTCGATCTCTCGAATTGCAGATGCCCATAGCCGGTGACCAGACATGACCAGATGAGATGTGGGTGTAGGCTTGTTTGACACCCAATAAGATTAACTGAATAAAAAAAAATGTTATAAAATTTACCATTGAGCATTAGGATCTGGCGTGTCATTGGAGCGTTCCTCCCAAACAGGCGCGGGGGTGCGGTAGGGTTGCGGAGGGGGAACCGGCTCTGGCGTCGGGGGTACAATGGGACCCTCTTTCGTGCCGTACTTTACCATGATTGCGTGTGCGCTTGACGCGTACAGCACCAGGCATGTCAGCACCTGTGGAGAGAAGGAAGACTTAGAGTCAGATAGCGAACACTTATTTTTTTATAGGTCTTATAGTACCGCACATTTGGATCGATTTAGTATTCTTCATTCTAAACAGAAAATTAACCATAAGTAAGGGCTATAACAACCAGAAAGATTTTGGTTTCGATGATAAATTGTGGACAAGAAATACTTTAGGATATTAATCACTAATCAGACTAATCCATTAGCATAATTTTAATTTCGACTCCTCTCGCAATTCTAAGTAAAATTATAATATCTGAAGACATTGATGATTTTATTGATCATACATATTCATCAACATAATATTGAAATCTCACGGGATTAAATAAACCGATGCGGATTTATGCAAATATAACATTTCAAGTTGTTTGCATAGTTGTCGTCTATGGTCTAAGAAGCGGCCTGTAGCCATAAAGTAGACGTCAATAGTCACTCCGCGTGCTGCGTAGGCGCCTTTGAATGTGCTAAACCGTCTTAGTTAACTTTTTGGGTTCATTTATTGAAATGGTTAGCATCTACATTTATTTAAGTGTTACATATTTAACACCTGAGCTGTGGTGGCCCAGTGGTAATGGCCGCGACTTATAAGATGTAGGTCGTAGGTTCGAACCCAAGCAGGCGCTTTACTTTGTGTAAATTATTTCATCACCACTGTTCTTAAAACGGTGAAAGAAAACATCGTGAGGAAACCGGCATATCCTAGAACCTAAAATTCGAAGACATGTGACAATCTCTCTCACCGAGAGGAGGTCTTTGTCCCAGCAGTGGGAACATTATAGGCTGATTATGTATGTATGTTATGTATACATACCTACTTAACAGATTCTTTCGTACCTACGCAGATACTAATTTATATATACACATATATGTCCAATATTGTGGCATTGTGTACAGTTGCATGTCAATAAGAACTGACTGAAGTGATTACGGATGATACGGTTATTTTATTTTATATTTCTATTTATATTATTTTGTTTTATGATTTTAATGAAATTTTTGATTTTAAGTTGTATTCATTTTAATTTATTAAAAATGTAAAGATTTTAATGAATTTAAAGATTATTGCGATTTTGGCTAATGAATTTATTTTACAATTAGATTTTTATGTACCTATTCCGTTTATTTAATTTTAGTTTTTAGTTATAATAGTATTATTGTGGCATGTATTTTAATCTTTGGTTGCTAACATAATTTTTAAGTATACCTACTAACATGAATATGGATCACTGTGTCTGAATTAAATAAATAAATAAAAAAATAAAAATAAATTAATATTATAAACGCGAAAGTTTGTATGGATATCCATCCATACAAACTTTCGCGTTTATAATATTAAAAAAAAGAGAAAGAAAAAGAGTAACAAACATCCATCCATCCATCCGGATGGATGGATGTTTGTTACTCTTTCATGCAAAAACTACTCAAAGGATTTGGATGAAATTTGGCACACAGATGGTTTATAACCAGGATTAACATATAGGATACTTTTATCCCGACATTTCCACGGGATCGAAACTTATACGGGTGAAACCGCAGGACGCAGCTAGTATTACTAATGAGGAACAATATCCAATGATCAAAAAACTTCGGATGACAAATTAAAATTTCCGGTTGATCCGCTTTAGGCCTATATTTAGGCCTGTGTCCAGCAGTGGACGTCTTTCGGTTGAAATGATGATGATGAAGAATTGCTTTAGAGACATTGTTCATTTTTTTGAGTAATCTGTCGGATCTTTAATAGGGATCTTTTGGGAAAATTGTTTTGTATTCACAAGGTTAACTTTAAATAAAACCTATTTTGTTTAAAAAATCGGCGGTCAGGAATGAATTATATTTTATTTGAATAGTGGCAGAAGTAAAAATATTTATTTGTATGGCGACAGCGCTGTAATGAATTTGAGAAGAAAGATATTTAAGATATCTTTCGATCCGCCTCCAAATATGTATAATATATTTCCGAACCCAAATTATTAAAAAATAACGCGTTCTATGCGTACTTACTTTAAAACTATGTAATTATTATTCATGGCCGCCAATAAAAAATATCCCAAAATGAGTCCTTTGCATGGACTTCACTAATTGGCCCATTAGAATACTTACTCAGAAATAATTGTTACATTTGGAGGCTAGATACATATAATTAAATATGGACTATGATTTAATTAGACCAATTCAGTATGCGTACGACCTTCCAACTATTTTAAATTATAAGGATGCCCTCCTAAATCTAACATCCCTCACAGTTTCATTATCATAATGAAAATAACACATTATACAATAGAACACATCTTGATGAATGATTTTAGTGGTTAATAAAGTAACGCCTATCTGGGTTCGCACCTACGACCTACAACTCGTAAGTTGCGGCCGTTACCACTGGGCCACTACTGCTCTTTAGTGTGTATTACTGAGATAAAAGTACGAAAACTTGGAAAAATTCTATTAAATCTCAGAAGGGTTTAACTGATGATCTGGCTTCGCTTGAAGCGATAGGCATATAATCTCTCGCTCATTGAAGTCAAGACTAGTTTTTAACCAATGTTTACAACCGCAGAACTTGCATACAGTACATTTAAACGTCCAGTTCCAAGCGAAATCTCGTTAAACTCAAAGACATGATATTCTCGAATAAAACCCAAGATGGGTTAAGTAGCAAGCTTGTATTGAATAACATTACTTGGCATAATTATGGCTGTGCTTCAGTAGTTAATGACATGTTTTCTTGCCAATGACATTGAATAATGTTGCTTGGCAGTCAAAGGCACAAACCAGTTCTTGCAACGATTATCGTAGTTATCGATTCAAAATGATCGATATTTATGGTTGAATTAGAGCACTACAAAGTAGCGACACCTTGGTGATGACATCTTAGTAATGATATGCGAATGGGGGAAAATTATTATCAACTATTGCATAACGCAATCTTAGTAATGTCCTAACGTCGATTGTAAAAACTTTAAATTTATTTTTTATATTGTAAAGGCTTTCAGTTTAATAGTTTTAGCGAAGCACGATTCTCATTAATTTTAATTTATGTATCTCTACGGTAGGCCTTTTTTTGTGTAGGATATCATCAGATGACTTCTCCCGCCCTGGGCGGAGCGGGAGGGCGTGTCAGACTTTTACTGACTAAAACCCACCCGTATTCCTTCAGTTGCCTGTGCCACGGGCCACGGTATCTCTTTCGAACAACCCGCGGCCCTGCCAGGCATGGGCCCTAGCGGACCCCGTCATTTAGTGCTGACATCTCTTTGAGGCGCGCGTGGAACACAACGCGCCGTCGATTGGGCCTGGTCCTTACCGGACGGCGAGCTACCCATTGCTCGCCGCCCGCCTCTAGAGTAGGCCTCAAATTTTATCGTGTAATTATTATAACTAATTACTTGTGTATATGTAATTACCCATGAAATCGAATTTGTTTTCCGACATGCACACGAACTAAGTCGGGGGGAGAGCTTATTCCTAAATAAATCTAACGACGCATTGTAGATAAGACATTCGATTAGATCGCGATCAAAACCCCATTCTCATACAAACGTACCCAGTTCCGCCAAGCGACTTTACTTTAATTAAGACAACGTCATTAAATCAGCGTCATACATCTTCATCTCACAGCCTTGACGCACTTACTTCAATGCTTATCGTTCCCACGCGAACATCTTCTACCACAACATTACGTGGTTGCAAATAAAAGCTAGTTTTTTCACTAAACTTTATCTATTAAATGCTCAGCAAATTGCACATTTTAGTACCGGTCGCCATTGTCTATGTAAAGTTAGCACATCAGCTGTTGCAACCTTCTTGAATTTCCAAACTTACGATTATAAAGTGCGAATGCCCGTTATCAGAGCATCTGGACGGATTTATTAAAGTCGGGCATCAAATGGATTGAACCAGATTAATGTTTGTTAACGAGCAAATTGGTTCGCAGCATTCAGGGGCAAACGATCTTCATTTAGATTAGATGATATCAAAATGTGTAGCCGTTTTACATACCTGTAACCTCGCCGAAAATCTCATGTTTGTTTGTTTGTTTGTTGACTACCTTGACATTCGTCTCTGCTCCCTGTAACAACATGAAAATAAATTAGTACAATTTGTCAGTGACTCATACAACAAAAAAGTTGATGATATAATTACATGCAACTCCATATTAAAATTGAGAACAGCGAGCGCCTGCAATATAATAACAAGTCTCCAAATAATTATACCCCATCAACTTGACAAGAAATTACAGCCATCAACAGCCCGTACTTACAAAAAATATTATTATGAAAACATTAATTTACATAGTACGCAGATTAAGTCGGTGAATTGCAGTAATTATTATGAGAAATATTTCGAGTTTCGAAAGATGTTACTGAAGTTACATGGAGGAACTTTACTAGGAATTTCTTGGCATTCAAGAAGCGTGTCTAATGTTAAATAAAAGTTAGTTAATGATGGTACAAAATGTTAATGAATAAATAATGTGGACAATATGTTAGAGGATGTAACATCAGTGCTAGCCGAAGCAGATTACCACGGCATAATAGAAATAAATAATTAAGATAACAAATAGAAATATAAGAAAATAAAAAGTATTTATTGGGACTTGCACAGGAAGATCACAAGCTAAACTAAACGCAATCATAAAAAGAAAAAAAAATATAAGAAAATAAAGAGAAAAAATAAAAGAGGGGAAAGAGAAAAGAAGCAATAAGAGTATGTAAGATCATATATTTGACGATCAACAAAATTCTATAGCAAAGTATGACCATCGGATCATCAAACAAAATCACGTGAGCAACCGCTATTCACAAAGGTACCTTAGAAGACAGGTTTTAATAAGCCTAAGTATGTACTTTATTATATTGTAAGCTGTTTTGAAACATTAAAAGGAAGAAAGGTGAACAAGTTGGCGTATCTTGCACGCATCACAATGCTACCAGTAAATAGAGCTTGGCATTTGTTATAGCTACCTGGTAACAGACCATGATGTAAGACTTACAGTAGAAGTTAGCGATGACACGGTTAACGAGGTTGTATCTGATAAGGTTAGTAGTAACAACCACTATGAAGTCTTGGAATGTGCGTACAATGATATGGACGTGGACGCCGGTGATGCGAAAGAAACTGTGTACAAGCTAGATTTAACTGATGATAATGAAAAAAATAAAGAATCATCTGAGGATAACGGTTGCAATGAAGCTGCGTAAGTAGAGAAGCTTATGAGTGCTAACTGACATGAATATATTGCAAAACGTAATGACGGAGAAGTTAACAACTATGATCAATTGCACGATAATAAAGGGTATCCGAGCAATACAATACAATAAACTGATACGATCTAGATCAAAATCTAAACACTGTCTTGCCACTGATCTGATAGATAGACTATTGTTACTTGATAATGTTTCTGATGGATTGCAATAAACATGTTCTTGATGGCAACATTAGTTTTACATAATCTGAAGACTTAATAGATTATTTTGAAGCAAAACGGCCGAAAATTTCAAATTTAAACCTAAATAGATAAGACTAAAATTACAAACTCATATTAACACAGTTACCAATGCGGTAACATGGCGGAAAATTTATTAGCATTTGTGTACGTTGCACCAAAATGTTAAGATATTGAGTGCCAATGTCCGTATTTCGGCACACGGCTCGACACAAATTCGTGCCCAAAATACACATGGATGTTTTGAATTTTTAATACATACGTTCAGTGATTGCCCCAATACTGCTTCTGCTTTTAGCAACCACGGGCATATTTTATAAAGGCCTACATTTAGCGTTGAATAAAAATATGTTTTATTCATTACGACTACTTAAATTGATCTTAAAAAGGAGAATCGGGATCATACATTTTATCATCTTGAAAGGTTAAGCGTTTCATATCAGTGGCTTAAATATAAAAGTCAATTTACATGAGTACGAATCATTCTTTCTTGTAATTTCTTTTAATGTATTTAATCAAAGTAATTATATGTAATATGTTTTTATATTAATGTTTAACATTCAAAAATGGTATGCGTACACGGTTCTTAACTTATTTATGTAAGGTCAGAGTTAATTATGTTGGTATAACACAATTTCACATCGTTCATTTGCATTTTTTATTGTTTGTTAATTAAAATGAAGTATCTTATGCCCGCGGCTTGGCCAACGTGGATGTCGGAAATTGTCCCACAGGAACGTGCTACCGGGAAAAAACATACAGATAAGTTACTTTCGAAATTATAATATTGCTGCGCCCCGCGGTTTTACACGCATAAGTTTTGATCCCGTAGAAATATTGGGATAAAGAGTATCCTATGTGTTAATCCTGGTTATAAACTATCTGTGTGCCAAATTTCACCTAAATCCGTTCAGTAGTTTTGGCGTGAAAGACACAACAAACATCCATCCATCCATCCATCCATACAAACTTTCACGTTTATAATATTAGTAGGATTAGTAGGATACTAGGATACTAGCTGACTTTTTATCGGCTGGACAAAAACAGGGTATAAAAGGTGAACAGAGAAACCTATGGCTCAGAAATTTATTTTTTCTCTACGCCCGGGTGCCGTTAAGTTGAATTTTTATATTATTTGTCGATTTATAAGATTTTTTTGTGAAAAAATGAGATTTCTATGTCATACATTTCTACTCCGTTCACCTTTTATACCCTGTTTTTGTCCAGACGGTGAAAAAGACAGCCGTTATATTATTAGTATGGATTTGAATCTAGTTTACTGTATGTAGAAAAAAATATGGGTACCTACAACGTAACACTGTGTTTATTCTTTCATGTAGAATGGAGTGAACCCTGATCCGTCGTCACTATTTCGCATAAAGCAATAAATTAAAGAAAAAAAACACACAATAAATTTACTTGAATTTGCATCATATTATTCCGCACCAATTGTTAATATTTGCTCAAGAGCAGTAGCAATTACAATATAACGTAAGTAGTTAATTTGATATTAGTACTACGATTTGTAGGCGAGTCACGACTTTGATTATGATAATTCAATAAGTTACAGACCTTGTATTATTTCGATATTCTAAAGATAATAGGCACTTAAATCGCATCATTCATCACAAACCGTGTTGAAAAAATCATGCATTGTAATTTTATTCTTCTTCGTAGCACTCTTGTCAGAACGGTCGTGGTCCTCATGTAGTTTCTTGTCTAGGGGCTGATGTGCTTTCTGGCCACCTACCCCGATTTCTGGTATTTTTAGTGCATTCATAAAAGGGATCGTCTATTTGGTCCATCTCATGGTAAGCGTCTGCGTGTTCTAGCGCCCTCCACTCTACGACACGGCGCTCTATAGAGTCACCCTCACGCCTCGAGACGTGTCTAAAGTATTTGAAGATGCGCATTTGGGCCAGAACAGATAGACACTTTTTGATTTTGAGTTCATGTTACATTATAATTACGTTCTATTTTATGCACTTGAACAATAAATCTCTGGTGCATTTACAGAAATCTTAAATAGATAAATATCGTGTAGAAAAAAAAAACCGCGAATATGAGTTATGGATTACGATAACATTCATCTTGATTATAAATTACTAACGGACCCGCCCCTGCTTCGCACGGTTTTTACGACTTGACAAAACCACGAGAATTATTTACTATAATATGTAAATTTAATATTAATGTTTATTTTAATATCATCATCTGCCAAGCCTTATCCCAACTGTGTTAGGGTCGGCTTCCAGTCTAACCGGATTCAACTGAATACCAGTATTTTACACGGAGTGACTGCCTATCTGACCTCCACAACCCAGTTACTGGGTAATACGATACCCCTTTGGTAAGACTGGTTGTCAGACTTTCGGTCTTCTGACTACCCGTAACGACTGTCAAAGATCCACGAATGACAGCCGGGACCATCGGCTTCACGTGCTTTTCCAGGCACGGAGGCTACGCTTTGGAATGGACAACTAGCTTCATCTTTATGACTGACCGACCCTTTGACAATTCAAAACTGTAATTGGTTTATTTGAAATAAATGCTTTGAGTTTTGAGTTTTTTAGGGGTCTCGGTATGTAATGTTTAATTTAATATAAAAAATACACATACACCTTCTGGAATACATTTTCTAAATGATAGTCAAAACCGTATTAAAATGCGATTCGTACTTTAGAAGAACAACGCTGTCACACAAACAGACGAAAAGCGGCTTTAATTTATAATACTATGTGTAAGATAAACTATGATATGAATTATTTGAGTTATTACTTTTACAAGTCGTAAATTATTTTGGTAAGTTGTAGATAATACTTACTATGTAGTTGTATGTATAGTACCTATATATTTTTATGCAATCTTAGAATTGATGAATTTTCAAGAGTTCATGTCGATACATGAATTCTTGAAAATTTATCAATTCACGACGATTCCCTCTGTAAGTTTGGTGGATCGCCTCGGATGCGCCACGCGTTTTTTATTGAATTTGTAAGGTAAAAAATCATCGTTATCATTATTTACGCCCCGTCGCGTCGAGCGTCGTAGTGTGTTCCGCCTTTTTTCAATAGGACATTTAGAATTCAATAGGATATCTATCCGCAATAAATTCGGCACTTGTTCCGCCATAGATAGGTAATTCAATTACAAAAATATAATTGGTACACAATAACACCATACACCTACACATGAGAAATACAATTATTTAGTGATGCAACCTTCGACCAACTTATGCGTAAAGATAGGTAATAAATTACTGTTTGTTTATATTTAATTACTCACGATATGGAAATTATAATGGTCACGCTCTTATTCCCTTGGGGGCTAAGTAGCTGAATCGATTGTAACCATCAGTGAGAACAGCCATAGTCCTATATTATCACGATTGATCATCACGATTTTTAGCAACTTATGACTGATTTGTCTCGTGGGCATGTAATGCGGAAGAGTAAGGAAAAGGTCGAAGGGAAAGTTTTGAGTATGAATATGAATGGCTATAAGAGTTGGTGAAGATCAAAGAAACGACGGATGAGCTGTGTAAAAGATTATAGGCTAGACCCTAAATAAATTGAAACAATGCCAGGAGGATGATAATAAGCATGTAATATATAAACCTCCTGTTTTTCAGTCGGGCAACTGTACTGCGTGTGGGTACTGATTAAAATAAACAGCTATAAAGGCTCTCTAAAACAGTGGGCGTCAGATTTGGCTATCAAGCAAAGTCACAAGGATAAAAATGTAAAAACACGTAGAACGATTTCTATACGATATTCCGTGGTTTAATATATTCCGCCCGGGACTCTGAAAGCTCGTAAAGTTCTCACAATACCTAGCCATATTCCGGCGTTTGTAAATTGATGCACAGTAGGTACCATGCGATTTCTAAATTTGCTATGGGCTATGTAAAAGTCGGTCTGCCATATTGCTAACCCCATACTCTTCGTATAAAACAATAACATTGTTCCCACAGCAGAAAACAACGACTTCTGTGGGATGACAGGCAGCAATTACAACAAGTTTTTCTCCAATTCCCACAGCACAGCAGAATGCGTGCGTCAATTTGTTAAATCAACCAGTCTGTCCATTCTGAGCGAATGTTAAACATTTATATTCGCGACGCCTAATCTTTAGAATGTGGCGACATGAAATAAGTATCATTATCGATTGGATTACAGTTTACGCGTAACTTGCCAAGTCGTCGTCAAACGTCGACCGGGCGGCGAGATGTAATAAATTAAATCAAGTTTATTAGTCAACACTATGCTTAGTTACCAAATAGAGGTGTCTATTTCCCTAAATTTGTGTAGGAATTTGTCATAAATTGGCTGGTATACGCATTACACATGGGTGGTTGTAAGCGGCGTCTTTTCCACTATAAATCAGGAAAGCCCGATGCCTTGTACGTACATTATTGTGAAACGGTTTTAGTTGCCAACTCGTGTAATTTACAATTGGTTGTATTAATTCGATATTCGACGCGTGCCATTTACATTGCGGTGAGGAGAAACTGTCTGTGGTTATAGAGGAATTTTCTAAAATACCTCGTAACCGCAAGAGTGGTTTGTAGTAGATATTGTTTTGCGTATTGTGGATGTAAGGATTTACCGGATCGCAGGGACTGGAAGTCATGGACAGAGGCGATTGCCCAGCGTTGGGACAATACAGGCTAACAGTAACAGTAATCTATTCAGTTTATTATTATTAAAAATCTTTCATTCATCGCAACCATTCAAATTCAAATTAATATTCATTTATTTACATATAAACACACACAAACACAATATTAAATCAATGATCTATCTTACAGCTTTATTGTGTAAAGAAAATGTACAAAGATCACGTTACAATGGCAAATAAATTCGTTTAAACACAATGAAAACTAGGTAGGTACACAATTACAAAACAATGTCAATGAGGTACAGTGACTTTGATTAAATCAATTAATTGATTTAATCCATCAATATGCATAGTCATTCAATTGTTTTCTCTGCAACATTCCTTTAGGAATTGCACGCACATACATAATCATATTTAATTGTTGTACGGAATCGCAGATTTTTATCGTGACACTGAATAATTTACACTATGTGCATAAACGTAGAATTCAAAATGCACTGTGTGGGAAATATATACAGTTACGCATTATTTAAAGCCAGTTGCACAATATCTTGGCGATATTGACCATTATTAGTGGTTCAACTCGATCATAATTTGTCATTTACTGTCGATGCCTATGAGTGTCAATGAGATTTCTAACATACCGAAATAAATTGAGTCTTTTATAAGGAATATAAGTGCATTAACAGCTTACGCAGTTTGCCCAACAACAAACTTGTCTTACCAAATAAATGATCAGTAGGTATCCTTTAGTTATGTTTTAAAGTTTTTATAAACCACAACCTAGAAAAGGCAAAGGGAAATCTTCAGAAAAATACTGTAAGAAATGATAGACAGATAAAATATTTATTCCGTAAACTTTTTCTGAAACGATTAAGAAAACCTAAAAATCAAACAACATTTCTTTTAAATTAGGTCCCGCAATATTTTAAGGTGCAGTTTTATGGCAACCGGCGTGCGAAAATGGCCAGCCGATCTATTTTGTAAACATCTCACTGTGAAAACTTAGGTGAAGTGAGCTGTCATTCCAGCCGGTGATAGAGATTGTCATTATAGACAGCTCCTGTCACCTAAGATATAACGGTGAGATTTTCACAGACATACATCGGTAAGTGTATAAACATCAACGAAGCAAAAGGAGTATGTAAGGATCGTACCAGGTGGCGTTCTGTAGTTTCCGCCTGCCCCGAGGAGAAGAAAGCATAAGTTTGTGTATGTGTGTACGTATTATAATTTACAAAATACCTACATCGAGCTTTGGTGCGTACACAATGCATTAGCATCAAACTGCCATCTACCTTGAGTATACACCTCGCTTAACCGCGAGGAAGCATTACAATAATAATTGGCCTGTTTCCTTGGCTGTGCCTTGACAGTGCGTCAAATAACAAAGAGCCAACATTAGTCAGGACAGGTAATGTAAATGTCCCACCCACTCGTGCACATAATGTTACTCAATGGCTCGAAATACGAATAGAAGTGCAACTGTCGTTGCTAACTAGTTTTGCACCGTATCGAATTAATGCGATAGGAGTAACTGTGTTGTCAATCATTGAGTAGGATGTTTGTTAAGATTTTGTAATGGAGAAATATGGAGTAATGGTGAAGAAATTAAGGAAAAGTACACGTGATAGATCACGCGTGAAATGAGGTTTGTTGGCAAAGTCGTTGCAAACAAAGAAATATTTTAAAATAAAACTGAACTATCGTCTATACTACAGAGTGAATAATTTATTGTTGGGACAAAATACATTGAATTCTGGAAATTCTTTCTTTCTACGTAATATAACATAATATCACGCCTGTAATCTTCTGTAATCTGCATGACGGCACGGTTGGCGCAGTGGTTAAGCGATTGACTGCTGCGCTGCGTGTCGCGGGTTCGATTCCCGCACGGAACAAATATTTGTATGACCTACAAGTAGTTGTAGTAGTCTGGCTGTTTGTGTATATGAGTTTAAATGTTTGTAAACGCACCCACGATACAGGAGTAATTCCTAGTGTGGGGCAAAGCTAACAAAGAAAAAGCTTTATTATTAGTATAGAACAATAAGATTTTTATGTAATTACTACTAAGTCAGAGGTGTGCCTACCTATTTATTTCAAAAGACAGACCTATATTGAAGTTCAAAACTGCCTTTTGAAATAAATGCTTTGACTTTGACTTACACCAATCCAGACTGAGAAATTCCTAATGGAAAAAACCTAATAACACTGCCCGACCTGGGGATCGAACCCAGGACCTCATGCTATGGAGTACAGTAGCACGTTCATTCTTTCTTTTAGGGCTGATTTTTCCATCGCCAGATAATTTAATGCGAGAAATAATTTTGAATTTTTGATAGTTCTTCGATACAAAAACTGTCAAACATCAATTTTATTCCTCGAATAAAAGTTATTTGGCGATGGAAAAATCAGCCCTCAGAGATAAAGATGACGTGCAATGTGCTGTTTATAATGAAAGTTTCACATTACTATTTATAACATGAGTATGAACTCATGTTACGTGTAAGTGGAAGAAATCCACTAATTATGGACTTCCTAATGCTACACTACAGCTATAATTAGATGTCATTGCCACTACTACCTACGCTACGCAGTTATACAGATTGTGATTGTGATTGAATGTTAAATGTCAAGTAATTAATGTTATACTTCAAATAAACAAATTTATAATTACATACATACATAATCAGCCTATAATGTTCCCACTGCTGGGACACAGGCCTCCTCTCTGTGAGAGGGAGTGGGCCATAATCCCCGCGTGGTGGATTATAGCCCACTCATTCCCTCTGCGCTCCCACTCCGTCCCAGTGCGGGTTGGTGGACGTCACATGTTTTCGAATTTGTGGCTCTAGGACATGCCGGTGTCCTCAGGATGTTTTCCTTCACCGTTTTGAGAGCAGTGGTGATGAAATAATTTACACAAAGTAAAGTGCATGCCTGGGTTCAAACTCACGACCTACAACTCGTAAGTCGGGTCCATTACAACTGGGACACCTATCTGTTAATATCAATATCATATTGTAATATACGGTACGGTTGTATATACGGCATTTCAAATAGTGATGGTCCAGTGGTCTCTCATGCACGAGGGTCTTGTGGGTTCAAATCTGGGCAAATACCAATGTGATTTTTTTTTTCAATTCATAATGTACTTTCTAAGGTTATCTTGGACATTACTCACATCGGTGAAGGAAAACACCGCGAAGAAAACTGGACTTTATAATTAATATAAGTCTGAAATAGCCAACCCGTTTTGAGCAAGCATGGTGATCAATGCTTTTTTTTTCTGGGTGGGAAATCATCATATGACTGACTTCTCCCGCTCTGGGCGGAGCAGGAGGGCGTGTCAGACTTTTACTGACTAAAACCCACCCGTGTCCCTTCAGTTGCCTATGCCAGGGACCACGGTATCTCTTTCGAATAACCCGCGGCCCTGGCAGGTGATCAATGCTCATGCCTTCTCCAAATGAGAAGAGACCTTGACCCTGTGGGTAAATAATAAGCTGGTATTATTATTATATTCTATACTTAGAGAGGCTTGTGGCTAAGTAATAACAGCCGCAAGGGTCTATCGATCAGGTTAAGCTACGCTTGCCGTGGTTGGTCCGTGGATGGGTGACCATCTTCACATACCAAGACCCCTCCGTGCCTCGGAAAGCACATTAAACCGTTGGTCCCGACTGTCATTCGTGGATCTTTGACAGTCGTTACGGGTCGTCAGTAGCCCGAAAGTCTGACAACCACTCTTACCAAGGGGTATCGTATTACGCAGTAACGTCCCAGTTACTGTATATCTAACCGTACCGTACCGTATCTGTCTATCTATCTGTCTGTCTAGCTGTCTAGACAGTCACTCCATGTAAAATACTGGTATTCAGCTGCATCCGGTTAGACTGGAAGCCGACCCCAACATAGTTGGGAAAAGGCAGGCAGACGATGACTTATAGGGGTTTATTTATAAACAATGATTAAAGTTATGTGACATTGAAACGTCAAAAATGTATGTTAAACAGTCGCTAATCACTACTTAACTTTAAGCAACGTTTATGAATAAAGGGGTTAATGTTAAAACATAGTAAATTATTTATGTTGTTGGATTGCTTACAGTAAACGCATTTAATAATTTACTCGAATATATTATTTACCTACTCTTTCTCAATATTGTTACCAACTAGAAGGTGTTAACTTCAATAAATAACCCTCAAACGTATTCCACGTTATAATATTTAACAGCTTATGTCGGAAACTCGTTAGCGTTATTAATGGGCAATTCAATTGTGAACAATAAATCCCTAACCATCAACTTTGTATATGTTTTTGCAAGAAACTGGTGCTATTTAATTGAATGGCAATTAATTGCACACTTGTGGCTAAGTATTAACAGCCCCACGGGTCGAACGACCAGGTTAAGCTATTTTTGCCGCCGTTGTTCTGTGGATGGGTGACCCTCTTCACATACCAAGAACCTTCCGTGTCTTGGAAAGCACGTTAAGCCGTTGGTCCCGGCCGTCATTCGTGGATCTTTGGCAGTCGTTACGGGTTGTCAGAAGCCTGAAAGTCTGAGAACCAGTCTTACCAAGGGGTATCGTATTACCCAGTAACTGGGTTGTGGAGGTCAGATAGGCAGTCGCTTCATGTAAAATACTGGTATTCAGCTGCATCCGGTTAGATTGGAAGCCGACCCTAACATAGTTAAGAAGAGGCTAGGCAGATGATGATGGCAATTAATTGCACACAGACCGCTATTTTAATTAATATTTTATTGTAATGGTTAAATTAATGAAACACGTATCTAATAATATTGAAGTATCCTCATTAAATTAAAAGCCCGTTAATATTAAACGCAGAATATGGGCCTAGTCATAAACTGTAAATAAATAGTTTATTGATTAATATAAAATCTACAATATAAACAAACGGCTATCGTTTACCTACATATTCCAAGAGCGCGCTGCAGCGTCTGAGGGTTGCTCATATTTTATAAATCAAATTGAATAGACTTTAATAATTTTCATTTAAATCATAGGTAGGTACTAAGACCTAATATAAAACATAAAAGCTAAGTATAATATTATTCATATTTCCCTGCGCTAGGGAAATATTAAAACCCGCCATACTGCTATACGCTGCCTAGGCGATTAATCAAACGTTGAATTAAACTCGATGTATGCGACATGTCCAAGAGTAGTAACATGGTAAGCGATACGTAACGTAACGTAACGGACAGGTTGGACAAGGAAGGGTAAGGGAAGGGTAATATGATACACGTCCTTTCTCTGTTGGTGTTACATATTTTGTTCTAGCGTGACAGCGTTTTGTCATTTGATATTAATAAAAAGTGCGCAATAATTGTATGAGTGGCTTTGTTTTGTTTAAGGCTATGCGCGGACCGAAAGACAAGACTGTCGGTAATATGAAAATAATTAGGTATGGTACGCACTCTCGCGAAAAACAAAGTTCCACATTGTCAAAGTCAGAAGGTACTACTGAAAAGCCAGCAAAACAACAATATTTTTTTACTGTCGACATTTTTATTACGTCATTTTCATAGTTTTCGGGAGTGCTGATGCCGATTAAAAGACAACATTAAAATCCAAGATGGCAGCCAATATTTTTTTTTTGTAAAGTTTCTGATGATAGTAGGTGTACAACCTTTAAAGAATCTTATGCACCAACTTCCAAGTGACTGATTTGTGAACTTCAACTTTCAAGTGATTGGTTTTTGTGAGTGTGAGTGTGTGTGTTATAATTCGACAGAACACAACAAAGGACTTTAAAAATATGAACTTGTCAATCAAGCTAACATTTTATATCTTGACGTTTGAATTGATTTAAATTTTGACCATAAAAACGAACCACGGTTGCACCGATGAATTGGCAAAACTGTTATAAGACAATCACGGTAACAATAATAGATTCTATACTAATTAAGGTTTAATTGAATAGTTCGCAAATCAGCCCCTTATTAGGTTGCTTCGTCTTTACAATCATTTATATTGGTCTCGTCCTTGATTCTATTGATATTCATCATCGCAAATAACTAATCAATGGCTAAAGTTCAAGGTGGGCTCTTAAAATCGCCCATTAATACAATGGGCGAAATCATAAGGTAATCCTCCCCTAAAGGCCTTGCATTATTTATAGGGTCACTAAATTTATTGATTTTGTGTTTTATTACCTAACTCGTGCCAAGTTTACGGAAAAGAACCTTAATAACATTCATAATAATCAAGTGAATCTTAGTGCGTGCATCCAGGTAAAGCGCAGTAACATAATGACTGCAAAACTGCGCGTGAGCACAGAACACATAATTGTAGGTACAAGTTATTATTATTATACATTATACCTAATGGCGTGAGACCAAAGGGGCAATTCTCGTAATTTTAAGAACGTTAACAGTCTGATCTCAGTCTCAATCTGTCAAAAATACATCTGGTTTCCCTAAATTTTTTACAAGGTTTTGACATTGATTGTCGGTGAGATGAGATTGCGACTAGATTTTGAACGTTTTGAATTACGGAAATTGGCCTTCAGTATTCGGGGCGTCCTGTATTATGCATAATGATATCCACGAAGGTTACTAACTGAAGTACCATTGATACGTTAACTTCCAAAACCAACACGCTACGTACACGCAAAAATTGCATCTAAATGTTAACGACCTGCCACTGCGCTTGCGCGAGATTAGTTTAAACACAACACATAGATAAGTGTGTGCATTTATGTGTTCGAACGCACTAATGAATGTAAATAGTCCGTCAATTTGTCAGATGACGTCACGGATCAGGACAAGGTTAGCTCGTCAGGTCTATTCTATAGGTTTGTTTCACTTGTGACTGTTTGGTACAGCCCGATACAGACTTTATAGCGGTTCTGAAGTGCGCTACTCCCTGCGCAGTGTACCTCACTCCTCACCCCCGCTGACACATGAATTTATTACTGCGCAGCGAATCGCCTCATGTTCGCGTCCGCCATAAAGTTTGAATCGGGCTGTAAACACGCCAGCGACTGTTCGCAAGAGTATTTCCAGCTATTCATATTTGCGGTCCAGATGACACTTTCACTATGCGTGTCTTATTCATACATAAGGACCATTTTTAACTGACAACAATATGTGCGTGCGTGCTGTATAATATGTAGGTACTGTATGCGTGACTGATGAGATACTTGACGCGAGCGGCATAGGTCACGCACGACAGTTAAATGTAGTACTGTAATGTTCCCTCTTTTCTGTCATTCACATTTTAATTACAGACAGTGTTTCTAATGACAGTAATCACTGTGTGAAAACATTTAGGCAATATTTTAATCATGCCACTGGCTAAATATTTCAGCGTTTTGTTACGCTGTTAATTAATTTCTTGCGAGGGAAAAAAAGGAGGCATATATTTATAAAAAAGTGGCTTGTCTCTTGAAATATCGCAAGAGCCATACTGTGCTGAAAGGCCTATGTAACTCTAAAACTATTGCTCAAGTTAACCTTGTATGTTGTTCAACTGTTAGGCAAAGGTCTTCCTCGTATTTTTCCACTCTTTTTTATGCTGTACCTTCTCCGTCCATTCAGTTAGGAACGAGCCCAAAAGTCAAGTGGGTGCCTGAAGATGGGCGTCGCATCGTATCGCATCGAAAACTCAACCAGATGATTTGACGAATTAAGCAGATGGATAACTCAAAATTTCAAATAAAGCTAAAGTACTAAGAACCAATTAGATCGTGACAGTAATTAAATTAGTTCTAAAAACATTACAATCGCTCTTGACATCGGTCCATACAAACCACAACCACACCACACCACAACCACATTTTTCAAATAGTCTTCCATCTTGATATTTCTTCGTTAACGTAATTTGCTTCATAAATAAGGCGGTAGGTACTAGATCTATCGAAGGATAAACAGTTATTTAAATGAGTATGTCATCGTCGCAAGCGCTCGGCATTCGATGAATTGACGTTACACCATAAGTTTATGCAAAATGTGTAATCTAAGCACGCTTTTGAAGTTGCTAAATGAAGATTGCTTTTTTACACTGCTTCTACATGGGTGGCTAATATCTACGAATATATTGACCCCTATTAAGTGTGCTGCATTGACATCAAAGATGTCATGGGGCATGGCAGCAGTGGTGGTCCTGGTTATCGGCCCCGACTTACAAGTTGTAGGTCGCGGTTTCGGACCCAGGCAGGTGCTTTACTTTAATCACCAATACTCTCAAAATGGTGGAGGAAAATATTACGAGGAACCCGGCCATGTCTCTAGGACCAAAAATTCAGAGACATGTGATATCTGCCAACCCGCTCTGGGCCTTCTAGGTTGATTACAGCCCACTTCCTCTCGAAGAGAGAAGACCTGTATCCGAGCAGTAAGCAATTATTAGCTGATTTTATTATGCATAGATGTCATCTGACACTATGAACTTGGAATTGAAACCAATTCGCGATGAAAATGATTTTGAACACTTTTGTCCGAAAGCTTCAAAATGTGTAAGTAATTGGTTTACAACATCCTTCACATTCAGCTGAATGTATTCAGCGAATTGGTTTCAATCCCAAGTTCAAAGACATACAAAGCTAATCAAATGTGAAGTTTAACATGGCTATGTTACATACCTAATGAATCTATACTAATAATAAAACTGAAGAGTTTGTTTGTTTGTTTATTTATTTGAACGCGCTAATTTGTGGATCTACAAGTCGGATTTGAAAAAAATATTTTTCAATGTGATAGACTTATTCTTCGCTAAGCGAAAACGAAGTAAATTCGACGGGGAGTTTTACAAAAACCTGGCTGTTATTTTAGTAAATATTGGTACTGTGTATCTTACGACTTCCACGCGAACGAAGTCGTGGGCGGAAGCTAGTTATTTATAAATCTGATCGTGATTTTGTAGTAGACCTCTCAACACTGCCATCAGCTTTTGTTAATCTTGAATTGGATTAGGTTGCAAAATGCGAGACGTAAAAGGAAAAACCCTAGTTTTTTTTTATCTTATTGAATAAGTGGTCTTAATAATGAACTGGTAAAATGATGGCTTTATTAAGAGTCATCTAGCCTTATCTATAGTTACAAGGCTGTACTTAAGCTTAGTTTACACTGGAGCTACATCTTGAAACAGAGTAGCACGTCATAGTAGCGTAGGCTTTAAAGATGCATGGAGCTGCATCACCGTACATCTGCAAGTTGTCGCGAATTGTATCCAAATGCAGTAGAGTTTGTGCATAAGAGAAGTAAGAGTCGACATATGTACCTATGCAGGCTGGCAGGGA
The DNA here is from genome assembly GCA_911387795.2 of Apamea monoglypha. Classification (NCBI taxonomy): domain Eukaryota; kingdom Metazoa; phylum Arthropoda; class Insecta; order Lepidoptera; family Noctuidae; genus Apamea; species Apamea monoglypha. Next base: position 13,864,301 of record OU426918.1, read on the forward strand.
CACCGACGGACAACCTGTAACCATGGATTCAGTATATGAATCTGAAACTAACTACTAAAAAAATATATTTATCTATTCCATACATTTTGACCGCGTAGGTCACACTTACACTTTTCTACGCAACAACAGTTTTTTTTATGACCTATAAATATCTACGCATGATTATAGTTCGCGCGACGATGTCTCTGCTACACTGTATATATTTCATTTGTTTATAATCTTTAGGAGCATGATATTAACTTTTGTAGCACGCAATATTTTCTGACTCCCAAGATACAGGCAAATGCCTAGTTTGGGGGTCGCCGTCTATTCTATTCTTGTACAAATTGTGATTAATTAATAAATAAATAATAAAATAATAATAAGCTTACGCACGCTACATTATATAGCGTATCGCACCGTACCATAATGTTGTCTTTTTGTAACCTTAGCTTTACTTGTCGTAAGTGCTACATTGTGGTAATCAGCTCAATGCCCACATAAATATTTAACATCTCCTTTAATATATGTAAAATTCTAGATTTTATCGTTATTCTTGTGAACCCAGTTTATCGCTTCGCTCGTTTAGGGTAGTTAACGTAATAGCTATTTTATTTATATGACGCCAGCATGTAAGGAACGGTGTGATTGATTAAATCTGCCTGTGTATGGATATTAAAGGTTCTAGTTCAGAAACGCTTGCATAGTAAAATCTAAAGTGACCGCTTTTAGGTAAATTAAGTCGTTGTACCTTTGTGTGAGTGACGTATATTTACAACGAACAGTTTGATTTAAATAACATATAAAATCAACTGCGGGGTAATTGCGTAACAAACTAACAGTAGCAATGGCTTTCATTTTGACAGTTCAACAACATTCATTGCGTTATTTACGTTGTTGAGCACACACATTTTTCAAACATATGAAGCAATGGATTATCCTTCAAGATGATTCAGATTGTGATTGATCATGTGTTTCGCAATTAGGCTGCTGTTTTGGGTAAGTAGCAAATAACAGTGAGTTTTTAAGCAGTACTGCCTTTGCCGCCAATATGGGTAAGATAGCAGTTACCTACGTAAGATTTGATTTTATGAAATTGTATATTTCATAAAAAAAAAAAAAAAAAAATCACATTTTTTTTTTCAGAAAACTGTCCAAGTTTTCTATAAATTTCTGAAAGTCAAATTGGTTTTTGTTTTTCTATGTAGTATGTATAATACAAAATCCCTCTCAGAGAGTCTCGAAGAGAGGGACTAGGCCTGAGTCCCAACAGCGAGAACATTATAGGCTGATTATTTTTATGCATAATATAAAATGTTAACAAATGTTTTATATTCATAAAACATCACGTTTTTTTCAAAGATTTATGAACCTTTTTTTTTTTAATAAAACGTTGCCCCACTCTAGGAATTTCTCCTGTATCGTGGGTGCGTTTACAAACATTTAAACTCACATACACAAACAGCCAGACCCGAAACAACTACTTGTAGGTCATACAAATATTTGTTTCGTGTGGGAATCGAACCCGTGACACGCAGCGCAGCAGTCAATCGCTTAACCACTGCACCAACCGTGCCGTCCAACCATGTTAACAACATACATCATTTTGATAAAAACCCTTATCTGTAACACACAGTTGAACTTAAACACGTATCATTAAAGTTGTTCTTATTGTTTTATAACAAGCTATTGTTTTAACTCAAGTATATAAATGTATGGACGGAAAAAACAAGGAAGTCATTATGTGCTTCTTTTATAATTTACTATTTGCGCCTCGCGGTTTCACCAGCAGTTTCGATCCCGTGGAAATATCGGAATAAAAAGTATTCTATATTAATCTTGGTTATAAACTATCTGTGTGCCAAATTTCATCGAAATCCGTTCAGAATTTTTTGCGTGAAAGAGTAACAAACATCCATCCATCCATATAAACTTTCACGTGTATAATATTAGTAGCGAATAATAATAATACGAGTAACTTTGTCGTTGACTGCCCCGTTGGACTCGTGGTCGCAAGCGCGACTGCGGCGTGTCCTGCCGGTGTGTCCTGGGTTCGATTCCCAGATCGGGCAAAGTGTCATTGGGTTTTTCCATTAGGAATTTCTCAGTAGCAGCCCGGAGTTTGGAAGTTGGTGGTGTGATAGCCCCGCGCCTCGGAAAGCACGTAAAGCCGTTGTTGCTGCGCCTGATCTCCCCCCGGTCGTGTCAGATTGCCGCCCCATCGGACTATGAGAGTCAGTGACAGTCACACACTTAAGCACTATAATATCTCCTGCGAGTCTGGCTAATCTTCGTTGTGATTGGCCACCGTGACCGAAATCGGTCAGGGAATTATTATTACGCGACTAGGTTTAATTGATAGTTGGTGGATATTCAAACTCAAACTCAACCGAAAGCATTTAAGTATTTCAATTACCTAAACCATTTACAGGCACTGTTGAATTGTCAAGGAGTCGGTCAGTTAGTCAGAAAGTTGAAGCCAGTTGCCCATTCCAAAACATGTATGTTAATATGTATGTAGATATGTATTTATGGATAAGAACGGGCAAGAAACTCCAACGACACTCTTTTAAATCAAGATATTACAAAATACTGTATGTATTGTGCACAGATTTATAAACTAAAGGGAGATATGCCAAGGGGGCATGGCGCGTGCGAACAACGTATGCACAAAACAGAAACAAACGCGGGCGCCGTTGATTTGTCAATAAGAATTGTCAATGTAGTTGTGTGTCTCAACGTTGCGATCTGCGTTACGCGATTGGCTCGCGTTGAGTATGGTGACTGTTATAGTGTGAGTGAGCGCGTGTTCGTATTGTAGTGCATATGTAGTTGAAGGCGACAGCCGGACTCGAACAGTTGGGCAGCCACACCATATCTCCCTTTAGTTTATAAATCTGTGGTATTGTGTATCTTACGACTTCGACGCGAACGAAGTTGCGGGAAGAACCTAGTGATTTAATCAATTTAGTGTTATTCTTCTCCATAACCATCTACATCGCTAATAAAAAAGAGCTAAAACTGAATGAGTTACAAAAGGCTGAAAAGTACCACAAACTTTTTAAAACCTTTTACAAAGAAAAAGAACAACACTAATTTATAATTGTTCAAAAATAGTTTTATCGTGTTGTAATGTGAAATATACAACTACACACACACACAACTGGTGAAATGTGGGTATACACCACTACACCACCGCTTTTAGGTACACCTCTGGCTTACCCTTCGGAGATTACAGGCGTGACTATGCGCTGTGTTGTTAAATAATTATATTACATAAACACACAGCAACTGAACAACTTAATGCAAGAGGGATATTTATTATTACTTCTATTTGTTTTTCTTTTAGTTCAAAAGTTCTGCTCAATTAAGAACCTAATTCCTCGTGACGCTTTTCAGCAAACATTCGTAAGTATGTCTAGGTAGGTGAGTAACGTCGGTAGATTCTAGTTATTTAGTATTTTACAAGACTAATGGGCAATGAAATCATCTCCAATTGTACATTGTACAAATGTTTTGAAGTATTTTTTCATACGTAACTTCTCCGTTTTGTTTATTACACAAAAACCTGTTTTACACAGATTTTGAGCAACTAGATAAGTGAATGAATTGAATGCATTGTCATCATTATCATTCTACTGCCCTTATCCCAATTTATTTAGGGTTGGCGCAACATGTCTTTTTGTCCCATAAGTACTTCTCTATTAGTCGTCATCTCAGTAGCCATGCCCTTACTAGCCATATCATCTGTTACACAGTCCATCCATCGTTTATTTGTTCGTTTATTTATTAGTTCCCCTATTCTTGTAGCCACATTTATACTCAAAACTTTTCTCACAACATTTTCCTCATTCCTCCGCATCACATTCCCCTAACATGACAACCGATTTTGACACAACTTTTGGTCACCGGTGCCATTGACTGACTGAAATAAATGACTAAAATGCACATGTAGATAGAAAAAAAAAACAAGTTCATGTCGGAATATCAGTTGGTAATTCTGGATTAGAAAACCGTCCCTGTTTTCTAATCCAGAATTACCAACTGAAAAATATAGAATAGGTAATATATATAATAGGTACCTAAGTATCTACATACTACAAAAAATTTTGAGGCTCTGTTTCTTACCATAAATCTTACGGGATACCCAATCAATTCGCAGCTGTCTGTCTATAAAAGGTTCTGCATTATCTTGCAAAACAAGGCAGATCAAACAGTACGTGTTAATATGGCGCCAGCGACCGGTAAACTATAGCAACCTATAACGATTTACGCTCTATTTCTGATCTTATACCAACACATTGCCGTCTCACTAGATTGCAAACGATACCCAAGCATTTGTAATACTTCCGCGTGAGCTAACTAACACTAGCTCCACATGTTGGGTGGCTAGGCAGCAAATATATTGGTCCCTTATTTACTAACAAGACTTGTACCTAAGTACGTGGAGGAAATTCTTGTGCGTTAGTTATGTTTTGAAAATACAGGGTAAGGAAACCCATCACAGAGTCATCATCTACATATTCTGTCCATCCACCTAAAAATATTGCTGAATTTTTGGTGTAAAAATCGCAACATTGTGCTTATGGGTGCATGCAACTGTACAGTAGTTGTGGAGGTATTTTAAGTTAAATCGCAACATTAAACACTAGTTTTCGTGAAAAAAAGTTATAACTTGGCCTTCAATATCTCCGTAACCAGAAGGTTCCCAGGTATGCTCCAGTAAAAAAATGTCACAATGACGGGGAGTATAAATGACTCTCGACTTCGTTAAGCGTCTTTTTTCACCCGTTATATTTAAAAAATAAAGTAGAAGGGTTGAATTACTTCCTTAAATTCTGCTACAATTTGGCATACAACAAAGAAAATAAAAGTCTAAGGGCTGAATTTTCAATCGACAGATATTTTTTATTCGCCGAATAAAATTGACGTCCGACAGTTTTTGTACGGAAGAACTGTCAAAAATTCAAAATTATTCCTCATATAAAATTATCTGGCGTTGGAAAAATCAGCCCTAAAACAAATAAAATGTTTGGAAACAATAAAAAACACTAGGAGTACTATTTATGAAGAATTTAGAAATTATATAGTAAGAATTCATATGTTGGCAATGATAGCTGATGTGTGAAGGTTATCCGTGTATTCAGTAAATCAATTCTCAGTAGTTCCAATTACTAAGTTTCCTATGATTTTAAACATCACTGAGGGAAAACCAACCACAAATCACAACTTCAAAAAAACTCGATACAATAGAGAGCTGGGAATGAGATGATAACTCCGTTATTTTTCAACGCCTACAAAAATGCTAATATTGCTTGGGAAAAGATGAGAAAAGTTCCAATACGTGTTCGTTTGTTCTTATAATGTTCTGAGAACTATATAAAAACTAGTTGTCAACGAGGCCATGGGTACAAGTGTCATGAATCAATCAAGGAAAATGATTAGGTACCTAGGCTTCGAGTTGGATGAAAGTGAGTTTTATAATATTATTTGGGGAGTTCGTGTCTACACAGTAAGACAGTGGTCAGGGTTAGGGCTGTTCTACACTGCCCCTAAATTAATGTGTATTAAACCTATTGTGTGTACTAGGTGTATTAGAACTGTGTGCTTATGTCGTCGACGTGTGACGCTCGTGTGTATGCACTCTTAGCGAAGTTTACATTTTCTGGTAAATTGTTGTCAAAACTGATAAAGCAATTGTAAGGTCGACTATAAGTACATATAAATCTCTATTGTATTGACATTAGGGACTGCCAAACTGATGCAGTTTTTAAAAGAAGAGAACACTATCTGTCCACTTCATCATAGTTGTGTATGTATTTTTTATTTTTAGTTTTTTGAGTATCATATCATTATTATTGTTCTAGTGATATTTATTTTAGTAGTATGTATGTTTATTTGTATGTATGTTAGTATATTCTCGCAATTTTTGTTTAGTTTTTAAGAGAAATGTTTTTGATTGTATGTATTATTTTTTGTCTCCTTTACAATTTCACACGCTGTCTTCATCTCTGTATCTATTGTCCTGTCTCGGGTGTGCTGGAAGAGATTTCTTGTGAAATAAGCATCACCTCTGTACCTATTTTTTCTGCTCTGTTTTTCTTGTCTGTTTATATGTGTGTACATAAATGGTAAATAAATAAATAAAACGTTTTTGGACGTGCTTTTATTGTTCAGAGCAATAATTAATCTAACACCTTTCGTGTCAGTAATAAATGGCTTTCGGATACGAATATTTTTATTCAAGGATTCGATATAGGTGATTTACTCGTAATACATAAGATAATATTATTATAAATGGTATTAAACGAGCAGTTACAACGAGTATCTTACCTAATAACCGTTTATGACCGGAAAATAATAGTTAAAATAGTAATCATTAAATATTAAAGTCATTGTAAATGACAATTACTTTATTTACGAGCTGCTGACAAGGGTAGAATATAAATCATAATTTAAAACCGCTTTGTTGATTTTATGCCCTAATAAAATATGTTTTAATATTAGTTACTATTTCTCTGGTTCTACATTTGCTGTACATACTCAAATACTAACAACAATAATTTTGGTGTTGATGTCGTTATGAAGTAATATATTTAAACATAACATCGCACTGGTTAGGTAGAGGAGACCTATAGTACATCAACATTTCGCCGGTTATGGTTATGTCCCATGTAATTAGAGGCGTACCTTTTCTTTGTTTTGTTTATTAAATCGTATTTTGTTATAAACTTCTTTTGTTTTCAAGTTACGTTTAATTATGTACACAAAAAAACATCACGCCTGTAATCCTCGAAGGGTTAGAAGTAGTTGTACCACAGATTACTGAATAGTTACCCATAGTACACCAATATTTCGTTAGTTATGTTTAAGTCCCATGTATTAGGTGGCGAGCCTATATTGCCATATTCCGGGCACAAGTTCAGGCTCCGAGCTGCTACTGAGAAATCCTTAATGGAAAAACCCAATAACACCCGACCCGACCTCGGAAACGAACTCGGCAATTGCGACCACTACACCAACAAGCCAGACTGAAAAATATTTGTTTATCTTTAGCTGTTTTGAACTATGTACAACCGCGGACAATGGCGGTCGACCACTTTTCACCCTTATCATAATTACCTTTTAAAAATTGGTGCACCCCCAGTGTCCGCGATGGTACTTGTAATTCCCGCACATATGGAAACCGATACACATACAATAAAGCCGAGTAAATTCCTATTCCGAATAACATAAATTACAAACACAATGCGATATGTGTTTGTAAAAACTTTAACATAATACGTTAGCACGTTGTTACATTCGAATACAATAGCGGGAAGGCGGCAATTAAACAGGTACACATTATTAGGGCGCTTACACACGCTGCGCGGGAGTTCACGGCCAAGCCACTCTTGCATAACGCCCTGATGCAGTAGAAAACAAATAAAACCGATACTAATCTCAACTACGATACACCCATAAATCTTTTTAAGGTTAAATTTTGCAAGTACTTGTGAATTAAAACCGTAAAATATAAATGTTTCGAGAATGGGAACTGTTTAGAAACAGCCAAAGTAATAGCACGATGTGTAAATTAAATTAATCTTACAAAATAGGAATAGTGTGTGAATTTTTCAAGTTTATAATTAGCGTGAATTAATTAGCTAAGCAAATTTTTTTATGCAATCGCCATTTTGGTAATGTATTCGGAAACGCCATTATCATCCATTTACAATTGAATGTTTTAAAAACACGCGTTTGATTTCAACATCATTAGACGGTTCAGTAAACTGTTTGGTATGATCGTTCTAATATATCACCGCAATGCATTCTTGTTAGACAATACAGCTATAACCATCAAAGTCTTGCTTCGACATTTGCTCATCAATCATCATCTGCCAAGCCTTTTCCCAACTATATTGTGATTGACTTCTAATCTGTCTGGATGCAACTGAATTACAGTAATTTTTGATTTTGAGAGCAGTGTTGCATGCAGTTTATATGAAATGACTGACTATCTGAACTCCACAGCCTAGTTAATAAGTAACACCCCTTGCTCCTTGCTCATCAATCATCTTCTTCCTGTCATTTTCCAATATTACCCACTAGCGGTCGGGGCAAAATTTACTTTTACCACTCTCCCCAGTCAACTGTCAGACCCCTTTTTCTTTTATATTAATTATAATCCCTCACACAACCCACCATTCTTCTCTTTGGTCTTACTCTCTTTCTCCATCCATTAACATTTTATGATCATTACCACTTTAGTCACATGCGTCAGAAAATTTCACCCGCATTTTCCTCAATTCAACTTCACCAACCAGTCTCGATTAACTCCTTTCAAAGCTTAGGAAAGTAAAGCACGGTACGCATCATACATTACATAAGGTACAAGTAAATAGGTGAGCTGTAGCGTTGACATGGGAACTGCATCGTTAATATTAGTTGCGTAACCTTCGTCAATGGAGGTCAAAGAGTACGTTACGTGTGGTGTCTTCGTGATGTTTATTATTTCACTTGAAATTGAGCCCCGAAATTGAAGATAACTTTTGTAAAGGTCTCTGTACTTATTTTTGTACAATTGGTATAATTTATTATGAATCTTCTTGAATCCGCCTTTTTTGTCTGTTGGATGGAGACCCCGATACTCGCTTGTGAATGTTATTTTGAATGCCTCGGAGAACTAACAAACTGTCATTAGTTAAATCCTGGATTCGCGTTTGAAAAAATAAATTTTCATGTTTTATCATGTTTTTTTTTTTTTCGATGAAACATTTCAACTGTAGGTAATAGAGTCGGAATGATTCATCGAAAACAATTGGTTATTTCATCTTTCAACAACACATCGGGACCGATATGTCACTTGTCCATTTACAACTGAAGTGTATTAACAAATATGCAATGATGTCATTTGTATTCAATAATGGTTTTTTTACAGGTATGTTCTAAATAGTTTTACCACTGACCGTGTAATCCGGGAAGAAAAAAATCTGCGAGCTTTTTTAATTTTTTTTTTACGCATGATCTCATATCTCTTCGTACAAAATTTCGCTTAAGTTATGCCCCCACACCAAGAGGTCGCTATACTACCACACACAATAGCTAATCGCGACCTGTCAACTCATCAAACACTGACCATCATTAAAATTCATTATTTAAAACATCATTCACTGTTTGCAACTCTTTGACACATCACGATTTTGGTCATGACGTCCTGTCAACGTGTCGAAACCAAACCAGAAAGTGTTTTGATTGTAATAGAAACCTTTAATTAAAAATATAGCCCAATGTGTGACGCTGAAAGCATAAATATAGGTAAGACAAACGAAGATATACAGGCGAATGCACAAGTCAAATTACAAACGCTAATCTTACAATCTACCGAAGGATTGCACCGAATGGGTTAAGAGGAAAATATTAATAATAAATTAAAAACGATCTAACTTAGATATTATAGTTTTAGACCTGTTTCTGAGGAATGCATTTACGTACTTAACCATTGAGGCCTTAAACATTTTGAAAATGTAATAGTAAAACCCCTTTTACTTGTTATCTGAAGAGGTCACTACATCAGGGCTGTATATTTTACAAATTTTACGAAACTACTATCCAAAATATTATAACAAAATCCTCCTGCACACAGAGAATTAGCATTTTTAATAGAATGGCGCATGAAACCGCAGCTCATCATATTTTATGTGGAGCCAGTACAGCACGCGACCGCACAATTGAAATATTGCGACCATCGAACTTTCACCTCGGTGTTTATGATACTAATTTATGTGATTGCCTCAACAACTTCAATGAGCGTAGTTTGAATTGTACTTCTAATTCGTCATCATTATCCTGGCCTATTTTCAAACTGACTCTCTCTAACATTAAATTCCACTAGATACGGTTTAACGTTATCGCCAGCCACCTGACATCTACATTCTACAACCTCTTTTCTTCGTCAGTTCCACCAATTCCACCAATTGTTTTGGATATAGGCCCTAATGTTATAGCATAACAAACATTTGCATGAGCAACTACAATAATCTAATCATACCTAATGCATACTTCCAATAGACGTCATCAGTGGTCTACCAACCAAAACAAAATTACGAAAGAAAAAAATCTAACGTCTCCAAAAGTTATTCGCTTCGCATGCACTTCGCGTCCATCCCTCATCTAACCCGTAACTTTTGCGTAACCTCTGTCTGACTTTTACAACGATTCGACCAAAACCATTCAACTGTGTTTCCGAACTATAGTTACACGGTACCATTGACGCAAGAAGAGTACATCAGTTTACACGCAAAAGGCCTGGCGGTTATGTAAAGCTGAAGTAACTTTGTATAATCTTTCATGTGTCATAATTTGCTTAGTGTTCTGTGGTCAGAGCAGTAATGTTTCAGCCGGAAGTTTTTTGTTGGCGAAGTATAGAATTATCTCATTTTAATGAGACTGCCTAAGCGCCAATTTTGTTCTCATTGTTTAGATGTTTAAAACTAAATTCTTGGTAACTAGTGACAGAAAATTCCAATGCTGGCAAAGTTCAGTTCTATGTTCATGTGTATTGTCAATATTTATGATTTAAGTAGATTGATTGGTTGATGCTGGTTACTACATAATTGCAATAACATATATATAGCCTATCGACTGTCTATTATAAAGGCATCTTATAACTATGTAGGAAGTATTTAAGGAGAATGTACTATTTGGATCAGTTTAGTTACATATAATGTAAGTTTATCTCATTGCAATAGTTGTATTGAAAATTCACTTTCTATCTGTAGCAATTTTGCGTGTCGTCTTCCAATTAGCATATAATGGGCAGACACGGTGTTATGTGCAATGAGTGAATTAAAACAAGCTGTTACATTACTACTGTTAAGTAATCTGGTGTTACACACGATGTACGAATAATGTCATGATTTATTTTGGAGAATGATTGTTTTTCTGCTTTAGAAGATAAGGTATCTTCAAGAGTCCTTGGTTCTTCTATGTTAAACCAATCCATAGTTTGTAGGACTTACAAAAATGTGTGCAGTAATATCTTAATTTCCATATAACGTTAGTCCTTGGCGTAAAAATAGCATGCTCAGAAGAGCATGCTATTTTAACATCCTGCTTACCAGGTTCCGGATTTGTTCTTAAAGGAAACTACATAATAATAAACACCAAAATAGTTGGAATAAATAGAGGGACGAGGCCTAAGAATAACGTAATTGCAGCAGCATCGTCAAATAATTTGCATTACACCTTGTAAATTCAAATTACCGTCTTGGATGTCATTAAGTCAAATAACGACACCTATTAGTGTACGTAATTGCGTAAATAATTGTATCCTGGAAGACATACCTAACAAATGCTTAGAATTGTATGTGCGAGTAGTTAAATTAGATTTTACTGTTTATTTGAAACCCCGGTCACGAATACTCGAATACTCAAAAGCGTGGCATTAAATGTTTGCGGAATATATTGCCTATATAAATGTGATAGATAATACTGCCAATAATCAGTTTCGAATACAAATTGCAACCTCATTACAAATTAACACGCACACGATATTAATTACGAAGGCTCCGCTGTGTCAATTAGATCATTTAGATGCTTACATAGTTATTAATATCAAATTAGAAGTAATTAATCGGATGCCTCTATATAAATCAAAGTCAGATAACACAATATCGCCTATTTTAATTTTTTTTATTAAAATCCTCGTTTAACTTTCAATTAAACCTAATGATGTAAACGAACATTAAAAAATAAACAGTAGAATGTATACAAATTAACATCTACAAAATGTGCAGATATTTTTGCAAGGCTTTTTTAAAATACGAGAGTTTTAGCAAAAATACTAGCTTGACAAAAGAAGAAAAGTTTTAAAACGTTGACACACATATAAAAACTAATTACACAAAACACGTTACCTAAAGTTCAATCAACTTAAGCCCTTATCAATAATCTAAAACAAGAAATACTTGAATAGGGTCAATGGCAGTACAACACTTAACCGTGAAATGATTGAATTACGATCGTACTCCGCTATTACAATATCCAGGTTTATGTAACAGCTAACAACGGTTTATAGATTCATTCATTGATCGGCCAAAACTATGCCAGTAGTCAGCTTCGAATATATTGCCCAAGAAAGGTACGCGACAAAAAATTGCACGATTTTGGGCACAATGTAATGAGACTGATGGGTTGTTCATTGTTCGTCTTCTATTGAGTGAATGCCATTTTTTATGACTTCTGCATTATCATCATTTGTTATGTCATTGTTATCGTCGTCTGTTGTTTCTTTACTTTAATCGTATCTATTACGATCGTCTAATTAGTGAGGATACCTATAGGACAATTTCCGTAATTAAACACGTTCAAAATATAGTCGCAATCTCATCTCAGCGAAAATCAATGTCAAAAACTTGTCAAACATGTTGAGATTTTAGAGATATTTTTGACAGTTTAGACTGAGATCAGAATGTGAACGTTCTTAGACTTAAACTACGAGAATTACCTCTGTAATATGTTTGACATATAATTCATATGCATCAACGTGCACCTTTGTCGTTTTCATGCTGCTCAATAATGCCACCTTTTCAGCTCAATGAACGTGATGCGTACGTCAATGTTCGTCATTCATTTGGGCTTTTATCATTTGTTATCACTTCAATTACGTCATTATTATTTATTGATTTGTCTTCAATTGCTAAAACTACTTTCATATTTCAATAAATAAATCATGTGCAATAACATAAATGTACACCGCAATATTTTTGATGCCGCTCTCTTGAATATCTGATCTGTCTTAGGTTTGATTGTTTGCGCTTGTAAACAAGCAATATGACTCAGAACAAATGCCATACAAATACTTATTCAGATACGGCAATTGAACCCGCGACCCGTGACAGCAAAAGGCAGACTGGTATTGCACCGCCTTATTTCAGAGTTGGTTTAGCATGATAATATTTGCATTTACAAACTTAAAGTGTTGACAAAACCTTCAATGAGTTATTTATTATTCCCACACGCAAAAAGCTCATACTTAAAACTACCTTGGACTTGATGACATTAACTGATGTCAAAGACCACGAGAAGGTTGTAAGTTCAAGAAGATTCAATCAAATTACGACTAGGTATCGATGGAATGTCATCATCATTATCCACGAGTTACGACCAGTGCTCGCGACCTGTAATGACGGTCATTAGTGGAAAATTATACCTAATTTGACAAGAATATTGAATTTTATATATAAACACTTAATTCAGACACGTGCATATTTTGCATACATACCTAATATATATTTCTTATCGGAATATTTCATTGAAATAAACGAGCAGGAAATTGCAAATATCCAATAATTTTTTTTCAGACCTGCTTATTAAGAGTAGGTACCTAACAAATTTTGATCAAGATATTAATAATGGATATAATTATATATACCCGAACTTTAGGCATAGGTAGACATTAATACATGCCCAATATAAAGATCAAAAACTTGGTATTGATCATACGGAAGTTGATCGCATGAGACAAGATATCATAAATCAAACAGCTTAGCACCAAGACTATCATTAAAGCGTGTATAAGAAAATTAATTCGTAAACATGTAATCACAGTCAAAGTCTATTACTCTTTGATGGCCTATTACGATCATTACCGATTTGAAGATCAACATAATTACGTAAGAAGTAGCAATTTAACCGACGTAGTTGAAAACATCGATCAATAATGGAATTTTATCATTATTATTGCAATTTTATTGCTAATTTATGAAAATCATGACCATTTGTATTTAATATCAATATTATGATATAGATAATTAATAACTATTAACAGTTTTAAAATCCAGGACAGCAAAAAGTATATGAATATCTCAGGCTATCAGTATTTTGAGTTCGCAGCTTCCGTAAAATTAATTACAAATAATAATCAATTTTAATTTAATAGCTTTATTATTTCCTCTTTTTGAAAGAATTGCCATGATCTTTAGATAAAACTGCATCTAGATAAAACACTTTAGAATCAGTTGAATATATATTTAATGCAAAAGCGATTCATATACGTATGTTTTTTTGAGTTCTGCTAAATTGAACCAATTGATTAGTCTATGCAGCTGCAAAAGTGCATCAAATAGAATAATAATCATAATATTTTTTTATTTGTGGTGTAACATAGGTAGTGAATACAGTTCTTAAATTTAAATATCAAACAAAACAACCTTAAGAGGCAATTAGAATTACATCACATGATACTTTAGTATGCAGACAAAGTATCACATTATGAAATAAAGAATGCATGAAGGTCAATACCGCGTGCATTTAGCCAATATCCGATGACAGCGATAAAGATAATACTAATATAGATAATTATATCAAAGAGATGATTTCGAAACGTAAAAGACATTTTGTTCGCACGGGAAGAGATGTCGAAACTGAATTGGGTGTAAGAGCTCGGGCTGCGTACCCAATGTAAGAATTAGATTTAGATGAAGCAACGCGTGCGGCCAAGAGAGCAAGATTAAAGTGCGTTCGTTCATAATGCTGGCCTCATCTAATAACGGAGTGAACTCAACACCGCAACGAATTGTGCTGTCAACAACAATATTAAATTTCTGGAGCCCCTGTAATTGATTTTGATGTTGGCGTTCATGACATTATTGTATTGGTCATGGAGATTCCTGTAGGTGTTACTGTATGCGTACGTGCGATAAAAAGAGAACGAATACCGTCCATATAGATCGTGATGAATGAAAAATACAAATTTTTGCAATCATGATTAACTAAAAATCATCAACAAATGTTACTGCTTCGTTTAATATTAATAGGGACTAATTGAATATTCCTGACCAGAAGCCTATAGCAAACGCAATAAAAGTTGAAAGATATAATATTACAAACGATTATTACGACACCTCCTTAATAGTAGCGTCTCGGATTTCTGCCGTTCATTTAATAAGCGTAAACGGTCAAGTTACATTGAATAACTAAATGCTAATTTTAATATTCGTGCAATTCATTTTTTTCGTCAACTGCTCTCTTAAGCATTAAGTTGTTTTTGGTAGTGTTAGTAATAATAAAGTTACAGTGTGAAGGTAAATTGCTTTTTCTTAGAATCAATACTCGATAGAAGGAAAAATATATTAGTGGTCTTTCGAAATGTTAAACCACATATCGCCATTTAAATAACACTTTACTTTACGAAACCGGTGGGCTAATCTTTTTAAGTAGTCTTACTTGTAATCCTAAAATAATTTGATTAAACAGAATAACCCGTCCCAGTTTCAACCAGCACCCTGATTGCGTAACACACTATTAATCACAATCTGAATCATTTAGAAGGATATTCGTAAACCATTGCTTCATATGTTCGAAAAATTTGTCTGCTCAACAACGTAAATAACGCAATGAATGTTTTTGAACTGTCAACGTGAAAGCCATTGCTTCTGTTAGTGTGTTACGCAACTACCCCGCAGATACATGTAGCACGGATACTGAATCATCATTACACATAAATACAAGTAACCACTTGTAACATTTTGACCAAAAGGAAAATCGTATTTGTGACTAACAAGCAAGTAACATAACACATGGAGAAATGCTTCCCGACTAACACCATACATGGTTCAAGGAAGTTATTCAACGGCTGAGGTAGATGACAGATATGAGATACAGGGTACAAAGGGCCGACTGTCTGCTTTGTAAGTGCAAGACTAGGCTAGACTAGAGATGGCGAACCGTTATGCACCTACATATGTACATGCCATTTTAAATAAAATCTTGTGGCCAAGAAGAGCTAGCAATGTCTGGGAAAAGTTAGGCAAGATTAAAGAAAAAAAACACGCACGTAATTTATACGTGCGTGTTTTTTTTCCTTAACTCTAACACAAATAGATATAAAATGCATATTATACTGTGGATCGGTAATACAAAGAGGATATGAAGATTTTATTTTGTTTCGATATCAAACTACACGCCAAAGATTCGTCACACTTGATCGAGCATGACCATAGTCCTTAGAATATATTGTTGAAAACGTTAAGAGTAAGTGGGAGATAATCTTTGACCATGATAAATGGTTATCGTGCAACAATAATGATGTCAACTCATTTCGGAGTGTTGTGTTGACTTGAATGACATTAAAGATCAGGTGAAACTTTTTGACCTTTTGTGTCCACGTGTAATTAGATATTCAAGTAGATTTTGTATGGGTGTCGAGTGTCAGTAGGTACTCACATCAAATGCCAACCTTTGCTTTTTAATAAGAAGTCGTTGCTTAATGGTCAGACATGATGATGTTTTATGTACTTCGGAATTATTTACTCTTCATGTACTTAGTTGAGAGTTGGTCCGTGACAGAAGGTAGCTCGAAACAGAGAAAGGTGGCGCATTTCCACCTACATAGCAACTGAATGCTTTGAAACAAATTACGCAAAAGTCGCCCAAGACCTTCATATACAATGATGCTGATCAGCTCTTTTGTACACGGTGTGACTGAGTTTTCAAGACCGGTGTTGCAAGTCATAGAGAACTCGCAAAAGGAATGAAAATTAGTCTGGGTCGTTGTCACCGGATACGGTAAAGGGGACTATACTTATATAAGAGTTGATAAAAATAATTTCTAATGTTTTTCTGTAATATTGTTCTCTATTTCATAGTGGAAAATCTAAATCAAAATTAATTTTAGCTTTCAAAGATATCCTGCCAGTTCCCAATATCCTCGATACATTTCCAAAAATAAATGGATATTAGCTAAATGACCATTATTAATAGTAATTATTATTTCCTTAAAATGTTATTTACGCAAGTATATGCATACGATTGATATTGCCTTCGAAATGCTAAATTAACGAAAAACGTATCATGAATACTTCGAAATGTAATTGACACCGACAGGAAAATAACTGTTATTAAAGGGAAGTAACGAAATCATTAATCGTTGAGTACGTTTTCAAATAATTGGTGGCGTGTCATCGGTATATAAGACAGAAATGTCTAGGTACTCACTGTTAATTCCAATCCACCATGTCCCTTGCTGCCCTGTCCCAGCGACGCCCTAAGCCGAGGCCCGTGCCCCACAGGGCATGCCCTTAGCGTGTAGTCACTTAGTTTTTAAGTTTTTGAAGCATCCACATGCAAACCCGGTTAAGTTGACGACAACTTCATAGGTAGAACTGCGAGATGCCATTGAAAAAAAGAGGTACTCCCTGTGCGTACTAAGTTGGCCGGTCCGTGGAATGCGGGTCTCCTCCCCCCAACTGAGTCGCCCTCATAGTACCGTAAGCAACGTCATCGCGAGCGCGTGTGATGATTACCTATTCAGCACCTAAATATTCTTCAGTTTTCTCGATATTTGTTAGTTTTATTGACAGTCAGTGGTAAACTTAGAGCGAGAGGGATATAATGGCTCTATATAGGTACACAATACTTACATACATAATGTATGACTTGGGTTATGCCGACAATAATTGTGTCCGTACTTCCATAGGTGTTGCAACCATTGACTACGACATGACAGGTGACACGGGTCAAACGAAGTCAATGCTGTGCTTCGTCGATATAATTATATATCATCATTAATAACTCTTTCATTATAATAACTAAGTATCTATGGTTCTTAATTCCATCTATGTACTTACCTATACAAATAAGTTGTAATTTCAATAACTGAAAACCCGAAAAGGAGAAATTATACTCATTAAAAAAATCAGCTGTTCCATATTTGCAAATTGTATGGTACAGACGCCAGCAGGTCAAGCTACCCGAAACTGTCAAATTTTCCCAATCAACCTTGAACCTTAATGCTATTGCGATAAAGTTGAAAATCTATTAAAGAAATTTGACAGATTGTAGTAGCTTGGTGTGTTGGCTGGCGTCTGTACATATGATTTTTTTTCCACGATTTCAATGATATTCCCATAGTAAAAAATGTTCATAATGATGAGTACAACGACCCCTTTTCAGGTTTTCAGTTATGTCAATTACACCGTGTATAATAGTAAATACTTCATCTAATAATACATGTACATCAAGACGTGAAGAGTAGAATTGTGGTTGAGGCCAATTGACTGAATGAAGAAACTAGTCAGATTCCTTAATTAGCAGACGACCAATTCTTGGCAACATGCCAGGCTAAGTCTAGGACGAACGAGTATGTACGTAGGTATGCTATACACGTAGGCAAAGGGCCATTGGCCGTTGAGACACATCTGCTTAGTAACTAAACATGGGTTTAGTCAGTGTTGCCTCGTTTTTTTCTCTGAATACAGACACTAGTAAAATTTGTAGAAATGAATCATGTTCAGTATTATGCGACAAAGATACATCGCGCAGTTTAATTATTATGGTCTGGCAGTTTGATTAATTTATGCGGCCGACCTGTCTTTGGTATTGTTCGTGGTATCGTTGAGCTTGAGCTGCACGCTTACTGACAAATGCGTCCCTGTGTTTTTCTTTCCTCAATAGACCGTTTCAGACACCAATCTACATGGCCTTCACATGATCTGACCAAGATTATGTCTGGACTTTAAAAAAGACCGTGACCTCTGACTTTGTTTCGGCTGTTCTTCTCAGAGTAGTCAGATACGAAACGCGGATCTCATCTAGTTTTTAAATTATGATTGGCGTGCAAAAGTGTTTGTACAAAGGTTTGTTCAAACACGCCAATCATATTTTATTAAATTAAAAGTATTATTTTTTTTTTATTTAATTATTAATTATCTCGCATATATCTTTTCACTGGAATATATTTTGCTACTTCGTGGCCTTTTTTTAAATTGTAATAGATGCTGGCAAATCTTGAACAGATTTTTTTTTTTAGAGTCTGTAACCATTCATTTTATTATCATTTCTTAATGTTGTAACTGTTACCAGTGGTCTGATGATGCATTCAATTTGAACTACTAATTACTTACTAATAGGTAAATAAAAATAAAACCTTTGAATATTAAAATAATTATTTACATATTATGATCTAATTGCTCAAAAATGAAAAGTAATTTGATATCATTTCCTTTTTAGACAAGTTGATAAAACAATATAAAACTACATAATATCGCTATTTTGTGTATATTTTCAAATAAGATTAAATCTAGATCATGATCAAAAGGTTATTTCAAAATATCATCATCAGTATTAATTTGTGTCATTTCGTAATTTAGTTACGATATATATGAGAAACATGAGAAAAAGTGGCCAGACCACTCCTAAATATAGGCAAATCATCGATTAGGCAGACTGATTCAATGGCACGCCTATGTTGCGTCAGGAACCAGGCTCGCCACCTTCCGCAATCTTAAGGAATACGTACTTTAATATAATCAATATTACCTAATTATTAGCGATTTATTTGCCAAAAATGTAAACAAATATGAGTGTATGGAAAAATAACTTTAAATCCTACACAATAAAGTTCAATTTACGATACAACTTCAAACATTTTTGAAACGTTTTTAATAGTGCTAGTCACTCTGAAATCAACTTAATGGTTATTAAAATAAAGTTTGATATTTGTTGAAATAATATTAATTTGAAACATAAGTTTGAATAGACTTTACCTACTTACAGAGAACCTACCTATTGTATGGTATTGTCATTGAACTGTAATAGTCACTTACAAATTTTTACATACCGCAAAATGATAAAATCGAATCACTACATACAGATAGAACGAATGTCATGCATCCATCAAGATCATGAAAAGGATAGAATCTCTTTTTTTTCATGTTGTATTCAATAATAGTGTCGTATTTTAAAAATCAAACTCACTGACCAAATTCGCGCACCATAATACACTCCAAGACAGGAATTGCTGATGGCGTTACGTCTGCAAGGCTGAAATGGGACTGGGCGGGTCATACATATAGGATGCATCAAAACAAATGGGCCAGGATCGTCACACAGTAGGTGCCTGAAGACGGGAGTCATCTAAGGCAGGTCTAAGAAATTCTGGCTTGACGACTAGGACTCATTGGTGACCGATTGGCCGGAGAAGGCACAACATAAGGAAAATTGGAGAAGTATAGGGGGACCTTTGCCCAACAGTGGGACCAAATAGGTTAACATAAACAATGTTCTTGATTATTTTCGAGTCGACAAAATCAACTCGTAACAAATGAGATAATGTCCAGGTTCCAATAGTCTAGGAAAACGAAACAATAATCTTTTTCTAAGAAAAACAATGAACATAGACAATCAAATCAATTAGATACATAATTTGCTTTGTTTATAAGATCATTAAATATTAAAACAAAACATACATACTCAAGATAAAACAATGGTAGGTATTTTGATTGTTATTTCTCAACCTCATCGTAATGGCAATTGATGTGGATAAATTCTGATTAACTCACTTTGTTTTTATGTATTTACGTGAGATTTATTAATTTTTATTATTAAACACCGCCCTGTCCTGCCCTAGGTTTACACCATATATGGTCGCGCGCAACCCTAGAGTCATCATATTCGCTCTACGAAAACCATGGAATTAGTAAGTGCTACTAAGTAGTACAGACAGCATATGAATAAAGGCTAGTTTACAATATCATGCTATACTTATTTTTCTTTAATCACAAATTAAATCATTAATTAGCACACTACTTATAAATGCTAACCAGCCAGACATTTAACACGTGCACTATTTAATATTTACACCGAAATTAGTCAGACAGCGCATATTTAAAAACGTAAATGAAATATTACGTAGAATTTTATCCGATACGGAACTCATTACCTACAATTTCCGCCTAAAGTAAATGTAAAATAGATATTCGAAATGAGTAAAATATTTGAATTTGTCACAGGTATGGGAGAATATTATAAAGATTTCTCATGCTCCAGTATTTTTCATTGAATATTTATGACGTAAACCAAAAACGTACATAGGTATGTAAACCTAACTTTTAATGGATTATGTAAATAATTAGCTTTCTATTTATATTCTGTACATGGAGTGTTGAGCGGTAACGTGCTCATTACGAATATCTAATGAGTTTGGTTGCACATCGACGGTAAGAAATGGATCTTATTTTTAAACCTGCTGTGGAGTTAAGTGTAATAAATAATGATATAATTAAGATTTATGTGCTAACTTATTTTTTATGACAAATGCAACGTGCTTTATTTATTATACCTAAGCCGTGTTGAGCAGTGGTGGGCCAGTGGTAATGGAACCGACTTACGAGTTGTAGGTCGTGAGTTCGGACCCAGGCAGGCACTTTACTTTGTGTAAATTATTTCATCACCACTGCTCTCAAAACAGTGAAGGAAAGAATCGTGAGGAAACCGGCATGCCCTAGAACCACAAATGCGCAGACATGTGACATCTATCAACCCGCACTGGGCCCGCGTGGTGGGTTATGGCCCACTCCCTCTCACAGAGATGAGGCCTGTGTCCCAGCAGTGGGAACATTATAGGCTGATTATGTATTATGTAAGCCGTGCTGTAAACCCCTACTCCATAAACGCACATCAAGGGCTGATAGCGACATGTTGAGACGAGAAACAATACCACACGCTACGTCATACTAATCTCTCGACCATGATTGGTTTTATTTTAAAATATTGTTCCTTGAATGTTCTAGGTATGTTAGAGGGCGACGACATAATTTACTCGTTAAACTAATGCATCGTTTTTCATGGTGAAAAACCTAATACCATCACAATCTATCAAACACCTGCGTTTTTACCAAACGTAACTTAGTAATAAGGTTTGGTGAAGATGCTACAGGCCAGGCCAAACACAGCCACAAGAAAATCTGTAACGGATATTCGATCTTGAAAAGAGACTGAAATTACTAAACAGTAGGTAATACCGGAAAAGCTCCGGGTGTCTCCATTGCCAGGATCGCCCAGAGGACACGGTGGAGTACACGGTGGAGTTCTGTCCCGCTTGGGCGGAGCACCGCCGTGTCCTCGTAGAGGCGATTGGCAGCGGCGGCGGCCTCTCGCTCCCGGCCCTGGTGCAAGCCATGGTCCGGGGCGAGAAGGAGTGGGAGGCAGTCGCCTCCTTCTGCGAAGCAGTCATGCTAGCGAAGGAGGTGGCGGGACGGATGAGGAAGAGAGCCTCCCGTCCCAGCCGCCGCGGGAGACGCTCCGGGCGTCGGGAACCGTGACGACTCCCGGCCACCGTAGCCGCGGGCCTGCGGGCGGAGAGCAATGGGTAGCTCACCGCCCGATCAGGACCAGGCCAGTGCCGGACAGCGCGTAAGTGTTCCACGCGCGCCTCAAAGAGTTGTCAGCATAATCTGAGGGGCCCCTTAGGGCCGAAGCCTGCCGGGTCAGTGGGATTGTCCTAAAGGGTTACCGCTACCCCGGAACATAAAAGGCAAAGGAAGGAACATGGGTGGGTTTTAGTCAGTAAGAGTCTGACACTCCCTTCCGCTCCACCCAGAGCGGGAGGGGTCATTTGATGATTTACCATCCGGAAAAAAAAAATACCGGAAAAGCTTATCAGCGACTAAAGAGCTAGCAATTGCTTATCGATTAATGTTTTGACGTTACAAACTGTATACATTTATCAAAATTCCTAATAAAATGACGAATGGTGTTAGAATACTCAAAGAAATAGCGATGTTTAAGAAATGAAACAAGGCTCTGTTTGACTGTAGGTACTAGGCCATTGAAATACTTGGAATTAATAAAGAAAAATAGAGAAATAATAAACACAGGGTGGCAGGGGCATCGCGGGCTGTTCGAAAGAGATACCGTGGTCCCTGGCATAGGCAACTGAAGGAACACGGGTGGGTTTTAGTCAGTAAAAGTCTGACACGCCCTCCTGCTCCGCCCAGAGCGGGAGAAGTTATATGATGATTTCCCACCAAGAAAAAAAAAGAAAAAAAAAAGGGTTACAGGGGCATTGGCGCGCAACCTGTTACCATAGATTCAGTACATGATCATGAACATCCGAAACCGGAGTTATTAAAAAAAAAATAGCCGTTACATACATTTTGACGGTGCGGCGGCGTAGGCAAGGGATTTTTTTTTAAACAGCTGATTTTTTTTTCTTTAACCAATAATAAAATTCTACGCTATGGGGTCTAGAATCATGTGCTGAATTCGTGGTTACAGGTTGCGTGTCGATACCCCTGCCACTCAATACTGTACATAAAGTGGGCCAGAAATAGACACAGTAACCGTACTGTGTCTATTTCTGCCCACTTTACCATTGTAGTAGACCTCTACTACAATGGTTACGCTCAATCCTTGAAATGATAAATATTATTAAATAATTAAGAACATTTCCGTAACCACACTAAAGCAATTATAAATGTTTCTATTGAGTGTTGAATGTAGTAAGTAAATGTCAGTGTTTTTGTATGGAATAATGAATTAAACAGCGAACTAGAGCGAATATTACGTGCAAATATTACGAACTACAATGACTGCTCAATAACGCAGTCTGCGTTTAATTGAAAAGAGTTCCGTAGTATTTATTACCAGCTGCGCCAAGATTTTACCCGCATAACTCTCGATCCCGTGAGAATATCGGGATGAAAAGTATCCTATGTCCTAATCCAGTTCATGGACTACCCATGTGCCAAATTTCATCAAAATCCATTCAGCTGTTTTAACGTGAAAGCGTAAGAAACAAACATACAAAAAATCAAATCTCTTTTTGTATATTATGATCTCCTTTATTTCAATGTAAACATATAAATTTTATATTTAAATATTAGAATATAAAAGATATAAAAACATTTAAAAATATAAAAAATAGTAGCCCACCGGTATCGGAAACAGAGTCCAAGCTACCGGCGGTCAGGGCTCCAGAGAGAGGAATCTCCTAACAATGCGAGCCGTGTCCAGAAGTATATAATTATAATATATATAATATTAGTTTAGATAATATTATTTTTATTAGAGCATTTCTATTGGGATTTACGAGTGATCTATGCTGGCAATAGATAAGAAAATCACGTGTCTACTTGCTCAGTTTTTGTGACTAGTGAATTATAAACCAATTAATAAACACATAAGTAATTCGATTCCTGGTGTGAAAGTGATATTGGGGTTCTCCATCTGAAATTTCACAGTAGCAGCTCGGAGTCTGGATTTGTGCCAGTTAATGACAATAGTCTCGACCCCTATTACATGGGGCTCAAGTCCCGTAACTTGCGAAATGTGGGTGTCACTATAAGTATACCTCTGCCTTACCCTTCGGGGTTTACTTCGATGTTATATTATTACAAAAACAGAAAGCAACTCAACATCTAATGCTACAGAGAACTTTTCGGGGATTACTAGACTGATGTTTTAATAATATAATTAAACGTAACATGAAAACAAAAGAAGTTTATTACAAAACTCGACTTAATAAACAAAACAAAGCCGTGTTGGTACGATCCATTAACACTCGTGTCAAAAATTACTTTCAGATAACCATCGAAATCTGTTCTCTATCATACAATAATGTAATTATAAGTGTGATTCATTTAAATAACATGTTTATTACTCCGTTGATGTTCTAAGTCACGAATAAACTAACCCGGTAGTAACTAGTGACCGCAAACAAACGTTGGAGATGAGAAAATAAGAACAACGAAACGAATAAATGTACGTAATGACTAATGAGTTTAATTTAGATGTTAGATGATGGACGTTTGTGTAAACATACTACCTACTAACCTAGAGTCATAAATGTGGGTCTCAATTTATACCTAACGATGTAAAATAAAATATAATTATTTGAACGTGGTTTATAGTTCTAATTAGTTTCAGCACGCGCATCCGCGTGGTATGTCGATAAAAAGTAGCGTATGTGCTTTTCCAGGGTTCAAAGTATCCCCATACAAAATTTCATCAATCGGTCCAGCCATTTCTGAGATAAGCCGAAACAAACAGACAGACAGACAATAAAAATGTTTTTTTTTTGTTTTAAGTACCGTAGTAAGTACTTTTATATGCATTTAGTGTAAACTGGTTTCAGTTTACAGCAGTGAAATTTGTTAGTTAGCCAAATATTTTTTTCTGTCGTAAAAAGGACCAATACAGAAGGCGAGTGGTTAAATCAACACGAAATCTATAGTTGATATTTGTCATCGTCAAGTAATAGCCGGAATGTTGCCAAAATGCTAAATCAATATAGACCCAATCCATTCCTTCCTGATTCGACAAGCCTAGTAAAGTGATAGTATTAATCAGATGTTCCTACTGCTGGGACACAGGCCTCCTCTCTTTGAGGGGGAGTGGGCTGTAATCTACTATGCGGGCCCAGTGCGGGTTAGTAGATGTCACATGTTTTCGAATGTTTAGTTCTAGGACATGCATGTTTTGAAAGCAGTGGTGATGCAATTATTTACACAAAGTAAAGGACCTTCCTGGGTACCAACCCACGACCTACAAATCGTAAGTCGGCGCCGTTAACACTGGGCCAACGGCCAACACTGCACCACATTTAGCCTAGGCCACCTTTATTCTTCTGTTGCTTAGTAGAAGAACCTACCAGAAGCATAAGGGTAAAAGAACTGTCCAGGGACACGTACAATGGTCCACATGAAGGACTAAGTGCGGAAACCAAACTCGTAACAATGAACATAGAACTGTCCAGGGATCAAAAACCTTTTACACCAAACGCACTTTTACACACTGAACCCCAAAAACCGAAAAAGGCAAAATTGTGTATATTAAACAGCAATTTGATGATATCACTGACTGTCCGGCGGCGCTACGCGTCGTCGATCACAGGCCCGTCTTTACAGCCATGAGGTACAGTCAGCAACAAAAGTCAATTAACTCTGTTACTTTTACAAATCATGTAAATTAATACAAAATGATGCGATACATTGGTTTTCACTATTTCATGTAATAGCAAAGAGTTAGTTATTCTGAAATATTCTATTACTACATGTTTTTTAAGAATATTTTGCTCAATAATTAAGATTTAAACAACTGAAGTGTTAACCGACTTTTGCTGCTGACCGTACTTGAGGTACTTCATTAATAATTGTACTCACTACCTTTTTTGTTCACTATGAAAAATGGCTGTCACGCTCAATTTATCTGATCGTCCTTCTCCACTGCAATTGAATGGTAAGTGACCAAGACCGCCAAGCCGTTTATGTGTGTAAACGATTTTACATAAGAATTTTTCCGCTTGATTTTATGGTTTTGTTGTGAGTTCTCAGAATGTTAGATTTATAAATATTACTATTGTTAATTGGAATACATATAGTTTTACATTTTAGAAGATTTATTTTTTATTTTTAACAGATTTCAAAAAAGGAACAGGTTCGTAATTTGGATGTTTATATTTTTTGTGTGTGTTTGTACAAACCTACTTACATAAATAAAATCATTTATTATTTATCGTTTACCATTATTGCAATTAAAAACATTATTAATTGCTATGAAATATATTATTAATCTGCAAAATGGGGTCATTATAGCATAATCTAGACGAATATGTGTGGTCCCACTGGTTCTGGTTTGTAGGGAAATGTAACTGCAGTAAATATCAATGTAGGCGTACGTATATTAATACAAGCCACAAATCAATCACACCACTGAAGTTTAATAAGGAAAAGCTGTTGAAAGATCAACGATGCTTGAACGTTTAATAAACCATAATAAGATTATGAAGCTAATCCGCATTATTGTACCTCTGGTCATTACCGCGTGGAGAGTAAAAAACGCGTTCCGTTAAAACAAATGAACGTTTAAAATCAATTCAAATACCAATTACAGTACATTAACGGCTGCACGATAATTTTATTATCAATCACAGTATTAATGATCTAATAATGGATAATGTGAGTTATATTCTCAATTACCTGTAATGTTTTATTGGTTTTGTATGGATGTTTTTAATTAGTCGACCTACCTCAATTCTAATACGTACTTAGGTCAGTCTAGGTCTTCCGGTAACTGTAATGGTACTATAGCTTAGGTTTTATATTTTATTGTGTTGAGGATTTTATAATGATTTAATATGGTGATCAACTAAAAATCCGCAATTATTATATCAATTGAGCAACAGGCCCCATGTAACCTGATAATTATCAGAAAAAAATTCTATGGAATGTATAACTAGTTCTACGCTGTCTTTTAGGGACGATATGAGATAGTGAAACTTTTGGATATTTGAAATATCTGTAAAATTGTGAACTAGTGAGGTAAATGTGTCTGTGAACTCCATGCCTACATTTGACGGTTCCTATGAGCGCTGGCTGGAATTCAGTCTTTGGCTGGAATCTTTCTATTTGGTACTAACATGCAACCTCCGCGAGTTTGTTAAAAAGTGTTTTTAGTATAAAATACGAGACAAATAGAAAGATTCAAGTTTAGAAGAGATTAAGCTGACAAGCTAAAGAATATAGATGTAAAATACGTAATTTATTTTATAGGAATAATTATTAGACATTACCTACGAGATAAACCGAAGTTTGATTTTATACCTCCCGGTACCGAAGGGTCTAGTCCCTCGCAGTACTCAATAAATAAAAAACAACCGCAAAAGCAACTTAGTCATCTCCTAAAACAGGGCTTCCTCTCTTCTATCCTTTTGCTGTGCCCTACAGGGTCCATAATGATCTAAATTATATGTATACCACCTAAGTACACATTATGGTAACGCAATAAAGATATTGAGTATTGAGTATTGAATAAAGTTTTAAAAGCTTTTTGTTGCTGTTAATGGCGGTTACGATTTAAGACAATTTATTTCGCTCACATAAAATACAATTATTCACTTCTATAAGGAAACATATAATAATTAAGATAAGCGAGAGATTCGCTGGTTGATAAACTAAAATAAGTTGTAATAAACAGTAAAAACTTACAATTCAAACATTATTCAAAACATGGTGTTTTAAAACTTGGATGTGATTTCGATTCCACTTGAGATACATAGAGTTTAGCTCCCTCATATACGACAGTCTTTCTACCGTCGTTTGTCCCCGGTGCTCTTAAAATTATATGGTTAGCCAATAACCTAATTGATTAAAACAGATAAAATACGCAATACTTATTTCTTTAGTTATACCATGAAAAGTGCAGTACATAGTTGTGTCGAAATTCAATTAAATCAAATTTCTGCTTCCTATAATAAATGGTTGTTTTTTTTTAATTGCGATACTGGAAAACACGTCCTTTTCATTATAAAAAAATAAGAACCTGTTGATTCTGCTTTAGGATGAAGGGGTGGTATGCTATGGAAAATAATAAGAAAAACTGTACCTGCATTCTAATGAAATAAACACGGAAACTAACCAAGCCTCAAGGAAGATGATTTGTTTGTTTTCAACGCCAATACAAATAACAATAAACATATTCACGATCATCAATCATTCAAACCAATACAATAAAACACAAACAAGAAGTTAATGAAGAAATAACATAACTACAAATGTACTGAAGGTAAAAAATAATAAAAAGAACAGGCATTGTACGGAATTAAAACGTGAAAAAAGAAATGAGGAAGCGAGAAACAACACACGAAGTTGATAAGCAAGAAGTAAACATAACCCTAGGTTCTTTATTACAGCTTCTGTTCATACTTTGTAGATATGGCATCATAAACAGTGGGTATATTACGAAGGAGATTTACACCAGAAACAGTCCACAGAACACTATACCTTTTCCATTAGATAAACCGTTTTTTGACAGATGGAACTAGTGATTGCAGCAACACACAATACATTGATTAATACACGTACGGTATTATAATGTCTGTTAGAAGCCATAAATAAGATAATTCAATAAGATAAGGCACTTTATATATTTTTTTACTAGGCGTTTTAAAGTTAACTTTTACGTAATCTGGAATAGTTACGTTCTAAGACAGCGGTCCAAAGACGGTTAACCTGATGGACAGGGTATAAGAATAAATTATTCGAATCCTGACATCTACTTAATGAAAATCAAACACACATTAAAACCACTTTGTCCAGAAGCATGAATATTTGCATAAGATTTATATAATTAACCAAGGTAAGAACTAAGGAAGGATTTTTGATAGTTTATCCCCTAAAGGGGTTAAACATAGGGGATGAAAGTTTGAATGGAAGTTCATCATTTTTGCCGATGGAAAATCCGGAAATCGAGGATATGGTTTGTCTTCCAATAAAATTCGGAATCGAATTTGATTCGAAGTAATGTGTCAAATACACAAAAACTTTGTGTCAATTTGACATTGCCATACAACGAGGTAATGCCGCCAGTCTCTTGGATACATTACCAGTCGACAGCGATGCGGATGAATTTTTCGACGCTATATTTTAGTTTATGAATAGTTTTAGTTACTTAAGTTAGTATATAATTTTGTTATTTTTATTAATTAATTACGTATTAATTGTTATTTGACATTTCAATCGAATTAATTGATTGGACTCAGAATTGAAAATATCTTAACTAAGTTTATTCTCGTTGAATGAAAAGTTAAAGAAAATAGTAATAAAGCTGTTTTAGTATACCTAATTGATTAGTCGTGTAAATAACATGAGTCGACTTAAAGAATGGGTTATTGTTCTGCGTAGAACGACGATAAATAAGACAATTTGATTGTTAATTGCCCGTCATCGTAGTGTCATTTTGTAGAATTGTCATTTATCAATCAAAGTTGTAGACAGCCGTTTCTGGTAACACAATCATGGCAACAAAAATACAGTAAGGAAGACTTCGCAACTACGAAGGAAAATCCAAGAAGATCCTGGTATATGGTATTTTCCAAAAGTATCTGATTAAAATGTAAACAAATGGATCAGAAAATGTACGATGCTAATTTGTAGTACCAAGTTTTTTTTTTTTTGGCTTTTCATCAAAGCTCTCAATTTTCATTTTAACCTGAAATCCTAATTTTAAATCACTTAATAGATGTTTTTCATTTTATAACCTCAATTTTCGTCGATGTTATTCAAACAATAATTGTTAAAAAAGTAGTAAGATATGCAGTTTAAACCTTATATATACGTGACTAGATCCCTTTGTTGAGTGAACATGGTTTTCCAACATTTTCATTAAATACTTTTGAGAACAGAATATATAGGGAACTGTGTGAAGCGATGTCATAAATTTTCCTTTAATATAATTGCTCGACAACCATAAACTGCTTTGACAATGACATTGTGTGATACTATTTGCAATTCAATTCGAAATATTCCTTTGCGCTGCTAATTAATTCATGATAAAATATGTATATGAAACAAGATTTATCTGTTAGTAATAATAACAAAGACTTAATTTACATTGAGTTTTAATCCTTTGAATAAAAAACTACGAACTTCTGATATACGATATTGCCAATAATCCTACCCAGTTGATATTTTTTGCTGAAAATCACGCAAAAAGTTGTACCCGACTAAAAAGGTGATTGTACATAATTTTAAGTGAATAAACACGTAAGTGCATTTTTTACAACTCAGCGAGAGAAAAACATGGAATCACAAAATCTATATACTAATAATAAACCTGAAGACTTTTTTTTTTTGTTTCAGCGGGATTGTCTAAAAGGGTTACCGCTACCCCGGAACATAAAGGGCAAAGGAAGGAACATGGGTAGGTTTTAGTCAGTAAGAAAAAAAAAAAAAAATTTGTTTGCGCTAATATATCTAACTAACATTTCTTTCATTCATTCATTCATTTATTTATTCATAAACAATTTACATTGTGTTGAACATTACATAAATCATCATCTGCCTAGCCTTTTCCCAACTATGTTGGGGTCGGCTTCCAGTCTAACCGGATGCAGCAGAATACCAGTATTTTACATGGAGCGACTGCCTATCTGACCTCCACAACCCAGTTACTGGGTAATATGATACCCCATGGTAAGACTGGTTGTCAGACTTTCGGGCTACTGACGACCAGTAACGACTGTCAAAGATCCACGAATGACAGCCGGGACCAACGGCTTAAAGTGCTTCCCGAGGCACGGAGGGGTCTTGGTATGTGAAGATGGTCACCCATCCACAGACCAACCGCGGCAAGCGTAGCTTAACCTGACCGATCCTCCTGACACGCTATCCTTAGGAGCTGAGCAAAAAGTCAGAAAACGAAGTAAAAGCGCGTGCGGGCGATATGATGCGACGCGGTAGGTTGGTGGCCGAAATTAAACCCGGACGAAGTCACGGACAGAAGCTAGTGTTTATATAAATATCGTGTATATAAATAAAAATAAAACAGATTGAACTATGATCGTAAACATGAAATACACTAAATAATTTAGTTGTTAACGCTGAAAGCGACTAAGGAAAGACAGACTTTTCAAAGGAAAGCTGTGAAGTATTCTATTCATTCAAGTAGGTGAGATTTGAGACAGCATAAATATACCGTAGCTACTCATTGTATCTTGTATTTCTATATAACAGTGGACCTTCCAATCGATGTCTCCGAGGTTGCCAGAAAAGTCACATTCACAAGACCGATCTTCAGTGAAGGTTTAATATCAATCAAATAAATCGTGTTCCTTATTTCTCAATGCTCATAAAACAGACATCTTTATAATATCTCGGTCATTATGGACAAGTAGTAACTTCAAACATAATGTCTTCGTGATCTGTCAGAAAAGCAGATGGCAATGTTTTGCGAGGTCATGACCTTTGCAAGTCTGTGATCAACCAAAAGCTCACCCATAAAATACGCAAAATTAGTTCTTAATTATATTTTATTATCTTTTGCGATAATTTAAATCATGATTTACAATTTGTTTTTTATTTTATTTTCATTATAAAAATTGGGCAAGAGTTTGTTTCGGATTCTGTATTTAAACTTTGCTGACAAAACAATACTTAATTAAAGTTCATAGAGATTTTAAATTATGTAGGTATGTCGTTATTCTTCCGGTTGTGGACCAAAACAACTGAACCAGAAATAAATTAATTTTCTTCTCTTTGTCTTCTTTTCTCCCTAGCTTTACATTTACATTTGAGGACAATCCCTTTGAAATATCTGACTCAGAAACAAGACTATCCGGTAAGCTTCGTCATACAATTGCAATGAAGGTCAAGGGTGCATTGCTTACTATCCTCAAAAATACCGTAAAATGCTATGGAAATAAGAAAATGAGTGAGCTATGAAATATATCAAACCTATATTTCACACAAGGGGAAATATTTAAATAATATGGTTTTAAATATGTATGAGTTAAATGATTTCTCCATTCGACTTAGTCTATTATGTAGGTGCGTATTACATTGTCCAGTACCCCGCTAATAGCATTACCACGTATGTAGATAGAGGTATTACAGTATTGTGAATTCTCGCATAAAATATTCGTCACGGACCACGATTTTGCATTCGTTTTTATGTCTTTATACTTACACAGAGAAAGCTAATAAACCTTCTCGTAATGTGAGTTATGTAATTTTTTTAAACGAAATTTTAGAAAAAAATTGGTCACTTCAGTAAAAAAATACATGAAAATATACGCGGAAGTTCTGAAACACAGGATCACTTGGTGACATTTAAGTTTGTTCTTTTGTATCAACAAGATGTGTATTTAGAACCAATAAACAGAACTTTAGAAGACTTACTAGTCACACTTACGATACATAATCTGTCTTACAGCTAAAAACAGAAACACATTTATCATGTGCGTCCTTATGCATATAACCCGCCGTCGCACCGCGTGCTAAAAATGGTAATACGCTCTGCAGATGTTCGTGCTTCAGCTTAAAAATAGCATGCATTAAAACTAAGTATACGTACTCCAAGGACTCTACCATATAAGATTGTATACCACCATAATATTGTATGCAAAAATAACAAAACACACGCACCCTTTCAATTAAATTCACCGGCTTTCACGTTAGAGTTAGCACCGTAGTACGGTAATCACCACGCGATGTATTATCACAAGTCACACAGGGGCGCTAGGCGGCTAGCGGATGTGTCTTCCTTTCGACGCGCGAACATCAACTGTTGGTTTGCGCGCGCGCGCGTCCGAGCCTCGCCTGATAACCGATAGCTACCACGGATAACTCAGTATATATGTACGACAAAAAATTGCCGCTAAATGCCTTTTTACAGACACAAGTTTACATCATTTACACATGGTTTTTCGAAACAGTCTTCGATTCATCCCTGTGGCTTCGAATGCATATTAAATTTTGCATGCACATCGTGAAATTCGCTATCGCTCAATAGCCATGCAGTTGTATTGAAATTTCAGTGACGAAAGTTGAATTTTGCAATGTTTTACGGTTTTTTGGCCCATAAACGTGTTGCAAGGGCTTATTGTTTTAGAAACACATAAAATACTAGTAATATTTTAGGACGGGTAGTAAAATTGTAACATGTACAATAGTAAAATTGTAACATAATATTAATGGTTTTTAAATTACCATTCGCGAATGCCACTTCGAAGTTAAAGTCATTTTTCGCAATTATCAATTTAATATAAACTATTAACAATACATAATTTATTATTAAATGTATACAATTTACCACTGAACTACGATTTCATGAAAATATTTATGATTCCAAATTGCAGGTCTGCATCGATTTTATACCTACCTATTACCTAAATTGATACTAAACCATACAAAAGTAAATAAAATAAAATGAAGTCATTTAAATTCTAACCGTTCATTTTCACCAATTAATATTTAGATCAAATTAAGTCACCAATGTTATATTTTGAATTGTAATAATAACTGCTCGTAATTAACATTTTATGGTTATACGCATGACTGACTTAACCGTTTCTCAATAAAGCAATGATATTAATAGTCGTTTACTTCATTAATAGAACTCTAGTAATACAATTACAATTTACATTTTTTTTCCCTTTAAGAGATGGACAGATGTCCTACGGATTTCAGAGGCAAGTGAATCAGAAGAATAAAGACTATCTCTAGATTCATTCCAGGGTTCCTTTTACTTAAAGAAACCGGTCGAACAGCCATTATCTTGTATAACGACCAGTTTTTCAAAAATAAACTTTTTTTTTGGAATGGCTTCCGGCCAGTGCTATTCTTTTCAAACTGAAGGCCAATTCCCCTAATTAAAAACGTTCAAAATCTAGTCGCAATCTCATCTTAGTGACAATCAATTGTAAAAACTTATCAAAAATGTAGGAAAATTAGAGGTATTTTTGACAGATTGAGACTGAGGTCAGACTGTGAACGTGTTGACTGTGAACTGTGAAATGTTTCTAAAACTGACAACTGTCAGTGCTAATATAGAGTAAAATACTGACAATTAGGCTAGAAAATAGTTTGTTAGGCAATTACGTCGAATAATTGGTCTTTCGAAATACTTAATCACATGAAAGTTACAAATGTCTAACTCAATTAACGCTACCTACTTGTCAATACAAAGCTTGACTTTAACGATTGATATTGTCGCTAAATATTCAATCAATGTATTAAGCGTTTGGTTGATACCGATAACAGTAGGTATGTGTTCGTTGATGCAAATATCCTCATTTTTTTATAGTTTAGATGCTCAATTGTTTTTTATTGACAGGCTAAGGGCCCTCGCCCACGGGCGACTTTTTGTAGCGATGCAGTCGCGATGCTCTCGCGCGTAGCATCGATACAGACGCGAAGCAGTCGCTAGCTGTGTGCCCGCGCCCACGGGACCAGATTCAGTCGCGATGCAAACGCGATTTGGTCGCGATGCAGTTACGATACAAAAATACCTTGGATCAGTACAGTTGCAAGATGGACTCCGTTGAGGCAACATTAGTCACAGGAAGACGTGAGTCCCATATTACAGGACGCTCCTGAATTGCCGTAATAAAAGTTTCAGTGTCAAATGACTCCATTTTACGCCTGTGACGGACAATAGCATGCACTCTGGACCTGTCTGTGTTGCTCGTTGCACTGATGCCGATTCCCAATCACGCGCCGCGCCACACTCCCTCCCCCCTCCGTTCTCTCTACCGATGTCGTCCGACGCGGTCGCGCGTTTGTATCGATACAATCGCGATGCAGTAGCGCGTTGCAAATGCGACTAACACGCGTTAGAAGTGATGCTGTCGCGCGTTTGCTAAACGCGCGACTGCATCGCTACAAAAAGTCGCCGTGGGCGAGGGCCCTAATGTATGCCATAAACACTTTATAAGAAGAGAAGCATGTCAAGTATAGTTTGAGATTATGATTAGTTAGCTAAAGCAGTGGTCCTATGGTTTATGCAATTTCACGAAGTGACGGGGTCCGTTAGGGCCGATGCCTGCCAGGGCCGCGGGTTGTTCGGAAGAGATACCGTGGTCCCTGGCATAGGCAACTGAAGGAACACGGGTGGGTTTTAGTCAGTAAAAGTCTGACACGCCCTCCTGCTCCGCCCAGAGCGGGAGAAGTCATATGATGATTTCCCAACCAGAAAAAAAAAAAAAAAATGGTTTATTCAATTTCATTCCTTTTAATCAATTCATCTACTCAGCCTATCGCGTATTCCTTTATCTTCATAATAAAGACACAATTCGTGTGCCTTCAGTTTTATAGTTCAACCGCAGTTATACAGACACGTACAGACGCCACCACAACAAGCTATCCGAAACTGTCAAATTTTTCCAGTCAACCTTGAACCTAATGCTTTAGCGATAAAATTTGAAAATCTATTAAAGTAATTTGACAGATTGTAGTAGCTTGATGTGCTGGCGTCTGTACACTGCAGATTATGTCCTCGATCATGGTAAACATTGAAAAATATCGGGCAGTTTCTTTAACATCTTTGCGTGACAGTTCTCTCAAAAAAATTTTTTCAACCTAATGGTTAAACTTTCATAACTACTCGATAAAAAAAAATCACCGCGTTCTCTTTACTTTAGATAATGTACTTTCACACTCACTTAGCTGTCTTACTGAGTAACCATCGTATGAATTAATTAGGCCTGCTGTAAAATGTTTATAACTACTTACGATACGTCTAGATAATTTTAATGAAGACATTAAAAGTGCGGTAAAACGCTCAGTTAAAAGTTTATAACTGAGCGAATTGGTTTTTGATAAGTATCATGATGATGTTTAGGGTATCCTTTGATGTTTCTTTCTTATAATAGTAGCACCACTTGATTAGTAAACGATAGAAAAGTTCTCCATAGTTATCCACCAACGCGCAATGGGCCCGCGTGGTTGATTACGGACCACTTCCTCTCACAGAGGACTCTCAGGAGGCCTGTGTCTCAGCAGTTCAAGATGATTATGCTATGCTATGCTAAAATAGTTCTCTCTTTTGTTCACTCGTTTGCTGGCAAATCTGATGATGACCGATGCGGCCAAACAGTTTGGACTGCCGAAAGGCACAAAGTTGGTAGGCTCCGCACAAGATTGACCGACATGCAACAACGAGGTGAAGTTCGTGGAATTCCGCGGATGTGGAAAGTACAGGACTGGTCGTCTTTCGGCTGAATGGTCTTTGGTATTATATCAACCCTTGAAAGTAGATAGTTTATTAAACGTAAATTAGGTACGATGGCTATTACATAGAAAGCGTAAGCTACGATCTTCCTGAAATTCTCTCCATAGATTAAATACTTAAGGTCATACAATATAAATTCATGTATCCACTACATTATAGGACAGCTTGTCACGGTACCCTACGCGGTGTCATAATAAAAACCCAACTTTATAACAGAAAATAATTGCTAGAAATTCTTCGGCAGTGTGGTCCGTTTACACGAAGTTTATGTCGTAACATGAATCTATTTGAACACGAAATTAGAGATGTTACCTTTCACTATTATTGCCCTATAGTGGCCTTTGACATACCATGTGCGTGGTAATAACGCACTCCTTATTGGTGGCCGGTACCAACTCTAGTTTACGAACGCACCTTAGGGATGTGCTAATAGGTCACTGATGCCTTATAGGTGCGCTCTAATTGGAAGCACTTACTTGTAATGCTAAGACTAGGTATGATTTCGAATCTCAGATGCACAGGACTTTTGTGATACTGAACTAAACAACAAAGCATTTTGCTTTTCAAATACATTAACTATAATATTTATGCGTTTGTTCTAAATATCAGGATTCTGATTTTATGATGATACGGAATTTTTAATTTGCAATGTTCGGAGTGATGTTGAAGACCAGAGTTACCGATTTAGCTTGCAGAGTAAGCAAGCTGAAGTGGCAGTGGGCTGGCCATGTTTGTCGAATAACCGATGGCCCTTGGAGCAGACGAATCCTGGAGTGGAGACCTCGGATCGGCAAGCGTAGTGTGGGACGCCCCCCAGCTAGATCGACATACGACCTCAAAAAGGTGGCTGGGACAGACTGGATGCGGAAGGCGGAGGACAGGGTGTTGCGCACAGTATGGGAATGGCTCAAGTCAAGAAGTGGACTGCGACAGGCTGAGTTGATTTATTGATTGGAGTAATATTTGAACTTATTGATGTGTACCTTACCGTAAGATTAATCTATTGTTATCAGATAAGGACATGGTTACTTACATCCAGAAGGAATAACATTTCACAAACT
Organism: Apamea monoglypha; assembly: GCA_911387795.2. Taxonomy (NCBI): domain Eukaryota; kingdom Metazoa; phylum Arthropoda; class Insecta; order Lepidoptera; family Noctuidae; genus Apamea; species Apamea monoglypha. The sequence goes on from OU426918.1 coordinate 13,901,608, forward strand.
TTATAATCATCATAATGGACGTTAATGTTGTCGTGTAGCGACAAGAAACTAAGTTTAAATTAAAGAAAGGGAAATTGAAGTTAATTAAAGATTTATTCATAAGTTAAGGATGGGGATGAAATGACTGTGGTGTGTAGTGTGTGGGTGAGAAAGGATGAAGATGAGTGACTGGTGGGTTGAGGAGGCTGAAGAGGTAGACGCGACGCGAGGCAGGTGCAGGCGTGGTCAGGTGCTGGTGCGTGTGCGGCACGGAGGATACCCGTAGGGGGCCCACGCGGCAGAAGTAGGTCGCAGCACGACCACACGAGACAGCAGGCACGGCAGCACGAGAGAGCCGGCACGGCAGCACGAGAGAGCAGGCACGGCAGCACGAGAGAGCAGGCACGGCAGCACGAGAGAGCAGGCACGGCAGCACGAGAGAGCAGGCACGGCAGCACGAGAGAGCAGGCACGGCAGCACGCGGTCAGCCCGCCAGGAGAGGCGGCCCTCGGTTGAGGCGCGGCCCAGTAGTTTAAGGAGGTTCCGGCGAGGCACGCCAGCGGTCCGACTGGTGCGGAGGACGGAGGACGGAGGTGTAGCGCTAGTCCGTCAGGTACTGGAGTCAGAGAGGGACACGCCAAGAGTTCCCTGGATAGGTGACTCCGGAGTACCAGCTCTATCTTGAGGGTTCGCTTTAGAGGCGAAACTCGAACTCCAACTCGAACTCGAACTCGAACTGATCCTTGCATTGCTTGGATTCATAAGGTAAACTCGTAGAATAGCAACATGTAGAAATAAATATGAATTTGAAATATGCTGATAGCCAGTATTGATTTGCACGAGTATTAATATATTTTCAGCTAAAAGTTACAGGCTGATAAGAATTTATAAGCAAACTTGTCATGGCGACGTATTAAACGTCGTTGTCAGAACTGTCATAATAAAATATATTAATAAAATACAATTAAATTTATAGTTATTTCGTATTAAAAGTATAGTGTTTATAGGAAAAATGATAACAATAAATGTGGGCGAAATTCCCAGCCCTTGGATGTCACTAAATCGTCGTAGTGTTATGTTAAAGTTTGATGACTGTCTGTGTACTGATTATGGATTAAACGTGACCTGGTGTCGTGAGGAATAGTCAGATCAGCGCCTAACGGTAACGGAATGCTTGTCTGACCTGGAGGAATGAATGTAGATAACTGTGAGTATGTACATTATGTTGCAATGTCCAATGGAGACTGATGCAAAAAAATAAAACACCATCATTTAATTAATCTAATAATAATAATAAATAACAAGCCAGGATAATTCATCAGCAACTTGCTCTGAAATACAGCCTTGTGGAATCTGAGGTGCCGTACTACAGGTATGTGCCCGACCCAGTTCTCGAAAATGGAAATATCACATTGTACTGGGATCGATCCATCATCACTGACAGGACTATTGTTGCCAATAAGCCTGATATAGTGGTGGTGGATCGATTAGAGCGGCGCGCAATGATTGTTGACATAACCGTCCCGCATGATGAGAACCTCGTGAAAGCCGAGAAAGATAAACAAATCAAGTATCTTGACTTGGCTCGCGAGGTTGTCGACATGTGGCATGTGGACTCAGCAATCATTGTGCCGATAGTCGTGTCAGCCAATGGGTTAATAGCCAAGAGCCTCGACCAAAACCTGAGGCTCTCGTTGGGCAGCTGGATCAAGGTATTTAAATGAAATAAAGGAGATAATAATCTAATAATAATCTTTCTTACACAAAAAAGTGGATACAAAAAACATAAAGTCCCTGACTCCTGTGCTAGGTGATAGACCTGTGTTACAAGAGCCAGTAAAAATTGAATCGATCATTGACCACAATAAAATAATACCACATTTAGTGGCTCCAATGATAAAAATAGCTCGGCTCCTTTTCTGTTTCAAAAACTTATATTTTGTTTCTTTTCTGAAACTGGATCCTTGTTTACGGAAGTCGATCCCAGACTGTGACGTTCATGTCGCATAAAATAAGAAGATAAAGTAAATAAATAAAAATAGCTTATTGCCACAGACATAAACATAAGGTACACAATCGCTTGAAGTTAAAGATCTTTGTTTTCATTGTACCTTGCTATGCCTTGATTACACTACCAATAATGGAAAGACAGAGCTAAGACAGTGCATTTCATTTTCTATGAAAAAAACGCGAATATGGATAAAGAGGGAGAGAAAGACAAAAGTAAATATAAAGCAGTGGTGGTCCAGTGGTAACAGCCCCGATTAACGAGTAGTAGATCGTGAGTTCGAACCATGACAGGCACTTTACTTTGTGTAAATTATTTCATCACCACTGTTCTCAAAACGGTGAAGGAATCAATGTGAGAAAACATCGGCATGTCCTAGAACCAAAAATTCGAAGACATGTGACATCTACCGACCCGCATTGGGCCCGCGTGGTGGATAACGGCCCACTTCCTCTCACAGAGAGGAAGCCTGTGTACCAGCAGAGGGAACATTACATGTGGATTATGTGAGGGATGATTTTAAAGACAAATGAGTGAATGAGAGGAGATGAGAAGGATGGCAGACAGGAAAGAATGAAAGAAAAAATCGTGTTACGCCGACCCCAATAAAATAAGTCAAGAGCAGGAAGATAATGATGAAACACTAAACCCAGCACCCTAACTGAGTAACACACTTTCAATCTGAATGTTATGCTTAATATGTTCTAAAAGTTTACTTCTCAACAACGTAAATAACGCAATGAATGTTGTTTAACTGTCAAAATGAAAGCTATTGCTATTGATAGCGTGTTTCGCAATTACCCCACACGATTAAGTTTCGTTATTATGAAAGCTAAAAAACTTATGATTAAGGATCAAGTCAATCCTAATAATATTATAAACGCGAAAGTTTGTATGGATGGATGGATGGATGTTTGTTACTCTTTCACGCAAAAACTGCTAAACGGATTTGGATGAAATTTGGCACACAGATGGTTTATAACCAGAATTAACATATAGGATATTTTTATCTCGATATTCCCACGGGATCGAAACTTATGCGGGTGAAACCGCGGGGCGCAGCTAGTGAAGTTATATTTATAGGCACGTTACTTTAACTTGCGATCAAAAAAAAGTATTGGAAAGCGTGTTTAATTATCTCTACCAATCATTAGATCATCAATCAATTAAAATCCAAAAAAACACTAATTCATGCATAGACCCGCGCGTGAGTTTACAAGCCGTTATTAACAGTTTACACGGGGAAACTATAAATCGTAGTTAACATAGATTAAATAATGATTACGTGTAACCGCAGCCTTACCGGAAAACGACCGGTGTGTTCCAGCCTGTATGTTGTTATGTAAATCGTTTATAATCAATTACTGATAATGTTATCTGTATGACTTGCTTGTTGAACGGGTGAGTTGGGAGAGATTAATCGGTCCAGAAACTTCCTTAAGTTAGGTTATATTTACGTTCAGCTGCATAAATGGGATAGGTAATCCCATTTTTTCTATCTATGGGTAACCCTAACGCGATTAAGGGGTAATTTTTCCAACCCCAGATAATTTTATCCCAGGAATGTTTTTGTCGGTTGAAAAATCAACCCTATATCTGAGAAAAGGAGTAAACAATAGAGTTTGGTACAGACGCCAGCAAATCAAACTACTACAATTTGTCAAATGTCTTTAATAGATTATCTACTTTATTGCTAAATCATTAAGGTTCAAGGTTGATTGGGAAAATTTGACAGTTGGGGGTAGCTTGACCTGCTGGCGTCTGTACATGCCAGACTAATGACGACTATAAGGTCGACTTTTTCGTTGGTGACCGACACTAGTTCACGCGGGTGACGCGGAACACACTGCGGGGATGGTTACAAGTGTGCGGTCAGGTAAGCGTCATTAGTTTACCCGCGTCTCCGTTTACCCGCTAGGAACATAGGACAGCCCCAATGAAGTTTTCGGTTTATTTAATGCTGGTTTAAGGAATTAATTTTTATTTCATTCCTTCGCTCGCCCCCGCCTTCTCCTTTTAACCTAACCTATCCGAGTTGAGAGTCCCAATTCCAGAGATCTTACGTTACATACACACATACATCAATCAATCAACTGAGCCTATTGCAGTCCACTGCTGGACATAGGCCTCTCCCAGGCTGCGCCACAACACATTGTCCTCCGCCTTCATACATACATATTGTATTAACATTTATAACGTGTTAATACCTACTTGAAGATAATCTTCATCAATGAAAGGTGGCGAATTTTGACTACAGGTTAAGGTTAACACGGTTTAAACCATCTTCTTTAAATTATACCGAAATTATGACTTCGTCGAACAAAAAAAACATAACTTAAAAATATTTAGCCTTCATTTTAACAGTAGTATCTATTAAATTATATGCGAGTAACATCAACATACCTACCTACCTACTTCGTAATATAGGCCATACAATAATAATCATAGAAATACATTCGATTCAATACCTACAAAAATAAACCGATTACATTATCATAATTTCAACTCAAAAAAAATATTAAATAAGTTTTATACATAAGCAAGCTAAATCAATTACATATTCACTCAGTCTTCCGCCGAACAAAACATACGTTTATGTACTAATATAGGCTACGTACCTACGTAACTTTATCATGCGATTGCAACGCCCTCTAGCGTCACAAATATGGTGCTAAGCATATGGACCATATAATCACTTCCACATTACATAAAACTGCTTTCCGTTATCGGTTATACATTCTGAAAGTTCACGTTATGCTCAAGAATGGTAATGCCGCAGTGGAGGAAGACAGCCGAAGTTTCAGTAAGGCTGAAAATTAATTTTTGTACCTATATTAAGTTATTATCTGTGAACGCAGCCATAGCTGCAATTGGTTAATATATGCCACAACTGTCAGGATGCCATAAGCCTCGCCTTCTTGTCAATTTGAGTTTTTAGATAAGCGTTAGTGCATAAACCACTTCCGTGTGTATTACTTGCTCTCCGCCTACAAACTTAATAATTATTAATGATCACCTAGGTATGTATCATCATCAGCACAAAGCTGTCCACTGGGCGTATCCCACAATGGTCATCCATTCTAGGTATTGCTAATATGACCTTTTTTTTTGTTTTCGGGGGGAAACCTTCAAAAGGCCCTACGGCCGGCCCATTGCCACTGAAGCTTTATACCAATAACATATAATAATTAATTCATGAAAATTGATTCAGGTACCTGCAATAGCTGCAATTTAATTCTTTCGATTTTTTATATACGTTGCCCCACACTAGGAATTACTCCTGTATCGTGGGTGCGTTTACAAACATTTAAACTCACATACACAAACAGCCAGACCCGGAACAACTATCTGTAGGCAATACAAATATTTGGTCCGTGCGGGAATCGAACCCGCGACACGCAGCGCAGCAGTCGATCGCTCAGCCACTGCGCCAACCGTGTCGTTTTTTCATCTGTTTTAAAAACAAATATTTGTTTGTGTTTATTAAACAGTGCAATCTTTCAAAGGCGTCGCCACATTGACTAGAATAAAATCTGAATCATTTAAAAGAATATTGGTTATCCATTGCTTCTTATGTTCGAAAAATTGGCCTATTTAAGAATGTAAATAACGCAATCAATGTTGTTGAACTGTCAAAATGAAAGCCATTGCTACTGTTAGTGTGTTACACGTAATTACGCTTCTACTTTATTGCACATTCTTACTTTTTTTTGCTTTTATTAAAGTAAGTTTAACTTCTATTTAATTGCCAACTTAATAACTCGGAACCTATTAAGACATAACAACAATTCTTTCTTGATTGGGATATGATATGGTCGATTGGCCATTTATAGACTGGCCAACAAGATAAGCGACATTGAAAGATGTATCACTGGCCTTAGTCCTAATACGTAGCTATTATCTAAGTATCCATAAATCATAAAATATATTAATATTTATGACTTGAACTTAAGTCAATCAAAACATATCGTGGAATTAAGTACTTATTTTTTATTAGTATAATCAAGGTTCACCTTTCATTATCATAATAATTTTAGAAAACCATACCAGTTTTTAATCCAAATTTTTCCACTACCAGCTCTGATTTTCAAGCTGTTATGACAACTACATTTGGCATTATGGCATGATCAGCCTTTAATGTTCCCACCGCTGGGACACAAGCCTCCTCTCTTTGAGAGGGATTGGGTTATAACATAGAAATATAAATCCAAAATCCAAATCTACAATTTACCACGCGGCCCAGTGTGGTTTGGTGAATTTCACATATCTTTTTTCGATTAGTGATCATTTTGTGCCCAACCACTACATAACATACCTTAGTCCCTTTACCCACAGGTGGGAAAGGCACGTCTTTTTCAGGACATTTTATTTGAGTAGGTTGGTTTCTCTTAAAACCTGGTGCGGCTAAAGAGCGGTTGTTACACGGGCATATATTTTTATTCCAAGTAACTCGGTACGTTGACGTACACTGCTGAAATTTTTCCTCTTCCAATCTACACCACAATACCCACGGTTCCATAGAATTAAACTAAACTTAACTTCTTTGAAACAATCGAACAATATTTACTTGCTGTTTAATATTATATTGTACGTAAGACTTACTCATAAGATAAGGGAAAGTAATTTGCAATAAAGCTTTTCTTTGACAGCCAATCACATCAAACATTATCCAAATAAAATAAGTAACAATAATTAAGTCAAGGAAAGTACACAGTTTCCTTTACTTAAATCAATCAGAATAATAAATATTTGGATCCCTTCTACACTCAAGACTTCACTCTGGACTCAAGCTACATGCCGAATTATTGTAGTATGTATAAAAGGAAAAATGAAACCTGACTGTGGGGGACTGTTCAGAAACTGACGACGAAATTATGTAATAATAATGTTGAATACCGCGAAGTGGGGACCGCGTATCGGCAAGCGTAGTGTGGGACGCCCCCAACTAGACGAGCCGACGACCTAAAAAAGGTGGCTGGCCCAGAGTGGATGCGGAAAGCGGATGACAGAGTGTTGTGGCGCACCCTGAGAGAGGCCTAAGTCCAGCAGTGGACTGCGAAAGGATGTGTTGATTGAATGTTAAAAAGCAATTTTACGATTGAAAATAATAACCTAGAATTATGGAAGTATGCACTGTGCAAAATAACCTTACCTAATAAAAAAGTAACCCGAAATGATTCGCGTAACCAAATGCCAATATCCAAAAACAAACTGGTGGTACTAAATAGGAAGTATGAAATTAATATTAACAAACTATTCTAAAGGCTATTGAAAAATAATATGAATAGTTTTTATTTCATTTTAGACGACCCACATTGCAAATTATATACTTGCATACAATAGAAATGGCATCAGGAAATAAGGTGAAGAACTCTTCTGAAGATATCATTAAAATCACTTCCGATGGGTTTAGTTTTCGTTCAATTAATGCTAAATAAATCATCTGTAGTCGGGTTTATTCATCTTCATCATAAGCAGCAAAAAGCTTATATTACTTGACATAGTTATCAAATGATTCAGGCATTACCAATTTTGTAAATGGTAATTGAATAGTTTATGTTCACATCTGCATTCAATCAATTCTAATACTAATTATTTATTTATATAGATAAGATGTATGCATGTATTTGTTGTAGGAATATACATGGTACACCATAGAGTACCTGCAGTATTGCCTCTACTTTCATTCTTAATCCATCCAAAGGTTGTCTTTAAAATATTGCTTTTAGCCATAAGACCTATCGTGTCACTCTCCTTGTAAAATGTCTACCTTTTTATGGTAATATTAATGGTGTACATAATAAAGATTATTCTATCTATCTACTTATTCGTCTATCTAATGACTAATGATTACGCAGACACTTGTCTAATTCGTATTATTATTATACTCTTTGGTCTAATTCATAACAGCTCCAATAGGTAGGTAAATAGTCAAAAATGACACGTAGCAAAGCAGTTCGTCACATGTACGTATATTGTATATCAAAAAGTTTTTAATTATAATACAAAGTTTGCCTGTGGCTAGCCTATTGACATAATATGATTTGACGTTTGGCACTTTATAAAATGTGGAGACAACAATACGACATTAAATGAAACCGCTGGCAATACTTACCCCCAACTTGTTATTTTTTTTTGTGTGTTTGTGTTCTTTTTTAAGCGTCATGTTTGCCGCACATAAATGTACAGACGCCAGCACATCAAGCTACTACAATCTGTCAAATTTCTGTAATAGATTTTCAACTTTATAGCTAAAGTATTACGGTTCATGGTTGATTGGGAAAATTTGACAGTTTCGGGTAGCTTGACCTGCTGGCGTCTGTCCCTATTTTCTTTCTTTCTTATTAATGGATAATAGTATTTTGGAACTATTAAATATATCCTAGCAACGAAATTAAAAAAAGTGTTTTTTTCTAACTAGCTAACTAAATAGTAGTGATAGGCCGACTATGGGTTTTGCCAATATTTGACTAGATATAGGAACTAAACTATTGGATATATTGGTTTGAATTTTTGAATCCAGACTGGGAACGTCATTCAATACGCAGTTTATTTTATTATTGTTGTAGTGTCGTCTCCACCTTCTACATCATCATCATTTCAGCCGAAAGACGTCCACTGCTGGACATAGGCCCCCTCAAGCATCTCTACTTCGACCGGTTCTGTGCTTCTCGCTTCCAACGGGTTCCTGCGGCTTTAACAAGGTTTTCGGTCCCCCTTGTGGGAGGCCTTCCAAAGCTACGCCTTCCGGTACGCGGGGCACATTGCTCGCAGAACAGATGGCCGATGGGGCCGAAAGGTTCTGGAGTGGCGACCATTTTCTATATCGTTTAAGATAATAATCGCATTTTCGTAAAACTGTCGCTTAAGATAAGTTAGCGGTCAGGCGGTTGGCGGGTTGGGGTCATATGTTCATGGGTTTAACAATTCATTTGTTTAAGTCACTTAAGTCTCGCTCAATGACATCAGACATATCATCAATGCGGAGCTACTAACATTATTCACACAAAAATCAATTTAGTCGTATTCAGACCAAAGCATAACCAATTTGTTAAGAAATTACCACAGTAACGCACGTATCAATTTATCATTACACCTATTAACTGACATAACGAATTGATTGAATGCATTTTACCTACTCTATTGAAATCTTAGTTACCTAACATAGGTGAAATTTTAACAAATTACTTGTTTCCTTTCAAAATTTGGATGCAATAAATATTTATTTTAATCGTAAAAATGTATGCATATTAATAATCAATATTTTTTTTATATTACTTCCATTCCGAATATTTCATGGTTCGATGTCTTCATGGCATGTAACCTTTGGATTTAGGATACTATCTATTTGCCTAGCCTTTTCTCAACTATGTTGAGGTCGGCTCCCAGTCTAAACGTATGCAACAACGTCCAATATTTTACATGGAACGACTGTCTATCTGACCTCCAGAACCCAGTAACTGGGTAAGACTATACCCCTTGGTAAGAGTGGTGAGAATACTCAATTAATGTTATTACACATTAAAGTAATTTTACTATCGTTACAGTACTTGGAAACATTCTACTTTTCCATATGCGGATTTAATTAATTCCTTGAAAGGATTTCCTTAGATTTCCGGAGCTGTTAAAATACAAAGTGGGCAGTACAAACAATTGCTTGCAATAACATCTTACGACGATAAACGAACCACCTACTTAACGTGACACTAATGATAATGTAGCGTTCCACGTTCCAATTGCTGAGTGGAAATATATTCACAATGTTAAGCAAAATATTTAGTTTTAGTTTTTCCTTTTGTTGATTAATATAGTCATAGTATTTAGGTACATACTTTTAACTTTAATTTAATGTGAGTAATGTGTCAACAGTCGCATTTTACCTTTTATTGATAGCTATACTTGTTTAAGTTTTTTTCTTTTGGATTCTTTCGCTACTTCCTAGTTAGCCTAGCTTTATCAATGCCGTGAAACTCTATTATTGGCTTAAGCGATAATTGTCATCATCTCGCTATCACTGAGCAGTATATGCAGACTGTAAGATGCTGTAACTTTGACGCAACTGCATTGAGCTGTTCATCAACTGCATTGAGCTGTTCTTTGATAGTGGGGTGAACATTCATAACTCATGTACGTTATTCATAAGCTGTTGAGTTTCCAAATAAATAAATAAATATAATGAGGTAGTCGAACTTCATCAGTGGTTATTTACATCAGCAAGTCAATAGTTAATACTTATGTAGTTACTTATTCATCTAAACTAATATTATATAGAGAAAAGATTTTATTTTTTGTATGTTTGTTTGTAATGGATAAATTCAACAAATAATAATACCGATTTTAAAAACTCACCTTTATAAAACTACATTATCAGCGAGTAACATGGACTGTATTTTTTTTTTTGTGATATTTTGGTGTCTTTAAACTCCCACACGAACAAAATCGCAGGCAAAAGCTAGTTGGTACTATACTTAAAGGTCGCATACACCTAATTATATTTAGTATTGAATACAAGACTACAATTGGCATGTATTTTCTCGAACCTCTATTAATTCCAATTTTGTGCACCTATTAATATTATTGAACAGTCTAATATAATGTTTGCGCCTCTTTTTGTTAACCTCAACTAATTCATATTATGGGGTTCTAAAAATAGCGAAGTAACTGCGACTAATTTGGATGTAGACGCGGTTGGTTACAGTTCTCATCTAACCTAACCTATTTGGTCGGGGTGCCCTAGCTTGATTACTGCGACCAATTCGGCTCGCTCGTGATTGGTCACAGTTCCAACAAAACCTAACCCGTTTGGTCGGGGTACATTAGCTTAATAACTGCGACCAACGGTGATAAAAGTCCAAAGTTAAAAAGAGACTCAATTGCATAATTCTAAGCAAAAAAAAAGTTTTTAGAGGTTCAGATAAATATTTCCCATTACATTTGTTGGACGTCTAAGCTAAGATTCTGCAGTCCTTACGATGTATGTAGCTCACTCTCTAACCCCACTCCGATACTATATCTCTTTACCACCCTTGGTTGACTGGTAGAGAATGCCTAAGGCATTAAGTCCGCCTTTGTACCTTTTTGTGCGAAAAGATTAAATAAATAAATACTTCATATAAGTAATTTATCTTATTTTATGTTTTTACTTGCCTAATAATTAAGTACGCATTTTAATCACCTCATTGGTCCAGTTGCAAGTAACCCAGCTCCGTTCTAGGCCGAATCGGAGTGACGGATAGATGACGATAACTGGCGATGGCTCGTTCACTATGATGGGGCTGGTTGAAACATATTATTATTTTAATATATCTCTCTTGGCTTGTAGAAATGATAGCTCGACATCCGTCGAGGTCTCCTAACGGTGCGGGTGCGGAGGTGATCAATATGGACTCCGGATAATTGTTGTTTTTTAATTTTTACTAGCGTTTTTTTCTAGCTCGCGGTTTCACCCGCATAAGTTTCGATCCCGTGGGAATATCGGGATAAAAAGTATCCTTTATGTTAATCCTGGTTATAAACCATCTGTGTGCCAAATTTCATTCAATCCGTTCCGAAGATTTTTTGGCGTGAAAGAGTAACAAACATCCATCCATCCATCCATACAAACTTTCACGTTTATAATATTATTAGGATTGATCAGTGTATATAATAGGTATCTAAGAGCAGTGGTGGCCGAGTGATTACGGCGGCCCCGACTTACAAGTTGTAGGTCGTGGGTTCGAACCCAGACAGGCGCTTTACTTTGTGTAAATAATTTCATCACCACTGTAGTGCGGAAACCAGGCGTGTCCTAAAACCAAAAATTTGAAGTCGTGTAACACTTACCAACCCACACTGGGCCCGCGTGGTGGATTACGGCCCACTCCCTCTCTTGGAGAGTCTGTGTCCCAGCAGTGGGAACATTATAGTCTGATTATGCTATCGGCATCCATAGGTTATTAGATTCTCAGCGCGACCATAAAAGCTATATAGAGATAATACCAGGAGACGAAGACCAAAGAAAAGATGCATGGATTATGTGAGGTATGATATGAAAGAAAAGGGTGTGAATGAAAGAAAGAGAGTGAATGAAAGAAAGGGAGTGAGTAAAGGGGAAGGGAGTTGGGGGGCGTGACGGTTGACAAGGAAGAATGAAAGAAGAAAACGTGTTGCGCCGACCTCAAGTATCATGGGACAAGGACAGGAAGACGATGACGAGAGGTGCTACCGGCCAAAAATGTGTGTTAGAGTGAGTTATATGTCAATGTCGGTGATTTAATATTTATTATTTTAATATTTTCGAGCCGTTTGGGGTTGAAACCCTCGGGCCGTGGGGTCCGAGTGCTCATTGCTTGTTCAATCAACTCTCTAAACGGCTGGTTGACACTTCCCGTGACCCAAGGGCAGGCTTTTACCTTGGCCAGAGGCTAAGCATTGCCATACAACGTGGCAATGCCGCCAGTCTATTGGGTACATTACCAGTCGACAGCGATGTGGAGGAATATTTCGACGCAATATTTTAGTTGTTTTAATAGTTTTAGCTAGTATAGCATATTATATTTTTATTTGAATAATTTGTAGTTTATTTAGTATTAGGAGTTTGTAAATGTTATGTTTATTGTTAAAATTAATAAATTAACTAAACCCATGCCAAACATATCGGTGATAGACTAGTATCTACGACTTACAATCTCTGTAATAATTATTATCTACATAACTTTAATCAATTAACTACCTACTAGTATTGTGATCAATAATCATCAGTGCGCATGACATAACAACTATACTATGTAAATTGGCAGTTTGGAATGTCTCGCGTCGGGCAGGTTGGAGTCGCACATTTTTCTTAAATGTCAAATAAATTAATAATTAACTGAACCGCTCCAACCGTTTTTTAATCTACAAAGTTTTACATATTTTGGTACCTGTATATACAAGATGTTTATACAGGGATGTATCAAAAGCTTGGTATCTGTTCTCACTGTTTTTTTTTGGACCCAGTTATAAGCGATAATGCTGTCAACAACGTGATCTTAGTAGTCTTTGCCCTTTTTGCCAGATCACATCCAACCCTAACAACAGAAATAAGATTCCTCCGCACGTTTACCTCCAACTTGTTATTTTTTTTGTGTTTTTGTTCTTTTTTATGCGTCATGTTTGCCGCAAATAAATGTATTTTCTTTCTTTTCTTTTTTCTTTCTCCGAAAGAGTTACAAAGAGCATGTAAAATATCAAATAGGTAACATAATAAAAAGCAAAAAAAAAATCACCCTGTATAGTCCATTGTTGCTGCCATTTTTTATGAATTTTAGTAACTAGAGCGTTACAAATAAAATGTCGTCGTATTTAACATTTGTGTTCGATTTATCTCAAACCTGTTGGTCGTGTTTAAAGTGCGGTCGCATTACTTCCTCATTTATCTTTGTTAACTACTCGTCATGTATTATGTAGGTATGGAGTCCACCATAAACGGCTTTATAGGCTGTGTTCACCAGGAACATTTGGAAATATTGATTTTATATCAATTATCTTTTATTATATGCTAGCTTTGGCCCGCGACTTCATCCGCGTGAAATTTCTTGTACCCTCGATCCACCCCGTCGCATCGCATCGGCTTATTAGTCGATTTACTCGCCCGAAACGTGTGAATCATCACTTTTAAACTATTGTATTTTTTCTATAGGCGATTCGTATGAAGTTGATTTATTTGTGGGACAACTCCAGAAATATGCATTAGTCAATTGCCTATATACGGACTTCTGGAATTTATGGTATGAAAAAAGAACACCTTTTATAACATTTAACTCTGTGCGCTTGTCCTTTTTTCTATATTTTGTTGTATAAGCTTCAAAATGTGCTAATTGCGTAAATCATAGGTACTTACTTCCGTAGATACATACATAAAATCAAATGTAATCAATTCTGTAGGTAAGTGTCTATATTCAACTGAAAGGTTAATTGGAGCTTAATTTCCTTAAATTAAAATTATTGGTTATAGTTAGGCAACTTACATCGATTAGCTCAAATTAATGTCTTTATTACAGAGTAAATACAACTGGTTTGTATGATTATTGCGTGTATTTTAGCAAGTTAGTAGAATTGTGGTAAATGTTTCAGAAATCAAACAGTTAATATCTAGTTTATTGAAAGTGAGGATTATCCTGATGAAATAATCGTACCTTATGTAGGTACGATTACCGATCTTAGTGACGAGATCAGAACTGACATAAATTTCTACAGATTTTTGTTGTTTTCCTTAACATAATCAGTTGAGCCACAGGCGTCCCCTCTTTGAGACAAGTAGGAGGGAAAAGGGCCGTAATTCAATTTTTAGTTCTAGAACTTGCCGGTTTCCTCTCAATGTTTTCCTTCACCATTTCGAGAGCAGTGGTGATTAAATAACACTACTAATTATTGTGGGTTCGATCCGAAGACTAGAACTCGAGGCCATTTCCATAGGGCAAACACTGCTTTTCCAACAGTTTTCCTTAGAGATTTTCTAATTACATCGTGCTTTACTTGTTATAATTATCAATTGATTCATCACAACTGTACCACCCACTGTACACACGCCCTAGCATTCAAGAAACCAGTTTATCGCATAACATCGATGAACTAAAATCGAGCAAGAAGAACGGCCGGTAATTCAAGGTGAATGTCAAACAATTAATAACATTCAGCAGCAAAACGCTTCCTAGACTACCGTACATTGTTGATTAGTACTGAGGACGATAGTTGATTGTTTTGTGCCTAGTGTATCGAAAGGGTTAATGACCGTGCCTTTCCCATGTTCTTGAGGTCTAAGCTATTATTGAGCTGAGCAAACAGCATTTACGAGTATGTCGGGAAATAAGTGTGCAAGGTGAAACATGGACTTGTTTTTATTCAATGAATGAAGGATTTTTAACAATATTTTTCTTCAGATGGTCTACTCTCAGATAGTGATTAGGTAGGTAGATGGAAATTTCGGTGCATCATCACTTTAAAAGGGTCAGTGATCTAGACAACAATACACAAATAAAAGGAAAGAGGAACAGTGATGAGCCAGTTTGAAATGCCCATTGTATATCTCTCGTTTGTTTAAATACCCTTGAAAGTAGCTATTCCATTGGAACAAAGATTCACAAAAAAACATTGATTAATCAATGCGAGAACCAGAAGGCCAATTCTCGTAATTTAAAACGTTCAAAATCTTGTCGCAGTCTCATCTCAGCGACAGACAAATGTCAAAAACTTGTCAAAATGTAGGGAAATTAGAAGTATTTTTTGACAGATTGAGCGGACGGTCTTAAAATTACGAGAATTGTCCCTCAGTTGTCATGCTGAACTGCACTTGCAGCCATTATTTTAGCATCATCATCACAATCAGCACATAACGTTCCCACTACTGGGACACAGACCTTCTATCGACACAGATCTTCTATGTGAGAAGGAGTGAGCCGTAATCCACCACGCGGGCCCAGTGCGGGTTGGTAGATATCACACGGATTATTAGTTCTTGAAAATAAATGGCACCCTAAAATCCTTCATTTTACGCCCCCAGTACAGTCGCGATCAAAAGTATGTATACACTCGGCTTTATTCAAAAGCGATTTACTCCCGTATTTTTTAATGAAATTGGATGTTGTTACGACCATAGCATTCTTGGACCCAAAGGTTTATGTAATGTGTCGTATTTCAACGTTGCATTCGTTATTTCACGAAAAAATCACAATTTAAAGTTGCCAAGTGTTGACAAATTGGTGCCCGTGACTGTACATGGAAAAGCACATCATTTAAACTTCAATACGCACCACATTACTCCTCATAAACCACACGCCTCCATAGTGACAGCTTCATTCTTTCTCACCATTGTCACAAAGTATTGCCATCAAAGAAGCAATGACAGTCAAAATGCTTTTGACGCCCTCCTACGGAGCCGTCAATCACGTCGACACCTACCGGATTTGTGGAGCAGCCAGTTTATTGTGACCTTTCAGTCTTGGTTGGTTTATATTCTTCTATGCAGTTTCGTTATATGTACATATGTAGTAACTTGGGAAGGAGTGTGGTGGGTCCTATTTAATTGGTTTAAAGCATTACTTTTTAACAACGCCTCCGGTCTTCCAGTGATTGTAGTTATTAAGGGGTTAAATATAGTCGATAGTTGCGATAATAATGTTTTTAGGTTAAGGGGTTTATAGGGTAGTGTGTGGAAACTTAACCTAAGACGCAAACATTTTTATCTTTTTAAAAATATCTATTAATTTCATATTAGTCTAGTACTCGTAGGTAAGTAGGTACAGGCGCCAGCAGGTCAAGCTACCCGAAACTGTCAAATTTTCCCAATCAACCTTGAGTCTTAATGCTTTAGCAATAAAGTTGAAAATCTATTAAAGAAATTTGACAGATTGTAGTAGCTTGATGTGCTGGCGTCTGTACTTGCCAAACAACCTATTTTGGTTCGAAGGTTACCCGTGGAAAAGTACTTGGTTAGATATCTAACCGACAGACAGCCAAATTGAAAACTAGAAAGTCAATAGCAGATAAAGATAAGAGCCGAATTAAATTCATAATAATGAAAAATTCACCAGTATTGGTCCTTTTCTTGAGTTTGTTATTTATTTATGGAGGGTAAGGAGAAAGTCCTTATCACCTTGTGTTAGAATAATAATATATGATATACATGTATTTATGTACGAACACGTGTATCTTTATTTTAAACGTTTATTTACTAGTTGACCTGCGGTAGACAGTAGTGATTTATTACACGAAAGAGGCCGTACTTGATAATAGGCTTGGACAAATGTGTGTAGTAGTAATTTTATTTGATATGGAGATTTCAGAGTGGTTTGTATTTATGTCGGCGCAATTAAATTGCCACAGGTGAGATGTTAATTAACTTAGTCTAAATATGTCACAGAAGCATGTATTTATGTAATTTATTTTTATTATATGTGGTATTTCTTATATTTTAATTTATTTTTATTATATGTTGTATTTATTATCTTTAAGGCGAAAGTTTCAGTGTAGCCCGCGAAATTGAAATTTTCTTAGGTACGTTTTTTGCAATTTGCATGTCAGTGTCAGGTTGTATGTTGATCTCAATATGATTCGCGGCCTTAACTAGTAAATTTTAATTTCGAGGGCTACCTTATTGCATCCCCCTTAAGCAAGTTTGCATATAGGTGGTCAAATAGCACGGCACGCCAGCATTAATATAATATCGAATAAGCCAGATTGCCCGTTCCTGGGGTACTGGACCCGTGTGCACAGCTGCGGGTCGGGTGCAGCGGGAAGGGGGCATAGTTATAGTTATAGGTATATGAATTAGTGTTTTTATATTTCATTTTAGTTTTGTTTTGTTTAGAATGTTACTAACGTAGTTTTATAAGTGTTACTAACAACAATATGAATCATGTGTTCGAAGTAAATAAATAATAATTAATGACATCATCCGTCGTGCTCTTGTCACCGCCGGGGTGCCAGCTGTTTTAAAACCCAACGGCCTGGCACGCGACGATGGGAAGAGACCAGACGGAATGACCATAATGCCCTGGAAGTTAGGCAGACCTTTGGTGTGGGATGCAACATGTTTCGACACCCTTGCGTCATCCCATCTTCCTAGCACGGTGAGCTGTGCTGGAGCGGCTGCTGCTGGTGCAGAAAACCTCAAACGGCGTAAATATTCCAACCTGATTGGGAGTTCTATGTTCGAGCCGTTTGGGGTTGAAACACTAGGGCCATGGGGTCCGTGTGCCTACTTGGTTTTTCGAGATATCGCTAAGCGGTTAGTCGACTCTTCACGTGACCAGAGGGCTGGCCTGTTTCTTGGCCAAAGAATTAGCATCGCCATACAACGTGGCAATGCTGCCAGCCTTTTCGTGTCGACAGCGAAGCGAACGAATTTTTTGATGCCCTATGATTATTGTGCTTATTTTTTCACAGGCATTATTTATATCTGTAATTCTATGGTCAAATTAGAAGAAAACGTTTTAATTTTATTATTAGAGACGCTATGCTGAAAATTCCACGGTTTTGATTCCACAGTCTAATTTATTATTTACAATATTTAATTGTTTGAATTTTGAATTGCCACTTGGCTCTCTTTCGCTCGCCTAAATTTTGCTGTGCCCGACAGGGTCCATATTGATCTTTTACCTTGTATATACCATCTATGTAACACATATGGAATGCAATAAAGATTTGAGTGTTGTATGTATAGATAACTAACTTTTATACACTAGGTACTAGATTAAAAGACTAACTAACTGACATTATAAATAAATACAAAAATAAAAGGACATCGCATCGCTGTCATCTGGAAACATGGTCAGAGATTGGCAGCATTGCCACGTTGAATGGCAATGCTAATTCTTTGGCAAAATAACAATCCAGCCCTCTGGTCACGTGAAGTGTCGACCAGCCGGCGAGCAATTTCCTTAAAAAGAAGACGCGAACACGGGCCCCATAACCCGAGGGTTTCGACCTTAAACGGCTCAAAGCTGTAGTTACCAATAAGGTTACAGTATTTGCGCCGCTTGAGGGTCTCAGCAGCCGGCAGCAGCTGCTAGGATGAGATGGCGTAAGGGTATCGACACAGGTTACGTCCCACACCAGAGCCCTACTCAACTTCCAAGGCAACAACGTCCACAATCTGTTATTACAAATTCTTTGGAGCAGGTCTAAGTGCTAGCTCATTACACCTACTTGACTGGTATGCTAATAAAGTAAAAAAAAAACCTGTACAGAGAAACTGATTATTAACTCGATCGCGGGCTGTGGATCAGTAGACCAATAACGCATAATATAATAATCAACATCTAGCTACACCACATTGAAAGATACGATTTGTTAATTTCAAGATGACGACAAAAACACAGAACTTACATCAACTTTAGACCAAACAGGTACTTCCGTAAATAAGTCAATTACCGACTTCAAAATTCATGAATAATTCACAGTGAATTTAAAATCATGATTCATTACCTACAAGTAGAAACTTTTTAAACCACTTATTCAATTTGTTACGAAACTTCGACAATATTATAAGCGAGATATAAAGTCAACTGAGTCAAATTATCATAGACAAACAATTAACTTACAATTACTTACCTAATCAATTATGTAGCAGTTCTCATTGGTGAATAAAAACATCCAAGTGATCCCTTCTCAGGATCACTTGGATGTTCAGCTGTTTTAGAACCCAACGGCCTGGCACGCGACGATGGGAAGAGACCAGACGGAATGACCATAATGCCCTGGAAGTTAGGCAGACCTTTGGTATGGGATGCAACATGTGTCGACACCCTTGCGCCATCCCATCTTCCTAGCACGGTGGGCTGTGCTGGAGCGGCTGCTGCTGGTGCAGGAAACCTCAAACGGCGAAAATATTCCAACCTGATTGGGAGTTACATGTTCGAGCCGTTTGGGGTTGAAACACTAAGGCCTTGAGGTCCGAGTGCCCACTTGGTTTTTCGAGATATCGCCAAGCGTTTAATCGACTCTTCACAGGACCAGAGGGCTGGCTTGTTTCTTGGCCAAAGAATTAGCATCGCCATACAACGTGGCAATGCTGCCAGCCTTTTGGGCACTGTTCCTGTTGACAGCGATGCGGACGAATTTTTTGATGCCCTATGATTATTTTGCTTATTTTTTCTCATTATTTTAAATGTTAGCTTATATAATGTAAATACCTATATTATGTCACAAATAAATACTTTTGAAGTTATTTCTCAGGATCATATATTACTTTAATCACCAGAATTGTATCTTTGATAGCACGTTGGTGATTAATTTATATTATTGTTAAATGATTGGTAGCCACAATAACTACGTTCATTATTAATTATCTGGAGACAATACTGCTCATCGTTTGACATTTCACACTATAAACAAGAACACCGTAATGAATCAAGTATGGATTACCTTGGATACTTATCATCACTTAGAACAATTACTGGTAAAGTGATGTCACATCCGCCTGTCGAAATAGGATTACCTATAGCCGGAAGACGCCTACGAGCGTTCGGTCACCGACCACCATATTTCTTCATTGTGTCATCCTGTTACGACACGTATGGTAAACGATAGGTCGTATTACACAGACTATTCACGATACAATAAATGATGAACTGGCAAGGTGCAAGAATACACGCAAATCCGTTGTTAAAATACCATAAACCCTACCCTTTATTTGAGACATTTAAACGTCAAAAACGTATGATTAAACAGTCGCCAAACATTACTAAACCTAAAGCAATGTTTATAAATAAACCACGAATTTGTGACCAGTGTCAAAAAAACAACCTTAATGAGGTGGGACTTACGGGTCGCCCCTGCTTCGCACGGGTGCAATGGCGACATGTCCAAACATCAAGATTTCTGTGCTATTTTTTTTTTATTGATAAAAACTATTGCTTGACTGTGATCCCGCCTGATGGAAAGCAGCGATGCAATCGTTGATGGTAAAGCGCACTAATTTATTATGAGCCCATAATGTATTATAAACATTACCTACCCTTCTAATAAATGCTGGAATCATGGTGAAAACCGCATCAAAATCTATGGTGCAGTTTAGAAAATCTGAGCTGTCACAAACAGACATGAAATGAAATACTCACTAAACAACTCCTTTTGTGAATTTTTAGGTTATGATCCTATTTCTCAGTATTCCCATTAGACGAAGTATAATTATTACTACCATTGTAATCTAGAGATAATAAAGAGAGAGATCGAGAGGGAGATCGTGGAGTGCATGCGTGTGAAGACGAACTGGACTTTGAGGGTCGAGAAGTTGGAGTCGCGTCACAATACGAACTTCAAGTCGTTCGTGGTATGTGTTCCGACACATCATCTCGAGAAGTTCCTCAAGGAAGAGTTCTGGCCGAAGGGTGTTGTGTACCGCCGGCTTCTTGGCCGGCTACATGACACCAGTCAGCGAAATATGGCGCAGACACTTCGTGTGCGTTAGTTAGTAATTATAATGTTGTATGTATTTATAGTAATGTTTACGTTAAAATAAAATAGTATTGAATGTATTTATATGGGCCTTGATGCCTGAAATAAATGGATAAATAAATAAATAAAATAAAGAAAAAATCAACATGTGTTTCAATAATAGACGTCACAATTTTTTTTTGTACCATGTACCTCTAAACCTATAGATTTAGATTAGATTAGATTAAGATGTCAAAAAAATTAAGACGACACGCCGACGAGTCCAATAAATCAATTCACACTGATTGCATATACTGCATCCACAAAATTAGCTGCTGGCCAATAAAAATGGCCTGTGGTTCATAGTTTCAGATAAAGATTTATTGGACAATATGACTCAAATATTTACGGATCTTTTATATGCCATTAACACAACATAACTCATACACCCGATCTTCGGCCATGTCGTAACGACTCCAAACACAGAAAAGCCATGGCCAAATGCCATCAAGATAGCTTTCAATATTATTTATCGAAGACACAGAACTTTTTAATCGAATTGTTACGAGCGTCGGATCACGAGATGTCGTTACAACCTTCGAGCTAACAATGTAGGCTCGGAGCTGATGTTCTGATTTTTTATAAAATCTAAACTGATGTGAAACTTTGACTTAGCGTTTTTTATCAACGAATTACGGCAACATCAATGTGATGTGATGTGATCGCTTATCAGGTAGATTACTGATAATAATATATGTACCCATATATGGATCGGGAATGTATCTGGTAGCAACTGCGATAGGCCCTCAAGGTAAAACATATTTTTAGTCACTGGTACCTAATAGCCAAGTAAAGTGAATTATAATTATGAAACCTAGGAGATATCATAGGATCTGACGTAAAATCATTTTAAAAATAAAAGGGCGGGTAGGTACTCTAGCAATTTATCCTTCTATAATTCTCACCATGCATTAAAGAACTTCCACAAGATGATACGTACAAAACCTTGTTGGTATTGCAAACGGAGTTTTAACAAATATTAGGCTTAGTAGAGCGTCATCTCTGTCACTCATCCTACATATCCTAGGTCAATCTGTCTCAAAAACAACATGAGCCTTATCAACGGCTGCGTACTGGACCTATAACAGTCACACCTTGCTAAGGCAAGTATTTTCACAGTAGCCTACGCGAAACAAAAGCTCGGGCGAATAGGAGATGTCTATCTCCCTGCCTAAACCATGCACCTCGTTCTATTCCCCAGAACGGCGGCTCATTGTCATTGTATGATAATATGACAGCTTGTAATGACAGACGAATTTGAGCCTCCCATTTAATGCTCACCCGTTTACTTGGCACTTGGCACTGACAATTGTCCGCCCACCTTCTGCTAACAATGTCACTAGGATATAGACAGAGATGTTGCATATACATACTACATTAAATTGTCTGCATATAAGCCAGTAGTTGTACAGAATTTTAACCCAGTTATCTCAGCAAACAGTTTATCTGAATGGATGAAACTCGGTAGACGATAGGACGTGATCGAATCACAGATGTGGGTATAGCATAATCAGGCTATATTGTTCCCACTACCGGGACACAGGCCTCCTCTTTCTGAGAGAGAGAGCGGCCGTAATCTACCACGCGGGGCTCAGTGCAGATTGGTGGTTTTTCACATGTCTTCGAAATTTTTGTTCTAGGCCGGCTTCTTCACGATGTTTCATTCACCGTTTTGAGACCAGTGGTGATGAAATAATTTACACAACTAAAGTGCGTATGTGGTCGTGAGTTCTTTGGGTTCGAACTCACTACCTACAACTCGTAAGTCGCGCCCGTTACTACTGGGCCACCACTACTATAAAGGTATAAATCATAATAATTATTGATATGCCCTTTCAAGGCAAATCACTTTATTTTGATTAAATGCGTTATCCAATTTAAGATTTATTGGCTCTTTAGTGGAGTAATTAATTCGTCTTTAATAGTTCCAACTTTATATTATGTCAGTTTGTTAATGTATGTGATAGTTTAAAATAATTATTTATTACACAAAAGCTGCAGAGCAGTGGTAGCCCAGTGGTAACGGCCGCGTGAACTTACGAGTCCAGACATTCGAATAGAATTATTGGCTGATTATGATCGAAATGATCCCTTTATCAGGTAACTTTTAGATATTAAAAATAAAACAATTTTTATTTCACGTATTTTTTTTTTAACTTAGATACTAAAACTACATAAACTCAGCTGATTTACCATGATGTCATGGAAAATAAAGTACGGACTGTAAACAGTAGTTTTATAGCCTTTAAAAGTCCACTTAATAAAAACATGCTTATCTGAAATCTGAAACAGATGTGCCACTGAAATGGCCCCATTAATTTAAAGGTTGAATTGCAAAACGTCGTTTCTTCACACCTTCATACTCGACAATGCAAGGCAGACCCCAAAACAAATGTTATAGCGGCTCTTATAAGGAATAAAGAAACATTTTGGTTAAAAAACGTGCGATACACTGATTACAAACGTCTTTATTAAGTCGGGACACGTGTTATCTTGAATATGGATCGAATACTAATTGATTGTGTCATTCTAGTGTTTTATGTCTCTAGTCAGTAGTAAAAGGAATTAGACAGAAGATAAAATATTTCAGCTTTGTCCGTGTATGCCTTTTTTGGGTTGGAAATCATCAAATAACTTATCCCGCTCCGGGCGGAGCGGGAGGGCGTGTCAGACTTTTACTGACTAAAACCCACCCGTGTTCCTTCCCTGCCATTCCATTCCTGTCTGTGCCACGGGCCGTGGTAACTCTTTCGAACAACCCGTGACTCTGGCAGGCATCGGCCCTAGCGGACCCCATCACTTTGTGCTAACATCTCTTTGAGGCGCGCGTGGAACACAACGCGCCGTCGACCCGGGCCTGGTCCTTACCGGGCGGTGAGCTATCCATTGCTCGTCGCCCGGTAACGCCCTGGCCGTCTACTAGGGGCGAGAGGGCGCAAAGATTGCCTCTCCCTCCTGATTTACACAAAGTAAAGCTCTCGTAAGTCCTCCACTGCTCATCACAGGCGATGATCTCATTAATAGGTGAGGTATATCAATTACCATCTGCATAAGATGCCACCTGCAGGTAAGGCATTTCACAGTACCTACCTACCCCACACGAATCGTCATTTTAGACACATAATGTCACGCCTTGTTTCCCCAAAAGGAAAGGCAGAGGTACTCATAGTACATCCATATTTCGCCAGTTTTAATAGAAAACTTTTATTTCAGACAAGATGAACTCCAGTCTGAAATAAAAGTTTTCTATTATTTTATTAGGGTTAGTAACAATTTTACGTAACTTCTAGTGTTAGTAGGTTACAGACACAGATATACAATTAAAATTCAGCGTGGAGCTGCATCCACCTCCGCAACATCGGAGAATCCCACCGATCTGCGAACACACTGAGAATACTATAGCCTGCTGTTGTCTGTTATGTTTCAGTCTGATGTAATAGGGGGCGAGCCTATTGCCATCAACCGGCAGCAAATCCAGACTCCAGGCCGCTACTGAGAAATTCCAGATAGAAAAATCGAATAACACTTTGCCTGACCTGGGAATCGAACCTAGAACCTTATTTTCAGCAGCAGTGCTTGCGACCACTAAAACAAAGAGGAACTCGTCATTTTAGAGTACTCTTGTAATCAATCCTCTTATTGAAACGATGAGCAAGTTGCACTTAGCTGCACCAAATCAAATCAAATCAAAAGTCATTTATTCAAATTGGGCTGAGAATCAGCACTTTTCGAACGTCAAAATTACTTAAGCCAGTCCCTCAAAACGCCCGCCACTACACCTTCACCACTTCCTAGTGCTTTCCATGGAAAGAAGAAGTGGCGCAACAGACTCCCAAGGAGTACAGCAGTCGGTCCAATTATAAAAACTAGATTCTATGTAGGTAATAGTAGGTATGCAAAGTAGTTAACATCACACGAGATACAAAACATTAAATTAAATTATCGGCTATATGTCAGCTAGCCACGCCAATATGCATACGCCTATAAAAAAAGCCTCCAGGCATAAAGGAATCTATTTATATGCTTAATTTGGCAATACAAAATGCCACCATTGGTAAGCAAAACGATTCGAATTTGTTTATAGGCCCGAGCATTATTAAACAGATGAATAGATTGCATACAGCTCCACCGATTTAGAATTTGGCGAAACTACATCAAGGGATCTTTATGGCCTTAAAAACCATCAACCTTAATTCAGCTCCACCATCTATTAAACCTTATCACTTTCAACACCTCAAGGTACGCCTCAAGCATAATGTTGCTTAGCGGATTTGTTTCCTAACATCAAATTCTGAAGCTGTACTTTATATTTAACTCTTGAACAACTCGATCACGCCTCGACGAGGCACTAGGCACATTTATCTATCTATTATGAACCTATTTCGTTAGGACCACCGAACGGTCTTTGTCTATCATTATTCAATCTAGAAAACGTCAAATTCCAGATGTCTTGGATCGATAAATTGTTGATTATTACAATCAAGTGATTTGGTGCGACTAAAGATTGGTAGTCGCTATTGTGTGCAACACTAATAAACACACTTTCGGACTAAGTATAGATATTAATTTGCATTGAAATTGCGACACTGTTTCTGAGTAGGCAGGTACAATTTTTGTGTTGCGACAGGGTTGGCATACCAGAGATATAATTAAACAAAGCGTTGGCAGTGGATTGTGTTTATTTAACGTAGTTTTTCTTGTCTGGCACGCCTTAGACAGCTTACAGCTGGATGGGTAATTGAAATTGAAAAGGAGAGGAGCGACCTTCCCGTTTGAACTTATTTGGGCACTGACAAGAACAGGAACATATAGATTCTGGCCTACTGGTGGATTACGACCTGCTCCCTCTCACCGAGAGAAGGCCTGTGTCCCAGCTGCGGAAACGTTAAGGCTGATTATGCTTATCTGTTATATTTAAAAAAAAAAATGTCTACAATATTCCTTAATTACAAAAAAAAATTCTTAGTATAAAAACTAATATTAATTAATTAAGGACCCCTCGACGGCCTCCTCCTCAAAAGCCATGATTTGCCAATCAATTCCACTATCTCGCGATGCCAATATTCAGCTGGTCTGCCTCTTCTTCTCTTTCCCAAGTGGTTGTTCTAAGGGTGCATCTGTTATATTGCTAAAACACAATATAGGAAGTCTGTATTTATTTTTCAATAAACAAATGTACGAGTATGTCTGGCATTACCATCTATAGGTAATGTTACAATTTGGTAAGAACTTAGCTCACATCTCAGTTAAGAAAATACCGAGATCTCATTATCTGTTCCTAATTGTGGATCTGTTCAACCTGTTCGCATGCGCAACAATCGGAGGCACATTACCTTATTACGGCATGTTGGTAATAGTAAAGCATGTGGTTGCATTTACCTTTCTATGAATTTAATGGAAAATCATAGAGTTAGAACAAGCGCAGATAATCAAGAATCTCAAACTTTTCTGATAATATTCGATTCAGCGTAAGACTGTAAAAAAGCAATGAATATAGAAAGACAAACATAGACAATAATATCATAGACGGGCTTACTTCAGTGGTTTTGGTTTTTATGAACGCCACCGAGAACCATAACCAAGAAAATAAGCATTTGTTTGCGTCATCCTAGAATATTTAAAAGCAATCACCACTAAACGATCGCCTAGTATTTTTACCATGGCATGAGCTAATGTCCACCACTGCTCAACAACTCACTGCTCACTCTTTCATCACCACTGCTCTCAAAACGGCGAAGGAAAACATCGTGAGGAAACCGGCATCTCCTAGACCCAAAAATTCGAAGACATGTGACATCTGCCAACCCGCACTGGGGCCGCGTGGTGGATTATCCCACTCCCTGTCGCATATGGGAGGCCTGTGTCCCAGCAGTGGGAACATTAAAGGCTTATTATACTTATGAGTTAATTTTCTAGAACCAAAAATTCGAAGACATGTGACATCTACCAACCGTCACAGGGCCCGTGTGGCCTACTCCATCTCGAAGAAAGGTGGCGTGTCTCCCAGCTGTGGAGATATTATAGGCTGGTTATGCCTATGAGCTAATGAGCGTTTTTAAAATTTCCAGTGATGATATTAACGTGGACGAATGATAAAAGCGCACATTCTCGTATAAGCCGATACAAGAGAAGAAGAATCAGAGGTTTTAACAGGCTTATAGTCATTTAAACATAGTACTGTACTATTAGATAAATGAAATCTATTTACACATTGTGACGTCAATGCATTTAAATAAAATAAAAAGAAAAGTAAAGCTTAAGAAGTACGGCTAGGTTGCGTATTCCTTTTTGTCCTGTTTTCATTTTAACATTCCTCTGCGTATCTTTTTATCCTTCTAAACTTTTAAATGTCAAAGCTGTTTTTTCTCAATCAATGTTTTGCGTTAACATGCATAAAACTAATTGGATTTGATACCGTAATTATTTTTTTACTGAGGGAGTCGTGACTTGGAATAAATATAGTTTTATATTATTTTACTTTTTTTTGTTTATTAGTAGCAATCTAGTTGCTGTTACTGTTTTGCTTGTTTATTTAGATGTACGCCAGGAGACATACCTACTCCACAGAGGGAGTGTGTCGGTAGCTCGGTATTACTTAATTTTCGCTTAGCGTTTTTTCTTTTTGCTCGGTTCCTAAGAGTCTTAGCGTGATTTTAAATAGCCTATAGCCTTCCTCAAGAATTGGGCTAACAAATATTAAAAAAAAATCACATCCGACTGGTAGTTTAAAGGATTAGCGCGTTCAAACAAACAAACTCATTAAATTTATTATTAGTATAGATTACCTTCCGTCCCCTGTCTCTCATAAGGTATTTTTTTTTTACGAAAATGTACATTTTAATCTCCGTACATAATTACAACTGAATTTGTTCAGAAGTTACTGTGTAAACATTATAAACAAGTTCTCATTTTAATAATATATTTATTGTATGTATGTAACTAACTATTTGCACTAGATACTAAATTAAATGACTAACTAACTATGTATATACAAATAAATAAAAAACAAAAAGACACATAGGCGTCGAAGTACTCATCTGCATCGCTGTCATCCGGAAACGGACCCAGAAAGTCAGAAGACGTTGAATCTCGAAGTATTGTCACGTTGATTGGCAATTTTAATTACTAACAAGTTCATAGAATCAAATTATAATTTAGCAGAATTTAGTAAGAGGCTTTTAATTGTTCTCTAGTAACTAAGGCTTAACAAAATCATGCAACTAAACAAATATTACAGTAACCTACTCTAATAACTTGAATAGCATGCGCGAAGGGAGAAAGGAAAGAAAATGTGCAAGTAAGGCTAGGAAGTAATTGTTTCATTACGGTTAGTGTTCTCTAGCATTTCCAGGTGAATGCTGGACTGACATAACTAGGATAGTAGGCGAAGACTATCGCGAGTTACGTGACATGTGGAGAATTGATAATTGGAAGAATAACAAATGGGTTCTAAAAAAATTTACAACGAGTTTTTTTTTCTCCCACATTATGGCTCATTCTGTATCGCGGCGGTACACAAATCGTAGACCCGGAGCAAAAGCTCCGAGGCCGATCAACTGACTACGGCACAATTTTTTTTTATGTTTTCTCCCACTGTATGGCTCGTCTTGTATCGTGGGTTCATCAGATAGGTACACAAATTGTAGACCCGGAACAAGAATTTTCTTTAATAATGTATTAGGTATTTAATGTGTTAGCTTAGTTGTTAATTTACCAAATACTTTGTCGTCCATTAACTACATATATGTAATGATTAGTGTATACCTTTTGTTGGAGATCCTAAAATAAATAAATGAAGTTTTTGGTACATACCCAGTAGCTCCGAGGCCAATCAACTAACTGCGATACTAAATAAAATTAACAACCTCTATTCAGCTTATAATATTCCCACTGTTGGGACACAAACCTCCTCCAGAAAGGGGGCCGAAATCCATCACGTGGGCCAAGTGTGGATTGGTGTGCTATGACATTAGATTCTATTCGATTTCTATTCCTTACGATATTTTAACAACCAATAAGTTTCACTAACTTCAGTAAGAGTTAGGTAGATAGCAGACACCTATACAATTAACCTGGCTCATTACAGCCTGACCTAGTGTCATTTAGCTCGTGCCAGCTAAAGAATGAATTACACTTTAACACATAAATTATGCATCTACGCATCAACATAGATTTAACGCCGCAATTGTGCATCGAATAATTAAATAAAATTATCGCTAGTTCTGCAAAAGGGTCAAAGTGTTACTTTCGCAACCGATGCATCCAAGGTAGCGTTTCGCCATCAGCTAGGGCTTCATTCGCCAACAGTTCGGATGCGCCCGCGCCGTGTCGAAACTTGCGAGCAAAATCGTGACTTATTACACAAATGCTGCTTCTTTGATGCCCATTAACAGTACACGATTAAATTATTGTTATTTGTTTGGTTTTAATTATTATAATTTTGGCGTCACGCATCATCTGCCTAGCCCTTTTCCAACTATGTTGTGGTCGGCTTCCAGTCTAACCGGATGCAGCTGAATACCAGTATTTCACATGGAGCGACTGCCTATCTGACCTTCACAACCCAATTACTGGGTAATACGATACCCCTTGGTAAGACTGGTTGCCAGACTTTCGGGCTTCTGACGACCCGTAACGACTTTCAAAGATCCACGAATGACAGCCAGGACCAACGGCTTAACTTGCTTTCCGAGGTACGGAGGGGTTGGTATGTGAAGAAGGTCACCCATCCACGGACAAACCGCAGCAAGCGTAGCTTAACCTGATCGATCGACCCGTGCGGCTGTTATTACCTAGCCACAAGCCCCTAAATTTTGGCGTTACGCATATATGTTAATATTAGGCAAGATACATAGATATCTTCCTTCGTGCCTACCATCATCAACTACAGCTCAATTTCACCCCGCACCCACGCAAGTCAATCAACCACGCAGGCCAATTACGCACACACGCATCTTATCCTACATCCCGTCATACTTTTTTGCCTATAGCTGATCAGTGTCTACTTCCAGCATACTACAACAAGCCGTACAAACATCTACACTATATTTATACAAACAATACAATCATCTCGTTTCGTCACGCCAATCGACACATTCATCCTTTTTTGTTAATTTATTTTTTGTGTTGAAAGGATAGTTTTTGCATCACAGATCAGGATTTTATCTAGCGTGATTTCTATTCGAGCAAAGTCAAAATCAAAGTCAAATCATTTATTTCAAATAGGCACATAAAATACGCTTTTGAACGTCAATATTTTACAAGAAAATAGAATCGATTCTTGTTGCCCGTTCCAGAAGATACATAGTTTCGTAAGGAGAAGAATGAGCAAGACAGTCCTCAGTTACGCTTTTAAAATATTTTACAATATTTTGTATACATTAATTATATATACCTAACAATTATACGTGAAGACGATGTGTTCTTCTTCTTCGTAGCACTCTTGTCAGAGCGGTCGTTGTCCTCATGAAGTTTATTGTCTAGGGGCTGATGTAATTCGCCTTACGACTTCTCGCCACTTACTCCGATTTCTGGTATTTTTTGCACTCATATAAGATTTAATTTGGTTAGTCCATCTCACAGACTAGCGAAAACGATGACGAAGACTACGCCATGTTGAATAAAATTACTGAAAATGTAATTTCTTACAACAAATAATAAGGGTTTTATGTATGTATGAAATCAATGGTTTATAAATGGATAACACATTTACATCTAGCTAATCGCTCTTAATTTCATAGGAAGGCAATTTCGTACAATTAATCAAGTTATCACGATCTCAAATCGCTTAGGTAGCCATCCTTTAGACAAGGGAAAAATTAGAACAATGATCAAGTAATCCATACTAGCATTGTTCTCAAGAAATCAAGTTTGAACAGTCAAATAATTATACCTTACTGCTCTACTAGTATTGAAAATACCCAATTAAATCAGCTTCCGTACATTATACTAAAATGGTTTATCTTAACAATGGGAGAGGTTTAAGTAGCTAATTTATTACCAACACTATATTATTAAAGTTCGTATATACGGAACCCTTAATTCTAGTCCAATAGATATAGCATAGGTTATAAGAAGCAGAAGCGGCTTCAAAACTATTGAAATAGTTCGAATAGAAGACGGGTCGGGTTGGCCTTGTCACCGCTAGCGCTAGCGCTGGGCATGGAGGGTACGATTGGATTTTTCCACCCGGAATTGTAATTTCTCAGTAACGGCTCGAATACTGAATTTGTACCCGATAGATGGCAATAAGCTCGCCCCCTATTACACGGGGCTTTTAAATATAACAGGCAATATATGGGTGTACTATAAGTGCACTTCAGCCTCTACCTTCGAGGAATACAGGCATGATGTTATATAATGTCGTGCTAATTACTAATTTTAAGGTGCAGTCATTATTCGACATATTACAAAAAAAAATACCACGTTTACCAACATACACCATAGCATCGTCTTCTTCCATTATGGTTAACAAATTGCCGCTCTATTTACATAGGTTTACTTAGTGTTCTGGTACATGAATTGCAGGCACTAGGTGTGCCACAAAAACGTTAACAGGCACATAGGTGTGCATATATTAATAAATTGTGGGAAAACTGGGCAAAAAAAGAAGCGTGCTTAGCATATTTGATTATCAATTTATTCACCTAAAGTCGTATTATTCACACCTAATTAATTACCTTCCACTTCGTTGGAATCCTTAGAATCCTAGTATTCCTCAATGTTTGTCCATACACGAGGTAAAACTTCCTGTACATAGTTTTTGTCCTTATATAAACCACGCTAATTAAGCGACACATATCCCCCCCCAGATTCTACAACCATCATTTTGTAACACTAATCTTTAATTAAAATAGCAACTCTGTGTTAGTTTTCCGTGTCTGATGTTAGCACAGATAAGCTTATAGGTACTCAAGAGTTATTCTGATAAAAAATCTTTGGGTTAGTTACACGTCTTACCTTTTTTTAGACTGACCCCTGCCTGTAACCACGTATCTACATTATTTCACCAGCATTGCCACCCACCACACGTATAGACGTGTGACACGTATAGAAGTTGACCAAAACCTAGGTCAGAGATAGCTCTGACCTAGGTTTTGATTAACTTAGGTAGTTGCTGGCTGTTCACACATCAGTGATAGATATAGCCTCTCCAAGAAGTCTTCAGAAACCAACACTTTCATTTATAGAAACAACTGAAAGTAATTCCAAAGTAACACTGTAACGGCGTTATTACAAAACAAGGTTTATATTTAGACACTGGTCTAAGTAATCAATTTGTAATAAGAATTTCTTTTTTTGGAATTAAGTTCGTATTGAAAAAAATGGCTCGATGGTTTAAACCTGGGTCTAAATATAACCCTTGTTTTGTAATAAGGCCGTAAGAGTTTTGCGAAAGACAGAGCTTTTAATGTCCAACAATACAACATTGTTTCCTATGTTTGCAGCTGCAGTCGGAGCTGCAAATTCGTAGTAATTTAAAACCATGAACGACGTTGTAACATGTTATAGAGTTCATCCACGATCGAGCCTCATCTCTCGCTATCTTAGGTGTAAACGTGTTTTATGCTGGCAACACCGCACCAATTCGTGAGGAAGCAATCCGCACCAGCACGTCGCTACACCTACTCACGACACGAACGCAGTAAAAACATGGCCGAGAAATAAATTGAAAATCAATCCAATACGTTCCCATCTTGTAGGTATTGCGTCAAAGATTCACATAACTAGCAAGAAATATTTTACCAACTTCGGTATATTTTATCGATGAGGCAAGATGCTAGCAATTTAAAGTTATTGAATATTACATGTCAAAGTAATATACAGCCAGGTCCCATTTAATGGCATTTCAATTTAGAAAACATTTTAGTACTAATTCCATTTCTCATATTTACGTCTGTGGATTGTTTGTGTCAGTTACATTTGTGACGTTTTGATAGCATTCTTTGGGTTAATGCATATTTTAGCTCAAGTCAAGACAAATTGGACAAACATAATGCCTAAAGGGACTGCAATAAGATCTAATTGATTTTCTACTAATATGTAGTATTACAAGTAAAGGAATTAAATTTAAATAAAAAATGTCGTCAATTATCTTTATAGCTTTACATTACAAAATCAAAAGTAATTTAATCAAATTAGGCTGGGAATCAGTACTTTTCGATTAGGCAAAATTACAAAAGACAGTCCCCCCAAAACGCCCGCCCTTCACCACCTGCCTAGTGCTTTCGCTTATAATAGTTCTTCCTTTAGATCGTTACATACCCCACAAGAGCGAATCCTGAAACGAAGGTAATTTTTATCTATTTCTAACTGAAATCATCATCATCTGCCTAGCCTTTTCCTAACTATGTTGGGGTCGGTTTCGAGTCTAACCGGATGCAGCTGAATGCCAATATTTTACGTGAAGCGACTGCCTATCTGACCTCCATAACCCAGTTACGGGTAATACGATAACCCTTAGTAAGACTGAAATGAAATTCTTAATAAACTTTTAATCGATATTCAACCTAAAATTAGAATTTCAAACTCATTTTATCAACTTCATATTCATTTAATCCTTGCTATGCGTGTGTATGTAGTCGGTACATTCGCATATACCTATTCATTTTATGGTTGTCACGTGCCAAATGTAATATAATACGAAATTGAGGTCGTAACTTAGAGCAAGCTTCAATTCTATGACAGAATTTATCGATAAGGCCTTGGACTCACTTGAACAATCTTCTTCGAACAGCTGTATTAGTAGGACTTATCTACACGTCTTTAGCATTCGCACTTAAAGCGAAAATAGTGACTCTTGGACCTAAATTGGACTTATTAACTCGTAATAATTTGAATAAAAAATGCCTCAATCAAAATATTTTATTACATATAAACCTAACACGGGCACTTATGAAACGTCAGAAGCTAGGTGCACAGTTCCAATTGGTCGTTTCCTATAGAGAAGAGCCGGCAAGAAACTCCACGGTTACTCTTTAAAAAACGATTGGCTCGGTGAAAACATTGTAAAAGCCAATTATTTTTTGGGAGGACATTGTAAGTTGGGAGTGGTGTTGAAAGGCCTGTCAACAAGTAGGTACTTAATAAATTTAAAAAATGGTCTTTAAATCTACAGTATACAGGGCCTATACTCGTATACTACCTAATCGACAGCTTCATAATTAAGAAACTGTTTTGTATGACTAATTATTTTCTCTCGTATTATTCTCGACTACAACTTGAAATGTTGGCAGTGGAATATTGACTAACTACTTAACCAAAGCCACTAATATAGCTCTAAACACAAAACGTTACCTAATAAAGTAAACTTTACTAAATACTAAGTATGTAAATGAGTCCTTACTTCAATTTACGTCTTACACAACATAGCTAATTGCGACAAATCTAGTAATTATCGACATTATATAAATTAATGGACCAGGATTATGTAAAATCAAGTTAATGCACCTATCCTTAATGTCACGGTCCTACAAAATGATATACTTAAACCAAAGCTTAGTAATTAATCAAGAACAATTTATTTGATTTAGTGATAAGTCCTCAAGTTCCATTTAGTAGCAATTTAATATGAACGATATACGGTTTTATTTCTGTAAATAATTATTATATCATTAAGTCGCTTTTCGTGTCAGTCTATGTGACAGCTTCGTAACAGATTTTGTTGCGGTTGTGAGCATGAAAGTATTGAGCATGAATCATCATCATCTGCCCAGCCTTTTTCCAACTATGTTGGGGTCAGCTTCCAGTCTAACTGGATGCAGCTGATTACCAGTAATTAACATGGAGCGACTGCCTATCTGACCTCCACAACCATTATTAAGTAAAGTATTGAGGATGAATATGGATGTATATATGAGAATTAGAAGAAGAAAAAAATCGAGATGAGGGCAGGAATATGTTCAGTGCATAATAGTCAGTGTGTTAACTGTCAATCATTCAGTAACGGATCTGTTATATTCACAAATATGTAGGTAGGTACAGACAGATGTTAATATAACCTTATACATGCAACTTTGTATTGATAAAGTAGTTAGGACCAGAATTATAAATACGAATGTATTGAATGCGATTGTAAAAGGGAAAAAAATATGAACAAAGAAGCCAATCACGAAGTGGACAGCAGATTTAATAACCCTTCACTATAGGCTATTTAGTAGCATATAAATTACCTATTGTTAACATTTGATTATGACTACTTAAATTAATTTAAAATTAAAAACATAATATAAATTAATTTTAAACAGGTAATTAAAATTAAATAAAAATAAAAAAATATGTGAAGAAAAAAATATACGCCTTCGCATTCAAAATGTGCAGTAAAGGTGACAACTGTTCGCACTGTCTAATTATGGAGCGTCTGTGTGAAGCGAAACTCATATAGATAATATAAATTGGGTAATCTGTCCCGCTAGATCAAACTTTATCTTATACTATAAGCAATAAATAATGTAACATTAAACGCATTTCTGTTTCCTGTGACTTTGAGAGGTGCCGCTTGTTGTTATGAAACTAAATCTAATTACTGAATGAGACAAATAAATTGACACCGCCATTTATCACGGCTCTTAATACGATTATGCATAGGAATTATGTTATTATAGCAATTACATGCTGGATTTTTCAATAAAGCTAATGTCTTGTAAATATATTATGATGTGTTCCGAAATATACTCTCATATTGATTAACTAGCAAACCGGCCCTGCTTTGCACGATTTTCACGACTTAACAAAAGTCGTAAAACTGTACTCTTGGTGTGCTTATTATAAATAAATAAAATTGGAGTAACAATAAAAGTTGCATCAAAAAGTTGCGAAAGTTATTAAAAGTTGCGATGCAAGTCATTTGTCCAATTAAACTCTGTGCACTGCTCACACTGTGTAAATAGGGAAGCATCTGTTTAAAGCGAAACTCGGAACAAACAACAAGAATGAACAATCGGATAATCTGCCTCGTTAGATCTTTCATTATGCCATTGGCAAGAAACTTGCATCGTGTAAATGGGACTTTACGAAACCATTTTGGCAGTCTCGTTCATGGTCGCAAGTGCGTCTGGCTGAGCTCGGGATCTTGATATTTGTATGTCCCTGGGTCGAACTAAGTGTTTTTTTTATTTCCAATTCCTTCACATTTTGAAATTTAGACACAAGTTTAGAACATTCGTTCCACGTTCTTCGTAAGTAACTTAATAATATGTATATTATAGAAATAATATAATACCTAGTATCGAAGTCAAACCTGTACATTGGATATTTGAAAAAGAGTAAATGTGAGAACGAGTCTGATGCTAAAAATATAGTTTTTTAGAATTTTTGTCCGTTTGTCTGTTAGTCTGGATGTATGTTCCGGATTGGCCTAGTAACGGCTGAACGGATTTGGATA
Organism: Apamea monoglypha; assembly: GCA_911387795.2. Classification (NCBI taxonomy): domain Eukaryota; kingdom Metazoa; phylum Arthropoda; class Insecta; order Lepidoptera; family Noctuidae; genus Apamea; species Apamea monoglypha. The sequence goes on from OU426918.1 coordinate 13,937,931, forward strand.
TATGATACACAGATAGTTTATAACCTGTATTAACACATTGGATTCTTTTAATCCCGGTAGGACGTTCTCGTGAAAAATCTTCCGACATCCACGCGGACGAAGCCGCGGGCAAATGTTAGTAAGAAATAACACTCAATGTTATTCAAATTCTTAGAACAAATCATTACCTGAGTTACACGGAAGCTCTAAGAAACACCATCACTTTAAAATAAATATAACGATTTATCTTTACAGATAGCAAACCAAATATAAGCATAATACATTATTCTTAATTTTAAAGCCAGTAGTAGTTGTTTTAGCTAACAGATCAATCATTATTGTAATTCGTATGTATATTGTATGTTACAATTATTGCCAGTCATGATCGATTGATATAACCATGGTTCACCATTTAGTCTACCAATAACTTTTTGTATCCTATGATTTATTAATGATCAGAAAAAGTCATCGAATTAATACTTATAATAATATAATAAAGCTGATGAGTGGTTTTGTTTGTTTAAACACGCTAATTTATTTAGATTTTTTGATTTTTCGATTTTTTATGATTCAACCGATAGGTTACTGGTAAATCAAAAAATCGATTTGCCCATTCTTGAGGAAGACTTTTAATATCACGCAAACAGTTGCAGGCAGAGGGTAGTGATTAGTAGTGATCTGAAAAAGTCACCAAATTAATCAATACGTATATATAGTATATATTTTGGAACACGAATAATATATCAAAATCAAAAATCAAGATCAAAAGTAATTTATTCAAATTAGGCTGAGATTCAGCACTTTTCGAACGTCAAAATTACAAAAGACAGCTCCCCAAAAACGCCCGCCCTTCACCACTTCCTAGTGCTATCGCTGGGAAGAAGAAGTGGCGCAACAAACTCCTCAGCAGCACAGCTGTCTGTTCAGTTAGAAAATTGATTGTATACAATACTAGGTACCTATGTTAATTAATTAACATTACAAGACACACAACATAAAATTAAATTATTTGCCATATGTCAGCTAGCCACGCCAATATACCAACAAATATAATAAAAAACTATACGTACTCAAGCTAAAAAGTAAATTAAACATATTTGCAACACATTACTTTTATTGACAAATGCAGCATGTAATTGCATTAATAACATAATTCCTATGCATATTAGGAGTCGTGAAAAATGGCGGTGTCAATTTATCTGTAATTGGGTTTAGTTAATGCCAACAAGCGGCACCTCTCAAAGTCACAGGAAACAGAAATGTGTTTAATATCACATTATTTATTGCTTTTGAGATAAGGATTTATAAACGAGGGGTGATAAACAGCTTTTTTTTTTTTTTTAATGTCGTGCCAATACGTTGTCTGGGTATTTAGAGCCTCAACCTTTTTGGCTCGGTAACCACCAACTTTTGAACCCTAGTTAACTGGACTAAATTTGTTGCTAATGACCTCTAGTATAACGCAATTCAAGGAATACGTCGAGTTTCCCTGTCACCCTGTATATTAAAAAAAAGAGATTTCTGACTTAATTAAAGACTCGCTCCTCCAAAATTACACCACCTTCCTCTGTTGCCAAGGTTTAAAATATTAAGTAAAGCAAACTTTTTCTTTTTGCCTATTTTGCACTTCTTGTTAACGCGCTTCTTTAACATTAGGTACACTAGCGACCCTACCCTGAATATCGAAATTTCTTTGTTTTATGTTAGTTTAATATTAGTACACGTAATATACATATAAACTTTCCCGAATAAGCTCTCTACATAATGGTGAAAACCACATCAACATCTGTTGCGTAGCTTAAAAGAATCCAACCACCAACCCAAGCCATGAAAAGCGACATTAATTTATAATACTAGGAGTTACAAGTAGACCATTATTTTCAAACTTCCTAACACTAGTATGGCAAGTCTAACCTTAGTACAGCGATGTGCATATAAAAACTGGTACCTACTTCGCTAGGTCGACGAGCACAATGCCGTTGTTATGCGACTACAGCTTCATCAACGTGTTCCTACTAATGAGTTAATGTCATGGCACTGTAATTATGAGTATTATCATGTTACAAATAGGTACCTGTATTTACATGCACGCCATTATTGTTGTTTATTACTAGTAAATCTAGTGATATCATGGCTTGTAACCATCATCATCCTCCTACCCTTATCCTTTACAGCGGGTTAGTTGCTTTACACACTATCACTAGCAATGGCTTTCATTTTGACATTTCGACAACATTAATTGCGTCATTTACGTTGTGAAGCAGACACATATGAAGCATATAACGTAATTAATTGAATTGTCGCAATAAGGGTGCTGGTTACCATGTGATTATTATTTCTTTCTCAGTCAGCATTCCTGAGTTTCCTTCTCCACTCTTTGATTTGCTTTAAAATGTCAACAAAATAAGTGTGACTGAGATATAATCATTCAGTCAAGGCAATTTCAGAAAAAAAAAACAAAAAGTACCGCTGACTTGCAAAAAACTGAGTCGCAGCCGGGCTTATGTAGTTAAGATAAAAGCCCAACCCAGAATCTAAAATTTAATCCGGCTTACATAATCAGCCCATAATGTTCCCACTGTTGGGACACAGGCTTCCTCTCGGTGAGAAAGATTGGGCCGAAATCCACCACACGGGCCCATTGCGGGTTGGTAGATCGCCACTCCAGAACCTGTATAATCAATTTAATTTTTCTGAAGTATTTGAGCGAAGAAACCACCAACTATTTTCAGTTGAACATTTTTTCGCGTTATCTTTCTCGATCGAGGCCATAATCATTTAGCGTGCGAAATGCGTAATAACGTTATTGCAAATTATTTACATAATTGTAGAAATATAACAGTTATGATACTTGTTTAACATTTATTTTTTATATACTGCGGCTATCGTTAAAGTTTACTCGAATATTTATTTAGCAATTACCTTATATTTTAAATGTCATGGAAGTTTTTCAGTTGTATAATTTCTGGTATAACTTTTCATTTACTTACTTATTATATATTTCAGGTTTTGGTTAGAAGTTTCTTCTCGGTTCGAGGTAATAAAAATTTCTTTTATTAATTCCTTCCTCAATCTAATTGGGGGGGATTGGACCGTAACCCACCACGCTCGTCCATTGCGGGTTGGCGAGTTGCCATAGCCTCGGTTGTTTGTTAGCAGGGTGTACCAGGGGCAGGTGAGGTTGGTTTGACTCATCATCATATGACCAGCCTTTTCCGAACTGCTTCCAGTCTAACCGGATGCAAATAAACACCAGTATTTTACATGGAGCGACTACCTATTTGACCTCCACAACCAAGTTATTGTGTAATACGATACCTCTTGGTAAAACTGGTTGTCTGATTTTCGGGCTTCTGACGACCCGTAACGACTGTCAAAGATCCAAAAATGACAGCTGGGACCAACGGTTTAACCTGCTTTCCGAAGCACGGAGTCTCGGCATGTAAAGTTGGTTATCCATCCACGGAACAACCGCGGCAAGCGTAGCTTAACCTGATCCATCGATGCGACCCGTTGTTATTACTTAGCCACAGTTGGCTTGAGTCCCGAAAGATATTAGTTGGAACCCCCTTTTTTTTTTTTTTTTGTGGGTGGGAAATCATCATATGACTTCTCCCGCTCTGGGCGGAGCAGGAGGGCGTGTCAGACTTTTACTGACTAAAACCCCACAGAGTTTTTCATTAAGAGCGCTCGAACTTTGAAATGAAATAAAACAACCTGTTTAAGTTATATTGCCACAATTTTGGTTTTATTTTAAAGGAAATTCGATGACATTATTTATGGAATATAATTTCAGTTAAATGGCCGCCGCGACTCCGCTTTAGGTGATGTATTCTGGAGTACCAATTTTGGACGACATCTTCGCATAAATGGGGCTCAATATGACGAAGAACGCGAGTTATATTGGCCTTCAGGCCGGCAATTGTCTGTGGTTTGTCTACATAGACCAGAGATTTTACGTAGCCCCACAGGAAGTAGTCGAGCGGTGTCAAGTCACACGATCTCGGTGGCCAGTTGATGTCGCCACCACGCGAGATGACGAAGCCCTCGAACTTCTCATCCAATAAATTTAATGTTTCCCGTGCATTATGACAAGTGGCGCCGTCCTGTTGGAACCACATGTTTATGAGGTCCATACTAGGCCAAAAAAAATTGTTATCATCGTCCGATATCGGTCGACATTGACAGTGAGCGCGGCTCCTTGCGCATCTTCGAAGAAAGAAAGGCCGATGATTCCGCCGGACCAAAATCCACACCAAACAGTGACTTTTTCGGAGTGCAGAGGCACCTGATGAATCTCCCGTGGATTTTCGTCGCTCCAAATCCAGCAATTTAAGCCACTCAACCAGAAATGAGCCTCATCACTAAAGAAGTTGCCAAATGCTCTAAAAACCAATCAGCGAATACACGGCGCTGACTGAGGTTGTTTGGTTTTAGCTCTTGAGTTAATTGAACTTTGTATGGATGAAAACCCAAGTCTCGACGCAAAATCCGCCAAGTTGATGTCGCAGAAAGACCCAGCTCTTGCGCACGACGCGGAATGGACTAACTGGGGTTTTCTTGCACACTATCCCGAAAGGCAAAAATATTCTCCAACGATCTTGCGTTTCTTTGACGTACAGGTACTGCTTCATCGAACACCGAACCAGTTGTCTTAAATTTATTCATTAAACGACGGATTGTGGACTCTGTAGGTCGGTCATGAATGCCATAAATTGGACGCAATGTCGGAACGTTAGGCGAACACAGCACTGATTTTGATGATAAATTTTAACAATTTCTACGCGTTGTTGAAGTTTCATGGTAAAATGTCACGACAAAATCTGTATTCCCGCCAAATTTGACAGCTATCGCTTTACCAAGATGGCCGCTTTACGCTGTCAAAGTTCGAGCGTCCCTATTGAAAAACCCTTTATTTTATACTTACGTTTATACGAAGATACATAAGAATAGTCGACATTGCAATGGGGAAGGTCGGGCAAAGCTGATTATCAATGGTGTGATTACAACTAATAAATTTGACATTTCGTTCATTCGTTCCATTTCGTTTTCATTCATAGGTTTGGTTTTTTCCACTATTTCGTGAATTTTGGTGATTTCAATATTCGCCATTTTGACAGTGACCTTCCCCATTTCTTTACCAAACTATAGTTAAATGTCACTGGTAGGTACGTCATAAAACTACAATGTCTATTTGTTGTCTATGTGTAATTGGATTATTTCTACCACTTATTGTTGAAATTATCCAACTACCACATAGATCTAGGAAACAAAAGCAAGCTTTTGTTTTGTTTTTTTTTTTGTTGGCTTTAGTTGGATAGAAACGCGGTTCCGTCGTGTTTTAACGGCCGTCATGAAAGTCCGTCATTTCCATCAGTATTTGACATTAAGGTGTCAAAAAGCGCTCTGTATTCGAACGGCCGTTATTGTGTTTCCGTTCACCGCTTTCTTTAAGGAAACAAAAGCTTTAGTAAACTTTCAATTAACTGGGAATTGTTGTCAAAAGTAGGCTACGAGTATTACGAGGTCAATTATAGCTACATATTTTCACAGCCTGACCAGCGACGAAATCATAGTGGTATTATTAGAAAAACTAAAAGGTATAAGTAGTTATAATTTTAAGGTCAACAACTTTTCATTTCTGTTTCCTTATTAAATACAGTTTTAATCGTATAAACCAAACCCAGTGTAGATCTTCACAATACGATGAGTATGCAGCACGCGCTATGAGACGTCACGCATGTTACGTTACGGAGGCGTGACTAAGAAACCTAGACCTTTGATTTGCGGGACTTGATAAGCCAATTGATTCATCAAGCATGCCTTCTATGATCTTGGAATACTTTGCTCTGTAGGTATTTATTGCCCCTTGTGTGACTGCCAGCAGTAAGTTATACTCCAAACATCACTACGAATGTGGAATCCGTGATAACACACGGATGCCCTTAAAAAATAATTGTTCTATTTTGTATCGCAGTTGGTTAAGCTTCAGGTTCCTGGAAGAGCTGTCCCGTCATAATATCAGCGGGCTGTCATGAATATCTGTAATTTTCACCTGTATTTGATACTAGCTTTTGCCAGCAGTTTCGCCCGCGTTGAGGTCGGAAATTCTCCCACGGAAACGTACTACCGGGATAAAAGTATCCTATGTATTAATCCAGGTTATAAACTATCTGTGTGCCCAATTTCATCCAAATCTGCGGGGTAATTGCGTAAGACACTATCAATAGCAATGGGTTTTATTTTGACAATCCAACAACATTCATTGCGTCATTTACGTTGTTGAGCAGAAAGATTTTTCGAACATATGAAGCAATGGATATCCTTCAAAATGATTCAGATTGATAGTGTGCTATGCAATAAGGGTGCCATTCCGTAGTTTTTGCGTGAAAGAGTAACAAACATCCATCCATCCATCCATCCATCCATCCATCCAACCATCCATCCATCCATCCATCCATCCATACAAACTTTCACGTTTATAATATTAGTAGGAGTAGGATAGTTGCCTTACAACAACACACATAAACAAATAATTAAAATAATGGACCATTACTGTTTTAAACTGTTATATTTTTAAATTCTTAAACTATTACGAAATACAGGGCGAGTGGAAAAGGTTCAATAAACTTTGAATTCTGGATAATACCTAACTAGCAATATTTCAAAAGATGCGCACCTTGTGAACTTTTGTAAAAGATGAACATTTCCGATAAACACGAGGTCGCATTCCAATGCTGTTAGGTGCTTGTCGAACTATTATTCTAAAAGTAATAATAATGAGCATAACAGATATTTACATGGCACTGAGAATCGATAAAAATTGGGTCAATAACAAAGTAGTTCTGCCTTGGAGAAACTTTGACCATCTTCCTACCACATTCTGGTTAAGACAAAGTATACGTATGCAGTAGATCCATGCACTTACACACTGTGCACTAGGTTAAGCGTTTTTTGACAGCTGCCTTAGAACGTACAGACGCCAGCAGGTCAAGCTACCCGAAACTGTCAAATTTTCCCAATCAACCTTGAACCTTAGTGGTTTAGCGATAACGTTGAAAATGTATTAAAGAAATTTGACAGATTGTAGTAGCTTGATGTGCTGGCGTCTGTACATATTCCAGATTACGTAAAAGTTAACTTTAAAATGCGTAATAAAATAAATATATGAACTGCCTAATCTTATTGAATTATCTTATTCATGACGTCTTACAGACTAATGTCTGTAACTGATACACGTACAGTATTATAATTAACACCGTACGTGTATCAGTTTTGACAAAAAATATATAATTGCACACTAGTTCGATCTGTCAAAATAGGTTAAACTAGTGGACTTAGTATAAACACTACATTACATCATATAACCAAATAAAAGTATAATATTGGTCATAGTGAATCCATCAGGATCATTGGATCGTTTCTGAGTAGCAGCCCGGAGACTGAAATCATGCCCGGTTATTGCACAAATCCCCTATTACATGGGACTTAAATATAGCTGGCAAAATGTGGGTTTACTTTAAGTGCACCTTTGCTTAGCCCTTCGGGGATTCATGCATCATGTTGTGATGTTTTCTTAATGGAAATAAATCAGTCAATCATTCTAATACTTTATTTTTATTGCTGGGCCTGGTCTTGACCTCGATCGTCCCTAATGGAGAGCGATGGATGGTGCGGGGTAGTGGTGGTGGTTTATTTCACTTATGAAACTTAAGAAGCTACGTGCACGGTTCACATTGGTCGTTTCCCATGCAGAAGAGCCGGCAAGACAGTGTCTTGCATTTGAAAACATTGTAAAAGCCAAAAAAGAGTAACCGTGGAGTGCCACGGTTACTCTTTTTTGGCTTTTACAATGTTTTCAAATAACAGTGCTATTAAGTAAGGAAGGACATTGTAGGTCTGTCAACAAATACCAGGTACTTAATAAAATAGAAAGTGGTCTACAAATCTACAGTCTACTAGGCCTACAACGTTCTCACATTCACAAAATTTATTAGGATCTACATAAAATAATAAAAATACAAATCTATTTAAACCAAATAACATGACTGCCATTACAACCACTAACAAATAATTGAAATTAGAATTGAAGTCTAATCAATGTTCAGTCCGAATTCCATTAGCAATAGATTTTTTTTTATTATTTAATTAAGGTTCACCAACAGTTGTTACAGATATTATACAGATAGGAACATACAAGTAATTGTGTCTTAAATCTAACTGCACAACCAATTACAGGCCAACACCACATGTAAAATGCTCTTTGTAATTATAAATTAAATTTTAAAGACTCAATGCACTTAAATTCTAGATAATTATATTAAATACTAATACTAATTGCATGCGACAAACGTGGATATTGAGTCTGCGTGGACGACAACCAGGTCGGTGCGTTCATTTATGAGTTTTCACATGCGGGGTATAGTTCACAATTAACATAACAAAAGACATCCTATCATTAATCGTAACACTATTTACATTATCCAATTTATTCTGAAGCATTAAAGTACCATGATTTAATAATATGCATACAACCTTCACGGCATCACATAAATGCAATTATTAAATGATTTATGTTCGGTAGCCCTGCTCACGCGCAGCGGCGCAGGCGCAGGATAACAGTCTAATTGAAGACTCGTCTGCCGTCGATCACGGCTCACGGCCAATTTGTACACGACTGAAGTAATGAAGCTCCGGTGATCTACTTCTTGTTGGGTAAAATGCTGCTTTTTTTTCATGAGAAGGATTTTTTAAATTTAGATTTAAATAGACTCGTATGTAGGTCAGTAAAAGATTGAAATGTATACATCACCTCATAGATGCATGAGTTATACCTGTGTTCGTCTACATTATGTGAACTGCTAAATTACCTACACCTTTCGATCAAATGAACATCAAATATTTTCAGCAAAACTAAATGTCTTTGAAAATGTGTGTGTTTGTATGGTTTGAAATAAATAAACATATCGTCGAAACCAATGAATGAGCAAAGTATTGTTTTCAAAAAATTATTGTGTACCTCACTTTTCAGAGTTGAAAATGCTTTGAAAATTCATGAAACAAATCATCTAATTGAAAATTTAAAATTAGTTAGCAGAACACACCGTAAAGCAACATTTTAGCCGCCTGCATCCGCTTTAAAATTTGCCTCGTGCCTCCTACTCGTACCCTGCTCTTGATAGGATTTTTATTGATGCACACCTGCACGTTTGGCAACCTACACACTTATGGAACCCACTTGACACATTTGTCTAGACAAATTCGGCTTTTTAGTACCACTAACATGCAAAATCATTCTAAAACGTCTTATGTATTATTGAAATATACAAAATTTCGAAATAATAATCCACTGACTCCACTGTTGCTAGTAAACGGAACGATTTTAAAGGTTGTTATTAAATACTAGTTCCAGTACAACTTTACTAATCGTATGATATCTATACCAAACTAAAGCATAAGTAGTAAAGTTTTATAAAATATTAGGTCATGCACCAGACAGCGCATAGGTAATTTACACATCTGTGGCACACTTGCACTACGAAAATCGCCCTTATTGCTACGACATAAAGGCATTATCGTATCAAATTGATACGTCTGATGTGTGATTGACTGTAGCTACCTAACATGTATCTAATTTGATACACCTACTTCAAGACATAAATCTCTATTACTGAAATATTGATAACATTAATCATTGGTAACGTTTAATATTTCATCGTATGGAAGGTGTTCTACTTTAACATGAAAATAATTCCTTACGTTTTAAATTAGACTGTTCGGGAAACATTAATTTATTTTCTTTCAAAATCTTCTTCTTTCCGTTTCGACGGTACATCTATGTAAATATGTTGCTTATACTACTGGGGCTCAGTAGGTGGCCACGTTCATTGCGGCGTCAGAGGAGTTATTTAGGTCGTCGAGGGTGGTAAAAGGACATTTGGGACACTAGCACATGGAGGAACATAGTGTTTTCAGGAGCACCACACTCGCACTGGATTTTGGATGAATCGATGATGCGCCATTTCACCAGATTATGTTTGCAGCGGCCTACTTGGGTACGTAATCGATTCAACGCTTATCAAAGCGGCCACTGCAGTTCGCGACCGGGAGGCAGGTGTTCTTGGGGCTTTACGAAGTCTTGAGGTGGTGGATACCCCCCTTCTCATAATGTGCTTCGCTCTTCAGATGGCCTATCTTTCCAAATACTTATCCAGGATTTTTTTTTATTTTTTAGCTTACTCCAAACATTATGCTTAGCTTACCTACCAAGCATTATTAATTTATGTGTCACAGCCTAATAAAATGAATTCATTCTCTGAAAAAATCCCTGACCCGGACTTGGGCTCATACCGTTATATTATAATATAATTCAACAATAGGTACCCACAGTATTGTGAAGGCATTCATTGATAAAATTGTTTATTACACTTTAAATGGCAACTACTCATGCATGTAACAGATATCCTTATCCGCATCCTATTATTGTAAGTATTTAAAAACCCTATTCATGAATATGTCGTTAATAAATAGGTACTCGTACAATCGTGTAAATTAATACTGAGAACGCATGTTATTCAGTTTTACCTTTTTTTGTACCTTTAGTTTAAATGTGAGGGAAATCCATATGCCTATCTAGGAAGTAGGTAAATAAATATCAAATAGCAAATACATAATACAGGGCTATTTTTTAGCTGGACAAAGATAAATGCCATTATCAAGCTTGCTACTGACGATGACACGCCCAAATTAAGAAGACACAGGGTTTGTGATCTCAAAAAAAATAACACGTGTAGGTATATAGCACCTTTCTGCTTGGTTTTGTAATGACAGATGGCTGCATACTCAGATGGCTAAGGAAACACCCCAACTTCTTAATTTTACTTCAACGAGAGCATAGAACCGATGACCTTTGGGGTAGACGTGTTCTTGAGTAGAGACCGCGAATCGGTAAACGTAAGGCCTGCCCTCAGGCTAGGTGAAATGACGATCTTTGCTGGATGGCTGGTAGCAGCTGAATGAGAGTTGCCGAAAATCGAGTTGAATGGCGTGCGACCTAAAGAAGGTGGCTGGGACAGAATGGATGCAGAAGGCGGAGGACAGGGTGTTGTGGCGCAGCCTGTGAGAGGCCTATGTCCAGCAGTGGACTGCGATATGGTGAGTTAATTACTGGTAATATTTATTTCCACCCATATTAAAATTAACAACCATCCAAAATGAAGAGCAACTCTTTGAATTTGGGATTATAATTTTCCAAATAATTAAATTCACCATGATATCTACGTTTTACTGATTCCTAAATACATTCTTATTTTAGTTTTGAAACACCCAGAGGCAAGTTTTATGAATTATGTTAATTTAATAACTTGCAAAACTTGAAGCATTTGAATCAACGACGAATCCTTTTAAGAGTTTAGTAGCAGTAAATTCAAATGAATCTTGTTTGTCAAATATGGCGTTACCTGACAGGTAAATCATCTTGCAAATAGCTGGGTACGTTGCTACGTAATTTATGAAAATTGAGGAGGAGATAAATAAGGAAAACTGGCTCAAAACCCAACAGTCGGGATTAGAGAGAACAGAAGGCCAATTGTCGCAATTTAAAACGTTCAAAATCTAGTCGCAGTCTCATCTCGGCGACAAACAAATGTCAAAAACCTGCCAAAATGAAGGGAAATTAGAGGTATTTTTGACAGATTGAGACTGAGATCAGACTGTGAACGTTCTTAAAATTACGAGAATTGCCCCTCTGATGTTATGTAATGTCTCAAATCAGCAATGATTTTTTAATTCATCTTAATCACCATTGGCAGCCTTGTCCCACTCACTGTTGAGGAGTATAGGCCTCCTCCCTCGTATGCCATGCTTTTCTGGTCTGTGCGAGTCCAATTTTTTATTATTGCAGGAAAAACTGAATAGTCTGTCAACAAAATGTTATGAAGTCTTAAACATAGTATACAAGGCCAAAAAGTAGAGCAAGATTTGAACCAAAGTCTTAAAGCAAACGAGAACATCATCTCAAAGATAATCCGACAGCATTGAACACCACAATACAGCAACAAGTAAACAAAGTTGCTCCAAATAGTTTCGACACATCAAATGCCGCGTTTCCAAACAGCTACTAGTTTTAGTTGAGTTATTAACAGAACGATCAGCCGGACCGTCGTATGTCATAAGTCTATTATTCTCCGTCGTCGGAAGCGTTGGGAAGCAGTCTCTAAAAGTCAAGGCCAACCCTGCTTATATCGGACCAATGTTAACTTGTGTTATTTAAATATCAGCACTGCAATAAGTATGTACGACGAATCTGTCTGTCCCCTTTCGAAACTTTATATTTTTTCCGTGAAGGACAGTTGTTCGTAATAGGGAAGTTTATGAGTTTGTTGGTGACTGCGTCTTGTTGATAGTTTCCATATCAATTGGATTGGATTGTGTGAAAGATGATATGGGTGAAAAAGAGGTGACTACTGAAATGAAGGCTGACAGAGATTTATAGAAGTAGAAGACACACTACGCCAAAAATTTAGTTTAAGGCATGATAATGAGTTTCTATATCAACACGCTGTTATGGTTCTGTAGCCTGCTTTTAACGTAGGAAGACTACATATTGGTAGTGGGCTTCCTACGTATCTGGGCCAATGACCAACGCAAACTCTGAAAAGTTGTAGGCAATTTACAACATGAGAAATTACTATTAGGTGTACGTACACTACTGATGCCTAACCTGCCCTCATCCAATGTTTTTGTTAGTATATTGGCGTATGCTAGAATAGAATAGAATAGAATAGAATATATTTTATTGTAAAACATGAGTATACATCATAACATGTGCACGGTCTTATAATAATAGTTAGATCTGCATGTTTTGCCATTAATGGCGTACAAAAACAACATATTTGGTTTAAAATAACCACAAAAGATTTGAGTCTAAACAACAAAACAATTTTTTTTTTATTTTATTCGTAATACTACTTAAAAAAGAAGAAAATTTACAGATTAGGTTTTATACATTTGAGATTCAAATTGTAAAAATGTCGTAATTGCAGAAAAATACAATTAATTAATTACGTTCATTTAAGAAATCCGATATGGTATAATAGCATTTATTTACAAGATATTTTTTTAAATGTATTTTAAATAGAGCAGTAGGCATTTGTCTAATAGCTTTTGGGATTTTATTATATATGACTGGCGCTAAACAAAAAATACTTTTTCGCATCAATGCCGTGGTTGACCTTGGTACACATAATCTATTATTATCCCGTCGATTACGAATAGATACGTCTGATAGTTTCTTGAATAGCTTGGGATTGGTTTGTACAAAATTTGCTATTTCATAAATAAATAAGGACGGCAGGCTTAAAATTTTATACTTTATAAAATACTGTTTGCAACTATCAATTATTTTCAAACCAAACATAGCCCTAATACATCTTTTTTGTGACCTAAAAATAATTTCTCTATTTGTACAGTTTCCCCAAAATAAAACTCCAAACCTCAATATCGAGCCGACTATACCATGGTAGGCAGTTATAAGGGCATTGGTACTTATGATAGGTTTTAGTTTATAGAGAGCATAGGCAGAAGAACATATTTTTTTATTTAATTCCTCTGTGTGTGCTCTCCAGTTCAGACGATTGTCAATGATTAGGCCCAAAAATTTTGCTGTATCCACCTTTTTAATAACGGTTGATTTGTATTGAACATTAACATCTGGTGCTTCTAAACGTTGACTGAAGAACATAATTTTTGTTTTCTCTAGGTTGATCTTTAAATTATTGTTATCTAACCAGTCAATTATTGAGTTGATTGTATTATTAATTTCCAGTTCATACGTATCTTTATTTATGCAATCAATAGTGACTGTACTGTCATCAGCAAAAAGTGATACTGGATATTTAGTAACAAGTGGCAAGTCATTTATATAGATTATGAATAATAAAGGATCCAATACGCTCCCCTGTGGGACTCCATATTTAACTATACGTTTTTTAGATGAATAAGTTTCTTCTTTTTTGGTATTAATGTTCACTTTAGATATTTCTGTAAACTGTTTACGATCTTTAAGATATGATTCTATGAGATTTAATATATTGCCTCTAATGCCATAAGCTTCTAGTTTGCGAAGGAGAATGTCATGATTAACATAATCGAAAGCCTGGGTCATGTCACAGTAAATGGTACATACCGGCGTCCTTTTATCCACATTGCCCATCACGTTATTTATAAAATCAAAAACAGCCATGTTTATCGTTTTATTTTTGCGAAAACCTTTCTGCTTTTCTGAAAGAATATCAAATTTTTCCAGATATTCATACATTTGATTATATATGTACTTTTCAAAAATTTTCGAAATTATAGGAATAAGTGCAATTGGTCTGTAACAGTTCATATTCCGCTTGTTGTCTTTTTTAAAGCTGACATATGGGAATTAATTTAATTTATTGTTTTGTGTTTCGTAATTATAATTACTTACTATTGTATAGAACCATGTTCTTCTAACTGAACAGACAGCTGTGCTGTAGTTTGTTCTTCCCAGCTAAAGCACTAGGAAGTGGTGAAGGGCGGGCGTTTTGGGAGACTGCTCCATGTAATTTTGACGTTGCAAAAAGTGCTGATTCCCAACCTAGTTTGAATAAATGACTTTTGATTTTGATTCAAATTGTCATGGTCGCATTCATCACAGTGTTAGGATCACGAATATGTTAGGTTCACATCCGCATTTCACGCAGTCACTCTGTACCACAACCTTTATTGCTTATTACCCTATGGTGGCCTATGATGGTCAACCCAATATAGTTGACAAATGGCTAGACAGATGGATTTGACTCTATGGTATGTCATGGTATGGTAGCAGTAACATTTAATATATATACTAACAGTAAAGCTGAAGAGTTAGTTTGTTTGTTTGTTTGAACGCGCTAATCTCTGAAACTACCAGTCGGATTTGAAAAATTATTATTTTTGCATTTGATGGCCCAATCCTTGAGGAAGGCTATAGGCTATTTAAAATCACGCTAGGACTCTTAGGAGCCGAGCAAAAAGTATGAAAGAACGCTAAGCAAAAACGAAGTAATACGGGCAGGCGGTGTGAGGTGACGGGGTGGGTCGTGGGACCAAGAAATTTTACGCGGACGAAGTCGCGGGCAGAAGCTAGCTTATTATACTTAGAAATGGCATCTGGCAGGTTAACCTAGGAGGTTGTCGCCCCCCCCCCCCCCCCCGGTGGGTTCCCGCATTGTCGAGGCGGGGGGGCTCAGTAGCCGTGGCTTGGACAACCACGGTGAAGCTAAGAGGAACCCGAGGAGGGGCCGCTCGTCAGGGCTTTGCCTGTAAGCCGACGACGTAGCGGCCAACAAGTAGGTTGCGGAGCCGCTTGGGCGACATCGCAACTGAGGCGGGCCGTGATGTGGTATGGGAGGCATCACGGCTGAGGGTTGGAGGCCGCGGCAGGGGAGGAGTGTCGGTATTGCGGTGCGCCGCTCTCCCTACCTTCCGCGGCCTTGACGGGGTCGCCACCGTCTGATGGCGAACGCGGTGGGGCCGCAGGGGAAGAGGAGTGTTGGTATGACGTTGGCCGCTCTCCCTATCCTCTGCGGCCGAAAATTGGCAGGCGGTGGGGCCAATGACCTGACCCGTCGCAGGGGGACCAACGGTGCCCAGACACGGGGTCGTCTGGCGCCCATGTGCTGGTTTGGTCCCTGGGGTAGTCACGGCGTGCCATGTGTTCTAGTGCGCCGGTGATGGGGAGTAATCCCCAGAGGAGGGTCCGGTGACGGACGGCCGCGGCGAGTTCACGGATGAGTGCTAAGGCGTGCCCGTGTTCCCGCCGTAAGCGGCAGAGGAGGACACCGTGGAGTTTTAGTGGGTTAGAGTCCCACATATCTGCACTATCTCCCCGTGGTAGTGCAGAATGCATGAGCATTTCTCCACGTTAAAGAGGTTGTCGGCTGCTTAACCGGGCTTGCCTGTGGGTGCCTCAATAAATTAAGGCTTCCAGTCAGGGCTCAAAAATCTTCAAAACGTGGCTCGTGACGTGAACCTTATCGTGAATCTAGATTTTAGAACTTGGATGGTGCAATGCATTTTGGTTTGTCAAAATGAAAGCATTTGTCATTAGGAGTCTGTTACGTAATTAGGCTGCTGAACCCAGTCCTAGCCTTTACTGACTACAAAGTATTTAACATGATAGTAGGTACATAAGTGCATAGCTACTAGGTACCTGTCTAATTTATATTGCGCTGTGAAATTGCATGTTTACACATGATACTAAAGTTCATATTCAATCTAGAAGCACCAAAGCAACCGCCGCCATTATTGGCGAAATTATAAGTTTCGAAATTCTGAAATATGATTTCAAAAGCGTATCTAATGTCGCATTTAAACCGCTACCTGCGTATTAAAGCTGGGATTATAGTTTTTTAATCTTATTAGATGCAATCCATTATTGATCTACCCCACTGTGGCTAACTCATTCTACAAATGGTTTCTCTGAAGGATTAGGTAGAGGTGTACATTTATAGTACATCAACTAGTTCCACCAGTTCGCCAGTTAAGTTCAAGTCCCATGTAATAGGGGACGAGCCTAGTGCCATTAACCGGCCACAAAACTAGGCTCATGCTCAGCAGTAGCGCTTGCGACCACTAACCTATATCAATAATTAACTCAGCCTGTTGCAGCCCACTGCTGGATATAGGCCTCTCCCAAGCTGCGTCGCAACACCCTGTCCTCCGCCTTCCCAGCCCCAGGGCCCCAGCGCTTCTTTAGATAGTCCGTCCATCTAGCTGGGGGGCGTCCCACACAACGCTTGCTGATACGCGTCCAGGAATCGTCTGCTCCACCGGCCATCGGTCCTTCAACAAACATGACCAGCCCACTGCCACTTCAGTTTGCTTACTCTGCAAGCTATGTCCCTAACCTATATCGTCTAGGTTAATTACTTCTTATAATTGGTGTAAATCGGTCGATGTATCAATGAAAACAAAAAACCAGGAGTTATAAATATCGGATTGCGGACGAAAGTAGCTTGACATTGAGCTTGCATGTTGGAAGCTCTACGCCTGTCAAACTTAATGCGATCAAATAAATTATTTACGTATAATTCCTTATAAGATAATATTATTCAATTTAAATCTACAATTATATTATACCTATCAGTTTCCGATGTCAACAATCTCAATGATATGTCTGATGTTAATTTTTATTTTTTTATTTATAGAAATATTCGATCGCCTTAGCTTTAGGAAATACTTACAGTTTCCTACTTTTATTATAAAAATAGATGCTTTATTTGGTTAATTAATTTGAAGGTTTTGGCAAAAGTTATGTTTATCAAGAACAATTAATATAAAGATCCTGAGCTGATACCGAATCAAACGAAGCCCAATGGAAACAAACATACACACATCACACACCTACACCCCACACGTCACACTCCACACACCACACACCAAACATTTACCACACAAACATTACACTAAAAATTCACCTCTCTAGTCTGTCTGTCTCCCTAGTGAGCCCCAAACTAGTGTGGCCACTAGTTTGGGGCTCACTGGCAAATAATATATTGTAACCGAGCTGCAGGTAATATTTTAAGCTACTGATGTCATCTCAAATTGCTGTTACACTACGAACCTGCTTACCTGTATGTACCTGTACCTGTATTACCTGGGCAATAAATATTTTCCATTTTCTATCGTAACAGCACATATCAACAAGCGTAAAGACAATTCCAAAGTCCCTAGTACATCATAATCAGCCTATAATGTTCCCACTGCTGGGACACAGGCCTCCTCTCTGTGAGAGGGAGTGAACCGTAATCCACCACACGAGCCCAGTGCAGGTTGGTAGATGTCACATGTCTTCGAATTTTTGGTTCTAGGACATGCCGGTTTCCTCACGATGGTTTCCTTCACCGTTTTGGACCAGTGGTGATGAAATAATTTGCACAAAGTAAAGCGCCTGTCTGGGTTCGAACCTACGACCTACAACTCGTAAGCCGCGGCCGTTACCACCGGGCCACCACTGCTCCTAAACTCCCTAGCACGATTTAGAAAATTAAACACACAAAGAGCGATTCGATTTATCGATTCTAGTAATCTAACCACAGCTTAAGCCTTACCAAAATTGGAACAAAGTATCTAGCAACATCCGTTCCATAACAATGAATCATTTTCTTAAAACAAGGGCCTCTGTACCTTCACCGGGAAATAATGCCTTCAGATCTCAAACGAACAATAATTGGTAGAAGAACGCTTGATAGATCGGTATCATCGTAATTGGCTCCGTAAACTTGGGCTGTACAATAATTAGGTACTATCTGGATTATCTAAAGAACTTTATACAGTGGATGCTACATGATAGATGGTAGATTTATGCTTGCCCAGAGGCGTTTTGTTGAATACAGTTGCTATGTTTAAAGGTTTAACGCAGCCTACTGTGTTATTGTTTAGCAGTTGTTGCAGAGCGAAAAGGTTACCTTGCTATCAGGCAATGAAAGTTCAGGATGATCAACTCCTGTTCGAGTTTAGGTCAAGTTCATTTGACTAGATTACCTTGATATGGCTAATATATATTGGGACCAACATTGCTGAATGATCACACAGTATTTTTGTGAAAATGCATTTGGTGGTGTAAATAGTGGTTTGTTACAAGTACTTCTAATATTTGATAGAGTCTCAACAGGTTACACAAAAGTTCTGTTTGTAACACTCTTTAGACAGCAGCACCCAAGCTCTTTTCTTAAGAAGTCAATATTTTAAGCTTACGTAGGTTTAATATATATTGTTATGAGCAACACTTTTGCTTCCAACATAGTGTGTATTCACAACGTAGCGCCCACTTCGACGAACAAAAAGAAGTTGGCGCCCGCTACATAATGCTCGTTAAGGACGAAGAAACACAGCTAGATCCTACGCTTAGTGCAAAGCTGCATGCTAGATATTCCTAGCGAACCAACGCATGGTTTACTACTGCAATGGCCACGCTGCATGCTATGCGTTCGAGCTACGCTACTCACTAAGCTTGGCGATGCTCCTAGCTGTGTGGCTCCGACCTAAAGAAATGTCCGACAAGGAAGTGAGAGAGAGGAAGCGTCTCCAAGTTACGTATGTTTGATTAACTTATAATGTTACCTTTGGGACATGAGACGGAGGATGATAGAGACAAATAACCCGTAATCAGTCCTCTGACAAGTATCATTCTGGTTTTTGAAAGTAAGCGAAATGATGATCTGAAATTAATATCGAATATAATGTCATATCTCTTGTTTCGTTTTTCCATAAAATCATGTTCTTATGTGGAGTATTATCCAATAGTTTTTAAAAATATTTGTTCCAAATGAAAGAAAGAAACGTTATATAACGTAGATAAGAAAGAAACACTTAAAGACGACTATTTGTTTAAAAATAAAACATTGTTGAAACAGTCAAACGGTAAATTACACACCGCAGTTGATTCTCGTAATTAATCAATCCTATCAACAGTATAATTATCCTTTTGAGTGACTCCACTTAAAGAACTTTGCAAGTCATACGGCTCGAAACTCACAAGCTCCCACGAAAAATCTCGATCACCCAAGCAAACATCTCGATAATTTTGCAACAAACAAATTAAAAACTATCGCAACATTCAAATATTAGTCGGTAGCGATCCGAGATGAAATTCAATCGAAACGCAATCGGACAATCAAATTGCATCGATATAGATAAATTGTTGTGACTAATCGATTAGGTGCCGATATTGCACTCGAATCAATGGATGTCATAGCAATACTTTTAAAAGGTCTAACTGTTCTCATACTTTTTAATGTGAGTCACAAAATAATGTGGGATAGACTGGGCGGTTGCCGAATGAAATCCGTATACAATATGATGTAATTTTTTGACCGACTCGATGTAAATAAGTGGAGAAGGTACGTATTAACACAATGAGGAACGCATGCTCGTATGATTATGTATAACCTTTCGTGTCTAGTCATGTTAGTGAATATGAGGTAAGGGGAAATGTTATACTGTGCTCTCTTACATCATTTGTTTCAGCTTCCCATAGATTTTAATTGAACTATTCATGGGAGGCCTTTGCCCAGCAGTGGGACAATAAGACTAACGGAAAAAAAATCATGTACAGACGCCAGCTACCCGAAACTGTTAAAATTTTCCAATCAACCTTGAACTTTAATGCTTTAGCGATAAAGTTGGAAATCTATTAAAGAAATTTGACAGATTGTAGTAGCTTGATGTGCTGGCGTCTGTACATCTTTATGTCAATAGTATAACAAAAGTAACTATTCTTTATTGAGCATATCTGGTCAGTTAGAAAGTGGTTTTAAACAATATTTGAAGCGTACATAATAGCGCCTTTCTTGTATAGAAACGGAACTCCTTTTGCGGAAAGTATTGCGCCTGATTAACTACATTTTACTATTTCCGGTAAAGGAAAGTAGAGCTTTGCCAATGGGGCTTGGCGAGTTAAAACATTTTACTCTTTTATGTCATACACAATATCTACCATAGATATAAAAAAGTTTCTATGATATCTACAGCCTATGTTTATAGTTGTAGAGTAGAAGACACCAAATTCTGTTGTGATGCGTGAGACAGCAATTAGTCACACCGCACCAACTGCTTTGTGTTTGAAAAAAGTCTTCATATCTCAAAACTTTCCTCAAAAAAAATTGGGCTTTCAAAAACTTGTAGATATATACTATTTTCTACTCTTTATAGAAAATATGGATACAAGTTTTTCCTGGAAAAAGAAAGAAAATTTGGTGGAAGTTGGATCCCCTGACAAGAATGCGGACACCGATATTTCGATGTCATATTGTTGCATAGCATTTATAGGTGTGATTACGAGTTATCGCATTATTAAAATTTTACACAGTAATCAATTTAAATTATTGCTCCATGTAAAATACTGGTATTCAGCTGCATCCGGTTAGACTGGAAGCCGAACCCAACATAGTTGGGAAAAGGCTAAGCAGATGATAAATCAATCGAAATTATTGTCTTCATTAATAACATTGTTTTACTGGTAAGCAAGTATTAAAGTTAATACTGATCTACAGTAGATCTAATAATTGGATTCAAAGCCCAACAGATGTTAATCGCAGCTCATTCTCGCATCATTGAGCTTACACAGTCGTGAGTACTCGTGAGCTATTATATCGTATTGATTCGATTTAATATACCTACACTTACTTGCACTATTATCTGGTTAGATTTTATTTTGCTCCGATTTCGTTACACAATGCTACGCCAAACGCGAATTAATATCATTATTTCTTGCATGCCCATGTGATGGCAGAACATGGAGGACTCTTATAATAAATCATCTAAGTATGTACTAAATACCCTTGTTTGCAAACCAATAAATGATTTAATTTCATGATTTGAGCTTGAATCCCTCGGTCAACTCATGATTCTAATCACTGATTCTGGAGTTTGAACCTCATCGCAGCGCTCAGGAGTAAATCCTAGAAACGTGACATAAGACACTTCTTTATCCCCTAGGTCAATAATCTACTATTACCACTATTCATTCATATTTCAAAAAAATACTGCTTTATTTTAAAACGTACAAAGTTGGTATGTGTTGTGTTGTAACTTGGTGTTTTCCATACCACAATCATTAATCTGATTAATTAAGGAAACTGTAAGGCCAGTCTTTGATACACATACATTTTACGAAACCACTAATTCATTAAAACAGTCTACAAATCATTTTAATCGCATCATTACAAATACATCACTAGAGCCCATAATGTTTTGTAATGGCTAATGGGATATTAAGTTAACTATGAACGAGAAATTGTCTTAAAATGTTAATTGACTTCTGACTTGAAAAAGTTAATGACATTTCCGAGAAATTTGCATAATAGGCAATATGTCATTTTGTAATTCACGATACGGAAGAGAGGAGAAAGGGAGAAAGTCCAGTCTAGAGTCAAAAGCCTTAACTATCAATAATTGGTTAAGAAGAAAAAACGCTGATACACACATAGTTTTTCAGAAATAAGAAAAAGATGAGAGAATGAAAAGAGAAAAAGGCAAGAGAAATTATATAGATTGGACTCTACATTTGGCTAACAGATAGATCTACCTGCACGCCTACTAGAGACAGTGTTTTATAGAATACTAGCTTCTGTCTCATCCGCGTGGTTCACCCGCGTGGATGTCGGAAATTATCCCACGGGAAACTTGCTACCGGGACACACGGTAGCATGTCCTTCCCCAGGATGCCATCTATCTCCTAGCCAAATTTTTATCTAAATATGTTCAGTGTTTAGGTGTGAAAGGGGCATACAGACAGAGTTACTTTCGAATTTATAACATTAGTATGGCTGACTTTAAGTTCTTTCAAACTGAAACTAAACACTCTAAAAAATATAGTAACCTAAAAAACTATAATTAATATTATAATGCACTGCACTGTACGCCTATAAACCTGAAGATGACTTTTTGATCGCATACCGGATCTAATCTTGACAGTCACGATGTGATCTTGAACACTGAATTCTCAACATTACACGTGTTGATCTCTTCCTATTAGATTAAATCATTCTGATGCACATTTAATTAAATTAATGGGCATATGTATTCGGATGTACCAAATAAATATGCTAACCGCAACAACCAAATAAGGTTAGGATTTAGATCAGGTTGTCTTTAAAAGATCGATTTTAACGATAAGAACAACCATTGTGTCACCCCTTTTAAAATTTCTACACTCATATTAATATTTATGCTGTACACAATACAGAATAATATATTCTTATACATTCTAGAATGCATAAATAGGTATATGTTTTAATGCAAACTAGGCATTAATTTTGTCTTTAAATTGTTACGCTTATTTAATTTATTACCAAGTTTAATCAACTATTAGTATATTTGTCATGGTTTCTTAATGTTTTTTGACACAGTTTAGATAAAAATGTGAATGAAGAATGTGATATTTATTTGTTCACCAACAGATATTTCAATAAATACGTTAGGTCATACACTTAATTTATTTGGCACATTTAAATATTACTATTAATTAATTAATTAATTTTGGAACGTTTAATTTTCGTTCATATATCAGTACTTTTGTACATACTCAATGCATACATATGTCGTATGTGTTATACTGTGCGTAAATAAAAATAAAAAAGGTTTATTGCAGAAAAAACTTATACAACTTTTACAGTAAATCTTACTTAGAGACCTCCTTTTAAGTAAAATATATCTCTGTACTAGAAGGCCCCGAATAAAATAAATAAGTAATTTATTTTTTTGAACTTTTCGCACAAAAAGCGGTACAAAGGCGGACTAAATGCCTTAGGCATTCTCTACCAGTCAACCAAGGGTGGTGAAGAGATTAGCTATAGTGATTTATTCGGTAGATTCTAGAATGCATAGGTAATAAATCTATTTTGAATGCAAAATAGGCATTTAATTTGTTTGAAAATATTCTTGATGCTGACTTTATTTTTTAGGTACCACGAATAATATTTTTTGCAAGGACGCCTATAAGAAAAACAGTCTTTATTACGAGCGCTTCCGCTGAATAAAGCTAAAAAAGAAAGTGCCTAATCGTTTCAGTATAGCATGGCTTCCACTGAGATATTTGCCAACGTAATTGAATAGGCGCTTTTATAAATCCCAGTGCCTGATAATAAAGACTTAACTATTGGTCGCGTAAGGAAAGAAGTTGTTCTCTCTTTCGGTTGGCAACAAATACGAAAGAACAAGGCAGACGACAGTAGTAAAATCATGCACACAATCTCCTGTTTAAAAGAAAATATGTATACAACCTGCTAAAATCAATAAAATCTACCTCCTTTGTCCGTTGTTTGTTTTGTCAAATAGCATAAGAAATTATCATGTACCTACATGTAATCAGCTTAAAATTTTCCCACTGGTGGGACATAATACAAACGTCGCGGCATTGGTGAAGACGGAGGTAGCATTTCAAAGGCCTACAGGCCCGGAAAACCTTGCCTTAAGGCATTAAGGCCAGTCTGTGATACGTATACCTTTTAAGAAACCAGTAATTCATTAAAATTGCCTTCAAATCATTTTAATCACATCATTTGCTAAGACATAGGCCTCCTCTCTGTGTGAAGGCGTGGACCGTAATCTACGACGCGGGCCTAGTGTGGGTTGGTGGTGTCACATGTCTTAGAATAATTGGTTTTAGGACATGCCGGTTTCTCACGATATTTTCTTTCACCATTTTAAGAACATGGTGATGAACTAATTTACACATATTAAATTACCTACCGGCTCTACTTGCCTTAATTATTATTATTTAAATAAAACTAAATCCAGATAAATAAGAGTCATAACTGTAGGTAATTTTATTTAAATTACTTTTCTCATACATACATTAGTAGACAATATATTTACAAACTTAAATAGCTTATAATCATTAAAGAGTATGTTTACACAATTTCATTCTGTATAACATTATATTTTGCCATCAATGACAAAATAATATGCATAAATAAATGTCACTTAAATAAATAAAATAAAAATAAATAATAGAATTTGTAGAATTTAAAACAGAGTAATTTTACTGTTTACTTAAATTATATTGTCTTGTGAATTCGTAATGATAAAATGTCTGAATATCCTAACGAACGATTACATCTTGAAGGACAGTGCAATATATTTGCTAAAAAGTTAATACAATTTTTGTTATTTAATTTCATTGCATCGTCCTGTTGTTTGTAATTGTGTGCATTGGAGCGACTGCCTATCAGAACCCAATTAGGGGTCTTACCAAGCAGTCCAACCAGTCTTCCCAGATAAGACTGGTTGTCAGAATTTCGGGCTTCTGACTACCGTAACGACTGTTAAAGAACTATGAATGACTGAGATTACTATACTGCACTATCCCCAACAATACAATGGCGCCGATTCCCTTGTTCACAAACTAAACTAAATTTAAGTTCAGGGCATCTTTTTCTTTCTATTTCATTAAGAATTTGGCAAAAAGTTGGCAACGAAAAATACGTCAGGCGCTGACTAATTTACAAGACTAAACTAATATTTATCTTCTGCCCAGATAAATATTATTTTAGACTTGTAAATTAGTCAGCGCCTGACGTAAATTGACGTATTTTTAGTTGCCAACTTTTTAATCACGTCTAAACTGTCTATGGAGTATCTTAATTTGACAGGACTAAACCAATATTTATCTTCTGTCCTTTTCTTAATAAAATAGAAAGAAAAAGATGCATTGAACTTAAATTTAGTTCAGTTTGTGAACAAGGGAATCGGCGAATATCTACTAATACTGGCCATTTACTAACCTAAGTTCACAAGTAAATCTGTGGCACTATTCTTAAATCTATTATTATTTCTAAATACGCAGCGTCATTGCTCTAAATTATCAAATTATTTGGCTGGTATGGTGGTTCGAACTCAAATCCACCGTAGTCAAACTGGGGATCACCTTGGGCGAAATCTGAAACGGAAATAAATAATGTAAGTACATATTAGAACATATTCAACATAAAACATATTTAAGCCATTATTTACTTTTGTATCGGGTCTATTTTAAGTCTGTCAAATTTATTAAAAACAAGCCCAAGATAACTCCACCATCATAATACACCACCTGTTAAAGCCTGAAACTAGATGTTATAGGTATCACCACCACCACCACCCAAAGTATGCAGATAGGTTTTATTAAAGAATTTATCTCTCTGTAACGCCCAGCCCATGATCAACAAAGGCCCTTTGGTGTCGGCTCAAAGCCAACATTGTAGATCTAGACTTACGTTTCCAATTTTTTACTAGATTGACGCAGTTCTCATGGGGAAACAGACCGGGCATGAACAAAACGTCTTTTTTATACGATAATAGACAATAGACCACCGCACAATGAGATTACTAATCGTAGACTGGTACTAATTAGACATAATAGCGTTGTGTACGTTTGCACGTATCCGGTACTCACAACAATACCGATATTTTTTATTCTATATGTTAATACTATGGTTATGTCACCGACAGACGTAAAGAATAAGATCGAAGTAATCTACGATCGTTATCGATGACAATGACCCATTATTTACATTTGAATTTGTAATGAGTTCTTGTTAATTATTGGTAAGGCGTGTGAAGGTTGAATTGGATGTGTATCACATCCTGAACTTGATTATCTAAATTTGGATCGCGAAGTGGACAGTCCTTGGAAAGCCTTCTTCGGTCAATTAAAGGATTCGCCATGTTTGCAGGCTTTTACAAGACACGACAGTCGTTATCAGTTATCCACTCATAAAAAACCTCTTAAAAGGCAAGTTTCAGCACCGACTGTAAAACTCTTTCTTATAGTTATCTACGCTAGAAGATCTAGAATCATGTGTTGAATTTATGTTTACATTTTGCACGTTCATGTCCCTACCACCCTATAAAACAGTAGGTAGTAGTTGTACCTATATTATTTTATTCTTCAGAGAAAAAAAAAGATGACGACGTTTGAAAAATCAGCCTTTAAGGCAGTTAATTCATCAGCCGAGTACCTATACTTACAAAATGGTGCAGCCGATGGGTAAATGGGTTGAGGATAATATTCAGGCACTTCCACTGGCACAGGAATTTGTTTCGGGAAGTAAACCGGCTGTCTCTGCTGGGGAGGCGGCGGCGCCGGTGCAGCGTGCAGGTTCGGGCCAGTCTTGGACACTACCGCGTTGAAGCCGTGGATGGCGTCAGCTGTGTAGTCCACTGTACGGATGGAACCGTCTGGCTCTACGAGGGAGTATTGTCCTGGAAAATAGCAATAAACGTGTTTTAAATTTTAAATCTTACTCATCATCTGCCTAGCCTTTTCGCAACTATGTTATGCTATGAGTCACTGCCTATCTGACCTCCACAACCCAGTTACTGGGTAATACGATACCCCTAACAGACTTTCGGGCTTTGTTATGGTTGAATATTAAGCTTGATAACGACAGAAAGTGCCTTACGAATCCATGTTATTTAAATAAGGAATGGATAGATCCAAAGAAGGAAAATGTTAATATGATTAATACACATGTACATACTATTCAATGTTGCTTCTGGAATCTGGTGGCGAACTCGTCTTAACCAAAAACTAAAATCCTGAGATTTACCCAGGAACCAGAAGATTTTCTTATAAGCTTCTAGGTAAATCTTACAAATATGATCATCACAATTATTATCGAATCATCACAAAATAATTATCTTGCTAAACTGAAAACTCGCTAATCACTAGGTAAGGTACGATAAAAATGGCTTGCTAATGACAAAGCACACAACATTGTTGCTCATTAAAAATATATCTCCAAGTGTATTCTCATGTCAGTAATCACATATCATTATAGTCTTTAACGAAAGCGTAAGCTATACGACAATTACATCAATTACAGTGTATAATACATTGACTCATATCAACCACAGGTCAGCGACCTCAGACAAAGATGCGAATTTGGAAATCGCTTGAGAAAAGTTAGTTTTTCACCCGTTTTTACATACTTCACATGCGTTTGTGTGTGCCAACGTATCGTTAATAGCGGCATAGATTTGAGAACAATGCATCATGGAGATAATAATGTCTATCAGCTGTTATTTGTGGGTGCATTGTATGGACACAGGTTAGATAAGGTGCAGAAGGTACGTTCCATACAACGAGCGAAAACGCACGCACACGTAGACACGATTCACGATCAGCGAGTGCAAGCGTACTCGCGAAGTCTCGACTGGCATTTGATTGAGATTATTAGGTAGTTGGTTGTTGGTTGATGTTGTTGGTGATTGGTTGTTGGTTCATTGGTTAATGTGGTGTACAGTGAATCTACTTAATAAATTCACAGACAGACAATGTTCAGCCTAAACTGCTGGATTTCGAAGAATGAAATGAAATACCTACAACGAAAGAGAGCACCAAGTTAGATATTTTTTAAATGCATCCCCTAAAGTGGTTAAGTAGAGGATGGAAGTTGGTCATTTTTGTTGATGGAAAATCCCATCGGGCACACGGCTTGTAATACATAAATGTTGTTGATCTAGATACGTATCTATGTGTGCGAACGCCTGTTGTCACTCGTTGTATGAAGCCGACCTTCTGCACTATTCTGTGGTATGTACATGATCGATGTACCACGGTAGCAGTACAGTACCAAAAATGATTTCGCACAATGGATAATAATAGTGATAATGTTTCATGAATATTAATCCGTGTTTGCAATGCTAGTGATAACGGTCACAATGATTTAAGATTATGTCTTCCGGGATGATACTATGGTCGTGATACAGTATTGTTTATTGATATTAGTGACATGCTTTTGCCCGCGGCTTCGCCCGCGTGGATGTCGGAAATCATCCCACGGGAGCGTGCTCCCGGGACAAAAGCCTATGATACTCATTACATCAGCTATCTGCCAGTGAAAGTTACGTCAAAATCGGTCCAGCCGTTTCGGAGATTATCCGGAACAAACAGACAGACAGACAAACATATAAAAAAAGTTTTTTTTGTTACCTAACTACATTATATACTCTCATCATTCACAAACAGACACTTCAATTTTATTTATTTATATAGATATATTAATGCATGTTTGGCAACACAGCAAGTTTAGATGGGAATAAACTCATTACTATGACAACACTCTATAATGTTTATGACATATCGAAAGTTACCACTATCTATAGTCATGAGAAAGAAGAAATTTGAGACCTATGTGGTCAATACCGGATATGCCTACATATTTATTTTAACGCGGTTGACCACTGTCATACCCGAGTCTAAGATACTGCTAGAGAATCAAAATTAGTTTTCATTGTAGTGTTTGTAAACGACTAATTTCAGCTCTACTTCACGCCTAACACAAGTTATAGATGTTGCTTTATGAGTATCTATCAGTTCATTATTAGATTTCTCTTCAGAATTCTTGCTTCCTTTTTCTTAATTTGTATTGAACTAGCTTTTGCCCTCGGCTTCGCCCGCATGGATGTAGGAATATATACCACGGGAATGTACTACCGAAATTAAAAGTAAGCTAGGTGTTAATTCAGGTTTTTGCACCAATCCGAAACAACCACCCAGACAAAGAACAAACGGACAACAATCTTTGTTACTATTTTATTATTTATTATTTTGAATATTTCTAGTTCATTAAGGATATTAAATTAACAACATAACTAACTATCAAATAAAAAAAATATTTCTTTCTTTCTATCAAAGAAATTAGTTAAAATTCTAACTTCATACCTTTAACTACATCTCCATCTCTGGTTTCATGTTGTGACTTCACATCACCAGTTGAATGATCTGCTACACCATAGTTGAAGGCGTATTTCGGCGTATCCTGAAAAATAACATAGTCGTAATTATTCATTACTTTCATAATTAGACCTGAGAGCATTCGTCCAGAGATCAGGTTGGTCCGACTTCAAAATATTGTATGGAGTCTTTAAAAAAACATTATGTAATTTCATTATCATAGCTCATTAGTGTCCAAGAAACCACCACCACAAAACTTTTTGGACAGTCTCCTAGCTTAGCCTAATAAAAATAAAAAGCAAAATCATAATTAAAATAAATCTTACATAATATCCATATCCAGGCGCTCGATACACCTGTCCCGGGGGCAACGCAATTCTCGGGGCAGCCAGCGTCACTCCAAAACATACAGCCAAAACGAAGCACAGACAACGACACATAATGCCAAACACTTAGCACACACTGGGAATACAACCGTCTTGATCAGCGTCAACTCCTTGAATACCACAATGGTGGGTTCACAGGCATTTATATGTGGCCTTATTTGATGCCAGCCTTGGTTAGTCTATCTACCGAAAGCCTTCCGAAAATGAAGTTTCCTTTAGCGTTTCGTCGCAGCTAATTGAGAAAATTTTCGCACGCCACAATAGGTCGCATGCAGATTAAATTGCTTAACTGATCCAGATGATGTCTTATTAGGTTTTTTTTTGTTATTTAACACGTTTATCAGGTTAACGTAGGTGACTTAGGTCAGTTATAGAGATAACTTTCATGTTAGTGAATGCTTGAAAGCAACTGCGACTTACGAATTACAGGTAAATTATCTCATAACCTCCGCTCTCAAAACGGTGAAGGAAAATATCGTGAGGAAACCGGCATGTCCTATGACCAAAAAATTAAAAGATATGCGACATACTACCAACCCGCACTGGGCACGCTTGGAGGATTACGGCCCACTCCCTCTCACAGAGAGGAGGCCTGTGTCCCAGCAGTGGGAACATTATAGGCTGATTATGCATGTTATGCTATGATTAAATGTAGAATCAGAAACATTTTTAGACACGAAATTAATTGTGTAGGTATGCATCTAATGCATCAAAAACTGAAATGATCTTTATTGCATTAAAAAAAAAGTCATGACGGGCTCGGCCACTTAAAGGGCAGTCTTGCCCGTTGACCTTGAAGATTTGATCTCTGTACAAGTACTTGTTGATTTGAGCAAGAGATTTACTGGGAAAATAATATTGTGTAAAGTGGGAGTTCTCGCTCTCTCTAGTACTCAAATCCACTACCTAACCTTTCCGGAAAAATAAGTATGGTGGTATGTACACTACGATGATATGGATGGATAGATGGATGGATGGATGTTTCTTACTATTTCATGCAAAAACTACCGAACGGATTTTGATGAAATTTGGCACACAGATGGTTTATAACTAGGATTAACTCATACGATACTTTTTATCCCGATATTCCCACGGGATCGAAACTTATGCGGGTGAAACCGCGGGGCGCAGCTAGTATTGTAAATAGTTTTTTTTTTTACTTTACCTGTACATATGTATTTCCAGACATCAAACATAAAATATAAGTAACGTAAGCGTACAGCTTAATCGTTTCTGGTTTTATATTCAACTAGCTCGCAGCTAGTTGAATATAAAACCAGAAATCCTCTGCGGTTTCCCCGCATGAGTCTCGATTCCGTGGAAATATCGAGATAAAAAGTATTCTTTGTCCTAATCCAGATCACGTTCTACCTATATACCTAGTTTAATCCATAGCCGTTCAGCCGTTTTAGAATGAAATCTTTTCTGTTTATAATATTAGTTTAGAGATGAACCTCTTTGGATGCTACTTCACATGTGCAAGCCAAGGTGACTATTATGCACCTACACGTAAGTTTCAAGCAATACAATGCATGCATGAATATATTGAGAAATATTAATGTTGTCATTCACTTTGTCAACTTTTCCTTTACTAGAGGCACAGTTAAGCCTGTTTTTCTAAAATACTACATATATGTACGGTCACCAAAGGAGGAGGGGCCCGTGGCTAAATAATAACAGCCGCACAGGTCGATCGATCAGGTTAAGCTACGCTTGCCGCGGTTGGTCTACGGATGGGTGACCATCTTTACATACCGAGACCCCTCCGTGCCTCGGAAAGCACGTTAAGCCGTTGGTCCCGGCTGTCATTCATAGATCTTTGACAGTCGTTACGGGTAGTCAGAAGCCCGAAAGTCTGACAACCAGTCTTACCAAGGGGTATCGTATTACCCAGTAACTGGGTTGTGGAGGTCAGATAGGCAGTCGCTCCTTGTAAAATACTGGTATTCAGCTGAATCCGGGTAGAATGGAAGCCGACCCCAACATAGTTGGGAAAAGGCTAGGCAGATGATGATGTACGGTCACCAAAGGAGCACTTCAGCTATATCCGACGACCCTGGTTACTTATCTCTTTTGGTGACTGTACATAACACAGGCTAAACTAATACTCCAGACTGCTATTAATCACTTCCTTCGTTATGAAAAAAAACCCAATAACATGGGCCGAGCCAAAAAATCAAACCAAGTAGGTACCTCATGCTCAGCAATCATTCTTACGACCACAGATAAACAAAGCAGTAAATTGATAGTTCCAAACTAAATGAAATCTCGTCTCTGCCTAAACCATAACACTAATGTTGTCCCTGAATTAAGTAGATTCTTACATGACAAAACCAAAATTGTAGAGGCTCTAAATATGGCAACAAAATTAACATGGAAGTTTAAACGACCTGCAAGGCTATGCGACAATAGCTACGAATAAATAATATATTCTTCAGTTTTCCCATGAAAGAAGATATAAGGTTAGGGAACCGATATATGTGGATAACCTAGTTTTATTTCGCAGAAACCTCAAACGCGGGCAAGATGAGGCATGCACATACAGGACATAGTGGCACAAAAGAGAAGAGGCCTAATACTCAGCAATGGGTGGAACAGGGCTATAGAGACTTGGATGAGACTCGCACATACCAGGGAATCATGACACAAATGGTAGGAGGTATAACTTCTACTCATCAGTGGGTGGAGCAAGGGTATAAAAATCTTAGATGACACTTGCACATACCAGGGGCTCATGACACAAAAGGTAGGAGGTATATCTACTCATCAGTGGGTGAAACAAGGCTATAAAAGTCTTAGATGAGGCTTACATTTACCAGGGGCTCATGATACAAAAGGTAGGAAGCCTATAGGTTCGCAGAGGCGGAAATAGATGACTTTCAAGCCATCAGGCGCAAGCTACGCGCCTCCATCATGCGCAGGGTACGCGCTAGCCCCAACAACAACCTGAATGCGGATAGCAGATGGGTGGGACAGCCCCATACTGGGACATTTATTTATTTATTTGTTTTTAAAAACGTTGCCCCACACTAGGAATTTCTCCTGTATCGTGGGTGCGTTTACAAACATTTAAACTCACATACACAAACAGCCAGACCCGGAACAACTACTTATAGGTCATACAAATATTTGTTCCGTGCGGGAATCGAACCCGCGACACGCAGCGCAGCAGTCAATCGCTTAACCACTGCTCCAACCGTGCCGTCAAATTTGATGCGCCTATGCCACTGTGGCGTAATAATAAATATAGTTACTGTTGATAATAACAGCCGCACGGGTCAATCGATCAGGTTAAGTTGTTAACGGGTCGGTCCGTAGATACCTATATTCCACTGACCTTCCAGATGACCATCTTTAAATACCGAGGCCCCTCGTGTTTCGAAAAGCACATTAAGCCGTTGGTCTTCTGATCTTTAACAGTCATTATGGGAAGCCCGAAAGTCTGACAAACAATCTTACCAAGGGGTATAGTTTTACCCAGTAACTGGGTTGTTAAAATAAGATAGGCAGTCGCTCCATGTAAAATACTGGAATTCAGCTGCATCCGGTTGGACTGGTAGCCGGACCCCAAAAATAGTTGGAAAAAGGTTAAGCAGATGATGTGTCGATTTTCTGATATATGTAGGTACTAACACTAGTTTGTAAGTCGTTTGTATATTAGCCAAATGGACGTCTGAAATGAAAGATTTTTTTTTATATTCTCACTGTCTTGGGAAAATACCTGTCAATGATGATGATCCCCGTAAACGAAGCACTTTTCACCTGAAGGCCAATTCCCGTAATTAAAAACGTTTAAAATGTAGTCACAATCTCAAAAATATATGCATATATCTATATATATAATATCTCATCTCAGCTACAATCAATGTCAAAAACTTTTCAAAAATGTAGGGAAATTAGAGGTATTTTTGACACACTGAGACCGAAATCAGACTTTCACAGTCTGATTTCGGTCTCAGTGTGTCAAAAATACCTCTGTTGTCTTGCGTTGCTGTTGTCTTTACTAAACTCTCAAGTTAGTATCTTATAAACCCTACTGATTAGTGTGGGAACTGCGACTGTGTCATAACATTCAGTACCGGTTATTGGCGTGTGCACACGGAGTAGATAAGAACCTGGGTACACGCACCTTACAATACAGGCCTGTAACAAAATCTTGGTTATTGATCTCGTGTGAAACCGTTTGATGATCTATGTCCTCAGAATTTGTGTTAACTGATTAATTAATTTTATGGTGGGTTATAAAAGGCTTAATAGTGCGTTACGTAGTAATTTATGAGGTGTTTGAAACTTTATTAGTGAGAAAAGGTATACCTACACTCTGTCCACTAGGTTATTCATTTTTTAACAGCTGCCTTAGAACGTAACTATTCCTTATTATGTAAAAGTTAACTCTAAAATGCGTAATAAAAAACTGCCTATTCATCAACATCATCATCTATAGCTCCACTCTACTCACTGCTAAGCACAGGCCTGTCTTTTCAAGTGCCACTCCCCACACCCTCAGTCAACCTCATCCAGGTTCTACCCGCGAAGGTAACAATGTCGTCCGCCCATCTCACCGCCGGACGGCCGACATTTCGCCTTCTAGTCCTTGGATGCCACTCGGTCACTGCCTTACTCCACCTGTCATCTCTGCGCCTTACCAGCTACCCTGCCCAACTCCATTTGACTTCCATAACTCATTTTCCGATATTGAAAACCTTCGTACCTCTTCGAATTTCGACGTTTGGGACTCGGTCTATAAGCTTTGTGCTAAGCATGGAACGCTCCATGGCTCCTAATTACTATGAATACCCTTGTTCCCTAGAATTTGTTTGTACTTATTTAGTATAGTTTTATTGGGTTTGGAAGCCAACCCCAACATATTTCGGAAAGGATGAGTTTGATTGGTACTACTGTTTATACTACGACAATAGTTAAACAATCACTGCGTTTAGGCAGAACATAGGTACAGACGCCAGCACACCAAGCTACTACAATCTGTCAAATTCCTTTAATAGATTTTCAACTTTATCGTTAAAGCATTAAGGTTCAAGGTTGAATGGGAAATTTTGACAGTTTCGGGTAGCTTGACCTGCTGGCGTCTGTACATGACTACATCACCTGGTTTTCCGATTTCCCGGTCTACTCTGCGCTGTCTCGTGACACCAGCAAAGCTATTAAGCTATGCTGGTGTTGTTAGCTTAGCTGGTTAGTTATATATTTCATAAGCTATTGCCCAATAGCCCAAAAATAACTTTAAAACCTTCTGAGTAATGCAAAATTTCCTTTTCTTACAAATATTTTCCTACTATTACAAACACTCCTTGTCCACAGCACACCGTAACAAATTGTTGAAACCTAAACAAAGAATGCCAGACTATGACCAATCTTCGTCGTTGTTAGTACTCGGTCTACGTTCACCACCGACTCTCCAAAGGTTGACGCTTCCTTATCGGAACAATGGGAGAGTCCTCTCATCAAACTGGAACCTTCGCATATAATGCATTTGATTCGCTGCTCGATCAATGGAACTTAACAAACAAGGTTGGTCACCCCTGTCTGTGTATCTTTCACGCTTTTTCTCCGCTGCGAAAGTAATTGTATTGTTTGAATTAAGCAAATAGTGAGTGCATGTAATACTTTTTGCGCAAGAACACCGCCCAAACCATCATTAATTGTATTTATAAAGTCAAATCATTTATTTGAAGTAGGCCATTAAAATACAGTTTTCGAAAATTTGTGTTAAAGTAGTCGGTACCTACCCAATGGAATAGCAATGAAAGCCATTTAATTAGAGAATTTAGAGAAAAGTTATACTTAGTGACAATTTTGGAATTTTTTTAAAAAAGCATGAAAATAGTTTTTTCTCGTATTCCATGAATTAATCGCATAGGCATTATGGGGTGCTTAATTGTTGCGAATAGGTCTCACTGTCACGTCCTGGAAGAAATACGTCAAATTACCAGTCACCCTTGTATAGTTCACCTAGTCATCTTCTAGAGCGATAAAGACGAAACTATAAAACGAAAAATACCTATATATACTATAGCAACCATTATTGTTGCAACCAAAGTAGTAACAAAACGACTAACTGAAACCCACAGCTTAATATAAGGATAAAGGAAGAAAAAAACAATTTATTTAAAACTAAACGTCTCTGCTAATAGATGAGCCATTGAACGTTTGATTATCCTCACGATAACAAAATGGCGGATTAGCATAATGTCCGTTTGTTTCGTGTTCTCAAGTGGCTAACAACAAAGGGCTAATGAAGTAATTACGAACACCTGAATTTCGACAAAGATGTAGATACAAACCGCGAGTAATATATTTTGTAGGTAGGTTCCTTAGCTACCTTTCAAGTTTTACTCATGATTTTGGGCAATCATACATAATTATCAAGAAACTTTTTGATTTTTGGCAATATAATCCTAAATGATACACGCTGTATCCCACGCATCATTGCATTGCGTACGTCATCTAGCGGTGAAAAGCCTCATGTGCCTGTCGGTCATCGGCCATCTCTGGGCAGCTTTGCAGCAATAAATATGATTGTAGGAGTTATCCCTTTTCCCGTACATACTATTTTAGAGAGGTCTTGAAACTAAATCATAATATCAACAACCTCGCACCTAAAGCAGAGACAACTAACAATGATTTAAGTTATGATTGAATGCATCTAAGTAAAATTCTTCATCTAAGAGCAGTGATGGTCCAGTGGTAGCGGCTCCGACTTACAAGTAGGTTCAAACCTAGGAAGGCGCTTTTCTTTGTGTAAATAATTTAATCACCTCTGCTCTCAAAACGGTGCAGGAAAACATCATGGCGAAACCAGCACGTCAGAAGACATGTGATATCCACCAACCCGCACTGGCCCGCCGTGTGGTGGATTACAGCCCACTCCCTCTCGAAGAGGGGAGGCCTGTGACCCAGCAGTGGCAACATTATACTATGCATAAGCTTAGTAAAACTCGTATTTTAAACTTACTAATGAAACTATACGCATACGTAACTAAAACGCATTTTTTAAAGTTTAATTTGAAACTATCTGATAATAAGAATGTTACAATAAAACTACGTGCTATGAATAGAAAACCATATAAATTTTAGAGGCACGTATATATGTATGGTCTGCTAAAAACCAACGTCCATGGGGACAGAACCACGGGCGCCATTGTTATCACAAACGTCTTGATATCCCATTGTTTCTATTCACACAGAACCACGCCACTAACAAACGATTTATCCTTACATATTCTGCATATGTATCATAGCATTGTGATAAAGTCCTTCAGTTTTTTCTCACACTGGTGGTATGGTATTTATTACAATTTTGAAACTAATTATTTAATTTAAGGTACTGTACTTAATTATAAGGTTGGGTATGCTGGTAATGAGTATTTAGAAGTGAATTCTTTATGTTCAAATTACAATTTGTCCGTAAGTACACTAAGCTGAACTTAAAAACAATAAGATTACAGACCTTCCTTTTGGCCACCAACTGTATTTATTTATAAAGCAACTATAACAGGTTACAATCATAGTATAACATTAGGTTCACATGATAGTTTTCGACCTGATTAACAGTTCCTAGTCCCCCTAGTCATTACCCCAGGTTTCAAGGTTCTGTTTTAATTTGATATGCAATAATGCAAATGATAAAAAGAGTATTCTATCTATTTATATATCTTAATCCGTAGGGCCTACGGATCCTACTCCAACTATTGATGAATATAACCCAAACGAAAAATAAGAATTATAACCATATTAAATGCTAAATTAAGTAACTGGATCAGTGCATAAAGGGTCAATATCAATTTATATAACTTTGTGTAGAAGTCTCGTCTACAAATAACAAACAATGTTAAATATTGGTCGATTTATTTGATAAAATTGCTTCTTAACAACACAATATACTTAAAAGAAAACAGATAATAATACAAACAACATAACACTTCCTATAACATAACATCCAAGACTACTTTAACCTACAACAATTCAGGTACTTCTTGTGGAAACATTTAACAGTAACAATAAATAAATGAAAGGTTTAACAATCAAATAACTTAGAGATCGAGAGTTTTGACTTATCCCTTTCAAATAACATTTTGTTTACAAGTATACTTATATTCAGTAAACACTTAAAACTAAGGCAGTAATAAAAACATCGAAAATTGGCCTCGATTGAAAACGCAATAAATTTTTGTATCCGACATTATTTAGTGTTACACCAACATGAACTTCAAAGGGTTATCTTTCTTACGCCCAAAATATAAAAGTGAAAATGCCGAAACATTTGACGATGGCCTCCTGAATGAGGAACCCTTGGGTAAACGAATTTTTCTCATTTCAGTCACTGTCAAACTGAAAAAATGCCCTTGGATGTTCGAAAATTAAAATTCACTTTTTTTAGGCCATTCTTTGTCACCAATTCTACATCTTAACGGTTCTTATGTCACAGCATATTTTGGGCTACAGAAAGTTTCAATTGCAACTCCAGTTGGTTCTCCTACATCTTCAATGGCTTAGTGGTGAAGATGAGCAGCTTCATGGGGTGACAAGGGTGCGGTCTTGTGCACCACTGCGTTGAAACCGTTGTGCTTGTCAGCAGTATAGTCCACAGTACGGATGGAGCCGTCGGGTTCAACTACCGTGTATTGACCTGGAAAGAAAGTTGGTTCTAGTAAGTTATTATTGGGTGTTAAAGTCGGAGGAAACTTTTAGAAATAATGTTAAGGCCCAAAGATGTATTTATAGTATGGTATTTTTTCGTCTTTGACATATTTCGGGGGTCCCGGACCTTTGGAAGGCGTACGAGGAGCCGAAGCCAACTCCCAGAGGCCCGTTAAACGTTTTCAATGAAATGAAGCACCAACCGA
The DNA here is from genome assembly GCA_911387795.2 of Apamea monoglypha. Lineage (NCBI taxonomy): Eukaryota > Metazoa > Arthropoda > Insecta > Lepidoptera > Noctuidae > Apamea > Apamea monoglypha. The sequence goes on from OU426918.1 coordinate 13,976,390, forward strand.
CGATTATCTCAGTTTGGACTATGCAAGTGCACCCAAGGACAACCCCCGGTTGGTGTAGGACTGTTGCAAGATATGGAAACAAAGACATTGGGTTATGGGTTTGGGTAGCTAAAGTGAACTGGTTATCTAGGACTATGGAAAAACTATAGCCCCCTGCCTGGTATGGTATTTTTATTATTATGGCGCAGGAAATGCGTCATGTTATACTTTGATCAATTCCTGAGATCGCGTAGTTTTAATGGATTTTATAACACTATGTGACCTAAACCCGCACTTTCTGTGACTTAAGTAGTCCATTTTTACACAGAAAAGTGTGACTTAAGTGCGGGTTTAGGTCAAACGAGCTATAACAGAGCTATACACACGTATCGTATTGTACTATTTACGTGCAGTGTCATGGGTGACGTTATAATACCAACCCACGACCTTTTTTCAGTTTTTCCACAAAATTGAGAAATATATTAGAATTGTTGCTGCTGGAAATTTAGTTGCCATTGACACTCTCACAAGAAGTGTAGGAAATTGAAAATCTTACCTTTGACGACATCGCCATCCCGACTCTCATGGTGAGTCTTGATGTCACCACTGTGGAAGTCATTCACGCCATACTTGAAGACGTATTTCGGATACGCCTGGAAAATATAAATTAAAAAGTTAGACAAGCAATATTTTACAAGTGAAACTTTACGAGCGGAACTTTTGAGATAGTCATGAGTGATTTATTATTTCTATGGAGACAGGATAAAAGCAAACCCACGTGCTGGTTTCAAGGAGCCGTAAGAAGTAGGTAGTAATGGATCTATTTATATCTTCTTCTTAACGTGTCGATAGCAATCTAAATGGACTCGGCCCGGAATTCGGCTACTTGTTTGGCGCCATCACCGGCGTCCATCAGTTCCTGTAACGTGCAGCTGACAGGAAATGTAGGACACGATATTAAGTGTCCCATCGTTTGTGGAACAGCATCGCATTTACACTACAAGGCGGAGTCTTCTATGAATCTCCACCTGAACAGGTTTTCCTTGCTTCACCAACCTGGGTTCCGGACCCCGGGAAATTTATATGGACCATCGTCAGTACCTATCGTCCAATTTAAAGCCATAAACGTAACGAGTCATAAACGTAAATTACACAATGCAGAAGAAAACGTTTGAAATAAAAACAAATAAATAAAACGTGACGCACGACTGAATTAGAAAGATGCAGGTCAACGCTGTTTCCCCTAAAAGCAGGCTATCAAAGTTATAATATTACATAATCCCAATGTCTAATCTCGCCTGCATGCAAATACATAGTGAACTCGGAAATACTCAGAAGTGCTCGGAAGTGTCACTCATACGAGTTGCATGCAGTGAAACCGTTTGAACCACGTGCCATTGCGCAACAGTTTTATACTATAACGTTTAGTTAATTTATAAGCGAAGAACGATTTGATGATAAGGCTTGTGTTTTAGTGCATTTAAATTTCTCCTTTTCCATATGATTTTTTTTAAGTTTACATTAATATACTAAACGCCAACGTTTCTGGCAGGTACAGTCATAAAACGTGTGAGCGAGGCGACACGAGACTCGGCTAAGATTTTTTCATAATATAATATTAGTCGTCCTGCTTGCACGTTCAAAGACTTGTTTTATGTTTTGGGAGTGGTATGAATATTCTCTTCTTCCAACTAAAAATAAATAAAAAGAGAGTAAATTGTTTTATTCTGCATCTCTTAGATTTATTCAATGATGACTTGTTTACTTTATTTAACCACCTTTCATCTTTTTTTTCTAACTTGGACCACAAACGCGGGTTACTTGCGCAGGCGCCCACAGTTCATCAACAAGCGGAACGTCGCACAGGAAGCACGATCTTGTGGCAATTCCTGCTCATTCACAAATGGTTGTAGACGTAAATACAAATAATTATGTGACTTTTTTACGTATACTCAGATTTAGCTTTCAAACAAGCCATTGTTACTGGAGGAAACTAGTTAGGAAGTAGCGAATCATGATGTTTACTGCTTGCTTTATGGTTCGTTTCATTATTGACGATGTATGAGTATAAAGTTAATTAACATAAAGTTCATAGAAGTTAATAAAAAAAACATCTACTATTAAATGGTTATTTTATAATATATAGAAATATAATTTTATGTTCAGCACGCATTTGCATTTCCTGTTAATCGTCCGGTTACGTAAGATATTTTCTTTTGCCTGCTATAATAAGGTGATTTAACTTGGATTAAATCTCGTAACGTTATGGAAGTTTCACTACCTACAATCACCTAAACTATCTTTACATAATTTTATGATCAAATTTTTAACGCTTTGCCAGTTCACAGTATTGATTATCTGTTATAATTTCATAAATACCTATTAACATGCTATAAAATATATGGCAAACCGTTATTAAATCTATGTGTATTTCTATCTTATATTACTATATTTGACGTTATATTACTAGTATTACATTCTTCAGTTTTCTGTTTATTGAGGTTAGAATATTATTTTTATTTTTTTCTTATTATTTTGACCAGCTTTATTTGTAACAATAAATAACATTTTATTTTAGTGCCCCCTTAAACAAGAAAAGGCACAAATCTTTCTAAATAAATACTAGTACATAACGGTTCTGTGAATGGAAACCAAGGTTATGTCGAAGAAAGTCTGCGTGTTCAACGTAACATAAACCATTGGTTTGAGTATCATATTACGTTGTAGAACATAAAACTTGCATAGTATATGCAAAGTTCACAGATGTGAAATGGATATTCAGAAATTGAATCCTTCTGGGATCTGTTGGGCCAATCATTCTGTGATAATTATAGTTATGGCATTATTTAGACATACATGTTTACCTGGAACGAAGGTAACAATTAGCATGCTTTTTGAAACTTAATGCAAAACTTAAAAAAATACAAATACACGACGGTTTTGTGAATGGGAACCAAAGTATTGTCGAAAAAAATGTGCGTGCAATGTAACTTAAACCATTGGTTTGAGTATCATGTTACGTTGTAGAACATAAGAACTAAATAGTATATGCAAAGTTCACAGATGAGAAAGTGATACTCAGAAATTGAAACCATTTGGGAGTTGTTAGTAGTCATTCATATCTACTGTATCAAGTAAGGTACCTGACATGGTAGGTAATATGACATGATTTTGATAGAAATGTTAGATACCTGCAAGGAAAGCGAGGATTGGCATGTTTTTTTGATAATAGTTGTATTTATTGGTGTTGATAGTAAGTGATAATGTGGTAAATGATGGTGATCGGTTGCGTAGAACAAATCTATTCATTCTCAACTATAAAACATTACTCTAAGTATTGTTTAACAACATAGATAGCTAGATATTGTTAAGTGCTTACATCCGAAGACGTTAAATCAAAATCGATTACGATTGCTATCATAAATCGATAAGTTTTACACAACACTGAACAATAATGTGTTATAACAAATGTTACTTCACTTCACTTTTTTCTTATTGACTTTTACCCATGTTTGAAGTGGCTCGGTAATAATTAAACGGTTACACACTTAGACGTAACATTATTGCATGTGCTCTTGTAACTTTTTTCGTAATACTGCATTACACTTCAACAGCTTTTTTTATTAAGAAAACACTACATGACCTTCTAAGGAAATGACGATGAATTACGAGTAGACTGTTACAAATAAGGAAAAAAATCACCAGACATGTTTTTGAATAGCATTTTAACGTGTAACACTAAAACACTGACAAGTGAACTGACGACTCTAAAGCTGATAGATAATTATCTATACCTGAGGAATCCACAATTTCAGTCTGTTATGTCAATTCTGTGTTCGGTTTTAAGAAAGGACCAAACGAGTTCCTGCAGTGTGGCCATACATTTGGCCGCATAGATTTTGCACCGTTTTATGAAACAGCAGATATAGAAAATTTCTACGCTAGGGGATCATGTGCGACGGCGCGTAAGTGTTCCACGCGCGCCTCAGAGTTGTCAGCATTAATCTGATGGGCCCCTTAGGGCCGAAGCCTGCCGAGTCAGCGGGATTGTCCGAAAGGGTTACCGCTACCCCGGAACATAAAGGGCAAAGGAAGGAACATGGGTGGGTTTTAGTCAGTAAGAGTCTGACACTCCCTTCCGCTCCACCCAGAGCGGGAGGGGACATTTGATGATTTCCCATCCGAAAAAAAAAAAAAAAGGGGATCATGTGCTGAATTCATGGGTACAGTTTGCGCGTCGTTGTCCCTGCCACTGTATTTTAGTAACTGAAGGATTTCATCCTGTCTATCAGTCTAGTGTCTGTTTTGTATATTTGTCCTTTTACTTAATTTTCCGTTCGACGGGAAGATTTCACCTTACCTCCAGTAAAGACTAAAATATGCTTTTAGCAGAATCCTCATCATTTTAGCCCGGAAACCCACTGCTGGATATAGGTGTCCCCTTTCTTCTGCCATATTTCCCGGTTCGTCGTGTCCTCCATCCAGGTCTTCCCCGCGACTTTGACGATATCGTCAACCCAACGCGCTGTTTCTTTGGCCTAGCCTTACTTGCAAAACAATTCTAGCCCTTCGGGGAAAATAGACGTGATGTTATATATCTGTAAGTTACTTACATAATAATCTACGTGTTCATCTTCCGAGATGTGATGGTGCTCGTAGCTGTGCTTAGGCTCTGGGTGCACGATCGTCGCGGCCGGCTGCAGGTCCGAATGGACCACCCTGATTGGTCGCAGGTTGTAGAACATCCGTCCGTGTGCGCACGCGACTATCGTCAGGGCTATGATCATCACCTGGAAATTATTGGGGATAAAAATGTTAGAATTTATCAAAATATCCACAATATATAACGCACATTAACAAAATTAGGCTCATGGTTAATGGACCAAAAGATTTAAAAAAAAAGAGTCTATCAGGAATTTCTCAGTTGCAGTCCGGAGTCAGGATTTGTGATTGATAGTAGTAAGCTCACCCCCTATTACAAGAGAACCTATTAAACATAACTGGCGAAATGTGGGTGTACCTACTTAAATACACCTCTGTCTAACCCTTCGGTGAAAACGGCGTGCTGTCATGTGACACGTAAAGTAGGAATAAACAGGGTATGTTCTTAACATGGCTGCTGTTTAATATAAGCTTTGTCGTTATCAGACCCCGTCTCGAATGCTTCAACAAAAACTTTCCTATACCGTTGTGTGGATAATTGTTTTACCTTTTTTATTTACTTCAAAACTATAGTTACTACTCTATACCTAGATAGTATTTAGTGCCTACCTATGTTTAATAACTTCATGAATATTTGTTACGTAAGAGTTAATTCTTCCTTCAAGCAGTATAATCCACTCATAAATACCTGCTTAGCTAGCCAACCTTAGTTTCCTTCCTCTTTGATATAAATCCAAGTTACGATTACGTACGACCATACTTTATAATTAAATTATCTTAATTACATACTAACGTTAACATAACAATAGATCTTACTGAAAATTGCAGGCTTTTAAAAGATTTTATGGGCGTTTCATAGCCTTGTATAAGCTGTTAAATACATTATCGTAGTCACTTTCAGAATATCTTGATCATAGATATAAAAAAGATTATATATTTCAATTTGCAAACAGGCGTGACGCAACGGTGCATACGCGACTCTTCCTTAAAGTTTTTATAAAAATTGTTCTACTAAAGTCACGTCTTATCGTGATTATGGTTATTGCAGTGAAAACTTGAAAATATTCAGCGCTCCAATTGCGTAACACACTTTCTATCTTAATCTGAAGAGTCTTGAAGAAAATTCCTAATCCATTTCTTCATATATTTGAAAAATTCGTCTGCTCAACGACGTAAATAACCCAATTTGGCGGAAAATTTTCTTACTATAAAGAACAGTCGTCGTATACCAACAAAGATAGCCAAAGCTATACAACAATAAATCAGAAAGGTCAGATGGTCTTCAGGAAGGTCAGGTGCGTGGTACTCGCAACAGGCGTGCGTGTGTGACCAGATGTATGAACTTAAACGAACCAAAAGGAGTACGTTAGGATCATAGCAGATGGCATTCCGTAGTTCCTGCCTACCCCCATGGGAAGAAGGCATGAGTATAAGTGTAACAATAAATCAACTCATTACGAAATCTTCAGAACAGCCATTACATAAGAAAAAACACTAACAAAGCATGAATTGAAAAGTTTTTCACATTCACCGATTATTCTGAACTCGAGCACAATGCATCCATAACAGATGTTTCGAGCCATCTCCCATGAAACAATGGTGTGTTCTTACACTTTTTACCAATTTTCTCACACACGCTTTCAAGACTCCATTGATGATTACCCAGAATAGGTACGTTTTTGCTTATACGTTTGCAATGCTAACTACCACTTTTATTTTCACTTGAAGATATACCTACCTAGTTATAATGACCTTATGTGTACCATTTTTTTCTACCGAAACAACACCATCATGGTGTTGTGACTGGAATCATGGTTTTGAAGTGTGAGAATCTAGGTTCGGTTCCGAGTTCAAGAAATGAGAGAATGTTGCTTGAGATTTCTTTAATGACGGTAGTTCTGTTTACGATTATTTGGGCAATTTGGAAGATTTGATAGTTATTCAGAATAGTGTATTTTTAGAGATAGGTACTGACCTACCCCTAAAGATCCTATCTGATACCATTGGAGCTAAAGACCAAAACATGAAGACTTGGTCTTGGTTTTGGGAAGCCAATTCAGTTTTCAAGTTTTGGTCTTTGCTGAAGTAATTTAAGCAATCAAAAAAGTATTGGATTTTTAATAAAGAAACCGTCAAGATGTTATATTGTGAGACGGCTCTACAAGTAGGGACGAGATCAGGAAGAAGCTCAAGTCAAGCTTCGTGTCTTGTCAGCGGGATTGTCCAGTAAGAGACTGACACTCCCTTCCGCTCCACCCAGAGCGGGAGGGGTCATTTGATGATTTCCAATTCGGAAAAAAAAAAAAACTTCGTGTCTTGTAGGTACTTGTGTAAATAGAAATGTAAAGAAAAAAACTTTCTTAATTTTTTGGTACAAGGTTTTTCCAATCTTGATGCATTTAAAAATCAGAATTTATTTTTACACGAGCAGCATAAAATGGAACCTTGGAATAAACTTATTATTTTTTACAATTTAACAGGTATTTAAATACAGTGCAAGGCTTGTTGTTATTAATTAATATTTAGGTATGCTTTTTATACAAGCCCCCTCTACAAAATATGAAACTTTTCGGAAAAAAAAAAAAGTTTATGGTTAGAAAGGGGGTGACTACCGAGATGACGACTAATAGAGAAATATGGAAGAAAAAGACATGTTGCGCCGACCACAAATAAATTGGGATAAGGGCAGGAGAATGATGACGATTAAAGTTTTCGAAAAAAAACTATTTATTATCTTTTAGTTAATTTTATTAAGGTCTTACCTTGAAGGCCATTTTCGATGTACTTGTAATTAACACCACTGCTTCTAATTAATACACCAGCACACGATCACTCGATTCTTAATCGATTTAAAACAAAAAAATCGAATGATACACTCGTTCGAAGGCTGAGTATCGAATGTGGTGAGTGAAACTACACGCTAGATTTATATGTGGGTAGCTGGGGTGGTGGGTACGCCGCATGGCCGGGGTAAAAATATTAAAAGTAGCTACAGATTTAATATTATATTTTCAATAATATTAATTTAAATAGTATTACTTTAGATAAGAAATAATACAGTAGGTACCTATTAATTTCTCCATAATTACCTTTTGAAAACTTTGGGTAACCAGAATCAATAAAATTTTCTTGTAAATATTGACTTTTAAAGTGCCTTGTGGGCTACTAGAAATAAATTATTAGACTTTGACTTAGAATTTAAATCATCATATACCCATTAGGTAGGTACATCTTTTTGCAGCTAAATCTGGGACCTACATAACGTACATTACCTAAATAACGTGTGCAAACATAAAACTTTACTGACTAAATTAATCTACACGATACTTTTGAATTATATTATAAGAAGATTAGGTACCTACCTAATAAGGAAAACACACCTTCTCAGACCCTGACTCCAGAGCTACGTTAAAGTACTTGTATTTCAGCAAATGCTAAGTAAGAGGAATTGGGTAAGGAAACCTTTTCATAAGTTACTTGTAGTAAAAAAACAGATCAAAAAACAAAAACAATTCACAGACATTCATTACACGAAGATACATAGTTCCTTCCTAATCATATAATTACACCAACGAACGATGATCAATATAAAACCTAGTAAGGCACTATCGCGTTACTAACTACGAGTTATATCACGCTTGCACGCCTATCACTTAGTAAATATTCTCATTACATTCAACTGCGACCAGCGGTTATCAACACTGCATGCAATAAATAGGCGCTGCGCTGTTTACCCAGCCTTAAAAAACATTAATTACCATCCTAAAGAAACCATTACGAATCGACATGAAACTGACCTCTCTTTCACTACTTATAGTAATGAATGCGACAGCAATATAAATGTCGATGTCGATTAACTTAGTACTAAACAGATAGGTATTGAATAACGATAGATGTCTGATACACTTACGTCAGTTCGCGAACAAAAATACAACCGCAGACGATAGCATTATAAGAAAGCTTCCTGATGTGAAGAAATTGATCTAAGTAGATTATACAAGAACAATATGTGTCAACGATGAGCTTAGCGTTATTGTTTTCTCTTCGGGTTTACGAGTGTTTGACGACAACATACAATGTGAATTGCTAATTATAAGATTCAGCACGGATTAACTATTAAGCTGAGCGTAGTGTGTGAAACGGCGATATTCATTGACTGATTTCTCATCATCATCAATCCTATCCTATTGCAAATACATGGTAATCTTTGAAACATCTAGTAATAAGCCATATAATTGCTAGGCTAGATTAGGAGAGGACTACATCCTGCAATAAACTTCAATAGGTAGATGATGGTGACGATTACTAGACTAAAGTGTCATTAATCCTATCCTATTACTAATACATGGTAATCTTTGAAACATCTAGTAATAAACAATTTAATTGCTAGACTAGGTAGGAGAGGCCTATATCCAGCGGTGGAACTTCAATAGGTAGACCATAGTAACGATAACTACACCAACGTTAGCCACTTATGTTAACATTCTAATGTTTCGTTCAAAGAAGAATCCTTTTGAGCAACAATTCACAATGTTTACGGTCTCTTGCTCAAGAAAATTTTAACTTTTACGTGGTTTTTCTATTACAATATGTCACTAATACGCGACGAGACTTACGTAAGCCGTGCACGATTGCTAGCCCACTTTCCTTACACCTAATTATGTGACAATAGAGGTAATGCACGTTATATGTCCAGAAAATAATATGGATTACGTAAATCAATGATGTTGATATTGTGTTCAAGATTGGTGGAGACACCAATTTGTCATGGTGGATTGATTCCCAGTGGTAGGAAGTAGGTTGGTTGAAACTAATATAGGAGCTGATGCATTAGCTGTTGAAGGTAGCTGTTGAAGGAGCAGTAGAACTAACGGTTAATGAAGGAATGATAGTCTACACATATAATAGGGCTAGTGTATTAATCATTGGTTTTGTAAAACTGTGAACTTTGCAACATTTATTGGACTTTTCTCCTTAAGATAAGATAAGATAAGATAATATTTATTTTGTCAAACATGAGTACAGTATGAAGGTCTTATAATTAATTACCTTGTGAAGTAAAGACATGGACAAGACTTGTGAAGTAAAGATATAACAATTGGTTTCAGAATGAGAGAAAAATAATACCCGTTTTAAAACGTACATTGCAGATTGCATAAACTACGAGTATGTCTGTAGCACAAACACGAAAGCTTTGGAACAGAAATAATTTCCTGAACTTTATTACTTTACTTTTTTTTTTATTTTGTGATCTTAATCAAATAAAAAATTGCGAATTACAAATTGGTATTACCAAAAAAGTATAATGACTAAATGTAAAGTATTACGATATCTATTGGTTATGCGGCCAACTTCTACAACCATAGTCTTTGGTGCCTAGCACACTTCGTTTACTTTGCTACAGGTATATTTCTCGGCAGGTCTCGACAGAGAGAGGTGGAAGGAGAGTAGGGAGGCCTTTGGCCAGCAGTGGGCACTAACGGCTAATAAAAAAAAAATAAAAAATTATCGGTGTGTTACACCATCATACACAAAACAAAATAATATTTTGTTTTGTGTATGATGCTTTTCATCTTGAAATGAGATGAAAAGCATCATCAAGAATATGTGCCTAATCCGGTTTTCCAACCACTATAGCACTGCTCTTGGCCTAATGAAGGCATAACGGCATGCTTACGCTCACTTAGTTTTTCGCTTAATTAGACCCAATAATGAGTTTGGTCTATTGCCAGCGCCTACAAAAATACCACTAGGCTATGTAGATATACCAGTAAAACAGGATGATTATAAAATTATCGACACGGAGGCATCACATTTTAAGTCAATAAAATATAATTGGGACCGCTTTTTCGACACCTATGCCTATTATTAACGGTAGCTTTTGCTTACGTGTGATTTTGATTGAGCCGTCAACCAATTTAGCGTATTTTTTACACTACATAATTCTATTTTAAACCACGACCTAATGAAAAAAATACATACAACGGCAAACAAGATGAATATTGAAACTTCAACATTTCTTCAGAATGATGATTAGGTTAAATGCTCAAACAATAACTAATAAACAGGAAAGTACAAAGATGTGAAACTTTAATATGCATGTACGCTAATGCTTGAATGGCATCCGCAATAACGTCTGCTGCTGGCAGTAAGCACATTGCTTGATTGAGTACTGGGTATGAATCATTTTACTGTTTACTTACTTTGTTTTATGCAACTTTATTATCATCATTTTCTTGAATCGTTTCACTCACTAGTAAGTGAAGACCATCTTCACCTTATTGCTAATCTTATTACCCTTTGTCTGCAATTTCATTACTACCACCAGAGAGCTCTACTCCACCTTTCATTTCCATGAATATTGGTAATACTTCAACATTTTATTGTTTATTTACTTTGTTTTATGCAATTTCATTATCATCGCTGTCTTGAATCGTTTCACACACTAGTGATTGGGGAACTTCTTTACCTGATTGCTCATCTGATTACACTTTGTCTGCAGCTTCATCACTACTGCCAAAGAACTCTGCTCCACGTTTAATTTCCATGGATATTGGTAATATTTCAACATTTTACTGTTTATTTACTTTGTTTTATGCAACTTCATTATCATCATTGGCTTGAATCATGTCACACACTAGTGAGTGGGGAACTTCTTTACCTTATTGCTAGTCTTATTACACTTTGTCTGCAATTTACCATTACTACCGCCGGAGGGCTGTGCTCCGCCTATGGGCAATTGGTAATACTTCAAGATTTAGAAAGAGATCACCTCCAAATGTTAGTACAATAGTTTCAAAAATCAAAGTTAGTTAGTTCATCCCTTGAAAGTGCCTTTTGCAACAATCTTGGAAACATTAGACACTGAAGAATTTTGGAGCAAACTCTTTACTAGTTCTTTAGATCAACTAATAAGTTTTTTCATACTTTTTTTTATTCTTCTATGACATCTGAGATAGTATTTTTTTATGTCACAGTTTGTCAATGTTTGTAGCAGTTTTAAAACGTATTCTCACGTATCTAATGATTCAGAACGCTTTATTTGTACTATTATAATTCTTTCAACTATGTTCAAGAAGGTAACGTAATCTTTCTTAATCGCTACTAGACTAATCAGATCGCTTTGTATATTAGTATTCGTTTTGCGCATGTTATTTCGTCATAGCGTCCGGATGCAAAGGCGATACATGGCAATACTGCTAAGAGGAATAGTAGACTTTCGCTACATATCAATAAATTCTTATGTTCAAACCATAGAGTGGTGACGTAAAGAATTGTATTAGCATATGTAAGCAAATGGAATAACAAGCTACTTCGCTAGGCTTTTACTACTTTGTATAGATCTGAGCGTCAAATGGGGGACCATGGGCGACAACACATTAAGGGGCAATACTCCACATACTTTCAATTATTCATAAAGTCATTTTGTGAATTTAGGTGGGGATTTGTCAACTAGCGTATACGCCCACGGTTATTTTAGTGGATGATCGGTGTATATTTCATTCAATTTAATTTATGTTTGATGATCTAACAAAAATCTCGCAAAAGACAGAATTGTGTGGAATGGGGGAGGGAGGCCTTTGCCCTGCAGCGGGACAGTACAGGCTAGTTAGATTAGACCAGATCTAACAGTTAGATCATCAAACAAAAATTATATAATTAAAATTCGCAAATGCTATCAAACTACCTATACTATCCCAATAGATATAATATAGTCGATATTATATCTATACCAACAATACCATAATTTTGCAATTTATTAAAACGACTGCCTTATTGATTTGTTATGCAGATTAACGCTTAATTTTCCTACAGTAGGTATATAATTTAAGTTAGAATCTAACTTATTTTGAATCTAATTTTGTAACTTAATATATGTTACTCCCTACAAAAAGCAAGAAAACAGTATTGTTAAGTTTATTAGCTAAGCCTTCAACTTATTGAACATGTTAAATAACAACATACAGATGAGGCAAAGTGGGCAACAGCCCACTTTACCTCATCTGTAGTTCTAACTCGTCGCATCTGGATCGAATGGGCCTCAATGACGGAACTGTTACATGCAAACTAAAGTTAGATAATATAAAATAGAGCATTTTCTATATTACTGTAGCTATAGTAATTGAATGCAACGTTATCTACACAGACTGACACAGAGAATTTTCCCGAGTCGACACTTAACTAGCATACGGGGATAAGGAACTCAGGTCTTGTTAAAAAGATAAGTCAGTCTGCAGATTGAAGCAGAACAAACGCTATTGTGCCCTTGGGGGATTTTAAAGTAAAAATATTTACATTTTTACAATTTAAGGTTCCTATCCTTAAGCCTTCTGACACATCGAGCACGGAAAAGAAACAAATTCAATGCTCAATTTGCAAAACAACGGCAAATTCTATAATTTATGCATTCGAGTCCGGCCATATTATCTGCAAAAGCTGTCAACGTTGTGGTAAGAAAAACACAAATTCATCGAAACTTAATACAATACAATTTAAGACACAATTACCTACTACAATTTAAAAACCAGAATTAAGGAGATTGAAGATTTCATGCGAGGCCGCCTTTTAATTTTTTTTCAAAACGGCGGCGTCGCATGAAACCTATATAAATCGATAAAAATGACATCAATGCAAACAGAAAACATACAAGGATCAAACCCTGTAAAGCGTCACGTTTCCGAGATATTAACGGTATTCATACGTGGCCCCCATTTTGAAAAATGGGGGCCACGTATGCCCTTTTTTGATAACAATTATTTTATGAAGGGAGAGAAAAAAGAGACTTTAGTGAAATCACAAAAGTCTCTTTTTTGTCTCCCTTTGACCGTTGTCTCCTTTATCCCTAGACTATATTGAATCATTAATATGCTAAATAAATATTTAGCATATTAATTATTCAATATACCTAGTCTTGCCATAAATATTGTCACGAAGAAAAAAAAAATTTTTTTTATTGCAAATAATATTGATTACTTTTACAGTGTGTTAGTTTAATACATAAATATAAAACAATTTAAAATATAAAAAGCTTATTCGAAGTGGTCTCCATTGGCTGCAATACAGTCCTTTAAACGTTGAGGCCAGTTATCAATAGAAGCACGCACTCTTTCCATGGGAAAATTCTTCACTGCCAATCGTATGGATTGTTTTAGGGACTCCAAATTATCATGACGTTTAGACCAAGCCGTACTCTCTAAAACTGACCAAAAATCATAATCCAGTAGATTAAGATCGGGACTAGACGACGGCCAGTCTTCAGCTCTGATGAAGTCCGAAACGTTCACTTCCAACCAAGACTGCGTGGACCGAGCTTTATGACCCGGCGCCAAGTTCTGTTGGAAGGACCATACTTGGTTATTGAACATGGTGTTGTTAAGGGGCTTAACTACCTTCTCAAGAATGGTATCTTGATACACTTGTGCCGATGTTTTGATACCTTATTCACAAAAAGATGGCTCAGTCACTCCTTCATAGCTAACACCCCACCAAACCATCACTGAAGTCGGATAATGCCAATGTCGCACTCTGTCGACTAATTGAGAAGCTTCCTTAGAGCTTTGAGCATAATTACGGTCATTTTGTTTGTTAAAATGTTGCTCAATTGTAAAGATTTTCTCATCCGTAAACAAAATTTTTCTGTGACCTCCCTTTGCGTACCGCTTCAGTAGTTGTTTCGATTTTACCACCCTATTCTTTTAAATTATCACTTAAAAAATGACCAGTGCGTCTCCTAAAGGCTGCAAGTCCTAAGTCGTCTTTTAAAATATGCGACATGGTTCTGGGTGCTATCTTCATCTCCCGAGATAAAATCTTTTGATTTCGGACAGGATTTCTTCGAATTCTTTCCCTTACTACTTTGACCACCTTTTTCGTACGAACACTACGTGGACGGCCAGATCTTTTTCTGTCACAAACAGAGGAGGTCTCATTGTACCTATTAATAGCCCGGTACACAAACATTTGACTAATACCAAGCGTATGGAGAGTTTTAAAACTTGCATTTGGCTCCATACCAACTTTGTGTAATGCAATCACAGCGATTCGGTTCTCTTTATCACCCCACTCCATTTTAATATCGCAAAATATTGTACAATGTATTGGCGCCAAAATTAGAAAACTCAATGAACAATCGTATAAAAAGACAGATTCCAAATTCAAATCTTTCTTATTTTTAATTGTAACAGTATTTATGGCCAGACTGTGTATAGATGCTGTAATGAAAGGCGGTAACGAAGGTGGTAACCACGAACCTGAAAAGGAATTCGATCCTGATACTGAAATCCCACCACTACAAATAAAAAGATCCAATAGAAAAGCAACAGATTTTGCAAGTGGAGATCATGAACTTGAACTTGCTGCTCAAGGTATGAGTTTAATGAAACATCTATTTACTTTGGCATTTAATTAATACTACCTTTTTAATAAATACAGAATTAAAAGACGAAGTAAAGAAATCCTGCAAAGAAGACCATAAAGTATTCATTTGTAAGGTACAAACTTTTCACAATGCTGCATTTGAAACGACTTATGAATAACGGCTAAATATTTTTTTGAAAATTTGCAGGAACTTCATTCGAAGAAAAGCATTGAAACAATTATGGAATATAAAAGTTCTAACTTCGAAGAATCAAGCATAAGCGTTAATATAGAAGAATGCTCAAAAAATACTGACAGTAAAGAAGAAGAAGAAGATGATGTGGAAAGCTGCGACATAGATCCAAGGTATATTTAATTTTAATTTATTTCTAGACATAACTACAGATTTAGGGCCAATTTCATCATCATCAGCCTATAGCATTTCATCGATACATCGCAAAAGAATTGCGTCTCTGATGCGCCGCATACGGGGTAGCCCCAACAGCTTCCTGCAGCTTATTGCAGGGAGAATGGATGTGGATTGCTCCTTCATGGAGCATCGGACAAAACTCCATGTACGAGTAGTTCGGTCCTGATCCAATATTTCTAGTGTGTAGTTTGTAAAAGTTTACTAACATAGTTTTTTAAGTCATTGTCACTAACATTATATGGATTATGTATACCTGTATGTGTAGTCCGAAATAAAGAATATTGTTATTATTATTATTATTCCACTGCTGGACATAGGCCTCTCCTATCGCACGCCATTCAACCCAATTTTCGGCAACTCTCATCCAGCTGCTACCAGCCATCTTGCGAAGATCGTCGCATCCATACTCTGTTACTTATTAACATTTTATACATTTTGACGGACTGTTTTGCACAGTACAGTTCATCGAAATGCTTAACGGGAACATTTAATTACCAATATAGTATGGCTAACGAAACAATTTTCATTCCAGGCCTGTGGTGTGCCCAGTAACTCTCTGCTCTAAAATTGTGACGATTGATTCATTCCTGTTACATTTTCTTTTCGATCACTCCAAAGTCCCAAGAGCAACTTTGGATGACATGACGCCTCAAGAGATTATCCTCAAATCTGTAAATTTTACTACAGAAATACAATGTGTCTCTACATTTATTATTGAAACCCAAAGAAGGTACTTTTGAGCACTGGGTACACACGGCTACACATCAAGCTATACATTTCCTCATGGCGACATGGAAAGAGCGACTGTCGCAACCCAGCGCAGGGTACGCCGCGATAGCGGCGATAAGATCCCTCTTTGAGGAGTGGCTAGAGAGGCGCCACGGCGCCCTCACCTACCGCCTGACGCAGGTCCTCACCGGACACGGAAGTTTTGGGAGGTTCCTGCACATCATTAGGCGGGAGGAAACGCCCGGGTGTCACCATTGCCAGGATCGCCCACAGGACACGGTGGAGCACACGGTGGAGGTCTGCCCCGATTGGGCGGAGCACCGCCGAGTCCTCGTAGAGGCGATCGGCAGCGGCGGCGGCCTCTCGCGCCCGGCCCTGGTGCAAGCCATGGTCCGGAGCGAGAGGGAGTGGGAGGCAGTCGCCTCCTTCTGCGAAGCAGTCATGCTAGCGAAGGAGGTGGCGGGATGGATGAGGGAGAGAGCCTCCCGTCCCAGCCGCCGCGGGAGACGCTCCGTGCGTCGGGAGTCGCGTGACGACTACCGGCCACCGTAGGCGCGGGCCTGCGGGCGGAGCCTGCCGGGTCAGCGGGACTGTCCGAAAGGGTTACCGCTACCCCGGAACATAAAGGGCGAAGGAAGGAACATGGGTGGGTTTTAGTCAGTAAGAGTCTGACACTCCCTTCCGCTCCACCCAGAGCGGGAGGGGTCATTTGATGATTCCCACCAGAAAAAAAAAAATCTATACATTTCCAGTTTTCGCATTGTATTAACTTTTTTGTACAATCAGAAGTCAGCTTATACTGATTATGTATAGCTTGATGTGTAGCCGTGCGTACATAAAAATCTTTCATTCATGAAATATTATAAAATACGAGTAACTCATATTTTATAATTTCAGACCAAGCCAGATAATTAAAAACAAAATGGAATCAGCAGCTTCCGCTCGTAACGCTAAGAAGGACAACAAATTATTACTACTGTTGTCTGTGAAATTGCCGACGAGTTCTGTAAAATTGCCAAATGTTAAATGTGACCCATCGGCATTTTTCACAAGGAGTATTCACACGCAGACCAAAGAAAATAACGAAGCTGACTCAGGGGTATCCGAAACTTACGACATTATGTTATAGCCGCTTATTCACTGGGAGACAAATATCTCGCAACATGCGTCGCCAGAGATATCGGCCAACGTCGCCAGACGTCTTATCTTACGACCTTTAACCTTTTTTTTAACATTTCACGCGACGACTCTCCATCCGACATCTCTAGCGAGCGACACGTCTCACGGGATATTTGCCCCCTAGTGAACACGAGACTTTTTATAGTTCTAGAAATTAAAACTTAACATGTAATAATATTAGATACCTACTGTCTTTCAGGATAGTACAGAATGCCTCAGCAAGAGTGGTAGCGACTACAAATCTTGTACTAGTAGATCTGCGCTCGATATGGATGAAGTTTATTTATTATGGCTCTGCAAATTAGATGACGCAGAGAAAGTATTTAGTGTAGGTAAACACAGTCATTCTATGGGTCAATTGTGCTAACTTTATTACCACCCCCATTCCCCATGATCTACCCAGTTTTATACTATAAAATGCTGAAGTGTTAAACACTACAAAATGTACTGTGTACTTACTACGTACTACAAGTTTTTTGGGAAATTGAAATATACATATATAAAACATAATTCTAATTATATAAATATAGTATGCTTTATGTATGTATTATTGTATATGTAAATGGTACACCACCGACTACCTGTAGTACTGTCACTCCTTCTCCCTTTAATCCATCCAAAGGTTGCTTTTAAAAGATCGCTTTTAGCGATACGCTTGCCCATTGTGTCACCCTATGTAAAAAGTCTACTTTTATATCTTGAATCCGTTTGGTGTACATAATAAAGAGAATTCTATTCTATTGTAATTCTAGTTCACCGTTTCTTTTTTAGATAACACTTTTAGGAGAAGACAAACGACGAGGTCACTGTTACATTGGTGAAGCTGTTCATGTAAGAGACAAACAGGACCCCTCTTTACTCTACGATAGATCCGAGTGCCTCATAGTCAAGGGATCTGCTATCAATCGCCTCTTCGACCCCAAGGGTCAGATTACCGCTATAGTTAGTCTGATAGGATGATTTAATAAAATACATTATAACCAAAAACATATTTTATTGCTAATCATAATCCATCTAATCCGTAAATGGTTCACAAAACTTGTCAGCTTCAGCTAAGTCATTGACTACACTGCGCATCTTTCGATTTTCTTTACTATCGTAATACACACGAACTTTTTCTTTGCTGCATTTCTTGGCTCCCTTCAGATCATTTTGATAAAAAATCTCATAATCGGGGTTAGGTTTCTCAACTTTGTAACGGTTAGTTTTACTTACTTCTTTGTTCAAAAATTCGTATGGACTTGTGAATTCGTGGGTCTTAACTCTATAACTATCTTGTAAGACGGGATAATTATTGGTGTTTAATAAATCTGCAACCGTCTTCGTATCTGATTCAGTGTCGAATCTATTCGGAGCATTCTGAACAATATTCATAGTCGTGAATGGTTCGCCAGTTGTATCTACCATTTTGATGCTCTTCATCTCAACCCTGAAATTAAAATAAAAGTTCTCTGCAAGCTTGGTGAATGAAAGATCGACCAAAAAGTCAATAGGAATCATTTGCAAATAACCTCGCTCATGTTCACATCGTTAAACGAAATATGTGACGCAGAACAGAAAAGAGTCGGGGTCTCTATAATGCAGTCAATAATTGATTTAACATCCACCACTATACCATGAAGTAAATTTAGCCTTTCATCTCAGCCTACTGCAGGGTATAGGACTTCCCCATGTTCCTAATACCATGGTAATCTTGGTATACTACATCCAGTCGAGAGTATGTCAATTTAATAACAGCAATAAACTCAACAATAATCATTATTGTATTTTCTTTTGAATCTTTCTCTATCCGGAACAACAAAAGCTATTTATACTTTTCTTATGAAAAATGCAAAATTTATAATTTAAATAAAATATTGGAATTTACCCATAGCTTGCATCGTCAGCATAATACTTCACTTGGATAGGATTCCCTTCGTTGTCCATGTATGTGTATTTACCAATTGTACTTCCATTGGGGAAGCGCTTTTCATCCCCTAATTCGGGCCGCGACTGTAAATCTATCTTCTGAATGGGATAACCTGTGAAATGTTACAATTGTAGGTATGAAATTCATCATTATCATCAGCACTGGCAGCCTTATTCCACCCCCTGCTGAGTATAAGCCTCCTCGCTTTTGTGCCATGCTTTCCTGGTCTGTGCGTGTCTTATAGGTCTTCTCCGCGATGTTCTGTAGTTCATCCACCCTACCTGGCTAGTTGTCTGCCAACGCATGAATGAATTTAGGGTAACTAAAATAACAGTCAGACGCTCGGTGATAACAGTCAGACGCTGGCTTTTAAACTGTAATCAGCTACATCCGGCTCGACTTGAAGCCATACTTGGGAAAGGGTTAGGCAGATTATGATACGGAGAGAACCCTAAGATTTATTGTGAAGCTGTTGAAATAATATCCAAAACTTAGAATTCGGTTCCTGATTATTTTCCTAGCCTTTTCCCAGCTATATTAGGGTCTGCTTCCAGTCTAACCGGGTGCAACCGAATACCAGTATTTTACATGAAGCGACTGCCTATCTGACCTTCACAATGCAGTTACTGGGTTAGAATTCGGTTCCTTTATAGGATCAAACGTATGATTTTCATAATACGATTTTTTTGTAACTTACACGCCACGGCAGTTATGAACACCAAAGGAAAAACATAAATATTCCACAAATAACTTTTATGGACTGGGATACGCTTCATTTCAGTAAAATATCTAAAACAAACTTTTGGCACTGTTTGACACAAATATTTTGCATTACACATTGTCAAGATGACATATTATCCAACTTTATTTTTCTAGTTTCTTTTCAATATCTTCCATGCCTTGGGAACTTCTTTTGAGGTTGAGTTGTTATCATTTATCTTATCAACTTAGAGGCAATTCTCGTAATTTTAAGAACGTTCACAGTGATAGTCCGGTTAAGTAGGTAGTCACTACCTCTCTAGGTCAACTATGAGAAACTGCGAAGATACTCGTATTTTGAACGATTTAAATTACGAGAAATTGGCCTTCTTATCTTTACTACTGCATCTTAGATTTTATAAACACCCTACTTTTCTGAACCGCAAAAATAGTGATACTACATACATATATTGCTAGATTTATAGACTCAATAATAAATAATTTATTTCTTTATTTATTCCCAAATTTCGTAAATAACACCATAACAGCCATAACGCCAATGCGCTGTTACTACCCAAAAATTCAATTAAACAAACAATCATAATTGAAATGATAAAAACATACATAAAATCACGCCCATATTTCCCCGAGGAGTTAGGCAGACGTGTACCTATAGTACACCCATATTTCCACAGTTATCAAGACCCTTGTAACATATAGGAGGGGGGGGGGCTATTGCCATCAACGGAGCACTCATCCAGTATCCGGGCTGCTCCTGAGACATTCTGTTAAGACCCGATAAAACAAAACATAGTAACAAAAACATTATTGTGCTCAATAATTTATTGCAGCTTATGAAATAAATGATTGTATTAAATACTTATAATCTAAGATGGACTATGTTATTAAATGCTTTTGTGGTTCTCGACAATACAGGGTGGCAGGGACATTAACGCGCAAACTGGAACTATGAATTCAGCACATGATTCTAGAAAAAAAACTACGATTTTTCGTTGGTTATAAAAAAAAACAGTTGTTTCATAGAAAAGTGCAATACTTACGCGGTCAAAATGTATGGAACAGTTTTTTTTTTAATAACCGAATGAAAATTTCAACGTAGGTTTAGCAGTGCAATTCTGTAAAAATCTCACCGTGAAAACGTAGGTGAAGTGAGCTGTCAATCCACCAGCAGTGCGATTCTGTAACCATCTCACCGTGAAAACTTGGGTGAAGTGAGCGTGGAGTGAGCTGTCATTCGAACTAATGCTAAGGATTGACACTATTGACAGCTCACTCTAAGCTCACTTCAACTAACTTTTCACCGTGCGATTCTTACAGAATCGATCGGCTGGCGCTAGGGATAGCTAGGGATTGACAGCTCGCTTTAAGCTCACTTCACCTAAGTTTTATTGATATACACAGTGATATTTTTACAGAATAGCACGGCAGAATAATGTAATGAATCCATGTGATAACAGGTTGCGCGTCGATGCCCCTGTCACCCTGTATTACAGTCACCATCATTTTATATATTATTCCTTTTAGAGAACAATGTTCCCAGTTGTGTCACAACATCGTGCAGGACTGTTATCTTGTTTGGTTTAGGGGGTCTCGTCCACGTGACGGACGATTCCGTTGGTTCATGTGCTAGTGCTATTGGGAT
This sequence comes from Apamea monoglypha, assembly GCA_911387795.2. Classification (NCBI taxonomy): domain Eukaryota; kingdom Metazoa; phylum Arthropoda; class Insecta; order Lepidoptera; family Noctuidae; genus Apamea; species Apamea monoglypha. The sequence goes on from OU426918.1 coordinate 13,997,996, forward strand.
AGGTCGTGGAGTCATCACGTCGGAGTATACCCTGAAATTAAAGAAAGGTATTAAGGGAGGCCCGAAGGGATTCTTATTACATGGTACACCCTAGAGGTATATTGTAGAGCTTTTTTTCATTTTACCACGCGGGCCCAGTGCGGGTTGGTGATGTCACATGTCTTCGAATTTGTGGTTCTAGGACATGCCGGTTTCCTAACAATGTTTTCCTTCACTGTTTTGAGAGCAGTGGTGAATAAACAATATTCTATTCGATAAATTCTATTGTTTTATAAAATTGTACAGACGCCAGCAGGTCAAGCTACCCGAAACTGTCAAATTTTCCCAATCAACCTCGAACCTTAATGCTTTAGCGATAAAGTTGAAATTCTATTAAAGAAATTTGACAGATTGTAGTAGCTTGATGTGCTGGCGTCTGTACCTACTTAATAATGATTATCATTACTATATAGACCGATTAGCAAACTAATTCAAATGAAACAGAGTATTTTTAAATGATTTTCAGTACTCTTCAAATATTTGTTCCGTCTGAAACAAATTGATACGTGTGTCTACCGTGTTAGCCGCTGAAGCGATACCAATGTTCTCACTTTTATTACAGGCGCTATTTTTGCTTCATTCTAATTTATTTTAAGATACATTACATACATACAAAATTAAATTGGTACTCGGAAATTCTTCTGTAACTTTGATAAGGTTTAGATATGCTCACATTGAGAATTATGATCTACGGTACAACGTAAGAATGGTAGAGTAAACAACTACATTCATATGATACTACTAGCTGCGCCCCACGGTTACACCCGCGTAAGTTTCGATCCCGTGAGAATATCGGGATAAAAAGTATCCTATGTGTTAATCCTGGTTATAAACTATGTGTGTGCCAAATTTCATCCAAATCTGATCAGCAGTTTCGGCGTGAAAGAGTAACAAACATCCATCCATCCATCCACCCATCCATACAAACTTTCGCATTTATAATAGTAAACATATATGTATTATTAGGATAAGAATGTAGTTGCTAACTCTACCATTCTTACGCTGTACTGTATATTGCTATTTCCTTTTTTAGGCACTATCTACCTTAAAAACGAAATCATCATAATCAGCCTATAATGTGCCCACTGCTGGGACACAGGCCCACTTCCTCTCTGTGAGAGGGAGTGGGCCGTAATCCACCACGCGGGCCCAGTGCGGGTTGGTAGATGTCACATGTCTTCGAATGTTTGGTTCCAGGACATGCCGATTTCTTAACGATGTTTTCCTTCACCGTTTTGAGAGCATTGGTGATGAAATAATTTGCACAAATTAAAGCGCCTGTCTGGGTTCGAACCTGCGTTACGCGGCCGTTACCACTGGGCCACCAGTGCTCTTTCTTTACTGTTTTATTTAGACGGCCGATTTTAATGGTATACAACACTGAGAATTCTGAAATTATTTTCCTACTGCAATAAAAGGATCAGAAAAGTTAATTCTTAGCGTGTCTTCTCCCTCTCACAGAGGCGAGGCCTGTGTCCCAGCAGTGCGAACATTATAGGCTGTATATGTTATTATGTTGTGTTTTCTTCATTATTTATCTAATGTCCCTGTCCCTGTTACAATAATAAGAAAATCTTCTTACCTATAACCGAAGTTGTCAGCGATGTATTTGAATTTGACTGGTCTGCCATAAGGGTCTACGTAGCCATAACGTCCTATAACTGTTCCATTAGGGTGTCTCTCTTCAGATCGGTACTGATTGTTGCCAGTTTCTGGGTCTGATACATCGTAACCGAAGGAAGATACTTGTTGGCTTCCTGAAATTTATAAGAAATTTACTACAGGGTGGATTTTCATAAGAGCGGCTGCCTTAACCGTTGTAACTATAAGAAAACGGTCATAACAGACTGTCCTTAAATTTACGAGACATTTGGATTTGCATTCGGAGATTTTGAAAAAAATACACAGCTAATAAATGGGCAGTTTTCACAAAAAAAACTTTTTTGCCCATCGATCCTCCTATGTTATAAGGATCAAAAAACTGTATCTTAAAAAACTGTTACTTTTATACGATAAATACTGACCGAAAATAATTAAAAACAGATATTCAAATTCTGAATGAATACGCTTCATCATTTTATTTGGTTTTAGACCATGCAAAACACATTATGAAAAGTCGGCTTTTACGTTTCTGATACATATGTTCATGGGATGGGTTAGTAAACTTGCCATTTTATTGTGATTCGTAGTTATTAAACCTTTCAAAATAATATTTCAATTACTGATTGGTTTTTGTGTTTCCACTGATATTTTTTTTAAATAACGAACTTTACTAGGGAAGTTAGTGTAGCGGTACCCGTGGACACGCTAGTGGAATAATTGTACAAAAGTTAGTAAATGTTAAATTCATCTATTTCAGTTAAAAAAAAAACCTTATGACTTTTCACCGTCTTACCATCAAAATTGTTGTACATGTAATTGGATCCATGTTCTGCTAATGTGAGCCTGGGAGTCCTCCGAGCCGTGTACGCCTGTGTCAGAATCGACATCATCAGAAATACCTGCAATAACAATAATATTATTATAATTATAATATTATTTGAGAGTGAATATATAATTCTAAGATGGATATGCTCTTTGGCACCGAAATTAGGTGCTTCGATTGGGTATTTCATTGTCAGTTTTATGCAGGACTACGTAGAACAACGCCACTCAGAGGACGGCTGTGGCACACCAGGCGCGGAAGGCGGTGAACTGAGGAGCAATACTCGTAATTTTAAGAACGTTCACGGTCTGATCTCAGTCTCAATCTGTCAGAAATACCTCCAATTTCCCTACATTTTTGACAAATTTTTGTCATTGATTGCGATTAGATTTTGAGCATTTTTAATTACAAGAATTGGCCTTCTTGTTCAACTTCAAAGGCATCGGTATATTATTCTGATCACACCACACAATACATAAAACACACACACACCTACACTCAATACATAAAATGCAAATAAAACAATAAACAGCTGTGCGAAGGGCGATCGTTGATACATGTTGCTTCGATTATTTGCAACATAGAACCGGATTCGATCGACTGTTTAATAGTTGTGCATGTCGAATTCCTTTGTGATAGGGATACTGTACTACCAACACGTCTGATCTCGGTCTCAATCTGTCAATAATACCTCTAATTTCCCTATATTTTTGACAAGTGTTTGACATTGATTGTCGCTAAGATGAGATTGCGACTAGATTTTGAACGTTTTTAATTACTCGGGATGTTTAGTTTCTTTAATGACCAAATTAATAAGTTATCAAGATTACTTAACCGCAAGATAACCCTTAAATTATCAATAATTCTTCAGATATGATATGATCAGCATTTAAGGTGCGCGTGCGTTTTTTCCCGACAAAGAGTTAAAACGCGCTCATTTGTCTATATTAAAGTCAGTTTGAGTAATGTTAACCATTAGTTAACTGTCCGTTAATATGATACGCATGAGCGCAAAAAAAGTATTAGTTTTAATTGTAGTTTTTGTATCAAGTCTGATAATGTATCTTTTTTTATACGTATTCCCGTAGGCGAGAGCTTTACTAAAGAAAAATAGCTAAATGTTAATTTAGTTTTGTTAATTAAAATATTATTGTTAATATTACTTATCATGAAGAAGTCGAAGATCACCGTGGAATATCATAGAGACGCTTACTTAGATTTAATTTTGTTGATTGTAATCTTAATTTTATCCTAACAGGGTCCATATTCTCTACCTAGCTTTAAACCCTTTGTAACATATTTTTTTTTTAATATGGAATGCAATAAATCAATATTAATATGAATAAAATATTAGTGGGTAATATTGGGTCGTAATATTTTTAAAGCTTTTACAAAAACAAAAAAAATGTTTTTCAATATTTTATGGTATGCTACGTTAACTGCATTTTATGTACATACATACAAAATATTTTTATGAAGTTAAAAATTTAAACACATTTAAAATTAAATCCAATCATTAACAATAGGGTAATGTGAAGTTTCCCAAGCACAGATCAAGTAATAATATGAACAATAATTTATTTTTTAAATTAGGTACTTAATTTTCTTCAGTGACATCCAAACTGAAATTTCCTCCCTTACAATATACGTTGGAACTTACCTTGAAAACACCGTCCATATTGCTTAAAGTTAATCACAGTTTCACATATAAACTTGGGCAGTCTGCACAGTGTTGCGAGCTACGTTCACATGAATGAACATATTTATCCACCTCTCCTTTTAGTAGTTTTTTCTTCGTAAAAAACAACTGCCACGCACAGTATTCATAAAGTCAGTGGGTGAAGGCAATTTCGCCCGTATTCGCTACAGTGATGTCATACTAGGACGACAGGATACGACAGTATCGCCTTTTACGCGATAAAAGTTAGATATATGACAGCCAATGATGGGAAATGACTATAGAAATCAATTATATAGAAGTTGTCATAAGCAAAGAATGGCAGCTCTTAAATTAAATTTGATTTTAATAGAAATGCTCTTAGATGGTTTGCAGATTCGCGACGACCAACGAAAAAGATGATTTTTATAATGATGTTAGTTGACCGAAGTTAAGTTTTACAGCTTCGCTCATTAGAAAAGTTCGATGCACCTAAACACGTCAATGATTTTTAATTCTATCACTTAATTTAATCACTGTCATTATTATTAATTCGGTTTACATTTCATTTCTCTCATTTAATGACATTGTAAATTAATTTTAACGACTCCAGCATTTTAGCACCACTTTATTTTACCAACTGGTAAATTGATCAAACCTAATTTATCTGACTTTAGCGGCACTTTTATTGTTCTTCGGTTAAAAATGACTATACTTAAAAATGTTAGGGGGTCAATAAAAAGACAGTTTGGCGTAAAAGGCATGATACCGTAAAATTTCTGTTTTGGAATGCTTCATCAAAGGTAAATCACCCACGCAGAACAACACAAAATGCTTTAGCGACTACTCTCGTGAGAAAATATATTATGTTTTTAAGGCAACTACATCATCGGCAGCCATGTTAACTGAAGTTTTATGACTTTCATACGTGTGAGATGAATAAATAGAAGCAAGAAAACATTTTTTTTTTTTTGCTTTCCTTGCGTTGACCTGAGTTTGAAATTGGATCTAGCTAATATCCATCATTACCTACACTATCGTAAACTTTATAATGTTTCCGATCAATGTGAAGTCAAACTGAAACCATTATTTAAAAACAATTCAGTTGGAAAAATGAAGCTAGTTGCCCATTCCATTCCATAGTCCCGTAGTACCTATGGAGAAGAACTGGCAAGAAACTCCACGAACATTATTTTAAATCAAAAAGTGATACCTAAGTAGGTTCCTATTGATTATTTGTGCAATTTCTTCGAGAATTGTTGCACACATATAACAATAGACAACACCCCTAATGCGTATAATACGCTTAATTCCTAAAACATTGGTTCGTTGGTTTGAAAGATTCGTCTACATAACAATGTAAATAACGGAATGAATTTAGTTGAACTACCAAAATAATAGGCATTGCTATTGTAAGTGTGTTACAGCTACCCAGCTTTAAATTAAAGAAGAGATACCCGAGATGGGTATCTCTTCTTTAATCTGTTGATATCATCATTCTACTTATTTGAAAAAACCTTTCATCATCAAAATTCAATCATACGAGTATCTATTAGAAATTAATTCTCTAAAATCTAACAATAAAAATCAAATAATGCTCACTGAATTGACTCATAAAATACCAAAACAAGATTTATATCTTCGACGATAGAGTGATTAACTAACTATCCACTCCGGATTAGAATATAACATAAAGGAAACAAGACATTTGTCAAAATAACAGCTTTTATATTAAAAACTTGTTTTGCGGTAAACGACCAAATAAATTAAGACGCAGGTTAGTAAATTTAATATTTCTAAATAAAGTCAACAGGGGTTACCGAACTTCGGTCTTGTTTGGATGAATATTATTTAGATTGAGGTTCCTAGGAAGGCATGTCATCGCTTCAACCAACTCGTCACCTTAAGGCTCTCCTAGACAGATGCGACGCGACACAATTTCTATGAAAACTTGATGGAAATTGTTCTACCAGAATCGCGTCGCACCGTCACGTCGCGCCTGTCTGCGAGAGCTTTTAGGGCCTAGACAAGTGACTTTTGTATGTCTACAGTACGCTTTACTTTGTGTAAATTATTTCATCACCACTACTCTAAAAAACAGTGAAAGAAATCATTGTGAAAAAAAACAATAAACAAAATATTCTAGAACCAAAAATTCGAAGACTAATCAATCCGCACTGGACTCGTGTGGTGGATTAAGGCCCATTTTCTCTCACCGAGAGGAGGTCTACGTGTCCCAGCAGTGGGAACATTATAGGCTGATTATGTATATTTAATCATCATCAACCTTTAGCAGCAGTGTTCCATTCCTGGACGTAGGCTTCTCCAATGGCACGCCAATCAACTCGATCCTCGGCTACTCTTATTCAGCTGCTAACAGCCTCCACCAAAGTGTTCGCTTTACTGTTGTACAATCAGGGATGTTTTGACACACTACGTCTGTTTGCCGTTTTATAGCCATTTTTTGTAATTTGAATAATAATAATCACCCCACCGCCGTATCTCTACGTTGATGTCGTGGTGGGGCTTGCGCGCTCTAAACTCTAGGTCTGTGACGGAAAAGTTTACTTTGCCGGATCAGGTCTAGGGTGAGGAGCCAGACAAAGAGAGATACAGGAACCCGCAGGGCAGCATGTGGTGAGCTGTTGGGCAGTAGCGACCCCACGGACCCTATCTCCAGGGAGATGTCTTGTTCCTCACCTCTGGCTTGCCTTTATTGGCCGGCTTGAGTGAACACTGACGAGGAAAAGAGCTCCCACCTCATTCTTGCCTTTATTGGCTGGCTTGAGTGGAGATTTACAAGAGCAAATGTACTCGGAGGAAGGAAGTATTTCAGTAACATGCTGGTAGAGGTATTTCAGATGGATGCAGGCTTGATTGCTGTGTTCGATCACATTTCCTAGAGTAAAACAGCTAAGAGGGTGCGTGTATGTAAGTGTGTGAAGGTTCTATGAGTTTGTGTGGGGTGTGTGTGTGTTCGAGAGCTGTGAGTGGGTTCTATGAGTGTGGGTGGGGGGTGTATTTGTGTGTGTGTTCATGTCCTGTGAGTGTACATGAGTGTAGGTGCAGTGTGTGAGTATGTGAGTTCTGTGTGTTGGTCAGTTTATAATGAACGTGAAGCGTGACTGAGCGTTATATATTATTTGGGACAGCTAGGCACCCATAGTTTAACTCTTCACAACTTAGAGTTTCTCAGTTTCGTCATAGGTTAGTTTTTGTAGATACAGACAAACTTTCTTTTTACATTATTGTTTGGTCAATGGGTATATATCTAGTTTTGTTCAGCGTGTTGTACAAATGAGGCCCCAGAAATCCAATAAACCTGGAACTGAACTTTGTTTTAAGGCCAGTCGGAATCGTACATACCATATGCACATGGCGTCTTTCCAGCAGGCACGGATCGTAAGTCAGGTTAGAGTGTTATTGGAGGATAATATTAAGAATGAACAACTGCCTGACCGTTAGTACCTCACACATTTGTTAGAGCAATGCAGTGGGAAAGTAAATAGGCTTGAACCTACTTACCTTCAGAACAGCACGCTGAGCGAACTCAACGGACTTCATTGTGGTTTTACACGCATGTCCCCAAGAAGATATACAATGTGTAAGTAGCGACTGACATAAAGCGTAATGTAGTTGCTTCAGCAATTCAGTCAGCAACATTTCGTAAAGTTATAACGACGAAAAGGAGTTTTCGAACTCTTGAATAAAGAAACTTGATGTTTTCTCTGAAGGTAAGCTTATCGTCCACTGTTACACCCAGATATTTAATGAAGCGGACACAACAAGCAATACGAGTATACGGACAATTTAAGTTGCTACGACTAAGCAATTTATTTAATAATTAATTTTAATGGCTTTACTAAGCCGTTTTATACACGTGTTTTAAATTAATTTCTTTAGATAGACCTAAGGTGGTACTCAACTTTGTGTGTGATTGATAATAGACTATTTGTTCAGTTGGCTATTAACAGTCTTAGTGTAGGATTATTATTTCATTTTAATAGCTATGAGTCAGCATCGTTATTTTATGCTGTATGGGACTTCAACTTAAATAATATTGCCCCTTTTGATGAATAGCATGTAGAGGAACAGGGTGTAAAGTTCACTCATCTTCCATAGAAAAGGGAGGATCCTCCGACCAGACGGGTGTTGTGTCTGACGGGCAATTGCCCAACGATTGATGTTGGGAAATTGTATCTATGCTAATTGCGCGGTAAACTCTGCTTGCGAGATGCAGGATTTGCGTGACGTCAGTATGACGGGTTGTTCGCATGTGGCGTTGTAGATACCGCTACAGCATAATCAGCCTGTTCCCACTGCTGGGGTACAGGCCTCCTCTCTTCGAGAGGGAGTGGACTGTAATCTACCATGCGAACCCAGTGGGTTGGAAGATGTCACAACATCATCGATTTTTTGCCGGTTTCCCTACGATGTTTTCCTTCTCCGTTTTGAGAGCAGTGATGATGAAATTAATTTCACAAAGTAAAGCGCCTGCGTAGGTTTGAACCCACGACCTACAACTCGTAACTCGGGGCCGATGCCACCACACCTTTTTATAAATACCTAAGTGTAATCAAAACAGCCAACAGCCTAAGAGACTTCCTAAGATTCCACTATACTTTAATTTTATGCAGGAAAAAGTTTTGTAAATTTTTTTTTTTTTTGTTCGCACTACCTTCTCCAGATCCTTCCAGGAACTCTTTTCCCGCGCCACCTCAAACCAGCCCTCGCGGTACGCTTCTAGATCATCTCGCCATCTCTTTCTGAGCCGGCCTCGGTGGCGCCGTCTATCTTCAAGCACCCATTTTGTGGAGACTTCTGCCTAGCGGCCATCGTGCATGCGGCTGGTATGACCCGCCCAATCCCAGTTGAGCCTGGCACCCTTCTTGCCTACGTCTATTATACCCGTATTGGAACGCAGCGTGGTGTTCACGAATTTTGTCCTGTCTTTTTACAACCAGACTACTGTGTTTCATCTTCCATCGCTCTTTGGCAAACTCCAAGATGGAACATTTGCCACTCAATGAGCGACCAGGTCTGAGCACCGTAGGTTAGGACGGGCAGGATAGACATATGATTGGCGTTTTCAACTCTGAGATTTATTTCTCTTTCCAGACTGTTAATGGAAAACGTAAAAAAAAAACTACGGCGTTTTATATAAAGTGATTCTATTTAATAGTTACAAAATTACACATTTTATTAGTTTGAAAACACAATTGACAGGATTTTTAGTAAAAACAAAATACAATGTCAAAATATTGAGATCATGGCAAATGAAACTGAACAGTTTTAGAAACACGATCTACTTCTAACAAAAACTTACAATAATATGAATGGTACAAAAGACTCATTTATTTATTCATAAATAAATTATAAGTGTAAACACTATTATGTAAGCATTTAAAGCGATTTAATTATATAAATATCGATAATTGTACTTCAGATGCTTCATATACAATGGCAAGTTATTCACTTATGTGAATAAATATCCACAAACTCTTATTATTCAAATAATTCGTCCACACAAATATTTATAGTTTTCATAATCATACCCATTTTTAATGCGTTTGATGTTAGCTTCTGAACTGTATCTCAAAACCAACCATGTTGCTTAAAACTATCATTCTTATTCGTTAATCAAAAGCCATCAGTAAATAAAAATATCTTAGTCATCATCAGCAACATGGCTTGGCAACTTTTTTTTCGGAATTCTAAACCATCAAACGGCTCCGTTCTAACCCTGCGCGTGCACATAACATAGACCCACCCTTAAAATTAACATACAGTATAAACATAACATCTACGGAGTATTTGAGTCGTTAACATTAGGTAGTAAGTAGGTGGTTAGTGCAGACCATAGCCGTGGCCGTAGGAAGCAACTGCGATGGGCGCAGGCGCGTAGTGGATAGGAGCCGCGTGCGCAACCGCCACTTGTTGCTGGAAAAAGATATGAAATTGTTAAAAATATCAAAATTTCAAAATGATTCATTCACTGACACGCTCAGCCTAAACCACTGGTCTGGAAGCATGAAATTTTGCGCAAGAGTGCCTCATATAAGCAAGGGTAGATTACAGTCCACTCCCTATCGAAGAGAGGAGGCCTGTGTCCCAGCAGTGGGAACATTATAAACTGATTATGCTATGCCAATGCTGTGGACCTAAGGATAAAATACCACAAAGAAAATACTTAACTCCACCTAATGCCCCTTGTATTTAGAGTGGAGTTTAGTAAGAAACCTCTTGAAACTAGTAAAGGCCAGAGCTTAAACTCTAACTAGGGTGCTCTAACTAGGGTGTACCAATCAATACAACTTTAGCTATAAAATCCGGAATTTATTTAACTTGTCACTAGTGTAGTGCAGATCCAAGAGGAGGGTATAAGTTACCCTTTATCCAGATATCCCATCAAAAGTGTTCAGACTATTCAACCTCAAGGTTAAATTGCAATTTCATGAGATTTCATAAACATTTACAAGAGAAAAAAGAGTCATGAACCTATTTTGAAACGGTAAATTCCGAAGCTGTAGTGGACCAAATAATTTCTATGCGCGCGCGCCAGTGGTGTCGCCGGTTCAAGGTTGTGGCTACTCAACCATTGCATTTCAATGGTAATCGATTATTTACAGCTGTTTAACTCTTTTACTACTTTCGATTTATTTCCTCTATTCATCTTTTCTATTCATAGTTCTGACTTTTTTAAAGTATCTAATAGAGCTGTTGAGGTTTGATTGGTTTTGCAGTATAAAAACAAACAAAAAAACTGATTCAGGTAGGTACCATTTTTTATTGATATAATTTTCATAGCATTTAAATCAATAATAAATACAATACGCGAGACAAGTACGGTGTTTTTTTAACCTGAAGTACCTATTTTGATGCCATAGGAAAGTTCCCTTTTGACCCCATACAATATAGTTCCAAAAATGTTTTCCTATTCAAACTTCGCTCACAGATACCCCACGCGTCAATCACAAATTCTTACCACGGGCGCAGAGATACGAATAAAAAATGGCCAGTTACTGCTATAAGATAGTTTAAGACGCACCAAAATCCCATAAAGAGCGTAGCCAAAGGATAAAGCAAAAAAATGACCAACCAGACATTAGACGAGGCTAAGAATCAGAGTCGCAACTAGGTAAAATGTCAACCAGCTTTGAAAGACCTTAATTGGCAATGGTAATAAGACATTCCATACACTTAAAGTCTTGAAGTCAGTTTTATCAATGAGCAAAACATTAAACTATTTATCGGGCATTTTTCTCGGAACGCCCTACGGCTGTTATCTAGGAAATTCGGAGTAGTTTGACCAAGATCCACAAGTTGTGGCGTTTCCTTATAAGCGCATGCGCCATTACTGTTTGCGCAAGAGTCGCCGTCGGCTCGCAATCGCAGAGAAATCGGGTTTGTGTAATGTTGGCCTATGACAGTTATCAGTGAAAAATATACTTTTATAAATAAGGGAATGATTTTACTTAAACACATGTTGAGTCTTCTATATCTACGAGTATACATAGTATAAAACAGAGTCAGTTTTCGTGTCTGTCTGTGTAACCGCGTTGTTCTTCTGAAATACGCAACGGATTTAGATTTTCACCATAATTTAGAGATTGTTCCGAAAGGTTTTTAGGCATAATATCTACAACAATACAACTTATTAGTTGGTAGTTGTGTTCACATAACACTAACACACACACAAACACACCCTCACACTAACTTACATAATTATAATAGAGAAATGTCGATGTTTTCTCAAATCGCAAAAACCGTGCGAAACAGGGGCGGGTTGCTAGTATATCATAAAAAGATGCAAAGCTGCCTAAAATCATTACAAATGTTGTAAAAAAGGACTCGACAGAAAGTCAAATAAATAAGTTCCTTATATGGCTATCTGACAACATGGTGAATGTCTCACCTCCAGTTTATTGGTACCTATCGCTTGAGTTACTTAAGACTAAGTAAAAGATGGCGCTATCGAGGTTATGGACCTTACCTTACATTAAAATGAGTTCTTTTTTTGTAATACGAAATCATATTTTTCAACCCCTGACTCGAATGATAACCGATTTTGTCAAGATGCAGAATTTTTTATAGCTGGTAATTGAGCTATTTTTAAGCCCTGTATGAGTAATTGATTTACCGTACCGTACCTAAATCAGCACAAGTTTGTCGGACCCTTAAACAGAAGGCCAATTCTCGTAATTTAAAACATTCAAAACCTAGTCGCAGTCTCTTCTCGGCGACAAACAAATGTCAAAAACGTGTCAAAAGTGTGGGGAAATTAGAGGTATTTTTGTCAGATTGAGACTGAGATCAGATTGTGAATGTTCTTAAATTTAAGAGAATTGCCCCTCAGACATTTAACATGTGTATGCCTTGAACATTGTTTTTCATCCAGTAATGCCCGCTAGACAAAAAGCATCTAAAATCATCAGTCTCCTTTACCCTGTACGTAATCATCACAGATTACTCCATGTACTTTCACTATTACTACTTAACTTAAAAGTTAGTCAATGAATCTTACCGGATGAACGGCGTGTCCGGATTTGTGCACGACGGCGTTGAAACCGGTGTGGTCATCCGCGGAGTACGCAACTGTCCGGGTCGAACCGTCTGGCTCCACTAGCGAGTAGCTTCCTGAAGAAGGAAATAAATTATGCTTAGTATTGAATAAAGTACAGTTTTGGTCGTGATGTCTCAGTGGTTAAGGCCTCGCCTCTCATACATGAAGTTGTGGGTTCCTTTCCGAAGTACAAATGTGACATTTTCAATTCGTATGAAAATATCACATTTGTAAGACGCCAACCGGTCTTGAGCAAGCGTTGTGATCAATGCTCGTGCCTTCTCTGCATGAGAAGAGGGCTGTGCCCTACAGTAGGACAAATACTGGCATTATTCATACAGCTTTGTGATATATTACTAATGTTTATGTATAATAATCGGCCAATTTGTTTAAAACAAAAATGGCGCACACTGCGCTGGTCCCTCTGACTGGTATGGCAACGTGCCCTCTCGTCAATGACTTCACTTGATTGTTTTTCGCGCATTTTCAAGATGTCTGCCGGCTTTTATAGATACTTAGGGGTCAATACGAGAGAGTGAAAGTACCCATATTTCAACACAGTACCTACCTATCATCAAACAAAAATAAACATGGTTTTGCTAAATAAAAGCGCTGAAGTGAAGTGAGATAAGTCAAGTTGAGAAAATAAGAAGAAAGAAGTAGGAAGGCTGCCTGGAAGAGATCGCAGAAAGCGATAAGGCCGTTGTATATTTTGTGGTGTTTGAGGTATTTTTTATGTTACGTATTTTTGTGATGAACAATAAAGTATATATAAATAAATAATATCCAACTTCCAATCTCTAAAGCAATCCAAGTTATAGGCTATCATAAATTGGATTCCAACACACAAGTACCCACGGTAGGTAACCTGAATCCAATTATGGAGACAGACTTTATGATTCACATGTTCACTACCATTTAGATTGCAATTACGAACAAAAGGTTAAAGGCCCTTCCCCACTAACCTTTAACGACGTCGCCATCACGCTCCTCCTGCTGCGATTTAATGTCGCCGGTGTGCGGGTCCTTCACTCCGTAGTTGAACGCGTACTTTGGATAGGACTGCGAAAATTAACATTGAACAGTCAAGCCAAAATCAGAAGCACCTGCCTACCCACAGTAAAGATTTAATGCAGAAACATAGTCATAAGATTAAAGAGCATTCCTTTTAGAAAGGATTATGGGATACTCGTCTTAAAAAAAAAATCAATACATTGTGTAAAATAATGTTAGGTAATTTCGGAAGTCGGTGTCTTTGTATTTTCGATTTTTGTCACTGACTTCCGAAATTAAAGTAATTTTTCACTTTGTAGTGCTTTTTTTTTTAAAGTCTGTTGTTTTTTTTCTGTTGTCAAATGGTTTTTTATTGTTCACTATTTAGCTGTCGTAGCTAACCCAAACTAATTCGTATACAACTACTTGATATGTAAACAACGGTGACTGAAAATTTTATAACAACATCAACTTATACGATATTACGAAATACGTATTATTCGGATAGCTATATTTGGTATTATTGAAGCTAACTCAAAAAGCACCAAAGCAAACTTAATCAATTTCATGTGGGACACCATGCGGGCTTATAAATGAAAAAATAATTTCCCAAATCAATCCACAATTGATGAACATATAAAAAATATTATAGGTATATAATAAATACATACACATGAACATAGAACTTCCTTTTTGAAGTAGATTAAAAAAGTGTTTTTCGTTTGATTAAATTCTTTACAATTTATTTTTGGCTTGTTCAAGTACCTATCACCTAATGTGAACAGAGTACAAAAGTTTACAATCTAATCGTTCACGTAACTTAATAGACACGAAACACAGGTACCTAGATGCGCACACTGGCGCCAACACTCAGACAATTTTATCACACTATAAGTTTACTAGAATCTCCGTAATCGGTACAAGCTCAAGTGTACCTACGTAACGTAGCCACTGTTAAGTAATCCCTGATAATACTGTCGACTGGTTTACTGTGACCACGATTATCTAGCAAAATGGCAATAATCTTACCGTTATCGTGCTGTTTGAGCTTATTTGGAACTAAACATGCCTTACCAGGCATAAGCTTGAAAGATGAGTGGAAAGTAGCACGAACCTCTTTCTGACAGATTAATGTTTACTGAGCCAAGCTTATGACCATATGAAGAGGGGCTTCTAGCTAAGTAATAACAGCCGCACGGGTCGATCGACGCTAAGCTACGCTTGCCGCGGTTGGTCCGTGGATGGGTGACCATCTTCACATGACCAAGACCCCTCTGTGCCTCGGAAAGCACGTTAAGCCGTTGGTCCCGGCTGTCATTCGTGGATGTTTGACAGTCGTTACGGGTCGTCAGTAACCCGAAAGTCTGACAACCAGTCTTACCAAGAGGTTTCGTATTACCCAGTAACTGGGTTGTGTAGGTTAGATAGGCAGTCACTCCCTGTAAAATACTGGTATTCAGTTGCATCCGGTTAGACTGGAAACCGACCCCAACATAGTTGGGAAAAGGCTAGGCAGATGAGATGATGATGATGATTAAGGCAAGCTTATGACCATACATGACCTTACGTCGATTATATTTATCCCAAGGAGACGCTGTTTAAAAAAGAATTTTTTGACGGCCTCGTTGGTCTAGTAGTCGCAAGTGCTGCTGCTGAGCATGAGATCCTGAGTTCGATTTCCAAGTCGGACAAAGTGGGTGTGCTATAAGTACACCTCTGTCCAACCCTTTAGGGATTACAGACGTGATGTTATGTCATATCATGCCAAATACATTTTACTTTACTTTTACGAAACGACAGAAGTTAGCACCACGGTTCCAATTTAGCGTTTCCTATGGAAAACTGGAAAGTCACATTTCCAGGAATTAATAATTAAGACACTAGTTCTTGAATTATTTATTATTCTCTAAACATAACCAACCTAAACACATTTACTACATTAGGTACAGTTAATTGATTTCGCAACATGGAATCTAAGGCATGATGAGATTTCAGGGTGGTGACTCATACGTGTCAAGTAGCTTACTGCCGGCATTTAAAGATAAGATCGCAATGCTTACTGCGCTGATGCACGTAAATGAAATGGAGTTTGTATCAACCAAGAAAACCGTATACGTCCATCAAACTACTTAATATCAAACAAAAGACTTGTTCATCAGCTGGCGAGTGTCAAAAATGCGAGCCGCGCGCGAGTTGACACCTTCCGATTTTACCTGTTTTTTTTTGTCGTCAACTCGCTCGATCGTGAAACTCTGATGTATTTATGTACAGTCAGCTACATAAACGTCTTATTAAATGTATAATATAGGTACCCACTTTAAATGTATAAGACATTTTATACGACTTCACGTCGGGCATGCCACCGGGTGTTCTCGTCTAGCTAACGGAGAGTACTTGCATAGACACAACCTTGTAGCCAGGATAATCCATCAGCAACTTGCTCTGAAATACAGCCTTGTGGAATCTGAGGTACCGTACTACAGGTATGTGCCCGACCCAGTTCTCGAAAATGGATATATCACATTGTACTGGGATCGATCCATCATCACTGACAGGACTATTGTTGCCAATAAGCCTGATATAGTGGTGATGGATCGATCAGAGCGGCGCGCAATGATTGTTGATATAACCGTCCCGCATGACGAGAACCTCGTGAAAGCCGAGTAAGATAAACAATACAAGTATCTTGACTTGGCTCGCAAGGTTGTCGATATGTGGCATGTGGACTCAGCAATCATTGTGCCGATAGTCGTGACGGCCAATGGGTTAATAGCCAAGAGCCTCGACCAACACCTGAGGAGGCTCTCGTTGGGTAGCTGGATCAAGGGCTTGATTCAGTAAGCGGTACTTCTGGACACGGCTCGTATTGGCGTCACGGCCCGCGAGTTTGACACTCGCCAGTTGACGAATAAGTCAAACAAAATACTACTACTAAACACAAACAACTACTAGCATACTACACTCACACTACACTAGTTATTATTACTTAATATGTTTCTTTTTCTTTCTACGCCGTAAGCCGTTGGTCCCGGCTGCCATTCATTGATCTTTGACAGTCGTTACGGATTGTCAGTAACCCAAAAGTCTGATAACCAGTCTTAACAAGTTGTATCGTATTACCCAGTAACTAGGTTGTGGAGATAGGCAGTCGCTCCATGTAAAGTACTGGTATTCAGCTGTATCCGATTAAACTGGAAACCGACCCCAAGACAATTGGGAAAAGGCTCGGCAGATGATGATTTTTCTTTTTTTCTTTCTTTCTAATATAAATCTTAAAATTCACCGACCGCTGGGTCTTGAAGTATGAATTCTGCTCCAGATTTTCTTATCTATCGTAAGTGAGCACATAGAACGATTTTCAAAAATGTACCCCTAAAGGAGTAAAATAAGGAACGAAAGTTTTCATGGAAGTTCGTAATTTTTGCTTCTCAGTAATATGTTCGTGTTCGCCATTTTTCCCGCGGCGATTTTTTTCCGTACACTGGATTTTCAAAGCACTGCTTAGCGCCGACAGTTGAAAATTCAGCAATGTGTGTTTTTTTTTACGCGCTGGGATGTGCTCTCTTGGATTCTCAATGCTCGGCTTAACACCGAGAGTTGAAAATCCAGTGCGCAATAAAATCCCGCCGCCATATTTATACGTCCGTGTGAACGTGGGCTAAGCCTAAAGTAGGTATTGAGCAAAATGAGCAAAAAAAGAGGCTTTGTAACTTGCACTAAAGTAGGTATGCAAGTTACTTGTCGTGTGCCATAACAACTTTTGATTGGTGAGTACCATAATGGCATGCAAGGTACTTGCATACTTTTGTGCAAGTTACGGGCATATGTATTCTGGGCTTTAAAGTTTCACTAAACACTTACGATTGGCTCAGCCTGCACGGCATGGACCACCGGAGCAGCATGTACCACGGGGGCCGCGTGGATCACCGGGGCCGCATGGACCACTGGTGCATGTACCGCGACGGGCGCATGCGCGAAATATCCGCCATATTCCACCGGCACTGCCACCGCCACTGCTGCGCTCACGCACGCTAATACCAAAAACATCTAGAAGAAAATAGGGTAATGATTAAGGAGGCAGTTAGAATAAATCAAAGTAAATATCCGTAATGATCATATTAATTAGAATCCATTAAAACAGTTTGTAGTGAAATAAACGTATTTTCTTTCTTTCTGACAATGATCATTTTAAACTAAGTATCTTACATACAAATACATAAAATTGAAGTGTTGAACTGTCATGTGCTCAAGTAGTAATGTCAAAATAAAAGCTTTTTACTAAATGCATATGAAAGTATAAACGGTACTTTTTTTTGTCTTTCATTTTGTTTGTTCCGCGTAATCTCCAAAATCGCAGGACCGATTTTAAAGAAATTTTTTATGGGGATACTTTGAACCCTTGGGAAAGGACATAAGCTATTTTTTATCGACATACCACGCGGGCAAAGGCGCGGGTAGAAACTAGTTTAAAATTAAGTATTAGAGATAGGAAAGAAAGATAAAAAAATATTTGACCACAGTTCATGAAACACGCACGGTACACTAACATAAAAAACGTTTGTTTTCTTAAAAATCCTCAAAGAAACTAAACGTCAACTACCTAACATCTAAGTAACAAAAAAGCTAGGCTGAATATTCTATTCAGATAATCCGTTTTATAACGAGGATCATGAGTGACATGGAGGAAGTAAGGTACCTTATTTTATTCGTAGCCAAAGGCACCTTACATAGACGTCGATATAGTAAAAAGTTGCTAGATTTAAAATTGATATAATGATTTCAAAAGAGGTTTAATGCCGAGATACCAACCTGTTTGTTGCCTATGGACATGATTTATATCTTCTGGCTGTTTCCGTGTTTACTTAAGAGGAGAGATGTATTGCATCAGAAAAGCTATCATTGTGGAGAGTTTTAAATAAACTTAGCTTATAATATTTGCAGTTGCCAAATCTTGCCAAATAAGGATGATCAATTTTAATATATCAAAAATCTTACAAAGATTGCTGAAGCATTAAAAATAAAAATAATGGGGGCTTAAAACAAAATTATAAATTTTTAGAAATTAATTGACAGTTTAAGAAAAAGAAATTATCTTACGAACTAATATTGATAGAAAAACAAATTGTGGTTTAAAAAAAATCAAGCATAAAATCGTTTAAAAAATGTAACACTTCACAAAAAAATATATAAAAGTCCTTCCAAATTTGTTAAATGACGCAACTCACCAGCATATTCGTATCTGAGGTGCACAACGACACAACGCACTCCCGGCAACTTGAGTCGGCGCAGGCGCCTTATAAATATAGGACCCCACTCTATGCACCTGACTTAGATGCACCTACGGGGACACATTCATAGATACACTTGATACTATTCAATTGTTTTGACGGCTTCAACGTAAATACAATACAAATTGGTACAAATGGGTAATTAACTGATTTCTGACCACAGTTTGTGATTTTGGAAAGGATTCAAGGCAATCATTCTAAAAAGGGGTCAAATAGTAGATGTAGATATTATATATAAAAAATTTCAAATAGGTAGGAAAATGGCGCCGATTCCCTTGTTCACAAACTAAACTAAATTTAAGTTCAGTGCATCTTTCTCTTTCTATTTCATTAAGAAAAGGACAGAAGATAAATATTAGTTTAGTCCTGTCAAATTAAGATACTTCACAGACAGTTTAGACGTGATTAAAAACATGGCTACTAAAGATACGTCAATTTACGTCAGGCGCTGACTAATATGACAGGACTAAACTAATATTTATCTTCTGTCCTTTTTTTAATGAAATAGAAAAAAAAAGATGCACTGAACTTAAATTTAGTTTAGTTTGTAAACAAGGGAATCGGCGCCAATGTTTTGTTAAAATGGACTTATACTCTATCCTATAGCTTTGAGTTCTCTAGCGTTGAGCTCCTTAAGTTCTGAGTTGAGGTGCATGATTACTGACAAATGCTTGCCCTGACTGATCAGGTCCAGTCAATCTGTGTAGTTCTTTCCTCAATAGACCATTTCAGACACCAATCTCCATGGCCTACACATGTGCTGACCAATATGTCTGGACTTTAAAAGAGACTGCGACCTTTGAGTTTGTTTCAGCCTTTATTCTCAGAGTAGTCAGATAGGAAACACCGACCTCATCTATTTTTTAAAATATGATTGACGTGTCAAAGTGTTTGTTTAAACCTACTTAGAGAAATAAAATCATTTATCGTTTATTACTTATAAAATTTGCACAAAAAGAACACTGGTTTGAGCTTTCAAAAGAAAAATACGTAGAGTGACTGAATATATGGACTATGGCGATCTTCCAAAAAGCACAATTGGTAGGTAGATACAGCGTCGATGGTTTTAGTATACCTGTAGTATAAGAATGACTCACAAGCAATTGTAATAAAATTACCAAATGTTATCCTATCGAAGAATTGGAGTAACAATTCGGATAAAGCTTATTGATGTACCAATCGATCATGCATTTTCACGTGCAGAATAAACAGCGCTGCAACGAACATCTAAATTATGTTCATAAATAATACTTGAAATTCCTGAAGTAATACCTGGCATCATTTATTATCATTACTGAAACATTCCTCAAGAAACAGCAAGCCAACAATGTAGTCAATAGCTTCTTTTAGCCAGTCCTTGCATTACATTGGTTCAAAATAACATTTAGCAAATTAGGCCGTAAATTTGCAGTTTTTTAACGTCAAAATTAGACATCAACATTGACGCGCAAATTGTAAGTATGAATTCAGCACATTATTCTAGCGCAGAAATTTTTAGTCGATTATAAAAAAAAAAAAACAGCTGTTTCATTGAAACGTACAGACGCCAGCACATCAAGCTACTACAATCTGTCAAATTTCTGTAATAGATTTTCAACTTTATCACTAAAGCATTAAGGTTCAAGGTTCATTGGGAAAATTTGACAGTTTCGGGTAGCTTGACCTGCTGGCGTCTGTACCTACGCAGTCAAAATGTATGGAACAGCAATTTTTAGAATCTGCCCATCTTCGAACAACAGTTACCCATTTAAGGTTAGTAGACAGACTAGCTAAGATGGGATAGCAAATGTCGAATAAGTACCACACCAAAGCCTGTGAATCTCACCAACAATCATCATCATTTGCTTAGCCTTTTCTCAACTATGTTGGGGTCGGTTTCCAGTCTAACCGGATGCAGCAGAATACCAGAATCAGACGTTTAATGTCCTGATTATATTTTCCTATAATCAACTTAAAGCTGTTCCGTTTTCTGATTTCGATACGGAATACTAAAACTATTACCTACATAGAAAAATGTTGATATCACACATACAGAGGTATGGAGGATATTGCAGAATGCCGTCCAGCATTTGTTCTACATCTTGACCGATATATAACTGTCATTGCTTAGTGTAAATTTCATTACGAAACAGATATAGTCCCACGCCAGTTGCACTGATTTTATATACTTTAAAGGTTTAGAAAGTGTATTTCAGCTAATTGCTACACATTAGGCCTTATGTAATGTACCTATAGCAGCTATAGTCGTGTGTGAACCGACTGACATATTTAAGCCTTTAGTTACTGATAACGATACCTAGAGTAATTATCGATTTGTAAATTGGCCAGCCCACCTAGATTTTGAAACTCCTTATCTATGGGGACCCAGATTTTAAAATGGTATCAATATGTAGATAGGCAAGTACCTACAGTAAGTACTTAGGTATGATGGTGTTGCGAGCGGCGGCGTGTCTGGCAAGATCTTATAGCAGACTAGCTTCCGCCCGCGGCTGCGCACGCGTCGATAAAAAGTAGCATTTGTCCTTCTCCGAGATTCAAATTATCCCCATGCAAAATTTTATCAAAATCGGTCAAGCCGTTTTGGAGATTAGCCGGAAAAAAACAGACAGAGAGACACAAATTTTAAAAAATTGTTTTTTTTTTGTTGTAAGTTCCGTATATACTTTCACATGCACTTATTAAAAAGCTGTTATTTTGACATTACAAACAGATATTTCAATTTTATTTATTAGGAATTATTTTATTATTTCGAAGATTTAAGTTTTAACATGTAGTGATCTGAATGCTAAGATACTATTATTTACCAACGAGTTTAAGAGGATTTTGTTCAGTATTAATAATATAAACAAACGTTTCGTATTCCAACGAAGCTATACAAAAAGCTGTATTGAAGACATCATAAGACATATGTGACATAATACGAGTAGATTCACTATTCAGGACTTGGCTATTTATTACTAACTACATCGCTTCTAAGTTGACGAGAACTTAGGGTGTTTAAAATGCCACTTTTAGTTAATGCCGATTAAAAACCGTATAAGCAGGTTTTGGCAAAAGTCAGAAACCAAGGACAGATAGAGTAAGGTTATGACAGAGTGGCATCCAAGAACTGGTAGACATGATGTCGGTCGTCCGGCGGCGAGATGGGTGGACGACAATGTCGCCAAAACCTGGATGCGGCTGGTACAGGATTGGCACAAGAAAAGAGAGTCCTATGCCCAGCAGTGGGTAAACTCGGGCTGTGGATGATGATGGATGATGGGTCAACATACATAATCAGCCTATAATGATTATATAAAAATTCCCACTGCTGGGACACAGGCCTCCTCTCTGTGAGAGGGAGTGGGCCATAATCCAACACGCGGGCCCATTGCGGCTTGGTAAATGTCACATGTCTTCGAATTTTTGGTTCTAGGACATGCCGGTTTCCTCACGATGTTTTCCTTCACCGTTTTGAGAGCAGTGGTGATGAAATAATTTACACAGAGTAAAGCGCCTGTCTGGGTTCGAACCTACGACCTACAACTCGTAAGTCGCGGCCGCTACCACTGCGCCACCACTGCTCCTACTGGGTCTAAGTGCCTGTAATTGGTTTAATTGAAATAAATACTTTGAGTTTGAGTTTGAGTTTGAGTTCTACTGGGTCAACATACTACACAAAAACATTTTGAAAACTCGCTAATATAAAGTCTTAAAAAAAACTGTATTTTAACAAATAGCATGGACATATGGCAGCTTGTCGCAGCTTATGAAAAGATTTTACTATAAATCTAAGATCTTACTTAGGCAACAAACATTAAAACCATTAATATTCTTGGACACCAACACCGGTCACACTATTTTCGGAAATTCTACCGTCTGTTACAAAAGCAGCATCTTAGCACTCACGGCCGGAGCTGCGCTGTCTAGGACCACTTCTTATGCAAAGTGTATCTTTGTCCGTACTAACTCTGTTTTACGTCATTTCTGTTCTGCATAGAATTTCTTAAAAGGAAGCTGTCTGTCACATTCCTCGCGAACATTAAAATTCTTAACAAACGGTATTTTAGCGGCGGATGCTGACAACAGAATACGTTCCCTAGTTCTATTTGAAAAAAGGGTTTATTTATTTAGTTAGCAAACGGAAATTGATCTTTTGCAAGTAAAACTGCGTGTGAATTAAATTATCTGGATCTACGAACATATTTTATTAACATCACCTAGTTTATTTTTTATGTTCACTATTAATAAAAAAAAAGTGGCTCGTGGCTAAATATTAACAGCCACATCGGTCGATAGAAGGAAGGAAGTCGACCCCAACATAGTTGGTAAAAGGCTAGGCAGATGATGACATGGCTCGATAGAAGGTCCATTACATATCGAAGCCCCTCCGTGCCTCGGAAAGCACGTTAGCCTGGCAGCCATCTTGATGTTCCTGTCGAATGTGTGAATTAGTCCTAAACACGTTAATATGACTACAGAAATCTATGCCGAAGTATTAAAGCAAATACTATAGAAAATGAGACCTATATTCCTAAATAGAATTAAAGTAATAAAACATACTATTCCGGCATAGTATTTCATGTTGAAATTCGCTCTAGATTGCGGCTAGGTACTCACTCGAGATGCGTGGCCGTGTAGCAAGTTAAATTTGTGGCTGCGCCGGCGCATTAAGCCTGTCACACACGGCAGCTATAATGTATATTACATCCCAGGATGTGCATTACTATATTTTAACCTAAAAGTATCTCACACGCAGCAGCGCGGATACCTATGCGCAGCAGGTAATTTAATGTAGGATTATCTTTCCTGCCTTTGACTGCACTGCTATAACGTGTAGAATAGAATGTACACATTGTAGATAATATTTAAACTGTATATCATTGAAGTAAATACTGTTAAACTTGATATCAGTGATTTCGGATGTACCGATATACGTTATCGTTGACATGTGTTGGCTCCTGCAGGGTTTATGGCAAGATGTTTTTTTTTTTTTGTAGTCCTGTTCTGTTTCACTGATGGGCAAAGGCCTCCCGCAAATCCTTCCAGGAACTCTTTTCCCTCGCCACCTCGGACCAGCGCTCGCGGTCCGAGGTGGCGCGTCCCTCGCAGATGACCTCGCAGCTATGCGTCCAGGTCATCTCACCATCTCTTTCTGGGTCGGCCTTAGCGACGCCGTCCATCTTCAGGCACCCATTGTGTGGAGACTTTTACCCAGCAATACAATATAATACATTTTTTGCATAATAACTACCGTGTGTGGCGGCCTTTAGACAGATGTGGGGGATTCGGATTTAACGGCTAATTGCCTGCTTACACGCTAAGTGTCTAATACCTTTTTGAGAGTAAACCGACAAAAGTAGAATGGTTAAGTCTTTAAGCACTGACGATGAGGTCGGGAGTTTAGTTCCTATTAAAATTCCTTTGGTGGTTAATCGTCTTCTAGCAGCAATGAAAGAAAATCAGGAGAAATGCCATTGTATATAATGCCACTCATGCCGTATACGTATTCTGTAAAAATCTCACCGTGAAAACTTAGCAATGAAGTGAGCATTCCACAGTGAAACTAAGACGAAGTGAGCTATAATTCCACCTGATGCTAGCAGGTCTTTTCTGTAAACATTTCACAGTGAAACTAAGATGAAGTGAGCTATAATTCCACCTCATGCTAGCAGGTCTTTTCTGTAAACATTTCACAGTGAAACTAAGATGAAGTGAGCTATAATTCCACCTGATGCTAGCCGGTCTTTTCTGTAAACATTTCACAGTGAAACTAAGATGAAGTGAGCTATAATTCCACCTGATGCTAGCCGGTCTTTTCTGTAAACATTTCACAGTGAAACTAAGATGAAGTGAGCTATAATTCCACCTGATGCTCGGGATTGACACTATTGACAGCTCATTTCATGCTCACTTCAACTAAATTCTCACGGTGCGACTTTTACAGAATAGATCAGTGGATCTATGCTGTAAAAGTCGCACCGTGAGAATTTAAGCGCAGTGGCTCTTGCTTATACAATTAAGTCATGTGTATAAAGATAAGTAGATAGTAAATAAATGTATTTTCTTTGTTTTCTTTTTCTTTCTTTCTAAGTTCAGTGATGGTTGTACTTAACATATAAAACAGTAACTCACTTCAAATTATTGCAAAAGTGGGCATAATCGGCAAAGGCAACATGGTTTTAATGCCGTCCTCAAAATTACCATCGGTTTCATAATCGTTTACTTCCCCAACATCGATATTCTGCTCAATCGATTCAGAATCGAATAGTTAGTTGTGCATTCCTGTAAACTAGAACATAGTACAAAGCAATAGGTATCGTTTGTTTGTATGAAATTATGAACCCTTTCTATTATTATACAATAACAATCGAAGCTCAGTTACCTAATGTTTCTAAGAAATAATATCAAGTTATGTCATACACTTATTTTGTACTTAAGTGCACCACTATCAAGCCGGTACTTACCTAACTTAATACTGATACTTGGAATGTGATGAAATGATTCTTCAAGTACTCCTCGGTGCTCTACAAGTTTTTTCACTGAACTGAAGTGGCAGTGGGCTGGCCGGGTTTGCCGAAGGACCGATGGCCAGTGGAGCAGACGACTCCTAGAGTGGAGACCGCGTATCGGCAAGCGTACTGTGGGACCACCAGCTAGATAGATCGATGACCTTAAGAAGGTGGCTGGGACAGACTGGATGCAGAAGGCGGAGGACAGGGTGTTGTAGCGCTGCTGCAAATTAGGCTGAGAATCAGCACTTTTCGAACGTCAAATGGAGAAGCCTATGTCCAGCAGTGGACTACGATAGGCTGAGTTGAAAGTCACTGAACTTAATTGTTAAGCAAATGGACTACTTACCAACTCACAACTGTCATTCTTCGACAGTTCTATGGAATGACTATAACACGGCAAATAGACGTAGGTTGTCAATTTGTTTAACAATGATTTTCACTGACTATATCTGGTTGTACTTATTCTTAAATTAACATTTTGTTAAATAATTGTGTACATAAGCGGAGGTACTGTTGATATTCTCCCAAAGTCTGTTGAAAAATATTACTATCCCTAACATAAACATAATCAGCCTATAATGTCCCCACTGCTGGGACACAGGCCTCCTGTCAGTGAGAGGGCTGTAATCCACCACGCAGGCCCAGTGCAGATTGGCAGATGTCACTTGTCTTCGAATTTTTGGTTCTAGGAAATGTTTGAGAAAAATAATTATCTTCATTTCTTTTCGTGAATTTTTCCCATATTTTAATAGATAAGCTGCTATTCGGGGCGGAGACAAATCTAACAAATCAAAGATCATAAAAATCGGTCCAGGTGTTCTAGAGTTATAAATGATGTAACTAACCCGACTTTGTATTATTTATACATATAGATTTAATAAACAGCAGGATAATTATACATTAAACATTGGTATTTAGGTAAGGTATTACTGCTAATGTATAGATACACAAGTTATAGGTGTGCATAACATTCAAAGAGAAAAAAAAACATTGGACAGAAGCTCCTTATAAACTACAAGTAAAATTTTAACAAAAAAAAAAACCTTAACTTCGATAAAAGAAAATAAAACACATATTAGTCAAGGGCATGAGACATGTCATGAGGCAATCAGAGTAAGAAAATTAAAAGTTAACACATAATACTAATATATAAATAAAATAAGTTAATTTATGTTGAAGTACAACATAAATTAAGTGACTAAATGGCTTATATATATAGTTGTCATTCATAAAGTAAATGACAGGTTGATAACAGCTTAAAAGTAATTAAGCTTAAACACGACACTTTTCTGAAATAGCGGACAAACCGGTAACAGCACAGGAGTAAATATTATCACCTGAGACCGTAATATTGCACTCACATACTTGTACATAGAAAATTGAAAGATTGCAATAGTAAATAACTAGTGCAAGCCTTTCCCATATGAAGCAATGGTATTGGACACATTTATTTAGCAAAGTCAATTTAATGGTCTGCTGACTGCAATCTTGTCTGCTAGTATCAGTAGGTGTGATCTTGTGGGAAGATACAGCTTGAAGAGAAGCTTTTGTGGGTTGTGGAATTTGTAAACTGTAGGTTTAAGCCTTTGTAGGTATCTAACTAATATGTACATTACGTAGGTCTTTTTTTTTCTGGTGGGAAATCATCAAATGACCCCTCCCGCTCTGGGTGGAGCGGAAGGGAGTGTCAGACTCTTACTGACTAAAACCCACCCATGTTCCTTCCTTTGCCCTTTATGTTTCGGAGTAGCGGTAACCCTTTCGGACAATCCCGCTGACCCGGCAGGCTTCGGCCCTAAGGGGCCCCTCAAATTATGCTGACGTAGGTCTTACAGTAAGAAAATGTAGTGACAAAAATTGAAAAGTGTATGCTTAGATTTTTTTGTCATGTTGAGAGGCTGAATGAAAAGTGACTAACAAAATGTATTTAATTTATAAGGCAGATGTGAGTTGTGAGAATGTGATGTCCTTTAGAAAGATCAAGGGGGCAATTCTCGTAATATTAAGAACGTTCGAAGTCTGATCTCAATCTGCCACAAATACCTCTAATTTCCCTACATTTTTGAAAAGTTTTTGAGATTTGTTTGTTGCTAAGACGAGACTATGACTAGATTTTGAATGTTTTATATTACAAGAATTGGCCGTCAGGTATGTAGTACACGAGACCGGCGTGCATGTATGACCAGTGCAGTATGAACGTAAACGATGCAAAAGGATTATGTAAGGATCGGAGCAGGTGGCGTTCTGTACTTTCTGCCTACCCCTATTAGAGGAGGGCGTGAGTTTATGTATGTATGCATGTAGGTATATTCACTCTCATTAGATATTTATTTTCAAATAAGATAAGTCTTAATTAAACACCAGCATGGCCGTTCAACGTTGCAATGCTGCCAGCCTTTTGGACACTTTTCCTCTTGACAGCGATGCGGACGAATTTATGACGACCTATGATTCGCTTTATCGTCCTTATTATTATTTTTATTCACTGGTTTATATTACAATTGGTAATTAATTAATAAAGAATTTTGTCCGTGTGGAAATCTTCATGGACGATCCTATGCCCCGGAGCAGGAGGAGGTATCTGTCAGTTCTAGAAGAGAAAGAGTAATAAGAGTTCTACACGTTGTTAATTCAACTACTAACCTCGGCCGGGGTGTAGAATAAGCTACTTTGTTTAGCCGCGTGACGACTCCCGGCCACCGTAGTCGCGGGCCTGCGGGCGGGGAGCAATGGGTAGCTCACCGCCCGATCAGGACCAGGCCCGTGCCGGACGGCGCGTAAGTGCGCCTCAAAGAGTTGTCAGCATAATCTGAGGGGCCCCTTAGGGCCGAATCCTGCCGGGTCAGCGGGATTATCCGAAAGGGTTACCGTTACCCCGGAACATAAAGGGCAAAGGAAGGAACATGGGTGGGTTTTAGTCAGTAAGAGTCTGACACTCCCTTCCGCTCCACCCAGAGCGGGAGGGGTCATTTGATGATTTCCCATCCGGAAAAAAAAAAGCTACTTTGTTTATGTTAACATAAAGTCAACTATTACACTGTTGAGATAAATAATAATGACACAACATTGTCCGTTACAAAAAGTGGCAAATACAAATTGTATTTGCCACATTACCAGCCAATTGTATTCGCCATTGTAATGCCTTTCAATTTGACAGGAACAACATTAATGGCGTTGATAACGTTGTTTGAGCAGACGAATTTTTCAAACATAATGTGAAACAATGGAATAGCAATTTCTTTCAATTTTTATCGGATTGTGAGTTACGCAATAATTGTGGTGGTTAATAAAATATTAAGCATATTTTAAGTTGATGATTAAACTCAATTATTAGCTTGCTTTCAGAGGGGAACACGTTTAGATACACAGATTTATAAACTAAAGGGAGATATGGTGTGGCTGCCCAACTATTCGAGTCCGGCTGTCGCCTTCAACTACATATGCACTACAATACGAACACGCGCTCACTCACACTATAACAGTCACCACACTCAACGCGAGCCAATCGCGTAACGCAGATCTCAACGTTGAGACACACAACTACATTGACAATTCTTATTGACAAATCAACGACGCCCGCGTTTGTTTCTGTTTTGTGCATACAATGTTCGCACGCGCCACGCCCCCTTGGCATATCTCCCTTTAGTTTATAAACATGTGTTTAGATACCATGTTATAAAAATATTTGCACTTTTGCAGACACAAAAGCCAGCACATCAAGCTACCCGAAACTGTCAAATTTTCCCAATCAACCTTGAACCTTAATGCTTTAGCGATAAAGTTGTAAATCTATTAAAGAAATTTGACAGATTGTAGTAGCTTGTGTGCTAGCCTCTGTACTCCACACAGCTCTTTAGCAACGTAGGTAATTTCGCAATAAAGTCATACCAAATATCGAACAAAAAATTATTATCATTCTGGAATGATAATAATTTTGTGGAGGAGGAATGTTATATTTATCTAAACACCTCTTGTAAAACCGAAATAACAACCTAAAGAAAATCTTGACAACTATTTTCCAATGATTGATTTAGGTAAACTAGTTTTTATAGGACATGTTTTCTATAGCAGTATTAGAAGAAGTATGTAAGGATCGCAGCGGTAGTGTTCTGTAGTCTCTGCTTACCCCCATGGTCTGAAGACGGAGTTTATGTATGTGTATGTGTAGAAGCTGTAATTATATCATTTGCGATAAATATTGTGGTAATTAGTTTTATGTAAGCTTGTGTTAATTTTAAAGTCTTAGTCTTAGATGAAAATGGCTTAATGAAAGCAGGATGTGTGTAAGCAACACTTAGCTGGGTATCATAAATATTTTAGAAAAGTAGCCGAGGCATAGACTGAATCTTTATAAAGCCTTTTACCGATGTACGTCTTCATAACGACAAAAAAAAAAACCCAGTATAAAAACCCAGGAAGAGGCAAAAAAAGTTTTAAAAAAGCAGTAAAATGGAACATAAAGTTTTCTTTTTCTTTATGTGGAAGATCTGAAAATATTTTTGACGTGACAACGTCTAATAAATCGATGAACGCCGGCTGCATGCACGAAAAAGGTTAACTCATTGTCCCGTTACGCTCATTGTCCCGTTACGCTTAATGTCGCGTTACGCTCATTGTCCCGTTACGCTCATTGTGCGCTTGCGCCGCATCTATCTCTCTTCTCTCTCTTTTGTTATGACATTGTTACGTTAAACTATCGTCCGTAAACCAACTTTACAGACTACCAATTTTTTTCTAAGATAAGTTTTTAGATTTTTAACCCTTTTTGTTTAATCGATGACTACTTAACCCCTTTTTTGTCAGAATACCGAAACATTCAACTCACTAATGATACAACTGACAATATCTGTTATCAAAACAATGTTTAACATAATGGAGCGCCTACAATGTGGGTCTGACGTCAGTGTCGAAGGAAATTAGGACGTTTCGCCCTGGCAGGCTGAAATACGAGCCAATCTGAATTAAGCGCAGCTGAATTATGCACGATTCAATATGAAACAACTTTATCACTACCAGTGAATGGACGTACATTCTGACAGATATAAACTAGATTGCTGTAACGTTTATTATTGTTGGATCAATTAGCATGTTTGTAGCGAACTAATTTACTAAGAAGATGAACAGTGTTCGACCTTAATTTAAGCTACTACATCAAAGTTAGAAACAATAATTGAAACTAAATTCAATTCTGGATGAGGCTGGCACAGGAGTATGGGGATTGGTACAAGAAACGAGGGGCGGGGGAGGGAAAAGTCGGGCTATGCATATTGATGATGACAAAGTTCAATTTTGAACGCATTCAAGGATGAATGCCTAACTACAATAGGCTGCTATTGACCCGACCAACTGATTTTCTTAAACATCAATAATTTACGAACAAGATCACAAATGACGTGTTTTCTCGTTGAGATACAGAAAACATGATGATCTCAAACTTTAATGTATGTACTGGCCTATTATCCCTACCGACGCGACGCGACTCCGGTCGAACAATTTCCAAGAAATTTTCAAAGAAATTGTTCCACCAGAATCACGTCGCGCCTGTCTGCTAACTTACTGTTGCCAGCTACAGAAAAAGAAAATAGAGCTAAACATTAATATCATCTTCCTTTCCATATTATTCCAATCTAAATAGTCGGCCAAATAACTAATGAAATTAAAATATCTACAAAATTTTTGAGTTTGATTATTTTGTCATACTATTACATAAATTATGGCAAGCATAAAATATATATACAGTAGTCTAGAAGCAATCAAACAGCACGCTAGTCGCCGGTGGCTAAATATCAAGATATATCCTGTAATACAACTGGTAAACTCGTTACGCATCCTGATTCATATAATGTGTACCATGCAAAACACGTGAAAGAAGTTAGACTTCGAACAGAGTTTAAAAATAAGTACAGACGCCAGCACATCAAGCTACCCGAAACTGTTAAATTTTCCCAATGAACCTTGAACCTTAATGATTTACTGATAAAGTTGAAAATCTATTAAAGAAATTTGACAGACTGTAGTAGCTTGATGTGCACATAAAAAATTGAACCGAAATTAACGCCATACTGAAAGAATTGGATAAGTATTTTCCAAAAACAATTATTTATTCCAAATTGTGGTACGTCAATTTATCTTAAGGTTCTGAATAAGTAGGTAAGGGGCTGAAATTGGAAATAATAACTATTCTTTATATAGTCTTTAGTTGGGCTTAAAATGCTCGAGTTCTAACCCCGTAGTTCAGTGCAGCACTAAGAAATTAATTACTCAAAATCAAGTCATTTATTTTAAAACTAGGTTGAGAATCGGAACTTTTTGAACGTCAACATGCGTAAGACAGTCCCCCAAAACGCCCGCCCTTCACCACTTCCTACTGCTTTAGCTGGGATGAAGAAGTGGCGCAATAAACTCCCCAGCAGCAAAGTGGTTTGTGTGTTAATTGTTAAGGTCAAACATAAAAGACTGTTAAAGAAGGCATCTTGACTATCCTTGTCTGTTTGCTAGTTAGTTAGTAAGAAGGCAAGAAATATTCTGGACCTTCTAACCTAGTATTTTACCATGCACAGATCAGTATGCCAGGCTTGTGTACAGCAAGCAATTTAGAAACCCCAGATACACATGTGGAGTGTATGAACTGCTTATCAACATGCATTGCAACCTGGCGACTGACGGAAATAGGTGACTATATAGTACCCACTCGTATGTGGTGGAATGGCTTCTTGTCACCAATTATGCAAAAAGCCTGACAAGCTGAGTGCAAGTAAGTGATACACATGAGTTTAGATGTGATTGAGACATTATTACGTCACTGAAACTGCTAGACCAGTCTGGGCTGGGCGATATCGTAGGCGAGATAAAAAAGCGCCTAGAGTTTCAATTTCAAAAATCTTGCTTACACCTAAACATGCTTTTTCAAATGCTACGGCTACATTGTCGCGATAAAGCTAACTACTATTGTTCAGTAGCAGCGTTTACACAATTAAACACGAAATATAATTCATACTCAAGTATGTATTTAGGCAGAGCAACTTCCTTATCATCATTTTACAATATCATCCGATAGACCAGATTTGCCTCCCTTTTTTTGCACTTTCCCGCCATATTCAAATCAACTGTCAGTGCATTACTTAATATGTTAAGAATACTAAATTATTGTTATAAAATCAAATAAATGACTTATTATGGGAAAATAAATACAAAGAATATTATTTAGATATTATTGAGAAGATTTGAAAGTAATTTAGGAATAATTAAGCAACTACTACGTCATAACAGTCGAGTATCTATTTGGTACTTGTTAACACTACACTTCGCGCGCTCTCTCTCGCACACCGCTCGACGTATCGTACTACAAGGCAAAAAATGCCGTATAAAACACGTTAGTTGTATGAACATAAAATAAAGTTAAAAATTAAAGGGGAAAGGGAGAGAAAAAATAAAAGTCTCCTTTTTAACTTTATTTTATTTTTATTTGTAGTTATAGCGACAATAGAAATACACACTCTGTATAAATAACTGTCTACCTATTACGGTTCATGAGATACAGCCCACTGCCAAACAGACGGACGGACAGCGGAGACTTAATAGAGTCCCGTTGGCACCCTTTCGGTACGAAACCCTAAAAACGGACTTTTCATAACTCAAAACACACTTGGCATACGAGTCAACAACGACTACAAGTAAAGTTACCTTATGATTTCCCACATAAAAATTGATGCACAAGCTAGCGCATTGCCATAAGTTTTCATTCAATAAACAAATTGGTTATTATAGACATTCTTGCTACCAAAAAAGCGTGTGTTCCAGAGATACTTCACCTGTTCGTTTACAATGGACGCGAAATTTTTACAATAGCCGATTGATCCCCACGATTCTCGATTGTATCGTTAGATGTTGTGAAACGACGTACGAGGGTACCTACATACTTGTATATATTAGAAGGTACTATGTTTGTGTGTGTATAGGTTTAGGTCTGATTACATAGTGGCTGATCAAAGATACGTGGTGTATGGTAAATCTCAGGAATTAATTTCATGTGTCGCAACTTTTACTTGAAAATGTGGAATCATGTGCTGAATTCATGGTTACCGTTTGCGTGTCGACGTCCCTGCCATCCTGCCGATCGATTCTGCAAAAATCTCGCCGTGAAAAGTTAATTGAAGTGAGCTTAGAGTGAGCTGTCAATAGTGTCAATCCCTATGTATTAGTCGGAATGACAGCTCACTCCACGCTCACTTCACCTAAGTTTTGACGGTGAGATGGTTACAGAATCGCACTGCTGTAGATAAGTCCAGCGAGATAATTGCGTATGGCCCGGGCTCCACCAAAGCGAAGATCGAAATCTTATTGATTGTTTCTAACACATCTCCTCTCCTCTCCTCTCCTCTCGTCCCCGCTTTGGTGTAGTCCGAGCATATCACACTTACAAATGCAATTCCTTTCATTTTGACAAGTCGACACCATTCATTGCGTTATTTATGAACAGACATTTTTTTCAAAAATATGAAGCGATGGACTAGGAGTTTTTTTTTTAAGTTTCCTCACGACTTTTTCTTTCGCCGATGTCAGTGATGTCCAAGACGGACTTATCAAATAGAGCTCATAGTGCCATCAAAACTGAGAACACCATGACGATGCGAAGATGACACATGTGTGATTCATATTTATGACGTGGTACCATTGTTTTCATATAGGAAATGTTTTTTTAAAAAGAAAATGTTTATGAAACCAACCAGGTACTAATCAAGTAGGTAGCTGATTACTTGGCAGGGTGCCATACTACAATCCGGTAGTTGACTTTCACATCGTTTGCGAGATGGCAAACAAATGGATCATAGTTTTTTATGCCCACCCACCCTATACAGCGATGTCTGTTATTTAACGGACAATGATTACTTCCCTACGTCATCATTATCCGTTAAATCCGGTTAATAAATTACACGAGACAAGATAATTTTGATGGCTATGAAAGAAGTAAACATTGAGATGACGACTGATCTAGTTAAATTATATGGAAGAAAAACACGTACTGCGCTGAGTCCAAATAGATTAGGATGAGGACACGGGGCTGACGACAAGACTTTACGAGTCAATAAATGTTTTGCTTGTATCAATTTTGCTCATGGCATCTAGTAACTCATTAACTCAAGTCAAGCAATTGACGAAAGAAAATGAAAACTGTCGATTGACTATAGGTACTTTTTAATTTGCTAGCAACCATTATTATTATGCTTGAAGCAAGAATTAGTTCGTTTACGGCATCGGGGATCGAACTCACGACCTCTTACTCGCCAGTCGACGCGTAGCCGTTGAGCTATTGATCTCAAACATTACAAAGATTTATTGTTAGGAGCCGACGTCTAGTACTAGTACGCTAACCGTATTAATTAGGACGGTAAATAAATTCAGTGCTAATGACTTGAGCTTGGTAAACTTTGACGTATAATTAGAATATGGATAAAGTATAATAATAGACCTCTCTCACCGAGATGAGGCCTGTGTCCCAGCAGTGGGTACACTATGGGCTGATTATGCGGCTATAATAATAGATACATTTTTGCTTTACTTTATCGTCATGGGCACTGGCCAATCACCCGCTTCTTCAGCATTTTTTTTTTGAGAAATTGTCGGGGTTCCTCAAGTAAATGCTGATGAAGCTGCTGCGCCTTTTGAATTTCATTTCATGAAGGAATATGGAATTGACTGGCAATGTGCAGTTACCCATGTTTAATGAGGAATCAACTCAACTTATCGCAGCCAATGCTGGAACTTTCCTCAGTTCCGGGTTCTCCTGCACCTTTAGCACTGCAAAATCTTGATAGTCAGATCATCAGTCTCCTGCCCTTATCCCAATTTATTTGGAGTCGGCGCAACATGTCTTTTTCTTCCTTACTTCAGTACATACTATTAGTCGTCATCTCAATCTTGATTGTCAGATCTCGTTCCTTTTTTAAAAGGGCTCTGTATTCCACCATTGCATATTTTATTATTTAAAAAAGTATCCGTGGAGTTTCTTGCCCCTTCTTCTCTATGGGTACCTAATACGCTTTGGAATGGGCAATTAACTTCCTCTGTCTGAATGACGAACCCACCATTCAAAATATTTGACCATTCAAAAGTGCCTATAATTGGTTTATTTGAAATAAATGCTTTGAGGTTGAGTTTGAGGCCTCCTTAACTAATTGCACGTCACTGCGCTCAATGTCAGGTCGCGCCTGTAATTTGATGTCTTGATTTCAATTACAGCGATTTACAGTGCTTTCCTCTAGCCAATTTGTTGGTTAATATTTTCCCATTACATTTAGGTAAAACTGCAGTATATTTGAGAACAAAAATAGCCCTAGTATATAAACCGGGAGACGTCAGACTGAGATCAAAGATAGCGTTGTGTGAGTTGGACATTGACCGACTTTGATAGAGCTGACCTACATCAGGTTTACAACAAAAATTCATATTTTCCACGTGAATGTTGGTCTGGTTCTCTGTTACGGAAATATGCATTATTATAATATTATGGTAAAGTAAATAATTTTCAGTGCGTGCTGCGTGCACGTACTGGGAAACTGGAGAAAATGAGGTTACATTTATGCAGAGATCGCACATATATTTTCTGTGAAAATTAATAAATACTCTCTCCATCTTTAATCATAGTTTATTCAAGACAAAAAATAAAAGTTCGTTACAGTCAGCTGTGAGTTAAACTGTCCTTAATTATTATTGTTCTTGGATATTATTTTTCAGTGGCCTTGACAGGGCTAAAACAGACCACATTATTGGTAAAGTGTATGTACAATGTATCTAGCCGTAGTTTTCTATACATATATAGGGTACATAAACGTCTAGAAATTAAAGATCAAGTGTAATAAATCATTACGTGTAATGAGATCAGTAAACAAATTATTATCATAATGCTATACAGTATTTAGACAACGAATTGATTTGCGATGTAAATATTTTATAGTTTATAACGGAAGCGTTACATTATACAGCTGTTCTGAACAAAACGAGTGCTGTACAGATGATGAATACTGAAAATAGACATTCAACATCATTTTACATCTGAAACATAAAATCAGTGGGTACTTGTGCTAATGACTCGTCTTCAGATCGCTCGCGCACTGTCGTAAAACAATCTGATATTCGCGTACCTATTATTCAAACATCCTGTTATAATTTATGTAGTGCAGCGGCGCATGAAACGCCTCAATATACCTAATTCTCACAATTTGGAGCACCGCGGCCCGGTGCGCGCCCGCGCCGCCCATCGTTATGACTCAAAGTGCGTTATTTATTTATTTTTATCAACAACCTGATCTTCCGCGCGTCTCACCTTAGTATCAATATAGACAGCGGTTTGAAGACACGACCACTTTACCACGATTGACAACCCGGTCAATGCGGTTATCGTCTCGCGCTCTCTCGTACCACATGGATTGCGGTTGCTACGACAAGGATTCGGGGGAAGTGGAGTGCTACCTCGAAATACGTAAATACATTTTCACTAAACGCTATCAACGGTGATTTATAGCTTTCTTATTGTTGTGGAACATCGCATTGTAATTGATATTTTTAGTTGGAATCAGTGTAGTTTTTGGGTCGTGTAAACAGCTGGACTCTTCTGACAGTAAGTTAGTCCGTATGTCAGCGCAGTCCGCGATTGTTAGTCGAGTAAAACGCTGTTAATGCGAATTTATTGCTCCTCCCTCCGATATTACAATAACATAATAATACAGTAGGGTTCAGCAGGTTCTCAAAATGCGCACGGAGCTAAGAACGATAAGCACTAGGCGTGACAACGTGCCCAGTCGTGAGTAAACACTGAACTTAGTGCGCTTGCGGTGTCCACAAATGAAATAAGCTCTAATTTTGAACATTTGAATATTTTAGATTGCGATACGGGTACTTCTTGCGCTATCACGATACAAATGCGTAAGTACCTTGACGTAAGAGTGAAGCTTGCAAGGAGGCTTGACAAATAATTCGCGCTTTCGTCACACATATTAACCAATTGTTCAGTTTTGCGAGATTATTGTCTTTTTTTTAAATGCGTGTGGATTTGTGATAATGAAGTTACGTGATATCGATCGTAATAATGGAATATAGTGTTATAGGTATTGGTGGTTTTGATTATTTTTTTATTAATTGAGAAAACGTTTTGTGTGTGACAGCGAATCCGGACTCGGTGGGATGCATAGAGCGGTTTGCAACGCTCCTATCGTTCCTGCTTGTGATCATCACCTTCCCGTTTTCACTTTTTGAATGTTTCAAGGTAAATAAATAACACTATTAAATAAATAACAATATACCCCTACTTTTGATGCATAGTGTCGATCATCGCCTACGGTGTTAATCGGTTCAAATCCATGAATCTAAATTAATGTGAAGAACTTTTTTCGGGATTATTTACGTGAGAATAATTAATTACTCTTCGCTGCTAAACCGTTTACAGCTAAATGTGCTGATTCATTAAGCATTTACTTTTTGGAATTTTATTTTCTAAAATATTTAAGTGGATTCTCATGTAAGTTTCAAATTATGAAATGAAATTGAAAAAATGAAGCAGCTGTTTTCCACTTTTGTCAGCCTATCTCAAAATCAACAAAGATTGGTCTACTTGATACAAGCTAATTTCTTCTCTCAAACTGTAAAAAAGCAAATCCTTTATATCTATTTTCCTTTTAAAAACTGCTTGAATCTCATTTCCAGGTGGTCCAAGAGTTTGAACGAGCCGTCATATTCCGGCTTGGTCGGGTAAGAAAAGGAGGTGCAAGGGGGCCCGGCCTATTCTTCGTGCTTCCTTGCATCGACACTTATAGGAAAGTGGACTTGCGAACTGTCTCCTTCGACGTGCCTCCGCAAGAAGTAAGTGTACCTACTTACCTTATTTAGAAGCTTTATATTTAGTGTACGCTTTTACAGTAAGTACCTACCTATAGTGAGAAGGTTTGGCTAGGAATCATCGGTATCAGAACTTAACGTTTCATAAGAGACGAGACCGCGTATCTCTGGTCAGTTTCTCTCTGTGGTCAGTTTACTTAATTAGCCAGTTTCGTTGATTAGTCAGTTTCGCTAATTGGTCAGTTTTGCGGATTAGTCAATTCGACAGTTTCCAGTGTTTACCAGTTTCGTTAAAAAAACTTAACTTCTAACATCACATAACTGAAATCTGAATCTAAGTACACATTTGATAAACCGTTTATGGAGACATGTGTTATGTTACGTAATACATAATCAAATTAGCAGACTGTACTGTGACTGACGAATGATGAGATGTCCCAACTTAGACCTTGCGTTTAATGGTCGTAGCCTCATAGCGTCCGCGTATCACATGACAGTTTATTCAATTCACCAGTTTCGTTGATTGGTCAGTTTCTTATTTGCAATTTTTTTATATTCAAACTGACGAATCAAGGAAAATAGCGAACACTGGTAACTGACAAGTTGACGCAACTGTCTAATCCGCAAAACTGACCACTCAAATGAACTGACTAATCCGCGAAACTCGAGTTTATTAAATTCACCAGTTTCGTTGATTAGTCGAAGCCGAAGCCGACTAGGCAGATTGATTGTGCAGCAATGCAACTGGTCGTATTGTAGATCTAAGCATCTCTCTGTGTCTATGGCTCAGCCTTTTCCTGTTCTACGTGATATTGACGTCTTTAGTTATGTTAAAGTGAAATCGTATGTCTTTGTACTCGTAGTAACAAAAATATCATCATCTACCTTGATTCGCACCTGCTTGGTTTATTTTATGATCCGGTTTCCAATAACTATTAATAGTGGGTAATTTATCAATTGCTCTGTTACTGTGGGCCTGGGCGAAGTGAATTTATGTAATAGCACTTAATTTATTCCTAACTCTGCCGCTGATTATGTAACTTCGATGGTAATGGATTCCATTTTATGTTTTCCGTGTGTCTGAATGTCATAAGCAGAAGTAATGGCTACTTTATTACTTACTGCAATTATGTTTCCATTCAACGGCCTCGTTGGCTTATTGGTTGTAAGCGCTACTGCTGAGCATGAGATGCTGGGTTCGATTCCCGTGTCCGGGCAAAGTGTTATTAGGTTTTTCAATGTGGAATTTCTCAGTAGCAGCCTATCTTTTTTTTTTTTTTCTTGGTGGGAAATCATCATATGACTTCTCCCGCTCTGGGCGGAGCAGGAAAAAGGAGTCAAAATCAAAACTTCAGTAACAGCCTGGAGTCTTGATTTTGCCCGGGATTTTAAATGGGACTTAAACATACCTGGCGAAACGTGGGTGTAACACAGGTACACCTCTGCCTAACCCTTCGGGGAACACAAGCGTGCTGTTATGTTATTATGTTTCCATTTGACATTATTCATACCTACTCTGTTTTTAACAGAAAATGTCTGTCGCAAGTGTGTCTTACCACCGAAATGCAATTTTTCTTAAACAATTGATCATTTTAGATTTGTCTCTCCAAGCAGCTCTAGCTACTCTATCCTTAAAACCTCGGTACTGTGACTATTCTGTATTCCAATGTTATCATTTGAAATGTTGAAAAATCTATTTTATTATTAAAAAAAATATATTCACTACAGTGACTGAATTTACATTTTGTGCTGACAATGAAAAGAGCCGTGCATCACATAAACATTGGTTTAAAAAAATAATGTATTAGTGTAACTCGGACATCTGGTCATAACATTTTGATATCGTCCATTACGTGTCTGGCAGACCCGCCACATGTTTAAAACTGCACGTAAAAACCATAGCATGACCAAGAGCTGCCGGTCAGTGGCTTTCAGAATACAAATAAACACGTCCATGCTTTAAATAAATAACCCATGCCCACGCATTTATTTATTACATTCAACAAAAGAGATAAGTGTGCAGGGTCGTCGGATATAGTTGAAGTTTAGTAAGAAACGGATTGTTGTTTTCGGATAAAATTTCGATAATAACAAAATAATAGAAAACAAACAGTTCATTTATTCAACTAAATTTCATTCGAAAACATACATCGGTTTCTTACTAAACTTCAACTATATCCGATGACCCTGCATACTCATCTCTTTCGTTGACTGTATATACATGTTTCAGTAATATTTTATGTAATTAGCTGTAATTACATAAAATAAACTGCTGAATTTGGTTGGAGTTTTTGTAATAAAAATGTCTCCTAACATTGATTCAGTAGAGTTGTTTGCCTTGCTGCGTAGTGAGGAAGAGTTTGCCAATTAGAAGTTCTAATCAGTTTGCTATAGACGCCATTTTACGATACCTGACCTGCAGTGCGATTCTGTAACCATCTCACCGTGAAAACTTAGGTGAAGTGAGCTTGGAGTGAGCTGTCATTCCAACTAAAGCTAGGGATTGACACTATTGATTGCTCACGCTAAGCTCACTTCACCTAACTTTTCACGGTGAGATTTTTACAGAATCGATCGGCAGGGTAACACATAAAAATATACCTACATACGCATATTTACCCCCAACTTGTTCTTTTTTGTCTTTGTGTTCTTTCTCTGCGTCTTATTTATTGAAAATAAACTTATTTTCTTTCAATTCTTATTTTTTTTTTTTAGTTTTAATTTTTATGGATTTTTAAAACAAATCGTAGCTATTTTAAAAAGACAAACTTTAAAAAGAAAAACAAACTGGTATCAGGACAGTAAAGTGATGCTAAAGACGATGACATAATATTCGCAGACGGTCCACCATCTGCGAATGCTGATGAATCCCAAAATCCATGATACAAGTACCAATATCTTAAAATCCACGATGTATCCCACCCTTGTCTACAAATAGTAACTGATCAGTAGGTCGATTCCCAGACAATTGGTTTAGAAGATACGTTTGTTTTACATGTCGTAAAACTTTGATTGATAGTTTACAGCCACATCAATTAATCGTTAGCCAACTGAATGGCGTGAAACAACTGGGTTAACGATTTTCAATACCAATGCCATACCGGAGCCAGTTCTGTGGCAGCCACGTGAAACAATTAATTACGTTATTACTGAAGTAAACTGTTACATGTTCTAGAAATATGCAAGCAGCGTAGATTTACGTGGTTGGTATTGTTTTATGTCTTACATCAGATGGGCCCATACCTAAATAATAACAGCCGCACAGGTCAATCGATCAGGTTAAGCGACGGTTGCCGTGGTTGGACTTTGGATGGCTGACCATCTTTACATACCGGGACCCTTCCGTGCCTCGGAAAGCAAGTTAAGCCGTTGGTCCCGGCTGTCATTCATAGATCTTTGACAGTCGTGATGGGTAGCTAAAAGCCCGAAAGTCTGACAACCAGTCTTAGGAAGTGGTATCGTATTACTAAAAGTAAGACGAAGAAGTTTGCCTCTAACAGCAGCAACCTTATTGTAACGAAAATAAAGATCACAATGATTTTGACAGACTTGTCAGTGGCAGCAACCTAACAGCAACCTTATTGAAACGAGAATAAAGATCACTGTGATTTGGACAGTGATAAAAAATCAGCAGTAAAATAACTATGAACGGACTGTAGTAATCTCTGCAGGGGTCTAAAAGCAGGTGCAATTAGTTAGTAAACTATATCTAAATGTAAAAATAGTATTTTAAGAAAATAGCTACCTTCTTACCAATAATAGAATTATTTATGTAATTGTTATTAACTTTTTATGCGAACGTAATTATTTAGTTTCATGCAGAATTTTATTTTGATTTTAGTTTCTACGATTTAGATTTTTAATAGATATGTATCAAACAATGATTTTTGCTGTGCCCTGATAGGGTCTACAACGGCTCTTAGCAGTATCTATTCAGTAATCTGTGTCTTAGCTCTAAGCCTTATGTGAACATCTTCTTATAGGTAGTTTGTGGAATGCAAATAAACGAATATTAAACACTAGCTGCGCCCCGCGGTTTCACCCGCATAAGTTTCGATTCCGTGGGAATATTTGGATAAAAAGTATCCTATGTGT
Organism: Apamea monoglypha; assembly: GCA_911387795.2. Classification (NCBI taxonomy): domain Eukaryota; kingdom Metazoa; phylum Arthropoda; class Insecta; order Lepidoptera; family Noctuidae; genus Apamea; species Apamea monoglypha. The sequence continues at coordinate 14,040,381 of OU426918.1, forward strand.
TAATCCTGGTTACAAACTATTTGTGTGACAGATTTCATCCAAATCCGTTCAGTAGTTTTTGCGTGAAAGAGTAACAAACATCCATCCATACAAACTTTCGCGATTATAATATTAGTAGGATGACCCCCAGACACCACCAAATATTGGTACAGCAGAACTTTAAGTAACCACGGTAGCGGACAGTTAAAAAGGAGGACACAAAAAGATAAAACCTATCACAACTATAAATCACAAACAGTTTCAGAATCAAACAGCAGCCATCAATTGCACATCGATTCTGTAACAACTCAGTATCCTCAGCATTTGTCGGTCTGGTTTATTTCAGTCTCCATCATAATTCTCCATGTTATGAAATAATCCAATCAACATTGTTAGTTTTGCACTTAATATATCGAGTAAACTGACTTCCATGTGTATTTTCTCATAATCATCGTGTATTTATAGCAGGACGTCGAAGTCGCTCCAATTATCGGTGTTCAAAAACAAATATTGAGCCGTTCCTATGTAAATACAGGGTCAAATTAAATTAGCTAGCAAAACCCTGCAGTCTTGATGGGTACTACACATATATAGCGTTGTAAATTTAAGCTTTATTCTCCATATTTTGAAATTTTTTATTCATTATCTTCTTGAAATTATCATATCTAAAAACGATGAAATAAGAATAATAAAATTATATTTCTTTTTTCTTTGAGGTCGACGACCTCTGGTATTGTTTAGTTTAGAAAATATGTTTAACCGTGTTTAGATATCAACCAAACAATCACCTCTGTGAAGTTTACACAATATTTTTTTTAGTTTGATCATGTTTAGATATTGATCCATCACGTCTGGGTAGTTTTGCTAGCTAATTTAAATGGTCAATATCATGAAGGATGCAAGGCAGATGGTTTTAACTTGTCCATTGTTCTCTCGAGAACAGACGGCCTCTTTGACCTGGATACGTTTTGTTTGCCAGATGAATTAACGACGATCAGACGGGCGTAATGATAGAATTAGGCCATTGAACATTGTACAGTAACATGATAATTATATACTGGTACACACACACACACACACAAATAATCAGCCTATAATGTTCCCACTGCTGGGACACAGCGCTCCTCTTTACGAAAAGGAGTGGGCCATAATCCAACACGCGGGCCCAGTGCGGGTTGGTGGATGTCACATATCTTCGAATTTTTGCTTCTAGAACATACCGGCTACCTCACGGTGTTTTCCTTCAACGTTTGAGAGCAGTGGTGATGAAATAATTTGCATAAAGTAAAGTGCCTGCTTGAAGGGAGGTTTGGAAGAAACAAGGGGAGGCCATTGCCCAACAATGGGGCACAATGTAGGCTAAAAAAAAAGTGCCCGCTTGGGTTCGAACCCCCAACTCGTAAGTCGCAGCCGTTATCGCTGGGCCACCACTGCTATATTGGTACACTCCTGCTTTTAAATTCTCTAGCAAAGTTATAAAAATCAGAAGTGTTGAAACTAAGTCAGGCGCTTGTAGGCAAAAAACAAATCAGTTAACCTATTGTGAACAAAGCCTAGTTTTTGTTCAATTCAGTTGAAACTTGAGTTAGTATTACCTAGTTTTTGTTACCTATACTTACGATATCATTAAGTAACTTATTTTTGATCATGAAAGAGTTTACAAGTAATATTTAAACACTTGAAGGCACTGTTACATGCCCCTGCGGCGTTGCTTACACAAATTGCATAAGATTTATAGCTGGCCTTGCTCTGGAGAATGCACAGTACTTTGTGAAACTTCTTCAATCAACCATTTTGGATCAGTATTAGGTATTAGGTTCATAAGGAACATGGGTGGGTTTTAGTCAGTAAGAGTCTGACACTCCCTTCCGCTCCACCCAGAGCGGGAGGAGTCATTTGATGATTTCCCACCAGAAAAAAAAAAAAAAAAGCCTAGTCACACCGCACAAGGCAAAAGCCTTTTCTCATACAGAGAAGGAACGAGGATTGATCACCACGCTTGCTCAAGACGGGTCAGCGATTTTAGACTTGTACTAAATACATAAGATAATATAATTCAGTCTTCCAGACCGAATTTCGGCCGTGGTGGCCAATCTCAATAGAGACTAGCCGTGGGACTTATTATGGCACAAGTGTGTACGCACACAGGTGCACTCGCTCATCCCTCACACTCATAGTCCGATGGGACGGCAATCCGACACTACCGGAGGGAGATCAGGCGCAGGACCAACGGCTTAACGTGCTTTCCGGGGCACGGGGGTATCAAACCGCCAACTTCCTAGCTCTGGACTGTTACTAAGGAATTCCTGATGGAAAAATCCAATAACACTTTGCACGACCTGGGAATCGAACCCAGGACCCCACGCTCAGCAGTCGCCTTTGCAACCACGAGGCCTACCGGACCAATATTATGATAATTAGATAGGTACACTATAGTACCTATCTAATTATCATAAATGTAGAAACGTAAACCAAAAGGCAAGGTCTGCTCAGACAATGGACTCTACTGTGTTCAAGAATAACGCTAGTATTCACAATCAATTAAATACATAATGGTATGTACCTTCATTGATTTATGATCTATGTGGTACTGTACTGAATGTATAGAATCCTGGGACGTCTTTACATTGCCCAAAGCGTTGTTCAAAATAAACAACACTTTGGGCTTTCAGCTGTCAATTTGAATGACCTATTAATTCTTGTTTGAAGGGCTTCTTACAACGATGGTATTGGCAGCAGAATAATATCGGTTTGTTTATAATGAAGCATAAAGTCATCACGCTTCATTATACTGTCAGGTTTTTGCTACTTAAGTGATGGCAGATTTTTTCGATCACAACGAGGTATTATATTCTTCTGCATTTAACTGCAAGCAAGTACTTAGGTGACATATTTTTCGAAGCCGATGCAGAATCCCATATTTTGGCGACGCATGTCTCGTCAGATAGTTTAGGTGTTCCTTCGATGTCACATATTTGTGCTGCCACTTGTATTTGTCGTCATCTTGACAACAGTTATTAATGGATGAATCATAAAGTCTTATTGCCGTGCTGTCCATAGTAATATATTTATGTTCGTGACTATACATTTAATTACCTATAGCGCTACTTGTGCTACAAGGTTTACTGCGTTATGCGGCGTGCGACGACATTGTACGAATGTTTAACAACGGCTCCCCCTGAAACGTTAACATTATTATTAACATTATTACTATTTTAACCCTTTCCTTTGGATGCGAGAAGCACGGAACCGGTCGAAGTGGAGGTGCTTGGGGGAGGAATATGTCCAGCAGTGGACGGTTTTCGGCTGAATGATGATAATGATGATGATGAACCCTTTCCCTGCCCCAAGACCAGACACTGCTTTGCGGATAGTGAAAGTGTGCATCTCAATCTTATGTCACAAGTAATTTTAATTTCCTTCGTTGTAATATTTTAATAATATTAATCAGCCGTGGCGCCGTGATGTCGCTAGGAGAGCGGTGTCTTCCCACGACATTTGAACTTGGCAAATGTCATCCCACAAGTAGCTGCCTGCTGCCTAACAGTTACAATTACATCCTCTCGTTCGAGTCGAACACGTTCATTTACATTTATCTACTAATTTACTACAAGGTGTATGAGTTATGGTCGTTTTGAAATTATGCTAAATACTGAAACAGCTAAGTTTATGTACTTTATGACCGTGGGGTCCGACTGCTTATGGTATGGTTTGTTCAACGAAATCTCCAAACGACTGGTTGATACTTCTGACCCAAGGGCTGGCTTTTACCTTGGTCAGAGGCTAAGCATTGCCATATAACGCCTGCCAGTCTCTTGGGTACATTAATTGAGGAATTTATCGACGCCATATTTTAGTTAGATATGACGTACAAAAATTAAAGTCGCTTGAACTATGCTGATCATAAGACAACTTTATATTATTATCTTAGAACAGTATCATATTTTTTGCCATTTCATTGAGCTTAATGATGAAGTACCTTCTAAAAAAATATCGTTTGTCGTATGTCGTTTCGATACTAAGGCAGATCTCACACGACAACGCGGCACTCGACTGGGCGCGGGAAACAGAGCTTTTGTATATTATAAAAACACGGGGCCGCCTTATCCACGCCCCGTCGCGTGGCGTGTTGTAGTGGAAAATCGGAGACTTATGTCCATCATCTTCTTTCTTAATGATGTCGCAATCTAAAAGCTTTTTAGTAGAACTCTCCCAAACGAATATCGATGGGCACCTTAAATAAAATCTTTACTCAATATTTCAGGTTTTGACGCGTGATTCGGTAACAGTGGCTGTGGACGCAGTGGTCTACTACCGGATCAAGGAACCTCTGAATGCCGTAGTTCGGGTTGCTGATTATAGGTAACGTCCTTTATCATGTTTTTTCTTCGAGTCCAAAAAGCACCTGAGATAGATATAGCAACCACTAGCAGCTCCCCGCAGTTCCATCCACATACGTTCCGATCGCGTAGGAATATCGGGATAAAAAAGTTATGTTTTAATCCCGGTTATAAACTATCTTTGTGCCAAATTTCATCCAAATCCGTTGAGTAGTTTTTGCGTGAAAGAGGAATTAGTAAAAAGTAGGAGTTAGTGCACAACAAAGAAATAGCACAATTAAATTATAAAAAATACATGAAGATTTGATATTCGCTTTACTTTGTGTAAATTATTTCATCACCACTGCTCTCAAAACGGTGAAGGAAAACATTGTGAGGAAACCGGCATTTCCTAGAACCAAAAATTCGAAGGCACTGGGCCTGCGTGGTGCTTTACTAGGAATTAACTAGGAATTAACAAACCAACTCAAATGATGAGTTGTCATTTACTTCAAAGTTTATTTTATTTTACAGTGCATCAACACGCCTTCTAGCTGCAACGACACTCCGGAACGTTCTTGGAATGCGAGACTTGGCACAGCTGCTGTCAGACAGAGAAGCAATAAGTCACATGATGCAAGCCAGCCTTGATGAAGCGACTGATCCTTGGGGAGTTGAAGTGGAGAGGGTCGAAATGTAAGCCAGTATTTGAATACCTTACAAATGCATCACGTCAAAGTCATATGTATTTCTCCTTTAAAAGAGAATGTGGATATACCAGTAGCAGTAGCTTATGCACTTCTCCCAACAAATTAGTTACTCGATCTCCAACTGTCAGTTGCCCAAGCCAATCTTTAAGTCCTGGTTCCTTATTCCCCAGATTCAATTATTCTCTTTTCAAGAAGGAATACATATGTCTCAAATACTGACTTCCATTTCCAGTCTCTCCGTTTTATCTCCCCAAGGAGCTATTCTCAGTAATAGCCTGAGGGTGGAATTTAGTTTTGCTTATAAATTGACTGCAAGTCTGCTCCTAGCAAAGTGGGCTTTTTATCGTACTGAAGTTACTGAGAATTAACAACAGTCGACTAAAGGTTTGCAGTTCTAGACTCACGGACTTGATGGTAATGTATCGTATTATACCTTATATTAACTTATATTGGACCCCTAAAATTAGGCACTTTTATTATAATTAAAATCTTGTACCCTTTAAGCATTTATACTGTTTGACTGTTTCCAGAAAGGACGTGAGACTGCCTGTGCAGTTGCAAAGAGCTATGGCCGCAGAAGCCGAGGCAGATCGTGAAGCTCGAGCTAAGATCATTGCAGCAGAAGGAGAAATAAAAGCGTCTAAAGCCTTGAAGGAGGCTTCACTTGTTATGATAGATAATCCAATGGCATTGCAGGTAAAAAGTTATACTTGTCTAGGTCAGGGCGATCCAAAGCACGGCCCGCGGCTTGAGTTTGTGCTACTTATGAAAAGTTTTGTTAATCGATGTTTTTTAGCTATTATGGTTGATGCACCTTTGCATTTTAATGGAAGTGTCATTGTTTTTGACGTTCTATAGAAATTCAGGAGACGGGAATCGATGAACTCTTAAAAGGTGTTTGTCATCGACACAACGCTTCGGAGTTGAAGTTTACCCGTGTAAAAAGTTATCTAAATTTCGAAAAAATTACATTTTAAAAGTAAGTTTATGTAAGGGCTGGTGAATACGATGGGTGGCAGAGAATACCAATAAAAGTCAATGAAGCCATTGACTTTAGTTCACTCCTTAAAGATTACCTACGCTTGTCAAAGACCGCACAAACACAAAGGACTTTGTCAAAATCACAGACGCTTCAACTGACGGAAAATGACTCTTAAAATAAAACAAAATTCTTAGGCAATGAGTTTGTGAAAAAAGCCTTTCATGAGTTCATCGATTCCCGTCCTCAGGATTTCTTTAGCGCAGCCTAGGCATCAATGTACTTCCATTAAAATGGTAAAGGTGAATTTCTTAAAAAAAGTTAAGGTATTTGTTTGTCCAGTCCAGTCCTCCAGTCTATCCAGAAATTTATATAGGCCCGGGATCGTATCTGGTTTGGACAGTCCTGGTCTAGGTCATAGCTGGCTACATCAGCTATCAATTAAAAGACATCTTCCAATGGGCTAAGGTCAAAAATCGCCACATAGCCTTCTCTATATCGTCAGACTACCCTATGGGTTCTTCCCAACATAGGGCTTCTGAAACGCTTCTGAAAGTCCGTGGCTTTATTAGGCAGTTTCTTTAATAAACCATGCCCATCTATTTCAGTTGCGGTACCTCCAGTCACTCAGTTCGATATCGGCTGAAAAGAATTCCACAATCATATTTCCGTTTCCGATGGATTTCTTGAAGTCATTCATGGGAGGACCAGGACCAAGCTCACACCACCAAGTCAATTTATAAATTGTATATCAACTGTAACTGAACAAATTAACATTAGTCAAATAATAACGTTAATAAAAGTTTTTGAAAATTCTTTTTAATAATTTCATTTCTTTCCCAAATTGAATGCAACTTTTTATGAAGTAGACAGCATCCGATTGACGTTACTTGTCATTATACCGTTGGTGTTTACATTGAGCAATATTTTAGTGTATTTTACTCATTCACTATTCATTTAGTTCTCATAATATTTATAGGTAATAGGTCATACGGGCTGGTGTCCGCAACTTCACGTAAATGCGCGTATTTTGCGTACCAATAATACTATGCCTGGTTCGTTGTTTTCGCCACCGCCAGTAAGGCAGTCAACAACAGAGTTTTCAACTATACCGATGTCAACTGTAGAAAGAGGTACCACCTAAACTTAGATGCAATTATTTTATTACAATGATTCGAAATACATAATAGTCATTTCGGTCTTAACAGATGTGGGCCTAAATTACCTACATGATTCTGCAAACTGCGAACCCTTAACCGAAAATCTTTGCTTCAAACTTTGTGAAAAATCAGTACCCATTGACAACAATGCAACAAGTTACTAGTAACTTAGTAGAAGTAGTTAGTAACTTTAGTGTAAGTACCTATCTAATATTTTTTTCAGAATCACAAAAAGAATCTGCTACAGAAAAAATAATTCGGATAATAGCTTTATTAGCAATCATCTTGTTTCCAGTGGTGCTAGTAATATGTGTTAGGGTAAGTTTTATTTATTGATTATTACTTCAAAATACTAATGTATTGTAAGGGCTAACCATTAACAATTTTCAATACCAAACTATTCATAGTAATTGATTCCAGAATGCTGTAAAGGGCACGTAATCCGTGTAACTTAAAGACGTTCTCAGTCCGGAAACAGACATACAGTCGTTGAACAAATTTAATGTCGTCTGTGTGTTTAAGTCGACATAAGTCAGACAGACCAGTACGTACACATGAACCTACATTTCCATAGCCAGCCTATAATGTTCCCACTGCTGGGACACAGGCCACCTATCTGTGAGAGGGAGTGGGCCATCATCCACCACGCAGCCCAGTGCGGGTTGGTAGATGTCGCATGTCTTCGAATTTTAACCAGTAAATTATTTTGACAAGTATGTATATATTGTTTTAGGTAGTAAAACAGTACAAACGAGCAGTTATTTTGCGCTTCGGCAGAATTCGGATAGATTCGCCAGCTGGGCCAGGAATAATATGGGTGATACCCTGCACCGACGACGTTCAAATGATTGACCTTAGAACTCAATCTTTCAACCTGCCACCCCAAGAAGTAAAGTTTTGTTTGACAGTAAAATAAGGGTCACGTATTGTCTGCTGTATTACTTTTGATTTTCACCGTTTTTATAATCAGTCTAGTTGTTTTAAAGAACAGTAAAATATGTACAGACGCCAGCACATCAAGCTACTACAATCTGTCAAATTTCTTTAATAGATTTTCAACTTTATCGCTAAAGCATTAAGGTTCAAGGTTGATTGGGAAAATTTGACAGTTTCGGGTAGCTTGACCTGCTGGCGTCCGTACTTGAGCTTCTTTAGCTATGCTTGGAATTTTCTTACGTGATCGAATCAGAAATGAAAGAGAAAGAACCAAGGTAGCCGGCATAACCCGAAGAATTGCCAAACTGAAGTCGCAGTGGTTGGGCACATTGCTCGCAGAACAGAAGGCCGATTCTGGTAATTTTAAACGTTCAAAATCTAGTCGCAGTCTCACCTCGGAGACGAACAAATGTCAAAAACGAGAACTTTGTCAGATGAAAATTGAAACTGAGACCAGACTGTGAACGTTCTTACTATTACGAGAATTGCCTCTCAGATGGCCGATGGGGCCGAAAAGTTCTGGAATGGCGACTGCGTACCGGAAGATGTAACGTTGGAAGACATCCACAAGGTGCACCGATGACCTTGTGAAAGCCGCAGGAATACGCAAGATACGAGAAGCACAGAACCGGTCGAAGTGGCGGTGCTTGGGGGGGCCATATCCAGCAGTGGGCGTCTTTGAGCTGAAATGATGATGATGAGCTTCTTTAACGGTATATAATTCAAACTAAGCAAAGACTCTTTGTTTCAGGTTCTTACAAAAGATTCAGTAACAGTGACAGTCGATGCAGTCGTCTACTTCCACATAGAGAGGCCACTTGCTTGCCTATTGAACATCCAAAATGACAAGTAAACTATTAAATTTCTCCAATCAGAACTGAAATGAGATTGTTATTTAGTTACTTAAAAACGACAATTCTCAATTGCAGATACGCTACAGAGTTAATAACGATTGCTACGATAAGGAATATGCTTGGGGGGCACTCGTTATACAATCTATTAACAAGCCGGGAATCCATAAGTTTCAATTGCAGGACGGCAATAGACAAGACCACAACTAGATGGGGGGTTGTCATAGAACGAGTTGAAATGTATTTTTCCTCTCACTATACAGCGTCTTTACCAATTAGAGTAGTTACTTATATTTTTATAGCTTAGCTTGATTTTCGGATATTAAATTATCCTATGATGCTTTTCAAGATGCATTATACATCTATATTTAGAATCTATTGTTTTAAAAGTTTTCATTCTATGATTTAATTCCAGAAAAGATGTATTTTTACCTTTTGAACTCCAAAAAGCAATGGCAGCTGAAGCTGAAGGTACTCGCATAGCTAAAGCCAAAGTAATTGAAGCAGAAGGTGAAATTAAAGCTGCTGAAAGCCTCAAGGAAGCCTCACAAATAATTATGGAAAATCCGCCTGTTATGCTAGTAAATATTGTTTTTAAAGAACAGAAGTTATTTTTTGTGGTATTCACGGCGCGGAAGTACACATTTATTATAGTTCTATATTTTTATTTGTAGATTATACGTGTCATTCATGAGTAACGGTCATTTGCCCCTTTCTTTTTCGAGTGGCAGTCTTCATGGATACCCTCCGTCCGGGAAGACCGGAGGGTTATGTCGAACTCCTACAGACTAAAACCCCACTGTTCTTTGTTCACCGCACCTCCGACTGGTACCAGCCCGCCCTAGCGGGCCGATCCCACGACCGTACGTCCTGTCATTATGGCGCGCATATAATAATGCGTGCCACCTCTTTGAGTCTGACTGCTCGAAGAACGACACAGCCCCAATTTCGATGCCCGCAGGCCCCTCCTTATGGTGGCATGAGATCGTAAAGTGCCCTTCGACGCCCGTCTGCTCTTCTGGTGCGGGTGGAATGAGATGTAGAGGTATCTTCCCCTCTCCGCCGCCTCATTTGCATGCATCGTCTCCTCGCAAAAAGAGGCGACAACACGTCACGCATTTTCGCTACTGACACTGCACTGAACCATGGCCCGAAGTGAGAGTTGCCATGCCGTGTCTTCGACGCAGTACTTTACTATATATCCTTACTTCTTCATTTCGTTCCAAGAACTCAACTAATTCATGTTCGACCAATATGTCGCGACCTGGATAGCTTTGTCGTGTGACTCATTTTGATCCTGAAAGGTGTAGGTGATTGTACATAACGGGTAGGAAAGAAGATGCATATCTGGTGAAGGGGTTCCACACTAAAGCCCTACTTGCACGATACCAGTTTCTTGCCTGTGCCAAACAATTAAATTGAAGCCAAAAAAAATAACTTGCATAGTCCAAACACTATTTAGACGGTAGTTTTATAGTAGCTTCAACTTATTGCATGCAACTGGCAATAAATCGCACCATGAATATCGGGATTTATACTGTGTTTTAGAAGGGTCGACGACCAACATAAGCTAAAAATCGGTTCACACATATCCATATTCGGGGAGGCCTATCTCCAGCAGTGGACGTCTTTCGGCTGAAATAATGACGGTATCCCGCGCGATGATAGGCCGCTGCAGTCCATGTCCATGTCCATACCCGACTGTTTTCTTTACACATTCTTAAATTTCAGCTCCGGTATCTGCAAACATTGAATTATATTGCTGCGAGTCAGCCTACGACAATAATATTTCCCTTTCCTATTGAAACTCCTGTATCGGTAAGTAATGGGCTCAACGGTTAGTTAACGAGTCAGTTCAGGGGGTCTGCTCCGAAGTGGTATCGGCCTAATGTTCGGCCGTTTCCTGCTACGAAGTTACTATTTGGTTACTATTTGGTTAAGTCGGTCCCGATCCTACACTCCTACACTTTTTCGAATATTGACTATGGTCCCAACCCAACTGAGCCGATCTGAACTTGTTCGCATTTTTCAATAATTTTCGGTTCGGCCATGTGTCGGCCCGATCCGATCATTCGCACTTTGCACTTCGTAGTAGACCCCCAGTTAACAGTTTAGTCACTGGAGTCGTGTACGAATACATTTGAAGACGGTACAGTCACTCTTTTTTCAGTGTCTTATATCTTTATTTACCATAAGAGGGGTATTACATAATGCATATGCTATCCCAAGCTACATGAACACTTATAATTTGGGCCTTTTATGAGCCCCAATTAGGTATAAGTGTTAAACGAGCGATTCGCCTTTCAAAGCATAAGAGAGATAGTTTTATCTGAAAACAACATAAACTCAACACACAATCATTTTGGGTACACGATGACAATAAATCGAATTTTTTAGTAAGTAGATAATATATGTCAATAATTGTTTAAGTAATTAACTTAGTACAGTGATTAAGTCTTCGCGATTTTGGAACTCTCTGGTCCATTAGGCCCTTTGTACAGTCACGAGCAAAAGTATGTACACACTTAGCTTTATTCAAAAGGGGTTTACTCCTTTATTTTTTTAATGAAATTGTATGTTGCTACGAACATAGTATTTTCTAACCCGTAGCTTTTTGCAATGTGTCGTATTCCATTGTTGTTTTCGTTATTTCACGCAAAAATCGCTATTGATAGTTTCCAAGTGTTGACATATTGGTGCTCATGACTGTACACGGCACGGATTCTTTACCGTACGGCGTAAAAACCGCACCATAGAAAAAATGTGTCCGTCAATAAGCTTCCATAATGATCCATACAACACTGACGAATCGTGCCTACACACGGCTTATAAGCGGTGCCGTAGAAAAAAACGTTTCCGTCAACAAGCTTCCAATTCATAGTGATCCATACAACACTGACGGTCGTAGTTTTTCACAGTAAGAAAAACGTGTATGCACAAAGGGCCTTAAGGTTTGAGTGTATGATCGCTCCGAGCTGCAATTGTCTCTCTCGCGCTGCAGATGGGGAGTAGGTTTTAGGCTGCCTATAGGCAATGGGTTTGATGAAAACGTATTCCATGAGTTACCGCCCGCATTTCCTCTCATTAAACACAGCCCCAACTCAAGCATAATTTTAAACTTACTGAGGTTACCTCTAACTCTGTAATGTAGTTACAATGCAAAAACTTTTTTTTACTTTGCAATATGTGTTTCAATGGGGACCTACCCCAGCAATTTAAGCTGCAAAACTCGAGTTACATGTCACATTAAATAGTAGATTAATTTGGTGCTCAAAAAAGGGATTACCTAGAAAGTTTTACGGGAGTTTTGAAATTGATGATTTTATTGATTTCGATGTGTTTTTTTTTAATATTCACTTTGCCACCTCGTACCATTGGCGCTCACGCTGATCACTAATTTTCAAAAAACGCGTAAATCTTTCCTGGTAAAACTACCAAATGACTGGACTAAAAGGTGAATTGAGCCGAGCCCATGATATTATGTGTGCTTTTCCTTTCGATTCTATACTCGATTGATAGAGTAAAGTATCTAAAGGAAAAGTAAAAATTCTGATTCTTTTTACTTAAATAAAAATCATTGTAACATAATGTGTTGTACTGAATTACAATTTCCTCTGTTTATTCTATAGCTCGCAAAACAGGCCACACCAGCTGAGTGACCCGCCGATCAATATATTAACAATCAATCTGAATAGGCAAACAATAGTAAGTAGCAACTAATTTCTCTACCTACATATTTATTTCCATTATATACGTGTATTTAGGTACCCGCACTGCCAATGCCGAATCATGCCGACCCGAACATGAAATCGAAATCAAAGGTCATTCATTCAAATTAGGCTGAGAATCAGCACTTTTCGAGCGTCAAAATTACAAATCCAGTCCCCCAAAAACGCCCGCCCTTCATCATGTGGGTCCTGTTGGTCATGTCGGTCTGGCACCTGTACCACCACCGGTGAATAACGAAAAGCGAGTAGACCTAGCAACTATACATTGTCCATTAGGTAAACCGTTTTTTGACAGATGTAACTAGTGATTGCAGCAACACGCAATACATTGATTGATACACGTCAGAAGCCATAAATAAGATAATTCAATAAGGTAAGGCAGTTTATTTAGTGTTTATTTATAAAGTATTTATTTTATTACGCATTTTAAAGTTAACTTTTACGTAATCTGGAATATGTACGTTCTAAGACAGCTGTCAAAAAACGGTTAACCTAATGAATAAGGTATAAAAGCGAGTTGGCAAGCAAGGAGCAGTGAGTGCGCGACGGCGACGAGCGATTACTCGCTGGTATGCGAATGCACCAAGGGTAAGACTCGCAGCGAGTGCTCTGCCTGCTAAACGAGCATCGCTAAGCGAGTACTCTCTTCGATAGCTCTTGTCGCTGCGGCAATCGAGTATTCGCTGCCGGTGTGACCAGCAACCGACTATTAACATTATGTAGGTATCTCTTTCACTTATACGGGCTTCCCACCTGGACATGAGTTACCGTAGGTAACCTGGAAGTATTTAAACAGACTCCGGATCCAGGTTGGCTGAAGCAAGGGAAACCTGTTCAGGTAGAGATTCATAGACGACTCCGCCTTGGATTGTAAATGTGGTGCTGTTTCACAAACGATGAGATACTTAATATCGTGTTCTGCGTGACCTGTCAGCTGCAAGTTAAAGGAACAGACGGACGCTGGTGATGGCGCCAAACAAGTAGCCGAATTCTGGGCCGAGTCCATTTAGATTGCTATCGACACGCTAAGAAGAATATTTATACGGGATCTACAATCTTTTGTAAGTTTCTTCGCTTGCTTGTCGGCAGGAACAGCTGCATGAGACACCATTGAGCAAGTGTGTAATCTGCTTTGATGTCACTTTATGTATAGGTTTTAATTGAGCTTTCAGTGAATCCTTTATGAATAAAAAGCGACTGTTTTCTCTTTGACAGTTCACTTTCATCGCTTAATCACTAAACGTCACATTTTCTGGATTGTCTACACCGAGTTTTATCCGTTCTGCCTTACCTAAATAAAACAAATTAACCAAATAATGTAATTATGTCTAGTTTGAAACCAAAATTGCAAATATCACAAACCTCTGTAAGTCAAAATCCACAAGAACCTATAAATTATAAAGAAAGAGGAGAGCGAGACAAAGATCCTACCGTATCTAGAATATACCAAGGCTACAATTTAGATCAAGCTGAAACTGGTGACGGTATGTACAAAATAAAATAAACCATACAAAAAATTCATGAGGTTATTTTGCCCTAAGAGTAATAAGAAATGATAGATGGATAGTGTGATCTAGATAGGGTTTTGAATGAAATCCTTGATCCTGACTATAAGGTCAGGAAGCGGGGTGTGGTAGTAAGGGTCAGAAGTGGAGTGAAATTGTCACGAAGCAATAGATTGACACTTCTGTTTAACTTACGACCTTCTTCTAATGAGTAATTTCTATTCTATAGACACACACTCTCACATTCGTTTGGAAATGATTGTAGTTCATAAATTCAACCATTAGGGTAGGTATATGGCATGATAGCCTGGCGGTTATCATACGTCGGTAAGCACGTTAATGCGTAGCGAGCCGTGGGTTCGAATCTCACGCACAGTGATATATTTTTTTTAAATGTTTTTATAATTACCTACTCGAATAATCACGCTATTGAATATAGTTCCGTATCATGTTCGCCTTGTTCACATAATTCGTTAAACTTTATGATTATACCCACAGAAATCTAAATAAATAAATTATAAGGTAGACAGATGCAGTTAACTTACGACTCATTCACCGCGAATAGATAGAACGTTATTTGTTTTTGGTTTGCTGTTATTGTAGATTAATGACGTGTGTTTAATCTATTAGCAACAATATTTTAAGTCGTAAGGGTCGTAGTTCACTGATTACAAACTTCACTTCAATAAATTGTTCTTTATGAGAAAATAAACTGTTTGGACTAGAAGTTTATTTATTTCTAGTTTATAAAATTATAACGAATAAACATTTTGAAATCACTTATAAAACATTTTTATTTTTAGCCCCGTATTACAATAAAAATATAATAATGAAAATAAAATAATTATTACATTATTATTCTTGTTTGTTAATCTATAAAAAACGAATAACAAAAAAAACGATAAAGATTATTGTTGGAAAAGAAAAATAAAAGTCCCAACTCGAGATTGGAACCCAAACCTATGCGTTCAATAATCCAATACGTAAGCGCGTAAAGCGCGTAGGTCTACTAGCTATCTACTACTACCAGCTATCGCTACTTTATCTAACGATTTCAATTTTAACAGTGGTATGAACCAACCAAAGTCATACGTAATTACGTAGCCTATGTGCAAAAGCGACGGTATGTTTTTTGTTTCGTTCGACGCCAGCCAATGTGCGAATTCTGAGGTGAGCTTTCTGTGTTGATACATCACTTATGCACACAGACGTAGGTATTGCCTTTACCGCGCGTTCACAGCAATACAGTCCTTAAGGTGATAATGGATTAATGACCCCTACTGTATATATAATTTTTCCTTTACAGATTATCGAGTCAAATTCATAGAGAAATGCCTTGTGCTTCTGTCGTATCTCTTTGTTATTATGACGTTGCCCCTTTCGCTATTTGCTGTCTTCGTGGTAAGATAAAAATATTCATATCTCCGTTTTGAATTAAATACTCGTATGTAGCTCTCTCTCATTGCCCCAAGCAACAAAATCAACGATCAACGATGTTCAACACGATGTTGCAAGTCTTTAAAATATATATAAATCACATGTTTTAAAGGATGATGGTATCGTTCATTATTTGAAAATTGTACTGTGACACTAAGCAAATCAATTACTTGAGATACATACTCGGGTATCCAACGAGCGAACTATTTGAAAAATATTCAGAGGTGTCGGTCAATTGTTTGATAAAGCTAGTGAAGATGGAAAGCCTTAGGGCCGGTTTTTTGATCCGTAGTTAAACTCAACTTATATTGTTAAAAATAGTAACTGGTTAAATTTTTGCAAATTGTGTTTTTTGGTCAATTTTTAGTTTATTTTAGTTTACTGGTCAAAATTAACGATTTAACATTAACTTAAGGACTTTTTTACGTCGTAACACTTTCACCCTGAACGGATATTCAAAATTGTTTTAAAAATTGTCCAAATCTGAGTTTTCAAAGTCGTCAGATTCAGAGAAAGCCTACAATTTCTTCATAAGATTTGCCTATTTACGTCATTATGGGTTGAGCCGCACACGATCAAGCCAACATCAACGGCTCTGTGTAGATCGCGTTATTTTTTGGTCCATTTTCAAAATCTGAAAGTGGACTGTGAGGACAGGCCACGGGTCTCCTATATGAAACTTTTCAAATATATTTTCGATGTTTTCGGCGAAAAGTTGATAGCTGAGTAATTGCGGCATGATGAGAGTCATGCCGAACTTACTCAGCTATCAACTTTTCGGCCTGCGTACGCTTGCTCAATTATGATAATCCAGTACATTATAGGCACACAACGAACTCTGCTCTAGTCTACGAGTGATATTAGTATTGTTTTTTCATGTTCGCTACAGGTAGTGAGAGAGTTTGAACGAGCGGTAATATTACGAAATGGAAAATTGCGTAGCAGCGTGCCCTATGGACCTGGTCTCATCCACTACCTACCATGCGTTGATACCGTTAAGTTCACAGACTTGAGGATCATTTGTTATGCAGTACCGCCTCAAGAGGTGAGGTATCTCTTTATAATTTTCATTAATTATTTCGTCGATATGATGCAGATTTTTATCGCTACCGGCACAGGCCGAGAGGTGCACTCTTAATTTGTCAGTTATGTTTAAGTCTCATGATTACATGAGACTTAAACATAACTGACAAATCACCCTCCTATTAAGGAGGGAGCCCCTATTAATGGGGCACCAATCCAGACTCCGGGCAGCTACAGAGAACTTCCTAATGACAAAACCTGTAAACACTTTGCCAGACCTGGGAATTTATCCCAAAGGCTAGAACCGTATGTTTAGCAGTTATGCATGCGACAAGGCAGTCTCAAATATTATCAACATAAGTAACTTATAACTTACTACTGTATGGAACTTTTTACCAGGCTTTAACAAAAGATGCTATGACTGTTGCCGTGGATGCAGTTGTATACTACAAGATTTGCGATCCAATTTGGGCGGTTGTTAACATTGCTGATTATAAGTAAGAAACAAGACTGTTTTAGACACAATACTGATTTATTGTAGCGCTACATGTTGCTCCAGTTCATTAGTGCATCAAATCTCACCCCAATTGGCTAAATTTCAAAAAACTCTTTCTCATCTCTGACCTATCTCTATCTTTGCTCTTTAGTGGTTATATGGTGTGCTTTGTCCCACCCAAATGGATCCTTCTGTCATCTTCATTCTCAAAGTTGTGTCTACCGAGCTGGGTGACTTGCCCAAGGTAGACATAGTCCAACACAACTTCGAGAAGCCACCCTTCGATGAGGATTCGGCTGGACGTGCGAATTGTACATGACTTTCGTCTTGTCCAAATTCATGCCGAGGCCAACCCGTCGAGAGGCTCCATTCAGACTGTGTAGCATCTGGTCTTACCATTCCAGCGTCTCTGCCACTATGACAATATCATCGGCAAAGCGAAAGTGTGAGTGAGATGTACTCGCTGTTCACGTTGATACACTGCCCATTTCAATCCATTGTCTTAACAACGTCCTCCAACGCATTGGTTAACAGTTTCGGGATATCATATCCCCTTGTCTCCCCACCGAGCAGTTGGATGGGGTTGGATTTCTGATAATGGATCTTGACAGTCATCATGGCAGCGTCATACAAGCATTTCAACACTTCGATATAGCGCCAGAGGCCAAAACTGCCCTTATTTCGATGGAGTCGAAGGCTTTGTCGTAGTCCACAATTGCCATACACGGCGGCTGGTTGTACTCCTCGGTAATCTGTACAATTTGCCGAATAGTATAGATGTAGTCCACGAATGTACTGAAGCCTTTTCGAAAACCGGTTTGTTCTGGTGGTTAGAAATCGTCAAACCTTCTGGCGAGACGGTTCGTGACGACTCTCGAGAACAGCTTGTGTTTCTACATGGCTCAGAAGTGAGATGGGTCGATAGTTCTTCAACAATATATTGTCACCTTTTTTGAAGAACAGAACCACCGCACCTGTGTTCCACGCCTCGGGTGGCTTACCCTCTTGGATAACGGAGGCAAAAAGACTCTCCGGACTGGAGCCCCGCCCGCTTCAATTCCAACTAATATTGTGAGTTTGTTTGTTCGTTACGCTTTCACGGCTAAATAACTAAACTGATTTTGATGAAATTTAGTATGGGGATACTTTGAATCCTGGGGAAGGACTTAGGGTACTTTTATCGACAAAACACGTAGGTGAAACCGCGGGCGGAAGCTCGTATGCAACAAAATTGTGCCACGCTAGTAATATGAATATGAAAGCTTAAGATAAAAATTCATTATAATGAACAAGAGAACCAGATGTGAATTTTTAATAAAATTTTCTGTTTACACAGAATATCCACACAATTTTTAGCAGCTACAACTCTGCGCAATGCCCTTGGAACGCGAAAACTATCTGACATCCTCTGCGACCGACCCGCAGTAAGCAGTCAGGTCTTTCGAAATATGAAGAATTTGACCTTGAACTGGGGAGTAAAGATCGTGGGGTTTAATGTGTAAGTGGCAGATACAATTATTTTAACAAAAATTGGATGAGTAGTTTAGTCGCTACGTGGAGCATGCCTAAAAACAAATAACATAGACTACTAGAAACTTAACCCTTCCTTTTGGCTTTGTCGGGTAAAAATAAAATGACTTCACGGTCATTTAATTTCTACCTACCCATGTCAGAGAATTTCGCAATAGAAGCGTGGTATTAAAAAATGATCCCATTAAATATGACGCTTTATTTAAACCAATTGCTGAAGCCAGCTAATATCGTCACCGCGATATTATGTGGCTTCAGCAATTGGCAGACGTCATGTTGCTTGACATTGTCAGTTTTCATTTGTTTTTATTACATGTCCTCGCAATCTATCAAAAGTTTCAAAGGGAGCCACCACAATAAATATGTTATATACCTATCTTTATATCTCACATTCACTTTACTAAGGGCCGATTTTTCAATACGTTGTGTAGAAAAAGGACAATGCTCATGGATGTATGGAATCCCGTACCATGCTGCTTCAAAGTCAAACTTTGTTTTTTATATACCACTCTTATCATATAAACTACTACAAAAGTTATTTTTGTAAACAAAACCCGAGTATCGGAGATTTAAAAAAAATCTAAGTAACCTGAAAACTAGGTACTTTATTTTGTTTGACATGCCATACACGAACGGCCATTATTGCTCTAAAAAAAATGATAATCGTTTAAATAAACATTATATTCTATTTTATTCTAGTTATTTTTAATTAATGTAGAATCGGAAAAATATTATTTTTTTACATGTTTTTTGAAAGACGTGATCATGACACTTTCAAATTCAAGGTTATATTAATCATATGAAATAAAACGTCATGTTAAGGGAATACAACAATATCAACACTTTTTTACTTTAAATTAAATTCCCGGTTCAAAAATCAAATCCCCAACGCATAATGTCGTAAAAAATTATGAAAATAATTACTATAATATTTTGATCTTGATGCATGACACTTTTTGGTACGACTTTTGGTCATTGTCTTTTGATAGCCATTGTATAGAAAATTGGTATTTCAAACAACCATATTTTTTCCTCAGAAAAAAGTTATCCGACGATCGAAAAATCGGCCATTAGCCAATCATCCAGTTTATATTAAGTTTCATTAAATCTTTTCTTTTTCTTACTCATAGTAAGGATATAAGCCTGCCCTCACAACTGCAAAGAGCAATGGCTACAGAAGCTGAGTCCTACAGATTGGCGAATGCTAAAATCATTGTAGCCAAAGCTGAAATAGAAGCCACTAGAGATCTCCAGAAAGCTACTACGTTACTTATGGATAATCCATATGGAATGCAGGTTGGAACATATGGTTTCCATAATCATCTACCTCTATAAATAGACACTTTTTGTGTTTGTCTGTGTGCCCGCTTAGTTCTTCTAAACTACATACTCAGTGGGTTTTGATTCGGTTTTCATATTGTTTTTAAAGAATCTATTCCAGAAGGTTCTTTGTACAAATTCATTAACTGCCCATATACACTAACGGAAAGTTGCCAACGGCAGAGGCAACTCCAGCCATCGACACTGGTCAGTGGCAACCGTAGATGCATCTATGTAACTGCAGCCGTCGCCGCATCGGCGGCTGCCGGCGACAACATGCCGCTCGTGTATATGAGTACGTGCTCAACTGCTCATGTACACAGACGGCACGTTGCTAACGGCAGAGGCTGCAGCCGCCAACGCCGCTCGTTTATATGAGCACAGATATTTAACTGGGATTTAGCACAGCAATATCAATGTTTTGACATGTCGCCACATCAGTAGACCGGGTCGCTAGTTTGCAATAAAGTCTTTGGGGGTAAGATCAGTATCATTTCAATCATGATTTCGATCTCGATTTGAAACTCGACATCGATTGTTCTTCAATCATGTACATTCTAACCTGTTTATGAAACTTTTCAGTTAAGATACTTACAAGCATTACAAATGATCGGCGGAGACAAGACGCACACCATCGTTATGCCATTCTCAGCGGAATCGTTGAAGAAATT
Organism: Apamea monoglypha; assembly: GCA_911387795.2. Lineage (NCBI taxonomy): Eukaryota > Metazoa > Arthropoda > Insecta > Lepidoptera > Noctuidae > Apamea > Apamea monoglypha. The sequence continues at coordinate 14,061,025 of OU426918.1, forward strand.
ATTCAAGTGAATAACAGATAATTGTAATATTAGTTAACATCGTTTGGATTTGTAAATTATATGACAAGTAATTGTATCACTCCTGTTTATTGAACAAAAGGAACTAATAAATAGTCAACAAAGTATAAAACACTAAACTAAAACAACGTAACAGGACTAGTATTCTCTGGAGTCATCTTCTTGCGTTGCATGGCCATGATGTACAAGTTTCTGAGGTTGATTGCCCGCTTTTTTATGCACTGTAGCCTGCAAATTATGTAAAAAGTTAGGTAACATAATTTTGTTTACATCAGTTCATCTAATAAATGCATTGTCATGACATTACAGGTAAGTCACGAGCCTATAACGTTCCCACTGCTGAGACACAGGCCCCCTCTCTGTGTAAGGGAGTGGTTCGTAATCCTCAACGCGGGCCCAGTGCGAATTTTTTGTTCGAGTATATTTTGCGATTTGCTCTCAATGTTCAAGAGCAAAAGCATACAGAATAATAGAAATAAATCTTTTGAAATAAAATTTACCTGGAATCCATTCTTGGGGTCGGCAGTATATCTTACAAGACGGATGGAGCCATCAGGTTCGACCAGTGAGTATTCACCCGTGACGACGTCGCCATCGCGATGTTCCTTATGGTTCTGAAGATTACCGGTATGAGGGTCTTCTACGCCATATGAGTACGCGTAGTCAGGTTTGGCCTGGAATAATTTAGGAGCAGATTAAAGGCTGTAATCTGAAGAGAGAGTGCATGCAACATTGTAATTACGATCTTAACATAATTACTTAATATTAGTTTTATTTACGAGTGGATAAAACCTTACCACATAGTCAACAGTCTTCAAATGTTCGTATTTAGCGGTGTCCGGGTGAATTTGTCCTGATTTGTGGTCGTAGCCGTAATCTGCGTGTTGCTGAGCCGGGATCCCCTCAGCTGCTGGCACTTGGACCTCCACGATCTTACCACTGACAGGCCCACTGAAGCGGCTGTATGAGTACCCTCCAGGTCTTCCTGACAACACCGCTGTTGCTAACGCTACCGGTATGAGAAACTGGAAGAAGAATTAATATCAACAAATGGAGGATAATATGAACAAATGAGTACCAAGGCGTATCGTGTTACTAGTAACTGGATTGTGGAGGTTCAGCTAGGCAGTTGCTCCATGTAAAAGTGTCTGGTGGTGTTGTGTCTGGCGGGCAACTGCCCGACTGTTGATGTCGAGACGTTGTATATATGCTAGTTGCGAGGTGAACTCTGCTTGTGCGATGCAGAATTTGCGTGACGACAGTCTGATTCATAGTTCGCATGTGGCGATATAGATGCCGCCACAGAAGTATGGACGCGTTATTATTACCTACCTTATCCACCTACCAACTAACGAACTAAAGAACATAATATTTCACTCGTTCTGAGTTGAGAGAGAGTTTGTTGAGAGAAACAAGAATTATTAGAAACAGTGACATAATACAAAGATGATAAAGGACCATAATTTAAAACGGTTAATAGTCCATAAATAACCATTGAGTTGCGTATATTGCGATGACGATCGATCGTGGGAGTTAATTTCTCTTTATTTTATTGAAAACACTTCCAGTTCGCTGATGACAAAAAGCCGCGGCCTTCACGGTCAGTAGCTATTAACTCGTTACTCAATAGCGACAATGAAAAATAATCAACCACGAAGAAAGTGAGACCACCGTTTTTTTGCAGTAAGTCAACGAGACTAATTTGATTGTTGTTTGATTGTTATTTTTATTTGAAAATAGGATAAGGTGATCTGAGTCAACATTAAAAGTAGGTAGTCGCCACGTGGAGCTAGATACATGTTAAAGAACAATTTGTTCTTGATTGTTGTTGTTTTTGATTATAGGTTTATACTACTCTGAAAATGCACCTCAAGTTTGGCGTGTAACCGAATTCTAAGGGCAGCAGGCACATATATCCTTATAGCGTTCCATTAGTCGTCGTTATTTTAATCTATATTCTTCTTTTTCAATTTCAATATTAAAGTTGAAGCACACACTAGCACTCGCAGTTTCAGCCTGTTTATTCTGCAAAAATCTCACCGTGAAAACTTAAGTGAAGTGAGCTGTCACTCCACATTATGCTGACACTACTAACAGTAGTGCTATTTTGTAAAACATCTCACCGTGAAAACTTAGGTGAAGGGAGCTTGAAGTGAGCTATCAATAGTGTCAATCCCTAGGAACGGATGGGATGACACTTCATCTAAGTTTTCACGGTGAGAATTTTACATAAAATATTTTGGCAGCTCACATCGAGCTCACTTCACCTAAATTTCCACGGTAAGAGTTTTACGGTGTAGGTCGGCAGGCACTCGTGCAGCACTCCTCGTAGTCGAGAGTGAAAAGACAAAACTATCACAATGACATATCTTCTGGTAAGAATCATCTTATAGGCAATTACTTACTTGTTATAAAAGATTTCGGCAGTTAAACTTTATTGTAAAATTTAAATAAAATGAGTTATAAATAGGTCGATTGCCGTTGCTGTTTTGTTTTTGGGGAATGATTTTCACGGGTTTAATTTGGAGACCGTTGGGTCACTAGCAGGTTAATTTTAAATATATTTTATGTATTATGATCAATACCTATTCAAATAATCAATAAAGTTCCTACCTTTAGAGATAAGCTTGGATGACTGAAAATTGAATCTAATTGAATAAAAAAAAAAAACACGAAATACCTTGTATATGAAAGCCATTATTCTGGAGGTAGTGTAGTGGTGGTCTCCCAATGATTCCTGCGGAACTGATGGCTGTACCACAAGTGTTGTGGTTTTATACTGGCTGTCACCTCGACTCGAATGAAGTGCAATCGTGAACTTGTACACTACGGTTGCAGCAAACTATGAATCAATAATTTTCAATATTCGGCACTGGGTACGCAGCCAAACGTTACAATGAAGTTGCGTAGATTTCTATCAACGGTCAATTGTTTGTTTATGAAGGCCTTGGACATTTTTTATTTATTTTTTAGTATGGTGAATATGAGGGACCTGCATACCTGGGCAGTTAGGCCAATAGGTTTTTATGTTATGGGTTTGGTTTCCGCACTTAGTCCATTATGCGTGAGCCATGGCGTCCGTCGGTGGTTATTCCAACCAGCCCACCTCCCTCCAGAAGTTGAATAAGTCTCCAGCCTGGCCTGTTGAGAAAATCTGTGTAAGATTTGGGTGTAGGGTGTCTGACCTAATCTGGGTGACGCCTGTGCAATCAAAGAGCACATGCGCAACGGTTTTCTCAGCCTCCATGCAAGCCCTGCACAGGGGACTGTCCGTTATGCGTATTGTGTAGAAGTGTTTGCTTAGAGCAGTGTCCCGTGATGGTGCCCGTCACCAGGCGCAAGCCTTTCCTGTCTAGGCGTAGTAAACATCTGGCTAGCTTGCCATCTAATGGCATGGCTTCCTTGGACTGCCTGCAGCGCGGTGGTCCACCAGCTCCACTCGCTCTGCTTGTGTGTGGGTGTGCTTCTGTAGCCACCTGCGTAGTTGGTTGAAGGGCACGTCAAGTTCCAGTCCATAGATTATTTAATTCGCGACCGTTATCAAGATCTAGAATTATAATCATTAAAGTCATCAAGTATAACTTTTTAAGTTCAAATTGTCTATAGAATGACGACTATTTCATGAAATCATGACATTTGAGGCCAATTCTGTTTTTAAACGACTTCAAAAAAAGGAGGACATTCTCAATTCGGATGTTTATTATTATTTTTTTTATGTATGTTCACCCCATAACTCGGTCATAAAATGTAGACGGATTCGCAAAATTCTTTTTTTGTCCGAAAGGTCCCATTTAAATTTCGTAAAGATCTGATGATGAATTTCGGAGACAGACAACGGAACTCTTCAATACATGCCAGCACTCACTTATGCACGCATTGTTTACGCAATCACACAACATAACATCACGCCTGGACCCTCTAAAGCGCCATCTGCGCTTTTGTTCAGTAAACCACGGTACACCCTCATTTCTGTCAATGTTGTTATTGGGGTACATATACTTGCAAGATTAGAGGTACATACCTCTAATCTTGCAAGTATATATGAAGTTGTGTGAGGTAGGTTCTACTAAAAAGTGAAAAATAAAAAAAAAACAAAGATTTTATTTTTTCCTTTTTGGAAACTGAGCCGATGTCGAATATTCTGCCAGTGTCATGTAGTGACAGCAGCACAGCAAGATGAGACGTCGAACGTTGCACTTTGTGGTAGTTGTTATTTTTTGTTACTGTTAGTAGCTGAAAAGACAATACAAGTTTTGTTAGTTAACATGATTTTTTTAATTAATAAATAATAAGTGTTATCTACTATAGAACGACACAGATATTTACAGCTATAATTTTTATTACACAACAAACTACCAATTCTGGCTAGGATTTATGTTAATAAATGATCATACAACCTCACACTGACGGCAATGCACCTGCAAATTACAAAAAAAAAACAAGAAAATTTGAACTTCGCGGGCTACCTTACCTACCTTCCCGCTGTCAAACTATATCAACCATCAATTAGGCAAACACCGAATGCTAAATTAGAACAGACGATAGTATCATCACAATCGCAACAAGCTCGCTGGCTAGTTGGCCAAAACTGTAGGTACTGCACCCTAATTGCGTAACACAATCATTATTAATCTGAATCACTTTGCTAATCCATTGCTTCATACGTTCGAAAATTTTGTCTGCTCAACGTCGTAAATAAAGCAATGAATTTTGTTTAACTGTCAAAATGAAAGGCATTGCTACTGATAGTGTGTTACGCAATTAACCCGCTGAATCAAAGAGTATAGTAATATCGCTGAATGGTGACGCTGGCCGATGCGTTGTTTCGAATCCACGTCAAAAGTAAAGCATTTTAAAACTATGGGGTCCCCACATAGTGACGCTGTCTGCACATTAATAGATGTTAACATCTCAGTCAATCTCAGCTGCTCCATAATATAAGGTGTTTTTGATGGAGTAGTAAGTTTAAACTTTTAAATATCAAACCCACCACAGAACTCCCTAAACCAGGTATGGGCAACCTTTGACATGTTGAGGGCCAAACGTTAGCGTGCAAATACGTTCGCGGGCCACGTTTAAAGTACTTAGTGCATTTTAAAGTAGTGATAATATTTTTTGCGATAGATATTAGACATGAAATAATACGACAATGTTATTATAGTACAATTTATTAAAATATAAAATGAAATCTAAAAAAATGGTACATTGTAATTAAATCGTTTTTGCAATTGTTACAAACTACGAAAGTTAAATACACCGACCGAAATCAATGAGACACTTGAGCTTGAATTTGGGAAACTAATCCATCGATATTTGGATTAATTCCACTGATAAAAAGACGTAAAGAATTTCCAAATTATCGTCAGTCAGTCTTGTAAGATGTGTTGATTTATTAACTTTCATCAATGAAAAGAACTGTTCGCATTTATAAGTAGTACTGCCAAACACACAAATCAATCTTCTTGCGAATTATCCAAGCTTCGGAAAATTGTCTTCTTCTAGGTATTTTTTGTAGAAATAGCACAACTCTACGTCTTCTAATTTGGATTTTAGGATTGAGTTTTCTTGAATCTCGATCAACTCCATTTGTAAGTGTATTGGAGCATTTTGTACCTACATTACATTTTGTAGGAGTAGCAAATAAACTGAAACAGTCTTCCATGTTTTTGAAGTCGCTAAATCTGTTCGAAAATTGTTCCGACAGTAACTTGAGTTCTTCAGCATATTGAGCATAAGCAATATTTTCATACGCAGAGAGCGTAAATGGTAACTGTTACCAGACAGCATCTGTGACTCCCACAAGCGTAGTTTGATCTGATACTAACTGTCCTTGTTTTTGAAGTTTCAAATTTAAATCATTCAAATAGCCTGTAAGATCGACCAGAAATGCTAAGTCACATATCCATTTTGGTTCACTTAAATCAGATAGTGGTTTATCTTTTATTTTCATAAAGTATGCTATCTCATTTCTAAGCTCGTTAAACCGTTTCAACATGTTTCCTTTGCTCAGCCATCTGACTTCACAATAATATGTTACGTCGATATGTTCAGCTGATATTTCATCCAAAAACGCCTTGAACTGACGATGGTTAAGCCCTCGGGATCGAATAAAGTTGATGGTTTTTACTACCACATTAATAAAATTCTGGAGTCGAATGGACTTAGAACACAAGTTCTGTTGGTGGATAATGCAATGAAGGATTATCAAATCATCTTTTTGCACATTTAATTCTGTTGCTTTTTCATTCAAATTCCGATGAAACCTTTACGTATGCCGACCATAGAAGGTGTGCATACTCCAATTAATTTTGACCATGGGAAGCCAAAACTTGTGAATACCTTTTGAACTTCAATAAAAATATCCTCTCCTGTAGTGGTTCCTTTAACTGGCTGTAAAGCAAGAAATTCCTCAGAAACAGTGAACTCCTTATCAATACCTCGAATAAATATAGCCAGTTGAGCTGTGTCAGACAAATCGGTGCTGTCGTATGCTATGGAAAATGATTCAAAACCAGCCATACGGTCAGTCAATGTTGTTTTTATATCATTAGCCATCATTTCTATACGTCGAACAACAGTTCGTCTTGACAAACTAATTTTTTCAAATTCATTTTTCTTTTCAGGACACAAAATACTGCAAACTTCTAACTTACACTCCTTGATAAATTCTCCTTCGGCAAATGATTTTAATGCCTTTGCTAATTTTGAGCTAACTAACTATAAAACTAGCTTTCACAACATTATCAAGTTGTGTTCTTTGTTTATGAAACATTTGTTGCTGTTTTTCCAAATTTGCGGTAAGCTTCTGGATTTTGTCTGTTCTTAATTGTCCTGTCAGTGAGTGCAGCGTAGAATGCTTAGTTGAGTAATGCCTATTTATATTGAATTATTTCATTACTGAAATGGATTCATTACACAGCAAACAAATCGAGAAGAAGAATTCTTTTTTATCTTGCTCAATGGTAAGCACCATTGTGCAAGATAAAAAAGAATTCTTCAGTCCATTTTTCTTGAAACTGGTGACCCTCTGTATCTACTTTTCATTTCTTTCCACCAGACATCATTTTTGTTTACTTTTCGTTCAATAAACTTAAAAACAAACTATAGTTAGTAACCACTCAAGATGCAAACAAAGTCACAAAGCAAGTTGACGGCTCGAGCAGTTCGCTAGGATATCGCTTGTCCAACTTATCACCTCGGTAGCTCAAATAGAACTGAACTAACGTTCGTTTTTTTTTTTATATAAATGGCATCTCGTAGTTGACCTAGAGAGGTCGTGACTACTTAACCGGACTATCATGTGGTTGCCTTAAGTAAACTTAAAGACTCCAGCCAGGGCTTAAAACTAATTGAAAACTAAGCGACTGCACGCTAAGGGCGCCCCCTGTGGGGTACGAACCTCGGCTTAGGGCGTCCCTGGGAGAGGGCGGCAAGATGGGACAAGCTGGATCGAATAATATTAATGCTTTGATGAGCACGGCGTTTCCTAGACTATCTCTGAGAAGAAAGGCCGAAACAAACTCAGAGGTCACAGTCGGGGATTTAAAGCTACGGGCTCAGCTGCGGCGCGGGCTGGCACTACATCGAGCAAGGGTCGAGGGGGACTAACGTTCGGGCCATCCACCCGCTTATATAGGCAAAATGAAGGAATAATCTGGAATAAACTAGTTTAGAATAATTGAGAAGCAAATCTTTTGATATGTCGCCCGTGAGGCGGCAAACCTCAAAGAATTTGATCGAGCAAGCCGAGTGGCGGCGATTATCAAAGAGTGAGGCGGCAAAGATCAAAGGATGATGTTTGCCGCCTCACTGTCACTCCCGTGAGTATAAGTACCTAATGTAATATTTTTTTAATTGGGTTTTTTCAAAATATCTCGCGGGCCGGATCATATCTTACAGCGGGCCGGTTGTTGCCCATATATGCTCTAAACTCTGGGTTATGTCAAATTTATTGACGGTATGAGGTACCGCTATTAACTTATTTTGTATTTTATATTGTTCGACGTTTTAGTAATACTCGGAAATGGTAATCCAGATCAAAAATGTAAACAAACAAAGCTATCACCTTGGTTTGTTTACATTTTGGTCGAAAAGTACCTACACTATGATATACTCAGTGTTAAAATTGTAGGCTATCATTAACAGGTAAAATATAATATAGCACCCAGTATTCCACGCAGACACCTGTTGAAAGCAAGGCTAAAGACCCCAGAGCCAAGCTTACCCGACACTATACCCAAGATATCCCGGACGTCAGCCTGTACGAGATTAGTTTGGCTCTCAAACAGCTGAAAAACAACAAGGCGGCGGGTGACGATGGAATCACTACAGAGCTACTGAGAGCGGGCGGTAAGCCGATACTCAAAGTCCTCCAGAGGCTCTTTAATTCCGTCATCGTCGAGGGCAGAACGCCAAAGACATGGAACATAAGTGGGGTGATCTTGTTCTTTAAAAAGGGTGACAAATCCCTCTTAAAGAACTATAGACCCATCTCGCTTCTGAGTCATGTCTATAAGTTGTTTTCGAGAGTCCTTACGAATCGTCTCGCTCGCAAGTTCGACGACTTCCAACCTCCCGAACAAGCCGGATTCCGAAAAGGCTTTAGCACCATAGACCACATCCATACGCTGCGGCAGGTTATACAGAAGACTGAGGAGTATAATCAGCCACTTTGCTTGGCGTTCGTGGACTATGAGAAAGCCTTTGATTCGATTGAAACCTGGGCGGTACTGCAGTCTCTCCAAAGGTGCCAAGTGGACTATAGGTATATCGAAGTGTTGAGGTACTTATACCAAAATGCCACCATGACGATCCGAGTACAGAACCAGAACACAAATCCTATCCAACTGCAGCGTGGTGTGAGACAGGGAGACGTTATTTCTCCGAAACTGTTCACAGCTGCGTTGGAGGATATCTTTAAGCTCTTGGACTGGAAAGGACTCGGCATCAACATTAATGGCCAGTACCTAACACACCTTCGGTTTGCCGATGATATAGTCCTTATGGCTGAGACCATGGAAGACCTGAACACAATGCTCGAAGATCTCCGTAGTGCTTCCCAAAGAGTGGGTCTTAGGATGAACATGGATAAGACGAAAATTATGTCAAACGCCCATGTTGTACCCTCTCCAGTTCATGTTGGGAACACTACACTTGAAGTTGTTGACCATTACGTATACCTAGGACAGGCAGTCCAGCTAGGTAGGTCCAACATCGAGAAAGAGATCTCTCGTCGAATCCAACTTGGGTGGGCAGCATTCGGGAAGCTTCGAAAAATCTTTGCGTCCGACTTACCTCAGTGTCTCAAGACAAAAGTCTATGAACAGTGTGTGTTGCCAGTGATGACTTACGGCAGTGAAACATGGTCGCTAACTATGGGTCTCATAAGAAGGCTCAAGGTCACCCAGCGTGCAATGGAGAGAGCCATGCTCGGCGTTTCCCTGCGTGATCGAATCAGAAACGAGGAGATCCGCAGGAGAACTAAAGTAACCGACATCGCTCGAAGGATTGCTCAGCTGAAGTGGCAATGGGCGGGACACATAGCGAGAAGAACCGATGGCCGTTGGGGCGGAAAGGTTCTGGAATGGCGACCGCGCACCAGACGACGCTCAGTGGGTAGGCCCCAGACAAGGTGGACCGACGATCTGGTGAAGGTCGCGGGAAGCCAGTGGATGCAGGCAGCGCAGGACCGATCGTCGTGGAGATCCTTAGGGGAGGCCTATACCCAGCAGTGGGTGTCGTGCGGCTGATATGATGATGATGATGATGATGATGATGACCCAGTATTCAGCTTTAAAGTGGCCTAAAGTACAAACGCCAGCACATCAAGCTACTACAATCTGTCAAATTTCTTTAATAGAATTTCAACTTTATCGCTAAATCATTAAGGTTCAAGGTTGATTGGAAAAATTTTACAGTTTCGGGTTGCTTGACCTGCTGGAGTCTGTGCAATCCACAGTAAAATCGTGCAAATTATTTTTATGATACTGTAGCGGTATCTACAACGCCAACAACGCGTCATACTGACGCGTTGTTCGCGTCAAACTGATGCCGCCTGGCATGCAGCGTCCGCCAGCCTCATTAGCAACCTTGGCACAGCACACTCAACTTTCGGCCGGTCAACAAGCAGAGCACCCTCTCCTGGTCGACGCAGCAGCCAGCCTCAGCCCGGCGCTGTACGACATCCAACGCACTGGAGTATAACGCAGCGCCACCCCGACTCACTGGGGACATCTCCGCAGACAGTTCCGACTCACTGTGAACTATGCGGCAACCGGTTCCGACTCACTGGAACCTCAGCTGGCCTGGCAAGCATCGAAAGATAGTGATAGTGGTCGATAGTGGGCTGAGTCTTCATTCAGCGGGTTAATTGCTTATCATACTATCAGTAGCAATGGGTATCATTTTAACAGTTTAACAACATTCATTGCGTTATTTTCTATAAAGATTATATTTTGCCTTCAAAATTATTCAGATTGAGATTGATAGTGTGTTACGCAATTAGGGTGCCGGTGTTACTTTTCAATAGCGCAACGCGTAGGTGGTTCTGTGGGCTCTGTGAACTCGTGTGATCCCTTTGTGATCCCATGCACGAGCACGTCCCTGCCTGTCAAAATGTCAATATTGTCTATAGCTGACATTTGATGTCAAACATCAAATTTTGTTAGATATGCCAGTGCCAGTTTCAATGTTGCCAACTTAATGCTTTCGGCACTAGATCTAGTGCATTTCTTGATGTTTTAGCGCTCAAAATTCCATAACAGTGCCTAGTGCCCTAACTAGCGCATTTTTGTTATACTTCAGAAATGCTTTTTTATATGATTTCGGATACAAAAAATAAAGTCTATTTGATATACCTATGAAGTATACTGAATGAAATACGGACGCCAGCAGGTCAAGCTACCCGAAACTGTCAAATTTTCCCAATCAACCTTGAACCTTAATGCTTTAGCGATAAAGTTAAAAATCTATTAAAGAAATTTGACAGATTGTAGTAACATGATGTGCTGGCGTCCGTACAAGTTTAAACTCCAACAATCAACTCCTGGTCCCTCAACTTCTCAAACAACCACCACAGCAACCATGAATTCAGACCATGATTCCAACTCTGATTCGGACGACGATCTAAGTTTGTAATAGAAACTTAATATTCTCAATAAAAACTTCCTTTTTGTTAATAAAAAAATATACAGGTATATTTTTTTATTAACAAAAAGTCAATAGGTCTATTGATTGATTTTATTTATTTGGTGCTCTTTTATCAAAATTAGCACAACCCTAGTGCATTTTAGAGTTTGTTTAGCGCATTTCTCACAATAGCAGTTGGCAACACTGGCCAGTTTACGTTTATTTCCGTAAACTAGGTACTATTTTATACAAGAGGTTTAGTTCAATTTGAAGTTTCGAAGTCATATACCGTTATAATTTTTGTCGTAATAAACGAATGTTTAAACTTCCATAAGAACTTGATTTCAATAATAATTGATTCTTCATAGATAACGTAAAATTCCAACCCAATATCCTAATCAGAGAATATAATAATGAGTCCTAGAAGAAAAAAAGCTAAACAGTCTCCACGAAAGAACAATTTAAAGCGAGAAAATAATGCTGAAGAGGTAACTTGCAAGCGTCCAAAAGTTATTAAAAGCGAAGAAGATGAACTCAAGGCTAGAAAGAAAAACAACTTCGTCGAAGCTTGCAGACAAGTCTCCTGTAGAGCCTATTCCGATCACCCCGCGAGATTGTTGTTATTGTACTATTATCCGTCTTGTATGAAGAAAAGGGTTTGCAAACATAATGATAACACTGGAGTAAGTACCAATATGCCGTAGAACAAGTATTGTGTATACTGAAATCAAATCTACTAAGATCTTCTTGTCTTCTCATGCTGCCAAAGCCAGATCGAATTCAGTGAACCTACTGAGCATAACCATAGGGATTTTAATGAAGTACTTAATAAAATCTTTAAATGTTATGTGATAAGGCTTAATGTTGTATTCAATTCTAGAAATTATACTATGGCATTGTTATGTTTCAGATAGAGATCAAGGTAATGCCACATTATGCTGAAGAGTCATTCACAATAGAAATGAAGAATAACATGTGGTATGAAGCTTTAGAAGTTTGCCAAATGTCTATAACTCCTGTACAGTATTTATCTGCAAATGTACTCAGAGAGATTGTCGAGATTATGTTGGTAAATATACCTAATTAGCTGTAACTAATTTAATTACTTCAAATACTAAGCAGATGAAAATATTAACACAGGTTTGGTGTTGGATGTTCATTAATTTACCATTGATATTGTTACATTTCAGAATGTCCATGAGGATAAGTCATCTGAACATACAGTGCCTCACATCATAGACAAGTGCCAACAGATACTGGCTCAAAACTTTAGCACTCACCCACCATGCATTAAAAGTTTAAAGAAGTGTTACAACTCTTTCCTAAGGTCACCCATGGATCTCAAGGAGAAGACGTATACCAACAGAGTACAATATGAATACAGGAATGGTGTTGTAAAATATTGCATGAATAGATTGGAAAATGAAATCAGTTCTGACAGCCTAGATGGCCCTCTAATTAATAAATGTGAGCATATTCCAGAAGAAATGAAACTAAGTCTAAAAGGTCTACATTGGCAGAAAGAGAAATTTGAAATTTTTGAACTTCTAAATAGACCAGACAGGATAGAAAGATTGATGGCTGTGCTAGAAAGTATTGTAGAATTATTACAGTTTGATTTGGCGATTTGGCACACAAGGTAGAAAATTTGCTGGTATAAATACATACTGAAAAAAAAAAATTGTTTTGTGATAAATAATGCCATAGAGTATTTAGCGAAAAGATGTACTTGGCACAATTAGATAATTTAATGAATGCGATCAAAAATGAATTTAAATGACACATTATTTTTCAGGTACAAAACTAATTTAATAAGACATATCATGGGGTTGCATAAGCCTCTAATAGCATTTGTCTTATGGTCAGAGCAACCAATGTACACGGGGAGTGTAACTGCCAACTGCAGGCAAATAATTAGGCTCTTTGTGCATCTAATACATCTACAATACCCAGAGTCCATGATAAGAATTATTACGGTAAGTCTTAGAGTAAATAAATAAAAAAAAAATCGTCAAAAGTTGAATGCAGTCTGGGCACTCTACAATAGTAGACTGCCCTGACTGCACTATTGAAGATATTTAGAAGACATAATAATTCCTCTTTTCATCCTCAGCCACTGAGCTTGAACAGATGCTCCAAGAACTCAGCCTTGAGGTTGGACTGAAAATGAATATGTTTAAGACCAAAGTGATGTGCAACGAAACACCTGGAAACATAAAAGTAGACCGGGAGATAATACAATATGTCCAGGTATACCTATACTTGGGCCAAGTAGTCTCTTTCTAGGCGAGGCAAGATAAAGAAATCACAAGACAAACGGAAAACGCCTGGAAGAGCTACTGGTCCATGAAGGAACTATTTAAGGGTGATTTGCCCATGGCACTGAAACACTGGCTCATGGACATGTGTATTCTTCCCTTCTTAACCTATGGTGCACAGACTTGGTCTTTGACTAACACCCAGAAGTCCAAACTCAAGGTCTGCAAACTAAGTGTTAAATTAACGGATCGTGTTCGTAACACAATACTGCGCTCCAAAACAAAGATAGCTAACGTGGCTCAAAAAGCTGCCCAACTTAAATGCGACTGGGCAGGACATGTCTGCCGCATGCCGGACAAACTGTGGGCCCAAATAACACAGAACTGGTACCCCGAGACAGTGAGACGGGGTCGCGGCAGACCACGTAGGAGATGGCGGGACGAGCTAGATAGGTTCTGTCCAACCTGGAAGGAGGACGCGCGGGCTCGCGATAGATGGAAGAAGTGGAGGGAGGCCTTTGCCCAGGAGTGGGACTGCGCAGGCTAGCATAAAAAAAATACCTAATAATAATTAGAACTTTTCTTTTATTAACATAAGATTTATTAAAAGCTGTTTTTGTATTTTTCAGACCTGGCTAAATATAATGATTCAAACATTTTATATCTGTGAGGAAGAATCAAACAGTGACTATCCAAACACATCAAAATATTGCACAATTTTTGCAAATGAATTCTACAAAATAATCTCAGGTTTGTACCTATTTAGTTTATTAGGTAGTATTCTGTCCATTACATGCATTTGTTCAGCCGATCAGTCCATTCTTTGTGTTTTAGTACAAAGGGCTATACATACCTTAGCCATTTGCAGATTAGGTCAATGTAACAGTGTAGTTGCACGGCACAGGGTTCAAAATCGCTTGACAATTCACATGACAATACTCATTTTATGATTCCAAACAAAGACTACAATAGTATACTGGCTAATTCAAAAGATCTTTAATTTATAGTAGGTATATTTTTAACCAACTTCAAAAAACAGAGCACATAGCTTCCGCCTGCCTTTGAAGTTAGTTTGAATTCTAGAGGAGGTTGCGATGTGGTCTCGTATAAATTTTATTAACTTTGCTCATGTTGTTGGTGGTGTGTTCGTAGGCAGGTGGTGTTTCCTAAAATAAATGGAATAAAAATAATTTTCAGAAATGCCGCATGAATCCATCAACAGGATTTTGGAAAGGATTGAACCAGCATATATGAGACACATCATTGGTATGTTACATATCAAGAAGTTAACCAAAACAAATAATGACTGCATTATAAGCATTATAATTAACAATATCAAAGACTTCCAGTCGGGCATATATCCACCAGATGATACTAATATAGAAATATCCAAGAAGTTATTTTTTAAACCCAAGAAAATAAAAAGAATACTTAATTATGTGATCAAAAATTGCATGAGTCCTGAAAATTGCACGACTCCAGAAAGTCAGGAAAAAGTACAATATCCTAAACTCGACAAAAAAGAATTAAAATATTTGTTACTAAGTACTACTGACCATTTCAACCTTAGTCATCTTGTTCACACTCAATACACAACATTAGAAGCCTATTTAGATACATATGATGTACAAAGTGTGGAGGAAACATGGAATAAATTAAATGAACAGGTGTCTGATGAAAGTCAAGCACATAGCGAAACATTACCAGAAAATAGCTCATATTATGTGACTGAAAGTTTTATTAAGAAGTACAAGCATGCAATGCAGACATTCAAGGAATTACATATGATATTTCATGATTTAAAGAGCAGTGGTGACTTGCCAGACATGTTGGAAGTTTTTACAAATATAGAACTCTTAGAACAGTAAGTTGAACCTGTGATAGATGCATAAATATTGGTAGGGTTACAGTACAGTACAACTTTAGGGTTACACCAATGATGGCAAGATAGGTGGCTCACTAAGATACAAGCTCAAATACTCAAATTCTAGAGCATACTACTGTCAAGGCTAGTTGTTGCTAGGAGAAAAGAAAAATCTACAGTTGGACTTGAAATTAAATTTAAAGTCAACAAAAGGTGAATTGTATAATAATTTGAATTTTTATGTAGTTCATGACATCAACTAAATGGACTCAGCCCAGAATTCGGCTACTTGTTTGGCGCCATCAGTTCCTGTAACGTGCGGCCGACAGGACACGCAGGGCACGATATTAAATGTCCCATCGTTTGTGGAACAGCACCACACCTGAATAGGTCTTTCACCGAAGCTTATTGAAGGCGAAGGACTCTAATACATTGGTCATTTACTTTTGCTGAATTTGTCCTGTTCACTTCCATAAACCTGGCGGCTCTTTCTTTCTTAACTGAATAGAAGGATTCATCCTGGCATCTATCTATATTGCTACTTGCACTTTCAGTGTCCACATTGACTTAATGGTTTAATCAAAGTATCTAACCAAGCATATTATTGCACATGTTCAGGCAAGTTATTCTTGCCTATAATATAAGTTTGTTAACAAACAAATGTTTTGGTGTGGAGGCCGCATACTGGAAGATGTAGCGTTGGAAGGCCTTCCGCTAGGTAGACCGGTGACCTTGTGAAGGCCACAGGAACGGCTAAGTGTTACTCTGTATAGGTATGTTACGTAATTTTATTGTTGGAATTAAGCGTTGGATCTTAATTATGTTGTACTGGTATCGTTATCATTGCAGAAAACAGTAAATTTTCTTTTAGCCTATAACATAAGTTTGTTAACAAACAAATGTTTTGGAGTGGAGACCGCATACTGGAAGATGTAGCGTAGGAAGGCCTCCCACTAGGTAGACCGGTGACCTTGTGAAGGCCACCGGTCCAATCCGCTGGATGCGAGAAGCACAGAACCGGTTGAAGTGGAGGTGCTTGGGAGAGGCCTATGTATAGCAGTGGATGTCTTTCAGCTGAAATGATAAACAAAAATGCAATTTAAAAAAATTCTGTATGTAATCTTTAGTTGTGTTGTTCATGTTGTTTTATAAGAGCTTGGGACCACAGTTATTACAGCAAGTTTGATAAATGTTATTATAATATTATTGGCAGTGCCATATTTGATTATTTTTGAGGGATAACTAGTCCCTTTTAGCCAAGACGAAATGAAACAATCTTTTTTTTTAACTATTTTTATATAAATTATTATGTGTAGATACTTACGTTCCAATTTGTAACTTGTTTCTATACCTCTTAAGAATATGTATTTCTATTGTAAAACATGTATAAATCCTTCTTTTGAAACCACCACTTTTTGTATTTCATACCTTTTTTTAATTTAAAAATGGTTGATACGTATTACTCTGTATAGGTATGTTACATAATTTTATTGTTGGATTTAAGCGTTGGATATTAATTATGTTGTACTGGTATCGTTATCATTACAGAAAACAGTAAATTTTCTTTTACTATAATGTGAAACATATAAGAATAAATAAAACTAAAAGTGACTACACTATTATTGTTTAATTAATATTTTGGCATAAAATGTCCTCTGGCTTTCTTGGATCGCTTAGCTTTTTCAATATCTACATCAGGGTATTCTGCTTTCAATACCTCCATACTCATGTTGGGGAAGCGCTTTATTAAATGCTGCACGTGACTGAAGTCCCTGTTGCGAGCTTTCCTTTCAACATTATACTCCTTTTCTTTGTACAGTCTGTAGAACTTCTTGACAGCTGCACTGGTTATAAAGCCATTTTCAAGGTACGGTCTCACCCAACGTGTGTTCATAAACTTGGGGATGTAGTACTCCCGCTTCTGATGCTTCTCTGGTAAACCAAAAAAGTTCACCACATCCTCGACAGGTCGTTCTCCAGTTTCACCTGTCTCAAGCTTGTAATAAGCGACGTTGCGTTCTCTTATAACAGTTTCTATATTATTCATTGATTCTTGAACTTTGTCGATTCTTTCAGGATTAGGAAACAATCTCATTTTAAGATTACATTCATGCTCCATTGTGTACAACATATTCCGTTCTTTTAACAGTACATACCACAGTTTGTGTAAATCTGTATTCGATTTAATTCTCAATTCATCCAACTTCCATGATCTACCAACTCTAATATTCGTTTCTGTCCAATTTTTCTTAGCGTCGAAAAACTCCATTAGGTCGTTAGCAGGATTGGTGGTGTGTACATCTCGTCTCACGATTGTAGAAGCTGCAACTTTGATAGCATTCTGAGAGCGCAAACATCGGGTTAAAGTGCTTCTTAGCAAATTACTTATAATCGTAGTATTCATTTTAAAATCTTTATGATTAAATAATAGACATAGAAGAGAACACTTTTAGGTTAGTTTGATTATCCTTTCCAAATGCCAAATCCAAGTTTGACACTTGACACTAAAGGATTCAGTTCTGAAATGATTTAAATACTAGCTTTTACCCGTGGCTTTCGCCCACGTGGAGGTCAGAAATTATACCACGGGAACGTGCTACCGGGATAAAAAGTATCCTATGTCCTAACTCTGGTCATAGCCGTATGCCTTTCATCCAAATACAGACAGTTATATATGAAATTCAAAAAAATACTTAACAGCTTAATCACGTGATGTTTTAGTCGTTTTGAATGGCGGAATAAGTACTTTTTTCTGAAAACCTACTATACAAACGGAATCTGTTATCTGGACGCAGTTAAGGGAAGGAGTCCCTCTACTTGCTGCATTATTTAAAAAAATGCTGGACTAGCCACTGTTAGCCAAGCCTTTTTATATTTTGTAATAACTTTTGGCCAAGCAGGCCACCTCAAGATACGAACTTAAGACGATATTTCCAATCACTTAAATCTCTAAAAAAAAACTTACGCACCTCATTTTTAAATTACATGCGAATTTAAAAACGGCTGATTTTATAAAAACGCTGACGCACGTAACTATAAGTCTAACCAAAAGTATAAACTTAGAAATGTTGGATTTCCCATACAAACCAACCCCTTTAGGATTATTTTCAGACTAAAAGTAGCCTGTGCCAGGATGCCATCTCCTTGCCATTGAACGGATTTTTATAGATAATCAATATCCGTTCAGTAGTAAGCAAAATTTATACGCCTTGCAAGGCACAAATATTTATTTATTTTACACCATCATGTACCCTACATTACCTATTTGTATAAATAAATAAATTTGAATTTGGTTTACGCATAAAGGTCAGACAAGGACAGACAGACACAGTTACCGGACTCGAGTACCTAAGTTTTTCAGAAATTTTACTCCTTTATCTCATTTAAATACTTATAAATGACATTTTTAAATATTTTTATAAACAAAAAGATAAAAAAAACATTTAAAAATATAAAAAAATAGTAGCCCACCGGTATCGGGAACCGAGTCCAAGCTACCGCGGCGGTCAGGGCTCCAGAGAGAGGAACTTCCTGACAATGCGAGCCGTGTCCAGAAATACCGCTTTCTGAATCAAGCCCTTAATCCAGTTGCCCAACGAGAGCCTCCAAAGGTGTTGGTCGATCTTGGTTGGTCTTAGCTAATAACCCATTGGCTGTCACGACTATTGGCACAATGATTGCTGAGTCCACTATGCCACATGAATTTTACTTATTATTAGTGATTTCATAGTTTCCTATTTTTTTAAGTGCGTTAGTATGCGTTTGCTAATAATCCCACAGTTGAAATCAGTTAATTATTGCAAAAAATAATGATTTATTTCCAGAGCACACTAGTATGAGCTAAAATATATACAAAAATATTTTTGAACGATATCATTTTGACAGCGGGGTTTACGTTTGGTTTACATACTCTTGCTGTTATGTAAAAGATTTTACAGACTACAAATTACAAAACTGTTACAAAAAATATATAAAACAAATATTTTTTTAAAAAAACGACAAGTAGTCCACAGTAGCCCTGGAACGTAACAGCTGGATGTCATGGGGAGCAGTAAAAAGTTAAAGTCATGCCTTTGCCCAGCTGTGGGATGTTGCAGACTAACAGTAACAATATCTTTTTTATAAAAATAAGTCCAACAAACTGAAGCAACTGCTTCAGATAAAAAATATTTATCTGAAGCAGTTGCTTCAGATAAATATTTTTCCAGCATGAATCGAGATAAAAGAATACATGACAGAAAGAAAACATCTTGACACTCGAAACTCGAAAGGAACAACTAAACGTAAGAGTTGAATAATGTCGTGGATGGAGTGAGTGGTTGAAAGGACGCATTTTCTTCGGTTCTACGGGAAATCACAATGAAAACAAATTAAAGTAATCGATTTATTTATGTGCATTTTGATGTGCTCCCGGTGTTCATATGACTAAAGTACTGAACAGTTTGTGTAGTGTATGTTATTTATGAAGATTCCATCATCGTAAAGGAAGCTTTTTGAAAGGTACAAACATCATTCACCTCTTTTATTTTTATGAAACTTTTGTTTATTTGACAAATATTTTTTACCTGTCCTTGGTTTTGGGTTATTGTATAGATATTTCAGTCTATTAAGGTTCGGGTATTTTGATTTTAATCTAACTGGCGTGTCTTTTTTTATTTTTTTGTCATCCATCAATGTAAACAATAATTCCTAGGACTAACTTCGTAGATGAAGTGCATTACAGGAAAGTCGTACTAAATATTTAATTTATCTACTTGTTGGTTCCACTATGTGTAGCTTTTGTGACAACATAACCATTGCTTTTTTTACAATAAATTTATTTAAATGTCTATAATTAAAAAAAAAGCCAAGTCATAGTTCTGATATCCTTTTCATTGAAGCTAAAGCTAACTCTTAGTCAAAAGCTTTATAAAAAAAGTTGTCTATAGTCACTGACTTACTCGGTACTTGATGTATCATTGACAAAATAATTTCTATATGTTGTATACTTACCCAAATTTAAAAAAAAAACAACACTGCATTGCTAATATAGTTAATATTATTGTTACTTGTTAGCAGCCGTAGAGAAGAAATATAATAATGTTATAACTATTGCTATTATTCTGTAGTTATAAAAATGTACTGGAACACAGATAAAAAAAGCTATAAGTAAACAAAGAAGTCTGATAGTACTAATGGTCTGCAAGTAAGAGATTAACTACAGGTACGTGAGTCATTTGAGAATGTTTTTTAATGGTAAATTTTTTGTACCGGAAAGTGACTTTGACTTTACCATTAAGTAGTGCGCAAGCAACAATTGGTCAGATTAATTGGTTGATAGTGGACAGCATAATTTTTGTTAACTTTTTAAATGTTTTGTTTGCAACTAATTTACTT
Source organism: Apamea monoglypha (assembly GCA_911387795.2). Lineage (NCBI taxonomy): Eukaryota > Metazoa > Arthropoda > Insecta > Lepidoptera > Noctuidae > Apamea > Apamea monoglypha. The sequence goes on from OU426918.1 coordinate 14,081,668, forward strand.
GATTGATGGCAATAAGCTCGCCCCCTTTCTCATGGGACCCACTGATATGTGGTCAAATGTGGAATTCTTAAAGTACCAACACCTCTGCCTAACCCTTCGGGGAGAAAAGGCATGGCGTTATATTTATATGTACTTGTTGTTGTCTTTTCTTCTTAGTCTGTATTGTGTCCCACTTCTGGGCAAATGTCGCCCGCAAGTGCCACATATTGTTTGTATTATTTGATTATTCTCCTTTAAAATTTTGGAGTCACAGAATGAATGTGTATTATATTAATGATTAATTTTAAGTATGTAAGAAAAAAAAAAAACAATTATTTTTCCTAAAAGTGAGTTTCTTCTCACATTATAAACATGTCTAGATTTAAATGTGACTTCATAATAATTATGCTGATGTCATGAAATTGTGTATTTTTTTCAAGAATTTTTTGTATTTTACATTTAAATATTTTTCTAGTGCATTGTTTTTGTTGGATACCTTACTTATATGGTAGAAAAACAAATTAAGTAAAGAAATCATAAAGTCACATGATATTTAAAGCATAAAATTATCCTAATAATCTAGGTAAGTTTTTACGATCTGGCAGTTGGAAGCTATTTTACTTGAATAAGTAAGTGTGTTTCTTCGAAAGTACGTAGGTAATTATACACAACATCTGTTCATGAATGTAGGGCACCAAATTCTCAGAAGGCACGCCGCCACTACTTACCGTCTGTTTGTGAACTAACTAGTTGTGCCACAATTCCGTTTGCCTTACAATTTATAAGGTGACAAAATACGTTAATTAAGAAGGGGCCCATCCTCTCGTCGTGTGTTCCGGAGGGTAATTTGTCGCGTGCATTAAGCAAGTTGTGCGCGCTCGTTACGGGCCCCACAGAACCGCACGCTAAACAACGTAACGTCTCAATTGCGCTCCTCTGCTGCCGTGCCCGCCATGCCGCCTCTCCGCCTGCCGACGACGTCATAAACATTTTACATGATGGCACGCTTATGACGCCAACTGACGCAGCGACGCCAGTTAAAAGAAATCACCCAACTTACAGCCCCATAAGACCCAAGTAATGTCTTTCTGGCGTTCCATTTTCACCATTTCAATCAAGAACAAATTATCTTCGTGAAACAGCCTTCAAATAATGACTTACGCTTTTGTACAATACCTAATGTACTCAATAAAAAAAAAAAATAAGCGGCCGTACTTGAATTTATATTAACTTAACAGCATAACTTTTACGATCTATAACATAAAACGTTAAAAGAAATGTCGAATCGAATTAGGATTCGACACTCAAGCCATGTTCGATTTATTACTCGTATACATAATTTATTACGTCGGAATTATATTAGGAATTACCGTCACGTTCCACTTACTTTAACTGTCACTGGCCGAATAGGTGCTTACATAGGATCTTCGTATAGAATCGTTGATTAAATCAGGCGCCGTCGCTTTGTTTAGGCAGAGATCGCATTATCTCGCATGCTTGTCAGTCACACTCGACCCGCTTGTGACGTCGGACATCTCACAGCTCTAGACCATGAGCCCGGAACGGACAGGGATGATTGTATTGCATAACACAATAGGACATCGAAATTAATGCAACATTCGCAAAGATGTCGCATACATCCGGCGTCAATGAACACAGTATTGCAGTCGAATGAAATTGTGTGCCTTCTCCGAGTAATGTAAAATATTCTTGCTGAAGATCTTATTACGGTGTTGGTTATTCTGGAGACGGGTCGATGGTCAAATCACGCGAGGCTTTGTTTCCCCGAGAACACGGTTCATCTTGCACGGCTGTCGCACACATTCAACCTAGCCCTGAAGTAACGCCTTCTTTTTCCGATCAATCTTGCTCTTCTATAACTTTTGCTGTTAATTTAGTCGAATTTTCTGAAAAGCCCATCCTAGAATGTACCTGTAATTCGGGAAAATTATTTGTGCCAAACATTCTTGAATAGCATTATTCCTAACCTCTCCTCGTGTTTTCAATTTACAAAATGCTTTCCAAGGCAACGGCGCTTTAGGAATTTATTGGACTGAAAATTAAATCAGATTGGTGTATCGCGGGAGTTTAAATAACTTGACCATGTTTGGATAGTTTAACATTTTAGGCACACGTTAAATTTGTTTTAACGTGAGGAACTGTGGCAGTGGCGGCCCAATGGTAACGGCCGCGACTTACGAGTTGTGGGTTCGAACCCAAGCAGGCACTTTACATAGTGTATATTATTTCATCGCCACTGCTCTCAAAACGGTGAAGGAAAACATCGTGAGGAAACCGGCATGTCCTAGAACCAAAAATTCGAAGACATGTGACATCCGCCAACCCGCACTGGGCCCGCGAGGTGGATTATGGCCCATTCCCTCTCACAGATAGGAGGCCTATGTCCCAGCAGTGGGAACATCATAGGCTGATTATGACGGAATGTAAGCGTCAGTGAACCCATTAGGAATTTATTTGAAGCTAATAACAGGAACTATTGTGTTACCTGAGTGAGTATTACGACTATTGCCTATGATGACTAGTCGACCTTGGTGGTTACATGTGTAATTATGATTCATTTCTTTCGTAGTCTATGTTTTAAAACTAGTATTCAAAGGTCCTAGTTATACTAGCTTGTGACCTTTATGTTGTGTTGCAGGTATGAAAAAAATAGTAGGTACCTACATACTCTAAATACATGCAATGGACAGTGAAGGCCAATCTCTGTCATATTATTTGTATAAAAGTCTCGGTCTTATGATCCGCAGAACGATTTTTTTGGACCTTGTGTAATTTGAATATATAGTTCATTTCGTGTACCAGCGAGGTAATTGCGTAACACACTATCAGTAGTAATGGCTTTCATTTTGACAGTTCAACAACATTCATTCCGTTATTTACGCTCTACAGCAGAAAAATTGTTCAAACATATGAATCAATGGATATCTGTATAAATCTGGATCCTTGAGAATGATCCAGATTTGAGATTAATAGTGTGTTACTACGCAATTAGGGTGCTGACCGCCAGCAAAAGAGTTAAAATTAAGATACTTATCTATTACCTAATTTTTTATAACACTACACTACATGCAGCTATTTCATTAACAACTGGTAGGTATATATATTTTAGGGTAGATATTATATATCATTTATCTAAAATAATCATTAAAACTGGTCAATTGGACCCGCTTCATTGCCTGCGATACCTTTGGCGTCACTTCCGCCCGCGTTTAATGATGGGGTCTCTAAAACATTGAAACCTTTTTGGAATATCGTTTATATCAGTAAATCAGCCGTGTCATCGGCTTTTAAATGCGACCATTTATTTTAACTTCACGCATAGTAATTGAATGAGGTATATTCTAATATAAAACCATTTATTTAAAGTATTTTGTTAGTTTTAAGGGGGATGCGCTAAGGTAACCCGTGAAACTCAAATTTAATTAATGTATGATGTATTGATAATTACATAACATAATCAGCCTATAATGTTCCCACTGCTGGGACACAGGCCTCCTCTCGGTGAGAGGGAGCGGGCCGTAATCCACCACGCGGGCCCAGTGCGGGTTGGTAGATGTCACATGTCTTCGAATTTTTGCTTCTAGGACATGCCGGTTTCGTCACGATGTTTTCCTTCACCGTTTTGAGAGCAGTGGTGATATAATAATTTACACAAAGTAAAGCGAGACAGGCGCTTTACTGGCTTTACGGGTTCGAACCTACGACCTACAACTCGTAAGTCGCGGCCGATACCACTGGGCCACCACTGCTCTTTACATATTGATGATTATAACTCTATAAATAAATATTTTTTACGGCCGCGAATCATATTTAGATCAACATACAACCTGAGGGGCAATTCTCGTAATTTTAAGAACATTCACAGTCTGATCTCAGTCTCAATCTGTCAAAAATATCTCATAATTTCCCAACATTTTGACAATTTTTGACATTTGTTTGTCGCCGAGATGAGACTGCGACTAGGTTTTGTACGTTTTAAATTACGAGAATTGGCCTTCTGATATTGACAAATTGGAAAAAAAAAACTTGCCATGAATTGAATTTTGCCCATTGTATATTTTGTACTGTTTAATTTATTTTTTATGTTATTTATTTTTGTGGTGTACAATAAAGTAAATAAATAAAATTTGAATTTCGCGGGCTACCCTGACGCTTTCGCCTTCTTCTTTCAAAGGGCCGAAGATCAAAGCTAGTCAAGCGAATAAATAAAAAGAGATAGTCACTTTTTTCTTTCTTTATTCCATTCAACTTTCTTTGCGCGCAACTAGCTATTATGGTTTAACCGTTTTTGAACTCCGTGCGGAAATTGCAATATTAGACCAAGTGAATTCTGCCGCCAGGTGGTACGTTGTTTAAGTCATCAGTATCTCATCATCTGAGTAATACGACGGACTCCCATAATGTAAGCCGTTTCTAACGCTTTCAGGCGATCGAGGCTCCGACTGAGAATGCTTCCATTTGCATACTTATTTGAAGGCAATTCAGGTGTTCTATCAGCTAGAGCAGACAGAACACATTTTTGGGAATCAAAGTGTTGTTCATATGGCCTGATTTTTGTGTTAGCCGTATGTTTAAGTCATGTCAGACATCATACAACTCGATACCAATGACTAATGGATTAATTTAAATACTTACTGAAGGATTTTACAAAAGACCCACATGACTCGTCGAACCGCCACTCCCGTGCATGTTAAAAGCCCATTACAATCTGGACACTAAAGGCTATTTGAAAGTGAAATGAAAATACATCGATCTGAAAGCAGCTTTCCGTGAGTCAACCAAGTGAAGCGAACTCACAATAAAATCGAAAACGAAAGCTATGATATGATATGTACAACTTGCTGCGTATGTGATTCTTTTATTCAAACATTAAAGTTGTTTAAATATTTATTTCAATAATCAACACGTTTTTCTTGTAACGTTTTGTTTAGGCTTCCGATGCACGGACGCCATCATTGTTGGTGTAATCGTTCGTGAAACGCTTTATTCTAGAGAGGTCACACGTTATCTAAACCAGCTGTCGGACGCACACGGCCTACAATGGACTCGTTTGTATCCCTGCCGTATAATATTGTTTGTAATTTAAAATATCGGATGTGTTGGCACGGGTGGCGGACGGTTTATTTTCCAGCTCAATTGTGGAGTTATCCGAGGTGTATTGTTGCGTTGATTAGATCAGGGGAGCTTTGTTCAGAGGAGAATGGCCGGCTTCGCGTCGCTACCGTCTGTCGGCTGCACGCGACCTGTTCATGAGTTTGCGGCTACACAGGTATACCCGTTTCAGGCTTCTCAACGACCACAGCATATATTATTTTAGCCACAGAATTCTGGAGCTTGCCTTGCTTGAATATCCTAGCTGCTATCCTGCTATGAATTTTATCAGGCAAGCCATGTGCCTTGTGGGATATCCCATCGGCAAAAATGACGAACTTTCATACAATCTTATCTCCTATTGCAGCCTAAATTGCTACAGCCTATACAGCTGGGCCGGGGATGAATTTTTACAGTAGAGTACGATTTTTGAAAATTCATCTCCGTTAGGGGATGAATTCCTTAGTGCTTACTTTCGTTGCCTAAAGAACTCTGGGCAAAATTTTATTTTTCTAAACCGTGCCGCTTAGGCTGTGCGTTGTCTGTCAGTGAATTAATGATTAAATTTAAGATTTTTAATAAGTAAATTTGTTGTATCTTCTATTTTTAATGGCATTAGCAACCTATAAAAATAATGTTACTTACGCTTTTTATGTTTCTTTTTTATTTTGTTTACTTTCCAATTTCGAGTGTTCGTTGTGGGAAAATGTAATTTATTTTGATATAGATACTCGAAGATACTCAACAAAAACCCCGAAAATGGAGGGTACGGTTGAAAAGACGCTAACAATACGCTAATGGCTTATGTTTGCGATGACTGTCCCTCGCAGCCAACAGGCTCTATTATCACGGTCGGTCCCTGTGCGCTGAATTGGCTAAATGTTTTGTGCCTCTGAAAAGATTCAAGATGACGGTGAAATTGTTGAGAAAATTGATCACTTCCACTCGAGCAAGCCGTCCTTGTTACTGCAGAACTCGTTATCAGCTGTGTTTGTTTCTCAGGCCTAATGTGTTTTTTTTGTTTAAGCTATTTAACCTTTCTTAAAAAAAAAAGGTAGGTAAATTGTAAAATAATTGATTAAATTTTGAAAACATTAGGTAAGATTTGGGTTGAACAATTACCTAATAGATCAAATAGAATGTGCTTGTTTTTCATTCAAGTTTTTGGGAGTGTGGTGTGTTTTGGAAAACAACACACCAATTGAAAATGTGGGCTTTTATTTGTATTAAGTTTTGTTTGAAGGCGTTTTCCCAAACTACCAAACCCTTTTAAGTGTATAACTTAATTTGGCTTTCAAAATGTACTAGTATTTACCTAATGTAAAAAGAGGACTATTTACATAGGATCGGGACTACACTGGCCTGCAAAACTACATACCACACTTTTAAAATTAGTATAACTTTTTAAGTACACAAGATATACTTTCGAAATAAAAATGATTCGAAAAAGAGTTTAATTTTGTATATAAAAACAGCATGTTCGAGAACCTTCTTTTAAGAGATGGCTGAAAAGACCTTAAAAACCAAAATAATCTATTTCGAATTACAATTTTATCATTAATTTATTTATTTCTGTTTTATGTTTTCAATTTTTTCTTGATCGATGAGTCTTGTTACAAAAGCTAAGTTAGACAACAGCACATACATTTTATTCATCGTGCCTCTTTCACCTGGAGAATGTGCTAGGATCATGACTTTTCTGGAACTAGGCATCAGTATGCGTCGTACTGCAAGAATGGTGGGTGTGACGTTACGAATGGTCTAGATGGTGAAGCGAAGGTACGAAGAGACTGAAAAACCATCTGAGGAGACCTTGTAATGGCAGACCCAGGTGTACTAGTGCCCGAGAAGACCGTTATATTGTTTCCACTGTGTTGAGAAATTGCCTCCTTAATGCAGTTGAAGTCCAGCAATAGCTTCTTCAGACCTGAAGGGACCACATTAGTGAGAGTATAGTGAGAAGAAGACTTGCTGAAGCAAATCTGAAACCCCGAAGACCAGCGAGTGGCCCCAAACTCGAGAGAGAGCATCGTGAATACATACAGTTGAATGAAGAAGAGTGGTCAAGAATTTTGTTCACAGATGAGTCTCGATTCTCACTTTACACTTCTGATGAAGGCCAGATGTTTACAGGCGGCCTGGTGAGCGATACCTTCAAGACTGCTTCTCAGAAAGAGTCCAGAACGGTGGAGGCAGTGTACATGTATGGGCTGGCATATCTTCAGAAGGAAGCACAGAGTTAGTGGCCATAGAAAATGGCACTCTGACTGGGGAAAGATATACGCAAGATATTCTCAACGAGTATGCAGGGCCGTAGTTAGCAAATATGGGTGATGGATCGTGCCGATGCATGATAATGCCCGGCCACACACGGCTCAGGTCGTGCAAGAGTATATTCAGGTTGGTATCAGCGTGATGGCTTGGCCATCAAGAAGTTCTGATCTCAACCCGGTTGAGCACGCCTGGGATGAGCTAGGGAGGAGGAAGGAGGAGTCAGAAGCCGCAGAGCACTACCTGCCACCCTCAGGGCACTAAAACAGACCCTGATTGAAGAATGGGAGAATATTCTCCAACATCGGCTCCGAAACCTTATGTTCAGTATGCCAAATCAGTTCGAAGCTGTAGTCAGAACCCGAGGAGGCAATACCAGTTATTAAAAATTAAATAACATGTAAAACATACTTATAAATGTTAATTGAGTTTTTTGACACGAAGGTAAAAGTGGCATTTGTTTTTATATTATCTTTTTTTTAAGTTAAAAATGTTACTAATGTATAGTTTTCTAGTTTCAAAGAAAGCTGATATTTATTTTAAATCTCTAACTTCGATAGTTTAGAAAAAATTGAATTTTTAAAAGTGTAGTACTTAGTTTTGCAGGCCAGTGTATAAAATCACATTGCAAAGTGTATTTTATCTCGCCGTAGTTAAAGCAGAAAAGTTTGCTAATAAAATACAAATTTAGTCTCCTACTTTCCTTACTGAAATACGAGATCGCCGTCTTAATACTTGTTCAAACGTTTTCCAGATATGGACTTTTTGGAACATTTTCATTTTTATTTTAAAAGTTTGCGGTACTTTTCCGCGTTCTCCGTACCCCATCATTTCGGGGTAAAATCGATATTTCCTGTAAATATTCTCAACTCAGCCCAGTGGTATCTGCCCCGACTTAAAAGTTATATGTCCTGGGTTCGAACCCAAGCAGGCGCTTTACTCTACTTTACTGTGTAATTTATTTTTTTATTTAAAAAACTGTGAAGGAAATCATCGTGTGGAAACCGGCATGTTCTAGAACCAAAAATTGTGATGTGACATCCACCAACTGGGCCCGCGTGGTGGATTACGGCCCACTCCCTCACAGAGTGGAGGCCTGTGTCCCAGCAATGGGAAGATTATCGGCTGATTTTGCATTATATTTGCCTTGTGTACAGAAATAAACCAAATGACTTATGCATTTCCATGAGTGACTGCATCCGCAGACGAATGAATTGACGATTTGACTTTTGCACTTACATATATGGCACAAATTTGGAATTGGTGATGGATTACGCGCGATATCGTGGAGGCGATGTAAGCGATGTGTGTGCACACGTCACGGGGTGTGTCGATCAATCACGGGCGCGGATGGACGAGCGACAGGCCATTAGGGGCGCTTCGTCGCCGGACTCAGGTGCCGCTGGTCCGTCCGTCACCTCGCCACCGCCCGAGCCGCCCGACAACAGCCAAGCCCTTGTCGTCTTCAATCACCCCACCAACCGACCGCATGATTCATATTACTCTACACTACGGCTTTATTATTTGTTGCCTTACCCCGTTTTGCTCGGAATGAAACTGAATGGTGGGTTTTTTTTACGAATAAGCACCGTAAATAACCTTTAACTGCATCGATATTACTAACGGCAAGTTAAAGAAGACTAGCACGAACAAATATTTCCGTTTATTGAAGTGATAACTCGTAGAGTCCTTGTAATTTCAAGAGCTCTGAATTCCGAGTTAAGACTGTAAAGCCATGGTTATATTCAGTATCTTCAGCATAAGATGAACAGCATGGCAATAAAATGGGTTTAAGCGTAGTGGGCTATACGGTTCTGTGCGACACATGCCATCCTTAACCACGTAGTAGATGGCTCAGCTAGACAGCATGCGGAATGAACTGCATTTCTTATGTCTTATAACGTTATAGCAACTGTGTTTTATGTCCCCTTTTGCTTAGGTACCAGAGAGTAATATTAATATCTTAGTATCCAATCCACTGTAGATGTGGTTTCCATTCGAATACTTGCAACGGTCTGACATTTCAACTGGACTTATTTTATGGGTTCAAGTTAAAATTATTTATTTGTGTAAAGTATGTTAGACTGAAGGCGACAGTGCATCTAATATTACGATCACGAGAAGGTTCGACCTACGGACCTAGGATTTTAGTTATTGATATTTTCTTTGTAAATAAAGGCATTGGGCAAGTAATTATGGGGCTTGGGCCAAATGTCAATCACTAACGAGACCTATGCCACTGATTAAATAAGGATGTTTTTTTTTTGTCAAACACCCTTAATCGTATCAGTGAAAAGTTTAGAACACATAATATTTTATTGAAGTCACAAAACAAGTATTTTTTTATTGTGAAATGAGCCTGCTCTTCAGCTCGATCTCGCTTGATGGAAAGCGATGGATGAGGTACGTTTTAATTAAAATGACTCCTTATTTGATAGATTATTCAGTTACACAGGACTTGTAAGTGGAAATTTGAACGACTTCCAGTTTACTTACCGCAAATTAAATTATTTTTAAACACGCCATGGACATTTTAAAATGTTCTTAGTAGCCATTCTTAGTGTTTTCACGAAAAACGAAATAGAGAGATAGATATTTATGTAAAGATCGCGATACATGAGCCAGCTCAGCACGTGGTTTCCGCACAATAATAGACTGTGTCCATTAATTAGACCAACATGTTTCATCGTAAATGGACATCAGTGACGCGTACTGTACGGTGGCGGGCGTTCGCATAACATGGACGTAATTGATGGTCGCACCTCTAATGCTTCTTGCTTTGCTTAAACATAACTCGACCCGTTTTTGTCTAGCTTCCGATTTCATCTAAAATGTTCACGTATGTGTGAACATTTTAGAGTTGTGTGTGCCTGTGTTTATCCATTTACTGCTAATGTTAGCGTATAGTGTGCTCGCACGGTAACATAAAGATTAGATAACTTAATAAATCGTCATCTATCCTCGTCTGGGAGTAGCTTATCCTCCGTTCTGCGTTAGGATGGAGCTATTCACCTTTCACATGTAGGCCATTAGTACAAAGATAGGCTCGATATTGTAGCACGTGCCTCCTCCCGCACCCTGCCTCGTTTGAGATAAGCTTCGAGCGTTAAATATGTGCCTCTCGTTGCTTGTGGTCTGCGATAGCGCCTACTAAACATGGATACACCCGTTTGTTATAATCTTTTTATGTTTTGATCGTAATGCTAAGGAATTGTTGCTTTCAAAACCCCTCTATATTCATGGTTTTTCTTTTCAGGTACGCCACAGAGCCACAGAACAATATTTTTGAAATTTCTTTCTCCAAAGGAACTTTATCGTAAGTTGTTATCATAATTTTATGGCTAGACGTACGATTCTATGTCCAGATATGTTTTGACCTCTCCTTTGTTACTTATCTACGCGATGTGCATATTTTTTTTCTCATTGTTCTTTTAAAACCTATCTATTTACTCACTTACCTTACCTTAGAGACGATAAAGTACTTATTTGGCTGGTGGAATTTACCCAAGAAAATTAATAAGGGAATTTTCCGATAGAGCTTTTGGTTTCAAAAGGAAAAAAAAATAAGATGAAAATCTCTTAAGTGTTCTGGAATTTAGAATTGTCTGCCAACTATAAATCAATAGCAAAGTGTTGTTACGTTTTGACTAAATCATGTCTGCCTTAATATCTACGTTGAACAACACCCAGTTATTTAATCGCTTGAAGGTTAGTGACAGGTCGTCCCCCGACGACCCCCCCTTTCGCAGTGAGCTCCGAATGTCAACTGGCTTGACACTTGGAATACCACGATACACCGAGTTTGTCGGCACGGAATGTCGTGACGAGCCTGCGGAAGCAAATATCTTTGGACCAAATACCTTCAAGTCAAATACTATACGGAATTGATTTTAGTTATACTAAACTACCCAACCGTCATTGCGATTTGCGTTGCGACCCACTTACCTTTAGGTTTTAGTACAATCGAGGATACCCGCTGAATTTTTAATGGCTCCTCGACCCATGGGATTCGGCAGTGCTAATCGAATTGGCAACTTTTACGCTATGGAAACGGAAATTCTCATTTATTTCGAATATTTGTTTTCGTTTTTCTATTTCAGGAAATGGCGAAAGCCTTTCATGCCATATAATATCAATTCAAGTCCTTTATTGGTTTGCAAACATGAGTATTTAGTACATAGATGTTTTATTATAAGAGTCCTCCATGTTCTGCCGTGACATGGGCATGCAAATCATATTATCAATTACATTATTTCCTTGGGAGGTACCCAAGGAAATAATGTAATTGATAATATCAATAAGAGTCTATTCACCAAAAGTGTATAGAATATAATTAAAGGGCTGGTCGTCATGCGGCCCCAAAACGATTTCTCCATATAAAACGATCCCGTCCAAGTGTTCGAATTAGAATTCCAAAAACTGCGTCCCTCCTGTCGATTCGGTAATGAACTGTAATTAGGGATTCGGCAGAAATTCTTATTGTCAATTTATATTGTTGGTATAAAGTGAGAGCTCTAATTTATATCCATATTTATTAAGGTCGGGGCTTTCATTGACCTGAAGCGGCATGCCATACCAGCCGTTATTCGTATAGGAATTAAGGTTTAATTTCAAACTGAAAGCTCGGAATTGAAGGAATCGGATGTTTAAAACGTAGACGGCATCTAAATAAATATTTGTAATGAATCCCCTGAGAGTTCGGATTTCAGTTAAGTTGTAGGGCAAAAAGAGGCTTGCTTATTGATAAAGTTGGATAAAGGTTAATTGATCTCAGTACTGCAGCATTATTCTGTTGAAATGGGTAATCATTAAGTGCCTTATTGGTCTATAGTAGTCTCATGCGCAACTGATTAGCGTGGGGTTCTAGATCAGATCTCCGGGTCGAGCAAAGCGTTATTTAATTTTTCGTTGCGTTAGGTATTCTCAGTAGCACCCCGTAGTCTGCCTACTTATAGCAATTTATTTTAATTTTGGCTAGTCTTCTTCGTGTCCCTGGCACGACTGTATTTTAAATCTTGTTTTTCCGAAACTGCCACTTTCACCGCGTTGTCCTTACATTTTGACTAGTAATTTAAGGTATTTGTAATACTTAATAATTTCTTGCCAAACTCTTGTTGACTGTACCAGTGTACCTACATTGTCAAGCTTAATCGTCCTTCCCATATATCGTGTAACAGCGTTCCTATAATGTAACTTCCATAGTTGAACAGGACAGTAAGTGGGTGAGGACAGTACGGTGAACATGTTGCAGGTATTGTTCGCGACGATGCGACGTTGAGGTCGGGACACCTTTGTTCTACCGGGGCACGGTGGCGCGTTACTTTATTTTATTAAACACGTGCCGCCGGTCTAACGAACCCACTTGCCACAATTGGTCCACGTCATCAATTAATATGCCTCACCAAGTTAACTTATCACAACCACGAAATACCAACAAGATGTCTCCTTATAGTATTAGTGAGTAAAACTACGGGTTCCTAGAAGAGCGGTGACCGTCACATAACGTCCGCAGTGACGGCTATCATGAAAATGATGGCAGCGGGGCTTGACTTTATGGTGTTAAAAACGCTCTCTAAGAAAACAACAAAAACTTTCTTTCATAAATAATGTTTCAGTGATGTCCTTCGCCGGTAATTTTGGATGCGATGTAGGGGCCACCGCTCTTGTAGGAAATCATGGCTTCACAGTCCCGAAATAATGCCGTCCAATCAATTTATCTTTATGCTTGACAAGACTACAGTAATTTACCCCTATACCTTCCTAATTAACAAGAATTCATCGTTCAAAGCGACGTAATCACGAAACGGATACCATTATCGCAATCTGTTATACACAGCAAAGGTTACTTTGTTGAGATGGGAGGAAAATTCAAAACATCACAAACCAGGTACCAAAACGTACTAATTGGACACATAAAATACAATTAACGCTTACAATATTTAGCACCGGGATCTTGGGATAATGTCGTGTCTTGTCTATTTATCACTGACACAGGTAACTAGATAAGTTATTAGGGCGACAACACGTGCGTAAAAAGAATATTTGTCTTCTTTAAGATAGGAGACAGGTTACATTATCATGTTAGTGTTGTGGAGACAACGTTGGTCCTGCGTTGCCTGTTCACGTTTTGTACGTGATTTCTTTGGTTTTTGTACGTCAATTTTTGTAACTCTTTTTTGTTACTTTGGTCCTTATTGTACCTCATCATCATCATTCTCTAATTGTACCTATTATTAAGCTAAAATAGTAATTCAGGTTAAGTTACGCTTGCCGAGGCCGGTCCGTGGATGGGTGATCATCTTTACATACCGCAACCCCTCGGAAAGCACGTTAAGCCGTGGCTCTCGGCTGTCATTCGTGGATCTTTGACAGTCGTTACGGGTCGTCAGAAACCAGAAAGTCTGATAACCAATCTTTAACCAAGGGGTATAGTGTTACCCAGTAACTGGGTTGTCGAGGTCAGACAGGCAGTCGCTCCACGTAAAATACTGGTATTCAGCTGAAGCCGCCCCAAAATAGTTGGGAAAAGGCAGCAAGCAGATGATGATGATGATGATAAAGTTAAGGTTGTGTTGTTGTGCGTTTAAAAAAAAAATCTTTTCTAGTGATTTGTACCTAACGTGCTCTTGGGGATTTTGTTAGGTTCTAGCTTCGCAGTCATCCCTTTATACTAGTGTGACAACCAAACACCCAATAAACACGTTAATCCATGTTACCTGAATAAGCCTGAATCGGAATTAAGCATAGGCTTACTGTCGTTTTTCATATAATATGCTCCGTAAAAGCGATACAGTGGTGGTAGCCGGCCACAAATGGCAGATGGTAAATTACCTTCCGTTAAGACCTGGATTGCGGCAGTTAGCTCGGTGCGCTGCTGCTACGGCGCGTTAATGAGTTCATGCCATATGTGGCCATAACACAATGTCCTCGCAATTGTTACCGCGGATAATATTCATATTTTGTGCTTTGTTTTTGTGTATTCCCACATTTGTACGTTATTTTCTCTTTGCACATTCTTTTAGTGTTATTTCATTGAAATTCATCTGTAATCATTGTTTTTTCGCGATGTTAGCTAACGATTTCAAGGATTACTGCTGGAACGGGTTACCTCTGCTGCGGCTGAATAGTATAGTTGTATTATTTCTGGATGAAAAGTCACATGAAAACTACAACCGAAATGAAATGTTGACATAATTATAAACTTTTTTATGTTCGTCGTTTTAATACGACGTAAAAAATGATTGTTGTGATGATAAAAAAACAATATGTCAGAATATAAAAATAGTTTGAAAGTAGACAAGATTGCTTATATTTTATGGTAAGAATGTGAACACCTGGCATGATTACTCATAAGCTTACCAGACCTATGAATAAATAAGTGTGAACATGTATATATTTCTTAAATGAATCATATTACATAATATATTAAATTATATGATGATCCTAATGATGCCCACCTGTTACTAATTATGTCGTAAGAACTAAATTTAAAACATAATCTTATTAATTTATTAAACTTTATGTAATCAATTCACTTTTTTATACCTGACTAACATGCCCGCGACTTCGGCCGTGTGAAATTTCATGTTTTAACATAAATTATATCCCACTACTCGGCAATACAGTAGCTTTCCATTAGTGAAAGATTTTCGGAATCCGATAAGAAGTTTCGAAGATTACCCCCTACATACAAAGTCACGAAGTTTACCTCTTTGTAATATTAGTATAGACGAATGACTTAACTACCCACTAGATACCTATTTACTTATAATTTTGCACTCTTTTTCTTCATGTATTTTTTTTTAATTTTAGGACTACTTAGCTTCTGCTCGCGACTTTGTCCTCGTGAAATTTCTTGTTCCTTCGACCCACCCCGTTGCATCGCATCGCTTGCGCGTAGTACTTCGTTTTCGCTAAGTGATTTTTCTGCCTTTGGCAGGCAGGCTCTAGCGTGATGTTACATAGCCTATAGCCTGCCTCAAGAATTGGGCTATCAAATGCAAAAATGTTTCTTCAAATCAGACTGTTAGTTGCAGAGATTTTCGGTAGGTAGTTTAGAATTTGCTAAAAGCTAAAAAAAAAATCGGTAATTTTCGGAATGCTATCGCGTACAAACAAACAAATTCTTTATTATTAGTATAAATAGAGACTAATAAAATTAGCCGATCCACCTTTATGACACAGACTCAAAATTAAATTTACCTATCTAATATTTTCTTTAAAGAAAACTTACACAGAATATAAATGAACTAAAAGAGGAATTTTTGATGTTAATCATATTATTTTTTAAATAAACTAAAGTAAGAGAGCAGAAAAAGCTTATGAAAATTTAAAGACACAAGAAAAACATAAATTGTTCAAATATATATAAGGTGATGGCTAAGCTTTGGGGTGGTCGCATCATCACAATCAGTTTATAATGTTCCCACTGCTGGGTCACAGACCTCCTCTCGGTAAAAGGGAGTGGGCCGTAATCCACCACATGGGCTCAATGCGGGTTGGTAGATGTCACATGTCTTCGATTTTTTTCTAGGACATGCCGCATTCCTCACGATGTTTTCCTTTTTGAGGTCGCATCGTCTAAGAGCCAATTTTATCAATGAAACTGAACGCGAACGGCACGTCTAAAGAGCTGTCAGTGTCAACATTTCACAACAATGTTGGTAATGACAGCTCTTGACCGCGTTGTAGATGATCAGTTTCGCTTGTGATATCCCTAAAGCTACGGTTTCCTAGAAAAACGTGCGAACTCATGCCATGTCTGTATACTCATGTTTTGGACAAATAAATAATCTTTATCTTATCTTTAACGTTTCCGTCATATTTATAACGAACGTCATGAAAATCTGTCATTTCTACCAGTATTTGACATTAAGGTGTCAAAAAACGCTCTTTACTTGGACATTTCGGCCACATGTGGCGGTCACCGCCCTTGTAGGAATCCGTAGCTTTAGTATGCTGACCGTACAATAAAACGTACTACGTATTTAATTATTACGGATAATGTTGAGACACCTTTGCTGCACCTGCCTGCTTAATTAATTGTTTTATAGTCTTAATGCTATTATCCACCTTCTGTGAGAAAATTAATACCATCTCACGTCTTCCGCGTAGAGTTCATTAAAATTTTCGAAACGGTATCGTTCAATGTTTTTAATTATTAATTCGTCTGAAAGTTTCGCCGTGTGATGGGGCGAAGTTGTGCGTCTATCGCTGCTTTCGTCATCTACATCTGTACTTATAATAAAGCTGAAGAGTTCGTTAGAAGTTTGAACGCGCTAATCCCTGAAACTACCAGATTCTAAAAAAAAACTTTTTGTATTCGATAACCCAATTCATGACGCAGGTTATAGGCTATTTAGCGACCCTTAGGGGCCGAGTAACAACTGTCAAACAGAACGCTCAAGTTTTCGCATAGCGTTCATTCCGACTTTTTTCTTTTTGCTCGGCTCCTAAGGGCTAAATAGCCTATAGCCTTCCTCAAAAATTGGGCTCAAACAAACAAATCAACTCTTCAGCTTTATTATTAGTAGGTAAATATATTACTGAATGCCCAATTTAATGAGCTTGGGTATCGGATTCTCCTTTACAAAATTGTTTATTCAAGTAATTTGCCTAATTAGGTTAATATTCGTGTTTTAGTCAGCGTGCGAAGGATATACATATAATTCTTGTATGACATGACGAAAAGCTTTTCTTACATACCTACCTACATAGTCTTTGTGCCGATTTCCCGTCAAAGGGGATGTCTTGAACGTTAATGATAAACGATTTTGTCGTTTTCCTTTATTTGCAAGCGACGCAAAATATCATGTATTGAAAATTTAAACCCCCTAAATACCATGTTTGAACTTTTATCATCATTAAGCTTCACCATTTTCTTTGCCCGAGTAAGTATTTATTTTCCATTAAACTCTCACAATATACCTTGGTTTAATTCTTATCATATCCTGAATTCTATTCCTTCTTTCCTCTATTCTTACCAAATATCCTGTTGTTTGTACGTGACATTGGTATGCTTTAGTTATTCCTACATTTACTCACAACACCCTCACTCTACAATCACACCTACACACACACTACACTTACACCAACTCTACTTTACCTACCATATTATAGTTTTGTTATTTTGTTATATTTGTTTTCTTTAGTAAATTAGTTTCCGTTTTCTTAGTCACCACTTCTTTACTGTTGAATTGTCCTCTTCTTAATATAAGTATGGCTTTGTTTGTTACGGAGAATCGCTGACTCCTAAGATACAGGCCTACACCTAGTTTAGGAGTCAGAGTACCCACCTTTATATTTGTGACCTGTAATAAGCCTATAATATGTTCATAGTTTTTTGATGTAAATGCTGTTTTTGTGTGAAATAAATTTATTATTTATTATTTATTTATTTACATTCGTGACTATGGCTTTAAAAAAATAAAATCTTTTTATTTCAGACATTGGTCCATAATGAAGTCTACTATGAAGTTGTTCACTTCAACTTCGTGATCCAAAGCACTTGTCCAAGTTGATTTATTCCCAAATAACAACTTGTGTAACAGTTTTCCTCGTAGGCACCTGTCCCACCGCCGGCGATTAACGAGAAGCGAGTAGAACTAGCAATTAAAAACCAATTGGCGAGCAAAGAGCAGCAAGTGCGCGACGGCGACGAGCGATTAGTCGGTGGTATGTGCATATACTAAGTATGAGTCTCTCAGCGGGTATTCGGCCCGTCAAGCGAGTGTCGCTGAGCGAGTATTCTCCTTGATAGCCGTTGTCGCTGCAAGATCGCCGGCGATGTGAACAGCCAGCGATCAAATATGAATATATGTATCTCTTTTATTTACACGGGATCTACAATCTTTTGTACGTTTCTTGAGCGAGAAAATCGTTGATAAACTACTAACTAGTCGCTTCCTCGTCAGGGCGGTGGGACAGGTGCCTTAAGCGTTCAATATTGGATTGGCTTTCTTATTTCTCTGCTTGTTCGTATACATTCTTAATATCTTTGTGTACATGTAAGCAAACATCCTCAATCGGAATGAAGACGTCTTTAGAATTTAATTACCAACTTTCAATCAGCCTGAAGATTACCGATCCTTTCCAATTTTTTTGGAACTAAGTTCTTTAACGGAGCTTGCGGTAGGAGTAAACTTGGAGAAATCATGCGACTTTTTGTCCTACTAATCCTACTAATATTATAAACGCGAAAGTTTGTATGGATGGATGGAGGTTTGTTACTCTTTCACGCCAAAACTATTGAACGGATTTGGATGAAATTTGGCACACAGATAGTTTATAACCAGGATTAACACTTAGGATACTTTTTGTCCTGATATTCCCACGAGATCGAAACGTATGCGGGTGAAACCGCGGGGCGCAGCTAGTTACATATAATAGAGTATCAGAGAGAGAGATAGTTTTCATGGTTTTCGAGGGTGCTGAAGACGATAGTGAGGTCAAAATGAAAATTCAAGATGGCGGATGCAAATATTTTAAACATTTCGCAGCTGCCATCTTTGATTTTCATTTTGAACTACGTTCCTGTTTTCTTTAGTAAACTCTGTCGTGCATCTACAGACAGACTACCTGTAACGGAATTCACAGTATTACGCATTTTAAACATTGTAATCGGAGAAGCCTATGTTACACAGATACCCCGCGATGTTCCTTAAATTATATTACCAACGTTGTTACAAAAACATGTAGCTGTTATATAATTATATGAAACTCTTTGTTCTCTTAGTATTAAAAAGCCACATTAAAAACGAGAAAACAATACTTTTAACTTATGTAGAGACAGTATTTTGCAGCGTTCCATTGTTTGGTTTCTGTTATAATTACGGAAGTAACTAACAACATGGCTACAACCTGTTGGAGGCGTTGCCTACAATACAAATAGAAAAGTTGAATTCTGCTAAAGTTTTACGGGCAAACATAAAAGGTACAAAATAGCCGCTGGCGAGAAAAACAACGCTGAATATATTAAATGTCCTTTACATTTTTATTACAGCCTCGTGGTAATAAAAAAGTTTCGTTAATATAATCTCTCGAATCATTAATACGTGAAAGCAATCAAATGAAAATCTTCAAGTTCGCTTTGTCGGTTTATTTTGCGGAACGTTTTCATGGATAACGTTGAGTAAAATGCCGCAGGAAAAATTAATCTGGTGTCTGGGACCAAGAAATATTGTTGTTTGGTTTGCTCCGGGGCTATAAGTAATCTCGGCACGTTATGCACTCAGCCGGGTGGTTTATTGGGAAAGTGGATGCCTCGCCACTACGACGGGGCCACTACGCCACTACGCCAACTAATGCTTCACAAATGTGTGTTGATATAACGCACGTGTAATTGGGTCTGTAACAGCAGTTGTATCTAAAACTAGCTTTTCTGTTTTGAGGATACAACGAATCTTTTTATCTGATTTTGTTATTTTTTGTTCCGCTGTGTATTGCATTGTGTTTTTCATTATTTCATTCCTTTTGTCCATTATTGTTGGATAGAGAATTTTGATTTGAAAATGCGGACAAAAACGAAAACGTATAACAAAAATAAACGTAAAACATAATTTACCTACTGATACAGCGTGTATCAGAAAGGTGTGGCCTTATTTAAAGTTCTGGTAAACTTCATTGCCTAATCGACCCAAATATATGGGACGACTGGTTTGTTTTTCGCGATTACGATGTTGGTCCCATGGAGAAAGTTTTTCAGTTTGATAAACTGTACCACACCCTTAAATTGGACCTTTATGATACATGCTCTATAAACAACACTGTCCAGCGTTGTAGGACAACCACAGTATTCTTTTTGATGTCACATTCTGCAACAGTTTGTTCAATATTCAGTTACGTTCGTTTTGGCTCAATTAATTTATTTAATAAATTCGTAGAGGCCCCAGCGCACCGTCTGTCTCCGGTTCGTTCCGAAGTTATGAATTTATATAGCCGGACGTGTTCAGAATTTATGCGCAGATGTGTTTTCTTAGTTTGCGCCCTTGCAACCGTAAGAAATTCATCGTTTGGTGCCATCACCAGATGTCTCTTCGCCCGATCTCTTCTCTAAACTTTTAATTTGCGCTAATTAGTTTTTAATTAACACGAAGAGTGAGTCAGGTCGTTGTTGTTTCTTTTGCCGTGCTCTATAGACACAGGTAACTACCCAATTTTTATCAATTTTGTAATATTACGAACATATAGAGCTAGGTCATGGTGTCGTGCCGCATTCGACTCCATTTACTCTCAAGTGATGTTGATCCTAAACGACATATCCGCTATACAAACAGTGCCTACGATAGTGGCTAGATGTAATCTGCAAATATTTAAGTAATTCCGTGCTCAGCTTACTCAAGGGTGCGGCGGGGATACCATATCTTCTTCTCAAGTAACCGAGCACATTTAGTGTTAGTCCGATATTCAGACCCCTCTCAATTCTCCAGGCAAGTCTGCTAGTGCTAAACTCATTGAGAAGTAATCTAAGACCGTATTTAGTGGTTGTAGCTGACAGCAGTTATGACGGCTCCCATCGCTTTGTTGTCTCGCACACCCATTGTCCCCTGAGGCACGCGGTTAGTTTTAATTAAGTTCGCTTTGACTGTTCATTTCCGATTGTACGATCCCAGCCAATGCACATAAAGGTTCCATTCTTTTCTCTTTATTGTAACTGGCCTCAAGCTCATTATGAGCTAGTTATATTACGGTAATTCCCAAAGGAACTCGTCCATCGAAGGTCCGCAGGCAACTATTTCTTCGCGGTGTTCCATTTTCTTTTTACTACATTTAACAAATGTTTATTTAAGCGATCGTTGAATCACTACAGTTTTCTTTACAGTGAATGAGCATTTTCTTTCAGTGCATTATGAAAAATGGCGGCAGATAGGCCATAGGTCTACCTACTATTGCGTCTATTTTACCTATTTAAATTAACAAACCACGCGAAAATTATAATGAGAGAAATGTTAAATGTGTAAATTAATTTTGAAATATTGGCTTGGAAGGTGGTAGAGACATTTAACTAGGGCTTTGAAGGAACCGAGATGTAATTAAAATAAATATTTGGCACGAAATCCGGGTCGCGGCGGTTAAGCGGAGACATTTCCACCCTTTGAACAAGTTCTTGTTTATGTTTGCTCATTAAACAAATAAAAGTGGAAATTCTGTCTTAATCTGGGAAAACTTTTACGTTACCTACTGTGTCGAGTTGAAATTATTTTACGTAAATAATTCACAATTTATAAAGTTGGCATTCGTTATGTATTTACTTATTTAAATTATTATAACTTGGTCGTATTTGCGTTTTGGTTAGACTGAATATGGTAAAATTGCCTTTTGAAACGCTTTCTGGTAACTTAAATTGGCGATTGAACTTAGGCTAATCGCATGTTATCAGTGTGAACAACAAGATTTTTGTTAAAGATACGTAAAACAAGACATTGTTGTAGTAATTACACGGTCGATTTGAATTCATAGAGCGTACACATAATGAAGTGGCCGTCAGCGGCGCTATTTGATTGCACATTAGCAAGCTAACTCGATGCCAAGTCACGACTAATGGTACAACAACACTCTCATCTAATGGAATCTGCACTACACAGTACACAGCGCACTACCATCTAAAGGAAATAACAGCCTTGCAAATGTACTAGTAGATTAAAATGGATGCTGCAACTAAATCACCGCATTTGGTATCTATTTTAAAAGTTTCCAACGTTTAAAAAGTTAATTGCATTGTTGGCGACATTCCATTTTACTCGATAATGTGGAAATGCACAAACGCCGTTATCTAACAGTTTTTATTCGATTCCCTCGCTCTGCACCTGCCCTCGCCACTTTTGCCAGTTTGTTTTTCATGAGAATTTAGTTTTTGTATTTAGGTATATACATAACTTTACCTGTAGAAGCGAGCAGTTGTATGAACCTTCATTCTATATAGAGCATTCCTGTCGGTCGCTCCTCTATAGGCACTAATAACTTAGTTAATTTATTAGCTGTAGGTTCCTACTCGGTAGTAATGCTCTAGCAGCGAAAAATTACTAATTTATCAACCGCTTTAACTTAGGTAACCATTGCAATCTCGCTTTCTGTACTTCTTTTTTGTAAGCCTGTACTGTCGCACTGCTGGGCAAAGGCCTCCCCCAAATCCTTCCAGGAACCGTTTTCCCGCGCCACCTCGAATCAGCCCTCGCGGTCAATGTCATCTCGCCATCTCTTTCTGGGCCGGCCTCGGCAGCGCCGTCTATCTTCAGGCACCCATATTGAGTGGAGACTTCTGCCCAGCGGTCGTCGTGCATGCGGCTGATGTGATCCGCCCAATCCCATTTAAGCCTGGCAGCCTTCTTTCCTACATCCAGTATGCCCGTTTTGGAACGCAACGTTTTGTTCCGAATACGTCTCACAAAATGTTAACAAGAAGTTATTTTTATTTATTTTGTTAAAAAACATCCACTACTTATTTATTCTATACTATACATTATATTATTTTCTTCCGTTGACGTTTCTCCGTCTCATTTCTATTACGGGCACACGTTTCTGATAAACGTAGGTAAACACTGGAGTGTACCTCTCCCATCAAAATATGATTCCATACGTCTGCTTGTATTACCTCAGCGCTTTTGCTCGAATATGTTTATAAGCCAGGAAATATATTTCCCGAGCTCAAGCCTCACATGTCTATGTACGTTGGTAGTTCATAAGCGAAAAAGAGATATCCTTAAATTCGTAGTGTTCCGCAACATTTGCTTTTATGATTCGTAATGCCAACTGCAAATTGCTGAGGTTTTCACTTATGTGTAGTTTCAGTAACATTCAGAGAGTTTTCAGTGGCTTACACAGTTTTAAATGTTTTGGGTAAACATATAAACTTTTTTGTAGAACGGTATTTGTAAACACGCAACCGAAGCAAAGAGAAACAGGAACACAAATAGCAAAACTAACTCAAAAGTGTTAAAATTTTAGAACTCCATCGGAAGCGAGGAAGTCTGAAGTCGTTTCCGTGATTGGATTTTATTTCCTTCTTATTTTGATCGTCAGTCTCCTCAAAGGCCGCACTGTCATTAATCGCTTTATAAGAGAGGAAGTGCAAAGTGGAGCGTACGAGCACGCTGTAGTACCCCGGCCCCCGCACACCGCGCCACCTCGGGCCTGAATTCATTATTGTCCTCCAAGTGAGGATGCGCTTCAAAGAAACTGCTGACTTCCACTCTATGTCGACCCGTGAGAGGGTTCAACGGTTTATTGCGCTTTCGGGAACTTCGTTTATTGATATCGAAGTTCTTAAGCCCTTGGTTTATTCCATATTGATCTTCTGTATTTAATCGAGCTACGTGTCTTGAAACTTAAAATCTGCCTCTTTGCAAACACTGCATTCGATGACATATTTGCTCCCGAAGTTTTCGAAGAAGGTTCTCATGTTTTTAAATCTGGACATTAAATATCATTGGACATGGACAGTTTGTCTTTGTAACGACAGAGAAGTTTAAACTCTTCTAGGAACCTTCTTATTATAAAGTATAATTCATTCGAGCATGCAGCTACACAACCACAAGATTTATTAATGCAAAACCACGCTACATTAGTTTTAAGAATCTGATATTTTATTAATAAGATGAGGCTGACTACGCCGAGACTTTAATTAAAATTCGTCCATCTTCTAGGTAGGTACACGCGACTCGGAATTTATGAGAGAGTAACACTTGACTGTGCTCAAGATGATTTAGTAAAATTATACTGGAAGCCAGCTGTTTCTACAACGTACGT
The DNA here is from genome assembly GCA_911387795.2 of Apamea monoglypha. Classification (NCBI taxonomy): domain Eukaryota; kingdom Metazoa; phylum Arthropoda; class Insecta; order Lepidoptera; family Noctuidae; genus Apamea; species Apamea monoglypha. The sequence continues at coordinate 14,105,773 of OU426918.1, forward strand.
TAGTGGAAAGACAGTACACAAAAGTTCAAGTGTGGACTTTCTTTATGCAAACAAAGATTGGAGTTGACTGCGCGCCATGTTACGCTTACGTGCGGAGTTTAAACGAATGTTATGAAGGGGAGAATATAGAAATGTTGAGTAAAAATGATTGTTTGTTATGCCGGGGACGGGTGCAAGAAGTATAGAGCGCGGCTGCATCCCTGCGCCTGACGGTTGCCCGTCTTGGCACCACCGGACACTTGAGACGCTCTGGCTGCCGCCCAACGCGCTTTATCTTAATGCACTCGCCTGTCCTCTCCCTTCACTGTGTCCATAACTCGCTTTTCCACTCTACAATTGTTTCAGCTATACTACAACCTACAACGAGTCGTTAGCGCGAAATTTGATACGACCGCTCTCCTTTACAACGAGTCGTGCCGAGGCGCCACACTACAGTTAAATAATGTACCTAATTTTAGAAATCTCTACAGTTTTGTTAAAGTTCTAGCGAAATTTGTGCTACGGAGCCGCAACATGCGCATTGGCGACGAGGACAGGAATTTAATTCGGGTGTTTCTTCTCTCGGGGAGTGACGGCTTGTGACATGGTGCGACGTCCACCCAGCGATTTCCGCCACATTTTATGTAACCGAGAAAGGATTTTATTCTGTCCTAGACATTCCGAACGTAAACTGCATACCTCGTTGTTGTACTCATTTTATACGAACTGGCATTTATGTTAAAGGAAATCAGCCGCTGTATTTAAAGGGCATCGTCTAACTTTATCAAATGTTTATGTAATTAATATTTAAATTGTATAATAGTTTTGATACGCCTGACAATACGTTTTGTTACGCCTAACATTGAATTTAAGCAGGTAAGAAAGAAGAATCGTGCCGTCACAGTACGGAAGACTTCACAAATCACCATTGTCCAAAAAACTAACAAAAACAGCCGCGTAAAATCTAAGTGCGAACACTTTGTAATTAGTTTGCTTTTTCGTGTAGTTTATCTATTTCTATCTAAGTATGTTAATCAGTTTAATTTTCAAACAAAACTAAAAAGTGTTACAATTAGGAAGAAAAAACTGTTCCCAATTTTGAACAATACCCAGTCTTAATTCCAATATCGTTGAACAATTTTCCATAAAATGTGAACAAAGATCGATCACATCGCTGCTCCCGAAGAATTCTTTTAGCTGAAAACTTAAAACTAAAGTTTCTCGAGAGGAAACATCTGTCGTCTTTTCAACTCGGATTCATTGAACACAACGCTTCAAATTGTTAACAATTACCTTCGTTTAATGAAATCTCGCTTTTTGCTGGCATGAAAATAAATACCTTGTCCAAATACTAAATTCATGCTATTATTAAAAGATTTTCAAATAAAACTTGCCTTTTATAAAAAGAGGCTTTTATAGACTCTTTTTCGCTTGTGGTTTGACTTCGATTTGTATCTTCTGATTTCGTAGACGGCATTTAAAGTTTTTCTGTTGTGTTTTTGTTAATTTTTGTGTTTCTGAAGTCAACCATAACCAACCAGAGTTTAAGCACGGACAACAATCTTTGAAATAGTATTACATAAGTCACCATAGGTCCTATCTGATGAATGCCGATAGCGTTACTTTATAATAACTAAAACAGATCTCGTATATTTTCACATCTGGGTATATGTAGATATAGTAAGCGTTCTCTGGTTATCGCGTAATATCCATAAACTATGTCGCATTAACCGTTAATGATACAATATCTTGCATATGTTCTAGGTCACAGCTTAGTACTAAACATGAACTCTAGTAGCGATTAGTACGGCGTGTATCATGCGTGATGTCAGCTGTTTGCCCATTATTCGAGTAGGCACGTGACACTAAACCATTGTCAACCTCTATCTATTATATGCACGACCACAATGCATGTACGCCATGAAAATCTAATACAGACACATCCATATAAAATTCTCATAAATCAACGGCAACGATTAATCTTTTTCAAGTGCATTTTCATATCACTGCTTTTAACATTCGATATTGCTCCATCTTATTTATTTTTAAGGGGAAACTTATATGTCAATGACCTTGGAATAAATCAAATTGTCTATTTATACCACACCCTTTGAATCTCTGTTTACCCTAACCCCGCAAAGGTGGATCCAATAAATCATAAACTTAGTTTCGCGCGATCTCATATCTTGGCTATCGATTATATCTGAAAAGACCTATCGACATTATAATACGTTTGAAGTATTTGAGAACTCTATGATTTATGCGCCGTATTCAAATGAAATTATGTAATACGCAAGTACCTACACAGAGGAATGTGCGATAGAATGGATGATTTAATAATAGATTCCAGTGTAGAGACAAATTGCTCGAAATGGTTTAAGGATTGCCAATTCAAATCGCAGAAATCTTGCTGTGGATCTGTAGGGCTGCATCCCACTATATTGGAAGTGGAATCACGTTCCATTTCGCGGCGGATATAGGGCCCCGCGTTACGGGCCAATCCGACGACACGATGATGGTTCGTCGACGACTACGATTTCCGGCTCGCACGCGCCTATATCCCAGTTTATTCCGTGTTCACACCCAAAGTAAACTCAGTTTAGCTTCGAACGAGATATCAAAACAAGCGATTGACATTTTTCGATCCTTTACGCGATTAGTTTTCTATCCAGAGTAATAAAAGGCGGACATTCGCTTGCCCCGTCGTGACATGTTGCTTGGGTCAGGCTAACTGACAGTTAAAATTACATTTCCGTTTTCAAAACGTCACAGTCGCAGACTTCTCCGGTTACGTTGGGGGATTCGAAACAGGGCAAATTATTGACTTTGTACAGTCCACTCAGGAAATAGTTTGTTGGAACATTAAACAACTTAGTGACGCATGCATGACAACATAACTATGAGTGAAACCGTTTAGAACCGTGAACGAAAACTCGTTTGGAGTGTACAGATAAATGCAAAGAGCCCAACAGGTTAGAGAAGCGGCAGGGCCGACAAAGTCTGTTGGACAAACACAAAGTAACGCTGAGTAAACATCAGGTTCCTACGCGCTAATGCACGCGGACCCCTGAGCCACAGCTCTTGCTCGTGGTGAGGGACCTCACTAAACATATATTTTTAAGTACCTATGTATTCACACCCACTAAGGGCCCTCGCCCACGGCGACTTTTTGTAGCGATGCAGTCGCGCGTTTAGCAAACGCGCGACAGCATCACTTCTAACGCGTGTTAGTCGCATTTGCAACGCGCTACTGCATCGCGATTGTATCGATACAAACGCGCGACCGAATATGACATTCTATAACAACTTTTGAATTTAAGATCATAATTTTTGAGTTGTTTGAATGTTGTTACATGATGTCCACAAAGTAATCTCTGGGTATTAAATGGATGCATCCAATATTGACGCTGCTTCCGTTGCCTACGCTTCGGCTGCTTACGTAAAAGCAGCACCAAAGACAACGTGACTAATGTTGCCTCAACGGAGTCCATCTTGCAACTGTACTGATCCAAATCGCGTTTGCATCGCGACTGAATCTGGTCCCGTGGGCGCGGGCACACAGCTAGCGACTGCTTCGCGTCTGTATCGATGCTACGCGCGAGAGCATCGCGACTGCATCGCTACAAAAAGTCGCCCGTGGGCGAGGGCCCTTAAAGATAAAGTAGCATTTTTGTTTCTATAGTTTCTTCTTTTCTTGCTATTCGTTTCAAATTCACGGTATACGTTTAACCTAGAAAATTTTTGAGACACATTTTTCTTCAAGACTATCCCGTGAATAGGTCATGCGATCACTTTCACAGACTTATCTAGATGCAAATGTTATTCGCCAAAATGCCGTGGGTAACTGAATATTCAGTCGTTCACAACAATGGACTGATTTACTACTTTGTGATTCAGCGTGCGTCCACGCTTTTCGGATAAGTCGCTCTTTCGTGACCACGTGAAGAATGAACCCTATCCATGATTGAGTCCACAAGAACAGGACGCAAAGAATATTTATGATATAAGATATCCCAAGGATAGTAGAGTTGAGTACTTCTTCATCTTGAAAAACAAAATACTTATGAAATATCCGGAAAATAATATAAGCTATTCGTGTAATAGTGAACTTGAAGCATCAGGTCATCCAACTGTCTCATTTTATCCCCGTATTTAAGCAAGGCTATACTCAAAGTATAATAAAAATTATAATTCAGTAGGGTAAACATCATAAAGGTCGCTCAAGACGAGACCGTGAAATTTACATGCGGAATGAGATTTGTCATCCCGAGTTTGGTTGTGGGCGGGTAGACGGGCCAGCTTACTTGAACGTATTTTATTTACTGAGAGCACGTGACGAACTCGGCTGAGAGGCAGCCGGTGTTCAACCGCTCGTTTGTCACTCAGAATTACCTAGCCCGGGACGCTTACTCATTTGAAACATTTAATAAAATCGAACCTGGTAACGCTTTCTCCAGAAATAATTACCTGCTAGATGGTTACTGTGTAGGTAATATACATACTTTTTATAAGAACTGATTTCGAAATTACTCTAGATACTGTTTTGTTTATTCCTTAATATTGTATTCATAGTTTATGTTAGTATATAAACGTTATATATGTAGGGGTGCAGACCGAAATTAAACTTGAAAACGGTTAAGTTCTTGTTAATAAAAATACACTTTTAGATTTTATATTTAACGAGATATCGTTAGGTACTTCATCTTGGTCGTCTTCCTCCCTGTCAAATCTTTCAAATTTAGAGCTCACTCCTGTTTTTTGTTTTTAAGATACAGACCATACAGATAATACAATAGATAAAGCTGCATTCAGACAGCATGCTACTTTATTAAAATTCTCACATATACGAGTAAGTATACTTAACTGATTCGTTTCAAAAATATTATTGAACTCATTTCTGGATTACGGTTGCATGTTACAGAAAAGCACTTGCTAAATACGCCTGTTGATTAACTCGCCTATTAAAAAACTTCTCCGTCCAATCAAGAATTTTTCTCTCCATTGATTCGTTCCGGGACAACTTCCCCGTTTAATTTCCGGGCTTAATTAAACCGGCGGGGAAATCAGCTTTTTTTAATGAGCTTCATCCAAATGTGTTGCGCTATGTGAATTTACACCAACACGACTTCAAGTCTAACAGAAGGTCTCAAATAAAAATATGAGTAAGCTGGCAACACTCATTGTATTTATTCCCCTTTTGGCAGGAAATTCAATTTATGAACTCCATCAAGTTCGTAATCTTATTTTGTTACAATTCCGGTTTCCTCAATAAGTAATTAAACATCAACACTTGTCGTGTTTTGATAACAAGTGGCTAATAGCGTATTATGAGGTAGTTGAAATGTGTAAATAGCCTTTTTAGAACGAGGCTGAAATCCCATTACAAGAGACGTCGCGTCCGGGGCCGCAAATTGGATTCACGAGGGATAGACGGGCCGAAATAATGCGGCTTACGCTACAACCTTTTTAATTTGTGTGAAAATTTAGTACCTACGTCCATACTCGAATCCCTCCTGCGCACGGTGGTCCAAGCGCTCTACAAGCGCGGTCATAAATACCTTACTTAATTAAATGAGATTTTTCTGAAGGTTAAATAATAAAAAATACTTCACAAAGGTACATTAATGATTTATTTACATAATTTAATACATAATATACAATAAACTGTACAATATGTACTGTTTATATATAAATTTAAATAGTCAATATTTGAGATTCATTGTCCCTCGTTAGGAAATGCATCTGAATATGATATTAATGCTAATCATGAAGGGGATATAATTAAATATGTATTCTTTTATATATTATACAAGAAAACTAAAACTACCTACATTTTATTTACAAACGTAATCATAACCACAACTAAGTTAAAATAACCACAACAACCAACCTAATTTCAATTTAAACTAGATTCGTAATAAATCTAAAACCTGGCTCGACATAACGCTCTTTTTCTTACGGGGAAGTTTCCGAAGACTAGTAATGAATGGGTCTGAGCTGAGTAAAAGTCTGTTAAGTAAGTCCGTATTCGTAAGTACTCGCGACATTTTTCTCGTGTGATCCCGCGGCCTAAGGCCTTATAATGTTTGTTGTTAGATTCTGCTGCCTCTTCGGATAATTCCCCGATAGATAATAGAGCATACTGTGCCACTTCAGCACCATGGATGAGGACTTTGTGAACAGAAGCTGGGAGATTATACCACGGATATTCTTGAATTTAAATTCGCGCGGTTTCCAAAGCATATTCATTAAATTTATCTGATCAATATTAAAACCCTAGGACAATACTTGTAAAATTGTGGAACAACGATCAATCAAATCATTATTTAAGCCAGTAATTTCAGCTGAAACTGCAGAATTAGAGAAAAAATTTCGTGCCGTATTTCCATCGTTCGATGTCCCGCTTCCGCCACTTCGTGTTTTGCCTACTATTAAACCTAACCGACGTCTAAACTCATTCTGTTCATACGATTTCCTATCGGCAAAATAAAATTTTGATTTATTTCTAGAGACATTTTTCCAAAATCAATCAAGACTACATAAACTGAGTATCTTACTATGTAAGTTCCTTATGTCTAGATTCTCCACCTCATCCAGTGAAGCTAGAATAGTTTCCAACACGTGTTGATGTTTCTGAACACTTCCAGTTACGGAGACCAAATCTCAAAGAAATGCATCCTTGAGAAAGTACATTTAATCAAAGTACCTGAAAAAAAATTAAAATATTTTACGTATGTTTCGTAGACCGTGCTACGCCTGAGCCTACGCAGTCGTAGAGGCTATATAGCGACTAAAGTCGCAAAAGGACGCAAAAAAACCTTTTATATTTTCAAAATAGACAGTTCAATCTTTAATTATGTGAGAATATTTATGTGAGAGTATTTGATTATGGTTGAAATTAGTTGTAAGTCTATGTGAAGTCAACAATAAGTTAAATATTTGGTGTTAAAAAAATAAGTAAGTTTAAAAAATATAACTAAATAGTAAGAACATACCTTGATCTTGGAAAACCATGTCATAAACATCACCCAAAAACAATGCAATTCTGAGAATTCACCGTTACACAAACAATATGTGCTAATGAGTTACTGATAAGGCGAGCGCAAAGTAATGATGTGTTCACTTCGGAGGCCGAAAAATAAGTGATGATTAGGTAAAATGGGTGACATATTTATATTTTTGGGTAGCTTGTTTATCGTTTAATCGTTATAAGTAATTAAAGTGGGGGTAATTGATGTTAAAATTTTTGCACTTATGACCTAAAGCGGTACACCACCGTGCTGCGCTCCAAAATCCTGAAAATTAACGAAAGCCCAGATTGGGTTCATTGTTTAGATTACGATTTTGTTTTTCAGTGTTATTAATATAAATTTTTACTGTTATTACTTGATTGTACAAAGCGAGCTAATGAAACGTGTGTGAGATTAGAATTGATTATTTATTTTAGGAGTTTATTTATACGTACAAAATCAGAAGCCAAAATTTACTCACAACTACTTTTAAACTGAAAGATTTATATTTTACAATTGACCAAAATACAATGCCGCAGCATATCGTGTACAATTTGCCTGCATAAAGCATCGACATTATGCCTTCTGGCTGCAATATTAGAACAAAACAAATCGGAGTATCGAATTTATCGTGAACACGTGACACATTCGACGAAAGGTAAATGTCACGCAACTCATCGAGCGAGTATTGTTCGTTGCACCGGTTTCTGGTATTTACCGTACATTGAATTACAGATTTTTTTTGTCTTTCATGAATCATTGATTACTTTGAAATGTACACTATTAAAATTGTATAATCGATCAACTGAATTGATAATGTAACGCTTCAACGCACAACCAATTAACACTTTGAAAGAGTAAGACAAGTTTTTATTACAAGCAATATAATATTACTTGCTCATACCACAGTCTAACTGTTGCTAAGTAGGTTTTGATAAAATTCGTGTTTTTTACGAACTTTGTGCACTTGTTCTTATGGAAGCCATGCATTTTGTTTTGGCTTGTCTATTGTAAACACAGTACCCATTGCTAGTTGAATACAGCATATCACGGAATTAACGCACATCACCAAACACGCCATTAAAATATTATATTATAATCATAATACCTACTGATAATTTATTATGTATAAAACATTTTGTTACTGATTAAATTAGTTATACTGATTTTGGGAAATAATTGTGGTCACATTACAAATCTACGCAAGTACGCACGCACACAGTCGAACATGTATAAGGGTCTAGCGTAGTAGGTACTTCATTAATTTTGGTTTGTTTTGACTATACAGCGGAAGTGTAACTTTAATTTACGTAGTTTTAATTAAATTTGGCATAAAGAATGACCTATAGTAAAATTCACAGAAATCGATTCAGTACACGATTCTGAACAAACTACTTCCATAATGTGTGTTAATTCAGTTACACATTGTATATTTCCCAAATACCAAAGACTAAATCCGAAACGTCAACTGGTTATTAAACACAGCGTCAGTTTTCAAGACCAGCTTTTAAGGGAGTGGTACATACCATCAGACTGAACCATGTTCTCCATGGGACCAACATCGTAATCGCGAATAAAAATTCAGCCACCCCATAACTTTAGGTCGAGTAGGTATTGAAGTTTTCTATGGGACAGTTGATAAATTTTTCCTACCCTGTATAGGTACTCTGTAATATTAAACAAAACGTAACATAAATCAAAAGTCACAGTGCTCCTATTAAATAGCTGAAGCGCGTGCAAGCCTGAAGTACGTACCAAAAGCAAAACGCATTGCTACGAGTCAATTGGCTGTTCAAACAGGGAGACGTAGGCGGAATAGCAAATATGTGAGCGCCTATTTGCTACCATTATATGGAGGAAAAGTCGCGGGAGACATCTAGCTGTAGATTTAGTTTATGTGGCGCTATTGATACACTATGATATTTTCGTACGAGTCTTTCTACTGAGTTGTCATTAATAGTCTTGTTTACACAAATATTTGCCAGCGACCTATGAAGCATTTTGAAGCTTAGTGTAAAAATACTGGCTGAAATCTGACCGGCATAAAGCTGGGCCAGGTTGATCCCGTAAATACTTGAGCGCTTAGTTTGGATGAGACCTTTCTAAGGACGCGCAGTTAATCTGTTTATTTATGCCCGTCTTTATTGGTTTATATATCCTGTAATGTAGTTTGAATTTAAAGTGGGACCTGTTAAGTAAGTAGTTATTGTTATTGCAAAGACGATTCGTTTGTCATTTATATTATTCTGTAATTCTGTATGCTTATAGCATAGCAGCTTCCTTAACCTGTTGCACTTTGATTCGTTAAACAATTCAGTCACATCTTTTATGAGTTAAAAGAGCGTCAAGCATTTAGACAGAAAAACGTCGAAGTCCTTAAGTTCTGAGTTACATGATTACTGACTGGACAGGTCCACTCAAATCTGTGTCTTTCCCCAAAAGACCATATCAGACACTAATCTACATGGTTCTTTGATCTGACCTGAAGATTATGTCTGGACTTTAAAAGAGACTGGACTTTAAAAGAGACTGTGACCTCTGAGTTTGTTTCGGACTTTCTTCTCAGAGAAGTCGGATAGGAAACACCGTACACATCTTGTTTAAAACATACATTTTTGCCGTGTAAAAGTATGTATAGTTTGTACAAACCTACTTACAGAAATAATATCATTAATAATTTTATAAATGTGACATCCTGAATGTGTCAATGACGTATCAAATATTTGGCGGGTATGTTCGCAGTCAAAACATTCGGAGTCTTTAACAGTATCAAAGTCTGATCCTGAATCATAACAATTTCGTTTGTTATCTCGGCAAAGCGGCGTCGTTAACTCCAAAACGGTTTCACTTGTTGGAACAGTTGCCTGTTTGAATGCTAATTTCCGTGCCCGTTAAATGCGTACAGTATAATGCCACTTAAAGCCACCGTTCTATCTAAGAAGGGCTTTAATTAATTAAGTGGTTAACATCTATGAGTAGATATTGCATGATTTTGGACTAAACTCTAGGCACTTTTGAAAATACTATCTTTCAATACACTAAGGGCGGGTTGTTTCACGTCCAATTGACGCACGCATATACCTACGTCAAAAATGGCGCTAACTATCGCTAAACAAAAAAAAAACGTTGTTTCAAATTACAATTAGAAAATTATCAATATTAGCACTGCTTTTAAAATTTTGATCCTAATCTTTTGTGAGTGAGGCGTCTATCGCTTCACGTACTCTCGATTTCAAACGCTTCATTATGAGACACATTGACGCAGTCACCAAGCTTACTAAATGAAAGAAAACCTCATTTCAAGACGAAATATTTAATAATCGAAGCAATTTTCTAGATAATCTGCCGTCAAAGGCTTCACAAGTAAATAGATTAAGTTTTTTAATTAGTACTCTTAACGCAATTTGTTAGCGCTAAAGTTGTGAAGTCTGCAGCAATAATCAATTTTATCTTCAATTAGGATCGGAGAGTTGCAAAACAGAAAGAGAAAGTAATTGAAGTAAGATCATATTTTAAAGAGACGCTGTGTGATCTTGACCTATCTAATCCATACTTAATAATTATAAATGCGAAGGTAACTCTGTCTGTCTGTCATTTTCACGCCTTAACGGCTGAACGGATTTCGATAACATTCTCGCACATGTAGACCATGACCTGGGTTAGGACATAGGATATTTTATATCCCGGTAGTACGTTTTCGTAATTTCGGGATAATTTCAAACCTCCTCGCTTACCAGTGCAGACCACAATGTTTCAGGGTGGTTACCTGCATTGTCAACTATTGTGTGTCACATTAATTATTCACGATTCAAGTTATTTTTTAATCACCATCATTGTTGACGTGTGTACTCTCAACAATGGAGGCTTCATAATCAGGAGCCTCTGTACAAAAGGTTTGGATAAAGGTCATGATAATCCGTTTGCAAACGTGTCAGTTGAATGGGCAGCTCAATTTCGTCCCTGTAATTAAGGAGTCACCTGCGTGAACAACTCAGTTCACGTAATTAAAGCTTTCAACTTGGGTCGAGTTATGTCGACCCACTACCACTGGGGAGACTGCGGTTTGTGAGTCAAATTTCATGCAGATAATAGTACCTCTATAACTGCGCAACTTGTGAGCTTAGCCACGATTTAATTGAAGCCGAAAATAAACTGGGCAATTTTACAATATAAATAGGCAACCTCTTTGCGGATTAATTTCATAATTTCATTGTTTGACGAAGAAAAGAGAAGCAAGGGGTCTACCTTTATTGCATTTTGGGATTATGTTTTCAGTTTTCGTTTGGATAAAACAATTATATTTTTATGTTATTTTGTACTTTCAATGGAAAATCACACAAACGCAACGCAAAAAAATACACTTTACTAATTTTGTATCTGAATTATTTGGATTAATTAGAGAACTTGTTATCTACCAGGCGATAGAGCAATAGGTGTATCTGGAACGGGACGCAGTGCTACCGGTAGCGCCGGCGCCCAGCCCAGTTGGACTGCCGCCAACATCTACTGTTTTGTTTATAATATTAAAACGTTTAATGTCGTCGAACCTCTACCAACGTGGGCACTGTGAATTTTTATCAAAATTCCGCAGATTGTCTATTTTGAGACCTCCAGAATCGTGAAGGCACCAGCCAAACGAAATAATTTCCGATTTCAGTGTGTCGATCTCGTGGATTAAATTAATTTTACACTGTAATAATGTCGATCGGAAAATAATAAAGCTGTCGCAGTAATAACTTTTTATTACAGCGTTTTTTCTTTGTGATGGAATTGAAATTGGTAACGATTTAATGATGGATGTACCCGCAACCGTTTTGAGGTTAAAGCTAAGGTTATCCCTTATATATTAGCTTTAAGTTGTACGCTTAAGATTCCTAGAACACTTAAACGTACAACTTAAAGCTAATATTTATACTTAATGCAAGTTACTAAAAAACTTATATTATTATAAGTACCATACAACAGAAATTTTCCGGTTTTATTCCAACTCCGTTCGTTCCTAAACACCGATATTTACAGAACCAATAACCTGGGTTGCTTTCGATAGTAAAATGTTGGTGTTTAATTTGTAAACAGTTCCGTAAACACTCATAATAGGATGGTATTTAATCATACGTGCCGCGTAAATGTCCGTGTTTACGTAGGACTCGGAAACATCTGGTTTTGATGAACTGAATACTTCGCGCATTCAGGTTGGCGGCACTTGAAATCGTGCCAGCTTATTTTAAGTGGCGACGTCTGTTCAAGATTTGTGTCTAATGCCCCGCGCTATAATATTTTACGATGCCTATTGAAATCATCATTTATATCGTGTTTTTCATATTATTTGAGAAAAGCGAGCGTCATTTTCTTTTCAAGGATCACTAAGTCGAAGTTTTATTCAGCTCTGTAACGTTTGAGTGGCCTGAAGATATGACATTTACACGATTTCACTTTTGCGCCGTTCACTCTCTCCGCCATCGTAGCTGCACCGATGCACATGGATGACTACGATACGTTCATGTATTATTCATTAATTGTGCGGCTCATTTTTGCAATATAATTAATTCGGACACATGTCGCATTGACAATGCGGCTGACATTTAATTTTACATCTTTGAATTTTAATTGATGCAGTTCGTGGGAAATGTAATCGATTGGAACCATATAAACTAGTTTTTGTTTCTCAGAATAGAATGTCGATTGATATGCTTACCTAGTGTAATTAGAGTGCACGTTAAACTTTTAAAGAGGCTTGAACTATTCATATCTTGTCTCTGTTGCGCAATTTAAGCGCTCCTTCCGCAGTTTCGTCTGTCGGTAGCAGTCTAGCAGTAGTATGATAATGAACCGAAATGGGTTATAGTTTGTTCCCAATATCCCAGTAACGACGGCAACTCGACGGCGAGTCCCGGCGGAAACAAAGTTTGATTTAGTTTAGACACGACAATCCGTTTGTTGTAATGGTAACGAATCCAATTATAGGTGGTTAGTTACCTTCGTTTGGCGTTGAATGTTGCTCTTGTGCTGGTTCATGTGGAAGATTTATTTAGCCACTTGAGAATTCTTGGCCTTTGAAAGGGGTTTATACCAAAATGGTATTACGAACTAAATGTTTGTTACCGAAAGCTATAAACTCGACATTTTGTAATAGTTAAATAAACAAAGTCTGCAAAAACTTCCAACAAATGCTAATATTATTGAAAAACCAATGTAACTGCAACCGAGCAAGAACCTATTTATGGAAAGTTGAAGCGGTGCATTTTTTCGCCTACGCCGTCAACCCTTTAGAAATCCCAAAGTTACCACAAAGGTTACGGGAAAATCGGGCAATGTTCTTTTTATTGCATTCTGTGTGCTATACGGGTTGCAATCTTTGTGGACAAATAAACATACATTTACCTATAAGTCTGCTCGACGTCCGTATGTCACTGCAGGGATCCAGGAGAATATCAGCGTCAGGCATATTTGCCTGACACATGCTGAGCTGAACTTCCATTTAGTGCAACCTTGAGACGCACAGCGCACCTTGTGTATTCGTTATTTGGTTTGAAATATAGTGTCCATCTATTTTTTAAGTATATTGGTACCTTGTTTCTATTATAGGCGTGTAAGTGATTTTGTGTGTTGTGCTATGTGTTTTGTTTGTACTGAATAAATGTTTTATTTAATCTATCTATTGCATTTCTGGTCCTTTTATTCGAACCCATCAAGCTAAATCGTTGTGCTAACTGTGACACTTTGTTGGTCACAGTTTTTTATCATTAATCATCAAGTCATTTTACAATCCGTAGCGTAGGTTAGATACGTCATCAATCAAAGTCAATTCTGTTGCTGTTACCCCAAACGTATTTCAACTGTGCAATATTATATGTAAACCAACGCTTTGAAACGTACCGCCCTTAATGGCACAGATTACCATTTATGAAAAATTAAAACTTGGGTTGAAAATAACAAAACTTCCCTTTTGAAGATGTTGCTTTCATTAAATCGTCTTCGACTTCCGGGCGGAACATTTAACAGTTTTTTTCCGTAATACGCATTGCCTCGGGCTAAGGATAGAATTCTCGAGATACTTTCCCGTTTAACACATTTGCCAGAAAGTCGGGTACAGCGAGACAGAACGCCCGGAGCCAGTCGTCAGCTGTTCGCTCCTTGCACATTTATGAAAAAACTTTCCTCTACATTCTTGGCATTGTCTCTTCCATTTCTTGGTTGAATTTATTCTCCATTTATGTACGTTTGTCTGCCTCGTTCTACAATCAGATCAAAACGATTTTTTATCCTTATACATTTCCAATAAAACACAAATAATTTCATTTGATCTGTTATATGATTCGACAGATGAAATTATATTAGATAAAATTTTATTTGAGCGTATATTGATAAAATCATCTTGTTTATCGTTTCACGTGGGCCGCAATTTCAGTCCAGTGACTTGGTACCTAAGTATTGGCAATAATGCAAATAATATAAAATGTTGAAGTTATAAAAGTTAATAAGTAACCTCGACAACTGTTCACTTGTTCCCTCTTTCTTCGCAGCCCACTGCCTCGTTGTACTTTTATGAAAAAAGTTTTACCCGTTGCACTCTACTACGGGTTTTGCCTTCGGAAAATTCTTGTTCGCTACAAATCTTGTGCATTTATACATGCAGTAATAAACCGATTCATCCTGAAATTAATATAATGTTTTCTGAAAAATGCCTGGTAAATGGTACTTTGTTTGGAAGCTTTTTATTAAAAATGCAAATCTAAGAGTCGCATAAGTCCTTGTTTAATAAAAGAAAACATGACGCAGAAAAAGAACACAAGCACAAAAATGAACAAGTTGGGGAAAATATGCGTCACATCCACGCAAAACGGCCATCGCTCAGCATAATGCTACGACCTTATGCGAGACAAAACCCCGCTGATTTTCAGCGACAGCAGCAAATTAAAAGGGGACTTTTATGCCTTTCGATGCATGATCAACCAATCCATTAACGTCAAGTTTTTCTTCTTTGCCTAAATTATCAGCTGGACTCCTTTAATAAAAATTGGTCCTTGGCAGCTCTGGACAGAGAGAGGTGGAAAGCGAGAGGCCTTTGCCCAGCAGTGGGACATTAAAATATAATAATGTTTATTTATTACATTTAAATTTTTTAAACAAGTTACATTCTTATACATATAAAGGATAAAAAAAAAACCCTAAAGTTTTACTCCCTACGTAGCTTTGAGTCGGGAGGTAAATTCTGTATACCTACTTACCAATCTGTTTCTGTAGGCGCAGTTCAGCGTAACATTAAAACCACAATTTAATCAACTCGCATATACTCAGATTATCATCCACCGACTGAAACCAAACATATTAACAATATGATAAAGCACGCTGTTTATTAAAATCACTTACATTACGACCAACTGTGACATTTAATTTCCCTCGGAATTATATTCCGAGCGACCAATATCGCTAGAGTAAATACAAGGCACTTGGGGTATTCTACTCAAAATAAAATAATCATTGTACTCGAACTCAGGTGCAGGTCTTATACGAAAGTCTGTTTCAGGTTTAGAGTATGAATAAGGATATAGTGCGCCTATATATGGAAAGATGAACGCTCCGTATATGACTTGCAGGAACTCTAAAGGGAACAAAGAACACTTTCGGCCTTAATACAAAACAAGGTTTATCTTTTTGACCCAGGTTTTAACCTTCGACCCATTTTTAAATTTCGAACTATAATCCAACAAAAGTAAAGTTCTTATTACGTTAAACTAGAGTCTAAGATGTCAATTTTGCATTAAGAACTTTACGTTTGTTAGAATAAAGAATAAGTAAGTAGTCGTAGTTGAATAGGTAGGTGTCATAATAGATGTCGAAGACATGCGACATCCACCAACCCGCACCGGGCCAGCGTGGTGGATTACGGCCCATTCCCTCTCACAAAAAGGAGGCCTGTGTCCCAGCAGTGGGAACGTTATTGGCTGATTATGCGTATGTGTAAGTAGTCATAGTAAAGTGGGCATTTTATTTCAATAGCTAAGAAACTGGTTCTGTGACTGTGAAAAAGAAACATTTGAAACTATACTACAGTAGTAATCCCAAATAAGCCATGAATCAAATTGGCTATTATGTTAAGTTTCAAGTGGGCTGTTTCGCAATAACCAAACCACCTTCACAAGTGGTTCAAAGCTATTTTCATGCAAAGTCAGAGAATTTAATTGATAGAAAATTGACTACCAATTTAATTGTCACTGCAAATCACAACTGTATTTTTTTGACAGTTTTAGGAAATGGCTATAAAACAGCAAATCGACGAAGGGTAGAAGGCTGGAAGGGTTAAAATTATTGACTACAAGTAATGAAAATGAAAGAATTAGTTTTCTGCTACATACGTAGACCAGATAAGTATGTACCTACTGAGCTACAAAATAACTTTCTGAATCGCGTACCCAAGGAATCTGCCAAAGAAAACATAAGCACTGTTTGTCTTATTTCACCTCTCAGGTTAAAGCTTTTTCATTGTACGCTCCTGAAGATCTAGGTAGCACTTCGACTGAGCCGCTTACCTCCGTCACGAACGCGCCCCGAAGCTTATGCACCGCTGCTGCTGGACCGCCCTATCTATTTGCGCAGGCGTCCAATCAGCTGTGTCGATTCAAACAATATTTTTACTTTAAACTCCACTTTGAATTTGAATTGTGTTAGGAGAATTGAGGTTACCGTCGGAGATCAGTTTTCCTAAGTTGTGTTTTTAAATATCCTTCGAGATCCTTATGAGTATTAACTAATAACTTTTTCTGGAAATATCTAGGAAGACGAATCCAAACAAAATTAGGATCGTTTTATATTAAATAATCAGCCTACAACGTTCCCGCTGCTGGGACACAGGCCTCCTCTCAGTGAGAGGGAGTGGGCCGTAGTCCACCACGCATGTCTAGTGTGGGTTAGTAGATGTCACATGTCTTCGTTATTTTGGTCCTAGGACATATTGGTTTCCTCACGCTGTTTTGCTTCACCGTCTTGAGAGCAGTGGTGATGAGATAATTTATACAAAGTAAAGCGCTTGTCTGTGTTCGAATTTACAACCTACGACTATTCGTAAGTCGCGGCCGTTACCACTGGGCCACCATACCATATTTACTGCAAAAGCATAAACACAAGAAAGGCAGATATATTGATATGGATAAAATAATTGTTACCCCAACCACACAATACAACGTCAGCTCACGTCAAAGCAACCCTTTTAGAGAATCTCACAGCGAAATAAAAAGAGATTCCACGTAGACTGATGACGCGAAACATTTTATAATATCATGCCAAAACCCTTACGTGGTATTAGTCCATGGGATCACACACAACTAATCCATGTGCAAAAAATGTTTATTTCGCCGACGCAGGGATCCGGAAAAATAAGTAAATATCTTGATCAAATCCCTTATACGAAATCACTATCTTGACAAAGACTCCAGGGATTCCGTTTAGGTTAGTTTGTTCTAGGTTATGTTTGGTTATCAGCCATTTGATCAAATCCCAGGAGCTAGGATCACGACATTTCTGTTATAACCATCCGCCTTATATTTTCATTAATTTACTTTTGTTTTTGGGAGCGGAAAACTGTTTCAATTTCCTTGTACGAATATATAAAGGTTTTTGGAATAGGTACTTCAAAATATATATCCCTATTTCACTTAATATCCGTAAATGGTGGTGGTGGCGGTGGGTGCTTCCATGAAAGGCTATGACCGAAAAGTACCCAAAATAAATAGACAACTGGCTGTTGGAGAACAAATCTTTACGAGAGAAACTAGTTTATTCAATACTTGATTTATGTAAAGGCTTGTCGAAAGGAAAGGCGATTTGAATAGAGCTTCCCGTTAACCGTGTCGAACCTGAAAGCTTTTCATAAATGAACCTACTACAGCGGGTGCTCAGTGCAAGGTGGCTAAAAGCCTCCGTTGTTATGTGTATGAAACTTTATACTTGGGTGCGATGAAGCAGACGTACCCATTGAGCGACACATTAAAAGCATGACGCGTTGAATATGAGCCCGCCCGTCATCACGATGTGTTGTACTAGCGAGTGTTTGTTATTGTGCTGAAAAGCTAAGTAAATGTCAGTTTGATAATGTACGAACATATTCAGTACATTATCAGACAACTTACTTAAGCTAAGAGCAAACATTGGAACAATCGAATTCTCCCCGAATTCTGTACAAAAGTACTAAAGCTAGAGCACACGCATACGGTTCTCATTTTATTACTACTAGTTTGTAAGTACTTAAGGATGTTTGGAGTATCTCGAACGTTGCATGTAACGTTGTATGTACGTTTAACTATCAGTCGTTGCATCATTAATGCATGTTGTTTACAAGTTCTCACGTTGTTATTGGAAAACTCCACTTTATCTTGTCGACGACAGTCTAGGGGATGTTTCCTGCTAACGGCTATGCTCTCTAGACTCTCCTCAGTTTAAATATGCATTTTCAATAATTGCGCGTAGAGGTTTCTCTAGAAATAGAATATTTGCAATGGAGCCACCTGTTTTGTAAGGAGGGCCTTTGTCACTCAGCCGTAAAATACTTGTAGTTTCCCAATTGAGTAACAAAGTCAGTGGAAAATAATACTCTGTTAATTCTTGGGTTTAATCACGCGATGGGGCAGACCTGACCTTTGTCATGTCGCTGACTGAATTTCATTACGAACTATCGGCACCGGCTTAAATATTAAAATTTAATTATTCCTTCGAAGGGGCTAAGTGCCATACCTGACACATTACCAAACATTGAATAAATCAGTTAAACGTAACCATTTATTTATTTATTCACAAGGCAACTACAACAGGTAATAATTACAGTATATCACTAGGTTTACATTATAGGTTTCGACCTGAAGGCCAATTCCCGTAATTAAAAACGTCCAAAATCTACTAACAATCTCATCTCAACGACAATCAATGTCAAAAATTTAGGGCATATTAGAAGTATTTTTGACAGATTGAGACTTAGATCCGACTGTGAACGTTCTTAAAATTACGAGAATTGTCCTTCAGATTATCACCCAAAGCGTAATCACACGATGTGAGCAACAACGACAATATTAATGATGACAACTACAGTAAAAATTTTAGTTCACAAAATTACAGTTACAAGGCATGTGCGTCTGCACTCAGACACACTTCTGCTTAGGCAGCTTAGGAATGTGTAGGAGACCCTACACATTCCCTGCCAACACTCCAGGAAAAGTACATATCTGACACAACGTTACATTAAAGAAAACTGTATTTAAATGTAAGAAAGAGTACTTCCATTTCTTTTGAAAGCAGCGGTACGAGAATCGAAGATGTCAATACCTTTACCTATTGTCTTTTGAAAATTAATTGTAAAGTCAAAGAGAATTTGTGAAAATAAAACACAATGGAAGGTTTTAATTCAGTTCATTAAATTCTAACGAATGTGCAACTATTTATTGTGTCAAAACCAGGAAGGCGCAAGAAAGCTACTGAGGAATAACTAAGGAAATAATTCATGCCTATCATACATTACCGTGTTATCTACGTGCAATAAAAATAAAAAAGTAAAATTTTACGAGTTCACCGTTTGTGTGCGGGAAAGAGAGGGTAGATTATGAATGCGAAGCGTAGGGACGGCACATCGCGTGAGGATGGCTCGTGCCGCCCCCGCGCTGGTGATAGCGTGAACGTAGCCGTACATGCGATCATCACGCGCACTGATACCCATCCTTGCTTGCCACAAACGTACCCGCCGCTAATACATTTATCACTTTCTTCAACATGCGTGTTTTTCCACGCGGGTAATCTGCAATTTTTTGTCTTTTAATTGTTGTTGTGCATGCTGTCTTTCTTATTGAACAACAACAAAGAATATTACGTTCATTTGATGCGGATTGTTAACCTCAAACGAAAGTTGATATTTCATCAAATAAATTAAGTTGTCAGACATATACAAGGAATTTCTAAATTAATTATTTAGCCCTGCAGCATCGTTTGTGACTGGAACTGTATTAACGGCTAGTTTGCCTACTAACCGGTTGACCGGGATAATATTTACGTGTAAATCAGCGTTAAGGGGGATGCGCTGCTAGCCCGCGAAATTCGAATTATCTTACGTTATTTGCAATTTGCAGGTCTGTGTGAGGTTGTATGTTGAACAAAATATGAATCGTGACCGTAAAAGTAGGTATGTATTTACAGAAATATATTATTTAATTAAATTAACAGAATTACAACCCCCTAAGTTCATATAACCCTACTGATTGACTAATTCATGAAATATCTACCAATATAAGTAGATAGGTACTTATACACAAACAGCGACACGCATGTTTTCTAAAACAGCTTTGATAGATATCAAAGCTGTTTCATAGAAAAGTGGAATAACATACGCGGTCAAAATGTATGGCAGAGCAAATTTTTTTTTTAATAACCTACGAAAAATTTCAGCTTAGGGGGGTTCAGAATCATGTACTGAATTCGTGGTTACAGTTTTCGCACTAGTTAAAAATGTATCCTGTATGAACTTAGAGGTATTAGAATTTCGCGGGCTACCCTGGCGCTTCTCCCTTAAGTATTACAAGTAGCTATAACCAAATAAGTACAAATACCAAGTGATTACGATTCCGCAATGTCGATCAGGAGTAATCGATACTTGCCAATTTTATTGCCTATTTTATTACAGCAACATAGTCATCACATAGATAAATCGATGATTTATTGTTTCCTCGGAGGCCTCGTTGGATTTAATGACCAATAAAAAGGTAAGACCTCCGGGCCTCCTCATCTTCATACATTTGTCGTAGAGTCGATTGTAAAAGACCAATCGTAATAAAAGAAGAAGGACCATTTTTCGTTTTTGCCTTTTCTCGCCTGTTGGCCGAGAGTGAGCTGTAATTAGTGTTACCAACTCCAATAAAGCTGAATTCGGGCCTGGCTTTTATTAAAGGTGTTGCACGAGTTCTTTAATTGGAATTCAAATGGAAAATATTAGTGAGGTTAATTATTCTGGATTTATTATTCAATATTAAAATTATTTGCATTATGTGTGCAGTCCATTATACTGAAGGAAATTCAAGCATTTTAGATTTTTAATATTCGCCTCAAGTTTTCCCCGTATATCACGATTGCATTACATATGAGGAGTTCAGGACGTCCTAGAAAAGCGGTGACATCTGGCAACCGTATGGCGGTAGCGTGCAGGACGCCTGTTCTTGCTAGCGCCACTTGTGCCGGTCGCAGCCGCCATGATGAACGCAGGCCGTTACGTGACACGAGTCTTAGCAGAGGTGTTTAAAATATTTAGGACACAACGGAAAAGAAAAACACAATTTTTCTTCCCCGCCTTTTGCGGAAAAAGTGGAAAGAAGTACCTTCGAAATACATGTACTGTTACACCTACCTTTTTCCCTGAAGGGGTATATGCAAATATTTACTGATGCCTGTCGTATATACACCTTAACTCAAGCTTATCCGTATTTTGATGTACCTAACTGTTACCTAACTATTTCGACTTGCCAAACAGATGGACTCGATACGAGAATCGAACCCAGACAGCCTTGTCCGAAACTACAGGTCAATAACTAATGTGAATGCTAAATTCATGCTCTTCATAAATAGTAAATACACATAATATTTCTACGAGTCTAAAGGTCCTTTGAACTTAACACCAGATACTTAGAAGTCTATAGGTCGTCCATAACGACGAGGGACTCAAAGGGTTAGATATGTATTAATAATATTTTCCAAGTACAAAATATTAGGGTACGTACATGCATGTACATTCCACCAAAGCCTCATAATTATATTAATTAGTAGAGGATTATAACATACCATCTGGCATGGACTCATTCAATGATCTCGACTCGACGTTCAAAGACGCCTTCGTTTATACCTTACCTTACCTCAAAATATAACGAGACGAATACTCCTTGACTACCAAAATTCAGTCCATATACATGGGTATGTACAAAAAGTAATAACAAAATCTCTTCGTCGAATTCTAAAGTGGGTAATAAGAACATTACAAAAACATCAAAATGTGCTTACATTACCGTAGTAATGTGAATGTATCGATACAATAAACCTTCCCAAACCAACGCCAAAAGCAAAATAACGTGAAATCCAAAACGTATCTGAGGTACGCGATTTGTCAGCCAAACGTGAGTGTCCCATTAATAAAAGGGAACGAATCTTCCGTGCAAGACAAAGAAGCTAGTATCAATATTTATTGGCGTGCTTAGTATTAATCGGGGCGGATCGTGCCTTTGTATCGCGGGGCGCGAGCGTACGATGTCGGCGGCGAATAGATGGACTGTCGCGGTCGGAGCTCGCCTAATTTTTCCACCGTGAATAATTTTTCGAGACCCGTGTTTACAGTAAAGCTTTTAGCTGGCGAAAAATGAGGTTACTGAGTTAATTTGCCGTTTTATTAAATGCTGTCTACATTTTGTTTTCCTTATACAGCTCCTTTCTTCCGTTTTTATTTGTACCGTTAACATAAGAGAGTATCTCAGTTCCATAAGGAGATTGTTGCATCTAAAACTCACATTCAATGACACAATCTTCCTGCCTATTTTATTTAACATTTTTTGGCGTAGGCCTCGTAGCGCGTAGCATAGAGGTCTCGTAGCCGCGCCCGCCCTACAGGCCGACCGCCCGCTTTGATATCGCCGGTTGCCTCCGGTATCACCAATAAAATTCAGACTCGAGTCGAGTCAGTATGCCCCCAGACACAACCGAGGTCGGACGTGTGGCGCGTGCCGCGATCTCACTCACTATTCGCGTACGAAATGTGTGACAATAAGTGTTGCTTCCTCTTTGTTATCTAAAATTTTGATGTGTTTATAGATAACGCTGTTAATATACTTAGAACTTTTAAATATATAACGATTGTAATTAATATTAAGTGTGTAAATACTACTTTATCCTGTCTGCGAATGTAATCAACCGAAAAAGGGTAAGATAATTTTAAAACGCTTTGTTACGTTTTTGTTTTATTTTTGGCTTCTCTTATTTCACACAAATAGTTTAGAATAAATGTACGAGTATATCATTTATACTTAAATCAGTTTTGTCCTTGAATTCTGTGGCGGGCGGGTAGTGAACAATGTTGTACGCACGCGACCGTTTTATGATTTCATCGCACATTAGTTTGTGATTTTCCATATTGCCTCCATCGTTGAGTCATCTTGTCGACGGGTTTTTATGTTATTTGATCGAATTCAAACGATCATGACACAATTTATTATGTTCCAAAAAATCATTATACCAAGCTACAATGCACAAATAAACCGCTGTACCTACATGCTAGGAGAGTTCAAAGTTTTTAATTGGTATTTATATCAACCTTGTTAGGTCTTCGCACGAGCTTATTACTCCCTAACGATGTTGTTTAGAGATAAAATACTGGTCAAACTATCCTCATTAAACTCGTGTTCGTGACACAAAATGTGTTCGCATTTTGAGAAATAAGTAAACATTAAAAGCGTTCGTATGTTTATTTTAGCACAGGATCTGTCGATCAAACGATGTTTAGCTATTTATATGTAGATTCTCTTCACGTAATATGATGTCAGCATTTTCTCGGCCATGCATTATGCTGTTACTTACAGGCATATCTTTATGCGGCCGCAAATATTGGCATCGTAAAACTGGGCCACAAAAAACTACGCTGTATCCCTTACGCGTACAAAGTTTCCATATCGGTACTCTTAGGAATGGTGATGGATCTCATTCATGTCTGTCGTGTTTGATGATATGATTACGTCGGAGCCTATTTCGGGGCGCAATTTATGTGGGATCGATGTCATTTAGCGGATTAGATTTGAGCGAGTTACATTTGGTCCTTTTGGTTTGGTCCTTTATAAGGAAAAGTTATGAAAAAAAGGCGATATAATAGGTAGTTCGGGCGTTGCTCTTACCATTTAAGATGAGAAATGGGCAGCGATGCAGTCGAGACAGCGACGCCGGCGCGCACTAAGATTGCGGCCGTATTATGCTTATGCACTGAATATTCATTGTCGCCACGCGCACTCAGTTGGTGCTCTTTAATCAACTCCTTTCGCGGCTTACGGTCCTTTGAACCGTAAATATGGCTGCAGAACTTTTAAGGAATAAATTAAATGTAGACCTATTTTATTTTACAATGGTTAGCTTTGCGGTTTATTTTTACATGTCCAGTATGAATGACTGACAAAACCGAAAAACGTGCGAGAATTTAAATAAAGTAATCTTTTTTTATCTTTGTTATCTACCTATCTAACAGATTTAAACAGTCAAGTCAATGACACCAAAATGCAAAGGTTGTAAAAAGATAACAAGTTGTTAAATTTTGTTTAGTCTTCCATCAACTATGTATATTTGAAAACAAAGTTATTTTAATTATTGATAAACTTATGCCGTATTAGACCTACTTGTTAATTTCATACATTATTAAGTTATGCGATTTAGGGCTGATTTTTCCAACGCCAGATAATTTTATTCGAGGAATAATTATTTTGAATTTTTGACAGTTCGTCCATTCTAAATCTGTCAGACGTCAATTTTATTCCACGAATATAAATTATCTGACGATTGAAAAATCAGCCCTTAAACGCGTAATACTTACCGAGTCATCATCAGTCTAACCGGATTCAGCTGAATACCAGTATTTTACATGGAGCGATTGCCTATCTGACCTCCACAACCCAGTTACTGGGTAATACGATACCCCTTGGTAAGAATGGTTGTCAAACTTTCGGGCTTCTGACTACCCGTAACGACTGTCAAAGATCTACGAATGACAGCCGGGACCAACGGCTTAACGTGCTTTCCGAGGCACGGAGGGGTCTCGGTAATACTTACCGAGTATATTATTCAATTAAGCATGACTAAAACGGAATTAGTAAAACGTAAACGCATTGTATTTTAGGGACTAAAATCTGTTACAAGAGACCACAGAAAAAACTTTTATCAACAAATTGTTTCGCTAGAAGCAAACAAACTCAATGTCAGTGAAAGCCAATGGACACTGTATCTAAGAGCGAAATTACTCGAGAAATTGGTTCGGAAGGATCCCTGTGGTAGCTTTATTGAAAAAAGGTCGGCTTGATTGATATTCGAACTTTACACGTTGAAAATGGTGAAATGCGAACCGTTTCGGTTTTTCGTCTCTGGCAAAAAAAGATTGACTCAATTTGTTCTTGTCCGTTACGAAATAAACTCGACGAAGGGTATTTTTAACTACGGATTTATGTTTCGGGAGAGTCCGTAATCGGCCTTATATCGTCTACGCGAAATTATTATTTGGAATGTTTTAGATTTATAGTACAGCTTATGTAAATTAATGTTACGATACATCTACACCTACCCACTCATTTAGGAATTCAGTCTACTATGGTGCTTTTACTGTCGCCTTTTAAGTGTCTCGCGAAAATTTCATGAGAAATTCATTTCCCAGCCTATGGGTAATCCAATAATTTTCTAAATCCTCCATAAAAATTAAATAGTCATTTGGCTAATTACCACCCCTCGTTTCACCTTCATAAAGCACAATGGCTCCAAGCGAATCGTTTTTCCTTCTACCAAAATACTTAACGTGTTTTTACGGAGCGGTATCATTATTGTAACAAAAATTTAATTACCTCAACTGCGGTGCTCTAGGGGCCTATTGTGCCTTAAATAAAACGTCGTACGCACTGCCGGCGACGGTCACGAGAGAGCTCACCGTGATAGATGATATTCGAGAACAATTAATCTTGGGCAAAATATGCGGACGATTTGCGAGCGAGTGGTCGGGCCTAATGGTCGGGAGATTATCACGCGTCCACGTCCCGCGCTCACCCCACCCGTCGTCATTAGCGGGTATAACGTCGCTTTAACTATGCCAGCGAATTAATTGATTGCCAAAACACAAACCTATATATGCACCGGCTTATATAAAAAAATAGTGACGTTTGCATACTAAAGACGTTGAGGGAGGCAATAACGTGTCGGCACACAGCCATATATCATAGTGAGGGTTTTCATAAAGGAGGCGACGCCGACGGGAGCCGCGCGCTCGGACACTGAAGGCGTTGTTATGCGACGCCGCTGTCCTCGGATAATGTCTTGCATAAATTTACTGTAATCGTGTAAAGCCAGTGCCACTTGCATAATTTAATGC
Organism: Apamea monoglypha; assembly: GCA_911387795.2. NCBI lineage: Eukaryota > Metazoa > Arthropoda > Insecta > Lepidoptera > Noctuidae > Apamea > Apamea monoglypha. Next base: position 14,131,879 of record OU426918.1, read on the forward strand.
AAGCAATGCTGTTTACATTAAAAACGTCACAGGCAGACATTTTAAAACAGCTGCACTACGAGACTACGTTTCCACTTCTGTAAAGTGAATCCACTAATTATGCATGAGAGCACTCGGCAATAACAAGAATTTAATGGCGCCAATGTTCCGTTAATTGGAGATACCTGTTTGCAACTTGCATTACCTTGCAAACTAGAATGGGTTATTGTAGTTGCCTATACTTGGGGAATCAATATCGGAACGGTGCCTTTGATCAATTAAATAGCACTTGAGTTATTAATGCATAGTGTTCCGTACAATTGAATTACTGTTTTTTCGAATGACAAGCTTGAAAGCTTTCTTTATTTTAATAAAAACGTACGAAGTCTCGTAGTAGGCATATTAACTCGTAGTTAATATTACTTTCAGAAACCTCAAGCGAGCTATTCACAAACAACAAGCCCTCTAAGAATTGCTTAATCAAAAGATTTTAAAGTGAGAACAAAGGCGAACTTGATAATCCATTAAGTATAGTTTGAGCGGAACTTTTGAGGCAGTCTAATCAATGTGGGTAATTAAAACGCAAACAACGTATGAAATGAGAGTAGATCTAAATGAAGGCGCGCTGCGATATGAAACCTTAATTTTAATCAGATTTGGTGGGTTCCTGTATAAATAGCCGTAGTGCACGGTGTGAGCGTGTTTGCCATAGAGAAGTTGGGCGGGTGCGGCAGGCAAGCACGGGTAAGTCGTTGCGCCAATGCAAATTAGTGGAATCACAATTAGCGCTTGATTGTTGTTCGCCCTGCAACTTGCATTTAGCAAATGAAACAACCAGGTAAGAGATTCAACAAATAAATTATGGAACGGCACACTCTGTTTTCCTTCAGTCGTGCCCTCTACTGCGTTCTCTGCAAAAACGAATTCAATATTACCTGCAGTAGCCACCGCAATGATGCAATATTTTATCTAAGTAATGGATGCTTCCGTTTGTTTGCACTTTGGTTTCCTTATAATATTATACAATAATAACTATTTTGTGGCACAAAGTATTTGTTTGAACGGATAGCATGAAATCGTATGTTATGCTCGAAACATTAATACCCCATAAAATGTAGATATGTATTAAAAGCCAGACGCAGTACAATTAATAACGTGCTACAAGACGAATATGTTGAGCTATTTGTACAGCAAACAAAATGTCCACGGAATGTCCCTCGGGTTGACAGATGATGTTAAGGGCAATTAATCTTGACCAAATATGCGGGCGAATTGTGGGTTTCGCCTCCGTAGCCTAATGGCAACGGTTCTGCGATGTTCCAACGCCTTGCGTGCCTCCACTCGAGCTTTTACCAATAAAAAAGTAAAGCTCGTTTTAAACGGTCGAAATCCACGTGTATATTTCACTACTAATGCGTCATAGATATATTTATATTTTGATTTGATAAACAAATAACACAAAACAAATGGACGGTATTCTAGTTTCGATACCGTCACATTTATCCGCGTCGATATTTTCGTATGTAGTGTGATTTATATCCGATAAATATTTCAGTTTTACAGTAGCTATGACTCAATGTTTTCATATAATAGCCATGTCATTCCACTCGGACCACAAATATGAAAGTATTACCACGATGTCCACTTTGAGAAAATATCTAATGGTTTCCGAAAGACCCCTGTCATTTCCAGCGTATCGTCTGATTCACAGTTCAATATTTTACAAGTTTGATCTTCGTGTTAGACGAGTTTCATGGTAGCATTATTATGCGGGTTTTCTGAACGGGCCCTGTGACGACGAGGTGTGGTGAACGAGCTAAGTTATAATAAGTTTGTCCCTTCATCTCTGGAGCGAGGCCATTGTCTTTTGATCCGATATAAAGGCGCTAACACTACATACGTTTATTTTTTGTCTTGAAAATAAGTTACTCTGCCTCTTTTGTTATTCATGTTATTATGTGTGAGAAGGATCAGTCTTTGATAGAATCGCCTTTTTTCAGGATCCTTTATTAAAGTTAAGCTCCTAATCTCACGTAACTTATTGTTGTTTTTATAACAAACCCTACATTTTCTCTTCACAAATTTGCTTACAGCATGTGTTATAGAACGCGTATTACGCCAGTCATCTCACACAAAGTCCGTCTAACCCTAATCATTAATAGGTAATTCGGTCCGCTATCTTTCGTGAAAGGGGCAAGGGTTAACTAATAATTGTTTTCGCCCGTTACCCGTACTGCTGTAACCCGTCCAGATCGTTTACGGTCATTCCCTTAATGAGATTAATGCATCACTATCTTACTTTGTTTCTATCTCGTGATATACACGTACGTGTTTCATTAAGATAACACCACTTTATTTATATTGAGGCTAATATTCGTGAGCGTTAAATGTGGTGCTTTTATACGCGGTTTCGTAAATCTCAGGTTTCACATACAGACACACTTATTGTATATAATAACCTACTCCGGATTACGGCAGATCTATTTAATGTAGTAGCTGCAAAAAGTATTGGTACAATTTCGTAAGAAGATATTGTTATTAGGTGAATGGAACTTTGAAGACTCTTCAAGAGTTTTATAACATGTACTGTTATTGAAACTGGGATATAACAATAATTGTGAAAGAATTTACCTGTTGATGTTGCTTCTTGTACTTATCGTTACGCGAAGTTTATCGGCGGAGCCATTGCTACGCTCTAGATGGGCGTACCCTTTAATTAACTACCCTACTTTTTCTTCGCCCTCTACTCATTTCACAGCAATCATTCTTGTTTCTAAATAATTTTGTTTTAAAGCAGCTTCTCATTTTCGCATAAAAATAACATTTTACAAGGGTTGGATCTTTTGCAGCTGGAAAAGACGGTAATTTCGATTTAAACTTCTTGGGTCCGGCTTTACCGTGGAATACTTGTAGAATAATTTAATTTTTGTTCGATTTAAAGTTTCTAAAGTCATTAAGTTAGATTGGCTACTAAAAAAAACATTTGTTTCAACCTGATAAAGCATTGAAGTGTACTACATGTTCCTAATCTCGGCGCAGTATGTAGATAGGTATTCTTTTTCAATTTACATCAGTCCCTACGATTTTAGCGGGGTGAAGAAATAAAGCACGTCCCGACAGTGAGCAGTTTGAATTAACCTTTCGAGTAGCCTTGTAGATTCGTGGCCCGGTTACGAGCGGGTCATCTGCTAGTTAATATTCAAAGGGTCGCACAATCACGGATTCCGTACGCGTCTCTGCTCCACCGACGCTCACTGCGACCGCCCGAAAACCTCCCTTTTACTTACCAAATAGACTACCTACACTGTTTGTCTGGAAAATTACGTAGAAAATTTAGTCAAACGAAACAAAAATTTCTCCAACAGTAGAAAGAGCGCGTACATGAAATTTCATTACAGCTAAAGCATGTGTTCGGACAATAGGTATAGCAGAATATTCACATAAGCCTGGGACCCTCCATTATGGTTCGTTCGTTTACTGAACACAAAGACTGACGTATAAACATTCTCTTTCTTATCAACAGACACCAAAGTAAAATATGAAAGTGTTACTTTTTTCGTGTAATCAAGGCCGCTGGAGTTCGATAAACTGGCTTTGCCCGTACCATTTCTTTGCGTTATATATAAATAAACGCGAACGCATTTTCTAACATCCTTCCTTGGCGTTCCCCTGAGATATCCTACTTTGAGAAGATAAGTGAAACTTCTAAGATAGTGGAGGGCTCTATTGATAACTTTTCTTTTAACGTTCTTACGAGGCGTATGTTATGTTGTACATATGCAATACATGCTACCTTTTTACATAAGGCAAATCGTTATCCGAGTGCTAACTTACTCGATATCATTAAAAGTACAAAAAAAAAAAATATTAGACATAAAAAAAAGGTACACAGATACAGTGACACTTAATTTAAGCGTGCGAATAGCCTGGTACATAATAAATGATCAATGACCCCCATGCTAGGCAAAACCTGTGTTACAGGGGTCATAAAAGAAAGAAAGTATTCAAATTAACAAATTGAGAAAACGTGGTACTCTACAACCCTATTTTGTCGATCATTTCATTATTGTATAAATCTGATTTCACGATCATTACTTAACTTTTTGATCAAATTTAATTCAGAATTTTGAGGATTGTTCGTCCAATTTCACGGTTGAATGGATTTGTTTCGGGACTGCAAAGAAATGTTTCAATGTAAGCCTACATTCAAATAATGCGAAGGGGGATTTATAGGAGCGGGCGGTCCAAGCAAAGTATTCACGATTGAATAAACACGGAGATTCAAAGATAAATCGAAATATTACTAATTGATAAAGTATTTATTTTTGTATAGCTTTGTGTACGTATTTCAAGATTCCGTCCTTTGGTCTAAGTGGATAAAATACTCCATCATAAGGTCTCTGCACACAGCCGGCGTGGTGTGGCGGGGCGCGTCGTGGCGGGGCGGCGACGCTGCGCTGGCGCGGCGGCAGCTGTCACACTGCGGGCGCGATCACGTCCCGTCCCGCCGCGCCCCTTTACGCCGACCGTATCGCGACGCGATTCATTCATTAAAAAGATGTTGAGCGATATAGACGTGGAAACGCTCTCGCTCTTATTTGCGCTAGCTAAGAAAAAACAACGTGAACGGAAATGGGTGCATGAAATAAATCAAAAAGTCGTAATTATGGCGAGTATCATGGACTATGCCGCGAAATTTTATCCCTTAAAATAAGTTTTATATTGCCTATGGCCCAAATCGTACAAACATACGTGAGCACGAACACATTCGACTAGTTTTTCGATATCCATTTTTTTTAAAACAATACAAAATCACATTCACGCTCCGTCCCGTCCGACGCGACGTGTTCACGCCCCGCCGGCAGTGTGACTACTAGGTACATACGTAAACCATACAACACAAAGCGTCGGCGTCCTGCCGGCGCTGCGCTCGCGTCCTGCCACGCCCCGCTCCGCCGCTTCTGACTTGCATTCCCGCTCGGCGCGGCGGCGGCGTGGCGCGACGGTTACCGTCGCGTCGAGCGGTACGGCTCTGTTTGGCGTCGTCCGTAATATCTAGTACTTTACAACTGCTCAGCGTCGCGTCGCCGTCCCGTCCCGCCGCGCCACGCCCGCTGTGTTCAAGAGACCTTTAGTTAAAATTTCTTCAACATCTCAACATATTACCTATTGCAGTTACTACCTAATCTGGAAACCGAGATATTAATTAGTAAGTGTTGGAATAATAACCATGAAAATGATAGGTCTAACCTGCGGCTCCTGTCTTTAGCAGCAATAAAACCTTCGCAGAATAACTTATTGCCCTAAGGAAAGTTATAATCAAGCACTTGTTCTATTATAATTAAAATTTACGACTAGTCCGTTTGTAATTAATGGCGGTTTCCATGGATAAATTATAGCGCCGTTTATAGTGGGACTATTTTATATTCTAGTCTCGCCATTTTGATATTTATCGAGTTCTGGGTTGTAGAAACTAAAGTTAAATGTATGTATGTGTGGTTTTATCTGATGTACATTATAACTAGGACTTAATTAAGTATGTTGTCATCTGCTATGATAGAATTTTACTCCTTTAGGTTTTAAGCTTTGTCAGCGATATTTTCTTTTGATTGTGTACGACCTTCATTGGCCACACGTCAGTGACGAAACCAGTATAAGCTGACCTATTATTCTATTAAAACTCCTTGGGTAGTACGTTAAGGCAGCTCGAGGTTTGAGTGTTACCACCGCCGTGCGGGCGAATGTACCTACATCAGATTAAATATTTAGAAAGAGCGAATATAGAGGAGTTGGATTCGCACGCACATCACTAATAGTTGGTAATTCTATTGTTGCAGATATCACCGATGACCCGAGGCGTAGCAGACCCTGAGCTGTCGTGGAGACGGATGCCGTGAGCTCTATCCCAAGGAGCGCACGACGTCGGCGTGATGAGCACAACCCGCCATAATGCGTCGGCGGCCATTTTAAACCGGGAACGGACGCGTTTGTCGGCTCGAGATGGCCGTCAATCGCGGCGTACGCGCAACCAGCCACCCCGCGCACGCGCAATCCCATACACCTCCGGGGCACTATGAAATGTGGAAACACGGCAAGTGGCGACAGAAAACGTCACCACCAAGGACAAACGCAGCCGTTAGGGTTCCCAGATAGAAACATTGTATAGTGAAATCCTTAGAGGCCTAAGTGTTACTTTTGTGTGTAAATATAGTGGTGTATAGATGTTAAGGATGGCGGGCGAAAGTCGAGGTGCGCGCGCGCCTCTGTTAGAGTGCGGTGGGGCTGAGTTTGCACATCCGCACAAAACGTCAGCGCCGAGATGCTGCTTCTGGCTGGCAAGCCACGTCAATGTGAGGAAGTGTGTCGCCGGCGTCATGCTGCTATCCGTCCTCACCATATTCTTCTATACATATTACGTCACAGTACCTCTCACTAGGTAAGTCAATAGCCTATGATCACGTTTCACATTCGTCTTTACTGAAGCGCATCAAATTAGTTTCATTAATGAACAACGTAAACAGAAAGCAAAAGTGGATGGTCTGTATTGTGTGTATTGGGTAATACAAATCACTCGAAGCACGCTACGATACTCAGCCTCTGATTTAACCAATGATTTATTGTTTCGACGATTCTTTCCAATAGGAATGCATTGGGGTTTTCAGCGATGTGTGTTAGTTAATGGTTTTACAAAGTTTATCCAATCGAATGGTTAACTTTTCTCATTATAACATTATATTCATTAAAATTTAAGCGGAACGCGCCCGAATTTAATTAATTAATCTAGTTGAAAATATGCGTCATTCGCATAAAATCCAATTTGCTTCCTATCGGGAGCAAACACAAAGCTGATACGAATTAATAATATGAAATTATCGTATTCGGACAGCTCGTCGTTGTCACAGTGTTATTTATTGGGATTAGTTAGGAGCTCAGTGGTATTTGTGTAGTCTCTTTATTATTTCGATAGTCTTTTCATTACGGTCATAAAATTTCCCCTACTTTTCATGTGCATAAAATTCTTATCTACCATTTACTTTCATTTTTAAAAGGGTCGCTACTATATACCCCTTTGACATGCAGGAGACATTTTCGTTTTATATCTCTCAAGATTTTACGGAAACGTATTTGCATAAACTCGTCCTATTCTTATCTCTTGTTGTGAAAGTACACGTACCGTACAGAAAACTCCCATTTTCCTGGTCATTTGCCGGTCGCCCGAGAACAAATTCAAGTGACAAACATGTGACTAGAAACACCGAACTCGTTCACTTTACAATGTTTATCTTTTATTTCAATACCAGAGAATTCATTGTGCATCAAATTGGCATTTAATAACTAAAGGAAATTGCTTCGCGGAAGTATTAAAGACGTTTAACTTTGTGCCGAGCGTCCTTGTCGCCCTTTGTTTGGCAGCTTTTCGCAGCTAAATTAGGACGAGGAGGCGAATATTTTAGAGTAATTTATAACGTGATTTTATGTAATTAGGGCAGATGGCGTGTAGCTAGGACCCATAATATTTTATTTTATCGGCTTAAAATTACATCGCCCGAGATGAGCGGCAGGGGCGGTAAGTTTCGCCGACTCAGTTGGATTTATAGCAAAACTTGTGTTCTGGCTAATTAATGGAAGCTGCTTCGCTAACGGGCCGCCAACTCGCTGATTTAAAGGCATATTGTTTTATAAACGTTTATTTACTATTAACCCGTTATCGAGTTTACCGTCAAAATTTTCAGCTTCCTAATTTGAATGCAAATCTAACCACATTGGTGCTAATCAGAGCTAATTGGCTAGTTTATTGCAGGTAAATACATTTTAGTGGTAAATAAAGGATATTATTTGTGCTCCATCATCGACCACGATTTACGAGTTGTAGATCGTGAGTTCGAACCCAGGCAGGCATTTTACTTTGTGCATTTAATTTCATCACCACAGCTCCCAAAACGGTGAAGGAAAACATCGTGACGAAACCGGCATGACCTAGATAGAACAAAAAAATCCAAGACATGTGACATCTGCCCAGTCCCTCTTATTGACAGGAGACTTGTGTACCAGCAGAGGGAACGTAACAGGCTGATTTAAAAAAATATATATAAGATCGGTAGGTACCTACCTATGTCATGTAAGCGTCGTCGTTAAAGTTTCCTCTCAGTTGATTCAGGCGTGGCTTTCGTTAAAGCAAAAAGGCCAGAGGACCACTGCCGCCTGCGGATAAAATATTTCCACAAATTCCTGCCTTTATTTATTTTTCGCTATTGAGATAAACCTTAATGGAGCTTTGATGTGGCTCCTACTTGGAACGCAGCTTTAAGTTTGGCAGTGTTTGATTGATTTTCTTGTAAAATTTGTTTCGGGGGTGACTTAGTAGGCAAATGGTGTACCTTGGGTTTTAATTGCCGGCTCATTTGTTCAGGTGCGGGAAAGTAATTGATTATTGGCTTTTTTATTAGAACTTTTTTCATGAATATTTATTGCCTTTTTATATCGAAACTCATGCCACAATATAATACAAGAGTATTTTTATTGTATGGATGTACTTCATATTTGGCAAGAACAGGAAAATACACTATGAGCAGACGAAATAGGGAATCATCATAAAATAAATACTACAAGGAAAAGTCCATTTATCTTTATTTAGATAGTCGCGATATGGTTACACAATACACAACGTCTAGGCACACAATACCTAGCTTTTACAGTTTACATGGCTTCGATAATAACAGGCACTTCAGTCTCGCTATCTCTTAAACAGTAGATACCTAAATGATGATTACCTTTTATGATGTTATGACACGGCTGGGTGATCCTTGAGTAAATCTGATCGTTTTTAAATCACGTCTTTACCGTTCCGCACTTCCGGTTAGTTAACCTTTTTGTTGTTTTTTAATAACTGACTTTTTGCTTGATAGCACTGATATAGGTAATTTCTGTGTAAATAAAACATTATTAAAAAAAAATTTTGATAGCATTAATTGACCTACGTTGTTAAGAAAATCTCCATGATTGTTTCTCCAGATTTGTAATCTGCAGGCAGGCGCTTTACTTACTTTGTATAAATTATTTCACTAAGACTGCTCTCAAAACGGTGAAGGAAAACATCGTGAGGAAACCGGCATGTCCTAGGACGAAAAATTCGAAGATATGTGACATATACCAACCCGCACTGGGCCCGCGTGGTGGATTACGGCCCACTCCTTCTCACAGAGAGGAGGCCTGTGTCCCAGTAGCGGAAACGTTAGGTATAGGCTGATTATGTCATGATTGTTTTCATCATTCACTAAGAAAATGTTCACGATTGTTTTCTTTATTATTTTTAAGGATTCTCTGAAAATAAATCCTCCCGTGATTGATAACTTCTGCCTCTTTAATAAACCGTTCCAATTATTAAAATGGAAGGTTGTTTCCAGTCTGGTGTGGCGCGACCGCGTACCGCGACCGCTGTCGCAATGCTCGTTGCTCGCGTCGCAGCAACAGGCGGCGCGCGACCATCGGTCGGACGCGCGTCTACGCATCGACGCGAAGGTGCTGGTGATCGTCGAGTCGGCCTACTCGCGACTTGGACGCGATATCGCCGAGCTGCTTGTCGCCAACCGTATACGGTAAGTGAATCAGTGGATCAGCAGTCCAGCTCAAATACATACTTACAAATGGTTAGAAAGACAGTGGCCGTTCTAGAGCAAGACGGAATTACAAGAAACGACTTACAAAAGTAAGCTACGACAGCTGTGGCAGTCGTGCCAACTAAATAAAATAATAGATTTTAAAGTATTGTTAAAAAAATACTGTTTTATTTGAATAATGCTCGTACCAAGGCTCTGTATGAGAAGAGGCTTTTGACCTGCAGTGAGACAGTAATAGGCTGGAATTATTATTATTAAGGTACCTTCTATTGTATAAAACAAGACACACAATTACACAAATATGGAATCAGAATATGTTATAGATTTGTCACTATCAATCAAAATTCGACATGATTCAGAGGTCTTTTTTTATTTGGTCAAGAGAAAAGCTGAAAGCGCAACACCGGAATTTTTTTTTTCATATCTTCCAATATACTTGAAACCATACTAGTAATCTGTGACCATTCTCCGGTTCCTTACCAAACGAACAAATTCAGCATAAAGCGCTCGAATCTCAACTGAACATTAAACTTTTGACCGCTACATAACGTGTAGCTTTCGCTTTGGAATGGACTAGTTTCACAGTTTATTTAACTTTCAGAATTTTTCAGCGTTTCGAGAATTTTCAGCGTTCATGGTTGTTGTAGGTGGACTTAGGCATTAAGCTCTTAACTGCTAAATATTTTATAGGACTTCTTTCACTTTTGTTATTGTTGTAATAGTACATATATTGCCTGAATTCTTGCTGTAAGGTATGTAGGTATTCAGCGGGATTGTCCGAAAGGGTCACCGCTACCCCGGAACATAAAGGGCGAAGGAAGGAACATGAGTGGGTTTTAGTCAGTAAGAGTCTGACACTCCCTTCCGCTCCACCCAGAGCGGGAGGGGTCATTTGATGATTTCCCACCAGAAAAAAAAAAAAAAAGTTATGTAGGTATGGGGAAGTAAAATGTGAACGCTAAGGCAAACATTTAATAAAACACTAGGTTTGAAAGAATATAAATCCACTTTAATAGGTTATGATTATTTTGTTTAATAATTTACATATTTTGCTCTAGATATTACTTTTTCTTAATACTAAATAAAAATGAAATCATTATAAAAAGTTATGTTTTTGCGGTTTTGCCCCGTGCCTTGTCCAAAACCGGGTATAAGTACCTAAATCTTATACAATAATGGAACTCATCAAATTCTTCAGGTTTCCAACCCGTTCAACCTTCACGGGCGCAGTTCTTACCTTAATCTTACCCATGCATGGCTCCCTCACGTATGTTTCAAGTAAAATCCCGTTATTACCCCGTACGGTTCTGCCCCAAACGCACTTTAGAGAGACAAAACCAAAAATAAGCATAGTCATGACGCATTCCACTTTTGTACAGACGCCAGCAGGTCAAGCTACCCGAAACTGTCAAATTTTCCCAATCAACCTTGAACCTTAATGCTTTAGCGATAAAGTTGAAAATCTATTAAAGAAATTTGACAGATTGTAGTAACTTGATGTGCTGGCGTCCGTACATTTACATTTTAGTGCATGCTTAATCTTTGCTAGAAAACAATTTTAACTTACCTTGATACTTATACGAATATAATGACAAAGTTGTTTAACAAGACAGTTGGACAGTCCACTCAATCAGTCCGATTCTTTCCTGAAAATACCATTTCAGGCATCAATCTACAATATGGTTGTCACATGATCTGACCAAGATTATGTCTGGACTTTAAAAGAGACTGGCCTTTGAGTTTGTTTCCGCTTTTCTTCTCAGAGTAGTCATATAGGAAACGCCTACTCCTACTTCTAAAACAATACAAAACATTAAAATTAATTATGTCTGAAAGCTACAATAAATCTGTGCCAAATTTCTCGCAACATACTCGTGACAGTCAATAGTCAAATTAACCCATCATATTTCCATATACAAATCCACCTGACTTTTTAAGAACCAATTTCTTAAAGTTATTATGTAAATATTTACTGAGTCGGTTCGCTTGATAACTGTTATATATATATTATACTGTTATGGGGCTTTCCTCCCTTTGTTTGTTTTTCCTTGTAGAGAGCGGGACCCACAGAATAGATAGGTACAGAAGGTCAACTCAATACCACGAGTGAAAACATACGCACACATAGACACGCGTTTGCATAGAGCGAGAGCAAGCGCATTCGCAATAACAATAATAAGTAATCGTTTATTAACCCGGCGCCAATGACGCTGGGTCATATTGACCCGAGGCGGCTTAAACATCATGCATCAACTCAAAACGGGTAAATATGACCCAGCGTAATCCCTGGCGTAATATTTTTGTGACATGTTTTTATTAGGTAATTTAGTATTTGTTGTCAATTCACCTTGTTCTTTTTTAAGTTTTTGTTAAATATTGCACTGATAGACCACCTTGAGAGAATATTTGCGGTGTTAGAAGAGTCGGGGTCAGACGAAGAAGGGCTAAATGCTGCTTCGACAGTTGCGCGAAAGAATCGCAGGTTTTGCGAGTGACCCCACCTAGGAACCTTCGGGAGAGGTCCCAGAAGATGTCAAATATGACCGTCTCAAAGGGATAAGAAGACATCTAATACTTGTAATGCATGCCAGATTTACATGCAGATCATTTGACTCCGTACTGCAATAATAGCAGTAGTTCTATGTCTGAATGAGGAAGTAGAAGACAGATTTGAACTACATATTATTATGATAAAAAAATTGTTTGTTGATTTTGCATGCGCTATTAAGAAAGCTAGTAAAAGTTTGAATTATAAAATATTTGGATTTATTCGATTTTTTTTTGGTTCTTTTTACTGCATATGCAAAAAACTCTTGTATAATAAATAATTATTAAAATTTAGATAGCTTCTTAAATTTCATGACAATTACTCGATAAAATCTACCTCATGATGACCCGGTGTCATCGTCGGCGTAATTATTTTCACGTCATTTGCCCCGGGTTAATCAAATACGAAACCGGGAAGTATGGCACAAAAAAGGGGAGGGCTATATCCAGCAGTACGTGATTACGGGCAGAAATGATGATGAACCAAATAAAGTATTCTTATATTTCATTTTAAAAGTAATACAAATGAACTACTCCTAAAATTATTGGTATAAAGACAACATAATATAAATATTTTAACTTGTGGACTCCACACTAGATCGAGCGTGCCTTGTGAAGTCCTTGAGAATTTTAAACTATTTGAGTTTTCAGGGTCGATATTGTATTGTAAGTTTATTTTTTACACGTTATTTAATGGCGTTCGTTTGACATAATTTGATATCACAATACGTTCGCGTCTATGTGGCTGTTTTCGTTAGTGTTTATGGAGTGGGCCTTCTGCATCTATCTATTCTGTGTCGAGGCGATGGGTAGTGCCCGCTGACAGCTAATATGCGCGCAGGTGATGTACTGCATCGGGCAGCGTATTGGGGAAACAACCTTTGTTTTGTAGGAGCTGAAAACTTGCAGTAACAGTGATTTTCAGCTGGAAAATTTGAAATGTTTGCCTTATTTTATAGTCGGCTTCGACGAACTGAAATCATTGTTATGTTTCTGGTTTTCAAGTGGATGCAGCGTTTAGGTATAAGTTATAGCAAGCATAAATAAGACTAGCCTCTGCCCGCGACTTCGTCCGCGTGGAATTTCTTGTTTCCCCGACGCCCGCGCTATTAACTCGTTTTCGTTTCGTCCAAATAGTCCTAGCGTGCATTTATTAAATCAGATTAGTAGTTCCAGGGATTAGCGTAAACAAAAAAAAACCAAACAACCTCACCAGCTTTGTTATTAATAATATAGATATCCTCTAGTTTTCTCCAATGAATCACATCCTTTTTCAATTATAAAATTCAGTACCTGTGTGGCCAGATGTGAATTTTCCAGCGGAAGCTGTAATGCTATTTTCGTCACGCTTAGCTAGACTAGAAGACAAACTTAATATCGGGTGCTAATTAAATCCATAGCATGGTATTCTGCTAGTAAACATTATGAAATTAACTTAATATTATACATTATGTAGGTAAAGGTTGTGTGCCGAAAGCAACCTTATGTTTTGCAGGCCGGCTATAATTTAGCGCGGGGTGCATTATAATATTTGCAATTTGAATATTCAAGCTAGTTTAAAATAAGGTGTCAAATATTTAATTAGGATTTTTGTTTAGAACGGTCAGAGCTAGTTTAGTCGGAAATATGTTACGACGTTCTGTCAATATAAACTTAAAGGAATCGTACCGTTGTTTGATTCCTCCCGTACCTTGATTTGGGCCCTTTGTACACGTCACAGTTTCTTTACGGTACGGTGTATAAACCGCGGCATAGAAAAAAACGTACCCGACAACAAGTTTCCATAGTAATCCATACAACACTGACGACCGTGTCTACGCACGGCAAATAAACCGTAGTTTTTCACAGCAACAAAAACTTGTATGTACAAAGGCTTTACGTTTACACAACAGAGGAATATAAGTGTACTTAGTGAAACCTTGTGCTATGTCCAATCATTCATAGTGCATCAAAAAGGAAGATTATGATTCAAAAGTCAACTATACGTATAATTATGTACTTGGAAACATCGTACTTGCTTTTATTTAGCCGATGTTTATTGTAAAGAAGTACAAGATGTACAAGATAGGTCTGAACTTTGACATCGGGAATATGAAGCAAGTAAGCCTAATTTATATGCGGGGTTATCATTATCAATCCACACGATTTTCCTTGATGTTATTATTTATTCTAAGAAGTTATCACGATTCTTAATAATCATGTAGGTAGTCATTGTTTTAATGAATGGCGGCTACAAGCATGTAAATAATAAGTTATCTCTGCGATATGAAATTAACATATTAACCCCGCGATACAGACGTAAATACTGCAACGAGCGGATTTATTTATCAGTTGCCTACTGTGGAGTTTACGATGTTTTTTATAATGAATGCTGATAATTATTATAGCAAAAGATGTGTTAATAATCATAAAAGTAATAAAACTGAAATTACAATGTGAATTTTAGCTTCTTACGCAATTTGTCCAACTCTTGCATTAATTACGTCAAAGGTTGGTATGTATAGGTTTTTTAATATATAAAGAGTAACATTTCTAGAACAATCATTAACTTGACGATTGTATTTAGGGCCATCGACATCGACCTGTTCATTAATAAAAGAATACTCTAGCGTACCAATAACGTCCGTGTACGTGAAGAGTAGGCAGCCCAGTAGTAACGGCGCCGACTTCCGAGTTGTAGGTCGTGGGTTCGAACCCAGGAAGGCGCTTTGTTTGTGTAAACTATTTCATCACCACTGCTCTCAAAACGGTGAAGGAAAACATCATGAGGACACCGGCATGTCCTAGAACCAAAAATTCGAAGACATGTGACATCTACCAACCTGCACTGGGCCCGCGTGGTAGATTACAGCCCACTCCCTCTCGAAGAGAGGAGGCCCCTGTACTAGCATTGGGGGCTTGTATTAATTATTATTTATTTTATTATTATTTTCCTCTCCCCCCGGATCGCCGAGGTGTTCGGTCGTGTCTACAACAACGACGCTTGCTGTTTTTTCCTTTAAAATCAATAAATCTACTAAATTAAAATTAAAATTTAAAATCGCGAGTGAATCAAAAGTACCAGGCGCACAGAACCAGCGAAAAGTACAATCTACGTGAGTAGCGTGGCCAGCACACACACATACCGCGTGCCGCGTCTCAACACCTCACCAGTCACACTTGCAAGGTATTTGGCCCCGCCCAACTGCCACCTCCACTGCGGAGACGTAGACGCTCACAGCGCACTACTGACAGAACTCACATTCTCGATAATATGTCAACGCCACGCACACCACCACCAACAACATCGGTGCTGGCGCCAATGCAATCTTCTTCGTCGGTTCCCAATTTATCGAGGGCAGATCTTGGTGGTCTTGGCTCCGATCCCCAAATTGAGATCCCTTTTAATCTTCGTGAAAAATCTGAAGGTTCGGGAAACATAACACAGAGATTTAAGAGAAAATTCGACGAAACAAGTGATTTTCAAGCATCTGTTGCTGAAATGAAGGCTTTGTTTGAGAGTTTCCAACAGCAGCAAAATCAAAAGCTAGACCAACTCCACTCGGCAATGCACACCATTCAAGAACGAACTGAGGATATTAAGAAAGACCTACAATTTGTTTCTGATAAATACGACGCTTTCCTGGAGCGAATGAGCGGATTGGAACGAGAAAATTCCAATAATAAAAAATCTATTATTTTTCTAGAGTCAAAAATTGAGTTGATGGAACGCAATTCCCGAGCTGCTTCGATTGAAATCCATAATATCCCTAAAGACTGTAATGAAAACAAGGAGTCTCTGCGCACTATTGTGAAAAATATTGGAACAATTATAGATCAGCCAATCAATGACTCTGATGTTTACGACGCTTACCGTATCAAAACTAAACTTGAAAATAGCAGAAACCCTATAATTATTCAATTTACTACAACGTTTATGAAGAATGATTTGATTAAAAAGTGCAGAATGTTCAACAAGGAGAACATAAACAACAAATTAAACACTTCACATATTCAACTGGCCACAGCAACTCAGTCTCTGCCAATTTATATTGACGAATTTTTAACACCTGCTGCCAAAAAACTTCGCTACGCTGTAAAGAATTTCAAAAATGAAAACAAATATCATAGTTTCTGGAATTCATACGGCAAAATTTACTTAAAAGAGAAAGAGTCATCTCGACCAATTCGAATTGACAGTGAGGAAGATCTTCTTAAATTAAAGTCTAAATGACTGGAACCTGTACTCACCGTCTATATTTGTTATGTCCTATTTTGTGTTGCACTTTGCAACACTATTATAAACACTTGCACTACACACTCCACAGATAAACACTTTAACACTTACATCACACAAATACTATTAACCTTAACACAAAACTTAACATATCACCCATACAGGGTTGCAGTCAAAACTATACTTTTTCTTATTCGATACGAGGCAAATGTGAATAGAACTTTACTCGTCGATCGTAATTATCTTTGTTTACAACAACAGCGATGTTCCGATTCACGATCTATACTAGTACAGCATTTTATTAGGGTTTTTGTGCTGACACTTTTTCGACATACCCCACAATTTAGATTATTTCATACCTTTCCCCATGAATTGAACCGAGCCGACGACGACAAACCATTTATTACTTTATTACATATTATTATGCTATTACACTCTTTCACAGCACTGCATGAGCGTATACCCAGTGTCCGCAACTCAACGACGTTTTCTAATGTTTGGTTAAATAACGATATTTTGTTTGCTGAATACTTATTTTTCCTATTATTTACTAGTTACATACTAGTTAGTTACTATAAGCAGCTTCAAAAATATAATGTCACTATTCCTTAAAATTAAAATTCAATAGTACCAATGACATAATCTCCGACCTTGACCGTATTTCCGTTGCACGTTCGTCCACCTGTGATATTGATAATTGCAGTAAGATTGTAACTGATTCTGAGATTTCTCTTAAAGTTATTCACCAAAACATCAGAAGCATAACACGTAATACACCAGGTTTACTTACATTACTACAAAGGTCCCAAATTGATTGGGACTTCATTGTTTTGACGGAATGCTGGTTGTCTTGTGCACACCGCATTCCGCTGCTTGAGGGTTACAATTACTACAAAACTAATAATAATATAACCCAAAACGAAGGGGTTGTTATTTATTCCAAAAATAACATTAGCGTGTGCGTAGAGGAACCTAATATTTCTGATTGTAACAGTCTATTGATCAAAATTAATCAGAGCACGGCTATGCTAGCAGTTTACCGACCTGCTGGTTACAAAAACCTAAATAACTTTCTGACCTCTCTTGGCCTTTTTTTAAGTTCTACCTCCAATATAACAAACTTTATACTAATAGGAGACCTCAATGTGGACATAACGGATAACAACACTGACTCTAATTCTGCTCATTACCTTAACCTTTTAGCGTCCCATGGCATGTTGCCAGCTTACACTTTCCCTACACATAAAAAGACATGCTTGGATCACATTATATTAAAAACTCGCCTGCCAGCTTCTTGTTACGTAGCTGAAACCTCTATCACTGATCATGATGCCATCATCCTTATCTTGGATTTTAGTAAACCTCATAACAAAACCTTCAAAATTCTAAAACGCTTAAATTACGAAAAAATGGATGATGAATTTGGGAGCATCAACTTTCATGACCTGTATTTAATGACTGATGTTGATCTTGCTGTTCAGTACTTCACTAATTCAATTAACCGTATTATACAATCTAGCACACAAATTATAAAAACGTCGAACCGTAAGAAAATTACTAAACCTTGGATAACGCCCGGATTATTACGGTGTATGAGGAATCGTGACAAACTGCACCAAAAAGCAAAAAAGAATCCTAACAATGAAAACATAATAATAACCTATAGAAGATACAGAAATTTTTGCAACGAACTTTTAAAAAGGATAAAAAGGGAACATGACAAATTGGAACTTCAGACTGCGGCTAAAACTAATAACAAAATATTATGGAACACAATAAAAGACATTACCCACACTCAAAAATCTAAAAACGAGGCCAGACAGCTAATTAATACCTTGGATCCTATTTCTTCCACTAATGAAATCAATAATTTTTTTGTTAACATCGGCAAAAATATCGCTGATCGCTGTAGTTCTGGTAACAATATCAATTCACCACCGCTCAACCTTCATCCTCACTCGATGGTTTTTTTCGCCACAGAGCAGGAAGAGATTGTAAGTATCATCCATGGTTTGAAGTCTGATTGTGCTGTTGGCTATGACAACATCTCTACCAGCATTCTGAAGAGATACAGACAGATCCTCGTGTCTCCAATCGTGTTTATCTGCAACCTTGCCATTGACTCCGGTAAATTCCCAAACGCCTGGAAAATAGCAGAGATCCGCCCCATCTTCAAAGGCGGCGACGGAGCCTGTGTCAACAACTATAGACCAATTTCCATTCTGCCAGCCTTATCTAAAGTACTGGAGAGGATCATGAAGAAGCGCTTGGTCGATTACCTGGAAGACAACTCACTACTATCTCCTTCTCAATACGGTTTCCGATCTGGCTTGTCGACCAGCGACGCCATTCACGGTTTAACTAAGTTTGTTTCTGAAAAACTCGACAAAAACAAAAAGGTTATAGTAATCTTTATGGACCTTGCCAAGGCTTTTGACACAGTCTCCGTCCCTCTGTTGGTGAGGAAACTGGAGAACATTGGTGTGAGAGATGCACAGCTCAATCTTTTTTCCGACTACCTCACCAACCGATTCCAGAGAGTTAGGGTGGACGAGTGGACTAGTAGTGATCTTCCTGTCGTACACGGTGTTCCACAGGGCAGTATCCTCGGTCCCCCTTTATTTTTGACGTTCATCAACGACCTCTGTGAGCTCAACATGCCCAGTGGAAGGATCATAACTTTCGCTGATGACACAGCGCTTTTGTTTGAAGCCGACACCTGGCCCGAGGTTTACAATTGTGCTCAGATGGGGTTGAACTTGGTGTTGTCATGGCTAGCTAATAATGGACTCGCTCTCAATGTTGATAAGACAAAGTATATTTCTTTCTACATAAAAAAACCTACTTATCCACTCCTTAATCTCAAAATCACAGCTCATTCATCCTCGTGCCTTTTGTCTCATAATACTCATTGCTTATGTCCCCATCTTCATAAAATAGATTCAATAAAGTACTTGGGCGTCTTTCTAGATAGTACACTAAGTTTTCACCCGCACATAGATGCTCTTTCCACTAGAATCCGTAAGCTAATATTTGTATTTAAAAATCTTCGTCATGTTGCTGACACTGGCTTATTGCGATCAGTCTATTTTACATTATGCCAATCGCTAATCTCTTACTGCATAACTGTATGGGGTGGTGCGACAAAAACATCAATGCTCCGGATCGAACGTGCACAAAGAGCCGTTCTAAAGGTTACAAATTTCCTGCCTTTCTTATTCCCCACCAGAGAACTTGATGAGCGAACCAGACTGTTAACTGTACGCCAACTTTTTATTCTAAATACGATCTTGCGCAAACACTCTCTTCTTACCTATAATTCTAATCTATTTGATGGTAAGCGACGTAAACACGCAGTTTGTCCCACAACTCGGTTCCATACTGCTTTCTCTCGTCGACATTTCGGGTTTCTTGGAAACTATTTGTATAACAAAATTAACGGAATTTTGTCTATATACGCCTTACCCAAACATCGTTGCAAAAAAACACTCTCTGCCTGGTTACAAAAATTGGACTATGATGCCACGGAGCAGCTACTCATAGTTCCTTCGTAATATTTTTATTAATCATTTCGGATACTGTAACTAACACCCTACACGCCCACATTAACTCCATCATTCAACATCTCTGCACACTTCACCAGCACACTACACACACATTACACTTTACCTTTTTTTTTATTTTTTTAATGTTTTATTGTTCTATATTTTTTTTCCTTTGGAAATTTTTTTTTGGAAGTCAATAAGTACATGTTTTCTATGTTTTCCTTTTTTTCTTTTTCTTCATAATTTGTCTACAATTATAAATTTGACCGTTGTAATATGATTTTAATGTTTATTATGTTTAGTTCGGGGTGAGAGCCTGGTGATCCGTCACACAGGGTATCCTAGTATGGACGCCAGTCTCTCACAAAGGATCATATATTATGCATTTTTGTCAAAACGTGATATTTCTTGTCCCTGTTTATAGCTATGTGAACCTTTGTGAGGAGAGAAAATAAATAAAGTTATTATTATTATTTCCTTTATTTCATTTAAATACCTACAAATTACATTTTTAAATATTTTTATAAACAAAAAGATAAAAAAACATTTAAAAATATAAAAAATAGTAGCCCACCGGTATCGGGAACAGGGTCCAAGCTACCGGCGGTCAGGGCTCCAGAGAGAGGAACCTCCTGACAATGCGAGCCGTGTCCAGAAGTACCGCTTTCTGAATCAAGCCCTTGATCCAGCTGCCCAACGAGAGCCTCCTCAGGTGTTGGTCGAGGCTCTTGGCTATTAAGCCATTGGCTGTCACGACTATCGGCACAATGATTGCTGAGTCCACATGCCACATGTCGACAACCTCGCGAGCCAAGTCAAGATACTTGATTTGTTTATCTTTCTCGGCTTTCACGAGGTTCTCATCATGCGGGACGGTTATGTCAACAATCATTGCACGCCGCTCTGATCGATCCACCACCACTATATCAGGCTTATTGGCAACAATAGTCCTGTCAGTGATGATGGATCGATCCCAGTACAATGTGATATTTCCATTTTCGAGAACTGGGTCGGGCACATACCTGTAGTACGGCACCTCCGATTCCACAAGGTTGTATTTCAGAGCAAGTTGCTGATGTATTATCCTAGCTACAAGGTTGTGTCTATGCAAGTACTCTCCGTTAGCTAGACGAGAACACCCGGAGATAATATGCCTGATTGATTCCCCCGGCCGGTGGCATGCCCGACAGATGTCAACCGTGCCGTCTTTCACAATAAATCTCCGGTAATTGTTCGTCATCATAACTTCGTCCATAATTGCACAGACAAAACCTTCGGTTTCTCCAAAGAGGTCACCGAACCGCAGCCAGGCTACGGACGCTAGTAAATCTACATCGGGTCCATGTAGGGCCCGGTAAAAGCGTCCGTGAAGCTCCTTACTTTGCCATACTTCCATGCGATCATTGGTGTCAAGCACTACTGGCTTGCGCCAGTTCTCTTTAGCCAAGGAGAGCGGGGTGAGGCCCTTGTCCACCGCGACTACATCTCGATGCATCCCCACGTCGGTTTCTAGGAAATATTCCCTGAGACTGCATATCTCGCGATTGTGGAGGGTCTTAGCGTTTAAAAAGCCTCGACCTCCACACTTTCGCGGGATATACAGCCTCATTACCGATGACCGTGGGTGATGCAATCGATTTGCGGTCAACAGCGTCCGGACCCTCCTATCCAGGGCGTCTAGTTCGGTTTGAGTCCATTTGAGTATGCCGAAAGAGTACATCAAAACCGGCATGACCCAACTGTTGAAGGCACGCACCTTGTTTCCGCCTGATAGAAGACTATTAAGTACTTTTTTCAGGCGGCCAAAGAAGCGCTCCTTCAACGATTGCTTCATGTCAGTAACATTGATGCCTAACGCTTCCGACATACCCAAATACTTATAGGTTTCGGATGCGGAGAGGGCTCTAAGGTTTGTGGAATCCGAGAGTTGAGTTCCCACGGATTCCACAATCTCCCCTCGCTTTACATGCATGACCGCACATTTGTCCACACCAAATTCCATCCTGATGGCGCTACTGAAGGTTTCAGTAATTTTCAGTAGCTCCATCAGTTGCAAATTGTTGGGGGCAAAGAGTTTTAGGTCATCCATGTAGAGGAGGTGAGATATAACCTGACCACCTCTCCTCAACCGATAGCCTAGACCTGAATCTTCAAGCAGCGTGCTTAGAGGATTCAAGGCTAAGCAGAACCAAAGCGGACTCAAACTGTCGCCCTGGAATATGCCTCGCTCGATCCTTATCGGCTCGCTATTCCTCTGGATATTTCGACATCCTGGATAGCGAAGGACCGTCCTCCATTGCCCCATACACGTCATCAGGAAGGTGCGCAGAGTTGTATCTACTTTATACAACTCCAGCACCCTCATGAGCCATGTATGTGGTACCGAGTCATAGGCCTTCTTATTATTATTATTAATTATTATTATTATTTAGGCTGATCATGCGTTAGGTATGCTAAACAGTAACATTTCTAGTCCAATAATTAACTTGTTAGTACCGTCGGCATCGACCTATTCATTAATAAAATAATACTTGTACTCTACCCTGCCAAGAACGTTCTCATTCGATCGATAGCCCCACTCCTGAAACTGCTGAATATCTAACTTGAGTTAAAGTACCCTATACATATTCCAATGGCCATTCATCAGTGACTGAATTAATTCATAAATTGTGCAGTATTAAAATGTCTCCGGTTATTTTCCGGCCTGTATATCGTGTCTCACGGACGGCCGCCCTACTTGCGTTATATGAGACTTTTTGCTCCTGTCGGGTAAAAATCGGTTTCCTCTCCAGCAGCGCCGTGCTTCAGTGAACTCTAGGCTTGCTTATGAAATGTTTGACGGGTCAGGAATTAGTTTTTCTCCTTGATATTTTCTATCGAAACCTTTTCTCCTTAGGCCTGGGGTTTTTATCGGTTCTGTTCGTTTACGGACTGCAGACGGAGACTATTTTTTTTTCAATGATAGATTATGTGCTCTTTTTGTAACTACCGGCTGATATTTTTTACCGTCTGGACAAAAACAGGGTATAAATGGTGAACGGAGTAGAAGACTATGACACAGTTTTTTTTACAAAAAAAAAAAAAAACGAATAATATAAAAAATCCCTTTTTTACATTCTATTCTTTGATTGAAGCCGATCGATGGCTTCAAACAAAGAACTGAATGTCGCTACGAATTCATTGATATTTGTTGATTTATTAGTTTTTTTTTGTGTCAAAATAAAAGATTTCTGTGCCATAGGCTTCTACTCCGTTCATCTTTTATATCCTGTTTTTGTCCAGACGGTAAAAAAAGTCGGCCAATATATCCGTCTCATTACAAATATAGTTCTAACTTTTGTTCTAAATTTAACCTTCAAGCCAGTGTTTGTATTCCAAACCTTATTCCAACTGAGATAGAGATTTGTTTCAAAATTGACAATTTACACTCTGTGTTAAAGTTAGTTTTTGTAATTAGAACTTTGAATTTGTCGACTTAAGTCCAAGCTTAAACCTTCAAGCCAGTGTTTGTATTCCGAACCTTATTCCAACTGAGATAAAGATTTGTTTTGTAAATTGACAGTTTAGACTCTGTTATAAAGTCAGTTTTTGTAATTAGAACTTTGAATTGGTCGGAATAAATTTGTCAAGTAAATAAAAAATTTCGTTGGTTTAAACATTGCCCTATTTACATAGACAACCATGTTTGGTAGTAAGGCCGCACACGTTTATGACTTACTGGTTTCCTAGAAGAACTGTTTGCTATATCTACTCCTACTATAATATTATAAATGTGAAAGTTTGTATGGATTGATGGGTGGATTTTTGTTAATCTTTCACGCAAAAACTACTAAACGGATTTGGATGAAATATGGCATACAGATAGTTTATAACCAGGATTAACACATAGGATACTTTCTATCCCGATATTCCCACGAGATCGAAATTTATGCGGATGAAACCGCGGGGCGCAGCTAGTACATATATACACCGTATATATTTACTGTTTTAATATTGACAGACAAATAGTTACCTACTTCTGCCTACGCCATTTCGTGGAAACGTTATATCTAATCGGTCAGTCTCAGAGATCTAATGATTTATGTCGTATGCCCATATGTCCGAAGGTTAGTGACATAATTATATAATTATGTCACTAACCTTCGGACATTAACGAAACGGTCACTTCTGTAGACGTTGTTTATAGGAAACAAAACACAATCACCGAATCGAGTTATCAATCAAAACTACGTTAGTGTAATTACGTAAGTGTTATGTTAATTGGTCAATATGTTATTATTTGTTGTGCCAGGCAACGATAATGTCGTTGATATCAAACATGATTGTTGCTACTAATTGTTAAGCAACACATAAATAATGTTTATTAAAGAAAAAAGCGGCACACGAAGGGTGGCCATAAGGCAAAAAACGCCGAAAAATATACGTGCCTTGTATAAAATAAAATAATTTTATTTTAATTTTTTAATTTACTTTATTTTTATTATTTGTTGTTATAGCGGCAATAGAAATACACTATATGTAAATTTCAACTGTCTACCCATGACGGTTCATGAGATATACTTAGCCCACTGACAGACAGACGGACGGATGGACAGGCGAACGGACTGATGGACGTACGGATGGACAGCGGAGGTATAGTAATAGGGTCCCGACTCCCGTTGGCTCCTTTAGGGTTCCCCCTAGGTGGTGGTAGGTCTCATAAAATCAAAAATACCTACAAGATAAGTTTAACATTACATATTGTAACATAGAAGCTCTATTCATGAAATCATAATATTCAGCCCAGCTGTACAGCGTCGTCCTAACTACATAAGTATTTTAGCCTTATGAGTAGGTACAAGTTGCACGAGATAACTCCACTGAAGAAGATTTGTCTGGACCCGGTAGCTTAGTAACACGACTACAAAGATACGAGTTTATGTCTGCTTCGTCATTACAATAATACTCTTATCATTTTCATTGAGACTAAAACGAAAATATTTATTATAAATAGGTACATACACACGGCGGCACATCGAGTAATACATTTTCAGTTTTAGCTATAATAATAATTTATTTGATCTCAAAAGAAAAAAAAAATTTACATTCTGGTTTCGAGTAACACTGGACCCCACACTAGGATACCCTGTGTCGTGAGGTCCAGTCTCTTTCATCACAAGGTTTGTTTATATGGAAAAAATGAAAGGGGTGTTTATGTTAAGTATAGTATGTAGTGTAATTGTAATGAGAGTGTTGTGAGAGAGTGAGCTGACCTCGCATTATATACATTTTTCGTACAGTCAGAAGTCAGCTTACACTTAGGTTATACATATATAGGCTTGATGTGTAGCCTTGTGTGCCTAGTACGTAATCCCACTTGATAACTTTCCTTTTTTTTTCACAAATAGGTACATTTACATAGGGTGTTGAAAGCTTGCCCAATTGAGTTTAATTTGCTAATTAGCTTACAGTCCCACAAAGGGTGTGGACCCAGACAACTGTTTAATGAAGGATCACCTTTTATTACATGTACTACACACATAAAACGAAAGGCTCTATTTTGGTCTGAGAGCTTGTCATAAAACTGTACCCAAAATAAAAACAAAGTGAATAACACAGAAAAACTGTGACGTATCCTCCTAACAGGGACATAAACGTTCGTAATATTACATACAGGGCTTAAGTATGTATGTATACAGTTACATACACCAAACATCAAGCACCCTGCTATTTCCTAATTCGGTTAACCTCTACTGCTGTCATAGAATGATTTAGCATCATAACACACAGTATGGATTTAATTCCGAATGCAAACAAAAGTTACATTGTTGAAATTCCTCTTTTTGACCCAAATATTGTTGCTTAAACAAAATTACCTCGACCCGGTAATGCAGTGCGGTCTAATTAGCTGATAATTCGGTTACAAACAGCATTGGTACGTACGAGTAATATAAACTTAATTAAATATAAAGCAAGGTGTAAGGTGACAGCTGAGGCGCGAGGCTTGCGAGGCGAGGCTTGTGAACGCGACGTCTACGGCGAGTCGTTGTGGCGACAGTTAGTTAGTTAGTAGTGCCATTAGAGGCAAGCCCGCGGCATCCCGCCCCCTATCTCCCCGTCTCGTTCTCCATTAATGCTCGTTTGTGTCAAAACGACTTAATATAAAGTAATTAAGTCGTTTTGACACTGTTTCCTTTAATCCTGCCCGAAACCTTCCTCGTAAATACAAGTAAACTGCCTCGCGTATACAAACGTATAAAGGTACGACGATTCGTTCCATCGAGTCTTGCTTTTGCGTTTAAACTCAGAGACAACGGCTACAGTAAATTGAGTGTGAAAGAAAGATTAGCCGTTTTATTCGTGGCTTTACAACAACCAGAGTAGTTTTGCTTTAATAAAATGTTATGGCGAGTCAACATTGCTCACTTCTGTCGTAGGAACTTCAAGACAATGTATTTTCACTGACGTTATTTGATGACCCTCACATGTGTTCTAGTTTGTTTTCTAGTTTGATTGCTAACGTTCACTTGACCCTCATGTGATGTAAGCTTTGGCGCCGTTTATTACTCCCGGCCCTCGTAAACTCCGCTTTATAGTGCACAAGAGGGGTAAACCGTTTTTTTTAATAGAGCGTTAATGGTTACTTTACTCTAGTGTCAGGGGCCAACCCTCAGACAGGCCCTTCAACGACGCTCAATGCAGTTTAACTTACATAACAGTCCCTTAAGAATTGACGACCTCCTCATTCTCTTTCTTTTGTCTTCAAAGAACATTATCTTTTATTAGGAAAAATAAAATTGCTAACAATAAAACTTCGTGGAAGTGAGTGAATTTTATAGTGACCAATTTAAAGTCGCGTAATAAAATTTTCTTCTAACGACTTTATGTTGCAGGCCCCAGTTCCTTCTGGCTAGGTAATGTATGCCCTTAATTGAGTTCGTGTCTCACAAGGTAGGTAGGTCTCTCAATAGTAGTTGAAAAAGTAGATTTTTCTACAAACTACCATTGGACATGTAACGACCAAACGGTTCGTTTAGGAAGTCACAAGTTACTATAAGTACTGAACATAAAGCAGTGAAGTCTTGGGTCGCTGGCGACTTGCCCTCAATTGAGACGGGGTGGCTGCTAATTGCTATAGTATCTTCAGTTATTCACATTAATAGTACCACAGAGCGATACGACTTCCATTACAGTCGCAGGCTCACAGCTCTTTATCATTCCACGTACCTGAAACATACCGAGTTGTCATACAAATATCCACTGGTGATCCGATGAACAAAGACCTACATTATAACACACACGGACGCAAACGTAACTCAAATATAATTAACTATGCCAGGTACTATGGCTGACACACCCCAACACCCTTGAAAGTTTGTAAATACGCCGGGTTAATTGCGTAAACCTAAGCTTTCAGCTTACAATGTAAGTATACGGTTACAGGGAGACGGGCGACGTAATTGAGAATAATATAAAGATTCGCTTAATTTTTTCCGTTTTCTGGCTAACCGTAGCGCAGTTATACCGGCCTCTTTACGATAACTGTCTTTATCCTAAGGGGCGGCAGGTCACCGAGGTCGCACGCCGTGACATTGCTCCCCTTTATTGAACTCACTCGCGCTCCCTTATCACGAATTAGCCCTCCTCGCATTCGCTTCACGGACAAAGTAGGCCGTTTCGCGCGCTCTAATTTAAACTGAGCGCTCTCTCGTTTTAATGTCAGGACACTAATTAAGGTAATTAGAAACATGTTAGCGCAAGCTAAATAGTGACGCAGTGCTCACGTCCGTCGTTTCGTCGCCAACGTAGCTTTATGACCGCCGAACTTTACATAAGCGTCCGGGTTTTAAAATGAGCATGAAAATGGAAAACTTTTGTATCGGACCGTTTGCTCGGCGAATATACTTACGAGTAGCTGCGCAAAGTTGCCAACGAGTGCACCGTACATTAGACGGAAAGACGGACCGGCTCGAGTGGGTAAATGCTATTTGCAAGTTGCCATTCGCCCTAGACTCGGTCTGGAGTGCTCTCAAGCTGCCAAATTGAAACGAGCCTTAACTGGAGCAAAATGAACGACCTGGTCCCGATACCTGTATGTTACTCGCTACTCTTTCCACCAGTCGGTCGGTGCATTTTTTTACGTTTACTGCCCTGTATTGAACTCAAAGACTTCTCAGATTTTCCCAATATCGGTAAAATGGGTGTTTTTGATTGAAAATTGGAAAGTGTCCTAAAAGCGAATGTTTGGACAGTTCAATTTTCAATATTGCCAATCAACTTCGGCGGCTTGTTCACTGTTTGACAAGAGGATGCCATTGCCGTCTGTTATTTAAACTGTAGAATTTCATAACACGGGGATGGAACCGCCATTGATTTAATTGCTAGATACCACTGTAAAAGTGCTGGTCCTGTGGTAACGTCCTCGACTTATGAGTTGTAGGTCGTGGGTTCGAATTCGGCCGAACGCACGTGATTTACATTTTGGAAATTATTTCATCACCACTGCTCTCAAAACGGTGAAGGAAAACGTCGTGAGGAAACCGGCATGTCTTAGAACCAAAAATTCGATAACATGTGACATCTATTAACCCTCACTGCGCCCGCGTGATAGATTACAGCTCATTCCCTCTCGAAGAGAGGAGGCCTGTGTCCCAGCTGTGGGAACATTATAGGCGGATTACGCTACGTTTCAGTTTCACCATAATATGGTTTAAAGTAGGAGTTGCGAGTATTAAATAGTGGCAAGTTTCTTCATCAAAATATCGTGAGCCTAAGTAAAATACTTAGTTTATCGTACAAGGCGTTGTTGTTTATAACTAAAACTATAATAACCAGTCCGCAGTAGGAAATGGTGGCTACCCGGATCCATAACTTAGGTTGCATTACCTACAAGCCAGATCGTCAGGCCGGAGATATTACAACGTTTGTTTGAAATAACTCAAAACCTCATCTGATTCATATTAAGTATAACAAATTGATCTGGCTATTTGTTTCTGCGATCGATTCATACAATTTATCCATAATGAATGACGTGACCTACATTCGCTGCAGGTAACAAAATAGAATACACACCAATATAAATTACAGATATAAATGAAGGAATATTTACAAAGGGTGGCAATATGAACAGCAACAATCGATATCAAAAACTTGTCAAAAATGTAGGGAAATTAGAGGTATTTTTGAGAGATTGAGACTGAGACACGAGAGGCAATTCCCGTAATTTTAAGAACGTTCACAGTCTGATCTCAGTCGCAATTGATAACAGACGGAAATTTTCTACGCTAGGGAGTCTAGAATCATGTGCTGAATTTATGGTTACCTACAGTTGGCGCACTGGTTATTTTTTTGCCTGTATAACAGCTGCCTCAGGCTGAGGCATCTAACATATAAAAAAAATCATATGCGGTGCATGCCTCGCTCTGTCTGGATGCACCTTAACGTTTTTGAAGTACGAAAATTGGCATACATATCTCATCAATCCGCCACACGTTGCGGAGGTATATGGGGCCAGTCTGTCCCTACCTTAACAGTAATCGATTCTACTCACAATTCTGAAAAAAAAACTAGTTACAGGTGTTGCATTATTACAATTACACGTTCTATAATAGCAGTACTCCCTCAATAGCGCAGCCAGCTACTTCACCTCACCGTATTGATCTCGAACAACAGATTTGCATCTCATCTGCACCGCTTTACTGCACTATTATTTACTGCTATCCAACTATTCTTTGCTATCATAACAATAACTTTTAATTAAATGCTATTACGACTCTTTATCTTACTTCAGGAGCGTCGGTAATTGTATTAAAGACAATTTATATAAATTGCTCACTGAAAAGAATGTTGATAGCAAAATAATGGCTTAATAATTACAGTGGAGCTCGGTTATTTTTCACGTTGAAGTAAATAACATGAGTGCTGCATTCCACGTTTTTATTAAATTAGACAGTTTATCTAGACTAATAATAAAGCTGAAGTTGTTTGTTTGAACGCGCTAATCTCCGGAACTGCTACTCGGATTAGAAAAAAAAAATTGCAATAGATAGACCTAATATTGAGGAAGTATGTGATAGCCTATAATTTAACATCTCGCTAGGACCACATTTAAAACAAAAACCACATAAAAACTCATAAAGACCATCATCATCTGCCTAGCCTTTTCCCAACTATCTTGGGGTCGGCTTCCAGTCTTCCAGTTTACATGGAGCGACTGCCTATCTGACCTCCACAAACCAGTTACTGGGTAATACGATACCCCTTGGTAAGACTGGTTGTCAGACTTTCGGGCTTCTGACTACCCGTAACGACTGTCAAAGATCTACGAATGACTAAAACTTATAAAGACCGCTTAACGAAAATGAACTAATAGCACGGAAAGGCGATGCGATGTGATGGGGTGGTTCGGGGGAACAAGAAATATCACGCGGACAGAAGCGGCTAGTATTTTAACTTAAATCATTTGAAGTTATTCTAATGTATGTTTATTTGTGTTTATGATCATAAAATCAACAGATTTCGGTAACATTACTGATTCTGCTATCAAAATAGAGTGGCCTTAGTCTGCCTAATTTAAATTGTTATGATAAAATTAATTAACAAATACACAATGATTTGAAATAATTGCTAAAAATTTCACCGTAGCGCTGATATTTACACTGATATCTCCATTCGAAATCGATACAAAGTAGATAGAGTATACACTACCGGTGTTATCTCACGCATATTCCATAAAAATATGTTATTGTACTGTTTGCATGCGAGCAGTCATCCATAAACAGTATAATTCAAGGTTGTCTTTAAATGATCGCTCTTAGCGTTAAGACCGCCCATTGTGTCACCCTTTGTAAAATTTCTATATCTATGTCTGTAATTTATATGGTGTACATAATAAAGAGTATTCTATACTATTCTAATTGTATCAGCCTTGATTTAAACTCAAACTCAAAGCGGTAAAGGAAAACACCGTGAGGAAACCGGCATGTCCTAAAACCAAAAATTCGAAGGTATGTAACACCTAGCAACCCGCACTGGGCCCGCGTGGTGGATTACGGCCCACTCCCTCCCACCGAGAGGAGGCCTGTGTCCCAGCAGTGGGAACATTATAGGCTGATAATGCTCTGACTTAAACTGACCCACGATTACCGGTAGGTACTGTGTACCTACCGGTAATCGCGTAAAAATGTCACATTCACTCAAAATTGGCAACGTATCTTCTACCACTTGACTTTTGACTTCTGACATAGACCTCTGAATCATTTTGAATTTTGATTTTGATAGTGACAAATTTTTAATATTTACTGATGTCACATTTATGTGCCAGGTTTCATATACAATAGTAGGTACTTACATAAAAATTACACCAGCCTATTATGTCTCATAGAGAAGGCAGGCATTGGTCTCCACGAATGCCCAAGACGGGCGATTTCAGACTTAAGTAATTACTAGCTGACCCGACATCGTAAACCTTTCAAAATTTCAATAATTCATACAAAGAAAAGATGTTCAGTTTTTCCCGAATTTAAACATTTTCCGGAAAACTTTTCCAATTTTTTTTTTTCGAAAAACCTGGTTCGGACTGTTACGAACATTTAAAAAAAAATTAGTTAAGTCGGACCAGCAGTTTGCATTTAGTAAAAAGCTGTTATTTCGACATTACAAACAGACACTGCAGTTTTATTTATTTGTATTCTGATAAGTTTTCTCATCATGTTTTCCCCAATAATTTATGGTTTTTGTTTTATTTTTGTTCAGGTACAAGGTGGAAGTGGCGGGCAAGAGTCTGCCCGTACTTACCACTTTGGACAAGGGGCGTTACGGCGTGATCGTGTTCGAATCGCTATCGAAATATGCGAACATGGACAAGTGGAATCGAGAACTTCTCGATAAATACTGCAGGGAATATTCCGTGGGTGTTGTTGCGTTCGCAACGCCCGGTGAAGAGACTCTTGTCGGCGCTCAGCTGAAAGGATTCCCTCTATTCATGCATACTAATTTGAGGCTAAAGGTGAGTTCTGTCAGCTTATTTATATACTCTGATTTTATCGTAGACTATTCATTATTATACCTCGTCTTTGAAACATGACAATTTTATCTTGATCTTTTTCACTGCATGTTTTTATTAAGAACTAGCTTCTGGGACTTCGTCCGCGAGAAATTTCTTGTTCCCCCGACCCATCCCGTCGCATCGCAGCACCTGCCCGCGCTATCATTTCGTTTTCACTTACCGTTCTTTCTGTTTTTTTTCTTTTTCCTCGGCTTCTAAGGGTCATAGCGTGAGGTTAAATAGCCTATAGCCTTCCTCAAGAATTGGGCTATCAAATGCCAAAATAATTTTTCAAATCGAACTGGTAGTTCTGGAACTACCAGTTCGATTTGAAAAATTATTTTGCCCCTACATACAAACAAACACATTTTACTTCTTTATTAGTTTGGTATAAAATAAAATAAGCCTGTGTATATTGGCGTCTATAAATAGCACCCAAAACCCCGCAAGGCAGCCTTTTCCTGTTACTTTATGTAGAAAGACAAAAGTTTCTACATATTTATATGATTAAATCCATTGTGTTCAAATATGAAAGAACATCGTTCGGATATAAATACATGACCTTTACTTACGGGTGTCATTTGCCGACGTCTATAATACTATGAAAAGAGTGAAATATAATATCTATTTTGATTTCATTTCATACTATGAAGTATTTATATTATTCGTTTCTAAAGGAATTCTATTTTAATCATATTTTCTGACGAACTTGCCTAAAGTAATACAAGATACACAGGTCTTACACAAATTGCGTTTCGGGTTTCGTAGAACTCGTCTTAGAAACTGCTCTAGAACAATAGCTCTTAGCAAATATGGTGTACTACTAATTAAACAAAGAATCCATGTCTTTATGTACAGACGCCAGCACATCAAGCTACTACAATCTGTCAAATTCCTTTAATAGGTTTTCAACTTAATCCTAAAAGTATTAAGATTGAAGGTTGATTGGGAAAATTTGACAGTTTCGGGTAGCTTGACCTACTGGCGCCTGTACACTATTTGAATTGTATAGTCTGTTTCAAAACAATCTGATAGAAATGTAAACAAATGGATCAGAAAACGTACCTATGGTTGCCAATTTATAGTGCTACTTAAAAATTTATTGATTTCAATATCTAAAGATGTTTTTCATTTGGTGGAGAATGAATTTTGTCACCCTAATTTTTGTCAATGATCCTTCAATTACAATTTAATAATGTTATTCACGCAATAATTGTTGGAAAAGCTGTTGAAAGATAAAGTTGACGCCTTCTAAATAAAGATGGATGTGTTACTTATTCTTTTTAGTGAGTGAATGTGTAATAATTTAACCTAAACAGGGTTTTTTTACATTTTCATTAGATACTTTTGGAACAGACCATACAGTCATATGCCGAAGACATTTGTTTCATACTCCGAAACTGAGAAAAAACTAGAGCATTCAATTTATTCAGTCTAGACTTAGCAATAAGGCTTAGAACAGATAGACGAAGACTTATTATCGTTTTTCTTCTTACTCCTCGACACTACGCACTACTAGGCTAATGGAACTAAGTTTTCTTTTGTACCCTTAAAAGTTAAGCCTTGTTATCTGTACAGATTATTTTGCCCATTTTTACTAACACTATGGCATTGATTTAAGTGTCGCCTAATGTTAGTGAAAACGGGCACTTGTACATATATTATTATCTTCTTTTTAAATATCACGAGCGTGCCATCTGTCCATCAGTTTGGGATTTAGGATTATAAATGTGACAGTTTGTATGGATGGATGGATGGATGGATGAATGGATGTTTGTTACTCTTTCACGCAAAAACTACTGACCGGATTTGGATGACATTTGGCACACAGATGGTTTATAACCAGGATTAACATATAGGATACTTTTTATACCGATACCCCCACGGGATCGAAACTTATTCGGGTGAAACCGCGGGGCGCAGCTAGTATCAAATAACAGAGTCCTAGTATCAGTAGTTTCGGTAGTAATTAAATGAGATGCGACGAGTTCTTGTGCTCCCAAACTATATTTGCGCTGGATTGGAAGAGACCGCTTTGTTCAATGGAAACTCCTTGTTGATTGAAGATTATTTATTTCCTTGTTGCCGCTGTGAGATCTTGATCCGAACTGAATATATGACCAAAAACGCTCTGCTTTTATTCCTGCACAGTAATAATAGTTTTTGATTGCTATGATTATACTTTCGATTGATTGAATGGATAGGGAAGCCCGATGAAACCTTTCAACCGAAAACTCACATTTCACACCGGTAAATACCTACCTATGTATGGAAATAATAAATAGTAATGAAGTAAGGGCTGATTTTTCCAACGCCAGATAATTTTGTCAGAGGAATAATTTTGAATTTTTGACAGTTCTTCCATATAAAAACTGTCAGATCCCAATTTTATTCCACGAATAAAATATATTTGTCGATTGAAAAATCAGACCTAACATGAATGAAAAATTGAAAATACGTTAATTTACGATACTCACTGACTATCTATAATTATATTTTTGTTATTGTTGGTAGGAATGTATGTATGTATTAAATATAGTGTAATTTCCTAGGACGCAACACTCAATCCAGCATCACCGGTTCTCCGGTTAGCAAGAGCCGGTGAGACAGCGTGGGGGGCACTTCCAGGAGATCACTGGGCCGTGTTCAGAGCTAACAGTTCGACTTACGAGCCCGTCGCATGGGCGCTCCGGCAAAACGAATATGGATCAACTGGTGAGCAATATTTCTATCTATTTTTATTAGCATATCATTTACAGCCAAAGAATTTGTGGCAAAGTTGTGATGATGATTGAACCACACATCATAACATTCCAATTGTGCAATATTGTTCTTAGTGTCTGTAGACATAAATATAAATTTTCCTTGTATTCGTTGTGTTGGTTCAAGTTTGCTGTTTAGTATTTTGGTTAACAAATCAACCAATTCACAACTGCAGCTAACGTGAAAACTGTCACTAATCGGAGGTTTGATCGCGCTTTTAGAACACGGGCGTTTGTCGTGGAATTCCATAGTATTGATTATGTTATGATAACGTTTTGTTGCTGATGGAGATAATGCAAGCAACGACAGGCGACTATAGCCTATTGCCTAGCTACAGACTGTCTAAACTGCAATTCGGCTAGGCCGCAGGTGACTAAAATCGCAATTTCCACAGTAGAGTAGGTATCAACTATCGTCGTGCGGCGACAGGTCACACGTCTAGTCACCTGCGATTTTTATCGATCTGTGTAGATTATCGAGTCGAGATCGGTGGCGATTAGGCTTGAGGCGATTTGGTAAGCGACCAGCCGCACGGGGAAAATCGACCGAGTGTAAATCCTACTAATATTATAAATGCGAAAGTTTGTTTGTATGGATGGATGGATGGATGGATGTATGGATGTTTGTTACTCTTTCACGCCAAAACTACTGAACGGATTTGGATGAAATTTGGCACGCAGATAGTTTATAACCAGGATTAATACATAGGATACTTTTTATCCCGATATTCCCACGGGATCGAAACTTATGCGGGTGAAACTGCGGGGCGCAGCTAGTCCCCCATAATATGTTTTAAGCTTTGGCCTAACCAAGGCAAAATTACGCGCACGGACAAAATTAGCTTGTACCGATTGTGTCATCTAGCTTTAATGGACGTGTTCAACTGGCGCGAAAAGTCGCGTGACTTCTTAATCATTAAAACAATCAATGCGCGCCGTCACGCCCTTCATACCGCGCGGGACTCGCCTCACTGTGGCCAGACCATCAATCACCTGTACCTAGAATTTAAACAGCCTCCGACAATTTATATTTCCAATCCTGTACATTGCTCTCAAATTATTTCCTACTTTATAATCGCTATTATCCATACACAGTTGGTCGACTATAAACAACCAGCTTACGGCAATAAAATTAAGTCAGGCTTATAAATATTTTATTGAATATTTACCTACCATGTTAATTTCAGAATCGTATTTTACCATTAAATTGAATTCATCAATCAATGAATCCATTCTAGCATGTTCATTAAAGTAATCTATGTGGGCATTGGACACTGAAATCAATGCCTTATCTATTAATTTACCAAGCGGGGAAGGTTAGCAACGAAAGTTGGTTACCGGTTACGGCAAATTATTTGAAACATTGCTTTTGAATATTTCATAAACATGATAATCAAGAGTTCTATTACTTTAATGTATAATCTATTCCAATGTTTTATTTTGTTCCCTTTGCTGGGCAAACTCCTCCTCCAAGTTTTTCCAGGAACTCTTTTCCCACGCCACCCCGAACCAGCCCTCGCGGTACGCGCCCAGAGCCCTCTCTATACCTACCACAAAACTTTCCAAGTTTACAATTTTACAAAAATGTTAAATTATAGAAAATATTGAGTAACACAGAAATTACAAATATTTAAATTGTACATTTGTCACTACAATTTATGGGCGCATTGTTAAAATAATGCTTAGATAATAATTATTAGGTTTCAACATTTCATAAAGATTATAGTCGAGAATGTCTATTCCATCCATTTGAATTCCGTTCAAGTGTTTTATTTATTTATTTAAACTTTTCGCACAAAAAGGTACAAAGGCGGACTTAACACCTTAGGCATTCTCTACCAGTCAACTAAGGAAACAAGGTTTTATTGTGTTCAGATAAAAATCGGTCTTCCCGTCCGATTATAATTTAAGTGTCTTCAAGGCTAGAGTGAATAGGCTCATAATAAATTAGTGCGCTTTACCATCTACGATTGCATCACTGCTTTCCATCAGGCGGGATCGGAGTCAAGCACTAGTTTATAACATTAAAAAAAAAATGTAAAAAAGTTGTACCTGACTTTCGTTGCTAACTGCACCACCGAAGGCACATAAAACCCAAAATTTCACCCATTTCTCGAACTTCCCGACCATTACAACATTAATTCAGCAATATAACGCAACCTACCTATCATAAAGAACGCATGTATTACGCAACACTTTACCCGATATATTTATATCGTGCTCAAATCTAATGGTAGTTTCGAATAACGTCAATTAATATTAATCACGCTCCGTCATCATGTCCTAATTAATGGAAGGAATGCCATAACACTTACATACATTCGAGCAATCTATTCTTGATGTTACGGTATTCCTGTCAAGGTTTTTCTGGAAATTGTTTTTGTGTTCAAGTATCCGCCTACATCTTCGCTTTGTCTATATCTCGTGTACATACGTAACATCATGCAAAAACGTTTTGTTAGTATGAGATATAGTTGGCGTTTTTGTAATTTCTAACGTGACGGTACGAAGTTGGTGCCACCCCAACAGCATCCTGAAAACTATAGGTGGGACAGCCCCCTACTGGGACATTGGATACGCATACATGACACTGGCGTAGTAATGAATAGTTTATGTTTTTTTTTTCTGGTAGATGTAAGTACTAAGACTGGTTTCTAAGTGTGTGTGTGTCGTGTGTATACTTGATGGATTATATGGTTAATGGTAAGAAAATAAGGAATAGGATGTTCAGAGCAGACACAGGCAGACATTTTATTTTACCAGGAATGACAAGTAAGTATGACAGATACACATAGAGATGACGTCTTTTAGTTTATAACCTTCAACAATACTAACGAAATGGATAAAAGATTTTTATTTTTATTATTATCCTGGACGGGCATTGCATTAACTCAGGGAAGTAAAAAGTATGGAAATATAAGAAGACGCTCAAATTTCCGTCCACTATAACGTTATAACCATGTAATGTTTTTTTTTTATGTTATTTTTTTTCACATAATTATATACAAAAGCTTCGAGGCGTGTCCTATTGGGAATTTCTCGAAATCAGATTGAGGAAAATATAATCTACTTAGTCAGTAAGTGCTGTTCCGCTGCAAACCGGATTAAGGCTAAATATGGCTTCATGGTTAACCATTTTAACAGAAAATACTTAACTCATCGATTATACCTATTCCCCTGATCATTTGCCTTGATAGTTACCAAGTAATAAGCATTTGTCTTTGTCGAGTTGTATGACTTCGCGAGTTGACAAGTAGCTCATAAGTATACTTGGTTATACTTCAATTTATTAGAAAAAATATAAAATATTTTATTGTCCAGGTAATACAGTAAATAGGTTCACAGGTTAACAGCAACTCATGTCGTCCCGACAAATAATATGTTGTACCTTGGTACAGACGCCAGCAGGTCAAGCTACCCGAAACTGTTAAATTTTCCCAATCAACCTTGAACCTTAATGCTTTAGTGATAAAGTTGAAAATCTATTAAAGAAATTTGACAGATTGTAGTAACTTGATGTGCTGGCGTCCGTACAATATATTATTTGTTAGTGAGCCCCAAACTAGACAGTTAGTCTGTATCTTGGGGCTCGGGGTACGCACTCCAGAGCGGAGACTAGAGAGGTGATTTGACTAGGGAATTGATTACATATATAGATGGCATTTGTCGCCCGTTAAAAGAAATTTGGTTGGTTTTTCATCTATCTATAAGATTTTATAAATCAAAAGCTAGAATAAAAAGTCTGCGAGCAAGTTTACTCTCAAAACAACGTTAAAAATTAAATGACTGTTGAGTACCGATTACGAGGAAAATTTAATTTTATGCTTTAAAGAAGGTCCCTCAGGAAGTAAAAGGCAACAATGAATTAATTAAATACAATTTAAATAATCTGTTTAACTTTAACATAAGCCTAAAAGCTGAACGCAGCTGTTGAAACAGATTTAAAATTACAGAAGTGGAAAATGATGGCGGTACACCAACTAAAGACTAAACAATTTTTGTGAAGCTCATTACTATACATCACGACTGTTCATTGAGAATAGGCTCC
The DNA here is from genome assembly GCA_911387795.2 of Apamea monoglypha. Lineage (NCBI taxonomy): Eukaryota > Metazoa > Arthropoda > Insecta > Lepidoptera > Noctuidae > Apamea > Apamea monoglypha. The sequence continues at coordinate 14,170,618 of OU426918.1, forward strand.
TGGAATTCCTGATTATGACCGTTGGGTCCTAAAGAAGACCACGAGCTACGCCCCTTCTTCATATTGAAAGTTTTTTTACGTATACGTGACATGCCACACGTGTGTCACTCGTGTGACTAATCCTACTAATACTATAAACGTGAAAGTTTGTATGGATGGATGGATGGATGGATGGATGGATGTTTATTACTCTTTCACGCAAAAACTACTGAACAGATTTGGATGAAATTTGGCACACAGATAGTTTATAACCAGGATTAACATATAGGATACTTTGTATCCCGATATTCTTACGGGATCGAAACTTATGCGGGTGAAACCGCGGGGCGCAGCTAGTAGGATAATAAACATCTTAATCATAATCATTTCTTAGAATTTAACTGTGCGACTTTTTGAAATCTTCATCATGATCTGCCTAGCCTTTTCCCAACTATGTTAGAGTCGGCTTCCAGTCTGACCGGATGCAGCCGAGTACTAGTATTTTACATGGAGCGACTGCCTATCTGACCGCCACAACTCAGTGACTGGGTAATACGACACCTATTAGACGATTAGATTATAAGACTGGTTGTCAGACTCTCTGGCTTCTGACGACCTGTAATGACTGCCAAAGATCCACGTATGACAGCCGGGACTAACGTCTTATCGTGTTTTCCGAGGCACGGAGGGGTCTTGATATGGTAAAGGTGGTCACCCATCCACGGGCCAACCGCGGCAAGCGTAGCTTAACCTGATCGACCGTGCGGCTGTTTGTACTTAGCCACTAGCCCCTCCTATTCTCAATAGTTATAAGCCGGAATTAAAAAGGCCAATGCTACGACACTTACTTCCATAGTAATAAATTTTTACACATAACAATATGTCCTACGTGCTTGTCTCATGTCCATGACAAGAGACACGTACACCGATGTGACTAATAGGATAATAAATATCCAAATCGTAATCATTTATTAGAATTTAATTGTGCAACTTTCAAACATCATTGTATTAGGTAGGTAAAACATCTATGCTAATTCTGTTTCCTCACATTGTTTTAGAAACTATTTCCTGTCGAAAAGACAGGAAATAGTTTCTAAAACAATGTGAGGACACACAAACAGACGTGAAAAGCGACTTTAATTAATAATACGGATAGATGTGCTAGGACGTATAGTGAAGGAGTATCTATGTAAGGATCGTAGCAGGTGGCGTTCTGTAGTTTTTGCCCACCCCCATGTGAAGAAGGTATAAGTTTATAATGTACTAGCTGCGCCCCGCGGTTTCACCCGCATAAGTTTCGATCCCGTGGGAATATCGGGATAAAAAGTAAAAACCATCTGTGTACCAAATTTCATCCAAATCCGTTCAGTAGTTTTTGCGTGAACGAGTAACAAACATCCATCCATCCATCCACCCATCCATGCATGCAAACTTTCACGTTTATAATATTAGTAGGATAGGATAGGAAGTAGGATAGAGCTAGGACGGAGTCTCAATCTACTTATGATGGGACTTCCCACCTTTATGTAACGATTAAACTAATTTTGAATTGGAACTAATTAAAATACCGTTAATTTGGTCAAACGCACAGCAGGAAGTCCAAAACACCAAGGACTTTGACAAAACACGTCCGAACTTAGCATTCTCCAGTCAAATACATAGATCTTCTCTTGGAATGCCAATAACCCATACTGTTTGCCCCATCGATCTCTCAAAGGCAAAACAGCATGAAACCGTGTCAATAAAGCAGTACACTAAATTATAGCAATGTTTACAGAGGAGCGCATGCCGCTTGCGACAGTGATACAAGACCACGGACGTTTGGACGGCGTCCAACGAGTTCTGTTCGGCTCAGGTCTACAATTCTGGCTGCACAGGATTCTGTTCCTGGACGCTCTAAGCTACCTCAGCCATGGCCAGCTTAGCTTGAGCCTCGACAGGTGGATACTCGTCGATATTGATGATATCTTCGTGGGAGAAAGAGGTATGTTATATTTTTTTGTTATTTTTCGTGCAAAGAATTATTATTTTGGTCAAAAGCAGATTAGTATATGTGGTGATTACGTTTACTTACGTGTCTGTAAAACTAGTGTCCTGCCGTGAGATTTATCGTCGAACACAATTTAAACTAATCCTTATTGTAATTCTAAGCACGGCCCAAAGCACACTTCTATCCGTGTCCTACAGCTCCTACAGCTACCAAGCAATTCAATAACAAACGCTTAACACACTCAGTAAAATTTTATAGTATACTTACATTGGGTTTTTACTGCCCATTTTCATATTAACGTACACAGAATAGTACAATTGACTTCATTTATTACCATTCCTGTATTAACAAAGTCTCAAACGTTCTGGACTCTAAGCACTGAATACATATCGACGATTACCCATATTCATTTCCAGAAACCGATATATGAGGCAGAATTATAGGCGGAATGTTAAGCACTTCCTAACGTAAAACGTGAATAAATTAATGCAGAGCTCAATCAATCCAACATTGTGCTTTTAGTTGCCTTTGTCCTAACTATTAGTATGCGCGCAAGATTTGAATAATATTAGCACCTAGGTGCATTGAATAATAATAGGTGCCCTTTATACGTTTGTTATAGAATGGCAACTAATATTCGTATGCACAGATACGGCTCTCATGCCTAATCAAATTGCTAGACTGTGCTAAATAGATACCCTACAACGACTGGCAATTAGTGTTTAACAAGTTTATTGAACTCGCTTTGTAACCTTGGAATAACTTAGCTATTTGTATTGTAATTCAAATCCAAATATATTGACTACCAAGCATAGAAGTGACGTAGCATAATCTGACATTGCATTGCATTTGTTTGCATATTTTATTGTATTGCATTGCATTGCTTGTCGTTGCATTGATTGCATTGCATTGCATTTTCTTGGCATTGTCTGGCATTGTATCGAAATTACGGCCGAGTCAAAAAAAAATTACTTGTTGCGTTTTAGTCTCATCTTATGCTTTCTCTGTCATTTTAAGGTGTATTGTAGTGACAAAAACACTTATAGATGAATCGTCTTAAAGATAAGTGTCTTTAGTTTAGTCCCTGATGGGGAATTTCACCAATGAAGACATCACGTGGTGTGACATCATTTTTGTGGAATATGAAAAGTGGCAGCTATTGAACGCAGTTTACATTATGCTGATCGCGTTCAGTTTCATTGGTAAAATTGGCCCTAAATAGTACTTAATATTTTTTTTTTTCATAGGAACCCGTCTTCACGAAGAGGACGTAGCAGCAATGATGGCGTCGCAGGCGGCGCTACAACGATTAGTGCCTGGGTTCAGGTTCAACCTGGGCTACAGCGCTAAGTACTACCATCACGGGACATCGCTTGAAAACATGGGCGATGATGCCTTGCTGAGGAATAGGGAACATTTTAATTGGTGAGTAATTTACTACAACTCTACAGATCATATACTCATCTCGAATTGCTGGTTCAAAGTTCGCTTGTCAGTTGAGTATTGTATGAAGTTACCCAAATTTTATAATATTGAGTGTCCATGGAGTTTTTTGCCATTTCTTCTCCATAGATACCTACTATGGATCGGCGTGGGCCGACTCCTTAACAGTTCAAAATTGCCTGTATTTATTTGAAATAAATGCTTTGAGTTTATTTTAAGCTTTTCCCCACGGTTTGACTCACATTCAAGGAAACTACCTACTTCTTACCCGACTAAGTGTATCCTCGGAAGAATATGTTATATTAATCTTTGACAGCTATGTAGCGCGAAATAAGGGTACAAACTGAGTTACAATTGAGACCATTACCTATAGTGAATAATCTGTTATTCGTCTAAACTGTGTGTCCTATTTCAAAACAAGGACGTCCTGTTTACGTGTCGTAAGACATAGCTTTAGGTACGCTATCCCAATAGCGTTCCTAGTTCCTCCAACTAGTGCTTGCGTGAGTTTGATTGACCAAAGCCGGCGTAGGAGTGAAGTGTGGTGATAGATGAAGCGCAAAAGTGAATACACTAGTGCTACTCACAGCAAAACAACTATAAATTTTGTTCCTGCTAGGATTCTAGCGAGATTTTGTTATAGTTTCGGAAATGAACATACCTATAATTTAACATAACTTATAGTTTAATATACAATGACACTTTTTGGTGTTTCAAAAAGGTCATAATAATTTTTTGACCCGCAATTTGTATGATGCAAAATATAAAACTGTAAATAAATTAAGTACATCTTATAAGTATAAGCATAAAGCATAATCAGCTTATAATGTCCCCACTGCTGGGACACAGGTCTCCTCTCTTCGAGAGGGAGTGGGCTGTAATCTACCACGCTGGCCCAATGCGGGATGGTAGGTGTCACATGTCTTCGATTTTTTGGTTCGGACGTTGAGGAATTGACATCTATATCATGTAAACACCCATGTTTTGCAAATACAATTCTCGCGTTTGAATATGTTTACGGAGAAATTTGTTCTCGTTAAAATATATTCTATTAGAAGCAGAATTATATTTTGTTCGTTAGTACGTTATTAGCAGCCAATGTAACCAGTTACAGAGGACTTAGTTTGAACCCGACAAGTCTTCGTGAACTAAATATGCATATGAGCGCCAAGTTTCAGTTTACTCCTGTCTGTATTCTATCCGTTCATTTATCAAATATGTGTATATTGAGAGTTTTACTGAAATATGGAAGCAATTTTGCTTAAGATATTCAGTTTTTATCTAACAATATGTTAAGATTTTGTATTTGATGCGAGATAGATAGAATATTGTTTATTATGTACACAATAAAAATTCGCTGGTCTTATAATATCCATGTCAAACGGTCAAATTGTGAACGAACCTGAACTTACCGACAGGTTTCACAATCTGAACTATTTTTACCACCCGTAAAATTGTGAACTGTCCCTGATTTGTCGGTCTTGGCGGTAGCCGAATTGGTCGCAGTAATTAAGCCAGGGCACCCCGACCAAATGGGTTAGGTTAAAACTGTAACCATCCGCGCTCAAGCTGAGCAGGCGGAGCGAGCGCAACTTGGTCGTTAGTCGCAGTTACTTGGCTATTTAGTATTAACGCAAGGTTCGATCCGTCGCGTGCAGTCGGTCGATTCTGTAAAAATCTCACGGTAAAAACTCAAGTGAAGTGAGCTCGATGTGAGTTGTCAGTAGTGTCAATCCCTAGCATTATTTGGAATAACAGCTCACTCCACGCTCACTTCACCTAAGTTTTCACGGTGAGATGGTTACAGAATCGCAATGCAGGTTTGATACCAGTTCACATTTTGTCGGTTTGCCATTGACAGATTATAAACTATCAAAAAATAATACGTTAAATTGACAATAATTTTTGCAATTCACAGTTTTTCGATAGTTTATAATCTCGCGAGATAGATTGAAAACTAACGATGTTCATAACAAAAATAAAATTAAAATATGTCCTATAAGTACTTATAAGTTACGCAACAAGTCTACTTTGGAACCCTCAACCATTGGCTGACATTTGGCCATTGAACAGTTTGTAATAGGAAGTTGAGGCTACTATATTATACTCATTAGTTTACACCCTGCAAACGCGAGCGAATCCGAGAGCGAAAACTAGTAAACAATAGGACTTAGAATCGTATCAATCATACATTAAATTTAATTAACACGATGTCACTTAATGAACCAGCATTATCACTGTCTCAACAAACAGATAACGGAACAATGTTGCCCATTAGTCTGCTGATGTAACCTTATTAGAACGAACCGCTGTGTTATCATCTCATCGCAAAACCCGCGTTATTGTGTTAAGTGGTCTCAATAACATAACATCACACCTGTATTCCCTGAAGTGGTTAGGCAGAAGTGGACCTATAGTACCTACACCCACACATTTCGCCCGTTATGTTTAAGTCCCGTGTAATAGGGGGCGAGCCTCTTGACATCAACCGCGCACAAATCCAAACTTCGGAAAAACCCAATAGGTAAGACACTCAGAACCTAGTACACCCACATTTCGCCAGTTATGTTAAAGTTCCATGTAATAGGGGCCGACCTTATTGTCATCAAACGGGGCACAAATTAAGACTCCGGAAAAACCCAAAAAGATTTTCTTCGACCCGGGAATTGAACCCAGAACCTCAAACAGCGCTTGCGACCGCTAAACCAACGAGGCAGTTATTGCGCTAAGTGGTCTCAATTGCACGCATTATTGCATTATGTCAGTTTACCTTGAGCTGACCCTACTGGTCGGTAGAGGAAATTAACGCAGTCATCCGTGTGGGTATCCGAATTAACGTCTAATCTATGTCCTTGTGTTTCTCTGAAGGAAACGTAACTCCTTGGTCCGTCGCAGTGCATCCTTTTGGCAATTTTCGTGTAAATGTCGAGTTCATTGCGTTATTACCGTCCTCCCTTTGTATAAAACATAAACCCTCATTTTTGTAGAAATAAAACAAAAAAATCTCAAAAGAATATGCAAGTATTATACATAGCGGTATACCTCTCTCGTATGACTCCCTCATTATGTATGTACTTACCTATGGCAGATACATGATGTACCATACAAAGTGACAGGGACATCAACGCGCAACCTGTTTACCATGGATTCAGTACATGATTCTGAAGCCGCTGCGTCAAAATTTTTCGTAGGTTATTAAAAAAAAAAATCTGTTGTTCCATACATTTTGACCGCGAAGGTATTGCACTTTTTTATGGAACAGCTGAACAGCTAAGAAAAAGAAAGAAAGAAAATAAGTAAGTTTACTTGAGCTGGTTTTTTTTACACGAATAATTTCTACTCGAGACGTTCTAGAATCGCCGTTGATGTCCTTGCCACCACTTGTACTTTACAGAGTTCAATTGATCCTTGGCCTACCTCAAGACTTAATATCTTAGACATGACTTAAATAACTACCTAACACTGTTCCTCATTGTCCGAAGGTTTTGCCACATGTGGAACCATCAGCAGCCGCACCTATACAACAACGTGACCCACTTAGAATCAGAGATGATGCTGAACAAACAATTCGCCATAGAACATGGCATCCCCACCAACTCGTGCTACTCCGTATCCCCTCATCATTCAGGAGTTTACCCCGTACATGAACCGTTGTATGAAGCATGGAGGAAAGTGTGGGACGTTAAAGTGACCAGTACCGAGGAATACCCGCATCTAAGACCCGCTAGGTAAGTTTTGTTTGATCTACTATGTCTATTTGTTCTAAGTTATGTGGCTGTTAAGGCGACAGCGTCAGGGTAGCCCGCCAAAATTCAAATTTTCATCAAGCATTTCCCTTAAGGTGCTTTAAGATCAAACAGAGAATTTAAACCCAAACGGACATGAAAAGAATACGAATTCCGTCCAGTTCTGGCAATTTCGAGTTAAAGATGTAATTAACGAGGTCGCAGCGAAGGAATTTTTGGAGGAATTCATGTTCTTGCGCTGCGCTCGTTTGGTTTGAGCGCGCCTTTATGCAATTCGTGTCGGTGTTCTTAATATTTTTGCTAGTTAATTCTTCTTATTATTAGAAGAGACGGTATTGAAAAACAAAGCAAGCTTTTACTAGTGCTGATTGCTGAGTTGCAATTCTCGTAATTTTAAGAACGTTCACAGTCTGATCTCAGTCTGAATCTGTCTAATTTCCTTAAATTTTTGACAAGTTTTTGAAATTGATTGTCGATTCTTATTCTTCTTCGTGAGATTCCGACTAGATTTTGAACGTTTTCAACTACTGGAATTGACCTTCAGATATATTTTTTGCCAATTTTGCGGAAATTGGACTTGATAATAAGAATTAAAGATTTCATGCTTTACGTTTTTTCTGTTTTATCAACGTCAATATAATAATTGATATTTATTTGTTTGTTTATACACAATTTATTATCTTAAGTGTACTGTTGACATTAAAATATACAACTTGTCCCGGAATTAACGCACACCACCAGACACCCCAATTAGAATGTTAAGTTATAATCATAATACATACACTGATTTTTTATTATTATGTAATAAACATTGTTTTTCTCATAAATTAGTTACACTGATTGTGGGAGAAAATTGTGGTCACATTACAAATCTACGCATGCAAACAGTCGCACTCGTTTAGGGGTCTAGCGCAGTAGGTACTTCATCTATTTTGGTTTGTTTTGACTGTACAGCGGAAGTGTGACAGTAATTTACGTAGTTTTAATTATTTTTGGGATAAAATATTACCTATATTAAAAATTACAGAAATCGATTCAGTAAACGATTCTGAACAAACTACTTTCATAATGTGCATTAATTCAGTTACACATTGTATAAGGCCGCCAGTAACAGTCACAATACGCCCCTTACTAAAATAATCAAGCTCTATAGCAGAGTAATTATAAACACTGCGCTCAAAATGTCGTTTCCAATTAAATCAAGCCTCATCACCTAAAATCATTAATAATACTACCGATAGCAGCGGACTAGTAACGTACGCAATAAGTGTCCTGTTCACCCCAATGTTTGCGGCCACTATGCGGCTTCACCCAAACTCATGTCAACCGCAAACGTTGCGTTGCGGCAACTACTATCTCGATACCCAGGGCCCGACAGTGAAATTCCAATAATTATATTAATACTGCACGCGGGTATCGTTGGGCAAAAGTATGTCTGTTTTAAATGTGTAAAATGAAATCAATTGTGATTGAAATTGCTGTAGTACTTACAGTTTTGTGTGGTTATGTTTCGGTATCGGACTGAACGTGGTTTTTAATGTTTTTATATTTTGTGGGTTTTTACTGAATACGGCCCACTATTTGGTCTCATTATTACATAAGCCCTCTTATGTGGGACCGTATTATTATATCTCTGGATTCCATAACTACTTAAGTCACACGTATCGTAATGTACATTACGGTAAGAAGTAGTACATTATTGTACGGCGTGGAATTAACCGCCGCCCGTGCATTAATACGACAAGGCGAAGGTGGAGCGACGATCTAATATCATTTGCAGGGCCAACATGACCGGAGATCGCACAAGATAGCGAGGAATGGAAGAAAAAGGGGAGGCCTTTGCCCAACAGTGGGGGAAACAAAAAAAAACACTTGTATCGTACACCATTTTATAGCACGTGTGACCTAAACGCGCACTTAAATCACGCTATATTAAACATCACAGTCTGTAAGGATTATTATTAGTATCCGCTATTAGTATCCTCCCCATTAATTACAAAATCAATACATGTTATAATCTTCTTAGCACGTCGATAGCAATCTATATACAGTCAGCTCAGAATTTCGCTACGTGCTTGACACCTTCAATAGCGTTCATACTATGTTATAATTGTATGAGTGTATGTGCATCGCCTTTCTTTCAGTGTAGACTGAGAGAATCACAGCATTATCAATTACGACGATGTCTGGGTCCAATTAGGGTCTTATTATTGTGCTAATTGATAATCCTGAACTGTAATTGTATCCAGGGCATGTGCACCATATCACATTAAAACATGCAGTGGGCCAGGTTACAGAATACTTAATACTTTCACGTGATAATTAGACTGTGGCCGGTATAAACTCAAACCTAATGGCCTTTCAAAGATTGGGTTCTCATTTAAGTTTCAGATTTATATGACAAGATACTGATCTTAAAAAAGTTGAAAAAAGGTATGGATTTCAATAGAAGAGTACTCACATGAGTGCTGTTCATTAGTAATAAGTTCCTACTTACTTTAAACAACCATAAAATATAATAACTTATGTGTGTGTAATTATTTATACGACCCGCCCCTACTTGGTAAAAAATCGTGATTTCTATATTATATGTAAGTTAAATATTTGTATTTTAAACATAAACCTCTCGGACTAAATTTTCTTAAGTCTAAATGGCGGCGAAAATCGCGTCAAGTCGCTTTAAAAGAACAACACGATAACCATCTTTGTTTTATACTATATCTATACATGATGATTTCATAATAGCCCGTGGTATCAAACTATTCGAAATCCTAAACCAATGCTATTGGTTAAAATTGTTTAATCTCTGCTCACTCCCCAAGGGACACCAGTTCCACGATACGGAATGTACCTACATAAATGTACGCACTAATATGCAGCTTTACATATTCATGTGTCGTTGTTAAAATTATGTGTGTGTTTAATATTGTGCTCGGGTGTACATAAATGCATTCGTACGTAAATACCTGGCCGCTTTGTTTCTCGGTACACGCTCTACAATTAGATAATAGTACTGTATACCGATGCGTTCCCATGTTCATGTATGTATGAAACGAATTAGTCTTGCGGCGTTCGAATGTGAACCTAATTTGTGCAGATTAAAACTTATATTTGCATGGATGATGATGAAATTTTCAAGTTGAGCGAATGTAGTCTCAACACCTGCAATTGTACAGAACATGAGGTAATAAATCTGCAGGGTAATGCTAGTGCTTGTTTTATTTGGTTGTAGATAATTTATAAGGTAATACAGACTACCCCATTTAGAGCTGAGCACCATGTCAAAATTGTATGACGTTAGGAGGGACTATCTAGATAAGAAATTCAACACAGTCAAACAGAGTTAGTTTCCAATAATCTGCCAGATATCGTAAAACATGCCATAATCAGGCAACAGCACGAAATCTACTTCATAAAATTCTTTAATTCACTGACGGATAACGCACAGCCTAAACCGCTGGGTTTAGAAACATGAAATTTACCACGAGAGGTTATTTTATATCTTGATATAAAATAACCATAAGGAAGAATTTTGAAAATTGATGTAAATAAGTTAAAAAGGGGATGAAAGTTTGTATGCAATTTATTTTGTTATTTTTTTCGCTGATGGAAAACCCCATCGGCTTGTTTAGTAGAATGCATAACTTATTTAAAATAAACAACCCAACACTGCAAATATTTTCCACTTGTTTACACCGACATGTTTTGCCTGATCAGCTCATGAATAAAGGTTTCGTTTTAGCCCATAATAGTGGGATAAACTCGAACACGTGAATGAAACCTTAAAGGGGGAGATTTGACAAAGTCGCAAACAGCTGTCAAATATTTTCAGTTTTGATGAATTGAGCATTATTGAGTACTGAACGAAATGTTGAAATATCGCTTTGTAGTGCTCTAAAATATTGATTGAATATTGACAAATTAATCACGCAAAATTTGACAGCTATTGACGTTGCCAACTTTCATAATCCACTCTCTAAAACAATCATAAATAAGGGAAGTTCTCATTTTAAACTCTCTACAGGTTACGGCGAGGCTTTAGACATAGAGGTGTGATGGTGCTACCGCGACAGACCTGCGGGCTATTCACACATACACTGCTTCTAGAGAGATATCCTGGCGGACGGCACCGTCTTGACCGGTCCATTCAAGGAGGAGAACTCTTCCAGACAGTCATCAATAATCCTGTAAGTACATACATAACGTCATTAAATGATAAATGATTTTATTTCTGTTAGTAGGATTGTACAAACACTTTTACACGTCAATCATATGTTAAAAACTAGATGAGGTCGGCGTTTCCGAAACAATGCCGAAACAAACACAGAGGTCACAGTCTCTTTTAAAGTCCAGACATAATCTTGGTCAGATCACGTAAAGACCATGTAGATTGGTGTCATTGCACGATATCTTTGCTTTTCATTTACAATACTTCAATTCAAAAGTGCCCATCGATTCACAACTAATTGATATACCTAAAACTAAATCGATAACGAATGACTGTCGTAGTTCGACACGTAACGTTCCTACGGTTTCTACCGAACCTATGTACGACGAAAACGACTATTAGAAATCAATAAAATCACAAATGAATTAGAAAATCTGTAGCTACAAACTTTTTTGGGCTACAATAAATGACAAAGCACAATATCAAAGTGAATCGAACTTCCAATGGCTTGTCATGAGATTCTGAATCGGGGTGCAAATTATACAGTCGTCCAACCCCAGATTTGCACTGTAAAGACCTAAAATACCATATCCCGTGCTGCCTTTCAAAGCTGTTTACGTCAAAATCGTTGGACTACTGTACCTATAGAGATAGTTACTCTATGCCGGCCGGCTACTTCGTCCGCTCCATTCAGCTCGAGAACTCTTTCATACGGTCATCAATAACCCCTGAGTACTTGACATGTTTGCGCTAATATCAAGCCTGTCTAACTTCTTTGTGATATTAATAAATGGCGCGGTGTCTGATTTCTTTACTTTGAAACGTCGCACTTTCAAGAATACCTTCTCAGTTTTCGTTTCTACGCTTTTATATTTGTATTTTCTTTTCTGGGAATGAAAACAAGAGAATGTTTTAATTTAATGTTAATAAAAATTAACCGTCGTGAAACCTTTTACTTCAAACGGCGGTTCTTACCTATAGGTACCTTTATCTTTTGAGTAATTTTCAGAAAGATTAATTTATTGTTCGCTGAATCGTATTTGTTTATATTCTTGGAGCAGTATTTTTTATTTTAATGGTACTTTCAATTTCACAAACAGCAATTAAAACTGTAAATTGTGTTATGAATAAAAATAAAGTACATTGATAGATAACAGCCCTAATATCGATAAAATATTACAGTACTTGATACTCGAACTACTTGTAGCTGAATTGACGTGAACAGTGAATAGCGTAGCCGAATAAATTGCGTATACTGCTGGCTTGATAAATATTATGACTACTTCAGTAGTCCCACATTGTGTTTGAAAACAAAGGCCTGTGTACGGGATGAATGAACTAATGAATTGTATCATTCCTCTCATCATGCATGAACTAGTTTTAGTGCTGTATTATGTGTTGATTCTCTTTGTAGTTAATGTTCCTAAGCTTTGCCTGGCATTGTAATTTAAATACTCTCCGTGCATAAAATTACATGTCAGTGTCCATTGCTTTCCCATAAACGAGGATGTTCTTCAAAACTTTGTCTACTATCACAACTGCACTAGAGCAAAATTACTCGATTTTAGTTTAAACGAGGGCCCCGGTAAGTCCATGACGTTTTCAAGGAACTGGCTCTTGTGATGCAGGAACTCCTCGTACCTACAAGAGCCAGAGCTACACAGATGTTATTATTATTATTTAAATACTAAGAATTTATTTTGTCACGGTGACAATAAAATATAGTTTATGCATTTACCATGCTGGAAAAAGTAAGGTTTAATACTCACTTTCTATGTACCTACATAAAAACATAGTAACACGTCTCTGAGTTTCTTTTTTGTGCTATCCGTAACCTACGGGGTAATTGCGTATCACACTAACAGTAGAAATGGCTTTCATTTTGACAGTTCAACAAAATTCATTGCGTTATTTGCGTTGTTGAGCATACACATTTTTCGAACAAATGAAGCAATGGATTAGCAATATCCTCCGAAATGATTCAGATTATGATTGAAAGTTTTTCTAAAATTGATGCAATTAATGTCTTTCTTCGTAGATCAACGTATTCATGACCCACATGTCAAACTACGGCAACGATCGCTTGGCGCTGTACACCTTCGAGTCGGTGGTGAAGTTTCTCCGATGTTGGACGAACGTCAGGCTTGCGTCTGCGCCGCCGCTTGCACTAGCTGATAAGTACTTCCAACTGAGGCCTGATGAACTGAATCCGTTGTGGGGGGTAAGTAGTAATATTCTCCTTTATATCAATTGTTAGAACTCAGTTCAGTTCACGCTCTACCCATCAGTCTTTAAATATGGGAAAATGCTGATCGTAGCAGGTGGCCTTCACCAGTTTCTGCCAACCCCCAAGGTAAAAAGGCGTGAGTGTATGTATCTGTGTATGATATAAGAGCAAAAAAAAAATGTTGGTTAAAAGTCACAATCACTCCGACTTGTAAAAAACTTAAATTGTAATAATAACGTCATCTACGGAAGGGTTTATCTTTTTATCTTGCACAGTTCCCAATTCCATTTCACTCAATCAAATGAATTCCAATGTAAATCGTTACGTAACTGAAAAATTGAAATCCAAACTTCCTGAACACATTAGCTAAACGTTTTTGTTCATGTGATAGAAATAGATACCACTAGTAGGTACCTGATACCACTAGTAATCTACGTTCGTGATTAATTTGGCAAACATGTAAACAAATATGAGTTATTTGAAAAATAACTTTAATGTCTACATTATAAAGTTCAGTTTACGATAAAACTTAACATTTTTAAGACTTTTTAAATAATGCTTGTCACTGAAATCAACTTAATTACCACTCAACAAAGTTGATATTGGTTTAACCAATATCAACTTTACTAGTTACTAGTTGATATTGGGTTAACCAATATCAACTTTGTTGAGTGGTAATTCAATATCAACTTTATTAACATGAAATAACAAATCGGAAACGTAAATTTGAATAGACCCTAGATACTGATGTACCGCGATTGATCACTCACATGTTGGTATTGATATGACCGACTGGGATCGTCACTTGTTGTCATTTATGTTTTCCTGGTACCCTAATCTAGCGCACGTAGGTGGGCTCTAGGTAAGGACAAGGGATAGGGGGGGTGGATAAGGTTTACCTATGTGGAAAAATGAAATAAAAATCTATGTTGGTCAGATAACTTTAAAAAAGATACTTACAGTCCGGTCGACGAGAGAATGCATTGCACACCTGTCAGTGCGACAATTCTAGTAGCTAATAAATATCAAATTCGCAAAACACGTTTTCGTTTGTATGGAAGTAACAGGTGTCCATAACGCATTCTCTCGTCGGCCGAACTGTAAATGGTATGCTATACAAAGAGTAGGAGTTCTGAATATTGTACATGAAAGAAACTAAATTATATTGATCAAATTCCGTGTTGAATTTAACCAGTTCAATCGAAAGCTACATTTACGGTTTTCCTGGTAGCTTAATCTTACGTACGTGGGCAATTTTATGACGATGGAAAATGCTTGAAAAAACCCTGATTTTATCAAAAAAAAAATTGCAAAAATAGTTACCGAAAATAGCCCGATATCAGCCTATGATGAAGTAGAACATCACCTAAACACATAACTTGTTTATGTGATGGAAATAGATAGCGGCGCTAATGTATCGCCATCGATCAATTCGATGTATTTGTATGACCGACGAGTCTATCGCTCGCGTCCTGTGTTCAACCCACACGCGCAATTTGCTGGCAAATTGTATATGTGTGATTTATGGATTAAAGGCATTTCATGCCAGTTTATATTTTCGTTGCAGCAGTGGTTAATAAAATAAATAAAAAATAAAAATGTTTAATTTAAGTAACAAGACAAACAGATACATAAAAGGATACAGACAGAATAACAAGCACAGACAAAAGCGAACACTCACAAGCACAGGTTCTGATTCTATAAAAGATATTTGGCACTTCTGATAAAAAAATTGCCAAACGAATAATAAAATATCAAAACAAAATCATCTGAAAAATTATGTTATCGCTTCTGACCTAGATAGGAAATCGCTCCATGTAAAACACTGGCTTTCAGCTGCATTCGCTTAGACTGGAAGCCCACCCCAACATAGTTCGGAAAAGGCTAGGCAGATTGATTGACCTACCAATCAGAATGTAATATCGCTTTTGTGCGGCAAAAATAAGTCTTCAAAGTTACAGTTTAGTAATACGAGGGCTGCCTTTTAAGTCGTGTCGTACGCAAACCTCCCGAAATTAATAAAAAAAAAAAAAAACGTATGTCTATTTTTTTTATTTAGAATTTGAAAACAAGTCGGTTGTAAAAATGGAAATATCAAAGGAAAATATGCGTGCAATAATTTTCTACAACTTTCAAAGGGGATTAACGTGACTTCAGTGCTTTGAGGAGATCACGTCTGTGTTTAGTGATGCAGCACCATGTCTTAGGATTGTAGAACGCTGGTATTTAGAATTTCAAAATGGGCACTCTAGCTTCAGTGACAAGCCACGTGAAGGTCGTCCAAAAACCGCCATGATGCAAAAGAATATCGACGCCGTGCTGCAGCTAATCGTCGAAGATCGTCATGTGACATACCGTGAAATAGAGGCAGGCGTGGGCATTTCAGGGACTACTTTATAAAGCTTCTGCACGTAGAACTCGGCGTAAGGAAGTTGACGTCTTGTTGGATACCACATTTCCTTAGCGACGACCAAAAAGCAGCCCGTGTTAGATGGTGTCGCAAAACTCTGCAGCGATTCAACCGAGGAGAGTCAAAACACGTTTATGATATGGTTATTGGTGACGAGTCTTGGATATATGCTTCCAAGATGAGCCAAAACCGACTAAAATCATACGCTCAGGGATCATTTAAAAAAAAATGGTTGCCTCGTTTGTGGCAAAGGGTGGTCACGTCGTCTTTATTGTACTAGAATATCGCAAGCCGATTAACGCTGACTGGTGTACCACTGTTTGTTTGCCACAAGTCATCACAGAGTTTCGAAAAAACAACTCAAGACGTTGTATGATACTGCACCATCACAATGCAAATTCGCACACCGCCCGCGATACAAAGATGTTTTATTAGCACCCAAAATGTCGAAATTTTAGATCAGCCCTGACTTGAGCCCTAACGATTTTTTTACGTTCCCCAAAATTAAGAAAAGTCTTCGTGGTCAACGTTTAAGTTCACCCGAAGAAGCTGTTGACGCATACAAATCGGCCATTTTGACTACCCCCACATCGGAGTGGAATAAATGTTTTAAAAACTGGTTCGAACGCATGCAAAAGTGTATTAAATATCGCGGAGAATTCTTTGAAAAACAATAAATGGTAATAATCTATTAGATTGTCTATACTTATTTCAAACGACACAACTTAAAAGGCAGCCCTCGTATAGGCCACCCTAACGTAACTAGTGGTTCATGTTATATTCGTTCATTTATAGGCTCTTCTGTTGATAATATCTCTTTGAAGCATGCAACATTGAGCTGACCCAAATATGTAAATTGTCCTTTATCAACGTGTGGTTTTCTGGAGAATTTGAAACAAGGCTTTTATGTAATTATGTACAAAGCCCGTACCTAGGGAAGTTTAACGTCGTAGATTGCCCATCAAATTAACAAACGCGTCTAGGATCTCAACCACAATATTATGTACGAGCACCCACGCTTCCAAGGAAATTTCATATTCATCCTATCCTCCATTACGTCACGAGTAAAACAAAGGAACTCGATTTTATTCAGTCGCTATATAACACGGTTCTTACATCTGAGTGCACACAAAGTTGAATCCTTCCATGGCTTTCACAGTTGGATTTCTGAATCTATTAATCAGTTATTCTATTTAACAAACTTCAATGAGTTTCTTGATGCAAATAAAATAGACTGTTACGCTTTAGAGATGTCGGCTGAGAAGCTATTGTAGTCGAATCAATTAACTTTCTCGTACTGTTTGACAGTTGCTCTCCCCATTTCCGCTTCAATACATTCGGACCGTAAAGTTGGAAAATATTCATCATAAATTTTCTATCATTGTCTCGCCGTATTTTGAATATTGAGTAACATTTTCGTGGTTTCAATTTTCGGTTTAAACAAATGGATGACTTGGCGGAAAATAGGGTGTCCGTTTCATTTTAACTGTTATATTTTATGATGAGTTTCTAACGAGGAAAGGGAAAATTTGATGCCATGGATTTTTTTCAATTGAAAGCCTTAATAATTAGTATAGGTAATGAATATTTTTTGGTAAAGTGCTTACAAAATACTATAATGTAGACAGATTCACATTTAGCTAGTAATTAATTAGAGGCAACAGAGCTAGCAAAAATTAAAAGCTGGCAACATTAAGAACACACATTTAATGGCTTTATGGAACTAGATTGCACATTTCAGAATATGATCTATAATTTTAAAATGTAGTTACTATTAATTTAACTTTGTAATGAGGTCGTGACGTTATTTTACTACACAGCAACTAAAATACGAGTTACATTTTTATTATTAATTTGTTACATTACCTATATTTTATTTTATTTTTTTATTAATCATTATGGTAACGTTAAAATGATTTTTACATATTTAATTAAACGACAATATACTTTAATGTTCGATACAACAACCGATCCGTGGGTAATTAATTTTATCGATAGCTGTTCATCAAACAACGATCCTAACCGCTCACTATCACAGGATTGAAAGGGCAGGGGTCTCCTAATCGTAATGTTATCGTGGTACATAAAGATATTAAATCAATGTTGGCTAGTCTTGAAACAGATATTACAAATTGAAAAGAGCGCTCGAACTGTGAGACACAATATGCATGCCGCGAGTTTTAATATTTTATTGGGCTGCGAGATATGTACGATATCATTGGAACACGACAGAGAAATTGAAAATACATCATATTTTGTGGAGCGGAACGTAAAAGCTCTTGTTTATTGCTCAGATAAAACTAGAATTTATATTGCATTCATTCGAAGACGATTTGTCAAGTTTTCAACTTTAAGTTAGATTCCTAAGTAGGAAAATATTTCATAGAATGTTTTATGGCCGATTCCTATAATTTACGGGCCGTTATTGTTAAGGGGTTTATTTATAAACGAGGATTAAAGTTGAAGTGACGTTCAAACGTCAAAAATGTATGGATAAACATAGCTAATCACTCCATAATTTTAAGCAACGTGTATGTATAAGGGGGTAAAACTATTGTATATTTACCAATAATGAAGCAAAGACCTCATAGGTTTGCATAGTAGAACCTTTCCATATGGAAGCTATCACAGGCTATATAAAAAGAAAGAAAGAAAAATCGGTTTATCTGTCACAGTCAAACATGTGCATACAAAAAGATAATTACCTAATTCTAATAATAAGGAAAAATAAAAATAAATATATCTATAATCACGAGCACAAAGCAGAAATAGTATGTGCTGATTTTCAGTGGTTATCCGGTTATAGTATGTATAAAATTAGCTTACGAATCAATTTATATGCCCAGTATGACAATAAAAAATGCTACCACAGCTGGTAAGCAAAACGATTCGTTTTGTTTATAAAAACCGAACATTACGAGTACTGGGTACGGTACATATACGAACTGTAATAGAAATAGTTTCGTTAAATAAAACAAAAGAAATTCTGTTTTTATGATACTCATATTGCTGCTCATTTCCGAGAATCTTTCATTACCGTTCATGTTTATAATAAAACTGAGAGCTGCCACCGGTTTATACACGTTGAAACTATAGCATGCCTTTGATACTTTAGAGCTGAAACTGTTTACTTCCATTCCTAATAACGGTATTTTTCATTTCAATAAAATCTCGATGGAACTGAAACGGGTCGCCATTTTTAATCCTATATTTTTACAATTCTGAGCGAATGTTTGAATGGTTAAAAGTTTTTTTTTTTCTATGCTTTATATACATAACATAATATCACGCATTTACGCCTGTAGGTAAGCCCTGAAGGATTAGACAGAGGTGTACTTATAGTGTTTTTGGGTTATATATCACTTTGTGTTCTCTATTAAAGTGGATTTTTAATCTTAATTAATCATAATCAATGTTTTCTATCTCCTAGAATCCATGCGACGATATCCGCCACCGTCGAATCTGGTCGAAGAGTAAATGGTGCGGAACCCTTCCTAGAGTACTGGTCATTGGACCACAGAAGACGGGAAGCACTGCCCTTTATACATTCTTGGCGATGCACCCGGCTCTGGCGCCGAACTTGCCGAGTCCTGCCACATATGAAGAGCTCCAGTTCTTCAATAACAACAACTACTTGAAGGGGCTTGATTGGTAAGTCAATTCATTCGAACTATAGCAGTCAACATTTTGTCACCCCTCGTGATAGAACCGACAGTAACACTGGCTTCTGATGCGTTTCTTAACAGAAAAAGCGCTCGGCGTTACAAATTGAATACCAGAGGTTGCTTGGTTGCGGTAACCACGTATTCAACGTGCGCTCCACCGCTCGCTGCCTTGGTAGCGAATGTTGCGATGCTCTTATATTAGAGCTTGTGTTTCGAAGAGCAAGCGGTGCGGTGTTCTATCGCGGTTCTTAGCAAAGAGACCACTTCAGACTGTAGCACCGCGCTATAAACATTCCTCACCACACACTCAGCGGTCGAGGCTTTCCTCGCAAGTCCTAAATACACGTGAAAAGTCCCTGTTTGTGAAAGCAAACAAAAATACTTTTTACATCATTTTTCCCCGGCCATTTATTTACGCACAATATTAATTTATCGAAATGTCGAGCAACATGAGACGCAACATTTAACAAACATTTCAAAAAGCTGTTAAAGTTAACAAATGTCCACGTTGTAGCCACGTGAAAAATTTCCACAATATATTTCACTTTTTTCCCACCAATTTATTAGGCACGTCCAACACAGGTTTTCCGGAAAAAATATATTTTAAAACAAGATATGTATCTAGGGTGTGCGGGGTTAATTATTCTATTTACTTTATTTTAATGTTCTCTTTCTACGCGGTTCTCATTTGGGTAAAAAGTATTACCTGTTTAAGTATGCCGAGGCGGTTACAAAGCCCGCGTATATTTCAAAAGTGGCGTGACGCGTTACATCTCATTAATATAAAACCGAGCTACGCTTAAATTAAAGTATTATACGAGCTACATTCAGTTAATATTCTGACGGGACTTCTGAGGAAATACGACGAAACTATTAATTAGGCGTCATTATAACTGTCAAGTTGGGTGTTCCCGAAGGGTTAGGTTGTAGTTTAAGTGGTTAGGTAGTAGTTTAAGTGGTATATACCAAGTTTGAAAGTGTTAGGTCTCATGTGTGAGGACAAGCCCATCGTTGTTAATCGGGCACAATGCCAATCCTGAGCGGTTAATACTCAGAATTTTCTTCACTAAATCCTCGGTAACACTGCCAGTTCTAGGAATTGAAGCCAAAACTTCTCACTTTAGTAGCCGCATACGCGACCGCGGGTCCAATGAAGCGGTCATTCCAACTATTAATTATCCCCACGAATAATGAATTACTGCGGCTACAAAATATTCCGGAAATGAATATTGCCGATATTAAAAGTTTTATTTACCAAATATATCCGTTTTACCACAAAATGTTGTTGGCTTTCGCATTTTGGCAATACCCAGAAAATCAATAACCATTGAAGGTTTAATAAAATTGAAGCTTGTATCGCGGCTTTTCGTAATACATTTTTGTAGTTTATATTTCCGAGGAAGTAAGAACTATGTTGTGCTATGAGAAGTTTATGGCTTTGAAGGCTGTTATCGCGATCGAACGGGAGACGGCAGTAAACCGAATGCAGCCTTACCTACTGCAAATAGAGGTCTTGATCACAAGAAAAATAGAAATACCGAAGGCCAAGCGAAAATGTGAAGCCCAACAAGTGGAACGGAAAGCTCGGAGTAACAAATTTAACCTTCACGTTTTAAGTTTCGGGACTTTTCTTTCAGACTTCTTTCTCACCTTCGAGTTTTTAATTTTAGTCAAGAAATTATTTAATTCTTCCATTTATATCGGGTCAAATTAAATTAGCTAGCGAAACTCCGCAGACGTGGTGGGTCGATATCTAAACATGAGGAAACAAAAATGAATTAATTTGATGTTGTTTTTATGGGGTCGTCGACCACTGTTAGTGTATTTAGAGCATAAATTTACTTGAAATATCAGTTTAAAAAAATGTTTTTTTTTTGTGTAAACTTCACATACGTGATTGGAATCAATATATAAACATCTAAAAAATAAAATATATTTTCTCAACTCATACTTCAAGTAACAACACTAGCAGCGGTCGTTGACCCCTAAGAAATAAAACATTTTTTTTTTTTATTTATTCTAATTTTATTGTGTTTAGATATCCCCATCACGTCTGCAGAGTTTCGCTAGCTAATTTGATTTGACCCTGTATAAATATTATTGGGTCTATTGAGTTAAGACCTTGAAGTGAGTGTACCTTCTGTACTTACATATTTTCATCCCGATCTTGATCCAATCGGTCTTTACCCGACAGTGTTATTGTACTGTTTTATTTCCTTGAATTTAGCGTCATAGAAATGGTCCCTTTTCTTTGCACAATGCGTTCAACTTGAAGTGCGGAAGTTCCCGTTGAAATTGATTAAACATTTGCCTTTGTCGTCCTACTGCAGTGTACTGTTTACAATGTTTTTTATGAGACACAGATTCCACGTTTTTTCATTGTTCTTTGCCATTAGCGATAAAATTTTACACAGATTTAACGTGCGACAAGCAATTATTTAAGTAAACCCAAACGAAACCATTAAAGTAAAACCTTCAACGCTTAATCTTTAAAGCATTAAATTCTCAACTCCTCTCAATAACGCTTTGTGAAAAATAACCGAATAACTGATGCGTAATTTAATATCATCAAGTTTAATAACAGAACTAGCGCTAGCTTTGAAACATGCCAGTGTTCGTCAGAGCTTCGTGAAGCTGAATCAACTGAACACTGAGATAGAATGGCCACAGAAGGTTTTAATGCTTTCAGCGAATGCTTTTCTCCTTATTTAAATGACGTCACAGAATGTTACTATGCGGATATAATGGGGGAGCTAGCCTGGTGCATGTTAATGTGCATTTTGGTGAATAGAATTTAAATGCCTTTTACGCTTAAAGAAGTGTTCGTTTAACATTATCCATACTTAGGCTCAAATTATAGTTTTTATTCATAAAGTCAGCTTTATGATTACCTACGCATAACAAAGAAGTAACAACCTCATATTTTGGATATGTTGAGATTTAAATCGGGTGATGCTTGCCCGAATTCTGATTGAAATATTATTATTTTTAACCAAATCTCTCTAACGGAGAAACTGTTGAAATCAGGGGCTCGTGGCTAAATAATTATGGCCGCACTGGTCGGTCGATCAGGTTAAGCTACGCTTGCGGCGGTCACTCCGTGGATGGGTGACCATCTTTACTTACCGAAATTCTTCCATATCTCGGAAAGCACGCTAAGCCATTGGTCCTAGCTGTCATTCGTGGGTCTTCGACAATCATTACGGGTAGTCAGAAACCCGAAAGTCTTACAACCAGTCATTACCACTCTTACCAAGGAGTATCGTATTACGGTTTGTAGAGGTCAGATAGGCAGTTGCTTCTTGTAAAATACTGGTGTTTTGCTGCATCCAGTTAGACGCTGACGACCCCAATATATATAGTTGGGAAAAGGCTAAGGATTGATTCTTTCTAACGGAGAGTTTCAATATATACATGTCTACTTAAAGATGTTCTTGGCATTTTAAAATGATCGTACCTTGCAACTGATTAAACTTTGCAGTTGTATAAAACTCTCACAACAAACAGTTTCGATTAATCAACACTATTTATTCGAAACACCATCGATGTAAATCACTCGAGTTTCTCTCAAGATTCTGCATAATGAGCCCGTAAGAAGACTCATGTTTATCCAATGTGTAGCCTAGATAAGTTGTAGACCACTAGGTGAATCTAGACACGTATATTACCTTGTTAACATCGTACGTGTGTTGCAAGCAGGCACGCCTTTACATTCTTCGTTCCTTTGACAACCAATGAGAAGATTTCTCAATAAATACGTCGTTAATTAGGCATTCAGACTTTAAGCCTATTGTGACTTTCCTTCGAATTCATGAAATTCGGTCTTCGACGAAAATTAACTCCTGTAGTAAGAATTTGCGTTATTCGCCGACTGCCTCGTAAGTCTAATGGTCGAAAGCGCTACAGCTGAGCATGAGGTCCTGGGTTTGATGCCCAGGTCGGGCAAAGTGTTATTGGGTTTTTCTATTTGGAATTTCTCAGTAGCAGCCCGGAATCCAGACTGAAACTGACTCTACTGACTGCCATCGACCGGGCACAAATTGAGATTTGTGTCCAGTTGATGGCTGTAGGCTGGCCGGTGGCCCTTATTACATGGGACTTAAACATAACTGACGGAATGTGGACGAACTATAGATAGACCTCTGTCCAACCCTTCGGGGAAACAAGTGGTGATGTTATGTAATATGTTAGAATAATTATTTACCAAGGATGTTATTATAAGTAATAACCTAGAGCCTAGGGGCTAACGATTCAATCACGGGGTTTACGATTCAACAGGTAGTAATTAGAGTAGGTGCTACTATATTGATTTTGTATAAAACCGTATTTCCTCAGTAGTAGCGTAGGTACACTGGGCAATATTTCCCAGCATTGATTTTCAAAAGGTATACTTAAGTATAATGGCTTGAGCCATTACAGACGCCACGCAGCAGACAAAGGAAAATCGATTGATGCCTGTACTACCGCTACTGCATAAATTAAACGACGGTACAGTAATACTAAAAACATTTTTTACATGTAGATATCATAGAAAACAAAATGTTTGTTTAAAAGACAAACTGGGGCGTATTATACTTTGAAGTTCTATACTGATACAACGCGTTTGGGGAATATGCGTTTTATACAACCAGGTTGCATTCTAGCTGATTGAGTATATAATTCGTTACGAAAGTGAAGGGTAAAAGCGCGATTTTGAAAAATTTAGAGCAAATTTTTGTTTCCACAAAGTATTTTTTTTTGTTTGTGCTTATAATAAAACCAGCTGTCATCCACCAGGTACCTGAACTTCTTCCCGCCAAACATGAGTAACACCACCACTCAGATCACGTTTGAGAAGTCTGCCACCTACTTCGACGGCGACCTGGTCCCACGGAGAGCGCATGCTCTGCTACCCAACGCTAAAGTCATCGCCATCCTCATATCACCATCTAAAAGGTAAGACAGACATTTAGGTTTTATTGTAATACAAGTTGAGTGCCCGATTGGATTTCCCATCGGCAAATTCTCAAAGCCTGAGTTTCCAGAAAACGATAATTAATACTACTAACTTTCCTAAGTACCAATTTCCACGTTTCTAGTTTCAAAATTTAATTTTCCAAAAGTCCTTCAATATTCCCCGTTTCTAGACCCAGCGGTTTAGGTTTTCCGTTGCCTTGTCAGTCATTTTAAGATTTTTATCAATTGGAAAGTAACATACATAAACTCACGCCATCTTCCCCCTTGGGGGTGAGCAGAAACTACAGAACGCCACCTGCTATGATCCTTACATACTCCTTTTGCCTCGTTTACGTTCATACATCTGGTCATACTGGTTGCTAGTACTACGCACTAGAAGATAATATTCACCTAGGAATACAGTTACTAGCATCTTGACGGCACTATTACTCACTATCTGAGCGATTGGCGACTGCGCTACGGGTCACAGTATGATTCAAATATCTGTATGCCCATGGATAGTTGTTCCGAGCCAAAAAAGGCAAGCAGGGATGATTAAAGTCATCCTACATCACGTTTCCAGTTGCCCATCATGGAGACATATCTACACTATAAATATCGATGGTCACGCTGTCTCTACTAGAACCGGCGCGCGTGTATCACGAAACGTATCAAAAAGAGGGTAATAATCGAAGCACAATGCGTTCAGTAGTTCGTCCCTACCTCCATGGTAAACGGCTTGCGCTTATGTAAATGTAAAAACAATTGAGAGAGAATTATACGGCAGCTGCACAAGTGCACATACATTTCGAGTCGGCCACGGTATCGTGCGCACTGGTTTGTATGTAAATCCCGAGGATCTAGGACTTAACGCATTGGCGATCCAACCGCGCACCGGAATGCGTAGCAAAGCGACTCGGATTCGAATGCTGCGATGCTAAGTTGTAAAGCGGCCAGTATTCCCAAATTGAGAAAATTATATTGTTTTATTCACATTGCTAACTTGGTTAAATTTATTAAGAGTATAATAATAAATGAGAAATCAAGATCGCAACAAAAAGCTGCAGGCTACTATGGCTAATCAATGACAAATAGGCTGATTGCGATATTAAGTCAGTAGACTTCATTTATTTTAGCACAGCTCTTTCGATACATCAATGACCTTTTAGTTTCCAAAAAGACCTAAACCAAGTTATCTTTGTTTTCATTGAAATTCCTCTAATATTCTCTTATATAGCTTCATGAGACGTATATTATATCAACGTTATAAATCTATGAGAGTCGAACGATAAAACCACACAACGAGAAGGCGGCAATTAAAATGGGAAAATTCACATCAATCTTATATAGCCTTAATCGTAATTAGAAGATTGTAAAAGAAAATATTTTATCAGTTGCTCGTCAGGCCTCGTTCATCAAAATGCAAATTTAAAATCTGAATTTATATCCACAAAAGTTTTCAAGAAAATTTATTTGAATTCCTTTATAGAGCTATTTTGATTACATTTCTTAGGCCCGAAAATTTAGTTCATCGCCTTTAGTAAACTTAAAACTTTTTATATAGTTTTCATGGTCATTAAAATAAAAATTACTAAAGTAAATATTTAGCGTCTCGAACCGTGACTGAGCGTTTGAATTGTTACATTATTGGTCAGGGGTTAGATTCGTATAGCCATACTCCTTCTAGTATCGCGGTACCTGCCTAAGAACGTCTAATGTAGGCAACATTACCTCTTTGATAAAAATAAGACAATACGTTAACAGTGTTGAGCAATCAGTTAACATTAAAATACTCCACAGTTAAACCGCCAACCCGAATGCTTCTACTGATTAATCTAGAAGGCGTCCTAAATAAAAGCATTCGTACACAAACACGCCATGTGACGGATGCCTTTGTTTTTAATTGTGGCAACACTATGAATAACGCTATTTATGATCATACTTAATATGCTCTATAGTAAACGACAAAGGAGAATAAAATACGTACCTAAAGTAGATACAGTATAGTTAATTACGGTACGTGTTAAGCATCTATGAATTGAGGGCATAGTTAACAAAGAATGTCTTTGAAGAGAGAGCGCACCGAGTAGAGTAGGCAACCACAGCGTGTTTTTCCTTATGATCTGTTCCAAAAGTGTTCGATGAAAATGTAAACAAATGGATCAAAAAACGTAATTGTGGTGCCAGTGGTCTGATTTGATTTATTTCAATACCGAAATGCTAATTTTAAATCACCTTAAGATGTTTTTCATTTAAATTTGAGTTTAATTTTATAACCTCAATTTTAGTAAAGTTATTCAAACAATAATTGTTGGTTTAAATGATCAGAAAATAAATATGCAACCTTCTTTATAATACAAAGGAATGTGATACTAATTTCCTTTTAGTGAGTGATTGCGTAAGAATTTAACCGGAACGGGTTTTGTTTACACTTTTATCAGATCCTTTGGAAACAGACTATACATTATTATGTATTTATTTGGTTAGATACACTAGCAGCTAATTAATTGATGCGTGTGTATCAAATAGGTCGGAGATATTTAATCTGTCCAGTCGATTCTTGAAGCAGTTCAGTGTGGGAGCCGTCACAACATGATTGTCTTATTCGGTAATCAAAGAGTTCTAATCAGTGCCATGCTTTAAGTTAAGTGTGAGCTGGTTAGTTGTTAAGTATACAAAACAAATTCGGTAGGAATTACATCAAAAACTACTTAGAATTACCCTCTAAAAATCTAAATATCATGACGCCATATCGCACGCTTAATAGAATACTGTTTTAACTCAAAAAAGTAGGTTTCTGGGAAATCGCCGTTTAATCTTCTGCAATCGGGGTCTAGTCAGCTTATTATCCAATATAATAAATATGTAATGAACAGTTAAATATAATATTTAAAAAAAAATCATTGATCTATGCAAAAAGCTGGAATCATAACTTTGACTCAAGCTCTAATAGGTCAGTATTCTATTAAGCATGCGATATATGTTTACCAAATAATCAACTTTATTTATACCCATTTGAGTAGAATGTATTCCCACAAATCGAACATAAACAAATACCTAAATAAATAAAAAACATCAAGGAAAAGCTATCTCGTCTAATTCGTCATTAGTAGTCTTAAGTGAATTACTGTCGATTGAGGAAAAACGCGGAACTCAAAGAAAGCTCGTAACTCAAGCCAGTAAAACTGCTTGCTCAAATCCGAAATGTTATTGCTGTGCGGTGTCAAGGAATGGCTACACATCTTGAATTTATACCGCGCAAGACTTTGCATTTGTATTTTAATCAAATGCCGTAAAATACGTGCAATATCGATTCTAATAACTGGCTAAATGTGGCTGTACTACTACTACTGCACATAGCTACACCTGTGCCAAACCCTTCAGTGATAGAAGGTGTGATGTTATGTTATGTATAGATTCTAAGTTATAGGACACACAAAGACTTTCATGCTGAGATAGGAACCTTTTGGCCTCGTTACTTTTTTTCATGTAATTAGGTTTTTTATTTTAGACTGTGTTTAGTTTAGTTTGTGATCTTCCTGTACGAGTCGCAATAAATACGTTTTCTTTCTTTCTTCCTTTCTTTCAAAATAGTCATAAATGTCAAATCGGTTTTCCATTACAGTTAAGCAACTCTCGTAGTTTGCGGTACATAAGGTGTATCTATCTACGTATACGGTCTATTTGTGTATTATTCAGGATTTCAAAAATGCTTGCTCGCTAAAGTAAATACGTTATGAAAGTCGACCATTTGCCCGTTCAATCTCAGTAATAACTTCTGTACCGTAAATGTTTGCAAGCACAAAAATACCTTCCACATGATACTTATTAAAAGCACAGTCCCACGCAAAGTTATTCGGAAACGAAAAAAAAAGCAATCAGACTCCTACAGAAATTAACAAATATTTTTCATATCACAGTAGCGTGTCGTGCTCTGAATAATTTACATAAAAATCCGTGTGTTTATTGTGCAGGGCGTATTCGTGGTACCAGCACATTCGGTCGCACGGCGATGCGGTTGCGAACAACTATACGTTTCACACAGTCATCGCGGCGAATGATTCCGCACCGAAACCCCTCAGGGATTTGAGGTAAGCATTTTTACTATTTAAAAAAATATTTTTTTACTGTATAGTGGGTTGGTGTCTTGGTGGAAATTTGAATTTTGCTGGTATGCATGTGTCGTAACTCGGTTGTGGAGGTCAGATAGGCAGTCGCTCCATGTAAAATACTGGTATTCAGCTGCATCCGGTTAGACTGGAAGCCGACCCTAACATAGTTGGGAAAAGGCTAGGCAGATAATGATGATGCATGTGTCTTACTCGTATCTGGGCGCTATACAACGACACTTTACAAGTCTACAAAATCGTTAAATTGTAGAAAAAATAGCGTTATACAGAAATTACAAATATATGATATATGAGTTACAATATTTTAGAGTTGTTACTACAATTTACATGTTTGTAAGGGTTTGCCACACAGTTGTAAGATTTACGAATTTGTAATGTGATTGTAAAGTTGTGGTACAGGGCCCTGGTTTACTAGTTTTCGAAAATTATTTTAGAAGTAATTTCGTAAGTAAACTTTCCAGAGATAATACTAATTGCTGAAAATATTTTACCGTTTCCTTAATATTTTCCTTATTTTCCTTTTTTCCTATTTAGGAATATTTTACTGGAATACGTGATCTTTAAGAAAATTTTGTAAATAAAAAGTATTATAGTTTAAGTGTTTTCCTCCTTCAGCAAAGTAACGTTCTATTACAACTTCAATTTACTGTGGAGCTAAGTGTCCAAAACGAACATAAAATACATGTTCTTTGTTTCACACAGTAATAAAATATCTCGTAGGCATTGGAAGCAACAACGGTTTCTTAATATAGTCTTTTTTTTTCGATCTCAGGCAAAGGCGTATATTTTACGTCGGCCTGCGACCCTCTCATATTGGATCACAATTTTTCCGCGCGAACCCCGGCTCTTGTACATTAATAACAAATGTAATGCCTTCACTGTACTATTATTTCATCCCCCTACTCGTTTATACCGTTTGGTTCCTTAACATCACGCTATTACGGTACGGATGAAGTGGGGGACTTATTGACTTACGTAATCCCGTTTGGGGGGGCAATAGGCATGAAAACGATTTAGTTTCAATTAACAGCGGAGCTTTGGGCATAGTGAAATATGTTGTGCTTAATCGTGTTAGGTGCAATACCTACTTCCGGATTATAATTTCTACAAGGTCTAACAGAATAAACGCAAGTTCTGAAAGTTTGTTCATAATTGATCACTGTATCTTTAATATATATATAGGTATTTTTTTCAACAATTATGTATTTTGCCATACTGACCGCTGATTTAGCCAAAGAAAATTTAATCTTATTTCAAGGAAATAAGGCTCAATTTTATATGTTATGCTAGGTCAACACGTGTTTTTTAAACTAAAATAGCTTTAAAAAAATGTTTTGGTCATTGTATTGCGCTTTTATCTAAATAATCTAATTGGAGTGTATGAGGTCTTGCGTTTATTAAGTTACATATTGTATAGTAAACTTAAAAAAATACGGTAATCATTTCCTAGAGTAAGAATTTGTTCAGATAAATAACAAGACACTTGAGTTCGGAGATTGAAGTACAGATTGCGATCTGTGGACCGGGAAGAGCAACGTCGTTATTTCATCTTTAGATCTATTGAAAATGTTTGCCTTTGACTTTTATTGTTAGCTTGTTTTTCTCATTGAATTGATCAAGATACTAAATACTTACTACTACTTTTTGTTGTAAAGCTTCCTCTCCTATAGTTACCGGCACGTAAGTTGGCAAAAGACTTTGTAGTGGGGGAAGTTCGCGCACGCACAATTTCATACATTTTTACATGCGCAAATTTCCTCCACTACAAAATCTTTTGCCGCCGGTAACTATACTATTTTGCAGGGCCCGACAGCGTCCGTAATGATGTGACAAAATTTTAGGTTACCACCTAAATGGTGGAACCATCTGAAGAATTGAAGCATCTTGTTATGTATCTGAACAAATTCTTAACTTGGGAAATTATAATCCGAATGTATTGTACACTCAGTGGAATACCATAAATGATTGAGATATTGAGTACTTGTATTTTTATTTGTAATGCGCGATTTGTTGTGTAGAATAAACAATATTTCTTTCTTTCTTTTCCTTCGAACTTACTCTTCAAAATATTTTAGCTTTATCAATATTCATAACTCCAAGTACCGCCTTACCGTGAAACAACTCCTTATATTATAGCGTTTGTAATCCAGCTGAACTCCCCAAGACTACGTGACAGTACATCCCCGAAATCCATTTAACATTAAAATAAGCCAGTTATATTTGTGAGCGTGCGCCTCAAAGATTATTGTGTACTTGACAGCGGCATGAATTTATTATAAGGCATCACGCGCATTTCCTCCGCAAGCTAATGTGCTGTGAATGGATTATTTAAATTGATATTGTTTACGTTTTCTACCCTAAATATTGTGAAACTCCTTTAACGGAGAATTGACACTTTCTGAATGGTTATTTTTTTTTTGCTTTTTTTTTTACTTTCGCTTCTTTCTATAGCATACCTATCGGGTACTATACGTATTTGCATGTTAAATTTCAGGCAATATGATACTCACTAACTTGCCTTATTATTCGTTGCCATGTACAATACGGCATAGCATCTGCCTTTAAACTCTACACAACACCAACTTTTTTTTTAATAGTCCTCACATATGTAATGCGAGTAGTGGTGGCCCAGTGGTAACGGCCGCGACTTATGAGTTGTAACTCATAGGTTCGAACTCAGACAGGCGCTTTACTTTTTGTAAATTATTTCATCACCACTCAAAACGGTGAAGGAAAACATCGTGAGGAAACCGGCATGTCCTAGAACCAAAAATTCGAAGACATGTGACATCTAGCTACCCGCACTGGGCCCGCGTGGTAGATTACAATTACAGCCCACTCCATCACACCGAGAGGAGGCCTGTTTCCCAGCAGTGGGAACATTATAAGCGGATTATGTATGATGCTAACTTTCAAGCAATATAATACTCACTCACTTACCTTATTTTCGTTGTTATGTAGAATACAATATAGTATCTGCCTTTAAACTCTACGCAACAAAACGTTATCTGCACAACGTGTAACCGCCACTTTAGCCCAAAATCTCCCAATTATTCCAAAGAATATTTTATTTATTTCCTCATACCAAATCTTCTTGTGGACAGGAAGTGCCTTAATCTAATAATACACAATGTGAGAGACTGCGTGGTGTCAGACAAAGGCATAAAATACCTGTGTTACGGGAATATACTGAACATACTGATGAATGGAAGACGATAAGTAATGTTAGAACGTTTGTGGTTCTGTGAGAAGACTGTGAGAAAGGATTAGCTTGATTTAGTATTAGTGGCTAATGGCTGTACTAAATCCATAATTAATTATATTTTTTTTTGTTTGAACGTTAGTGCGTTCTCTGGAACTAAGTCTGATTTGGAAAAATCTTTTTGCATTTGGTAGCCCAATTCATGAGGAAGGTTATAGGCTATTTAACATTACGCTACCACCCTTAGGAGCTGAGCAAAATGAAAAAAGTCAGTAAGAACGCTAGGATATATATTGTGTTAAAACATGAAATTTTACGTGGTCGTAGTCGCGGGCAGAAACTAGTATATAATAAATAAATACTCGTATTTCCGTAGAAATCGTTGCCTGAACCCTGGCAAGTACAGCCACTACCTGGAGCGCTGGCTGGCGGAGTACAGCAGTCATCAGCTCCATATCATCGACGGCTCACAGCTGCGCTCGGAGCCAGCCGTCGTCATGAACACGCTGCAGAAGTTCCTCAAGATATCGCCGCATATCGACTACAATAAGTTGCTCAAGTAAGTGCTTTTGAAACTAGCATATGTTCTGTTGATTTGTCTTTGAACATCATTAGGTGATGATGCGGAAGGCGCCCGGCCACCCACCCCCCTGCCGGACTCAGCCTACTGAGGCTGAGTTAGTTGATTGAGGTGAGGATCTACGGGATTTGGTTTAATTGAAATGTCACAGGTACTAATTTTGCCGCCTACTCACAGATATGCCAAGGGCGTTGCGTGGGACTTCCTAGTCACCTTATATTTGATAATTTTGCTAAAATTAAAATTACTTTGTAATTTGATAATCCGTCTTGTCACTGTCAAATAATAATACACAAAAATAATGACGCCACGGAACTAATGCAAAAAAATATTGCTGCTTAAGAAAATAAAGTCACGCCGCGTTTTCGCCCCGACATTGTATTGTGCTGAGACAACAATCTCGAGAAGATACGAAGACATAAAACTGGTCCACACCTTGTAAAGTGATATTGTACGGTCGCCGGCGAGACCAGCAACCTCTGCAATTGGCGATAACTTAGCTACAATGGCCCCTTAAACTCTAGGCGCACAACTTCGTAGAAGCAACTCGCTGGGACTAATATCACTGCATAATACCCTATCTACATAAAGCAGCTTGTTGCAATTCTAAGCCTTCCTTAGGAAAATAGCCTTTCGTTCCCCCCCGTCGGACTCGCCTCCAATGAGAATTCTGTATCGCATTCGTACTCTCAAATGTATACTTGTTAAATTTAATACTGAAATAGAACAGTTTCGATTTAAACCACATCAAATAGGTCTTTGCCCGCGTCGCATCGATATAATAGGTACTGAATAATATATATATTATGCTATAGGGACCTAAATAGTACGTAGGTTTGCAATAACGGGAAAGCACGCTCCGTTTGTTCGAACGCTTCAAGCAAATGGATGATGAAATTATTGAAAGATTCACAGAATAATCTAATACGAGAAATGTAGGTAAATAATGTAGAAGTTGGATCTTTTGCGTACTGTCTTGTAAATAATAGTCCTATTTACACTTAACGTCAATTGGATAAGGGTCGTGACGTATGATTTTTGTTTCAGGTACGATCCGAAAAAAGGATTTTTCTGCCAAGCAGTAGGCAACGACAGGACGAAATGTCTCGGTAAATCCAAAGGACGCATATATCCGCCGATGGAGGAAAAGTCTGCCAAGTTCCTGAAGCGTTACTATACGTCGCACAACACAGCGCTGTCCAAACTCCTCGTTAGGATAGGCAGGACTGTTCCACAGTGGCTCAAAGATGAACTGTCGTCCAACGGATAGCATATCTTTCAACCTATAAGGTTGAGACGAAACAAGAAAGTGTTACACGGCTTGATCAAAGTCTGTGTCATCAGTATGCCTTGATGAGGCCAGGGGTCGGTGACGAGACGACAGTCCTCAAGTTACAAACTGTGGGCGTCGCCGCGAGTCGCGCGCTACACAATGTTGTTCTTTCAAAGTGTTTCAATGTGAACAAATATCTTTGTCTATCGATTCTTGTAATATAATGTTTTAAAGAGTGATATTAAACGACTTAAAGTTCTTGATCTGTTTGAACGAGATGGAGAATGATATTATTGTTTTAGTTTAATTTTGACTCTACGTAGGGTGTAGTGAATGACTGTGTGTTCCCAGTGAATCGATTCGACTTTGCTTGCCTGACCATGTTGTTTCTTAGCCATATTTATATGGACAGCGTCCGGCACTCGAGCGCCGGTCTAGGTGCTATTTGTTAGTAGTTTCATTCAACTTGTACATGTTCGGTTATTACGAATTCGTCTTGTTTGTATTAGACGCCATTATGTGTTATCATGATTTTATGTTTATGCTAAATTGATAACGCTTCGTAATTAGGTATAATTATTAATATTTTATGTTATACATACGAAATGGTTTCATAATAATCTTTCATTCCACGCTCTAACCGACCGTCGCTACACGCTTATTTTAATATTTTTGTTTAATTACAATGTACGTACCTGATGCAATTTGTAAATTTGTAGTTAATTTTGTACGTTTCATATTAGTGTAGGTCTAACGTTATTTTAACCATCTCCTTGTCTTTCTGTGCCATAATTATAAAGTGACGCAACTGGCACTGAAATATTATATTTTATTTTAATTATTATTTTAATGTCTACAGATATTTTACAATGGAATAAAACACTAGTCTTTTATGTAATGCGGCAGAATCACTTTCGTTGAACAGAAGCACAAGTGGATAGTTCGTGTCTCATGGACATGAACATGGACATGAACATAGACATGAGCATGGACATGAACATGAACATGAACACTACTATGAATTACACACGACACATCACGTTTTATGTTCAGTTACCGAATTAGCCGTAAGAATTTTTAATATACATATTGAAGATGTCGCGTTATATTTTAATGAAATGATATCAATGAATGAAACATAAATGTATTTGGTATATATTTTGATATGCATAAATTTATTGGCGAGATAACTCGGCAAGGAAGATGAAAGTTTTTGTAAAACTGATTCATTTATAGAACGTTTCTTTCTTGTTGTAATAGATGTCGGTACTTAAAACTTATAAAATTCTTTTCTCGTGAGAAATACATAGAAGAGTACAGAAAAAATAAATATTACGAAATGGATATTTGAATATAGCGTTAAATATTAATATTTTTATGGTACATACGTTTATTATCTTTTTTGTTTGATGTTTGTCGAGAGGCTTCATATTAAATTTATATAACAATTCTGATGTTCTTGATATATTGTGAAGATGTGTGTTACGTAGAAAACGGCCTTACAGTGTTTAGAAGCGAGCTATGCAACTTGTTACGGTGTGCAATTTGTGAACATGTTTCGACATGGACCGTTTACACTAGTTCTCCTAACTATTTTATGATCTACTCGAAAAAAAAGGCTCCCGCAGATAGGCGCGACACGTCTCTAGTAGAACAATGACTATGAAAACTGAATGAAAAATTTTCTACCAGAAT
The DNA here is from genome assembly GCA_911387795.2 of Apamea monoglypha. Lineage (NCBI taxonomy): Eukaryota > Metazoa > Arthropoda > Insecta > Lepidoptera > Noctuidae > Apamea > Apamea monoglypha. Next base: position 14,206,061 of record OU426918.1, read on the forward strand.
CGCGTCGCACCCGTCTGCGGGGAGCCTTAACTATCAAGTTTGTATCAGTGTGAAATTAATTAGAAAACACCCATTTTCATTTCTCATAAATAGATCTTTTTTTTATTTAGAAAATCGTTTATAACGATACCTACAGCCAATGACTGCTCTTAAAATGTGTTCTTTATAAGAAATTAATACATCACTTATTTTATTAAATGATTTAAACCTCTAAACTTTGTTTGTGTTCAACCCTCTAACAAATTCCTGTGTTCTCTAAAGCTTCGTCCCCACTTGTAATTGTAACATGTTTGCCAACAAAACTCCAACATGTGGAATACGAGTAGCAAAATATGTCGTCACACAGCTATCCTTCCAAAACCACAACAACGCAGGAAAACCAGTTAAATTAAAGTTAAATCTGCGAAATAATTCCTCTAAATCACCCGTCAGATAATGATAATAGGCCCACCTTTATCATTATCTGACGGACGTCATAGTAACGGGTAAGTATCTAGTGGTAGGTAAGAGCCGATTGTTTCAAACGGTTTGTTAATGTAACATACGTACGTCAAATAATAACGATCACGTAACCTTTAATATTTGACGTAAGTCAAGGCCATAATTTTGTAGTTGTATTTGAAACAACGCTTTTTTTGGTTTGACGATAGTTAGCGCCATTTTTGACATATACGCGTGCGTCAAGTGGACGTGAAACAACCCGCTCTTAGCGTCACGGAAGTTTAGCGCTCGAAACCTTACTTCCATACGATGCACTAGCTTTACTAGGCAGCACACGATTAAAATAATAAGCCTGTGTTAACGCTGCCTACAACATGACGACTCGGCTAAAAGTACAATAATACAAAAATTGCGCGTTTGGCACCGTTCAAGTGATAAAAATGAAACTTCTTAAAAAATAAAGAATAAGAGAGAGATTAAGTGTGACAGAGAGAGAGAGTTTCTTTTCTCTCATGTAACGAAATGTGCCATAAATATGACGCGTCCTTGAAATACCACTTTCAATTACCGAATCGCCGCAAGAAGTTTCCCTACAAAAAGTATGATCCCGTCGTCGCTTGGTTTGGACATCACTGAATGAAACGCTAAAATTCCCGTTCACATTATGCGTAACATGTTGGTGACTTTATTGGATGGAGAGTTGTTGGCATGGTGGAGACTAACTCGAATTAATTCAAATTATTAGCAGTGTAATGGTCTCTACAAACGTTAAGATAACGACTGGGATCTGCGCAGCTAGACCGTTTAACTGTGCCATGTAGATATATTGGATCTCTTAAATATCCTTTGGTATATTTGCAGTAATACGTAACACTGCCAGTCGAGTGCAATTCTAAAGAGATACAACCTAACCGCCCCCGGGTGGCTTGAAAAATGTATTATCCACTGCTAGCATTGTTCGATAGTCGATACAGAACGCGCTGGAAATATGCTCAGCCATAAGTTGCGGTATCGATATGTGCATACTTAACAAAAGAAACGCATTAGCTGCACTCCTTTGTTCCGTTTTCTTTTACAGTGAAAAATGAAAAGGAGTGTCTGTGAAATACAATAGAACAAAAGTTAATAAGAGACTTGGGATTGGTAACAAGATTGGTTTGTCTTACGTGAGTCGCAAAGGTTGAAGAATATTAGTCCAACACGAATGGCGTGACAAAGGACACTGGCCTAAAGCGGTCTTTGGACCGCTAAATAGCGTTACGGTTTTGATATTTGTACTATACTTAGATGATGTAATTATCATAAGCAAAACTTTTGAGGAACACGTAGAACTACTTCAGAAAGTTTTCCAAAAACTACAATCGGCTAATCTCACTGTCAATCTAGACAAGTGTCACTTTTTCCGAAGTCAGCTACGGTATCTTGGCTACATAGTGGATGCTCATGGCTTAAGGACTGACCCAGATAAGGTCAAAGCCATATTAGACTTTCCCATTCCTGTCAATAGAAAGGAGGTTAAGCGTTTTTTGGGTACGGCGTCGTGGTATAGGCGTTTTATCCCACAATTCAGTACCGTAGCAGGTCCTTTAAATAAGCTAACTTCTAATAAAAAGAACGCCCCTGCGTTTCAGTGGACACCTGAGGCTGACAAAGCTTTCCTAGAATTAAAGGCTAAACTAGTTCAAGCACCTGTCCTTGCTTGCCCTGACTTTAACCTTCCTTTTGAAGTGCACACTGATGCTAGTAATTTCGGTATCGGTGCGATGTTGGCTCAAACAATTGATGGTGTGGAACATCCAATTGCGTACATGAGCCGTTCTTTAAGTAAACCAGAGAGAAACTACAGCACAACGGAACGGGAGGCACTTGCAGTTCTTACTGCTCTGGAATACTGGCGCTGTTACCTTGAGACAGACAAAACCTTTTTAGTCTATACTGACCATTCTTCTCTTAAGTGGTTTATGTCTCTCACTAATCCAACCGGTCGGCTCGCAAGGTGGGGAGTTCGCCTTACGACACGGACTTCGAATTACGACACGGTTTTACTGACCGAAACCGTATACTGGATCTGTCGCTTACATCACCTGAGTGGAGTGGCCGAGCTGACGGGGACTACGCCTGAAGGACGGAAGCTCGCCAGGGAAGTGTGGTAGGCTAGACAAGTGCGCAAGACCTAGGCAGAACCTTATTTTTTTTCCTTAATATACCTACATATTTGTTAAATCTAAACCTAGTTTTATTTCTCTCTTGTACACGTCCTATATACGTGACAGTGTACCTACCTCATTTTTAGGGTCTAATTGAATTAGCTAGCCACAGACGTGATGGACATCGATATCTAAACAGGGTAAAAAAATAATTCGATTATATTTTTTGTGGTCAACGACCGCAGGTAGCTTATTTACTAGAAATAGGTCCTACCTATCAGTTGTATTTGTTTATCATGCTTCGATATTGATGTAAAAAAAAGAATTGTTTTTTTTTAAACTGACATTTAATTAACCTAACTACAGTAAAAGTAACTTTTAAAACTTGTAAGTCCCATGTAATAGGAAAGCGAGTTTTAGGTAATTGACAGTAACGAAGCAGAAATTCAGAATCAGAAATCCACAAACACCACTCAACATGATCGCGAACGAAGTAATCAATACAAAAATACTAATAGGTAGGTACCTCTTATTACTTGTAGTGTGTGGCATACACATCCTGCATAAACTGTGCATAACAGTAACTCATTTTTTCAGTACCTAAGTACCTAGTTACCCAACTATTTTCACCCGATATGTGTGTACAGGCAGAGAAAGTTCGGGAAACGGTTATTACGCCTATAAATGAACCTACCTACATTAGTAAGAAAGCACGTATTACACCCTAGTTCGCAACTAGCATTGGAGTTTCGATTGGATACACTAGGTACATGTATACGTTTAGGTATCCACGTTGGACGCAAGTTACCCGACTTCCCCGTTACATACGCTTAAACCTCGTAAAAGCAAATGGCATGCAGCTTACGAACTGCAAAATATGATTTTTTTACTTTTAAGAGTTAAAAGAACTTTGGGAGCAGCTTTCAAAGTAGCTACAAAGGCTACTTTGGCAACTATGCTTACTATGCAAATAGCTTGAAAAATACGTACCATGTCCCATTATAAATGCAGCGTGTGTATGTACCTACTAGATGCTCTCTAAAATATTGCTGAAGGGTGAAATTTTTTCACCAGTTAAACTGAAAACAAAATATGCGTCACTAGAAGATGAACATGAACTACTATGGTAAGGAAAAGTCAGGTTCATATACCTGATATGGGAGATATTAACCTAAACTTACCATTGGACGTCTCGTCGATTAAAACATACCTATTTAATTATCTACTCTAATTATTTCATTGAAAATCCTAAACAACAATGCTGATTGCTTTCATATGATTTTACTTACATACGAACGAACGTATTTACGTATGAACTATCAACACAACAATTGTTCATTCGGGGCTGATGTTTCCGCCACCAGATAATTTTCTCGGAGGAGTAATTTTGAATTTTTTGACAGTTATTCCGTATTAAAACTGTCAGACATCAATTTTATTCCACGAATAAAAATTATTTGTCGATTGAAAAATCAGTCCTAAGAATACAAACAAAATAATACAAACAAAGAATAACTGGCAGGTGGAGAGTCACAGGTAGGTAACCAAAAACCAAGTATTATACGGTGTTTTCCGAAGGCCAATTCTCTTAATTTAAAACGTTTAAAACCTAGTCGCAGTCTCATCTCGGCGACAAACAAATGTCAAAAACTGGTCAACATATGGAAGATGGAGGGAAATTAGAGGTATTCTTGACAGATTGAGACTGAGATCAGAAGGCCAATTCTCATAATTATAAACGTTCGAAATCTAGTGGCAATCTCATCTCAGCGAAAATCTATGTCAAAAACTTGAGAAAAATGTAGGGAAATTAAAGGTACTATTGACAGATTGAGACTGAGATTAGAATGCGAACTGTTAGGCCGTGCCTTTACGAAGGGTTTTTAAAAAAGGCAAACTGTCTTACTCAAATAATATGTCTTGTATATTAAAAAAGGAAATGGGAATGGAAATTACAAGAATTAGAAACTAAATAGAATGCTCTTTAGAATGACAGAGAGAGACTGGTCTAAGTGTCCTCAGAATTGGGCGATGGCGGTAGGCCCTTATCAGTGATACTTGAGATTGGTATTCTGAGAAGTGCAGGATGTACTTCTCTTAATTATTTTTTTTTTATTTGCTAGCAAGTCAGGGTTATGACAACCCCCTGCTTAGGTGGAAACTTACGCCTGCGCCTCTTAAAGGCGAAATTTACAAAAAAATGGTTTCTAATTTGTTCTCAGACGCGGTGTATGTGTTAATTGAATTATGTTTTCGCCGGTCGCGGGTCGGGTTATCGGTGTTTAAATTGTTAATTTCAGATACATCTATTATTTGATTGTTTTTAAACTTATTGTAAAGAGCCATTTTAGCAGTTTCAGCCATTTTTTTCCTATCACAATAATAGTACAATACAAATATGACAAAAACACTTGTAAACATATATAAAACAATAGAGTGATGGAAGTACGGTCAGCAGCAAAAGTCGGTTAACACTTCAGTTGTTTAAATCTTAATTATTGAGCAAAATATTCTTAAAAAACATGTAGTAATAGAATATTTCAGAATAATTAACTCTTTGCTATTACATGAAATAGTGAAAACCAACGTATCGCATCATTTTGTATTAATTTACATGATTTGTAAAAGTAACAGAGTTAATTGACTTTTGATGCTGACTGTACATTAGGTGTTTTATTAATGTTAAAGTTCTTAGCTATTTCTAGGATGTTATCGATCCTATCATAAATTATATCTAGGTTATCGGTGCTCAGATCAGAAATCTTTAAGTTTATTAAAATTAGACATTATTAACATTAGACGAAGGCCTTTGACAGGGTATGGCACGCTAGCCTTTTGAGTAAGCTTCCAGTGTACGGCATTTCCCCCGGGTCTGACTGGCTGGGTAAAAGACTTCCTGAGTGAACGGTCTCTCCAAATTATTGTCGACGGATGCTCATCGGAGCCCATGACGACTAATGCCGGTGTTCCTCAGGGGTCTGTTCTCTCTGCAACTTTCTTCCTGCTGCATATCAACAATCTGCTGATGCCCGGAATCTATGGGTATGCAGATGACACCACAGTTGTAGAGAGATACCTGCCGAGTGCTTGGGCTTGTAAGGAAGTAATCCGGTCCGAAAGAGAGGCTATGGTAGAGCGTACGAATGTCGCACTTCAGGTAGTCTCCAAGTGGGGCGAAGCCAACCTTGTGGGATTCAACGCCGCCAAAACACAAGCGTGTCTGTTCACCGCCAAAAGAACATAAATCGTGGATTAGGTTGAAGTCGGAGTGAATATAATTAAGAATTGAACTAGGATATTTCTTACTTATTAGTTTTATATTTTTACAATATCCATTACAGCATAACATGAGTACAAGTTTACATTAACTGAAAAAGGAAAATTGATGAAATATCGTATACCGCGGAAACAAAGTTAGGGTTTGTTTATGTCTTAGTGTCAGTATACCTGTGCCTAGGATAGTATATTCGGATATTTTGCTTTCACATTCAACGCTTAGTTTCGTTGGTTCCGAATGGGTGAACAACCATCTATTATTTTCTAATGACTGCCAGATATCGATTCGACCATTTAGAAATTTTGTCGTACATTGTTTCGGAAGGGAACTAAGGATTTTAGTAATTATTTCTGTTTCACAAATAGGGTTATCTTGAGTACTAAGTTCGTTAATCTGTTCACAAATGTATGCATAGTAGCAATCTTACAGTCAGTTAATTTATCTAGCGTTATATACCGAAGTATATAACGCTAGATAAATTAACTTAAGCTTTAAGTGAAGATGGATCTAAATATATCTTCACTTAAAGCTATGTATGTGGCCGTTGGTAATATTAGTGCATAGGATTTAGATACATTAACGTTATGAGGTACAGGCACAGGAACATTCTTATACAAACTATATTTGCTTATCAAAACTAAGGGGATTTTTAGAGTAAATAGAAGCTTATAATCTAAAATATAACTTACAACTTCTGACAGATTTATTAAAGTGTGTATGCCACTTAGCTCCAAATTTATTGGAAATTCTGTGTATTTAGGCAAGTTCTTAATATTTTCGACCAGGTCGTAATACAGATCTTTTGGTGATAAAACTGAAGGGTGTAGTGTTTGAGTTTGCGAACAGGATGGAGTTAACAATATCTTCTAATTTATAGGAGAGGCTTAAAATGCTTGACTGGAGCACAATTAACGTGTTTTGTGCTTTAAGTGCTAAAACATTTGTAACGGCTGTGAAGAGAAGTTTTCTATTGCTGTTTTGAGGGCTTTCTCGTTTTTGTTAATTTCTATGAATGACTTATTAAAGCTGTAGATCGCGGATTTGGAGATTATAGTGTTTTCTCTGACTATTCCTAAAAGTTTTTTGTCATGTTCTCTCAGGAACTGGATGGCTTTATTGTAATTAATCGCGTCATCTTCGTTCATTGTCTCGATTATATGCTTGAGAATAGTACCGATGCCTGGTATCCAGGCATATCGTTTGTTTTTGGTGGGTATTAGATCTGAAATTGAATAGTAGTCTCTAGTTATGTCGTCATTCATAGATATTAGTGGTTGAAATATGTTCTGGCAATTTATGCTATTGATTGTATTGATTTTGGTGCATTGATGTAAGGACGAGAACTATTCTATTTCTATAGGCACTAAGACGCGTAGGTAGTCGTTTATTATTTTAATAGATCCTGAAGGGTTAAAATAGACGCCAGGGCTTTTGGAAATTTGGCTCCCAGACTGGAGCGGGCCGGGGCTGCCTTGAGGCGGCTCCTGCCCACTCTAGGGGGTCCAAACGCCTCCTGCCGGAGGCTCTATGCGGGGGTCGTGCGGTCCATGGCCCTTTACGGGGCACCGGTGTGGGCGCGTTCCTTGAGGCGGCGACCAGTCCGCCGTTGGAAAGCGTCCCAAAGGGTCATGGCCGTCCGGCTGATCCAAGGATACCGCACGGTCTCCGCTGAGGCGGCGAGCTTCCTTGCCGGATTTCCGCCATGGGATCTGGAAGCTAAAGTCCTCGCCCACATATGGGAGTGGCGAGAGGAGGCAAAACGCCGGGGCGTAACTCCGCTGCCGCGAGAAAATCACGGTACAGCGGACAGAGCTCCGGCGGGATCTCATGGCGACATGGAGAGTGCGATTGTCGCAACCCAGCGCTGGGCACGCCACAATTGCGGCGATAAGTCCCCTCTTTGAGGAGTGGCTGGAGAGGCGCCACGGCGCCCTCACCTTCCGCCTGACGCAGGTTCTCACCGGACACGGTTGTTTCGGGAGGTGTCACCACTGTGTGGATCGCCCGGAGGACACGGTGGAGCATACGTTGGAGGTCTGCCCGGCTTGGGCGGAGCACCGCCGCGTCCTCGTGGCGGCGATCGGCGGCGGCGATCTCTCGCGTCCGGCCCTGGTCCAGGCCATGATACGGAGCGAGAGTGGGATGGCATGGCATGGGAAGCCGTCACCTCCTTCTGCGAAGCAGTAATGCTCGCAAAGGAGGAGGCGGAGCGCGTGAGGGAGAGGCAATCTCTGCGCCCTCACGCCCCTAGTGCCGCAGGAGACGCCCTGGACGTCGGGAGTCACCAGCCGACTTCCGGCCACCGTAGGCGCGCGCTTGCGGGCGGCGAGCAATGGGCAGCTCGACGTAAGACATGTGACCGAGGAATGATTTTATGTCTTTTGCAGATTTAGGTCTCGGAAAATTGGATACGGCTTTAATTTTTTCAGGATCGGGTTTTACACCGTCATCAGTGATTTGGTGACCGAGGTAGGAAACTTCTTTTCGAAGGAACTTATTTATTTATTTATTTATTTAATCACTTACAACTATTATTACAGGTACAACCCAATGCAATAGTGAAGCAAACCTAATACTATCAACTTACTTTCTAAAACTTATTACATATAATGTTATCCTTGTGAATTCACTCAGTGCACAGGCAAAAATGTCCATCTCCGCTGCTACAAGGTTAAGAGTGCGAAGCGCCCGCGTCAGGGGCGCCTCATTCAATAGATTAGTGCGGCCACGAGGTACAGCCAGTACTTGCATTTGTCGGGTTGCAGTTTAAGTCTCTAATACGTTGGAACACTAATTCTAGATATTTGATGTGGGAATTTAGGTCATAGGAGTAGATAACGATATCGTCGAGATAGAAAAAACCATCGGATTCCTTGTAGTCCTGATAGGACTTCATGAGCCTCTGGAATGTTGGGCATTCGTTTAAATTCGAAGTGTCCCTTTGGTACGCTGAACGCGGTTTTAGCTGCGTCTTCGGGTGACATTTTAATTTGATGAAATCCAGAAGCTAGGTCTAGAGTTGAGAAGTACTTAGATTTTCCGAGTTGATCTAGTATTTCAGTGATGTTGGGAATAGGATAAGAATCTCCGATAGTGACATCGTTTAGCTTCCTGTAGTCTATGAGTCTATTTTCGTTGTCCGGAAACATCTAATTTTTTGGGAACGACCCAAATGGGTGCGGACCATGGGGACATAGAAGATTTAATGATGCCATCGTTCAGCATTTTAGTAATTTGTTTTTGAACTTCTTGTTTATGGCATTCAGGAAATCTATATGATGGATTTAACGTGGATCGGTGCGTTACTTGTTGTTTTGATTTTATGTTATAGCGCACTCGTTGTCGTAATGGGTCACCGGATAGATGGAATATGTCTGAGTAATTAGAGCAGGTTTGATGAAGGGCGTTAATTTATTCGGAATTTAAAAGAGACGTTCTAAGTTGTTACAGCACTTCTTTATTGTGGGGATAGGTGTCATGAGGCGATATAGTATTGATAGGATGTTCGTCACATTAAACGGATTCAGAGGGCGTTTCGACTGGAATCAGTGTAAGATTCAAATTGGATTTAAATCAAAAATAAAAAAAAACAAAATCAAAAGTCCGTTATTCAAATTAGGCTCAGAATCAGCACTTTTCGAACGTCAAAAATTTAAGCGGTATAGGGGAGTCAGATGTATTAGCAACAGTTATGTTGACTCTATTATTTTTCTTTGTTCTGACTAAGCAGTTTGATATCAATATGTTTTTGTGTTGCGTTTGATCGAAGAATAACCCTTCTTTTATTTCAGGATTGGAAACGGACCATTCTATTACCATTTCAAATCTGGCTGGAATAGAATAGATAGGTTCATTGAATTGGAGAGGTATTGGTAATTTATTTAATCTGATCTCTTGGCTAACATAATCGATGTTACCTTCGAAAGCGTTTAGCAAATCGCTTCCGATGATGCCATCATGAGGGAGATGTATTTTGTCTACTACGTGGAACTTGTGGTTTACGAACTTTCGAGGTGAGTCGGATAATTTTATTTTATTTTATTTTATTTATTAAGGGATAATAAACAACTACAACATAATATATAATACATTATGATAACAAAAGCTTAAGAAGTAATGTTGCAGTCCACTGCATTATCCGCAGATAAGACATATTAAAAGATCAGTGGTTGCCACTAGACAAGCATTACCAAAATTAACAATTAATTTGAGGTTAATAAATAAGTTACTATAAGGCTAGCTATAGTTACATAACCAAATCATCAGAAACAAGTTCATTTACTTAAATTATGCCATGAATAAAGAACAATAATAAGATTACAATTAGGATAAAAATTTTATAATATTAGATTTAAATTTATTTTTTGTGCATACAAATATATCAATATCAATGAAATTTGAATTATAGGAATCCAACATTCTATGAATAGGGCAGCGTAAGCCAGAGTTCGTACGACAAGAATTTAGCGCGAACAGAGTACGTGAACGAACCTGACGCACATGAACAGTTCGGGGGACAGAATAACATATAATTGTAACTTAAGTAGGAAACCTAAGGTTGCGGTGGTTCTTTGGTCGGGCTCTATCCCTTTTAAGTTTGTAGGTTCGGCTATGAGTTTGGGGATTTTATACATACAGCTTTTCTTGATGAGGCTAATTGCAGGTCCTGAGTCTATTAAAAGGCATAGTGGTAGGTCTGCGATGGAAGTGTTGATAAGGAGATGCGGGAGTAAGGTTCTTCGTGGATCAGTGGTAATTTGGAATATTTCTGTAGGATTTGAGGATTTTTTGTGTTTATCGGATTCGGTAAAATTAGGGATTCTAATGGATATAGTAGGTTCAGTGGGTTTAGTACAAACAGTGAATTTGGTAGGGTCAGTGGATTTAGTAGATACAGTGGATTCAGTGGATTTAGTAGGTTCAGTGGATTTGGTAGGTTCAGTGGATTTAGTAGAAACAGTGGATTCAGTGGATTTAGTAGGTTCAGTGGATTTGGTAGGTGTCAAATGGATGTGGTAAGTGGTGTCTCGCACGAAACCGATACGAGCCACTTAATCGTTTTTTGGGTCATTTTCGGTTTCATCATTAAATTCACGGTTATCTTGTTCGCTTTCGTCAACGAAGTTGATTCGTTGTGGTGGTTTGTAACCGGAAGTGGAAGATTCGTTATTACGGAAACGGTTATTGTTGTATTCGCGTTTACGGCAGTTCTCGATTGAGTGCCTCGGGAATTTGCAGTATCTGCAGATATCGGATTTATTTGGTTGGCTGATATTACTAGATGGACGCTGTTGTTGGGATTTAATAATAATAATAAGTATTTATTAGCACAGTACAAGTTTGACACATATTAAATACACATAGTAGACTTGGGGACAGAGAAATAGGAGATTTAGGAGGGGCAGGTTTATTTAGTCTAGAAAACCTATTTTCCGTAGGTTGGTTTCTTTTGTACATTTATTGTTGAATGCGCTTTTCGTTGACAGCATAATTTACGGCCTCGTTTAGGGTTAGTGAAGACCTGCATATCACCATGTTAGAGATACGCGGGAATAGACCTATCGTGAAATGATGGAGAGCTAAATCTTCCATTTTTACTGTGCGACCGGGAAGTTCTTTGGCTTTAGCAGTGGATAGTGACACTTCTGTAAGCAGACGTGAGAAGCATGTCTCGGTGGCGGGACGGATGAGGGAGAGAGCCTCCCGTCCCAGCCGCCGCAGGAGACGCTCCGGGCGTCGGGAGCCGCGTGACGACTCCCGGCCACCGTGGGCGCGGGCCTGCGGGCGGAGAGCAATGGGCAGCTCACCGTCCGATCAGGACCAGGCCCGTGCCGGACGGCGCGTAAGTGTTCCACGCGCGCCTCAAAGAGTTGTCAGCATGATTTGAGGGGCCACTTTTTTTTTTTTGGTGGGAAATCATCAAATGACCCCTCCCGCTCTGGGTGGAGCGGAAGGGAGTGTCAGACTCTTACTGACTAAAACCCACCCATGTTCCTTCCTTCGCCCTTTATGTTCCGGGGTAGCGGTAACCCTTTCGGACAATCCCGCTGACCCGGCAGGCTTCGGCCCTAAGGGGCCCCTCGACGAATGACCCCTTCATTTGATGATTTCCAACCAGAAAAAAAAAAAAAAAGGTCTCGTTTTTAATGCGAATTCATTAACATTTTCTTGCGGGCTTTGTTTGCTCTCTTGGAGTTCAGTAAGGAGATGGGCATAGTGTTTCCTGTCACAAAATTGGGTTTTAAGGAATTCTTTTAGTTGTTCCCAGGTATTGAACTCTTTTATCGAGCAAATAACTTCCGCTTTCCCTTCGAGTCGGCTTAGGATATATTTGAACAAAGGCGGCGAGACGGAGACGGACCGTGGGATTAACTTATAAATCCCTTAAGCTGCCACTAATGTTAGGCCGTGCCTTTACTAAGGGTTTTTAAAAAAGGCAAACTGTCTTACTTAAATAATATGTATATTAAAAAAAGAAAATGGAAATGGAAATTACAAGAATTAGAAATTACATAGAACTTGTTTGGCTCTTTAGAATGACGGAGAGAGACTGGTCTAAGTGTCCTCAGAATTGGGCGATGGCGGTGGCAGTGATACTTGAGATTGGTATTCTGAGAAGTGCAGGATGTACTTCTCTTAATTATTTATTTTTTTAATTTGCTAGCCAGTCAGGGTTATAATAGAACGTTCCTAAAAAAATACGGGAATTGCCCCTCAGACTGTGAACGTTCTTAAAATTACGAGTATTGCCCCTCTGGTGTTTGCAAAGCATTTGATCATCTTCACGGCAGAGTACCCTACCATAAGTCAGCTGAAGAAGCAAGCTCGCATCATGGCTTTTATCTTAAAATTACGACAGTGATGGATGACTGGTGCCTACATAATTCATTTATCTGCGATGAAGGGTCCGCCTGATGCTCGGCGCGGCTGCTTCATCAAACTAACTATAAATTGACACGTTAAAATGTTGTTACGCTAACGTCTTGTAGCGGCGACGATGTGTTTCTCATGTCGGCTTGCTTTATACTTGCACATTATACGACAGCTTATAGTGCGCCTTTTATACAAGTTTATTTACGTGCTTGTTAATAAGCACTGAGTCATGTACCTAGACCGAAATTCTTCGAAAAATGTACGGTTAATCCGATGGTTATTTGTAGTTACTTACTTGTTGTAACTTTACACGTTCATTTATAATGGGGTTAGGTACAATTTGAATATCAGCGTTAAATTCTGGGTCTATTAAGATCCAGCGTTCGATTTCGAGGATGTTGATAAATTGGTCATAAACAGTCACAACCTAGTAGGTAACCTATAGTAGTGGTGATTAGGTATTTATAAAAACAGTTACAGCTGATATTGTTTGATCAATTGCATATGGCGTACCGCGCGTACCTTACGTTGCATGGAATATGAAAATATGCCAGTTATGTTAAACCATTTTCCACAACGCACCAAGTAAAGCCCTAGCATTACAGTTGTATGTGCACATTAGGTATACAATGTACAGTGTGCACCTAACAATAACGAAATTAGACGCGCAAGAAAACTTCCAGCCAGTTATTTTTATGAATAAACGGATTTAATAAAGGCGGAATAAAATGAAATTAAGCTTGCTGAAGCATTTTACATAAAGCGATATTAACTCTTTCCCGGGCGTAATAAAAATGTCTTAGAATGTGCACGGGAGCGCATTTGCATCAACCAATTATATGGGGAGCGGTATTACTCGGTATTATGTACCTAGACGTAGTTGACTACGAGACATTTTGCCGTTTTATGATGTGCCGACGCCAGCGAGCTTTATTACAAAGACCGAGATAACGTCGCTCCAAATTCTGAGATCTTTGGTCTGTGATGTGTCATGTGCCTTACGGAGTTGCAATACGGACTGCAGAATACGTCCATTCAAGAGCAGTATTTGGAAATAGGTGAGAGGCGCCGGCGCGGTCCCACTCCCGTCTGTCTAGTGTTTGTTAGCTGGCGATAACGCGAATTTGACGAGCTCCTCGACCTCTCTCGAAGTTTCTATCAATTTTTGATGTTCGTTTGATCATTACCTTCCAAAAATACGCTCAGATGGAGCAACAATTGGAAAGCAAAACGTTCTGTTAAAATACTGTTTTTCTCTAGGTACATATTTGATAACAAAACGTAAAAAAAACCTTAAAAGAGACTATTCCTTCTACACAATTTTTACCATAAATATTCCTATACGAACAAAATAAACTATCGATGAAATAACGAACTGGAAAATGTTGAGCTTAATACAATTTTACGAAAAAAAAAAATAACAAACAATAATTATAACAATGTTAATTAACACATTTCCGTAGCCTTTTTACGAAAGCCAATAACATAAATGAGGACATTTTATTCTGAATCAAGCTTTGTATTTTAAAGTAACAACTTAGTAATTAGTGCCATTGGGTCGCTATTAGGTATTACCTACCTATACAAAATTAATGAGGTACTATTAAAGCAGGGTAAACTCACCCTAAGTTTACTCTACTTTTGTAAACTAATTTAAAGGAAGGGTATGAAAAGATAAACAGTTGATTGTTGCCTACCTAATAAATACGACGGCGTGTCTTGTGGCGCAATCTACGACAGAAGGATGGCCAACAAACAATATCTAAGTTTGTGTCGCTTTGTCGTAATATTTGCCAAGACTCCGAAAGCCCCGGCAGAGTTTGAGCGACTTCTCGAGCTTATTACTATTTGTGTTGCCAAGATTCCCCTCTCCTACATTTCGTGACGAAGGTATCCACCTAGGAAGGCGTGTCGCGCACGAAATGTTCTTTTGGATGTCGAGTATTCCAATATGACTTAAAAGTTCTCGTGTGCTCTGAAAACAATACATGAAAGGTAGACTATGTAGAAGTGTCCTCGTTCAAAAAATGGAATTTAAATAAAAGTTGGCCGCCATCGCGTATTATGACGCTAAGTAATGGCCATAATCTTCCCGCTACATAAAAAAGCCTCAACGAAAGCTCCCATTAAACATTTCCCGAATATAAAAAATACGAAACGCACATAGTACTTACTAAGTCTCGTTCTCTTTATTCCGCTACGTATCGGGCGTTGGAATGAACGGCATGTGTTTACGTCACACTAAGTAAGAATAATGGGCGCTCATAAATCAGTGGCATCTTCACGTCGTTTTGAATACTCACAAAAGATGTCAACTCGTAGCTAAGTGTGACTCCATTCGAGACAAACGGCACGAGCAACCCCAATTGTACTGTGTCGTGTTATTTCAATGTATACAACAAAGGTTAAACGCTGCAGTCTTTTGGTGAAATTAAAGATTCGTAGCACAATGCTACGTTATTGCATTGTCGTAGTGTTGTGGCTACAGGTCGCCGTAGCGGCGTAGCAGCGTAGACATTGCTACGACGCGGTGGCGGCTGGAAATAGAATGCCGAATACGTTTTTTGGTCAAACGTAAAGATTTTTCTTGTGATTATTTATTTTGTATATTTGTTTCTAATAAAAATAAAAATTAACAAAATGTAGAATCAGTTTTCAATAATGTAACTTTTACCAGCTAAAAGGAACAACAGCCCATTTACCAACATTTTAAGCTACGTAACACTCCTACCGTATACACTCACTACAACCTAGATACTACAGGCACAGTATAACCGCGTTTACTGTGATTACAACATCAACTTTCGAAGCGTCGATCCGGCTAACCGTCGGTGACACCTATCAAATCAATGCGAGCGTAGTTCGCTAAACGCGAACCGACAATAATCGAGAGAGATTCAATTTTCCGAACACACGTTAGGAGCATAACAGTCTCTCCATACTTATAACATATGGAGGTTTGTTAATAATTCACATATTATTAGAATGATTGAACATGGAAGTTTAGAAATAATCTCGTTAAAATGAATTCAGTTGCCTGCGTATATTATAAAGTTGATTGGGAGATTTGTAACGGAATTGTGAAAGTTCAATTCGTTTTCTTCCATTAATAATAATTTATAAGATGGCTTCCTATGTCGCATATGATTTAATATTCAATGAAGAAATTTATTATTTTACCTCTGATTAAAAACTTTACTTACCATTGATTCGCAAATATAAATGTCTATGGAACAATACCTACAATTTTACTTTTAAAATATTATACTGTCTCTTACGTAACAAGTAACGAATCAATTAGAAGCGATATTGGACGTCTTTCTGCTAGACTCGACATCATTAACATAACAAAGCAGGATTTCTTGAAAATGATACTAAAACGACTTATCGTATTTATTTATTTGCACGAATATTTATGTTGATTCAATTGATCCTAGAAATATCGAATTTATATTTTCTGATACAAAAATGGAATAGCGATCTGCCAAATACAATTTTATTTGAGCTCACTTTTTCGCTAACTTAAATCACTAAGAGGATGAGTCACGTAGAAATTCTTGCCAGATTTTCCATTTGTTCCAAATCAATCATGTTTAAAACATCGTTCAAAGTTTGTTATACGAATTTGTCTGCACGCCAATTAATTTGAAACACAAACGGAACACAAATCCTGGCGCGAGGTGACGTAAAGTCGAATGAAGCTTTCTGCCAAAAAGTTGTCACAAAAGTTGTTATTGTAGGTACCTACGTCGGAGCGGCGCGGCGTGCGGCCGGCCGAGGGCGAAACTTGCGCGGCCTGCAAGCGTTTATTGAGCGGAAAGCGCGCGACGCGGGCAGGCGCTGACGCAGCCCGACACCACCTCGCTGTCCAACTTTATTTTGTTACGAAGTTCCGCCTTCACTTTTTGTAATAGCAGGTAAATCCGTAACTGTTATCTCGCGTCCCTACATCAAAACAGAAATCGTGTTTCCGATCCAAAACGCACAGGTTGTAAAAATTGATTTTAGCAGAACATTGAAACACAAATATTGTTTGGAAAAGAAGCAATTTCGCGCGTCCCTTCTGAAGGCGACGACTCTTATAAACATCGGGGCACCGGCAAACTGCTGGTGTCGTAATCTCCCGAAAACATAAAAGCGTATGAAAACTTTAGTGTCCAATAAATTTTGTCAATACAGGCGAGACTAGGGCGTAATATTTCAACGAAACAACGTTTTAGCCACAACAGTAAGACGTGAATGCATGGCTACGCTTTACCGTGGAAATTCTAGCAATAAAGAACTACAATAATTTGAGATACAAAATTGCGTTCATAGAAATAAATAGTTAAATTGTTTGTATTTTGGTGGTTTGTTGCTTATCGCCCTAAAATAAATCTGCCACCTTTACATTACTCAGCCCAAGCCTGCATAAATTAAAGCCGCTGTAATCGCAGCGAAAATATTATTTACCTGCCTACGTATGTTACATGAAAATTTAGTCGTAATAAAATAGTACATAAACACTAGAAAATACATTGGCGTCTAGTTTTGGCCCAATTGACCGATGATTTCGTTTGGAGTGTATTTGAACGAGCTGGCGCTGGCGGAGGGCTCGTCAAAGCCATCATTAAGCAAATATTTCCTGACAGTCGGTGGGAGCGCGCGGCCAGTGATGTCAACTTAGGCTTCGGAGCTATATTTAGCCCTTTTTGGTTTCGTTCAGCCCCGTACTTTTTCCGTATTTAGCACCTAACCGGAAATGTAGCCCCAATATTTAATTGATTATGCATGTTAGTGCTACAAATAGGACAATCCGAAGAAACTGTGAAACAAAACCGAACCGTCGCGGCTCGCCTAGCAGATGTGAAGCATCGAAACGACGAGACAGAATTTTCAAATAGAAGTGACGCGCTGCATTAGATGATTCACATCAAAAAGGGTCCAAAGATTTTTAAACAAGGAATACATTGCAGCCGTACCGTCAACGCGGCGCAGTCGATTATTAAATGCACCTTTTTATATTTTAGCAGTTTAGTTCAATATTATTGTTAAATCTAGCCCTTTTTAGATACTGTGAAGCCCGAAATCCCGATACCCAGTTGGCAACACACCGCGCGCTCACCACCGGTCCCAACGACTCGATTAATTATACTCCTGATCTAATTAGCTGACCGTGCGATCAATCGGCGCACGCGATGCTGGACAATTTGCATTTTGTTTGATCCTGTTTTTTAGGAAGTTTAGTAGTAATTAATCACAGTAAGCTCCCTGGAATCATGCCCGTAATTACAGTCGTTCAGAGAACTTCAACCTACAATATTAATGGAAAAGTAGGTAAACAAAATTAGACTGTTGAATTTTGGTAATTGCATTAGCTATGTGAGTTACGAATAATTGAAGCGGCACAATCTACATACGAGAAGGTATCCTACATAAGCATATAAATATATTTCTGATTGTTATTCTGGGAACACACTTGTGTGGTCCGTGTATCACTTTTAGGATTTTTCCGCCTGAATTTCGTAGGTATATTAGCCGACGGACGGGCACGTTCACAATTTGCGGCTGCGGATTGGCACGAATGGAGCGTGCAATATCAAAGTTGTGGCGGTATATAGGTTCGAATATTGGACTCGATTGCCGAATGACGGACCATGCAGTGTTCTGTAACCGCACCGCACCGCACCGCACCGCACGGCCCCGCACGGCCCCGCTACGCTCGCCCTCCACACTATGATTTGTAATTCAATTATGACTAGTAGAGACCGCAATTCTTGCTACAATCGTCCGCTCTCGACCACGGCGCGCAATAAAATTCATGAGACTGTTGTTACATTCATGAGAGGAATTGGGAAAAAATACTGTGTAAATACGTTTGCGATACACGAGAGATGTAGATTTTATGAGCGCGTGTCACGAACCCGCCTTTCGCCGCGACGCTGCTCGTCTCACGTGCGCGGTACACTTCCTCCGTTGTGTATTTTTTTTATTTTATCTTACATCGAAAACTTTCCCCGACGTGATACCGGTATAACAAGATTTTCAAACATTCAGACGACGTCTAAATGAACCAGGTCTAACATTGCTCGAAAAATACTGTAAAAGTTTTCTTATTCTTGTTTTATTAATAATTCAGGAGGCTCAACAAAAGCGGGCCTCATTCTAATTTTATTAAGGGCTGGCAATGAGCACCACCTCTGCCTACCACTCTCGGTGTTATAATCATATTACCTATTCTGATTTGATTCTATGTTGTTACGATGGGACTTGGGGAGTAATCTTGCATTTTGTGAAAAAGCCTTTCAGGCTTTCAAAGGCTAACATCCCTCGTTTTTAAACGTCGCTTAAGAGACGTTTAAACATCTTAAATGTGTAGTTAAACATACGCTAATTATACTTAAATGTAAGCAACGTATAAGGGGGTTAACTGTTAAAAATAAAAGTGAAAGACTATCACTTGAAATAACAATTGAAGTTACTTGTGGGATCATTTGAAATAAGCGATAAAATTGTAGGTCTCGTCGGGGTCATAATATTAAGTGGCCTCGCTGAACCTACATCTAAGGTACTGCCATAGGATTGCGAAAGCTTACACTTAACTTTTAGCCGACCAAGAAAAATTCTTGAAGTTAATAACGGATTCAAATCCCAAAAACCGTTTGCCAAATCCTCCTCACAAATAGGGCATTATCTCCCAAGATGCCGTGAAAAATAAAAGATGAATTTTAAAGAATTTCAATTATCTTAAGGGAGGAAAAAGTATTATTTATGATAAGGCACTTTGAAATAGCTTGTACACAATGGCTCCCAAGCTCTTGGACGCGGAGGCGCGGGCTTCATCGTAACCAAGTGAATTTATTAATTTGTAGAATATTAATATTTTTACAGATTTATGGCGTTACCTTTAACGAGTTTTTGAACCAATTTTTAACTAGATCTACGATGTCAGACAAAAAGCTGGAGTTTCATCATTTGCTACCTTCATGTTATCGGATGATTTGCATAATAGGAAAGTAGCTTAGCATGAAACATGCTCTGAGATTGGAAGAGTAATAGAAAGTTTTTTCATTAATATTAATTGTTTACGAGTGTTACAGTACCTACAAATATTCCTCACTGTCAGTTTGACGCTCACAGGGAGGCCAGGCTTGTCTTTTAACCTATGTACTCGTAGTCATCCAAAAATATTGAAAGTCGTCCTTAAAATCTTACTCAGAATGCTGTGAAGCTATAATGTCCATTTAAATTTGACTCTCATGATCTTGAATCAGTGCAAGCCTACTGTGCACCGGCCTATGATGCAGTTTTTCGAAAATTATTCGTTTTTACAATTAAGAAATATAACACCACGCCTGTATTCTCCGCAGGGTAAGGCGGAGGTGTACTAATAGTACCTACTATTAGTACACCTCATATCACCTCCTACGTTTAGGTCCCATAAAATAGGGTGGCCAGCAGATATTTCCATAGTACTATTGCCATCACCCGGACAGAAATCCAGACTTCGAGCTACTACTAAAAAAATCCTGATGTAAATACCCAATAACACTTCGCTGGGTTCAATTCCCGGGTCGGCCCGGGAATCGAACCCAGGAAGAGAACTTCATACTCAGCAGCAGCGCTTGCGCGCACTAGCCTAAGAATTACTTAGTTGCAGGTTTTATTATCCATTTACAATATTTATTGACGCCATTTTCAGTACAATTAGCTGGCGCTGACAATTTAGGTTTAAAGTGTACCTACAAAGCGAAACATTACTCTTATTGGCCATAATGGGGGAAAGTTTGGCCGTTAGACGCAAAAATTAGATATTAAGGAAATTTCCTTAAAGATAATGTGTTCAGCTACTATATATCATGTGACTTCGATATTTATGAGCAATGTTTTACTTTTATGTTTCATATTTAATGTGTGTTGAATCAAATCTACGAAGAATTGACAGCATTTTGTATCATAAATATTTCCAATCACTTTCGAACTTATTTGAACATTTTTTTTTGGCTTTGATACTGCAATTTGTATCTTGGAATGGTGATTTACAAGTATAGTGATATCGAATTTTAAAAAGATATTGAGAATAAAACAAAAAGGATAAAAAATATATATATTTTGATTCATTGTTTTAGGAATACATTAACGCGACTGATGAGTGTGGGGGTCGAGGCCCAGGTCTATAGTGTTATTGGGTATTTTCCATTAGGAATTCCTCAGAAGCAGCTCGGGGTTTATAAGCTGGTGTGGTGGCTGGTGGTGTGATACCGCCATGCCTCGGAAAGCACTTTAAGCCGTTGGTTCTGCGCCTGATGTGTCCTCGGCCGTGTCGGATTGTCGTCCCATCGGGCTATGTGAGTCAGGGAACAGGGAGTGCACCTTTGTTTGAGCACACACTTGCGCACTATAATATCTCGTGCGTACTTGTCTATTAGTACGTTAAAAGAAAAAATAAATAGAAATTCAAGGAAGTATCTTACACATACATACTCAGCCTATAATGTTCCCACTGCTGGGACACAGGCCTCCTCTCTGTGAGAGGGACTGGGCCGTAATCCGCCACGCGGGCCCAGTGCAGGTTGGTAGATGTCACATGTCTTCGAATTTTTGGTTCTAGGACATGCCGGTTTCCTCACAATGTTTTCCTTCACCGTTTCAAGTATCTTAAGTAACCTCAAAAACATGCAAAAAACCGTAGCTTCCTAACTTACACACTACTTGCTTGGCTTCGCTACTTACTTTCTTACTTACTTAGCTTTTTGCTTTTAGTAACTTATGATCATCACAAATAAAAAAACCAAGCCGCGGGCACAGCTAGTCACGCATAAATTACCAATGGGTACTCAACAACCACGAACGACCCCCAAACTGACCAAAGGACCATTCTGCAAAATTAAATGTCATTTATAACGGACACTTAGCAATTTTCCTTTTTGTTACATTTTTCCATCATAAATGGTTTACAGCGGGTCTGTGGCCGTTCGTTTGCAGAAACAAAAATGTCCGGAGTCCGTGCATGTAGCTAACAGGGATTAAGAGTTGAAACATTGCGGCAGGCTGGAATAACGGCTTTATTTACTGTGCAAGTGTGCAACTTGCTGTCTTTAGTGGAAATTGCATTGAGTGCTGGGCTGATTGCCTGAATAATGAAAATGTTAGCAGAATATAAGATTTTCCTAATTGGTTATGCTGTTATTTAATTCATACTGTAGGTATATCTAATTTTGTTTAGGAACAAAGG
This sequence comes from Apamea monoglypha, assembly GCA_911387795.2. NCBI lineage: Eukaryota > Metazoa > Arthropoda > Insecta > Lepidoptera > Noctuidae > Apamea > Apamea monoglypha. Next base: position 14,228,013 of record OU426918.1, read on the forward strand.
TTTCTGGAACGAAAATCAACCAAAAAATTACGTAACAAATGGTCAAGCGCGCGTGATTGCTTGAATGAATTGTCAACAGCCAAATCGCATCACTCGACTTGCGTTTAATTTTGACGCGTCTATAATTTCAGTTCCAGAAACTGGGCATTAATTCAACATAATTAAGACATGAGCAGTATTGGTCTAGTGGTAGATATCGGCACCGACTTACGAGTTGTTGTGCAGGCAGCACTTTACTTTATGTATTTTTTTCAATTCATTTTGTCACCTTGCTCTCAAAACGGTGAAGGAAATCATCGTGAGGAGACCGGCTCCACCAACCCGCACTGGGCCCGTGTGGTGGATTATGCCCCACTCCCTCTCACAGACAGGAGGCGTGTGTCCCAGCAGTGGGAACCCCATAGGCTGATTATGGCATGTTTGTTGTCTTCATTCATTAAGAAAATCTTCTCGATTGTTTTCTTTATTTTTTTTAAGGATTGTCTGAAAATAGATCCACGTGTGATTGATAACTTCTGCCTCTTTAATAAACAGGTTACAATTATTAAAATGGAAGGAAGAATCAGAGAGAGGAGGCCTGTGTCCCAGCAGTGGGAACATTATAGGCTGATTATGAAAACATGAAAACTAAAAACAATGGCGAGTGTATTAGAGTGAAAACAAACCCAATAAAATTAACATCATTCCCGCAAACTGTCTGTAACCGCACTAATATTTTTAAACTTTGTATCTTAAACAGTGTTGTTCCGAACTCCGCTTACTCCGATCGATCTCTAAACTAATCGCAATCACAAAACTTCCAAGTCATCTCCAGCAACTTTGTGCCTCTTTTGGAACAACGATACATCTCTCAGTTTTCCTTTTTGTAACGTTACGATTGAGAATGTCCTTTTTATATCACAACTTTGTAGTTTAAACAATAGTTCGAGATAATAATATAGGTTAGAGGATTGTTTTGTTAGAAAATATTGATCAAACATAGCTAAATAATCGAATGAAAATTAAACACGAATATAATTCGATATTGGAATCTGTTATTACTTGTGGTAGTGTATTATTAGTTATCAGTAATTAATTATTTAGGACCATAGCGCCGTATTTCGCGATTCCGGTGAAATATTTGTTTTATGTAGTAGGCACACACAATTTTGTTAATTGTGAATAGAAACATCAAACTAATAAATAATTACAGTTAGCCTGCAATATCCCACTGCGGCAAAGCCCTTCCCCATGACTTCCAGCTCTTCCGATCCGCCAGCCATCATCTTCGCCCCGTAGAAGATGGCGGGACGAGCTGGAGAAAACAAACGACCAGTGGTCCACTTTAGCCCTGGATTGAAGGAGCCGGAATAAATAATTAAACTTACATTTATAAATCGAAGTTAAATAAAAAGACGATTTATTTTCCTTTCAAAAGTGTAGGGAAATTAGAGGTATTTTTGATAGATTGAGACTCAGATCAGACTGTGAACGTTCTTAATTACGAGAATTGGCCCTCTGATCTATGCTTAGAGATTCAACCAAACCGCCGTCACAACACGAACTTACATCGAGCCCTAATTCCGTCGAGGCCTCGCAAATTACAAACACCAGACCTCCCACATAAATCCAACCTTTTCAAGTTAATAAAAATGATTTAAGCACGCATTAAAAGGATCTTTTTCCCGCTGAGAACACGGAATTTATAATGGCAATAACTTGGCCGATTGTCCCGTAATTACGTGTTGTACATAGAAATGTTCACAGCGATACGGTCGCCGGCAAGGGTTAACGTTTACAAAAGACTTGATAATTATAATCGTTTGGGAACAAATTCCACGGCTGCGTTCCTCGCGGCTTCCGAAGCGTTTTAATTTCGCTGATTAATAACTGGGATATAAAAGTTGTGTTAGGCACAAACAATAGTGGATGGTTATATCGTGGACCGTAAACCGTAGAAGCCTGTCCCGGGATATATCCGCCACTTAGAACATACTGCCGACCGTTCATTTTGCGAGTACCTACCTACTTTCGGTTGCTTTAGTTGGTCTTATTGAAAATTATTGTGGATAAGGGAATCTTTGGAAAGCCCAATATTTTACTGGAATGCTTACAATTTATAAGGACCAAATCAAAATCTTTTAAGCTAAGAATAAACTTGTGGGAACTTCCTAAAATGAACCTAACCGGACTTTTGTTGACTTACAACGGGTAATAGTGTATCCTTATGATTTCTAGCTGTAGGTAGGCTTACTAAACACATTGAAAGAAGAATATTTATTTAGCACATGCTAAAAGACACACAGTACACCAGATAAAAAACAAAACAAAAATAAAGATCAAATAAAAAGCGTAAAGTCCGATGTAAGAAAATGGCAGGAAAGTGTGCCTCACGGCTGCACCAATAAGGTGCATTGCTATTAATGCTGAAATCAGACTCGTGAATGATTCACTTGAGTGAATGATAATTTATGTTTCATTGCACGTTTTCACGACACCTATAACACCATAGGTATAGGAACTAGCTTCTGCCCGCGACTTTGTTCACGAGGAAGTCATAAGACACCACAATATACTAAAACAACAGCCACATTTCCCACCCGGGCTATTACTCGGCTCCTAAGGGTCGTGGCATGATGTTACCTTCCTCAAGAATTGGGCCAATCAAATGCAAAAATAAATTTTCAATTCTACAGGAAGTTCCAGAGATTAGCGGATTCAAACAATATAACAGACAAACTCTTCAGGTTTATTATATTAGTATAGACTGATATTCATGTACAGTCATGAGCTCCAATATGTCAACACTTGGCAACTTTCAATTGCGATGTTTTCGTGGAATAAAGAGTACAACGTTGAAATACGACACATTACATAAACCTATGGGTTCGAAAATGCTATGTTCGTAACAACATAAAATTTCATTCAAAAATAAAGGAGTAAATCGCTTTTGAATAAAGCCGAGTGTATACATACTTTTGCTCGTGACTGTACTCCTTGCATTTCCATTATTCGGTCATTCGGTAGGCGAGTAAAAGATGTACTGAGTACCGACATCCAACATCTTTGGATCAGTTCACTAGGTACCTACTCGTAATTCATTTTTCACTTTTGATTCATCTTGTGTTCAGACAAAGATGCTGAATGAAACTGGTGATAATGACTCATTTATACATATATATACATAAACTCGCATCTTCTTCCCATAGGGGTAGGTAGAAACTACATAACGCCACCTGCTACGATCCTTACAAACTCCTAAGCGTACACTACGAATTACTAATTCATGCAGGTAATTAACTCCGGTAATTAACTCTCAGGACCGCGTGGAGTTATAATAATATCAAATAGTCAGGGCTGCAATCCCTTGAAGCAGTGAAAAAATCAAACTTCTAAGCCAATGCAATCAAAAGATACGGGCGTTTAAGTTCCGAAATAAAAACCTATAGGGTACTTCCCGTTGAGTTAGAATCATGAAATTTGGCAAGAAGCAATGTCATGTAGCACAAGTAAAGGGAAACATCCGAAAAGCGTAAATTTGTAGTTACAATACAAAAAAAAAATTAATACTATTTACATACCTACGGAGCCCTCGGTGCGCGAGTCTGACTCGCACTTGACCGGTTTTTTTTTTTTAATTTGGGGTTTACGTATGTGTAATTGTTACTGTACCGTTTTAATTAACTATAAATAAAAAAATAAGTTAATAATTGTATACAACCAATAATATTTTCAGAAAGCACTCCTTAACACCTTTCATTAAATACCAAACACGATACATTAATGTTTTTCAGTATTAATTTACATCCGCTATAAGCCGCCATGTTGGATTTTATGTGAAATCATAGAGCCTGCGGAACAACATGACGCTTCCAACGCTAACATTGTCTGAAATAAAGATTGATATGATTTTTTGTTTATTAAAATATGACTAGTACCTAGTTTAGTAGTTATGAGGGAACAGATGAACATACATACATAGATACATACACATATAAACACACAAAACCTGTTAAAATCATAACTCTCCTTTGGCTTTGCCGTAAGTAACCTGGTAAAAAAGAAACACAAAATGCACCGTCTTATCTCTGATTAAATGACATGAGCGTGACCACCGTTTACAACCCAAAACCCCGGAATAACTTACCTCGCAGATAATAATTCAGTTGGGTCAGGCGCAGATGGAAAGCCCTCCGATAACAAATGACTCTCATAATGCGCTCGACATAAATTCACCAAGGTAGCTAATTGTCCAAATCACTGTCAATCTCTAATGACAATACCGTTTGTCCTCCTGATAGAGCCATTAATATCAAGTTTCAACTTTACATAAACTGATTTAATATTATCACGATTCTAAGCTGTGGGCGTAGAAATAGGTCACACATGACACATACTGTAGGTATTACATGCTCTTGTCGTGGGTTGGGAACACTAATATGAGAAGACAGCTCTTAAATCTTATATATCGATGGTTAGGAAAGAGGCTAAGGAATAATAAATATAAAAATAATGTGTAAAGAAAGAAAAAGTATTTATTGGGACTCGCAAAGGAAAAACACATTCCCTGTAAACGTACGTAACGTACTGGACGTTAACCGTTTTTTGACAGCTGCCTTAGAACGTAATAAAATAAATATATAAACGGCCTTATCTTATTGCATTATCTTATTTATGACTTCTTACAGACACTATAATATCGTACGTGTATCAGTTTTGCCAAAAAAATATATAATTGTTATGCGAATTAATTTACATTATATCGCTTCAAATGAATATATCGAAAATAATCATAATTATTATATTATAGGTAAATCAGTATAGAAAAACCTTGAATCTACTCAAAAATCAATTGATTTGCCACCATAAACAATATGTAAATGTTTTATTTCGATTTTAAAACTTTTATAAAATGATAAGCATAAAAACTCCCATATTTATGTGTATACACTACAACACAATTAATACGGCAAACCAGTGGATATTTTATTTTTAAGCTTATTTCTGCTATAAAACCTGAAAAATTTAAACTAAAGTAATCAAAGTGGCTAATTTATATTGTTTCGTCTTTACCTAATAATAATAAATACAGACATAAGAAAGTAAAGAAACCGCATCATATTTTATTCCAGAGCAAAAATAGATAATCGATACTACAAACACATTAAAGTGTAAATAATCGAAATGTTACGTTACTTCGATCACTAGTTGCATCTGTCAAAAAACGGTTTACCTAATGGACATTATTAAACTAAACACAATCATAAAAATATAAAAAAAAACAAAATGAAGTAAAAAGAAAATAAAAATAAAATACAAAGTCCTATACGAGGCCAAAATGTTCCTATTTCAACCTTATTCGTGTTATTCATCAAAACTGTATGTTATACCTACTTAATTAATTTTTAAATCACATCTTTAAAATTACTAGAGTCCGACCAAAAATGGATTTCTTTTCGGCCGAAAACGAAATTCGGACTTATTTGCATTTTTGGCCGAAAATACAAAACAAAACCAAAAGATTATTCTTAAAAGTAAAAGAAGTGCATGTTTGTCTTTTAGTCATTATATTTAACCGTTTTAACTTAAATAACCCTCTCACCCCCTCTTATTTACTTTTTTCAAAGACAACATTGCTTGGTCGTAGATTTTGCCACTTTTTGATAAAAAAAATATGTCCCAAAGACTGCTTATAAAAAACAAAGTACCTACTCGGCAGATTGTAATTAAGGTATTAAGGTACACAAATAAAATTATTACAATACAAAAATAAAAATTTTAGGTTTATATTGAATTGAATAAATAATTAAGAATGAATGTTAGGTATAAAATGAGGCAAGTCAGTTAAAAATATTATCTAGGTTAATGTCAAAGTATTATTCAATGTCAAGCTATCAAAGAGAGACTTCAAAGTATAAAAACTACAATTAAATTAGGATGTCAAAGTATCATTCAAAAAGTCGTTTAAATTATAATAACACTTTTCACGTAGCAACTCTTTAAGTTCCTATACAATACAATGAGGTAAATTCGACCAGCATACCTGTTCACAACCGCTAGATTCGCCATCGAAGTCGTTTGTTAAGGTTCATTTAGGGAGAACGCTATAAAATTGTAACTTTTTCTCTAACAATCTGCCTAGCCTTTTCCAAATGATGTCGGGGTCGGCTTCCAGGATAACTGGACGAAGCTGAATACCAGTATTTTTCATGGGGTAACTACCTAGATAGGTTATGCAGGTCAGATGACCTCCATAACCCGGTTACTGGGTAACACGATTTATCACTCAGTGTATATTTTAGAGTACTTAGGTTATGTTCAAATAACCTAATAATAATAATTTATTTACCACCTAAACATTTTCTACCATAAAAGCTACCATTTTGTAATGTTCCCCCTAAACGAACAATCGACTTCAATATCGAATCGAGCGGCAATGAGTAGCTGTCTTTTTGGTTAGGCCAAACAATTAATGCACTATAAAACTTATATTTTTGTAAATAAAGTCTAATTAATTGCGACTATCTGAACTGTATCAAAATTAGGCTATTCCGTCGTGGATTTCTATGTTTCTAAATAGGTACGCGATTTCTTTCAATTTATCACTATTCAAAAATATATTTCCATATTTTCGCTTGTCAGCAAAATACCTCTAAATCTACTCCAGATATTAAAAACAGTTCATGGTAGTATTTTGTAATGGCATTGGCAACACCGAGTGTTCAAGCAACACAATAAAAAAAAAAACTTCAAATAGTCGCCTCTGGAGCTGTCAAGGGTGCACGCGTGTGTTTCGGCAGTGGATTTTAGTTGTGAATTTTGGCGAGTTCAAAGGTAAATAAGAGTTTTTAATAAACACATTTTAGATAATACTATGCGCAAGTGACTAATTAATGCGTGGCTATGTGTTTTTGTTTAAAGTTCGGCTCGATTTTGTCATGTTAGTCTATAGGTATCTACACCATGTAGCTTCGATGTCACTGGTAACGTTGCCTGTATGTTACGTAACGTTGAATCGTTGTTAAGGTTTGTGCATGCCGCAAATCTTTATAGTTTGTTTGCACTGTAAAGTTATTTGCTCAACATTTTCACCGAGCAGAGTAGCGACATAACCGTTCAGTACATAATTATTTAAATAGGAATTTAAAGTTCAAGATGGCTAATTTACTTACTTATATAAAACACATAATCACCTAACAGATGTAGCTTTTGTAGCCGCGCGTTTTGTGGTGTATCTGAAAAGAAAACTATGCCTACCGGGGATGCCAGAGAAAGCGGATGGGTGCGCGACCGCTTTCTCTGGCATCCGCAGCCGGCGTGGTCTGCTCTTTCCAGCAAACGATGTCTTTTAGGATTAAAAAGAGATAGTGATTCGGAAATATGTGTTGCGCCGCGGGTCGTCCGATCATAAGGCAATGTATTTAAAATGACTGTGTGAATGAATGAATGAAAGCCCTTAACCCATTCTGTCCTATATTTTTGTGATTGACTGTTAAACAATATGAATATTGCCACAGATGCCCTTGACTTCAGCTGAAAGGCGAAAAATGTATCGCCGAAAGCTGCAATACTACCTTAAAAAGTGTGCAAAGACTGCCATAGAAAGAGCCGATGGGTATAATTTGTATCTGAAAAGAAAATATCCTGATCCTGAAGACCAGAAAAAAAGATTACCCGTTACAGCAATTTATGTTTTGACGCCAACAATAAAATTTAAAAAAATTGTAAATTATGAACAAGTGGCACCACGAAATGAACCATCAACGTCACAAACTTCAAACTCTAACCAGCGATTAATTGAAAGCCGCCGCGAATACAGGCTGAAACAAGAAAACGCACAATTGCAATTACAGATAAACACATTGGCTAAAGGTTTAAAAGGTTTCCAGGAAAAAATGATACAACAACAAGAAAAAATAGACAAGATGCAGGAATGTTATAAAAATGTATTAACTAAGTTAGCCACCGAAAGGGCTATGGATGCAGAGGATACAGGAGAGCAGCCAAGGGCGAGTCGGACTCGTACACGTAGGGTTCCGTACCACCGTACAATGTAATAACACTACATATTTTATTACTTTTACGTTTATGTGTATTGCTATTATTAAGATCGAGTAAAAAAACACGTTTCGTATATTTTTTTTATTATTATCTATTTGTTGTAATAGCGGCCATAGTAATACACATTCTGTGAAAATTCCAAATATCTATGTGATGCTATAAGTAAAGAAAAAGCATATTTTTCTGCATTTTAACAGTCATTGTGCTTTTAATTGGTGTAAATATCGATTTTCTCCGAAAACTGAATTCATAGTTTTGATTGGCGAACTAGATGGTTTGCTCACGGCCGAAAATGGATATTTTGGACGAAAATTGTCTAAAACCGAAAAGGAAAATAAATAACTAATTTATAATAAGGATCCATTGTAAAAGTTGATGCAAACCATGCATGGTATCTAATTTAAAATGAATTTAATAATGCTTCGTCGTGTTATACCTTAGCTGTAACAAAAATATTTTCTTCCCTCGCCGACGTATGAACGTAGGTATTAAAACTAAATGAGATTTTCTGAAACTAAATTATGAGAGTAGAATGTTATTTTCATATTTGCATAATCTTTACATTATGAAGATGAAATTCACACAACGATGATTCTTGCAACCATTCCGGAGACTATGATTTATGCCATAATTAGCCATTAAAAGAGATTTTCCAAAATTTACTCCTTTCTGTGACGGATTCTGACTAAATAAATGATTTTCTTTTGCAGACTAAGGCTCTTTGTGCACGGCTCGGTTTATTTACGGTACGGCGTATAAACCGCGCCGTGGAAAAAACGTGTCTGTCAACAAGCTTCCATAGTGATCCATAACTAACCGACTGTTTAATTTTGACAATTCAAAATGCCTGTAAATGGTTTAATGGAAATAAATGCTTTGAGTTTGAGTTTGATACAACACTGACGACCGTGCCTACACACGGTTAATAAGCCGTAGTTTTTGTTGTAGGCAAGAAAAACGTGTGACCCTTGACGAACACGTTTTTTCAACGGCGCGGTTTATACGCCGCATCGTAATGAAACCTTGCCAATATTTTCCAATATTTTATAATGATAACAAGTAACATCTTTATAGTTATAGGTACTACAGACAAAGCGTTTCGTTTCACAAAAAAAACTAATTAATGTATCTTTAAATAAAATAAAAGTATTTTCACTTCAGTAGCTCAAACATGCAGGTTTTGCTGCGTGAAATCAGTGAGCAAAATGCGATTTTGCTCACTGAGTGAGACAAAGTAACTTTTTAATTTTTTTTTCCGAAAGCCGCGATTATATTATTCAGCCTTGGGCTAATCATACAATTCGAAACATTCACACTCTATCTCTTTCCCGCCATTAGAAAGAGAGAGAGACAAAGACCAGCCCTTTCGAAGTTTGGATTTTGAATTCGACCTAAAAGACAAACACGTTCGGAATTTCGTACTAACTAAAGAAATTTTGCAAAAGGAAAATCATGTCTTTTAATGTAATTTATTGAATTTTTAACTTATTGTTGTATTTAAACGAAAATAAGTATTTACTGTAAATAAAACTGATATTTAACTTGTAAATATTTATTTCTAGTTTCAATAAATGTTAGGTAGGTACGTAATATATTTTGAATAATAAAATATCATGGGTGCTATTTCCGAACACGCCTTAATTTAAATAAAAGAGCGGGGAATATTACTTTTAATTTGCAGAATTGCAGTAATTTTACTTTTAACTTTTAAAATATTCCATTTTATAGAAATTTTATAGAATACCTACAATGTTAATTATTTTGATTCACAATAAATAGTTATTTCAATCTATTCCTGTTTATTATTTTATCTCCTAAAGTGTTCTCGCTGCTGAAGTGAAAAGTTATGTGTGTTACACGAGAGCAAAGTTTTTTGCATCTCGTGCCTTTGAATCCCTCGCCACACTCAGGATTCAACTTTAGAATCACTCGCTACGCTCGTGATTCAATCGCTGAATCCTTCGCTTGCTCAGGATTCAAAATCAGCACTCGCAGCAAAAAACTACTTTGCTCTCTTGTTGCACAAATAACTATAGTAGTCTTTGTAGTATTTATGTAAACTCTGAGGTTATATACTCGACCAAAATGACAGCTAATATACAGGGTCAAATAAAATTAACTAGCGAAACTCCGCGGAGGTGATAGGTATATATGTATATATCTAAGCATGATAAAACAAAAAATAAATAAATTGGATGATGTTTTTGAGGTGATCAACCGCCGACGGTACGAGTATGTAGTCTCTTAAAATTTCAGTTTAAAAATCTTTTTATGTGTTAACTTCACAGACGTGATGGGTATCGATATTTCAACGCGATGAAACCGATTTTAGATGTCGATACTCATCACGTCTGCGGAGTTTCGCTAGCTAATTTAATTTGACCCTGTGTACATGGTGACAAAAAAGGTCGAGCGCAGATGTTTTGGTTGTATGGCTAAACCCAATTGTAAAATGGGCTAAGTTTTTTGGAAATAAATAAGTAGTGTGAGCGTAAAAACATGCTTAATGTTGTTGCCCACGTTAGTATCCTATAATTACGTGGTTTATCCAATACTTAATAAGAGTTCTAAATACAAATATCCATTATAAAAAAATAAGTAAGTACCAGCGTGCTTACTTTTTTTATGGAAATGAATTTTATTTTGTTTATGTGTATGTAGAACTACTACTGAGTAAAGTTGTCAAAAAATAAAAGGCCCCTTTTGACATAGACAGTTCTAGTAGTTAATAAAGATCAAATTCACAAAACACGTATTTATTTATATAGGGATATGACATGGTTATAATATGAGTGCAAAGGTACTGCTTATTTCTTAAGAAATTTCTTCCAGCAGACCTGCGAAAGGAGAAGTAAAAAATAAATGTAGACAATAGTGTGTAAGAAAGAGAAAAATATGAGTGTGTGAAGTCTAAAACTAAAATATTAAATATACTTACACATATAATGCAAAAAAAAATACATAAGTATACTTAAATAAATACATAATACAAAAATATACAAACATATATATATATATATACAAATACTCACGGTATAGAGGAACGGTAATGCTCTTATAATCCACGTTTAAATAGAGAAATAGTTTTTAAATCACGAATGCTAGGCTGAAGTGTGTTCCACAATCTTACAGCATGGACAGAGAAGGAATAAGAATAGTTGTTCGTTTTATGAGGATGAGATTTAAGGATGGATCTTAGGTGAGATCTACATGGTGCGGCGCTAGAGCGAGCGTAAGAAAAACGCTCACGCAGGTAGGAAGGATAAGATGGGTTGTGAAAGATATTGAAAAGTAGAAGATGTGAAACATGGTCATACTTTCGAAGACCGAAAACAAAGCGAATGCACAGGTTTTGCAAGCGCTCAAGCTTTTTTAATAGCTTCTCAGTAGTATCCAGGTAGCAGGCGTCGGCATAATCTATAATCGGCTGAATAAGTGTTTGTGCCAAAGAAATTTTAGTCTTCAAGGGCAGAAGACCCTGAAGGCATTTCAGCGAATGAAAGGAGAAATGTACCTTTCGGCTGACCTCATTGACCTGAGCACGCCACGAGTGATTGGAGTCAGCGGTTTCAGTATAGTCAATGCGAACACCATCGAGATATAAAGGCATGAGAGATGTAACATCAGCCAAATTGCGAACGAATCTGCTGCCGATGATCATGGCCTGGAATTTAGTTGGGTTAATTTGCAAACCAAATGACTTAGCCCAAACGTTGACGCAAGCCAGGTCATGATTCATAGCAGCAATTACAGCACCCGCGTCAGCTACAGTAAAATCTCGATAAAGCTGCAAATCATCTGCATAGAGATGGAAACTAGAGGAGAATACTCTTGTAACAGAGTTTATAAAAATTGAAAAAAGAAGAGGAGAGACAAGGCTACCCTGAGGAACACCCTCATTGAGACTACACCAATCAGAGAAGGACTTCTCCAGGCAAACACACTGAGAGCGTCCCCGAAGATAAGAACTGAACCAGGCTTATTCTCCATTGCCCAGCGGATGTCTTCAGTCACCTTCAAAAGCGCGTTTACAGTACTGTGACCCGAGCGAAAACCGAATTGAAAAGGGGATATTATCGAGTTTGACGCCAAGAAAAATGATAATTGTCTATGAACTATGTGCTCAAAAACTTTAGAGAGAAATGGGAGAATAGAAATAGGTTTAAAGTGGGTTAATAAAGTAGGGTTGTTAGTTTTAGGTAAAGGTATTATGTGAGCCTGTTTCCAAACTGACGGAAAGGAGCAAGAGGAAAATGAGTGGTTGAAGATGTCAGTGAGAACAGGAAGTAATGAGGAAAGCATAAGAGTTATCATTCTTGAACACAACTTATCAATACCGACTGCTGAAGTGACGTCATCCTCAGTAACATCTTTAAGTTCGAAGTGAGAATATTGTGGTAACGGCAAACTAGCAAGACTCTCCAGTGTCGCAGCCTTGACAGACGGATCAAGAGAAAAGGGAAGGAGAGAGAAATGCTTATTGAGATCATTGAGGTTCACATCCTTACACTGGTTGGCAGGTGACTTGCCTATGCCCAGAGATTTGAGAAATTTCCATACATCGGAAGAACTGCGGTTATTGAGTTGGTCGTGGAAATAGCGTCTCTTAGCATCTTGACACAGATGACTGCAGCGATTACCGTTACAATTTGTAGTAAGAGAGATTCAGCTCTGAAGGTCTGCGCTTATATCTGCTCTTAGCTTCATCCTGGCGAGCCATAAGCTCTTTAATTTGTACGAAACTCTCGTAAACTCGTATTCGTTTATATGAAACTGACAGGTGTGAAGAACGCATTCTCAAATGTCAAAACGGGCCTTTTATTTTTTGACAACCTTAGTAGTAGTATTTAATCAATAAGTACCCACATACCGTATAATATCTAGTAGTCATAATGTTCAATCAGTCCCCAATAGATTTGATCAGTATCCGATACTAAACTGGATCTGTCTGTACTCAGTAAAACCCTTTCACTGATAAGTATAAATTACCGGGATAATCTGTTTATGTTCGACGCAAATATATAAATGGTGCCCTTTCTACTGTATTTTTCCTTTTTGTTTCGATCGATACGACATGATAACGGCTTGTCACAGTTATATCATACTCAGGGGAATCATTTCTATCTGATTTTGTGGGATGATTTTAATTTTTGACGGAGGCACGCCACGCGCCATAGTCCTACGGTTATGGGTTTCGCGGCATTGATAACGTGTAACGTACCGGTACCACGTCGAATGGTTCACATATTTAACGTATTTAAAATAAAGCATTATACACTACCCAACACCCCAATACCTTTCACTACTCTACACCTGCATAAATTCACGAGCACACTCATCTTTTTGTATTTGTTCTGTTTTTCTTATTTAAGATCATTGATGCAACCTTTTGCATGTCTTTTGCGCTAATATGTACTCGTATTATTAGAATAGCATAGAATATTCTTTATTATGTACACAATATATTATATTATTGTCTGTTTTGAGGGGTCTGGCGCTGTATACCGAGATACACTCTTACGAGATACCTACACTCTCTATTTTCGAGATATTCGTCCTAGTTCGGCTACAGATGCGCCCTTGTTATATACTCCCAAGTACTAGTCTTATAAGCACGTGTAATTGTATATATATTTGGTGAAATAAATAAATAATAATTATTATAATCCAAAACGTTTATATTATTTCAAATGCTCTAAAAACCACCTACATACAGCAACGCTGTGCTGCCAAAAGCTAATAGTGTGTTAGCAAAGCGGAAATGAAAAAGTCATGTATAAATACAGTAGCAAACACCGAAAAAGCAGTCCTTATAACAAACTAACTTCTGTCCGCGACTTCGTCCCCGTGAAATCCCCCCCCGTTGCGTCGTATCGCCTGCCCGCCGTATTACTCCGTTTTACTTCACTTAGCGTTCTTTCTGACTTTATTTATTTTTGCTCGGCTTCTCCTAGCATGATGTTATCGCCAATATAACCTATCGCCTTCCTCAAGAATTGGGCTATCAAATGATAAAATATTTTTTTCAAATCCGACTAGTAATTACAGAGATTGGCGTGTTCAAACAGACAAACAAATACTTACAACTTCAGCTTTATTATTAGTATAGATCCACAGTTCAATTTCGAACAACAAATATGAAATAACCATTACTTATATTTCCCTCTCATACTTAATATTTAGCCTATTTCGTGTTAAAAACATTACCAGGAGCGCATATTAGGCGGGCAAGTAACTTTTCGACCGGGTCCCGTAAGTGGTCGTCCTCTGCTTACAAACTATTTGCCAAGTGATCCGTGCTTATTGGAAACAAAAGTGCTTGCTTGTGGACACTTCCACGAAGATTCTACCCGCAGCCTCGAATTACACTGAAATTGTTTGAATTTAAAACTATCCCCAATCTCTCATCAGTCTTGGTCCGCCCACCGCAGAATTTAATCGTCTAATGTTAATTAACAAGTTTGTTTTCTTAGTCCAGTTTTCCTAGTAATTTCTGTTTCGTCTTCCTAGGGTGGTTCCGCGTAGGTAGGTACGTTTTATTCGAAATTTATTATAATCGCGCAATAATTCATCTGCTCTTAAAAATGATATACGACTTTGCAGATCGCAGTTAAACAGGATTTGTGCAGCGTAAAGCAACTATTTGTAGGTTTCTGAACAAAGTGTACTTAGGAAGGCTTTTTCTGTTTTAAGAAAGTTGAATCGGAACAATATAGCATTGATAGCTCTAAATAAATCTATACAGGATTACAGGGACTTCGAAGCGCAATCCGTTACTATGGATTCAGTACATGATTTTGAAGCCCTGCTCACCGATGTCCCTGCTGCCTTGTATAATTATACTGAAAATAAATATATTTCAATGACGATCCGTGTGCATATGTACAATGCGGAACTGTAGCCGGGATTCGTGAATAACTGAGCTATATTGGCAGAACAATAAAGTGTGAATTGTCACAAGTGGAAACTGGGTTTAGAAACGAAAGAGATATATCAGTTGCAGGTCGTAAAAGTGAACTGCGGGGAATAGATTACGATGCTGTTGGTAAGCCATAAACAAGCACTCTATCTAAGCACTATTGCGATCTTCCGAACCGATGGCCACACATTTTTTTCAAACATTTTGGGCGCATAATTCTCGCACTAGGTTTTCTGGAATAAAAGTGGAAAAAAGAGCCTAACCTTATTGTGGTAGGTACACACAACTTAATAGAAAATATTTTCAGTCGACCCACTTTACATAAACTACGACAAAGAGATACGAAGAAAACAAACTCGGAGACACAACTGAATCTCAGAGTAAAGAAACCCAGTTGACGTCCACATCACTTTTTTTGTAAATCAAACACTTGAAAGCGTTAGTGAATACGCGGATAATATCTACATCTACACTAATAATAAAGCTGAAGAATTTATTTGTTTGAACGCGCTAATCTCTGGAACTACCGGCCGGATTTGAAAAATTATTTTTGCTTTTGATGGCCTAATTCTTGAGAAATGTTTATAGTCTATTTAACATCATGCTAGGACCAAAAGGAGCCGAGCAAAAAGAAAAAAGGTCAGAAAGAACGCTAAGCGAAAACGAAGTAATAGCGATAGGAAGTTTTATAAAAAAATTTGTTTGTTTTGTTTTGTTTTAGTTGGTTGTTTTGTTTTATGTTTTTTTTTTGCTTTCTGTCGACTATTGTTTCCTTTTTTTTGTTTGTGTTTTTTAGCTGTAAGTCTTCCATGCTGTAATAAATAAAATGTGGCTGTCATTTTAGGCTTTGTGTATCTTACGACTTCCACGCAATCGAAGTCGCGGGCAGAAGCTAGCATATAGTGAATACGCGAATAGCAGGCAATAAATAATAGAGCGAAGGTGAACACAAAAGAAGCACCTTTTAGCGTGCTCAACGTTTATTAATCTCGGTTAAAATTCTTGAGCACAGCCACTTGACCGAGATGTTTCACGCTCGCAGTAAGCCGATCAGCACATTATCCTGAACTTCCTTGTGTACTCACGTATTTGCCTGTAATATTTTAATAAGGCTCCGAGATAACAATTTCTGCGTAACGTGAATCTTAAATTTGGGAACCCTTAAACAGATACCTATTATAAATGATAAATGATTCTATTTCCGTACGTAGGTTTGTACAAACACTTTTACACGTCAATCATATTTTAAAAACTAGATGAGGTCGGCGTTTCCTATTTGACTACTCTGAGAAGAAAGGCCGAAACAAACTCAGAGGGGGATTAAACGTACAGCAGTTACTTATTAATAATTTCACGATATTATGCAAAGGCTGGTTGGGGAGTAGTGGTGGCTAAGTGATAACGGCCGCGACTTACGAGTTGTAGGTCATAGGTTCGAACCCAGACAGGCGCTTTAATTTGTATAAATTATTTAATCACCGCTGCTCTCAAAACGGTGAAGGAAAACATCGTGAGGAAACCGACATGTCCTAGAACCAAAAATTCGAAGAGATGCGATATTTACCAACCCGCACTGGGCCCGCGTGGTGGATTACGGCCCACTTCCTCTCACAGAGAGGAGGCCTGTGTCCCAGCAGTGGGATCATTATAAGTTGATTATATTATGCAAAGGTTTATTTAAATAACTTTCGTATTTTGAGTTGTGGACTTGTACGAATTGTTGCACGAAGTATTTGCCGAATAAAGGTCGTCTTCGGGAAAAACTCTAGCCTTAGACTATAGCCTTTTACTACGGAACTAGTTTTTGAACACGACTCCGCCCACACAGTGAGGTTAGAGGTTTCCTTTGTTACATTAACAACAACATAAAACACTACTTTCTAAGTATTCATTATATATCCATTTATTGGTTATCTTTACGTACCTCTATGTAAAGATGTTACATATTGCCGCAATCATCACGTTTGGCAAAAAGACTGGAGATAGAAATGAAATTGTTTATTCTGTAAATAGCTTATCAGAATCAGATTTACGCGTCATATTATAAAAAAAAATAGCTAGAAGAGGTCGGCGTTTCCTATCTAACTACTCTGAGAAGAAAGGCCGAAACATACTCTGAGGTCACAGTCTCTTTTAAAGTCCAGACATAATCTTGGTCATATCATATGAAGTCTATGCACCACACAGATTTGAGTGGACCTGTACAGTCAGCACGCATTTGCCAGTAACAACTCATCATCTGCCGAGCCTTTTCCCAACTATGTTGGGATCGGCTTCGAGTCTAACCGGAGGCAGCTGAATACCCGTATTTTACATGTAGGGACTGCCTATCTGACCTCCACAATCCAGTTACTGGGTAATACGATACCCTTTGGTAAGACTGGTTGTCAGACTTTCTGGCTTCTGACGACCCGTAACGACTGCCAAAGAGCCACGAATGATAGCCGGGCCCAACAGCTTAGCGTGCTTTTCGAGGCACGGAGTGGTCTTGATATGTGTAGATGGTCACCCATCCACGGACCAACCGCGGCAAGCGTAGCTTAACCTGATCGATCGACACGAGCGGCAGTTATTACTTAGACACAAGCCTATCAGTAACAACTACGAGCCCTTAAAATAACGTTGCTGAATACAAAATCCTTATATTTGACAGCGACTAAATTATTGACTTTTTGAGAAGAATGAAAGTTCGCTTATCCTTTTAGACCTTTCTATAAAAAAGGTTATACGGTATGAAATAAAAAGTTAAATAGAAAGCTTAAACTTAAATCGATTGTAACAAGTGAGCTTTTGTACAAAGGCTGAATAAACGAGTGCTTTTATCCGCCAATCTTCTTAACTCCATCGTTAAGGCATGGGGTGCATTCCCTTCCACTTATCCCATTACATCCCATACGTTGCAAGTCATCGATGACCCACATTATTTCCGCTGTTCTTTATAGATTTCACAGTAAACAGCTTTTGATCAAAAAAGCACTCTTCGGAACAGGACATCATGAATCATTAAGCAGTGTATCAAAATAGAATAATGAACCAAAAAAATGTTTTGAAAATCCTCGTCTTTCGATAAATACTCCAGGAAAAATTTAAGCTCACCCTAATTTATGGAAAATTGTGTGTTACTGCGAGTAGATATAACTCCTTAATACTCTTATGCTTTGCACAGCCCATTCAAATGAGTTTCCTCATTTTCTTTTTACCGTTTACTTATGCCTTTGTACATTTAAAATGTAAAGTTGCTTTATTTCCCCCCTCTCGTCAACTGTCCCATAGACGAGCAGCTAATTTACAGCCGCGTTCGTATTTTAATTAAAAGGGTTCCGTTACGAGTATTTCAACACCATTGAAAATGTTCTTGGATGAATTTCCGGAATAAAATGTTGTTTATTGCGAGATTCAAATAAACAATCACACTGTTGTGAATGAAACCTCTCAATTCTATTCGAGGAATTTAATCAAATTGGATATTCAATGCGAAAACAATAAAGGATTGGAACCTAAATCGGTCAGTGCTGCGAAACAGTAAATACCGCGGGGCTGACACACACATTGCGGAATTTGCACGCGTGCGGTACCGAGCAGCGCGAGCACGGCTGATCGACTGCCACTGTCAACACTCACCAGAGATCAGAGGGAAACCGCACTGCACCGCAAGTATGTACAGTGGAACAAAGCCCGGCCCGAGGTTATTTTATTGGATTCACACGTCGAATGAAAATAAAAAAAACCACACACCTCCACGACCGATAGCGCAGTATTAACTAAGAGAGTCTACAGAATAGAATGTTGAAAAATCTCTTTAAGTCGTGCATTCACGAAAAGGTCACTGCATACATAAGGGAGCCAATATGAGAGCACTGTCGGCGGAGAGTTGGTTGTTATGCCCAGGTTACACGTGGAAGAAAGAAAGAAAAAGTATTTTTTGGGACTCGTACAGGAAGAACTTAAACTAAATAGAATAGCATAACAGAAATAACAAAATAAAAGTGTTAAAAAAAACAAAGTTCTGTACGAGGCAAAAAGGTGCCTATCTCAGCTCTCGACTAGTTTGTGAAGCTAGGAAAGCAAGATAATGCTAGTAAGCTAGTCACTCGTGTGCTATGCTCGTGTTATAGAACTTGTTATGTTCATTTTTAGACTAATAAGCTAGTGAGAAAGGTAGTAAGCTAGTGTAGTAGTTTAATAGGATGAGGTTCTATTTTTCAGCAAGTATCACCCCCACCACTGATTTTATTATGCTGGCCTGTGTGCTAACCTCGTGTGGCCGGCGAAGCTAGCATCTAATCGGATCATTTTACTTCACGGCCATCGTGTAAACAGCTCTAGCATGTGCCAAGCCAAGATAAATAGCCAGCAACGTAATTGCGTATCACACTTTCAATAATAAGCCGAAGAATTTTGAAAGAAATTGCTAATCCACTGCTTCATATGCTTGAAAAAATTCCTCTGGTCGACAACGTACATGGCGCAATGAATGTTGTTGAAATGTCAAATTTAGAGGCATTGCCATTGTAAGTGTGTCACGCAATTACCCCGGATATTACTTGCTTTGTATTCTAGTTAAAAAAACTAGCCTCGTGTAACCTGGGCATTAAGTAAAGTAGTGAGTTTACGGGGCGGGCTCGCCGCCCGGTCCCGGAGCCCGGCGTCGAATTCTCTCAGCCACTTGTATACTATACGATCTCATATACTGGTCCTTACCTTATGTATGCCTGACAGTCTCCCTCAAAATCAACGTAAGTAAACGCTTATTAATATATTAAAGATACTTGCTTCAACATTATTACATTCACGCGTGTGAGTCAACATCCACGAACCCTCACTGGGTCCGTGTGGTGGATTATGGGCCCATTCCCTCACACAGAAAGAGGAGGCCTGTGTCCCAGCAGTGGGAACATTATAGGCTGATTATATGTGTGTGATTCAATCCTAGCAAAATGTTTCCTATCGAGATTTTATTTTGACAGATTATAATTAGTGCCTCATTTCGTGTAAATGTGGCCGAATTTTTTAATTTGTTCACAATTGACGCCACTTATAACATAATCTGCTAGTGTAACAATAGCTTAACAATCCCTGTGGTGAATGCTCACATCAATTCACTGGACCATAGTTCTACAATCTGTAAACAACAAAAAATAGAAAAACGTTTCAACCTTTTATTGCGAAAATACGTTGAAATAAAAACTGTATCTGTATTGGATTACCGCATAATTTTCTATTTGCCCACACTGCAAAAGATGTATAAAAATTTTGAAAGTAAACTCTGAATATTCTTATTTAAGCCGTCGTCTTTTTCTGCGATTCAATCTGCAGTAACTTTTCATCGTGGCAGGTTTTGCAGAATAAAGAGGGCCATTACTTTTCAAAAAGACATGATTATGTGCTGAGAGAAATCACGAGAAAACTGTATCAGGCGGAAGGATGCTGGGGAAAGTTTCGTGTGCTCTGTGACGCAGACATGTTGGAGTTGGAAAACAAAGTAAACAAACTTGTATGAATGTAAATAACAAATGTAACGGTGGAATGATTCTAATCAAGTAGGTACTGCTAGTATCTAAGTAATTTCTTTAACAGCTGCATTGAAAGAAATGAAGAAAAACGAATTTTCAACACTTTAAACTGCTGGTTTAAACCTAAAAACAGTTTTTGGTTTCATTCGATGAATTTGTATAGTAAATTGTACAGATTCAGCGAACGGAACACCAGATATCTATACTATCTATACATATACATTTTCAGATCAGTGTACAATGCAACCTACCTACCCATGAGCTATCGTCATTTCGGTAATGGTTTACCTATTTTGGCACAGAGTCTAAGCATACCTATTGGAAATTAGTGTATCATCTAGAATTAGCTTTGTCTGATTTAAACTGAAAGAGAAAATACCTTTTGAATACTCGACGAAAATTTCGGTTCAAGTAAAGTGTCCACCAGATTCAGCCAGATTCTAACAAAATTAAATAACTTCGACACTTCACGCGACCAGAGGGCTAGGTCGTTCTTTGGACAAAGAATTAGCATTGCCATTCAAAGTGCCAGTCTTTTGGGCACGTTTCCGGATGACAGCGATGCGGACGAGTACTTCGGACGCATATATACTTTTGTTTTCGTATTTATTTATATAGTTAGTCTTTTAATTTAGTAGCTGGTATAAATAGTTTGTCATAATTGTAATACTTCTCTTAAGGACTTTAAATATGACACACTTGACCATACAAATTAGTTACACAAAATCAAATAATTCGTCCAACATACTATGCTTCATTATGCATCACTTAAGCCATGGTGCACACCATCCGATGCAACCCCATATCCATATTTAAAGCTGTGGTGTGGTGTGAAGACGGCCGATGTGTAGAACGTGGCTAATGCAATATAGAGGTCCAAAGAGCTACGCTAATTACTTTACGACAGGCCGGGGGCTTCGCAGTCGGCGTTGACACCTGCTTTAATACTAATATAAACGGTTTAGCACTACTTGTAATGGTATGTTAAAATAATTATTTTATTTTATTTTTCTTTATTTTCGGAAGGCTTCCAGACTAATAACATTATAATAACAGTAATATATAACTAAATTGCTAATTACAAGCCTCCACAGATAGATACAAAAAATATTACTCCTACATCGTCCAAGGGCTGACTCCTCCAACCCCAGATAATTCCATCGGAGGAACAATCTTGAATTTTTGACAGTTCTTCCATACATAAACTGTCAAACGTCAATTCAATCCTGAAATAAAAGTTATCAAGATTGAAAAATCAGCCCCAAGTCACATTAATTATTCATTTGTTTTTCTTGTTTGTTCAAATTAATATAATGTACCTAAGTAAACTAGGATAGGCGGTGATGGTAAAAGTCGATTAACAATATTTATAAATTGACAAGACACTTAATATAACAGAAACTTCATAATAATAATATAATATCACCCCTGTATTATCCGAAGGAGGGCAGAGGTGAAGGAAGCATAGGTGACAGAATAACTAACTACTTCGGTAAATCCGGTATACAAGGTGTAACAGAATAAACGCAAGTCCTGATAGTAGTTTGTTCATAATTGACTAACTGAATCGATTTCAGTGACCCTTAACATAGGTTTTCTTTAAAAAAAATGTATTTTGCCATTCTGACCGCCGATTGAGCCAAAGAAAATTAAATCTTATTTCAAGGCTATTAAACTCAATTTTAAATGCATGAAATAATGCTGGGGTCTACACGATTTTCTTAATAAGTTAGCTTTATAAAAAAAGTTTTGGTCATTGTATTATGCTTTTAATTTAATACTCTAATTGGGGTGTATGAGGTCTTGCGTTATTAATTATGTTACATAATTTTATATTACATATTAAAACCTGACGAGCCTATTCCCATAGAAAATTGAACAGACGCCAGCAGGTCAAGCTACCCGAAACTGTCAAATTTTCCCAATCAACCTTGTACCTTAATGCTTTATACATAAAGTTGAAAATCTATTAAAGAAATTTGACAGATTGTAGTAGCTTGATGTGCTGGCGTCTGTACTTAGGGCTTATTTTTCAATCGACAGATAATTTTTATTCGTGGAATAAAATTGACGTCTGACAGATTTTGTATAGAAGAACTGTCAAAATTATTCCACAAATAAAATTATCTGTCGTTGGAAAAATCAGCCCCTAGTTGAATTATTTCTTGTGAGAAACATAGTGAAGATTTCACAAAACAGAAAAAATGGATAGATTTGTTTATTACACGTTTTGAATATTAATATAAAAGTTGAATTCAAAGGAATACAAAACAAGTAGTCGTAGGTCTACAAATATTTTCAATTTAAAATGTATTTACGGGACCAATTCACGTCTGCATGGTTCACTAGCACCTTGTCAGTCAGGGACCGGCACAAAATGGCGGACCTTATTGCGTTAACATCTAATTAACCTCTCAAGTCTCTCATCTTGGGGATAACTTAATTGACTCCGCGCGATCATTTATGTAAGTAATTTAATAGCTCATGGTAGCGCTATTACATCATTCGTTATTGATTTAAACTTTAATTCAGAATCAATGCCATTGCGAACAAATATTAAGGCTGGAATACACATGCAATGTAGTAGCAGAAAAGCATACTACTTTCGAGCAGATGCTTCTTTAAGTTTATTTATCAACACATTTTAACTTTAAATATATTTTAAAGGTCTTCTATTTTAAGTATAGATACCTGTAACAGAAGACTTCCCTCTTCCATGTCTATGTGTACACATAAAAAGCCTGTTAAGGACAGAACTAATAACTAAAAAAAAATACAATAAAAAATATTTAATAGAGAATTTACATATTTTAGTCATTAGTTTGTAAATAAATAATCTAGTATAATTTTTGGTATTGTATCTATTTCTTTTTAGCTTCTTAGCATATGTATGCAAAAATACAAACAAGCTACCTAGCAAGACGGTCTATTTTTTGGTGCCAATTAGCACACGGTGTAAGGAGGCTACTTTATGCGAGCATGCTACACAGGTAAGTTTTTGATAACGTCAAAATTCAAAGAACCATAAATAGTTAAGAGTTTTGTGATTGTTGAAGGATGAAATGAGCATGCATGTGTCAGGCGTGCTAGTAAGAAAGATGCTTCTGAATCCTGTGTATTCACTAACAAATAAATGTAAACGCTCAAAACAAAAAAGCAAGACATGCTATAAATGATCATACTTCTGTAAGGTAGGGAACCTTACAGTAGTAAACTCGTAGTATAGTAGCAAACTATACTAGTTTGCTACTATACTACGAGCTTTTTTCAATAGCATGTGTATTCCAGGCTTTAAGGACAGATACGTTCGAAAAGTTTTGCCGTACCTCCCGAGGTTTAGAGCAACCAATAAAATTTTAGACGCCACAAGACACGAATAGAAATGACTGTAATTGAGCCAGCCAGGATTTCAGAGACGACTGTACAATGGCGACCGGCAAAAAACGGATAAAAGTTGGGAACATGAATTTCATGAAAGCACTTTAGCGATTTTTTCGAAGTGTTTTGGCATAACGAAGCCTTCTTCATTTGTTTAATAACAATATCGGTTAGCTGAGAGAGCGATCTTGATAGTCTACGAGACAAACGTTCAGAAGTCAATCGTAGTCGTTTCTTTTGATACGCGAATCATATTCCCATTTTGGGTTAAAGGTCGAAAGGTGGAGTGTTAAAGATGATATAAACAAGTAAAGTGGACAGTTAGGAGCAAACGAAAGCGGTGTTCAATGTTCTACGTAATGTGTGATAAACTTCTAATATTGTAGCGGATTCGATTTAGGTACGTCCGCGACCTTTGTGAAATATCTTAGTCCTTGTATTAAGGAAAGAAATATTAAAAAATTATTTCTTATTGTAGTGAAATGAAATGAGCCACCCTTGAATGTACCTTTCAATAACTCCGTGAGTCCTTCATACAATTTCACCAAAAAGACGATTTTATTTTAGACCACATGGGTTAGATCACCTATGTATGTATAATAGAAATGCGACCGACAACGCGCGAGCCACTGACTTGTCTATTGCCATACTCTGTCTACGCTAAATATTAATAATAATGAGACAAGGACACACTTATGAGATCCACTTGTAAGAGTAAACGAGACAGTAATATATTTTTATATCTTCCGCGTATGCAAACGTTTCGCCTAGCCCTAGTTGTTGCCCTAAAAACATCAGCTGTCACCGATTTCTTTGGAAAGTATTACCCGACTACATTAGATAGTACCAATTTACAAGTGACTGTCAAAGACTATCGTTATCTCTAAAGGCATATGCTGACAGCTAATATATATAAAACTATAGCATCTACGTCTACGTTATTTAGTGACCTGTCTACATTGTTGACTTGTCTATCCTCGTTATCTCTTCTTCTTCTTTTGTCGTTGGCACGACTGTATTTCAGATCTATTTTTCACAAAACTTCGGCACTTCCACAGCGTCGTCAGTGGCAGAGCAGAGGTCACTTGGACTGCATGTTTTGGGGCACAGACAACAGGTTAAGAGGTGGAGCACAGACGGCCAATTCTCGTAATTTAAAACACTCAAAATCTAGTCTAAGTCTCAGCGACAAAAAAAATATCAACAACTTGTCAAAATGTAGGGAAATTAAAGGCATTTTTGACAGATTGAGACTGAGATCAGACTGTGAACGTTCTTAAATTTGCCCTTCAGTTTGCGACATAGCACCCATCGTTACCGCTGCGCTGATAGAATGTCACTTAAGCCCTAAGGTCCGTAATCACCTTCCGTTAAATTCCATAAATAAAGATTAACTTGAACCCTATTAGATTTATGGCTATCCGTAAGTGGGACCTACATTTATAATACCGTAAATAACTAAATAGTTTTCCACAGGCCAAACCCAAAAGTTTATACGAAAACAAATAATACGACTAATAACTACGTACCTATCTGAATAGAACCACAATAACTTGCTTATGTTCAAACTTTTGTACATGTCCCCTATGTAAAACTGTACATTAATACCACGGATTTATAAACTAAAGGGAGATATGCCAAGGGGGCGTGGCGTGTGCGAACAATGTATGCACAAAACAGAAACAAACGTGGGCGCCGTTGATTTGTCAATAAGAATTGTCAATGTAGTTGTTTGTCTCAACGTTGCGATCTGCGTTACGCGATTGGCTCGCGTTGAGTGTGGTGACTGTTATAGTGTGAGTGAGCGCGTGTTCGTATTGTAGTGCATATGTAGTTAAAGGCGACAGCCGGACTCGAACAGTTGGGCAGCCACACCATATCTCCCTTTAGTTTATAAATCTGTGATTAATACAAACTTTACAAGTTGACTCGGGTTAGGACCATAAGCATAACTATAATCGTCGTATAATATTCTAAGCGGGTACGTATTGCAATATCTAAAATTAAAAGAACTAACGTAAAATAACCTACGTTCAAAATTCCTATCATTCAAAAATATGTTTCTGGCACTCGCCGGCCGCTGCCGCGGCGCCGCTCGCTTCGCTCGCTCGGCTCGTGCATTGTGTGGTCACAGTTCTAACCTAACCTTTTTTTTTCCGGGGTGGAAAATCTCTCGTCTCTCTGATGACTCTGACGGACCATATTCTAACCTAATCTAAGCTAGCTGTTTCCATTTAAAAAAACATATATGCGTGTTACGCATGCGGGTACAGAAACATATAACGGTGAGGTAAACCAATTTAAGGAACTTTGTACATAGGAATTTCAAGTTTTAGCTTTATGAACTTCAGTAACATATCCATTTGACATTTTAAGCTTTCGGTATTTTGAATATAAGTGAAACAATCATTAAGTATTTAGATTTTAGGGATTTTGAACGTAGGTTATTTTACGTTAGTTCTTTTAATTTTAGATATTGCGAATATTGCGATACGTACCTGTTCTTAGTACTGAGACACAGGCCGAGAGGGAGTGACCTACCACGCGGGCCCAGTGCGGGTTGGTAGATGTCACATGTCTTTGAATGTTTGGTTCTAGGACGTACCGATTTCTTTACGATGTTTTCCTTCACCGTTTTGAGAGCAGTTAGAACCAGTTTACATAAAAAACTTCCTTCAAAAATATTGTTCCTAGAGCTAGAACCACATTGACATACCAAAATATTACCATTTCAATAATGTTTTATATTATATTTTATCGTATAATTCTGAGAAGGTTTAAAGGAAAATTGTAGAAGATTTCTCTGCTCATCTAAATGCTTCGAAACAGAAAGTTCTTTTTAAGGGTTCCGTACCCAAAAGATAAAAACGGGACCCTATTACTAAGACTCCACTGTCCGTCTGTCCGTCTGTCTGTCTGTCTGTCTGTCACCAGGCTGTATCTCATGAACCGTGATAGCTAGATGAAATTGAAACAGTTGAAATTTTCACAGATGATGTATTTCTGTTGCCGCTATAACAATAAATACTAAAAACAGAATAAAATAAATATTTTAGTGGGGCTCCCATACAACAAACGTAATCTTATTGCCGTTTTTTGTTCACGCTTGAAATATTCACAGAATATTTAGTTGTATATTCACTTTAAAAATAAATAATTAAATTAAAATAAAATAAATATTTAAGGAGGGCCTCCCATACAACAGACGTGATTTTATTGATAATGATACGGAACCCTTCGTGCGCGGGTCCGACTCGCACTTGGCCGGTTTTTTACAACTTGGTTAGGTATCGAATACTACTTACTACTACTGCTTACTGCCTACCATCATCAATTATTTCAGCCGAAAGATGTCTACTGCTGGACATAGGCCTCCCCCAAGCATCGCCACTTCCACCGGTTCTGTGCTTCTCGCATCCAGCGGATACCTGAAGGCCAATTCTCGTAATTTAAAATGTTCAAAATCAGGTTGCAGTGTCATCTCGGCGACAAACAAATGTCAAAAACTTGTCAAAATGTAGGGAAATTAGAGGTATTTTTGACAGATTGAGACTGAGATCAGACTGTGAACGTTCTTAAAATTACGAGAATTGCCCCTCTGGTCTTCACAAGGTCATCGCATTGGTAGCACCGTATGAAAACAAGCAAGTGGTATACTCGTATAGCTCGGCCATTGACCAATGCATGCTTTGCTTTGTTCCAGTATTCCTCATTGTTAAAATAACTTAAAACGTTTTATCAATATAAATCATATTAAGTTTCAGCGCAAATGGATCCTTGTAAGTGCTGTAGAGCAAAAGTTCGTATTATAAAGTAATAGAACTACTGCAAAATTGACTCGAAATTCCTTCGCCGCGCGGAAAATGAACGGGCCAGCCCAACTAAAACTATTTTTCGATAGAAATTTGAAATCACTCGAATATTGAACGAGTTCTCAACCTTTATTGGTACCTTTAGGATCGGGTTATGAGAACCTAAAAAAGGGAAATTAATTGAGATTCTTTCTCACTTTTAGATAATAGCATAATAACTAATGAAATATAACACATTCTATCCGATTGCTATTAAAATATCTCCCCTCGTTTGTTAGGCAAGCTTATTAAGTTCGGTAACAATAGTAAAAGTAATTGTGCCTCATTGGTGACAGTTGCTCAACTGTCGCCCATTTGTCGAAGTTTTCATAACATTTAAAAAAAATATTTTCACAAATAATAAATATTAATCAATCTTCATGAATGGTACTTATGGTACCAATTAAAATATGTTTATGTTTTCAATAACACACACAAAAAATATTTTTCAATCGGCCCTGATGAACTATGAAACCATGCTATTTGCTCCATCCCTCAATTTATTTACTACCATTTCATACCATAAAATAACACACCTGTATTTTCCGAAGGGATAGGCAGAGGTGTACCTTTAGTACACCCACATTTCGCCTGTTATGTTTAAGTTCCTTGCAACAGGGTGCGAGAATATTTCATCAACCGGGCCCAAATCCAGGTCCGGGCTGCTCGCATAAAGTGGGGACTCTGTCATGGGTGGTCATGTGGTGCCGTGCATAGCGAGGCTTAGGGGAGGCCCCTTTAAAGTCTCCACAGGGATGTGCCTTACAGGACTTGAGCGGGGGTTGGTTCTGGAATTGGTCTTTTAAGAGGAACCGGGACCATCCCTATGTACTGATGGTGATCACCGGGGTTCCCACACTCCCCGACCTCACTCCCCGGAGGTCGGATGCCTGTTGAAGATTTCCCCCCGAAAACAAAATAAAAAAGGCTCCGGGCTGCTACTGAGAAGTTTAACCCAGGGCCTCATGCTCAGCACAAGCGCTTGCGACCACTAGAAAAACGTGGCGATCTACCATTTCATTCTGTAGTATGTAAGACCAAACAATAATAGGCCATCGAATAAAGGCATAAATCATAATATCAAATATCAACCCACAATCCCTTTCCGTCAGGGGATGTACACTTTGAACTGTAGGGAACAAAGTTAGTTCACCGTGAAACAGGGGCACGTGACTAGACAAAAAGAACGAGTCTCCCTCCGTTTTTTACATTTGACTTCGTTGGGATCCATGGATTTTGTGAATTGAATAACTTATTGATGCTACTAATAATATACTAATACTAATATACTAATTACTTATAAGCTTATAATATAATATATAATTATAATAATATTATAAAGAAGTAAAATTTGTTTGTTTGTATGTATGTTAGGGGGTAATCTCCGGAACTAACAGTAAAATTTAAAAAAATCTTATTGCATTTGATAGCCCAATTTTTGAGGAAAGTTATAGGCTATCTAACATCACGCTACGACCCTTAGGAATCGAGCAAATTGAAAAAACACTAAGGGAACGAATACGGGGGAGCGATGGGATGCGACACGATAAATCGGGGGCCGACATTCACGCGGACGAAGTCGCGGGCAGAAACTAGTGTATTATAATTCTTAAGTTCTCGGAAGGGTTAGGTAAATGTGGACCTATATGTATGGGTATGTGTTCTACGGAGAAATCCCCATTTATAACCGGTTGATTGGGCTAGAAAGAACAATGACGCTACTTTGAGAAGGCCTTTATCGAAGTCAGAATAAAATTGTAACAGGGTTAAAAAGGATTTGAGCTGTTTCCAAATAGGTTATTGCTAACTTGAAGATCAATGCCAGGTGCCCAGTAAAAAAATAGACAGTCTTAGGCAATCTGTGTGTTGTTGCCAGAAGAAAGTGTACCTACCTAGGTAGACAACTAAGTAATTGTCCTCCTGCCCGAATTTCGGCCAGGGCAGCTAAACTCAACAGAGACTAGCCATCTACGTGGGAGATTTAGCACAAGTGTGTGCGTAGAAACAGGTGCACTCACTCTTCCCTCATTCTCATAGTCCGATGGACGGCAATCCGACACGACAGGAGAGAGATCAGGCTCAAGACCAACCGCTTAACGTGCTTTCCGAGACACGGAGGGATCACACCGCCAACTTTCAAACTCCGAGCTATTACTGTGAAATGCCTAATGGAAAAACCCAATTACGCTTTGCCCGATCCCCAGGTCGGGCAAAGAGATATTGAGTTGGATTCCCAAATCGAACCCAGGACCACACGCTCAGCAGTCGTGCTTGTGACCGCGAGACCAACGGGGCAGTTGGGGTTGTTGGGCGGGGGGCTATTAGGAGTACGTACGTGTGAATAAGGTTAATATTATTTAGATACTTGTAGGCAATAAACCAACAAACTTTATAGTTACGTTGGTAAGTAATATTTAATATATTCGCCCCGTGGGTACAAGCTGATATTAGCTATTAGCTGTTTATTAGGGCAAGCAGATTAAATGGATTTCAAATCCATTGAATCTACCTAGCCTCTGAATCTTACAATCGCATGGCGCGAAATTAGAATAATGGCAAAAAAAAGTCGTATATATCCGAGCTGGCTACCCAACACCTAACTAGATAGTCTGAATCAGAGTTATGAATGTGACTGCAGTAAAAGTACCTTTCAACATGTTGATAAAGTAGGAACGACCGTCCGACCAAACAAGCTGAAAAAAGCGGCCAAGTGTGTGTTGGACCACACGTATCGGATCACGCATAGTGAAGGGTTCCGTAGTTAGGATGAATATTTACGCAGGATCGATTTTATGTACCCGAAAAACAAGTTTGTATTTCTTAAAAAAAGCTATGAAAAACAAAGGCAAAAAATATTGACTTTGATACAAAAGCCACTGTTTTTCCGTAGTTTCACTGCACCATTGTTTAGCGGTGCACAGAATCAGGTTAACGAATTTATTTACTCATAAAGAACAATACAGTTCACTTAATAATGAGCAAGTAAAAACAAAGTAACGTAGGTAATATACAGCGATCGAACAATTCTAATAGATGTTGTCATAAATGTATTTTTTTTAAATTTGATTTAAACACTGCAAGCGATTTGTTATCCTTGATATTATTTGGCAGATTGTTGTATAATTGTGCTCCTTCGTATGTGATAGTCTTTTTACCATAGTTAGTCCTATTTCTTCGCAATTTAATCTGGTTAGTGTTCTTAAGTTATGGTGATATAATTTTTTAACCAGTTTTATATCAGTTTTTTATTCACCGGTCGTTATTTTTCGTACTAGTATGCACATTGTGTAAGTGTATGTTTGTGTTATATTAAATATCTCTGTGTTACGGTATAGTATATCTCTGATGTGACTCTGTCAACCGATTATACGTAAATAATGCTTTTATCACTTTGTTTTGTGAACTGTTTAAATTCGTTACAAAAGTAGTTTTCTTTGTACGTCTTATCAAAGCGCCTATTTTATTTCTTTCAATTATGAATTTATTCTTAAGGTCTTTATTATTTTTATCTGTTTGAGTAGATTCCGTAAGTAGAATACCTACCCATTCTTTCCAATTTTAATCGATATAGTGCAAATGGTATATCGTAACTATGGGTATCGTATTACCGAGTAACTGGGTTGTGGAGGTCAGATAGGCAGTCACTCCATGTAAAATACTGGTTTTTAGCCGTTCGGTTAGACTGGAAGCCGACCCCGACATAGTTGGGATAAGGCCAGGCAGATGATGATAGTGTAAATGGTCTCCGAGTATCGACGACACAGGACAGACGGACGACACACGGACAGTCGGACGACACACGGACAGACCGACGACACACGGAGAGACAAATGACACACGGAAGACAGACGACAGACGACACACGGACAGACGGACGACAGACTTAACACGGACAGACGGACGGCACACGGACGACAGACGACACACGGACAGACGGACGGATGGAGAGACGAACATGACAAAAATATAAGGGTTCCGTTTTTGCTATATGGCTACGGAACCCTAAAACCGTCAACCAGTGGAAGCAGAGCTGAGATTGACACTAGATGAACAGACGATCTGATTCAGATACTCGTAACGCGGAATGGCTGAATGCAAACTGCTAAAAACTGTCCGACGTAGTATCTAGTGTATAGAGGAGGAAGTCCAGCAGTTGTCTATACATATAATAAATTAGTGACGAAGTCAAAACTGTATATTGAATACTCTTGAAAAATAAAGGACTTCATTTCTACGAGGTGTGGGACAAGTCTAATGCCGAAAATATGGTTTTTAGAATTTTTGTCCGTTTGTCCTGTTTGTCTGTTTGTTTTTGTCCGTTTGTCCTGTTTGTCTGGATGTATGTTCCGGAATGGCGCTAAAACGACTAAATGGATTTGGATGAGATTTGGCACGCAGATAGTTTATAACCAGGATTAACACATAGTGTAATTTTTATCCCGGTAGTACGTTCCCGTGAGATATTTTCCGACATACATGCAGGCGAAGCCGCGGGCATAAGCTAGTCGGTAATACAAGTGAACATAACAATTAAATCATCGGAATTAAATACCCCGAATATACAAAATGTACGAGTATATAAAAAAATGATAAAGCGTAATATCCCTCAAAACAGGTCAGTCATAAAAATGTGCCACGGATGGGTGAACAAGATGACATATGGGAACATTCGCGTGTTTCGTCAATTTCACTGCACGTCATAAAAACAGACATGCTGACTCTGTATGCCTGTATATAATTCCAGCTTATATCGAAAACTTTTAGCCGTGGTATTTGTTCTTGTCATAATTCAATATATTTTTGCAGGTTTATTTATAATTAAAATGAAATGTACATAAATAACAACTTATAACGGAATTAATAAATAAAATGAAAATATAATCCATCCTAACATAACTAAAAGTATTAACAAACTAAACATTAAACACACACACATTAAACTCTCAAATTGAATAAACCTTCATTACTATTCCATTGGAAACCTAATACGTTAACAATGGAATACCAATGAAGGTTATTCAATTCCCGGACCTGGTGCAAGCCATGGTCCGGAGCGAGAGGGAGTGGGAGGCAGTCGCCTCCTTCTGCGAAGCAGTCATGCTAGCGAAGGAGGTGGCGGGACGGATGAGGGAGAGAGCCTCCCGTCCCAGCCGCCGCGGGAGACGCCCCGGGCGTCGGGAGTCGAGAGACGACTACCGGCCACCGTAGGCGCGGGCCTGCGGGCGGAGAGCAATGGGTAGCTCACCGCCCGATCAGGACCAGGCCCGTGCCGGACGGCGCGTAAGTGTTCCACGCGCGCCTCAAAGAGATGTCAGCATAACGAGGGGCCCCTCAGGGCCGAAGCCTGCCGGGGCAGCGGGATTGTCCGAAAGGGTCACCGCTACCCCGGAACATAAAGGGCGAAGGAAGGAACATGGGTGGGTTTTAGTCAGTAAGAGTCTGACACTCCCTTCCGCTCCACCCAGAGCGGGAGGAGTCATTTGATGATTTCCCATCCCAAAAAAAAAAAAAAAAAGGTTATTCAATTTGAGAGTTTAGAGAAAAGTGATATTTAGTGACGAGTTCTGGGAAATTTTCAAAAATACATAAAATTTGGGTGTTCCTACTGCTGAGGCCTCCTGTCTTCGAGAGGCTGTGTGAGGCGGTGTGTGGGCTATAGTCCACCACGCGAACCCAGTGCGGGTTGGTAAACGTCACCTGTCTTCGAATTTTTGGTTCTAGGACAAAGGAAAACCATGTCAATAAAGGTAAAATATAACATAACATCACGCCCGTATTCCGCGATAAGTTAGGTAGAGGTGTAGCTACACGTGTACACCCACATTTCCCATGTATTAGGGGGCTATTGTCATCACCGGACACAAAATCCAGATACCGGGCTGCTACTGCGAAAATGTTGATAGAAAAAACACATAACAAAAAAAAAAAAAAATTTGCCCGACCCGGGAATCAAACTCATAACCTCGTGCTCCTGCGACAAAATACAAAATACAAAATGACTCGCCATGAAAATTATCATAGTAACAACAGACTATGAACTGATAATGTTGCATCCACTAAATCAACGAGCCAGTCTGGCGCACATAACTAAGGCAATAAAATGTATTCACACATAAAATAGCCCGAACCTACAATGTTCGTAATTTACTAACAACAAAGTCAAACTACACAACTGTGCTATAAACTAGTTAGCTTTGCGTTGCTGTTATCATTTCACTTAATTTCATTTGCATTTGTTTTAAAGTTTTCTTTAGCTTAGAAGAATGTGTAATGGAATGGACGTATCGTATTTATATTATATTTATTTATTTATTTTTATGGATCAAGTCTGTCATTAAGGTACGATTTTTTATTTCATAAATAATTAGAACACCGTATTGCCACTAAGGATGTTATTAAGGTCATATTAAAACGCGAACAGGTTTTAAAGGAAATATCAACAATCATAGAATATTCTTGATTATTTGTTGGTCCGCAGTGATTTGCTGATCACGGTCCTATTCCTCGAAAAAGTTAATCAATTAATTTTTTTTTTTAAGAATATGCCCATTGCCATTGATATCAAATAGTTATCGCCTAACGTCAAGACGTCCAAAGGGATTTGCGGTACAAGAACAAGGGACCATGTTTACATTTGTCGTTGACAATGCCACCCGGTCACACCTCTTTGCGGTTAACTCGAGAGCTTACGGCATACCGATGTCAACGGAACGATTGATTTTCGAACAATCATGCAAATTCGGTTTTGATCTTAGGGCGCCCACGAGCAGCGACTGCCAGCTAGCCTGTTGCCGCTCAACCGAAAATGTAACAAAAAAGTAGTGTTGCGGTCATTCCCATGTGCGCATCGTCCAAATTTTAGCAAAGAGACAGCGACGGACACAGAAAAGTTGCTGGACAACCAAGATGCTCGTGGGCGCCCTCCCTAACAATTAGAAATAATTGTTTGCTTGTGTATTAGTTACAATATGTAAAGCTTGGGTTTCCTACGATAACGGTAGCCGCCACACAACTACCGCAATGACGGCCGTCATGAAATCGATGGCACCTTTGACTTTACGGTGTCAAAAAACGGTATCTAGGGAAACACAAACTTATTTTCATAAATACCAAGCATAAGCAACCAGATTTCACCCTGTGGTAGAAATCTATCATCGGATTCAATTTATGTTCAGTCATTCAGATGTATACTTTCAATATAGGTCATGTCAGTATTGCGGTTTTTATAGCACGTGGAACTGGATCACGGGCGGATTATAAATATCTTGAAATATCGGAAAATAACACGACCCCGTCACGGGTAACAGTTATTGCGATTTAGGTCGTCAAATACACATAACACATAATTTTTAGAAGTATGTATGTAAGTATATTCTCATAATATTTGTTTAGTTTTATTAAGTGAATTGTTTATGATTACACGTATTTTTTTTTGTCTCCTATATTCTTTCACACGCTGTCTACATCTCTATATATTGTCCTATCGGAGGTATGCTGGAAGAGATTTCTTATGAAATAAGTATCACCTTTGTACCATCTTTTGTGTTCTGCAGTGCGATTCTGTAACCATCTCACCGTGAAAACTTAGGTGAAGTGAGCGTGGAGTGAGCTGTCATTCCAACTAATGCTAAGGGATTGACACTATTGACAGCTCACTCTAAGCTCACTTCACCTAACTTTTCATGGTGAGATTTTTACAGAATCGATCGACTGTTTGTTTCCTTGTCTGTTTATACTATATGTGTGTACATACATGGTAAAATAAAATAAATAAATAAAACAACATGCATAAACTCACGCCATCTTCCCATAGGGGTAGGCAGAAACTACAGAACGTAACCTGCTATGATCCTCACTTTTTGCCTCGTTTACGTTCATACATCTGAAGGCCAATTCTCGTAATTTAAAACGTTCAAAATCTAGTCGCAGTCTCGTCTCGGTGACAAACAAATGTCAAAAACTTGTCAAAATGTATGGAAAATAAAGGTATTTTTGACAGATTGAGACTGAGATCAGACTGTGAACGTTTTTAAAATTACGAGAATTGCCGCTCTGGTCAAACACGCACGCCGGTTGCGTGTACCTCGCACCTGACCTTTCTGGAGAACATCACCAATAAGATGACTATATGTCCTTTTAAGGCGTCCCCACTTACATCCACATTGTAAATACCTTTTGTTTCGTTTTGGTAGTATGTTAGGATCGTAACAGGGTGGCATTCTATAGTTTCTACCTACCGCCATGGGAAGGAAGTGTGAGTTTATGTATGTACTAGCTGTGCCCCGCGGTTTCACCCGCGTTTCGATCCCGTGGGAATATCGGGATAAAAAGTATTCTGTGTATTAATCCTGGTTATAAACTATCTTTGTGCCAAAATTCATCCTAATCCGTTAAGTAGTTTTGGCGTGAAAGAGTAACAAACATCCATCCATCCATCCATCCATCCATCCATAAAAACTTTCACGTTTATAATAATACTAGTAGGATGTATCTGTAGTGGAACCTATATACATAGGATTTTCAATAAAAGATGGCTATATACCTATACATAGGTATGTATATATCCGTCTTTTATTGAAATTCCCCAAAATCAAAGGTTTCATGAAAAATCTCGACACAACCTAGGCTATGGCTAGCGAGTTAAAAAATCAAAACAGTTTGGTCGAGAAAAATACCTTTACGGTCTCCGACGTTGAGCACAAAACTTGATGAATTAATTTATCGTTGTTAGCAACCTTAGTGGGACGTACGTGGCGCCATCTATTTTCTGACTTGAAAGTGTTTACAACGCAAGTTCAGTAAGTACCCCGCAGCTAGTTATGAAGTAAAAAGTTCCTCCCAGTGTGCCATTAAACCTGAAATGGGAAGGAAAATATTTGTGCTGAAAATAATCCTGAAATATACTGCAAGCTATTGAAAATAGAGGACAAAGGAAAATGCACCGTAATGACTTTCGTACATAATGGCTAATGTTAGCAAACCTCAATGTTCATTGGGCTATATACCTAGGTGTAACTAGCGAGCCGCCCCTGGTTCACGCTGGTGCAATGAATTTAAGAATAAATATAACAAAAAAGAGAATAGTGTAGTGTGTTCTATAAAATGTGACTATGAGCACAAGTCAATCCGCCTTAAGCAAACGTGGTGATCAATGCTCGTGCCTTCTTTGTAAGTCTTCTAGTCGACTGGTATGGGACTACCGATTATTTCACCCTTGAATATGACCACACGTATATATATACAAGCTGTATATAACTTTAAAGTCTACACCATAATAATAGATAGCTATAGAACATACAAAAACAAATCACACTGTATTTATCAAGGACAGCCAAGAAAGGAGGCGTTCCCCACGAAAGACCAACACTTACATAAATATTAAAACTAAAGTTTACATAGCAACAGTACTTGATTCTCAAAGTAATCGCCTACCTTCACAGACAGTCAATTAATCTTTCTAAATAATTACTTCCTCAATTAGCCTTATGTAGGTAGGTACCTACGTGACTGACAATTACTTAACGGTAAAAGCATTGTTTTTCGGAGGACAGTATAAAATATGACAGTTTAACGCGTGTAATGGGGGATTTACACTAGGTCGGTTTTCGCCGTGCGGCTGGTCGCTTACCAAATCGCCTCACAAGTCGAATCGCCACCCCATTTACTTAGGTCTATAAAAAACGCAGGTGACTAGTTAATTTCGCATAAAAATGTCGACCTTCATGCGGCGGGCGATCGCCTGCGACTGGGCATTTTCACGGTTGATTTTAGTCACCCGCCGTATGCGACCGGTCGGCGCACGACAAAAATCGAAAGCTATTCTACTTTGGAACTTGCGATTTTTGTCACCTGCGGCCTATCTGTATTGCCATTTAGACGCGTGTGGCTATAGTCACCTGTGTAAAGCCCGTAAAAGGCTAGAAAGAGGAAACGATCGTCAGTGATTAGTATTATCTTCGCCTAAGTGTCCTTTTGGTTTTGTTTGAATAGTTAGTTAGCTAGTTATTTAAGTACCTAGTGACTAGTACCTTTAGTACCTAGTGTAAATAGTGACTCATAATGTAACAATTGTATACAAGCATTTTAATTTTTCTAACTAATATCGTAAAAAGTGTCTTCTACTTAACAAAAATCTTTAATTCATTAATTGAATGTGCGACACTCATTTGTGCACAATCTAATGCTTTTTTTATTTATTTTTTTCCGGATGGGAAATCATCAAATGACCCCTCCCTCTCTGGGTGGAGCGGAAGGGAGTGTCAGACTCTTACTGACTAAAACCCACCCATGTTCCTTCCTTTGCCCTTTATGTTCCGGGGTAGCGGTAACCCTTTCGGACAATCCCGTTGACCCGGCAGGCTTTGGCCCTAAGGGCCCCCTCAAATTATGCTGTCAACTCTTTGAGGCGCGCGTGGAACACTTACGCGCCGTCCGGCATGGGCCTGGTCCTGATCGGACGGTGAGCTACCCATTGCTCTCCGCCCGCAGGCCAGCGCCTACGGTGGCCGAGAGTCGTCACGCGGCTCCCGACGCCCGGAGCGTCTTCCGCGGCGGCTGGGATGGGAGGCTCTCTCCCTCATTCCGTCCCGCCACCTCCTTCGCTAGCATGACTGCTTCGCAGAAGGAGGCGACTGCCTCCCACTCCCTCTCGCCCCAGACCATGGCTTGCAGCAGGGCCGGGCACGAGAGGCTGCCGCCGCTGCCGATCGCCTCTACGAGGACACGGCGGTGCTCCGCCCAAGCGGGGCAGACCTCTACCGTGTGCTCCACCGTGTCCTCTGGGCGATCCTGACAATCTAATGCTTGTGCGCTATATGTATAATATAATGAAGGCGAGCACTAAGGAAGGATTTTCGAGAATTCATTCCCAAAAGTGGTTAAATAAGGGATGAAAGTTTGAAGGGAAGTTACTCATGTTTGCCGAAGGGCAAATGGCTTGTACCTAAATGTCATAACTATCTGACCAATGAACAAGCCATCTTGGTATATTATGAAGGGAAGGGTTGGCCACAAAATTTTGGTACATTCATTACGCATAGCAAAAGATGTGTGATAGGTTTTAGTTTATCTTGTTACTACAAAAAACAGATTCGGAAATTTTACACAGGGTTAGAGGATTAGAGGAGGGAGAGGAGGGTTGGAGGATATTATATCCTCCAACCCTCCTCTCCCTCCTCTAATCCTCTAACCCTGTGTAAAATTTCTAATTTTATATCTGTAATTCGTATCACGAACGTATGGTGTACAGACACCAGCACATCAAGCTACATTTTTTTTTTAAATAGATTTTCAACTTTATCGCTAAAGCATTAGGTTCACGGTTTGTTGGGAAAATTTGACAGTTTCGGCTAGCTTGATGTGCTGGCGTCTGTACATAATATTCTATGCTTCACAAATTTGAATTTGTTTACATTGTCTGCTAATAAGTTTAGAAGCTCATTGATAAAATTAATTTGTTACTCAAATTTTTTATTGTTTTGATTATTTTGTTCTTTCTTATTATTGTTTAAAAAGTTGTGTTTATATGTTTTTTTTCCTTTTTACCTTTTAAGTTTCAGTTGTTTGCAAATAGTTAAATGATAATTTTGTAGTATTTAAGATATGGATAACGTCGAGAGCTACACATATGTAATGTCTTTTTTTCTCACTACGATGTTTGTTATAACTGTTTGTTTTCCCGAATGAAATTTATAAATTCTTGATCGCCTCTTACTTTCAGCCCCTCCAGGTATAAATACCAAAACAATTGACCAAGCAACCATCATATTGATCTAGGTATAACCAATTTAGGTGTGTACCCTAACGTCCTAAATTCAATCAAAGCAGAATGTAATTGGGTCTCTCTATTATAAGGTTGTCAGTGTTTCCAGGGGCTCTGGCCCTTACAACGATTGAACGATCCCTTCTAAAATCAGAACAAAGGTTAACAATGGAAGACCTGAAAACAAATCCATTGCTACCACCAGCGCATACCAGCGCTGCGACATTTATTTTTTAAATTTCGAAGCATCTTGTTTGTTTGTTTTTATTTTTGACTGAGTTTAGTTTAGTTTAGTTTTATGATCTTCCTGTACGAGTCGCAATAAATACTTTTTCTTTCCTTCTTTCTTTTCTTTCATTGAACCTTAGTACGGAGTACGGACCTTAGTATTTGTAAGTAGACATTATCTTTGGTATGTTTTTCGGTTTATCCACTTTACGGACTAAGGAAAAAACCAGCCTAGTGACTGTCGGACGACGTACTGTGAAGGACTCCGCAGGCGGGAAGAATATTTACGCATGCATAATATTGAATTTATTGACAGCAAAAATAAGTTTATATAGTAGCTATGTATTTCACGGTACTTCTCAGAAAAACCGTATAAAACAAAGTTATTTCTACGGTTATAATCGAAAATAGGAAATAGAGGCCTTTGCCCAGGAGGTAGGCCTTTCCCAGCGTAGGCTAACAAAAAAAAAAACGTAAATATGGGCTATCTCTAAAACTACAACGAATCTTCTTCAAAACTATTTTCATCAACTTTTTTATTTCAGTATTTTATAGATAAAGTTGCAACGTTAGATGGGGGATGATTTTTTTCATCGATATAGTGCCAATAATAGCCTGCGAGTAAAATGGTTGTAAATAAAAAATAGTAAAATTATTTGGGTTCCATTTCTGCCAGTTGGCTACGGAACCCTAAAAAGGTTGTTTTAAATATGACAGCCTGTAAGTGTCCCACTGAAGGGTATGCAGAGTATGGAATAATGCCACTATCTTAATGAGAGAACGAATTAAAATACATCACCACGATTGATGAGCTTCAAATTCTTTCAATGTTTTTCTTCACCGTTAATCAGTTAGATGACGCAAAGAAACAGAAAAAAAAACACACAAACACAAAGAAACACAAACAAATAGATATAAAGAAAAGAAAGAAAAATTGATTTATGTGTCACAGAAACACGAGCGTACAAAAAGATCTGTTAACTTGAATAGTAAAGACACATTAAAAAAAAACAACTCAAGAACCAGAAGGCCAATTCTAGTAATTTAAAACATTCAAAATCTAGTCGCAGTCTCATCTCGGCGACAAACAAATGCCAAAAACTTGTCAAAATGTAGGGAAATTAGACGTAATTTTGACAGATTGAGACTGAGATCAGACTGTGAACGTTCTTAAAATTACGAGAATTGCCCTTCTGGTCCATAAACCGACCACAACATACAACTGCAATAATAGTTTAAAAACAAATCACATTCGCCATAAACAGAGCCATAACATTCATGCACAAACTGTTCGTGTATCATGCATTATTTATGTCCACACGGCGACCAAACGTTGCCAATTCCTCAGCAAGGTTACTAGGCCAGCAAATGTTTTTTACCATGGACTATTGGACTTGGAGGAGTGTGAGATTATGTCCAAATGATGTGCTGGTTACTGGAGGACCGCCAAATCTGAGCGCCTCGGGAACAGTGCGGCGTTGCCAAAAGCTAACTGATCGATGGCCTTAGGAATTTGCAAGCGGATTCAGGAGTATAGATAATGTTTGGGTTAATAGGGGAGAATGCCAGGTTGTGTTGCAAATTATGTTATCATAATTATGGTTTGTTTGTGTCTTAAGTATGGGTTTACTATCCTACTTCCAACTAATAATAATATTATAAACGTGAAAGTTTGTATGGATGGATGGATGGATGGATGTTTGTTACTCTTTCACGCAAAAACTACTGAACGGATTTGGATTAAATTTGGCATACAGACAGTTTATAATCAAGATTAACACATAGGATACTTTTTATCCCGATATTCCCACGGGATCTAAACTTATGCGGGTGAAACGGCGGAGCGCAGTTAGTAATAACTATACATCACTACATCAATAGTTTACATAACATAACGTCACACCTCTTTTCCCCGAAGAGTTGGAAAGAGGTCAGCTGTCCACCCACAACAATAATATTATAGTCGTTAAGTCTATCGTACTCTAAAGGTGCTGAATGCCCTTCTGACTGCCGACCCTGAATGTGATGCCTTTGCGGATGAATGGATTAAAATTATGCGTATATGTCTGGGGTTCTGTGAACGAAAGTATGTAAGGGAGTCCACTATACCATGTTACTTTTAAATTATATTATATTATTGTCAACATATTACTGTCTCTATGTTAATTAATTTAATTGGTGTTGTATCGTTTTAATGAACTATAAATAAATAAATAAAAATGTTGACATGAAATAGTT
Source organism: Apamea monoglypha (assembly GCA_911387795.2). Classification (NCBI taxonomy): domain Eukaryota; kingdom Metazoa; phylum Arthropoda; class Insecta; order Lepidoptera; family Noctuidae; genus Apamea; species Apamea monoglypha. The sequence goes on from OU426918.1 coordinate 14,269,941, forward strand.
AGGTATGCAAAAAACTGACTGGAACTGGGAACTGAGTTCCAAAAGGTATAGAAGACAACTACGGGCATAGATTCGCAAAAATACTTCAGCTAATATAATTTCTAAGCTCTTTTCCCCATTCACGGACACGGGTTCTTGGGACAGCCCCCAGTAAACTATGTAGATTGTATCGAGCCCGGTTAGTTAAACTAGTATGGAATATATAATTAATAGACAAGTATATTATAATTTCAGGCCTATTCATACATTTAGAATTAAATTCCGAGATATATGTAACATGTATTCCCCGAAGGGTTAGGCAGAGGTCTACCTTAGTACACCCGCATTTCACTAGCATAACATAATTAACGAAATTTGGGTGTAGAGATTCCACCTTGAACCATCTTTAAACAATTTGGAAGCAGTGAGTGAATAACTATTTTTTTAAATCAGAGACTAACTAGAACTTGAATAGATTCCCATTTAAAAAGCTTCCTAAAACGTAAAAGTTCCAAACGCGTAGCGGCCACCGATCGTAGCACGGTTTACTACGCCGTAGCACGGTTTACTACGGCGTAGCACTGCGCGTTTTGTTTTGAGAACCCTGCGCCCGCGCCGGATCAGATAACGTCACATGGATTTCTACTCTACCTTCTAAGTGAACGATAGACGAGTTAACAACCACAGTTGGTGAAAAAGAACTATCTAGGGTTCTAACATACAAAACAAAAATAACATAAGATTTTATATCAGTTGTATAAACATACCGTTTGTGCAGAGATTCCTATCACAGCAGTCTGGATTATTCAAAGGAATTAATACCTCCGCGAAGAAACGAAAGTAAACGAAGGTAAGATAAGGCGGTTAAAATATTCACGAGGGCACGAATCCAATATTCTTGTTATCTAGTTAGCGAACAGCCGAGGCTTGCACCGAAATAGAACCATAATTCCTGTGAATAATACTGAAAGAATAAGGCATACTCGTACTTACATTAATACATTTATCCATATATTATAGTTTTTTAAAGTTTAAAGGAGGCGTGTGTTGTTAAGTTCCCTTCAAAATCATCATCTTCATCATCAGCCTATAGCAGTCCACTGCTGGACATAGGCCTCTCCTATTGCACGCCATTCAACTCGATTTTCCGCAACTCTCATCCAGTTGCTACCAGCCATCCTACGAAGATCGTCGCTCCACTTAGCCTGAGAGCGTCCCACCTTACGTTTACCGATTCGCGGTCTCCACTTAAGAACACGTCTACCTCAACGGTCATCGATTCTACGGCTAATATGGCCGACCCATTGCCACTTCAGCTTGCTTATTCTGTGAGCTATGTCGACAACTTTGGTTCTCTGCCGGACCACCTCGTTGCGGATTCGATCCCTCAGAGCTCGCTCAGCGGCCTTCAAAATGGTTGAGCTGAATTCTGCTGCTCTAAGCGTCATGTTCGTAAACGGGCGCCGTCAGTAGGGGCGGGTTATCTCTTAGCTGCTACGGCTTATTTTATTTTTTTAATTGTTTTTTTTTAATTTCGTGTGATTTTTTTCATTACAAACGCTTTTAACGTGCATTTCTTTGTACATTGTTCTCACATGTGTAATTTTAAGATGAATGATGTAAACAATATTTTGATCTTGCACGTTCTTCTCCGTGGAAACCTACTACGCTTTGGAATGGGCAACTAATTTCATCTTTCTGACTGACCGACACCTTGCCAATTCAAAAGTGCCTGTAATTTGTTATTTGGGTTAAATGTTATTTGAAATAAATGAGAGTTTGACTTTGAGTTCTTTAAAACTTTTCATTTGAAATATTACCAAATGCCTACTTCTGCCTCCCTCGGTGGTCTAGTGGTCGCAAGCGCTACTGCTGAGCATTAGGTCCTGGGTTCGATTCCCGGGTCGGGCAGTTGGGCTTTTCCATCTGGAATTTCTCACTAGCAGCCAGGGTTTGTGCCCGGTTGATGGCAATAGACTCGCCCCCTATTACATGAGACTTAAAGATAACTGGAGAAATTTTGGTGTTACTAATATAGTTACCTACACCTCTACCTAACCCTTCGGGGAAACAAGGCGAGATGTTATGTAATGTTACCAAATCTCTCCTGTTAATATAAATAATGGCATATTGTTCGTACTTCCTAGAACTTTGTAGTTGATCCGACTATACCAGTTAAGTTTTCAATATTCTAATGCGAATATATTGATCAAAGAGCGGGTTATTCTAAATCCGTGATTCCCATTGGTAAGAGGAGTCTTATGGTCTCTGATTATGAGTGACAGCGCCAGTGTTTGGTTGTAAAAATAGGTCTGGAAATCTGGTTTCATTTTTAAAGAGATTTTATTCCGTTAAATGATAAATGATTTTATTTTGTAAGTAGGTTTGTACAAACACTTTAACACGTCAATCATATTTTAAAACTAGATGAGGTCGGCATTTCCTATCTGACTAGTCTGAGAAAAAGGCCGAACAAACTCAGAGGTCACAGTCTCTTTTAAAGTCTAGACATAATCTTGGTCAGATCATATGAAGACCATGTAGATCGATGTCTGAAATGGCCTTTTGAGGAAAGAACCACACAGATTGAGAGGACCTGTCCAGTCAGTGTACGCATTTGTCAGAAATCGTGGAGCTCAACTCAAAACTTAAGGAGCTCAACGATTCGACGAACAATACCAAAGAAAGGATATTTGGGTAGGCCACATTAATTACTCAAACTGCCAGACCATGACAAAAACTAACAGAACAGAGAGAAAAATAATATAAATAAAATGACCCACATAGTCTTCACATTCACAATAATTAAAATAATAGAGTACTTTACAAAGTAAGCAAATGTCATAGTATATATAAAATTCATTAATGTCAAAGTGTATATAAAAAAAACAACAACAAAACAAAAAAAAATAAAAACATTCAATGTGTAAAAATTGGAAGCAGCTCAATCCCAAGCCTTTTTGTCCTCGATATAATCCTTAACGGTATAATAGGCTTTCTGGCAAACTTACGTTTAATGAATGATTTGAATTTATTAAGGCTTAAATTTTGAACGGGGCTTGGAACTTTATTATAAAAGCATATACATTGGCATCTGAACGAGCCACCTATTTTCTTGAGCCTTGTTGTAGGTACAACCAATTTGTGTTTGTTCCTAGTATTTATATCATGGATATCACTGTATTTTTTAAACAATTTTATATTTTTGTGGGCATATAAAAGATGTTCATAAATATATTGATAAGCCACAGTCATAACATCAATCTCTTTAAATTTGTCTCTGAGCGAGCGTTTATATAGATATACTTATTTTAACGTCTTTATAGCCTCTATTTCCGTATTTAATTAACTTATTTATACCTCCTCCGGTTTGTAAGTTTTACTGTTTAAAAAAATCAGAATCAAAATATTTTGTTTCACAAAAATCTACATGGGCACTTATGAAACGTCAGAAGCTAGGTGCGCGGTTCCAATCGGTCGTTTCCTATGGAGAAGAGCCGGCAAGAAACTCCACGGTTACTCTTTTAAAAATAAATTGTTTTTTTACATTGTTCATATTACATTGTAAACAGGTAAGGGAGGACAGTTTAGGCCTGTCAACAAGTACTGCTGAGATAGGAGCCTTTTGACCTCGTATAGGAATTTCTGTTTTATTTTTGTTACTTTTTTTATATAACTTGATTTATTTTTGACTGTGTTTGGTTTAGTTTGTGATCTTCCTGTACGAGTGGCAATAAATACTTTTTATTTCTTTCTTGCTTTCTTTCTTTACCAGTAATACATTGTTGTACAGACGCTCAGTCTCATAACAACAGCTACTTATTAAACAGAAAACAAAATAAAAAGAAAAAGGATTTCGCCGTATTTACCCATAGCCAAAAACCAACACCATTAATGTAAGAGGATCGGGTCGTAACATGATATCGATATGACAGGGGGAGGAGATATGCCGTATATAGTAGGTACATACATTGTGTAGGAACAAATTCATCTGCCCGGGGTGGAATGGTCCTCCCCGGTCAAAGGTATTGAGAGGAACACGAGACGGTTTTAATTTGGTAAAACACAGGGTGGCAGGGGCATCGACACGCAGCCTGTTACCATGGATTCAGTACATGATTCTGAACCCCACCGCGTTAAAATTTTCCGTTGGATATTTAAAAAAAAATTGTTGTTACATACATTTTGACCGCGTAGGCATCGCACTTTTCTGTTAAACGGTAGATTTTTTTTCGATAACCGACGAATAATGTTTTGCTAGGGTGTGTGAATATATAGAATTCATGGTTCAGTTTCCGCGTAGATGTACCTGCTACTCTGTATACTAGCCTGTCTATTCCGTCTAGTCGTGAGGCACACTTTTCCTGCTAATTTCTTACATCGGACTTCACACTTCTTATTTAATATTTTATTTTATTTTTTATTTATTTTATTGTGTGTGTTTATTTGATGTATGTATCTGGTGTATTGTGTGTCTTTTAGTTTGTGCCAAATAAATGCATTTTCTTTCTTTCTTTATTCTGTACAAATTTCACCGTGAAAACATAGGTGAGCTTAAAGTGAACTTTCGTCCCATCTGCAGTGCGATTCTGTAACCATCTCACCGTGAAAACTTAGGTGAAGTGAGCGTGGAGTGAGCGGTCATTCCAACTAATACTAGGGATTGACACTATTGACAGTTCACTCGAAGATCACATCACCAAAGTTTTCACGTTGAGTTTTTTTATACAATAGACTGGCAGATGCCGCCGATCTATTGTATAAAAAATCACTATGAAAACTAAAAGGAACAGGGATCTCTCTAAGTAGCTGCCCCAGGTCGGAGATCCATGCGGGTTCCCACAAAAAAAACCAGCTCTTACAAAAGTGACAGATAAAAAACCAGCTCTTACAAAAGTGACAGATAAAAAACCAGCTCTTACAAAAGTGACAGATAAAAACCAGCTCTTACAAAAGTGACAGATAAAAAACTACTACTACTACCAGCCGATTTATTCTGTAAAAATCTCACCGTGAAAACTTAAGTGAAGCGAGCTTAAAGTGGGCTCGAGAAGTCAATAGTGTCAATCCCCAGCATCGAGTGGAATGACAGCTCACGTCAGCTAAGTCGTCACGGTGAGATTTTTACAGAATAGACCGGCTGCTCTCATTTACCTATATCTGGGTTTTTCTTCCTGTACGGTTACCCTTTACACAATACTAGAACCCTGTACACGTACCAATTTCCCTTAAACCAACGATTATTCCTTTAACAAAGTGCCAGTATCCCGTATATTACTTTTTTACTATAGCTCCCATTGAAAGATTGGCTCACTCCTTTTGTAAAGGTAAAGTTGAAAGGTATAATATATAGTCATTTAATACAATTGTGACGGATGCGAAAAGCAATTTAGTACGACGTTTTTTCAGGCGTAGAATAAAAGTACTTTTCTTCGTGACTTTCAGGAATTCATAAAATATATTAACAAAAAAGAAAGAATAAGACACGAGTTCAATGACTTTCTAGAAAGTTTCCCGTTGATAACAATAAGTGTGTGTGTAGCACAATCAGCCTATAATGTTCCCACTGCTGGGACACAGACCTCCTCTTTGTAAGAGGGCCATAATTCACCACGCGGGCCTAGTGCGGGTTGGTGGATGTCTCATGTCTTCGAAATTTTAGTTCTAGGACGTGCCGGTTTCCTCACGATATTTTCCGTCACCGTTGTCAGAGCAGTGGTAATGAAATTAAATACACAAAGTAAAGTTCAGCTCGTGAGTTGGGGCTGATACCACTGCGCCACCTCTGCACAAATAAATGTATCTATAGGTATTTAATATCCAACTTTTTTAAGCCTTTTTGATGGTTACCTTTGTATTTTTATTAAATAAACTGTAACCGGTACTTATGTCTTTCTACGCCACTAACTTTTTCTCAATAAAGCTCACCTGTCCATCCATCTGTCAGTCTGTCCATCCATCCGTCCCTCCATCTGTAGGTAATGGAAACGTCGAAGTCGAATGTTTTCCACACGACCACACGACATGTATATTTACGCCGTAGCTACTAGTTGAAAGTCTGTCGAATTCTCTACTATTTTGAACGATTTTGAATCTCTTTCCCACAGAATCCTAACTAATATTTTATATGCGAAAGTGAGTCTGTTTGTTTGTTACGTTTTCGCGCTAAAACAGCTAAACGGATTTAAATAAAATTTGGCACATGGGTAAACCATGACCTGAAGAAGGACATAAGCTAGACTTTTCATCCTGGATCGCAGACGAATTCGCAGTCAAAAGATAGTTTCTTATATTTAAAAAAATAAACGATTTTTTTCTTCAGCGACTTTCACAGAAAAGCAATTTCCTTTAAAATCCCCTTCACTTCAACCCACAAAGATGACCTTGCAAAATTGATAACTAGCTACATTTCAGAATGATATATGATAGTAACTCCCCGAAAGAGATCAGCAAACGTATCCGTCTGCCCAGTGAGTCCGCATTTGTATGCTTGAAGATTTACACGGCTTATCGTGGCCCCCTTTGTGTCTTGTTCGGCTTTCCATGAAGCCGCTGGATATACAAGCCATTTGATCGGAAACAAACTGACGTACTGTATTGATATGAAAGATCGTTCTTCAGGATTACGTTGTTTGATCCGCATTGTGATCCCAAGCCTCCTAGTTTATTCTTCATATCAATAATAGGAAACCAAATCAGTATTGATATAAAACAAAATGTGGCACAAAATGGATCTTTTGGTAGACAACATGGATGTCGGTGTTATGTTGAAAGGAAACGAAATCCAATATACGTATGTGAGTAAATGATGGATTATTCACGCTTTTTCCTTTTCGTTCATGAGATAGACAGACATTGAAAGATTATCAATAAGGTGTGATAATGTCGTTGGTGTGAGATATTTTCATGGCAGTTATGGCGGTCTTGCATTTATCATCATGATACACACACATCCTTTGCCTAGCCTTTTCCCAACTATGTTGGGGTCGGCTTCCAGTCTAACCGGATGTAGCTCTCTGACCTCCATAACCCAGTTACTGGGTAATACGATACCCCTTCATGATACACACACATAACATCATTATCATCATCATTCTACATTTGTATTCTGTAATATTTATGGTATAATATTATATTATATTCAATCATCAACCTACAGCACCCCACTGCTCGACATACCTAGGCCTCTCCAATTGTACGCCTTTCAGCAACTATCATCTAGTTGCTTCCAGTCACCTAGCCACGATCGTCATCATCTTGCACCCGCCTTGTACGAGTATATGGTTATAGGTACCACTCTGCCAAAGTAATAGATTTTCAAATCTAAAAATATGTTTTTAATCGATTTTTAACAGAGTCAAATTCGTTTTAACTCGTTGTAACGTGATTGCTGAAAAATGTCACCCGTTAACGCATGCAAAAAAATATAAAACACCTCCCAAAAAGGATTCCATTTGTAATTACTGTTGGTTTAATAAATACCGCCTTTCGATTAAAATAATAAAAAAAATCTACAGGATTAAAACAGAAACGGACATTTTAACAGCTGCAGACCAAATTCAAAGGAAGCTACATTTTAGTCCGTAAAATACTCGGATTAAAAACAGGTGTCCTTTTCATTAAATGGAACCAATAGCTACATATAATGAAAAACAATATCAAAAAATTTCGGGAATCGCTTTCATAATAGGTACTGAGAGTTTACGTGGGAAAATATCCCAATCGCAGCGATAATATTAAAATATCATCAATGCACTGATAACACATTCATAGAATTGCGACAACGACACCGGAAGCGGTTGAACAGAGCACCCAGTGTATCTTGACACGCGGCAAAAAATGGAACTATATTATATATTAGATTTTTGACACGTCATTGACATTTGCCTCCGCAAGTAGCGCTGTCGTGAGGTGTCGAGATATACTGGTCACGCTGTATGTTACTTTAGAGACGTGCGCTCGTAGGAAATAATTGCCACCGGAAAATGGTCGATCTGGGGCAAAGAAAAGGTCGGATGGATTCTCTGCTTCTCATACAAATATCTCTACTTATTTTGTGATTTTGTTCCTTTCTGGTAGACAAGGTTTTCTGCTTTTGTGGTGTACGCAATGAATTTATCGCCCCTTTTTATATGGGACTTTGGAGTATAAAAACGCAAAAATGTGTCTGCACCCTACCTACGTGTTTACCCTTCGGAGAATTCAAGAGCAGTGATGTAATACACTGCAAATCACTATTTTACAAGCAACATCATTGAAAACGGTTGACGTTTTAGGGTTTCGATCGGCCAAATAGCTAAAACGGAACCCTTATAATTTCGCCCTGTCCGTCTGTCCGTCCAATGTTACACAGCCATTTTACTCGAAGACTATTGGCACTATATCGATGAATTTATCAATATTGTGCATATACTATAAATATTCATCCCGACTGCGAACCCTTCATTGTGCGTGGTTCGACACGGACTAGGTCGGTTTATTTCCAATCGAGCGTATATAGCCTGCAGTTAAGTTAGTACTCAATCGTTATATTCTTTTGTATATTGTGTCATGTGTCGACTATGAGCCGTACGTATTGTTTGTGAAACATAAAAAAAAATATTTTTCAATAAATCACAAACATTCAAAATTGTTTTATTTCACCCGTTTGTATTCAATACGGACGGAGCACTCTAGAGCAAATAGTGAACTCTATGTCCAGCGGATTTTAAATTTAAAGATAGTGGCTACCATGAAAACTAATAGCCGCCATCTTGGATTTAGATTTCGATCCAATTTTCCTTATCAGCGCCCTCGAAAACCATAAAAAATTACACCCATGACGAAAAACTACATGTCAAAATAAAAAAGGTAATCTTTTACAAATACATAGCACGTTATTGGTTGTTTTAATGGATCAAAATAAATTAGATACTCAATACTCTGCATTCCACAATGTGTACTTAGGTGGAAACTTAAAATTTAATTAGATCATTATAGACCCAGACAGCAGCGGTGGCCCAGTGGTTACAGCCGCGACATACAAGTTATAGGTCGTAGGTAGGCTTTACTTTGTGTAAATTATTTCATCACCATTTCTCTCCAAAACGGTGAAGGAAAACGTGAGAAAACCGGCATGTCTGAGAACCAAAAATTCGAAGACATGTGACATCTACCAACCCGCAGTGGGCCAGCGTGTAGGATTACGGCACATTCCCTCTCACAGACTGCTCTCTGTCTATAATTAGTGGCAGCGTTATAGACTGAATATTATAGACCCTGCTGGTCATAACAAAATTGTAGAACAGAGGAACCTTTTGGATTTAAAGGGTACATAGGTATAATGCACATTTTTACTTCCAGAGGACCAAAATACTAAGTTTTGAGTTTATCATATTCCTTTTAATTACTTATCACTTCTGATTTTTTATAAAGGACTGCCTGTAGACGTTCGATTTTTATTTCGGACAGTAACATACAGTTCATCAGAATTGGTTAAAATAAAGATGATTTCAATGTATGTTTTGAGGATCTCAAAAAATCTCTCAGTCATCATATTAGTGTGTCGATTAGTATTTTTAGGAAATCCAAATGGAAATTATTTGTAATTCAATGAATATATAATACATGCCATAAAATGTTATCTTCCTCATAATAATCACACCATATAAATCTCCAAACCCTTATCTCTTGTAAATCATAACAACACCGGGAAAGTAAGGACAAGAAAATCCCAGGAAACATAAACGCTTAACTTCAAAACAAACATTTAATTAGAAATGTACTTTTTCGAATAAACATAAAAACTTTTTGGTTGTTCCGCTTTGAAAATGGCTGATACCTATTAGGGCGATGTTTTTAATTAAACTTGCTTGATGTTGCGTAAAGGGGAGAAACTAGTGGAAAAGTCGGAAAGTTGTGCCGTCCAACGCATTCAAGGCTGAAGTCTTCGGAACAGCTTTCTCTAGTCTGCCTTTCATACGCTAACTCGTCAGGCGTAGCCCGACTTTGTAATAAAACTATCCGCTATTCAGCCTGGCTAAACTTTTACCTACTTATAAATAACGAAACGCCATTTCTCTGAAACTTGAAAAATAAGCAGTTTTACCACAGATTAAGTACGTTATTTACGAACTGATTGAGTAAACAAGAGTAGTTTATTGATTATTTTCATAATAGAGTGGGGATTTTAGGAATATTTTATGAGGGAGTGGAAAACTTTTGCGTAATAATTTTTAACCTACTTAATGTTTTGAGAATCTACCTAAGGATATAAATATAGCGTCTCCTATAATTTTCATGTTATTTGGCTTTTGCCCGCGGCTTCGTCCGCTCCCGGGAAATACCCCACGGGAACGTACTACTGGGATTAATCCAGGTTAAAAACTGTGTGCCACATTTCATGCTGTTTTTGCGACAATCCGGAACATACATCCATATAAGCGGACAAAAAATCTAAAAACTATATTTTCGGCATCAGATAATATAATAATAATAAAAATAATTATAAACAGAAAAATAAAAATAATCGCTATGAGGTGTGGGCACGAGGCCCACACTTCATAGCAATTATTATTATTTTTAAATATTCAATGTACGATTTTGGCTTTTTATTATATTATACTATACTTTTATTATATAATACTTTACTATCTTATTATATGGTAGAGATTATGCTAATAAGTAGAAGAGATAAAAATACTGATCTATATTTTATACGAGCGATAAGAAATCAGTAAAAAATTTAAGGTTATTTTATGATAAGCTCTATGGATATATTTACTTTGACACAAAAAAGATATGGTCCATTTTCCTTCAGTTTCGGTGTTCATATTTTTATTGGTAAATAAAAGGCTTAACGCAGATACGTTTGTTATCAATAGGAGTTATAAACAAAGTCGTATATAAATATGGCTCTTCATAATATCGATGAACTGACCTTAGTTTTTAAAAACAAAGGGGATTAAAACACTGACCGCGTGAAATCCTACTTCCTACTAATATTATAAACGTGAAAGTTTATATGGATGGATGGATGGATGGATGTTTGTTACTCTTTCACGCAAAAACTTATGAACGGATTTGGATGAAATTTGGCACACAGATGGTTTATAATCAAGATTGACATATAGGATACTTTTTATCCCGATATTCCTATGGGATCGAAACTTATGCGGGTGAAACTGCGGGGCACAGCTAGTGTAGAATATATTTTTGTGAAAAGATTTTCTGGTTAGTAAGTTTTATATCCCGCACATTAAGTAAATGTGCGGGATATAACACACTAAAAATCTTTATCTGAATCATTTTGAAGGATATTGCTAACTCATATGTTCTTGGGTAATTGCATAACACCCTTGTTACGCAATTACCCCGCAGGCTACCTTAAATGTGTTCTCTTATGTGACATTGTGCTAAACGACGGTCACGGTCTTCTATACACTAAATATGTATGAAACTCACGTTAACGCATTATCACTCAATGCAGCCGTGCCAAGTACCAAGATCATTGAAATAGTACTCGGCGAAAAAATCATAGCATAGAAATAGTCCACTTAAAAATGTTATAAATATATCTCTACCCTGCCGCCTGCCCATTCTTAACTTTTGGTACCCACCATAAAATAACAAATAAAACATTTTATCTAGCCAAAGTAGCTCGCTCTGAAGAAATCACGAAAGAAAGTAATAACAATTTGCATACAAAACTATGTTCTTTGTAACCTGTGCCTTTTGAACAGTACCAAAAGTATCTACTGCCAAGTTTAAAAAGAGCGGCGTGCGTCCGATATACTTAGTACGCCTGAGCACTGACAAATATCTGGAACCCAGAAAGCCACCGAGTGCTAGAACTTGGAGCGACGCGCGACGTGCCCCGACTGCCAAACAACACAACACGGTACACACAGACTCATCACAAATCACTCCATTTTCATATTGAGTGATTTATTCATACGCGCCTGTGCCAACCTCTGCACTAAAACAACTATAAAATATAAAATAGATTCGAATACTAAGGAACAGCTCCATAGATATATGAACAGCACCCTAATTGTGCAACATACTATCAATCTCAATTTGAATCATATTGGAGAATACTGCGAATGCATTGCTTCAAATCTTTAAAAAAATTGTTTGCTTAACAACATAAATAACGATGTTGTTGAACTGTCAAAATGAAAGCCATCGCTACTGATAGTGTGTTACGCAATTACCCCGCTGGTACACAAAGTGCGTGTATCCATTACAACTTTATAACTTTCCGAATATTAGGAGTTGGACGAGCGACGACGCGATAATTTGGAAAAGCGGGAAACGTGACCAACTTTTAATTTACTTATACATAAGTTTGTACTCGTTTTACATTTATCACCACGTCAGACAACACAATTATGTGTGTGGTCAAATTAAATTAGCTAGCGAAACTCCGCACGACCACTTTTGATCTTCTCAAACGTGAAATTAATTTATTTTTGGGCTTTGTAAATTAATTTAATGGTTCATTTTAAAAATCCGATCAGATCAGTTTAAAAAATCAGTATATACTTGTGTAAACTTCTCAGTCGTGATAGGTTTCGATATGTAAACACGATAGAATAAAAGAAAACAAATTTTCTCAACTCAAAGTTCAAGTAATAAAACTAACAGCGGTCGTTGAACCCAAAAAAAACAAACATCAAATCATTTTTTATTTTATCGTATATAGTTGTCGATTCATCTCTGCAGAGTTTCGCTAGCCAATTTCATTTGACCCTGTATACAGAATATATAACTAGCACCCGTAACGAAAGCAATGCGTGTTTATTAGAATTCTTTACCATCTCCGTGATATTAGTCAATTTGACACAAGCACCTTTACGTAATTTCCCTGGCGACTGCGATCTCGCAAACATATCAACCTATGTAAAATAACGTAATATAGAAAACGGACGAGAATATACTTTGACAAGTTTGACAAGTGGGGCAAAGAATTCTTTCTTGCGTGCAGGGTGAATGACACTTGGTTAACTTTTGCAAGCGTCGACCGATTCTCCGCTGAAAGTTGACTACGTGCCCTGCATCAACGGACGCAATACCCATATCCGCTTCACAGAAAAGAAGTCCGTACAGCAATGGTGGATTATTGAAATCCTTTGTTAATATAACACAAGGCATGCTTGTCTTCAAATGATGCAAATTAGGACGCACATCCAATGAAAACTTAATACGGCCCGTTGCGAATAAAATGGGTCCCAATAAATGCTGACAAAGGTCGCAGAAATATTCGTATTTCAAGGGAACACGTTAAGCCGTATAATACCCTTGTTAACAAAAAATATGCCCGAGGAAAGGGACAGTATTGTCAACATTTACGTTTATAATGGCAATAATACCAAATTTACTATTGTGAACAGAGATTTAAACGACATTATACGAAATAACGAGTGGTTTTCATTTATGTCAGCATTCTTTGCGTTTGGAATCGTTAAAAAGAATGCCTATTTTACCTACTCGGAAAATTTCGTGAAAACGCTAAACTTTTTTTTGATTTCCATTTTCATGGAACAATTTGTTCGTCATTATACGCTTTCCTCGTTCAAGTTTTCAACAAAGTATCAAACTGGTGACAATTGCAAAAATATAAACTAGGACGGTTTCACATCGTAAAGTAGGATATTAGAGAGTCTGCTCGAGTTTTTAATGAGCTTAGCGATAATAGGATATAATATAAGTATAACTTTTAATCCCTAAATTACCACATATATCAAAATGTTGCAATTAAAACGCTGTTTCGTCTGGTTGGCTAACCATGTCGAAACAGCGTTCAAAGACTCCGGACAAAGTTCAAAACGTTCCGTATCGTAGTAAAATCTATTTTCAACGTCAACAAGATAAACAATCTGAACATAAATGGGTAATTTTATGTTTTGAACAGCAAGTCGTTAGGTTTTGAGGGACAGCGCTAATGTCCTAATTACTAGGCAACAAGTACAAAGTAGTCGTGTTACAACGGGGCAGCGCAGCGGTTGTATATCTACCAAGTTATCTAATTACCGCAAACAGAAGGCGCTGGCTTGTCCTTAAGGCTCAGTTTACATTGGTCGAATAAGTAATCCATTAGAGTACTGAACTGAATAACCCAATGTTGGGTCGACAAATAAAAGGGTAACAGGAATCGTACCTAGAGAGAAGCCTAGTTCGTAGTATGCAGTAGAATTTTCAGAAATCTTCAGTTATCACGACACGTAACACAATACATGTGTTACGTGTCATGGATGACTGAAAATTGTAGTACCCCCTGGCCTAATTGAAAAGCCTCGCTTCTAGAAAGAACGAAGCCATTAGGGCCAACAGATTATTTCAAAAACTTTTCCGTCCGTAGCCGGCTAAAGTTACGGTTTCGTAGAAGAGCGGTGTCCGTCATAGTAGCCGTCATGAAAATTTGTCAATTTCACCAGTATTGTCAAAAAACGCTCCGTGTTTGGACGGCCGTTATTGTGTGTTCACCGCAAACCAAAGCTTTCGACTAGCACATTGGGCAAGTTATGAACTGAACTTACGCTACTATCAAGTACTCTCCCGCCCGCTGAACCACTAGCTCCACCAATGTAAACCAGACTTAAGCCCAAGTTCTATGTAAGCCAAGCCAAGTTATTACTCTTATTACTACTCGATACTTAACTATTCCCTGCCGCCATTGTGTTATGAAGTAGTACAGTCGCGAACAAAGAAAATTGTGTTGGGAGTTTGTTCAAGCATATTTCTTTGCAGTGGGCGTTAGTTGTAGGTCAGTGTAGATTGTGTAAAGTAATTTTATATATAATTTAATGCTTGGCAAACGATTTTATAGCTACCTAATGTTATTACTTATTCTGATTAAACAACTATACAATATTGTGAGTTTGTACATACTCGTATGTTTGTAGAGATATTTGGTCTTTAAATAATTGTTTTGATATTACCAACTACCAACGATATTTACCAAAACTACAAACTTTGTTTTTTTGTCCGTTTATTTAGTTATTTCCATGCAGTATTATAAGAGACAATACAATTCTATGTTGATTCTAAATAAGTCTAACTAGCAGGAAAAACATTAAAATAAGATTAAAAAACCATAGCCAAATAACTTCTAAATCAATTACGTTTTGATTAGAGAGGGGAATTCGCAATCTCTGTATGAGGAAAATAATGAAAACGGAAAAGGGAACCGAACTCACGGAAATAATCAGAGAAGGGTGGCTAGCAACGTCTCACACCCTTTACTGGGCTATGGCACAAGACACACTGATCAGTATTCATTATCGCATTAGGTCGAATGCTGCGCACTGACCGCTGCGATGAACAGCCAAAGAGGAAATTGCTGTAATCATCGCGGTTGGCATATTGATTAGTACCTAACTAATCGCTCTGTAACAAGTGGACAGTTCTGTCTAATCCATTTAAGTTATTACTTAGCTGCTTTTGGATATAGTAAAAGACAATTCATAAATGACTACGTAAGGTAGGTCATCATCGTCATCATTCTGCCCTTATCCTAATTTATTTAGTATCGACGCAACAAGTCTTTTTCTTCCATTCTATTAGTCGTCATCTCGGTCCCCCCCCCCCCCTTTCCAGCCATATCACACAGTCCATTCATCGTTTCTTTGGTCTTACCCTATTCTTATAGCCATCCACATTTATAGTCAAAACTTTCCTCACGAAACTTGCCTCTTAAGGTAAGTATAGTTACGTAAATAATGCATAAGTCGATTTCCCAAAAAGTAAGAACACTAGTATGATAAAGCAACTTTAACGATGTGCTTCTATAAAACCACTACCGTTATTCCCAGTTGTATCATCAAAAGTTAAAATAACTTTACATACTTTTCCATTCGGAATTCACGCGTGTGCAGCTTTGTTTAATTTCGGTAACTCATGAACACTTCAGCCGCCGACTGTGCTCTATTCAAAAAGAAAATTTCATGTAGCATGCAACGCAGAATGATGAATGAAGTCGAATTTTTCATAACTCTACAAAAACAATGGCTAGATGAAATGAAGATTGCACTATGATATTACACGTACTTTTGTTCCACAAACAATAGATACGCCGGTGAAATTATGTACGAGTTTTATTAAAACGAAAATCTTTTTGTATGAAGATTCGGCAGCGGGGATATTGAAATGCCATTGCAAGGAAAATACGGGTTTGTTTTCGCTCTGTAAAAGCTAGACTTGACCTCATATTGTAGATCGGGTAAGTACTAGTACCTAGGTATGTAAGCTATCCTGAAATTACTTTCTGAACCTCTCATTCCAGGCCCTTTATTTAGGTATCTTTTTCAGAAAATAGAGTCTTATTTTTACCGAAATGTTTAACATTTTTACTGTACGAGAATTTCACTCGGCAACTTGTATTTTGCAAAGATTGGGCTAGTGAATTTTTTTGTGAAGACGGAATTTAGAGTATTTTATAAAATTCTTGCTTAGTCCTGAAGTTATAAAATGTCAACCATTTTATTATTTTACATTCCTGCACACATAATACATAATCTGATGATGTTCTCTTGGGTAAAATTAATTGCTAATGGAATTGAAATACAAAACTTATTGTTTTATAGAGTTTATTGTTACGCCCTAAAAGGACATGATTAGTGACCATATTGGTGATAAAGAAAGAAGAAAAGAAAGAAAGAAAATACGTTTATTTGCGGCAAACATGACGCATAAAAAAGAACATAAACACAAAAAAAAGTAACAAGTTGGGGGTAAGCATGCGTCACATTCACGCAAAACGGCCATCGCTCAGCATAATGCTAAGACTCTATACGAGACAGAGCACGATGCGTGATGTACTTCAGAAAGGTCAGGTGCGTAGTTCTCGCAACCGGCGTGCGTGTATGACCAGAGGTGCAATTTTCGTAATTTTAAGAACATTCACAGTCTGATCTCAGTCTCAATCTGTCAAAAATACCTCTAATTTCCCTACATTTTGACAGTTTTTTTACATTTGTTTGTCGCTGAGATGAGTCTGCGAATAGATTTTGAGCGTTTTAAATTACGGGAATTGGCCTTCTGATGTATGAAAGTAAACAAAGCAAAAGGAGTATGTAAGGATCATAGCAGCAACAGCCCTCCAATAGCAAAAAAGTAATTCATTTTCCCAGCCAGTCATTTATCAGAGTAGGTAAATGACTTGTACCAATCAGCGCAGTACACTATGCTATACATGTACATGTTACTTTTTTTCGCATATGACCGCTGTTGACCCGTAAATCAAATCGGCGGGAGCACACTCCGGGAAATCGAAAAAAGCGGCCAAGGGCGAGTCGCACTCGCACACGAAGGGTTCCGTACCACAGTACAATATTTAACACTACATTTCTTTGAAGTGAAACTTCTTAGGCAGCGATATGATAAATTATTGGACGAGAATTGAGAGTGAAAAATCAAGGATGTGGGTTACCCGAGAGAGTAGAAAAATATAACTCTCTGTCTCTCACACTAAATCTCTCTTGTTCTGTAAATTTCACTTCTATTACGTGAACGGTGCTTCACACGCCATTTTCTTCATTTAATTTTGTACTTTATTTTATTTTTATTATTTGTTGTCATAGTGATTATTTCATAATAGTACACTATGTGAAAAATTCAAGTGTTTAACTATTACGGTTCAAAAGATACAGCCCTGTGACAGACAGACAGCGGAGCCTTAGTAACAGGGTTCCGTTGGCACCCTTTGTCTACGGAACCCTAAAAATGCCCAATAAAGATACCACGGCATTAGAATACCGGCGGGGATCTCTCCTGTTACTACTGCGTACCGCGCACGAGTGTGAACTCTGCTTTTATTTTTTTTATGGAGCATTAGGCTTTATATCAGATATTGTTGACTGTATTCCGTTTTGTGAGGTTATTTGGTGGGACATGACACTCGGAGTGGTAATAATACTTTTATTTACGAGTTGTCTGCCTGAACAGAATACACGAATATACTCGTATAGCATAGCATCGCGCGCTGATATTTCATTATCGCTTAGCGTTCTTTCCGATTTATTTTTTCGTTTTGCTCCGCTCCTAAGGGTCGTTGCGTGATGCCAAATAGCCTATGACCTTTCTCAAGAATTGGGCTATCGAATGAAAAATAATTCTTCAAATTAATTTCGCGTTCAAACAAACAAACTCTTCAGCTTTATTATATTAGAATATATTTTAGCGCTTAAGTTATTTATCTATTCTAATATTATTAGCTCTTCAGTTGAGGGGGCCGTGGCTAAATAATAACAGTAGCACAGGTCGGTCGATCAGGTTAAGCTACGCTTGCTGCGGTTGGTCTGTGAATTGGTGACCATCTTTACTTACTGAGACCCCTCCGTGCCTCGGAAAGCACGTAAAGCGATTAGTCCCAGCTCATTCATGGATCTTCGACAGTCGTTACGGGTATTCAGAAGCCCGAAATTCTGACAACCAGCCTTACCAAGGTGTATCGTATCACCCAGTAACTAAGTTGTGGCGGTCAGATAGGCTGTCGCTCCACGTAAAATACTGGTACTCAACTGCATCTGGTTAGACTTGAAGCCGACCCCAACATAGTTGGGAAAGGGCTAGGCAGATAGTCAATTAGCGCTTAAGTTATGTGGTATAGGTGCTGTCAGTGTTGATTATACCTTTTAACGCCTTCGACAGATAATAAATAACAAAGACTAGCCATCTCTATCCTATGATATGCACCATAGAATAGAAATGGCTAATCTTTACAGTCCGTACAGTCAGTGCCTTGAGATAAGTACCCACCTCACCAAATAAACTGGTGGTGAAATTGTGTATGGGAATGTAAAAAGTTTATTTTACTACCTACTTACAACATAGTCCAACCACTTTTTCATTACTCTTATCGATTCATACTGTTTTATTCTATGAGGTGCCTTTCAGCTGTATATGACTTTTACAAGCTGATGATTTTCGCCACCACGCCAAGCGCAAAGTGAAGCACATATCCCTAACGAAATTGCAATTTTCCCCCCAATTGAGGTGCCTAACGTATTCCTTCCACCGTCATTTTAACGATATAGACAGGTCTTAACTGTGGATAACGGACGAGCGACGAGGACACATCGGATGCCAGCCATCAGACTGGATTCTGGATGACTGACTTTGATGACGACATTCCTGTGGTACTCTAGTTTACGAACTGAACTTATGAAAACGAGGAAGTCCACACACGTAGTACTTATAAAGGCTAGGAAATTTAGACGGTTGTTCCTAGTTTTGGAACTGAAAATGTCGGAAAATTGTTAAAGTAGATTATTAATTAATGAAAAGGCTAGCCATCTTATATATTCCATATAATAGTCCATACATCCATGTATCAGGTCTATCACCTAGCACAGGAGTCAGGGACTTCACTCTATGTTTATTTTGTAACCACTTTCTTGTGTAATAAGGATTATTAAAGATTAAAGATTAAAGATTATTAATATATGAGTTTATTTGTAGTATATTCGTTTTTTTGCCTATAAATAAAACGAGTTCACTATAAGTCACATCACTCTGGTAAGAACGAGGTAAACACCTCATTCTTACCGGAGTAAACTATGATAATGTTCCTAGACATTATTTACTTTCACACTACGTATATTACTATATATATTCCCAGTAAATAGTCTACTATTGTACATACAGCATACAAATTCCTGGGACAGTACAAATGAGGCCGGCCAGAACCCCTATTGTTACACTACCAATACAAGATACGAGTATTTGTCATCGTAATTGAATAACCTTACTCCTCGAAACGCTATTCAAATCGAACCGATACACTATATTAATGTATAATCGGAACACGAATCAATGGATCGAGATTACTCGGAAGAAAAAATGAGAGGTTACTCGTATAATGAACGGAAAATGATTGAAGAGCGCGAAAACAGGGCGTCAACAAAAACAAATGCAAAACGTGGAAATATAGACGTCATCAACCCCAGAAATACGGGGACACCGCAAACAATGAGTTTGGAAAATCGGGAAAAACGTAGTCTCATGTGCGGCCGTGTTGTCGTGACAGAAAAAGCCCTCCATCAATCTGCGGGAACCTATTTCCTAACGCTCCCGTCGGCGTCCTTTCATATCACGCCATAGCTTGGCATTTCAGATATTGGTGAACGTATTACGAGTACAGATTCCACACTTTTTTCGGGATTCGGGCGTTGGGTCGCAGAGGAGTTTTTTCTGTAATACGGCGTAATGTGGATCGTACGGTTGTCTTGAACGAGAAGTGAGAAATGATTCCAGGAATTACCTGCGTCAGGATGTACTGGTGGTTGTGACCGCAAAGTTTTTGGTTGGTTTTTGTGATCTATCTTGGTCGCCGATTTTATTTTTTCCGCTTAAGACCCCGGCAATAACGAAACATAAGTCGAAGTTCCATCTTTACCTTTCAGGAACTTATCCTCTATCCACCGTTGCAAACAGTGACTAGTCCAGTTAGGGCTGATTTTTCAATCGACAGATAATTTTTATTCGTGAAATAAAATTGACGTCTGACAGTTTTTTATGGAAGAACTGTCAAACATTCAAAATTATTCCTCCGATAAAATTATCTGGCGTTGGAAAAATCAACCCTTAATTGTGTCGTCACTTAATCCATTGGTAATCGGAATCAATTATAGAAAGTTCCTTCATGACACACATAATAGATATCGGAAAACTTGAGACTAAAGATGCCGATGTCACCAGTCTCTATGATAAATATTTTACAGTTCAGGCAGTATGGTTGCCCGTGTCAATAAGGTATGCTCAAACAGTGTCTATTTTTTAAATTATGATAGTAAAACACTACGAGTATCTGTGTCCTAAAACACCATTTTTCTTGTTGTTTGCACTTGTTTCATGATTATTATTGCTTTTTTTTATAGTTTAGTATAATATGTTTTAAGTATGTATGTGTTTATTGTATATATGTAAATGGTACACCACAGAACTTTCCGTTTTGTCTCTCTTTCTCCCTTAATCCATCCAAATATTGTCTTTAGAGGATCGCATTTAGCGATAAGACCACCCATTGTGTCACCCCTTGTAAAATTTCTACAATTATATCTGTAATGTTTATGGTCTACAAAATAAAGAGTACTCTATCTATCTATCAATTTCCCTATAAAGTGTCGGTTTCAGCAAATCCAGTTGTGACCTTTTCTTAAGTTAAAATAGGAAAGTAGTACAACTAAAACTAAATAAACAAAGAGTTCCACGATTCCATAAAAAAATAACTTCCTAGATAAATGTAGGTAAACAAATATATAGTATATCACGTGCAATAAAGCACTTTCGTGCCTACTTCCGTAACTTTAGAACGTAAATCTAATTTTACGCAATGAAGAACAGGCAACCCTCTGATTCTTTCTGTTTTCCTTAACAATACATACTTCTGTTTTGTGAAAAAATATATAAAAACTACCTTCCGCCCGCAGCTTCACCCACGTATATGTTGGAAATTATCCCACGGGAACGTGCTACCGGGGTACGAATTATCTTATCATCCAAATCCAGTCAGCCGTTAAAGCGTGAAAGGTAACAGACAGATATTAAATGCAAATTTTTTTATTTTTTTATTAAACAGGTTTTTGTTATTCTAAAAGTCTCCTTGCTACAGATCGAAATCCGTTCAGTGGTTTAGGCGTGAAAAGTTAACATACAGACAGACAGAGTTAATTTCGAATTTATAACATCAATGTGGATTTTAGAATTTTTTGTTCGATATCCATG
Organism: Apamea monoglypha; assembly: GCA_911387795.2. NCBI lineage: Eukaryota > Metazoa > Arthropoda > Insecta > Lepidoptera > Noctuidae > Apamea > Apamea monoglypha. Next base: position 14,291,625 of record OU426918.1, read on the forward strand.
CTGAGTTTAAAAAATTCAGCATGTTTGCACACTTTCTACACAACAAAAGTGTTCTCTGTACTTGCAGAGTCTTTGTGTTGATGTCTATAAAATTCATGATGTGTTTTTATTTTCGTCAAAGTTGTCAGTACGAAAGGGCCTTTTGCAGGTTTTTGGTGATTTTCAACATTTTTTTTTACGTTCATCTACAAGTTTTCGGTTATTGCAGTCACTAGTGAAACTGCTCAGCTATTCAGACATATTTTTCGAGACTACTAGTTACTACTCCAACAAACATAAAAACTTATGGAAATCCCATAACACGATTGCCATAACGGACCCTTTAATGTCTCTATGTAAAGGCTCACTCCAGATTGCAGGTTCATACATAAGTAATAAATGAATCATTGACATTTGACGACCCAAATGGCGTAGAGACGGCCGACCTTTGGTCAGGGACGCCAGGGTCACGGGTCATGGGTGTTGTAATGTTTACAACGGTATAGAACCCATGACCCGTGAACCTGAATTTCGGTTCCTTTTTTATACTACCAGCCTATTATTGCTCCATTGCAGGGCAAAGGCCTCTTCTCATACGGACAAGACATGAGCATTGATCACCATGCCTGCTCATGACGGCTCCATGCGGCATGACTTACTCCAGGTTTCCTCACAATGTTTTGTTTTCATGATGGCCACTGGATCTCGAAGGCCTCGCCTCTCATGCACGAGATTGTGGGTTCAAATTCGGGCAAATGCCAATGTGACATTTTCAATTTATATTTACTTTCTAAGTTTATCTTAGACATCACACATTTCTATTTAAAACTTCAAGTTATTTAAATCCCCAATGTAGCCCGAAAAAAACCCTAAAAAATCAATCGTGTGACGCCATTTTCCTACCATAAAGCACAGCGAACAATCACAATAAATACAAACATTGTGTAACAAAACGGAAACTAAAAACAGATCGTCGGCGCGTATCGAAACATCAAAATATTTATTTACAGTAGGAACATGGTGTTGTATGTAAAACATGTCCATTTGTCTGTTTGTCCGTTTGTTATGTTACCAATGCTTACTTGTCAACGGGTAACAGATATCTAATGTGTTGTTGTTGTTGGATCTATGATTTATTAATTTGATGTGTGACATATTGACATCGAATGCGTATGTATCATCAAACGAGCCTACTGTAGATAAAACATGATTTTACCACGGGGGTGGGTAGTCATTACAAAATGTAATAACATAATTTGTGGAAAATATTTGTAAATGTTTAAAAAATAAAGTGAAATGTAGATAATATATCTGTGAGGTTGACAATAACGATGTAGTCGCAAACGACGAAATAAAAAAATTCTAAAACCTACGCTCTTCGCTCTTCGCTTCTTCGCATTATAATTACGCTATTCGGGCATATTATTAAGTTGCCTCAGCAATCACTAGCACATCAATCAAAACCTCGCTTTCGAAACCAAACACGCCTAAAAACACAGTATTTTCCAACCCAACTCTATCCGCAGTACCACCCGCATAGACCCCAGGTTACAATTCAGATTGATAACATGTTGTCTATGTGACTTTACTTTATGGTCGCATTCGTCGGCTACCAGCGCCGGGGTGTCCGTGGCGCGTAATATATGGGGCAAAAATGACGTAATGTATGGCACCGGAGATCGATGGGAACCAACGTGTATGTAGTGCGAGTGTCAATGACGTCAGAGGGGGGATAATGGAGATAAACAAAAACTGGAAAACGCTTGACTGCTAACACCATTACGAGTCACGCGTTCGATCTCCTAATAAATTTTAGCAGTAAGAGGCAGCACGTCAGTGCAAATGTCGTGATTGAAATAAAGTTTATTTTACAAAGGAAGACAAAAACTATCTGAAAAATGGACATCATTGACGTTCTCCGAGGTTTATTATCATCAATAGATGGCATTAGAAGCATCTTAGAGCTGTGCACGTTTGTTCTTAATGTGTATTACGAGATTTTCTATACAACAAATAAACAAGAAGAAAAAACAACTATTTTTTTTTTACGAGGTTTTCGTTACAGCCATAGAGCGCCCCTCAATCAGTGCGTTGAGGAGAATGCTTCATATTTGTGAGTCATACGCTGTGGCCCATGGGCTCAAATACAATCCAACTAAGAGTGAATTTATGGTGTTCAAAGCGGGCAATAAATGTTATGAGGTTGTACCAGACATTCACTTGTGTGGTGCTTTAATAAATAGAACTGAAAAGTTCAAGTATTTGGGCCACTGGGTCACCGATGATATGCGAGATAATGTGGACATCGAAAGGGAGCGCAGGTCGTTGGCTGTCCGTTGTAATATGTTGGCCCGTAGGTTTGCACGCTGCAGTGATGAGGTAAAGAAGACGCTTTTCAAAGCATACTGTCAGTCTTTCTACACGTGCAGCTTATGGGTCAGCTATTCGCGGCGGGCATATGACGACCTGCGAGTCCAGTATAATAATGCGTACAGGGTGCTGATGGGGCTGCCACGGTTCTGCAGTGCGTCAGGCATGTTTGCGGGGGCTAGTATTGACAGCTTTGCCGCATTAATGCGTAAGCGTTGCGCCTCCATGCTTGAACGGCTGCGATCCAGTACCAATAGCATTCTGTGTGTATTAGCTGACCGATGGGACTCCCCGCTGCTCGAGAGATGGGTGCAACTACATGTTGGCAAATAATGTCGTGCATGCTGAGTTTGCGGTGCGTCACATCGGACAACATATATTTGTTAAAAAAAAAAATGTTTTACTAACACTAGTTTCTTAAGTTTTGTCTTGTACTAACCAAAATATGGATACTTACTGGTCCGAATTAAAAGTTTTATTATTATTATTATTATAGAGGGAGTGGGCCGTAATCCACCACGCGGGCCCAGTGCGGGTTGGTAGATGTCACATGTCTTCGAATTTTTGGTTCTAGGACGTGCCGGTTTCCTCACGATGTTTTCCTTTTTGAGGTCGCATCGTCTAAGAGCCAATTTTATCAATGAAAGATCTAACCTACGACCTATATCGACACCACTGCTCTGCGTCGGTATTGCTTGACCTTAACGGCCGAATCCAATTACCTATCTATTACCAGTTTTAGCATACTGGAGGTTGAAAAACCTATCCATTACTGGTTTTAACGTCCCAATAATCTACATATATCAGTAACAGTAGTTATATTATACTGGTTAGTCAGGGTAAAATTAGAAAAATACCATTTGTCAAGGTTTGAACTTACAATACATGGGTTCATAAATCTACGATTGATCTCCTACGGAACCAATAGCCTTACAATTACAATACAACACTACAGCGCATAAAACATGATGCAGCCAGACATTAAAAAATTAAACATAAAATGATTGTGTCGTTTCCGTATCCTGTAAATATTTAACTAAAGATTAATGAATACTGAATGACGGTAGCGGAGCGTGCATTGTGGTATACATAGTTATAAAACAGTGTACAATGTATATATGTAACCTGCAAACCGGTAGTGACGTCACATCCCGGCGCCAATCCCACATTATGATACCGAAGTTTATACGACAGCTTGAATAAATACGAGCTGCAATCGGAATATAAAATGAACAAACCATTGTTATCACAGACTAGGCTAGGTTCATTGAATCATATACAACACAAACTTTTTTAATAGTCCTCACTCATATAATGCAAGCAGTGCCAGTGGGAACTGCCGCGACTCACGAGTTGTAGGTCATAAGTTCGAAGCCAGGCAGGCAGCTTTACTTTGTGTAATTTATTTCATCACCACTGCTCTCAAAACGGTGAAGGAAAACATCGTGAGGAAACCGGCATGTCCTAGAACCAAAAATTCAAAGACGTGTGACATGTACCAACCCGCACTGGGCCCGCGTGGTGGTTTACGGCCTACCCCCTCTCACCGAGAGGAGGTCTCTGTCCCAGCAGTGGGGACGTTATCGGCTGATTATGCTATGCTATATAACGTGAAAATCTTAGAAAATATAACGCGAACAACGAGCACGTGAATCATCACGCTTAGTTGCCAGACTGATGATTGCAAAATATTTTAATTCTTGCATATTGCCTTTTACGCCACCTTAGTTTTACCACGCGTAGAACGGAACTTCCCCATACTTTACCATAAACCCCAGTAGCCTAATCTTTTCCCAAATATGTTGGGGTTGGCTTCCATTCTAGACGGATGCAGCTGAATACCAGTATTTTACATGGTGTGACTGACTATCTGACTTCCACAATCCGGTTACTGGGTAATACTATACCCGTTGGAAAGGCTGGTAATCAGACTTTCGGGCTTCTGACGACCAGTAACGACTGTCAAAGATCACCACTATAGGCAATAATTCACCCCAAAATTGATATCGCAGCATAGGGGCACGTATCGACGCAAACGTGACTGACGTGAAACTAGAATTCGTTAACAGGCAAAACCTTCGCGGTACATGAAAAAAAATGCACCGCTGACTGGTAAAGTCCAGTCATTCGTTTTTTTGAATATGTTCACAAACGACCCGTACGTACGAGTATCAATCCGTTATCTGCATTGTGCATGATTTTCTGGCTCTGCGTTGACGTACTACAGTTAATAAAAGAGATTGGTATGCAGGCAATAAAAAAACATATTTGAAGGTATGTAAAGTATATAATAGTATTGTGAAGCCAATAGACCGGGTACTAAGTTAAATTGTCCATACATTTAAATTACAGCCGTCATTCTTTGACAGTTGTATGAAATGGCTATATCACGGCAAATTGACGTAGGGTGTCAATTTGCCTAATAATTAATTTACTTGACTGTAACTATTACACATGCTATACCGGGTGCAATGAAATAGCATCCATAAGTTACTATAGGTACTTAAATGTCCCTCAGGTGCAACCTGAGCTGTTAGTACAGCAACCAAAGTGTCTGGTAACTGGCCAAAACGGTATATAGATAGTACGGCATGTGCTATCACCATACGAAGCTCGTGACGATAGGTACGTCAGAAGCCTACGACTAACCACGGCAAGCCAATGCGTGTAATCTTTTTTTTAATGAGACACACCCTGACAACAAAATCATTGTATGCATTTAGGAGATACGCCATTGTCTGAAAAAAAATTAGATTAAAAATGGAGCTTTTTTTATTCATTTTGATTTATATAAACAAACCTATAATATTCGCACGACAGACGATGGACTGTAATGAAATCCATCCAGCAATAAGGATGCTTCGAGGATATAAAAAATCCCAATTCCAATACATTGATAAACATAATCTTGTTTTTACTGTCGCGCACTTTGGTATTAATTCGTTGTAATTGACCTGTACACCTGTACACCTATCTGTTTTGTTGACTGTAGAAGCTACACTATAGAAGCCTATGGCCATGGGCTATTTCCAGAATACGCGCATTGAATAATTTGAGGTCGGACTTCGAATCCCAGTACTAACAAAGTTTAATTGGGTTTTGCTATTGGCAATCGGTTACAGTCCAAGTTAGAATTATTCCGGTAAATGAGGATATGGTCTCTTGGGGACTACCGTCATCAGTGGACTTGGTTTTGAGAAACAAATTATATCCCTCCTTAACCTTTCAGGGATCAGAGACATGAAGGTGTCGTTTTTCATATGATGAGTTTACAAATTATTGGTTAACTGCCTCGTTGGTCTAGTGGTCGCAAGCGCTACTGCTGAGCATGAGGTCCTGAGTTCTGTTCCCGGCTCGGGCAAAGTGTTATTGGGTTTTTTCATCTGGAATTTCTCAATAGCAGCATGGAGTCTGAATTTGTGCCCGATTGATGGCAATAGGCTCGCCTCCGATTACAATCTGGCGAAATGTGGGTACTCGTCTGCCTAGCCCTACGGAGAAAACAAGAAGATACGAGTACATTCTGTGAAGCGCAGAAATACCTTACAATTACGCATGATTCAAAGACGGTTTTTTTATGACGTTGAGTATAGAATCCTCGAAACCACACTATTACAAAATAGGTCTTTGTTTGAGCCGAGTATCACATTTCCGCCGCGAAACCATAACAGCGAAACTGCTGTAGTTTCCCCATGATTGACATTTTGCTTCGATTGCTGCAATTCAACTGAGTCTCATGATGTTCCGCTACTCGATCGCGACATAATGTAGTAATGTTTCCAAGCGAAGTTCATTAAATAGTTCCCATCATTATAATTTCAATCGTTATTTTACGATAAAATCGTATGTTGCGTAAGAGTAAGGTACTTATGCTTGTCCAGTATCCGTATTCAGATTCCACATTTAGGGCGTTTGTCCACCGCAAAAGTCACCGACGTCACTGAGAATTAAATGACGGCGCCGAAGTAGCGATAAATATCAACATTTACTATGACCGCGAGTCCACCGCATGTCTGTCAGCCGAGCGCCGTCATCTCGTTCACCGAAGTTTCGAGTAGGTCGACGCGACGACTAGACCTCGGCCTGAGATTCTGACGAGCCAATGTACGGGCAATACAAAACACATTTGATCAAACACTGCCTCGACTTTTTCTCGACGTTTGTTTTGTTTATCATACTGAAACGAACCACATACTGAACCGCTGAGTTCAGTCGCGGTGGAAAAACGATCGCAGTCACCGGAACGTCAAGCTCGATTCGAATAATCTCGGTGGCGTCCCGGTGACGGCCGCGGTGGACAAACGCCCTTGGGGCCCTTTTCATTAGATTTCCTTTATCATTTTGCCTAATTTGATAAATTTTACTTTCATCAATGCGATAAATCCACACATCCTATAGAACTTTTCATATGGAAATGTATGAATCCAATAGCAAGCCGTATATTTGATTTATACAAAGGTGTGACGTAACACGATATTCAAAGAGCTATCAGAAACTCGAATATATCTACCCGATGTGACCCAAGACTCCCACACAGTGTAAATACAAATACTAAGATATATGTATATATACGAGTAGGTAAAAGGTTTTATTTAATAACCTAAGGGTAGGTTACTAAATTCGTAATATAAATTAAATCTCTTTGATTCTACCCCGTAATATAAAGTAAACATATTTGTTTATGTTAACCTTCGAGGTTGTTAAAATATCTAATATTATATTTAATATAAGCTTTGATGTCTACATCAACAAGGATATTTACTTTTATAACCTTTCGGTATTACGTATGAATACTCACGAATACTCGCGTAACACTTTTTCCAATAACTTTTCATGTATTATTTACTAAAAATGTTTTTTTTATTCCTACTCTAGTTTTTTTATCTGTAATTCGACAGACTAATGAAAACCACCTATAAATAGAAATAAGCTTTACCTGGAAAACACTAAATATGAAATAACATATGAGTATTCTAAAATCAAAACAAACTTCTCTTAGAAATCTCTGTAACGTATATTTTAATCTGCGAGTCTGTAATGAATTGCTACGTTCGTAGCGGCTACGCGCTACGCCGGCTACGTATCGTCGTAGCACCATTCTACACGCATGGCTTACGGAGCGCGCCTACCGGAACACGACTCAAAGGCCATGGCTTTAGGCCCGCCTTTTGTCGCGGCGATGTGAGATGGCTAATTACAAACGACGTGTGTTTGCCCTCGCAGAGATTACCTGGCGTGAGTCGTATTGTCCCAACGAGACAATATGTACGACCTGTACCAGTCACAATACCGAGCCGAAATACCGCTGAAATAACAACCGAACTTTCGCAGCTGTTACTGTTACGTACATGTATTCTATCTACATAAATGTAACCACACATGATATTCGAACAATACGTTGATCAGATAAGTTACGAAGAGAGAGAACGAAGTAAATGGCACGTTGAAAACGAATAACATCGATGTTTGAGTGCGAGGAAAGAAATAAATTGAAATAAAACTAACAATACGGATAAATGATGATATCTATTATAGTAAGTAGGTTTTTACACACACTGTTACGCTGCTTATAAGACTCTGGACTAATATAATAATGCCAGATTATGATTGACCCATTCTAGGGCAAAGGCCTATACTCATAATGAGTAGGCACGAGCAATGATCACCTTGCTTGCTCAAGATGGGTTGGCGATTACAGACTTATGATAACTATAACTGCAGGTTTCCTCACGATGTTTTTCTTTCACCAATTGGTACTTGCCCGGATACGGATTAATATGTAAATATATGTATAGGGTATATCTCACATTCTTGTCATTGATACTTCCTGACAGGTGTGATTCGGGGGGATGGAATAAAAGTCTTCAAGTAGGCATTACAACTTGCTTATAGTACGGTCACCAAATGAGATAAGTAACCAGGGCCGTCGGATATAGTTGAATTTTTGTAAGAAACCGATGGATGTTTTCGAATAAAATTTAATTTAATTAACAGAAAACAAACGGTTCATTTAACAAATTAAATTTCATTAGAAAAAATCCGTCGGTTTCTTACTGAACTTCAACTATATCTGACGACCGTCCGACCTCACCGACCGTCTGACCGACAAAACACAGTTATAAACACAGGAAGTAAAAAGAACTGAAAGAGCACAGGTCGCTAAGTATCAAAATTAGATACCCACCGACCCGTGCATTTCAATATCTATCTAGACTAATATTATAAATAGAAAAAAATTGTTTGATTGTTGTGATTGCATGGTAAAACGGCTGAACGGATTTGGATGAAATTTGGCACATGGGTAGACCATATTCTAAATTAGGCCTTAGGGTATTTTTATCCCGATATTCCCACGGACTGGAGACTTATGCGGGTAAAACCGCGGGGTGCAGTTATTGTCTAAAAAGTTCACAAGCATAGAAGCAGAAAGCGGAAGTACAAGAGTTCAGAACAGCACAGTAAATCAGAATACACTTTAGCGGAATGCAAATTACTAAGCAGAAAAATGTGTAGAGAGTTCTAGATGTTAACATTTACAGTAGATATATGTGAGTAGTAGTACGCCAAATCATGATAATAATAACGTAGGTTACCCCCATGAATTCCAGCTCTTTTTTTATCCAGGGCTAAAGTGAACCACTGGTCGTTTGAGCTGTGGGCCAAAATAAACACCACGTGGAGCCCTCACACAGTTAGAAGGCGTCGCGGCAGACCCCGTAGAAGATGGCGGGATGAGCTGGACAAACTAAAACAAATGTAGGTTACGTTAACATTAGAGCTAAGAAACTCTAAATCCAAAATAATGTAGGCGACGTTGTCCATCCAGGGTGTGTAGTTATAATTACGTGCGGTATAAAAATAATCTATTTCTATTGTCACCGCAAAAAAGCTCGACAATATAATTGCATATTTCACTATAATGGCGGGAACAGCAGTGCTCTCGAATAGGTCGCGACTCACGACTCATCTAATGGTTAGCGAGGAAGCGCGCGGCCACTGCCTCTCAATACTGAATAAAAGCGAACTTATGCTCGAGAAGTGCCTCGTTATATCCTGATGGTCCTTAAAGATAACAACATAAGGTTGTTTATTGTCTGATATATATTTTCTCGTGTTAATGTGACGTTTGTGACGTATTCACACGCAGGCATCACACATTGTGTGCTTGCGAGAAGAATGATTCCTGCCCGAAGCTTTTCTCCGCAATAATGAGTCACTTGACGTATTGTCCCGTGGGCGCCATCTCGTCCAAATTACGAAGCCATTGTTACTGAGATATTGTTCGTCGCCTCGTGAATATGTGCGAAAGGAAATGAAACTGTTCCCTTGCGCCAGTCACCGTTTGTTGGCTTCCCCGCGGGCCGCGCCGACACACCCCGCTATATTTCCATTTCAGAGATCCGCTAAATGAGTCTGCCGTCATGTGTGATGATATACCTTTGTATGCTAATACGTAACGCTTAGCGAATACGGGTTACACTACATTATTAATTAGCATGCTCTTAAGTTTGTGTTATTTAGGCTACCGAAATTGTGAGACGAATAATTTTGATATTACAGTAACAGATGTTTATCTAAGGGCTCGGGCACATGATGACGACGTGACATCGTCGCTGTCGAGCAAGACGATGTCGTGACGTTTCATGATGTCGTCACCGTCGCCGACGCTTTGATAATAAATGAAGATATTGAATGGATGAGCCAGATTCGTTAATATTTTTTATAAAATTTGTGATAAGCTTTTAATTTTCATCCATTTAAATGGCTGATGTGTTCAAATTGTTCTACCAAAAAATTCCAAATACCGGCGAAACGAATAAATTCCTACTAGTTTTCTCACACGTTAAGACAAAACTATAAACACGTTTATAGTGTTCGTGACATGTGGCCGAGACTATAATTAATTTACCAAATAATCTCTACAATTGAATGATATCTACCGGAAATTATAATTTACCAAAATTGCCTAAAATGCCTAGTCTCACATGGAAAAACAAACACACATTTTGTATTTGAAGCTTTTAAGGGGAAATAATTATACAAAACTATCTATTGCCTTCGGCTTCATCCGCGTGGAGGTCGAAACACGATCATTTATTTATTTATTTATTTATTTAATCTTTTTGCACAAAAAAAAGGTACAAAGGCGGACTTAATGCCTTAGGCATTCTCTACCAGTCAACCAAGGGTGATGAAGAGATTAGATGGCAGGTGCTTTGGTTGAGAGGGACAATAATAAAAAAAAAACTCTTAGAACTAGGTAAACAAATACATTCATTTAAAATGTCCCACTAGAACGTATTTGAATATATTTTACTTTGTTACAATTTTATTAAGGTAATTGTATTTTTTCTCATTAAATGCCTACTAAAACCATTTAACCTTTTAATATATATTTTGTGTTCCACTCACTAACAATGCACCTGCCTTGTTGTCTCTCTCCACCACCCTTGGTTGACCGGTACAGAATGCCTAAGGTATAAAGTCCGCCTTTGTACCTTTATACTTTATAATGCAGAAAGTTTAATAATTAAAATCCTAGTAACATGCATGTTTCACTTACTAACAAAATAATAAAAAGTGCAAGCTCACGTAACTGTGAAGAGACCCGTCTCTCGAGGAGCGAGGTCCATTCCGTGGTCCCGGCGGTGAACACAACGGGACAATATTGTCCGATGTGACACGGGACAGAGCTACCCTACCTACACGTGACGTTTATTAAACATTATATTTGGTGTAATAAACTTTATTTGATGTAGGATAACGTACCTTGTCGTACATACAATATTAAATGACTTGCGTTAAGCGTCACGCTCAACGCAAGTAAAAAAAATGTATGTGTATGGTGCTATGTTGCAATTTTATTTATGTTCTGAATTAAAATGATTGTATATGTCGGAAGTGCCGCCCGGCGGCGCTTAACACAGTCTGGCTTGAGTTCGTGGGGAGTCGAGGAGAGCGAGCAGAGAGGTGGAGCGGCTCTCTTGCTTTCCGAGGCACGTAGGGGTTTTGATATGTAGATAAAAATGGTTACCCATCCACAGACCAACCGCGGCAAGCGTAGCTTAACCTGATCGATCGACCCTTGCGGCTGTTATTACTTAGACACAAGCCAAGCAATATTAAACTGAGAAAAATAAATAAATCCCGATCATTTTTTTTCAAGTCGTAAAAATTGTGCGGAGCAGGAGCGGGTCGCTAGGACTTAGGTCCTAATATTAGGTTATAATATTAAGGCAAAATTCAAAAGCCTTGAGAAAAATAATTTCAATTTGTGTAAATTGAAACACAAAGTTAGTAAGAAGGTAAAGAAATATTTCTGGAGCTATGTAACATTCTAAGAATTTTCGTTGATTACAAACCGTATTAGATAGCTACTATTATATTATATGTTTTTTTTTCTTAGTCTTTCATAATTTTCTTATTTCAGGACCTTCAAATTTCTAAACTTTCTTACATAATCAGTCTATAATGTTCCCACTCCTTGGACACAGGCCTGGGAGAGCAAGTGGGCCGTAGTCCACCACGAGGGCCCAGTGCGGGTTGGTAAATGTCACATGTCTTCGAATTTTTGGTTCTAGGACATGCCGCTTTCCTCACGAGGTTTTCCTTCACCGTTTAGAGAGCAGTGGTGATGAAATAATTTACACAAAGTAAAGCGTTACTCGTAAGTAGCGGCTTTTACCACTGGGCCACCATATCTGCTGTCTTACTTTTCTTGATAGATAGAAATTAGGTGTGTTTAATTTAACTTTAAGTTTTTTTGATTGATACCTACAGCAATCTGTAACAACATACCCATAAACATAATATCACACCTGTAATCCCCGAGAGGTTCGCCAAAGCTGGCAGCCCAGGTTGTACAATATTTTTACCTCCTATCTTGCCCTCTGTGTCCCAAAACATGCAGTCAAAGTGACCTCTCCGCTGCCACCGACGACGCTGTGGAAGTGGCGAAGGTTTGGGCCATCATCAGCCTATAGCAGTCATTCCTGGACATAGACCTCTCCTATTGCACGCCATTAAACTCTATTTTCGGAAACTCTCATCCAGCTGCTACCAGCCATCCTGCGAAGATCGTCGCTCCACCTAACCTTAGGGCGTCCCACCTTACGTTAGTTTTGGGTCAACAAGAGCTGAAATACAGTCGTGCCAGCGACACGAAGAAGAAGAAGATTGTCTTAATTTAAATGGGGATATTGAATATTAGAATCGCTCTGAATGTTACTACACTAGTCATTAGTTGGCAACACTTGAACTTATAAAGATACTTATGCCCGTTTTCAGTAATACTACACGACACCTAAATAAAAGCGCCACATTGAATTATCTACTTTTGGCGCTAAGTGCACATCATGCACACAAGCGACACGCCGGTGTGTATGCACACTAAAGCCAGATTGATATTAGTATTGTGTCGTATCGTGACGAATTCTGACGATACTAGCCAACAAAAACTCTTTGTGATTTTACGTAGTCCTAAACAGATTCGTTTCCGACTCGAGTCACGACACAACACGACAAAATGTGTCTGTGGCTTTAGTGGAGCAATCAAATTCCAACAGTACGATTTTATTTAGGTGTCGCCTAGTGTTAGTGAAAATGGGGGTAACGGTACTAAATATACGCCGCAGGAGATGCCCTGGGCGTCGAGAATTGAGAGCCGATCCCCGGCCACCGTAGGCGCGGGCTTGCTGACGGCGAGCAATGGGTAGCTCGCCGTCCGGTAAGGAACAGACCCGGGTCGACGGCGCGTTGTGTTCCACGCGCGCCTCAAAGAGATGTCAGCACTAACTGTTGGGTCCACTACGGCCGATGCCTACCAGGGTCGCGGGTTATTCGAAAGAGTTACCGGGGCCCCTGGCATAGGCAACTGAAGGAACACGGGTGGGTTTTAGTCAGTAAAAGTCTGACATCCTAAAGACGTCCCGCTCCGCCCAGAGCGGAAGAAGCTACTTGATGATATATCACCCAAAAAAAAAGGTACTAAATCTAAATAAAGCTGACCTAAAAATATTTCAACAACATCGAGACACATTCTCTTGATCTGAGACAGACAGACAGATGTCAAATGTCAATGTTATTTCCGTTGATTCAATTCAGGTGAGAGGTGAGAGATTTATGTTTTCACATTACCGAAGTTGTTGTTTAGTTTTAGATTTGAACTGGAATTTAAAAAATAAAATAGATGGAGGGACTAAAAATAGCTTCTTCATGATTTCTGTTGAAGACAAGCCTGGATTAGTATTTAGCCAATAAATAAACTATAGAGTGTGCTGTGAACGTTTTCAGATGAAATATTATAACCGATTACTTTCTTCTCCCATGTATCTATGAAGATTAACTCTACAACCAGAAAAAACAAAGTAAAGAACTGCTTGACCCTCATGTCCAGTGCTAAATATAGGTAATAGCCTCCCGACCTATTTCGGGTACGGTGGCCAGTCTCAACGGAGATTAGGTTTGTTAAAAAGTTTAAAAAATAACCAGTCGGAAGATTAAGAGATTCGTTCTTTTCAACGTCTATTTTAAGTACCCTTTCTTCCACTCTAGCAAAACAGCTAAAAGGCTATCAATTAAGAAAATAATTGATTAAAATCAAAACTGATCTCTGTCCGTGCACATTTCTATTTGGCCGACCTACGATTGCAATCTTATTAGAGCGTCCCCGCTATATCTCGCTGTAATTGGATTGTCTTTTGAGTCACAGTCCACGACCAATAGTGCAACAGAATGGTCCAATACACCTTTGGAAAACACCACTATTTAGTACAGCCTCCCTTTCTCCTTCAAGCATAGGAAAGAGTAAAAAGATCGTCGAGTTCGATTCGAGTTTGAAGAAAGCGGGAATACCCCGCCCTCAATATCGGAGACCAGATGTACAAAACCGTTTTATTCTTTAATAGTTCAGGCTCACGGTCCGCCTTGTTAACTTTTAAAAGTTCTTTTCTTTAGTTTACTTAATAGAAGTTCGACGGCTGTTGTTTGTATTTAACAATAAGATTGTTGATTGAATTTGCTCTGTTTATGTTGATAATAAACGGGGTTTTCATTTATTTTGTAAATCATTTCCGTGTATCTACTCCGAGTTTAGTATGATTTTATGAACTTTGTCAAAACACTTTGTTTATACCATACCTACTCCTCCGATAAAGTTTATCCGATTTTTGCAAAATGTGTTTATTGATCCATTTTTTATTTATCTAATGGTCACTAATGGTTATTTTTTTAATTAATATTTTATTATTTGACCATTAGCAATGATATCATATCATTACATAAACTAAAAATTAATCAAAAAACACATTTAAAACACACAAAAATTTAATCATTATTTACTATTTTTAACTATAGGTTGAGTTTAACTACGGATCAAAAAACCGGCCCTAGTAGTATTAATCGACGAAATCGAATTTATTATATCATATACGGTAGCAAGAAAAAATACTAGTATTCAGCTGCACCCTGTTAGACTGGAAGCCGACCCATGATGGCGGTGCAAGGGAAATCGACGCGCAACGTGTTACTATGGATTTAGTATGTACATGATTCTGAAACACCCTGCGTTGAAAACTTATCATCGCGGGTTATTAAAAAAAATTGCTGTTCCATCATACCAGGCACTATTTTGACATTAGGCACTTTTCTATGAAACAACTGTTTTTTTTTTTATAACCAACGAAATATTTCAACGCAGGGCGGGTCAGAATCATGTGTACTGAATCCATGGTAACAGGTTGTACGTCGATGTCCCTCCCACCTTGTATATTTTGTAGTATTGATCAACTTTCGATCATTGTTATACAATGTGATGTGGGCATGTGGGCAACTAAACGATCACATAAGTACCTATTTTTTCTGTTCTGTTTTTCTTGTCTGTTTATATATGTGTGTACATAAATGGTAAATAAATAAATAAGTGACCGTAGTATTGTCAAACCCAACTAAGTGGCTGTTAACGAGACAAAGCCGACTACCGATGCCATCTTACAAATGCAATACTCAGAAAATCTTCATATTTGCGTATTCGAAATCCTACTTATATATAATAGTATATATGTAAAAGTTTGATTGTTTGGATGTTAGGGTGTTTGGATGTTTGTTACTCTATCACGTAAAAACGGCAGAAAAATTTTTAATGAAGGGGAATACCCAAAAATGTATATGAATAAAATACATATTCACCTTATATGTATACCAAAGTCGATGGAAAAACCACTTATGTGCAGCTAAAGGGCATTCATTGTAGCTACAGACGCCAGCAGGTCAAGCTACCCGAAACTGTCAAATTTTCCCAATCAATCTTGAGCCTTAATGTTTTAACGATAAAGTTGATAATCTATTAAAGAAATGTGACAGATTGTAGTAGCTTGATGTGCTGGCGTCTGTACATAAAAGGTGTTTTAATCGAATCTGGATTTTATTGGGCATTCTTCTTGGGCACACATATGGTCGCCTGGGTACTTTTTATCCCGATAATACATTCCCATGGGATAATTTCCAACCTACACGCGGGTGAAGCCGCGGACCAAAGCTAATTCTAATATAAAAACAACGAATAACGCTTGAATAGTTTAATTTTATCTGGTTTCTAAAGCGCCTTTAACTGAACAACTTCCAATATCTGTTTCGAATAGTTTCAATTATTCCAATTACTCGATAATGGCGCAGACACACTTCACAGCTACTATTGCAATACTTTTCTATGCACAACTAAGAGTGGTTTCAGAGGCGGGGAGCGAAACCCACCATTGTTCGTTCACTGAGCACCGACTTATTGAAGAATCGAATATTGAAAATGGTAAGGTTTCTTTTGTCGAAAACCTTACTGTATGTAGCTGGAGGAGGTTTTATTAGTTGTTCGCTATTATTTCGCTGAGTTGCAGATTGTGAACGTGCTGTTGTTTACTACGACTTATATCATATTAT
Organism: Apamea monoglypha; assembly: GCA_911387795.2. Classification (NCBI taxonomy): domain Eukaryota; kingdom Metazoa; phylum Arthropoda; class Insecta; order Lepidoptera; family Noctuidae; genus Apamea; species Apamea monoglypha. The sequence continues at coordinate 14,307,903 of OU426918.1, forward strand.
GATATAAGTCGTTTACACTAGTTTATAAGTTGACTATATGTGTGTAGTAATATGTATATTGTGCATGTGAGCACTTGAACAATCTGCTTTGTTCGCGACAAAGTCTGTTTCTTGAACCGTTGTCAGTTCTTACAAGAGTTGTATTTGTGAAGTTTTGTATAGGCCGATGAATTATTTATGATATATATAATAGGTACCTACTGTTGCTGTTCCCGTGTTGGTTTTATTATTTCCTTTAATGAAGTATCCAGACGCAGATGGTGGGATGAGCTGGAGTCGTTTGATAAAGACTGGTCCTTGGCACCTCTGGACAGAGAGAGGTGGAAAGGGAGTAGGAAGGCCTTTGCCCAGCAGTGGGCAAAAAAAAATAATAATAATGAAGTATCAGTTGATGATATTTTTCACATTACAATCCAGCTTATAAGCGAGTAACTAATTTAAATATAACTTAACCTGTTAAATACCAAACTATACTTAAATTGCAATGTGATTTTAAACGATAATAAAGATTTTAAAAGCGGATGCCTTATTATTTGTTTGTATTAGACTAAAATTTCTTGAATTTGATCGATTTTAAGTGCCGGGGGACCTAGGAGAGATCATCTATTACAACTTTTTTGCTTCGTTCATATACATAGGTACCCACTTAAACCAATGATGTATCAACAAGTGTCCCTTTAAATTAAGTAAATCAAATGATGTTGTGGAATATATTATGTATAATAATGTCATTAGAATACGGAACAGCGAAGCCGCGGGCACAGCTGGTAGTGTTACATAATAGACTAAAATTAAACATCATGGCCTCTTATCACGTAAGACATTACCTAAAACCACTCACTGAGAAGTCTTTAGGTCTGTAATATACATAAGCCATAACTTCTTTAGGTATTTTTATAAAGCATCAATAGGTAATACGGGCAGAAGACATATGACATCTACCAACCGCACTGGGCCCGCATGGTGGATTACGGCCCACTCTCTCTCACAGAGAGGAGGCCTGTGTCCCGGCAGTGGGAACATTATTGGCTGGGTATGATGAGGTTAAAAAAATATCTTCATACTCGGTAAGGCGAGAAAATGAATATAGTGTCAATGTGATAAACCCCGCTCACGCGCCCCAATGATTCATGATTAGTGTAATACGTATAGATGGCGCTACCTGTCGCCGCTGTCGTATGAGCTAGGATATTTTCTTTTATGTGTTGCGTCTTAAAAGTACAGCCAGAGAAATTAATGGTTAATAAAAAAATAAAATAAAAACATAATAATAATCCGAATTGAGAACCTCCTCTTTTTTTGAAGTCGTTTAAGAAAATGGACCCTCTTCGTCAATTTTCCGTATTATAGCAATTTCGTACAACTGTCAAAGAATGGCAGCTGTTGTGATTTGAATATAAAGAATATTTAAGTTGGTAAGTAGTCAATTTGCTAATAATTTATTTCCCCAATTACCTGCCTGGAACCTACATAACTACTTTAAAAAATAAAACTTAATAATGAAACGAATTGAGCCGTGGAATCCTCATTGCGTACACGTGAATCAAGACTAAGACTCATATTTAGGAGTGTTTAAGAATCTTAAACATTCATAGCATATTAAACTCAGACAACCTTCATGTAAAGAGGATTACTGGAAATTGAGTGTCCTGTCTAAGAGGTCTGGCCTGAACGATTGCCTACTCAAAAGTACATTTTATTTAAAAAAAAACAATTAAAATGTAACCTCTCACATAAATACTTAAGTACTGTAAAGGTTAAAGGCGACTTTAAACGAAAGTCGCATTCTAAAACCGAAAACTTGTAGTTATTTTTATTAGGCTTTTGTTACGAAAAAAGAACAACGATATACTCGTAATAGGGTAATACCGTCGGTCCCGACTGTCATTCATGAATCTTTGGCAGTCGTTACGGGTCGTCAGAAGCCCGACTGTCTAACAACCAGTCTTACCAAGGGGTATCATATTAATAGCCTCCCAACAGATTACGTTCACGGTGGCCAATCTCAACGAAGATTAGCCAGATTCGCAGGAGATATTATATAGTGCACAAGTGTGTGCGTAAACACAGGTGCACTCTCTATTCCTTTACTCCCTCATATTACCCAATGCCAGTATGATTTGCCAGTATTTTAAATAAAGCGATTGCTCGCTTTCTGTAAAATACTGGCATTCAGCTGCATCTAGTGAGACTGGAAGCCGACCCCAACAAAGTTTGGAAAAGGTTGGGCAGATGATGATGAACATTGATATAATAGGCGCGTAAGAATAAGCACGTTTCCTTGGAATAAACGGAATAAAAATATAAAATTGTATTATTTAATACATGCTGCACCCCGCGGTTCCACCCGCATAAGTTTCGATCCCGTGGGAATATCGCGATAAAAAGAATCCTAGTTATAAACCATCTGTGTGCCAAATTTCATCCAAATCCGTTCAGAAGTTTTTGCGTGAAAGAGTAACAAACATCCATCCATCCATCCATACAAACTTTCACATTTATAATATTAGTAGGATAGTAGGATTCCCCACAGTACCTTTCAATTTACCGAAATAATAAAACCAAATTAAAAGGCAATCACAGCCCTAATACTCTAAAATCAAAACCGATTTGCTCATAATGCTTTTATGAAGTAGCATATTGGCAAAATTCTATTTGGCGTAAAATGCACCCGCTTTAGTCCTTACCCTCGACTTTATTATATAGCTCGGAGGGCGGGAAATTTCACACTAACGCGAATTGTATTGCCCAGCCGTTCTCCCAGTAATATTAGCCTCCAACATTGATAGACTATGTTATATTAAAATTTCAATATGTATGAAAAGACTGATGAGATTTTTGTTGAAGTTCTTTGAGGAAATGTGCTTAGCTTTCAGTTAAGGGTGCCTACAGCTTGTTGCGCTACGATGGCTGCCAATGGCGTAGCTAGTAATAAAGCTGTCAGCATTTCTCAAGAGGGTATTGTTTTAAACTAGATGTGCCCGCGATTTCGTTTGCATTAATGTAGGAAAACAAATTGGATTTTACGGGTTTATTTTTTTTGCGCGGAACCCTAGTTCTTTTGCTAAAATAAAATATAATATATCTAAAGTAAGGTACTCCTTATGACATCAGCTACCTGCCAGGAAGTCCCGTCGAAATCGGTCCAGCCGTTTCAGAGATTAGCCGTAACAAACAGACAAATAGTCAGACAAAGATTTTAAACGTTGTTTTTTTTAATATAAATACCCTTTCATATGCATTTAGTAAAAAGCTCATGACGATATCTGAGCTACTCTCAATATCAAATATTGATGAAAATTACAGATTTTCATGACGACCACTGCTCTTCTAAGAAACCATAGCTTTGAAGCGACTTGCGTCAAGCAACAGACTCGTCGTGCATCGTGCAACAACTTCTTTCATTTGTTTTCTGCTGTCACAAGACGCGTGTCGCTTGAGCGTGTAGCTCGTGGCCACGGGGTTACGCCACATTTGTAGCCCGACAGTTGCACGACCAGCTTCACCAACTTGCTTCAGAAATTAATGAAGCCCCATTTAATAACAAATCTTAAGACACAAGTTCATAACTCAGTAACAGCTGTAACTACTCGTGCATCTATTATGCAAATAAGTTATTACAAAGCGTCCTAGGCGAGCCTTTATTATGAGACAACACTTTGTTCAAGAACTAACGACCTCTTGAAGACTATTAGGCACATTTCTTGCAATTTTTCATCGTGCTTAGCAGGCTGGTACCATTTATTTTTTTAGTTTATATTCTGACTCGTATATTTAATGAGAAGGTATTTTGTTCTTTTTTGATCCTTTTTAGGATTTCGTTTCTACCTCAAAAGGAAAAACGGAACCCTTATAAGATCACTTCGTTGTCCGTCTGTCAAGACCCTTTTTCTCAGGAACGCGTGGAGTTATCAAGTTGAAAAATATAAAATACTCGGCTGCAATCCCTTGAAGCAGTGAAAAAATGAAACTTCTAAGTCAACGCAATCAAAAGATACGGGCGTCTATGTTACAGTTATGGGACATATTTTGACACTCGCAAGGGAATCAAAATCGATAGGGTACTTCCCGTTGATCTAGAATCATGAAATTCGACAACAAGCAATGTCATGTAGCACAAGTAAAAGAAAAATTCCGAAAATCGAAAACTTGTAGTAACATTACAAAATTATATATTTTTTAACGCTTTACATACCTGCTAATTAGTACGGAACCCTCAGTGCGCGAGTCCGACTCGCACTTGACCGATTTTTTTTCTCTTAGCATTCGTATCATCTTTGTAAAAATATTTGCCAATCAGCAAGGTGATAGCGGGGCTGACTGCTGAGGGCTCTTAGTACAAAGCACGGTTTCTTTACGGTACGGCATATAAACCGCGCTGTAGAAAAAATATGTCTGCCAACAAGCTTCCATAGTGATACATACATAGTGTATTTGTTACTTTTATTATAAGTTTTTATATTGTGTGCCTACAATGTAATATACTGCTGTTTGTTATTCCTATCAAATAAAATAAAATAAAAATAAAAATAAAATAAAATACATATAACACTGACGACCGTGGTTGCACACGACGACAAAACCGTATTTTTTCATGTAAAGAAAAATTTGTTTGTACAAAGACTCTGGGTGTAGGGTACCAGGCACTTGGAATAGCATATGATGCAATGAAATTATGTTTATGCCTGTATCATCATCATCTGCCTAGCCTTTTCCCAACTATATTGGGGTCGGCTTCCAGTCTACCCGGATTCAGCTGAATACTAGTATTTTACATGGAGCGACTGCCTATCTGACCTCCACAACTCAGTTACTGGGTAATACAATACCCCTTGGTAAGACTGGTTGTCAGACTTTCGGTCTTCTATCCACCCGTAACGACTGTCAAAGATCCATGAATGACAGCCGGGACCAACGGCTTAACATTATTTCCGAGGCACGGAGGGGTCTCGGTATGTAAAGATGGTCACCCATCCACAGACCAACCGCGGCAAGCGTAGCTTAACCTGATCGATCGACCTGTGCGGCTGTTATTATTTAGCCACGGGCCCCTCAGTAAACTTTTCAATTTTAATGAATAACTAATAATATCCTACCCTATTTTAACATTATTTACAACACAAAGTTAGATGTTCATTAATTAAGATCGACGTAGATACAAAACAATTTATGCCTTCATCGGTGCCTGCTGTGCCCACTGTGCCCAATTTAATTACGTGGCGATCGTTATCAATAACAAATAGTTTGTTTACAACACCTATACACGCTTTATGGCTATGGGGCGGCGACGGGGGCGTTAGCTACCTTATAAAATAACAAATTGAACATTTTCGTAATGAAGGAATTGAAAATACCAGCTTAATAAGCTTTGATGAAATATTTCTAAGATTTCAAATGATATCTTTGAAATATTTCGTAAGGCTTCGTGTTTTTTGGACGACCTTCCTATTTATTTATATATATATATACTTTATTGTACACCACAAAAAAAATGTAACAAAAAATACATCAAACATTACAAAATACACAATGGGAAAATCTCAGTAATTTTAGGTACAATGGAGGTTTGTTCCTGCACTACAAAAGCAACAAAAAGAAGAATTACTGAACCATCACGCATTGCTAGTTTTCTTGGAGAAAATTCTTTAATAAAACCGCACAATCAGGCACTCGGTCGTATTCCCGATACAACAATAAACAGAGAACAACACTATAACATAAGTGAGTACGTGCCTACAGCCGCCATCTTGGAACACACATAGCTCTTTTATATACAGTTAAAAGGCACTAAGATTTATCGTAAATAAAAACAACTTGGACGATTTTTCCCAACACCTATTGTTGCGTAGAAAAATATTCGGTATTGTTGTCACGTTTTTATTTTATGTCACCCTGATGCCTTACTGACAACTTTATTGATACCGCAAATAAGATTTTTTTAGGAAGGTATTTTTAAAAAAGTACATATGTTGTGTGTTTTTTTTTTCGTATTGAACTTCTCACAGTGTCTCAGCAAATTATGGAATAGTTTCATAATTATTCTTCAACCGAAAAACGTACACTGGTTTATCTACTTATTGCAAAAGTTTAGGAGTTTTTATTCACGATGTAACGTTTTAAATATTTTTTATGTATACAGAATCTCTCTCTGTAGTCGGTCCCTCATGTGTGAGGATCGTGGTCAGCTTCGGAGTTGCATCTGGAGCGGATGACCCGGTTTCTGTCCAGCGTATCCCTTACTACCGTGTAGAATTTAGATTGGTCCATCGTGTTGATGAACGACCGCGCGATCGCTTGCCTTCGGTGTTCTCAACCACAATCAGTTTTCCAAACTTTGATCGCCTCTGCGTACTATGTGGCTCAAATAGGAGAGAATGCGTTGTTGACATATGGGCGACAAGCGGGTTTTTATTCGAAGCTGGGTTAAGATCGAATAAAACACAGATACAGAATAAAATACGAATAATGTATGACAATATGAATATTTTGTAACAGAAAACTAAGAAATTTTTGGTAAAATATATTCAGACGATCATAAGTAGTCTCCAAGAAATGTCGATTCTTATTGAGTTAGAGCTTATGGCATATTTAACTTGATAGAAAGTTGAAAACTCTGTAGTACCGAAATATAATGGAAAACTTTTTCAATTTGTTCTGCTGGAGATATTCATATTTACATCTTTTTACTTTTGGTATATACCGTAGTACCTACCCACGGATATCGATATCTATGTACCTACCTATAACTGTAAAGTCTTAAGTGTCTATAAATATATTTTTATGTAATTAATTTTGATATTATTATATAACCTACGTACATAGGAAAAAATAACTAAAAACCATTAAAACCATGGTTCAATAACTAACAACAACACCCGTTGATTGACAACAAATTAAGAAGACAAGAAACGACAATTTTACAGGGTGGCAGGGACATTGACGCGCAACCTCTTACCATGGATTCAGTACATGATTCTGAACCCCCCCAGCGGTGAAATTGTTCGTCGGCTATTTAAGAAAAGCGGTGAAATTGTTCGTCGGCTATTTCAGAAAAAATTAACTGTTCCATACATTTTGACGGGTACTTTTCTATGAAACAGCAGACTTTTAACCGCCGCAAAAATGTCTACGCTAGGGAGTCTAGAATCATGTGCTGAATTCATGATTTTAGTTTACACGTCCGATGTCCTGCCAGCCACACTGCACACTGCAGGGCAAATGCCTCTTCTCATACAGAGAAGGCACGAGCATTAATAAACAATAAGTCCAAATTTCTTCACTCTGTTTATCCTTGACCGAAGTACATACGAAAAAGTCTCATCGATACTTGCCCGGATTTTGAGAGACGACAAATATTATACATCGTATAGATTTTACTAAATCATTGACTATTCACTAAAAAGTACTCTAATCATCCGTAAGGGTTATATTAGGTATGTTATTATAATAAGAACAAGAAGTTGCGCATCTGGTTGGATGTTGTGAAAGCCAATACGAGGATGCGAGATCCAATAAACGTAGCATCGTGTTTCAAGAGATATTGAACCGGAAATAGAGAGCTGGCAACACCCGGGTAATTAAAGTAGAACGAGACGTAATAAACACACATTAATTAAAGTTGTTCTCAGGATTATTGCGTTAATTCCTGTTTGTCCAAGATTTAGATACTTAAGCTTATAGCTTGAAAGCCAAATCTCGTAGGTACTTAAAAAAAATCAAGTTTCATCTCGTCTTAGCGACATCTTTGGTGACAATCAATATCAAAAACTTGTCAATTAAGGTAAATTAGAGGTATTTTTGACAGATTGAGACTGCGATTCTCTTAATTCCAGTATTTCGTAATACACGCACACGTTCTTAAAAATACGGGAATCCTCAGGTTATTAGTAACTGAAAGATGATAATTTAGGAAGGTATAAGTGATCCTGAGATGATGACTGATACGAGTATACACGAAACTGTCAAATTTTCCCAATCAACCTTGAACCTAGAGTTTATTAAGAATTAGAATAAACTGTGCACTAAAATATATATATACAATTATATACAAGTATGTAATACAAAAAAAATATAGAAAAAGGCAGGAGCTCATTGGGCATCAAAAAATTTGTCCGCATCACTGTCAATGGTATAAGTGCCCAAAAGGCGTTGGATGGCAATGCTGATTCTTTGGGCTAAAAATTGGCCAGCCTTCTGGTCACGTGGGGAGTCAACCAACCGCTTGGCGATGTCCCGAAAAATGAACTAATTACCTTGAACCTAATGATTTAGCGATAAAGTTGAAAATCTATTAAATAAATTTGACAGATTGTAGTAGCTTGATGTGCTGGCGTCTGTACCTAGCACTTAGACAAGAAAAGATGTAGATAATGCGCTGATCACAAATCAAATGGAAAAAGAGCAGGAGGATTATAATTATCACTGATTATGACTTCTCTGAATTAATAGATTTGTCTAGATACAAGATCACATCGCTGTCCAAAACATGAATATGTATACACATATGGCATACAAGATGTTACAATATCAATAAACTATCACATTAATGTTTAATACAACTTAGTCAGTCTTTTTTTAATATTATCACAATGACGCACACTTTACGCTACGAATCAGCTGTAGGTACTACTCATTAATTTCACATTATTTCCATTCAATGACCAATAACAGAAGTAGGTCATCTGAATAAATTAAACTATCATTACGGTGATCCTGCGAAGGGACGCGATAATTAATCACGCGTCTGTCTCGTCCCGCTCTCGTTGTGTGCACGCTATCGATAGTTTATAAACGTGACAAGCGGAATTACCCCATCCCTAGCGTGGTATTAGCCTTGTCATACACCTTCTAATATATCGTTGCGATGTCTTGACTATTTTCCAGTCGTCGGCTAAAGCCCCTTCACGGCTTCGAGCGATGCGACTTGTGCCGCGACTTACGTCAAGAGACAAGCGCGCAAGTCACCTGTAATTTAGTGTCCGACAAAAGGTTCGGTTTCCGTTTCGGCCACTTTCGGTCAAAAAATCAGGTGTCGGCCGCAGTTTCGATTTCGGCCAAAAAGTGACCGAATCCTCGGCCAGACCGAAACTGGCGTATGTCATTCGTGAGCAGTCGGTTTTGATAGAATACGAATGACTAACCGATAGACGGACAACGTAGGTACTGTTGTTGACTACTTATAAATAGAAGTCATTTAGGTTTTTCGCAGACATGCTGCTTTTAGTATCAGCGAGTTTGGTTTTATTTACTTTCTGGAAGATTGATACAAGCTCTATGTAACGACAACAGCAATGCATCTTAGCGACTGCGTTCGGTCACAATAGCAAAACCACAAGTTATAGCAGTTACTTCGACGCTGCATTGCGTTTTGGAGGTTCGTTCCGTTTGAGTACGGTTAAAAATTGCGTTTTCTAACAATGCTGAATTATTTGGCGGAGAGATAATTAAAGCATTGTCGCTGTAATGTTTCCGTGTGTCGCATTCACGCGTGTTATGCTCTAACGATCTTTCTAAACAATTTCTTGCATTTGTTTTCCCTTCCCAGTCGCAAGACGCGCGTCGCGTAAGCGTGTAGCTCGTGGCCAAAGTGTAGGTGATGCTACGTGTGTAGGAACGCGCTAATTATGCTTTCGACGTATGAGATAAACCATTGATCTGGCAATACTATTAATTTAATCCGTAAGACGATATACATACGAGTATATCAACGATTAGCATGCTATTCAATTAGTTCTACTAACGTTACATAGCGCAGGCCGTTAACAAATAGGTAGGGTAATGGAAACACTTATGCAAGGTTGAAATGTATAATGTTCCAAATTGGTTACAGTAATATAGACTAGGTCGCGGGTAAGGACACACTGTCTTTCTGAGCACTAGCACTTGGTAAGGTAGGAAGGGTACCGTCCTTGGCTCTCGGGACACAGAGGCTCAGACACCGGGAAGCAGGGCTTGCCAGCACGGTTCCGGTCAGGCCCTCAGTAGGCCACAGACCGCGGCGGATAAGTGTGCGCGCACAGTTAAGCTCCACGTGCAGGGCGCAGTAGATGAGTTTATCCTGTCCTCAGCCTGAACGTAGAATCCGGGACGTAGAACCTGTACGTAGAACCCTGGAAGGCGCAATAGGTTGCGCATGTTACTATGATGCGAAAGCAGCAAGCCGCGTGCGATGTGTCCAGCCTGATTTCCCCTTCCACGACCAAGGAACGGTGTAGGGAGGACATGGACATGGGTAAACTTAACACATCGCAGCGGTTTACAGGCAGAGAGTTTGCAAAGACATGCGTGTCACAATGACAGATGCAATATGAGGATAAGTATGTGACACGCGAGTATAGAACACAAGATAAACAATGATCTTAGCAGCTGGCTTGCTATATATAGCTTATAATACACAGAGAGGCTTTGCTCATGCCAGATGCAGCAGCAATACATATTTCCGTGAATAAACATTATTATTATTAATTTCCGTCTCCTACGCACTGGATAACCTACCGCGCCGCGTGGTCTGACATTGACAACCATGCAATTAGGTAGATAGATAATAACAACGGTTATCCAGTACAGAGGGTCTGGTATAATTCCCAAATCAATGAGGAACTCACCCTAGATTTGGGGTATTCAGTATATTGCGGGTCAGGGAATCACTCCTGCTAGGTGAGCAAGCGGATGTTTAAATGACTTGCGAATGCGGATGTTAGAATGAATGACGATAATTTACTAAAAACACCCTTCTTAGTAAATTAGTGTTGTGTCACAATTCTAGTGATGGACTTGCAACTTGCTAATTATCAGTCGATTATTTGCCGTTGAGACGTTCACAACGCTACAATATGCTCAATTTTGCCAGTTATATTCAGGTCCTATGTGAAGGGAACCAATTGCCAATATTGCTATCTACCTGGCACGAAATTCAGATTCCGGGCTACTACTGAGAAATTCCATACGGAAAACCCGAACTAGCTTTTTTATAGTGGTTTTCTATTAATTTACTTATAGTGAAATACATCATTTATTAGCTAACGGTCCCAATAAATAATGTATACATGTAACGACATTGCGGCAGGCCCAGACGGAGATGACGGGATGAGCTGGAATCCTTTAATAAAGATTAGTTCTTGGCAGCTCTGGACGGAGAGAGGTGGAAAGAGAGTAGGGAGGCCTTTGCCCTGTAGTGGGAAATTAATAGCTAGTAAAAAATCTTTCAAATCGTTAACAACAGGAAACCTACCCAAAAGCTTTGCAATTCTTTGGCCTAAAAATAGGCCAGCCCTCTGATCAAGTGAAAGAGTCGACCGACCTTGGCCATGTCTTGAAAAACAAGGTGGGGACCCCATAGCCGAGTTAAAACTGCCTGATTTAAACTTGTTTTATAAGAGCTTTTGAAGTTGAATTCAATAAAACAGAACCATTCAACTCTATCAATTTTTATAACATTTTCAAATATTATCAATTCCGCGAAGTATTAAAGTCCGGGTCATAAAACGCGGTCTGCGTGCAAACTTATAATGTTGAAAATGTTTGTAGAAAACGTTTGAAAACATTGCTTACAGTATATCTTCGAGATTGCTGCCATCCCATTCGATGTTATAGAATTACTACAAAATGTTCGGGAACAATTTTGTACCGGGGTTTTTCAATTTTAGATATCTATGGTACCTAGGTAGGCATTGTCATACTCATATTTTTTAAGTGTTAGTTCTCGTAGTGTTACCTAATGTGTAGTTTCCGTATAGAAAAGAGTTAAGGTATATAAGCTGTAATTTTTGACTAGATTGGCTGTAATATGACGATGCTAGTAGCTTGAAGCAACAAGCATCATCATATTACAAGCCAATCTACACAAAACCTTTAATCAACTATTCACCTAAACATTCCTCATGAACATAATTATGTTTCATGACCATAAAGATAATTTTTTTAACAAAAAACTATAAATTTCTCGACTTTTGTCACTGCGGACAATGCTGAGATAAAACTATTATATTGAAACCATTTCCGATAATTTAAGGTCATTTTTGTTAAAGTACTTCTTTCTATTTTTCGTATTGACCTTACATTATATGCGACATTGAACAACAATTAACTAATAATTATTTTGCATGCAATTCATACATATCCTGTATAACTAAACATGTAGACTTTAGATTAATACCTGACAGTAACAACTTTATGTTTAGGGCCTTAATGACTTATCTTATCTTATCTGAATCACTCCGTCCATTGGTGAAAACCGTATGAAAATCCTTTGTTTTATAATATACAGTGACTTGTGACAGTGATTGTGATGTAGTGATTTATATAATCATTCTCTTTCCCTTATCTCAACCTTCCACCCCCTGGATTCGATGCAGTATATCATCTTCTTCCACACTTCTCTAGTATCTAGGCATCTCAACCCCCTTTCTAGATATACCATCTTTCACACAGTCCACCTATATTTTCCTTGGTCTTCCTCTATTCTAACCATATTCATACTCCACACTTTTACGGCATTTTCCATATTCCTCTTCTATTTACAAAACGTTACAACCGATTTCCACTCAACTTTTTATTTATCATTTAAATATCAACAATAATTATTTACCTATCGTTGTACAGTCCGGCCGTCGAGAGTGCGTTCCTGCCACCTGTCAGTGCGACAATTCTAGTAACTAATAAAGATCAAATTCGCAAAACACGTATTCGTTTGTATGAAACTGACGGGTGTCAAAAACGCATTCGCTCGACGGCCGGACTATAGCATGAAATCCAAGCCAACCAATACATAGATCTATAATATCCTTTATATATCTATTTGATAAACTAGAAAGGCTATACTGAAACTATTAATAAACACAGTAATAAAGAATTCCATTAAATATACCAAAACTTTGTAAAAGCTTTGTTTTGTTTCGTTAAACAAGAACTGTATTAAACCTTTATTTATAGATAGATGCCTATACAAAGTGTATAAATGTCACAGCACCGATCGAGTTGCTTGAGCACTCATAAGTAATGTATGGAACACCGACTTCGTCTACATAATATAATATTTATGCCCTTTATATTCGGGCCTCCTGTCTGGTTATCAGCTATCGCTAGATCACTTTTTGATTGTCGCCACTTATTATTAGTTCCGTTCTGTGATTATAGTATTTGTCATTTTTGTTTGTTTAACGGAAATAACTATGTACACGTATCAGTATTTTATTTAAATACGAAGGAGTATACAGGGGTATTTTTAATAATAATAATAACAATGATTTTTATTTGGGACCAAAGAATCCATAGAGTGTTAGTAACATAATATTAAAACAACATATTATCTAGTGTTAGTACGTCTAGTTTTAGACTGTTTGACAAATCCAAGGAGCGGATTAATTTTAAATTAAGTTCCGCCTGTACGACATCCATTAGTATTATTAATCCGTCTGTCTATCCGTCCGTCTGTTACCTTTTCACGCCCTAATAACTTAACGGATTTGGATGTTTTGCACACAGATAGAGAGTGACCTAAATGAGGACAAAGGATACTTTTTATCCCGGCATTTCGATCCTGTGGGATAGCTAACCGGCTCTGGGCCCGCGTGGTGGCCCAGGCTGATTATAACTCACCTACTAGTAATATAATTCATCTATGTACTGAAATTTTTTCGAAGATTTATTTTATTAGTTGCACTTATAACATAATCAGCCTATATAATGTTCCCACTGCTGGGACACAAGCCTCCTCTGTGAGAGGGAAAGGGCCGAAATCCACCGCGTAGACCCAGTGTGGGTTGGTTAACATAAACATAATTATCTTCGAATTTTCGGGCCTAAGACATGGCTGGTTTCCTCACGATGCATGTTTTTCTTCATCTTTTTTAGAGCAAAGGTGATGAAATAAATTACACAAAGTAAAGCGCCTACCCGGGTGTGAACCCACGAGCGACTTGTAAGTCGCCCCATTATCACTAGGCCACCAATATTCTCTTATTTAAGTGAGTAATAAATTCCTAAAATCAGTGGGCGAGCTAAAGTAGATACGGAATTAGTACTTAAGGTATAATTTCCTTCGTCTCAATTGTCCCAGATTATGTTGATAAATTATAAACGTCTGAATAATTATTCACCTAGACAGATACAGGCCCTAGTCCTTAATGGATAATTAAGATAATATAAAAGAACCTATAAAGAACAATGGCGAAAGCTTAGCTGACTTTAATTTGAGCGTCTAAAAGTGACTTATATACCAAGGCAGTTCTATTATTTTTCTACGTTTTTTCAAAGTATCACATTACCTAGTTAACTCCGGATAAAAAAAATATTTTAAATGAAAAGTTATTTGATTTTTTCATTGACAATTAGTGATGCCATTTTGTATTTATTCTGCCAAGTGACAGTAAGTACAGTATTATTGTAATAAAATCAGTTTTAGTTTGTTGTTGTAACAAAAAGGAGTAAATGAATTAACAATAACGTTTATTTATAAGTGGAAGTGTTCTTTGTAGGGAGGTAAAAATATTGTAGTGTAAAAATAAATTAATTACTTTCAATTAATGACTGGCAAAAAGACTATTATCCCAAGTCGAAAAAAATATAAAGTCTTGGTTTGACAACTGTTGATTGTTCAATGGGGTTGCCAGGTCGCCAAACCTAATAGCCGGACAGAGTTTGGCCGGACATTTGGGTAGAAAGGCCGGACACCCTACATTATTGAGGATTTTGTGTCTCAGTATTAATAGGTACGACAAAAAAATTGTATGTAAAATCAAGCTTTTTTGATTATTGTCATAATCAGTCATCGGCGCTCGCTCGTTTGCGAAATGTAAAAAGCCTAACAAAAGCCGGACAAGCCAGACACCGTTTATTTTGGCTGGACACGCAATCAGAAAGCCTACCTATGTCCGGGTTTATCCGGGCAACGCTAACCATAAACATAACCTACAAAAGTTCATGACTGAATTTCTATTATTCTCGGACTTCTCGAACAAAAATTCTTGCACAAACTAATTCAGAAGTTGACGCCAAGTTAAACAAGATATTTTTCGTTTAAAGACGCAAGAATTAAATCTCAGCTAAATTAATGTATGGGTGGCTGCCATTGTTCTTTAGATTATCTCGCTAAGCTGAACACTAAAAGCGCTTTCTATTTTGATTGGAAGTCATAACATAGATTTACTTTCGCACCTTGAAATAACCTTTGCCTGTTCAACAGTAGTAAGCACAGCAGCACCCTAATTGCGTAACACACTATGTATCAATCTCAATCTGAATCATTTTGTAGGATATTGCTAATCCATTGCTTCATATGTTCGAAAAATGTGTCTGCTCAACATCGTAAATAACGCAATGAATGTTGTTGAACTGTCAACATAAAAGCCATTGCTACTGATAGTGATAGAAAACTAAAAAAATTGTTATGGCGTGTCAAGTAACTCGGACCCGCTTTCACTAATCGACTACTAAATGAATACCAAAATAAATGCGCACAGTTGGATTTTCAACCTTCGACGCTCACATATTTAAACAGAGTGTTCTTGAGCTTCTTGCCCGTTCTTCTCCATATATGTAGATCTACGTTTTTGATTGGCCAACTAGCCTCAGCTTTCTGACTAACTGACCGACTCTTTGACAATTGAAAAGTCCCTGCAAATGAATTAAATGCTTTGAGTTTGAGAATTGTTTTGTAAAATACCACTTGAAATGTATTCAATAACAACATAGCGGCGTTAGTTCCGATTTTGACCACGCGCCAAACAAAAACCACAAGTTCTTTAACTATTTCTAGATAGATGATATAGAATGTCGACATTACCCGTCATATAAGCACACCTACATGTGAAGATTCCAGCACAGCGCAGTATAAAAGTCGTACTCCTCTCCGCCATTCCTGAATTGCAGAGACAAGGAGGTTCATTTATTAAGTGCCCGCCAATGCCCGCTCAACTTGGGCACGGAATTTTAACTAAATTTCACGCCACTGCAAATTGTGAAGTAGCTGAATGTTTTAAATTACACTTGTTTCGCAATACTCTGTATGTGGAGAGATTCCTACTGGAACAATTTAGTGGAGTTAGTAGCTAACTAAACGCTTTGTGCTGCTTAGATTTTATTGTTTTTGTTTTGGTCAATGAAATTATTCGATTGTCGGCTGCGGTTCCCTTCCTTTTGGAATTTTAGATATAACAGAAATAGGCTGCCATAAATAAAATTATCTACCAATCCAAAACAGTGAACTTAGTCACGAGTATTTTCTGATGGGTCTACCTTTTATAGCAGAACTTTTTACGTCATAATATTGTTTTGCATAACAACGGATAGCATAAACTTCATTTCGCAGAAAATCATTTCGCATATACTCAGTTGTCATACATTCAAAACTCATAATTTTGTTAGTCAGAATCATCTTTAGGCATAATGTTTATATCCATAATAATTAAAAAGCAGAACCATCATATCGCAGAAAATTCACAGTCAGAATCGTCTTTTGGCATACATTTTATATCGATAGTCATTAAAAGGCAGAACTGATTTTTTTCGCCACACACATGCGACGATAACGTTAATTGCTACCTTTTTCTGATCAGGTGCCCCAATACCAGCAAAAAGAAAAAAAGTTTTGGATAAGAAATGTCGCATAGAAATTATATTAAATAATTAGTCGGATTACACTGAAACTGGATTTTTAAAGGCAATTGGAGCTAATTTAAGATTAGTTTGACCTAAATTGTCTATATATTTTGTTTTATTTATTATTTAATTATCATTATTCAATAAAACAGTTGATTCTGCATGTATTTACTCAATAAAACAGTTGATTGTGAAAGCATGCATGCAGCATGCATGTAGCATGCAAGCAGGCATGCAACATGCAGCATGCATGCAGCATGCAAGCAGGCATGCAACATGCAGCAGGCATGCAGCATGCAAGCAGGCATGCAACATGCAGCAAGCATTGTTTCTGTCACGGCTCCGGCGCTGCGGGGTTTGGGCGGCGCCACGCGAGCTTATCGTCACAGATGGTTTTAACGCTCACCACCGCGGCTGAGGCTGGCCGGCGAAGCCGGCCAGCAAGCCGAAGCTGCGGGCCTTCAAACCACCTGCTCCTCAGCTCGCGGGCCGCCCTACCCCTCCGCGCCTACGCGGGTTTAAATTACACTCTAGGGGTAGGGCAGACAAGACTGCGTAAAGTCGGTTTCGCAGCGATTCGTTTCTGTCACAAAATTTTGCAGCACAACGTATTGACTTTTTATGACACAAATTTAATTTAATATTGAAAATGCTACCAATACATGCTATATTTAGAACATTCTATGTCACTTTTGCAGACCATTCGATTTTAAATACATTGCACGTAGGTTATCTAACCATTCGACAGCATAAATTTACTTTATTTAAATTATCAGTTTTATTCCATATATTATAAGTTTTTGATGTTTTGAACACTAATTTTTACAAGAAGATACAGTTTGGCAAGAAAGTCCTGAAACGGAACTAAAATATTTAATCATTGGCAACACTCGCTCTGCCTCGTCGAGTAAGGTACATATTCTGTCATTTCTTGTAATCGGTGACTGTTTTTCGTGTTTATTATTTATTTATTTGCTTTATCGTGGTGATACTGGTGACCCATTGTGTTCATAATGAACAGATCTGTTATTCGCAGCTCCGCAAGAGCAATAATTTATAAAGTGTACGTGAGATATTTGGCGGAACTCGAGGCCGGACAAATTTTAACCGATCTCAACGATGTGTACCAAAGAACCGCTGAAATGACAGGTAAAATTATATTTTATACATGTAATCAGATCTAATGTGTGTATTTCAAGGTGCAATATCTATTATAAACCTTTCATACAATTATTGAAATGTACATTCACGAATTTGAGGTTATGTTTACAAAACACATTCGGAATGCAGCGCGTTCGTATAATTTTGATACTTTTTGTTAATATTGCATAAAATAAATCACTGAACAAAAATAACTATAGTATTTTTTAGGTAAATCTATCAGTACTATAAGGCTATATTTTTAATTCATTACAATAAGTAATTGCAAATGTTTAGTTGTTTTTATTTTATTGTTCTAGGCAGTGGCTGAACAAGCGTTTCAGAGCATATCAGTGGACGACTGGAAAAATTAATGTCAACATGTCATGAAAATAGAAAAAGGTTATTTTCGAAGGGGGCAAACTGTGTATAGTGACATTGAAAAAAATATCATAAACCTACAAGATGAAAGCAGCAACAGTGACACATCTGAACATAGCCAGCAGAGTTTTGGTGAAAGCTCACACCAAGACATGGATGAAGAGTTTTCGGGCGTGGAATACTTAGAGGAAAACATTTTTTATTAAAATTTTTGATTCTGATTAAAAAAATTATTCTGATTTTTATTTAAGTTTTTGATTAGAACACCAACTATGGAACATTTTGCCTGTGGTTAGAGGAGAACATGGATTTGTGGGACACAGTCACACAGTAGTAAAGCTTCTAACTTGTCACTGGGATCTAAACCCTATTAAATTGATCTGGGGTCTTGTGAAACATAAAATTGTCTCACATAATGTGGGATTAGTTGACATCAAAGTATTTTGAAATACCTCATAATTATATTTTTAATTCATTAAATTAAATAACTGCAAATGTTATCGTTCTAGGCAGTGGCTGAACAAGCGTTTCAGAGCTTTTCTTGTTTTCATAAAACCCGCCAATATTCACATTAATTTAAAAAAAAAACTAATATCAAAACCGTTTTAGTCGTACTATTTAGGGTTACAACATGCACGATAGTGGCGCCACCATTATTTTCACGACTTTTTTGCCAAGCTGTACATCTATTTTAATTTTTGATGTTCAAATATGCACCCATACCAAATAATCGTATCTCTAAATAAATGTTATGCTAAACAAAATTATGCATAATATTAATTATGGCAATGGTAATTATGCGAAACAAAATTATGCCAAGATAAAAGTATGCCATTGTAAATTCGAACACGTAAATATTCTGCCAAACAAAAGTTATGCTAAATAATTTTTATGCCTTAAAAATATTCGATTAAATAAGATTATGCCATGTGAGTTATGCCAAATAAAAATCGGAGTATCAAGATTCTGCCAAATAGAAGGAACCCTTTTCTGATAGCAAAGAAATTGTATAGGGAAACTAACTAATACCTACTTACGGAAGGTAGGTATTTGTACGCTGGCTGTGTCTGACTGATACCTACAGACGCTGTCTGTAGGCATCGTATAAGCACATAATTATGACCAGTGACCAGTGTGTGCTAAAGAGCATATCAAAAAACGATTTCTCACACAAAAAGTAACAGCGTAAAGCAGCAATATAAAATGTACATTTGCCATTATGTTCTGTTTGGTTTGTCGGGACGAGCGCCCCCTGGCGTTCACAATGGAAAAAACCACGCAACTACCAAGCCAGCAAAGCATGCCCACTTAAAAAAACACAAGTAGCATGCACTAAGAGCCACAAAAAACGGCACAAAAAATAATTCGTACATATTTCAAGTAACGTAAATGTAACTGCATATTTCTTTAGCCACTGGACACATAAAATTCAACTTAATGTGCATATAATTCGCACTAACCAGTTTAAATGCGTATTTTCGGCATATTTTCGGAGTCGCTTTTATGCTCAGGGGAAAACAGTTGAACAGTGCCAACTTCGTGTCACATAATGAAGGTATTTAAGGAAATGACAATTGTTTAGTTCGAAATGGGTAAATAGTTATTTTCGCGACTAATATTCTATGTATAATATTATTATTCAGTCACATATAAACTCAAACTCAAAGCATTTATTTCAAATAAACCACTCACTCACTTTTGAATGGTCGGTCGGTCAGTCAGAAAGATGAAGCTAGTTGCCCATTCCAAAGCGTAGTAGGTACCTATGGAGAAGAACGGGCAAGAAACTCCGTGGACACTCTTTTTTAAAACATCATTCATTTCATATACATGTGAGGACCATGTAGAAAGGCGTGTACGTTAAAAGCGTCCGTAATAAAAAATAAAAATTAATCACCTCCGCACCGGTTAGGAGACCTCGACATCTAGCTATCATTCTACAAGTCAAGAGAGATGAGTGGGAACTGTGCAACGTAGTTGAAAGATACATATCGGCCAAGGAAAAGCTCAAAAGCTACCCATCGTCGCAGTACTGCGAATACCTTGTGATTGCGATAAACGTTATCTTGCAGGAGAAGATAAAAACTGTCTGTAAAATGGCCGTCATTGACGTTTCCTTAGGTTCTCATTAACACCCATAGAAAGCATTAGAAGTATCTTAGAGCTGTGCACATTTGCTCTAAATTTGCATTCCGAAGTTTTTTACCCAAGTGATAAATACAACAATGAATCAACAATGAAAAGAAACAACAATGAATTTTTCTTTAAGTACGAGGACGCTGTATTTTCCTCAACAAAATTCATGCACACTGCATCAACACTTCCAAACGACTCATTACGCAAGTTCTTTCAGCTCAACTCCTTAAAACGCCCGATGTATTTATGGTCCATTACCCAGGCTATCTCGTTCCACACTCGCTTTTAACAAAGTGCATACTCATGGAGCTCTCAAATTAATAGGTAATTAGCTCACCTTGCTTACAGCCTCGCAGTCTAGGGCACGATCTGAAGTCTGAACACTTGGTATTTGAGTTCGCTGCCTGTTCTTACACGAAGTCCTATTGACGGGAACTTTAGAAGTGATGTGTATAGGTGTGTGGGTCACGGAATGCCGTTATTAAAACGTATTGATGTGTTGTTTGAGTGGGAAGTATCCCACTCAAACAACACATCAATAGAAATTACGATAGCAAAATACTCGCTTGAGCTTGGTGTCTTTATTACACAATATAATCCATTTTTGCAGTGACCTGCAATAGGCCGTTAATGAGAATGCTACCACCAACAGCTTTTTGCAGTCCACTGCAACTTGATATGAACGAAGCTCCCAAAAATGACAAGGAATATCACCATTATTACGTGAATTTGGATGTAATTATAGCAGGCATGACCCTCAAAAATCTTCGGACAAACAGCTATCATGCCGTATTTATAACCGGTTTGTGATTGATGATCGCACATAAATGATAGTTAATTCTGTAGTAAGAAGGTTTAAACAATTTTACGTCAATAATATTTGATAAACTAGATCGGTGTGAAGAAACACTGAAACAAACTCAGTGGTCTCTTTTAAAATCCAGACATAATCTTGATCAGATCGTGTGAGGACCATGTAGCTTGTCTGAAATATTCTTTGAAGAGAGAACCATACAGATTTGAGTGGACCCGTCCTGTCAGTGCACGCATTTGCCAGTAGCAAAAGAAAAAAAGAAAAAGTATTTATTGCGACTCGGAAAGGAAGATCATAAACTAAACATAGTTAAAAATAAAAAACAAATTACCTATATAAAAAAGTAACAAAAAAAAAATTAAACAGAAAGTCCTATACGAGGCCAAAAAGCTCCCTATCTCAGCATGATGCTTCGTCAATCAACCTTCAATGTTCCCACTGCTGGGACATAGGCCTCCTTTCTGTGAGAGAGAGTGGGACCACGTGGGCCCAGTGCGGGTTGGTGGATGTCACATGTCTTCGAAATTTTGGTTCTAGGACATGCCGCCGGTTTCTTCATGATGTTTTCCTTCACCGTTTTGAGAGAATAGTGGTGATGAAATTTAATACACATTTGTCAGTAATCGTACTGAAGTAGTATGTTGTTATTACTTAATCTGTTTTAGCGTTAGTTACCTAGAACCTTCTATAGTTCTAACCTACCTAATCCAGAAAGTTACAGTCTAAGCCAACAAAAAACAATATAACAATATCTCAACTAAATCCCCGTTCCATTACGCTTGGTTAGAAGTTGAATACTTGCAGAAGTAGTTTGAGTGCCGGCTGCGCTGTTCTGTCACCGGCGTGACTTACACACCGCAGTTGCATGGCGTCATTAGCGTAACCGTGGTTTAACGCTGGTTTAACTGCCAGAGAGTTTGCCGTCGCAAAATATAATGTGCGACTTACGTTAAGAAATAAGAATATCATTTGGGTAGAGTTTTTAGTTTCCCCGGGATTTATGGCTTTTAAAGAGAAGAAAAATGAACAGGTTATGCGTGGAATAGTATTTAAGAGTTTATTTTTTTTCGTGATTGTACTTATTGTCCCTTACAGCCATTTGTAATATGAGTGAGGAACGTCATGTTAATCAGTAGCATCAGCTTATAATATTCCCACAGCTGGGCCTCCTCTCTTCGAGAGGGAGTGAGCTGTAACCTAATAACACGCGGGCCCAGTGCGGGTTGGTAGATGTCACATGTCTTCGAATTTTTTGTTTTAGGACATGCCGGTTTCCTCGTAGTGTTTTCCTTCACCGTTTTGAGAACAGTGGTGATTAATTTATTTACATAAAATAAAGTAAAGCTGGTGACCTCGTAAGTTGGGCCCGTTACCACTGGGCTACCACTGCTCGTCAGTAGAAGTAAGAAATAACAACTTAATGTGTTCGTATCCAAAAATTGGCAATTATATTGGACCTATCAGTTTCAGTCATCGATACGCCTTTTCAGTCAAATCAGATAATACTTACATATTTCACGGAATGTCATGCACCGTCCTGGACTCATCCGGAAATGCCGAATTTCACGGTCCGGTTTCATCCACACCATACAGTGCTAATATTAAACGGTCCATCTATTGAAAATGTCAAAGGATGTCGTGTCGCTGGTACACTATTTACCTATCCATTAAAGACACAAATGGATTTGCACTAACTCTCAGACTAGACCTAAAATAGTAGTTTGACATTTGGATATCAAACTTGTAACTATTTATACGATCATCACAATCACAACTGGAAAGATGAAAAGGGCCTTTCACCGTAAAAAAACCCTTTTCATCTTATATAATATAGTCTGGATCATTTTAATATTTATTTTCTGAGCAAGTAGGTAAAGCTGATATACACACGTGTAAACGACAGACATTTGTAAAGGTATAATAGATATTCTACCTATCCATCGGTTACACGTGGACTGAGCAGTCTTAAAAATTGGTACGTACCTAAAATTGAAACCCAAAACTTTCTGTTAGGTGAATGCTGAAAGAGTATTTTTGTTCGCCTTACTTTCTTTGAACCCTTTATTAATTATTGAACAAACATTTTGCTAAAGGCCCCAGAGCCCTAATTCACTATGACCACTTAACGATTCCTTACTTCAAAACCACTTCAATTCCTTCACGCCAATTCCGCGTTCATTTTGCGCGGTTTCGTTCCGTCATGGGGAATAAGGCCCCAGGAGACAAGCTCGACACGACTCTGGTGGAAAAATTTCTATGAAAACTACATGGAAATTGTTTTACCGTAGACGCGTCACGCTTTCGAGTCGCTCCTGTCTGTGAGAGCCGTTATTTTTGAAGATTACGTACGCATAGAGATAGGATTCTACACTGTAAATTCCCGGGTAAAATCAAATTTGGATAAAACCGGGAATTTGGATATTTACATGAACATTAAGATGCATTCTATGCTATGCATGCAATGATGTAACGCACGCACTTAGCGCCGGAATTTGTATTAGTAGGTTGCAAGAACTTAAAACATCTCCATTTCAACCCACTATGATAAAGTTATAAACAAAATAGTTGCAGTATTTATGTACATAGGCATATGAGTCCAGGACACACGTTGTTTTGCATGCCTCGTTAGCGTAACTGTAGTTTAAACACCAGTTTAACATCTGACTACGTGATAACGACCGCGTATTAAAATGTTCTTATTACTGTAATTGGTTTTATACCGTTTTAATTAAATAAAAAGGTAAATTATATTAAGTGCAGTTTTTTTAATAGGATCTAATAAAACACTTCTACTTTCATTTCTTCATGATGATTTACCCATTTCCATATAGTGGCAGAAAAAGATGGTCTATCAGTTTTTTATTGTGCAAATCGTAATCGGCACCCTAATTGCATATCTCACTATCATTCATAATCTGAATCATTTTGAAGGATATGGCTAATCCATTGCTTCATATGTTCGAAAAATGTATTTGATCAACAGCGTAAATAACGCAATGAATGTTGTTGAGCTATTAAAAAGAAAGCCATTGCTACTGTTAGTAAACATACTATTTATGATGGATGGATGGATTTATGGGGTAATTGCATAACAATGCAATTACCCCGCAGTGTACATAAATCCTCAGACACCTTTACAACACTCACCTATACAATCTCGGACTATTCCCAGCCTTCAGTAGGCACAGACAAATATTGACTTACTTGATGTGAACGTTATGTCAGTGCCAATACGTGCGTTCGCTATTTAGTTTTCAAACATGTAAACAAATATATGTTTTTGAAAACACCACTTTAACACACGCACATAGAGTTCAGTTTCCGCTACGACTTCAAAAATGTTTATGACTTTTCAATACTGTTATTCATTCTGAAATAAACGTAATTTGCACATGCATAATAGGTTCATTGTAGATGTCATCGCGATTAAAAATTGATTGCATGACTAAGATAAAAAAGCCTTTTTTAGTGATAGTAGATATTCTCGGGTTAGTGTTGAATAGGAATTATTTTTGTTAATGAAAAAAAGGGTTAGGCGCTTTGCACACACACGTTTTTCTTGCCGTGAAAAACTACTGTTTATTCGCTGTGTGTAGGCACCGTGGTCAGCGTTGTATGTATCACTATGGAAGTTCGATGACGGGCAATTTATTTTATCTGTTGTTATAGCGTCCATAGTAGTACACACTCTGTGTAAATTTCAAGGCTGTATCTTTTGAACCATAATTAATAAATTATGGTTCAAAAGATACAGCCCTGTGACAGACGGACAGACAGCGGAGCCTTAGGGTCCCGTTGGCACACTTATCGTACAGAATCCTAAAAATAATCGTTGAAAAAAGTAGTGAGATATAAAGTTAAAACCTTTTTGACACATACGAATGTATTACTAATTGCCTTTAGTGAGTGATTGCGTATTAAATTTAAACTGAACAGGGTTTGTTTACAGTTTCATCACATACTTTTGGAACACACATTTTTTTTATTATTGTTTATTAATTATGGAACAAACCAAATATAAACATAAACATCATAAAAACCTCAATAGGTGTGTCCGCACCAATCTCAATACGAACGTAATAGTTACTATACACATAACACGTATCTATGTAGTTTATATAAAATTGTGAGGTTTTTAGTAAATAACAACTATAATGTACAAAACGACGACGGCGCAGGTCAGGCATCCCGTCGATGCTAATTACTTCCACTAATGTAATGTACATTACGCACGAACGTATGTACGATTCGACTGATTAGCTCATCTTCGTTTTATTTAGGCGTTACTAAATCATTGTGTATTTACTTGGAAGACCCGAGGTGTTTCACAGTTTAATTTATGGGGAAAGTTCTCAAATAAAAGGGTAGCTTGCCTACTGTTCGCAAACCGGGTCGAATAAACTTTGACGACTATTTTCGTTCCTTATGCATAATGCGGGCACAGGTTATTGTATCTACTTGTAAGTAGGAGTAAGGAATTTCGTATCTTTTGGAGGTTACAAAAAGATTTGGAACCCTGATTTTGACCTACCTTAACCTGCTCAGCTTTAATATCCGCGAGGATCCGAGGCTGATCAATTGGCGGTCTACGAAACCTTATTTTGGTATATTTATTTATTTATGTCTAGCTTCACCCGCATCGCTTGCCTGCGCTATTACTTCGTTTTCGCTTACTAGAATAGCTTAGCATGATGTTAAATAGCCTTCTTCGAGAATTGGGCTACAAAGCGCAAAAAAAACCGACTGATCGTTTCTGAGATTAGCGCGTTCAAACAAACATACAAACTCTTTAGCTTTATTATTAGTATAGATTATCTACCCCTCAAAGACAATTATAGCGTAGCTAATCTGCGTATTAAATTATCCATCATCTTCAAAACAACAAGAATAAACGCATCTGGCAAACCCAGCTGCCTTCCATAAAACGGCAGATGTGTATCAAAAATCCATTAAGAAAACCAAATAACAGGGGCGTAAATCAGGAAGGACCCACAGTAGATCAGAGAGGCGCCGACAATGCCACCCCAGTGTACGCTTTGTACTTATTTTCCACTCAATATGTTAACTTTTTGAATAAAGAGATTGAGATCCTCCCAATTTTGAATAAAGGCGTTTGGCGACGTGGGTCCTGTCATCAACTATTCAAGAGCTCTACATAAATACCATACTTCCTAAATTCATTTACCTGAAGT
Source organism: Apamea monoglypha (assembly GCA_911387795.2). Taxonomy (NCBI): domain Eukaryota; kingdom Metazoa; phylum Arthropoda; class Insecta; order Lepidoptera; family Noctuidae; genus Apamea; species Apamea monoglypha. The sequence continues at coordinate 14,334,162 of OU426918.1, forward strand.
AACCAACCTATATCATAACATACATACTGATGTATGTTATGATATAGGTTGTGGAACTGTCAAAATGAAAGCCATTGCTACTGAGCAATGGCTTTCATTTTGACAGTTCAAGAACATTCATTACGTTATTTACGTTGTTGAGCAGACACAGTTGTGGAACATATGAAGCAATGGATTAGCAATATCCTTCAAAATTATTGAGATTGATAATGTGTCACGCAATTGGGCTGCTGAAGTGGGTAGGTAGGAAGGTAGGTAAACTTAAACATTATATTATCCCTGAACAACTGAACATCCTTCATGGGATGTTTATAACTGACATTTTGCCATCACTAATGACCTGAAAAGTGAGGTATTCCACTTAGAGCACTGATTTCAACAGCACTTTCCCGAACCACACCAAAGCACTCCCACTAACCGCACTGAAACAACATTTTTTAACGTGTAATAATCTCTTTCGGAAAAGAAAGACCAACACAAACTCAAGTCTTCAAAATTGTTGTTCGTCGCGTTTTACGCTTGTCATATTTCTAACAATCCATAACTCAACAGAAAATTCAAGCAGTCTATAATTTAGCATACGTAGCGCTGCCCAACTTGGCTTTCTAGCTCCCCGTCTCAGCTCTAATCTTATAAATACTTCGTTCACGTGTAGCGGGGTGTCTTGTAATTCAATTCGAATGCTTTCGCTACGGAAGTGCGCAGAGAACAAGCTTCATTCATTAGAGCTCTCACACGGACACTGAGAACGTACTTATTGAAACTTTGCACTAACACTGGACGGATAATTCGTTTTAAATTTCGAAGGAGTGGGTTGTATTGCTGGTTTGGAATTAAAGCTGAAGATTACAGCACATAAGAGAGTACATATTATATCACACACATTCCCCGAAGGTTTGGGTGTATAATAAACCCACAGGTGGCCGGTTATGTATACAGGGTTTATTTTCAAAGACCAGCCAAATTTAAGGGTGTACAGATCATCCAACTGCTCACACAACACAACTTTCTCCATGGGACCAATATCGTAATCGCGAAAAATTTATCAACTGTTCCATACAAAACTTCAATACGGACTCGTATGGGACGGCAGAAATTTGGGCGGTCTTTGAAAACTAACCCTGTATAGTCCTTTGTAAAAAGGGGCATATTCCCATAAACCTGCAAATCCAGATTCCGGGTTGCTACAGAAAAATACTACAAGAAAAACCCAATAACACTTTGCTCGACCCGGGAATCGAACCCAGGCCCTCACGCTCAAAAGTCGCGCCAGCGTCCAACGATGCAGTTAGAATAATGGTTAGGTATTATTTGGATTAACAGCTTGTCTTTCGACAAAGGCCTCCTCTAAGGATTTCCATTTGTTTCTGTCCTTTGCTGTACGTAACCATTCTGGCCCAGCTACTTGCTTCAAATCGTCTTTCCATCGCTTTGGTTGCCTTCCTCTACATCTTCTGCTTTCTCTAGTGTACCATTCCGTTATTATTCTGGTCCGTCTGGTTACGTTTTAGTTTAGTTAATTTATATTTTTTTTAACTCTATTGTTATCATTTATTGTATTCTTAAAAAGTAATGTTTAGTCAAATAAGTTAAAATCTAACAGCAATAAAGGCTTATTTTATTTATTTTATTTTTCTTATTTGGATAAAGTAAACATACGTACGTACTACATAGCTTTTTACTAACGAAAATAAAACTTACCATCAACTACATTTCCTTAAAAAGTGAAAACCTACGTTCACTTGCTTCATTTGTTTTGTGAACGGAAAATCAATCATTCTTGCTTGACTTTATTTTTCATGTATTTACTTATATTTTCAAGCTGGCTGGTTAACACTCTGAATTATCTCGCACCGGTAAACCTAATCGCGTATAGTGGTGTGAGAACAGAGACAGATAGTGTCATCCATCGCTGTGTGGACATCCAGTACAGTCAGCCTCAAAAAGAGGTATACACTGACAAATATTCATTTAGTGGTCCTTTTTAGTAGTCCATTGTAGTGGTCAATTTTAGTTTTTTTTTTGTAGTCCTTTTCGTGACAGTTCAAGGTCAAATTAAATTAGCTAGCGAAACTAGCCGTACATCACGTCTGTGTGCAGCTAATTTAATTTATATGATTAATATGTCGTTATTTATGCACAAGTACCCTACCCCTTCAGCATATTCGTCTATGTGAAACAATTTCGCAGCTGAACGATTTTCAAGCCATGCATTAAAATGCATGGCTTGAAAATCTTGCTCAAAAGCAAGATGTAAGGTTTGGACAATTAGGCGTCGCGTTGTAGAGTTAGGGGCTTGGCTGTACATTAGATGTGATAACTTTTTAACAGTGAAAGCGTTATGTGAGTTTTCGCAATCTATTTTACATGAAATGTTTTCCCTGGGATTTCATATTTTTTTGTAGGGTGTTCTATTTATTTTTTTACCTACATATTTTCCGTAAGAAATACAGGCCTGCACGCCCCATTATGAGGGTTGGAGGGTGAGAGTTACCGATTTCTTCATTGTATTGTTGTTTGTGTGCAAATCCTAGCCTACATACCAAACAGCTTTCGGTTTTGAGGAGTAAGTTAGTGTGTCAGTGACGAAATCGACGTATTAATAAAATCCAAAGTATATTTATAAGCTAGACAAATGAAACTCAGTGTTTTATAAATCTGCTAACTACATCTTATCCTGATAATTGATCTCTCTAGCGTCATCCAGGCCGAAGCTATGAGGATTTGAAAATACGACGAAACGCTTCGAGAAAAGGTAGGTAGTGCCCCCCTGCTTTTTGTTTCTGGCTCTTCTTGGTAGGAGCACCCCCGTGCCCCCAAATTTAATGAAAGATTCAGAGGTAAATTGCTTCTGTGAAACATTCATCTCATACTATTTCCTGGAAATCAGCAGGTCTTATAAACTTAGTACAAGTTCACGAACGTACCCATACCTACATTTATCTGCGAAAAAAAACATAGAAAACACCAAGTAAAGTACATTCTTTGGTTCAAAAACGATAATAAACTAATTTACGAGGAGGTATCCTTACCACTTGGTAAGGACACCTCATCATATATTAGTTAGTTAAGTACCAACAGTGTTAACTGGCTTAGTTACCCTAGCTATGACACTTTCTCTCACCATCTTAAAAATAATCCGTTGAAAGGCACGCTCGCAACCAACAAATCAATGAGAGCTGTAAATAATTAGACCATATTTGTTCAACTAATGCACGTATACACAAAATATGGATTAAATTAATTGCTAACGCAAAATACATATCATCAAATATTTACCTTCAACTAAATTTACTTTCATTGATAAACCAATATTTGTTAGCTGAAACTGTAACTAGTTAATAATCTCACATTATTAATTTCAGCAACATTTTGACAAACATACATCGTTTGAAACATGTTAAAATGGCAAGTAGCAATAAGCATTCTTTAACCCAAAAACTGTCAAAAATAAGTCCAAATTATGTGTACACGAGAAAGTTAAAGTAACAATACTTACAGTGTAAGCCAAAAAAATTAGAGGCTCAGCTTTCAGGCCCTCGTAAGAATGATCTCACGAAGTAAACAAATATTTGTAAATAAATAAGGCTTTGTGTGTGCTCGGCTGGGACGCGTCGCTCAGTATTCTTCAAGACAACACACACTGATTTATATTCAACCATTATTTTTATCAAAGCAGAATAAGCACATGCTATTCAATGGCGGATGCAGCTTATTATCAGGGGTACGCCTCGGCTCGGCTCGTTCGAACGACGAATTTATCTTTCAACCATGTTTCTTTTCTCGAGTTTCTTGTTAAATGAAGTCGAACGGCCTCGTAACACAAAATGTAAACAAGGCTGTATACAGCGCAGGATATGAATCATTATCTTGAAGCAAATTTTCTGTATTGGATGAGAGCCTGAATTTATTTAACGAGAATATCTTAACCTATACAACGAAAATCTATTGTCGTGGGCGGCTTTTTATGAAGGTAGGTACTCTTCTTTTGTAGTCCTTTAAATCTTTTTTTCCAATTCTTTGCTAGTAGGTAAGTGTACCTAACTATCTAGGAAATTGATTTTCATGTTCATGATAAACCTCTCAGTAAGCAAGTCTTAAAATGAAAATCAATTTCCTTGTCCTGAACGTGGAAGCACTTGAAGTATTTGATGACTCGAAACATATTTGAGGATTTCGCTCTCAGAGGAGTGTGTGTGTGAGGCAAGACTCAATTTCTGAACTAAATCGACAGATTTATTATAAAAGTCTCTGTTAGATGTTTTAGAGACACACAAAGAAATTGTCTTCTCTTTGAACAATACTACCCATCAATACCACCGACCATACCGCCCATTATGTCCTGTATAAAATTCTACTTCTGTTTCTGTAATTCTGATGGTGTACCTACATAATAAAAAGTATTCTATCTATCTATCAATATGTATTAATTATAATTAGATACTCGTATATACTCGTAGCTCCGCTCCATCTTTATTTACCGCTAGCTGTGCCCGCGACTTAGGTCACGTGCATGTCGGAAAACAAATTGAATTCATGGGTCCAATTTTTTTGCCGGAACCCTTCTTTTTCTAAAATAAAAGTAGTCCTAGTTACTCCTATAGTTATAACATCAGCTATCTGCCATTGAAAGTTCCGTCAAAATCGGTCCAGCCGTTTCTGAGATTAGCCGAAACAAACTGACAGATAGACAAAAAATTTAAAAATTAATCTTTTGCTTTAAGTACCGTATATACTTTCATAGGCATTTAGTAATTAGCTGTTATTTTGACATTACAAACAGACATTTCAATTTTATTTATAGAAAACTAGATACACAGCTTCGCTCCATCGTTATTGACAAAAATATTCCATAAACGAACACTATAATAATTATTCACGTCGCTCTTGCATCTCCCGCGATACGTATCTGCTACCTACGTACACCTATATGACGACAACACAACCATTGAACCAGTGTAGCGCGACCCGGAGCAACTTTGCTTCCGCCCCGCTCGGATAAGGCAAGCGAAAGTACGTATAAAACTTACCTAGACGTACCAACACCAACTTTCCGACAGACTTCTGTATCTAATCCCCATGGTATGTGAGATTTTGTATCTATTTATACGTATGTTTTGTCATTAGAGAATCTTGCCGAGTAAACTGGCACGGTTGGCGCAGTGGTTAAGCGATTGACTGCTGCGCTGCGTGTCGCGGGTTATATTTGTATGACCTGTAAGTAGTTGTTCCGGGTCTGGCTGTTTGTGTATGTGAGTTTAAATGTTTGTAAACGCACCCATGATACAGGAGAAATTCCTAGTGTGGGGCAACGTTTAAAAAAAAAAAAAAAAAAAAAAAAAAAAAAAAAAAAAAAAAAAAAAAAAAAAAAAAAAAAAAAAAAAAAAAAAAAAAAAAAAACTATGACGTTCACACGTTCGTACCGTACGATATTTTACTGTAAACAACACGTTTTGTGCCTCTGACTTCCGAAATTCATCATCATCATTTCAGCCGAAAGACGTATGCTGCTGGACATAGGCCTCCCCCAAGCACCTCCACTTCGACCGGTTCTGTGCTTCACCAGTTGGATGCGCAACTGGTTCTTTCCGAAATTAAGCTGTACTTATTTTATTTACTATTTATTTAATCATTTGTGTACACACATAATACACAAACACGAAAAATAAAAAAAGAACAGAAAAATAGATACAAAGGTGATGCTTATTTCTAAATAAATGTCTTCCACTTAAGTAGTATTTTTTTGTTTGTGAAAAGGTTTTCATTTTTTACTTTTTAGTTGTCGTATCTACCTACCAAATGTGACATCTACTAAACAAGAGTGACAGCAACTTATATAATAACATCATCAACATACACCAAGTTTGTATTTATTTTGTACCTTATGAACATCAGGAACTGTTTTAGTAATCCGAAATTACTTTATACTTTATTATTTGCATTAGTCAGCGTTAGGGATGTGCCGAAATTCGTTTTACATTTGGTTTAACCGGACGGCAGCCGTTCGCCCGAAATTCGGTTCAAGTTTTCGTTACAAAAAAATATTAATATACTGTTTTGACCAAAATAATAAAACTAAACCAGATTAAACCAGAAAAATTAATTCATAAGCATTTATTTATTGTTTATTAGTTGTTACTTATTTAACAATTAAACGTATTCTAAACATTATCAGTTTTAACTACACTAAACATTGAAATAATTATAGTAAGAAATCACAATTTTTATTTTTTATAAAAGTCTTACAATATGGAATCCTACTGTTATTTAAAAATTACCAAGGGCAGGTTACGGTGCAATAACACAAAGGATTCTGAGTTATCTGGCAGGAGTCCGTTCCGTTTTTGTTCGTATCCATTCACATCCTAGTGAAAATAACCGAACTTCAGCCACACTTTTTATTTTCACCGAACGTTCAGCCGAACTTCGTATTCGGTTCAAATCACATTCGGCCCATCTTTAGTCAGCATATACTTTGCTGTAAGTAGGTACTTATATACACCAAATTATAACGAAAAAAAAATATATTATAAAAAAAAATACCTCATGTAGGTAGGTATTTTTTTTTTACTTTATCTTCGTTTTTAATACTTTCCTAGTGGTACAAAAATAGACTAGGCTTAATATACACACCCACTATACACTGCAATATACACTGTTAATTGTTTACACTAACAGACTCACTGATGTGTAACATTTACACAGCTTTACAAATTGTTGTCATCAAATATGTAGTCACGGTGCAATAGTGACGTAAATGGAGTACATAATGTGTTGCATCATTGTGCGGGGGTCCTAATCACTGTTCGGCCAGCTCCCGCTTATGTGGTTCTGAATTCGATCCCAACGTCCAAATGTAATTGCGAATTCCTATTAGGAAATTCTCAGTATTAGTCAGTGATTAGGACTACGCCCGAGAAAATGGCAATGGACTCCTTTTAGATACATTGGGAGGGACCTAATGTCGTCATTAGCAAACTAAGAGTAGTTACGAGTTTACGAAAGTTCGCCTTTACCCGTTCCGGAGAATATGAACGTGATAGAGAGTAATTCCACAAATTGTACCGTTCTTTATTCCATCTGCAAGTTCTAGAATGTTTCCAAATCTTTCGCAAGTCCATTTTAAAACACTTCTCGCGTTCTTTTAGACTAATGCCAGGTATATTTTAGCCTGTTTACTTTAATGCGGTAATAAACAAAGCCGCAAACATGCAAGAAGTAGTAATCGTAAATCTAACTAGACAGGTTCAAAGATTTTATCTTTCAGCCCTTTCTGTGTTCTGTTGCAGGCCGTCACGGTAGTGTTACGAGTACGTGTTACTTTCAGCGGCCTGTAGTTTCTTCGCAAAAGCGCAACTGTAGATTAGATAGCCTTAAAAGCTACTTATTAGTTTCAAGCCAGGGAAATAAGTTTCACAAGTAAATGAAACAAGCAACCGTACCTAAAGCCTTTGTTGAACTCATTGTGTTTCCAAAAAATGGAAAATCCCAAACCAAAACAGCACTTATCAATCTGAATTAATTTGAAGGATATTGCTAATCCGTTGCTTCAAATGTTGTCGTCGCTGTCGAAAAATGTGTCTGCTCAACAACGTAAATAACGCAATGAATGTTGTTGAACTGTCAAAATTAAACCCATTGCTACTCATGGTGTGTTACGCAATTACCCCGCAGGTCATCAAAAGTTAGGATAGGTACTACGAAATACAGATAGTACCTTTACATTCTATTGTACATTTTTCATGGTGAACGTAAAAACCATTCCGGGAAAACTTGCAGCGAATACCTCAAAGTTTTCCGGGAATTTCATTTTTATTCCGACTGTATAAAAATGGTTAAAAATGCAGATAAATCCTTTACCTGTCCCCTAACTAGATGCGGTTGGTTCGTTAGGCTCCTTCTTCAAATTAACCACAATGCGGGGTGGCAATTAAAAGTGGAAAGCCGCGGTGTGGTCAATTATCAATAGAACTACAACACAGGTTTCGTTTCACGGCAGATTTGTACTTCGTATGGCCCAGTTAGGTGTTGTGACGCTATATTTTTGGAAATACTTAATCTCGGACTGTTCAAGATTTTTAGGTACAGTCAAAAGAAATGGCTATTGATTGAGTGATTTGAATATACGGACAATTTAAATTGGTAGTCAATTTGCTTAGCAAATAATTTCCCTGACTTACGCTTTTTTCCCCTGGCATACTTTCGTAAGTAGGTACCTCTTTGATTACTTAGCTGTTAGAGACAAATAAAATACAAGGAATAGAAAAATAATATGTCTATGGGTAACAGATTTGCACCACACCATTCAAATGAAAACTCTAAGTAAATTGCAAACGTCAAAATATTTTAAAGCGCACACATAAGTGGACGAAATTTGAGCGTCCCTAGTTTTCAACGGCTAAAATTAATATGAAAGTCTCTCCTTTACGGGACGACAGAAGTGTGGATGAACACACTTGTAAATTATCACGTCATTTAAGCGAGACTCGGCGGTGCAATTTCATGGTCGAGCGAACTACGCTCGCTCGGTCCCAACGGCAAAGCTCGCAGACTAGTTACTTCCGACATTAAACGACCCCTGAATGTAATCATGCAGAAAGTTACCAAATTCTTTTCGGGATTTCCGAAATAATGGACAAATATGATGGACATGTGCGATGGTTTTGTTTATGTTTTTTTATGTGAAAATGGGAGAGACGTAAGTAGACGTCAAATGTTGGTGGGGAGCAACGATATGTAACCGCTGTTATAGGGAGATCGATATATGAATTTGTATCGGGAGCAGTAGTTCGTGGGTACGAACCCAGACAGGCGCTTTACTTTGTCTAAATAATTTTATGACGACTACTCTCAAAACGGTGAAAGAAAACATCGTGAGGCAACCGGCATGTCCTAGAACTAAAAATTTGAAGACATGTGACATCTACCAACCCGCACTGTGGATAACGGCCTACTCCCTCTCACCGAGAGGAGGCCTGTGTGACCTGTGTGACCTGTGTCCCAGCAATGGGAACACTATATTATGCTTATATCATAGGGGAGGAGGATAAAGATAAAGATAAAGAGGGTAACAATGTTCACGTCACTAGACATATCTCACCCGAAAATAGTCTTAACTCTATGAACAGTAACAAATTATTAAAACATCATTTGCGAACATGCCTCGATCAAAACAAAAAACACTCACTGCCTAACACACGCACAACCCGCCACCCCCCCCCCCCCCACACACCCACTGCACACGCTTCTCTAACTACACAAACTACACATACACGCAGTACACACTCAAACTCACTCCCACCCTGTTACTGAAAAAAAATAATTAAACATGTCATAACTGCAAACTATTTGTACGAGTACATAACATAATTTGTTAAAATTTAAATGAAGGAGTCCTGGTGACCTGAAATACAGGCCTTGAGCCTAGTTTAGGCACCAGTCTCCCAAAATATAATGCCCCTCCTAAATGTCACCGTAGAAATAAGTGTAACAATTAAGAGTAGTATTGTGGAGAAATAAACTATTTTTATTTTTATTTATGAACGTTTTAGATACAAAGAGCTAGTTCTATCCTCTATATGATTTTTATAGAGAAAAAGGCACAGATCCGATTTTAAAAAAACAACACATCTCTCCTCGGTCTTCCCTAATAGACCATTTTAACTGCGACATAAATCCAGGGTAAAGTTATTAAAACTTGATATTTTCGATACATACAGATCTAATAAAAAAAAAATCGGCTTAAAACAATTTAAATTACGAGCACAAAACATCACCAACAAAAATAATTATATTTATTTTGAATCCAATATATTGGACGTTTCATACGGAACCCAGCGGCAACGGCTTATGTAATCAGGTAATGGATATCGTCAGGTCCGTATCAAATAAATCAAAGTAAAGGGTAACACTACGCAGAAATATTTTATATCGGGCAATCAATAGAAACATCGCAATAAAATCCCTTAGATCGGATAATTTGGGACCATTACAATAATGGGAATTGAGCACTTAGGTAGTTATGTACCTATAGATTTAACAGAAATTTCAGTCCGTATTACCACTGTTCTACTTTTGATCGTAAGTTGGCGGCCAAAATGTATTTTAGTATGTGCTATTCTTATGTAATATGGCGAGCAGTGGTGGCCCAATGGTAACAGCCGCGACTTACGAGTTGTATATTTGTACTATTTATTCTGTGGTTGTAGGTCGTAGGTTTCGAACGCGGACAGGCGCTTTACTTTGTGCAAATTATTTCATCATCAAAATGGTGAAGGAAAACATCGTGAGGTAACTGGCATGTCCTAGAACTAAAAATTCGAAGACATGTGGCATCCACCAACCCGCACTGGGCTGCGTGGTGGATTACGGCCCACTTCTTCTCGCAATGAGGGGAACCGTGTCCCAGCAGCGGGAATAATAGACTGATTAAGGATTGCGTCTACTGCTGATCATAAGCTGGCTATTAAAATGTATTGTTACGTAGTCATACAGTGTAATTAGACAGACCAACAGCAACAGAATGGAAGACTTACAAAGACTCTGGATGAGACACGCACAAATCAAGGTAACATGACACAAAAGGCACGAGGCCAATACGCATGGAATAAGGCTCTCAGTGATGATGACAGCCTTATGTCAATGACGATACCATTGGGCGATATCATCATTCTTTATCCCTTACCCCATTTTTTTTTGGGGTCAGCGCAACATGTCTCCTTTTTCCATATATGTACTTCTCTGTTAGGCGTCATCTCAGTATTTACGACCTTTCATGACATATCATCTTTCACACAGTCCATCCATCGTCCCTTTGGTATTTCCCGACTCTTATCATTGGCGTAGCTGGGGATTTTGTCTAGGGGGGGGGGGGGGGGCAACCGTCCTGCTAATCTAACATCAGTCAATTAATGAGAGCCCAACTCTACAAACCTTACATCTTGGTCAAAATGTACGACCTATAAACACGGACCCTTAATAAAGAGCGATTAAACAGTAAGTACTTCAATACTGTCGATTTTTCTAGCCCTTGTCCACCCCCCCCCCCCCCATGACTCCTAAAACCTTCCACGTTCATACTCAAAAACATTTCTCACAACATTATACTCACTACTGGACGATACCGCCAATTAAGGTTATGGCAGTACCTCCTATCATCATTTAGGTATCCGTGAGACTCTACTATCCATCTTCTGAATATCGTACAAGTTCTATCAGGTGGAGGTCCGAACCCGTCAAAGGGAATACTTACTACCATGTGTAAGGTCTCGATAAAATCGTTACTGCTTACAAAACTGTGTGAAAAATTCAATGAAATTCACATTAATTTTCCGGCGTGGGCAAACCTCCAAGAACCATCAACATTATGGTGCAAGTAGTTAGGACATAAGCAAGTAAAGTGGTAAGCTAGCTATTTATTAAGAAATAACAAGAATTAGCAGTATAGGACTTTGAGAGTTGCGTTTCAAAGTAGTTAGTTGCTTCTCTTTTAAGATTTCTTTTTGAGAAGCATTTTTTTCTGCTTGGATAGGATTTAGTTCGATTACCTTGTGATTTACTAAGCTATTGTATATTCATGGTTTATGTCCTACGGGGTAATGCATTTAAAATAGTAGTCTATGGGGTAATGGCGTAAGACACTAACAGTAGCTATGGCTTTCATTTTGACAGTTCACCAACATTCATACATACGTTGAGCAAACAAATTTTTCGAACTTAGGAAGCAATGGATTATCCTTCAAGATTATTTAGATTGAGATTTATAGTTTGTTACGAAATTAAAGTGCTAGTCTTGTCTTGTTGTCCAAGCGAGGGTGCTAAACGCCGTGCAATCGCCTACATAAGTCACACGTATCGTAATGTACAGACGCTAGCACATCAACCTACTACATTCATTCAAATTTATTTAATAGATTTTCAACTTTATCGCTAAATCATTAAGGTTCAAGGTTGATTGGAAAAATTAGGCAGTTTCGGGTAGCTTGACCTGCTGGCGTCTGTACTATTGTGTAAGTAACCATGGAACCCATGTGATGATACTGTCCTCATCATCAGAGACTGGTAGTCACCCATTAATTTTCAATAAACACAAGGTACTCTGACAAAATATTAATAGCTAAAATATAAACGAAACCAACAAAACTTAAAGCTAAACGATCAAACAGAGTAGAACAAACTTGGTCCAAGCTATTTAATACGGCCAGTGTTGTTTCGTACATTTGCTAAGTTTGTAAGGAAGCTCTTTAATCAGGACTGAAATTAGCCAGCAACTCTGAACTGTAAAATCCGTTGCTGCAATAAAGTCCGACCACGGCCGGGACTACAAAACTGGTTTTGTTCCATGAAAATGCCAGATCTCGGAACCACCGTTCCTCCCCCTATTGTGCCCCTTCGCTTTGTCTATGAAAAAGTTCTGATTTTCACCGCAAAAATAAAAAAATATGGCCATTTATAGGCTACTCCGCATTTTGCTAAATGTCTGCAGCTGTCAGCATATTTACTCGTATAAATCCAATTAGGTAAACGCAATCATCTGTACATACATTATATGGCTTTGTCCGCGTTCGTTGTGCACCATTTTCATTTTACCTGCAGTGCGATTCTGTAACCATCTCATCGTGAAAACTTAGGTGAAGTGAGCGTGGAGTGAGCTGTCATTCCAACTAGTACTAGGGATTGACACTATTGACAGCTACAGCTCACTCTAAGCTCACTTAACCTAACTTTTCACGGTGAGATTTTTACAGAATCGATCGGCTGTACATATATCTAATTTATTCCCTCCTGTTTCTGTTGCATTTGCGGATGAAAAATTCATTAACAGAATACGTGAAAATTTGCTTGTAGTATTTTTATGGTTCTGCATATCTACCTTTGTGATTTTTTATAAAAATAAAGCTTGTAATGGGTGGGCCATTTAAAATTTTAAATTTGAATCGGCTATAAAAAAAACTACTGATTATTTTTTCAAATTTCTGGTTTTATTGGAAAGGGTGAACTTTGTCATTTAAGAATGGAACACAATATCATTCATATTATTATGACTTCCACGACTGGCTCGGCAGTACCCCATCCGATCAACCCAATTTTTCACGACATTTTAGATTGTTTCGGCTTGAATCTCCTCAATGTGACTCGTTGTGGATGCATTGGCTTCTCAATAGTCACGTGTAGGTTCTCTGAACTCCATATGCGGCAATTTTGCTTATTGACCACCGAGATGAAAATGAGCTTCATCTGAAAACACGATTAATTCTTCATCTCCTGCCAAACAATCTTCAGCCCATTGGGCGAAGTGAAAACGCATCGGATGGTCATGAGGCTTCAGTTCTTGGACCACGAACTTAGTAAGCCTTCATACCGAGGTCTTTATGCAAAATTCTTCTCAGAGAAGTGAACGACGATGAGTTGATGTTGATGGATGTTTTTGCACATTCTGAGCCACAGCAGCAATGTTTTCGACACACTGGACGAGAACGTACACGGGTTCCTTTGTCCAATAACGATCCATTTTCATGAACTCGCTTCACAAATTGACGCACTTGAAACTGAACTGAAGGCAGATCATTTCTCGAAAATTTTCCACGTAAATTTCTTACAGTTTGCGCTAAAGACTCACTACTTTGGAAGTAAGTTTATAATATTTCCCAATTTTGTTCGAGCGTCTAACGTCCCATTTTGTAAATGTCAAACATAAAACTAACTTCCAGTCAAAAAATGAATGTCATTCTACCTCGATTACCTTTCAAACTCAAAGTAATCGGTACTTCAAATTTAAAATACTAGATGGCCCACCCGTTACATACACCCGGTATTTGGGAACAACATTCTGCTAAACAATGCCGTTCCCCTGCCTTAGTATTAGCTATTTTTTTTAAGTAACTCAACTCAACTCAAAGTATTTATTTCAATTAAACCAATTATAGGCACTTTTGAATTGTCAAGGGGTCGGTCAGTCAGAAAAATGAAGCTAGTTGCCCATTCCAAAGCGTAGTAGGTACCTATGGAGAAGAACGGGCAAGAAACTCCATGGACACTCTTTTAAATCAAAATATGGTTACAAAGTATTAGTTACACCATTCATATTAAAAATTATGCATGTGAGAACGATGCAGAACGTTAAAAGCGTCCGTAATGAAAAGTTTATAACAATCCAAACATTAAATTAAATTAAAATAAGCCATGGCAGCAAAGAGATGACCAGTCCCTACTGACGGCGCCCGTTCACGGACATGACGCATGGATTAGCACCATTCAGCTCAACCATTTTGAAGGGAGCTAAATGATCCAACACATGTGCCACCATCAGCGAGACATTTGAGTGAGCATGACATACTCTCAGCCGCCAGGGCACATTCAAGTCAATGAAAGACGTAACCAGTAAATGGTAGCTTTATAGTATGTACATAGTACTCACACATGTGCTATACAATTATACAATACTAGGAGATTGAATTTATATAATGCAAAAATAGTATTTTACAATCTTCAGCGACTCCAACAGTATTTTCAAATGCTAATCAATTTATTTATGCGTCCTGTGGAGCAGGACCAGCGTTTAGCCAAGCATTTTTATCATCGATGTAATCTCCCAATTTATTATATGCCTGGCTGCATAGTGTGCGTTTTATACAAGACTAATTATTTAACTTCAATTTAAGTATATATTTTAAAATTAAACTGCGTAGATGGTTGATAAAAAATTGTTTTACCTATAGTTTATAAGAATTTCTACAACAAAGATTTTTTTTTTTAAAGTTTCCTGTAGTTTTGTGGCGTGTTACTTTAGATAACTTTTGAAAAAAAATTGCTACAAAAAGACAAAATATTATTTTAAAATTTTTAGTATAAAAAATTATTAAAATTTAAAAATTATATTAGAACTGGTATTTTTATGTATATTCTGTACTTATATCTTATTAAACTAAGTACCTATCAGATTTATTCATGTAAGATGTGGATAACGTCGTGAGCTACACATATGTAATGTGTTTTTTTCCTACTACTCGTACATGTTTATTACTATGTTGGTGTAACTGTTTGTTTTCCCGAATTAAATAAATAAAATTAATTTGCATGCCCTACACAGACAAAATATGGATTGTACAGACGCCAGCAGGTCAAGCTACCCGAAACTGTCAAATTTTCCCAATCAACCTTGAACCTTAATTCTTTAGCGATAAAGTTGAAAATCTATTAAAGAAATTTGACAGATTGTAGTAACTTGATGTGCTGGCGTCCGTACATTAAACCACCACACAACTGGTAGGTAACACCCATATTTCCTGCGAATAAATGATACTTATTTTTTTACTAGATATGTTCCACGGATCTCTGCAGAAGTAAAAGTGCCAATAGCGCATCCCAATGACTCGCAACTAAGGGAATTAAGTGCTTTAGTTGCAGAACCCAATACTAACTTGATTACGTAAATTTGCCATCTTCGAGGTGCCATACTGATAAGATTTTACGATAGTTACCTGTCCTAATTAAAGTAACAGCTACAACTTGGCAAGAAAGAAGGCAAGGACCAATTAATAGGAAATGCAAACTTTTACCCTTGCATACTCTTACTCTTTTTTCAAGATTGGAAACTAGAAACCTTCTGTAACATACAAAAAAGATGTACACGAAAGAACTCTGCTTAACCCTTAGTAAGGGGAGTACAGGCGTTATGTTATGCAAGAATATACTGTATACACTGACCTATATGTAGCACACATTGATACACCTGTACCTACGGTACCTACCTACCCACCTATCTGCTATGTTAGCTTTGTGTGAGGGATCAGCAAATAATATGAAGGCTCAATATTTTCTATTCGTTTATTTACCCTTACTCACAAGTAAGGTCACGAGGTGAGGTGGTTAACCTTAATTTTACACAATCAATGTCATATCAGTCCCGTCGCATTTACCAGAATTTCCCTTCGAGGGTGTTCGAGACGGACATCCCCAGAGAGAAATGGGGTTAACATCGTTGAACGTAATTTCTGAAGAGGGTCATCAGGAAGATATAATGCCATTTCTGTACCCTTGATGTCTTTTTAAGTGCGGACCCACTTAACCCTAACGCGGGGCGGAGTTTGCTGCTATTCGCTGTCAACTCGGAAAAACTAATGGAATTCAGGGAGCCTTTAATATTTTCAATTGTACGTATTATTTCCATCGACACCGTGGTTCGTGGTCCTTAAATGCTAATGGAAACGATTACTGTTCTGTTTTAATTTAACTTTTTTTAGGGTCACTTGGTGGTAGGTTGCTAATTTAAAAACGTTTTAATGTAATTTTTGGGATTTGCCGCGATCTCTCCCTAAACGTTTATCTGTTTAATTAGCCAAGGAGGTACAGTTAAGAAAAGATTGACAGACTGTCCACCTTATTCATAAGCACACCTTGCTTATGTATATACTATAAGGTTGCCGCACTATTTTTTCTCTCTTGCTTGCTTTCTAATGTTAACACTGCGTAGCTATTAGTATAAATCACTTAAGCATGTAGGGGTTTATTTAAAAACGTTGCTTAAAGATAAGAGACGTTTAAACGTCAAAAATATATAGTTAAGCAGTCGCATTGCTTAACTTTAAGCAACGTTTATAAATAAACTCCACAGTTAACAGACAAGCTGTTTGTAAACTAGAAAAGGCTGTCTGAGATAGTGGCTCCAGTGTCTCCATCTACACAGAATGGACTGAACTCGGTGAAGACGGCCTTCTCAAGTCCTGTGAAGTTCGTGTAGCTGTCGCAGATGGATTATCGAATCCACTGCTTTACATAACCGCTAGTCGTTTTACAAAAAAAGCGCCATTGTGTACCTATTCTATTTTATAACAAAATCTCATACTGCAATTATGTACGGACGCCCGGGTGTTACCATTGCCAGGATCGCCCAGAGGACACGGTGGAGGTCTGCCTCGCTTGGGCGGAGCACCGCCGTGTCCTCGTAGAGGCGATCGGCAGCGGCGGCGGCCTCCCGCGCCCGGCCCTCGTGCAAGCCATGGTCCGGGGCGAGAGGGAGTGAGAGGCAGTCGCCTCCTTCTGCGAAGCAGTCATGCTAGCGAAGGAGGTGGCGGGACGGATGAGAGAGAGAGCCTCCCGTCCCAGCCGCCGCGGGAGACGCTCCGGGCGTCGGGAGCCGCGTGACGACTCCCGGCCACCGTAGGCGCGGGCCTGCGGGCGGAGAGCAATGGGTAGCTCACCGCCCGATCAGGACCAGGCCCGTGCCGGACGGCGCGTAAGTGTTCCACGCGCGCCCCAAAGAGTTGTCAGCATGATTCGAGGGGCCCCTTAGGGCCGAAGTCTGCCGGGTCAGCGGGATTGTCCGAAAGGGTTACCGCTACCCCGGAACATAAAGGGCAAAGGAAGGAACATGGGTGGGTTTTAGTCAGTAAGAGTCTGACACTCCCTTCCGCTCCACCCAGAGCGGTAGGGGTCATTTGATGATTTCCCATCCGGAAAAAAATAAAAAAGTATGTACGGACGCCAGCACATCAAGTTACTACAATCTGTCAAATTTCTTTAATAGATTTTCAACTTTATCGCTAAAGCATTAACGTTCAAGGTTGATTGGGAAAATTTGACAGTTTCGGGTAGCTTGGCCTGCTGGCGTCTGTACCCCTTTATTAAAGTAGAAATTTAGAAGATTCTATAAATTTATGAGCAAGGCATCATGTTCTTGTCAAGTAAAAGGCCCGTTTTGACATTGACAGTTCTAGTAGTTAATAAAGATCAAATTAGCAAAACACGTATTCATTTGTATGAAACTGACAGATGTCAAGAACGCATTCTCAAATGTCAAAACGGGCCTTTTATTTTTTGACAACTTTAATAACAGAAAGCCAAAAAATATATCAACTTGGTAATCGCACCCTTGGAATAGCCCCAACCTTGTGATAAATTCTAGGAAAACTAAATAAGAAACATGTAAGCATGAAATATACATGCAAAAATTTACAAGGATTTGCAATACTACAAAGTATCATAATTATTAAAACCTCATTTCGATACTGATAAAAACCGTAACAAATCCAATAGTTACTTTTAGTACGTCCTTATTCGGCGGAAAACTATGGCGGAAACAGCTGTGTTGCCATAATTAAAGCACGCGTCGAATTTGATTTGACAGTTCGTCGCGTCCTAACAGCTGTTTTACCAATTGCCTCGAAAAAGCAGGATTTAAATTCGGTTGAGCTGTTTGCACGTGTCTGGAAGTTAATTTGAAAAAGTATTGTTGTTCATGTTTGATAAGTGTTTAAAATGGAAGAAGAAGTCGGCATTAAAGGTAAATTTTAAAACTTAACAACCATTAAATGCGGAATGGAAGCGTGGTACGCTAGGTTTTCTGATAAGGGGATCACGCTACCGGTAAATCTAAATCATTCTGGAAGATGAAAACTATGACGGTGCAATTGTATTAAGTCTTACTTAATTTCTTCTTAATCTAGTAGAGTAGATATGTGCCCACATGTTATAATAGCATTTTATTCCTGCCCTATATCAGCGACGCAATTCAGCATTGCGACGCTATTTTGTAATATTATGAGATGCTTTTAAGTTTCGAGGATGCTGTAGTATTCCTCGATACAAAGATTATTGTCTTCACTTGTGAAAATCGATTGTCGCATAGCAAAAGTCACGCAACGCGCACGATAAAATGGGCCTACGTTGAAGGTTGAGTTTTCAGAGTACTTACGACTTCTAGGGATGCATTTGTATTTCCAAGTCTTTGCCAGTCTTCATCTATAACATTCAGGCTATAATATCATAACATTTTTCCTCAATGACTTGAAAAATTCGAAAACAATTGGTAGGTAAAGTTATTTGTCTCAATTTTATTTAATCTCTACTTAATTGTTATCTATCATGTTCTATTTGGCATTTTGTTATAAAAAGGTGCTTCTTTTTCAACAGCATATTAAAGCCAAGATTTAAGATTACACAAGCATGACAAGTAGGCCATCCATAAATTTGGGTTATAAGAACTTGTAAAAACAAAATGTCTTTCAACTGTCTTAGGTAAGGTTAATGATGTTTTCACAGTAACACGGCTAAGAAGGAGGCTTTCTGTGGAGGCTGAAGATGTGAAGTCACCCTCAACACAATCTACACCCACCAAGAAGAGAGGTGGAAGACTTGCAGCCAAGCCACAGTTGGAACTCATTGCTGAAAATGGTAAGAATCAAAACCTATTCTGCTAGCTTATTTTGCAACTATGTGCATATGTTTATTGGTTTTATTTAATCAATATGCTACACTTATTAACCAGTCTATGTCTATTGGTAGGCCTGCATGTAGGTTATGCCTCATAGAGGCTTTATTGTAACAGTCAACTGGTTTGATGAGAAGTGCATTAAAATCAGCAACATAAAGAAGGCTAATCTACAGGGTTAAGATTAAGGCAAAAGTACTCTGTAATTCACCATACACATAATAGAGTAGACAAGTAAAAAAAAAATATATATCTGAGAGCATAAAAAATTTAAGTTACCCCCACATTGTCAGTTCTGTGAAATCATTAGCTGTATTATGGCATTTCTTAGCTGAGCTAATAAGTTGATGTACCTATTAGCGCCTATGCCATTGTTTTGTATGTTTTGTATCAGTATAGTTATTTATTGTTACATGGTTAGTATCAAAAGGCTCTATATCCGGTCTGGCTGTAAGCTTCCAAAGCCTAATATGACTGAGTTCTTGATATCTACTGCTTCTTTATCAGATAAATTCATTGCAGCCAGTGACTCATGCATCCATCCATTTCCATATACAGCAAAGAGTACTGCATAATATTGTGCAACTAAATAATTACAATATTTATTATAATAACTACATAAGTAGTCAAGTAAAAGCCTTCTTCCTCTCTGATACCTTTGCTGTGCCCGACAGGGTCCACAATGATCATATTGTGTAAAACCTACCACCAAGTTCACATGTGGGAGCAATAAATATATTGATTATTAACATTTACGTGCATTGCAATTATTATTTAGACACTATATTTCCATAAACAATGAATGAACTTTGGTAAATTAATAAACTTAACAATTAACCCAGAAATACAGCATCTGTCTTGGGAGAATTAGCCACATCTGTTCTAGAATAACTTTTGAACTTCGAACTCAAACATTACAGCTCCAGAAGCAACCCCAAAAAGAACAAAGAAGTCAACAGTCAAAGATGTAGCAGAGCCTGTTGAAGAGAAAGCGATCACACCATCCCGACGCAGTACCAGGATCAGGTCAAACACTAGCATTGTATCTGAGACTCCTGATGTAGCTGAAGAAAAGGGTACACCGTCCAGACGTACCACTCGGATGAAGTCCAATACCAGCCTTATAGCAGAGCCTGTGAATGTTAACTCGCCTAGAGCGAAGAGGGCTGCTAGAAGGACCTCACAAGTTGGTAAGGAATGGGTTGAAGAATGTATTATGTTCATTGAGTTACTATTATGTTTACGAATTTGAAGGTCATTGAACTATTTTGTTGTATAGTAAAACATATCTGCCAGATATTTTAACGTCTGTAACTAACTATGATAGGACTTTAGCAAATTATTATAAAAAAGAATTGTGATAAGTAAATTAACTAACAGGGATAGTGATAATAACAATGTTCTTATCATGGTATGAAAGATGCTTCATTATAAAAAAAGGAAACAACACAATTCTCACCAGATGAAATAGATTGATTGGCCAATTGAAATGATTGATCAATAAAACAGTGTAATAATCTATGACACAGTCTGTCATAGATTTTATGATATTTATCTGACCAGTTTATAATATGTTCAGCAGTGTGTTTTATGCAGTTGTATTATGAGGGCGAACATCTTTTCTTTGTTAATTTGCGTTTGCATCATAGTTTGAGTAATGCTGTGTTATTGTTTGTGAAGACAGTCCCCTTGCTGTACGTCATATATGGGCAACAACCGGCCCTCGGGCCGGATCCGGCCCGCGAGGCATTTTGAAATAACCCAATTAAAAAAATATTACATTAGGTACTTATACTCACGGGAGTGACAGCAAGGCGGCAAACATCAAATCCTAGGAAGGAAGGAGGAACAAGGAACCACTACAGGAGAGGATATTTTTATTGAAGTTCAAAAGGTACTCATAAGTTTTGGCTTGTCATGGTCAAAATTAATTGGAGTATGCATTGATGGTGCACCTTCTATGGTCGGCTTACGTAAAGGTTTCATCGGAATTTTGAATGAAAAAGCAACAGAATTAAATGTGCAAAAAGATGATTTGATAGTCCTTCATTGCATTATCCACCAACAGAACTTGTGTTCTAAGTCCATTCGACTCCAGAATGTTATGAATGTGGTAGTAAAAACCATCAACTTTATTCGATCCCGAGGACTTAACCATCGTCAGTTCAAGGCGTTTTTGGATGAAATGTCAGCTGAATATAACGACGTAACATATTATTGTGAAGTCAGATGGCTGAGCCAAGGAAAAATGTTGAAACGGTTTTACGAGCTTAGAAATGAGATAGCAGACTTTATGAAAATAAAAGATAAACCACTATCTGAATTAAGTGACCCAAAATGGATATGTGACTTAGCATTTCTGGTCGATCTTACAGGCTATTTAAATGATTTAAATATGAAACTTCAAAAACAAGGACAGTTAGTAAATGATTTGTACAGCCATTTGAAAGCGTTTCAGATCAAACTACGCTTGTGGGAGTCACAGATGCTGCCTGGTAACAGTTACCATTTCAACACGCTCTCTGCGTATGAAAATATTGTTTATGCTCAATATGCTGAAGAACTCAAGTTACTGTTGGAACAATTTTCGAACAGATTTAGCGACATCAAAAACGTGGAAGACTGTTTCAGTTTATTTGCTACTCCTACAAAATGTAATGTACAAAATGCTCCAATATACATTTACAAATGGAGTTAATCGAGATTCAAGAAAACTCAATCCTAAAATCGAAATTAGAAGACGTAGAGTTGTGCGATTTCTACAAAAAATACCTAGAAGAAGAAAATTTTCCGCAGCTTAGAAAATTCGCAAGAAGATTGATTTGTGCGTTTGGCAGTACTTATAAATGCGAACAGTTCTTTTCATTGATGAAAGTTAATAAATCAACACATCGTACAAGGCTGACTGACGATAATTTGGAAAATTCTTTACGTCTTTGTATCAGTGGAATTAATCCAAATATCGAAGGATTAGTTTCCCAAATTCAAGCTCAATTGTCTCATTGATTTCGTGTATTTAACTTTCGTAGTTTGTAACAATTGCAAATTTAACGATTTAATTATAATGTACCATTTTTTAAAATTTCATTTTGTTATTTTAATTGTATTATAATAACATTGTCGTATTATTTCATGTCTAATATCTATCGCAAAAAATATTATCACTACTTTAAAATGCACTAAGTACTTTTAAACGCGGCCCGCGAACGTATTTGCACGCTAAAGTTTGGCACATGTCAAAGGTTGCCCATACCTGCAGTACGTCTTGTTACTTAGGTAATAGGTAATACGGGCTGCTGTCCGCAACTCCACGTCAATGCGCGTATTTTGCGTACGGGTGGGAAAATCGATTATTCGATCCACCCCAACTCCTCAAGGAAGGGCAGCAACACCTTGATGTTACCGACCCTCTCACGTAGGGTTACCGAAGTACTTTGCCCCGTACATGGCGACCACCAGGCAGTAGCACATGTGTTGCTATCTCGTCATCCTCAATGCAGGCCCTGCACAGCGGACTGTCTGTTACTCCTATGTCTTGTTACTTACAAATCATAGTTAATTCAACAAGATGTTGTAATATTTACAGGAAGTGATAATGAAGCTCCAACCACCCCAGCTAGAGCGACAAGAAGAACTAGAAATAACTCCACTTCTAGTATTGACAAGCCAGGTAAATTTATTTATTTATTCTTACACATAAATTTATACCTGTTAGATGGTGCGAACATACACTTGTTGGAGTTTTACCATAAATATACATATAATTAACTATTATTATAACTATTTGTTAATGGCTGGAAGTAGTGACAGCTCAAGCTTCCTCATAGGCAACTCAAAACTGTTACTCTGTCCATATTTCTTAGTGCTTTAGTCCTCATCTAGCCTAGCCGTTTCGGACTACCCATTACAACTGTCAAAGATGTACACATGACAACCAGTACCAATGGCTTAACATGCTTTCCAAGGCATGGAGGGGTCTCGGTATGTAATGGTGATCCAGTTGATTACCCTTGAAGTTGGACATGTGCGGCTGTTCTTATTTTTTTGCAGTTTGTTACAAATTATCCATACTCAACATTCTGTATGTAACAAACTATTTATTCCTGATGTTATTTATAGATTCCTAGTTGCCTATCTAAGCAGCATAACACAGCTATCTGGGTATTTATATTTTTTTATTAATTACTATTTCAGTTGAACCCGGTGCTGGCAAATTAGGCAGTGAAATTAAGGAAGTAATAGTAGAAGAATCTGATAATAATGTCAATGACACCAAAACTACTCACAGATCCAAAAATGACTCACCTACCCTCAGAAAAAGTCCCAGGTTGGTTGGTAAACCAGTCAGGAACAGTTCTTCACTAGATATTGATAACAAAGAAAATGAACCCGGGAGTGACATAGAAGCAAGTGACACACCTGCTGCTGCTGACAAATCTCTGTCAGAGCCTAAACCTGGCGCAGCAGAATTGGCTGACCAAAAGGCATCAGAACAAATCAACCTATCAGCAACCAGTAGGAATCTCATTCAAGAATTAGAGGAAGTACCTAAAAAGGCGAAAAGCATCTTCAATAGAAGCGCAACAACTGTTAAAGAACCAGAGATTAAAACTAAGAGAAACAGAACCAAGTCATGGACCACAATCTCGGTTGAATCGCCTCAGGAGAGCAGCTTCTGTAGTGATAGTGAAACCACTAAGAAAAGAAATAAAAAGAAAAATGATACACTTAATTTTTCTAATATATCTGGTTCAGGAGATGGTATCATGAATGTTAGCAGTGAAAATGCTGAAGCAGACAAAGAACAAAATGTTTCTCTGAATACATCTACTCTGTCTAACAAGAAAAAGAAGAAAAGACACGAAATGTCCATAACCGTTGAGACAGAAACATCTGTTCATGAAGTTTCAGTCTTAAACACATCTGCGGACAAATCAGCAGCAAAGGTTACTGTAGCTAAGGACGCTCCCGAAGATGTTAATGAAGAAGGAAATAATTCGAATTCATCAAAAAAACTGGACACCAGTGGAACTCAAAAGTTATTTGAGCAAGCACCAAGTGGCATTGTACAATCTTTGGTATTTATTGAAGACTCTGATTCTAATCAAGGAAAGGAGAATAATGATAAAAAATTTGATAGTGAAGATCAATGTGTGCCGGTTGTGGACCATCAGTTAGTAGAAATTGAAACCAAGAACCCGCAAGTTAATCTTAGCTACGAACCAATGGATATTGATGAAACAATGCCAGAAAATGTATCACTTTCAAAGTTTGCGGACAAAGATGGTTCTGCATCAGAAAAGAGAAAGTCAATGAATGTGTCTCAGGTTAAAAATGATAGTATCAATAAGTCTAAAAGGAAGTCTGGAATATCAGATTCGGCCTTAGAAAGCAACATTAATGAAGCTTCCACTAAATCACCAAGGAAATCTTCCATAACAGACATGATCAATGATTTGGATTCTAATAAATCTAAAAGGAAGTCGTCTATAACTACTGAAGTTTCTGAAGATACTACAGATGGCATTTTCAATGTGTCTACCCGCAAATCTATAGTAGATGACACAGATAATAATGATGAGAGTATTAATAAAAAGGCCAATAAATCCAAAAGAAATTCTTCCATATCATATTTTGTAACTGAACAAAATGAAGAAGATTCCAATAACTCTAAAAGGAAGTCTTTAAACGCAGATAATAAGTCCTTTGAAGAAATTATGAATAAAGAGTCCAACAAATCAAAGAGAAAGTCATCATTAGCAAATGTAATTCCTGATGAAAATACAAATGAAACTTCCAACAAATCTACAAGAAAATCTTCAGTGTCAGACCTGGCTAATGATGAGAATATGGACAAGAATTTAAATAAATCTAAAAGAAAATCTACGGTGACCACTATGGTTGTTGAGGTGAGCATGGATAAAATAAACACCTCAATTTTAGCTGATAAAGGTTCCAATAAGTGTAAAAGAAATTTGTCAATTTTAAATACGAATAATGATAGCATGGATAAGAATGATAAATCTAAAAACAAGTCTGCTCTCTGTCTAGATAAGACTGAAAATAACGAAACTAAAAATACTTTTGTCTTATCACACCTAAAAGATGTGTCAGCAAATGAAATACGTCATGTTGAATCCAATTCGGCCAAAGATTTAAATGAACAATTGTCAAAATCTGTAAATGTGTCAAATGTTGACACAGAAAAAGATACTGATAAGAAAAATATTTCGCTTACTTACTCTACAAGTACACCTCTTCAACAAAAAGCTATGAAAAAGTTAGGTCTGCAGATAAACACTTCAATTATTGCCCCTAACAGTGCAAACAAAATAGAGAAAAAGGACACTGTAAATAAGTCTAAGAAAGAAGCATCTATCATGTCAGAAGAGAATGGTTCGGATTCCTCAGAAGACGAAGATGTCGAACAAGATTCGGAAGAGGATGTAGAAGATTCGGAAGAGGATGTAGAAGATTCGGAAGAGGATGTAGAAGATTCGGAAGAAGATGTAGAAGATTCGGAAGAAGAATCGTCTTTGAAAAAAAGCAAACTGATCGACAACGAGGCTGAGGAAGTCAGTGATGTTTATGAATCAGGGGACAGTAGGGATGAGGAAGAAAGAGAGTATGAAAAAGTAAACGAAATAAGAGAAAAAGGTGAAACAATAGATTCAGATGAAGCAGAATTTTCTGATGACTCGGATTACGAAAAAGACTCATTTATCGTAAGTTCGGATGAAGAAGATAACTATTTGCTCAGTGGCTCGGGCGATGACCTATCCTTGAGTGCGGACGAACTCACAATGACCGCAAAATCTAAAAAGAAATTCAACGAACGCAAAATAAAGGAACAGAAAAAAGCTTCCAGAGAAATGTATGAGGCAAGACATAAATTAAATGAGTCTGATAAGAGTGAACGATCACCTAAATCGAAGAAAAATCATCGCCAGCGTTTTGATACATCTTCATCAGAATCGGATGAAGAAGTCACTGCACAACCAAAAAAGAATAGGCGTCAAAGAATCGATTCCAGTCATGAAGCAAGTGCTTTACAATCAGACACTGATAAGTCACTCTCAAAGAAACATAAGGCTAAACGTTTGTCAGAGTCGGTATGTGATGAAGATGAAACAAATGAAAAAGAAATCACAATACTAGATGAAAACCAAGCAGACAAAATTGATCCTCTGACTTTGCTCGATGTAATTAAAGAAGAGCCTAAGACTCCTCAGAAAGGACTTAACATTTCAACAGTTGCTGTAACCAATATGGATGAAGTTGAAGAAGTAAATGTTGATGAGAATGTATCAATCATGAAAGCAAATCAAGCATCTGACCCATTGCAAGCTACTATTGCAGAAAATGATGAAGAGGATATCACCGATGAAGGTTCAATAAGCGAAAATGAAGAAATAACACAAAACTATGAATCTGTTCTCAAAAATTTGAACAAATCTGGCTTGAAGAAGATTAAATCTTCAAACATTTCTTTGGACCTAAACAAAAAGACTAAACAAGCTAAAGAACCAATTGTGGATCAACTGAATCTAACACAGGTCAAGAAATCCAAGAAAAACAAAGCTAATGCAACTGAAAATGCTGCAGAGACTAAAAAACAAGATAAATCATTAAACAAGAGTAAAGAAAAAGTTGGTAAACAAGACGAAGATGAAGGTTCCTCTGATTCATTTGACATGAAACTGTTGTTCGCTGAAGATAGCAATGACAGTGAAGTGGTGACAGGTAATAAAAAACAGGCTGGAAAGGAAACCACTCAGAAAGAGGATGATGAAGAGTCAGCTGGGGATTTTATACCTCTAAAGAGAAGCCTAGGCAAAACAAACATTTTTGAAAATATGAGTAAGTATCTTTTTATTTAGTTTTTTTTTATATGATCAGTTTCAGTTCCAACCTGTTCATGAGGGTTTAAATGTAATTTTAACGTAACTTACCATTTAATGTTTGTGCTCTTTTTGAACGTAATTTTAAAACATTGAAACTTCATAAACTTTTCATAATTTTAATTTTTTGATTTTTTTGATCATTGATATAACCATCTTTACAAAACTACAATAGATACACTCTTTATGTGGAACATTTTAAGTGCACTCAAAATATTCAAATTTAACACAATAGACTAGTATTTACACAAGTGTTACAACTTTTTTGGAAATAATTTTCAGATATTTCAAATAAGTCTGTGGATGAATCGATACTGAATGTAAGCGGCAAGAAGAAAAACAAGCGCAAGTCCTTCCAGTCTCAAGAGACTTTAGAAATGGGTAAGTTGATCTCCTTTTTTCAGCACCTTTTAGTAGTAATAGAGTTCTTTGTGATGTACTTGTTTGGGAAAGGACTACCCACCACTGTTTACTGTGACCACATTTATTTCTGTCGCCAAACAGCTTTGTTTGCTACATTTATGTCTGTTGAGCCTATTGTGTGTAAACTAGGATTATTAGCAGCAAGACCCAACAGAGGTATTATTTCTTCTCGGTCTTTCCACATCATTCGCACATTATATTATTTCAACATGAATGATGTAAATAATATTTTGATTAAAATAAAAAAGGGTGTCCGTGGAGTTTCTTGCCTGTTTTTCTCCATAGGAAGTAATAGGAACCTACTACGCTTTGGAATGGGCAACTGACTTCGTGTTTCTCACTGACTGACCCCTTGACAATTCAAAAGTGCCTGTAATTCGTTTATTTGGTATAAAAAGCTTCATTTGTGGTATTCAAGCCATTATAATTGGTATTTGATGAGGTCCTGTTGACCGTTATTAATATGTGTACCTGAACCTGTTTAGGTTTGAAGGGTATGGAAGCCAGTGTAATGACTCTTTGAGTCATTTATCTCTGCTATGGCAACGGACCTGAGGCTCCTCTGGTATTGCAGATATGCATATACCAGCGGGGTAATTGCGTAACACATTATCTGTAGAAATGGCTTTCATTTTGACAGTTCAACAACATTCATTGCATTATTTACGTTGTTGAGCAGACAAATTTTTCGAACCTATAAAGCAATGTATTAACTATATCCTTCAAAATGATTCAGAGTACGATTGATAGTGTGTTACGAAATTAAGGTGCAGATCATAGCCTAGATTTACTAATTAAAGAATAAATTACAATAAACTGTAGATTTATGTTATTTTTGTCAATTCCAGGTGCCACTGAAGATGATAATCTAGGCTTCTTTATTGACACAACTGGCGCTCTCGCTGACGAAAATAAGGCTGAAGCAAATACGTCCATCAAAAACAGTGCAAAGAAGAACAAACAAAAGAATAACGTGTCTTTCACCGATAGAGAAGAAACTCCGCTTGATGGTAGGTTTATTTGATATAGCTTCATAAGCAATAAACCCTATTTCCCGTGGGTGTCGTAAAAGGTGACTAACATGTGACATACTAGAGAATGGGCCCCTAGTGCCCGGCGGCCCGGCTACTCTTGCGGTTAAGGCCTCGGTTTGGGACCGAAAGGTTCTGGAGTGGCGGCCGCGTACCGGGTGAAGTGACGGTGCTTGGGGGAGGCCTATGTGCAGCAGTGAACGTCTTTCGGCTGAAATGATGAAGTAATAATGTATATTACTGCAACTTTGTATGGTATCTTTAATATGTAGCTGTGCTCTGCCTTAGTAGTAGACGGACGACGGCACGCGCGCGCACTCCATACTTTTACCAACATCGATACTATTGTACCTATTTGGATTACATTCTTTTAAATTACAGTCCATTGGATTTTAGTTGAAGTCCTTAGTGAGGTATCTAACAAGTGGCATAGTAAACAATAATCAAGTGCGAGGGCACATTCTTGGCAGTATTTTAAATTTTTTTGTTGTCACTCCATAGTTCTTGATAAACTTAACAGTTATTAACCCTTCGTATCCACGGGGATCTACGCGAGACACAATGGCTGTTCAATTGTTTCGGCGGTGTAATTTCGGCATTCAACTGGTCAATAAATACTTTATTCATTTTCAGATGATTCCAATGACGCTCCGCTTGAAGTTTCATATCGCAACGAGAAGAACAAATCAAAACAGGACCTAAATACAACCCAAAATAATGGGGGAACCCAAGACGTTAGCGCCACCGCCACCGTTGGAACTCCAAACCAAAGTGCCAAAAAGAAGAAGAAAAATAAGAAAGGACTGAACAGCTCTCAAAATGTTGCAGAGATTAGTGTGATTGAAATTACTGGTATATTGTCATTTATTTCTTACTAGCTGTAACCGCGATTTACAATAATGTGCATCTTTACTAATTCTTTTTCTAAAATAAAAGAAAGGCCCTAAGTTAATCCTTATGACATCAGCTATCTGTGAAAGTCCCGCCAAAATCGGTCCAACCGTTTCAAAGATTAGCCGGAACAAACACAGACACACAGACAAGAAATGTATAAATCGTTTTGTTATAAGTACCTACCGTATATACTTTCATATGCATTTAGTTAAAAGCTGTTATTTCGACGATGTATAGACTAGCTGTTTACATCATCTGCGATCCAAGATCAAAAGTAGCCTATGTCCTTGTCCAGGTCCTGGGCTACGTATTACCTGACAAATTTCATAATGATTGGTGCAAAAAGTCAACATGTCTGTTAAGTTTTTGCACCGATCATTACGGAATTTTATAATATTACTATGGATCATTATGAAATTTTATAATATTAGTATGGATGTATTTTTGCTAAAAGCTTCCCTTGTCGCTAATGGGACGAGACCTATATGCAGCAGTCGGTGGAACAAAGCCGTCAAGATGATAACCTTTGCTTTCTCAATTTATACCTATGCAGTACCTCAATAGATGTTCCACATAATACTAGATACGTCTCTACCACATTTCAAGTTTTGTTGTTTTATTTCAGATGACGTTCCAGAAAAGTCTGTCAACACTTCTGTGACTAATGTAGAAGGCAGTGCTAAAAAGAAAAAGAAGAGACTGTCCGAAAATCAAATAGCACAGGAAACAGGTAGTTATAATAATTTATGTTAAAATCTTCCACTAAAGCTAGGGTTTTCTAAGACTGCAGGGGCCGCCACATAGCGTCGGCAATTTACCGTCGAATTACGTCGGTAACACACGTCGGTGTGTTTTCTTGTGGCTAAGTAATGACAGCCGCACGGATCGATCGATCAGGTTAAGCTATGCTTGCCGCGGTTGGTCCGTGGATGGGTGACCATATTTACATACCAAGACACCTTTGTGCCTCGGAAAGCACGTTAAGCCGTTGGTCCCGGCTGTCATTCGTCGATCTTTGACAGTCGTTATGGGAAGAAGCCCGAAAGAATGTCAACCAGTCTTACCAAGGGGTATTGTATTACCTAATAACTGGGTTGTGGAAGTCAAATAGGCAGTTGCTCCATATAAAATACTGGTATTCAGTAGCATCCGGTTAGACTGGAAGCCGACCCCAACATAGTTGGGAAAAGGCTAGGCAGATGATGAAGTGGATGTGTTTCCCTAGAGGGCGTTTTTTGATACAGTAAAGTCAAACCCCGCTGCCATCATTTTCATGAAGGCCGTCACTACGGCTGTTATGTGGCGGTCACCTCTGTCGTAGAAAACCAAAGCTGAAGTAGTAGTTGCATGATTTAAGTTTCATCATGATTTATTATCGTTACCTGGCATGTCTATTCGTGCCTCGGAAAGCACATTAAGCCGTTGGTCCCGGCTGTCATTCGTAAATCTTTGACAGTCGTTACGGTTCGTCAGAAGCCCGAAAGTCTGACAACCATTCTTACCAAGGGGTATCGTATTACTCAATAACTGGGTTGTGGAGGTCAGACTGGAAGCCGACCCCAACATAGTTGGAAAAAAGGCTAGGCTAGATGATGATGATCTGACATGTCTGTGAAGTTTCGCCAACAAATTCAATTTGATCCTGTATAAATAACAGTTGAGTAAAAATAATGTTTCACTTACAGAAAATGAGACACTCGCTGAACCTATCCTAAATGTTTCTTTGAGCAGTGCTAAGAAACAAAAGCAAAAAACTATTTCAGAAAGTACTGCAGTGGAAACTGAGATTGTAAACAAAGGTAGAATTGTTTTAATTCTCATTTTTTTTTACAATTTGAAAGTATTGTTATATCAAACAGACATTCTTATGTTTTACTTTACATACATTATTATTCTTTTCCAGAAAATAAAGAGGTAATGAACCAAGAGTTGGTCACAAAGAAGCGCAAACGCAAATCATCTGCCAATCAAATAATTGATGAAATAATAATTAAAGGTTTGTAGACTAGTTTCATAATCGAGTAAATAGTTCTATAGATAAGGTGTAGTACCTACCTTATCACCGTTTTCAGAACAATGTATCTTAAATTATTAAACATGTTTACTTGATACTTGTTGTAAGGCAGATGCTGAAAATAAAATCACCCATCTCATTTATCCATGGCCACACATCACTATAAAATAAGGCTCTGCTCATATAACATTACTGGCGGAATATGTTTGAAATAAACGCCTCTGCCTATCCCTTCGGGAATACATGCGTGATGCGTTATTATTTTATCATACTTTTTATTCCAGATGACGTAAAACCTACTAATGACGAGTCTATGACGACAAAAAATCAAAAAAAGAAACGCAAAATTTCTAATAATGACGAAGACATCAAAGCTCTTGTTGAAGGTCAGTACTTACATTGTAGCATAAAGGCAGTATTAAAAGATCCTTTTTTTTTGTGGAAATAATTCTCATGAACATATACCCGATCTGCGAAGAATGGCGGGCTATGACGATCTCCTAACGACTAAAACTGTCAATACGTTTAAAGATAGGAGAGAATATATCTCCCCAGGTCTCAGCTCACAATTTAATATGATTTCATCAATTTTAGATGCGGTTACCGAAACACAAGAGCAACAAAACACATCTGTTGAAAATATTAAAAAGAAAATTAAAGTACAACATCAAAAAATGAATGAAATTGATGAAGGTATTTTTTTTTTAATTTGTTATCAAAAACCTTCATTTTACCAGGGTACATAAGCTTACAAATCTTAAAACCGTTGAGTAGTAAAGTCATAAGGATGAATTATCATTGTTATACTTTCTGTTAGTCAAAGTCAAAGTTTTTATTTGTAAAACATAGGTGTAAAAATAGGTGCTTGAAATAGAATAGGTACAGAGATCTCTATGTTTTGCCGTTAACGGCGTACAAATATCAAGTAAGGAAATTACGCAAAAGCATGCAAAGTTACAATTAAATAATAACATTTTTGTTAAAAATTAAATGACAAGCTACGAGTAACAGAGTTAACTATCCTCTATAAAACTTAACAATATTGCATACAAAATTTGTTTGGAACATTTAAAATGTTAGAAACAATAATATTTCTTATGTATTAGGTACTATTAAATTTTAAATATATTTACAACTGACAAACATAATCAATCACAAATTAAATAGGTAACTAATTATTACCGCACATATTTATCCACATATCTTGCATTATCTTCTAGGTATTCATTAATGGAATAATATGCCTTTTGAGTTAAGAAATTATTTAAATATTTTTTTTAAATCATTTAGCTCGTGTTTTACTCTAATTAGTAATCAACATATTATTACATTTCAGGAGCTACCAAAAAGAACAAAAAAAGGAAAGAAATGGATGATGACGATACTAGTAAAATATCAAAGGTGGAGTATTTTTTAAATATGTTTTATCCTGATCAGATTACCTAATTACTGTAATTAAATATATTAACTATCATCATTTTTGCAGGTCCTAAAGCAAAATTCCCTTGACAAGGTTCATGTTCCACGGTTGCCTTCAAATATTCTGAAGCAACTAGATGATAAACCTAAAACAGATGTGGTTGAAGCAAAGAAAACAAAAGTCGTATCTACTTCAGAATTTGTTGTGGAAGAAACGAAAAGAAGACGAACTAAACCTTCGAACTACTTGGAAGAAAGTGTTTATTGTATAAATGACGATATGGATGAGAAAAAGCAAAAGCGTTCCATCAAGAACCCTAAGGTTTTGCCTTTCATACCAACTGCCTCAACGTCAGACAGTGGTTTTACCACCAATTTTAGAGTCAATGTAATTTCTCAGAAAACAGAATTTGTTGCTCAATCTAGCGATGTATCCAACTTCAAAAATGATTACCTCCTTAAGAAAAGAGTAAAGAAATTAGGCACGTTTGAAACATATAAAAGACAAAGGAATATTAAAATAGCCAAATTTTAACATTCCTCAGAGGATTTTAACTATGTTGCCAAGATACCGCCTGATTACTTTCCAGTGTTAATTTAGTTTATAGGCTGTTTATATTTTCTACTCATTATTAGGCTTTAATATCTCTTATTGTTTGATCTTTATAGACATGTTACTGTTACAATTATTGTTGTTAATTAAAAAGGGCCAAAAGTGAAGAAGAGATAGATTTTGAAAAGCATTATTGAAAATGATTTTTAAATCTTTCATTGTTGACTGTAAACTTATTTCTAATTGTTTCGCATAGTTGATCTTTTGCTTGTTTTTCGACATTACTTTTATTACTATTATATGTTTGTGTTAGTTATGTATGTATTTATAATGCCTGGAATCAATGCTTTGTATAAATTGCTACTGAAGGCAGTATGGGAAGCTATGATACAAGGCATATAATATTTTGTTGATGCTTTTCTGTACGTTGTCGCGTCTATTGTTTTTAGTCAAATCAATTTAACATATAACAAAAATAATAATGATTTAGAAAAGTTTCAATTGCTTTGAATGAATTTTGTATTTTTTAAGTTTACCGCCGGAATATTCAACGTTGTTCTTAGTTGCCACTAGAGAGCGCTGGCGTCAGAAAAAAATGGTATCGCCCATGTGCCTTCAGTTTCCCATTTTATTCACTAATATTTGGACATTCTATTATTTACTTCAATAAAAATATTCTTTAAAAAGAAATGATTATTTTAACATAGACTTTCTTCGGAATAAATTTACACACACGGCAGAAGTACTTCCCGCCTTATCATGCCGGTGTAAACAAACCGCCATGTTGTTGAGAATGGACGAGCCATGTAACCGGTAAGTGTTGTCGTAAGTATAATGAAAAATACATTTTAAGATCAAGGGATACAATAATAAATTATTTTTAAAATTATCTATTATAAAGAAACACTAAAAAGCATTTTTAACAGAAAACTTCGTTAATAGTACATCAATTGAGTAGTGACGTCAATTCATGTCGAGGTGTATACCAATAGGAACCGTTTACGGTTAGTCACATGGGTTCAGTCCTCCAATAGGAGAGAAGACCATTCTTTGTGTACCTTTTCGCAGAATAGTAAAACAGATTGTGGTTTTTAAAGGAGTGAGTGGTGTATATCTGTCAATCTAATGACGTTAAAAGCGTAAATGTGTGAAATTCAGGATTATTCTGTCGAGCTTAAGGATATTTATAACAATAAATATTCGGTAAGTGATATT
Organism: Apamea monoglypha; assembly: GCA_911387795.2. NCBI lineage: Eukaryota > Metazoa > Arthropoda > Insecta > Lepidoptera > Noctuidae > Apamea > Apamea monoglypha. The sequence continues at coordinate 14,368,819 of OU426918.1, forward strand.
ACAAACGAAAAATAAGCTTATTATTCATTTTAGACCTAAAACAAGGAATTTGTAATGGGAAAGTCCAACGAATTAACATGTCCCGCTCTTTTTGATGTCATAATTATCAATTTTGTTGTCATCAGTGAAACAAAATTATCCCAATTGATGTAGTAAAATATTTTTCTGTATGCCCACCTTCGATTCTTTCTAATTAGATTTTAGTTTCCTAATCACTTTGTCAAAGTGGCGGGAAATATTCCAGCTCTTTCTCTCATGGACGGTGTAATATCATACCAAATACCTACCTAATTGATTAGGTAATGTCTGAGAACGTACCGTTTATAGAAATGCTTATAATTGATTTTTAAAATGTCTAAAATACCTAACCCTAAATGATAAAATTGTTTTTGTTTTCCATGAACCCAATTTCGCTAAACAAACACAAATAACGGACATTCATTATTTTATATTCTGTCCCTTTTCCTCGCAATTCTTCAATGTCTTGTTGATAACTAAACGACAGCGTAAAAATTATTATTATTTGGTAGTGTTGTATTTGTATTATAAAAATGTGTTGATAGATTAGTTAATTATTGCTACGAAATAGCGTAATCTTTTCTAAATATAGGAAGGTAGCAGTTAAAAACGGCGGCAATTAGTCGTCAATGAACTTACAATGCGCTCACACGAGCAGTTGTAAAATTGTTGTAGGTATACCTACGTAGCCCGGTAGGTATTCCTGTTCTATTTGCAATCTAGGGTTGCCTCGTTTCACAGGTAAATAGGAAGGGAATTACGGATGTAATATTCTTTAGACATTAAAGTACTTTCATTTCATTTCTTCTGTTCGATATATTCAAGTAGGTACTTACTATAAATTACCTAACTAATTTATAAATTGATTACTATACCTACCCATTATGCAGTTATGTAAACCCATTACAACCGGGCTTCCTAGAAAATAGGTTACCATTGAATAACATCAGAAAAAAAATCTACCTCATTTTTTTATGAGCATGGCTTTAAAAAAAGTTAATAATAAATCGGCTCAGAAAATATAATACAACTTTTTCGTTATTTTATAATGAATGGTAATAGGTATAACGTACAGAAATCCACGAAGCGATTTGTTCCCACGGCCGGTTTTGAGCGAGAATTTCAAAACGTTGAACAATGAGTGCAACGTGCTCTTGTAGTTGTGAATGCACGGATCGGTGTGGCATTGCATTGTGAGCGTGTGTGCGTGCGGTAGTGCACTCAGCGAGACGGGCCGGGTGGCGTTTTACTGCAACCTATCAATGCGCCGAGTTTATCAATGTATTTCTATGTAGGTATAAACAACGAGATGCACCGTTTACAGTAAATATTTTGATGCTATCACATAGAATGCACTCGGAATTAAACTGATAACTGTTATAGACGTAAGAGAAAGTTACGTAAACATAAACAAAAAATAATAACATAATTAATATTTCTGATCACCCCTATAGCGATCATTGCTATCTTAGGTAAGACTGAAGAGTATTTCACAATGAGCTACAGCAGGTGGATCTTTTCGTCTCATATTCATCTGAAAAATTGGGAAGAAGAGACAGCAAATCTGAATAGGTAGAATACCTACTTTCAGCCAATATCCTGAATACAGTGTACTTTTTGACCGCGCTCGGCTCAGCGATGGGAGTCGAAAGGGATGTTTTCGTCGCCTTCTGTTAGATTCTCAAGTTGAGAATCCGAGATGAATGATGATGATGATGAATTCGATGCCGAGAAGGTGCGGTAAAAAACGTCGTTAAAAAAGCGCCCGTGCGTACAACGGCTAAGTGGCCACACCTATTTCTTAACCTCATGAGGGGGACACTATCCATAGGTAGAAATGGTAGAACTTGACCAAAATCAATCAGCACATTTTGAAATCAGAACTCTTAAACCAGCAGACGTTGCGGGAAGACCTAGGCAAGCAACTACCTATATTTTACACTAACTCTTTTCTGTTTTGCTATACTAACCGAAAGTGATCTATAAGGAACAGAAGCGAGATTTTTTCAGGTCTACGAGGAATAATTCGGCCTTTGTATTATTGTTATGTTATTATGGTATTAAATTGGTAAATTTAATAAACGGTGTTATTTATTTCGATCAAACCATTAAGTTGCTAAGGCTTAATAACTACGTATAAAAATTTTGGGTCACTAAGTGCCTAGTCCTATTTTGTGGAAATAATAATATCACTAAGTTGTTAAAACGATCGAATCATTTTACCACCAATTTCACTTACCAATGAAGATTGACGATGGTGGTCCTTCACTACGGAATCAAAGAATTTTTTTTATCAATTTGCAACTAAAAACCACTTAATTTCATTCATATAATAGAACCTACCTATCTACTTACCCAGCAGTAAATAAAAAAAAAACTTGTTATCTATCTTATAGCAATTATGATGACCAAACTACGATAATTCGGTATCTAACTAGTACCTACTACTATTCGGAAAATGTGAAATAAGGTAGGTAGATTCCTATTCATAGATCGTTGTGTCAGTAATTTACAGTGAGGCCGTTGACCTCCGCCATCTGTCTTTTCCGAGTGCCTCACGTATGTTGTGCAAACTTTAAATAATACATAATTGCAAAATTGTATAGATGATGTTTGATGAACAACCTAAACATCAATCTCCCTTCTATTAATGAACGAGTAACGTTCAAAACTGCTATTCGGCAACTGAATCGTTTGCCATCTCATTTACCGGTCTAGACTCAGCGTATACCTACATTTAAGCACCTTCATACCTAGCTATAAAAGTTGAGCTGAAATATTTCAGTTCCCTCCCCATGTTTAAAACAGGCAACTTCGAGAAAGCTGAGGTGAGGGGACAAACTCGCGCATGCAATCAATACGGAACCCCACCCAGATGCTTTCGTATTGAGGTTGCGCGCGCAATATTATCCCAATGCGCATTTTTCGCGCCAAATAATTTTCTAAAGCTAAATAAATTACTGTTGCTATGGTAAGGAGCAAAAATATCAAGTAGAGACACGTAGGTAGAAGAGCATGATTTTAATTTTACGACTTGCTATAGTTTCTATATTTTAGTAAGGTTACCTGGCTGGTGAACAGTTACTTTTATTAATTAGCTTATAAAATTACCTGCAGCTCAGTTTTTGCAATAAGTACCTTAAAAAAGTAATTCAATAAAATTTTCCGAGACGTCGAGTTTCCGCGGCTCGTGCACGAGCGCCGACCATCGGCGCAAGAGCCGACCACGATGAGTTCAAGGCGAGCGCGCGCGGTCAGGTTCGAGGACACGGCGGCGGCGGCGGGGCCCCTTGCGGCGCCTCCACATCTCCCCACCATCTACTTACTCTGCTGAAACTTGTAAGGGCTGAATATTAATCGACGAAAAGTGGAATCTGTACCATACTCTTAGAGACGTTCTCCTCATCATTAAAACATTAATGTGACGAGAACGAGACTGCTAGTGCAAACGTTACCTACCATCAGCCACGATAGACGCGAGATCCCTAGTCGACGCATTATTTTCTGACTTGGTCCTAAACTCAATGAACCGATTGCCCACTGTCCATTCGTTTAGAACTAACTTGGCTAGCTTAAGTACCTATTTCATCATACATAGCAGCATAAGACAGCTATTTTTATTTGGCAACTTAGCGCTAGACATAAGATTAATAATTTAGAGGTGCAGACACATCGACAGAGACCCAAGTTATAAAGTTGTGTTTGTGAGTGACGTAAATGATATACCTATGCTAGGAAAAAAAACCTAACACTTCATAATACCTACCTACGACATTTATACAATACAGTCTACGTCTACCTGACCGATGCAAAACCTTTGTGTTTTTCAAAGTCATATTCATATAGCACGTTGTCGTTCGTTAGTGAGTATGACGAACTCGAGAAATATTAAATTTTGAGTTCATGGTCCTTAATGACACGACATCAAAGTTCGCTATGTGCTATGGACATATTCGAATGTACCAACAAACCCAAATTACCTTGTTGGTTTTTATCTGATACTTAACCTTATTTTGCATAACTGACCACGTTGCCTGCAGAATATTTTTGTCTGTTAAATAAAATGTATAGCTACCAACATCCTAGTAACTCAAAACAAATGCTTGCGTAAACTTCAAAAGGGAGCGGCGGCGCTCGGCGTGGCTGCAATGTATCAGGGGTTGATTCACCCCTCTTTCGATCCTATACAGCTATCTCTTTTTCTCACCCCATTTGTACCCTTCCCTTTTCTGCCTGCGGAGTAAGGTGTGTCCAATTTTCGATCCCGTTTGGGCGGGAAAAGTTGGTACTTCGGTAGGTACGACTTTTGGGATATGGAATAATGAATATAATCCACGAACCATGTGACTATAATTGCCATGCCACCACCAAAATTCGTCTTTTTTACTAGCCTATTTAGAATTGTTTTGCTTATGAACAAGAATTTATTTTAAATTATACATAACTGACCGATAAATCCTACCAAATTGAGTAATGAATGAATTGAATTTAGTAGGTATACTTTGTTGATATGACATGGCCGCTTATCAGTCACTGCACTCGTTCATACGGATTTAACTGGCGTGTTGATGAAATAAGCTCGTAATATAATAATTTAAGAAATGTGTTCGGAACAAAAATACAAACGTATGTAGATAGTTACCAAAATGACATGAAACATTAAATTGAAAAAGTAATGGTAGAAAGAGATGTCTCTTGAAGCACAACACAAGTTCTTTGGATTCAAGTCATATCATACGTGCAATCGCGCCATGTAAAGAATACAGCTAATAAATTCCTAAAACCTCAATCAAAATCAGTACCTACCTACTACATTTAGATAAAGCAGTAAGACTTGTTTTTATCAAGGACTTTAGTTAGTAATGTAGTTGCAGTCCTAGTATTTACTACATTCTCTTATGTAGGCATTGAAAATAATCAAAATGTTCATTATAAAATCCACTGAAGTAAATAATAATACATAATTTAAACATTCATTCATACTTGATCAATAGAAGATGAACGTTCTATCTAGGGAACTATTACACACAACATGTAATATAGGTACAATTTAATGGATCACGGACATAACAGCATACCAGAACAAGTTATTTATAGAGACGAGTAGAAGCATGGACAAAAAATTTCGTCCCGAATGTTGGAAGCCTTCCGAGTGGTTCCGTTCGTTAGTTTTTATACACGTCAGTTAGTAAGCGACCCATTCCGGACTGCTCGAACCCTCGTCCAAGTGCTCGTGGGTTGGTGTAGGTCTTCATAAAAAAAGATGGAATGGGATATAAAAATGTTTTTAGCTCAGTCACCTCACATGATAATACGTCGATTTAGGTAATTTTGTTTTTCAAATATGCTCAGCTAAAACATTGTCCTGGCCACTTACAAGTAATAAAGGAATATTTAAAAATTACTGTTTCATATAGTGTAAACAAGACAGTTGTACTCCGTCGCTGTTGGGGTACCGCATACCTGACACAAACAGGTTTCTGTACTACGTAGTGGTTTCATTGTACCGCCTCTCCCGTCCCACTGACTCACACGGTTCAGTAGATACAAACTATATCCTATAAGAAATTGGCGCGAAATCCAATACCATGTTTACGAAAAACTTATGTCGGTCATTCATAGACATACATAGATAATTATAATGTATGATATATGTCTATGTATGAATCCTACATGATGGCGATGTGTCGCGTCTACAATAATGAACTATTTTTGTTTCAGTGGTGCTCAGACATGGATTTGTATATCACAGATTCCCTGCAGGACATGCTAGACATGGACATAAAAAATGAAATAGCAACGGACCTTAGCAGTATGACAGATTTTTCTGTAAGTTTATTGTTCTTCAGTTACATAATTATCAATTTATTCATTTATTATCATTATTCCATATTTTACCATAGACTTTTTCCTTTTCAGGACACTTTAGGATCACACTTTTCGGAGTTACCGCCTTTATTAGACATGGACACCGATAATTCTTCAACTTGGCTTAATAATAGTTCTAGTTTTGTTCATAACCTGGATTTGTATGGGTCAGAGGCAAACGCGGTAATGGTTAATCCGAATTCTGTAATGCCTTCCACGTTTGTAGAAAGTCCTGTAAAAAGCATAGTGAAAGAGGAAGCCTCGAACTTATTGCTGACATCGGCGGCAGCAACCGACGATTTAAGTAATAATAGCATATCACTTCCGAGTCCCAAAGAAGAAAAGAGTCACTTAACGTTTTCGCCCAATGCGATCAAAGTGTCAAAAGTACAGGAACCAGAAGAACCAAAAATCAAGAAAAGCAAGGAATTAGAAGAAGCCACACAAATGGTGATTTATGTAAGGAAACAAGAGAAAACTGTTGTAAAGGACTTGTTAAAAGACTTGGACAAATCTAAGGTATCGAGTTTGTCAACTCCAACACTCCGAATAAAAACCCAATCAGAATTAATAAAAGTTAATAACAAAAACTGTTCGATTTTAAATACAAACCAAAAAGTTACACACTCGTTAGGAACGAAAACAATTATATCTGGTAATATACAGATACTGGACCCTCAACAAATTAATAGTAGAACAATTTTAACTAATGGTAACAAAAACCAGGCAACAATATTAATTGATAATTCGTCATTAAATAACAATAGGCAAATAATTAAAACCTCAATAAGTGGAGGTTTTACGTTAGATACTAGCCATACGAAGTATATAAACGCTACTAGCAAAAGTAATGTCGGAGAGTTTCCAAAGCCGGCGTACTCTTATTCATGTTTAATAGCAATGGCGCTAAAAAATTCAAGAACTGGTAGCTTGCCTGTATCAGAGATTTACAACTTCATGTGGTAAGTTTAATACTAAGTATTGGTATATGATAACATAATTTTTTGTTTGTATTAATAAAATTGTTTTTATTTTCAGCCAGCATTTTCCTTATTTCAAAACTGCACCAAATGGTTGGAAAAATTCAGTCAGGCATAATCTTAGTTTGAACAAATGTTTTGAAAAGATTGAAAAACCATCGACAAATGGAAGTCAAAGGAAAGGTAATTATCGGGTGTTTTTTTTTGTACTTATCTTTGCAACTTAATACACAGCCCAAATTAAAAGTAATGCAGTTATAATATCTTATTACGGGCTGTAAAGCTGAATAACGAATGACGTCCGGCGCGCCTTGTAAATCAGTCCTGCTCCCAACCAAAGCTGACCGGCCGCATCTTTTACCTATTGCCAACTAATCTCGTATAGCTCCTACAAAAGCCAGAGAAGAAGTAAAGGAGTACCTTTAAAAACAATATAATCTATCACAATGTAATTATCTTTCAGGTTGCCTGTGGGCTATGAATCCTTCAAAAGTAGGAAAAATGGATGAAGAAGTGCAAAAATGGTCACGGAAAGATCCACAAGCTATCAAGAAGGCGATGGTTTATCCAGGTACGATTATATTTAGTATATTTTACTATCAAGTGTCAGTGTATACTTACTACTTTTTTCGGTTTTAAAATAAACCCAGTGCCACACAGCTTACAGTCCCTTTATCAATATTCTGAGGCGAATACGTGCAAAGACGTCGACCATCAACCAAGCAAAAATTATGATCGTCAATCAATCACAGCCCAGCCTCGCATCGGGTTGTTTACCATCCGCATCCGATCTGTCCCATCCGCCTTTTTAAGGTCCACTGGGCCATCTAGCGAGGTCCCATGCTGCGCTTGATTGTAATCGTCTGCTTCAACGCCTATCATGCTTTGTCAGACGTTGATAACATTATTATAATATTTTACAGAAAACTTAGAGGCTTTGGAAAGGGGTGAAATGAAATACAGCGGCGTAAGCGGGGAAACGGACGCAGATGATGATGGGGATGTTGATGCTGACCCAGAACTGGACGCGGACGTTGAATTAGACCCCGAAGTCAAGGAAGAAGTTGAAGAGGAAGAGGCTATTATTGAACAGGTGAGTTGTCTCTTACTTTGTTGTCTTCTTCTCGTACTGGCACGAATGTGGGAATAACTCACGCCATGATAAAAATATAATCCACTCGATATAGTGATACTGTGGCATAGGACGCACATGTATCACCGCTTGTAGAGGCTCTTTTATTGCACTCTATTCAATTGGTAAGGCATATTACAATACACAGTTTTTAATACTTTCTACTTTTGATGTTAAGAAAACGCTAGGTTTGTGTGCAAAAAAAACTGTGTATGCTTATTCGTCTGCAACAGCATCTAATATGCATATTAGATGCTGTTGCAGACGAATAAGCTTAAGCTTTTTTTTTTCAATATTTCTTGAAAAGCCCCAAAAAGGCCCAAAATAAATATACTGTTCATAACAACGTGTTTTTACTTTGGCGGTCAAAGACCTCACTTACGAATTGTAGAAACAGGTGCACCGAAATGTCAAATCTTTATCGTCTTTTTTTTATTTTTGCCCAAACCTCTGTTTATGTTTGACTGTGATAAAGGCCGAATATAATATTATCTGGTTTTTGTGCCATTGAGTAACTTTTAATGATGTTGCGTAGGAGGTGTCTGATCAGGAGCTGGAAGTTGAAGAAGTGGTGGAAGGAACAGGCATGGTCGGTGGTACGTACCGATTGCTTGCTACAGGGCCATCATCACTTACCTCATACATAACCGACGTGGAATCTGGCGACGAAGTCAGTGACATTGAAGTGAGTAAAATTGATACTCAAATGTTCACAACCCTGGAAGTTATTTATGGAACTGCAAAGTTTGCATTGCATACCGTTTGTCCGATCGGAGTTCCCATCTGAAAGGAGGCCTGTCACGTTTCATACAAAGTTGTGCCCAAAACCCAAAGTCGCCGCCCAGTGAAAAAAAATGTATTACCCTGGTCGTTATAAGTGAAAAAATCTAGTTTTATACATTTTAATAAAATATAACACTAAAGTTGTCAAAAAATAAAAGGCCCGTTTTGACATTTGAGAATGCGTTCTTGACACCTGTCAGTTTCATACAAACGAATACTTACGTGTTTTGCTAATTTGATTCTTTATTAACTACTAGAACTGTCAATGTAAAAACGGGCCTTTTATTTCTTGACAACTTTACCGATTGGCGAAAATAAATGAAAGGGACCTTAAACAAATATTACCTACTATGACAACAAACCTCTTTGAGTGTTCCTATAACTGTTTTTTTTTTTGCATATTTAGTTCTAAAATCTGTTTTTTTTTTAATGTATAAACCTTGATTTTCCAACTTTCAAAAACAGCTGAAGGAATGATCGTAGAGATTTGGCGCAATAGTAAAAAATGATAAGGAGGACTTCTCCGACCTAGTTAGTAATACTTTTTTTTTTTTGTTGGCCGGCCTTTTTTGGTTTTGGGCCCAATATGACTGAACTCCTTTATCAGGAGCCTAGGGTGGAGTTTCGAAAAAAAACATGATACAACTTTAACTCATAAACACTAAGACTAAATACTAACTTAACTAAAGTAACGAACCTCCATACAAACTGTCATCCCCTTTTGGGAATTAATTTTCACGAATCTTTCCTTAGTGCTCACTTTCGTTTTAGAATAAACGTTATACTAGACCCAGCTGTTTAGGCTGTGCGTTGTCTGTCAGTGAATGATGAATTTAAGATTTTTATTAATTAAATTAACGGCATTCTTTTGTTTTCCAGATACTAGATCAATCATATGAAGAAATTGACATTGATGTTACAAAGCCAGTTAAACTAGATTTGTCCATGACGGAAAATTATACAAGTAAGTTAGTACATTGCTTTTTATTTTTACATTTCATGTGCTTTCTATGCTCCATTTGCTTCATGTAGAGAACCCAATGTCAAATAATGAATTGTGGGTTCTAAATAGGCGAATACCGCGCAAGATGCGGGACAAAATTCGCTCGCGCCGATTGTGTCAACTGACTTACATGGACATGTTCAAACTGGCGCGAATAGTCGCGAGACTTCGTGATCATGGAAACACTAGACGCACGCAGTGGCGTCCTACATCCCGCACGTGATTTGTCTGTTTGAACAGTCAAATAGTTACTAATTGCCATAATATTTAACAGGCTTGACTTGGCAAGCCTTAGTTTCTGGCACCTTTCCCTCCATACTCCGCCGTAAATAATAACTTTAAGATAAATATTTATTATTTTGTGTATCTTTCAGTACATCAAACAAAACGAGCAAAGACAAGTTTTATCTATCAACCAGTGACAACTCAGACGCACACCAGTAGAAGAAAAACGCCACTCGTCAACCGAGTCGCATTAATATAAGCGAAATTCCTAAACAACCTAAAAGACTTGTATTCATAGAAAATTGTGATCATAACGTTATGGGGTCAACGATAGTACATAGCGTAGTCTCTCCAGTGATTGTTCCATTGTTAGGTAACTTAGATTACGTTTAATAATTCGAATTGTAATGATTAGCTGTGAATGTGTCTCAGAGTGCTGAATGTTTGTATTATTGTATCAAATTCGATCGTGATAGTCTGTACCAGATAAGTGTATTTACATGTTTTTTACAAAAACAGAACACTTGTTACATATCTTACACTGTAAAATAATATTATTTGTTAAGCGAAAACCTGAAAGATGAAGCGCCCCGATTTTGATATGTACAGTCACGAGCAAAAGCATGCATACATTCGGCTTTACTCAAAAGCGGTTTCCTCCTTTATTTTTGAATGAAATTTTATGTTATTACGAACATAGCATTTTCGAACGCTGTATTCGTTATTTCACGAAAAAATCGCAATTGAAAGTTGCCAAGTGTTGACATATTCGTGCTCGTGACTGTACTTATATGTCACCATCGGTTGCGGTAGATTTGTGTTGATTTGGTCTGAAGAAGTGACATTGAATATTGCCCAATAGCGTTTATAAATAAGGTGTTGTAGGAAAGTTTGTTTAGCTTAACAAGTTACTTAAAGCCGGAGTACGAAATATTTCATATAAACGAACTGACCAGTTTTTGTATTTTTTTATCAAGATGGAGACAGTTTCTCCGTTCAAAGACTTGACGATGTTTTCTTTTATTGTTAGTTCGTTTGTATGGACTGAAGTACGAAAAGCTGTTAGCGTTAAAATAGGAAAATACACATGAAATGATGTCTCAATCTAGCAGCAAGGGCTATAGCGGGTATGTGAAGTTCCCACCGCTGATATATGTAAATATTGTGTTTTTTTTTTTGTTTTTAGTGGCAGCTTTTTTTTTTTCAGAACTTATAATTTCAGTTGAATAATGCTGCCATAAGTAGACTATAGCTAACCATAAACATAATTTCAAGACATTTTTATAACGTTTTTTAAATAGGATTAGTTCAGTGGGGTAATTCTCGTAATTTTAAGCACTTCCACAGTCTGACCTGTCAAAAATACCTCTTAATTTCCTACATTTTTGACAAGATTTTGACATTTGTTTGTCGCCGAGATGAAACTGCGACTAGATTTTGAACGTTTTAAATTACGAGAATTGGCCGTCAGGTCGTATTTAGGGAAAAACTTATAATAGTTTTGTTCGAACCTAGCTACAAAGTGGCAGGGATATTTTATTTATACAAGAAGTACATAACAAAAACCTTTTGTTCTTATGTTTATGTCTTCTAGCTGACTTTGACAACACTCTATATGCTCCACAACTTATTTTTAGTTACTTTACGTTGTACCTGTTATAGATAACCTTGTGTGTATATTTTAATTGTGTACTGTAGAAACACCACTTTCATTTTTTTGTTGCGGTTTTACTCGTAAGATGTGCAATGTTAGTGGATAATACAGGTGTCTATGGTAATTGATTACTCCAACAGCAATACAAAACGCATAGATTTGTAGAAAAATTATGTGAAACAAACATTCGTTTAATGAATTCGTTATGTTCCCTTAGCAGCAATTTGTCACATCATTCGGAATTAAATAAATTGTTGTTGACGAAACATTATGAATACATTGCGAAAAACATGCTCTGGTTAGTATGTTATAGATAAAAAGATGGATTGGAATGGATTAGACTTGGTCTTTGTAGTTGGTTGTGTTTAGTGGATCTCTCGAATGTAGTAAATGAAATTGTGAATTAGAATAAGTTGTAAGTATGGAAAACGTCACTAGAGTATGAATCGTAGTTTCATTCAATGATATCAAAAGGAAAATTAACTAGAATACTTATTGTCATTGTTATATTTTTGCAGTCGAAATATTATAGTGAAACATAATTAATCTTTACAATCGATTTGTAACCGTGCCTAGACCGGCAGTACACGCTCGCTTGGCCTCAGTTGTGTTTTAGCGAACTTGGTCTGCAAGTCTAGACACAGATAGTAGTGAGCAGATAGATTTACAGACAAACAACATATTTAATGTTATTACCCATTACATATATTTACAATACAACATAATAACGAATATCAAAATATATTCAAATGTAGCCCAATTGTCGCCTAAATACGTTATAGATTAGATGATACTGTGATATGAAGCAATATTGAAATCACTACTATGGAAATTAATCATATTTATCACAAATTATTATAAAACTCAAGTTTAACTATGTTTGTAGACTTATCTGCTTTGCAGTTAGATAATATGCTAGGGGAAGGCAAAACTACGTTCAATTTACAATCAAAAGGCACCAAAGTAAAAAGAAATATAGCACCAAAAGATAGGAAGACAGTATAGCGTTTTATTACAATGCAATAAATAGCTTCACCGCTACTTATTATGAAACAAAGTTCCCCGCTGCGTCTGCTGTGTGTCTGAAACCGGATTTTCATACGGTTCGGACGGAGTGATTCGTGAGGAAGGTTAAGGTGTATAATTAATTAGGTAAGGTTTTGTGTAAATTGGCTGAAATATGATGATGATTGTTGAAGATGTCGGAAAAATACATGCCGACTGGGAGCTTTACTGTCGTGCACCGTGTAAACATTGGATGAGATATGGCACACGGATAGTTTATGTCCTGGATTGACAGATAGGGTACTTTAAATCCCAGTAGTACGTTCCGGTTGGCTATTTTCCGACATTTGTATGTTTGTTGGTTGTTTGGCGGGCAAAAGCTAGTATGCATCGATCACTAATAAAGAACTATTAGTGATCGATGCTAGTATGGCATAAAACGAAGTTACGTTCTTCTATATATTTCTTTTCACGTTGCCGTCGCCTATTATTGCTTGATGTCCTTAAAGGGTTGCTACTTGGTGAACTATTTACCTAACGCTTGACTTCGTATTGATAGACAATTCAAAAATGGTTTACAGCTTAACGCGTATTCCAGCACTATAGACTAATGTACAAAATACTGCCTTATAATGTAGTTTAGAAGAATGTGACATTTTACGTGACGTTTGCGCTTTTGAAGTAGATGTTTGCAGTTATACTAAAGAAAGTAGTATAACCAGCGCGTATTATAGATTATCCCTGTAATTAATGGAATGTAATCGACAAGCCCAACATTTTGTTGGCCGCTAAGTTCAATTCGGTAAATAAGTCGGACGCACTTTTACCACCAGTAGCGACCCTAAGTTGGTTATTCCAATGTACCTAAATAGAAAGTTTAAATCAATATTTATAGTGTAGGTAGGTATAGATTACATTATACTTATTAAACTACAAACACGGAAACACCATGAAAGAATCCTCAAGAAATGCGTTTAAAATTAGGTGCTCTATGTATACTTAGACACAACAGTGCAATTGTGTATATAATTATAATATTATAGTGCGTTTTGATATCTCCAGCTAAATTCGATAGTGTAATGATGCGTGTGAATCTAATTAAATAAATTAATCGTGTTTATAAACTGTATTTGTAGATGCCATTTCCCAAAGTAATGTAATACATAGTTAATATTTGGTATATAGACTTGATAATTATAATGACTAGCCACGCTTTAGAAACTCTAATACGGATTCAAACACATAAGATAAAAAAATAATTTTGGAAATACCACATTGTAAGTCTTTTAACAATTTGTCACTACCGGGAAATTAGCTGTAATTTTTGTACAATACAAAATATTTAACGTATTTTTCCACTGCCAGTATTCAAACACCCAATTAATAAACATTTAGAATAAGTGTAGCCATTAGTTTAGCTGTTAGTACATACACTTAAGAAAACCTAGATGAAGTGACCGATTTTTCATAACATTTTTGTAATAAAATTCAATGAGTACCTAAGTTCAGTTGTTTTAATTTGAAGCCTGTTATCAGCTGAAAGTGTCATTTTAGGGTCAGTTCACACCGAGACGCGACGCTGCGCGCACATTTTAAAAGAGTGACTCAAAATATACTTTATTTTCTACACGAAAAGGTACACATTGCATTGTGAGAGTTCAGAATACGTTGCGCGGTGCAGCGCTGCGCCTCGTGACGCCTCGCGGCGTAGCGCGACGCAGCGGTACTTCGCCGGTGCGCGCGGCGTGCCAGAGCGGCGCTGCGCAGCGCGACGCCGCGAGGCGCAGCCGAGGCCGCGTGGCGACTTGTCTCTACTATTTCCGTACAGACTTCGTGCAGAATTGATGCAGTACGGTCGAGTGATCGAGTGATATTATAATGATAGACTGGGATCTTGTTATAATCGGACTTCTTGCAGAAGAGGAAGAGGAAGAAGAATACACAAAAAAAAATAAAAAGAAAACATCACACAGGAGTATTTGGGTGCATAATTTATGGAGAAATAGATTAATTCATGGTGAATTTTATACCTTGGCTTATGACCACATTGTCAATTATCCAGAAAAAAAATATGGTTATTACAAAATGGATTACAAAAAGTTACGATCTCCATAATGCACCCGCCAAATATACGTCGTTCTCATGCGCTTGCAAATGGTAGACTGCGGGTGGACGCGGGGCGGGGCGGCAGTACGTAGCGAATGTAGACACGTCCCACTGCGCCGCGCGGCGTCTAGCTGCGCCGCGCGGCGTCTTCCTGTGTCGTGTTGCCAACGATTTTTACGATGCGCCTCGCGACGTTGCGCGGCGCAGCGCGAAATCACTGGCCTCTTTCAGTATCGTCGCGTCGCGTCGCGTCTCGGTGTGAACTGACCCTTAGGGTTCCGACACCAAATGGTAAAAAAGGAACCCTTACAATTTCGTCATGTCTGATGTCACACACAGTCATTTTATTCAGAGATTTGGCACTATATCCATGAAAGTTGGAAAAGAAATGTATTCTGAGCAGCGCTAAACAATGATGTAGTGAAATTACGAAAACATAATTAAAGGGTGGCTCTCCCCTCATACATGTAAACAAAGGATGAAAAAAAACTGCACATAAGCGTATGGGGGTCGTGCTGGATCTCATAATTAAAAAGATTATTATGTTTCAAAGTAACTTTGCTAAAGTCTTTGATATACTTGTGGTTTAGTTTCGGTTACAACCGCGGAAAAAAATTACTGGTTTTTCACCTAGGTGTGAAAAGTAATCCGTATGTCTTGATTTTTTTTTCTTGAGTGATTAGAACTCTAATTAAATTCTTCAGATGGCATTTTGATACGTATATAAGCAAACCTTTGTAAAATAAAAAAAAAACACCGCAGACTTTCAAAAAAAACTTTCTGGCAGTGATATTTACATAGCAAGTCGTATTAAATAGGATCACACCTAAGTATTTAGCTTGCTTCCCCCGAGGGATCGGCTTGCATAGAGATCGGAGATCGGACTGGTGAAGTAGATGTTCATCTCTATCCCATTTTAAATCTATAGATTACGGCTCTTATCCAAGGGTACATTCCGAATTGCACTGTAATGGATTTGAGCGTGCCTACACCCGTTCCGAATGGGGATAAAAAGTGCGACTTGAAGATGTCGCTGCACTCCAACAAAAAAAAAAAAAAAATAATTGACAGCTAGCTGTCACTATCCATATTTTTTTGTAAACAAGCTACTTCTATTATAGCCTAAGAGCCCACGACGGCCAGACCTTCGTTATTTTATAAAAGCTGGAGTTTGAGTTGTGGTTACTTGGGCAGGCACCACAACCCAAACTCTATAGTCGCTGGTCGTTCTTACCTATATAGGGGACATGCACAGAAGAACTTTCAGCTTTTATAAAATAACGAAGGTCTGGCCGTCGTGGGCTCTTGCTCTATTACGCATAATTCATTAATATGCACCGTTGCGCCGTTTTTATTGCCTATCGCCCCACCTGTCCGATCATGAAATGTCACTTACTTGTTTACGACTGCGCGAGACCCTCTCAACTAAAACGATTACTACTGAAAAACTGCTGTAGCTACATTCGAATAAAAAATACTCACGGAAAGCTCAAAGAATCCAGAATTAAATTTGATTAGAAGTAAATTACTTTAAGTAATAATTAAGGATCAAAATAAAGTTTAAAGTTGGAGAAATCAAAAAAATTATCGTATTTATTTTTTATTTCGAGTTTTACAAGAAAGTATAATAGTTACTGACAACAATTATTTTTATTATAATAGTACATAATATACCCTTAAAAATGACACCAATATCTCAATATAAATATTTAGTTTTCTGTCATGAAAAAATAAACAAATCCAATTACTTATCAAAAGGTCCCCGGGCCTCGGGCGACATAAAAATGTGACAAGATGGCCGCCCGGCTAATAGCGTGCGCACACGACGAGGTTATTTTAATGAAACACAAATATTAATATTCGGCAAAGTATAATGAGCAAACACATTTACGTTTATTATATATATACCTATACTATAGGTGTATATACCTATATATTATATATAGGTATATACACCTATGTATTATATATATAGATATATATTATATACTGAATGATTTAATTACAGTCTCCAAATTTTTATAGTGTTCTACCCATGAATATGGACATTGAAAAACGAAAACATATTAAATAAACCCACCATTAAATAAGTTTGATAGTAGATACCTAAATAAAACCAAAAACATAAAACCACAAAACATTCCCAAACTTATCAGCAAACGCTTAGTGTGAACAAACCAATATTTACGTTGTAAGTAGAGCTGTCCATGGGGACTACACTCACCAACACTAAAATCATGAATAACGAGTTGCATTTTAATCATTTCTAGATCCCATCTCAATATATTTCGTTTGTAAATGGCTATTAACGTGCTAATAGTGAAGAATTATCTTATATTTAGCATTTATTTAATACACACAATCAATTAGGATACATTGTAAACAATATAGAATCATCAAATGATGATCGCGTAGTGATCGAATAACTTTTCCAACTAAATTATTCTATGTAACCGTTTTGAAATTATCGTAGTAATGCATATTTCGTAAAGAAAATATCTTCCCGTTTAATTTGATGTACGGACGCCAGCAGGTCAAGCTACCCGAAACTGTCAAATTTTCCCAATCAACCTTGAACCTTAATGCTTTAGCGATAAAGTTGTAAACCTATTAAAGAGATTTGACAGATTGTAGTAGCTTGATGTGCTGGCGTCTGTACGTACAATAACAATAGAAATAAGGTATAAAAACAGAAAACTTACCACATTTTGGTTGGATCTCCCACACACAATAATAGTTTGTTGACAAGAAAGACGAACTGTCACTTTCATATTTTTTTTCTTAATATTATGTTGTCATTGCACAGATAAAATTCAATCTCACGGATGACAAATTTCATATACCGCCATGTAGTAATTTTCTACTGTACGACTATCACCTGTCTTTAGCGCTGTACACGTTTAAACTGAACGATGTCGTTCGGTGACTGTACTCCCCATGGACAGTTTGGGCAAGAATTTTTTTAGTGACTGTAGTACCCTTTTTTTTTCCGGATGGGAAATCATCATGAAAATGACCCCTCCCGCTCTGGGTGGAGCGGAAGGGAGTGTCAGACTCTTACTGAATAAAAAACTAACCCATGTTCCTTCCTTTGCCCTTTATGTTCCGGGGTAGCGGTAACCCTTTCGGACAATCCCGCTGACCCGGCAGGCTTCGGCCCTAAGTGGCCCCTCGAATTATGCTGACAACTCTTTGAGGCGCGCGTGGAACACTTACGCGCCGTCCGGCACGGGCCTGGTCCTGATCGGGCGGTGAGCTACCCATTGCTCTCCGCCCGCAGGCCCGCACTGTAGTACCCTTGGACAGGTGAGTGGCTATAGGCACATGTGGTGTGATATTATGTAAATTATGGTAAAGGTGTGTGTGTGTGTGTTTATATCATCATATGCTAGAATTAACATCTCTGAAGTTTTTCAGTCAGGATTTGGTTTTCAACTCTGGATCAGGTTATTCCTGTCGCACGCCTCCAGTCTTCGCCAAAAAATTAACTTCAAGGTACTTAATAAACTTAAGATAACCTATAAATTATAAAACGTTCATAATTTATTGTCCTAACCACTAAAGATGCTTTTTTACCAGTGGTACACACACGCTTCCTTTTTCCTAAGCTCACAGTCTAAGTTTCATTCTTATCTAATTTCGTTTAATTTGTGATCGACATAAACGTGAACAAACACAAAAATGGCGGTTTGGGTTACTTGAACACTGCTGTCACCTATGACGAGCTTTCAGTGTTTGATCCCATTAGCGCAATAACGATGTCCCGTGACGTCGTCTATGACGACGTCATGACATGCCCTAAATTCATATTACCGTGAAGGCATGAACGCTGTCAAATATAACAGTTGTACATGATTCTGAACCCCGCTGCGTTGAAATTTTACGTCGGCTTTTTCTTAATTTTTACGTTTTTTGAAGTGAAAACTTCTTTAGCGGTGTTGAACACTTTTTTTGTAATGGGTAAAAAATGTTAAACTTGCGTCAGGACACGTGACCTGATCGAAAATTCGTAAGACGGTAAGTTTTCACTTCTGCCGGCACTCCCGGAGTACAATTGTTTTTCTGCATTTTTTTACTGTAAAGTGTATAAAATCATTATTTCTATGTAACCCAATGAGTTTAATAAAAAAAAATAGTAAATTCACTTGTTTCACTTATTAATGTAAATAAAACTCGAAAGGGCAGCGCGCGGTATCGCGGTAGGTAGCGCGTGCGCGCGCGCCATTCGCGGAGCAGTGTTGCCAACTGCTATTGTGAGAAATGCGCTAAACAAACCCTAAAATGCACTAGGGTTGTGCTAATTTTGATAAAAGAGCACCAAATAAATAAAATCAATCAATATATTTTTTTATTAACAAAAAGGAAGTTTTTATTGAGAATATTAAGTTTTTATTACAAACTTAGATCGTCGTCCGAATCAGAGTTGGAATCATGGTCTGAATTCATGGTTGCTGTGGTGGTTGTTTGAGAAGTTGAGGGACCAGGAGTTGATTGTTGGAGTTTAAACTTGTACGGACGCCAGCACATCAAGTTACTACAATCTGTCAAATTTCTTTATTAGATTTTCAACTTTATCTCTAAAGCATTAAGGTTCAAGGTTGATTGGGAAAATTTGACAGTTTCGGGTAGCTTGACCTGCTGGCGTCCGTACTTCATTCAGTATACCTACTTCATAGGTATATCAAATAGGCTTTATTTTTTGTATCCGAAATCATACAAAAAAGCATTTCTGAAGTATAACAAAAATGCGCTAGTTAGGGCACTAGGCACTGTTATGGAATTTTGAGCGCTAAAACATCAAGAAATGCACTAGATTAGTGCCGAAAGCACCAAGTTGGCAACATTGCCGCGGAGCGTTTTGATCGCGTTGTTTGCAATACATTGCGCAGGCGCACTCAAAACTGTCAATGTTTTTAACCGGTAATTTCCGAAATGAATAACTTTCGTAATTTTATTTATGACATCAGGTGTAAACTTTCTCACGACGTTTGCGCGTCGATGTCCCTGCCACCCTGTATACACAAACAATAATGTAATCCAACCATGAGTATTCAAGTGAATATAGTTTTGACGTTGAGCGAGCACTGTGAGCGCGTTCATAAGTGTTCTGAATTGTTGCCACCTCTTACCCGTCATAAACGCGATATCTAAATCGGAACGCAAATTATTGATGTGAGCGCTGTGAGCGATTATGGCATAATTCGGAATATACCCTAAGTGTCAGTCAGTTGTCACAGAGCATGTGCATGTTAGGGATGGCGATTCTTTCTGAAAAAGGTCGATTTTTAAATCGATTCAAATCGTAAGCGGATGTATCGTTTCACAAAAAAATCGAGGACTAAAAGATTGATTTCTAAAAAATTGATTTTTTTTCAAGTTTGAATTTATAATGTAATTATAAATTAATAAATGATCTCATAACAGTATAATCAGTTCTTTTTAGTTCAGGGAATTCGATATGGCGCCGATTCCCTTGTTCACAAACTGAACTAAATTTAAGTTCAGTGCATCTTTTTCTTTCTATTTCATTAAGAAAAGGACAGACGATAAATATTAGTGTATTACTGTCAAATAAGTCAGCGCCTGGCGTAAATTGACGTATTTTTACTAGCCATGTTTTTAATCACGTCTAAACTGTCTATGGAGTATCGTAATTTGACAGGACTAAACTAATATTTATCTTCTGTCCTTGTCTTAATGTATGGAAATTACAGGTTTTTTTGACAGATTGAGACTGAGATCAGACTGTGAACATTCTTAAAATTACGAGAATTGCCCTCTGGTATGAAAGAAGAGATTTATTTTCAAAATGTATTTATTACATGAAAAAGTTAAAGTTGTCAAAAAATAAAAGGCCCGTTTTGACATTGTCAGTTCTAGTAGTTAATAAAGATCAAATTCGCAAAACACGTGTTCGTTTGTATGAAACTGACAGGTGTCAAGAAGGCATTCTCAAATGTCAAAACAGGCCTTTTATTTTTTGACAACTTTAAAGCTCTCAATGCTTCATATCTAAACTTTTTAAAATCAAAGTCTGTCAAGTCTACTGGGATCCAAGCGGTTCCGCTCATCACTTGCAATGTTGCCAGCAATTGAAAAAAGGCGCTCCAATACAAAAACAAATCGAATGGCGATTTTCAAGGTGAAATATCGATTCAGTACTGCATATCGATTTAAAAAATCGATCTTTTGGGCGTGAAAAATCCATTCTTCGATCTCAGATCGCCATCCCTAGTGCATGTCACTTCAGTTGTGTTTTGGTCAATTTTGGTGTACTTATCACTGATTGAATCAAAAGAACCGCATTTTCTGATTCTCTTGCATTAAAAACTCATGTTGATACGGAATATATTCTTACTAATTCAATTTTAGTTCATACGATACTGTATCATGTCTACCCGTGAGATACTCACCCTACAATTTGGTCACTACGCGAACTATGTTGGTGCACACTTTTGGAACATACAAGAACTTAGTTTTGATTATACAGGAGCCTTAAAAACCGAAGTTAACCACGATATTTTATACCGTGAAGGTCAAACCGCGAAGGGTGAAGTAACATACACACCTCGGCTCCTTTTGGCCGACCTTAAAGGTTCCCTAAAAACTTTACCCGAAAGTGGTGGTTTGTGTAGTGGAGGAGACGAAAATGAATATCCATGGGATGCTGTTGAAAAAATAGAAGAGCCAGTTCCACCGAAAAACGAGTTTCTGGCAGATATTGACGGTCAGGGTCCAAGTTTAACAAAGGAATACAACTTTGAACAAAATGTTAAAACTTGGACAGATTACTTATACCCTAGGCTTCATGAGAGAACGATTAATATTGTGAAAGAATATGTTCATGGAGAGGATACAGTAAGTTCTGTCATTAAAGTAGTGTTGGAATATTAAAAGACATGTACCTAAATATTAAAATTATATTTTATTTGTTTTCAGGAATGTATGGACATTTATCATACTGGTAAATCTCTGTGGAAACATGATTTCGGCAATGCATTTATGGAAAATATAAGAAGATATATGGAAGAGTGTGACAGCATGCAAGGTTTCCAAGTCAACTTCGACTGTATTGATGGGTTTGCAGGCCTTGCTCTTAGTTGTATAGAGCATCTCGCTGACGAATATTCCAAATCTATACTAGCATACCCAATTATACCTTCACATTTCCCTGATAACAATCCTACGACACAGGAAGAAAGAGATAAGGCCAATGTTAAAGACTCCATTAGGCTTGTGAACACAGCAATTTCTATTCAAGAGCTGGCAGAAAATGCGACATTGTTTGTACCTCTTTGCACTGGGGATAAAGGATGGAGGAAGCCAGGGAACCCTCGAAAATTTGACTATATTAATTATAACCCTGAACTATACTACCATAGTTCTGCTTTATTAGCATCGGCCATGGACACATTGAGTCAGAAATACAGAGACAAAAGCAACATTTTTACAATATCAGACATTTGTGCTGATCTCACAGGTTATGGCAGGAAAATGGCTTCCGCTTCACTAGGAATGCCATTACCATTAAACGAATCACAATATTTGATAGATCACTTGAATAGTACAACAAAACCTATTTACACAAGTATCACACCTAGTTGTAAAATTGCTACAGACAAAATATTCCAAGTAATCACAGTGAGAGGAGTTCCTGAGAGTTACTTGAAAGCTCCTTTGAAAGAAGCCAAAGAACAAATGAATATACCAGCATACCGCTGCAGT
This sequence comes from Apamea monoglypha, assembly GCA_911387795.2. NCBI lineage: Eukaryota > Metazoa > Arthropoda > Insecta > Lepidoptera > Noctuidae > Apamea > Apamea monoglypha. The sequence continues at coordinate 14,391,318 of OU426918.1, forward strand.
AATGTGAAGGAGATGTTTGAACTATATTTCCAAGCAAACAATTTCCTTTCAGCAACAAATGTAACAATATGTGAAAAGCCTCTAGAAGTCAAAACTCCATACCCAAGATTTTTTTCAAATGAACTAAATAAATATGGGTTTGTACGAAGTGACACCACCCAAGAGAAGGTTGAGAGTTGTGCTGTTGTCGCAGGATATCACAATGGCAATTTCATGTCGGACATGATTGAAAAACTGCACAGAGAAACTAGTAGGATTAAGTTTTCCAAACTGCACAAGTTTAACCAAGAAGGGTTTGAAGCTTCTGAGTACACTGAAAGTTTAGATAAGCTTGCGGAATTCAAGGATAATTATGAAGATGACTTTGAACTGTAATAAAATAATATTAATCTAATTACTGCCTTACTTAAAATAAGCTTTAACCTATTGACTGCTCCAGTCGGTTTAATATGACAAATGTTTTCATGCCCATGCTGCCTCAGACTTCTTGTATATGACGCTGGAGCCGCACCGCATCGTTGCTTTACTATTTAAAAACTGCAGCAATGCGGTGTACAGTCAACAAAAGAGATAAGTATGCAGGGTCGTCAGATATACATAGTTAAGTTTAGTAAGAAACCGATGGATGTTTTCGAATGAAATTTAGTTTGATAAATGAACTGTTTGTTTCCTATTAATTAAATAAAATTTTATCCGAAAACATCAATCTGTTTCTTACTTAACTTCAACTATATCCGACGACCCTGCATACTTATCTCTTTTGTTGACTGTAGGTGAGAGCCGGCTCCGGCATCGTGTACAGGGAACCTACGTTCGTTTTTTATAGTATTGCACGACCCTATTCGTTGTAGGTATTCATTTCTCGATTTATGAGCTGGGCGCTGGAGGCACGGCAATTGATAAAAACCAAGAGGTCAATAAAACTTCGTATGCATTTTTTATAATTCTCGAATGTTCATTTTGAATGATAAACTAAAGACTGCACATTAGGAACTGGGTACATTGCTTCCATACCGTTTAGGTTCATAATGTCCAAATCTCAAAATGTACAGAAGGTGCAAAAAGTCCATATCCCAGAATGTCCATGTCCCAAAAAGTCCATATCCCAAAATGTACATATCCTAAAATGTCCATATCCCAGAATGTTCACATCCCAGAATGTCCATGTCCCGGAATGTCCATAATACATACCAGAGTGTCTATTCTACTCTAAGCTAACAAAATTATATGGTGGGTTAAAAAAAAACAAAAATTATTTTTATTAAAAGTACCCACTTGATAATGCTTTATGATTGCGTTTAGTTTAAGTTGCAGAAAAATAGTATTCTTTCATAACATGATCTGAGTACGAATATTTATCTTAATTTAGATATTTAATTAGTTTATTATAGAGGCCGTAAAACTGTACTACTGTCACTTTTTTTATTCACGCAGAGTATATATGTGGGATTGTATATCCGAATAACAATAATCATCGTCATATTTTTTCTTACTTCAAACTTCAACCGTCAAATCTCTTTCTTCAAAATATTACACGTCAATGTCAAACGTCGTGAAAAAAGGTTTAACTACGAATGTATATTTTGTACCTATTTTGTAAAGTTCAAAAAATGTATTGATTAGCTAAAAATGAAACATTCAGTTCTTTATTTAACTTAAATAGGTAATTATACATATTTCATTTATACATATTTCATTTCATTAATTATACGTATAAATTATACATGATTGACAATTGAAAACAGTTGTTTTTTTTAACCCACCATATAATTTTGTTAGCTTAGAGTAGAATAGACACTCTGGTATGTATTATGGACATTCCGGGACATGGACATTCTGGGATGTGGACATTCTGGGATATGGACATTTTAGGATATGTACATTTTGGGATATGGACTTTTTGGGACATGGACATTCTGGGATATGGACTTTTTGCACCTTCTGTACATTTTGAGATTTGGACATTATGAACCTAAACGAATTGAAATCAGTACATAAAGCTATAAATGTTATTTTGTAAAATAAAAGTATGATTGAAAATTCATATAACTTTATTTACGATGATTTAGATAAAATAAATCATATCCCATCCACACTATCGCAACATACATACAACATTTACATCAATTTATTATTATGAGTAAAACCAGCGATCACGAAGAACGCTCTAATGCTCTCTCCTTCATTCTTGTTATAAATGCTGCACCTTTGTTCTTTCTGAAGTTCTCATAGGGGTCATTAAGGTTTACACCTACACCTGTAATAAAAAAGAAAGAAAATTGTCAAACCTGTTTATTTTTAATCGACTTTACAATGAAAATGTCATGCATTCGAAGCAAAGAATGTAAACCGATTTCTAGACCCTTTTTTTTTCTGATGGGAAATCATCAAATGACCCCTCCCGCTCTGGGTGGAGCGGAAGGGAGTGTCAGACTCTTACTGACTAAAACCCACCCATGTTCCTTCCTTCGCCCTTTATGTTCCGGGGTAGCGGTAACCCTGTCGGACAATCCCGCCGATTTCTAGACCCTTATGTTACATTTGATAGAGGAAGAAAATAAATACTATATAAATCATTTCTAATATCCCGAATAATTTCTTATAAATAATTTCGGAAGTCGATGGCATGATGTGGTGTCCTTATATAGACTCAATATACCTTTATACTGATCTTGTCTATCTCTTACAATGCCACCACTGATTGGTTCAGCGATGCCCTGCCCAGAAGCACCCAAGCCGCCGGCGCTCCACCCCATCTTCTGTAACAGCTGGTGACCTTTGTTGCTAGAGTCCAGACCTGACGTTGACGTACTTGGATATGCTCCGCCACTGAGAATTTGAGAGAAGAATGGTATTAAGGAACAGTTGTTTCAAAGGTGGCCCACCTGTACAAAAAATAACAAAATACGCTAAACATAATATTATCTCTGTCGACTTCAAACTTCGAACCCCACAAAGTTAATCTTTAAACTGGCGCCCAACAGGGTCATACGATTGAAATGAGATTCAGATTATGCATGTATATTGAGAGCCAGTGTTATTTTATGGATTAGCATAAAGGTATTATGCTAATCCATAAAATCACATTTAATTCCTAAGGCGACAAAGCCGCGATAGTTATGAGCCTCATTATTTTGATTCTTGAGTCATTGCGGTTGGGCAATGCCGCCGCTGCCGTCTGCCGTCGCCTACGGAATTGTACCTTTAATGAGTTTTGAGCTTTACACACATAAAAATGATACATAAAGATAAATATATTTTTCAAACGAAAATCGTGTTCGTCGAAATCTTGCACTGGGTCTTGCAACTCAATTTATCATGTAGAGTCTGTCTCACCAGAGAAATACCGTGGCAATAACTGTAAATAAATACTAATTACTAATTTAGTGGAACATCGCATGACTTGCGCCGCGTCTGCGAGACTTGTCGTGAGACGGACTTTAAGACTGTTGTCGCGTTTTAAAATGGCAATAGCGGTCATTGACCCACCTACATTTTCTAGCATATTTATTTCAAAATCTGAGAGAGATGTTAGGGAAAGGGCGATGACCGCTTTCGCCATGCTAAACTGCGGCAACTGTAGTATATCATACTCACAGGAAACTAGGAGGTGTGGGCGACCTAGATTTCTCGATGCGCCGTGACCTAGGTGACTCCCGGTGTCTTTCCCGCTCCCTTGATCTGCTGCGTGATCGCGATCTCGATCTTGACCGGGATCGCCGCCGACCTAATAAAAGTATTGTTTACTTTATAGTTGTGACAACAAGCGTTTATAACTTTTGCGTTTAACTGTACATTTCACAAACAAACTTATCTGTATCGAAAAGTAGGGCCGAGTGAGGCTAAGTATAACATTCATCGTGATTGCTTTTTCAATGCATTTCACTAAAGCTACGATTACGAAGAGACGATACGAAGAGCGGTGACCGCCACATGCGGCCGTAATGTCAAAATACAGAGCGCTTTTTGACACCTTAATGACAACCAAATACTGGTGAAAATGACAAGACTTTCATGACGTCCGTTATAATCATGGCGGAAACGATTCAATTAATCTTTATTGCAATCCATAATGTACAAATACAGGTCATCATTATCCTGCCCCTATCCCAATTTATTTGGGGTCGGCGCGACATGTGCTTTGCTTCCATACTTCTCTATTAGTCGTCATCTCGGTAGTCACCCCCTTTCTAACCATACCATCATACACACATTCCATCCATCGTTTCTTTGGTCTTCCCCTAATCTTATAGACATTCATACTCAAAACTCTCCTCACGACATTTTCCTCAGTTCTCCGTAACACATGCCCATACCATGACAACCGATTTCCACACAACTTTTCAGTTACCTGTGCCCAGTGCTACTTTCAGACTTCCTCTTATGTACGGTACTCATTTCTTATTCTATCCATTCGTGTAACACCCAACCCAATTTGTGGCCCAACATTCTGATCCATACAAGACAGCAGGTCTAATACAGGTGGTGAGTATTAATCAATAGAAATAATTACGGACCCTGTCGGGCACAGCTAAATTTTAAATAAGTAGGAGAGAGTAAAAGCGCTTTTATGATTTTCCTTGTTACTAAATATGTATTACTAGCTGCGCCCCGCGGTTTCACCCGCATAAGTTTCGATCCCGTGGGAATATCGGGATAAAAAATATCCTGTATGCTAATCCTGGTTATAAATCATATGTGTGCCAAATTTCATCCAAACTTTCACGTTTATAATATTAGTAGGATATTTCCTTTCTATCTGTTTTTTACTCATACTTCTCGGAAATTGTAGCTTTACAATTACACAAGTCCCTCTGTCAACATCGGTTTAGCAGTGTATTTGGTTTGGTTGTATTTGATTACAATTATGTATCAATTACACAACATGGCAAGGTCCAACATATTGGATGATAACAGTATTCAATTACTTTATTAATAGCATAAACGAATCTATAATGAAAAGAAATATAATATTTTTTATACTATACCTGCTCGGAACGTACCTTATTACTTATTTAATAATGAGGCAGAAAGACGTCATTACTATTGTACAAATTTGCGGGTCGAAATGTGTATGAAAATCCATTGTTACAATGAGTTAAAAAAAAATAATTTGCTTTAATTATTTTTTTTCATTCAGTAGCTAAGGGAGCATTCAAGTATTACGTAACGCAATTTGGAGGGAGGGGGGGTCTTATAAAACGTTACGGTGCGTTACAAGGGCGGGAGGGGGATTTAAACAACGCGTTACGTAACATTTTTTTATTTTAATAAAAAAGCTAGGGAATTAGAATCTTCCAAATTGGCAACCCTTTTCGTTTATGTTTTACGGGAATCCCTTGATTATATTGTACGTTACTTTTAAAAATCTCTTATTTTGTTTATTACTACTGCAAATGCAATTAATACAATAACAAAGGTATTATACTTTGTTAAATAATTGTGACTTTAATGGTCACATAAATGTTACGTAACGTTTAGGGAGGGGGAGGGGGAGTAGAGAAAAACGTTACGGTGCGTTACATTTCTAAAATCTTCAAAAATTGCATTACGTAATACTTGAACACAGGGAGTGTTCAAGTATTACGTAAACCAAATATAGTAAAATGCCAAACAAAAAGTTTTTATCACCAAGCGCATGATATTGGCCACATAGTTTTGCTAATCATTCAAACCAATATTAAACTCCTGCCAAAAGTATTTGTACATTGAGTTTTAAGAACTGTAACAATTTTAATATACCTCACTTAAAAAAATGTCTTTTATTTTCCTCATAAAGCACTATGTATCACTTGGTAATTTTCTCTCCTCGGTTACAATATACTATTGTAAATCTCATTGTAAAAATGTTCACTGCTGAATATGAATCCGCACAGGTCAGTGTGTAGTCTTGCTAAGGGGTAATTTAGGTGCCGAAAATAGAACTTACTTTCTCGATTCTCTCTGTCCCTGTCTCTTCTCCATGATGTTGATGAAGATGACGTCGACTTTTTTCTTGGAGACGGCGATCTTGACTTTGATTTTGTTGGCGAAGGTTTCTCTGGTGTTTTACTTTTTGATCTGAATTCACAATAAACTAAATTAATTTTGTTACTTTGATAGTGCAATGAATCCTGTTAAAAAAGGATTGAAAGGATGACTAGAACAAATAACTGAGAGATTTTAATTATTAAATTAGTGTGTGTAATGATTTGACATGGAGCACTGAGTAAATGGAGTGTTCATATTTCTCTGACGTATCTTACCATATTTGAGAGCAAGAAAAAATAAAGTCATTAAAATAGCCGACGTCGCGATATACAGCCGATTAGTTGAACCTTTTGAAGATTACGATTCAATTTGCTTACAACATTTGTTTTAGCAGTGAGAACTTCATACCTATATCTCCTGCCGGGAGGTGTGGGTTGTTTCTGCAAGTCTTTCGGTATAGGGCTAGGGGATCTTGACTTCTCCCGAAAGCCCTGTGCCACTGCTTCTTCCTTCATTTTCCTTGCAGCATTCTTGGCTTTATAGTATTCGTACAGGCCCAATTTCTCCCAGCCCTCACTGCGAAAGAGGAGAAATATTTAAATAAGCTTAATAAATTGTAGAAGTTTTCTGTTACATACACACAATTACACATTCATACATTTACAAAACTTGCATGTCATAAAATTAAGATTTTTCGGTACTTACATCTTCATCACATTTATTTATTCAGGTGATATGATGAAATATTCAAAATGACTACCCAACGAAAAAACATTTGCTGAACAAAAAAGAAATGTACTTACTTGTCTCTAGGCCGCTCATGATTAGGCGAGGCATAGAATGCGTCGACAGCTGCCAATAGTCTTTCATTAGGCGGGGCAGGAGGAGGCAGGCGAATCTTCGCTGGATCTAATGGTCGATATCTGTCGTCTTCCAGCTAAAATAAAGATATTTCATTAGAGAAGAAAATTATAGAATCGCGGCTGAAGGGAATGGAGTGGTTAACAAAAGGGGTTCTAATAATATTTCTTCTTGTTCTTCAATTAGTTTAAGTTGAGAGACAAGAAGGGAAATATGCTTTAGTCCGACGACATACACATTTTCTATGGAGATGTCAAGAGCATTCGCCCTTAGATTATCACTCCATTTGTTTGTTACTCCTCATTCATAAAGAAAATAATTGAATTTACATACCATAATGAGTGGGACCATCAAACCAGCCGGTAGTTCGAAATACGGTACAGAAGGCATTAGATCTTCATTGTTTACTTCAGGGAATGGTGGGAATCCCGGTGGGGGCTTACTTAGATCTGGTAGACCATTTTGGAATGCTAACAGTGCTGAGTTATCATTAGGTATGAAGCCAGGAGGTGGTTGGGAGAAGTTTATATTTGGAAGATTTGACAGGTCTGGCTCTTCAATAATATCATTTTTCTTCTTCTGACTAGTTATTTGGTCAAATGTCTGACTGTCGTAACTGTTCTCGTTACCACTAAGACTATTGTTAGAGGCATAGTTATCGCCGCTTTCGCTGCCATATTGGTTATTTGAATTGAAGACAGGTTCATAGCCACCCATTGGTGGGAAGCTTTGTTCATTGAAACTGTTATTTTGAAAATTATTTTGCATGTTATTTTGCTGTACATTGTCTTTACTCTGATCATGGCTGTTCTGTAATTCAATAGCGTGTTTCTGCATTTCTAATTGCTGAATCTGCTGCATTGTGTGCGCGACAAAAGCTTGGTGTTGAGTTTGATAGCTGTAAAATTATAGAAATTTTGTGTGAAATTTTTATTTTTCATCGAAATTTTATATTATCACTACTATTCAACTTACTTTTCGAAGGTAGCTTTAGTTTGTTGTGTTAAATGGGCAATAGCATTTGAGTGTTGAGAGATCAGATTGTTCTGGTACTCTTGGTAGGAGCTGGTGGGACTCTTCATTTTCTCAATGACGGCAGTCTCGAAATAGTTCGACTTGGATTCCCAGAGTCGAAGCAATTTGTTAAGTTTAGCCTCCTGCTCTTCAGTGACGGCTGAAACAGCAAAATGATTAAAGAGTTGTCATACGAGCCAGGCTGACACTAAGCAAGTTACCTGACTGGCACAAACCACAGGCGATGATGTACTAAAAATGCTTTAACTTGAAGATGAGAATGCACAATCGAACAAGAGAGACCTACATCTTGAGGGCATTATTATAAATATGTTACCTATACTGGCATTGCAAAACATTGGAACCACCACATTTTCCAAATTTTTCTTGAGATCTTCTGCGTTTTTGCGTGCACTGTAATTAGGAATAATAGCATCATAGACACCGATTTGATAATGACACGAAGTAAAGGGAGGTACACAAGTTTTGAGGGTATTTTTAGAAATTGCTTTAAAAATAAGTAAAACATGGTTTACGTATCGCGTCGCATTAGTCTTGTATACAAAGAAGTAAAGAAATTAGAATTAAATACCTGCATGTTATGCTTACTTTAACAATAGGTGTGAATTGAAACTTCTATTCGAGACCATACAAAGTGATCATTTCTAAACAAAATATTTAGGTATGATAACATAAGAATACCATTTACTCTATTGCCAAGAAACCAATAAGAACCACGAATTAATCAAAGACTTGAAAGCAAAACAACTAAAGTTAGGTTATAAACAAATATAATAGGACCCTGAACATGAACAAATGAGTTTAGGTGTAAATTATTCTGGTGTTTGGTACTAACCAATGGTGTAAGACATCATTGACCAGATAAATGATGTGGAGTTTCTGCGTGAATGCTGCGCCCGGCTGTGTTACTTTTCTTAGCAGATGCTGCGATATCACTTTTCCCGCGTCGTGTGAAGTTGCATGTTGTAATATCCAGCCCTTGCCTATGGGGAGAATTGATAACCAGAAATATAAGTAAAAATTTCTTGTTCTTTTGTTAAACCAGTTTTATTTAACTACTATTAATAAATGTTTTATAGGAGTACTCAGATGTTTTAAATGTATCCAGGTGATAATAGTTTATGAATAAGATAGTTAATCATTATTTCCCTACTTAACAGCTAGATCATATTAGGTCAACTTAATTGTCAAGCTAGATAAAAATATAGTGTAGTAGGGTGTGGTTTTATGCAAAACATATGGAAGTGCACTGAATCAAATATTCCTGTAAAAAGTAAACGATAGAATTGGTGATGTGCAATTCCACAGACAACTTGTCACCTGATGATATGCTGTCTTTGGTGCATGTGTCAATGATTGGTTGCAGTATGCTGTCCAGTTCACCGAGGCTGATATGGTTGTCTTCGGCCATCATCTGGATTGTCTCCACTTGAGCCTTGCTCACCAACTCGTTGATTTTAGCTTGCTGTTGTTGAATCAACACCTAAAACATTTATACAGCTTTCAAATTGATGCTTTCGGAAATGAAACTGCATTCATATAAGAATAAAATACCAAACATTATATTTAAATATGCTTATTATGAGACAACATTGAATCAGTTAGAAAGTCATCAGTTGTCAGTCAGTTAGTCATTGAATTAGTTTAAGAGTTTTAAATAAATAAATAAATTATGTAGAATATAATATAAAAAGAACAGAGCAAAATAAAGAACACATATGTAATTTGTAGAACCACCCTACAATGTACAATACAGCCTGTAAATAATAAATATTGAATTTGTAAACCAACAAGTCACACAAAAATCTAAGACAACACTGACCAATAATTTTAACATGCATTTGTCACTAACTTGAATTACCTATCTTGGTAATTGTCTAGTTCACAAATCAGTAACTACTATTTCTAATCATCAATCATTTGTAAAAATGTATAAGTTTTCATAATCAAAAGGAACAAAAATCTAAACAAATAGAGAAACTTACTGTGTGTTGAGCATTAAGATTATTCTCAGATTGAGTTATTTGCTCTTTGAACATGTTGATCTGTGCGGAGATGTTGTCGAGGTCATGGTGGACGTGCTGCGGAGTGCCGGGCGGCGCCGAGTTGGCCGCGAGCCACTGCTGGAGCGCGGGCGCCACCGCCATCGACGCCGCTAGGCCCAGCTGAGCGGGAGTCGCTCCGGCCTGTTGGGGCATTACATATTGCCTGTTCTGTGCCATATAAGCCCCGGCGGGAGCAGGAGCCGGCTGGCCACCGGCCGATTGCTTTAGAACTATAAACAGCGGAGGTTCACTTAATCGGTTATAACAACACTCAATCAGCGATCATTGGAATATTCAAAACTCTTCCATCGTCATTTCATTATGCTTACTTGCTTGCTCCGTTGTCACTTTGTACTGGTAGTAATTGAAGTAGTCCCCGCCGTAAAGGAAGCTGAATTTTGGATTGTTTTTTTGCTTGTTCTTCGTCATTTTTTCAAACTCAGGTCCATTTCTAGCGACAAACTGTGCAAGTTTGTCGATTATGTTGCGTAGGTCTTGATCTAGAAATATTACTTATTTTTAGCTACTGATGCACTCATAATACGTGTCCAAAGAAAATATATTTGATTGAATTAGGACGCACCTTGTGGCGGTTGCGGAAGCTCCATTTTAATAGTTAAATAAGGTTATGTTAGTAGAAAATTATCTCTTTCCTCCGTACTGTATACTAAGTATCTTTCATATTTCCAAAAAATCACATCGTTAAAACATTATTGTTCTTGTGAAACAATATTACAATTCACTCTTGTGTTTCAGTTGTGAATGTAACTTGTCGCCAAAATAACATTTCTTCGACACCGATCTAATTTTTTCGGCCATTTGTAATTTTGAAGTGAGTGAAGTGAACTTATAGGTAGGTAGATAACCGGTAATCCCAGAAATGGCAACAAAGTGAGCGTGGGCGAGGATTCGAAGATTAATTTACTGAATAATTTACGAAAGAGCTATGCCGTGAATTCATTTAGGGATTTTAAAATACTGTAGAAGAAAACAGAACCTAAAAATGATGTATACCCAGTAGAAAATACTTTGAAAAATCGATAAGTGCAACAAAAGTAGTCCCTTCCTTAATTTAATATTTGGGATGGCAACACTGTACCACGGATCTCTGTCGAGTATTGATCGCTGGACCAATAGTTTAACAGGCAAAATAAATTCAATGCAGTCATTCGTTGTTTAGCAGTGACGGCTCAGCAGGCTGATGTCAAATCAGTCGACGTGAATCATTTGTCAAAATCAAGGAACAACTCAAAATAGTACTCTAAAAAATAAAGGAATCCTCATCAAAATGTCTTCAATGGTAAGTTGATTTCTCTATAATAATATTATAGACACTATCTCCATGGGCCTTCATGAAGGTGTTACGGAAATCACGACTTTTCTTTTATTTAATATCGGTAACTAAGCAATACGAGATATTAGTTTATCCGTATGAAGCACCTGCATAAGGTCGATTTTTGCTAATTGGAAAAAAAAACTAGAACAACTTTGATCTGTCATCATCACAGACCATTCTGTCTCACAGTACAAGCTCAAATATTATAAGATACATTATATTAAATAACTGAGTGCACAGTATACTAACTGTATTTATAAATTATGCTAGAGTAAAAATAGTAGTCTAATTAAAATTTATCTCAATGATCATAATGTTGCAATTAAAATTCATGTATCCTTATCACAAAACATAGGAACCACAAACACCCATATCATGTCAGGAAATCCATTTTTTATGAACAAACTTTTCAATAGTATATTTTATTCTTCACAGAGGATGAAGGCAGCGAAATGTCCATCGGACGAGCTTGCCATTACAAACTGTGCACTCATCCACCCGGATGACTTCAACAGTGATGTCAAGTAAGTTTTTATCATAATAAGCCATCATCATCATCATCATTACAGATCGGTTGGAACCACTCAGAAAACAATTGTCGTTAAAGTTGGCAGTACATCAGAAATAGCTCAGGCGGTGCACATAACAATATGGTACGGGTAAGTGGTGAAGGCATTTCCTCCCACTTTCCAGCTACCACTAAACATTAATATTATTAATTAGGGTAATAAATCAGTCATGTTGATTTAATACACATCTGTACTTAATGAGAAATGCAACGAATAACTAACTGGTACAAAATGGTGGTATGTATTTATAAAACACAAGCAGTGGTTAATGTAGTATGAATATTAACCAAAACTTTGCACATCTACTAGTTATACCTACTTAAATACAATCAAAACCACAGTACCTTTTATTTCAGCTGTAATTAATTTTACATTAACATGTGTCCTTGTGGAAAAGGGAGAGTGATGCCTTTGCCCTGCAGTATGACAATACAGGCTAGTTAGATTAGATGCATCATTCCTTGCTGTCCTGCAAATTTTAAAAGGCACCATGATTTAATTTTCTAATTTAGGTCCTTAGGTATGGTCACCAAAGGAGATAAGTAACCGGGGTCATTGGATATAGTTGAAGTTTAGTAAGAAACCAAAGGATGTTTTCGAATAAAATTTAATTCAAAGAATTATTTTTATTTATTATTGAGAGCAGTGGTGTTCCAGTGGTAACGGCCGCGTTTTACAAATTGTAGGTTGTAGGTTCGAACCCCGTCAGGTGCTTTACTTTGTGTAAATTATTTCATCACTACTGCTCTCAAAACGGTGAAGGAAAACATTGTGAGGAAACCGGCATGTCTTAGAACCAAAAATGTGAAGAATTGTGATATCTACCAACCCGCATAGGAGGAGGCCTGTGTCCCAGCAGTGGGAACATTATAGGCTGATTATGAAATATTTAAGTGTATTTTAATAGATAACAAACAGTTTATTTTTCAAATTAAATTTCATTTGAAAACATCCATTGGTGTTTTATCCTTAGTATCAGAGGGCTAAAACTTTGCTCTCTTTTTTGTACGCCTTGTTCTATCAGAATAACTGCTAATGAAATGTTGTTTTCAGGCATGTTGAGATATCTACAGGACCGTCACAGCATTTTGTGTTCAGCATCAGGTTCTACAACGGTGTTGATCGTGGCACTGTTGGATTCTCTGCCCCGCAGAGAAAATGGGCTACACTATCTATTGGTCAGGTAAGTTGTAGAGCAATAACTACAATCAGTCTTATCTTATTTTGTAATCATTCTAAAAGTATCATAATAAAAATCATCATGAATCTCCACAAAAACAAATGGTTTAGCTTTTGACAAGCCATGCCGGATAGTAGATACTCATGATTTTGTGATAAAGCCAACATGTCATTGCTGTTTGTGATATTAAGTTATCATGAATTAAAACATCTAATAAACAGGGTAGAAATTAAATTAAATTTTTCTTCTGCAGCCAATTGATGTAAAGCCTTTCAAGCCTCAGAATGCAGAATGTCTGTGCAGCATGACCTTAGAGGCAGACTTCATGTTGAAGAAAACGTGAGTATCTATGGTATAATCCAATTATGTGAGTCATATGTGTAGATCAGTAGTACATAGTGATGTCATAGAGATGTCATGAGTACATAAGTGGGTGTATTGCAAACTATTTACAATTTAACTCTACTAGCTTTTGCCTGCGGGTTCGCTCGCGTGGAGTTTAGAAATTATCCCACGGGAACATACTACTGGGATTAAAAGTACCCTATGTCTTAACCCAGGACCCATTGTCTACCTGTGTGCGAAATTTTGTCGAAATCCGTTCAGCGACTAAGGCGTGAAAAGGTAACAGAGAGGCAGAGTTACTTTCGCATAATAATATTATAGTATGGATAGCACCATTCAACATAATATGCCTTAGATTTTTAAATAATTGATAGACACGCATTGGATCAGTGTCTTACCTGATGGTAAGCGATGATACGGCCGACAATGGTGTACCCTTACCTAGAAGAAGTAACTTAAACACATACACTCAAAATTTAAATCCTCCCAGGTTATAACTATACGGAAACACAGCACATGCACAGTAAAAATGTTGCCTAAGCGTTTTGTGCGTATGAATGAATATCCACAATAAAGTAGTAGCGTTAATTCTACCGACGCCAACGCTGTATTTACATCCGAGTTGTGCAATTCCAACACGTACTCTCCGAAACGTAACCGATAAACAGCCAACAGGCTTGTTACTTGGCGCCGATAAAAGTTTTATAGGTTGAACCTTTGCTAACTGATCAAGTACCTACTTAATTGCACTGTGCCTGAAAGCTTGGCTTGCACCGAATGGTCACGGATTGGTTCAATCCTCGCACGGTCTATTGTTCCAAGATATTAGTGTGTGAATAATCCTAATTTCAGTCCCAAGTGTCTTCTTGGAAACCTTGGTCTTGATGTTTTTGTAATACCTACTTACAATGAAAATATTTCTCAATCATTTCATTAAATCTTTTGTTTGAATTTCATGACCATTACGGCTACACGTTATTTTACTACGCCAAATACGTACATGTATTGGTTTTTTTTCGGTAAAATAAAGCTACACCTTTTTTTCTATCACTACATCACTAAATATAGGTATATTATAAAACAAAGTCCGCCCTCCGCCGCACCGCGTCTGTCTACTTGTATGTTTAAACGCGATAAACTCAAAAACTTCTGAACGGATTTTCATACGGTTTTCACCAATGGACGTAGTGATTCATGAGAAAGGTTTCGGTGTACAATGCATTAGGGTTTTATGTAAATTGGCTGAAATATGACGATGAATGTTGAACATGTCGGAAAATATGCTGACTGGGAGTTTTGGTAGATACTGGCGTGCGCCGCGTACCTAAACCAATAGAGTTATATGAAAACCCCGGTCTTAACCGTTCCTGTGGGATATTCTACGACATCCAAGCGGGCGAAGCCCCGGGCAAGACCTTGTAATTAATATTTTTCCAGTACATCCATGGATCCCTACGATTCGGAGCAGATGGCTCGCGACTTCTTGATCCAGTTCTCCAACCAGGTCTTCACCGTTGGTCAGCTGTTAGCTTTCTCTTTCCAAGACAAGAAGGTGTTGTCTCTCGTTGTGAAGAATTTGGAAGGTAAGATCTTGTTACTATAATATCTCATAGGATAGGATTTATAATTTGATATATTATTAAAACAATTAACAGTTAATTTTTTTTTAGTTCATGGCAAATCTCATAAAAGTATAAAATAAAATGTAGGAAAAGCACCAAATAAAGTTTAAGGAAATACTAATGTCAGCCCCTTAAGTTCAGAGTTGAGTTGCATAATTACTGACAAATGCGTGCACTGACTAGATAGGTCCACTCAGTTCACTCAATCAATGTGATTTTCCTCGAAAGACCATTTCAAACACCAATGTACATGGCCGTTACATGATATGACCAAGATTGTGTCTAGACTTTAAAAGTAACTGTGACCTCTGTATTTGTTTCGGCCTTTCTCCTCAGAATAGTCAGATAAACGCCGTCCTCATCTAGTTTTAAAAATATGATTGACGTATAAAAGTGTTTGTACAAACCTACCTAATTTAACTAACCTACCTAAATAAATAAAATCATGTAAGTATCATTTAATAAAATACAAACTGTCCACAAACTTTTCTGCTTTGATTATTTGAATTAGGTATGGAAAAGCGATGCAATTTTATTATTTATAATTTATTTTTTTAATATTTCCTCAAATGTGATTTTAGAAACTCATTTAAGGAAATATTAACTACTGCATTCTGGACGCAGTAAATGTTTTAAGTACTTGTAACCCTTCTACTATTGTTAGGGAAATAGTTCTAGATAAAATAAAGCTACTAGATCTGTCCAAACAAAATTTCCTCGTATGATTTTTTACTATTCTCCTTTTTAATCTGGTTATAATATAATCCTTCTCTAAAGTTCTAGGGGTCAATAGGCCACGTTATTTGCGGCATTCGCGGCGTTTTTTATATTCCTTTAAACAGGACACTTTGAGCACTCCAACATGTGTTCAAGAGCACCATTTATTGGTCTATGTACAGTAAAACCAGAAAAGTTATGCGCTTCGGAAATCTTCGTGTTTCCGAAAATGGCACGAACGTCGCGCCATAAGAGTAACCCATATTATACGCAATGCTTTTAAGTTTTGTAGTACCGCGCTTTGTAGTAGTGCACCTATCATTTCGCGTTTGTATGAAGTTACTCTGGTCCCAGATCGTCATTTGTCACCCAAGAGTTGTTAATCTATAATTTTGTAAACATAGTGTTACAAAATAGGAAAGTACTCCCATGGTTGTAACAGCTCTATATAGATCTCATCATCGCTCGTTCGTATTTCCGAAGATAGACGATGATACCCGAAGTGCATACTTTTCTTTGGATAGCCGTACAATGCCATTTGTGTATTTTATTATAGCTGTCGACGTCCAAGCTTTGGCGGCCGGCGCTAATGCTGTACCGCGTCGTGTGAGGATGGGGCGACTCCTTCCTGATGGCAACATTCAATTCGACAAAGCTGAAAACTCTTCCCTCAATTTAATCGGAAAGGCTAAAGGGTAAGCATAGTTTGCAAACGAATTAAAGTTTTAAACGTGCTTTTTAATTTGGAAACGTCTTTGTCTCTAATAATTATGCGTATAATAAATGGATAATAAAAAGTTATAATTAATGGCCTTCGGGGAATATATTTGTGATGAATAGCTTCTAAATTTTCGGCATGGTCCTTAAGAGCATTGTTTACAAAAAAGGTCATTTGGTCTTTAAATTGGTACAAATTTATAAGTCCTAAATAACATTTACGATATAGGAAACAGCCACGCCAGTCTATCATCAACCCTGATATTTGTGATAAATAGCTTCTAAATTTTCGGCATGGTCCTTATGAGCATTGTTTACAAAAAAGGTCATTTGGTCTTTAAATTGGTACAAATTTCTGAATCCTAAATAACATTTACGATATAGGAAACAGCCACGCCAGTCTATCATCAACCCTGATATTTGTGATAAATAGCTTCTAAATTTTCGGCATGGTCCTTATGAGCATTGTTTACAAAAAAGGTCATTTGGTCTTTAAATTGGTACAAATTTCTGAATCCTAAATAACATTTACGATATAGGAAACAGCCACGCCAGTCTATCATCAACCCTGATATTTGTGATAAATAGCTTCTAAATTTTCGGCATGGTCCTTATGAGCATTGTTTACAAAAAAGGTCATTTGGTCTTTAAATTGGTACAAATTTCTGAGTCCTAAATAACATTTACGATATAGGAAACAGCCACGCCAGTCTATCATCAACCCTGACTGGGATTTCGGCAAGATGGGTATCGGCGGTCTGGACCGAGAGTTCAACGCTATCTTCCGACGAGCCTTCGCTTCTCGAGTGTTTCCTCCTGAAGTGGTCGAGCAATTAGGTAAATATAAAAATACTCGATACATGTACACTTCTTTTCAAGATATTGGTCGAACCTGAACCACTTTATACAGCAATATTGAGATCACAAAAACACGATATATTTACGTATTGATATTCGATCATTGCTTCTAAAATAAGAAAGAAAGAAAATACATTTATTTAGCACAGACTAAAAGGCCCACGAAATACTGTGAAAAATGAATACATAAAAAGTGTATAACTCTGACGGATTTTTACAAGCATCAATAGATTATTAATTCGTTTCATATTATTTTAGGCTGCAAGCACGTTAAAGGTATCTTACTGTACGGTCCACCCGGTACCGGTAAGACTCTCATGGCTCGTCAGATCGGAAATATGTTGAATGCTCGTGAGCCCAAGATTGTTAACGGTCCCCAAATCTTGGACAAATACGTGGGCGAGAGTGAGGCCAACGTTCGACGGCTGTTTGCCGACGCTGAAGAGGAAGAGAAAAGGGTAAGAGTTGGCTACATGTTGGGGCAAACATTTGACCGACTTAGAATACTGTCTTCGTGAATTTCTGATGGATCTATTACGATAGCTTATGAAGATAAAACCTTGCTTGATTAGTAATGGTTTACTTATATCATGTCTTACTTGCAGTGTGGACCAAACAGCGGTCTCCACATTATCATCTTTGATGAAATCGACGCTATTTGCAAAGCCAGAGGATCTGTGGGAGGCAACACTGGGGTGCACGATACCGTTGTCAACCAGCTGCTTTCAAAGATTGATGGTAAGTCATTGCACCTACTTAATACCTGAATGGAAGTCATAACATGGTTGATTGAATTCCTTTTCGATAAGTAACTCTTCTATCAAACACACATATTAAATCTTTTCCAGCTTTGTATGTTCCTGATTGACTTTGTCTGTCCATATTTAGTAGTAATACTCGTAGTAAAATGTGTAATGTGTGTAATATCACAATTTCTAAAGATTGTCAACATTTTAATTTCTGGAAAGTCCCAATTGTTCTTGGCTTCCACTATTACAAACTCAAAACGGCCATGATCATAACCCAACACTGACTACGTCCTCTCCAAAACCAATAAGGATGGCTTAACATGCAGAGAACAAAATTTTATTAAAAATAATAATATGTAATGTATTCTCTCTTCACAATTGAAATTAACATTGTTTTTGGCCAATTTCTTAGACTATATTCCACCAATTTTTCCGAACCCTCCTAAAGTTTCCCCTGTTTTTAGGTGTCGACCAACTCAACAACATCCTGGTCATCGGTATGACGAATCGTCGCGACATGATTGACGAGGCGCTAATGCGACCCGGTCGTCTCGAGGTCCAGATGGAGATCGGTCTACCCGACGAGGCTGGCAGGGTTCAGATCCTGAACATCCACACCAAGCGGATGAGGGAATATAAGAAGATGGCGGAGGACGTTGATTCTAAGGTTTGTGAAATATTTATAGATTATCGAAGCCCTAAGGGCAAGCGAACTGTAAAGTTCTGTAAGTATTGGGACGTCAATGAAAACTATTAAACAAAGTAAAACTACTGTTGGATGATCCATTACGTTTTTAGCTATGTTTGTAAATACATAAAATATCTGCCTATTTTCATGATTGTATACCTCAGAATGGTTTTCGTCGTCCAAATAAGCTGTTACGGGAACATACATTTAACGTTCTTCAAATTGAAAACACGAGCAATGAGCTCACTTTTCTCCAGTAATAGAGAAGCTAACACACTTTTTCCAAAGCATTGAGATACTTTTATTCGTAAACCTACAGGAACTCGCAACCCTCACAAAGAACTTCTCCGGCGCTGAGCTCGAAGGTTTGGTCCGCGCGGCTCAGTCTACCGCTATGAACCGTCTGATCAAAGCTTCAAGCAAGGTAGAGGTAGATCCTGAAGCCATGGAAAAACTCATGGTTGAACGGGGTGACTTCCTACATGCCCTTGAGAACGATATCAAGCCAGCATTCGGTACTGCGGCCGAAGCATTGGAACATTTCTTGAGCCGTGGCATTATAAATTGGGGTAACCCTGTGTCGTCTCTGCTTGAAGATGGGCAGCTTTATATTCAGCAGGCGCGCGCTACTGAAGCTAGCGGTAAGAAACTGTTTATTACTATGGAATATGTTTTATTTTTTGGTCGTATGTGGGCTCTTTATTGCCTTTTTTGCCCTTTACCTGCCAAATCGCACTTCTGACTGATTTCATCTGGTGATTTTTTTTTGTTAATAAACAGCAGATTTTTCAAACTACTATTGCCTACTAAAAGTCTCTTATTTGTTAATATTTACTTATTCAGAAGCGTTTACGTCGTGACCATAAATCACATGATAACATGACATAAAAGTTGGTCCTTACAGTGCGATATAATTCAATTTAGGTAATTAAAATATTGGTCCCTAAAGACTAATTGCGGTAAAGTATGTCTGTGACAAAAAATACATATTTTTATAGTATTGTTGTCATGTATAATGTCATGGGAACAAGTTGTTAGCTGAATGGAAAATTTCTTTTTCTTTTTTTTTTTTTAAGAAAACGTTGCCCCACACTAGGGATTTCTCCTGTATCGTGGGTGCGTTTACAAACATTTAAACTCACATACACAAACAGCCAGACCCGGAACAACTACTTGTAGGTCATACAAATATTTGTTCCGTGCGGGAATCGAACCCGCGACACGCAGCGCAGCAGTCAATCGCTTAACCACTGCGCCAACCGTGCCGACAAATTGGTCCTAATAAAGTAACTTTCCCACAGGTTTAGTATCAGTGCTGTTGGAAGGACCACCAAACAGCGGTAAGACCGCGTTAGCCGCCGAACTGGCGAAACTATCAGACTTCCCGTTCGTGAAGGTTTGCTCCCCAGAAGACATGGTCGGATTCACGGAGGCTTCTAAATGTCTGCAGATCAGAAAGGTAAGTTGAAATTGTGTGTGTTAATAGCAATTACTACTGTGGTAGCTTTTTTTTTTTGGATGGGAAATCGTCAAATGACCCCTCCCGCTCTGGGTGGAGCGGAAGGGAGTGTCAGACTCTTACTGACTAAAACCCACCCATGTTCCTTCCTTTGCCCTTTATGTTCCGGGGTAGCGGTAACCCTTTCGGACAATCCCGCTGATACTGTGGTAGCTACAACGAAAATCATAGCAGAATTATAGTCAGAATGCAAACCATTCTGAACAGCGTGCGTGTAACAAATCTTGTAGACTATTTTTGGTTGTAAATTAGAATTTTCAAGAAACAATATAATTCCGCTATGATTTCCGTATTCTATATGGAGGCCTATGGAAAAGATCTATTTCCAGCAGTGGATGTCTTTCTTTTCTGGAAAACATAAGGACACGTTGATCTGATCATGGAAATGTAACCCTGATCTTACCTTATTACCATCGCTTAGTTTCGGCACAACTGTTTCGTAAGTCGGCAATTGTAAATTCGCAACTGAAAACCAATCATCAGAAGGCCAATTCTCGTAATTTAAAACGTTCAAAATCTAGTCGCAGTCTCATCTCGGCGACAAGCAAATGTCAAAAAACTGTCAAAATGTAGGGAAATTAGAGGTATTTTTGACAGATTGAGACTGAGATCAGGCTGTGAACGTTCTTAAAATTACGAAAATTGCCCCTCAGAAATATTTTCAGCTATGGTGTGTTTCAAAGATACCTGATGAAAGTATAAACAATCCCTGTTCAGGTTAAATTATTACGCAATCACTCACTAAAGGGAATTGGTAACACCTGTATTTATAAGGTTTCAACTTTTTTTCCAACAATTATTGTTTGGATGAATTTTCAAAAACTTGAAATTCATATTGAAACTTGAAATCATCGACGAAAATCGAAGTTTAACGTTAACCTCAATTGTCAAATGAAAAACATCTTTGAAGGGATTTCAAGTTAGAATTTCGGGTTTAAGTAAGTATTCAAATAATCAAATCAAAGCACTCGATCTGTAAGTGGCACTAGAAATTGGAGAGCAGTGGTGTCCCAGTGATAACGGCCGCGACTTCGAGACAGATCGTTCGTTTCGAACCCAGATAGGCGCTTTACTTTGTAAAACTTGTTTCATCACCACTGCTCTCAATACGGTGAAGGAAAACGTCGTGAGTAAACCGGCATGTCCTAGAAATTCGAAGACATGTGACATCTACCAACCCGCACTGGGTCCGCGTGGTGGATTACGGCCTACTCTCTCTCTCACAGAGAGGAGGCCTGTGTCCCAGCAGTGGGAACATTTTAGGCTAATTATGCTATGCTAGAAATTGGCATGCGTAGGTACGTTTTCTGATCCATTTCTTTACATTTTCATAAGATACTTTTCGAACAGAGTATACATCAACCTTTTTTATCTTCCCTAGTACTTCGACGACGCCTACCGCTCAAGTCTGTCCTGCATCCTAGTGGACAACATCGAGCGTCTTCTCGATTACGGCCCCATCGGACCTCGCTACTCTAACTTGACATTGCAAGCATTACTTGTGTTGTTGAAGAAACAGCCGCCTAAGGGACGGAAACTGCTTATCCTTTGCACCAGCAGTCGGAGGTAAGGATACATGATTTGTTGTAAATAACGTTCGAATTTTAATGTGTTCGTGACTCAAATTGCGAGAATTATATTATCCTACCACTCCTCCACTAATACATTTTTATTATTTATTATTTATTTTGTATGTCCCTTTTCACTAACACCAAAATTAACGCCTAAATATTATTGCACTGTTAGATTTTCAACGCTTTTATTTGTGCACACCTATGCCAGGTGTCACTTAGTGTTAGTAAAATCGGGCATTACTGTATTTCGAACTCTCGAGTCCGAAGGCTCTTGCTGAAATAGGAATCTGATGTGATTGAGGAAACAACATGCTTAGGGACTAAACTAATCACACTTATTCAGCTCTTTTCAGCTTTTGTCCATAGAAATCAACGTTTTCTTATGGAATGCGTACGCATCCTTTCCGGAACGGATGCGTACGCATTCCGTTCAAAATGTGTGTAGTGTGGTTGCTGGTGTGTGTAGTGTGGTTGCTGGTGTGTGTAGTGTGGTTGCTGGTGTGTGTAGTGTGGTTGCAGGTGTGTGTAGTGTGGTTGCTGGTGTGTGTAGTGTGGTTGCTGGTGGGTGTAGTGTGGTTAGTCCCTTAGGTAGCCCCATTTATTATACCGGCTATTGGAAAGTTCGTATTCATGAAATAGCTTTGGACTTTCGTGGCGCGACTACTGCGACGACTCTGGCATAGTAAACTATAATCAAGAATACTATTCAATTTGTCATCTAACCTGGCAATGTTGCATGTCTTTTGTGCAATTTTCCCATTAACAGCGATGCGGACGATTTTTTTAATGCCTAATGAGCACTTCCCCCCTTTTTTTTATAAATATTAAAGCAAGCAAGCAAGCATTATTCATAAAAGACACGTAAAGAAAACAACAGAACACTAACCCAAATGTTTCATCACCAGACAAGTCTTGGAAGATATGGAGATGCTATCAGCGTTCACGGGCGTCCTGCACGTACCGAACCTCTCTCAACCAGAACACGTCATGGCGGTGCTTGAAGAGAGCGACGCCTTCTCCAAGCAAGACCTGCTAAAGATACAGCATGATATCCGAGGAGCTAGGTAGGTTGGAACTTCGTGTTAGGTAAATAAGCGCAAAGTGTGGAAATATCTGGCTTCGTCTGGAAGCGTTACTACAAGGCTTTGATAAAAGAGCAAATGAAGAAAAAGTACCTAACTCTCACTGCAGGATCTGAGAAGGTATGTAAAGTTTTATAGGATACAAATACGGTCTTTTCATTAGACGGTTGGCAAAGTTTTGACTTTGGCAAAGTTTTGGGCCACGAAGAAGAAGATTGACGATTTGACGTCGACGAGATTATGGTAAGCAACAGTGCTTTCTCCGTGCAAAAGGCCTGTTTTAACCCGGGGTAAGTGGTTAATGTGGATGAGTACCTTTCCTTGTAACAGTCTGTGTCAGTATGTATTGGGTGTCTGCTTGAGAACATTTCTACGCGAGTTTTTTGCCGTTTCTTGATCTATGTATACGAGTACATTGGCTAAATTAAAGCTATGTCTGTTGTCAGAGAGCAATGGTGGACCAGTGGTAATGGCCCCGACTTGCGAGTTGTAGGTCGTGGGTTCGAACCCAGCCACTCGCTTTACTTTGGGTAAATAATTTCATTACCACTACTCTCAAAACGGTGAAGGAAAACATCGAGAGGAAACCGGCATGTCATCAAAACTCGAAGACATGTGACATCTTTCAACCCGCACTGGGCCTGCGTATTCGATTACAGCCCACTCCCTCTCAAAGAGTCCTCTCTTTGAGAGGGAGTGGGCTGTAATCGACGGATTGGCCTGTCTCCCAGCAGTGGGAACATTATAGGCTGCATTAAGCTGTTGGTCTAGTTCTCCTTCGGACTCTTTAGAGTCTTTTTGACCTACCCGCTGAGTCAACACCATTGACCATTGGACCATTTTTCAAAACCTCGTAAGTTTGCTCAGAAAACCAATTAAAACCGCGGCCGCTGCTTAACCCAATTGGTTGCGATCCGTCTACAGCTTCGAGTGGTACAATATGATTACTGGACATGATATTTGTCTTGTCTAGACCGTCGCGTATGAAGCAGTTCCGAAGGTTCCTGAGCAATGCGCCAAAACCAACTGAAGAAGAAATTGCATTGACTGCAGCAAATCCAAGGTGGGTGATGTAGTTGCCACTTGTCACTGACCTTTGTATTTTCTTGATTTGTCGCATTTTTTTACTTTGTTTATTTTAATTTTAATAATAGTTTTATACCACTAGGTAGAATAGAATTGAACAAGTTCTTGGGCAGACATTTAAGAAATTATTTGTGGAGTATGAGTATTACACTAAAAAAAAATTCTCAAGGCTAAAGTTTGACACTCCAGATCAACACGCGATTTGCAGGTGCAAGGTACGTAGTTTATTTTCAAATATCACTAGACTAATACTGAAACGAGAGCTCTCTAACCAAGGTACACTGAAGGCACGCCGTCTCAAGCCAGGTATGTTAAAAATATTTTTAATTAACCCTTGATACCAATTAAGTATTTGACCCAAAAGGACCACTATCAAGAAAGTTTCAGAAACTCCTTAGCATCTTCTTAGTAAAACAAATTAAGAAAATAATTAATCCTATGAAGTAACCAATCTAATTTCCTCGTTCATTATAACAAAAAAAAAATGTAGATAATTTGTCTTTTCTTCCCCAGGATCTTCATTGGCATCAAGAAGCTGCTAGCGTTAATCGATATGGTGAAACAAACAGACGAGTCCTGCAGAGTGTTCAAGTTCCTCACGAAAATGCAGGAGGAGGGCGGTCTAGATCTAGGCACCAATGTACAATAAGAATCATTGCAACCTTAGGGACACCATGCGCATACCACACTATCGCCCTCACCCGATCACACTACTGCACACATCTGTACATCTAAAACACCAACCGTCAAAGTAACCGAGAGCTCACCTTGCGTTTCCGATCTTAGGAGCTACGAAATCGATTATGACGAAATCAGCGAATGCACCGAGTCGTTAATCGATACTAGTCATCATAAAAAAGGTATGACGGCCAGAGGCAACGAAATGTCACCATCTAAAATGCCTCTCATGAGGATTAGGAGCGTTGAAATTGTTTTCGAAGATGAAATGTCCACTTGCACGGACACCGGTATCTTGGATAGGAGCATTGAGTTAATAGTATCTGACAGCAGTGACGATTCCACCAAATGTGTGGATGATTTAGAGCCTTTGAACATCGAGAAGGATCCCAACTACGACTCAGTGACGCTCAACGCTGAAGGAGATTTGTCAGATGACAATTCAGTCTCACTAACAAAAGATATCGTCGAAGACGTTCCTAAAATTGATATTCCCCTAATAAGTTTCCAAGACGTCGATGAACCTTCTCACGTACAAAGTGAAAGTGTCACGTTAGCCATCGATGAGACTTTGTCGCCGAACGTGTCTGAAATCGGCGATTCAGGTCGCTTCACAGAAGAAGCTTGTTCATCTCATTTCGAGACGGTTCCCATCGAAGATGCTTTGCTTTCGAACTCATTTGACGCGATCAATGTTGAGAAAACATCGGCGTTGATGAGTTCGTACGAGATGTCTGAGGTCTGTAGCATCGAGACGACAAGACTGTATGAATACATTGACAGTAATAGCGACAGTTCTGATGACTCGGACAACACGGCTACGTGCGACACAGACGCTCGAATACAACATCTGACAAGCCTCAGTAGCAACTTTTCGTCTGACGACAATAGCGCGGGCGACGGCTACGATCTACAGTACGATTCTTTCATAGACATGGGCAAATTTTAATGTTCGAAAACCTATATAAACATGTTTAAACTTCGCATTAACTAATTGTGCTTCTCTGTGGATGTTTCTATCTAACGCTATAATGGATTTTAACATGTGTAATGCAGATTGCTGTTTGACGTTGCATATTAGTTATGAATGGTTATTATTTATATTTATTGTTTCGGCAAAAACATTCCAATTGAACTATTGAAGGATTTGATTAAAGTAGGTCCTGTTTTAGTACGCCAGTGTGGTGGACTTTAGTGCGAGCTATTCTGACACCTTATATACCTTCTCAACACAGCTTGTGCACAGAGGGGATCGGTGGTATGCGGCTCTTGTAACCATGTCATGTCTCTTAATACACAAATTGTTATAGATTTACTACTCTGTAGCCTTTTTGTAAATATTACGTAATGTTTCCATAGCACGTGTAATTAAGTATGTATACAGTCTTACGTGAACGATGACATGGTTACAGATATCCCTGGGTTGTGAGTCTAGGCAATAGCTCAATTATCTACAATGTATTATATTATTTTTATAGAGTGATTTTTTATTTATTTCAATTTGTTATTGAAATGTGATGCAGCTTGACGCTGACTATTGTGTTAATACTTAAATAGGGATATTTTGATCAATGTGTAATATCGATAGCTGTAAGGGAATGATAATTATTGATTGTAATGTTAATAAAAATGTAGTATGTATTATGAAATATTTGAGGAATATTGTTGTTATAACTCAGTAGGGCTTGAAGCTTCGACTTGAGCGTTAGTACAATTAAAGTTTAAGTACTTTCATGCACATGTAGTAAATTTTACGGTCAATTATCGAACACTACTACGAATATAAACCTAATTGGAATGTTAACAAGATTCTTATCAGGAAGATGTCTGGAGAGCACCTCTACATAAATGTTATGTAGATGGTAAATATTTAATACAAATGATAAATTATGTAGCGCGTGCTTAAAGTAAATGAATGTTGCGATCTTTGATCTTTATCGATTATAAATAAAAATTATCTCTAATATTTAACGAACCGTAGCTATAATATTGTTGCTATACATTTGTAGTTATTTATTGTTACATTCTACTGGTCAGCTGCATTGTTATTGTCTTTGATCTAGGATAAAACATTCCACTCACACATTCAAACTGAGTCAGTGTAGTACTGTGTTTTAGAAATACATAATCTCATTTACTTATACTATAAATAAAAATCTTTGTGAAAATTTCTTATATCTTGATAAAGCTTTTAGCTTAGTAGCATTAGTGCTTCTAATATATTAACCGCCAACATATATTTTCTTCTATATGTATGTATGTAAAAAAAAGATATGAAATTGTGGAATTGTAAAATGATTTTGAGACATAGCTCCTGCAAAGAATGTTCTGGATATCACTGTTAATTTATTAGAGGCATATTTTTTATTGTTATGGTTTTTAGTTGTTGTTATCTTGCATGCGGTTTGGTGGCCCTCCCGTTATACTGGAACCACGGCTAATCAAGATCTCGAGATGACATGTACTATTATATTCTGCAAGTCCTCTGCCTAATTATTATAATGAATAAGCTTGATAGATAATGATACATGTTTTAATATTAAAGCAATAAAATTGAATATAAGTATTAAGTAAGTACCTATTTATTTAACAAAATATTAACTGTTGCATTGTATGAGTGTTGTTATTTGTAAGTACTAAATTTTAATCAAATTAATTTTATTATTTACTTGGTCTTGATCAGTATGAAAGTCAGTTTCATGTTCATAAGACTCGGTAATGCAAATTATTATTTATTTAGAGCAGAAAATAGCTTAAATGCAAGGAACATTGCTTACAGTGGCTGTGTCACATTATCCTGTAAGCTTTATTGTTGGTAAATAAAGTGAATGACAAACGTAAATGTTCTTTGAGAATTTATTTCGATATCCTTTATGTTACATTATTATAAAACAATCACATGCTCTTCCCAAGGTATAAATATTATTAATAACCAGGAGTATAAATATTGATAATCATCACATTGTATAATGTCAAGAAATCCAGCTTGAAAATGCGTCTTTAGTAGACTAAAACATTGGCGAGATTTCTATTGTATTTTAACTTATAGTAACCAATGGCATAAAACTAATTGGCGCTTTCACAGGCATCCACCCAGTCGTTGTAAACGTCAATAGGCTCGGATAACACATTTGTTGTAGTTTGAAAGTCTTCTAAACAAACTCGACATTGTATCCGAGCCGTATTCCGAGCTCGATCCCTGAAAAAAATAACACGTTCCTTTACAAATGGTTCCCAAATATACGTAGGCAATGTCATCACTCATCAGCTGATGGATACGTACATTTTCACCTCACAGGACTTCTCGTGGTTACAAAATGGACAGTTGAACTGCTGATCTAAAGGCTCGATGGCCTTTCGCTTTGGTGGCGGCTTTCGTTTAGATTTACGGCGACCCATTCCTGAAAATTTTTAATGAAGTTAATTATTTAGTAGATGTTCTGTATTGTTTGATTACAGATGTTTGGTACGGACGAAAGACAACGTTCTACCTCTTTCTAGGATAATTAAATAAATAGCTGTGTTACTTACTTATTAATTCTTCTTAGATAGATGCCAGAAGTTGTTAGATCCCGCAACGGCCGCAACCCAAAACACGAACACGTCAAGTTTGACAGACAACTACTAAACCATAGAGTAAAGTAATATATCGATCGACTGCAAGTGTAAAAAAAAAGAAATGTTTCCACCACAGGCTGGCAAGTGGTAAAAAATTAACAGTGTTGCCAGCGTAAATCCAATCCTGTCTACCATAGACATAACCTCTAGACCACTATAGTGTTGTCCCTTACATAATAATATAACAGTGGGAACCAAAGACAATTAGGTACGGACGCCAGCACGTCAAGTTACTACAATCTGTCAAATTTCTTTAATAGATTTTCAACTTTATCGTTAAACATTAAGGTTCAAGGTTGATTGGGAAAATTTGACAGTTTCGGGTAGCTTGACCTGCTGGCGTCTGTACTTTGGTTCGCCACAGTTTGTATTGTACAGACGCCAGCACATCAAGCTACTACAATCTGTCAAATCTCTTTAATAGGTTTTCAACTTTATCGATAAAGCATTAAGGTTCAAGGTCGATTGGGAAAATTTGACAGTTTCGGGTAGCTTGACCTGCTGGCGTCCGTACAATGGTCTATCTATTATAGTGAGAATGACACGAATATAACAGTAGATTTCATTTATTGCTCACAGAGTCACACTCACTTCCACTTGATTACTTTATCAATAAATAAAAAAAAGAAAATAAAACAGATTTTTATATAATTTTTGCGAATTTTTCATACATAGCTAAATCTCGGTGCTATTTGGGGATCCCGGGATTGTATGCTTTGAATGGTAATCGCTACTTGCGAGAATATCGGTATTATCGGTAGATGTCTTTTCCCGTTGACAGATGGTAATCACTACTTGCGAGAATATCGGTATCGTCGGTAGGTTTCTTTTTCCGTTGACAGCACGCGCGCACCCTTGCGGCGGTTCAGTAGTCAGATTGTCAAAAAGTTTGGTTGATAAGTTTGCGTACATTATTTATTTTTAATGTATCCGTAAATTAAATACTATCACAAAGATGGCTCGCAACTTAGCCATAATCACTGTGATATCTTTTCTATCACTTGGCAGTAAGTTGTTTAAAATGTTTTTAAATTTTCATTTATCATTAGTGGTAACGCCCAGTGTAACGTATTTGTTGTATTGTTTTAGTTGCTACTGTTGTCGCAGAATGTATGATACCTTTAGTGCTGAGAAACACTTGGTTTTCCTTCGAAAATGGCAAGCAAACTATTACTGATATCAATGCTAGTGATATGACTGGGAGGTAATGTATTCGATTTCTTATTGGTTTTAAATGAGTCATTTTTAACGCCGCCGTGATTTACAGATCAAAAATAATCATAATAAGAAAATACCGGACAAATACACATACAATATTTTTATTAACTTAATAACCAACTTTTGGTCAGTGGGTCATCTTAGGGGTTTTAGTAAAAAAAATGTCTGTAAAATTTTAAACAACAAAACGTCATATTTCTTTCAGGGGTGTATGCGTAAACATAAAGGCAGAATACAGAGTTAACTACACAATGGTGTTTTCATACACAAAGTGTTACTACTGTGTAAAGCTGATTGTGAGAACTGTGAATGTACTGGAGAAGATTGAGTCCCCTTGTGTGAACTTGGGCCCTGATGAGGAACCTACTGTGGACAGGGTGTGTCGAAGCCTTAATCCTGACCAGCAGGGACTTATTACTTTGTTCTCTGAGAACTATGTACCAGTAAGTTTCATATAAGATAATTCTTCTTGGCTGTGTGAAAACTTGTTGCTAGGTAATATGAATCTAATTAGGCTTTAGTAATATGTTTACCTTTTCTGAACCAGTTTTTTTAAAAGACACTCTTTATCATTTAATGTAGTTTCTGCTCATTGTCATTAAAATGATATAGGTATTGTGGGCTGGTGTCCACAACGCCATGTCAATACACGTATTTTGCATATGGCATTAAAATTAGATACAGCTTTTTGTGTTCATGCATCATCATTGTCTGTGGAGCCTTTTTTTCCAATTATGTGGGGGTTGGCTTCCAGTCTAACTTGTATTTTTTTACATGGAGTGACTGCCTATCTGACCTCCATAGCCCAGTTAGGGTTCATGCATGATTGAGTTAAATTCACACTCATAACTTTTTCTCTATGTGAAGCCTAGTTGTCAATAATACTGTTCCTTGAATTCTAGGTCAATTGCCGTTCATCTCTGGAAGGTGTATGGCAGTTTGCATACCAGAACCGTTTTCGGTTCACGGGTGAATGTAACCATCCTGATGCACAGATCAAGTCTTGTCAAACTGCTGGAACTCAATTCTTGATCACAAATCAGAAGTTCAATATTACATATAGGAAATGCGCTGGAATGTCTAATACTTTTGATGGCGTTGTGGAATACAGCTGTTTAGGTGAGTTAGTGAGTAGAGTATAATTTTTTGTTCTTTCAGATAAACACATGAAACTGCCATAAATTGTTAGAAGTTGATTGTGGATGCATTTCAAATTAGTTTTATTGCATACTTATTTTATCTACTTTTAGGAGGTAGGCAGAGTGTTTGAGGTTTCTTTGCCTTTTTTTTCCTTTGGGAATTGCACATGGATAGCCTGCGAATGGGGAGAACCGAGGGTTATGTCACTGTTCCTGCTACTACCATGGGTCGGGGGCCTGGGAGATACTTATACATTCGCCGCATCCCTGACTGGTATCAGCCTGCCATGCCTAGCAGACCCCATCGCCAAGTGCAGCCGATCCCATGATCGCCCGTTTTCTTTGGGCCTGCCTGTTAGAGCGACGCCACAATCCAATTTTGCCGCCCGCAGGCCCCTTCTTATGGTGGCTGGAGATCATTAAGCGCCCTTCGACGAACGGCTGCTCTTCTGGTGTGAGTTGTATGCTGTCTCTCCGTCTCTACTGCCTCCTTTGTCTGCATCACCTCCTCGCAAAAAGAGGCGACAGGATCCTAAGCGTTTTCGCTTCCCGCCATGGACTTACCCACGGCCGGAGCCACACCAAGTGTCGCGACGGGGCAGCGCTATTGGGCAAGCTGAGCTCTCCTCCAGCGTATGTTGAGCCGTGTCAGTCGCTGCCAGTGCAGGCCTGCAGTGCAGTGCAGTGCCGGGGCGACGCAGGTTCGATACATACGTGTCCAGTAAGCACCTGCGTCAGCTGGAAACTGAGAGCGCCATGCTGCCTCTCCAGCCGAATGGCGCCACAATAGTGGCGGTAAGGCCTGTTATGGAGGAATCTCCATAACAGGCCTTACCGCCACTATTGTGGCGTGCCCCATTCTGTGTGTACAATAAAGTATATATAAATAAATAATTCATTAAGAAAATGTGGTTTATTTCAGGACATTGGTTTGTTAACAAGAATCACTTCTTTGCGGTTGCAAACACGAAAGAATCTCGTAAAGATGAACGATACCGCTGTTTCCTAAAGAACAGAGATGATGATCTGTTTATTGGTGCTTCAATAACACCAGAATGTAACACATTGAAGACTGTTGAGAAATCACCTGAAAGATATCGAGTTACGGCCGTCAAGGTAAAGCAAAATTTTTTTTTTTTGTACGTTCACATGCAATCCCGATTCGAGATTGGCAGCTCAAGATCTTGTGTGCCCAATCTGGGGCCGAGACTGGCTATTCGAGATCACACCCGGAAATCTTGCGAGAGATTAGGAGATTTCTGAGATCGAGTTTTTAAAATGCAACCAATGCAATCTTAACGAAAAGGAAAAAAGTTAGTTAGTTAGTTTCTTGCTTCTGCGTTTTTTTTTTTCCAAATTGTGTTATAAATTGTACGAGAAAAATTAATTAAATTCGAAACAAAAAAAATCTACGCTTATTTAATAATAAATAATAATCATTTGTACTCCGCAAACCATATCACAAATCCATAAATTATTATTTTGAAAATAATGTTGAACATAAAGTGTGTTAAGTCGCGGGCGCTCAGTCTCGAAATCCTGGTACGTGATTGACATGGTTTATTGTCATGACTGCATAGAGAGTTTTGGCAGTAATTAACAATGCATTTATGCATTTTCCCTGTGTGTTCGATTAAAACTCAAACAGGCGACCGATTAAATTCCATATATTTTCAATTCAAAACTTCTATTGGTGACCTAATTAAAATTCAAAAGAAAAATAATAATCTTGTTTAATCTCTTACATAGGCTGAAGTGGTGGAACCAGGATGTAGATTGCCACAAAACTTCTCTGGAGATTGGATAAACACTGCTAATATTGATGCTGATGTATTTATCAATGAAACACATATTATAGAGACTTACTATCCTGACGAGGGCAGATTCAGGAGAACCATTTACGTGTGCAGGTAAAACTTTCCCCTTTTATTATATGAAAAACCTATTGTGGGACATTGTAGCACTTATTACGCAATTATTCAGGATTTATTGCACAATAATTACGAATAACAGCATTATTTTATCCAGCACCATATTTGTGTTACATACACTATTAATCAAAATCTGAATTATTTTGAAGGATATTGCTAATCCATTGCTTCATATATTTGAAAAAATTGTCAAACATTCATTGCGTTAATTACGTTGTTGAGCAAAAACGTAATTTTTTTTTTTTAATTTTAAAAACGTGGCCCCTTTCTAGGAATTACTCCTGTATCGTGGATGCGTTTAAAAATATTTAAACTCACATACACAAACAGCCAGACCCGGAACAACTACCTGTAGGCAATACAAGTATTTGTTCCGTGCGGGAATCGAACTCGCGACACACAGCGCAGCAGTCGATCGCTCAGTCACTGCGCCAACCGTGTCGTCAAAACTAACACAATGAGTGTTGAACTATCAAAATGAAAGCCATTGCTACTGTTAGTATTACGCAGTTACCCCGCTGCACGATGATCTGAAAATTAGACAATTCTGAACATTTGGTGTCATGTCTTTTATAAATTAATTTTCGTTACAGAGAACAGCGTGACAGTCGAGTGATGATGGCTCGTCTCACAGTTGATGGTTGCCAAAAGGATTATGTGTGTTTCGACTTTGTACCACAACATCACAATGTTATAAGGTAAACATTTATAAAACCTTTATTATACAACATAAATGATGCATTTTCGTGTCGGCAAAAAGTAAAAGGCAAAACCATCTGAGATGAAGCACCCTCCTAGGAATTCTTTTCTCCATCTTACGTTTTGTTTTTTTTTTTTTTAGATACCGAAAAGGCTTGGCTATGATCCAGAGCAACTTCCATACAGTATGTTCATGGGTACAGTTCAAAAACAAACAAGAATGGCGCTACGATATATTCTTGAAAAAGGACCCTTCACCCATTCGCTGTCCTGTCGCAGGAAAATTCAATTTTACACAAAGAGGCGACGTACGATTCGAAACGAGGATATTGGGAGGTGTTACACTAAGTCCTCGACCAAACTTGTACTGCAAACTGAATATAAGTGACTTCTCAGTATGCGATATAGACCAAAAAACTATACAGATCAAGGAGAACTACTGTTTGTCTGTAGACTACTTGGGTAGACCTGTTGATATCTACAGTGATCCCGATTACAGGATGAAATGTATTGGATATTGGAAGGAGAATTTGAAGTCTTATCTGATCACCTATGATGAGTTGGATCCCTTCTCTAAGTACAGGTGTTGGGTGTACCAGAGAGCTGATCTGAATAGGTACGTAATTATTATAAAACGCTAACTAATAATAGATTTTTAATCCAGTTTGTCTATGTTTATCTGTTGATAATGTTGTTATCTTCACATTAAAAGTAGTGGTACAGACGCCAGCAGGTCAAACTACCCGAAACTGTCAAATTTTCCAAATCAACCTTGAACCTTAATGCTTTAGCGATAAAGTTGAAAATCTATTCAAGAAATTTGACAGATTGTAGTAGCTTGATGTGCTGGCGTCTGTACATGAATTTTTTTGGGGTACTAGAACTTAAAAGTGAAAAATAAGGACTTTTTACCAGGAAAACAAACAACTTAAAAAAAAAAATCGCTACAAAATGAAAAAAAAAAACATTTAGTTTCGGAAGTCGGTGGCAATTTTGCAATATCTAAAAAGCAAATAAAACCACAACCAGCAACTTCCGAAACTTTATTTTGCAAAAAAAAACTGCAGTTTAATAATTATGTACTTTGTTTGGTCTGTAGGCTAAAGTATTGTTTTATAATTACAGAGTACTAATGTCTCAAGCCTTAGGCCCATACTGCGACTTGAAACAAGACGTAACATCGTGGAACTACACAGAGGGCGCAGCAGTCGCCGTAGAAATGGAAGAGTACGAAAGGGAACGGGACCAATGTCCGATGCACTTCGACGACGGCAGCGACCCTTGGTCCACGAAGGAAAACTACATCAAAGTGTTCAGCTTCTCATTTTGGGGCAGCAATTCTGGTCACACCGTGGCAGTTAATACCGTAACGGTATTTTTGGTAGCTTTAGTTACGTTAATACAGTAAATAATAAGTGAACTGAACAGTCGAATTCTCAAACGCTACTTAATTTTATGTCGTCGGGTCGTAAAAAGTGTAGTCGTCGTAGTAAGGGATCGTCGCGTGAATACGCGATCATTTCTATGTATTATGACGTACAAACTTGTCTTGATTAATCACATTATACGTTTAGTATTACGAAATGGTCTTACCGGATGTCCTGAAAGAAAGCAATCGTCACGCGTATACGCAGTCGCTTTTTTTAGGACAAGGCTTTACCCGCGTCCGTCCGTCGCGTCGTAGATAGTTCGCGCAAATACGCGATCGACACGTTCATGTTATTCACATAGGGAGCAGTGGCGGCCCAGTAGTAACAGTCCCGACTCACGAGTCGTGGGTTCCAACCCAGGCAGGCGCTTTACTTTGTGTGAATAATTATCACCACTGCTCTCAAAACGGTGAAGGAAAACATCGTGAGGAAACCGGCATGTCCTAGAACAAAAAGAATCGAAGACGTGTGACATCTACGAACCCGCAATTGGCTCGCGTGGTAGATTACAGCTCACTCCGTCTCGAAGAGAGGAGCCCTGTCTTAGTTGTGGGAATATAATAGGCTGGTTATGCTGTTGTCTCATTTGTTCGGAATACCGGAAGTCGCGACCACGTGTTCGGTTTTGCCGAACAAACGTGACGGCCGCATATTCGCGCGACGATCACGTTGGTTAGGACGTGGCTGCCTCGATTATTTTTATTTATCAGGTGTACTGTAGAGACCGAAAACCTTTTAAAAACATTTTAAAGTTCTGTAGCGTTTGAGTTTTCGCTATTAGACTGATGTAGATTACATGTAGTTTGCCTTACAGGCTTAATCGATGTTGTGCCTCAACCTCATTTTCACGTGAAGTTTTCTGCTGTAGAAATGCTACTTAATTTTATTGACTGATTTTTATCCAGTCTGTCCACTTATGATTATGTCATTCCAGTTTTTTACAAGTATGAATTTATTTTAGTTATTGTTTTCGCCCCCTATATCATAGTGGTAAAATGTGGGTGTACTATAGGCGCAGTTCTGCCTAACCCTTATGACTTCTACCTTGATGATATGTTATGTTTTTTTTAGCCAGTCCATCCATTTATGATTGTATTATTCCAGTTTTTTTATATGAATTTATTTTACTTACTTTTTGTCTTTGATTCTGTACTTTTAAGTACTCTAACGCTATAGACTTGATGAATCTCAACAAATGCAATGTGCCTTATATCTAAGTACCTATATAAATGTTTTACTAACTACTTTTTATTGTATGCATATTTGATCTGATTAGTATAATATTATTATTTCACTTTTATAAGATTAATGTGACTAAAATAAACAATCTTAATAGGTATAATTTACTTTATTAATGTGAATAAGACATTTAGAAGCACATTCATGACTGTAGCTTTTCACAGAATGCTAATTATCATAAGTTTGAATCTCTCTTACATAAATAATGTTTTCCCTTATCAAGTAGTAAAACAATTTTTTCTTTACAACTCGAAATACGTTTTGATCTTGTGTAACTATGATGTTAATATTTCCTTCACAGTGCTTTTATGTTTTGTATATTCTGACTGCTAATATCTTTTTTAACACAGTAAGCTAATATCAAATCTATGTATATTAGGGTAAGCCTTACTTTCATGTGCCTTAGCAATATGTAAATCTATCAAACTTTCAAGAAGAATGTATGCTGCCTTAACATAATGAGGAAAATATGGGATTCTTTAACTACTTTATTGAGTAATAAACCTAGGTATCAAATACATTTTTTACATGTTTTTTGTTGTGCAATGTCTCTATATTTATTTACTGTAACATTGTGTTACCTTTCTGCAATGAAGTCCGTCCAAAATATAACATAATATGTTTTATATTATTTGTATAGACATCTTAATAAAATGTTATAACAATAACTCTGTGTTTGATTTTAATGATCTAACAGCCATATTATTGGTGTACTAGCTTCTGGCCGTGTGATTTTTTTTGTTCCTCGGACCCATATCGCATCGCCTGCTCAGGCTATTATTTCGTTTTCATTTAGTGTTCTCCCTGACTTTTTTTTTCTTTTTACTCGGCTCCTAAGGGCCTATGGCCTTCCTCAAGAATTGTGCTATCAAATGCAACACAAACTCTTCAGCTTATTATTAATATGGATATTGATGAAAGAAACTGCCATTAGTGGCACTCAAACCTGTGAACAATAGCATGGTATCATATCATAGCATGATTGAGAGCCGTGGTGGCCCAGTGGTATCGGCCGCGACTTACTAGTTGTAGGTCGTAGTTTCGAACCCAGACAGGCGTTTTACTTTGTGTAAATTATTTCATCACCATTGCTCTCAAAACTGTGAAGGAAAACATTGTGAGGAAACCGGCATGTCCTAGAAGCAAAAATTCGAAGACATGTGACATCTACCAACCCGCACTAGGCCCGGATGGTGGATTACGGCCCGCTCCCTGTGTCCCAGCAGTGGGAACATTATAGGCTGATTATGTATATCATAGCATTGTTCTAATCACATAGTTACCATAATTTTATTATTGCAGGAGCCTGTATCAGTAGTTCATACACTTATAGTATTCTGGGTATTTCGAAAAAATAAAAAGTATGGTGCATTCATTAAATTAAGTTTATTAATTACATACTTAATCCTATTTCTTATAATATAACAAAGTATTACACATCATAATATCAGTACAAAACACAATTCTAAAACATTTCCTTGTTGTTGTGAACCAAGAAGCTTATTCCTATTACTTAGTCCAAGATACTTTAGGTATATCAAAGTGCTCAGTCAGGCTGTCTAGATGCTGGTTGAACTTCTCCACTCTTTGTTTGTGAGTCATCTCGGCTTTCTGCTGTATTCTCTGCTTTTGCTGCAATGAGATAAGTTTGGTTAGTAAATGTGATATAGAATTACAACGAGAACTTTCTGCACGGAGACAGCAAGAAATTGGCTACAAGGTGTTACGCACTAAAATACTTTTTACTAAAACAAGATTAGAGTGATGGAGGCGTGATTACAAGGTTATTGACTTGACCATGAATGTACTGTTTACAAAGCTAAAATGCTCCCTATGTTTAAAAGAAGAGTTAAAGACTAATTTAAAGACTGGCAAGTTTGTAAAACCACAGTAACTTTCGGTCCGAAGGTCGTTTTAGGAGCTACTCCACAAAACGAACACAAACAATACCGACACACTATAACAGAAGACACGAATAACAGATGAATCATAGCTAAGTGTGATTACCATTTTCTCCTGCATCTTCTGAAATGCCATCTCAGCCTTCGTCTTAGTATTTACAACTATGACAGTTGGTTGCTGCTGTTGCTGTTGTTGTTGTTGCTGAACCTGTTGTTTTACTTCATTCTCCATTAATTTATCTGTCTCCTTTTTAGCCTTCTTCTTCTTTTTCTTCTTGATTCCAGATGTGTCCTTGATTTTTAGATGTGCTCTGTTGACGCAAGCGTATTCGTCCTCGTCGCCCATTCTAAGAGAGTTTCTTTAATGTTTATATTTTCACAATTTCCAATTTTAGAAAAACCAAAACAGTAATTCTGAAGACCACATTAGTGTCAGCGTCAACGTCATTGTCAGCTTGACAACTGTATTTTTAAATTTGAGAGTTTTGAGTACTAAGCTTTTCAACTTTTTTAAAACACGTTCCGTTCTAAGTTTATTGAAACCTTTATTGCGACCTAGTATTAAACCCATTTTTATTTAGCAAAAATAATTAATGTGATGGGGGAAAACTAGGACTTTATATGTTTTACAGTGGCGCACGGCCATTGTATTATCATAACACTTTAATTATGACTGACGTGCGGAAATACATTTTTGAATTCCGAAATCCATATTTGTTATCGAGTTGTATAGATGCGGAGTCCAGGAGTTGGCTATTGCGCATTTCAGGACGGTGGCTTAGGCGCGTATCCACCCTTAAGCTCAGGTTTCGGTCAGATTTTAGTCATTTAGTAATACTAATAAAATAAAAAAGCCGTTAAGAGTGATTTCTGAATTTATGTAGATATTACGACTAATTGAAACTATTGTCGAGTCTTAAAATAGTTTAGCCGCGACCCGCCTATACCGAAGGCTGATTTCAAATTTAATTATATTATTTTTATTATTTTACAAGACAACACATGTTTTTTTACTGTGAATTTTGTATAGGTACAGACGCCAGCAAATCAAGCTACCCGAAACTGTCAAATTTTCCTAATCAACCTTGAATCTGATGTTTTAGCGATAAAGTTGAAAATTTATTAAAGAAATTTGACAGATTGTAGTAGCTTGATGTACTAGCAGGGCTGTAGCTAGAGTCGAATTTGAGGTAGGGCAGCATTGGTTACAGGTAGGGCGGAAGTAAAAAAAATATCATAATTGATCTGCCCTCGAAGCACGGGCTCCTAAATCAATCACCATGTATATCATTGACCTCTAGGTCAGTGATGTACATTCAATAGCAATTCGTAGACAAATAATTTATGTGACAGAGCATGAGCATGGATATAAGAACTATTAAATCCTCAATGATAAAGAACAAGCGAACAAGATGGTTGAACTTCCAGATTTGGATGTAGAGATCCACGTCTGAGTGAGAGTGAGGTAATAATTAATTGTTGGGTGATACGAGTAAATAGATACGACCAAAAATACAATTTAGATCATATTGTTTCTGCAAACTTACATATTATAATAATTTGCCTCTCAAAATGGATGTAAGAAGTCTGCCTCTCAAAATGGATGTAAGAATGGGTCCCGTGGTACTAAGGAGCTACTCCTCATTGATGTGGCCATTAGAAAACAGGTTCGTCGTTCCCGAAAGGATCTGTCGACATGTTGGATAGATTATAAGAAGGCCTATGACTCGGTGCCACATACATGGCTCATGAGGGTACTGGATTTGTATAAAGTAGATGCAACTCTGCGTACCTTCCTGATGTCATGTATGCGGCAATGGAGGACGGTCCTTCGCTATCCAGGATGTCGATATATTCAGAGGAATAGCGAACCGATAAGGATCGAACGAGGCATCTTTCAGGGCGATATTTTGAGTCCGCTTTGGTTCTGCTTAGCCTTGAATCCTCTAAGCACACTTCTGGAGGATTCAGGTCTAGGCTATCGGCTGAGGAGAGGTGGTCAGGTTATATCGCACCTCCTCTACATGGATGACCTAAAACTCTTTGCTCCCAACAATTTGCAACTTATGGAGCTACTGAAAGTAACTGAACCTTTCAGTAGCGCCATCAGGATGGAATTTGGTGTGGACAAATGTGCGGTCATGCATGTAAAGCGAGGGGAGATTGTGGAATCCGTGGGAACCCAACTCTCGGATTCCACAAACCTTAGAGCCCTCTCCGCATCCGAAACCTATAAGTATTTGGGTATATCGGAAGCGTTAGGCATCAATGTTACTGACATGAAGCAATCGTTGAAGGAGCGGTTCTTTGGCCGCCTGAAAAAAGTACTTAATAGTCTTCTATCAGGCGGAAACAAGGTGCGTGCCTTCAACAGTTGGGTCATGCCGGTTTTGATGTACTCTTTCGGCATAATCAAATGGACTCAAACCGAACCAGACGCCCTTGATAGGAGGGTCCGGACGCTGTTGACTGCAAATCGAATGCATCACCCACTGTCATCGGTAATGACTGCTGTATATCCCGCGAAAGTGTGGAGGTCGAGGCTTTTTAAACGCTAAGACCCTCCACAATCGCGAGATATGCAGTCTCAGGGAATATTTCCTAGAAACCGACGTGGGGATGCATCGAGATGTAGTCGCGGTGGACAAGGGCCTCACCCCGCTCTCCTTGGCTAAAGAGAACAGGCGCAAGCCAGTAGTTCTTGACACCAATGATCGCATGGAAGTATGGCAAAGTAAGGAGCTTCACGGACGCTTTTACCGGGCCCTACATGGACCCGAATTAGATCTATTAGCGTCCGTAGCCTGGCTGCGTTTCGGTGACCTCTTTGGAGAAACCGAAGGTTTTGTCTGTGCAATTATGGACGAAGTTATGATGACGAACAATTACCGGAGATTTATTGTGAAAGACGGCACGGTTGACATCTGTCGGGCATGCCACCGGCCGGGGGAATCAATCAGGCATATTATCTTCGGGTGTTCTCGTCTAGCTAACGGAGAGTATTTGCATAGACACAACCTTGTAGCCAGGATAATCCATCAGCAACTTGCTCTGAAATACAGCCTTGTGGAATCTGAGGTGCCGTACTACAGGTATGTGCCCGACCCAGTTCTCGAAAATGCAAATATCACGTTGTACTGGGATCGATCCATCATCACTGACAGGACTATTGTTGCCAATAAGCCTGATATAGTGGTGGTGGATCGATCAGAGCGGCGCGCAATGATTGTTGACATAACCGTCCCGCATGATGAGAACATCGTGAAAGCCGAGAAAGATAAACAAATCAAGTATCTTGACTTGGCTCGCGAGGTTGTCGACATGTGGGATGTGGACTCAGCGATCATTGTGCCGATAGTCGTGACAGCCAATGGCTTAATAGCCAAGAGCCTCGACCAACACCTGAGGAGGCTCTCGTTGGGCAGCTGGATCAAGGGCTTGATTCAGAAAGCGGTACTTCTGGACACGGCTCGCATTGTCAGGAGGTTCCTCTCTCTGGAGCTCTGACCGCCGCTAGCCGCCTAGCTTGGACCGTGTTCCCGATACCGGTGGGGTACTATTTTTTTATATTTTTAAATGTTTTTTTATCTTTTTGTTTATAAAAATATTTAAAAATATAATCTGTAAGTATGTATATGAAATAAAGGAAAACATAATAATAAAAAATATTTAAAACAGCTGAATTCTATGATTCGCCATGTTATTAAAAATGCGAAGAACTTCGATCAGATCAACTGATTTTGTTCTTTTTTTTTTTTCAAAGGACAGAAATACCATACCAGCCATTCTCTCGTGACCCGTTGAAAGTCTTTGAGGCCATCGATCACTAGTAGATCGTAGGCTAGTGATCGATGTTTGAGGCCTTGATTGCAGTTAAGGTAGGGCATTGTGATTTCAAGGTAGGGCATTGCCCCACGATGCCCCCCCCTAGCTACGGCCCTGTGTACTAGCGTCTGTACCTAGTTATCGCAAGCGTCACTGCTAAGCGTGGGGTCTAGGATTCGATTCCTAGATCAAGCAGTGTAATTTTATTATCAGTCAGACATTTTTACACATGAAAAAAAATATAATCATAAAATACATATCAAATCAGTGTCATAAGTCTATACATATACGGCAACTATAACACCCCTATAAGACACCCTATCTGACGACGCGGAGCTTTAGCCGAGTTAAGTATACATTAACTCACGAGGGTGGCAGGTTGACTACTAGCAAATATCATAAATAAATAAGTGATTGTTCACTACAAAAGAGCGGGAATGAATGGCGTTTCTTGGCGTTATCGGGTCGGCGCACGCGCGCTGCCCGCCGACGCGTACGGCCTGGAGATTAGTTTGATTTCGCGCCACGTGGCGCCACGTGCGTTCCGACTACCCACCAAATAAGATTAACGGATTTGCACACTACAGATTGCACACGAATGAGCAGGAAGTGTAAAGTGAAACGCCGGTAATGAGAACGCTTTGTGGGAGGACCGATGTAATGAGATAGGAAATAAAATGTTATTGCATTATTGTTTGCCATTAAGCGGTTTTTGGCCTCTATCATGATGATACACTCGGTGTGAATAGCATTTTTCGTAGCGTCTTGTCGAAAATCCTCGAAACCCTTTAGTTTAAGTAGGTAATACAATAATATTAGGTATCTTCTTATATCTTAGGGCTGTTCTTTTATTACGTAAGGCAATTTTAACCAATTTCTGACACCCCTCCCCAACGCAAGAAAAAATAAGACTTGAATGAACCCCCTCTCCCCCCTTTGAATCTTACGTAACATCAGTATCTACCAAAAATGCAATTTTTTTTAAACTTGTAAGTTTTTCTTACTTTTCTGATCTTATGTAAGAATAATCTAAACCCCTCCCACCCCCATGTAAGAAAA
Organism: Apamea monoglypha; assembly: GCA_911387795.2. NCBI lineage: Eukaryota > Metazoa > Arthropoda > Insecta > Lepidoptera > Noctuidae > Apamea > Apamea monoglypha. The sequence goes on from OU426918.1 coordinate 14,434,008, forward strand.
AATAAGACTTGTTTGAACCCCCTCCCCCTACAAATCGTCTTACGTAATAAGTGAACAGCCCCTTACCTATGAGTAAGTTTCACGTGCAAGAAAGAAAGATCTCGTTAGGTCTACTAAAGTTGAATGTTTTCAATGATAGGTACCAAGATACATACTTAAATCTGCAGTGTTGTATTTTATTTTATTTTTTTTATCTTTGCAGTCAACCTAAGTTCCTAAGTTTGCATAAATGCAACAACATCTTCAGAAAGCCACCGCTTTCAGCTGCCAAGTTCACAATAACAATGACCTGAATGCCATTTTCTGACGTCACAACAATGATGGGGTGCATTGAGTTAGCTGATGACACGTGCCTCCTGCGATAAGGCTCGCCCCTGCTACTAACGGTTTTATCGCAACTATCGTGAGGCAAGAAGCGGATCGATCTGCGGCATTGGCCTTGTAAAGTTGGTGCAAGTTTGTATTGGCAATGTTAATTAGGAACTAGCCAAGTTTGCTCGATGTCGGTGATCTAAAGTTTCCTATTCAACATGAAATAAAATATCAGGTCACGTAGTCATTTGTAGCTAGATTACCTACTCTGTTAGTGTATAACTGATCAGGGGCTCCAACCGCGGCTGTTGAGTGTGGTGTCTTCGGTTTGATTCCCAGATCAGGCAAAATGTATTATGTGTGTGTATTTATTTATTGAGCAAGGCACACTAACGACGTTATTTCTTTTTTTATCAGGATAGTAGCAGCTCGGAGTTTGGATTCATGCCGGTAAAAGTTATCTGTCAAGGCGGAGGCTCTTGACCCCACCCCTCGTAGGACTTCAAACAAAACTGGTGAAATGTGGCCGTATCACCTTTACCTAGGCCGGTAAGCTTGAAAGTTTTGAGTCTGCCTCAAACCGATTAGGAAAAAGGCTAGGTATAGACTGGGACGGGGATCTAGTCTCGCGATATTACCTTTACGTCGATATCTAACATGGAAATGTAGGTACCGGTCCTTCCCTGTCCTTTAGGTCCTTCTAGGTTGCAAGATCAGTCTAAGACCTGTAGAATTAGACGCTTCCTAGGTATGAAAGGTAAAAGCTACCTGCAAGAAGAATAAGCTAGTGCCAGTGCTAACTTATAAAAAACGATCAGATACAGGAATTTCGCATTTGTACCTTTACCTACCTACCTATAACGTAATTTCTCGCTCAAAAGCTACTACAACTAACGCACCTGTTTGTATCCCCTTAAGCTATCCTTTACGATACCCTGGTATGAAAAATGCAATTGCATTATGCCCTAATCTTTAGAAATCACAACAAACGCGCATACTTGACTTCTATTAACGCCTCTCGTGCGAAATTCATCGGCTTAGTCCTCACTGTCGCATTACTAGCACAAATCCAAACAAATAGCTAAAGCTAGGTGCAGAACAATGGCGGGAAGCTAATAGACATTAATACAGCATTAGTTATAAGCGCCGCACGCGCCGGCGACGCCTTGTTTGCCAAACTGCCCTAATCCGCTATTTGTAGGGTAGGGATGCCATGGGTTGAGCAAGCGGTGGGAAAGTAAAGGGAATTTGGTGCGTCGTCGGAGTTACGGACATTGGAATCCAACGATTGTCTAGGACAAAAATTGTTTAGGACGGTATAGGTTACGGTACCTGGAAGGTGTCAAGAGATAGAGTTTCTATGGTTGCTGTGTGTGCAAGTGGAGTAGTAAATAAATTAGTTAGATCAAGGTCTACAATGTGATTATAGTACCCACTTACCTACCCTAACTTATTTACACCACACACTTAAGTATGAGTATTCACTCTATGCGTTTACGTGAATATGTCAAAGCCACTAAGCATTTTCGCCATTCATAAGACCTATCCATTTCCTTTACTATTTTCGCTCAGTTGGCCACCCTACAATGTAGCAAAATGCCGCTTTGACTTCTGAGAGGAAATCCTTTTCCCACGAGCTTTATTCAAACATATGTAAAGCGTATGATGGATGACGCGGGACCGCCCTTAAGCGGGGGTTAGCCGTTTAAATCACAATCATGTCACCCCTAATACATTTTTTCGTTGGTCACTGAACGATTAGGTTAAAATTTATAATGTAATTTATACTAGGCGGAGTTCAGTGAAAGAGTTGCAATGGCACACGTCAAAATGATTGCACTTTTTATTGTAGCGCACCCAGGGGTATAGCGTTACATTTTATTTCCCATAACGTACACGTTGCTTCGCCGCGTCGGTCCAAAATTAGCGGATAAAGTAATCAAACAATTCTGTGTTCGTAATGTGAGTTTGCGAACTCACAATCGCTGTTTTGTCATGACTTTGGTAAATATGTCTTGAAAACAATAGAATATGTGAAGTAAAAATGCGGAGCGCGTTGCTTGCGCGGCGGCGGGGGAACGCGTCAAAGTTTTCCCATTACGCGAGTCGCAGACATTAGCAGCCCTCTTGGGTTCATTAAAATTTGTCAGCTTGTCGTATAGGAGTAACTTCTAAATGGATGTAGAAACTTCTCTAAGTGAAACTCGGCTGACGTAAAAAGTTTGTCGGATTTTGAGTTGGCGTTTTTTCGACGCCATCAATTTCTCAGCCCGTCAAGAAGATTATTCGCACTCGCATTGCGGAAAAAAGAGTAATTTAAGTTTTCCAGAAGAGTCGTTGCGTTGGAGTTATGATCTTTGTTTGAAAGTTTGATTGATTTATGAAATCCTCATTGTCTGCTAGGACGATTAAGGGATCAGCGGGGTTTGTCTTAGAACTTCATAACATTATTATTGCTGTGATAATTCAGTCTAACGAATTCCATTACTCTCCTTATCATTCACACAAAAAAGCCCATATATATATAATATAATTGAATTATCTCGATAGCGAAGCTGATTGACACAAACAATAACAAAACATTCAACAAAAGAAAATTAAAACACCAACGCCTTTGATTTGATACTGCGCAATCAGTTGCTGGAGCGGACCAGTCAATGTTAGAGTCCCTTTTATATTCGAGGGGTTAAATGAACCCCAGAGTGTAGGGTGTCGCGATAGTTTAGTTAACAGATGTAATTGTGAATGAATGAACGGAATCGAATGAGTGGAAGGAATGTCGCGTAATTAACGCTGTGGGAGACTGGCCATTAACAGTCAATTTTATTTTTTATTGGCCGCGCTTTGCCATTTCGTTTTTGTCACTTTTGTATGACATTAACGAAAGCAAAGATGTAGGTTTTTCATAGCTATCTTTGCTTTTTTGAGAATGAAAATAGGTCAATTATTCCGAAATTCCCATTTATTAAGATAAAAGGGCCAGTAATATAGACGTAAATGGTAATAAGTGGATCATAGTAGGTAGTTTCTTTGGCAATTAGATTCAATACCTAGAAAGGAGAATAAGATGTCATTTTCGAAAACATTTTTATTTAAAAGACAAATTGGTTCACATGTCGACATGCAACTTATTGTTTTTTTCTCTTTATTACAATACAACCATGTTGGTACATGCAATAATGACATCGTTAGCTTTATAGATATCTAATTGGTTTCAATATACGCTTTTAATTAATGTAGGCAGCTGAGTATGGACCGTCTGACATTGCCATTTGCAATTTGAATATGTATTTACATATAATGTGATCATTCTTAGTCTAAATGGAATAGGTATATGGTACGGTACGGTGGTATGGTACGATATGGTTGGTATGGGTAGGTATTCTTGGTCTGGATGGATCCATCTTGAAAAAGAAAAACATATTTTTTTTGCATTTCATGCAGGGTCACCTCAACAAAACTTTATCTCCTTAAACATCGATTAACGTAACGCGAGATTAATAAAGTAATCTTTATTAAGTATCAGTGTATGTAGCTGTAGTGCGATATAGATGGTGTAGCCACATCGCGGGTAGCAACAAGGGGTGTAACGGGAGACGGCGGTAAATCAAACTCACTGTGGGGCAACCCAACCGTCGCACAGTACTTGCGGTAAGTGAGATTTAAGTATTTATTCTGTTGTGATATTTGGGATTTTCACTATAATAGCTACTTTGTAGCAAGTATAAGACTCACTGAATCGTAGATTATAAAAAAGTATCAGAATGTCTTTCAGGCTCTTGTGATACAGGAATTCTTCGTAAGTACAAGAGCCAGCTATAGGTACACTGTTTTTTTTTATTTGTGTCTTGAAGTGAAAATAAATAAATAATTATTAATAAATTAGTTATAATAAAAAACTGTACGTATGAAAATTTTCCTCAAATAATAATTATATTTTGATCTCTTTGCTACGGGACGGCTACGATTTTCTATAATATGCAACGTTTTCGCCTTCTTGCATTATTACCTAAAAGGTAACCATACATTTTAAAACAATTCTTATTCATATTAAATTCTGAATTCAGCTTTATATACCTTCTACTTAACTGTTGCTCGCGACTTCGTCTGCGATCCAGGATCAAAAGTAGCCTATATCCTTCTCCAGGTCATGGTCTACCTATGTGCTAAATTTTATCTAAATCCGGTCTGCCGTTTTAGCGTGAAAGCGACACAAACAAACAAACTTACTTTCGCATTTATAATATTAGTTAGGACTTACTAGTTTAATTAAGTACATAATGTTTTTTGTCCTGCACATCAAAAACATCTAAAACAAGATGGCTATTTACATTCTAGAGCAGAATCTAAAAGAATAGCTTATATAGCCATCAAAGACTCCAAAAGATCGTCCCTTTGCATCTGCACTTAATTACGAGATAATTTTGATGCGCCCGAGTCTTTAAAAAGAAATTAACCGAGCATCTGTCACGAACAAGAATTATGAGTAGGTAGTAACTATACTGTTTGACATCACTTGTCTATTTATGAATTCAATTAATTATATGTAACAGCGTGATTATCTTTAGCTATTCTCAGAATTAAAATAGTTTAAAGGGACGTTTATAGATTATGAAAATGTAAGTAGGTACCTACATAAGTTATTAGTTTATCTTAAAGGGGAAAGCGTAGCGTAGAGTAGCCCGCGAAATTAATTTTTTCTTACGTTTTTTGCAATTTCCAGGTCATATTTTGTTCAAAATAAAACCTGACCCTAACCTGAAAATTGAAAAAAAAATTGAATTTCACTGGTTACCCTGGTGCTTCCCCCTTAACCAAATGATTTTAGCGTTAATCAAAATTTACCGCATGTGGATGGATAGCCATAGGTATAATGATATTGAAAATTAGTAGGTACTTATCTACTTAGTTGTTATGCAAGAAAAACGGTAAGATATCTAAGCTTTTTGCCATCTATTTTCAGCCAGCAAAAGTAGTCGCTTTATTATTGTAGTTGGCAACTTGGTATTTTTTTTTTTAAATTTAATTTTACCCCTACTTCTTCAAATTCCGTTGTGAAGGTATCACACAGTGGTCTCATCTCATCATTTTTTACCAAAGCTCTATTCCCCAACAAACACTTCAAGCAAAATCCAAAACAATTGCGAACTAACTACCTAGTACATCTGACAGCTAGGGGAAGTGCATATCACCCGCGCAAACGCACGTCAAACAATGGCGCCGCACGCGCCGCGGCGCCCGCGCACACCGCGCTAATTCACGCTTCCTGGCCAGATATGGGAAGCTGGAGTGAACTTGTGACCTGTGACAGATAGGGCACGGCATGAAGTTTGAAGGGTTTGCGATTTTAAGATAATGTGTGTTCATTTAGTTTTGGAGGGCCTTCGAGGATTTGTATGCCTTTTGAGGGGTTTTTACGACGGGGATTTTTCCTCTTGTTTTGGGAGGTGACATTTGTAGAAATAAAGACCTAAAATAATTAAAATATTAAGAACACAGAAAGTACAGACGCCAGCACATCAAGCTACTACAATCTGTCAAATTTCTTTAATAGATTTTCAACTTTATCGCTAAAGCTTTATCGGTTCAAGGTTGATTCGGAAAAGTTGACAGTTTCGGGTAGCTTGATGTGCTGGCGTCTGTACCTAAGCTTAGTCCAAACAGATAACTGCTAAGTTTCAGCTGTAGCGATTTCTTAAGTTTTAAGAACTGAATTGAAAGTTAATAAGTAATGTTTCATCGTTTTTCTTTTTATTTTAATGTTTTTTTGACTGTTACAGTTTTTTCATGCAGTTCTGTAGCTCATAGAATAAATGAGATTGAGACAACTTTTTGATAAATTCATTTGCCACCTAAGTGCATGTAGCTTTGTAGCATCATAGATTCGTAGACGCTACGTAGACCAATAAAAGTAGGAACGAAATAAATATTTTTGAAGCTGAAGGTGATTATTACTTCAACTGCGAGCTAGAATAATTAAAATAAAATATAATGTACTTGTACGGGATGTACTGACATCCTTGATTGCTTTGCTTCCTGCGTAAAATACAGTTACGCTAGAATTAACTTCTACGGAATAGGGTTTGAACTTATGACCTTTAAGATAGCTAGTCAACACATTAAGCCTTGACCTTCAGCCATTTACGTATAAATACCCAAGTGAAGCTGCTCCTTTTTTATAAATGGTGCCTAATCAATCACTGTGTAGCCACTGAAAACACTGGGCATACTCGTAACTATAATACAAATATTTTATTTCAGACAGGAGTCCATAAGCCATAGGGTTAGTAACAATTTTACTAACTTTTATTTCAGACAGGAGTCCATAGTGTTAGGAACAATTTTACTTAACTTCTAGTGTGTGTGTGTGTAGTGTAGGTTACAGACACAGATTCACATATACAATTAAAATTTAGCGTGGAGCTGCATACACCTCCGCAACATCGGGGAATCCCACCGATCTGCGAATACACTTAGAATAATATGGGATTTTCCATCGGCAAAAATAACGAACTTCCATAGAAAATTTCAACCCCTATTTAACCCTTTACGGGATGAATTTTCATAAATCCTTTGTTAAGAGCTTTCGCTACTTTCGTTATATAGGGAACTCTTGTGCAATATTTCATGCTTCTAGACCCAGCAGCGGTTTAGGCAGTGCGTTGTCTGTCTGATATATTCATTCTAGATTTCAATGTATGGGCAAAACGGCATAATTTTGTTTTACTGCTGTTCTGTGATACCTATAAGTGAGTACATTATAACACACTACTCTCCCGTCCCGTTAGTGAACGAAGGAATTTAAGAATTTGCAGATTAAAACTAAATGATCGGTCATTATGTGCGTATCTAACTCTGAAAGTTTTCTTGGTGAATTATGTATATTTGCGAATTCTTACGGCGACGTTATTTCGGCAGGAGTGAAGTAGCTACACTACCCTACTTATAGTGAAGCTGCGTTCGAGATAATACTGTTAATTTATACACTATTTTTAGTTCTATTGTATCAAAAACATGTCACCAACATCTCTTTGGCCAATAATCGTCAATGTAACACGCATTACAGACGGTAACCTCATATATTAATGTTGCGTCGGCGCCCTGTAGGGCAGAGGGTCCGAGGTCTGTTATAGCAAGACATTTGTTTGGCTTGTTGCGGCATGTTCACACTGTGCGTTTGGGCAATAGTGATGTGTGTAGGGTAGTTTTAATTGTTTCGGTCATATGGCAGCGGTGGAATGGATAAACAAATGAATTGTTTGACTGTGTTTAGACAAACGGTTTAAAATAAAATTGAGGTTTTCGTTTTCGATAGCGGTTTTCTTTTGTTTCCAGTGTAGGTCATAAGCGCGGTATACCTATTGATTTATCCATGAATTACCGTTTATATACTAGGGTCAAATACACAAATGAACAACATTTAATATAGGCTTGTAAAACTGGTTTTACAAGCCTATATTAAATGTTAACAATAGGTAATTAAATAAATACCTAAGTAAATAACAAGTCGAACTTCGTGTTTACCCTGAACTACTCATAATTGATTATGCAGCCGTACTGATTTCTAGAGAGCTTACTTGTATAACAAAATTCGTATAAAAAGTTTACAAACTTAAAACTTTACAAGGCATATTTTAATCTCTCAATCTTAGCCTACCTACCTACATACCTAATTGTGCACCACTTTCCTTAACCAACCCTATACACTGTAGATACATATACGTGGTAGTAATTAGGCGACGCACGAGCCGGTGGGAGGGAGGTGGGCGCCGGAACCGGAAGCGCGCCGGAGATGAAGGCGCGATACAATATCCGGTTAGACGCCATTTCCGCCGCGAGACGACGCGCGTGTGTGGATGCCTTTAGTTACTGATAGATACTAGAGCATGATTTTGGATTGGTGATTTGTGGTGCTATGTTATATTAATAGATAGCTTAAGGTTCCTTTGGTATGTTGTATGATTTGTATGTGTTTCTTATTAGAGCTGTGCTTGATGTTTATGAAAAATATTGTTAGTCAGCGGGGTAATTGCGTAACACACTATCAGTAATGGCTTTCATTTTGACAGTTCAACAACATTCAATGCGTTATTTACGTTGTTGTGCAAACAAATTTTTCGAACATATGAAGCAATGGTTTAGCATGATTTAATATGATTCAGATTGATATTGATAGCGTGTTAGGCAATTAGGATGCAGAGCTGCCTGCGATTCATAATACCTTTTTCATTTGTAAACTATTCATAATTTTGTCGATCATGAACAAGTTATTTGGGATCACTGTAACTTAACGGATCATCATCATCGAAAAAATGTCCAGGCTGTAATTCTCATCATTAAAATACTCTTTACTATCATCGTCATAATCATTTTAGCCGAAAGACGTCCACTGCTGTACTAAAGCCTCCTCCAAGCACCGCCAGTTCGACCGGTTCTGTGCTTCTCGCATCCAGCGGATTCCTGCGACTTCACCATCTCATCGGTCCACCTTGTGGGAGGCCTTACAACGCTACGTCAACCGGTACTCGGTTCCGTTCTCTTTACTGTGCTGTGTCTTAAAAAAGAACCCTACTTGAATAATTTTTACTCAGATAGGTAGGTATGGCCAGTAACTATTACTTTATTTGATCAAAAAGTGCAGAACGTTCAACAAGGAAAACAAAAACAACAAATTAAATACTTCACATATTCAACTGGCCACAGCGACTCAGTCTCTGGGGCCACCAAGCCAGCGCTGGGGCTCTGTCTCGTATAGAGTCTTAGCATTATGCTGAGCGATGGCCGTTTTGCGTGAATGTGACGCATGCTTACCCCCAACTTGTTACTTTTTTTTTGTGTTTATGTTCTTTTTTATGCGTCATGTTTGCCGCAAATAAACGTATTTTCTTTCTTTCTTTCTTTCTTGCCAATTTATATTGACGAATTTTTAACACCTGCCAAAAAACTTCCCTGTGTTGTAAAGAATTTCAAAAATGAAAACCAATATCACCGCTTCTGGAATCCATACGGCAAAATTTACTTTAAAGAGAAAGAGTCATCTCGACCAATTCGAATTGACAGTTAGGAAGATCTTAAAGTCTAAATGACTGGAACCTGTACTCACCGTCTGTATTTGTTATGTCCTATTTTGTGTTGACACTATTATAAACACTTGCACTACACACTCCACAGATAAACGCTACGCTAACACTTACATCACACAAATACTACTAACCTTAACACAAAACATAACATATCACCCATACAGGGTTACAGTCAGAACGAAACTTTTTCATATTCTATACAATACAAATGTGAATTCATCGAGCGTAACTATCTTTGTTTACAACAACAGCGATGTTCCGATTCACGAACTATACTAGTACAGCAATTTATTAAGGTTTTTGTGCTGACACTTTTTCCACATACCCCACAATTTAGATTATTTCATACCTTCGCCTATGAATTTATCCCAACCGACGACGACAAACCATTAACTACTTTATTACATATTATTACACTTTTTCACAGCACAGCATGAGCGTATACCCAGAATTCACAACCCAACGACGTTTTCTATTGTTTTGTTAAATAACTTTATTTCGTTTACTGAATTTATTAATTTTTTTTTATTTGTCCTATTATTTACTAGTTACATCAGCAGCATCAAAAATATAATGTTACTATTTCTTAAAATTAAAATTCAATAGGTCCAATGACATAATCTCCGACCTTGACCGTATTTCCGTTGCACGTTCTTCCACCTGTGATATTGATAATTGCAGTAACATTGTAACTGATTCTGAGCTTTCTCTTAAGGTTATTCACCAAAACATCAGAAGCATAACACGTAATACACCAGGTTTACTTACATTACTACAAAGGTCCCAAATTACAAAAAAAACTAATAATAATCTAACACAAAACGAAGGGGTTGTTATTTTTTGCAAAAATAACATTAGCGTGTGCCTAGAGGAACCAAATATTTCTGATTGTAACAGTCTATTGTTCAAAATTAATCAGAGCACGGCTATGCTAGCAGTTTGCCGACCTGCTGGTTATAAAAATCTAAATAACTTTCTGACCTCTCTTGGCCTTTTCTACTTCCAATATAAAAAAAACTTTATTCTAATAGGAGACCTCAATGTGGCCATAAAGGAGGCCAACGCAGACTCTAATTCTGCTCATTACCTTAACCTTTTAGCGTCCCATGGCATGTTTCCAACTTACACTTTGTAGGGAAAGTGTAAGCATAAAAAGACATGCTTGGATCACATTATATTAAAAACGCGACTGCCAGCTTCTTGTTACGTAGCTGACACGTGGATTTTAGTAAACCTCATAACAAAACCTTCAAAATATTTAAACGCGAAAAAATGGACGATGAATTTATGAACCTCAACTTTCATGACTTGTATTTAATGAGTCATGTTGATCTTGCTGTGCAGTACTTCGGTAATTCAATTAACAGTATTATACAATCTAGCATACAAATTATAAAAAATGTCGAACCGGTAAGAAAATTACCAAACCTTGGATAACGCCCGGATTATTACGGTGTATGAGGAATCGTGACAAACTGCACCAAAAAGCAAAAAATAATCCTAACAACGAAAACATAATAATAACCTATAAAAGATACAGAAATTTTTGCAACGAACTTTTAAAAAAGATAAAAAGGGAACATGACAAATTGGAACTACAGACTGCGGCTAAAACTAATAACAAAATATTATGGAAGACAATAAAAGACATTACCCACACACAAAAATCTAAAAACGAGGCCAGACAGCTAATTAATACCTTGGATCCTATTTCTTCCACTAATGAAATGAATGAATTTTTTGTTAACATCGGCAAAGATATGGGTGATCGCTGTAGTTCTGGTAACAATATCCATGCACCACCGCCCAACCTTCATCCCCACTCGATGGTTTTTTTCCCCACGGAGCTGGAAGAGACTGAAAGTATCATTTATAGTCTGAAGTCTGATTGCGCTGTTGGCTATGACAACATCTCTACCGGCATTGTGAAGAGATTCAGACAGACCCTCGTGTCTCCAATCATTTTTATCTGCAACCTTGCCATTGACCCTGGCAAATTCCCAAACGCCTGGAAAATAGCAGAGATCCGCCCCATTTTCAAAGGTGGCGACGGAGCCTGTGTCAACAACTATAGACCAATTTCCATTCTGGCAGCCTTATCTAAGGTATTGGAGAGGATCACGAAGAAGCGCTTGGTCGACTACCTGGAAGACAACTCAGTGCTATCACCTTCTCAATACGGTTTCCGATCTGGCTTGTCGACCAGCGACGCCATTCACGGTTTAACTAAGTTTGTTTCTGAAAAACTTGACAAAAACAAAAAGGTTATAGTAATCTTTATGGACCTTGCCAAGGCCTTTGACACAGTCTCCGTCCCCCTGTTGGTGAGGAAACTGGAGAACATTGGTGTAAGGGATGCACAACTCAAGCTTTTTCTGACTACCTCAGCAACCGATTCCAGAGAGTTAAAGTGGACGAGTGGACCAGTAGTGATCTTCCTGTCGTGTACGGCATCCCACAGGGCAGTACCGCGGTCACCCTTTATTTCTGACGTTCATCAACGACCTCTGAGAGCTCAAGATGCCCAGCGGAAGGATCATAACTTTCGCTGATGACACAGCGCTTTTGTTTGAAGCCGACACATGGCCCGAGGTTTACAGTTGTGCATAGATTTGATTGAACTTGGTGTTGTCATGGCTAGCTAATAATAGACTCGCTCTCAATGTAGATAAGACAAAGTATATTTCTTTCTACTTAAAAAAACCTACTTATCCACTCCTTAATCTCATAATTACCGCTCATTCATCTTCGTGCTTTTTGTCTCATAATACTCATTGCTTATGTCCCCACCTTCATAAAACAGATTCAATAAAGTACTTGGGCGTTATGCTAGATAGTACACCAAGTTTTCACTCGTATATAGATGCTCTTTCCACTAGAATCCGTAAGCTAATATTTGTGTTTAAAAATCTTCGTCGTGTTGCGGACACTGGCTTATTGCGATCAGTCTATTTTGCATTATGCCAATCGCTAATCCCTTACTGCATAACTGTATGAGGTGGTGCGACAAAAACATCAATGCTCCGGATCAATCGAACGTGCACAAAGGGCCGTTCTAAAGGTTACCAATTTCCTGCCTTTCTTATTTCCCACCAGAGAACTTTATGAGCGAATCGGACTGTTAACTGTACGTCAACTTCTCATTCTAAATACGGTCTTGCGCAAACACTCTCTTCTTACCTATAATCCTACTCTATTTGAAGGTAAGCGACGTAAACACGCAGTTGGTCCCACAACTCGGTTCCATACTGCTTTCTCCCGTCGACATTTCGGTTTTCTTGGAAACTATTTGTTTGACAAAATTAACGGAATTTTATCTATATACGCCCTGCCCAAACAGTCTCCCAAACACTCTCAGCCTGGTTACAAAAATTGGACTATGATGCCACGGAGCAGCTACTCATAGTTCCTTCGTAATATTTAATAATTTCGGATATTTTACTGTAACTAACACCCTACACACCCACATTCACACCATCATTCAACATCTCCGCACACTTCACCTGCACACTACACACACATTACACTATACCTATTTTTTTACTCTTTCATTGCTTTATTTTTTTTCTTTTCTTTTGGAATTTTTTTTGAAGTTATAAGTACATGTTTTTCCTTCATAATTTGTCTAGAGTTATAAAATTGACCGTTGTAATGTTAATTAGGTTTAATTCGGGGTGAGAGCCTGGTGATCCGTCACACAGGGTATCCTAGTATGGACGCCAGTCTCTCACAAAGGATCATATTATATGCAGTTTTGTCAAAACGATATATTTCTTATCCCTGTTTATAGCTATGTGAACTTTTGTGAGGAGAGAAGAAAAATAAAGATTATTATTTTTTAGCATATCTCGGGACCATGGGGTCCCGGTCCTTTGGAAGGCGTACGAGGGGCCGAAGCCAACTCGCAGAGGCCCTTTACACAATTTTAAATGATGAGGTGGCACCAACCGACGATTATCCCTGTATGCACCATGCAAGTGCACCCAAGGACAACCCCCGGTTGGTGCAGGACTATTGCAGAACATGGAAAGATTATTAATATTATTACCCTGACGGAGAAATAGTCTTTCAATATCATAACAAGCTCTAAGTTTTTCAAGATAATTTTCAGTTACAATTGCAGTTCCCTGTCCAATAAGTAAACCGATTTTAAAACTAGTGATTGCAGCTGCAATCACTAGTTTTAAAAACGGCAACACAACACATTGATTGATACTCGTACGATATTATAATGTCTGTAAGAAGCCATAAATTAGGCATTACTACGCATTTTAAAGTTGCCTTTTACGTAATCTGGAATATGTACAGACGCCAGCACATCAAGCTACTACAATCTGTCAAATTTCTTTAATAGATTTTCAACTTTATCGCTAAAGTATTGAGGTTCAAGGTTGATTGGGAAAATTTGACAGTTTCGGGTAGCTTGACCTGCTGGCATCTGTACGTTCTAACACAGCTGTCAAAAGGCGGTTAACCTAATGGCCAGGGTATAGTAGGCTGAATTAGGTCACAATATCTCATTGTCACCCTACGCTACTATCTTAATAGTACCTACTAAATAGTCCAACAACGTCATTACCACATAAAGCCATTGATTAAACTCATTATACAGAACAAAATTAATCGATACTGAGTACGTACCGATGACATCGATAAGGCAGACGAATCCTCAAGTCCTCACAACCTGAGGACCTGGTCCCTCCTTCCTCCTTTGTCCCTGAAGAGGGAAACAGGATTGTTCTACAGGAATTATGCTTTTATGTGATTTTTCAGTCTGAGTACGGATCGAGAGGCGTTCAGTGAATGAGTGAAGGTGTCTGAAAGGGAATGCTTTGTTGAGAATGGCTTATGGTGGGGTACCTACCTACTCGAGTAAGGTTATAGGTAAGTATGCGTGTAAGTTAGTCGTAGATGTATGTAGACATTACCCAACTAGCAATTTTCTCTTGCGGATATGCTGATTTAAGAACTAAGGTGTTACAGCAGACTTACTTGTGTCTAGACTATGACAGTACATCTTATAAAAGCATGATCTAAGGCATTTTGAACTAAAAGAATACTAACACTTAGTACGTGCTCTTATATATGTCTATAAAGAATCGTTGTAACACATTTATCAGCACAGTTGTCTTACAAGTGCATTTTTAAAGAGCAATTGCTCTTGAATATTATTTGTACTTAAAAAATCATCTTAAAAGTACATTCTTTCTTAGTAGAGTCTACATTGAGTGTTTTATAACACTTATGACCTTAATAAACTTTTACATAAAACTACTATAAAGCCAAGTTGTAAGTGTGAATTAAGTGTTCTCTGAGTCAAATTAAAGAGAAGACGACTAATAGTAGAGCTCTATCAGAATATTTTGTCTTTTAAAAGACTTGTGAATACTTTATTAAGAATGTCCGCCATTATATTCGTGTAAACATTGCTAAGTGTTTGTAACAGTTAAGCATGGAGTTTGAAAAATGGAAAAGATTTAAAAGATGTGGAGCATATAGGAATAAAATTAAACAAAAATAGACGGACTCACAGAAAAGGCTACTTGGTACTAGTAGAACCACGATAGACAACGATGGAGCCAGTAAATCGTTCGATGGTTCCGTACAAAAACAAGAAGATATCAGCTCAGAAGACTTTGAACTGGCAGATTCTAGTCTTAATTCTGGTTCTGACGTTAACGATGAAAGTGAATGTGAAACAAAAACAACGGATTACGAAAAAAATATACAATTTCGTGAAGAAATCAAAATATGGGCTGTTCAGAATAATATACCACACTCGGCGTTTAATGAACTTTCTGTGATTATTAATAAAAGAATCGAGCACATACTACCCAAAGATGCCCGAACTTTGTTCCAAACAAGCGGACAAAAAATACAGATAGACACAATAGGGACAGGGCTTTATTGGCATAACAGCTTAAGAAAACAGTTGGAAAAATTGTTTTTGAACACGAACTTGTTTCTGTTCCCAATAACCTTTCACTAAATTTTAATATTGACGGCTTACCTCTGTATAACAGCTCTAGACAACAATTTTTGCCAATCCTGTGCAGTATTTCTGAAATTCCATGCTCTCCATTAGTACTATTCTTAAGTCTTATCGTCACAAAAATATGAACTCGACTCAAACTGTTCGCATATTTATTGGCGACATTATATTGCTAAAAATTGATTTTACTTCCAGGTATATATGCGGAAGATAGTAAACCATCTGATTTGCAAGCTTTCTTGAATCCTCTGGTAACAGAATTGAACGAAATTCTCAACAGTGGTGTAACCCTTAAATCAAAAGGATCATCTACTTTAGTTCCCGTAAAAATCAGAGCTTTCATTTGCGACTCCTCAGCAAGAGCATTTATTAAAAGAGTAGTAAATTTCAACGCCAAGCATGGCTGTCTAAAATGTACTATGGTAGGTGAATATTCACCGGTGTCTTGAACTGTCACATTCCGAGGATTTGACTGTCCTAAAAGAAACGACAGTGATTTTCGGTCAAAAAGACGAAGAACACCATAAATTCGATTCTCCGTTTCTAAAACTCAATATCGATATGGTTGAAGACATTCCTGTGTGTGATTCACTCCACTTGATTGATCTTGGCGTTATGAATTCGGCATGTAATAATTTATTTACATCGCTTTTGAGGGTTTTTTTTTTTTTTTCTGATGGGAAATCATCAAATGACCCCTCCCGCTCTGGTTGGAGCGGAAGGGAGTGTCAGACTCTTACTGACTAAAACCCACCCATGTTCCTTCCTTCGCCCTTTATGTTCCGGGGTAGCGGTAACCCTTTCGGACAATCCCGCTGAATGGCTTTTGAGGTTCATTGGCGTTAAACCATGAAGTGTATCCACAAGCGAAACATTTTTGTGAAAGAATAAAGTGAGTTACGGTCCAGGGCCACTTCCTCTTCTTGAGCAATCTCATTTTTTTTTTACTCAAAAAGCAGTCAAAATCCATTATACTATCGTGACACGGCCGGGGGTCAATATCCACTATAAAAAAGAGTTAATAAAAATATTTTAAAACACACACACTTAATAGTAGGTACCCACTTACCCACCCATTAGGTACATATATACTTATGCACGTTTGGCTCACCTAACATTAAACCTACCACAAACTGGTAATTTGTATGCCATGGTTTAAAAAGGAACCCTAAATTTATTAAATGGCTGCAAGTAGTTACCTTATGTAAGTGCTCAATAAGACCAAAAGGTTTAAAATCAACTTAGGTAGTGTGAAATAAGACATTTTAGTATTAAGCTTATCTTAGAGAAGAGTAATTGGTCTTATCAATCTCTAATGGCGTCAGTTTTTATTTTACAAGTAATTAATATTTTTTTAAATAATATTCTAAATACATAACGAAGTGGGCCTGTGAAAATATTTCACTTTATTCCGCAAAACATTCGAAGAAATGTACACCGCAAGTTATTTATGTTCATAGACACATAGCTATCAAGCAAATTAAATAAATGATTACAGGAAATAAAAATACTACTAATACAAATGATACTTCAATGAGTTGACAACTTTTTTTTATTCCAACAGCGCTCGCGCACACTCTTTCGGCCGTTGTGATAAATACTCCTTTATTGAGCTTCCATAGAGCAACATAAGGGGAATTACACTTACAAGGGCAGTCGTAAGAGCGCTCTAAGTCCTATTTTCCCTCAAACCATGCCATTATAAAACCATTATAAGTTATTGTATTACAAGAGCAGTAACAAGATTATTGTAAGTGTAAAGTAATCTTCAATAAGAGCGTTATAAGTTGACTCTAAGTGAGAATTCTCTTATAAAGTGCGCCTAAATCGACACTTACAGTTGTTTGTAAGTATGCTAAAAGAGTAAAAAAATATAGGTCTTGGGACACTTGTAAGTTAAAATTTTGCTAGTTGGGTATTATCTTATCTCGGCACGTGCTAACTAATCCATGGGTTAGTTAAGTACAGCTGGTGGGGCTATTTAATATAACTTTAAGGGCAAGATTATCATACCATTAGATACCTATGTACTTATTAAGTAAGTAAAGTTGTCAAAAAATAAAAGGCCCGTTTTGACATTTGAGAATGCGTTCTTGACACCTGTCAGTTTCATACAAACGAATACGTGTTTTGCGAATTTGATCTTTATTAACTGTCAATGTCAAAACGGGCCTTCTATTTTTTGACAACTTTAGTACATGGTGGTATTAATAGATAAAAGCTAGAAAGGGCGCAATGAGGTCCTTTATCAATTATAAATAACAAAAAAAAAAACTCAAATAACCTCTCACTAACAAGCGTGTTGTTAGGTTATGTGTAGCCATTTAATTACACAACGTCTGAGGCAAGATTAAAGGTATAACTCTATTTGAAAACAAAATGTCTATCATTGCAATTGGACATCATTGTCGTTGATC
This sequence comes from Apamea monoglypha, assembly GCA_911387795.2. Lineage (NCBI taxonomy): Eukaryota > Metazoa > Arthropoda > Insecta > Lepidoptera > Noctuidae > Apamea > Apamea monoglypha. Next base: position 14,451,812 of record OU426918.1, read on the forward strand.
TTTTGTTAGACATATGGAATGTCTGTCTAATCACGTTCCAAACTTGATAGACAGACAGAAAACTAAATACCTTACTATTAAACTAGTACATTTTACAACATTAATACGAGTATCCCCAAAACTTAAATGACTTAGGTAAGTGTAACCCTTAAAAACTTTGCAGATAAGAATCAAAGTTGAATAGCCGAGACATCTCATCTTAATGTGTACTACAGATGTACAAATATACATAGGTATAGCAGTACAGTTTATACATGTAGTAATAATTATTCGGCGTGTTGCGATAATACAGATTTAGATAGAGCCGCGGCTGGTGAGATAACCCCTTACATAGCTCAGAGCACATAGCGCCTGCCCACCCTCTGTAGCGTCAGGCAAAGAAGCGCTTTTTGGGTTTAGATTTTATATACTTTGGAATAGCTTACAGATGGAATCTTAAGTATATATCATACTGACCCAGGTCATGATCTACGTGTGTGCCAAACACCGAAATCCGTTCAGTCGTTAAGGCTTGAAAAGGTAATAGACATCGACAGAATTACTTTCGCATTTATAATGGATAAAGGAGAACTGTTCAATTTGTGTTTTGACGAGGCGATTTTTGCATCGGAAGAAAAAACGTCTGAAGGAAGTAGACACAACCTTTCGTAGGATAGTATTGTAGTAGGCCAGTGTGCAGTTTTTAGCTAGTATTTTGAAACATTGCTTTTATTTCTTTGTTTTTAAAAAATACAGGGTTGGTTTCTTCTTATTAATTTAATGAAAGGTGTTCAAAGTTTACATAATTTAATTCAAAATACGAAGGTGTACAAAAAAAAGTAAAGGGGTACTTTGCACGTGTATGCAATAATAAATGTAAAATCTTTAAAATAAAAAGTAACGGTAAAAGGAAGCTAAAATCATCACTATGTATGTCAACACATTGATTAAATCCTGTGCTTTTGTACTTAATTTTATTTCCTTTTTATTATTTATGCTTATGCTAATCGATTTCGGATGTTCTTATTCGATATTTTTTTTTATCAAAAACCACTTAATTTTAATAACATCATTTACATAAATGTAGATTGTACAGTTAATAAGATCCATTTCCGCGAACAAATGTCAAGATAATGTTAACAAAAGTGAAATTAAGCGAAAGTTTAATAAATTCGCAAAATGTTTAAGATATTGATGGTATAAAACAAACTCAATGTTACTGTTATATCACGCGTAGGTAATGTTTAATATCTTTTAATGTAAATACAGGTGCAATATTTGCGAAAGATTTTTTGTTGGGAATGTTACTGTACTTCTTAAAAACGAAAGACTAGCGAGCAAAAAATGGTGACACCAGGCAGGTCTTCGTTCTTCGAAGCAATCTACTAGAAACAATGACCTGCCTGCTGTCACTATTTGTAAAAATAGTGACCTTCCTTGAAGTATTATTTCCTTGTAATGATTTTGACACTAAACAATATTTCTAAGCACATGTAGGTATTTGAGTGGCAATTACCTAGGTTGTTGTGTTACAAAAGAAAGGGGAAAGAGAAAGTCCATTTCAAAAATGGGAAGACGAGTTGAAAACTACTGCGGGAAGGACATTGAGGAGAAAAACTCACGACCGTAAAATATGATAAAACCTGGGGGAGGCCTATGCAGAAGAAAAAATAAATTGTAAAACTAGTTTGAAGTTAGTTGTTTTTATCACATAAGTATTAGTCTCCGTTATTGGTTGGTAGTTGTTAGACCCCCTAATCTGCCCTAATCTGATGCTGAAGAAAACATCTTCATGAAAATACACAATTTTCCTTCTGACGGTACTCGGCGGATTTCTGAAAGGATCTAAGGAGGGTGGCGAGAGGCTTCGAGGATGCGCCGGGGGCGGCTGAGGCTTGCGGGGGGCACGCGGGCTGCGCTGTGACGTCACGTCCTATCTCGGCGGCCATCTTGGATTATCTCGTCGCACCTGCGGTGCGCGGGGGGTGCTTTAGTATCGACCCGATGCCGACCCTGCACATTTTTCAGGGTAAACTTGAAAATGTTTGTTCTATTATTTATTTTTAGTTTAACACCTTTATCTTATCAGATAAAAGTGTTTTGATTTTTATCTTGATTTTAGAAAAGCTAGAAAATTATATCAAAGCGTGCTCATATGAATATAATCGGAAAAATAGTACACTACACAGTCTTAGGCACAATGTATGTGAAAATGTATTGCATTGTAATCTATTGTATTGTATTGTATGCATTTTGTATATCTACCTATCTTTTAGTTCCCTAGAAAGGAAAGTAAGAAAAAACTAACAGTAATGAGTTGTGTAAGCAGTGACAGAAACAAAATGAAAGTGTTGTTGTTGAAATAGAATCCCTGTTGACCCTAAAAACGATCAAGCCTAAACAAACCACCTGGAATCTTCTTAATTTCAGACGGCAATAATTCAAAACGAAATCCTGATCGGACGATCGACTTAGGACAATAGGGCATAATTTAAACCTATATTTTGTTTAGTAACCAAATATATAGTTATTTTTTTAAAGGCACACTATAAGTAACCAACTAAAGACATACACAGCATTAATAGGCCAGTCATATCGAATATTAAAATCGCAAACTAACGGCTAGTTCTGATTTTTTAATATGTTGTTAGGACCACTATCAGTAGAGTAACCAAAGTCTTTGTCGTAATATAGATCTCGCATGTATCTAAATTAGATACTGGAAAGCAGGGCACTAACAATTAGCGTATTAGAACATTATACAAAGAAAAAACGGCACGACAGATTGCTGTTAAAAGTTTGACAAAAAGTAATTACAACATTAAAAAGACAACATCCAACTCAAATTACATAAAACAAATATAAAATAAGTTTCAATTAAGCATTTAGTCCGCAACTAACACAGGGTGTATTAAAATTCAACTCACACACGCACAGTTATCTGTCTGTGGCAGTTTGGACACGCCGATAGGATCTGCGGTCCCCCCTATCCCCCATCCCTTTGTACCCTCCACTTCAAACGGCGATCCGCCCTTGCTTATTTACAAAGACATAACGGGAAAATTTTATTTTGAGTTATCAACCTGTTCCTGTGTTGTCATTTGCAGTTTTGGGGTTGTTTGTGAAAGGAATCGACCTGTATATAAGTTCTATATCTTAGCAGAACTTGGAATTACCTTAAGAATAATAAATAGGCCTATGTATTATCTTGCTATTCGGTAGTCGCTCCCTTTCTAGCCATATCATATTTCACACAGTCCATCCATCGTAAGTATGAAGTACATGTGTTTTTCTCCATTAAGTATAGACGAAAAAGACATGTTGTGCTGACCCTAAACAAATGGGATAAGGATAAGAGAACTGTCATTCGTGGAGCTTTGACCGTAGTTACGGGTCGTCAGAAGCAGACTTACAGTCTTACCAAGGGGTATCGTATTACCCAGCAACTGGGTTGTGGAGGTCAGGTAGGCAGTCGCTCCATGTAAAATAATTCAGCTGTATCTGGTTCGACTGAGAGCCGACCCCAATGTAGTTCAGAATCAGAATCAGAAATATTTATTTGCCAACAATGTAGGTACAGGTTTGAGATGGTACAGAATACAATGTTTCCGCTACATTCTACCTTACGGCGTGCAAAAACATTACTTGGGAAAAGGCTAGGCAGGTGATGATAAAAGGCAAGAGAACGAATGATGGTGATGTATTTTTCATCATCTTTTAAAATGTCATCGTCTTCATTGACCTTTTCATCTTTAAGGCATGTTTATAGAGTGTTTTCAAAGAACCTGAACAAATACATCCTACGACGGTTGTAACAGTGTGACGATCTATGTATTTTCGGACATGGAACTCGACAAAGTATACGCACATACATAAATAAGTAGGTTTATACAACCACTTTTTCTAAAACTACATAGACGAGGTCGGTGCTTCCTATCCGACTACTCTGAGAATTTAAAATCATAAGTGTATTTTATTCCAGTAGCCTAGTAGAGGTGCACATCAGAAAAAAACAAATGAGTCTTAAATTAACAATACAGTCTAACAAGTGAGAAATACATTATAAGAGAATGGAAGGAAAAAGTAAGTTACCATGACTTCAAGTCATTTCTAAGTAATAACAGCCTCAAGGGTCGATCGATTAGTACGCTACGCTACGCTTGCCGCGGTTTGTCTGTGGATAGATGACCATCTTCACATACCAAGACGTTATGCCGTTGGTCCCGGCTGTCATTCGTAGATCTTTGACAGTCGTTACGGGTCGTCAGTAACCCGAAAGTCTGACTACCAGTCTTAGGTACCAAGGGGTATCGTACCCAGTAGTTGGGTTGTGGAGGTCAGATAGGCAGTCGCTCCACGTAAAATACTGCCATTCAGCTGCATCCGGTTAGACTGGAAACCGACCCCAACATAGTTGGGAAAAGGCTAGGCAGATGATGATGATTTCAAGTTACTTGCTCAAATCTAACGTGATTTAAAATCGTTGGCAAATCAGAATAGTGGACGATTAATGGCAAAAGGATCGATCCTTAGGGAGTTAATGTCGTCCGCAAAGTGTGGATGACAGTTTGTCTCTCGGGAATGTACGGTGTTACTGTTTACTCAGTGTTTTAGTGACTGGGTCAAGGGCATAGTATTTTGTTTATTTAAACTAGAACTTCATAATTTTTCATTTGAGTTTCAATTTCAAGGCATTTTGCCAGTCATTTTACACGTGCAGCCTGAGGGTTAGACATACGCAGAGGGCCTACAACGCTATTCGCATACAGTACAATAACGCTTTTAGGGTGCTGTTGGGGCTCCCGCGGTTCTGTAGCGCATCTGGCATGTTTGCTGAAGCAGATACAGATAGCTTTCAAGCAATTATGCGAAAAAGAACAGCATCCCTGATGCGAAGGCTTCGGGGGAGCACCAACAGCATTTTAAAGGTGATAGTGGATAAACCCGACAGCCCGTTCCTGGGGCATTGGACCCGTATACACAGCTGCAGGTCTGGTGCAGCGGGAGGCGGACTTAGTGATTGTTATAGGTTTTTAAATTAATTATTGTATTATTTTATTTTAATGAAAAATTGTATGTGAATTTATTTTAAATGAGAATGTTACTAACATAGTTTATAAGTGTTACTAACAACTATATGAATCAATAAATAATAATAATTGAACGACTAACACAACGACGAATATTCGCATTTGCCGATTAATTAAAATTAGGGCTAATTTTTCAATCGACAGGTAATTTTTATTCGTAGAATAAAATTGACGTCGACGTCAACAACGACGGCGACGTTTTTGCATGGAAGAACTGTCAAAAATTCCAAATTATTCCTCGAATAAAATTATCTGGCGTTGGAAAAATCAGCCCCCCAAGAAGTAGATTAAGGGCTGATTTTTCAATAGTCACATAATTTTTATCTGAAACATAAATATTATGACGGTTTGACATATGTAAAAATCGATGTCCATACATCCATACATTTTGACGGCAATCTCTATGAAAGGTGATTTTTTTTTGATAACCGGCGAAAAATTTATACTAGGTGACTAGAAACATGCCCTGATTTCATTGTTATATGTAGTTGGTGCGTTGATGTCCCTGCCACCCTGTATAAAAACTGTCATTCAATTAAAGTTTTAGAGTGAAGTATACTTATTCTCATTAAGATCAGTTAGGTAGATACGCCTATAAGAAATGTTCTTGCGAAAGTGAGAAAATGGATGTTTGTAATTATTGATTGCTACGCGCTACGATCCGTAGCACCTCGTAGCAAAAACAGCGTAACTATACATTGTTGTTACAACTCAATTGATTGTAAACTACGGTACTCATTAAGTGGTTATCAATATGTTAATACTTAACAGACCACCGTGTAATGATGTCGACAAATACTTGACACTCAAAACAATGACATCATTGGGGGCACGTGCAGCTGCGGTTGCGTCGTGTATTTTGCGCTGTGTTTCATAAGCAACTGTAGTTTTTCCAGTCTAGACTATTGTGAGCCATAGCTGGATATAGGCTCTTTCTTAATAGAAAAAGCAGCTGGTCATTATAACCCTGTCTTATAAATGGAGGATTAGTGGTAGGTAGCCAGTTGAGGATGAAAGTTAATTGCTGATGAATTCTTTAAGTCGTTTTTCATCACCAATTGAAGCAAAGATAAGTAGCGTTATAAAAACATCAATTCAATTACTCATTAACTGTTAATAGTTCACTAGCTATCCTATAAGTACCTACCTAATAATGTCATCAGAACCGACATAAAAACTGAAGATCGCGTGTCAAAAGATCTTGAAATAAAAATACGAAGGGAAGAATTCAATTTGTTACAAACAGGGAAATTATTAAGTGGCCATCAATATGGAAACAGACCACCACGACAAGTACTTGACACTCGAAACAATGACGTCATTGAGAGCGCGTGCGCAGCTGCTAATGCGCGGTGTATTGCTGTAAAGCGGTGTATGTACTTTGGTGTAAAGCTCTTTACTTTGGTGTATTGTTGCGGAAGTTCGCTGAAGTGGCTTGGAGTGGGCAAACTGAGGCGCGTGCTACGTGGAGGTAGACCACCGGTGGTGAAATTTGGGAAGCCAGGAGTTCATATTTGAGGTAAGTATGTACAAGAAATGGTGGACCTAATAGTCTTGACTTTCATTTGTTTTCCTAGTCTGGAAACTCCTTTCAATCAGCTACCAAATATTATTGTTGATATATTTGAAGTTTGGAAGATCAATGACATTTATGCTTCATTCGGAATAAGATTAGACATTTATACAAACCTTTTTTACAATTCGTTCAACCGACTTTAACTTCTATTCCGTAGCCATAAGGATGGCATTAAAAGCAAAAAAGTGGTTACAATAGCAACTATTTACTGCAGCTGCCATTGGTCATGCCACCAACGCAATAGAAGTCAAAATCGGTTGAACGGACTCTAAAAAAGGTTTGTTTAATTGTCTAATCTTATTCCGAATGGAGTATAGGTGTACCTGGTTTTAGTAATTCTGGTGTCAGTCTCGACTACCAAATTCGATAGACGTAGCTTTGTTACTGTCTGGTATTTCTATTAAATACTTAGTGTAAAGAGTGCTTCGCATTGTCTACTTCCGGAAGTATTCCTGCAGAAGTAGCGTGGAGTGGGTAGAGTTGGGCACGTGCTATCACCCGGTGGGCAGACCACCGGTGTAGACAGACGTACGTATAGTGTAGTAGAATTAATAGGATTTAATTAATAACAAGCAAGCACGCTAAAGTGGCAAGCTGAAGTGGCAATGGGCCGGCCATATTAGCCGTAGAACCGATGACCGTTGGGGTAGATATGTTTTTGAGTGGAGACCGCGAATCGGCAAACGTAAGGTAGGACGCCCTCAGGCTAGGTGGAGCGACGATCTTCGTAGGATGGCTGGTAGCAGCTGGATGAGAGTTATCGAAAATCGAGTTGAATGGCGTGCAATAGGAGAAGCCTATGTCCAGCAGTGGACTGCTGTGGGCTAATAATGATGATGACTCAATAACATCGCTTGATCACGACTGTGGTTAAGTTTAGTTGTTAATATTACTGTGGAGGTACGCACAAAACGTCTGGGTTTTTTTTTTTTAAAAGTTGCTCCACTTTAGGAATTTCTCCTGTATGGTGGGTGCGTTTACAAACATTTAAACTCACATAGACAAACAGCCAGACCCGGAACAACTACTTGTAGGTCATACAAATATTTGTTCCGTGCGGGAATCGAACCCACGGCACGCAGCGCAGGCCAACCGTGCTGTCATACATTCGGAATACATTCATTGTGCGTACAGCTAAGAAGCCGAATTCCTATCGAATTCTGTATTTTCTGACAGCTATAACCCAGATGTCTTCAAGTTCAGAGTGAATAGGTTCTTCTAGGCAAACGTGCTTATCGCCAACCACATTTTCGCTTAACATCATGTAAGAAGGTTAGGTACTGAAGCCAGCAGCAGCTACTGGAGGTGCCAAACTCGTAGCTAAATTTTGGGATGACTGTATTCATATTTCCATCGACACGCTAACAAGAAGAGGTAAGAAGGTGGTCAAACGTAACCCTGTCAATGATAAAAAAACGAGTGTAGATTTTGTATGAAGTAACGTCTTCTCTAAATCAGGTGTTGATAAAGACTCTATTTACTTGGTCCACGTGAGGTTACAAGAAGACCTATGCGAATTAGGATCAAGGTAATGACTTCTTGTCCGAAGTATGACAGAGCCGGTTTAATTTTCATCTGCCAACTTTATCTAAGTTGAGATACTAACTTTGCTGGTTTCTGTGATGCAATATTCAGAGAGGGCTAGAACCGTCAAGTATCTTAGGAGTGTTTTGATGACGTCATCCATAGATATTTCAACTTCTCAATTATTTACAATGCCTACGAAATACGGTAAGTAACATTTGTATCTTCACTCGCACAAAATCTATTTTGTTTAATGAGCAAATTGAATAACCAGCCATAGCCGCAGGGGAAGACCACCCAAGAATTTTGGTGGCTTAACGGTACCTAGTTGCTTACATGATTTTTTATCAGTTTATACAGTAAGAACAAGTTTTATTAGCTTGAACTATGAAGTAAGCAATTGAAGCAATTTTAACGGTCACAGTTACGTATTAGTTTTGAAAGTCAATGTCAAAGCATTTATTTCAAATAGTCACACAAAAAAGCACTTTTGAAAGTCAAAATTTACAATGTAATAAAATTGATTCTAGCCCCCCTCCAAAAGGTAGTTCCGTATGGAGAAGAATGAGACAGAAATTCCACCGTTATCTATCTACTCTTTTAAAATGTTTTACAACATTTTGTATACATTCATTATATAATTTGTTTATAGACTAAAGAACCGAATCCGATAAAAACCGTGATACAGAGAAAAGGAAGGGGACAATAGCAGAAAGAAGGAATAATAATGTCGGGCCTAGATAGAGAATTAGTTAGGATAAGTAAAAAGTAGGAAGTGGACGGTTTTTTAAGTAACGCGATATAGTTAATCCTCGTATTTACTCTATGTCAATAGATATGCACAACGGTGAAGGAAAACATCGTGTGGAAACCGGCATGTCTTAGAACCAAAAAATCGAAGACATGACGTGTACCAACACGCACTGGGCCCGCGTGGTAGATTATAGCCCACTCCCTCGAGGAGGCTTGTGTCCCAGCAGTGGGAACATTATATGTTGATTATGCTAATAGATATGCACGAGGACAAAGTCGCAGCTTACTACTTACTAGCTTAACGACTATTATGACAGCTTGCTACAGATAATGAAGATAATGAATTGTTTTAATTAAGAATATCATGTACGAAAGTTTTTGTATGTCATCTGCACATGCTTACATGACAAATAGTTTAATTAGTTCATGAATTATTGATTCTCATACTATAAATAAGTCTCTTTAAACTTAAAGCTAATAAATATAGCTTCTACCATAAATCAGCTGCAATCGCGTACCTACTGTAAAAGTAGTAAAATTAAGATGAGAGAAGTGATACCAAATGTTTGTAAAATAAATGGAAAAGATCATGTATGTTAATAACGTCCCTCTGTCATCTAACAACAAATTGAGATCACCAATAGTTATAATGGTAGTTTATTTCCCCTTTGCCTGTTCATTGCAGTTGTCACTGGAAGGTCCTTATTCCATTAACAGCTGTCATTCATTATTAATTTTGATGATTGGATAGTGTTAATAACCACCGCTGACGACTTCTTCTTTTTCTTCTTCGTGTCGCGGCACGACTGAATGTTATATTTTGTTGGCCCAAAACTTTGCCACTTCCACGGCGTCGTCAGTGTCAGCGCAGAGGTCACTATGACTGCATGTTTTGGGACACAGAAGGCAGGATAAGAGGTGGAGCATGGTTTGCGACATAGCCCCACATTCACACTCTACTGCCGTTCCGTCAAGGTAGCCCCACTTTACCATCATTACCATAAACAGATATAATCACCAGAAAAGTAAGTTTTACACTTAATAAAAATTCAAATATTCCAGTCAATATCTTCTGAAGTAAGCTCAGCTCTAGATCTAGGGTCTTGGGCATCTTTTGTCTAAAATATAACGAGTCTAAGTTAACTGAGCATAGAGAATAACAGTAAAGATAACAAGTCTAAATAGACTTTAAAATGTTATTGGCGAGTCGTGGGAATTGCTCGTGGATACTTTTTATGAAGCAGCGGTTGCTTGGATGATATTGCGTTGCGATTATTATAAGAAGCAAATTGTAAATTCCTTTAAGAAAGAATGAATGAGGTTTTGGATTCTTCTAAGAATGAATACAAGTTGGAGCTGGCTGGGTAGGAGGTTATCTGGTGTCTTGTTTTTGCTCGGTTCCTATAAATGAAAACGAATCGTTTTGATTACCAATTGTAGAAATTTTTATTGCCAAACTGGGCATATAAATGAGTATGTAAGCTAATTTTACCTGTGATAGCTACTTCCATATGGGAGGGTCTACTATGCAAAGCTATGAGGTCTTTGCTATATTATTTGTAAAAATACAAGTCTTAATTTTAATCAATAACAGTCCGTAACTTACAGGAATTGACCATTAGTCATCTTGTATTATTATTGCCTATTCTTATTAGAAACTTATGAAGAATCGCAAGGCCAGAGAAGATAGGATTTACGGAGCTCTAACTAGAATAGCCGTTTATGACAAACATACCTACAGTACTATAGGGGCGAGTGTGTGATTATTTCTGGTAACCAGTGAAAATCAGCGCTGTTCTGTGGGTCACCCTTAGCACAGCTGACTGTATCCTACTGAGTGGAAGTTTTATCGTCACAGTCATGACGTGCAGCTGTCGACTATTTCTTTTTTGTGATGATTATAGATCTATCTTTATTTTATTATTTGAGTTAATTATTTTTTGTATGCACGTGTTTCTGTGACAAATAAACCTATTTTTTTCTTTCGTGTCTAATCATTATCCCTAGCAAACGGTAGGTGGATTTAGCAACTGTGAATGTCGAAGATGAAAAAGATTGTCTATTTCAGGAATAAGTGACGACTTTTTAAAACATCAAACACAACAAAATAACAGTTAAATTTTCAAGGACAAACAGAACATTAAATAGACATACCTATAAACTTCGTAATTTCAATAGACAATAATAATATACTCTGACAAGCTAATCGGCAAACATAAGGAACCGCGAATCGCTAAGCAAACATTCCCGCATATGAAATTGCCGCGAATATCTATAGGAAAGGCGAATGTATTTTATAATCAATTTAATGTTAGTATGGACGATATTAATGATACTATTGAACGGCAGAGACACACCAGCTGCCGGCGAATCGCGGGGGTCCCAGCATAGAGTAGAGGGTTTAAGGACAGATAGGACTGTGGTATAAGATGTGGCTGGATTTAAAATTTGAATTGGAATCATAACCAGGATTATTCGGGAATTTTCTGATAAGATTTATTTTCTCTTTTTATTATTAAACTAGCAATCCGTCTCTACTTTACGTGAGTGCCATTTACTAATGTGGCAGTGTGACAAGCTATACATGTTAGTTATTATATACACACTTTTACTCACACTCATTCATATAATAATAATAGTGTTCTTCTTTTTCTAGTTTTATTATTATTATTTCCTTTTGATTCTCGATTTGATTGTTATGTTTTCTTTAATTTTGATTCTTAGATTTTATATAGTTCTTTTTTTGTTTTTGTAATTTGAAGCAAACATATTACATTTTTATTGATTCGAACATGTTTTTTAAATAAATCTTTAAATGGTAAACCCTCTATATTGGTGCCCAAGATACAGGCTTGCCTAGTTTGGGGCCAATGTAAAATCTCTGTAATTTTTTGAGCAATAAAGTTTTTTATTTATTATTTTTATTTCTTAGATACAAGTTGCAGATTTAGACCTTACAGAATAAAAGCTCCAAACGTTGTTAAAAAGCGGACAAACCGACTTATAGGAAAAGCAACTTTGTTTTATATAGAGATTAATATAGTAGGAATGAGAGTGGCAAGCCTTTCTACCACACTGCAAAACCTGGGCCTAGATCTTAGTCTGAATAAACAAAGATGCATCACGTCATTGATCTTGGTAGCTTCCGTTCCTTAGCATCTACCAAGAAATAGTATTTGATTAATTTGAGTACATAAGCAATGTAAGCATTATATGACTCATAGAGATGCAAAATATCGTTTACCACCATTTTGGAAAACTTGATGTTGTTAATCAGGTTTTTTAAAATGGCGGTAAACAACATTTTTGGTTTCAAAGCATTGCAGTTACTATAAGATATTACTGTTTTTGCTGTAAACTGAGCTGAATTGACATTGAAAGTCTGCATTCAAAGTTGCTATCATTGAAAAATAGGATGTTGCTGCATTTGCATTTATAGACTCTGTAGAGCTTCCATTTTGCTAATTAAGCAGTAAGTGTTGTGAAAAGTACCTTCGTCTTCCCTTTCAGCAGAAGTTTGACAAACTCGTTCCCACACACTTAAGCTATTCATAGTACCATCATCAGTATGGATTTTAACAGCATTGTCCCATCTCTTCTTCCCATAATCTATGTCCCAAGTCAGGTGAACCGGTGGCAAAGCACGAAGTGACCATTTGTTAAGCGCCACGTGATGGTACTATATTATTTATTGGCCTTCACGACTTCCGATGGGACCGGGCAGGCGAGCAGGCTTTTACGTCATTACAACTGCTTCAAGGATGCATGAATTAGACTGTCTTTAGAGATGCCTAAGTTAGCGTAAGTTTGTGTAGAAGCTAGATTCAGATATTAGATTGTTATGTGTTTAGTTTATAGTGTGTGAAGAATGGAAAACCTGCTCTTTTCCCTGGAGACTCTGGGTTGTTTACCCGCATGATGGGTGACTAAGGCCTTTGGTGGATGGGCCAGGTAGGAAGGTATACATAGATATAAAGTCCCAGCATTCATGATAGTTACAATCTAGAAGTAAGAGATAATTGTATCAGCTTTAAGCACATTTTATTTATCTTTTTGGTTTATTCGTTGTGTGGCTCTTGGCTAAATTATAACAGTCACGCGGGTCGATCGATCAGGTTAAGCTACGCTTGCCGCGGTTGGTCCGTGGATGGGTCATCGTCTTTACATATCTCCGTGCCTCGGAAAGTACGTTAAGCCGCTAATCCCGGCTGTCATTCGTGGATCTTTCACAGTCATTACAGGTCGTCAGAAGCCCGAAAGTCTGACACCAGTCTTACCAAGGAGTATTCGTAATTACCAAGTAACTGGGATGTGGGGGTGAGATAGGCAGTCACTCCATATAAAATATTAGTATTTAGCTGTTGGTTTGACTGGATGCCGACCCCAACATAGTTGGAAACGGGCTAAGCAGAATAGTTATTTTGGTTTATTAGTTGTGACAGGCTGCTATCTTATTAAATTGAATTAGGATGACAAAAGCAGCTGTTTCGAACATTTAATTCCCAAATGTGCACACAGAAAAGGGCAGTTTCTGTCCTCCCAATGCGAGTCTTTTGCACCTGCAAACTTGGACAACATGGGAACTGCAGGTAAGCGTTAATTTATTACGATTTATGTGAAATTAAATGTGACATTTTTAATGAGAAACCTTCTCATTAAAGATGTTTGTTTTATGACAAACTGGGGATTTTTTTAGAGGTTTAACTACTCCTAGGATTTATAGCTCCATATTGATAAGTGGTCGACATTTTGGGTAGCTGTAAATCAATTCGTATTATGGTTAGACGAAAATGGATATCTTTAAAACTTTAAATCCAAACATTATTATCCTTATGACACACACTGCATAAAAGATTGTAATAATAACGTCTTCCGATAAGCATTCGCACTTATGAAAAATGATACCTAACTATTATTTAACAAGAACATTTGCATATCAAAATGATGGTACACTCTAGAGGTTTTTTCTGGTCATATCTCGCAGGTGTTAAACACATCACAATATCACATAAAAACACATTTTATCTTATTACTCGTAGGTGGGGGCAAAAAATTTAATTGTGGTCACATACCTGTTCACGTAACAAGATCTCGTATTCTCGTCTATACAACGAGATAAACAAAATCAACATAATAAAAATATCTTTATAAAGGCACCGAAGGCGTGAAGATACTTGAAGGAGGTAAGCGAATCGTATTTCAAAACAGCGAATTCGATATGTCAATTTTTCGTAAGTTTTATGATTATTGACAGCGCGGGAATTTTTTTTTCGCGGTTTTGGCGTGGCTATTGCATTATCCATGCGTTTGCAATAAAAACGTAAGCGACAGACGTTATTCCAGATTATTTGTCATGAATACTTTGGGATGTTTCGTGATTTACCTTAATGACTTCTGAGCAATACGCGACGTCTGTCTTCTGTAGCCATTCATTCCTCTCCCACAATTTATTCTCATGATTGAAGGCTATCAAACTAACATCGAGCACACGCGTCGAAAAAATAAATCAAACATTCTCTTTACGACGCCCACCATTAATAAAACTCTTTAAAATATATTTAATAATGTCCACAAAGGTATGGAGCACAATGCTCGACCCATAAAGGGGCAGCATTTATTATGGCGACAATATATCGAACACAAAAAGATATTGTGACAAAGACGCGTACTTTTTAATAATATTGTCATTTCTCAGCAGCAGTGGACTCTTTCAAAAAGCCATAACGCAATAATTTATCTCTTTATAAGAGTTTTTTATCTGTGGGAGAGCGCGGGTGACGCCAGGTGAGCACGGGTTAACTCCATACAGCCTTCTATACATCCTATTATGTGTCTATGTTATAGTGTTACGCATTGGTGGGCCTCATTTTTTATTCGAGATAATCCTACTCGTAGATGGTTTGAGTATATACAGGATGAGATAGCCCGCGGGAATGTTAAAGGAAGTTTAAAAGCTTTCAATCCCGTCGCATAATTTTCGCAGGCGTTGCAATTTCGCACCGTTTTTTTTTAAACGCGAGAAAGCCTTCGAGAAAAATAGAATAAATTAGTTAAAATCTAATCTAATTTGCAATATTTTTGAATGCGTTATCAAAACAGTGAAAATAAATCTTACTCAAACTTTTGATTAACATAAAATTCGGCGCGAAACACGATTTGCGTTATTGCGCAAAAAATTAACGACAGTCTTTATAGCTATCGTCGAGACGGGGTTGACATTGGAGCCACAATAAAATCGATGAAATATTTAAGGGGCAGTCGCAGTAACTCATAGCGGGTGAGTTAAGGGCGAGCGCCTATTGTGACAGTGTTTGCACAGGTAGCCGCACAGTGGGCAGCCGATAACACAACTCGTGAGATTCATGAGATCCCTGTAGTTGTGAAATTTTAATTGTTTAATTAGCATACAAATTATCGCTTTGTATGGGGACAGTTTTTGAATGTCGGGCCAAGTATTTTGTTATTGCGTAATTTTGGTGTTTATAGTTTTGTGGTTTGTGCTACTGTTGAATGTTATGTTGTGGTGTCAGCATCACAATTACTTATCTGTCATTTTTTAACCACTTTTACTTTCAATTTCCTTCTTCTTTCCTGGATAGGAGGTTCGACTATCTTGATGGTATAATATTAGCAATCAAATTATCATTAACGATTGTCGCACGTCTGATTGGAAGACAGTCGAAGTTGTCTGGAACGTTCTCCTTAAGCTGCCGATGTCCAACTTGGGCATCAGATCAAATGAACCAACCGTACAATTTTCTGGCAAACGGAAAATAAATTAATAAAATATTCTATTAACAATAGTATTAGTAGGGTCAACATGGCCAGAGATCGCACAAGACAGGGAGGTTTGGAAGGAAAAAGGGGAGGTCTTTGCTCAGCAATTGGACACAATACCTACAAGCTAAAAGAAAGAAAATAGATATTTCTTTTTTCCCCTTTAAAACGAAAAAGCTTGGCTTCTACTAGACGTTAAAACAACCTCTGCAGTTGCGTTTATAGGAACACTAAACCACTTCAAAAAGCAAACGCTTGCATTTAACGCCAGCATCCAAACTATCCAGTCCGCTGACCCGTGAGCCCGTGACGTAACTACTCGCATTCGTGTCACGTAGCCAGGTACTAGAGTTACACTAAATCCCGCGTCCCGTACTGTCCCGGATTTCGCCGGTTCGGGGAAGCCGCATGAAGTCGTCACGGCGCCCCGCCGGGACGGTAGCCGTGCGGGCGGTCTGACTCTCCCTTAATTAATTTAAATGCATTTACCTGCAGTATGAGGGTATGTGTTCCATGTGTATGGTGGCTTATGAGGATTTGATTGAAGACTTGTTCGACAAAGAATTGATACTTGTCTACATGTCATTGTGACTTCGGTGATTCGTAAGCGCCTTGTTCACATTTAGGTATGCTATTGAATAGATTATTTCTCGGAAAACTGCACCCTAATTGTGTAACATATTTTCAATCACAATTCGAGAATTTTGAAGGATATTGCTAATCCATTGCTTCATAGGTTTGAAAACTTCGTCTGCTCAACAACGTAAATAACGCAATAGACATGGGTGAACTGCCAAAATGAAACCCATTGCGATCAATTGTCATTTTATATGTGTTACGCCATTACCCCTCTGGCGCCATCGTCACCGCTTAACATCAGGGGATATACGACAAAGACAAGCCTAATCTAAAGTAAAACAAAGGTAAAGGTGAGTCTCATGAAACCATGAATCATTTTAATATTATAAAGTTTGGAACAGACAGTGTACCCAAAGTGTATTTAATCGATTGACCTTTATTTATATGACTCAATATCCGATTAAAATCTGTCTAGTATTTTTAGTTTTGCATATTTACAACTATGTAGTTCACATGTTTATGACGTATTGAATTAGTTTATATGCATTCATTTTTTTTAATGCAAGGATGAATCGTCATTTTATGTCGATCCAACCTACTATAAATTTGAAAGTTCGTATGCTTCGATGTTTTCAATTACGCAAAAACGGCGAATGATACAAATGAAAGGACAATGCCCATGGATGTATGGAGTCCCGTACGGTGGTACGGGATTCCAACACAACAAACAAAAACAACTTTTCATGACGAAACAAATTTTGACTTTGATGCAGCATGCTACATCAAAGTCAAAATTTGTTTTTATAGACTAATCTTATCATATTAACTCCTACAAAAGTTTTTTTTTTTTTATAAACAAAACCCGGGTTTCGGAGATTTTCAACAAAATGGAAATAACCTGAAAACTAGGTAGGTACCATATTTTGTTTGACATGTCATAGGTACACGAACGGCCATTATTGCTCTAAAAAAATGATAATCGTTTAAATAAAAATTCTATTTTATTTAATTCTAGTTATTTTTAATTAATGTAGAATCGGCAAAGTTTAATTTTTTTGCATGTTTTTTGAAAGACGTGATCATGACACTTTCAAAATTCAAGGTTATATTAATCATATCGTTTGAAACGGAACGTCATGTACAGGGAATACAACAATGTCGTAAAAAATTATGAAAATAAATACTACAATATTTTGATCTTGATGTATGAGACTTTTTGGTACGACTTTTGGTCATTGTCCTTTAGCACGCCGATAGTTTATAACCTGGATTAACACATAGGATACTTTTTATCCCGAATGTACGTTCCCATGGAATGATTTCCGACTTAAAACGATGGCAAAGCCATGGGCAAATGCTAGTGATTAATAAATCAGCATATTTTAGTACAAGTTGGCCATACTTCGTTAGTATAGTCACATGCAATGCTTCCAGGTTCTGCCATTGACCTTATCAACACCAAAATGTAACGATTGTCATTAAATTGTGTCAAATAATGATCCAATCCGACCATAAATTAGCAAATAATAAATGTCTCGTGTGACTTTTAACCCGCGTGGGAAAATACAACGGATACTTTATATTCCGTTCTAATATCAACACGGAATACATAAATAATAAAACAAACTATTAATTTGTAAAACGGCACTTAAATATAATAATATTGCCAAATATGACGAAAATAATATTTATGGTACGAGAGACATATAAAAATATGTCGTATGTTGGAGTTACGATGAGGCTGTCCAGCCGTTTTCGCATCCGGAGTGTGCACACACGACCTAACCTTGTCATAACGGCTTCCAAATGTGAATTTTATATTACATTACCCAATCGTTACACTAATTTACAAGCCAGCTACCGGCCTTCTCCAAGATAAATAAAATTAGACTAATTAGATGTAATGAAAGAAATCGAGATGCGTTCGGAAGCGATGGTAATCTCTATTGCCTTGTGGCAAGGATTACGTGGCTATAAAATATTAAATTAATAATTCGTATGGAGACATATGGTGCTTACTAGCCGGGAGACTAATTAGAAGATTTTGTCGTAAAATAATAGACACGTAATTGACGTTTATAACCTGTTTTAATTGAGTCGGCGACGGAATTAGGAAATAAAATGGTTATTGCAATATGTTTTTAATGTCACTACGAACTGTCGTGGTCGTAAGAAGATTATGTTATTGGTAATGTTCTGTAATAATCTTGTATTCGATTAGATAATTGACTTGTCTTTATTTATACAGGATGTGAATGTTTTAGTGGGTAAGATCAAAGTGTTGGTAAATGCTAACGACTACGGCTTACGGAAGATTAAGTTAATTAGTGGATTTTGCTGAGCTGTGTAAGCGAAAAAGGGATTTGTTTCTTTGACATGTTCCTAAAACTGGTAACTAGAGTGAAAAACTCGCATACACCAGTCGACGCAGACAGACAGCGATCCATGTTCTAAGACAGAAAGGGAGAACATTAGTCGCTCTCTCAACAGGCTCATTGCAAACCGAAATAACATCAAACAAGCTCCCACTTAACGACACATTTTGCAATTTAACTCGTGTCTAATTTAATTAACCAACCACAAACGCGTGGTACCAACAAACCCAAAATAGATAAATAATAATTTGATTACGGACCGCCCCTAAGTTTATCACCAGCCGTGGCAAATCTCTGATGGACCGCGCCTAATCACGGTCCCTAAACATAGTCGTAATTTGCGTTTTATTGGCGTTACGTATTTTATAACCAGAATTATGGCGTATTATGCAAAATAAGTTGAGCAAACCGATTTTAAAGTGTGCCGCTAGTGCGACCTTGTGTGCGAAATCGTGGTAATTAGGCGAAATAAACAGTTATAAGTGGTGATTAGGTAGAATTTATAAATTTTATGTGCCTTTGAGTGTCGGTGCAAATGTGTTAGAAATTTTTGAACGGATTTCATGTGTATTAGGTATGTATGTATATTTCAAATTAAGGACAAAATGCAAAAAAAAAAACATTTATTTCAGGTAAGTAGGTACCATATATTAGAAAACATAATTAAATGATTAAAAATTAATTAATACAAAATCACACATCAATAGATACAAGCGAATAAATACAATATAAATACAACATCAACACATAAATTAGATAAATCAAATTCATATTCAATCATAATTAATTAATATTCACTACAGTAGCCTTTTACGAGCGACTATATATAACTTGTCTGTCACAGCAGTGTAGCACATGAGGATAGTCCAACCTATTTCCTATCATACTCAGAACGGTATTAAAGGCAAAGGGCATGGTGTCCAAAAAAGGTCCTTAGTCAGAACGAAGAAGTTGAGCGAGAAGGTTGTTGTAGAAGACTGATGTTACTTAGATGAATGAAGATGCCATAACTTTCAAAGGTTGATCAGTCCCGAGTCCCGCCGGCGCCGAACTAGTTGAACCTTATTTTAGTGAACTCAAGATCCCGATACACAACGCAATCATCAGCAAAAACCTATTTTATGCCGAACTTGTCGCTTACTTCAAAATTCAACAATGAATTAAAAAATAGTAAAGATCGTACAAGCCATAAAAATATTAATACATTGTATTAATTAACCAAACTAAAAACAATAAAAAAGCAATTAGGCGTATGCAAAAATCCTTTTATGTCACAAAATATAAGAAAATCAACATTTTACGATGGCAAAGACGTAGAGCCAAGATAAGCGCCATAAAATATTTGATATCAAAGTACCGACGAATGATAATACGATAGATATACGTTGATATGGTGTAAGATATGTTCGTCAGTTACGATTGACAATGTAGATTACGAAATAGGTTTGTAGTACATTACATTAGGAATAAAAGAAACCAAAATTAGGAACAGAGGCCAAAGGTTTCAGAAAGCTACGTCTAGAATCTTGTTTTTGACAGAAAGCAAGACATGGTCGTCTCTCATTTTGTGATGTCAGCTTGCAAGGTAGCTGAAGATTGAAGAACAATAATGTGTGGGCAACAGGTACCTCCTCAAAAGGTACCTAGACTAGTCACCCGCCCCTGATTCGCACGATTTTTACGCCTTGTCCAAACATCAAAATGTCTTTATTAGATTAAAAGGGCTGATTTTTCAATCATCTGATAAAATTATTCGAGGAATAATTTTGAAATTTTGACAGTTATTTCATACGAAAACTGTCAAACGTCAATTTTATTCCTCGAATAAAAGTTATCTGGCGATGGAAAAATCAGCCCTTTAGTTAATATGAATTTTTCATACACATAAATCATCCGGAATACATTTTTTATATGATGGTGAACATCCATTTAGAAGAACAAAGCGGTCATACAGACAGATACGAAAATCGACTTTAATTTAAACTGTTTAGAGATTAGTTACTATATGCTATGATCATTGATGGACCCATTTCAAAAGAAGGGCCAAGGTAATATAGTTATGTGTAGATACAGGAGCTGGACCTAAAATTGAAGGGCTTTAGAACCTATAACGTAGGTAAAGATTGTCTCATTATTGTATCGTGCAGTTGCCTATTTTGATTAACCGGAACCATAGTTTTGTTTTGCCATTATTGTCCCACTGCTGGGTAACGGCCACTCCCTACTGTCTCTCCAGCAGCCATAGTTGAATCATTGGTTTTCTGACGTTATCATATAATTATTTTTATCGCCGCGAGATAGCACCCGTTCTTCCGCAATTAATTTTACAGCAAAATAATTGAACACAACTTTCTCACAATTAAACGACACATAAAATTGAAATCGCAGCTCGAGCAACACGCCCGAGCGATTACGAAGTTGAGCGATCTTTGTCAGCGTATTAAAGTTTGACCGAATTATCTTCTTATTTAGGGGTAATGTTGCCATGTTCACATCGTTAATTCTAATATTGCAATAAATATGTCTGTTTGGTAACAAGGCGGGCCATGCCGAATGCTATTAGGTCTAATAGAGCGTGCAATCGTGGGGTTTGGGCCGTAACCGTGAGCCGTGGATGCCTCGTCCCGGTGGTCGAGTTTTTTTTCTTTTAGTGTAAATTGTTTCTGGTTTTGCGTTTGTTTTTTGATTTATTGTTCCTCTGTTTGAGTTTTAACTTGAGATAATAATTCGTGTAAATATTTGGGATGGCTGACATAGTCGTCACTTCGGCGTTGTCTGTTTTTGTTGTGTTGTGCTTTTGGTTGGTTGCGTAATTTTAATTGCTTTGAAACTGTTGTTAAAAGTTTTGAATTGCAATTTACTTGCTTTAATAGGTACAGTGTAGAAATGAAAGTTTAAACATAGATTGCAATATAAGTTTTTTCTGTAGGCTTTACTTCGTGGTATTTTTTTGCCATAAGTTACCTAGATGTTTCAAAATCCTACTTCCTACTAATGATTTTATAAACGTGAAAGTTTGTATGGATGGATGGATGTTTGTTATTCTTTCACGCAAAAACTACTAAACGGATTTGGATGAAATTTGGCACATAAATACTTTATAACTAGGATTAACATATAGGATACTTTTTATCCTGATATTCTTACGGGATCGAAACTTATGCGGGTGAAACCGCGGGGCGCAGCTAGTACAAAATATTTGTTGTTAGCTCTTATGGAAATTCTGATTTTAGCCGTTTTATATGCCGTTTTATCTTCCACTACGTCTTCGTTCCACTGAGTATTTATTCACTTTCTATATCTATCTAACATCACAACATCTAATTCCAGATTACAACCCGAATTCACCGAAATGAAAACTCACTCCCAAGTCCCATTACATAAAAACATAGCTATAATCTTCATGAATCCTTTGTTATGTGATGGTTAACAGAGCATTTAACGGGGCTCGTCCGAGGTACAGAGACAAAGGCATCAAACCAAGCGACCGATAAAGGCTAGCTGGCTGGCTGTTTGTTTTTTGCACTCTTGCATGTTTAAAAAAAAATGCTGAGCACTCTGGATTGAACAAAATAGTGGAGCTAAGCTAATTATGACGCGTTCGCGCCGAAATAATAGGATTAGTTAATAAGTTATATTAAGTTTGATTTTTAGCTGGTGAAGAAGTAACATAATGAATCAAGATAATTAACTAAACTTCCGTGATAATTCGATTGGTTTTAATATTAATTAGGATTAAACATGTATCAAAACGGAAATTTACAGTTAGTTTGCAGTATCTAAATACGATGAGCAATACAATTATCAAAAGATGCTACACGTTACCTTGCAGATATCTTCAGCCGGATATCGGCTTATCTATTTTGAAGCAATTAAATATTAATTTTAATTATCTGCAAAAATATTGTTGATAAAGTTTTGGTATTGACTTCATGTGGTTTCCGGAAATAACTTTCAGATTTGATATCTAGTTTTTATCCATCTCGGGTTATGTAATTTGCTTTCAATATCACTAACGATTTATTTTTATAAGTATGAAGTGTCAGCTACTGGTTGGTACAAAATTTTTGAATTCCGAATCAACGCTGACACAAAAACGTTAAGTGTAAACCTCTCAACCTTTTTTTAATAACACAACATACTTAAGTGTTTGCTCACTACGGGAGCAATGGAAATCATTTGTACAACCATTGAACCAACAACAAAACATCAACTTTGTATCTGAACAAAATAAATAAATAATCTCCTCTACACAAATAAATATCGGCATTATCGGTCTGTGTTGCCAACCGCGACCCACTGGGCTGGGTGTTGCCAACAAAAGAAAATAATAAATTCTAATACAATGCTGTGTCACCGCATTCGTTATGCAATTATTTGGAATTGGATAGTGTATGTCAATAGGCGTGATGAGTAGCTATGTGATTGAGTATCGATTGTATTTACAGAATCGTTACCTCAAATTTTATTATTATACTTATAACATAGTTCTAAAGGGCACTTACTTATACTGTAGGTAGTATTGATGTTTTGTAGTTGGTAGGTCTGCAGCTTCTTCTGCTACTACATGGCCGGTATAATGCCAGGATCGTCAAAATGTTCCGCATCTAGCAACTTATATCGACATCTAAGGAGGAAAACTGTATAATATAATATTAATATTGTATTATTTTGACTAAAACTTAAGCAAGTTCTTTGTGCTACGTACATTGATGTAAATATGCACTTAAAAGAATTCGGTAGATACTCTATAATTTAAAACTAGCTGGAAACAATGAAATTGCATCTTGATTAATAGTTACATATATAGAAATAATTACATTAAAACTAGGGAGTAATTACTAATTAGCTTCTGACATACGAATGCATGCCTAAATATGAATCAAAGAAATTCGTGCCTATTAAATTTCTAACAGTCATCCCTTCTGTATCCATTAATATTAATTAATATAAACTTAGGAATTAATAAAACAAGTTTATACGCATTATGAATGTCAAGCTCTACTGTCCAGTGTATTGTGACCCATGGTAAAATAAAGAACTAAGTGTTACTGCGCTAATTTTGACAATTCCCTTGACGGGCAGCGCTTTGAGCAGGGTTCAAGATATGCTGGGCCGTTTGTAAGAGCGGTGTGTTGAGATTAAAATGCTCGATTTTTAAGATCGTACGAGATGATACGCAAAGGAATTTACTAACGAATGTGGCTGCGGTTATAATACATACGTAATAAGTGAAATAATTAGGTTGTTACTTTTTTTGAGTTATATAAAATGTTTTGGCCGAAAGAATTTCTGTGTTTCTACCGAGGTCAAAAAATGTCTTAAAAAGTTTGTGAAAGCTTGTTCTTTACTCAGCCTTTTGCTAGATGCAGAAAGTTATTAACATTCATATACTCGTAATCTGGAAAACAATAACCATGTGAAAGTGAAAACAATTACTTTTATGTTTAAAGTTTTTGTTTGGCTTTCAAAAATGAATTAGGTACAAATATTATTTCTCTATACCTTTACATTTTTCCAAATTCAGAAAAGTTGACATGGTAGGAATTACGCATTGGAATATTCTCATTTCTGAATTCGACAAAACAGTGAAAGTATCTAGGAACGATCCCCAGAAATGCAGTTTTTTTTCCAAATCATGGAATTTCGCCCACATTCGGATAACTATTAAACGATCATTAGCTAGTCACTCAGCGATACCTGCCCTTACATTATGTTGTCAAAATATTTCGTTCAAATTTTGAGAAGGTTGTATTTTTTCTCGTACATTTCGTGAATTCGTTTGTTGTCGTACAAAGCGCCGTGACATCTCAATTCGATACAAAGGGAATCATTTGTCATTGTCCATTAGACGATATTGTTGGGTAACATTATAAAATATTAGCTCAAGTATTGATTTACACTTGGCAATGATGTTCAAGTTTATTTGAAATACCCTGGATTGTTATGTTTATACTAGATTTACAAATTGGGTTTATTTTCTGTGAAACAGAAAGTAACGTGTGGAAAGTGAATGTTTTTCAATTTTAAAGGATTAGAGTAATAGGTGTCAAAATATAATTATTTTATTTTATTTGTATTGCTTTTATATGTAATAACAAATTGTTGAGCAACATAGGTACTTATTGGTACCTACCTTGTAAAAATCAACTCAACTCATTTCATTCCTGGTCCGGTTGCACCCAGTTTCCTTTCTGCAATTACGAGTAGGTACCTACAGGAAATTGGTTCTTCACGATACAAAGAAATGGTAGATTTCACTTTTCTTGAAAATTTCCTGACAACTGAAAATCTTGGACTAAGGCACTGATACAAAAGTTGTGGAAGCAACCTATCAAACATATCGATGAAGCAACTGGTAGTGCGATTGCAACGATCAAAACTCAACCATCATTAAGTATTATTTTCAGTCTGAAAACACGAGTCTCATAATAGAACACCTTCACTAAAACTAGAAAGGAATTGCAGAGTCTCAATTGAAGTTAGATACAGATGTCTAAGTTCTACGTCCGACATTCCCTGGGCTGATCTGATAGCCTACGTTGCTAGCTCTTGCTGACACGAGGGAAGAAGAAGAAGAAGAAGCTTACCCCGATGATACACGAAAGCATATTCTGCAAGGGTACCACATATTAATTTATAATAAGCCACTCGTCAAATTTAAAAAAAACAAATGAAAGTCTGATAAGTATTAAACAAAACAACTGCAAATTCTAATATTACAGAAATCACTATTCAATAAAATGTTTTTTTTTTCAGTTTGGGGCTCATCGGCATATAATATATTTGTTACCTAGCTGTAAGTAATATTTAAAGCTACTCATGTCATCTCTGAACCCGCTTTCTGTATTACCTGGACAGTAAATATTTTCTATGTTGAAGCCTCCCTAGAATATACTCCCTAGACTTTTACCTGCTTTCTTGTTTACTACATCTATGTGTACCTATTTCTATCTCATATTTTCATCTTCCTTGGTTTATATAGAATAGTTCTTGTATATAGTTTAGTTTTCTGTTTATCCTATGTTATGTAAGATTATTCTTTTTATTTCTTATTTTTGTACAATGTACCCTACTAGAGATGTTATAGAGATTTTTTTTTTTAATTTTGGTCAATTTTATTTGTTAACCACCTGCGTCCTGCAGCAACAACAAATTCTATCCTATAACTTCATCAAGTCAGTAAATAATCTTCACACCAAACAAAACCAAAATAAAACTCTTGTAAAACCGACTGAAAAATAAAAATTTTCCAACCTAAAAAAACAAATTCCACATAGGTAACATAAATAACTTAACATAAAGACAACGTAAGTAGGTTGGAAGTACCAACGAATATAGCATGAAATAAAAATCACATTGTAATCCGGTATTGGCTATAGATAAGGAGAGCTTGTGACAAGGCAAGAATTATGTGCTCCAGAGGGCAATTTTTCTTTCCCGGGATTTATTCCCGTAATTTATAGAGGATCGGTCTGTATCTGGGCTAACCCGCCCGCCCCGGCAAGCGGCCCGCAATTAAGACTAACCTCCTCCCCTAATTAAGATGCTATAATCTATAATATAATAATTTATCAACAATTTTGGTTGTGAATGAGAGGAAAAATCTTCTTTTTAATTTAAAGGTGGTTTTGATGTGTTAAGTAACGTGTTCTTAAAGGACGTTGTTATGTTCTGAAGCAGCTACTTTATAGCCTCAAGATTGTTTGTTTACAGTACAAGAGTTATCAGTAAAAAAGTTTTCTTTATGGGAATTCACATAAAGAAAACTTTTTGTCACCAGACAAGTAGTCTGGTGTCGTTGATCCAAACTGAACAACAAAATTACTTAAGTACGTAAACCTCGATTTATTTGCTACAAAAGAATCTTTAATGCCATCATTTACATAAGTAATAATCGTAAAGTGAAGTACGTTTCATAACGACACTCGTATTGCCTAATCTCGTCATCAATCGGCTGTTCGCTGCGTTGTAATTTGACACGCAAAATTTTTGCCGAACGTGCTTCAGCCATGAATTGTTGGTGACAAAAGTGTCTGTCGCAGCGAAGCTACGAGAGTCGGCTTAATACAGCCCCCACCCCTCGCCGCAGTCGTAAATTTAGGGTTTCATAAAACCAGATTCGAGATAAGACACAGTGTGGAGTGAGTCCCGGATCAAATGCGATCCTCCGAACCCACAGCTCTCGCGCAGACAATAAAAATAACACGGCCGCATCTGCGGCTACTATTTTACATCACGAAATTTGTCGTGTTTACATAAAATACGCCCCGTAGATAGCGATCGATTCGCTAGAAATCGTGGACGTCAGTTTCGCGACGCACTGGCCGGCAACACGAAACCGCTATTGAAAAAACCAAGCTGTCAAGAGTACAACAAAAGCGCATTATGATTTTAACAGTTTCTGAATTGCTACACTATTATGAGGCGTGTATTATGCTTTTCATCCAGTGTAAGGGTATTTGGACGCCTTTGTGGCTCAGTATTGACAAATAAGTAAGATTTACTCTCAGAGTAAGAATGTGGGATTAGGACGGCGCGGTTTTTTTGAAGCATTCTCTTAGAAATGCGTGGCGCCATTGCTTGGTCCAATATTGCATTATTCTGCAGTCGGTTCGATGCTTATACAGTGTTAGCAGCAATACTCTAAATAAATCAAGTGGAAACTTGGATGCAATTGAGAGCTAAGGAAAGCGAAGCTTGCGTAACTATCCACTAGAATAAACATAGCTGATACAAAGGAATGAATAGGCTTAATTCAAATGGATTTTGTACTTACTTGGCATACATTTGTATTGTATCCTTTGTTCGATTGTTCGCTTTCTTCTATTTATTTTCACTTTTACTCAAATGTTAGGTATAAAATCGTGTAAAAGCAATTCTTTATGTGGAACATCTTATAAAATTTACATCTAAGCATCGTATCCAACGTAGGAACGGGTTGTAGGCATAACTACGTGTCGGGGACATATATTTAAAGCTTCAGTAGATAGGGGTGCAATAATTTTGACAATGACTAGCAGCCTTACCCGGGCGAGGCGTAGGCGCGGGGCGGGCGGGGCGCGGGGGGCAATCTGCGCACTAAATCACGCTACGAATAAAATTTATGGCGCCGAGATAAAAACTCGCAGCTTTTCTCTTTTACGTTCCTTCCCCCTGCCCCCGCGCGCCGCCGGTCGCCCTCGTCACCCCGCGCGGAAAATCCATAGGGATTTTTCCAAGTGTTCGGGCGACGGCGTGTGTGGGGGTCGAAACGATTTTGTTTTATGCTTATTGCCCGTTGCGATGTTTTGTTTGCTAAGTTGCACAGATAAGGGATAGGTACAGAGATAGTCTGCTCGGCCGGACGACGTGTGCCGCCGTATTTTTGTCAACTACCTACTCGTGTTTTTATTTCGGTTCGTCATTGTTTTATTACGTGCTACGTCGCAGCTTTGTGAGAAATAAAATTAATTATTCATTTACAAACAATCCATCACGAGTAAGTCCGTGGCACGTGAGGAAAGTCATGAAACTGTTTAAATGACCAACCGTGGAACAGAACCTAGCATTACCTACCAGTCAGACGGTTATCGCACTTTCACTTAGCACTAGTTCATGCAATGTTCCTTTTTATTTACGTTCATTTAAATACCGCGACTTTATATACGAGCTGGAATTAATTCTAATCCGAATGTCTTACGTTCAAACGTATTAAATGCAACGCGAGTAACAAAGAAAAACTAGGTTGTAATGTGAAATATTTCAGATTCAGTCGCATTAAATTCTGCTTCGTACCTATTACTGAAAAATGTGGGTACAAAACATAAAATAATAAGAAAAAAAGTTTTGAAAAAAAAAACACACATGATTAACGTGGAATATTTCGCCGAGCTAACGAACTTTGACGTGAAATTAAAACGTTATCAGATTAACACGAAGCGAATTTATAAACAAGGCGTATTACTGTATCGAATACGTATTTTGAGCGTATATTAGGTCTCGTATTGCTTGAAATGTGTGGCTTATCGACGTTGTACGCCTTGTAAACTCCCGTGTCCTGTTTGGTACGAGTTTATCGCTTAATTTTACAAAACTAACCGTAACTGGAGCGTCGGTCGTCAACTGTTTCACCCGAGCCTTTCGACAGAGGTTTTCATAAAAACACGCACTTTATCGACCTATTGGGTAACACTGAGCTTGTCTTTGCCTTTGTTGGGCTTAACATATTTAAATAACTTGTTTAACAAGAGCTGTAGTGAACCTTTTCTTGGCGTGGGCTACACTAAGGGTAATTTTATTCATTATCAAGCTAGACATTTTTAATTAAAATTGTGGGAGACTTAACTTTTGATATATTAGAAATGTTTACGTGATGTTGTCTGCAATTAACTAGCTTGTCTCAAAAACATTATTGTGCATGTATTAGGTACCTACCTAAGTACTAGTTGTACGGATAATGATACCAATTTGTTTTGTGCAGTAGCATCGTTAAGAATTTTCCACTACAAATTGTATTATAATGAAACCTATTTATCTGAATTCAAAACTATGGTTAACATAATATTTCAGCTTAGTGCACACTGGCCCATTTGTTTTTAACACGACATAAACAAGGACATCGAAACATTTTAACTTGAAAATATTTTTGTTTATTTTCCTGTTTGCTACTAAACTAAGTTTGACCATATCTCCAAATCGCGGCCTTTCCGTCGCGCTGAGGTTGCCAAACAAATAAAAAAACATTGGCGTCTTATTTCGATATCAGTGTAGATAGTAGGTACCTACGTATAATGTACTTAACACCGCACTTACTCCCGAGGACAGCTGCTAAACATTTCCCGGTAACATCAAGCCAAGCCTCAATATAAGGCTTAAATTCGCGCCACCACAAAAAAACGTCACAACCAAGGACAAAATGTCCGATTGTCTTACTTATCTATACTCAATCAGTGTTTACAATATTACAGCGGCGTGCTCCACGTCAAAATAATGTCCCTATTAGAGCACAAAGCGAGATTTTCAAAGAATCACAAGCAAAAAAATGTCAAAAATATCCACGTCGGGAACAGAGATTACTTCAGAGCAAGGCCATCTGTGGATATTGAGACCGTCTCACACGAGATAGCTTATCGCCCGATCTCGACTCAGATTCTGTGAAGAAAAAGCGAGAGAAAAGGCTCCTATTTATAGATGAAGAGCAATAGACTCACTCACGCCACAATCGCATTAGTCCGCCGCAGCCCGCTGCAACGATGATTTGAATTTCCATTGTTTATGGTGGCAGACATGTGTCAAAGTTCGATTGGAATTTAAATTCGGCTCCTTTGTTATTATTTTTTTTGTCGAGTTGTAAACACGGCACAGTGATGTTCCAATTTGGTTACCAGCCTCCACTGATGGGTGGTTGGATCTATGACTCCTCGTGTATGTCGGATGATGTTTTTGACGTCGGTATGCGGCTTGAATAATTACGAATCATGTTCCGAATGATTCCAAACGTACCGACAACTTACCGAACACATTTCTCAGAAATCGTTTCGCATTTCCTAACTACGCAATCAAATAAACAAAAGTTGAAAGTCCATTTTCTTTAGTTGGAAGCTGTAGTCGACTTCAAAGGTAGTCGGGGCTCTCTGAACATCTGCTAAATTACCAAACTCGAGTCAGGAGCGGGGGCACTACACAAAGCGACTACCATTTTGTTCCGACACTTTTCAAAATTGGAACGTGACGGTTGCAAGCGCTCTCGGCCAGAGACAATGACATGAAAAGGAAAAATGTAAACGGACCTATTTTAAATAGGCGTATTGCGACGACTAATATTTTATATCGTACTTTTGGTGCATACGATTGTGACGTCTAATATTTGCTAGATGCAGTTGCTAAGGTTGAAAATGGCTTGTAGTTTGTGTATGATGTCAGTCGTTCTGGAATTCATAGCGGTTAATTTAAAAGTGCGTTCTTGAACCCTTTCAGAGGCATTGTATCTTTGTGCTCTTTGTACGGGAGATGGTTTATCTGAGTCGCGGGGTACATAAGTGCTGTTTTTTCATTCCGTAATGCTTTAACATTTCAAAGGGGTTAAATGTTATTCAGACTGGCTGCCCGCTTAGAAAATGTGTGGGTGTCGTGGGGCCTCGGAACCCGCACCGTATGTAGATACCTACTGTTTTAGGTGTACCTAAGTATGTATTTGTGTTATTGTCATCTCTGTTACTATCCTACATAAACAATTAGAGGGTTTTGTCTTGTATTTTAAATATCATGAACATTGGTCTCGTATTCATTATTACTGAGGCGCCTTCTTGATAAATTTAAGTGTAATTTAAATTTGAATAGAAGCCTCAACGGCTTCTATTAAATTTTCGACTTAAATTTATATGTTAATTACGAAACTAACGCAGTTCGCTGATTTTATCTTGAGGAAATAAAATTTGATTGTCAATAAGATTAGGAACTTCAACGTTGGCGGTCGCATCTCATCATCTTAGTACAACATCAAACTACATTAGTATTAATATTCTCATTATGTTGATCTAGATACCATAAACAACGTACGATAAGTACCTACATCCGTATAAATTAAAAACTTTTTCCAAATATAAGTACGTTTTCTCTCAATGCTAGCCAGGATATTAAATATGTGCTTTCGAGTTGAACATTTTCCAAATGAACAAGAATCTAAATAAGAATTTTGATTACCTTAAAATTCTTATTATGATTCTTATTAATTTAAAGCCTTACCAAGTAAGATAATGTACACAAAAAAGATTAGGAGAGGCTTACCTACACCCGATTTCTGAATTGAGAATTTGAAGTTGAAAACTTGTAGACACAGTATCCTAACAAAAATAAAAATGCGTAAATAGCATTGACGGCCAATTAATTTGAGCGTTCAGAGAATAATTACATTTAGGGCTGATTTTTCCAACGCCAGATAATTTTATCGGAGGAATAATTTTGAATTTTTGACAGTTCTTCCATTCAAATACTGTCAGACGTAAATATTATTCCAAGAATAAAAATTATCTCAACCAACAATCAACTCAGCCTATCGTAGTCCACTGCTGGACATAGGCTGGATGCGGAAGGAGAACGACAGGGCGTTGTGGCGCAGCCTGGGAAAAATTATCTGCCGATTGAAAAATAATATCAAAGATGAATTTTGGGAATTTTTCAGAAACAAACAATTCTTGGATTTTCTCGAATCCCATGGATGTTAGACTAGGCTGTATGGGGTCCAGTCGGGGGTTGCGGAAGGATCTTACGTTCCTGCGACCCCCGGCGTAGGTGTGAGATGGAACACTGGGGTGGTTTTTAGTCAGTAAGAGTCTGACAGACCCCGCCGCCCACCCCAGGGCGGCAGACATCTATGAGGATTTTCCATACCGGAAAAAAAAAGGGCTTAGGTAAATGTTGCACGCCGGTCACGCTATCATGTCCAGGGCGGAATGCGAAGACTCACACGACTCTCTGTATATATCTCTGTGTATGTATATACACAGCTCATGTACAATGTCTTGAAGTAATATAGTAGGTAAGTATACTTATTCACTTGTGTTAACTTAAGGTTGAATTCTCCTCCAGATATTGATTAGCCACCTCAGGCACAGAGGCTCTATCCTGCGCTAACGAGACATGTCTAAATAATAACCTATATGTACATGTGTACCTATATAGTAGATACTAGGTAGATAATGTATCTATGTTCGTGTACGGCCTGGCTACGTCATTATTGAGATTGCTAATGTAGGATGAGATGGGAACTGTGATGTTATTGTAAGATTTGTAGGTCTGTATAGATACTCGTATGCAAGCTTTGGATCGCAAGTTCGCTTAAGTGAAAATCGGAAAGTGAGGAAGTGGATATCAACTAATTTCACTTTGGAAATCGGAAAACGGAATTTTGGGAAGATTTACCTATTTTGAACACTGAACAAATCCAAAGTTCTGTTAGATAAGTATATTTCACTGTAAATAAGTTAATAAAGATCATTCAATCGAAGTTCAAATAAGTTAATATTATTTAGGCAGGTTTATTAGATTCCGGAACAACTTTACCAATACCTACTTTTTTATATATATAAAAAGACACAATGGCTATATCCAAAAACAAAAGTTGGAGGGTGTGTATCGTAAAAATGCTATTCAATAAATAATAATAAGCTATGGTGGTAACGGCCGCGACTTACGAATTTTAGGTTGTAGGTTCGAACCCAGTCAAGCCATTTACTTTGAGTGAATTATTTCATCACCACTGCTCTTCGAACGGTGAAGGAAAAATCCTGTCAAGTTTAGATACTCCATAGACAAATTAGACGTGATTAAAAACATGGCTACTAAAAATACGTCAATTTACGTCAGCCGCTGACTAATTTGATAGGACTAAACTAATATTTATCTTCCGTCCTTTTCTTAATGAAATAGAAAGAAAAAGATGCACTGAACTTAAATTTAGTTATTTGTATGACCTACAAGTAGTTGTTCCGGGTCTGGCTGTTTGTGTATGTGAGTTTAAATGTTTGTAAACGCACCCACGATACAGGAGAAATTCCTAGTGTGGGGCAACGTTTTTTTTTTAAAAAGAAAGAAAGCAAGAACTTAAATTTAGTTTAGTTTGTGAACAAGGGAATCGGCGCCAATGTAAAACTAATAACAATTGATGTAGATTTAAAGGTTAAGGTTGGGGGGAGGTTTTATGAATACTGTTCCTATATTGCTTATTGTTATTGAAACGATTCTTGGCAATAATCCAAAATATCGGAGAGAAAAACTATATATTTAGGTAAGCATAACTAATTGTGGACCCCTACCAATAGTTTATGTAGTTCTTATACCTACACAAAAGAACATAGGGGTATTATTAAATATAACAACACTGGGGTACTTAAGTAGAATAAGTACGAAGTTAACTTTTTTATACAGTATTTTCTTAAAGGTAAGAATGAACTCTGGAACAGTTTCCAAGTACCACTTTTCCAAGATCCATAGATGATCAATGATTTAAAATTCAGGTATCTAAAGAATTGATTAATTAAAACAGTTATTTTAGAATGGGAATTGAATTTTGAAGGTACTCAGGGTTAAAAGAACGTTAGGTTAAAACATCATATTGACACCAAAAAAATTGGCAATCGTATAGAAAGGCTTATCATTCGCCCATAATATATATTTTGGATAAATAAGTATTACATAATCAGCCTATAATGTTCTAATTGCTGGGACTCAGGCCTCCTCTCGATGAGAGGAAACCTCTAAATAATATAGTTAGATACATATAGTTATAGGCTAAATATACCTAAATAATAATACATAGTTCTGAAGCGTAGACAGTAATACGCTCCCGTATTCGCTCAGTAATTCTGAGACACACGACCTCGCACTGATTAACTGGTGCGGAGACACTACATACGTATATTATGTACCTATGTCTGTATGTATGTGTGTACTACCTATATACGTCGGTGTTTATTGCCTATTGACGATGAAGAGTTTATGTATTAGATACATGTATCTACGAGCATGTAGGCTATTGTGTATGAGCAATAGGGGCTGATTAAATGGAGTATTTGAATAAGAAAGTGCAAAATTTTGTAACTAGATACGTATAAAGTGCTATATTATATAACATCACGCCTGTTCGGCAGACGCTAGTTATGTTTAATTCTCATGTAACAGGGGGCGAGAATTTGTCATCAACCGGGTTCAAATCCAGACTCCGAGTTGCCACTGAGAAATTCCAGATGGTACAACCTAATAACACTTTGCCTGACCCGAGAATCGAACCCTGTACCTTATGCTCAACAGTAGCGCTTGAGACTACTGGTGTAGTTGTGAGGCAGGCAGACGATTTAATTTTTCATGAATCGGTGACTGTTAATTGAACCGACTGACGTCATCATCTGCCTAGCCTTTTCCCAACTATGTTGGGGTCGGTTTCCAGTCTAACCGGATGCAGCTGAATACCAGTATTTTACATGGAGCGACTGCCTATCTGAGCTCCACAACCCAGTTCCTGGGTAATACGATACCCTTTGGTAAGCCTGAAGAACCGCTCTGACGTAACAGTAGGTACCTAATTTAACTGTTCTGCCTACTAACAACAAGTGGCTACTGTTAATAAGAATAGGTACGTGTGAGATTCACACTTATTGTTATAACTTATAATTTATGAGTTAAAGCATCGACAACTGTAACTAGATAATGAGAAGGATGTAGGTACTTATCTCATCATTTTAAATTACCATTTGCATGTGGATAGACTTATTTCTGATGCGTGAATTATAGTTTACTACGTTAGGTCTAGGTAGGTAATAATATCTAGATCATCTAGGCCTTTTAAAAAATGAAGTCAGCATGAATCAAAATATCTTCAATGGACGGATAATTTTTATTCCTGAAATTAAATTGACGTCTGACAGGTTTTGTATGCGAGAGCTGTCAAAAATTCGAAATGATTCCTCTGATAAAATTATCGGGCGTTGGATAAATCAGCCCTCAGTGAATGGTGATTTAGGCCCACTTGCACCACAGATCACGTAATAATAATAATAAACGTTGTAAATAATTGAAACATCATTCTGTCTCTGTCATCTTCAAACGATTGACAGAAACAGAATTATGTTTTAAACAGGTTTAGTGCTAAATGTGATTAGTGATTTACAGTGCGAACGGGCCTTAGTAACAGGATGAGCTTTAAGCAAAACAGTATCACAATAGGTGTTTCCTGAAAAATGTTTTGATGAGCTTAAAATACTATCTACGACCTTTATCGACTGCATGAATCTCGATTTAAACTAATTAGATGCTCCCATATAATTAGTTTAAATCGCACTAGTTAGTTTCAATCTAAGGGAACTTATATTGTGTAATATTGTTCGGATTTAAATAAAGATTCATTATTAGGAAACGTTTACGAATACGGGCTTACTAACCCGCTACATCTGGTATCTCGAAGAAAAGTTCATGAAACTGTTTTTTCATGATTTTTTCTTTACGACACCATTAGCATTAGATTCAGACAGAAACGAGAAAATATTGGTAGTAGATGAACCCGGTCCTATGGAGTAATTTCATAACACACTAGCAATTGCAATGCCTTTCATTCTGACAGTTCGACAAAATTCATTGCTTTATTAACGTTGTCGAGCAGACGGATTTTTCAAACATAATAATATGAAGGAATGGATTAGGAATTTCTTTTAAAATAATTCGGACTGCGATAGACAATGTGTGCTGGTCCTTTATTCTAAGAAGGTATTGAACAGCAAAACAAAAGAATACTTAAATACAAATACCCAAAGCATAAAGTAATCTCTTTCTTATACATTTATCCTTATAACACGATTAAGAAGCCATTTTTAGCTTGAACTCTGGCAGCCGGGTGTTATGTCATTAGCCATTACCGAGCAGCACTAGCGATAGTGTTGTGCCCGACAGATTTATAGCGCGGGTATATAGAATAAATCACGTTCAGACGGAGGGTAGTCTTAGACATTCTGGGGAGCTATTGTCTTTTTTTTTTCTTGTGGGCTTTGATAGACGTTTTCGTGTGCCTGGTTTTGGGTAAAGTACCTAAATAGGTTTGCTTTTGATTAAAAGGTACTTAGAATATTTATAGGAAAAGATAAGACAATTTATCTATTATATTGTAGCATAATCAGCCTATATGGTATGGTATGTTCCCACTGCTGGGACACAGGCCTCCTGTTTTCGAGAGGGAGTGGGCTGTAATCCAGCACGCGGGCTCAGTGCAGGTTGGTAGATGTCACCTGTCTTCGAATTTTTGTTTCCTCACGATATTTAATATACATGTATGTTGTAATAAAGATAAAATATTTGATTTTTGTTACGCTTTCACGCTAAAACGGCTGAACGGATTTGGATAAAATTTGACAAAAGGGTAGACCATGACCTGGATACTTTTTATCACGATATTCTCGCGGGATCGAGACTTATGCGGGTGAAACCGCGGGGCACAGCTGGCTAGTTATATCATAATGAAGAGATACTTAATCCGTCTGATAGAAATGGTGATTAATGTCTGTTCCAAAAGTATCTCATGAAAGTGTAAACAGACCCTGTTCTGGTTAAATTCTTACTCAATCACTCACTAAAAGGAATTAGTAACACATTCATCTGTATTTAGAAGGGTTCAACTTTATATCTCACTACTTTTTCCAATAATTATTGTTTGAATAACATTATTAAATTCTAATTGAAAATTCATTGACAAAAAGTGTGCAAATTAATTAATCAATTGGGTACTACATTGAAGAAAAAAAATGTTTTATGGTACAAATTGTAGAGCTATTAAAAGTTGTGGTAGGTTAAAACTTAAAAATCGAAGATTAAATGTACATGAAAACAATAAATGTAGAGCCACTGAAAGTGTGAATATTTTCAGTGATTCTTCATTTTTGGTTTTCATAAATGTTTTTTTAATCACTGTTGTTTAGGTAGGTATATAAAAAACAAAAAAAAAGATAGGTAAGTAATTTAATTATGTAGAGTCTACTAAAAAGGCATAGAGATACGAATCATTCAGTTTTACCTTTCCAAAATGTAGAGCTGATGTTTCTATCCTATCTTACCGACTAATGCCATAGGTAAGTGATTGAAGAGACTACAAGATTAAACCACCCGATTTAAAAAAAAAAGTACCTAGTAGGTAAAGCCAGTTTTTTTACTATAATTACTATTTACTAAAGAACTTCAACAAAACAGTCATTACTATTATAAAAGTGTTTATAAACGTTGAGAGTATAATTTTATATAGAGTTACCTACATTTCTCGAAGTTTTCCTACAACTTAAAAGTTTTTTAAAAACTTTTTCATAATTATCAACGTCTGCAGCCCGAATTCACCCAGGCCTCTCTTTTCATGTGCCAATCCCCAAGCTCCTGTGCCAGCCTCATCCAGGTTCTACGTCGCGATGGTAACAATATCGTCCAAAGTTTAAATCTTACTGATATTTTATCACTTTTTTCATAATTTTAGAACACCGTTAAGCCTATATCGGTAAATCATCATCTGCCTAGCCTTTTCCCAACTACGAGGAGGTCGGCTTCCAGTCTAACCAGATGCAGCTGAGTACTAGTATTTTACATGGAGCGACTGCCTATTTGACCTCCACAACCCAGTTACTGAGTAATACGAAACCCCTTGGTAAGACTGGTTGTCAGACTTTCGGGCTCCTGACGACCCGTAACGACTGTTAAAGCGCCACGAATGACAGCCGGGACGAACGGCTTAACGTGCTTTCCAAGACACGGAGGGGATCTTGCTATGTAAAGATGGTCACCCATCCACAGACCAACCGCGGCAAGCATAGCTTAACCTGATCGATCGACCCGTGCGGCTATTATTACTTAGCCATCTGTAAATTTATACCGGTAATTCTATATTGGTACCGGTACCTACTGGGTCCCTACAAATTCATAATACTTGATTGTCCTGTCCATATAATATGCCTGTAACGTCTGTATACATAATGAAGCAATTATGTGCTTACGACTTTCTTTAATCATATGCCTCCTCCTAATTCAATTAAACTATAAGGTAAATCTTTATCTGTACACTAGCTTCAGCCCGCAACTTCTTTCGCGTGAAACTTCTTGTTCCCCCGACCCACCGTATCGCAGCGCATCGCCTGTCCGTGCTATTGCTTCGTTTTCGCTTAGCGTCCTTTTACTCGGCTCCTAAGGGTCCTAGTGTCATCTCTGCGCCCTCACGCCCCTAGTCGCTGCAGGAGACGCCCTGGACGTCGAGAGTCACCAGCCGACTCCCGGCCACCGTAGGCGCGGGCTTGCGGGCGGCGAGCTATGGGCAGCTCGCCGCCCGGCAAGGACCAGGCCCGAGTCGATGGCGCGTTGTGTTCCACGCGCGCCTCAAAGAGATGTCAGCACGAAAAGACGGGGTCCGCTAGGGCCGATGCCTGCCAGGGCCGCGGGCTGTTCGAAAGAGATACCGTGGTCCCTGGCATAGGCAACTGAAGTAACACGGGTGGGTTTTTGTCAGTAAAAGTCTGACACGCCCTCCTGCTCCGCGCAGAGCGGGAGAAGTCATATGATGATTTCCCACCCAGAAAAAAAAGGGTCCTAGTGTCTAGCTAGCGTGATTTTAAATATAACGTATAGCCTTCCTCAAGACTTGGGCTATCAAAAGAAAAAATATTTTTTTATATCCGATTGGTAGTTCCAGAGATTAGCGCGTTCATACAAACTTTTTAGTTTTATTATTACTAAGTATATAGTATGGAAGATACTACATTACATACACACGATAAACCCACTTTTACCTATGTATATCGGTATCTAAATCAGAAGGCCAATTCTCGTAATTTAAAACGTTCAAAATCTAGTCGCAGTCTCAACTCAGCGGCAAAAAAAATGTCAAAAACTTGTCAAAATATAGGGAAATTAGAAGTATTTTTTGAAAGATTGAGACTGAGATCAGACTGTGAACGGTCTTAAAATTACGAGAATTGCCCCTCTGAATAAAATCAAAATGTTATGATTTCAATCAAAATCGACAACACCTAATTAAATGCTTATATTCATAGCAATATAAGATAAAACTTTGAACTTATAACAAAACAGCACACCTGTATTCCCCGAAGGGTGAGGCAGAGGTGTACCTATAGTATACCAATATTTCGCCATCAACCGAGCACAAATCCAGACTCCGGGCTGCAACTGAGACTTCCAAATGGAAAAACCAATAACACTTTGCCTGACCCGGAAATCGAACCCAGGACCTCATGCTCAGCAGTAGCGGTTGTGACCACTAGACCGACGAGGCAATCAACCTGTACTTATGTATGTACAAAAGGCATGCATTCATTAAAGTATCTTTTTAATTATCAAAATGATCATGTTACTTGCTCATATCCTAATGTCTTATCGCAGGAAACGCTAACTCAAAATCTAAACAACAATTTCCATCATTTTATGAAAATTAACTGAAATGGTGTGCAGACCTGTGTGCTTATCATCATCATATCACCTGCCTAGCCTTTTCCCAACTATGTTGGGGTCGGCTTCCAGTCTAACCGGATGCAGCTGAATACCAGCATTTTACATGGAGCGACTGCCTATCTGACCTCCACAACCCAGTTATTGGGTAATACGATACTCCTTGGCAAGACTGGTTGTCAGACTTTCGGGCTTCTAATGACCCGTAACGACTGTCAAAGATCGATGAATAACAGCCGGGACCAACGGATTAACGTGCTTTCCGAGGCACGGAGGGGTCTTGGTATGTAAAGTTGGTCACCCATCCACGGACCAACCGCGGCAAGCGTAGCTTAACCTGATCGATCGACCCGTGCGGCTTTTATTACTTAG
The DNA here is from genome assembly GCA_911387795.2 of Apamea monoglypha. NCBI lineage: Eukaryota > Metazoa > Arthropoda > Insecta > Lepidoptera > Noctuidae > Apamea > Apamea monoglypha. The sequence goes on from OU426918.1 coordinate 14,491,795, forward strand.
CCACAAGCCCCCCACGCCCCCAAAGTGTGCTTATCATTGGGCTTAATCAAATAAGCTGTTAAGCTACCAATGGATAATAGTAGGAGTATTTTTGAAAATAATGAATATCCTCAGTTGTCCAATGAGAAGATTCAAGATTCAAAAGCTTCATCTGCTCCTCTTTATTGTATTCTAACTTCTGCCCGCGACTTCGTCCGGGTGAAATTTCTTGTTCGCCAACCTCCTCCGTCGCATCACATCGCCTGCCCCTGTATCGGATTACCTACTTCATTTTCGCTTGGCGGTCTTTCCGACATTTTTCTTTTTGCTCGGCTGATGTTAGGTCAAAAATGAAATACCTATTAAAGAAAAAGGTCAAAAAGAAAAATCGACGGGGAGTTCCCTACATACAAACTACAAAAAAAAAACGAATTTTATCTGTTTATAATATTAGTATAGAAAACCCATGTGAAACCCATATTTTTTATTATGTAAGTAATCTTTATCTAAATTTTATTAACGCTAATTTTTATTATTTGCTACTAAAACTCCTAGCGATTACTCTTAATTTTTTTAACTTACCCAGTAACTGGGTTGTGGAGGTCAGATAGGCAGTCGCTCTATGTAAAATACTGGTATTCAGGTGCATCCGGTTAGACTGGAAGCCAACCCCAACATACTAGGGAAAAGGCTAGGCAGATGATGATCTCTGCCTGTGCACAAGCAGCGTTGCGGCTTGTAGGTTATAATATATTATAGCCAAAACTTGATTTTGTAAACTAGTTGTACGTTCTTATAATGCACCTAACTGTTTGCTGTTCTTTTCAATAAAAAAAACAAAAACAAAACTTATTATCTAAATAGTTACAACAATAAATAAGGAAAGTTAAAGTGTCTTTTTTTATCAACAAACTCACAAATAAGAGTTAAAATAGACTGTTTCTAAATAATGTGACCGCTATTGTTTAATGGGGTGTCGTTCTCATTGTGAAAGTACCACTAATTTCAAGCAATTAATCTTGTTAAGGGGTTGCTTAAGCAAGTACCTACCAATGTGCCTTGGTCAATTCATACGTACTTTCTGAGTTTATCTTGAACATTACTGACATCGGTGAAAGAACACATAGTGAAGAAATCTGGACATATAGTTAATATACATAAGTCTGAAATCGCCAACCCGTCTCGAGAGAGCGTGGTGATAAATGCTCGTGCCTTCTCTGTGTGAGAAGAAGCCTTTGCCCTGCAGAGGGACATTAATAGGCTGGTATTATAACGACTCAGTCGTTCACAGGTAATGTAGGTAGGTACTTCTTAATTATTAACCTCGGTTGCAGTGGGTCAAGTGGCTTAGTGATTATAAAGTCTTCATATTTAATGTAATTTGTGTTTTATATGACTCTATGTTTTTAATTCGGCTCTAAGTAAAGATTAAAGGTACAATTCAACAGTATGTCTATGGTAACAATTTGACAGTGACAGCGCAGTAGCAGTAGGGGCACTTTGGGCAATACAGTCGATAATCTTGTTAGGAGCCGTCGGCCCGCCATCATATAGCAGAATACAGTGCGGGCGACCGCTGAGACATCCATCACCCGCGGCGCGCGCGCCTCGACTAACGCACACCACCGCACAACACCGCACTACCGCCCAAAAAGAGAAAAAGAAAATTTTAAAAGAAGAACACTCCCATCGCGGCGTAGACTCCTCCCTCGCTCACTCGCCTCGACCTATCAGCGGCGCGCGACACCCGAACGGCAGTCGTCGGCGGCGAGCGTTTCCGAAGGCGTACGATTGTGGCGTTCACAACAAAAAGTCACACGACTGGTTTAGTGTCGGGTTGCGTCCCATCGACGCCGCATCACGCGCCGTACGCCTCAACGCCGCACTTGCGCTTGCGCTCTTAACATGGACTGTTTTTGTAATTTTAAACACAATATCAACGCGTTTTAGTATTATCTAGTACTATCTACATATACCATCGTAGATTATAGGACCAGTTGTGACCTGTGATATTAAGAATTTTCCGACGAAAATGAACATGCAAACGGAATGGAGCTCATGATTTCAGTGTGTTTTTGCATCTGCACAGTATTTAAAGTGATAAATAGTGATAGTGAACTACATTGTGATAAGCATCTGATAAGGACATTCGAGGTATTTAATCATTTTTATTATTTTACTTGCGTTACAACATGTAAGAGTCGAGTTTTCCTCAGCCTATGAAAATGTAGAGCAAATATTTGCGTGTTTTCTTTATTTATAATGAAGTGATCATGGTTTTCCAATGTCTCATACGAAGGGAAACCTTTTTGAAGGCAGTTTCATGAAAAAAAAAAAACATCAGTTTGACTCTATGTTTTGATGCAAACTAATGAGCCAAAGTTTGCAAAAAATTTTATGAAAACGATATAATATGAACTCACATATTAGATACATATACAAAGACCTTTTAAATTAATTGTTTACATATCAAAAAAACTTTGTAACTTTGTTTCTAAGCCAACATTTCTCACGTCACAAAATATAGAGTCGACTCTACCATCCGACGGAAAGAGCGCGAAAACAAAAAATATTAGTTTTTTTATCAGAATATTGTTAAAAAAATTATACACACATAGATAACATACGTTTTAAAACGCTGAAAGGTTTATCTAATAATTTTATTGAGCAACATTAAATATCCATTAATTTTATCATATATGATTATTATCAGGATGATGTAAATAACAATTATCATTTTAAATAACTCAAATTATCTTTTCAATGTAATATTTATATTCAATTTATATTTTGAATGTTATAATTATGAGGTCTTTTTTGTATGAAATCTGTTTTGCTCTAGTAAAAGACATAAACGGGTTTTTTCAAACATTTTGAATTTAATTTCTCAATTTATTTGCATTTTAATTATCCTTAAGGTTGGTTAATTTTATGTTTATTTAGATGCCTACCTACATAATGATTTGTTTTTATTTTGCAACAAGCTATAAAATTATTTTGACTTTTAACTATGACATAATGCTCAGATTTAAAGTCACTTTGAAAGATAATTTTATTTAAATACACGCTGTTTATACAATAATCAAGGACAGAAAAATTAATCTAATCTAAGAAAAGTGTAACTACCTATAATTCTATTATATAGGTAGGTAAGTACTATAATTTTACAATATAGGTACCTACCTAGGTCTGTAAACATCTGAATCCTGAATATTTTATAATAGAACCTACGCACATAGGCTCACAGATAACCTACTTCCCTCTTTTTTAAACGTCACATCCAAGTTTAAACATTATGTTATTTTTTATGAAAGAAATTTCATTTTCTATGTATTGTCAAGGAAAAGAGCTATTTAAACGTTTATTGTTATATGATCTACAAACAAATATTTTATAAATAGGCACCCAGCATAAGTAGGTAGGTATGCACTATCTTGATATAGGTAAGTTACAACACTCAAAAGCAAAGATAAGAGATTTAAATGTATGTGCGCATTATGATCTGAATATATTTATATTAATGGCAGTTTGTAACCGAATAGAAGCGGAGTACCCTTTGTTTAAAGTTTCTCAACAGCCAATCAATGTCAATGCCAAAGCCTCGGTTTCATATCGGCTGTTCGGCTGTTTTCGGCCAATCGAGCCGCCATGACAGTTCGCGATCGAAATTTGAATGCGCCCCGAGATGCGCAAACGCAAATCGATTAGCTGCCGATAAGCCTTCACATTTTGTGTATGTGTTTGTGTGTATGAAGTAAACGTTTCCGCTGGAGGTTCTATGTAGTGCCACATCCTGTCTACTTGAGCTATAATTTATAAATTATTATAATCAAATAATTTATTGGCATGATTAAAAAAATAATCTCGCAGTTTGGCATTTGGAACTAATGAGGTGAATTGAGGATTAATTTCACGACGCCTCGGTACAGCCTAAAGATACATTGAATACATCTCAAAGTCAAAGCATTTATTTCAAATAGGCACATAAAAGGCACTTTTGAACGTCAAAAATCACAGTAAAATAGAATTAATTCTTGTGGCCCCTTCCAAAAGGTAGTTTTCGTATGGAGAAGAATGGGCAAGAAATTCCATGAAGTTTTAGCATAAAATAGTCAGCTAAATAAAGCCTACATTAGGTACCTAAGTCGATAGATGGGTAGATCTCTGAATAAATCCAAGTAAATACGTTTTATTGATATTCACAGATTGTATTGCATGTTAACAAGGTATTTGATTTTGAATTACAAATACGCGGCGATAAATTATTATAGGTATTTAAATATACATGACATAAATATGGTAAAACATATTTTTTTCTCCATGTCTATATCGTCAAAATCGTCATGGCATTAATACATCGTTAATGCGATTATTTTAGCTATTTGAAGCGTTAGTTTTAACGATACAGTTTTTGTATTTAAGTGTATTTAAATTGATGTGGTAAAAGTTGATAAAAATCCATAATATAGCAACAAAATTGTAAGTAAATAGGTACATAAAATTAGAAATTTATAGTCTAGATTTCTTTTTTTCTAATCTAAATCTATACTAATCTATCAATCTATCTATATTAATAATAAAGCTGAAAAGTTAGTTTGTTTGAACGCGCTAATCTCTGTAAGTAGGTACAAGTTGGATTTGAAAAATAAAAAAGCACCTGCCATCTAATATCTTCACCACCCTTGGTTGACTGGTAGAGACTGCTTAAAGCATTAAGTCCGCCTTTGTACCTGTTTTGTGTGCGAAAAGATTAAATAAATAAATAAATAATATTATTGCATTTAATAGCCCAATTCTTGAGGAACACGTTAGGTTTACGAGCCGAACAAAAACAAAAACAAATCAGAAAGAACACTAATATACATAACAAAGTAATACCTACAGCGGGCAAGTGATGCGATGCGACGGGGTGGGTCGGAGGAACAAGATACTTCACGCAGATGAAGTCGCAGGCAGAAGCCAGTACTTACTTAAATAATATTATAACTGCCTGTGTCTTCTACGAATCTCTTCCTTTAGTAGATATAGGTACCTACTATAGATATAATGAATGCTCCAAAGATAATAGATAGAGAAGCATAAAATAATTTGTTGACGGGAAACATTTTGTAATGTAACTTATAGTATTTACATGCTGTATATGATATAAGCAAAACATGTAGGTATGCTCTATTGTGTATTTTTAAAACCACTTTACATACCATGTTTTATGCAAACAAATATTATTTCTATTTCTAAGTAAATAATAAAGAAATTTAGGTAAAAATATCAGCGGTGCTTATTTTTTTCAATAAAAATTTGGTAACTACTCGTAAATTTTGGATACTAAATTATTTATACAGCTCAACATAGCTTCAAGCATAGTATAAGCAGATGTATATAAAATTGATTATTTATTAAAAATCAGATATAAATTTTAAACATTATTAATTTGTTTCATGTCATGTCATTATTAGTTTGTGTTGAAATTTTACATAATTTATTTACATACATATGTACGGACGCCAGCACATCAAGTTACTACAATCTGTCAAATTTCTTTAATAGATTTTCAACTTTATCGCTAAAACATTAAGGTTCAAGGTTGATTGGGAAAATTTGACAGTTTCGGGTAGCTTGACCTGCTGGCGTCTGTACATCAAACATTAAATATATATTATTTGATGTCAACAAGGTGTAAATATGCAAACATAGCATTCAACGATCGATAATATTAATCGATACAGCTATTAGTTAATCATTCAATTAACACAATCGTCTACAAATGGTTTAGTTAATAAATTCAAACGGTTGAATAAACACCTATCAACATTCGATTATAAGTATTCAACGAAAATTTGGTAGAATCGATAAATTATTCGATGCTGTTATTTTAAAATGCATCGATCAATCTGAGTGATCAGCGCAGGTAATCGATTTGACTGTTGTATCGGTTCGTTTTAGTCACAAATTGTTGGGACAATAAATCGTGGTTTTAGCCTCAAATTAAAGGTATAGTGACTGTCGTATTGCCAACAAATTATAGGTACCGCACCTGCAATTTGAGGGCAAAACGACTATTTAGTTTGCATAGAACCAGCAGCTTTGGGCTTTTTATACATTCACTAAACAATCTTATTTAGTCGTAGACACAGACGTCCTTCCGAAATACTTGGAACAGCATCTATTATATATATACATATATATATCTATACATATTATAAATTAAAGTGTCTTTTCGTATCAGTGTTCACTAACATTTAGAGAATTGGTGAACAGTGTGTAGTGTAACGGCCCTGTCTTACGAGTTACATATATGTACTTACGTGTAATTTATTTCATCCCCACTGCTCTCAAAACGGTGAACAAAAACATCGTGAGGAAACCGGCATGTCCTAGAATCAAAAATTCGAAGACATGCGATATTTACCAACCCGCACTGGGCCCGCGTGGTGGATTACGGCCCATTCCTTCTCACAGAGAGGAGGCCTGTGTCCCAGCAGTGGGAACATTATAGGCTGATTATTGTTATTATGCTTAGAGAATTTATTCCGGAAGCTTCATGTGTAGGTTCAGTCAATATTAAACTGACATGTAATAAAGAAATTTCGATATTTTGTCAAGTCATAAACATCGTGCGAGGCAGGAGTCTTTTATAGAAGGTTATCCCTAAAGTGTGGGTCGAATTGTCTTTTTTTTTCTCTCTAGTATGTTATTAAGGGTCTACAGTTAATGCTGGTTTAGCCTTTTGTTTCGACGCCTTTTCTATGAAGCTATTAGATTCGTTGTGACATGTACCGGTTAATGTAAAACACTTTTGTTTGGTTTTATCTTTAAATGGAGTCAGTTTGTTAGATAGCTTCCTGAGTAGTAGTTGCTTCATAATGCCTCCTTCTGAATCCCTACTAGATAAAGGTTTCGATATAGCTATGAACACTGTGTGGATAGATGTATTTAAGCCAATAAATAATTGGTCCAATAATGTTTTGCAATAAGTAAGTCTCTTGTTTATTTCATATTTGAGGTTTAAAGGTTCATTTAATGTTGTAATAAACCAGTTTACAGAAAATAATAAGTTAAGTATTAAAGCTTCCTCTCTCCTACTATTTTACTGTAACCGACAGGGTCCTAATCAACATAATCAGCCTAAAATGTTCCCACTACTGGGAGACAAGCCTTCTCTCAGTAAGAGGGAGTGGACCGTAATCCACCACGCGGGCCCAGTGCGGGTTCGTAGATGTCACATAATGATCTCATTAAATTGAAGTTATCACCTAAATACACATTGTGGAATGAAATAAATGATTGAGTATTTAATATAGGTATATCAAAATTAAATGAGTGTTAAAAAAAGAGTAGTATTTTGATTCTCTTATCCACAATCTAAAGCCTAGAGCAACCAAACACACGTGGGAAGAAAGTCCGATATCTACTTGCTTACATCGCCATTTCCAACGAAATCTCCGATCATAATAACAATAATAAAATAACTATTAACAAAAAGGTTTACACCAAATATTTTTATAGTACAGGTCTTGATCGATTTAGTATCGACGCGAGCCGATAAAGGTTGGAGATAATACAAGTTTTTTGGGGTTCCGTACCCAATGGGTGCCAACGGTACCCTATTACTAAGGCTCCACTGTACGTCCGTCCGTCCGCCCATCACAGGGCTGTATCTTCTGAACCGTAATAGGTACACACTTGAAATTTTCACAGTGTGTCTATACAACAAGAAATAATAAAAATGAAATAATGTTAAAAATTGGAGAGGTCCCCATACAAGAAACGTGTTTTTATTAAAGTATTTAAAAAAATGTGTACGGTAAAATATTGAACGATGGTATGGAACTCTTCGTATGCGAGTCCGGCTCACACCTGGCCGCACTTTTTTATTTTTTAAGATTTAGGCCTCGTGGGCTGGGAGGTCCGAGGGAAATCAATTATCTTAATTGGAGCTTGGCCTAATCTTAATAAGAGTGATAGGAAAGTGTAAACGAGTGTGTAAGCTAAGATGGTTTGACTGTTAGATCAATTTGTTTATCTTTTTGTTGATAGGGATCTGTGTGTTTAGTGTTAGATATAATTTGGCGGAGTTTGGCTTCTTTTTTAAACTTTCGGATTTACTTTGTCTTTTAATAGAGTCCTTTGTTGTGTATTAAAAGAATCTTCACGAGTAAAGACAGTTAAGTTGGTACACTGCACCCTGGGCAATCATTCCCGAAACTATCCTCTGACTGGCTTACCTAAATTTCCAAGTCTCATAATATATGCTTCAGTGATATTTCTTATAAACCACTGAAATTACAAAGATTTAAAAAAGGAGACCTCTATTTTATTTAGTTTAGTTTGTAATACCCGAAAAAAGATGATCTATAGGACGGTAAAGTAACAATTTGGATAACTAATTTTGTTTCAGTCCAAAAAAAATCTATTAAATTTGAATCTGCACTACTTAACCAACCCGCACTGGGCCCGTGTGGATTAGGGCCCACTCCCTCTCACTGAGAGTAGGCCTGTGTCCCAGCAGTGGGAATACTATAGGCTGATTATAACTACAAAGCTCTTTTTTATTCGGTATTGTCAGTGCTAGCCAATGGTCTCAAAGGATAAAACTGTTATGATTATGAAAAATACATTTTAAATCGCATCTTAAAGAATTCTTGATTGAAAAGGCTTACTACTCTATCAATGAGTTTTTAGATGATAGAAGCATACAATAAAAAATGTCTGATCCACTTGTTATTCTATCTTGTTTGAAACAGTCTTATTTAGTTTGTAGTTTTTTCACGCCTAATTTGTACGCCTTGCAAGGCAAAACATAGTAATACAACGCAAATTTTATACCATGTACCATATTACCTATGTTCAACAAATAAAATACTTTGACTTTGACATTTCTTTAGAAAGATCTCAAATTTTTTTTTGTACTTTAACAAGTTTTATTGTACTGATGAATAAGGATTTAAAATACGGAACCATTCTTCAATACATAGTTAATTGAAAGTGTCACTATGTAGGTACGTACTGAATACATACAAACTTTGCCTGCAACACTGTCTGATGCTAATAGGGAAACCCATTGCGAAACGGTCAAGCGACAACTGGAGCTTTGTTCTGGGTTCCTTACTTATTATTTTGGGTAATTGTTAAGGGTTGGTTCATCTAGTATTTTGTTCTTGAAATAGTAGGTAATGTGTTTCTAAGAAAATTATTCTTTACTTTTCCAAAATTTAAATAGCTGTCGTGCTAGAGACGCGAAGAAGAAAATTTTCCCAAAAGGCTGATTTTGCTACAATATCCTTATGACATCAAAAAATTAAAGGCTTTACCTATACATAGGTCAATATTTAAATACTTGACTCCTTAACGCGCGGGTAGATAGAGCGAAGCCCCAGACCCTAGCATGCGTCTGGGACTTAGGAGTCAAATAATAAAATCAGTGTGGTTTAAGGATTATGATAAAAAAATGATAAAGTTAAAGGCAAGCAAGTAGCGGTGATAGTATCAGATAATATCTGCGATAGATCTAACTGCGATACGTATTAAATAAACGACAGTGACAGTCACAAGGTTATTTTTTTTAGAATTAGATTAGTATACCTACGCACGTATAGGAAACTCTATAAATTAATTTTGGTTCTATTTTTAACCGTCTGATTATTTTAAATTCGTCTAAATTTAAAAACTGGTTTTCTCAATAATACGTTCAAAGTTTTTAGCAATACCCGACTGGACCCTAATAATATTCATGAAGTTATAATTTAAACCGTTGGACGGGTGTAAAATCACAATGTTTATCATTGGTACCGAGTTATAGGCAATCAGCGATGATTTATAACTCGAATGTGCTACCGCTCGCGATCGCTCGATCCCAAACGCGATAGGCCTACGTACCGTATAGATAAGTAACTGGCGCGGGCGCATCGATCACTTGCGTTTGCCGGATCAATTGTAAGACCAGTTTATGCAGGGGTCGGCAAATAAAACTACAACATACTCACCATTCGACATATTTAATTAATATCCGTACTATTTTGGCTTAAACCACATCATTATAATAATTTAATATGGACGTATGTAGTACCTGTACATAAAATTACAGTAATAAAGGTTGTATTATATAAAAATAGACCTTTGTAATTGTATACATATATATTTCGAGCTCGAGTATATTCATAATGTTAGGGTTTTTTGATAAATGTCACTTAAAATATTTGATAGGCAATTTCACAGCAGGAGTTCCATGGGCGATTTAGAGCTATTTGTGAAAATATGGTCAAACACAAAATTGTGATAGTCTATTATTATGATATCTTTATGAATAATGATTCAACAGTATTGAATGTGAATTTTTGCACCCGAATTGGAAATTGCCTACTTCTTGCCTGCTCTAGGAGTGGGCTATGTTTATTCAATTTGTTGTGTAATTTGGAAACTTTTATTTACGTTAGTGTCGTTTCATGACGATGTGGACTTTAGTCAAATCGCTAGCTGAAAGTTTTAGGGTACCTAAAATAAATAAAATAAAATAGCTTAATTTTCCTTACACACTTATTCCTTATTTTTCTAATACTATGATCTTAGGGGCAATTTTCGTAATTTTAAGAACGTTCACAGTCTGATCTCAGTCTCAATTTGTCAAAAATATCACTAATTTCCCTATATTTTGACATGTTTTTGACATATGTTTGTCGCCGAGATGAGACTGCGACTAGATTTTGCACGTTTTAAATTACGAGAATTGGCCTTGCAATATTAACTAAGAATATATAAATAATATATATTAACTAAGTTTTTTTTTGTAACATATCTATGAAACAGTCTATATCACTAGGTATGGTGTACAAGGACCGCTATCGATAGCGGCAAAAGCCTCCTCCAGCCGTTTCCAAGCTGTTCTGTCTCCGGCGATTCAGCTCCATGTTCTGCCTGCTATCTTTGCAATATCGTCGCTCCATCTTTTGTGTGGTCTCCTACAATCATAAAAAAACCTACACCATTAATGCACTCCTAGGTACATGTGAATGTAATTACTTTCAGTGTCAATTCCAAGATACGAAAAATATAATTACTTAGTGTGCGTTAAATCAATTGGTATATTATGATAAAGTTTAAAATCGTTGAATTAGTGAAAAGTAGTGATTACAGAGCAATGGTGCCGCCCGATAAGTTTCCTTATCGCTTGATATTACGAGGAAATCACACAAAATCGACGTAATTTGCGATAAAAACGTGAGATTTCTTTTTTTTATCGGCAAATCCATTTTTCAGTCGATGTTCAGATAGCGCATGTGTTGGTTGTGATAGATAGATACTTGTACTATATCTGTTATACTTATATTCTGGGAGTTATCGAGCAAACTGGAGATTTTCATCTTATCGCGGTAAGAGATTTGGCTACTTAAATATTTGGTATCATTTTTATGTTTGTGAATGTTTTGGACTTTGAAAAACCTTGTATTTTATTTTGATAATGGACAGAATGTGGTCACAATTAAATAGTTATTTTACAATGTCGTAAAGCTGAAGTTATTTTGTACTGTTCGTGTTGATCGGAGTGACCGTTATAGTTTTTATGTTCTACATGTAGTATACTCGTTTGTGCATATATGAGGTGTGTAAAAGACATAAAAGTTAGCTCATTTGAATACTTAGTTACGTTACAGTTTTGTTTTACAATGTAACAACAGCAGAGGTGTTGGTATTTAGGTACCTAGATATACTTCCAATTTTACATTTTTTTAATGTTTCTCACGGTTTTTAATTATCTTGCTCCTTAAAGACAACGCAGGTTCTTTTATGTTCGTGTTAAAAAAAAACTGCTTCAAAGTATAAGTACATAAGAGATAGAAGATATACGTATAATATTGCAAATAAATTCACAACTATACAAGGTGTCGTTTTGCATCCTCGTAAATTCAAGGAGGTAACTATGCTACTGATTCTCGACACGAATCAATAATAAAATAAGTAGGTATTTTTTTTTTCTAATTTTCGGAAATGGGACACAAAACGCGGCCTGTGTGAGACCGCACTGTAACTGCCCTTTTACACACACACCGCGGCCGCTACCATAACGCGATTATGTTCTTTGAATGTGGTGTATTGATGTATGAAATACTGTCAAACTTAAATAACTAAAACAACAAATATGTATTCATTATTTACCAGGGATCGTAATTTTATTTGATTATTTATGTCTTTCATAACAGCCTCCTGAAATTTGACGAGGATGCAAAACTGAATACATACAAACAACAGCTTGTAGATAAATTGGTATTTTACTGAATTTTTGAAACTACTTTCTTAATTTCTTAGATCTGAAAATAAATAATTAAGTATATTAAGTTGAAAGCATGTTTTTAAAATAAGTAGGCATCTAAGTAAACTTACCATTTCGATATAATCATAAATATTGTAATTCAAACAAGATACAAACAAGCTGCCTTTCACAATTTCCACGAATTAAGCCTTTCTAAAACGACTGAAAACTTATATAAGTGCATAATTGTTTACAAAATTATTTCATAACCATTGTATTGGTTGAATAGTATGGTTGAGGATGAAGACAGAAACCTAACTCGATACCTATCTGCTAGTGAATAATAATTTGTGTAAATATTTTTATTTATGTTCAGGTTAGCCTTTTGAACTACGGCCACTTTCTCTTTAAACAGTTTTTATCCAATTCTGACCAAAAATTGTTTGCATTTTCATTTGTAAAACTATTGTTCCGTTCATAAAACGGATAGGATGACATTTACTCTGATTTCAAAATTAATTCCAAACTGAAATTGCAAAGAGGAAGGAGTATGCAAGGATCGTTAGTGCGTGGCGTTCTGTATTTTCTGTCTACCCGCCCTTTTTCTGTCTTTGAAGAAGGCGTGTGTTATGTATGCCTATGTGATATTGCCTTTGTTTTCAATTTATGTATCTACCTAAAAAAAATTCTAAACTTAATAAATTAAAGGTATTCAAAGGAACTTACTTTTTTTTTAAACAATATTACTTGACTGGTATATAGTCATATTGTTTAAAAAAAAACTAAGATACCCAGTGACTTCAAACTTTTAAGTTTTATATTGTTTTCATGTAAATACCAATTGTCTTAATGGGAATAAACTAATTAAACCAATGTTTGTTGACATGATTTGAAGGTTTTACCTCAATTTATGTTTTTCCTCTTTATAAATAAACAATATAAGTAAGAATTCCATATTAAGTAGAAAAAACAATGATTGCTATAAATCATTTTATAGCCATCCAATGCATAATGTACTTTTTATTTAAAGTCCGTTGCTACTTAGTATTAATGATGTTTTTCAAGTATGGGCGTGAAGATTGTCCTTCATGAGCTATATCAAGTCATTATGTATTAGCAAACGCACATAGCAACGTTATGTTTTTTTTATCAGACTCAAATCAAGTGATTCCCCGTTTATCTTGTATCTTGCAATATCTGACGGATGCATATTTTTGTGATATTTGTCTTATTTATAATCTGTCAAATGGTAGGTATCCTGTTTTATTGCTCCCGATTTTTCATTGTATCTAAGAACATTATTCGTATGAAGTTAACGTTCTTATCCGTGCGACGTTTACTGTAGGTAGGTACTTTGCAAAGTAAAGTCAAAGAATAGAATGGAGTAGAATAAAACTGAACAGAATATAATAGTATAGAATATAATGGGTACGTATTGCAATATCTAAAATTAAAAGAACTAACGTAAAATAACCTATGTTCAAAATCCCTAAAATCTAAATGCCTAATATTTTTAAATACCTAAGCAACTAACACCCACCTACGAATTACCTAAGTTTACAATACTGATTGGACTAAATATCTATTATTCAAAAATATGTTTCTGGCTGGCGTTGTGTGGTCACAGTTCTAACCTAACCTAACCTAGCTGTTTCGATTTAAAAAACATTTATGCGTGTTACGCATGTGGATACAGAAACAAATAACGGTGCGGTAAACCAATTTAAGGAACTTTGTACATAGGAATTTCAAGTTTTAGCTTTATGAACTTCAGTAACATATCCATTTGACATTTTAAGCTTTCGGTATTTTGAATATAAGTGAAACAATCATTAGGTATTTAGATTTTAGGGATTTTGAACGTAGGTTATTTTACGTTAGTTCTTTTAATTTTAGATATTGCAATACGTACCCAATATAATAGGTTTTTATTATGTACGTCATAAAAAATACAGATCTAATTGTAGAAATTCTACATAGGGTGACACAATAGAGGTCTCATGGCTAAAAGCGACCTTTTAAAGACAACCTTTGCGCATTTGTTTTACAAAGTGCGCTATATGAATCTTGCCTTTGAGACGTATTTACCCACGGTTTCATTCACACCCTAGGGTAATTATTACACGTAACCGGATAAAATAGAGATTCAGATATTTTAATTCAGGACCTAGTCTACCTGTGTGCCAAATTATATCCTAATCCGTTCAGCCGTTGAAGTGTGACAGAATAACAAACATCTAAATTCTTAAACATTATAACTTTTACATTACCTATTAATATTATCAGAATAAACCGTTTTAGCAATGCAATCACGCTATATGATAGTTTTTTTTTTTTAAATTTAACTAGAATTTAATATATCTGTTTTTTAAATACATATAAGTAATTATCTTTTTATTGATTAGGTACTACATCTGAGTATTTTTTTTCATTTAGTACTTAGATTGATATCACTATCTAAGGGGCAGGATATTAGATAAACATTAAAAAAATATATCAAATAATAAGTCTGATAAGTAAAGTCAAGTGTTCGAATTTGCTTTTAATAAAATAATTCTTCAAGCGATAATAATAATCGATATTATCGCGATTGGGCTATCTGACGTACTTTATCTTAATGATAATTAATTATTTAAAAAAAAAAAACGATTAATAAGTACTTAGTTCTTGTTTAAGTGAATCCGTGAGTAATTTGAAAATGGCTACAAATATTTTCAGAGATCAGAAGTTCTTGAGGGCATGTCTACTACTGCTAGCTATTACCATTCACTGCTCGACTCCACTCACTGCTAGGCATTGACAAGACCCTGGGAATAAACAAAAGAGCCCCTGCGTTGGTCAATCCCCACGCTCCTGTGCCAGGCTCATCCATTGGTTATAGTTACAGGTTGTTTGGTGGTTATAGGTTACATAAATTATTATGATTGTTTTACTCTTGTGATCATGTGGGCATCATGCCTGTGGTTATAATAATGTACTTTTGCCGCCTAAAACCACACAGGCCGGCCTCGTGTAGCCAAAAATCTCACGACAAAGAAATATTTGTTCGGATTTGGCCGACTGCTGAAAATTGGCTTCCCAAAAAACACAAAGGCCCTCTTGCTCCACAAATCACTAAATGCGTTTAGCGATAAACATATTTAAAACATAATTCTACTGCGGTCATCTTCTAACGATTGACCAGAATTAGAAAGATGTTCTGAATTTATTTACCGCTAATCGTATAACGTATGTGTGGCTTTCCTTTTTCGTAGTATTTTGTTTATTAGTGCACAAGTGATGGCTTAAGCCTCTTTAGCATCTGACATTATTCCTTATTCACCTTTTACGGCACTAAAGGAAAGCCACACGCATTCCTTGTCTGGAACTAAACGGGTCTTCAGTAGGTTCTATAAAGTCATTGCAAGTAGAATTTTCAGAATGTCATACCTTTAAGTACCCACTGAACTTGTGACAGTCGGGTATTCGACATATCCTGCAATAAAAACTATGAAATAGTGAATGTGTTAGTATAATTTGTTTGCCATTTATGTCATACTACGAGATCATTATATTTTTATTATAATAAAGAACTTAACAACAACAACTTAGTTGGAAGTCATGGGGAGAGACCTTTGCCCAGCGGTGGGGTGATGTGGGCTAACAGTAACAGTAAACAACTTTAGTACCTACCTAATTATAATAATCGATACTCACTCAGTTCTTTAAACTGCTTCGTGAAAACTAAAATGTTTCTGCTAAGGAGTTTGTAGCGCCACTTCTTCTTCCCTACTAAAATACTAGGAAATGGTGAAGGGCGGCCGTTTTGGGGGACTTTCTTATGTAATTTTAACGTTCAAAAAGTGTTGATTCTCAGCCTAGTTAGAATAAATTACTTTTAATTTGATTAAAGCTAGGCAGCTTAGCATTCTATACCTATTCATGAAATATCTTTCTTATTGTGAAACTAAATCATTATGCTAAGAAATTCAGAATGAGTTTACAATATCTCTTTGAACGCAAACATAAATCTTACTATATTGATATTTGTTACTTTGTACACTTTCTTTGGGAGTTTGGACGTTTGTTACTCAATCACGATCATTAACGTTGACATTGACTATTTTGCATATAATTCCAAAATGTCATTATTTTTTGCATTTTATTTAATGTTGCATTGTCATAACATTTAAATGAATCATGAAGTCCCGTAGTAGAGATTGCCTACAGTAGGTAGCTTTAGTATATTATTCAATTTTGTTATCTACCTACCCACGACACACAAAGAGCCAAAATTATATGTAATTTATATAAATTTTATCGTGTGCACACAATGACATTAAAAAATACCTCTATTATGTATATGATAGCGGATATATCTTGGCATGCCCATGAAGCTCTTTTATTGTTAACACACAGCTCGGAGTTCACTAATATAATACTCTATGGGTGTGGCGATGGGCTATCAAGTATCATATTTGTACACCTATAATGAAATGTCAACAATTGCAACACTTTAAGAGCTTGTGAAATGTCAAACGCGACATGAAAGGATAGATCTGGTTATGAAATCAGTCCAGGACCTGTAGAATAAGTCACTTTCTGCAAGCGTTCAATCTTGTAAATATGTAGTATATCTTGAATATGAATACATAATGTTCATATTACGGTCTTTTGTCATTTTACATTGATACGCTGTCTAGAAGGTGATGGTATTTCCAGGAGTGTTAAACAAACTTGTCTGACGCAGATAAAGATATATCTGGCAGCTTTTCGGTAGTAATAAAAATCACTGCTCGGTTGGCTAACAACGCTTAATACCCGGTTATCGCTTATCGCGGCGGTTCGAGTGTTGTTTGCACCTTATCACTTAATCAAATTGGGAGCGTATCGATATCGCAGACGTATTTGATAGCACACCACTATTATCTTAATTGATTGTCTATTTTTTGACAAAACACCGGCTCGGATTTATCGTACGTAGTTCTTTGATGTCAACTAAAATTACCTCACTATATCCGTGTGCCTCATGATATGCTATTTGGTTTTTCCTTTGGATTCATTTGTGTAATTCCCGTTTTCTTTAGTTCTGCGTCACGATTATTAAAAGCACGTTAATTTGTAGTATCAACACTAATTATGTTTTATCTTCCACAGATACGTGCAATATGAACTGGTCGTCAACCACCGCGTCAAGTTGAGGCCCACAAAGAATGCACACAGTGAGCCCGACTGCTCTTTAGCTCGGGTTCATCATACACCAAGCCAAGACTTTAGGAATGTTGATAGGGGAGTGGACTTATAGTGTGTGTGTATAAAAGCGATGCATGGTGTGTGAGGTCGGATCGGCCATGGACATGAGTGGAGAGGGCGCGGGGGCGGGGGCGAGCGCGCTGCAGCAGCGGTGGTACGAGGGCCGCGTCAACGGCAGTCCGGCGGCCGGTGACGTCAACGCCGACGCCAATGGCGACGGCTTCTTCCACTCACCGTTGGAAGGCGGCCATCACAGCCGCGCCCGCTACTACCATCAACAGATGCACGCCCCCTACTCCGCCGCTGTCGGCTCGCACGGTAAGTTCTTACTATTGATTTGGTCAACCTGTCATAGTTCAGTTTTGTATAGAGTTGTCAATGTTGTACCTGTAGACAGTCCATTCTCAACAGTGATGTTGCTCGGCTGCCAGCGTGCAGTATTTAGAACAGAAAGTTGGATGACTGCTGAGTCGAAAGCCGGTCCCAAGTTCACAGCACCTGTTTAATTGATAACACCGCCTAATCTCTAAATCACTCACATTACATACAATTTACGAACATTGGCTCTCAGAACTGGACGTCGTAACAATTAAGCACGTTAAGCGGACCTCTAATTCCGCGAGTGAAACTGTCAGAATTAAGCAAATTGCTCCCACGGACGGTAGGCAGCTCGTCCATCCGACGTTATCGCACATCAGACGATATCTCTCCAAAACTCCACAATTAATTCAACGGACCCGACCAGTCAAAATCGCCATTCTGTAAGGTGACAGCTTAGGTAAACACGATCTAAAATGGGCCCCGCTCGTAAAGGAAAAAAAAAAATGAATCCATACTTTTTGTTTTTTCTTTTGAGGTTTAAATTTTATGGCGGCTATAAAGATTTTCGTGGGGACAGGTGGCTCTTCTTTATATTCGAACTACTCGGCCGGGCGCGTACCTACAAAAGTTCGTCTATATCGTGGTGTTAGGGACTAGATTGGCATGTGGACGGTATGGGGACGATTAGAATTTATTTAGCGGTCTGGCGGTAGTGATGCGACACTTAAGAAACTGTGTCACTTCTCGGAATCGGAACTGGGAATTGATTTCGTCGCGTTCACAGCAGTTATGTGTGTTAGTTTATGTGTGTCGGGGGCTCGCTGGACGCGGGCCGACCGCCCGCCATCCACTCGGGCTGGGTCCTGTTTGTAAACCCACTCTGTTATCGTGTTAGTGTCGAGGTCCGATGCGGCTTCTTGTCGCTCTGATTATATCTGAATCTGGTAAATTCGTCCGTCGACACACGGCGGCGTTTCGATTAGGTTACTTACATATAAAATGATGTGAAACATTGATTCCCACCGACAGATAAGTAAATTAAAAAATATTAACCGAATGTCGCTGTTCACTTTTGTTATCTCTCATATTAAAATAAGCACGGGTTACTCGAATGTTTGTATTTTTAAATTGCGCATAAATAGGCGGTTTTGGAATGTTTCTCTTTGTAGAAGTGGTGCTTCATCGCGGAGCTGCTCCATGGAGTTATAAAAACTGTATTTAACCGTGTTGCGACGGACATAAACTTACTACGATGACAACTCGGATCGTTTTCACTTTAGTCACTAACTTTATTACCGAGTTTATGCCTCTCCGCGTCACCAGCATATCTCGAATTATTATGGCTATTTTATTTACGAATTAAACTGCATGAACGTGTCTGAAGTGCGTTCATATAAAACTGCTTGTGATCATTAACTATCTAAGTACAAGCAGTTATCCAGAGTCAAAGAAAACAATTTATGTTAATTTGGGTGGAATTCTTTGGGCCGTGGTGGTGAGCTAATGAAATGTTTTTTAATGACAGCTCGGTTGCTATGGTGACGGGTGTGTGTCCCTGTAACGCGATACGACCGCGCGTTTGACGCGCACTCCCAATTTATGGGTTAGTGAAGCGATTGATGACATAGTGGAAATTATTTATTCCACTGAGAGAGTTTCACTTTTATTGTTGTTTTTATTCGGTTTAACTTCTGAAATGTTACACCTATTGCGCGATACCTACTTAATGGAGGACGGGTTATATTTCATGTGATTTGTGGACGGACGATAAATGAAAATAAAACTGTCTGGTTCTCAAGGTTTTTTCTTTGTTAAATTGAATGGTTCAGACGTCATGAGTTTTCCGACGCGCTTCTCATTTATATTTCTACCTGAAGTTATTTTTTTTGTTAAGTTTTCTTAATGTTAGTAGTAACATAAAGTTATTATTGCGCATTGTAGGTAGGTATGTAAAACGTAGGATTTTTTTATCATGTTTAATTGTTTATGTTAAAACAAAAACTTTTAAATACAACACAATAGGTAAATAGCTACAAACATTTACACAAACGCATTTCAGCGACTAGCCTACCAACAATCTTTGTACAATAATATATTTTTCTCAAAGTCCCTTAACTACTGCTGAAAACAAAGTAACAATATGAAAGGCAAGAAAACAAACAAACAAACAAAACAAGCGCATTATTCAATATAGTGTTCTGTATCGACTCATCGCCAATTTCACACCTATTGAGCAATGACAAACATCAGGCTACTCGTAATCTCCACGAAGATAACTGAAATACAGCCTTATCGTGGCCACATAGAGTTTACATTCCAATGTCCTATTTCGCTACAAAAAATAGTAATTGTTATGATACGTTGTTTTAAATTATTGGCTTGTGTGCACTTACGCAATTCCACATGTAGATAAGTGGATTGAAATTACTACTGAACTTACCTGCTATAGGCAACAAATTGTAGTTAGTTACGACGTTCCTATGAAAAAATATAGCCTTCAATTTCAAAGTGTATCTTTGTTTCTATTCCTGTGTTGTTTTTTGCTACAAGTCTGTGGACTGGAATGTTTATGCAAATGAAACCCATAAAAATCCCATGTAGTAGGTCCTAACACTTACAGTTTCGCTTGACTGAATAATGTGGTTGAGTAAAAATGTAGGTACCTACAGTAAAACATGAGCAAACAAGTAGCCGGCCGGCATGGCGGCAGGACCGAACGCCAGACGTTCATTTGTTTTTTATTATTCCTTTAACACAAGTTTACATCACTAGACGGGAGAAAATGAGATTTTTTCAATTACCGCGTTCTGTTGGTTAAATAAATGAATGTAGTAACGAGTGTGTCAGCGCCGGCCGCCTGTCTGTCGTTCGACTGCCTCATCCACTACCCACACCCACCTTTCAATTGATTAAGCATTCTTTTTGCAAATTCGAGTTGCCTACTCAGCTCGGCAGATGTTTCATTTTTCAGTGACTTCAATTCTACATAATATAAGAGTGCAACAAACCCTTATTATGGCAAGTAATTGTGCGAAACATGGCATAATTAAAAATAATTGAATGTCTGCGACATAAAAAAATAAAACATGAACAATTCCCACTAAAATGATGATCCTACCTTTGTGTAGCTGTACAGCGCTCCCGTATAATGACTGCTGTTGTTTCCTCGTGCTCCTCTGTACATTTTCATTTACATACACTAGTAACGTACATACACTTGGCGAATGCAGCGTTTGTCACCGCGGGGGCGCTGTGTGCGTGCGCGGTGCGTGTGTGCGTGCGCTGCGCCCCGCAGATTGGCGCAATTAGCGCGCGGGGGTGGGGCCTGCGCCCGCGCACGCCGCGACATCTCCTCCCAGACGCACACTGCTGCGTTACCCGTAATCATGCCACAAAATAATGTTGCCATCAACGGTTAATTATTTCCCCCTGTACTTTGCAACCAGAGCCATGGCTGGCGACATGCATAGTTAAACCACATGAATTAAATATTTGCTAGAAAAAACAACGGAGTTGAGAACCACACAGGCGTCTAAATTAGCACTTATTTGCATTCTTTTTAACATAAAAGGTTTGTTTACCTATTATGCCATTAGCCTTGATAGTTGAACTCTGTAGGCCTGTCCTGGAACCTATATTTGTAGTTAAGCTTTCTTAAAAATCAAAAAAATTGCTATTTTAATTTATACAGCGTTTTAATTCCACTGATGTTTAAAGTTTGGTTATTTATGTTGTTGATGAAGATATATCGATATCGAATTGCAGAAACTAGAAAGTGTCAAAATAAAACTGTTATTAAATTTTTAATCCTTTTTGTTCTAGCTTAACATTCGGCTGGAAATCATTTGGCTATTTTAAATAATTCTGCATTTAGAAACTTAAAATAAAAGCCTTAAGAGTTTTTAGAAAATATTAGATTACTAGAATATCGATGAATGCTTGAATATTTCTACATTTAATAAATATTTTATTATTTAAATTTAGTACATATGAGAAGAGGCCTTTGCTCTACATTATCAGCCTGCACTGTTCCCACTGCTGGGACACAGGGCTCCTCTCTCTGAGAGGGAGTGGGCCATAATCCATCACGCGGGCCCAGTGCGTGTTGGAGTGGGACAATAATAGGCTGGTATTAATATTATTATAAATAGCTCTCATAAGCCTTTTATTCACGCTAGTAGGTACTTACTTCTCCCTGCGTTCAGGGCTACCACACAATCAATACCTACGCGGCGGACAGTCGACAACGATCGGCAGAGAATGGAATAGCCATCAGTTGGGGAACATAGGCTATTCATACGTTACAATAAATGTGGCCATATTTTCTAGATCTGCTGTGAGGTTATTCATAGAGTTGAGTTTGTGCTTCAATTGCATTTTACAGCTAACGTCGTTTTTTTTTTCATCTAAAAGAACATCTTCTCTTGTAGTTGTAACCTATGACTATACACTAGGTAAAGTAAAAAAATTGAAATATTTTTGTGATAAAATATCAGTAATTTACACCCACCATCTAAAATCCGCCATCGATAAATATCAGTAGCTCAGAATTCAACAGATGGTGGGGTTTTTATTTTATTAGATAGATATGCTTATTGACAGTGCCAGTCCTTGGCGAAACATGTAAGATCATAATTATATTTATAAGACCTTAATGTACCATGTTTTAAAGCAAATAAATATATTCTATTCTATTCTATGCTTTTGTATAAGGAAAATACTAGTTAAGATGATTGTATAAAATAAATATAATAAACCTGAAAAACTAGAGTTAGTTCTAGTTTTCAGGTTTATTTAATTAATAACAAAACATAATTAGATGAGTAGTTTTTCTTCAAAACTGTACATAACTACTCATTGTAGCGAGGGTTACCACATTGTTTGAAACGCACCGCTGAATTTAACCAAAAATATTCAAAAAGTTCAGAGGTAATAATAATTACTAAATAAAAATCGAAAGTAGACGTACCCTGCGCAGAAGCACTTCACCATTAATTAAGTCAAACTGTACGTTATACTGGCCACTTATATTATTAGCCGTCACAATACATTTAACGGCAGCCATTTTGAGTTACGTTTGAATTAAGAAGCGTGGCGCAATCTCCTCTGAGTGCAAGGCAGTGCAAGACAAACAGTATCTGGGGGCTTACCAGAAGCAGGGCAGAAGTTGAACTGCACTGTTTTTTCTTCTATGACTAAGTACAAAAAAGCAGTGCAGTTTTTTTTTATATTTCTAGAACGCGCGCATTCTGGCCAGTCTCAATCTGTCAAAAAATCTTCTTATTTAGGTACGTATTGATTGTCGTTGAGATGAGATTACTATTACTACTACTACTACTATTAGATGAAAAAGGTTAACATAAGTGTTATGCCAAAAAAAACTATATTATTTCTTTTAATCCCATAGACTTGAACAAAAATTTGGCTAAAATTGTGAGGACTTAAGAAACAAAAAAACATTTTCCGATAGCAGAATTGATGTTTTGTTAGTTTATAGGCTGAAACTTCATATATTCACAATGCGGCATCTAATAAAAACCTGTAGGAACGATCAACAGTCTAAAAAGTGTCAAATCATAAAGAGCGTCATGATTTTTTTTAGAATCATGACTTTGCAACAATTAAAACAAAATGTATTAAAATTTTCCGGCGTACCACTCAATCTATTCTTTAAATTGAATTATCTTTCATTTAAATTCCTAGACGAAATGGAAATTAAAATACCATCCATACATGGCCAAAGACCATTTGCTCAAGTACACACAGTTTTTACTTAGAAACAAGCCAGCAGTTTTTCTTTAAGCTTAGATCAACCCGTACCTACCGTACGGGGAAAAGTAGAGGTGAGCAAAAACAGTACTTAGCACTGTAAAACTACTTTGGTCTATTGGAAACCATATGTGGAAGCAATATGTTTAGTTTTTACCTTTTTATCTATTGTGCATAGTTAATGCAACTTAGAAGTGCTTTTAAGAAAGAAAATGCTATTACTTATTGGCAGAAACAATTAAGCTAATCTAGTTGTAAAAACTTAGAAGGCAAAAAGTAATGATTCTCTTGAATGAGGTAACTGTTGTACTAATTATTTAATAGATGAGTGTTAGACTATTAAATTAAGAACATCCTGTCATATTTTAGCTAAGGGGCTACTAAACCACTGATCACAGAATTCACATCTAATCTAATATGATAAAGAAAAAAGATTTTTGTATGTTGGTTTGTTACGCTTTCACGCTAAAACGGCTGAACGGATTTAGATGAAATTTGGCACATGGATAGACCATGATCTGGATTAGTACATGATATACTTTTTATCCCGATATTCTTACGAGATCGTGACTTATGTGGGTGAAACCGCGAGACGCAGCTAGTACCTCATAATGTAGAGTCAAGTAAAGTTTGGCGTACATTGTAAATATGATATCCTTTTAACCATAAAAAGCACTATGGGCAAACAGTAAAATACAGCTAACACATTATTTTCTATCCCTTTCTCAATTAACCCACCCTTCCCGATTTCACTCTTAAAACCAAAAATAAGTTTTCCTTTCAATAACATACTTACATCTCAACCATTAAACAATAACATACTGTAAACTTAAACCAACAAACAAAACACGTTAACAATCAAACAACAACGCTTACAAATATCGATTGTTGGCCACTAACAAACAACTAGAAAACACCGTTTATTGACGTTCGCGCGAGTTAAAAGTTTGGCGTGTTTCCATAGCATCGATCGAGCAGGAAAACAGTTGACCCAATTACTTAAGTTTTTAAATTACCACACATTTGTTCTTTGTCTAGAACTTTAGTTCTTAATGCTCGTTTTATTTTAAGCTTTGTTGTTAGTTAAACAAATAGTGCACTTGGTGGAGTTTGTAATGTGTTACGAAATTGGTGGAGGAAATTATAGTATGGCTTTGTGGGTTTGAAATTATGCTCTTGGAGTTATTATAGGGTAGACTCTTGGGTTGTTATTTAGACCTTTTTCCATTGAAAAAGGTTTTTTTTTTCTATTTTTCTTTTTCTATCGTGGTTTTTCTTTTGAGTTAGGCAGAAAATCCAGCGGTCATTCATGATCCTCACATACTAGGAAGGTACTTCTTGTGCTTCGACACTATGAAAGTTTTAATTAAACTATGTAATTTTAACGCTGCAGCTAAGTCTACTAAAGCAATTAAATCACAAATCAAAGTAACTAGAAGGCGTCTAACCAACCAATAAACATTATTTTAATTTGTACTTAGCAACCCAACGAATTTACATATAAAGGAGACGGGTCAGATTGAGAACCATTGGCTACATTTGATTACCTCTGGCTTACCATTCTAATCTAAGCTAATTAATATTTAAATGTGCTTACGTCATGACAATGTATTTAATACAATGGGCAACGGAGTTCCCAGCGTATTTTTTATCCTAATCGGTCATTATTAGGCCCCGTACAAAAAATAATGCCGGTACAGCTCGCTCGAATGCACCGGACGCCGTTCACCAAAGAACTTAATGTATTCATTTTGCTTTTATATCTTTCGCGTGATTAACTTTGATTGATTGCATCCAAATATTGATATTTGATATTAAATTCTGGCGACCGGCCCACGACAGGGACGGAAATACACGGTGGCACGGGACGAAAAAGGACGGCACACTATTTTCCATGTCGTTCGCATGGTAATGAATAATAATCGCGTATGGGACATGTTAGGAAGTATTTTTCTAAAGCGGCAAAAAAGTTCCCTGTGATGAAAATCATATCTGCCGCTTGAAATTAAAAGTAATTGCGTTTTTTGTGAATTGTGTATTACTATAAAAGTTAATGTTCTTTTAAGCTTTATCTTTTTATCCACGATGAAGTTATTATCAGCTTGACGCTTAATGTGCGCGTGCACATAAAATTATGTTAGCGCTAAGTTCTCAAAGTTACTATCTAAATGTCATATTTACCTTATCGCATCAAATTGCGATACGCTGGGCATATAGCAAAAAAGGTGAACATGCTGGGCCATACAAAGTTGCAAAGAGAAAAACGATTTTCAAAAAGTGATCCCTCGTGCCTTTGATGTTTGTTAGTTCACTGCATGTCTTCGCATTAGGTATAAAAGCTGTTTAATTACGTGGTCTGTCCAAGTTAGAGGCTGGCAGGGTATGTTTCCGGTCGATTGCCG
Organism: Apamea monoglypha; assembly: GCA_911387795.2. Lineage (NCBI taxonomy): Eukaryota > Metazoa > Arthropoda > Insecta > Lepidoptera > Noctuidae > Apamea > Apamea monoglypha. The sequence goes on from OU426918.1 coordinate 14,517,742, forward strand.
CGCTGAAGGTGATGCGCGCCGAGCTTGATGGATGAAGCCAGCGCAGGCGCAGGCATGCGGCTCAGCCACATGAATTCGTGTACACAAATGCCAACTTTATTTTTCTCTCTATAACGATACATTTCTAGCGTATCAGTCTCTTATATCAAGTGAGTAAGGTTGATAATCGACTGTAGCTAGTTTTAGACAACTTTGAACTCCTAACTAGTGTAGATGAGTCGGTGGTTTTGTCACGATTTGTCATACATCGATATGCGGTTACGGACGTCCCTAGGAATGGTTACAGCTCAAAATTTAAGCAGAAGTTATGACAAAAATGTCGTGGGAACGGCCAACGAACTGTGGCTGTACTCTTTTTAATTGATTGGACCGAATGTCCGAGTAATGGCGATCGTGCCACAACAAAATAACTTGTTAACAGAGCGACTACAATAAACTGAGACTTAATTATTAATTCACGATTTGTATATACTTACTGTGTTTTATAGACAGTGTATCTAAGAATAAAAGATAAGAGGATCGTTAGTTAAACTGATGAGATAACAACTATAAATAAAGTATAAAGCAGTTACCTCAGGAGCACGTTGTTTTTCTGCTCTCGAATGTTACGAACACAGTTAGCTGTGTGCCCCGCTCTTGCTTTTTTGTTTTGGGTGAAGAGAATTACAAGTGTATCAGGTTCGCAACCGAGTATAAATAGTAACCGATTGGTAGCCTGTCATTAAACTTTACATTAACCTTCGAAAGAAATATACTGAATATACTGTTGATCAATTTGGTTCAATCAATTTACAGTTCTGCCTTTAACAATCTAGGATCGCTTTCTTTTACAGATTAGACTCGTAATCTAGATCTATTTGAAAATGTTGTAGTTAATAATTAGACCATTGGCGTGTATTGTACACGTTAAAAAAAACCGTTGTAGTGTAAATGGCCGAGAATTTCAGATTTATATTTTCATTAACGTCGTACGTTTTTTTTACTTTATAAAACATTTAGGGCGCGGGGCGTGAGCGTCGCGGCGCCGTTCCGAGTGGAAGCCTATTTTCGCAGCACATTACCGAGGATGAATGATTTCCTGGCCAGCCATGATTTATGCCTCACTGTTCTGTACTGGCTACCAAGGGCCAGTGACATAGACTCATTACCGCAACGCCTGTAAAGAATGGACACTCCTTTGTGCAAGGAAAGTGTGGCATTTGTCTTTCTTTGTTACTTTCGAGTGTAGATAACCATCGCTTTGGATATCCAAGCTTTATTAACTGATTTTTATCTGCTACTGTAAGTCGGTACATTGGTTGCAACTGTCATGTCACCTATGAAAATAATGTTTTTATCTAAACTAATATTCAATCAATCAACTCAGCCTATCGCAGTCCACTGCTGCACATAGGCCTCTCCCAGGCGGTGCCACAACACCCTGTCCACCGCCTTCCGCATCCAGTCCGTCCCAGCAACCTTCTTAAGGTCGTCCGTCCATCTAGCATCTAGCTAAACTAATATTATAAAGAAGAAAATTTGATTTGATTTAATTTTTTGTATGTTTGTTTGTTTCGCTTTCACGCTAAAACGGCTGAACAGATTTAGATAAAATTTGGCCATAGACCATCCATAGACCATGACCTGGAGAAGGACATAGGCTACTTTTCATCCTGGATCGCAGACAAACTCGCGGGCCACAGTTAGTTATAAATAATAAAGTTTAATTAAAACAAACAGTGTTTTTAATCTTGTAATTTTATAATGTAGTCGTAATGACGCGTCTGAATTATTCGGTCGTTAATCTTTGTTGGGACGCAAGTACCGGTCGCTTACCACAGATTCTTAACAACAGAGGGTAAATTCTAATGGAGTTAAGACCCAGTTTAAAATGTATTTAAGTTTAGGAATAAATTAACTTCTTTATTGATTGGACTGTAAAAAATATCGGTTTTACTTGAAGCGTTTTATTAATTTTCTCAGTGAGTGCACTTGATCGCGAATCTACATTTCTATTGGTTATGCTTGATAATAAAATAAAAGCATCGTTTATTTATGTGTGAGGAAGCGAATGTTTTTCATTAGTTTACAGCTCATTACATATTTATTTACAATTAATTAATGTTGGTACTCTTATTGTAATTTAATTAATGGAAGCGGTTAGTCTAATTAATGAGTAACGGCTGTAGTGTTGACTGGTGGTAGAGTGGCTGGGTAACCTAGCCTGTTAATGATTGTGTCTAAGAGGGACACACTCTTACTTATCGAATGCAGGTAAAACCTAACATACATATGTAAAACCATGCCTCTATTCTCAAGAGGGGTACGTATGTTTAGGTCCTATTAAATGAAAATAAGACGCTACTATAAGAGGGTACGATGTAACAAATATTGTAGAACCAGAAAAGGCCTGTTGTGTTATTGTGACCGCAGTTAAGTCTGAGGGACACAGACATACGGCAGTATGTCATTGTCTGCAGAAGTAAGTATACTTCTGCAGACAATGACATATGTAAGTATTATGTCTGTGTCCCGATCACCTCATTGCAATAAAAATATAGTATAACTAAAATAGAAGTCCAACACTATCTACCGAAGTCATGACCCTTTACGGTTGCTTTACTGTATCCACTAGCTAGTTACACTGTGGTCATCAAACCATTGACCCTAGCCATACGGCACCTGACAAGCCAACAATTCGCCCAGTCTGTGTACTCTGGTAATAAGAGCACAGTTTGCGGGTGCGCGCGCAATAACAGTCATCAGACAGCGGCGCGGCCGCAGGTGTGCTGTTACGTGCTATGGCGACTTGTTCACTTGTTAGTGTTCTTGTATGGACGGGATTTTACACATTTTTGTTAGAATCTTTAACGAGGAGGGAAGTGTTTAATAGTGTTTGGGTAGGAAAATTGTGGTTTCTGATTAGGTACATGTCAAAATAGCTACTATGCACGCATTATGTCCTGGTAGGAAAGCAATATTCCGAAAATTCGTAATAGGATCCGTGTTAGGTGCCATTTTTAAATGTTTTGGATATGTAAAGAACTTCTGGAGCGATTGGAGACCTCGAAAGACCATAAACTCTAACATTTTTTGGGTACGAAACGCCTAAATGAAGATGACAAACATGTTCTAAACACAAGTTCATATAAAACTAAAACGTATTTAGAGCTGTGCACTTCTAAAATCAAATTCTAAAACCCACCACGCACATTACTTCACAGAACAATAACCTGCCTATAGGTACTAAGTATGATGACGTCACCAACCTACGTATAACGGGCCACGAATTAATATTGTCTATAAGCAACTATGGCCAGTATTCGTGACTTGTGGAGGCTATATATTGATCACAGTCTGCGACCGATCGCGGCGATCTGTCATCGGAATAACATTGATTAAAATGTCCACTAAGTAAGTAATAATGTTACTATTGATTTATTATATTTGATTGCAATGTAACGCCAAAGTTGTCTGTGGCGGGTTGATGATAATAAATTAGCGTTTCGTGGAATTTGAAGAATGGGATCAGTTGGAAAGTTGCGGGATTGAACTAACACTGTCTTATGACGACAGTTTCTCTTAGTATAAGAATAATCAGCCTATAATGTTCCCACTGCTGGGATACAGGCCTCCTCACTGTGAATGAATGAGCCGTAATCCACCACGCGGGCCCAGTGCGGGTTGGCAGATGACACGTGTCTTCGAATTTTTGATTCTAGGACATGCCGGTTTCCTCACGATGTTTTTTTAGTTTCTCGTAGTCCATTGCAAAAGAGTTATTAATAACATTGCTCGCAGAGGATTAAAAGTTATCTACATGATCGATTTGTATCGCAAAATAGATAAAAGATAGCAGTTATGATCAATGTTTTAACGTCGTGATGGATTTACCCAGTATCGACGCCTGACTTAGCAGACTGGCATTATGATAATTATAAGTAGTCTTTGTTTTGCAAAATGAAACGTTTCTCAAAAAAATAACCTCACTACCTACACTAAAACTAAATACCTTTTAAACACGACACAATTATATGAACTTTGACGTAACACTGACATTAGACACACGTTGATCAAGTGTTTAAGTTTTTATAGTAAAACCCTAAACATTCTAAATCAAAGGCACATCAAAAGGAGAATCACATTGAAAATTAGTGTGTTTAAATACTTGGCCTCTAAGTCAAGGATCAAGTACGGTGTCTTTACCTTGTCTTTTTCAAGTCTAAAGGCAAATCAATTTATGTAATCCAGCCAGACAAGAGGAGGTGATGACAGCTCGTAGCAGAAATAGTAATCGGCACAATAACCAATATAAAGTCTACGCCCTGCAGGTTCTAGTTACGTCATTAAAACTATGCATTTGATTGCAGTCCCATAATCCCATTACTGTGCTCGTTAAGCATTTAGAAGGTTAGAACTTTTTACATACAAGATTTTATTTGCAGACTTTTTTTCTAGTATTACAAAGTGACATTTACAAATAATTACGTAAGGAAATATCACCTGTATTCACAATAAATACTTGTCTAAGGGCTGAGTTTTCCAACGCCAGATAATTTTATCCGAGGAATAATTTTGAATTTTTAACAGTTTTTCGATAAAAAATCTGTCAGACGTCAATTTTATTCCACGAATAAAAATTATCTGTCGGTTGAAAAATCAGCCCTAAGTAACGTAGTAATAGGATGCGAAGTAAGAAATTTCTTAATGCTAATATGTCAAACCTTTAAATTCATAAATAAGGGATGTATAGTGCCGATTGCCACTCAAGTATTGTCTATGAATAGGTTTTTTGAACCCTGTGCGTCCGCGCGGACTGTGGAGACCTCATAGTAATGTTTGTGAATACGGGTATTAATATTTTAAGTAAATTATTGTGTTGATGTCTACAACCATAAACAGTAACAGCGTGTTCATGAATCATACGAAAGGTCGATCAAACTTATCTAGTAGGATTAAGTTATAGCTAGTTGACGACCTGCGAACGAGTTCCAGCGGCCACAGGGGCGGACTGCAAACGTCGATAAATATAAATGAATATAGAAAGATATTGACTCATTAATACTCCAGCCAATAAATTAAGAACTGTTTCAACGTTTTCTTTCAAATGATCAAAGTACCATCCCGATCGCGTGTTAGAAATGCCTTTTTACATACAGCTGATTCTAATGTTATTCAATTGCAATTTATAGCTCTATAATTATTTTAGAAATTTATTATTTGTTGTACGGTTTTAATATAAAACTTCAGGCGTAATTTAAAATGTTAAATAAAATATAAAAAGTTTCATATGAGGTATCGTTAAAGATCTAATATCGTTATTGAACTGTGGATGTTCGAAAGTACGCCTCTAGTTTCAAAGAGTACAATTGTGGCGGTTATAATAACTTATCACTAATTAATTAGTGGTTTTGGTTCATTACTTATTTAGCTAGTTTTATGTAACATTCATTGCATTTCTTCTATATAGATAGGGAGCAGTGGTTTCCCAGTGGTAATGGACTTGTAGGTCGTGGGTTCGAACCCAGACAGGTGCTTTACCGTGTGTAAATTATTTCATCACTACTACTCTCAAAACGGTGAAGGAAAACATCGCGAGTAAACGGGATTGTAATAGAACCAAAAATTCGAAGACATGTGACATCTACCAACCCCCATTGGCCTCGTGTGGTGGATTACGGCCCACTCCCTCTCACAGAGAGGAGGCCTTGGTCCCAGCAGTGGGAACCTATGCATTATGCTTAAAATCGTTGTGCAATATGCCGCTAACAGCAAAACTTTACACGAATAAATGATGGAATATCGATATCACACTGACGTTAGATGCGTGCCTGTATATTGTGGACTCGTATTTTTCTCCCGATACCGTAATGCGCAAGTCACGAACTGTTATGTAAGCATGCTGCTGGCCGGCGCGGGCGCCGTCATTATAGGCATTATTACAGGAACACTCGCTCTCTCGCCCGCCATTGTCAAGATTGTGGGGTCAGACAGACCCCGGACGATGTTAGCCAACTTGTAATTTCGCAATTCCTATAACCCAATAAATCGTAGCTTGTAAAACAATTTGTTCGTGTTCGGTGATGGAAACTCAAGCTGTTGCTTCGCTTTGCTTCTTAGATCACGCTCTATCATAGGCATCGTGACTCGAACACGGTTATTAATTATGAAAATGAGTATGACGACTCATATTGTTCTCATGTCGTGCGCATGGTACGTTATTGTCATTATTTGCTATATTTTCTGCGAGTTATAAGGTTTATTTGAGTGGTTATGTTGGTAAGTTAATTCATAAGTACGTGTTTTTGAATGATCTCTGTGTTTATTTTCCTCTTTTATTGAGGAAGCATGAGTTTGGTACACGATTTTTATTTTTACTTTGTTATTTTTTATATGTTGCTACTTACCGGAGGGGCTTGTGGCTAAGTAATAACAGCCGCACGTCGATTGATCAGGTTAAACTACGCTTGCCGCGGTTGTTATGTGGATGGGTGACCATCTTTATATACCAAGACCCCACCGTGCCTCGGAGAGCACGTTAAGCCGTTGGTCCCGGCTGTCATTCGTGGATCTTTGTCAGTCGTTACGGGTCGTCAGAAGCCCGAAAGTCTGACAAACAGTCTAACCAACGGGTTTTATTTTACCCAGTAACTGGGTTGTGGAGGTCAAATAGGCAGTCGCTCCATGTAAAATACTGGAATTCAACTGCATCCGGTTAGACTGGAAGCCGACCCCAACATAGTTGGGAAAAGGCTAGGAAGATGATGATTTTGCTACTTACCTACTCGTGTTTGTCAAGAATAATATACCTACATAGTATAGTTTGTAACACCCTAAAGTTTTACTAAACAATCACATGTCTGGTTTTTCTGCATTTACTTGTCTCTTTTTTATATGTCTTGTTTCCAAAACCTAATCTAATCAGTTCGCACCACTATTCCTACGAAATTTGTTTTGATTTACGTACAAGTGTATCATGGGTGCGTAGAAGTGGATATTACTACCGTCAATTGTTATCACAAAGACGTCGAAGGGCGTTTATCATTAGAGACAAATGTACGGTCACGCGTCAGTGAAACACAGGAACTACAAAAACGGCTCGGCAAAAGAGATAAAGCCGCTGTCACTGTTACCATGGACATGCGGTTGACGGTACTCCTAGTCTTATGTAGGTACGTGCCCTTGCGTTTGCGCAAACTAAGCATGTGTTTACATATTAGGCAACGATAGATTTAGAGACTCTTGAGATAAGCTATCATTTTGGTAAGACGTGGATTATCAGCTTATTTTTTGAATTGCTTTATCTATCTATTATTTTGCCCAGATTTCTTTATAGATGACATACGTAATGTTATGAATACTATACCTACGGGTCTACCTTCATACATAGTTTGTTTGATTTTGGACTGTCTTGGCTTTCAATAATCATATACTATCAAATGGATGCCTAAAAAATCATTCTTTCAAGCCTTTTCCCAACTATTTTGTGGTCGGCTTCCAGTCTAACCGGATACAGCTGAATACCAGTATTTTACATGGAGTGACTGCCTATCTGACTCAGTAACTGGGTTGTGGAAGCCCCCTTGGTAAGACTGGGTGTCAGACTTGTGGGCTTCTCACTACTCGTAACGACTGTCAAAGATCTACGAATAACAGCCGGAACAAACGGTTCAACGTGCTTTCCGAGGTACGGAACCTCGGAACCTCGGATAGTATGGAACTTTGACCATCAACGAAACGACCGCGGCAAGCACAGCTAAATCTTCGATCGTCCCGTGCGGCTGTTATTATTTAGACACGCCGTAGGTAGGTATTGTCTTTATTATTTATATAAAATAAAGTAGTAAAGTCTTTCATGATAGATTGCTTTATGTTGTTAAGTACCTTCATATTTAATTCATAGCCTGAGGCACGGTAAATCTTACTTGAGTAGGTATTACATATACCTACTTAACTAGTAGATACTACTAGGATTCAAGAAGTGATCAGACTGGTAACATTAGGTACTACTGCTCATGCGCAGGCAAAGGGTATACTTATATCTTTATAACACGATTCCTTTTAGGTTCACACATACATACAAAATTTAAACGTCAAAAACGGTGAAGGAAAACATCTTGAGGAAACCAGCATGTCCTAGAACTTCACTACTGTATGTTCTTAATTAGATATTTGATATCACTGCATCTTCTAGGGCGTCTCATACCAGCATTTATCTAAATTAGTACACTATAGCGGTGTACGTCTTACGTCCAAACATACTTCTGTGGCAGACCATCACCAACGTGGCAGCCTGACAGATTGACACTTAGGATTTGAGCTTGGTCAAGAGAGCCTGACATGGGCACGTTAAGTTGAGAAATATGTGGCAAAGATATAAAAGTATAACCCTCAATGGAAGCCTTTTCAATAACCCGACCCACCCCGACTACAACACTCATTTACGACACCTTCCACCCCCTTCACCACATTACTTCCAGAAAACTATTCATACTTGAAAAGGTACAAAAAAAAAACCGAAGTAAGTAACTCATAAGCACTCATAAGTAAGCCAGCTCTTCAGTCTGTCAAGTGAAATGTAGCGGAAAGTGGTTAGTACGCAGAGTACGGCGCTTTTGATCATTTGATGCTGTGTGCCGTGACATACTGGCCGACGGTGGCCTTGCGGTCAGCCGACTTCTTACGGATCTATGAACGCTTTTAAGAATACCGACTATGACGGAAGACCCAGAAGGTTTAGTTTAAAGAATGTTGATCGTCGTTTGTCTCACAAGAACGATAGTCACAGTAAACTTTCAAAATGGCAAAATCCATCAGTCTAAACTGCCATTATCAATAAGGCCATTGGTGATTGATTAATGAGCTAGCGGGCATTGCATTTAAAAATACAATCAAATAAAATGTTAACTATAATATCTATCTATCAACTACAACAATTGTAGCGTTTTACAATACTTATATTCTACGATATTCGTAGCGCTGTGTCAACTACGAAGACAGGAGTGGCGGCGTAGTAGTTACTCAACTTAGAATTGACTACGAAGACCGTAGCGGCTTAGTGCCTTACCTATCGTCTACGAAGATGACGTAGCGTGTCATCGGCTACGCCGATCGTAGCACCTGATCTACTACGCCTACGCTGGCGTAGCAACGACGCGCTATTTTCGCGTATTGCGTAGCTTCGATGTTAACAGCAGTTTCACTTCTGTATGTTACCTTGTTATGTGGCAGCCCTGCAGTCAGCCGACTTCTTACGGATCCATGAACGCTTTCAAGAGTACCGATGTCTCACTACTGGCATATCGATATCTGTCCGTTAAGAATCAAATTGAATCGGATTCGGGTTACTAACTCGTGATAGATTGGGTTTACTTATTGCAATGTCTAGGCGTAATGCGATTGACTGTAACATCCGTTTTGCGCAGCTTTTGATGTAGAATTACCTTACGATAAACATTGTTTAATCGCATAGAAGAAATTGAATATGTGTCGTGGGTACCATTGATTTATATCGATCTCGCGCTCCTATTGATTCGTGTCTCTTAATATATTCATATTCAATAAACGCCTTTAAATCTCACCAATAAACAATAACAAAGACAGGTTTCCTTCCTAAATACTCGGAAATGTATCAAGAGGGCCATTGACAAGTTGGAACAATGAAAATTTATTAAAATGCAATAACAATAAAATTCGTGTCCGGACATTATTGATGTTAAGTTATTCTCCAAACGCCACTTAATGAGAAGTGATGGGTTCGTCAGAAAATAAAATAAAAATACAATGTACCCACCCCGGGTTCCAACGAGGCGGGCGCATTCGGTATGCAGCGCGCATGCGCTTGAAATTACATGTCCTGTATGCAAGACATTCCTTCCACCGTGTCACTGCAATCTAGAAGAAATTGTCCTCTCATCTCGAGTAGTAAACTACCGCATTATGATAAACCTAATGCTGTATTTATGTATGATTAATTGAAGGAACCTCCTTACTCCTCCTCTTCTTCAAAATTAAACCTTAACTCCACCACATAAAGGCGAGAATCAAACAATGCAATGCCACCTAATCGATTAACAAGATCAAGAATCGATTGATGCAATACCTACCCGAAGCGTTAAACTAGCTTTGACCAACAATTATTTGTAGAGGTAGATTCTATCTGAAAAAGATAACGTCTTAACGCTAAGATATTTACTAAGAATCATATTTTAGATTCTTAAGTGATGTTCTGCCAGTCATCTGTTAGTTTGATACGACGAAATTCAAGATAGTTATTTGACATGAGATAAGAAACACTCAAAGTGTGGAAGTGGGTAATATAAGCATAAACGCTATGGAATTTCTTACGTAAAACTTTATTTGGTTCTATAAATATAAATGGTAGCTTAAGGTTATACAACAGTTACTTACCGTTCGTTAATTAGTTATGTTTACCACGAGACAACAGGATTTTAATGGTATTTATTATATAGAAAGTCTATAACCGTCTCGATGTGAGCCGTCATAAATCAGAGAGACACCCACGATGAGACGACGTTCGACTACTCGTAGTCTCGTACTCTAATCCGAGTGGGTTTAACCGATCGTGTCGCGTCGAAAATCGCGTTCGCTGTAGGCGAACAGTGGTGTGACATTTCGAAAATGTGGAATTATGTGAGTTAATTATTACTTGATATGATTTTATCTCTCATTTGAATCATTAGTATTATCAATTTCAAACAAGTTCAAACACTTTCACAATTGTTGTAATGAATTCTGCATTTAGATTCAGACACATTTCCTATTATCTAAGTGCTTACTAAAACCAACACCAATGTAATTATAAAACATATAAAACAATAAATCTGAATTCGAAGATGGATTTTAATTAGTAAAATATCTAGCCAGATTATTAAAACCAAGATTTCGATTGTGTCGAGTCTGTCGAAGTTGCGGCGTTCGACGCGTTCGACTTCGTTCGACAAGACAGCTTTTCCGTCCGCCTTCGACACTAGTTGTTATTCCCTACGTCACTTGTCACACGCCACTCGGTAGCACCCATCCGTAATAATAAGAATTGTAATATAAAAGCATTATAATCCAATCAGGAGGTATGGTGAGGTGTGACCGCCCGTGAGCACGTTTACCATTCGGGACGCGGCTATGTCGATCATAAAATAATTTTGGGCCAAGAATTAATAGTAAATGGCTATACAACTGTGCAAGACACACACGTCGCTGTGGGAGTGTACGTAAGCCTGCAGTCGCATTCGATCACTTTCGGCTTCAGCTGCGGATTGCGTTCCCCGAATTCTCGACTAAGTTCATTGACGTTCTCGAACGCGATTTCGATCATTGTTGCAAAAGCGAGCGACATTCATAGTCGGGCCGTTTGATCAATAACATGTCAATCTAAAGTTTCGCTCTTAAGTATGCTTACTCTATTCAGGATAGCCATAGTGCTCGTGGCAGAGAGTACCTACCCACTGCATAAAATGCAGTAACAAATAAGCATAAAGCAACGACACTTCGCAACTGGTTTTGTTTGGGTTTCACTTTTTAGGTATAAAGTTACCGAGCATCGTAAAATAAAAACATCGACCAAATTTTAAAATAAAGGTAGGCATTTTATTGCTCCAAATATAATTTACATACTTTCATAATAAGGGAAACCCGGCTAATTAACGTGTGAATATTTTTCATCTGACCGTCATGGCTGGATCGCAAACGATCCTTACTCGTTCACGATAAACGATTTTCTATTTTTACTGACAATTTATAAAGTTAACTGCTGTAAACTTTTGTACCAGTTTTGGCAATCGTAAAAAGTCTATATTTTAAATTGCATAATTCCCGCGTTAACGGGGATCCATTTAAATAATGTTAACCTAAATCGGAAATAACATGTTATGCATCACGTTTATGTGGTGAATGCATAAGAAAGTACACGTATACTTAACATATTAATGCAAATAGTCGGTTAAACGTTACAATTCGGTCGATAACAAGGTGAGAACACAACAAAAGAATCATGAGAAGTAGCTCAACTTTACCGGCAATATATTAAACCAGTAAAAAAGACAATGTTGTAAATAAATACTTTAAAAGCAAAGCAGCGTTGCGACGTTAGTAGGCACCTAAAATACTCGTCGTCGATACGACGATCAATAAATTAAAATTAATTCGGCGTGCGAACGGTGAGATCCGATACGCGATACCGACGCCTACATTTATCATTCGCTAACACGTCGGACATTTCACAGGACGCGTTCGTCGAGGGAATCTGTCCTTTATGACAACGTACATAGGGATTACCGATGTCGTGATGATCGGGCACGTAATGATCCACCGCGGGAACAAAGGATAACACGTCTAAATACAATAAGTGGAAGGGATAAGATGGCATGCGTATTGGCGGTTGTAAAGGCGTCAACACACGCGCGAGCACGCAGCTCGCATGCGGATGCGGCTGATGTCACGGCGTGCAAATAAACCGCGGCAGACTGGACGACGCTGGCCGTGTGACCTTGACGCGCCCCTGGAAAGTTCTCACGATGCCTGTCACTTCTTGTTCATGAGTCAATCCCAATCAGCGAGTACATGCACAACACATGGACGGTTTTTGTTCAGAACGAAATTACTTATTTTAACGAATAAAATAGATCGTTAACTATTATTCCATCTTTAACATCATGCCCTTTTAAATAAAATTAATTCGCTTTACTTAATTGTATTTGTAATTCATATATTCTTTCAATTTCGCAGAAAACATAATTCGTTTCATTAGAACGCTTGTAGACGGGCGCAATAAAATCACCTAACTCTAGGGCTATAATTATTACAAGTTGTAACTGTCACCGGAAGACGTCACGCCGGGCACAACACACATTATAGTTTATTACGTACATATGCACCAGTTACGAGGCACTTTGAGCCTTAAGGGGCAATTTTCGCCGCAAGCGAGGAGCATAAAGGAGGGAGCTCGGTTTCAGTGTAACCACGCCTTAACGCTTGTGTGGATGCAAGACCAAGGGGCGGGTTAATGGACTCAATGAATTTTTACGCATATCCAATATGATTGCGATAAATTTGGCGTATGCTCTTATAAGTGGGATGAAAAGGGAAAACAAGATTTTCTGTACACCCATCAACAAGTCTGAAACTAAGAGTGTTCATAGGGTTTTGCAATTTTTTCACAGTTTTAGTATGTTTATGAAAAATAAAGGAATTTATTTAAATAAACTCAGTCAAAGCAGTAAGCGTTGGTATAGATACCTATGAAAATTTTTCCACACTAATAAGTTAGTCTAGACTAATCAAAGGGAATAGTAGATTCTGTTTCTGAGCTAAGTTATTAACCAATACGACTAAACAAGTATGTTTTTTAATGTACGCATCTATTTTTACTTCCTTTCTAATCTCAAATCTTACTTATCATAAAATTACGAAAGAGTTTTCATACAGAGTGTTCACGAATCTATAACTATCGCAAGGATTTCTGATGAAAATTATTCAAAACTAGACTTGTATGTATGGTTTATACAGGAAGTTCGTATGTCAGCAGACCAAAGAGTTCTTTTATCTACAAAAAAAAGTTACCACGCTTGAAAGTGCGTTCCAGCCGGTACTTTAATTATTCTTAACCCACCCAATGAGTATGTGAAAAATTTGCAACCCGAAAAAATTTGAAGGGTTCGAAAACCGTTACAGTAAATGCATAAGGCGGGTGTACATCGTCAATTTGAACACCAGTGTTAGTGCCCTGTGGCGCGGTGATAAGATCTCTTACTGCATCTGCCGAGGGTAGGCAAGGCAAGGGCCGGGGTTCAATTCCGGTGTTTTGTTTCGGCGCCGTCTGTGGGAACTAACGGCTTAGCTATGATTGGTTTATGATTTGATTTTCGTATTTACTTACGGCTTTAATTACTGTGTGAGAAATGGGGGTTTTTACCTAATTATGATTTATAGACCCCTATGGGGTTTGGTTGGGACTGATTAGTGTGTTCACTGTAGTGGACAGTTTTTGCTGAATATACAATACTGTTTATTTTACTTAATTTGTTTTTATATAGCCAGCCACAAGGAAAGAGTATTTAGCACTGGACAAGTGAAATAATGGGGATGATTTGGATAACATTCTGATAAGTTACAATAATTCACTACAAAATCAAACGATATCATATAATTGGGTTGTGGAGGTCAGACAGGCAGTTGCTTCATGTAAAATACTGGTATTCAGCTGCATACGGTTAGACTGGAAGCCGACCCCAAAATAGTTGGGAAAAGGCTAGGCAGATGATGATTGAAAGCTAGGGATGATTGGGAAGCGACCGATCCTAATCATCTAACGTCACCAACAATAACATGCTAGTTTTAAAATCCCGCATCAGAACTTCACATTCGCACAGAGATCCACAGATAATGACAAAAGAGGATCTCCTAATTCAATTTCCACCGTATTTACTATTATGTTCATAGTTTTTGTTTTCTATTAGCCCCGCGTGCTTGTAAAACACGAAATCCCATAACAATCAAGGCTTAGTAATATACAAACTGCGTATCTAGTACAATGGCCGAAACTTGCAGCCCTCTAATGAATAAAAAGCGCCGGTGGCCACCCGGTACCACGCTATCGCCGGAAAATCTGCTTTGTTGTATTATTGTAGGGGAACGGATTAAACTGTCTCATCGGAACGGCTGTTTTGGAGGAGCTTGGTAGCGGCCAGGTAGGGCATGTGGCGAGATGGTGCGATAACAGGAATTATTCATACGCGCGTTATCGGTCCGCCATCGCTGGGGCTATTGTGAACGCGGCCTAACGCGCGAGGGGTGGCTCCCGGTTGTCGCGGACGCTGTCAAAACGTTGTTGTGTGTATTCGGCCTAATGTGACGCCCGTACGGATTGATTATTGTTTTATTCCGTGTTGTTTACCGTAATGACTCCAGTCCGATGTTCGATTATTTCACTAAAGCCTACCGCGATGTTATCGACCATTTAACTCGTCCAACGCAATTCGGTTCAGACAAACTGGCCCTCTAAAATAATTATGATAGCTGCAAGTAGAGGACTGATTGAAATCTATATGTTTCAATTGTCTCATAAATATGTATGTCATGAGTGATTCTTTTGTGACTTTATTTTTAAAACTTTTATCAGATTTATAGTCATTACAATCTGTCAAATGATTTGGGGACACACCGGTCTGATTGAAGGTTTCAGGTGTTCGACTTATCTGATTTCACTAATTAAATATGTACTTTCAACATTCAGCAACATTCACTGTCGGTAAGGTTCATTCCCCCAGCTGGTCTAGCCGTGACTAGGCCGCAATGTACGGGTGCCCTTGTGATAACGATCGTTGATTATCTCAAACTGCGATCGACACCTGGATCGACACGATGCGGGCTTGTGTAGATATATCGACAACATTGTTTGCGACGAATTCATTGACGCAACGATACCATTTTATAATCGGCCAGCTTTGTTTCGGAAGGTCAAGGTATTAATTTGTATCCTTTTATCTCGTTATAGCATCTGCATAGGTATTGTAAATGCACTGGATCGTAGTCGTAGATCAATCGTATCTTGTTGAAATCACATAGTATTAAAGATATGTTCGGTAGTAAGTTGAGTGTAACTAGTTGTTAAGTACCCGCAGTGCGCAGCGGGGATGCTCGGTGTGTGAGCTCCCTGCCGCATTACCGTAGGGAATAGCGTGAAGGGATGCGCCCCTAACTGAAATCAACCAATCACCGAACCGTTCACCAACACAGATATCATTACCGCCGCCACCCTCTGCTAACAAATGCACCCGTACGTACATATGTTTGCTTTCAGTTCTATAAAAATAATTGACGAATGTTGCTCGAAAACTAAAATGGGGAGCGACTCTACATGAGCATTTTAAATCCCCACGTTTTTATATTCTTTGTAAAGTTCAACTGTACCTAAATCCGAATAAAGAACTAAGCATAATGATCAAAACATTTACGAAGCGCGTATGCAAACTAATGAACACAGTATATAATCAAAACTAACACCACTACGTACATAATTAATGAAATTTCCAGCTGGCCTACAATTTTAATTGATGTTGCTGTTGTGATACGCCGCTTTTGAAACGTTTCGGAAAAGTAAGGCCTTTTGTTCACGGACGCAGTCATCGAGACCCGCGTAATGCCTCCATTATTTGTTTATCAAATAGCCATTAGAACCGGGAATATTCATGATTACAATTACAATATTTGAGAATGAAGATGTCGTGTGAAAGAGTAGTTGTTAGATACAAATGATATTAATTTAGGTGAGCTCGCTGGGGTAACAAAACGCCTCCAAATTGTCCGCTTTAATGACAACACGTTTTGATGTTTCGGACTCGTGTTACAAAGTTACAATGACTGTCTATCGTTGGATCTCAGCTACGATAATGGTTACTTAAAAGCATATAAATATGAGAGGTTTCGGAATCAAATTGAGGAGCCGTCATCACTATTATGGTTGATTTTGACGAAGTTGTTTTTGTGTGCAGGTCGGACACTGAGTGGCGGCAGCGGGCAAGTGTGCCGGCCGCACTTCCACACGCCGCTACACCCCTGGCTCGAGTCCAAGGCGCTGAGCGGTGGCGCGTGGGGCAGCGGCTTCCAGCAGGATGCAGCGCAGGCGGACAAGCCCCTGTCGCCCGCGCAGCACCACCACCCGCACCCCTTGTTCTCGTTCCCCCCGACGCCGCCGAAGGACTCAACGCCGGACTCTGTGGCAGCGGCTGCGCTCGGCCAGCAGGACTACCAGGCCGCCGTCGCGCACGCCACCGCCATGAGCGTCGCCTTCATGCAGCAGCAGCAGGAGCTGCCGCTGTGTGGCGACGTCAAGCCCATGATGGGCGCGCCGCCGTCCAAGCAGCGCGAAGGTGCGCAGCCGGACTCGTGCCCCCAGGAGTCGAGCCAGCCCTCCGGGGAATACAACGCGCAGTACAACGCCGCCGGCGGCGACTACTACAACTACCAGGGCAAGGGGTATAGTGGGCAGCAGCAGAGCAAGCCGCGCCCGAACAAGACGCGAACGAGCGCCGGTGAGTCCGCGGTCCGCACCGCACTGCACCGCTCCCGCTGCGTGCACTCACCACACACACTACACGTGCTTATCCGATCACTAATAACAGCACCACTGACTCGAGATATCACAGTAAGCGTTCAGATGATCCACATCTCTCGCTCACGATGCCCACTCGCATTACGCCTAGAAAAGCTTTCATTTAAATGGTCTCTAATCAGTTAATAAATCAAATACGCGACCATCCAAGGCCTAATAGAAGCCTTTACAGAATGGCAGCGGAGATATCCCGCGTAATTAGAATCTCTACAGATTGTCTCATCGACAATTGAGATATATTAATTCGATAAACGTAGCAAGATTAATATTTCATTTGGTTTCGAAATGGCATTGTCGAGTGATATCGCGATGTGTTCGGATAAGCGCGGCTCTTGCACCGGGGGTTGTGGCGCCTCACGAGTCTCTGACACGGTACTAGGGCTTGGGATCATGTCTGTACTAACGCTTCTCTTACTAACTGCTCAACGGTGAAGGTGTTGTACTAATAATTTATAATATTGGCTCTTTGCAGTTACTGAACGTGATAAATTCTCAGAGTTGCGGGAATCGTGGTTAGTTTTTCGTTGGAAAGCGTATAGTTACAAAGCGAATTTAATCAATCTTCGTCGGTATATGAGAGCAGGAATTCCCCAATTAACTTGTCTAATATATTTACGGTGTAACCCGGCGGACGGGCGGTGCGCACTTCATTGTTACGGCTGTACATGTGAACTGACGCGGCCTCGACTGATGTTGACCAAACAAACTAGACGCTTCTCATTATTTAATTGCGACCTGCCATTGTTTTCTAACTAGATAATTAAATAAATTATCTTAATTAGATTTCTATTAAGTATCGTGACAGTCCTCTAAATTAGGAGAGACGACTCTCGTTTACTTTCACAATTAAATGAGATGCTTCTTCTCTTTTTTTATTGTGTAGGAAAAAGTCTTGTGTCTATTTAAAAAAAAAATATGAGAGAACGAGACTAGAGGTCTCTCATAGAAGGACCTACATAATTATACCTAATCAAACTAAGTCAAAGATGACCTTTAATTTGTTAGATGCATTTTCGTAACGAGAGCACTCTAAGCCATGCCACATCATTGCCAACATAACACAATGAATTACACAACACTAATTGTATTAACACCACATAATGCAGCTTTATTTTATATTTGAAAATGTAATTATATCTCCCGTACTTGTTAAACTTTGACAATGGACGGGAACCAAAATGGCGGCTTATTGTCTCATATTAGAATAATGAATGTGCAGAATTATGTACAATGACTATTAATATAGACAGACAATTAAATAGTTCCCGTTACAATTATGTTTGTTCAATATTTTGTGAAATTTCAAATGGATTAGCATGCTGGCACACGAACGCGGGCGCAGCGCAGCATTGTTATAATGGATTTCTCATGATATAATTAGAATCGTATTGAAAAAAGTAGACGCTGCGTTAATTGCGCCGGATAAAGCCATTAACTAAGTAGCCACTTATTTATTCTTTTACTTACACTTCCGTGTATTATAAAAATGTAAAACTCTCCAAAGAATTCGTTTCGCAAATTCTTTCAAGTGTTATACAACAAAGCTAATTTGTTGTGATTTAAGATGTCGACAGTAATTACGTCTATTGTCTGTTCTAACAATTCATTTTTAATTTAATATTCATAGTAGATTGAATACAATCATTGGCATTGCAACGAGAGAGAGCTGATTAAAAATGTCATTTGACATTTAGCCCTCGCCCACAAAGTAAAAAGTCTCCCACGGACAATTAGTATTCCATTTTCAAATAATGCAGATTAGGCAAAAGTATGTCAATTTCGACAATGAATATAAAATATAATATGATGATGTTCATCATTCGTTCATCAGTCAGTCACGACTAAAGACAATATAGGCACTTTGACATTTTTGACAGGACCTGAAGTCTCAGGTCTGCCACCTAGTGAACGTCATTTCATAAAACCCTCATTGATTAAAAGTATTACAAAGAAAGATTCTTCAGGTTTTAATCCAATTTACACAATGTCACGCGTCGTTAAGTTTTTGTTAAACCAACGTGTTCTTGATAATTGTCGTAAAAAACTCAATACACGCCCGCTATATAATGTGTGTTTGTAATTGGAAATAGTTTATTAGCTCACTTATTTAATTGATAGGCCGTCGTACACGCTGCCCGAATAATTTGTTTTTAATATATTTTTTTCATAATTAATCATCACTAAACAACGGCTTATGATGCTTTTATAATTGGTATTAACAATAACTAATTAATTTTTATTGCGTATGTGCTGTTTGTTAGGATATAAATAAAAGTCGAAGGATGATTTCCATTTTGGACAAAGGGGAAACTTGCTCTGTACTTAGTCGTTATCCTGTTAGCCAATTCGACTAACAATAGAGTGTCGAAACACACGGGAGGTGACATTAAATGCTGGCTATTAGGTGCTTGTAGGGACTTCAAATGTGTTTGAGCCGCTGAAGTATACTACGTTGTATATATCTCGGGCAGTAGGTGGCAGTTCCTTGGTGGAAGCGGTATTATGATAATGCGCGGCGGCCGGATGTGGACCATTCCATTGTGCTAGCGATCGCCTGACCTCGAGCCTCCTGCCTATTACAATATACGCGGACTTTAGGACAAATTAATGCAGCATTTGATAGCAATGTTTGAGGACTATAGATTGTTGTTTTTGGCACAAAGATAGGAGCCCCTACAATTGATACTTGGACCCGTTCTGCTCAAATATAGCCACTGATTCAAAGGCTGAATGCAAAAGGTTATCAAAGTCAATTGTTAGGTAAACCAAGGTACTCAAGTAGTTCGGCCTTCGGTCCTGAACATCGGATAATGTTATAGTATCAATTCTTTGTACATTACGAATTAATGATACAAGATTAAGTACAACGTAGCATTTAGATCGAACAATCGAAAAATCGTGACCTAAAACGTAGTTTGTATTTGAAGAATGTCATGGAAAGGGCAATTCGAATAATAAACGGTCAGTTCCAATGGTAACCTGTTATTATACAGGCTATTTCTTAAACAGTACCATTCAACACTTTCTAAAACAATGTTGCGTTCACTTAGACTGTATTCAAATTATTCAATGATTTTGTGTTCAATAACAATTCAAATGCAGCCGCTTTGTTCCACTGATACAGAACCTTGCGATTATTTTCTTACTGCCGTTGGGTAAAGCCGGGAATTGAGCGTTGAGTAAGACATTCAAAGCGAGAATTATCATATATAGCTGTCTTCATAAATTTGACATAATAATGCAGTAGAAAACTTGAAATAAGAGTTCATTCGCTTGCATATATCGAGTAATCCGTGTGAAAATCAATAATTAATTGGAAGATACACATTGACAGTGTTAGCGAAAATTTCGCGTGTAACATTCGGATGCGAGTCACGCGCCGTGTTGCAGCAACACGCGCGTGTATCGGTTGCGCAACCAATTAGCGCCGACGTGCGCCCGCGCCACGGACCGCCACACAACAGGAATGAGGCTCCGGCCAACTCTTAATATGTTATTATTTTTGCCCGACGACGCAATATTTTTTGTTATGTCCAGTATAATACCAACAGACAACACTAAATACAAATAATAAATCTTTCTCTCACGTTTCGAGTAGTACTTATACCTACTTACCAACCGATTCATTTAATCCGAACGTATTTAAAATGAATGTTTCCAAGTTTATTGTACAAAGTTAGTGTCGGTAGGTATAGTACATTCGTCACGGTCTGTCGACGCGTATTGTTGCCCACAGTGTTGCATCAACATAAAATTTGCATTTTACGTTGGACATCCGCGGAGCTATTAATTCAATTATAAAATTAGAGGACAGAGATGTTACGTTATCTTGCTCAGCTTGTAATACATGCTGCATCCGAACGGTTCATGGTTTCATGCAAATCGAACAGTTGAAAGTCTGGTTATAGCAAAAAATCGTAGTGCAGACCGGTCGAGCGGTCGTAAGTGTGTGGACTCGGACATCACATGACCGGTATATAATAATTACATCGGGTTCAGTGCAAGTTGCTACTGAGCGGCATCGCATCGCTCGTCACACGTAATTATCTCGCAGTATGCTAATAACGAATGCAAATACGAGCGTCCGACCGCCGACCGACACAGCATCGGTCCGCGCAGTGCAAGCGCCGTGAAAAATGGCTTCATTCCTGATCACTGCACGTTATATCATACTGTACCTACTAACTATCAACCAGCACTAAATGACTAAATAAAATTAGCCAGTCAATGACTTGTAACCCTTTTTATTTCCTTTAACATATTTCCTGGCAACACAATGCTCAATAAAAATAAACCTCGAGCGAGACCATCAGCTTCCATTAAATTTTTCTATTTGCATACAGGCATATAATTAAAGCGTAATAACAGCCTCTGTGGCGCAACAAAGAATAAGTTTTGAGCAATAATTTAATGGTTTGTATGCAAAATAGCCTCACCGTTACGTGTTGATGGGCCGATGCGCCGAGAGAGCGCGTCACGGTACACGAGAGCGAATTAGTCCTTCATTTAAATTACATTACCCTGGTGCACATTAACGTTATACGTGACTATGTACGAGTTTTTACTTTGTGGTTTCATCGAGCAGTAACGGGCTTCGTTTGTTTCGAACGCATCGATAGCTCTGAGGTCAACATCGCTCGAGTGGCGCGCGAGTTGCACTCTCAGCGAAACGCGCCGTGTGCAGTGTTTTCCCTACGCGGCGGGAGCGTGTGAAAACTTTGCGAGTTCTCGACCGGACCGAGTGCCTGGAGACTCTCGAAATATAAAAACCGCCCACTCGCCTACGTAAATATGGCAGATGAAAATCTTTTATCGCGGTCACGTAGCGCCGCCGCGTCACGAGCGCACGTCACTCCGGGCTATAAAGAGCGCGCCGCATTCTAATTTTGAATAAACACTGGAATTTTTCGCTGAGCCTCATACGTTTTGCAGTAGATCAGGATAGGCAGTCTCTGTGGACTCGTACCGTTACGGATGAAATAAAATGATATCTTTATGTCGAGTCTAAATCACGTGCCGGGCGGAGCTGCCCGGGCAGCCGAGATCGTCCGTCAGGGGAAATTAAGAAATAACTCTTCGGTGTGAATGTATTAAAACGTTACCATTGAACGGGATCGAACAATTATATCGGATAGTAATTAATCAGAAAAGTGTTCTCTTTAATAATACGTGTAATGTCGATGTATGAGGGGCAGGCCGCTGTAAATCTTGTGAAACGTCGCCGCCCGCGGCTCCACGGGCTTTCACAAACGTTTTGACCAATAGAGACGTTACTAATGAACTAAATCCGTCTCTAAAGCTAGAGACACTATCATAAAACATCGCGGCTCGTGTAATATCCTGTTATTTTTTCATAATAATCGTTATTGGTGTTTATTTATTACAAACTTCGATACAAATTACAGGTTTTATCGATGTAACAAAAAAATTAAAAAGGGTTAGTCCAAAAAGTGAGTCGTTGGCCCGATCGCAATAAGTTTTCGATAAGGTCCGGGCGATTTAATTGCCGGTTTTGATCTGGTTTTACATAAAAAAGATGAATGGCTGCTCTGCCTAAAGCTCGTAAAACATTTTCGGTTCGTTTAACGTATTTTTCTATCAGACATTTGAGCACTTTCACCTTCGTAGAAGTTCCCGCGTGTTATTATTTATTCAGCGCACCGCCCTGTGTCTGGGGACTTGGATAATCAGATCTAGATACATAATTATTACGATACCTATTGATATACTTCCGATCGATATGCTCGGCTCAAACCAGTTCTATACAAACACTAATAGATAAGTACGGGGCGTGTTTGTCACGCGTCCTCTGATTTCCCACACTGATAGCAGTTAGTTTGTTATCGAACGCCTCTGAGGAGGATGCGAAGGTGTAACGAGGTTTTAAATTCGATCTCGGTAAATCATCGGTCGTGTAATCGAGTTTAGAGAAAGATTGTGGGCGGCGCGCGCGCATCCCATATGTGAACACATCCTCTCACTAACCATGTAAGCACTTTGGTAAAATTGCTTATTGTGATCTTTGAAAATCGTATTAACAAGTTCCCCGGAGGACGGCTCATCCTGGGGTCAGATTTGCATGAATTTATAAACTTAACGCATGAGTAAAGTATCGACTTAGCGTTTTATTTAGTTCTGTATTTCATCGCTTGGCTAGTTTGATGAATTAGGTGTCAAACGTAGAATTTATAAGATCGTTTTTTGTTTCGATTCGTTTACGAAGATTTGCAATTCAAGTCGGTTCATGGATGAGGGGCGATGGCTTGCGTTTGAAATTGTTTTAGACGTAGGTGTACAATTACACACAGCGAAAATTAGCATGTGGGTAATAGTTTATAGCTCTGGTTCCGCTCTGTTTGGCACTAGACGCTCACCAATGTTTTTGCAACAACTATTTATTTTTGTAGCAACTCGCTTTTGTTGTTGCAGTCCAAATTATTATGCGCTATTGATCTGTTATTTTTATAAATTTTAATGTCGCCTTTTTGTACGTGAATGCGGATGAGAACTTTTTCAGCTTACTTTCAATTTAATAAGAATAGATGATTTTATTTATAGTTCAAACGATAGTTTTTATTGAAAGTTTTTTTTATTGATTATGCAAATGATAATGTAAGTAAGGGCGTTTCTTGGTTGTCCGTCAAACTTAACTACCATACCGATGCAAGCGTTACTTTCTCTTAGTTTTCCTTCGCGTGTAAAAAATCTTGATATTTTTTCTTCAAAGTGAAACTCGTCGCGCTTTCCCTAGTTAATTGAATATTTTACTATTTTTTCGTAGTAATTGCAATTATGTTGATGTTAAGATAAAAGTGTTGTGAAGGATGATGTAGAACATTTATGTAAGTGCTTGGTGTTAGCATGCTTTGTTAGTTAGTGAAATTCTATTTGTAATGTTTCTGAATGTGATTTTCTCTCATCTTTCCCAGCCTGCCAGGAGACAGGTAATTTCCACCCTTCCATACAATGCTAAGTTATCTATGGTTTGGTACATAAATTCGTTTTACTTGGCAATTTTTCGACTTTGGTTTTGGTGTTACCGTTTCGCTTATCCTTTGTTTTTGCCTTGCATAACATCATTTTGTTTTCAACTGTGAAATAATTCATTACAAAAGCTATTTTCATTTATTTAAATAATATTCACACTTTATAGACAACCTTATTTCAAAACCTCTTTGCAATAACAAAAAAAAAACAAAATTTTTGAACTTCTCAATTCAAATTCTGTCTCAACTAAAGGCCTGAACACACAAATCTCACCTCTTTTCGTGCCCCATCTGACTATCTTATCTATAACACAGAGGGGCGAGAATGCGTCAACTGCGGGGCGACCAGCACACCTCTCTGGCGACGCGACGGCACAGGACACTACCTCTGCAACGCCTGCGGTCTCTACTACAAGATGAATGGACAGAATCGACCCCTGATCAAGCCCAAGCGAAGATTGGTGAGTGTAAGAATCCGACCAATTTTGTTGTTTTTGATTGTCTTGGTAAACCGATTAAGGAATGAAAAGTGGTGCTACTCACTGCAGAAATTCACAAACGTTCCCGAATTCACAAACGAATTCACGTTCGTTCATGCTTTTTTCAGGACTAAGCCGCGTTAACATCAAACGTATAGTCGGCCGCCGACTGTGAGTATCGAGTTCAAAATGTATGAAAAATAACGTTAGACTAACCGTCCATTGTTTTTTACACATTCTCACAGCCGTAGTCTATACGTTTGTAGTGAACGAGGCCTTAAATAAAGAAATTAAAAAATCTTCTTCTATTCAATTAAAGGAATAACTTGTCGAATACAGAGGACAGAGTTGACTGAAAACGAAGTCAATGTGCGCTAAACCACAAACGTCGGTGTAATAAATAATACGAATTCTGACGTTCAGCATGTTATGTTCATAAAGGCACGTTAGATCGGTTTATCTAGACAAGTTCTTAGACACTTTTTGGAATTCTAACAAATTAATATTTTTACTACTACAACACTGAAATATCCGCTATCGTTCATACATCATGTGTTAATTAAGTTCCAGACATTTGTTACGTATTCGATTCGACTCGTTAATCCCAATCAATCCCGTTTAGAACTAATGTATGTGCATTCATTAACAGACTATTATAATAATTAGATTAACGTGCAACTATGATGTATTGGCTCACTATACCACTTTTTACCAAGACGCTTCATTTCCGAGTATACAGTCGTAACGAAAGCGACTGTTTTTACGATCGTTGATCACATCAACCACTCGTTTTGTTAACATTTGGGCGGATTGTTACCCTGTTAACGACAGTGCACCTTTTCCAAGTCACGTGTGTTCGAGATAACATTCCTTCATCTACAAATAGCATAGCGAGACAATCTCAGAGAGAATGGGTGTTGTTGTACAGTTAAGGGGCAGCAATAAAAAGGCGGAGCATGCACGCCCGAGCACGACACCGCATTAAGCGCTCCCACAAATTGGGCTCTTATGAAAGTTGAACGTTTCGACGAAAGACCTCAGCGTCCACTAAACTAGCCTCTGCATGACCGCCATAAATCTTGGAGTTAACATTTAATCTAAGGTCGGGTACGCATAAAACTGAAACAATGCGACATACGGCCCGCTCGGTGTCACGTCAGCCCATGTCGGCTAACGAGTGGCCCGTGCGCGCAATTGTACGTACAATTTACCTTAATACCCGTCTCGCAGACATAAACTAGCGGAATGGCTCGGAATATTTGCCTTTTGTTGGCCAAATTACGTAATGCCAGCGTTATGATTTCATTGCAACGTACAGCGTTATGGCTGCGGGCCACATGCGTATAATAGCGTTCCTGTTTAACGATTAGTTAAATTGATAAAGTAAGTTAAAGTAACGTTTTTTGTTTCTACAATAGCATAATAGGAGCGATTTTGTAAAACAACTTATACGAGAGCGAAGTCATGGTTTTTAAACCCGGATGTTCGTAACGCGGTTTTAATATTTAGATTCACTGTTGTGTGGAGAGATACCGTTAATGTGCTACGGGGAAAGATTGAATTCTCACTTTTATTTTCGTTGTGGGAAATGTGAGACAATGCGCGCCTCTCGCCGCTGTCCGTGCTCTTGGCTAATCCTGAGGAGCGTCTGCTGGCACAATGACTCTAATAACGTTATTTAGAAACCAAGATAACGTTTATTTTTATGGCGTTACAATAGCGCTAACTGCTGCTAAATAGGATGGTTTTTTACCTACATAGATAGATACAAGAGCAGCTGTTATTGTCTCTCTAAGCTCAGTTTTGAAGTACGATATCGTAATACGAATGTATCAACTCCAGTACCTCATTGGCAATACAAACTTATCGATTGCAAAACAAAGGCCCAACCTAGTCCTTTAACATCGTGTCCTAGACAATAGTATTCCGAGTTTACTAACTAGCCACTTAAAACATCAATCTGCAAACATTCTTATTAGAATTAATTAAAACTAAATTGTTACACGGCAAAATGGCGGCAATTAAGGCATTAAGAAACCACGGCCTTGTTCTGACTAATTGGACAATACGTTGAATATTTAATGCAAGCCCAACAATGAATTAAAACAATAATTTCTATTCATAATAATTGGACTAGCCCAATTATAAACTGCACTTGACACGAATTAGAATTAAGTGGGAAACTTGGGACAATACGTAGTCTAATGTGTGGACTAAATACAATTATTTTTCTTAATAAACTAATGGCGGTAACCTTGTATTAAGACAATAGTATTACAAACCTTTGCGTAATCACTGCGCAATATTGCACACGTTAATTAGTGAAATAGGATTATTCGTTGAACATTAACGATGCTTTATGAGCACAAAAAACCACTTGATTAATAAAAAAAAACACTTTGTAAAATAGCACCTTTTTCTCTTCCCCTAAAAGGTGAAAAGTTAAGGGCTCGACGTGAAAAGGTAACGACAATTTTTTCTTCAAGCCCTCAAGCGATTTGTGAAGTATGGTTTGTACAGACGCCAGCAGGTTAAGCTACCCGAAACTGTCAAATTTTCCCAATCAACCTTGAACCTTAATGCTTTAGCGAATAAAGTTGAAAATCTATTAAAGTTTGGCAGTGAACCCCATTTGGTTGGCAAGGTAGCCTAGTTAGGTAATCAAAGTTCCAATATAACATAGCTTCCTATGCAGATTAGGGAAGTGACAGTAGGGTCAAGGGACGTTCACGTCTGATCTTAGTCTCAATCTGTCAAAAATACCTCTAATTTACCTACATTTTTGACAAGTTTTTGACATTTAACTTGATGTGCTGGCGTTCGTACGATATTATACTTACCATAGATAAAAAATCTGCGTTAAATTAAAAACAACTGAAATAAACCCGGAACATAAAGGGCGAAGGAAGGAACATGGGTGGGTTTTAGTCAGTAAGAGTCTGACACTCCCTTCCGCTCCACCCAGAGCGGGAGGGGTCATTTGATGATTTCCCACCAGAAAAAAAAAAAAGACCTCACGGTTTCTTTTAAGACATACTTTCTCTATGTTTTTTTTTGTAATCCAAAAAGTTTAGCATTTTATCCCAGTGAATGCAGTCCGATAAATTAAACTAAATTATGAGAACCAGAGACAAGTATTAATTTCCTTACACAACTTCTGTCACTTTGCTAAATTAAAAATGCAAATAGAGCTACAACTGTTTGCGGCTGTGCTGAATACAACTATTATTATGTTAAAACCTAAGATTGTCTATGATAAAGATTTTATTACCAAAATAAGGCAATTTTAGTGAAATTTATATTAGATATTAAATTTTTCACGAGATTTACTAAGAATAGGGTATTTTGTAGCTATGCAAATTGTGGTCTTAAAATATGGGTTTAAAAGTATTTAAAGAGGGTGAATGACTGAATTTATATTTTTATGTCTTTTTAATTGTTTCTGAAAATAGAATTAAACCATTTCATCATGGTCTATAAGTTTTTATTTGCTTTGTTAGGTATGTATTTCGTTTTAACAGGACTTAATACACTTTGCATATTAATTTAATATGCAAAGTTTATATGTTCATATTCTTTGAAAGTCTCATGGTTAATTCACTCGTTTAAAAATAAATAAAATTAAAAGCGATTTTTCACATTTACATTTTAAAAATCTCAACCATTTAAAATACACAAAACTAACTTGATATGTCTTTGCAGTATAATTCATAAAAATATTTACTTTGCGCAAACTCGTAACGTCGGCTAGCTTTGTTTGTCAGTACTGACAACGTGAACAATAAATTGTATAAGTATAAAATAGAATTATGGAAAATAAAAGAGTATGCGCGTGCACCTGTATTTCTGAACACATAAAGGAGCATACCCACTCGACAGAAACACGTGTTTGAACTTCGACTTTGACGTTTGACAAGTTTGTTTTTGAAACATGTTTAATTCTTGCCTACAAATGTATGACATGTTTTTTTGTCACATTATGCTTATTTTCTCCTACTACGGTAATCAATGACAGTGAAGTAATGTCCTAAGATAAAGTTAGTCTAGAAATAACTTTCCTGATCTATGGAAAAAATTAATCTATGTGCAGTATGTTGGTTTATTATTCAATGTCAATAAATTATAGGGACAGTTGTAGGTACATGTACATGTCCATCTATCACATTATAATTATACAGGAGGAGACGTGTAATGAAGTCCTTATTGATGGTAGAATTAGTATAATTTCCTGTAATTCTTCGTTTTTCTGTCACGTAGGCCATTCATTTACTTATTCCTATAACGAGGAGTATTAAATATCGTTGGACTTCAGTCGTGGTGTCTGCTTCACATCACCATTCTAATGATGCATTCCCCAATGATAGAAAAAAAAATGCAAATTTTTACGGTTTTTTGAATTTTTGCGGGTTTTGGTAATATTGCCAAATTAATAGCCTGTGGTGTACCAATGCAGGGCAAAGGCCTTCCTACTCTCTTTCCACTTCTTTCTGTTTGAAGCTACTGAGCACCAGATCTTGTTGAAGGAGTCCAACTCATCCCGCCATCTCCGTCTGGGCCTGCCGCAATGTCGCTTGAGAGGGACCCATTGGGTCGTAAGTTTGGCCTAATGGTCGTCTGACATGCGGCAGATGTGTCTAGCTCAAATATTGCTAAACATAACAAATAATACAGTTATTGCCACTATGTGTGGTTAATTCTCAGAGTTCACATAATAAAGTAGGTATATCAGGTCAATTTGTTCATTCAAAAACCAAACTACAATGTCTTATTTCTCGTTTTTGAAAATCCCAGTCAGTGTACCGACATCTTAAGTTCAAAAGCAATAAAGCTGCGCAGGCGACTATAAAGAGCTTCATACATTACGAGGGGTATCTCGCAATATATCGCCGGTCACCGAGCCGGGAGCCGACAGAAATATAAGTGGACACTAGTGTTAACGTATGCGTTTTTATTTGCATGTGCTATATGGACTTTACTATGAGAAAATGTTTTTTGAATTGCTACGATTTCAACTGTTATAGTAATAATACTAGCCTATTATTGTCCCACTGCAGAGCAAAGGCCACCACGCTTGCTTACGAAAGAAAGAAAGAAAAAGTATTTATTGCGACTCGTAAGGTGGATTGGCGATTTCAGACTTACTTATATTAATGAGTAGCTTTTGCCCGCGGCTTCGCCCGCGTGGATAACGGAAATGATACCACGGGAACGTGCTACCGGGACGTAGTCTGTGTATCCTTCCCCAGGATGCCATTTATCTCCTTGCTATTGAAATCTTTTCAGTGATTTAGGCGTGAAAAGGTAACACAGACTCAGTTACTTTCGAATTTATAATATTAGTATGGAAAAGTCCAGGGGGTCGACTACGAAGTGCAAAGTGCGAATGATCGGATCGGACCGACACATGGCCGAACCGAATGTTATTGAAAAATGCGAAAAAAGTTCGGATCGGCTCAGTTGGGTCGGGACCATAGTCAATATTCGAAAGAGTGTAGGAGTGTAGGATCGGAACCGACCGAACCAAATAGTAACTTAGTAGCAGGAAACAGCCGAACATTCGGTCGATACCATTTCGGAGTATACCCCCTAGTTTGTCCACCTCTGTCCAGAAAAAATAAATAAAGATGCAACTAGATTGTGGTCGTTCGACGTCGTTTAGTGGATATTGAATCTGATCGCCTCAAAACATAAATCGATGAGCGATTGATGAATCCAGCTGCGATGCACTATACTGAATCTTACGAACTATTGATGTAATCCATCACCGTCAGCAGGGTCGCTGGATACAGAACTTCGAGGACTTAAGTTTTTGTTGTTATGGTAATAGGTAGCTCGACGAGAGTTGCCGAGAGTCGAGATGAATGGCGTGCGAATGCTGAGGCCTATGTCCAGCAGTGCACTGTAGTAGGCCTTTTCTGTTTGATTTTTCTTTTGTTACTTTTTTTAAAAATATAATTTGGTTATTTATTTTTGACTGTGTTTAGTTTAATTTGTGATCTTCCTATACGAGTCGCAATAAATACTTTTTCTTTCTTTCTTTAATGTTTAGGTATAGGTACCTATGTATTTTCTTCTTTGCGTATCAATGACCATCGAAATTTTTGTGTTGTGTTTGTTTATTGTTTGTTTGTGTGTTTGTTTGGTTTGTTTGCGAATACCTTTAACAATTCATGCTACAAGGAAAAGTACTAAGTAGAATCGTAAATAACAGTGCTGTTATTTGCATGTCTTCATGATCTGAATGCACTGAAATGACAACAGGAAAACGTCTGGTTGGATTTTCCTCCAAGGAAAAACTTTGTGAAATCCAGTTGTTCTATTTAGTTATGATCAAATTGATACTGGCGCCTCTATGATGATTATTGATGACATTCAGATAAAAGAAGAGACATACTTTTCCTTCCTGCTTGTTTGTTTCAATCATATTTTGTTCTGAGATTTTATTTTAGACTATTTCCCCAACCATCTATTTTCCGTTGTCATCTTTCTTTATCACACACCTAGCTGACCCGACGAACTTTGTACCACTTGAGAATCAATCTTCATTTATTATTTTTCGTGATTTTTTCCCATGATAGTTATCCTGCTATTCGGGGCGGAGACATATCCAACAAATCGAAGATCATAAAAATCGGTCCAGCCAGTTCTAGAGTTATAAATGGTGATTATATTATTATTATAGGTATATGGGAAGATTTCCCAGCATCATCAGTCCACTGCTAGACAAGTGACTATCTCGCGAATCGCACTCCATTTAAATCGATCCTCAGCCACTCTCATCCAGCTTCTACCATCTCAGTCCTCGACTAAGGAAACAAAGTACCACAATTCCGCAATGCGCAGGAGTAAAATAAAGAGCGCTTCTACGAATAGCGATATATTGCACGGCGCGGGAGCACAAATATGTGTACAGTAGTGTGGACACGTATCCCATGCGATTATGTTACATGTGTAACTTAACTATTTATTTACTTACAGCAATATAAAGCTTAACAAGCCGCGTAATGTATTTATTACTAGTGACCTTTTTGTGTAAAATTATACGCGAAAACATACAAATAAACTTAAAAAGGTTTTATTTTATTAGTATGGACTTGGCCTACGGAGCGCTACGTGCTACGAAGGATTCTAAATAATCCTATATTAAAATTGGGATCTTAAAATCTATGCTATTCTACTATTTATAAAATAGGTACTCGTTGGTCTAGTGGTCCCAAGCGCTACTGCTGAGCATGAGGTCTCGGGTTCGATTCCCGGGTCGGGCAAAGTTTTATTGGACTTTTCCATCTAGGATTTCTCAGTAGCAACCCGAGTCTGGATTTGTGCTTATTTGATGGCAATAGGCTCACCCCCTATTACATAGGACTTAAACAAAATTGGCGAAATGTGGGTGTACTGTACGTTCACCTCTGCCTAACCCTTCGGTGATTACAGGCGTGATGTTGTGTTTAAGTACACAAATGTACAGAGGCGGACTATTATTTGCATTTTCTGAGATCGTTGTATTTAATTTTCATAAATATGTAAAAATGGTAACTAGAACATTTTTGATCTCATTTCCATTAAATTACATTACCACAAAATTTATGATAGGTATTGCATTAAAATAAATACACTGGGGATTATGCACGGGTAATAAACTAAATATCAGGGATTATGTAAATTATTATTATAATACAATATACTAGCGCGATTTCCGTCTGCGGTAGCTTCATACTGTTTTATAACATAATGTTACATTTACGGGCCGTGACGAAAAACTTTCTTTTTTTATTCTTTCCTATAATACATTCACGGATTTCAGTGTTTTGTTGGTGACTGTACGTACTACTATTCAAGCAAGAGGATGTCCTAGCAGAACGCTTAAATTTTCAAGCATTTGTACGGCTATTATATTTTTCATATGACCTAAAATCCATTTACAACAAAACCGCAACACGGATCCTATTACGTGTGCACATAAATAGTTTAAAAATAAATGAAACTAAAATTAAGTATACTCTTCAATTAATTTTTATTGCTCAACATCTGTACTTTGAATACATAATGTACCACAGTACATGAAGTACATACATATTTAAATATAAACCAAACCGACGGTCATAGAACTTTCCTATTTGGCATTCAGGACTGGAGCCTGTGCCAAATAAACGATTACAATGAGAATTCTGTGCCGTAAAAGTTGGGGCAGGAGTCAGTCCCACACTGTCTGCTTGTGCCTGATCTATTAATCGGCGTGATGTCATAAATTACGAATAATTTATTGTGATCGGTGCCAAGTTTTCCGATTGGTTCAATGATTCTGATTGATGAATGAGGAGGTGCAAATATAGTCACATGATGCCTGTGTTATTGCAGATGTCTTTAGCATGTACCGCCTGGTGGACAATTATCATCAGAAGGCCAATTCTCTTACTTAAAAAAGTTCAAGTTCTAGTCGCAATTTCATCTCAGCAACCACTGTCAAAAACTTGTCAAACATGTAGCGAAATTGATTGTATTTTTGACTGATTGAGCCAGTTTAGAATGCGAACATTCTTAAAAATACGGTGACCCCCTCAGGTGGTCC
Source organism: Apamea monoglypha (assembly GCA_911387795.2). Classification (NCBI taxonomy): domain Eukaryota; kingdom Metazoa; phylum Arthropoda; class Insecta; order Lepidoptera; family Noctuidae; genus Apamea; species Apamea monoglypha. Next base: position 14,550,883 of record OU426918.1, read on the forward strand.
ACCTCTTGGTATGCCATCCAATAACATAAGAATAAATATACAAATATGTAATTAAAAGTGTCTGAAAGCTGCAAACTTATTTACCAATGTTAATAATGGTTAGTTTATTCAGAATTAAAATGAAATGTAAATAAATAACAACTTGTACCTACCTCATTAATAAATAACAATATAATACATAATCAGCTTATGACGTTCCCACTGCTGGGACACAGGCCTCCTTTCGGTGAGAGGGAGTGGGCCGTAATCCACCACGCCGGCTCAATGCGGGTTGGTACCCAACAATTTAATATCCTAACTTAACTAAAACTAATAAAAAACTAAACTATGGCGTCGAAAAAATCATCCGCATCGCTGTCGACTGGTAATGTACCCAATAGACTGGTACCATTGCCGCGTTGTATGTCACTGCTTAGCCTCTGGCAAGGTAAAAGCCAGCCCTTGGGTCACAGGAAGTGTCAACCAGCCGTTTGAAGCTCCTCTATCATTCCACTTACGGACAAAGTTATTAGGCCACTCTTAATACCAACGACAGTCTTACTCCCACCAAAACATTTACTGGCAGTGTAAATAAAATAAAGAAATAATTAAAATTTTCGTATTTGGATCGTGGTAAAATATTTTTTGTAACATTAGGAACGGTAGTGGCCGTTGTCCGTGTCTCGGTGGCCGGACAAGTCTCGCCGGTCATCGATCACCGCGCGCCGTCGAATAAATTGTGGCCGTAAGCGTGGTCCAAGTTAGGGGTTATGAGCGTTTTTGCTAAATTAAATAGATAATTTTTTTTTTAAGTTAAATTTTAAGGAAACATAAGCCTTATTAAACAAGAAAGGAGCACCTGTTATGGATCATATTTCCCCTTGCCTTCTTTTTACTTACGGCGGCAGACTGTTTTTTCTATTACCAACTTTGACTCTATATTTTATTGCTACTTTTGTTGAAATTACAAAACAAAAAAAATATTTTTTTAAAACCAAATTAACCTTGTTGTAGCTACAATATATTAAACTTAACTTGGAAACTACATGAATCAACGCTTTCACATACATTGAAAACGTTAAGGTGCCTCCACACCTCCAGAAATGTAGACAAATTGAATCAATATTGACCAACACTAAAAACCTCTAAATTAATTTCACCAAAACACAACACAAGAGACCCATATGAACATTATCAGTTTATTAGACAACCATCTGACTCATATCATGTCACCGGCAACTGATTGTGTACATTCGCTCACGTTTGCGGTCGCCCGCTATTACGGATTACTCTATGATATGTTGATTTCTATTATTGTTTATGATTGAAATTATAACGGGCTGTTGAATTAATATTGCAGTTTAAGATCAATATCGTAATCCTTGCAGACGTGTATGCACGTTTGTTTGTAAGTACTTTCAAGCTTTAATTGAAATGACTTGACAGTCTACACTAATTGCTTTGGAAAAGTAGAACAAATAATTCATACTAATTGTTATTTGTACGGTAGAAAAGTTACGTAAGTTTCGTGTAACCTAATTATGTTAGTACTTGCATGCTGGTGTAGATATTTGATCTAGAAAGTAATGCTCAATTTAAAAGAGTAGCCGATGGAAAGTAACAGTATGCTAAAATAAAATGATAGCTTACCTAGGCCGTTTTGGTACGGTGCATTGTTTAAGCTGATAGCGATTTTTGAAATGTCTTATTTTTATTTTTTATGGCTTACTCTAAATTTTTATTTTATTTTTATTAAGTACCCTGTTCTATTTAATAACTAAAAAGCTTTTATTTTTTAATGTGAAGACTTAATATTTTATAGTTTTTTTGACCGCAAGTGTAAATGTCAAATTAAATTCCTTTCGCTTCCATATGATACTTTTAAATTAAAGGTACAAAACTCCATCAAAATACCTTAATAATGACACGATAAACGCCAAAACATTGAGTGAGTCCGGCAAAAAATGGCCGGTCGAAGGCAACGTATCCGTGAGACCGTGAGTGACACACGGGACTATTCGCGCCGCGGGGGTCGCGTCGCACTAACATTTTTACTGTTCTCGCACTCCATCGAACCTACCTGACCGTGTGTCAGTGTGGTCAAATTGTTAGAGGGTCGGAAGGATGAGGTTTGATTCTTGGGTTGAGTTTTTGGAAATTAGGTAAAAGGTTTACTTAACCTATACTATTACATTTTGATAGGTATCTACCATTGGTAGGTGCTTATGTATATATCATTTGGGTTTAATATAATTCCTTGCTTGTCTCGCTAGTAGTTAGAGACAAAATGTCTATCGAACGATAAAAAACTATCAGTTTTTTATTCTCTTTCCTTAGGTTCTTATAACTTTCATTGTATTATAACAGCTGGTTACGATCAATCTAAAACTTATTGAAAAACCTTCACAAAAACACTAGAAAAATTAAACAAACATCCACTTAAAGCAAGTGACGCTACGGAGGGGTAGAGCCGGGCAGCGCCCGCGCAACGCTCGCTTCTCTTTTATTGCATTTCCATAAACACGGACCCTTTTTTCATCCCACGGCCTGTACGAGGAAAAAAATACACTTTTGTCAACGCCTTGATTGATATGGTAACCCTCCCTTGTTTTAGCAATAACCCAAAGTCTTTAGTTTTGTTTTTTCTCTACATCGCTTCGTACATTTTTATTTGCTACGTCGAACAGGTTTGACATATCACTAAATTTTGTAAGAAAAATTACTATTCTCAGGATTTTTATACCGGTGGCCGGGGTGTTATAAATTTTGGAGTTTTTTTTTTCACCTGACTCACCGTTCATTGTGTGGGGGAATTGAACGTTTTTGTACGTACTTTTATAGTTTTTTTTTTGTACCTGCGCTAGGCGCCAGTGGCCATGACATTTATGGTCAGGATATTGGGACACAATTAATGTTGATATTAATAACGAGGAAACAGACATTGTGGGGGCCATAAATTTACATGATGGAGTGCAACGGAGAAACATGCCCATTTCTTGTCAAAATATCGCTTGACATTTTTTTGTTGCCTATTATTCTCTTTGTCTTATTTTCATTCAGTTCAGACACTAACCAAAATTTACTGAAAAAAAAACGAGTTATTGTCACCTTCCGTGAGCATTCTGTTGGCCGTCACTTTAGTCATCTTAAAAGTTACTCCCGTCACCTCCACTCCTTACCTGCAACAAAAGACAACGATACAGTTTCATTAGCGTAACCAATATCATGTTTAGTCAGTATCGATTTATCGAATAAGGGTTTGTGTAATCGAACCAGGCGGTCGAGTAAATGGCGATCGATTATAAACGAGAGCGCGCGCCCGATTTCACGCGGCGAAGCGGGTAGAATCGATTCTTCGGTTTGAACGTGCCTCCATTCACGAGCATGGGAGCCCAGTAACTAGGCCTGCACATGTCATGCTAATAGAATACACACTAATACCTATTGCCTTTTTAATTAGACGACAGAATTTATAAACAGAACGTGTATTAGGTTCGTAATTAATGGGTATTGAGTAGAGAATACATTGCAGTTTTTTTTTATCAATGAGTCATTCTAACAAAGTTAGTTGAGTGGAATGTATCTACAAATAAAATGATAATGTTCATACGTCATTAAAGGCTTTACCAAACGCAATCTAAAAAATCCCTTGTAACACCTTTTCTTAATGTTCTCCAACTTGACATTCGGCATTATTAATGTTCAGTGGCATAATAGCTTAATAAAAGCCGTATTGCAGTTAAAAATGAATGATTCTCTTGTTACACTAATCGTCTCGCGGCTCCGCTGTTATTTATCAGTAGCTGCTGGCAGAAGCGAAACGTCCCCAATGATTTAGAGCCTCAAATTGCACGGCGCGGGATTACCGGAGCAATCATCTCGATTTAACATCATGTGCAATCAACACTTCTATACCTTTTGTATGCGAAGCAGGTACAGGCATCTTGTTTGTACGATGCAGAACTTTAATTAAAAATATTATTCGGAATTAAATTACATTCCTCTGAAAAAACTTAAACAAATCAATCAGCTTCGAACATTAAAATCTAACGTGTATCTAGATGTTATCTTACACTCTAATAATAAAAAAAACACGCCCGTGAACAAGTGCCTAATCGTTTGAGATTAATCGTCGAAAAAAATCTTATCCGTGAGTGTCAAAAATTCGTCACTAACTTTTTGTTCGTCGTCCAGCAATTAAATGCATTAAGCAATCGCTTGAATGGCACAACAGCAAGCAAACTACCGTATTACGTTATAATCTTGACTAAGCCCCGGGTAGACTGACAGACGGGTAAGTGCTGCTACCGAACGTGACGCAAGAAAACAAAACCAAAACTCGATGTAATAAATAATGCGATGCGCCCGCGCCTATTGACTTCCTCTACACAATTAACATAGCAGGAAGCTCGGGCTGTCATTAACCCGTCAGCGAGCGGTACCACCAACTGTTCCAAAAAGCATTACTCGAATCACAGTTTACGTTCACCGCCAATATAATTAGGATCCGAATGCTTTATAAATACAAATAAATAAAAGTAGCGGTGCGAGGTGGCAACCCGCAATTTAGTGGTGCGTTCGGCGAGTGCGCGCCGCGCTCAAATTGTCGGGTTGAGCGCGGTGTCTCCCTGACTAATGACGCGACTCCCGAACAATGCCAACACCGTGTTATAAGCATATTTAATAAGTTCGCTTTTCAATTATTGATATCTGCAACATATGCCGCGGGACACGAAAACCTCTGTTTTTATTTTATTCATTCACTTTAATTGTATGTTTTATAATGTTATTTATCAACGTGAAAAATCGGTACAAATTAATCTTGGTGTGCATGCGAGTTTGCGTTGTATCTCGAACCGCATATAATTCCATTTAACTGTATTCGCGAAACGTTAATACTGGGTAAAGCCGAGTGTTTTGTCAACGTTGTAATGTCGTCCCACGCAGGCAGTGTACAAGCCACCGGGACCTACTTGGGGTCTCCGGTCACTTCCGTGTCTCGCTACTGCTCCGCTAAATGGAACAAACGACACTCCCGCCGCCCGGTCAAATTAGAATCTGATAGTTCGCTCCCGCTCTCTTATTGGTGACAGTTATATGTCGATTAAATTATAATAAGGTCCCTACCATTTTCAGACAATGTACCTATTCTGAAACAAATGCTGCGATAGAAACAAACGTTCTAATGGAGCAAGTCTCATCAATCAGGATGATATGAAAAGTTAACGCTACTATTCTAACGGTTCATCTTAATAAAATGAGAGCAGCTCGGTAGTGGCAGGGTTAATACTGGCATTTATTATGGAGAACACTGCGCGCCTAGATGGTTTTATTATGTAAGAAAATCTAACGGAATCGCTGTAGAATACTGTAGATGATTCATGCAGTACATAAGTATACAATAAATCTATAAATTACCACTAAACAGGCTTATAACAACGATTCATGTTTCTGTGAAGAACACTAAATCCTCGGTTACTATTAGTGGGATTGTTGTGCCTTTTATTTTATGATTCGTATTGTAAAGCGGTTGTACACAGGCTTCCACTCGTCCGCTAAATAAAGGTCGTTGCATACAAATACATTTGTATGTATCGCGCGATCGAGGCGGATCGCGTAATTGACGCAATCCGATATTATCCGCGATGTAAGATCACGCATCGCGATGCGATAGCCTTATCGACTGTGACAGTATTTACCCGTGAATTGTTTAATGAGCTTCGGATTAGCATAATTGTTTTTATTACTAGCTCTACTGTATTTCGGGTAACGGTTAGCATAGATATGTCAGATTTAAATGACAATTTTTCGCACTTTAGTACGAATAATGACTTTTGACGCCGGCGTCGTTTGAATTTATTCGAAAAATACAACGAAATAACTACATAAATTAAACATAAACCCGTCAAAACGGCAAAATACACCAATCAACATTAGAATTAACTCCATTTCAAACCACGCCCCCAAACACATTTAAATAAACGCAAAGAAATAGGCTCTACAATTAAAACAGGTCGGTGCGCTAATATCTCTAATACGAGCTATGTTTCACCGTGTGGAAGATGAACGGCTACTATGTATAGAGTGATCATTGTCCGAGCGTGTTAAAGACCGGTTGGACGGCGTCGTAACGAGCGTTTCGTATACAATAGACCTTTTAGCGTCATGTGCTCGGACGTCAATCGCGCCAAGACGCGGCGTGTCGCCTCTGAACGCGAGCCTTTATTGTCTTACCGATATTCTATCTCGGCTACAGTTACTTTTAATCAGTCTCGTGAAATTTCTTGTGATCTGATACTAAATGACGAATAGCCGACCTATGCCATGAACGTAAAACTTATAGACGTTTGTAAACTTGTTTTGTTGCGCATTTCTTGCGTTTCATAATCTAGGCTGCGCTGGATAGAAATAACTTATGAATATTAATTTTGCTATCTAGACCCATCTTTAAAATATAATTCTTGAAGTTATGCATCGCTTATAGTAATTAACAAAACTTAAGATGTGATTCCAAAAACATTATTTTGAAATGTTATTGGAATGTCAGCGACGACCAAACGAATAAATTTAAAATCAAAAGCTCCCAATAAAATTAAAAGTCCAACAAAGGATCACACGATAAACAATTATAAAAATATCCGTATTAGGTACGAGACTCGGTTACAACAACTATGATAACAAAAAACAAGTCGAGTCAGTCCGATTCGTATGAAAATAAAACACATCCAGGGACTGACGTGCGTCCGGCGTCACTTAGCAGCGCTGGAATGATGTGACAGCCCTTGCCGAACCGAATACCTTTTTTATATTTAAAATTAAAAATAAAACAAGAAAATCAACAAACTTTCTGAATCTGTTCCATTGTGTTCACGTTTTGGAAAAATTTAAATGACCGAGCGCTGGCCGCTTTTTTGAGAATCGGAATCTCGAATTCGGCGTTTAAATACATACGGATTCGCGGTTTAGCGCCATGTTTTTTCCATTTTCTGCACATTTTGGCGCGCCGAATGCGACGCGATGCGGTAGATTTTGCGCGATTAAACGCGGGAGGTCGATAGAATAAGTTGTTAGTGTTAACGATCTAAATCGTTCGCAAACACCTCAGCTGATGTGATTTTATATGGATAATAGTGGTTACAGGCTGGCATTACTGTCGCAGGGATGAATTAGATAGTTTTTATGGGCGTTGTTGTAGATGCTGGTCAGTGCTGATGCTGAGAGAATTAAAGAGCTGAGCCATAATGAATTCTGGAACAAATAAAACGTAATAATGTGTTGTTTAATGGATGATCGTTTTTTTGTGTTGCGTCGGCATTTGAGAGGCGTACGGAGCATCGATCGCAGATATTTAGAGTGGCAATATGAATGTATTTATTCAGGGCTGAGGGCGGCCTCCGCCTAACAATGCTACGCTTGTCGCTGCCGCCACGCCGCTCGCACAGGGCTGGCTCAACAAGTTCCACAATAACTGCGGTTGTTGTTGCGAATAATGGGACTCAAGTACCAAACACACTCACAGAAAAAGGCTTACAACATACCACTTTAGCAGTTAACTCGTTCTCATTAACTAATAGCAAAACTGCTCATGTTCATTAGTAAGCAAACATACTTCTTACTGCAGAAGTTCTTACAAATTGTTCCTTACCTACTTTAATTTACACAAAGTCACCAGCCCAATCAACATCAATATGACCATACAAGTGAACAGACGGTATAATGCTCGTACTATAATAACTGCATTTTTCCTTAAATGCCCCCGCCAACCCTAAGTTATACGTCAGTGAATCAAGGGCTGACACCGCAGCTTGGTGGTCCGCGCGTCACAGCACGCGCGTGCTCCGCGGCGTTCGCATGTATTTCAACCCTAAGCATTTACATACAGAGCCCCACATGTAGGCAGCTCGAACAATTGTTTTCATACGAGTAGTCATTAGTTGAAAGTATCTAAGTACGGAAAAAGATGTTAAAGCAACTTTCCTACAAGGTTGGAGTGTTCAAATGAATGGAAAATTGAAGTGCATTCCTTGTTTGTAAGCTGTGTTTGGTAGTAACAAAGTTTATTAAAGTAATTAATCGTTTCGTACATTTCTGCCGCAGTCTGTATGTGTACGAGCATATCTCGCGGCGCGGGCGCTCCACTTTTGCTCATTTTGCACCCGTTTCCCATTGTGTTTACCGCTTTTACCATTGTTCGGGGGCCCGGGGCCCATATAAATTGGACCGCGACGTTCTACACTCGTGACAGGTATATTTGAGTCGTCGATTTCGGCCGATAATTAATCCGTATTGTTAACTGAAACGGGCCACCCTTGTTTACCAATCGAACATCCCGACCCTTTGTCCTGTTACCATACTTTTAATTTGTGCATCCTTTTTGTTCTTCCTTCTGAATTCATGATACATTCTCTCTCTCTCTCTATATATATAAATCTAAAGAATTTAATACGCCAATAAAAAGTCAATAGGCGTTCGTGAAATAAAGAATACGATTGCAATTAGACTTTAATTAAAACTGATGTATTCCGCTATTCGCACAGTATAAAATTTTATGAATAGGATGCGCATGCGATGGTATAAACTACAACATAAAATTGAATAACACCCCATCTTTTAAAGTTCTTTGCGAAAAAATGTTGGATTAAACGAAGAAGTCTAATGTTTCGCTCATTAATTGGATAGTGTGGTATGTGCTGCGCGGGCTCACGTGTTGTGCGCACAAAAACTGAAAATATGTTCGTTGTTTATGAAACAAATAAACATTATGTTATTCGAATGTCATTTCACGGTCATTTGGGGCACGCGGAGGTTGATTTAATTAATTATTATTGTATTAGTGAACGAGCACTGACACGAGTATCTTTTTTTTAATTAAGTTTAAAGGGTTTAAATTAATTGCAATTCAGTAATAAGTAGTTGAGTAATTGTTGCGCGGACGCATTAATTTGCCCTATTTGTCTTCACATTGTTGACTCAGATAGTGTAATATTTATTGGGTAATTTATTGTGACCTTTGTATATATATTTTTTTATAATATTTGAATAAGTCTGCTGTTACATTTGTTATATAAATACCATTATGTTAATCGGGAGTTCACTAACTCACGGGAGCACGTTTGACCTCGGGGAAGTAAACATTAATAAACTGCTAATATTGATTAAGCATAGTGTTTTAAAGCATTTTTATAAAAGTCATCCGTAGAATTAGGTTTTATAATATAATTCTGCGGATGTGTAGACAGTTTTATAACTGATAGAAAAACCATAACATAACATTACGCCTTACTCCCCGAGGTTAGGCAGAGGTGTATCAATAGTGCATCCATATTTCGCCAGTGGTAAGGTAATAAGGGGCGAGGAAAATACATTTCTGTAGGTAATATTACTCGGCGTAAAAATCTTTACACAATTATATTTTATGATATTTCTGTTGTTATGATACCTTTATAGAGTCATTTACACGTTTTCTTCGTGTATTTAATTCAATTCATATCCTTTAAAAAAAGGTCAACCATGTAGGTCGGTTTGCAATTATTATAGTAGGTAATTAAATATCATAGGTACCTACGTTAATTAGTACTTTTTCTTAATTATTTCGTAACTATTATTGGGTGTATGTTTACCTATTAAAGAAATGTGCATTGGTTTTGTTAGATTAAGTATCTAGTTAACAAGATAATTAAATAATTTACTTTAACAACCACGTATTCTTATCTATACGAGCGGTGCTTTGGAGAGCAAGTGATAATGATTTGTAAGCTTTTTTTATTTTATAAATAGCTAGCTTTTGCCCACGGTTTCGCCTGCATGGAGGTCGGAAAAAGACCAGCACCTTAAACATTTCTCTATATGTACCTACCAAGTTTCGTGGTGATCGGTCAAGCGGTGTTGGAGTATATCAATCTCATATTATACCTACCAGCATATTAGTAGGTATTCAGCTGCAGCTGCATCCGGTTAGACTGGAAGCCGACCCCAACATAGTTAGGAAAAGGCTAGGCAGATGATAATTATACCTACCAACATCCATTTTTATATAGGTACATTTATTTTTACTACAACACTGGACATCCTGTTTATTTTCCAAAGCATACAATTCCCATAGTTAAGACAGTTGTAATTTATTTGTAGGTTTATTTCCCTTGAGGCTATGAGTTGGTCAATAACTAAGCGACTTATTTAATTTATTATTGTGCTACTGGCTGGCTTGAATACAAATTACAAACCTGTTAGGAATCTTAGTATCTGTTTCATAGTAAAAATTGCTGTTTTAATAAGCCATTTTCCTCCAAGAAAATTACTTATGCACCCCACATGTTTGAATAAAACGGAGCAATTTACACCAAATTCCTGAAAGAAATGCGCCTACTAGCATTAAACTACAGATTAATTCAGAGGCACCTGTTCAAAACAAACACGCGTGCTGATCGTCACCACTATTCAACATTATTGGATGTAAGCCGCACTAAATGGGAGCGATAAACCAAAATGCCATCCACCTTGAACGACCTACGGCACCCACCTGCCCTCGTACCTTTCTACAATATACGACGGTACTAAATCAGCCTGTCTGCCTATGTACTATTGTGACGACATTTAAAAAACAAATGAATATCGAACGAATTGGAATATTTTTAAAATAAATTCTCGTCTCTTTGGCCAGTGTGTAAGTTGTGGAACCTCCTTGATGTCATGTACGAAACAGGGGTAAGCAAACAGCTTTGACATAGTGGAAAATGAGTAATTTTTACATAACTTGGGGAGTTTGTTGCGCCAGTTCTTCTTCTCGGCTAAAGCACTAGGATGTGGTGAAAGGCGGGCGTTTTAGGGGACTGTCGTTGTCTTTTAAAAAGTACTGATTCTCAGTCTAGTTTGAATAAATTACTTTTGATTTAACATCAAGCCTGAATTCACTGAATTCGCTTGTTTTAATGAGTAATTTAATAAGAGACAAACTAGACGTTTCTCACAGTGGGACTTATAATATAGTTTCGTATTCAACTGCAATTTGGCAGTGTGTATAAGGCCTAAGGGCCTAATACACACTGCCAAATTGCAGTTGATGTATAGTCCAGAAACTTGCACAGTAAGGCAAGTAAGGATGCAGCCCATATGTAGTGAATTGACACTCTCTGCTTATTCCGTTTTCCCTTTGACAGATGGATACTATGGATAGTTTATGCTTTATTGTAGGTACCTACGTCAAAATCCAACCACCATAAAAAAAATGTCCTGAAAAAGATCGGTAAAGTTTACCTAAACCTAAAGTTAAATAAAACTTCTCACGTCTTTGGTACTACAGAAATACTAGGACATCAAAATCCTGTTCATTCATCATATTTAACAAAACATGCAGTAGCTTTTAACATTAACATAAAGTCGGGTCGGATCAATAAATTCACTACAAATGTGTTTATTAAGTACTATATTTTATCTTTATGTTACCAGCGCTTTGTTGCACTCGCGAAATAAAGCGGTTTTATTGAATTATTTATCAATTAACACTACCACAGTTTTGATACTTAGGTAATCGATTAATGGATAAATGTCTATCGTGTTGATAAGAATGCTAAATTACACATGTGTAGGTACCCACTTCGTTTACAAAGATTTATGTAGTAGATTTAAATAGAAGTATGGCAGTCTTTATAATATGTCTACCTAGTGATTTTTCATTGAGTAAGGCGAACATACAAGATTATGTAAGTCTGACAGAAGGAGCTTGTCAACTAAAAAAAAAATATATGTCTGAGGAAGCCTTATTGGAAAGATAATATGTGATTTATTGGGCTAGATAAACCCATTCTTCAATAATATCGTAAATCAAAGCTTTTATTGTTAGAGTCATCTTGTTGATCATGTTATATCACTATTGGAATTAAAATGGCCGTAACAAGCATTCCAAATTCAAATTATTATTAAAAAGTATATATACGTTATTAAAAACACTGGCCAGGAACGCGAACCGAACAAATCAAACAGAGAATAAATAAAAAAGAAACTCCACACTTACGCACTACGCACCGTCGGCAGAGAGAATGATTAAAAAAGTACACTCATCAACATTATGTCTACCCGATGAGCTGTCAGGAGTGAAGGCTACCAACCGACAGCAGCTCACGTGGAAATCATGACCTTCGGGTTAAGTCAGGCAATGATGGGCATTGTTGATACGGGTGAATTAGTGGTGGGTGCTGATTTTGAGACGAACATTTTGATATTTGGAGAGTAGGAGAAGTGGAGAACCACTATTTAGGTATATTCTTATGGGTATGTGAGTTCTATATTACCAAAATTAAAGAGTTAAGTTGTAAGGATAGAAAAGATCAGAAGGTTTGCCCAGTTTTGGTCTTCAGCCTTGATGACAGTAAGATAAAAAAATAACATGGCAAAACACTATTCGTCTTGTGGTGACTCCTCTTTTGATGCGGTGCAAGACTGCCACCATGAGAATTCATCGTCGTCATCTGCCTTGCCTTTTTTCAACTATGTCGGGGTCAGCTTCCAGACTAACCCGATGCTGCCGAATAAAATGAAGACCATGAGAAAAGTGTTAACTGATATTCCACATCCGATATCTTTTAATTTTCTAAGGTTGGATGCTATGCTCTCGAAATCATGCTAGTCACTCTCACTAAAACAGTTACAATTTACGTGGTTAAAGATTTATTCCGTAGCATTTTTCTCTATTTCTAACGTACCCGATCTCATTCAACCAACCTCAATTATGTTAATAAAAACATTAAATTATTACCATTCTTACTAAATTACAATAAGTTTATTAGAAAACTTGAGTGGAACTAAAATTTGACACGACGTAACAGTGTGGGACCGAGTTTAATGCTTGTCTACTTTGATCGCCTCACTGTAACGCGTGACGTTTGTGTTCACATTCCAGCTGTGAGAACCGATTACACAGAGTCAAAAGGCCTCCCGTAGACTGTGGAAGCCATCACCGTACACGGTACACCCCATAAGAACCTTCTTGTATCAAAATATACCTATATACAGGTTCAACAACATTCTCCAATAAATTTTGCGAGATCGATTGAACCGCGTAATAATCTCGTCTCACCAGTGATCGAATGTTATCATTTCTCGTTAAAAAATGATCCAATTAAAAGGTCCCGCAGCTTCAATAAGTTACCGAAAGCGAGTTAAAATCTCTCGCACACCCATTGTAATAACGCATGCGCCCTCAATATTAAATTTTAACAAGGTATTAATTAAAAAAACTAAAGCGAAATATCTTTAAATTTTCTCAGGACGCGCTCGCCCCCTCGCATTATTTTATTTTTAATTCATTTTATTCGGCGCTGGTCGAGCGGTTCGGCACGCCCACCGGTGATTTAAAATTTTGATTTATCGGCGCGGGCGATGCGCGGGAGAGTGCCTAGCGCGCATGCGCCCGCCTGCCGTAATTATAAATATGACGCGGTGCTAAACTGTGCGAACTGACCCGCCGACCCTGCGAGACCAGCGTTCGCACTCCTGCGCAATGTGCTACGTGCGTACTCGCATCTAGCGTGTGTTTTATCAAAACGACCCTTAACATAAAGTGTTAAATCAGATAAACCGACGATTCAATCTAAGAACGCCTCTACAAGCTTTTGTTTTAAGCATTGCAGTTTAGTTTAGTTTTATTAGTTTTGTTCTACAGCATGTTAACGAACTTAGTAGGTACTTGTTCGAATTGGATGTTCATTTGCACATTTTCAAATACTGCATACAATTTCTATACAAATGTCAAATCATCAAGAAGGTAGAACTGTATATTAAGGGGATTGGCGAGGGGCAGCTGCCATCGTATTTACGACTTCCACAGGCGCGGGCGCAGCTTTACAACACAACCCGGGGCATTCGCTCACTTGCACTGTTTTATGCACCTGTTTCACTTGATTAATTGCTACAACCAATCGGCCTGTCATATAATTGTATCATTATCTACACGTTAAGAAAGAACACTTTGATGTGAAATGGGTTTTTGAAGAACCGCTGCTGTATTACTATTTTTTACGATGACAGGTTGAATTTATTCTCGGTATAATTCAAAAGCCTAATGAAAGATACATTTATTGCAAATCCTAGGTAACAGCTGACCTTAAACACATAAAAAAAAAAAATAGAAGCCATTTCAAAGTTTTATTATCACAGTTTCGTATATTGTTCTAATGACTAGCAATACCAACGACTTTGGCTGCAGCAGCACTTCTGCTAACAATGGGCTATTACCGACAACTGTTTTTCTATTGTAATATCACGTCTAAGCCATATTACTTCGTTAAAATATTCATCTCATTTCATATTCAACAAATATGAATTACGTCATTTCGAATAAAGTGTTTGCTAAGCTAAATCAAAGCTCGAACGGCAGTCGTGAAGCCTACATTCGGGTAATACATTCCCAAACAGTTTTCCAGCTATGTGTATAAGAAACACGGTGTTCGAGGAAAAGATGTGAGATACACGGCACGGCGGTACACGGAATTCTGTGTGTGTCAGTTTTGAAAACGCCCGCAGTGTCCTTTGCCATTCAATGCAAATTCATACGTTATAAGAAGCGTTTCGAGGTAGAATTACTAGCGTTTAGTCGCCTCCAGGACATAATTCCCGAGTAACTTTGTAATTTCGCAGGACTGACGCCTTGTTTGTGTAATTTAGAAGTTGCTTGTATTTCTTTTTAAGTGTTACACCTGTCTTTTATATGAGGTAACGTTTAACTTGTGGCGTGCTAACTGAATTATTAGATTATGTAAATGTGGTGTGTTTTCTGCGGTTTTTAAATGAGTATTTTATGATGAATTGGAAGTGTGATCGTGTATGAAAGGATGGTTGGTTAGTTAGCTACTGAATGTGCTGATAAACAGGGTAAACAAATTACTGCCTTCTATGGTACTATTTAAGGATCCTTATCACTTCAAATTAGTAATTTATCACTTTGAGTACTGCCTACTAATTTATGAAACAAGGCTACAAGTGGGCTCATCACAATAGTTTACTGTGAACGGATCTAAGCTCACGACCTATCGATTGAAAGTTCAAAACCTTGCCGCTGGGCTTCTAACATCACGTAATCGGTTGCTTTATATACATAGGTATTTATTTATATCACTTTTAACGGTACCTACGTACCTTTGTATATGTAGTAGATATAAATATTATGTTAATATCATTCAACTAATTTAAATACAAAAAATAACATCAGAAACTAAAACTGCTTTATTTCCTAGAAAAACTCATTAAGAGTTAATCTCTTGTTTTTTTTTTTTTATTATCATAGCTATGCGCTAAAAATATGCTATAATGTTTAGCCAAATATGCTGATTGTTAGTGATATACGATTATATCTCTGAGTTACCAGCATTCCGTTTCAATTTATGAACTTGGTTTCAGACACACACTCACATAACAAAAGTCTTGTGTATAAATATTTATGTGTGTGCGTAATTGCCCACTAAATTCAAACACACACGCTCATACCAACCTACTTATAATTATATGTGCGGTAAGTAGGTAGGTTAGACAATTTGTAATAGAACACAACGAAAATTACTTATGTAAGATCCCTATCAGTATTGTTTTGTTTAGTTCAAGCTATAAATTTTAACGGCTATTAACATGTATATCTATCAAGTATCAAGATTGGTCCTTCACCTGGTGACACCGTAGGTATAATGCACTGACGCCTGCGCAACTGTCATCCATCTTGAATGCGCCTGAGCACATCCTTCATTCATGTTCTGTGGAAGATAGCGAATAGGTTATTTTGTTTGACGTTTGTCATTATCGTAGTATGGAATGGATGGGTTTGTGGATGAGGGATGGGCTTTATTAATAATGTTTGAGTACTCAAGAATAAATCCACTTATAATTTTTTTATTTTGCAGTAACGATTTACTGTAAGAGATTTCAAGGGCTTACAAAACTTTAAAAGCTAAGGAAAATCCTTAAAACCTTTGGTTTTTTGGTCCTCTAGTCTGGCTATAGTCAACTGTGGTGCTGTCTTGGGCCAGTTTGGACTATTAAGTTTATTGGTACCTATAACTGTGTCTTGATCTAACGCATGCATAGCATAATCAGCCCATAACGTTCCCACTGCTGGGACACAGGTCTCCTCACCGCCACGCGGGACCAGTGCGGGTTGGTGGATGACATGTCTTTGAATTTTTGATTCTAGAACATTTCGTCACATTTTATCTATCGTCGTTTTGAGAGCAGTGGTGATAATATATCTAACGATTTATCGCTAATTCCTTTAAATTTTTTTTATACACCTCATCACTAATTTATTCCTCATGTTGAATTGATTTTAAAATGTTTACCTGCTGTGCTAATGAGACAGTAGTGTGACTCAATGGCAGTAGCCACATGTATAGTATCAATCAACGTCGGAACAAGATAATTATTGCGTTTTATACTGCCCATCTAATTGTAAATGACATAATCTTCGCATTGCGACTTTACGCCATCATTATATTCATGAAGCCGTCCGTTCTAGGTGTCAGAGATATAAAACAGCTATTTATCTTGAAATCTTAACTAGGATGTTTCTATTATTGAGCTCCAATAAGGATGCACGGAGAGATATTTGGCAGCATCAATGAGGCGGAGCGTGACGTCGGCGTGTCGATTACGAGGCGAATGTATTTCGATGGTAATCTCACCGAGCGACTGGCGGTTTGATGTGTCAATCCGAGCGAGCGTCGATCGCTATCGGCCGATAGCTCCTATTGGGCAACCGCCACGCTTTGTTATCCTAACGGACTTATAAAATTCGACGGCCCATGAACAGATACCGAGCGGACAATACCGGCCGCCTTTCCAATAAATATTTCCATGAAGCCTCAATTTACATAGACAACCGACCGCGACAATTAAAGGTCTCGAATGAGTTTCACGCGTCCTATTTCTGCTTGTAACACGGCAATCGAGTACGCGGCCGGCCGGCGCTACGATCCGCACACAAATAAATCGTTAAGCGAATTTCCCAACATGGCTTCCGCGGATACGGCCAATGGGAGGCAGGGGGCGGTGCGGGGCGGGGGCGGCGCGGCGCTGCATCTTCGTGTGAAAATTTAAAAAATTACGAGCACCGCTTTTATTTTTATGACCGCTTCGACGATGCTCGCAGGCGCCCGTCGACCGACGTGATAAACCTCCACCGAGACACGATCGACAAGTACTAAATTACTTTATAGCTGTACACACAATATTCGTACACTGAAATTACTTGTCTTCCCAGTCCAATCAACGTTGACTTTCAACCATTTCATAGCAGACTGTTCATGAATCAATCATGAACAAACAGATGTCACAGTCTACAAGTTCTGTCTAGCCTTTTTATGGATATAAGATACTTCAAAAGATATTTAATCACCCAACGCGACCAAGAATGTATGTACTTTATGAATAAATAGGTACGATAGCAGCCTCAAAAGAACCTACACACAACATCAAAGTTTTGTCGACCCCCGCTCTATTCGGAGAGCCCTTCCGTCTATACGTCCCCGTTCCTATGTGAACGACACACACAACGACACCGCTATTACGTTTACATTACTACACGGCTGAAACTATCGTGGTGTGAGTGAACACGATGAAAATCTTTATTTTCACGCTCTATCTCTCTTTATCTAATCGCCCCGGTCAGATAAGGACGGAGCGCCGGAAAAACTGGCGCGGGGCGAGGGGTAAAGGCTACATCGATTCCGCGCTTTCACTGCTAGGGGCCGTGTAAACCTTTAAAAACATTGCTTTTGCCGCTCGATTGTCATCTCTAACTTTATATGGATAAGAGGAAATTTTCAGTGCGGTGTCGGGCCTGGTAAATGGATTGCCTCCCCCTTGGGGGTTCTCATAGTGGGATCTAGATGGTGTAGATATGCTGATAGGCGGCGGAGTGTGCGCGCGATGTGACTGCGTCGTGTCTGTGTGTGTAGCGCATAGCTTTGTGTTTTCCGGCTACAAAATTGTGTAGGTATGTATTGTAAGAGGGCTGCTTCCGGACTGGATAAATTTTGCTTGTGTTAGCAAATATATGAGGGGACGTAGGTATCCCTTTTTGCAATATAATTTTACGTTGTAGCGTAGATAGGCAGATAGATTAGGCAAGACGGAGGCTGTGATTTGATTTGATTAGGAGGTGTTTGCAGTAGGGACGGGGGAGATAACGCTGATTGGA
Organism: Apamea monoglypha; assembly: GCA_911387795.2. Classification (NCBI taxonomy): domain Eukaryota; kingdom Metazoa; phylum Arthropoda; class Insecta; order Lepidoptera; family Noctuidae; genus Apamea; species Apamea monoglypha. The sequence goes on from OU426918.1 coordinate 14,569,040, forward strand.
TCGCTTGGGGGGCATGGCTTTATGGAAATATGTTTTTAATGTGGGTGGTTTATTGAATTAGCGGGAGTTAGTGTGAAGCGACGCGGGAGTAATCCGTTTGATGTGTCGCTGTTGATAATTAACTTGATGTTCAATGGGTCGGTAATATAATTTAGATATTTATTACGTGCCCTAATCACTTTCTAACCTCAGGAATTTTGTTTGGAATGTTGTTTTAACAACGCAGCTGTTCTAAACTATAGAAGCACAAGAAATTGTTCAAAAATAGGTACTATTGTACGCTGTCCACTTGATACGGTCAGCTTAAGTACATCTTTATGCTATAATTCCGCTTGTAAAAGCACAAAAGCGATGTTTTTGTTCGCGTCACAGTCACAATAGAGTCCTCTGTTGTCACAGCTCTTCAGTTTACACTACAGTGGAAATTAAAGTGGCCAACAATATGTACTGTCTGTTCCTGATGCTTTTTATCTTTGTCGGCGTTTGTTTGGTATTTTTTTGGCGTGTATGTAAGATATCGATCCAAGAGGAATGTCGTTGACAGTGAAATGGGTTTAACAATTAATAAACCTCTCTGGTATAGAGGACAAGTGTTCGAATACTCGGGATTCTTTGTATTTTATTTAGCCGTATCGTTTTTTAAGTCGGCATGCTATGTAATCAGGGAGGTAGCTATGATTAATCGCTGCGGTGCAGGCATTCTGATTCTGATAAAGATTTTCTATAACAAAAACAATAAATTTTATCGTCTATAATAAACAAACCTTTATTTTATTCTGGGTCATCCAAATACAACGTTTTCACTGGCAAGGTCCGCGCAATAAAAAATGACCCAAATAAAAAATAATCCGACTCGTAAAATTTACGAGGTTTTCCAGCCATTTCAGCGTTTGAGCAGAGAAAGTAATTCGTCCATAAAATTACGAGTCAACAGCCGTTTTTCCACTGAAATAAAACCGGGGCTGACTGGTGGGGACGGTTATGGGTTGACTCCTGTAATCGGCTTACCAATGGACCCCTCTGATTTGACCCCCTTTTCCCCTGGGATCATGCGTGATGCACCAACAGTTATAACTTGATGGGAAGTCTTATCTCGCTTAATATAATCGGATTCTGGTAATTGAGTTGTAAACTCGTGCAGTTAATTTTGATATTGAGCTGATATAAGTTCCGAAGTTTCATTAGCAATATTTGCTTAGGTCCATACATTGAATCGGACATACCTTAGGACTTTTCTGTAGTTAGTCGAAGTTAGAGGCGATCCTAGTAGATAAAGTAACTTTTCCAAAGAAAAGGACATTGCCCACGAATGTGAAAAATGTCTTGTGTCTCAAAAAGTTAAACAGCATGAAATATTTAAAATAAAAATATATTTTTAAATAAGATTTAATTGTTATTATTGTTGACCCAGTCGAGTTATCGAATTTCTTTGTTGCACTGAGTTTTGAAAGCTAGCTACTTACAGAAGAGCACTTTATTGCCTACCTACGTAGATATAAGCATTGACAAAACTATGTCTTATTTTGTCTCTGTTTTTATTAAGACCAACATCCATCTTTAGACATCACATCTGTCAGATCGCAACATATTTATATTTATTTAAAACATCTCTCAATAAGCCACAAAAATATACCACAAAAAGGTACAAAAAACACACAAAAAAGTCCGCAGCTCGTATGTCACAAATGGAACTTCATTCGAGTTTACAGTGAGAAGAAAAAGTGTGTGTTATAGGCTCGGCTAATATGGCCAACTCTAATCTTATGCTGGCACAAAGGAGCTGCCATGACGCGGCAGATATTGACGCAAACCATTTAATATTTAGGTATTCCAATATGCAAGTACTGACGGGTGGAGCGGTGGTTACTGTAAAAAAATTTTGTTTTATTATTATTAATGTGTGTCTCTCACCGAGAGGAGGCCTGTGCCCCAGCAGTGGGAACAATATAGGCTGATTATGTTATGTTATGTAATGTGTGTGTTTTATTATTTTTTTCTATTAAATAATAAATATTCAAAAAAACGTAACCATGGAAAACATCCTTTGGTTTTTAATCGAAGGAATGTTGATCGGAACCTCATCTTAAAGCCTTTTAGATGATTATGAGGCCTAAATAATTTCGAAATGTCTTAAAAATTAAATATAAATAATTATAAAGAGTAACTTATCAAAATCACTACAACAAAAGTGCCAAGGGCATTAGATTAGGGGGAATTATTCACTAAAATTCCCAGAAAACTGTTAAATGAAAATGTATGTTTTATATTAATGGATATCTATCTAAAATGATAACCATTTTAATCAATTACGTTACATTAGTTGCATGTAGGTAGGTACATGATTTACAAATCAGTTCTTTTATTTAACAAGATTAAATATTATTAACGGTACAGCGAAGGTCGTGACAAAGATAATGTTATCATAAAATCAAAATTGTGTTGGGAATTGATAAAATGATTGAATGTTACATTATCTAAAAGATAATGCTCATAGTGGATTAAAAAATAACTATAGAGGTACACTGATTTGGTAATGCGCAGCACTTTGAATACCTACGGTACCTACAATACCGGCAACTAAGGTCGGGCGTTTCAAAATTTGCTAAAGGTGTAAACAACAATTGCCGCTCAAAATTGTCTATGGTCTAGTGATGCGGTAGTATTAATTTTAAGTTTTGGTGCTATCGATGTTACAATTTTTTTTTTAGTAGTGTTTCTTCAGTATTTTTTATATTAAGTAACTTTCAAATCAGAACCATTGAAATGTGTTCATGGGTTAAACCGTGAAAACGAACGAGATATACATGATTGATCTATAGTAATATACCGTCTGTGAAGCCTTCTGTGCTCGCATGTACCGGCTGAGGCCGACACAGTCACTTACGATATTAAATCGGACAATACGGCGCGGTGCGGTCACGATAATCTTTGGTAGTTTTCGATTCTAGTTACCGAGAACCCGCCGCTGTCCCGAATAGTTCCTCTCGTAATGTTTTACGACCTCAATGCTTTTTATTCGATAAATGACATGACAAATTAATGGATTTATTATGAGTCGGATTGCGCGGGCTCTTTTTATTTTGGTGTCGGTTTAGGACGAATGCATTTTTAATTGAGTGAGGCACTTTTGTGGACTGTATAAAACGGCCACCGCATGCCGTGGATATTTTTTGTCTGATTGACGGGTAGTAATGGGCAGGTGCGTAAGAGACCCACCGATAGCTACCTCGCTTTTTCGTTTCGATATTCGAATATTCACTTTTTGTCGGTCGCGTCGTTTTGCGACTCAATGGCGAGTATTTTATGTTGATTGTTTTAACGTACATTAATAGGGTACTAAATTTTGGCTCTATAATGTTTTCGGTGATAATATTTGGACGCACATTTTAATCGCTTTTGTATTCGAAAATTATAGTTGACTTCTCTGCAGGGTAGTTAATTTATTAATTTGTATGTCGACCAACATTCAAGTTTTAGTGCTGTCATTCAGTTGTCATTTCGTTTATATCCTTTTATGAAATCAACATAATCATAAATTGTCTACATCTGTGGAACTTTAAACGCTCCGTATTCAACAATTTCAGTCGCGTATTCTTATTTTATCTTTATTATTCGAATGCCCTTTCATAAAATTGTACTTAAAATAATAAACGCATTACTGTCACTTTACTGCATAATAACTTCTTCAACGAGTACAATTAATAACAAAAGTGTTGTAATACAATAAAATTAAAATACAATTTCGTTCCCATGTAGGTACGTGCGCGAATTGATCAGCTGTTTCATATACTGCACACGTAAAAGTACACAGAAGGAAATTCATCATCATTGTTCTCAAAATGTATGGTCTCATAAAATCCATCAATATGACATTTACCATGACCGTTTTAGCTAGGTATACCGATTTGACATGGCCACCAAAGCCATGAATTTTTCTTGATGCTGTTGCAACTAGCAACCAATTGGTAACTTCTTGTAACTATTTAACATCATTTACTTAATCTCTATATTGTGAATATTTGTTGGTTTTCCGAAGATTTTCTTACAATTCTTACTATATTAAATAAAAAGAAAGAAATAATAGTGATAAAAAATACAAAGGGTGATTGAAAACAGTAATTGCAGCACCGCCATTTTTCTTTCTTACTTTCTTCATCCCTTGTACTCTCTTCCTAGATACCATAGTCACCAAAATTCCTATACTCTTAACCTTATTTTATTAATATGTGGACAATGGTGTGGGTAACATGTTTGTTATTTTAATAAAATAAAATAAATAATACTCTGGTTTTACCATCATACAACTCTATGCAACTAGTCAGTGGATAATAAAGCTAACCTCTCTATATGTTTGTTACAGTCGCTACAAAGCGCAGCTCGGCGGGCAGGCACCTCGTGTGCCAACTGCAAGACGACAACGACGACGCTATGGCGACGCAACCAGAACGGCGAGCCGGTCTGCAACGCGTGCGGCCTTTACTACAAACTACATAATGTGAGTACAGCTTTATTTAACACTGGAAAATGTACAGGCGTCAATACTTACAGGTCAGATACAGAGACGATCCTTTACAAAGCATATCTTTTTGTAATCGAAGTGGCATAGACAGATAGAATTATAATGCTTTATTTTAAGAACATCAAAATTTAACTCATTCTCATGAAAATTTTACTGAACCAAAATAAGATCATTTACAAAACCATAGCCAAAATGAAACGGTTGCGTAATGTAGCGTGTATACTGTATAATTTACATGGAGAAAATCTTGCCTAAAAATGTCCTAAGAAACATACCTACTTATAACGCAGACTTTCTTCTTTTTAAACGTGGCAATAACTTATACTAACTGTCTCTATATTTCTGCGCACATATTCTTGAAACGACTTCTATGTTCCGCTTTATCTTGTGGTCAAGAATTTTCCAAAAGTAACTGACATAGAATTTATGAAGTGTGCTTGCTGTAATGTAAATTATTGATAAAAATGACAATGTTGAGAGCGTAACACTTTTCGAAGTAAAGGACTAATGAAATATTTAAAAGTTGTAACTTCTACTTAAAACATTTGCGTTACATAGATGTATTGTATACACACGATATCTAATTTAATTTGGGCGAACGTATATACATATATGTGCTAAGACACATAGTCACAACTGTCATCATAATAAAGTTTACCTAAGTAAAGAAAACCGTAGCAAAGACATAATAAAATATTGTTATTTCTGTAAAACAAGATATGACATTGAAAATACATAGAATAATTTTAGGTAATACAAGGAATGTAATTTGTATTAGAATATTCTAAAACACATAGTCACAACAGTCATCAACGTTAACCAAAGAAAAAAGGTGTAGCACTTCACAAATCGAAGTAGATTAACTTTAAAAAGCAGGAAGTTACATTTGACATAGATGTATTATATGCACAAGATAATTATAATTCGGTCACACGAGTCTAGAATTCACTTCCAGTTCTAAAATCATACATGACTAAGCCTGAATGATCGACTGATTCTGAAATGGCAGAAAAAAAATGATTAAATTAAAGTATTCAAAATAATGTCATTAAATACCAGATTCCCTGTAATGAATATGTGTAGCTGAATGTGTATCTGACTCTTAAATTTATTTATTATATATATTTATTTGGGGTAAGCAGAAACGATATAGACCGTTCCTTACTTTGACGCTTATTATAGGTGCGAGTAGATACTTCTACCTACCTACTAGGTACGTTTCGTTCCTTCTTGATAAGATTCACTTACAGATAAAGTTAAAATATTTTACACCCTAACTGGTAGAAACACCCTTTAATAACCCTAAATATCTAACCCTACTTTTTCAAGTATAAATAACACCACGACCCCAAAATTCAAATTAAAAATCAAATCGTCTATAACCAGAATAAAATAACTCTAATAACGTTCCAAATCTAAATCGGTCCCTTGCTGGTTAATCCCGGGGTGTCCCGGGGCGTCCCGCGATCCCCCTGGGACAGTTGACGGTATCTTAGTGACAGATAACTGGGGGTAAGCTGGGCTTGTAATGCGTCATAAAGGGCAATACGATTGTCTCAGATGAATTACGATTGTGGTACCGTCTCTAAACGGTTAAATAAAGTTATGTTAGTGTTTGGGGATGATTCATTTATTAATTACTGGTAGTTTTGTTATTTTTGAGACATAGATGAGGTCTTACAGCAACAAATAAGGAGAACCATCCAGTGACTGGGATCATTCCTGCAGTAATTTTGTTTGACAAATGTTCAGCAATGTATATTTATTATTTTCCCTACTTTTAATTAAAACAATTTATCACAATACTATAAAACTCGTAGAATTTTTTATTACACGATATAGGAGTCTAGTTTGTCCTTTTATGTTTTTTCACAATAATATATATGTTACTGTATCAATTACTTACCGTTTTGTCAATGAATGCTTTTTGTAATAAGTTTACTTTTCTAGTTTTGCAATTAAGCCATTAATAAACTTATATGTGTGCATTGCTAAACAGAATTACGAATATTGTAGGAGTACTTGTATTTTGTAGAATTAAAGAAATACAAGTTTTTACTGAAACACTCCATGAAGAAATTAGATAGGTAGGTACCTTTTAAATCTATACTAATAATAAAGCTGAAGAGTTTGTTTGCTTGTTTGAACGGCCTATTCTCTAGAACTATCAGTTAGCTTTGAAAATTTCTTTTTAAATTTGATAGCTCAATTCTTCAGGAAGGCTATAGACTATTTAACATCACACTAGGACCCTCAGGAACCGAGTAAAAAGAAAAGTAGTCAGAAAAAACGGTAAGCGAAAACAAAGTAACAGCGCTGGCAGGTAATGCGATGCGACGGGATGGGTCGGAGGAACTAGAAGTTTCACGCAGACGAAGTCGCAGACAGAAGTAAGTTTTTAATTATAATTGAATTGTAAGAGCAGAGGGAAAGGTATTAGATAAAATAACAAAAGAATTGTTATATTGTAAGGTTATTCAATTAGGAGTATTACGTAAGACGAGGTAGACAGTGGCACAAAAATTAAACGAACCGAGATTCGCGCCCAGATAGTTAATAGATAAAGTGTTACCGAACACTTTGAACAATGGTAGCGTTTCCAATATCCGGCTGCGCCGAAAAATAGAACCCGTTTTATCGTAGATTTAACATGATGTTAAGTTTAAATGTCAAGTAGTACTAAGTAACAATTCTCACGACTCTCACAGCCCGTCGAAACAATAAACAGAAACCCTCACGCGATCCGCCGCTGTACATTCGTACGGAAAAAGTACAAACACCACGCGGGACTCGGGAGCAACAATGACAAAAATTAACTGTCAAAGCGACCCTTCGCTGATGACTCTCGAGATTTTTTACATTGAAATGTATACTTTATTGCCGGCTACAAGTATCAGAGCAACGATGTTGTTTGCTCTAATTATTCGGAAGGAGCGACAAAGGAGCGAATGGGAGTGCCTGCTACTTCAGACGTTGAAGGCATAATGACGGGGGCACAATACGGGAATGGCAGTAGCATTGTCAAGGGCCTGTACCCGCCTCTTCATACATATTTATACACGGCTCACTTACACATTCGCTACAGATTCCATGCCCTTTAAGACTCAGATTCGAAATGCAATAAATAATTAATCTAATACACTCACCAAAAACCATGTTTTTACCGAATACATGAATAGAGAGACGGATATTCAAATTTTAACATTAGTCGTTGACACATAAAATTGATACGCAGATTGTAAACTCGCACTGTTTAAATACTACAGTTTATTCAACGAACTAGAATAATTTAGCAATTATTATATGCGTATGCATAATTATGTGTATCTCTCGTGTATGTAACATAGTTTAATGGCCTAATAAATTTAGTGTTATGTCGTGTGAACGAGGCATAGAAATAGTCTTCATCTTATAATTTGAGATGATCTGCATTACATAATCAGCCTATAATGTTCACACTGCTGGGACACAGGTCTCCTCTCTGTGAGAGGGAGTGGGCTGTAATCTACCACGCGGGCCCAGCGCGGGTTGGTAGATTTCATGTCTTCAAATTTTTGGTTCTAGGATATGCCGATTTCCTCACGATGTTTTCCTTCACCGTTGTGAAAGCAGTGGTGATGAAATTATTTACACAAAGTAAAGCGCCTGTCTGGGTTCGAACCAACGACCTACGACTCGTAAGTCGGGGCCGTTACCACTAGGCCACCACTGCTCACCAGATCTGCATTCGTGGATATTTATTACGATATAAAGTACTAATAAACTTGTTTCAAATATATCATAAAACTACACGTTGTTGGTTCTATACCTAATTATCAAATTACGTGAGAAAATTGCATCGGGACTAAAGCACAGTCATAAATACATTTTTTGGTATACTCTGTGTAGGTATAAAGCGGTTTTGGAAGCCGATTGCTTATGTGTAGAGATTTTAAAAGAAATTTTAAAGTAACAATGTGTAAATAAATACAGTATAATATCAGCCAGCCCCCGAGGCGGACACGTCGTGATCGATTTCACTCAAAAAACGCAATTCATATAACAAAGCACGAGCGCATTGTGATTTCGAGCCAACGTCACCCTCCCACGTGGGACTTAGTGATCTTGATACTTTATTATGAATAAATAAAAAAATAGTTTTGGTAGCTTAGGAAAAATTTAAACAAAAATCATTTTTGAGTTAGTAGGATTGGTAATTAGTAGTCAACTAGTGACTAAAATATAGTTTCCAAATTTATATCTCTTTCCAAACAATTTAAGTTGTTTTTTGGAATAGCTGAACCGTTAATGTCATTAAACATAATAATTGTATTTTATGTAAATAAGGAGGCTTGGCTGACGTCTGGACTATTTTGAACAACGGCACTGTCTGTACGGATTATCCAAAGTGTGATATTTTATGTTTAATTTGTTATGTATAACATTTTAGGATTTTGTTACGGTTCTAGAAATTCGATACGTGAGATATTTATTAGAATTTCAAATATCAATGAAAAAAAAAACAATGCAAAAAATAAACATTTCAATAAAACATAGCTTCAAACAGTTGCTAAGTTATCCTTTCAACATGATTAGACCTAAGAAATTATGACCAACAAGATTTAAAACAGCAAATTATATGCTTATAAATTAGCCGGTTATGCAAAACTGTAAAATGAAACTTAATATATATTTATATCATGCCAAATAGTCGGTCTATCTTACCATATATAGATATTATTCTTTCATGCTAAAATTACGAAAAAGGTCAAATATCAACATCGTTCGGGCGGAGTATTGTTCAAACAACGCTCAAGTATGTTTACTCAAAATATATCCTTTAGTGGGCCTATTTGGTTGTGTAACTTAACTATAAATGCCCATAAGCGGTCCAATTGCCCTCATAGAGGCCATATAGACCCGAGAAGCCGACAAGGGTCTTGTTATTTTGGCCTGAGAGGCTATAATGCTTTGTGTTATTGTTTTTAATAAGAACATTTATTGGATTGTGATACTGTTTTGTTTGATTGATGTGGGAAACTAAATGAATGGTAAATTTTTAATATACTTGCACTTTTAGTTAAGAGTTTAATTTTTTTATTTGGGTAACACTCGTTAAGTTTAATTGTAGAGCAAACGGTGTAGCAACACTAAAATAAACTCAGGATTAAAGTAGATTTCTACCCCAAAAATATGACAATGAATTGCAAAATTTGCCAACACGGATGAGTTGATAAACTGCTACAACTCCCAAGGGCTCCGAACTTAACTCAGTAGGTACCGATACATACGTGATTGAAAATAAATTATTTATTTGGCCATCCACAATGGCCGGTTAATAGGATTACTGTATGGAGCGTGGGTTCGAGTCCCGTACCTGCCCACCGCAACAAAACGATCCATCCGTATGTTCGACTAACTTTTTATAAATTTGTTTATTTAATTTATCACGCTCGTTTATACGTTACTTCCTTCGTGTTATAGCCGATTAGCTTTTTGTGGTTTGTATTCATTTTTTTTCCACCAACCTTTGGCTCCCAATGAATTGGTATTAAGTTTTTGCGGTACCATCGATTGTTTTCGATTTCTTGCTCGGTTAGCCGACGGCATGGTAGAGGGAAGTTTAGTTACATTTCAAGCTTCCTATAAGCAATAATCAAAGGTATTTTTTCAATGTAAATCGCTTGTCATACTCCACAGAGCTAATAAAGAAGACGAGCCATGTAATATCGCTAATAACTATCATCCTATACACTCTAAAACATTTGTAACGACGTGTAGAACACTCTTAATACAAAAAAGTTTCTTAAGCGCTAGCCAATAAAACACTAAACAAATTAAAACCTTATTACACTTGGGACGTTTCGTTCCTAGAGCGGTGTGTTAAGTGCCTGCCATACAAAAGTATTGGATTACCAGTTCGTATGGAGCTAGAGAGAGAGGGACCATAATAACAGCTCAAATGATACATTTGGAATACAATGGGGCGATCAATTCAATTTTTGAATCGAGAACGCTCTTCTAGTTTTCTTTTTTTTATCGTCTAAAGTGCTGTTTTGTTCAGCTAACATCCGAGGGAATTTGACAGTCACTGTTTTTTCACCCGTTTTTCTCTGACATTAGATTTAATGCTAGGCTATGGATACAATGTGTTTGAGATAAGGATATCTTCACGAATTTGTCCGCTACTCTTTTCTTAGCGAGATGTTTATTTGTCTAGACTCAATACTTACTGTAAAACTGTGTAACAAAACGATCACGAAAGCACAATCCTTGTCTAGTCGTAGAGAAATCTTAGTAAGCAGTTTGCATTTGAGACGCGTAATCTATGATTTAGTTCCTTACTGCGCTACAAGTCTCGCAAAATGAAGTTTGCATTTCCAAGCTGACTTAAGTTAATCGCAGCGAACATGCGAAAGTTAGGCTTGTTAAAATTCTCTTCGCAACCGCCAAACATTGTGGAACATGGCCACCGGTGGTAGGAGTCAGGCAGTCAGGCTTTAACTCGCGTGTGAGATAAAAAAACGAGGTACGTTTAATTCACTCATTACGTTACATTACATATTCGTCGGTGCGGCTGGCTGCCGGCCAAACGGCCGACGCGTTTGGCCGAATGTTATAATGACATCAATTTGAATATTCAACATTGAACAGCTATCCCATTTACATAAGTTCGACCGTTGAATTTTGTGGCGATGCAAATGCTATTCGCTACACTAATTGTGATGTTCATTGTTCCAGTTAACATTTTCAATGTTAGTTCATTATGCTTACTGTTTTAAACATGTTAGGGCTTTCTTTGTTGGCTTTATATTGGTTAATTTTCCAATCTGGTGATTTTAGCTGATTGCTTATGTTTACTTCTCATCTTTAAGTTAAACTTCCTGCAATGAAGTGATATTATCTTTTGTCTCTGAATAAATCCATGACGTTCAAATTTCAGGGTTTCAGCTCGAATAACTTAAGCTCTTCTAAAAGGCTGAACTGTTAAACGTTTGGTAAACTAACAGATGTAGTCGTGCTAAATAGAAATCAATAAAACCAACCCAGTTATTTTTTTCAATAAAACAAAACGTTTCTTTTTTAACAAATGTGTATAATTTTGCCAAAAAGTGATCACATAAAATAAAAGGAATAAAGGCGGGCGTTCGCGCAGTAGGCCGGAAAGATTTTATCTGTTGGCAATACAGAAAAAATGGCGCCCACCGGAAGTGTCCGAGCGGCGCGCGGCGCGTTACTATTTTTTTCTTTTTTTGTTTTAAATGGCTTTTTCCCGGCAGCGTTCGGCCGGAAATGCGTTTGCGTAGAACTACCTTACATTGCCGAAAAGCGTTATGTCCAATAAAGTTTATAAGCAATTTTGATTCTTGCGACTGATATATTTAGGGTAACGTATCGCGTATCAGGCTTCTGGTCAGATGTTTCGGTACACTTGAGGACGTGGTGAGTGTAGCGCTAAATAGGATGTTTTTATTCATGAGCCTTAAGCTCCCATTTTGTTTAGTGAGCGGGCCCCAGCTGATTTACTGTCTTGGATATAAATTTTGTGAAAATGTGAGAATTATTCACGAAACTGCGCAAAAGCAATTAAATTCTATTTAAAGTAAGCACATAATAAACGAACATGTTTTGGAAACTAGCTGAAGTTCCCAGGCTTTTAATTAAATTAAATATAAGTGTTATTGTATAAAAATCTAGCACAAGTATGTGATTTAATGAAATTTCCTGTAATATCATTTATCTCTACTTTAGTTCTGGGTCAAAAATAAAGAATTATCACCTTATAGATAATTCCTGCTTTAATGGCATCTATATGCACCTCAGTTACTCAAATCTGGGTCAAGTCTTTTGTAAAATAAAAACATAAGCAGTAGCCAGTAGGTACTAAAGTAAAAGCACCAATATCATATAAATTTTTGTCAAGTGCAACAGACTGGCCAGCATTAATATTTCAAAAAAAGAAATCACAAGTACCAACGGTCAAACCAATTTCCATTTCCACTAGTTCCAAGGGGATATTTAAAAAAGGAACCGAAATAGCAGCTGCACGTCACTCGGCGATCGTTGGCGCGATAACTCGGTGTGTCCTTCTACAAAACAATTACTTGCGCTTGCACCGAGAGTTTCGCAATACTCATTGTACGCAAGCTTTTGTCGCGATATTTGTTACTATCGATATTTCGAGTGCTATTCTCGTTTCCTTCGGCACTTTTTATTTGATCCCGTGTATCGATTACGTTGTTCTTCTTTTGAATAATTCTGGCCAGTAAGAAATCTATTTTAAATTTTGAATATGGATTTCAGTTAGGTCAAAATCATTTGCATCGTTGAGTTTCTATTAGAATATGAATCGCTACGGTAATGGTCAAAAGCATTGACCAAAACATTGACTCGATTTGTGTGAGAAACACCATCAGGAACGGGACGTAGTCCAATAATGATACAACGATTATACGTAACTGACTTACATTTCAGTTGAACTGCACTTACAAAAATCAATACTTAACACTAGGTGCTTATTAATTCTCGTTATCAGCTATCGGTATCGCGTGGAGTCTAAAATCCCAAGACCGTGTGACCGCCATGCGTTCCTCTTAACCCGCGTTTTTCTCATTTTTCGCGGGAAGAAGCGAGTTCTCCGATTAGTTCCCGCGATTTGCGGCAACCAATCACAGATTGACCATGAATATAGTAAAAGGGTAAAGTTGCCAGTGTAAAATATTAAGACGAATATCAATTAAAATAATTGATTAACAATATCAAAATTCACAAACCCTAACATTTGTAAAATAAACGTCTCAATTCGAAAAATTAAATTCATATTGTAGAAGGACGTCATTCTTTATGTTAGATGGCAATCACAGCGACCTACATGACATTTAACAAAACAGTCACTTGCTAAACTCCATAAAAATAGAAAACCTATTAGAGGAAAGATGTATCCTCTGATAACTGAGGTTAGTAACGTGAACGTCTTGTAATTAGGCGATGAAACGCCGGGAATGAGATGATCGCAGATCTGGCGGTGCGCCACCCTATCAGCGCCATCTAGCGTGATCTACGAGCACAGGAATAATCCGCACGTTACTTTACATTAGAATTTTTTTTAAAGCGATAATTTTACTATATGGTACTCTAAAAAAAGAGTGGTATATGACAGCGATAAGTAAAACAAAGCACATAATTAACGGACAGTCTATCAAGCGTATTAGTGTTGTACGGTTGATTGCTTCCATGAGATGTTCGGTCCGTTACCCCTCCAGTACATCTGTAAACATCTTCCCGATAAACATCTGACGTTTGACACAAAGCGCGGTTGCGGGAGATAGTATCTCAAAACTATCGTACCCTCCCCCCTACCTCCGCGCCGCGCCCCCGACTTCCTCTCCTCCGTCTAATTATTTATTTATGTCCTCCTATCACACCATCGATGCGCTTGAGTGCAAAACTGTGCGGGCATTACACGAATTCATATTTAGAACTCCGTTTCGTTATCATGTAGGTAATCTCGGAGACAGTTTAAACTGAAATTAGCGCAATGTCTTAGTTTTTTTTGGTCGTTTTGTAAATCCTGGATTCGCTCTCGACTCGAGTGCTACTGTTTGTGACAACGTTTGTGTTAATCTGTTCCTATTGTCCCGTATGTAAATACAAAGAAATGTCTTTGTCAGTATTCTGTATTTGACAATACGTTATCTTAATCCTTAGGTACTTGCTCACTTGTATTTTTGTTTGAGACTACTTTTACGTTTCTACGATGCCGAAAAGTTTTGACAAAAGAATGCTTGTTTTTTTTATAAATGGCATCTCCCAGTTCAACATATGAGGTTATCGTCTGCTTAACCGGGCTTGCCTAAGGTTCAAAAGAATGCTTGAAGGCATTAAGAACGTATGAGGAGCACTTATTTCAGTTGACCTCAAATACTTTAAAATTAATAATAATTGATAATACTTCGTTTTACACCGGCACGCAACGGTCGTACTATAATTGGTCTTAAAAAAACTTTTATGACATCTCACTCGTACAAAGTGGCCAGACCAAGGTGTAATTTGATTGAAAGCACCAAAAAAGTCTCGTAATCATATAATAAGTGGTGGAATAATTAGTGGGGGTTTAGGAGCAGGTGCCTTGCGCACGCGTCGATACGAGCCGCTTTTACTGCTGACCGAACGAAAGACAAATGACTATTACATGATATAAGATAGTGGTTTTTGTTCCTTAGTTCGTTATATGACGGTTTATTGTACGGCTGTATAAAATGTGGTGGATTAAGTATTGTTAAGTTGTAAAAGCACTGGCAGCTTTCATAGTTTTAATTTGTAGGTTCTTTTACTGGTGTTATAATTTATAACCTATAATCTACGAATAGAAGTGAAACTTCTGAAAAAATAAAGAATAAAAGAGAGAGAGAGAGTTATATCTTTATTCGTTCTCATGTAACGAAATGTGCCTAAACGTGACGCGTCCTTTAAATTTCTTAAGAAGAATTTGACGTAATTTAGCAGAAAGGACTCAACCCACAAAAAGTAATTTTTGTGTTATCGAGGTTTTAAGTTTAGGTGTGTATTACTGCATTGATGTTGTATATGGAATATTTTGAAATATTGTCACTTATGGGCAAATATACCAATATTTTTATGAGTCAAGTTGTATTACAAAGGCTAACTCAATTTTCGAGTTGATGGGAAGAATGTGGGTTGAGTCCTTTCGAATGTGGGTTGAATCCTTTCTGCTTAACTACGTCCAATTAATAAAAATAAAAAAGTAATTATAGCACAAATAAGTTCAAAATAACTGTACTAAAAACTTCCGTGTTCAATACCAACTTATTCAACTGTACGCAACATTAGTGTTGGGAAGCAGAAGTTATCGATAATCGAGAAGCTGCTAAAGTTTGTGTCGACGTGGACAGTTACGAGGTCTCGTTGGCGGGCTGCGGGCTCGTATGAATTAGTGTAGCGTGGTAGCATCGTGAGATTTAGTGCGGACGCCGCCAGACTCTAATTGGACCGGGTTCACTGCCACAGGCGCGAAACATTTAAATTTATTGGTTTCCATAATTGTTTTTGAGATGTGAAGTTGGTGCTCTTGCCACATATACTATCTTCATTGCAAATATGGTTTTTAGTTACACCGTTACGTCTATGCCTTCATCAAATAGAAGTAGACTATTGTTAAATTACATTACGTTATTAAAATACTGACATTCTCATTTGAAAGATATCGTGACAATTCAATGCGGTACTTAACGTCTTGCAAAACTGTCAGACTTTGTATTTCTTAATCCTTATCTGGAGTGTTACTAAAACGACAAACATAACTTCATTATCAACTCACTAAATTGGAAATGTCGATATTTTTTATCGATACCTGATAATTGACTTAATAATAATTTGTTAAATCAGTGCCACAAAATATACTAGTACTAACTAAGATAAGAATAAATCATAATGATACTTTTGTAAAGAAACGATTTAATTTCACTAGATATCAACGGCAACTAATCTACTCAATAATTGCATTTCACTGATTGTCTTGTTCAAATGATAATTACTAAGTGACATTTTAATTGCGTTGTTTAATTGCATAAGGTTATTGAGAAACCGTATACTTCACGAAATTATCTTTATTTGAATCGCGTTATATGTGAAATGATCGAGAGCATGGCAAAAATGAAACGTTACAATAATAACCGATGCATAAGGCCTCGCTCACACTATAAATCGTGGATGTCGATAAATTTGGCGGGTGTATAAATCGTCGTTTCAATTATCCCCCGGAGTAGCAGCTGTCGGCGCACTCCCGACTACTGCCCGGAGTATTTATTTTAATCACGTGCACATATCAAACACGACCGTGTTTTATCGACATGTCTTGCAACACATCCTTAATTATGAAATTTACTTATTTTACTTCTTCAGTTTCTATTTCACTTAAATTGCATACACGTAAAGTGCATGTTGGGGTAGCTATAAAAGGAGAAATTGCATAAATAGCAGTAATTGCTATAGTGTAACGTTATGGTTGTTATTTTTCCTAATTAAATTAGTTGCGTGATCCGGCAGGCGTTAGGTGGTGTTAAATAGTTGAGGCGCCATTTGATTAAAGGCAGTCGCCCTATTTGATTCATTGCCACACGCGCATATAAAGTATCAGAACCGACTCTATCCTTTACGAGGAATACTTAAAAGGCGTTTAGTTAGCCGAGAACGTTTAGTGCGCCATGTACGTGGATCCAAGTTAAAAAGTGGTATTCGAATAGAAAAAGCCTGGTATTTTCTAATGACTTACTCTTGCGTTGAAAGGAAGTAAAAACTGATGGAAACTGACCTTGGTTATTTTCGAAAGAATGTGGATGAATGATTATCTGGATTACTTTTTGTTGTTTCAAAGATTAAAATCAGTTTAGCGAGAAAATAAATGTATAAGCTATTTTCTGCCTGAACAAGAAAATGCCAAGTCGGTTTAAGAAAACCTTGATCATACTAAGAACCTTGTCATATTATGCGATACAAATGGCTACGCCAAAAAGACGAAGCCTAACTTTAATTGACAAGTAACGACATTTTCTGACAAAATTTGAAAGTGATCAGCGTTTTTGTAAGATTATTGTAGAAACAGTTCTTATCTTAAAGATGAAGATAAAGTCACATTTTTATTTCTGCCGCTACAGCACACTACCGCGGGGTTTTCAGTAGCCTGCGCGGGCGCCGGGCACGGTTGATTGCGGCGCGGACTAACTATGCGGAACTAATTCACCAGAGACATTACCGCAGCCGCTTTTTGTCATTAGTTCATTGCACACGTCAACGAAAATATACATTTTTGAGTTATGTTTTCTAAGAAAAAAAAAATCTATTTCTAGGGTTGTTTGTCGAACCCTTTGGGTTACACTAGGTTGGTTTTTGCTGGAGCGTTTAGCTGAAAGGAACCGATAATCAAAAGATTTTAGGAATTGTAACTAAAAAGAGCTTTACGAAGCATATAATTATGGTGCATTTTTGGAAATAAGTATGCACCATATTCTCATGCAACAGGTGCAATCCTGAAAATTACCGTGTTTATCAATACATATACCTTACTATAATTCAGTACTCTATAACCGTCTAACGAAATGATGTACAGTGTCGGCCTAAAAAAACAAGCCCCCGATTATTTTTAATAACATTTCACCAGTCCACATGATTCCCCGTAGTATCTGTGTGGCCTCCGCTGGCGTCCGCCGCGGCCAATTGACAACGGCTTGTTTGTTTGTGCTCCACGCTACATCTCCTACAACTGCTCTTAATTGCAACTTTCGACACGATTGTCGAGGCTACGTTTTTTTGGTCGGGCGTGTATTTCTCGTTATTGTTTTGAAACCCTGATCTTAGAAGAAATTGCACTTACAGAAAAGATTATATACCTACTTACTTTTAAAGGTAACTCTAAAGTTTGCCTTGCTTAGCTTGCGAGGTACTTAAATGATCACTGGGATCTATTCGTTTTGAATAAGTTTAGGTACTCTTATTTATTATGTATTTGATATAATCAAGAAGATATCCCCTGAAATCTCTGTGCCACAAACCGCATTGTCTTTTTCATATCCTAGCCTGATCAGTTCCGTGCAAGCTTTCCAATTTGAGGAATTCTAGCACTGTTTTCAAAATGTCCATTCTGAAAATTAAACTGCTTTCCATTTCCAAAGCTGAGAGCGATTACACAAACATTATCAAGATTCGAGCGACGAGTTATGGCCAACTTGTTAATATCCTATTGCGAGATAGAAGCTTCCTAGAAATTATCAGTTTAGCGAGCAGTTACTGAATATGTTGGTGTTTAGGTTGATGGCATCGGTGAGATTAGTTCGTTACGATTGGAGATTTAAGTCAATTGGTAAAGAAATGGGCTGATTTCATCTGTTTCACTATGTCTATGGCTGCACCATTGATGTAGACCTGAGCATAGAGCTACAACTTAAAAAAAAAGGTTGAAGAATTTGAGGTTCTAGTATGTTGTCTATGGTTGAATTCCACCTTGTTCACTAAAAAAAATATACATTGCTGCTTCAAATCATAAACCTCTTTGTGACGATTATGGTTACGGGAAGGTATTGCTATGCCCAAAATCATGATGATACTGTTACTATTAGCCGGCATCATGCCACTGCTAGGCAAAAGCCTCTTTCCATGACTTCCAGCTCTTTCGATCCAGGACTAGAGTGGATTGGTCGTGATACTATCGATGATACTGTAAAAACAAAAGTATGCCGTCTTTCAGGAACAGCGGCCAATTACAAAGATTCGTTTAAAGTAACTACTGAAATCTTTAAACTAGAGTTATCCAGAATCACCATTCTAAATTCACAGAAGCCACTGGACATCGTAAAACTAGGTGCGCAGAAGCAACATTTATTTCGTTACCAGCCAGTTTTATGTGTAAGAAATTTGCAAAAATCAAACACGAGCCACGCGAATCGTAATCTAACATGCCAATTAAATTATCCCTGACCGTAAGTTGGCGATAATAAATTCTTGCCACTTATGCCGTATATTAAATGAATTCTTTCTTGCATTTTTTCATTAGGGATATATCGTATGGCGAATTTAATTAAAGAGGGGAAAGATCAAATAAAAATACTTTTTACTAATTGCAAAAAAACTAATTAATTTACTATTTTCTGTCACGATATATTTAGTTTAACTTAGCGTACAGTTAAAATTAATTGACCCTTCGAAAATAGTTTTAATCAAGATAACAAATCTTCCCCCACAATCTATGAAAGCAAATAAAATCCAATCACATTACTTTTGATCGTCGAAAACATATTTATTGCTCTCTCCTTTCATCGTTATCTCCTCACAGTAAACGTCCATATTCCCCGCAGTTTATTTAAAGCTACCGGTACATTGCTGATCGTGAAGTATTTAACACTTTCTCTCCTACTTTGGAACTGTCAAACGTTGCTCTCACAATTCACACGTCTCGTGAAAATGCACACCAAACTGTATTACTTACTATAATGAGTTGAAATATAAAACGCGCTTGAAAAACTCGCACGCGATGTTTAAGGTGTCGCCAGCTCGCGGCAAATTAATAAGACAATGCATCGGAATGGCATACAATTATTTATAGTTTCACGTATACCTAATGACGTGACAATAGCTTTTATATCATAAGAACTTTTTGCAGAACTTATAACAATCGCGCGCTAAATACCTGACGTTTTGAAAGATCGATTCAAATTAAGAGTGTTTTTTTAAATTTCAAGTTGAAAGCCCTTTTTAATGTCGCGATTTTGGCCGCAAGAGTGAGTGGTGTGATTTAAAAGGAAAAAAATAAAGCGCTTTATTCCAGCGCTGCAGACGTTGTCGCCTTAACGATCTTAAGTGAAGTGTCACTAATAACTCCACTAAATGATACGGACAGACAGTGCGCATAACTACTGAAAACTGTTTTTTATCACTTATATTAGATTGACACCTGTCTTGCTTTTATTAATTGCAAACTTTCTTGCTGAGCGAACGTCTGATATGCATGTTAAAAATATTTAAGTTACATTTGTTTAGCACGAGTACAATTGCTTTTACATTTGATTAAAACTTAAAGTTGATAAATAAGTAAGTAAGTGAGTTGTTGCGATAATATCTTTCGGAACAGTGGATAGTAAATATGATTCCCGTACTTTTTCAGTAACAGCAATCCAATTGCAGAGCTGCTCAACATTTCCTAAACGCAATAACTCGCGCAAGTGCAAGAAAAACGACTAATTAAGTTGTACCGCTGTCAAAACCCATAACATTTACTTTTTTTAATACCAATTTATCATTAGATACACTCTTTAGACTATAAATCACTCGTCAAGTAACTAATAGGTGCATTACAGACGAAAAAACGGGCAACTTATCGTTTGAACATGAAAAAAAGTTAATCGTGTAACAATTACTAACGACAGCAGGTTACTGTTACCAACTCGAGTCGTTATTTAGGTAAACATTGACATAGCGCATTTGAGATAAAAACTAAAGTCCCACAGGGTAATTGCGTCATCGGTTTCAATACGGCAATTTACTAGTTTTTGCCCGTTAATAGGTGTAAAGTGTTTTTGCTGCATAATTGGTGATAATTCTTAAAGTATGTGGTGTTGCTTGCTTAAATTTTTATTGGATCTTTATCTATTGATTTACGTGAACTTGGCACTCTAGCTTTTCATAGCGTCGGTATCGGTTTATTGAAAATGCAGTATCGGTGTGAAAAATATGTACTTATGTAGGAGAAAAAATCATGCTTAATTAATGCGCAAATAATCTGTCAATACGACCTACTGCTGGCTGCGTCTGCGAACGGTATTCACGTTGCTGAATTTTGGGCCATACACATTTAAAAAACCAAATATATCGTCGTATTATTTTTGCCATCGACACGCTAAGACGGAGATGTGAAAAGGAGAGTCGATTTCATATTCAGTTTCAGTCAAACTAAATCAAGATATTAAACCTAGAAGGCTTTATAAAAGAAGTTGTTTAAACATGCATTTGTTTAAGTGCTACCTGCGTTTATATTACCTTCATGATTGATATCAATATAATCGCTATCTCGGCTACTTAACCCCATCTAGATATCGGGTTAAGGTGGCTACATCTCGTTTACAGCGCTTTGTTTCGCAACAATAACGTGTCACTTTTGTTTTATCGGACATTACAGCACAATTTTACTGCTCTGCGATTGGTTCGTACGTCCCTGTTCCGTTTCATTACAATATTTATGTCCGATAAAAGGCATGTTCGCCGTTTTCCAACAATTAACGACATAATAAAGCTTTCTAGCGGTTGGAAAAAATTACAGCGAGGGGCCGTGAGCAACATTTTCCATGGCATTGTGGTATGAGCCTGTTATTTTCCCATTTGAGCGGTTTTATGGCTGTGTTTGTGCAGATGAGCGCAGATAGCGTAATAAGCGCACTCTCCGTCCTAGAAACATAACGCAATTATTCGCACGCACAACGAGACGCAATACGCGTTTGTTCTTCGCGAATATTTCGCCTTGTCACGCCACCATTGCACTTTTTTTCTGATGTTTTACACCCTATCCGATGTTAGCAGGCTATGTAATGCGTGCAGTACTACAAAAACGGTATAGTCTCACAGTTTGATTGCGTAAATTGGTCCATGTATGCGTTAAATGCACAGTAGCAGTCGCATATAGTTTTAT
The DNA here is from genome assembly GCA_911387795.2 of Apamea monoglypha. NCBI lineage: Eukaryota > Metazoa > Arthropoda > Insecta > Lepidoptera > Noctuidae > Apamea > Apamea monoglypha. The sequence goes on from OU426918.1 coordinate 14,590,729, forward strand.
GTTAGTTATATTTTACTGGCACATGGCCATGATGCGTACTTAGGTATATTTTTATAAAATAATGAGGGCTTTTCTAAATAGTTTTCTAATTAGTGCAGTTTAGTTTAAACGACGCGTAATAACATAGAAAGAAATCAATAATTAAAAAAGAAACCATTTTATAAAACCCGGTCTAAATTGGTACTCATGCTACTTTATACTGGCTGTAGTGAGTGCAGGTAGGTACAGTTCATAGTTTATTCAGCATAGCGTGTTCAGGCGATATTACATTGACAACTAGATGCATGTTGTGCATGCCGACTGTACCTACCTACCCGCTGTTTTACTAACCCTGAACTGTACTGCACGAAACTCTATCGAATGACAAAAGTGGAATTTTAAATCGAAATTACTAGTTACGTTTTTATTTTTGTTTTTAGTTCTGCTACTGTATTCTGTTTAATTTTATGACTGTAAATATAGAAACCTATTTGCCTCGTGGAAATTATTTTGCAATTTGCTTAGGTATAATAAATTTATCCTGATCGCTAAACTTACTAAATAAATCACTTTACAGTAGTTGTAAAAATCAATAACTTATAAACTTTTAAGAACTAACTATAGTGCCATGTTCTAAAGTCTTAACCCCTTTGCAGAAGAATACGGTAAAACACTTGGTAACTCATTCTTTTCAAGCTAGATATTCGAAATTGTTTTTTTACCTTGTTTTACATAATAACATTATAGTTGCTACAGTCGCACGTAATTTGGCAAGGTTTTGACGTAGTGTGTAGCTTTGTATTATTCTATCTGGTTATTGCCATAATTTATTTTTAAACATGTCTTTTTAGAAGAAAGTTAAAGAAAGGAAAAACGCATCTAGCGACTCTTGCCAAGTTACGTGACGGCGATTGTACCATAACTTAAAATACATACGTCCTCCACAATTCGACCTAATACACAATATTTTGATTTCTACAAATCAAATTCATGTTACTACTACTTGTACTTGTAAGTATGTACGTTTGGTACAATTTACAAGAATGGGCGCATACAGTAATGGGTTTAGCGCACGCTACGGTTCACTTGAAGATTGCTTTTACTTGTTCACTATTCTGAATGTTCAAAAACTAGGTTTTATTATAGTTTCTATATTGATATGGGTTTTAGAAAGACCTCCTTAAAAGTGGTGGGTAAAATTAAGATAATAGGCACACCTCTACGAAGCTACGCAGCTACGAATAGCGTTAAACTCTATATTGAAATAAGCTTGTCTTTGCACATTGTCTCAATTAAACCGGTAGAATGTATTTTATTTTACATAATTTATTTTATGTTGTAAATAAGCTACTTTTTAAATAGTTTAAAAGTAAGACTCTTCACCTTTTTACCAGAAACGAAGCGTAGCCGCATTGGCGTAGCCGAACTACCCTATTCGTAGACACAGAACATCTATGCAGTAAAGCACCTAGTATTGAACCAGAAAAATTGTTTTGCACATCTATACATACAACGCACGTAGCATCACGCCTATAATCCCCGAAGGGATAGGCAGAGGTACCTATAGTACACACACGTTTAGCCAGTTATGTTTAAGTCCTATGAAATAGAGGGTAGCCTAATGCATCAACCGGCACAAATCCAGACTGCGGGTGGTTACTAAAAAAATCCTAATGGAAAATCCCAATCAAGTCTTTAAGTGACACATTTTCATATTACATAATCAGCCTATAATGTTCCCACTGCTGGGACACAGGCCTCCTCTCTGTGAGAGGGAGTGGGCCTTAATCCACCACGCGGGCCCAGAGCGGGTTGGTAGATGTCACATGTCTTCGTATTTTTGGTTCTAGGACATGCCGGTTTCCTCATGATGTTTTCCTTCACCGTTTAGAGAGCAGTGGTGATGTAATAACTTACACAAAGTAAAGCGCCTCTCTGGGTTCGAACCTACGACCTACAACTCGTAAGTTAACTGCTCCCACTGGGCGACCACTGCTCCTCATTTTCATATTACCAAACAATAACCATTGCTACCTAAAGGATTCTTTTTACAACCGACCCACTTTCTACTGATTACGTCTCCTGTCCGTATCATTGCATGCAAAGACCGTGTTTGGTCAGATTCATTGCCGTAAGACCACTGTATTTCTGACCGTAATTATGAGTCCGTGGAAACTCTGTGCTGATAACGTTAAGCGCATACTAAGTAGCTATGAGGAATATGGAACGCAAAAATTGGATGAGGAAGTTGCTGATGCTAAAGGGTTTATGTAACTATTGAAACACGTCCGCTATTATATGTGGTAGGTTGCATGTACTTATAAAACCATCATGTACTGTAGTTATCTGGTCACGCCTGTGATCCCATATGTCCCCATATACGCCTGTGGTACAAGGTTAGCAGAATCAATAATAATAATAAATAATAAGTTGCCAATAAGCCTGATATAGTGGTGGTGGATCGATCAGAGCGGCGCGCAATGATTGTTGACATAACCGTCCCGCATGATGAGAACCTCGTGAAAGCCGAGAAAGATAAACAAATTAAGTATCTTGACTTGGCTCGCGAGGTTGTCGACATGTGGGATGTGGACTCGCATTGTCAGGAGGTTCCTCTCTCTGGAGCCCTGACCGCCGGTAGCTTGGACCCTGTTCCCGATACCGGTGGGCTACTATTTTTTATATTTTTATCTTTTTGTTTATAAAAATATTTAAAAATGTAATTTGTAGGTATTTAAATGAAATAAAGGAAATAATAAATAACAATAAAATAGTTTATTTCTCTCTCCACAAAGGTTAGCTAAACAATAAAAACAAGTTAAAAGCTCCTTTGCGAGAGACTGGAGTCCGTACTAGGGAAACCCTGTGTTACAGATCTCCAGGCCCACCACAGTGTTTAGGTGCTGTAACTACATTGCACAAGTTTTAGGACAATTAACAATCATTTTGTGACTTCTATGGAAGAGAAAACAAAAATAAAAAAAAATAAATGTTAAATAATAATATCATGCAAATAGGTATATCTGTATTGAAGTGTGTGTACGTGTGGTGTGTTGTGCGTGTCGTGAGAAGTGTGTGAGTGTACGGTGTGTTGTCTCAGTCATGTGGATAATCGGGAATCAATGATGATGACTCAAAGAGACTCTAGGATAGTTTTCAGTAGCAGCAGAAATTCGGTACATACCAATAACAGACAAGACTCGAGAAAAGCATTGTCCCACGTAATTTTAACTTGCCTATTTCCTCAGTTTTAGTGTCCCTAAAATCAAATTATCGAAACACGATGTTCGTAGACACACGTACCAATACACTACCTACTTCCTTATACGATCCACTGGGTACATATAGGTACAGCATAACACACATTCACCCATCTAACTACAGCACGGACAGTGGGAACAGGCAGACGTAATTACCTGGCATAAAGGCCAGTTATTAAGCAATTTCTGCGCGAACGAGGCGGATGTCTTGTCAGCTACATACCCCACTACTTCTGCCCTCGTCCGTTACAGAACTATGGACGAACGTAATCCGCAGATGCTATTGTCTCGCATACTAACTAACCATGCCTACTAAATACTCCACTACGTTTATAGACATGTAAATTACTTCAACGATCAAAGCTGATTCATTATAATCTTATTAATTTATTCCTGAAATGGAATTCATTAGCGTATCGTATTACAAATTGCTTGGCATTCAATATTTATTCGTCTATATTACCTACGTGCGATTAAAAAGAAACTTAAAACACATATCAGGACTATGAGATGATCTTTATCTCCAAGTCATCTTGTTTACGCAAGTATTCGCGTTTGCATCTCAGCCGTATATTATTACTTCTACACACATTTTTATTACTGGCAATAAAAAGCAGGTACGTACTTTCTAACAAGGAACTAATTTGCAATAATTGATACGGAAAAATAAAAGCTACCAGACCGTTTTACGTGTGCGCGCTCGAGTGGGCAATTAAGAAAAAATATAGCTAGCAAAGGCTTCGCAATGACCTAATTTGGTTGCAGTCTAAATCTGCCGGCATGCAGTGATGTTAATGCATTTTATATTGGTTCAATTGCGAGGAGAGACGCGCGCCGGCGCGGTATGCGCGCTGTGTGGGCGATTCGCGGGAACGCATTAGAGACGTCGGGATCTGGCACGCACTGAACTACGCAGTACTTTAGCAACAGATTAATGAAGCTTTATCACTGTCCGTCTGGAGAAATTGCACTTTGTACTGAGTTTGAGGATTTGTTTGTCCTATTGAGTCTAGATCAAGTCACAACACGTGTCTAGACTAGATTAGATAAGACTAATGTCAATGTTTAATGTCCTCATGCTTCTTCATTTTAAAAACATTCAAACTTCAATTCAACATTAATTCAGCCGCAAAAGACCACGACATAAGTAAACTCAATTGCACATCGCCAAAAACAAACACAAACAAGGGCAGGTCATGCGCATGGGCTGCGTTCGCGCAGGCGCAATGCAATCGTGCGTTTAGGGCCCACATGCCGCCGCCAAGTTCCCTGGAAGGCGATGAATAACTCATTGTCCGTCCGTCCGTCCGTCGTGACGCACGGTTCTAAGAACAACACGATGCAAAGCAGAAGTGACCGACATAGTTGACCCGAGAATTTGGCAGAGAAATTGTACAATTATGGAAATGTATATCAGCTTATCTGATGGGTAAAGCACGCTGCGGACTTTATCTTTACGTAATCATGCAAAAGACTGAGATAGCGTCCTTACATTCAGTACATGTAAATAAATAAACAGCCTCCTTGTTGCCTGTCCCTTCATTTTGTTCAAGAAAATCTTTACGCATCGCGGATTTTCTTCGCCATTTCAGGTCAAATGCCGTTTCCATCCATTGTCATACAGGAAATTCGCGATACATATAGTGTGAGGACCTTAACCTCAAATCGCGCGTCACCACAGTTTCCCACCAAACGCGTACGAGACCAGGCACAGTGCATCGCTGCACTAATTAGGATGCACAGTGTGACGCCGACGGCGGCGGCATCGGACACCAAACAGCTGAATATTCGCACACAACTATTGTGATACCATTTTATGGTTTCGGCCTGCCTTTATACTCCGTAGTTAGCATTCTAAATTGGTACCGCAGACGTTTTTTCATACCGCTAAATGTCGTGTCAGAGCAATAAAATGGAATACTGACGGTTAACAAAATTGTGTGATACAACAAGGGACAATTACGACTTATTAGCCTCGTACAGGATACTGTGATGGTTCAATTAAGCGAAATATTATATTCAGAGTGAATAATTTGGCCGATACGTGATTTGCTTGTTCAAGTAAATCCTAGTTGCTTTGTTTTATTTATGTTAATGGTAGCTGCACGTCATAATGTCATTCTCATTCAGGACAATGATAGTTGGCGTGCGTCTTTTGTTTTGCTATTATGATAATGGTTTTCCCTATTGTGGTACTTTTTAACATCATTCACTCCGGCTGAAATCTGGACCCGTTTAGATATACATGGCAATTTACCGTTCTTCATTTAATCTTTACTCTACAAGTCATTTTGACCCTTGAGTTTGTTTCGCGATTTCTTCTCAGACAGAAAACGTCGACTCCATCTAGCTTATTCTTTTATAATATGACGAGTAAAAGTGATTCCGATATCCTATTTATATTTCATTTTATATCCTATTTATATATACATACACAAACAATTTTATTTAATTTAATTACATACTATGGTATTTCTACTGTGGTACTCACAAAACTACCCTTTATAACCATACCACTAAACCCCAATATCCCTTGTCAACAGGTGAACCGACCCCTTACAATGAAGAAAGAAGGTATTCAAACAAGAAACCGCAAGCTAAGTAGTAAGAGTAAGAAGAAGAAGGGTGGAATGGGCATGGGAGGGGGTGGCGCTTGCGCATTGGCGCTTGGAGGAGTCATGGGAGACATGATCAAGCCCCTAGGAGACGGCAGCAAGGGTTTCGGCGGGTCCGCCTTCCCCTCTGCCATGGACTTCGGTAAGTACTGTAAGTTATTAGGTGAGGTTAAGTAAGTTAGTTCTGTAAGGTAGTTTAGCATATAGTTTATGTAAGGAAAAATGTGACGAAATATGTGTGAATCATTTATTCGGAATTTGGCAAAGGTGAAAAGTACTACAGACCAATTTTGCCAGTAATGTTTCCAAGTCCTATGTAATAGGAGGCTATTGCCTTTAATCAGGACATATCCAGAACTCCATGCTGCTACTGAGAATTTTCTTCTCGAAAAACCTAATAACACTGTCTGACTCAGGCATCGAATGAGGATTTCACGCTCAGCAGTAATGCTTGCGACCACTAGCCAGTTAATCTGTAGTACACTAGCGTCGCACAAACACATACAATATACATTACTAATATGACACTTCCGTCTAAGGCTAAAAAATATACACACAAAAATTTGCACTTTTGAATTGTCAAGGGGTCGGTCAGTCAGAAAGATGAAGCTAGTTGCCCATTCCAAAGCGTAGTAGGTACTTATGGAGAAGAACAGGCAAGAAAGTCCAAACAATTTCAAAAGAAAGAAATAGCGTAATTACTTTTAAAATCCCTCCCATTCGTTCCAAGTTAAATCCAAACAGTTCACAATCTTTAATTCGCAAGTAAAAAACCTTAGTTTTAACTTAATTAAGACTTAACTAAGTAATGAGTTAATGAAGGGAAAATATTAAGCGTATCAGCGAGGTATCTGGGAGCGCATAGAGATGAATAGGTTCTAAGTTGGAGACTGGTTTGCAGACCATTACTTGTAATCTGTAAATAAATTCTACCGAGACTTTATATTTTATGCGAGTTAAATACCGAAGGGAAATCAGGAGTATTAACTTAAGTAATATTGATTATAAACTTCAGGTGTATGTTTTTACATACCTTTAAAGTTTATAATAAATATTCTATCAATCTAGTGCATGCTTTTACACAGTAATGTTCGTAGTCAGCGAGTTTGAAGCTTGTATTTGGAGGACTTAAGGCTAGTCCTTAAGTCCTCCAAATGCATGATTCTGTAATTTTTGCTCTTACTTCGCTGTCTTCTCTGATTCTTTCTATTATTGACATAGAAATAGAGAAATTAAAGGATGATGTCATAGAAAAATATGAAACCTGAAGTGATAAGCAGGATACAATGTATGGGAACTCGACGCGCAAACTGTTACCGTGAATTCAGAACACGATTCAAGAACATCCAATGTTGAATTTTTCCTTCGGTTATTGGTACGCGGGATCCCTTCTTTTCGCATAATATTCATTTTCCTAATATACTTTGGCATAGCGATTTTGGTATAATTTGTTTTGCCATAATAATACTTTGCCATATTTTTTTTGGCATACAGTTTATGTTGGCATAATTATTTTGAAGGCTAATTTGTTTTGGCATAAATCTAGTTCCATTCTCAGTTCAGACAGTGTGTGTAATTGGGTTCTCATGCAAGACAAGTGACTCTCAGTAGCAGCATGGACTACGCCAAATCCACCCTTGAAACTTGCTCTATTATACTAAACTACGTCTTGCTCTCTTAGGTCTTAAGTAATCAGTAAAAAGATCGTTAAATTAATCAATGTCTTCTTTCCACCAGGTCAGCACCAAGTGGGTCTGGTGCACCCGGCGGCGGCGCACATGTCGCACTGGTACGGGGCGCCGCACCAGGGCTTCGCCCCTCCGCCTGCCTCTCACAACCCCTACCATCATCACCACCTCGCGCAGCTCAATTCTATGGTAAGTTCTTTGAATATGATTTAAAATTATACACATCCTCCAAATTCAGAACTTTATCGGTAAAGAAATGCAAAGAAATGCTCAATAAGAAATTATAAGGATTTCACTTACTTGAGAACATTTTTAGAACTTAAATATGTAAGGATTACAGAAAACTTTGACATACAAACTAAGCAAGTAGATATTGTTTGTCTTGTTTTTATCAAATAATTTATCTACCTATATAAGCCTCATCTACCTATAGTTTTCGATATTAAATCGATTCGAAATTGTTGGGTGCAATATTTATATTTTATCAAAATAATGATCTGTAATTCGTCTTGAGTAAAGACAATTTAGATTTCTCTTCAGAAACATTACATGATCCACACAATTTTGATTCGGAAAATGTACTTTTCGTGAAGTTTTGCATAGAGTATCTATGTGCTTTTTCATGATGATAACTATAACAGATAAAATAAGGCTTTCTTTTGTTTTTATTAAAATTAAAAAGTACATACCCCGCATCTACCTTAAAAATTGATGACGTATACAGAGTCATATCTTACTCGTGGATCCAAAAAAATTGCCTACATAAATTATTTGATAATTTCGTTTTTTTTTTTTTGTGATTTAGGAACTAATATTGCCAGAATTAAACACAAGAATAAAACGCGAGAAGCGCCAAAAAATAATTTTTATTTCGTCCAATTAAAATAGACTAGGCATTTACTATGTACATTGATAAAATATGCAAAATATCGGCCATTTACTTTTAGAATTCTGTCACCAAGATTTTTTTAGGTACCTAATGGAAAATATTTATTTATGTAGAATGCAAAAAAAAACCATAATTGTGGATTATATTAGTTTAATCTCCATGGATTAATTCCCTTACATTGAAAATACTGCCATTAAGATCCGATATCAGAGTTAAAATTAGCGATTTATGTATAACCAAACACTTTCAGACGATTATTAATACAAATAAAAAAATGTCAGCAAATTCTGTTTCGAAGTTTCACAAATAATATTGCCAGGTAGGTATAAATATTAATGTAATGTAACAGAACCTCGTAAATAATGTAATGCGTATATTATGCAGTTGCGTAAGAATAAGTAGGATGTAATGTAAAATGATCCGGTATAATTATTGCTATTACTTATGCCCGATTCCTAATGTTTTACCGACGGTTATTGGTTGAAACTAACACTTTCGTATCTTTACGAATATCGAAGCGTTGGTTACATAGCTTAGCCTAGACGACCATTTTATCACTTACTAGCTCCTGCCCTCGACTTCGTCCGCGTGAAATTTCTTCGCGTGAATTTCGTTAAATATATCCTATGACACTCAGTAATACTGTAGCTTCCTATAAGTGATTTTTTGAAAGATTTTTTGTAATTGGATCACTAGTTCCGGAGATTACCCCCTATACAAACTTACAAATATAACCTCTGTACAAAAACCTATGAAAACCAACGACCGATATAATTTTCGAGTGCTTTATTCGACAAAAAACATCTTTATTTAGGACTTTCTGTAAAAAAAACAAAAGATACGATACAGCTTTCATACCTTTTCAACTGCAGACCAAATTCAGGAGGGCTTATATAAATGAAATCATTATATCATAGAATATAATACTCTATATTAGTACACCATATTTATGGATTCAAGATAAAAAAGTTTACATAGGGTGACATAATGGGCGGTCTTATCGCTCAAATCAATATTTTACAGACAACCTTTGGATGGATCATGGGCATACTCATATCTATTTTAAGTATATACTTAAATAACATAATTAACAATATTTTCTTCTTTACAGACTGGCTGGAGGAGTGAGTACACGTGATAAGTCAACCAAACACAGGAGAATGCAGTTATTAATATAATGTCTTTCGTAAACAAGAGTCTTGTCCCCAACGGACAGACGCAATGACCTTACAAAGAAATCAGAGGCAACAAAACACGCTGTGATTTCGTATTTATGAGTATTCACTCATAGGTAATCAACTCGACACATCACATTAATAAATAAGACTGTTGAACAGAATTGACGTTTACATCTAAAACAAACTAGGCTGAGGTCGAAACGAGAGCGGGAAGCGACGGCGAACACACTGTGATTGACGAGGCTTTTGATTTTTAATGCAAGAAAAGAGCAGCGAATTAATCGATCCTTGAGGCTCCCCTGTTGAGGCAAGGCCGTCGCACGCTCCGTTTACTCTCGCACCTCGCCTTACAGTTTGAATTGAACTGAACATATCCTGATTTTGAACACAATGAAACTTTGTCCCAGTTTATCGTTCCCCAATGAAAGACTTTGATATACCACGATCAGTTTCCTACAAGTATTAAATTAAGAGTGTTTTACATGAACTAGCGAAATTGTACAGTATTATAATATTATGTAAGGTCGGTTATGAAGTCTTAATCATATAAGTATAGTTCAAAAAAGATGAATTAATTTTGTGTATTTGTACATATCTCTATAAGTTATATTCCGTTCCTGTGTACATTGATTTTATTTTTTTAATATTTAATTCGAACGTATCTTTTCGCTATAGGAATTGTGATGTGTTCAGAAAGATAAAGCGTAGGTGTTTTTTTTTTGTACATTTTATTATTTGTGTAGATGTTATATGAATGAAATGCAATAGTAATTTATGTAATAGTTATACATGCAATTTGTAAATAAATAGCAGTTTTTAATAGTGACATTTCGCAGAACTGATTTTGTTAGCGCATTAACCATGATTTCGTTAAATAAATGATTCAAGTGGTCACAAAATCTAGCTATTGAATATTTTTATGTATTAAAATAAATTTGTTTGTCACAAGGTGTATTATAAAGTTTTGTATCACATTACCGTTGTAAAATTAAGAATATTGAGTGGCCATAAATTTAAAAATTCCGGAGCTGTGTATGTGGTTGTAACATTGGACATAAAACAAAAGAAAGTTATTTTGCGCAAGGTGGTAGTACCACAATGTTTCAATATGACCATGCACCTTGTATAAACATGGTACGCTGGCTCATTATCTTTTTAATCCACGGGTTATTATACTCCAATCAAATCTACCTGCATTAGCTGAGTCATGACCATTGAATATAATCACACGTTACAACCACAAACATACTCCTGTACCCCAAAATATGTAAATATGAAATGTAAATGAAACATGTAGAAAATAAATGAAATCATTATAAGACAATCAGATTAAAAAGATGTAAATTAGAGATCACTGCAAAACAGCCTATAACGATATCCCGTACCTAAAGTTTTTAGTTTTTAAAACAAAACATTGTGAAGTTGTATTTTAAATGAAATTGTGAATAAATTATCAATATTGATATTAAACGTTTATTTCACTTCCCTCCCTGCGATGCAAACAAACCGGAGTTAAGCTCATTGAATTGATAAACATGCACGTAATTCCCGCTGTCCCCATGAAAAGAGAGAAGGTCCCTTTAAATTGGAAAGCAGATCAATTGACCATCCAATTACGTCGTCTTATACGTCGCCCGCCATAAGTCACAGGATCAATTCCGCTATTCTGCAGAAAAAGTCGTCCAAAAGTCGCGCTTATCTCGCGGCAAATTGAAAATGCAGCCGGCCGTGTGATTGTGACGCAACGGCCCCGATGCCGGCGACATATGGACCTATTCAATTTTAATCGCATTTCAGAAGAATGGACATTGGATAAAAGTACATATAAAATGGTTCCCGGGCCTCGATAGGCCTTACTTAATAACTTGGTTTTATTTGCGGTTCATTCCGACGGATTTTAAGGGTGCCATTGTTGGTACACAATTATTGTTTGCTTTTGATCTTTTTAAGTTGCACGGTTATTTTGCGGACGCTTAGCGTTCATGCATCGGTGGAGATGTGATCGTACGACTTGACATTTGTAAAGATTTCTGTTGCAGACTTCCTTATGAATTTTGATACATTCTTTGTTGATGTTTATTGGGGAACTACATTGTGGTTACCTGATGTCACAAAGTAAACAACATTGTGTGTTTTAGGTACTTTGGTAGGAAGGGATACATTATATTTTAAGTACTGGGGAAAACGATACGATGATACCACACGATAAAGTCTTGTGGTATCATTTATACTTCTATATAAGTTTATACATCTAGAGATAGTGGTACGGTTACCGATTCGCAGTGAGTCTCAGGAAGATGAAAATTCCTCAATAATAAGCTTACAAAAACATTCGTGTAAAATCCGTTGTAGACCAACAGACAGGAGTTATTCAAACAAAACCAAGACAAAGATCTTTCTCCACTCCTATAGTTACTTATATCCTTTCCCAAAACAAAACGAGAAGTGGCTTGTTTGTAGTTTTAAAAATGAAACGGCATTTTGCTCGGGTGTGGAGCGGGCATAAGTCACCGGCTGGCGGCGTGGCCAGTCCAGCGTGGTGATAAATGCACCGCTAGCGCGGGAAAAAATGTCGCCAGGCAAAAACCGCGGCATCACTCCCTGCGATTTATTGCACACGGCAACACCGCGGAATATTCGAAAGCCGACACTTGAACGAATATTCTTACACCTAAAGCGGTATGCGACGTACCCCCCGATGTGACGGAACTTCGCACTTGGCAAAATTACGAGCGTTCTCGTACGCCGGTATTTTCGCACCGTACGATTTATTTGTTTAATTTTATTGAATGACGCGTAATATATCGTGTAATTGTCGAATGGGCACGCGTAGCGGTTGATGTCAATAAAGTTGAAAAATCATTCGCGAAATAAACGTTTCAATCTAATTGACTTCGATTGATTCTGAAACTGACTATGAATAATGCACTGACTAAGAAGTTATGAAATCTGTTTCACGTCCATGCTACACAGATGTGTTCATATTCTCTTGTTAACTGCTAACAATAAAAGCAACAAAACATGCGTAAGGCTTTAAACTAGATAATGATTGCAATTAAAAAGCAGGCTCACATTCACACGGGTAAGGAGCAACATTAACCAAATAGGTTACAAACGTGAACACAATTCATTTTAGACAAATTGCAAGAGCCTCTGAGAGATAAAATTGAAATGGCCCATTGTATCATTTCTGGTTTCCACAGCACTAGGAAGACGGCAGACTTGTGGGGTAACGGTCTGAAAAAGCTTTTGACAATAGGTATGCAGCTCCCAAACTGTCGAGATGGAAATAATCGGTTGTTTATTAAATGTGTATCAGCTTTAGTTTGTTACAATTTATAAATTGGAAACTGTGGTTATGATTGTGTTCCAAATGACAATAGTAATTGAAAACGAATATAAAATCATTATCATGACTACTAAACTTTCTCTTCTGAAAGGATAGAAAGTTACTGAAGAATACCGTTTGAAATTTTGAAGAAACTTTTCATAAAATCAAACAAAAAAAAAAGTGAAACATAAAATTAAAGTCGGTTGTTTTTTTTTTATTGTAAAAATTTTTTTTTTGGTTTCATTTTATAAAAAGTTTTATTTTTTTATTTTTCCCTTTTTACCTGTCGTACCGTAGACGAATTCGTATACCACTACTTGATATGTAAACCGCAGTGACAGGACGGTTTTTAACATTACCAACATACAGTATCCAACATATTTTTTTTTTATTAGCCTTTAATGTCCCACTGCTGGGCAATCCAACATATAGATAGCTAAATACGTATTATTGAAGCTAAGTCAAAAACTACCTAAGCAAACTTAATAACAGTCATATGGGACCACCACGCGAGCTTCCTGTACCAAATGAAAAATAATTTTCAAAATCGGTCCACAATTGATGAAAATATCGAATAACTTACATTAAAAATACATACTGAAGAACAGCACCTCCTCCTTTTATAAGGTCGATTTCGAGAAGTCGAAAAAGTCATGAAACTTTCACTTCTGAAAGGATAGAAAGTAACTGAATGGCTCTTGAAATAAAAAATAAACGTATCATAAAATCAAAACATTATCTGTGGTGATCCTATTAACTGTGTACTAGAATTTGTCTATGAAATACAACTGTCACTGCAGCTCATGCTACACAGTAACTAAAATGAAGAATTGAAAAGCTGTATCTACACTTTGATTAATGCACATCGGATTCCCTATAGCAACTGCATTGATGCCGTCGGAAGAGCTGACGAGCTCCGTTTAATTTCATTTATCTTTGCTAAATATTAGAAGGAGTTAGGTTAGACTATAATGATTATTCTTCCGACACCTGTGGCTTCCAGCAGTTCCAGCATCGCAAGCCATAGTTTGTAGGTCGTACAGGCACTTTCTTTGTGTAAATTGTTTCATCACCACTGTTCCCAAAACGGTGAAGGAAAACGTCGTGAGGAAACCAGCATGCCCTAAAATTCGAAGACAAGTGACATCTATCAACCTGCACTGGGCCTGCGTGGTGGATTACGGCCCACTCCCTCTCACCGAGAGGAGGCCTGTGTCCCAGCAGCGAGAACATTATAGGCAGATTATGTGATGTTAAAGCCATAGGTAACACCACTTCATGGATGTTGAAGAGAAAACATTGTAACAATAAAAATACAACATAAACTCAAGCCTCTGAACCTAAAGAAGTAAATGTTACGTCCACAAATCCTTAGGGACGCCTCATAGTCACCGAGTCGTGAGTAAGGGATCGTACACACTCGAGCGCCCGCGACTATCCGGCTGATCCGGGAATCAATCCGGGACTTAGCCGGCGTTATCTCGCTGACCCCGCGCCGTGTCACGACGCATTTGATTTGCTTTTCAATTTTGTACTGGCTATTCTTTCTGTCGGTTCATTGAGTCTGAATTAGAGGTACGCAAAGTGATTTTTATCATCGGGGTGACCAGGATGAAGGGTTTGTGTTGACCGTTGTTGTTTGTTTGAGTGTAAAGATGTCAGAATTTTTGCAAAGGGATCGTATTTGGATACAAATACGATACTATAAGTTTACTATGTATTACAATTTGTTAAAGAAATATCTACTGTGATTTCATCATCGGCTGAAAGACGGCCACTGCTGGACATAGGCCTCCTTCATGCACCGCCACTTCGACCGGTTCTGTGCTTCCCGCTGCAATACTGTAAGCACTGTAATTTACTTGCTGAAAGAACAAATAAGGACCGAATGGACAGGCCCTGGAAATAATGATGACTGGAATTCTTAGGATAACGACCTCCATTGTTAAAAACAGTTAGGTATCTAACCTAAATAATTATCCAGAAATATTAACTTGATTCAAATTCTTAGCTTAATAGCCTTAATCACCCTATAAACTCCCTCTCAAAGAGAGGAGGCCTGTGTCCCAGCAGTGGGAACAATATAGGCTGATTATGACCCTATAATGTTCACACTGCTGGTACACAGGCCTGACACACTCTGTGAGAGGGAGTGGGCCATAATCCACCACGCGGACCCAGTGCGGGTTGGCGGATGTCACATTACACCGAATTTTTGGTTCTAGGACATACCGGTTTCCTCACGACGTTTTCCTTCACCGTTTTGAGAGCAGTGATGATAAAATAATTTGCGCAAAGTTTAATTCAAATACTTTCGCCAGTAAAATAAAGTTAACTACCTAAGTATAATCAGAACACTTTGCAATATACCCAGTAGCTAAATGAGCTATTAATCTTTATGGCGGAGCCATAACTACCGTTTCTATTTTCTGCATCTAATTATTAAAGTAACGTTTTCATAAACGATATGGATCTAATACTTTAGCGTTTGCTTACCGTTTACACTACATATATATCAAACATTAAATCGACAACAGAAAATATGAAGAATATGATTTCATCGTATTGGAAAAGTTACTTTGTATGAATCAATTCACCACCACTGTTCTCAGAACGGTAAAGGAAAACATCGCGAGGAAACCGGTATTTTCCAGATCAAACATTCGAAGACATGTGACATCTACCAACCTGCACTGGGCCCGCGTGGCAGATTACAGCCTACTCTCGAAGAGAGGAGACCTCTGTACCAGCAGTGATAACATTATACCTAGGCTGATTATGTATTGGAAAAAAGTAGGTATCATCAGTTCATCACAAAATGTGTATAAGTTTGTGCGTAAGTACCGATCACAAAAAGTGCATAAGTGAGTGCGAAAGTACCGATCACAAAAAGTGCGTAACGATCCACTCAAGCGTGTACGCTTCTTTATGCCGTCGCAAAATCCTAAAGCCCAATGTTTTCAACGGCTTAAAAACTTATTTCCACTACAGATACTAGAAACATGAGATGTAGCTTTTGATATCGTTTTACAGTTACTTAAAAACACTACACATAAAAGTGTTTAATATTGTAAACTCGATCATTAAACTGTGTAACAAATGATGACGGAACCCGTTCCACGACGAGCTGGAATCAGAACATTCAGTTCCTGGAACTACTCCTATTAGATAACAGATCAAAGATCATTTAAATTAAACAGAAACGATTAACTCCCAGACGGAATTCAACTGTGAGGCGGAGACGACGCGACGTTACGAAT
Organism: Apamea monoglypha; assembly: GCA_911387795.2. Classification (NCBI taxonomy): domain Eukaryota; kingdom Metazoa; phylum Arthropoda; class Insecta; order Lepidoptera; family Noctuidae; genus Apamea; species Apamea monoglypha. The sequence goes on from OU426918.1 coordinate 14,606,929, forward strand.
AAAATACCTATTTGAAAATCAGAAATCTCTAAAATATGCGTCAAATCAAAACGTGAGGTTAAATATTTATCTGGTCCTAGGGAAATTAAATATGGCGTTCCGCAGGGCAGCGTTCTGGGGCCATTATTATTTTTGCTGTATATAAATGATCTACCCCGTCACATCCCATACCCTTGTGTGTTGTTTGCGGATGATAGTACGATCCTAATAGACTGCCTCAACAAAGAGCTTTATGAAGATGAAATAAATAATTCTCTAAAATTAATAATAAACTGGCTCAAAGACAATAATCTTATTATAAATCTCATTAAAACAAATATAATGCATTTCTATCAAAAAATTCTTCCTTTAAACCTAAAAATTAACTATAAAGGACAAACTATTGATAGCGTTAACGTGGCCAAATTCTTGGGTATATTGATTGACAGTCAGCTAACTTGGAAACCGCAGGCTGAAGAAGTTTGCAAAAGATTAAGCATGTCTGCGTATGCTCTCTTCAATCTGTCCAAGAAAGTTAACATTGTTACATTAATGGTTGCTTATCACGGTTTGGTGGTCTCTGTTCTAAGGTTTGGTGTAGTATTCTGGGGTAATTGTTCCGAAAGGGAGTCTATATTTAAAGCCCAAAAACGGTGTATAAGATCCATTTTCAATCTCAAGGTTACAGATAGTTGCATTCCTTTTTTCAAGAAACACAAAATATTAACTTTTCCTAGTATATACATTCTTGAAGTAGCTATATTCGTTAAAACTAACAAGCATCTATTTCCTGCATTAAATGATACGAGGATGCGATCTACTGCCATGAGATCAAAATATCAGAGTCTATTGTGTACTGGTAGATATAACACTGCTTTGCTTAAAAAAAACATTATTGGTATGGCACCTATTATATATAACAAATTGCCAAATTGTATCAAGGATCAGCCCTTAATAAAATTCAAGAAAGTCTTGTCGACGTTGCTGATAGACAAATGTTATTACTCTGTTACCGATTTTATAAATGATGAACTGTAATATTTGCTTCGCTTTATCTCATTTATTATGTAAATAATTTTAGACTTAGCTGTACCATGATCTCATTTTGCATCTAAGTACCTAGTTTCTAAATTAAACCTAACCACTTAAAATAAAATAGTAAATAAATTTAACCACTATATTTTTGTATGCCAACAGGCAGAATGTACTGGGAATATATCTAAAACGAACACCATTATTGTAACACCTGCATTCTATACAAATAAAGAAATTATTATTATTATTATTATGAAATGACGCAGCGGCGAAGACCCGTCGACAACCGAATGCAGCGTAGAGCATGTATAAGTTATTACATCTTATAATATGTTATTTACGTACGCGGCTCATAATAATAAACAAAGTGTGTGGGTATTGAGTATCTGTAACTTAATAACGTTGGATGCACCTGCCCGCTCCCTCCCTCACACATTAATATTATAATATATACAAGGAAAACGACCCTTTAATGCATTCGGCAGACGAACTGCTGTAATTATTATTTGGTGTAAACGTATTGAATATTAACTCCAGTATTGGGGGCGAGTAATAATCTTTTTTGAGGCCAAAGTATGCTAATCGCAGCGGTAGTAACGGACGTTGTACAAGGGTCTTAAGACAGGTGACACGGACGACAAAAACTGACGGAATTTTGATGAAATGATGCAGTCATATTTTTGAATTGTTTATTGCGACATGAATGAACAAAAACGGTTGGTACCGAATTTTGTGGCAATGTGAATTGTAACTTTGAAGGCTCTGCTTTGAATTTAACAGCAGGAGTTTGAAAAGTACTGGAATTGAATTGCACATCGTCCGTCTACTCATTTTTGTTGCATTGTGTGACAATAATATTTTTTATCAGATTTTTAATAACAATTTGTGAGAACTGCTTGGAATTTATGATATAAATCACGATTCTGATGCAACCCAGAAAATCCCATTAGAGTTGGAAGTATTTATTTCTGTAGGATTAGACTGAAAACTATAACACAAAAACTATTTCATGAATACTTTTAAGAATAGGTGTTTTCAAAGAGATAACTGAAATATCTTAACTAGGCCTTACAGGACTGAAAACTGTCTAATAATTTATCATGTGTAGAGTAGAGCACGTAGTTTTCATGAATACTTTTAACAAAGGTGTTTTCCTAGAACAGACCAATACAATCTGTATCTGGGCCTTACAAGACTGCGTATGTCCAGCGGGGTAATTGCGTAACACATTAACAGTAGGAATGGCTTTAATTTTGACAGTTCAACAACAGTCATTACGTCATTTACGTTATTTACGTTGCTGAGCAGACAAATTTTTCGAACATATGAAGCAATGGATTAGCAATATCCTTCAAAATGATTCAGATTGTGATTGATAGTGTGTTACGGAATTAGGGTGCTGGCTTATTGGAAACTGCAATACTTATACTAATGTTTTGAGTCTGATAAGCGACACTTTTGTTAATTTGACAGTTTTTTTTTTTAACATAGAGGAATCTGTTGTCAAAAAATACACTAGAAATTGGAATACACCAAAACAAATGACCACTATGAAAACCAACTCTCTCTAACAAATTACAAAAAGAGAAGAATCCTTCAGAGATATTTGAACTGTATATTGAGGTAACTAAGATACCTTTTAAATTGCATAGTTCCTACATTAAAAGTATGTACTTTCAGGTTATTTTCGAGAACGTCACGTACGTATTTACTATTCTAATTCGGAATGTTGTCAGAATTTCATTAAGCCATGCCATGCGGGTCTGCTTACAGGAATGTCACAATGTTTGAACAATCGGGGCTCTGAAAGGTTAGCTGAGCCTTTGTATGTGTGACCTGGTTTTAATATGAAGCTTGTTAATTATTGTTAGTTTTACCTACAGGAAAAGCAAATTTTCTCTAATAATTTGCTTCCATTTGAATCCAGCGGGCTTAATACGAACGCGCGGATTAAACATCACGTAAATTCAATCACAATTAAAGTGTCTGTTTGTAATGGCAAAAAAACTGTTTTTTACTTAATGTAAAAAGTATATACGGTACTTATAACAAAAAATATATTTTTAACATTTTTGTCTGTCTATGTATTTGTTCCGACTAATCTTCAAAACGGCTTCAGCGGGATTGTCCGAAAGGGTTACCGCTACCCCGGAACATAAAGGGCGAAGGAAGGAACATGGGTGGGTTTTAGTCAGTAAGAGTCTGACACTCCCTTCCGCTCCACCCAGAGCGGGAGGGCTTATTTGATGATTTCCCACCAGAAAAAAAAAATCTTTAAATGGCTGGTACGATTTTGAGATTTCGGAACTTTCACTGACGTATAGCTGATGTTATAAGGAGTAACTTAGAATACTTTTATTTTAGAAAAAAAAAAATAGGGTTCCCCGTAAAAAAATTAAAACCCATTTGTTTTCCGATATGCACGCGAACGAAATCAAGGGCAAAGCCTGTTGAAAATAAGTATTAGTAGGTACTCGTTTCGCACATAACAATAACTTAGTTTTAAGATTTTATCTATGGAAGATACGAATTGTGCCTGTCGCAAAAAAATACCTAAACCAAAATACTATAGGTAGTTGAATTTTCGATCCGCTGCTGTCGGTTAGTGGATGGGCGACCATCCTATCAAGACCCCTCCGTGCCTCGGAAAGCACTTTAAGCCGTTGGTCGCGGCTGTCATTCGTAGACAGTCGTTACGGGTAGTCAGAAGCCCGAAAGTCTGACAACCAGTCTTATCAAAGGTGTGTCGTATTACCCAGTAACTGGGTTGTGGAGGTCAGGCAGGTAGTCGTTCCATGCAAAATACTGGAATTCAGCTGCTTCCTGTTAGACTGGAAGCCGAGCCCAACATAGTTGGAAAAAGACTAGGTTAGTTAGTAGGCAGGTTTTTTTTTTAATTCTTTCTTGAAAAAAAGGGGGTTTTTATACATACGGATATGCCAACCCCATCGTACCTTATTTTTAAATTTGGAATATGACAAATGTGGACTATGTATTAGAAGGAGAATCATTGACCAGATATGTTCACCAAGCCACACAACCTCTTTGCGATCGTTGATGTAGGGTTCGCTAAAATAATTTGGACTAGCCCAACGTCCAGAATATTTAACTTAAACTCTCTAATTAATGTTTCCCTTTCATTCTTGCTCCTAACACACTCCATCAGCAAATGTTGCACATCTTCAATTTTGTTGCATATATCACAATTAGGTGATGCGGCCTTTCGCATTAGGAAAGCAAACTTTGCCGATGGATCGTGTCCAGAACGTAGCCTTAGCTAACTACCTAACTTAACATAACTCCTACCTAAACTTGTATCCTCGAACCAGGGCACGCGAGGAGGCTCGTTCTGAATTGCTTTATACCAGATTCCTTTCGCTTTAGATATTTCATCAAAGGTGTTCCTCCATCTGTCTAAGCACGATAGCTTAAACTTAGAGCAATATTCCCAGTAATCTGGAACGTATATCTTTTCGCTACCCATCTCTACCGCAAGCTTTGACAAACGGTCAGCCTCCTCGTTGTCGTACTTGGGCCTCAGAAATACATTTGGTGAGCACTTGATAGTTTATACAAGGCACTTATAAGTTTTAGGGCTGATTTTTCAACCTATAGATAATTTTTATTCGTCGAATAAAAATGACGTCTGACAGTTTTTGTATGGAAGAACTGTCAAAAATTCAAAATTATTTTTTCGATAGAATTATCTGGCGTTGAAAAAATTAGTACTTACTGTTCTTAAAATTTTGCCAGTTTATCAAACCTTTGTTTAGAGTTGTAGATTCCATTTTGGTAAATTCACTACTAACTAAAGTACAATTCTCCCCTTCGATTTTTATGACTAACAAATGACAAGCAGCTGAAACTTGAAACATTCTACTTTACGTTTGTTTCGAAATCAAATTAAAACAAAAGAAATACGTGTTTCAACTGCTGGCATAAATTCTTTTTTTGAAATCCAAGTAAAGGCACGGGTACAAAGTCTGTCTGCCTGTAAGCTGGGTATAAACCTGCCAATTTTTTTAATCACTTAAAATCCTTGTAAATATTCAGGCACAGGTACTCGTAATCCTAATGCTAAGTTTAATAGCAAAGGTAAAGTCACGGAATTAATTGCTAAGCAAATTGACTATCAACAAAATATGTATACAATATTAAAACACAACTGTCATTCATTCACAGTATTATGAAATGGCAATACGCGGTAAATTAACGTAGGGGGACAATTTGCTTAACAAAAAAAAAAAATCCTTGATTGTAACTAATGCTAAGAAGTTCAACTGAGGCATCATCTATCTGCATCTTCACTTTTTTTGCATAATACATAGAATAGAATAGCATACTCATTATTGTACACCATACAAATTACAGAACATAAATATATAAAATTTTACAAAGGGTGACACAATGGGCGGTCTTATCGCTAAGAGCGATCTTTTAAAGAGAATCTTTGGATGGATTAAAATTAAGGAGAGACAAATATACGTAGTCGGTCGGTAAGTGGTCGTGGGGTAGTCGGTGGTGTATCATTTACATTATACAATTAATATGTATACATATAATAAGCATAATCAGCCTATAATGTTCCCACTGCTGGGACACAGGCCTCCTCTCTGTGAAAGGGAGTAGGCCGTAATCCACCACACGAACCAGTGCGGGTTGGTGGATGTCACATGGCTTTGAACTTTCCGTAAAAAAACATCTCTTTCGTTTAAAAAAAGATTTTAAAAAGTAACGGTCGTTTAAAAAAAGATTTTGAAAAGTAAAAGTCGTTTAAAAAAAGATATTATAAAGTAAAATCTTTTTTTAAACGACTAAAAAAGTAAAAATCCTTGTTAAAAATGAGGCACAGGTAATCTCAGCACCTGTGCCAGGTATTTTACTGGCCAGTTTATGTGCCGATCGAAAGCACCCTTACTTCCGACCCTCTAGCGGAAGTACTACGCACCTTTTAGTGGCTACTATACAGTTTTGACCTGGTTACATTACTGCGGTTGTGTTTCCATCGTAAGGTGTTTAAGCTTTTGTTTTCGTTCGTTGTTTGGTTTGAGGCGGTTTGTAAGTATAAAACAAAGTTTGAAGTGGATTAATAGAATCGGGTAGTTTATTTTTTATTTTATATGACTAGCAGTGTAATCGTAGCCGTAGCCGTTTGATGTGCAGTCAACCGAGAGGGTCCTAGAATGACTTGTGGAGAACACTAGGTAGAGAAGACCTGACAGATGTATATTTAGGTTATGTTACATTTTTATACTTCGTCTATGAATATACAGACTTATTTAGATTATACAGCATGTATCAGAAATATGTGGTTATATTTAAGGGTGTGGTACAGACCATAGAACTGAACAACTTTCTCCATGGGACCAACATCGTAATCGCGAAAAAAATATCAACTGTCCCATACAAAACTTCAATACCTACTCGACCCAAATCTACGGAACTACTTTTTTTTTTCTGGTGGGAAATCATCAAATGACCTCTCCCGCTCTGGGTGGAGCGGAAGGGAGTATCAGACTCTTACTGACTAAAACCCACCCATGTTTCTTCCTTCGCCCTTTATGTTCCGGGGTAGCGGTAACCCTTTCGGACAATCGGGGCTACTTACTGATTATTTTTTCGTGATTACGATGTTGGTCCCATGGAGAAAGTTATTCAGTTTGAGGGTCTGTACCATACCCTTAAATATTAACACACCTTTCAGCAGCCTTGCAGCAGCTTGGTGGTGTTTTTCACACTCTTAAATATGACCTCACCTTTTTGATACATCATCATCATGATCTGCCTGGCCTTTTCCCAACTATGTTGGGGTCGACTTGCAGTCTAACCGGATGCAGCTGAATATCAGAAGTTTACATTGGGCGACTGCCTATCTGACCTCCACAACCTTTTTGATACATGCTGTAGAATTTCTTAGTAAAGTTTAATTAGTTATTCTTATTTATCTATATATTTTTTTTAGTTTGTTAACATGATACTCACATCAGTATTTAATCCTAATACTTGTACCTAGGTAGGCTAGGTAGGCTTTTAACTTAAAGTCTTCAGTTTCCCATTGCACATTTTATCATACGGTCAAGAGTTTCATTCAAGATTCTGTAAAACTATTTACGTATAATGTGATACACAATATACCAAAGAAATATAATCTTTCAGAAAGCCAAATAATTATACAAACTGCAACACGTAATACAAGAAACTTTATACTTCATAGTAATAAGCGATAGCAAGCGATGTGATAAGGGCCCTCGAGATAACAGCCAATATCTTCACGGTTTTAGCACCATCGGAAAATACTAAATTTAAATATGCATTTTTAATGGTTGGCTATATTTTTATTTGATATTTATGTAGATGTGAAGTTAGTTTAATCCAATGATGGACGACGAGAAGTTTTCCTAAGTTTTTTTTATTATTAGTTTGGTCATCGTAACAGAGGGAGATTGTAGGTACGTACATTAGGAACGTACCTACAATCTCCTCTCAAAATGGAGAGAAAGGGATGGTGTAGCGCAAATAAATAGCTTCTCTCTTTATAGTAGATACTCGTATGTAGACAAAATATAGAAAATATATAAGAATCATTCACATTAAGTACCTGCACCCTATTTGCGTAACACACAATCAATCACAGTCTTAATCATTTTGAAGGATATTGCAAATCCATTGTTTGATATGTTCGAAAAATTCGTCTGCTCAACAACGTAAAATAATAACGCAATGAAAATCGTTCAACTGTCAAAATGAAAGCCATTGCTACTGTTAGTATGTTACGCGATTACCCCGCCGTTGTAAAGGGCTTCGTAAGTTTCGACAAATGAACTATTTGATGGTATCAAACCGCATATTTTCTTAAGTTTTTTTGACATGAATAAATATGATTCCATTTCAATAATTTAGCATAAAAAAATAAATAAACAAGACCTCTACTTATCGCTGTCAGCCTAGTATTTTAATTGCGTGTTCGTACAACTAATGCCATTATAATCTGCAGTAATTAATAACTGTGGTGTAATCTTCGTCGTTAGCTCGGTGACAACGTGTGCACCTGCCCTTTAACACCTTTATATCTATGGTACATCTATTAGTTATAATTAGGTAAATGTAGCACTGAAGCTTTCTCAAGGTAGTTTTAGGTCAATTGTATAAAAAAAAGTCAGGATTTGTAAGCATAGTCAGCCTAAAATCTGTCCATTGCCGGGACACAGACCTCCTCTCTGTGAGTGGGAAGGGTGCCGTAATCAACCACGCGTGCCCAGTGCGGGTTGCTAGATGTCACATGTCTTAGAATTTTTGGCTCTAGGACATGCCGGTTTCCTCACGATGTTTTTCTTCGCGGTTTTAAGAGCAGTGGTGATGAAACAAATTTTGTGAGCGATTAATGGCAATAGGCTCACTTTTCTTGTAAGATAACTGGCAAAACGTACAGTCACCAGTAACCAGGGTCGTCGGATATAGTTGTAGTTTATTTTTTTATTTTTTATTTACTATTTATGTACACACATATATAAACAGACAAGAAAAACAGAACAGAAAAAATAGGTACAGAGGTGATGCTTATTTCACAAGAAATCTAGTTAGCTAATTAAATTTTATTCGAAAACATCCATCGGTTTCTTACTAAACTTCAACTATATCCGACGACGAGGTAGGTATACTTATAAAAGTATGTTGAGGTATTAGAGTAGTAGAGGCAGTGGTGTATCACCTAGGTCTGCCTACTATTCAGCATGAGCTAATCGTATAGATACTGTGCTTAATGCCCAAGTGTACATAACTAAATTGAATAGTCAGACTTTTCGCTAACTGATGTAATTAATAAGCATGTTTTGAAAATAAACTGACATAAATTGTTGAATTTACCAAAATTTCACAAAACGTTTAGATCGTATTGTCTCCGTCTTTGTTTCTTTTTCTTATTTTAATTTACTAAGCTGGGCTTCAACGGTGAATAAAAGCTATTATATTCCATTGTTCACACATGATTAATACACGTAAACTCAGTGTGTAAACTGAACTAAAATATGGTTAATAATATAAAACTATCCTCCTTTCACCACACATTAGTGAGTATAATGTAAGGCAACGCGATACAAGCTGCGCCCGCGCGTCACCCGGTGAGATTACACTCGGATCATCGCACTCGGACGCGTGCGACGCACCTGCTCGAATTACGATAGGAATTCGACTATGGACTTATGATTTCAACCACCAAATAAACTAAACTTTAACCAAGTATTGTTTTCTTTATACAGAAAACTATAACTTTAATAATTCATAATCTCAGATAATGTGTACGTCCATTGCCATTTACTCAACTATGTACTTTAGGGTTGAGTATTCTAAAGTTGATTTTTGAGTGGCCATTTTTTGTAAAAAGGCCCTAAATAAGTTTTTCTTGCAATGGAATTTGAACTTTGTTTAGTTTAGCATCGAGTTTATTGTTCCAAAACTTAATAATTATCTGAGATCCTGAACTCAGATTCACTCTGCCTTTTTCTTTTTGCGCCCCTGCATGTAAGCTTTTCAGGCCCTCCAGGTTATCCTCTGCCTCATATTTTATAAGGTATGAATTCTGTGGATTTTCACAAGACAGAATGTTCAAAAAAAAAACAAAAAAAAAAATGTATTAACAGATACAGTTACAAGAAGCACCTTACGCACTTACATAGCAGTACCTACCTACTTTACCATCCCGTATCTATTATTTATTTATACAGAGTGGCAGGGATATCGACGCGCAGCCTGTTACCATGGATTTCATACATGATTCTGACGAATAGCCGACGAAATTTTCCGTCGGTTATTTAAAAAAAAAATGCTGTTCCATACATTTTTATTCGCATTTCTACTACAAAATACCTAAACTTAGTAAAATTAAAGTTTAAAAACACAACTTTTTTTTGACATTTTGTGTTATTTCTAGGATCTCCCGATACAATAGTAACAATTAATTCAGAACAAAGTCGGAACTGACTATTTTATGAATTAACTTCATTCGATTTGGGTGCACCTTGTTTAAACAAATACACCTGATCGATGGTGTTCGCTGCACCTTGCTCCAAATTTTAACTGTTGCCACATAAAATTGCAAGTTCAGAAGGTGCAATCGGAATTATAGTTCGCTAAATCTAATATTAATAAACAGAAAAGATTTGTTTGTTTATTAAACTTTCACGGTAAAATGGCTGAACGGATTTGGATTAAATTTGGCACGTGGGTAGACCATGATAAGCCGTACTATTTTATAAAAATCTCACCGTAAAAACTTATGTGAAGTGAGCTTAAAGTGAGCTTAAAGTGAGTAGTCAATAGTGTCAATCCCTTGTATCAGTTGTAGTGACAGCTCACTTTACCTAAGTTTTTACTGTGAAATAGTTAAAAGAATAGATCAGCTGGGTTAGAACTTTTTATCCCGACATGCTCACGGGATCAAGACTTATGAGGGTGAAACCGCGGGGCACAACTAGTGTTTTAAATAACTTGAATTGAGTTAACATGCCACCTTTTCTTGATTAATAAAGCCAAAACAAATTCAGTAGGTAGCAGGTATATCACCACAATTTATTTTTAATCAATCAATCAAAAGGTTATTCCCAAGTTCAAATAAATGAGCTTGCCTTGTGATTGCCCTTGGTTGACTGGTAGAGAATGCCTAAGGCATTAAGTCCGCCTTTGTACCTTTTTGTGCGAAAAGTATAAATAAATAAATAGAAAACAGCCTTTCATACAGGAACTAAAGACTGCACATTGTAAGTGTAGAGGACACTTTAAATAGTACTGATGCTTCTGGTTTCTGCATGCATTGTGAAAGATACCATTTCACTCATTTACATGATTATTACAGCTTACTATCTCTTTCTAACTTCGTTGCTATTGGTTCATGTAAACATGGAAAAATTGTTGTACCCTTGCAAAACCTCTAGCTAGCGTCTTAGTGGAATGATTGTACTTTAAACTTTTTAATTGGTTCGATGGACTGAGTACAGTCCATCAAATCAATTAAAAAGTTTAAACCTAATGTAGATTTTAGATTTTCCAATCATTTAAATAACGGTCTTATTAGATCAGAAGGCCGATTCCCATATTTAAAAACGTTCAAAATCTTGTCGCAATCTTATCTCGGCCAAATCAAAAATGGATGTCAAAAATTTGACAAAATGCAGTGAAATTAAAGGTATTTTTGACAGATAGTGACTGAGATTGGAATGCGAACGTTCTTAAAAATACAACAATATCCCCTTCGGAATTAAATGAAAAAAAAAATGGTTTTGTCCAAGGCCCACTTACCTACCACAAGTAAGGTGTTATATTATAGTGTGTCCTATCTTTTTTAACAGATCCTGAGGTCTCTATGATTAGTTAGCCAACTGCGATAAGCTGATCAAGACAAACATTAATGTTAAATGCAATTGCAATTGCTCTTCGTTATACTAAACAAAATTATTCCATAAGGGGTTGGGATAAACGTCTACATACCACAATCCAAGTTTTTCTAATACACTGAAACCTACCCACTTATTGGAATATTTTGAGAAAAGAAATTGAAAAAGTTATACTGTAACAAGCTTCGAGAATGTAGCGAATTTAATTTCATTTATTTAAAAATAAAAACTCCATAAGTCTTTGTCCATTCGTACTTTGAATTGTTTCACCTCATTACGTGCACGAATATCACCAACATTTCTTGGATTTTATGCTTACTTATCAACCAAAAATCAACTAAACCTTGCTGAATATAGAGTTCAATTTTCAAACGCTAATCATGCATGCTGGCTTCCGTCGAAGACGGTAACTATACAAAATTCGACTCAAAAGTTCGGGCTAGAAATTTCTGAATTGCCTGATTTTATATCTGCCCTGATTATGAGAAATATCGCAATGGAATTTCTACTTTAAATCTGAAACAATAACGATTAAAGTTCTTTGGATGCCGTAGAATTTCTTAGGTGTGAAAACACAAGCTGGCCGTTTGTTCGGACGTAGGGTGAATGCGACAATTTTGCTCATTCGAATACAGAAGTGGGACTAATGGTTCGCTATTTTTATGTTACCAATTAAATCGTTTCCAGTTATCCGACTATACCGGTTTTGGAATTTTTAATGGTAAGAAATATGACATCAGTACCTATATCATGCATTTTTTTTCATTGAGATCTCGCGTGGTCTGAATTCAGCAACTTTTTTTCGTTCTTATTATAATAAAATAACTTGATATTTTAACTACCTAAAAGTTGTAACACAGGTTATCATTATTTCGTGTCAGCGACAAATTATCACTCAGACGCAAACTCTTTAACTTAATTAACGTTGACTTAACATTATGACAAAACTAAAACTGTCACACAATTTAATTAATTGAGAAGTTTCAGTAGATGCGTGTAAAATTTGCATATACACAGCGTTCGCTATCGCAAAACAAAAACACGATTTTGAACTCGAGGCTCACATGAAATAAATCGAATAAAAAAATCGATTTTAAACGTTCGATCTGCGTCGGAGTGGGTGCAATTAAAGAGTTCTGAGAATCGATGCTCGGGAGTGCACGGAGCCCGCACGAATATAGTTACGCCATTCGTATGAACAGGGGATAAAAATAATTGTATCTATATGTAACGTAATGCACATTATATGCTCGAGTCGTGATGGTTACTGAGCTAATATTTTTTCTCAAACACAATGCTTATGTGGCTACTAAAAATATTATGTCCAAAACTATATGTTTAATGTTTGTCGGTTTAGATATTGGTGTCCAACAAGATTAGAGAGTCAAATTTTAATAAAGTTGATAAACCTTGAAGTCCCAGGAATGCTCAGTGATGAGGATGACGCAAGACCGTTTGTTGTCATGGAAGCCCAAGTGGACGATTTTAATCAATATTGCATACTTATCAGTTAAGAGTCTGATCCGTTTAAATAAAGGTCCCATAATGTCAATTATATCGAACTTGTGACATTCATCCGAACGGTAATTGCATTATAAGATAACAAACCCAATAAAATTAAAAATACAAAAAAGAGATCGCATCTAATTTCCAACATTTATCTCAAAAACGCCCCCATAAAAATCATCATAACCGAAACCTAATGAAACCCAATATCGATTACAATCGATATAGCATTACAAAACTTTATCGATAACAAAAGACCTAAACAAGGTGTTTACGATTCCGATTTTGATCTCGAAAAACGTGCCACAAGACAAAATCCTTAGCGAATAAATTATATAGAGACTCGGCTGTTCGTTGTCGGGCCCTTAATTGGGCCATGTACAGACCGACGGAAAAAACGTAACATTTGTTAGGTATTCCAGGAATTATACACTTGTTGGACTCTGGACGGGGCCGGTTTATTTTCAGTGTCCCGTAATGAATGGTCTAACGAGATAGATAGATGATATCGTATTGCTTCTCCGTATTTCGTTGGAGTTTAGTTTCGATAAATAGTCATGAAAAATGTAGGCCTAGCCTTATTAGTATTATGTACTTATGTTTTTGTTTGTGAATCAAGTTTTATTAATATGTTATCATGTACGTCTGTACTTACATACATATAGTAATGTGTAACAACAAGCCGGTGTGTTGTATTGATGGCTATTATCAATTAAAATAATTAAACGAGAAGTAAACTCGTTTAATTTATAAGTTGAGTAAATGAACCGCTTGCTTTTAAAGAGGCTGACCGTTCATAGTTGGCTAGTACTTACTTACCGTATAGGTACAACATCTGTATCCATTTTTAACCGACTTCAAAATAGGAGGAGGTTTTTTCAATTCGACCGTATATATATTTTTATTATTCAAGTGCCAATTTTCCTATTATACAACACTCTTTTTGACTCAAAAAGATTTTTAATAAATTGTTATTTTTGTTCATAGACTTCTTAGTGCTAAAACCTAAAAATCAATGTATAAGTACCTATTTTTTAAAATTAATTTGTCTTTTATTGTATAATACAAGATACCTACTTCATATATGTATTAACTATTTGCAAGCCATCATTACATGGCGGAATGTGTCTTTGCACTGAAATTGTATGCAACATCTTTTGTACATAAGTACCACATTTTATGTAAATAAAGAATTTTGAAAACACTTTCAACTTCAATCTCATCATCATCATCTGCCTAGCCTTTTCCCAATTATGTTGGGGTCGGCTTCCAGTCTAACCGGATGCAGCTGAATACCAGTATTTTACATGGAGCGACTGCCTATCTGACCTCCACAACCCACAGCACTTCCAATACAAACTAACGAAAACTGTATATTTAATTACAAAAAAACATGCTAGTACAAACACGACCACTGGACATCATACATGGCACAGTCCACCTGCATTACTAATGACTGCCGCTGGCGACTGTCCCATAATCCCGGGATTACACGCGGGATTCTGCCAATCGAGCGCCTCTCAATGTGCCGGGACAAATTAATTTGTAAAAACTATAGTAGCCTAGATATTGTGTACAGAAGAATGTAAGCAAAAGCCTGTGAATGCGTGTCCGCAAAAAACATCTTCTTGAAAATATTATAGAGATAGAATTTATGAGACTTTTTTTGGGATTTATGGGGTTTTTTTTTTTGTTTTTTTGGGATCAAACAATATAGGTAACAACAATGAAAGATATTGTAGTGCTTATAATATGACGCATGTTGCCGTAAGTACCTTAGCAAGGGTAAGCGCAGTTTGTAATTAGCAGGCAGGAGGAGATCGGCCATAAGTCACCATAATAGGGATTCCATGGCGAGAGGGACAGTTGGCTATTCTTCACCTGGATAACTCTTTTATTTCCTACTGATGTGTTCAGTGATGGTGATGCTGATTGATCTACCATAAGTTGCTGGATATAATAATAGGGCATTGGAACTGGCAACTTATCACTAGGCATCACATAATCAACCTATAATGTTCCCACTGCTGGGACACACGCCTGCTCTCTTCGAGAGAGAGTGGGATGTGATTACATCCCACTCTCTCTCGAAGAGAGCAGGCGTGTGCGAGGCAGATTTGCTCGCGAAATCACATGTCTTCGAATTTTTGGTTGTAGGACATGCCGGTTTCCTCACGATATTTTCCTTCGCCGTTTTGAGAGCAGTGGTGATGAAATAATTTACACAGAGTAAACCGTGTAATGGCCCACGGCCTACAATTCGTAAATCAGAGCCATTACCACTGGGCACCCACTGCTCTGCTCTGCACTGGGCCACTAAACATCATCATAATATTCTAGGTACCTACTAAGTTGAGCTCCTCGTAGACTGCTATAGCACACTCTTTTTCCATCAATTTTCACGATGAGCCTCGTTTTCTCCATCAACTTTCCTCTCATCCATCGCAATTATTTTTTTATATCCCACCCACATTATCTAGAAGGGGAAGCAGATTTCTTTAAAAAAATAGCGTTGTAAAGTTCTCAGCTAATACGAAAGGTGAGGCGACAGAGTCGGAGCGTGTCGGTGAACGTAAATTGTTTATTATTTTTTATGGGATTTTCATGAGGACGATCGTCCCGGACTCGTTAAAGGTGGTTATGAAGGAAAGAGGATGGAGTGAATGGAGTGTTAACTCGAAACAATTTTCGGCATGTGTGTAAAACATGCGATAGTAATGAAACGTCTATCATAAGATAGATAGAGAATACTCTAAATTATGTACATACACCGTCAAAATTACAGATTAAAAATAAGAAAAAAAAAATGTAGAAATTTTACATAAGGTGGCTCAAGGAGCGGTCTTATCGCTAAAACCGATCTTTATAATGTGGTCGTTTTAAAGTCGACTCCTTGTTAAAGATGGTTATGAAGGAAAGAGGATGGAATGATTGGATTGTTACTACTGTATTTTCCAGAACTCGAGTTTTGCTTCATGAATGAAAGGTCTATCACAAGTTGGTTTTCTCCGAAACTAGATTTAAAACGAGCTATAAGAAGAATTTCTTAAATAAAAGTTGCTTTGTTGGAAACTACACTATTGCGTTAGATCTCATTTAAACGGAGGTCAAGGCCTTAGGCCCGCATTAGCAGGTTCGAAAAAGGGGTGGATATGTAGGCCCAGTAGTGGTAAAAAACAGGTTTGATAAATGAATAAATAAATTTGAAAAACAAGTCTTCTTCTTTTAAGTCGATGGTAAAAATAAACATATTATATTATGTTAAATAAGATGTTTTAAAACAAGTGCAAATGTGAAATTACCTGATTATCTATTAATGGACCACCAAATCATCACCACCACCACCAATTAAAATTGTTTTAACTTTCGGTGACACTTTTAACTGAGCACTCCATTTCACAATAATCCACGTCAACTACAAAGGTCGCTGGTGTGTCGCTGGAATTTTTGGCTTTTGTTTAAGATTTTTTGGCATTTTTTAAGTAATACCTCACAGTTCAAACTAGTTCACTCAGCAAGGTGCAAGTACATTAGTATTTTATTACTTTTATTTGTGAAGCGTGACTAATCATCGAACTCCCGAAAAATTGTTGGGGGGCATCTTTTATTATAAGTCAAGGCATTAATATTTTTGATTTTATGGTAACAAGTAAAATGAAGATAAATATATTATAAAAAATGCGAAGCATCATACAAAATATTTCTAACTACTTTTGCTTTTGCTTCAAACATATAATTCACTGACTGAAAAAATATTTATTTATTATATTTTTTATTTTTAGCCTATGTTGTCCCATTCCAGGGCAAAGGCCTTCATTTCTCCTTTCCATTCCTCTCTGTCTTGAGCTAGTGTGAACCAATCCTGCCTGTAGACGTCAAGCTCATACCGCCATCTTGTCCTGGGTCTGCCTCGATGTCACCGGACGTTTTCTGAGACCCACATGGAGCTTGATTAGGCGTTCGACATGTGGCAAACGTGTTCAGCCCACTAAAGCTTGGCTGCTTTTGGGTGACGATGTTAATAAGATGACGCAATCAAGTAGTTTGTTAGTAGAGACATGAAAACTGGAGACATGAGAACAGAAGCAGCAGTTGCCAACAATCCATGAACAACAACTAGGTAGCTAGGTAGCTAAGTAGGTTCAAGACCATCCAACGCAGAACTCAATCACTTCTACCATTAAACGCACAACAATCCAACCTACCTGTAAGTACGCACCTACTCAATTCAACACCCAACTTAGCCAGCTCGTTGGAACACAAAAGCGAACCCGAGCACGACGAACATTTAGCTATCGGAGCGTCTCTCATAACACCGCATTTTCCACTTTTCCCCAGATTTCCCGAGGTGAAATCGCTAAGCGTTGCCCTGATGTTTGAGGATGAGAAATGAACGGAAGGGGGATGGAAGCCGAGGGGGGATGTATTGTAAACACAATTACCACCCTGCGTCGCTCCCAGGGCAACAAATGGTGGCTAAACGACCCATTCGCCTGTGATTTGTTAGCAATATGCTTGAGATTTGGAACAGAAATGACTTTAAAATTCGTTTTGCGTACTTGTGTTACATGCTTTTGCTGGCTCTAGTATTGTGGGCGTTCATTTAGATTGTTATATTGCCTGAATTGTTTGTGTTGCTTATAATGTTAATGTTTGTTGACTAGATTAAGCCTAGTACATAGGTGCGTTACTTTGGCAAGTTCCAGTATGGAAAGCTTTTATGTACTTACATACTTTCCGTTAAAAGTTTCGGTTCTATCTAAACCGCTCATCTTAGATCAAGTGACAGGATTGCCAAGTAATAACAGCAGTTTACATGAAATTAGAAATAATTTAATAATCAGTGGCTTACTCACTGTTTTAAGAATATTTTAATGAATATCCCTATACGAAGGCAAACGTGCTTGTACTGCTTGTGGGTGATGATATCGATGGGATATAGTGGTTCTATTTTTTTATTATTAATTGTTAAATAATAATGTACTACTTAGGCAACTCCAAAGATATCTCCTAAATCATTCAGATTATTTGCAACGTAGTAAATCTCTAACTCCTGAAAAATGATTGCAAACGCTTATATAATTACGATCGTAGCTAATAGGTCTACTTTTTTATTTATATTTTTTCGTTTCAAAGACATATTCTGTTTATCCAAAGCGTCTGTCTATAATTGTATTAATATAAAATATCTACATACCTACGTACTGTAGCAATTTACAAATGGCTTAAAATTATAATTTTTACGTGTCATGTTATCACGCAAGGGGTTTATAACAGGAACCTAGGTCTTTTGTTAAAGGGCTAATAGTGTGTCATCACTCATGCACTATAATATATTATAGTGATCTTAAAACCTGTATTTTATAAGACAACGATGACGGCTCAGTTTAATTTTTTTGCCAAGATGACGACATGAAACATCGCTCTATTTTCAGCTCTGGGTGAGCATCATCAACA
Organism: Apamea monoglypha; assembly: GCA_911387795.2. Classification (NCBI taxonomy): domain Eukaryota; kingdom Metazoa; phylum Arthropoda; class Insecta; order Lepidoptera; family Noctuidae; genus Apamea; species Apamea monoglypha. The sequence goes on from OU426918.1 coordinate 14,625,291, forward strand.
TTAAAGCGTTTCTGTTTATAAAGTTTTATTGAAAGCCTTTGTAGATTCTATAATCATTGCATAACATCAGCAGAAGTCTAAAGCAATATAAATAGAGAATTTCAAGTTTTTAGTTCAACACTTTAATCATGGTTTGTTGACAAATGTAAGTTCAATTATAAGTATAGATAGGTACACTTAGGCCCTGTCCATTGCTTCATAAAAGTACGGTATTATAATGTCTCTAAGAAACCATAAATAAGATAATTCAATAATATAAGGCAGTTTATTTATATATTTATTTTATTACGCATTTAAAGTTAACTTTTACGTAATCTGGAATAGTTCGTTCTAAGACAGCTGTCAAAAAACGGTTAACCTAGTGGACAGGGTATAGGTGATTTTACAGTTTTTAACCTTCATGACCGATTTATCACTTACAAATAATGTAGAAGCAGAAGGTCTAAACTAGGAAATAACGGTTTTACACTACAACACCTAATGAAAGATTAAACAGTTCAACAACTTACAGAAACTCCCATCAAAATCAAATCCAACACAACAAAATCCTTTATAAGTGTAACATACAACAATACAAGATCCTCGTTAATCCCTTACGGTCATAACGAGGCGGGCGCTAGAGGGCGGAGCCCGGGCCTCCACCGGCGTCCCGGAGCATGCGGCATAAACAACTCAGGTTACAACATTTAATTATCGCTGTTTATTAAACCAGGCTCACCTCGCGAGATATGAATCATTGTTAAATGATAACACTGGAGGATGAAAGAAATTATCATTCACACCTACTGGAGATTGGAATATGGTGGGTAGGTACACCTTGGACAGCATTTGGGCTTGTAAGGTTTGAAGAATGGGGTGCCAAAATCGTGGTACGTTCTGTTGTTTAGGTAACACCTCGAACAGCATGTGTTAAAGTGTTGAGGAAAAGGAATATCGCATGTTGGAATTTCGACCAGAAAGGCAGCGAACCCCATTTGGTTGGCAAGGTAGCCTAGTTAGGTAATCAAAGTTCCAATATAACATAGCTTCCTATACAGATTAGGAAAGTGACAGTAGGGTCAAGGGACGTTCACGTCTGATCTCAGTCTCAATCTGTCAAAAATACCTCTAATTTACCTACATTTTTGACAAGTTTTTGACATTTTTTTTTCGCCGAGATGAGACTGGGACTAGATATTGAACGTTTTAAATTGCGAGAATTGGCCTTCTGTTCTTCAGTGTCAAAAATATATAATCGACATCCAAATACTCAAAAAATGGCAGAAGTCAGAAGACCAATTCTCGTAATTTAAAACGTTCAAAATCTAGTCGCAGTCTCATCTCGGCGACAAACAAATGTCAAAAACTTGTCAAAATGTAGGGAAATTAGACGTATTTTTGACAGATTGAGTCTGAGATCAGACTGATAACGTCCTTAAAATTACGAGAATTGCCCCTCTGTAGTTATGTTGGTACTATCTTACCAATCTACCCAAATCATATAATATTTTCAAACGTAGGTACGCCGTTTGCTATGAAAATTAATACCTTGCTAACAAAAACACTGACTCCTTTATTCATAAATGTTGCCTAAAGTTAAATAATGATTAGCGACTGTTTGACCATACATTTTTGTCGTTTAAACCCCCACAATGTCTACGACAAGAATAATTACCGACTATAGTTTTGTTAGGCCGGTAAACAGAAATACAAGAAAGCAAAAAGCAACCATATTACTTGTGTAGCAATTGACACGATTTCTTGTTCCATAAAATCGATGGAACTACATAATGTATGTAAATTTCTACTTCCACCCACTGTACCTGCTACAACATGAAAGATTAATCCAATCGCAGCCGTATACGGATATTACTCCTCGCAAATATATTAGAAGTGCAAAGTTTATTCTGATTTACGATCTCCCAGCAGCCTTGTAAGTTGTAGATGTAATTTAGCAAGCTTTCTATTGTTACTATTATTCACACGCCCCCTTTATTTATGAACAAAGTTATATATGTATATATAAAACTTTGATATTTATGCTGTAAACCGTAATAAGCATGTATCCATATCTAGCTATTTCAAGACAAATATCCACCATTGCTCAAACGCTTGTGATAAAAAGCAAATCAGGTATCGAGTTTTAGTTAAGGGTGGGTTTTTGTGAACGAGCATGGGATCCGTACACCTGAGCAATACAATCGAGTAGAGTTGTTACAACTAAGACTGTTCGTTGTTCTATTATAGGTTCAAAATGAATGAAAACATAATCAAATCACTGAATAAGAACATAACTAAATTACTTACTTAATGTTTTTAACGGTTTTCATGTTTTCGAAGCCGAAGTTTCCTTGTGTCAAGATTTGGCAGTAAGTACCGATTTACAACAAAAGAACAGATAAGGGATCAGATCAGGGGATCCGACCGGAATAACTCGTTATTCCAGAAGGCTTAGGCAGAGGTGTATCTTATATTGCACCCACATTTATGCAAAGTCTTATGTAATAGGGGGAGAGCTTATTGCCAAACAAAATAATTTGGTCATTATATAAACCAACGAGTTTAGATAGGCTCACATACTAACATTATAAACGAAACAACTGCTGCATCCATACTTTTTCAAAACCGTTTTTTTTTCGAGAAAACTCATCCCCAAAAAGAAAACCGCTCAGCCAGTGGAACGCTCCCAGCACTCATAACAAAAGTGCGCAAAGCAGAGCATGCGCCGGCGGCGGCGCTCGGACGGGCCATTTATCGCACGCGCTCGCCCCGCACCCGCCCCCCGCCCGCGGTGCCTGCACGACCACCACGCCCTGTGCAGGAACGGACCTGGAGTGCGTGGTGGTGCTAAAAAAAGCAAGAGGTTCTAAAGCAGGGACATCAAAATATATGTTCGGGGAAAGGCCGTGAGGTTCTGAAAGCTCAAATTCGGACGGGCTGCTAAAAAACTGACATTCTTTCCTATATTTTGGTGAATAGATCTGTGATCTTGTATAGAATTTTTCACGTCTAAGGGCTGTAAATCTGTATCAATGATACTAAAATGACTGAAATCCTCCACAACGGCACTATATTGAACCGTGACACATGGAGAGTAAAAGAACCAACTGAAAAGGATTTGGATGAAAACATAAGTCAAATATTTTAACATTTCAGACGTGGAATCATTTCTTGCTTGAATTCTGAGCAAATGGCTACTTCATACTCTTAAAAAATCATCTGGCTATTGAATTTTGCATCCAAGGTACTTATTTTTACTTCATATGAATATTTCAATGCATGATCTAACTACGGCCCTGCGCGCGCGCCCCAAAGCGCGAGGGCGCGCGAAATACCGACCGATCTGTTGTGGAGCCGCCATTATAATGAGACGTTATTTATTGGACAATCCCACTACTAATCACCTCAGACAAGCTGTATTCATATTATATTATGAAATGTGCGATGGTAATGGCTGGAAATACCAAAAGTGATTTCGTCAAAATACAGTGTATAGGTACCTGTATCTTAGTAAAGCCGAAAATGCGCAAGGCGCAATTTCAGTTTGTTTTTCCCACTACTGGGAAAAGAACAGATAGGTACAGAGAAGATATTGCATGCTGCGTTTACCTATAAGTGATTGTACACTATTGTTTATCTATTCTTGCTTGTTTTTTTATGCCCATTACTGGTGTAAACAATCGTTGGTAGACCACTAGATAAATAAAATAAAATATTATTAGATGGCAATTTTCTCACGGAGGAGGAGGGGTTCATGGCTAAATAATAAGTCGCATGGTTATCACAGGTTAAGCTACGCTTACCTAATATACCTTATATACTCCTCCGTGTCTCGGAAAGCACATTAAGCCGTGGGTCCCGGCTGTCATTCGTAGATCTTTGACAGTCGTTACGGGTAGTCCGAAGCCCAAAACTCTTACCGAGGGTATCGTTTACCCAGTAAGTGGGTTGTGGAGGTCCGAAAGGCAGTCCTTCCATTTAAAATATTGGTACTCGAGTGCCAGGTTAGACTGGAAGGTGACCCCAACATAGTTGGGAAAAGGCTAGGTAGATTGATTGATCACAATATTCACAACGTTTTGGAAGTTATATGAAAAAGTTTTACTAATTTTCTTTTACAACAAATTTTCCGTTGAGTTCAGCTAGCATTGTTTCGTTTTTTATTAAATTGCGTTATCCAAAGGAATAAGAAAACTGAACATCCCATGTAAAAAGGATTATAATTATGACACTTAAAACATAATAAAACTTATTTAGTTGTATGCTCCTTACATTTTTATCATAACTACTGGCAACCCATCACATTAGCCTACATTTAAACAGAAGTTTAATATTAACGCCAATAAAATATTAAATCGATATACAACGTTTTCGAGTACATACTCGTAACTAGAGTTAAGGCCCTTATGCACTTTGTCGTAATGGATCGGTGTTCATACTATTAGGAAAATATCTACAACCATAGGAGTAGGTAAAAAAAGTTACATTTGTGAAGAAAATGACACTTACATTAGATACTCTTAAATTTGCGCTTTACATTCTGAAAGATAAAAAAAACTGTTGACTTTTAATTGATTTGCGAAATCATCAAATGATAGGTAATTCATTTAATAATTTCGCAAATCAATTAAAAGTAAATAAATAATGTTTATTTACTTTATTATTTATATACACACAGTAAAATAAATAGGGATATGACATAATTATAATTTGAATGCCAAGGTACTGAAATATTCAGACTATTAATAAATATGGTCCTATCAATATCTGCAATGAGTGGAGTCTTGTGTAAATTTACCGTGAAAAATATCTGCACTATAGAGACAAAAAGGTGTTTTCAGTATGTTTGGCACACTTATAATAAAAATACCTTATTATTTTCCACTGCAACACAAAGGCCTCGTCTCATGCAGAGAAGGTACGAACATTGATAACCATACTTAATCAAATTTCAGACTTCAGACTAATATATATTTACTACATATAGGTAACTCCAGTTTTCCTCATGGTTGACATGATCCTTTAGATTTATTTACGAAATCTGAGGGTAAAGTCAAGTTGGGAGCTTTATTTTTCATCGACAACAACACAGTACTATTGTACAACACAGTATATACACTACAGTACTATATATGTTATTGTCGATGAAGAATAAAAAGAAAATTGGATTAAAAACGCTGACAGGTATTCGTGTCAGCGTTTTTCATCCAAATTTCTCTATAAAAAAACCTTTAACAATTTTAAATAGTTAGAGTAAATTTCTCACCGTGAAAACTTAGGAGAAGTGAGCTGTCAATAGCGGCAATCCCTATCATCACATGGAATGACAACTCACTTGAAGCTCACTTCACTTAAATTTTCACACTGAGATTTTTACAGAATAGACCGGCAGTTCTTACAAATGTATCCAGACCTTAAAACCGATACAGATAGTAGTAACAAGTCCCACTATCGATGATCATACTCTACCATTAACTATGAACCATTACGAGTTTATGACTTATTAACATCACAGCTCCGTCTGACAGCTGCTTAAGAAAATTAATCTTCGAATGAAAAATGATAAAATTGCTAGTCTGACCTACCTTACTTGGATGTTAATTATTTTCGTATCGCTCACGTTTCCTTTTGGTAATTACTTTAAGTATATAGAATGTAGGTAGTGTCTAATTGAGGTAATATATAAAAATATATGTATATAATTTAAAAGTTTTATGTTATAAATAGGTTGAGTATGTAATGTAAAAGCTTCATGTAATAAATATGTTGGGAAGCTCAACGTAAAACGTGTTCAGTGATAAAACTAGAACGACCCTTCACGAAAACAAAGTCTGCGCATCGTAACGAGTAGGTAACATTAAGTAAAAATAACTTACATGGATATTTGATTTATTTAAAATTAATAATAAAAGTTAAAATGTTCAGAGAAAAATTGAAACACCTTGATGAGTCCGTTTCTGATATGGTACCACCATGCAGGTAACGGTCCTCCTGCCGAAAATCCAAGCAAAGAAGACACAAAAACTGATTAGCTACTTAAGAAATATGAAAAAGTCACATTGTTGGACTGTACCACCACAACATCAGAGGGGCAATTCTCGTATTTTTAAGAACGTTCACAGTCTGATCTCAGTCTCAATCTGTCAAAAAATACCTCTAATTTCCCTTCATTTTTGGCAAGTTTTGACATTTGTTTGTCGCCGAGATCAGACTGCGACTAGATTTTGAACGTTTTAAATTACGAGAATTGACCTTCTGATTGTGACTTCCGCAATTCTCCATAGTAATCCCAATTCTCCTCACGTTTACACACAACATAAGTACCTAGTTGTCACCAATCCCGCTATTCTTTGAAACTTAGGACACCAGGATTTCTCAGTAGGTACGAGGGAGAAAGAGGTCATACTGACGTCATTCAACCACACGTAAAATATTTAACCACGACTAGTGTACACACTAGAAAGCTAACCCACGCATTTTCTACTGTCGATAGGCTTGTGTTTAATCACTATCTTACCAGGGACCTCTTTGTTGGTAAGCATCACTACAGAGCGGCTGGAGGACGAATTTGGCATTTATTGGGTTTAAAATGTTCATGATAGTCCGTATTACGCTTTTATGGTAAAGTTTCCCGGAAAATTTGAATTAGGCAAAAACTGAACGTCCTTTTTTGTATGAGCTATTTAATTAAACTGACGGTCGACAGGTGACAGGCAACAATCTGACAATCCGTCAATTTTGTAAGTTTCTTTCATAGAGTTGTCAAAAAATAAAAGGCCCCTTTTGACATTGACAGTTCTAGTAGTTAATAAAGATCAAATTCGCAAAACACGTATTCGTTTGTATGAAACTGACAGAATGTCAAAACGGGCCTTTTATTTTTTGACAACTTTAGTTTATACTTAGTGCTTTATGAAACAGCAGCAGTCGTCAAAATTGAGACAATTTTGTATTTTTTTTTTTTACTAATATTTCGCATTGTCAGTTAAAGTTAAACAAGGGGTAAGCCCTATGGGATTACCCATCGGCAAAATTACGAACTTTCATACTTTAGGGGATGAATATCTTAAAATCCTTCCGCTCACAATCATTACAAAAGGAACTATCCCAAGTAGCACATTAGCGATGAATTAGGTCATAAACAAGCGACATTACAGTCTACAGCTTTTATGCAGATGTACTAAAGGATAGGACGAGTCTTTAGACTGTATTAAGGAAAGATTATACACTATTAAACAGCATAGCTGACTAATGACTTTATGATGGCGAAAAAGTATACTAAAAGCATTTAAGTAGAATTTGAAAATGATCTAGTCCAGCTTTTGGCTGCATGTGATACTACTGGCTGGTTTAGAAGTCCAAAGCTTGTTAACGACTGCTTAATACGAAAAATTCACCTCTCTTGTAACGGTGCGGACTGCATTAAAGTATCGAATAATGCCACTGGCTTTTAATTGGTGTACACTAATTCTATTCTAATTCTACTTCAACGAGCTTGTTAATGGCTGATTAAAAGTGGATATGTAGTCTCTACAAATGCCGTTACATTTATAAGAGAATCATTAATTCACCCTGAGTTGTAAATTGGAGTAGGTGTACTCCATCCTAATGCCAATGCATAAAGTGTAGCTGACAGCTATTTTACAGCTTTCGGCGTTATTTAAGAGTAAATCTAGATTATTGGTGTTTAAATTACGTCAGATTTGATTTTTTTTGCATGACGTCTGACGCGACTTCAAGAGTTATATTATAATACGTATATTTTAATACACTTTAAATAAAAAATGAACAACTTAAAACCATGGAAAAAAAGAAAAAGAACTGGTGGAGTAAAAAGAAAACTGTCAAAAGAATACGCTAAGGCTTCTATGGACGAATTGCAAAGGAGCAGTGCTGATGCAGTTGATATTTAAACGCCAGTGACGTTTACGCATAGTGAGGGTTCCGCACAAAAAGATTTTGATCAAAATATTGATGCTTATAATAATGCAGTTGATGTTTACAAGCCAGTGTCGTTTTCGTATAGTGAGGATTCCGGACCAACAGACTGATCAAAATATTGATGTGTTAGCAAAAAATGCTTTAACTCATTTTATGTTTTTATATTGTGCCATTACAATTTGTTTAAGTGATAACTATAATCCATTATTACCACTGTCAGAAGAGCTGCTTCAATACTTTGTAGAGCATTAGGTACAAGGATGTTTATGGTGCAGATTACGTGACCAGCAATGTGCATAATCTACTTCATGTCACTGATGAGGTTCAATTAAGATTTGGGTCACTTCAAACATTCAGTGCCTATCCTTTTGAAAATAAATTACATTTGATTAAAATAATGTTGCAAAGTGGTAACAAACCACTTTCGCAGGTAGCAAAAACACCCAGTGAATGTTGTGCTATTGATCGAAAAGATGAAAAGTTTGAGATGCCTTTCGTTACCAAGGATAATAAAAGTTTCCCCAAAATTAATTTTCAGGATTTTATACTTACAGCGAGATCTGAAGATAAATATTTCATGACTAGTAATCGTGAAATCATTGAAGTCAAGTCAATTGATACAGAAAATGTAATTATAGACTACAAAATAACAGGTTTAATAGACATTTTTGACTACCCAGTAAAGTCATCACTTCACTCACAGTCACTTTTAACATATTTAAAGCAAAACGGCCTAACGCAGAACGTATTGAAGTGAAAATACACTTTCTGGATGTGAATTTTAAATTTATATTTATTGAACATAAAAACTACTTGTATTTCATACCCCTTTTACATACTTTGTAATTAATTATGGAATTAGTTTTTTTGAAATACTATTATTTCAAGTAAAGTGTATGTAATTCTGCTGAGCCTTATACTCGTACAATCTTAATAAGGATAATAAGAAAAATAAAAATCGTTTTATACATTTGTACGTACTGTTTTTTAATCAATATGAAATATAATTTGTGGAAATACAACATAACTACGAACAAATGCTACTTTTCATAATCTGAATTATTTTTAATCACAGCCACCAGATTTGGTATCGATATTAAAATAAAAAAACCTTATGCCATTATTAGTCTTAACACAAAAAAATAAATAGGCCAGCACAACTCTGCTGATGGATACTACCTCAACTTTGTTTGTATGGTGATCACATCATTACATGAAATATTTTTTTTTTGGAAATAATATAATTAAGAAAATAAATGTTACTTTTCATAATCTGAATTATTTTTGAATCACTAACACCGGATTAGGTACGCTATTAGGTACCTATAATAAAATAGTCTCAGTCATTATTATATTTAGCCTTGACACAAAATAATATATGCTATCACAGCATGGTAGAGCATAAGGTTCAAAATTGATTGGGGAAATTTTACGGTTTCGGGTAGGTTGATGTGCTGGCGTCTGTACATCAATTTAGTAAGGCGATTGGGAAAAGTTTGAAATAAAAAAAACGTCATATACAAAATAGTACAGAAACATGATACTTTTGTTGATATACACATCGGTAAACTACTTATACATATAAAATTGAGAAAAATCTTATAATACGTCTACATTTCCGATAATTTGATTTTGAACATCTGAGTTTGGTATAATATCGCTTTCGGGTTCTTGATTATTATTTTCAGAGATTTTCTCACCGATCGCTTCTTTAATTTCATCTCCGACGGTTTCCTTCACGTCTGCTGTTTTTGTTCGTTTGTTAATGTTACTTGAATCTTTGCGTGTGCGTTTTGTGGAAGTTCTTAGGTTTTTAATTTCTAATCTTTTCCCTGAATTTTTCAACACTGTCTTGCAAAACTTTTTCAACGATTTAGATTATTTTAAACTGCATTATTGTTCCTGAAAACAATATTAATGTAATTAGCAAAGTACCTGTAGTGTATTTACTGTATTTCCAAAGAGCTATTGACTGTTGAGCGAGCCAAGCCGTCTCTTAATGTGTTATTTAAAAAACTTAAATCATATCTTTTGGGCCTGCAAGGGTATTTCGAAAGCTGAACATTGTACATAATGAAATGGTTTTCTGTCGAGATTTCTTTATCCCTGAAAACCTATTGTATGCTCTCTCTTTATACCAATACACAGTAAGAAAGCTAATTAAAATCCTTTGTCCAGCCAGCATAATGCTATAAGCTGGTACATAGACTTGGCAACACCACTGTTACAGTAAATAACTTTTCAAAAGCATTTATGGAGAATTTGTGCTGGTTATCAATGGACGCCATTTTAGCATTACAAAAACGATTTGTTACTAAATATCCAGATGATTTTTTATAGATTTTAAGGATATTTGATAGCTTTTAATTCAAACAATATGTTTTCCACTTGTTTCCTAATGGGACACAACAAGTTAGAAAGCAATAATTTGAGTGATAAATTTATTAAGTATTCGTACATCATTTATCTTGTAAAATATTTTCGTTAAAGCGATATTATTCTGATGGCGCGTGAAATATTTGATGTAATTACCTATACACATTTACAGTAAAATGGTACTCGCAACTCAATTTACATACAAGGACACTGAAAATCAACGTGAAAACTATTAAAAATATCTTACCTTAAATATTGTCCGCCCGCCCACTTTAACAAATAATAACTGTCGTCTGTCACAAATACACAAAATAAATATTTAAAAAAAAATTTGGTTATTTATACTTTAATAAAAGCTGTTGCCAAGCCTCAAAACATCTAAAAGCTGTTAAAGAGAATTAAAGAAGCTGAATCTTAGGCTGCAATGACTGTTGTATAGCTGTATAAGCCAATGTACAGGTCTTGTACAGCAGTTTCAATTATTATACTGCCGTTAACCAGCCACTGTAATGCTCAAGGCTGGTTAATTTGGGGCCCAAATTGGAATTACAAAGGTTGCGTAGCTAACTACACAGCCCTTATGCAGGAAACTAAAACAGCCTTGAGTAGTCACTAAATTCTATAATCAAGTCACTGTGCGGCTGTCATGTGCTACTTGGGATGTGTCTAAGGATCAGTTTACATTGCCGCGGAACGGAGCGGAATCGAGTTTTCGTACATGATGAACTTTATGTCAATGTTCTAACGTACAAACTAGATACGAGCTTATTACTGCCGGAATTCCCGAGTTCTAATCTAATTTGTGCCTTACGCGTTTTACATAAAGTTCATTACGATTTTTACAAAAAAAAAAAATTCGCTTCCATTCCGTGCCACGGCAAAATAAATTGAGCCTAAATGTCATTCTTCTAGACCTATTGGTTAAGGATGTGCATTGTCTGTTATTGAGTCTATTAATGAATTTATTTTTGGAATTTAGTTTTATTTATTAGATAGAGCCCTGATGGTCAACGATGGTGTGGTCGCGTTTGCCTTGAAATATCCTATCCATTAAACTTGAAGGCTCCTAGGTTATAGCTATCGGTGAACACAGGCTCAGGTAAGGACTTCCACTCCTTAGTGGCACGCACAATGAATGTGCTGCCAAAAGCTTTGTGTGTATGAGTTGTACATCCAGCGTATTGCCGTGTCGTATCGTCGTACCTACGTCTAGTCATCTGACTTAGTAGATACTGTAGGTAGGTAGGTAAAGTCGGCTTCAAAACAATGCATAGATCGGCAAGAATTCATTTGATTGTCTACAAATTTGTGTTTCAAAATACTGTGTCAATGTGTAGCAACAATAAAGTACCCAATATGTTACATGTTTTGTGGTTACACATTGATATAAAATAGACAAACATACAGGCAGAAACTACAAAACGCTACCTGCTACGATACTTACGTACATTGAAAATGTATACTTATACATTTTTATGCCAGTCCATGGCAAAACATATAAGATCATAACTTTATTTATAAGACCTTATTGTACCATGTTTTAAAGCAAATAAATAAATTCTATTCTATTCTAAGTTAAAAACTAAAAAACAAAGATTGCAGACAATTAAATGAATTCTTGTCTTATTTTTTTGACGCTGCCTGTTCCATAATTACACTACCTTACCAACTAAAATCATAACAATAACAAATTCTGTTAAGTAACTGTGTTCAGCTTCATCATATTTACGACAATCACTTCCCGTCATTCCGCGGCTCCTAATAAGGTCACGACGCGGATGTCGAGGTTTCCTAGAAGAGGTCTATACCTTTTATTGTGGTTGAATCTAGGCCTTAGATCTATTAGGTAGGAGAGAAGATACTTTTTTTTTTTAAATAATGGACTACTTACGATGATTAATCATTAATTATTTTTTATTTTCATAATCTCTTAATTAACGATTTAGACTAGGTACTAAATTAAAAGACTAACTAACTAATTAATTGATTTGTTAATAGGATTCCCTGCCTAAGTATGTCCGTGCTGACATGGCTGCACCAATGAAATTATCTCGACTGCTTGATCCGGTTAAAGAGACAGAAAGAAATCATAATCATAAATGTTGTTTTGAAAGTTAATTCCTTAACCGCGTCCTCAAATAAATATTATAATTATTAGATTTGGATGTCTGCCAATGGCAATAGTATTAGTTTACTCCTGTCAAATTAAGATACTCCATAGCAAGTTTAGACGTGATTAAAAACAGGGCTACTAAAAATACGTCAATTTACGTCAGGCCCTGACTAATTTGACAGGACTAAAGTAATATTTATCTTCTGTCCTTTTGTTAATGAAATAGAAAGAAAAAGATGCACTGAACTTAAATTTAGTTTAGTTTGTGAACAAGATAATCGGCGCCATTGAGTGAGTTTAAAAGGTAAATATTCATAACCATACTAAAACCTAATTTTAGTAAAGGTCTGTCACTATATCAATAGTACGTTTCCGTGGGTCAATTCCCGAACACCACGAGGCGAAGCAACGGACAAGAGCAAATGCAGTAAATGCACTAAAAATAATCCATTTACAAAAACACAGGCATCATGCAGCCAAACCGCAACCTACTGACAGTTACAGGTATTGCAAATCCCTGTGGTTATTCCAATATTCGGTACGTAACATACCTCTTCCACAAATTTTATGACGACGACCAAACAATTCGGCTACATCACTACAACCAACAAAAAGTAACAGTAAGGATTACAGGGGAATTAAATGGAGCTAATTAAAACTGATCCGAAGAACGGTTTAGCAAGCTGCATTGTTTGGTTACCATGCAGGATGTAAGGAAAAAATGTATCGAGAAGTCGGAAATTGTGATAAATTAATAAAATGAAGGTGTATTTGACTCGATTTTATCATTTTGCAGGATATTTCAATGGTTTTAGTGGTTAAAGAGAACGATAGGGTGATATTGAATAGGAACAAAAAATGAGTCTAATCAGAAACAAATCGTGCTTTTGATTTGCAGTAATAAAATTGATGTGGTTAACATTTTTCCTATACCTACCTAAGATATCCAAGAAAAACACTTCTATAATATTAACAGAGATATTAGGTTTGTATAGGCATTCTTATTAATTAATTTACAAACGAAAATGGACGTAGAAATCTAGCTTTCAGAATCTCACGATTTAGGCCAAGTAACAAACGCAACTCCTACCAACCACTGATTCACAGCTCCGCAACAACTCTCACAAACCCCAAATATATTCAAGAGCTTTAAACAAATCCCCAAAAGTTCACAGCACATGGTCCTGAGATGATAGGCCATCGAATGAGTCAGCAGCATACGTTTCTCATGTTCGCCGCTAGACGGGGTTCCATACATACTAATTCGATGTTTCGTTGTACCACGCGGCCATTCAACTCTTTGTTTTTTTGCCGATGACACATTACAATCAGAAATGTGTAAGTATGCTATATGTGGGTACAAAGAGGCAGAAAACGGATGTACGCCGCATTAGGTTTGGTGCGACGCTTTGATTTTTTGCGGTGCATTCTGTTAGTTAAATAGGCCTACTGCGTCATGTTTTTGGCAAGAATACAATTTGCTCGTATGTCTAGGAACCAACCTAGTATATATAGTCTGTTAGTATCTGATGGAAGTGTTCAGAACCCTGTTCAGGTAAATTTCTAGCGCAGTCACTCATTAAAGGATAACACAATCATCTGTGTTTAGAAGATTTCAACTATATATCTCACCAGTTTTTCCAAAAGTTACTGTGTGGATAACATAAATAAATAAAACCATGAATGAATATTATGGTTATAAAATTAACCCGAAATTGTCGAGTAAATAATATCTTTAAAGTGTTCTAAAATTATAATTTAATGTTTAAGTATTTAAATAATCAAATCAGAACAGTCAATTTGTAAGTAGCATTATAAATAGGCACCCACAGGAACGTTTTCTGATCCATTTGTTTACATTTTCATTAAACACTTTTAGAACAGACCCATACCAGACCTTCAAGTGCCGAATCTATTTATATGCTTTAGATTATTCCGTATATACGAATGTGAGCTTTCTCCTCTAGCGATTTTCAGCTGCTACAAGCTCCAAGAATCACAATGCTTTGTAGATAATTTGAAAATTCCTTGAAGATCATCTGTTGTGGAGAAAAAAACAAGGATACTATTTTAAGGTCTTTTCGTGACTGCTTTTAAAGGTCGTTTTTGTGTAGCACAAATCTGCTCATATGTGTTGTTACAGACACTCATTCTGTATTGACCCTTCATCAAACCTTTAAATACACCTCGTTATAGATGAAAACGATAAGTCTTCTCTCTTATCGTGTTAGGAGTTAACACTTTCATCTACAAATGTGGGAGTACAAACGTAACCCCCGCCTACTCCATACCTCAGTTTACACCTAACGTTTATGTCAGCATGTTGCTAGAGGCATTTGATTGTAAATATCAAGTACTACAGTAGAACTGACCGTTTATAATGTTCTATGATTAATCATGGGTTTATTTGAGTCCTCTTTTGATTTATTATAGTAGGTACCTACTTGTCCGTAAGTATACTTTTTACTGGGGTGCACATTATTTGTTTGGATCCATACCGTTCCTATCTTTAATTTTGACTTCAACAAAGTTCAGTCATTTATTTTTGGCTTGCATGGTTTAACGACCATCATCTGCCTGAGTTTTCCTTATGTTGGGGTCGGCTTCCAGTCTAACCGGATGCAGCTGATGACAGTATTTTACATGGAGCGACTGCCTATCTAACCTCCACAACCCAGTTACTGGATAATACGATACTCCTTGGTAAGACTGGTTATCAGACTTTCGGGCTTCTGATGAAATGCCATAACGCCAATGCCATAACGACTGTCAAATATCCACGAATGACAGCCGGGACCAACGGCTCAACGTGCTTATGGTTTGTTGAAAATATCTTAAGTAGTGTTAAAAAGGAAATGTTACTCGGTAAAGAATTTACGGGGAAACGTGGTTCAGTTTGGATTACTAGCAATTAAATTCAAAAGACTCGATCAAAACAAGAGAACATCTGTTAAACGAAACTTAACTAACCCCTAAACGTTCCCATAGGCCTACAGTCACAACAAACAGAAAGGCAATATCCATTCACAAAACCTATTATGTTAATTTAAAACACATCAGAGTGTCGATAAGATCGGCTCGTTCACACCACACCTCCCAAAACAATAGTTAATAAGATGATTTATATCGATCTGAGATAGGCGTTCGACACGTCTCGACATCGCCTTAGCATAATCTGTGGTTCGATCGAGTGCTATATCGATCGGTACAGATGTTTGCGGCGCCCGGTTATGAGTCCCGTGTATCGGTGTGAACTAGGGATGGGTTCTACTGGGCTGTGGCTGATATCCTTGCTGTGGTGTTGATGTAGTGATGTTCCTTTTTTGGTATGGTAGTGGCATAGCGTAGGATGGTTTTGGTTACAATGATAACTTTATGAACTTGTAGAAGTGGATTTGAAAGTCTTTGTACTTTCTTTATGTTCAAATGCTATTAAATAGTTCAAGAAACGACCTATGTATATTAAAGCAGGCTATTGTAAATTCATATCGTTAAGTACTAGTTTCTTTTTTGTCACGCTAGTAAATGACATCGCAAAAACATCTGCAAAATATGTCGTTGTGTTGATCCACTTTCATAAAGTAAAACAGGAAAAAGTCATGTAAGTATTTCGTTTGCATGTAATTGAATTGCAATTGGATCGAATTTGAATAAAAATGCGTCATGTTGATGGAAATCCCCGGGTACTTTCTGTATGACATGAACCATAGGACTTCTGTGAATAAGTATTGTTCATTGTGACCGCAGATCATGCCAAAATCCTAAAAGGAAGGATCTAAGTATTATAGTATTTAGTCAAGAGGATAAATAACAAACTGGAACTTAACACATAACATAAGATCACTGCTGTTCCTACACCAGTTTCGCCAGTTATGTTTAAGTCCCATGTAATAGGGGCGAGCCTACCAATATAAATTAACTTGAACTTTGAATGAATTACAATTTATTGTGTTGATAAAGAAGACCCGATTTTTTAATCGATTAAAGCTTTGCTAGGTATCAGATTAAATCCAGGACTCCTAACAATAAGTAGCGGATCTATCGTTTCTGCGAAGCGACAATAAGCCGATTGACTCGGACCAGATTGACGTTACCGCCCAGAATGGGGCAATTAATTCGGTAAGAGTTGCTTATTTACCGTGGGCCGGCAGCATGACACGGTGGTTTCGCTCGCCCTCTATTCGAGTTATTATAAAATAATGAAAGGCGAACCGCCCGCTGGGCTCTACAATTGCCCTGCTTAGCCGCCTCACCACCGGCCGTTTAGCTATTTTAATTTTTAGTTTGTCTACTAACGGTGCATTTCGTAAGACGGTATCGGAAAGCAATCATCGGATTCTGCGCTTCAAGTCCGCCTACATACGGCCTGACCGTTTGTTACAATATTAATTTAATTTGAGAGCTGGTAAGGCTCGTATGTAACACTCCTCGATGTTTGATTGCCCCCTTGTTCTCAGATTCATTATGTGATGTAAAACAGCACCTCCCATCATTGTTACGGAGAACTGGTGATATGGCCGTGTTGTAGAAAATTATTAAGTTTGAGAATCATGTAGCGAAATGATGAGAAGGAAGATTTGAGCTCTGATGGACTGATTTATCGCGAATGTTCAAGACGGTAAGTACCTAGGTAAATTATAGTGGGCTATGGAAAAAGTTTAGCTTCAAAGTATAATTTGGGTTCTGCAAGAAGTCAGTCGTGTAGCTTTAACGATAGCTCACATTGTAGGATAATATCTAATAAGAATTAAGATCACGTAGAAGTCACAGTTTCAAACAAGGCAACGACTAGACAGACTAAATATTATGCTAATTCTATCTGGTTGCGTAAGTACGTGCGTGATTTGTTTCTAGAATATGTGACATGAGGAAACTCTAAAATATGTTTGAAATCTTTCAACAATGAGAACGTTTGAGGAGTTAGGAACGTCCTTCATCAAAATAAACAAAATAGAAAGATGATAAATCTTCTTCTGAAGAAAATTTATGGCTTAATTAAGAGTTGGAAGAGTTCTACCGGAAACCTTAGCGCACTAAGCAATTTTTTATAAACCAGTTATTTATTCTACAGTAATCAGATCATACACACACGCACACACACATATTTTCTTTCTTTAACACGTTGACTACCAGACAACAGACACAATAAAAAATCTATTGTTGGCGATCACCGGTGACCGCGGTGGCAGTCAATACTTTAGTATACTTACGATGCCAGATGACAACACCCGCTACCACTGAAGACATGAAATCAGAAGTCATAGCTATAACTGAAAATAAGCTCACGTAGATACTCAATTTCAAAACTCTGTTTAAATTAACTCAATCTACGAGTATATACAAAACCTAATAAACAAATTAAAACAACTGAAACCAAACGAAAAAAAATAATAGTTCCCCAGAAAGTTTCGAGTAATTTCGCAAGTGTGACACGCAAGCGCGACGAGGTGCGACCGCGCGGCGCAGGCGCACCGTCATGTGGCCGGCGGTTGTTAACACCTCAATATGTAAGTGCAGAAGGGTAAGTAAGCACAATGCAATTGTAATCAACAAGCACAAACTTAGAGAAAAGTAAATGAAACGCCAATTTTACCTAGATTTACAGTTATCTGATTTCACATACATTTCCTGGACCAAATATCAATAAAAAAAAATATATAGACGAGAGGTTAGATCTGCAGCAACCAAATCACAGTCTCATTTAAGTGATTCCAGAGGGCCTAGAAAAGTGTCAATCGTTTTCAAATAGTTTCGTATTTCTGCAATGTTTTATCACGACGACATCTAAGGTAAGTTTTTTGGTAGCTCATCTCAATCCAATAAGGTTTTTTTACTTTTTTTAAATGAAAATGAAAATGAAAATCTTTATTTGTAGACATAGGTAAAGATTTTCATTTTCATTTTTCCATCATCGTTATCCCTGATATAGTATCACTTTGTCGAAACCCTCTGGGGCTTTTGACAAGCATTCCTAATAGTCAGAATAATTAGAAGTGTTTTAAGAATGCTTCCAACCTTAAACATACATCATAAATACATACTCGTATCAGCCTATAATGCTGCTGGGACATAGGCCTTCTCCCGGTGAGAGGAAGTGGGCTGTGTTATCTAGCACGCGGCCCAGGTTGGTAGATGTCAGTTCGAATTTTTGGTTCTAGGACATGCCGGTTTCCTCACGATGTTTTCCTTCACCGTTTTGAGAGCAGTGGTGATAAAATATTTTACACAAAGCAAAGCCCTGCCTGGATTCGAACCCACGACCTACAACTGGTAAGTTACCACTGGGCCACCACTGCCAACTTTATAATCTTTTTTGCTTTTGGCATTATAATCTTTGTTTTCTGTTTTTATAGTTTTCAGGTCTATTCATTTTGTGTAATGCCAATAAACGCATTTTTCTTTCTTTCTTTCTTATATACTGGCTAAACGTTTCACCACGGCAGCTCACGTAACTAATGAATTATTCCCATGACCCATGCTGACATGAGAGAAGGAGTAGTCGGCAATTTACTAAAATCTACTGCAGCCTAAACTTTGCTGCTACTGTCCACATAAATAGGCTTGAACTTGACAAGCAAATGCCCCTTCTGCCTATTACTACGTCTTGAGCACGGTCAGCGCGGCGGTTGCTATCGCGGCATCTTCACGCCGCGTGCGCCGTGCGTGCGGACCGCGGTCCCCTTCCATAGCTAAGTTGATTAGTTAGGACGCTGCTTAATAACCAATTGGGAAGGGGTAAGGGTTTTGGCCGGTGGTGAAATTAATTAGAGTATTTTTTGGAAATCAATTTGTTGGTAAATTATTTTCTTGGA
Organism: Apamea monoglypha; assembly: GCA_911387795.2. Lineage (NCBI taxonomy): Eukaryota > Metazoa > Arthropoda > Insecta > Lepidoptera > Noctuidae > Apamea > Apamea monoglypha. The sequence goes on from OU426918.1 coordinate 14,644,512, forward strand.
GGATTACAAAAAAAAGAAAAAATAATAAAGTAGGTAAGAAGTAAGTAAGGTAAGGGGGGGGGGGGGGGTAGGTAAGTTCAATTTAAAGTATCACGTCAAACGTAGAAAGTATTCAGTGATGATATTATGTAAGTTTCATTTATAAAACGGAAATATGGTAGGTATCTATATCTATACTAATCTATGCCAATAATAGATCTGAAGAGTGTGTTTGTTTGTTTGAACGCGCTTATCTCTGGAGTCGGATTTGAAAAACTCTTTTTGCATTTAATAGATATATTTGAGAAATCTATAGGCTTAACATCGTCCTAGCGTGATCAGGAGCCTAGCAAAAACAAAAAAAGACAGAAAGAATACTGAGCGAAAAGGAAGTAATATCGCGGGTGATGCGATGCGACGAGGTGGGTTGGGGTAGGATATTTCGCGGAGGGCCGGCTACGGTGCATCCACCGTGCTGTACGCTGACCACTCCCTGGCGGAACTGGAGCGGATGGCGCAGGAAGATAAGGCGGAGGTCCTGGAGGTCGCCTCAAAATCCTCCAATTTGAAGGGGACCTTCCAGAAGGCCCTCAAATGCCGGGCCGCCAGCTTGCACGGCATCGTCGTGGAGCTGGCAAAGAGGACGGCCACGGACGAGACGCGGCAGCTGCAGGCGAAGGTGGATCGCCTGCAGGCGGAGGTCAGCCAGCTTCACCAGAAGCTGGCTGAGGCCACGGCCCGGCCTGCCCAACCTGCCCCAGGACCGGTGGTAGGAGGCTCCTCCTCCCCTTCCAACCTTGAGGATATCATCCGAAAGGTTGTCATGGAGGAGAGAGCCTTCACCAGAGCCTGCCTGGCAGGTATCGAGGACCGGCTCTTGCCGGAAAGGCGGCTCCGCCCGCCGCTAGCGGCGGATAAGAGCCGTCCACTGACGGAGCCGGAACCTGCGGCTGTGGCAGGCCCGGCATCGGGTGCGCAGACCCAGGCCTCCAAGCCCTCAAAGGGGAAAGGGAAGGGCAAGAGGAGCAAGGAGGCTCCTCAAACCCCCACCACAAGCGCGGAGGGAGCGTCTGGGTCGTCTGCCACTCCGACAGCCCCCCAGAACTCGCAGCGGGAAGACGCCCTTCTTCCCTCCACCACCCCGTCCAACCAGTCGTGGACGGAAGTGGTCAGGAGGGGAAAGGGGAAGGGTGCCCCCAAGCCCGCTGCGACTGCTCCCGCAGCCAAAAGGGCTCCAGCCGGCGGGAGGAAGCTGGCTCCTCCCAAAACCGCGGCCGTCGTGGTGACCATCACCCCGGAGGCCGCGGAGCGGGGCGAGACGTACGAGTCCGTCCTAAGACGGGCTCGTACTAATGCTGATCCCTCCCAGCTGGGGATCAGCAATATAACGTGCCGCCGAACCTTAACCGGGGCTCGAATCTTCGAGTTCTCGGGGCAGCAGCGCGGCACCAACGCAGACCTCTTCGCAACGAAGTTGCAAGAGGTCATCGCGGACGCGGCGACGGTCGTCAGGCCCGTCAAGACCGCAGCCTTGGAGGTGGCCGATCTTGACGACTCGGTCACCAAGGAGGATGTGGTGGCGGCCGTCGCGGCGGCTGGAGGCTGCGACTCGAGCGCGGTGAAAGGCGGAGCCGTCCGGCCCGGCCGCCGCGGCATGGGCACCATCCGCGTCGAGTGCCCGGTCGCCGCGGCCGGGGCCGTCCTTGCTGCGACCAAGGGGCGGCTGCTCGTGGGGCTCGGCTCGGCTGTGGTCCGGGCACTTGAAGACCAGCCTACGCGCTGCTTCAAGTGTTTCGCGTTCGGCCACACCCGAGCCACGTGTCCCTCCAAATCCGACTGGGGAGACGCGTGCTACCAGTGCGGGCAAGAGGGACACAAGAGCGTCACCTGCCGCGCCACCACGCCACACTGCATGGCGTGTGCCGCCAGTGGCCGCCCCGCGGGCCACAGGATGACGGGCAGGAGCTGCAAGCCCCCCGTGCGGAAGGGCATAGTGCCGGCGCAGGTTCGCCCTGCCGCCACCACCGCTGCCGTCGTCGCCGCCGCTGCAGCTCCAGCGGCGGCAGCTGAGGATGCAGGTGCAATGTCGGAATAATGGTTTCCGACTACCGCATCCTCCAGGCGAACACCAACCACTGCAGAGCGGCCCAGGACCTGGTAGTGCAGGTCATGGCCGAGTGGTTGGTGAACGTAGCGGTGGTCGCCGAGCCCTACTCGATCCCAGGCAGCTGGCTGGGTGACGAGGACGACTCGGTGGCACTAGCGGCGCGGTCTTCCACAGACTCCCCTCCCCTCTCGCTATTAGAGAGGGGACCGGGATACGTGGCCGCCGCGTGGGGAGACTTTGCCCTAGTGGGGGTATATTTCTCCCCAAACCGCCCTCTCCAGGACTTTGAGAATTTTCTCGGAGTCCTGGCCGCCGTGGTCGGCAGGGCGGTGCCGCGTCAGGTCTCCGTGCTGGGAGACCTGAATGCCAAGTCGGTGACCTGGGGCAACCGGGCCACCGACGCACGGGGGCGGGCGGTGGAGCTGTGGGCAGCCTCCTCTGGACTCTCCCTCTTGAACAGAGGAAGCGTCCAGACATGCGTGCGGCGTCAGGGTGGCTCGATAGTGGACGTCACCTTCGCCACCCCTGCGTTAGCCGCGCGCGTGCTGAACTGGCGGGTGGACCTGGGGGAGACCATGTCGGACCACCGCTACGTGCGGTTCGACATCTCCACCAGTGGCCCCGGAGTGGCGCAGCCCCTCTCGGGGCGCTCACCGTTCCCGCGGTGGGCTCTAACCCGCCTGGACAGGGAGGCAGCGGGGGAGGCGGCGTTCGTCCAGGACTGGCTTTCGCCGCCTACCGCCGGCCTGGACGTGGACACCGTAGCGGGGCAACTGAGGGGGTCTCTAACCGAGGTGTGCAACTCCAGCATGCCTCGGTCTCGCCGACCACCGCCCAGACGCGCCGTGTACTGGTGGTCGGCGGAGCTGGCGGGGCTCCGAGCGGCGTGCGTGGAGGCAAGGAGGGCCTACACGCGGAGCCGGCGGCGGCGTCGACGGAACCGACCCGACGAGGACCGCCTCTATGAGGTATACACGGAGGCAAAAACGGTCCTCGGTCGGGCCGTCGCCGCCGCCAAAGACTCGGCGAGAGCCGAGCTGCTGGAGGGTCTCGACAACGACCCTTACGGGAGACCATACAAGGCAGCGCGCAACAAACTGCGCCCCTTTGGTCCCCCGGTTGCCGAGACCCTGGAGCCCTCATTTCTGGATGGGGTGGTTCGGTCCCTGTTCCCGTGCAGGGACCGCTTCGCCCCGCCAGAGATGGGCCCACCGCCAGACGACGAGGAAGAGGAGGCCCCCCCCGTCACGGAGTCGGAACTCGGCGCGGCGATTCTCCGCATCCGCGCCAAGAAGACGGCTCCGGGCCCCGACGGTGTACCCGCAAGAGTGGTGGCGATCGCCGCCACTCGAATGGAGGAGAGGTTTCGGGACCTCTTCAGCGCATGCCTTGCGTCTGGGAGGTTCCCGAAACCGTGGAAGGAGGGGCAGTTGTGCCTCCTTCGCAAGGAGGGCCGCCCGGCAGATTCCCCCTCGGCATACCGACCCATCGTACTGCTCGATGAGGTCGGCAAAATGTTCGAGGGGATAATCGCCGCCCGCCTAAAGGGCCATCTGCGGGACACCGGGCCGGACTTGTCGGACGCTCAGTTCGGTTTTCGGGCTGAGCGCTCCACGGTGGACGCGCTGGCCCGCCTCAAGGGCCAGGTGAAGGATGCGATGGAGGCGGGGGACGGATTGTTGGCTGTGTCATTCGACATAGCCAACGCCTTCAACTCTGTTCCCCACTCCACCATCCTAGAGGCGCTCCGATTCCACGGAGTGCCTCGATACCTGCGCAGTCTGCTGGCCAGCTACCTGGAGGATCGGGCGATCCTCCTGGTAAATAGGGCTGGCCAAGTCCGGCGGTACGTCGTCCAAGCCGGCGTTCCACAGGGGTCAGTCATAGGACCACTCCTCTGGAACGTCGGCTACGATTGGCTCCTGCGGGGAACTCTCCTCCGAGGCACGAGTGTCGTCTGCTACGCGGACGACACTCTCCTCACCGCCCGGGGGGGGAGTTTCAGGGAGGCGGCCAACTTGGCTTCGGCGGGCGGATCCTTGTTCGCGGGGAGGATCCGCCGTCTAGGTCTAAAGGTGGCGCTGCACAAGACCGAGGCCGTGTTCTTCCACGGACCTCGGCAGCGCCCCCCCGCCTGACGCCCACATCTTCGTGGAGGGCGTCAGAATCGGGGTCAAGGCCCAGATGAAATATCTGGGCCTTGTACTCGACAGCAGGTGGCGCTTCGGCCCGCATTTTAGCGGGCTGTCGTCGCGCCTGCTGAAGGCTGCGGGCGCGCTGTCCTGGCTCCTTCCCAATTTGGGGGGGCCCAGCGCACGATGCCGGCAACTCTACGCCGGCATCTTGAAGAGTATGGCCCTGTACGGGGCCCCTATCTGGGAGGACTCCCTCCAAAGGAGGGAGAACGCCGCTGCCTTGCGGGCACCCCAAAGGGCCATAGCTCAGCGGGTGGCGCGGGCCTACCGCACGGTGGGCTCCGCGGCAGCTTGCGCTCTGGCCGGCACCCCGCCTTGGGAGCTCGAGGCGTGGGTGCTCGCCAGAGTGTACGAATGGACGGCGGGGCGGAGGGCGAGAGGAGAACGCCCCGCCCCGGAAGAGCGGGAGGCCGTCCGGCGGGAGGCGAGGGACGCCATCGTCGTCCATTGGACGGCGGACCTCGCCACCGCAGCCTTCGGCCGCCGAACCATCGACGCGCTTGGGCCGGTCCTGCGAGACTGGCTCGAGCGGTCGCATGGGTTCCTCTCGTTCCGTCTGGTGCAGGTGCTGTCCGGACACGGTTGTTTCGGATCGTACCTGCACCGGATCGGACGGGAGGAGACGCCGTCGTGCCACGACTGTGGCGCGGCGGAGGACTCGGCGCAGCACACCCTCGAGGTGTGCCCGTCGTGGTCCGAGCCGCGCCGCAGTCTCATTGCGGTGATCGGACAGGACCTCTCACTCCCCGGTCTGGTTAACGCCATGCTGGGGGACGAGGGGTCCTGGGCGGCAGTCGCCTCCTTCTGCGAACACGTCATGTCCCAGAAGGAGGCGGCGGAGCGCGCGCGGGAGGACGATCCTCACGCGGCGGCGCTCCGAAGGCGGAGGAGGGGTCGAAGAAGACGTCAGTTTGACGGTCATCTCCGACTCCTCCCCGGTGGAGGCCAGCAGGCAACGGGTGCGGGGGCACCCTTGCCTGTATTGCACAGGCCTCCACCAGTGTCGGACGGGAATGGCCAGGTGTTCCCGGCCATTCCCGTAGCCCCCCAGCCAGGGGGGCATGCGGGGCCCGCCAGCTAGGCGGGCATGCGCCGGGAGGGCTGTGGAAGTAAAGGCTGAGCCGGTTTCCCACGGCCCTCCCATCACGGCGATGCGGGAACACCGCTGAGTTTTAGTGGGTATACTGTCGTAACAGGAGTCCCACATACCCCGTCTCGTCCCCCGAGCGAGCGGGCATGCATAAAGCATTTCTCAGGAAAAAAAAAAAAAAAAAAAAAAAGGATATTTCGCGGACAAAGTTGCGGGTTGAAGCTGGTCATACAACAACTATTGCTACAACGAAACTTAACTTTCAGCAAGAGACTTGAACAACAGTATTTTCATTTTGTCAGCCAGAAAGTAACCATTACTTTCTGGCTGTTGTGTTCTTAAAATGACACAACACAACCTCAAATGGCGCAAATATATATGAATAATATGTTTGAGCCGTTTGGGGTTGAAACACTAGGGCAGAGTACTCATCGAGTATTTCGCCAAGAGGTTGGTCGACTCTTCACGTGGCCAGAGAGCTGGCCTATTTCTTGCCCGTCCATGCTATGCCATCCAACGTAAAAATACTGCCAGCCTTTTGAAAACGATGCGGACGAATTTTTCGACGCTCAATGAGCTCTTCCCTTTTTTAAATATATACTTGTACATAATATATATATTTTAGATTTCTTAATTAAATAAATAGTAATATGTCAAATGTAAATACAACATCAGAATACTCCAAGATCTGAGAGCATACTCAATATGATAAACAATACTAACGTACGATGCTCCACAGTTCCACATAAACTAACAAACAAGGCGAGTTTCTTCCTCAGAAATAAATTCACAAATCAGAGAACGTGCGGTTAACATGAACTTTAATCAATGAAGTTATGTCGGCGTATTTACGGTTTAACTAAGCGAACACATTGAGAGGTAGGTACCTCCGGAGAATGGATGTGGTATGACCGGGTTGCTGTGCAAGAATTAGTAGTGTAGGTTTAAATTGTGAGTTGTTCTCTTAAGATTTGTGTTGTAATGTCTTGTATGGAAATTGCTTGTGTTGAATTATAGGAACTCCGAACACAGAATTATGAGTAGCTAGGTACAAGGCGGCAGACGAGAGAATGCGTTCTTGACACCTGTCAGTTTCATACAAATGAATACGTGTTTTGCGAATTTGATCTTTATTAACCACTAGAATGTTTGCGTTGACAGGTGTCAGGAAAGCATTGTCTTGATGGCCAGACTGTACCTGCACCATGCACCTATACAATGGAGGCGGTCACCTGCAGCCGGGGTGCTGGTCAAGGAGGTGATCCTACCTGTCACTTTCGCTATATTCGAACCCCGAAAAACCTCCTTAACCGATGCAAAAGGCTAAATTGTCACCCTTTATTGACTAACAATTTTTTTTTCTGGAAAAAACAGACGCTAATTACAAAAAAAAAAATGACAAAAGCCTCGTATTCAAAACGTTAAAAGTTTGACAATGTCGATTAAAGACGTCCACTGCTGGATATAGGCCTCCCCCAAGCACCACCACCGACCTGGTCGACGGTTCTGTGCTTTTCGCTCGCGGCCTTCACCAGGTGATCGGTCTACCTTGGCTTTCCAACGCCAACGCTACATCTTCCGGTACGGCGTCAACACAGTTATCAAGAAATATATTTTATCTCTCTAAGCAATAAAGGTATCAACATTCACCTTACTGTAAAAGGCAGAGGTTAGAAACATGCTAAAATTTCCCTAAAAAAGAATCATTTAAATAAAATTACGGCTACAAGTTAGGCACTTAAGTGTTTTAGTCCTTCCTGTGTAGTTCTCGAAAATGTATATTCTCTTATCTTTGTTATAAAAGAGACTGTACTGAACTTAGCTAATTTAGAAACTTTTTTTCAAGTTTGCTTCTTAACTAATTTAAAACTTTTGGTCTGGATGGTACTGGAAAAATATTTGAGAGAATTTTAGTAACGATAAATTAATTTCAATGAAGATTAAGAAAGGGTGGTAAAGAGTTTTCGTCGTTTTGAAAAATACTACAAAAATTACACTTTCATATGAAAATTATTTACATTTCAATAAACTTACATGTTAATAACTTGACATAGGTACCTACCTACCTAGTTATGAATATAAATTAAGTAAATTGCACAAATGGTTTCATGATAAAGACTAGCGACTCGCCCTTGCTTTGAACGGTTTTTGACTTGACAAAACACCGAGATTTCAAAATTATACAGGGTGTAAAAAGGCCCTGTATAATATAGAAATATCACAATATGCCCGTCAGCTACGCATTCTATATATCTACTAAATAACATTGCACGAAAATAATTGCTGGGAAACGACTTTTATTTTTGGTGTGAAAATTTGCTGTTTGCGGTAGTGCGCAGTGTTACACACGCAAAATGTTGTGCTTAAGGGTGCATGCAACGGTAAAGGGGTCGTGAGGGTATTTAAAGTTGTACTATAACATTAAAAACTAGTTTTTGTAAAAAAAACGTCAGTCAAAGTTGGAAATTTGACCTTTAATATCTCCATTACCGGAAGGTTCCCAGGTATGGTCCAGTACAAGTGACTCTCAGCTTCGTCAAGTGTATTTTTACACCCGTTATGTAAGTTTAAATTTAGTGTGTTATACACATGCATAAACCTTCCGGAATAAATTATCTAAATGATGGTGAACCGCATTAGAATTCCTGTGGTAGTTTAAAAAAAAAAACGCGTTCACAGACAGACACGAAAAGCGTCTCTAATATTTACTAATATTACAAATGCGAAAGTTTGTATGTTTGGATCCAAACGATGTTTGCTACTGAATCACGCAAAAACGGCTGAACGGATTTGAATGAAATCTGGACAGATAGATAGGATACGTTTATCCCGGTAGTACGTTCCCGTGGGATAATTTCCGATCTCCACGTGGGTGAAGCCGCGGGCAAACGCTAATTTATAATATGTATATATATAGATGGAAGATGTCTGTAAGGCAAAAAAAGCACTAAAACTAATTTCTTTTAGAGCGACAAAGCTTTGAACTTTTATTTTATTTTTCCACAAACAATTGAACCTATACGAAATGCCCAATCGTTTTCCTGCTTCTAATTTCTACGAAACATTGCGGTACACAAGCTGATCTATAATACTTTTCCTGTTTATCTGTGTGACCGTGTTGTTCTTCTAAACTACGGAACAGATTTTGACATTTTAACCATCATTTAGAGATATATATATGTATTAAACATACGTATAATCAAGAAATCTCGAAGTGTTATCGAGTCATAAAAACCACGCGAAGCAGGGGCGGGTCGCTAGTTTCTATACAAAACTAATTTCTTAGTTCGCTGGCGCACGAGTCTAGTTACGGGCTTCGATACTTGCTGACTCAGCATCTACTCTTTAACTCTCCCACCGATTGTTCCATTCGGCATTGTCTGTCAATATTCCTCCCCCTCCCCTCCCCGCACTATGGTAGACAGTTAATTACTTTTCATTAGACAATAAGCTTAATGTTTGGTTGAAGGCGTTGTGAAATCTTCTTGAAAATATGTCGTGACTTAGAAGATGTTTGTATAAAAACAAACTACTTACAGATTAGTAGTAAAGATTGGTTGACTGCTCTGTTGGGCTTTTGGGCTCCTGGGTTCGATTCCTAGGTCAGCCATAGTGCTATTGGGTGTTTGGGAAAGTAACAAAACTTTATTGTAACAAATTTTAAGGTAGATCCAACCCGCATTGTGCTGGGAAACAGGCCCCCTCTCGAAGAAAGGAGGCCTGTTTCCTAGCACCGGGAATATTAACAGTTTATGTATGCCATGTAGTAAATTAGGTACCTAAATGCTAATAAAATTCAGTCATTCATTAATACGGCCTTTCCAACTTAACTTAACTTAACTTTTTGTTGCAAGCGTAGAAATTATAAAAATAGCTTATGAAAATATGAGTAACTAGCACTTCACCCGCAACTGTCGATCCCGCAGGAATATCGGGATAAAAAGTATCCTATGTGTTATTCTGATGTGTAAGCTATATTACTGTAATGTTTTATCCACGTCCATGTTTCTATGTTGTTTGTAATGTAGTTTTTGCGTGAAAGAGTAACAAACATCCATCCATCCATCCATCCTCACAAACTTTCACGTTCATAATATTACTAGCAGCGCCCCGCGGTTTCCCCCGAATAAGTTTCGATCCAGTAGGAATATCGGGATAAAAAGTATCCTGGTTATAAACTGTGTGCCAAATTTCATCCAAATTCATTCAGTAGTTTTTGCGTGAAATAGTAAGAAGCATCCATCCATCCATCCTTACAAAGTTTCGCGTTTATAATATTAGTAGGATTATCAGTAGAATGGGTTGTTAATTTTACCCACAATTCACAAAGACTTCCCGTCGCAATTAAAAAATGATCCCTAGCAATTTCATAATTGCGTTTGCAGTAAAATTATCTTTGTAATACAAATTATTTACAAACTAACAATAGAAATCGCCTTTCCTAATCAGGTCTCTTTTAATAACCAATCACTGGTCAGCCAGGTCAGCGGTACCCCTGCTGATTTGATATTCACCTCGCTGTTCATCACCTTGGAGTCATAGGTTGAAGGTAATCATTAGTGAAAGGGAAACATCATTGTGTTACAAAGTCATCAATGACTGGGACTGTAAAGTTGTGCCGCAGAAGGTGTATTTAGCGAGGTTGTGAGTGATTCTGTTTGTTACGTGATTGGCTTATAGTTTAGATCTACAACAGCTAAGTTTGAAAATATTTGGTATTTCTGCAGCATGAACGTGACCAAAGAATCATCATATTTCACTGAAATTGAGAGGTCTTTTATCTATTATATATACATAAAACAAAGTGGGGTTAGTTATACCATTTGTAACTCAAGAAATGCTGGACCGATTTTATTATGATCTTTGATTTGTTGGATTTGAATAGCAGAATATATATTTAAAAATGGGAAAATTTCACGAAACAAATAAAACATTTCCTCATACATTTTGTATTTATTTATTCTGAGGCGTTACGAAGTTCGCCGGGTCAGCTAGGAGATTATAAAATGACGATGGAACGTGTTTTTGCCACTGGTCACCAATTGCAAAGCAGTTCCCATGTTTATAGGGTTCCGTACCCAAAGGATGCCTTTTACTAGGCCTACGTCGTCTGTCTATCTGTCTGTCTGACTGCGGGTCACGGGGTTGAATCTTTTTAACCGTGTAATAGATAGCCAGCTGAAATCCAGGATATGTTGGTTTATTAATTCCCAATCACTTAATAACTACGTGTGCATAATATTCATACCAAAATTATGATATTTCTGTTCTTCATCTACATGGTGTAGCTGATAATGTTAATGTTACATTCGCACATAACATCGCTACGGGCGAAATGTTTAATTGCTCTATCCATTTTTGATTTCACCAACGTGCAGGGACGTTAATGTTAGTAGGTAATTAACATATTCTCACATGGTAGTAACGAACTACCTTTTTAGTTTGTTACTGCTAGTTCGAAGTAAAACTACAAAGTAAGTACAGTCTTAAGTATAGTTTTAGTAGTTTTGATCTGCGACCTCCGATCTCTCTTGTTCAAATAAGTATTCCATAATAGGAAACTAACTAACTAGCTTGTATTGTCCTACTGCGGGGCAAAGGCGGGAGGCCTTTGCCCCGCAGTGGGCCTCTCCCTCCCTCTCCCTTTTCCACACAATTCTGTCTTTTGCAAGTCGGCGCGAGTCCTTTCGGTAGGAGTCAAGCTCGTCCCGCCATCTTCGTCTCGGCCTGTCGCGATGGCGTCGTGCGTTTAGTTGGTTCTACAATAGGAAAATTATGCGTGAAAAACATAACCCCGTCTTTTCTGTCGCGCAGTCGGGTAATAAGGTAATTTGTCTTTCTTCAATATTTCAGCTCACATGTCTTTTGTGATCCTAGGGGGTAATTGCGTAACACACTATATATAGTAGGCTTACATTTTGACAGTGCAACAACATTCATTGCGTTATTTATGCTGTTGAGCAAACACATTTTTCGAACATATAAAGCAATGGATTAGCAATATCCTTCATAATAATTCAGATTGTGGTTGATAATGTGTTACTCTGGTCTGGTTAGCATTAAATTGCACAGGTCCACCACCAACTTTTGACCTTCCATCCCCACTATTACAACCCAATAACAAAACCAAGCTGCCTCATTACACCTATCAAAAACAAAACCAATGTAGTAGAAAGCAAACATCGTCGATCACCAAAACCTTATCTACACATCGTGTAGACACACATAACTATCACGACCACTAAACTCGGGGGTACAGCAGTCGTGTCGCTACGACATTACCTTCTTGTATTTGCATAGTAATCGTTCGGCTAGCTTTTAATTATGCTGGGTAGAAGACAGCTACATGTAGAGAGAAAGAGGAAAAGGTTCATTTGAAACGAAGGGTGGTCAAGAGCTGAGTGGATACTTTGTTTCTAACTAGAACATATACATTATAATAAAATAGTAACAAAGTCAAAACTGTAATTTAAATATTTTTGAAAAAAAAAATATTGTTACGAAGTGCGGGAACGGGTCGGATTTAGAAATATGGTTTTGAGAATTTTTGTTCGTTTTAATATTTTTCTGAACAGATTCAAATGAAATTTTGCAGACCGATAGTTTATAACCTGGATTAATATACTTTAACTTAAACGCACTATCGGGATTAAAAGTAGCTACATACGATACTTTTAATCACGGTAGTAAGTTCCCGTATGATATTAACAGACCCTACGACCCTTCCAACCTTCGACCTACAATTCGTAAGTCGAGGCTGTTGCCACTGGGCGACCACTGCTCCTGATACGAATAGTGTAGTGGAACTTTTGTTTTTTGACCTGTCTAGTTAGTGAGTTACCGTTCGGACCCAATACAACCGGGCTTCGTTTTTGGTCGTATAAGTAGTTTTATTGTTTTCCTAGACATAAAATAAACTTTTAATACGCTGCTGTAATTGGTGGATAATTATTTCGGTTGCGTGTTTTTTTTTTTTTTAATTTATTGGTCGAAAGGGTTTGGGGAGTAATTAAGTGGGTTGGTTGTCTAGTGCGACGATAGTAAATTTTAGACGGAATAAGTAATCTTTTTTCGTAGCATGTGCTACGAAATCTCGTAGATCGTGAATTTAGATTCGGATGTGCATAACATAGATATATCTAAGTATGTTATGCACATCCGAATCTAAATTCGGGTAACAACTTTCTTCATGTAATATAACATACATTTCGAATTTGTGAAAAAACGAATAAGTAGTTACTTTCAGTTGTAATTGCTTTCAGTCGAAACTTGAGTTCAGATCTTTTATACCACAAGCAAATGCACCAGAGGTTGCACTACCTTCAGCGGGATTGTCCGAAAGGGTTACCGCTACCCCGGAACATAAAGGGCGAAGGAAGGAACATGGATGGGTTTTAGTCAGTAAGAGTCTGACACTCCCTTCCGCTCCACCCAGAGCGGGAGGGGAAATTTGATGACTTCCCACCAGAAAAAAAAAAAGGTTACACTACCTTTTTATAAAATTAATTCGTGTAGTCGGGAGTCGTCACCGAGACAGGCCCAAGAAACGCTGGCGTGACGGTTTGGACGGAGAAAGCACAGCACAAAGAAAGATGGAAGAATATGGGGAAGGCCTTTGCCGGACAATATAGGCTAAAGGAAAAAACAAAGTCGGGAGTCGGGACTGCTGTGAGGAAGATGTCTTATTCAGGGTAAACATAACGGCATTCTCTTATACATGTTCGAATCCAAACCAATTAAAACGACAATTACAAATACCTACCTACCATTCCAAAATTCATCTGTCCAATAAATCCGAAATAAATAAAAAAGCCTTCAACCTCACAAGAAATAAAAAGCCTTTTCTAACGTCAGCTTTAAAGTGATTAAACCGAAAATTTATCTTCAGTTCGTTCGTGACAATGCCTACTGGAAGTAGGTGACTCTAAGGGTGTATTCACGTAGAAAGCTGGTAACCGATATGCCAGCGTTTGTAGGCGCCGACGAGCGCTGGTAGGCGCAGGCACTTTTCGCCGATAAGCGACAAGTTACTATCGGATTTAGTCGGTGACGGTTCGCTCTGATTTGGCAAAGTATATGAAAATCGCGAGCACCGAACAGCGTTGACAACCAGCGATTGTCAGCGGCAAGAAGTGCTGGCATATCGGCGCCGATTAGTGCTCATACACAGGAGCGACACGCTTCAACGGCAGAGGCAACTTCTGCCGTCGACAACGTGCCGTTCGTGTATTTGAGCCCCGTACTTAAAATACACGAAGGCCTTGTGGCTAAGTAATAACAGCCGCATGGGTCGATCGATCAGGTTAAGCTACGCTTGCTGCGGTTGGTCCGTGGATGGGTGACCATCTTCACATGCCAAGACCCCTCCGTGCCTCGGAAAGCACGTTAAGCCGTTGGTCCCGGCTGTCATTCGTGGATCTTTGACAGTCGTTACGGGTTGTCAGTAGCCCGAAAGTCTGACAACCAGTCTTACCAAGGGGCATCGTATTACCCAGTAACTGGGTTGTGAAGATCAGATAGGCAATCGCTCCATGTAAAATACTGGTATTCAGCTGCATCCAGTTAGACTTGAAACCGACCCCAACATAGTTGAGAAAAAGCTAGGCACGGCGTCGACGGGTGCCACTCGTGTGTATGCACACTCACCAGCGTCCTACATGAACACACCCTTAAGCTTTCATGCCGGCTGGCCATTGAAGTACATGGTGGAGGCAATAACAATTAATTAGAACAATGTATGGTCGCCTTATGGGCACTTGGAGCAAGCCGACTCAATGTCATGAGGTGGTAAAATACTAGTTCTTAGAATTTTCCAGTGACGTATGTAAAGTCGTGTGTATTTTGTGGTTTAATATTTTGGGTTATTGAATGCTGAAAACCCTGTTTTTTTATTTGGTATGCTGTATGGTTCATGTGTAATGTGTGTTGGACTATACTAAACTAATGCCTAACTAATGAAGTTATGGCTATAACTTCTACCTAGCTTCATCTTTCTGACTGACGGTCCCCTTGACAATTCAAAAGGGCCTGTAATTGGTTTATTTGAAATAAATGCTTTGAATTTTGACTTTTGATCTAATCTAGTGGACATCGGTTCCCCACTTTTATTTATTTATTTTATTTATCCATTTATTTCAGGCATCAAGGCCCATAAAAACACATACAATACAATATTAATATAACTTAAAAATACTATAAATACATACAACATTATAATTACACTAAAAAACTGTGTGACTGTGTCTTCACAAGGATGCACTTCTTATACAACAGTACCAGGATCTTTTAGCACATGTCTGAAATCGCAACTAACATCGCCATCTTGTTATTTTAATACAATTTCTTTGACAATTTCACAAATGATTACCAACAACCCCCAAGCCCCCCCCCCCGGTCAAAGTCATTCAGCCAAAAAGTCCTTTTAGCACCGAGCACTCTACCTATCTTCATTTCGTGCGATAAGGTCTTTCTACGACAAAATTAGATACAGTTTGAAAGGTTTCCTTATTGAATAATTTTGTCATTACACTTAAAACAAGGCTATTCCGAACACCTTCGGATTTTTTTCCGAAGGTGTTAAATAAACAAAACGAATATTCTTCATAATTCAATCAAGCAGAGAAAACTACCGTTTAATATTGATACAGGTACAGTCATCAATAAAGCATTTATAAAGTAATTAATCGTTTTAAAATAAGTATAATTAAATTAATAAGTAATAAGTGTATCAGTCATAACACGAACCTTTCGACACTGGAGGTCGATTTACTATGGCGGTGAGCATCACGCTGTGAACTCACGATAACTGGACCACTGCGAAACGCTACCAACGGCTATACTTATTTATATCGAGGCTTTGATTTTGATCGTACTCGTATTTATGAGTATTACAAAAAATATCGCACACCTTTCACAGTCATAGAACTATAACATAACATCATGCTTGTTTTTCCCGAAGGGTTAGGCAGAGGTGTACCAATATGTTTATCAAAACCCCCACCACCTACAGCACATTGCTGCATACGTGCACACCTCAATCTCTCCCCCCCCCCCTCCGTACCTGCATATTTAGACAATTTTTTTTTAGGAATGTTAAGTTAAAACAAAAATATCTTCAACTCCAGTCCGTTACCGATTCAGTAGAGCTTGAATTAACGCTTAAAAAATATTAATAATAAAAACATTAAGAAACCGGCACACAAATTCAAATGCCCCTCCCCACAAATCACAATCACGGACAGCCATACATCACCGATACACAGGCATACATCTGTATGGTATACGTAAGTACGGTACGGGTCGGTCCCGCCTCTCTACGTGAAAAATGCGAATTACTTTTGAAGATGGCCAGCGAGTCAGAAACTCATTGTTGTTCCGATAACGAAATTCAACGATGCGATGCGATGCCAGTTGCCACTCGTGTCGGCGGCTCGTGAAATTATTATGGCTGGAAAAGTGGCTTGTGTACGTAAATATCGGCTGTTATGTACTTTTGTAATATGATACGACGGGTTTATTGTTATCTTGTTAAGGATACAAGGTGGGCCTGTATGGTTGTATCGTGTACGCAAGATATATATTGAGCTTTCCTAGTAGACACAGTTGTAAAGCGGACACGCTTTTTTATCTGAGTCACGAAAGATTGAAAAAAAAAATAACTTCACTTAGGTCGTGCTGAAATTTTAATTCCGCTTTTATAATTCAACGATGTTGAAAAGCATAGACTGACAAATAATAAATAGCTAGGCTACAGAAAACCAAGGTGACATCACTAATATTACTATTGAATAATTTTGTGTTAATAAATGATTACATTTAAGAATAAAATATTAGAGACATATATCACAACATTTAACTAATCCTAAAATAAAACGTATTTTCAATAATTGATCAAACCCAGCATAGATGGTCGTGTGGTTTAAACAGAATTGCAGAAATTCGGATGAACGGTATCGGGCAGCGGACACGAGCCTGCCTACTGGGACCTCGAATACACTACAAAATTCTACGCAGTATATGCAAAAGTTTCAGATGAAGTCGCAATAGTTACAGCTTGTATCAAAGTGTTCATTTTAACAATAATGAGATATCGATACAGTGGTCAGGTATTTGTTCCTGTCAGACAGGAAGCCGACCCTAACGTAGTTAGGAAAAGTACTTTGGGATCGGCTGAAATAATACTTAATGATAAGGGTTTTTGACAAAAATATGATGTTATTTTAAAATAGCTGCTCTACAATTCATTTCGAATTGTAGCTATTATTATAACATATTATATTAAAATAACATCATGTTTCTATGTTAAAAATCTAGCATTCTAAATAATCTACATAGTTCATTATATGACACGGTAGGTTCCAACTACAAGTTGTTCATGAAAATTTTGAAAGTTTAACATTTCTTTTAAACAAAACTATTTGAAGATACATTACATAGGTCGAGTTGACTAACTAGACACAAATAAATTCTTGTCTTAATTTCCATTCTCATTATTTTAAAATCGGTCCCTTCATTCAATAATTAGGAACAAAGAAACCTAGAGCTTTATTCACTAAAGCTCTAAAACACCATTCTCAACAAACAGTTTTTCGGCTAATTGCTCTGAACCTTTGCCATATACTGCGTTATCAGTCGGTTCTGTTCCACGTGCCCCGGCCGATCGTTAATTGACTTTCGGCTCCAAGTGTTTCGGCCAGTCATCGCTCTAGTTTTGTATTTTTGGCGCCTATTCCATTCCTAACAGCCCTCTATATTTTTTTACATGGCAGATCAATTATGATTTCGAATTGGTTTGATGAATCTGAATAAAATCCCATTGCTGTTGTTTAATTGCCTTGTTGGATGTTTGAAAAATGGTTTAATCAATATAAACGTTTTGTATAGGCTACAAATAGAGGTGGGCTCTGCCTCACAAACAATAGTGCTCGTTTTTGCTCCTTTTGTGCTCTAGAATTAACTTGTACGTATTAGATTTTTAGAGCGAAAATAAAATAGAAATGAATTATCTAAGGTTAAATGGAGGTTTCAAGTGAAACTAATGACTTTGGTTACTTTTGTTTTGAATTGTAGGTATTTGTATTCTAGAAAAAACTAAATTAAGCATTTGTTTACCCAAAATGGTTTATCGTAGAGATGCTTATCGCCACGCACTTTCTTTAATGCTCGTTAAAGTAACGACTTACAAGTTCAGTGCCGAAGGTTACGACGCTTTAAAATGTAAGTATCGAAAATAAAACATTATATTCTCACGCGAAACTTTCGAACATATCGAGCGTCGAATAAAAATATTTTAACATAATGAAGTACCTACTATTGCGCATTTTAATTGGACATGCGCTTTGAACATGCGTGTACGCACCAGCCGGACGGACGCGGCGCAGCCGTAAAAAAAATTCAATTTCAATGCAAATAACTACGAAAATTACTTTAAAATGAGCATTTTCGCTTTCGAATTCGCGATTCCATCGGTTAATTGTCGCGTATCTTTGTATCGGTGTTTGTAAAAACGTAACGGTGCATCCTTACGTGCGGGCTCTTTGATATTACTTGCGATAAATTATAACAAACTTCCTTCTTAGAACTATATAACAAGCTTTGTGCATGGGGGAAGAAATGTAACTGTAAACCTGGGAATATCTGATAGGTATTTGAGTTGAATCTTTTAAAAATCAATTGGTCTGAGTGATTTGCGAAAATTATATTTGTTTTGAATCATCTTGAGTCAAATGCATGGCTCGAGTAGGTGCAAGATCTTGTTTTGGGAAAACAAGATTGAAATACAGTCGTGCCAGCGACACGACGAAGAAGGTGCGAGATTTATTTGATTAATTGATAAGCCTGCACTTCTAAGGCCTGAGTTATCAATAGTCAGATAAGTTTTATCTGAGGAATAAATATTGTGGTTTGACAGTTTTTGTATAGAAAATATGTCAAACTGTCATAATTATTCTTCAGATAAAAGTTATCTGACTATTGAAAAATCAGCCCTAAGTCATACATTTATTTCTAAAACTATGAAATCACGCTTTACAATGCTATTGGACACACCAAAAACGCTTAAAAACCTATGACGTCATATGTAAGTCTCTGATTTTCCAACTCTAAACTATACAAATTGACAATCAAGATTTAGCAGTTCCTTGTCTAATTAGTCAAAGGTTAGGCTTGATACCCCACAGATGGTGTGATAGATAGACTGGCTAGCCGATAGATCTAGGCAAAGAAAGTTAAGGAAAATCTAGATGTAAATCTAGGAAAGATATTAATGTAAAGTCTTTATAAGGGGATGAAAGACGTTGAAGATAATTTATTAGTAGATCGGGTCTTAGAATCGGTCTCCTTTGATGGTAGCCAGAGAACATTGAGGATACGTGTAGGTATTCCAAGAGGTTGTCATTTGTGTTTGGATGTTTCTCTTGAATGAGGAAACTGTGAAGGAAACATGGAAATTGAAACTACGTCGTGATCTTTCCTGACCTTGTCAATAGGTAATATGGTACATGAAATAACATGGTAACTTGTAAACTACCTTCTAGCTCTTATTTTCTCTTATACCACAGTGTCTCAAGACCAGTGACCAGTGCGTGTTACCAGTGATGACCTTTGGCACTGAAACGTGGTCGTGGTCACAATGGACCTCATTAGAAGGCTGTAAGTCACCGAAAGGCCAATGGAGAGGTCTGTTCTTAGATCCTGAAGTGTAAGTAGGAAGTAAGTGAGCGAATTAGAAATGAAGAGATCCGACATAGCCCGAAGAATTGCGAAACTTAAGTGGTAGTGCGCAGGGCACATTGCTCGCAGAACAGATGTCCGATGGGGCCAAAAGGTTCTGGAGTGGCGACCGCGTACCGGAAGACGTAGCGTTGGAAGGCCTCCCACAAGATGGACCGATGACCTGGTGAAGGCCGCAGGAATCCGCTGGATGCGAGAACCCCAAAACCGGTCGAAGTGGCGATGCTTGGGGGAGGCCTATGTCCAGCAGTGGACGTCTGCTGTTGTGAAGTTTACCATTTCGTATAATACAAATACAATAATTATTGCTTGAAGATTGGATTACTATATTATGCACGTAGTACACACCCACCTAGTAATGTGTGGAAAGCAACTTAATTTCTCCTGTTAAAATAAAATAAAACAGATACCTACACGAAGACTTCGCACATACTAGTATCAATAAAAACCAATAAGAACATGTCTACACTTTAATTATAACTCAATTACGGAGCATTAGTTATTAATATCATAATTACTGCATTACATACACGAGTGTATGTGTGTATTGTTAATGTATATTGTTAATGTGTGTAGTGTATGTATGTTGCGTGTGAATTGTGCGAGCGTAGCAGTTGAGTTGGAACGTCGCCTGGCGTCGCGCAGGGGCGCAGGGGCGCGAGGCAGACGATGCAATCGCTCAACTGGTACCGACAGCAATGTAGGGTGAGGAAATATTTGAAGGAAAGAAAAACCATTTAATTTTACATGGAAATGACTGAATAAATTTGTGTAATGGGTAGACGGAAAAGAAGAAAAGTCTGATCATGTAAATATTAGAATTATTTGATAACAAAACCTTGCCTGGTGGTCCTCGGAACTTGTTTTGGATAAGGCTGACACTAACAAATCGTAATACTGTAAATTTCTAAATAATTTGTTACATAACAACTTTTCGAGAAACTACGGACAACTTCAAAGCCGTGTGTTAGTCTGAACCCATTCTGAAATTATCACTGTTGTACTGTGGTCTCGCTGTAATGTTGGTACTTAGTTTGACAGTGTTCTGCCCTTCATGCAGAAAATCGTCTTCTTAGAAGTGTGTTTTTTTAATGCAAGCAATTCCACAGACTTTCCGTATATTACATTAAATTGCCCGCCATATTTTGCTATCCCTACTCGCGCAAAAAGCTTGGCAAGTTCCGATACTATCAACAGCACACGTAACTACGTATGATTAATTAAAAACAATAATAATTTTAGTCAGCCAGCGACGACCACTCCACTTTGCTCTATATCTCTTAATAGAGCCTATTCAGGTGTGAAAAATGTACTGCCAACATAAATTTACTACCCACCCAACTGGATTTCCACCTTAAAATTGGGACAGTAAGATACAAAATTGATTGGGAATATTTTTGGTACTGGAATGTGCAATTTTGTAAATAGATAATTAGTGTGTACGTCAGAGGTAGACAAGCAGGTGTCGGCACCTCCATTCTTTAAGGATATTATCACAATAATTGTAGGTACAATATAATTGCGTATCCGACTGTCATTTTAAGATTAATTGATTAACAACGAGCAACGTTTGTGACATAATCTACGTGTTATTTGCACTCGAGTGTATCAAATATGAGTTAATTTATTGGAATTATTGACGGTAATTCCTTTTGTAGTGGCTTTTTGCGGTCTATTAGGCTGTGGCGTTAATGAATAATACTTAACCAACGTTGGGGTATTTAACTAGTAAATAATTTTGCAGACATCCGACCTTCCACATTTGCTATGTATTAATTCTATCAAATAGATACCGTACTGAATGATGTATTTGATACATGTACAAATTCCTACCTGACTGATATAAAATGTAGGTACTATAGTAGGTACCTACATTTTTTTTGAATGTACGAGTATAACGGAGGACAGGTTGTTGTGGCGAAGCATGGATGAGACCTATGTCCAGCTGTGGACCGTGGCTGTGCTGATGTTGATGATTGATAGTATTTGTTTCCTAGAATGTATAGTGGCCAAAATCAAGTGCTTGAAAGATTATTTAAATTCAATTATTTATTGAAGGCACGGCTGGTTTCCTCTTTTTCATATTAACTGAATAAACTTTTTTTTATTTTTGTTTCGCAAATGCTTTTGAAACAACCGATCTTAAATATTCTGGTATATTATTATACCCATTCAGGTACAATAATGTACCAGAATATTAAGATTATTTCAATTAAATTATTTATTGAAGGCACGACTGGTTTCCTCTATTTCATATTAACTGAATAAACTTTTTTATTTTTGTTTCGCAAATGCGTTTGAAACAACCGATCTTAAATATTCTGGTATATTATTATATCTGAATGGTCTCAAGAATCTTTTTTGGAATATTAGTTTGACTTTTCTAAAGTTTTCAAAAATAAATAACTAAGTATTATATAATTTGTAATGTTCTAACCGATGTCATTTAAAAACCATATCATTAAAGTAGGAAATGATCGATCAGTAGTAGATTAGCCAATTTATTGGACACCGGTTGTTTCAACCGCAGTGACGACTTGATGACGGCTCGCGTGATCAACATGGTCAACACGAGCCCTAACCGCAAGGCCCATGTTGAGATCAGACCTGTTGGTGAATCAATTACCTATGTTGAATTTATAAAAAAATGGGTAGATTTTTTTGTCATTTTGAGTAATATTGTTGATAGACTGTGGTCGGTTTGTCTGGATTTGGTTAAAAATACAAGCTGTTGTTTTGGATCCTCGTCAAATTTTAGGAGGCTGTTGTGAAAGACATAAATAATCAAATAAAATTACGATCCCTGGTAAATAATGAATACGTACTTGTTTTTTAGTTATTTATTTTTATCTGTGTGTAAAAGGGCAGTTAAAATGCGGTCTCACACAGGGCGCGTTTTAAAATGCGTGTACACACGGCTACACATCAAGCTATGCATTTCCAGTTTTAGCTGACCTCGCATTGTATAGGTTTTTCGTACAATCAGAAGGCAGCTTATACTGGTTTTGTATAGCTTGATGTGTAGCCGTGCGTACACATGCAGATTTACGAATTTTTTAAAAAAAACCTGCTTATTTTATTATGGATTCGTGACGAGAATCAATAGCATAGTTACCTCCTTGATTTTGACGAGGATGCAAAACGACACCTTGTATAAAGTACCTACCTACCATAGTAAAGATGGAAAGGCATTGACGACATCTATACCTACAGGTGTAGGTGTAAATCAAGGAACTTTAACAAAATTTTTGGGTTTTATTTTACTATTTATGTCCGTACATATGTAAATAGATACGAAGAGAACAACAAAAAAACGCGTACGTTTTACTAGAGTGATACCGTTTAAAGAAACAGTTTTTCAGGATGCTACGATGAAGAAGATGATAAAACAGGGACTTTTGTATGATTCATCTATACAACGGGCAACTTTCAACAAAATTCCCTTGACTGAGAGGACGAATCAAGAACGAAACAAACGTACAGCTAGGCACTGGGTAATCACGCAGAACCATTCAAAATACCTTTCCACCAAACAATACGTCATCCAACAAATCCAGGAACACAAAAGCACAATGCTAATACTATCAAGGAATGCAATTAGACATAACATGCGTGTATCCAACGAAACATTACAACAAGCGATCGCATAATTCATCCAGCACCAAGTCGTTCATAAATTACCCAACTATTTCGATAACACGGCAAATTTAAATTTATGCCGAGTATGCATTTTAAACGTCTAAAGGCGGGCTTCGACTAAAAACAAGGCAAGACGAATAATCACCCGTGATCTTGACTGTCCCGGTCTAGTGGTAACATGAGCTACTGCTGAGCATCTGATCCTGGGTTCGATTTCCAGGTCAAGCAAAGTCCTATTGGGTTTTTCCATTAAGAATTTTTTAGTAGCAGCTTCTTAGGCTCACCCCCTATTACAAGGGACTAAAACATAAATCGTGAAATGTGAGTATTATAAAGGTAGGTACACGTATTCAGCCTATAATGTTCCCACTGCTGGGACACAGGCCTCCTCTCTGTGAGAAGGAGTGGGCCGTAATCTACCACGCGGGCCCAGTGCGGGTTGGTAGATATCACATGTCTTCGAATTTTTGGTTCTAGGACATGCCGGTTTCCTCACGAAGTTTTCCTTCACCATTATGAGAGCAGTGGTGATGAAATAATTTACACAATATTATAATTTATAAAGGTACACCTCTGCCTAACCCTTCGGGAAATACAGGCGTGAATGCGTGATGTTATGATGTTATGTTCGATAACACGGCAAATTTAAATTTATGCCAAGTATGCATTTTATACGTGTAAAGGCGGGCTTCGACTAAAAACAAGGCAAGACGAACTATCTCACGTGATCTTGGGCTCGTTTGGTCTTCCTTAGACATCCACTTTTTACCGCTGATTGGATTGTGCGAGTTGTATTCAGTACTAGCTTTTGCCCGCGGCCTCTCGCGCATGGAGGTCGGAAATTGACCCGCGGGACTAAACTGAGATAAAAAGTATCCTATGTTAATCAAAGTGACTATTCAAATAGGCAAAAGAGACTTTTGAACGTCAAAATTTACAAAAAAAATGAATTGATTCTAGTTGCTCCTTCCAAAGGGTAGTTTCTATGGTTTTTGTATGGAGACGAATGGGCAAAAATGTCCACTGTTACTCTTTTAAAATGTTTTTATTTTGTATACATTAATTGTATGTGAAGACGATGCATCTAGATTAAAATTACTATACCACAGTAGGTAAAGAAAATTAAAGAAATGACAGGAAAATTGATGAGGATGTATGTGATCACTTATTTTATTAAAAACCCAATAACAACAACAACAACAATACGAACAACAACAACAACGAACAATATTTTCATAAATAAAGCCAAATTTCATCCCAATCTGTTCAGCCGTTTTTGTGTGATTGAGTAACAAACATCCAAACATTCACATTTATAATATATGTATATATATAGCAGGATAGGATTGATCGCGTTTGTGTAAAGCGTGTGATAGTGGGAAAGAATGGGAGGAATTTTGTTGACTTTTTTCTTTCATTCGTTTCTACTATTACTGACTATTTTTAAAGTTTGCATTGCCCATGCATGTTTAACGGGCTTTGCACAAACACTAGGCAGCTTCAAATCTCACGAGATCTTGGTCCGTCCGTGCCGCCATCTTTTCTACAGATAGGAATAGTATAATAGTGAAAGTGTGTGTACGTGAAAATCTGAAATTGAATATTAAACAGAAATAAAAAAAATAGAAAAAGAGATAGAAAAAAAAACTCAAAGAAGGGAGGAATGTGAAATTAAAGAATTGGGTTTTGTTTCTACTATATTACCTACCTACCTTATAATTTTATGAACTGAAAGTAGATTTAGGTACCTAAGTAGATATCTATAGGTACCATAATATTTTAATTTTGCATTTGAAATATATTGTAAAAAAAAATCGGTTCCATTTTACATTATAAACACTGATAAATGTTGAACGTTATTTTATGGTTTTCAAGAAGCGTAGACTGCATAGACACAAATAGACTCATATCTATGTACCATTGTAAATGGTGTAAATAAGTTTGACCTTTTTGCTTCACTACCCACAAATTGATCAACTTCTACAATTCAAATAAGAATTCTAACCAGACATACAAAGTCACTAACATAAATAAACAATATTTTGATAGAAATTGATGCATCGTTTTCCAAAGAGAAATTAATTGAACCCTATCTATGTAGGTGCCTATAATTTATTCCTACAATGACGAATATAGGCCCAGTTCAGTTTGCAGCTAATATTTTTAATGTAGTCGCTTCATTATCGATATGATGGCGATCTGTGTGACGAAACACGAAGCAAATATGATGCATTGGCACGATCAACGATAACAGTCGAACCGTTTAAAGTATATCGGTAGCAGGCATTGAAACTGATAAACAAGCGAATATCAACTTTATTTCATATACTATAAGGAATTCAAAGTACTATGGGAGGTTCGTAAACTGCATGAGTAACGTGGTTGGTGTTTCGCTATCGCAATTAGTAATGTAGGAAAATCAATGAGGGCTCATTTTGTAGATTACTCGGCTGCGCGAAATGAATGATCGGAGCTTTGTGTTGATGTACGACTATCTTTTTCAAAAGTTTTTACGTAAAACTTAACTAGCTATGCGGTTAAATGTTACTTGGTTGCAATCATGTAGGTAGTTTTATGAAACAATCAATCATAAAGTATCAATTGGAAAACGTTTATGAGACATAAAAATTCAAAATCATTTAAGTTCTTATTTGCAAATTTCGGGTAAACAATATGCAGATGTTTTACATTCATGTAATAATTGTATATCACAGCCTTGGTATCACCATATTTTACCGTTCGGCATGCAAACTATATAAAAAGAAAACACAAAATAATTGAAAACTTATAAACAAAATAAAATTAAGAATGAGACCCATAAAACTAGTTTAAAAGTAAATCCTATAAATAAATGCAAATATTCAGATATACTGTAATAAATTATTTATCAATAAACTTTTTTTTTATACATTAGTTAAGCAATGATGGCTTCATTAAACATTTAGGTAGGTGCAAAATATACTATTCTTCTTCTAAATATGGATTAACAATACCATAACTCACAAATCGGAGACACAATGGACACAAATTAAATACTACAATATCATTAAGATCTTAATCTGATTTCATCACATCCATATCCTCAAAGCCAGCACATAAACATCCACAAAACAGATTTGTCACACGACCTCCCAGTTAGAATTTAAATGCGTAATTAAAAACAGAATGAGTTAGGCCTAGACCGACTGATGAAATATTCTAATCAGTCACTAGTCATTGTAAAAAGTGTGGTGGTTTGCCGTGCGATGGGCGATAAGGCCGTGTCACACGGGCGCGGGGCACAAACGAGCGATTGTTGCGCCCGCACACGGCGCCTCCGCGCTTTGCATAACAAAGGGCGCAATTTGGAGGAAAAATGGCCACGATCTCGGGACATCTCGGATGAATTCGGGTTAGTTCGGATGGTCTGCTCGTGTCTATGGGTTTGAGGTCTAGAATTGTTATGGTGTTCTCACGATGTTTATTAGTCGACATGAAGAGCTTTCACGATGAAAGATACTTTGTTTTCTTTTTGTGGTTCTGCTGCCAATAATATTAGATAGAGTTCCTACTTACCCATTTTTTTGTGACTGGCCTTTAATATAAGCTTGGATTTTCAAAGGTTTACATAGCTTTATAAAGGAGTGACTAAAATACCCATACCTATCAGATTTTTCTTTACACGCCATAAAAAATGCTCTATAAGTAAATATGTTCCTTTAAAAACTTTCAAAGAAAGATGCTGACCAAAGTGACCCTCATGTCTTACTCATTCGAGGTCAGAATTAAATTTTGAAGTGTTTCCACTTCGTGACGCCCAGTCAGATTTCAGATCCAATTTTTGGTATAATTCCAAGCACGTTTGAACTGATATAGATTAAAATATGACGATATCAATCTAGATATTTATTATTCATCTCTTGTGCTGCACGACTTGCATTTCACCTAATGAATATTTTACAGAGTTTCTGTATAAATATGAAACACGACTTTTGTATTATCTATGGTCGAGATGGAAAAGTCCTTTCATGGGTCGGAACATGGTGAAAGGTCTTTGATACAGTTTCTGAAAAAGGAAAAGTGTACAGTAAGTACCTACCTAATGGCGCAATAATACTTGGTCGTTAGCCCGCATTCGGGTATCCGAATGACTTTACCCGAATTCGGGCAGACTTGACTAATTCTGATGTCTATGGAATGAAGGTGCTCGGTGGTATCTAGAGAATGAATGTATTAACATTTACCTCGTTGAAAACGGGACTGCCATTTGCCTAAATGCAATAAATAGATATTTACTTAGACAGAAACGAACGCACAAAACTCAACTATTCAAAGCATTTATTTCAATTATACCAATTACGGCACTTTTAAACAGTCAAAGGGCTGGTCAGTTAAAAATATGAAGCTTGCTGGCCATTCCAAAGCTTATAGTAGGTTACTTACGAAGTAGAACGGACAAGGAACTCCATGAACACTTTTTTTTAATCAAAATATTGTAACCAAGTGCAAAGACATAGGTGCTAACTTAATTTTAAAAATAACAGTGGTCCTCATTTCAGACACCTGTCTGAAGAAGATATGAAAAGTGTCTTCATTAACCTTAATGAAGACACTTTTCATATCGTATAGTATTGCTAGTATGCTATTAATTAACCACAGCCCACAAAGCAACACTTCTGACACAGCAACTAATATGTAGATTGATCTATACTATGGTTAGCCACGATTGACACTGTCATGTCTTGGACGAATGATCATTCTTTACTGATCGAGCCCTTGTACTTTGGAGTAAGCTCTCAATCTGTGTCAAACGAGATGAATAGGTACCTACATATAAAATACCAGCGAGGTAATTACGTAGCACAGTAAAAGTGGCAATTAATTTCATTTTGACAGTTCAACAACATTCATTGCGTTATTTACATTGCTGAGCAGACACGTTTTTCCAACATATAAAGCAATGGATTAGCAATATCCTTCAAAACGTTCAGAATGTGATTAATAGTGTGTTCCGCAATTAGGGTACTACATAAGCACCTTTTCTAATTTAACATAAGCACATGAGGAGGTAATAATGTGCTTATGTTAAAGTTACAGGCTGACTACCCCTAATATTAATTAGTACCTATCAGTAGATACAGCAGATTCAGCAGTGATTGTCATGTCCAACATTCTAAAAATGAGTGTTTCTGTAGCTTCATTTGCACATCTTTTATCTTCAGTAGCATAATCATACGAAGACAAGACCAGAAACGTACGACAGAAACCAATAAGTTTATCTTAGAATTAGTGAAAAATAATTATATAATAACTTTCTACTTAAGTAATGTGAGCAAAGAACATGACTTTTTACAGTTCCTTTTTCCTGGGGAAGAAGAGTAAAGGCACCTACTTCGTGAGTTTTCCAGAAATGGTATTTCTCCTTTTTTTTTTTTTTTGAAAAAAATATAGCAATTGTATTACTTGAGTACGCTCCTAAACATGATGTTGTAATAAGGATAATGGAAATATCTTCACTTGAAGGTGGAAAAATATATTCCCACGGTACCTAAATTAAAGGTAAATGTGGAAATGTTTGTCACAGGATTGTTTCGTTGTTTCATCATCTACAGACAATTAGCATAAAGTTTTATTGAATATAGATAAGTATAATAATGAGGACTTAGTTAATGTAAATGTTATCTCGCACAGGCAAGAAATGTTCAGTTGTATTGTGAGTGGTGACGCCTATTGTCATCGCACAATGCGTTCGTATCTCGTTAATTACATTCACGCAGAACCGAGCCTTCCTATTGCCGAGTAGTTGCAACAACCTGCGTGCTTATTTTTCATAACAATCGCTTGTTTTTACAAAATTTGCATGCGCCAGCAGAAACAATACGCGGAGGAGTCGACTTGTTAATATCACTGAGAATTACCCGGCAGCGGATTGTCGCGCACTCGACCACTGTAAACAATACAAAACGACGCCGAGCTAAAACAAACTATAGAAACGGAGCCACAACAAGAAGAATAGGAAAATTGCTTTTGTTTAAAAAAATCTATTTGTTCGTGTCTCGAGATGAACGCGCCTACGGTGCGTCGGCGGGCGACCAATCGCGCGCAGGCGGCTTCCCGCCCCCGCCGGCCGGGCCAATGGCGGCGCGCGCGAACGCCGCAAGAGCAGTTTCCTTTTTTAAAAGTTTCGCCCTCGACTTCCATCCGATTTCCCGCCTCGGCTCCTTAAGTTATGGACGGTGAAAAAATACGTTGATTTATTTATTAAGACGCGAGTTTTTGCGATGTTAAATTATGATGTTGGCTGAAGCAGCTCCCAGCACTGCTGAATGGTTCACAGTTTTTACGGAGAGCTCGGGTGCGCCCGCGACTCTCATATATTTTAATTTCATTGGATTTTTATTGTATGAAACGTGCTCGCAATGAGCAAAGTGTCAAGATAGATCTAAGTTATTCGCCACTTAATTCGTTTCATTCTCACATTAAACTCATCGATAGGCTAAACACATTGATTCAGCTTGCAGTCAAGTTATAAACCGTTGATTTATTACTTAACTACACCTCTATATTTTCTCTACATAAAATACTTGAACACGCACTGGCTAATTAATAAAGAAGCCAGTTTGTTTAGTTAATTAAGGAATAATTGGAAAACCGTTAAGATTACCTATGTATCTTGAGTCTGAAATTGTTTACTTTAATTTCCACAATTCTTGAATTTAATTTAAGACTTTTAGGAATTCAACTTTTAATTACAGCTAGTAACCCAAAGTAACCTAGGACAAGGGAAGGAAGATGACTACATAAATCACAAACTCCTGGACCTGACAATCTGAAACAGTGAAACGTTTATGTTTATTTTAGAGAAAGGAAGATTAACACTTAAGCAAAAATTCATAGTTAAAAGTACAAGATTAAGACATCATTTTTCAGACCATAATGTAGCTATTAAACAAATTACTACATAAATGTAAATGTGAGTCTTGAAGTAAGTGGGTACCTACCTAATAGCAATTTGTCTACAGAAATAAAACCATAATCTTCAATATTAAGCATTCGAGTAAAAATAACTAAGTAAAGTAAGTCCTATTAATTTAATGACAGGTCGGATGCGGAAGCCGCTGTTTCAGCCATGAACGGTGACCTGGATTTGAATAGCGAGTGGTCGCGGTATTTTGGACTGCACATCAACCCTAGGAAATCCCAGGCCATGATTAACGGCGGCAGGTATATGCGGAATAGGCTTGATGTAGCGTCGCTGTCTCCACTCTGTCTGAATGGAGTTCAAATTGAATACGCACATACGGTTAAAAACATGGGGGTGATCATGGACTCCTACCTGTCGTGGACTGCTCATGTTGCTCAAGTCAGTCGCAAAGGGCAATATACGTTCCATTCCTTGAAATGTCTCCAGGGCTTCTTGCCCTTGAACACCAAAATCTCTCTTACTGAAACCCTCATTCAGCCCATTATTGATTACGCCGAAGTCTGTTATTTGGATGCCACCGAGGAGCTTTTAAATAAACTTGAGCGTTTGCAAAATATCTGTATTCGTTTTGTTTTTAACCTGAAAAAGTATGATCACGTCTCCAACTTTCGCAAGATACTCAAGTGGCTCCCCATTCGACTTCGCAGGAACTCGCGGATATTGTGTCTGTTATTCAATCTCCTTCACAATCCTAAAACACCATCCTATCTGCGGGACTGTTTTTCCTACGCCCGTCCTTCAGATGCACCTTGCAGGTCGCATCTTCAGCAAAACCTTCTCAAGTCCCCTCTTTCCACTCCACCGACTTCTACTCCTACTCCTTCACAGTATACGCGGTGCGGTAGTTTTTTAAGTGAATTGTTTTTCATTTCATATATTATTTTTTTGTCTCCTTTACTATGCACACGCTGTCTACATCTCTGTATCTATTGTCCTGCCTCGGGTGTGCTGGAAGAGATTTCTTGTGAAATAAGCATCTGTACCTGTTTGCTGTTCTGTTTTTTTCTTGTCTGTTTATATGTGTGTACATAAATGGTAAAATAAAAATAAAATGGAGAAGACAAGAGGGCAGACAGCAGAATTCTGCATTGCAGTATTTTTTGTTAAAACAGGTTATTATACATTTAAGTAGAAACACCTCTACTTACAAGAAAGTTTAAGTGCAGTGAGTTACAGGGTTAAAAGAAGACTTGAGAAGTTCTTTACCCCGGTTCAGTTTTGGAGGAGGTTCTTTTCAAAATTTACTATTACTTTATGATAATACCCAATGGTGACGGTGATGAACAGGCCCATACATTAAGAAAAAATATATAAAAACATGTCCTTCTTTCTTCCCATATCAACACCAGTAAAAAACAGAATTGTGTATCATAACTCAGGTTTCCAATATACTAGTTTGGGGACCACCGCATGTCACAAATTGACTGTCACCAACAATTACAGTATTATTATGTTAAAATAATTTTAAGATAATAATTGTAACAATGCTTAAGTATATAGATTTTATTATTTATTATTCTAACTGCATCTTCTCAATAACGTTAAGTGTCCACGTTATTAGTAAAACAAAAAAAAAACTTAATTGTTCAGAAAAACATTACAATATTTAAATAGCACTAGCACTAGATATTTAATGAAACCCATAAGAGTAAAGCTTAGCGTGTGTTAGATATTTCATTTTGATATAATTGTAATTTTTTTTTCCTAGATACTGTCAGAAGACCACAAACATCACAAATAAAGGTAATATTTCGAGTTATAAAATAAGATGGAGATAATAATAAGAAAATGGGCAGCTGCATCCTCCCATAGTCCCAAGTATAGCACTACAAAATTTTAAAATAATCAGTCTGCTAACAAGGGTGATGTAGTGGCATTTTTCCGAGGTTATTGTGAAATCCATGATCAAAAGTGAACTTTTATGTGGATTAAACTTTTTGAGGAGCATAAATGAAGAGGGAATGTTGACTGGTCGGATATTATTGGCTTTAAATAAGTCCATTGATTATTATTCACCCGAAAAAGAGTAGCCCAAAGAAAGCATTGTAAAACCCACTGGATATGAGCCTCCTGAAAACTTTATTTACCTACCTATTGAAAAAATACCAACTTCGGCTTTCTACATCGAGTGAGCATTGCTATTCTGTAAAAATCTCACCGTGAAAACTTAGGTGAAGTGAGCTGTCATTCCACCAGCCTATCGATTCTGTAAAATGTCACCGTGAAAAGTTAAGTGAAGTGAGCTTAGAGTGAGCTGTCAATAGTGTCAATCCCTAGCATTAGTTGGAATGACTGCTCACTTCACGCTCACTTCTCCTAAGTTTTCACTGTGAAATGGTTACAGAATCGCACTGCTGATGTAAGGAATTGCCATTAATAAAAGCTCACTTCACGGTCGCTTCATCTAAGTGTTCACGGTGAGATATTAACAGAATAGATCGGCAGGAAACAGAGACACGCACAGCAGTCTTGTTATCCTGCTTGTGGTAAAAAAAATATGATAAAAGGAAACGTAAAAAAACAAAGGAGAGATTGAAGACTGTTAGAGGCATCACTATCATAGTAATGTTACGCTGAGAAAGTCACTACTTATTTTTTTGTGATAGAATTTATGTCATTATCTACGTAGGTATTTCTACTTTTGTGCCAATCGCTGAACATAAAAATGTTCTGTAAAAACTCTTATTTCCTATTTACTTTGTCTAGCCTATTTCTGTGTTGTATTCTTTTTTCCATCTCAGATCTATGCTTGAAAAGCTCATGTGCTAAAATAGCGAATTAGTATGATTAATAGCAACGCTCGCCTACTGCACAGTTGTAAGTTTGTCGTGTAAGGTAGGTACAGTAATTTATAAAGCTTGTCACATATGTCAACTTATAAAAATATGAATACTCGACACCCATAATTAACCATTCAGTAAAGAAATAAATCTATCGCAACAAGCGACAGCGGCAAATATTATGCACAAACAACATGATAATAAAAATATGCTATAAAATCAAGCCAAACTATAATTACAAAACAATCTAAAACAAAATAATCTATGTTATCAGCGTAACTGAATGTTATCAGTCGATATCAATCACAACACGAATATAAATCAATCAACAATAGTGCAGGCTATCACGCGTCGATCTTTACCAGAAAACACATATCATTTGCCTAATTAGATTGGGCGTTAAATCGCCAAACAACCATTTATAATCTGTTCATTTAAAAATAATGCCGGATAAAAAACTCGTCAAAGATATTGTCAGGAGATACCGGCCAAACTCTGTTCGCAGGCATCGCTTAAAAAACTCGAAAAAAACTTACTCGAGGCGATCCGTGACTCCTATTTTTTTGTTTTATTATTTTTAATTCATATTATCGTACGGCTATCCCCTTTAATTTTGTTTTTAAGTATGGCCCTCGGTATGCTGGCAGCTACGTTTATGGATATTCAGAATTCCGTGGCGTATCGTCCACGGGGCGATTTCATTTTATGTAAATGTGATGTTCGAGTGCGCCTGCGCCGGTGCAGGTGCGGCTTGTAATTGTGACAGATGTAACGAACTCGCCTAACCGATAATTTATTTACAATACCCAATGTTTAGGCATGAAGTAGCACTAAACCGCTCCAGTAATAAGGCTTTGGATACCCACAATTATCCGTTGTAAAGCGGTAAAAGTAATTTTCAGGAATAAAAGTATATTTGAAATCAACTGTATGGGGTTGAAGCTGTTGGCGTAAATAATTCGTAACTGCAACATAAACGTAGTTGTTAATAAAAACACCTTTAATTAAGCGTCAACATTTAATTAACAAGACTATTCCAATGAAAAGTCACACTTCCAATTTAAAAGCCGTTAGATAAAACTAACTCAAGACAGTATTTAACGAGACACTAGAAGAGTCATCATCATCTGCCTAGCCTTCAGCTTCTAGCAGCTGAATACCAGTATTTTACACGGAGCGACTGCCTATCTGACCTTCACATCCCAGTTACTGGGTAATACTATAGGTACCCCTTGGTAAGACTGGTTGTTAGATTTTCGGGCTTCTGACGACCCGTAACGACTGTCAAAGATCTACAAATGACAGAAGGGACAAACGGCTTAACGTGCTTTCCGAGGCACGGAGGGTCTTGGAGACACCAGAAGAGTAATGCACCTATATGTTACCATATCTTTACAAACTGAACATCTGATTACGACAAAATCAGTACAATATAATATGACGATAAGCTTCAACATCCTTGACAGTATCACACGAATGTATTCAGTAGTTTTTTTCTATTAAGTAGGTATACACCGTATATTCACCTCATGCCACTGATGTAAAGAACATAATAGTTTCTGGACAAGACATTAGGTTTGAGCGCTATGTCTAAATTGTAAGTTTAATGTTGAATGAAGAGGGCGAATCACCCGAAGAAAATTACATTTTATATATCTTTTTACTATTCTAGTTATACAATTATTGATAGTTTTTCCGCGTTTTATTTTTCACTCGTTAATTTAATTTGAAAATATGTAATTTGGTTTTTCATACGAGTTTAAATAAGATTTTAAAACATCATGTGATGTTGGGAACGGACATAAAAAAAAAACATTTCTGAAAAATCAACCATTTAAGTTGCAAGATTAAAATCAGTTTTCTAGTAATGCGTAACTTTGCCAAAAAAATATTTGTATGCAGTATAGGCAAGCAAAAAGAAGACAAAAAAAAGAGGATAAGAGCATGAGTCACTAATTATAATTCAAAACTAACAAGCAACCGCTACTAACCGGTGTCGTGTATATCAACTTCTGTAATTACTTTTTTATAGGATTACAATATTTTAAATAGACTTGACTGACATTCTAGTGATGCTTAATTTATTCTTAAGTTGTGTTTAGTTACAGTGTCCTTAACTTGATACGAGTTTAGATTGATATTTTTATTAATTGTATATATTAATATGTCCCGCGGCTTGGCTACTAAGTATTTGGCCACCCAAGTTATTTAATCAAAATATGTGTGAGGTCATGACGGTGAAAATTATAATTGCAAATGTAATATAACTAATATATTATGCCGTATTTATATCTCCCGGATGAGATGAGAGCCGCTTATCAAGTTAATGGTTGGGAAAGTTAGACCAGTAAACGTCTTTAGTGTATAAATTCAACTTGATATTTTGTTTTCGGCAGAAAATGGGTTGTTTTTATGTTAATTAATTGTATTTCATAAAGATTAAGAATGTGTCTAGCAGTCAATCTGATGTACAACCCGTAAGATTATGTACTGACTGTTATACTTATTTAGAAAGAGTGGTTGTTACAGTACCTTCCGGGGATAACAGGTACGATGATATGTTAGAAAGAGCTGTGCCCAAAAATGTTCAATAGTGTACCTACGAGTACCTAACTACATATACTACTTATGTTGTTGGTACTTATGTTACTAGCAGCGGCCCGCTGTTTCACCCGCATAAGTGTCGATCCCATAGTAATATCGGGATAAAAAGTATTATATGTGTTTTTCTGATGTATAAGCTATATTACTGTAAACTTTTATCAAAATCAGTTTAGTAGTTTTTGCTTGAAAAAAAAAACTTACGCGTTTATAATTTAATTTATAATTAGTAGGATTTGAAAGGAATAAGACTAACTATTAAAATTCCTCTTTAAGAACTATTATTATAAGTATAGTTACACCTATTTACTATAATGATAAACCCACCATTTTAGCAACAAGTACGAGCCGTGTAATTGTATAGTTTGTGCAAATAGTATTTCCTTGTAACTGGGTAAGTAGTTGTTTGAATTAGCTAATTATTATCAGATAACGGAGTATGTGCGCATGCGTGGCATGTAGTTATGTTAGGTATCTTAGTTTAATCTGAAAACAT
Source organism: Apamea monoglypha (assembly GCA_911387795.2). NCBI lineage: Eukaryota > Metazoa > Arthropoda > Insecta > Lepidoptera > Noctuidae > Apamea > Apamea monoglypha. The sequence continues at coordinate 14,680,094 of OU426918.1, forward strand.
ATGAGTTCGTTTGTGAAATGTTTTTTTTTAATTAATAAATTTTGCATGGTTGGTAGAGAATATTTATCGTAATATTATTATCAGTTCGTTGATTTCCGCTGTAAAACATGAGTTTCTATATAGACTCTTCAATGTAAGCAGTGTTGCAACCGCCATGCTTAGCAATCGAACTGCTGGAACTCGTATACCTATTAAGGAACACAGCTGTTAATGATCTTATCAAGATCAACTCAGCAGCAAATCAACAAAACCTATATTACCTATTCACCTACAATTTGACGAAAAAACAAGACAATTTACAAAACAATATGAAATCCTGAAAACTGTATTGTTATGATAACTCTGCATGAATTCTGCAGTTACCTAGACATCATCCCAGAATAATACTTATATGGGAATGTATTTATACATATGAGAATAAAAACCACCGATTTATAAGTAATTCGTTTTCTGATAGAGTAAACACTGAATACTTTGTTTGGCAATAAAAGTCAAAAGCTCATGCTCTTTTTCCGATGAATTCGTTGTTAGTAGATATAAGGCCTTTTTTTTCCGGATGGGAAATCATCAAATGACCCCTCCCGCTCTGGGTGGAGCGGAAGGGAGTGTCAGACTCTTACTGACTAAAACCCACCCATGTTCCTTCCTTTGCCCTTTATGTTCCGGGGTAGCGGTAACCCTTTCGGACGATCCCGCTGAAGATATAAGGCCTTATATGTAGCTTGCCAAAAGAAATCAGTAGTAGATTTTAGGGTAGAGCACTTTGAAACAATTCAAATTAACAAGCGCGACTTTCCAACCAGCGATGTCACCTGTAGATAATAACTATACTTATATAATAATACAACAGTAAACTAGTAACATTACTGCTACAGAGGAAGTAACTGATGTTCGTTGTTCCACAGATACTGTTACAGATAAGGCTGCCTTGCATTCGGGAAATCAACATTTTTTGAATACCCGTCCGATATGCATCTACATAGATTTCTACATTTTCGTTGCCTAACAAACTTGGTAAATACTATATTGTTTTACGAGTTTAATTTTTGGACTGGCTTGATATAATTATATTTGAATAAGTAGGTACCTTAATGATTTTTTTTTTTACCTTTGATGTCCTACTGCTGGGCTAAGGTCTCCCTCATACTTTTCCACTTTTCCCCATGTTTTACCTTCTCCGGCTAATCGATCAGGAACGAGTACAAATCGTCACGCCAGCATTTCTTAGGCCTGCCTCGGTGTCGACACCCGTCTTCAAGCATCTACTGTATGACGATCCTGGCCCATCTGTTTTGATACATCCTATGCGTATGACAAGCTCAGTTCCATTTCAGCCTCGCAGACTTATCGGCAACATCAGCAATGCCTGTCTTGGTGCGTAATGAAAAACTTAAAACTACGTACGTACGCGTACGCGAACTATGCCATATGGAATGGCAAATCATCGAACGGGACACAGATATCTAATACCCAAAAAATCCACAAGTTTACTTTAGATTCTTGTCTTTCTTGTTTTATCTATTACGAATTAGTAAATCTTACTTGGTTATTCCACTAATGATCCTTTATTGTAAGAAGAAAATATGTTATAAAAAATAGTAGTATGTTCTTAAAAAGTGATATTTCGAAGATCGTATGTGCTTATACATAAATTATTATACATAAATTTCTTCTGCAAACTACAATAACAAGTTAGGTTTAAGCAACGACAAAGCTTTGATTCAAGAACCAAGCACATCGAACAAAACGAACACAAAATCATTGAACCCTTATGTTCTACACATCGTTACTAACATATCACGTACAAAGCCGAGGCGAAAACACAGCGTCTTATAAAATATTGTTAATGCAATATTAACGAGATCTCGGTTATGTAAAGCTGCAATATTTTGCATTTAATAAGGGCCGTACATAGCTGGCCGCGTGGCCGTCGGCGAGAGATGGATCCTCAGATACTGAAGCTCTTCGATCGAGGCTCGTTCACTATGAAATTATTGGGAAACTCGATTCGTGCGCGATGCATCTGCCGACGACGCGCCAGCCTCGCTAATGTTCCTTGCAAACGATCCGAGAAAGCCGAGTAGGTTTTAGAGATAAATCTGAGAGATAGGAAAAATACTTTCTTACTTCTACGTCCGTTGCATATAGTTAGGCAGTTTGCAGTGATATTTATTTGAATTTTAAAATCTCGCCTCTTTTATACTATTTCTATGCGAATGCTTTTTCGTTTGGTGATAATAAATTAATGAAAGAGTATTGAAGGTATCTTTGGGACCGACACGTAAGTGTGTGGGCCTGAGGGGGGGGCGTGACGCGGCACCTGTACCGATCGTTTGAATATTCCTCCCAAATCGATATTTCATGTGCTCGCCGCTCATCTGTAATTAAGTTTGGATTAAAGTTCTCGAGTCGCTAGGCGCTATAATCGTCACTTTTGTTGGTCGTGCGTGTTATTTGTTTTGGGGCAATGACAATGGTGTTACTTTTGGGTGGCGGTGTCAATCTTATAAGCTTTAGTAATGTGCGTTTTGGTTACGGTTCAGACAGTATCATGAACAGTAAACAAAAGCCACTTAAATTAGGCCAGAGCGGTAAATTATAGTCACACGCTGAAACTTTCTGAAAGAAGGTTTAATTCTACATAAGATCGTATTGGAACGAATTTTTTTAACCGTCCTTTACCGAAACGTACTTTCTTTTCTTATGCATCTCTAAATACATAATTTAAACTGAACCAATTGAAAACATTAACAATATCACATGTAAGCTTTCGTGGTGGTATCCCATTTCCCAGAAAAGAAATTTTGCCCAACCTCCGATGAGAGTCACAGCTCCGGAATGGTAGGCTACGTCGCATACAATAAACATGCTCATAAATAAATAAATAAGGCCGAATTTAATAACAAGCCCGGACCTAAGTAATGGCCGCCAGAAGGCACCGGTACATATATTATGGCCCACCATTTTATAAAGTTTTACGCGCATTTCTTAGCGTTGTATTAAAATGTTTGAACACTATAATTTGGGAACGAGAGCTTAACAACTTTTTTTAGAGGAGTCAAATATTTGGGGAGTTTAGAGACGGTTGTGATCGATAACAGTCCACAGAGCCGTACTGAGCTAAGTAAATATGTACTGTGTCGTAAGTTCAGAGGGGTAATTCCCGTAATTTTAAGAATGTTCGCAGTCTGGACTCAGTCTCAATCTGTCAAAAATACCTCTAATTTTCCTTAATTTTTGACAAGTTTTTGATATTGATTTAGATGAGATTGCCACTGGATTTTGAACGTTTTCAATTACGGGAATTAAAAACATCTTCGCCTTCTGGTATCCGTCTACCGTGATGAACTAACACTACTACCTACCTACTCCAACAAACTACTTTTTATGATTGAAACGAGTAAATTAAGTACATCTTTCTCTTAATAAAGCTCTATGAGCATAAGCTTTTCAAGCCATGTTTTTCACTAAGTTTACATTTTCATAATGATCCTAATACACAGTTGTTAGACTAAAGTCGACAAAAATACCGAAGAAAAGAAGGTAACATCGACGACAAAAATAGCATATTTTAAAGTAGGTACTCTGATTCAGAACAACTTCATAACGAGAACACCAAATCGTGAACCAAAAACATTAATATCGAAGCGATTCGACAAATTAGCTATCAACGAATACGTGCAGCGATAAAATTACAATACACACCTCGGTTATGTGTGCCAGCCCATAACGGCCACTCGGCTTAATATTGTAGAAAAAGCAGGAATGCACCAACATGGGCCATGCTGTGCCATATTCGACACGGCTGGTGACGAATCCTGGGCCAAAAGAAACAATGTTATAGCATTCCGGCGAAAACAATTGGACTTCTTACGCCTTGTCGTGCCATTTGTGAATAATTTTAGGACAACAGAAAGGTTTGAATGCTGTCGTTACACAGATAAAATGTTGTAGACCGTACGTGAGAGGATGGTATGAATTAGTGATGCCAAGCGTGTGAGAAAAAGTTTGTAGTGGTGTCGATGCTATGCCGATAATCTGTTTAGTGGTTATTAATATCTGGGAGCGAAAAAATTGGTGGTGCGGTCATGTCTGCGCGGTTGGTTCTTTGAATCTGACTTGGTTGGTGTTGGTGTTCAAAAAAGTGACAAAATAGTATATTATTTACCTATAGCAGATTGTGATGTTGAAACAGTATTTTCCTTAGTGCTACGGATGGCGTAGCTCTACGCCGCACGTCTACGAGAGGAACTCACGTGATGTACCTAATGAGAATGTTGTGTTAACGTCTACTGTCGTTTATCAAAAGCATGTCATGTATGTATTTAACATATCCACAAAAATCTTTATAATATCAGAACTCCGTATTTTCACTCAATGATTATCTTTTTCCCTTAGCAGGAGGTAGGATGGCACCTGATTTCGCTCCAAAACGCGATACCAGATAGCACACGTCTATGAAGCGCGACGTTCAAAAGCGCTCTCACAGACACTGCCAGTGATTATAAATCTAACATACTTTACAGCTCTCAAAGCTTAAAACAAATGCGGTACGCAGTAAATTAAGCCATCGACAGTGTTGCTAGGATGCCATCACGAGCGCACGCTGAATAGTTTGCGATTGCGCTGCGTTTTTCAAAGGCATACCTGGCGCGGGTGCGAACGTCGTGTGTGACGACTTTATCCGTCGAGTGCACGTCTTTGGTGAGCGGACGCCGCGATCTAGATCAGCGGCGCCGACTCGCGGCGGCGCGATGCTATCGTAAAACAACCGCGCGACAATTGCTAACACCGGCGCCGAACAACAACGCGAATTATTCAAAGAGAGGCATCCAGCGTGTGTCTTTGCCGCCGACTGACCGCCCCGCGCCCTGCGCCCTGCTGCCATTGTTGACATACCGATTTCTAAGAACGTGTAATTTTAGCGCTCATTTCGACGACGCATTCGACTCGTTGCACGCAGTTTGAGCTTTCAATCCGCAAGACCTATGTTCACGACTTGAACAAAATGTCGTCTTTGTTTATCTTTGTGGATAGACTGTTAACTTGAAATTCTTATCCCTACATGGTCAGACATGTAACCCAACAGGTACATTTGATATCCTTATTAGCTTTTTCACGGAACGGGTCGTAAAAATGCCAGAGCACAGTCATCTAGGCGAGATAAAGCTGGACTCGAAACGACTCACGCACGCCCCATTCCGGAGTAGCGTTAGACTTGCACTTAGACGTGGGGACACGTCGGCTGCTCTCGAATGCTTTCAGATGCTCTGTTTCTGGGAAGACAAGGAGGGGGAGGGGTCGAGGGGGGCGGGATTCCGTCACGTGCGCCCGCACATCTGATAGCGGCCGCCGCGGGGAATGTTGCACGTTCGGGCAAGCCCAGCACGCAAATGCTGTGCCGACTTGCGATCTGTGAGTTGTGAGTTGCGAAATTGTAGCCACTTCTAGATCTAGGCAACATGAAGTCAGTTTAGGTACCAGTTCATGTCACCTGAGACAGCTAGCAAGAACGGCAGTTTCCGTAAAGTTTCATTGGGTGGAGACATGCAACTATTTTCAGCGATATTATCGATAGCATTCCTGTAAAAGTTGTGAACTGGAAAAAAAACCTGCATTCAATTGGTTTATTTAAACTTATTTATTTATTTCACCGGAACATCTGAAGGCCAACTCTCGTACTTAGAAAACGTTCAAATTCAAGTCGCAATCTCATCTCAGCGGCAATCAATGTCAAAAACTAGTCAAAAATGTAGGGAAATTTGCGGTATTTTTGACATATTAGAATGTGAACGTTGAATTGCCCCTCTGGTCCTTGCTGGCTTAATCTGAAACAACTTTTTAAAATAAATACATGAAGGCTCTAGATGGATGTTGCTGTATGTTGTCGAAATCCTTCAATTTACCTAACAGACAGAAATCATACTAATATGGCAAACACAATGGCACTAAAACGATTTGTTAATACACAAAATAGAAACAAAACTCGTGCCTCTAAATATGAATTTGGCCAAAAAGCGTCACGGCATACGCATGCGCGGAGACCGCCGGGCGCGCTTGCCGCCCGCGCATTCCCGCCTTTTTGCCTGTCACCGCCAGACGTATTTATTGCAACACTGATGGCTGTTAGTGTTGCCACAGTCGATACTCCTAAGAATAGTAACTTAATTTTTGGAGATAAAATCTCCAAAAATTAAGTTACTTTCATTTTTCATTTCGGGTTTTTCCTCATTTTTGGACATTTTCCTTTTAAAAAAATGTTTGTGTCTAATGACAGAGTAACCCACAAAACATAATACAAGCCAGATATTAGATGGATATTAAAATCACGTGCTCGGAATTCTCTGCAGGGTATGGGCAGGATAACCATATAATTAAAGAAGAACCCTTTGGTTAGTGACGGGGGAAAACTGTTTCTTGAGAGGAAAATCTAGAAGTTTTCAGTTGTCATCGATAAAAATGCTAACAGTGCAAACTATTTTTGATTAAATTATTCTTTGCACACCGTGAATGTAATGAAATCGGATTAATGTAAAAACCTACAAAAAACAAAGTTATGAAATAAGTTCTGTAGTTTACAGTCACCATCAAATTCAATTTTTCTGACTCGGCAACCCTGATATCGAAGGATATAAAAATTTGACAACGATCCTCTCAGCTCTGATACTAAAGTCTATTGTATCAGGTTTTGTTTTGTTTTGTCCCTTTTTCATATTCGTTCGCGCTACAATTCATACACGGGAGCTTCTCTGCTGGAACAATAGAATATCATAAGATTCTTACAAAAAGCTATGGTTATGATACATGCCGTTATGTCCACATGCCTTGCAAAAAGTCTATAATTATGGTTACATTCAAGGGTACAAGTTGGCTACTGTACAGGTAGATCTATGGTGCACAAACCGTGACATCAAACCGGAACAAATAGGATTAAAATTGTGGTTTGACCCTGTGGTCAAACCACAATAAACCAATTCACAAACGTAGCTTAAAGTTAAGTAGTCATTAGCGACGGTTTAACAACACATTTTTGACGTTTAAACGTCAGTTAACTATAATCATCGTTTAAAAATAAACCTTTTGTTGTTTACTGTCTCTGTAAAACCCTGCGGTTTGACAGTGACAGTTTTTTTTTAATAGGAAGTATGTCAAACCACTTTATTTATTCTTAAGTTTAATGTTATCTGATTATGTACCTACATAAGGTCTAATTATATTTAGGATAGACGGATAGAATTGAATAAAAAACTAAAGGAGTAGGTAATAAGGAATTTTTTATATTAAGGCATACCTAGAGCAACACGGGCCACCGGCCTCCGGTCTGCCGGTGGCCCGTGTTGCTCTATGAAATTAAGGTGATGTAACAATAATTTCACTACAGGAACAGGTTGTCTGGGGTATATTCGCAGTTTTCTATTTACAAGTGAAAGAAAAGGCACTTATACTGTGGTAAATCCTTTTAATCATGAACACAATACACGTAGTCAGATACACAGATAGTCTTCCACTAAGTCGTCTTAGTCTATACCCCTCGATAGTCTTGAAATATACTGCCCAGCAAACCGTATTCGATTTTACTTAACAGCTCCGCGTCCACGTTACAAAAGTGGGGCAAAGCGCGCGAATTTGAAGTCAATAGACGGACGTTTAATTTATATAAAAAAATGTAACTATTTATTATATTAATAACTGATTCTTTGTATTTGGATTCAAGTTAATTACTACGTATTTAATCATAAAATAATATTTAAATACCTACTATTATATAGGTATGTATTGTGTTTTATCGAACTACTATTATTGTTATACTATTACTGTTACTAGTCAAGTTGCGTACTAATATAATTTTAAATTCACATTGAAATATCTTGATTTACCGTCGTCCTCTTCCTTGACAATTACACTTATAACACTTATTACACTTGATAACTCTAAGCACTACTAAGATTGACATTATATCGGACAAACATTTATAAAAAACTGTAACGGTATTTCTATTGTGACAGTATCAATGATTTATTCAAGGTAAAATTGCAAAAAATTGATGATTTCAAATCTACTGTAAAATTTTTAGATGCAAACAGATGCAACTAATTTTATTAATGAATTTTATTGTAAAACTAGCTGCGCCCCGCGGTTTCACCCGCATAAGATTAGATCCCGTGGGAATATCGGGATAAAAAGTATAAAAATAAATATGTTAATCCTGGTTATAAACCATATGTGTACCAAATTTCATCCAAATCAGTTCAGTAGTTTTTGCGTGAAAGAGTAACAAACATCCATCCATCCATCCATCCATCCATAAAAACTTTCACGTTTATAATATTAGTAGAAAGTAGGATAATAAACAACTGTAACCGGTCTATACATTATCGGCAGGATAAAAAAACATAGGTCCACTGAAGAAAATCCTCTTAAATACAGCTAACTTTATAATTCGATAGAAAAGAAGAAAAATATTTTATTAGGGACAGACATTATGTTATTAATTTTTTAAGTTATATCAAACGCAAGCCTACCGAGCCTAAAGGCCAGTCCACAAGACGACAATATGAATAAATTGCATAAATATTTGGCCACAGGTTATGCCACGCGGACCGCTCCTCCGGGACACACACGATACAAAACAACATCTATGACATAATTTTTTTTCTTGATTGTTACGGAATCTTATCAGGTTTGCGAACACCGTTAGTGCCATTTTTGAGACGTTTAGATTCATATCTTATAAATCACATTTCATTTTGAATCGAATTTTTGTTTGTTCCCGTGCCTTGAGGAAGATTTTGATGAAATGTGATTTTCATAAGTTTTATATTAAAGATAATTGTATGTGTGATTTAGGGTGACTAAGAGCGAAGATCATGGAGCAGTTCGATCATTGTGTTCTTCCTATTAGCTAAGAGTAGATTAGCTAAGAGGACTCATCAATAAACTCAAAAAAACTCAAAGCATTTACCAATATCAATCAATCAATACATATAATCAATACATATAATAAAATCGTAACTGGTCGCTGTCTGTACATGGAAGATATGTAAGAAAAACTATTATAGGTGGGCTTTATGGACGAAATAGAACCCAAAACAATTATTTTTAGAACTTTTGTCTGTACGTCGGTGCAAGCTAATCTCAGAAACGGCTTAACCGATTTGAATGCGGTTTTCACTAATACAATTTGGTTTGCTCCATTTAAAATTTAGTGTTTCATTTCAATCGGTTCATAAATAAAAAAGTTATATCAATCTAAAGAATAACATATAAAATGCTACAGAATAACCGAACAGTTGAATTGGCTGAAACTTTACGTAGGTTATTACCTAATCATTGAAGTATATAATACAATGAGGAATGAGTGAAAAGATCGATGGCTTCGTTGTCGTAGAGCTAACCTATGTTAAGCAACCCCGTTCGTGGTTCAAACTAGGATGGGTGACCACAATTGGCACAAAAAATTTATCAAGTGGCTCAGTAATAACTCTGTTTAGTAATCAGTAATAACCTATATGGTTGTTACGCTTTCACGCCTTAGCTACTGAACAAATAATAATTAAATTTTGATGTCTCATATACGGAGAAGCACATAGGGTGTCTTACGCCCCGTAAAACTAAAAATAAGTATAATAATAAACTATAATTAAATAGGTAGGTATATAAGTTCATGCTTTTTTAATTATCAACCAACAAAGCATACATGCTAAAGTTTCCATATTTTTACATTTTATAGTGTAGCTTTAATTAAAGGATTTTTATCCTTAATTGAAGCGTAGCCTTAATTGAAGGAGGAAATTTTTAAGTGTAAGTAAGATTTGTATTCTGAATTTTGTTTATTTTGATTATTTTTTTTTTTAATCTGTAAGTCCTTCGAGATTCTTTACACATTACTTTTTATTGTTTAAATTAATTTGTGTTAGTAGGTGGTATTAGTTGAAATAATCGTTGTTTTATTATAGTTAGTGAGAATGCCTCGAAAAAAATTACTAATATAATTGTACGCGAATGATTTGTTTGAACGCACTAATCTCTCAAGCAAGTCGAATTTAACAAAAAATGCGTTTGATAGCCTAATTCTTGAGGAAGGTTATTTAACATCACGCTACAACTCTTAGGAGCCGAGCACAGAAAAAAAGGCATAAAGAACGCAAAGCGAAAACGAAGTAGCATGTGCGATGCAGTACGACGCGGTGGTGCGGGGGCCGAGGGAGTCTTATCAAAAATTGCCTGTTATTTTAGTATATTCTGTATCCTACGACTTCCACGCGAACGAAGTCGCGGGCAGAAGCTAGTTTTAAATAAACCAATTACAAGCACCTTTGAATTGTCATGGGGTCGGTCAGTCAAAAAGATGAAGCTAGTTGCCCATTCCAAAGCGTAGTAGGTACCTTTTAAATCAAAATAATATGGTTACAAAACATTGGTTTCGTCATTCTTGTTAAAATTATGCATGTGAGAATGGTGCAGAACGTTAAAAGCGTCCGCAAAGAAAAGATAAAAAAAAACAATTCGAATATTAACCCATGTACAATGGTCCACCTGAAGGACTAAGTGCGGAAACCAATCCCATAACATAGAACATAGATTCGAATATTAAATTAAAATAAGCCGTGGCAGCTAAGAGATGACCAGACCCTACTGATAATTAAAATACCCACCTATTCCCCCAAGGAGGTGACAATTTCCTTACATGCTTAGACGAGCTCTTAATCCCCCTAATGTGCCAATACCATTCTGAACACTAAACAAAAATGAGCAAAGTGAAGAAATTTCTTACTTTATAAGTATGTACTTATGTACCTATATATTGTTTACCCATTAATGCAAATAAATGATTTTGAATTTCAACTTCAGGACATTGGTTGTATTTCCAATCGGGCCAAGTGTAGTGAAAAAGTTTTGGGTAAAATTACAGGAAACCAGATTGCGACAGGCAAACGTTCACATAGCCTATAAAGTCCTTTCATAGTCCAGTAAGTACATAAATATTAAAATTAAACTTGAAAGTAATCTGATAGAACATAACAACCCTTTATTGAACGCTACGGGGACTAATATTGATAAACCAAGTCCAACATTTGCAAATAGCAACAACATTTCAATTTCCAATATCTGCAGCGCTTTCATAACTCATAAAGAACAATCGTCATTGCTATGTGTCGACGTTCGAACAAATACATCAGGTGCGTCATGCTTGCCCAGTACCTGGTACTTATAAATCATTGCTCTATGCTTCGTCCTTCAGCCTCAATACGGCGTCCTGCTGTTTAACCTCACAAATTTACGATGCCTCTCGCAGACCAGATGCCAATCGTATTCCCAGCGTTATTTCAACAAAATGCATGTGATTTATACAAAACTCATCGTACGCAATGCTAATATATCTTTATGACGTAATATTGGGATTGTAAGTGTTGAAAGTGCAGTTTGTGGTGTTGCGAGGAATTGCGAAATATGTCTTGGTAAGTATGTGTATTTTGCTCGCTGATATTTTTTGATGATATAGACCAGAACAATATATGTATCACTACATTCGACTCGATAACCAACGCATTGCTGACTATATGCCTCTGTAACACACCACTAACATGAATAGTGACAGAAAGAATAACTCGCTATGTAGATGGAATTGTGCAATATGTTGGATATTAGAAAACAGGTGAATACTACATTCCTTTATCCTAGCATCCCAAATAAAGTTACTATGTGAGCTGGTGAGAAGAAATTGTTTGAGATCGGTACTGCATATGTAAGGGAAGTAGATATGGAATTAAATGTAGCATATTTAACTTTTATGACAACTGCATGTAAACTTCCATAATATGTCATTGTAATATATGTTAAATTGTATTATGGTGAACATCTTATAAGAGGTCAGTGTCGTGTCTGCCTCGTGTCTGCAGAATACGTGAATATATCAAGGAATCGCAAGCTCCCCACGTCAAGGCCCCACGATTTCCAACACGAATAAATATTCCTTTTATTCCAATTTGTCAGCTAAGCCACTCTCAGCGGCGACTTATCTCCGTATTCAACGGTAAGCTCCCGCCAAAACAATACGGCAGTATCGTTAAAAAACGTGCTTGAATACAGCATTTATCATCGTTGATTAAATACCATTGTTTTGTATCGGCAGGCTCGGGGTCCCCGGCGTCGTGCTCGTTTTGCGTCTCCCTCCGTGTCTCGCATTGTACCCGCACGGAGACAATAAGTCTGTTAAATTGGCCTCCTATACTCGTTATATTATGTGGCCGAGGAGTTCGTATTTATGTTCGCTTCGGACGCGTGCTCGCCGCTTGCGAGCCCGACTCTTGTAAATTCTTGCGAGCCAACAAAATTTGTTTTCGCTGCACTTTTATTATGATTTGTTCTAATATCTCGAGCTTCGAGCATTTTTTACGATGGCACACAAGCTGTATCTTTGTCGGTCGTAACGAGAATACATGGAGGTATTGTTAACTTTTCTTTGTACAATTTGCTTATCATATTAGATTCAAACTAAAATTCCGAGAAGACAAAGACGGTATCAAAATAGTGGTACGCCCACGCGGCGTCGGCAGTCGCGCTCGCTGAATCACGTACTGCAATTTCCAAATCTAGATTTAGGAAGAAACGGCTGTGTCGTGTTCTTGAAACTGAATGCATTTCGAAGAAGAAATCTCAGTCAAGTGTCCTATACGTGACAACATACTCAGCGGCGGCGAGACTTCAATGGAGCCACGCACGTGCCACTATGTTTTTCCAGTTTTTCCACCGGCCGCTATAAGTACCTGCCGTATTATATGATATTATACCTTCATATCCTCGCGTACGACAAATAAAAAACTTGAAACGCTATTAAGACACGTAATGATATTTTTCCGGACGTAGGAATCGCAACAAGAAGACGTTCCGCAGATCATTTTTGCTTATCTTAACGTCGCTAACTCGCAGGAACTCGATACAAAACATCGCACGAGTCGGGACTCCTTTAATTACTGCGAAAACAAATGAGAAAATATGACATAAATTATGATCAAATGCCGCCCCGATTCAATCATTATTATATGAATGACTGTCATAACATAATCCCAATTAGGAGCGTGGTTCATCTCGAAGCTCATAATTAATTTCAATAAATTAATATCGAAATATGAACATGGTCACATAACGAGATCATGCCGTATCGAGAACCTCTAACAAAAAGGTAGAATGCTGCGGTTGGCAATACAAATGCAGCTCGGACAAATACGAACGTGGCACATGAAAAACTGGAATCTCTCAAGCGTAGTATTAACATGGTTAATTAATTTATTAATTAGCAACAATTAATCGTAATACGGCGGCACGGCGAACCCCTGGATACGGGCGGATAGCTTTTCCGGCGAAGCTTAGTTTTTAGAAGACAATTTGCATGATGTCTACGTAATAATAAACGCGATTCCCGCAGTTGCCGACAGGTTTGTTATGAAATGTTAATGCTATCTGCTATCTGCTGGCTGCTCCTCGAGGAAAAACTGGCTGCGACCGATACGAGCAAAGAAACCAGCGGGATTCTGTTTGATTTTCTTATTGTACACTTCTATGAACAATAATAGGTCGCTACGCTGCTCCAAGTCAAAGTTGTGAAAGCGAAGCGAGTGCTCATTGAATACTAATTCAAATATTTGCAACGGATGATGCCTCGGCCCGAGTCAAGTAGACATTGATAAATAAACAGCTGTCAATAGTCTGTCCGGGCGGCGGCGAAATTCGAAAATGGTTCGGGTTCATTAATAACCGGAATGGATCGTAAGTCGCGAGCGAGATGATGGTGATACGCTACCTGTGTTCGTGATTAGCCGTCGATGGCCGCGACTGCGCCCGCGCCCTCATGTAACAAAATTAAATGCATCATACATTACAATATTAATTTAAAGAACGCTTGTTACCAAATCTCCTCGGGAGGCAAACTTCTAAGCGTTTAATGAATTCTATTCGCGTATCATGTTTCATGTTAAAGGAAAGAGATAAATCAATACGACTCGCTCATGCGGTGTCGAATTCTCCACGATTTATGTGTTGTTTAACTCACGATGACAGATTTTAGAAGTTTTGTAGGCATACATTATGTGGTTAAGAACAGCACCTCGGGTTAATAACGGCACGCCGGGAACGCGCCGCGTCCGCAAGGTCACAGTTTTATTATATTTTTAGTAGCGATTAACATAAAGTTTTGCGCGTCGACGCATTTCGTTTTATTGTGGTATTTTATGTTTAGTATTATAAATATTGGCAGTTTCTTCCTCGTGGGTATCAGTACGCGCGATTAGGGTATGAGCGCCGGGCACTTGTCGACTCATTTATGGATCGTATACTTGGTTTACAGACGCCGTTCTAGATAACGGGGTATTGATGGCTTTAGGATTAGTCCTTCAGAGGAACGTCTGAACGCTCGCCGCGTAATAAAATTAGCGTGTAGTGTTAGCTTTGTCGCGGACGGTCGTATACTTTTTATATGTGAGTTAAATACCGAGCCGGGCCGAGATGTCGATCGGTCATTAGAATGGAATTCAATAAACTAAATGGCGTATGGTATGAGTGAGTGTTCGGCTCGCTACCGTGTCGTATCAGATTCGGTAGCGGGCCGGCTATCTCGGCCATTACTTTATCATCTCTTATCGAGCAGCGGCTGTGTTCCGAGCCGAACGTCCCAGATGTGTCTGTCGATACTTAAATATCATAGAGGGTTATGTTAGTTTTATGTGACCAAAAAAAGTTAAACATCGCCTATCTCATGATCTGTTGGAGTCAGTAACTAGAGGTTAGAATTCGAAGATTCCGTATAAAAAATAAGAGATCGTTAAAGAAATACTTTGCATGTTTTGTTTGAGATATGAACACCAATTCTTGTGGACGAGTTACATTTTTCAAAGTCCTCTCAATGGCTTTGCAATAGAGTCCATTTTGGGATGGCTTAGGAATGTTCTAACTTTTCAATGATATTTTATTACAATCTCTAACATTGACCTGTTAAACATTGTTTATCCAAATGATTTATTTTCTGTCGCATCATTAATGGTTTTTGGATGTGATTCATTTTGGTGTCCTCGGCAAATGTCATCCTTATTGTTTTTTTACTAGGGATTATTGTAATAGCATCGTATGTATGCTTCCAGTTTGCTTCATATAATATAGCCTTATATTCTGTGTAAGTTATACGTAATATTATTCTGTTTACAAACCGTTAAGGTCAAATCCTTGTATTGTTGCAAGTAATTTGCTAATTCGCTTGCCCGGTCCTAAACAGATCAGATTTTTTTCATTTTCAGATTCTATCTAGATATATGGTGATTTCTAAAACTAATACAATTTACCTACATTGGATCAGTTTTAGCAATCAACAGATATCTACCTACACCCATTGGGTGGATAAACCAAATGGTCGGTGGTTGGAATGACAGTAGGAACTTAATTCTGTTCTAAGTTTAAGGGTTAGGTTAACTACTGTTATTCCAGCCACAGACCACTGATTTTACTTGAGAAGGAAGTATTTTTTTCATTCTATTTCTGTGTATGGACTAGCTATGAGAAAGTTAAAATGTAGCTTTGGCAGGATTAGAGCGCAAGGTTGGCAGCAAGGCTGATTGTCCAGGATAAGAACTTGAAGTATTGTCACTCATGGAGTAGTTATTAGATATAATTTATATAGTTTTTATTAGTTTTTATTTCACAAAACAAAGAACTATAAAAATTTTCTCCCTTCTCTCTCCCTCTCACAGAGATGAGGCCTGTCTCCCAGCAGAGGAAACATTATAGGCTGATTATGTAATACATCCCTCCTGACTAGTGACAGCCACCTTGACAAGTCCTACGAGTACCTATATGTCCCTATACCTTGAGCAGGTATCAAACCCCTTCTCCATCTGACATTTACGACTAGCCCATAAACTTAACCCACAAAAGCGTGAACACACATTATGTTTAATGAATCCATAATCCTAACCAGCCCAGCCTCCTAAAATTAATTTATAATCATTATAACTTATCATAATTAAATATTGGTTTTGTAAGTGGCGAAGCGGCGGGGTGCTCCGGTGGCGCTACCGAAGTCCCCGGCCCCCAGGGGAGCACTCAGACAATCCCACGGTACCAACATATTCAAGAATGTTAAAAAGAAAAAAAAAGTAATTTTTTGCTTCGAATTCCGAGCGGAAGTGAGGCAAAGATTGTTATCATAGTTTTATGGTAAAGTTTGATTGTTGGATTTTGTTTTTATTATATTTATTGAAAACAAAAACCTTTGATGGGGAAGGTAGCAAAAAACATCAGCTAGCAAAAGATAGAATAAGAAACTGTTAGCTTAGGGCTGACTTTCCCAACGCCAGATAATTTTATCGGAGGAATAATTTTGAATTTTTGACAGTTCATCCATATAATAACTGTCAGACGTTTATTCAACGAATAAAAATTATCTGTCGATTGAAAAATCAGCCCTTAGTTCACAATTTATTCATTTGTCTCCCTTTATCATTAGTATCATCACAGATTCATTACCTAATGTGATAGTCGACGGTCTCTTATAAATAATAGATACTCATAATAGCTGTTAGTAGTTACCTCTGTACGTAAGAATTTTCCAAACCCCTGTTGAATTATGACTATCTGACCGGAAAACTTCTTACCAAAATCATAGATATAGAGGAACTTACTAAGAGTGATGATAGTAATTAAAATGATATTTTAAGGTTCAAAATCAAAAGCCATTTATTCAAATTAGGCTGAGAATCTGCACTTTTCGAACATCAAAATTACAAAAAACAGTCCCCCAAAACGCTCGCTCTTCACAGTTCTGGACAGTACTTAAGTAACCCTTTTTGTTTCGTAGGGAAAAATTTAATCATAAAGAAAATCAAATGAATAAAGGCAATATTGTTTTAAACATTAGCATTTAGGACTCTATCAAAACTATTTATCAAGTGCACATAACTTCTCACACAAACAATAGTTAAAACAGACTTCTTAGAAGTCCAGTCGATCAGTAACAAGCGCGCCAGCAACCATCACTCACAGCTTTTCACTTATAATGATGTTAAAAATGTTACCTAACAGACCATCTTGTCCACCCATTGTACTCAATAACAAAAAAAAAAAAGAAAAAAAAACTTAAGAAATGACTCCCAATTTATTTAGAATATAAAAAAGTCACATCTCTCCTGACACCGACTTGGGCGTCCTCCTTGCTGCCATCCTTCTTGGATCATTCTTTTTTTAAACGCTTTGACATTTGGGAGTCGGGTCACTTAGTCAATTAGTCTTTTTATTTAAATTAACGATTAATTTATACGTATGAGTGCTCCTGAATGATTTTGGGACGTTTTTATATTATGAAACGACTAGCTGCGCCCCGCGGTTTCACCCGCATACGTTTCGATCCCGCGGGAATGTCGGGATAAAAAGTATCCTATATGTTAATCCTGGTTGTAAACCATCTGTGTGCCAAATTTCATCCAAATCCGTGTAGTAGTTTTTGCGTGAAGGAGTAACAAACATCCATCCATCCATCCATACAAACTTTCACGTTGCAGCGTGGCAGGCCCAGACAGGGATGGCGGGATGAGCTGGATTCCTTTCATAAAGATTGGTCCTTGGCAGCTCTGGACAGAGAGAGATGGAAAGAGGGTAGGGAGGCCTTTGTCCAGCAGTGGGGCATTAACGGCTAATAAAAAATAAAAATAAATTAACTATCTTTATTTCAAAATAATTTCGGATGACAGATTTGTTATGGTTGAAGTTGAAAATGATACGTCTCAAGTGCAGTAGCAATATCGGTATCACTTGAAAGTATTTTTTGTACATACTTATGCGCTGTCCACAATACAAAACGTGAAGATATATTTTCTTTTCAAGAAATATGGCTACTAATCACGCAACTTTGGCACAAGTGTTTTGTTTCGTGGTATAATTTTTAAAATTACTGTTGTGGATTGTGGGCTAATTGTTTACCGACTGCCCCCTACATAAATTTTACAAACGATATAGTTTTTTAGGAGAAAAAATAAGTGCTCCGTGCAACAATGTGCTTTTATGATAAACTTCAATTTATTTCCATTCATATTTCATGTTCTAACTTTCTTATGAGCTTTTCTCTTTAGATTTTCAAATCGTAATAATAAATATTGACTAAGTAAATAAATAACAAATGACGTTCCAAATGTAGCCAGCTCAGAACTTTTCTCCCACGGGCCACGGGGTGATCGGACATGGGACCCGTTTTAAAATAACTAACATTCCCGAAGCCATATTAAATTTACAAACCAACAATACCTCAACACAATGGGCATTCTATCTAAAAATCGTGCGAGAACAATCCTACATCCACCCAATGACCCAACATCCGATTCCAAGTTCTCGGTAACAGTACCTACACACGAGAGTAACTGATGTCCAACATTAATCCTAATGTACGTATCTAAACGTCGTTTGATCTCCACAAAAATATTTCAATGCGTCCGATAAAAGGTGGAAAGAAAAAGCCCGGTCGAATGTGGCACGGCGGTCGTAAGGTACCAGTACTTCTCGGAAACCACGCGGTCACCGTCATATCACGACCGTAAGGCAGGCCGCGCTGCCTTACGAATGCCATTATCGATGTTATTGACCAATAAGGTTTCATTTAATTTTATCGTAAATAGCGAAATTGTTATTTTATGCGGGAAGGACTAGCTGACTGGTTTGCAGTATTTTAATTGTTATCTCTGGCTGTTTTGCTTTTTGTACCGCTAGCTGTAACTTGGCATTAAATAAAGTTTACCCTGAGCTTTTTACAAACAATAGTATTGGTTGTTTAAATATTTATAAATAAACTGAAAATGATCGATAGAAAAAGTCAAGAGGCAGTGTTTTGTCCATCACTAAACCCATAGAGGCGCAGGGGCACGACAGATGATCAGTCATGCGCGAGATGCTGCGCGATAAGCAAGCGGTAGCCGCTCATTAATCTACCCACTCCCCACTCTAACCCACCACTTTACCAATTAACCGGACACGACTGTACATAGGTATCTACGGTTCCAAGAAACAGATACAGTTATCCTAAAATATCTAACAGAAGAACAAATATCTAATATCTAAGAGATACAGTCAATGCGACAATATTACGAGATTTATGACACCTATTATGTGAGTCATATTTCATTTGACATATTCAAAAGAGCCTGACAAAAAACTGTGCTACTTGAATTACCATTTGGAAGTCACAAAAAAAGTTAGCAAATTATTTGATACATTTGTAGCGTCCGAAGAATGGGTTATATATAGAATGATTTAAACAGCAATCTGAAATTAAAATATTGTCAATAATTTATTTACACAGTCAGTGTCGAATATTTTACATAGCCATAAACGTATTTCATTCTCCTTCGTCACTTTCATTGTCCAAGTCAATAAAATTAAAATTATTGCCCATATTACGTAAAAAATGTTCGTGCAGTGTTGTTAATCTCACACGTAGTTCAGGTCAGAAAGTTTTGGACACCTAACGGACTACGAACGTTTTTACGAAAAAACCGTAAGGTAATGAATTTAAGTGAACGCAATACTTATTCCGTCGGAAACCATAAGGATTCATAACGTTCGCAACTTACTGATCTTGCCAGTTTAAGTGGTCTACTTCATATTATAACTATGTTGGTACATTACATGCGGACGCAGCGATTTTAATGTCATTCGGTAGCAATCATAACGCGGGCGACGCTCCGGCAGTTACTGAAGAGAATTTATCAATCAAGTGGCGAGTTTACGAGTACTGTCGACTTAATGTCGCAGCAGTAAAACGCTGCGTTTGTTTAATGGAATTCATTCGGGTAATCATTGAGGGAGTAAGCGCGCCGCGGGCGGCCGCTGCCGAATTTGAACCTACAACTGTTTTATGCCTACCGAATCTTTGTTGACTACCGAATGTAAAATCCATATTCGCAAGGATAATTAAATGCAAAATTATGATTTGCCGAAATCGGAACCGTGTTAACTCTTCTCCTTGTAATTGAAAAGGTTTTTCAAAATAAACAAAGCGAAAAACGGGTTGTCCCATGATTGATACAAAACTGCGTAAGGACTGAACTCGGTGTAAAAATAGATGAAATAACTTGTCTAAGCATTCTTGTTGTTTAACGCACAGATATCTATCGTGGTCAGTAGCCCTATCCATCATCCTCCTCAGATTAACAACACTGGAATGGAACTTATTAACTGTGTACTTACGTGACGTACAATGCAGCGCTCTTGCGCATATGAAATAATGTGCATGGAGGACATGCAAGCACAATAGTCAATTGCCTACATTAAAAGATATTTGATAAAAGTTGTAGGTTCAGGAATTTCTTTCTCCCTTACATTTACAGATACAAAATCTCACTCAAACTCCCAGACCCGGAAAAACTATCTGTTGAACCCGTAGCATAATCAGCCTATAATATTCCCACTGCTGGGACACAGGCCTCCTTTCTGTGAGAGGAAGCCAGCCGAAATCCACCACGCGGCGCAGTGCGGGTTGGTAGATGTCACTGGTCTTGGATTTTTTTTTTGGTTTAGGACATGGCGGTTTACTCAAAGTAAAGCGCTTGTCTGGGTTCGAACCTACGACCTGCAATTCGTAAGTCGCGGCCGTTATCGCTGGGCCACCTCGCTCCCCGACCCGTAGCGCTGAAGCCATATTTTTAGCCACTGTGCTGACCATATTTCATAGTCATGACATTAATTAGTAGTATTCAAAATTTTGCCCAATTTTTTTAAAACAATTCGTCTTTAGATTGAAACTGAAACGTGATGTTTTTAAAGTTTTGGCAATGGTTCCCTTTTTTCTCTGTGGACCACCTTAACAGTCGATTAGATTATCCACTATTGACAGACTGTAATATATTTAGGTAAACAACAAAAATGATTACACCTCTCTTCCCAAAGTTCACCCAAAGCTCGGAGAAAAACAGAAGCCTTTACAAAAAATATAATATTTGGATTTTATCTCCTAATGTGCGATATCCTTATCAATCAACTACCGAGGATCACCAATTAACACACGATACTTTTCAATTTACATCATGATAATTAAAAATAAAGACCGCATGCAACAAAACTAATATCCAAATTAATACATACCTCATATTAATAAATACGGGTCGGAGTGGTCACATCTACTTAATTTAGACGATTTACCGTATTTCGGATAGCGACGGGTACCTTCGGCCGATTCTCGGAAGTCGTAAACGCTCGGCATGGCTGCGCGGGCGCATTTGTGGGTACATATCATCCAGCTTTCTACGTATATGTCGCTGGATGTTGGCGTTTCGGTCGTTTACCCGAAAATCCGGATGAAAAAATATAAATAATGGTTTGATTTGGTAAAGTCGTTGGATGTGGGTGTCTCGGTTCCAAGAAGTCAGGAATGGCACAATGAAGGATAACTCCTGTTGGCCAGCGCAGGTGTCAGCTAAAAAGATAAGTTTTGACAAAATGATCTCATTTTGCGTTAGATTAGAATCTTCTGTTTACCTAGTCTCTTCCGGTTGTTGTAAAGATTTTCCCGTTTCCTTTGCGGATGGAAAATTCTCCGCATTTTCCGCATTTTTGAAATCCGCATTTCCTGTAGACCTGTTTGAACAATTTTTTTTTTTTTTTTGATGTGCTGAGAGTTGTTTCAAAATATTTATCCACAAGATTTTCAAGCTTACGGTCGGAAACTTTGTTATGTAGATGATCAATTTCCCTCACATGATTGTTAACTCTGCATCACCATAAACAGCAACAGCCGACGTTTTAAATTCCGCCATTACCATGAAAATATGGAAAATGTATTAGCGGAAAGTCTGATCTTTAAACGTCATAATTTATTGGCTATTAATAATGGAGATCTAGTTTTTGCATAGTAAGTTGGACATGAAGGCACGCCGCACAGGTATTCAACCGATCTAAATAATAACTGGACTTGTACGTGCGCAGAGTCTTAGAGCATCCGCTTAGCATTACAATGGCGGATGAAGAAAATAATTGTTTTTCTTCGTACTTAGTTATTGTAACCTAGAAGTGAATATTGATTAGCTGTTCTAAGATCTGTGTTTCTATTAGCTTTAGCTGTCTGTTGCTTGTTGTGTGGTTAAGTAGATTCCTCATTGTTTCATAAAAGCTCTCTTTTGAAGTTTCTGAAGTTAATTCGGGATATTTAGAGCAAAGGTGCTTAAAACTTGCTGTAGAATTTAGAAACAAACTTACTACATTTTTCCAAACAAGTAGGCTTTCGGATGACCTAAGAGCTTTGTTTAACAACGAAAGGTTTTCCTACATCATGTTGGCAGTTCGAGGAAGAGAATTCCGTGTGCATAAAGTCAATTTAGAAAAAGGTTTTTTTTTTCTTTAATTTTTCCGTCACTCTAGACAGCACTCTACCCTTAAGTTTTTAGATTAAGAAGGACTTCCAATGGTCTTGGAGTCCAGTGTTGTTATCCCAGTCACCACTTGTTGGTTGACAGAGCTTCACCACGTTATCGCAGGTTAATCGGTACAAAGCAACGGCCTACCTTCATGCGGGTGGGAGTTGCCTAACTAGGAATGGCAAAAACTAAATGATAAAGATTAACCCTTAGTATTTTTGTACCCACTTACGACTGTAATAAATATACAGCATGTATCATGTTATGATGCAGACCATGCAACTAAACACCTTTCTCTAGGGGACCAACATCGTAATCGCAAAAATAATAATCAGTCGTCCCATACATTTGGGTCGCGTACCTAGGTATTGAAGTTTTGTATGGGGCAGTTGATATTTTGTTCACGATTACAATGTTAGTCC
Organism: Apamea monoglypha; assembly: GCA_911387795.2. Classification (NCBI taxonomy): domain Eukaryota; kingdom Metazoa; phylum Arthropoda; class Insecta; order Lepidoptera; family Noctuidae; genus Apamea; species Apamea monoglypha. Next base: position 14,702,895 of record OU426918.1, read on the forward strand.
CATGGTGAACGTTGCTCAGTTTGATGTATCCTTTAAATATGACCATAACTTTCTGATATATATGCTGTATAAACCTGGCACTTACATCAAAATTTCGTTTAGGTACCTACGTCTTGTTAAATACCACCTTCACAAGTTACGTAGAGAATCCTATTTCTACAGAAGCTGAAGATTCTCCACAAAGGTGAATGGAGTGGCGTTTACAACAATCAATAATAGTCAAGCAATAAATACAGTCGTTATTTACCAAAATGACGAAATCAAGCAATGGGTTGTCGCATTCCTGCGTTTTGTAAAGTATACGAGAATTATGTTTTATTCATAAGCCACTATAATGTACGTCGCGAATGTTTCAGCAATGTCCCACAACTAGGTATAATAAATAAATATTGTGATGGGAAACTAATAACTTTATGTTTGTTCGTACTTTCGGAATCGTAAATGCTTGCCAAGACCAATCGTCTTTGTATATTTTCGCAATCACCGAAAATAATACTGTATAGGTTTCATAAGTAGTTTCAGAGATATTCTAAGAACATACTTTTGTCTAAGATTTTATAATCCTATAGGTTTTTCAGCGGGATTGTCCGAAAGGGTTACCGCTACCCCGGAACATAAAGGGCAAAGGAAGGAACATGGGTGGGTTTTAGTCAGTAAGAGTCTGACACTCCCTTCCGCTCCACCCAGAGCGGGAGGGGTCATTTGATGATTTCCCATACGGAAAAAAAAATCCTATAGGTTTTTACCTATATTATAAAATCTTAAAAAAGTAAACTAAAAGGTTATACGGGCTAGTGTACGCAACTCCACGTCAAAGCGCATATTTTGCCTACGGTTTTTAATACAATATGTATTAGTTGCTATATACAAATTTGACTTTTCTCTTGCTCCCTAAAGTCTACAAACAACATTCCTTCCAGCCCAAAAGCTTCCCATACACCACGATCCATTCAAATAAACGACGTCAGAAATCAGAGTGAACGCACAGCTTATGGCGCACTCCATTTCCATGTCATTAAGCGGAGCGAGTGTCGAACCAACAGCTTATTAATATCGTGTAGCGGTCAAAAGTTAATCGGCTTCAAGTCCCTCGTATCGCCCACGAAGATTCATCACAATCGTCATTATTCACACACAAATTATGTAATTTCAATAAATGGAGCTTATTGAATAGTGATGAGCGTCGGTAGGCCTCGACGGGACCCCTGGAGAGAACCTGCACTCAACGAACTATCACTTACCATATCGTTCAACTACCGATCGAAACTTCACGCTCCATTACCGCTTCAATATAAACTTTTAAAAATTTCTCAGCTTAAACTCAGCAATGTACGATAGTCATGCATGTTGAGTGAAGTGGGGTTATATTCCGTGGTAGATTGCTCTCCCAATAAGCACTTAGATCCTCATTGTCTAAAATAAATGTATTTTGTTTGGATAAATCGTGCGAGAGGCGCGGAGGTCGCGACGAGTGTTAATGAATCTGAACTTTATAATAGAATGGGAACAACAAATATACACAGATACAAGTGCAACTAAATGCATCAGATCCTATTGGAAATGTTCAAAACTTTGATATAATAACGTTTAGCTCCTAACTCCAAAACTATTCCCCGTAGTTCCTAGCACTAAACTTTTAATTGCCTATAACAGGATATCATATATAAATTGAATTAAATGATTCTGATATAAGAGAAGATACGTTTCTATGTAATGGTATACCAAAAATTTTGGCACACCGTAACTTAGAAATGTGACCTTCTCTCACACTTTTTGCCAACTTAAGTAAAGAGGTAAGCATTTAGGCCCTTAATGCTTATACGATGTAGAGAACAGCATACGACAGTAAATGGAAACAATTACAATAATACTAATGCATATTATGAGTATTTTGAAACTATCAATTATATCCTAACTTTGAAATTTAAAAAAAAAACAATCTAAATAGCAGTGTTGGTCCGACTATGGGTATTGACAATCTTTGATTAGCTATAGTGACTAAACTATTGGATATATGTATTTGATTGAATTTATGCAGACTGCGAACGTCATTACACATACGTGACTTAATTTATTGTCGTATTGTCATCTCCACCTTGTATATTGGTAAGAAGTCAAAACTTGCTACTTTTTAGGAAGTAGCCGCCAGAATTTTTAAAGCAGAGTTGTTCTGGTATACGTACTCTTTCATTCGGATCACTTCATATGCACCTACATTCATACATAGGTGCACAGAACTAATTCTAAAGAGAACACACGTATGTAATTTATCATAGCTGTTTAAGAAGTACAATAATAAAGCGTTAAGTGCTTAGCGACTCGACACGTCTATAATTGATTTATAGGCAAATATTAAATCTGTTCTCGCCAGGCAACTCATGACTAATGACCGTATCCAACACTGTTTAAGGTTTTGTTTTTCACCCATTAATTCAACTCATGCGCACTTGTCAGTTGATTGACGCACTATTTTGTGCACAATGGGACACGTGAACTTGTTATAAGGCAGCATAGAAATAGATATTGAAATGAGCCAAGAGCCAGTTTATGTGGTTCAAAATTGAAATCAGTATTTAAGAGAATGTAAGGAGCATACTGTGTAAAACTTTACATAACACCGTCAGCAAAAGAATGCAGTTTAAAAGTCAGTATAATTAATTTAAATGCGAGCATATCAATCACATGTGTATGGTGAATATAAAATGTCAACAAAACGTCGGAGCGCAAGAGCATCACACTTATCAAAACAATACAAAACGCGGGTTGTAGTCGATAATGATCGCGGCCACGACAACCCCTCTAACTCCATTTTTTGTGGGTTGACATCGCGCTAATAATACTCATGAGAAAAATGCGCGCCGGACCCCCGTCATCTTCCTTTTGTTTTTAATTTCTACCTCAGTGGCACCGATTTAATTGGGCTCAACTCGAGCGAGCGCACCTTCGTATTTCACCTCGGCTCGCTTCATTTGAATATTTAAAGCATTTCGGGTCCCCGCCGTATTATTTTGTTTATTTACACAATATTTATATATTTATTTCAGTGCCGGCGTCATTTATTCGGTGACGTGACTTACCGATGTCGCGTCCTTCCCAGTATCGACATAGTTAACGCGGTGAATTCTCTCGCGTTCCATTTAAAAGTTTGGAGTTCTTTCTTTGGTTTGTCTTTTTGTCCGGCCGCGTCGCTGCCGCGTGTGGCGAGCGCTGCTCTTCGTTGTTTTCTCGCCAGTCCTTATCTTCAACAAGATTGCTCGTTTTTAAATGAAGTTATATCGTCCCGATTGAACACCGAACCAGGGAGGCGAGGCGAATTTTTAATTAGTTTCCGAAGATAGAGAATTTTAAGGAGGAATGCGGGAGCCGTGTTGGCAGTGCTCGCGGATATCTTAATTGAGACGAACGCACCGTTTCGAACATCGAGTGGCGATTTGTTAAATACTGCAAGATTAATTATGAATTAAAGACTTAAATCGACGTCCGTGCAGCGGTGTGCGCTAACAGAATGTGCCGGTATTCGCTAATGAAGAGAATTAATGAACGCCATTTTTCGTAGTGCCATATTGAAGGATCGCGTGTAGCCGCTGCGCAGCCCTGTCACGTCACTGCTATGCGATTATTTCATTAGCGATGATACTTGTAGCAAAAAGAATATGACTCACATTAACTCTACGTGTTCGTAAATGACCGTCTGACAATGTAATTAATATTTATTTAAATAAATGAATTGAAATGCAAAAACAAATAAATTGGAAATATTACTTCATAGGCACAAGAGCTACGACATTGAAGCCGATGTTATCCGGGTCCCTGGCGATAAATTGGCGGCAGACCTTCACCGCGTCTTCCAGAAGACTGTCCGGAGTGGTAGTGCCGTGGTTTATAGGATAAGACTTGCGTCCATCCAATTCGAACAGCTGTCCGTCCTTGTGGACGAAAGTAACGAAATGATTGTTGACAGCTTCCTCAGCCTCGCCGCCTGGTTCGTTTCCCGAGCGCACTATCTCCCTATAGGCGTTCAGAATAGCGGAAGAGTTCTCTAGAAGCACTCCCTTAGCAGACGCGTCGAGCTCCTTGGCTTCGTCTAGGTAACTCTTCAATAGACCGTCGTTGAGTTCAATGCGCTGCGTGTTGTTTGCGATGCTGTGCACCAAGGCTATGGTTCCGCAGACGTTGCTAAGAACTTGCTTCAAGTGGAACACATCTTTTGGAGGCTGTAGGCCTTTGGTTTGCAGGTCTTTCTCTTGTTCGGAACGATGTTGTTCGTAGGCGTCGGAAAGCGGGAAGAGCAGGACGACGGCTAGCACAGGCCGCGGGACCCAGCTCAGGGCGTCTTCTTCTAAACCGATCACGTCAACCATGCGCCATTTTTCAGACACACCCAACTTCTGCAAATACTTATTCATGATTTCCGGATTGGATTCCATGGGTAATGCGACTGCCATGGTGAGTTATTATTCTTAATGAATCAATGGATTAATTATCAAATAAAAGCAAAGAATTTTATCGAACAAAATGTTGCAGATGTCATTCACACGCTAGATGTCAATTTTTCTTCTTTTTCTTTTGCGTGAAAATTTCGCAGTTTGTAATTAGACCTTAGAGGTTTTCGTTTATAGGTTTGAATTCGTAAGTCCTACTAATATTATAAACGCGAAAGTTTGTGAGGATGGATGGATGGATGTTTGTTATTCTTTCACGCAAAAACTACTGAAAGGATTTGGATGAAATTTGGCACACAGATACCTAGTTTATAACCAGAATTAACACATAGGATACTTTTTATCCCGATATTCCCACGTGAACGAAACTTATGCGGGTGAAACCGCGGGACGCAGCTAGTAGTTTAATAACTTCAAAAAATAACGAATATTATCATAACATCAAAGACTCCATTATGCTTTGCTCCGATTGACCTCCCAATTGACACAATCGTAGGTAATACATATATACCGGATTATAACGCAATTTATGCAGCATTAAAGGGCCACTTCGCCACAGCCTATAAGACAAAAACTTCCCTACGTTACTTATCAAGTGTATAATTAACTGACCATTGTACTTAATGAGACTAATAGTCGGCAGGTCTGGTTGTTAATACAGCTCTTTACACCATATTATAGGTATCTTGCCATATAGGTAGGTAAACTCGACCTCGTAAGTGCTTTGCCACCCTAAGGTTGAATGTCACTTGTACGTCATAAAATGACAACTATGACAAGGTATTTTTGTCTGTGTTTTACATTTAAATAAGTACAGACGCCAGCACATCAAGCTAGAATGGGAAAATTTGACAGTTTCGGGTAGCTTGATATGCTGACGTCTGTACACTGCTACAAGGATCTTTAGGCGCTCAAATAAAGTTGATAGTTGCTCGCTATTGGGAAACATTTGTGCAATTGTTTTGTAAAATGTATTGAAAAACCAAGATTAGTTCTAATGTTCGCCACGCGCAAAAAGATCCTTGTACAGCTATAGTTAACCTTAGAGAAGATATTAGACAAGAATTGGCTGGGAAAAATTAAAAAAATCCTCCCTCCTCATGCCAAAAGATTATTTAAAGTCTGTTAGCTTATATATTAAGTAAATGTAATATTATCTTGTTTGAAAATATAAAAAAGAAACTAAGTATATTTTTTCGTGTTATTTTTGTCATCGACACTCAACTTAAGAAAAAATAATTTAATGGGAATTGTTGTCAAAGGCGGTAAGGGAATAACGAGGTCGACTATACCTCATTTCTGATTCAACTATCGCCTTCGTGTCAGCTTGCAGATTATTGGCATAAATGTGTAATCATTATTAATTGGTACAAAAAGCAGGTGTCTCTATAACTCCGTTTATTCACTTACCCGTTCGTCCATACATAATGTTTAATACATATAAGCAATTTATGTCGCAATTACTGTAATGGACATTTGACATGAGCATTAAAATTCTAATGATATTCCATTTTTATTTAACTGCAATTGGATTTTAGTTTTTAGGTTTTATTTTTAATCGTATATTATGACAATTTTATTGATGTGTTCAGAGGGGTTCTTTTCTAAGAATATACTCCTATTTGTTTTTGAGGGATGAGGAATGATATTAAGGAGATGACTAGTCAGCAGCATTCATCAGTTGCTACTGGTAGGTTCACTGATAATAATTATCATACTGCAATTAAATATTGGATGGAATTATAATACTACGGCTACGCGAACACACTTCGCGCGCTTTCCGTTATACAGCGAGACGTCGAGCTGTGTGCGAAAGAGAGCGCGCGAAGTGATGTTCACCTTATCGCAACAATGTAGCCGAGGCATAATAGGTAATATGCGCAAAGACAAACTGAGGTCTGAGAGAATATAATTTGCGCATTTTGAAAAGCATAAATCGTCATATTATAATTTTACTGTCCCGTTTAAATGGCACGGTTATATGTAGGTATTTCAAACCATGGCTTTAACAAAGCTGTACCTACCACTAGTAGATCATCGTAAACCTAAAGGTCCGCCCGGCCCGCGGCCGACCTGAAACCCGGAAAGCCCTGATCCATTCTGTGTGAACAGAGATTAAATAGAAGTTTTCTATGCCCACGTTATAGGTACCTATAAAAAATACAAATTTACACGCTTTCCAATTAAAACTAGATCTTACAGACTTACAACACATTTCATCTCATACTTTAACAAAAAGAACCAGCTTGCATAAAATGATCTCGCAAGTTACAATAAGAATTTATAGGCACATGTGTAACCGCACAATTTATTACCTTTATTACCGGTATCGTAGCACAATGAGCTCATTTCACAAGAGCCTTGCATCAACGGAGGTATCTACGTATTCGCAACATGCCGTGAGCTCTCAATGGGTGTCTTAAGACGTCTTCCCCCTCATTAAAGTGTCGAATATTGTCAAATATAGCGCGCGTCCATTAAGGGCAAGAGTGGGCGGTGATATTGAGAAGTTATCGGGTCGGCTGTACGTGGTATTAGTGTGGTGGTGATGTATCTTAAGATAACGGAGTTTAGTTTAGAGAGTAGGTAAAAATATAGGTAACTAGCTTCTGCCCGCGACTTCGTCCGCGCGAATTCCGGCCCCTGACCCATCGCGTCGCATCCCATTGCTCCTCCGTGTTACTCCGTTTTCGCTTCGTGTTGTTTCTGGCTTTTCTTCATTTTGCTCGGTTCCTAAGGGTCGTAGTGTGGTGTTAGAACTTCCTAAGAAATTGGGCTATCAAATACAATATGATTTTTTTAAATCTGACTGGTGGTTCCGGAGATTACATACATACAAACAAACGAATTTTACCTCTTTTTAATATTAGTATAGATGTATAAGTATCTCCCGGGCCCCCGACTTATGGTAGTAGACGGAAAAGTGGGTTTTTGGAGTCCGACATAACACTCCGTTCTCCCCAGACGGATCCTCATGGACACCCTTCCATGAGGATTTCCCCACTAATAAAAAGAGGTACTATAAATAGTCATATAAATAGTTAAGTGAGCATGTTGCCGCTCGGATTTCGATTTAGGTAGACTGGGACTCACGTTATCACGACAATGTAGCCGTAGCATTATTGAATTGTGCGGCCGCTCTGGGACGTCCCAGACTTCGCACTCTCTCTGCTGCACAGCGAGAGGTCGAGCGGTGTGCGAGAGAGCGCGCTAAGATCGACAATGTATCCGTAGTATTATGCCGTCAATTCAGCAAACGATCGTGATCAACCGTACACAACTGTATTAACTCAATCAAATCAAATGTGGGAAAATTTCGTTAAAGTAAAGTTAAGTCTACCCCAATTTTGATCTATTTTGAACAGATAATAAAGATAAGATATTTATGGTCTTCTAAAAGTAACTGATGAAAATGTAAACAAATGGATATGTTGGAAACGTATACATATTTACGTATATTTTTTTCCAACTGTATTGGTTTACATTTCCAATGCCAATTTCTAGTGCCACTTACAAAATAAGTCCTTTGATTTGATAAACCAGAAATTCTTATTTATAATTCATGTTTTTCATTTGACAATTAATGAGATTAATTATATAACCTGAATTGACGTCGATGACGATGATTTTTTAATTAGGTACAATTTAATAATATTATTAAAACAATAATTGTTGGAAAAAATGGTGAGATATACTTAAAATTGACACCTTCTGATACAGACAAATGTTACTAATTCCTTTTAATTGAGTAATTGCGTAAGAATTTAACCTGAACAGGGTTTGTTTATACTTTCATCAGATACTTTTCGAATAGACATTAGGTATCCAAACTGTCTGATATCTACATTTATCTAAATGTGTTAGTAACAAAGCTATGGAAGTAAAAACCAACTTGGCTCTTTTACTGGAATGCAACCCATCCTGGTGCCAAGTTAAGGTGTTTCTAAGAATTGATCAGTAAGGCAAATTAGTTGGCAATCGCAGATTTTGGCGGAATATAAGTCGGCGACGCCAACGCGGCGCAAGGACATAACATCACGGCTGTAATCCCCGAAGGATTAGGCAGAGAGGTGCTACCTATGGTCCACCCAAATTTCACCAGTTATGTTAACCTTTTGACTGCCACGGACGTCTATGGACGTCAAATCAAAAAGTGCTCACGACGCCACGGACAGCATGGCACGTCGAAAATAACACTTTTTTACAGTTCAAAATAAATATACAAAAACATATTTATAGTGTTTCTTTTTTCCTATTGTTATTCCTTAGACATATTTATTATATAATTACAAAAAGATATATAACAATTAGCCATTCGTTTATTGGGAAAAAATCACAATGTAAGAACATCATGCAAAAGATATCTATCATTTGGCGTGCAAATCCACGCCACGGACGTGAAGAGTCGTCAGCTAGTGATGGGTAAGGAAAACAATTACGATAAAAGCTTTATGAAATATTTTACGAAAACAAATTAAAATACTTCACTAATATATGACGAAAATTATTTCTCGTCTACTACATTTTACATCAGACTAAATACAAAGTAAAATATAAAATAAAAGTACCGTATGCAGTGACAAACTTTACAAACTTATGAATAAAAAATGCAAATCGATAATTTTGTAGCAACTCTCGCGCATCCATGTCATCGGAATCCTTTCCAGTACTTTTTGCGCCACAGACGGGATGAGACGGCGCGCAATGACGTCAACGCGCCGTGCCGGACACTGATAGTGTTATGCAATACGTTAACACCAGATAATAGGTATTTTAATAATAAGTTCTTTTCACATCAAAAAACTTAACATTAAAGGACTAAAATAAATATTATTAAAATTGTATTTACACATTTATTTAAAACGGACGAGAAATGAATACGAGATTCTTGTGGTATCTCGTACAGTAGAAGAGAAGGTAGTATATGTTATGTAAGTACGAGATACCACAAGTATCTCGTACCTACTAATATAAAATTTGTACTCGTACTAATATAATTCATACTCTTATGGTATTTGTTTTTTTTAATACAACTTAATTCAGATGAATTACTAAAGGCAATTAACACAATTGGCTATTTGACAGATATTGCATTAAAATATGAATTGTTTTTGGTAGGATAGCTTGTATGTAAATAATAAATGTAGATATTTTATTTTCGTAAAACAAATTTGCGATTTTTATATTTGTGAATTACACGATCCAAAACGGGGGCCAATTAACTCTGAATAATTAAAAAAAATGTTTTTCATATATATTTAACACTTCTTCAGAGCACTTTAATAAAATACTAGGCACGTGACTAAAATACTACACATCATGCAATAATTATTATTGCGCGCACTGGTACATCTCTAACTCAGAGATGGCAAAGTTCGTAAGCGCAGTGCTGCCCACGCCAGTGACGGCTTATCACGTCAGTGGATGTCGTCACAAACGAGATTAGTGTTGTGACTTTGATATTTAAAATATTTGAATTTCCACAAGTAAAATGTATCTATGTTTTGTCGATATATACTTTTGCCGTGACTATTATTTTGTAGGTATGGCCCAAAACCCTTTTACTGGACTCATGCTCAGCAGTAGAGCTTGCGGCCACTAGACCAACGATATACTACTTACTACTACTTATAGATACGTACTATGTTATTTTCTTTGATCTTTTCGAAGTCCTCATGAGATGAGAGAGAGGGTCAGATGGATGTTGTCCATTTCAGCAGATGACTGGTCCTGAATGGAGACTGCGAAACTGCAGATGTAGCGTAGTCAACAAGCCACTCAGAGGGACTGGGAAAGAATTTCTGAAAAAGCACCTCAGGTGAACTTCATGCGTTAGGCTAGGAAAATTAAACGTTTTTGAAGCAACATGAGATCTGAGCTATCATTCACTCCCTTTTCTTTCATAAGTCTATGAAAGAAAAGGGAGTGAATGGTAGCGGGAGGGTTGACAGAGAATGGACGAAAAAATTGTATTGCGCCGACCCCAAGTAACATAGGACAAGTGCAGGAAGATGATGACAAAAACTTACATGTAGGACACTATCAGGCATGATTGACTCACCATATGTTTACGGCTCATCATCTGCCTAGCCTTCCTCCAACTATGTTGGGGTCGGCTTCCAGTCTAACCGGATGCAGCTGAATACCAGTAGAAAAACTTATGACAGGACACACCTGAATCTAACTGTATTCGACACCCATCTGTAAACTCGTTCTTCAAAACAAAACCGTTCATACATTGACGCTGTCATAGCCGATACGTATCTTCGGACACGTCTGCGGTCGCTATCCATTTAACTCCATGCTTATAGGCGGGGCGACGTTCGAACTGACTACCTTCAATTACTGGTCTAAGAGCGCTTATTATTTAGAAATTCAATCGGTAAATACAATAATCGTTTCGCATGACAACGCGTTAGCCGGCGGCATGCCGCGGCCCACTTTCGGTTTTGTTAGGACTTAATTAGGTATCGAATCGGGATTATGAGCTTATTATTTATGAACTATATTATGGTTAATGGTTGTCTTTGATTGATCGATATTTGTAGTAAGTTCGTGTGGCTTGGAATGTCGGACAAATTATTGGAGCTTTGCATAATCAGCCTATAATGTTCCCACTGCTAGGACACAGGCCTCAGCTCTGTGTGAGGGAGTGGGCCGTAATCCACCACGCAGGCCCAGTACGTGTTTGCAGATGTAACGTTTTCAAATTTTTGATTCTAGGACATGTCGGTTTCCTCACGATATTTCCTTCGCCGTTTTGAGAGCAGTGCTGATGAAATAATTTACTCAAAGTAAAGCGCCTCTCTGGGTTCGAACCTACGACCTACAACTAGTAAGACGCGGCCGTTAACACTGGGCCACCACTGCTGCTTTGCAATTAACTGATAAGTCATGGCTAGCTTTTTGAGCATAAAATCGTAAAAATAAAACAACATATTCATGCATCCAACTAAATATTTATTTCGCCCATTTACAATATAAATTGATGATAAATGGCTACGTTTCATCACTAGTGAACGCGCCTCAAACTCAACTACGCTTTGTACTGAATAATTTCATTTGGCGAGCTATCCACCTAACACTATTCAATGTATTCGATATATTTACCAATTCACAAACAGTACAATCGTTAAATACAATATTAAAACATAATAAATACCAATGCGTATGTAATATTAAATTATTTATAAAAAATAGCTGAAGAAATTTTTGGTACGATTATAATTAATTACGCTAAAATTAGTTTTTAAATACGAGTGGACTAAACTACTGAGAAATATGTAACATTAACATAAAGGAATACAATAATCACGCATAATAACCATACAGTAACTAGTAGAATATCAGTCGAAAATCATTCAGCTTAGGTAACTCAATACTTGTAGTACAATAATTCATTGATAGAAACATCAAAATGTTTAAAAACTTCTGTTGGCGTCTTTCACCAACCTGAATATTTTAAATAATTTGATATAAAATTTGACGAATAAGTGAGTAATCAAATATTTCAGGTTGGTGAAACGAACCGTTACGTGTATAATATAAAAATGTATAAAATTAACTCGAGACGTTATTTTATTTATAAGAACAAACACTGCTTATATTCGTATGTAGTTTGTGCTGTAGGTATATTTTTCAATAGCCATCAACATGACAAACCCATTGTGTAGATTGCATTACGGACAATAATTTTACTAATTGCATGCATATTTAATTTACACGTCTCCAGATCAACTGGATAATTACGGTCATTGACAATTTTGTAACTTGAGGATAGTCAGAGGCTGCCAATGATATTAAAAATACTCATTGTTATTGTTTAAATAAGTTGTTTTCGAAACTGAGAGAAAGACTGAATTATTTTTTATGGAAATTATACGAGTACATCTCGCTTTTATCTTAATTATTGTCCAGATTACTTCTAAAGGTACCACACATATCAGGGCCGTGGTACACAGAAGGCAGATACTGAAGCTCCGTCGCCGTCCCGGACATGGACGTGTGTGAACGAGTTCATATAAAATGTATACACTGATATTTTTTTGAGCCCCTGACAAAGCACGGGTCGTCCACGTCCCGGACACGGCCCTGATATGTGTGGATAAACTTTAAGATGGCGGAACGTTGATGGCTATCGAAAACTTATCAAGTTTACAACAGTTATACAGTCATAAAAACTAGATAATACACATAATAGTAAAATATAAAATGTGGAACAATACAAGTTACGATTACAAATCAGTAAACACATTAACAGATGTAAAGAGCTTATGAAATTGTTCGTTGGAAATGTAAACCTTAACACCTAGAACTTAAGAGCTATAGTTAAAAAAATCTAACGCGTAAAAGTATGAAAAATATCACTTGATTATCGGAAAGACTTATATGAAAGACTTGTTAGTTTGGAGTAGAAATTGGAATTAGTAGTTTTACATTGGCGCCGATTCCCTTGTTCACAAACTAAACTAAATTTAAGTTCAGTGCATCTTTTTCTTTCTATTTCATTAAGAAAAGGACAGAAGAGAAATATTAGTTTAGTCCTGTCAAATTAGTCAGCGCCTGACGTAAATTGACGTATTTTTAGTAGCAAATTTTTTAATCACGTCTAAACTGTCTATAACTATATGTCTGACTAAACTAATATTTCTCTTCCGTCCTTTAGTTAATGAAATAGAAAGAAAAAGATGCACTGAACTTAAATTTAGTTTAGTTTGTGAACAAGGGAATCGGCGTCACTGTGTATTTATATTATTTGGTATTAACATTGCATTGCTTTTGTCATTAAAAAAATACATTTTTTGGATATATTGTGGAAGGTACAGTCACTTGCAAAAGTTATGGGACAAATAAAAGGTATATATTTTAGTGTAATCACGAAGATTATTTGATTCTCAATTGTCTCCTGATGGAAATGATTTACACTACTGTAAACTGCTTTCTGCAAACAGTTGAAATTGTAAAAATAGCAAGTGACCATACTCCGGCATTGGTGCTAAAAAATTACAAAGTTACAATCTTAAATTTAAATTACCTATAAATCGTGTGATGATTTTGAAATGTTGCCATTTTTTTCCAATTTAGAAACCAAGAGATCAAAATATTTAAAGCGTTTATTTTATATTGTATCATTAAATACGAAAAGTCAATTACTTAGGTAAAAATGTAAAAAGACTTCATGATTTTATAATTCATAGGAAGAAAAGTAGATATTATAAAATCTTTAATATGTAAAATAGCTTACGAAAATTGTATTAAAATGCATCAAAATACGATATAAAAAGACCAAATTAAAATTGCACTATTAGATTAGGGAGAATTGCAGATACATTCCAATTTTACGAAGGGCTTCATAATAGGCGTACAGAATCTTTGGGTATTTCAAAATACAATAAATTCATAATAATCTGCGTATATGTCGCAGTAAGATGGTTGCAGCGGTGATTTAGTTATATCCCTAGGGCTATACTATATCACTCACATCTCAACAGCTATAGCTATATTACTAGACCGTGCTCGTATCATAGTCATATTCGTAGTAAGACAATTATCGCTTTATAACTACGGCTACGGTTTATAACTATATCCCTAGGGATATAACTATATCACGGCTTCAACCATCTTATTGCGATATATACATACAATTAGATTATGTGAACGACGTCGCGACGACACAGTAGAAAACGTTCTTTTCTAAATTTTACATTACTATCCCACATAAAAGACGGACTAAAATTAATTGTATATTGAGCAAAGGAATACGGACTAAAATGATAAATATATTTTAACTACAAAAGCTTTAAAACATGTTTGCGTAAATATAGTCACTAAACCATGGCGATAAAGCCCAAAATTACTTGTCAAACATTTGTTGATGATACATTATTATATTATGCAAAAGCAATACTGTTTATAATAACGTTAATACAGCAATCCTGTAGAAATAGGTCAAATAAAATTCATACAAAAATAATACAAATAAATTTATAATGTTTTACTTACGAATAATCTGCTAATCGTCAATTTATAGAAACAATGCCAAATTAATACTTTTATAGGAATCTTGTCGAATATAATCACAAATAAAAAAATATAAGACACAAAAATACACGAGACATTTGAAAATTAAGACAGAACAAAAGTTGGGTAAAAAAATAACGATTTCCTTATTTTAAAACTATTTGATTGCACAAAAAAAGTTGCCATAGAAAAAATAAAGGTATGATTTTTTTTCAATCTCTTTTACTTTTGTTTTCTTACATTGTAATAGAAAATAACATTCAACATATTATAAAGTTTAAAATATAACTGATTTATCTATTTTTAACTTTATCAAGTTTTAGTTGTAGGTAAATTAATATTATATCACTGTTATATGGCCCCGACATATAAAAACTAAAAGCTTCCTGTGCCAAAACCAAAAATACAATTTTATTCATCACATAAAATTAAATCTAATAATTTTATTCCATTCGAGGAATGATATGCATACCTAATATATATTGTATTAAAATAATGAAATATACTACCATAGCATTTCGCTATGTTACGCCTCTTGAGTATGAATAAGCAATGGAATTTCGTGCAACTCTTTGCTACGAAACTTTTAACAGGCGTCATTAGATTATTACGACACAGCAATTCGAGTTGAATAACGCACATACATATCAATTAATCAATTCATTTCAAAATAGTTTTTATTTTTATGACGGAAAAGTTTATAATTCATTTACTTACTGTTAAAAAGTATAGAAACGTGATCTTCTTTCGCACGAATGCAATGGCCTGCACTGCAGTCTTATTTATTTTCCAACCTAACTCTTATATTCGCTTGTTTTTCTTATTAAACATTACCTGTCACTATTCCCTTTGAGCCCATAAAGATACACTGGTGCAAAAGATAGCCTGTTTCAGCCATTTTGACCTACAAGGTTTACTAGCATCTACCGCATCACATTTTAGCTGATAGATGTAGGTACAGTAAATACATAAATATTCTTCAAATCTAAAGTACGGACTTTGCATTTTTAAACGCATTTACAACAACTACATTTCATACTTATGATAATCATACGCAGGTTTTTGATTTATTATATATATTTAGCACTGTCGGAGCAAAACTGGCGTAACCCATGTTAACTTTCTTGTTTATGGTCATTGCAATATGGAGTGAATTTTATGTCAACGACAGAAGGTTCAAAGTAAAACGACTCGTGAATTTTGTAAATAGTATTAACCGGTTGAATTCTGTAATTACAGAAACAATTGAAAAGCCATTGTGTCTCGCTTGAATACACGTCTAGGCTAAAAAGGGTTAATGTGTACTTCGAGATGAGGGGGTAAGCCAGCTTTGCGCTAACAGGCTAACTTTAAACACTCATATAGTCTATTCAAGCAAAAGTGTTACTAAATCTTAAGTTAGCTGTTAGTTAACCAAAATTATATCAACAAACCCATTCAATTCTCATGCCATAAAATAATATTGAATAGCCAATCAGAAACCAGGTTTAAAATCTTTATTTTCTTCTTACTTCTTAACAATGTGACTCTCCATTCTCATGGTGTCCTGAATCAAAGGAGCTGAGATGTCCGAGTCCTTTCGGCGGGATGGGGGGAGGTTTCTCTCCTTCGTCCACTCGCAGTGGTTCTGACATCATTGAGATTATTTCCTCGTAGCGCAGTGAGTCTACTGTTAGGTCGAGATCTGAAAGAGATGTGAGTGTTGTTGTATTTACTCATTCGAGGTACTTTAATGCAGTATTGAATTGAACTTTCGGGTTGCCAGTGTAAAATGTCTTTGTCATGACGCGAAAAGTGCAAGATAATTTTATTATGATAATGACTCAAAATAAAATAAACGCATTAATTTTAATAAGACCGAATACTATTGAGTTGTTAACCGATAAGTTGCGAAAGTAGCCATTTAGAGAAGAATGGGCAATAAAAAATCTTCTCATGTCCTGAGTTGTGTTTCATGGAATTCAGCGGTAAAGTAACATAGTGCATAAGTAACTTGAGCATACGCCTGCATGCTTCAACAATGGAAAAAGAAATGCCTATTCTATCCTCACCCCTTCAAAAATTATCAGGAAGTACGTACCTTTGTGCAGATGAGCGTGGTCATCAGCATTGCCATACGCATGGTCGACACTGACGCCGGAATCTCGCGCGTCATCAGGAGTATCTATAGAACGTGTACCGCGACGCGGGATCGCGGGCGGGGCTTCGATCCAAGAGCGTTTGTCTCCTGGGGAAAGGGAGTATGTACTATTAGCAAGCCTATCATCATCATCAGTTGTGGTCAGCGCAGCATGTCTTCGTTAGTACGGGATCTTTGTATCACCACATACATGAGGTCGTGGTAAAAAAATTGGGCAAGTTTTGTGGGGAGGACTGCAGATGTGCCGAGGCTGCACCGGAAGGAAGTCGTAAAATAGTCGAAGCCAAATTTTATATTTCAGTTACACCATTAGAAGGTACTTTTGAATGTCACAAATGACAAGAAAACTGAAGAATAGATTCTAGTTGCCCGTTCCAAAAGGTAGTTTCGTATGAAGTTTCTCCTATTGAGAAACTTCTTTTTGTCCGACGACCTGGTGAAGGTCGTGATGTAGCAATCTTTAGGTGGCCTATGTCCAGCAGTGGACAATTTTCGGGTGATATAATGAAGATGCACTCCTTAAAGAAATGTTTTACACTGACTCAAACTCAAAACATTTATTTCAATTAAACCATTTTACAGGCGCTTTTGAATTGTCAAAATTAAATAGTCGGTCAGTTAGTCAGAAAGTTGAAGCTTAAGCTATTCCAAAACGTAGATCTCTATGGAGAAGAACGGGCACGAAACTCCAAGGAGACTCTTTTAAATCAAGATATTATTACAAAATCCTAGGTACAATATTCTTGTTGCTTCTATATGTGAGAACAATAAAAAAAATAAAAAAAACAAATAAAGAAACAATTCAAAATATAAAATAAGCCCTGACAGTAAAACTCGTACATACTGACGGTCTTATTATAAGACCGTCTTACGGTCTTAGTATGTACGGTGGCTAATCAGAATTTATTATCTATATTATAAGAATAACTGACCAGAAACTCTGGGCGGCAATGGTGGTGCGTCACCGGGTTCACTCCATGAAGCGCGACTGTGTCGGCACTGTTCCACTAATTCACCATCGATCGAATCACTGAAAATAAGAATAAGTGTTGAAATTCTACTGCAAACATCTATTTTTCCGTTGAGCGTGTTCTCTTTGCGCAGCAGAGAGATTCTGTCAGTGGTATGGCAAGATTTGCACACTTTTATCCAATGATAAAAGTGTGCAAAGTGTGAGTGTGGACTGAATAATGAACATCAGAAGGCCAATTCTCGTAATTTAAAACGTTCAAAATCTAGTCGCAGTGTCATCTCGACGACAAACAAATGTCAAAAACTTGTCAAAATGTAGAGGGAAATTTGAGGTAATTTTGACAGATTGAGACTGAGATCAGACTGTGAACGTTCTTAAAATTACGAGAATTGCCCCTCAGTTCATTTATCAGTCCACTATAATACAATTATTAGTGGACGGATTAATAAACATGTTCTGCAGTATACGGCAGTCTTTATTACGCAATAAAGCATATAATTCTGTCCATGTTGCAACACGAGACATTGCCTTCATCATCTTTGACGATGATTTCTGGACAACTTCAATGCAACTATTTCGAAAACTCTACACTTACCGGTACTTCTCTAGGGGCGGTCGTGTAGGACTCCTAGGGTCACCAGACTTAGGTCTGATAGGTAGCGGTGGCGCAGACTTGATCATAGAGTTATCTTCTACGCAGTCACGGTTGTCGCTGATTGGTAGACTGCTTGACATGATGCTTTGCTGTTCCATTGCGTCCTCCATTGATAGCTTGTAGAATAAGAGTTAAATAAGTACACTATCGTAGTAGGTTAGTGATAGATGTCAGAGGGAAAATCAATAAATAATTTTAGGGATACTGAAGTAGGTGCTACTACGTTACGTTGAAGGTACATAACTAGGAGAAATTATGAAACACTACTGACGCTGACAACGTGAAAACTGAACGAAGTGAAACCAGCGTATCGGAACGCCGAGTTTTGAAAAATGAACCGATTTATAGCGCTAGGCGAAAAAAATGGAGTTACTATCCACAGACTGGTGCTTCGTGAATTAAAAATCCTTTTTTTTTCGTTTATGAAACGTGGAATAACTTACTAACATAGTCGGGAATAATAGTCAGTTTACCAAGCTGTTACATCGCGTTTTCCATAGAGAACTTGGCCAATTTTAGTGTTTCTTAAAAAAAAATTAAAAATAGTTTATTTCTATTTTTAATTGTTTCTTACTTGTATAGTATCTAATAGTTGACCTCACTTACCGGTTTATCATAGAGATGTCCATCGTCGTAGTAGTTATCACTTTGTTGAATGCTTTGAGATCGTTTGTCTAACGCTGGGACTGGCGGTAATGGTGTGCTGAAAATGTGCATAAAAACGTTAATTTTTTTCGATATAATCTTGTGGATTGCTTTCTGATCATGAAGACAATAATAAAACAGAAGAAGAACACTTAAATACTTACTTGACAATACTTTCTGATAGTTGTCTTCGCGCACGAGCCAATCCTGGTCCTAAATTCTGTCGTAATTGATTAAAGCGTTCCACGAGTCGCCTGGAAAATAAGATAACAACACAATTAAATACTTCAATCCATAAAGTCTGTATTGAACACCATAGAGATTTTCTTTTCTTCATTAGACCTTGGAAGCTTAATCAATTGAAATAAACCAACCTGTGCAACGGTTTAACATCATCCGGTGCCAGCCTTCCGTGTAAGGACAACCCAGCGTCAACCACAGCGAGCTGCGAAGACACTAGCCTCCGCAACTGAAAGAAAGAAATGTTTACTGAATATCGCAGTATTACAACACAAGCTGATTGATTCACAAACAAACAGGCTGCCCACCTGATGAGACGTGGTAACAGACGTTTATAAGCAAATGCAATATCAAAGCTCTACCATTACTACTAATGATGCACCCTAGGTAGAGCAAGAAATAAAAAATACAGGAGACTAAATCTCGCGCAGCATGTGGGTTCTTGGATGTAGAATGTTACATGCAGGGATCCAATTTCCTTCAAAACAGTCATGTTTATTTTACTTCTACCTATACCAACCTTAGCCGCAGCAGCCGCTTCCCTAGGGCTGGCATTCCTCGCGAACTCTGCCGTCATGAAAGCCTGTTCATACTTCGTGATGCCTCCCTGTACGTTCGCGTCGATAGTTCCCTGCAGCCGCATGGAGAACGGGTTGATGTTCAGCGTGGGGTCGGCTGTGTACTGCGATATCAGGCTGCGGAGTTCTCGCTCTGTCGCTTCCATTGTTTCGCAGGCGTACTGGAAGGGAAGTCGGTTGTGTGAATATTGGTTGATTAACATTTAGTAGCATATGAATGGCTGGCAGCATTCTATGAACGGAAAACTAGAGTAGGGACCAGTTGGGGGATTCCGCAAATCGAATAAGAGTTTAGTTTTAATTAATGCGTACTAATTCACATGATCAATTTTTATTATACGTACTGTCCAAGAGCACCATCATCTGCCTAGCCTTTTCTCAACCATGTTGGGGTCGGCTTCCAGTCTAACCGGATGCAGCTGAATAGCAGTATTTTATGTGGAGCGACTGCCTATCTGACCTCCACAACCCAGTTATTTGGGTAATACGATACCCCTTGATAAGACTGGTTTTCAGATTTTCCAGCTTCGTTCAGTACGCGTAACGACTGTCAAAGATCCACGAATGACAGCCGGGACCAACGGCTTATCGTGGTTTCCGGGCCACGGAGGTACTGTCCAAGAGCATGTCTTACGTAAATCTATATGCAACAATTCAACAAGCATAATACTCACTTCAACCGGTGGTATTTCTTCTACAGATCTTGAAATAACTTCAGACCATCTCAAAATGCCTGGTAACGTGACTTCAGTCATTAATGTCGTCCTTTCGATCCAGAGGCTCTGGAAACATAAGAAATAACATAAATGAGGATTCAATCATATATTATAATAGTAATTAATCAACAAAATATTTACATAATTTAAAAAGCTAACAGTCTTAAAATAATAATATGTACAGACGCCAGCAGGTCAAGCTACCCGAAACTGTCAAATTTTCCCAATCTACCTTGAACCTTAATGGTTTAGCGATAAAGTTGAAAATCTATTAAAGAAATTTGACAGATTGTAGTAACTTGATGTGCTGGCGTCCGTATACAAGTATATAAAAAGGAGGGAAATAATCAAACGGCATAAAAAAATTCGTCCGCATCGCTGTTAATAGGAATGTGCCCAAAAGGCTGCCACGTTATATGGCATTGGCAATGCTGATTCTTTGACCAAAAAATAAGACACACTATTTCTCATGGATGTATTGCACAATTTGAACACGAGATTGACTATAGGTTAAAACCAGATAATGGCGCCGATTCCCTTGTTCACAAACTAAACTAAATTTAAGTACAGTGCATCTTTTTCTTTCAATTTCATTTAGAAAAGGACAAAATATAAATATTAGATTAGTCCTGTCAAATTAGTCAGCGCCTGACGTAAATTGACGTATTTTTAGTAGCCAATTTTTTAATCACGTCTAAACTTGTCTATGGAGTATCTTAATTTGACAGGACTAAACAAATATTTATCTTCTGTCCTTTTCTTATTGAAATAGAAAGAAAAAAGATGCAAACAAGGGAATCGGCGCCATTATGCATGAAATAGCCTCTGACTGACAACAACAAAGTAAACAAGTTTAGCGTACTCTAGGCAGTTAGCCCTGCCACTATCTTGCTACGTAATTGGCAAAAAAATTACCAAGGCTTCAGCAATTCTCATTTGTCTGGGACCGACCCAGCTTTAGTTTTTATAGCACCAAGTCATCATTCTCTTGCCCTTATCCCAATTTATTTGTTTATAGCGCCAAGTAAGAAGATTAATTTACCTTGAACTCGTTATCCTTATCAATAGGTGGCTTCTGCAGTGGTCGGTCACAGAGGAACGTGTCGACGTCATTGCACGCGTAGAAACGCTTCACTTGATCAGGAGTTCCTGATGGCCATTGACGACGGGAAGGGACTGGCTTTACGTTGCAGATTTGTATGTCTGTAAATATTTTGTACAATTTTAGTAATGAAGCATAAAGTTCCATGAAAACCACGTTTCAGTAAAGAATAAGGTAATAAGGACATGAAGGCCTTCTACTAGCTTTATGGCCAAGCCTATAACATCGTTGCAGCAACGTAATTTAGTACTGCTAGAAACATTTCACACCCTTTTTTTTTCGGATGGAAAATCATCAACTGCCCCTCCCGCTCTGGGTGGAGCGGAAAGGAGTGTCAGACTCTTACTGACTAAAACCCACCCATGTTCCTTCCTTTGCCCTTTATGTTCCGGGGTAGCGGTAACCCTTTCGGACAATCCCGCTGACCCGGCAGACTTCGGCCCTAAGGGGTCCCTCAAATTATGCTGACAACTCTTTGAGGCGCGCGTGGAACACTTACGCGCCGTCCGGCACGGGCCTGGTCCTGATCGGGCGGTGAGCTACCCATTGCTCTCCGCCCGCAGGCCCTAACCGCGTGGTTACCGTTTACACAAAAACATGTTGCTGTAACAATGTTGAGCAACTTTTGTTCACCGTGAAGGTAATCCCTAGCTAAAAATTTCATAAGTACAGAAAAATTACAATTTTCATTTCGTTCATGCAGGAAACAGGAAAAAAATTACAAACTTTTAGTCTGTCAGTGTCATTTCAGTGTGAACATGCTCGATCACTGTATACTTACATTGTCCATCGTTGGCGATGATGGAGTCGTCTGGCGGCGTGTTGCGCATGAGTATGTGCGCGGCGACGTACTCCGCTTGCAGTCTTTGAGTAAATGCACCGATACGCTCGTAGTCGTGACCGCGGTAAACGAACTGTTTGTTCTGTGAACATATAAATTAGATATGTTTAGCAAAACTTAGAATCTAAAGAAATTACTATTTACAAGATATAAAAACTCGTGAGATACGTTTTAGTTTTTTAGTATTTTCTTCCTTTCTTTTACGCTACTGGGAACTAGGAACAATAACTAAGAACAAGAACATCAACAGTGATTTCTGACATCAAAATGTCATAATTAGTTCGCACGATCCAAGACGCTGGAGAAGATGTTTGATGTCAGCATTTAGTGTTCATACCACTTGGCACTTAATAACATTAATAATAGAGCGTATTTTTCAATGCCATTAGAAACTTCATGACTCGGTGGTCCTCTTAGACCTATAGGGACTTATGGAGTATAAGCCGCAACAGTCTGTCATTTAAACTCAAGACTAGTGTTTTCTAAAGTACTGAACCAAAATGACATGTTACATAATCTTATAGTAGAAATATTACAGCACTATTTCTTACCCTCACAAACAACGGACATCCTTTTCCATAGAATCCAACCCTGAAGTACTCAGGCTCTGGTCTCAGTTGTTCCATCACAGAATCTAAGAACGTTGCGTGTGTTCGCAAACAGTTCGATAGACGAGGGTAGTCGCATAGCTTTACTTCGTATAGTGTTGCCAGCTCTCGGAGAAGTGGCAGGCCTTTTTCCCAACACTGTAACAAAATTATATATTATGATTAGTTTTGGTCACGAAATAGCGTGAATATATATATATCTAGTGTAGTAAAAGGCTGAGGTCTATCTGACCACACGCCGACCTCAACCAACGATGTGTATCCGTCCGTCACCGACAACGGCCGAACGCTATGTTCGTAAATACACGGGCGCGGTCTCGTTCGCACGTCGCCCGCGACCGCCAGGTGCGACGGCAGCAACGAATATTTGGCAACCGGCGGCGTGTCGGTCACCCGTCGTGACGTCATCGCACGCTGTCAGTAGCATGTGACGTTTTAAAGAGACCATAACCTAACTGGGAATGTTGATTCATCGCTTTGGATATTGAATTCATCGCCTAGTGATTTTATGTCTAAAATTGGGTTTTAGATCGATTTCACTCAAAAGAACATGGCAGCGGCAAGGTGTGTCCCGAGTTTTATTATGATAGCTCGGGACATAATCCCTGCCCATTTTCTTCAAGGCAATCATGAATACTTTATAAAAACACAGTTATACTTAAATAAACTGCTATTTTAGGTAGTAATTTGTCAGTTACAGTCATAATAAAAGATGTGTTTAGGCACCTTTCCGCGGTTGAAATATTGTAGAACTTGGTTATACAGTGCTTCTTTTCGTTTCCACTCGGGCATCTCCGGGTGTTCAGGGTCCACACCAATTTGATCGCTCTCCCAACTCAAAGTTTCTGCATACAACTGAAAATGTAAAGACAATTATGTACCATTATGAAATACATAAATAGATTACGCCTTTCCCCCGAACAAGTTTTCAGAGGTTACAACCACGTTTCGCTAGCTAGTCATCGTTATTATTATACTAGCTGCGCCCTGCGGTTTCACTCCAAGTGTCGATCCCGTGGGAACATCGGAATCAAAAGTATCCTGTATGTTATTCTGATGTATAAGCTATATTACTGTAGTTTCATAAAAATCCGTACAGTAGTTTGGCGTGAAAGAGTAACAAACATCCATCCATCCATTCTCACAAACTTTTACGTTTATAATATTAGTAGGATTATGAAATACATAAACAGATTAAGACTTTTCCCCGAACAAGTTTTCAGAGGTTACAACCACGTTTCGCTAGCTCGTCATCGTTGTTATTATCTATATATTGTTCTTATAAACCAAGACCAACGGAAAGGGTAGGTAGTTTTTATAGATAGGTCTTATAAATTAAGATTATTTTAATAAGGGGCTTTTAACAAAGATAGGTCGGTAAAATCTAATGTACTATTTATTTACAGCTTACCAATAAAGTGCAACCAGCTTCAACAAAGTTATCAGACGCGATGTGAAGATCATGCAGCTTGTACACGTAGCGCAAGTACATCTCCTTGCGATCGATCTCATTCTTGTAGAAGTTCTGAAATATAAAAGAGAAAACAATAAGAATCGACAAAACTTTGATATTGTTTTGATCCTTACATTATTTCAATGCATTTTAAAGCATTAATGCCACTAAGGGCGCATTTCACAAAACTTTTATACTTACATTATAATAAGTCTGATCCTGCGAATAAATTTTGAATTTTTGACAGTTTTTCCATACTAGAACTGTCAGACGTCGATTTTATTCCACGAATAAAAGGTATCAGAAGGCCAATTCTCGTAATTTAAAACGTTCAAGATCTAGTCGCAATCTCATCTCGACGACAAACTAATGTCAAAAACTTGTCAAAATGTATGGAAATTAGAGGTATTTTTGACAGATTGAGACTGAGATGAGACTGTGAACGTTCTTAAAATTACGAGATTTGCCCCTCTGACTTTGGTAAAATCAGCCCTAAGTGCGTTACACACGTTGTAAACCTGCTAGTTTAGATGTACATGTTGACGATCATAATCAACTGGCTCAGTGGAATCATGAATTCTACTTGCTGCGAGTTTTTTTTTTACAGAATATAATATGTGCCCCAAAACGAACCATGCTTTTGGATCATTTCATCACATCCTGCATGTAACCCACATTTTATAATGAGTACACTCACCAACAAATTAACAGTAGCAGCCATCCTCTTGTCCCTGTGCTCAGCCCCCTGCATAACAGCGCGATAGTCCAGCAATCTTTCCAATAAGCGGGTTACACACGCTACGAACGCCGCACCGGCTTCTCTCCATCCTTCCGTTGATACTCGTTCCATTAACCTGAGGTATTATAAGGAAAATGTGAAGAACTGAAGATAATACGGGAGACGAAAAAGTTGTTCTACGGCTACTATAGCTGTACAAAGATCTTTTGGCGCGTGGCCAAAATCGGAACGAACACCGCCATCTTGTTTTTCAAAACAATTACACAAATTTTTAACAACAACACCCCCCTGACAACGTCATTCGAGCGCCAAAACATCCCTGTAGCACTGTAGCGTCCGTTCAGATGTTTTACCTCTGATTTCGCATCACAGTGACCTTTATTCTCTTCATTTTAAGGTTTATGTCAGAGGTAAAATAATTGTGAATAGACTGTTTATATGAATATTCATTGCACAAGTTAACTGTCTCAGTTTCTCATGATATCTGTTAATACTATCACTGTCATTGAAAAAGTTCTTTGAAACAAAAAATACAAAACTGTTAAATAATTACTCTGAACCATCGTGGTTCGAGGGACTAAATATAAGATTAACTATCGGGATTCAGGATTTGAATGAGGAAAACGAAGGGCCGAACAGATTGGTGCATTTGCAGCAAGTCGTTTTGCTGAAACTTTTTAATGGCATACCGTCGCAAGTCGTCGTAAACTTTCATGAAGTCAACTTGCGCAATAAATCGAGCACGATACTAAAATATTGGTAGATACTCAATTGTAACATCCAATAAGAATATTCGTCACAAAATACGAAGAGAAACAAGCTAACATTTTGTTTGTGTGTTATCAAACAAGTTCACTGAACAACTGACAGTGAATAATTTGGGTAGGTGTGTCAAAGTCATTAAGGAGTAATTAATATAAATAAAAACGTATTTAGCTAGATTGTATTGTAGTTGGACTGAAAATAATGATGGGTTCTTTTTATAATGTGACGTCATAATTAATGGTTGTGGTACTTACACTGAGCTCAAATGTTCCCTGAGTAGCGTGGACAATACAAGTATGATTAGAAGAATAGTTTTGTAATGAATTAAAATAATAGCGATGTCTCAAAATATGAATTTAAATGTACTGAAGAGTGTTTCAGAAATTGCTTTTTTAGGAAATGATAAATGGCAAGTCGAAACAAATACATTACACGAGCTGACCCCAACGTCGCGTCGCTTAGCTTGGTTATGACATTTTGGGAGCCCGACGAACAAGGAGTATTGGATTTCGACAGTAGCACCATCATTTACTGCTGTGCTTTGCGAAGATATTTTCGGAATTTCGCTTCAGGCTAGTGCCTTTTCACCGCAGATTGTGCAGAAATCCTTCACACATGTGTGCCGTGTATAAAACCTTGTGGTTTACCAGGTAAAAGACCAACATACTGTTCTACCTTCCCAAAAAAGAAAAGGCCAGGTATTCACGGGCATGTCCATCCGAACAACAAACGTAACAGAATTGAATTACCAATTTACTTACACAGTATCAAACAGTCTTCTATAATGATCGTCCGCCTTGTTATCAGCGACGAGCGAGTCAAGTTTGTCCACTAATGCTGCCTCTGTTCGCCTCGCCTCGCCTGTGTGGGCTCGTTCAGCTGCCATCAAAGCGACTAAAGCGCCCAAAGCGGCCCGACGCAACTCGCTGACGAGAGTTATCTCTAGAAGAGCGCCTACTGCTCCGGGTACCAAGTGTAGTTGAGCGGGACCTGTTAGGAAAGTTGTACAATGTTTAATGGTAAATCTTTCTCATAGATATTGTTTTAAGCTTGCAGATAAATCCATGGTCTATTGATGAGCACGTCTCTTTCTTGAAAAACTAACCTTTCGCTCATTAGTGAATGATGTTTGAAAAATGATCAGTTGACGAAGTAATTCTAACTGTTCAATAATTACAGTAGAGGTAGATAGGTTATAAGTTAGTTGTTCGCCGGAGAATAAGCTTGGTAATTTGTCATACAGCTTTTATCTACAACAGACATTAGTTACAGTAGTGTTACCGTGACTCAATAAATAATAAATTATTCTTTATTTCAACTAAGTACCTACATATAAATTACATTTTTAAATATTTTTATAAATTATTATTATTATTATTCTCGGCAGATTGGACGATTAGAATGCACCTGTGTGTGCGCACCTGCGTGATTGGCTCGTCTCTGTTGCGATTAGTTATTTAGAGGATATTATCATTTGAACCGTAGTCTCACCCAGCATGTTCCACACGGCCAGCACGCGCAGGCCGGCGGCGGCGCGCATGCGCGGCCGGTCGGGCCCGCGCCCCGCCCAGCGCTCCGGCTGCAGCGCGCCCGACGTCACCAGCGCCACGCCCAGCTCCATGTAGCCCGACCACAGCTGTGGGCACGACGTGGAGCTACATAATGTTTGTAGTACTAGCTCTTGGTATCAGCATAAACTTCACAGAGAGTTTGCTGCAGTAAGCGTTTCAATGAGATGAACATGATGATGTACGCAACCGATTCCGTTTACTCGTATTTACCATAGCCTTCTAGTGCCAGTTGACATTCGAAAGTTATAACTATGATGATACTTTTCGGTAGCCAACCGTTATTTTTAAATACATGAATCCTTGACCCCCCTACTTAGAATGTCCATCTTACCTGTGAATCAAACTGAGGTGGTTCATCTCCTAAGAACCTCTCAAGTAACGGTTGAGCGAGATCTTGCAGCGCGGAGAGCAAAACTTTACAGCTTTGTACTCGAAGTACCATCCAGTCTGCTGGAAAAACCTGACGAAACACACAAAACTTTTAAATAGTGTCCTTCTTGATAGTAGAAAATGATATGTTTGTAATGTTTAATATCAAAGACGAACTGATCGAAAACTGTGGTTGCGTAATAATGCGTAGAATGTTTGCGTATAAATACTGATTGTTGTTTGTCTTGTTTTTTCCAAATGATGAAAGGTGCTCGGACATATGGATAAGAAAATATAATTCTTTTGTTTTACGCTGTCAACAATAAGGCCACGTACGCACTGATAGGCTTGCTTAGCGCCTAGATCCTGGTGACTTAACATCTGTTCGATACACGCTAGGCGACTAGCGAAATTCTAGAACGTTCCGAAGCAAGATGTTCAGTACGTTTGTGACGTCAACGGGGACGCAGTTTGGAAGCCACACTTAAAAGGTGCTCCTTCATTGCACTTAGCTTGACAAAAAGGCTTCATAGCCTTCCGCAGAGATAGCATTAGCAACTATACTTACGTCCTGTTCAATAAGATGTCTGAACACTAAGAAGGCTCGCATCAGGAAGTCCTTCAAAGGCTTCCGATCATGTGGGTGCGGCGCGAGATGGCTCCACAGTCGCTGGTAGTGCACAGGCTTTAGTAGTTCCATCACGCCAAGGAGACCGGCTACCATTGAACCCTTAGGAAGAAAAGGAAGACATTATTATAGCTTTATCTATTTTATAGTGGCTAAATGAAATGTGTTATGACTAAAATTGAGGAGATATGTTGAACGTTTGAATTTAGTCTCTAAGAGCAGGTTAGGCAACGCCTTGCTAAGTGACGCCTGGGGTGCCTGATGGGTGCATCTCTACCAAACATTTAAAAATGATTTTTTTAAAACACTATAGTACGTTTTTTAATCCCAGAGACTAATCGCACAATAACTAATCTAAAAGTAAGCAAATTGAAGTGGCAGTGAACTAGCCATGTTTGTCGAAGGACCGATAGCCGGTGGACCAAACGAGTCCAGGAACGGTGACCGCGTATGGCCAAGCGCAGCATGGGACGCTCCTCAGCTAGATGGACCAACGACCTAAAGAAGGTAGCTGGCTAACAGACTGGATGCGGAAGGCGAAGGACAGGTTGTTGTGGCGCAGCCTGGGAGAGGCCTATTTCCAGTATTGGCCTGCGAATTGGCTGAGTCGAGTTGATCTTTGTAAATAGAACAAGTACTTACAAGCACAGGCGAGTTTCCTCCAATCAGATGTAGGACAGTCTCAACCAGCACATCCAAGGTGTTCAAACACAATACATCTACGTCTGGGTCCAGTTCATCATCTTCTATAGGCTGGTCGGGGTCGTATTTCTTCCACAGTAGAGTTACTAACTCTCCAATCATTTCGGCGCATTGTGATAGTTCGTCGCGACGCGCGAGGTGCACTCGTAGGTGGTGGCAGGCGGTGGTTAGGATTATGTTTCTGGCCTCTGAATAACAAAAGAGTTCATTAATTAATATGGTGCAAGCACAAATGGAGACTGGAACATTCGAGAATTCTATGAAAACAGGAATATATTATTTCAGACACATTTTTTCACGCACCTATGGGCATTCTTCTCCATACGAAAACTACCTTTTGGAAGGGGCGACTAGAATTAATTCTAGCGGTCCCTTCAGAATGTCCTGCGCAGCGTGCAGGCGCGCGGGCGCTAGCTGCGGCGGCGGCGCCGGGTGTATGATCTCACCTGGGTCCTCCCCTAGCGGCCCCTTCAGTATGTCCTGCGCGGCGTGCAGGCGCGCGCGCGCTAGCTGCGGCGGCGGCGCCGGGTGTATGATCTCACCTGGGTCCTCCCCTAGCGGCCCCTTCAGTATGTCCTGCGCGGCGTGCAGGCGCACGCGCGCTAGCTGCGGCGGCGGCGCCGGGTGTATGATCTCACCTGGGTCCTCCCCTAGCGGCCCCTTCAGTATGTCCTGCGCGGCGTGCAGGCGCGCGCGCGCTAGCTGCGGCGGCGGCGCCGGGTGTATGATCTCACCTGGGTCCTCCCCTAGCGGCCCCTTCAGTATGTCCTGCGCGGCGTGCAGGCGCGCGCGCGCTAGCTGCGGCGGCGGCGCCGGGTGTATGATCTCACCTGGGTCCTCCCCTAGCGGCCCCTTCAGTATGTCCTGCGCGGCGTGCAGGCGCGCGCGCGCTAGCTGCGGCGGCGGCGCCGGGTGTATGATCTCACCTGGGTCCTCCCCTAGCGGCCCCTTCAGTATGTCCTGCGCGGCGTGCAGGCGCGCGCGCGCTAGCTGCGGCGGCGGCGCCGGGTGTATGATCTCACCTGGGTCCTCCCCTAGCGGCCCCTTCAGTATGTCCTGCGCGGCGTGCAGGCGCGCGCGCGCTAGCTGCGGCGGCGGCGCCGGGTGTATGATCTCACCTGGGTCCTCCCCTAGCGGCCCCTTCAGTATGTCCTGCGCGGCGTGCAGGCGCGCGCGCGCTAGCTGCGGCGGCGGCGCCGGGTGTATGATCTCACCTGGGTCCTCCCCTAGCGGCCCCTTCAGTATGTCCTGCGCGGCGTGCAGGCGCGCGCGCGCTAGCTGCGGCGGCGGCGCCGGGTGTATGATCTCACCTGGGTCCTCCCCTAGCGGCCCCTTCAGTATGTCCTGCGCGGCGTGCAGGCGCGCGCGCGCTAGCTGCGGCGGCGGCGCCGGGTGTATGATCTCACCTGGGTCCTCCCCTAGCGGCCCCTTCAGTATGTCCTGCGCGGCGTGCAGGCGCGCGCGCGCTAGCTGCGGCGGCGGCGCCGGGTGTATGATCTCACCTGGGTCCTCCCCTAGCGGCCCCTTCAGTATGTCCTGCGCGGCGTGCAGGCGCGCGCGCGCTAGCTGCGGCGGCGGCGCCGGGTGTATGATCTCACCTGGGTCCTCCCCTAGCGGCCCCTTCAGTATGTCCTGCGCGGCGTGCAGGCGCGCGCGCGCTAGCTGCGGCGGCGGCGCCGGGTGTATGATCTCACCTGGGTCCTCCCCTAGCGGCCCCTTCAGTATGTCCTGCGCGGCGTGCAGGCGCGCGCGCGCTAGCTGCGGCGGCGGCGCCGGGTGTATGATCTCACCTGGGTCCTCCCCTAGCGGCCCCTTCAGTATGTCCTGCGCGGCGTGCAGGCGCGCGCGCGCTAGCTGCGGCGGCGGCGCCGGGTGTATGATCTCACCTGGGTCCTCCCCTAGCGGCCCCTTCAGTATGTCCTGCGCGGCGTGCAGGCGCGCGCGCGCTAGCTGCGGCGGCGGCGCCGGGTGTATGATCTCACCTGGGTCCTCCCCTAGCGGCCCCTTCAGTATGTCCTGCGCGGCGTGCAGGCGCGCGCGCGCTAGCTGCGGCGGCGGCGCCGGGTGTATGATCTCACCTGGGTCCTCCCCTAGCGGCCCCTTCAGTATGTCCTGCGCGGCGTGCAGGCGCGCGCGCGCTAGCTGCGGCGGCGGCGCCGGGTGTATGATCTCACCTGGGTCCTCCCCTAGCGGCCCCTTCAGTATGTCCTGCGCGGCGTGCAGGCGCGCGCGCGCTAGCTGCGGCGGCGGCGCCGGGTGTATGATCTCACCTGGGTCCTCCCCTAGCGGCCCCTTCAGTATGTCCTGCGCGGCGTGCAGGCGCGCGCGCGCTAGCTGCGGCGGCGGCGCCGGGTGTATGATCTCACCTGGGTCCTCCCCTAGCGGCCCCTTCAGTATGTCCTGCGCGGCGTGCAGGCGCGCGCGCGCTAGCTGCGGCGGCGGCGCCGGGTGTATGATCTCACCTGGGTCCTCCCCTAGCGGCCCCTTCAGTATGTCCTGCGCGGCGTGCAGGCGCGCGGGCGCTAGCTGCGGCGGCGGCGCCGGGTGTATGATCTCACCTGGGTCCTCCCCTAGCGGCCCCTTCAGTATGTCCTGCGCGGCGTGCAGGCGCGCGCGCGCTAGCTGCGGCGGCGGCGCCGGGTGTATGATCTCACCTGGGTCCTCCCCTAGCGGCCCCTTCAGTATGTCCTGCGCGGCGTGCAGGCGCGCGCGCGCTAGCTGCGGCGGCGGCGCCGGGTGTATGATCTCACCTGGGTCCTCCCCTAGCGGCCCCTTCAGTATGTCCTGCGCGGCGTGCAGGCGCGCGGGCGCTAGCTGCGGCGGCGGCGCCGGGTGTATGATCTCACCTGGGTCCTCCCCTAGCGGCCCCTTCAGTATGTCCTGCGCGGCGTGCAGGCGCGCGCGCGCTAGCTGCGGCGGCGGCGCCGGGTGTATGATCTCACCTGGGTCCTCCCCTAGCGGCCCCTTCAGTATGTCCTGCGCGGCGTGCAGGCGCGCGCGCGCTAGCTGCGGCGGCGGCGCCGGGTGTATGATCTCACCTGGGTCCTCCCCTAGCGGCCCCTTCAGTATGTCCTGCGCGGCGTGCAGGCGCGCGGGCGCTAGCTGCGGCAGCGGCGCCGGGTGTATGATCTCACCTGGGTCCTCCCCTAGCGGCCCCTTCAGTATGTCCTGCGCGGCGTGCAGGCGCGCGCGCGCTAGCTGCGGCGGCGGCGCCGGGTGTATGATCTCACCTGGGTCCTCCCCTAGCGGCCCCTTCAGTATGTCCTGCGCGGCGTGCAGGCGCGCGCGCGCTAGCTGCGGCGGCGGCGCCGGGTGTATGATCTCACCTGGGTCCTCCCCTAGCGGCCCCTTCAGTATGTCCTGCGCGGCGTGCAGGCGCGCGCGCGCTAGCTGCGGCGGCGGCGCCGGGTGTATGATCTCACCTGGGTCCTCCCCTAGCGGCCCCTTCAGTATGTCCTGCGCGGCGTGCAGGCGCGCGCGCGCTAGCTGCGGCGGCGGCGCCGGGTGTATGATCTCACCTGGGTCCTCCCCTAGCGGCCCCTTCAGTATGTCCTGCGCGGCGTGCAGGCGCGCGCGCGCTAGCTGCGGCGGCGGCGCCGGGTGTATGATCTCACCTGGGTCCTCCCCTAGCGGCCCCTTCAGTATGTCCTGCGCGGCGTGCAGGCGCGCGCGCGCTAGCTGCGGCGGCGGCGCCGGGTGTATGATCTCACCTGGGTCCTCCCCTAGCGGCCCCTTCAGTATGTCCTGCGCGGCGTGCAGGCGCGCGCGCGCTAGCTGCGGCGGCGGCGCCGGGTGTATGATCTCACCTGGGTCCTCCCCTAGCGGCCCCTTCAGTATGTCCTGCGCGGCGTGCAGGCGCGCGCGCGCTAGCTGCGGCGGCGGCGCCGGGTGTATGATCTCACCTGGGTCCTCCCCTAGCGGCCCCTTCAGTATGTCCTGCGCGGCGTGCAGGCGCGCGCGCGCTAGCTGCGGCGGCGGCGCGGGGTGCTGCTGCGGCGCGTCCAGCACTAGCGCGGCCGCGCGCGCCGCCTCGCTGGCGCCTAGAGCACCGCACACTTCGCGCGTCACTTCCGCCCACGATGACATAAGGGCCACCTGTGTTTAAGGTATTACAATATTATAAAAACTGACTCAAGCCGTTGACCACAATACACTGATCTGTAAATTATATCATTACGGAATTCTTGGACAAGCTGCTGATCTTCTCCTTTCCTATCTATCAAAGAGGCAGTAAAACGTAAACGTCAACGGGACGCCGTACTCGGGGTCTCTAGTTAAGATGGGCGTGCCTCAAGGCTCAATTCATGGACCTTTCCTATTTCTAGTATATATTAATGACTTTCGTCAAAAAAAATAATTTCAATTTCAACAAAGGAGAATGACATGGGACCGTATCAACTTGCGAGGGAGTGGGTCACAACCAAATTACTCCTATTTTTTAAATTAGATTTACGTTTTTGTTATGAAAAACATTCCCGGATTTCGGACATCAAAAATAATAGTTATTTTATTTACTTTTGTACGTATTTTCTCTTATGTCACTGTCCTTGCACTTCATTTCCGAATGTTGCTACTACGTAAAAAAAATAACCAGCCAACAAACATTTAAATGAAGAAGATAATTTGTAAGTACCTACCGACACCGATTTACTATAATATTAGGTGTATTTTCATGTATGTCAAAAAATAAAAACACGAATAAATACGAATTGGGAACCCATGTAAAAATTTATTAGCAATATAGGATGGGCATTAAATTCTCCTCCAAATACACTAGGTTTGGTTGTACTTGTGACAGCAGATTTTTCATTTGATACAGGGTGCCCTATATTTGCAGGCGGCATTCTCTTTTATTTTTATTAACATGTTATTAATTCCAAATGTCAAAAAGCTAAGCTCTAAAATGATTTATGACAAGTCTGATTTTATATTATAAATAAGTGTACATAGTGAACATGAAGAAATCATATGTTAAATTGGGCAGAAACAATATTTTTATATTTAATTTTTCATTGAGGTCATACCTTTTTTTTTTATTCCGGATGGGAAATCATCAAATGACTTCTCCCGCTCTGGGTGGAGCGGAAGGGAGTGTCAGACTCTTACTGACTAAAACCACCCATGTTCCTTCCTTTGCCCTATATGTCCCGGGGTAGCGGTAACCCTTTCGGACAATCCCGCTAACCCGGCAGGCTTCGGCCCTAAGGGGCCCCTCAGATTATGCTGACAACTCTTTGAGGCGCGCGTGGAACACTTACGCGCCGTCCGGCACGGGCCTGGTCCTAATCAGACGGTGAGCTACCCATTGCTCTCCGCCCGCAGGCCCGCGCCTGCGGTGGCCGGGAGTCGTCACGCGGCTCCCGACGCCCGGAGCGTCTCCCGCGGCGGCTGGGACGGGAGGCTCTCTCCCTCATCCGTCCCGCCACCTCCTTCGCTAGCATGACTGCTTCGCAGAAGGAGGCGACTGCCTCCCACTCCCTCTCGCCCCGGACCATGGCTTGCACCAGGGCCGGGCGCGAGAGGCCGCCGCCGTTGATGTCATACCTTACCCTTAAATAAGAATGGGATTGAATAGAAATAACTTAGCATTAATAAATTTTACACTTTAGTCACCTTTTTATATTTTTTGATTTTATATTATTTTTGTGCAAATATTGTAAAACAAAACCGGCCAAGTGCGAGTCGGACTCGCGCACGAATGGTAAAACAGCTTTTCAACTGTACCATTATCTATAAAAATCACGTCTGTTGTATGAGAGTCCCCCTTAAATATTTATTGTTATAGCGGCAACAGAAATACATCATCTGTCTAGCTATCACGGTTCATGAGATACAGCCTGGTGGCAGACAGGCAGACAGACAGACGGACAGACGGACAGTGGAGTCCTAGTAATAGGGTTACGTGTTTACCCTTTGGGTATGGAACCCTAATAAAAAAGGCAAAACAAAGTCTTGGCTTTATTTATTTTGAGCGCTTGAGTGTACTTCGGCTTTTTTGAGAACATAATATTTAGCGAATCTAATATTTTGAGAATCTGCTATTTTGAGAATATGATATTATGCGAATAAAGGCTTCCTTGCACGATAGCTAACTTATCGGATATCATTTTATTCGCTGATGACGCTTCCCTTATTTCTAAAATAGAAAGAGATTACATGTCAACGATAGTCTGGCTGTTCTTTCGAAATGGTTTGCAGCTAATAATCTTTTACTTAATGCGAACAAAAGTAAATGTCTTAAGTTCTCTAAGTACATACCAAAGTACATTTGGTAATGAGAACTTAAGACATTTACTTTCTACTCAAGTGGGACTAAATTTAAAAACTTGATGCCAAGAAACTAGATGGTATTACGGAAACTGTATTTCTAGGAACTACTTTAGATTCAAAATTACAATGAGACGCACTCATTACAGCTTTTTCAGTTAGAATAAGTTCAGCTGCATATGCATTAAGAAAAATAAGGCGGTTAACAGATATAGCCATGGCAATGTTAGTATACTTTGCTTATTTCCACAGTATTATGTCTTATGGTGTTCTGCCGTGGAGATCGGCAGCTGACGTAGATTCAATTTTCATTTTACAAACGAGGGCAACCTATAAAATGGGTCCTCCCCAGTCTCTTAGAAACAAATTCAAAGAAATTGATGTACTAACTCAAACTTAGGACTTTTCAAAGTAAGAAGCAATTTCCATAATATACACGTATTAAAAATGAAATTGTGATACCTAAATTTAGATTAACTAAAACTGTCGTTTCTTATAAACAGCATCCACTTTTATAACAAGTGGCCAACGCCGGTTACAGAACTTAGCGATGGAAAGTTCTAAAACCTCATTATCGGCGTAAATGTCTATTAACTGCTCCCAAATTACAATGTTTACCTAAGAAGATTTATGGCCTATTTCACCATCTCCTATTATGCTGTGATATAAAAAATAATTTCGTACACATTCTGTTTATTTTTATACTTATTGATTTGGTATCATTAACCTGAAACTGTGAAACGGGCCTTGAAATTGTTATTTTAACTCAACGAATTCCACAAACCTGCGCCGGGGCCAGATGTTCCTTATAAGGGTGTTGCGCAAATGCTTTCAACGCATGCAGCGCCGCTCTAACATCTCTTCTAAAGCTGTCTTCATACTGTCCGCCGGTCGCGCGTGCGAACAACCGACGTGATCGCACCGCTAGTCTGAACACTGCGCCTAAGGAACGGAGGCATTTGCGGATTGGCTCTTGTCCTTCGGCGCTTGCTGCCCATTCAGCGCAGTGTTGGACTGATGAGAGGAGGCCCCTGGAGATGAAATAGAAGGGTGAGTATATTAGGATACAGGCCTAGGTCTTGCCTTGTAGTTTAGGAGTCAAAGACATCAACTATGATTACACTTTCAACAATGTTGTACACAAACCACGATCACGCATTTACTAAGTTAAGGTGAGATGAGGGATCAGTATACATTTTCTTTTATTATGTTGACGAAAAGCTCCTTTTATTTGACTAAAAGCGAAACCAAAGTGGAGAGGAGAGATGTCTCAAACAGCCAATACATTTGCGTTCTTTTCATATTACTGATTCAACGCAATAAAACAATAATTATATTGGTTGTTTACGAGACATGTCTCCTCACAGCTTTGGCGGAAAGGGAACATGATAGTCATGGCTTTTAGTCTGTACTAAATAAAAGTATTTCTTTCATTGCCGAGATGGACATGAGTGTGTGCACATTGTGTTGTAAATTTGACGAAAGGCGGATTTTTGGATATGTATACGAAACTTGGCAGAGGCCTATGTTAAAAAGTCGTGTGATATAAAATGGGTTGATAAATCGGCTTAATTATTATAGGAAAATCAACAGTACTATAGAAAGACTAAAATGACTTACTTGTACACGAGCGCCGCTGAGAAATGTTCTTCAATATAAACGTCGAGTACTGGTCTAAAATGTTGAAACCGAGTCTCGTCTAGTAAGCTGCATATGGATATCAATACCAGGAATACTGTGCCGGAATGTGGAGTGCTAGAAAAAAACAGAAACTATCTATTAATCTCATAATTTAAATACAGCATTCTATATTTATTTATTTATTTTACCATTTATGTACACACATATATAAACACGACAAGAAAAACAGAACAGAAAAAATAGGTACAGAGGTGATGCTTATTTCACAAGAAATCTTGTGAAATAAGCACTTCTATACTGTTTTATAGGCCGTAAGATGGCCTAAAGCTATATTATATTTAGACATCGATCTACATAGTCTTCATATGATCTGACCAAGATTATGTCTGGACTTTAAAAGAGACTGTAACCTCTGAGTTTGTTTCGGCCTTTCTTCTCAGACTAGTCAGATAGGAAAAGCCGACCTCATCTAGTTTTAAAATATGATGGACGTGTAAAAGTGTTTGTACAAACCATAAAATAATTTATACGGGAAGTCTCATTATTGTTTATGTTGGTGATATTGAAACTACACCAGTATTTGATAAGCTGGCAGTCAAATCCCTTGGTAACTGTCATGATAGGTTGTAACAACCTACTGCACAAGTTGGCATCATAGATACAATATACCAGGCCTTTGAAAACCAAGAGTTAGATCAAATAAAGTGGAATACTTGCCTATTGCCATCTTCAGTAGAAAACAAAGCAAACAATGCATCGAGTACATCTCTGAGAAACTTGATGAGTTCTTCACAACTGAGTCCGTCACCGAGCCTTAGTACTCGTAGTAGTGTTTCTTGTACCTTCTCTGGCCGCGCGCGCCATTGGAGTAATGCTAGGAGATCCTCTGTGAAGAATATCACAATTTGATTATACTATTGGTGTTGCTTATTGCATCATGTTTGCATGAGAAGTCACCCCATGAGTCAGACCACGAGTGGCGTTACTTATATTATGTAGCGACCGGTGCTCCCTGTGTAGTCAGACCGGCTGTCACCTTAATTATAAGCGATTTTTTTACCAGTTTGAGTTATACTCATTTACAGTTCCTGCGACGAATAGTGAAGAAAAAAAAAGCGGCCGAGTTCGAGTCATACTCGTGTTCAAAGGGTTGTACCACAGTACAATATTACTTAAATACTTCAGAAAAAACCTGTTTAATTTTTTACTTTATTTTATTTTTATTATTTGTTGTTATAGCGGCCATAGTTGTTGTACAGACTCTGCGAAAATTTCAAGTGTCTACCTAGAACGATAACAAAAAAAAATACAACCCTGTAACAGACAGGAGCCTTAGTAATAGGGTCCAGTTTTTTTTAAGGTTCCGTACCTAAAGGGGTTCAGTTGGGTGGGAACTTATTCCAATTGATATTTTAATATACTTATCTGTTATATGTTGCTAATTTATTGGACTTAGGGCTGATTTTTCCAACACCAGATAATTTTATCGGAGGAAAAATTTAAAATTTTTGACAGTTCTTCCATACAAAATCTGTCAGACGTCAAATTTATTCTACAAATAAAACTTATCTGTCGATTGAAAAATCAGCCCTTACATAACTAATTCCAGTGACATTCCGTATTTTACAGTTAGTATTTAAAGCATAATTTGTAGGAAAAAGTCCACGTTTTCCTTATACCATTGCTAAATCAGTCTGAAGACTTTAAAATGAACCGTGGCTTCATACAGAATAGCAGTACTCCAATGACCCATATATTGACGACGATAGTTAAATTGATAGCGTTTGAACTCACGACCTCTTTATTGGCAATCAGTGGTTTAGCCATTAGGATTTGTTACTGTGTCGACATTTTGTTGACTGCTACAGGAACGAACAAATAGCATCATCTGCATTAGGAACGTATGAGTTTTTATTTTATGAATCATATTGCGTACGTTCGTTTCGATTATTCGCTTTACAAGCATAAACGAGGAAGCGGGTTTGTAAACCGGCAAGAACGAATGTGGGTTTTTTAAAATCATCGTTTGACAACATTGGAAATAGAAATCCTTCATTCAGCATATTCGCTATAATGTATGTCCAGGGTGGCAAGGGCATCGATGCGCGAACCAAAAAAGAAATAAAAAAATCTGCCGTTCATAGAAAAGTGCAATACCCACGCGGTCAAAGTACCTATATCGAACAATTCATTTGTTTTTTAAAGAAAAAAAATCGGAGGTTCAGAATCATGTACTGAATAAATCCATGGTAACAGGTTGCACGTTGATGTCTCTGCCACCCTGTATAAGTTATAGAGAAGATAAAGAGTATTATTATTGCCTAGAGTGTTTATTGAGGTATTATTTATTTTTAAAAACTTTTCACTTTCAGAAACTATTATTCAGAAGTGACGAATACACATAAAACCAGTTACTTACCATTCTGAGTCAACTTAGTGGAGCACAATAAAGTGCTGATGGTGCAGTTTTCTTTGGAGCTTCTTTGGAATGTTGGCACCACGCCGTTGATGGAGCCTGACCGGGCAGTGTCGGCCGCGCATGATGGTAATGATAGGTAGCTTGCTGATGTTAACCTGGGAAGTACATACATTGTCTGATGATGCCTGGATCTTGTAAAGGTGGCGGACATCAAATCGCAATTTACTGCACCCTAATTGCGTTACACAGGATCAATCACAATCTGTATCATTTTGAAGGATATTGCTAATACATTGCTTCTATTGTTCGAAAAGATTGTCTGCTCAACAACGTAAATAACGCAATGAATGTTGTTGAACTGTCAAAATGAAAGCCATTGCTACTGTGAATGTGTTACGCAATTACCCCGCAGATGCAATACAAATACCTCGTGCAAAGTACTGGTAAATGTGCCTATAAATTGAGTCTTTTGTTTGTTCGCAAATGCCTACGAAATGGAAGCGGCCGCGTTCATATGGTTATCAAAATTGTATTGCCAGCCAGTCATTCATTCGTGAGCAAATTATTTATGAAGAATGCACGCTGTGTAGACGCACCCTAATAACAATGATAAATCACTTACTTGGTGGGATCGTCACACTTATACACGTATAGTTCGTGTGCCCCATCTCTTAAAGTAGCGCCGCTCGCTTCCATCAGCCGAGCGAACGCGAAACCATACAGCTTTCTCTCAGTTTTGTCTCTAGCTGGAAATTCAATGAAATATTAACAATATCTCTTTAATTGCTTCATTTTGATTTTATGATTTTATACGGATTTATGAAGGTTTTATCCGAATCCGTATCTTTCGAAATTTATTACAACTAGTAGGTATTCTCGTAATCGTAACTAGTATTCGACGTTATCTGGTTTAGCCACTGACAATAAACAAATTCGCTGGACTTGATTTGACTTTGATTTTCGCCATTTTGGCGCTGACAGAAACATGAGCGTCCGTGGAACTAATATTTTTGATAGCTAGTTTTACAAGATTCGCATACTCTTGTGATAAAAATGATCTAAATATATACGTAGTAAACAGAAAAAAGTCTTATTCCACGATTTAGACCTAAATCGTCAGAGACGTCCCAAAACAATACGACGGCTATTTGCGGCAGTGTGTCAAATTTAGTACCTGAGATGCTCGAGCGGCACAAAAAACAACTGTCATTTCAAATAGTATATTTAGTCCAGCGCACTTGTGTAATATAGCTCAGTGGGTTTAGCAGAATTTAATTGGGAAAAAAAAAACCGCGGGTATCAAGCAATCATTCAGCATTTCCGATTTGAAAGGTACGGGTAAGGGTACCGGTGTAATATAACAGGCACATGAAAAAAGTTAACTTTGTCTAGGACACATCTGCGGTTCTTCTGGTCACAATCAAAAGTCAACAAACCAGGCTGAGAACTGTTTGAATGTCAAAATTACATAAGACCCCCTAAAATGCCCGCCTTTTATCACTTATATTCCCACCAGTACTTTAGCTACTGCAGCTGGGAAGACGTGGCGCAACAAACTCCCGAGCAGCATATCTGTCTGTTTAGTTAGAAGAACTTTCGCAGATGTGCAGATCTATAGGCGGGGGCGACATATTTTCTTTCTTTACTTACGCAACAACAGCCGCACGGGTCGATCAATCAGGTTAAGCTACTCTTGCTGCGGTTGGTCCGTGGATGGGTGACCATCGTTACACACCAAGACCGTCCGTGCCTCGGAAAGCACGTTAAGCCGTTGGTCCCGGCTGTCATTCGTAGGGCTTTGACAGTCGTTACGGGTCATCAGAAGCCCGAAAGTCTGACAACTAGTCTTACCAAGGGGTATTGTATTACCCAGTAACTGGTTGGTGGAGGTCAGATAGGCAGTCGCTCCATGTAAAATACTTTAGCTTTACTATTTAGCTGCATTCGGCCAGACTGGAAGCCGACCCCAACATAGTTGAGAGAAGGCTAGGCAGATGATGACTAACCAAGAGGCTCGCTTGCTTGACTGCCAGTAAGATTATTGGTCGCAAGTGAATTGAAAGGAGGTTTATACCCAGCAGCGGGTGATTCCAAGCTCATGTTGTTGCTGAAGTTTATTGAAAGCAATACTTACTAGAACAATGTCTGAATTCTATCCGCACATGAGCATTAGTAAACGTCTCCAGTGGCACGGTGAGTCGTAGATGTTCACCCCAAGCCGGACTGTTGTTGTGGTACAATACTACTGACTCGTATGACGTCGCGCCAGTACCGCTTGCGCCCCATACACACTCCTGTGTAAAAAGATTTTATAGTTTATATCGGGTAAAATTCGTGTTATTAGGGCAATACAAAATAAACCATATTTCCATCATTATAAAGTTCGTTGTGTATGAGCGAATTAACGCAAAGGATCAGAGAGATCAAAATCAGTTCACACAGAGTCCACTGGGCACTGAAAGGACTTTTGTGATTCACCGCTTAGAAATCCAGCGATTCGACGTCCAGTAAAGAATGCCACGAGACGACCGATAGATGGAGCCGTCAGTCAAAACGTTAAACACCGTTTCGAAAGAATTTGCCCTGCGGTTGCAACTGTGGTCAACCAGTGTAGTGACTAAGATGGGAAAACACATTTCGCATTTTCCTTTGAAGCTGCAATAGCTTTGTATAATATTCTATAGTATGCTACAGAGATTGCAAGTGCTAGTACAGACGCCAGCACATCAAGCTACTACAATCTGTCAAATTTCTTTAATAGATTTTCAACTTTATCGCTAAAGCATTAAGATTCATGGTTGATTGGGAAAATTTGACAGTTTCGGGTAGCTTGACCTGCTGGCGTCTGTACATAAACATATAGTTACCGGCACGTAAGTTGGCAAAAGATTTTGTAGTGGGGGAAGTTCGCGCACGCACAATTTCATACATTTTTACATGCGCGAACTTCCCCACTACAAAATCTTTTGTCAACTTACGTGCCGGTAACTATAACAATACGCCTTTAATCCCCGAAGGGTTAGGCAGAGGTGTGCCTATAGTACACCCACAATATGCCAGTTATGTTTAAGACCCTGGTTAAAGGGCGTGAACTTAAGCGCATTGCTTATCAACCGGGCACAAATCCAGAGCTGCTATTGAGAAATTCCTGATGGAAAAACCCAATAACACTTTGCGTGATCTGAAAGAAAAAGAAAAGAAAGAAAATACGAACCCAAGACCTCATGCTAAGCAGTAGCGCTTGCGACCGCTAGAGCAACGAGGCAGTTATATAATGCATACCACAGATTTATAAACTAAAGGGAGATATACCAAGGGGGCGTGGCGCGTGCGAACAATGTATGCACAAAACAGAAACAAACGCGGGCGCCGTTGATTTGTCAATAAGAATTGTCAATGTAGTTTTGTGTCTCAACGTTGCGATCTGCGTTACGCGATTGGCTCGCGTTAAGTGTGGTGACTGTTATAGTGTGAGTGAGCGCGTGTTCGTATTGTAGTGCATATGTAGTTGAAGGCGACAGCCGGACTCGAACAGTTGGGCAGCCACACCATATCTCCCTTTAGTTTATAAATCTGTGATGCATACTTACATTACATTACTTACATAGTGGAGGTGCTTGGGGGAGGCCTATGCCCAGCAGTGGACGTCTTTCGGCTGAAATGATGATAATGTTGATACTTACATTAATAACTTGTCCCGTACTATCATGCACGGTTACTGTAGCTAGAACATTCTTCGCCGTACTTTTCCCTCCTCTTTCGAACTCTGCTTTCTCTAACGTGAGATAGAGGTCGTTGCGAACGTCTCCTGGCATTATGACGTCAGGGAAGCCTCGTTTAGCTGTCACTGTGGCCCCGGAACTAACGGCTTCTGATATGCTGCCTGCGTTAGCTAGTAGTCGGAGGGCTACTACTATACCTGGAACAAAACTTAGTGTTGACAGTATTGAAGTGGAAGGTTGTGAATAGAAGTTTGTGGGACTTTTAAACAAGGTGATTGTAAAATTGCTGATGTTCATCTTAATATTCGGTCGCGGTGGCACTGAGAAATCCTTCCTTTATTTACAACACCGGCCAGTAATCTTGCCATTGTGGGGAAAATGGCCTTTGTTCACAAGAATTAGGGGTGAGACACTCTTGTTCGGGTCAACATGCTTGAGCACAGCCGAGCAGCCAAATCAAATGTAACTTTTGCCGCCCGGCTGTGCCGAATATGACCTTGTGAAGTAGGTACGTACGGGAGATGAATAAAAGCCGTGGGTTCACTTGCTTTGTTTACTATTATTTCCACACACGTATAACATAAACTTTGAAGAACAGAAGGAGAAAGTCAACACAAGAAGAAGCACAGATAGAAAGTCACGTTAGCACAAGTAGAAGATAGGCAGAGTTTATTAGCTGATATCTCAGGGTAAATAGGCGCGCGAGTTGCCAATATTCGCGATTGCGTGTGCCGAGTTAGAGGGTATCTAGCGGACTGCCGATCGGTGAAGCGCGAGGGAGCGGGAGGGGCACGCTCGCTGCGCGGCCGCCGGCCGGCGCAACCGGTCAGTGACCCACCCGCTTATTTGATAAATTACTACATACTAATAGG
This sequence comes from Apamea monoglypha, assembly GCA_911387795.2. NCBI lineage: Eukaryota > Metazoa > Arthropoda > Insecta > Lepidoptera > Noctuidae > Apamea > Apamea monoglypha. Next base: position 14,747,003 of record OU426918.1, read on the forward strand.
AAAATCAGTTTGTCCGTTGGTTTACACATACTATAGTTGAATTATAGAATTTATATAAATCAATGTATTTATTTATGTATGTAATTTTCACTATATATATTGGGCACAATACGCGTTTTTACATGTACCTACATTTATATTTGTACATAATATATTTATATGTAGGTACATATTCAAGTGACCCTACACCACCCCCCTCTTGAGACCGTCAAGGGCGATAGTAATCAGGGAAGCGCACCCTACGGCCTGACCGTGTCCTTTTGATGTTGTCGTCTTCGGTCGCCGGCGCCAGATTTGTGACTGGTGTTTCCGGTGAAGTCTGTTTTTGTTCATGTTCGTTATAGGTGTGTGTATTGTTGTGTGTTATTGCGGTGTGTGAGTCTTGAAGTATGTAGGCCGGTTTCAGTCGGTCTACCGATACTGTGACTGTTTTACCGTTAAAAAGGAGTTTGAATACTTTGTCACCCCTTTCTAGTACTTCATGTGGTCCTGTGTATGCTGGCTTGAATGAACCAGATGACGCGTTATCCCTTAAGAATACGTGCGACGCGGTGGGAAGGTCCTTAAACACAAATATGGCCCGATTGTTGGAATGTCGCGATGCTGATGACGGCTGTATGTTCCTAGCGAACATGCGTAGCCTGGATATGTAGTCGGTCACGTCAGTGTTGTTGACCGCTTCTGGTTCGAAGAAGTCACCTGGCAGGCGTAATGTTTCCCCGTACAGCAATTCAGCCGGAGTTGCGTGTACGTCATCCTTGTATGCACTTCGGATGCCCAATAGAACTAGCGGTAGTGATTCTACCCAGTTTTGATTGCCATGGCAGGTTATAGCTGTTTTTAGCTGTCTGTGGAACCGCTCAACCATACCATTACAAGCAGGGTGATAAGCGGTTGTCTTCCGGTGCTCAAATCCAGCTATGTCCGACAGATATTTGAAGAGGGCCGACTCAAATTGTCTGCCACGATCTGTCACTATTTTTGTAGGGCAGCCGAAGCGGGCTATCCATCCATATAAAAGGGCATTGGCCACTGTTTCGGCTGTGATATCCTTGATTGGTATTGCTTCAGGCCATCGCGTGAAGCGATCTACAGCGGTGAGGCAATATCGGAATCCATGCGAGATTGGCAGTGGCCCAATCATATCTATATGGATGTGCATAAACCGCGATCGTGGTAGTTTAAAGTTGCCCAGGGGTGCGGAGACATGGCGAGTGATTTTCGCACGCTGGCATGGCAAACAAGTTCGTGTCCATTCTCTACAGTCTTTTTTCACTTCGGGCCACACATAACGCTCTGATACCAGCTTGGCACTGGCGTTGGCTCCTGGATGGCTCAAAGAGTGCAGGCCGTCAAAGACTTGGCGGCGAAGTTCTTTTGTGACATATGGTCTTAGTGTCTTGCTACTCTCATCGCAGTACAGTTCAGACAGTGTTCCTGGCAGCGTGATCTTCTTTAGTCGTAATGACGTTTCTCCGTCTAGCAGCTGTTTGAGCTCTGGATCAGAAGATTGAGACTTAGCTAGGACGTTCAAGTCAATAGGCTGGGTGATTGCCTCTATCCGTGACAGGGTATCGGCGACTACGTTGTCCTTGCCTGAAATGTGCCTGATATCCGTGGAAAATTGCGAGATAAAATCTAGGTGTCTGAACTGTCTTGGTGAGCAATTATCCTTACGTGTATGAAACGCGTAACAGATGGGCCTGTGATCTGTATAGATCACAAACTCTCTGGCCTCAACCATATGTCTGAAATATTTAATCGCTTCATATATCGCGAGCAGTTCACGGTCATAAGGAGAGTACTTCCGTTGGCTTGAGCTTAGCTTACGCGAAAAGAAAGCTAGGGGTTGCCATTCCTCATCCTTTAACTGCTGTAGGACTGCTCCCATGGCGGTGTCGGAGGCATCTGTCACCAAAGCCAGTTTAGCTCCGCAATCAGGGTGTGCCAGCATCGCTGCTTGGCAGAGACCTCTTTTGCAGGCTATAAAAGCTTCGTCCTCTTCTGCTGTGAAGCTTACTGGGTGCGAGCCTTTCACCGATCCTTCTAGAAGCTTGTTCAGCGGTGCCTGATGTTGAGCTGCCCCTGGGATGAACCGCCTATAAAAATTCACCATCCCTAAAAACCTTCTCAACTCTCTGACAGTCTTTGGCGTCGGGAAGCTGTTGATTGCCTTGACCTTCTCTGGCAATGGTTTTGTGCCACTTGAGGTGATAAAGTAGCCCAAAAAAATTACTTGTGAAGCTCCAAATACGCATTTTGATGTGTTTATCACCATCCCATAATCTCTCAATCTGGAGAACAGCTGTCGTAGGTGGTTTTCATGTTCCGCCTGGTCTTTTGAGTAGATCAGAAAATCATCCAAATATCCGAAGCAGAAATCCAGACCTCTTAGCATTTCGTCGACAAAACGCTGGAAAGTTTGCCCTGCGTTGCGAAGTCCGAACGTCATGTATGGGAACTCATATAGCCCGAACGGTGTGGTGATGGCTGTCTTCGGTATGTCTTCTGGGTTAACGCGTATCTGGTTATAAGCCTTGACTAGATCTATGGTCGAGAATACTTGACACCCAGAAAGGTTGTGGGCGAAGTCATGGATGTGGCGGATAGGGTATCTATCGGGTATCGTACGCGCGTTTAGCATCCTATAATCACCGCATGGTCGCCACCCACTATCCTTTTTAGGTGCCAGGTGTAAGGGTGATGCCCAAGGTGAGTCGGAGGGTCTGGCTGTGCCATTCGCTAGCATAGATTCAAACTCCTCCTTAGCGATTTTTAATTTGTGTGGATCCAGTCGCCGCGGTGTACCCGATACAGGTGGCCCTGGTGTTGTACGTATGTAGTGTAAGGTGTTGTGTGTAGGTGCACGGTGTATACCCGACGGCCGGGTTATGTCTGGAAACTCCCGGAGTATGTCGTGATATGTAGTGTCACCAATTCTTACCTTCACCGAAGAAACAACATCAGAAGGACGAGCAGGCAAAGCAGGGGTCGCGAGCGTAGTATTAGCGTCGATTAGGCGCTGCATTCTAACGTCCACTATCAAGTTATAGTGTGACAAAAAATCGACACCTATAATTGGCTTTGTTACGTCCGCCACTATAAATTGCCAGGCAAAGTCACGGCGCAAGCCTATCCTTAATTTTAAATACGCGTACCCGTAAGTATTAATCGCACTACCGTTAGCCGCACATAGTTCATAGTCTGTTTTGGTACGGCGCTCCTTCATGGCCGACCTAGGGAAGACGCAGACGTCACTACCGGTGTCGACGAGGAACTGCATCTTCGTACTGTGGTCCGTCACGAATAAGCGACCAGTGCTACGACAGTCGCCGGTCGCCATTATCGACTGCCCGTGGCTTTTCCCGCGTAGTCGCAGGGTTTTATGCACCTGGATGCCTTGTCGCCAAACTTGTAATGGTACCAGCAGGTTGGCCATTTCCTGTAATTGGAACTAGACCTTCTGGACCCCGATCTTCCCCGACTAGTACTTCTGTCGGACCTTTGTTTCGACCGGGACAGTCTGTCAACCTGCGAGGTCAGAGCTTGCACTTGTCTAGTGAGTTCGGCGATTTGACCACTCATCTGTTCCACGCTGCTTCCTGGTGTCGCCGTCGGTGCACATGTCGCTGCTACTTGCGGGCTGGCTGGCACTACGTCTTGTATGCGGTCCGCCAGCTCGGCCACTTCTTCCAAGCTCGCCTTGGCCTGCGAGGCGATGATGCTTTGCGTACTACTCGGCAGGCGGCTGGTCCAGATCGTACGTAAAAACTCTTCCGGCACGCTCGGTCCCGCCAGGTGGCGCAGGTGTCGCAAGAACTGCGAGGGCTTGCGGTCACCAAGCTCCTCGTGTGTTAAGAGCTGCTGTACCTTCTTCTCCCTCGACGCGGACAACCTCTTCACTAGTTCCGTCTTCAGCCTCTCGTACTTGTTTGAAGCTGCTGGAGCCGTGATTATGTCCTCGACTTCCGATGCGTATATTGGGTCTAGGCTCCCAATAGCGTGGTGAAATTTCGTGGCGTCAGCAGTGATGTTCGCCAGCGCGAACTGGCTCTCCAGCTGCGCAAACCACAACGCCGGTTTTTCGGGGTAAAATGGCGGTACCCGCACACCAACTCGGAATACGTCATAGCCAAGGGCATCATGACTTGCTGATTTTTCATTGCTTTGCGGCTGACTCATGGTGTTCTTCCGGGGTCACCAGTGAAGTAGGTACGTACGGGAGATGAATAAAAGCCGTGGGTTCACTTGCTTTGTTTACTATTATTTCCACACACGTATAACATAAACTTTGAAGAACAGAAGGAGAAAGTCAACACAAGAAGAAGCACAGATAGAAAGTCACGTTAGCACAAGTAGAAGATAGGCAGAGTTTATTAGCTGATATCTCAGGGTAAATAGGCGCGCGAGTTGCCAATATTCGCGATTGCGTGTGCCGAGTTAGAGGGTATCTAGCGGACTGCCGATCGGTGAAGCGCGAGGGAGCGGGAGGGGCACGCTCGCTGCGCGGCCGCCGGCCGGCGCAACCGGTCAGTGACCCACCCGCTTATTTGATAAATTACTACATACTAATAGGAAAATCAGTTTGTCCGTTGGTTTACACATACTATAGTTGAATTATAGAATTTATATAAATCAATGTATTTATTTATGTATGTAATTTTCACTATATATATTGGGCACAATACGCGTTTTTACATGTACCTACATTTATATTTGTACATAATATATTTATATGTAGGTACATATTCAAGTGACCCTACACTTGTGTAAAACAGTAACAGTAGCGATGGCTTTCATTTTGACAGTTCAACAACATTCATTGCGTTATTTACGTTTTTGTGCAGACATATTTTTCGAAGATATGGAGCAATATCCTTTAAAATCATTCAGAAAGTGTCTTACGCAATTAGGGTGCAGGTCAGCGCGCCTGAATCACCACGCTTGATCTGTGTGAATTGGCAATTATAATTGTTTATAGCACTAATTAAAAAAAAAACTTTCAGAATAATAAAACACGTGAGAAACGTCGTCAACATCGTGTTCCTCGGAAATCATAACAAGGTTCCATAACACCGCGAGTGATCGTTTTACACAATTTCATTGTTGTCAAACTCTAAATTGAATTGAGGTTGAGTGTTTCGTAATTAATAATTTGGACACAATATCTCATTTCATTACATAACAATTGTTATTTAATAACCTGCATGTGCAGTTTATATCGCTAATATTAGATTCATAATACCGTATGTATAAATTATGCTAATGAACACTATTAAGTGTATAAATGGCACTGTGAAGTTCAATTAACAGTGCAAAATAAATTGTCCTTTTCCTGTAATCTTTTGATGATACTATCTTTACGTCAACTTGTTCATCCTTTGAAGGGGAAGCCATTAATCAGTATACGAGATGCTGATGATAAATTATAATTAGACAGGGCGATAATTACTTGTCGTTTTATTTAATTTATGGTTAGAAGCAATATTTGTATGAGAACTCAAGGGTTAAGATAAATTAGTTGAGGTAAGCATCGTTATAGTAAAATAAATTATTAGTAACTACCCAGGTACAGTGCTATAAGGATCTTTTTGGCGCACTTGATCTTTTTGACACTTTTGTGAAATTGTATGAAAAAACAAAACGGCGGCTTTAGTTCCAATTTTGGCCACGTGCCACGGGATCTTAGTACAACTATAAATTGTTTTGTAATCCAGCTCGCAGCAGACATAACACATAATCAGTCTATGACGTTCCCACTGCTGGGGAGTCTGGGACACAGGCCTCCTCTCAGTGAGAGGGAGTGGTCCGTAATCCACCACGCGGGCCCAGTGCGGGTTGGTAGATGTCACATGTCTTCGAATTTGTTGGTTTGGACATGCAGCACCAGCAAGAATATTTTTTCCGAACTTACAACAACACACAGTATAATCAGCCTATAATGTGCCCACTGCTGGGACACAGGCCTCCTCTCGGTGAGAGGGAATGTGCAGAAATCCACTACGCAGCCAAGTGCGGGTTGGTAGATACAACAATAGAATCGAATACTCTTTATTATGTACACCATATAAATTACAGACCTAAATATAGAAATTATACAAAGGGTGACAATGGGCGGTCTTATCGCTAAGGGCGACCTTTTAAAAACAACCTTTGGATGGATTAAAAAGGGGAAAGAGAGACAGATACTGTAGGTAGTCTGTGGTGTACCATTTCAACAACACATACATAAAGCAATAAACAACATAACCAAAATCTATCTAATAGATATGCAATCGACATTCTCTTGTTTCTCACAACCGGTGTGCGAGACTGGTTCTAGGCGCAATAAGTTGCGTTATCTAATGTTTGCAATTTATTCGCTGATTTAATTTTGTGACTTGATTAGCTGTATCTTTATGTTATTTGCGGCAGCACTGTGATCCTTATAATAGATCTGGCCTTATTGACAAAACGTTTGTGTTATATTTCTAGCAAAATGCTGTTTGTGTATGTGAGTTTAAATGTTTGTAAACGCACCCACGATACAGGAGAAATTCCTAGTGTGGGGCAACGGTATTTAAAAAAGAAAGAAAGAAAGAAAGAAGAAAATTGTTAGAGTGAGGGAAAGAGTTAAGAGTTTTGCGCTGTGTTCAACAGGAAAATCTACACTAATAATTTGTAAGTCTCGCAGGTTTTAAGTTTCCTACAGGACTGGCACAGAGGCCAGCACACAAAGCTACTACAATCTGCCAAATTTCTTTAATAGATTTTTAACTTTATCGTTATAGCATTAGGTTCAAGGTTGATTGGGAAAATTTTACAGTTTCGGGTAGCTTGATGTGCTGGCATCTACAACGAAATATAACATGGGCTTTGAAAATCTGATCATCATTTTTATCATCAACAACAACCTACAGCAGTCCACTGCTGGACATAGGCCTCGATTTTCGGCAACTTTCATGCAGCTGCTACCAGAAAATCTGATCAATCTACAGATTTTCTACCTATTTGTTTAACACTGCGTTTTTATTTCACACAAATACTAAAAGCTGTGCATGACTCGTTGCTGTCTGTATTTTTTTCAAAGCACAAAAAGGCGATAAGACACATGAAAAATTATACAGCTGATAGCTAGTGATATAATATGTATAATATCGCGACAAACTTTTAATTGGAACAATCGGTTCCGGTAGCAGCGTTCAATGGTTGTTGTAATTTTGTTATTGGCCTTCGAATGTATTTAGTTCAATAAAGTATATTAAATGAATGAGTTCGTGTTATTTAAATCAGCAGTTGGTTTAGCCCACAAGTTCTCAACGTGGGCGATATCGCCCCCTCCAGGGCGTTTGAGACTTTCAGGGGGGCAGTAGAAGACCCAGACAAAATTATATATCCTATCTTACGACTATATAATATTACACGGTTAAATATAATCGTGGCAATAGCTGTTTCAGATTCGCAACATATGATAAGTAAAAAAAAATTGGGAGGGTCTGGAAAAAAATAAACTCAAAGTGGGCAAAATAAGGTTGGTTTAGCCGATCCCAAATTTTAAACTCCCTATGAGTTAATATTTCTATAGAAAAACAATTTGCAAAAGGAAGAATTATGTAGTATTTTAAGAAGTAATTAACTTACCATAATTAGGTTGTCCGGGTAAGATATTACACTTGTTCGTTTGTTTTCTTATAAGCATGTCGTGTAACTGATGGAAATCTTTCTCTTCACATTGGTAGACCTAAAAAGAAAATGGCAATATTGATAATTTAATGCACGCTAAGAAGAATGCAGATTCAATATGAGAAAGACAGTTAACTAAAAGGGAATGTGCTGCAAATAATACTCAATATACTTATTGCTTTTTGAACTTAGGTGGTAGGTTTTACAAAGCCGTGATTACTGTCGGGAACGGCAAAGCAGGAGTTAGAGGAATAAGTTAATAAATCAAGAAAAGCCGTACAAAAATATAAAATAATTTGTGTTACCATGGTTGCAAAATTTGTTTGCTTTCTAACTTCCAATCCAAGAAATGGTTATAATAAGGCTAAAAGTCCAAGTTCGTTTACAGTACAAGTGTTTCAAACTTAATTTGAACGTATACTCCTCCTCTCCAGGATGTTGACCCGTCTGTCTAAGGAACTTAGCTATAGGTAAATACTCCGGCCTCCACGACGCTGTCCCTTTGTTCTGCAGTACCATTGCCAACCTAAGAACCTATACACATGCAGGAACTGCGCAAACACTTACTTTAAAAGTATATTCCTTCTCTCCGGGATGTTGTCCCGGCTGTCTTAGGAACTCAGCAAGAGGTAATACTCCGGCTCCCAAAGGCCTCCTAGCCACTGGGCCCCTTCGTTCTCCAGTTCCACTGCCGCTGCTGCCGGCGCCTGCCCATCGACCTACTCGTATGACCCACGCGACCAGCCATAACTCGCGAGTGAGATCTGTTGTTGATAGGTCCTGGAATAGAGGATATTATGTTATCTAATATATATCGTGTCATGCTCTGCCGCAGAGCCACCATTTTAGAAACCGATCAATTATATCTTAAAATAATGTACGTTAAACGTACATAATGTACGTATTACCGATATCGCTGTACGTGCCTTAGTTAATGATAAAATTAAAATAGACATTGATTGTGGCTCTGCTGCAGAACATACTCTCTAGCAGAGCCACAAAGAACATGTACTCAGGAAAGATAAACGCTACTGTTTATTGATGAAAACTGTTGTACGAATGGTGTTTATTGCGTACGTGTTGAAAAATAACATTATTAGACAGTGGCTTTATTTATTTTAACTCACTAAATTTTTCATAGAAAGCTCCTAGTTATTTTGTGTTTGATCCATGATCCAATGATCATGTATCCTATACACAGTGTATAAAGGCACTGTAAAGATGCCGTACAGCGTGTTTTTGTTTTGAAAAGTAGTAATGAGCTGCGGTCTGATGCAGCTAGAATATGCACTAGCCTCTATGTTCCTTGTTGGTTTTGTATCATTACTTTACTAAAAGTACAAAAATAATGTTAATAACCGTCAGATGGAATGGAATACAGTAGTTATTTGGGTATATTTATATACTACAATATACCTTCTGTAAATTACTTGATCAAACAGGCTTATACCGAATCTACCAGTTGGAAATAGGCGAAGTAAGAATTATTTATTTGCATAAAATACAGGTGTTGACGAGTTATAAAAAGTTGGTGTAAACCACCAACTTGCATGCATAGCATAATCAGCCTATACTGTTCCCTCTGCTTGGACACAGTCCTCCTCTCAATGAGAGGGAGTGGGCCGCGTAATCCACCACGCGGGCCCAGTGCGGGTTGGTAGATGTCACATGTCTTCGAATTTTTGCTTCTAGGACATGCCGGTTTTCTCACGTGGTTTTCCTTCACCGTTGCATGCATGCAACATAGAAACTTCAGGTTATATAATTATTGAATACCTAGCTAAATATACACTAGAAAACTACACTGTCTCACACCTGTCCTACACTGTCCTAGACCTTAAAGTGTTTTTTTCTTTGCGTTGCATTAATGTTGTTGGTCTTTCAATTATTAAAACAAACAAACACAATGAGTTTGTGATAGTTAGCTACGTGTTAGTTAGGTATTACATCCTTGTTAGGAATGATGATGCTGTCTTTGGCAATAATATATTAATCACAATGCATGACTACTGCAATATTGACTCTTCAACGAAGTGAACTATCCCTGTAACTATGAGTCTTTTGTTGATGACATTTCACGAACGAACAAAGAATGTTTAGGCTTTATCATTTTGTTACTCTTGTGCGTCATAATCAGCCTAGCCTTTTCCCAAGTGCATTTACTAATGAGCATCTACATACAGGTTGGCAGGGACTCCGACGCGCGTACTCTAACCATGAATTCAGCACAAGATTCCAGACTCTCTAGCGTAGACATTATTCGCCGTTTATCAAAAAAAAAAAAATATGCTGTTTTAAAGAAAAGTCCAAATCCTACGCGGTCAAAATATATGAAACAGCATTTTTTTTTTTATAACCTTATTTATAATTTTAATAATTTTAAGGCATGGTTCAAAACCATGTTGCTCGTCGATGTCCCTGCCACCATGTATATAAATACAAAATTAAATGCTGTTTGTCGGTAAACGTCTCACTTGAGTATGGCTGGACCGATTTGGTAGGCGCTTAGTAGTTTTGTTTATATTCGTAATAGTCTGAATAAGTTTTATAGGCAAAGAAAAATTGGAAAAGCTTCCCCGGAAAGTTGTAAAAGATTTCTGTATGATTTATTAAAATTTGGACAGGACAAGTCTGTCAGGTCAGCTAGTTTCTAATATTGTATTACCCGTTACAGTCCCGATTGAAAGCCTTATTCTTGAGCTCTTCATGAAATTATGTTGCTCTAAGCGATAAGACTGCCCATTGTGTCACCCTTTGTAAAAAAATTGTATATTTATGTTTTATAATTTGTATGGTGTACAATAAAGAGTATTCTATTCTATTCTATTCTATGTTGCGAGCTTCGGCTCGCCCTTATCTTGTCGCGCATACCGCCGCATACTTCCACAAATATAACTGTCACGCAAATGCTCAAACCGAATAGATCAAGTATATAATCGCAATAAACAATAAACGATCGATACTACGTCTTCGTAGTTTAGTGTTTCTGACCCAGAACGTATAAACAGACTTATCAAAAGCCCTTCACCTACAAGATAATCTTGGCCTTTAAACACCTGCGTGAAGTCTCGTGTCTTCGAGTAATTGCATCGGAATTGACCCTATTACTTCGGCGCGTTTGATTAGTAATCATGCACACACACTAAATGAGGAATTGGACAGTTGAACGATAAAAGGGAATAATAAATTAACACACTTAATAATAGCTTTTATGTCTACCTCGATAAGAAAGAAAAAATAAATATTGTTTTGTTTCATGGGCCAACCATTTTCTTTTGTCGGGTTTGTTTTCAGCCAACTCTAATTCATTATTCCTCAGTACAATTACAAGTCCGCCATAGCTTTAATCTTTTCGTAAATAACCCTTTTTATCTCAACGACCATTAGTCCCTTAGCCAAAGCGGCTAAAAAGAGTTGTACCTTCTGTTATCGACACCTCGCCTTATACTGCACTGAACCAGTTTTCTTGCCTTAACCTCAATGACGTGTTGCAAAACGATCATGTTACAATTAAAAAATGTACGAACCTTATTTACTTTGAAAAATAAACATCTAGATGCAATGTCAGAATAAAGTCCTACCTTAAAGTAAATATGAATAAAGAGGTATCGACAGTATCGATAAATATTTGCAGTGAGTTCCTCAAGATTACCTGAACATAGAGCATAAACTCTAAAACAGCTCTAAAGCAGCAATGCAAATATCAATATGATCGCGTATTGAGTTGTATCGATATCTTAATGTTATATCGATAGTGTAAATCTTGCATTGTTTCAACTTGAATAACATTTTATCGAAGCGGAGCATATCGGCAGTAAAGCGTTAAACGATTTCTGATTAATATGTGCTAAATAACCAATACAATAATATCCATAATAAAACAATTGTACCGTTATCGACGGGTCACAAGACCGCGATAAAGATTAACGCTGTTTTACCTGCTGTTCGACGATTTTAACCGACGACAAGCAAGGAAAACAAAACAACGTTGTGTTTTTTTAACACAACTGCATTTTAAACAACGCTAAACTCTCGGAATGTGACTCGTCGATTTTCAATAATTACCGTGGTTTTGCGGTGACACACTTGCAAGCTTTACCGGCAAACATCGCCCGTCAGTGGTGTGCCTTTAAGGACGAAGTTGATTATTGACTACTTACCGCAAATAAGGTGGTGTTAGCCTGCAGTCGATCCACATAATTCGAGAATCCGTCCCTGGCTATCCTGATCCGGAATCGCTCTGACAAAGGTTGACCTCTCCTGGCGTCATGAAGCCATAGCAACAGTTCTGCTTCGTCTCCTCCCGCTGTATGCCCGAAGTCTCTCATACTGCACATGAGGTGGTGGGATTGGACGGTGGTCGCGGTGCTCATGTTTGAGCTGTTTGAGGTGAGGGTTCCTGAGTTGAAGCTGCTGCCTGAACCGCCTGCACGACGAAGTGTGCCTCGCCACTGAGGAAGAGAAAAAAGATAAGTTTTAAAGTAATGCTATGGATAGGTAATAAGATATTTACTTAAACCGATATCAGATGCTTAACTTTTTGTTAATTATTCCCTTTCATTCGTCATCTTTCAAACGAAGTGAAATGTCTGAACGCAACGCTAACGAAATGGAATGTATCAAAAGTGAAAACCGATCCAAAAGTTTCGGCACTGGGCATCTTTCATGCGCCTGCCAAATAATCTAAAAATGAAAGGAGCAGAAGAAAGTTCATTCCTATATAATATTGCCGGTGTCGTGTGAACGTGGAGTGAAACAAACATTAACCTTCACTCGATTGAAGCATCTAATATCGGCTAATCGGCTTTACTTTTGTGACATTTATGAACAACTGTCATCTTTCCCTCATTTCCCTCATCTTTCCCACTGTCTTTTCCCTCAAAGTTTCAGGATATATATCCTGAAACTTTGAGGGAAAGATGACATGATGCGGGATTGTGATACGTAGATATCCGACTTTTCAACAGGAATGCAAAGGACCAATAAGATCCAATAATCTTATGTCTCTGATCTTTTTTTAATAACAACAATTCGAAATTGCATTAAAATTGTAAAGTAAGTTAGATACTTTGTTTAGAGGGAACATCATCTGCCTAGCCTTTTCCCAATTATGTTAAGATCGGCTTCCAGTCTAACCGGATGCAGCTGAATACCAGTATTTTACATGGGGCGACTGCCTATCTGACCTCCACAACCCAGTTACTGGGTAATACCGGGCTTCTGACGACCCGTAACGACTGTTTAGAGGGAACATTATCTTTGTATTACAAAGCTGACAAAAGCGTCTTTCTAGCTTAGATCCAATGCCCGCTTCACTCAAAGATACATTGTCGTGACTTAATTAGGCGCACGACTAGTTCCTTCATCCATAAAACACAAGCTGGTATCACTACGAGACATGAGACAAGTTTTATGTGGAGCGACTACCGTCTGCCATCCGCATTTATTACGGAAACCGGGTTTGTGCAGTACAGTGGTATAAGTGTGGGTACAGAATGCAAGTCCGCACATCTCGAAGAGATTTCATTATTAGTTGCTGCAAGAGTTACAGTAAAATATACTTAAATACATTATACAAGCTATACACTAAACTATGCAGGGTGGCAGGGACATGGATGCGCAAACTGTAACATGAATTCAGCACATGATCCTAGACCCACTAGCGTAGAAATTTAAAAAAAAAATGCTGTTCTGTATGAAACAGTTTTTTTTTTTTTTTTTAAATTACTGACAAAAGTTTTCAATGCTTTGGTTCTGAATCATGCACTGAATCTATGGTAACCGGTTACGCGACGATATCCCTGCCATCCTGTATTATGTACTCATTGGACATCAAGTTTCATTGAATTTTGTTTATAATGTATGTGTCCTTGGACAGTATCGCGGAAGGAAGATAAAATTACACTGTTTATAAATTAGTTTGGTCTACAAGTTTCCACTGAAGGCTATCTTATAATCAGCTCGTGGTCATTCAAATTTTCCAAGACAATTACTAAAAACAATTTTGACATAGCATAAAACATAAAACGCGACATAACCACTAAGTTATGAAACTCGACCTGTTGAATCACTCACTTAGCTACCTACATACTTTCTATAGAAGGCAACATTATATCTATATTTATGGTATAAGTGCGAGAGCACTGATTCGCTGACTTCATATAAAAAGATACCATGTCATGTTTGTGAAAGGACTGCTATCAAGTATACGATTAATTGTGCCTGTAGGTACAAGAAAATAATAAATTAGGGCTGTCAAAGGAGTTGAAGCCTTGTCTATAACGTTCCCACTGCTGGGACACAAGGCTCCTCTCTGTGAGAGGGTGTGGGCACTAACCCACCTCACGGGCAAAGTGCGGGTTCACCGTTTTAAGAGCAGTGGTGATGAAATTCAAGGCCTACAACTCGTAAGTCGAATAATAGCACTGGCCCACCACTACCTACTGTTTACCAGGGTCCAACTCCAAGTATTGCTCTTCGACGGCGAGGAGTCGATATGGATGGCCTCAGAAAATGGTCGATCGATGAAAATAAGCCCGCAGCCATGCACCACACTGGATAGATCTGAATGGGACGATCAACGTCAAAAATCGACCGCAATCTAGTAGGACTTTTTCACTTTAGGAGATTAAAAATATACTCACAACGCTGAACAAACCTGTGTTCACTTTTGCTTGCAAAATTCCAATTTAATGTCATTTATTAAAACTAGGCTGAGAATCAGTACATTTTTAACGTCAACAGTCCCCCAAAACGCCCGCCCTACACCATTCCTAGTGCTGTGTTCACTTTTGCTTGCAAAATTCCAATTTAATGTCATTTATTAAAACTAGGCTGAGAATCAGTACATTTTTAACGTCAACAGTCCCCCAAAACGCCCGCCCTACACCATTCCTAGTGCTTTAGCTTTTAATCTTTGTACGTCAATTTCTTTTCACTGTAAGTTTATCTTAGTAAGAAAACAAGAAACTTATTCAGAGCAATACCCATATTTTAGGAACTTGCTTTCTTGCATTCACCGTGTCTTGGAAGTCTTCATCATCTGCCTAGCCTTTTCCCAACTATGTTGGGGTTACCTTCCAGTCTAACCAGATGCAGCTGAATACTAGTAGTTCACATGGAGCGACTGCCTATCTAACCTCCACAGCCCAGTTACTGGGTAATACGATACCCATTGGCAAGACTGGTTGTCAGACTTTCGGGCTTCTGACGACTCATAATGACTGTCAAAGATCCATGAATGACAGTCGGGACCAACTTAACGTGCTTTCCGAGGCATGAGTGGTCTTGGAACGTAAAGATCCCATCCACGGACCAACCAACGACCCGTGCAGCTGTTATTAGTTAGCCACAAGTGGGTCAGTTGCTGATAACATGTGTGTTAAGACAAATTAGTTCGTTGTTAGCTGTTTCTTAGTAAACCGGTAATTCAACAAACACGACACAAGGGCACACTTCTATAGCCATTGTTTGGCCAGATTAGTTTAAGTACCCAATAACCTACTAATAGGGCGCAAATCTAGACTCCGAGCTGTTAGAATTAATATAATAAGCCTAAGACATTTACTTCAGGATACCTAAATCACACTTTGGGAATTCAGCTGACAAATGTTAAATAAGGATAAATAACAATTTATTACGCAGTAAAATGCAATTATTCACCTTTAGGAACAACACAATAACAAATATAGGTAAGTACTAACAGGTATAAAAACCAGACTGAGATTTATCCCGTACAATTTTCCTCAATTAAATCTTTGTATGTAAACCATCATTAAAATCCCAAACACAGCAATAAACTTGCATTTATAACAGTTAGGATATTAAATATTAGTTACGGTGTAAATGATCCTAAGGTTTCCGGTGGGAAGCGAGGCCCTGATATAAAATACAGTTTATGTTCTCATAGAGATCGTTTACAACCGTAAGCAGATGTATTGCAAGTAGATTAAGGGAGCTCATAAAAAATATCGACTTTGCATCCTACCTGATGGTGTAGGCAGTTTGTTTGACCGAGACATGTATTTGATGTATTGGCAACGATTCTGTTGCGCTCTGAATAAACCATGATTTGGAAGCTTTTCTATGAGATTGGTTGGAGGAGAGAAATGTGGATGAATAGGTAGGTGAAGGGAGAAATCATATCTAGGGTTATACAAATAGTACAGTCTCCGTCACATAAAGCCCAATTTCATTTTTTGTTTGTTGGCACCTTGTTTTTATATATTCATGTAATTTGTTATCAAATTGTGCTTTTGTATGTTGTGCTGTTTTTAAGTGCACAAAAAAAAGGTTTATCTATCTATCTAGTTGAAAACTAACGGCAAGAGTGCCTAACGCTGGAACAATTAATAGTAAGTTGTTTGGCATTTATACTGAACTGGCCCTATTTGGCGCGGTCGTAACCCACCCAATACTATATCTAAGTTTTTTTTCTATTTTTTTATTCATTTTTTATTGTTTTAACCTGTGACAAATATTTTTTTTTTTACAGATAAAAATAAACTTGCGAATACAACAAAAAAGTTGAAGAATGTAAATCATCCGCACAATTTTAGGCGACATTGAACTTTAACATGAAGTAACTAGTTTGACAACTCTAAACGGTGGTGATGACGACCATCTCTTACCAATTGGTCAAAAATATCAATGCTTTTGCATTTGTAAGATGATACTGTAGAAATTAAGCGGGCATGACACATGGTAAATAAAAAAAACAAGTTCGAGCTGACAATGGGATAAACGTTTATTACCTACGTCAAAAGAATACTTACAAATTCATTCTCTCATTTACTAGGAATATTCATTGTTGTTTTATTTATTTATACTTTTCGCACAAAAAGGTACAAAGGCGGACTTAATGCCTTAGGCATTCTCTACCAGTCAACCAAGGGTGGTGAAGAGTTTAGATGGCAGGTACTATGGTTGAGAGGAACAGTGATAAAAAAAAACTATTGATTTTTTTATTGTTATTAATATGAGCCCGTGTTATGTTGCCATTGTTTTAGGTATATTATTTCATTGTTTTGAAATCTTTTGGTACCTATCACAATCTTCACGAATAAGGAAGTCAATTTAAGTACATGCTAACGGCCCATGTTTGAAGAAGCATTACGGGTAGCTTTTATCGCAAATTCCTATAATTAAACTGGTATACAAGTTGGACTAGAATAACCTGAATCAGCTGAGGGCTTTATATTCTTAGGTTTACTGGTTTTGATGTACAGTTAGGCATTTATTAGTGTTGAGGAGATAATAACTGGAATTAGCAACATCGAAGTCATCTATGTAGTTAGCTCGATGGAGTAGCCAACTTAAATAGGTACCTTTGTTACTTATTTATCTATGTAAATTAAACAAAGTCGAGTTAGAGTGCCCGCAAGGTAATTCTGCGCGCGATATTCGACTTCAAGATTATAGATTAGTCCCAGCACTTTTAATCACTTTCGGCGTAATTATGGAAATTATTTACTTTGGAAAACACGGAACACAGCACACTCTTTTGGGGCCTGATGAACGTCCAGATAGCGAGAAAATATTACTTCTGATTTCGGCCGCGCGCAGACTTAATTTGCGCGCACACTAGTTACACCAATTATAACTCAAGAACAGCTGGACCGATTTTTATGATCTTTGATTTGTTGGATTTGTCGCCGCCCCTAATAGCAGAATAACTATTAAAACATGGGAAAATTTCACGAAAACCAAAATAATGAAGATAAATCATTTTGCCATATATTCGTTCTTATTGATTCTGAGGCGGTACGAAGTTCTCCGGGTCAGTTTTTTCTTCAATGTATTGTATTCTTAACGTTATAAAGACGGGATAAAGTTAGATATCCCTGAACAATATTGAGAATTCAGTGGTCTGACACGTCTGTCCTGTCGCTCTGCCCTGGGTGTCGAGAGTCGAGAGCCGATTCTCGGCCACGATGGCGCGGGCTTTCGGGCGGCGAGCAATGGGTAGCTCGCCGCCCGGTAACATAGAGCAACACGGGCCAGCGGCAGATCGGGTTGCTCTATGCCCAGTAAGGACCAGGCCCGGGTCGACGGCGTGTTGTGTTCCACGCGCGCCTCAAAGAGATTTCAGCACTAGGGGTCCGCTAGGGCCGATGCCTGCCAGAGCCGCGGGTTGTTCGAAAGAGATACCGTAGATCTGAGGATTGTTTTGAAGAAAGTTTTGTCTCGATAAGATTGGTAACCGATCCAAAGTGGAAAGTGAAATGTTAAGTTAGTAACTTAACTCTTCATTATAAACCAGAGTGACATAATAACAAGTAACACAGAAGTTTTGTGAAATTATTCATTTATTATAAGTTCGAGGGGCTTGTGGCTAAGTAATAACAGCCACACGTGTCGATCGATCAGGTTAAGCTACGCTTGCCACGGTTGGTCCGTGGATGGGTGACCATATTTACATAACAAGACCCCTCCGTGCCTTGGAAAACACGTTAAGCCGTTGGTCCCGGCTGTCATTCGTGGATCTTTGAAAGTCGTTACGGGTCGTCAGAAGCCCGAAAATCACAACCGGTCTTACCAAGGGGTTATCGTATTATCCAGTAATTGGGTTGTGGAGGTCATTTAGGCAGTCGCTCCATGTAAAATACTGGTATTCAGCTGAATCCGGTTAGGCTGGAAGCCACCCCAACATAGTTGGGAAAAGGCTAGGCAGATGATGATTCATTGATTATAAGTTGTAACGTAATACATATCTGCACCAGACAAAACAATACTTGCGTCTATGCATACGTAATTACGCATATTGTTCCTGAATGAATTTAACTGTTTTACGTATTTTCCTACGTCACTAATACTTTGTTTAATGGTAAAGCAAGACAAAAAGGAAACCATTCATCAATTAATAATGCAGCATGGGGTAAATCCTTTTAAACCACCTGCATAACTAATAGCAGGTGATTTCATCTGTTTACATTTTAACCTACTTATACATATTTCATTTATTTTCATTATCTATATAAGGAAAATAAACAAAATATGTATAAGTAAACCCTGTGGTCAAATCAAATTCATCATGTTCAGACATGGACACTATATATGGGCAATCCACCGGGTTTAAACCCGGTGCTTTGGTAAATACCCAATTTTCTGGATGTTTACAGGTGTTTATCGGGGTGTTTACCAAAGCACCGGGTTATAAACCGGTGATTTAATTTGACCATGTAGTTGTCTTCAACTGGGCGTGTTTGGCACACTAATGATTACCAGCACCATTTGTAAATACATAAAGAAAGAAAGAAAGAAAAAGTATTTATTGCGACTTGTACAGGATCATAAACTAAACTAAACACAGTTAAAGTTAACTAAGCTAAACAAATTATAAAAAAAAGTAACAAAAAGAAAAATGAAACAGAAAGTCCTATACGAGGCCAAAAGGCTCCTATCACAGCATGATGCTTCGACATTTAAAAAATACATCGCTATTAGTTTCACTTATCAAACAGCCACCTTATCTTCAGCGTCATCCACCCGTCCCGTCCTTATCCCAATTCATTTGGAGTCAAAGTCAAACGATGATGTCAATGATCAAACAAAAACAACCTTGCCAAGTTGAGAAATAAAATAAGTAATCATCAATTAACATCATCGTCAACATCTGATGATACCTATGATTAATTGGAAGCCTTGTTCTACCCACTATTGAGTATTAATAGGCCTCCTCCTTTTAGTGCCACGCTTATCCTACTAATATATCCTACTTCCTACTAATATTATATACGTGAAAGTTTGTATGAATGGATGGATGGATGTTTGTTACTCTTTCACGCAAAAACTACTGAACGGATTTGGTTGAAATTTGGTACACAGATAGTTTATAGCCAGGATTAACACATAGGATACTTTTTATCCCGATATTCCGACGGGATCGAAACTTATGCGGGTGAAACCGCGGGGCGCAGCAAGTAAATAATAATAATCACAAATAAAAGTGTAGGATCAGAGGTCTCAAAGCCAAACAAAATAGACTCGTTCAGTAATATCAAGCTAGTTATTCCTTAGGACATGCCATATCTACAAGTGGTCCTAAATATGTTGTATTATATTAGTGGGTTAGACAGGTCACCTTATCTCACGGCAGCTCATTCACGAAGTACCTACTAGATAATCTTTTAATCCTATCGAAGAAGCGAAGTAGACAACATTACTGTACAGACGCCAGCAGGTCAAGCTACCCGAAACTGTTAAATTTTCCCAATCAACCTCGAACCTTAATGATTTAGCAATAAAGTTGAAAATCTACTAAAGAAATTTGACAGACTGTAGTAGATTGATGTGCTGGCGTCTGTACATTTTTTGTCCTACTTCCAAATTATGCAACTTCCAGCAAACTGAAAATATCTATTTAATTCTGAAAAAATCTTTGCGACGATTTTTAAATGTCGCAGCATCATGTTAGGTTTGACCTTTTGACCTGGACTGGGCTTTATTTTTTTATACCTATTGTTGCTTTTATTTTTCTTCGTTTGCGTCAAATTATTTAGTTTGTGTAATCTTGCTGTTCGAGTTCCAATAAATTCTTTTGATCTATTTTATTAGTTTGTTTGTACTAAAAATCATGAACGATTGCTAGCGAACTCACCGCTGCTGCCCTTTCAGCGCTTTCCACGTGCACTCTGTATAGTTCCACGAGGCTCATATCCTCAGGGTCAACCGCTTCAGCGCCACGACGCGGCACCAGCTCCAGACCAAGTTTTCTGAAAAGAAAGAGACATTGAACATAAGATTTCTGTGATATTTCCGTGGATAATTCAAGGAGGGAAGGAATAACGAAGTACTATCGCCAAAATCTATATCTGACCACCGTAAGGA
Source organism: Apamea monoglypha (assembly GCA_911387795.2). NCBI lineage: Eukaryota > Metazoa > Arthropoda > Insecta > Lepidoptera > Noctuidae > Apamea > Apamea monoglypha. The sequence continues at coordinate 14,767,493 of OU426918.1, forward strand.
CTATTCCTGCTTGCAGCGCACGGCCGCTATAGAAGCTTACCTACGCTCATCAACCAATAGCATCGCAGCATCGGGTTTTTGCTGAGTCCCTTGTTTTTGTGATGTAAAAAAAAACTACAAAAAACCTTTTTCTTTTCATAATTGTCAGATATAGATTTTGGCGATAATAATATTTGTTTATTTACTTCGTGGTCATAACTGATTTTCGTAACCTAAGGGCTGATTTTTGCATCGCAAGATAACTTTTATTCGAGGAATAAAATTGACGTTTGACAGTTTTTGTATGAAATAACTGTCAAAATTTCAAAATTTTTCCTCGAATTAAGTTATCAGATGATTGAAAAATCAGCCCTAAAAGACCCATATGGTCAACTAAGATTCTTTTGTTTTCAACTCGGTTGATTACAGGCCAATACCTACTGTACAAAGTCTTCTCTCAAGTTGCGTCATATATTTTATTATTGCGACTTCCAAGTCCAAAAGGAGCTAATTGTTCTGTAAAAACCAAATACATATATGCTTTGGGTTTACTGTGGTATTGTGCACAGGTGTTATTGTCGTAAATATATTTGTAAAATATTTGGTGAGAAAAATCTTCAAACGAAGGTGATAATAGTATGCTTAGGATATACGCACAAACATCTGCATACGTAGGACGCCATGAGTTCTTCGTTATGGAGGGGTTTCCTGATGGCGTCATTAATTTTCAAGCTTTCGTCAACCAAATTAATGACGTTTTTAACCGACTTCAAAAAAAAGGAGGAGGTTCTCAATTAGACTGTATTTTTTTTATGTTTATTACCTCAGAACTCCGTTATTTATAAGCCGATTTGCAAAAATTCTTTTTTTATTTGTAAGGATATACTTTCAGATTGGTTTCATCAAAAACGGTTCAGTAGTTTGGTTTTTAAATCAAACTTACTGGTAAAAATTACAACTTAAAAGTGAAAAATAAAAACTTTTTTGCAACAAATGTTTTTTTTTTTGCAAAAAAGTTTTTTAAGTTATCCAATATGGAAAAAGTTAAGTTAAGCAGCAAATTAGCAAGTTTATTTTACAACCAGAAAAGTTTAAAGGGTTTCTATGTTTAAAGTGAAAGCACCAGGGCAAGCGGTCCGTGAATTTTAAATTTTCTTTTGTAGATGAGTATCACAGGTTGTGCTGCACGGAACCGGGAAGTATGGCAGAAGAATGGGAAAAGTGGCTGATTCCGGGCTCAAATAATGACGATGATGAGTGATCAGGTTGTATGTTTTGTTTGCGACAATATGATTCGCGACCGTAATAATTATGTATTTTTAGAAGTACCTATTATAAAAATTAAAATTATCAATAGAACTCTCTAAGTTCAAATTACCCTATCGAATAGGAATTTCATGAAATCATGAAATTCGAGACCAATTCTAACTTAGAGAGCTATATTAATGATTCTACCTTCTGCTCCCTTAGCGCATCCCCTTTAAAGCAATCTTGTTTAGTTTTTAGCTTTAGGCACAACAAAACAATTGTGTTATTGACCAACAAGGTATTCTCAGTATTGACGTATGCAAATGCAAAATGAATGATGTCAGATCAGAGAAACGGTATATTGAACCAATATCCTTGTATAGAGTAAAACCCCCTTCTACGTGCTAACGTGCATACCTGACCGTGCGAATAATATGATTCATCGAAAAAAGGGTTCTTGGAAAACCAAACTTTAGGTTGCAAGTAGTATTGTGTTAAATGCCAAAGAGCCTTTTACTTTTTTTATAAAAGAGGACAGACCGCAGACCATTTTTTTGCAACAGTTTTTAAGTTGAGGTTACCTAAACTGACAGGTACTGCCTTTGCCATGCCAACGTTTCATCTAAAGGCATAGCCCCTCGTGTGTTAGGCAAGCTTATTAAGTTCGGTAACTATAGAAAAAGTCATTGTGTCTCATTAGTGACAGTTGAGCTCTTATAACAACGAGCAGATATATAATATAAATCATTTATACATAAAATGTACAATTAAATTATTGATAACGAGTGATGAAGGTGTGAGTTTATGTAGGTATGTATAATGAATGATCTCCATTCCGTCAGATACCAGCTGCAAGTAGGTAGGTATTATGGGAACCTAATAAAAAGGTCCTGTAACAATTCCATAAGATGTTGCAATACAAAATGCTTTGGAGTAGAGACATTGATCCAATTTAAACATCAACTAGATTAACGGTGATCAAGATTTAAAAACCAATTTTCTGTAAACGGTTCTAATTCTATACGGTCGTGCAGTTAATTGAAGCAGCGGAGATTGTAAATAAATAATAATTATATGTTTTAGAAAAACTATTTTAAAAGCCAAATTAGATGAATGGGTAAACGGTCACGTAACCGCCGTGCGCCGTCGTAGTCTGAGCTTTCAATCAACTCACGCGCATGTTGATATACAACTTCAAATGTGTAACGAATAAAATAAACTTTATTAAGAAAGCATAAGGTATAATTTTCGTTCAATGTTTCGTTGTAAGAAGGCTGTATTGTTAATATGCACTTGATGAGTTTTCCTGGATGCAAAATGTTTAATATGGATTTTTCGAATATTACGCATCTTAAATATTTTATTATTGTGAAATAATTGAGTGAGGATTTCATTTCAATTGTCAGGTAAACAAACGGAAGTTTAGGTGCATTGCTTCTAACAAATAACTACAAAATAGAGGAAAACTGAACAAAAAGGTACCTACACAGGATGAACAATAGCATCCATAATTGCTTAATAATAAAACCATTCGCAATTAACGGTTTCTGAAATCATTTACCATTTTAGGTGTATTTGACACCTTCGGTAAATGATTTCAGAAATCAGTTCAAGTAGTAATTGCTTTCACTATATTTTGACGTGGAAGATATTACTTAGTTGCAGAATGAAACTATTGCATTGATTACTAAATCGGTTCATTTTATCATTATTATATGATAACCCATTTGACGCATTTACCTACCTGATACCTACTGAGGATTCCCAGATCTCAAAATATAATAGGGTAAGTACAGACGCCAGCACATCAAGCTTCTATAATCTGTCAAATTTCTTTAATAGATTGTCAACTTTATCGCTAAAGCATTAAGTTCAAAGTTGATTGGGAAAAATTTACAGTTTCGGGTAGCTTGTGTGCTGCCGTCTGTACCTTATATTTTCATATTTAACATCGTTTACCTTAAGATATTTTGCTATCGATGATTATAAGGCAGGTTCTATAACGCTGTCTGGTTATGATTAAATATTTATTTATGGAGTCATTATGATGACTCAGACCTTGTCTAAGTCCTCCACAACTTGAAAAGAGATAGTTTGCAATAATTAAATTACAAATATTGCGACATTGTGACACACGGTTTTTAAGTCCATACAACTTATTGTTTTATGAATAATGCAAAAACGACAGCGTAATTCCCTCTAAACAAATGGCTTTAGGGAAAAAATTATTGAGAGAAATTGAGTGAATCAATGAAGGCGTCATATATAGATACAGTTAAAACAAAGGGGTGTTTCAGAGTTGGAAAAATCTATTCATAGGTTGAAAAGCTGTAATACCCACCTACAATATCTGTAATAGCATATTGCAGGTATTGAAGGTAACCTTACAAACCTAAAATGCCAATGGTTTTTTGGACCAAACAATTGCAGAATATGTTGCGCCATACTAATAAGTAATGATCAATCAGGATTATTCAGGATCAGGGGAACAAGAGCACATAAGATAAGCATAACCAGCCTATAATGTTCCCACTGCTCACACACTGGTACACAGGCCTCCTCTCGGTGGGGGAGTGGGCCGTAATCCACAATACGAGACCAGTGCGGGTTGGCGGATGTCACACGTCTTCGAATTTTTGGTTCTAGGACATGCCGATTTTCTCACGATGTTCTCCTTCACCGTTTGAAGAGTACACAAAACAAAGTGCCTGCCTAGGTTCGAACTCACGACCTAAAACTCGTAACTCGGGACTGATACAACTAGGCCACCACTGCTCTTTACCAGGGTAATTCACCACGCGGGACCAGTGCGGGTTGGTAGATGTCACATGGACATAAACGTATTAAAAACCTACAGCAGTCTAAATATTTGAAGCATAGAAGGCTTTTATGTTTTGGTGGTTTAGGTACACTGTCAAGTGTTTATTTCCTTTGAAAGTTTCTACTAAAACAGTATAATAAAGTAAGGGTGGGTTCAGCGTTACAGGCTTGGTGTGAACATTGTCGCATGCCTTCTTTTCTGCACTTAACACTTTTTATTTTAATTATTTGCAGTGTATGTGCGCGCCTTTTAGTCTGTGCTAAATAAATGTATATTTTTTCTTTCCTTCAGACGTTTACAAGAAGTGTATATTAGCAAGATCTTGAAACAAAATGGAAGGATTTAGTATACAAATGTCCTTCTTATTCTATGTTTAAATGGAAGGATTTAGTATACAAATGTCCTTCTTATTCTATGTTTAAATAGGTACCTATCTTCAATCAGACAAATCCTATTTGAATTCTAGACTGCTAATATTATGCAAGCCAGTTAAGTATATTTTCCTTAAAGCACTTTGCATATAAAAACTATTTTGTGACAAGGATAACATTGTATGGATATTTATTATTTGTATAAGTTGTCTATGCAACTATGTTTTATAATCTACTATGGATGACATCAAACCACTCGCATATAAGAATTCATTAATAATTGCATTCCATATTGACAGGAAAAAGTTAGAAAAGGCTTAAAGCTAAGCACAAAAATATGGGCCCTCCAAGGGCGCAGCTAAAGGATACAATAAAAATAAATATTAATAAATATGGTTAGCTTTTTACGATCTGGCAAAACCAAAAGAGAGGGTTACTTTTCCAGGATATGTGCGAAAATTCTTACCTCGTATAACATCCGAACTACTAAATATAATGTAGCATCGATTTATTTGCCTTCATTCAGAATATATGGCCACAACACGCTAGACGTCCACAATATTAATTTTTTTTATTTGTTTTTTATTACCTATTTAATGGGTTTTTTTTTATATTTCGTCAAAATATTATTTGGTAAGTATTATTATTAATTTGCCGCATATGAGAAAAAGCTAAATTTTATAGTACCTATCTGATTACTTACATTTTTATAGTCTATAGACAAGATAAACTATAGGTAAAAACGTAACTGGTATAGGTAGATACCAAGTACAAAAATTTGTCGCTTTTACGCCTATCCCAAACAGCTCCAAGCAATATGCAAAAATGTTGAGAAATTCCCAGACTAACATAGGTGGCCACGTGGTTATATTGGATGCCTTCGATGCGCGCGAAATAACCGGCTTGCTTGTACATATTTGCAAACGCTCTCCCACACAAGAGACATTCCAGGACATTTCAATTTGTTTAAGGCCAATATATGCAAGATTGTAATTCTGATACCTAGTATCAGAAAAGCCTAGCCATGTGGGCAACTACATATATCGGGCCATATATACTCTGTATTGAAAATAAGTCCCTCCATCCATACATATCGTTATATTATTCACTATTTGAAGGTCCTTTGCATAATAAATGCAAAAGTATACTTTTTATTCTGGAATATACTCGAGTAGCAATTTGAAAGTTGACAGTTCAGCGAAATTCGAGACAAGATCGTGTAATTATTATGTAAGCAACCAAAACGTTTTATCTAGGATAAAAAACCGACTGCATATTTTAAAGTGGCTGCAATATTAATAAGAACAAATATATGAATACTGTGTTCTTATTGGCTGATGATTGCCTAAATAAATCCATGGTATGGGTCCGGTCAATGTGCAACACAGAAAGGTCACCAAACCAGTTATTCAAGCGACACTGGCTGATGTCTGGAGGTGGTTACCGCACGCCACCCAATGCGCAAGCGACTAAGAACTCGAAAAATTTAAAATCAGTCTGCAAAGAAACTTCACCTAGGAATTCACGGAATAATGATGATTCATTTGTAAATTCTTCATTAGATTTTTGGCGATTAGTGTCCTGATATATTTTTAATATATATTTCAAGGCTACGCATATATTCGGCTGCTGCACCTAACTGTATTCTCACATAATTGTATGGACAGAATTAGTGTATTTGTTGAGGTTTTTCTTCGAATTCAACGTTTGTGATACTTCCGAAGAACTGTTGATTTCTTTTTACATAACTGGTATCTTGAATGTAAGTTGTGAACGATGCAAAAGACAAGGTACTCGTATGTTAGTTTCAGCGGGATTGTCCGAAAGGGTTACCGCTACCCCGGAACATAAAGGGCGAAGGAAGGAACATGGGTGGGTTTTAGTCAGTAAGAGTCTGACACTCCCTTCCGCTCCACCCAGAGCGGAAGAGGTCATTTGATGATTTCCCACCAGAAAAAAAAAGGTATGTTAGTTATTTCGAACGGGTGAGAATGGTCAAAATGGACGTGCATGTGAGCTTGTGACGATTTTGCACGTGGTTGGCACACTACCTAAGGCATACTTTACAGACCTACACATAACGAAACTGTGTTAATAAATCTTATCCATAATAAGAAGGAAGCTTCCTAGATGTCTAAGCTTAAAGACAAATAATAACATCACTATGATGTAACCTGTCATTTTCCATCAATTCATCTTTATTTTAATTGAAGGTACTAGACAAGTACCAGCTACACATAGATAGTGTGAATATTCTTTCCTCATTCTCATGGTCAACGACCAATTGACATAGCATAGCCACCTACTTAAATATTCTGAGTTGAATGACCCATCTAATCGACGGTTGATATAAGACCACAAAATTATCTGACTACTATGTACATACGATGACGTCGGCAATATTTCCAATATCTCAGGATGTGACGTCATACAAAAATTAGAAGTATATGCGATATAATCTTTTGTTATTTTTATAAGTCGTCAATCTATAACGGTTAGCTTATTTAAATTTCAATGAGTTTCATGACATAAATTGCCATCTTTGGTTTACTACAACAGCGTAGTATTCAAATATTAGCTATTTCTTAGTATAGGATATAAATAGTTGATTGACGTTATGTTATAATGCATTGAACATGCATTATAGCTCGTTTTATACAAGGATTTAAAATAGTTTGTTAAATTCAGTGTCATTATTACAAATAACTTTGGCAACATTTTTTACTTGTTTACCATCGGTTTTATTAAAGTGAATATGAGCTGTATGGTCTGCGTAAGTTTATTTGTATATCCATGCAAACTGCATGGCATGCATTCTAATAGTTTATATGCACTTTTCAATCTTTCTTGGTGTTATTTAATTTGAAGCACCAATTATAGCATAAGGACATGCCATTCACACGAGAACATAAAGGAGCAGCAAGTTGAAGCTCCGAACCGCCATGACTAGTCATGGAATGAAGTCTTTGTGGCCGAAATCGGCTAACTAGATTGTACCTATCATTTTTATTTCTAAAACACTTAGTCTATTTTACATTTTGATTTAAGCCGCACAACGAAAACCTCTCAGGGTTTGTCTGTGCACTGGCGAACCGTTCATTAAAGGTTTACAAAAATGTTATTACTGAAATCATACATAAAATACTTTTTACAATGACATCAGGAAATGTTGTGTAAGGAAACGTTTTCATTTGTACTTATAATTTTTCTAACGTTTGCCTTCTGGAAGTTTATTAAGAAAAAAAAAGTACTGAATATTCTACTCATCACATTTATCATCATCATAGCATTTATATTTAATATGTTTTTCGGGTAAATATTACCAGTTCAAGTTTTTTTCTGAGGATTAACCTGTCTGTAAAAGTAGAATCTGATGCAACACACCTCTGGTATTTCTTGCGTAAGGATTATACTCCGTATCTCAGAGACAAGGGCTCGCATATGGTTAGGTAATAATGCAGATTCCTATTGTATTAAATAACGTTTTAAAGTGCGCGAATTTTTATGTTCTTCATAATTAAATTTGGATAATTTTAAATGTAATTTATTGATGGACTAACATGGTTTTATAAGAACTATTACACATGGGTATATATGAACCTAAAGTTGTCTAAATTAATAAATATTGTTATTGTATATCATCAAAACATTGTAAAATTTATTTAACTTATTATAATGACAAGTTTACAGGCAAAAACACGCACAAATTAAAAATAAAATGAACAATGCTCCCATTGTGTTAATATCTAATAAAAGAAGTCTTGTTTACAAGATGCATAGTAGGTAGATAACATTCTACCTAAATTATATAAAATGCGCAAAAGGAATTTCTGACCATTTAAAACAAAATTCCTAGCATTGCATAGACTAAAGATATCAATGTCTCTCAGACCCAGCCGAAAATAATCAAGAAATGAAGCTAGATTTCATCGTGACAGACCAAACAGGTAAATCAAGTTTTGCAGAACTCCGGCGCATCGAACTTCATCACGTTACGACGTTTCATTAGACTTTATTATTTCGTATTATATAAAATGCTGTTTTGTCCGTTGTGAATTTTAAACATCATTTGGTTTGCTGAAAACGTGCCACAAAAAGACATTTTTTTCTCATAAAAAAAAGTAAATTAAGTTGTAATACCTATATGGAAAATGTATTTGTAAAGTTTATTGTTAAGTTATTTCTGTTTATTTTTAATATACTACTGTTTGTTTTCCCTTACAAAAAAGAATAAGAAAACGGGCGTCGTCGCCGAGTGAGGCCTAAGAACCGCTGGCGTGATGACTTAAGGCGTTTAAGAGAGATTGTCTGGAGAAAGCAACCCACAGGGAAGAATGGAAAGCTATGGGGGACACCTTTAACCAGCAGTGGGACAATACAGGTTGATAAAAAAAATATTATAACGGTCCAGTGTCATGGAATAGTTAATCCAAATATTCAGCTTATCTCAGGTAGTTTTTGAATTGTCTCGAAGTTCACAAAGTAAGTCCAGCAGGTAGAAAGCAGAGACGAAAGAAGAAACTGAAGTTCTAATCAAGTAAAATGACATACCTACCTACCTACATAAAAATAATTTAGGTTGTCTAGAAAAAAAGAAGCCATGGATAGGTATTTTAGGCAATTAAGTTTAGTTAGACGCCATAGCTTAGCGACATAAACCAAGTTAATAGATTAACTGAATAAAATACATAAGTATGTATGAGTGACATTTGTAGCAAAACTGTTTTCTTTAGATATGAACTAATATGAGACTATAAAAGCTCCCAAAGTTTAGACTGACTTGAAATTAAAGAATATTCTAAACGTTGGCAAAATACCACGTGTTACAGGCTCGTGTTACATTATGTTCACATAATGGGAGCCTGTGGACACGTGGTATTTTGAAATAAGTCGGTTTAATACAGATGCTATTAGATTTTTTAGACGACAATACATCAAAAGTAGCACAACTGGGAGAATGTATAAACAAAATCGCGCCACTAATGGGAAAAGTAATTTTTTTCCTTTTGCACATCCCTCAAAAAATAATAAATGGATTTTAATCAAGTTTAAAAAATCTGAAGCCTGAAAGATTATAAATCACCGCCATACGTTCAAAGGAATGAGAAGCGAATATTTTCGCAAGCTACACCGGAGTCAGCAAAAACTAGTCTGCTAACTTGAAAATTATAAGACGATAAAACGTTTAGAAATGTCCGTATAGAAATAAAAATAATGAACGCACCGAGCTTGGCGATAGGCTGTTCAAGTTACGTAATCATGTGCTAAAGTACTGAATATGGGCAATCGGGTAAAACCACATCTCAGCTGTATCTAGCTTTTTATACTGGCTAGAGGAACAGGTAGACGGTCGCATGCCTGTCCAATGAGGCTACGGCGGCTGACAGCGCTTTGCAGCGACCGGACCCGTAATTACCGAGACATATAATTGACTCTTTATCGACTGATATGAAGGAGGTATTAATATGTACTGAAGGCACGATCTTACAAGTTTGCTTCGGTCAGATGCAAAAACAGCGCAATATTTTTGCATTGCAAATGCCTTGTCGTGGCATTTTTGACTACCCATAATCTGCAATTTTATTGATGGCTTGTTTATAAATAACGGATTGTCGATAAAACTTTAATTGGCATTTTGGCCAAACAAGATGAACTTAATGTGAAGTTTTTCTCTGCATGTCCCTTAGTAATATTTATCAACCCTTCCCTTATCAAATCATCCATCTTTAGCTGGCCAGCTGATTACTTTTATGAGTCACTCTCAGGATCGGCCTGAATCTCACCCAAACAAAAGGTGAAGCTTTTGCTCTTTAGAAAAAAGTGTTCTAATTTAACTGAACCACAAGCAATTTAATGCATATGTATTTTTAAGTAAATTACTATGGCCCGAAAATGTGTTAATTAACAGCCGCGAGCGGTCCTCAGTCGTCGAAACCAGTCATCAAAATCTCGCCAAAAAAATCGACACGAAGATCAAAGTATGGCTCACGGTGCAACCTCACACTCGTGGAGTCAAAATCCTCTCGAGCCGCAACCCGTCCAGTACCCGTGGCTAGTAGCTACTGTGCATTAAGAAGGAGACGGCAAATGTTCGCGCTTACGGACTTGACTTGCGGAAGAGAGAGATAGCTATAGATGCGCGTGCGCAACATAGACGTTCAACGTCGGTAGAAAATCCCGCGCGAGTCACCGTGTGCGAGGCCGAACGAATCGGGCGCTCGTTCGTTCAGTTAAGTTTCCGACACACGAGCGGCTGGTGTGTTGTGCTGCGGGCCCCTAGTTGCAACTCGCTTTACTCCGCTTCATTATATTGTATGACATATCCCTTGTAATACAATGACGTTTAACTATTGTAGCAAAGTATTTTTAGACATATTATAAGTGAGACTGTGATCAGTGTTGTGTACAAGGAACGAGCGACTTGCGATCAATAAATTTTAAAGAGCAGAGTGGCTGGAAAAGTAACAGTTAGGTTTAAAGGTAAGTGAGTTGTGTCACAAAAGCTTACTGCAATGGATTGAGTCGAGCTTAACTCATATCGACGACGCGAGGAATGTTGTTTGACAGCATACATGTGCGGGAACAAAAGCCCTGTGCATAGTCATCACATTTCTTTTTTATTCCGCCCGCTGTCTTGCGAGGTAGGAACGGCGAGTAAGTAATGAACGAACGATTAATGGGTTCATATTAAAGTAATGATGTTATGAATTAAAGACGCCTCGATGTGCCAGTGTAAAGTTTCTCATGGTCACAGGTAGCGGCTGTGTCCCCGTTTACCTGAGCTACGACTGAGGGGGAAAGGGACGCCGTTCTATTTACCGGGAACTCCATTTGAATAGAATGGGCAAAGCTAGTTCAGTCAAAGGGATGAACATGTTTAAACACGACCCTGTTTAGATAAATAATTACCACGTTTTGATTCATAAAAATCTGGAATTTATGTTATTTTTAGAAGTTTACAATACGTGATGTATCATTACTAGATTCTCAATAAAAAACGGTAATATATGTGCTTAAACACGCGAAATTCACGGTCCACGAAACTTCATTGAAGATGTGCCGACCAAGGACACAGTGAATAAAGAAATAAAAACAATCAAACCACTGCTCGCTTAATTTCGTTACAACCCGGACATGTTCACGTACAAAACAAAATAACAATCACATTGTCAGTGACTGTAGAAAATAATTTCCTACTGTACGAGTGACCGAGTACTAATAATAACTTACACAGGTAGGTAGATACATTAGCTGGAGTTAATTTAGGCGACATAATTAATACTAATTTGTCGCATTAGGATCACTTAACAATTTTGTAACAAGAATTTCCGAAGTAATGACGTTAATATAATCAATCGCGCAGTAGTGTCATTATCTAAGGCGATCGACTATAAAGGTCAACACATCAAGTAGTTTAAATGCGATTTCATAACATTTACCGTACAGCACATTTAAATTTTAAATAACGCGTGAAAGACTAGGAAATTATCGGGTTCCCATTAGGTACCGCGTGAGAGTTTCTTTGGTATGATGCCACAAAAGGGGGCATCTTTAACCGGTCTCACATATTATTCTTGTCACGGCGCGCGGCCACGGCACCTGCATCCATGATGACGCCGAAGCGCCTGGCGATAACCTCTAAAACACGCCTTGAACTTGCAAACTTGTTTAGGTATTCGTGTTTCTCTTATAAAAATAATACTAACACTAATTGGTAGTAAAGTCACGGTTATTCTTGTCTTTCTAAGGCACCAAAGTGCTTTTTACATATTCAAATGATCCTGAGAATTCAAGGAATGGAATTTGAGTAAATTATTCCAGGATTCTTATGCTTGGCACTGGAAGAGATAGCAGAAAAATGCAGATAAATACTAAGCACGTTCGAAAGTCTATTATATCCCTCATTGCGTACGCTGCACCCGCGCTATCAATTAGCCCGTATACGTTTTACAAAGCGTGGTTTTGTTTACGAACCCATCGATAATTTCAAAGTGCATCTTTGACTCCAGAATGATAAATTATCATAAGCATCATTATCTGCAGTAGGACATCGATTCTTTGCAATTGCAATATTCTCTGTAAATAACGTAGAGAATTTTATCAGAGCGTGTAGTTTAAAGGACTATGAAACATAAGATGGACCGCATTAACGCAACCGCAGGTCCAGATTAGAAGCGCATTTCCGTATGAATGGACACAAAACATGACGAAAGGCAGGCAGGCATAGTCACCGCGGAAGTAATGACCCACACACTGGCTTATCTGCTGGTCACCGCCTATAATTTAAACGGGTTCTTCTACTTGCGTTAATAAGTACCACGTGTTTTCACATTGTTTTTATACAATGTAAACAATGCGGGGAGGAATGCCTCTAACAATCAACGCAGTCAATGAGAGTTAATTATATCAGACACGAGACGACAGCAGCCGACCAAACTGAATCAGTACGCTGCTTCGCCGCGAGGCTGAGACGTAAATTACAACAGAAGCGACAAACTGGGCCGTTCACTTGCACTGCAAATCTCAACGTTACCTAATATTCGGACCAATCGTTTCACGTCATTAGTCACGCTTTCTGATGAAATGCTTATTGTCCGACTGAGCCATCGATACGAGAGGTTTGAGATTCTTTCCCACGAAAGTCGGTATTGTATTAAGTTTGAACGTGTGCTGTGCAGGTTGAAGCGGCTCACATTTACCGCAATTAGTGTCCATTCAGTTGAGAGTCAACGCGTGCCGTTTGAGTCAAATAAGTACGGCAGCTGCATGTAGCTCATTATCACGAATTTAGGAGAGAAATCCGACTTCTAAAGGCATAGACAAGAATTTCCATACGCCTCACAGCGCTAAATTATTTTGATTTACAAGAGGAACCTATAAACGCCAAAGTAAAATTAACGAAAGATAATAAAACCGAGTTAGCAACGCGAAGTGCCGCCTGTGCCGGTGATAAATGGTCTGCGGTAACAAGCGAGTGGAACAAGGATATGCAGTTAAGAGCGGCACAAAGGTTCAGGGACGGAGCCAGCCCACCCGCCACTGCCTGTGCGCCTGTGCATGTCATAAACAGTGGAATGTACGCCTCACCTCTCCCCCTCCGCTGCCCATTATCAGTCACGGCGTTAGCAAACAACGGGTTCCTCAAAATATTTATCGTTCGGGGAATATGACGACGTATCGATCGATATCCAACCGAATACACAAATGAAATGAGCAAATATTTGTGATTTGATGGAGCAGACTGGTGAATGTAAGAATCGCAATACTGGTTCCGAAAATAATGTTGCAGTCGAGCAATTAAGTCAGTAGTTAAGATATCAAATATTAACAGCTATAACGAACCAACTATCCTGCGAAACTAATCGATTGTCAAGATCGCCACATGCAAAGCTGGCAACGATTGTCGCCGCTCAAACTGGTTTCCGCGTAAAATTCGCGTTGCCAAGCGATGCATCAGCCAGGGTCGGTTGAGGTAAAGCAGCGAGGGGGCACGGGGGAGGAGGGAGGTTAAAAACGCAGGAGGCGCACGAACAGCGGCCGGTCGACGACCCGCCACATGCCCTGCGCCGGCGCACCATTCGCCTCCACCGCACTCCATCCTAACACGATTACGATTATGTTAGCAAAATAGTTAAAAAATGAGTTACATGCAACATAATCATGATGCAGAATTTATTGTGTGAGCTACCATGCAATAGCTGCGTAACCCCAGATAAACGGTGACTATATGATGACTATCACATTTATCACATAGTAAATTCTATCAATAACAGTTACACTAAGCGTTCGTCTTCAAGCTGATTTCATAACTCATTTTAATGATCAATTAATATTGCCCCCTGCGAGCGACCTAAATAGCACATGCTAGATGCGACACCGCGTAGGAACGAGATCAAGAAGTCGTCAAGGTTAGATCCATTTATCATGAGTTGTCTCCTGGACTGTACCTATTCATTCATTTATACACATCCTACGGCAATATACAAGAATGAACACAAGCATAGTTAGTAAAGTATAAAAGTCAATAAGACGACACCACATTATTGACACGTGGTGTTAGCGGCGTAGAAAAAATATTGGTTTATAAAAAACCACTGGACCCGACTAGACAAGGCGTGGGAGGAAGCTACAACGTTAAATTATATCTGAGGTCATTGATTGAGAAGACCAGCCCTAGCAAATGGATTCGTGTTCTCTTCACATAACTGTTTATCGAATTGGGATATAAACTTATAAAGCAAATATTTATACGAAAATGATGACATGAGAACGACGACTTGACACAGCTGTTACGCACATTGGTGGAATCAAAACACTAATAAAGTTTACCGTTTAAGTTCTAATTTCGTATGGGTGGCATATGGCACTTGTCACGAAGTTAGTTAAGACGCGTCGATGTATTTATAGTGGTCTTTTGTGACTGGTGTTCTAATGTAGACAAAGGGTTGCTTTAGACTGTCTGCCGTTTGTTTTGGTTGTAAAGTAAAACATTCATTTGCAATTCATTTACAATTGCATGACACAAGTGCACATATTTTAGGGTTTTTGACTGCATAATGTTGCCTTATTAAAGGTACAATGCTTTGGTACCCCATCCTTATTGTTATTTTTTTTGTTACAGACAACGAAGTAATTAAACACATCCAAGATGGCGGTATTTGGCTTGGTGTCATCAGTAGCGGGCTTCGTGAAGGTCCGCTACCTCATCGACAAAGCTGTCATCGACAACATGGTGTTCAGAATGCATTATCGCATCACATCAGCCATATTGTTCCTGTGCTGTATACTTGTCACAGCTAATAATCTTATTGGTAAGTTGTTTTTTTTTTAATTTTCCCACTAATTTCAATGAAGGCCTATAATAGTTCCCTGCGGCAGTCCCAAGAGTTTTGTACCATATTTGGTTGATCTAGAGACCGTTATCGATCCTTGCTCCAAGAATGACAATAGGAAATTGAACTTACTCCCGTACAAATAGAATATCTGTAAGGCAAACTCACATTGATATGGCAATGTTAGAAAATGGCTTGTATCGGCTAATAATTTGTTCACGGAAGTCGTAAACGGGATATGGATCATTGTCGCATTGCTAGACAGGCAGACGATGGGACAGCAACCTGTTACAACTCATCTATACATATTGTTTTTAAATTCTATACTTTATAATGCGGAACAGTACCGAGCAATAAAGCCCAGCACGAAGAGAAATGTTCATGAATATAAACTGGCGATAGTTTGAATGCTACCAGGTATTTGGATGTCATATCGATGCGATAAACTGTTTTGAGTGCGTGTGAAAGCCAAACATCGGTAATATTCCGTTTATTTATACAATGCGAATATTATAGATAGTAGGTACCTATATACCTAGTATATAAAGACAATCAAACATTACTAAATGACAAACCTAGGAAATGAACAATAGAACTAATTAGGTAAACGCAGCTTCTTCGAACGTTTTTCCTTATGAGTTTAATATAACCTATTGAATTCAAGGAAAATTCGTTCCAATGAACATAAGTGACTAACCTAATTACATTAATTTCCCTATTAGCGCTAAATGGAGAATCAACCTATTCCTTAACAAGGTGCATTATAGTTGAATATGGAGTTATTTAATTATTATTAACCTCATTACTTGTAATAGGCTTTTTGATAAATCACCTATTTAAGTATTGTTATTATAATTGACATTGCTTGCAATACCACCACACAATTGGCTATTAAATTTTATGTATTTCAGTTTTATTAACGCTACTAACTTATTTCTTGAAGTAAGTTACGTTAGTAATTTATTATTAAATGGGCACGATTGAGGTAATACTCGTTTTTAATTCATATGTATACAACCAGTAATAGGGTTTACAAAGAAAAACCCCGACTTGATTATTTTCCACAGTCCAAAGGGTCTGACGAGGTAATCGAGTTTCCAGAGCGATGGGCAACCAACCTCTCATTACGAACGTATCATTGCAATTTCTGAACCACAATCATTTCAAAGCTGCGAGCATGAGAACGTAAAAAGCAACTATAAATTAAATTAAGTGTGTAATAAACTACAAAATTATCTTGAGCATATAACCAACGAGAAAGTACAAAACAAAGAAATTGTAACATTCAAGTGAAAGCTTATTAAAACAGAACCCCTAATTGCAAACGTTTGTGTTTTTAAAGATGCAAAGGCTGACCTAGACACTAACCTAAAGACCGAATAACACAAAGAGTCTAACCAAAAATAACAGTCCGTCTCGTTTGATCTCGTAACTACCGTAAAAGTGTGAATCATTTTCAGGTCATTGTTCAGAACAGGAACATCGTGTGTGTAACAGTTACCCAAATTGAGACGTCATGACAAATTGATTGTACAAACATACACAAGTCTTAAACGTACGTGATAAGATTCAATTCACTGGAGCGAAACGGGTCAGTGAACTAACAGAGCAAACAAGATTATGTATTAGGCAACAAGTGTATTTGATTGAACCGATTGAGGAAAGTTTGTGCATAGTGATTTGCGTAGGCGGCTGAGAGATATCATGCGCAGCGGCGGCTGCATCTGTGTCCAAAGATTTCTTATTATTATAATATGTGTGACTGTGTGTTGTTTTAATCTTGAGCATCGTCGATGCCTATATTGCAACTAACTGGTAACATCGATCATTGTTCATCTGCTAATACAGATCCGTCTTTCTCAGATAGTTTTTTACATTTCAGTGCAACCATTTATTTGCGGGTAAGGCACTGATCATCGGTTCTATTTTATTTATTATTTATTTATTTAATATTTTCGCACAAAAAGGTACAAAAGCGGACTTAATGCCTTAGGCATTCTCTACCAGTCAAGCAAGGGTGGTGAAGAGATTTGATGGCAGGTGCTTTGGTTGAGAGGGACAATGATAAAAAAACTCTTAAAACTAGGTAAACAAATACATAAATAGGTTATATACACATACATACCATTACTATAATATATACTATATTCTCCTATTCTATATTTTCCCGTTGAGCACCGTAGAATCGGATTTTTCCGACAGGAAATTCTGAGTTCCGATATCCTTCTGAATCCCGATAAATGATGACAGGTCCACTCACTCATCGTAGAACTTTGTATCTTTTGCACACTTCCTTTCTTACTCAATATTTTTATTTGCACCCCCGTTTGTGTACTTGACATTAGAAACTTCAGTAACTAATTTATAAAAAACCTACACGATCTAATTGTGTCAATTGATCACCTAAACATAGAAAACTAAAGGCCATGGAACTCTTTTTACGCTCGACTGATGTTGTACACTATTCTACAGTTCAAAGTCAAATACAATGTAAAACGTGTTTATGCTCCTGTTTACATGTTGAACTTAATTTATAAATAGCCTTTATTGCGGAAGTTTACTTTATGTTACTAGTGAAATCCTGTGGAAATCCTTCCCATGATTTAGTGTGTCCTATTTATACTTCACCATTAGCTTATCTTTAGTAATGGACTTCTACTATCTTAACGAGTGTTTACTGTATGTAATTGAACGGTTATTTAGTACCGAGCTTTCCTGTAATTCAGTGTAGCTTCAAAGTTTATCAATTGAATAGTCGTCCCTGACTTCCGAATCATATATCGACATTTCTAAGTTCCTCTTACACCACGCACATCTGGCCGGGATCAAGACAGAGGCTTATTAAAACCATAATAGTTATCATTAATTATCATTATAACACATGATAAAGACCATAAACAATCGTTAAACGTCTCGTGTACACATTAGGTACATTATCCCCAATTACCTAACGATATACTGCTGTAACCGAAGCGATTATGACATCCAGATCCTTATATGTAACTGATCGTAATTTATTTAACCGAAGACTTGTGCATATAAAAGTCATTATACTGTAGCATAATCAGCCTACAACGTTCCCACTGCTGGGACACAGGCCTCCTATATGTGGGAATGGGCCGTAATTTACCACGCGGGCCCAATGAAGGTTGGTAGATGTTATATATCATTTATTTTTTGGTTCTACGACATGCCGGTTCATCATGATGTTTTTCTTCGCCGTTTTTGAGCGCCTGCTTAGGTTCGAACCCAGTTACGTACAACTCGTAAGTCGAGGCTGTTGACTATTGGACCACCACTGCTCTATCATTATACTGTAGCATTGAAAATTAATTTTACTCATTAGTAGTATCTGTGCTAAAACACAGTCTATGAATTTTTTACTGTTGTCAAAATAAACGCTACACTTTACAGATAAAGGAACCGTGCAATAAACTAGTTCTCAGCAAATCGAAGATACTCATTATCCATTATTATGTGAAGAACGTGATGATAGGAAGTGTTCCAATGAGCCGGTGGAACAAACGATGTTTACGCTCAACGTTATCGTATGCTCCCCATTCGATGAGCCACAAACACAAACAAACTACTACTTAATAGCCACTTGTAACTTATACTTATTAACCTTCTGATGATTATTGCTGTGTGAATAAGCTATTCGAATTCAGTAAATGAGGTCGTGATTCGTGAGATACGGAATTTACAATGTGAAATGTTCAAGGTTTGTATTGATTTCAATAGATATCTTCTGCGATTGCACGATTTGTATTTCAAATGTATAGTGAACTTACGGCATTGTTCTAGTCATCTTCCTCAACTCATTTCTGCAACTACTGCTATTATTAGTTACCCTTATTTGTGCAGTCTGTTGACTATTTCGTGACAGACAATTTGACTTCAGACAGATTACTAAACCTGCGTTTACCTTAAAACCTTAAATATTTTGTGTCCATTAGTCAACAGAGAAATCAGTTCTAACAGTTTGAATTCTAAAATAAACAATTACGTACAAGTATGTTAGTAATTTACAAGACTCGAGACACTTAATGGGTCATTAGGCCGTAGCTTATTGTCTGTAACTTTCCAACAGTCCACAGACAGTACGCACCATCCAACAATAGTAATATCGAATAAACCTGCATATTATAGCGTCCAGGATCCTTACGCTAGGTCACGTACTCAGTGCACATTGTCTCATAGGTAGTTAGTCAGCAATCCATATGGAGTTTATAGCAGCGTTGCAATCCGTGATATTTTGCCCTACATGCAGCCTGAACAATCACATTTGTGCCTCAGGTGTTGGTAATCAAAACACAGTCGTTAGCAACGATAACAGTTGCAGATTGACTGTTACTATGCATCTCGCAGGGAGAAATAGCTAACGAGCTTTTATATTACTTGCTAATAAGGACATCGAACTAGTAATCCATTTTCTCTATCGTAAAACTACTTTCTTTATAATACGGATATTCTATGCACAGTTTGATGAACAATCAAAAAAATCCCAACTTGGAAAAAATGTAGTTTAGCTTCATCATAATTGAGATAAGTCACATAAAATACTTTATCAGAATTCAGATTGTAAAAGGGATGTGTTGGTAGATAAAACCTTGTACATCATAACAAACAATAGGTTCATAATTTTGGTCGTACACAAAACTGACAGAACACATTTTGCAATCGCCAACATCATGATGAACGTTGTACTATAACGTCACGACCTAAATTCTTCATTCCACATTTATTATATGTATTTTTGTGGCCATATGTGCACATGAATACGACTATATATGTATTATTTATATGACAGTTAAGTTCATGCAGCCCAGCTCACCCTGACCCACTAATAACCAGGCATTCGCAGCAAAACGAGTCTTTCAGGGTACTATTGATAGAACCGTTTTAAATCCTTATCGTGTACTTTTACCAGTACAATGCTATGTAACTTAGAATTAGCATAACTTGAATAGCTTGACGATAACATTAACAGCATTGGAAAGGTAATTTGCTTGGTTTGTTGATGGGTACAACTTTACTACAAACCGTTGCTATTATAATGCAGTTATATGTCGCTTGCGTTTTCTCTCGATTGTTAGAATTTATGAAGTCAATGCACTTTGTTGCGATAAAGAAGACTGCTACAAACTTACAGTCCTCGTAAATGGTCTCTTCCTTTTTTTATCTGATAGTGAGCACATTTTTTCAATAAAAGCTTGTGTCTAGTCTAACCGCTCAAATAGTGACGGTGTACCCAAAAGTGATGTAATAATTAAACTTTCACTGTCTGCACAAAACTGCACTATTTAAGCGGATGAACTTTAAATGTGATAGACTTTCATGTCCCTTCGTTAACTTTGACGACATCTGCAATAGCAGATACAGCACTCTCTCGACCCTTCGAGCTATAAAAATGTCACCACGTTATTTGTTAATTCATTCTTATTTGTATGTCCGTTCGAGATTCTCAAGACGATGATAAATGCACTAACAATTGTAAAGTGCTCGTTATGGAGCAATTAGCAAGCATGTGACTTTAGTCAATTCGACACCTCGGCTGTTGAGTCAGAGTTAACGGTATTCATAATATATGATACACTATTTCACAATGTGAAATGACCTTTATATATTATTATGAAGATTCTTAGATTTTTTAATATGATAGTGGAATTTACTTTCATTTGTATACGGGAAATATTTTGCTTTGTTATGTAACCAAGTATTGTTATTAATAGAGTAGCTATAGGTTAATAACTACTCTATTTATAATAAAAATTATTATCAAGGAAGTTATTGCTTCGTTTTGTAGTCGTCGATAACAATCAATAATAATTACAGTCAATCAGAACAATTAATGAAACATTCAACATTTTCCTATGAGGAAACCCGAGCATTCAGGTAAACGTTACAAAGATCGCAATATGTGCAATATCTGGTTGAAACATGATATTCCCAGGACTGTGCCTACAGCATCCGCTATGTAGCAAGCTGGTCACTCCCAACATTGTCATGTGCACTGAGGTACCGATTTACCGACCACTGCTGTGGTATTGAAATGGTATTGTATAGTTCAATGCTATCCGAGACAGTCCAAGTTTAAATTAAATGAGATCATATGACTGGATGTAACTGGATGACAAATTAAATTCTCGTTCATTTATATTTAACGCGATTATGCATATATCCAAGGTAATATTATAACTAGGTATTTTGAAAACATTGCAAGATCTTGATGAAGAAAACTAATTAAATGGTACATTACATTCATTTTTATCAACAAAGGTCTCAGACTGTTTTTTAAAACAAGGCCCGTTCTTGAGATAAATTCAACAACTTTTGCACGTGATTGTGTCGTTTATTTTTAAACCGATAACAGGAACATAAAACATCGGACCACAGCCCTCGACACGACCAAGGTGATTTGAATCACGGTCGACAAATTGCCACAGGTTGTGGGGCAGATGCACTATTACTGACGATATTAACGCATCCGCAATCGCTGTTGCAATGTCAGGGCCATGGAACGAATAATATTAATCTACATATCTATAGCTCGAAGCGTTTCAATGGCCCTTCAAGGCTTGACATCTATCTTCTATACATATAAATAAGAATTTAACCCTATTCGTTGGTAAGCTCACTTGAGAACGGTTGAACTGATTCAGCTATTTTTTATTTTAAAATGTGCGTAATAAGCAGGTTTTAATGGAAAGAAAAATTGTAAATTCGGGAACAACTGAAAGTGCTTTTTTATATGGGAATTTTGTATGAATTATTGAAATTTGGACAGGACAACGTCTGTCGGGTAAGCTAGTTAATATTAACGATAATGATATTGCGGACTTTAAAACATAACTGTAAACACATTAGTAGGTAGTCGACGAATGACTCAGGGGTCATGGTCTAAGAAAGCGAGCAACTAATATCAAAAGCTTTTAACAAGGAAAATGAAAACATAAACTACCCTAAATCGCGTAACAGTGAATCATCACGACTTCCATTTAATCCACGTCAGGTAAAAACCCGCAGAACACGATTTGCCTACGTGCCTGGTTAGGGTTCGACTGACTTTCGCAACACAGCCTGCGGTTTTTGGTTTCACACTTCATTTTAATATTATTTCGTTGAAAAACTGTATACAGGCTCCGGAGAAAAACTGTGTTCTTTCTCTCACTAAGCATGTGGCACGTTCCAGGGAATTCTGAGTTCTTGTTTGCATATATCCATTAAAGGTCTTAAAAGGAGTTCTATTGTCACTATATCCATTGTACAGAAACAGTAGACAGTATAGCGTAGGTTTATACTTAACAATGCATTAGAAATCATTATCGTCTATTTCCTTCCAGGCGACCCGATCTCATGTATCAACGACGGAGCGGTCCCTGCCCACGTCCTCAACACCTATTGCTGGATCACCTACACGTTCACACTTCCGAATGCCCCGGCCAGGGGCATCGCCCATCCTGGCCTTGGCAATGACTATGGCGAAGAGAAACGTATCCATGCCTACTACCAGTGGGTGCCTTTCATGCTGTTCTTCCAAGTAAGCACTTTCATTTTTTATTATTAAACTCTGATCATTAAAAATTGCGATTTCTTTGTACTCGATCGAGAGATCTCTGTATTGCGTTACGTAAAGTATGATGTAATTTTTCAACGAGTGAGTAAACCTGCTGCCTTTTAAGTTTTTGTTAGAAACAAACAGGTTTAAAGTTCAATCATGTATTTTCTATTCGAATACATAATGGCGTGTGCGGACTTGCATTTTCAGTAATTGATGTACCTAATTGACAATTAACCTCATTTTTCAGGGTCTGTTGTTCTACGTGCCCCATTGGGTGTGGAAGAACTGGGAAGAAGGCAAGGTCCGCATGATCTCAGATGGCATGCGTGGAACTGCTGCCAGCATAGCCGACGACAAGAGCAACCGTTTGGTAAGCTTCAAATAATTCTCTACACTCCTTGAATATACCCGTAGCTGTGGGAGTAGACTAACAGATAATGCCAGTACAATGAAAAGGCTAATATACATAGGTATCTTGTTTCTTAATAAAGTGGAACAATTGAGATAAGTCCCGATACTAATGAAACTTGATGAACGTCCCTAATAAGACAAATTAACTGAGCCTGGAACGTCTATTATGTAATATTATGTGTCTGTTCAGATAGTGTTCCTAGATTAATATTCGTCTTTGTATCTTACAGACTCGCTTAGTCCAGTATTTGGTGGATACCAGACACATGCACAATACTTATTCCTTCGGTTACTTCTTCTGTGAGATGCTGAACTTTGTTAATGTGGTAAGTACTTTTGGGATAACTACTTGATTTAACTTCTCGTCTGTATGCCGAGATAACGGAGTATAGTACCAACATACTACTCACATTACGCCAGTTAAAGATAGCTAGTGAACGTGTATCGTCACGCTATGAAACATCAAGGGTGCATTGTCCTGCAGCATCAGATCGCCTACAAAGATTAGATCCCTTATAATAGGAGGCGTGTCTTAAACATAGGCTAATCTCCTATTAATGAAATGATCTTAAGACTTTTTTTTCGTATTATCCTTTCACATCATCGTCTAATCGAGCCTTTTCCCAACTATGTTGGGGTCGGTTTTCAGTCTAACCAGCTGCAGTATCAGTATTTTACACTGACCCCACCAACCCAGACACTCGAGTAACACGATAACCATTTATGATTCATTTCATTCGTTTACATGAACCATATTTGTTTTTTTTCAGGTCGGCAACATATTTTTCTTAGACACATTCCTCGGTGGTGCATTCTTGACTTACGGTACAGATGTTGTGAAGTTTTCGAATATGAACCAGGAGCAACGTACTGACCCTATGGTGAGTAAATAAATATATCATCCTTCAATTGTTTCGTAACATATTAATAAGTAGCAAGACACTGTTTGTGTAATAAATCTTATCACAAGGGGATGCATACCAACATTTAACTAGATAATTATGCTACTACAGACAGACACATCTATTGCACCATTAGCTGCTTGTTTACTCTATTCTATTGTCTTTACAAATACTAATAGGGTATATGAATGAGTAAAACAAACGTAGGTAATTGTAACCATAGCTCTCTGCTTTTAGGTCACAAAGCTTATGTAATTATTTGGTAGATCCTTTAAGCAATTATCTTAGTTATATAGCCCATATAGTTGACCAATATTCAAGGTTTGTTTTGTTCCAAAAGATGATAGATTTCATTAAAAAAAAAAATCACAGATTTGCTCCAGAAATGTTACTTAATTCTATTTTGTTATTTCTTTTCCAGATTGAAGTCTTCCCAAGAATAACAAAGTGTACATTCCACAAGTTCGGAGCTTCTGGAACGATCCAGAAACACGACGCTCTCTGTGTGTTAGCCTTGAATATCCTCAATGAGAAGATTTTCATCTTCCTGTGGTTCTGGTACGTTGACCTCCATTTACTTTATTTTGCATGATTTCATGCATTGCATTAAGTACTGTGTGAATTTAAAATATTGTTGTACATATTTATCTTTTTACTTCCTTGCATAATCTTAGTGTATTAATTTAGTTTTAATATGAAAAATATAGCAAGTTTAGTCATCTCCTTTTTTCGTCGTTTCGTTAACACAATTACCTACATCTTAATCGTCTGCCTAGCCTTTTCCCAACTATATTGGGGTCGGATCCCAGTCTAACAGGATGCAGCTGAATTGCTGAATACCAGTATTTTATATCTATGGAGCAACTGCCTATCTGACTTCCATAACCCAGTCACTGGGTATCACGATACTCCTTGGTAACTTGCTAGCCTAATATATACCCAGAGTCATTACTCATTTGTTTATTTATCCACAGGTTCATCATCTTATCAGTAGTAACCGGATTGGCCCTAGTATACTCCGCAGCAGTAATCCTATTGCCGAGCACTCGCGAAACGATCCTCAAGAGACGATTCCGTTTCGGAACACCGGCCGGTGTCGAGTCTCTCGTTAGGAAAACTCAGGTTTGTGTTAAGGAATATTTAGAAAGCCAGTATGTAGACACATAGTGACAGTAGTGTCAGTGTAAATATAGTGACCACAGTAGTAACATTTTTTGATTTGAAATTCCCTTAAACACGATTAATCTTAATGTTCATACAATGCCTTTGAAAGCTCTTTAGGATTTAGATGTAGTTCGTAGATGTATTATTAACCTTTCCATTGTTTTTCCAGGTGGGTGACTTCCTACTTCTGCACCTGCTAGGTCAGAACATGTCACTGCGTGTATTCGGCGAGGTACTGGACGAGTTGTCTCGAAGGCTGCACATGAACTCGAATGCGCCCTCCGCCCCTTCGACTCTCGAGATGGCCCCCATCTACCCCAACATTGACAAGTACGCAAAGGAAACAGAGACGTAAGTTTCCAGACTGAGCTTAGACAATACACGCAACACTCCCAGAATTGTCCTAGAAAATGTATGCTATTTTGTCTCGAATACGACTTTTGAGAAATGAGAATGAATGAGATTCCTATACAATCCATTTCGATCCGTCACGATTCTTGTATCCGAGACTACTTTCCGTGAAGAAGGTATAGGACGACGCAGTGTATTGTTCTTTTAGTAATTGTAACGCTCATTCGCAGTAATGTAAGAAATTCAGTTCCAACGATATGAATGACCATGACATTCCTTATTTTACCTGTTTATATAAGACAACATTTGCCTTGAGCTTTAAATTAAGTGAATCTATACGATTTATTATTAGAATAAAATTGTTGAAACTTTTCTTAAAACATACTAATCAATTTGTTTGTTATTATGACGGAATTTGCCGTGGTACTACGACTTTGCGAATAAGCAACATTTTACTTTTTTACTGAATAACGATATTTTTGAATTACATGTTTAGTTAGTTTTGTAAGTTCGAAGCAACTCGCAGATAAATGCAATTGATATTTAAAAGTACATACATAGTATACATACCTACATTCATTTTTACTTTAAGTATAGTATAGCATACCTTTTGTATTAGGATATTATGAAAATGATAAGAGGCCGCAGCAAGTGGGATCTGAGCAAGTAACATCTAGATATTTTTATTTTATATTCCCTCATTATATGTTTTAATAACGTATCAATCAGTAAATGACTTGCCCATATCGTGTTGTTAGCAGCCTCATACGTGAGATATAGAAGACATTTTTAATTTTAACATTTTCTTTATATTTTTTTTTTTCTCTTTTTGTATTGATAAGGATGATAAAATATTGAGACCATAGCAATGCACTTTTAAAGAAATTAAATCAGTGATTTATAACCCAATGAAATCTAATACGGCTGGTCGTTAATATTGATAATCTAATTGATATGAAATATTCATTGTGTTATTTGTAGTAGAATTAAAACTATAACAATGATTCAGAATACACATATCGACTTTAAATGAAGTCTTTCATTTACAATTAAGTAGATATTATATGATTAGAGTATATTATACGTGCTTTTCTTTTGCTCCATTGGTTTAAACAACGTGTAACTAATAGTTTTATAATTTGTATGAATAGCTACGTCTGGGAGTATCTGCTGATAGTCAAATTTTATATAATGTTACTCCAATCTCGTGATTGATATCAAAAGTATATTTGGTACTAAGAAAAATGGTATTCATAAAATTTGTATGAAGTGTGAATGGATTATAAATCAAGGAACGTTTATCTATAAGTTCGAAGTGAATACATTATACTCATAAATTGTTCCAAATGTGCCATTAAATAAGATGTCCAGAGGGAAAAGCCACGATTCTCAGTGTATCTCAAATATTATTGTAGAATAAGATTTTGAGTCATGCATTATTTTAATAGATATGTGTGAATTGATAAACTTTCTTGGAATCTCGAAAAAATGTCTTCCGTACACTCGAGCAGTGTTTTAATGGAAATCGACTTCTGCAGTTTGCCTTGTATTTACTAGTTTTTAATATAAACTTTGCCATTCCTATATGAAATGTATTGTAGTGGATAAACGATGCTGCCTTACTTCCTACGTAATATCTCTGAGACTGCAACAAGCATTATTTCAATGTGTTACATTGTCTACATTATATTTGGTAATAAATGACTTCAAATAATTGGATTTTAGTTTTATTTGTGTACTAAAAAAATACTTTTCATAAACTTTTATTATTGCTATATAGCTTATAGATATATAGCTTCTGTAATTTCTTGCTCCCCCGACCCACCAGTTTAACCACCACGTTAGCGTTCTTTCTGGATTTTTTTTCTTTTTGCTCGGCTCCTATGGGTCCTAGCGTGATGTTGAAAAGCCTATAGCCTTTCTCAAGAATTCAAATCCGACCGGTAGTTCCGGAGATTAGCGCGTTCAAACATACAAACTCTTCAGCTATATTATTACTATAGATACAGAATATCTGCTTAAGAAGGGAAATACACATAAAATATCAATTACTCTGTATTTTGGGCGCCAAAAAGGAGGAAAAACGGTACGGAAAAATAATTTCAGATTTTCATTTTACACCATTATACAATACAGATCACACGAAACCTTATAAAGCTAAATAAATGAGTATCCTAAAAACTTTGGAGAACATTGATGAAAAAGAAATCAAACACCAAGAGACAAACAGAAAAACATTGATACACAAGGAGAGGTACATAAGTTACTACGACAGAATGGGAATGTTATTCACAGAATTGAAAAATGAAAGAATCATGTGAGCCATACGTTTTATAATAACACAATTTTAATACGGAAAACAAAAGCCAGATATTATAAGAACACTGTTTAACAGCACCTGAACCCAGTCTTACAAAAAAATGTATATGTAAAGTTGCAAATTTAGGGTGGTCGCACATCTGACGGAAGATGCGTCGGGCGTAACTTCGTTAGTATGCTCGACGCACTCATTGTTTTTTTTATACTATCTTTCTACTATTTTTTTTTTCTTTTCGGTATTAATCATGATCTGGCAGTTTGAGTAATTTATGCGGCCTACCAAAATGTCCTTTCTTTGGTATTGTTCGTCGAATCGTTGAGCTAAAGTTCTGAGTTGAGCTGCACGATTACTGACAAATGCGCGCACTGAAAGGATAGATCCATCCAATCCGTGTGGTTCTTTCCTCAAAAGACCACTTCAGACACCAATCTTCCTGGTCTTCACATGATCCGATCAAGATTATGTCTTGAGTTTAAAAGAGACTGACTTCTGAGATTGTTTCGGCCTTTCTTCTCAGAGTAGTCAGATAGGAAACGCCGACCTCATCTAGTTCTAAAAATAGGTTTACTAATGATAAGCACAAAATACATATATTATCATTGGCATAACGAAATTCAGCATAATGTCATTACGCATAATATTATTAGGCATAAATGTTTTGCCATAATGCTTGTTGCCATAAATACTGCCAGCATAATAATAATGAAGCATAATTTTATAAAGCATAATGTTAAAAACACATAATGTCCTTTGAAATAAAACTAA
This sequence comes from Apamea monoglypha, assembly GCA_911387795.2. NCBI lineage: Eukaryota > Metazoa > Arthropoda > Insecta > Lepidoptera > Noctuidae > Apamea > Apamea monoglypha. The sequence continues at coordinate 14,796,218 of OU426918.1, forward strand.
AAAACCCTAATAAATAACTCAAAACGGTAAAAACCCACAACATCAACAATAGAGGGGATCTGGCGTTAATGGTCACTGTTCTAACCTAACCTAACCCATATGATTCAATAGCAGCAGTAAATATCAGGAAACATCATACTGTTTTAACCTTATCTAACCCAAATGATTCACCAACAATAGAGGGGATCTGGCGCTCGGCGGCCGCTGCTGCGGCATGCTCGCTTCGCTCGCTCGCCTTCGCGCGTACTGTTGTAACAAAGTCTAACCCATATGATTCAATAATAGTAGTAAATATCAGGAAACATCATACTGTTATAACCTCATCTAACCCAAATGACTCTGTTCTAACCGAACCTAACCCATATGATTCAATAACAGTAGTAAATATCAAGAAACATCATACCTAATAATTGTATGTTAAATTACCAAGTACCTAAAGATCAATTTAAAATTATTGGCTACATTCACCCAACTATGACTTTTTATATTTATGGCTCATGATTATTAGACGAATAAATATTATGCCTTTAAAATGTATGCAATTCCAACTTAAGCCAAAACATATTAGACTAAATGATAGTTATGCTAACCTTTGCATTACCTATGCCAAAGTATTATTATGCATCAGTATTATTATGCTAATAAAAGTTATGCGAAAACGTTATGCCAAACTATATTATGCCTTAAAATTTTATGCCAACAGGGGTATTACCAGGGGGATTGACGTGTGAAAGTGTTTGTACAAACAGACTTACAGAAATAAAATCATTTATCATTTACATGTCCGTTGTGGCGGTACGCGACCGATGATACGCGAAGCATCTTCCGTGAGATGTGCGACCACCCTTAGTGTCAAAAGTATGAGAAATTAAGAATGAACTAATGATATATATTACTGCGAGTTTTTAATAATTTGTGTAACATGCGATATGCGTGCGACATTTAATTACCTAGCATACTACATATATTAAAAGTTAACTCTTTTTTATCGAATTACTTCCGAGTTATCCTCATTTTCGACTTAAGCACCCCCCAAAACCGAAAGCCACGAGGATTAGTCTGTTTTAAATCACCGCCACCTTGGATTTGTACATTTTCTTCAGTTTCGTTATCAGGATCACCCTCGAAACCCCTAAAAACCATGGAAATGATGCCCATGACGATTGATAAGTATTTTTAATGTCCGCCATCTTGGATTTTTATCCTTATTTTTGCATCAGCGACCTTGATATCTACACCCAAGACGAGTAATTTTGTCTTTGTTAAAATTTGATTCCTAGTACCCCAGAACGCGTCACTTTATTTGTACAAAAACTCGCAAAAGCTCTCGTAGCACGGGCGATTTACCAACACAACGCCTTTCTATCACGCACTGTATTTTCAACTCTCGGTATTGAGACAAGCATTGAGAATCCAATAGAGCACATCCCATCGAGTTAAAAATCGCCCGTGCGTACCTGGGCTTAGAGCGGTTCTGCCCTACATCCGATCCGAATCCGAGAAATGACGGTCCAAAGTAGCCACATTACTATTTGTATGAGGGGTTGCGCACTACATCCGAAATCACTTCGTTCAAATTTAGAACATTCCCAATTCTGATTGAACTCGGATCTTGAATTCGGATTCGGATCGGACGTAGTGCGAAACCGCTCTTACTGTCCGTAATTTTGCATCCGAAAGACCAATTTGTGCATTCCATTAACAAAACCATGCTGACAAGACTCACCTGTTCCCCCAGTCCAGTTTGGCGACGAGCTTGAGCCTCAACGCTCGCGTTTGGTCCTGGGTCAATGTGCCGGCTAAAAGAGCTCGTCTGCCGCTGAGGAGTTCCCGCATCACCTTGGCTACTGCGCTGAACCTGTAGGTCTCTCGCTCCTGGAAAAGGGATTGAATGATAAATATTTAAGATGTAGGTAACAAGATGTAGGTCTCGTTGCTCTAGTGGGCGCAAGCGCTAGTCCTGGGTTCGATTCCCAGGTAAAGTGTTATTGGAGCTTGGATGATACCCAAACCCGAACCCGGATAGCATAATATTTTTAAAAAGCGAAATCCTTAAAAAATATAGGTCCACAGATTTTGTGTGAGAGACAGAGAGAGTTATATCTTTCTTCTCTCGCATGTAACGGAATGTGCCTAAACGTGACGCGTCCTTGAAATTTCACTCTCAATTCTTGTCCAATTATTAGATAATATTCTTATAACTTCAAAAAATGTGTTGGATGAAGGATTCTGTGATATGAGCTGTTTGTGCTGTGAAAAAATCGCCACAACACAAACAGCTGTACTGGCCGTTGCCAGTACAGCTGGGGATGGCAAAATTACAGTCGTCAAGTTATCGTTAAGTTAGATGTTGGTTTTATTCAAACTACTTTATCCGAGCCTCTTTCTAACGCAGCTATCTTTGTTTATAAAACAGTGAGCAAGGTTTTAGAGGCCTAATAGTTCATAAGGTGTATAGCTTCACTTGTATTAGGTTACGATGGGGCTGGCATGGTCTTATTGTGACCAAAAGCCCGTAAATTTATAAAAGACAATAAAAAAAAAGTTATCGTACAAGCTGAAAAGTAAATACCCCAAGACTGCATGGTGATCAACAACTCAAGGAAACTATTGCAGAGAAAAAACAAGAAGCGCCTACTCTAAAAAAAAACGCATTTTATCGAGCATTGCGAGGAAAACATTCTGTAGACTGGACATTGTTAATGTTAAGCCACATATACTACTCTCAGTATGGCTATTTTTGTGCCCGCGGTCCGAGGAATATTTAGGTATCATATGCAGAACAGCGCACCTACTCGCCTGAGAGGTATTATTCTGCACACAATGGCAACGATTTGGTAGGTTTCCGATTAAAGTTCAATGGTGTCATTTTAAGTTACGCACAAAAAGAGATTGGACTAGGTACCTATTCGGTTCACTACAGGGCCCTAAATCCCTATGACCACCCGATGATTCATTACTTCGAAACCACGTCAATGCCTTAGCTAATCAAGTCCACCTCGTGTTCATTTCGCGCGGTTTCGTTCATTGTGTCATAGAGAACACGGTCCCAGATTCGACGTCTATTTAATTTAAATAATGAATGCCTGTATTTTCCTAAAGGGTATAGGCAGGTGTTATAACACACCCACATTTTTCAGATTTACCTGGGGATCGAACCCAAGCCCACAACGCCCAGAATTTGCGCTGGCAATCACAACTCCATAAGGCAGTCGAAAATTGTGAACAATAAGATACCGGATACTAAAATACACACACACACACGCATATCAACTGCCTTATTCTGCTCACATTGTCAATGTGAACTGACCGAAAAGTTACTATTGTAGGGGTATATGTATGGCGTAACAAAATTATCCGTAACAGTATGACGTATTCTATGATACCCAATGTTATCAGCTGACAAAATATTTTGATGGAGAGTAACAGGATGACCACTTGAATGGGTAAGATTAGTTCCCATTGATGACAATCTTGGTTGTAGGTACTTTACATTGAATAGTTCTGGGAGTTCGTCGACTTTCTAAGAAAACTCATGACTCAGCTGGCAAATATTTTGATGTACAGTAACAGGTTGACCACTTACATGGCTTAGATTGGTTCCCATTGCTGACAAACTTGTTTGTAAGTACTTTAAATTGATTTTTTCTGAGAGTTCGTCGACTTTCTACCAGAAGACTTAAGAAGTACTAATATATAAGCTTTATATAACTTACGATATGCAAAACGTTAGTTTCATGTATTCATATTTTACTTTGTAAGAACAGGCTTCGCACGGAACAGGACAAACAATGATTCATGAATAACTGAGAGAAACAAAGGAAACTATGAATAGGCTATTTGAAATGTCAAATATGTACGTCTCAAACAAATATTAGGTCGGCTGAATAGCTGCCATAGTATGTCTAATTTCTGTTTAAGATAGGGAATATGAAGATTTTGTACGAGTATGTTGCTATGCTGGGTTTAATATTTAAAGACTGGAAATATGACATTTTGAATGAACTGCAACGTCTTATTATTGAATGCATGCAGTCGACAGCGAAATCATCATCTGCCTAGCCTTATCCAACTACATTGGGGTCGGCTTCCAGTCTAACCGGATGCAGCTGAATACCAGCATTTTACATGGAGCGACTGCCTCAAGGGCCTCTACCCAGTTACCGAGTAATATGACGCCTTTTGATAGCAGTCTACGACGAAATTCAGAACAAAATTTGATTTCTTTGTTTATTTCCTCTGAGTATCGATTTTATACAGTCTTGCTATGATGAGTCAGCAGTACAAATTAATCGGATACCTATGCGGTTATCAGTCCAGCTTTGCAGTAAAATACACTTCCGCTTTTTCAAGATAATATCAAGACCAAAACTTGAGTGTAAAGGACTGACTGGCAGAAGCACTTATCTAAATAACTGTAACTATATAGGTAATTCACATCGATGATTCATTTTCATGCATAAAGTAATAATATTCAATAAAACATTTCATTGTTACTGTCACACTATCTGTACCGGAAAACGGAAAAGTTTCTGTATACAGTATATTTATATAGGTAGCAATTAAAGTTCAATCCATGCGCTAGAAATTCTATCCGCGTGATGTGTTTCCTGTGTCGCCAGTGTAATACCGTCGCTAAATAAGTCGTCAATTAACTTTGTTTGTAGCGAAATGATTTGATTGTTACTTGCAGTAATGAATTACGTTACACAATAAAATAATTTATTGTTAATTAATACTTCGTTGCTTTATTAAATGCAACTAACTGATTCTGCCCACGACTTCGTCCGCGTAAATGTTTTTTGTGTCTTACTTTTTTTTTATCTTTGCTCGGCTTCTAAGAGTCCTAGAATTATTATTTCACTAGCTTCTGCCCGTGACTTCCTTCGCGTGGACGTCGTAAGACACCACAATTTACACATATTCGCTTAGCGCTCGTTCTGACTTTATTATTTTTGCTCGGCTCTTAAGAGTCCTTGCGTGATGTTAATACCCTATAGCCTTCCTCAAGGATTGGGCTAGCCAATGCAAAAATATTTTTTTCAAATACGACTGGTAGTTCCACATATTAGAGCGTTCAACCAAACAAACAAACTCTTACTGCTTTATAATATTAGTTTAGATAGATGAAAGAAAAAGTTAGTGATTTACTTCTTATTAAGAAAGTAAGTGCTTAATTAGGTTCGTTCATTTATTTGCGGAAAATACCTAATTAAAATGCAATATTTACTTGTAACCCCAGAAGAGAAAGCTAATTTATTTATAGCCAGTATTGTGCAAATTTTCAAACCAGTAATGCTGAAATAACTTTACAACAAAACAAAGACGAAGCATGTACTGTGCAGTATGAATCATTACTAAGTAGGGACTTATTGATACAACCAGTGATCCGTACTTTAATTACAGCTTCACGCGCCTAGAGATAAACACAGCTGCGACGATGAGATGGCTTTGATCAGATGTTAGAGATGTTCAGCTTTAATATTAGGCATACAGATCTACGTAAATGGTAAAGTTTATTTTTTTATCCCAATTGGGTACTCAATAACTATAGTGTGTTCTAAAAATATCTGATGAAAGTGTAAACAAACAATGATCTGCACCTTAATTGCGTAACACATTATCGATCTCAATTTGAAGGATATTGCTAATCCATTACTTCATATATGATCGAAAAATGTGTCTGCTCAACAACGTAAATAACGCAATGAATGTTGTTGAACTGTCAAAATGAAACCCATTGCTACTAATAGTGTGTTACGCAATTACCCCACAGGTTAAACTCAAGGTTGTATAATTTGTATTAAAAATTGTATTTGTTTTTGTTATGTATTTTCTGGTGTACAATAAAGTATACATAAATAAACCCTTACGCAATCACTCGTTAAAGGGAATTAGTAACAGATTCATCTGTAGGTAGTTAAAAGATTTCAACATGAATTTTGATTGACATTATTAAAATGCATTTGAGAAATCGTCTACGAAAACCGAGGATTTAAAATTAACCCCTATTGTCAAATGAAAAATATCTTTAAGTTGATTTAAAGTTATAATTTCGAGTTTAAGTATTCAAATAATCAAATCAAAGGATTCAATTAGTAAGTGGCACTACAAACTGGCATCGACAGGCACGTTTTCTGATTCATTTAATTTACATTTTTATCAAATACTTTTGGAACAGACTGTAAACGATAAGCTGCCTACTTCATCATCAATATCTAGGCCAAAAGCCGTTTGATGCAGGACATACATCTCCCACAAGACTCTAGAACCACAGAACTACTACTATGCTGGCTATTTAAAACAATTAACCATTGTTCACAAAGTATTCATATGTGGGAGTTGATATACTATGATAAATGATAACCTAATTTTTTCCCATACTGTATGGGACTCCAGACTAATCAAGAATTCAGACATAAATATTGTTGTTAGTATAATGATTGCAATCAAGATATATATATATACAATATATTTTCATCATGATCCTCTTCAGCTGATATCAACCCAACTGATTAGAATAAGTATCCATCAGTTTCCTTCCTTTGTACGACTTCAGAATGTTATCTAAGAATTCGTTATGATAATTTTGCATGTTATTCCGAGTTTTTACTTCCTCCTGCCCCTTCATGTCATCATCAGGCAGGTCTACATTACAGTTAGAATTTAACTTTCCTCGATTGTAATTAATGTAAATCATAGTTTTACTTTACTTTATACTTGAATAAATTTTTTTAATTTAATAATCATTATCTTAACTGAAAGGCGTCCACAGCTGGACATAAACCTACTCCATGTATCGCCACACCGACTGGTCCTAGTGCTTCTCAGATCCAGCGGATTTCAGCGACGTTCACCAGGTCATCGGTTCATCTTGTGGGAGGCCTACCAACGCTACGCCCTCTGGTACACGGTCGCTATTCCAGAACCTTCAGGGCCCATGAACCATCCGCTCTGCGAGCAATGTGCCCTGCCCAATAACTAATATTATAAATGTGAAACTAACTGTATGTCCGTCTATAACCTGTTCAGATCTTAGGCAGGCAGGCAGGCATTAAGTCCGCCTTTGTACCTTTTTTTGCGAGAAGATTAAATATATATATATATCTTAACGGCTGAACGGATTTCGACGAAATTACGAACCGCCATGCGGGTGAAGCCGTGGGCAAAAGCTAGTAATTAATAAATATTACTTACCACATAAAGCTTCTTCCATAATCTTGCCCATTCTCTCAAGACACATGCTATCTCCCGGACGAGTGGATCATCCTTTAGTTCAGCTATAGCAGTAGCTCCTGATCCCTTCACAATGCATGGCCGGATCGTCACCACGCATGACGGGAATATGCCCCACGATGACCTGTTCTTTGAGCTGAAGCCTCGGAACCAGACTAGAAGAAATAAATGAAAGATTAAAACTTAAAAAAAAAATTTTTGCTTCATAACTGTTTAACCACTTTCAGATAATATTGGAAAGTTTTTTTTTTTTTTTGCTAGTCTGTACTGTGTCCCACTGCTGGGCAAAGGCCGCCCCTTTTCTATCTTGTGTTATCTCCGGCCATGTTGGCCCTGCAAACAAGATTAGTTTAACTAAATTACTTAACAAATATCTCAAATTTATTTACTGACAGACACGGCACAACCTTAATAGCTCGGTCTAGCTTGAAATTTTAATGCTCAAAGCTAAAGTGGGTAAATAGGGGACGAGAGTTTGTATGAAAGAAAAACAAAAAAAAACATTTTCACCAATGAAAACCCATTGAGCACACGGCTTGTCTACCTGACCATTTTACACCAATTCTCTTCTGTTTTTTAATTTATTTTGTGGACAGTGAGAGTTGCTCTGACACTGCAACAAGCCTTTATTTTCATTTCATTCACAAATGAATAGTTCATGCACTCAAATAAAGTCTAATCAGTTAATCTACTTGCAAACAACATGTCAACAGTTGTATATTGTTCATTGACAAAAATAACATTGTCTTATCATAACACTTCACTTGAGATTAGCTTTACTGAATCTGCACCCGAATTGCGTATCAATATAAATCATAATCTGAAAATTTTTGAAGGATATCTAAGCTAATCCATTGCTTTATATGTTGGAAAATAAATTCTGCCCAACAACACTAATCAATCCATCTGCCTACCCTTTTCCCAACTATGTTGGGGTCGGCTTCCAGTCTAACCGGATGCAGCTGAATATCAGTATTTTACATGGAGCGACTGCCTCAAGGGCCTCTACCCAGTTACCAGGTAATATGATGCCTTTTGGTAACATGATACTCCAACAACGTTAATAATGCAATGAATGTTGCTGAACTGCCAAAATGAAAACCATTCCTACTGTCAGTGTGTTAGACAATAACCCCTCTGGAGATCCATATAATAATTGGCCTTGTTCATTTTAATTTTGTAATTTTCACTATAATCCATGACACTAATAACACAATTAGTTTTCTAGGGATTTAATTAGAAGAGCTAGGTCTCATCCTATGGGTCAATTGCCATGTGTACACTGTACAGTAATGTGTGGGAAGATAGTAAATAGATACAGCAGTACATAATTATGTTTCTATTTCATTACAGATAAGCATTTACAAAAGAGAACTAGAATTTGTAACTCATTAACATTTCAGATTGTGTTTTTGTGTCAATGTCTGCCAGCATTTTAATGAATATTAATTTTGAACGTAAAACATAATTTTGTATGTAATGTAGTGAACTAGTCATATGTTCTGTAACTTAGGTTGTATAATATCCTACTAATATTTGAAAATAATATTCGCGTCAGGATGGATGGATAGATGTTTGTTATTCTTTCACGCAAAAACGAAAAGGATTTCGATGAAACTTTACAGTAATATAGCTTATACGACATATCTGTAATATTTGTGGTGTACATAATAGAGAATATTCTATTTTATTCTATACATCAAAACAACACATGGGATGTTTTTATCTCAATATTTCTACAGGATTGACACTTATGCGGGTGTAACTGCAAAGCGCTGCTAGTAGAGACATATGTATGTGGACAGCTTCTAAGTCTTTTAGTATTGGGGTATGATAGTTATAACATAAAAGTTATAAAACATGGTTATTTAACATGTTTATACAGGATGGTAGGGACATCAATGTGCAAACTGTAATCTCGAATTTGGCACATGATTCGAGGACCCTAATATAGAGATTTTTCTTCAGTTATCGAAAAAAAAATTGCTATTTCATAGAAAACTGCAATACCTATGCGGTCTAAATATATGGAACAGCAACTTTTTTTTTAGTAATCAACAAAAAAGGTAATCAGTAAGGTAATCGGCACAGAATCATGTACTAAACACCCTGTATACATGACATGTTATATGACAAAAGTTTAGTAACATGTTACTTAATTTGGACGCACCCTTAGAAAGTCTTATATCTAAAGTTATAGTAAAAAAAATAAAGGTTAAAATTAAATAAATAAACAACAGTTTCTTAGCTTGGTGCACCTGACTTTCGATCTGCTTTGGCAAATGCATGACGAAGGAGTAACTATTCAATCATTTACCTCCATTCTCTTCTAATATCTGGACGGTCTCTCCAATTTCCAATGGCAGTCCTGATCTGACATCTCCCTTCCAATTATAAACAGCTGAAATGAAAATAGTTTGTTTTATACCTTTTTGTTAATTAAAGATCTTCATGAGGATGCTTTAACATTACCCATTAAAAAATATGTATGGGTCAACCATCCTCCTTTTTTTGACAGTTCAAAATTTAAATTGTCATTATTTTTGCAAGTGTTGTAATTTTGAGCAATAAAGTTTTTTTTTTATTTATTATAAATTAGAATATCCCAGGCTACATTGGCCTTACCTTAAACATTTTTTACAACAATATTTTTTCACTATCTGAAGAGGTCTTTGACTCACAGTTTGACAATGGCACATATTATTATGTTATATCACATATTTCACAACAAATATATATAATTATGTTCAGTAAATTTTCCAGAAGGTGCCTTGGACATTCATAGAGACGTGTTTCATTCACTAATGGTGGCTATAAATGAATCAGAATGAATTGTCAATGTTTTATTTATGTGTTGCAAATAACATCACTCAATGGGAAGTGTATAGAACCTTGAACAAAGGCAGCTAAGATAGTTTGCGTAAGCTGAGATCTGCAGATACTTTTTTCTTATCAGAATAGTAGATTTTTCTCTTTATTCATGTAATTTTTTTTCTATCGGCTGACACTATTTTTTTTTCAAACCTATTTCCCTACTACGTTTTATTTACAACATATTTTATGTACTTAGTCAACAGTTTATTAAATTATTCTGGAAACAAAAGTAATATAATATTAATTGCTTTTATACAATTATCAGTGTTTCAGTACCCTTCAATCACTTATGATATCAATCTAAAGTTGTGGTGAAAAGCAAGACTTAATCTATAAATAGGCTTAATTAAAAAAACACTTTGATTTCAAAAACAAGGCCGGAAAGTAAGGAAAACACAGACATGGTTGACAAACAATGGGCATAATCAGTGGTCAAGCAAGTTGCATATGAGATATTATCAAAAGATCATGGGCCTATCTAGTATGCCTTTCCATAACTTGTTAAAATAGTTAAAATTCATAACATGTTATTACGTTTCCGCTGTAATTGGCAGGATGTATCCGGACCGCGTAATGCTGATTGATTAAATAAATTACAACTTACCAACAGCTAGCTTTGGTGATTTCGTAGGATTCCACATTTTCACACCAAACGCTGCCAGCTTCTACAAATTTCGTACACAACATTCACTGAATCATAATTGAAGAATTGTTAGTTTCATCCGAAAATAGATAATCAATTCCGAACAAAACCTGCGTTCGATCAAATTTTTTGACAGAAGTGCCGTGAGAAAACTAAACAATAAGCAACAGATAAATAATGTTCGTCTGTTAGTCGAGTATATATTTATTTATTCTGGGTTTGATTAAATTTAAGATTTTTCTAAGTTAAGGAATAAAAATATTGTTTTTACATAGTAATAATTTGATAGTACCTTAATCTTCGAGATTCTCCACCAGTAACAAACTGATGATAGAAAGAAGGTTCTTCCACGTCCAGTGAGTTAGTTAGAACCTATCCTGAAATTTTTGCCAGCTGTAAAACTTCAAATCGTAGTCACTCTTGCCCATATTTTTTTATTTCTTAAGAATAATCTTTCGGAAATTAATGATTTTCACTATTGTTTACAACACAATGAAGAATTTTTTTGTCTCTGACACTGAATAATGTCACAATAGAGTAGACTCGACTAACCAATTGACGGTTTTTATGTTGAGAAAAGTAGCAACACTATTAATGTCAGTTTTGACGTACCATGGTCTGGCATTGGCAATTTGCTAGCAAAAGGCAAGAAATAACAACGAAAATAATTTCTGAAAAGTAAAAGGATTCAAAAATCAAAATGTCAGACAATTTCATACCCTTAAACCAGAGCACGCCTGTTCAAAACAGATGGCAACCGTACAAACGTCAGCAACAACAAAGATTCAACAATCGACAACATAGTGGCAAATGGCGAGGTGGTGGTCACAATAACTGGAATAACTCGCGGAATAGTAGCTATGGAGTGAGTATAAACTAAGAATATTTTAGACTCTCTCTCGTTCTCCCAAACAAAAAGTATCTATGAGGATTACCCCAAGTGAAAACAAAAACCGTTTTTGGTGGCAGGGACATCAACGTGCAACCTGTTACCATGGATTATCCCAGCTACCCTGTATAAATGCAATATAGAAGTATTTTCTTCATTACTTAAACATTTTATTCATGTACTAATGCTATCGTCTTTATTCAATTACAGAGCAATTCAAGCAACAATAGCTATAGTCACGAAAGGCACAATATTGATGCTTACTTGCACCCCTCAATGCTGCAAGACCCCTGGGCCAGTTTACGGCAATACAATGCTAGCAGACACAGTAGTAGTACATGATGTGAAAATGTAACATAAACTTACGTATTACTAGGTAACATAAATGTCAGGCCGTCGAGAGAATGCATTCCTGATACCTGTCAGTAATAAAGATACAATTCGCAAAACACGTATTTCTTTGCATGAAACTGACAGGTGTCAAGAACACATTCTCTCGTCAGCTGCACTATGGGTAAAATAGATCTAGACAATATTTTTTTTTTATGTGTACCATTTTCTTACTGCCTCAGATGCAGATGTTTGTCTTTGTCGAATCAAACCATTTCTTTTAATTGTTTGAAAGACAAAATTAATTTTTGACAAGATCGATTAATTAATCAAATTGCCAATAACTTCCAACTGTTGAAGTCAACATATGTCCCTTGGAAGTTAGGAGGTAATTCCAAAGACTCGGTGATTTAGTTGGAAGGTATTTCTGCATTTCGATTTTATGCTGTGCAAAACTAGAACATGCAAATTTGACCTTTAAATTCGAAACCATTAAAAGTAAATGCCGCGAAGAATATTGGATAGGAAGTGTTGACACTTTCGCATTTAGACGCATAATATTTGTAGAGGATGTCACTACAATCAGTCGTCTAATGATCTGGGTTGATTAGTAATAAGTTAGTCATTAGTAAGTAAACAATATTTGTTACTGATATGTTTTTAAGTATTCATACTTTTGGACTTGTAAGTACCTTGTTGTACGCATAACATAAGCTGTAGGTTTTAAAATACTTGTTGATGTTCTGTTTATCTTAAGTAATAATCGAGAACTTAGTGATACATAATGATGCACTCCTGGACTCCTAAAACACGCAGCCCTTACTCCATTCGGAATAAGATTAAAAAAAAAAAAAAAAACAACATCATTTAAATAAATCTTTTTTACAGTCCGTTGCACCGATTTTGACTTCTATTCCGTTGGTAGCATGACAAATGGCAGCTTGAGTAAATAGTTGGTATTGTAACCACGTTTTTGCTTTTAATACCATCCTTATGCCTACAGAAAAGAAGTTAAAATCTTTTGAACGGATTGTAAAAAAGGTTTGCTTAAGTGTCGAATCTTATTCCGAATGGAGTGTACAGATAGATTATTACATTATTTATATAATTGATATTTTATTTCAGACATAAATAACTTGATATTTTGGACTTGCATAGTGGCTCGATTTAGGAGTCCGGGAGTATCTATAGAATTTTAATCTGTTCTGTTAATGTCAATTTATGTTATAATTAGTTAATTAATGTGTGAGTGATTAATTACAACTTTTTAAAGTAATTAACTATAAGAATTATGTTTTTTAACATATTGCGTTTATCGTAAAGTAATCCATTATCATTACATACAATTGTAACTCCATTTAAATAAAATAATGTGTGAAAAGAAACCTTTTTTTATTTCTTTAAAATTATAATTATAGGTCAGAATTGAAAAACTCGTAAGTTTTTAATTTATAACATAAGTTTCATAACGCCTATTTTCCGCGAAGGGTTAAGCAGAGGCGAGTGTATAGCACAGCCACTAGGTATAGTTTAATTCATTATATAAACATTGTTGAACCTCTGACAAAGTCAAAGAAGACTATTCAAATATGTATACCCAATACGGCTTGCAGCCAGATTGGGTTTCCTTAATATAAAATTATTAAGTCGTCATCTGCCCAGCCTTTTCCCAACTATGTTGGGGTCGGCTTCCAGTCTAACCGGATGCAGCTGAATACCAGTATTTTACATGGAGCGACTGCCTATCTGACCTCCACAACCCAGTTACTGGGTAATACGATACCCCTTTGTAAGACTGGTTGTCAGACTTTCGGACGACCCGTAACAATTTTCAAAGATGTGAATGTGAAGATAGGATTAACATATAGGATACTTTTTATGCCGATATTCCTACGGGATCGAAACTTATGCGGGTGAAACCGCGAGGCGCACCTAGTTAAAATATAAGTATGTATCGAATTTTTAAAGCTCAACATCATGTCAGTTGTAAGGAAGCCCATAGGATCTCCTTAGGTACAACATATCGACCTACTCGACAGTGATTTTATTTGGCGGTACATTTCAAATTGTTTAATCTTTTTAGGGTTTATCCTGTTGTGGATAGCTGGCCACCTAGGCCACCCTATGGTGGTTCTAATGCCAGGCCTTAGACCAGCGACCGTTACTGTAGCATGTATACCCCGGATTTTGTAATCTCTTAATTTTCAAGAGTCTCCTTGGAGTTTCTTGCCTTTTCTTCTCCATAGAGATCTTCGTTTTGGAATGGGCAGCTAGCTTCAACTCTCTGAATTACTGACCGACTCTTTGACAATTCTAAAATGCCTGTAAATAATTTAATTGAAATAAATGCTTTGAGTTTGAGCTAGCAGACAAGAAATGACGATGCTTCCTTTCGGCACGGTGTTAATTTGTGCCCAGGAGTAGGTAAGTAGGTACCATATATTAACTACTGTCATGTGCACTAGCTCAGGGAGTGACTGTCCCTCGTGCGCTATTGCGTGCAATGGCTTCAACTTAACACACGCCTATTATTCAAATTGGTATATCAATGAACCTGCAAGAATGACATACGTTGTGACCGTGCATGACAGTGCTATAAAAAATATTACCGCTTTGTGGGTACCTACACAAATCGGAAATATTTTTTATAGCACAGTGACCAAAACCCACACTATTTTTTTTTTTTTTATTTATTTAAAGGGCTTTGTCGCTTAGCGACCACATCGCCCAAAACCCACACTTAAGTCACGCTTTTCTGTGACTTAAGTAGTCTATTTTTACACAGAAAATCATGACTTAAGGTGGGGTTCAGGTCACGCGAGCTATAAAATAGTATACGATACGTGTGACTTAAGTAGTCTATGGACTACTTTTAAGTCACACGTATCGTAATGTAGGTACTATTGTATTTTTTATTGCGGAATTGGCTTGCTCTTGACCTCGACCTTGCCTGATGGAAAGTGATAGGTCAACGATGAAACGAGCGTGCCCAGAAGAAGACTGTTAACTCTTGCTTTGAAGGCTGTTGGGTTATATGTGGAAGGGAACACACACTGGTAGAAAGTTTCACGCTTTGGCCGTTTGCATAATAGGCATATATGGAGGAGAAGCGCTGAGTACGAGCGGTCGGAATATCAATCAAGTGCGGATGGTATCCTGCAGTACCTAGGTACGTCTGGTAGTACGGTAGTGACAGGGAGGCTTTAGACATTCTTTATCTTTTCTAGAAGCCAGAGAATCTGTGGAATGCACCATTCAATCACAAGAACCTACCTACTTGTGTGTCTGTCTATAAATGAATTTGATAAGAACTCATTATGTTTCTATATAATTAACAATGTAACCTACTAATCAAAGTGTAAACATGTGGTAAACAATTATTCGCATAATATTTAATGGGTGCATAATAATATCACTATATCCGCAACTACATTTTTTTTATATCAATCAAATGTTTGTGCTTGTGAACGTCAAAAATCGAAGAATTCTGTTTATAAAGATTAATGACCGGACATATTAATAAGAAAAGGTTTAACCGCAGAGGTCACGCTGCACCTACTACGTACCTATGAGTTTTCCTTCATAGATGTCAGAAATGTCCAAGATAAACTCGGATAGTAGAGACTTATTTAAGTATGAATTTAAAAAGTCACATTGGTACATAATGCCCTAATTTGAACCCACAAACTCGTGCGTGAGAGGCGAGGCCTTCATATATAAAAAAGGTGAAAATTAAGATATTACAAACTTATTTAAGTACATAAAATGCTGGGAAACAATCTATCGAATAATTTTCGGTCAATTTAGAATTTAGATGATTAAACGTTAAACGACTTTCGTTGCAGACCGTACTTATTCATTTATTCCCTCCGGAGCAACTGGACAGTATGCTTAGTGTGAGTTTCACAACGTTGTTCGAATGACTTTACCATCGCGTAAATCGAGTTAACGTCAAACGTGTCGAGAACCGAATGCATGCGAGTGTGAGTTACAATCGAAGTTAACCATCCAATACGCGTTTGGTCACCGTGAATTGCGAGCATTATTTTTCTTATGTTGGTGTCACGTAAACGTCCTCCGATAAACCGACCAAATAGAATGACATTTATATTCAGTGTTCCCAATGATAGCGGCTGTCTATCAAATTTGTGTTGGTTATAACGACTTTGTTTAGGTTTCGTGTTTGTGTCAAGTTATTGTGATTTAGGTTATTGATTTAATATTGGATTCTATTAATTAAAAATGAAGACAAGTTCGTCCCAATTATGTTTTGATGGGGACATTTATGGAGTAGTAAGTGGAATTTTAATTATTTGGTGATTAGCGAGCTTATAATCTGTGAACTTTGCAGAAATAAAACAAAGTTTATTTTGGTCTTTATGGAGACCTCAGCAAGCTATCCACA
Source organism: Apamea monoglypha (assembly GCA_911387795.2). Taxonomy (NCBI): domain Eukaryota; kingdom Metazoa; phylum Arthropoda; class Insecta; order Lepidoptera; family Noctuidae; genus Apamea; species Apamea monoglypha. The sequence continues at coordinate 14,812,595 of OU426918.1, forward strand.
ACAAATATCATTGGTGTGCGAGTCGCTACGGGCTTGGCAATAGAAGAAGCTGGGTTGTCACAGGTTTAAACTTCCTAAATAACACCAACCGGTAGTATATAATTAGGTTACTTTATTGTGTCTCATAAATTGTATTCTCTTGCAGGAGATTCACATTCAGCCCAATTCCACCTGTTACTTGTGTGTGCCCAACCTCTGAAGTGTTTTTGATGAAACTTGGAAAAGAGTTAGCCTGAAGTATGGTTAATTGTCGTGGCATCAGCTGAAAAACTTTAAGATCTGAAGAACATACATTTTTTATGTTCTATGTATCCAACCTAATTGGAATGAGCCAGGGCCATCAAGAGTCATTGCCCCAGCACAGTCGCCACCTACCATGGCTCCTACTCCTCTTTCTTTTGTGGAGATAAAGTGGAAGGTAAGAAAGAACTTTATAAGTTTGTTTAAAAGGCTCTTTAAGATGACAACTCATAATATAAATAACTTTTATTATTTTTTCTAGAGACAGGGCATGCTCTTCCCAACCAGAACTTCGTCTCATGTCCGTGTAGTTCAGCCAGAGCCTGTTACGTCTGTGCAAACTACTTACTCCTCGTCGTGCAAGAATCCCAAGCAGATTCGTTTTGGAGAAATTTTAAGGAACAGCAACATAAAGATTACATGGACTCGAGGAGAGAGCAGAATAGGATCAGAGAGATGGAGGTGCAGGCTCAGAGGGAGTGGCAAGCTGTAGGCCACAGAGGATTAAATCTTTTAGAGAAAATTGTAGATACATTTTGTAGACTAATTAGATATATTTAATATTAAGCACTACTACTGCCCACCACCTTTTTTGGTATTATTCTTGTAAGTTAGTTTTAAGTTAAAAGTTGATATTTCATAAGAAGTTGTGTGATATATAATGTGTTCCTATTTACTACTTGTTATATTATTATGTAAATAATTTATGGCAATAGTTATCTCAAACCTATAACTAGTTAAGAATTCAAAGAATTGTTATTATATCAAAATAAAGTTCCTAGTTTGTGACACAATCTAAGACTGATTAATGATGAATAAAAGTACTACAACCTTCTTCGTGGTTGGTGTTTCATTACCTCTAATTAAAATTGCAACTTCTCTTACTACGGTCAGATTCACTACTCAATCTTTCTAATTCTAAACAGAAATAATTCATAATTATTTTACATGCATATTATACACTTTCTGACTTGGACACTCACTACACAAAGCCAGCATGGTCACCATGGAGAAAATGCCTATCTTATCAGATAGGCAATTGCTCCATGTAGAATCCTACTGGTATTCACCTAAATCCAGTTGAGACTGAAAGCCGACCCAAATATGGGAACGGAATAGCTGATGATGACTGTAAAGAATATGCAAATTAATAACAATCATAATTGATTATATGATTGTTATTCATTTAAAAAATACTGAAAGTAGGTACCTACTTATTAGATTTGATCTTGATTAGGAAAAAAGTAAACATTTTGTTAAAAGTGTGCTAAAAGAATTTATTCTAGAACATTCTTGACATTGATTTTAAAGTAACGTCTATGTAATTATAATAATATTCATATTGGACTTATTGTAAATCACAAATCTTAATATTAATTTTATTGTACTTAGTTATATAAGAATGACATTTAAATATTTGTACACCATAATATGTTGTGGTACCTAGTGTAGAGAACTTAAAAAATATTAACACCGTAGGTACTATGTAAAACAACATTCATACAAATAAATAAATTCTAATTCTAACAATAATTTCAATTAGACCATTATAAAGGCACCTTTGAACATCAAACTTACAAAGTTCAAGTATATTAAAAATAAAAGTGTTGAAGTCTTCTAACTAATTGTTCCCTTAAAATCCTTCCTCTGATTGTCAGATGTTGAACCTCCTGTTTACATCTCTGTGGGTCTCTGTGGCCCATTGTGTTTTTCTTCATCATGTTCCAATCCTAGAAAAAAGTGTAATTTAGTATTCAATACACATAAGCTATGGACTGATTTGTAGAATTTGTCACCATACTGAAGATGTTCTCTTCTTCTTCTACAGCATTAAAATCAAGACCAATGTTATGGAGAATGCAGCAGGCTTGAATAATTCTAGGACATTTAATAGGCTTGTAGTGTAGCCCTCTATGTTTGTCTAGACAGCGGCATCGATTCTTCAGCCTCCCAAACATATTTTCTATGATGACTCTGGCTGCCACATGCCTTTGATTGTAATTGGCTTCTAGTGTGTCTGGAGCAGCACCTAAAATCGGAGTCATCAACCATGGCTGTTGTGGATAACCAGTCTCCTAAAATTATAACCATCTTTTAGTTGAATCATTGCCTAAGTTGAATATACAATGCAATTACATTTTATTGTGGCGAGCTTACCCAAAAGCCACACTATTTCTCCATTTTGGTGCAACAACTGCACATAATTTATTGATGTTGCTGTTCTTCCTTAGGAAAGAGTTGTGATTTGCACCTCCAATTGAAATTACCTTATCTTCCAAGGTTACCCGTTGTGTAGACTTTAAACCAGTCAGCTGTTTCAGCTGTATCTCCTCTTAAATCCGGCCTTCGGATGATCTCTTAGGGCATTGCTAGAAGTACGGGCTTTTGCACGAACACTGGACATGTAATTGCGCTCATCTTGTGCCCTAGCGGTCTCAAACATCTTCCAAGTAAAATGTATTAGTAATAATGAGCCCACACAACGACTTAAAATACAATAACTTTGAAAATTCACCACACTCACAAGGCTCTCACTACAAATCCTTCAGTGAAGAATTAACTCATTCGAACGTGAACGCGTTTCTCAAACGAGCTGTAAAAACTGTCAAAATTGCAACTTACACTCGCGATAACACAGAGTCACGTTAATTTACGAGCTCACTATCGAGTGGGATTCGATCGTCACCATCGACAAAGTAAAATAAAAAACTTACACTCGCGTTTTTTAGTTCTCGCGTATGGCACCAGGTGGCGCTAATGCAGCGCCATACAAATCAGAGTTAACTCTAACGCGATGGTGACGTTTAAAAAACTCGCACTAAGCATACAGATTCGCAAATGGACAGATTCTCAGCTGGACAGTTCCGCAGCTGCACAGATTAGTACCTAGCTATAGCAAAGGAAACATACTTTAACATGTTTTCTATCAAAACCGTTTTGAGTGAGATTCCATTCAAACCTCATATTTTCAATTCTGGTAAAACCAATACGGGCTTTAGATAGCCCACTTTTGCTACTACCAGTATCAACTCAATAAACACACGTCCTTTACCCTTTTATCGGCTACGTATTAAAATAAAACAATCCAGAGTCCCAATGGAGAGTGACCGAACCAGTCGTCTTGGCCTTTTGTTTATCGATAGTGAAGTATAACGGTGCATCGCTCGTTGTATTTGCATACGGCTGTCTGACTCAAAGACAACATGAAGTATTGGGCGCTAGTGTTGTGTGTTGTGCTCTTCAATCTGACGTTGGGTTTGGGTAAGTAACCGATTACTATTATTTTGCTAGAGAGGTCTACCTCTCTAGCAAAATAATAGTAATCGGTTATAGTATCTAGACTCTAGTCTAGATGAGGGGCTCGGGGCTAAGTAATAACAGCCGATCGAATGTTAAGCCGCGTTTGCCGAGGTCGGTTCAAGGATTGTTGACCAACATAAGCAGTCGCTCCATATATGTAAAATACTAAACTTGATATTCAGCTGCATCCGGTTAGACTGGAAGCCGCCACGAGCATAGTTACAGACATAGTTGGGAAAAGTTGAGGAAGGAATGAAGTGTTAAAGATATACCTAGATACTTACCCTATATCTTTAACTCCGTATCTAAAAAGAATATCAAAAATATAAAGTTCATTAGCTATCACTGAGCTCACGTGGTAGATTTCGGTCCAGTCTAGATTTCTGCTCGATAGAAGGCATTAAGGTCGCCCTTTATTTGCCCAGATTTGCACGGGCGCGTTTTTCCTGCAGCGATTTTTTTTTCTCGTACTGGATTCAACGCTCTGCTTAGCGCCAAAAAGTTTAAAATCTAACAGTGTGTTTTTTGACGCACTGGGATGCGCTCTGTTGCATTATCAATGCTCGGCTCAACACCGAGAGCTCAAAATCCAGTGCGTGATAAAATCCCGCCGCGATATTTTTACGTCCTTGCGAACGTGGGCTTAGGCACCTAAATGGACGCTCTGTTTCCTTTGCGAGGGGAACATACTCCCCTGCCCATGGCTCCGCCTCGTGCGGTGCCAGATGCGGACCACACCACCGACGACGACGACTATGCTCCGGTGGTGACCGAGGTAGAGCTGAGAGTGGCGGTACGTAGGCTGAATGCCAAAAATACCGCCCCAGGACCCGACGGCTTACCTGGAAAAGCTTGGGTTCTGGCCTTGGAGGCTCTCGGGCCTCGTCTCAGGGGGCTACTAAGCGCATGCTTGGAGAGGGGCCGGTACCCACTACGTTGGAAAACGGGGAAACTGGTCCTCATCAAGAAACCGGGGCGCCCTGCGGACTCTCCGTCCGCTTACCGGCCCATCGTGCTGCTCGACGAGGTGGGCAAGCTCTTTGAAAGAGTTATTGCAGACCACCTTGTCGGGCGGCTGGTGCAGGTGGGGCCGGATTTGGCGGAAAGCCAGTTTGGTTTCCGCAGGGGGCGCTCTACGGTGGACGCCATCATGCGCGTGCGAGCCCTTACGACGGGGGATGCCGTGGCCCGGGGTGGGGTTGTCTTGGCGGTGTCTCTAGACATCGCCAATGCCTTCAATACCCTGCCCTAGAGTTGCATCAGGGAGGCACTCCGGTATCACCGGATGCCGACCTACCTCTGTCGCATTGTCGAGGCCTATTTGACGGACAGAGCCGTCATCTACCCCGGTCAGCGGGGAGAGTGGAACCGGCGAGAGATGTCGTGCGGTGTCCCACAGGGATCGGTCCTGGGGCCGCATCTGTGGGATATCGGGTACGATTATGTGCTGCGCGCCGACCTCCCTAGCGGCGTCAGCGTGGTTTGCTACGCTGACGACACGCTGGTCCTAGCGCAGGGGAGGTCGCACCAGGCGGCGGCCGAAATAGCGACACGCGGGGTTGCGACAATCGTTGAGAGGATCCGGCAATTGGGACTCGAGGTGGCCCTGCACAAGTCCGAGGCCATGTGTTTTCATGGTCCTCGGGACGCGCCACCGTCGGGTTCCCAAATAACGGTAGGAGGGGTTCACATCGGCGTCGAGTCGACGATGAAGTACCTGGGACTCGTCCTCGACAGCCGTGAACTTCGTGGAGCATTTCCGACGTTTGGCTCCCAGACTGGAGCGGGCCGGGGCTGCCTTGAGGCGGCTCCTGCCCAATCTAGGGGGTCCAAACGCCTCCTGCCGGAGGCTATATGCGGGGGTCGTGCGGTCCATGGCCCTTTACGGGGCACCGGTGTGGGCGCGTTCCCTGAGGCGGCGAGCCTCCTTGCCGGATTGCCGCCATGGGATCTGGAGGCAAAAGCCCTCGCCCAAATATGGGAGTGGCGAGAGGAGGCAAAACGCCGGGGCGTAACTCCGCTGCCGCGAGAAATCACGATACAGCGGACAGAGCTCCGGCGGGATCTCATGGCGACATGGAGAGTGTGATTGTCGCAACCCAGTGCTGGGCACGCCACAATTGCGGCGATAAGTCCCCTCTTTGAGGAGTAGCTGGAGAGGCGCCACGGCGCCCTCACCTTCCGCCTGACGCAGGTCCTCACCGGACACGGTTGTTTCGGGAGGTTCCTGTTCAGGAAAAGGCGGGAGGAAATGCCAGGGTGTCACCACGGTGTGGATCGCCCGGAGAACACGGTGGAGCATACGGTGGAGGTCTGCCCGGCTTGGGCGGAGCACCGCCGCGTCCTCGTGGCGGCGAGCGGCGGCGTGCGGCCCTAGTCCAGGCCATGGTACGGAGCGAGAGTGCATGGGAAGCCGTCACCTCCTTCTGCGAAGCAGTAATGCTTGCAAAGGAGGAGGCGGAGCGCGTGAGGGAGAGGCAATCTCTGCGCCCTCACGCCCCTAGTCGCCGCAGGAGACGCCCTGGACGTCGGGAGTCACCAGCCGACTCCCGGCCACCGTAGGCGCGGGCTTGCGGGCGGCGAGCAATGGGCAGCTCGCCGGCCGGCAAGGACCAGGCCCGAGTCGACGGCGCGTTGTGTTCCACGCGCGCCTCAAAGAGATGTCAGCACGAAGTGACGGGGTCCGTTAGGGCCGATGCCTGCCAGGGCCGCGGGTTGTTCGAAAGAGATACCGTGGTCCCTGGCATAGGCAACTGAAGGAACACGGGTGGGTTTTAGTCAGTAAGAGTCTGATACGCCCTCCTGCTCCGCCCAGAGCGGGAGAAGTCATATGATGATGTCCCACCCAGAAAAAAAAAAAAGGCACCTAAATGGATCGTAAACAAAAAGCTAACAAAATGTGGGAGTTTTAAACACTTCTGCCTACCCGATCTGGGAATAAGGGCGTGCTGTTATTATAAGTATTTCAATGGGTGGGTTTCGTTTCATGCTTATGCCGCGTGACTATTGCCGTCTCGTCATCATCATTGGCAGGCTTTTTCCACCCTGATGAGTATAGGCTTCCTCCCTTTTGTGCCAAGCTTCCCTGTTGTGTGTGTTTGTGCGAGTCTCATTCTGCATCAAAGTCCTACCCGCGATCTTCTGTGGCTCGTCCTCCTACCTGGCTGTTGGGCTGCCAACACGCCTATCTAAACACATACCTACTGTAATGGTCTTGAAGGGCTCAAAGTGCAAGATAATTGGGGATTTCTAAAGTAAACGAATAAACAACTTTATGCACATCAATTTGACGGCTAAAAGAAAACAAAAAGTATTTGACTTTTTACAAAAACAGTCTATAACAAGAAGGCCAAGCAAGTTGCGTCGTTTACGCATACTTTAATTTATTACACTTCAAGAGCTGCGTTACTATGTGTCCAGACTTTTACTTACTACCTACAGAACTATTGATCTTCCGGTGCACCTGCCCACTTTAACCAGGAACTTGCTCACAAACTTACAACAGAACCTTGTTACTAACTACTGCAAGGCACAGAAGTTTCATTTAAACTGCGGTTTGTCGTACTATTTACACACTGTTCAGCTTAGAAGTAAGTTTTTGCCTGATTTTAGTTTTCACGGCATAACAGATAGAAGCTTTACGCAAATTTGTAAAAGTAGGGTAATGATCGGTGATGAGCGTTTTAAATTAAAACACGTTTATTAACAAATAAGTTGTTAATAAACGTGTTTTAATTTTAAACAATTGATAGACAACTGATTGCAACGCATATTTTATTTTCCTTTGATATTTCCATTTTCACAACCGACTCGTCACCTTTGAATAGACGACACAATAAAACTATTCGACCGATCAAAAAACGTTATTTTGTTTTCGAATTCTAAATTCAAAAAGATAAAAAGCCATACGTTTTTTTTTTTTAATAATTGCAGCAGGTTTGCAAGCGACACAACTTAAAAGGCAGCCCACGTATTTAGCTAGTTAACTAGGTACCTACATAACGCGTGTAAAAATACACTAAACGAAGCTGAGAGTCACTTGTACGTCATTGTAATATTTTTTTGTACTGGACCACACTTGGGAACCCTCTGGTTACGGAGATGTCGAAGCTCAAAATTCCGGCTTTTACTGAGATTTTTTGATGAAACAAGTTGTTGGTTTTAAATATATATACACAATGTTTTGCGTGTGTTACATTGCACACTACCACAAACAGCAAATTTTCACACCAAAAATAAAAGTCGTTTCCCAGCAATTATTTTTTTTGCAATGTTACTTAGTTTGATGTATAAAATGCGTAATTGACGGCTATGTGATGGGTCTTTTTACACCTTGTATAAAGTAGTTACTTGTTTTTATTTTTGTATTGGGCATATGATGCGTAATAAACAAAAACGAATCGTTTTTCTTACCAATAGATCCGTAAGCTAATTTTACCTGTAATAGCTACTTCCATATGAGAGGGTCTACTATGAAAAACTTTGAGGTCTTTAGTTCATTATTGGTCCCGGCTGTCATTCGTAGATCTTTGACAGTCGTTATGGGTCGTCAGAAGCCCGAAAGTCTGACAACCAGTCTTATCAAGAGGTATCGTATTACCCAATAAGTGGGTTGTGGAGGTCAGATAGGCAGTCGCTCCATGTAAAATACTGGTATTCAGCTGCACCCGGCTAGACTGGAAGCCGACCCCGACATAGTTGGGAAAAGGCTAGGCAGATGATGAGTTCATTATTGGTAAAGATTGGTCTTAATTTTAACCAATAGGCAACGGCCCGTAAATTGTAAGAATCGGCCATTAGAGTAGTTTGTGTTACTCATTTACCGAGTAAACTATCTATTATCTTTATTGTGTTTTTTTTTTTTTAAAATAACTTTGCCCCACACTAGGAATTTCTCCTGTATCGTGGGTGCGTTTACAAACATTCATTTCTCACATACACAAACAGCCTATTATACCTAGTGATGTCTACGTCATCGGTCAATGATTATAACATCGCGTTGGTACCTGATACTTAGGTAGGTGAAAGACCAATAATGGCCCAGTGGTAACGGGCTAGACTTACGAGCTGTAGGTCGTGGGTTCCAAAACAGGCAGGCGCTTTACTTTTAGTAATTTATTCCATCACCACTGCTCTCAAAAACGGCAAAGGAAAATATCGTAAAGAAATCGGCATTTCCTAGAACCAAAAATTCGAAGGCTTGCGACATTTAACAACCCGCACTGGTCCCGCGTGGTAGATTACAGCAGCCCATTATAGTAGGGAGGCCTGTGTCCCAACAGTGGGAACATTATAGGCTGATTATATTATGCAGGTCGTTTTCTTTTCAGCGATTTACTAATCAGCGATCATCAACGCGCAGACATGTGATCAATCCACACAGGGCCCGCGTGGTGGATTACGGCCCATTCCCTCTCACAGAGAGTAGGCCTGTATCCCAGCAGTGGGAACGTTAGAGGCTGATTATGCTTACTAAATTCGGTTACCTACTTCGTAACTGAACTTTATGAAGGTACCCACCATTCATTGTTTACGACTGCAAATCCTACTAATATACCTATATATATATATAGGAGTATATATTATATTTATATAATATTATAAACGTGAAAGTTTGTATTGATGGATGGATGTTTGTTACTCTTTCACGCAAAAACTACTGAACGGATTTTAATGAAATTTGGCACACAGATGGTTTATAACCAGGATTAAAAAGGTTTCCGCAAGATCGGTTACTGGTAACCGATCTTGCGGAAACTTAAAAAAAACGTCTCATAAAACTTTCGAAGGCTCTTTAGCCGTTAAAAAAAAATAGGCAATAGACATGCAGTTATACAGGTTCTTGCATCTACCATTCGGTTGGCGCAGTGGTTGAGTGGCTACTCAGTCGCAGGTTCGATTCCTACACAAAATACACACACTGGTGGTACACTTGTGTTGTCATCTGACATTATGCTGAGCTGAGGCCCTTTTGGCATTATAATCTTTGTTTTCTGTTTTTATAGTTTTAAGGTGTATGCATTTTGTGTAATGCCAATAAACGCATTTTTCTTTCTTTTTCTTTCTTTCTTTCTTTCAAAATAAATAAGTATTTGTATTAACTACCATAGTTGTTCAGGGTCTCTGCTGGTTGGTTAACAACTACCCTAATTGCGTAAAACACTATCAATTTTAATCTGAATCATTTGAAAGAAAGATATTGCTAATCCATTGCTGCATATGTTCGAAAAATTTACCTGTGTGTCGTAAATAACGCAATGAATGTTGTATAACTGTCAAAATGAAGACCATTGCTACTGATAGTGTGATGACCTTTGAATGTAAGATTTTTCTAAGTTAAGAAATAAAAATATTCTTTTTACACAGTAATAATTTGATAGTACAGACGCCAGCACATCAAGCTACTACAATCTGTGAAATTTCTTTATTAGATTTTCAACTTTATCGCTATAGCATTAGGTTCAAGGTTGATTGGAAAAATTTGACAGTCTCGGGTAGCTTGACCTGCTGGCGTCTGTACTTTAATTTTCTAGATTCTCCACCAGTACGAAACTGATGATAGAAAGAAGGTTCTTCCACGTCCAGTGAGTTAGTTAGAACCTATCCTGAAATTTTTGCCAGCTGCAAAACTTCAAATCGTAGTCACTCTTGCTCATGGATTTTTATTCTTTAGGAATAATCGTTCGGAAATTAATGATTTTCATTATTGTTTACAACACACAATGTAGCATTTTTTTGTCTCTGACACTGAATAATGTCACAATAGAGTAGACTCGACTAATAAATTGACGGTTTTTATGTTTAGAAATATAGCAACACTATTAATGTCACTTTTGACGTACCATGGTCTGGCATTGGCAATTTGCTAGCAAAAGGCAAGAAATAACAACGAAAATAATTTCTGAAAAGTAAAAGGATTCAAAAATCAAAATGTCAGACAATTTCATACCCTTAAACCAGAGCACGCCTGTTCAAAACAGATGGCAACCGTACAAACGTCAGCAACAACAAAGATTCAACAATCGACAACATAGTGGCAAATGGCGAGGTGGTGGTCACAATAACTGGAATAACTCGCGGAATAGTAGCTATGGAGTGAGTATAAACTAAGAATATTTTAGCCTCCGCTCTCCCAAACAAAAAGTATCTATGAGGATTACTCCAAGTGAAAACAAAAACCGTTTTTGGTGGCAGGGACATCAACGTGCAACCTGTTACCATGGATTGTCCCAGCTACCCTGTATAAATGAAATATAGAAGTATTTTCTTCATTACTTAAACATTTTATTCATGTACTAATGCTATCGTCTTTATTCAATTACAGAGCAATTCAAGCAACAATAGCTATAGTCACGAAAGGCACAATATTGATGCTTACTTGCACCCCTCAATGCTGCAAGACCCCTGGGCCAGTTTACGGCAAAACAATGCTAGCAGACACAGTAGTAGTACATGATGTGAAAATGTAACATAAACTTACGTATTACTAACATAAACGTCAGGCCGTCGAGAGAATGCATTCCTGATATAGTCAGTAATAAAGATACAATTCGCAAAACACGTAAGTATGTCTCTGCATGAAACTGACGGGTGTCAAGAATGCATTCTCTTTAGACGCATACTACACACTTTCGCGTTTAGACGCATAATATTTGTAGAGGATGTCACTACAATCAGTCGTCTAATGATCTGGGTTGATTAGTAATAAGTTAGTCATTAGTAAGTAAACAATATTTGTTACTGATATGTTTTTAAGTATTCGTACTTTTGGACTTGTAAGTACCTTGTTGTACGCATAACATAATCTGTAGGTTTTAAAATACTTGTTGATGTTCTGTTTATCTTAAGTAATACCTAATCGAGAACATAATGATACATAATGATGCACTCCTGGACTCCTAAATCAAGCAGCCCTTACTCCATTCGGAATAAGATAAGACATTTAAATAAATCTTTTTTACAGTCCGTTGCACCGATTTTGACTTCTATTCCGCTGGTAGCATGACAAATGGCAGCTTCAGTAAATAGTTGGTATTGTAACCACGTTTTTGCTTTTAATACCATCCTTATGCCTACAGAAAAGAAGTTAAAATCCTTTGAACGGATTGTAAAAAAGGTTTGCTTAAGTGTCGAATCTTATTCCGAATGTAGTGTACAGATAGATTATTACATTATTTACATAATTGATATTTTATTTCAGACATAAATAACTTGATGTTTTGGACTTGCATAGTGGCTCGATTTAGGAGTCCGGGAGTATCTATATCTATTCCATTGAATTTTAATCTGTTCTGTTAATGTCAAGTTATGTTATAATTAGTTAATTAATGTGTGAGTGATTAATTACAACTTTTTAAAGTAATTAACTATAAGAATTATGTTTTTTAACATATTGCGTTTATCGTAAAGTAATCCATTATCATTACATACAATTGTAACTCCATTTAAATAAAATAATGTGTGAAAAGAAACCTTTTTTTATTTCTTTAAAATTATAATTATAGGTCAGAATTGAAAAACTCGTAAGTTTTTAATTTAACAACATAAGTTTCATAACGCCTATTTTCCGCGAAGGGTTAAGCAGAGGCGAGTGTATAGCACAGCCACTAGGTATAGTTTAATTCATTATATAAACATTGTTGAACTTCTGACAAAGTCAAAGAAGACTATTCAAATATGTATACCCAATACGGCTTGCAGCCAGATTGGGTTTCCATAATATAAAATTATTAAGTCGACATCTGCCCAGCCTTTTCCCAACTATGTTGGGGTCGGCTTCCAGTCTAACCGGATGCAGCTGAATACCAGTATTTAAATGGAGCGACTGCCTATCTGACCTCCACAACCTAGTTACTGGGTAATACGATACCCCTTTGTAAGATGGTTGTCAGACTTTCGGATGACCCGTAACGATTTTCAAAGATCCACAAATGGCCGCCGGGACCAATGGCTTAACGTGCTTTCCGAGGCACGTAGGTGGCTTGGTATGTGAAGATAGTCACCCATCCACAGACCAACCGCGGCAAGCGTAGCTTAACCTGATCGATCGGCCCGTGCTGCTGTTATTACTTATCCATAAATTTATTAAGTATCCTATTTATATTATTGTAGGCAATAAAATAACATTCCATTTCGCTAACACAGCTTGACCAAGATCCTTGCATGCAGGTAATAAAGGTATCTACCTAGACTTGCCATAAATATTGTCATGACAAAATTTTTTTTTTTTTTTATTGCAAATATTATTTATTACTTTTACAGTGTGTTAGTTTAATACATAAATATAAAAAAAAAAAAAATATATAAAAAGCTTATTCGAAGTGGTCTCCGTTGGCTGCAATACAGTCCTTTAATAGGCATATGTGGAGGAGAAGAGCTGAGTACGAGCGGTCGGAATATCAATCAAGTGCGGATGGTATCCTGCAGTACCTAGGTACGTCTGGTAGTACGGTAGTGACAGGGAGGCTTTAGACATTCTTTATCTTTTCTAGAAGCTAGAGAATCTGTGGAATGCACCATTCAATCACAAGAACCTACCTACTTGTGTGTCTGTCTATAAATTAATTTGATAAGAACTCATTATGTTTCTATTTAATTAACAATGTAACCTACTAATCAAAGTGTAAACATGTAAACAATTATACGCATAATATTTAATGGGTGCCTAATAATATCACAAGTAGGTAAGTACAGTGAGCATTATAAGTGAACTGACGTTCTTGTGACAGAACCGCAATATATACTTTTTACCTACTGTAGCGAAACAAAAAAGAAACTTGATTTATATTTGTCCGCAACTACATTTTTTTTATATCAATCAAATGTTTGTGCTTGTGAACGTCAAAAATCTAAGAATTCTGTTTATAAAGATTAATGACCGGACATATTAATAAGAAAAGGTATAACCGCAGAGGTCACGCTGCACCTACTACGTACAGTTTGGCAAGAAAGTACTGAAACGGAACTAAAATATTTAATCATTGGCAACACTCGCTCTGCCTCGTCGAGTAAGGTACATATTCAGTCATTTCTTGTAATCGGTGACTGTTTTTCGTGTTTATTATTTATTTATTTGCTTTATCGTGGTGATACTGGTGACCCATTGTGTTCATAATGAACAGATCTGTTATTCGCAGCTCCGCAAGAGCAATAATTTATAAAGGGGTAAACTTTAGTATCCAGTAGCACGCGTAGGAGGGTGGAAGGGGTGTGGGGGAGAGGGAGGGGGGTACCCCTTCTCCCATGAAAAGGCAATGCCCAATTCCTGAGAAAAACCAATTAATGTAACCTAACCTCAAAACTTTTTACAGTCGCTTAAAAACCGTAGTCCGGTAAAATTTTGCATGAGGAGAGTGGGAGGAGGTGCCCCCTATGCCCTGGCACCACTTTCATGTAAAGACGACGCACCGTTCTTGAGAAAAACCAATTATTGTAACCTAACCTCAAAACACTCAACGTAGCACAGTCGAGGAAGGACCGGTCGACGGAGCTCCGCTTCGCGGGGCTCCTACTTCTGGGTGGTTTATAAAAAAATAACCACAAAGGTGATGGCGGGGTCTGTTCGCTCGCTTCGCTCGCTCACTCGACCCCGCCATCACCTTCTAACCTAACCTGTCCGTGTCGGGGTGCCCCAAGTCCAGAGCTCGCTTCGCTCGCTCATTCATCCAAATTCTCCTGGTATCAGGAGTAACATTGAGGATTTAAAGGTTGTTATAAAAAGAAATGAAACAAAACATTCATTCATGAATAAACAACACGAATGACACTTGACAGTGACACTTAACATAGCTTTTTTTACGTTCCGTTTTGAGTTCGTCTTCACATCATTTTGCACGATAGACAATAATGTGAAACAGATTTGGTTGTTAATCGCCCATTTTAACGTTCCGTTTTCCCTATTTACCTGATTTGAGGTTAGAAACATTTTTCATTAATTTCTCGAAAAATATGCATTACCTTTTAATAAGAGTGGTAACGTTATAATCGGGGACCCAAGCCCTACCAGCTTTAATCACTTTTACCCCCCAAAATGTGCGACTGGATATCAAAGTCAACCTCAATAAGTAATTGCAAATGTTTAGTTGTTTTTATTTTATTGTTCTAGGCAGTGGCTGAACAAGCGTTTCAGAGCATATCAGTTGACGACTGGAAAAATTAATGTCAACATGTCATGAAAATAGAAAAAGGTTATTTTCGAAGGGGGCAAACTGTGTATAGTGACATTGAAAAAAATATCATAAACCTACAAGATGAAAGCAGCAACAGTGACACATCTGAACATAGCCAGCAGAGTTTTGGTGAAAGCTCACACCAAGACATGGATGAAGAGTTTTCGGGCGTGGAATACATAGAGGAAAACATTTTTTATTAAAATTTTTGATTTTGATTAAAAAAAATATTCTGATTATTATTTTAGTTTTTGATTAGAACACCAACTATGGAACATTTTGCCTGTGGTTAGAGGAGAACATGGATTTGTGGGACACAGTCATACAGTAGTAAAGCTTCTAACTTGTCACTGGGATCTAAACCCTATTGAATTGATCTGGGGTCTTGTGAAACATAAAATTGTCTCACATAATGTGGGATTAGTTGACATCAAAGTATTTTGAAATACATACCTCATAATTATATTTTTATAATTCATTAAATTAAATAACTGCAAATGTTATCGTTCTAGGTAGTGGCTGAACAAGCGTTTCAGAGCTTTTCTTGTTTTCATAAAACCCGCCAATATTCACATTAATTTTAAAAAAAAACTAATATTAAAACCGTTTTAGTCGTACTATTTAGGGTTACAACATGCACGATAGTGGCGCCACCATTATTTTCACGACTTTTTGGCCAAGCTGTACCTATGAGTTTTCCTTCATAGATGTCAGAAATGTCCAAGATAAACTCGGATAGTAGAGACTTATATAAGTATGAATTTAAAAAGTCGCATTGGTACTTATTGTCCGAATTTGAACCCACAACCACGTGCGTGAGAGGCGAGGCCTTAATATATAAAAAAGGTGAAAATTAAGATAACACAAACTTATTTAAGTACATAAAATGCTGGGAAACAATCTATCGAATAATTTTCGGTCAATTTAGAATTTAGATGATTAAACGTTAAACGACTTTCGTTGCAGACCGTACTTATTCATTTATTCCCTCCGGAGCAACTGGACAGATTCGCAAGTGGACAGATTCTCAGCTGGACAGTTCCGCAGCTGCACAGATTAAATACCTAGCTATAGCGAAGGAAACATACTTTAACAGGTTTTCCATCAAAACCGTTTTGAGTGAGATTCCATTCAAACCTCACATTTTCAATTCTGGTAAAATCAATACGGGCTTTAGATAGCCCACTTTTGCTACTACCAGTACCAACTCAATAAACACACGTCCTTTACCCTTTTATCGGCTACGTATTAAAATAAAACAATCCAGAGTCCCAATGGAGAGTGACCGGACCGGTCGTCTTGGCCTTTCTTCTATCGATAGTGAAGTATAACGGTGCATCGCTCGTTGTATTTGCATACGGCTGTCTGACTCAAAGACAACATGAAGTATTGGGCGCTAGTGTTGTGTGTTGTGCTCGTCAATCTGACGTTGGCTTTGGGTAAGTAACCGATTACTATTATTTTGCTAGAGAGGTAGAGTCTAGATGAGGGGCTCGGGGCTAAGTAATAACAGCCGATCAAATGTTAAGCTGCGTTTGCCGAGGTCGGTTCGAGGATTGGTGACCAACATAACTACCGAGACCCCTCCGTGTCTTGGAAAGCACGTTAAGCCGTTGCTCCCGGGTGTCATTCGTAGATCTTTGACAGTCGTTACGGGCAGTCGATAGTCTAACAACCAGTCTTAACAATAAGTGTCGTGTTATCCGGTTTGGGTTGTGAAGGTCACATAGGCAGTCGCTCCATATATGTAAAACACTAAACTTGATATTCAGCTGCATCCGGTTAGACTGGAAGCCGGCACGAGCATAGTTACAGACATTGTTGGGAAAAGTTGAGGAAGGAATGAAGAAGGAATAAAGTGTTAAAAATAAACCTAGATACTTACCCTATATCTTTAACTCCGTATCTAAAAAGAATATCAAAAATATAAAGTTCATTAGCTATCACTGAGCTCACGTGGTAGATTTCGGTCCAGTCTAGATTTCTGCTCGATAGAAGGCATTAAGGTCGCCTTTTATTTGCCCAGATTTGCACGGGCGCGTTTTTCCTGCAGCGATTTTTTTTTCTCGTACTGTATTTTCAACGCTCTGCTTAGCGCCGAAAAGTTTAAAATCTAACAGTGTATTTTTTGACGCACTGGGATGCGCTCTGTTGCATTATCAATGCTCGGCTCAACACCGAGAGCTCAAAATCCAGTGCATGATAAAATCCCGCCGCGATATTTTTACGTCTTGCGAACGTGGGCTTAGGCAACTAAATGGATCGTAAACAAAAAACTAACAAAATGTGGGAGTATTAAACACTTCTGCCTACCCGATCGGGGAATAACGGCGTGCTGTTATTATATGTATCTCAATGGGTGGGTTTCGTTTCATGCTTAAGCCGCGTGACTGACGCATTCTGCATACAAGTTCTACCCGCGATCTTCTGTGGCTCGTCCTCCTACCTGGCTGTTGGGCTGCCAACACGCCTATATATACAGATACTGTAATGGTCTTGAAGGGCTCAAAGTGCAAGATAATTGCGGATTTCTAAAGTAAACGAATAAACAACTTTATGCACATCAATTTGACGGCTAAAAGAAAACAAAAAGTATTTGACTTTTTACAAAAACAGTCTATAACAAGAAGTCCTTATGCAAGTTGCGTCGTTTACGCATACTTTAATTTATTACACTTCAAGAGCTGCGTTACTATGTGTCCAGCGTTTTACTTACTACCTACAGAACTATTGATCTTGCGGTGCACCTGCCCACTTTAACCAGGAACTTGCTCACAAACTTATAACAGAACCTTGTTACTAACTACTGCAAGGCACAGAAGTTTCATTTAAACTGCGGTTTGTCGTACTATTTACACACTGTTCAGCTTAGAAGTAAGTTCTTGCCTGATTTTAGTTTTCACGGCTTAACAGATAGAAGCTTTACGCAAATTTGTAAAAGTAGGGTGATGATCGGTAATGAGCGTTTTAAGACCTTATTTGTTAATAAACGTCTTTTAATTTTAAACAATTGATAGACTTAGAATTAGGGGTGCATGAAAGGAGCCTCCCCGAGTGACGTTAGAAATCGGTACCCAATCCCCCAAACGTCCGGCGCACCCTAGACACCTAGCACTCGGTAACGCAGAGTCTAGGTGACTAATCCTTTCACCACGATGGCACGAATCTGTCTTACTCAAGACCCATCCCAAACGGTTCTTTTAAGAGCCAATCCCCGGACCTTAACCACTCCAGCCCTTTGTGTTATATCAATAAATACCTATCAAATTGATAGACAACTGATTGCAACGCATATTTTATTTTCCTTTGATATTTCCATTTTCACAACCGACTCGTCACCTTTCAATAGACGCTACAATAAAACTATTCGACCGATCAAAAAACATTATTTTGTTTTCGAATTCTAAATTCAAAAAGATGAAAAAGCCATACTTTTTTTTTTTAATTGCGGGAGGTTTGCAAACGACACAACTTAAAATGCAGCCCTCGTATTTAGCTAGTTAACTAGGTACCTACATAACGCGTGTAAAAATACACTAAACGAAGCTGAGAGTCACTTGTACGTCATTGTAATATTTTTTTGTACTGGACCACACTTGGGAACCCTCTGGTTACGGAGATGTCGAAGCTCAAAATTCCGGCTTTTACTGAGATTTTTTGATGAAACAAGTTGTTGGTTTTAAATATATATACACAATGTTTTGCGTGTGTTACATTGCACACTACCACAAACAGCAAATTTTCACACCAAAAATAAAAGTCGTTTCCCAGCAATTATTTTTTTTGCAATGTTACTTAGTTTGATGTATAAAATGCGTAATTGACGGCTATGTGATGGGTCTTTTTACACCTTGTATAAAGTAGTTACTTGTTTTTATTTTTGTATTGGGCATATGATGCGTAATAAACAAAAACGAATCGTTTTTCTTACCAATAGATCTGTAAGCTAATTTTACCTGTAATAGCTACTTCCATATGAGAGGGTCTACTATGAAAAACTTTGAGGTCTTTAGTTCATTATTGGTCCCGGCTGTCATTCGTAGATCTTTGACAGTCGTTATGGGTCGTCAGAAGCCCGAAAGTCTGACAACCAGTCTTATCAAGAGGTATCGTATTACCCAATAAGTGGGTTGTGGAGGTCAGATAGGCAGTCGCTCCATGTAAAATACTGGTATTCAGCTGCACCCGGCTAGACTGGAAGCCGACCCCGACATAGTTGGGAAAAGGCTAGGCAGATGATGAGTTCATTATTGGTAAAGATTGGTCTTAATTTTAACCAATAGGCAACGGCCCGTAAATTGTAAGAATCGGCCATTAGAGTAGTTTGTGTTACGCATTTACCGAGTAAACTATCTATTATCTTTATTGTGTTTTTTTTTTTTTAAATAACTTTGCCCCACACTAGGAATTTCTCCTGTATCGTGGGTGCGTTTACAAACATTCATTTCTCACATACACAAACAGCCTATTATACCTAGTGATGTCTACGTCATCGGTCAATGATTATAACATCGCGTTGGTACCTGATACTTAGGTAGGTGAAAGACCAATAATGGCCCAGTGGTAACGGGCTAGACTTACGAGTTGTAGGTCGTGGGTTCCAAAACAGGCAGGCGCTTTACTTTTAGTAATTTATTCCATCACCACTGCTCTCAAAAACGGCAAAGGAAAATATCGTAAAGAAATCGGCATTTCCTAGAACCAAAAATTCGAAGACTTGCGACATTTAACAACCCGCACTGGTCCCGCGTGGTAGATTACAGCAGCCCATTATAGTAGGGAGGCCTGTGTCCCAACAGTGGGAACATTATAGGCTGATTATATTATGCAGGTCGTTTTCTTTTCAGCGATTTACTAATCAGCGATCATCAACGCGCAGACATGTGATCAATCCACACAGGGCCCGCGTGGTGGATTACGGCCCATTCCCTCTCACAGAGAGTAGGCCTGTATCCCAGCAGTGGGAACGTTAGAGGCTGATTATGCTTACTAAATTCGGTTACCTACTTCGTAACTGAACTTTATGAAGGTACTCACCATTCATTGTTTAAGACTGTAAATCCTACTAATATACCTATATATATATATAGGAGTATATATTATATTTATATAATATTATAAACGTGAAAGTTTGTATTGATGGATGGATGTTTGTTACTCTTTCACGCAAAAACTACTGAACGGATTTTAATGAAATTTGGCACACAGATGGTTTATAACCAGGATTAAAAAGGTTTCCGCAAGATCCGTTACTGGTAACCGATCTTGCGGAAACTTAAAAAAAACGTCTCATAAAACTTTCGAAGGCTCTTTAGCCGTTAAAAAAAAATAGGCAATAGACATGCAGTTATACAGGTTCTTGCATCTACCATTCGGTTGGCGCAGTGGTTGAGTGGCTACTCAGTCGCAGGTTCGATTCCTACACAAAATACACACACTGGTGGTACACTTGTGTTGTCATCTGACATTATGCTGAGCTGAGGCCCTTTTGGCATTATAATCTTTGTTTTCTGTTTTTATAGTTTTAAGGTGTATGCATTTTGTGTAATGCCAATAAACGCATTTTTCTTTCTTTTTCTTTCTTTCTTTCTTTCAAAATAAATAAGTATTTGTATTAACTACCATAGTTGTTCAGGGTCTCTGCTGGTTGGTTAACAACTACCCTAATTGCGTAAAACACTATCAATTTTAATCTGAATCATTTGAAAGAAAGATATTGCTAATCCATTGCTGCATATGTTCGAAAAATTTACCTGTGTGTCGTAAATAACGCAATGAATGTTGTATAACTGTCAAAATGAAGACCATTGCTACTGATAGTGTGATGACCTTTGAATGTAAGATTTTTCTAAGTTAAGAAATAAAAATATTCTTTTTACACAGTAATAATTTGATAGTACAGACGCCAGCACATCAAGCTACTACAATCTGTGAAATTTCTTTATTAGATTTTCAACTTTATCGCTATAGCATTAGGTTCAAGGTTGATTGGAAAAATTTGACAGTCTCGGGTAGCTTGACCTGCTGGCGTCTGTACTTTAATTTTCTAGATTCTCCACCAGTACGAAACTGATGATAGAAAGAAGGTTCTTCCACGTCCAGTGAGTTAGTTAGAACCTATCCTGAAATTTTTGCCAGCTGCAAAACTTCAAATCGTAGTCACTCTTGCTCATGGATTTTTATTCTTTAGGAATAATCGTTCGGAAATTAATGATTTTCATTATTGTTTACAACACACAATGTAGCATTTTTTTGTCTCTGACACTGAATAATGTCACAATAGAGTAGACTCGACTAATAAATTGACGGTTTTTATGTTTAGAAATATAGCAACACTATTAATGTCACTTTTGACGTACCATGGTC
Organism: Apamea monoglypha; assembly: GCA_911387795.2. Taxonomy (NCBI): domain Eukaryota; kingdom Metazoa; phylum Arthropoda; class Insecta; order Lepidoptera; family Noctuidae; genus Apamea; species Apamea monoglypha. The sequence continues at coordinate 14,833,669 of OU426918.1, forward strand.
TGGCATTGGCAATTTGCTAGCAAAAGGCAAGAAATAACAACGAAAATAATTTCTGAAAAGTAAAAGGATTCAAAAATCAAAATGTCAGACAATTTCATACCCTTAAACCAGAGCACGCCTGTTCAAAACAGATGGCAACCGTACAAACGTCAGCAACAACAAAGATTCAACAATCGACAACATAGTGGCAAATGGCGAGGTGGTGGTCACAATAACTGGAATAACTCGCGGAATAGTAGCTATGGAGTGAGTATAAACTAAGAATATTTTAGCCTCCGCTCTCCCAAACAAAAAGTATCTATGAGGATTACTCCAAGTGAAAACAAAAACCGTTTTTGGTGGCAGGGACATCAACGTGCAACCTGTTACCATGGATTGTCCCAGCTACCCTGTATAAATGAAATATAGAAGTATTTTCTTCATTACTTAAACATTTTATTCATGTACTAATGCTATCGTCTTTATTCAATTACAGAGCAATTCAAGCAACAATAGCTATAGTCACGAAAGGCACAATATTGATGCTTACTTGCACCCCTCAATGCTGCAAGACCCCTGGGCCAGTTTACGGCAAAACAATGCTAGCAGACACAGTAGTAGTACATGATGTGAAAATGTAACATAAACTTACGTATTACTAACATAAACGTCAGGCCGTCGAGAGAATGCATTCCTGATATAGTCAGTAATAAAGATACAATTCGCAAAACACGTAAGTATGTCTTTGCATGAAACTGACGGGTGTCAAGAACGCATTCTCTTTAGACGCATACTACACACTTTCGGGTTTAGACGCATAATATTTGTAGAGGATGTCACTACAATCAGTCGTCTAATGATCTGGGTTGATTAGTAATAAGTTAGTCATTAGTAAGTAAACAATATTTGTTACTGATATGTTTTTAAGTATTCGTACTTTTGGACTTGTAAGTACCTTGTTGTACGCATAACATAATCTGTAGGTTTTAAAATACTTGTTGATGTTCTGTTTATCTTAAGTAATAATCGAGAACATAATGATACATAATGATGCACTCCTGGACTCCTAAATCAAGCAGCCCTTACTCCATTCGGAATAAGATAAGACATTTAAATAAATCTTTTTTACAGTCCGTTGCACCGATTTTGACTTCTATTCCGCTGGTAGCATGACAAATGGCAGCTTCAGTAAATAGTTGGTATTTTAACCACATTTTTGCTTTTAATACCATCCTTATGCCTACAGAAAAGAAGTTAAAATCCTTTGAACGGATTGTAAAAAAGGTTTGCTTAAGTGTCGAATCTTATTCCGAATGTAGTGTACAGATAGATTATTACATTATTTACATAATTGATATTTTATTTCAGACATAAATAACTTGATGTTTTGGACTTGCATAGTGGCTCGATTTAGGAGTCCGGGAGTATCTATATCTATTCCATTGAATTTTAATCTGTTCTGTTAATGTCAAGTTATGTTATAATTAGTTAATTAATGTGTGAGTGATTAATTACAACTTTTTAAAGTAATTAACTATAAGAATTATGTTTTTTAACATATTGCGTTTATCGTAAAGTAATCCATTATCATTACATACAATTGTAACTCCATTTAAATAAAATAATGTGTGAAAAGAAACCTTTTTTTATTTCTTTAAAATTATAATTATAGGTCAGAATTGAAAAACTCGTAAGTTTTTAATTTAACAACATAAGTTTCATAACGCCTATTTTCCGCGAAGGGTTAAGCAGAGGCGAGTGTATAGCACAGCCACTAGGTATAGTTTAATTCATTATATAAACATTGTTGAACTTCTGACAAAGTCAAAGAAGACTATTCAAATATGTATACCCAATACGGCTTGCAGCCAGATTGGGTTTCCATAATATAAAATTATTAAGTCGACATCTGCCCAGCCTTTTCCCAACTATGTTGGGGTCGGCTTCCAGTCTAACCGGATGCAGCTGAATACCAGTAGGTATTTAAATGGAGCGACTGCCTATCTGACCTCCACAACCTAGTTACTGGGTAATACGATACCCCTTTGTAAGATGGTTGTCAGACTTTCGGACGACCCGTAACGATTTTCAAAGATCCACAAATGGCCGCCGGGACCAATGGCTTAACGTGCTTTCCGAGGCACGTAGGTGTCTTGGTATGTGAAGATAGTCACCCATCCACAGACCAACCGCGGCAAGCGTAGCTTAACCTGATCGATCGGCCCGTGCTGCTGTTATTACTTATCCATAAATTTATTAAGTATCCTATTTATATTATTGTAGGTAATAAAATAACATTCCATTTCGCTAACACAGCTTGACCAAGATCCTTGCATGCAGGTAATAAAGGTATCTACCTAGACTTGCCATAAATATTGTCATGACAAAAAATTTTTTTTTTTTTATTGCAAATATTATTTATTACTTTTACAGTGTGTTAGTTTAATACATAAATATAAAAAAAAAAAAAATATATAAAAAGCTTATTCGAAGTGGTCTCCGTTGGCTGCAATACAGTCCTTTAATAGGCATATGTGGAGGAGAAGAGCTGAGTACGAGCGGTCGGAATATCAATCAAGTGCGGATGGTATCCTGCAGTACCTAGGTACGTCTGGTAGTACGGTAGTGACAGGGAGGCTTTAGACATTCTTTATCTTTTCTAGAAGCTAGAGAATCTGTGGAATGCACCATTCAATCACAAGAACCTACCTACTTGTGTGTCTGTCTATAAATTAATTTGATAAGAACTCATTATGTTTCTATTTAATTAACAATGTAACCTACTAATCAAAATGTAAACATGTAAACAATTATACGCATAATATTTAATGGGTGCCTAATAATATCACAAGTAGGTAAGTACAGTGAGCATTATAAGTGAACTGACGTTCTTGTGACAGAACCGCAATATATACTTTTTACCTACTGTAGCGAAACAAAAAAGAAACTTGATTTATATTTGTCCACAACTACATTTTTTTTATATCAATCAAATGTTTGTGCTTGTGAACGTCAAAAATCTAAGAATTCTGTTTATAAAGATTAATGACCGGACATATTAATAAGAAAAGGTATAACCGCAGAGGTCACGCTGCACCTACTACGTACAGTTTGGCAAGAAAGTCCTGAAACGGAACTAAAATATTTAATCATTGGCAACACTCGCTCTGCCTCGTCGAGTAAGGTACATATTCAGTCATTTCTTGTAATCGGTGACTGTTTTTCGTGTTTATTATTTATTTATTTGCTTTATCGTGGTGATACTGGTGACCCATTGTGTTCATAATGAACAGATCTGTTATTCGCAGCTCCGCAAGAGCAATAATTTATAAAGGGGTAAACTTTAGTATCCAGTAGCACGCGTAGGAGGGTGGAAGGGGTGTGGGGGGAGAGGGGGGGGGGTACCCCTTCTCCCATGAAAAGGCAATGCCCAATTCCTGAGAAAAACCAATTTATGTAACCTAACCTCAAAACTTTTTACAGTCGCTTAAAAACCGTAGTCCGGTAAAATTTTGCATGAGGAGAGTGGGAGGAGGTGCCCCCTATGCCCTGGCACCACTTTCATGTAAAGACGACGCACCGTTCTTGAGAAAAACCAATTATTGTAACCTAACCTCAAAACACTCAACGTAGCACAGTCGAGGAAGGACCGGTCGACGGAGCTCCGCTTCGCGGGGCTCCTACTTCTGGGTGGTTTATAAAAAAATAACCACAAAGGTGATGGCGGGGTCTGTTCGCTCGCTTCGCTCGCTCACTCGACCCCGCCATCACCTTCTAACCTAACCTGTCCGTATCGGGGTGCCCCGAGTCCAGAGCTCGCTTCGCTCGCTCATTCATCCAAATTCTCCTGGTATCAGGAGTAACATTGAGGATTTATAGGTTGTTATAAAAAGAAATGAAACAAAACATTCATTCATGAATAAACAACACGAATGACACTTGACAGTGACACTTAACATAGCTTTTTTTACGTTCCGTTTTGAGTTCGTCTTCACATCATTTTGCACGATAGACAATAATGTGAAACAGATTTGGTTGTTAATCGCCCATTTTAACGTTCCGTTTTCCCTATTTACCTGATTTGAGGTTAGAAACATTTTTCATTAATTTCTCGAAAAATATGCATTACCTTTTAATAAGAGTGGTAACGTTATAATCGGGGACCCAAGCCCTACCAGCTTTAATCACTTTTACCCCCCAAAATGTGCGACTGGATATCAAAGTCAACCTCAATAAGTAATTGCAAATGTTTAGTTGTTTTTATTTTATTGTTCTAGGCAGTGGCTGAACAAGCGTTTCAGAGCATATCAGTTGACGACTGGAAAAATTAATGTCAACATGTCATGAAAATAGAAAAAGGTTATTTTCGAAGGGGGCAAACTGTGTATAGTGACATTGAAAAAAATATCATAAACCTACAAGATGAAAGCAGCAACAGTGACACATCTGAACATAGCCAGCAGAGTTTTGGTGAAAGCTCACACCAAGACATGGATGAAGAGTTTTCGGGCGTGGAATACATAGAGGAAAACATTTTTTATTAAAATTTTTGATTCTGATTAAAAAAAATATTCTGATTATTATTTTAGTTTTTGATTAGAACACCAACTATGGAACATTTTGCCTGTGGTTAGAGGAGAACATGGATTTGTGGGACACAGTCATACAGTAGTAAAGCTTCTAACTTGTCACTGGGATCTAAACCCTATTGAATTGATCTGGGGTCTTGTGAAACATAAAATTGTCTCACATAATGTGGGATTAGTTGACATCAAAGTATTTTGAAATACATACCTCATAATTATATTTTTATAATTCATTAAATTAAATAACTGCAAATGTTATCGTTCTAGGTAGTGGCTGAACAAGCGTTTCAGAGCTTTTCTTGTTTTCATAAAACCCGCCAATATTCACATTAATTTAAAAAAAAAACTAATATCAAAACCGTTTTAGTCGTACTATTTAGGGTTACAACATGCACGATAGTGGCGCCACCATTATTTTCACGACTTTTTGGCCAAGCTGTACCTATGAGTTTTCCTTCATAGATGTCAGAAATGTCCAAGATAAACTCGGATAGTAGAGACTTATATAAGTATGAATTTAAAAAGTCGCATTGGTACTTATTGCCCGAATTTGAACCCACAACCACGTGCGTGAGAGGCGAGGCCTTAATATATAAAAAAGATGAAAATTAAGATAACACAAACTTATTTAAGTACATAAAATGCTGGGAAACAATCTATCGAATAATTTTCGGTCAATTTAGAATTTAGATGATTAAACGTTAAACGACTTTCGTTGCAGACCGTACTTATTCATTTATTCCCTCCGGAGCAACTGGACAGATTCGCAAGTGGACAGATTCTCAGCTGGACAGTTCCGCAGCTGCACAGATTAAATACCTAGCTATAGCGAAGGAAACATACTTTAACAGGTTTTCCATCAAAACCGTTTTGAGTGAGATTCCATTCAAACCTCACATTTTCAATTCTGGTAAAATCAATACGGGCTTTAGATAGCCCACTTTTGCTACTACCAGTACCAACTCAATAAACACACGTCCTTTACCCTTTTATCGGCTACGTATTAAAATAAAACAATCCAGAGTCCCAATGGAGAGTGACCGGACCGGTCGTCTTGGCCTTTCTTCTATCGATAGTGAAGTATAACGGTGCATCGCTCGTTGTATTTGCATACGGCTGTCTGACTCAAAGACAACATGAAGTATTGGGCGCTAGTGTTGTGTGTTGTGCTCGTCAATCTGACGTTGGCTTTGGGTAAGTAACCGATTACTATTATTTTGCTAGAGAGGTAGAGTCTAGATGAGGGGCTCGGGGCTAAGTAATAACAGCCGATCAAATGTTAAGCTGCGTTTGCCGAGGTCGGTTCGAGGATTGGTGACCAACATAACTACCGAGACCCCTCCGTGTCTTGGAAAGCACGTTAAGCCGTTGCTCCCGGGTGTCATTCGTAGATCTTTGACAGTCGTTACGGGCAGTCGATAGTCTAACAACCAGTCTTAACAATAAGTGTCGTGTTATCCGGTTTGGGTTGTGAAGGTCACATAGGCAGTCGCTCCATATATGTAAAACACTAAACTTGATATTCAGCTGCATCCGGTTAGACTGGAAGCCGGCACGAGCATAGTTACAGACATTGTTGGGAAAAGTTGAGGAAGGAATGAAGAAGGAATAAAGTGTTAAAAATAAACCTAGATACTTACCCTATATCTTTAACTCCGTATCTAAAAAGAATATCAAAAATATAAAGTTCATTAGCTATCACTGAGCTCACGTGGTAGATTTCGGTCCAGTCTAGATTTCTGCTCGATAGAAGGCATTAAGGTCGCCTTTTATTTGCCCAGATTTGCACGGGCGCGTTTTTCCTGCAGCGATTTTTTTTTCTCGTACTGTATTTTCAACGCTCTGCTTAGCGCCGAAAAGTTTAAAATCTAACAGTGTATTTTTTGACGCACTGGGATGCGCTCTGTTGCATTATCAATGCTCGGCTCAACACCGAGAGCTCAAAATCCAGTGCATGATAAAATCCCGCCGCGATATTTTTACGTCTTGCGAACGTGGGCTTAGGCAACTAAATGGATCGTAAACAAAAAACTAACAAAATGTGGGAGTATTAAACACTTCTGCCTACCCGATCGGGGAATAACGGCGTGCTGTTATTATATGTATCTCAATGGGTGGGTTTCGTTTCATGCTTAAGCCGCGTGACTGACGCATTCTGCATACAAGTTCTACCCGCGATCTTCTGTGGCTCGTCCTCCTACCTGGCTGTTGGGCTGCCAACACGCCTATATATACAGATACTGTAATGGTCTTGAAGGGCTCAAAGTGCAAGATAATTGCGGATTTCTAAAGTAAACGAATAAACAACTTTATGCACATCAATTTGACGGCTAAAAGAAAACAAAAAGTATTTGACTTTTTACAAAAACAGTCTATAACAAGAAGTCCTTATGCAAGTTGCGTCGTTTACGCATACTTTAATTTATTACACTTCAAGAGCTGCGTTACTATGTGTCCAGCGTTTTACTTACTACCTACAGAACTATTGATCTTGCGGTGCACCTGCCCACTTTAACCAGGAACTTGCTCACAAACTTATAACAGAACCTTGTTACTAACTACTGCAAGGCACAGAAGTTTCATTTAAACTGCGGTTTGTCGTACTATTTACACACTGTTCAGCTTAGAAGTAAGTTCTTGCCTGATTTTAGTTTTCACGGCTTAACAGATAGAAGCTTTACGCAAATTTGTAAAAGTAGGGTGATGATCGGTAATGAGCGTTTTAAGACCTTATTTGTTAATAAACGTCTTTTAATTTTAAACAATTGATAGACTTAGAATTAGGGGTGCATGAAAGGAGCCTCCCCGAGTGACGTTAGAAATCGGTACCCAATCCCCCAAACGTCCGGCGCACCCTAGACACCTAGCACTCGGTAACGCAGAGTCTAGGTGACTAATCCTTTCACCACGATGGCACGAATCTGTCTTACTCAAGACCCATCCCAAACGGTTCTTTTAAGAGCCAATCCCCGGACCTTAACCACTCCAGCCCTTTGTGTTATATCAATAAATACCTATCAAATTGATAGACAACTGATTGCAACGCATATTTTATTTTCCTTTGATATTTCCATTTTCACAACCGACTCGTCACCTTTCAATAGACGCTACAATAAAACTATTCGACCGATCAAAAAACATTATTTTGTTTTCGAATTCTAAATTCAAAAAGATGAAAAAGCCATACTTTTTTTTTTTAATTGCGGGAGGTTTGCAAACGACACAACTTAAAATGCAGCCCTCGTATTTAGCTAGTTAACTAGGTACCTACATAACGCGTGTAAAAATACACTAAACGAAGCTGAGAGTCACTTGTACGTCATTGTAATATTTTTTTGTACTGGACCACACTTGGGAACCCTCTGGTTACGGAGATGTCGAAGCTCAAAATTCCGGCTTTTACTGAGATTTTTTGATGAAACAAGTTGTTGGTTTTAAATATATATACACAATGTTTTGCGTGTGTTACATTGCACACTACCACAAACAGCAAATTTTCACACCAAAAATAAAAGTCGTTTCCCAGCAATTATTTTTTTTGCAATGTTACTTAGTTTGATGTATAAAATGCGTAATTGACGGCTATGTGATGGGTCTTTTTACACCTTGTATAAAGTAGTTACTTGTTTTTATTTTTGTATTGGGCATATGATGCGTAATAAACAAAAACGAATCGTTTTTCTTACCAATAGATCTGTAAGCTAATTTTACCTGTAATAGCTACTTCCATATGAGAGGGTCTACTATGAAAAACTTTGAGGTCTTTAGTTCATTATTGGTCCCGGCTGTCATTCGTAGATCTTTGACAGTCGTTATGGGTCGTCAGAAGCCCGAAAGTCTGACAACCAGTCTTATCAAGAGGTATCGTATTACCCAATAAGTGGGTTGTGGAGGTCAGATAGGCAGTCGCTCCATGTAAAATACTGGTATTCAGCTGCACCCGGCTAGACTGGAAGCCGACCCCGACATAGTTGGGAAAAGGCTAGGCAGATGATGAGTTCATTATTGGTAAAGATTGGTCTTAATTTTAACCAATAGGCAACGGCCCGTAAATTGTAAGAATCGGCCATTAGAGTAGTTTGTGTTACGCATTTACCGAGTAAACTATCTATTATCTTTATTGTGTTTTTTTTTTTTTAAATAACTTTGCCCCACACTAGGAATTTCTCCTGTATCGTGGGTGCGTTTACAAACATTCATTTCTCACATACACAAACAGCCTATTATACCTAGTGATGTCTACGTCATCGGTCAATGATTATAACATCGCGTTGGTACCTGATACTTAGGTAGGTGAAAGACCAATAATGGCCCAGTGGTAACGGGCTAGACTTACGAGTTGTAGGTCGTGGGTTCCAAAACAGGCAGGCGCTTTACTTTTAGTAATTTATTCCATCACCACTGCTCTCAAAAACGGCAAAGGAAAATATCGTAAAGAAATCGGCATTTCCTAGAACCAAAAATTCGAAGACTTGCGACATTTAACAACCCGCACTGGTCCCGCGTGGTAGATTACAGCAGCCCATTATAGTAGGGAGGCCTGTGTCCCAACAGTGGGAACATTATAGGCTGATTATATTATGCAGGTCGTTTTCTTTTCAGCGATTTACTAATCAGCGATCATCAACGCGCAGACATGTGATCAATCCACACAGGGCCCGCGTGGTGGATTACGGCCCATTCCCTCTCACAGAGAGTAGGCCTGTATCCCAGCAGTGGGAACGTTAGAGGCTGATTATGCTTACTAAATTCGGTTACCTACTTCGTAACTGAACTTTATGAAGGTACTCACCATTCATTGTTTAAGACTGTAAATCCTACTAATATACCTATATATATATATAGGAGTATATATTATATTTATATAATATTATAAACGTGAAAGTTTGTATTGATGGATGGATGTTTGTTACTCTTTCACGCAAAAACTACTGAACGGATTTTAATGAAATTTGGCACACAGATGGTTTATAACCAGGATTAAAAAGGTTTCCGCAAGATCCGTTACTGGTAACCGATCTTGCGGAAACTTAAAAAAAACGTCTCATAAAACTTTCGAAGGCTCTTTAGCCGTTAAAAAAAAATAGGCAATAGACATGCAGTTATACAGGTTCTTGCATCTACCATTCGGTTGGCGCAGTGGTTGAGTGGCTACTCAGTCGCAGGTTCGATTCCTACACAAAATACACACACTGGTGGTACACTTGTGTTGTCATCTGACATTATGCTGAGCTGAGGCCCTTTTGGCATTATAATCTTTGTTTTCTGTTTTTATAGTTTTAAGGTGTATGCATTTTGTGTAATGCCAATAAACGCATTTTTCTTTCTTTTTCTTTCTTTCTTTCTTTCAAAATAAATAAGTATTTGTATTAACTACCATAGTTGTTCAGGGTCTCTGCTGGTTGGTTAACAACTACCCTAATTGCGTAAAACACTATCAATTTTAATCTGAATCATTTGAAAGAAAGATATTGCTAATCCATTGCTGCATATGTTCGAAAAATTTACCTGTGTGTCGTAAATAACGCAATGAATGTTGTATAACTGTCAAAATGAAGACCATTGCTACTGATAGTGTGATGACCTTTGAATGTAAGATTTTTCTAAGTTAAGAAATAAAAATATTCTTTTTACACAGTAATAATTTGATAGTACAGACGCCAGCACATCAAGCTACTACAATCTGTGAAATTTCTTTATTAGATTTTCAACTTTATCGCTATAGCATTAGGTTCAAGGTTGATTGGAAAAATTTGACAGTCTCGGGTAGCTTGACCTGCTGGCGTCTGTACTTTAATTTTCTAGATTCTCCACCAGTACGAAACTGATGATAGAAAGAAGGTTCTTCCACGTCCAGTGAGTTAGTTAGAACCTATCCTGAAATTTTTGCCAGCTGCAAAACTTCAAATCGTAGTCACTCTTGCTCATGGATTTTTATTCTTTAGGAATAATCGTTCGGAAATTAATGATTTTCATTATTGTTTACAACACACAATGTAGCATTTTTTTGTCTCTGACACTGAATAATGTCACAATAGAGTAGACTCGACTAATAAATTGACGGTTTTTATGTTTAGAAATATAGCAACACTATTAATGTCACTTTTGACGTACCATGGTCTGGCATTGGCAATTTGCTAGCAAAAGGCAAGAAATAACAACGAAAATAATTTCTGAAAAGTAAAAGGATTCAAAAATCAAAATGTCAGACAATTTCATACCCTTAAACCAGAGCACGCCTGTTCAAAACAGATGGCAACCGTACAAACGTCAGCAACAACAAAGATTCAACAATCGACAACATAGTGGCAAATGGCGAGGTGGTGGTCACAATAACTGGAATAACTCGCGGAATAGTAGCTATGGAGTGAGTATAAACTAAGAATATTTTAGCCTCCGCTCTCCCAAACAAAAAGTATCTATGAGGATTACTCCAAGTGAAAACAAAAACCGTTTTTGGTGGCAGGGACATCAACGTGCAACCTGTTACCATGGATTGTCCCAGCTACCCTGTATAAATGAAATATAGAAGTATTTTCTTCATTACTTAAACATTTTATTCATGTACTAATGCTATCGTCTTTATTCAATTACAGAGCAATTCAAGCAACAATAGCTATAGTCACGAAAGGCACAATATTGATGCTTACTTGCACCCCTCAATGCTGCAAGACCCCTGGGCCAGTTTACGGCAAAACAATGCTAGCAGACACAGTAGTAGTACATGATGTGAAAATGTAACATAAACTTACGTATTACTAACATAAACGTCAGGCCGTCGAGAGAATGCATTCCTGATATAGTCAGTAATAAAGATACAATTCGCAAAACACGTAAGTATGTCTTTGCATGAAACTGACGGGTGTCAAGAACGCATTCTCTTTAGACGCATACTACACACTTTCGCGTTTAGACGCATAATATTTGTAGAGGATGTCACTACAATCAGTCGTCTAATGATCTGGGTTGATTAGTAATAAGTTAGTCATTAGTAAGTAAACAATATTTGTTACTGATATGTTTTTAAGTATTCGTACTTTTGGACTTGTAAGTACCTTGTTGTACGCATAACATAATCTGTAGGTTTTAAAATACTTGTTGATGTTCTGTTTATCTTAAGTAATAATCGAGAACATAATGATACATAATGATGCACTCCTGGACTCCTAAATCAAGCAGCCCTTACTCCATTCGGAATAAGATAAGACATTTAAATAAATCTTTTTTACAGTCCGTTGCACCGATTTTGACTTCTATTCCGCTGGTAGCATGACAAATGGCAGCTTCAGTAAATAGTTGGTATTGTAACCACATTTTTGCTTTTAATACCATCCTTATGCCTACAGAAAAGAAGTTAAAATCCTTTGAACGGATTGTAAAAAAGGTTTGCTTAAGTGTCGAATCTTATTCCGAATGTAGTGTACAGATAGATTATTACATTATTTACATAATTGATATTTTATTTCAGACATAAATAACTTGATGTTTTGGACTTGCATAGTGGCTCGATTTAGGAGTCCGGGAGTATCTATATCTATTCCATTGAATTTTAATCTGTTCTGTTAATGTCAAGTTATGTTATAATTAGTTAATTAATGTGTGAGTGATTAATTACAACTTTTTAAAGTAATTAACTATAAGAATTATGTTTTTTAACATATTGCGTTTATCGTAAAGTAATCCATTATCATTACATACAATTGTAACTCCATTTAAATAAAATAATGTGTGAAAAGAAACCTTTTTTTATTTCTTTAAAATTATAATTATAGGTCAGAATTGAAAAACTCGTAAGTTTTTAATTTAACAACATAAGTTTCATAACGCCTATTTTCCGCGAAGGGTTAAGCAGAGGCGAGTGTATAGCACAGCCACTAGGTATAGTTTAATTCATTATATAAACATTGTTGAACTTCTGACAAAGTCAAAGAAGACTATTCAAATATGTATACCCAATACGGCTTGCAGCCAGATTGGGTTTCCATAATATAAAATTATTAAGTCGACATCTGCCCAGCCTTTTCCCAACTATGTTGGGGTCGGCTTCCAGTCTAACCGGATGCAGCTGAATACCAGTAGGTATTTAAATGGAGCGACTGCCTATCTGACCTCCACAACCTAGTTACTGGGTAATACGATACCCCTTTGTAAGATGGTTGTCAGACTTTCGGACGACCCGTAACGATTTTCAAAGATCCACAAATGGCCGCCGGGACCAATGGCTTAACGTGCTTTCCGAGGCACGTAGGTGTCTTGGTATGTGAAGATAGTCACCCATCCACAGACCAACCGCGGCAAGCGTAGCTTAACCTGATCGATCGGCCCGTGCTGCTGTTATTACTTATCCATAAATTTATTAAGTATCCTATTTATATTATTGTAGGTAATAAAATAACATTCCATTTCGCTAACACAGCTTGACCAAGATCCTTGCATGCAGGTAATAAAGGTATCTACCTAGACTTGCCATAAATATTGTCATGACAAAAAATTTTTTTTTTTTTATTGCAAATATTATTTATTACTTTTACAGTGTGTTAGTTTAATACATAAATATAAAAAAAAAAAAAATATATAAAAAGCTTATTCGAAGTGGTCTCCGTTGGCTGCAATACAGTCCTTTAATAGGCATATGTGGAGGAGAAGAGCTGAGTACGAGCGGTCGGAATATCAATCAAGTGCGGATGGTATCCTGCAGTACCTAGGTACGTCTGGTAGTACGGTAGTGACAGGGAGGCTTTAGACATTCTTTATCTTTTCTAGAAGCTAGAGAATCTGTGGAATGCACCATTCAATCACAAGAACCTACCTACTTGTGTGTCTGTCTATAAATTAATTTGATAAGAACTCATTATGTTTCTATTTAATTAACAATGTAACCTACTAATCAAAATGTAAACATGTAAACAATTATACGCATAATATTTAATGGGTGCCTAATAATATCACAAGTAGGTAAGTACAGTGAGCATTATAAGTGAACTGACGTTCTTGTGACAGAACCGCAATATATACTTTTTACCTACTGTAGCGAAACAAAAAAGAAACTTGATTTATATTTGTCCACAACTACATTTTTTTTATATCAATCAAATGTTTGTGCTTGTGAACGTCAAAAATCTAAGAATTCTGTTTATAAAGATTAATGACCGGACATATTAATAAGAAAAGGTATAACCGCAGAGGTCACGCTGCACCTACTACGTACAGTTTGGCAAGAAAGTCCTGAAACGGAACTAAAATATTTAATCATTGGCAACACTCGCTCTGCCTCGTCGAGTAAGGTACATATTCAGTCATTTCTTGTAATCGGTGACTGTTTTTCGTGTTTATTATTTATTTATTTGCTTTATCGTGGTGATACTGGTGACCCATTGTGTTCATAATGAACAGATCTGTTATTCGCAGCTCCGCAAGAGCAATAATTTATAAAGGGGTAAACTTTAGTATCCAGTAGCACGCGTAGGAGGGTGGAAGGGGTGTGGGGGGAGAGGGGGGGGGGTACCCCTTCTCCCATGAAAAGGCAATGCCCAATTCCTGAGAAAAACCAATTTATGTAACCTAACCTCAAAACTTTTTACAGTCGCTTAAAAACCGTAGTCCGGTAAAATTTTGCATGAGGAGAGTGGGAGGAGGTGCCCCCTATGCCCTGGCACCACTTTCATGTAAAGACGACGCACCGTTCTTGAGAAAAACCAATTATTGTAACCTAACCTCAAAACACTCAACGTAGCACAGTCGAGGAAGGACCGGTCGACGGAGCTCCGCTTCGCGGGGCTCCTACTTCTGGGTGGTTTATAAAAAAATAACCACAAAGGTGATGGCGGGGTCTGTTCGCTCGCTTCGCTCGCTCACTCGACCCCGCCATCACCTTCTAACCTAACCTGTCCGTATCGGGGTGCCCCGAGTCCAGAGCTCGCTTCGCTCGCTCATTCATCCAAATTCTCCTGGTATCAGGAGTAACATTGAGGATTTATAGGTTGTTATAAAAAGAAATGAAACAAAACATTCATTCATGAATAAACAACACGAATGACACTTGACAGTGACACTTAACATAGCTTTTTTTACGTTCCGTTTTGAGTTCGTCTTCACATCATTTTGCACGATAGACAATAATGTGAAACAGATTTGGTTGTTAATCGCCCATTTTAACGTTCCGTTTTCCCTATTTACCTGATTTGAGGTTAGAAACATTTTTCATTAATTTCTCGAAAAATATGCATTACCTTTTAATAAGAGTGGTAACGTTATAATCGGGGACCCAAGCCCTACCAGCTTTAATCACTTTTACCCCCCAAAATGTGCGACTGGATATCAAAGTCAACCTCAATAAGTAATTGCAAATGTTTAGTTGTTTTTATTTTATTGTTCTAGGCAGTGGCTGAACAAGCGTTTCAGAGCATATCAGTTGACGACTGGAAAAATTAATGTCAACATGTCATGAAAATAGAAAAAGGTTATTTTCGAAGGGGGCAAACTGTGTATAGTGACATTGAAAAAAATATCATAAACCTACAAGATGAAAGCAGCAACAGTGACACATCTGAACATAGCCAGCAGAGTTTTGGTGAAAGCTCACACCAAGACATGGATGAAGAGTTTTCGGGCGTGGAATACATAGAGGAAAACATTTTTTATTAAAATTTTTGATTCTGATTAAAAAAAATATTCTGATTATTATTTTAGTTTTTGATTAGAACACCAACTATGGAACATTTTGCCTGTGGTTAGAGGAGAACATGGATTTGTGGGACACAGTCATACAGTAGTAAAGCTTCTAACTTGTCACTGGGATCTAAACCCTATTGAATTGATCTGGGGTCTTGTGAAACATAAAATTGTCTCACATAATGTGGGATTAGTTGACATCAAAGTATTTTGAAATACATACCTCATAATTATATTTTTATAATTCATTAAATTAAATAACTGCAAATGTTATCGTTCTAGGTAGTGGCTGAACAAGCGTTTCAGAGCTTTTCTTGTTTTCATAAAACCCGCCAATATTCACATTAATTTAAAAAAAAAACTAATATCAAAACCGTTTTAGTCGTACTATTTAGGGTTACAACATGCACGATAGTGGCGCCACCATTATTTTCACGACTTTTTGGCCAAGCTGTACCTATGAGTTTTCCTTCATAGATGTCAGAAATGTCCAAGATAAACTCGGATAGTAGAGACTTATATAAGTATGAATTTAAAAAGTCGCATTGGTACTTATTGCCCGAATTTGAACCCACAACCACGTGCGTGAGAGGCGAGGCCTTAATATATAAAAAAGGTGAAAATTAAGATAACACAAACTTATTTAAGTACATAAAATGCTGGGAAACAATCTATCGAATAATTTTCGGTCAATTTAGAATTTAGATGATTAAACGTTAAACGACTTTCGTTGCAGACCGTACTTATTCATTTATTCCCTCCGGAGCAACTGGACAGATTCGCAAGTGGACAGATTCTCAGCTGGACAGTTCCGCAGCTGCACAGATTAAATACCTAGCTATAGCGAAGGAAACATACTTTAACAGGTTTTCCATCAAAACCGTTTTGAGTGAGATTCCATTCAAACCTCACATTTTCAATTCTGGTAAAATCAATACGGGCTTTAGATAGCCCACTTTTGCTACTACCAGTACCAACTCAATAAACACACGTCCTTTACCCTTTTATCGGCTACGTATTAAAATAAAACAATCCAGAGTCCCAATGGAGAGTGACCGGACCGGTCGTCTTGGCCTTTCTTCTATCGATAGTGAAGTATAACGGTGCATCGCTCGTTGTATTTGCATACGGCTGTCTGACTCAAAGACAACATGAAGTATTGGGCGCTAGTGTTGTGTGTTGTGCTCGTCAATCTGACGTTGGCTTTGGGTAAGTAACCGATTACTATTATTTTGCTAGAGAGGTAGAGTCTAGATGAGGGGCTCGGGGCTAAGTAATAACAGCCGATCAAATGTTAAGCTGCGTTTGCCGAGGTCGGTTCGAGGATTGGTGACCAACATAACTACCGAGACCCCTCCGTGTCTTGGAAAGCACGTTAAGCCGTTGCTCCCGGGTGTCATTCGTAGATCTTTGACAGTCGTTACGGGCAGTCGATAGTCTAACAACCAGTCTTAACAATAAGTGTCGTGTTATCCGGTTTGGGTTGTGAAGGTCACATAGGCAGTCGCTCCATATATGTAAAACACTAAACTTGATATTCAGCTGCATCCGGTTAGACTGGAAGCCGGCACGAGCATAGTTACAGACATTGTTGGGAAAAGTTGAGGAAGGAATGAAGAAGGAATAAAGTGTTAAAAATAAACCTAGATACTTACCCTATATCTTTAACTCCGTATCTAAAAAGAATATCAAAAATATAAAGTTCATTAGCTATCACTGAGCTCACGTGGTAGATTTCGGTCCAGTCTAGATTTCTGCTCGATAGAAGGCATTAAGGTCGCCTTTTATTTGCCCAGATTTGCACGGGCGCGTTTTTCCTGCAGCGATTTTTTTTTCTCGTACTGTATTTTCAACGCTCTGCTTAGCGCCGAAAAGTTTAAAATCTAACAGTGTATTTTTTGACGCACTGGGATGCGCTCTGTTGCATTATCAATGCTCGGCTCAACACCGAGAGCTCAAAATCCAGTGCATGATAAAATCCCGCCGCGATATTTTTACGTCTTGCGAACGTGGGCTTAGGCAACTAAATGGATCGTAAACAAAAAACTAACAAAATGTGGGAGTATTAAACACTTCTGCCTACCCGATCGGGGAATAACGGCGTGCTGTTATTATATGTATCTCAATGGGTGGGTTTCGTTTCATGCTTAAGCCGCGTGACTGACGCATTCTGCATACAAGTTCTACCCGCGATCTTCTGTGGCTCGTCCTCCTACCTGGCTGTTGGGCTGCCAACACGCCTATATATACAGATACTGTAATGGTCTTGAAGGGCTCAAAGTGCAAGATAATTGCGGATTTCTAAAGTAAACGAATAAACAACTTTATGCACATCAATTTGACGGCTAAAAGAAAACAAAAAGTATTTGACTTTTTACAAAAACAGTCTATAACAAGAAGTCCTTATGCAAGTTGCGTCGTTTACGCATACTTTAATTTATTACACTTCAAGAGCTGCGTTACTATGTGTCCAGCGTTTTACTTACTACCTACAGAACTATTGATCTTGCGGTGCACCTGCCCACTTTAACCAGGAACTTGCTCACAAACTTATAACAGAACCTTGTTACTAACTACTGCAAGGCACAGAAGTTTCATTTAAACTGCGGTTTGTCGTACTATTTACACACTGTTCAGCTTAGAAGTAAGTTCTTGCCTGATTTTAGTTTTCACGGCTTAACAGATAGAAGCTTTACGCAAATTTGTAAAAGTAGGGTGATGATCGGTAATGAGCGTTTTAAGACCTTATTTGTTAATAAACGTCTTTTAATTTTAAACAATTGATAGACTTAGAATTAGGGGTGCATGAAAGGAGCCTCCCCGAGTGACGTTAGAAATCGGTACCCAATCCCCCAAACGTCCGGCGCACCCTAGACACCTAGCACTCGGTAACGCAGAGTCTAGGTGACTAATCCTTTCACCACGATGGCACGAATCTGTCTTACTCAAGACCCATCCCGGCCAAACGGTTCTTTTAAGAGCCAATCCCCGGACCTTAACCACTCCAGCCCTTTGTGTTATATCAATAAATACCTATCAAATTGATAGACAACTGATTGCAACGCATATTTTATTTTCCTTTGATATTTCCATTTTCACAACCGACTCGTCACCTTTCAATAGACGCTACAATAAAACTATTCGACCGATCAAAAAACATTATTTTGTTTTCGAATTCTAAATTCAAAAAGATGAAAAAGCCATACTTTTTTTTTTTAATTGCGGGAGGTTTGCAAACGACACAACTTAAAATGCAGCCCTCGTATTTAGCTAGTTAACTAGGTACCTACATAACGCGTGTAAAAATACACTAAACGAAGCTGAGAGTCACTTGTACGTCATTGTAATATTTTTTTGTACTGGACCACACTTGGGAACCCTCTGGTTACGGAGATGTCGAAGCTCAAAATTCCGGCTTTTACTGAGATTTTTTGATGAAACAAGTTGTTGGTTTTAAATATATATACACAATGTTTTGCGTGTGTTACATTGCACACTACCACAAACAGCAAATTTTCACACCAAAAATAAAAGTCGTTTCCCAGCAATTATTTTTTTTGCAATGTTACTTAGTTTGATGTATAAAATGCGTAATTGACGGCTATGTGATGGGTCTTTTTACACCTTGTATAAAGTAGTTACTTGTTTTTATTTTTGTATTGGGCATATGATGCGTAATAAACAAAAACGAATCGTTTTTCTTACCAATAGATCTGTAAGCTAATTTTACCTGTAATAGCTACTTCCATATGAGAGGGTCTACTATGAAAAACTTTGAGGTCTTTAGTTCATTATTGGTCCCGGCTGTCATTCGTAGATCTTTGACAGTCGTTATGGGTCGTCAGAAGCCCGAAAGTCTGACAACCAGTCTTATCAAGAGGTATCGTATTACCCAATAAGTGGGTTGTGGAGGTCAGATAGGCAGTCGCTCCATGTAAAATACTGGTATTCAGCTGCACCCGGCTAGACTGGAAGCCGACCCCGACATAGTTGGGAAAAGGCTAGGCAGATGATGAGTTCATTATTGGTAAAGATTGGTCTTAATTTTAACCAATAGGCAACGGCCCGTAAATTGTAAGAATCGGCCATTAGAGTAGTTTGTGTTACTCATTTACCGAGTAAACTATCTATTATCTTTATTGTGTTTTTTTTTTTTTAAATAACTTTGCCCCACACTAGGAATTTCTCCTGTATCGTGGGTGCGTTTACAAACATTCATTTCTCACATACACAAACAGCCTATTATACCTAGTGATGTCTACGTCATCGGTCAATGATTATAACATCGCGTTGGTACCTGATACTTAGGTAGGTGAAAGACCAATAATGGCCCAGTGGTAACGGGCTAGACTTACGAGTTGTAGGTCGTGGGTTCCAAAACAGGCAGGCGCTTTACTTTTAGTAATTTATTCCATCACCACTGCTCTCAAAAACGGCAAAGGAAAATATCGTAAAGAAATCGGCATTTCCTAGAACCAAAAATTCGAAGACTTGCGACATTTAACAACCCGCACTGGTCCCGCGTGGTAGATTACAGCAGCCCATTATAGTAGGGAGGCCTGTGTCCCAACAGTGGGAACATTATAGGCTGATTATATTATGCAGGTCGTTTTCTTTTCAGCGATTTACTAATCAGCGATCATCAACGCGCAGACATGTGATCAATCCACACAGGGCCCGCGTGGTGGATTACGGCCCATTCCCTCTCACAGAGAGTAGGCCTGTATCCCAGCAGTGGGAACGTTAGAGGCTGATTATGCTTACTAAATTCGGTTACCTACTTCGTAACTGAACTTTATGAAGGTACTCACCATTCATTGTTTACGACTGTAAATCCTACTAATATACCTATATATATATATAGGAGTATATATTATATTTATATAATATTATAAACGTGAAAGTTTGTATTGATGGATGGATGTTTGTTACTCTTTCACGCAAAAACTACTGAACGGATTTTAATGAAATTTGGCACACAGATGGTTTATAACCAGGATTAAAAAGGTTTCCGCAAGATCGGTTACTGGTAACCGATCTTGCGGAAACTTAAAAAAAACGTCTCATAAAACTTTCGAAGGCTCTTTAGCCGTTAAAAAAAAATAGGCAATAGACATGCAGTTATACAGGTTCTTGCATCTACCATTCGGTTGGCGCAGTGGTTGAGTGGCTACTCAGTCGCAGGTTCGATTCCTACACAAAATACACACACTGGTGGTACACTTGTGTTGTCATCTGACATTATGCTGAGCTGAGGCCCTTTTGGCATTATAATCTTTGTTTTCTGTTTTTATAGTTTTAAGGTGTATGCATTTTGTGTAATGCCAATAAACGCATTTTTCTTTCTTTCTTTCTTTCAAAATAAATAAGTATTTGTATTAACTACCATAGTTGTTCAGGGTCTCTGCTGGTTGGTTAACAACTACCCTAATTGCGTAAAACACTATCAATTTTAATCTGAATCATTTGAAAGAAAGATATTGCTAATCCATTGCTGCATATGTTCGAAAAATTTACCTGTGTGTCGTAAATAACGCAATGAATGTTGTATAACTGTCAAAATGAAGACCATTGCTACTGATAGTGTGATGACCTTTGAATGTAAGATTTTTCTAAGTTAAGAAATAAAAATATTCTTTTTACACAGTAATAATTTGATAGTACAGACGCCAGCACATCAAGCTACTACAATCTGTGAAATTTCTTTATTAGATTTTCAACTTTATCGCTATAGCATTAGGTTCAAGGTTGATTGGAAAAATTTGACAGTCTCGGGTAGCTTGACCTGCTGGCGTCTGTACTTTAATTTTCTAGATTCTCCACCAGTACGAAACTGATGATAGAAAGAAGGTTCTTCCACGTCCAGTGAGTTAGTTAGAACCTATCCTGAAATTTTTGCCAGCTGCAAAACTTCAAATCGTAGTCACTCTTGCTCATGGATTTTTATTCTTTAGGAATAATCGTTCGGAAATTAATGATTTTCATTATTGTTTACAACACACAATGTAGCATTTTTTTGTCTCTGACACTGAATAATGTCACAATAGAGTAGACTCGACTAATAAATTGACGGTTTTTATGTTTAGAAATATAGCAACACTATTAATGTCAGTTTTGACGTACCATGGTCTGGCATTGGCAATTTGCTAGCAAAAGGCAAGAAATAACAACGAAAATAATTTCTGAAAAGTAAAAGGATTCAAAAATCAAAATGTCAGACAATTTCATACCCTTAAACCAGAGCACGCCTGTTCAAAACAGATGGCAACCGTACAAACGTCAGCAACAACAAAGATTCAACAATCGACAACATAGTGGCAAATGGCGAGGTGGTGGTCACAATAACTGGAATAACTCGCGGAATAGTAGCTATGGAGTGAGTATAAACTAAGAATATTTTAGCCTCCGCTCTCCCAAACAAAAAGTATCTATGAGGATTACTCCAAGTGAAAACAAAAACCGTTTTTGGTGGCAGGGACATCAACGTGCAACCTGTTACCATGGATTGTCCCAGCTACCCTGTATAAATGAAATATAGAAGTATTTTCTTCATTACTTAAACATTTTATTCATGTACTAATGCTATCGTCTTTATTCAATTACAGAGCAATTCAAGCAACAATAGCTATAGTCACGAAAGGCACAATATTGATGCTTACTTGCACCCCTCAATGCTGCAAGACCCCTGGGCCAGTTTACGGCAAAACAATGCTAGCAGACACAGTAGTAGTACATGATGTGAAAATGTAACATAAACTTACGTATTACTAACATAAACGTCAGGCCGTCGAGAGAATGCATTCCTGATATAGTCAGTAATAAAGATACAATTCGCAAAACACGTAAGTATGTCTTTGCATGAAACTGACGGGTGTCAAGAACGCATTCTCTTTAGACGCATACTACACACTTTCGCGTTTAGACGCATAATATTTGTAGAGGATGTCACTACAATCAGTCGTCTAATGATCTGGGTTGATTAGTAATAAGTTAGTCATTAGTAAGTAAACAATATTTGTTACTGATATGTTTTTAAGTATTCGTACTTTTGGACTTGTAAGTACCTTGTTGTACGCATAACATAATCTGTAGGTTTTAAAATACTTGTTGATGTTCTGTTTATCTTAAGTAATAATCGAGAACATAATGATACATAATGATGCACTCCTGGACTCCTAAATCAAGCAGCCCTTACTCCATTCGGAATAAGATAAGACATTTAAATAAATCTTTTTTACAGTCCGTTGCACCGATTTTGACTTCTATTCCGCTGGTAGCATGACAAATGGCAGCTTCAGTAAATAGTTGGTATTGTAACCACGTTTTTGCTTTTAATACCATCCTTATGCCTACAGAAAAGAAGTTAAAATCCTTTGAACGGATTGTAAAAAAGGTTTGCTTAAGTGTCGAATCTTATTCCGAATGTAGTGTACAGATAGATTATTACATTATTTACATAATTGATATTTTATTTCAGACATAAATAACTTGATGTTTTGGACTTGCATAGTGGCTCGATTTAGGAGTCCGGGAGTATCTATATCTATTCCATTGAATTTTAATCTGTTCTGTTAATGTCAAGTTATGTTATAATTAGTTAATTAATGTGTGAGTGATTAATTACAACTTTTTAAAGTAATTAACTATAAGAATTATGTTTTTTAACATATTGCGTTTATCGTAAAGTAATCCATTATCATTACATACAATTGTAACTCCATTTAAATAAAATAATGTGTGAAAAGAAACCTTTTTTTATTTCTTTAAAATTATAATTATAGGTCAGAATTGAAAAACTCGTAAGTTTTTAATTTAACAACATAAGTTTCATAACGCCTATTTTCCGCGAAGGGTTAAGCAGAGGCGAGTGTATAGCACAGCCACTAGGTATAGTTTAATTCATTATATAAACATTGTTGAACTTCTGACAAAGTCAAAGAAGACTATTCAAATATGTATACCCAATACGGCTTGCAGCCAGATTGGGTTTCCATAATATAAAATTATTAAGTCGACATCTGCCCAGCCTTTTCCCAACTATGTTGGGGTCGGCTTCCAGTCTAACCGGATGCAGCTGAATACCAGTAGGTATTTAAATGGAGCGACTGCCTATCTGACCTCCACAACCTAGTTACTGGGTAATACGATACCCCTTTGTAAGATGGTTGTCAGACTTTCGGACGACCCGTAACGATTTTCAAAGATCCACAAATGGCCGCCGGGACCAATGGCTTAACGTGCTTTCCGAGGCACGTAGGTGTCTTGGTATGTGAAGATAGTCACCCATCCACAGACCAACCGCGGCAAGCGTAGCTTAACCTGATCGATCGGCCCGTGCTGCTGTTATTACTTATCCATAAATTTATTAAGTATCCTATTTATATTATTGTAGGTAATAAAATAACATTCCATTTCGCTAACACAGCTTGACCAAGATCCTTGCATGCAGGTAATAAAGGTATCTACCTAGACTTGCCATAAATATTGTCATGACAAAAAATTTTTTTTTTTTTATTGCAAATATTATTTATTACTTTTACAGTGTGTTAGTTTAATACATAAATATAAAAAAAAAAAAATATATAAAAAGCTTATTCGAAGTGGTCTCCGTTGGCTGCAATACAGTCCTTTAATAGGCATATGTGGAGGAGAAGAGCTGAGTACGAGCGGTCGGAATATCAATCAAGTGCGGATGGTATCCTGCAGTACCTAGGTACGTCTGGTAGTACGGTAGTGACAGGGAGGCTTTAGACATTCTTTATCTTTTCTAGAAGCTAGAGAATCTGTGGAATGCACCATTCAATCACAAGAACCTACCTACTTGTGTGTCTGTCTATAAATTAATTTGATAAGAACTCATTATGTTTCTATTTAATTAACAATGTAACCTACTAATCAAAATGTAAACATGTAAACAATTATACGCATAATATTTAATGGGTGCCTAATAATATCACAAGTAGGTAAGTACAGTGAGCATTATAAGTGAACTGACGTTCTTGTGACAGAACCGCAATATATACTTTTTACCTACTGTAGCGAAACAAAAAAGAAACTTGATTTATATTTGTCCGCAACTACATTTTTTTTATATCAATCAAATGTTTGTGCTTGTGAACGTCAAAAATCTAAGAATTCTGTTTATAAAGATTAATGACCGGACATATTAATAAGAAAAGGTATAACCGCAGAGGTCACGCTGCACCTACTACGTACAGTTTGGCAAGAAAGTCCTGAAACGGAACTAAAATATTTAATCATTGGCAACACTCGCTCTGCCTCGTCGAGTAAGGTACATATTCAGTCATTTCTTGTAATCGGTGACTGTTTTTCGTGTTTATTATTTATTTATTTGCTTTATCGTGGTGATACTGGTGACCCATTGTGTTCATAATGAACAGATCTGTTATTCGCAGCTCCGCAAGAGCAATAATTTATAAAGGGGTAAACTTTAGTATCCAGTAGCACGCGTAGGAGGGTGGAAGGGGTGTGGGGGGAGAGGGGGGGGGGGGTACCCCTTCTCCCATGAAAAGGCAATGCCCAATTCCTGAGAAAAACCAATTAATGTAACCTAACCTCAAAACTTTTTACAGTCGCTTAAAAACCGTAGTCCGGTAAAATTTTGCATGAGGAGAGTGGGAGGAGGTGCCCCCTATGCCCTGGCACCACTTTCATGTAAAGACGACGCACCGTTCTTGAGAAAAACCAATTATTGTAACCTAACCTCAAAACACTCAACGTAGCACAGTCGAGGAAGGACCGGTCGACGGAGCTCCGCTTCGCGGGGCTCCTACTTCTGGGTGGTTTATAAAAAAATAACCACAAAGGTGATGGCGGGGTCTGTTCGCTCGCTTCGCTCGCTCACTCGACCCCGCCATCACCTTCTAACCTAACCTGTCCGTGTCGGGGTGCCCCAAGTCCAGAGCTCGCTTCGCTCGCTCATTCATCCAAATTCTCCTGGTATCAGGAGTAACATTGAGGATTTATAGGTTGTTATAAAAAGAAATGAAACAAAACATTCATTCATGAATAAACAACACGAATGACACTTGACAGTGACACTTAACATAGCTTTTTTTACGTTCCGTTTTGAGTTCGTCTTCACATCATTTTGCACGATAGACAATAATGTGAAACAGATTTGGTTGTTAATCGCCCATTTTAACGTTCCGTTTTCCCTATTTACCTGATTTGAGGTTAGAAACATTTTTCATTAATTTCTCGAAAAATATGCATTACCTTTTAATAAGAGTGGTAACGTTATAATCGGGGACCCAAGCCCTACCAGCTTTAATCACTTTTACCCCCCAAAATGTGCGACTGGATATCAAAGTCAACCTCAATAAGTAATTGCAAATGTTTAGTTGTTTTTATTTTATTGTTCTAGGCAGTGGCTGAACAAGCGTTTCAGAGCATATCAGTTGACGACTGGAAAAATTAATGTCAACATGTCATGAAAATAGAAAAAGGTTATTTTCGAAGGGGGCAAACTGTGTATAGTGACATTGAAAAAAATATCATAAACCTACAAGATGAAAGCAGCAACAGTGACACATCTGAACATAGCCAGCAGAGTTTTGGTGAAAGCTCACACCAAGACATGGATGAAGAGTTTTCGGGCGTGGAATACATAGAGGAAAACATTTTTTATTAAAATTTTTGATTCTGATTAAAAAAAATATTCTGATTATTATTTTAGTTTTTGATTAGAACACCAACTATGGAACATTTTGCCTGTGGTTAGAGGAGAACATGGATTTGTGGGACACAGTCATACAGTAGTAAAGCTTCTAACTTGTCACTGGGATCTAAACCCTATTGAATTGATCTGGGGTCTTGTGAAACATAAAATTGTCTCACATAATGTGGGATTAGTTGACATCAAAGTATTTTGAAATACATACCTCATAATTATATTTTTATAATTCATTAAATTAAATAACTGCAAATGTTATCGTTCTAGGTAGTGGCTGAACAAGCGTTTCAGAGCTTTTCTTGTTTTCATAAAACCCGCCAATATTCACATTAATTTAAAAAAAAAACTAATATCAAAACCGTTTTAGTCGTACTATTTAGGGTTACAACATGCACGATAGTGGCGCCACCATTATTTTCACGACTTTTTGGCCAAGCTGTACCTATGAGTTTTCCTTCATAGATGTCAGAAATGTCCAAGATAAACTCGGATAGTAGAGACTTATATAAGTATGAATTTAAAAAGTCGCATTGGTACTTATTGCCCGAATTTGAACCCACAACCACGTGCGTGAGAGGCGAGGCCTTAATATATAAAAAAGGTGAAAATTAAGATAACACAAACTTATTTAAGTACATAAAATGCTGGGAAACAATCTATCGAATAATTTTCGGTCAATTTAGAATTTAGATGATTAAACGTTAAACGACTTTCGTTGCAGACCGTACTTATTCATTTATTCCCTCCGGAGCAACTGGACAGATTCGCAAGTGGACAGATTCTCAGCTGGACAGTTCCGCAGCTGCACAGATTAAATACCTAGCTATAGCGAAGGAAACATACTTTAACAGGTTTTCCATCAAAACCGTTTTGAGTGAGATTCCATTCAAACCTCACATTTTCAATTCTGGTAAAATCAATACGGGCTTTAGATAGCCCACTTTTGCTACTACCAGTACCAACTCAATAAACACACGTCCTTTACCCTTTTATCGGCTACGTATTAAAATAAAACAATCCAGAGTCCCAATGGAGAGTGACCGGACCGGTCGTCTTGGCCTTTCTTCTATCGATAGTGAAGTATAACGGTGCATCGCTCGTTGTATTTGCATACGGCTGTCTGACTCAAAGACAACATGAAGTATTGGGCGCTAGTGTTGTGTGTTGTGCTCGTCAATCTGACGTTGGCTTTGGGTAAGTAACCGATTACTATTATTTTGCTAGAGAGGTAGAGTCTAGATGAGGGGCTCGGGGCTAAGTAATAACAGCCGATCAAATGTTAAGCTGCGTTTGCCGAGGTCGGTTCGAGGATTGGTGACCAACATAACTACCGAGACCCCTCCGTGTCTTGGAAAGCACGTTAAGCCGTTGCTCCCGGGTGTCATTCGTAGATCTTTGACAGTCGTTACGGGCAGTCGATAGTCTAACAACCAGTCTTAACAATAAGTGTCGTGTTATCCGGTTTGGGTTGTGAAGGTCACATAGGCAGTCGCTCCATATATGTAAAACACTAAACTTGATATTCAGCTGCATCCGGTTAGACTGGAAGCCGGCACGAGCATAGTTACAGACATTGTTGGGAAAAGTTGAGGAAGGAATGAAGAAGGAATAAAGTGTTAAAAATAAACCTAGATACTTACCCTATATCTTTAACTCCGTATCTAAAAAGAATATCAAAAATATAAAGTTCATTAGCTATCACTGAGCTCACGTGGTAGATTTCGGTCCAGTCTAGATTTCTGCTCGATAGAAGGCATTAAGGTCGCCTTTTATTTGCCCAGATTTGCACGGGCGCGTTTTTCCTGCAGCGATTTTTTTTTCTCGTACTGTATTTTCAACGCTCTGCTTAGCGCCGAAAAGTTTAAAATCTAACAGTGTATTTTTTGACGCACTGGGATGCGCTCTGTTGCATTATCAATGCTCGGCTCAACACCGAGAGCTCAAAATCCAGTGCATGATAAAATCCCGCCGCGATATTTTTACGTCTTGCGAACGTGGGCTTAGGCAACTAAATGGATCGTAAACAAAAAACTAACAAAATGTGGGAGTATTAAACACTTCTGCCTACCCGATCGGGGAATAACGGCGTGCTGTTATTATATGTATCTCAATGGGTGGGTTTCGTTTCATGCTTAAGCCGCGTGACTGACGCATTCTGCATACAAGTTCTACCCGCGATCTTCTGTGGCTCGTCCTCCTACCTGGCTGTTGGGCTGCCAACACGCCTATATATACAGATACTGTAATGGTCTTGAAGGGCTCAAAGTGCAAGATAATTGCGGATTTCTAAAGTAAACGAATAAACAACTTTATGCACATCAATTTGACGGCTAAAAGAAAACAAAAAGTATTTGACTTTTTACAAAAACAGTCTATAACAAGAAGTCCTTATGCAAGTTGCGTCGTTTACGCATACTTTAATTTATTACACTTCAAGAGCTGCGTTACTATGTGTCCAGCGTTTTACTTACTACCTACAGAACTATTGATCTTGCGGTGCACCTGCCCACTTTAACCAGGAACTTGCTCACAAACTTATAACAGAACCTTGTTACTAACTACTGCAAGGCACAGAAGTTTCATTTAAACTGCGGTTTGTCGTACTATTTACACACTGTTCAGCTTAGAAGTAAGTTCTTGCCTGATTTTAGTTTTCACGGCTTAACAGATAGAAGCTTTACGCAAATTTGTAAAAGTAGGGTGATGATCGGTAATGAGCGTTTTAAGACCTTATTTGTTAATAAACGTCTTTTAATTTTAAACAATTGATAGACTTAGAATTAGGGGTGCATGAAAGGAGCCTCCCCGAGTGACGTTAGAAATCGGTACCCAATCCCCCAAACGTCCGGCGCACCCTAGACACCTAGCACTCGGTAACGCAGAGTCTAGGTGACTAATCCTTTCACCACGATGGCACGAATCTGTCTTACTCAAGACCCATCCCAAACGGTTCTTTTAAGAGCCAATCCCCGGACCTTAACCACTCCAGCCCTTTGTGTTATATCAATAAATACCTATCAAATTGATAGACAACTGATTGCAACGCATATTTTATTTTCCTTTGATATTTCCATTTTCACAACCGACTCGTCACCTTTCAATAGACGCTACAATAAAACTATTCGACCGATCAAAAAACATTATTTTGTTTTCGAATTCTAAATTCAAAAAGATGAAAAAGCCATACTTTTTTTTTTTAATTGCGGGAGGTTTGCAAACGACACAACTTAAAATGCAGCCCTCGTATTTAGCTAGTTAACTAGGTACCTACATAACGCGTGTAAAAATACACTAAACGAAGCTGAGAGTCACTTGTACGTCATTGTAATATTTTTTTGTACTGGACCACACTTGGGAACCCTCTGGTTACGGAGATGTCGAAGCTCAAAATTCCGGCTTTTACTGAGATTTTTTGATGAAACAAGTTGTTGGTTTTAAATATATATACACAATGTTTTGCGTGTGTTACATTGCACACTACCACAAACAGCAAATTTTCACACCAAAAATAAAAGTCGTTTCCCAGCAATTATTTTTTTTGCAATGTTACTTAGTTTGATGTATAAAATGCGTAATTGACGGCTATGTGATGGGTCTTTTTACACCTTGTATAAAGTAGTTACTTGTTTTTATTTTTGTATTGGGCATATGATGCGTAATAAACAAAAACGAATCGTTTTTCTTACCAATAGATCCGTAAGCTAATTTTACCTGTAATAGCTACTTCCATATGAGAGGGTCTACTATGAAAAACTTTGAGGTCTTTAGTTCATTATTGGTCCCGGCTGTCATTCGTAGATCTTTGACAGTCGTTATGGGTCGTCAGAAGCCCGAAAGTCTGACAACCAGTCTTATCAAGAGGTATCGTATTACCCAATAAGTGGGTTGTGGAGGTCAGATAGGCAGTCGCTCCATGTAAAATACTGGTATTCAGCTGCACCCGGCTAGACTGGAAGCCGACCCCGACATAGTTGGGAAAAGGCTAGGCAGATGATGAGTTCATTATTGGTAAAGATTGGTCTTAATTTTAACCAATAGGCAACGGCCCGTAAATTGTAAGAATCGGCCATTAGAGTAGTTTGTGTTACTCATTTACCGAGTAAACTATCTATTATCTTTATTGTGTTTTTTTTTTTTTTAAATAACTTTGCCCCACACTAGGAATTTCTCCTGTATCGTGGGTGCGTTTACAAACATTCATTTCTCACATACACAAACAGCCTATTATACCTAGTGATGTCTACGTCATCGGTCAATGATTATAACATCGCGTTGGTACCTGATACTTAGGTAGGTGAAAGACCAATAATGGCCCAGTGGTAACGGGCTAGACTTACGAGCTGTAGGTCGTGGGTTCCAAAACAGGCAGGCGCTTTACTTTTAGTAATTTATTCCATCACCACTGCTCTCAAAAACGGCAAAGGAAAATATCGTAAAGAAATCGGCATTTCCTAGAACCAAAAATTCGAAGGCTTGCGACATTTAACAACCCGCACTGGTCCCGCGTGGTAGATTACAGCAGCCCATTATAGTAGGGAGGCCTGTGTCCCAACAGTGGGAACATTATAGGCTGATTATATTATGCAGGTCGTTTTCTTTTCAGCGATTTACTAATCAGCGATCATCAACGCGCAGACATGTGATCAATCCACACAGGGCCCGCGTGGTGGATTACGGCCCATTCCCTCTCACAGAGAGTAGGCCTGTATCCCAGCAGTGGGAACGTTAGAGGCTGATTATGCTTACTAAATTCGGTTACCTACTTCGTAACTGAACTTTATGAAGGTACCCACCATTCATTGTTTACGACTGCAAATCCTACTAATATACCTATATATATATATAGGAGTATATATTATATTTATATAATATTATAAACGTGAAAGTTTGTATTGATGGATGGATGTTTGTTACTCTTTCACGCAAAAACTACTGAACGGATTTTAATGAAATTTGGCACACAGATGGTTTATAACCAGGATTAAAAAGGTTTCCGCAAGATCGGTTACTGGTAACCGATCTTGCGGAAACTTAAAAAAAACGTCTCATAAAACTTTCGAAGGCTCTTTAGCCGTTAAAAAAAAATAGGCAATAGACATGCAGTTATACAGGTTCTTGCATCTACCATTCGGTTGGCGCAGTGGTTGAGTGGCTACTCAGTCGCAGGTTCGATTCCTACACAAAATACACACACTGGTGGTACACTTGTGTTGTCATCTGACATTATGCTGAGCTGAGGCCCTTTTGGCATTATAATCTTTGTTTTCTGTTTTTATAGTTTTAAGGTGTATGCATTTTGTGTAATGCCAATAAACGCATTTTTCTTTCTTTTTCTTTCTTTCTTTCTTTCAAAATAAATAAGTATTTGTATTAACTACCATAGTTGTTCAGGGTCTCTGCTGGTTGGTTAACAACTACCCTAATTGCGTAAAACACTATCAATTTTAATCTGAATCATTTGAAAGAAAGATATTGCTAATCCATTGCTGCATATGTTCGAAAAATTTACCTGTGTGTCGTAAATAACGCAATGAATGTTGTATAACTGTCAAAATGAAGACCATTGCTACTGATAGTGTGATGACCTTTGAATGTAAGATTTTTCTAAGTTAAGAAATAAAAATATTCTTTTTACACAGTAATAATTTGATAGTACAGACGCCAGCACATCAAGCTACTACAATCTGTGAAATTTCTTTATTAGATTTTCAACTTTATCGCTATAGCATTAGGTTCAAGGTTGATTGGAAAAATTTGACAGTCTCGGGTAGCTTGACCTGCTGGCGTCTGTACTTTAATTTTCTAGATTCTCCACCAGTACGAAACTGATGATAGAAAGAAGGTTCTTCCACGTCCAGTGAGTTAGTTAGAACCTATCCTGAAATTTTTGCCAGCTGCAAAACTTCAAATCGTAGTCACTCTTGCTCATGGATTTTTATTCTTTAGGAATAATCGTTCGGAAATTAATGATTTTCATTATTGTTTACAACACACAATGTAGCATTTTTTTGTCTCTGACACTGAATAATGTCACAATAGAGTAGACTCGACTAATAAATTGACGGTTTTTATGTTTAGAAATATAGCAACACTATTAATGTCAGTTTTGACGTACCATGGTCTGGCATTGGCAATTTGCTAGCAAAAGGCAAGAAATAACAACGAAAATAATTTCTGAAAAGTAAAAGGATTCAAAAATCAAAATGTCAGACAATTTCATACCCTTAAACCAGAGCACGCCTGTTCAAAACAGATGGCAACCGTACAAACGTCAGCAACAACAAAGATTCAACAATCGACAACATAGTGGCAAATGGCGAGGTGGTGGTCACAATAACTGGAATAACTCGCGGAATAGTAGCTATGGAGTGAGTATAAACTAAGAATATTTTAGCCTCCGCTCTCCCAAACAAAAAGTATCTATGAGGATTACTCCAAGTGAAAACAAAAACCGTTTTTGGTGGCAGGGACATCAACGTGCAACCTGTTACCATGGATTGTCCCAGCTACCCTGTATAAATGAAATATAGAAGTATTTTCTTCATTACTTAAACATTTTATTCATGTACTAATGCTATCGTCTTTATTCAATTACAGAGCAATTCAAGCAACAATAGCTATAGTCACGAAAGGCACAATATTGATGCTTACTTGCACCCCTCAATGCTGCAAGACCCCTGGGCCAGTTTACGGCAAAACAATGCTAGCAGACACAGTAGTAGTACATGATGTGAAAATGTAACATAAACTTACGTATTACTAACATAAACGTCAGGCCGTCGAGAGAATGCATTCCTGATATAGTCAGTAATAAAGATACAATTCGCAAAACACGTAAGTATGTCTCTGCATGAAACTGACGGGTGTCAAGAATGCATTCTCTTTAGACGCATACTACACACTTTCGCGTTTAGACGCATAATATTTGTAGAGGATGTCACTACAATCAGTCGTCTAATGATCTGGGTTGATTAGTAATAAGTTAGTCATTAGTAAGTAAACAATATTTGTTACTGATATGTTTTTAAGTATTCGTACTTTTGGACTTGTAAGTACCTTGTTGTACGCATAACATAATCTGTAGGTTTTAAAATACTTGTTGATGTTCTGTTTATCTTAAGTAATAATCGAGAACATAATGATACATAATGATGCACTCCTGGACTCCTAAATCAAGCAGCCCTTACTCCATTCGGAATAAGATAAGACATTTAAATAAATCTTTTTTACAGTCCGTTGCACCGATTTTGACTTCTATTCCGCTGGTAGCATGACAAATGGCAGCTTCAGTAAATAGTTGGTATTGTAACCACGTTTTTGCTTTTAATACCATCCTTATGCCTACAGAAAAGAAGTTAAAATCCTTTGAACGGATTGTAAAAAAGGTTTGCTTAAGTGTCGAATCTTATTCCGAATGTAGTGTACAGATAGATTATTACATTATTTACATAATTGATATTTTATTTCAGACATAAATAACTTGATGTTTTGGACTTGCATAGTGGCTCGATTTAGGAGTCCGGGAGTATCTATATCTATTCCATTGAATTTTAATCTGTTCTGTTAATGTCAAGTTATGTTATAATTAGTTAATTAATGTGTGAGTGATTAATTACAACTTTTTAAAGTAATTAACTATAAGAATTATGTTTTTTAACATATTGCGTTTATCGTAAAGTAATCCATTATCATTACATACAATTGTAACTCCATTTAAATAAAATAATGTGTGAAAAGAAACCTTTTTTTATTTCTTTAAAATTATAATTATAGGTCAGAATTGAAAAACTCGTAAGTTTTTAATTTAACAACATAAGTTTCATAACGCCTATTTTCCGCGAAGGGTTAAGCAGAGGCGAGTGTATAGCACAGCCACTAGGTATAGTTTAATTCATTATATAAACATTGTTGAACTTCTGACAAAGTCAAAGAAGACTATTCAAATATGTATACCCAATACGGCTTGCAGCCAGATTGGGTTTCCATAATATAAAATTATTAAGTCGACATCTGCCCAGCCTTTTCCCAACTATGTTGGGGTCGGCTTCCAGTCTAACCGGATGCAGCTGAATACCAGTAGGTATTTAAATGGAGCGACTGCCTATCTGACCTCCACAACCTAGTTACTGGGTAATACGATACCCCTTTTTAAGATGGTTGTCAGACTTTCGGACGACCCGTAACGATTTTCAAAGATCCACAAATGGCCGCCGGGACCAATGGCTTAACGTGCTTTCCGAGGCACGTAGGTGTCTTGGTATGTGAAGATAGTCACCCATCCACAGACCAACCGCGGCAAGCGTAGCTTAACCTGATCGATCGGCCCGTGCTGCTGTTATTACTTATCCATAAATTTATTAAGTATCCTATTTATATTATTGTAGGTAATAAAATAACATTCCATTTCGCTAACACAGCTTGACCAAGATCCTTGCATGCAGGTAATAAAGGTATCTACCTAGACTTGCCATAAATATTGTCATGACAAAAAATTTTTTTTTTTTGTTGCAAATATTATTTATTACTTTTACAGTGTGTTAGTTTAATACATAAATATAAAAAAAAAAAAATATATAAAAAGCTTATTCGAAGTGGTCTCCGTTGGCTGCAATACAGTCCTTTAATAGGCATATGTGGAGGAGAAGAGCTGAGTACGAGCGGTCGGAATATCAATCAAGTGCGGATGGTATCCTGCAGTACCTAGGTACGTCTGGTAGTACGGTAGTGACAGGGAGGCTTTAGACATTCTTTATCTTTTCTAGAAGCTAGAGAATCTGTGGAATGCACCATTCAATCACAAGAACCTACCTACTTGTGTGTCTGTCTATAAATTAATTTGATAAGAACTCATTATGTTTCTATTTAATTAGCAATGTAACCTACTAATCAAAGTGTAAACATGTAAACAATTATACGCATAATATTTAATGGGTGCCTAATAATATCACAAGTAGGTAAGTACAGTGAGCATTATAAGTGAACTGACGTTCTTGTGACAGAACCGCAATATATACTTTTTACCTACTGTAGCGAAACAAAAAAGAAACTTGATTTATATCTGTCCGCAACTACATTTTTTTTATATCAATCAAATGTTTGTGCTTGTGAACGTCAAAAATCTAAGAATTCTGTTTATAAAGATTAATGACCGGACATATTAATAAGAAAAGGTATAACCGCAGAGGTCACGCTGCACCTACTACGTACAGTTTGGCAAGAAAGTCCTGAAACGGAACTAAAATATTTAATCATTGGCAACACTCGCTCTGCCTCGTCGAGTAAGGTACATATTCAGTCATTTCTTGTAATCGGTGACTGTTTTTCGTGTTTATTATTTATTTATTTGCTTTATCGTGGTGATACTGGTGACCCATTGTGTTCATAATGAACAGATCTGTTATTCGCAGCTCCGCAAGAGCAATAATTTATAAAGGGGTAAACTTTAGTATCCAGTAGCACGCGTAGGAGGGTGGAAGGGGTGTTGGGTACCCCTTCTCCCATGAAAAGGCAATGCCCAATTCCTGAGAAAAACCAATTAATGTAACCTAACCTCAAAACTTTTTACAGTCGCTTAAAAACCGTAGTCCGGTAAAATTTTGCATGAGGAGAGTGGGAGGAGGTGCCCCCTATGCCCTGGCACCACTTTCATGTAAAGACGACGCACCGTTCTTGAGAAAAACCAATTATTGTAACCTAACCTCAAAACACTCAACGTAGCACAGTCGAGGAAGGACCGGTCGACGGAGCTCCGCTTCGCGGGGCTCCTACTTCTGGGTGGTTTATAAAAAAATAACCACAAAGGTGATGGCGGGGTCTGTTCGCTCGCTTCGCTCGCTCACTCGACCCCGCCATCACCTTCTAACCTAACCTGTCCGTGTCGGGGTGCCCCAAGTCCAGAGCTCGCTTCGCTCGCTCATTCATCCAAATTCTCCTGGTATCAGGAGTAACATTGAGGATTTATAGGTTGTTATAAAAAGAAATGAAACAAAACATTCATTCATGAATAAACAACACGAATGACACTTGACAGTGACACTTAACATAGCTTTTTTTACGTTCCGTTTTGAGTTCGTCTTCACATCATTTTGCACGATAGACAATAATGTGAAACAGATTTGGTTGTTAATCGCCCATTTTAACGTTCCGTTTTCCCTATTTACCTGATTTGAGGTTAGAAACATTTTTCATTAATTTCTCGAAAAATATGCATTACCTTTTAATAAGAGTGGTAACGTTATAATCGGGGACCCAAGCCCTACCAGCTTTAATCACTTTTACCCCCCAAAATGTGCGACTGGATATCAAAGTCAACCTCAATAAGTAATTGCAAATGTTTAGTTGTTTTTATTTTATTGTTCTAGGCAGTGGCTGAACAAGCGTTTCAGAGCATATCAGTTGACGACTGGAAAAATTAATGTCAACATGTCATGAAAATAGAAAAAGGTTAATTTCGAAGGGGGCAAACTGTGTATAGTGACATTGAAAAAAATATCATAAACCTACAAGATGAAAGCAGCAACAGTGACACATCTGAACATAGCCAGCAGAGTTTTGGTGAAAGCTCACACCAAGACATGGATGAAGAGTTTTCGGGCGTGGAATACATAGAGGAAAACATTTTTTATTAAAATTTTTGATTCTGATTAAAAAAAATATTCTGATTATTATTTTAGTTTTTGATTAGAACACCAACTATGGAACATTTTGCCTGTGGTTAGAGGAGAACATGGATTTGTGGGACACAGTCATACAGTAGTAAAGCTTCTAACTTGTCACTGGGATCTAAACCCTATTGAATTGATCTGGGGTCTTGTGAAACATAAAATTGTCTCACATAATGTGGGATTAGTTGACATCAAAGTATTTTGAAATACATACCTCATAATTATATTTTTATAATTCATTAAATTAAATAACTGCAAATGTTATCGTTCTAGGTAGTGGCTGAACAAGCGTTTCAGAGCTTTTCTTGTTTTCATAAAACCCGCCAATATTCACATTAATTTAAAAAAAAAACTAATATCAAAACCGTTTTAGTCGTACTATTTAGGGTTACAACATGCACGATAGTGGCGCCACCATTATTTTCACGACTTTTTGGCCAAGCTGTACCTATGAGTTTTCCTTCATAGATGTCAGAAATGTCCAAGATAAACTCGGATAGTAGAGACTTATATAAGTATGAATTTAAAAAGTCGCATTGGTACTTATTGCCCGAATTTGAACCCACAACCACGTGCGTGAGAGGCGAGGCCTTAATATATAAAAAAGGTGAAAATTAAGATAACACAAACTTATTTAAGTACATAAAATGCTGGGAAACAATCTATCGAATAATTTTCGGTCAATTTAGAATTTAGATGATTAAACGTTAAACGACTTTCGTTGCAGACCGTACTTATTCATTTATTCCCTCCGGAGCAACTGGACAGATTCGCAAGTGGACAGATTCTCAGCTGGACAGTTCCGCAGCTGCACAGATTAAATACCTAGCTATAGCGAAGGAAACATACTTTAACAGGTTTTCCATCAAAACCGTTTTGAGTGAGATTCCATTCAAACCTCACATTTTCAATTCTGGTAAAATCAATACGGGCTTTAGATAGCCCACTTTTGCTACTACCAGTACCAACTCAATAAACACACGTCCTTTACCCTTTTATCGGCTACGTATTAAAATAAAACAATCCAGAGTCCCAATGGAGAGTGACCGGACCGGTCGTCTTGGCCTTTCTTCTATCGATAGTGAAGTATAACGGTGCATCGCTCGTTGTATTTGCATACGGCTGTCTGACTCAAAGACAACATGAAGTATTGGGCGCTAGTGTTGTGTGTTGTGCTCGTCAATCTGACGTTGGCTTTGGGTAAGTAACCGATTACTATTATTTTGCTAGAGAGGTAGAGTCTAGATGAGGGGCTCGGGGCTAAGTAATAACAGCCGATCAAATGTTAAGCTGCGTTTGCCGAGGTCGGTTCGAGGATTGGTGACCAACATAACTACCGAGACCCCTCCGTGTCTTGGAAAGCACGTTAAGCCGTTGCTCCCGGGTGTCATTCGTAGATCTTTGACAGTCGTTACGGGCAGTCGATAGTCTAACAACCAGTCTTAACAATAAGTGTCGTGTTATCCGGTTTGGGTTGTGAAGGTCACATAGGCAGTCGCTCCATATATGTAAAACACTAAACTTGATATTCAGCTGCATCCGGTTAGACTGGAAGCCGGCACGAGCATAGTTACAGACATTGTTGGGAAAAGTTGAGGAAGGAATGAAGAAGGAATAAAGTGTTAAAAATAAACCTAGATACTTACCCTATATCTTTAACTCCGTATCTAAAAAGAATATCAAAAATATAAAGTTCATTAGCTATCACTGAGCTCACGTAGTAGATTTCGGTCCAGTCTAGATTTCTGCTCGATAGAAGGCATTAAGGTCGCCTTTTATTTGCCCAGATTTGCACGGGCGCGTTTTTCCTGCAGCGATTTTTTTTTCTCGTACTGTATTTTCAACGCTCTGCTTAGCGCCGAAAAGTTTAAAATCTAACAGTGTATTTTTTGACGCACTGGGATGCGCTCTGTTGCATTATCAATGCTCGGCTCAACACCGAGAGCTCAAAATCCAGTGCATGATAAAATCCCGCCGCGATATTTTTACGTCTTGCGAACGTGGGCTTAGGCAACTAAATGGATCGTAAACAAAAAACTAACAAAATGTGGGAGTATTAAACACTTCTGCCTACCCGATCGGGGAATAACGGCGTGCTGTTATTATATGTATCTCAATGGGTGGGTTTCGTTTCATGCTTATGCCGCGTGACTGACGCATTCTGCATACAAGTTCTACCCGCGATCTTCTGTGGCTCGTCCTCCTACCTGGCTGTTGGGCTGCCAACACGCCTATATATACACATACTGTAATGGTCTTGAAGGGCTCAAAGTGCAAGATAATTGCGGATTTCTAAAGTAAACGAATAAACAACTTTATGCACATCAATTTGACGGCTAAAAGAAAACAAAAAGTATTTGACTTTTTACAAAAACAGTCTATAACAAGAAGTCCTTATGCAAGTTGCGTCGTTTACGCATACTTTAATTTATTACACTTCAAGAGCTGCGTTACTATGTGTCCAGCGTTTTACTTACTACCTACAGAACTATTGATCTTGCGGTGCACCTGCCCACTTTAACCAGGAACTTGCTCACAAACTTATAACAGAACCTTGTTACTAACTACTGCAAGGCACAGAAGTTTCATTTAAACTGCGGTTTGTCGTACTATTTACACACTGTTCAGCTTAGAAGTAAGTTCTTGCCTGATTTTAGTTTTCACGGCTTAACAGATAGAAGCTTTACGCAAATTTGTAAAAGTAGGGTGATGATCGGTAATGAGCGTTTTAAGACCTTATTTGTTAATAAACGTCTTTTAATTTTAAACAATTGATAGACTTAGAATTAGGGGTGCATGAAAGGAGCCTCCCCGAGTGACGTTAGAAATCGGTACCCAATCCCCCAAACGTCCGGCGCACCCTAGACACCTAGCACTCGGTAACGCAGAGTCTAGGTGACTAATCCTTTCACCACGATGGCACGAATCTGTCTTACTCAAGACCCATCCCAAACGGTTCTTTTAAAAGCCAATCCCCGGACCTTAACCACTCCAGCCCTTTGTGTTATATCAATAAATACCTATCGAATTGATAGACAACTGATTGCAACGCATATTTTATTTTCCTTTGATATTTCCATTTTCACAACCGACTCGTCACCTTTCAATAGACGCTACAATAAAACTATTCGACCGATCAAAAAACATTATTTTGTTTTCGAATTCTAAATTCAAAAAGATGAAAAAGCCATACTTTTTTTTTTTAATTGCGGGAGGTTTGCAAACGACACAACTTAAAATGCAGCCCTCGTATTTAGCTAGTTAACTAGGTACCCACATAACGCGTGTAAAAATACACTAAACGAAGCTGAGAGTCACTTGTACGTCATTGTAATATTTTTTTGTCCAGTACGAACCCTTAGGTCAGGTATATAATGATTGGATGACTTTCATCCAATCATTAAATACCTGACCTAATTTCATTACTAGACATGCAGTTATACAGGTTCTTGCATCTACCGTTCGGTTGGCGCAGTGTTTGAGTGGCTACTCAGTCGCAGGTTCGATTCCTACACAAAATACACACACTGGTGGTACACTTGTGTTGTCATCTGACATTATGCTGAGCTGAGGCCCTTTTGGCATTATAATCTTTGTTTTCTGTTTGTATAGTTTTAAGGTGTATTCATTTTGTGTAATGCCAATAAACGCATTTTTCTTTCTTTCTTTCTTTCAAAATAAATAAGTATTTGTATTAACTACCATAGTTGTTCTGGGTCTCTGCTGGTTGGTTAACAACTACCCTAATTGCGTAAAACACTAT
The DNA here is from genome assembly GCA_911387795.2 of Apamea monoglypha. Classification (NCBI taxonomy): domain Eukaryota; kingdom Metazoa; phylum Arthropoda; class Insecta; order Lepidoptera; family Noctuidae; genus Apamea; species Apamea monoglypha. The sequence continues at coordinate 14,874,028 of OU426918.1, forward strand.
CAATTTTAATCCGAATCATTTGAAAGAAAGATATTGCTAATCCATTGCTGCATATTTTCGAAAAATTTACCTGTGTGTCGTAAATAACGCAATGAATGTTGTATAACTGTCAAAATGAAGAAAATTGCTACTGATAGTGTGATACGCAATTACCCTGCTGGTTCTGACCTTTGAATGTAAGATTTTTCTAAGTTAAGAAATAAAAATATTGTTTTTACACAGTAATAATTTGATAGTACGGACGCCAGCACATCAAGTTACTACAATCTGTCAAATTTCTTTAATAGATTTTCAACTTTATCGCTAAAGCATTAAGGTTCAAGGTTGATTGCGAAAATTTGACAGTTTCGGGTAGCTTGACCTGCTGGCGTCTGTACAGACGCCAGCACATCAAGCTACTACAATCTGTGAAATTTCTTTATTAGATTTTCAACTTTATCGCTATAGCATTAGGTTCAAGGTTGATTGGAAAAATTTGACAGTTTCGGGTAGCTTGACCTGCTGGCGTCTGTACTTTAATTTTCGAGATTCTCCACCAGTACGAAACTGATGATAGAAAAAAGGTTCTTCCACGTCCAGTGAGTTAGTTAGAACCTATCCTGAATTTTTTGCCAGCTGCAAAATTTCAAATCGTAGTCACTCTTGCCCATAGCTTTTTATTCCTTAGGAATAATCGTTCGGAAATTAATGATTTTCATTATTGTTTACAACACAATGTAGCATTTTTTTGTCTCTGACACTGAATAATGTCACAATAGAGTAGACTCGACTAACCAATTGACGGTTTTTATGTTTAGAAAAGTAGCAACACTATTAATGTCAGTTTTGAGTTTTGACGTACCATGGTCTGGCACTTGGCAATTTGCTAGCAAAAGGCAAGAAATAACAATGAAAATAATTTCTGAAAAGTAAAAGGAATCAAAAATCAAAATGTCAGACAATTTCATACCCTTAAACCAGAGCACGCCTGTTCAAAACAGATGGCAACCGTACAAACGTCAGCAACAACAAAGATTCAACAATCGACAACATAGTGGCAAATGGCGAGGTGGTGGTAACAATAACTGGAATAACTCGCGGAATAGTAGCTATGGAGTGAGTATAAACTAAGAATATTTTAGCCTCCGCTCTCCCAAACAAAAAGTATCTATGAGGATTACCCCAAGTGAAAACAAAAACCGTTTTTGGTGGCAGGGACATCAACGTGCAACCTGTTACCATGGATTATCCCAGCTACCCAATGAAATATAGAAGTATTTTCTTCATTACTTAAACATTTTATTCATGTACTAATGCTATCGTCTTTATTCAATTACAGAGCAATTCAAGCAACAATAGCTATAGTCACGAAAGGCACAATATTGATGCTTACTTGCACCCCTCAATGCTGCAAGACCCCTGGGCCAGTTTACGGCAATACAATGCTAGCAGACACAGTAGTAGTACATGATGTGAAAATGTAACATAAACTTACGTATTACTAACATAAACGTCAGGCCGTCGAGAGAATGCATTCCTGATACCTGTCAGTAATAAAGATACAATTCGCAAAACACGTATTTCTTTGCATGAAACTGACAGGTGTCAAGAACGCATTCTCTCGTCAGCTGCACTATGGGTAAAATAGATCTAGACAATATTTTTTTTTTATGTGTACCTTTTTCTTACTGCCTCAGATGCAGATGTTTGTCTTTGTCGAATCAAACCATTTCTTTTAATTGTTTGAAAGACAAAATTAATTTTTGACAAGATCGATTAATTAATCAAATTGCCAATAACTTCCAACTGTTGAAGTCAACATATGTCCCTTGGAAGTTAGCAGGTAATTCCAAAGACTCGGTGATTTAGTTGGAAGGTATTTCTGCATTTCGATTTTATGCTGTGCAAAACTAGAACATGCAAATTTGACCTTTAAATTCGAAACCATTAAAAGTAAATGCCGCGAAGAATATTGGATAGGAAGTGTTGACACTTTCGCGTTTAGACGCATAATATTTGTAGAGGATGTCACTACAATCAGTCGTCTAATGATCTGGGTTGATTAGTAATAAGTTAGTCATTAGTAAGTAAACAATATTTGTTACTGATATGTTTTTAAGTATTCGTACTTTTGGACTTGTAAGTACCTTGTTGTACGCATAACATAATCTGTAGGTTTTAAAATACTTGTTGATGTTCTGTTTATCTTAAGTAATAATCGAGAACTTAGTGATACATAATGATGCACTCCTGGACTCCTAAATCACGCAGCCCTTACTCCATTCGGAATAAGATAAGACATTTAAATAAATCTTTTTTACAGTCCGTTGCACCGATTTTGACTTCTATTCCGTTGGTAGTGTGACTGTTCCTAAATTACCCTAGGCTGATAAAATTTTCGTTTTTCCTAGTTGTGTGAAATACCACAGTTAAGAACGGCTCTCCCTGTGGGAAAGGGAGCACGCCCCCAATCCACCGCGTGCTCCTGTAGGGCTCGACACCAGACTTGGGCACCCTCCCACCGTTATAAGAAATGAATTCCCATGAACTAATGTGCCTCGTCCCGACTTAGAAAGCTTGGGGACAAGGATGGGATGCAAGGTGAAGTTAATAATGGGAATTCACAGTTAGGAAACATAAGTATTACAATTATCAATGTTATATGAAGCTAAGAAGACAAGAGGGTATGCAAAAGTATATAATATAATATAATATAATAGGGTTTAGTATTATAAATGTTGCTCGCAGGTCGTCACTGATATCTGCAATAGTATTGATGATTAGACGGAGTAAATAACGGGATCGTTACGCTTGCGCTTAAATGAATAAATTGTAACTACGTTAATTTAACAATTTACCCACTACAGTGAGACTGGGAACCGTTTTAAAACGTATGCCTCATTATACGTGTTCTGTTAGACCTAACGCATAGAACCTCTGAGGACACTAATACGACTCTAACGGAACACGCTCCCTAAGCACTAAATACATGTCTTACTCAACCCTATGACAGAGTACTGCGAAGTCCAACTGTTATTGAGGAAGACAAGTTTGAATAGCTCTTAACGCGTATTAATATGAAAGACACCCTTACGGCAATCTATCCCTTTTCTAAGGTACACAAACTAGCACAAGCGTACCGTAGACTCAGCCTCTAGCAAAACTCATTGCGATCGTACTTGGTGCACACCGAAGTGGAATTTCGTCACTTCACATTTCATTAATCTTCCCCATTTAGAAGGATGCATTGCATCCCAATAACGTGTTTCGATAAATAGTGTCGATTCAGTAATTGGCCTACTAACAGCCTTGTGTGGGTTTTATCGAGACACGGTCCCTAGCGTTCTTAAAACGACTACCAAACAAGTTTGGGGTACGTAGTGATGCCTACCCCTTCTCCCAGAAATGTGCATACAACAAGCCTCACGCAAGTGTTCTGTGGCGAGACCTTTTTGGAAGCAGAAGTCATCAATAACGTTTGGTCAATCATTTAGTTATAGGTTGGCTTTGTAGCCTAGTTTGATCCAAGAGATCTGTGAGTTTTTACGGTTCTGCCTTCCATATTATGGAGTCGTCAACAGTCGTCAAAAGTCAGGAGCATCAAAGCTCATTGTCAGGTTTGGCGGAAGGCCTTCTCCGTATCCCTACAGCCAAACGAAATTGACAAACATCTGTCGAGGCAGGGATTAGGAGATGGACACATAATACAAGAGAAAATAGCATGGATTACAATCAATTACAATTACAATCATTTAGATGATTTATTTTCCAAATAAATCATCACTAATAGCTTCTCAGCTATATCGCCCTTCACTACTTCCTAGTGTTTAGCTGAGGAGAAGAATGGGCGTAATAAACTCTCCAGCAACACGTATCTGTATGTTTAGTTAGAGGAACTTTAATACCAATATCAGCCTAGGATAATTATTATAAATAAGGACTCACCCAGTCACACCAACAAACACACACATACCACCTTATTACACCTTAAATACTAGATTAGCCTAATCTGGGCTCCAACCCAACTATATTTAACTTAATAACTCGTATTCGCTATTTCGCGACAGCCCACTCGGACATAGCCTCCTGATATTCCCTAAATCTCCTAACTTAACTAGCCTGGACTAGGAAGTCCGTCCTATCTCGTGGTTCTAAATCGAGTGTCCCCCTTCGTCCGTTTCGTTCACCCATCTCTCAAATATCCCTCGCTCCGACGTTCAGCCCCTCGTATCCCTTTTTTGTCTGCGTCCTTTCTCACGCCTCTGGACGCATTTTATCCTAAACAGATGTGGGGGCTCGTATACCGTTGCATAAAGGGTCTCAATGTTCTTAGAATTCGTACAAAATATTGCATCTTAAAGTATCGCTTTCTATTGATGACTCGCCATAATTGCCGGTCTGTTTCCCATAAAATATAAATGAAATGGGTTTCTAAGGGTTACCATATTGTTTTACAATTTTAAAGAAATAGGATATTTTGTTATTGAACGTGTCAAGCTGTCAGACGATAAAGTTGAGATTTATTGCGCTTCCATGTTAAAGTCTTCGAGGAAGAGGTCAATCGTCGAATCCAACTCGGCTGGGCGGCGTTCGGGAGGCTGCGCGGTATCTTCTCGTCCAACTTACCACAGTGTCTCAAGACGAAAGTCTATGACCAGTGTGTGTTGCCAGTGATCACATACGGGACTGAAACGTGGTCGCTCACAATGGGCCTCATCAGAAGGCTTAAAGTCACTCAAAGGGCAATGGAGAGGGCTATGCTCGGAGTTTCCTTGCGTGATCGAATCAGAAATGAGGACATCCGCAAGAGAACCAAGGTTACCGACGTAGCCCGAAGAATTGCCAAACTTAAGTGGCAGTGGGCAGGGCACATTGCTCGCAGAACGGATGGCCGATGGGGCCGAAAAGTTCTGGAGTGGCGACCGCGAACCGGAAGACGTTGCGTTGGAAGGCCTCCCACTAGGTGGACCGATGACCTGGTGAAGGTTGCGGGAATCCGCTGGATGCGAGTCGCACGGGACCGGTCAATGTGGCGACACTTGGGGGAGGCCTATGTCCAGCAGTGGACGTCTATCGGCTGAAATGATGATGATGATGTTAAAGTAAGAATTTAAAATAAAACATTTGGTTATTAAATAGGAACAAGTGACAGACAGTCACATTCCCCCCTCTGAAAATCAGCCGCGTGACGCAGTGCAGCGTATGAGCTTTCACAATAGGATGAACTATGCCTCTCCTCGAAAGTGTCACAGAATATAGACCTATGCTTATTTGTTGTATTTATCTAATCAGATACTTACTAGAATATTGTAAGTATTCTAGTTTCAATCCTACAAGATCCCAATAAGATGCAATGTCTGCTATAATGTATCACTGTATCGCAGAAGCATCTTCAATCGATATGTTTATCTCTTTAATATTTGAACGGTTCTTGCAAATACTCTTTCCATTATAATTTAAATAAAATTACCGCGCCTCAGCTGAGCTCTGTAAACCCGTGCATGCTTATTATTTAGTTTTACATACCAGGGACTCTTTTAAGAGTATTTATGATATTGAGCCACGCTACCTACGCTGCTCCCTCGTTCTAAACTCAGCCTGTCGCAGTTGCCGCTGGACAGAGGCCTCTCCTTATGCACCTCGGTGCTGAGCCAGCTTAATCCGCTGCCCGCAGTCGTATTCCAGGAGTAGCTGAAATAGTCCGCACATAAACATATTAGATTTGATTCCAATTAGACGCCCCCCTCTGATTCTAAGAGGTTAGAACAGTTTTGAGTTCTATTAAGAGTTGGGAATTTATACTGCTTAGAAAACATAGGAATCTTAGACTGTGTAGCCAATTATTGGCTTACTAGCACACAATGCTGTTAACTATCCCTTCAAATTATAAAGGTGTTGACATGAACATTCTCTGGTATATTTGAACTGATAACTATCGTACAGTACCTTTGCCCCTAAACATAAATCTACAATATTTCATGAGATAACAATCATACCGCGTAACTACGGGCAACTGTAGTGTGTAATAAAAGTGAAACTTAGCTTCGCAAAAGGAGCCACGCCATAGCTACTGCTGTTGGAGTCAGCCGATGTCAGCTGATTTTGAAGGAACTTTAAACCAAGCGCAACTCACAAACGAAGGTTCAGACATAGCGTAGTGGCAGCCGAGTGAAGACTTAAATATCCTGGAATTTGAAATAAGGCCAAACGAGTATCTATTCAATTATACGACATACGTCGCCGACTGCAGAGACGGAAAGTTTTATGTTTACTTCTATGACGATAGTTAATGTACCTTCTTGGTAAATTAATTTTCATTTTATAAGCTTCACGCTTCGTAGGTCTTACTCGCTCATAATATTAGATTTACCCGTATTAAGGGCGTGTCTTATACCTAACCTCATACCACATACACACAAATATAAATCACAAACGCACAACCACATTTTCACATTCACATACTATCAGATACTAAACTCTCGCTTGCAGAGAGTCGAATCTATTATTACAGTAGCACAGACACCCAAGCTCTACAATTGATGCGGGAATTGAACCCACTAGCCGTGACACAGGAATTCCAAAAAATCATAAGACCAATACATCTAACGGGAATCGAACCCAATATCCATGGTAATGGAAATCAAACGCTTACAGACAAAGAACATCAGGTGGGAATCGAGCCCAAGATCCATGACAATGGAATCTAAGCACATCAACAATTAAATCATGCGGGGATTGAACCCGCTACCAGTAGTTGAAGAATTCATCCAACATTATCAAACCGTAACTTACACCTAAGTATTATAACCGTCGTAAAGCTTGCCGTCGGTCGCCGCGTTGCTAACAATGGATAGAACCATAAAATTACGTTGTGTTTTTTTTTTGTGTACATTCGTCGTGTTATTTTCATAGTAACCCATATTTTATTCTTTCTCGTTGCACTGAAGTGAATCAGTACATTTAATGACGAGAATCCTGGTCACGGCACCACATGTGACTGTTCCTAAATTACCCTAGGCTGATAAAATTTTCGTTTTTCCTAGTTGTGTGAAATACCACAGTTAAGAACGGCTCTCCCTGTGGGAAAGGGAGCACGCCCCCAATCCACCGCGTGCTCCTGTAGGGCTCGACACCAGACTTGGGCACCCTCCCACCGTTATAAGAAATGAATTCCCATGAACTAATGTGCCTCGTCCCGACTTAGAAAGCTTGGGGACAAGGATGGGATGCAAGGTGAAGTTAATAATGGGAATTCACAGTTAGGAAACATAAGTATTACAATTATCAATGTTATATGAAGCTAAGAAGACAAGAGGGTATGCAAAAGTATATAATATAATATAATATAATAGGGTTTAGTATTATAAATGTTGCTCGCAGGTCGTCACTGATATCTGCAATAGTATTGATGATTAGACGGAGTAAATAACGGGATCGTTACGCTTGCGCTTAAATGAATAAATTGTAACTACGTTAATTTAACAATTTACCCACTACAGTGAGACTGGGAACCGTTTTAAAACGTATGCCTCATTATACGTGTTCTGTTAGACCTAACGCATAGAACCTCTGAGGACACTAATACGACTCTAACGGAACACGCTCCCTAAGCACTAAATACATGTCTTACTCAACCCTATGACAGAGTACTGCGAAGTCCAACTGTTATTGAGGAAGACAAGTTTGAATAGCTCTTAACGCGTATTAATATGAAAGACACCCTTACGGCAATCTATCCCTTTTCTAAGGTACACAAACTAGCACAAGCGTACCGTAGACTCAGCCTCTAGCAAAACTCATTGCGATCGTACTTGGTGCACACCGAAGTGGAATTTCGTCACTTCACATTTCATTAATCTTCCCCATTTAGAAGGATGCATTGCATCCCAATAACGTGTTTCGATAAATAGTGTCGATTCAGTAATTGGCCTACTAACAGCCTTGTGTGGGTTTTATCGAGACACGGTCCCTAGCGTTCTTAAAACGACTACCAAACAAGTTTGGGGTACGTAGTGATGCCTACCCCTTCTCCCAGAAATGTGCATACAACAAGCCTCACGCAAGTGTTCTGTGGCGAGACCTTTTTGGAAGCAGAAGTCATCAATAACGTTTGGTCAATCATTTAGTTATAGGTTGGCTTTGTAGCCTAGTTTGATCCAAGAGATCTGTGAGTTTTTACGGTTCTGCCTTCCATATTATGGAGTCGTCAACAGTCGTCAAAAGTCAGGAGCATCAAAGCTCATTGTCAGGTTTGGCGGAAGGCCTTCTCCGTATCCCTACAGCCAAACGAAATTGACAAACATCTGTCGAGGCAGGGATTAGGAGATGGACACATAATACAAGAGAAAATAGCATGGATTACAATCAATTACAATTACAATCATTTAGATGATTTATTTTCCAAATAAATCATCACTAATAGCTTCTCAGCTATATCGCCCTTCACTACTTCCTAGTGTTTAGCTGAGGAGAAGAATGGGCGTAATAAACTCTCCAGCAACACGTATCTGTATGTTTAGTTAGAGGAACTTTAATACCAATATCAGCCTAGGATAATTATTATAAATAAGGACTCACCCAGTCACACCAACAAACACACACATACCACCTTATTACACCTTAAATACTAGATTAGCCTAATCTGGGCTCCAACCCAACTATATTTAACTTAATAACTCGTATTCGCTATTTCGCGACAGCCCACTCGGACATAGCCTCCTGATATTCCCTAAATCTCCTAACTTAACTAGCCTGGACTAGGAAGTCCGTCCTATCTCGTGGTTCTAAATCGAGTGTCCCCCTTCGTCCGTTTCGTTCACCCATCTCTCAAATATCCCTCGCTCCGACGTTCAGCCCCTCGTATCCCTTTTTTGTCTGCGTCCTTTCTCACGCCTCTGGACGCATTTTATCCTAAACAGATGTGGGGGCTCGTATACCGTTGCATAAAGGGTCTCAATGTTCTTAGAATTCGTACAAAATATTGCATCTTAAAGTATCGCTTTCTATTGATGACTCGCCATAATTGCCGGTCTGTTTCCCATAAAATATAAATGAAATGGGTTTCTAAGGGTTACCATATTGTTTTACAATTTTAAAGAAATAGGATATTTTGTTATTGAACGTGTCAAGCTGTCAGACGATAAAGTTGAGATTTATTGCGCTTCCATGTTAAAGTAAGAATTTAAAATAAAACATTTGGTTATTAAATAGGAACAAGTGACAGACAGTCACAGTAGCATGACAAATGGCAGCTTCAGTAAATAGTTGGTATTGTAACTACGTTTTTGCTTTTAATACCATCCTTATGCCTACAGAAAAGAAGTTAAAATCTTTGGAACGGATTGTAAAAAAGGTTTGCTTAAGTGTCGAAACTTATTCCGAATGGAGTGTACAGATAGATTATTACATTATTTATATAATTGATATTTTATTTCAGACATAAATAACTTGATGTTTTGGACTTGCATAGTGGCTCGATTTAGGAGTCCGGGAGTATCTATATCTATTCCATTGAATTTTAATCTGTTCTGTTAATGTCAAGTTATGTTATAATTAGTTAATTAATGTGTGAGTGATTAATTACAACTTTTTAAAGTAATTAACTATGAGAATTATGTTTTTTAACATATTGCGTTTATCGTAAAGTAATCCATTATCATTACATACAATTGTAACTCCATTTAAATAAAATAATGTGTGAAAAGAAACCTTTTTTTATTTCTTTAAAATTATAATTATAGGTCAGAATTGAAAAACTCGTAAGTTTTTAATTTATAACATAAGTTTCATAACGCCTATTTTCCGCGAAGGGTTAAGCAGAGGCGAGTGTATAGCACAGCCACTAGGTATAGTTTAATTCATTATATAAACATTGTTGAACCTCTGACAAAGTCAAAGAAGACTATTCAAATATGTATACCCAATACGGCTTGCAGCCAGATTGGGTTTCCATAATATAAAATTATTAATTCGTCATCTGCCCAGCCTTTTCCCAACTATGTTGGGGTCGGCTTCCAGTCTAACCGGATGCAGCTGAATACCAGTAGGTATTTAAATGGAGCGACTGCCTATCTGACCTCCACAACCCAGTTACTGGGTAATACGATACCCCTTTGTAAGACTGGTTGTCAGACTTTCGGACGACCCGTAACAATTTTCAAAGATCCACAAATGGCCGCCGGGACCAATGGCTTAACGTGCTTTCCGAGGCACGTAGGTGTCTTGGTATGTGAAGATAGTCACCCATCCACAGACCAACCGCGACAAGCGTAGCTTAACCTGATCGATCGACCCGTGCTGCTGTTATTACTTACCCATAAAATTATTAAGTATCGTACTTATATTATTGTACATAGGTAACAAAATAACATTCCATTTCGCTAACAAACATTTAAGATCCTTGCATGCAGATAATAAAGGTATCTATATTTATGTTCTTTTTTATTTTTATTACTATCATTAACTGCCCGTTTGGTCTCGTGGTTGCAAATGCGACTGCTGAGCGTGGGGTCCTGGGTTCGATTCCCGGGTCGGACAAAGCCCTTAGGAATTTCTCAGTAGCAGCCCGGGGGCTGGAGTTGTGCCCTGTTAATGGCATCATAAGGCTCGCCTCCTATTAGATAGGACTTTGCGAAATGTGGGTGTACTATAGGTACATCTCTGCCTAACCCTTCAGGAAATACTGGGCGATGTTATGTTATGTTTTTAAATCCTACTTCCTACTAATATTATAAACGTGAAAGTTTGTATGGATGGATGGATGGATGTTTGTTACTCTTTCACGCAAAAACTACTTAACGGATTTGGATGAAATTTGGCACACATATGGTTTATAACCAGGATTAACATATAGGATACTTTTTATCCCGATATTCTCACGGGATCGAAACTTATGCGGGTGAAACCGCGGGGCTCACCTAGTTAATATATAGGTATGTATCGAATTTTTAAAGCTTAACATCATGTCAGATGTAAGGAAGCCCATAGGATCTCCTTAGGTATAACATGTCGACCTACTCGACGGTGATTCTATTTGGCGGTACATTTCAAATTGTTTAATCTTTTTAGGGTTTATCCTGTTGTTGATAGCTGGCCACCTAGGCCACCCTATGGTGGCCCTGGTGCCTGATGCCAGGCCTTAGACCAGCGACCGTTACTGTAGCATGTATGCCCGGGACTTTGTAATCTCTTAATTTTCAAGAGTCTCCTTGGAGTTTCTTGCCTTTTCTTCTCCATAGAAATCTTCGTTTTGGAATGGGCAGCTAGCTTCAACTCTCTGAATTACTGACCGACTCTTTGACAATTCTAAAATGCCTGTAAATAATTTAATTGAAATAAATGCTTTGAGTTTGAGCTAGCAGACAAGAAATGACGATGCTTCCTTTCGGCACGGTGTTAATTTGTGCCCAGGAGTAGGTAAGTAGGTACCATATATTAACTACCGTCATGCGCACTAGCTCAGGGAGTGACTGTCCCTCGTGCGCTATTGCGTGCAATGGCTTCAACTTAACACACGCCTATTATTCGTATTGGTATATCAATGAACCTGCAAGAATGACATACGTTGTGAACGTCCATGACAGTGCTATAAAAAATATTTCCGCTTTGTGGGTACCCACACAAATCGGAAATATTTTTTAAAGCACTGTGACCTAAACCCACACTTAAGTCACGCTTTTCTGTGACTTAAGTAGTCCATTTTTACACAGAAAATCATGACTTAAGGTCGGGTTTAGGTCACACGAGCTATAAAATAGTATACGATACGTGTGACTTAAGTAGTCTATGGACTACTTTTAAGTCACACGTATCGTAATGTAGGTACTATTGTATTTTTTATTGCGGAATTGGCTTGCTCTTGACCTCGACCTTGCCTGATGGAAAGTGATAGGTCAACGATGAAACGAGCGTGCCCAGAAGAAGACTGTTAACTCTTGCTTTGAAGGCTGTTGGGTTATATGTGGAAGGGAACACACACTGGTAGAAAGTTTCACGCTTTGGCCGTTTGCATAATAGGCATATGTGGAGGAGAAGCGCTGAGTACGAGCGGTCGGAATATCAATCAAGTGCGGATGGTATCCTGCAGTACCTAGGTACGTCTGGTAGTACGGTAGTGACAGGGAGGCTTTAGACATTCTTTATCGTTTCTAGAAGCTAGAGAATCTGTGGAATGCACCATTCAATCACAAGAACCTATCTACTTGTGTGTCTGTCTATAAATGAATTTGATAAGAACTCATTATGTTTCTATATAATTAACAATGTAACCTACTAATCAAAGTGTAAACATGTGGTAAACAATTATACGCATAATATTTAATGGGTGCATAATAATATCACAAGTAGGTAAGTACAGTGAGCATTATAAGTGAACTTACGTTCTTGAGACAGAATTGCAATATATACTTTTTACCTACTGTAGCGAAACAAAAAATAAACTTGATTTATATTTTTCCGCAACTACATTTTTTTATATCAATCAAATGTTTGTGCTTGTGAACGTCAAAAATCGAAGAATTCTGTTTATAAAGATTAATGACCGGACATATTAATAAGAAAAGGTTTAACCGCAGAGGTCACGCTGCACCTACTACGTACCTATGAGTTTTCCTTCATAGATGTCAGAAATGTCCGACGACTTTCGTTGCAGACCGTACTTATTCATTTATTCCCTCCGGAGCAACTGGACAGATTCGCAAGTGGACAGATTCTCAGCTGGACAGTTCCGCAGCTGCACAGATTAAGTACCTAGCTATAGCAAAGGAAACATACTTTAACAGGTTTTCTATCAAAACCGTTTTGAGTGAGATTCCATTCAAACCTCACATTTTCAATTCTGGTAAAACCAATACGGGATTTTGATAGCCCACTTTTGCTACTACCAGTATCAACTCAATAAACACACGTCCTTTACCCTTTTATCGGCTACGTATTAAAATAAAACAATCCAGAGTCCCAATGGAGAGTGACCGGAACGGTCGTCTTGGCCTTTCTTCTATCGATAGTGAAGTATAAAGGTGCATCGCTCGTTGTAATTGCAAACGGCTGTCTGATTCAAAGACAACATGAAGTATTGGGCGCTAGTGTTGTGTGTTGTGCTCGTCAATCTGACGTTGGCTTTGGGTAAGTAACCGATTACTATTATTTTGCTAGAGAGGTAGAGTCCAGATGAGGGGCTCGGGGCTAAGTAATAACAGTCGATCGAATGTTAAGCTGCGTTTGCCGAGGTCGGTTCGAGGATTGGTGACCAACATAACTACCGAGACCCCTCCGTGTCTTGGAAAGCACGTTAAGCCGTTGCTTCCGGGTGTCATTCGTAGATCTTTGACAGTCATTACGGGCATTCGATAGTCTAACAACCAGTCTTAACAATAAGTGTCGTGTTATCCGGTTTGAGTTGTGAAGGTCAGATAGGCAGTCGACCCATATATGTAAAATACTAAACTTGATATTCAGCTGCATCCGGTTAGACTGCCGCCACGAGCATAGTTACAGACATAGTTGGGAAAAGTTGAGGAAGGAATGAAGAAGGAATAAAGTGTTAAAGATATACCTAGATACTTACCCTATATCTTTAACTCCGTATCTAAAAAGAATATCAAAAATATAAAGTTCATTAGCTATCACTGAGCTCACATGATAGATTTCGGTCCAGTCTAGATTTCTGCTCGATAGAAGGCACTAAGGTCGCCCTTTATTTGCCCAGATTTGCACGGGCGCGTTTTCCCTGCAGCGATTTTTTTTTTCGTACTGGATTTTCAACGCTCTGCTTAGCGCCGAAAAGTTTAAAATCTAACAGTGTGTTTTTTGACGCACTGGGATGCGCTCTGTTGCATTATCAATGCTCGGCTCAACACCGAGAGCTCAAAATCCAGTGCATGATAAAATCCCGCCGCGATATTTTTACGTCTTGCGAACGTGGGCTTAGGCACCTAAATGGATCGTAAACAAAAAGCTAACAAAATGTGGGAGTTTTAAACACTTCTGCCTACCCGATCGGGGAATAAGGGCGTGCTGTTATTATATGTATCTCAATGGGTGGGTTTCGTTTCATGCTTAAGCAGCGTGACTATTGCCGTCTCGTCATCATCATTGGCAGGCTTTTTCCACTCTCTGCTGAGTATAGGGCTCCTCCCTTTTGTGCCAAGCTTCCCTGTTGTGTGTGTTTGTGCGAGTCTCATTCTGCATCCAAGTCCTACCCGCGATCTTCTGTGGCTCGTCCTCCTACCTGGCTGTTGGGCTGCCAACACGCCTATATATACACATACTGTATGGTCTTGAAGGGCTCAAAGTGCCAGATAATTGCGGATTTCTAAAGTAAACGAATAAACAACTTTATGTACATCAATTTGACGGCTAAAAGAAAAACAGTCTATAACAAGAAGTCCTTATGCAAGTTGCGTCGTTTACGCATACTTTAATTTATTACACTTCAAGAGCTGCGTTACTATGTGTCCAGCGTTTTACTTACTACCTACAGAACTATTGTTCTTGCGGTGCACCTGCCCACTTTAACCAGGAACTTGCTCACAAACTTATAACAGAACCTTGTTACTAACTACTGCAAGGCACAGAAGTTTCATTTAAACTGCGGTTTGTCGTACCTACTATTTACACACTGTTCAGCTTAGAAGTAAGTTCTTGCCTTATTATAGTTTTCACGGCTTAACAGATAGAAGCTTTACGCAAATTGGTAAAAGTAGGGTGATGACCGGTGATGAGCGTTTTAAGACCTTATTTGTTAATAAACGTCTTTTAATTTTAAACAATTGATAGACAACTGATTGCAACGCTATTTTATTTTCCTTTGATATTTCCATTTTCACAACCGACTCGTCACCTTTCAATAGACGCTACAATAAAACTATTCGACCGATCAAAAAACATTATTTTGTTTTCGAATTCTAAATTCAAAAAGATGAAAAAGCCATACTTTTTTTTAATAATTGCGGGAGGTTTGCAAACGACACAACTTAAAAGGCAGCCCTCGTATTTAGCTAGTTAACTAGGTACCCACATAACGCGTGTAAAAATACACTAAACTAAGCTGAGAGTCACTTGTACGTCATTGTAATATTTTTTTGTACGAGGGTTCCCAAGTGTGGTCCAGACCACACTTGGGAACCCTCTGGTTACGGAGATGTCGAAGGTCAAAATTCCGACTTTTACTGAGATTTTTTGATGAAACAAGTTGTTGATTTTATTTTATATGCACAATGTTTTGCGTGTGTTACATAGCACACTACCACAAACAGCAAATTTTCACACCAAAAATAAAAGTCGTTTCCCAGCAATTATTTTTTTTGCAATGTTACTTAGTTTGATCTATAAAATGCGTAATTGACGGCTATGTGATGGGTCTTTTTACACCTTGTATAAAGTAGTTACTTGTTTTTATTTTTGTATTGGGCATATGATGAGTAATAAACAAAACGAATCATTTTTCTTACCAATAGATCCGTAAGCTAATTTTACCTGTAATAGCTACTTTCTTATGGAAGGGTCTACTATGAAAAACTTTGAGGTCTTTAGTTCATTATTGGTAAAGTGCCTCCGTGCCTCGGAAAGCACGTTAATCCGTTGGTCCCGGCTGTCATTCGTAGATCTTTGACAGTGTCGTCAGAAGCCCGAAAGTCTGACAACCAGTCTTATCAAGAGGTATCGTATTACCCAATAAGTGGGTTGTGGAGGTCAGATAGGCAGTCGCTCCATGTAAAATACTGGTATTCAGCTGCATCCGGCTAGACTGGAAGCCGAGCCCGACATAGTTGGGAAAAGGCTAGGCAGATGATGAGTTCATTATTGGTAAAGATACAAGGGTCTTAATTTTAACTAATAGGCAACGGCCCGTAAATTGTAAGAATCGGCCATTAGAGTAGTTTCTGTAACTCATTTACCGAGTAAACTATCTACTAACATTATTGGCGGCGATTCACTTGTTCACAAACTAAACTAAATTTAAGTTCAGTGCATCTTTTTCTTTCTATTTCATTAAGAAAAGGACAGAAGATAAATATTAGTTTAGTCCTGTCAAATTAGTCAGCGCTTGACGTAAATTGACGTACCTATTTTTAGTAGCCATGTTTTTAATCACGTCTAATTTGTCTATGGAGTATCTTAATTTGACAGGACTAAACTAATATTTATCTTCTGTCCTTTTCTTAATGAAATAGAAAGAAAAAAATGCACTGAACTTAAATTTAGTTTAGTTTGTGAACAAGGGAATCGGCGCCATTATTATTTTATTTTTTTTAAATAACGTTGCCCCAAACTAGGAATTTCTCCTGTATCGTGGGTGCGTTTACAAACATTTAAACTCACATAGGTACACAAACAGCCTATTATACCTAATGATGCCTACGTCATCGGTCATTGATTATAACATCGCGTTGGTACCTGATACTTAGGTAGGTGAAAGTCCAATAATGGCCCAGTGGTAACGGCTAGACTTACGAGCTGTAGGTCGTGGTTTCCAAAACAGGCAGGCGCTTTAATTTTTGTAATTTATTTCATCACCACTGCTCTCATAAACGGTAAAGGAAAATATCGTGCGGAGTATTTCTCGGAGGGACCTCGGGTAAAGAAAATCCCCGTGGTACCTTCCAGGGACTACGGCAGAAACTACCAATTTATTCCGGCAGCATTGTATTTCTCGGAGGGACCACGGGTAAAGAAAATCCCCGTGGTCCCTTCCAGGGACTACGAAGGGACCACGGGTCACACATGGAAACCGGCATGTCCTAGAACCAAAAATTCGAAGACATGTGCCATCTATCATCCCGCACTGGGCCCGCGTGGTGCATTACAGCAGCCCATTATCGTAGGGAGGCCTGTGTCCCAACAGCGGGAACATTATAGGCTGATTATATTATGCAGGTCGTATTCTTATCAGCGATTTACTAATCAGCGATCATCAACGCGTAGACATGTGATCAATCCACACAGGGCCCGCGTGGTGGATTACGGCCCATTCCCTCTCACAGAGAGTAGGCCTGTATCCCAGCAGTGGGAACGTTATAGGCTGATTATGCTTACTAAATTCGGTTACCTACTTCCTAACTGAACTTTATGATTATGCTTACTAAATTCGGTTACCTACTTCCTAACTGAACTTTATGATTATGCTTACTAAATTCGGTTACCTACTTCCTAACTGAACTTTATAATAATAATATAATAATATTCTTTATTTCGGACTACACATACAGGTATACATAATCCATATAATGTTAGTGACAATGACTTATAAAACTAGGTTAGTAAACTTTTACAAACTACACACTAGAAATATTGGATCAGGACCGCACTACTCGTACATGGAGTTTTGTCCAATACTCCATGAAGGAGCAATCCACATCCATTCTCCCTGCAATAAGCTGCAGGAAGCTGTTGGGGCTGCCCCGTATGCGGCGCATCAGAGACGCAATTCTTTTGCGATGTATCGTTTGAAAGCCATCCACTTGCGCGTCTGCAAACATACCTGATGCGCTACAAAAGCGTGGCAACCCCATCAACATCCTGAACGCGTTATTGTATTGGACACGCAGGGCACTGTAAGTCCTCTGCGTATGCCTCACCCATAGGCTGCAGGTATAAAAAGACTGACATGACATGACTTGAATAAAGTTATTTTTACCTGTGCAGTACAACGTGCAAACCTACGGGCCAGCATATTAGCTCTGACTGACAATGCCCTGCGTTCCCTTTCAACATCCACATCATCTGTGAGGGCCTCGGTGACCCAGCGGCCCAGGTACTTAAACTGCGCCACCCTTCTGAGAGCACTGCCGTTCAATGTGACCTGAGGTACAGTGTCATAGCTCTTCGTATCGGCCTTGAAAACCATCACCTCACTCTTGGTCGTGTTATACCTGAGCCAATGGGACCCCGCATAGCATTCGCACACCTTTATTAAACGCTTGAGGGCACTGATCGATGGGCTCAGCAGCACCATATCATCGGCGTAGCTTATATTGTTAACAAAAACTCCATCAATCGAGCAACCCACCTGAGTGCTGCTGAGCTCACTCACCAGCCGATCCACGTACAGGTTAAAGAGCTTGGGCGAAGTCAGACCACCCTGTCTTACGCCACACTCCAACCTATACGCATCCGACAGTGATTCCGCCCACCTAACATTGTTACGCTGATTGCCATACCAATATTTAAGGAGCGATGTGAATTCATCAGGAAGTTCAGTCTCACTCGACATCTTCTGCCACAGCTTGTCATATACAACCATGTCGAACGCCTTTGAAAGGTCCAAAAAACAGGCATAAACCGGTGTATTCCTGCTGGTGTAGTAACGGATAGTGTTTCTTGAGACTTAATATAGCTGTTTCAGTAGACAGCCCAGCTCGAAATCCGAACTGAGCGTCATGTAATTTAAGGTGTTTATCTAAATATTTCTAAATCACACTATCCAGTACCCTATCAATCACACTTGCGAGTGATATAGGCCTGTAATTATTCAAACTAGTCCCCTGTCTTGTTCTTAGTAATAGGGACAACTACGGTTCTCATCAATGCATCAGGTAGGTATGAGTGTCCTACGCAGAAGGTAAAAAGCATGGCCAGCACCCTTGGCAAGTGATCGGCTGCATATTGCAAGTGTTCAATGCTCAATGAGTCATGTCCAGGGGATATTACTCGTTTCATGCCTTTCACCGCCTGCGCGACATCCCTAGTTGTAATCCGAACGATCGTGTCCCCGGTACGTACCTCATGTGACTCAGTTCCTTTATTCCCAGTAGCCAGAGGTGAGCAGACCATAAAGTGCTCCCTAAACAGGCTGGCAATCTGGTCGGGCTCACTACTACCCTCAACGCTCACTGGAAAGCCTGAACTCGGACTCAGTTTACCGGTTTCCTTCCAAAATTGACTAAAGTTCTTAGTTTTGTGTTGCGTTACTAAAATATGCATTTTTATTTGGGTCTGGTTGTTCTGACACCATTTAAGCTTTGATTTAAACGTAACACGCGATTATGAAGGTACCTACCCATCATTAATTGTTTACGACAGCAAATTCAACTAATATATATATATATGTATATGTATATATATTTATATAATATTATAAACGTGAAAGTTTGTATGGATGGATGGATGTTTGTTACTCTTTCACGCAAAAACTACTGAACGGATTTGGATGAAATTTGGCACACAGATGGCCAGGAGGGGTTTATAACCAGGATTAACATATAGCATACTTTTTATTCCGATATTCCCACGGGATCGAAACTAATGCGGGTGAAGCCGCGGGGCGCAGCTAGTGAGCAATAATGCTTAGACTGATGCACTTACTAATGCTAAGTACTTAGTAAGTTTATGTGGCACGTAATCATGTATCAACATAGGTACGGACGCCAGCAAATCAAGTTACTACAATCTGTCAAATTTCTTTAATAGATTTTCAACTTTATCATTAAAGCATTAAGGTTCAAGGTTGATTGGGAAAATTTGACAGTTTCGGGTAGCTTGACCTGCTGGCGTCTGTACCAGTAATATCCGGCTTTCAGTAGATAGGTACCAGTTTCCAAAGAAGCATTAAAGTTACTGGTTTCCGCAAGACCGGTTACTAGTCTCATAAAACTTACGACGGCTAAAGTCATCCAATCATTATATACCTGACCTAATTTCATTACTAGACGTGCAGTTATACAGGTTCTTGCATCTGCCGTTCGGTTGGCGCAGTGGTTGAGTGGCTACTCAGTCGCAGGTTCGATTCCTACACAAAATAAATAAGTACCTATTTGTATTAACTAACATAGTTGTTCTGGGTCTCTGCTGGTTGGTTAACAACTACCCTAATTGCGTAAAACACTATCAATTTCAATCTGAATCATTTGAAAGAAAGAAATTACTAATCTATTGCTGCATATGTTCGAAAAATTTACCTGTGTGTCGTAAATAACGCAATGAATGTTGTATAACTGTCAAAATGAAGCCCATTGCTACTGATAGTGTGATACGCAATTACCCCGCTGGTTCTGACCACACCACCATCTGACAAAGCCTGATTCTGTGTCCTAGGACTTAATGATTGCTCAATACCAGTCTTATTAGTTCCCTCAAAGCGTAGTAGAGTAGGTAGGTATGGGAAATCCTTAACATAGATTTTTGTATTTTTATTATCCAGTTAATACATAATACAATAAATACAGGTTAAACAAGAATATAATGTCATAAGTGGCTAAAAATATGACTTACTAGCTTTTGCCCGCGGCTTCCCTCGCGTTAATTTAGAATTTGACAATTAATTCTGGTTGTACTCTGCTAATCCAATTTTGATTCGAAAGACACGTGGCGCCATCTATTATTATATACTAATAACGTTATTGTTGTTTTTCTCGGGAAAAACACTTTTTTTCGGGATGGAAGGTACCCTATGTCCGTTTCTGTACACCTGAAAACGTATATGCAAAATTTCAAGATGATCGGTTAAGTGGTTTAGGTGTGAAAAGGTAACAATAATAATAATAAGAAATTTATTTCCGACGAAGTAACACAAAAAAACCTTAAAAAACTATTGTAACAAACAAACAAACTTACTTTCGCATTTATAATTTAGGGTAGCTAGGTTGCTTTAGTGTTAGTTGCCAGTGAGCCTCAAACTAGACAGTTTAGTCTGTATCATGGGACTCAAATTTGATTTCCATGGGTACTGTCAAGGTACCAGGAGGAATCAAACAACGATACGATTCCTTTATATATTGACTTTCCATATTGACTGAATGTCTTTACATACTCCCAACTAAACTAGCATTGTCTTTTCCTAAACAAAAAACCTAATAAAATATCTGAGACCCCATTCTAAACTTGCTTGAATGTTTGAATGGAACCCGCGCTAAATTATAGCCAGCCTGAACTACATAAGGTTGACTTTGGTGGACAACCTTCCCCCCCGGTGGGTTCCCGCATTGTCGAGGGGGGGGGCTCAGTAGCCGTGGCTTGGACAACCACGGTGAAGCTAAGAGGAACCCGAGGAGGGGCCGCTCGTCAGGGCTTTGCCTGTAAGCCGACGACGTAGCGGCCAACAAGTAGGTTGCGGTGCCGCTTGGGCGACATCGCAACTGAGGCGGGCCGTTATGTGGTATGGGAGGCATCACGGCTGAGGGTTGGAGTCCGCAGCGGGGGAGGAGTGTCGGTATTGCGGTGCGCCGCTCTCCCTACCTTCCGCGGCCTTGACGGGGTCGCCACCGTCTGATGGCGAACGCGGTGGGGCCGCAGGGGAAGAGGAGTGTTGGTATGACGTTGGCCGCTCTCCCTATCCTCTGCGGCCGAAAATTGGCAGGCGGCGGGGCCTATGACCTGACCCGTCGCAGGGGGACCAAGGGTGCCCAGACACGGGGTCGTCTGGCGCCCATGTGCTGGTTTGGTCCCTGGGGTGGTCACGGCGTGCCATGTGTTCTGGTGCGCCGGTGATGGGGAGTAATCCCCAGAGGAGGGTCCGGTGACGGACGGCCGCGGCGGGCTCACGGATGAGTGCTAAGGCGTGCCCGTGTTCCCGCCGTTAGCGGCAGAGGAGGACACCGTGGAGTTTTAGTGGGTTAGAGTCCCACATAACTGCACTATCTCCCCGTGGTAGTGCAGAATGCATGAGCATTTCTCCACGTTAAAAAAAAAAAAAAAATGGTGGACAACCTTGTGGCGCATAAACAGGGAGCCGGACGCCCGGTGTCACCACTGCGTCGACTGCCGGGAGGACACGGCGCGGCATACGCTGGCAGAGTGTGCCGCCTGGGAGGAGCCGCGACGTGCCCTCATCTCAGAAGTAGGCAGTGACCTGTCGCTGCCGGCCGTGGTCGAGACGATGGTCGGCAGCGAAGAGTTCTGGGACGCGGTGGTTTCCTTCTGCGAAATAGTCGTCTCCCCCTTGATCCATTTAGGGCTGGAAGCCTTAATGGATCCAGGGGCGACGGACTCCGGGACGTCCGATGCCCCCCACATATCAGGACTCGAGGTGGCGGCGCGTAGTGTTCCACGCGCGCCCCTCTTAGACGTTGCGAGGGGAGTCAAACACCTCACTCCCCCCTGACCCGAGGAGGCCCACGGTGGCGGGCCGGCACCAGTCGGGGGTGCGGAAGGATCGTACGATCCCGCGAGACCCGGCGTAGGTGTGAGATGGAACTCCGGGGTGGTTTTTAGTTAGTAAGAGTCTGACAGAACCCGCCGCGCACCCCGGACATCCATGAGGATTTTCCACACCGGAACAAAAAAATAAAATGGCGGACAACCTTTATAGTACCTTCCCAAAACATGGGTTGCACTTACCTACCTCCTTTAACTAGAAAATCTCTTCTTTCCAGCGGCCTGTCCCGATGGTGAATACAATCCAGGCCCTAAGTGCGGTCTAGAGCCTTCCTGTTCAACGAAGAGCTCCCATGCATATCCGAAGCATACCTGCGATTGTTGGTGCATGCCTGGCACTTATAGGAGACTGGACACCGACGCCTGTGTGGAGATAGCTAACTGTTACGATTAAATAATATTTTTAAATAAATCTTGTTCGAGTTTGATTATTTTTGAGTCCTGCCAATGTGTAAAAAAACTCACGATGAAAACTTATGTGCACGTAGTAAGCTTGAAGTGAGCTGTCAATGCCGATCTAGCATAGTGTGGAATGACAGCTCACTTCACCTAAGTTTGTCATTACTGTGAGTACATACTGCCGGTCTATACTGTAAAAATTTCACCGCGAAAATTTTGTTGAAGTGAGTCAATAGCGTCAATCCCTGCATTCCCGTCATTTAGAATACCTAACCCCTAAGTGTCTAAACACACTATGCCGAAGGTACGCGACCGAAGTTCGGCATGATTACGCCTGCAATGCTATTTGAATTACTGACGACACATTATGCCGAAGTTACGTTGCGTTATAACGTACAGCCGAACTTCGGTCGAGCATAAGTTCAGCGGCAATTCGGCGGCAACGTATTCTGTAGAGCACACATTATACGTGACCGAAGTTCGGTTCGATTGCCGATAAAGATCCGGGGCGGGGAGCAGCGGGAGGCAGGCATGCCCGCGCCCCGCGTCTCCGCCCGTTGTGTTTCTGTCTGTCTGTCCGGCTGTTTAGATAACACAGTTTAGACAGCGCTCGAGACACGGAATACACACAAAGTTGCGCAACTGAATATCTGCCGCGTAAGTTCGGCACTTATGGTGTGTCGTATCAGCCGAATACGTCGGAACGTAAAATCAGCCGCGGAAATTCGGTCGCGTACCTTCGGCATAGCGTGTTTGGACACTAAACCTCTCACTTCAAGCTCATTTCACCTAAATTTTCTCGATGAGATTTTTACAGAATACAATCTCTGGATGTCTGAGTGTCTCTCTGCAGTTGCTGTGACTACTGGGTCTGGAAAATATAGTACTAAGATACTTTTTGCTGTCGAAGAGAAATGAAGAACTGGTAATTCTAGGAGACTTGATCATTCGAGAGTTGAAAATTAAGAAGCCTTGCGTTCAATTATGAAAGTTTCAGACTGTAGCTCTATTTAGATACTGGCTCTTTCAATTACTAGGTGGGTATTAGGTTTCATTTCCTTTGAGCTAAATGTAACAGCAATTAGGCAAATTGAAAGAAACATTTTCCTTTTAGAATCTTTATACAGTATTTTTATTAACTCATTTGGTACTTAACTATACGTATAGGTACGAAACACTATGTACGACAAGAGCGTGTCTGGCAAATGAGTTTAAAAAATTGACTTAGGCGTTTGAAACTTATAATACCGTAATAGTGTGCATGCTTTATTATCAATTGGTGTCCAAACTCCTCTGTAAACGCCTGCTATCTTTGAGGCATTTTTCCACTACTCGCGACGCGACATTGCGTCAAGAGACGCCAATACCATTTTTATGTTACGTTTAAGGCCGCAGGAATCCGTTGGATGCGAGAAGCACAGAACCGTTCGAAGTGGCGGTGCTTGGGGGAGGCTAGACACAAAGTGGACGTTTTTCTGCTGAAATGATGATGAAGTTCGTCGTGCAGGTATGTGTAAATTTCCGATATACAGGGTGCCATGACATCGAGTCACAAACTGTAACCACGAGTTCAGCAAAGTAATGTAGACAAATTTCTACGCAGGGGGGTCAAGAATCATGTATTGGATCTATGGTATCAGGTTACGCGTCTATCACCCTGATAAATAAAAAAAAGAAATTATGATACGCTCTTGTCGTATACTGTACCTATTTATGGACTAACTAGCTGCGCCCAGCGGTTTCACCCGCATAAGTTTCAATCCCGTGGGAATATCGGGATAAAAAGTATCCTATATGTTAATCCTGGTTATAGACCATCTGTGTGCCAAATGTCATCCAAATTCGTTCAGTAGTTTTTGCGTGAAAGAGTTACAAACATCCATCCGTCCATCCATACAAACTTATCAGTAGTAGGATTATCTCTATTCCTCATAAGACAATGATTAATCCATGACGTATCGTCTGGAATTTCGACTGTAAGCTGTGATAAAGGCAAAAAAAAATTAAAACAAGAAACCAACTAAGTATTTTTTACTTCTCGGACCTACGTAATCATATCATATTTTTATTAAAACCAGAACATACGATTTATAACAAAAAATTTACCTCAGAATCTTTTGTAGGCTTTATATAGCAGGAAATATTAACTTAGAATCTTTTGTGAGCTCATGTTTGGCAGAAATAATTAGCTGCCAAACAAAAAAAAAGAAACAATTGCCTCTATTCCTACTAAGCATTGTCTGCGACCGAAGCGCAAAATAAAATTAATTTTATGTAACACACCGTGACGGTTACAATCGTTAACGAACTCATTTGAATGATTTAATAAGCTACTTTGGAAAGATCTCCAATACGTACTTATTGTTTTTTTAATGTGTATTGCCAGTGTCTTTATGTAAAACCAGTGGTTGCGTATGACTTTGTCTGCGTGTACCTATCTTGTATTTCATATTTTTTTATTACAAATATCTATAATCAAAAGCAGCTTATGTCCAGGTCCTAGGGTACTTATTTGTCCAATTTCATTACGATCACTTCAGTGGTTTAAGCGTGAAAAGGTAAGAGACAGATAGAGTTGCTTTCGACTTTTTATTATTAGAATTACTAGTGATTATAACGCACTGTAAATGGCCTGGCCTGAGACGATGTAGGTAGGTAAACGTGAGCGTTAATAACATACTAAAAGTATGAGTACCTCATATACACGTGTATAATTCTATTGTTAAGTTACGTTTGCGTACAACACATGAGAATCCTGTTTGCGTCAATCGGTGTCATCTATTCGCTCGGAGTTAATCGTTTTCAAATTAGTTTTTTGAATACGACGCGAAGTTTTGTCTCTATACGGTTGTCTGTTGCCAGTAGATTTATTTTATCAGTGAAATATATTATTAGTTTGACAATTTATTTGATGATAGACATATTAAACAGTTTCCATCTGGTCACATTTTAACGTGTGCGTCATTTGTTTACGAGACAATCAAAGTTAGTAAATCAATCAATGAATGTATCCTCAGAATCGTACCTAAGCCCAAATAACTCATTGTTCATGAGCCGTAAATGCTGCTAGGTATGAAAAGACTCGGTTTAAGATATTTTATTTGTATGAGCTAGTTTTAAAAATTAGTGGCGTAGCTGATAATCAAGGTGAAGAAGTTATTTAAACAGTGATGTATCGTGATAAACTGCATTCGTGTTTGTGTGAGTGTACCGTCAACATGAAACTCTGGACAATTTTCTTGTTTGTATCTGTTATTAGTCTCCATCTGTCGATTGGTGAGTATTTTAATAATTATGTATAGGTTATTTATGCAAAGGTTTTACCCAAGTAGCTACGTACCTATTCTAAAGATATCTAAGTAATTTTGCTATACGCTTTGTTTGAGACCACTTTTGATTAATGATATTACTTGTCTTATTAATTCAAGTTTATTTGATATATAAACATTACGGAACTTTGTTTTATTGCATTAAAGTATCTATATACCTCTTTTTATACCTAGAAGGTAGAACAAAGCATCTAGTCAGTCATATTGAATAATTAGATATTAATATTGTTAGTTAGTTACTAGTGACCCCTCGGTGCCTCGGAAAGCACGTTAAACCGTTGGTCCCGACTATCATTCGTGGATCTTTGACAGTCGTTATGGGTCGTCAGAAGCCCGAAAGTATGACAACCAGTCTTATCAAGGGGTATCGTGTTACCGAGCAACTGGGTTGTGGAGGTCAGATAGGCAGTAGCTCCATGTAAAATACTGGTATTCAGCTGCATCCGGTTAGACTGTAAGCCGACCCCAACATAGTTGGGAAAAGGCTAGGCAGATGATTGTTAGTTAGTTACTCAAACAACTATTTTCCGACAATAAATCTTATTAATATAATTATTGAGAGCCTGAGAACCGCTTCTTGCGGGCAAAGGTCGGGCCTACACTACAAATTACTCCACTAGCATATAAAACTACGTGACTACCAACTGCCTGATTTCATTCCTTCACTAGAAATATTTCTTCAACATTCTTCAACTTGGATTGTTTTGTTAGTCTAGTGGTTGGAAGCGCTACTGCTGGGCATGAGGTACTGGGTAAGATTCCCAGGTCAAGCAGTGTTATTTGGTTTTTGCCATCGTGAATCTCTCAGTAGCAGCCCGGAGCCTGGATTTGTGCTCGGTTGATGGCAATAGAATCACCCCCTAGTTCCTATTAGGTACACATAGTTGGCGAAATTTGGGTGTGCTAAAGGTACACCTCTGCCCAACCTTTCGGGAATATAGGCTTGATGATATATTATTTTTCAACTTTTACAGCGGGATGTCCACCTGGGCAATACGACCCTGGTCCCAACTGCTCCTTCGAGGTCATTTGCGGTCTACCCAGTGCCCATTCTGGCAGAAAACACTACTGCGACTGCTGGTGTAACCCAGGCACTGTGAGGAATTCGATTACCCACGAGTGTGTGGAGAAGTGTCCAGATATAGTCGTAGGTCCGTATGGCCCTAAGTTGAGTGATGAGTAATGTTATTGTTAAGTTTATAAGTTATTTAAATATGTGAAGCAAGTGTTGTGTTTTAATTATAGTTACCCACATATAGCTAGCGGTTATCTGAGGTATGATAATTCTGCTGTGAATTAGCATTTCTGTTGTAAAAACTGGGGAAATCCGAAGTGGTGATATGTTTGATGTAAAAATAGAAGTTACTAGGTTGTGTTCCAGTTATATATGACGTGCAACTGGGTAGAATAGGGCCAAAGATAGACGACAGAACCAGCTGTTGATATGCTCCAAAAGGGTGGTCATCATCACAAAAACCATTCCAAGGGAACTGCTTCTGCCAGCCGAAGCCTCTATATATATACTAAAAATAAAGCTGAAGAGCTTGTTTGAATGCGGTAATCTCTGGAAGTACCAGTCAGCTTTGAAAAAAATCTTTTTAAGTACATTTGATAGCCCAATTCTTGAGGAAGGAAGGCTATAGGCTATTTAATATCACGCTGAGACCCTTAGGAGCCGAGCAAAAAGAAAAAAAAAACCCACAAAGAATTCTAAGCCGTATCATAAACGAAGTAACAGCGCAGGCAGGCGATGCGTTGCGACGACAGGGTGGATCAGGAACAAGAAATTTTACGCGGACGAAGTCGCGGGCAGAAGCTGGTTTAAGAATAATTCTGTAGTCATGGACAGACTTATGAAGAACATTATCTGTAGAAATGAGGTCAGTTCGATTTACATTCTTATCTTTGACCTAAATAAGTATAAACATATGTGTCAGAACATTGTTATTTATTTTTACAAACTCATATCTACATACTTATAATGTGTCACGTCAACAAATAACTCGTGTCAGTATGTTGCTGCGTGGTTAATATAAAAATGGTGCACGTAAATATATCGAGAGAATGCAACTGTGAAGGAGGGAAACGCCTGAGCATCTATCTTCACCTCAGTCTATGGCAGTCTATTGTTGGACACTGGCTCTCCCAGGCTGCACCACAACACCCTATCTCCGCCTTCCGCATCCACTCTGACTCAGCCACATTTTATGTCGTCGGTCCATCTAGCTGGGGGGCGTGCCACACTGAGCTTGCCGATGCGCGGTCTCCACTCCAGGGGGTCTACTCCGAAGTGGTATCGGCCGAATGTTCGGCCGTTTCCTGCTACGAAGTTACTATTTGGTTCGGTCGGTCCCGATCCTACACTCCTACACTCTTTTGAATATTGACTACGATCCCGATCCAACTGATCCGTTCCGAACTTTTTTCGCATTTTTTAATAATATTCGGTTCGGCCATGTGGCCAAAGATCGGTCCGATCCGATCATTCGCAGTTTGCACTTCGTAGTAGACGCCCAGGACTCATCCGCTCCACCGGCCATCGATCCTTCGATAAAACAGCCTACTGCCACTTTAGCTTGCTTACTCTGCAAGCTATGGAGGTAACTCTGGTTATTTTACGGATAACTCCACTGGTTGGCAGACCCTATATCAACCAACATTTGGAGATCAAACTACTACCTGCTTTCATTCTTTTTCTCGTGTGCGAATTATCATGTTTTAATGTTATCTAAAAGTCTATTGAAATCCTTGTTTCCAATTCATGTTAAATCGACTAACATGAATAGAAACTTTATGTTAGCGTACATTAATTTTATTTCAAGATAACTAGTACACTAATAATGTAAGTACTCACACACTAGTAATACTCACTCGCACTAGTACTGTAGTGTAATATTTTCACGACTTTTTCAATAGTAGGTACCTACTATTGAAAAAGTCGTGAAAATATTTGAAGTTTTAAAGCAAACTGAAGTTCAGTTTGCTATGTGTGAGAATTAAAGTGGTTTTTCCAAAACCACATATTTGTTTACATATTTCGAAACTAAATGGCGAACACAGTCTATGTAGTTGCTGCTGCAGTCGATTTATCAAAATAAATGATTTTATTTTGTAAGTATGTAGGTTTGTACAAACACTTTTACACGTCAATCATATTTTAAAACTAGATGAGGCTGGCGTTACCTATCTGACTAGTCTGAGAAGAAAGGCCGAAACAAACTCAGAGGTGGGTCTGAGGTCTCTTTTAAAGTCCAGACATAATCCTGGTCAGATCATATGAAGACCATGTAGATCGATGTCTGTGATGGTCTCTTGAGGAAAGATCCACACAGATTGAGAGGACCTGTCCAGTCAGCACGCATTTGTCAGAAGTCGTGCAGCTCAAAACAAAACTTAAGGAGCTCAACGATTCGATGAACAATACCAAAGAAAGGAATTGCATTGCAGGCATTTGGGTAGGCCACGTCTGGGTATTCATTGATTAGATTGTCTTTAATTAAATAACTCGGTAGCTCAAGTATTTTTCAAGAAGGCCAATTCCCGTAATGGGACTAGTTGTACCACGAGTGTCTGTGCTAATACTGACACAATGCCTTAGCATTGATTCAGTTCTATAGTTCAAAATCTAGTCGCAATCTCATCTCAGTGACAATCAATGTCAAAAACTTGTCAAAAATGTAGGAATTTTAGTGGCATTTTGACACATTGAGGCTGGGATCAGACTGAACATTCTTAAAATTACGAGAATTGCCGCTCAGAAGTTAAGGTCAGTTAAACTTCATTCACTCAAAAATATTAGTTTTTTATGCATAGTAGTTAAACACAGCTAACATCATTCAAGTTAAACAATTCTTACTAAGTACACGTCAAAGTCATCAATAACAATTTAGTTTCTATTCTATAATAGTTCTTGTAACTCCATTCAAAAGTCGATCAACTCTTATCAAGCTAGATCAAACGAAATTGGTTTCGAATTGGCCAATTATTGAGACACACCTTTATGTAATTGCTCTATCACAAGGGAGCAATATGTTTCATTCTTACAGCAAACAGTGTCAGGTTTTCTATTAGCATGTTTTATTACAAGCTGCAGGGGCTCGTGACTAAATGGTAACAGCCGCACGGGTTTAGGTTAGGTCGGTTCATGGATTGGTGGCCATCCATCATACATCGAGTCCCTCGGAAAGCACGTGGCCCCGGCTGTCATTCCTAGATCTTTGACAGTTGTTACGGGTAGTGAGAAACTCAAAAGTCTAACAACCAGTCTTGGCAACGAATATCACGTTGCTGGGTTGCGGAGGACAGATAGGCAGTCGCTCCATGTAAAGTAGTATTTCTCTGCATCCGGTTAGACTGGAAGCCAACCTAGTAGAAATAGTCAAGGTAGATTTTTTTATTACAAGCTGCACACATTGTAAGTAAATGTTGGAAGTATTGTATTATTATGTACAGCTTAATTGCATCATGTTGTTTGCAGGCGCTGTGCAGACTGATCATAAAAAAGGAATATAAATCCATAATCACTGCTGAGGTTGGCAAACGGATGCGTGACTGAAGTTTGATTGCATAAGAGTGGGAATAGGATGCCTCGGAACTAATTTTAGTTTTTTTTTGAGGCGCAGTTATGTATTTCCCAAATTAAATTGCGTTATAAATAAGCGTGTTAAAAATGAAAAAATAATAAATTACTTAGTACAAATTTTTCAACACAGTAAACCACAAGGGACAGTAGTTAATTAGTTTAGTTAGTTTCTCAAATCTGTCAACTAACTTATTTTCTCAAGTAAAAATCAATTTATCTCTGATTATTTCTTACGAGTAACAAAGTCAACATTCGATACGGAGGTTTTCGCCACATCGCTCCGTTGAAACGGTGAAACTAAAATAAATATAATTTACGAAATTGCCCTAATCAATTCTGTTGAGGACCACGCCATTCCGAAATTATGGAGCCGTGACCTTGTTATGCAGATTTTGGTGTTTTCCTACTGATGTATTAAGCGGTTTTTCTGATAAATCTTTGCCGATATTTGCAGTCTCTTCGTTTTAGTTGAAAAGTTTACAAAAATCAGCCAGGATAACAACTTCATTATTATAACAGGAGTAACAAACCATGACAATGTAGGTACAGTAAAAGTTTCGCTCGTGTAATTCCGGTATAGAGGAGAAAACCCCTTACACACTCGTATGGGTTTCGTAAAAGGCGACTAGAAGATGTCGAAAATGATGTGATTGTGTCAAGAGGTTGAATATCTGAGCAATTGTCGTAATTTAAAGAACGCCCAGAGTCTGATCTCAGTCTCAATCTGTTGAAAAATACATCTAATTTCCTTACATTTTTGACAACTTTTTGACATTGATTGTTGCTGAGATGAGATTGCGACTAGACCTTGAACGTTTTTAATTACGGGAATTGGCCTTCAGATGGCAGTACAGCACAGTATTGTGTTAGAGTTAGGACAGAGAAGGAGACAATACCAACAACAAACGCCATAGCTACGCTGCACGTGTCTCAGAGGTGCTAAGTCGTGGTCACTGCGTCGGTGATTGCTTCGGCGAAACGGAATTGACCTATAATAGATAGCTTTCTCGGGTCTAGGAAAGGTCTAGTGCAAGATACATTAGTTTGTGCCTGCATAAACGAAGTCACTTTCCTTGTGTGAAGAGCAATGTCTTTATAAAAATGCTCGGTATGATCGATCGTAGGACCATTTGCATGAACCTTGTGCACTGGATTTGACCTGGCGAAATTAAGCGAATTTTCTCGGACCGTGGCTGTTAGAGTAGGGGACTACCTGGGAAGACCAAACAAACGATGATATGACGGTAGAGAATGCCTTAGACATTAAGTCCGCCTTTGTACCTTTTTTGTGTGCGAAAAGTTTAAATAAATAAACGATGGATGAACTGTACATTTACAGATGCCCGATGGGGCCGAAAGGTTCTGGAGTGGCGACCGCGTACCGGAAGACGTAGCGTTTGAAGGCCTCCCACAAGGTGGACCGAACTCGTTGGACGTGAGAAGCACAACACTGTTCGAAGTGGAGGTGCTTGAGGGAGGCCTATGTCCAACAGTGGACGTCTTTCGGCTGGCTGATGATGATGATGGATGAACTGTGTGCAAGATGATACGGCTAGAAAGGGTTAACTACCGAGATGACGACAAGCCGCCCGGAAAGGACCAGGCCCGGGCCGACGGCGCGTTGTGTTCCATGCGCGCCTTAAAGAGATGTCAGCACGAACTGACGGGGTCTGCCAGGGCCGAAGCCTGCCAAGGCCGCGGGTTGTTCGAAAGAGATATCGTGGTCCCTGGCATAGGCAACTGAAGGAACACGGGTGGGTTTTAGTCAGTAAAAGTCTGACACGTCCTCGCTCTCCGCCCAGAGCGGGAGAAGTCATATGATGATTTCCCACCCAGAAAAAAAAAATGATACGGCTAGAAAGGGGTGACTACCGAGATGACGACTAATAAAACGATTGCAGAAAAAGACATATAAATGAAATGAAATGAATGGTGATGAAGAGTTTTCCGGATCGTTTCGCGTTCCATCACGGACAGCAAGGGACAATGAACATTTCTAACGACCAGTCTTTAACGGGCAATAATGGACATGTACTCCACGTGTGTCCGTATGAAGGGCGTCTACGGCTAATAGTTTGTAAGAGCTTAATCCAATAGCCGTTATTCGGGTGAATCTTGAGCTCTTTCAGACGCTGGTCTTAGGGTTTGCCTGACAGCTGCCTTACGGTTCTAAGGTAGTGTTGAATAGTGTAGTGAGTACTAAGATTAAGAGTCCCTGTTATCCTTAGAAAATCACCAACCTGGCAAACCTCCATTGGGGACAGCAGACAGAATCATCCTGAAAAAAAAAAATCATCACGTAACAGTAGTCCTGGCATGAGCATAATCAGCAGTGCGGGTTGGTAGATGTCACATGTCTTCGAATTTTTGGTTTTAGATCATGACGGTTGCCTCACGATGTTTTCCTTCACCGTTTTGGGGGCAGTGGTGATGAAATTATTTACATAAAGTAAAGCGCCTGCCTGGGTTCGAACCCACGACCTACAACTCGTTAGTCGGGGCCGATACCACTGAGACCAAAGAAAATAATACTACGAGTACAATGTAAAGTAAAAATTAACAGCAAAATAGCTGCTTTAACAAGCAAAAGAAAGCATGCAGGACTTGCAGGACCAGTAGCAAAGCGAGAGAACAACCTGCCTTTTCCTGGTTCGGGATGGATCGGGGTTCAAGACGGGAGCTGACGAACTAAGAGAACGACCTAGTTCGCTAAGGAGCTGCGAGCCAAACTGAGCGCTCCAGGTCGCGAACTTTTATGCGCAAGACTATTCGCTAGAGCAAAAATAATATAATAATAATAATAATTTATTTCGAGTAACAAGACTGTAGAGAATAGGAGAAGAAAAAAGAAGAAGAAGAGGAAAAAGAAAGAGGGGGAAGATATTGAGTAGGTTAGTAACAATATACTTACTAACACTTACAAAGACAAAAACAAAACAAAAAACAGATTATGACATCATTGCTGCAAGGTGACAGGCCTGCTTGCTATCATATACAGGATGCTATGATATGATAAACATGTTTAAAGTTATTTTACTCTCTCCAACAGTCCAACCCTCATTCTTGAAAGCCAAACGCTTAGATCCTGACTAGACTCAGGTCGTCAAAACTTTGTTTTTCAGTTTCATAAATGATGGACACTTGCCTACTATTTTCTATTTAGTAGCTATGAAGACACCAAGTGATCCTCAACAATAGCCAGTTCAAAGTGCGCACAATATGTCACAAAATAGATGACTCACAAAGCTATCAAGTGATTTCCTCAAGTTCCGTTTCCAAAGAGATTTCCCAGTGCGATAACGGATCCCGTATAAGGAAAACAGCGTACGGGAAAAACGTTAGTAAAATTTCATTAATTTGCTCCTAAGTACGAAAGTGATCCGTCCGGGCGTTTCGAAGCCCGGTTTTGGGGTTCCGTACCCAAAGGGTGAAAACGGGATACTATGACTAAGCCTACACCGACTTTCTGTCACAATACTGTGTCTTTTTAACCGCAATAGGTAGGTAGTTAAAAGGTTCATGTAAGAAAGAAATAAGAAAAATATTTTATTAGGGACACGCACAGGAAATACAAACAATAAAAAAGAACATTAAATCTAAAAAAAAAACATGAAAACGAAAAAAAAAATAACAAGGAAGGCAAAATAACAAGGATGTACGAGGCCAAAAAGGCTCGTATCTCAGCATGATGATGATGCATGATGCATGATTATACGGCCTCCTTTTATGCTCCGTTTTTGCCGCACATTTTGACACTCGCAAGGGAATCAAAATCTGTATGGTACTTCCCGTTGACCTAGAATCATGAAATTTGGCATGAAGCAATGTCATGTAGCACAAGTAAAGGAAAAAATCCTAAAATCATGTAGTTGAATCACAAAAAAAAAAAAAACTTTTGCGATTACAAATTTATTTGGAGTTGGTAACTAACCGCGACCTATGTCGATGCATGGGGACAACAGTTTTCCAACGGAAAAGTTAAGTTTGACCCTCAATCGGTTTATCTTTTCTTTAAAGTTTGTACGGAACCCTCGGTGCGCGAGTCCGAGTCACACTTGGCCAGTTTTTGGGCCTTGAATCCCTCTCGGAGGGCTGAGGAGAGCCTCGTGTGGTTTGGACCGGTCTTTGTGCGGTCGGATGTGACCCTCGCCGTTGTATTGTAGCCTAATATCAGTCCAAACACGTTTGACTTTTAGCCTTCCTACGTAATTATTATACCCTTAATTATTGGCGCTTTAGAACGGATTGCGATGAATTTATTATGGTCGAATGGGATGTGATGGGTTTATTTACAGTTTTAGGTTTTGTGGGCCCTTCGGTGGGTTGCTTTACTTTAATGCTAAGTAGAGGACGGTGTGATATTATTATTAGTACCTGTTGGAGTTACTGACTTACATCATTATGTTAGCATAGCTGCTTAGGTTTAGTGTCTGACTCATCAATTATTAGTCTCCCTTATCTATGTTTAAAATCAATCAAACCTTCGTGAGCTTCTTAAATATTCAGTTCATTCTAATGAAAACTGCCAATATAGATCAGTAGGGCACATAATGTTTCCTTGCATGTTAAGTGATTTTCTACTACTTATGCGTCTGACCTATATTCTCGATTAAGGACACCTATAGCGTCAACGCGACACTTAAAGGGGTGATGTCAGAAAGCGATTAATAGGTCGTCTGGCGTCTCGGGGTGCACCGCGATGGTCTGGCGACCGGAAGCGGCTCGCACCGAATAATCGCATCGATCGCCAAAAAACTAACCCACATACGCACTGGCAGCGTAGCCGGAATTATTAATCGCGAGGAGTAAGGGGGCGCGAGGGGGTCGGAGGGAGGCTGAGGGTGGCGGGGTGGTCTCGGCGCGCAGGCGCGGGCGTGCGGCGGGCACTTCGCGATTAAGGCTCGCGCGCTCCGGCCGCGTCCAGCCCGCGGCGTCGCGATGCGCGAGCAGCCGGCCCCGCGGCCGCTCCCGCAATCGCCGCGCTAACCTGTACCCATGCAGTGGCGAAAACTTACCAGGTTGAAGTCTTCGCCGGGCGGACAGTCGCGCGCTCGGAGGATGCTCTGCTGCGGCCGCAGGAAGGTATGCGATCCGATCGATAGCGCGCGCCGAAACCGTCGCCCCTCCCGGCCCGGACGCCGACGCCGTTTCGTTACGCCGTTCGACGACCCCGCTCACTAATGCTTCACTAAATCATGCTTCTTCTTGATTCTCATCTTTCCTTAGCCCAAGTTTGTGTTATGAAATTCCATCATTGAGTTCAGTTATCAAATTATTTCATTGCAACTCCCCTCTAACTAATTTCATCTGATCCTTACCTTATATTTCAGGAGCGCCCTGCTTTACCGCTTTTGATATCGTTAATTACTTAACTATCTATAGTTGTGGACATTTATAAAGTATTGTGACAGTTTAATTAACCAAAGAAGCTAAACGCTTGGAAAGTTCACGTTTTCTAAGCAATTAGTGAAATTTCGTTGAAGGGCGGGTAATCAATCTGTAGGGCATATGAATGTGGGTCGTGGAATCGATCATTATTTGAACCATCGACTATTGTGATACGATGATGATAGAAAATAGATTGTGGTGCTACTCTATTTTAAACCTGGTGCGGCCCCGCCGTGCCTACTTATGTATTTCTGAACATTATAATATTCTACTGGTTCAAATATAAAATACTGTAAGTTTCAGAAAAAGTAATGTAATTTAAATAGTAAATCGTTAGTAGTTAGTATAATGGTTGCCGGCGCTGTAACGCCTTAGGTACTTGCAGCATCTCGCCATCTTGTGCAAAGACGTTGGTACTAACCCACACTTATAATAGTGAATCTGCGGGTACTTTAGTCGTTCATAGTGTTGGGGTTAGACAGTTATTTTAAATCGACTAAAGGGTAATTACTATGTCCATATTGTTACATGGACTGGAAGTCTCATTACTCATAATTAGTTTTAAATAATCACGGTTTATTTTATATGTGTTTACGTAAATTTAGTCGTGTACTCTTTGGTAATTTTAATCCTAAAACTAACATACAAATATGTACTGAGTTTGATTCGATACTTATATTAATGAATAGTTATATTTTTGTAGCAACAACAGTTAAGGAGTATACACAGTTATTGACAAAGAGTTAATAGCTACAGAAAGTTGAAAGTTAGAAGTATAATTATTACACGTTGACGTGTAATCGTTGTCACTTTAAGTGCCGTTTAACTCGTACCAACCTACATATTATGAATTAGTACTACTTTGTTAGTATTGACTTTTCCACGGGTGGTTAAGTAATAACAGCTGTACGGGGCAATCAAAAGTTAAGCTACGCTTGCCGTGGTCGACCCGTGGATGGCTGACCATCCGTTACATACCGCGACCCCTTCGTGCCTCGTAAAGCACATTAAGCCGTTGATCCTGGCTGTCATTAGTACATCTTTGACAGTCATTACGGGTAGTCAGAAGCCAGAATGTCTGACAAGCAGTCTTGCTTAGGATTATCGTGTTACCCGCTTGGGGATTGGGTTGTGGAGGTTAGATGAGCTGTCGCTCCATGTATAATACTGGTATTCAGCAGTATGCGGTAAGAGGAGTGAGCGTAGGAGCAGTAGTGGCCCAGTGGTAACAGTCCCGACTTACGAGTTGTAGGCTGTGGGTTCGAACCCAGGCAGGCTTTTTAAAATAGTAGTAAATAATTGCATCACCACTGCTCTCAAAACGGTGAAGGAAAACATCGTGAGGAAACCGGCATGTCCTAGAACTAAAAATTCGAAGACACGTGACATCTACCAACCCGCACTGGGCTCGCGTGGTGGATTACCGACACCGAGAGGACGCCTGTGTCCCAGCAGTGGGAACACTATAGACTGATTATGCTATACTCTACTTCTTCTGAAAGGGTTGCATCTGGAAGAAGAGAGAGAAGAAATGGGTTAAATATGTGCACTGGGCCACGTGCTGGGTAGATGACCTACGAAATTATAAGGTCATTGCTCATTTTCGTACAATGCTGGATAGAGGCGATTTTCTGTCAGAAGGAATAGCCCATAGTACGTGCAGCAAGCGGCACTACAACTTTCGCGATCGCTTAATTGAACTCTGTCACGCGTTCCAAGAGTTTCTCCCTCCCTTTTTCTAGTCTAGGAAGTTAGGAGGGTAGGCTTTATCTGTTGGCATCAGATAACCATAATAAAAGATAACTTCAAAAAGCCATGTCATAGCATAGACAGCAGTAGGTATCCTCGTGTCTACTGATATCAACTATCTCCTCCTGTCGCAAACCTCCTGTTCAGTACTGGCACAAAATTTCGTCTACTTATATTTTTTCCTTTTAAGGCACTTTTAAGGCCTTTCTTTGTACTGACGTAGCTATACTATTTATTGATATCATAGCTAGGGATATTACGATATATTTTCAATATTATCCTTAAGTAACCGCACACAGAGATATAATATATATTTCTATGACGTCAGCAACCTATACTGTTATTTATATTATTATAGCTAGGCCAACAACAACGAAATGAAGGCAAAATATATATCATCGCATTTGTGTGTAGTAGCTTGCTATAATATACGTTATAGCACAGCACATTCATATATTAATATGTATAGCTACATCTGTGATGGGCTACACTGAAGAAGAATTGTTTTATATTCAAACAGTAATGTCAGAAATATGAACAATAATTCGTGCCGCCCAGACATGATGTTCGACTTTTATTCGTAGCGTTTTATTGTGACATGGTTGTAATGATTCATGTCACGAATCGGAGTTGGTGCCGTTTTTAAAAGATACCTATCTGCTGTAGTTAGGTTTTTGTATCTAGATTTTAATTTGTTTGAGGAAAAACTACAAAATAATTGATCGATTGTCATAATTGGGGCTGGAACCAACTACGTAATAAGCCAAATTAAAAAAAAAAAAACTTGAAATCAAATTTTAAGTATTGTGACATGTAAAGCGTTACCTTGTAATTTGTTCATTGACATAGTCTAAGGTCTAGAACTTATGGTTGACAAACGATAAGATACCTGTCGGGGTTTAACCATAAGGATTAAGATGAGGCATCTCCTCAGGGTATGGATTACAAAGATAAACGTATAAGCAAGGAGGATCTACCTACACCACCGACCTACACGAATAAATAAAAATGGCTCAACCATATTTGAATTTAGAACTTTATTCAGAGTACGCTATCATATCTATACTTCTTATTTTAAAACTGACAATTTAGTGCCGAACTAATGTGTCAGTTATTTAAAGTATCTACTGTATTTAAATCACAGCCACGTTCTTATTATAAAAACATTATAATTATTATCCTTCTAGTGATATTTATTTTGGAAGTATGTATGTATGTATGTTTATTTGTATGTATGTTAGTATATTCTCGTAATTTTTCTTTAGTTTTTTAAGTGAATTGTTTTTGATTGTATGTATTATTTTTTGGTCTTCTTTACTATTTCACACGCTGTCTACATCTCTATATCCATTGTCCTGTCTCCGGTGTGCTGGAAGAGATTTCTTGTAAAATAAGCATCACCTCTGTACCTATTTTTTCTGTTCTTTTTTTCTTGTCTGTTTATATACGTGTGTACATAAATGGTAAAATAAATAAATAAATACTGGTCCAATACGGGCTCGATTCCTTGGCCATGTCAAAAGAAAACCCTTCATTGCTTGAAACTTAAAAAAAAACTAAGCTGCTACAGAGTATATCCAGATTCCAGGTACTCTGTAAAAAAAAATCGTCACTCGATTGAAAATACCCCGAAATCATCCATGATTATTACCTACAGTTATAAAAAAAAGTATACAGCCTAAAACAGACGCCGCATTTTACCTATCGTTCTGAAATTTGAACCAATCATTTAGATTTGGATAAACAGAATAGCTACCGATTAAACTCGTTTCTGCGGTTAATAATTAACGTAACATCAAACCACGTTTGGTCGTGGCTTATGTAGGTCAAACATACCCCATATGTACCCATAGCATGGTGTTGAATGGGGCAAAGGTAACGCTCACAAAATAAACCATTTTTTAACCCTTATTTTCGGGTTAATTTTTTTTCCTGTTCTGTTTACCTTTATTGCAAAGAATACCTTGATTGAGATTAATATTTGTTTAATTTTACTGGTAATTAAACAAAGTAGGTATAAGGTTTTAATTAGGAAACAGACGTTTGATAAGTGACGTTTTTATCAATTTAAAAAATAAACCATGAAATAATTTAAAATTTGGAACACCTGCCACGTTTAAAATTGTAGTATGTAAACATAATTTAAAAAAAAAAGTATTAATACATATTATACTTTTTAACAATAAAGCTGGTCTGTAAATTCGTAAAGTCACGATAATTTATTTAAATAAAAAACTATTGCGTTCTCTTTTCTTCTTTCATTAATCTCTAATTAAGGGGTCAGTTCATCTGCAGACTTTTCCTTTGACATGACCATTTCAATTACTCAAACCATGTAAATCTTGAATTCCATATTCCGAAGTTTTTTTTCACTCGTAATTGCAGTTTTTGTTGAGAAAACCATCTTGTCCAGAAAATATATCCGCCTAATTTGAATATTCACGCTCAACTTTCGATTCCTTTTCCTCTGTATCACACTTTATCACATTCAACTGAACGCTCCCATCAGCATTTGACGTTCGTTCCCTTTTTTATGCTGATGACGTAATATATGTAGGGTCCTCATAACCTAGCAACGCCGAGTAGCATATTTTTCGTCTATCTAAATGTGGATGACAGCGATTTTATTTTTTCTGGGAATTCAGAATGAATGAGCGATATTCGGAACACTTTAGAAAACAATCCGGTTATTACTGTATGTACTTTATTTTGGTCATCATACAAAAATATCCTTGTAGGTACCCCTGCAACAATTGCCTTTTGTCTGGGAATAAATAAATGTATTAATCAACTTTGTCGACACGGTTGGCGCAGTAGCTGAGCAATCGACTGCTGCGCTGCGTGTTGCGGGTTCGATTCCCGCACGGAACAAATATTTGTATTGCCTACAGGTAGTTGTTCCGGGTCTGGCTGTTTGTGTATGTGAGTTTAAATGTTTGTAAACGCACCCACGATACAGGAGTAATTCCTAGTGGTTGACAAAGTTAAAAAAAAAATCTAAGTCAATCAACTCAGCCTATTGCAGTCCACTGCTGGACACACGCCTCTCCCAGGCTGCAACACCCTGTCCTCCGCCTTCCGCATCCAGTCAATCGAGTCAATTTATTAATATTAGGATTTTAGAGGTATGAGGAACAGGGTGTAAAGTTCACTCATCCTCCATAGAAAAGGGATGATCCTCCGACCAGACGGGTGTTGTGTCTGGCGGGCAATTGCCCAACGATTGATGTTGGGAAATTGTATCTATGCTAATTGCGCGGTAAACTCTGCTTGCGAGATGCAGGATTTGCGTGACGTCAGTATGACGCGTTGTTCGCATGTGGCGTTGTAGATACTGCTACAGGAACTAAAACAGTTAACTAAAATGACCCATTTGGTGACTTGAAAGTTTGTAAAACTACAGTATGAAAGACCAGCTGCCGAACCACTGAACAACAACATGCACTGTCTAACTTTTAAAGAAGTTTCAGCACACTCTTCCATTCCATCCTTTTCACACACGACAATTCCGTTCGCGTTCACATTCAAAGCAACTCGAGAACCGTCAGAGATAATCAACCCCCACAGTACAATATTGTGATGTGAAGTGACTCCACTCCATTCAACCTTTACCGAGGGTTGAGTACCCCGAGACGGGCGTGGCTTACGTCAAATTACAATAATCAAAGTACTACGCGCTTTGAATAAATAACTAACTTTCCATGGGGCTTGTTGGACCACTTGACAACTATTTGTTGACGCAACTTGACGATGAAGTATCTTAGGCAGTTTAGGGTTGATTTGCATAGTTACGGTAATTATGTTAAAGAGTTAAAATACCGCTAAGTTACCGCTTTCGTAGAAGTTACGAAGACCCGTTTACCCACTTTTGGTAACTAGTTAAATTGTTAGTCCGGGTTTTTTTTTGCAAATGGTTTTACGTTGGACTGACGTAACTGTTCCGTATTAGCATATTCCAAATTAAAAATGTTATCACAACAGTGACTTCGATATTGGACACATGCAATTTGTTACCGTTGTTTTTTATCGTCGCACTTTGTCAGTTTCAAAAACTGATAAGAGTTGTCTGCAAAAATATATAACCGAACTGTGTCAGCCATGACACATTTGTTAAAAACTTTGATAGTCTGTCCAATGCATATTGAAGGGTTCCGTAGTTCATTCACTGGGCACAATGAAAAACTTTTTTGCTTATTCACCTATGAAAAGGGTTTGTATGTTTTTGAATAAAATAAAAAATAATAACTAGCTGCGCCCCGCGGTTTCACCCGCGTAAGTTTCGATCCCGTGGGAATATCGGGATAAAAAGTATCCTATATGTTAATCCTGGTTATAAACTATATGTGTGCCAAATTTCATCCAAATCTGTTCAGTAGTTTCAGCGTGAAAGAGTAACAAACATCCATCCATCCATCCATCCATACAAGCTTTTGCATTTATAATATTAGTAGGATTTATTGCAAGTCTTAAATATTTGATAATGAAAATGGTCATATCTTCTATTCATACAAATAATTAAAATTGAAGTGTCTGTTTATAATGTCAAAATAACAATTTTTTACTAAATGCAAATGAAAGAATATACGGTACTTAGTTTTCTTTTAACAAAAACACAACTGAAAAAAAATGTCTGTCTGTCTGCTTGTTTGCTACGGCTGTTCTCCGAAACGGCTGCACTGTTTTTGTCCAGACTTTCACTACCAGATAGCTGATGTTATAGGGAGTAACTTATGCTACTTTTGTTTCAAAAAAAGAATGAATGAAGTCGCGGGAACAGCTAGTTTAATAATGAAAATAACCATATATTATTCCGTCCAGGACTGAAACAACCAGACAAATAAAACTAGTCTTTACGAAGCGAAGAGTTGTCCCCACATAATCCTAAAAAGCCCATGAAGCGATAACAGTTAAGTGAAGCGCGCTAATAGGCTTAGTGCGTTCTCTTTATCTGTCCAAAGTGTTCCACTATCTATTGTCACGGCAAACAATATTGCAGCCAATGACGTCACATAGTGGGTAGCAACTGAAGGCAACATGTTTCATGAATGGGAACAAAGCCTGGATATCGATACGACAGGTAAAGTTCAAGGACTTTTGTGCATCGATGAATTTGTTTGGAAGATCGATGGTTTGTGCATCAGTGGTTTTATTCGGTGACGGATCAGTTTTTTGCTATGCTTATTTGCAGTTGCCTTTACATCTAAATAACCCAGAATAACCCACGACTGTTGTCCTTGAAAGGTAGTGTTTTTGGCACTTATGTTACCTTTGGGTCTCATGTAATAGGGGCAAAATCAAAAGTCTTTTATTCAGATTAAGCTGAGAATATGAAAAAAAAAAAACTTTTCGAACATCAAAATTACATAAGACAGTCCCTCAAAACCCTTCACCACTTCCTAGTGCTTTGCAGCCTTCTAG
This sequence comes from Apamea monoglypha, assembly GCA_911387795.2. NCBI lineage: Eukaryota > Metazoa > Arthropoda > Insecta > Lepidoptera > Noctuidae > Apamea > Apamea monoglypha. The sequence continues at coordinate 14,916,961 of OU426918.1, forward strand.
CACCATTTCCTAGTTCTAGCTGAGAATTCAGTTGCCAAATATCGAATTAGTAATATAAAAGCTGGTTTTTCGAAAACGAATAAGGGAAGCTATAATAAGGTTAACCAACAATTTTTATTATTACCTATTATTATAAGCTTATGTAGTCCCACTGCAGGGGAAAGGCCTTCCATCACTTTTTTCACTTTTCTCGGTCTAATCCAATTGTGAAAAAGAAGTCTAGTTCATCCCCCCATCTTCTTCTGGACCTGCCGCGTTTATACCGATTGCCCTTTTTACCGTCTGAGCAAAAAAAACAGGGCATAAAAGGTGAACGGATTGCCTATGGCACCGAAATCTTAAAACCTTTTTTTTTTTCAGCCGGTATCAACAATTAGTAATGTTTAATGGGTAAAATTCAAGAACTTTATTCATCGATCAATTTATTCGGAATCGTATCAATATTTCATTCGATTATTGTAATGGTGCATTAACTGTTATTTACTGAGCCATCAATTTGCTGTCTGATTCGAATATTGTTTTACTTTTGTTTATTGATGATTATTGATACTGCTTCGATTTAATATTGAAGTTCGATGTACTTGATGGGTTTCAATTATAATGTCAATGGAAACATGTGATAAATAAATAAATAAATAAATATTACAACCGCAACCGGCGTCCGTGTATGACCGGTATGAACGTAAATGAAGCAAGCACCCGCTACGATCCTTACGTATTGCTTGTATGTAAGAATCGCAGGGAGTAGCGTTCTGTAGAGTCTTCCCACATGAAAAAATCCGTGAGTTTATGTATAAACAATAATCAGCCTATGATGTCCCCACAGCTGGGGCACATAATCTCCCACGCGGGCCCAGCGCGGGTTGGTTTATGTATGTAATATGTATAAAGGTTATAATTGTCACGGCTTGGCCCTGCAAAGGGTAATGTTTTAGTCCACCACAAAAATAAAACACTGTTATTTGAAGCCTGGGGGTCTACACGAAGAGCAAAGTGCGAATGATCGGATCGGATCGACACACGGCCGAACCGAATATTATTGAAAAATGCGAAAAAAATTCGGATCGGCTCAGTTGGGTTGGGACCATAGTCAATATTCGAAAGAGTTTAGGAGTGTAGGATCGGGACCGACCGAACCAAATAGTAACTTCGTAGCAGGAAACGGCCGAACATTCGGCCGATACCACTTCGGAGTAGACCCCCTGGTTCTTCACTAACGGTATCTTTGCTTTCCAAAGGATTAGAAAAGATAGGTTTACAAAAAAAAAGTTGTGTGGAATGCTTGAAAAAGAAAAAAATCTAAATATTGCAATTTTCCTATCATCAATATGTAGGACACGGGAGTTACCAACCATAAACCCCTAATAATATAATGTTTGGATTTTAAAAGAGACTTCTGAGTTTGTTTCGGCATTTCTTCTCAGGGATCAGTCTGCCAGGAAAGGCTGGCTCCATCTAGTTTTAAAATATTGACGTGTAAAAGTGTCTTAAAAGATCTACTTACAGAAATAAACATTTAATTTAATTTCATAAACATTTCATTTCATTTCAACCAAACTTAAAAACAATATTCTTAAAATAAATTGAAAGTATCGTTGCTCGTAGCTACCGGCTGTTTCCATTTAGCCGGCTCAATTTAAATAAATCAAGCGACTCAATTCACAATAGCTTAGGATAATAAATTCAATCGTCCGTCGACTTTCTCGTCATTGTCTGCCGTTTAACCAATTTAGTAACTTTGTATAACTTACTTCTGAAGAAAAGTGTGTTTCGTTCTTTGTTTCTATCCTTTTTAATTTTGATCCATGCTGTTTTGTTTTGAGGGAAATAAGTCGTATTCAGTGAGCAGTGGTGGCCTAGTGTTCACGAGCCCGTCTTACGAGATGTAGGTCGTGGGTTCAGACCCAAGCAGTCGCTTTAGTTTGTGTAAACAATTTCATCACCACTGCTTTCAAAACGGTGAAGGAAATCATCGTGATGGCACCGGCATGTCCTAGAACCAAGAATTCGAAGACATCCACCAACCCGCACTGGTCCACTCCCCCTCGAAGGGAGTAGGCCTGTGTCCCAACAGTGGGACCATTATTGGCTGAGTATATTATGCAGGTCGTATTCTTATCAGCGATTTATTAATCAGCGATTATTAACAACTGTTTTTAACGGCAAAAGCATAGGTTGCATAATGCATATCTATCTGTGGTCGCATGTAATTGTATAGTGATAATAATTTTGTCTGTAATGTGTTGAGTCATATTATACAGGATACATTTTTAACCAGTGCGCAAACTGTAACCATGAGCTCAGCACATGAGCCTAGAGTAGAAGCTATTCGTCGATTATCAAGAATAAAAAAAATCCCCTGTTTCATAGAAAAGTGCAGTATTTACCCTCGCGGTCAAAACGGCAGAGCTAATTTTTTTTTTAATAACCGGCAATTCATTTCAAAGTAGGGGTGTTCAGGATCATGTACTGAATTCACGGTTATAGTTTGCGCACTGGTTAAACAATTATCCTATATATCTGTATCGTCGCCTCATCCTACTTCCTACTATCCTATCCTACTATCCTACTGCTACTAATATTATAAACGTGAAAGTTTGTATGGATGGATGGATGGATAGATGGATGGATGGATGGATGGATGGATGGATGGATGGATGGATGGATGGATGTTTGTTACTCTTTCACGCTAAAACTACTGAACGGATTTGGATGAAATTTGGCACACAGGTGGTTTATAACCAGGATTAACATATAGGATACTTTTTATCCCGATATTCCCACGGGATCGAAACCTATGCGGGGGAACCCGCGGGGCGCAGCTAGTATAAAATAAAATCGCGAGTCACGTAGGCGTGGGTGTTGAAAATATCTACGCAATCACACTCTGACGTCATCCGCGGTTGTATCTGCGACTTAGAGAATGCACCAGTAGCAATAAATAATTAATCAATTTACATATATTTAGTTTGTAGTCTGACTGCCGCATTGGTCTAGTTGTCGTGAGCGCTACTTACTGAGCATGAGGTATTGGGTTCGATTCCCGGGTCGGGCGAAGTGTTATTGGGTTTTTCCATCTGGAATTTCTCAGTAGTAGCCCGGACACCAGATTTGTGCCCGGTTGATGGCAATAGACTCGCCCCCTATTACATGGGACTTAAACATAACTGGCGAAATGTGGGTGTACCTATTATAGGTGCGTCTCTCCCCTTAACGTAATCTTTTAGCCACCTGACTCGTAGGATATAGGGTAAGCTTTGCTTCAAGGATCAGATAGAAAAAAAAAATGAGGAAATATTCTGAATAATAGCATTATCTGTACACGTTTTCTTACAAGATATACATATATTAGGGATGATAGGGCAGACATCTCCAATGGTAACAGTGGATTTTTCCTGAAAATCTTTTTAACAACATATTTCCTTAATCTAATTATTTCTTTATAAGCTTAAATTTACCGTATAAATGAGCATTTATTTTTTATTTTCTTCGAATATTTATAATGTTTACCTAGTTTTAAAAAGTTGTATGTACGACACGTTTTGCCTTTGTAGAAGGATTAATTTATGGTATTGCTATATATACTTTAAAACTGAATCAACTCTTTTCAAATAAATAACTTTATGTAAGTTCGGCCTCTGTTATAATAACTTTATGTAGTTAGGCAACTTAAGGTGGTCTAACGTAAGTTCGATACACCTGCTAACTTCTGCAGTAACGACACTATGTTTCATGTGAATTTGCAAAATATAAATATGAAAACGAATCAGGAGTACTTACATACAAAAAATCTAACAGACATAAATATTAACATTTACGAACCTTTTTATAATTTATAAGTCTTTAAAATAAAGGAAGGAATAATAGGGCATCAAAAAATTGAGTCAGAAGTCGACTTCACATAATTCAAAAGTCAGTGACCTAAGCTAAAGTTCAGTGAACATAGCATATATCTAAGTATCTGGTTCATCTCTAATATATAGACTGTGCCAACTGGGTTATATGTATTTGTTGTACACAATAAAATATTCGCTTAGACCTTATAACCTAGTTTTCAAAACTTCTATTTTTCCATAGATATTTTTTGGATGTTTGCCATAGTCTGGTGATGTCATTTGGGACAGAATAACATGTATATCACTTAGATTTATTAAGTTTATCGAGATCTAACCCATTAAGAGGTCTGGAGAGATAAAGTAAACTTTTTTGATCGACAATAGAGAGTTAAGAGTTTACACTAGAGTAACATAGATTCACAGCGATAGCACTAGGAAGTGGTGAAGGGCGGGCGTTTTTGGGTGACTGTCTTTTGTAATTTTGACGTTCGAAAAGTGCTGATTCTCAGCCTTATTTGAATAAATGACTTTTGATTTTGATCATACTTTGTTAATATCAGAAGGCCAATTCCCGTAATTAAAAAAGTTCAAAATCTAGTCGCAATCTCTCTCATCTCGGTGACAATCAATGTCAAAAACTTGTCAAAAATGTAGGGATTTTAAAGGTATTTTTGACAGATTGAGACTGAGATTAGACTGAGAACGTTCTTAAAACTCCGAGGATTGCCCCTCAGGTAACAAAAATAGCAGATATTATTATGGAGTGTACACACACACACACTTTAAAAGTACCATTAGTAAAAAGTTCAAAACTCTGACAGCTAGTTCAACATGAGAATATTAATAGTACTTAATATGGGGTAGCGGCAGTCAGATGACAGTCGCCTCATCTAAAATATTAATACTTAATCGCATATGGTCAGTATCGCTCACACGCTGATAGAATTCCTAATCCTACCCTAATCTAGTAGGGAAAAGTCTAGGCTGGTGATGGCAATGAACATTACTACTCCTAGTCACACTGGAAACCCAAGCAAAGTTAATAAAATATGGGACCATGAAGCAAATCGATCCACAGTTACAGGCGATATCGCGTAACAGATTTAATATATTAAAAAAAAACAGTCGAATTGAGAATCTCCTCCTTTTTGAAAAAAGAATATACAGATTTGATAAAACAGTGTCGGTGAAAAAGGAAGTGGTCACAGCAATGCCGAATGTTAATCCATTTCGATTCTTATCTGTCAGAGGAATTACTGCCGGTCGATAGATATAATTATTAACCCATTAGTATTTGTTTTTTTCGTTCTTGTAGCATACATTATGACGGGCAATTTTTGTAAGTATACACCGGAATGAAAGTCTTTTATTTTACTTATGAAATACAAAACTTAAAGTAAACCATAGGTAAGTCATGTTAATTACCAGCACTTATTACAAAGTCTGAGTCGACTTCGTAATAAGTAATAATAGGTGGCACGACCTTCTAGTTACAGAATATCGGGTAGAAACAGTGACTGGTCTCTTATCTGCGACGGCTTTTAATTACTCAATTTTTTTTCGTTTTTAACTTTTGTATTACGATATTTCTACATCGTTCTCACATGTATAATTTTAACATGAATGATGTAACCAATATTATGATTAAAAATAGTCTCTGTAGAGTTTCTTGTCCGTTCTTCTCCATAGGTTCCTATTGCGCTTTGGAATAGGCACCTAGCTTCATCTTTCTGACTGACCGACGCCTTGACAATTCAAAAGTGCCTGTAATTGGTTCATTTGAAGCAAATGCTTTGAGATTGAGTTTGAAACAATAAAAAATCAGGAACACAAGTATATTTTGAATGAATATCCATTAGTAATAGTATGTTATAATGTTAACCTATACAGCTGTCATAGCTATAATTGCTTATTCTGAACTGGGACTAAGCTACATAATACAGTAAGTTCACAATATAAACTGCCGATATATAAACAGTTCATTAGCATACACTACGAAGGTTCGTAGCTCCGTAGCGCTCTCGTAGCTTTCTCGTAGCAGGCTACGCTGAGAAATTATTCTTTGTAGCAACCTAGAAAATGTTAATAAGCTCTAAAGGTTCTAAATGTTTTCTTTGTTAGAAATTCTTTTGATAAAACCTTATTATTTTGCTTCTAGGTAATAACTAGCTTTGATTTTAATACAAAAAACGATTTTTTTTTACATTGAAACTGTGCTCGTTTGAAGCTTTTAAGTATTTTTTTGCTCTTTTATGTACTTTTACCCATAAGAAAGCACGTGATTGGGAAATTTCCTGCTAAAGCTTTTGTTAACAAGACGAAGTATTTGTTATTTAATGAATCTCATTGTTTGCCCGAAAAGGAGTTCTTTCAGGTTTTTCGATAGCCTTATCTCTAATATTATATGCGTGATGATTAATTGTTTATTTTTTAGACACAAATTACTGTTTTTAGTGTAGGCATAACGTAATTATGTGTTGTGTCTTTCCACTTAATTATGCATCAATGTAACGATTGGTGGGTCGGACGATTGGTAAGTGTTTTTGAGTAATCGTTCTGACCCTGTTCTCGTATCGATTTTGGGTACAGTCATTAGGCTGTACAATATGCCAAGATAAACAATCGAAAATACATTAAAAATAAAGGAGAAAATGTTGTAAGTAGACGTTTAATACATGAAAGTAAAGAGCCATGGAATTTTACAGAACTGCAGGCCCAAAGTACATGTAAAAGCAATCGTATTTTCTAAGTGAACAATCAGGTTACAGCTGACATAAAAGCTCTTAAAAATAGAACCGTAAAAATTCTATCAATACCGCCATTTGCCACTTGAGACTGACAAATTTACTTACTGTATCCTCTTCTATCTTTATCGCGATGAGATACGGGCTATTTTTCTTTGTCACTGATGGGGAAGCTTCGCTCCAGTTGTCGACGTTTCAGCTCTCGACCGTCTAGAGCACTTCGGAGTTCGAGTTGGCACCAAATTTTAGGTTTCAACGCTTCTCATTAGGCGCCGCTCACAGAGACAGGCGGGCGAGGGGTGTGATGCGCGGGGGAGAAGGGGACGGGGGCAGGCATGGCGTCAGACCGGGAGGACCATTGTACGTTAAGACGAAGCGTTTTGTTCCTCAGCTCTTTATATATCTACTATACATACATACTCTTACACAGTCTCACTTACTGATATTAGCGCACTTTGATGCGTGGGATTCCCTTGAAAAAACAGCGTGGAAAGTTGGTAAAGGTTGTTAGAGGTTCTTGGCGGGATAAAACTAATAAATAACCGTGATTACAAGTTGTTTCATTACTTCGTAACTTATAATTTACGTTAGAAATAAAAACGTTTGGTGTTAAGTACTGCAAACATGAAATTAAAGCAATAACTTAACAACATTATTTACGATTAGTAAATCTAATTTAACGTCAAAAATGTGAACGTAAAAAATGTTGTTTGATAAACTTCTTAGCTTGGCATGGAATATTTTTTAAGGTCAATTTAAACATTTAAGGGCGGGCGACTTGCAAAACGTCCTATTAAATTAAAATATAGGAATTCGGTTTCTACTATATACCAACTTTATTTCACGAACTCCATTTACTTAATAAAATGGAGTTATGTCTTAACGAATTGTACTCGTACTGTACCTAGTTGATGTGCGCACTCGACTTGCTCGGAATGTTTACATAATGCTAGTACACTTGCACAGTGAAACTATATTATCCATTGAAAAAACTTTTTCCTTATTACAAGCTTTTATTTAGTTTTTTTTTGTGTCTGTCCGATATTCTGTAAATAAATGTGCACCTATTACGTATAACAAAATTAGAGTGACAGAAGAGAGAGTGCACTTGTGTCTGCGCACACACTGTGAATGAACTATATATAGTATCTCCCGCGCCGAAGGCTAGTTTCCGCTGGGATTGGTCACCATGGCCAAAATTCGGTCTCGAGGACTTGATTTATTACGAAATCGACTCAGGTTTCGTAATATGTAGTGGGCCTAGCACAAACGCGCAGAGATAACGAAAAGAAAATTTTGAACTAAGTATAACTTAGGGTATTTTCTATAAAATGAGCAGTCATCAGTTAATATATTTTGGTGTCTAGTTGATTGGTCACTTTAGGGTTGATTTTTCCAGATGTTGACAAATCAAATCAAATCAAAAGTCATTTATTAAAATTAGGTTAAGAATCAGCACTTTTCGAACGTCAAAATTACAAAAGACAGTCCCCCAAAAACGCCCGCCCTTCACCACTTCCTAGTGCTATCGCTGGGAAGAAGAAGTTGCGTAACAAACTCCCCAGCAGCACAGCTGCCTGTTTAGTTAGAAAATACTTGATTGTATACAATACTAGGTACCTATGTTAAGTGATTAACATTACAAGACACAGAACATAAAATTAAATTATTTGTCATATATGTCAGCTAGCCACGCCAATATACCAAAAAATATAATAAAAATTATACATACTCAAGCTAAAAAATAATTAATTAAAATTAAAATGTAAATAAAAATTTACTACCTAAATAAAACCCTGCAGGCATAAAGGTCGTGACAGCTTACATATTTATGCATTGCTGGGTTCTGTTCACATAGCTGTCACTTGAAGTCACAAATGATAAACTAGGACCGTCGAAGTGAATAAATAAGTTAATACTAATAACAACAATAAAACCATGGTTAGCAAGACGACCAGTCACCACAAGCAGCACCCGTTCACGAGCATAACGCAAAGATAAGCCATTACCCCCCTCGTCATATTTGAGGGAAGGAGATAACCCGACCCCAGATGCTACCGCAAGCAGTGGCATCTATGGGAGCATGACGAACTTGGTGCCGGTTGTTCAGACAAGAATAATATGATCAATCGTCGAAGTCACTAGCGAACCACATATTGCAATCAACTCATTAAAAAACATTAAAATAAGTAGATTATGTCAATAATACATTAAAATAAAATTACAACTGTATTGACTTATACAGTCAGATAAAAATAAAGAATTATAATGAACTCATATATAACCTGTCAGGAAGCTAATTCTGGGGAAAGAACAGAAACAGTTTTTCATATATATTTATTTCAGACAGAAACTGTCAATAATAATTGAGGGGCTTGTGGCTTAGTAATAACAGCCGCACGGGTCGATCGAGTAGGTTAAGCTACGCTTGCCGCGGTTGGTCCGTGGATGGATGACCATCTTCACATAACAAGACCCCTCCGTGGCTTGGAAAGCACGTTAAGCCGTTGGTCCCGGCTGTCATTCGTGGACCTTTGACAGTCGTTAAGGGTCGGCAGTAGCCCGAAAGTCTGACAACCAGTCTTACCAAGGGGTATCGTATTACCCAGTAACTGGAGACTTGTGGAGGTCAGATAGGCAGTCGCTCCTTGTAAAATATTGCAGCAGCGTCCGATTTTACTAGATGCCGACCCCAACGCAGTTGGAAAAAGGCTAGGCAGATTGATTGGCTTCGTATGGCAATCACAAAGTCCTACAAAATAAAATACGAATCAGTAACAAACCAATTTGCAACTACATAGTACTACATATTATAGGCTGATTATGCAGGACAAAATACGTCGCCCACAAAATGTCAGCGAATATACAAAATAAATAGTTTTCCCCTATGGTCCGTTACACCTGTGGCGGGAAGCGCTTAAAAGCTTCGGTCACCATTTCACTTATCAAGCAATTATACCAGTAATTTAATGTGCGCTATAGTAATTAATAGCTTTTATTTTAAAACAGCGCTGTATTTAGCGGCCGTGATAAATTTACCAACTATAACGTAACAATTTACTATGTAGTTGCAAATTGGTTTGTTACTGATTCGGATTTTATTTTGTAGGACTTTGTGATTGCCATACGCAGCCAATCAATCTGCCTAGCCTTTTTCTAGTAAAATCGGACGCTGCTGCAATATTTTACAAGGAGCAACTGCCTATCTGACCTCCACAGCCCAGTTACTGGGTAACACGATACCCCTTGGTAGGACTGGTTGTCAGACTTTTAGGCTTCTGACTACCCGTAATGACTGTTAAAGATCTACGAATTACAGTCACGACCAACGGCTTAAAATGATTTCTGAGGCACGGACGGGTCTCGATAGGTAATGGATGGTTACCCATCCACGAACCGACTGCGCCAAGCGTAGCTTCGACCGACCCGTGCGGTTGTTATTATTTGTATTACACAGTGCACGTGCATTTACTTATATTTTGTCAACGTTATAGTAAAATAAAATCCACATCTAACTGTATTTTCATTTGTTTGTTTGTAAATACACCAAGCATCGTCAAAGCTCTAATGATTTCAAAAGTTTCGTGAATTTCTTGAACTTTCTCATGCGCAAATTGTCTCGATTCTCATACCATTAAATCTGTCTAGAATGCGTGTAGGCCTTAAGTGGGCGTGGCTGTCTGGAGAGAAACGTGTAGGCGTCCTTAATGAGCTGTGACATCCCACCATCTAACATGACCTTTATTTATAAAGAGACAGTGATTATTTTCCATTATCAAGGAAAGACAGAAAATAAACTAAGCGAAATTAATAGTCACAGTTTAAGTTACGGTTATTTTAAGATGTTTTGATCTTGGAAGTGAAAGTAGAAGAATATCAAATGATAAATTATAAAAATGTGAAAATAATAAAACATAAATCAGACAGGAGAAAAGACGTGATGAAGATTATATAGCTATGTATATACTCGCATCATCATCATCATCTGCTTAGCCTTTTCTCAACTATGTGGGGCACACTGCCCAGGGCAAAATCCAACAACCCGCATTATCCACCAACCCACACTGGGCCCGCGCGATGGATTACGACCCACTTCCTTCTCACCGAACCACCGGCTTCCAATCTAACCGAATGCAGCTGAATACTTTACCATGGAGTGACTGCCTATCTGACCTCCACAACCCAGTGGGTAATACGATACCACTTGGTAAGACTGGTTGTTTGTCAGACTTTCGAGCTACTGAAGACCCGTAATAATCCTACTAATATTATAAATGTGAAAGCTTGTATGGATGGATGGATGTTTGTTACTCTTTCACGCAAAAACTACAAAACGGATTTGGATGAAATTTGGCACACATATGGTTTATAACCAGGATTAATATATAGGATACTTTTTATCCCGATATTCCCACGGGATCGAAACTTATGCGGGTGAAACCACGGGGCGCAGCTAGTATAGCTATATATAAATTGCGAAATAGTTGTTTGAAGAACAGGTACATTAATTACTGAAGAAAGACTTCCAGTGACTGTGACACATCAGGCAGTAACATAGAGGCCTTATACAACCAGTCTAAAAAAAAATCTTCAAAATTGAACTCCACCAAAATTCAAAACACATAAAAAAAATTCAATCCCTTTAAAGTAGCCTCAATTTCCGGCCCAAGACGTAGAGGGTAATATACGAAGTTTATAATGGGCCGTACGTGGGACCAGGACGAAGTGCCTTTAATAGCACCGCGGGACATTAGGCGACTTGCGAATATGTCCCGCTTAAAAATTTCGGGAGGGCCGTGGAGCTTTTAGTACGAAAGTTGGGGAATGTTGTGTCGTAAATATTTACATAGGCCTCTGAGATGATGTCATTTTTAGGTTGCAATAATGATAACAGAGCAGAGATAGTTGGTTGCCCATTTCATTTTAAATTTACATTCTTCGGCTTATTTTTTTGTGTGGGTTTGAGTTTATGTGACTATGTATATTAGAAAGTTATTGTGTTTTAAATGGTGGAAGGAAGCTACAGGACGCGCTATGTTCTAAATAATTTTAGGTACTGCTTTTTGTCGCCCAATGTCGTTCGTTCGTTCATTCCTTCTTAGATGTTATCAGTCTCTTACAACTTAAAAGGTTGTAATTCAACTTAATGTTTCCCACAGTTTGATGGACGGCAAATTTACACAATTATGTTGTACAAGTCGTTGCCCGCGATTTCGTCTGCGTGTATTTCGTACTTATTTCATCATTATTCTCCAGGTCCCAGGCTATTTGGCTATACCTATCTGTCAAATTTCTTGACTATCGGTTCAGCGGTTTAGGCGTGAAAACAGATAGCCAGACCGACAGACAGTCACTTTCGCTTTTATACCTAATATTCATATGAATTCTATGATGCAATACAATTGCTAACTGTCATGACTAACGCACCCCCGCCATTGTCTTTTTCATAACCTTAAACTCTGAATCATCCATAGAGTACATACAAACTATACAAAGAAGGGAATTCATTTAACCGGTGACTCACAAAGCCTAAGGGTGATGTTGGCGTCTCTTGGTAATCCCACACTATGTCTAAGGTTTCTTTATACTTTTGTACTTGTTCTTGTGTAGGAGGAAACGCTAGAAAGTAAATGCAAAGAGAAATTAATTGAAGTTAAAAAGAAAAATGTTTGTAAGAAAATATAACTTGTAACAAATATTAATTTCTTTTCCGTAGATGTTTAAGTTAGTGTGAGTGACTGTCTGTCACAAAAAAAAATGAGGCATTTTCTGGAAAAATTGTAGGTCATGAATCTTGATTTAAAATTACCAGATTTAATAGTAATCTTGGCTGAAATCGAGTTTTTTTACATTGAATGATTGATGATGTTTTTTTTTTTTAAATATGGGCTTGTGAATTTAGTATAGTAGAACGGGGTCCGGCAGCGGTAAAAAAAAGCCGTCACAAAAATGTGGCATAAATGTAGTCAATCAATCTGCCTAATCTTTTCTCAATTTTCAAACCTAGTTGGGTTTGGCTTCCAGTCTAACCGGATGCAGCTGAATACCAGTATTTTACATGGAGCGACTGCCTATGCGACCTTCAGAACACAATTACTGGGTAACCCAACACCCCTTAGTAAGACTGGTTGTCTGACTTTTTTGCTTTTGACTACCCGAAACGACTGTGCCTTTACCTACAATTGAAAAGAAAATCGATCAATGTAGTAAAGGGTGATAATAATACCTATTATGTATTATAGTGGTCAACAATGTCCATATCTTCTATGAGACATAAGCGCTTTATTATCGATTGATACAAATAGCCTACCCATATTAAAAACAAATTCACTATTTATTTAATGTGATAGATTATTTGTCACTCACTTGTTGACTGAATATCACTTACTACTTACTACACTACACAATACCATAGGAATAACAGATGTAAATGTAGAAATTTTGCATACTTTACGATAAGACAATGGCCTTAGATAAAAAAAAAAACCCCGATGAACTTTAGTGGGTGCTGGAAATATCTATACTATCACACTCTGACGTCATCCGGGGTTGTATCTGCGACTTAGAGAATGCACTAATAGGAATAAATAATCTATGTACTTTTATTATAGTGGCTCGATTGTATTTTTGGGTAGTCAATGTAAGTTAGATGTATGTGTATCTTTGTGGTAATAACATTGCAATGGCGTTATAGCTGTTAAAAAAAAACATTTTAATTCGAGTATCACTGACTCGTAATACAATAAAATACACTCATTTAGTCAAATCATCATTCAGTTAGGTGTCATTTACGAAATTTTGATATAAATAAATATTTTGTTTGCAGTCTGACTGCCTTGTTGGTTTAGTGGTCGCAAGCTCTAACTCTGAGCATATCGTCCTAGGTTCGATTCCCAGGTAAGGCAAAGTGATATTGGGTTTTTCCATCTGAAATTTCTGCAAGCAGGCCGGATTCTGGATTTCTGCCCGGTTGATGGCAATAGGCTCAACCCTATCATCATCTGGTGAACTGTGGGTGTACTATTGGCACACCTCTGCCCCCTTTGGGGAAATACAGGCGTGATGTTATGTTGTTCACAAAAGAATTAGCAGAGTTTTAACCTTGCAATGAGATTTTAACCAGTCTAGCAAATTTTGCTTATAATTAAAGATAAAGATATTTTAAATATGGGTACAAGTCATGGTGTGGTGGTACATAATATAAATACAGACACAGCCATATTTTTTCCAATTACAAGACATGCAAATGTACAGAGTTTGCAATTAAAATAATTATTTACTATTCCATTAAATAACATAATTCTAGTTCATTATTCACTAATAATTAATTATCAATGCTCAACTATTCAATTCATTCAATAAATAATTGTGATGTCACAATTTCTCATTAATTCATTATAGTCCTAAAAGTTAGGCAAATATAATATTGAAAAAGTTTTATTTCAATATTATATTTACCTTTTAGGAGCGCGCGTAGCTTGTAATTTTCTTTGCTCTTTCAGTAAATAAACTTGTAGAGAAAGCATTAAGATGTATTGGTTCACTTGAAGAAACTTACCTCGTTAATGTATTAGCTTTAAATATTGAAGCAGCACAAACAGCGATTGATTTAATACGACTCTTTTAGAAGTCTGGGCTTGAATATACTGATAAGTACTAGGTAAAGTCAACCTCGTAATTTCTGTATCACCCTAAGGTTTTTTTTTAAACCTTGCCCCATACTAGGGATTTCTCCTGTATCGTGGGTGCGTTTACAAACATTTAAACTCACATAGACAAACAGCCAGACCCGGAACAACTACTTATAGATCATGCAAATATTTGTTCCGTGCGGGAATCGAACCCGCGACACGCAGCGCAGCAGTCAATCGCTTAACCACTGCGTGCCGTCAAAGGTTGAATGTCACTTGCACGTTGTTAAACGACAAGAAGGGCAATTCTCGTAATTTTAAGAACATTCACAGTCTGATCTCAGTCTCAATACCCCTAATTTCCCATCAGTTATGACAAGTTTTTGACATTGATTGTCGCTGAGATGAGATTACGACTAGATTTTGAACGTTTTTAATTACGAGAATTGGCCTTAAGGTCTATTTGTCTATTTGAGAGTTAGGAAGTTTCTAGAGAAGATTCAATTAAGTGGGAATTGTTGTCGGAAGAGCAGTGGCCAAGTGGTATCGGCCCCGACTTACAATTTATAGGTCGTTGGTTCGAACCCAAGCAGGCGGTTTACTATTTCATCAAAACTGCTCTTAATAAATGGTGAAGGAGACCGGCATATCCTAGAGCCGAAAATTCGAAGACATGTGACATCCACCAACCCGCACTGGGCGTGTGGTGGATTACGGTGTACTCCCTCTTACCGAGACGAGGCCTGTGTCCCAGCAGCAGGAACACTATAAACTGATTATGATGTTAAAAGTGATAAAGAAATTAGGTGGTTGGGTGTACATACACTTTTGAAAGTAAACATTTAGAATATTAAGCCTAGGAGGACCTTCATGAGAAGGTCACTCAAGTACGAGGTCACTGACCCTTCAGTTTGCAGATGAGAGAAAATTGAGATAGATTTTCATGAATATCGAAGTTAATAATAGAGATCATAGGTATGTATTTACTTTATTAAACATATTGAAACATGGATCCGATGTTTATTGAAAGGCTAGCATAATATATGAATTCTACTCAAAATGTATTTGGTTTACCTAATATTATTTATATGTAATTATGTTACTTTTTTTAGAGTTCCGTGCATAAAGTGTGCCAGCAGAACTTTATTACTAAGACTGCGCTGTCCGTCCGCCTGTCTGTCATGAACCGCAATAGGTAGACAGTTGAAAATTTCACACAGTGTTCTATTGCCGCTATAACAACGAATAATAAAAACAAAGTTATTAAAAATTAAAGGGGGTCTCTATAGAAGAGACGTGTTTTTTTCGCCTTTTTTCGACCCGCACTTGGCCGGTTTTTATATTTTATTTTCACTCGCAAATAATGCACCTGCAATGTGATCTCTCCACCATGCTAGGTTCATTGATAGATAATGTCTAAGGAATGAAGTCCGCCTTTGTATTTTTATGTACTAAGCTAGTAGTTGATCATTCTTAACCGTAGTAGGTTTCTATGGAGAAGAACGGGCAAGAAACTTCACTGACACTCTTTAAAATCAAAATATTGTTACAAAATCACTTAGGCACCAACTAAATATTATATGTACATAGCACTAACCCATAATCTTTGTCGTAATTATAAGCATGTATCTTAATTAAAGGAACGTAGGGCACTATTAATAGGTAAACTTTCATAACTATTAATAATGCCGAGTATTCCGAGTTCCTTTATACTATTTAATACATTCATAAGATATTAAATACGTTCTACTCTATCTTACTAGTAAGTGATGAAAACTGTCCACAAATCCACAGTTACGCAGAAGCAATTTGTTTGAAATGCCCGCATGCCTCGCTAGCTCAATGTTCCGTGGTTAGCTTGAATCAACAACTTGGACACTGAACTATTGACTTATGAGACTTGCCCTCCCTGCCTGTATGGACTGCCCTTTTCACTGACCTGTTGACACATCCAATATCAAATAATTGCTTTGGAATAGAGATAAGCAATACCTATGCCTACGTAATACTTTGTTGTATAAAACAAAGTCGCTTTTCGTGTCTATTTATGTGACCGCTGAGAATGGCTTAGATCGTGTAATACATAATGGATTTTGATGCAATATTGACCGCCATTTAGAGAATATATTCCGGAAGGTTTTATGTGTATAATACGTTCATATAACACTTAAATATAATAATGGAATCTCGATGTTTTGTCAAGTCGTAAAATTGCAGCAAGTTTGGATCGCTAGCAAAGTAATAAAATGAAATAAAATGTTGCTTATTTTATAGAAGAGTTGAAAGCAATCGCTTTATTGAATTATTATTAACTCACGTCTCAACCATTGCGTAGTTCTGATGAAAATTCTATAAATATAAATCCTTTTGACGACATATTCCATATTCCTTCCTTAATTTATTCTGAAGACGTATTCACTTCAGGATTAGACAAAAGGACAAAGACATCAAAAATACTTCTACATTATAAAAAACCAACTTAGCGCAATATTATTTATACTAACTTAAGCCTACTCAAGACTTTCAGGAACGCTCGACAAAGGCTTATCATCACATATTACTTGCTCTTCAAACACTAAACTTAACACAAACGAGAACTCAACTTATCTCCAACTTATCCTGTAATACTTGCGATTACATCAAGTTAAGGGATGTATCATAAAGCTTTTATTCGTGGAAGGAATTCCTCTGACGGCATTGTTTAGGGCATCCTTTTGTGATGTAAATATTTACGTATGTATATACGAGTGGAATAAATTAACTGTTTCAAAGGGAACTTTCTAACGTTTGTCGTGTAAAACAATTATGTGAAATGTTTTGGTGCTCCAGATTTCTGTTTGATCAGTTCTTTGGAATTGGTTAAACGGTTTATTGGTGAAACGCTGTGTTTGATTGTTTTATAATTATTTTATGGTAAAGAAAGTGTGTAGGTAGACTGAGACAAAGACATAGAGAAATCTCTATGTCTTTTGTCCTACCATATCCGACGCATAAATATTTGAAGGATATGGCAGGTACAAAGTTGGTTATTTTATAGATGAGATGAGATGAGAACATAAGTTCAGGACACATCCGCCGCTAAAAAAGGCATACGAATATTTGCAATCTCACACGTGGGTATAAAACCTAACTTATATATTACTTATACTCTAAAAAACAATACACAACACAACATATACTAATACGAAGTTTTTGGCACCTCAAGAAGAAGAAACTGCTTCCACCAGGTCTTGCATCAATTTTACAAGCATCTCATAAAACACGCGCGAAAAGGATTGGCTCTAATGAGAAGTACCTACTGAATCTTTAGTTACTTTTACAGTATTTTTTTTTTATCTAGCGAAGTCTTGGAATAAATACTTCTTTTATTCAGTGAACGGACTCAGTTTTAATTGGCTAAGTTACAGGTCAGTGGGCAGTAGGAAACATTAGCACTTGTTAAAAAATAAAAACAAAGTTTATACAATTACTCCAGCTAACACCGCTTACAGTTAATCTAGTTTTTAACCTATATTTTGCTACATAGTAATTTATTCTTTTAAGGGCTGATTTTTCCAACGCCAGATAATAATATCCGAGGAATAATTTTGAATTTTTGACAGTTCTTCCATAGAAAATCTATCAAACGTCAATTTTATACCACGATTAAAAATAAATCTGTCGATTGAGAAATCAGCCTTTAGTGTCCCAAGTGTAGGCAGAAACTACAGGACGGAACGCTTTCAGTAGGCACGCCATGCATATCTTACATAATATCCTATAGTAATCCTACTAAAATTTAGAGAGACTGCGTGTGTGTTTAAATATTTAAATAGTAAGTGAAATTTATGGGTATGCCAGTACATACACACGCTACTTGTCCCAGACCAGTTATTACCCAAATTAATCCTAACATTTAGACTGGCGCGTCATCTTTATTTGCTCACATTTGCATACTAGTGATAAATGGTAAAATAAGTACTCATGCATAATCCTAGCAGTATGCTCAACATACATCATGAGATAGAAAAGGTTGATGAAACTCTGTGGACTATCAAATGATAAACGGCTCAGACAGGACCCAGACTCATTAATGACAATGACTGAATATTATCATCAAATGTACCAGCTTTTGTACCTGTGATTTCATTATGTTAGCACAAAAGAAATTGTGCGAAGAACAGAAGAATGCTGACAGTGAATAAATGGCAGGCTTAATTGAGAGTAATGACTGTAAATCTTTTAGGTAAACCTTATCATACTAACATGTTGAAATTCAGAATATTTTATGAGCCGTAAATTTACGTTTTATATTTTATTTTAGTAACACAACAGGGTGAATTTTGGAACAGGGATATCTATGGTAGTCAGGCTAACGTATTTTTTATACTTTTTACTTTCGTAGCTAGAGTGAATTATTGAGGTATTCGTTCAGTTACCTACTGAAACTATTACTAACCTCAATGATATATCCAAATAGGTTGTTTACATAGAGTTGAGCATCTTCCCACGCATGACAATTTTATTTATGGCTTATTTTTTTCGAGTCTGATTCCTCTTTCTGTCTTAATAATAGACAGCAACCGAGAAGTTTGTTTCTTTATACATAATTTATTTTCTACAGAGGAATAGGGTTATTTCTAGAAAAAAAAAACAAGTCTGACTACTATATTCAACACTTACTAAATAAATCCTTTTAAACATCCTAGCCACAAAACAAGCCATTAATTCATCTGTAAAATGGGTCAATTCTCTTGGAAGGGATGTCCTCGTAAGCGTCAATTATCGATGGTGATGACGTCACGGCGTCACCAGCCTTGTAATGGGGTTTAGTTCAGGCTGGCGCCTGTCTCGACGTTATCTGGGATGTAACAGTGGAAGATTTTAGTAGGGCAAAGTTGTTTCAATGTAAGGGATGTGTTGGATAAAGCAAATAAAATACCACAGCATGTGCGGAGTTAATCTTTTAGTTTAAGATAGTCTGTATTTAAAAAAAATCATTTTATGAATGTTAGTTAGCAAATTGGATATTAAAACATTTATTTGCGTGTTATGTGTTGTGATTTGGGTAGATAGATACACAGTCACACAAAGCACATAATCATATTTTTACCCAAACCCATATCATAACAATCTTGCACAATCTTATCATCTAAGTAACAAATAAGCAGTAAAGGTAGGTAACTTTGGTTGTTAACATGAACAGAAGGCCAATTCTCGTAATTTAAAACGTTCATAATTTAGCCGCAGTCTCATCTCGGCGACAAACAAATGTCAAAAACTTGTCAAAATGTCGGGAAAGTATAGGTATTTTTGACAGATTCAGACTGAGATCAGACTGTGAACGTTCATAAAATTACGAGAATTCACTCTGTTCTCCGTATTAGTTTAAAGTGTATCACGGATACGATATGACTATCGCTTTAATATCTCGTAACATTTTTGAGATGACAATACTACAAGCCTGTATATAAATAGGTACATTCGATTTTTAAACAGTGAAAAGGTCAGCCTAGCAGCACTCTGCAACTATTCGCAAATATTCCTGCAAATAGGAAATAAGAGTCTTGCGTTCACAGAGTGCGAAATTCCCGTATTTTTGAGACCTTTCGCAATCTAATCTCAATCTAGACAAGTTATTGACATTGTTTGTTTCGCTCAGTCTGACATTGACATAGTTCCATTTGCCATCCAAGTAGAAGACCAATTGAACATACTTCAGGAGACAGTATTAATAACGGTGGTTGTCTGCCGTCTAGACAATATCCTTGGCCTGCGCTACTAGATTTATGCTAAGGGGTAGCATATATTAACTGAGGGTATTTTGATAAATTTTCTATTGCCATGAAGACATTGAGATTAAACACGTCACTTTTTCCGTCGCCCCGACACCAAGGATCGTTAGTTTAGGTAAAATATTGTGATGCTTTCTAGCTTTGTGTATGACTTATTGCATGAAATCGTGAACATAAATCAAATGCTTAGCTGTAGCAAATACTGCAGAGTTATTTGGGTCCTACTTTTTGTCCTCCCCTACTTTTCGTTATAATCTATTCAGTTGAAGTACGAACGAGAAGAAAATCAGAGAAGACGTTGATCCATCTCAGAAGATAATATGACAACGCTCATGGTCAAGATCTGCAGATTATATAAGGAAGAATAATGATAGTGACAAAAAATGGCAAACGACATCGCGGCAGGCCCAGACGGAGATGGTGGGATGACCTGGACTCCTTTCATAAAGATTGGTCCTTGGCAGCTCTGGACAGAGAGAGGTGGAAAGAGCATACGAAGATAAGAGCCTTTGCCCAGAAGTGGAACACTACGGGCTCGTAAAAAAAAAATGATAAGCTTACTGTCAGTTGTGAAGCTACCTTATATAAAATAAATAATAATAATGCATGCCAATATAAAGATGGAAAAAAAAATCCACACGTCTCTCAGAATAGTAAAGTCACAATCATCCAAAAAAGTCAAAAGTTCACACTGCGCGAATTGAGCCATCATGTGCATTATGTCTGCATTCCGTGTCCAAAAGCTATAGCACATTATAGCTCAGATGACATTATCAGAACCGTCAGTTTGCCCGTGTCCTGTCTAGACGATAGTCTTGACGATCCCATAGCCCGGGGCTGCAGATATTACATGCAGCTGTTTTGATTGAAAAACTTGATTGCTTTTTTTATGAAAGCGCTTTTTCCGC
This sequence comes from Apamea monoglypha, assembly GCA_911387795.2. Lineage (NCBI taxonomy): Eukaryota > Metazoa > Arthropoda > Insecta > Lepidoptera > Noctuidae > Apamea > Apamea monoglypha. The sequence continues at coordinate 14,937,854 of OU426918.1, forward strand.
TGCTTTTTACTAAGCGGAGCTAGGAAATTGATTTTGTGGTTACGCTGTAAGGTTTAAAGCAGCTTTTAGTATTAGTTTAGTTTTGTTTTATACACTAAAAGTAACAATATCGTTGAATATTTTGATGAAAGATCGAAGACTATTTTGGTATTCAAAAATATTCAATGTGTGCTTTCAAGTCCATTGAACAGGTTCGTTTTTTGAAGTGAAATTCTTAGTACCTTCTTACCTGCCTACATTTGTGAACTTTATGGAAATAATTGCTTTTAACAGTTTTCAGTTTTTATTTGGTATTAAAGAAAGTATCTGAATTTTTTTTTGTTCTATCTCATTCATTTAGAAAAGACTTCGTGGAACCCAAGTAATTTCATAAAAGAAGCCATTTCTAAGTAATTATATGGTTCAATTTAAGATTCTAAAAATGCAAAATACTGTCGGTTACAATACCGTACTATTTGAATGTAGTGTTCCCTCTTATAGCAGAATGTAGCCATAAACCATTCCTATCCTAGCCTGTGCATCAGGGTATCAGTCTTCAAACCGTTGTTCCTCATTCTCAAGCAACACGTCAAAATGACGTGAAAAGTTTATCACATTCCGAAGTGCCTATTTCACGGAACCCCATTCTCCGGGCCTATGGAAACACTGCACCATTTCATGTGGCGATGTTTTACGGCGGTAGCGTGTATTTTTCGCAATTTCACTTTACTCCCACCTTTGGGTACACTTAAAGTATTTCACGTGAAAATTCCATCAAGCAAATTCTGTAGCACCTCCAGATTCTTGAGCTGGTGAAGGTGTAATGGAAATTAAGTTATAAAAGCTATCAAGGCTATGGGTATGAATGCGTGTAAAGACAAACAAATTAATGCAAAATGCGTGTACCTACCTAAAGAACAAGCCGAGGCGTAAACTGAACCTGTATATTTTAACAGTCTGATAGATTCTAGTCTATTACTTAGAATTTCATAATGAAAAATCCCAAGAAATCTTCGTTAAAACCGGAGATCGAACTTGGAACCTCTTTGTAGACGACTAACTAAGAAAATATTTATGATCAAAATTTGGTTCAGCCAAATCTGGTTCTCGTGAAGATTTTGATCATTATTATTCGAGCGTATTTTCTTCGTTATTATTTTCTGAAAATACGCTCTACTACGCTCTAAAATACGCTCTCTTACTTACATCACATGAAGTAGAGGTACTCCGTGATCTTTGGCTCCCGAAAGCTTTACTGATGTTATCTATGTAACTACTACTACCTTCAACGTTGGTTTGGATGGCTATAATTTCTTACCCCAGGGACTAATTAAACCCATGACAGATTTTCTTCGTGGGTAACATCATCTGCCTAGCCTTTTCCCAACTATATTTCGTGGGTAACATCAAAGTGAACTCAAATGATAAAAAAAGGTAGAAATATATGTTAACAACCCACGTATTGAAAATAATGTGTCTGCACAAATTCATACTTGCTGGATGCTGTGCCAAGTTTGCCCTAAAAGCTCCTTACATCTTTGTCTAAAAGAAAAAAAAAAAACAGCAGTCTTCTTTATCCTTGAAAATTACTTATTCTTTTTTGGCGTAACTAGTCTAGCCAAATCCTGGCAAGTTTGGCTAGACTTTACTTAGCATATAATATACACATACGATAATATATTCTCGGTTCTTTAAGTAGTCAGGGGGAAGACACTTCGGGTGCTGATTTTCTATGTACTTACTGAGGGCCTAAAGCTACGGTTTAATAGAAGAGCGTTTCCGTCATGTTTATAACGGACGTCCGGAAAATCTGTCATTTTCACCAGAATTTAACTTTACGGCCGCATGTGGCAGTCACCGGTCTTCTAGGAAATAGGTTTAAAGATATTTATTCTAAAAAAACACAAAGTCACTTACCTGAGAACAATGCTTATAGTATATTATATAAAGTTCGTCACAGACGTCACGGAAGCAATTATGATACACCCATCCACTGCATTCAGCTTTTAGGAAGGGTGTTATTTGTGATTAAATATGTAGTTGAGTTTTAAATGCATTTATAATAATAATTTATACATGAGGGTATTTTGAAAATCCCTGTATGAAATCGTAGCTTAACCAAATGACAATCGCTTTCAAAGCTTTTCGTATTTCTACAACGGCTTTCAAAATACTACAAACAACTACACAACATTACTCGCACACACATATTTAACATTTCCATCATTCATCGTTATCACTGATAGAATGTCACTTTGTCTATAAATAGGCCCTCTTCTGTGGCTCTCTGTTGGGTTATTGTCAATGTACAAGTAAATTATTGGAAGAAACAGTAGGCTGTAAACTTCTTCGAAGTTTCGCTATAACGTATCTTTACTACTAAGTATTTTTGTATACTATTACTGTTTTATGTACTTTTTATGTCCTATTCGATAATCAAAATCAAAAAAATCAAAATATTTTATTTCACACAAACCTACATGGGCACTTATGAAACGTCAGAAGCTAGGTACACGGTTCCAATTGATCGTTTGCTATGGAGAAGAGCGGTTTAGAAACTCCATGGTTACTCTTCTAAAAATAATTGGTTTTTACAATGTTTTTAAATCACAGTAGGTATAAGAGGACAGCGTAGACTTTTATAAAGCATCTATTTGTAAATAAGACCTCCTAAATGCAATTTTTGTGTCTAAGTTAACTACCTATGCCAATTTCATAGTCATTGGTCTAAATCCTCGTAACCATAAATCATTTTCATCGTCCAATTCTGCCAACTTCCATGGCAATCTTATGGAATGGGGTAATTAAACTGAACGGACTTATCTTTTCGCTCTAATTCTCTTATGGGGTGAGGGCCGATCTAAGTGGTATTAATGCTTGAACCACGGCTAGCCGAATCAAGTTACGGAAGTTGAGACGAACGATTACTTAATTCATGGGGAGAGATTAAGCACCTATTTTATGGTGAAAGTAAGTTGTGACCGATTTCAATCAAGGGTCATTAAATAATAATCTATGTATAGTATAAATAAATTAAACTTTCCGTGCCTCAGAAAGCACGTTAAGCCGTTGGTCCCGGCTATCATTCGTGGATCTGGCATGGATTGGCAGTCATTACGGGTCGTCAGAAGCTCGAGAACCTGTCAACCTGTCTTACCAAGGGGTTTCATATTACCCAGTAACCCAGTGGGTGGTGGAGGTCAGCTAAGCAGTCGCTCCATGTAAAATACTGGTATTCAACTGCATCCGGCTAGACTGGAAGTCGACCCCAAAATAGTTGGGAAAAGGCTAGGCAGATGATGATGATGATAAACAAAAATGAAATGTTGAAACGTTGAAACGTTAGTAAGCGCATCAATTGAGGACGGCTGGAGAGATTTGTTTATTTTTTTAATGTTCCTCATTATAGCGAATAAGGTTTTTAGTCAGACACTAAACAGCAGCTGACGATTGCCGTCCATCTTCACGATCCCATGCCAGCCGAGCACTCTTTAATAAAACAATGGATGGGTTTTTAACTCACGACCTCTCACTTGCCAGCCTGACGCTAACATTACTGTTGGCCAGTACCGCTTACAAAATAAAATAAATACTCACCTTTTTAGATAGAAGATTCCACCATACGTAAATAATATTATCATCCAATTAGGTGCGGGTTACTTGCTTTTATAATGTCAACGGTTATAAAAGGTGGGTGAATTTATTAAACTGATATTCTGTGTAGTGTGGGCGTAAACTAGAAGTGTCGTGGGCAGAAAGGTTGCTTACGCGTTGGGGCAATTTTATATGCCAATGATAAATGTTATGAGTGTAAGTAATAAAATATGTCAGTAATATTCGTAATTTCTTTCGGTGATACCTATTCATGGTTGAGTGAATTACGTATTTGCTTGTTAGACGTATCTTTTGTGACAATATTTTTGTAACAAATATTGTTATTCTAAAGTTGTTTGGATCTTTCCTAACAAATTAAGCTTAAATGGTTTCGGGATAAGAAATATAGTTTCAGTCAACTATATTTCTTACGATTATGGAATAACTGAAGATTTTATTTATAGTCCCATATCAAACTCATGTAAGGGCTGATTGGATCTTCAGATAACTTTTATCTAAGGAATAAAAACAGCTTTTGTATCGAAAGATGTCAAACCGCCCTAATTATTCTTTAAGTACTAATTATGTGACGATTGAATGATTGGCCCTAAGTATAATTTAAAATAGGAGTTATTTCAACTGAAACTCGTTTCAAAAGAGAAAAAGAAAAAAAACTAAAACAAAAAACCATCCACTAAAACAACCTAATTACGTTTGCTATTAATCTAAAGACTGAATTTACATTTTCATTAGTTTAAAGACAGAGTTGAAAACTTCATACTCAAAGTACTATTTTACAGAAAAAATCTGATGGGAAATAAAATTTTGAGCATTTTTTATTATTACCGCGAAGGCTAAAATTAACCACCCGGCTACTATTTGAGATTAAAAATGCCAAAAATCATATTTTTATCACAAAAAAATACCAACTTTTAATTGAATTTAACATCATGAACATGTTTTAACTTGTAATTAAAATATGAGTTAATGGTAGAATTTCGTTGTCATAGTAAAAAATGCTCAAGAGGTCATTTCCCATAAGACAGCAGTACTTTTTTTTTCTTCTGGAACTTTCATTTTTGGTTACGAAATAAATGATGTGCTTAGCGAGTTAAAAAGTGTTGATTTCCTAAGCACATAAAGCTGACAAAGTTACACTAAAAAGAACCAGAAAAAGACCATCCTGTGCGAGGCCAAAAAGGCTCTATCTCAGCATAATGGTGTTGCGTTGCGTTTGGACTCAACTCTTGCTACTTGAACTAAACTCGCTACTTGTACAATGCAAATGTGAATCAGCCATAAGGTACAGAAAAATTCAAGCTACTTATAACACCCCAGCTAGTCATTACCTACAAATTACCCTGTAATCATCGTACATGTCTAGTCACCCGTCACAAATAAGGGTAACATTCCACTGCAACGTCGTAGGCTGAGGTTATAATATAAAGCTGCCAATAATTCAGCGGTTCTGATGTTTAAACCCACGCCTGTTAGTGAAACGTGATATTAAATATCCAATTGAAAACCTACGCAGTATTTCAACGCGTGGGCTTAATTTTGCATTGACTTTTAAATTAAATGATATTGAAAAATCGGTTAGTCCTTATGTCGCTTGCGTCATAGCTACTGGGTTGGAAATTTAGATGAAGTGTTGTGTACAGACTCCGGCACATCAAGCTACCAGAAACTGTCAAATTTTCCTAATCAACCTTCAATCTAATCCTTTAGCGATAAAGTTGAAATTCTATTAAAGACATTTTACAGATTGTAGTAGCTTGATGTGCTGGCATCTGTACCGACTTATCTGAAAAGGCCCAATCAAAAGTTTTCTCTCTAGAAGCATGGGATTGTTCATATGAGTGGAATAAATATTTAATAACGCCACCGTCATCATCTGCCTAGCCTTTTCCCAACTATGTTGGGGTCGGCTTCTAGACTTACCAGATGTAGCAGAATACCAGTAAATTACATGGAGCGTCACCTATCTGACCTCCACAATCCAGTTACTGGGTATCATGATACCCAATACTGTTAAATACCGTTACCATCATCGGAATAAGTTTTACTCTTTTATATTATTACGCCTATTTTACCTTGTCGGGTATAATAGGCGTAAAAATATAATGATTCTATTGTTTTTCCGAGTACTTCCCGCCTCATTGCGGAGCTCCGTAGTTAAACAAGTGGACACACACGACCGATCCGTTCATCCGTGTAGTGCACAGTTTCCGGTCCTGTGCGTAGCGCCGTCTGATCTCTGCGACCATCCGGAAAACCGGATTCTCGCACGATTTTATCGGTTATTTACGGATAAACGCTAATCCTCTACTACTCGAAAAATAAAGAGGAAAATCATGTACAGTTCTTGAAAGTTTAGATAAGATAAACTGTTCGTAAAAAGGAGTTTGACCATCCAAGTATACGTGAAAAAATACTCGAATAACTCCATTATGCAGTCACCCAATCCCTATTTAGAGCTTACAACAACATACCGCACTCAAGCTTAAAAATCTGCAAGTACAAATCTGTTTTGTTAGGACTCCAGTTTTCACTGCAAAGAATCAAGCAACTGTATGCACTACCATGCCCTTTACAGCGTAAACTCTTCATTACGCTTTCCAATAACGGTAACGAAGATCATTATCATACCTACACACCGCTACCCTACTATGCACCCTTGAGTGCAGCGTCGAAGGTTGCCCAAGTGCATTGACTCCGGCTACCCGCCCGAATTTGATAGTACACGAGAATCGACTCTACGTGGAGGTGAGACGGCCTTTCCAACGTGGTTGGGTTATAAATGGGTGGTAGTAATAAGCAACAGGTGGTGCTCTGCGCGTTATGTAAGTCGGGCGGCGCGCGCACCCCATTGAGTTAGTAGTACGGCGCTATCGATTAGGAGTACGACGGACCATCGATCCGAGGCCCCTTGTGTGTTTCACAACGTCTTTTTAATGTACGTCTTGGATTTGTCTACGGTATTTTTTTAACTAATTAAACACTGGACATCGTTTGCTTTGTCAAAACGAAAGTTTATTTTTCGACGACTTTTAAAATCTTACTTGAATTTCCTTAGTATTTTTAGTCCACACGTTCTTTTATAGTTCAAAGAAAGGAATGTCCACACGAAATGCGTATATTCGATTTAGCATTGAATAGAGACCGGAACACGTGGGGCATTCAGGGCGTCACCGTTACTTTGAGTGCGGGAACGTTGGGAGTGGCCGCTCTAAAACTTTCTGACTTCCATCCAACTGATATTCACAGCATTAAACATTGAAGAATGCAAACCCCATTCATGTGTTACTTAATTATTTACAAATTGCTGTTCATTCATACCGTGAACTTGTGCTTTGTATGGCGAGCAAAAATAAGCTGTTTTTATTTTATATGACTTTTAATTTATTACAGTGCATTTGACCTCATTCTTGCTCGGCTGTATTCATTCATTAATTTCATCTTGATAATGACTATCATTACTTCAGACAGATATAACTGAATGCATTTATGAAATTAATTGTTTCTTTGTTCTTTACGTTAATGAAGTTCGCATTTAATTAATTTAAATTGAGTAATTATATAAACTTTTCATTCTAAAACGTACGTTATTAATATTGTTTATTTTACTTTGTTTTTGTTTTTAGATCGTAGATACCCCTTCATCAATTAGGAATGTGTTGACTAACCTAACCTACTAACCATAGGTTTCTTAATATCATCAATAATAGCATGTTTTATATGAAGTTACGGAGGTCTATAACCATTACACCTTTGTAGGTTTATATCCGAAGAGTTAGTTAGAACGATAATCAACCCTTATCAAACATACATGATGAAATTATTATTGACAAACTTACCCCGAGTTTGTCGATAATAATATATCATTTATTCTAGGATTATATTTAAGTGGTTGAATGCCACGATTATAGACATTTAAATGTCTTCAAAGTCTCCGTAGATCAAAGTTACAGCGTACGAGGAAGCAACTCAAATAAGCTCCAGGTTATTTGAACGTCAACCCCAAAATCTTAATCATTGCAGTCTCGCTTGCTACGTGCTAAAGGTTAGCTGTTATGAGACAATGGCGCCGATTCCCTTGTTCACCAACTAAACTAAATTTGAGTTCAGTGCATCTTTTTCTTTCTATTTCATTAAGAAAAGGACAGAAGATAAATATAAGTTTAGTACTGTCAAATTAAGATACCCCATAGAAATTAGAAGTGATTAAAAACATGGCGACTAAAAATTCGTCAATTTACGTCAGGCGCTGACTTATTTGATAGGACTAAACCAATATTCTGTCCTTTTGTTAATGAAATACAAAGAAAAATATGCACTGAACTTAAATTTAGTTTAGTTTGTGAACAAGGGAATCGGCAGCAATCTCTCGCTTCGGTATATTTTAAATATTTTATGTTTCTACTCCATTTTTTACTAACTATGATTAGTGTGACTACCTCGTTGTTCTAGCGGTCGCAAGCGCTGGGTTCGATTCCCAGACAGGGCAAGGTGTTTTTGGGTTTTTCCATTAGGAATTTTTATTAGCAGTCAGGATGCTGGAATTGTGCATGGGTTTGGCAATAAATTCGCCATCTATTGTGGCATATAGAACTTAAATTTAACATTTACTTTTATCTACTTCTTCTGTTAATACAGGCGTGATATTAAATTACTAGCTTCTGCCCGCGACTTTGTCCGCGTGAAATTTATATGAACCCCGACGACTTTAAGTAGCCTATAGCCTTCCTCAAGTGTCCTAACAAATACAAAAATAATTTTTCAAACCCGTCTGGTAGTTTCAGAGACTAGCGCGTTCAAATAAACAAACACCTCAACTTTATTATTAGTATTGATATAGATAGATGTTGTTTTATAACAACATGCATCCCTAATATACTAGATACAATCACATTTCCGTTACATACATTAAATGCAAAACAGCTCCATTTGAAAACAAGCCTTGTTATCGCTTTCAAATTACTATGATTCGACGCAACATTGTAAATTCACATGAACGTAGTGCCATTACTACGGGCTGGAGTCCGTAATTAATACCGGCCGTTAGTCATGTTAGCCATGTTACATTACACAGTATTGGTAGCTCATATTTATTGATACAATTACAAAGGCAAGTTTACTTATAATTGATGGTATTACATTCTAGCTTTTGCCAGCAGCTTCACCCACGTAGCATAAACGTAATCAATCTGTAATGTCTCCACTGCTGGGACACAGGCCTAAACTTTTCCCAACTATGTTGGGGTCGGCTTTCAGTCTAACTGGATGCAGCTGGATACCAGTATTTTACATGGAGCGACTGCTTATCTGACCTTCACAACCCAGTTTCAGTTACTTGATAACGCGATACCCCTTGGTAACTAGTTTCGGGTTTCTGACTATTCGTAATGACTGTCAAAGGTCTACCAATGACAGACGGGACCAACGGCTTAACGTGCTTTCTGAGGCATGGATCACCCATCCAGGGACCAATCTCGGCAACCGTTCTTTAACCTTGAAATCGACCTGTCTTGTCTGGCTGTTATTACGAGCCATACGTTATTATTACAAATAAACATAATGTCAATATAAAGGATTACAATTTGTTATTAATATCAACCGTTGGCTTTGGTAACCGTGTGGCTGATATTTATTGAAACAGTGTCATTACTAGATTATTCAGTTCAGTCATTAGTAAAGTATTGTTTCATATTAAAAACCGATAAATATAAAATCTATCAGTATTGTCGATGGTTTTTATAAATGTTTTCGATCACTTAAAATAATAACTTTTATAAAAGTCATTTGGTAAGTGATAATAGATTTACGAATGTTAATTTAGGTGGTGTAGTAGTTGGGTAAAGCACTTTATTTTAGAGTTTCACCCGGTAATCTGAATCGCTGGCAAGAGTCACTTTGCGAGCCAATCTGAAAGAAGATTGTTTGACCATATTATGTTGACTGACTGGTTATAAACTTTCAAATATCGACACAGTTGTAAATAGTCATAATTAATTTGAAATCGTCACTTTAAAAAGTTTAAAAGACACTGCCGCTGATAGGCTCATCGAGATCCCTGCCGTAAATTCATTGAATTATGCATCGAATATTCACCCTTTACGAGTCAAGTGTGCACAAAACAGCGAGTAATGGATATAGAATTGCCTCGTAACACCACTCACGCGTAGCACTTCAGCTACGATGACGCTACGCATTGCCTACGGCGTAGCAGGTCATTGAATCAGTCGACATTAGATGAATTATATTGGTGTGTGAATCAATTTTACTTATTTGGGTGCCTATTTGGAAGGGGAGTATTTTTTTTTTTTGTAAAAATAATAAGTTGACACAAGAAAGCATGCAAAGTGCCTGTAAATGGCTTAATTGAAATAAATACTTTGAGTTTGAATTTACGCACTCAGGAAGATAGGAATTTTACTAGCTTATCTTTTCGAATTACACTGTAATATACCACCACCTTAGATCCAAATACATCATTAATATGCAGACACGGTGTATTAGAACGAACAATTAATGGAACTTATTCAGAGTTCACAGAACTTTTCATTTCATGCTGAGGTTCATCAATCAGGTCTTCAAATAAAACAATGTATAAATTATATTGATGTGAACAGAGAACACTACTACATGATAAATCGTCAGTAATCGTCGTGTTATCTTTAAAAGATCGCTTTTAGCGATCAGACTGCTCATTGTGTCACGCCTTGTAAAATTTCTACATTTATATTCTGTAATATTTATGGTGTACATAATAAAGAAAATTCTATTCAAAATCTGCGAGAAAAATGCGCGACAGTTTTATTACGAGTTTTAGTTACTGCCTCGTTGGTCTAGGTATTGGTCGAAATAGCGACTACTGAGCATGGGGTTCAGAGTACAATTCCCAGGTCGGGCGAAGTGTTTTTGGGGTCGCCATTAGAAACTAAGTAACAACCCAATTTGTGTTCAGTTTATGGCCATAAGCTCGCCCCTATTACATGAGACTTGAAACATAACTGATGAAATGTGGGTGTACTACGATATTGTACAAGGTACAACACATGGTAGCTACCATGTGTTACGACTTTGGTGTTCAGTAAATTTATTATATCTGTCTATACACCTCTGCTTACACCTTTAAGGAATACAAGCGTAATGTTATGATAATAAAACACAATATTGACGTGGAGCACTAGAATACTACATGATAAATCTGAAAAATATGTTAGAGACGTGTGCAAAGTATGCCCTTTTCCATGTTTTCGGGTTGGTCCCATCGTAAAAGTTGTTCAGTTTCACGAGTACTCAACTCCCTTAAAGTATGCCTAACGTTTTACCTAAGACCCTGTATACTACCTCGTTGTGGTAGTGGTGATGGTGGTCGTCAGAGTGACTGCTGACGTGGGTTTTGAATTCGATTCTCAGCTTTGGAAAAATATGGAATTATTATTCTGAATTAAATCAATCAACTCAGCCTGTCGTAGTCTACTGCTGGACATAGCACTGTCCCAGGCTGCGCCACAACAACGTGTCCTCCACTTTCTGCATTCAATTTATTCCATCGATCTTCTTTAGGTCGTCGGTCCATCCAGGTAGTGTACCTACTACACACCTGTGCCTACCTCTTCAGGAAAAACAAGCGTGATTGACAACAAATCATAATATTGATGTGAATACTAGAACGCTACATGATAAATCTGCTCCAGAAACACGCGACAGTTTTATTACGAGGACCGGTGATTACAACTAGCGGCGCTTCCGCAGCGAGACAGCCAGTGAAAATTACTTTATGTTGGAGACGAATGGAAACTGTGCTTGTTTATGTGATAGATTTATGTTTATGGTTATGTTGATGGGCTGAAAGATGTGAATTGAGTAAAATAAGGTTAAATAATAATAATCTCTTTCTAATATAAATATAAATAGTATAAACGAAATTAAACTACATGGTCACCTTACCTTATACGCCGACGACACTTGTTTATTTTACTTCGGATCTTCCATCCATCACATTATCTCACAAGCACAAGAAGATTTAAATACCCTATTCGCATGGTTTCAGTTCAATCTTCTAACAATAAATATTTCTAAAACATGTTATATAATATTTAAGGCTAAAAATAAATCAATTCCCCCATATGACCCTCTAACAATAAATGATATCCAACTACAGCAAAAACCATGTGAAAAATACCTCGGTCTAAGAATGGACAGCTCACTAACGTGGAATGCTCATATTGATCATATAAAAAGTAAACTCTCGACACTCTCCGGGTCACTACGTAACATTGTTCGTTGTATTCCGCCAAAATTGCGGTATACTATTTACAACTCCCTAGTAAAGCCACATCTACTTAATTTAATCGAAATTTGGGGCAGTGCTGCTAAAACAAAATTATCAGAACTCCAAATTACCCAAAATAAAATCATAAAAATAATATTCAACTACCCATATCTAACATCTACCAGCAAAATTTATCAAGACACAAAAATAATGAACATAAAACAAATTTATATTTACAACACATGCATTTTCATCAGAAATATTCTCAACAAAAGCGTTCACTCAAACATAAAACTCACTCAATATAAACAAGTTAGTCAACGCAGTACACGGCGAGCAAGCTTGCTAGTTTTACCAAAAACAAGAACAAACTATGGCAAAAAAATGCTAACTTTTGAAGGAGCACAGCTTTATAATAAATTACCGTCCTATATAAGAAATGTACACTCTTACAATGCATTCAAAACTAAACTTAGCCAGCACATAATTGCGGATCGATCACTTCTGGAGAAATGAATGCATTGGATGGGTACTATTAAATTGCAATACTGATGACGAACATATTATAATCCTTATTTTTAGTAGTGTTCTCAAGTAAGTGACTTATGTCTTTATTGGGAATAAAGTTTCTTTAAACCGAAATAATCTTTTATGTTGACAACGGATTGAATTATAGGCTTTCGTTCAGAAACTAGGCATGTCAAAATCAAAGCATTTATTTAAGGCACATAAAAGGCTCTTCGAAAAAGGAGAGTCATTCTCCTTTTTCGAAGAGCCTTTTATGTGCCAAAAGTCGTACCAAAAAGTCTCATGCGTCAAGATCAAAACATTACAGTAATAATTTTCATAATTTTTTACGACATTACGCGTCGGGTATTTGATTTTGAACAAGGAATTTAATTTAAGGTAAAAAAAGTGTTGATATTGTATTATTCCCTTTACATGACATTCCGTTTCAAATGATATGATTAATTTATCCTTGAATTTTAAAAGTGTCATGAACACATCTTTCAAAAACATGTAAAAAAAATTATACTTTACCGATTCTACATTAATTAAAAATAACTAGATTATAATAGAATATAATTTTTACTTAAACGATTATATTTTCTTTAGAGCAATAATGGCTGTTTGCTTATGACGTGTTAAACAAAATAAAGTACCTAGTGTTTCGGTTATTTCGATTTTTTTTAAACCTCCTATACCCGGGTTTTGTTTACAAAAATAACTTTTGTAGGAGTTAATATGATAAGTGTAGTCTATAAAAATCAAAGTTTAACTTTGATGCAGCATGGTACGGGATTCCATACATCCATGGACATTGTCCTTTACAGTAAAATATAATTAAGAATTAGTGATTACCTTTAGAATTCGTTCCATAACATGTTGACGAGGATCGAATTCACGGCTTTAAAAGCTAAGTGTTAGAAGCCGTATAAATAACTGCATCTATCAGAAAGGAAAATTACGAGTCAAGAGCTGTTAACAAAACGTGACGTTACATCTATATAAAACTAGCAAAAAATTATGACAAGATATCTAAAACATTTCTGTTGTGCGTACTTTATTACTTTATTTACATATATCACACACTAACACCTACATAACTTAGGGTTGATTTTTCAATCGACAGATAATTTTAATTCGTAGAATAAAATTGTCGTCTGACAGATTTTGCATGGAAGAACTGTCAAAAATTGAAAATTATTCCTTAGATAAAATTATCTGGCGTTGGAAAAATCAGCCCTTATACATACAATTTCCTAAATAAAAACGTAATTTAAAGTATTGGTGGCCCAGTAGGATTGGCCCCGTTCTTAGAGTTCCAGGTCGTGAGTTCGAACCCAGGCACGTTTACTTTTGCTCTCAAAACAGTGAAGGAAAACATCGAGAGGAAACCGGCATGTCCTAGAACCAAAAATTCGAACACGTGTGACATCCACCAAGCCGCACTGAGGCCGCGTGGTGGGTTATGGCCCACTCCCTCTCAGAGAGAACATTAGAGGCTGATTATGCTTGTACTAAACGTAATTTAACTAAATAAAGCTTGTCTTACATACCCTTTAGAATCCATCAAAAGTTTGTTTTGAAGTAACATGATAGGTAGCCTCCTTTGGAGGTAGTTCGTCAAAATTATTTATTCAGAGGCTTTAATCTATTTGTGGGCGTTCCAAGAAAACACAGACATTGATGTGAGCTTTAAAGTTCTGTGTTAGGGTAGTTTGAGAATAGTTAAGGCTAGGTTATCTATTTATATATTTAGCAGCGTCATATAACATACCAACACCTCAGCCATAGCCCCAAATAATCCAATAATCATGAAAAGGCGCAAAGCCACAACAGAATAAAATATAAATAATTTTGAGAGGCAGATTCTTCGCTGGAAGAATGGACCTTAGCAGTCAATATCCACACAAAAAAATCTGCTAAAGGTTTAAAACTGATTACAAGATAAACTGATAAAAAACTAATTTAAAAAAGCGGAGTCATATACATTCGCTCTTAACGAAAATTCCAAAATATAAAGTCTACAAACTCGGTATTAAAATAATATAAAAATATTAGTATTAAATTCGAAAGTTAAAGTCTCTTGTCTGTTTGTTACCTTTTCGGCTTAACTGCTAAACGGACTTGAATTTTTGGCACATAGATATACCATTACCTGAGTTAGGACATAGGATACTGTTGATCCCAGTAGTACCTACCCGGGGGATAACTTCCGACTTTCACCTGGGCGAAGCCATGGGAAAAAGCTAGTTAAGAATAGAATAGAATAGAATACTCTTTATTGTACACTATACAAATTACAGAACATACATATAAAAAATTAAGAATATGTTGACAACTAAAAACATCTGTATTTATGATAAAACATTTCGCAAGCATGTTAAGCTCCGGCACGTGTCGGGGATTATTCTTAACAAATCATACAAAATAATAAAAAAAACATTTTCTTAGCTTTATATTGGGTTGCCAACTACCCCAAGATACAAAAGTTTTTGCGAAGAAATGGACACCTAGAAGTACTGTTATTATAAACGCTTTGTTAAGCAGAACAATCCGTTTAGGACATATTAATTAAACGGATGACAATTAACCGAATTAGTACAAAGTTTAAACGAACAAATATAAAACTCTGATCCTTATTATCAATCATCTAAAATCAAAATATTTTATTTCACATAAACCAACATGGGCACTTATGAAACGTCAGAAGCTAGGTGCACGGTTCCAATTGGTCGTTTCCTATGGAGAAAAGCCGGCAAGAAACTCCACGATTACTCTTTTAAAAATAATTGGCTTTTACAATGTTTTCAAATTAGAGTAGGTATGGGAGGACAGCGTAGGCCTGTCAACAAGTACTAGATAAAATAAAAAATGGTCTACAGATCTAAAGTCTACAAGGCCTACAAAGTGCTCACATTTACAAAATCCATAAAAGAATCCATCAAAAGGACAGATTTTAAATTTTATAAAAAAAAACCTATTAAAACCAAGTGACATGACTGCCATTACAACCACTAACAAAGAGTTGAAACTAGAATTGTCTTTATATAATGTCAAATAATAAAAAGATTATGTCAAAGAAGTATGTAAGAAATAAATAAACATCGTAATTTGACAGCAATTATTAGACATTTACGTAGTTATGCCGTTAATGAGGTGCCAGGGAAGCCACAAAGCTACTAAATCGCAATCTTCAGAATCTAGATGTCGAAAAACGAACAAATCTACCCTGAATCTAGTGCTCTAATAAAACCTAAGATTAGAACCAGCTGTCATATTGCACTGGATATTGCACGACAGCCAACAGAAGTCTATTATCCCTCGACCAGAATATTAAAATATCTGCCAAATGAATATGAGACTACCATAAAAGATTTAAGATTTAATATCGAATGGCAGGTTGTGGGTAGTTATGTCGTTGTTGCACCTCAGTTTCTTGTAAATACATGGGGCCGTGTAATTGGTATGCAAACAGAAAGGTTAGTCGGCCCGTTTGCTGAATCGTGAGGTTTAATCGGATCCTTTTTTACTTGTTACTGCTTTTTTGCAGAGGCCATTAGGGCGGGTACAGAATCAATGGCACATTTGTTGAAGTGAAATATTGGGCTGCATGATGGGCGATTTTACATTTTTAGGTTCGTTTTTTAGTGTATTGGTTTAGTGTATTATCTATATCTATCTATACTACTAATAAAGCTGAAGACTTTGTTTGTTTGAACGCCCTAATCTCTAGGACTACCAGTAGAATTTGTTTTTTTTTTGCGTTTGATAGTCCAATTCTCGACGAAGGCTGTAGTCTATTGAACGTCACGCTATGACTCGCAGGAGCCAACGAAAAAGAGAAAACAGTTAGAAAGAAGGCTAAGCGTAAACGAAGTTACGGCAGGAAACAGAATCATGTACTGAATCCATGGTAACAGATTGTGTCGTTGTCTATGCCACCTTTATAGCGCCGACAAGCGATGCGAAGCGACGGGTGTGTCTAAAAATTTTCACGCGGACAAATTCGCGGGCAGAAGCTAGTATGTAATGTAACCTATACTTACATACCGGAAATCGGTTTAAGGTTGAAGAGGGAGGGGAGGGAGGGGGGTTTACAATATTATGGACGTGTAAAAGTCTTTGTATAAACCTACTTATCGAAATAAACATCATCTCTCATCATCTTCCTGAAGTGCAAAAATGGCATTTGCAAAATAAAAATCATTATCAGACACAATTCACATTTTAAAAATTGTGGATTTCTATTCTGGACCAGTTTTGTTTGTTTCACAATATTTTATAAGAGTACCCTACCCTACCTTCATTTCTACTACAATGGAAGTCTTTAAAATAACAAAAACATAAAACGTTAAATATTTCGTGTACCTTCCAACGTTTCCGTACAAATGTTTATTACTTTATTCCGTACAATTTGTTCCATTGTGCACCGTTATTCAGAAACTTGAACAAATTGAGCTCATACAAATACATTGTCGTGTAAACACATAAAAACACAAAGGAATATTTTAAAAAATAGACATCGCTACGAAATTCGTAGACATTCGTAGCAGCGTAGCAGCGTCTACGAGGCGTAGGCATTTGCATGTAGCGCGAAGCTAACCACAATGTGCCGATATACGGATGCAGTGACATCCTATGTGTCGCGTCGTGAATGTACTATTTCCTACCGTATAATATTTCCTGATCACATTCAGGAAACATGAAATGGGATTTAGTTTTTTTTTTAATTATAGTAATATATTGTCATATTAATTAGACAAATTAAATACAACCCTCCAATAATATGTACCTATATTGTTTTTTGACAATAATCGATTTTTATCATAGAATGTACTGCACTGACCTACATGTATTCGATAGATACATTTCATGATAAAAACCAAAACATTTTCCGTATCAAAAATCGTATTTTAATTTTGATGCACATCCAATTTTCCGTACAATTTTCCCACTTTTTGGCACACAATGCTGCGTGTCTACTACAGTCGTTGGACCGTATTGTGGGATGAGTCCAGTCACCCTGCGGTATTTGGGGTCTTGCAACTGCAGTACAGTGACCTCATGCGTACGCGAGAGGGGCGCAGGAGGGGAACGCGGAACTAGGTCAGGGACCCGCCCCCTTACTCTCCCCCCTCTTTGCCCCGCACTCGATCGACCGCCAAAAATTTTAACGCTCACACAAACGAAAATCAGAGGAAGGACACAATGATAGGCCGACAAATCATTGTTTGATTTGTACAGACGCGCACAGTTTGGAAAGTTTTGAGTTGTGGAGTTGTATTGTACGCAACTGTACTTATACAGAGACAATGGAATACTCGTTTTTCGCTCGTTTTAATTTGATTGTTCATAAGACTTTATTTTGTTATAACTACTTAATTTTAATTTAATTATGTGTTTGTCAATCACAAAATCATTCGAAAATGTCTTTTGCGGGGGTGCTGAATTACTGATAACAAAAATGTGGAAAGGAATTTTTTTTTTTTGGGGAATGTTTAATCTAAAGGTACATGAGAACGAAAACTAGTCTGATTTAAAAAAAAATCTTCTTCAATTAATGATTACAATTTGCATTTGATTCTACCCACAGTTCATTCATCATTCATATAACGTAGGTACCTACTCTACGACGTGACGTCACTCGTCATGGTTTTTCATTCAACATTCTATTTCGAAAGATTTATTCATGAATTCTGACTGAAATGCTGTTTGATACACGATTTAGAATTCATTAGGTTTAGTTTAAAGTTTTGTGTGTCTTTTATTTCAATAAATCCATCAATTGCATTCGTAAATTCATTTAAAGTTTGTATTTTTTTTAATGGAATCCATGGGAAATAAACTCCATGGTTGTAACAGGGTGATTCGTAAGAGAAGAGACTGTGACCTTTGATGTGTTTTGAAATAGGACACCGGAATCACTTTTACACGTCTAATTAAAAAATAAATAAGCTAGATGAAGTCGGCGTTCCTATCTGACTACTCTGAGAAGAAACGCCGACCTCATCTAGCTTATTTATTTTTTAATTAGACGTGTAAAAGTGATTCCGATGTCCTATTTAGAAAATAAATAATTTTATTTCATTTCACTTCCTCAATCAATCAATTGTTTTTTAAGCATTCAAATGAATTATTTTACTTCACTTCCCATTCCCACAGTACATTACAAAAAACGAAAGCCAACAAGCTCCTTAATCTCTATTCATCTTTAAAATGGATTTTCCTTATCGTCTTTGCACCACATTCGCATTCAAATAGGAAGTGACAATATTACTCGCGACGGAAGAACGAAGGAAATAAGAATACCGGCCATATTTGTTTGTGACGTCATAATATTTGAATGAAAAAGGGTTCGTTCGATACATTATGACCGGTCTTTTGGCGGTCGCTTTGAAATTCGAATAAGCAGAAGTTTGGTTCGCTGTGGTTATTATTGTATTTAGTTCGAAGGTATTATTTTGGAAAGTATTTCAGTTATTTAAATGGAATGGGTCTTTAAATTTAATAGCTGTGGATAGTAAAAGCTTTTGAAGTTAAAGCATTGTAATAATGAGTTTTATTAAACCGGTGGCCATCGTGCGTAAAAAAATTACGATACGTGCGTCATTCTTGCTTCACTGGCAAAACTGAGTGGGTGAATTTCATGCATTTTTCGCCGAAGTTTAATCGTAAATAATTGACGACGTCGTCATCGTTATTTAGATGACATTTTAAATAAAATACTCTTTATTATATACCCATATAAATCCTTAAATCCTCTTTCCCTTCTCTCCCAATCTTGCTTCTCTTTCCTTAATTATGAAGAAAGATGGGCCTTCATTCTAATATACAAAAAGCACAAGAAGATATGTAATACTAACGTTAGTAAATAAGCTACCCCCAAAATTAATCTCGCGCGTTAAATCTAAGGACTTAAAAGAGTACAAAAACAATATCTCTCAATGCGTCCATTGCAATGTTTGTGAGAAATGTGAGATTTTTTATCTCGACTGTGTATTTATTGTAGTTTATTTACTTAGCACAATTAAGTTATTTATACACAAGCACATTCATTTTCAAAATTTGTAATCTATTGATAGACGAGAACAACTACAGACAACCTGTTATGCTGTTTGGCAGACTTTATGTAAGCTAATGTTAACACAGATAAATAAATAAAATAATCGTTAATATCGTCAATTATGTAACGTCAGTTAGTAAGTAGACAATGAAGAAAAAAAATGTATACTTACCTAAAATATTTATCTCAATATCTCTATTATCATTTTATGTTACACTCTTTCTTTCACAATACATGATAATATCTTCGTTGTTCAACGCCGACGGAGCACGTATTTAATTTCATATTAAGACGTTCAAAGGGATGTTCCCTTGTTCTTGTAACAAGAAAATAGAACACACACAATATGCTAATTAGTTTCGTATCTCATCTTCACGCTGGAGTTTGATAGATATAGTATGTGAGCACTTTTCAGCCTTTCCGAATTCTAAGAAATTACTGAATATCTACCCACTGTAGGTACATAGTCGTTTTAAGGGGTGAATAATCGATTTCCGGCTATACTACACCTCCTATTGGAAACAATTATATGTAAAAGTTGTAGATAATTAAGAAATCTACAACTTTTGTATTTACCAATTGCCAACATGACCTCAAATTTATGGAGAAAAACGCAAAACACCGGTTTTTTTGGACAAATGGATAATAGATTTCTTCAATAATAGGTTTTCAAAATAGGTTTGGCCCTGGACTATATGTATACACGTACAGATATATTAATCCGCTGTTCCAGATTAACCATTTTCCAGAAATAACTGAATAGGTATCGCGATTGAATATTGGAATATTGTAACTATTATAATATTTGTATTTGATCTGTGTGTGAGCGTGAGCGTTTAGCTCTTGCGATAACCCCTGAAACCCTGCTTCAACGCAGGATTTCAGAATCATGTACTATATTCAGCGTCGCTTATTTAAAAAAAATACTGTCCAAACAGTTTGATCGCAAAGGCACTTTTCTATGATAAAGCATTTTTTTTTATTCCGACGCGAAATTTCTACGCTACGTCTAGAATTATGTACTAAATTCACGGTTACAGTTTGAGCGTCAATGTCTCTGCCACCCTGTATAACATGTATAATTTTTTTTTCCGTTATTACAGGAATTGAGTATTTCCTCACAGAGGTGACAAGAAATGGAAATTAACCAATAGGTACCAGGCATGATAGGTCAGATAGGCAGTCGCTCCATCTAAAATAGGTACTGGTATTTAGCTGCATCCGTTTAGGCTGGAAGCTGACCTCAACATACGAGTAGTTGGGAAAAAGCTAGACAGATGACCTAGTCCAATTAAAAACGTTCCACGTTTCCATTAAACATTAACTCTATGTAGTTTTCAAACTAAAATGTATGCAAATTATCGTTAAAACACGTCATAAAGTCATCAACACAATCTGTCACGCTGATAAAAAAAAAACTAAAGCCACTTATTTTTCTATGCCAAGTTAATAGTCCGATAAAAATGAGGTAATATGTTAGAAAGCGGATCGCAATATGCTTCAAGTGGGTAGATTGTTTACGTTGTAATATAATAAGTAATAGTGTCACTTACAGGCCTTACTGAGTAAGTAACTTTAAGTTAAAGGAAGGTACGCTACGAGGAATTTATAGGTCTATTTGCTGGGGTTTATTCCAGGCACCTGTGTGGTACGCCTACGGAAAATTCTGAAGTATTTACGAACCTTTTGTTCCAATTTGAAGGGTACCTAAGAGGCCATGTTTCTTTTCTACGCGTTTCTTTGGACATTCGATGCGATCAGGGTGCCGAAAAACTAATGACATGGAATATTGTCTGCCACGATCCTAATATAACTAGTCACTATAATATACCAACCTCTCTTGCCCCTTCGTCATTCATGCATTATTAGGAATGTACTTCCACGCTGGTTAGCGCTAATTGCTTTCAAGGACCTGCGGCGATATCTGTACCGCCACATATAAACTACACAGAACTACATCCTACATCGCAATATCAATTATTCGCGCGATTAACATTTATACAGAAACCCGACAACAATCGTCAGGACCCGAGTCAGACACCAGTCTGGCCGAAGGAACCTCCCTTTTATATGGAGGATAAGGACCACTACACCCTGTTTCTTATTTAAAATAAAACTAAGCAGTTCTCCTGCCGAAATGTCCTTTCATTACTACTATACTATATGATACTAGCCTATTACTGTCCCACTGCAGTGTAAAGGCCGCTTCTCATACAGAGAAGGCACGAGCATTCATCACCACGCTTGCTCAAGACGGGTTAGCGATTTCAAACTTCCGTTAACTATAAGTCCAGGGTTTCTTCACGATGTTTTCCTTTACTAAAGTCAGTAATGTCTAAGATAAACTCAGAAAGTACAGATGAATTAAAAAAGTAAAACTGGTACTTACCCGATTTCATCCCACTTGTTTTTATTACTTATGTTAAACAATTATTATACCTCTCAACATTTTCTTACTACACCTTGCTTACCAGTATCTCTTTCTCTTTCAACAGGAGAACGGGCGCGCGGCGCCGGACCTGACGGCGTCGCCGGGCCGCGCGCCGCCCGGGCCGCCGCAGCCGCCGCGCGCCAACCACGCACCACCCTGCGTGCTGCAGCCAGACTTCCGAAAGGTAAAAAACAAAATATTGACACCGAAATATCTCTTCGCAGGAAACCAGACTTACAATATTCTTATACTCTTTGAAGGCTGCGTTCCTACAAAGAGATTTAAGATACTACATGTGAATGTCTTTCGTTTCCTAATATAACTGCTACATAACGGTCGATGTTTGACTTTACCGTGCCAAAAACTCCACTCTACAACAACATAAGAAAACCCACAGTTTACTTACTTACAGTCTTTTTCCCTTTCAAAAGCTTAGTGCTAGAATGAATGAAAATACGTCCTTCTTTTGCCCCAACGTCAGCAAGCCATTTAAAAACCCTACAGTTATAACTTCATTGCACTTTCTTAGAAATTGTCAAGAGCCTCAGAAATTTTCTGTTTTACACCTTTGAGAGGTACAAGAACTACTGAAACCCTCTAACTTGCACTTTTATAAGAAACAGCATAACCAGTGTATATATGTTTATCCTCCTATACACTAAATTAAAATACCCGTATTAAATACATAATCTGAACACTATTAATCTTATCTTACTAATTTCGATTAATCAATAGTTGCTGTACATAAAGTAAAAGGGTGGAAATAAACATTGTTCACAATCAGCCTATAATGTTCACTCTCCTGGGATACGGTGGCCTGTCTCTGTGAGAGGGAGTGGACCATAATCCGCCACGCGGGCCCAGTGCGGGTTGATAGAGGTCACATGTCTTTGAATTTTTAGTTTTAGGACGCACCGGTTTCCTCACGAAGTTCTCCTTCACCGTTTTGAGAGCAGTGGTAATGAAATTAAATACACAAAGTAAAGCGCCTATCTGGGTTCGAACTTACGACCTACAACTCGTAAGTCGGGGCCACACTGATACCACTGGGACAACACTGCTCTAACATTGTTCAAAAATATCTTAGTTTCTGAATCCACAAATAAAATAAAAATATCTTGTATTTTGGCAACAGCAGCAGAATAACAGGATGTTTTTAGCATATCGGAAACAAGCCATATCAATTTGTCTAAGCTTTTGTTTTGTTTGTCGTGTGATCTCAAAATAGGAGTGTCAGATTAGAATCCTGCGATTTACGATTTAAATTGAATTGTATTTTTGTTCTGAAACATTTAAATGGTGATTTTTATTTGTTTTTGCCGATAAAATGCATTTTATGCACACATAAATTTGATCTGTACCTGCAATATGCCAATTAAATGTTACTACATACAATTTACACTGCCTCGGTGGTCTAGTGGTCGCAAGCGCTATTGCTGAACACGAGGACCTGGCTTCGATTCCTAGGTCGAGCAGTGTTGTTTGATTTTTACACATTAGACATTAGAAATATCACAGTAGCAGCCCGGAGACTAGATTTGCGCCCGGCTCGCCCTCTATTACATAGGAGTTTAAACGTAACTGTCGAAATGAGGGCATATTATAGGTACACCTCTGTTTAATCCTCCGGGGTGTGATTTTATGTTACATACAGAAATAAATAAATAATCTAATCTAATCTAATAGAATTTCTTCATAAAATCTTACTTAATAATGCTAATATTTCCATAACACAGGTATCAGGAGTAAGCAATGAAATATTCAGGCAGATTGAAATGGTTGAGAATGACCACGATTCGACAACTGCCGCGGCGCTCGAGGTCAGTAACAAGTTATTTAATTTATTCTCTTAAGTATTGAAATACTTAGCGTACCAAGCATATCTTCGGGAAAATGTTGGCGTTTTGATATTAGGTTCAACATCAAAACGCCGCAAAATTAGACAGGCGACTTATTTCTGAAACGATTCACGTTCATGCTTGGTTTTTATGTGGACGCTTTTTACTGATATCGTAAGAGGCGATGAAGATAATTCTTACTTATAAAAACCGGGCAATAAGCTTGCATGATGTGGTATTATGCAAACTTATTCTATTATAGTTTATTATTATATTATAGTTTCACAATTGAATGACGGTGAACCTACAAAGTTTCCTTCAGAATATCGTTTACCAGACGTCAAAGATTCCACTTATAAGTTGCAAGCTATCAACGGAGTCACTAGATGATTCAAATTTAAATGTTTTTTATACAGAGCGGCATGGACCGACGCACAAACTATAACCATGAATTCAGCACATGATTATAGAGTAGTCCGCTAGAGTAGAAATTATTCGTCGGTTATAAAAAAATTCAGCAGAGGGGATTTAAAAATCATGTACTGAAACCAAGGTTGCGCGTCGATGTACCCGCCACCCAGTATATTTAAACTTGTGTATCATGTTACATTTTCCATTTTGAACAATATGTCGTACAGAGCCTTACCTACATATTATACCTACACGATAAAAAGGAGCTTTACTACAAAAAACCCTTTTTCTTCGAATCCAGTTTATCGAGCGTGTTCAATATATTGTGATACAATGTTTCCAGGCGGTGGAGCGCCGCGGCGAGATGATCGTACGGATCCTTGAAATCAGACAAGTGGGCCGTAACAATATTGAAGCCGCCAAGAAATTCTTCTCATTACAGGTAAGAAAGGCTTGTGGCTAAGTAATAACAGCCGCACGGCTCGATTGATCAGGTTAAGCTACGCTTGCCGCGGTTGGTCCCTGGATGGGTGACCATCTTTACATACCAAGACCCCTATGTGCCTCGGAAAGCACGTTAAGCCGTTGGTCCCGGCCATCATTCGTGGATCTTTGAAAGTCGTTACGTGTCGTCGGAAACCCGAAAGTCTGACAACCAGTCTTACCAAGGGGTTTCGTATTACCCAGTAACTGAGTTGTGGAGGTCAGATAGGCAGATGCTCCATATAAAATACTGGTACTCAGCTGCATCTGGTTAGACTGGATGTCGACCCCAACATAGAGGGAAAAGGCTAGGCAAATGATGACATAAGAAAATAACAGCTTTAGAATTAACTTAAACCCTTGATAACAAACAAGAGGTACCTACTTTAGTCACTAGTGACGATAAGTAGAGGTACTTAAATGATCATTTAGCCCTGCTGATACTTATTGGCTGCTGTTTGGTATGTGGGTAATATTTCTACCACTGCCTCGGCTATTCTTATATAGTTCATGCTGCCACGAGAAAAGCAGAAGCTTAGCTGGTTACTGCACAAAGCACCGGGGCTGTCTGTTGGTGCCCTCCAGCATAATCAGCCTATAACGTTCCCACTGCTAGGACACAGGCCTCCTCTCTGTGTGATGGCGCCCTCCGATGCCAGTTACTCGTAAATCACTCTCTGCTTATGTTGGCTTTCCTTGAAGAAATTTATGTACGCGTTAAAAATTATGTTTTTAAACTTAATATTACAAAGGTCAGGAATTTAATAAAATCCTGTTATTAAAGATACCGCGGAAACTCTAGTTATTAAAGTACTACTTTTGGAACAAAAAAGAACATTGAATATCGAATAGTTTTACGTTTGTATTAAATCTGTTTACCCCATAAAGCTGCATTATATGAAGACGACTTCACTATTAGTTTTCGCTTTATGCAACAATCTTAACTCGTAACAATGCAGTTTCCTCAAGTCAGCGTAACTTTGCTGAAACTCTTGGCGTCTTTTGTTATTTACAATAGCAAAACCAACAACAATAAATTGAAAACAAATCGTTGGCCGCCATGAATACTGATCATCGCACGAACTACTATGAAAATGAAGTATAAACCACAACAGTATCGTGATTCGAAAATATAATAGAAAACATAGTGAACTCACAAATAATTGAATAACTACTCCAATCATTTCACTGTTCTTTATAAAGACGACGAATCATAAATATTTAAAATAGTTCAGAACAGTGATTGGAGACGGCGTTAAGACTTCTTTTTTTTGAAAAACACCAGTCTTCTCAGGTAATTTTCCCGCTCCATTGACCCGAATAGTTTGCTCGTAGCCTAGTACGGGACCCACTGTGAAAGAACGCTACTCTAGTGAACCCTTTTGTTCGAGCCGGGATGGCCTAGATCGCCGGGAATGTGAACGCAATTTAGCCCAGCATTGTTGGGATGTGCAGTACGGCTCATACCACAGCTATGTAATATTGTTCGCTATAGATTCTGTGGTTTATTCCATTTGTGGTTTCCTTGAATTGCGTGGTGCTTTGTGCAATACAATACTATTGTCGTAAGGCGTCAGATTGGTTGAGAATTGGAAGCGTCTATGTGTATATATCCATTTTTTGTTGAATGAGATTTTTCCGTGTTGCTCTGTTGATTTCGAAATTATTTTCACTTTCACGTTTAGTACCAGCTTGTCCCAATGCAGGATATAGATTTTCCAAGACGTTTTACGGTTAAATATATTTATTTCTCAAAAAACTAATTCACTTATAGAGAAAACATGAATAGGTTTAAACAATATTCTGCGCCAATAAGCGTAACTTAAAGCAAAATATTGCTACACGTAGTCATCTTAAAACTATCATTATAATAATACTTTTAGTTTCACTTAATAGTTCCTTTTAACATACTCGTATCAAACAAAACAATTACACAATGAACAGTTTTGAGAGATGCGGGTAGGGTGCATTTCAACGGTTGCAGCGTGTTTACTTAGGTTTTTAGATAATCAGTAACTACGTCGTATTATGAGAACGGAAATGAAAAAGAAAAATCTTGCTTTCATGTAATAGATAATCAGTACCCGTTTATTTCAATTTAGTTTTCAAGTAGTGTTTCAGTTAAAATATGAGTTGAGTTCACATAAAATATTCCGTTGTAGTTCAAAATGTTATAGAACTTCTTATAAAAAATCTGTCATATCTTCCACAGGACTCCCGTCACATAGTCCAACTAGTGGAAATAGTGAAGCGACCCGGCCAAACCCTGGGGCTGTACATCAGGGAAGGCGACGGAGGTGCGCGGACGGACGGCGTGTTCATCTCCCGGATAGCGTTGGAGTCTGCCGTCTACAACAGCGGGTGTCTCAAAGTGGGGGATGAGATCTTGGCTGTGAACCTCGTGGATGTTAGGAGGATGTCACTGGATGATGTCGTCATTATTATGTCGATACCCAGGAGGTTGTTGTTGTGTACGAGGCAGAGGAAAGGTTAGTTTTATTTGAAGAATTTTAAAATTGTTCTAGGTATAAACTGAGTAATGTGGTAGCATACCTGAATCACTGATTCTAGTTCATATTAGAACTGTTTATTCAGTTCACTCGTTAGTTGTCATCTCGACTTGATTACATAGATCAACACATGTTTTCCAACCCACCACCCGAATGTATAACTCATTATTGCTTTGACACTCTGTATTAACACAGTATAAGATTTCCAAGGATTCTCATTATTTTGCTTCGATGAAAAGTTCTCAGTAAACGCTGGAAAAACAATCGGCTTTTTCTTTCCATTTCGGAAAAATTGTTTTTACTGCTAAATGTTTTCTTATAAAAGCATTATATTATAATCGTTCTGTTTCTCTCACCAGGTAAATCAGGACCAGGCTCGCCATCCATGCCACGGTCGGAGCATAAACCACCGCCAGTCGTTGTGCTCAAGAGGGACTGTCGTGACGATGATGAGAGGGAACGGGATCGAGTTGATGGACTTTATTCACAGTGAGTACAGACTTTTTTGGGGTTACTCAATTTTTTTTGGTCCCTATAGGGGCAGTTTGGGTTTTGGGCCTAACTTTGTATGAAATGTGATTGGTCTCCTTTAATGGGGGTTCTTTTGTTGTTAATCTGCTTGATGATCTACTACCTTCCTCTACATATTTTCCGATGGTGGCCCCAGTGAAAGATGGTTTCGTACACACATACGATGCGAAGTATCGTATTTACATCAATGAAATGTTTACGTGATGCTAATGCGAATGTATGTGTTTATTGAAAAGAATGGCTACTTTTTTAATGAAATAATTAAAAAGCCATTGTCTCGCGTGGATCCACGTTCATACGGATCCAAGTGGATACGAAGGGTTAAAGGATCAAGGCACTAATTTTAAAAGCTTTTTCAAAAACTCCAACAGACATGGTACGCTTCGATCCGTGGGTCCTGGTGGAGGCATTCGCCCAGTCGGTGACGGAAGAGAGGAAAGAAGTCGTCTGCAACTGGGAGCTCTGTCGCCAGATTCGACGGGTCTGGATTTATATTATAACCCAAGACCGCCGTCTGATCATTCGACATGGAGGTAAAGTATCATCATTATTTTGCTCTTTTACCTTGGCCAGAGGCTAAGCATTGCCATACAACGTGGCCACTTACTGGGCCCAAAAAATATACATATCGAAGAAGAGTACCATCGATACGGAAAGAAGAAGATATCTACATTTTAAATCTGTAAATAATAAAGAGTATTCTAAATATCTGTATAACTTCCATTCACAGCTATCGTCCACCACCACCGGTGATAACCGAGCAGCCAAAGTCTCAAGCGACTCATTTTGTACCATACGAGCGATCCTATCCGAACACACTGGATAGTTTAGCGGAGAAAGTGCATTCTTTCTACCCAGCTGACACCGGGCGGTATGATAGGTATGTAGTAACGGTTTCTTTTTATATCCTGTTTCACTACCTCCTAAGATAAGTTCCATTTAGTACCTGTGAGATACGAGAGCAGTGGTGGCCCAGTGGCCACTGCTACAACTCGTAATTACGAGTTGTAGGTCGTAGGTTCGAACCCAGACAGGCGCTTTACTTTGTGTAAATTATTTCATCACCACTGCTCTCAAAACGGTGAAGGAAAACATCGAGAGGAAACCGGCATGTCCTAGAAGTAAAAATTCGAAGACATGTGACATCTACCAACCCGCACTGGGCCCGCGTGGTGGATTACGTCCTGCTCCCTCTTACCGAGAGGAGGCCTGTGTCCCAGCAGTGGGGACATTATAGGCTGATTAGGTATGGTAGTACCTAGTACCTGGGAAAAAATTTTACCTTCGTTCTCATAATATCATTCACAGCCCGACTTCACCCACTGCTAGGCCACTCTTTTCTTGTGCCAATCAGCACGCTCCTGTGGCAGCCTCATCCAGGTTTTGTCTGCAATGGCAGCAATGTCGTCTGCTCATCTCGTCGCCAGACGACCGTCGTCTCGTCTTGCAGTCTTTGAACGCCACTCTGTCATAGCCTTACTCCATCTGTCATCACTGCGCCTTGCCAGGTGTCCTGCCCAACTCCACTTGAGTTCCATAATACGCTTTCCGATATCGAAAACCTTCGTATGTCTTTGATATCTATCCCAAAATATGCTATTCCCAAAATGGAATCTAGAATTTGTTGTATGATAATAGAATAGTAGATTTTTTCTGGAAGACACGGTGAAACAGGCCTTTATTCTTCTAATATGTTTGGACTTCTGATCTAAACATTTGACGTCGTTTCAGTGGCACGCGTTTTGGTGGTCGTGTGCCGCGATCGGGATCGGAACAGCAGTTGCCCAGAGCAGAAACGCATTCTGATTTTGGCAGACATTCCTTGCTCAGATCTAGCTTGAAGGCTTCAGCTGCAACAGGAGGTAAGAATTCTAATATTAGAACATCATATTTCAAACTCCATTACAGTGTTACTGATACACAATATTTATGTTGCAGCGTCAACTCTACAGTCGAGATACAATCAACGGTACGGCGGCGTAGGCATGCCCGGATCTGGCCTATCAGGCACAGGATTGACGGATTCCGCCTTGGCAGGGACTAGTTTAGGCACTGGGCTTCCTTCTGGACTCTCAAGCACAGGACTCAGTGGCCTGACAGGTTCAAGCCTCGTAGGATCTGGGTTGACGAGCTCTGGCCTAGGATCTGGTTTAGGAGGAACTGGCTTGGGCTCCGCACTTTCAGGAGCATATGGAACAACTGGTCTGGGTCTACCGTCATATAGTAGTAAATTTGGTACAGCTAGGAGGAACCGAAGTCTGGACTATTCGTCAGATACTGAGGCTACGGCTCCTACTAGAACTCCTTATTATTCTGGACTCAGTGGTTACAGGAGTAGCACTTTGGGAAGGGATATTGGATCGAAATTTAATTCGTTGCCAAGGGATGTGAGAGGGACTGGACAGAGGTAAGCATCAGTTCCACTCACCATTTAGTATCTAAAGCAGTTCTATCTACCAGTTTTATTCTTCAAATAGATTGGGACTAAGCAGGCGAGCAGGAAGTGTTCTTCAAGATGAGCCGGAGCCTTTGTCTTCACGTTTGGATCTTCGTTCTTCCAGAGGTGAGCCAATCTACTGCATTTTTCAAAACTGACTTCTAATAACCTTTACCAAAAGACATCCTTTCTAAGGAATCATTTGATTATCAGGTCGTTTACCGTCCTCTCCTTCAGTATTCACTTCGGATGAGTACAGGGCGTGGCTGTCGCGGGCGCCCTCTACCAGCGCTCTCTATGAGACGCTGCGTCCACGACTTCCTACGCACTATTCAGCTGAAAATATTCACGACGCACTAAAAAACGTAAGAAATTCTACAGTAATCGATCAGCTTTTGTATTATACGATATTTGTCCTTTCGATTAATATGGTTTCTTTTTAGATGGAAAGTGCTAGTCGCTTCGGATCATCATTAGGTCTGGCAGGCCGCCGGGTGGAAAGACCACGGCACTTGCCTTCTCGCTCAGTTTCTTCACAGCAACTGGGGGCCACTCAACAACTGGGAGCAGGGGCCGGTGGGTCCCCTTCAGCCCGTCGTGTTCGACAGTTGCTTGAGCTGGGGTCTCGATTCAATTGTCCCAACCCAAGCCCAGTTCCAACACCAGGCTCTCGGCATCAAAGACACCTTGATATTAATCCTAATGGTAAAGTATTGACACCAATTGCCTATTTTATGTAAACTGCTCATCATCATCATCTGCCTAGCCTTTTCCTAACTATGTTGGGGTCGGCTTCCAGTCTAACCGGATTCAGCTGAATACCAGTATTTTACACGGAGCGACTGCCTATCTTGGTAAGACTGGTTGTCAGACTGTCGGGCTTTATGTAAACTGCTATATAGTGTATATGCCTCACTCGCGTAAGTATGTACATAAGGGATGTAAGAACGTTGAAAGAAATTAGATCAAGTTTTATAACACTTAAAATAAAACACCGATGTTCTTAACAAGGATAACATTTCTTGCAGAGTTCCTAAAGTATAAAGCAGAGAAGCCAACCACGGGTGGTCTTTCTGCGTCCATGACTGGTCTATCACGGTTGTCGGGTGGAGTATCGGGCATGCTATGGGTACACCTGTTAGCGGGGCGTGGTCTACGGCCCACCGCGTCGGGCGCGTCGCCCGGGTCCCCTCCGTCGGGCCCACTGGCGCCCCCGCAGCCAGCAGTTGCACCCAGGGATCTGTATTGCGTGCTGGAATGTGATCGTGTGCATAAAGCTCGTACTGTGGTGAGTGTAACATAAAACTACTTATTGTTTACTCTGCGTCGTTGGCCTAGCGGTCGCAAACTGTACTGCTGAGCATGAGGAAGGGTTCGATCCCCAGGTTGGGCAGTGTTATTGGGTTTCTTTGTAAGGAACTTCTCAGTAGCAGCCCGGAGGCTGGATTGGCTACGGTTGATGAAAATAGGCTCGGTTTTACGGAGAACTTACACATAACATGTGATATGTGGGTGGACTATAATATAACTTTGTATTTCGGGGAAAACCAGCATGTTGCATCCAGGGATGGTGGTATGTTATGTTATTGTTTTGTGCCTACGACTAAACATACCCCTTTATAATCGTAGGTCCGTACCGGCGAGCTGGGTTTCGACTGGGACGAATCGTTCGAACTGGATCTAGTCGACAACAGACAATTGGACATCCTGGTCTACTCCTGGGATCCACAGCATAGGCACAAGCTCTGTTACCGAAGTGCTGTGACCCTGCCTGACCTGCTGTCACGCTCACCTTCTCATCAGCTGGCTATCAGGGTAAACCTAACTTCAACTACATAAGTATCAAAGTAAACCTCTGCAAACACAATTTGATAAGATGCGGGATTATCGATCCATCCAACACCTAGTGCGAGAGTGGTAATCCTGACCAGAGGGCTTGACATGTGGCAATAGCTTTCAAAGCGTTTCATATTTCTACAATGACAATGAGCTCCTTAAGTAACGCTGAGCTCCGCTACACGATTAATGATAAATGCGTGCACTGACGGGACAGGTACACTAAAATCTGTATGGTTCTTTCCTCAAAAGACCATCACAGACTTTTCTATCATCGTTATCACTGATAGAACGTGACTTGCTCTCTCTCTCAGAACATGTCTCATGTGTTCCACCACCACTATTGTCCAGTAATATAACGGGTGTAAATGAAGCCCTTAATTAACGAAGCCAACAGTCACTTGTTCTACCCGTTATTATGCATTTTTTTTTTGTACTGGGCCCTACCCAGGAACCTTCTGGTTACAGAGATATTGAAGTTTAAACTTTTTTGCCTTTTTTATGAAAACATTTTTTAGATGTTATAACCTAACTTTAGAAAGAAACAAAGAAAAATAGGTTTACATACTTGGCGTTTACGTTCCCTGTACCGTTGCACGCACAATGTTTTGCGTGCGTTACATGACGCACTACCTATACAGCGAATTTTCACACCCAATATAAAAGTCCTTTCCCAGTAATTATTTTTGCACAAAGTTTGATGTACAGAATTCGTAGATGACGGCTTCGTAATTCGTCATTCTACATCCAGTGTGTGCACCATGGAAAAGAAAATAGGTAGAATTAACTGTAAGTAATTTTATCAAATTTATATTAAAGTAATAAACTGTTCTTCCTCGTAGATGGAACCTCGTGGCACTCTGTACATCCGTGTGCGGCACACGGAACCGCACGATCTCTTCCGAAGACGACCGGCGCCTCCACGAAGCTCGGCCCTCTTCGGTGCTGAACTGGATACAGTGGTGGCAAGGGAACCGCGTCCACCACACGCCCCCCCCGTGCCCATGATAGTGAGGAGATGTGTTGAAGAAATTGAGAGACGCGGTTTGGATATTATTGGTAAGTGAAATAAGCACTTATATAATAGTATTTTTTGGGTTACACGATAGCCCTTTGTAAGACTGGTTGTCAGACTTTCAGGCTCCTGCCGACCCGTAACGACTGTCAAAGCTCCGCGAATGACAGCCGGGACCAACAGCTTAACGTGCTTTCCGAGGCGCGAAAAGCACGGTCTCGGTGTGTAAAGATGGTCACCCATCAACGGACCGACCGCGGCAGACGTAGCATAACCTGATCGACCCGTACTGCTGTTATCACTTAGCCACGAGCCCCTGTATAGTTTAAATATGTGACTTTAAAAATACTGACGGTTTAATTATAATTTTAATAATAATATATCTTCAAATCAATTTTCTTTGTCACAGGTCTCTACCGTTTATGCGGTTCGGCAAGTAAAAAACGCATCCTACGGGAAGCGTTCGACAAAAATGCTCGAGGAGTGGAACTGGCTCCAGAGTCCGTGCCAGACATCAACGTCATCACTGGTCTGCTGAAGGACTACTTGAGGGAGTTGCCGCAGCCACTGTTCAGCCGCTGCATGTATCAGATGACTCTTGACGCACTGGGTAGGTATCCCACCATGAAGCATTTTATATACAGTGTTCGGTAACTAATAGATAACCTTAAAAGGCTTTTTTTTTTTTTTTTTCTGGTGGGAAATCATCAAATGACCCCTCCCGCTCTGGGTGGAGCGGAAGGGAATGTCAGACTCTTACTGACTAAAACCCACCCATGTTCCTTCCTTCGCCCTTTATGTTCCGGGGTAGCGGTAACCCTTTCGGACAATCCAGCTGAACCTTAAAAAGGCTTAGGGCTGATTTTTCAACAGTCAAATATCTTTTATCTGAAGAATAATATTATGAGAGTTTGACATATTTTCTATACAAAAACTGTCAAACCGTAATATATATTCCTCAGATAAAAAATATCTGTCAATTGTAAAATCAGCCCTAAATAACAAAAAGGTATGGTCATTAAAAATATACATTTTGTTTTTATTGTCACATATATAAAAACAAAAAAAAAATGAAAGTCATTCATTTGTGACTTTAGACATGTACAGTCGCCTGCAGAGAAAACGGGACCCCTCAACGCTCACTTTTGTAAGGCGGGGGGGGGTCGTTTTCTCTGCAGGCGTCCGTACAAACGCCAGCAGGTCAAGCTACCCGAAACTGCCAAATTTTCCCAACCAGCCTTGAACCTTAATGCTTTAGCGATAAAGTTGAAAATCTATTAAAGAAATTTGACAGATTGTAGTGGCTTGATGTGCTGGCGTCTGTAGAAGAATTTAAAATAAAGTGAATTCATTAGGTATTTATAAAAGCATCTCTGTTAATTCTACATATTTGAGACATTTTTTTTGTATTTCTATTAATTACCGGACATTCTGTATAACTAAGGGCTGATTTTTCCAACGCCAGATATTTTTTTTCGGAGGAATAATTTTGAATTTTTGACAGTTCTTCCTCCATACAAAATCTGTCAGACGTCAATTTTATTCCACGAATAAAAATTATTGAAAAAGCAGCAAGTCTTATTTGATTATTTGTATGAATGTTGATGGGACTAGATAAAGTAATGCAGATTATGTATTCTAAACAGAATGTGTTCTGTCTGCAGGAATTGACTAGCAGACATTTTCTTATCCCACCTCTAAATAGACTACAGCTAAAGACCTTGATACAGTCTCCCATAATGGTCTGAAACAAACTGCTCTTCATCATACTAATTTTCCCCTTTTCTTTCAGGAATATGTCTCCCAGATGACAGGGAAGGCAACGCTCGACTAATGGCTTCAGTAGTCGAGTTACTCCCTCGAGCATCAAGAGCCACCCTGGTCTTCTTACTCGATCACTTATCCCTGGTCGTGGCTGCTCAGGACCGTAACAAGATGTCTCCACAACATCTCGCAGTGGCTCTGGCACCGCCATTGATGCTCCACTCGCAACCGCCAACAGAAATGGACTACCAGAGGTCTATAAATGTACTGCAGTGTCTTCTGCAAATATGGCCTGCTCCTAAACGTTCAGGTAATGTCACCTCTTGTGTCAATCTTTACACTACATTGAGTGATTGTAATGTAAAAAACAATATGGCTGGACTTTAATCACAGATTACCTAACACTTTAATTGACTAAACGTGGTCTTTGGGTAAAATGAAATATGGTAGCAATACTGATGACTAATCCGCCATACCAATGTTGTTTTTTATATCACCATACTAATTAGTAGCAGAAGCACGCACATAGTCACCCATTAGCATACTCCAGAAAATAGACCCAAAACACAACTAGACAACATTCCACTCCTCACCAAGCTACTTTCACCTGTTGCTGTACCTACTCATCTCATATTATGATCTCTTACTCCTCGCGCAAACGGGCGTAAAGAGCTGGAGCTCAATTCCAAGAGGAATCAATATGAAGCTCTTGATCATTGAAAAGTATTAGCTGTCTTTGAGGATTTTTCTGTCCTTCCAGAAGAAAATGTAGACTTACATACTCGGTTTGAGATAATTCATCAAGACATAGTTAATCTGATGAAAATTCTATCCCTTAATCAAATTAGTACACATTGGCACGGTTTAAAACATACATTAAATATAGTTAAAGATTCCGAAAAGCCGATGTACCTTTTTAAGGATTTTAAAGTGAATTTTGTTAGTGAGACATTAGCCCAAAGCGCGTTAGAACACCCTCTAGTTCTCCAACTCCTGCATGCCCTAGCTGATCTATACTATACTTATACACTAGACAAGAACACTGAATGTCTAAAGGCTAAGCGGTCCCTTAACGCATGTATGTTTGTAGACAGTTCGGCGCGGCGAGTCAGTAACCGGGCCGCGTGGAAACAGAGTCAGTGCGTCGCCAGCGGCCTCACTCACACTCCCCCAAGGTATTATATACTACCTCCTTACATAGACTTGT
The DNA here is from genome assembly GCA_911387795.2 of Apamea monoglypha. Taxonomy (NCBI): domain Eukaryota; kingdom Metazoa; phylum Arthropoda; class Insecta; order Lepidoptera; family Noctuidae; genus Apamea; species Apamea monoglypha. The sequence goes on from OU426918.1 coordinate 14,973,741, forward strand.
ATGTAAGATGGGAATAGCTGGCTGCAGAAAATACACAAGAAAGCCGCTGTAATGCCTGTAAAATAAAAAAAATAAACTTAGCTTTTCCATGCAACTTGCATAATTATTCTAACTTCTGATCTGATTAAGAATGTTGCCTGTTTTTTTTACTATTTCACTATTTCCACCACCATCATATTCTCAACAGGCTTTTATCACTTTCTACTTTTTGTACCTACACAGAGTTTGAACCTCTTTCTCATGTTTCATTTTAACTTGTTTTATTGAAATATTGTGGAAGTTAATAGACAAGGGTGAATTTAAGTGATGAAACTGAACGCATTCAACACATTTTGATTAGACGTGCTGATCAAGTTCATTTTTATTGATAAAATTGGCTCTAAAAATCGTGTACTTTTCTGTACAGGCCGAGTTCCGCCCTCAGCCAGTCCATATCGGCCTCAAGTGGCAGCATCAGCAGCATCTCCGCCGCCAGCTCTCTCGGGTCGGCCCGCGCCAGACCGCTCGCCGCCCGCACATGTAATTACTTTTTATAATATCACTTACCGGAGACATACAGCCCAGATACATCTCTTCAGAGTTCTTCATTTTATGTTCCAGGTTCTCTCATCAGTCAGGGCCGGCCAATATCGTCCGCAGTCGCCGCTCAGAGGCCCTCTGCCCGCGCCACCTCGGTCCCGTCAGGTGACAGTTTCCTCTCCCGGTTCGCCCAGCAGTAGCTCCGGGAGTCACAGCCCTGCGGATACAATTAAACATGGAGGATCTGTATCCTCCATACTGAGGCAACCGGAGCGCACCGCATCCCCGCGGTCATCGCCGAGGTCCTCACCGCGCGCGTCACCAAGAGCCTCCCCACGTGACTCCCCGCGGACTAGCACGCCGCGGGACAGGGAGCACCATTCCCGGGACTCATCGCGGGAGCACACCCCACGGGAGCACTCGCGCGAGCACACGCCACGCGAGCCCGGGTCCCGCGAGTCCCCGCGCTCCGTGATCCCAGGCACGTCGGCCGGGCTGGCCGTGACGCTGAACTCGCCGGGGCGCGGCGGCCTGTCTCCGCGCTACAGCTCCACCAACCCCTTCCTGCAGCAGTACGACGCGGAGGAGGAGGCCGAGGCGTGGCGCGCTGCCGATATATTCTCCTCGTCCTCCACGCACGCATAGTGCTCGTAGCGAATTGAGATTTTCTAGTCAATTTTTTTAATCGAATCGAAAGAGTGCTACGATTCCGCTGTATATTATGTTGTTTATTCGACGAGCGTGGTGCGCGTTCGTGTAATGTTTGTTATATATAGAGCGAGTTACGATGTATATTACTGTGAGAATGTATCATGCTGAGGCGCGAGGCGACACGCCTCGCCGGCCGCCGGCGTCCCGCCCCGTAGCCACTATAGTGTTTATCGTATTGTATTGTACATTGTATATAATAAACGTATATGTAGGTACGCTCCAATTTTGTACCATTCGGGTGGGACCGCGGCGGGCGGCCCGCGGCGCTACACATCATCCCACATATCAGAGACTTGTGTACGGAATCGACACGATGGAAAGAAAATGTTCAAGTAATTGACTTACAGACACCACAAACAAAGCAGCTTCCAAATATAAGACTAACGATAATCAAAAAATCATTTCAAAATCACAATATTTAAGTATCGACGACGCACACAAGTCAGTAGCTCGAGTAGGGAGAGTGTATCATAGATCAGACGTACGGACTGTCTTGAGACTGAGACCATATCAGAGTAGCTCGTAGACTCGAAGGCTATCCGTCGTAGAACGAGCGATTACGTGGCATATTGGAAACGTCTAGCAAACGCAAAGCTGTTGTGAATGTTAAAGTACTATTCAAATAATCCCCGTTCTTTAATAAATTAATAAATATATAACATATATTAATTAAATATAGTGTTAGTAAAGCATTTTTACGAGTCGCTAATTCTATGAAGGAATGGAATTTATCCGTTTGGATCGGTCGCATTCTCAAGATCAGGGGCGTTGTGTTCGAAGTTCGGATGATCCAACCGATCGAATTGAATCTAATAAATAAAAATATAACTTCAAAAATGTATTGCATTCGAAGTTCGAAAACATAACCTCAGTTCTTATAACTAGCGTCTGCTAGACATATAAGAGTGGGAGAAATCGACCAATGACAGCACTGATCCTACTTTCACTGCCATGATTGGTCCATTTATAATAGAAAGCATAATAATTATACACTTGTTTATATGTCTGTCGGAGGCTACACGGTTACTTACTACTTTTGAGCGACACTTCAAGACGAAATTTTGTTATTAAATATTAAACTGTTTATAAAAATAGCATTGCACAAATAACACGACTGATATGGGACACAAAATGTTTTTGATACTTTTTACTTTTTGTACCTGTTCCTCGTTTGTAATAATGGAAACTAGGGCTTCGTTGGAGAACCTCGCCTTTGCTGTACCTCTATAAATTTTAATAATATCAATGTTTGTGCACGAGTTCCCTTTATCCTCATTAATTTGTTCATCTTTCGCAGGGGCCTCTGACGCGTTCGATCATAGACTTTTACTATAAAGGAATTCGTGTACGAATAATAGTAACATTATCTTGTATGAAGGCTGAAAATCGATGACAATATGTAGCGATAATTTTAACGATCATACGGATTGTATTAATCGAACGGTCGCCTTCATGAAGATTTTGGTCGTCGGTTCGTATTTCTGGACACTCAATGTTTTAGATGTTATTTATATACGTGTGGAATACTAATTTCTATTGCAAAATATATAAATATTAGAGAATAGAGGGGTTTTAAACACTCAATTTAGATAAATGGGGAATGATCACAGTGGATCATATTGATCAGATACGTGTTTAGTGTAGTACAATAATAAGTTCTTCGTTCGATGGGATATACTTATATGAATATTTTGAAGAAATTTGAGTCTTTTCTGATGTCCTTTTGGTCTGAAGGACGAAAATCTAGTTGTGACTGTAATCACGATGTTGTCCGGTAATGGGAACCGATGCTTCCACTCGCTGCGCCTTACTCGTCCTAGTAAAATTATGAGCTTAACAAAATTCGTTTAAAATATACACATGTAATCATAAGATATTATAATCGACAGTAGGTCTCTCGCCTATTATTACGTAATACTTTAGACTTTGATACGATTGATTATGACTTGTATTGTTCACATTTAATCATGACTAAGGCGTGGTGTTTGGATGCATATAGCTGTACGGGTGTTTGCATGGCCGATGTTTTGTCGAACGAGTTATTTGCTGTCACTTTTACATGACAAAGTTGCGAGATCAGAGAGTAAAGCCTGATTTACATGCTGCGATTTAATTACCTGTGGCATATCATAAGTTGAAGCAACAATAAAAGTTGCACCGTCTAAATAGTGTTTAGACGATGCCAGTCATTTGTTGCTTCCATTTTATTGTATGCCACAGGAAAGAAACTTGCATCGTGTAAATGGGGCTTAAGAAAACAAATGAGGGACTAACAAGGATTTAGATATTGTTATTGATCGAAGTTAAACGAAATATTGGAAAGCCTAAAAGAATAAGTAAGTACGTTTGAAAAGTTAAGTAGGAATCAAATTAAAGTGACAGTAGTAAGTCTGAAACAAAACGTCAGTGATGTGAGCACGCTCTAAATGTTGTGAGTGGCTTGAAGTGTCGCTCGACAGTCCTGTAGCCAGCCGCGATGCGGCGGTAGTGTGTAGTGACTACGGCGCACAGCTTAAGTTGGCTTCAATGGGGCAATAATTCTGAGAGATTACACTTAGGTTCCGAAATGTAACACCTAGGTTTGAAAAATTACACCTAGGTTCTGAAATGTTATTCCTAGGTTTGAAAAGTTACACCTAGGTTCTGAAATGTTACTCCTAGGTTTTGAAAAGTTACACCTAGGTTTTGAAAAGTTACGCATACGTTATGAAATGTTACAACTAGGTTCCGAAAAGTTACACCTAGGTACTGGAAAATTACATTGTAATACAGTTATTACATGTCTTTGTAATTTTAGCACTTGTTAGAATCCATCTATATATAAATTAATTTATTGAAAATAAAACTTATTATACACGATTAGAGTTACATACATATTCATTGACTTGATATTTGCCCGCCCATGTATCTTGTATATTATAACAATTAAAAGTTTAACTAGATATATTCCAAATTAAATGAATATAACGATTTAATTGATAGTTGCGATATATTTTAATGTAGATAAACAATTTCATTATTGAGTTGGTTGTTTGTTGAGATATACACAATGATAGAGTATTTATATGCAAACTGATGGTTATATAGCGTCAAAGTATAAAATAACTTCTGTTACGAGACTTGTCTATATCATTTGGCCTACGTACAAACTCGATACGACTATCTATAACGTTAAAATTTAGATTGTCGTGTTTTTTCTATATCTATTCTAAAGGTCTTCTCTATTTTTAGATTTTATGATGTTACAGTCTTAGTGGAAGAGATGGCCAAGTGTTACTCTCTCAAAGTTGATGCCGCTGTACGTTTGTGTTGCGGGACTGTGGTCCCTCTGATAATATCAGTATTTCGACAATTTGGTAAAGTGTAGCGTTACATACGTGAACTTAACGTAAAGAGTAAACGCCGCTCGTATCTGTACCGGGCGGCTGGAACACACACGAAAATAAATAATACGACGTTATAATCGTTTCATTTATTGACCCTCGTAGTAAGTAGAAGGTTATACTGGTAATTGATAAAAGTCTAATACATAACATACATACATAATCAGCCTATAATGTTCCCATTGCTGGGACACAGGCCTCCTCTCAGTGAGAGAGAGTGGGCCGTAATCCAACACCCGGGCCCATTGCGGGTTGGTAGATGTCACATGTCCTAGGACCGTCCTAGGACATGCCGGTTTCCTCACGATGTTTTGTTTCACCGTTTTGAGAGCAGTGTCTAAATAAGTTAACTCAATAAAATAACATGACATTGCGCCTGTAATCTCCAAGGATTAGACAGAGGTTTACCCATAGTACACCTACATTCCGCCAGTTATGTTTAAGTCCCATGCAATAGGGGGCCATCCTATTGCCATCAATCGGACACATATCTTGACTAGGATAGAATTCCTGATAGAAAAACCCAATAACACTTTGCCCGACCTTGGAATGGAACCCAGGACCTCATGCTCAGCAGTAGCGCTTGCGACCACTAGACAAACGAGGCAGTCCAATCGAGCCAGGCAATAAAATCTTTTTGACTTTATTTTAAAAGGTAGAACAAAAAGAATGATTGCAAGGAGCCTGCAAACGGCCTGCAATCTTTGACGTCTTATTACCTAAATCAACGTTCAACGTTAATATTACAATCTCCACGCTTAGCAGACAAGTTGGTGATCGCAATACAAAATAAAATGTAGTGCTATTCCGTAAGGCATATATCTCACTAGGACACAATGGTGGCGCCACCGGTCGCGCAACTGTGGTTACTTGAGCTACCAAACGAAACACCAGAGCAGACACCAGAATCGTCACAGTTTCAAAATGGACGTCGATGAATCAGCACTGCCATTGCTTTACGTACGACGTAAAAGACAACAAGCTGTCACCTCACCGGTGACGTGCCACCAGCGAGTGGTCGTATTGCCGCCCGCGCGAATATGCGATCGTCGCCTCCGTTTATGTCACTCATTGGTGCCCTCTATCGATGCGACCACGCATTCGGGTTCGCCGATCAAAACCATCGCGACGATCGGCGTTATTCTATACGTCTGTGCCTATCACAAGCTACGTACTCACCAACCCGCATGATGTCAACTCAAACAAAAGTTTCTTGTCTCATTTTAAGTTTTCCTTTGTCTGTAGGTCTTTGAAAGCAATAATTAACTACTGAAGATGTTGATGAAAATATACTGGCAATAACAGGCAACAGTGGGGCTGTTGCCTGTTATTGCCAGTGTTTTTGTTTGAGTTGACATCATGCGGGTTGGTGAGTACGTACCTAAACTGAAGTTTGAAGTTGGTTGTTAAACAGCTACCTATGCACCTTATTACTTATAATTCTTGTCGCCAGATGGCGTTAGAGTAGACAAATGTTTGAATAGCTGAGAATATACTAGGAAACTACTTTCTTTCTTTCAATACAATAGGTATTATTATATAAGAAAGTAATTTCATATGTTTATTTGGCACATATCACAAGTAACGCACAATATAAAACAAAGAAAATCCTGATTTATATCCTACTAATCCTACTAATAATATTATAAACGCGAAAGTTTGTATGGATGGATGGATGGACGTTTGTTACTCTTTCATGCAAAAACTACTACACGGATTTAGATGAAATTTGGCACACAGATAGTTTGTAACCAGCATTAACACATACGATACTTTTTATCCCGATTTTCCCACGGTATCGAAAATTATGCGGGTAAAATCGCGGGGCGAAGCTAATATTATAAACGCGAAAGTTTTTATGGATGGATGGATGTTTGTTACGCTTTCATGCAAAAACTACTACACGGATTTGGATGAAATTGGGCAAGCAAATAGTTTATAGCCAGGATTAACACATAAGATACTTTTTATCCCGATATTCCCACGGCGTCGAAACTTCTGCGGGTGAAACCACGGGGCGCAGTTAGTACAGATATATTTTATTCAATCCAAAAAAGGTTTACCTATTAAAGAAAAAAAAAATATGTACTTACAAAGGGCATTGCGATACATGTTATTAAAGATCACCTTTTAAGCAAGGAATTGCTGGGGGAAGAGAGAGGGAATTGGAAGACGAAGGTAAACAACTGTAGCAGCATGACAAAGTCTTTATCAATCATTTTCATTTAGCAATCATTTGACTCGAAATAAGATATATCCAAAACATGAGTATACACACAATGGCATGCAAGATGTTACTTTAAATCAAATCAGTCATGTTTTGCCTCATAGCGGACAAATATACATAGGTAGTCATCAATACATCTCTGTATTCCTGAATTGTACTAAATTTATACATTTATATTTTCAATTTAACTGTATTGACCCTGAACTAGACCAATTTATAATCCCATTTTATTAAACTTGACATTATGTATTGTGTTGCCTATTTCAAATTATGTACTGAATTTCATCTTTATGATATCTCAAAAGTTAAATTGGTGTAAAAAGTAAAAAATTCGACAATGTTAATTAAATATATTTCTACGCATCTGGGCAAAACATAGAGGATCTACCTATCTGTAACATCTCGCACACTATTGTAATTTAACCTATATTTACAAATAAAGCATTCTGATTCTAATATTTAGAAATGATTCAAAGCAATTAAAAATCCTAATTAAAACAGAAAAAAGAAAAAATTAAAAGTAATTATGTTTATCGCAATACGCAGTCTTAAAATAGCCAAGATATGATATGTAGGTACAGACGCCAGCACATCAAGCTACTATAATCTGTCAAATTTCTTTAATAGATGTTCAACTTTATCTCTAAAGCATTAGGTGCAAGGTTGATTGGGAAAATTTGACAGTTTCAGGTAGCTTGATGTGCTGGCACTTATTCGAAGTGTTTCTAAATAATTTTTAAATTACCAAACTGTTTATTGTTTCATTCATCTACTTATTATTATATTTTCTTAACTGAAAAATATTGAACAGGGGTGCTGTTCAATATTTTTCAGTTAAGAAAATTAAAATTTTAAATTCACCTTTTTGTTTACTTATTTGAATAACAAATATAAAGCTCTTACAAAACCACTGGAACCCATAAGATAAATTGAAAAATGCAAAGCGAGGCCTGAATAAATTTATTTCTGAAAAAAGGAATATTCAAGTCAATTTTCATATTTTTGATAAAATAGTAGTTCGTTTTGACCTAACTTGTATAAGCATTCTTTTGAAGATGTCAAAGGATAACAACAAAGACAAAAAGATCTTTGTGAAATGTCTTTGATACATCGGAGCAATTTTTTACACAATTGAGTAAGTAAATCTGTCTGTATGTAAGAATTTGGACGCCAAAGCGCTTTGTGCTCAACGTTTTTGATCGTGGATAACACAATATGCAGGTGAAAGCGAGGATAGTTCGAAATAAAATCATGTAGAGAATTTGTTGGGCAAAATTGTCTTGACAATAGGTGCCTGAAGATGGACGGCGCCGCTGAGGCCGGCTCAGAAAGAGGTCGCAAGACAACCTGGATGCATACTGTGAGGGCTGGTTCGAGGAGGCGCGGGAAAAGAGTTCCGGCATTCACAACTAACAACAGGGTTCCGAGTCGAAAATTATACATTTTCGGTGACCTTATTTGCCCAGTCCCCGACCGCAAATAGCTGTCGGAAGAATAGCGGCCGTCTATAGGGATTAATCTGTCAAAATTTTCGAGTTTCGGATTTATGGACAACGTACTCTTTCGATAATGTTAAATTGATGTTCGATTCCGCCCGGAATCGTATCGAATGGTTGTGAATAGCTATGCTGGAAGGACTTGGCAGAGACCTTTGCCCAGCAGTGGGACAGTAAAGGCTAAAAAAAGAAGGTTTAGTTTAGTTCGAACCTAGTCGGGCGTTCTCGATATATCGCGCGCAAGTACAATCAGGTAGGTAAAATCTCTCCAGTATTGAAAGCAATTTCCTGTTATTCAGCCATCCATTCTTTCAACCCAACTTGATATTAAACAAGATAACAAACCGGTGATTTACAGCACAGCGTATTCCGTGCCAATATCCACAGAGTAGGGATTCAGTATTAAATATACCCAGTTTACCAATACCGAGGTGGGGTTGGGTTTCGTTTCGATATTCGAAACATCTACGTAGCGATACCGAATTCATTTCCGTTTCCGACCGAGCCTCAGCGGTGGAGACTTGTCCGACACAACGGTATGTTAAGGCATAGTACTCATGCTTTGAATATTTTTGCTATTAATTCTATTGTCAGGTAAGTAATATTATGTTTATTCACTTGTACTTATTTTATTATAGTGCTAGCTTCTGCCCGCGACTTCGTTCACGTCAAATTTCTTGTTCCCCCAACCCACCCCGTAGCATCGCATCGCTGTTACGTCGTTTTCACTTAGCGTTCTGTTGGACTGTTTTTGCTCGACTCCTAAGGGTCGTAAGAAAATAGTAGTAAGTAGCCCATAGCTTATCTCAAGAATTGGGCTAGCAAATACAAAAATATTTTTTTAAATCCTACTGGTAGTTCCTGAGATTAGCGCGTTCAAACAAACAAACAAACTCTTCAGCTTTATTATTAGTATTAGTATAGATATATAGTAGGTAGATTAGTATTAGTATAGTATAGAAAAATAACGGACAACAGTTGCTTATTGTCAAAATGAATGCAATTTAGAGTTATTTTTTTAAGGTAAATGGTGAATAGGTTATATTGCTTTATATTTATCGATAAATAATAGATGTTAGTATTCATTTATCCGACTAATATTATAAATGCGGAAGCTTGTAAGGATGGATGGATGGTTTTGTTTGGATGTTTGTTACTATTTCACGTAAAAACTGCTGAACGGATTTTGATGAAACTTTACAGTAGTATAGCTTATTCATGAGAATAATACAAAGGATACTTTTTATCCCGATATTCCTACGGAATCGACACTTATACGGGTAAAACCGCGGGCGCTGCTAGAAGTATATATTTTATGTTAAAACAATAAATTTCACGCGGACGAAGTCGCTGGCAGAAGCTAGTATCAAAATAATAAAAGGGTTATAACCGTTATTTTTCTAATGTTATAGAGATAATAACAAATGGAGTATCTAGATGTTTAAGGTATGGCTCTAGAGTAGACGGCATTGCATAAGGAAGATACGCATTACTTTTGTGGTGCCAGAATAGATACTTTAGCTATTTGTTTTTTTTATATTATCAAATGGTTAGATCTGTCTGTATCTACCCCCTTTTTTTTTTTTTTTTTTCTGGTGAGAAATCATCAAATGACCCCTCCCGCTCTGGGTAGAGCGGAAGGGAGTGTCAGACTCTTACTGACTAAAACCCACCCATGTTCCTTCCTTCGCCCTTTATGTTCCGGGATAGCGGTAACCCTTTCGGACAATCCCGCTGACCCGGCAGGCTTCGGCCCTAAGGGGCCCCTCGGATTATGCTGACATCTCTTTGAGGCGCACGTGGAACACTTACACGCCGTCCGGCACGGGCCTGGTCCTGATCGGGCGGTGAGCTACCCATTGCTCTCCGCCCGCAGGCCCGCGCCTACGGTGGCCGGTAGTCGTCACGCGACTCCCGACGCCCGGAGCGTCTCTCGCGGCGGCTGGGACGGGAGGCTCTCTCCCTCATCCGTCCCGCCACCTCCTTCGCTAGCATGACTGCTTCGCAGAAGGAGGCGACTGCCTCCCACTCCCTCTCGCTCCGGACCATGGCTTGCTCCAGGGCCGGGCGCGAGGTTCTACCCCCTTGAGTAATAGCAAGAACCTTATCCCGAATTTCGAATACTCCTTCATGCATTTTAACAAATCATGTTATTGAACGATTTTAATCATTATCTTCTTGTCATTAAGGTTGAAAGGCTAATGAATATTAATACGCAAAACGACTACTATTTACAAAGGAGATTGATGCGTCAGTGACGAACCATCTATGCATAATAGCAGTGACAACGCACAAATGTTTGTATCGCGAGTAGTGACGCGTGGCTTCGCATGATTTCGCGACACCTTGTGCGCGTATATTTCTGTACTATCTGTTATCATTGTGCTGTGACTATTGTGACTGCTGGGAGTATGTTGTGCCACTTCAACTTCCCAGATAAAGCACTAGAAAATGGTGAAGGGTGGGCGTTTTGAGGGACTTTGTTATGTAATTTTTACGTTCAAAGAGTGCTGATTCTCAGGTTAGTTTGAATAAATGACTTCATTTGATTGGACAGTGTGTGCCTATCGTATTTGTGTGACTTTTTTCCTTCTGACTGTTTTCTGTGTTGTGTGTGTTGCTCAATACAATCCTGAGTACTAATAGCACATTGACTTTTATTTATTACTCTCTCTTCCATAGACATAACCATTATAAGATTTGTTAAAACAATATGATGGAGCGCCCACGCACTATCAGGTGCAAGTAGGTGACTTTCTAAGCAATAGACAATTAATCAAATCCTACTTTCTACTTCCTACTAATATAATATTATAAATGTGAAAGTTTGTATGGATGGATGGAAGGATGGATGAATGGATGGCTGGATGGATGGATGGATGTTTGTTACTCTTTCACGCCAAACTCCTGAACGGATTTAGATGAAATTTGGCACACAGATAGTTTATAACCAGGATTAACACATATGATACTTTTTATACCGACATTCTCACGGGATCGAAACTTATGCGGGTGAAACCGTGGGGCACAGCTAGTATATAATAAATAAGTGTAATTACAATTTTAAATACAAGATGGCAGGGATATCAAAGCGCAAACTGTAACCATGAATTCCGCATATGATTCTAAACTAAATCCAGGGATATTTCGCCGATTATCAAAAAAAAAATCTGATATTTCATAGAAAGTGAAAAGTTAAAATAGCTGTTCCATACGTCAAAATTTATGGAACAGCAATTTTTTTTATAACCGGTGAAAACCTTCAACGCAGCGGCGTCCAGAATCATGTACTGAATCCGTGGTAACCGGTTGCACGTCCGGATGTTCCTGCCACCACGTATGGTTGGGCGGCACTACCGAGGCAGTCTGTCATCGCCTTCATAATCATAAATCTTTATTTATCTCAACATCATAGGCACTAACTTCATTCAACAAGATATAAAAAAGTCCGACTTCATTCCACCAATGCAGGTGGAATGAAGTCGGACTTTTTTATATCTTGTTGAATGAAGTTTACCGTTCACCCTTAACCGTGGTGAACTAATTTTAAAGTTTTTTACTTACAAGCTGAACTAGTTGTTGTAGTTCAGTTGTGGCGCAACTTTCGCACTGTTTATGACTGCGCTAATTAAATCTTTGTGCCGACAGGCCGCCACTATTGTTGGATAACAGTTGTAGGACACCAGTTTGCTGTTATTTTTTTGTTTGTCTGAAAATTAATATTGAAGACATAGAGGTCGTTTTTGTATACGTGGACAAAAGGGATCGGAATGCAGATGAGATAGGACATTATAATCAAGGCTGAGCGTGACACGTAAGTAGGAGTGTGGTATATTCAGCTGATGCTTGTTTACTTATTACATTGCTTCTAAATAGAGCCGGACTTGTGGAAAAAGCGTAATGTGTCAAACAAGCTAAATCGATCATTATTCCAGTAGAGTATTTTTATCTCACGATACAACGCGCGCTTTTTTTGTGGTTACCAAGCACAAACACGCTGTGAATAAGTGTGTAAGAGCTTGGGGTTCTCGGTACCGTTCGAGACAATGGCAAAGTCGGAAATGTATGCGTGTTATGTTCTGACGCTACTCGTCTTCACGCATACATTCACAGCGTGTTTGAACACTTGGTAACCACAAGTAAAGCGCACGCCGCTTCGTTAAATAAAAATACTGTATTTTATTAGAACTACACCAGTATAATACTGCAATCACTTAAAACTAGGAATGCATTTCCCAAACACTAATTGGATGACAAATTACATCAACTAATAGGTTCTTTCTCAGAGAGCAGACACTCGGTACCGGCACTCGGTACCGTTTACTAATCAAGTTTCAACCAAAGGGATCAGCTAAATCTACTCTGACGCTAATCTTCAATATGTTTGCAGAGACTCAGGTCAGGAAACTGCGAACGGAGTCTTAAAGAGTCATTTTCAAAGTTCAAATGACATTCGGGGTTTGCCTCGATAATGTCCTTTGTAAAGGTGGTTTTATAAAGGTTGATATTTATCCAAAACGATCAATCTGTACGCGACGACCTTTATAAAAAAAAAGGAACCGGTCAGTCGAATAAAAATAGTACGTCTATCTCCGCGAGGTTGAAATTTACTTTACCAGAATGATAATTTTAAACTTTAATATGTGCATACACACATAGGTTTTAATTTGGACTGTCTAGTTAATTTAGTGGTCACTACTCCTGAGTATGAGAGATCAGTATATCTTGAATCGCAGATTTGTATGTTGTATCATCAATATGTATTGTATAAGTCTACTTCCTATACCATGGGACTTTTCTGTCTACCTGTTCACAAAACGTAGGCGTGATATAAAAATACTTTAGTTAGTTTATCGAACAATATTATTATTGGTATTACCTTTCATTATGAAAGCACCCTAATCTCATCGTGTCGCTAAATCTAATGGGAGCCGAGAGTTGTTCGGAGTTACCTAAAGGAATGTTCTTGCAAGTCGGTTAAATAATGTCAGTTTTACTTTAGATATAAACTGAGATAATATCTCAGTTTGTATTATGTGGTGAAGTTTAGCTGTAAAACGATGGACCCGTATCTCCTTTCAGGATTCATTTATATACCGAGATACAGGTTTACCACCTAATTCAGATGCCAATAGTCTCAAACTTTGTATATTACAAACTATAAGCCAGTATTTAGTGTATATTGTCATTATTCAATTTTGTAATAAGTACGTGTTCTTATTTTGGTGTTTTTTATTAATTATTTTAATCATTTATTTAATATTCAAAGGGAAATGCCGATTTTAGGCCTTGAATTGCACAAAGGATTGGTTTCACTAAAAAAATATGTTAATATTTTTCTCATGTCTTCCACGTATTCATTAGTCTGTGCAAGTTGGTTAGTATTTAAAAAAATAATTAAATATTAAAACGACTAAAATAATGGAACCTCATAAACATAATTTCAAAATGTTGCCTTTACAAAAAAAATGTTGGCACGTAATTAATCGGAACAATAATAATCTTTTATTATTGTTTATTAATGAGTTCATTTTCTACTAAAAGAAAATGAACGAATGAATGTAATGTAATGTAAACCACAGAAACCTTTTGATAATTGTTATTATTCTATTTTTGAACTTAATAGTGATATTTATAAAACAAAAAATATCTATAATCGATCTAAGTATCGATTTTTTTGCACTTTTTATGGCAACACCAAATCTACTTGTCAGCTGCCGGAATACGTAAATGTCAAAATCATTGCTTGTTTTGCAACTCAATTGATTACTGGCGACTTGTGTTTATTGCTTTCTATTAACTACTTTTGCCCATGAATACTGACTCTGACGATTCTCCCCTAACTGACAACCACGGCTTGATTATGGATTCTGCTCCTGCTACTCATGCTACCCTTGTCCCGTCTTATTGATGAAATATAAGAATCTTTAATAACTTTGAAATCCTAAGTATTTTGTAAATAATTTCTTTTACTTATTGATTATTGGAATTGTCCCCCACTATTATCATGAGTTTTTATATGTGTGCACCGTGGGCCTAAATTACTATGGCGACTTGGCATGCCCCTTTCTATCTCTTAAGATAAGAAATCTTAAGAGATAGAAATTTGGTTCTGCTTGGTTTCTAAAATATCAATAACTCCATTCAACTCGGAATGTATGTTTTTTTTTTTACAAATATATAAAACAATAAGAGGAACTAACTAATGCTATGCACATAAATTATCCAGAACACCGAAAAGTTTACGACTGATAAGTAAGAAAGTAGTAAATTATTAAGGGGTGGAAATGGAAATGACGGACTTCTTAACTAATTCCTCCCTTCAAGCACCATTAAAATTCAAGGTACAAATGGCCAAATGAACGCTGCGACCTAAATCGAAGAATTCAAATCAAAAGTTCAGAAGAAATGTATTAAAAAGAAAGAAAGAGAGTAATAATAGATAGACGCTGGGGGAGCGTAAATTACTTTTTTATTTCCGGAAAAATGTTGGCGGTGCCATTTGTTCGTTTTTCAAACGCTTGTCTCCAGTATTTGAATGTTATTTATTTGTGGTCTTGAATGTGTTTTTTGATCAATTTTTAGTTTATCAAATGGTTATTATTTAACTAATAGGTAATTATTTGACCATTAGTGATATTATGTCACAAGATAAACTAAATACTGATTAAAAAAGACATTTTGCAAAAAGTTAAGCATTAGTTACTATTTTTAACAATTGGTTGAGTCTAACTACAGATGAAAAAATCAGCCCTTCGTGACTTTATGCAACGGAAATCTAGTGTATTGTAACCACTTAGGCTGCTACAATGATCTTTTGGCACTTGAATTACGTTGACAGAGGGCCCTGTTGGTAAACATTTGTGCAATTATTTTGGGAAATGTATTGAAAAAACAAGATGGCGGTGTTAGTTCTGATTTTGGCCGTGTGCCAAAATCAGAACTAACGCCGCCATCTTGTTGTTCCATATCTACTAATATTATAAATTCGAAAGTAACTCTGTATGTATGTTACCTTATCTCGCCTAAACCACTGAACGAATTTCGATAAAATTTGGCAAGGTGATAGATGGCATCTTGTTGAAGGACATAAGCTTTTTGTCCCGGTAGCACGTTCTCGTGGAATAATTTTCGACATTCAAGCGGGCAAAGCCGCGGGCAGAAGCCAGAAACTTATAATTATAAACGTCAATTTGTCCGAAGGCTTTGTCTTTCCCAGTGGTTTATCCTATACTTTTCGGCAATTAGCTTGGCCATCAAAATTCAAATTCGTGCTTAACTAAAATATAACTCGCTAAAATTGTTAGATCCGCCCCGACAGGTGAGCTTAATCCATTATCAATCAAACGAGAATTCTTACATTTCTCTGCTAACGGTATTTTAATAACGAGGTATAGTCAATTAATCATTTCAAGTGTAACAGCCATGTTTGTCCCTTCGTTTGGTACTGGGAAATTATTTGTTTGTGGTGTAAAACGGCTCGTCATCGTAAAATGATGAATTTTATGATAATTTTTGGCAATCATAAGATGTAGGCATGTAACAATGATCTTGACAAGTTAATCCACCCGAAAATTGATTAGCTCACTGTCAAAACTTAAGTTGATTGCTATTATTGGCTGATTGAAAAACAACTTATAATTTCGTTACATTTAAAAGCCGGAATTTATTGTTGTTATAGAGGTATAAGGAGCAGGGTGTAAAGTTCACTCATTCTCCATAGAAATGGGAGGAGTTGTGTCAGGTGGGCAACTGGCCTACGATTGATGCCGGACGTTGTATACTTGCTAGTTGTGCGGTAAATTCTGCTTGCGCGATGCAGGATTTTGCGTGACGTCAATGTGATGCATAGTTCACCTGAGGCGATGTAGATGCCGCCACATGTTCAAGAAATAATTAAACACACCATCTCTGCCTAACCCTTCGGGGATGACGGCTGTGATGTTGTGTTTATTGATAAGATAAGAAAAGATAAAGATGCATTTATTTGTATAAACATGTGTAACATGTTACATAGATATGCACATATGGATGGAAACGAGTTTAATATTGCTGATTCAACCAAAATAATGTTTTGCCATATTTGACGTACAAAATAGTTGTGTGTGGTGTGTGTTATTGTTGTTGTTGTTGTATAAGTAAGAAAAAAAAAAACATTTTTTGTTCAGGTTTTCACAAAATAAATTAGCTACTGGTAACTGACGGCACGGTTGACGCAGTGGTTAAGCGATTGACTGCTGCGCTGCGTGTCGGGGGTTCGATTCCCGCACGGAACAAATATTTGTATGACCTACAGGTAGTTGTTCCGGGTCTGGCTGTTTGTGTATGTGAGTTTAAATGTTTGTAAACGCACCCACGATACAGGAGAAATTCCTAGTGTGGGGCAACTAACTAACATACTCGTAGGTAGTTGTGACCCCAAAACTTATTCTTGCACAGACAAAACTGAAAGGACCTAAATAAAGCAGGCCATTTGACAAAATTAAAATAGCAACCTTAAATTATGCTCTGCTCCACATAGGCGACCACCACCTGAGACGGCGAGCTATTTCCAAATATACTAGCATATGCCCATAGCTTCACCCGCGTGGAGATCGTAAATTATACCACGGGAACGTACTACTGTGATAAAAAGTATCCTATGTGTTAACCTAGGTCATGGTCTATATGTATACAAATCCGTTGACGTATGTAAATCCGTTGTGGATGTATGTAAATCCGTTCACCCGCATAGACGGAATAACTTTCGTATTTATTATATTAGCATGATTCTCAGGTGCAGGATATACATAAAAAAAACAACCCAAGTCAAAGAAAATGAACATGCTTCATTCAGTTTAGGATTTACTAAACCATACGATGACACAGACAATATTTTCTGGCAAGGGATGACAGCGGTAAATTGGATTTTAGCACAACAGGGGCGAGGCTGTTCAAATTTGATAAGAATTTTAACGTTATATTTTTGTAAGCTAATAGGTGGGGAGGGGCTTGTGGCTAAGTAATAACAGTCACACGGGTCGATCGATCAGGTTAAGCTACACTTACCGCGGTTGGTCCGTGGGTGGGTGACCATCTTTACATACCAAAACCCCTCCGCGCCTGGAAAAGCACGTTAAGCCGTTGGTCCCGGCTGTCATTCGTGGATCTTTGACAGTCGTTAAAGTCGTCAGAAGCCTTGTAAGTCTGACAACTAGTCTTACCAAGGGGGGAGGGGGGGGGTATTACCCAGCAACTGGGTTGTGGAGGTCAGATAGGCATTCGCTTCATCAAAAATAGCTGCATCCGGTTAGACTGGAAGCCGGCCCCAACATAGTTGGGAAAAGGCTAGGCAGATGATGAAGGTTGCGTGGCGTACGTTTTGCAAACATACCTTTTGTTGAGTTTGAATGAAAAGGTGAGGATAGTATCAAGTTTAAGCAAACTTGAATTAAAATGTGTTGGAAAAGTAGCAGTACCTATAGTATTTTAGCAAAATCCGAAAACGGAAACCCCGCCAAATCAAGTCAGCGAATCATTTCGCGATCGTATCTGGCGAAATGTGGGTGTACTATAGGTACAGTCGCCAGCAGTAACTTGCCAAGAGTTGTTAGTCGTTCCTCTCCTTTACATATATATACATTTATATTTATATAACTTTCTTGTAAACAGACATGTTTAAAAATAAATTATGATAATAACCATAGAATAATGACAAGCAGTAAAAGTGACCCTAAACACTGGCACTAAGCACTGTGTACAGACGCCAGCAGGTCAATCTACCTGAAACTGTCAAATTTTCCCAATCAATCCTGAACCTTAATGCTTTAGCGATAAAGTTGATAATGTATTAAAGAAATTTGACAGATTGTAGTAGCTCGATGTGCTGGCGTCTGTACATGCGCGAACTTACTCCCACTACGCCAAAACCTTGCCTAGTTACGTGCCGGTGACTATACGCCTCTGCCCAACCCTTCGGGGAAACAAGGCGTGATGTTATGTGTGTATTTTAGCAAAACTACGATCAGACAAATAGGTTTCACGTCAAACAAGACAGATAAGTCTCTATTTGCCTTAGGCTTTAATATATTCGCCCGAAGCAATAAGCGATACCTTCAGTAGTATAATAAATTGCCTTGTCTGCATATCCTCTATACAAATAGTAGCCCTCGAATGAGCCCGATGGTACCCCTTCGTACCTTTATCTTGTATTAAAGTTGTCCCTAAGGCCGCTCAATTTTATTCCCTCTTGGACCCTTTCGGTCCTATGTCCGGGACGTTTTCTTTATCTCGTCTTTATTATTCCTCTACTGAACTATTTTTCAATTTCTTTTATACGGCTTTCGAGTTTTGGATGAATGCGATGGATTTTCATTGAAATGAGACCCGGTTATTTAGTTGTAAATTGGAGTATATTGCAGAATTAATAGACTTGTATGTTGTAAAGGATTACTTCCCTGCACGGTGGTGAATTTCCTTCAATGATATCGTAATGATGATTGATTTTCTCGCTCGTGCGAAAAAATAACTGTAAGGCCCGTTTTCAACTTGTATGCAATACGTGTCCTTGGCTTGCTGTGTTTAATTTGAATTTTATTCGAATTACGTTCCTTGATGAGCTGGTCTTCTTAAAGGATTGGACCACAATCGCAGTAGACCGGGAAAAAAGGAACTCTTTCCACTCTTCCATTTTCTTAATAATTTTAGTAAAATTAAAATCCCAAATACTTGGAAGTGGCGTGTCTCTTCCATACGAAACTTAACATAGTAATTCAAATCCTGCAATTCTCAGAATTTTAATAAGTAGTTTCGACCAAATTCGTTTGATGGAGCACTGTCCCAAATTCCGGGCAGATTGCAATGATACTGAGAATTTACTGGATAATCCAACAACTGTCCAATCTCGGCCATTGAACTCTATTTCGATTACGATCGTAGAGCATACAATAACACATTGTTATCAACGTCAAGATGAGCAGTTCACTGCTGAACATAGTACTCTCCATTTGCACGCCATTTAGCCCAATCATTGGCCACTCTTATCCGGCTGCTACCAGCCACCAGATTATCATCTCATGTACAGTAAAAAAAACCAATCAGGAAAAGGGAAAAGAAAAGAAAGAAAAGAGGAAAGAGGGAGGAAGGGAAAGGGAAGGAAAGGGAGGGAAGAGAGGGAAGAGGTCAGGAAATTAATTATTAACCAAATAGATAAACTACATAAATTTACTGTAATACAAGATGTCGTTTTGCATCCTCGTCAAATTCAAGGAGGTAACTATGCTACTGATTCTCGACACGAATCGAAAAAATATAAATAAAGTAGGTATTTTTCATTTCTTTTTCTAATTTTCGGAAATCGGCATGTGTGGGACACGCATTTTAAAGCACGGCCTGTGTGAGACCGCACTGTAACTGCCCTTTTACACACATAAAAACGCGGCCGCTTATACGATACCATGACGCGATTCTGTTCTTTGAAAGTGGTGTATTCTGAAATACTGTCAAACTTAAATAACAAAAACAAACAAGTATGTATTATTTACCAGGGATCGTAATTTTATTTGATTATTTATATCCTTCATAACAGCCTTCTGAAATTTGACGAGGATGAAAAACAACAGCTTGTATAGCCATTTCATGAAATGTCAAAGAATGACAGTTGTGATTTGAATATAGGGACAATACAGGTGGCATCGACGCACAAACTGTAATCATGAATTTAGCACATGGTTCTAGACCCTCTAGCATAGAAATTTCAACACAGGGGAATTCAGATCATGTACTGAATCTATTCAGAATCATGTGAAAGCAAAGTCACTTATACTGTTGTAAATCCTTTTAATCATGAACACTATATAATACACGTCGTCAGATACACAGATAGTCTTACACTTAGTCGTCTTAGTCTATACCGCTCGATAGTCTTGAAATGTACTGCCCAGCAAACCGTATTCGATTTTACTTAACAGCTCCGCGTCCACGTTACAAAAGTGGGGCAAAGCGCGCGAATTTTAAGTCAATAGACGGACGTTTAATTTATATAAAATGTTAACTATTTATTATATTAATAACTGATGCTTTGTATTTGGATTCAAATTAATTACTAAGTATTTAATCATAACATAATATTTAAATACCTACGGTTTTTTGTTTTATCGAACTAAATTACGTTTACTAGTCAAGTTACGTACTAATAAAATCTTAAATTCACATTGAAATATCTTGATTTATTTTGTAATTGCTTACACATGTACTGAATCCATGGTAACAGGTTACACGTAGATGTCCCTGCCACCCTGTATTAGTTGGTAGTTAATGAGCTTAGCAATTAATTTTCCTGACTTTGAATACTACGAGCATGTCCCGAGCGTCATACATTCTAATTAGTGGAATCATATCCCACTATTTCGCGATCATCATCATCATCATCATTTCAGCCGATAGACGTCCACTGCTGGACATATTCCTCCCCCAAGTGTCGCCACATTGACCGGTCCCGTGCGACTCGCATCCAGCGGATTCCCGCAACCTTCACCAGGTCATCGGTCCACCTAGTGGGAGGCCTTCCAACGCAACGTCTTCCGGTTCGCGGTCGCCACTCCAGAACTTTTCGGCCCCATCGGCCATCCGTTCTGCGAGCAATGTGCCCTGCCGACTGCCACTTAAGTTTGGCAATTCTTCGGGCTACGTCGGTAACCTTGGTTCTCTTGCGGATGTCCTCATATTTCGCGATAGCTTCATATATTCCTCATTTACAATTTCATTTGCCGTCCCAGTGATAAAATAAGTAGATCCTACCTAATGTTTCTTCAAACAAAGAGCTACTAATTCAAATCTATGCGTCAGCTTTCATACAAGTGATCGCTAATGGTTTCCACAAGCCCCTCCATTGTTTGACTGGGGGAACCGCGGACGAACACAGAATGGTCGAATATTAATATTAGCTTGAGAACCGAAACGGAATTAAATCTAATGAACAGTGTTTTTAGGAATTGCTGGTAGACTTTCATATGCATGAACGCTTTGATTGTCATTTCATATTTCAGCATCATTCATTTCGTATTCAAAAATTTAAGTGCCTGGAAAAAGAGGACTGTTTTCTTATGGGATACATCTTGAACATTTTTTACTATTACAAAGAATGTCTACAATTAACCCCCCGGCTGCTACTTGAGAGCGAAAATGCTAAAAATCATATTTTTATGGCAAATTTTTTAAGCATAACATTTAAAAAATACCCACTTTTAATTGAATATAAGATGTCCCGAACATGTTTCAACCAACATAGATCTACAATCAACCCCCTGCTATTTGAGTTTAAAATACCAAAAGTCGTATTTTTGCCAACAATATTTTGGAAATTCTTTTAAAGGCGCAAACAGTTATTGATTCGCCGGTTTTCACTCCTAAGCCAGTAATAGTGAAAAATGGTCAACATGTTATTTCCCATAAGAAAATAATACTTTTTTTTCTGACCAGGCTTTAATTTGTGGGTATAAGATGTTCGACACTAACTGCTCTCACTGCACTGCACTGCGGCTATTCTGCTCATATGTTGTTGATGTTCGCATCTAGATTATTTAAAAGAAATATGGGGTAGCGTAGCCAACACTAACCTAAACTGCATCCAAAGAATACAAAATAAAATCTTATTTCATTATGACTTTCTTACACTAACAGATAAAATTTACTCCGAAACAAAATTCAACACACCAACAACACCAACACTAAAACAAATGTATTACTATAAAACATGCATCTCAATAAAAAAAAAATAAAGATAAAAAGCTACACTCTGAACTAATTTTTGAAACTAACACCGAAGGAGGGTTAAGACCTCCCCGTAGCGCAAATGATATTTGTCTCGCGAGAACATGTACAAATTAAGGAAAGAAAAGTATTACGGGGCACAGATGTTCAACAAACTACCACGAGAAATAAAAACCTCAAATATTTAAAATTCAGTTAAAATCTTTTATTATTGACAAAATTTAAATCCGGCCCTGGTTTATGGTCTTTAATTTACCCACAAAATTTTGACTTTTGTTTCGCATGAATCCTGTGCTGCTACCTTCAATGTCTTGTTATGTTATTTATTTAATATTTCTGAGTGTCCGTACGCTCATGAATGTGATCATTATTATATACTTAGTTAAAATATTTCTCATTAATTGAAATTTGTAGTTTTCTTTTGAGTAAATAAAGATTCTTTAACCATAACCACATATCTAATAAAATAACACAATAAAATAAAACTACATATTATTATGTATAATAAAAAAATTGTAACGAAGTCAAAATTATAAATTGAATATTTTTGAAGAAAAGTAATTGATACGAGGTGTGAGAACGAGTCTGATGCCAAAAATATAGTTTTTAGAATATTTGTCCGTTTGTATGTTTGTCTAGAGATGTACATATGTTCCGGATTGGCGCAAAAATTGCTGAACGGATGTGGATGAAATTTGGCACACAGATAGTTTATAACTTGGTTTATTAGGTACATAAGGTACCTACTTTTGATCTCTGTAATACGTTCCCGTGGGATATTTTCCGACATCCACTCAGGCAAAACCGCGGGCAAAAGCTAGTTATTAATATATTACTAATGGGTGAGGTTTTGTGTATTTAAAGCATTCATAATATTACTACATATTATTTAATCATGATAAATGAGCGGTTTTGATGCTGTGTTTAATTTTAAAGAGTGGGTGTTGTGGGAATAATTCACGGTATGTTGTTATTAATTCTAATGAACATGTGATCAATGGTTTTAAATTGAAATTATTAATGAGGCACTTCTGGAAAATGTAAAATTTTGAAAGAACAGAAATAGAAAGAAAGAAAATAACTTTATTTGCGGTAAACATAACGCACACATACACATACAAACATATGCGTCACATCCACGCAAAACGGACGTCGCTCAGCATAATGCTACGTAATTTCCATCTTCTTTGTTGCTCTTACGAGTATCTAAGGTGTACAAAATCTGACACAATATTAACATTGGTTTCAATAATATGAACGCATATCAAGTTCGAGTTTAAAATGAGTAAACGCAAGACACACAAAAACTAAAATTCCTAAGATTATACTTCGATCTACTTGATATTCATAACGACTTCTGAATAATTTCACGAATATTTGACATCCTCCCGATATTTCGGAATATTCGTATTATAATATTCGGAAAAGGCAGGTATCTTGTTATTTTAATGAGAAAACGGGATTTCTAGAACCTTTTTCTTGTTCGTCCCGATATACCTACTCACGTAAGGTAGATGTTTTATTTGACAGTGGCTTCGAGCCGGATAAAATCCAACCTAGGCTAGTTCATTGTGCATATGGTGTGCCCGGTGGACTAGCCTGGGTTGGATTTAAATATGCAATTCAATTTATAGTAAGGAGGGCAAATACCTACATGCAAATGTCATCATGGAATAACAGAATATGAATGTTCCTGTGTCCTAATGTGAAGAAAGGTCACCCATCCACGAACTGACCACGTCAAGCGCAGTTTAACTTCAAACCAATCGACACGCGGGGCTTTTATAAAGCCCATAAACCCACTTATATGCACAAAGGTACACCACTTAATAACACTAATACGTCTATATTTTTAAGGCCCTTTTGATGGAAAAGGGTACATTATCAACACTTTATATCTAAAAAGTCGACGGGTAAATATTTTGGGATCAGCTTCAAGGGTGGTGAATGTGGACGCGAGGTAAAAGTCGCGGTCAACATTGTAATGTAATAGTGTGTTGTGGTCAAATATTTGCGTTCAACGGGAAGGACGATAGTTTCCGTGCTTGTGTCATTAGTTTTGTAATATTGGACATTAATTACTTACGAGACACTACTTACGGGACATTAACTGCTTTCGAGATTGAAGAGCAGTGGTGGCCCAGTTGTAATGGCCCCCGACTTACGAGTTGTCGTGGTGCTATACTTTAAGTGAATAATTTCATCACCACTGCTCTCAGAACGGTGAAGGAAACGGTAATACCCCTGTTGGCATAAAATTTTAAGGCATAATATAGTTTGGCATAACGTTTACGCATAATTTTTATTAGCATAATAATACTGCTGTATATTAATACTTTGGTGTAATGCAAAGGTTAGCATAACTATCATTTAGTCTAATATGTTTTGGCTTAAGTTGGAGTTGCATACATTTTAAAGGCATTTAGCATAATAGTATTTAGGCATACAATTATTAGGTATGATGTTTCCTGATATTTACTACTGTTATTGAATCATATTGGTTAGGTTAGGTTAGAACAGTGACCATTAACGGATCCCCGCCAGATCCCCTCTATTGTTGGTGTTGTGGTTTGGGTTAGAATGTGTTTTTAACATTATTCTTTATAAAATTATGCTTCATTATTATTATGCTAGCAGTATTTATGGCAACAAGCATTATGGCAAAAACATTTATGCCTAATAATATTATGCGTAATGATCATTACGCTGAATTTCATTATGCCAATGTAAATTATGATAATATATTTTATGTGTATCATTAGTAAACCGAAGGAAACTGGCATGTCCTAGAAGCAAAAATTCGAAGACATGTGACATCTACCAACCCGCACTAGACCCGCGTGGTAGATTACAGCCCACTCCTTCTCACAAAGAGGAGACTTATGTCCCAGCAGTGGGAACATTATACGCTGATTATGAAGTAAGAAATGTTCTTGCTTACCCCGGGCGAATTGAATACCTATGTACAGACGCCAGCTACCCGAAACTGTCAAATTTTCCCAATCAAACTTGAACCTCAATACTTTAGCGATAAAGTTGAAAATCTATTAAAGAAATTTGACAGATTGTAGTAACTTGATGTGCTGGCGTCCGTACATATAGTTGGTAGGTACTGTTAATTATTATTTTGATCGTAAAAATTGATAACCATATAATTTTTACTTTCAAATAAGTGAGTATTTGTTTGATTATCACTTACTTAATTCAATTCTGATCCTACTTGTTTGCTGTGTTGACTGCTATCGTTTCGGATTTCTCTCAATGTATAGGTAGCTGTACATTAAAATGCTTATATTTATACAATATATAATACAACTAACTATTTCCACATTTTAACTTTCTTTTAAATATTTTCTGCTAGGTCGTACTTGAAGGATTACCTATCGTTTATTTATAGAGTCGATTCTACCTGGATGCCTAGTCATTTGTATGTACAACACGATCGACTACATGGTTCGTTACTCCACATTTTGTACGCAACGTGTTTGTTTGTATTCTGATTTCATGATTCAAATAACTGAAGGAGTTGTAACTTTGTGTGTCAATAGACTGTGCTTATTTAACTTTGCCATACAACGTCGCAATGCTGCCAGCCTTTTGGGCACTTTTCCTGTTGATAGCGACGCGGAAGAATTTTTAGGGGCCCTATGATTCTTTCCCCTCCTTTTTTATATACTTGTACAGACGCCAGTGCAGGTCAAGCTCCCCGAAACTGTCAAATTTTCCCAATCAACCTTGAACATTAATTCTTTAGTGATAAAGTAGAAAATCTATTAAAGAAATTTAACAGATTGATGATTGATTTGTTTGATTGATTTGTAGTTTGATGTGCTAACGTCTGTACATATTATTATTGAAAGTGTCTTTGATATATTTCGGGACCCTGGGGACGAGGGGCCGAAGCCAACTCGCACAGGCCCGTTAAACGTTTTCAATGAAATGAGGCATAATGTTATTAGTATTATTTTAAGCTTTTAAATTATGTCATAAATTATTCTAGTTGAAAAGGTAGGTAGGTTTAAAAGGGTACTTTGACGATGATTTGAGAGGTGCTCTTTTTGTTGCTTCGTTTTAAAAATATTTA
Source organism: Apamea monoglypha (assembly GCA_911387795.2). Taxonomy (NCBI): domain Eukaryota; kingdom Metazoa; phylum Arthropoda; class Insecta; order Lepidoptera; family Noctuidae; genus Apamea; species Apamea monoglypha. The sequence goes on from OU426918.1 coordinate 14,999,910, forward strand.
GAAATTATGTTTTTTTTTTCTAGAAATCATGGTTTTTAATAAATCTGGATTTTGTTTATGGACTATTCATTGGAAAGCCAATGCAACTAGCTATTCTTAATTAGTTTCTTAAGCAAGATAACGCAAAGCCATTAACCATTTAAATGCCGTAATTACAGACACAATTGAAAAGCTATTGTGTCTCGCGTGGATCCACGCTATATACACCAAACGAAGGGTGGGCTTATTAGTCGATTCACACGAATTTATTCGCCCGAAAAGTTCATAAAATTCAAAATGTACACACACGCACGAATACTCGTGTAAGTCGCCTATAGAGCAAAAAATATTATTTAAAAATGGCGATTTGCACTTTTTAGGCAAGTGAATTCTTGCGAATAAACTAATAAGCCGAAGTAAATAGATCGCGATGTAATAAATAAATAGACCGCGATCTTAATTTTTTTCGTCGCTGACAATTACATAACTATCTCACTATCGTACAGTCTATCATGATTTAAAATGGACGCCGTCACAGGATCGTCCGTTCTTTTGTTATGGAAAAACCGTACATTATCCATGAACGCAAAATGAATTGGACTGTAAAAATAGGGGTGGTTACCAACCGATAGTCAAGAAAAATCGATAATGAAGAGAGTCGACCTCATTTTACAGGTAGCAACGGAAAGGGTTCTTTGTAAGGTGGATCATTTGTGGGCCCGGTATACTGATGTCACATTTATAAGGATTATTGCGGCAAAAGTATTTTGAAAAGGGTTAGGTCTTAAAATAAGAAATTGTCGAGATACATTTTTAGTTTTGGTATAGAAAGAAAGAAAAAGTATTTATTGTGACTTGTCCAAAGGCCACAAACTAAACACAGTCAAAAATAAAAAAACCAAATTATATTAAAAAAAAAAAACAAAAATAACAATGAAACAGAACGTCCTATACGAGGCCAAAAGGCTTCTATCTCAGCATGCACAATTGCTGAAAATATCGCGTAACATACATACAAAAAAATACAGTCGAATTGGGAACCTCTTCCTTTTTGCAATCGGTTAAAAAGTTGTTACCGTTACTTGTCTATGTCACTCGCAACACCAATGGTATCACTAGAGGGGCAATTCTCGTAATTTTAAGACCATTCAGTCTGATCTCAGTCTTAATCTGTCAAAAAACACTTCTAAATTCCCTACATTTTGAAAAGTTTTTGACATTTGTTTGTCGCTGAGATGAGACTGCGACTAGATTTTGAACGTTTTAAACTACGAGAATTGGCCTTTAGTTATTAGGTTGTGGGTTAAAATCCGGGCCGAGTACTTCTGTGACTGTTACAATACATAATATGTACCGTTAGGAAACCTGGACTTTTTTTTTATAAGGCAAAGGCCTCCCCCAAATCCTTCCAGGAACTCTTTTACCGCGCCCCAGCCATCATCGTCGAACCAGCCTTCAACAAAAACAACCAAAAACCTGGACTTATAATATTAATATACCCTACCCTGAAATCGGCAATCCGCCAGGTGGCAACGACAAGGGTCCGCGAATACTTTGAAGGACGGATCATTTGTGGGCTTGTTATACTGGTGTCACATGTATAAGGAATATTATGGAAAAGGTATTTTGAAAAAGGTTGGGTGTTAAAATGAAGAATTGTTGGGATATATTTTATCAACCTTTTTGTTTATAAAACGGAGTAGTTGTTATTTTGTTGATGTTAAAGGTGAAGCTTATTGTTAAAGTGGTCATCGTCACTAATCTATCAACAACGAGCGGTCTACAAAATAAAATACGCTGCTAAGTAAAGTGTAACCTGAGGAGCAATTCTCGTAATTTTAAGAACGTTCGCAGTCTGTGGGGCAATTCTCTTAATTTTAATAACGTTCACAGTCTGATCTCAGTCTCGATCTGTCAAAAATACATCTAATTGCCCTACATTTTTGACAAGTTTTGACATTGATTGTCGCTGAGATGAGATTGCGACTACATTTTGAACGTTTTTAATTACGGGGATTTACCTTCTGTTTACTTGAAATTTTAAAACATCATCAGTCGGAGCCTATAGCAGCTCACAATTGGACATTTCTGTGTCTAGCAGTGAACGATCTTTTCGATCGATCCTCGGTACTCTCATTCAGCTGCTATACGCAATACGGTGAAGATCGTCGCTCCACCTAACCCGAGGGCGTCCTACCCTTTGTTTACCAGTTTGCGGTATCCACTTCCCAATTGCATAATAACAGACAGTCAATTCAATCAATCTGCCTAGCCTTTTCCGAACTATGTTGGATACGGCTTCCAGTCTAATCGGATGCAGCTGACTACCGGTTTTTTTTTTCTGTCTACCCTCCACAACCCAGTTACTGTTTAATACGATACCCCTTAGAACCAGTGGTACCACCAGAGCCACCAGTTGGCACAGGGCCCTTACGCGCATTCCAAGCCACGTAGGAGTCCCGATAGGTAAGCGATGGTCACCCATCCGAAGTCGATCGACCCGTGCGGCCATTTAGCTACAAGCCCCTCACCGGCCGTGTCGGTGATAATCAATTATAGACATAATTACTTACGTAGACTGTTATTGTTACCCATCTCATCTTAACTAAACCTTAGTTAACTGTCACCATAGCAATGGGCATCAAAAGCCTCGAAATATAATACATTGTGATATCGTTAGTGGCATCCGTTCATAGCTCGTTAGAGACATCTTCCCGTTTCCTGTAGATAAATAATTATAGATTTATTATTACATTTTTCCAAAGTATACAAGAAAGAAAGAAAAATGGTTTATTCTGCAAAAACAAAACGCAATACACGTATCATCACGTATATTCTAGCTTAATATTTTGGAAAAATGTAATGTGGTAATAATAGATTAGTAACAGCATTTTAGTCATGGTCTCCGTAACTTATTTATTACATTGACTTTCTGTGTACCTTTTAGAATAAAGATTTGGCAATGAGTTACAGTGGAGATGGTTGGTCTGCGTGTATGACCAGATGTAAGAACGTAAACGAAGCAAAAGAAGTATGTAAGGGTCGTATCAGGTGACGATCTATAGTTTCTGTCTAGTCCCATGGGAAGAAGGGGTGAGTGTATGTTTGTGTGTGTGTGTGTTATGGTCACCTGTTCTCTAATGAGGTACCATCTGTACCATAAATTATTCTCAGATAAATAGACTGTTCTAGAGTCTTGAAACTTACTTTTACAGTAAGCTTGAATCATATCACCGCTGGACAAAGACCCCTTGACTTCCCGAAGTTTTGAAACTTATTCTGAATTCATTTTCAATAGAATTTAAAAGCGTTAAAATTTTATGAATTTTCCCCGTCGCGACGCAGTCTCGGAGAGTATTTTAAACAATATGCTTTGATAATAAACTCCGTACCAAATAAAGTGCAAGTTTATTCAGTGCACTTAATTTATAAAAATAATTCGCTTTAACGCAGTAACCGCATACCTGTCCATGAATTCTTTTAACAACCTCTAAAAAAATATTACCCAATAAACGCCAGTAGAAATTCTAGCAGTAAACACTCATTCGACCTCAAAAGGTATTTCAGGAATGACCAGTAAAAGAGTAACGATGGTATGTCGATAAGTACCTAATTACTTCCTGGAGCTGCCAGGTTCGATGCGGTTTTGAAAGGAAACCACGGAGAATGTTCACAACAATTTTCTACTTCGACCTTACTCAAGCATTTTCGCTGCGTTTGGATTAGGTTTTAGATTAACTAGATGTGGCTGGATTTTAGTATTTTGAACGTGTCATCAGACATCTAGCTTATTCGGCCCAATAAATGACGTAGCTTTACCTAAGTAGGTAGGTTCTAAGATTAGACCGGTTGACGAAATTTTCGGGTCCTCTTAAAGTGATTCAGTGTAGTGGCGTCTCGGGTACCTGCCAAAACCGTTATTGCAATATTATTTATTTAATTAAAAACACAAATAGCAAAGCAATATGAAGAGTATTTGATGAGAAAACTGTTTAGTACCTATGAAAAGATTGAAGTATGTTGTGAAAGATCAATAAATGAATAAACTTAGCCTATCGCCGTCCACTGCTGGACATGAGCCTCTCTTAAGCTTCGTCACAACCCCCTCTCCTCTGCCTTCCGCATCCAGTTTGTCCCACCCAACTTTTTAAGGTGGTCGGTGTGAAAGTTGAAATTGGTAAATAGAAATGAACACTGAGATGGCGACTGATAGAAATGTTTGGAAGAAAATACGTACGCGACGAGATTTGATAATTTGGCATTGGCAAGTTTTCTTTCTTTCTTGTTTTGTTATAATATAAAGCATTAGCCCTACGGTTCCTAGCTGTGTTCTCCAACACAGCTGATAGTTTAAGCTAGGAACCGTACGTTCTACGTTCTTCCATAAAAATATATTTATGGCTCAGGAATCCTACTTCTTACTATAATATTATAAACGCGAAAGTTTGTATGGATGGATCGATGGATGTTTGTTACTCTTTCACGCGAAAACTACTGAACGGATTTGGATGAAACTTGGTACACAGATACATAGTTTGTAACCAGGATTAACACATACGATACTGTTTATCCCAATATTCCCACGGGATCGAAACTAATGCGGGTGAAACCGTAGGGCGCTGCTAGTAATAATATAATTGCGAGCACATATTTCTCGAGTGCTGCCTGAAAATTAATAACACCATATTTATACCCGACATAATACGCTATTAAAAACGTTATGTTAGTACCAACACCCATATTAAACTCAGCTGTTAAGAACGCGGTCAGAATTATCGCTTGAGTTAATTAAAACAATTCTTTCGCTGGGTTATTCGTGTCATATAAATAACCTCGATTCCGAGTCCCTTTTTTAATTCTTCTGTCAACTTAACATGAAATATACCCGGATTTGGACAGGCGTGTTATCTTGGCATACCGCATGGTAGCAATGCTCGCGAAAAAAACACAGGCAACCAATATTCAGTGGTCTATTATTATACGGGGGTTCGAAACCAAGCAGGTAATAATAATTAGGTATAATTTTTGAAGTTTTCATACTCAGTTTTGATGTCGAAACTTGTGTAAAAATTATTTCATCACCACTGCTCTCAAAACAGTGAAAGAAAACATCGTTTTTGACAAATGTAATATCTTCCTATGGTTGCCATCGGCTGGACTCATGCAACCAAGAATTTTTTTTGCGGCTTATAAGTCTCTGTGGCACTAGACCTGTAGCTCAGCCGTTAGTCATTAGTTTTTTGTGTATAATCTCTCATGTATAATCTAGAAAATCTCAATTTAGTTCTGCTTGTCTGTCTAGATTCTCTAGATACACTAGGTGCCACCTAGACACCTATGTAGGTACCTACTGGTTGCTCAGCAATAGATTAATGTACAATCTTAATTGAATAAGACTTTCAAAACTCGCGGTTGATCCCCGACCGAATTTGTTTTCAATTTGTTCAAATTATAATCCTTATTACTTTGGAATAGAAATCTGGATTAGATGAAATACTTTATAAGATAAGGATTATGGAACAAAGGGAAGGGTTTTGAGGTTATCGATTTTTCAAGATAATTTCATAGAAGCCCTGAAAGCGATAAAAAGTTTTCTGTGGTAATGCTGAGAAAATACAGGTATGGTAGGTACTGTACTTTACGTTAATGAAGTCGATATTTCAACCATGATTATAATTGATAGATATGCAAGGACTATGGCCCCGACTCACGGCCGTGAGTTCAAACCCAGGCAGGCACTTTACTTTTTGTATTTAATTTTTAAAAAAATAAGAATCGACGAAGCCAATCAACCTTACACATATATCTACTTACCTAACCAAAAACAGTCTGAAACTACAGTTGCGAAGATGTCTTAAAACAATCATTTTAACACAAAACAACTTTGTAAATAAAAAAGGTATAAAGGCATTTGTTACAATGTAAATACCAAGAAAAGCGTGTCAGCCAGCCACTAGGTAATGTGTTACGTGACCAAACTAGGTACTGAATGTAATACAGCCACTTTAGCAAACGCGTAAAGTTGGGCTGAACTTTTTTTCTCGTCTACGTCATGGTTTGGTTCAAAAATATTACGGGCATATGAAAACCATTTTTCGATTCAGGGTTCCGTTTGCGAAATTTTACGCTTTAAACATGCTAATTTATGTTACAGTGAAGTGTCTCCCCGGCCAACTAAATGGTTGTTTTTGGATATGTGAAAAAATCACGGCAGTCGTGATTACCTATTGAACTTAAAAGGAAAACTATCATAGCCAAATAGGCATTACAAGTTACCGAGAAATAGTTGACCAACTTACATTAGTAGTTGGGAATATATGGGGAAGATGTTTTTGTGTTTGTTCTTGGGATAAATTCGTCCCAACTACGGCTTCTTTTGTTGTGCGTGGTTTGACACGGACTTGGCCGGTTTTTCTCAATAGCCAGGCTTCGCAAGGCATGTTAAAGTTTGTGCTAAAAATTCCATAATTTTTCAAGTTTTCATACTTGGCTTTGATGTCGAAACTTGTCTAGCTCCAATCTATATACGGTCACATGGTACAGTTTTGATTCCAGAACATTTTTAGACAATAAAGAAAGAGAGAAAAAGTATTTATTGTGACTCGTACAGGAAGATCACAAACTAAACTAAACACAACCATGAATCAAAATTAAAAATAACAGAACGTAAAAAAAAAAAAACAGTAAGTCCTGTTCGAGGCCAAAATGCTTCTATCTCAGCATGATGCTGCGACATTTAAAAAAATCGTCGCAGCGGCGTAATTCTGATACGACCTAAAACACAAACTCAGTTGACTTCTAGACAGTAACGTTAAATAAACAAGAGACTTTTACCTTTATATTCTAAAAGCTTCTTCGCGACTTTGTCCGCGTATAATAAAATTTCGACCCCCGACCCACCGCGTCGCATCCTGTCGCCCGCTCGCGGTATTACTTCGTTTACTAACATTGCTTCTTTTTCTTCTTTCCCCCTCTCTCCGGCTCCTAATGGTCGTAGCGTTGTTAAATAGCCTATAACCTTCCTCGAGAATAGGGCTATCAAATGCAAAATGCATCATCATTTTTCGAATCCGACTGGTAGTTCCAGAGATTAGCGCGTTCAACCATAGAAACAAACTCTTTCCGTCTTATTACAAAACAAAATCTAACTTTAGTTCTAGCCTAAACCTTTGAACCAGTATTTGTATTTCGGACTTTATTTCGATTTTGGCAAAGTTCTGTATACTAACATGACTACTTAGCACCGAACTAAGCTGTCATTTTTGTATAACGAACCGCATTTCTATAACAGTTAGGTTTTTAATTCAATAACTGGCTCCGTGGTTTAAATCTGAGGGACAATTCTGGTAATTTTAAGAACGTTCACCTTATCTCAGTCACAATCTTTCAAAAATACGTCTAATTTTCCTACATTTTGACAAGTTTTTGACATTTGTTTGTCGCCGAGACTGCGACTAGATTTTGAACGTTTTAAATTACGAGAATTGGCCTTCAGATCTAAAGAAAAACCTTGTTTTGTTGTGTCTTTGACATACTTATAAAAGACACATAGGTACGTCGCCGTCTTTGAAATATATTATTATTATAGATTATTCGTGTAGATGGAATATTTCCTTTGCTGAAATGTCGGTTATTTACTTTCATTCTTAAACCTATATAAAATATCATTGTATAGCTTTATATACTCTTCAGGTGTAATTGAAATTCGGAGGGTGCCCTATAGAAACTTTTCAGAATAGACTCAATGGCCGGTCTCCAGTGCCGTAAAGGGTTGCCACTTGAATAAAGTATTCGGATATCATTAGGAATATTCATGTTTTCATCTAAGGGCTTCTGAGGTCGGTTAGGGTGTTTTTATTATCATTAAAAATTGGAAGGATAAACTTGTATACCTACCATTTGTGTCCTCATATTTGGTACAGAAGTTTGATTAAAATTATAACAATGTATTCATCTAATGGAAACAGGGTTAATAGCTATGTTTATACACAATTGTTGTTTGTTTTTGTTTTTATTATTTGTTTGTTTGGTTTTTTTGTTTAACTGCGTACCGCTTCAGAATCAATATTCATTATTATTTTTTCGTGATTTGTTTTTAATAGGTATTCTGCTATTCGGAGCGGAGACCAATCCAAAAAATCAAAGATCGTTCTTGAGCTATAAATGGCTATAACTAACCCGACTTTGTTTTATTTATATATATTATTATGTCGAATGGATGTTTGTATAGATTAGGTATAATCTATCTCTTAATTACTTTGAGAACTACTTTTGACAACAAATCCAAGTGACTTTAAACTGCGATCTTGGAACTACGTTAGATCGTTAGATACGTAGTTTAACTAACAAATTGACCTTGTTGTTTTATACCGTGCAAGCGATATTCAACCTTAGGATGGTTAAGTGCTTATACACACGAGCGATACGCGTCAACGACAGAGGCGCGTCGGCGGCTACCGTCGACAACATGCTGCTTGTGTATTTGAACACCGCACTCAAATACACGAGCGGCACGTTATCGACGGCTGTCGACGGTTGCAGCAGTGCGATTCTGTAACCATCTCACCGTGAAAACTTAGGTGAAGTGAACGTGGAGTGAGCTGTCATTCCAACTAATGCTAGGGATTGCCACTACTGACAGCTCACATCAAGCTCACTGCACTTGAGTTTTCACGGTGAGATTTTTACAGAATCGACTGGCAGTTGCCTCTGTCGTTGACAAATGTGGCACACTACTCAGTTACAATGCCAGCTATACATCTAAAACAAAAGAATAAGTTCATATTTGACAATATTCCAATACTTTCATATTTCGAATCTTGAAGATATTTATTTATCAGATTCGTACTAGAGAATTCAACATGGACTGTCGATTTGCTACTTGCAAATATTACGATATTTGAATAGAATTTTATTTGAAAACTGTGAAGCGAGTGGCGAAATCAGATTCCGTACAATATGCACGTATAGTTTCATACTTCAATATACACGCTTAATATTGTTACTTTGAATTGTGGTTTTATTATACGTTTGAAATTGTATTGAAGCGGTTTATGGTGCGATGATTTTAAGCTAGAGATACTCGTATGTTAAAAGGATTCAGTGTTATAATCGATGAATTTTGTGCTGTGATAAAGGAATTTACATTTACAATGCTATGAAAATTCTCAACTAACTCAAGCGAAACATAGACCTAGGAACTTGGTAGAAATTGTTATTCTTCCGTTTAATTTACCAACCGGGGTTTTACCTACAAAATTCCTTTGGGTCTGAAAAATGAAATAGGTATAAGATTAAAAAAATACAAGATACATTTCAACTAAAAGCTCGAAAATCGGAATAATAATCGCACTCATTCGGAACGATTTGGAACATTATTATATACCGTGTAAATGGATTACAGGTACGTCCCCGAAACCCGCGGTGTAGGAAGTAATTTATTATTAAATTTACATGTGTGTAGTAACGGCTTTGACTTCAGCGTGCAAAAAAAGTTTGGCGGTATATCTAGTAATCTAATATTAAATCTTATAACCGTTCGAGCTACGAGTCACATCGACTCAGGTGTAATACTCGTATTTCCGCACTCACTGCTGCAACGTTACGAATAGTGTCAGTAATGACACAATGAATTAATGAATGAATGATGCATCCAGGCGATCATTCAAACTCAAAATCAAATCATTTATTTCAATTAAACCATTAACATGCACTTTTGAATTGTCAAAATTAAATAGTCGGTCAGTTAGTCAGAAAGTTGAAGCTAGTTGCCCATTCCAAAACAGTGCGTACCTGCCGATCGATTCTGTAAAAATCTCATCGTGAAAAGTTAGGTGAAGTGAGCTTAGAGTGAGCTATCAATAGTGTCAATCCCTAGCATTAGTTGGAATGACAGCTCACTCTACGCTCACTTCACCTAAGTTTTCACGGTGAGATGGTTACAGAATCGCACTGCTGTAAAGGTACGCAATGTAATGATCGCCTGGACGCATTCGCTGATGAAATACTCGAATCAGAACTGTTACATTGCATGCTAATGCTCCCGGTGAGTGGCCTTAAGATGTGATCATGTCATGACAATAATTATATGTCAGTTTGACGTGTTTGAGTAAATGGCAATTGTTTATGACATTGCATTTTCAACTAAACACTTATTTCTAACACCTCCTCACGAAGTTGAACTTTGAATTGAATGAACTTTTGATTTGTTTACCTCGTTAATAAATGATTACTGTATACATATTTGTGAGACTTATATAGATTAACTTGTTTTGGTCATAGGATGTATAGATGTTTTGGGACATTTTTTTTTGCTTTGGTTTGGTAAAATAAATTGTATATTATGTTTTGTACCTGGATGGTGGATACAATGTTATGGAACAATGGTTGTAGACAATTAAATGGATTTTTGTCCGTATACACATCTTTTTGGGGCTGACTAATATACACATTATCGCGTGACGATTGAAAAAAGAATCACATAACACATCAAAAATTCAGTAAGTTCAGATACTAGGAATCAATATTGTGCACTGATTTTGTAATTCAACAATGTTACCATTTCGTTTACCAAAACCGCTGCAAAAACTACTTGTTTCCTAGCCACACAAAACCAGGCTAGCATCGTGTCGCAGCATAACGACATCCTCTCTACCTGAAACGCAAATCCCACATACATAATTCATTAGAAACCGCATTGAGAACGAAATGTGGTGCTGTTTTAATTCTATTGTCTCTTTAAACCTGAATTTACTGTGTTCTTCTCAATGATAACAAGAGGGCGTGGGGCGGAAAAAGAAAATCTTTAGAGACTGGAAGATGGGTGAAGTTTGCCTATATTTCTCGGAAATTTCCTTTTTTTAAGCGAGTAGGCATTCTGAACTGTCTGATTGACTGTCAGAATAGTTCGGGTCAGAATGGCTACACACACAGCCATTAGCAGTGTGTGTAGCCATTCTGAACTGAACGTAGGTACTGACCTATGTTCGGGCAGTCAGACTCACCACCGCTTTACTGACTGGTAAACCGCAGCCAGAGATGAGTGCTATAACATAATTCGTGCTAATAGGTACTTTGTTGCAATCATAAAAATATGCTATCTTACCAATATATACTATCTTTCGTCCTTGACATCAAGCAATGGAAAAAAATGTCAAAGTTTAATTGGTTGAATACGAGACTTTTGCCTACGTTGTATGTGTGTATTTTAAGCCGTATCTCCTGCGCGTGTTTTCTCGAAACATTAGGTACACAAAAACATCGAAACAAAGAGGCGTGGCCATTGGCCATACACAAATGTGTATGGCCACGCCTCTTTGTTTCGATGTTTGCATATAATAAAATTATGTGGAAAGGTCTTTTACAAGACACGGCTTTATGTACACAAAACTTACAATTTTTATTTATTTCTTTTTAATCAATTTGTAGTTTTCATGACCTTCATAAGCCTGTCTCATTCTCCCCTCATTCCCCGCTCTTTGGAGAAGATGGAGTGATCTTATAAATTAGCAAGAATTTGTTAGCAAATTCTAGCTAATTTATAAGATCTTACATAAACCGAGTTAATTAAATATTCTCCAGCTAGATCACCGATTTACATTTGAATGTGCCGTCAAATTTAAAAATTGCATCGTTCACCTAACGACGCGGCTTCGACGTCAACGTCGCAGATGAAGTGATTTATGCGCCGATGAATTATTCATGACGTTAACGTCACGTCACCGTCACGTCAAACAATCAGCTCGAGGTATTCACCTTATGGGAGGCTTAAAGGTGTCTTCATGGATTAACTACGAGTATTGGTGAATGAATTGGAGGATAGTGAGTCTTCATCTAGGCAGAGGTGCTTAAAATATAAAACAGATCTTAATAACACGTTATATTTAAGTCCCATCGTCCACTTACCACATAACTAATTAAACAAAAAAAAAAAAGAAGTTCCACTTTTTTGTGGTTTTATTGGAAACCACATAACATAACATGACGCCTTAATTCCTCTAAGGGTTAGGGAGAGGTGTACCTACTTAGTAGGTATAGGTTACCCGCATTTTGCCAGTTATGTTACAGACCAATAAAACCATTTAAGAGTTATTTTTTTATATGTAGAAAACACTAGAAGTCAAATTAAAATTTAAAATAATTTATTTTCTCTCCACAAACAATGGCATCATATTCATTTAGACAAGCATAGAAACTATTGACACAGTTTATGAGTGACCGGCACTAGGAATACCTGTATAGCCGATCACCAGGGACCACAAGGTATCAAAAACACAAGTAATTTATTAAAATTAGGCTGAGAAACAGCACTTTTCGAAAATAACACTTATGTAATTTTCGAAAACGGACGGGACGTGACGGGATTTTCGGATTGTCTTAACAGTCCCCCAAAACCCTTCACCACTTCCTAGTGCTTTCGCTGGAAAGCGGAAGTGGCACAACAAACTCCCCAGGAACACAGCTGTCTATTCAGTTAGAAAATACTTGATTGTATGTAAACATAATCCGCTTCAGAAGTAATTCACACAAGCTTACCTTAAATCCTTATAAATAACGGAAAGATATACAATAGGCATGACTTTGGTTTACAGCCTCTCGTAATGAATGTGCTATTATAATCGTGAAGCCGTGAAATGCCGTGGATAAATAGGAACCTACATCATTATTTAGTAATATGGTATGAAAAAAGGCTTCGTTATCAAAAGGTTTGCCTAGTCCAGTCAAACTAGAGGTAACCGCTAATTTGGAAGTTGAAACTTTTTAAGGCGCACTTTGGGCTCTTTCTGAACAGGGAACGAAACTGAACCGTCACGCTCGGGTCGGTGACGCTGAATCGCGTATACTCGGCTCCAGGTTGTACGTTTTCACTTCTATCGTGTAGCCTTATAATGTATAAGCACTTACCATCTTTTTAAAAATCAATGTCTTCATTTCAATTAGACAATTTTAAAAGCAATTAGTTTTCGAAGTAGTGTTTAAGGTACCTGAGAGGCAATTCTCGTAATTTTAAGAACGTTCACAGTCTGATCTCAGTCTCAATCTGCCAAAAATACGTCTAATTTCGCTACATTTTGATAAGTTTTTGACATTTGTTTGACGCCGAGATGAGACTGCGACTAGATTTTGAACGTTTTGAATTACGAAACTTGGCCTTCTGTTTTCTAATCTTATCCTGACCCACAAATTATTTGCTGCTGAACAGTCAACTTAATCATCATCCATTGTCCATTGCTGGACATAGGCCTCCCTGCCTATGTCCAGCTGTGGACATTTTTCGTCTTTCGTAACAAGTACCTCCACTTCGACCGGTTCTGTGCTTCTCGAATCCAGCGGATTCCTGCGTCTTTCACAAGGTCATTGGTCCACCTTGTAGGACGCCTTCCAACGCTACGTCTTTCGGTACGCGGTCGCCACTTCAGAACCTTTCAGCCCCATCGGCCATCTGTTCTGCGAAAAATGTGCCCTGCCACTTAAGTTTGGCAATTGTTCAGGCTATGTTGAACGTCACAACACATGTAGAAAGAATAGCATCACGCCTATTTTCCCCAAAGGGCTAAGCAGAGGTATACTTTTAGCCAGTTATGTATATGTGAAGTCCCAAGCCCTAAAGATAAATTATTAAATTGAAAAAAAGAAAACATTGCTATAGTTCCAAAGACTGATTGTATCAAAATGTTAGTTCCGCAAAATGTTATCAAAGCGTAAACGAGTTTGGAACGAAGCGCTGTCGAAACTATAATGCAAATTGACACGGTGCTTAAACTCCCGTTAAACCTTTTACGTAATCGAATTCTGTTCACCCCTTAATGCATTAAGATAAAGACATAGTGTTCACTTCAATTAAGAACAACTTAATTGTGACTGACAAAGTATGTAGATTTAAATGTATATATAAGGAGTATTCAATTATTATCATTAAACGCTCTTAGCTGTAGGTAAATTTGATACGCACCTTCTAGTAAATACTTCCTAATCAGAGGGCTGGCCTATTTTTGGCCAAAGAATCAGCATTGCTATACAACGTGGCAATGCTACCAGCTTTTTGGGTACGTTTCCTATTGACAGCGATGTGGACGAATTTTTCGATGCCCTTTGATTATTTTCCCTCCTTTTTATATACTTGTACATATTATTATTATTTTAAGACTGTTATGTTAGTAATCCTAACTAATATTATAAATGCTAAAGTAAGTTTGTTTGTTATCTTTTCACGCCTAATCCTCTGAACTGAAACTTTTCATATACGTTGTCAGGGGTATAGAAACGCGTGACGACTCCCGGCCACCGTAGGCGCGGGCCTGCGGGCGGAGAGCAATGGGTAGCTCACCGTCCGATTAGGACCAGGCCCGTGCCGGACGGCGCGTAAGTGTTCCACGCGCACCTCAAAGAGTTGTCAGCATAATTTGAGAGGCCCCTTAGGGCCGAAGCCTGCCGGGTCAGCGGGATTGTCCGAAAGGGTTACCGCTACCCAGGAACATAAAGGGCAAAGGAAGGAACATGGGTGGGTTTTAGTCAGTAAGAGTCTGACACTCCCTTCCGCTCCACCCAGAGCGGGAGGGGTCATTTGATGATTTCCCATACGGAAAAAAAAATGGGTATAGAAAAGGACATAGAGTACCTTTCATCCAGAAAAAAATACTGTTCCTGAGGAAAAGAACAATAACTTTCGACGGTCACAATTACTTTATGACGCTAGATGACGCTACGAGTCTTTCGAATCATGATTGAAATATGATCCGACTTTCGGAGCAGTATTCTAACAAAAAGTACTAGGCTTTCATGAATTCACGATAGTAATTCAATCATTAGAATAATTATGCTTATGATAGGATTTAAATGAAATTTGGGACACAGATAGTTTATTGTAACCTGGATTAACACAATTACAAATAAACTCTATGATTTATGAACACATACATAGGATAATTTTTATCCCGGTACTTAATATGTTTCCGTGGGGTAATTTCCGACACCCACGCGAGCGAAGCCGCGATCAAAAGCTTAGTTCATACTTACTCATCTCTGAAACTGCCTCGTTGGCCTAGTGGTCGCAAGCGCTACTACTGAGAGCTGAGTATGAGGTCCTGGTTTCGATTCACAGGTCGGGTAAAGTTTTATTGAGTTTGTCCATCTGAAATTTCTCAGTAGCAGCCCTGAGTCTGGATTTGGGTCCGGTTGATGGCAATAGGCTAGTTCCCTATTAAATGGGACTTAAACATTAATGGCGAATTGTGGGTTCACTATTAAGGTACACCTCTGCCTAACCCTTTGGGGAATATAGGGGCGGTATAGTATCCCTAAAAGGTGCGGTCTATGCTCAATTAGCGGCAGTAATTTCTATGAATTTAGTTCAAACGGGTATAAATACATTTATTTTGTTTGAAAATATATAATACATTGACATACTATAAACAGGCATGACGTACAAAAATCGAGGAAGGTACGAACTTCACTCAAACTTTTTTGACAACGTAAAACGTTTCTGCGGCCGTTAACATGGCGACCTGGGCCCCAATTCTGTATTATTCCCCGCGAAATCTTATCACGTGCAAACCACGTCAATATCGTGTCTTGATATCGGCTAGGCATTGAAATGTCAACCGTACGGAAACATGTACATATTTTGACAGTTTAAACCACGCCATTGTATCATAGAGAATGATGTCGTGATAAGGAATTGACGTGGTTTCGAAGTAAGGAATCGTTAAGTGGTCATATTAAATTAACAGTATATTATTTAATTATGAGTCGACCAAGTACAAAATAATAGCTTTCGTATTCAATTTAATAATAAACTTGTGTTTATGTTCATTACTACTGTCAATCGTTTTATTCGTGCATCAGCTGCACTCAATACCCGTCGTGTACAATATAATAATGCTTTTAGGATGTTGTTGGGGCTACCGAGTGCATCTTGCAAGTTAACGGAGGCTCAGATTGATGGCTTTCGTGACATCATGAGAAAGCGAGCGGCCTCCAGATTGCACCGTATCTGAGCAAGCTCCAACAGCATTCTGAAAGTAATAACGGACCGATTAGACGGTCCTTTTCTTAAACATTGGATCACACTCCACGTGTCTATTTGATTTCGTTTGTTTTTTTCTTTGTGTGGTTCACTAACATACTTCTTAAGTATTTATTAACACAACAAATTATGATGAAATTTTCGGTAATGAATACTTGGAAATAAAGTTATTATCGGTATATTATTATATTACTGAAACACGTTGCAATTTTCGACAATATACTGAAATACCAAATACCGTAAAATCTATGGATTCCACTTAATAGAGACTACATGCATAATTTGTGATACTGCGAAGTCTTTGTTGATGAACGTACTAAATAATAATTATATTCTCCTACGTGAAGCAATGCAAGTTTAATACCAAAATACCAATAATTCTATGAAATAAACAAAGTACAAATACATCATGGATGATGTTTCAGTAATTAATTTGGTCTTTGTTGATACTATTGCAAAACAATGAACTACTTTTGTTACAATACAGTATTCGTAGGTAGATAGTAAATACCGGGGTAACGATTTTATTTATTTAGATAAAAAAAAAAACTACTATATTATAACAATATATACAGCATGTATCAGAGAGGTGTGGTCATATTTGAGGATGTGGTACAGACCATCATACTGAACAACTTTCTCCATGGGACCTACATCGTAATCGCGAAAAAATTGTCAACCGTCCCATACAAAACTTCAATACCTACTGGACCTAAAATAGTTCAGTCTGATGATCTGTACCATACCTTTCTGAAACATTCTTCATTCCTTCATTGCTTTCTTGATGGCACGGTTGGCGCAGTGGTTAAGCGATTGACTGCTGCGCTGCGTGTCGCGGGTTCAATTCCCGCACGGAACAAATATTTGTATGACCTACAAGTAGTTGTTCCGGGTCTGGCTGTTTGTGTATGTGAGTTTAAATGTTTGTAAAGGCACCCACGATACAGGAGAAATTCCTAGTGTGGGGCAACTTTTTTTTTTTTAATCTGTATAATTTTTATTTATTTTTTTATTTTATTTATTTAATTCAGACACAATGATCCATATTCATGTTAGTATACTTAAAAATTATGTTAGCAACCAAAGATTAAAATACATGCCACAATAATACTATTATAACTAAATAATATGCTCGCTTCTCCGCACACGACAGACTTAGTACACTAAAATACTAAATACCTATAATTGTGTGAATTTCGTTCAATAAATCTTCCTCGTTGATCTAGTCCTGATAACGTCAAACGGGATGAAAAGGGATGCAGGGTTCCTCTCCCTCCCGATCCCTTTTCACCCCATTTGTTGCCAGTACCAAGGATATTTGCCTGAACCTTCCGAAAAGACAGCCGTGATATTTACAGAGAGAATAGATACAAATTCACTTTAAGGAATTAATTTTTAGGATTAGTTTTTTTTTTATTATTTTAAAAGTTGCCCCACACTGGGAATTACTCCTGTATGGTGGGTGCGTTTATAAACATTTAAACTCACAAACGCTAGACCCGGAACAACTACCTGTAGGCAATACAAATATTTGTTCCGTGCGGGAATCGGACCCGCGACACGCAGCGCAGCAGTCGATCGCTCAGCCACTGCGCAAACCGTGTCGTCAAAGTTACGTAAATTACGATTAACAGTTCGCAAGTCGTTTTAGAAATCCAATTAAATCTGCGAATGTCGTGAATGAGTCGCCTACGCAGCTTTGGAGTGTCTGTTTGAATAGCTATGACGTTGGATTGAAGATAAGTCCGTTTATATTATTATGAAATGTTTATTTTAAAGTATGGTGACGTCAAGAATTTTGTGTGCAAGATTTACCGAAAAAGAAAACACGTGGTGGTTTTAATGAAATTTTATGTTGCTACGAACTACGAGTACGAGTATTTTCGAACCCATAGGTTTTTTCACGCAAAAATCGCTATTGAAAGTTTCCAGGTGTTGACATATTAGTACTCATGACTGTACTTACTATACAATTCTGCTTACCCCTTCGTTTAATATAGTCATGATGTCATGTCAGTTCAAAAGCAACCCACATTTGCAGGAAAAAAATCATTTACGCTCTGAAAAACACAAAAACATAAAATTACAACGTAACAACGTCATATCTTCCACACCTGAACACTGAAAAATTAACAGGAAAGTGCTTCAGCGTAGGTTTTTTCTGTATTTTTATTATGTGGGAAAGCTCTCTCGGTAATGCGGGCTTGCTCACACCTTTTAGTACAACGTTATTACATTAGCCGTACTCGTTGCAATACTGACGCTATTTTAATACTATAAAAGCACTTTAGCTAAATTCTCCTGAGTCATAGAATGATGAAAGCATGGAGAAGTAAAACTCATGTACTTTCCTTTGTTTGTTCGCCGATTACATTAGCTAATCTTTTTAATTATTTTTTATTATTATTAACTCTTGTTTAACAGAGCACCTGCAATCTTAACACCGCCCTTGGAGATGGCTCTGTCAACCAATTGACTGGTAAAGAATACCTAAGGCTATTCTTTGTGTGCGAAAAGTTTAAATAAATACATTATCACCCACCGAGTCGTAGGTAACCCCACACGCCCGTTACGACCTGCGTTGATCATCATAATCATGTAGCCGGCAGGTGTCTATTACAGACTGTCCAGATGCCTCCCCTAAGCATTGCCAGATAAAAAGAATTCATGCATTTTGACGACTTTCACCAAGTCTTCTGTCCAGCCTGCTCACGCTAACCACACGGTCTAGTGTTGACATTTCTTGCAGAACGGATGGATGCCAAATGAATAAAGGTCTGGAGTATTACCATAAATCATAGCGATCCGATCAAGACTGCGGTGAACATTCCTGCAAGTCCCATACCCTAGGAATGTAGAATGTGTTAAGATAGGGAGCTCCGTTTCTATAGACTTTATTCCTTGCCTGAGGTTAGCTCGTGAAGTATACTCGTTCTCACTTAGAGGGATAATGAAGATGGTGTAATGAGGTTTTCTTGAGGAATATCACGGAGAAATTGAATTTCTGGGACTAAATTGCCTCAGTAATAAATCTGAAGGCCAATTCCCGTAATTTAAAACGTTCCAAATCTAATCGCAGTCTCGTCTCAGCGACAAACAAATGTCAAAAACTTGTCAAAATGTAATTAGAGATATTTTTGACAGATTGAGACAGATCTGAGTGGTAATACTCGTAATTTTAAGAACGTTCACAGTCTGATCTCAGTCTCAATCTGCAAAAAATACTTCTAATACTGCGAGTAACCAAACTAATGTGAGTAACTAAATAAATATTAAGCAGTAAAATGATTCCAAAATAATAAGACTGCCCGTTATTTTTTTCAACTGGTACCATAATGTAAATTATTACCCAATAAAAGATAATGTAAAAAAGTAACTTTTATTTAAATATTGTAACATAGCAAGAACTATATAATTTCAAGTTGGTTGAGTTTTAGTTTACCACATAGAAGTATTCAAGGTCAATAATATACACCAACACGCTCTGAAATAGATGCCATACATATTTCAAATCACTTAGAAATTCTCGGCTACCTATTCGTAGCACCGAACATCTTGTAGCCCTATCTCGTAGCACGTCTACGGTCGTAGCGCGTCTACGAGTATAGCAGCTACACAAACATTCACGTAGCCTAAAAAGGCGCAGTTTTAACTCCCGTAGAAGCCTTCACCTGAGCGTGAATACTTTGGTCTGGATACATTATTCATGTTGTACATTTACATGCCGAGCTAGTATGACGTACGTACTATTTAACAAATTACTTTTGTTAAGGGAGAGTTCTCAAGTCAATGATATGTATCGGTGATGTACACAAATTTCACATTTACCGGATAGCTTAATCGTAATTTTGCTTTGACTGCCAAGCTAAACATTAAGCACGACTACTGAGAGTAGGGTTCTAGGTTTGGTCCCCAGGTAGAGCAGTCCAGGAGTTCGTCCATAATAAATTTCTCAGTTGCAATCCAGATTCGTGCCAGATTGATGGTAAATAATTATGTTTGCCCCGTATTACATGCGACTTGTATATTGTTGGCGAAATTTGGATGTACGGTTACCAAAGGACGGTTAACCAGGGTCGTCGGATATAGTTGGACTTTATCAAGAAACCGATGGATGTTTTCGAATATAATTTAATTTAATTAATAGAAAACAAACAGTTCATTTATCAAATTAAATTTCATTTGAAAACATCCATCGGTTTCTTACTAAACTTCAACTATATCCGACGACCCTATTTACTTATCTCTTTTGGTGACTGTACCTCTCACCTCTGCTTTACCCTTCGGATAATACGGCGTGGTTTTATGTTAGTGTCAACTAAACTAAAATAACAATTTCAATTAACAATACTAACAGTGAAGTCATAAAATTGCCTGCCATTATCACTGCTCCGCTTTGAATATTAACTACTTCACGAACCATTTCAAGCAGCTTGCATCGAAAGGTTTCGCACTTCGCGTACACCGGCTGCCAAATAGATAATATGTTTATTTCTATTAGAGAGACAAAACTACGTAAATTCCCAGCTGTTGCCAAGATTCAATAACTGTGAGATACGATATTACAAACGCTGTACCAATAACATGGGTGGGTGACTTACAATATGAAGTTAGTTAATTTCATCGAGGCTTTAGTAGTTTTAATATTAGATACCTTATTCGGTTCTGTACTTCTCGCATCCAGGAAATTCCTGCGGCCCTTTCAAGATTATTGGTCAAATTTTAAAATATCCAATTGATGCACTTAGGTAACTTGTTTACACTGGCTATATTTCATTTTATCATAAAAATGGATATCGAAATTACGATTTCGAATACCAGTAATATCTCAAATATTGAAACTTAATTCTTGCCCAATTCATCAAATCATCTGCAGCAAAAATCCTTTTATAGGAATTTTTCATATTTCATATGAATGTGTGTTTATTTATCAAACAAATTGAATTACTTTATCCTGATTTTTTTATTTAATTTGTAAGCCTTGTAATCAAATTTTGTTCAATAGATTTGATTACAAGCCTTACAAATTCAGGCACATAAATAATAATATCAGCCCTGTTACGAACCTTCTACAGATCAAATTGAAGCCTTCTTCTCACACAGAGAAGACATGACGCATTATTAGCGATGCTTAGTTTGTGGCTCACCGAATCCGTCACATTGTATTTTTACTTTTTTGAAGAATAAAATTTATTTATTTTATTTTATTTATTTATTTATTTATTGATCACTACATTGATCGCATGTGGGACGCCCCCCAGCTATATGGACAGACGACCTAAAGAAGGTGGCTGGGACAGACTGGATGCGGAAGGCGGAGGACAGGGTGTTGTGGCGCAGCCTGGGAGAGGCCTATGTCCAGCAGTGGACTAAAATAGGCTGTGTTGATTGACTGATTGATCACAACATTTGCTCACAGTGTTTATGCATCAGACTATCATTAGTTAGGTTTCTTCATAATGTTAACGGTGAGCCAAGACATCATATATGCCTTAGGGCTATGAATAACTTGGAAAGTGTGTTATACAAACTATACTATATATGTATATGTTATACATGTGCTATACAAATTTTGAGTTTTTTTTTAAAGAACCTATTTCTATACTATTCCGCAATGTTTGAGGACTAATGTCTTCAATTAGTGCGTCTTGCCCGTTATGATATATGTACGGTGCTGAAACGTGAACACTGAAAAGAACTGGAGTAACCGACTTAGCTTGCAGAGTAAGTAAACTAAAGTGGCAGTGGGCTGGCCATGTTTATCGAAGGACTGGTGACCTAGCCGGTGGAGCAGACGAGTCCTAGAGTGGAGACTGCGTATCGGCCTTAGGAAGGTGGCTGCCGTGGCTAAGATAGATTGGATGCTGAAGGCGGAGGACAGGTTTTTGTGGCGCTGGGAGAGGCCTATGTCCAGCAGTGGACTGCGAGAGGCTGAGTTGATTCATATACTTGAAGTGTTTCTCCTGTATCTTTCGCACTGTTGCATTGGGTATATGCACCTGTAATAATAGTTGTAAGGGAGATTTTAATAAATAAATAAACATTGAATGTGTTTACAAACAAATCCCACACACAATAGACGTTGGTAATCCAGTTGTTAAAGAAACCGGTTCACTAACCTTTGGCCCTCAACGATTGATATAATAATTTAGCTTTTTTATATAGGTTTTCCTAATCGCATTTCCTTCTTTACTTTGTAAGAAGCTCATGAAATTCATGAACCGTTTCAAGTTAAGATTTCAGTTGTGAGTAACGCTAACATGGCCCTTAACGTTGTGATTATGCAAAAATCATTTGTAAGCTTATTGCTAATGAGCACTCATGTAGGTACTGAACAATTATAAGGTAAAAATTACTTAACTTTGTTATGTTATACGATACCAGTAAATACTGCATAATAATGAGCATAATTAGCCGTTAACGTCCCCCCTGCTTCCCAGCAGGGAGGACACAGGCCTCCTTTTTGCTCGCCCCTAAGGGTCCTAGCTGGGGATGTTAAATATATATTATCCTTCTTCAAAAATTGGGTTACCAAATGCAAAAAAAAACGACTCCGTTCCAGAGACTAGAGCGTTCAAACAAATAAAAAAGTAGCATATACTTCGAAAACCGCTTCAAACACTCAAAATTTAATCAAGAAGCGTCACAAACGAAACTGATAATTTATTAAGACATCAACCTACGTCTATACAGTAAAAAAACCCAAGGCCTCCACATTTTATATCAATCCACAGAAATGATTAAGCCCGCGCTGACGGTAACATAGAATATTTAAGAGACAATATACCGAAATTGGTTTCGTGAACTTCTAATAAAATCCCTTGCATAAGGCTATGAAATCACTGCTGTGTAACGTTTGATGGGCCGCACGGCTCAGACCTGAATTATTTATATTCAATCTCGTATCACACCGGAGGCTTGAAGGCTTGGAGGCCTGGCTCTCTGCAATTTGTTCTTGAGAGATGACTGCTTTATTGATAAAGAACTGAGGATAAACGGTATGATGTTGAGTCACAATAGTACTTTTTTGATAGATCGTCTCTTCTTCTTTTTTTTTGAGTCGATGGCAATGGTAAAAAATATTATGTTATGTTAAATGAGTTGGGCCTAGCACGCGTAGCATTTGTTGATGGAAGAATAATCAAAATTACAGATTGTAGAAATATTTCTACCGTCTTAAGCATGTTGATGAAGTTACTATTCTTCAGTAGACAAAAGCCTACAATGGCGCCGATTCCCTTGTTCACAAACTAAACTGAATTTAAGTTCAGTGCATCTTTTTCTTTCTATTTAATTAAGAAAAGGACAGAAGATAAATATTAGTTTACTTCTGTCTTCGTAGAATAGAGATACAATTGGTCAAGCTAAGCGAGCACTAGGGGGCCACACAAATCAAGGCATCAGTGGTGTTTTAAAGGTCTTCAGAAGTGCCGGTGTATGCACACTTTGGATACTCCAACATAATGGCACATGGTTTGGTAAAGAGCTGCGCATTAGCACGGAGTGTCACTTGGGTCAATAATCAAATTATCGTATATATTACTTTTTTGACAGTCTTTTTCTCACTAACATTTCGCCAGTTATATTTATCCCATGTAATAGGGGACATGCTCAGCAGTAGCGCTTGCGACCACTAGACTAACGACTACGATGTTATTCATTTAGCAGCAGAATGCAGTCACGCACACTTTTGCATACTAACACAGGTCAAATGCAGCTCTTATAATTAATTTTATAAAACTACGTGTTCATAAAATATGCAACCCATTTATTAGACTCTGACGACCGTTGATTAAATTGTCATGGCTGGCAATAAAGCTTGTGGTATGAACTAATTAAAAAGTTGACCCAAATATACGGCGTCGGGTCAAGTGTCTGAGGACTGACAGCCTGCGCCTGGAAGAGTCGTAACAAGTACCGGTATGGCAGTTATTAATATTGAGTTCAATGGGTAGATAGTTTAGTATCTAGACGTATGTAAAACTTTATACATGTGAAACTGTGTCTTTTAACTTTTTACTTACAGTCAAGGAAATGAATTGTTTAGGAATGTGGCTATATCAACTTTAATTTTCAGTACTTTAATTAGAATGAGATTATCATTATAATTAAAACATTTGCGCGGTTCCATGCGTGCCCCTCTTAGAGGTCGCGGGGGGAGTCAAACACACCTCACAACAAATAACCTCCTCGGGTCAGGGGGGGGGCCTGACCCGAGGAGGTTATTTTTATAATATAAGCTCTTCAAAAAGGTACACATAGTTATAAACAGAAACAAGATATTTAGCGTTTTGACAAAAATGCATAAAATATGATCCTTTGTGAGAGACTGGCGTCCATACTAGGATACCCTGTGTGACGGATTGCTAGGCTCTCATCCCGATATTTCCACCCCGATAAATTAATATTACTGATGGCTAAGTTATTTATCCTTAAAATAAGAGAATTAAGAGAGATAAATTCGAAAGCGCTACTGAGTCGTGAAAAGCTATCATTTTATAGGTACTAGGTATATCATTAAGTATAGGAGTTGGTGTTGTTACGATCCGTTAATAGTGATCGTAAATGCATGCGAATAAGCTGTAAAGTTAAGAGATAAGCGAGGAGTAAGTTTACTATAAGCACGGATTGAATGACTGGAGTAGAGACCGCGTATCGGCAAGCGTAGTGTGGGACGCCCCCCAGCTAGATAGACGGACGACCTAAAGAAGGTGGCAGGGGTAGACTGGATGTGGAAGGCGGAGGAGAAACCTATGTCCAGCAGTGGACTGCGAAAGGCCGATTTGATTGACGAATTGAAATCACTGTTCCGGTTCGGTAGAAGTAATCGTTCGTGAAACACATAGTTTAAACTTGGGTAATTGTGCTGTTTACTATTATATATTATAAATAACCCTGTATTGGCTGACTGGTGGGCCAAATCCTCAATTTTTAGGGTTCCGTACTTCAAAGGGGTAAAAACGGGACCCTTATAGGATAACTTCGTTGTCCGTCTGTCTGTCAAGACCCTTTTTCTCAGGAACACATGGATATATCAAGTTGAAATTAATATCAAATACGTAAGTCTACAGTTCGTTGGAGGCCTAAAAAATCAGGCTTCTAATTCAACGTAATAAAGAAATACGCTCATGACACTCGCAAATAAATAAAAACCTAGGCAGAGTAGCTACTTCCCGTTGACCAAGAATCATGAAATTTGGCGAGAAACAAGATCTGACAGAACAAGTAAAGGAAAAAGTTCGAAAGTCGTTCATTTGTACTTTTGTAACATACAAACATATTTGATGCGGTTACAAACTTACATTTGCAGTTGGAGGATCGACCGTGACATATAATTTTCAACTGCATAGTAAAGTTTGTTCTTGGGTAAACTCATCTTGGGATCATAAGAGTGCGTGGTCGCACTGCGTGGGGCACTTGGGTGGTTTTCCTCATTAGTTACGATTTTGCCCGGCAACCCATTTTTTGAGGAAGACATTCGAGTCGCCCCGCCATCTCCTTCAGCAATTGTTATCTAGAGACAAAGCTAGACGACCACGACCTTATAACACGTTACTTTACATCAAGACGAATGGGCATCAGCGTTACCAATCCGTCTGATTATAAAACATTCTTACACAATCGAAATCTTCCTGTACGAGTCGCAATAAATACTTTTTCTTTCTTTATAAATCTACATAATTATAAAGAAAAAACAGAAAAATGCTGTAACTCATAATATTATTATCATGTAGGCCAAATTCCTCCAAATAAAATACAAAAAAAAACATTTTTTATTTTAATTGCCTGCAGTCGAATGTCTGCTACATACAACAGTTATCAAATAAATGCAATCAGAGCATTTATTTTAAAGTGGCCCACGTGACTCCCTTTGCGTTCCAATTTAACTTAATTTTACGCTTCACTGGTATTCACAATCGCAACTCATTAAGTTTCAATCAATTGCATTTCGTATAATTTTATTCGATAAAAGTTATTTCTGTCGTGGAAACTCTTTGATCGCTAGTTACAAGATTAAAATGTTTATTATCTGCCTGTAATTTCACTACAGGTTAGTCCATTTCTTTCAAAGAAGGTTATAATATTGTTCATCTCTGGCATCACTTTATATTAATCACTAATTTCTGCCCGCGTCTTCATCCGCGTGAGGAAGTCCCACAGTGTCGGATCCTATCACTCGTTCTGACTTTTTCTTGTTGCTCGCCTTCTAAGGGTTCTAGCGTGGTGTTAAATAGCCTATAGCCTGCCTCGAGAATTTGGCTATCAAGTGCAACAAAACAACCCAAAAAGAGTTTTTGTAATCCAACTAGTAATTTTATGTATACTGTTTTCTTTAAAGCACACCAAGACCAAGTCAGCGTCCAAGATTATCTAATGGAATATCTATATAGTATTGAAAAAGTCTTATTGCTACATGCATGTCAGATTTCGAAGTCACACACACCTGACCTTTGGTTAGGATACGATCAATACATATCTATTAGTAGTTCCTACATAGACATACACACCTATATAGTAGGAATATAGGAGTGTTCTATTTCATTATAATCACTAGCTTCTGCCCGCGACTTTGTCCGCGTGAAAGTTCTTGTTCCCCCGACCCACCCCGTCATCGCATCGCATCGCTTGCCCGATCTTCTTGTTACTTCTTTTTCGCTTCTCTCTGGCGTTTTCTTATTCCTCGGGTCCTAAGGGTCCCAGCATGATGTTAAATAATTTATACCCTTCCTCAAAAAATATGCTATCAAATGCAAAAATAACTTTTTCCGACAGGTAGTTCCAGAGATTAGCGCGTTCAAACAAACAAACTATTCAGCTATATTCTGAGTATATATTTTAAAAGTCCATATCGCGTGTTCGTCTTCCTTGCTCATCCTACCTACGTATGAAGGTTTGTGTTTGTTTAAATATGCACTCAATACTTGAGACTCGTCTGGGTGTATCCGAGTGTACTCAGGCGTACCACAGCAGATGCTTAGCCATGTCTGCATCCGTTTTCAGTAGCTCTTTTTTGCACGGTGGCCGTGTGGTATCATATTATATAAAATACATAGAATTTTATTTTATGGATGGACTGATGGATGTTTCTTTGGTTATCTGGTAGTATTGTATCATTAGTGATTGTAACAGGTAATTAGGTATTAAGACGATTGGATGTTACGGTTTAAGATATTTATTTCTCAAAAAGAATACAATTTACTTAATATGAGAAATACAAGGTAATCTTAAAACTAAATATAAGAATTACTTATGGTGAAGGTAAGTATTCGTAAATAAATTAGTTATTAGACACAAATTGTTTACAGTGTTGCAACACCGTAAACAATTTGTGTTTAAAAGGTGTTTGTGTTAAAAGAAAAAAAGTTGGTTTACTATTACATATCGATTCTTGAAGGTAAGTCAATAGCAATTGCTGTAATGTTTCGAAAATATAGGGTAGGTATCCTAGTTTTCTTAATACTTAGCAAATTTGTAAATGAGAGTAAATGATAATTGATGATAAAATGATTATGAATAGTATGGTAAGTTCTGCTATGTGGTATAGGTTGGAGTTTGAACTAGAAAATGTGTTGTAATAACAAAAGGTCAACATCATCATATTTCTCCTGCCCTTATCCCAATTTATTTTCTACAACCGCAACATTTCCTTTAAAATAACAAAAGGTATGCGAGAGAAAGGAGGAATTCTGAGTTATTGATGTATGCGTAAGTAAGAAGTAAGTAAGTAAAATATGATGTAAGTTCGAATAAATTGCAAAATCATAAAACAAAAAGACGCATAAAAGCAATTTTAAAACTCCAAAATCTACTACCGATACCGATATAGAATAACTAAAATGCAATTCACACAGAACTCGAATAATTCATGTCTATGTGCGAATACACACAAAACTGCAATATATTGAAACGGACTAAAAAAAATGGACGACGCGACATTCCAACAATACACTCCCTTTACAGCGGTTATTTTTGTTTGACAAACAACTATTGAAAACCTTATTTATTACATTCAACGAGTTTGCAGACAAATCGTATTAAAGTTTTATACGAATTCATGTTAGCAATGAAAAATATTGCTGGGTTCGTGTTTGAATATTTTATAGAAAAGTTTAATTGAAAATCTCATACAGGGTCAAATTAAATTAGGTAGCGAAACTCTGCAGACGTGATGGGTTAAAAAAAATTGGAATTACATACAATGAAAACACACATGAGTTGGAGATCACCCTTTAAGCAAGAAGATGCTTGTGTTAGGTGAACTCCGCTCTTCCACTTATCATGATAATAGGCAAGCCATTTTTTTTTTTTTTTTTCTGGGTGGGAAATCATCATATGACTTCTCCTGCTCTGGGCGGAGCAGGAGGGCGTGTCAGACTTTTACTGACTAAAACCCACCCGTGTTCCTTCAGTTGCCTATGCCAGGGACCACGGTATCTCTTCCGAACAACCCGCGACCCTGGCAGGCAGCGGCCCTAACGGACCCCGTCACTTCTTGCTGACATCTCTTTGAGGCGCGCGTGGAACACAACGCGCCGTCGACTCGGGCCTGGTCCTTGCCGGGCGGCGAGCTGCCCATAGCTCGCCACCCGCAAGCCCGCGCCTACGGTGGCCGGGAGTCGGCTGGTGACTCCCGACGTCCAGGGCGTCTCCTGCGGCGACTAGGGGCGTGAGGGCGCAGAGATAGCCTCTCCCTCACGCGTTCCGCCTCCTCCTTTGCGAGCATTACTGCTTCGCAGAAGGAGGTGACGGCTTCCCATGCACTCTCGCTCCGTACCATGGCCTGGACCAGGGCCGGACGCGAGAGATCGCCGCCGCCGATCGCCACCACGAGGACGCGGCGGTGCTCCGCCCAAGCCGGGCAGACCTCCACCGTATGCTCCACCGTGTCCTCCGGGCGATCCACACAGTGGTGACACCCTGGCGTTTCCTCCCGCCTTATCCTGAACAGGAACCTCCCGAAACAACCGTGTCCGGTGAGGACCTGCGTCAGGCGGAAGGTGAGGGCGCCGTGGCGCCTCTCCATCCACTCCTCAAAGAGGGGACTTATCGCCGCAATTGTGGCGTGCCCAGCACTGGGTTGCGACAATCGCACTCTCCATGTCGCCATGAGATCCCGCCGGAGCTCTGTCCGCTGTACCGTGATCTCTCGCGGCAGCGGAGTTACGCCCCGGCGTTTTGCCTCCTCTCGCCACTCCCATATGTGGGCGAGGGCTTTTGCCTCCAGATCCCATGGCGGCAATCCGGCAAGGAGGCTCGCCGCCTCAGCGGAGACCGTGCGGTATCCTCGGATCAGCCGGACGGCCATGACCCTTTGGGACGCGTTCAACCGGCGGACTGGTCGCCGCCTCAAGGAACGCGCCCACACCGGTGCCCCGTAAAGGGCCATGGACCGCACGACCCCCGCATATAGCCTTCGGCAGGAGGCGTTTGGACCCCCTAGATTGGGCAGGAGCCGCCTCAGGGCAGCCCCGGCCCGCTCCAGTCTGGGAGCCAAACGTCGGAAATGCTCCACGAAGTTCCACCGGCTGTCGAGGACGAGTCCCAGGTACTTCATCGTCGACTCGACGCCGATGTGAACCCCTCCTACCGTTATTTGGGAACCCGACGGTGGCGCGTCCCGAGGACCATGAAAACACATGGCCTCGGACTTGTGCAGGGCCACCTCGAGTCCCAATTGCCGGATCCTCTCAACGATTGTCGCAACCCCGCGTGTCGCTATTTCGGCCGCCGCCTGGTGCGACCTCCCCTGCGCTAGGACCAGCGTGTCGTCAGCGTAGCAAACTACGCTGACGCCGCTAGGGAGGTCGGCGCGCAGCACCCAGTCGTACCCGATATCCCACAGATGCGGCCCCAGGACCGATCCCTGTGGGACACCGCACGACATCTCTCGCCGGTTCCACTCTCCCCGGTGACCGGGGTAGATGACGGCTCTGTCCGTCAAATAGGCCTCGACAATGCGACAGAGGTAGGTCGGCATCCGGTGATACCGGAGTGCCTCCCTGATGCAACTCCAGGGCAGGGTATTGAAGGCATTGGCGATGTCTAGAGACACCGCCAAGACAACCCCACCCCGGGCCACGGCATCCCCCGTCGTGAGGGCTCGCACACGCATGATGGCGTCCACCGTAGAGCGCCCCCTGCGGAAACCAAACTGGCTTTCCGCCAAATCCGGCCCCACCCGCACCAGCCGCTCGACAAGGCGGTCTGCAATGACTCTTTCAAAGAGCTTGCCCACCTCGTCGAGCAGCACGATGGGCCGGTAAGCGGACGGAGAGTCCGCAGGGCGCCCCGGTTTTTTGATGAGGACCAGTTTCCCCGTTTTCCAACGTAGTGGGAACTGGCCCCTCTCCAAGCATGCGCTTAGTAGCCCCCTTAGTCGAGGCCCGAGAGCCTCCAAGGCCAGAACCCAGGCTTTTCCAGGTAAGCCGTCGGGTCCTGGGGCGGTATTTTTGGCATTCAGCCTACGTACCGCCACTCTCAGCTCTACCTCGGTCACCTCCGGAGCATCGCCGTCGTCGTCGGTGGTGTGGTCCGCATCTGGCACCGCAGGAGGCGGAGCCATGGGCGGGGGAGTATGTTCCCCTCGCAAAGGAAACAGAGCGCTCACCACGTCCTCCACGAGCTGGGGCCGGAGACTCTGCGTCAGCGGGGGAGCCCATGGGCGGAGTTTCTCCCGCACCATCTTGTATGGGCGTCCCCACGGGTCTCTGTTCAGAATCCCCAGCGACTCCTCGCGGGCCAAACTCTTGGCCCGCAGGATCTCCGCTCGGAGGGCGGTCTTCGCCACTCTGTACTCCTCGTACAGCTCCGCCTGCATGGCTTCCGTATCCGGAGGGCGGATACGGAGCCTGCGGTGCCTGGTGTACCGACGTCGCGCAGCCACGCACGCCTCGCGCAGAGACGTCAGCTCCGGCGACCACCAGTACACCTGGCGCCGGGCGCGTCCGGGCTGGACCCGGGGCATTGCCACGTCGCATATTTCGGACATGGCCTCCCGGAACCACTCCGCCTCGTCGTTGATGTCAGCAGGCCTGTCCGGTGGTGACACCCAGGCCTGCACGATCGAGGCTTCCAGGAGGAGCTCCCGGTCCAGCTGCTTCAGCGCCCACCGCGGACCACCCGGGGCCTGTCGGACTGGCGCGCTCGAGGTCTGGGCGGAGACGTCGAACCGGATGTACCGGTGGTCGGAATAGGTCTCCACCTCCTCCATGACGCGCCAGTTGACGACATGCGGCGACAGAGCGGGGCTGGCGAACGAGATGTCCACCACTGACTCACCCCGCATCCGCACGCATGTTGGGACCGAACCCCGGTTTAGGACGACCAGGCCTGTCTCCAGAGCCCAGTCCTCCACCATCCTGCCCCGTGTGTCCGTATACCGGGAACCCCAAGCCACGTTCTTAGCATTGAAGTCCCCAAGGACGAGTACGGGGAGGGAACGGAGCCCAACGACGACGACTCTCAGCTCCGCAAGGGAGTTGTGGAACTCGGCG
Organism: Apamea monoglypha; assembly: GCA_911387795.2. Taxonomy (NCBI): domain Eukaryota; kingdom Metazoa; phylum Arthropoda; class Insecta; order Lepidoptera; family Noctuidae; genus Apamea; species Apamea monoglypha. Next base: position 15,031,407 of record OU426918.1, read on the forward strand.
AGAGTTCGGCTCGGGGAGAAGTATACCCCTACCACGACTATCTCCCCGAACCGTGCTGCCACGCACCCCCGTCCTCTCTTAACCGCCTCGAGGGACGGGGTACCGGCGGCGGCCGACGAAATAAGGATCACTGAGCCGCTCAGGTCCTCCACCCAGTCGTCCCTGGGCGGGACAAAGTACGGCTCAGCGACCACGGCGATGTTAATCGACCACTGCGCCATGCTCTGGAGCAACAGATCCTGAGCGGAGGCGCAGTGGTTGATGTTCGCCTGGAGGAGGCGTAATGGGGCCATTATTGGCACTCCATATCAGCCCCCTCTAGGGCCCCCTGTGAGGGCCCAGCCGCGATGGATGCGGCGGCGACGGCGGTGGAGGCGGCAGCGGCGGCAGTGGTGGTGGCGGCTGCGGCGATGACGGCGGTGGCGGAGGGCTTGACCCTGCCCCTCGCTTTGGCGGGTGGAGCGCAGGCCTTGCTCCCAACCCGGTGATCGGCCGGCTTGCCAGCTGCCGCACATACATAACAGTGCGGCATTGCGGCATTACATGAGCCGGCCTTGTGACCGGGCTGACCGCAGCGGAAGCAGAGACTGCTGCAGTCCACCTCCGAGGTGCATTTAGCTCCGACGTGGTTGCCCACGTGGCAGCGGAAGCACCTCAGAGGTCTGGGTTCCAGGAGTTTCACCTGCGCGGAAACCCAGCCCACCAGGAGCCTTCGGCCCTCCCCGACTATTTTTTGGGCCGTCGACACGGGGCAGCTCACCGTAATGGCTTGCATCCCCGTGAAGTCAGGACGAATGGTGCCCGCCCTCACTTGCTCGGCAGAGCACCCCCCAGTCCTGACGATGGCAGCCACCACCTCCTCCACCGTCGCAGAGTCGTCCAGACCCAGGATGCGCATATCAGCGCACTTAGTGGGTCTGGACACTCGGGCCTCGTCTGCACTTAGGGACGCCCTAAGCCTTTCGGCCAGAGCGTCAGCAGTCGGGCCGCTGGCCGCACCAGGGACCTCCAGCATCCGGGCCCCAGTCGCAGTGACCCTTACCCGGAGGCCCTCCGCAACGCCGAGCTCCTGGAGGTTCACCGCCGCCCTCGCCTTGGCAAGCACGTCGCGGTAGGACATGCCCTTCTTCTCCGCCTCCGGCTGTAGTGTGATCACTACAGCTGCGGACTTCGGGGCACGAAGCCTAGCCGCGACACTTCGCTCCTTGCGCCGTTGCCGCCTCTCTCTCTTTTTGGCCGCCCTCGCAGCCTTCCCCGCCTTTCTCTTCTCTCCGGCTACTTGCCAATCGGCGTCGGCCGGAGGGGATGTAGGAGGCGGCGGGGGCGGACGTTTCGCCGCCGGGGCTGGGGCCCTCGCGGGTTTCGGTGCGGTCCCACCTTTAGCCTGCGCCGTGGCTGTAGCTGTGGCAGCCGCGGCGGCAGCATACGAAGCCGCCTTTCGCTGGCCCGAAACCGGCCGGCTCCCCGCTAGCGGTGGGCGCAGAACAATGGCCTCCAGGGCGGAAAACCTGCTCTGGAAAGAGGCCAGCTCCTGTCGCACCAGGGTCAGCACCCGATCCTCAGCAGGTACTGGTCCACCCCGCCCATGTTGCGCCCTCTCCTGCGGCACCTCCCGGGGGCCGGCTGCTCGCAGCCCGGCCAGGTCCGCTCGGAGCTCCTCATTCTCCTTTCGGAGAAGCTCCATGGCGGCTGTCAAACGGGCGACCTCCGCCCGCATTTCGGACATTTCGTCCGGCGGGGGCTCGGACTGGGTGGCCTTTGCTGCCGCTATGATGGAGGCCGTGGCTGCAGATATGGCCCTGTCTTTGGAGGACTGAATCCTCTTCAGGGCCACACTCTTGATTGCAGCTACCACGACCTCCTCAAACCTGACCGCCCGCTCTGAATTGGACCCACCAACGGCGTCCAGCTCACCGCCTGACGACTCTGAGAGGGCTGCCTTGCGGCTGGCCACTCCCAAGTGCTGCCCGTCCGTGTCGAGCCTCTCGGCTCGCTGGGCCGGCTCAGCTGGGCTGGCTCGGTTCGGCTCACTGGCCTCCTTTGCGGCAAGCCCTCTGCCCATGCCCCCCTCATGGACTCCGCCCCGCCGGCTTATTTTCCTGCGGGCCGAGCTCGACCCGCCATCCGAGGAGGACCCCTGGCCATCCCCCGATTTGGGGCGCTTCTGGAAGAACCTTAGGTTCTTCCCAGCAGCCCCAACCACTACGCGCTCCGGCCTCTTAAAAGAGCCCGTCACGCTAGATGCGGCGTCGGACTCCGACCCCACATCACTCCCCACCTCTTTTGATTTGTGGTTTTTAAAATATTTTTCCATAATGTTCCCACGAGTATTTATCATGTTTTACTTGCTCAAAATCATGGTCCGCACTAGTGACTAAATCAAGCTACCCATTAGCCAAGCTTACAACCTCCCTCACGGTGCGCCGCCGCTTGGAGGTTTGGGGAATTTTTTATAGAGGTTAATCTTCCTCGCGGTCCGGGCGGTTAAGCCAAGACCCTCGACCCCCTTCAACAGCCAGAGACATGACCTTAACTGTCTCCAGGGCTACGAGATTAGCAGCAGTGGCAGAAGGGTTGCCCCTCCTGCCTGCCCGGCGGCAGGGTAAGTGCACACCGGGCCCGCTCTGACCCCCCACAGTTGTTGCTCTGCTACTCAGAGCGACCTGTGTGGGGCGATCCTCTTGGCAGAACATTAGCATGCGGACAGCGAAATCCCACTGGGAAATAATCCCAATGGGAAATTGCTGCCCGCACCCCAGGATGTACCGGCCCGAACACTGGTCTTCCCCTAGACGTATCCAGAAAGGAACCCCAGTCCCCGGGCACACGTGGAGGTTTTCTGCCCTGACATCCCATAATAGGCAAGCCATCGAAGAACAAAACAAAAAAATCAAATTAAAATAAAACAGAAAAATAAAGTAAAAACAAAATACAAAAATACAGAAAAGGAGCGCACTTGTGTGATGTATGCGAGTGAGTTTTTATCTGTGTGTGTAATAGTGTGATTGTGCATTGTGTATGAGTTACTAAATGTTAGTTTATTTTTTTATTATTTGAGTTGTGTTTAATTAGTTTTTAGGTATCAGTTTACGTTTAGGTTAGCCCTGCGACAATGTCTTGGGATCGGAAGAAGCCAGGCACAGCTTCCTCCACTAACAATTTCGCTACCGCGGTCCTTTTAATCATAGGACAGATTATGGAAGCGAAGACACAAAAGCCTCAATGTCGTCGTAGGTTTTGTTCGTAAGCCAATCAGTCACAGCTAGGTTACAGTCACGGAGTTTCAGAGGATAGATGTGTTACTATTTATTCAGAAGATTGTTTAGCGGGAAGATTGCCTTTCAAACTGCCTCTCAGCAAAAACAGATCTGACTGGGATGGTTGGAGCTACTAAGTAGTTTCTCCTGCTACTGATAGTCGTCTTTGTGGGATCATACGGATGGGATTTGTGCTTTCTCAGGATAAGATGGAGCAGCTAAAGTTTCCTTACAGACAGGAGGTCAGAGGTTAGGTAAAAGCTATGGGTTGGGAATCTATAGGGTTTAAAGAGAACGCTGCACCCTCTCAAGTTCCAAAAATGTATTTTTTGTTGTCCCACCCCAACATAGTAAACAGTACATAAGATATCTAAACATGATAAAACAAAAAAGTCATTTTCTGTTTCATAATTGACGGAATTTATTTGGTCATTTTCAGGGATTTCATGGTATAGTTGCACATGTTACACAGTAGGTTTTAGAGCTGGGGAAATTATAAGGTCTTCAAATAGTCTCTAGTATCGGCAATGTATCTGATAATTGCCTGATGTTGCCGGTAGCATCAAGTGGAACGTAAATCAGGTATCGTGTTTGCCAGTCATTTTAAATAAGCTACTCTTTGTTAGTTATAGTGATCAAGCTCTTTAAAACCTTTTTCGTCTGAATATTGATGTAGAAACACCACAAATTACGCAACGTCAATCAACCAGTACAAATTCTCGCGAAAAATACACAATTTTAAGAAGAAATTTTTAAATCTGTCCTGCCATTAATAAACTGAATTTAATATACGCGACAGCAGTTGACAGGTCCTTTCCAAGTTAAAACAACAGAAACCACTCAACGGAGAGCTATTCAATTAATATAATGAAAACGGTGGAAGCCTTTTGGGGCATTATAGTTTGAATTGTAAATGAGACAATCACACGCCTCCCGTTGTACATGAATTCGAAGTATCCTCATTGAAATTCTGATAAGACGGAAGACTTTCTAAGGAATTAGGTAGGTAAGTATCTACTTGTAGACTTAAAACTGGTTTTGCAAGCTGGAGGCATGGCATTTACTCGACACATTTTATTCATGAGTGGATACCTGTGGACTTTAATCTTGTATCTGTTACTTATATCGAAAATATATCATGTGACAACAGTGCTATCATGCCGCATACCATAGTGTTGGGTTAGTAAGCGAAGCATAATTAAATCCCAGTACTGGACTGCAATGGAGCGCAATGGAGCGCAGTATTCTAGGCGTCACATAGATAGACCATATTCGCAACACCACACTGCACTCCAAGACACAGATTAATGACGTTTCTCAAAAAGCCGCTAAGCTGAAGCGGGACTGGGCTGGCCACGTCTGCTGTATGTCCAATGAGCTGTAGGCCAAAATAACCACCACTTGGAGCCCTGACGCAGCTAGAAGGCGTCGCGGCTGACCGCGTAGAAGATGGTGGGATGAGCTGGACAAAACAAACGACCAGTGGTCCACTTTAGCCCTGGATCGAAAAAGCTGGATGTCATGGGGAGAGGCCTTTGCCCAGCAGTAGGATGATGCAGGCTAACAGTAGTTGTAACTGGCAAATGGTGAAGGAAAACATCGTGAGGAAACCGGCATGTCCTAGAACCAAAAAATCAAAGACATGTGACATCCACCAACTCGCACTGGGCCCGCGTAATGGATTATGGGCCACTTCCTCTCACAAAGAGGCCTGTGCCCCAGCAGTGGGAACATTACAGGCTGATTATGATTATAATACTGGCAAATTACAAGTTTTATAGACATAATATCTCTTTGGCTGCCCAACTAACATAAATGTTACTGGGCTGGACATGTCTGCCGCATGCCGAACAAACTGTAGGCCCAAATAGCACAGAGTTGGTGCCCTGAGACAGCGAGGCGAGGTCGTGGCAGACCACGTAGGCCTTTGCCCAGGAATGGGACAGCGTAGGCAAAGATAAAAAAAAAATCTCTTTCTGACCACAACACAAAACAACAAGCCTAGTTAACTTACACAATCCCATCCTAGTCCTAACCCACTTTCAAACAAGAATCAACCATCAGCATTCAAATAAAAAGCCTTCAATTATTCAGGCCCCACTTTTACCGAGTTCTCTCTACATTTTCTGTTTTTCTCTTATTTTCTATACAAATAAAATGGGGAGTATTGTGAAGAGCTCGGCTTCGTTCGCCGCATCTAGAATATTCTATTGAGTTCGCCGTGTAATGAGTCGCCGTGCACGAATTAAGCATCACGGGGATGCCTCCACCATTTCATAAATGAAGTTGAAAACTGAAAATGTACAGAAAATATTTATTTTAATATTTTTTTGAGAAGTGTATGTCGTAGGGACAGTTCATTGCCGAAATGCGAGTGGTAAATGAAGGGTTAAGGGGGAAAATATTACTAGAATTAGGCAGGTTTGCCAGTAATGACAGCTGATAAGAATTTTGAGGTATTTCATTTGAGTAGTTGGGGGGGGGGGGGGGGGGGGGTCTATCAAAAGAGATAAGTAACCAGGGTCGTCAGATATAGTTGAAGTTTAGTGAGAAACCGATGGATGTTTTCGAATGGAATTTAATTTGATAAATTAACTGTTTGTTTTCTATTCATTTAATTTAATTTTATTCGAAAACGTCCATCGGTTTCTTATTAAACTTCAATTATATCCGGCGACCCTGGTTACCGACGTGCCTATATGACCAGATGTATGCATATGCATACATGGGGCGGCGCGGCGTCACGGCGGTTGTGAGTAGGTAGTACGCAACTTACCTTTCTGAAGAACATCACCAAAAAGGTCACTATAATATGTCTTTCTATGGCGCAAACATTTATATCAAATAATAATCAGACTTAAAGGCTTCGCTTACAGTAGGTAACCGAAGCATTTAAGTTTGATTATTATTTATTTATTTATTTTGGTTAGTTAGATTATAGCAGGTGTTCTCCGTTTTCTTAACGTGCAATATGGCAATTTAAAGGGACTCGGCCCAGAATTCGGCTACGTGTTTGGCGACCTCACTAGCGTCTGTCAGTTTCTGTATTGTGCAGCACACGTAGGACATGATGGTAAGTGTCCAACGTTTTTGGAACAGCACCACATTTACACTCCTAGGCGGCTCCTCTACGAATCTCCACCTGAACAGGTTTTCCTTACTTCGGCCAACCAGGGTCCGGAGGAGGTCATCAAACTCAATCGAACTTCAATTACCGAAGGTAATATAAATTCGTTAGTTAAAACAGCTGGTTTTATTAAAATAAAAAGACAACACAATGAAAAATCATTTATAAATATCTTCAAACTTCATCAATTCTAAGTTTTTAAAAGGCAATTTATTTACAAAACAAAATATTCTTATAATTGAAAATGCTGTTCATTGTTGATCTCAAATAGAAAAACTTTTAACGAAATCAAAATTGAATGCAATTTGAAAACACTTGGACACACAATCTTAGACGTTGCCAAACTATGTTTTATTTTAAAAATAACTAAAACTTTAATGGAGCGACTAGACATTATAAATAACTCTGATGTTATTTTCCCAAGAATAGGGGAAAGCTTTATTTTTGTCAGCCATATTGGAAGTTTAGGTGGCGTTATAAATTTTAATGTGCACTGCTTAGCACATAAATTGCAGACGACTGAGATTCTGTACAGATTGGGTAGTGTATCGTATTGGGTAGTAAAACACCCAGTACGAGATACAGATAAATATTGCTGTTTAATTTATATATTTACTAGCGATCCGACCCTGATACGCACAGTTTTTACGACTTGACAAAACATGAAGATTTCTTTAAATAACTAAGGGCTGATTTTTCAAACATCTTTATCCCAGGAATAATTTTGAATTTTTGACAGTTTCTCCATACAAAAACTGTCAGACATCAATTTATTCTATCCATTGGAAAAATAGGCCCTCAGACAAATATGAATGTATGATACACATAAACCATCCGGAATAAATACTCTAAATAATGTGAAAGCCACATTAAAATTGGTAATGAAATTTTATCTCATGAAGCGACGCGCCCTTTACTTGTGGTAACCAAGTGTACAAACACGCTGTGAATGTGTGTGTAAGCACAGGAGCTCTTCGTACCATCCGAGAAAATGACAAAGTCGGAATTGAGTGTGTGTGTGTGTTATGGCTGACGCTACTCGTCTTCACGCACACATCACAGCGTGTGTAACCACAAGTAAAGCGCGGGTTGCTTTGTGAGATAAAACAACTATTTTTGCATAGACGTAGGTACCTTAATTTTAAATAAATTACATCAAGCTTTAGAACGAGACTGCCACAAAGGTATTAGTGACAGGGACGAATACTCGTAAATATGGATACAGCTGGATACAGTAAATTTGGTGCTGCAAAATGCCATCTAGCAGCTTTGGACTCAGTGGAGAGGCGTGCGAAGAGGCTAATTGGTGATCCAGATTTGGTTAAGTCCAATCTACAAAGCCTGGAGCACAGGCGTAGGGTAGCCAGCCTTTCGGTATTCTATAGGAGGCATTCTGGAGAGTGTGCGCGAGGATTACATGACTTAATTCCGCCATCACCGTTCCATCATCGGACAACCCTTCGTACGGCGAGTTTCCACCCTTACGTTGTTGACACCGCTACGATCCGGACGAAGCGTTTCGCCTCGTCGTTTATGCCGCGTACATCGAAGGACTGGAACAATTTGATTATAATTTAAGTGTCTTCAAGGCTAGAGTGAATGGGCTCATAATTAATTAGTGCGCTTTATGATCAACGATTGCATCACTGCTTTCCATCAGGCGGGATTGCAGTCAAGCAATAGTTTATATCATTAAAAAAAAAACTTACTAAAGTTAAACGTTTATTGATACAAGTCAGTATGGCAGCTACAGAGTAAATGAAATGAAATTGTTTATTCTGCAAATCGAATATTGGAATCCCTTTTACTCGTTATATTAAATAAAAATAAGCTAGGTGGTGGAGTCGACATGTCCTATCTGACTAACCCCTGAGAAGAAATGTCGGAACAAATTCATTAGTGAATAGCTTTTACTATACAATTCTGCGAAATCATAATAGGCGCGTTATATATTCGAGACTTACGGATGTATTCCATTTTCCAGTTACCAGCAACATACACTGATTCTGAGAATTAAAAATGTACAGAAATTATGAATTACTGAATTCAATTAGTGAAGTGGCAGAGCAGTCGTGTATTTGATTTCTGCAAGGAACAATGAACCACAACTATATGTGCTGTAGGGTTTATTGTTCATTGTGGGGCTGATATGTTATGCTATCATTACCACCGTAGAAATGAAAGACAAAATGACAGCTTAAAGAAAGATTCTACGGCACGGTGTCAAAAATAAACAAAAGAACGCTCACGTGTTTTTAGATAGAAATTCATTCTTATGATAGGAAAATGTTTTATTTTACGTTATTATTTCTTTTCGTTTAAACTTACAGCAAATTTATGCAGAGTTCTTAAACAATATAAAATTGAAGGCCATTTACAAGTTTCCACTGATAAACACCAAAAATAAAAACGAGATTTTTTGTGGTAATATGTACAGAAAGAAAAAGAAAGAAAATACATTGCATAAAAAAACACAAACACAAAAAAAACAAGCTGCGGGTAAACATGAGTCACATTCACGCAAAACGGCTATCGCTCAGCATAGACGAGATAGAGCCCCAGCGCTGGTTTTCAGTGCTTTTACGTCTATTCTTCGTACAGAAGAGAAAGAAGTGGTTATATGCTAGGCTTGTAAGGTTTCAAACCTAGTGCTTTCGTGATGATAAATGATTTATTTTTCTGTAAGTAGATTTGTACAAACACTTATGGTTCCCTATCCCTATCCATTTGCATAAAATTTTAAGATCTAATATAACTTGGCATACTTTTGTTTCTCCTAATTATATTTTCGCATAACATTATTTACGCATAACAGGTTACGCATAATTTTTTTAAGCATAATTTCTCTAGTCATAATTATGATTAAGCATAACATTCTAAAGCATAAATTTATTTATGCATAATGATATTACACATATTATTATTATTTATACATATTTTTTATAGGCATAACAAAAATATGTTAAAATATGTGTATGTGAAATATGTATGTGTGTATAATATGTGTGTGTGTGTGTATGTTAATATGTGTATGTGTGTGTTATTGTTGTTGTTATGTTGTTATATGTTGTGTTGTTGTTATGTTGTGTTTGTTTATATGTTGTTGTTGTATAAAAATATGTTTTAAAATGTTAGACATTATTACACATTTTTATACAATATTGCTCTAATGAAATTTGTAGGCACTTTACATTGTAGTTTGATTATATAATTTTTTAATTTTTCTAAGTGGACAGTATCATAAAACTATTGTGTCATTAAGTGTATTATTGCAAAGTTATAAATTAATCCTTTAAAAAAAATTCAAAATTCTGTAATGAATAAGTAAATATCAGGAAACATCATACTAACCCAAACCACAATCCACAACACCAACAATAGAGGGGATCTGGCGCTCGGCGGCCTCGCGCGTTAATAGTCGCTGTTCTAACCTAACCCATATGATTCAATAACAGTGGATGGTATCTGACGCAGATATATGTATTATACTAATTGAATATTAATTCAAATGTGCATTGTAGAAAATGTCAATTAAACCATATAAAATTAGGTAAAATGTAATTATTTCAATAATTCACTATATCATTTCATCGTTATATTAAAAAAAGTATATTAAATGAAATTAGGGGTTATATGATCATTAGAAGTTTTGTTATTATTTTAAACCTTACACACCCAGGGAATAGAACAAATTTTTTTGATACCCGTGTCCAAACGTTCTGATTTAAATTTTTTTGAACCCAATTATTAACTGTTACCATACCGCCACGGCACTTTCTGTTCACACATCTCCAAATTATTGAGCCATTTTTCTTCTTCTTTATTTTTTTTCCGTTATTCCTATTAACTTTTATGCCTTAATACTATTATGCTAATAGTCATTACGCCTAGTAACATTATTCGAATTAAAATTATGCCAAAACAAACTATCCTTCGAGATAATTATGCCAACATAAACTGTATGCCAAAAAAAAATATGGCAAAGTATTATTATGGTAAACCGAATTATACCAAAATAGTTATACCAAAGTATATTAGGAAAAAGAACATTATGCAAAAAGAAGGGATCCCAACTACAACGTATCGCATCGAATAGAACAGAGTTAGTAATTTGTCTTTTGAATCTCGAAATATTGTTATTAGTATATATTGTGCATTTGTCTGCTGAATTTCAAAACACGTAAGACTTGGAGTTGTTAGTTCAGTTTTAGTATTTATCAAATGTGTGATGAACGTATATTTATTTTCATTTATCCTTTTTCCTTTTTTTTCTTTTTTTAGGTCAGATAGGCAGTCGCTCCATGTAAAATACTGGTATTTAGCTGAATCCGGTTAGACTGGAAGCCGACATAACATAGTTGGGAAAAGGCTAGGCAGATGATGATGTGATCCTTTTTATAAATTCTTTTATATTTTGTAAATGAGAGGACTTTGTAGACTTTAGATCTGTAGACCATTTTTTATTTTAAGTACCTGATACTTGTTGACAGGCCTACCGTACGCTGTCCCTGTCCTCCCATACCTACTGTAATTTGAAAACATTGTAAAAGTCAATTATTTTTAAAAGAGTAACCGTGCAGTTTCTTACCGGCTCTTCTCCATAGGAAACGACCAATTGGAACTGTGCACCTAGCTTCTGACGTTTCATAAGTGCCCATGTAGGTTTATGTGAAATAAAATATTTAGATTATAGGAAAATTTCACTGATTAAAAATGCACATGCATATAGTCACAGCATGCATATAGTTATGTATTTTATGGACAGAACATTACAACATTTACATTTTTCCAAGTATGCGAAAAATTTAGACTGGCTTTCCGATTTTATTGATATTTTTTTTTATTTTGCAGAACGTATAAGTGAACCAAATACAAAGAGCGAATAATTTTTCCATGTAATGGATACCTATTAATTATACTGCTACGAGTACTTGTACATCAACAATTAATTGTGTAATTAAGTAACGTAATCCATCAATTACGAGGAGATCGTTTTTTCGTTCCTATGTTACGAACGTTGCTTATTATTTTATTTCGCAACAATAGGTCTATCTTCGTCAACGTTAACATCATTTTTATACGTTATTGGTTGTTTGTTTAGTGCTCCATGCCTCGGTAAACGCCCGTTAAGCCATACGTCCCGGCTGTAATTCGTAGATCTTTGACGGTCGTTACGTTGGGTAGTTAGAAGCCCAAAAGTCTGACAACCAGTCTGACCAAGGGGTATGTTACCCAGCAACTGGGTTGTGGAGGTCCGATAGGCAATTGTTTAATGTAAAATACTAGTATTCAGCTGTATGTGGTTACTGGTTAGACTGGAAGGTGACCCCAAGATAGTTGGGGCAAGCCTAGGCATGTTGATACTTATCGGTTACTAAATTATTTAGTGGCAATAGTTGGGAGCTGCCACGTACATTGGGCCACCTGAAGGACTAAGTGCGGAAACAAACCCGTAACATAGAACATAGTTGGCAGCTGACTGGCTACTCTTTTAACCAAGTCATGACCTATCCGGGGCTATTTTAAATTGGCTAGCTAAACTCCGTAGATTCGGTGGGTATCGGTATCTAAACACGATAAAATAAAAATGCTAGCCAATTTAAAATAACCCTGTATATTGTGTTCAATGAACAATTTATGTATAGTTCGAGAAGAAGATAATAAAAATATTTGGGTAGGTATAAAAAATAGTCTTTACTTACAAATACTGTCAAGTTAACTCTTATCACTTACTTACTAAACGTGCTGACAGCAGACATGACCCGAGGAATGTTAGCGATAATCGGTATACGGAACCACGTTGATTACAGTCATTTATTTGTCCTGACCGCCTGCTGGCGACGACGTTTGCCCATAATTGGACGATGTTACTAACATAGGTATGATATGGGTTCATAATATATGAACATGTATAATAATGTCTGTCACTATCTGTCCACTTCATCATAGTTGCGTATGAATTTTTTTTTTTTTTCGAGTATGATATAATTATTTTTATTCTAGTGACATTTATTTTAGAAGTATGTATGTATGTATGTTTATTTGTATGTATGTTAGTATATTCTCGCAATTTTTGTTTAGTTTTTAAGTGAAATGTTTTTGATTGTATGTATTATTTTTTGTCTCCTATACAAGTTCACACGCTGTCTACATCTCTGTATCTATTGTCCTGTCTCGGGTGTGCTGGAAGAGATTTCTTGTGAAATAAGCATCACCTCTGTACCTATTTTTTCTGTTCTGTTTTTCTTGTCTGTTTATATATTTGTGTACATAAATGGTAAAATAAATAAATAAATGTAGTGGATGGAGGAATGAATAAGACGATTTCTGAAAAATGCGTGGACTGACTGGACAGGTCCACTCAATCTGTGTGGTTCTTTCCTCAAAAGACCATCTCAGACATCGATCTACATGGTCTTCACATGATCTGACCAAGATTATGTTTGGACTTGGATGTTAAAAGAGACTGTGACCTCTGAGTTTGTTTCGGCCTTTCTTCTCAGAGTAGTTAGATAGGAAACGCCGACTTCATCTAGTTTTTAAAATATGATTGACGTGTAAAAGTGTTTGTGCAAACCTAGTTACAGAAATAAAATCATTTATCATTTAGTTATGATATAGGTACCTACATAATATATGAACATGTATGATAATGTAGTGGAAGGACGAATGATAGGTCAATAGGGAACTTAGATATGGTTGACAAAGTATCAGCAAACACCTACGTTCGTATAGAGTTTATCAAAAACGAATTGCCGCTTTGGTCGAGTGGTCGCAAGTGCTACTGCTTAGCATGAAGTCCTGGGTTCGATTCCCTGGTCGGGTAAAGTGTTATTGGGTTTTTTCGTCTGGATTTTTTCAGTACAAGCCCGGAGTATTGATTTATGCCCGGTAGATGGCAATATGGCCAGTTGGGGGTGACCCTGTTATATGGGACTTAAACATAACTGGTAAAATGTTAGTGCAATATAAATACGTCTCTGCTTAATCCTTTGGGGAATACAGGCGTGGTGTTATGTTATCCGATATAAACGGAGTGAATGTCTCAAATTCTTCAGACATTATTCTTAAAAATAAAACTGTAAGCATCGACTTTCAGCTTCACAATTAGTTTTATGAATAGATTATAATAGGTATGTCACTATGATTTATGCGAAGTAATATTTCATAACTTTCGTATGTATAAATTATTCCTACGAATGTAATTATGTACCAACGCTACGTTTTATTAAATTGCTGGATATACGAGGGCGGAGTGCTAAGTCTGGTAAAAATTAAACAAGAAGTCAATTTAATTTAATTATTATTATTTATTTTTCAACGTAGTTTCCTTGTAATCTAATGCACTTCATCCGGCGTTTCTCTAGCTTTTCAATCAGTTCCATAAAGTACGACTTAGGTAACCCTTCGAAATAGGCATTGGTTTCGTGCATGATCTCTTCGTTGGAACCAAATCTTTTCCCACCAAGCCATTTTAAAAAATTCGGAAACAGAAAATAGTCGCAAGGGGCTAAATCTGGTGAAAACAGGTGGGTGAGAAAGCAACTCATAGCGTAACTCATGAAGTTTGGCCATAGCAATCGCGCAGGTGTGCACTCGTGCGTTGTCTTGGTGGAAGAGGATTTTCTTCTTAGCGAAATGCGGTCGATTTTTCTTTAATGGCTGTCAAAAAAAAAAAACTAATCGGCAGTACTGGCTGAAAATTTTAATTTAGTCCTTCAAAAGAGTTGTGAACAAGGAGGTTCCATGCAATTTGCGATAATTTTATTCCTTAGACTTATCATTCCGCCCTCGTATTTCAAATGCTAAGGTAAAGTCGAAATCATGTGTTACGAAATGATAACATATAATTTCAAGGTGCGTCGGTGTAAATGATACAATTGTCTATAAACATTAGTAGACCTTAAATGACAAAACATCAACTTTTTAATAAACAAAGAGAAAAAGCGAGAGCCACAAAAGTATTATTCATCCATTGTTACAGTAATGAACCCACAGCGCCGCTATGTTAAAAATAAAAACTATTCAACTGTATTCGAGCAAACAGTTTTAACAAGAGAAAACTTTTGTATCATAAATATACTGCTTATAACACTAGAAAACATCATATCTGCAAAAAAAGCTTCAATCAATTTTGAGCCCTGCGCTGTCAAAAATGAGGTTTTAAATCCTGTGTGGGAAGGTAACATTATGTTGCACCGGAGTCTCGGCCATAAATTATTAAAAACATTCGAGCCTTATTTGAACGTTAATGTCTGCCGTACTTTATTAAAGGTTAATAAATCATGTACACGCAGTTTCCAAACTCATCTCGTGTAGAATGTTGCTGAACACTTAAAGTTCATAATTTCTAGAAAGTTCTTTATGTTATTAGAATTTCAATAAAGGTATATGTTTGAATATTCATCGCTGTGTAATCTTTGTGTAATTCGCTTCAATTTGCACTGAATTAACAAACTGTTCAACTGCGATTGAAGTTTTGAAATCTGTTTATCATTTTAGCGTTTACACTTAAACTGCTCGTGTATGGCACCGTTAAATGCCAAATGAAATGTTGATTTTGAACTGTTTGCTACTAATTATTCTGTATTCAAACTTTAAGCATTTATTTCTAATAAATCAGTTACAGGCAGTTTTGAATTGTCAAGGGGTTGGTCAAATGGTCAGTTAGAAATACGAAGCTACTTTTGAAAACTGTTTATCATTTAAACTGAAAGTGCACCGTTAAGTGCCTAATGAAATTTTGATTTAGAACTGTTTGCTAATAATTACTTATCCTGTATTTATTAGTTGCCAGCATTGATTGTAAGTCACAAACAATTTGATTGTCACCTTATCTTACTGTAAATATCACTGTTTGTGTCACTTTTTGTTGTTCACATACACACACACACTCATAATACCACACATGTATCCTAATTTCCTGGGTTATTTAAAATAATTTAATGATAACCGAGTTTTATTAGATACCCAGAAAATCCATTTTGAAAAATTATGAATTGTCATTTATTTATTTGTAGCGTTTTACACGACAAAAATGCTGAAAACAAAAAACAAAATCGGTTCAGCCGTTTAAAAGAAAGAAAAGAAATTAAAAGTATTTATTGCGACTCGTACAGGAAGATTATAAAACTAAACTAAACACAATCAAAAATAAACCAAATTACATAAATAAAGTAACAAAAAGAAAAATGAAACAGAAAGAGCCCTATACGAGGCCAAAAGGCTTCTATCTCAGCATGATGCTGCGAGTGTGTGTGTGTGTTGGGAGCGACGATGACGCAGACAGACACCCAGATACACAAATCCACACGTTAAACTTATAACACTCCTCTATTTTTGTCGGAGGTAAATAATATAAGAAAAGTACTTTTTTTTAAAAAAAAAACGTTGCCCCACGCTATGAATTACTCCTGTATCGTGGGTGCGTTTACAAACAGCCAGACCCGGAACAACTACCTGTAGAGAATACAAATATTTGTTCCGTGCGGGAATTGAACCCGTGACACGCAGCGCAGCAGTCGATCGCTCCACCACTACGCCAACCGTGTCGTCAAGTACGATTTTTACCCAACCACAACAATAAAACAAACAAGTATTCCTGACAATGCCATCAAGATAATTATGTCGTTGAAACAAGCACAGGCTCTTACAGTATGCACAATACGTTTCGTTAAATAGAAGCTGTTTCCATAATCACTCACCTGAGACCAGTACCCTGAAGAACTTCCTATTGTTGGGAACATGGAGTAATGAATTGAATGGAGAGATAATGTGTAGCTGAATGCCACTACCAAAACCTCTGCAAATTTATTCTACACAAGCTCTGTTACCTCGCCCATAGTCGCCATTGGTAACCAAGCAAGATGTTTTAAGCAGGGCTGTAATAGTTTAAAGATCGGAGTGTCTATATGTCCCATCCCCTCGTCTTTTGATTTAAAAGAGTGTCCATGGAGTTTCTTGCCCGTTCTTCTCCATAGGTACCTACTACGCTTTGGAATGGGCAACTAGCTTCATTTTTCTGACTGACCGACCCCTTGACAATTCAAAAGTGCCTGTAATTGGTTTAATTGAAATAAATACTTTGAGTTTGAGTTTGAGTTTTCTACTGAATACACTAGTCTGAGCAAGTAGCAGATTTGGGTCTCCCTTTTTTCATAAAAAAAAATTGACAAATTATCACTTCCAAAACAATTTTCCGCAAAATTTCATTTGCCAAACCTAATGTTTGGCACGTAAACGTTTAAACAATAACTTGCTTACCAACTATGTGGTACTTTTACAAATTTTAATTTAGTCAAATATTTCAGTTGTTACCAGTTTCCAATTTACCATTTCTATTCAGTCAATTGCTTAGTCAGTGATAAAATATTTCTATGTCAGTTGCACAAAATATAAAAATTAAATTACAATGTGTCTTGTTGGTTTGGTTTTACATCAAAAATATGTTTTGTTTTGTGGTCACAGTTCTAACCTAACCATTTCGATTTAAAAAATATATAAGCATGTTACGTTGCAAATTTCACTAAATTCTAAGAAAATTATAAACTATACATGGCAATTAAGTAATCCAACTAATATTATAAATGCGAAAGTTTGTATGGATGGATGTTTGTTACTCTTTCACGCAGAAACTACTGAACAGATTTGGATGAAATTTAGCACATAGATGGTTTATAACCAGGATTAACACATAGGATACTTTTTATCCCGATATTCTCACGGGATCAAAACTTATGCGGGTGAAATCGCGGGGGGCATCTAGTATTATACATATAATACTACATCCAAATCTGTTCAGTAGTTTTTGCGTGATAATATTAGTATAATATTAGTCGGATTACTTAATTGCCACGCAAACATCCATCCATACAAACTTTCACGTTTATAATATTAGTATGATAGGATTAAAATGAATTCTAACCTAAGGTACAGTTTTGGTAGCAGTTCATTTTTCGTTCGTCGTTCGTAACCATAAATTTGACTTGTTTCAAACAAATTTAAGCACATAAACTTACAAAGAAGTACGCAAATGATATCAAATAAAAGTGCATTTTTTAATTATACGAGTATCATTCCCAAAAAATCTTATTTTTGTCTTTATATTTTTTTTTATAACAAATCATTTGACTAAATGTTTATGGTCTAAAGATTGTTTGCTGTAATAAATCATTTGATTAATTTATTTTTGTATATGTAATGTGACTGAATGAGTGTATTTGTTTGTATTATGAGTCAGTGATACTCGAATTAAAATTATTTTATTTATTTATTTATTAAAGACCAAATGCCTTAATGACATTATCCTTGGTAATAGTCTGCCGAGTAAAAAATTTGCCAAATGAAATTGTGCGTACTAAAATCATTCCAAATAATGCATTGGTATAAAAAAAGGTTGCTAAAATTTGTTTGGATAATGAAATTTTGACAACTTTTTTTGGCAACACGCCAGGATCCCGGCAGCTTTATTGTCTTCACCACTAAACACGGTAGACGGTATGGCGATTGCCTGCCTATCCTAAAATTATTTGTCAGGGTTCAGCAAAAGGCCTAGGTTTTTCTTGCATGTAAATAAAGGGGCTGTGAACCGCGAGTTCGGAGACTGGCATTATGAAATAGTACTAGTACTCCATTACTTATTTCTCCGTGGTTCTAAACTACAGTTCAATTCATATACTTCAGGTAAAGGAAAGTCGTTGGCACAGTACCTACTTGTTCTTTCATTAAAGACGTACTTACTGAAGACCCTTCTGTGGTATTTTACTTTATGGTTAAGCGGGGTTATTGCTATATGGAGCCTTTTTTCTTTACAGCCAATAATAGGGTGGTGGCGCGGCGTGGGCATTTTAAATTCTGATTGTACCGTGTGACTTGGTTAGAAGTATTGAATGTTTGATCAAACATAATGACAGGCTTGATTTCCTTGTAATGTGGCCTGAAATTAGAAAAGTATATGATAGTGGTGGTGTAGTAGCAGTGCAGCTAGTATTATTTATCAAAGTATAGTAGAACTATACTTTGATAGTAGATGTATGAAGCTTGTTGAAAACAGCCGGTCTATTCTGGAAAATCTCACCGTGAAAACTTAGATGTGTGAAGTGAGTTGTCGTTCCACGTAGTAAATACAAGTGAATTTATTAAGATATTTTAAGTAACTTTTCATCACATAGCTCTTCTATAGTCTCATAATGATTACAAAATGAAATAAGTAAGCAGTTTTGCACGAAATTCTGAAGAAACAATCTGCCCGTTGCCTGTCTTCCTAGAAATCTAGCTCGCTGTTAAAATCTTCAGAATACTGCTGCAGTTCTCAGAAAACTAAATAGTTTGCCAACACTTATTAGCCATCTTTCGACATGGTTGTGTTCGTTTAAGTTGCAAATTTCTCAGTAATGGTGTGGAGAAGCCAATGGAGCTCATATTATAGATGCTCACTTCTATTTTCCAAGAAGATTGGAATTTCTAAGAATTTTATATTCTTTGATGGTGTGTATTAATCCTTGTGTCACAAGATAATATAAATTCTCCTGCCATACCAAAGATTTCAGACTATGTACAGTCACGAGTATAAATATACATGGTTAATTTAATTTGGCTAGCTAAACTCCGCCGACGCGATGGGTATCGATATATAAACACGAAAAAATAAATATGTTTTTTTTGTGAGGTCAACGACCGCTGTTAGTGTCGTTACTGCTAGTATGAGTTAAAAAAACAATTTTCTTATGTTTTATCGTGTTTAGATATCGATACCCATCGCATCTGCGCAGTTTAGCTAGCCATTTTAAAGTAACCTGTAAGTATATGCATTCCTATACTATACTTTGGGAGGAAATTGCTTGGCATAACCTTCTGAATTTTACGATGAACAAAGTCAGAGAGGAGTGACATTACACAGATAGATGGTCGATTATATCCAATTATTCTTCACATATAACGACCCTAAAAATACAGTTTAAAAAAAAGAACATTAGTAAGCAAAACATTAATTAAAACCGTCCCAAAATTGCTAATTAAACGATAAAATAATGTTGGAAAGACAGAGTGCAAGCAAGGAAAAATGGCCTGTCCTGGCCGGAGAGATGGTGGAGCAACGATTTGTCACTGTTTTGTAACAGATGAGTCCCGTATCTTGTATATATTTTTTATATACAAGATACCGAACTTAGTGGCTGCCGTCGACCTTGCTATCATTTATCAGAATTTATAAGGGTAGGGTAGTTATCTAGGTTGATGGTCGTACGCTTTTGTTTTTATTTTAGTACTAATAAGTTTGTGCCTACAGTGTGGCCGACGAGAGAATACGTTCTTGACACCTGTCAGTGCGACATTCTAGTAACTACAGTCTGGCAGTCGAGAGAATGCGTTCCTGACACCTGTCAGTGGGACAATAGTAGTTGCTAATAAATATCAAATTCGCGAAACATCTATTCGTTTATATGAAACTGACAGGTGTCAAGAACGCATTCTTTCGTCGGCCGGACTTGTAAGTGTTTTTGTGAACGGTAGTCTGCTGTGTCAATTATAGTGTCTATTTCAGGCCGCGAATCTACTTAATTATTTTGTTCGCTTCGATCGATAAGTTTTGTTATCTTGTAGCAAGCGATTGTTTTTTACAAACTATTATTCTTCAATTGAAAGCATTGTATTTCGTCATCTGTCTAGCCTTTTCCCAACTATGTTGGGGCGGTCGTCTTACCAGATACAGCTGAATAAATAGTAATTGTACATGGAGCGACTGCCTATCTGACCTTCACAACCATTCTATAAAGAAAGTACCTCTTATCACCACTCTTTCACTCTCTGAAGTAGCACTTTACTTTTTTTGTTTGTTTTTTTTTTTGTAGAATTTGTTGTGTGCTTTTTAGTGCTAAGTATTTATTGATATAACACAAAGGGCTGGAGTGGTTAAGGTCCGGGGATTGGCTCTTAAAAGAACCGTTTGGGATGGGTAATCCAACCTGGTAAAGTGGGGCTACCTTGACGGAACGGCGGTAGGGTGTGATTCTGGAGCTATGTCGCAAACTATGCTCCACCTCCTATCCTGCCCTCTGTGTCCCAAAACATGCAGTCAAAGTGACCTCTGCGCTGCCACTGTCGACGCCGTGGAAGTGGCATAGTTTTGGGCCAACAAGATATAAGCAAGCATCACCTCTGTACCTATTTTTTCTGTTATGTTTTTCTTGTCTGTTTATATATGTGTGTACATAAATGGTAAATAAATAAATAAATAAATAAATAAATAAATATAAAATTCAGTCGTGCCAGCGACACGAAGAAGAAGAAGTGCTAAGTAAAAGAATTTTCTTTATTTCTTTCATCATTATGCTTATCAGTCTATAATCTAACTGTTATCGTAACGATTTAGTTGTCATCGTCAGGCCTATTATTATTAAGTTTACCTTTCGAAACTAGTTAATCGTGTTCCAAATGGTTCCTTGATCGATGTTTGATGGATCACTTTATGCTTATCTTCGTTCTAATCAAACTGCGGCCATGCTATAGGTACCTGTTACATAACTGAAAGTTCTTTTTATAGACCGTATCGGATCCGAGCTGTGGCACGGCTATGGGTGAATATTACAATTTTTTTTTTTTTGTTAACATATTCACACAATCAACTTAATTACCATTACAATAAAGTTGATACTTGTTTAACTTGAAATAACGTCAATTTCAAACATAAATAAAATTAGCTAATTCTCCTTTTGCGTATGTATCTTAGAAGGACACTTTTTTTCAAGGAGAACGTTCTAAAGAAGAATATAAGGGATCACCACAATATTTTTCAAAAGCTCTGGGAATAGATTTTTCAAGACCGTTCATGTGCCCATTGTCATTACCAAAATTACAATGCGTTTTACGGTTCCAAGCAAATACATAGTCTCTTTTTCCAAAACAATCTCAGTAGATTATAATTCAGCTTTCATTCCCATAAACCATTACCTTTGTAAGCCAAGAAGCGATCAATACAAGACGGAACGGCACTCGATGGGAGCCACAAGACGGCTAGGTAATGCATCAGTAGTGGAGTGCTAGCCGAGCGTTTAGATACGCAGTAACCTGATTCCCGTGTTAATTCCCTTGGTTTGCTGAAGTCTGGATAGACTGGATAAACCAATGTTTGAATAATTGGTTTTACGTCATTTAACTTAAGGGAAGCAACAAAATAAAATCTGTTTTCAAAATTCTCATTCAAAAGTCGTAACCGGATAAGCTTTTATTCATGTGATAGACCTACATATACAGCCGCTTAAAGGTCTTAGGACTCTTAATGAGAGATTTTTTAAAGATTTTAGCGTCATGCAGAATGTTATTAATATGTTTATATAATGTAATGAAGTGAAACCTGCAGGATGCAAGTTGTACCTTACTTGAAAAACCGTTTATATTGAATTGTACCTCGATATTACCTCGACTTCATTTTTTTTTTAATCAATGATTTGATCAATTAATGATTTGTTTATCATGGTTTAATTTAATGTAAGCTTCTTTTCGGAAATAACATTTCTATCGTAAACAAAACCGAGTAATCTTTTTGTCATCAACCTTCAAGGTTATTGAAGGTTGATGATTACTGCTTTTATCGTGCGAAAGTTTTGTTATTATACATTTAAATTGGCAACATTGGCAGCTGTTGTCCATGTTGGGTGCATATGGCCTGTTTGTACAATGGCGAATGTTCTGGGAAAAAAAGCATTGCTAAAATATGTTTTTACAAATAAAGATAACATACAAAACATAAAAGAATTGTTTAAATTTAATACAATATCAGTTACCAATAGGTTTACAGAATGAATGGTCGTAAGTTCAAAAATCGATCTATATGTTAGACATTACTTCAAAAAAAAAAACTCTACTCTTTACTCATACTCTTTAAACATACTCTTTACTGGAGCTGGATTAATCTTATTCCTGATCTTGACAGCTACAAGTAAGTAGCTAGTTTCAACACATAGATATATTCTGCGCAAAATTTCGTTTGTCGAAATATTCGGAATTTCGGATAGTAGGTACGAACTTACTATCCGAAATTGCGAATATTTCTACAAACTAAATTTTGACCACGACCACGTAATTGCTTTACCAATTTCGACAAAAACTTCCAGTAAATTAAAACATCATTTAGGTGGAGATCCTGTTTTAAAATAAAAATATAACTTAACGTTTTATGACGTGAAAGTGATATTCAATTTTAGGGTGATATAGCAAACAGCATTGGCCGCGAAACATTGTCAGGGACATCGCGTGCAGGGCTTCCATTTAGCGAGTTCCTGTTACAATTAGGTACACTTTTAAGGCGCGGAAAGAAGCAAAAATTATTGCATGGGTCAGTAGAACCATTTTTAAGTATTTTTTTTATTATTGAATTCCCTTTACTTATTTATTACATAAAATAATTATGCACTCAAAATTTCGGGAAAGCGACGACAAAATTTTTTTTTAAGCACTCTTTTATGATTTTTTTTATCATGATATTATTTCATTTTTAAGAAATATATTTGAATAAGTCTTTTCTTTGAACATTTAACAGTATATTAATTTTTTATGGCACTTTTGTAACAAAAAACAGGGTCTGAGGGTTCTACGGTATCCTACGTTTGAGCAGCGCCTTAAGAAAATAGAACAAGAACTTTCATCTTGTTTTTTATTCTTACGTTTCTTGTTAATGGCTCGGTAGAATGTTGCTAACACTTTGTAATTGTATGAACAATATTTGTTACAAACTGCTTAAAACGTAAAAAAAATAACCATTTGGTTGTAATATCAGGCAACGAGGTAGGCTTTGTTACTTAAACTTAAATGACACTCAGTTACGTCCCAGTTTTTATCACGCTATTTCACGACACCAATTTTAATTAATTCTTAAAACTTTTCTGAAATTATTAGCAGCTGTCACACTTAAAAGTTGCCAGAGCTAATAAATGCGAAAGTAGAACATAAGTCATTAAAAATACAGTAAAAGTAGAAAAAGTAATTCGAGTTTTTAAACAGATGTGTGTGGCTTTAAAAGGGCTGGGGTTAGTGGAAAAGTAAACTGAATACCGTATACTGGTAGCCAGCCACTCCGGCATTCGAAAGCTAACTGTCATTCTACCTTTTTAAATACCTTCTGTGACATCTGAAGTATACGTCATTGGCATGCGTCATCTCACTTACACCTTAGCATTCAGCTCTTTCAGACAATCATGCATTCGCATGCATTAATCAACGTTCCATTCCTATATATATTATGTATTTATATCGACACTCCGCTAGTTTTATCATTCCTCGAAATCCACTCCAATTACAAAATCCTAAACGAGGCATGTCAATACTAATCTTCCTAGACTGACAGCCCTACTTACTCGTGTATACAGACTGCGGTGAAAAATTATGATTTATTATGAAGTTCGCTGAACGCCCGATGGCCTAATGGTGTTGCCCAAATTATTAATGGTTATACACAATACTGAGGATCGCCTATAACAAGGCCGTGCCATCAATTTCCAATAGCAGTAATTTGTATAATTGTTAGGTTTGGTACCGTTTACTAAGAATAAATTGTCGTGTATTCGTATGTAGTAAATTTTTGATTGTAGATATGTACTATTGTTTGGTGTCAGGTGTACCTGTATATACTTTTGATTCAAGGACGCGGTGTGTCGTGGCTTATTGATTCTTTTTATTTGCTCCTAAATGTACACACAAGACACATATTGTGTGATGCACCAGGTACCTACTTATTTTGTGGATGTTTTTCACTTTCAACTTTCTGCTCATGCAAATTCTTTGAGCTTGAGAAAGCTACAAACAGCACACACAGCACAGCTACACAAGCACAGTACAGCTATTTACAATGAGAGATCATTGTAAATTTACAAAAAAGATCTTAGCTAGCTAGCAAAAAAGAGCTTAGCTTAGCCACAAAACCATATTTATCACTTGTCTATGCTATTCAACTACTAAACAAGACATTTTTGTGCGAAGTTTAAAGTAAGACTGACATTAGACACACGTTAAACAATTGTCTAAAGTTTATGGGGCATTGGACCCTATTTTTTTAAATGTTGCCCTTTATTCATAAACGTTGCTTTAAGTTAAGTAATAATTAGCGACTGTTTAACCATACATTTTTGACGATTAAACGTCTCTTATTTTTAATCATCGTTAATAAATAAACCCCGTTATACTTCGACATTGTTCAGCCTAAAAACAATACGCTGTACCAGTTGGAAACTGTGTCACTAGCGACATAACCTTCCATAAACATGCTGAAAAAAAAAACAAACGCAATATGCAAACACAACTCCCGTGAAAATAAATCTCTGCGACCGTTACTTAAGACAATTTTCTTTAATAAAGATGATAGATGAAACGTGATCCTGGAAGGTAAACAGACAGTAATATCCCCGAGTTTATTAATTTCACGAACAAAACTGACAACATTAACGAAACAGTGACGTAACGTTGTCATTAATATTCATTGTAAAATTTGGGAATATTTTTTATGAAAAGACTTCGTGTTTGGGAGCAACCTGTATGATTTATCATCTTCTGTCTTGTGTTGGCTTGGCTTGCAATGATGCATATTTTGCTTAGGTACAGATGCCAGCACATCAAGCTATCCGAAACTGTCAAATTTTCCCAATCAACCTTGAACCTAATGCTTTAGCGATAAAGTTGAAATCTATTAAAGAAATGTAACAGATTGTAGTAGCTTAATGTGCTGGCGCCTGTACGTGTCTGTAATCTTGTATAATAGACGGATGGATGACCCCTGTAACACAGGTTCTACCTAGCATGGGCTGTTCAAGTATCTCTCTCTGCACCTGTTTGTCATATGCTGTAAACGTTGAGCATCTGAATTACTTTAGCTTGTTTGGTCCAAACCTAATTAATAAAAATAAAAAAATTAATACCGGTAGGTACGCTACTAACCTACACCCTTACGTACCACACTTTCAATCACAATTCGAATCATTTTGAAAGATATTGCTAATCCTTAGGCTTCATATGTTCGAAAAAATTGTCTACTCAACAGCGTAAATAACGCAATGAATGTAGTTTAACTGTCAAAATGAAAGCCATTGCCAGTGATAATGTCTTATGCAATTACCCCATTGCTTATAATAATAGCTGAACTTTTCAATCGCTTGCCCTTTTTACTTAGTCCAGAATACATTTAAAACAAACATAAGCAAGATAATAATATCCCTATTTCTATTTATTTTCCATTACATCTGCCACATTGACGGATACAAAGTATCAACAACGCGAATCTCTTACGCTGCGTTTTTCCGACCAAATCCTTTATTATCTGGGTAGGCCGACCCACGATGCGTATACCATCATAGGAAAAAAGTCAATTCATGTTGCCTATTATTATTTTGTAATTTTGAAGCAGAAATAGAAGGAAGAAAATCTATTAGGATCTAATGCTGCTGTTATTATTTTAAATAGAAAGAAAGAAAGAAAAAGTATTTATTGCGACTCGTACAGGAAGATCACAAACTAAACCAGCAGCAGCCTTGCCTTGCCTTGCAGTCTTGCTTTTCATCCTTGTGCCACAAAGGCTGAAAAGCCAAAATAGCTTTTTAAAGTGTGTTCCACTCATTGGCGAACGATCAAAAGTAAAACTGAAGCTGTGGCGAGACAGTGCTTCTTTACCCATACCATTTATTCTACCTGCTAAGGATCTGCCACCTGGACATGAGTTACCTTGGCTAACCTGGAGGTATTTAAACAGACTCCGGACCCTTGGCCGAAGTAAGGAAGACCTGTTGAGATAGAGATTCATAGACGACTCCTATGTAGATCATCATCTGCCTAGCCTTTTCCCAACTATGTTGGGGTCGGCTTCCAGTCTAATCGGATTCAGCTGAATACCAGTATTTTACATGGAGCGACTGCCTATCTGACCTCCACAACCCAGTTACTGGGTAATACGATACCCTTTGGTAAGACTGGTTGCCAGACTTACGGGCTTCTGACTACTCGTAACGACTGTCAAAGATCTACGAATGACAGCAGGGACCAACAGCTTAACGTGCTTTCCGAGGCACGGAGGGGTCTCGGTATGTAAAGATGGTCACCCATCCATAGACCAACCGCGGCAAGCGTAGCTTAACCTGATCGATCGACCTGTGCGGCTGTTATTATTTAGCCACGGGCCCCTCTCGACTCATATGTAGATATTCCGGTGAATAAGCTGAAAAACAAGAGGTAATTTTAACATAAATGATGTTACCAAAATTTTGTAACAATATTTAGATTTAAAAGAACGGGGAAGAAACTCCACGGACACTCCGTGGAGATTCTTGCCCGTTCGTCTCCATAGGAGCCTACTATGCTTTGGGAATGGGCAACTAGCTTACTTCTGGCTGACCAACCCCTTGAAAATTCAAAAGTGCCTGTAATCGATTTATTTGAAATAAATGCTTTGATCTCGAATACAGAATAATTAGTAGCAAACAGTTCAAAATCAACACTTCATTTTGCATTTAACGGTGCCATACACTAGCAGTTTAAGTGTAAACGCTAAAATGATAAACAGATTTCAAAACTTCAACCACAGTTGAACAGTTTGTTAATTCAGTGCAAATTGAAGCGAATTACACAAAGATTACACAGCGATGAATATTCAAACATATACCTTTATTGAAATTCTAATAACATAAAGAACTTTCTAGAAATTATGAACTATAAGTGTTCAGCAACATTCTACACGAGATGAGTTTGGAAACTGCGTGTGCATGATTTATTAACCTTTAATAAAGTACGGCAGACATTAACGTTCAAATAAGGCTCGAATGTTTTTTTATGGCTGAGTCTTTGTGCAACATGTTTCTTTCACACACTGGATTTTCAATCTCATTTTTGACAGAGCAAGACTCAAAATAGATTGAAGTTTTTTTTGCAGATAAGACGTTTTCTAGTGTTGTAAGAGTAAGGAGAGTATTTATGATACAAAAGTTTTCTGTTATTAAAACTGTTTGCTGGAATATAGTTTTTATTTTTAACACAGCGGCGCTGTGGGTTCATTACTCTAACAATGGATGATTAATACTTCTAGGCAAACAAAACAAAACAAAGCATCAACTATTAAATATAAAAGTTGATGTTTTGTCATTTAATGTCTACTAATGTTTACAAGTATCATTAAGACCGAGACATCTTAAAATTATATGTTATCATTTCGTAACACATGATTTTGACTTTAGCTTTACATTTGAAATATATCCAGTAATTTTATCCAGTAATTTAATAAAACGTAGCGTAAGTACGGAAACGTATAACGTGTCGTTTGGTAGGTAAGTACATAGTTACATTGGAAGGAATAATTTATACCAACGAAAGTTATGAAATATTACTTCGAATAAATCATGGTGACATTTTAACACATTTATAAAACTAATTAAATCAAACCTCAGGGTGTTGTGTGAGGACATTAATCAATGCTGTTGTACAGTTTTTAAATGATAGATGATTTTATTTCTGTGGGTAGGTTTGTACAAACACTTTTACACATCAATCATATTGAAACTAGATGAGGTCGGCGTTTCTTATCTTACTACTCTCAGAAGAAAAGCCGACACAAACTCAGAGGTCATAGTCTCTTTTAAAGTCTAGACATAATCTTGGTCAGATCATGTGAAGACCATGTAGATTGGTGTCTAAAATGGTCTTTTCAGGAAAGAACCACACAGATTTAGTGGACCTGTCCAGTCAGTGCAAGCATTTGACAGTAATCATGCAGCCCATCTCAGAACTTAAGGAGCTCAACGATCCGACGAACAATACCAAAAAAAGGACATTTGAGTAGCCAGTATAAATTACTCAAACTGCCAGACCATAATTAAAACTAATTGAAGGGAACAAAAATAAAGAATTTAGACATTCTCTACATTTTTGATAGACCAAAAACCAAAGTCTTTGTTGATACTTTGTCAACCATTTCCAAGTTCCCTATTGACCTGTCATTCCTCCGTCCATTACATTAATATACACGTTCATAATTATGTAACTATATCATACATCATCATCATCATCATCTGCCTAGCCTTTTTCCCAACTATGTTGGGGTCGGCTTCCAGTCTAACCGGATTCAGCTGAATACCAGTATTTTACATGGAGCGACTGCCTATCTAACCTCCACAACCCAGTTAATGGGTAATACGATATATCATACCTAGGTACATAATATATGAACACTGGAATTGGGCGATTAATACCAGCTCATACTAATCAGCTGGTATTAATTGCCCAATTATGGGTAAACGTCGCCGTCAGCTGGCGGTCAGGACAGATGACTGTAATCAACGTGGTTCCACGCACCGGTGATCATGGCTAACATTCCTCGGGTAATGACTGCTGTTAGCACGTTTAGTAAGTAAATGATAGGCGGTAACCTGAGAGTATTTGTAAGAAGAAGACTTTTATTTTCTGTACCCAAATGTTTTGGATATCTTTTTCATCAACTATATTTGAATTGTTCATTGAATCTAGTATATAGCTATTTATGACATGGTTAAGAGAGGAGCCAGCCAGCTGGTCTGGTAAGCAGCAGTTCACTGTCAACTATTGCCACTAAATAAACAACCAATAAGAATCCATCGGTCTTGACTTTTCCCAACTATGTGGGGGTCACCTTCCAATCTAACCAGTAACCGGATGCAGCTGAATATCAGTATCTTACATGGAGAGCAGTGGTAGCCAATGATAATGGCAGCAACTTACGAGTTGTAGGTTGTGGATCCAAACCCAAGCAGGCACTTTACTTTATTGAAATCATTTCATCACCACTGCTCTCAAAATGTTGAAGAAAAATATCGTGAGGTAAGGAAAGGTAAGGATGTCTTAGGATCAAAAATTCGAAGACATGTGACATCTACCAACCCGCACTGAGCCCGCGTGGCGGATTACGGCCCATTCCCTCTCACAGAGAGGAGGCCTGTGTCCCAGCAGTGGGCACATTATAGGCTGATTATGATGATGACGTTAATGAATAAAGACCTATTGTTGCAAAAAAATAACCAACATTTGTACCATATGGATAAAACAGCTGTCTATCGTAATTGATGGATTACTATATTACATAATTAATTGTAGCAGTATAATTAATAGCCTAGCATCACCTACGTCCATCAATAGTGTAGTTTACCCAACTGAACCTGTTTGACAGTGCGAGCGAGACAGATTGATATGTGGCGCGGGGAAGTGAGGGCAAAATATGAATTTGAGCTGGAATATTACAAGCCCTTAAAGCGTTTGGTTCACTTATTCGTTCTGCGAAATGAAAATTTATTTGCCGGGCAAAAATTGGAATAGAAACTTCAATTTTTCGCATACAGCACGTAGCCGATAAAGTAGGCAAAGTCTAAGCAGATTGATTGTACAACATAATGCATGAAGATTTCAGAAAACTTTCCTTCGATCACCGGCTATGACGACAAAGGCCTTTTTACCAATATTGTCTACGAAATTGGATATATTCGTACCAATACTAAGTTAACGTGGATAACCTATAAAAACAAAATTTTGTTCGACCTAAAACTGAATCGATCGCAGTCGGTAAATAAGCTTAGACTTTTAAGTTTTCCAGTGGTATTGATTTCAATATACTTAAGTGGTATCTGTTCAAATATTACCTAATATGAAATACTAAACAAATGTTGTTGTCCAGAAAGAAGAAGTATATACTACTACCCTTTATGCCACCAAGCAGTTGAGGTATTTCAGCCTTACATAAACTCACACCTTCTGCCCACGGGGGTAGGCAAAAACCTACCAATAAAATCTACCAATTTAAGTACTTAGGGCATACACTTACCGTCGACCTTAAAGATGAGGTAGACATTGAAACGACGGTCCGAGGTAACATGTTGGCCCGTCGATTCTCGCGTTGTGCGGACCAAGTCAAAATCACCTTGTTCAAGGCGTTTTGTCAAGGTCTGTACGCGTCAGCGGGATTGTCCGAAAGGGTTACCGCTACCCCGGAACATAAAGGGCGAAGGAAGGAACATGGGTGGGTTTTAGTCAGTAAGAGTCTGACACTCCCTTCCGCTCCACCCAGAGCGGGAGGGGTCATTCGATGATGTCCCACCAGAAAAAAAAAAAAAAAAGGTCTGAACGCGGGGGGTCAGCTGTGCCAAAAGGTCGTTAGATGTCTTACGCGGCCAGTACAACAATGCTTTTAGGATGTTGTTGAAACTGCCCCGTTTCTGTAGCGCATCGGACATGTTCGCTCAGAACCGAACTGACGGCTTCCATGCAGTAATTCGTAAAAAAGTCGCATCACTGATGCGTCGAACTCGGGGCAGTGAGAATAGCATCCTTAAAACAGTTTTGGAGAGTCCTTACTCCCCTATTCTGTGGCACTATGTGGGGATAATGGTCAGGTAGCTCATTCCTCACTTTATCGTTCTCTGCACATTCTGCATCAGACACCTACTTTGTTGTTTACTACTAACACTAGTTATAAGATATTTTACTAACAAAATGAAACATTATATACCACCACCATAACCATTATTATTGTTGTCTGAATGAATCTGATATATAAATTAAATTAAATTAATTTAATTAAAAACTACAGAACCACGTACTACGATGCTTACATGCTCCTTTTGCTTCATTTACGTTCATACATCTGGTACTACGCACCTAACGTTTTTGAGGAATAACACCAAAAAGGTCACTTCATAAAGTGATATTTTTGGTCCTTTTTGGTTTTTCGTTTTTGGTCCTCCTGGCATTTCCACTTCCGCTCTGTGAGAGGAAATGGGTCATAATGTACCACGCGGACCCAGTGCGGGTTGATGGATGTCATGTATCTTCGAATATTTGATTCTGGGACATGCCGGTTCCTCACGATGTTTTCCATCACCGTTTCTGTGATGAAATTAAATACACAAAGTAGAGTACCTACATGTCTGGGTTCGGGCTGTCTTGGACCTAAAACTGCTCTACTCTCTATCTGTAAACTATGGTAAAAAATGTAATAACTCACTTCACTATAAAAAATAGGTTGTCCAACCATGTGCATAAAGAAAGTAGGTACGCCTCCTATGTATGTTTATGTGCGCTATTGCGAGGGACAGCGCGTCCGTAATGAGGGGCATTGAGGTCCACCACTCCGGCACAGTTTACGTGCGTACGAGTAATCAGCCTAGATAGGGAACAAATCTGAATTACGACAATACATGGAGTATGAAATATGTGGTGGGCCTTGACAAAGAAAGGTTTGCCCGGGAAGTATGTCGAGTTAATTCGTGCTACATATGTATGGTTAATCTCGTACCTATGCCGGTCGGCTGCTGGCAATACCGATGAGTTCAGAGTAGCTGTAGGCTTTACCAAGGTCGGCAATAGACTGTGTGAAAGATGATATGGGCTAGAAAGGGGGTGACTACCTAGATGACAACTAATAGAGAAATATGGAAGAAAAAGACATGTTGTGTCGACCCCAATTTAATTGGGATAAGGGTAACGATGATGGAGAATAAAATATTTTACTTAGAATTATTGTGTATATACTTGAAGGATTTTACCTTATAGGTAATTTCAACATGGATGATGTGACCAATATTTTGTAACATGGTATTTGCGTTTAAAAGAGCGTCCATGAAGTTTCTTGTCCGTTCTACTCAAACCTACTACGCTTTGGAATGGACAACTAGCTTCATCTTTCCAACTGACTGACTCCTTGATAATTCAAAAGTGCCTTTAAATGGTTTAAATAAAATAAATGCGTTATGTTTGAGTTTGACCTAAGGCGATTTTCAGGTAGTTGGATGACATTTTGCCTCGACTTTTATGTAAGTGGAAATCACACAAGCAGCCTAAATAGTGGTAACTGTTTATCGCTGTTTATGTACAAAGCACAACTAAGATGAAGGATGGGTCATCATCTGCCTAGCTTTTTCCTATCTCCCTTTTATCTTGGGAACTATGTTGGGGTCGGCTTCCTCTCTAACCGGATTCAAAAAGGAAAGACGGACGTTTGTAACGAAAAAATTCCAACCTATTAGTTTTTCAGAAAATCAACACGCCTCTTTAGAGTCTTTCTTAATATTATGGTGTTATAATTATAAAAACGTATTTTAGTTTTTTTAACCGACTTTCGTTGCTGACTAGATTAACATCTTCTTGCGCCCCGAGCAAACAATTCTGATGATCCTTTACATACATACTTTTTGGCCCAAAATGGCTTCCCCTATTCCAATTTACTCTCAAGTGAAGAGTTTGTTCTGTAAATAAAGGAGATAAAAAATCATACGCGGGGAGCGTATGATTTTGAATCACTGTATGTTTTGCATTGAGTTTCGATGTTTGCTTTCAAGAATCAAAGCGGTGCTAATGGCAAACTGGGGTATGGTATAATACGAGTATTCGTAAAATAGAGATAGATTTTCTCTGTGAAATGTATTTTCAACTTACTTTATAAAATGGGAATTTTATGAAGGTTCAATTTTGAAAATTCTTGTTTGTTTGAAAGGTGGTGGCCATTTAAAATTGTAAAAGAACTGATAAAAACCTTCTGAGTTAGACAATGGAATTCCCCAATAATTAAGACTGCAGGTAGTGTGATTTGATTATGAAACGTGTGTACTGGAAATTCAAAGAAAATCATTTTCGATTGGGCGAAATGAGCTTGGTTTAGATCATGATATGCAAAGTGCTTACTGTATAAAGTTCCTCACTCCAGTATCCGTACGCAATGGCAAAGCGAACTCATTTGTTTTTAAAGTAAATCATTGTGGATTACGTTTGGAGAATAGTTTGCACTATATTCTTACTGAAGATTAACGTGACCTTCAGTTATTGGTAGTTAGTACAACATACATTAATGGACATCGCTTCAAAAATTCATATTTAAATTAAAGATATAATCAGCGTACAACGTTCCCACTGCTGGGATGCAGGCCTTGTCTTTGTGAGAGGGAGTGGGCCGTAATCCACCACGTGGGCCCAGTGCGGGTTGGTAGAACATCTACCAACCCACACTGGGCCCACTTGTCTGAAGATTAACTTCAAGATTCTTACAACAATATTTCTCAAAACAGTAATTAACGTCTTCAAAGCTTTTATTTGACTACAGCTAATTGGTTACAAAATGCGATGACTAAAAAGCAAAGTTCAAAGACATTAAAAACGCGTTAAAATTCAATTTAAAAATACCTTTTCAGCAAAAATTCTTAAGAGTACCTAGTAAGCTATTTGATGTTTGAAAGTCAACTTATTCAGTCTATGAAAACTTTAAATGGCATATTCTTGTAGCAGGTACAGTGTCATATTTCAATGAGCAAAGTGCTGTGGTGCGTCTCGTTTTCCCGGGACGCGGGAAATGGGACACTATGTTTTCACGGGATGGTTTCATTTATGTGACATTAGGGACTTTAATATTACCTACAATGTTTTAAATGAGCGCGGAATATTGTAACAGTAACTGTCTTTTGTTATCTAAATACCCTTTATTACTGTTTGGTTGGGTTTCACATTTTAAATGTTTCTTTAAAGACTGCTTCCATTTTGTTCAACGTTTTGCTTTATCTTGACTTGCATGTAGGCTGCATATCAATTTAATGTAATGTAATGGCAACTAGCATGCAAGCAATGGTTCCATTACGCAAACTACTTATGACCTGCAGTTTGCGTGCACGTTGTATGAATAATTTAAGCGTTGCTGGGGCAGTGCTGGCCCAAAGGTTTCGGTCTCGACTGGTTGTGAGTTCGAACCCAGGCTGGCACTTTACTTTGTGTATTTAATTTTATCATCACTGCTTTCAAAACGGTGAAGGTCCCAAAAAATCGAAGACTAGTGATATCGACCAAACCACAATGGGCCCGCGTGGTGGATTACAGCCCACTCCCTCTCAGGGAAAGGAGGCCTGTGTCCAAATTTTCATGTTAATCTTACCAAAAATAAGACCACTCTCAGATAAGACTTGCCATTTCTTCCCAATAACCCAATTTAAACAGCTGAATAAATGTGAATTTTTAAGCCATATTACTATAGGTAAATAAAAGAAATATCTTGCCTCATTCAAACCACTATTCCAACATGAAATATTTACTTTCCCGACCGCCGACGCTATTGATGCAACATTTTTAATCTCGACTAACCCGGTTTTTTAATCTTAATCCCGGCTTTTATATCAGAATAAACAACACTAGTCCCACGCTAAGTGCACTTGTGTGCACAACCATCGAAGGCTAGTAATCATGAGATCTTTTGTGACTTAAGAACGCTTTTAAAGTAACTCGACGCTTGAGGCGTAATATTGGATTTCTTTTTGAACACATTGTGGTTTTAAAATCGAAATATGCGGAATTTTGGTGCTGTGCTCTTATTATTATTTTTTTGTTAGACTACATTGTGTCCCACTGCTGGGCAAAGGCCCCACTCTTTTCCTTCCAAACCTCCCTGTCTTGTGCAATCTCTGGTAAAGTTTTCAAGCCAACATGGTCAGAGTTCGCGCTTGTTATATTTATTGAAAAATATTATCATCATTCTGATAACTTTTTCAGATACATTGGTTAGAAGTTGGCTTATATCGAACACAATCAGGCCGTGGCGACGTCCTGATATTATAATTTAAAGGTTAATTCAGACATATTATAATCAAACTAGCTCCTGGATGCGACTTCATCCGCGTGAAATTTCTTGTTTCACCGACCCACCCCGTCGCATTGAACCGCCTGCCCGTGCTATCACTTCGTTAGCTTGGCGTTCTTTCTTAAGTTTTCTTTGTTCTTTTTTATTTCTTATTTTTTTTTTGGCTCTTAAGAGTCCTAGCAAAGTGTTAAATAGCCAAACAAACTCTTTAGCTTTTTTATTAGTACCTACCTACATAGATTAGTCATTCCTTTCCTACTTGTTTATAATTCGTGGTTTTTCATATGACAAAAAACACACACAATTTATAATCTCGAGTCATCTAAGAAGCCAAAGGATAAACGATATTTTTAAGATCCTGAGAAATACATGGGCACATACATTGGAATATATTTTATCAGTAGAAACATTCAGTGCTTGGCTTGGTGCCATGCAGTAAGACCTACTCGAAGTCGTAATAGAAAAGTTTCGTGAACATAAAGTTTTCGCCCAAAAGTTATTTAATTATCTTTCTTAATGCGATTTTCTTCGCAATGTTGTTGCGAAGTTTTATTTATAGAATACTAGCTGCGCCTCGCGGTTTCACCCGCATAAGTTTCGATCCCGTATGAATATCGGGATAAAAAGTATCCTATGTAATAATCCTGGTTATAAACTGTCTGTGTGCAAAATTTCATCCAAATCTGTTCAGTAGTTTTGGCGTAACAAACATCCATCCATCCTTCCATCCATACAAACATTTTGCATTTATAAAACTACTAGTAGGATTCGTAATTTTATGTCTTTTTTTAAATTGCCAAATAACGTTATGTATGTAAACCTGTAATACCCCGAGCCCATGCTCCTTTTTTATGCGAAATAACAGTTTCTGAAGTAAATATTATTTCAACCATGATTGAGCTCGAATTCCTTAGGTAGGTACTCGTATTTAGTGCAGTATATTGAGCAGAAGATTTCAATTGATACTCAACGATAAAGCACAAAAGCGATTACAAATATTTGTCCCTCTGACTAAGAAATAAAATAAGATAAACTTTTTTTTCTTAGTTATGAGGTACAAATATGTGAATTTTTAAATAACTTTTGAAACTGAACACAATTATTTGAAATCAACCCAATATTGATAAGTAGGTAAGTAATTACCTACTTAGTTTTATGAAAAAGCTATATTTTAAACTAAGTTATTGAAAGTCACGACTTGTTCGAGGGCGAACAAATTGTTTTCCAAATAATTTTATGTCGGACATTTCTCAAATCAGTTATTGTTATAAATAATAATAAGCATTTATTAATTTTGAAGTCTATACCAAAATCCAATTTTAAAAAAGAGAGTTATCATAGATAATAAATAACAAACACTCAATCATATGGTATTGCTCCTAAAAACAAATATTTGTTGGAGTAAAATGATTGACGAAGGTGCCTTATCTTCGTCTTATTTTGAGTGCCTGAAAACTAAGACAAGTATATATTGTTTCAGATCATTCTATGACAAAATATACAGAGCAATTCAGGTGAAATTAAAAACGTGACAAACTTACTGCTCATTTCAGAATTCTATACCTAGTTGAATTGTAACAATAATTTCCGTTTAAATCTCTTGAAACTACATCTATAATTCCAATTTCACATTCTCAAATATGTATTTGTCATTATTGGAGATGGTTTACTTATGTTGTTTTTTACGAGTTTCGTTTGTCAGGGATCAGGTCGTGAAGGAAGACACTTGTGTAAGCGAAAGTAACTCGCAGTAAGTTGGAAAATTGTAATTTACAGGCTTAAAGTCTTACATGCATTAACACACAAAGTTTCAGTTATGTCTAAATGTGAGAAGAGGCGTTCACGAGTTCACGAGTCTCGGAAAAACACATCCGTGTGAGCTTTTGTGTTCGTCTAGTGAACGTATACGGTAGACTTTCCAAAAATAGAATGTCGCAACATCTTTAACTTAATTTTATTTTTCATTCATTTTCTATTTTTCGTTGCCTTTGAGCATAGGGCCTTGCATCCTGCCCGTCGCTCCACGATCACGTTCGGCAGCAAAATCAAAAAAATGCATGCATTTTTTGCCTTTGCACATGTGCAAAGGTATAAGTTTTTTGTAAAAACAAAAGTTTACAAAAACAGTATGAGAGGTAATAAAGATGTTAGATTTATGACTAGTTTATGAAGTCCTGTGAGAAAAGAACAAATATTATCGTTTCACTGTTTTCACTAATTGACAAAACCAAGACGTAACGTTGTGAGATTTATGATGACATGTTTACTCGAAATCTAATATTACCTAGTGAATTTTACGAACTATGTAAATAGCATGTGAGTAATAATCTTGCTTAAAAAATATACTGCAAGCATAGTTTAGGCTACGGTGGTTCGCGCCCTGGCCTGTCGTGGAAATATTGTATGTTTGACTTGAAAAAACACATCAATATCAAAGATGCGACGGAAACCACTAGACCTTTGATCACAAAGTGAACGATTGCTTCAAGAAAGCAGTAAACCCAGCAGCGTAAAACTTTTGTCGTTCGTCAAAAACAAATTTGCTGTTCCGTACATTTTGAGCGTGTAGGTATGGCGTTTTGTTATAAAAAGTTGCGCTTCTCTTGGATTCCTAACATACTTATTAGGATATTAATCATAATAGGCTCCAGCTCCTATTTATCACGTGAGTGCGAAATTACATGATTCTAGATGGTTCTATCATTTACTTTCGCACACACGATTCACGATACGATTATGATTTTGTTTAATAGACATTAGTGGCCTAACGTCGAAATCAGGCGGGTATTAAAAAAAAATCTGCTGTTCCATACATTTGGACCATGCAGGCACTTTTGTATGAAACAGCTGATATTTAATTTATAACCGACAAAAATTTTCTACGAGGCTCTTTCGTTCGCAACGTGGTACATTACGATGTTTATTATATCATACATAATAAGCTTCAGTCTCTATTTATCACGTGTGTGTGCGATACTAGATACTATTGGACAGCGATAATATTTAGCTAGCCGCGCCTTTCTGCTGCTAATCGCAAAATCAAAGTGAATGCAGCGAGCTATGATTGCTATGAAGCCATCGGGTACTGTAAAAGGGACCTCGACGCGCAAACTGTTACTATGAAATCAGTACATGATTCTAGAACCACCAGCGTCGAAATTTGGCAATAATTAAAAAAAAAATATGTTCCATACATTTTGAACGTGTAAGCACTTTTGTATGAAGCAGCTGATATCTCTACTAAAAATAAAGCTGAAGAGTTTGTTTGAATGCGCTAATCTCTGGAACTACTAGTTAGATTTGAAAAAATATATTTGCATTTGATAGTCCAATTCTTGAGGAAGGCTATAGGCTATTTTACATCACGCTAGGTCCTTTAGGAGTTGAGCAAAATGAGAAAAAGTCAGAAAGATCTCTAAGCGAGAACGAAGTATTTGCGCGGGCACGCGATACGATGCGACGGGGTGAGTCGGCGGAACAAAAAATTTCACGCGGACGAAGTTGCGGGCAGAAGCTGGTTCTTTTATAACTGACAAAAAGTTTCTACGTAACTCTTAGGTTCGCAACGTACCCATTAGGATGTTTATTATATCATACATACGCTCCAGCCTCTACTCATCACGTATGTGCGAAACTATTGGACAGCGTTAATAGCCGGCCGTGCCTTTGTGTCGCTAATCCCAAACTCAAAGTGGATGCAGCGAGCTATGAAGCAATCGATGAGGCATTGTGGCGTTTAGAATGGATAATGAGGAATTAGTGCAGTGTGGTGCACTGGGTGGTAATGTATGGTGCATGGTTTAAAGGCACCTAGATTATATAGCTGATAGCATAGCTAGTGACACTGACCTGTTCTGTTTCTTGAGTGAATTCCCAAAGAATGCATTGTTTGTAATAAGTTTCAAAATGTAATTATAGTAATAAGTTAGCGTTATCGTAGTAGGTAATGATACATATAATATAAGAAGGAGAAATCTTTATTACAAAAAAGTTTTTATTATTCACATTTTAGTCGTTATCACAACAAAAAAATATCCAATTCGCTACAGGTGTGATGGCTGTAGAGGTTCCTCGATTTCATCAGGATCATATCCTTTTTTTTTTTGGTGGGAAATCATCATATGACTTCTCCCGCTCTGGGCGGAGCAGGGGGCGTGTCAGACCCACCCGTGTTCCTTCAGTTGCCTGTGCCAGAAGCTCCCAACTTCCAATCAGGATCACATCCTCAGATCCTCAGATCATGACTTGATGACTATAGGACCACCTGTGAAGTTTTCAAACAAAAAAATCGGGAACATACATTTAAAAAAAGATTCAGACGATCTGAGAACCTTCTGCTTTTTTTGAAGTCGTTTAAAAATAAATGGTGAGAGGGCCCAGTGCGGGTTGGTAGATGTCACATGTCTTCGAATTTTTGGTTCTAGGATATGTCAGTTTCCTCACGATGTTTTCCTTCACCGTTTTGAGAGCAGTGATGATGAAATAATTTACACAAAGTAAAGTGCCTGACGAGGTTCGAACCTATGACCTACAACTTGTAAGTCGCGGCCGGACTGGGCCACCACGGCTCTTTCTTCGAGTTGTTAAGTTTATCTCATCATAATAAATTTTCAAGCATGAATCCAGAAGCAAATCTGACATACGTCCAGATTTATTTTTAAATCTCTATATTGATCTACTTTTAAAATTCAAATGCGGAGTAGTGGACTTCTATTGTTTTAAAATGGGACGATATATTGAGTTTGTACATTAAAACTCACTTTTAACCTTATATACTGATTTTGGTAGGTACCTTAGAAAAAGATGCATAATCCATGCACAAAATGGCACCAATAAAAGATTTTCATAGTGTAGATGATTATGGTTTTCTGCTACGACGCCATAGCTAGCGTAGCACTGACAGAAACTTGTCAAATTAAAAAAAATATTGCTACGCCGTAGCCGCTACGGCGTAGCAATATTTTTTAACTGTCTCATAAATGTTTGAATTCTGAGAAATAATATTTCACCATAAATTAAAACACAAAGCGATTTCACAGAATATGAAGCGGTGTTCTTTGAAATCTTATTTTTATTAAAGAAACCAACACGAAATTTCGGCTTTAGACATAAAGCCGAAATTTCGTGTGAAAGACATTTGAATACGAACATGAGAGGATTAAAAAAACATTTTTGAAGAGAAGTTCAAGTTGTTATGATACTTATGAAGTTAACAAGCAGACCTCAGACGGGAGTGGTTTCTACAAGTGACGACGCTCTCATAACAAATAACAAGGGCTTAGAGGCCTTCGTTGAAGTTTAAAAAACATTTTCTACTTACTTAAAATATAAAGTTCTTCAGAAAGGTCAGGTGCGTAATACTCGCAACCGGTGTGCATGTATGACCGTAAACGAGACAAAAGGAGTATATAAGGATCATAGCAGGTGGCGTTCTCTAGTTTCTGCCTACCCCCATGGGAAGAAGGCATGAATTTATGTGTGTATGCATTAAAATATAAATTCAAACTGAGCCTATAGGTACTTTATAAAGAGGCTGCTGGGACACAGGCCTCCCCTCTTCCAGAGGGTGTGGGCTGTATTTACCACGCAGGCCCAGTGCGGGTTGGTAGATGTCACAATGTCTTCGAAATTTTGGTTCTAGGACATGCCGGCTGGTTTCCTCACGATGTTTTCCTTCACCGTTTTTACTACGCCTGCGATTGGACACAGTTTATCGTGACCACGACTGCTCTATAAAGAGCGCAGTGAAGATGAAGGGCTTTGTTTTGGAATTAATACTGCCGAATCGAATGTACCGACCCGGACATGTGTGTATAGCCCCTATTACTGGCCACACACACCTTGTTCTTATGAAAACAATGTAGGTAACCAACACCGTCTCCACATATTTTCTAACATGAATGTTCCTACGATTTCTGGAGTGTAAGATAAGGGTGGGGATGTATGCTACGGGTACTAATGAGTCCTCCGTTAGAGGAACTGACCAGGGAGCACGGGTCATTGAAGCGACGTTCAAGATACTTTTGTGTGTGCCATTCATGTCGTTGGTCGAAAAGATTTTATGCTTATCGTTACTGAAAGACCAATTTACATTTAATTTAATTAATTAACATACACAAGACTAAAAACATAATACAATTGTATTTTTTTAATACCCTGACTCCTAAACTAGGTGTTGATTCCTGTGACTGCATGAAGGCAAATTTCAATTAGCACATCTAAACCGTGTTCAAGAGCTGTCAGGGTCAAATATTCCACAACAATGGTAGGTCTTGTGAAATTCGTCCTTCACAATCAGTGATTTTATTCTCTTTTTGATGATAATATTTTCTATTGTTTTGCCATTGGAAAGAGTTTTAGGAACTTCATCGTATCAATGTACGACAGATATTAAAAAAAAACTTTTTGTAACGGGTACTTGACAATAACCATCATTAGTGCCAGTAGTAATTTACAACTACAACGCAAGCAGATTTTGGTACTGTTTAAAGTGGGCATTTGTCTATGTATCACAACTATTACAAGTCTTTTGTCTAACCAGTCTTTAAAACTAGCCATTTACTTTAACTTAAAAGTAATCCAAATATTGAGAAAGTTGGTTAAATAGACTTGGCCAGCATCATGGCATCCATTTGTAACTTTGTAACTATTAGAACGTTCCTATTCTAAATGTCAAGTTTCAAAATACGTCCCGGACAAACACACTCGTTCCACTTTAAAACAGAGCAATTAAGTGCTGTAAACTAACCCGGGAGTAGGGTCACCATCTGACCAGATTGTCCGGACGTATCCGGCTTTTTGACCCCCTGTCTGGACTTCGTCCGGCCTTTTTAACATGGGATGAAACAAAATCTGAATAATATTGTACTGAAAATATAAATATTTAAAAGTAAAATGTCCCGTCTGTTTTTGCAACTGACCGGCTTTTTGTCAGGACTTTTCCAATTGGCTGTCTGGTTGGTGTAGTGGTCACAAGCACTACTGTTGCGCATGAGGTCCTGGGTTCGATCCCCAGGTCGGGAAAATTGTTATTGGGTTTTTTCATCAGGAATTTCTTGGTAGCATCCCGGAGTCTGGATTTGTGCCTGGTTAATGGCAATAGGCTCGCCTCCCTATTACATAGGACTTAAACATAACTGGTTAAATGTGGGTGTACTATTAGGAATACCTCGGTCTGACCCTTCGGGCATACAGTTGTGAATATTATGTTTTTTTATTACGAAATGGCAACCCTACCTGGGACGTTATACTGGGAGAATTTCTTGAGCAAACCGTCTTGGCACCGTTGCAGTGTGCATTAGATGCGCCCGAGCTATGTACTCATACTATGTTGGTTTTATTTGTAGGTGGGTAGGTTTGTTTGCCTGCGTTGAAAGCATGAGTGAAGAAATCATGTTACGTTTGATTAAGGATAAAGGTAGAGTGTAATTTGTTAATTGAGTTGGCAACTTATCAAACTCAAACTCAAAGTATTTATTTCAATTAAACCAATTACAGGCACTTTTGAATTGTCAAGGGGTCGGTCAGTCAGAAAAATGAAGCTAGTTGCCCATTCCAAAGCGTAGTAGGTACCTATGGAGAAGAACGGGCAAGAAACTCCATGGACACTCTTTTAAATCAAAATAATATGGTTACAAAGTATAGGTTACATCATTCATGTTAAAAATTATGCATGTGAGAACGATGCAGAACGTTAAAAGCGTCCGTAATGAAAAGTTTAAAACAATTCAAATATTAAATTAAATTAAAATAAGCCATGGCAGCAAAGAGATGACCAGTCCCTAGGTACTGACGGCGCCCGTTCACGAACATGACGCATGGATTAGCACCATTCAGCTCAACCATTTTGAAGGGAGCTAAATGATCCAACACATGTGCCACCATCAGCGAGACATTTGAGTGAGCATGACATACTCTCAGCCGCCAGGGCACATTCAAGTCAATGAAAGACGTACCCAGTAAATGGTAGCTTAATAATAATGCAGTAATGGTAGCGCAGTAATGGTACGTACATAGTACTCTATATTTACCACAGAACAGATAAAAGAGGATATTTACCTTTATATATTTACCATTACATATCGAGACCCCTCCGTGTCTGGGTCAGAAGCTCAAATGTCTGACAACCACTCTTACCAAGGGTCA
This sequence comes from Apamea monoglypha, assembly GCA_911387795.2. Taxonomy (NCBI): domain Eukaryota; kingdom Metazoa; phylum Arthropoda; class Insecta; order Lepidoptera; family Noctuidae; genus Apamea; species Apamea monoglypha. Next base: position 15,074,536 of record OU426918.1, read on the forward strand.
TCGTGTTACCCAGTAACTGGGTTATGGAGGTCAGATAAACAGTCACTCCATGTAAAATACTGCTATGTAGCTGCATCCGATTTAACTGGAAGTCGACCCCAACATGGTTAGGGAATGGCTAGTATTTTTAGATGGTAACTTAATAAAGGTTAATAAGCCAGGCTCAAGTGGGATTGGGCGGGTCACATCAGCCGCATGCAGGATGACCGCTGGGCAAAAGTTTCCATACAAAGGGTGCCTGAAGATGGACGGCGCCGCCGAGGTCAGCCCAGAAAGCGGTGGCGAGATGACCTGGACGCGTACCGCGAGGACTTGTTCGAGGAGACGTGGGAAAAGAGTTCCTGGAACGACTTGGGGGAGGCCTTTGCCCAGCAGTGACACAGTATAGGCTAAACAAAAAAAAACTTAATAATAAATTGATAAAGGCGTCAATCTGGGACTCAAAAAGCTATTTAGACGTAATACTTTTGATACACTTATGTAAACTCTATAACGCGTAACAAACGGTAATTGCATTGCTGAAAAACCCAAACAAAAAATAGGATAAATTGTCAGCAACATTGGTATGTAAACACTGACATAAAATAGACCAACTACGTGTAAAATATAATAGGACTAATTCTCGTAATTTTAAGATCATTTAAAGGCTTGATCTCAGTCTCAATCTGTCAAAATAATCTGTAATTTTTCTACATTTTTTACATTTGTTGGTCGCTGAGATGAGATTGCGACTAGACTTTCAACGTTTTAAATTACGAGAATTGCCCTTCTAATACATATGTTCTTAATACATCGAGAAAATATAAATGAATCTCGGTGTGGATCGTTACTTTTCTCGTTAGTGAGCGTCAAGCTAGCCAGCAAAGGTGAATAAACATTCATCTAGATTATTATTTATTGAGATTAATATAAGGGCACGTGTGCACAGGACACGTTGCGAGGTTTAGAATGAACACACATTAAACCAACGACCTAATTGCGTAACACACTTTCAAAAACAATTTAATGACTGTCCTAATCTATTGCTTCATAAGTTTGAAAAATTCGTCTGCTCAACAACTTAAATAACGCAATAAACTTGGCTAAACTGTCAAAATGAGAAAAATAAAGATAGAGGGGGATAGAATGAGCATTGCCTCGTTTATCGCTCTATTACTGGAAAAAAAACATAAAGCATAATCAGTCTAAAATGTTCCTACTGCTGGGATACAGGCTTCATCTCTGTAAGAGGGAGAGGACCATAATCCACTAAACGGGCCCAATGCAAAATCAATTTAGTTTCTTCTGAATATGTAATTAAAATAAAATAAAATAAAAATATCGACATAAAATATTCAATCAACATCATCAACTGTACTTACTACAACATAGAATAGAACATAGTATAAAAGTCATATATCGTCTCTGGAATAGATGTATTTGTGGCACGAATGTTACGGTTTTAGACATTTATTTTCTCAAAAGATTTACAATCACTTACAGAGAAAATACAATATTATGATTAAAAATACTTATAGCCGATTGGGGCAGTGGGTTAGTTAGTACCTACCTACTATGACAAAATTACATTAATATTTCTTACTGTACTTACATGTTACTTTTTCAATCTATCTAACCTTTTCCCAACTAGGTTGCGGTCAACTTCCAGTCAAACCGGTTGCAGCGGAGTACTAGTATTTTACACGGAGCGACAACCTATCTGAACTCTACAACACAGTTACTGAATAACACGATACCCCTTGGTAAGACCGGTTGTCAAACCTTTGGGCTTCTGACGGTGTAACGACTGTCAAAAATCTACGAATGATAGCCAGGATGAACTGCTTTACATGCTTTCCGAGGCACGAAGGGGTCTCATTATGTTATGGATGGTCATCAAACATCCACGGACCAACCTCGGCAAGCGTTACTTAACCTTGAAGATTGACCCGTGCGGCTGTATTTAGTATTTAGCCACGAGCCCTACAAATAACAATATTACAGCCTAAAATTATATCGAAGGACGTTATATTTTCCAAAGCCTTTCCAGAAATATTCTATTAAACGAAGGTATTACCTGTGTGGAGAGAACCTTATAATATATTTCCACGTCTGAACGATTTTCCGTTGGATCGTTCGCTTATTGAAAAGGTCAGAAGAAAGATTAGAAATTTATTGGAAAAGGTTGAAGCCGCAAATGATATCGGGAATCTAATAAGCTGCAGCTTTTTGCAAGTTTAGTATTTTTTGTTATAAAATAGTGTTGGATAGAATACAAATTTTAGGTGTACCAAGCTAAAGTTCGGCGAGTAATTCAAAAAGTTTGCTAACAAAACGATGTGAGAGTTTTACCTATATTGATCGCTGAGTTTTTTCGTTTTCGTTCCTTTTTGAGTTTCATCCACTCAAAATGGAAAGTTTGTTTATTTGTTTGTTTGGACAGTCCATACACATATAACGATATATATATAACGATGGATGAACTGAGTGAAAGATGATAATGGCTAGAAAGGATGTACCTACTGAGATGACGACTATAGAGAATTAATCAAGATATGATATGTGCCCTCCAAAAATTTGTTGTCATTTTTCCACTTTGGCTGTGATGTCACATTATGAGCCCGTCCGGAGTCTAGATTTGTGCCCGGTTGATAGCGATAGGCTCGCCCCCTATCACACACACGGATCTTGAACATAACTGACTAAATTGTGGGTGCATTTTAGGTACACCTCTGCCTAACCCCTTGGGAAATACAGGCTTGATGTTAAAATATATTATGTAATAGGTTACCATTTCTTTCTTCTTGTGTCGCGGTGGAAATCCTCATGGGCTTCCTCCATTGTGGGGGTGACTCTTACCGGCTAAATCCACCGCTACCTATGGCCTGGGTTGCGGGATTCGCATAAGCATTCACCGCTCCCCCGACAGGATTCCGATGTAATAGATTACCTAATAGACCAGCATACTAGCACTGAAATTAAACCCAGTAAGCATCCAAACTCATATAACTGTGAGCAACTTTTCATGACCCCGTGCGAATGACCTCACAACACCGGATAGAGAAGAATGTATCACTTGTCGGCGTAATTTATAGTGACGTATTGTAACACGGATTCGGTGTTTGATGACCCAATTGGCAGAAGCGAAATGACTGCCATCTGCTTGTCCGAATTGGGACAACTAAGTGTAAGAGTAAAATAAAATATGAGAGTTTTATTGACTTTGCAAAGTGCACCACAACGCTCGCCTTTACTACCTCCTCTACCTCTTTTAGTACCTACACCTACGTAACAGTTATAGTAACATTCTTCAGATCATATATGTTTTGACAGTAAGTGCAATTGATCAGCTCTCAATTACTCTTTACCTAGCAATTTCTCTTTACCTTTGTGGGTACTCTGTGTACACTTTCTCCTAAATACTAAAACAATGAATAGGTGTGGATGATTTACGATGGCTGATTTTTCAATCGACAGATAACTTTTATTCGTAAAATAAAATTGACGTCTGACGGATTTTGTATGGAAGAACTGTCAAAAATTCAAAATTATTCCTCCGATAAAATTATCTGGCGTTAGAAAAATCAGCCCTTAGAAAATCAGCCTATTCTACAAAAGTGTTTCCCTACTTGCGTAGTTCTGCTTACCGACAGTACCTAAGTACGGAAATGATTTTGTACAATAAATAAATAAAAAAGTCCTCCAGACAGAATTTCGGCCATGACGACCAATCTTAACGGAGACTAGCCATCGGCGCAGCAGGTATTTTAGAAAGAAGAAAGAAAGAAAAAGTATTTATTGCGACTCGTACAGGATCATAAACTAAACACAGTTACAAATAAAAATAAAACAAATTATATAAAAAAAAGTAACAAAAGGAAAAATTAAACAGAAAGTCCTATACGAGGCCAAAAGTCTCTCAAAAGGACCTAGCATGATGCTGCGACATTTAAAAAATAAATTTCGCAGCGCTGGTATTAGGGCCCGCTGTGATGTCACGGGCAATCACAGTAATAAATGAATAATAAAATAGATATAATGATGTAAAATATTAGCAAAAAAATAAATATTATTTATATTTAATTCGCGCCAGATGTAACCTCATTGTCTATGCGCTGAGTGTCTGAAGCACTCTGTGGCATTGTTGTGACAAGTGAACGGTCGCATGCGCCGAAAACAAAAAACCGGCGAAAATCAATAAATACATTATACATTACGGCTGTGTAGTGGATGGACTGTGAATGTACAATAAAAGTGGAATGTGGTAGTTAATTAACGGCATGGATGAAATGGAGAAATAGAAATAAAGTAATGATGAGAGTGTTATCGAGATATAACTTTTAGAAACAAATGACAGATAACGAAACAAAACATTGTGTAGGCCGGCAATAAGTATTCGTTTATAGATGGTGCCAGTAAAAGCGTGGAGTAAAGTAGAACATTTTATTGATTAATTATCGAACAAGTACCTATCGAACACAAAAACAAGATGCGAAAGAACTGCTGTGCCTGTTCAGTGAACAATCGCTGCCAAACGCTTGGACCACCAATGCTGCGTGCACATCAAGGGTAGGTTCAAAGTTTGGTATCTTTTTGAAGCTGCAGTACATGCTGTTTAAATTTTAATCTAAACGCACCAACTGTCTTTATAGGACGAAAAGGAGGTGGCAAGTCGTTCCAGCAACGGGAGGCTGCGAATTTGAAACTACCACGGAATGCAACAGTTTTACTGCATAAATGTGTACGCATACACAGGTGCATTATTTCTTCCCTCACTGTCATTATCGAATGAGGCGGCAATCCAACACGATCGGAGAGAGAACCAACTTCAAAACTCTGGGTTGTTACTAAGAACCCGGCCCGGGAATCGAACCTAACGCTCAGCAGTCGCGCTTGCGACCACGAGATCACCGAGGCAGTTAACCTACCTAAGTAGTGTTTTTTTTTCTGGGTGGGATACCATCATATGACTTCTCCCGCTCTAGGTGGAGCAGGAGGGCGTGTCAGACTTTTAGTGACTATAACCCACCCGTGTTCCTTCAGTTGCCTATGCCAGAGACCACGGTAGGCAGGCATCGGCCGACGCGGCGGTGCTCCGCCCAAGCCGGGCAGACCTCCACCGTATGCTCCACCGTGTCCTCCGGGCGATCCACACAGTGATGACACCCTGGCGTTTCCTCCCGCCTTATCCTGAACAGGAACCTCCCGAAACAACCGTGTCCGGTGAGGGCCTGCAACTGGCGGAAGGTGAGAGCGGCTTTGCGCCTCTCCAGCCACTCCTCAAAGAGGGGACTTATCGCCGCAATTGTGGCGTGCCCAGCACTGGGTTGCGACAATCGCATTCTCCATGTCGCCATGAGATCCCGCCGGAGCTCTGTCCGCTGTACCGTGATTTCTCGCGGCAGCGGAGTTACGGCCCGGCGTTTTGCCTCCTCTCGCCACTCCCATATGTGGGCGAGGGCTTTTGCCTCCAGATCCCATGGCGGCAATCCGGCAAGGAGGCTCGCCGCCTCAGCGGAGACCGTGCGGTATCCTCGCATCAGCCGGACGGCCATGACCCTTTGGGACGCGTTCAACCGGCGGACTGGTCGCCGCCTCAAGGAACGCGCCCACACCGGTGCCTCGTAAAGGGCCATGGACCGCATGACCCCCGCATATAGCCTCCGGCAGGAGGCGTTTGGACCCCTAGATTGGGCAGGAGCCGCCTCAAGGCAGCCCCAGCCCGCTCCTGTCTGGGAGCCAAACGTCGGAAATGCTCCACGAAGTTTCACCGGCTGTCGAGGACGAGTCCCAGGTACTCCATCGTCGACTCGACGCCGATGTGAACCCCTCGTACCGCTATTTGGGAACCCGACGGTGGCGCGTCCCGAGGACTATGAAAGCACATGGCCTCGGACTTGTGCAGGGCCACCTCGAGTCCCAATTGCCGAATCCTCTCAACGATTGTCGCAACCCCTTTTTTTTTTTTTTTTTTTTTTTTTCTGGGTGGGATATCATCATATGACTTCTCCCGCTCTGGGCGGAGCAGGAGGGCGTGTCAGACTTTTACTGACTAAAACCCACCCGTGTTCCTTCAGTTGCCTATGCCAGGGACCACGGTATCTCTTCCGAACAACCCGCGACCCTGGCAGGCAGCGGCCCTAACGGACCCCGTCACTTCTTGCTGACATCTCTTTGAGGCGCGCGTGGAACACAACGCGCCGTCGACCCGGGCCTGGTCCCTGCCGGGCGGCGAGCTGCCCATAGCTCGCCACCCGCAAGCCCGCGCCTACGGTGGCCGGGAGTCGGCTTGTGACTCCCGACGACCAGGGCGTCTCCTGCGGCGACTAGGGGCGTGAGGGCGCAGAGATAGCCTCTCCCTCACGCGTTCCGCCTCCTCCTTTGCGAGCATTACTGCTTCGCAGAAGGAGGTGACGGCTTCCCATGCACTCTCGCTCCGTACCATGGCCTGGACCAGGGCCGGACGCGAGAGATCGCCGCCGCCGATCGCCACCACGAGGACGCGGCGGTGCTCCGCCCAAGCCGGGCAGACCTCCACCGTATGCTCCACCGTGTCCTCCGGGCGATCCACACAGTGGTGACACCCTGGCGTTTCCTCCCGCCTTATCCTGAACAGGAACCTCCCGAAACAACCGTGTCCGGTGAGGACCTGCGTCAGGCGGAAGGTGAGGGCGCCGTGGCGCCTCTCCATCCACTCCTCAAAGAGGGGACTTATCGCCGCAATTGTGGCGTGCCCAGCACTGGGTTGCGACAATCGCACTCTCCATGTCGCCATGAGATCCCGCCGGAGCTCTGTCCGCTGTACCGTGATCTCTCGCGGCAGCGGAGTTACGCCCCGGCGTTTTGCCTCCTCTCGCCACTCCCATATGTGGGCGAGGGCTTTTGCCTCCAGATCCCATGGCGGCAATCCGGCAAGGAGGCTCGCCGCCTCAGCGGAGACCGTGCGGTATCCTCGGATCAGCCGGACGGCCATGACCCTTTGGGACGCGTTCAACCGGCGGACTGGTCGCCGCCTCAAGGAACGCGCCCACACCGGTGCCCCGTAAAGGGCCATGGACCGCACGACCCCCGCATATAGCCTCCGGCAGGAGGCGTTTGGACCCCCTAGATTGGGCAGGAGCCGCCTCAAGGCAGCCCCGGCCCGCTCCAGTCTGGGAGCCAAACGTCGGAAATGCTCCACGAAGTTCCACCGGCTGTCGAGGACGAGTCCCAGGTACTTCATCGTCGACTCGACGCCGATGTGAACCCCTCCTACCGTTATTTGGGAACCCGACGGTGGCGCGTTCCGAGGACCATGAAAACACATGGCCTCGGACTTGTGCAGGGCCACCTCGAGTCCCAATTGCCGGATCCTCTCAACGATTGTCGCAACCCCGCGTGTCGCTATTTCGGCCGCCGCCTGGTGCGACCTCCCCTGCGCTAGGACCAGCGTGTCGTCAGCGTAGCAAACTACGCTGACGCTGCTAGGGAGGTCGGCGCGCAGCACCCAGTCGTACCCGATATCCCACAGATGCGGCCCCAGGACCGATCCCTGTGGGACACCGCACGACATCTCTCGCCGGTTCCACTCTCCCCGGTGACCGGGGTAGATGACGGCTCTGTCCGTCAAATAGGCCTCGACAATGCGACAGAGGTAGGTCGGCATCCGGTGATACCGGAGTGCCTCCCTGATGCAACTCCAGGGCAGGGTATTGAAGGCATTGGCGATGTCTAGAGACACCGCCAAGACAACCCCACCCCGGGCCACGGCATCCCCCGTCGTGAGGGCTCGTACACGCATGATGGCGTCCACCGTAGAGCGCCCCCTGCGGAAACCAAACTGGCTTTCCGCCAAATCCGGCCCCACCCGCACCAGCCGCTCGACAAGGCGGTCTGCAATGACTCTTTCAAAGAGCTTGCCCACCTCGTCGAGCAGCACGATGGGCCGGTAAGCGGACGGAGAGTCCGCAGGGCGCCCCGGTTTCTTGATGAGGACCAGTTTCCCCGTTTTCCAACGTAGTGGGAACTGGCCCCTCTCCAAGCATGCGGTTAGTAGCCCCCTTAGTCGAGGCCCGAGAGCCTCCAAGGCCAGAACCCAGGCTTTTCCAGGTAAGCCGTCGGGTCCTGGGGCGGTATTTTTGGCATTCAGCCTACGTACCGCCACTCTCAGCTCTACCTCGGTCACCTCCGGAGCATCGTTGTCGTCGTCGGTGGTGTGGTCCGCATCTGGCACCGCAGGAGGCGGAGCCATGGGCGGGGGAGTATGTTCCCCTCGCAAAGGAAACAGAGCGCTCACCACGTCCTCCACGAGCTGGGACCGGAGACTCTGCGTCAGCGGGGGAGCCCATGGGCGGAGTTTCTCCCGCACCATCTTGTATGGGCGTCCCCACGGGTCTCTGTTCAGAATCCCCAGCGACTCCTCGCGGGCCAAACTCTTGGCCCGCAGGATCTCCGCTCGGAGGGCGGTCTTCGCCACTCTGTACTCCTCGTACAGCTCCGCCTGCATGGCTTCCGTATCCGGAGGGCGGATACGGAGCCTGCGGTGCCTGGTGTACCGACGTCGCGCAGCCACGCACGCCTCGCGCAGAGACGTCAGCTCCGGCGATTGTCGCAACCCCTCGTGTCGCTATTTCGGCCGCCGCCTGGTGCGACCTCCCTCGCGCTAGGACCTGCGTGTCGTCAGCGTAGCAAACCACGCTGACGCCGATAGGGAGGTCGGCGCGCAGCACTCAGTCGTCCGATATCCCACAGATGCGGCCTCAGCACCGATCCCTGTGGGACACCGCACGACATCTCTCGCCGGTTCCACTCTACCCGGTGACAGGGGTAGGTAACGGCTCTGTCCGTCAAAGTAGGGTTACGCTTTATCCCCAATAGCAACATCTCTTTCTTAGCTACTCGTATCTACGTAGACAAGGCAATACGTCACGTAAAATTACAGTTATTCAGTTATATTGTTACTTACATAGCGGACCTACCAACAGTTACGTGTCCCCAAATCCCAACAAAAACGGACGTCAACCCTTTGTACCCCTAAGGGCCACTGCATAGCTTTTATGTAAAATCGAATTTACACACAGCAGGACCGTGGGTATAACAAAACGGAAATTAAATTGCACACCGTAAAAAGGATATAACATTTTTGATGCGTCAAAAGATACCATGGGAGTAATTCCTTCGCGCTTTTTGTTGCTGAAATTCTCTTTTTATATTACCTTTTTTGTTTGGAATTTTAATGGGACTTATTTATTCGTAACAAGCGGCTTTGTTGTTGGTGGCCGTAAAATAATATATAGTAACAAGGGAGGAGAATCAGATTGTTATGGTTCCATGAAAACTTAAAATGAAATAGGAATAATAATAATGAATTATAAAATCACGAAGCGGTAGTGGCCCAGTGGTAACGGCCACGACTTACGAGTTGTAGGTCGTAGGTTCGAACCCAGGCAGGCGCTTTACTTTGTGTAAATTATTTCATCACCACTGCTCACAAGACGGTGAAGGAAAATATCGTGAGGAAACCGACCTGTCCTAGAACCAAAACTTCGAAGACATGTGACATCTACCAACAAGCACCAGGCCCGTGTGGTGGATTACGTCCCACCCCCTCTCACAGAATGTGACAGCAGTGGGAACATTATAGGCGGGTTATGTAATTTTATGCAACCATAAAAGGTTGATAAAAAATTAGACGAAACCTTTTCTTATACAACTTAGGAATTAAGTCAAAAGGATGGGTACGAGCATAATGTATTGCTTGTCCTTCTGGGCGCTGCATATCTGCCTGCATCTACAGAGATGCTCTGTGTTGCACCCGCTTTTTGAGTCCTGACACTGTGTTACTGGTTGGTGAAAAAAGTACCTACCTGCATTATAATTAGGTATATGCTACCAAACTTTTTGAAAACGGTTCAGTATTATTATCTCACGAAACGAAACGCCCTGTGCTTGTGGTAACAAAGTGTACAAACATGCTGTGAATGTGTGCTTGAAGACATACATATAGCGTCACACACACACATTTCCGACTTCGGCATTGTCTCGGACGGTACCGAGAGCTCCTGCGCTTACACACACATTCCCAGCGTGTTTTGTACAATTGATAAACACAAGTAAAGCGCATGTCGCTTCATGAAATAAAAATACTGTAATAGTAATAGTTTATTTATTTATCTGAGTGTTATATTTATTTATCTGAGTGTGTTTACAATATTAGAGATCCGACAAAAATACCTTAATTTTCAAGAACTAGGGGTTGGTTCAATAATATATTATGACAACAAATAGTTCCTATAACCTCTATAAAACTTACCGATAAACCAGGCAACAGCATTTCCTAGTAGAAATTAAAATAAAAACGTGTCAGCCATTTATTATGGCGCGCTGTAAAAGTCAGCTGGAGGAAATGAGTTACCGTACCTCGTTCACGCAGTGTGGGAGGGGTAAATGCAAGTAGCGTTATGTGTGATAGTTTACCTATACTAAAACTATTGGTAATGTTTTATATAGGTTTTACCTGAAAGGCTGTTTTTTTCTAAGAGCTCATTTATCGAAAGGATTAAATCTAAGGTTCATTTCTCACTAGGATACCATGTTAGTGCAACCATGGTCGCATTGTCAAAAAATCAATGTCTGGTTGCAGAATCGATTGGGCGCCAGAAACCAATTCTAATCCAATTTCACCAAATTCAATCAACCAGCCTATCGCAGTCCACTGCTGGACATAGGCCTCTCCCATTCTGCGCCACAACACCCTATCCTCCGCCTTCTGCATCCAGCCCGTCCGATACGCGGTCTCCACTCCAGGACTCGTCTGCTCCACCGGCCATCGGTCCTTCGACAAACATGGCGAGCACACAAAACTTTACAAGTCAACAATTCTACAAAATAATTAAATTGTAAAAAATATTGCATAACACAGAAATTACAAATATATAAATTGTCGACGTGTCACTTTACATATTTGAAAGGTTTATATGTGACAATTATGTGGCTTATACTGTTCTGGTATAAACACTTGTAAGATTTACAAATTGTAAATTGTGACTTGTAAATTGTAATTGTAAAGTTTTGTGGTATAAGATCCTGGTCAGATACCATCTATAAGCTGTGTATATTTTGCGGTTGCACCACCATGATGTCCTAGTGACATATAAGCTGAGGTCCTAGTCAGATAGGGCCCTTAGAAAAGAAAACGTTTAATTAGCTGAGTGCATTTTCCTAAACATTAGGCTGCTACCTACTGTGAATATAGCAAAACGGGAGCTTAACCAACTACCCGATCAAGTCATTCTGAGTACAGTGATTGGATATGAAAACTACCCCCAGCTCCAACCCAGTCCTATATAATTTTTCTTTATTTCTGAAATACGAAAAGTGTACTTTATTTGTGACATAATATAGGTATTTACATTATATGTATAAGCTAACATTTAAAATAATGATATATACATGAGAAAAAATAAGCAAAATAATCATAGGGCATCAAAAAATTCGTCCACATCGCTGTCAACAGGAACAGTGCCCAAAAAGCTGGCAGCATTGCCACGTTGTATGGCGATGCTAATTCTTTGGCCAAGAAACAGGCCAGCCGAAAAGTAGGCAGTTGAGGTTTGAGGATGTGAACAGTATTTTTTTCCAAACAAGCCCATTTTCTTTCGCGTTCTACTCAGTACATCCATAACATGTTTATAGTCTCATAAATCTCAATGCAGTGGTTGTTTGTAGGGAAGCAAATAGGAATATTTATGGCTTGAAAAAAAAAATAAGGAGATAAGTAAATTTTCCAGGATAATACTCAATATTCACTAGGGAAATTATTTAAACTGACGGAATCGAAGTGGTATGCGTAACGCCTAGCCCTCGGTTCGCGTCTGTGTTTGTGAATAAGAGATTTTGTACCTGTAAACATAACCATGACGCAGGGCTTTTCGAGTATAGCATAATCAGCCTACAATGTTCCCACTGCTGGGACACAGGCCTTCTCTCTTTCAGGGAGTGGGGTACAATCTATCACGCGGGCCCAGTGCAGCCCGCGCTATTACTTCGTTTTCGCTTAGCGTTCTTTCTAACTCTTTTTCTTTTTGCTCATCTCCTAAGGATCATAGCGTGATGTTAAGTAACCTTTAGCCTTCCTAACTGCCTGGACACAGGCGTCCTCTCTTTGAGAGGGAGTGGGCTGTAATCCATCACGCGGGCCCAGTGCGGGTTGGTAGACGTCACGTCTTCGAATTCTTGATTCTAGAACATGCCTGTTTCCTCACGATGTTTGCCTTCATCGTTTTGAGGGCATTGGTGATAAAATTATTTACACGAAGTAAAGCGCCTGCTGGTTCGAAACAGCGACCTACATCTCTAACATGCATCCAGTTATGAATAAGCTGTATAATCGATGCCGTAATTGTAATTGCCGTAACACTGAAACATTTTCTCGAGCATTTCCATGTAATGAAATGTTCTTACGAATGGTACAATATAAGGAAAAGCTCAATTTAAAAAGCACCTGTAACATTTTTTTCTATTCTCTATATCTCCGCGCTACTTACTCCGCGACGCACATTAAGCCTTCGCTCGTGTCTTTGCTCGATGAAATGTTACACAAATCCTCTCGTTTATTTGCAAAACCAAGTTGAAACAAAGCGTCGAGGGTCGTGCTCGTTGTTCGGTTTGTGAAAGGGTGACACAGAGCAGTTCTATGTTTTGTAATAAGCAAATGCTCTAGTCTATACTTACCTTAAGGTTGAATCCACTTTCACGTCATAAAATGGCAATGTATATTTTATAATGTGATAGTTAGATATTTTCAACCTCAATGAAGTTTTAATTAAATGAGATTTGTTGTCAAAAATTGTAAAGGCATTCTCCCTCCTATCCTGCCCTCTGTGTCCCAAAACATGCACTCAAAGTGATCTTTGCGCTGCCACTGTCGATGCCGTGGAAGTGAAGAAGAATAAGAAGGAATTCTGAGGTCGGCTATACGCAAGAGGTAACATTTTGAAAAGAAAAATATACCTACATTTTATTATTGAACGAATTTCGTGTGTATCCTGCTTCGGCTGAAGCAGCTCTATTTCCCGATAATTGTTTTTGTTTCATCTTTTTCGTGCAGACTTTGGAAAAATAAATTGGTGCGAACGGTATGAAAAGATATTAACCTCCCTTTGTTTTGTTTTTTTTAGGTTTTATATATGAGATGTGAGGGATGTCATAATTCAATATCTACTGAAATGAAGGGTTATGTATTTTCAAATATAGCTAAGAAAGTGGTTTTACTTACTTACTTTGGTGGACAAACAAATGTATTTTTAATTGTTGTTAATAAACCTAATTTTGTCTCTCATTTTGTAGCTTGCTGTAATGATTACTGAGTATATAAGTATTTATTTATAAGTCAACCAATTATGACGTGAATCGGAACTGTTTCTCCTGAACACAAGTTATTTTGTAACCAATCTAGGAGCAGTACGAGACCCACTAACTAGAATAAGAAACTTTATGCTTGTGTAATATATTATATTACTTCACCATGTAATTTAGTCCTAGCCGAACAAAACATTCTTGTTTTTTAAAAAATGTAGGCAGTGTGACAATATTTAATTTCCGCGATATGTATGAATATATCAGCACAATTAAATACTACGGCATAAAGAGCTCTCTTAATTATGTCAAAATAAAATATCTAAACCTCAACCCTCATATATATCTATCCACCAAAAAAATAAATCATACTTTATTAATAGAATGGTAGGTAGTAATTTGAAAGTCAAATGGGAAAGTCTATTATAAAAGTGAAGTCGCGGCATCGGGCTAAAAGGGTCACTTTTGTCTGGCCAAGTAACGTTAGGCTCACTAAGCGCTTGTGGTCAAAAAGCCGTTACGTGACTTGAAGATTTAAGAATAGTTTTTTTTTTTATGGGTTAGTTAGTCTGTGAAGTTTTGACAGGAAAGGTTTCTAGCCGGACAGTGATACGTTTTTATTGGAGAAAAAAAAATCCATGACACAAAACTTTGACATGACAAAAAAAATGATAATTTTCGCAGCCGCCATCTTGGATTTTCATTTCGACCTCACTATTGGCATCGGCAACCTCGAAAACCATGAAAACGACATACATGACGACAAATTTGAATATGATCGCATCCACCATCTTGGATTTTCATTTTGCGCAGGTGGATTCGCACATGTGTCCTTCGCGCAAGTGTCTTTCGCGCAAGAGTCTTTCGCGAAAACGTCCATTTGCGCAAAAGACCATTCGCGGAAATGTCTTTTCGCGCAAGTGGGTTCACGCAAGTGTCTTTCGCGGAAATATCTTTCGCACAAGTGTCCTGCTACCGGTTGTAGCACTAAATAGAGATCTGCAATTACTACAAAGATGCTTACTTACAGATTATTGAAACTGTTTCTAGTGTGGTTTTCGATTTCGCTGACGATTTGATAATAATCTGTAGATTCTGCCTACCCCCATAGGGAGATGGTGATAACCCGTTGTGTTTTCGTAACATAAATGTATGGACCCACTCTTCATGATAGCAAATACTACAAAGATTCTATAGTTTTATTAATGTATTTCTAACGTGGTTTTAGACTTAGCTGACGATTTGATAATAGGTACTGTAGGCTAAAGTACTAGTTTAAGCTGTCACGAAATAGTATTTGATGATGTTAATAATGACGTTATTCTAATTAAAAGCAATTTTATCTGATTGTCCTTCTCAAACAAAAAAACAAAAATGTTGTTACCTATAATTAATTAGTCTATTAACCAACCTTTATTACCTACATAAACATTCACCCTTTATTAAAACCCCACAGGTTTCGTTATCTCTAATAAATTACCTTAATTTCCCCCTAGATTACCTATCATTACACCATCGCTGAACTCACGAAACCGAATAACAAAGCCTCCACCTTCCATCAAGATTTCGTCCCAAAGTGACAAGCAATGTCATTATTGATTCATCAATTTTAACACAAAGAAAATGGAAGCAGAAGGGCTATTAATTTCATGAAAAAAAACTGCCTAACTATTCTGTAAAAATCTCTCCGTGAAAATTTAGGTGAAGTGAACTTCAAGTAAGCTGTTATTCACGCTGGATTGATAGTATTGACAGTTCACTTGGATGGTCAATGGATGATATGACCCTTCGCGAGTGACAGATCGAAGCGTTTTTCTCGCGCACCAGACAGCCAGTCACACAACTAAGCTTGCTTACTCGTTAATCTTATAACTACGGCACGGCGTGCTAAAATAGCTCATTTAGGATTATTGGGCTAGGTTCAATAGGGCCTCATTCGGCACACTTCACCCCGGATATACCGCTGTATCTGATTTCGAGTGTGCAGCTGAAAACATATTATAAGATTCAGAAATCCATTCAATCGTACATTCCTTACGTTTTGAAGCTTTTTACATTTCGCATAAGTTCAGTCTGAATTTCTGCCCGGTTGACGGTAATAGACTTGCTCCCCATTAGATGGTATTTAAATACAACAGGTGAAATTTGGAGGTACTATGTACACCTCTGTCTAACCCTTCTGGGAAGACAGGCTTGATGTTATGTTTTTGCGTATCGTTAGAAGTAAGCCTTCTGTAACACATAATTTTCTTCTCCGATCGCCTATTGTGATAGCACCCTATTGTTCCTAAGCCGTAGCCCCGATCAATACAACCTATTATGGCTATTGTTGGCACCGGACGTATGTGGGCTCTGCATACTAAATGCAGGTGGATATAATTGGGTTCGTGAGACTATTGTGTCGGTAAAGTGATTAGGTGTGGTTTTCGTAGGTGACTACCTAAATATTTTGGGTAAATAATATTAATTGGGAGAAGTTGCAAACCAGGTATAATTTGCCTTAGGGCAAAGTTTCCCAAAGGTGGCGCAAAAGGTCACACGAGGTAAGGGTTAGAAACGATGAACCGCTACAACGGTTGTCTAAAACTATATCCTTAAATTATCAACTAATTTTCTAAAATCTTCTAAACAGTCCGCTTTAATCGAGGCTAAACAAAAAAGCAATAAAACTTAAAAAACCGGCCAAGCGCGTGTCGGACTCGCACACGAAAGGTTCCGTACCACAAGATATAAAAAGCCGAAAAAAGCACCTTTCTTGCATGGAGACCTTCTTTAATTTTTGTTAACTTTAGTTTTTATTATTTGTTCTTATAGCGACAATAGAAATACATACTATGTGAATATTTCAAATGTCTACCTATCACGGTTCATGAGATACAGCCCGCTGGCAGACAGATGGACGGACAGACGGACAGCAGAGACTTAGTAATACGGTTCCGCTGGCACCCTTTGGGTACGGAAATATAGACATGTATCTAAAAAAATAGACACTCGTATTATGATGGTGCCAATAAACTTATTATGTTTCTCAACCACAAGTTTATTATACTTTCATCACAATTACTATAAATATTATAGTCTTGCCCAGAGATCTATAGTCTTGCGACCGCTTTCGTACCAGCGCAAGAGAATCAACACAAATATGTACATTGTACACGAAAATTAATCTTTCCTTGGGTGCGCTAACCCGTAGGTCGGGAAAGTTACATCAAAGCTGTAACAAAATCCAGGTCCAATTAATCATACAGTTCCGTACTTTGACTGTACCCGATGTAAAGTTGGGTAATTACTCAAGAGAAGTGGAAAACGGACCCCCGGGTGACGGCTGAAATATTGTGGATGTGTGACGTCATGCCTACCTTGGTTTTGGGATTGAGGTCGGTGATTAATTTGTCAATATCGGGTGAAAGAATTTTTGCGTTTTTTTACGTACTTTAACAACCAATAGAATCAACTCCATAAAACACACAATTCGATTTTGAAACTTCAACGAGAGAAAGAAGAAGAAGACCAAACAAATTCACAAAGAAAACCACAAAAACTGTCGGGTAAAAATACAAAAGGGCTGCTATATACTTATTACGTAGCATGGATGCAAAGTTAAGATCAAAATACCAAAGAAAAGTCGAAAGTAGTTTGAATTACACTACTATCTATCTCTATGAAAAAATAATCAGAAAACACCATGTAGACGTCCTGTGTTCTACCTCATCTTCCCGTACGCTTAATAGCCTTTGTCAATGTTGACCTTAATCCATATTGCACCTAATCCAGCTTAAAATAAAGCCACGAATACATTAACACATCAAACCAGCGCAATGAATTCTAAAAGCCGAACCACGCTTATTACTTCACACCTAGTTACGACGCCTCGGGGAAATTCGGACGTAAAGACCAACAATTCTGGACGGGGGACCAACAATTCTGGGTCGTTACACGTTGAAATGTCATGGAAGATGATGTATTGGAAGGTAGGCTCACGACCTGGGCCTTCATTTGTCTCTAGAATGAGGTCTCGGTTTTTTAAGGTTGATTATGTACAGGTAGAAAATGATTTGCGTAAGAAATTGGTATGATAAATACAAAGCATCACCTTTGTACCTATTTTGCGGTTCTTTTTTTTTTCTTTTCTGTTTATATATGTATACATAAATTGATAATGAAATAAATAAAGTTGCAGAGTGAATTGTTGTAATTAGTTCTTTTCATGAGAACACATCTGATTTATTAATCTTAGGTACAAGAAAATATTCAATCTTCTGACTTCGTGGTCCATAAATAATGAAACGCATAACTATCTTTAGTCGCTCTTGGTAGGCGTTATTTGAGTAGGTACACTGTTATTATCTATTTTCAGAAACATTGAAAATATCCACAGATTTTCCCGTCCTAAAAAATATACAGAATTTTCAGGTAAAAGGAGCATGTATTTTTTTTTTTTTTTTTTTTTGGGATGGGAAATCATCAAATGACTCCTCCCGCTCTGGGTGGAGCGGAAGGGAGTGTCAGACTCTTACTGACTAAAACCCACCCATGTTCCTTCCTTCGCCCTTTATGTTCCGGGGCAGCGGTAACCCTTTCGGACAATCCCGCTGCCCCGGCAGGCTTCGGCCCTGAGGGGCCCCTCGTTATGCTGACATCTCTTTGAGGCGCGCGTGGAACACTTACGCGCCGTCCGGCACGGGCCTGGTCCTGATCGGGCGGTGAGCTACCCATTGCTCTCCGCCCGCAGGCCCGCGCCTACGGTGGCCGGTAGTCGTCTCTCGACTCCCGACGCCCGGGGCGTCTCCCGCGGCGGCTTGGACGGGAGGCTCTCTCCCTCATCCGTCCCGCCACCTCCTTCGCTAGCATGACTGCTTCGCAGAAGGAGGCGACTGCCTCCCACTCCCTCTCGCTCCGGACCATGGCTTGCACCAGGTCCGGGCGCGAGAGGCCGCCGCCGAAGGAGCATGTAACATTCCTGAACAAACACATTCCTGTTAACTTTTCAAGCCAAGAACCCTCAAAGGGCCAAAATATCAGTTCAAAAAATAAAATCACACTATACCAATGGAATTACGAAAATAACGAAACTTATCCATCGCTATGCAGAACTGATGTATCAAAGTGGAAGTGAGCCGTGTGCCCGGGGACCTTCCATCATCATTTTGTTTGCCAATCCATCGTTTATGGATGTCAAAAGTTGAAGGTGCGCCGCATCGCCCCAGCGATGTTGTTTTGTTTGTGCAGAAAACGATTATTTTTAAAAATGGATTTTGCGTCGGCTGGTGTTTGTGACCCGGATTTGGTCCTCGTGCCGGTTTGATTCTATCCGGTTTACTCAGTAAGACTTACTGAAATTTGAATTTTGAATATGGATCTAGTATTAAATTTGAATGCCTTAATTAAAAATATTATACTTGCACAGGTACACACACACACACACAGGCATACATAGGGGCTTACAGGGAGGATAGGGGCTTAGCCCCCCCCCCCCCCCCTAGCCCCCCCGCTTACATAGGTTTGGTTAGAAGTAATAATTTTGTTTAAAGTATAGGTCTACCTACCAGAATCTCATGGCATAAAAAATGTATAAAAAATTGTGATTTTCATATGGCAATGTCAATTGTCCCCTGTCAAATCAAATTACGAGATTTGTCAATCGCTGCTGAGATTTTGTGATATCTTCTCGATAATTTGTTGTTTTTGTGAAAATGTCGAAAAAGCCACTCCGATCTCAAGAGAGTAATATTGATTTCAATGTGTATCGTAAAATAAGGGAAGAAGAAACCGTAAATCAAACTCAATCTTTGATTTTAAAGTGAATGTGGTGTTAAGTTATTAGTATGATTTAAATTATATAGGTATAATAAATTAGTACATAAAGTAATATACAATTGATTTATATTTCATGACATATTTTCCTATGTTAAGAACCCGATGTATAACAACATTCTTCATACACATACCTAATATACTTCATGCTCATTAATACTAAAGACATAAATAAAAATTAAACAGTATCAAGATCGTTTAATCCAATTTCTCCAGTATTGCACACAACACATTTTTATTTCGCCATTTGCCGTGAGATTTCGGTAGACCTATAACACAAAATCAAAATGTATCTTGTAGGAAAATAGTGTTGAGTACTTAGGAACATTTTTTTAAAGACTTTTGGAACAAGACATGTTGTGGTCATACTAGTAACAATATAGACAAACTACCAGATTATCATTAAAACTAACTGAGAAAAAAAATGACCCACATAGTCTACATATCTATACTTATAATAAATCTGTAGAAGTGAAAATTCTGTACATTGAAAATATCAAAAAAATAAATGGCAGGGGGTGTTACTAGACCGACACCGAAGCCAAAAATGTGATTAATAAAATTTTTGTCTGTCTGTCTGTCAGTCTGTGTGTCTGTCTGTTTGTTCAGGCATTACGCAAAAACTACCGGTTCGATTACGATGAAACTTGGTATAATTATTCTTTAATATCCTGGGCACCACACTGGGTACTTTTTATCCCGGAAAAGTATACACAATAAAAAACAAACTTAATTTTGCGGTTCGATCCCTAGACCCGATTACTCTACCAACCGCAAATAATAAGTTTGTCGTAGGTTACGTCACCCGCCCCTTAGTGAACTTCACTGGGAGTTCACTAAGGGGCGCTGCACACGGAACTACTGGTTCGTAATGAAAAATTATTTTTGTGTTGGATAGTCCATTTATCGAGGAAGGCTTTAGACTATATAACATCACTCTGCGACCAATAGGAGCGGAGCATCAATGGGCAATGTTGCAAAAACGGGAAAAGTGATTCCTTTTTTTGAGCTTCCGTTGCGTGCGCTGCGTAAACGGTTTAAGTTACGCAAAAATTATATATGAAGGAATTGTTCCTCTTTAAAAGTTCTAAAAAAAAGTCCGCGACAGCATATGTCTATCTTTTAAGATTGACTCATTATAGCCTTTTTTTATGATAATCAAATTTGTTGCAAAATAATGCATTATTTGCGAAGGTGTTTTATCAATATGATATTAATCTTTATCCAAATAAAGAAGTTATTCATCACAAGTATTTAATTATGAACAAAATTGCCATCACTTGATTTCAATCATCAACATCTTAAGAGATGTCATAATTTTAAAATAACTCCGCAACAAAATAGGTATGATAACGTTCTGATCGGTTCAACATCACGCTAGGTCAAAATGAATACGAATGGATACGATACGACGAAGTCGCGGGCAGAAGCTAGTATACACAATAATTGTCTTTCAGAAAAATCGGGCTAATATGTAAAAAGGTTCTGGAGCTCATGGTGTCATCATTTCATTTACCAGGATTTAAAAAACTTACACCTCCGGGACTGTAGCTAAGAGTTTTCTTACTTAAAAGTTTCATTGCAATAGGTACTTGTGACTGCAGTAAAAACTTGCGTGATTTCCATAGAAAGTTGTTGACAGAAGTTGTTTAATCTATGAGAGCCATATGCTCTGACTGTACCTATAAAAATAATTTATCAAGTTTTCAAACTTTCAGACTGTTAGACAGATAGCATCTATGTAATTTACAAAATACACATAAAATTACGCCTGTAATCCCATATACATATAGAACACCCACATTTCGCCATTTATGTTTAAGTCCCATGTAATAGGGGGCGAGCTTATTGCCATCATCCGGGCACAAATCTAGACTCCAGACTGCTACTGAGAAATATCTGATAGAAAAAGCCAATAACACTTTGCCCGACCAGGGAATCGAACCCAGGACCTCATGCTCAGCAGTAGCACTTCCGACCACAAGACCTAAGAGGCAGTTATACAAATATACTCATAATAATAGAATGCTCATGTAACGAATCCAACGCAATATCTCAAATCGAATATGCATTGGAGATACGTAGATCTCTATATCCTAAATCTACGTAAATATTGGATTAAGTAGAAATATCGGGATAGTTGGAGCGGATCGCTGGCAATCCAGTTCCCACATTTCATTTTTACATCTGAAGTTGAATTAACTGCAAGTTTTTCTCGATTTTCAGTTTGAATTCCAAATACAACCGCGTAGGGTTTTTAAATTACCTTTTATTTTTCTGTGGTTTGTTTGATTACACTTCGTTGCTTAAAAGAATAATTTTGATATTATGCTGTAATTGGTTGGTATCGTATTACCCAGTAACTAAGTTGTGCAAGTCAGGTAAGCATACGCTCCATGAATAATTCGGCCCCAATATACATAGTTCTACCGGTAACAAGACCACGCGGAAGCTCACCCATGAGATGGACTGACCAAATTAAATCCTATCTGATCCGATCGCAGTGGACGATCCCTGGTATGAGTGCACAAAAAATACAAGAAATCGTAGTAGGTGACGAGAAATCGTGAGGCGAATCACATCATCCCCTAGATATGAAACTACATGAGGATCACGACCGCTCTGACAAGAGTGCTGCGAAGAAGAAGTAGCTAGGCAGATTGATTAGAAATTGGTTAATGTTTCATATTATGTTCTTATCGAATTGATGGTAAAATATCAAATATCTTTGGCGAATTTTGGCCCAAAGATGTTTAAACTGTTTGCCATCGATTCGCTAAGAATAGAATATGAAATATTAACCAATTTCCAATCAATCGCTGAAAGCTGCGCGAACTCCGCTCACTGACGCAATCATAAGATTATAAAGTGCGCGGGTGACAGGGCATGGGGCGCAGGATGGAAGGTAGGCTATTATCTGTGGGGAGATGCCGCATACGCACTGGAGATTTGAGCCGTCCATGAACCCCCATCTGTGGTTCGAAGTCTATTTAGACATTTCCAGTCTTATATGATATTATATTATTTATATTCTTTATATTCTACATATTAACATTGCAACACATCCTGTTGACGACTCTTTTCATCTGTATATCCTTACCCATGTAATTTTTCGCTAGGCTCACCAGTCCAAAACTAAATACGCCTATTATTTTAAACATCTGCAGTAAGGTTCATAGTCCCCTATTCCACAATGACGAACGCAGATAGAGCGAATATTGCCGGTGCCCGAATTGCCCGGATTCCAGCCTTATGAAGCAAGATTAATGGAAAACTATTCAACACACCGGGCGATATCAGACATGTTTTGTGTGACCAAAACAGGGATATACGGGTATAGGGCTATTGTTACATAACTTTTGTATGCGTGACGTATTTTTGATCTGATGTCTGATTCAATCTGTAAAAAATGGGTTATATAAAAGGGTTCTATGGGCCTAGCTCAAACGCGTGGAGTAAACGTAACGTATATACCTATATTCGAACGATTTTAAAATTGAAAATAGTCGTTTCGAACATTATATTTATTTAGTTCAAAGACTTAATTGATAGCTACATAACATAACATAATCAGCTCATAATGTTCCCACTGCTGGGACACAAGCCTCCTCTCTTCGAGAGGGAGTGGGATAATAATTTACCACATGGGCCCAGTGCGGGTTGGTAGATGTCACATGTCTTCGAATTTTTGGTTCTAAGACATGCCGGTTTTTCCTCACGATGTGTTTTTGAAGACATGGGACATCTTCCAACCCACGTAGTGGATTATTGCCCACTCCCTCTCACAGAGAGGAGGCCTGTGTCCCAGCAGTGGGAACATTATAGGCTGATTTTATGTGATGAATTTATTTATACAAAGTAAAGCGCCTGGCTGGTTCGAACTGACGACCTTCGTCCAGTGGTAATATGCACGACTCGTAAGTCGGGGCCATTACCACTAAAATGCTACAGGGTAATCGTATTTTCGTTCCCAAAATCGTTATCGACGCGCGTTCATGCTAGGGCCTCTAATGACACAATGATGATAAATGATCTCTATAATATGATAAATGATATTTATTTCTGTAAATTGGTTCCAAAAAATACTTTAACACCTCAAAATTAAATTATGTTTATAAAACTAGATGATTTCACATACACAATAATCGTATTGTGTATGTGAAGACTATTTTGGTATTTTTTTTTCTCAGTTTCAATGCCTACCCAAATATCCTTCCTTTGGTATTTTTCATCGCGTCGTTGAGCTCCTGAAGTTCTGAGTTGAGCTACACGATTACTGACAAATGCTTGCACTGATTGGACAGGTCCACTGAAATCTGTAGCATCCTCGAAAGATCACTTCAGACATTAACCTGCATGGTCCTCGTATGGCCTGACCATTATGTATGGACTTTAGAAAGAGACTGTGACCTCTGAGTGAGTTTGTTTCGGTTTTGCCTCTCAGAGTCGTCAGTTAGAAAACATAATCATCAAGTTTTATAAACATAATTTAATTTTAAGTTGTTAAAGTATTTTTTTTTCATTCGATTTCAGGAAAATCGGGTTACGTGAAAAGGAGCTAGAGCTCATGGTGTCAGCAGTAAAAGTATTCCACTTACCAGGATATTAAAAACTTATGCCTCCGGGACTGTATCTAAGAGTTTTCTTACTTAAAACTTTCATTGAAATACTTGAGACTACAAGAAAAGTTTGCGTGATTTCCATAGACAGTTGTTGACAAAAGTTCTTGCTTATTGCCGTGAAACCTTTCTGTAATAGTATGTTAACTTCAGGAATTATTAAATTAATATATTTTATGTACTGCTTAAAAAATGCCGTTACATAAATAGAAAGAAATGGTACTATACATTGTTACCTTTGAATTAATATTCAGAGATATTATATGTAATTGAACCTCTAATAATTCCCACTTTGCGCCTTAAAAATACTATTGAACACTCTAATATAATGATTAGGTACGCCTCTTTTTGTGAACCTCAAAGAATTCCTTTTTTGAAGTTCTAAAACTACTAAATAGCCTAGTATCTGCAATCAACTTGGATGTAGCGGTTGGTCACAGTTCTAACTTAACCCATTTGGTCGGGTGTCCTAGCTTAGTTATTGCGACCAACGGTATGAGGAAAGGCCAGAAAGTGTCCATCATTAAAAACGCAAAAAGTTTCTAAAGGATCAGTTAAATATTTTCCTATTGAAATCAACCACGTATCCACGTATCGTTCTATGACTACTGGATCAGCGGCTGCTTGTCGTATATTGTGTTAATCAACTGACTGAATACAAATGAGATTAACAACGTCTCCAATCCTATAACGTACTTACCTACCTACTCGGTATATAACGTTGCACTTCAGAACGTTAGCGTTGAACCCAATTCAATGACGATTGACTGATCAGTAATTACTTTATTGGACATCTTGCATACATATGAAGCATTGGACAGTGAACAGTGGTTTCTGTGTTTGGTTGGATTGGAGTATTGGATTGGAACATTGGAGTATTGTGAACTGAGATTAAATTATGTGGTGGTATGTAGATACACATTATATTATGATGGTAGAAAGTCTTGATTGACTGAACTTTTACAAAAAAAAAAAAACAACCTACTTCCAAAAAAGACACTACATCTGTGTTTGGAAGTCAGTTTTTTTTTTAATATATAGTCTATCTAATCTTTAAAAAAGATTAGATTGTTTTTTTTTTTATATAAGAATAATAATAAGCTTTTTGTGTGTTGCACTAATTTATTGAATACTAGCAGCGCCCCGCGGTGGCGGTCACCTGCATAAGTATCGAACCCGGGGGACTATCGGGATAAAAAGTATCCTATGTGTTATTCTGATGTATAAGCTACGCTGTGTATATTACTGTAAAGTTTCATCAAAATTTGTTCAGTAGTTTTTGCGTGAAAGAGTAACAAACATCCATCCATCCATCCTCACAAACTTTCGCGTTTATAATATTATAGTAGGAATTAGGATGTAGATTTTACACTACAAAGTACCTGCAGTACTATCTCTCCTTCTCCCTTTATCCAAAGGTTGTCTTAAAAACATTACTTTTAGCGATAGCACCGACCATTGTGTCACCCATTTATACCCTGTCCATTAGGTAAACCGTTTTTTGACAGATGGAACTAGTGATTGCAGCAACACACAATACATTGATTGATACACGTTATCGTACACGTATAATGTCTGTAAGAAGCCTTAATAAGATAATTCAATAAGATAAGGCAGTTTAAATATTTATTTTATTATGCATTTTAAAGTTAACTTTTAAGTAATCTGGAATATGTACGTTCTAAGACAGCTGTCAAAAAACGGTTAAACTAATGGACAGGGTATATATCTGTTATTTATATGGTATACATAATAAAAAGTATTCTATTCTGTTCTAGATATTTCAAGTTAATATCATCTAACATTTGTCAACAGTATTCTATTACTGTGAAGCTAGAAAGTAAAGTCTCTTATAAGAATTTCTCTTTTATGTCCTAAGTTTTTATAGGAACTGTATTTCAGGTAAAATTCAACATGAACTGGAGTCTAATCTAATACTCGGCGTCGACGTGGTGCAGTTTAGAAGAAAAGGGAGAAAAGTAACATTCATTTACTCAAACGGACTTGTTATTTTTTACTTTTTCGTAATATTATCTGGTTGTTATGATGAGAACTTGGAACTGAACTTTTCTTTAACCGCCTTTAGCCCTTGTTAGGCATGTTTGCTTTTGTTTGCATTTCGGTGGCATCACATTTTTCTATTGTTCGTCATATTTTGAATTACAGTATTTTTTTATTTTTAAATAGTGTAATTCAACATAATAATAGATAGTGTTTTATTATTATCTAATCTAGATCTATCCCATCATTATCTGCCTAGCCTTTTCCCAAATATGTTGGGGTCAGCTTCCAGTCTAACCGGATGCAGCTGAATACCAGTATTCCGCAGTATAGTAGTATCTATCTATCTATACTAGTAATAAAGCTAAAGGGTTCGTTTGTTTGAACGCGCTAATATCTGGAACTATCAGCCGGATTTGACAAATTCTTTTTGAATTTCCTAGACCAATTCTTGAGAAAGGCTATAGGCTACTTAACGTCTGCTAGGATCCCTGGGATCTAAGCAAAAGCAAAAAAAGTCAGAAACAAGGCTGAGCGCAAACGAAGTAATAGCGTGGGCAGGCGTTGCGATGCCACGGGGTCGGTGGGGGTCACGCGGATGAAGTCGCAGGCAGAAGCTAGCAAGTAATTATATTTGTGAAAAATAAAATTATATAGTACCTACCCCCCAAAACACTTTTCCTTCCCAAATTCTGAGAAACTGAATTCGAGCAATGTGGCACTTTTTGGTAGGTATATTTCAAGTCGTGCGCAGCGGGAGTCGAGCACAGCGGGAATAGTTGGCGAAAATGGATATGGTCAATACCAAGTTAAGCTTCTTAACTACTTCTAAACTTTGTTACTAAACTACAATATAATTCCTCTAGCCTCCTTTTGTATGGCTGGATGTCATGTCCGTAACTGGGTTAGATCTCGGTGTCTTTTTTATAACTGATGTAAATTGGCTGCCAAATAATCGAAACATCATTGATTTAAAATCTCATAAATGATAAATAATCAATGATGATTCACATCGTTAATAAAAATTATTGTTATAATAGTTTTCATTCGTATTTATCATCAATCAAAAATAAATTAATTTGCCTAACCTTTGTCCAACTATGTTGGGGCTATTTTGATTACCCGTGTTTTACATGAAGCGACTGCCTAGCTGACCTGCACAGCCCAGATACTGGGTAGCACGATACCCCTTGGTCGGACTTTTTGTCAGACTTTTAGGCTTCTGACTACCCGTAACGACTGTCATAGATCTACGAATAACATGCAGGACCAACGGCTTAACGTGCTTTCCGGATGCACGGAGGGGTCTCGATAGGTAGTGGATGCATGAACCGACCGCGGCGTAACTCAGCGTAATAAGCGTAAATCAATACGTGCGGCTGTTATTATTTAGCCACGAGCCCCCTTATCGAAAATAGTTACTTTCAAAATAGTAGTTCAATAAAAAAAATACCCACCGAAATATCGCCACCCACTTTTACGTCATTTCAATTCAATTCCAAGGAACTGTCATAGCATACAGACCTTTACAAAATTGTTGTCAATACACGCCGCAAAAAAAGTATAAAAGTGGAACATAACAAAGTACGAGTTACAAAAAACTCAGCATTTTATTTTTAGTTCTGTTATCGTGTTCCGCACAAACTGACATATTAATAATTATTATACCTGGCGTGAAGGTATGAATATGACAAGCTTAACATTTTAGAGATTGCTAGTACATAAATAAATGAACTTAGTAGTATACCTATTGTGTTTTATGCTAATCATAAGATCATATTAATCTTCTAACCTGTCGATGGCCTTGTTGCCTTTTTCACTGTTATTCACATAGTGTTTGTGTCTCATAGTGTCATTTTAGTATTATTAATTTAGCAAACGTACACACTGACTACTTATTTACCACAAACTCAATTCAATAGCTACTAAAAAACCGTTGTTAATGGGCGCTCTCTTGTGGTATTTTCACATGTATTATTATTTATTTATTTAATAAACTTAATTAAAGTAGTCTTGTACTTAAAACTATAGACCACAAAACAGTTTATTTGTGGGAAAGGATCATATAAAGTAAAGATTAGATACAGCAGATACTTACTTACTACTTAATTCATGTTACTTGCTTAATTGTGTATAATGTACTTACCTAATAGAATTAGGAATATAGTTTATAAATTGTTACGGTAGAATTGATTAAGTAATTTGGAAAATTTTCCTTCTTTTGATAAAGCTTTTTTTCATTTCATTCGTTTGTGTTTTGCTGTACTCTAAAAACCTATTCTTATTCATACTGTAAAGTCTCCCACTGAATATTGCGTGTATTTTTTCAAATAGCGGAGTACATACAAGTACATATCACACGTGAGTAGAGGTTGCCGTCGCTGGGTCGGGCATTTCACGGAAACGCTTACCACAAAGGCTTTCAGGGCATTTCAGAGCTACAAAAGGAATAACGGTTAACTCAAAACTATGGTGACTGCGGTTTGTTAAAACTGGATATTCTTTTATGCATTAAGATGCATTCTTTTATGCATTAACAACTGTGAGAAAAAAGGTCTTGGATTAACTTTCGTTTTATTGGCAAAACTCACCAAGGCAACCTTATTTCCTGTCACCAAAGGAGATAAGTAACCAGGGTTGTCGGATATAGTTGATGTTTAGTAAGAAACGGATTGATATTTTCGGATAAAATTTTATTTAATTAATAGAAAACAAACATTTCATTTATCAAACAAAATTTAATTCGAAAACATCCATTGCTTTCTTACTATACTTCAACTAGGTCTATCCGACGACCCTGGTTACTTATCTACTTTGGTGACAGTACATAGCTATTTTATAAGCATATTTCGAGCGTTATTAATTCAATTCAATTTGATTCAATTCATTATTTTTTCAGATCATAAAATCCAATTTGTTAGTAGATACATACACAATTTAAACACTAGTGTTAGTACAGACGCCAGCACATCAAGCTACCCGAAACTGTCAAATTTTCCCAATCAAACTTGAACCTAATGCTTTAGCGATAAAGTTGAAAATCTTTTAAAGAAATTTGACAGATTGTAGTAGCTTGATGTGCTGCTGTACATCCATATTAATTGATATCGAATTAATATCGAAGCAAAAGACGTAAGTCTAAATATCTAAATAGAACTTTTTTTATAATTTCTAACGTGAACGTATTGTCGTGGATGTCCACGGCATCACAATAACACAGAGAAGTAAACTGTATGGAAATATATAAAGTTCACGATAACGTTATAACGTGGACGTACTTCTATACATTTTATGGACGTAGGCGTCCACGATAGAAATTAAAAACGCGAGTACCACGTGACAGCCAATATGATAACCACAAACCTTCTTTGATAACATGCAACCAGTCAATAAGCTTACCTAGGTACCCTCGAAAGTTTTCTCTGATTGAAGCCGTGAAAATGACGGTATAAAGTAATATAATAATACAAAAACTCAAACTTAGGTAACAGAAAAATAATTCTTAACTTACAAAAAGTATGAAACACGTTTTGAAACTTTTATCTCATAGCTTTTTCTGTACAAAAAATTCTGACGAGAATTTTTCCACGTCACACTTACTCCTAAATACTTCTTTTGTTTTGAGTTGAGCGTATATATACTCGTAACTAACGCAACTCGTCTCCGCTAAAGCTCATGCTATCCTTGTTACTCTAAGGTTTGTTGTAGCGACATAAAAACGTTTAAGAGCGTGTCACAGTCATCAACTGCCTAGCCTTTTCCCAAATATGTTGGGGTCGGCTTTCAGTCTAAGCGGATACAGCTGAATACCAGTATTTTTACATGAAGCGACTGCCTATCTGACCTCCACAACCCAGTTTCTGGGTAATACGATACCCCTTGGTAAGACTGGTTTGTCAGACTTACGGGCTTAACTTACTTACGGGCCAAAGATCCACGAATGACAGCCGGGACCAACGGCTTATTGCGCTTTCACGGAACGGTCTTGATAAGAAAATATGGTCATCCATCCATCCATTTCCACACGCGGCAAGCTTAGCTTAAACTGATCGATCGACCAGTGCGGCTGCTATTACTTAGCGTCTCATAGTATCGTTTGTAAATTCAAGGGTGAGTCTCCGTAATGTAGCGATAAATATAGCCTCCCTAGTTAATGGGTAGGACAATGGGTTTAAATTTCATGCTACGGGAAGATGGAATTTAAGATAAAAGTAACAAAGTCCCACTGCGGGGCAAAGGACTCCCTTTCCTTTTTACACTGAGTTCAGTTTTCCAGTTCATGGAATTTTGTATTTAGGTTTAAAGAAACTTTATTCTCAATAAAAACATAACATGTCACTTACTTGAGAACAATAAATATTACTTAATTAAAAATACTTATATTAGGTTCGACAACATCCGTCACAGACTAAATAAAACTACTCGAAACTCGACCCACCCAACGCATTCATTTTTCAAGTAATGTCCGGTTAGCGGTTAGATACAGGCTAAGCTGGTTTTTGAATGCATTGAATGAGTGTAGGTTTCTTATGCGGGAGGGTATCTTATTGTATAGCTGTGCTCCTTCAAATGTAAGCATTTTTTTGCCATAGTTGGTCCTGGTTTTTGGTAGAACTAATAAACTTGCTCGTCGTGAGCTTCGTTGACTAACTTGTCTATGTTGGGTAAGTGTGATATTTGTGTGAATGTTTTTGTTAAGAACTTTTCTAATAAATATACACGTGTTATAAATATATAGTTGTTTTATGTTCATTATTTTTGTGTCTCTGTATATTTTTGTTGTTGATGTTAAGCGCGGATAGTTAAAGAGCTTTTTTATTAGTTTATTTTGGGAAATTTGTAGTTGTGCTAGTTTCGTTTTTACAGCACTACCCCATATTTCGACCAAGTATAGTAGATGTGGCTTAACTAAGGAATTATAGATGGTG
The DNA here is from genome assembly GCA_911387795.2 of Apamea monoglypha. Taxonomy (NCBI): domain Eukaryota; kingdom Metazoa; phylum Arthropoda; class Insecta; order Lepidoptera; family Noctuidae; genus Apamea; species Apamea monoglypha. The sequence continues at coordinate 15,105,212 of OU426918.1, forward strand.
TATCGCAATCCTCGTGGAATGCACTGAACTATGTTGTGCAGAGCTCCGACTAGTGTCGAGAGCTTGTTCTTTACGTATTCGATGTGAGCATTCCAGGAAAGGGAACTATCTATTCTAAGACCGAGATATTTTTCGCAAGTTTTTAGCTGCAACGGCGTATCGTTAATTGTAAGTGGGTTAAATGGGGGAATATGTTTATTTTTTGCCTTGTATATTACATAGCATGTTTTGGAAATATTTATTGTTAGAAGGTTGAACTGAAACCACGTGGATAGGGAATTTAAGTCCTCTTGGGCTCGTGAAATGATGTCGTGAATCGAAGACCCGAAGTAAAACAAACATGTATCATCGGCATACAAGGTAAGGTGACCGTGTAACTTTATTTCATGTATATTATTTATGTATATTAAAAAGAGCAAGGGGCCTAAAATTGATCCCTGTGGAACGCCATACGTTATAGGTCTTGCGTCACTTTGATAGTTACCAAGTTTAACCACTTGCGAGCGATTGGTTAGGTATGATTCGAACATTTTCAGAGCTTTGCCAGTAATATTAATGGATTCCATTTAATCATGTAATTTATCTTTCTCTATAGAGCCTTTCCTAGTAAGAAAATAATAGCAATATATACCCAGGAAAAGGTACCCTTCGGGCGATTCCAAAATCGACACGAACTTAAATGTTGAATTTTCCACGAATAAAATTAAATTCTCTCTGATTTTTTAAGGCCATGTTTTTTCGCTTAGTGGCTTGGCTTTTTCAGTTTATAGTTTTATCGTGTATTTTTTACTGTGAAATGTAGTCGCAATAAGTGTTTTTTTTTTCACTTCAGTAATACATATTTTTTTGTCTAAAGTTCGAAAGTTTACCAATATTGTTTAATTAGCTTTAATTCGAGGCGAGAACCTGGTGATCCGTCACACAGAGTATCCTAGTATGGACGCCAGTCTCTGACAAAGGATCGTATTTCGTACATTGTTGTCAAAACACTATAATTATTGTCTCTTCTATGTTTATTACTATGTGAACCTTGGTGAAGAGAGTAAATAAATAAAGATAACGATTTTCAAAAATGAAATTGATAAAAATCCGAATTGATCCTACATTTTTTTATCGATAAACCTTTGTTGTACCTAGCGCTAAACAAACACATTCTCTAAACAAACCCGTAGTTTCTAAATTAGGACCCCAGATGGCGGTCCCTTCCCACAACGCGCTCGTGATTTGAGGCCGAAATTCACACGAAGTAAAGCGTCGGCAAGTCAATTTCGGCCAGAATACATTCACAAGACAAGAATAACAATGTCTGTAAAAGTGAGAACTTCCCGACAAGACCGAGAATTAACTAGACCACTCGACGAACAGACACGAATTTAGGGGCGGTACAGAAGCGAAAACTGTCAAAATGTCAATATCATTAGGTGGAGGGGTAAAAGTTTGAGGGCTGCTAATTGGCATAGTTAGGACAGGCTGACTTTTGCTGGAAATATGTTTCGTTTGATATAACATTGACGATTACGTAATAATTATTATTAAAGGCCAAATTTCAGTTTTATTTACATTCGAAATATTCTTACCTTGTGAGTTGCATAATCAGCCTATACTGTTCCCACTGCTGGGACACAGACCTCCTCTCTGTGAGATGGAGGGGGCCACGTCATGTCACGTGTCTTCAAATTTTTGGTTCTAGGACATGTCGGTTTCCTCACGATATTTTCTTTCACCGTTTTCAGAGCAGTGGTGAAATAATTTACACAAAGTAAAGCGCCAGTCTGGGTTCGAACCTACGACCCACAACTCGCAAGTCAGGGCTGTTACCACTGGGCCACCACTGCTCAGTTTTGATTACATGCGAAATACTTTTGTCACGTGAGTAATGGCTACAAACTGATGGTTTTAACTTTACGCCATAGCATGACATGGTCGTTATCAGTCCTTACAAGCACATTGAACTCTCAATGCTTTTAACTGTGTCTCACTCAATGTCACAACTCACTCTGTTATGCAAATGTAAGTGCACTATGGAAATAATAATTACATAACCTACATAGTTAAGGCAGGAACTTTTTTTTCTTAGTAAAATACTACCAATATAAATTCCGTATATTCAAGTCACAACTGACATTCTTTGACAATTGTATAAAAGGCTATAATATGGCCAACTGACGTAGTGTGTCAATAAATTACCCTGACTGTACCTACAGTTTTGATGCCCATGAATTAGGTTTTTATCACGTCATCTTCCTATAGATACGGTCGGGCCCTAATGGACTACATCGTTGTCTGTGCGTAAGTTTTGGTTGTGAACTGAGCAAACCGCATTAAATTCTGAACTAACACTGCACTTATGTAGATCGAAAAAGCCTACGAACATCATACTGATTTTCATATTAATATTATATGTTGAGGTGCGGCCCTGTCACCCAGAAATTCAGCACAAACTTTAATGAGGGTGTAACTCCAGTCGATTGCAAAGCCTTATGAGCTGGCAAAATTGAAATGTTTCCTCACTTGTTTCATAATAACATGCAAATTACATTGTTCCAATTGTTCGCTCCTCACAGAAAGTTTTCTCCGGCAGTATGGAGGAATATATAAAAATAAATTCGTGTATCTTGCCCATAAAAGATTTAGTAGGGACCAAAGGGTTTCCTTTTGCAGTGATTGTTTCCGTTTCCGATTATGGCGTGTACTGGGGCGTGTTCTGTATAGCTAATTCATTTATTATGCATTTCATTTGCATAAAATAAAGACAACTTTGTTAACTGTTCCTCTGTCTGCCAACATTAACATCGTTGTATCCTACGATTGATACAAAGTTGTATTGTTGTTGCAGTTTTTCTCGAAGTCTTGTGCTGCAATGATTATCTCGTATTACTATATTTGTATGTGTGCACCAACACTTCTAGTAATTCTGGTCCACCTCTATTTTTCTTCTTAAAAGAAAATAGAACGAGGAGACGAAGAGAGTTTCTTGCCCATTCTTCTCCATAGAGATCTACGTTTTGGAATGGCCAACTAGCTTCAACTTTGTGACTAACTTACCGACTCTTTGACAATTCAAAAGAACCTGTAAATTATTTAATTGAAATAAATGCTTTCACTTTGAAACTCATATTTTAATTTGATATTTTATTAGATAAATACCTAATTATTATTAGTTTCTTTCATTTTCTGCATGGAATATGGAGAGCACAACACTGATTGGAGCTGATTCGTTACTCAACACGAGCCCTTGTTAATCTTAACGAACGTCGCATTGGGAAAGTGCTCGATAACTTTGTTTAGTCACACTGTGCTATGTATATAGCGAGACAACTGTAAATAGGACCCTCTAACCTCATACTACCTAAATACGGATACGTGTACTTGTGGTAACCATAGCGACCATTGAGAAACCACCACAGTCATTATCTTCCTGCCCGTGTCCCTTTTTACTTGGGGTCGGCGTATAATAGAATAGAATATTCTTTATTATGTACACCATAAATATTACAGAATATAATAGTAGAAATTTTACAAGGCGTGACACAATGGGCGATCTTAAAACACACAAACACAACACACACACACACACACACATGTAACTCTTTTTCTTCTTCAATTCTCCCCTATCAACCGTTACGCTATCATTCATTTCGACCATTTTAAAGCCGTTAGTTGCAATTTCCTTAAAACTACATCTTTCTTTTATTCCCTCGTTTTGGCACGTACTACAAGTTTAAGAATAGGTCATGCCGTATGAGCTAGGTAGCGTGGCTGTCCGCATAGCATCTGACACAAGACGTACATAATTCTTGTAGGCTATTTGAAGCACTAAAGGCGAATGTTGTTGTTGTTGTTTGTTGTTGGTGTATTTGTTGTTGTTTGTTGTGTTGTTGTGTGTTTATTTTTATGTATTTGTTGTTGTTGTTGTTGATGATTTTCCTCATACTTTTGACATAGAGATTATGTTCAGGGACTAACCTAGTCGCAAAGTCCAAAAAGAACCACCTGTAAACCAAATCATATGGTTTACAGATAGTATTTTTACCCAACATTATGTATTAAATTAAGAAAACAGTGTTCGCATATGCAATGGCCACGCTAACAATCTGCGATCGCCTCATCAAAAGTTGTCACTACATAAAACCTTTTGCACTTTGGTGGCCACAGCAAACCGTGGCCGCGTCGTCTAGAAGAAAGCAATCTCGACCCACTGAAAGAAAGGTCATGTTTGAAGTCGTCGTGCTATAAGTGTTTAGGTACCTATCTCTTTTAGAAGTTTTTTCATCAAATCCTTTGGGATGCTAATTGTTGGAATTCTAAATACTTTTTAAATTGGACCGAAGGAATGGAAAATAAAATAGCAAATTGAAAATTGAAGAGGTAGAAACTACTCGTGTAGAAATTGCTTTTCAAGTAGGTAGTTATCAAGAAAACCGAACTGAGAGAAAAAATAATATAAGTACCTTTTACAATATTTCATTTCATTTTTTATATTTTTTAATAAAAATAATATGTATATTTTTTTGTAAAAAAAAATCTTTACATATAACAAATACAACGTTGCTTGTCGGCCTACATCTATTAAGTAAATCTATAGTACTGTAAATCTAGAATTACCTACATTGTGTAGACGGGAGACATTGATTGATGACAGGCAATTTCATTTAGGTGTATTTTTTGCTAACAACTAACACTAGTTGTCGGCAGACAAGACATGTAACGACCTTACTTGAATAATTAGATTTTATTTTGTTCCTCAGTCATAATCAGCCTACAATGTTCCCACCGCTGGGACGCAGGCCTCCTTTCTTCAAGAGGGAGTGGGCTTTAATCTACCATGCGGGCCCAGTGAGTGTTGGTAGATGACACATGACTTCGAATTGTTGATTCTAGGACATGCCGGTTTCCTTACTATGTTTTCCTTCGTCGTTTTGAGAGCAGTGGTTATGAAATTATTTACAAAAAGTAAAGCGCCTGTCTGGATTCGAACCCACAACCTACAACTCGTAAGTCGAGGCCGTTACCACTCGGCGACCATTACTCTTTATTGCCTTGCCGTATTTAGTAGCAGAGTTGTAGTCGAATAGCAGTACCTAAGGAATCAAACGTCAAACAGCGCTGTCTCGGATGACAAACTGAAATTGTCCAGACGTTCCATCAAGCGAATGCACGTCTGGCAATCCAATTATTCAACAACAGGCTCTCGGATAGCTTTGGTGAACCAACCGGTAATTTACAGATACGACGCCAGAAACTCACATTATCTATGGTACCCCGAATAGCAGGTTTACGTCCAGAGCTCATTAGGAGGAAGTAGTTAAGGGTCATTCTTATTATTATTATTTCTTATTATTTATTATCACCTTTATTTCAATATAAATACATATAAATTACATTTTTAAATATTAGAATATAAAAAGTATTAAAAAAATAAAAAATATGAAAAATAGTAGCCCACCGGTATCAGGAACAGGGTCCAAGGGCTTCAGAGAGAGGAACCTCCTGAAAATGCGAGCCAGAAGTACCGCTATCTGAATCAAGCCCTTGATCCAACTGCCCAACGAGAGCCTCCTGAGGTGTTGGTCGAGGCTCTTGGCTATTAAGCCAATAGCTGTCACGACTATCGGCACAATAATCGCTGAGTCCAGATCCCACCATGTCGACAGCCTCGTGCGCCAAGCCAAGATACTTGATTTGTTTATCTCTCTCGGCTTTCACGAGGTTCTCATAATGCGGGACTCATTATATCAACATTCATTGCGCGCCGCTCTGATCGATCCACCACCACTATATCAGGCTTATTGGCAAAAATAGTCCTGTCAGTGATGATGGATCGATCCCAGTAAAATGTGATATTTCCATTTTCGAGAACTGGGTCGGGCTGTAGTACGGCAGCTCAGATTCCACGCACCTTGTTTCCGCCTGATAGAAGACTATTAAATACTTTTTTCAGGCGGCCAAAGAAGCGCTCCTTCAACGATTGCTTCATGTCAGTAACATTGATGCCTAACGCTTCCAACATACCCAAATACTTATTGGTTTTGGATGCGGAGAGGGCTCTAAGGTTTGTGGAATCCGAGAGTTGAGTTCCCACAGATTCCACAATCTCCCCTTGCACTACATGCATGACCGCACATTTGTCCACACCAAATTCCATCCTGATGGCGCTACTGACAGTTTCAGTTACTTTTAGTAGTTCCATCAGTTGCAAATTATTGGGAGCAAAGAGTTTTAGGTCATCCGTGTAGAGGAGGTGCGATATAACCTGACCACCTAGGCATCGGCCCTAGCGGGGTCACATCGTGCTGACATCTCTTTGAGGCGCGCGTGGAACACAACGCACCGTCGACTCGGGCCTGGTCCTTGCCGGGCGGCGAGCTGCCCATTGCTCGCCGCCCGCAAGCCCGCGCCTACGGTGGCCGGGAGTCGGCTGGTGTCTCCCGACGTCCAGGGCGTCTCCTGCGGCGACTAGGGGCGTGAGGGCGCAGAGATTGCCTCTCCCTCACGCGCTCCGCCTCCTCCTTTCCGAGCATTACTGCTTCGCAGAAGGAGGTGACGGCTTCCCATGCACTCTCGCTCCGTACCATGGCCTGGACCAGGGCCGGACGCGAGAGATCGCCGCCGCCGGCCCTGAAATATGCCTCACTCGATTCTTATCAGTTCACTATTCCTCTGAATATTTCGACATCCTGGATAGCGAAGGACCGTCCTCCATTGCCCCAACCACGACATCAGGAAGGTGCGCAGAGTAAGATCTACTTTATACAAATCCAGCACCCTCATGAGCCATGTATGTGGCACCGAGTCCTAGGCCTTCTTATAATATATCCATGTCGTCAGATCCTTTCGGGAACGACGAACCTGTTGGCTAATGACCATATAAATGAGGAGTAGCTCCTTAGTACCGCGGGACCCATTCTTACATCCATTTTGAGAGGCAGACATAATGGAGTTGGTGTCTATATGTTTGTTAAGTTTAGCTCTCAAAATAGATGTAAGAACCTTATAGACCGTCGGTAAACACGTGATCGGCCTATAATTATTGAGTTCCGCGGTGCTACCTGATATATGGAGCAAGTGGGTAACTCCTGTGGTTAGGAACTGGGGTAGCGAACCAGATTCCAAAGCAGTCTGAAACTGAGATGCCAAGCGAGCGTGCGACCTTGAGAACCATTTGATCCAAAAGTTGTGCGTCCGGTCCTGGAGACTTCCAGTTAGGCAACGGACGGACTGCACGATCTACATCTTCATATTATATTATTATTAGCATTACTTGTTAAAGTCTCCCGCAGACTGGCGTGACGCGACTCTAGTAGAACAATTTCTTTGAAAACTTAATAGAAATGGTTCTACAAGAATCGCGTCGTAACGCAGCGTCGTGCCTGTCTGCGGGAGCCTTAACAGTGCGGCAAATGAACATTTTAGCCAACCCTGAATAAAAACTGAAGGACGAAACTCCATAAAGGAAAATTGTCTTGCCTACAAGCGTTGCTATATTTACCAAAGTACATAAAAATAAAATATCCCAAACTCGGAGAATTTAAATATTCAAGTATTTATGTTCTTCCCTCAACCAATAAACTTAAGAGTTTTACTGAATAAATAATTCAGGAAGCGTCGGAGGGAAATTCAAACTTTTTATCTTCAATAGCACTTTTATGATGCTTAAGGGAATATGGATTCGCAGCCAAGAAATCCTGAACCCTAACGGCATAGATTTCCAAGTGATTATAAATAAACTTGATACTTGTAATGTACCAAATAACAGTGGTCAACTAAAGAATCGAAGAACCGTTATGGTCGTGAAAATTTCTCTTGCAGCATTATTGTATTTTCAAGATCGAAGTCGTTTTGTGGGTCAAAACGCCTTTTAAAGATTCGTGACAAAATGATTGCTTTTGAAATCAAAGGACTTCCGATTGGGGGTCGACCCGTGACATTTTTTCTCGGCACTTATTGTATTGGTGAGCTGTTTTGATTTCGCTTTAAAGATGTTTTAAAGTTGCAATATCTTTTGTCTTATTTGGTTGATCGTAATCCCATTTTATACAAATCAAAGAGATTTTTCTGATAGACTAGGATAGGGACTGACTCGAAGACCTTCGAAGACCCGTTATAGATTGAGTTTTTAAATTGACTACCAACTATTTAGACTAGGTACTAAATTAAAAGATTAACTTACTAATTATATAAATAAATACGAAAACAAAAGGATATTTCGGTGTCGAAGTACTCGTCCACATCGCTGTTATCAGGAAACGTGCCCGTACGTGCCGTGAAGACTGGCAGCAGTGCCACGTTGAATGGCAATGCTAATTCTTTGTTCAAAGTACGACCCAGCACTCTGAACTACGAGTACCAACTTGATTAGTCCATATACTCTAAGATTGTAAATGAGGGGAAGTCTGCAGACAACAAAACAAAATAATATATCAGTCAATGTTTAAGTCGATAAGGGTATTGTCTCTACTATCGATATTTTAGCTAGAGTTTTTTTTCTTATGTTGTTTTTTGTATTCTTTTATTGTATTTTATTGTATTGTTTTTTTTTTTTGTTTTTTTTTTGTGACGTGAGTACTTTGTTTTTTCTTCTCTTTTATTGTGAATGCTGTGCACGTTTGTAATTGACGTAAACACTAGTCCATGCCTCTGTTCTCTGTTATTTGTAAATGTTTGTGTTTGTGTTCTTGATGTGCCTTAATAATAATAAATAAATATACTCAAATCACAACTGTCATACTTAGAAGGTTGTATGAAATTGATGACACAGCAAATGGGCGTAGTGTGTCAATTTGACAAATATTTAATTTGCCCGACCGTATCAAATATTTAATTTGCCCGACCGTATCAAATCGTAGAATTATTTTAACATGTATTAGGATAATTTTAATATCTTCTCAAAATATTGTACCATCATCTACGTAACCTTTTCCCAACTATGTTGGGATCGGCTACTAGTCTAACTGGATGCAGTTGAGTACCAATATTTTACATGAAGCGACTGCCTACCTAATCTGCACAACCCAGTTACTGGGTAAAGATGGTTACCCATCCACAGACCAACCGTGGCAATCATACCTAAACCTGATCGATCGACTTGTGCGGCTATTATTATTTAGCCACGGGTCCCAAAATATTGTACCATACTTCAACATTCTAATTGAGTTGCATATTAAATACAACATACTAAACCCAGGTTCGCACGAGCGAGTTTTCAGGGGGCATTTGGATTTTTAACACTCGGTGTGAACCAAGCATTGAAAATCTAACAGAGTGCATCCTAGCACGTCAAAAAAAGACACTGTTCGATTTTCAACTCTCGGCGCTAAGCAGAGGTCCGAAAATCAAAGAACGCGATAAAAAAAAAACGCCCGTGTGTTTTCCAGCCAGTCAAGTAAGCATTTTCAACACCGCGAAACAGACTTTCCACGAGAATAAAGCAGTAATGTTCAATCAATCATGGCGTTCTAAGCCTTCCCGCGGAAAATCGACGTCACCAAGTCTTTGTGTACTTAAAAACAAAAAAGTTAAACTGTACATAAAAGATGAGGCGACTCACAAATGAGTTTTATAATAGAAAAAGTTTTCATAGAAATAATTACTGTAATATAAAGCGTTTAAAGAAAAGGTGTAATAAGTTTAGATGGACGAGGAGGTCATTGATATTCCGGCGTTGACTTTTTAAAGAATCCCTTGATGTTATTATAAATAACTAGCTGCGCTCCGCGGTTTCACCCGCATACGTTTCAATCCCGTGGAAATATCGGTATAAAAAGTATCTTATATGTTAATCCTGGTTATAAACCAAATTAAATCCGTTCAGTAGTTTTTGCGTGAAAAGTAACAAACATCCATCCATCCATCCGTCCATCCATCCATACAAGCTTTCACGTTTATAATATTAGTAGGATTATATAAGAAATAACAGATTTTGTAGGAACGATCATCCTCCGTTGGCTTCCTACTTTAACCCGCCGGATAATTGCGTGACACACTAACAGTAGCAATGGCTTTCATTTTGACAGTTCAACAACATTCATTGCGTTATTTACGTTTTTGAGCAGACAAATTGTTTGAGCATATGAAACAATGGATTAGCAATATCCGTCAAAATCATTCAGTTTGTGATTGATCATGTGTTACGCCCACTTTCCATCGTACGTTCAATGTCGTAAGTTACGAGTTTACGATGAAATATTTATGTCAACAACACGAACTGAGCCTACCTCAGTCCTTTACTGAAACTAGGCCTAACGCTTGTTCTGCTACATATTCCCGAGCTATCAGCTTTCTCCCTCACACTGGGTGAGTTGCCTTTTTCAGGAGCTTGTAATATTTTATTACCACAATATCCACAGTGGAATTAATGTCTTTATTTTTCAGTCTGCCTTAATTTTTTCGCTTTTTTGTCTGTTGAGTGACCCCGTTGTTCTTCTATACTCCGAAATTAATTTCGATTGGTTATCAGCATCATTTAGAAAATTGATTCCGCAAGGTTTATGTGTATTATATACATTACTTTTAATGTTTCAATTAGAAATCTCAATGTTTTGTCAAGTCCTAAGAACCGTGCGAAACAGGGGCGCTAATTACTACAACAAAGTAAAAAGAAAAGACGTGTTTCTAAATCTGAATTGCTTTCCAGTATTTTTGGTTTCAAAGTCTGCCTCAATGGACTGGAAAACCAAGAATTATCTTTTTCTGTGCCTTTACAATCAGTCTGAAAAGCGTGCGCTAATAAACAATGTTTCGTAACAACGAGCTACCCGAATTCTTAATTTAGTGTCTCAATCAACAATACAATCATGAGAACAATCGGCGCAATCTATTCCATTCATATTTAAATTTTACAAGGCGACATAAAATCTGAATGTACGAAGGCAGGAAATTAGCGGAGTAAGAGGTATCGTATCCGCACGACTCCGGAGGGCGGGCAGACTCCGGACTCGGGGAACCGGGGACTCGGGGAATCGGGGACTTGGGGACTTGGGAGTCTGGCGGAGCCGCGCCTTCCGCCCGCGCCGCAGTCTCCTATCAACCGCCGCGAGTGACGCCCGTCGATCGTGGCTTCAATTTCCCGCACTACCGCGGAACCAATAATCTGCAATTTGTGAATTAAAATTCTTAAATCTGTGAATGAATTAAAACTCTTTACTCCCGAAAACGTGTGTTTCAAGTGTCTGTGTTTCAGTTTTTTTAGTTTCATCTCTCTGTGAGTTTTTTTTTTATTTTTCTGTGATCGCTGTACAACTAAGCGGCGTTTTATAATTGAGCTTTGTTGAATTAAGGTAAGCCGGTTTTTTACGAAATAATGGAAGACATTTTTTACGTCGTTCTTTTTACACTTACTGCTTGCGAACAAAACGCTCTCTTAAATTAAACCTGTATAATTTAAGAGAGCGTTTTGTTCCCAACGAGCATGATAATACTTTTTTAGATTGTTATTTCAATTAGCACAGTAATGAAAAGAAAGTAAAAATTAGATTTTCTTACGTCGTGAATTATTACCGGAATTTATATTAAAAAAATAATTCAGTAATGTTAATGATACCTATTTGTTTATAGCGATTTTAATATTTTGTATGCTTTGATTGGCTTCATTCCACATTTTAAGGTACTGTGACCTGTTTGCTTATGCGGAAACACTATCATCTTGTCTACTATTACTAAATAACTTTATAATTTGTGACAGAATCCATAGAAACTTAGTTAAAAATTATACTTCTCTATAAATATACAGATACAGAGAACTGTACAATGCTCATAGTAAAGTTTGTTCAGTTATTGCGTTTAAGATAAACCGAGATAAGATAACAACACTGCTATATTTCTAGTGCTGTCATTATATACTTTACACTTTGTACTTTTACCAACATTTTTAGAAGATTCATACTATAATCTCTTAAAAATTCATACTGGTTTTTATGTGTGGACAAGAAGAGTTTTAAATTGTGATCACTGTCAGAGACTACTAAACATGATTACGGCATTAAATTTTGGTCGATATTGTAGAATAGACAATTATTATAAGAGGAAGTCTAAAAGTCCCAACGGTGACTGAAAAGTTTTATGGCAATGGACATGTGATGAGGAGGAATGAGGAAAACGTCGTGAGGAAAGTTTTGAGTATGAATGTGGATGGCTATAGGAATAGGGGAAGACCAAATAAACGATGGATGGACTGCGTAAAACATGACACGGCTAGAATGGGGGTGGCCACCGAGATAACGACTAATAGTAACACTAATAGTAGCATATAGAGACCGGACGGCATGTCTTTATTTCCATGGAAGATGGGTAGGCCTTTAGTGTGGGAAGCAACTTGTGTCGATACTCTTGCGCCATCCCATCTTCCAGAGTCCGCGTGCTGCGCTGGTGCTGCTGTTACGGCTGCGGAAAACCTCAAGCGGCGTAAATGTAATAATCTTATTGATAATTATATTTTCGAGCCGTTTGGGGTTGAAACACTCGGGCCGTGGGGTCCGAGTGCGTACGGTCTTTTTAAGGAAATTTCGAAAAGACTGACCCAAGGGCTGGCTTGTACCTTGGCCAGAGGCTAAGCATTGCCATACAACGTGGCAAAGCCGCCAGTGTCTTGGGTACATTACCAGTCGACAGCGATGCGTATGAATTGTTCGATGCTATATTTTAGTTTGTAAATATTTTTAGTTAATTTAGTATATAATTTTGTTATTTTAGTGTTATCTTGTAAATGAAAATATATTAGCATATAGTATAGTAGACTAATTGTAGACTTGGTGCGCCGACCCCACATATCTAAATTGGGATAAGGGCAAAAGAATTATGACTATTATAGTCCAAACAGTGTATTCAACAAATGTAACGGTTTTTTATAAAGGTATTGGATAAATAGGTGGATATGTATTCCCATTTATTCACAGAATATGCAACAAATGGAACAGAATAATCTGATATGAAAGGGTTCTCCATTTCACCTCCAATATGTAGGTGTATGTATGCCATCAATCATTCAGTTATGTATCTGTGCCAATATTGACACTAACGTCATTATGTCTGAGAGTATTGTGTTCACCTACTACTGTATTATATTTCAATCGAAAACATATCTACATTGTAGAAGAACGGGATTTTTTTGTCTTGGAAACGTATACATAGTAAAAAACAGAGACGCTCTGTGTGTCTGTTTGTTTAACTGCGTTGTTCTTCTAAACTACGCAATATATTTTGATGCTGTTTTCTCCATTGTTTAGAGTATTTATTCCGGAAGAATTTTATGTATGTATCTATGATTAATATTAAACTTACGTAAATTAGGAAAATCTCCATGTATTGTCAAGTCGTCAATACCATACTAAGCAGGGGCGAGTGGCTAGTATTATTATAAACTAAAGTTCTTTTTCATGTCTGTCAGCAACTACGCGCAAAGGAATTCGATGCGCTTTTCGCTATCATTCTGATAATTTATTCCGGAATGTTTATGTGTATAATTAAATATAAACTTACGTATAATAAGAAAATATCGATGTTTAGTCAAGTCGTAAAAGCCGAGCGAACTAAGGGGTCGCTAAGTTTTTATAAAATGTACAGACGCCAGCAAGTCAAGCTACCTGAAACCGTCAAATTTTTCCAATCAACCTTGAACCTTAATGCTTTAGGGATAAAGTTTAAAATCTATTAAAGAAATTTGACAGATTGTAGTAACTTGATGTGCTGGCGTCCGTACATAGGTCGATGTCTCGTTCGTAGCAGATTCTTGGCTACAGGTGGCCTCTACGAGTGCTACGCGTGCTACGAAACCGTAGTATGACGTAATATTATTTGTACCTCCCTATTTTTTGTAGCATCGTATTTCAAAAATCTAGATCCCGTAGAGTATTTTCGAGATGGGATTCCAACTGAGCCACATTCAAACAAAAATTCTCAAAAACGAGTGGTAGGATTATTCGTCAGAGTTCGTTTGAAAAAAGAATTTACTATAGGTTTCTCCGCTGTCTATGTCAGTCACTGAACAGCATTCCCGGGTTCTGGTTTGAAGGGTGTTGGTGGAAATGTATGCAACACTGCGAACGCATCGACAATTTCGTTGAGGTAGAAAGGTCAGTGTACAGACGCCAGCACATCAAGCTACTACATTCTGTCAAATTTCTTTAATAGATTTTCAACTTTATCGCTAAATCATTAAGGTTCAAGGTTGATTGGGAAAATTTTACAGTTTCGGGTAGCTTGACCTGCTGACGTCTGTACCAATTAAAAAAAAAAAGAAACTAGATTGCAATGCAGAATCAATAGGTACATAAAGTCGAAGTAAGTATTTTCAATCAGAAGGCCAATTCTCGTGATTTAAAACTTTCAAAATCTAAACGCAGTGTCATGTAGGCGACAAACAATTGTCAAAAACCTGTCAAAATGCGGGGAAATTAGAGTTATTCTTGACAGATTGAGACTGAGATCAGACTGTGAACGTTATTAAAATTACGAGAATTGCCTCTTACAAGTCGAGGCATGGCTACAAAAGCCAGGTATAACTGACACTATAAAAGCATAGATTTTAAAAGTGTTTCAGCCTAAAATCAACCCAACTCAAACCAATTACAGACACTTTTGAATCGTCAAGAAGTCGGTCAGACAAAAAGATAAAGCTATTTGCCCATTCCAAAGCGTAGTTCCTAAGGAGAAGAACAGGCAAGAAACTCCACGGTCACCCTTTTAAATCAAAATATTGGTTATATCACAACACAATAGGTAATACAAAATACCTACAACAATAAAATCACCATCTAGGTACCTGAGATTTTCATGTTACGTAAAAATCCTAAGCTGTACACGTATTCGCGGTCCTGGGTTTCAATCTCAAATCCCGTAAAAAGGATAATTGGGTTTTTCTCACTGAAAAAAATTCAATCATAGCTCGGGATTGGTATAGCTCTCAATAAAAGAGATAGGATCGCGCTCTCTACCCTACACACATTATGTACTTATATCGATATTTATATCAGTGCAAGAGTTCATATTTTAGAAGATATTTTAATTGTCTGGATTTGTGACCGGTTGATGGCAATAGGCTCGCCCCCTATTGGGACTTAAAAGTAACTGGCGAAATGTGGGTGTACAGACGCCAGCAGGTCAATCTACCCGAAACTGTCAAATTTTCCCAATCAATCTTGAACCTTAATGCTTTAGCGATAAAGTTGATAATCTATTAAAGAAATTTGACAGATTGTAGTAGCTTGATGTGCTGGCGTCTGTACAATAAGTACACCTCTGTCCAACCCTTCGGGGAAACAAGGCGTGATGTCATTTGTTATGTATTTTAAAAGTTTATATTCAGTATATTTCAAGTTTCACCTGTTCCTATTTATCTCTCTCAGTTTACCTTGGTAATGTCTCTTTAAACATAGAGCTATCGAAAATCTGTAAGTATATATTTTTATGAAATTCTTGCCCAATTAAATTGTCCATAATATATTCAAATCATCTTTGTATCAGTATGAACCGACAAATTGACGTAGGCTGTCAATTTGCTTAACAATGTATTTTAATGATTGTACGTCTGGCGTACCTAATACGGAGGAAACTAGTCATGGCTACGTAATAGTTGTAAAGGAATATCTCAAAACTAATGACTTCTCTTAATATTTATTACAAAGGGCGTGAAGCCATTATTTCAATATGAGACGGCACTGTAACACAAATAGGTTAATGACCTTTATGATAAGTGTTACATGTAAATGAGTTATATTATTAAGGTTTTGGCAACTACGATATCCCGTCATGACTAGTGAATAGATAAATTTTATTAGGAAAATGTAGGTATTGTAATACTTACTGAAGTACCGAAAGGCAATTCTCGTAATTTTAAGAACGTGCACAGTCTGAAGGCCAATTCCCGTAATTAAAAACGTTCAAAATCTAGTTCAAAATTCGCAATCTCATTTCAGCGACAAATAATGCCAAAAACTTGACAAAAATGTAGGGAAATTAGAGGTATTCTTGACAGATCAAGACTGAGATACTGTGAACGTTCTTAAAATTACGAGAATTGCCCCTCTGATCTCAGGCTCGATCTGTCAAAAATACCTCTAATTGCCTACTGCTACTACGTTTTTGACATTTGGTTATCGCCGATATGAAACTGCGATTAGATTTTGAACGCTTTAAATTACTCAAACTCAAACTCAAAGTATTTATTTCAATTAAACCAATTACTGATAATATTGGTTATGTTCATGGACAGAATGTAAATGAAAAATGTCGTGAGGGAAGTATTAAGTATGAGTGTCGATGACTACAAGAGTAGGAAAAGACCAAAGAAACGATGGAAGGGATGTGTGAATGGTGATACGGTTAGAAAGGTGGTGACTACCATTCAGTTAGTCTGGGAGCTGACCCAACATACTAGTTGGGATCAGGCTAGGCAGATCAAGAACTATTTTTTGAGCCTAACGAATGTATATGATAAACGATATTTATGTCCGTACCTAAATAGGTAAAAAAAAAATATTTATACAAACAAAAATATTTCTTCAAACCAAACAAGGTCGGTGTTTCCTATCTGACTACTCTGAGGAGAAACACCGGAGGACACAGTCTCTTAAGTCCAGACATTGTCATGGTCAGATCATGTGAGGATAATGCAGATAAGGGTCTGATGATCTTTTTAGATAAGAGCCATTGCACATAGACTTAAGTGGACTTGTCCAGTCAGGGTCGCAGTATAAGTGTGTCGCAAGGTTCAATCTCATGAATCTGCTCCTGTTTAAGTAATGATGTAGGTAGGTCTCATAAAGATCATTACGGTGGTGACGAAAACGGGTTTAATTCCGACCGATTTCGGTCACGGTGGCCAATCTCAACGGAGATTAGTCAGGTACGTAGGAGAGTAGAATAGTTATAGTGCACAAGTGTGTGCGTAAACACAGGTGCACTCTCTGATCCTTTACTCTCATAGTGCGATGGGACGGCAATCCGACTGGGAAAGATCAGGCGCAGGACCAACGGCTTTACGTGCTTTCCGAGGCACGGAGGTATCAAAAAATTAATTTAGGTTAATAAGAAATTTCTAATGGAAAACCAATAACACTTTGTTCGACCCGGGAATCGAACCGAGGCACGCTCAGCAGTCACGCTTTCGACCACGAGACCAACGGGCAGTTTTGAAACTAAAATAGGTACTCGAAGCTATTACTGTCAACAAAGACGTGGCGAAATTGCAAATTAATTTTCGAGCCAGAAATAACATTTGGCTTTTTCCAACTCAAACTTACGTTTGACGAAATACTGGGTAAAGAATTCCTCTACTTGTTGCGGTTGATTCGTTCGTTGAGTTTGCCTAAAAATTGAGATGAAGTATTTTTTTTAAATAGCACATTGATACATTTTTATTAGTCCTCTTGGTGATACTCTAAACTAAGGAAATGCAATCAAATTCCAAAGAATTAAATTTTATTTAATTAAAGAATTATTTAATATATTTATTTCATTCTACAGAACTGTCAGTTGTAGGTCATAAGTTTTAACCCAGACAGGTGATTTACTTTTTGTAAATTATTTTATCACCACTGCTCTCAATTCGGTGAAAGAAAACATCGAGAAGAAACCGGAATGTTCTAGAACTAAACAAAAGTCGAAGACATGTGATCAACCAATGTGCATGTGAACCATGTGACCAACTCTCATCTACTAACTCTCTCTCTGTTGATGGATTGTGTCCAAATTAAGAGTGAACGTGAATCACTCATGTTTGAGCTGAATCTGAATGTGACGGATGTGGGATTAATACAAACAATTTTATCTGCAACATGTTCGGAATTAACTAGAAGGTTTTGTGAGATAATGAACTATCACTAACTCACAGAATCTTTTACAAGTGAGTGATTCGCCTTCCTTGCTTTTAATAGATGCTAAGTTATCTCAATAGATAATAAGTTGACTAAGCAGAATAATATGTTAAAACAGTAGTTACTTTGTAAAAGGGTATGATGGGGTTGTCATATCTCTGATAAAAACCCCAAAATAAAATAAGATTAAAAAAAAAAAAACTCTCTCTCATCACATGAAACTCATCTACCAACCCGCAAGAGGATGGTGGGTGCTGGTGATAGGTGGTGGATTACAGACCTCTCACCGAGAGAAGGCCAGTGTCCCAGCAGTGGGAACATTATAGACAGATTATGCCATGCTATAATGGTAAATTACGTTTCCTTATTCGCAGATAAACAGACCAAACTGATATAAGAAATGATAAATAGAAAAACCATCAACTAAAACCTACCATATTATTATAATCTTATTAATGTTAATATGACAGATGACATAGTTGGAAATGTTCCCAACGTTATCATAATCATACGTAGACAAAGAAAAGTAAACTGCTGTGATGACGTCATTACGACCAGATGCTCACGCGCATACACGGTTCTATCACCAAACAGATATTACCCAAAAGTCCAATAGTTATATATTTTTTCTAATAACAGTCGTGATGGCCCAATTGATGGATTCATATCCGAGCCAGTACCAATTTATATGTAAATAATTTCTTAGTTTATCTTGGATATAACTGTAATCGGTGAAGGAAATCTTGAGGAAAACTAAACTTATAGTCAATATATAAGTCTGAAATCGCAAACCCGTTTTCAGCAAGCGTGGAGATCAATGTTCGTGCCTTCTCAATAGTAGAGGCTCTGGGGATTTTTTTGGACCTGCGAGGTAATTGCGTAACACACTCCGTAGAAATGGTTTCACTTTGACAGTTCAACAAAATTCATTGCGTTATTTACGTTGTTGAGCAGACACATTTTTCGCACATATGGAGCAATGGATTAGCAATATCCTTCAAAATGATTCAGATTGCGATTGAAAGTATGTTACGCAATTAGTGTGCTGGTGCTTGCAGGCGCTTTTATTAGGTATTAATGTAATTAGATATTAATAGTCGTAGACTAGTACTTGGAGACTGCCCTGTTGCTCACTAGACAAATGAGTCAGTTTCCGACTATTTATGACTTTTAAAAACTGTTTTAAAAAGCACTTCTGAAGTTACTCACTACGTGGCAGTGTACCTACAGCACCGAATATTATTTATAGGCCGATCAGAATCGGAACCCGGATTTAGTTATGAAAGAAAGCTTATGAATGAACTACTCGGATAGAATTAAAGTGGAGTGATTTATTACCAAGCCTTTGAATGTTTTTGTTAAACTTTTTGTAGCGGCACGATTAAGGAATTATCAATCAGAAATGGATATTTATGTACCCAGTTTTTTCAGCATCCGGGTTGTTTTTTGATCTGCTCATCTACATAATCTGGTGTTCAGCTTCTCGTTGGATGGCTGGCAGTGTGCTTATTATTTCATTTATTTTGGTTTGGACATCAAAAACAGGGCACAATAAACAACAAGTAGTTACTTTACGAAACTTGAATTGTTTAAAAAAAAAGCTTTATTAAATGAACAGCGTTACAGTACTTAAGATAGTAATGATCTATTCTAGTCATGAGACTGTATTTATAATTAATTATTGCTAAGTTAACAATATTCTTATAACTACTTATTTGCTACTTTGAGTGGAGGTGGATTTACTGACAAAGCAAATATTGTCAGGATCGTCACACAAATTGTTACTTTTCAAAACTATATCAATATACTTATATATCATATATACTTTATTGTACTCCAAAAAAAACACATAATAAAAAAAAAATTATCAAACACTAAAAATATATTATAATGGACGGCCTTATCGCTTTCTGCGATCTCTTCCAGGCAACCTTGGGATGGATAGCGATTTTCCTGGACATAAAATGGGGCTGTCGTTGGTGCAATAATTAGTTCAATAATAAATATGTTAAATCATAGTAAGAATAAAGTGCCAATTATCACGTAAAAACGTAGCGAAATGGGCCAAATGTAATATTTTTTTTAAACTTCCGAAGTACCTAATATGAAATCAGCTAGTTGTACACAGGCCTACGCTGTTCTCCCAAACCTACTGTAATTTAAAAACATTGTAAAAGCCCATTATTAAAATAGTATCCGTGGAGTTTCTTGCCGGCTCTTCTGCATAGGAAACAACCAATTGGAACCGTGCACCTAGCTTCTGACGTCTCATAAGTGCCCATGTAGGTTTATGTGAAATTTAATATTTTGATTTTGGTTTTGAGTCATATAAATAGGAGCCACTCTGGTTACGATCTGATGACGCATGTTCACTTTACTTACGAAATCAATCACGTTGTATAACGCCATACACTTTATAGAGGTGTCTTAATACTGAGGTACCCACATATCGACGTCAGCAAAGAATATAGATACGGTTATCTACAAAATATTAATTTTACAGGAGAGCGTTTTTAAATCTGTGATAATTCATAGAATAACGAAGCTTATCTTCTTCTATTCTTTACTTAGTGAAAAATATGTATTGGAAAGGAAGCACTTAAAAATGCTTCGTTACAAAGATATTTGTAATTTCATTTAATGTTTAATTTAGCTATGCAGTAAGGGCCTTAATTTGCCCTATGTTGCAGCTAAGTGCAATTAAAATGATAAATGTATCCAATGCTTCGGATAAAGAGATAAAGAGGCATGCATATCGGATGATTTATGTCAAGGTATTTAGTTTGTATGAAAAAAAAAAGAATTCATTAATGTGTCCATTGCATGGTCTGAACTTCTGGTCGAAGTTTATGTATATCGTCCGGAACACGATGTATATACGTGACTTAATATTAGTACAAATTGAGAATTAAACATAAAAAGTATCCTCCAAAGAATTATATTATATATCCTACAAAGAATTCGAAGTCGAATTATGTAAAAAATGAATTTCGTAAAAACTT
Source organism: Apamea monoglypha (assembly GCA_911387795.2). Taxonomy (NCBI): domain Eukaryota; kingdom Metazoa; phylum Arthropoda; class Insecta; order Lepidoptera; family Noctuidae; genus Apamea; species Apamea monoglypha. Next base: position 15,126,021 of record OU426918.1, read on the forward strand.
CAGTGGACTCTGTGTTCTTTGCTGCCGTCGTCGATACGAGTATGTAGGTAGGTACTACTCCACTTGTTCCTTCTAAAATTATCGAACATGAATCACATTACCTATGTTATCTAGTCCAGTCGGCAAATGTAGTTCAAATTCAAGTCTATAAATATCCCACTTGTGATGGGAGACCAAGATTAGATTCCTACTAATTTAAACTACTCTTGACAATGAGGATACTAATACTAGAGCGTAGACAATTTAGTACTCGTTGGCGTAGGTACTTATGTACCTTGAAACGGTACTTACGTCTAGGTGATAACATTTTTAATGTTTTTGTTAAATCTTAAATGGTGCAAAATAGCGGCCGTGTACGGGTTCCGTACTACCATAAAATATTTAACACTACATTTTATTGTTGTTGTTATAGCAGCTTATAATATTCATTTTGCCTCGTGTATTTTAAATCATGAAATACGGTACGGCGTGTTAACCGTGCTGTAGAAAAATCGTGTGTCCTTGCGCGATATGACACGGTTCTATGGTATACGACGACGGGAACCGTGCGCCTTGCTGCCGTGTCATCAACAAACTTCCATGGTGATCCTTTTTTTTTTTTTTTTTTTTTTTTTTTATTAAAACTTTGGAACACACCACACTAGGTATTTCTCCTGTATCGTGGGTGCGTTTACAAACATTTAAACTCACATACACAAACAGCCAGACCCGGAACAACTACTTGTAGATACAAATATTTGTTTCGTGCGGGAATCGAACCCGCGACACGCAGCACAGCAGTCAATCGCTTAACCACTGAACCACTGCGCCAACCGTGCCATTAGTATATATCCACGTACCAGTAGTATATCCACGGCGCATTTACATAGCGAATAAACCGTAGTTTTTTCACGGCATAAAAATTATGTATTGTATCTTGAAAATTATGTTGTATATAATTTAATTTAAATCAGACGTGGAACAGTGGACTCCCTTTATATTTGTTTTTTTTTTTGGATGGGCTATCATCAAATGACCCCTCCCGCTCTAGGTGGAGCGGAAGGGAGTGTCAGACTCTTACTGACTAAAACCCATCCATGTTCCTTCCTTTGCCCTTTATGTTCCGGGGTAGCGGTAACCCTTTCGGACAATCCCGCTGAACAGTAGACTCCCTTTTTTTTCCGGATGGGAAATCATCAAATGACCCCTCCCGCTCTGGGAACAGTGGACTCCCTTGCATTATTATTTTCTCTCACAGACCACCAGATATATGTATACGCATAATCGTACTTCATTTATCTGCAATCACATCACATTCATGTAACAATCAGAAGGGCGTTGAGTATCTTTAAAGTAGCTATGTACAATGAATTTCACTTTAACTTTTACTTCTAGTTTACAAGCTGCTGTCCTATGTCTTTTCTTTTTCAATGATAAGTAGTAATTTGTGTATAAATTTCCTAAATACTTTAGTAAACCAAAATTGTATGTTAATACATTCAAAAAGAAGGAAGATTATTTATCAATAAATAAACTTCTCTGACCGTAAACTGTTCCTAGTTTTGGTCCAACACTACGATTTAAACTGCCGAGTATCGTACGTAAAACGGTGTATATCTTCACAGCTATCACACAGTACACAACTACATCTAAAACGAGTCAGTATTTATTTACCGCGGCGACTGGTGCGGAGCCAAAACGCGTTATTTATTATTATCACGGATAACTCGCCCAGCTTCACGTTTATCAGTAACCATGTTCATTTCCGATGCATGCTGGATGCTGGTGAATTGTAACATACCTCCTATGTCCGGATGTACCCACATACTTCAATATAGGACGTCGTTTATGAGATACGGGTCTAGGGACCGTCAAGAATAGGTCCTACTGTCAGTACGCTACTAAAGCAAATGTAACATGTGTGAGAAAAACAAAAAAAGCAATCTCAGGATACGTATAAATATTTATGTCGGATTATATATTAAGAATTCAGTACTTACGAAAGTTTTCATTAACTTGCTCATCAAAACCACGCATGGTAATGGATCAATAAAATGTTTGTTCGTTCATTCTAATTAATATCAGGACCTACATAAAATATAATTTGCATTGATTATTCATTCAGCTAGTCAGTATTATAACGTAACGTTTAAACCATTACATTTAACTAATAGGATACTTAACACACTTCAAAATGAAAATAATTTCGTCTTACAATATTATATTTTCGGTCCATCTCGTCAGTCCACGTAATTCATTTACGCAGTTTCCGCCAATATGAAATACTGGCCCTCTCCAAACACTCCAATTCTTTTGAACAAAACGATGAATCAGCAACTTGGTCCTTCTAACAAAGGATGATGGCGGAAAATTTTATCGAATGATATTACGGTATTTTGTAAAAATAATATAGGTAATTTTTAGACGAAGGTAATAAAGTATTGAAAATGTTAATTTTTACGCACATAAATGCCCAAAAGTCTGCACAAATCATATAAATAATTACGTTCTTGTGAACTTTCGTACCTTAACGTGTGCCTTACCTAACCTGGGTCAAATAAACTTATTTTCGTTCTTTCTTAACACTGAACAATCAACAAGGTTCAACAATGAATCATCATCGTGAAGGACGGGCGTTTTTGGCGGACTGTCTTTTGTAATTTTGACGTTCGAAAAGTGTTGATTCTCAGCCTAATTTGAATAAATGACTGTTGATTTTGATTTTTGATTTCATCATTATCATCATTTCAGCCGAAAAACGTCCACTGCTGGACATAGGCCTCTCCAAAGCATCACCACATCAACCAGTTGTGTGCTTCTCGTATCCAGCGGATTGCTGCGGCCTTCACAAGGTCATCGGTCCACCTTGTGGAAGGTCTTCCAACGCCCCGTCTTCCGCTATGCGGTCACCACTCCAGAACCTTTCGGCCCCATCGGCCATCTGTTCTGCGAGGAATGTGCCCTGCCCACTGCCACTGAAGTGTGCAAATAGGATCAAATTGCGTTCTTGCAAAGTTTTCAGTATAATTTACCTTAACCTATCACATTGATCTACGAACTGGGCTTTTTACCAAGGTTCAACAATAAATAGTTGCTAAATATCATCACCACCTGCCGAGTCATTTCCCAACAGCCATTGCCCGACTATGTATATTGGGGTCGGCTTCCAGTTTAACTGCATGCAGCCGCATATCAGTATTTTATATGGAGCGACTTCCTATCTGACCTCTACAATCCAGTTACTGGGTAAAACGATACCTCTTGGTAAGACTGGTTATCAGACATGCGGGCTTCTGACTACCCGTAACGGCTTAACGTACTTTCCGAGGCATGAAAGAAACTCGATATGTAATGGATGGTCACCCATACACGGAACGACCTCGGCTAGCGTTGTTAACCTTATTATTTAGCCACGAGCCCCTCAGTTATTAAATTATTCAACTAAAATCATTGCTTGGTTGGTATACAGTTAGGTAAGTAATCACCAGAGCACAGTAATGTCATTAAACTAATGACGTGCTAAAACTGATTAATTAATTTCGAGGCAGAATGAAAACGCCATCAAACAGTATTAGTACGGTATGTTCAGTGAAATTATTGCATTATAATAATACCTATTATCTGTACCTACATTTTGGAGCTTCAACGCATGTGTCCCGAAATTAAACATTGATGAGAAATACGTTTTTTATATACTTTTTTTTTTTTTTTGCTAAATGGGCCTGCTCTTGACCTCGATCACGCCTGATGGAAAGCGATGGATGAGGTCTATAATGGAACGAGCGTGCCCAGAAGATGCCTGTTCACTTGTGCTTTGAAGGCAGACGGGTTTAAGGTGACTAAGTTTGTTTATACCCGGTATTTCATGATTTAAAATATATTAGAAAAAATGTCCAGTCGGGCCGTATTTCTAGTCCAAAGCAATGCGAAGTGCGGGGTTAAAATAAATTATTACAAATAGCAAAAAGTGTTAGAATAGAATAGAATAGAATACTCTTTATTGTACACCATACAAATTATAAAACATAATTATACAAAATTTTACAAAGGGTGACACAATGGGCGGTCTTATCGCTAAGAGCGATCTTTTAAAGACAACCTTTGGTTATGTTTTGTTTGGTTGTTTGGTACCAGTGTTATGTGGTGTTTTAGTACCTTAGCAGTTCAAAATACATTTTAAAAGGTAAAATGTTTAAGTTTCTAATTGAAAACACGAGCATCGTTCAAACGCTTTTTGTTCCAGTATATTAAATGTAAGGAAAAGTTCCCTTTTCTGATACTCGTTACCAAGGGCCCTTTGCAGCATCGAGGCCTCTTAGAATATTAATAACTGCGTGGTTCGCTGATTTCTGACTTTGTATTATTCAGCTCTTATCTGTAATGATAAAGTGTATTGTTATTGATTGTTATTAGCGATAATAAGAGGACGAAATGCACTGGTGGCGCAGTGTTATCGGCTCCGAGTTACGAATTGTAGGTCGTGCGTTCGAACCCAGGCAAGCAGTTTACTTTGTGTATATAATTTCATCACCACTGCTGTCAAAACGGTGAAAGAAACATCGTGAGGAAACCAGCATGCCCTATAACTAAACGTCGGAATACATGTGACCCTCTTTCACTTACAGAAAGAGGAGGCCTGTGTCCCGGCTGATTATGCTTAAATACAAAACACTTTTAAAAAAATACGTAAATGCTTAAATCTACCATTGAATTGTTTTAAAGTTTTCCTACAGAGAGAGTTATCCGTTTTGATGAAAATAATGTTTGAAAATATTTCGAGTTTTATTATAAAAATTCGGGCTGATTCAGTTTAAATTTCCAGAAGCTTCGCGGTTTTAATTAATATTAAAAAGCTTTTTACAAAGGTTGAAGTCGCTCAATAGAATATTATATTTATAATCTACTATATCACAAAGGAATTCCCATTAAATTGTCATCTATCTAGATAAATTATATTATAGTCTACAAAACTAATGCAACTGTAAAACGTTAATGAACAACCAAATTATTAAATTAGTACTGTAAAATTAAATATTTTCACCCGACAGGTATACGGCCTGAATACTTTATGCCCCTGAAATGTCCATTTACCTTTCAACAATAACTCACACAAAATTAAATAACATTACTGAGATTGCCAGCGCCATTAAATTAAACCATCCGAATCGAATTCTGTTTCTCGGGGAACGATAAAAAATATCTTAGAAAACGTCTGGATTACATTAACCGGAACATTTTTTCATTGGCCCGTCGTTTCGAGGCCAGGAGTCAAGATTGGCTGATCCTAAACAAACGTTAGTGAATCGCAAATACAAAGAGTAGATGGAACATTCTTTGTAAAATGTTTTTGTAACAAATCTGCGAGCTTGAAACACTGCGAGGACGTGACTGGGTCTTCGGTAACTATAAATCTTTGGGGACTGTTACGTGCTTTTAAATTACGTGAACATTGTTTTAAGGAATGTTGCAATACTGTTTTACTTTTAAATACAAGTGAAATTAAAAATGGTTAAGCAATTAGTTAAAGTGTTAACATTGAAAAAACTGACATCTGACATCTACCAACCCGCATTGTAGATTACCACCCACTCCCTCTCGAAAAAAGGAGGCCTGTGTGTGTACCAGGAGTGGGAACATTATGGGCTGATTTTATGCATGATGCAAAGTACCAAATATGAATCACGGCGCCGAAGTGGTCGTCGATAAGTCCATGAAAATCACAGAGCACGGGATGGCAGCGTCTGCAGGCTTTACACAGGTGACTATAGCCGCATAAACCCAAGCCAGGACACGGTGACACATTTGGTTTGTATGTCTTAATGGCAATTCCGCTAGGGTGTGGACTGAGACTGTGACTAAAATCGCAAGTTCCAAAGTAGAGTAGGTTTCGACTTTTGTCGTGCCGCGACAGGTCACATGCGGCGGGTTACTAAAATCAACCGTGAAAATGCTCAGACAACACTTTGATGCAAAATGTAGACCAACTGCGATTTTATCGATGTGTGTAAATGGGATTGCGACTAGGTAAGCGACCAGCCGCACGGCGAAAATTGACCTAGTGTAAATCCCCCATAAGCGCACAACTTCTGTCATGGGCCCCCATCAAAGTTATCAGTTCCTATACGCCATTAGTCTCATAGTGCGAGGACAGTCCGGTAACATGCTTGGTTTGTATGGAAAGTGTTAACAATGTTGCCTCTAGCAGCGGCCGCCGAGACGTCTCCGTACTCTGAGCTGGAAACCATAAATCTATGAGGGCTATTACTTTTAAACTACGTGAAAATTGTTTTCAGAACGACTTGCACTGCATCGGCGATTTATTACTTTTCTTTGAAGATAGGATTAAATCGAGAGTGATATAAAATTATATGAGGTTTATAATAAGAAGCTTGAGTAAAATTGGATTTTCCCATTTCATCATGAATGATGATGACGGGGAGATGGCCGATGGGGCCGAAAGGTTCTGGAGTGGCGGCCGCGTACCGGAAGACGTAGCGTTGGAAGGCCTTTTTTTTCCGGGGTGGAAAATACTCATGGATGTCCGCCGCCCTGGGGCGGGCGGCGGGGTCTGTCAGTCTCTTACTGACTAAAAACCACCCCAGTGTTCCGTCTCACACCTACGCTGGGGGTCGCGGGAACGTAAGATTCTTCCGCAACCCCCGACTGGTGCCGGCCCACCACTGTTTGACTCCCCCCGCGACGTCTAAGAGGGGCGCGCGTGGAACACTACGCGCCGCCACCTCGGGTCCTGATGTGTGGGGGGCGACGGACGGCCCCGAGTCCATCGCCCCTGGACCCATTTAGGGGGGCTGGAAGAGGGCGTTGTCCGCCCTCCGCCGACGCCCGGTGCGCCTACTGCGGGCCGGGTGAGAGGACGAGATTTCCCTCTCTCTTTCCGCAGTCTCCTTCTGCGAGACGACTGTTTCGCAGAAGGAAACCAGTCCCAGGACTCTTCGCTGCCGACCATCGACTCGACCACGGCCGGCAGCGACAGGTCACTACCTACTTCTGAGATGAGGGCACGGCGCGGCTCCTCCCAGGCGGCACACTCTGCCAGCGTATGCCACGCCGTGTCCTCTCGGCAGTCGATGCAGTGGTGACAGCGGGCGTCCGGCTCCCTGTTTATGTGACACAGGTACTTCCCCGAGAGCACCTGCGTCACCCGATACGACAGGGAGCCGTGCCTCCTCCCGAGCCAGCGCTCGAGTACCGGCCGGACCGCCTCGATGGTGACGAGGCCATCGGTAGGGCGTGTTAGTCTGTCCCGCCATTCCGCCAGCGTTGAAAGGCCTCCTACAAGGTGGACCGACGACCTTCTTAAAGTCGCAGGAACCCGCTGGATGCGAGAAGAACAGAACCGGTCGAAGTGGAGGTGCATGGGGAGGCCTATGTCCAGCAGTGGACGTCTTTCGGCTGAAATGATGATGATGATTCATGAATCGCTAAGTGTGAAATTGACGATGCTTGCTTTATACGTTACTGGAATTGCAAACGTGTTATACTGACTGCCTCGTTGATCTAGTCCTCGCAAGCGCTACTGCTGAACATGAGGTCCTAGGTTCTATTCACGGGTCGGGCAGTGTTGTTGGGTTTTCCATCTAGAATTTCTCAGTAGCAGCCCGGAGTCTGGATTTGTGGCCGGTTGATGGCTATAGGCTAGGGAAGGGAGGAGTAGGGGGGGAAGACCAAAGAAACGATGGATGGACTGTGTGAATGATGAGGGGGTGACTGTCGAGATGGTGGCTAATAGAGGAACATGGGAATTCAAAATAACTGGCGACATGTGGGGGTAGATACTAAAGGTGCAACTCTGACTAATACTTCGGGGGATTCAGCGGGATTGTCCGAAAGGGTTACCGCTACCCCGGAACATAAAGGGCGAAGGAAGGAACATGGGTAGGTTTTAGTCAGTATGAGTCTGACACTCCCTTTCGCTCCACCCAGAGCGGGAGGGGTCATTTGATGATCTCCCAACAGAAAAAAAAAAAAAAAATCCTTCGGGGATTTTATGCGTGATATTGTTTTTTTTTTTACAAATGTTTAGATTTTGATATCACGATTCTTTGATGACTTGCAATTAGACTGTATATACAAAAGTAAAGTGGAAGTTTTTTTTAACATAGGTATCTACGTGTTCTCAATAAAATAATATATTATAAAGAACATCACTAAAATTAAATACAACAATAAACTACTAGTAACACGAATTGAATTTAAAAATAGTCGCTCATACAAACACTAAATAAAATTGCAAACGAACTTCAATATATTAAAGACAAACAAATAGGCCGAACGAAGTTCTATGACATGCAAACTTTAATGGGCATCCACTCAATACGATTAAAAGTTTTGATAACAACTTCATAAATTAATGAAAACGTATTCTATAGCAAGAATATTTTAATTTGGTGGGTACCCACTCGATATACATACATAAACTCACGCGTTCTTCCCATGAGGGTAGGCAGAAACTAAAGAACGCCACCTGCTGCGATCCTTGCATACTCCTTTTGCTTGACGTGACGACTTAACGTTGACACATCAGTCGATCTATTCCATAAAAATCTCAACGTGAACATTTTGGTGAAACGAGCTATCAATAGTGTCAATCTCTAGCCTCAAGTGGAAAGACAGTTCACTTAGACTTAGCCACTTATTGTATTCGTGAAAGTAAATAATAATATTTTAGTCTAATCTAAATGATTACTAATATTACCTTGATTTTACAGATTCAGTTTTTACCCAACGCATGAACATTTACCGAACAAGATGCGATATTCAACAATTCGGTATTGACAATTTCGACATTAAATACACACACCATACTTACCACGACACACCAAACACCATACATTACCTATTGACATCAAAGATGCACGTGTTGTTTCACGCGTAGTATCAAGTTTCAGAAAACCTTTCCAAAAACACCTTGACTACCTACGTCAAGTACACGCACGTTTTCTTTGCCGTGAAAAACTACGGTTTATTCGTGTTAGGGACGGTCGTCAGTGTTCTATGGAAGTTTGTTGACGACACGGCGGCATTACGGCAAGGCACCATCGCCGTATACCATAGAACCATGTCATATAGAAGCTCAAATGATTATTCTGCGGTGATAGTAGCCCGCCGTACCGCAAAGAAACACTATAACGGGCCCAAGAAGGCATAATTCCTGCTACTGTAATATGGCAATTCATGATTTCTTCATAACACATTGTGCGTCTTTTGAACGTTCCTATTTCATGTCAATGCTCTGTTTCGTCACATTTTTATCATCATCTATTTCTGAAACGGCATCTACGATTTAATGCATCGCGGGAACCGCCGAGGTATTTATTAATACCGGTAGTAATAACAAGCAAAACGCTACGAATAACATTACGTTTCACACTGGTATTCCTAGACTCGTGGGTGTGGCTTTACGTGTTCCTATAAATCGCTTATGAAAATATGAAGATTTCCGATGAAAAGCGACGTAAACCGGTAAACCATGCTAATTTTACGTCGGATCGGGTTTAAGCCGCTTACCAAAATCAAGGCAGGTACCTACTGCCGCTAATCAATTCGCTCTTTGATCGCTGTCAATTCCATGAATCCCGACGAAAAACGATGATCAACGCCAGAAACCTAAAATATTGGAACTAGAAATTTGAAACTTTCCTTTTTGAAGGAGGTTCCTTTTATGGCGTAGACAATGAATAGCTGGCTGAAATAATGGGCCAAACATATTATTTAAACTTTTTCAATAACCTTTTTTATTGGCCACCACGCTAAGAAAAATAATGAATAAGGAATTTTCGAAATTGCCAGGGGATTTCTCTATAGGTCGGACGAAGTCCCTTTGAAAGTGTTAGTTTATTGATATCTTCATAGCATCTATGTACAGACGCCAGCACATCAAGCTACTACATTCTGTCAAATTTCTTTAATAGATTTTCAACTTTATTGCTGAAGTATTACGGTTCAAGGTTGATTGGGAAAATTTTACAGTTTCGGGTAGCTTGACCTGCTGGCGTCTGTACATGTATAGGTATATATGTAGGTATCTACCTACTGCAGTTTCTTTACGAGTTCATGACAAGTTTCATAAGAAATGAGGGATTTCTAAAGTAGGTACTCAGCTTCTGCAAAATCGTGCAGCAGGTATCAGTAAAACTTGTTTACAGCTCATGGAAATCTTTATTGTCTTTCTTTAAAATATACATATTTATGACCAGTTGGACTAGTATTTTCTTACCTGCTGAGACAGCTTCTTAGAGTTATATATAGATAGAGTTCAAAACTACAACGATAATATTCTTCTTCGCGAAGAAGATGACGCTCTGTAGTTTCTGCCTACCTCCTTGGGAAGAAGGCGTGAGTTTATGGATATTATGATATGTCATCATCATCTGCCTAGCCTTTTCCCAACTATGTTAGGCAGGCATCTGACAACCCGTAACGACTGTCAAATATCCACGAATGACAGCTGAGGCCAACGGCTTAACGTGCTTTCCGAAGCGCGGAAGGATCTTGGTATGTAAAGATGGTCACCCATCCACAGACCAACCGCGGCAAGCATAGCTTAACCTGATCGATCGACCCGTGCGGCTGTTATCACTTAGCCACAAGCCTCTCAGCTAAGTTTATGGATGTACGAGTATGTATGTATTAAAATTCTTTAGATCTCGTCAGTTACGAGGATGTCGTGTCAACAGCTTATTTACGAATTGGTTTGGAAGGAAACAATGAGTTACAGACTCAAGGAAACGAGTACTTTGTGCATTGCTGCAATTTTAAATACCAATCCTCTTTGATGGCTCACACGAAAGTCTTGCTTTTAAAGGTAGATAGTTATTTTGTTCGGCGTTTAGGCCTACCAAAAATTGTGGCGTCTATTAATGAAAAGCATGTTGATTTGCTGTTATAAAAAAGCGGCCAAGTGCGAGTCGGACTCGCCCATGAAGGGTTCCGTAGCTGCAAATTGCGGTTTACGATTTAAGACGTATTAAAAAAAAAACTACTTACTAGATCTCGTTCAAACCAATTTTCGGTGGAAGTTTGCATGGTAATGTACATCATATCTTTTTTTTAGTTTTATCATTCTCTTATTTTAGAAGTTACAGGGACACAGATTTTACCACTTTGAAAGTGTCTCTCGCGCAAACTATTCAGTTTAGAAAACAAATATTTTAGAAATATCAATATCATTTTTGAAGACATATCCATAGATATGTCTTGTCTACACGTATGGGTTTGATGAAAAAAAAATTTTGTCCACAAAATTTATTCTTTTTTTTTATTTTTGTGTGAAAATCTTAATGCGGTTCACCGAATACATCTACTTACCAAGTTTCAACAGTATAGTTCTTATAGTTTCGGAAAAAAGTGGCTGTGACACGGACGGACAGACAGACAGACAGACATGACGAATCCATAAGGGTTCCGTTTTTTGCCATTTGGCTACGGAACCCTAAAAACAGATTTGGTTACAACCTCGAACTGCAATTAGCTATAGTTATAATTTGTTTTCTTTCTAAAATCGGTAAAAACGCTTCAATACATGCTTTTATGTCATTGACGACCATAATATCTGAAATCGAGTCATTTTTTTTTTATTTTATTAAGTTTTTAATTTAGTTTTTGGTATATATTTTTTACTGTATTGTATTATATATTTAGGTATAATACGACTAATAGAGGTTACAGTACCAAAAAAGTAGGTACTTAATAAATATTTTTTAGAAAACAGATCTTTTAAACCATGAAAATGAAAACTAAATAAAACGAAGATACGACACTTACTTTTAGCCATAACAAAAGTACTTACGCGTATGGATTTCAAACAGTCGCATTTGCTGAACTAGAGCGATTATTCAAAGCCATTTCGTCAAGCTTTATGACCGCATTCCTGCATGCAATGTTCCCTGGTTACGCTATCCTCGCAGCGAGAAATAACTAATTTTACTAGCTAGATCTCGAGCTGAGCCGGTGATAGAGTTTCGTTGCAGTAGCTTTAAAGGCTTTGCGTTTGAACGTAGCATCTGTTTTACTACTTACTCGTCCGTAAGACGTATGTCGTATGTGCTGTCAATTTCCACTTGGTTCATGAATTAATTATAAGAATATTATGTACTTGAACATAGGGAATGCAATCTCGAGATCGAGCATTTTCTCGAGATTCAATCTCGTGGGTGGTGTAGTTTTCATTTAAATTAAGTTTAAACATTTTTTATTAAAATAACAACACAGTCGTGCCAGCGACACGAAGAAGAAGAATTAAAAGAACGCATTATTTCAGAAACTAGGTGAAATTTCGATCTCGAGAATCTCGAAAACGAATGGCCAATATCGACACCAGACTTACCGAGACCTCTTCCAATTGCATTCCCTACTTGTACCTCTACATACATAGTTATAAAACATCATTGTATACTAGTTAAAAAAGAATTAACAAAAATCCAAAATCCATCCTTGGATGATTCATGCAATATGCAAGTCGCAATTTCCAGATGAAATAAAAAAAATATATGTTCTCACTAGAATAGTTTGTTAGCATTTCTAACATCAAATGGTTTCTGTGAACTCCAAATCAAAAACTAGTTTTGTATTTGTTTTGCGACCCAGTTGCATACTGTCAGTTTGTTAAAAAAACAAACTATTTTGGCAAAGATGAATATTTTTAGAAAAAATCAGAGAATGGGAAAGATTGATAGACCTACATATATTTTTTGTTTTTCGTCGAATAAACATGAAACCTGGGGGCCTACTCCGAAGTGGTATCGGCCGAATGGTCGGCCGTTTCCTGCTACGAAGTTACTAATTGGGTTGGTCGGTCCCGATCCTACACTCCTACACTCTTTCGAATATTGACTATGGTCCCGACCCAACAGAGCCAATCCGAACTTTTTTCGCATTTTTCAATAATATTCGGTTCGGCCATGTGTCGGACCTGAACCTACTTGGGGGAGGTCTATGGCCAGCAGTCGACGTCTTTCGGCTGAAATGATGATTATGATGATGAAACCTGAAAATAATTTTCATGAATTTCAATATAAACCGATACAGATACACAATTTGTTTAAACTATTTAGATTACGCAAATTAACTCCTTTTCAAAAGCAGATTCCAAACATAATTTATTCTAAATTATGGAACCAGAGTTGTTAATACCACCTACGACTGTTCTGCGTATCTTATCTGAAGATTTCGAGTTCATCAGGTAAAGTTCCCATTTTGAATGGGTTTAAATCACACAGGAGCCTGAAATTTGCATGTGAATGTTTGAAGATCCCACTCTGTGATACCGGGTGTTAGATAATTGAGTTGAGAATAGGTACTCCGAGGTTGTGGGTAAAATGGTCGACCTAAATTGCTAATTGGGAAACTAAAACACCTATGTTTTAGTTTCCCAATTAGCAATTTGAATGTTTTATAATTGAAATAAATTTTCTGTGGCTGAGCACGATTTTACTGAAAAGTGCAGCATATTCCCTGTTTTATCAACTATATAAAGATTTTTAAACATAACCAAACAGTCACGGATTTTCATGTCATATCCAGTTCACGTCCTATCAAAAAACTTAAGAAGATATTCTCTTCTTTTTCTACATAATGTAAAGTCACACAACGATACAGCATTTGGTTCCTCGTAGTTGTTACAAAAAGTACTTAGCTCAGTTTTTCATTCATAAAATCTCTAGTAAATCGTTACTTTACAAACACAAAAATCTCATACCTTATCACGTGGCTTCATTAATACTGGGCAAGTTGAGTTAGAGTATGAAAGGAAGAGAAATCGACCGCGCCCGGGTTGGCCGACCTCCCTGAATTACAAAGGTTTATGCTGAGAAATGCTACCTTTGTTAAAACAAGCGCCTTCCTTTGCCTCGAAAAAGGCTGACCGCTAGTATATTATAATGAATGTGTGTGTTTGACTACCCCGTTAATCTCGTGGTTGCAAGCGCGACTGCTGAACGTGGGGTTCGATTCCCGGGTCGGACAAAGTGTTATTCGGCTTTCCATTAGGAATTTCTTAGTAACAGTCCCGAGTTTGGAAGTTGGCGGTTTAATACCCTCGTGCCTCGGAAAGTACGTAAAGCCGTTGGTCCTGCGGCTGATCTCTCCCCGGTTGTGTCAGATCGCCGTCCCATCGGACTATGAGAGTAAAGGAACAGAGAGTGCACCTGTGTTTACGCACACACTTGTGCACTATAATATCTCCTGTGTACCTGGGTAATCTTCGTTGATATTGGCCACCGTGACCGAAATTGGTCGGGAGACTATTATTATATATACAGCGTGGCGCTTTAATGGCGACATTAATTTCACACATGTATACGGTTTCGCGTCTTAGTTGTATGAATATATTTTAATTCAATTAAACATTAATATTTATTTATTTATTAACAATTTTCTAAAATAGCATCTTAGAGCAACCTGACTTAAGAACTGTGGCGCAGGGGGGCATGCGGGGCCCGCCAGTTAGGCGGGCATGCGCCGGGGGGGTTGTGGAAGTAAAGGCTGAGCCGGTTTCCCACGGCCCTCCCATCACGGCGATGCGGGAACACCGCTGAGTTTTAGTGGGTATACTGTCGGTGCGGTTTCGACAGGAGTCCCACATACCCCGTCTCGTCCCCCACGAGCGGGGATGCATAAAGCATTTCTCAGCGACAAAAAAAAAAAGGGGTCATTTGCCGGGGTCACGGATCATAACATCGCATCAATGTAATTAAAACAAATAACGTTCCTTCAATTTCCTTCAATTCGCCTTCTATTTGAGAAGGCGAATTGAAGGAAAGAGAGAGAGAGCCTTATGGCGGCGAGCGGCGCAGGTGGAAGTTTTCAAGATAGGTTTTTTTTTATGTTGTTATAACTTTTAAGATTACCGACCACTAGCCCTACCCGTGTGTTAAATTAATGTCGCCATTGTAGCGGCACGTTGTATATGTGTATAAGTACGTGTGTAGTTTGTTGATATGCTAAATAAGCGTGTAACAGTCAAAAGAATTTTATTTTTTCGTTCCTCGATTAAATCATGTTAGGTAAGAAAGAAAAATGGAGTTTACTTTATGTAAGACTAGCTTCTGTCCGCGGCTTCATCCGCATGCAATTTCTTGATATAACATAAAATATATCTTCTCAGGCTCAGTAGTTCCGAAGATTACCCCTTATATACAAACTCACCACCTCTTTATAATATTAGTATAGTTTATATAAATACTAGTATTATACTACATACTACCATTACAATCTGCTGGGGAGTTTGTTGCGCCACTTCTTCTTCCCAGCGATAGCACTAGGAAGTGGTGAAGGGCGGGTGTTTTTGGGGGTTTAACACTAGGAAGTGGTTAAGGGCGTTTTGTAATTTTGACGTTCGAAAAGTGCTGATTCGCAGCCTAATTTGAATAAATGACTTTTGATTTTGAATCAAAAGCACATGACGCGCATTTAATCTTGTATCCTCATTTTTATTCTTCATTTATTTAATATCTTATCGTGTCACTGCGTATATTAAAAGTTTGCCCATTTTCCTAATTAGGGAAAATGTTAATGTGGTTGCAATGATACAGGTAAAACTATAGGGAAGTAAAAAAATACTAATTTAATTGTCAGCATACATCGCAAACATCCTCATTGATCATTACCAAATTTTATTTTTAGTTTATATTATGCTTTAGCAAATAGTTGTGTAAATAGGTATCTAGAACATCATAGCTCATGATTTTCGTATTAACACTTTGAAAAAACTCTGAAAACGGTGAAGGTAAACATCGTGAGGTATGTCCTAGAACCGAAAAATTCGAGGACATGTGACACCTACCAACCCAAACTGGGCCAGTGGTGGATTACAGCCCACTCCCTCTCACTGAGAATAGGCTTATGTCCCAGCAGTGGGAACATTATAGGCGGATTATGCTACATTACAAAATTACAAAACACACCAGGATTTTACACACAAGCATGCCCAAAAACCGAAAACATGGCCACTTTTTTTTTCTTTTTTCCTTATGGGAAATCATTAAATGATCCCTCCCGCTCTGGGTGGAGCGGAAGGGAGTGTCAGACTCTTACTGACTAAAACCCACCCATGTTCCTTCCTTTGCCCTTTATGTTCCGGGGTAGCGGTAACCCTTTCGGACAATCCCGCTGACCCGGCAGGCTTCGGCCCTAAGGGGCCCCCCTCAAATTGTGCTGACAACTCGTTGAGGCGCGCGTGGAACACTTACGCGCCGTCCGGCACGGGCTACTCTTGAGGACCTAAAAAACCCTCTGATGCCGCGATTGGCGTGGCCACCTGCTGGGCCCAACTCATCTAACATAAGAAAATATTTTTACTTTTACTTTCGGTTCGAAAACAAGATGTATTTTTGACAAATTAAGACTGAGGTTAGAATGGCAATTGCTCTTCTATTCTATGCAGTTTCTAAAACAGATTTATTTCCTAACTCTATTCCTAGACTTTACAGACCAAGATAGACATATTTTCCCGGCGTAACCTAGTTGCTAGTTAAGTAATGCGGTCGGGAGAACATTGTGGAAGTACCAACTTAAACTACTTTGAAAGCGCTCGACCTCAGTTATATCCAATTATTTTCTTCTATTTAACGTTTTCCAACTTTTGCACCGGGTTTTGTTGTATTTTTATTTTTGTCGTAGTAATCTACGACAGAAATAAACAGCTATGCAGTTATAACTGCATAGCTGTTTAAATAAAATTTTCGAAAGTCGAAATTGCAACATCACTTTGGAGATTCGAAGGTCCCGTATCTTTTTGTACTTACTGTTTAATCTGATTAATCACTGCCCCGTTGTTGTCGTGGTCGCAAGTGCGACTGCTGAACTCTCAGCAGTCGCACTTGCGACCACGACAACAACCCTCCTCTGAGGACCCTCTGAGGTCCCTCGTTCCAGATCGGGCAAAGTGTTTTTGGGGTTTCCCATTCGTAATTTCTTAGTAGCTGCCCGGAATTACGAAGTTGGCGGTGTGATAACCCCGTGCCTCGGAAAGCACATAAAACCATTGTTTGGACCAACGGCTTTACGTGCTTTCGCGCCTGATCTTTCTCCGGTCGTATCGGATTGCGGTCCCATCGGACTATGAGATTGAGCGCACAGGCTTGTGCACTATAACGTCTCCCGCATCGATGGCTAGTCTCCGCTGAGATTCACCGCCATGGCCCAAATTTGGTCTGCAGGACCATTTTATTAATAGTAATAGGTTTTGCAGTTAGGTATATAAATGTTGTTACAGAAAACTGCTAATATTTTCAACAAATAAATATATGGTAGCTTATACTTATTTTTATTTTATCAGCAGTGCACGTTTTTAGATTGAAATAATTATTTTCCGTGCATTAACATTTAAATGAGAATGTTACTAACATAGTTTATAAGTGTTACTAACTACTATATGAATCTTTTGTGTTCGATGTAAATAAATAATAATAATAATTAACATAGTTGAAACACCTAGCGGTGCCCAACATCTGGTACTATTGGCTACTAAAGCCTTTACAAAACTAGAAACCATTATTAATTTAATACAATTTGTACATCCCGACACTAAAGCAATTCGTCTGTTATTTTTGTTAATAGAATTTCGTGAAACAACACCGAAACTTTCACGAAATAGGGTCGCTTTTAAATAAATAATTTGGATAGGCGACCACAGCCGAATGCTGGATTAATTATTAATGGACATCACTCGCATGCCGGTAGAGTTTGCTCCATTATTTTTGACTGGTCTAAACTAGGCTTTAGTTTGTTTTTCCATCTGACATGGTTAGGTACTAAACAAATAAATTATTGGTTGGATAGGTGCTCTTAAATATTGGTCTGTGGATGAGTGACCATCTTTAAATACCAAGACCACTCCGTGCAAGCCGTTGGTCCCGGGTGTCATTCGTGAAAACTTGACAGTCGTTACGGGTCGCCAGAAGCCCGAAAGTCTGCAATCAGTTTTAGCAAGGGGTACTACCAAGTAACTGGATTGTGGAGGTCACATAAGAAGTCGCTCTATATAAAATACTGGTCCTCAGCTGCATCCGGTTAGACTGGAAGCTGACCTTAATATAGTTGGGAAAATGCTAGATGATGATAATGAGATGCTCTTAAATTAGAGAAGGCTCATTTAAAATTAGTTTTGTCTTTATATATTTATAATACTGAGGAGACCAGGGAGAGAAAATAAATCAATGTTTTAATTTTGGTATAAAAGAAAATGGTTTAAGGTTTAAAATTGAGCGCATCACTGTAAAGTATAACGGAATCTTATGTAAATAAAAAACAATTGAAAATTCGAGATAAATATTAATTCTTTCAGGCGCACGTTCAATGTGAAGCAATCCTAAATAAATACAAAGCTAATCAAATCCCCTTTGATTTTGTAAACAAATTTTAAACTTATTAATATTCAATTGAAAAATGTATTTCTTTGTTCATGTGAGGCTAGATTTAGGAACTCAATCATTCATCACCGCCCTGTTAAACGCCTTCCTGTAAACCACTATTTGTAGGTATACGGCAGAGTCATTGCGGGATGAGCAGGGGTCTACTACGAAGTGCAAAGTGAGTGCAAAGATCGGATCGGACCAACACATGGCCGAACCGAATATTATTGAAAAATGCGAAAAAAGTTCGGATCGGCACAGTTGGGTCGGGACCATAGTCAATATTCGATCGGGACCGACCGAACCAAATAGTAACTTCGTAGCAGGAAACGGCCGAACAGTCGGCCGATACCACTTCGGAGTAGACCCCCTGGACTTCTTTATATATAAAGATTGGCAGCACTGGACGGAGAGAAGTGGAAAAAGTGTAGGGAGGCCATTGTCCAGCAGCGGGACATTAATAGCTAATAAAAAAACTGCCGCTTGGCAAACGTTATTTAGTAGAAAACGGTGAAAAAGAAGAAACCACTGCTTCACCACAATTCTTCAATCGAACCACACAACACCAATTCGCCGCGCCACCGCCGGCAGCTTCTAGAGTCGGCACTTTAATAAAATTCATGGCGTCGGAAGTGCGTTGAACGAACAACTTCTGTCCCTGACCGCCATTAAAAGACGTTAGATGTTATACGTTGCTAGCTACTATCCGCGACTTCGTTCTTACTTTACTAAAATAAAAATAGCCTAATTAACTCCTAAAGTAGCATAACATTATAGTTATCTATCAGTGAAAGTTCCAGTCAAAATCAGTCTAGCCGTTTTGGAGATTAGCCGGAACAAACAGACAGACACAAACAGACACTTCAGTTTTATTTATTTATATAGATATATTGTGTCAAAGACTCGAAGTGTGAGTAAACGGTTACACGCTTGATTTGTATAACAAGTGATGACCACGCCGTCTGCAGCGCTTCCGTGCTTTGTAATTCAGTGCAAGAGACAGGATGACAAAAACCACAGACACGTTAGGAACCAGTCGAGTATGAAAAAAGACAGTAATTTCCGTTTCCAACTTAACTGAATAACTCAGCTAGGCAACGGACAGGAAAACGGTCGAGATGATAAAAATAATATTAAATGAATCTATTTACAGTACTCATTGCAAAAGTTTCTCAGCTCAAACAACAATGGTAGAAGAAAATATAAATAAACAGTAGTTAAAAGTTTTCAATCTACAGTCCGTTCACCAGTTATTTTTTCTCTAATTTTGCATATCTGTACAAATCACAGTAATCTTTACTCTCATTGTAATAAAGTTGCTGTCGGGTTGCTGCCACTGACAAGTCTGTCAAAATCATTGTGATCTTTATTCTCGCTAAATGAAGGTTGCCATTAGGTTGCTGCTGTCAGAGGTAAAATGACTGTGAACGGACTGTACGTTGCCTTACAATACAGACCATTCAAGTTTCACGGATTTAAGGGTAGAATCTCTTTTCCAAGGAGACACCAATCTCCAATAAGTTTTTGTTGGAGTAACGAAAACAGCCTCCGGGATTTGAATTTAAATAAGTACTTTTGTACCCATGTTTTTTGATTTTGCATGTCATTGTTGTAGTACCAACGTACATGCTCACCCTCACTGGGCCCGCGAGGTGGATTACGGCCCGTTCCCTCTCACCTTGAGGAGGCTTGTGTCCCAGCGGTGGAAACATTATAAGCTGATATTGTTATTGTCGAAGTATTGTTGTGTAGCCTTTTTTAGCGTTTATCCAAATTGAGCTTTACGTACTTGAAATAGCCTTTAATACCTTTCCGCCTTTTCTTTGTAGCCTATGGAGGTTGTAGGACATGGACTAATTGTAAAAAAAGTTGCTGAAACAAGAGATAAATGAAAATGAGCGTCCAAGTGTTATCACGTCCTACTAGATGGTAGTTTTAGTAAAGACAGCACTGCTGCATTATTTTCTTGTGGTTTAATATTTTTAATAACCAATTTATTTCAGAACACACACACACACACTCACATTCACTTTTTTTTCAGTAACTGGGTTCTGGAGGTCAGACAGGCAGGCGCTCCATGTAAAATACTGGTATTCAGCTGCATCCGGTTAGACTGGAACCCGACCACTTCAACATAGTTGGGAAAAGGCTAGGCAGATTAACAAAATTATTTATTTATTATTATTATTTACAATTGCACTATTTAACATTACAAAGGGCATCTCCAGATCCGTGAGATACCGCTCACGGATCTGGAGATGACCTTTGTAATGTCCAGTGCCTCAAAACCGGGCAATCAACCCTTAAGCTATTCAGACAAAATGGTGTCAATTACGCTGTCTCTGACAGGGACAGGAAATATAAATTTTATTGTAAAACAATTTCGTCAAGTAATTATAAATAACTGGTACGAGTATTTAGATATGTTATACCCTGTCCATTAGGATAACCGTTTTTTGACAGCTGTCTTAGAACGTACATATTCCAGATTACGTAAAAGTTAGCTATAAAAGGCGTAATAAAATAAATGTATAAACTGCCTTATCTTATTGAATTATTATTTATGGCTTCTTACAGACATTCTAATACCGTACGTGTATCAATTAATGTATTGTGTGTTGCTGCAATCACTAGTTCCATCTGTCAAAAACGGTTTACATAATGGACAGGGTATTGTTAGTTGACATTTACACTTTCATTTAAGCTGTCGTATAATTACCGCCAAATGAAAAAATACTCCCTTATCTCGTATTAGTATTCGTACATTAATCAAAGTCATTACGCTCGAATTGAAGGAAAACGTTTTATTTTTTGGAACAAAGAACCACTTAGTTTTAAAGACCCATTCCTACTTGGAACATTACCGTTAATTCCGCTTTTAAAATATGACCCTGGGGAGGTTTTCATCTTGTTCTCTATTACATTTGTTAAAATAATTTGTTACCTTTATAGGCGGTAACTACTGATAACTTTTCTCTTTTCTTGGTTTTCACATTTTAAAAATGAAGTTTCTTGCCGTATTCTCCATAGGAAACGATCTATTGGAACAGTGCTTCTGACGTTTCATAAGTGTCCATGTAGATTTATGTGAAATAAAACATATATTATTTATTTTATTCTGCGAGGTTGACGTGGGACTGCGCGGATCACACTTGTAGGATGCATCCAGACAAATGGGCTAAAGTCGTCACACAGTGGGTGCCTGAAGACGGGCGTCGTCACCAAGGCAGGCTTAAGAAATGGCTGGCGTGATGATGTGGACTCGTTCCTAACTGATAGGACGGAGAAGGCACAGCACAAGGAAAGATGGAAGAATATTGGGGAGGTCTTTGACCAGCAGTGGGACATTATAGGCTAACGGAAAAAAAAAAAAAAATATTTTAAAAGACAGCAACAGTGCATATTACATTGTCGGTAAGGCGTGCTTAAACTTGGTCTACTTTTAAGGAAGAATATTGGGGAGGTCTTTGCCCAGCAGTGGGACAATAGGTATAGGCTAACGGAAAAAAAAAAATATTTTATTTTAAAAGAAAGCAACAGTGCATGTTACATTGTCGGTAAGGCGTGCTCAAACTCGGTCTACTTTTAAAAATATGATAAAAACACACTTCCTCTCTCCTTAAACATCATCATTATAATATATTTTCTTTGCTCATGTTTCATTATTATTGTTACATATAATATTTATATCGATTAGTGTTATGTATGTATTGATTGTATTGTGTAAATGGTGCACCACAAGCCACCTACACTTTTGTCTCTCCTTCCCCTTTTTAATCCATCCTAAGGTTACTCGTATCTTTAAGAGATTGCTCTTAGAGATAATTTTGTGTACACAGGGTACCGGTTCCAGATGGATACAAGTTCCAGACAGGTACCGGTACTCCACCTTACAAGTGCCAAATCCAGGTACCCGGCGCGTACAAAACCCATATTTGTGTGTGGAACCTCGTACGGTTGGCAACCTTGAAGTTATTTTTCTAATGCCTATTAAATCCTTTTTTCTTACTATATCTGTTTTTTTACTCTAGCTTAGGGAGATATTTGTTTGGTAGGTACTGGTACAATACCGATACTAATTAGGAATACTAATAGTATAGGTACTACGTCTGGTACCTGTACCAACAGTACAGGTACTACGTCTGATACCGGTACGAACAGTACAGGTACTACGTCTGGTACCGGTACCACTAGTACAGGTACTACGTCATGTACTAATACCAATAGTACAGGTACTACTCTGGTACCAGTATCACACCAAACCCAGGGGTACCGATACCCAGAAATACCTGTACTTCAAGCCCTGGTCATAATCCTACCAGTATTATCTATAGGAACCAAATAAAATCTTCAAACACGAACAATGCGGTACCTAAAATACCGCAAGAAGCGTAATTAAAGCAGCTACGATTAGATTATACCAAAGGGGCCGCCCCATAAGACTATAACAACTGAAACAATTTTAGCGGATTCCTTCCGAAACAATGACTCCGTTTTGGGAGAACAACACTTTTGATAAGCGTTATTTTCTTGTTTATTTGCTGTTTAGATACCTAGAATGACTTGTTTAAATAAAATTATTTTTGTAGTATTACTGAGAGTAGCATCGACAAAAGAGACAACTCACAACCGTACGGTGTACAGAAGTATGAGGAAGGATAAATTGGAATAGCCAGGAGAAACAAGAAAGATGAAGAGTAACATTACACCAAATCTGTACCTACTCGTACTTATTCCCTGAAGAGGCAGGCAGAGCTGTGTTGTTCATTCACATTTCAGATTTATAACTTAATAATGATGTTATAAATAAATCCCATATGGGCGAGCCTATTGCCAGTAGATCGTTCGTTATAGGCCACATTTGATTGATATTTTCAAATTATTGATTCGTTTTTTGATGATTGATTGATCGTCATGATTGTTGATTACAGTGGCTCTAAGTGGCGTTCACTTATCACAAGAATGCCACAGAGTGCTTCTGACACTCAGGGCATAGACAAGTAATGAGGTTACGTCTGGCGCGGATTAAAAATAAATAATATTCATTTTATCGCTAATATTTTACACAATTATATCTATTTTATTATTTATTTATTACTGTAATTGCCCGTGACATCACAGCGGGCCCTATCAGAATACCAGCGCTGCGACATTTATTTTTAAATGTCGAAGCATCATGCTGTGATAGGAGCCTTTTGGCCTCGTATAGGACTTTCTGTTTCATTTTACCTTTTATTACTTTTTTTTTAATATAATTTGTTCTATTTTTATTTTTAACTGTGTTTAGTTTATTTTATAATCCTGTACGAGTCGCAATAAATACTTCTTCTTTCTTTCAAGAGTAGAGGAAGACCAAAGAAACGATGGATGGACGGTGTGAATGATGATATGGTTAGAAAGGAGGTGGCTACAGAGATGGCGACTATTAGAGAAGTATGGAATAAAAAGACATGTTGCGCCGCCCACAAATTAATTGGGATAAGGGCAGCAGAATGATTAAATATTGATTCGTTTTCGATTAGCAACTAGTAAAAGTATTTTTAAAGAGTCATGGGGCGTACCAAGCCATAATAAGCAGGCGAAATCATACAGATTTGCTTAAAAATCGGAGAAAATATAAGGTAAAAACGAAGAGACCAGAGACCTAACCTTATTATGGCAACACCATCTGTTACTTTACAAAGACGTTTTATAACTCTAGAGCAAGGTGTAAAAAAGGTGTATAAAAACTATAAAATACTATGAAAAGTTATAAAGGAAATTAACGTCAGAAATTATAAATGTATCTTTATGTATGTATATTTTTTCACGACTATAAATTAACTTGTTGACGTGAGTGACCCAGTTAAGTCAGGAGTTAATAATACAACACTGTTATTAACAAACTGTTAAACTCAAAAAGAATGTAGAACAAAGAAAGTAACAAGTGGTTCTTTGTAAGTTAATAGGGTTCACAGTTTATTTTATATTTTTTTATGATTTCCTTTATAGCAAGAATAACATTCATTCAACAAACTTGAATTTAAACCTATTCTTTTATTAAACCATGACTTCTTTCATTCATAATAATGAAAAGATAAAATTATTTAGCAAAGAGTAAATACATTCTGCAAAATAAATCCCAAGAAAGGTGTATTCCGCTGTCTAAACTAATATTATAAAGAAAAAAAGATTTAATGTTTTGTGTGTTTTGTTTGTTACGCCTTCACGTAACGGCTGAACGGATTTGGATGAAATTTGATACATGGGTAGACCATGACCTGGATTAGGACATATGATCCTTTTTATCCCTATGTTCTCATGGGATCAAGACTTATGCGGGTGAAATCGCAGGGGGGCGGTTAGTAGAAAATAAAACGTGCTTCATGGCGGCAACAAGAGGACTAATTGCTGCGAGCTCAATCAAATTACTATTGATTTTACAAAGTTATTAAGTTAAGTGGTTCTTATGACTAGTGTTCTGGCACCTACAGAATGTGTCAGGATATCGAACCAATTATACTATCTAATAGATAATCTCCTGTTAAGAATACCCCAGATATCTGTCAGCGTTTCATCACTAGCTAATATTACCCACCATCACCACCATGTCATAAGAACCGAAATAAAAACAATACCAGAAATAGTATTCCACTCTTCTTCATCTTGTATATTTATTTTATTTCAATTTTCTTTTACTTTTGATTATTGTCAAAACTAAGTGTAAATTGTATATAGTCGAAGCCTTTTCAATCTCATGCTGATCCATGTAACTGTCGAAACCTCGACCCCTGTCATACAGGATGTCCTAGTTCAAGGGTTGACACCTCATTGATGTAACGCGTACTGAAGTTTGGAAATAAAATTACTATTACTCTACTTCATACCAAGTAAACAAAGAAATTAATTTCCCCGTCCCCACGGAGAAAATTCCATCGTTACTAGGTCAAACCGAAAACTTCTTGTAATTAGTGGGTTCAATCAATTTGTGAGTGGTTTTCTATCGCCGAGTTCTTGAACAAACCTCTACGGTCCAGTTTTTCCGCCTGATCGATTTTATTGAAAAATTCTTTGGATAAAGTAAAAAGTTGTGTCTTTGTTAAAAGGTTTTTGGGAAAACTTTGTTTTGGTGTTTGGTCATCGGTTTTTGTTTCCTGGCTCATTGCCTTTGGCATTTTTAGTAGCAACTCGGAGTCTGTTGGTATTTACGCCCTGTTAAAAACGACTGTCAGCTGGAACCAACGGTATAACGTGCCTTCCGAGGTACGGAGGGGTCTTGATAGGTTAAGATGGCTACCCATCCACAGACCATCGCAGCAATTGTAGCTTAACCTGATCGATCGATCCGTGCGGCTGTTATTACTTGGCCAAAAGCTCCTCCAACTAGCTAAATGTAGGTATAAACTATAAATACACCTCAGCCTTACACGGGAAATGGAAACGTGATTATCTACAACCTACATAACGTTAATTCCAAGAAAATAAGAAGGTAAGTACCTTTGAGAACTTTCCTTCCCCTGTAATCCGCCTAATTCTGTGTAACGGCATTTAATTGTAGTTCCACCTCTTACCAAAGGTGAAAGAAAGTAAACATAAATATAACTTAAGTAGATTTAGAGATTGCTCCTAAACGTAACTAGGTAGATTCAGAGTTAAGTAACCTACTTGTTTTTGTACAAGAGTTTTGTGCAAATGTCCCGTGAAAGAGATTAAGGTAAATGTTATTGGGCGAAGATAAGTGGGGCTGTAAGACCACGTCACGGACGTAAAACTATCGCGGCGGGATTTAATCGCGCACTGGATTTTCAACTTTCGGTGTTGAACCGAGCATTGAGAATCCAACACAGCACTCCACGTCGTCGTCGTCGTCCCAGCACGTCGAAGCAACTCATTGTTGGATTTTCAACTCTCTGCGCTAAGCAGTGCGTTGAAGATCTAGTGACCGAAAAAATCTCGCCGCGATATTTACACGTCCCTGCGAACGTGGACCTAATATATTTTATACTGTCTGGAAAACCTTAGCGCAATCATTTCTGGATTAAACAGTAATTTGTTTGTTGAAAACAGAAAGATAAATAAACATCTAATTCAAACAAACGGTAGGTACATTGTTTTAACATAAATGATAATGCTAAATAAATGATAAATGATTTTATTTTGTACTTACAAAATAAAATAATTTATCATTTATTTGTCAGGTTTGTACAAACACTTTTACACGTCAATCATATTTTAAAACTAGACGAGGTCGGCGTTTCTTATTTGACTAGTCTGAGAAGAAAGGCCGAAACAAACTCACGTCACAGTCTCTTTTAAAGTCCAGACATAATCTTGGTCAGATCATATGAAGACCATGTAGATCGATGTCTGAGAAGGCCTTTTGAGGAAAGAACCACACAGATTGAGAGGAGCTGTCCAGTCAGTGCACGCATTTGTCAGAAATCGTGGAGCTCAACTCAAAACTTAAGGAGCTCAACGATTCGACGAACGATACCAAAGAAAGGACATTTGGGTAGGCCACATTAATTACTCAAACTCATAATTTCTCTTACCGTGTTCATTGCGATATGCAGTGGCCTCCATAAGTTAGTCGACATTTTTCCTTTTGTTGTTGTGATGCCACATAATCATCATCTCCTGCCTAGCCTTTTCCCAACTATGTTGGGGTCGGCTTCCAGTGTAACCGAATTCAGCTGGGTACCAGTATTTTACATGGACCTGTGATGCCACGTCATGATTTCAAATAAAATAAAATATTTAGGTACTCCTAAGGGATTACTTGATATTTTTTTTATGATAAGTCAAAGGTAGTTGAATTAGTCAATAAAAACGTTGTAACAACTTAAACATTTGGTTGCCTAGAATTTTAAATCGTAATGTAGTATGTCAAAGCTGAAGTGGAAAAATGTCAACTAACTTTGAGGCCACTGTATAAACCACATGATACCATAATATAATCAAACGTTGAAGTGGGTTTCTTGTGTGTATTTCAAAGGAAACTTGATAACCTATGTGACAAGGATCTAGCAGAATATTCTCCGTGTGAGCTTACACTTGCTTTCTGAGAGCACCAATTCATTCACGACTATGAAAATTTGATTATGGGAAGCCACACTGTGGTTGTATCTTAGAATCCTATGCGACATTGTTATTAATATTACCTAGGATTCCTAGACAGGTTAATTAAATCTTTGAACTGACATTTGCACAGAAAACAATTAATGGAACATCTAATCGTAACTTTGCCTACATCATGATGGACAGAAATAAGTTGCATAATTCATTTGATTGTTATCTATGTGTATCTATACTAATAATAAAGCTGAAGAGTTGATTTTTTTGTTTAAATGCGCTAATCTCTGGAACTACCAGTCGGATTTAAAAAAATATTTTTCCAACTGATAGCCCAATTCTTGAGGAAGGCTATGACTAACATCTCGCTAAGACCCTTAGGAAGCAAGCAAACAGATAAAAAATCAGAAAGAACGCTAAGCGAAAACGAAGTAATATCGCGGACGGGCGATGCGATGCAACGTGGGAACAAGAAATTTCACGCAGACAAAGTCACGGGCAGCACAAAAAAGACAAGACATTATCAATGTCTATTGTAAATTGACAAGTACGTAAATAGTTTTAACTGACCAGATCCACTAAATACTAGCAGTAACCCCATATATTTAACACGTTTGTAGTTCTGCAACGTCAATGAAAACCGAATTGATATGGTTAATCCCACTCAGCGGGCGTTTGGGATATTTCACTCAGTTTATTCGACTGATAGACAAGGCAAACACCCTGTAATCTTGAGGGTAAGAATAGAACTTACATACTCAGCCTATAATGTTCCCACTGCTGGGACACAGGCCTCCTCTCGGTGAGAGGGAATGGGCCGTAATCCACCACGCGGGCCCAGTGCGGGTTGGCAGATGTCTTCGAATTTTTTGTTCTAGGACATGCCGGTTTCCTCACGATGTTTTCAATTTTGAGAGCAGTGGTGACGAAATAATTTAGACAAAGTAAAGCGCCTGTCTGGGTTCGAACCTACGACCTACATACAACTCGTAAGTCTGGAGGACTACTTATCACTTTATCTCACTATGCACTACTTAATAATCTACAAACCTCAAATAGGATGTGGTTCTTAATAAAAATATTAAATTAATTAATTCACTGACAGGCAACGTAGAGTATACTGTGTCTAGAAGCATGAAATTTGGCTCAACGACTTTTGTAAACAGTTCAAGGAAGGATTTTTGAAAATGCATATTTGAAGGGGATAAATGAATCGGCAGCGGCGGCGGCCTCTCGCGCCCGGCCCTGGTGCAAGCCATGGTCCGGAGCGAGAGGGAGTGGGAGGCAGTCGCCTCCTTCTGCGAAGCAGTCATGCTAGCGAAGGAGGTGGCGGGACGGATGAGGGAGAGAGCCTCCCGTCCCAGCCGCCGTGGGAGACGCTCCGGGCGTCGGGAGTCGCGTGACGACTACCGACCACCGTAGGCACGGGCCTGCGGGCGGAGAGCAATGGGTAGCTCACCGCCCGATACGCCCGTGCCGGACGGCGCGTAAGTGTTCCACGCGCGCCTCAAAGAGATGTCAGCATAATTCGAGGGGAGCCCTTAGGGCCGAAGCCTGCCGGGTCAGCGGGATTGTCCGAAAGGGTTACCGCTACCCCGGAACATAAAGGGCGAAGGAAGGAACATGGGTGGGTTTTAGTCAGAAAGAGTCTGACACTCCCTTCCGCTCCACCCAGAGCGGGAGGGGTCATGTGATGATTTCCCACCAGAAAAAAAAAAAAAAAGGGGATAAATGAAATTTTGTATAAACGTTCGTATTTTTTTTTGCTGGTGGGTAATCCCATCGGGCTCACAACTTGTAATTAATAAAGTTTTGAATAAACTAATGGTACGTTAGTTTTACACACGAAGGCAATGTTTTGTTTTGCAGGGCCATTATGATGCTTAGATACGGACGCCAGCACATCAAGTTACTACAATCTGTCAAATTTCTTTAATAGATTTTCAACTTTATCGATAAAGCATTAAGGTTCAAGGTTGATTGGGAAAATTTGGCAGTTTCGGGTAGCTTGACCTGCTGGCGTCTGTACAATCACCAAGAGAGATAAGTAGCCAGGGTCGACGGATATAGTTGAAGTTTAGTAAGAATCCGATGGATCTTTTTGAATGAAATTTAATTTGATAAATTAACTTTTTTTTCAATAAATTAAATTAAATTTTATTAGAAAACATTCATGAGTCCCAGTGGGTTACTTATCTCCTTTGGTGACCGTACATACCTAATGAAAAACCAAGACGAATAGACTTTTCATGTGAAATACCAAAGAGATTTACAGCTCAAATGATCAATATGGCCACATCAAAATAACGTGCGACGGATATCAAGGGTTTCCCTCTAACATAGAGTATCACCATTTTCCTTCCTCGCAATATCCGGACTTATTTCAAGGCCTCGTTGCAATCTCCGCTTTTGAAAAAAGTCCTTCTCATTGCTTTGAAAAACAGTGCAGCTATGATTTTTAAGTGTTTTTTTTTTACATAGTGAAGACTTTCATTTATTTCCATCATTTCATTTGCCTAGCCTTTTCCCAACTATGTTGAGGTCGGTACCAGTATTTTACATGGAGCGACTACCTATCTGACCTCCACAACCCAGTTCCTGAGTAATACGATACCCCTTGGTAAGACTGGTTGTCAGATTCTCGGGCTTCTGACTACCCGTAACGACTGTCAAAGATCCACGAATGACAGCCGGGCTCAACGTACTTTCCGAGGCACAGCGATATCTCGGTATGTAAAGATGGTCACCCATCCACAGACCAACCGCGTCAAGCGTAGCTTAACCTGATCGATCGACCTGTGCGGCTGTTATTATTTAGCCACTCTTTGTTTTATTTATCGAACCAAAATCACGAGACTCATCACGGAATTGTAAAAGTTTGCGATGAATAATGCTTAAATGATTAAATGTTGGTTTGACTAAGGGCTTTCAATTAACGTTCGTTCTGCTGGAAAACCGTTTTAAAACAAATCCTCAAGTATATTATTTAGAATCGCTTTTCTATTTTCGAATTGTAATTAAATCCTAAATATAAAGTTTAAGTACCTTTTTTATGCTAAATTAACCAGCTCATGACCTAGATCACGCCTGATAGAAAGCGATGGATGAGGTTTTCGATGGAACGAGCAAGCCCAGAAGATGCCTGTTCACTCTTGCTTTGAAGACTGATAGGTTATAAGCACGTGGAAGGGAACAAAGATGCTGGCAGAGAGTTCTACACTCTGACTGTGCGCATAATTAATGTGGAGGACATGCGCTGAATTCGACTAGTCGGTATATCGACCAGTAGGTATGTTAATATGGTATTACTTAACCCTTCGTATCGGAACGTGGATCCACGCGAAGCAATAGCTGTTTCTATAATTACGGCATTCTACCGGTTAAATTGTTTTTGCATTGACATTATGTACACTGATTCTGACTAGGAAAACATTGCGTAGACTACTGAGTTGGTGCAACCAAATATCTATCTACTTACTGACATATTCTGTTGATTGGAAATCAAATTACATCTGTATTAATAACACATGTAATTTGATGATTAGATTAACCAGTCTGACTAAGGGGTGTCGTATTACCCAGTAACTGGGTTGTGGAGGTCAGAAAGGCAGGCGCTCCTTGTAAAATACTGGTATTCAGCTGCACCCGGTTAGACTGGAAGACGACCCCAACATAGTTGGAAAAAGGCTAGATAGATGATGATCAATTTACAATACCATTGTATATAAGCATAAGCAGCCTGTAATGTTCCCACTGCTGGGACTCAAGCCTCCTCTCTTCGATAGAGAGTGGGCTACCCACGCGGGGCCAGTGTGGGTTGGTAGAATTTACACTTCATTGATAAATACCACGATAAAATAAATCAGGCTTCTAAAGAACTTTGAAAGAGAGTACTCCAACTTTGAAGTTCCTTTTTTTCAGAACCTCTTTTCCTTGCAACATATCTCATGTTTAATGTTGGGTAAGCTGTTTACTTACGAAACTTAACTCGACCGTGAATAACTACTAGTCTACGAGTACTGGCAGCTAGTAGACTAGTCGCTTTATATTATTTATTGAGCCATATATCAGATGATTTGATGTCTTTCGAAATAGAGAGAGTCTTCTATTGTTTTGATCAAGTTTGTAGAGTGTTTATATTGTAATATCGAATAATAACTGTTACTAAGATGTAAAGATATTAATGATGTTGCACGTTTCTATGTAGGTATTGTTACCAATAGCTGTCAAAATCAATTCGCTATCTGAGAAATTAAACTATTGCAATCAATCAATTGATAGAGCAGTGGTAGCCCAGTGGTATCGGTCCCAACTTGCGAGTTGTAGGTCGTGAGTTCGAACCCAGACAGGCACTTTACTTTGTGAATTTAATTTCATCACCACTGCTCTCAAAACGTTGAAGGAAAACATCGCGAGAACTGAAAATTCGAAGACATGTGGCATCTACCAACACGCGATTTGCTAGCGTGGTTAATTACGGCCCACTTCCTCTCACAGAGAGGAGGCCTGTGTCCCAGCAGTGGGTACATCATAGGCTGATTATGTGTGTATGTATGCAATCAATCAATTTGTATGAGAGAAAACAAAATGACATACTATTTACTATCATCATTATTACGTCACATCTTCCACGAATAAATCGAAACTAAAGTTGTTTTTCCTCTTGTTTCAGGTTAGCATCGACCCGGAATCAATCAAGGTATCAGTTACCTACATCTGAGTCAAGATCCTATACATAACAACCAATTTGACGACACGGTTGGCGCAGTGGCTCAGCGATCGACTGCTGCGCTGCGTGTCGCGGGTTCGATTCCCGCACGGAACAAATATTTGTATTGCAAATATTTGGTAGTCGTTACGGGTCTGGCTGTTTGTGTATGTGAGTTAAAATGTTTGTAAACGTTCCCACGATACAGGAGTAATTCCTAGTGTGGGGCAACGTTTTTTAAAAAGAAAACCTTTAGTCACTTTAGGAGAGGTTTTTTTCACATTTATCTTCTCTTCTCGGCTTGATCTTAGGCGTAGGCAGTAACTACAGAAGGCCTCGTGCTACTTTCTATAGATACTCCTTTTGCATTATTTACGTTCATACAGCTGAAGGCCAATTGTCGTAATATGAAACGTTCAAAATCTAGTCGCAATCTCTCACGCAACTCAGCGACATTCAATGTCAAACTTGTCAACAATGTAGGGAAATTAGAGGTATTTTTGACAAATTGAGACAGATCAGACTGTAAACGTTCTTAGAATTACGAGAATTGCCCCTCTGGTCGCGCACGCTAGTTGCGAATATGACGCACCTGATCACTTCCGTCATAAAATACGACATCATTCCAAAGAATGGTCAAGGTTTTCATATGCCGAATGTACAGACTCATTTCTTTTAATAGAACATCTATAATATCGATCTGCATAACGTTGAGCCACAAGACATTTTACTGGTAAATATCTTATTCATTGCAGTACATTTACCCAGACGGTAAATAAACGTAGAAACGTAACACCGTCGCCAACGCAAAACCGGATCAAATATCTGTTAATTATTTGTAACATCGGAAAGGCGTGTTGAACATGTTTATACTAATATAGACTTACTAGCTGCGCCCTGCGGTTTTACCCGCATAAATTTCGATCCCGTGGGAATATCGGAATAAAAATATTCTATATGTTAATCCTGGTTATAAACTATCTGTGTACCAAATTTTATCCAAATCTGTTCAGTAGTTTTTGCGTGAATGAGTAACAAACATCCATCCTCACAAACTTTCGCGTTTATAATAGTTTACTTTAGTTAGTGTAAATAATTCTGTGTTATTTACAAAACTAACAAGGTGAGATTTAATTGTATTGAATTTAGCATTTTGTAGTGGCCTGTTACTGTTTTCTTTTTATGTATAAAACTCTAGTCAAACTGCCAGTAAGTATTTCACTATTTTAGTTCAAAAAAATTTTATCAAACAATTCATTTTATTTTTATAACACTGGTTTTTGATTCAAAATTAAAACTGAATTCAAAATTTAAACTGAATAACTTAACATCATAACATCACACATGTAATTCCCGAAGGGTTAGACAGAAAAGGTGCACCTATGGTATAGGTACTCGTACCTACCCACATTTAACCAATTATTTTCAAGCCCCATGTTTAAGGGTTTATATTAACTATTTCTCTATTGAGGGTGTTTAAAACATGTATTAGTTATTTATACAAAATATATTAATCCGAAATATTAAAAACATAAATCAAAAACGTGTTTCGCCGCAAAAAAATAATAATAATCCTATCCATAATGGCGGGCAGTTTTTTCTTCTCTATGGAAATTCCTTCCTTCTAAAAACTTTCCTGCCAGCACTCGAGTAACTTCATTCGGTGTTGTCAACACGGCCCTCCTGCGGCGTGCATGTCCTCAAGCACGCTTTACACCATCAGTCTTACTTAGCTTAACTAAACATGTATCTGAAAGCACACACTTTATGTTAGGTACTAAATATAAAACAATAATCCTTCGGCCAATCATGGTTCATAATACTAATGGAACTTCTTCGAATAGAACCTTTAGGCTTAGGAACTCTCCCTACTCTGTAACTGGTAATCCCATTCATGAATCTACCATAGCTCTTATAATACAGAACTTAAAACAAAGGGTCTATTGCTATCAACCGGGCATAAATACTGGCACCGAACTGCTTCTGAAAAAAAATCTGATAGAAAAAACCAAAAAGACTGCTCGACCTGGCAATCAAACCCAATCATCATGATCAGCAGTAGTGCTTGCGTGCAGACGGGACAGACTTACTTGGCGTAATTTAAAAATGTATGTTGAAATTATTTTTCCCAATGTCATTAATATATAAAAGAACAATGACGTTATGCGAAAATTGTACAAAGACAATGTCCATTGGGCTTTCGTCCATTATGCTGAAAGACTACATTTTTCATTTTTTTATCTAAAACTTTGGAACCTTTCCAATTTGTTCAACGTAACTGCGAACTCATATACCTGTACGATCTTTATAAATATTAGCTTTTCTATTCGCAATTCTATTACATTTCTATACCTCTCATACCCTATATGTTGACGAAGGCCTAATAGTCCACATACCGACCTCGTTTTGATAAAATACCTTTGTACCTACTTTGAATAATACCTTAACATATACGGTACATATTTTCATTATGGATATCTGAATTATTTAGATTTAGAGCTACCTATTCCAAACCTCGATCAATTGAACGTAGACAGGTGTCTATTAACTAAAGCGTTTTAGTATGTCAAAGCTTTGGGCAAAACAAATTCCTACTTCCAAAATCGAAAAGGTTTCGAAAGTCGAAAGTTTTTCGAATAGAGAAAATTCTGGAGCATAGACAAGGTAATACAGCAAACGCCTTACGCCTTTTTGGTTGTGCTCAATCGAGTTACTAACGCTTGTTTAGACGGGAGACGCCTTTGTCGATCCACTCAGATGAACATGAGTATCTTAGGGGGATTACACATGAGCGTCGCTTTGTTTGCCGATTTAATCCGAGGGTGTAGTGTTTTAAAGTGAGGGAAGATATTTTCTGTGATATTGGATCAACAGCTAATTTTGAGCAGTAACATCGTAATTTAAATGTTTAGCAAAAACGTTTTCACAGTTTTTAAAACCGAGACTAATAAACCCAAAAAGCAAGTGAAGGTAGATTTGCAGTGGACGGCAAACCTCGAACCGCGAAAATGCTTACAGTTTGAACGCTCGGAATCTTTTCGTACCTACACATGTCTTTTTTTAGGACGTATTTGTTTTAATAACATAAGAATTTGTAAACTCATTATTTAATCTTTAAAAGATTGCCAGATCAGTGTCATACATTGATAAGAAAGACACTGAACATGAAACAACAGAGCAAATTCCGCTTATCACATTTAACCTACATATTTAATCATCTTCAATCATAGACTACATAATACAAAATATAGTGTATCTATATAGGTTTATACTTTAAAGTCGCTTATCGTGTCTCTCTGTATGAACGCAATGTTCTTCTGAACTACCTACATAAAGGATCTTGCAGCGGTTTTCACCACCATTAAAAAATGTATTCCAAAAGGTTTATGAACAAAACGCATTCATATTAAACTTACATATAGAAATAAATCTCGATATTTTGTCAAGTCATAAAAACCGTGTGAAGCGAGTTCGGGTCGCTAGTAAACGATAAGAAGATACTACATCGTGTGCAGTCCCCCTAAATCTGCCGTCACACGTCGTCCCACGCGCGTGACGTTCCAAGTATAGAACAATATTTACTTGTAATTTATCTTTGTTAGATATCACCTGCGTTGTTTTGTGTTTTACTTGTATTGGCAGAGGGTTTTGAGAGAAGGGTTTTTCGTACACACTTTTGTGGAGATTGTTTTTCTCTTTTATGGTACTGGGTGACACCTAACCAATCAAACCTATGGACATCTTCCAATACCAGAGTCATTGCAAATGATAAACACTGAAATGTCTCTTGTATATTAATTTTAACATTACAACGGCACCTGACTCCTGAATCTTGCTTTTAGCATAATCTAAATTCAGCCTATAACGTTCCCATTACTACACAGGCCTCCTCTCTGTGAGAGGGAACGGTTCGTAATCCACCACGCGGACGAAATGCGGGTTGGTGTCACGATGTCGGTTTCCTCAATCCTGTTTTTTATGGGGACAAAATGGTCGAATTTTAGACAAAGCTTCTATGAAAACAATCTATTTAGATCGAATTTATCAAAACCAATATAGTGTGTTAGTTATTCATTTAATTTAGTACCTAGTGTAAATAGTTAGTTGTATTAAATATTGTAAACTTATGTTAGTTTGTTAGGTATTAAATATAACTAATATTATAATGAGAAAAGATTACATTTTTGTATATTTGTTTGTTACGCTTCCACGCTAAAACGGCTGAACGGGTTTGGATACAATTTGGCACATGAGTAGATTATGACCTGGATTAGGACTTATAATACTTTTAATCCCGATATTCCCACAGGATCCAGAATTTGCGGGTTAAACCGCGGGGCGTAGCTAGTAAGTGATAAAAGCAGTGCTGGGAATGTCTCCTTTTGCAATTTCCACTACTTACCGCGACACCGTACGATATAAAATTGCTTTAAATTAAATTCTATACCTTTCAATGTTTCAGACATTAAAATTACAGTTGAATTTACAGATAAATATTAACGTGAAAGCTGTTCATTTCAGTTGAATCCTGCATGTGACAGCGTGTTAATATTGTCACTGCAAACATTGACGTTACAAGTCTGTTCCATATCGTGTTTAGTGTTATTCAAACATTGTTAGTAGCTGCGATAATTTGCATTGTAGCACTATGGAAGGAGAACTATAAAAAGTGTGTTTAGTAGATCTTAATTAATCAAACACTACAAAACAAACCAATTTGAGCTACATAGACGTGCACTCTTCACACAGTCTAAATAGGGAACGTCTGTATGAAATAAAACTCATGGAGAAAATATCAATAGGAAAATCTATTACGCAGTACTGATCTCGTTTTACCCATCTGCATAATGCGTTTTTTATAGATGCAATACAAATGAATATCTGGCAGGAAACGTACCGAATAATCGTTACTTTTTAATTGATTGAGAAGCAACGATCACACGAAACAGTTCTAAGACGAACATCAATGACGGGGTTTGTTTCAGCAGCCAAATGTTTACATTGGCAAATAGTTCCTGAAATTACGTTTATTTTCTCAGCGAGTTCATGAATGTTCTTACAGCACTGTGATTTATTTCTTTTTTTTTGTGATTAGAAAAACCAGTGACCTTGTTGACACTTTTTGTATTATATTTAGCTAAAAATGAAGGAGGAAGACAGGAAAGATTAACAAAAAATGTTTTAGAGATTAATAGGGATTTTACTTTGATGTCGAAAATAAGTTAAATGGCTTCCCGCATTCTGTTAAATTAGGCTTTTTATTACAAAGAATATTAGATTATCTTTGTCTTGATTAAAGGTCAAATTCATCATTTATTTATTTTAATTTTAGATCTGTAATTTCTGCAATATTTCAGTATGAAAAGCTGAAACATTCTAATAGAAAAACTTCAGTCTTCAATAGCTTTAGGGACTGTTATAACAAGTTCCTTCACATATTTGTCTTCGTACTTTCCTCCCTCAGTCACTTGAAGACGGGAACAATCTCGTAAAGTGTATTTGAATTAAACTTAAACGTGTATTTGTTTATTCCTTTTCCCTTTTCCTGCAACCCAGACAATGTATAAACTGTTTTAGATTCAACATGAAATTCACAACAAGTTGCAGGGAAAGGGCTTTCTTTCCCTCCTTCTACTTACGGATGGGCAAATAACACATTCTGAGCAGAGGTTAAGTTTCCTCAAAACCAAAAAATAAGTCCAATGTATTTCAATTCATTAAGAAGAGTCCCTGCGGCTTCAAAAAGTTGACCAGCATTTGCCCCCTGTGATTTCTGCGCCCCAAACCGAATGATCCGACTTTTCGGGTCCGATTCGCCGGGTTCTTGTAATCCCACTTTGGCATTTTGGCGGAGGACAGGGTGTTGTGGCGGAGCCTCGGAGAGGCCTATGTCCAGCAGTGGACTGTGATAGGCTGAGTTGATTGTTGATTGTATTACAATTGCAGCCTAACACATAAAATAACGCCTTTTCCCATGGGGCAGAAACTATAGAACGCCACCTCCTTCTTACTTACTTTTTTGCTTTGTTTACGTTCATACATCTGGCCACACACTCATGTTGGTTGCGAGTACTACGCACTCGACCTTTTTGAAGAAAATTGAAAATAAGGTCACTATATGTCCTTCTAGGGTGATCCCCTCCCGGCGTTTCCACTCACATTTGCCTTCTAACCACAAATACCTTTTGTTAGTCGCCTTTCATTCATCCTCTCAACACTACCAAACCATCTAAGCATATTTTTTAATTCTGGATTTGGGTCTGTTTATAATACTAAAAAATCTGTGTTTCATGCATGAAACAATTTCCTCACAATCCAATAACATACTCGAAAACAAATCACTTTCGACACCGCTGTAATTGAAAGCTCACTTTTTAGCACATCAAGGTCGAATTACGGCTAAAATGTTCCTGTATCCAAGGATATTTTTAAAAACGTCTACATATTTTTATTGTAAATAAACAAAAACCCTTCCCTTGCGGCTAACTACCGGGGTTGAATTACAAAGGTTGATAAACAAAATGGCCGGTAGAAAATAAAAGTGGTTTTCGCCAGCTCAACTTTTGACATGAAAAAGTAATATATTTGTTTTGTCGACCTTTTTTTTTTTGTGGCTTTGACAGGGAAAAGCAGATTTTATTTTAGGGTATTTTGATGTTAAAATTAGCTTCTTTAGTGGTTTTAGGCGGATTTTTCTTTTTATACATTTCACAAAAAAATGTACCTAGTAAGTAGTACCATAATCTAATTAAGTTATAGCTTACAAAATACTTGCATATATTTTCTCGTCATCACAAGTGACATGAAATACTTAGTTTTAAG
Source organism: Apamea monoglypha (assembly GCA_911387795.2). NCBI lineage: Eukaryota > Metazoa > Arthropoda > Insecta > Lepidoptera > Noctuidae > Apamea > Apamea monoglypha. The sequence goes on from OU426918.1 coordinate 15,164,952, forward strand.
TAATAATAATAATAATACAGTTTATTTTCTCTCATAAAGGTACCTACATTGTTACATTAGTGTTTAAATACAATTTTGCCTTATGCTAGAACCTTTGTGAGAGCTGGAGTCTGAACTGGGCTCGGAACCTGTATGACAGATCTCCAGGGTCACACCCCTTTGAACATTTATCATAATATTTAACGGCATCTAGATTCAGTTTATACATATCACTATTAGTCAACAGTTTCGATTAGAGAGGTAAGTCTAAAATAAAGGTGGTTATATTCGTGAAGTATTATGTAATGTGATGTGATGAAATGAAATGAAATTGGGTAAATAGTATATCGAAATTATTATTACACGTCATATTATAAAAAAATAAGCTAGATGGAGTCGACCTTTCCTACCCTGACTACCCCTGAAAAGAAATGGCGAAACAAACTCAAGGGTCAAAGTCTCCGCCGTGTCCTCGTAGAGGCGATCAGCAGCGGCGGCGGCCTCCCGCGCCCGGCCCTGGTGCAAGCCATGGTCCGGGGCGAGAGGGAGTGGGAGGCAATCGCCTCCTTCTGCGAAGCAGTCATGCTAGCGAAGGTGGTGGCGGGACGGATGAGGGAGAGAGCCTCCCGTCCCAGCCACCGCGGGAAATGCTCCGGGCGTCGGGAGCCGCGTGACGACTCCCGGCCACCGTAGGTGCGGGCCTGCGGGCGGAGAGCAATGGGTAGCTCACCGTCTGATCAGGACCAGGCCCGTGCCGGACGGCGCGTAAGTGTTCCACGCGCTCCTCAAAGAGTTGTCAGCATAATCTGAGGGGCCCCTTAGGGCCGAAGCCTGCCGGGTCAGCGGGATTGTCCGAAAGGGTTACCGCTACCCCGGAACATAAAGGGCAAAGGAAAGAACATGGGTGGGTTTTAGTCAGTAAGAGTCTGACATTCCCTTCCGCTCCACCCAGAGCGGGATGATGATGATTTCCCATCCGGAAAAAAAAAGGGTCAATGTCTCTTTGAAACTCCAGACATAAGGTTGGATCATGATCCAACCTTATGTCTGGACTTTCAAAGAGCACTAATCTGCCCTGTCTTCACATGTGAAGACAGGGTAGATTAGTGCCTGAAATGGTCTTATGAAAATATCTACTATTTTTTTTTTCTCTCTTTATTTATTTAGGGACATTTATAATCGCAATGCGTATGTCAGTCCCATCGTAGCCTAAATACACATTTCTCATATCTGGGCTATGAACCTAAACAGACTCGCGCAACATCATCATTTGGTTGAGCCAGAATTTTATGGAATGTGCCTACTTCAAGTCTGTTTAACCTCAAGACCCTAAACAAATCATTTCTATCAAGCTCGTACCGAACACAGTTGGGTGAGTAGTAAGTTTGCGTTCATGATGAGAAAATATCTACTACAATTATTCAAAAACACTATTAGTTATCTACCTTTTTTTTCTTTTTTTTTCTGGGTGGGAAATCATCACATGACTTCTCCCGCTCTGGGCGGAGCAGGAGGGCGTGTCAGACTTTTACTAACTAAAACCCACCCGTGTTCCTTCAGTTGCCTATGCCAGGGGCCATGGTATCTCTTTCGAACAACCCGCGGCCCTGGCAGGCATCGGCCCTAGCGGACCCCGTCAGTTCCTGCTGACATCTCTTTGAGGCGCGCGTGGAACACAACGCGCCGTCGACCCGGGCCTGGTCCTTGCCGGGCGGCGAGCTGCCCGTTGCTCGCCGCCTGCAAGCCCGCGCCTACCGTGGCTGGGAGTCGGCTGGTGACTCCCGACATCCAGGGGGTCTCTTGCGGCGACTAGGAGCGTGAGGGCGCAGAGATTGCCTCTCCCTCACGCGCTCCTCCTCCTCCTTTGCGAGCATTACTGCTTCGCAGAAGGAGGTGACGGCTTCCCATGCACTCTCGCTCCGTACCATGGCCTGGACCAGGGCCGGACGCGAGAGATCGCCGCCGCCGATCGCCGCCACGAGGACGCGGCGGTGCTCCGCCCAAGCCGGTCAGACCTCCACCGTATGCCCCACCGTGTCCTCCGGGCGATCCACACAGTTGTGACACCCTGGTGTTTCCTCCCGCCTTATCCTGAACAGGAAATTAGGTATCTACCTGACTACATAGTTTCTTAATGCCTTTACCCATATAATTTTAAATATTTTTTTTAAGTATCTTATTAACATAAATATGGATCACTGTCATTATCTACTTAGCCATTTCTCAACTACATATGTTGGGATTGGCTTCCAGTCTAACCGGATGCAGCTTAATACCAGTATATTACATAGAGCGACTGCCTATCTGACTTCCACAACCCAGTTACTGGGTAATACGATAACTATGGATCACTTTGTCTGACTTAAATAAATATAAATACATTACGTATTTCCCAATACAGTATCGTACATGTTATAGCAGTAATTGGCTAATCTATCGGTATTTAATTGAGATACGCTACACCAACCAATTTGCAGTAATTCATGATTCAGACATGGAATACAAATTACATCACGCCCTCTGGGAAATTTATTTGATATAAAAAGTAGATAAGCGCTCACATTAGTATTAAAATATCATTAAGGTCTGATTTTTCCAACGCTAGATAACTTTATCGGATAAATAATTTTGAGTTTTTGACAGTCCTTCCATGCAAAAACTGTCAGACGTCAAATTTATTCCACGAATAAAAATTATCGGTCGATTGAAACATCAGCCCTAAATGATATACTTAGGTGCGTTCTTATGCATTTTTGTTGGCTAGAAGAATGTTTCTGAAGAACTTTAAGAATTTATTTCTAGCGTTTTGACCTTTCCTTGCCTAATTCAAAAGAGAATGAGTAAGACCGTACCCAGACACAAAGTTAGTAGAAGAACTATGTTGATTTTTGTTGCCCTCATGGAGTAGTTTAATTAATAGATACTAAGAAAGCATGTCTGCATTATTAGAAGCGAAAAAGTTTTTGGAGGTTCATTAATTTTAAAAAAGGGTTCATCGTGAGCAATAATTTCAATAAGGTCAATAAGTTTTTAGAAAATATATTATATATTTCTCTTTATGAATCTATCTTACTTCCACACATATCTTTTTTTCCAAGTGAAGTCAGACATGCTTTTCTAGGATTAATTAAACTACTCCCCGAGGGCATAAAAAACAGACATAGTTCATAATGCTACAGTCAAATTTTTCTTTGGGTACGGGGACCACATAAAATTATCCATTGTCCCTTTATCAATTTGCATATCACAGGTTTATGGGATGTTACAAAATATTGAATTAGGTACACTGTATTATAATCATAACGTCATAAGAATAATAACAAATAATAAAGGTAAAATAGGACTCAAACTCAACGCATTTACTTCAAATAAACTAATTACAGGCACTTTTGAATTCTCAAGGGGTCAGTCAGAAAGTTGAAGCCAGTTTTAGTAGGACCTTTATAGTATCGCTTTTTTGTCCGTCAGTTGAAGAGGTTTTTCTTTTCAGTGGGCTTTTATTAAAATTGCGGGCTTAAAGCATCATCCTTTCCTTGTCTCTAAGTCTTTATGAAAACATATTTTATTGCATACCCTTTTGTTTCGTGGATTAATTTTAAAACCCAAGTGAGTAAAACTCCAACCCACTAGAAATAAGTACTTAAGTAATTACGCTTATCAGGCGCGGGGTGGTTCGTGAAAATGTCTGAAATCCATGAATGCCTAAAGATACCTACAGTAAAGGAAAATGTAAACAAAAACTGTACGCGATATACCTAAGAAGAGACTAATGTAGCATACCAAAAACCTCCTAAATAACCAAACCACAACACACCTAAACAGATGGCATATACTGGACCTGGATCAGAGAGACCGAGAATAGCTCTCATCATGCTTTGTGTTGATTTCGGCAAAAATATATAACCTACTGAAACCACATCTAACCATTGCTAATTGCAGCTCATATAAAAAAAAATGTAGTTACGCTAAAATAAAAGAAATTGTAATGTTTACTTCTGCCAATCATTACAAACAAGCAACAAGCATTTCAAAAATTGAAATGTAAAACAGCTCTTTGAACACGATAAGTGTTTATTTTTTAGGCGTAGTACCACAGGCGATAACTAGTATAATTTTGGGGCGTCATGTGCCTAATCGATGATAATGTACGCGCACGTTAGGTAAGTGGCACATGATTGAAAGCTCATACGTTTTTTACACTTCATAATTTTAATATGAAGAACTTTGAGTTCTTTGAACGATGATCGAAGGCCAGTTAGATTATAATGTTTAATAGAGAACAAGACTTTGTAGCAATTGTAGTTTTTAGTGCTGTTTATTTATTTGTCTTTATTTTAACGTGCGCAAAGTTGTTTTTTGGGTGTAGGTAAGTGCAATGATTGCGATGTGGAGAATGTATCTATGATTCAAAGAGAAATCATAGTCCTGGTAATATGATTGCTTTTTCTGCTATGTAGGTAATTATGATTCTTAAATATTACGAATTATAATAAGTTGTTTTTTTTTTTTTACTTCGGAAAAAAAATTCCTAGCGTAGCCAACTGCAGAAAAGACGAATACCTGTAGAAACGTTTTGATTTTTATCGCTTTCAAAGTTTTCTTTAACAAAACCAATTTAACCGTGAATTGATTTTGTCCAACAAAATCGTTAATCTTTTCTGAGGCAAAAAGGAAATTTTCAGACAAAGGTTTTGTACAAAAGCAACAAGTAGGTACTTAAATACTTTAAAAACTAATTTCACTTTGCGGAGCCGAGATACCTCATTACTCGTAACCTCTCCAACGAAAGTTTAAAGTGAGGTGAAATTTGAGTCCAATTTCCAAAGTCAGTTACGATAACTTGGAACTACGAGTTATGACTTTATGACACTTTCTACTTGTTATAACACATTTTGTAATTATCATCACACCCTGAGGCTAGAACTTGGCATATTGTTTTATCGTTCAAAGTTTTAGAGCAGTTTTGAAAGTTTTTAGTCTGTGGTTCGTTATAAATTAACCGAGCCATCTTGTGTCTGTGAATTTGAACTCTGGTGCTACTTAGTACTTGGGCACATCTTATAACCTATCCATTGACGATCAACACTATCACTTATATTATATAATATATTGTCGTCTATAATATACGGTCAAATTATAGATGATCTCATGATATTACTCAGAAACACCATTATCTCATCTTAATTTTAATAATGTTTAGTTAAGCAAAGATCCGTGCAAAATCCAGGAGAACATACTGCCGACAAATTGCTTTGCAGATTGGTAGATGTGATATAAAGTAAAACTTTGGAACTTTATGGAAATAAAAAAGAAGAATCTACTTAGGTATGAAACACGTTACGTATCTTGATTGAATAGTAATGTGAACCGTGATTACAAAAATATGATCATCACCTACTTAAACGAAACACGCAAGTCACTATTACACAATTTCAGCGAATTAAAGTTAGATACGCAAAACAAATGATCACCATGAACCAGATGTAACGTAAACGTGCGCGTTCTATTTCTATTTTTTATTGACTGTTAGTTGATTTCGTCTGCTATGATTCATTGCAGTCGACGTGGAGATTAAAAATCATGTTTTTTGATGTGGCGTGTTATGGAGTTGGCATTGATTTATGTTTTACGGCGCGGGCGTCAGGTGTAATAAATTGTATACAGATTACTATATTATTATTATTAATGTTTGTTTCTCTGTTTCATCATAGTTGTATAATTTTCATTATTATTACTGTAGTCTTTCCACATTTTTTTGGTGTTTTTGGTCAAGCCTGAAAAAAGAGGTGAGTGGATAATTTTCCTATGACATCTGATAGTCAAATTCTTGAATGACGATTATAGTCTCTTAGGACGGAATCTTCAGAATCTGGTCTAGAAAATGATACTGAGCTGAGCTGTTAGAGCGTTTCCTCCCGCAGTTTTATTTAATTAACCGTTTATGTAAACACCATAATATAAACAGGAAAGAAAAAAGGAACATAGGGTTTTTGTTTTTCCGGATGGGAAATCATCAAATGACCCCTCCCGCTCTGGGTGGAGCGGAAGGGAGTGTCAGACTCTTACTGACTAAAACCCACCCATGTTCCTTCCTTCGCCCCTTATGTTCCGGGGTAGCGGTAACCCTTTCGGACGATCCTGCTGAAACATAGGTCATGCGCAACACACTTTTAGTAGCAATGGCTTTCATTTGACAATAATTCAACTACATCCATTGCGTTATTTAAGTTTACGTTGTTGAGCAGACAATTTTTTCGAATATATGGATTAACAATGTCCCTCAAAATGATTCAGACTGAGATTGATAATGTGTTACACAATTAGAAAGCTGAAGCATACATGCAAAGGTGATTTTTATTAAGAGGAACAGCAAACAGTTACATTATGAAAACTTAAAACTAGTATAACAATATTTGCATTTTGCTAATAATGTGACTCACAACACTGTCCACGGGATATCATAATAATATAAAAAAAAAGAAAAACAATAATCGCCAGGGATGAGAAAAAAAAGTTAAAAATATAGACTTGGTTGTATACTTTATATAGTCATAATAAGATGACATATATAAAGTATACAACCAAGACAGATTTAAAACAATAGTTTGAAGATTACATCTATATATGTAATAATTTTCAAGAGTTTTGAAGATAAGACCTTTGAATTTTCCTATTGGGCTATTGAAGATGTCATTCTTTACAAAAGTTTTATTGTACGAGTCAACCATGCGGCGGATGGGAGAGCGCAGGCCGGAGTTAGTTCGGCAGGAGGGTATTGCAAACAGCGTACCTGTGCGCACCTGACGCCTGTGGAAGGTTCTAGGTATTGCGTAGCAGATCATGTTATTAAGGTTATGCAGTTGAATTTATTTCTAACAATTTTGTATAGCGTGACAGCTTCTAGGTATTTTCTACGGCACTTTAATGATAAAAGTTTGTACTTGCTGAGTAACTGAGCATAAGGTAGGTAAGATCTGTAGCACCTGTAGTGCATAGCACGTAGAAATATGTATTGTACGTTTTCAATACTTTCCGTGTATTTCTTATAAAAGGGGCTCCATATCGAAATCGCATACTCCAATTCAGTTCAAACTAGGGCTTATACAGGCATAAATAAGATGAGGTTCTTTTAAAGTTAAGGGTGGATCGTATAATAAATCCGTACATCTGATAAGCTTTGTTTACAATTTTGTCGATATGCAGGTCTAAACAGAGTTTCGTGTCAATGGAGTTCAATTTAGCGAGTGGTGTGTGACATAGGATGTATGTAAAATTTATAACGTTCTTTTTTTTTAGTGAAACTAATGTAATTACACGTAGGTACACTTAACTTGAGATTATTATTGATCTAGTAGTCGGACAGTCGGTCCAGGTCCTGCTGGAAAAGAGTACAATCGTCAACAGTTTCCACTGTTTTGTACATCTTCAGATCGTCTGCGTACAAAAGGAACTGAGTATTCTTAAAACATTTCCTTATGTCGTTGACAAATATGTCAAATAATAAAGACCCAAGGATAGAACCCTGTGGAACACCAGATGTTAACTTGGTAATGTTCTACCTCTATCCGTTGATTACGACACTCTGGCAGCGGTTGGTGATATACGATGCGAACCAACGCAATAAGTTTCCTCTGATTCCATTAAAGGCGATTTTATTAAGTAATAATTCGTGATCCACCTTCTCAAAGACCTCGCAAAAGTCTGTGTACACAGTGCCCACTTGTTCATTAGCATCAATACTAAACAAGAAACTAGAGAAAGATAGAAGGTTTGTGGTAGTAGATCTATGTTTGACAAAGCCGTGTTGTTCCTGTATAATGACATGGTGCAGCGATGGATATATTTCGCCATGAATAAGTTTCTCAAAAACCTTTGACAAGGTGGAGAGTATGAAGATAGGATGGTAGTTTTCCTCGTTATTTTTGGAACCACTCTTGTGTACAGTACAGTGTGATATTAGCGTATATCCACCGGTTGGCAAACACGCCCTCGGAAATACACTTATTGTAAATAATACTTATGGGCATGTAAATGCAAGCTGCAGTGTTCCGAAGAAAAAGTGCTGGTATTCCATCAGGTCCAGGTCCTTTGGAAGGGTCCAATGACTTGAGTTCTTTCAACACCTTTTGCTCGCTAAAGTGTAAGTCAGTAGTAGTAGTGATTTTGGCCACTCGGTATTTCAATGGCAACTTGCTCGATGTGGTTATGTCACGTAGTAACATTTAGGTATGTATTTAGGTCAATCTCGGTAGACCTGAGAGTCTTTAGTATTGCCACTAGCAATTACCACCGTCATCCAGCTTCTTCGTAGCCGTGCGATTGCGATCACACCTGTACACAGTGTAGCGCTGGTCGATGAACTCGCTCGGTCAGTACGATGATATCGTACGTTCGCGAAAGGATGCTCATATTTAGAGTGTCTTGTTTCGTACGGGTGTCCCTACAGTTTTGATAGTAAATAGACAAGTTGTTACGAGTCACAGGCGCTGGTAGGGTATTTAATTGTGTTAGCAGCGCAAGAAATACGTACTGTATGACAATTGTTATATACAACCATTTGCCAAATAATACTCAAGATTTACCATTGCCGTGGTTCAAACGGTCATTGTTCAGACTAATATTAGAAAAAAATTACTACAGTGTTCAAGAATATTTAGAAGATAAGTCGTTAATAATATAATAAAATAAAGATAGCCTTTATTCTACCGCATTCAACAATTACATAATTCATTATTACTACAATTTCAATCTTTATTACTTAACTATTATATATTCATATTTTATTTTTAGAATTATTAATAGGCTAGTAATATAATCCTTGTTTTTTTTATTATATAGAAATATTTGTACGCCATATTATGGCAGGATATGCTGGAACCAATATTGTAGCGTCTATAGTACCATATTCTAACAAATAAACATTTTTGATTAGATTTGATTTGAAGAGTGCCAGGCAAGAACGCATATCAAATCTGAGACGTCCGGGGCAACCGTATCAACGCGTTCTTGTTCTGATGCTTATTTCTAAAGGAGTCTCTCTGTTTTCCGTAAATCAATCGCTTTTAATTAATGTCCCAACACTACTACGTTAAATACCTAATCATAAACCCACTTAACATGAGGCTATCTATAAATATATGCTGACGCATTGTCACGGCTACTTACACAATGAACATGCGGATCTGATAGCGTATTGACAAGGGTGCGTGGTGACGTAAGTTAGTTATTCCTATAAACGTCATCTCCATAAAGGAATGGTACATTATTAAAATTTTAAATAAAACAGGCTATAGCTACAAGTTTTTGTTCTTTGCCAAACTCAAACCATTTACTTAAATTAAACCATTTGCAGGCACTTTTGAACTGTCAAGGAGTCGGTCAGTCAGAAATATGAAGCTATAGTTGCCCATTTCAAAGCGTAGTAGGTACCTCTGGAGAAGAACGGCCAAGAAACTCCATGGACACTCTTTTAAATTATATTGTTTCAAAAATATTAGTTACATCATTAATGTTGAATTTATAATTATATGTGAGAACAATGGAGAAAAGACGTGCACGTTATAAGCGTCCAGAGTACAACAAATAGACACAAAAAAAAAAAACAATCCGAAAATAAAATAATTGAAATGGCGTGGTACCTAAGAGATGGCCAGGCGGGGTAATTGCGTACACCCTAACAGTAGGAATGGCTTTCATTTTGACAGTTCAATAACACTCATTGCGTTATTTACGTTCTTGAGCGGACAAATTTTCCGAACATATGAAGCAATGAGTTAGCAATCAAACTGATTCAGATTGTGACTGATAGTGTGTTACGCAATTAAGGTGCAGTCCTAACTGACGGTGCCCATTCACGAACATGACGCAAGGATCAGCACCAAATCGAACCCCCGATCCGTACCACAGAAGCAAAGGAGACTGGTCTAAATTATATGGGAAGTGGTATATGGAGACTAATAGCGATACGGTTATGATATTTATGTAGGGATACCTCATACCTTAAGGTACAAGCCCTTGTCTAAGTCTATGAAATTGCCGGGTCAGATTTTGATGCCCCTTTCTTTGCACAAGGGTAAAGTTGACGTATCCCTACATCATTATTCATCATCAGCCTACAGCAGTCCACTGCTGGATATAGGTCTCTCCTATTGCACGCCATTCAAATCGATTTTCGGCAACTCTCATCTAGCTACTACCAACCATCCTGCGAAGATCGTCGCTCCACCTTCACCTTCGTGGTCTCCACTCAAGAACACGTCTACCCGGTCATCGGTTCGACGTATCCCTACACAAATATCAAAACCGTATCGCTATTGATCCATAGACCACAACTGTTCCGTTTCCTTTCAATATAAATGCCACTACAAATGTACGGTCAATTAGTGGCAAATTGGCAATGAAGAATATCTGAAAAATTTGAGGCATTGCTTTAACTTTGTATGTGGTAGTGATTTCGGCAACTCTTTTCAATTCAATGGTCATTCGTCCCGACTGAGGTAAAGAAAACGTAAGAAGACTCTTCATAGTTTGCCTTAGGCCGCTTGGCCCTTGTCAAGAATGTGCTACCCAGGACCTTATGCTCAGCAATAGTGCTTGCGACCAATATACCAACGAGGTAATTAGTTATACGTAGACTCCACATACTAGATACCTACATAAGGCAGGTGTCTAGTATATACTGGTAGAACAAACAATCAATACAATCGCAAAGGTCTTTGCTTAAGGATTTAACTTTGTGTACCGAACTAAGTTTGCTCAATTTATCTTATCTCTCTCCGTTAGACGCCGTACCGGGTGCTGTTTGCATTTACTATAATTATGCATCTACGTACTTACCTGTATTTTACATACAGCAAACGAAGTGTCGTGCTGTATGTTAATTGCAAGCTTATAGTATAATAATTAGCTTGTTGTAGGTATTATATTATGAGCAGTGGTCGCCCAGTACCGGCCGCGACTTATGAGTTGTAGGATGTACTAAAGATCATCCCTTAACTAGATACAAACACTTAAATGAATTGCAAAACACAATTAGAAAGAAAAGAACACATGACGCATAAAAAGAACACGAAAACAAAAAAAAAAACAAGTGGGAAAACATGCGTCATATCCACGCAAAACGGCCTCAGCATAATGTTAAGACCCTATACGAGACAAAGCCCCAGCGCTGGTTATTAGAGCTGAGAGAACCCACACAGATAAATAATACAATAACAGAATATCGATACAATGACCAGTAGCAGGTTTAATTAATACTGGTAGCAGATTTAATCAAGAGTCTGGTGGTGAACCAGGCTCTTGATTAAATCTGCAGATATTACTTATGATCTTAATAGGCACAGCATATCGAACTTAATTAAATTACTTAACTGATATTTGTATATCTGTTTAATTAGTCGAATTGGCTATGATAAGAGCGCTAACATACTGGGACGCCATCGCGACGTCGCTGGCCACGTATCCAAACAATTCGTATTGAAATGTATGACAGTTAACTCACTTGGCTACGGTCTGGCGACGTCGCCAATTTGGAAGCGTTGCCACGACCGATCGGCCACTGCTTGGAAACTGGATACTCTGGCAACCTGGCGACGCGTAGCCAAGTCGCCAGTATTTTTTATACAAGTAAGTTACGCCTCCCTCACTCCAACTGATCGCCAGGACTGAGAGTCAGTAGCGACTGGCTACTTATTTGGCAACCTTAGAGGTAGCCATGGCTACGTAGCCAGCGACGTCGCCATGGCATGCCAGTGTGTTAGCGCTCTAGGAGTTTAATGCAATTTGAGTGGAGAAGAACTGGTTGATTTATGATTGTTAATTAGCAGTTATTGAACAACAAATACAGTAATTTCTTTGCACTGGTTTCGTGTTTATTATTATATATATAATAATAAACACGAAACCAGTGCAGTGCAGTGTGTGTTTAGTTTAGTATAATATACTTTATATATGTATTTATTGTATTAAGTAAATGGTAGACCTGTAGCGGTATCTACAACGCCACATGCGAAAAACGCGTCATACTGACGTCACGCAAATCCTGCATCTCACAAGCAGAGTTTACCGCGCAATTAGCATAGACATAATTTCCGTCCCGTCTGGCCGGAGGATCCTCCCTTTTCTATGGAGGATGAGTGAACTTTACACCCTGTTCCTCATACCTCTATAGACCACAGACTACCTACAGTATTTGTCTCTTCTTCCCCTTTTTAATGCATCCAAAGGTTGTCTTTAAAAATATCGATCTTAGCGATAAGACCGCCCTTTGTAAAATTTCTATATTTATGACTGTAATTTATATGATGTACATAATAAAAGTATTCTATTCTATTCCAGGTACAGAATCTGAGAAAATAATGAGAAAAGAAAACAAAAGAGTCAATAACCAAGATGGTAAGCAGGAATATAGGACATTATACTAATCGGTAATTTGGCAAGTTAAAATAACTGGAAAGGTACATAGCTGTAAGCTTCTCATTTATGGAATTAATGTGTTACTAATATCATGATACAATCCACCATCTTGTAATTATCACAACATAACAATGGAATATGTTCTTACATAAGCAACACATGTTCTAAACGCGGCTAAGGCAGTGCACACACTTACGTCTTTAGTTTATAGACGCACGGCTATTCAAAACTTAGCTATGCAAATGATTTCCAATGATTAATCCTTTACAAAGAAACTTGATCAAACTAATGAAACCTCACTTCATAGTATTCGCACTTGGGTTTCCTCATTTACTTTATCTGTTCGGAAAATTTACCGTGATGCCCACACACACATCCATGCACAAGCCAAAGAAATATGTTCCGTATGGGCATTGTTCTTCCTCGTGTCGCTGTCACGACTGAATTTTATATCTTGTTAGCCCAAAACTTAGCCACATCCACGGCGTCGTTAGAGGCAGCGCAGAGGTCACTTCGACTACATGTTTTGGGATATAAAGGGCAGGATAGGAGGTGGAGCATGGTTTGCGATATAGCTCCTACTGCCGTTCCGTCAAGGTACCACTTTACCAGGTTGGACATCTTCCCACTTGTGTCCGGAGACGGTATGGGCATTGGAACTAGGACAATCATATAGCAAAATGGATCAGTAGATAAGGATTTCAATAAATCGGAGGTATTCAAATCCAAATGGAATATCAACAAATGAATTCTAACAATATCTACGTGGGCTTTTAATGGGCGTTATTCGGCTGAAACCTAACAAAAGCCGACTCCGTTCAGTTTCGCAAAAACGTTCCCAGCAATCATCTAATCTCCGTTTACTAGTGAATATCCGTTTGTGTGCAACAGTAGCAAGTCAGTTTTACAACGTCAGTGTTTACAGATTTATGCAATTCCACAATGAACGACGTCGACGCCCTGCCAAAAGGCAGGGAAATAAAATGATCAATTCTCTTTTAATGGACGTTGTCTGTTTGTTGGAATATTTATGTTTTTTGTATGAACAGACCGTACGGTTTATTACGATAAAACGCCCTCATCTTCCGTCGCATGTTTCGGAAACTATTTATAAGCATTTTTTTTTCGCAAATCGGGGTTAGTCATAGGGTGAGAAGTTATTCTGAATTATCTTATTGGTAAGGTAACTTGCATAACTAATTGTATCCGCCACTGCTTGTAGATTTGTAGACATTTTTATTTATTTTATTAAGAACCTGGTCTGGTTGACAGGCCTACGCTGTCCTCCCATAACTATTAATTCTGCAATTTCAACACATTGTAAAAGCCAATTATTTGAGTAACCGTGGAGTTTCTTGCCGGCTCTTCTGCATAGGAAACGACCAATTGGAACCGTGCACCTAGTTTCTAACGTTTCATAAGAGCCTATGTAGGTTTATGTGAAATAAAATATTTTAATATTGATTTCACTCAAAATTCCTATCTTTTATAGGATCAAGTAGCACTGGACCTGTTCCAGTGTTACTAAAAGGTAGGAATTTAACCCATTGAAGGACACTGAACGAGACAATAGAAGTTTTATTTATGTCTGGGGGTGTTTAATGTCCCGCAAAGTGTTAAGATGGTTTTTAATTAGGAAATCGACAAAAAAACATTTAGAGAAGCAAGAACAGAAACAAACACAAGCTAATCCATCCATTTAGTAATAACCGAGAGGCTTGTAATAACAGCCGCAGTTGGTCCGTGGATGGGTGAACATCTTTACATATCGAGACCTACCTCGGAAAGCACGTTAAGGCGTCGGTCCCGGCTTTTAATCCTTAGATTTTTGACAGTCGTTATGGGTCGTTAGAAGCCCGAAAGTGTGGCAACCAGTCTGACCAGTATTACCCAGTCACTGGTTTGTGGAGGTCAGATAGGCAGTCGCTTCATGTATGTAGCTTCAGCTGCATTCGGTGAGACTGGAAGCCGACCCCAACATAGTTGGGAAAAGTCTAGGCAAATGAGGACCTCGTAAATCGCACCGCGTCGCCCTACTCTCCAGTGTAAATACAGCCTAACCCAAAGCGTCTGCTATCTACCAACAATGTGTGTACCTATTGTTCGTCACGATAGCTTGTGGTGTCATTATTTCAGAATTAGGTCATGTGGATTATCGTCTAATGCGCGAATTATCGCACAAATGTGTTAGATAAGGGAATTAATATCTGTGTTATCTGCATCCGTCAAATCTCTTGGTAGACAGTGAGAGTGGGACAACGTACGTATCTACTTTCTTAACTTTACTTCTATGTTGAACTGTCAGTAGTAATTAAAATAAGAGTAGGTATGTACAGGTAAGGCTCTGTTTCAAGTTTCAAAATAATGCATACTAAACTTTAAGCATATTTAATTTAATTTTTGCTCAATATTACGTCGCATATTCCGTATGCGTAGATCACAGCAGCTTGGCGATGCGTCTTTTTACACTATGTGAAGAGTCGGCCTAGCAAGCAGGCGTAACGAGCACGATTTGAAAATTGAAAAATTCGTTCCTTACGTAATATAATATACTTGTTTAAAGACTTCATTCATACCTATAGGTGATACTCACTGTGCTTGTAGTACAAAAGTAATCTCGTATTTTTAACCCCCGACGCAAAAACGACGGGGTGTTATAAGTTTGACGTGTCTCTGTGTGTGTGTGTGTCTGCCTGTGGCATCGTAGCTCCCGAACGGATGAACCGATTTTGATTTTGTTTTTTTCGATTAAAAAGTCGTTCGAATTTGCATTACGTTTGTCACGCCTTCGTTTTAGTGCCTTTGTATGCTAATCTCTGTCTTGTCTGCCAACTTACGACTTAAACGTTCTTCTTGTTTAATTGTAATTTTATATTCTTGTTCGGAACATTGTTAACGTAGGAAGATTGCTGTTACAAAAGATTTGTAGGTACTACCTAAAGAATACGAACATTTTAATGAATTCTATGAACGAACAGAATCTAAGAAGTCTGGAATAAGGACTTTAGTAATCTACTTAGAAATTTCTATTCTGTAGGTAGGTGAGTAGGTACTTTTCGTAAAGCCAAAAAAATGATTATGATTGGTTCTTTCTTTAAGTTTTGAAGATTACATTTTTTCAATATTAAATGCATCACTTTGGAATGGTTCCCACTGCTGACAGGTCTCCTCGGGCTGTATCTGTGAGCGGTAGTGGGCCGGAATCCACACGCGGGCCCAGTGTCACATGCCTTAAAATTTCAGGTTCGAAGACATGTCAGTTTCCTCACGATGTTTTCCTTCACCGTTTTGAGAGAAAGTAAAGCGCCTGACTAGGTTCGAACCTACAACCTTCAACTCGTAACTGGCTAAATATTAGTTGCTGAATATTATTAATAGCAATTTACTTATTTAATTATTTTTAGAGAAATATTACATATCGCATCATACATATATCAGAACAATGACCATACTCTTAAAACAACCCGCACGAAAAATATAATTATTAAATTATATTTGAAAATTGGATTTCAAAATAATCACAGAAATATCCTACTATAATATTATAAACGTGAAATTTTGTATGGATGGATGGATGGATGTTTGTTACTCTCTCACGCAAACACTTCTGCACGGATTTGGATGAAATTTTGGCACACAGATGGTTTATAACCAGGATTAACATATAGGATACTTTTTATCTCGATATTCCCACGGGATCGAAACTTATGCGGGTGAAACCGCGGGGCGCAGCTATAATATTAAATGAAAGCTCAAAACCGATTATATCGACTAATTTGTGAAATGTGCTGCAGTTGAGTGCACGCAATCAGACTTATCAACAAAATTAATTTCAGTTCGTGCCGTATCTATATAAAGTATACCTACAGTACAAGATATTAATTTAATTAATATCTCATTTTAGAATGTTGGTGAGTTTTACGATATACGTAAGTATAAACATTTTGTAACTCGGATGTGAAATGTGTTATCGTATGCTGCACAGGTTGACGTCATCACGTCAAAGCCGGCTGTCGCTGAAAACCAGCGCTGGGGCTCTGTCTCGCGTAGGGTCTTAGCATTATGCAGAGCGATGGCCGTTTTGCGTGGATGTGGCGCATATTTTGCCCGAACTTGATCTTTTTTTGTGTTCTTTCTCTGCGTCATGTTTACCGCAAATAAAAGTATTTTCCTTCTTTTCTTCGAAGTATGTTTAACAAAGATCTAGTACTTGGCTGAAAAAGATTGCACTTTGGTTTAATATTAATAAAATAATCACGAAAAACCACTAGAAATGCGACATTCCCAGCCAGCGCGGGATGAACTTTCTTAACTTATTACATTGACCAAAATCGGATATGATGGTAAATCTAGTTACCAGATTTATTATACATGATACAGGGTGAGTTTTTCAAGTCACCCTGTATCATGAAAAGTACTCAAAGGAGTCTCATGTTCGATTTTGATGAAAACTAAAACTGCATCATTGGAATTTTCAAAAATCAATTTTGAAATATTGATTTTTCAAAATTCCAATGATGGGTTCGATTCCTGGCTTTCTAGCCAGGAATCGAACCCATCATTGGATTTTTTTTTTTTTGATAAAAAAAACACCATTCGATAGTGTCCCTATTATAAGGTTCAACGGGTTCCATTCCTGGCTAGAAATATTGATTTTTCAAAAATCCAATGATGCAGTTTTAGTTTTCATCAAAATCGAGCCCGAGACTCCTTTGAGTACATTTCGCTATTCCTTAGTTTCGGATTTGAGAAAATAATGAGAAAAGAAAACAAAAGTGTAAATAACCAAGATGGTAAGCGGGAATCTACGACATTATACTAATCAGTGATTTGCCATACAATACGAAGTTAAAATGACTGGATAGGTACATATGTATATGGTATACATGATAAAGATAATTCTATTCTACTGAGAAATTTCTGATGAAAAATAAGAATTTTGAAAATCCGTCGACAATTGGCGGAGTATTCGATGAACAAACATACAAAAAAAAAAACATACAGTCATCCGAACATAGTACCTCCTCATTTTTGTGAAGTCGGTAAAAACTCGATAACCATGCTCAGCAGTAGTGCTTGCGACTACGAGCCAGTAAATAAGTAGGTAGTTCTGAGTTATCTCATCGCATAAGGAACAAACAACAACAGATAAATTAAAAATTACCACTAACAAAATAGATACAGAGACACAAAGTAGAGAAAATCTGCGCTGATGTGAAATAATGAAATAATTAACGTCGTCCTTAAACTCAGTGAGCGTCCCCTTAATATTTATGGCGAGTCAGCTGTCCGCGCCCCTAAGCAATAAATATCTGACGCTGATGCCTCTTAAATAAATCATTCTGAAAAATGGATAAGTGGTGAGTGGTGGTAAGTGGTGGTGGTAGTGGTGGTAGTGGTGGTGGTAGTGGTGGTGGTAGTGGTGGTATGCGTGTACATAAATGGTAAATAAATAAATAAATAAGTTGGTAGGTAAATGTTTACTACAAAATACAGAGCCCGCGGCTCTATTCGAAGGTCTTTTTTGTAAATTTTCATTATGTCATCATAAATCAGCTTATAATGTTCCCAGTGCTGGGATAAAGGCCTCCTCTCTATAATAGGGAGTGGGCCATAATCCACCAGGTCGGCCTAGTGCGGGTTGGTGGATGTCACAAGTCTTCGAATTTTTGGTTCTAAGACATGCCGGTTTCCTCACGATGTTTTTCTTCACCGTTTTGAGAGCAGTGGTGATGGAATTAAACACATAAAGTGCCTGCCTGGGTTCGAACTCATGTAATATAACTAGTGAGTTGGGGTTAATACCACTAGGCCACCACTGTTCATTAGAAATACATTGTTTATCATAATTTTAAGTATATATGTAGGTAGTATGCTTTAAAATTAATTTTGGATACCTCCCACGTCCTCATGGTAAAGAAAATCATTGTAAGAAAACCCAGCGGACTAGTTGCTTAAGACACGCAATCATTTTGACAATCCAACAATATTCATTGCGTTAATTACGTTGTCAAGCAGACAATTTTTTGAAATATATGAAGCAATGGATCACTTTCCTTGAAAATCCTTCGGATTGTCGCAGAAAGTGTATAATGCAATTATTATTATTTCATGAGTCTTCTCTGTATTAAAAGAGGTCTGTTACTGGCTGGTATGATACTTATTCATCTGCCTAGCCTTTTCCCAACTATGTTAGGGTCGGCTCCCAGTCTAACCGGATGCAGCTGAATACCAGTATTTTACATGGAGCGACTGCCTATCTGACCTCCACAACCCAGCTACTGGGTAATACGATACCCCTTGGTAAGGCTGGTTGTCAGACTGTCGGGTTACTGACTATCCGTAACGACTGTCAAAGATCCACGAATGCCTGCTCGGACCAACGGCTTAACGTACTTTCCAAGGGACGTCTAAAAAAAAAGTGTAAATACGGTCACCTATCGACAGAGCAACCGCGGCAAGCGTAGCTTAACCTGATCGATCGGCCTGTGCGGCTGTTATTATTTAGCCACGGGCCCCTCTGGTATTATACTGATTCTGACACCAAAATAAACCATGTCTGTTTAAAAATAAAATAAAATAAATCTATCAAGTTACTTCTCGGTCAGTAATCATTAAAAATAATTTGTAACATTACATATGTAATATGTATATTAATAATATCGAAGTAAATATCGAAAAAGCAAGCCATACATAAAACGTACAAAGAGATAACTGAACCATGAAAAGTCTGTGTATTAATTTTGTACTCGATTTATTTTCAGCCTGTATTCGTAATTACTAGTACAGGATTTTTCATTAAGAGCGCTCGAACTTTGAAATGAAACAAAACAACCTGTTTAAGTGATATTGCCACAATGTTGGTTTTATTTTAAAGGAAATTCGATGACATTATTTATGGAATATAATTTCAGTCAAATGGCGGCAGCGACTCCGCTTTAGGTGATGTATTCTGGAGTACCAATTTTGGACGACATCTTCGCATAAATGGGGCTCAATATCACGAGGAACGCGAGTTATGTTGGCCTTCAGGCCGGCAATTGTCTGTGGTTTGTCTACATAGACCAGAGATTTTACGTAGCCCCACAGAAAGTAGGCGAGCGGTGTTAAGTCACACGATCTCGGTGGCCAGACGATGTCGCCACCACGCGAGATGACGAAGCCCTCGAACTTCTCATCCAATAAATTTAATGTTTCCCGTGCAGTATGGCAAGTCGCGCCATCCTGTTGGAACCACATGTTTGTGAGGTCCATACCATCTATCCTAGGCCACAAAAAGATTGTTATCATCGTCCGATATCGGTCGCTATTGACAGTGAGCGCGACTCCTTGCGCATCTTCGAAAAATAAAGGCCGATGATTCCGCCGGACCAAAATCCACACCAAACAGTGACTTTTTCGGAGTGCAGAGGCACCTGGTGAATCTCCCGTGGATTTTCGTAGCTCCAAATCCAGCAATTTAAGCCACTCAACCAGAAATGAACCTCATCACTAAAGACAATTTTTTTTCCGAAAGCACGGTCAGCCGCCGAATGCTCTAAAGACCAATCAGCGCACAATCACACGGCGCTGTCTGAAGTTGTTTTAGCTCTTGAGTTAATTGAACTTTGTATGGATGAAAACCTAAGTATCGACGCAAAATTCGCCAAGTTGATGTCGCAGAAAGACTCATATCTTGCGCACGACGCGGAATGGACTACCTGGGGTTTTCACGCACCCTATCCCGAACGGCAACAATATTCTCCAACGATCTTGCGTTTCTTTGACGTACAGGTACTGCTTCATCGATCACCGACCCAGTTGTCTCAAATTTATTAACTAAACGACGGATTGTGGACTCTGTAGGACGGCCACGAATGCCATAAATTGGACGCAATGCCCTGAACGTTAGGCGAACACAACACCGATTTTAATGATAAATTTTAACAATTTCTACGCGTTGTTGAAGCTTGTATCGTTTCATGGTAAAATGTCACGACAAAATCTGTATTCCCGCCAAATTTGACAGCTATCGCTTTACCAAGATGGCCTGGTAACTTTGACAGCGTATAGCACGCTGTCAAAGTTCGAGCGTCCCTGTTGAAAAACCCTTTACAAGGAAATATTTCATGATGTGATGTTTATTTACATCTGCGCTATACGATTCCGTTTAGGGTTACCATCCGGACATGTCCGGGTTTTTGGCTCCCCATCCGGTCGTTGCCCAGCCGGTGGTGACTTGTTCGATTTATTGACATTTAAAGATATTTTTTTTTATATATATAAAAAAGTAATGAGAAAAGAAAGACTTAAAAGTAAGTTTTCCGGACTCTTTTTTTGCAAACTTTTGTCAAAACTTTTCAAATATCCAAATGATAACCCTAATTTGGACCTATGTACTTATCCAAAAAGGTACTAGTACACATGCCAAAGCCAAAATCGAGATAAGTATACAGAAAGCTTTCAAAAATGCACCTTCACAATTTTGACAACGTTTTGACAAAAACGGCTTTTTGTTATTGTGTGGGTGGATTCTGTTTTGGGTAAATAGGTACATTTAGTGCTCTGTGTTTCGATTGTTGGTACTTAATTGCAACTGTCTGTCGATGTCAGAAAGCAATTACTGTGGCCTTTGCGTTGCATTTGACACATGTAGGCATACACTGGCGGTCGAGATCAATCGTCATCAAACTTGACTTTAGCATTTGATTAGCTTTTGCTGTACCATTGATATAAATCCCTGCATACTACGCCAACGTATGTTATCTTGTATGGAACTGCACTCTAATTGCGTAACACACTGTCAATCTCAATCTGAATTATTTTGAAGGATATTGCTAATCCATTGCTTCATATGTTCGCAAAATTTGTCTGCTCAACAACGTAAATAATGCAATGAATGTTGTGGAACTGTCAAAATTAAAGTTATTTCTACGGATAGTGTGTAATGCAGCCTGGGGCCTGGATTTGTGTCCGGTTGATGGTTTAGAAGTACAAGGAACAGAGTGTAAAGTTCACTCATACTCTATAGAAATCAAATCAATTGCCCAACGATTCATGTTGGGAAATTGTATCTATGCTAATTGCGCGGTAAACTCTGCTTGCGAGATGCAGGATTTGCGTGACGTCAGTATGACGCGTTGTTCGCATGTGGCGTTGTAGATACCGCTACAATGGCAATAGACTCGCCCCTATGACTTGGGGTTTAAACATGACTGGCGAAATGTAGCTGTACTGTAGGTACACCTCTGCGTAATCCTCCGGGGATTACATGCCAGATGTTATGTTGTAAGATTTTAAATTAAGTCAACTGTATATCGACATCAACTTTCTCGATGGTCTAATGGCTTGGGAAAAGTGGTTTTCAGTTTGTTATCTAGGAACTTCTTAGCAGCAGACCTGAGTCCTGGATTCTATTTAAATGGCAATTAGCTCATCTCTTATTAAACGGGATTTAGACATAACTGGCCAAATTAGAGTATATCTCAAAACCACTATACACCATTAAAAATATATATATAACTGCCTACAAAAGATAGAAGCATAATGGTGTCATCATTCTCCTGCCCTTATCCTAATTTATTTGGTTTCCATACTTCTCTATTAGTCGTCATCTCAGTAGTCACCCCCTTTCTAACCATAATATATCACCATTCACACTGTCCATCAATCGTTTTTTTGACTTTACTCAACTCTTATAATCATCGACATTCACACTTAAACTTTTCTCACGACATTTTTCTCATTCTTCCGTATCCACATACCCATACAATGACAATCAAAGTCCACACAACTTTTCAGTTGCCGGTGCCACTTTCAGACTTCCTCTTATGTACTCATTTCTTATTTTATCCATTCGTGTAATACCACACATCCCAGAAGCATAATGGTATGTTATATTATGTCTATAGATATAATTAGCTACGTACAATATACACTCCAGAACAGGACAATCACACCAAAAGCGAACATTTATAATTATTTCACGACAAACAATTATTTATTCTGTTTCACAAATACAATATGGAACACTGCATAATTATTAACACATCGTTGTCCATTTTGAGTACATCTTACGGTTCATGAATAAGGGAACAAAACTGTGATATTCACTGCTTTAGTGATGTGAAATTCAGTGGACACGATGAGTCGGCTCGGGTAATTTATAGTGCCTGGCTGCGAGAAATGAACGGAAATAATGGAGTACTCGAAAATGAATGAATACTGATGAATTTATGGGCTCCTACGTGATAATGCTCTAATGATTGCGTTTGATAAATGTCTGGGCTGTAGTTAACTGCGAAATAAATGGGAAAGTATTTATTTATTATTCACAAAATCCACAGCACTTTGAAATTTTATCTTATAATATATAAACTAGTCTTACAGTCAATTACGGATTTACAATATAATAACTATACAATACATGAAACAGAAACAAACATACAAATAAAGTGAACTGCTAGCACCATCTAAGCATTGCTAGATGTTCAGTGTGGGTGAGTGTGTAGGAGTATATACAGGATGAAATTGAAAACTTGCGACAAATCGAAATAGGAGATGCTGTAACTGTTACATAATCATAATATCTATTTATGTCCGATTCTCTCTATTATCGACGAGTCTATTTACGACCAGATTTATATAATAAGCTCAATAGAATACATAATATTTATAGTGCCAGTTAACATTGTAGTCTGAAGATACGCGAATATTTGGGTAAACTTGATTACACAGACACAGAAAGACTTCTAGAAGTACTTCAATAATTATGTAGTTATTAAATTGGTAATTTTTTATTTGTATTTAGTACCTACTATAAGTAGGATATTATTATTTCAAAAATTAAATAACTATGGACGAAATAATCAGCTCATCGCTTAGTATGGGGATGACCTGAAACACAGGTTTTTATTGACCTAGCTCAGGCAGGTCGCCACAAGTTACAATGTCAGTACCAATGAACCTTTCATAGGTAATTAAAAACGTATAAATTAAACTAGCTTAATTAGTATTTAAGCCAATCTGTTAAGAACTTGGTACTACTAAGTATTTATAAGTTTGTAAATGTATTACTTTGTAAAAGGACCTAAATAAATTTTATTTATTTTTAATAAATTGTCAGGTAATCTTGAAAAAAAATGTGTAATTATCGTCTTAGATAATGCAGTTATTGCCTTCAAGTAGACACGAATTGTCGTTGTTCGCAACGGCTAAAAAGCAGGCACAGCTTCTTGAAATCGACAGCGTCTCTGTCCGGAAACCCGGCCGACGCCCGTTGCAAACTATGGCAGGATACTCTTCCCCCTCCTACTTACTATCCACCACCAAAGGAGCATCTCCCTGCAGGGTGTAACCTTCCGTGGTCCACCTGGAAGTCCCTGAACCGTCTCCGGACACAAGTGGGAAGATGTAAGTCCAACCTGGTAAAGTGGGGCTACCTTGACGGAACGGCAGTAGGGTGTGATTGTGGAGCTATGTCGCAAACCATGCTCCACCTCGTATCCTCCCCTTTGTGTCCCAAAACATGCAGTCAAAGTGACCTCTGCGCTGCCACTGTCGACGCCG
Source organism: Apamea monoglypha (assembly GCA_911387795.2). Classification (NCBI taxonomy): domain Eukaryota; kingdom Metazoa; phylum Arthropoda; class Insecta; order Lepidoptera; family Noctuidae; genus Apamea; species Apamea monoglypha. Next base: position 15,188,892 of record OU426918.1, read on the forward strand.
TGGAAGTGGCAAAGTTTTGGGCCAACAAGATATGAAATTCAGTCGTGTCAGCGACACGAAGAAGAAGAAGATCGTTGTTCCAGTATATTTTTCTTTTTAAAATTGTCTAAATAATAAGAAAATTAAAGTATCAATTTTAGCACGCACCCGATAAGCAATCCATTCATCGCAGAGTTCAGAACAGGAAGCAAGTTAGCGACGCATTAAACTAGCGGTATTTACCTAATTTTGACCGTTCCTACGAAAAATGGGGGCGCGCAACGTTGTCAAATCGCTCGCCTACGCGCACGTATGTGCACCCCTTTCCTTAATGGCATGCTAATTTACTTAAAACACGTTGAATTAGATATTTTAATTTGTCGCACCGACCTATCCCATTATGCTTAGGGATGGAGAAAATATTGGAGCAGATAAACAATCAATCTGCATAGCCTTTTCCTAATTATGTTAGGGTCGGCTTCCAGTCTAACCGGATGCAGCTGAATACCAGTATTTTAAATGGAGTGAATGCCTGTCCGACCGGGCACAAATCAAGACTCCAGGGTGCTACTGAGAATTATCTGATGGTAAAACCCAATAACACTGCCCGACCTGGGAATCGCACCCAAAACCTCATGTTTAGCAGTAGCGCTAGCGAGCACTACACGAGGCACTCAACGAGGCAGTCGGGACTTAGGTTGGTTCTTCACAAATTTTATTATAAGTCTAAACGCGAAGACTTGTAATTGGCTTTCTGTCGACTATTGTTTCCTATTTCTTGTTTGTTTTTTTTAGCTGTAAGTCTTCCATGCTGTAATAAATAAATAAATAAATAAATAAATAAATAAATAAATAAATAAATAAATAAATAAATAAATAAATAAATAAATAAATTGCAATAGCCCCATTCCTTTCGGTAAGTGTAGTGGTTGATCTGCATTATACATATACCATCCTATATCGTATGAAATAGATTTCAAAATTACAGTAATCTGTAAACTATAGGCATATTACACAGACACGCACCATATGGTTTAAATTGAAGTAAGTATGTCTTTTTGTTAAAACACGTGAATCTTATGAATAAACCAATAATCTGTTCCATACTGCGTCATTAAAAAATATAAATAATCAACTATAGAGAAGATAAACATGAGTCCCGCAGCATGTGCCGATGTAATCATACACTTAACAATATGTGGTAGCCATTAGCCATGTTTAGATGACACGGTACTTCTGTTACCAAGATTCTTCATTACTATATTGAGCTCTAAAGATGTGAAGACTAGATCTATCCGCCCGTTGTGTCACCCTTTGTAAAATTTACATATTTATGTTCTGTAATATAAATGGTGTACATAATAAAGAGTATTCTATTCAATGATTACAAACTCCATTTAATAACGTGCCATTGTCTTATTAATAAGTATAACATTAGAGAACAGTGGCGGCCTAATAAGATCGGTCGTGAGTTCGAACCCAGGCAGACACTTGACTTTGTGTATTTAATTTCATCACCACTGCTCCCAAAACGGTGAAGAAAAACATTGTAAGGAAACCAGCATGTCCTAGAACCATCAGATGAAAGATCAATACCTCGGTCATTTCAAACCTGAAATTTCACAAAGTTCTTCCTACGCATGTAATAGTACAGGGTGGCAAGGGTATCGACGCGCTAACTGTAACCATGAATTCAGCACATGATTCTAGACGTTTTCGTCGGTTATCAAAACATATATCTGCTGTTTCACAGAAAAGTGTCCTTATCGGTCAAAATGTATGAACACATATATTTTTTTTAATAACCTATGAAAAAATTCCTTGGATAATGAATCGTCGGGTAAAGAATCATGTTTGAAACTAGCTTCATCTTTCTGATTGATCGACCCCTTTACAATTCAAAAGTGCCTGTAATTGGTTTATTTAAATGAAATGCTTTGAGTTTGAGTTCATGTCGTGAATCCATGGTAACAGATTGCACGCCGATATTCCTGCCATCCTGTATACCTATTAGAATTAACGATTCATTTGTTTTACCTTAATACCTAATGAAACGAAGAGGGGCCCGTGGCTTACTAATAACAGCCAAGCTACGCTCACCACGGTTGGTTTGAAGGATGGGTGACCATCTTTACATACCGAGAACCCTCCGTGCCTCGGAAAGCACGTTAAGCCTTTGGAACCGGCTGGCATTCGTGGATCTTTGACAGTCGTTACGGGTAGTCAGAAGCCCGAAAGTCTGACAACCAGTCTTACAAAGGGGTAACGTACTACCCGGTAACTGGGTTGTGGAGGTCAGATAGGTAGTCGCTCCATGTAAAATACTGGTATTCAGCTGCATCCGGCTGGACTGGAAGCCGACCCCAACATAGTTGGGGAAAGACTAGGCAGATGATGACCGTAATGAAACTAAAAACCTGTAAAATAATAATCCTTCACAGCTTTCCCTAATCGAGTAAATATTATTATAGGGTGAGAAGTTTAACCGTAACATATGTTTGATTATTACCCTTAGAAGTCGGAACGGCTTTCCCAGCCAATAGCACGACATTTCGTGTAAAGAGCGAAAGTTTGGAAATAAAACTTTATTGGCTTCTTTATTATGGTGTTTCCATGTTTCCACAGGTTTTAAGCGATGTAATTTATGTTCACGGTCGGGGAAACTTTTATAGCTATGTACGTGTTTACTTTATGTCGCTAAGAAGAGGAGTTCGTAAAATTCATGAGGTGTCTATAATCCGTAGGCTTATTTGGTTAGATATCAGCTATGTATGTTTTGTCACGTTTTCGGTAAGCGGGTAAACAAAACACAGCAGGTGGTATTACGTAAATTAAAAGTTTATTTCGAACAGGCTCCACTTTGAAGCCGTACCTATATCAGGAAAATTTGCTACAAATATTGACATTAAAATCGTAGATGTTATTTTCATTTTTTTACGTTCTTTGTGTAAGCTTGCTTTTAGTGATGTTGTAACACTTTGCGTTTATTTACTTCGCTGACATAGATACACACATATCTATTTTATTATAGTCTTAGTTTAATTAGCTAATTTTGTCTCTCAAACAAATCCTCCTTTAGCTTGAAATATAAAGAACGCAAGCCATAAAATGAGTAGGTCATAAGCATGTTTGGTCTGTTCCAAAAGTATGGTGTAAAACAAACACTTTTCGGGTTAAATTCTTACGTAATAATTCACTAAACGGAATTAGTAACACATTTATCTATACTATGTATATAAGTTGAAACTTTCTGGTTTCAACTTTATAGATATAAAGTCACCACTTTTTTCCAACATTACTGTATGAATAACATTATTAAATTGTAATTGAAAAATCATTGACGAAAAATTGAACTCAATTTGTCAAATGAAAAACCATTTTTGTTTGTAGTAGTCTGCAGAATATTGTGGTACGTTTTAGTGGGCATACACAAACTAACGAAAAGACTACTACGCCTGGATAGGAAAAGCCTGCGACTGGTGACGGGGACCATCACGGGGCACTGCTCACTAAACAAACATTTTCACACGATAGGTATAACGGACTCCCTATGCAGAGCCTGCATGGAGGCTGATGAAACCGTCGCGTATGTGCTCTTTGAGTGCACAGGCATCACCCAGATTAGGTCGGAAACCCTCGGGACACCCTGATCTTACACAGATGTTCTTAACAGACTAGGAGACCTAATAAGCTTCTGGAGGGAGGTGGGCTGGTTGGAATAACCACCGACGGCCGCCATGGCCCACGTACAATGGTCCACCTGAAGGACTAAGTACGGAAACCTATCCCATAACATAGAACATAGTGGGCATACACACGAGCGGCACGCTTTAACGACAGAGGCAAGTGCAGCCGTTGACAACGTGCCACTCGTGTATTTGAGTTCAGTTGCCTCTGCCCTTGACGCGCACCGCTCGTGTGTATTCGCAATTACCTTTAAATTCCTTTAGCTCACTAGTTGTACGCCAACAAAACACATTACTAATTACGGTGTTCCCAAAAACAACCCCTCCCACGAAAGTCATATAAAGCACTACGCAAAAGGTTTCCCAAGGGACAACCTGTAGCATGAATAAGCTCAGGTCTTCTGGGGCACATTAGCACACCACCTGACTGTTTACAAATGAAATAAAATGGATTCTAAGGGTTTAGTGAATTCGTGTGTTTTACGACAGAGTAATACATATTGCTGTGTTGGTGCTTGCTGATTTTTGTATTTTGTTCTTATTTTATTCAAGGATTGGGCGTAGCTCATGTAAAGGTTGTTCACCATTTTTTTTTTCGTGTTGGAAAATCCTCAGTCTGTCAGACTCTTACTGACTAAAAACCACCCCGGTGTTCCATCTCACATCTACGCCGGGGGTCGCGGGAACGTACGACCCTTCCACAACCTTCGCATGGTGCCAGCCCGCCACCGCGGGCCTCCTCGGGTCAGGGGAGTATTTGACTCCCCCCGCGACGTTCACTACACGCCGCCACCTCGGGTCCTGATGTGTGGGGGGCGACGGATGTCCCCGAGTCCGTCGCCCCTGGACACATTTAGGGGGGCTGGAAGAGGGCGTTGTCCGCCCTCTACCGACGCCCGGAGCGCCGGGTGCGTGGACGAGATCTCCTTCTCCCATTCCGCAGCCTCCTTCTGCGAGACGACTGTTTTGCAGAAGGAAACCACCGTGACCCAGGACTCTTCGCTGCCGACCATCAACTCGACCACGGCCGGCAGCGACAGGTCATTGCCTACTTCTGAGATGAGGGCACAGCGCGGCTCCTCCCAGGCGGCACACTCTGCCAGTGTATGCCGCACCGTGTCCACCCGGCAGTCGACGCAGTGGTGACACCGGGCGTCCGGCTCCCGGTTTATGCGACACAGATCTCGCCCCGAGAGCACCTGCGTCACCCGAAACGACAGGGAGAAAGGTTGTCCACCATTTTTTTTTATCGTGGAGAAATGCTCATGCATTCTGCACTACCACGGGGAGATAGTGCCGTTATGTGGGACTCTAGCCCACTAAAATTCCACGATGTCCTCCTCTGCCGCTTACGGGGGGAACACGGGCACGCGTAAGCACTCATCCGTGAATCCGCCGCGGCTGTCCGTCTCCGGACCCTCCTCTGGGGAGTACTCCCCATCACCGGCGCACCAGAACACATAGCACGCCGTGACCACCCAGAACCAAACCAGCACATGGGCGCCAGACGACCCCGTGTCTGGGCACCCTTGGTCCCCTGCGACGGGTCAGGTCATTGGCCCCGCCGCCTGCCAATTTTCGGCCGCAGAGGATAGGGAGAGCGGCCAACGTCATACCAACACTCCTCCTCCCCTGCGGCCCCACCGCGTCCGCCATCGGACGGTGGCGACCCCGTCAAGGCCGCGGAAAGTAGGGAGAGCGGCGCACCGCAATACCGACACTCCTTTTCCGCCGCGGCCTCCAACCCTCAGCCGTGATGCCTCCCATACGACATCGCGGCCCGCCTCAGTTGCGATGTCGCCCAAGCGGCACCGCAACCTACTTGTTGGCCGCTACGTCGTCGGCTTACTGGCAAAGCCCTGACGAGCGGGTCCTCTTGGCTTCACCGTGGGTGACCAAGCCACGGCTACTGAGCCCCCCCGCCTCGACAATGCGGGAACCCACCTGGAGGGAAGGTTGTCAACCATTTGTAGTGCAGGCTGGCTATAATTTAGCGCGGGTTCCATTCGAACATTCAAGCAAGTTTAGAACGGGATTTCAAATATTTTATTAGGATTTTTTTTTATGAAAAGTCAGTGCTAGTTTAGTCGGGAATATGTAAAGACGTTCAATCAATATAAACTTAAAGGAATCATATCGTTGCTTGATTCCTCCCGGTACCATGAAGCTCCTAGAGAGCTTCACAAGACCCACGGATATCGTTCCAACGAGTACCTAAAGCTTTTATTCACGGGTTACCGCTAGTTGAAGCTTTCGTGGATCTTGTCCAATAAAACCAAATGTTTTGACATGTTATTTACTTTTCTTTACATAATAATATCATGGATCAAATAAATTATAGGTGTTATGCGCACTTTGCGGCCGTCGTTCCGTGTCTGGCTTGACAACTCTCTTTAAAGCGGTGTATGTAAAAGTGTCCACACGCCGTAACTATGAACAACTCTAACGCTGCGCAAAATATGCTACAACTACGTACATTGTGAACCTTTTGTTAGTCGTTACGGGCCGTCAGGTGCCCAAAGGTCTGACAACTAGTCTTACCAAGGGGTATCGTATTACCCAGTAACTGGGTTGTGAAGGTCAGGTAGGTAGTCGCTCCATGTAAAATACTGGTATTCAGCTGTATCCGGTTAGACTGGAAGCCGATCCCAACATAGTTGGGAAAAGGGTAAGCAGATGATGATGATTTTGTTAGTAAACATGCAGACCTTTCTCTTCATTGAAAACCTAAAACCTCACACACCGAAGTAAAATATTTCAAGAATTCTACAATATTATCATAAATAAATTCAAATACAAAACAAAGAAAATTGATCGTTTTAATCATTTCAATGCTAAAACTCTAGCCTAATTTAACGAAAACTGCGGAGTTGAGTTCTGTGCTTCCATTTGTACCAGTCCAAACTTATACCTACCGTGTTCATTAAAACAGCGACTAATCTTTAGATTAAATTAGAATTACATTAATTATACCAAGTTAATGTTGTAATGGTAGGTACAGCTATTCGTGCCTAATAACATTTCTTATTACATAGGGGGGAGGGGATTGTGGCTAAGTAATAACAGCTGCACAGGTTAATCAATTAGGTTAAGCTACTTTTCTTTGTTTTTTTTTTCCGGATGGGAAATCATCAAATGACCCCTCCCGCTCTGGGTGGAGCGGAAGGGAGTGTCAGACTCTTACTGGTTACTCATATCCTTTAAAGGTCTTCTTGTATTATTAATACATCATAGGTCTACCTACCTTTATCCGAAAATAGATCTCGAATACTTCGAAAACAAAAGAGGCTTAGCCTGAAAGATCAAAATGAAAGCCTGTCTATTCTGTAAAAATCTTACCGTGAAAACTTCGGTGTAGTAGTGTAGTAAGTCAATATTCCCGTAAATAAAAACGTTCAATATCTAGTCGCAATCTCATCTCAGCGACAATGAATTACAAAAATGTAAAGATTTTTTTGTAATTAAAGGTATTTTTGACAAATCGATCAGACTGCGAACGTTCTTAAAATTCCGATAGTTGCCCCTCTGTTATTCCGCCTGATTCTACGAAATGACATTATTGAAAATTCAAGCTCACTGTGAGCTCACTTTACCTATGTACAGACGCCAGCACATCAAGCTACTACAATCTGTCAAATTTCTTTAATATATTTTCAAATTTATTGCTAAATCATTAAGGTTCAAGATTGATTGGGAAAATTTGACAGTTTCGGGTAGCTTGACCGGCTGGCGTCTGTGCATAAGTTTACACGGTGAGATTTCTACAGAATACAGCTTCAGGGCTCTGAGAGTCTGATTAAATACGCAAAATACAGGGTCAAATTTAATTAGTTAGCGAAACTCCACAGATATGATCGGCATCGATATCTAAACCATTAGTTTCTCATTAGTTCTCAATAAAGAGTAGACACAGGAGCGTTGTAGTAAAAAGCTATGAACTTTTTTTCAATTTAAAAATGTCGTTCGGTTACCGCACATTTTAAGCTGTGTAAGAGAACAGGCTTTTGTCCTGTGGTAAGAAAAAAAAGGAATTATAAATATACACCATTGGACAACTCACCACAAATACTGATGCTGCCCTTAAAATGTGAAAAAACATAATATATTTTCTCACCTTTATGTAACTTCCCAATTCCTAAAAATGCGTATGAAATTCTCATTTATTTTACTAGTTTTAACCTACTTATTCAATTAGCTGCTCGCTGAATCTTTACAGTATTAAAGCGATACCTGCCTGTTTATGCGTAAAACTGTTCCTCGTGTACTATAATCCCACACTTGTATAGCCACATATCCTTTGATGGGGATTTCCACCACCTTTTCTAGTTCGTTTTATAATCATTTAATTGCGCCCCGCGGTGGTACCCGCACAAGTCTCGAATATCGGGATAAAAAATATTTTATGTCCTAATCCAGGTCATGGTCTACCCATGTACCAAATTTCATCAAAATCCGTTCGGCCGTGTTATCGCGAAAGCGTAACAAACAAACATGCAAAAAATAAAACCTTTTCTCTTTGTAATATTAGTTTAGACTAAACAATCCATTATTGACTAGAAAAAATATAGGATGCTTTAATAGTACGTACATTTTTATTTCCTATTATCAAACAGGAACATACATTAAAAAAATAACATGGTACCTGAAGCAAATAGTTAAGACCTGAAGGCCAATTACCGTAATTAAAAACGTTCAAAATCTAGTCGCAATCTCCTCTCAACGACAATCCATGTCAAAAACTTGTCAAAAATATAGGGAAATTACAGGTATTTTTGACAGATTGAGACTGAGATAAGACTGTGAACGTCTTTAAAAAAAATACGAGAATTGCCACTCGGAAGTTGTCAACGATGGAAATATCAAGAACTAGTCACTACGAGTATCAAGTACTTTTTGTTTCCGTATCTCTAAAACTTTTACAATTTTCACGTGCAAAATATAAACGGCATAAGGGAATTCTCCCTCTCACAGAGAGGAGGCCTGTGTCCCAGCAGTGGGAACATTATAGGCTGATTATGTAAAAAATAAAACATAAACCAAAAGTGGAAGGACATCCAGGTAGGCCTTTGCCCTGCAGGGGGACAACAGCGGCTCCTAATAATAATAAAATAAACCAAGAATGGTTCAACCTCCGTTTAATAAGGATGCTCAGATTATCGTTGCCACTTCTGTAAGAAATATGATCAAGGAAAATAAACGTGAGAATCCTAAAAATACAAGCTGGCACTCTGTATTTTTAGCACTCTCACGTTTCCTTTACGGACGTCGACGCACAACCACGGATTCAGTACATGTTTCTAGACACACTGTGTTACATTTTCGTTGGTTATTAAAAAAAAAAAACTGTTTCCTACAAATTTGTCAAAATACTGTTTTTTTTTTATCATCAAATGACCCCTCCCGCTCTGGGTGGAGCGGAAGGGAGTGTCAGACTCTTACTGACTAAAACCCAACCATGTTCCTTCCTTCACCCTTTATGTTCCGGGGTAGCGGTAACCCTTTCGGACAAAAGTGGCCGGGAGTCGTTACGCGGCTCCCGACGCCCGGAGCGTCTCCCGCGGCGGCTGGGACGGGACGCTCTCTCCCTCATCCGTCCCGCCACCTCCTTCGCTAGCATGACTGATTCGCAGAAGGAGGCGAATGCCTCCCACTCCCTCTCGCCCCGGACCATGGCTTGCACCAGGGCCGGGCGCGAGAGGCCGCCGCCGCTGCCGATCGCCTCTACGAGGACACGGCGGTGCTCCGCCCAAGCGGGGCAGACCTCCACCGTGTGCTCCACCGTGTCCTCTGGGCGATCCTGGCAATGGTGATTGTCAAAATACTTACGCGGTCAAAATGTATGGACCACCGAATTTGTTTTTTTTTTTTTTACCGACCAAACTCTCCGATGCCCCCCTTGAATTTCTTTTTTGTATCGAGGACTATACAGGGATGGCCCTGTATAGTCCTCGATACACACACACACACAATGTTACAGAATGTCACACAATGTCAAACGTTGACATTGTGAGGATCTCTCCGATAAATTTTCTTCAATTTTAATATCTTTAAAAGCTTCACTAACACGTATCATAACATCACGCTTGTATTCCGCGAAGGTTTAGGCAGAGGTGTACCTATATTACGCCCATCTTTCGGTAGTTATGATTAAGTCCCATGTAATAGGGGGTGATCCTATTGCCGTCAACCGGGAACAAATCCAAACTTGGAAGCTTGAATTTGTAAAATATTAAATGTAAAACGAGGGCAAATATGTAAAAAAGCAGTTTAAAAATTGATATTCAATATGCGTTCACACAATATTTAACGACTGATATACAATATTCGAAGTAAAAATTGAAATCGATCCGCGTAATAAAATTTGCTCAAATAACGTAAAAAAAACATGGATTATCATTATCAATTTCGTGGTAAATTCCCATCCCCACGCACAACACAAAACCGGCCAAGTAGCGAGTCGGACTCGCACACGAAGGGTTCCGTGCCACCGTACAACAATTAACACAACATGTTTAAAAAAAAACACGTTTCTTGTTATTTTTGTTTATTTTATATTTTGTTGTTGCAGCGGCAATAGAAATACACATTCTGTGAAAATTTTAACTGTCTACCTATTACAGTTCATGAGATACAGCCCGCAGAGGCACAGATGACGGATGAACAGGGGAGGCTTAGTAATAAGGTTCCGTTGGCACCCTTTGGGTACGAACCCCGAAAAGGTACCAACGCAAAGGCATATAAAATCACAACACGCTCCTTTAAAACGAAAGTTCCCAAAAAGGGGATGCGTAGTAAAGATGGCAGCCATAAAAATTGTATAGATCGATATAAATGGCTCGCAACAGGTGCGCCGAGGGAGCGGGTCCTACGCCCGTACGCCTTCGTACACGCACTTTTGTAAACAATCCCCCGTAATACGTAACAAGCTTGTAAAATCACGTTATTGGCGTGTTTATGTTTCCTTGTATAATACAAGTAGGTATAGTATAGCAACAAGCCACGCAGGCCTAATGAAATTTCTAAGTGGTAGTGCAGTAATACTCGCTAATTGCAGTAGCGTAATTACATAACATGGCTGTGCTGCCAGTTAACACCTTTCAATTCTGAGTATTCTGACATAATATTACTCGTGTATTCTAATTATTGAGAGCAGTGGTGTTCCAGTGGTAACTACCGCAACTTACGAGTTGTAGGTCGTCTATAGCTCCCAACCCAGACAGGCAATTTACTTTGTGTAAATAATTTCATCACCAGTGTTCTCAAAACGGTGAAAGAAAACATCGTAAGGTGAAACCAAAATTCATAGACATGTGACATCTACCAACCCGCACTACGGCCCTCTACCTCTCACCGAGAGGAGGCCTGTGTCCCAGCAGTGGGAACATTATTGGCTGATTATGTATTTATGTATTCAAATTATTATAATGGCTTTCCCGTATTCATAATTATCAGTTTTTACTAGTTGAATGAGTTTATCCTATCACGTCCGCTGCACACAAAATAGAATAGAATACTTTTTATTATGTACACCACAGCCCTCTTCGAAGTTGAGGCGTGACATTTTCGTTATTCCAGCCACTCGTTTGACCAAATATCCAGTTCAATATACATTTTATTTATCATAGTCTGTCCCATAACGGCGTCCCCAAAACCTCATTCGACAATATTGCAACGTGTGGTCACGTTATTAAAAACGGCGGTTTGCGGCCAGAAGGTATAGGATCGATATTAATGCTCCCCGCAACAGGTGCCCCGGGATAGCGGCCCCTAATGGGCTCGTGTATACGCACTTTTATAATGAAAGTATATAAAGGTGTTTTATACTGCCTACGAATACAATGGGGGGGGTCGTTTGGGAATATTGCGGATGGAAAGTAACCCTGCCTTCTTCGTTCAGGGATATTGAACTGTGTTGTGTTTTGTGTTGATTTAGGTTTCTATTAACATTCAGCCTATATAGTAATATCAACACAATATTGTCATTTTGCTAAGTCGTCTTAACGTAGGGTAGCGACGATCTAAGGGTGGCTGGTAGCAGCTAGATAAGAGTACCGAGCATCGAGTTCAAAGACTTGCGATTGGACAGAACTAGGTATGCTCGGCAGTGGGTGGTAAAGGCTGATGGTGACGAATAGCCTCTTCAGACTTTTATTAAGCCCAGCACCCGGATTGCGCAACACACTATCAATTTGTATCTGTATAATTTTGAAGGATGTTGCTCATCGATTGCTTCTTAGATTTGAAAAATTTGTCTGCTCAACAATGTAAATTTATAACGCAATGAATGTTGTTGAACTGTCAAAATGAAAGCGATTGCTACTGATGGTGTGTTACGCAATTACCCCGCAGGTTGTCACGGGTAAATTTCTGTCGTGGAGATTTTTTTTCGCGCACTGCATTTTCAACGCACTGCTCAGCGCGGAGAGTTGAAAATCCAAAAACGTGTTTTACGAGTGCGCTCTGTTGGATTTTGAATGCTCGGCTCAATACCTGCTTATACGTCATCATCGCTGTTACCTACGCGCCGCAGTAACTCACTCACTCAGTAACAGTAAAAGGATTAGTTAATAGGAACACATTTTCTTACACAAAAGTAAAACTAAATAATAGGCAATAATTTCGGTAATTTATACCTACCTACATCAATAAGAAACAAAATGTTACCTAATACCGACACGTTAACTAAACTGGACCCCGTAAATCCAGTTCCAAACGTCCATTAAGTCGCAAAACACTAAACCAGGGCTATTAACGGCTATATTTCACGGTAAACCGACTATGAAGGCACGCAATCTCGCCCCTCCCACAAATTAGGGGGGTCACATTAATAATTCCTAATTTCCTTTTACCTCGGTGTGTTTTCTGATAAGACCCTGATTGCTCGTTAGAGGTCTTCTTTGTTTAAGTTGTACGTGGGTAGTAATTTCTAAGGCCGAGGTCTGTAAACTGTGTAAGGATTTATTAATATAATCGCTTCACATACCTAGTATTGTATACAATCAAGTATTTTCTAACTGAGCAGACAGCTGTACTGCTGGGGAATTTGTTGCGCCACTTCTTCTTCCCAGCGAAAGCACTCGGAAGTGGTGAGGGGGCGCGTTTTGGGGGACTGTCTTTTGTAATTTTGATGTTCGAATAGTGCTGATCCTCAGCCTAATTGAAGAAATAACTTTTGATTTTGATTGAAACTACGTGATTTAAAATCTACTAAGTTAATCAAATCGATCTACGGCCATACTGAAGTCGGAAATGCGTACTTAAATAAAATCGAGAGATTGAAATTATTGCAATGGCTACACTGGTGGAGACAGTTGCGGTGACATGGCACAGATCGGGCACTGGACACGTTTCGATGGGAGTTGGCAGCGAGCGGTCGTGGTATTGTTAAAGTGTGTAAGTTTTGAAGGTTAACTGAGGTTATTTCTGAGATATCCAATAAAACGTAACTTGGCTTTGACAATTGACATGTTCCCGTCTTTAGCTTGCACTTGTGGTTTGACATTTGTGCGACAGTGACAGGAATAACACTTAATCCTTAGAGATGGTTCCCACCATATTGTGACCACAAATGTTCGTCTTGTTCCTGTGAACTATGAGCTATGACTCTGTAGTCATAGCTCTTTGCTACGTTGCTATTCACATAAAGGTTATAAAAATAGTTAAAAAGAAGGCGAAATTTATGCATACAGTACAAGCAAGTAAGACTTTTATTGGTGAACAAAATGTGAAACTTCGGTTGCTACCTTTATTATCTTATACCTGCCATCTAATCTCTTCACCACCCTTGGTTGACTGGTAGAGAATGCCTAAAGCATTTAGTCCGGCTTTGTACCTTTTTGTGTGCGAAAAGATTAAATAAATAAATAATCAGTCGGACTCCACATTTCCCAAAACAAAAGATAGAAAGAACCGATATATTTAACTTTCGAATTATTGGGAAGAAACATAGATATCCGTGGGAAGAACCATTTAAGTATTAATTTGGTATCAAGGTCTTTATATTTTACCCGTTTTACGTGATTATTTGATATTTTTGTTTCAGTGAAAACTGAGGGGCAATTCTCATAATTTTAAAAACATTCACAGTCTGATCTCACTCTCAATCTGTCAAAAATACTTCTAATTTCCGTAATTTTTTGACAAGTTTTTGACATTGATTGTTGCTGAGGTGAGATTGCGACTAGATTTTGAGCGTTTTTAATTACGGGAATAGGCCTTCTGATCATCGAAATACACAATGGGAACAAGCTCTTACTTTATTCTATATACTTAACAACCACACTAAGTTAGCCATTACCTATGTATGTAGGCACAAAGTAAGTTCTGTACACAAAGTTACGCTACATTTACCCTCAACTTTAAGCTTATTTACAGTTCGTGTGTTGTTTTATTAGTTTACACAATGCTGTGTAGATTATAAAGCAGGAGTTAGGTTATTTAGGATCGTAAAAGGAATGTACAGACGCCAGCACATCAAGCTACTACAATCTGTTAAATTCCTGTAATAGATTTTCAACTTTATCGCTAAAGCATTAGGTTAAATGTTGATTGGAAATTTTTTACAGTTTCGGGTAACTTGATGTGCTGGCATCTGAACAAGAAAATATATTTTCGAACCGTTTCGTATGGCAAGTCCCCCGAGGGCTCACCACCCTTAAAGGGTCCACAACCTTCTTTTCAAGGATAATTCGGTCGTTTCAAATCTCTCCGTGATTGACAGGCTAGCTTTTACTTTAAATAGTGATTAAGAATTGCCATCCATTGGCAACGCGTTTTGTGGTCGCTACCAGTTGACACCGATGCGGAGGACTTCTTTAGCGTTTATAGTTTCTTTTATAACATTAAAATAATAAGTATTTATACACCTTCTTAACAAGGATATTATATACCTGTTACAAAAAAAAAAAAAAATACAGAAAAATATAATATATAATAAATAAAATAATATATAAAACACCATTTTTTATTACAATAAAATCGAGCGGAATTTAACGTCGTGATTTGCCATTGCTCAATTTAATTTTAATTCCCAAAACAAGGTAGCGCATCAAAAAGTTTTAAATCTCATTATCTCATCGCAGGCTTAAAGTTGAGCAGCAGCGTGCCGGATTCCACCGTGTATTACATTGTAGATTATAAGATCGTCAACATTCAAATATTTCCACATTTTTAGGCTTGTTTGTATGCTACAGAAAGACTGCTGGAAATTCTGGAGCAAATTGCGCAAATATGAACGAAATTGTGTTTGGTTACCGTAACAAAAAAAAAGAAATAAAGAAAAATTGTTTATTCTGCACTAACAAAACGTACATTACATAAAAAAAATTACATAAAATACACACATACAACGTAGCCACAAGCCTCGTAGTAATTTTTAACTTGTGTAGATGCTGAACTACGTAAGAAATCGGTATTTATAATTATGATGTACCTATTTCCTTTACCTAACATTTCGGGGAGTACAAGTGCGATTTTATGTTATTCGTTCATAGGTAGGTATTATGACCTGCCAGTCTATTCTGTAAAAATCTCACCGTGAAAACTTAGGTGAAGTGAGCTTGAAGTGAGATGTCGTTCCATTCTAAGGATTGCCATTATACTGGCAGCTCACTTTAGGCTCACTTCAACTAAGTTTTCACGGCGAGATTTTTACAGAATAGATCGGCTTTAGAGATTATGACCATGGCATGCAACCTTGTTTAGTAATTATAAGATACTGGCATAAAATCATGAGATAAATACTAATACGAATTTAAAAGAAGAAAATATATATAGATGTCAGTTTAGTAAAGCATACGTCATGAGATAAATGTAAAAACGTCCACCGATTCCGTAAATGTATTATTTAATTCCAAACAAGTGTTTTATTGATGCACCTCTCCCACACTCTCATATTTACCAGTACATAATTATAAAAGCGGCAGTGAGCAGTGGTAGCCCAGTGGTAACGGCCACGACGTGTCGTAGGTTCGAACTCAGACAGGCGCTTTACTTTGTGTAAATTATTTCATCACCACTGCTCTCAAAACGGTGAAGGAAAACATCGTGAGGAAACCGGTATGTCCTAGAACCAAAAATTTGAAGACATGTGACGTCTACCAACCCGCACTGGGCCCGCGTGGTGGATTATGGCCCACTACCTCCCACAGAGAGGAGGCCTGTATCCCAGGAGTGCGAACGTTATAGGATGATTATGCATCATAAAAGCAGGCAATATGATGCCGATGGAATAGGCGCTATAAGAACTTCAGGTTCACATTGCAAACAAAATCTAGCTCACTTTAAAGTAGGTATGTGCCTAACGATTACAAACAAAGGAAGAATTAATGATAAATAACAATCCCAATTTATCTACCGACTTTCTACCTCATTATTTGTGCTCAATTGGAATCTTATTACTTTCGTACAGTTCGAGAACAAAGGGAAAGTTAATTTAGAAGAATGTGCCCTAAGGCTGGACGGTAGAAATGATGAAATTTTAAAGCATTTTGCCCCCAAAACACGAAAAGAAAGAGGGGAAAGATTAAATTACTTGCCTTTACAGCATTTGGACATTGAGTAAAAAGAAAATTAGTCATGTGTTTCAAAGAATCTTAATTATGAACGTTCTGAATTTCGAGAATACCCAAATTGTTTAATTAGCGTCCGGGGAAGTAATTGACAGCTCTTTGCCTCTAATTGCTTTACACAGTAGATAATATAACTAGCTTTTGGCTATTCAGTTTAATCATTTTGATGGAGTTCTTAGTATTAGCTTAGACCAGGCTGCATATTGTGCATTCCGGATCCAAACCTAAATTTAGGCTAAGATGAAACATGTTTTTATTTGAGGAATTTTGTATTTTTTTTTTTTAGTAATAATTGTAATCTTTTAATTATATCTTATAGTATAGTATAATAACATTTGTATGTATTTTTATTTGATTTGGACATGTGTATGTATTTTAATTGTATGTGATTTGAAATTGAGATTATTATTTTATTGTGGCGGTGTGATTTTTATATCAATGTTTTAAATGTAATGGAAAAAAAAATATGAATTAAAGAATTAGGTATTATAAAAGTTTATATAACTTTGACGTTTGTTTTACATACATACGAGTAAATATTTTAATTGGAGGATTTGGAAATTGACTCGTTCCATGAATAGTGGGAGCGCCAGTATTTCATAAAATATTTTTTTGTTTTTTTTTTTTCATAAATATTGCAGGGTGCAAAATTACCAGATATTTTTGCATTATTAAATTATGCAGACAGCAATTTTGTATGAAAAATAACATCTGCCAAACTTCCACCTTATTGATGGTTTAAAATGCGATCGCTCAACAAATTTTCGGATACCTTATTAGATATTCCACCGTGACACGTCCCTTTAGATAACCCTACAGAAAAAAACGATTTTCAATCCGTTTAGGAACTTTAGGATAAAATTACTGAAGTAATGACGACCGTCATAGTGTATAACGATTTTGCCACTTTTTAACTAAATAGTGGATATCAAAAAGCTTAAAATTTAGCGCCAAAAAAACATGGTGGCCAATAATAGTTGTATACATTGAAATTGGCCACCGTATATATTTTTTTTTTTTTAAATCTCTTCCATCGCAGTGTAAATGCCTTTTCTCTTACGGAAAAGGAATGAATAAGTATTAATCACCATGATTAATACTTATTCATTCCTTTTCCTTGCTTGTGGCTAATTAATAACAGCCGCACGGGTCAATCGATCAGGTTAAGCTACGCTTGCCGCGGTTGGTCCGTGAATGGGTGACCATCTTTACTTACCAAGACTCCTCCATGCCTCGGAAACCACGTTAAGCCGCTGGTCCCGGCTGTCATTCGTGGATCTTTGACAGTCGTTACGGTCGGCGGTACGGTTTTGACAGACGTCAGAAGCCCGAAAATCTGACGACCAGTCTTACCTAGTAACTGGGTTGTGGAGGTCAGATAGGCAGTCACTCCATGTAAAATACTGGTATTCAGCTGCATCCGGTAAGACTGGAAGTCGATCCCAACATAGTTGGGAAAAGGCTAGGCAGATGATGACTTGCTCAGTGGCGATTATTCGACTTCAATCCATGTACCAGTTTCGATATCTTCAATTAAAATTTTACTCAACCTAATACCGTCTAAAAAACAAAGAGTTTACTGTACCTATGTGGAAATAAAAACACAAACCAGGCTATTCGTATGTAACATCTTCCACCAAATCGAATCAATCATCTCAGCTCATTGACCAATGGAAATCTCAACACGTTTGCGCTTTCATCCATTTCGTTACTTAAGCTTTTACAGATTTTTCGTGTCCTTTTCTTCTGTTTTTGTTGATATATTTTCTTGTTTATTTTCTCTACTGTCTTGATATTGTAAGTATTCTCACTTCGAGGACGACCACACAAACAAACGCAAACTAAAACTTTGTTTTTAGGCCACGAATCTACGAAGATTCGTGGCCTAAAAACAAAGTTTGCGGTTGTTTGCCGTTTGCGACATTCGATGTTAGTTTGCCCTTTGTGTACTTTACGTGCAATAACTGTACCTAAAGTATATCATTACCTAAAGTTTATAATTACTTATTTAAACAAAAATAAGTAATTATAAATAAAATAAAATAACTTTAATTTAGATATCAAGGATCCATAGGTAGGTGCATCATAAATAACAATACTACACAAATAAGAAAAATTATTATAATGTTTTGTTCTTCATAAAAAAAAAATATATTTCTGAAAAAAAACACATTTACTGGTTGGTTACATGGCTCGTTACATCAATTTTCCAAGTAAAAAAAAAACATTCCAGAAATAAGTATACCATTGGTGTCCGTATTAATGAAAAAAAAAAAAAACATTGTATCACAAAAACCAGCGTAGCGCCTAACAAGATAGGCGACATTAAAAATAAAAAATAAATCGTACGTTTCGTTCTTCTCATATTTCTTTAGTCAGTTTACGCATTATTTATTTTTTTGTCATTTTATCTGGCACTTAGATGTTTTAAAATAACTGACCCTTTAAGAAACAGTTTTTAGTATTATTTCCAATAATAACGGGCAGTAATTTTCCCTTATTTTCAGAAAATACTAAGTATCCATCCCTAGAAAAGTGTTAAATATTTCAGCTCCATTCAAATCCGCCATTAAATTAAGTCCGATAGTTTTTACGCGCGTAGTGCAACAATATAAAATGCAGCAGATAGTGATTATTGAATTAGAAATAGCACACGAACATGAAGGGCGATATTAAACTTAAGCACGCGATTTCAGAACGTGAAATATAAAAAAAGTATTAAGGTAAAAGCAAACTGAATAAAGGAGCAACAAATACAAACGGTGAATTAATTAAACTCCATATTTAATTTATGAATAATGCTAAAAATACTCTGGTTTTGTTAGCCAGACTATTTTTAGCCAAAGTTAGTCAAACACCAATATATTCAACCCGGCGTAATCCAGTCCCAGTTAATCCAACGGAAATAAAACAAATAGAGCCTGAATATAAAAAAAGTTCACACATAACTCGATGTTTTACTAACATATAGCCTTTATTCAAACATAAATAACTTCATGAATATAACAATAGGGTTGGCTAAAGCATAGTTCACATAAAATTGTACATGCAAGACGTGGACGTCACGCGGATGTTACACAGACTTACCATAATTCATTCGCGTCCGTCCCTTGTGACATTATTTCTCCTATCTATAGTTTCTATGGAATTTCATCTCTGTATAGAATATGAGACAGGATTAACTGAGCTTATTTATAGTTCTTATATTTAATGTTAATAGCACGGAACGCAAAATAATTAAACTATATTCACGCATAATCACCATTTAATGCTCCCACTGCTGGGACACAGTCCTCCCTCTTCGAGAGGGGCTGTGATCTACCACGCGGGCCCAGTTGGTTGATACGAGCATCACAGGTCTACGAATTTTTGGTTCTAGGACATGCCGGTTTCCTCGCGATGTTTTACTATATGGTTTTGAATGCAGTGATGATGAAAATAAATGATTTACACAAATTGGACCATGACCGAGTCGGGGTCGTTACCACTGAGCCACCACTGCACTGCTGGAATACCTACTATAGGCGTAGGCATTCCAGCAGTGCAGTGGTGGCTGTCAATTAAAAAGCCTGAATACTTGTCCTGACAAAACAAGACGCAGATATGTCTGAGGCATTATCATGTCATGTCCACGCGACGTCCACTCTATGTAAACCGCGCCTTACGTGTTCATTTTACAACACACAAGGATTAATACGAGCATGAGTCTATTGTTTGCTGTTATTATAAAGCCGGCGATACATTCATAGCTAGCATTTTAATACCCCGTATTTAGGGCAGAACTGTGATTAAACTCTGGCTGTACAGTCGCGAGCATACATATGTTACACTTAGTAAAATTCAAAAGCGATTTTTTTCTAACATGTTGAAATTTTTTGGTGGAACAAATAAAGTATTTCCGAACTCATTGCTTTATCAAGGAGGTTATCTCAAAGTTGCATTCGGTATCTTCTTCTTTTACTTGATATATATCTTAAATTCATTCAGTGGCAGACAACACTCGCACCGTCTAAACCGCTAAGTCTAAAAGTATGAAATTTTGCGTAAGTGAGCACTGAGAAAGGATTTTTGAAAATTAATTCCTTAAAGGGGTTGAATAGGGATAAAAGTTTGTATGGAAGTTCGTCATTTCCGCCGATGGTTTCACGGGAAAATCGCTTTTGAATTTTGCAAACTTCATTTATATGTATGCTCATGACTGTACAACGTCAGTTTTCAACCGTCACGGTTCCTGCACGGTTATTACAACCATGACTCAGTACCTTTGAGCACGCGATCCGACAATAACGCGCAGAAAGAATTATTTTTCGTGCTTGCAAAAAAAGATAAATACAATCCCGCTTTTATCGCGATTTTATGTTAGTCTGCGTTAGTATTTCATGTTCGGGAAATGTTTTTAGCCAGCTCTTTGATAGTACTATTTATTGCTGCGTGTATTTATTTCACTCTAGGGACTAGGGTCCTGGCTAAATGGGAAACTTTTGGAGGCAACTTGAATAGTTTGTTTTTAGTATAAATGCACCCAAGAGGGTGAGGTCCTAGGCTATAAATAGGGAAACTTCACGCCCCTTGGGAGTTGTAAGAGAAATAGGAAGAATGAATGAAAATAGGCTTATTTGTCACAGAAACATTTCTAGCTCCTGAAATACAGTTAATCTAACCTAGCTCTGGAGCCAGGGTCTCACATTTTTTTTGTAACCTGTTTTTATGTTTATAAATAACTAATTTATTACTTCGTTTTCGTTTAGCATTATTTCTTACTTTTCTTCTTTTTGCTCCTAAAAGGCTCCTAAAAGTTATAGCGTCAGCATTTACGTTGTTGAGCAGACAAGTTTTTCGAACATATGAAGCAATGGATTAGCCTTATCCTTCATGATGATATAGATTGTGTGTTACGCAATTAGGATGCGGTTTATTATGCCTAGTACAAAATAACCATTTATTCAGGAGTAAAAAAGAACTTATTTAACCATACATTTGTCTACCAATTTAGAAAGGACAGTAGCACGAGTGACATTTGATAAATGGGAAGTCGGTAACAAATAGAATTAAAAGGTCGAAGCAATTCACTTAATCGGGGTGAATAACTTCGAAAGGGTGAAAAAGACTCGATGGTAAATGTCAATCGTTTATACATACTAGCGGAAGCAAGATAGTTCCAAAAACGTGAACGGACTTAGTTAAATATTGATACATTTTACAAGAATGATAATGTTATTTATTTATTAAAATCTCCCTTACAACTATCATTAGGTACAGCCCAGCTGTTATATTCTGTAGAAATATCACCGTGAACACTTAGGTGAAGTGAGCTGTCAATAGTGTTACAGAGGCACGAGGAATAGGGTGTAAAGTTCGCTCATCCTCGATCTTCCGACCAGACGCCGTACCTGGTAGGCAACTGCCCGATGGTTGAAAATAATTATGCTAGTTGCGCGGTAAACTCTGCTTGCGCGATGCAGGATTTTGTATGACGGCAGGGTGATACGTAGTATACGTACAGTGTCAATTCCCAGAATATGGAGCAACGACAACTCACTTCAAGCTCACTTCAGCTACATTTTCACGGTGAGGTTTTTACAAAATAGACCGGCTGGTGTATGCACAGAACAGATAAAAGTAGTGTATGTACCCAATACGACAGTGCAGTCATTTTACATATCTATACTTACCTTACTATTATTTACAATTTAAATATGATATAAAGAACTAAAGCTAATAATATATATAGTAATAGGAACTATAACACAATACCTTATATACATAATGCTGACCATAATAATATACTACCTACACTTATTATAACAATAAATAAATATATGTTGCTCATTGTAGACCAGTTTTTGGAAAGTGTAACCGAAAAGCGCGATCTTTCTTTTTTTCTTTTCTTTTTCTTGTCAATGGAACTCCTCTTCGATGTTTTTTATATTGTTTGAGCCCAGTAGGTGGCCACGTTGATTGCGGCATCAGTGGCATTCTTTAGTTCATCCGAGGTGCAGATGAACGGGCACTTAGGACACTCCAGCAAGTAGAGCCTGGTCTGATCAGAAGCACCGCACTCGCACTAGGAGTTGCATAGGTCAGATACCTACTAAAATGAATAACATTCTAATTGAATTAGCTTTAAATGAGTTTCTTTGGGTGATGAGTCATGATAATTATAATTCATCAAATCAAATAAAACATGGACAGCACATTGTTTTGCTTGACAAAATTAACTAAAACAAATTATGAACTCCAAATGAAAATCACGTCGGTATCTATCTACCTAATTTCATCATCATTTACCTAGCCTTTTCCCAACTATGTTAGGGTCGGCTTCCAGTCTAACCGGATGCAGCTGAATATCAGTATTTTACAAGGAGCGACTGCCTATCTGACCTCCACAACCCAGTTACTGGGTAATACGATACCCCATATATATCTATCTACCTAATTCATAAAGCTCAAATAGCGAATTCTCTATCCCAGTCAAACCACATCAAAATGAATCTTGGTGTTCGTGTACATATTACATTACATTACAGGGATTACGCCGCGGTACTCAAAAAGGTTGTGTTCAAATTACGTCAGACCACATAGTGACGTAATGAATGTGTACAAAATTTAATTAAATGTACATACTCACCTACATATAATTCGCTGAAATGTCAGGGAAGCCGCAGATTACACGAATTTTGACACTAAACCATAATTAGTGTGCGTTGCAGAAATGTTTTCGCTTTAACAAGTAGCTGATTATCAAATACCACGATTTAATATGATGTAGGTACTGACTGACACCCTGACACCCTGAAAAAAAAAACAGACAGATTATTTAGTAGAAAACATATAACGCATCTGTAGGGATCACTCCTACCACGTAGTTCAGAAATACGCCACTAGTAGCGCTCTTGTAATGTCAAGTTTCTGTCATGGCTGATATATACGTGTGCTAACTTCTTCCGTAATTTCCATTCATATTGTTATTGTGGATTTGTGATCGTGTTCTATCTATTGTGTTTCTACTGTCTATACTGCTTCTGTATCTATATATATATGTATCTCGTGCTGTGTACGGACATTATATATGGTTTTATGAGTTCAACATTAACTTTTGTTTCTCGTTCACCCGTACATATAACCGTAAGCGTTCATCTTTTATTTATTTTTAAATTGACAGAGAGATGCCGCTGTCTTCTCTTGACATCATATTGTTTTTTTTGGTAATCGTTTTTTTTTAAACGATCAAATGTATGTTTCCAATTGTTGTTATTTCAAGTTAAAAAATATAAACTTTATGTTAATGGTAATTCAGTTGATTTCAGTGTGACTAGCGCTATTGAAAATGTTATAAAAATGTTTGTAAAAATAATATAACATAGTTGCTTCACGTTTAAATAAAACGATTACCAAAAAAAAACAATGTGATGTCAAGACAAGACAGCGGCGTCTCTCTGTCTATTTAAAAATAAATAAAAGATGAACGCTTAAACAGTTATATGGACTTTTTCTCAACTGTATATGTAGCCGCCATTTAGTTTTACGTACATTCACATCCAATTTAAGTAAAGGATCAGTATTTGTCACTACTTGCAGACTGAACGTCCTCTCGACTGAGCTCGTTAGATAATCCGATGACCGCAGCTGCGCATTGGATATGTCTTCGTCACGGCACATTGGATTGGGTAACACATCCTGACTGTTCCTGATATCCTAGTACGTTCTCTTTCTATGTCAGATGCAATTTTACCAGTAGTGTGGATTGTATGTATCCTATCCGAGTGTAGGACTTTAGTTAGAATTTCAAGAAGATTTCTGTACGAGTTTTACGATTATTCTTGCTGTCACACTGCTGGACCTCTAGTTATTCATTGCATAATTATAAGCAGTGGACTGCGATTATTAATTAGTAGGGTTCTTAACTAATAGGTATTATAAAGAGAAAAGATTTGATTTTTTGTTACCTTTCTCGCTAAAACGGTAAAACGGATTTGGATGAAATTTGGCACATTGTAAAAATATCATATACGTCCTAATCTAGGTCATGGTCTAAGCATAACCTAAGGATAAGAACGTAGGATACTTTCCATCCCCATGTTCCCACGGGATCGAGACTTATGCAGGTAAAACCGCGGGGTGCAGCTAGTAACTAATAGTTAGTTAAATTATATCAACAGCTGACCAAAAAGACATACTTAAATACTGAAATAGGTATTTTCTAAGTTTCACGTTCACTTACATTAAACATTATTTTGTACATCAAAAGGTTCTCATTTATTTAAATAAGACATTCACCCACATAAAACAAAAAATAATGCTCATTCAAAGCTCTTCATTAAACTAAATAACTCCATTTAGGAGGAAACGTATCTCGCTGTAGTACATAAAGCAGATTGAGGTCGATAGAACCACAGCGTAGGCATGACAGTCTCACCATTTCGATCTACGTAAATGTGGCTATAAATTGCCATGTCGGCAGATGTGCAACAGGCTAGGCTTGTCTATGAAACTCACATGGAGCGTTGCTGCATTCCTAATGAAGTATTGTAAATGAAACAAGATACAAATTGAAGTAAACACACCTTAGAAACGGGGATTGTCGACGGAAGAATAGATAAAATCATAGATTGTAGACAGATGTTCAAAGAATCTTGTCATTTTGTCTATTCTATCTGTCATTTTGTCTATTCTTCCGACCATCAGAAAATAAACTAAAACTAGGAATGAGAACAACTCTGAAATGAAGAAATATAAGCTTAGCTATTCAATTGGTAAGCTTTTATTGAAAATGCATAGACGTATTTGGTCAGTATTTTAATGGACCGTATTTTAAGTACATTTGCCAGTTTAGTAAGTATCTGAAAATGCAATATGGTCAAATTGGTCATACATAATTAGTAGGTAGAATAATCGGCCCATTTTTGAGTGTGCAAGACACCCACTGCCATTTAATGTGTGTATTTTATATAAAACATTGTTCAGACAGGGATCATAGTCTTCCCATAGTCTTAAATAATCAGTTCACTTTAGCCACCCAAAAGCCCAACACCAACCGGGGGTTGCCCTTTTTTTTTTCTGATGGGAAATCATCAAATGACCCCTCCCGCTCTGGGTGGAGTGGAAGGGAGTGTCAGACTCTTACTGACTAAAACCCACCCATGTTCCTTCCTTCGCCCTTTATGTTCCGGGGTAGCGGTAACCCTTTCGGACAATCCCGCTGACCCGGCAGGCTTCGGCCCTAAGGGGCCCCTCAAATTATGCTGACATCTCTTTGAGGCGCGCGTGGAACACTTAGGCGCCGTTCGGCACGGGCCTGGTCCTGATCGGGCGGCGCCCGCAGGCCCGCGCCTACGGTGGCCGGGGGTCGTCACGCGGGTCCCGACGCCCGGAGCGTCTCCCGCGGCGGTTGGGACGGAACGCTCTCTCCCTCATCCGTCCCGCCACCTCCTTCGCTAGCATGACTGCTTCGCAGAAGGAAGCGACTGCCACCCACTCCCTCTCGCTCCGGACCATGGCTTGCACCAGGGCCGGGCGCGAGAGGCCGCCGCCGCTGCCGATCGCCTCTACGAGGACACGGCGGTGCTCCGCCCAAGCGGGGCAGACCTCCACACCGGGGGTTGCCCTTGGGTTCACTTGCATAGTGCGTACATGGATAATCGTCGGTCGGTACTACATTTCATTAAAATTGTCTAAGGGGCCTCTGCGAGTTGGCTTCGGCCCCTCGTATGCCTTCCAAAGGACCTCCACATGGTCCCGAGATATGTAAAAACATAAAAATAAGTATGTAATAATATAAAATATCAGTAGAGAAATTCATACAGACATAATTTACCAACAAAAATCCCGAAAACTATCAGACCCACTTAACCTCACATGCAACAAAAACGCAACCGACCAAAAAGATAGTCCACCGAAGTAGATATCGGACTAACAAGTGGCACTAATCCGCAGAAATTCGTACTAAAACGTGTATTACCGCACTAATTAGGCACATTGTGGTCTCGGTGTGAGTGCAGGCAGACCTCTGGGAGGGTTTAACGACGGAGGCTCGAATTAGCTTTGTTAACCCGAATCTAAACGAGCGTGAGTCATGTACTTACGTAGGGTTGGCGTTTAGAGAGGTGAATTGTGGGATGTGCTGGAACTGATAACGTGCTTGTGTTGTAAAGCGAAAATTTTGTTTGGGATGCCTAAGAAAGCAAAGATAAGAGAAAGATCTACAGGTTACTCAAATTTTGGAGAAACTTTATAATTTGTGAATGTCTAAGCCTTATTTATAAATTACTCGCTGCGCGACCGCGGTTTCACCCGCTTGAGTCTCGATCGCGTAGGAATATCGGGATAAAAGTATTATATTATATCCAGGTCTGGTCAGGTCTACCCATATGCCAAATTTCATTCAAATTCCTTTAACCGTTTTAGCGTGAAAGCGTAATAAGTAAACATAAAATAAATCAAATATTTCCTCTTTATAATATTACTTTAGATTTTAGGAGGCCATTAAACTGAACTGGGTAAGGTTCAATTTAATTACCTGTGGCATGCAATAAGTTGGCAACATGAAACGTTGCACCATCTAATTCTACACAGTGTTTAGACGTTTTGTGGCTTCAATTTTATTGGATGCTATGAGCAAGCGATTTGATGATCGTGTGAATTTATTTATTAAAACTTAATGCATAAGTAAACAAAAATACTGTACAAAGGCGGAGTCAATGCCTGAAGCATTTTCTACCAGTCATCAGAGGCAGAACATAGCAGGTGCAACATACTGGATAAATAGCTCGGAAATGACTCTATAATACAAGAATAAATACTAATACCAAGATACATACATACATATTGTTTATAAACAAAATGAACTGTCTGGAGAAATAATCAGCGCTGGGATATTACGGCCAACTTCTGACCATAACCATAACTATATGATAGATATGGCTTTAGTTTGTCAAACGTGACAGAATCCTGCCTATACCAGAGTTACCTAAACCAGTCGATTTAACAATTTTGTTATAACAATACAGATGCAAACATGCGAGTCGGAGCAATGGCATATAAAAAATATTTACATATCACCCATATGCAAATAGCCATTACGATTCGGTCAGGTTTTTTTTTCATAGACTCTATTTATGTGTGAGATTCTTGTATGATTGTTTTAAAACATTCATGTGAATAGCTAGCCCATATTTTTCCCTATTTCAAATGGAGGAAATTTTCGTAAAGAACGCGTGTCTGTCGTATAATAAAAATGTGAATAGACTCTGATGGTGGCCTTGCGCTACAAAACAAATAAAGTATACGTTTAGATCCCCTGAAAACATTCCTGAAACAAACATCGCACTCACTCAGATTTATTAGGTCAACAGAGGTAGGAATAAAAGCTGTATTATACAGGGTTAATTTTCAAAGACCAGCCAAATTTAAGGGTGTAGTATAGACCATCAAACTGAACAACTTTCTCTATGGGACCAACATCGTAATCGCGAAAAATTTATCAACTATCCCATAGAAAACTTCAATACCTACTCGACGTAGATGTATGGGACGACTGAATTTTTATTCGCGATTACGATCTTGGTCCCATGGAGAAAATTGTTCAGTTTGATGGTCTGTACCACACCCTTAAATTTGGCTGGTCTTTGAAAATTAACCCTGTATAACATACCGATTGTTATTCATATGCATTTATATGACTGGATTGATATGGGTACATTGGTCTATCTATGAAAGTACCGAAAGCTAATGCTTACAAACAGGGTGGCATCCTCATCGACGCGCAAACTATAACCATGAATTTGATTTTTCGCACATAGCACAGAAAAGTTTCTGCTGTTTCATAGAAAAGTACAAGACCTACGCGGTCAAAATGTATTGATCAGCAAACTTTCTATACCAAACATTTCAGCGCAGTGGTGTTCAGCACCATACTTTGAATCCCTGGTAACAGGCTGTGTGCCAATATCCCTGCTACCCTGTACATGCTTTCTTCCTACAGCTATCTCGGTAAATAGATTGAGAATGTCAGGATGACTCTCGTTTCACATTTTCACATTTTTATTACAAAAATATATTTTCTATAAATAAGTAGAAAAGTCTGAAGCACACGACACGAATTAAACAAATCACTAATACACATTCATAATCGTACCTTCTACAAGTCAAGTCCTGAACTCCTGGTCTTGTCACTGTATGGTCATCATTCTATCTTCACGAACAATCCGCACGATAATATCAGAGCCAGCAACATTACCAGAGCTATGATGACGGCCGCTGTGTATTTGCGTGTGCGTATTTTATAAAGCTAATATCTTCGATATCGATAGTTAATATCTATTCGAGAACACTTATGCTATGGTAAAACGGTTAGCCAGTCAGTAAATTGAGAGCACGACTGTCTTAGGAAATGTATATATTATCCTTTATCTAGCTTCTCCAGTCCCTAGAAAAACAATTACACTCTATCAAACTGCTGAATGTTTGTCTTCATAAACAACTTTAATAGCCCATTCCACGGAGTTGACAAGACGCTAACACGTTAAATATCTTCAACTGACTTATTGCCGGCCTTAAAACATTAGCCATTAAAATAAGTTACGTCCTGGTTACGGCCATTTAGAATGTTGGTCCTTCTAAGTGGCCTAAATTCTCTGTTGACTACAATTGCGCTGCATTTTTCGTTTCCTACTACGAAAAACAACTTCTCTAAAGTATTTCTTTAAATAGAAGTTCAGGTATCAGCCACCTAGCTTTTGACTGCGGTTTCATTTGCGTGGATGTCGGAAAATATCCCACGGGAACGTACTACCTGGATTAAAATTACCTTATGTGTAAATCCAGGTTGTAACCTCCGCATTCAAATCCGTTCAGCCATGTTTGCGCCAATCTGGAACATAAGTACAGACGCCCGCTGGTCAAGCTACCCGAAACTGTCAAAATTTCCCAATCAACCTTGAACCTTAATGCTTTAGCGATAAAGTTGAAAATCTATTAAAGAAATTTGACAGATGTAGTAGCTTGATGTGCTGGCGTCTGTACATCCAGACAAACGGATAAACATTCTAAAAACTATATTTTCGGCATCAGACTAGTTCCCACACCTCGTAGCTTTACTTTTTTTTTTTCAAAAATATTCAATGTACAGTTTTGAATTCGTTACTACTTTATTATGTATAAGACACTGCGCAGAGCTAAGCACACGGTCACTCTAAGTTGTACTCTTGGCATGGGTTTGCCTTTGACAAACAATGAAACTGCGAAAGCCGTTACTTGAATTTTCATCAAATCGAATACTGTTCCACACATCGACGATACTTATAAGCTACGTAACTTAATTGACCTTGATACCCCTTTACTTGACGGTCACCTTTTGGGTAGGTTAAAAGGAGGTATAAACAATCTCAAATTCTATCAACCGTAGTGTCGATATTAATTTCATAAGACCCTTCAGAATTTTCGAGCAACGAAAATCTAAATTAATATGTAATATAGGAAAGCTGTTGGTATTCCTTACCGCCAATCAATATCTAATTTAACAAGATTGCACCCTCGAAAACGTAACAAAACAACGTTACATCATAAATGGCGTGAGAACAGCTCACTAACACAATATCAAGATCGATATGCGTGCAAAGCCACAGGTGCGTCTACCGCCAGTCGCCAGTCGCCACATTGACACGTCACCCTAACGTTTTGGGGTTGGCCTCAAAACGGTACGGGAACTCTATTAAATGAGTTTGTTTGGTGGTATTTTACGAGTATCTATGCTAACATTGGCATGAAAATTTTAATATTTTTCAGTGTTATGTATGCGATGACTGAAAAGGAATTTTAGTGCCATAGGTTTTTGACGAAACATTTTATACATAAAACATCTTCTTTTCGTGTCGATGGTACTCTTCTTCGATATTTTATATTGTTTGAACCCAGTATGTGGCCACGTTCAGCATAAAGAGCAATTTACCGAATAACATTAAACGAATCTTTTACTGCTGAAGTTGAAAAATATAATGGATGCATGAATAACACTAGCAGCAGGAATATAAGCACTCTTGAACTCACCTTCACCACACACACCTTAGAACCTAAAGTCTTTCTAAGGTTCTTTGCGAAGCAGTCATGCTAGCGAAGGAGGTGGCGGGACGGAAGAGGGAGAGAGCCTCCCGTCCCAGCCGCCGCGGGAGACGCTCCGGGCGTCGGGAGTCGCGTGACGACTACCGGCCACCGTAGGCGCGGGCCTGCGGGCGGAGAGCAATGGGTAGCTCACCGCCCGATCAGGACCAGGCCCGTGCCGGACGGCGCGTAAGTGTTCCACGCGCGCCTCAAAGAGATGTCAGCATAATCCGAGGGGCCCCTTAGGGCCGAAGCCTGCCGGGTCAGCGGGATTGTCCGAAAGGGTTACCGCTACCCCGGAACATAAAGGGCGAAGGAAGGAACATGGGTGGGTTTTAGTCAGTAAGAGTCTGACACTCCCTTCCGCTCCACCCAGAGCGGGAGGGGTCATTTGATGATTCCCATCAGAAAAAAAAAAAAGGTTCATTTCTCTAACATTCTTTTTGGTAACACTTTAATGAAATAATTAGCTAATTTTACCCATAAACGTCTGAAACTAACATAGAAGCTCCCACATTAGACTACATAAGCTAAATTTCTAACATTCGGAAACTTATTAAGAACCGAGCATATAAAACCACACAATTACCCGAACCTTCTCTAACCAGTAAAACTCCACATTCCGACCAAAAGCGATCGATTATCGAGTAATTAAAGTTATTCAAGTCCGTACTTATTACCTAGGTGGAACTATTCCACTGACCCCACAAAACTTTCCAATTAAATTCCAGGCAAAGCCTTCAAGTATGTAGACACCTATGGGCTGACCCTTAATTAATTACGGACCTTTGTTACTAATTACATAGTTCAGAACTAGTCTTTAGAACTATTTTATGTACTAAAATATTCAAGGTTCTTGGTAGAATAAAATATTTAAAGTGGAATGTTTAGTAATGAAAATAATTTTACAAGTGTCATGCCAACAAGATGTTTGATGACAAGACACAGGACCAGTTAAATTATGAAGCATAACGCATTATGGTATGATCCCAGAAAGGCGTTTTACTTTGTGTAAATTATTTCATCACCACTGCTCATAAAACGGTGAAGGAAAAATATCGTGAGCATGGCAAGGCATGTCCAAAAACCAAAATTTCGAAGACATGTGACAACTACCAAACCGCTCTGGGCCCGCGTGGTGGATTAATGCCCTACTCCCTCTCACCGAGCGGATAGTAATATACACAAAATGGATAAATGATCAGTCAACAGCAGACTTACAATACGTTTTGATTTTCTCGCCCCTATTGCAAGAAGACACATTGAACACGTTTTTATTTTGAAAGAAATTGACAATTTATGTAAAATCCTAAGCTGTTTTCAAAGTAGCGTACTAGAAAGGGTGAATAGTAGAAGAGATACGTTCGTTTTGATTTTGTCGCCCATATTGCAGAAGACACATTGAATACGTGAATATTTCATAGTCAGCTAAGCAATCATAGAAATAACTCTCGCTGAATAAAATGAGGCTGCTTCAATAAACACTGAAGGGTTAACGTAAAAAGGGCGCTATACGTGGGGTCGGCAAATGAAAATATTTTCGCTCTAGCCATAAGTTATAATATTATAGCGAGGTAGAGGGCCAGAAAATAGAATACACCATCTTTTCCCTTGATGTGAAAGGTAACTATTGGTAAACGAAATATTATTTAAAGAACAAATTAGTATGGTGTACCACAAGGGAGTATGATGGGGCCATGTGTAACTTAATCTATAAAAATATAAAATTGTTTAAAAAATATAGGCAGTTTGAGTAATTTATATGGCCTACCCAAATGTCCTTTCTTTGGTATTGCTCGTCAATTCGTTGAGCTCCTTAAGTTTTGAGTTGTGCTGCACGATTAAAACTATTTCCGACATCAATCTTCGCATGATCTGACCAAGATTATGTGTCTGGACTTTAAAAGAGACTGTGACCTCTGAGTTTGTTTCGGCCTTTCTTCTCAGAGTAGTTAGATAGGAAACGCCGGCCTCATTTAGTTTTTAAAATATGATTGACATGTAAAAGTGTTTGTGCAAACCTACTTACAGAAATAATAAATTTATCATTTATGAGATACATAATTTCTAAGTTAGATTCAGCAAGAATCTTAAGTACCACCTCGACATTTTTCTTCATTTTAAAATCAATACTCACAAAAAGGAATGAACGAACGAACGAACTGTATGTTCTTTGAGAAAATAAATGTCTTTAAACCGAAAAAGTAATCACTTTGTCCAACCCTAAAAACAGTACCTAATGAAAGTAGAAAAGTATTTAATATGGTCCCTAGTCGTAAACCTGTATTATACGACTGTCCTGCGGCGATCCTTCATCCCACAATATTCCAGCTATTATTACGAAACAGACCTCGAAATACAATTTCCTCTGGATGTCGTTACAAATTAAACGGTTGATAAAACATGTCTTGGTTTGCTTCAGCTCTTCAATAATATAATCTCTTGATTCAAAATAACAATGTCACATTTTTGATATACTTATCTACTTTCATACTTGACCTCTGCAAGACTTATGGCATTCTGCCCTCTAATTAGGCTTGAGCATTCAAGAAAATAACGACCGTGTTTACCAGCATCAAAAGCCAGTACAATATGAAGGAAATAAAATATTTCTCTTTAACTCCACCGCACTTGGATAAAAAGACATAATGATGACATAAATACCGACACGTTATTATGTCGTATTGTATCGTATAAAATGAAATGGGGTAGAAATAAATGGAGCACCAAGATGACTTAGAAGTGTCATGCGATTTTGGCGTAAGTAGTGTGTAGTTTGCAGGGTCCTGTTGCGACAACGATAACTTTGGTGCAGTCAACACCAACATGATTCTAGGACCTGTTTAATCGTGAGAAGTTTTTGTTAGCATTCCATTTCTTCGTCCTCCATAACGAAACATTACCCCACTCTCCCATTTCAGAGTACCATAAAAGGCTATGAATACGAACACAAGACTTTATTCTTACAATGAATAATTCACTCCGGATGAGACGCATTATATTCAATTATATTCACAGTATCCACTCTGGATTATACCGAAGCCATATTTTATGGGTACTAAGATCTTGATCTGCGAATGAAAGAAAAACATGACGGGATTATCTTTCCCTTAGTGATATAAGGAGGAAATTGGGTACCGTCACACTTGTGTTATGATAGATGTGAATGAAAGGGAGAGAGCTATGACCTTCGAAGGAGCATTTTCTTTTGGTGAAAAAACAATAAAGAGATCTCTAAAGATTATTTATCCTTACTATTATAATGGTAATGTAGGCTTATTAGATTGTTTGTATGTTTGTGTTGTTTTCATGACCTAACCTCATTTTGTGGCGGTAATTTTCAATTTATTTTACACATTAAAGGACACATTTTTGATATAATTATCGGCACAGTATAGAGGACACATGAGATTTGCTGTGATATTCGTCGGATTAGAGTAAGGCGTTAGAGTCAGACACGTGAGGCACGAGAGCCGTCGTCGCCCCATATTAACGACGAATCGTTTAAATCCGGCACAATCATTTAAGTGACGATGGATCATACAGATATAGGTCATCCTGAGCCTATACAGGGTGGCAGGGACATCGACACGCAAACGTCGTGAAAAGGTTACACCTGATGCCATAAATAAAATTACGAGTCATTCATCTCGGAAAGGACCGGTTAAAAAAATTTACATTTTTGAGTGCGCAATGTATTGCAAACAACGCGATCAAAACGCTCCGCGGATGGCCCGCGCGCTGCCATTTCGAGTTTTATTTACATCGCTGTTTTAAGTGAAACAAGTGAATTTACTATTTTTAAATTAAAAATCTCATTAGGTTAGATATAAATAATGATTTTATACAGTTTACAGTAAAAAAAATTGCAGAAAAAACGTAAAAATTAAGAAAAAGCCGACGAAATATTTCAACGCAGGGGGTTCCAGAATCATGTACTGAATCCATGGTAAGCGGTTGCGCGTCGATGTCCCTGCCACCCCGTATAATTATACTAAGTAGCCAAACTCGAATGTTTTATTCTTCGTTTATCTGAGCAGAGGTAGCCCAGAGGTAACAGCACCGACATTCGAGATGTGGGTCGAACGCAAGCAAGCGCTTTACTTTGTGTAAATAATTTTATCACCACTGAAAAAACCAGCATGTCCTAGAACCAAAAAACCGAAGACATGTGACATCTACCAATCCGCAGTGGGCCCGAGATTACAGCTCACTCTCAAAGAGAGGAAGCCCGTGTCCCAGCAGTGGTTACATTTTTTATTGGCTTATGTTTATTTCAATGCCAGTCTTTTCAGTCTGGATCTTACAGCATTAAAATTTCAACTTGCCCCAAGACATTAACAAATGTAACAAATCCTTAAATTAATTTTACCCTATGCGGTAAGAATTAAGTAGCCAAGTTACTAAGTAGTAAGTTTCTTAAACAACTGTACCGTGGTATTTGAGCCCAACAGGTTACTGTACTTACATAGCATTAAGTACATACGACGCATTTAGCCGTAATACGACCTAAGAATGTTAAGTGCATGCATTAGTAGACTAAGTAGTGTACTAAGTAAATTTATAGGTATGATAATTATGTTGGAGTGAGTGTTGGAATGGTAGTTTACCTTGCTTTTATGGGGCTACGTGTCAGGTGTCTTTGTTTTGTTGCGTTTATTTGTCTCTAGCATTTAAAGTTCTTTATCTCACATCATCTAAATATGCTACTTTATATAACAATGTAAAGAAGTTACTTCGTTTTAAATTCTTGGTACGGACGCCAGCAGGTCAAGCTACCCGAAACTGTCAAATTTTCTCAATCAACCTTGAACCTTAATGCTTTAGCGATAAAGTTGAAAACCTATTAAAGAGATTTGACAGATTGTAGTAGCTTGATGTGCTGGCGTCTGTACTTTCTGGGTCTGTGGAGTATGTGATATGGTTCGTTTTCTTATTAGTGCTTATATACACGAGCAGCACGTTGCCAACGGCAGACGCGACTGCCGCCGTCGACACTCGTTGGCGGCTGCCGTTGACGCATCGACGACTGCCGCCGACGAGCCGTGCCGCACGTTTATATGAGAATTCAGTCAAATTATTAACTACCTACTGATACACAAGGTTTCTTCCTGCGATAACAGGTAAAACCAAGGCACCTGTGTGTTATTATGGATGTGTCACTTGAATTTAACTTTTCACCTTTTTAGTCACTAGGTCTCAAAAATACCCTCTAAATGCAAAACTCGTGCAGAAATGAAGACAAAATGTTAAAACACAAACCTGTATCAATTATTACTGGGAAAATGAGCCGTCTGACACTTTTAGCGCAAGAGTTTGTCCTCGTTGAATATTAATTCAATTGAAGTGGAGCATAATTTAGTGTATTCGCAGACTTCGAGAAATCAATAAACAAGAGATAGAATTCTTGGTGTGACCCGTTTCTGTAATACCTACGATATGCTGACGACTAGAGAACTTTATATCTACGCAGGTGTTGAGAGAGTTAGTTATGAGGATTTAAGGTGAAAACCAAAGCTATATTTAGTTGTATGTGAAACAGAGAATAATGATTTGGATTCACGAACTTAATTTTGAAGCACAACAAAACTGCGTTTCTGTTTATTTTTGTGAGAAATCATTTGATTTAGCAGGGAATCTAATCTTACCGAAAAATCTTATTCCCCGAAAAATCAAGTGATTTCTCTTTTCCCTAAGAAAAATGTTAATTTTTAATTTTCGCCCTATTATCATTGCCTAAAAACCAATTTAGACCTGCCACGTGATATGTCAAAACCAAAAAGAGTGGATCTCAAAAAACAAAAAAGAAGTTAGGCGTCCTTTTCTCAAAACTATGTCTATGAGACTCACTGCGTGTATGAATTTCGCGGCAGATCTATCCTGGGACCTTATTTTCTATGACACAATGAACGAAACCGCGTGATTTAATTCAATCATATAATTAGCTAGAAATCGTTTTTCAGAATACCAAGACATAGGTAACATTAGGTACAGACGCCAGCACATCAAGCTACTACAATCTGTCAAATTTCTTTAATAGATTTTCAACTTTATCGCTAAAGCATTGAGGTTCAAGGTTGATTGGGAAATTTTAACAGTTTCGGGTAGCTTGACCTGCTGGCGTCTGTACATACATAATCTAAGGCAACGTAAAGATTCGATACATTATTTGAATTAGTAAAAAAGGCGAATACTTGATCATTTTAAGTAGGCTCGCCCCCTATTACATGGGACTTAAACATTACTGGCGAAATGTAGGTGTAGTATAAATACACCTCTGCCTACTCCTTGGAGATTACAGGCGTGATGTTATGTGTGATACATATTTGTGTTTAAGTAGATAGATGAAATAAAACATAGCGAGGAAACCGGCACGTCCTAGAACCAATAGTTCGAAGACATGTGACATCTACCAACCCGCACTGGGCCCGCGTGGTGGATTACGGCCCACTCCTTCTCACGGAGAGAAGGCCTGTGTCCCAGCAGTGGGAACATTATAAGCTGATTATGTGTGTTATGTTTGTACTTCGTAAGTGAAGCCTATAGAGACAAAACAAAAAATTAAAAAAATAAAACTAACAAAACTTTTAAACACTTCTAAAGTTATTTACCATTCCCACCGTAATACCTTGAACATTATAACTACAGCATACCACATAGCCACATAACTAAGTACTCAATGTAAGCAAATACATACGCAAATGCAATTACAGCGCTGAATTCAGCATAATCCTACTGTACAACGGCTGACGTGGGTATCCACATTAATTATTTAACAAAATGCAAATCAGTTTGTGTTATGGAATTACAATGCGTTTGAGTTATATTGTGCCACTAGGTCCTAGTTTCCGTACTGTCCAAACTGAATTAATGTGCCAAATGTTTGATTACACAAATACCTATTTATATTTGTGGAGGATTGGAATTGTAGTAAATTATGTAGAGTTTTATTAACAACTAACTTCCGCCCTGTAGATATCGGAAATTACATGGGTTTTTTTTCAAGGACCCCTAATTCTTTTTCTAAAATAAAAGTAGTCTAAGTTACTCCTTATAACATCAGTTATCTGTTTCGTCGTAAACAGTCCAGCCGTTTCAGAGATTAGCCGGAACAAATAGAAAGACAGACAAACATTTTAAAAACTGTTTTTTTTTTTGTTATATGTTCCGTGTATACTTTCTTATGCATTTAGTGAAAAGCTGTTATTTTGACATTATGATATGAAATTTAGTAAAAAACTGTTATTTTGACGTTATGACATGATATTTAGTAAAAAGTTGTTATTTAAACATTAAAGACATTACAATGTTATTTATTTGTTTGTAGTAAATCAATGTTTTTTTTAGAAACTGCCGGTTTCGGAAAAAAGTAGAATTTTTACGGGATTCAATATTTTCTGAAAATATGTTCATTTCACGTTTAGTTTGAGGTTTTCTGAAGCTATCTAGATATTAATAACTGACCTAGTATCCACAGAAATCTCCTTGCCGTTCACCTCTATTTCGTAGCCAAACCTTAATGAACTGCCAATCAATATTGACAACTAACGAAGATTCTGTATCAATGTAAATGTACAACCCTAGACATTTACATTATGAAGATAGATAAAGAGGTTATTGGTTCATCATTTCGGTCACCGACACGCACAAACGTGTGCGTAAAATAAAGGTGTGCGTGTTTTGTCAATAAAATTAAGTGTCGAAAAAGGTATCGATTAAATCTTTGTGAGAAGGAAAGAAAAGAAAGAAAGAAAATACGTTTATTTGCGGTAAACATGACGCAAAAAAGAACATAAAACACACAAAAAAAAATGGTTGAGCTTAATCTATTATACATACATTAGCTCCCGCCTTCTTACCATGAAGGACGGCAGAAACTACAGAACGCCATCCTCTACGCCTGCTGCTTTAGTCCACGCTTGCACAGACGTAAAAAATATCACGGTGGGATTTTTTCGCGCACTGGATTTTCAACTCTGGGAGTTGAGCCGACCATTGAGAATCCAACAGAGCGCATCCCAGGAAGTCAAAAAGACGCACTGTTGAATTTTCTCTGCGCACTCTGAACTAAAACCAATGCACGAAAAAAAATCAACGCGGGAAATACAGGTCCTGGCTGATACTTGGGCTTATCTATAACTTTTTATAAAATTTGACAACTAAAGTTCTTCAACACAACATAGGTACAGAACTAGACTGGCTATTTTTGAGTTTGTCTTTTTAAATTTATTACAGCGATTAGATAAAATTGCATTAATTATTATTATTGTGTGAATATTGCATCAAAAATGAATCAGGAATTGCAATCTTATAACTTCACGTATACGAGACACATTGCCAACCCATGCTTAACTTACTTACTTAACATACATTCATTACAAAGATACATAGGCTAATTGGAACGCTGGGTTCCGAAACATCAGTAATTCGTCCTAACGACATTTCCACTTTCCATCGGATCTGGAATGCCAACTAATGACATTTGCACTCTTCAGTTCGAAACATTTTGCCTTAATTGGGCGCTCGTGTATCATCCAATGAACAGCCATTGATGCTACGTAATCTATTTATTCGTGTAAGGGTACGTGGACGACGATACGTATAGTGGCACATATTATGTAGAAAGAAAGAAAATATGTTTATTTGCGGTAAACATGACGCGTGAAAAGAACACAAATACAAAAAAAAAATAAACAAATAGGGGAAAGCACGCAAAACGGCCATCTAGACAGCATTCAGTTTTGAGTAGGTACCTACTTATATTACAAATAGGAACTCGTCCTTGGGATGCGTTATTAGTAAAGTTGTGGTTGTAGAGTAGTAGTGCTCACCCTGAGTGAAATAACATAAGTTTTATGCAATTACCGAAGACATCACACAAGTCGTGTTACTAATGCAACCTGCACTTTTTTGCGTAAGTAGACAATGTTGTTAACTTTTCTCGAGACTTTGGAAAAATATTTCCAAAATGAGAGTCGATACTTAGTCGACACCAATTTTTCAAAATTAAACCTACGTGCAGTGCAAGTGCCCAAAGAGCTATGCAGTGGCTGTACTTTTTAAACGGGAGATGTGCAATGTGCATGTGAGCTGCAAAGTGCACCATCTAGCAGCTTTGGACTCCGTGAAGAGGCGTGCGAAGAGGCTAATTGGTGATCCAGATTTGGTTAAGACCAATCTACAAAGCCTGGAGCACAGGCGTAGGGTAGCCAGCTCGTTATTCTATAGGATGCATTCTGGAGAGTGTGCGCGGGAATTACATGACTTAATTCCGCCATCACCGTTCCATTATCTGATAACCCGCCGTACGGCGAGTTTCCACCCTTACGTTGTTGACACTGCTACGATCCGGACGAAGCGTTTCGCCTCATCTTTTATACCGCGAACATCGAAGGACTGGAACAATTTGCCTGTGGCGGTTTTCCCGTCCGATTATAATTTAAGTGTCTTCAAGGCTAGAGTGAATAGGCTCATAATAAATTAGTGCGCTTTACCATCAACGATTGCAGGTTTCCATCAGGCGGGATCGCAGTCAAGCACTAGTTTATACAGGGTTATTGGTAAAACACCAACAACCTCTTAAGAGGTCATTGTACTCATCATTATGAACAACTTTTACTATGGGACCAAACCAGAAATCGCGAAAAAAAAATCAGCTGTTCCCTACATTTTGACGAGTTAGACGAACATAAATGTAGGGAACAGCTGTTTTTTTTTTTTTCGTTGGTGTTTTACCAAATACCCTGTATAATAAAAATAAAAAAAGCTACGTTTAATACCATTACAACCACAAAAGAATTGCATTCACAACAACAATCTTTCAAAAATGTCTTAGAGCTAAAACTATTCGCACTTTAAAATCTCCGTTATAAATCCCGCAGTTTCATTCTTCATTGTGTGAAGACGAGCTACAAAAAGATTTCAAGCGAGCAGCTTTTGATTAGTGCCCTTTTGTGTTCCGCTCAATCTGAGACGAGAACCGTCCCCCCGCCCTTTTTATGAACTTTAATAATAGACCCTTACGCTGGAGATGGAAAAGCAATCTAATACAAAATAGTAGGTATCAGTTCTCCGTAAGATTAAAAAATGATGGTTCCATAGTTTTGTAAATTGCAGCAGTAGCAACCTAAATCACGAATTCAGTATAGGTAATACTGCATTCGTGATTTAGTTTTCAAATAAGTAAACAAATATGAGTTGTTGGAAAAATAACTTAAATACCTACTCGCAAAGTGCAGTTTACGCTATAACTTCAAAAACATATTTATGACTTTCTCTATAGTCCTACGCACTGGTCATTTTGTAATCAACTTAATTTACACCCCGGAATGTTAATATTCGTTAAAGGGGAGATAGTATCAATTGGACACAATAATTTGAATAAACGTTTGAGGTGAAAGTATTGATGGAGGATTTGATGCTTACTTTTTTTTAATTTCTTTTGTTTGTACAACATGTCCCGGAATTAGATTTATTACGGTCGGATCCCCTGAACTGATCCCTTGCTGGTTGTTATTAGGTTTTAATTCTGATCCACTATAAACTTGTCATTCCGTTCTGATTCCCCTCTTCTTTTGTTTTTATTCCGGTCGGATCTCCTAGTTATCTAAACAGATTTTTGGGACAGTCAGCAACAAAACATACCTACAGAACGTGTGTGTTAGTATTGAGGAACAACGACTTCACATTTTCGTCATTTAAAAATTTGTACCTGCAAATATATTTTTATACTTGACATATTTATGGCTTAACTAAAAGAGTATTTTAGAGTTTTTTATTTAAGGGCTAACTTTTCCAACGCCGAATAAATTAATCAGAGGATTAATTTTATAAAACAGCATGGCCTCACTACCTTCAACCACTCACTCTCCCACAGAAGTAGACGATTCGATCCCATAGACCGCCACCACATCTGGCTCTCGACTACTTCCTCCCGTCGATTCTTTTGCTATCTTGGCTGCTTTCTATATAATAAAATAAATAGGATACTCCCAATTTATAGCCTCTCCAAAACCATATGTAAAACTGTACTAAGTAGCTGGCTCCGGGAATTAAATTATGAAGAAACAGAAAAACTATTTGTTGTCCCAAAAAGCCAATATAAAACATTATATTCCAAGAACACACTACCCTCACACATACACCTCACTCATTAACAAATACACAATCATGCAAATATCTACTAAACATACTAACATCAAGCACCAATAATTGCAACTAATTTCCCTTTCTGTTTATTTTTATTTTTAACCTAAAAGCCTGTGATTTTTCTAAATTCTTACCGCATTGATTATTCAAAGTACAAGTGTTTATTTTTATTTACAAAGATTTTATTTATGTGGTTCGCCACATCACGACCATAGAGGTTTACAGAATTCTTATACCCTACTCTTAGGGTAAAGCCCAGCCGGGCCGGTTTCGGTGCCAAAATTAATCGAAGGATATCCTGTTACCAACATCGAATTTGCAAAATATACAATTTCAATTCATTTCAGTATGTGTAAATTTAAGTATGTGTAAATCTAAGTATGTGTAAATTTCCCTACAACAAATAAAATCGTAAAAATATGCGTCTGAGTATTTATTTAAGTTGTACTTCATTGGTAATAAATCGTTACGTGAATTTTTACCTAATACCATAATATGTGTCCATAATTTTTATTTAACAAAGCACACATTTTATTATAGTAGATAGGTACTAGTTTCCGTTAAGCAAAAAATCTATGTACTACAGATTCCATCGATATGCTTTGAAAGGTCGACCCTTCCCTGATCATGCACACTGATACTAGAAAAGAACACGCGTCTCTTAAAGGCTCCGTCTACAGGACACTTAGTCTGAGATGCACACCTATTATAATAAGAATAACGAACTTATTATGTATTTCAATAAACCCTGTAGGTATGTTTTGTTGCTGACTGTCCCAAAAATCTGTTAATAGATAACTAGGGGATCCGACCAGAATAAAAACAAAAGAAGAAGGGGATCAGAACGGAATGACAAGTTTATAGTGCACTTAATGACGGAATGTGTTCGATATGAGCCTGAGAGAAATGACCTGTTTAGGGTCTTGAAGTTGAACAGACTTGAAGTAGGAACATTTCACAACATTTTATCTAGACCGAATAGCGATGATACGAAGAGTCTGTTTAGGTTCATGGCCCTGATATGAGTAGAATGTATATATTTAGGATACGATGGGACTGACATACGCATAGCGATTATAAATGTCCCTAAATA
Organism: Apamea monoglypha; assembly: GCA_911387795.2. Lineage (NCBI taxonomy): Eukaryota > Metazoa > Arthropoda > Insecta > Lepidoptera > Noctuidae > Apamea > Apamea monoglypha. The sequence goes on from OU426918.1 coordinate 15,231,461, forward strand.
AATAAAGAATAAAAAAAAATAAAAAAAAGTTTATAGTGAATCAGAATTAAAACATAATAAAAACCAGCAAGGGATCAGTTCAAGGGATCCGACCGGAATAACTCCGGAATTAACGCACAATACTACTACTAATTGGGGTATTTGGTATACCCCAATTAGAATATTATGTTATAATCATAATATTATATGTAAAACATTGTTTATTTATTAAATTGTTTTTTACTAATTGTGGGACAAAATTGTAGTCGCATTACAAATCTATGCGAGTCTAGTCGATGTATAAGGGTCTAGCGTAGTAGGTACTTCGTCCATTTTGGTTTGTTTTGTCTGTACAACGGAAGTGTGACTGTAATTTACGTAGTTTTAATCATTATTTTTGAGATAAAAAACTACCTCTATTAAAACACCTAAATAAATCTTTGTAATTTTTATGTGAAAATGTGACTGCGTACATTTCGCTTTATTCAAAGAATGGGCTTTAGCTGCCGAGTCAGCTGGGTCCACGGGTTTAATCGCATTATATTTACCAGGCCAAGCGTAAGATGTGCTTCTCAAGCAGAATAAAGTAATAATGGGTTGAAAATTCAAGTTTCAGGATATTGATTTTTCAATGTTTGTGAAAATTATGAGAAAATACGGTTTTAAACGAAACAAACATGGAGGAATACTTATAAAGTGAGAGGCAAACATTATTTTACATGCCTTAAATAACTTTATGGTTTTACTTTTTTCTGAGTATTTCCAAATGTACAGTCCCCTAGAGAAATTTATTTTGTTTATCAAATTGACACACTACGTCAATTTTCCGTGTTATAGTCATAATTACAGTTGTGATTTGAATATACGGACATTTTAAGTTCATAGTCAATTTGATAAACAATTAATTACCCTGACCTTATGACCTACAACCCAAAAAGAACGATGTGAATAATTGTATCACGAAAATTATAAAGTTTACATATCAAAACTTTAACTGTAATTGTCAATTCATTGGATTATATTATCACCAACTGTTACTGTTATTTTAACAGAACGACTGGAACATTCGTAAGAAGACAAATATCCACAAATGACTGTAATTTGTTATTTGTTTCATAAAAATAAGGATTCTTTGTAGGCAAGGCTTGTTTTTGACATTCATGATTTACGATTACATCAATCGCTTTACGGAATCATATTAATGGTAGGGTTCTGTTTTTGGACGGGCTGAAAAATTGAGTATTGTAGTACTATTAGTTATTCTGTGATATTGTTAAGGTTTACCACTTATAAATAAAACTAAAATATCAGAACTTAGTCTGAAATCGCCAATCCGCTTTGAGCAAGCGTGGTGATTAATGCTCGTGCCTTCTGTGCATAAGAAGAGGCTTTTGGCCTGCAGTGGAACAGTAACAAGCTGCTATCCTTTTTTATCAAAACTTACCAAACAGTACATCTTCGCTATTTATCTTCTTCTGTTTTCTCTCGTGCCGGCACGAGCTACATCACGGCTTAGTCCTACTAATATTATAAACGTGAAAGTTTGGATGGACGGATGGATGGATGGATATTTGTTACTCTTTCACGCAAAAACCACTGAACGGATTTGGATGAAATTTGGGACACAGATGGTTTATAACCAGGATTAACATATGTATAGGATACTTTTTATCCCGATATTCTCACGTGATCGAAACTTATGCGGGTGAAACCGCGGGGCGCAGCTAGTAAAAGGATGAGCTAATCCGCAGATTGATCACGCAGTTAACTGGCCAAGGTGTGCCAGACGGACTTTTTTTTATTATTTTAGTCCATTTGTGTCACTTCCTGACATAAAGATACCTGTCTATCAGAGCTGAGCTTCACGGTGTTAGATTTCTTTTGCAAAGCTGTAAGGTGCAGTGCAAACATAATAGAATTCTATCGGTAAATGTATTCCAAGCTCTGCACCTCTCTACTGCTCTGGACACAAGTTCCGATGTGATAATCCGCATCATGCACCTGCAAACCAGTATAAAAATTTCTAAATGTTTATGCTAAAGCATGTTTCCTTTGTCTCCAGAATGCGGCGGCGTGACGTAAGTGGCGCGGGGTGAGGAAGCGAGGAGCGGGGCGCCATGAGCGCTCCCGAGCCGTCAGTGCTCAACGCACTGAAGGGGTTCACAGAATCCAGCGACAAGTGGCCCGGCCCACGTGCTGTCAAGATCTTCGTCGCCTCTGTTTACAATGGTGAGTACTTGAGGGTTATATTTTATTCCCGTAAGAAGGAAACTCAATTTCAATGCTAAGGACTACTCCGTTCACTCACTCCGTTCACTCGAAACACAGTAGTATTAAACTCATGTTAGGAAGATCTTCGTCTTTTCAATGTAACCTTAGTGTCAGTCAGTTCTTCAAATTACCTTCTTCCGCGGATTCGTAGTCAGGAATTAGAATAAAACCCTTACTGTAAAAATACTCTTTGTCGTACTCGGTAACGACTTGATGACTTCGCGGCGTGGAATTCGGTATGGTTACTGATGTCACACACAACAAAATAACTTACGGAATTTAGGTAGTTCTTCTTCCAATGTCGTTCGTACTATTAGTTATTCTGTGCCAATGTACAACAGTGATAGTCGAACCCCTCCACACAATCGTGATATCATCGCGAATGAAAATCACGTCAAAATTGTATCTGTCCCCATAATACTTCCTCCCTCGTGAAACAAACAACGAGACTCAACATGCTCATTGAAGAGCCGCTCGGCATCCACAAGTGCCTGTTCATATCTCATGTTCCTGAATATTCTTATCTTTTATATTTCCCTTGCGGAGTGGAATCCGTCAGGAGAATACTCTTGTATCAATGTACTGTAGATGCTCGAGAACTGGAGTACCGAGTATCCGCAAAGCAGACAAGGGGTTTATATCGTTACTGTGGAATATACTCGTAATATTCAACCTGGAGTTGGAAGGAAATTATGCCGGTATTTTGATAAGGTGAAGTCGGTGGAACATGTCAAATAATACTGCAGTAGGGTCTCGTCTTTTAAGTGGTAACGGCCCCGACTTACGAGTTGTAAGTCGATTCGATGTCAAGCAGGCACTTTACTTTGTGTAATTTATAAAATTACCACTGCTCTCAAAATGGTGAAGGAAAACATTGTGAGGAAACCGGCACCAAAACCTCGAAGACATGTGACATCCGCCAACCCGCAATGAGCCTACGTGGTGGATTATAGCCCACCGCCTCTCACAGAGAGGAGCCCTGTGTGTTTGTCTGTTGGTCTTAATGATAAAGTAGGTAGGCACCCTTTACATACAAAAAGTAAGTTGTAATGTAGTTGTATGTAAAATATTAATATGAGACTTTTTCACAGAATTCCGTGAAGAAAGGAGACAAATCCTGGAGATGGTCGGACCAGAGTTGCAGTCCACGTACGACGATCGATACATTGAGGTACGAACAATAAAGTTTTATTAGTTCATTGACTATATTTTTGTAAATTATCCGTAGTCATTTCGATTTCGGTTACCAACAAGAATAAAATCGATGTATCGAATCGAATCGATCGGTTGTTCGAAAAAAGTTAATGTAGGAAATATCCAGGGGTTTATTTATAAACGTTGCTTACAGTTAAGAGACGTTTAAACGTCAAAAATGTATGGTTAAACAGTCGCTAATCATTACTTAACTTTAAGCAACATTCGTGAGTAAACGCCTCAAGTGTCTCTGTAAAATTATGAAAACAAACCAAAATATACCTTTACAAAAACTTGTCACTCAGCAATTCGACACTAATTTTATAACAACCGGCCAACGTACATATGTGAACTCGAACACCTGTTCAACAAACTTTCTCATAATCACCACAGAGGTCGCATTTATTTCAGTTTACAACTAAGTAGGTACTTACATAATATCACATTACAACTGACAGAGTACAGTACACAAAGTTTCCATTAAACTGCTTGGCCGCAAAATGTGCAAACGGACGAAGCCAAAAGTTTTGGACGCAAAACGATGCTACCTGAAGTTTGTGATGCAGAGTTACTCGGAGCGTATTAGCCAGCGGAATGTAAATGGAGTTAGTTTGGAACTTTTGGTCCATGTGTGGGCTTCGCAAAAAGCCGGGTAATATTGAGATGTAACAGATGTAGACCCAAATAAGTAGATATGTGAGGAAAACTACGTGTGGACAAAATGTCGTAGTAACAATGTCTATATTATGACGTTTCTACATGCGTGTATCAGAAAGGTGTGGTCAAACTAAAGAGTGTGATATATATAGTGGACAGACAATGCATCTAAACAACTTTCTATATGGGACCAGCATCGTAATCGCGAAATAATAATCAGCCGTTCCATACATTTGATAAATGATAAATGGAAAACGATTTTATTTCTGTGTTTGTACAAACACTTTTACACGTCAAAAATATTTTACAAAAATAGATGAGGTCGGCGTTTTCTATCTGATTACTCTGAGACGAAAAGCCGAAACCTACTCAGATGTGTCAAGTACTTTCTTAGGTACTGAAGTTGTGTATGGGATATTGGATTTTTTTTTTTCGCGATAACGATTTTGGTCCCATGGAGAAAGTAGTCCAGTTTGATGGTCTGTTACTAATAGCCTGCATCTTCCTACTGCTGGGCAAAGGCCTCTCCATGGGGAGAGGCCTTTGCCCAGCTCTTGACTTCGAGCTCTTTCAATCCAGAGCTAAAGTGGTCGTTTTTCTGTCCAGCTCGTCCCGCCATCTTCTACGGGGTCTCCCCGACACCCTTAAATTGTCCACACATTTCTGAGACATGCTGTAGATATATAGACTACAATATTATGTTTTATCAACGTTACCTGTAATTTAATTCGAGACAAAACCGATTCTCATAAAATATAAAGTCAAATAAAATTTAGGAGATGAAGGAAAATAATAATTTCATTTAGATTTAGCCTCTCTGACAAGACCACGGCTTTTGTTGTTTTGTTATTATGGCTCGCTTCTGAACGAGGAAACTTATGACAGTATTATAAGATAAGTTAAAAGATGTGTAAGTTGTAAGTTTTCCTTTTATTTTATTTAAATTAATTATTTAAGTGTTTTCTTTTTCATACGAAAAAACAAACAACAACGAACCAGGTTGAATTAAATTGACTTCTTTATTTTGACTTGACTTGATTAACTGAAACTCTGCAGACGTGATAGATCTAGATGTACACGATAAATAAATATTTTTAAAAATTACCAGGTAGATATATTGGAGTCCTTTTTGCTATGAAACAGCATTTTTTTTTTAAATAAATAAATAAATAAAATTCATTTAATTTAGGCAAAACCCACATTACATGAAATAAGATAAGATTTCACAACGATCACCGTACATATCTTGTATACTAATGGGCTTTAAAACAAATGAATATATAATTTATAACCAGTAGATACGTGATGAACGCCTCACTGAGGTTCCGAGGTGTAATGAAAGGGCCTCCATAAGTGACACTTACGTACCCACGCCTCGCAAATCCTTGGCAGCCAGCCCAGCGGCCAAATTATACCAATATTTGCTGACTAGGTTACCACAAAAGATAAAAGGGAACAAACAGCTCGTGGAAATACGATGACGGCAGGAGTTAGCTTGGTTATTTCTTTCCTCTATTGATTCCCACAAAAAGCATACAACCTTCATTAAGTTTTCATATGCGCCCACTCACTTAAATTTCCCTTTTTCAATTCACTCGACTTAACCCCCTAAGTGCTCTTTCGAAAACCTTACACGCGTGAATTTTAAACTTAAAAAGAGGACCCACATCCGAAGGTGTCATAAAATATTCAGAGACACTCGCACTTTCACACGAGAAAATGTTTCTTTTCGAATACGTAGGTAGTCTGGTAATGATTTTAACTTTTTTAACCAGTTTGTTTTAGAGCTTAGTTCTACAGACGTAAAATTTTAGTAATAGCTTTTTAATCGTATTTTGAGAGGAGTAAAAAGCTAGGTACGCTGAAAATCTTTTAAAAATCACAATTGATTATATTTAAGCTGAGTTTTATGAACAAAAGCCTGTTAAAATTATATAATAAAGAATCCGATAAAAAAGTACACAATATTTCTATAATAGCGAAAGCTTTTAAATGGCTGCTCATAAAACGTCCCATAAATCAGGTAACAGCTTAATGCAATAACAGGTACAGTAATAAGCAATAGCCATTATAACAAAAGCGAAAAGAGAGACTAAAATGGCGGCCTGACAGTTCAATTACGTAACATACTTTCAATCCTTTCAAAAATTTTGAAGAAAATTGCTAATCCATTGCTTCGTATGTTGGAAATATGGACTCGTACTCGAACTCCTCGACAACGTAAAAAAACGCAATGAATGTTGTTGAACTGTCAAAATGAATGAAATTGCCATCGTAAATATGTTACGCAATAACCCCGCAGGTTTGTTTCACGATCATCTTCATGGTGGTTTTATTGGATTATGCGATCAGAATTAATTAACTCAGTAGAAATTAGAGGTCTCGTATTAACCTCCGGTGCCGCATTCTGGTCAGGTTAACCGACAATCGATTCATGTTTAATCGTGTTATGGATATTCGGATATTATGTCGTAAACAACGGTTTAATTACGGGTGTATTGAATTAGTATGTCCTTACTCTTAGTGAATAATATAATTAATTTATAATCAGTCTACGATAAGAATGAAATTAATACATTTAAAGTTTTGGTCGGTCCAGCGTCCGTCATATTGAATTTTAGTACCAATCGCAGTGACGGAAAATTGTTTTTGAAAGTTTACAAATTTCCGCAGATTTAACTGATAGACACTACAGAGGTATGAGGAACAGGGCGCAGAGTTCACTCATCATCCATAGAAAAGGGAGGATCCTCCGACCAGACAGGGGTTGTGTCTGGCGGCCTATTGCCCAACGATTGATCTTGGGAAATTGCCTTTATGCTAATTGCGCGGTAAACTCTGCTTGCGAGATGCAGGATTTGCGTGACGTCAGTATGACGCGTTGTTCGCATGTGGCGTTGTAGATACCGCTACAACACTTTTAAAATAATTATCAATCTTAGATTAAGCTTCTTTACTAAGCTTTGGAAAGCGCCTCTACGTTTCATTCCACATCTAATGCTGATTTACACGTTGCGATTTCATTGAAGATCGATCTATTTTTTGTAGGTATAGATAAGTACCATAAGTTGACGCAACAAAAGTTACACCGTCTAACTAAACAGTGTTTAGACGATACAAGTCATTAGTTGTTTAAATTGTATTGTATGCCACAGGCAAGATCGTGCATCGTGTAAATATGGCTTTACACACTTAAGGCGAATTTCACCAAACTTTTATACCTAGAATAAGTCTTACCCAGAAGCCGACCGGCCTGGAAGCCGACCGCAACATAGTTGGGAAAAGGCTAGGCAGATGATGAATAAGTCTTACCCAGAGAATAATTTTTGACAGAATTTAAATACAGATTATAACTGTCAGACGTCAAGTTTACTCCACGGATAAACCATATCTGACTTTGGTAAAATCAGCCCTTAAAACAAAACAGACGAACATTTTCCTCACATAAACAAACTACGTAAATTCAACAGAACATCGTGTAATTTATATCTCAGCCAAATGGAGTACGCTGCGGGCGCCATTAACGTATGTTCGACTGCATCTGAAACTTGGACGTCGAATGAACGCAACCCACATAATTGATACTGCTGAGATCGGAATGAACTGTTTTAATTGAGTGCGATGTACGAATTATGTGTGGATTTGTATGACGTGATTATTTGTGCAAGGTATCAAGTACTTAGTTATTGGAATTCCTTTGGGCACTGGAATTTGTTTGTGATATACACAGTCTGGCCATAAATACTGTTACAATTAAAAATAAGAAAGATATTACATTTGAATTTGGAATCTGTCATTTTTATACGATTGTTCATAGAGTTTTCTAATTTTGGCGCCAATACATTGTACAATATTTTGCGATATTAAAATGGAGTGGGGTGATAAAGAGAACCGAATCGCTGTGATTGCATTGCACACAAAGTTGGTATGGAGCCAAATGCAATTTTTAAAACTCTCCATACGCTTGGTATTAGTCAAATGTTTGTGTAGCGGGCTATTAATAGGTACAATGAGACCTCCTCTGTTTGTGACAGAAAAAGATCTGGCCGTCCACGTAATGTTCGTACGAAAAAGGTGGTCAAAGCAGTAAGGGAAAGAATTCGAAGAAATCCTGTCCGAAAGCAAAAGATTTTATCTCGGGAGATGAAGATAGCACCCAGAACCATGTCGCGTATTTTAAAAGATGACTTAGGACCTGCAACCTATAAGAGACGCACTGGTCATTTTTTAACTGACAATTTAAAAAAGAATAGGGTGGTAAAATCGAAACAACTACTGAAGGAGGTCACAGAAAAATTTTGTTTACGGATGAGAAAATCTTTACAATTGAGCAACATTTTAACAAACAAAATGACCATGTTTATGCTCAAAGCTCTAAGGAAGCTTCCCAATTAGTCGACAGAGTGCAACGTGGGCATTGTCCGACTTCAGTGATGGTTTGGTGGGGTGTTAGCTATGAAGGAGTGACTGAGCCATATTTTTGTGAAAAAGGTTCTAAACATCGGCACAAGTGTATCAAGATACCATTCTTGAGAAGGTAGTAGCCCCTTAACAACACCATGTTCAATAACCAAGTGTGGTCCTTCCAACAAGACTCGGCGCCGGGTCATAAAGCTCGGTCCACGCAGTCTTGGTTGGATGTGAACGTTTCGGACTTCATCAGAGCTGAAGACTGGCCGTCGTCTAGTTCCGATCTTAATCCGCTGGATTATGATTTATGGTCAGTTTTAGAGAGTACGGCTTGCTTTAAACGCCATGATAATTTGGAGTCCCTAAAACAATCCATACGATTGACAGTGAAGAATTTTCCCATGGAAAGAGTGCGTGCTCCTATTGATAACTGGCCTCAACGTTTAAAGGACTGTATTGCAGCCAATGGAGACCACTTCGAATAAGCTTTTTATATTTTAAATTGTTTTATATTTATGTAATAAACTAACACACTGTAAAAGTAATAAATATTATTTGCAATAAAAAATAAAAATAAATTCTTCGTGACAATATTTATGGCAAGACTAGGTATACCTAGTCTTGTTCGATTTCTTGAAATTCAATTCTGTGTTGCAATAGTAAAAAGATCTTTTCAATCATACTAAATTGTTAAGTAAAGTACAGCTGATTGATTCTGTAACCATCTCACCGTGAAGACTTAGGTGAAGTGAGCGTGGAGTGAGCTGTCATTCCAACTAATGCTAGGGATTGACACTGTTGACAGCTTACTCTAAGCTCACTTCACCTAACTTTTTACGGTGAGATTTTTACAGAATCGATCGGCAGGTTACACAGGGTACACTTTCTAATCCCTGAAAAATGCCTTCGAAGGCTAGTTTTATCTTTAACTCCACAGAAACAGTGAAAACTCGTACACGAATGGTTCCCTACCACCATAGAATATTCACTATATATTTATTTTTAATACTTCAGTTTCTTGTAAATTTATTTTATTTTTATTGTTGGTTGTTAGGTATAGCAATCATAATAGTACACACTCTGTGAAAATTTCAATTATATTATGGTTCAAAATATGTAGCCTTGTGACAGACGGACGCGGACTAGCAGCAGAGCCAGGATCCTATTGGCACCTTTTGGGTACGGAACCCTCAAAAGTAAAATAGAGACAGTAAAAAACCCAAAATAATTCATGCCTCATTTTCCAACATTCAAAAACAAGAATACCACAGACAAGTATCTAAAACGCAATCAAACTGAATCAATATAACTTAAACGCCACGTAACCGCTCACTAAAGTAAGTTAAGTAGAAACTTATGTAGGATGCGCTTTATACTTGTGCTGAAGAAACTTCGCATCGCCTCGGTTTAAAGGCTTTCTTCAAATGTGCAGCAACACATAAGATGGGATTAAATGTAGTTGGGTGTTAAGTTGTTACGTCAAAGGAGGTTTGTTAACTGCGGGATTAGCTTTGTGGTATCATATAGCGGTGGATGTGCGTCTGAAATGTTGTTTGTGCAAAATATTAGAAAAAAAAAATTAATAATTTCACTAACGTAGAACCATCTTCTGGGTTATTCATATTTATTTAACTGTAAAAAAAACTCAATTTGTGCTTATGCTTACTTTTTTTTAATAAGAAGTTCTAAATTCAAATCTCAGTTATCGAATCACAGATTACCTCGGCCAAGCGGCCAGACATTATGTATAAAAAAAAATCTTTGGAAAGCTTCAAACTGTTTAAAAGAATATAATGATTTTTCATTATATTCTTGTAATTGAGTTTTTTTTACAGTTAAATAAATATGAATAACCCAGAAGATTAATTATTAATTCACAGTAAAAACTGTGAATTTTTTTATTCCCATTTACCTACGCACGCATGGGTATGGAAAACGAATCAGACATAAAAAAGCTAGTATTTGCTAGTTCCATTTCAAATTGATATCACACACCCGAGTACTTAATCCTGATAAAAAAACGCGGATATTTACAATGGACGCTATACTTATTTTGTGTACCTATACTGTTAGGTTAGGGTTAGGCTACACAGGTATTTTTCACAACTTATTTACAATGTTTTTTCCCTTCCTAGATCGAGTTCGTGGACATGCACTATGGTACCGACGGTGGAGACGAAGCCAATCCAGCATTACTACACCACTACCTCGAAGAAATACAATGCTGCAACCATACATCGAAAGCCGGTTATTTTCTGGTAAGTGAAAAAATGAAACAAAAATTCGGTCTAGCTAGACCGAATGAAGGAAAAAAGGCTACCTGCATACTTATGCAGGTAGCCTTTTTTCCTTCATTCTAACTTCAATTTTAGAACGAAGCGGTCCCTATATATATTAAAAATAAATAGAATTTGCATATTTTGGACACTAATACATTAAAAAGACAAGATGGCTAAATTAATGAATACTTTTGCTCTACATTGCACATAAAAAAACGCTTTTAAATAATTTTGTATTTTGTTCATACAAGGCATTATGGGATGCAATACCTTTGCTACACAAAACTACATGACAGGTCATAGGTAATGTTTCTTTTTCATTTGTTTTATTATTGGAGGGAAATGAAAAAATATTTTACTCTCAAGTAAGTTTTTACAAATTTATTTTTGAACATAAGGTACCATTAGATACTGAAACACTTTGATTAATAAAATTAAAAATGAAGTTTTCTATATTCTTACGAGTGAAGTCATAAATATTAACGCATTGAAAATATATAAAAAAGTAGTCTATGTACTTACGTTTTAAAATTTTAATCATAATTTTTACGTCGGGATTTAAAAAATACGTACCAATAATTAAACTCACACAAAATTTATGGTTCCCAATTCTAAAAAGTAATTATTTTTTATTGGAATGGGCAATTTGGACTTAGTGCTAGCTCGTTTTACTGAGAATTTTTACATAATACTTTTTAAATTTCAAAGAGCTCCGTACAATTAATAACTTATATTGAAAGTGGAAATTAAACGATTTATGAAAGGAAAGTTTTTGAGATTCTTTTTCACTTTTTCTTTTTTGTAAGCTTGCTTACTTTTGGTGGAGTCTATTTTTAACGCTTTTTCATTGAAAATCTATTTTGTATCTTTTTGTAAAATTAAAATTTAACTTATTTGTAATATATTTGTATCAAAAGTTAACTTATTCTGAGAAACAATTAATAAACCTTCTTTATTCTGGGCTATTCAGGGGCTAAGTAATAATAGCTGTAGGGTCGATCGAAGGTTAAGCTACGCTTGCCGAGGTCGAGCCGTCGATGGGTGCCCAGCCATTACATACCGAGTCCCTCCGTGTCTCGAAAAGCATGTTAAGCTGTTTGTCCCGGCTGTCATTCGTAAATATTTGACAGTCGTTACGGGTAGTCACAAGTCCGAAACTCTAACAACCAGTCTTACCAAGGGTTATCGTGTTCCAGTGACTAGGTTGTGGAAGTCAGATAGGCAGTCGTTCCATGTAAAATACCAGTATTCAGCTGCAGCCGGTTAGACTAAAAGCTGACGCCAACGTAGTTGGAAAAAAATAATATAATGGATTAATTTATGCAACTCGACCAATTCTGTTATTCATACGCGACTGTACTGATTATCCTTCTCGTGCAACTATGAGTTTGCCTTAAAATACAATAAAAACTTTTATTTTTCTCCTAGTGCCTCATCGGCGGCGATGCATCAGCATACCATCCAGTACTTCCCTTCAAGATCCCGGAAGCTACCTTCGATGAGCTGGTCAAGTCAGACTCTGCCCAGTCGGCACTCGTCCGGGCTTGCTACAGGCTGAACGGAGATGGTAGCTACCACCTCGAGGGGGAGGATAAGTGGTAAGTAGAAAGGAGTTTTTTTGTGATTGTCTGATTATCTTCCAAAAAAGGTATGGCGCCTTTTTTCTGAGCAAGATGGTTGAAGTGACTAACGTTAGTAGTACTAGGTACACACGCTGTGACTTTTATCGCCGGGGAATCCCTGGAGATTTCAAAATTTCTCTTCCACACTCAGATTATGACATTTGAAAATGGACGATGGAATGGATTTGTGGACGTAAAATTTCGAAATCAACAGCGAGTCGCCAGCGAGTTTATGTATCCTCTCGTATGCTAGTAAAATGTATTATTATGCTGTAGAATTAGTTTTTTTGACTCCTGGTTTTGCCACTATTTCTCCTGGTGGTAGGCACGTAAGCTTGGAACGATTTGGTCGACTATGATGCACGCTTCCATTGGTAAAGCCAACCTAATAATTCGAGACTTAATAACTCTCACATTTTATATCACAAACTTCAGCAGGCGATAAAAGACCTAATTCACAACGGATAAATTCGTAAAGGCCCGTAACCTGGCGCCAATGACGGTGGGTCATACTGACCCGAGGCAACTTAAATCTGTCATAATTCTTTTTTACGCCGATAGTGCAATTTTAGCGTTTGTTTAGCTGGAGATACGACCTCCTTCTAACCGAACCGCAGGTATACTAAGTGCAACGCCGCATACACAGCGAGATATACGTGCATCAACTCAAAACGGTTAAATATGACCCAGTGTCATCGCTGGCGTAGTATTTTTGTGACATACTTTTACTAGGTCATTTAGTATTTGTTGTCAATTCACCTTGTTCTTTTTAAAGTTTTTGTTAAATATGGCACTGATAGACCACCCTGAGAGAATATTTGCGGTGTTAGAAGAGTCGCGGTCTGACGAAGAAGGGTCAAACTGTGCTTCGACATTTTTGCTAGTGACCCTACCTAGGAACCTTTGGGGGAGGACCTCCGAAAGTTTCAGGAACTCACAGATGATGATGAGATGTCAAATATGACCGTCTCAAAGGGATAAGAAGTCATCTAATACTTGTAATGCATGCCAGATTTACATGTGCCCAGATCATTTGATTCCGTGCTGCAATAATAGCAGTAGTTCTATGTCTCTGAATGAGGAAGTATAAGACTGATTTGTTACTATTATATGATAAGAAGTTTTTTTGTTCTCTATTTTATTATGTACGATTATTAATTTATATTATTATGTTTTAAAATAATTTAACAAACATTTATAAAATATTAATGTTATGTTTTCAGAGTTGATTTTGCATGCGATATGCTATTAAGAAAGCTAGTAAAAGTTTGAATTATAAAATATTTGGATTTATTTCTTTTTTACTACACATACAAAAAACTTTAGTATAATAAATAATTATTAAAATGTATACAACTTCTTAAACTTCATGACAATTACTCGATAAAATCTGGGTCATGATGACCCGGTGTCATCGTCGGTATAATTGGACGTAGTTCAGCAGAAAGGATTCAACCCACAAAAAGTAATTTTTGAGTTATCGAGGTTAAGTTTAGGTGTGTATTGCTGCAATGATGTTGTATGTGGAATATTTTGAAATATTGTCACTTATTGGCAAATATACCAATATTTTTATGATTCAAGTTGTATTACATAGACTAACGCAATTTTCGAGTTATTGGGAAGAATGTGGATTGAGTCCTTTCTGCTTAACTACGTCCAATTATGTTCACGTCATTTGCCCCGGTTTAAGGGTTAATTAGGCTGTAACGATTTTAAAGCAGCCAGTTAAAACATCACAATTCAGTAATAATAAGCGCAATAATTGGGCGACAAATATCGACAAAAAGACATGAGTGACGCGGTTTATGTAAATTGTTTCACTAAGGGCTGATTTTTACAACGCCAGATGATTTTATCCGAGGAATAATTTTGAATTTTTGACATTTCTTCCATAAAGAATCTGTCAGACGTCAATTTTATTCCACGAATAAAATATATCTGTCGATTGAAAAATCAACCCTAAGCAAATCTTTATTACTCTTCACGCCATGTCAAATGGCAAACATCTAGTTCTAATTTATTATTGTCATCATACATGAATAATAATTTGTGTATGTACACACATGTTTATGCAAATAAATAAATATTATTATTATTTATTAAGCATCAACAAGAACTGAACATTAAATATTAATAATGCCAGAATAAATCCCAATAGTCCTGTACGAAGTATGTATGTTTTACCAAGTTTTTCATTAAAAAAAAATCAAGGATTAAACGAAGAGATAAAATATTGTTGAAACGAAAAACTATAGAGTTTTATAATCATACGAAAAAAAAACTATTCCTTTCTCAAGATATTTAGCTTTGAATAATCAACTAAAATCTAAGTTCAACTCTCATAAACTATTTTGAATGAATCGGTCGGTACTTGCTATAATTTTTACTCATCACAAAAGTTGTACAATAAGTCATCCTTATTAAAATATTTCGATTGTACTCTACAATGAATTGTTCGCCGATTTGCTATTCAATAATTTACAAAGGAAGTTTGAATCATCCTTTACCGCGTTCATCTATTTAGGTCGTAACAATTTACGATCGCTACCTTAGCACGAGGTCCGATTACTCAGCGGGATCGTAAAATATATAATTTATTGTCTAACCCGAGGGTTCCGTTCACATAAATATCGCTACACCTTCAAGTGGGTCCCACAGGTTATATTTTATTGCGGCGACAAGGGAACCCAAAATATGAGGGTATAAAGAAGCAATAGACGCGGAGGAAATGAACCATTCTGAAGGACCGCTCACGTAGGCCTGTAGGTACTTTAGTAGAACAATGGGGGATAAAAATAAATGCGATAATAAGGGATTCTCTTCCCACAATAGGTGCTCTATTTATTCTCCTTTGTGTCTTTATTACATTCACGACAAAGCTTACTATTTCTGCAATAATAATGTAACAGAAATAATAAGATTAGTCACTTATTTATTAGGTAATAATGTCACTGAAAAAATAGGTGTAATGAGCTTTGTTTGCGCTAACATAAGTATTTGTATAATAATGAACGACCATTGCAAGCATTTCCTTAGTAAAATTTTTATAATACTGTTAGCTCAAGTGACCCAAAGAGTAAATACAAACCAGTCATTGTTAAGAAAACTAACATAAAACACTACAATGTATTTTCATACTTAAATATCTTCAAGTTACGTAAGCAAGCAAGTTCTATTTAAATCACAATAACTATAGGGGCTATTGTTTTGGTACTCACGACACGTATTTGGCTCTATGATAAGTTCACATGTAAGTTCATATCTACGTCGGTATGTAACTGTAACAACTAAGAACTCCCTTCAGCCTTGTCACAAACTTTGAAAATTATATCTAAGTAACTGAAAGTTTCAGTCATATTTCAGGTTTATGACACCTACGAAAAGAAGATTTCTATTCAAACTATTTAGGTATTTAGGAAAAATAAGGGATAATACTTCGGCATACCTACTCTAGGTTGCAATTGCAATCAAGAGGGTATTTTATTTATTGTAATAATCGCAGACCTAGTCAAAGTAAAAAAAAAGATTAGATCCAAGACATCAATGTGACTGTTATAATTATCGCGCTTTTCGTGGTTTCTTAAGTCAAGGACGATTACTTTTTCAGATCTTCCAAGTATCATCAATCGTCATACTCCTGCCCTAATCCCAATTTATTTGAGGTCGGCGCAACATTTCTTTGTCTTCCATTCTTCTCTAATAGTCGTCATCTCGGTAGTCACTGCCTTTCTAGTCATATCATCCTTCACATCGTTTCTTTGGTCTTTCACACTCAAAACTTTCTCGACGACATTTTCGTCATTCCTTCGCATCACGTGCCCATACCAGAAGGCCAATTCTCGTACATAAAAAACGTTCAAATTCAAGTTGCAATCTCATCTCAGCGACAATCAATGTCAAAAACTTGTCAAAATGTAGGGAAATTGGACGTATTTTTTTATTGTACCTACCTATTTCATTAACACCAGTATTCTTCCACAGGTTCAGCGATTTGATGGATCGCGAAGAACAGCGAAGTCGACTCTTCGAGGTGCAAAAGGCGTTCAACGCCACTGTGCTTGAAGCTCTAGAGAATGGCGCCGAAGTAGCTGATCTACTCCGAAGTCCCATCGAATTACAATGCGAATTAGCTTTAGGTAAAAAACATTTTATTTTATATTTTATATATTTACATACGTATGTAAACTCAACCTTCTTTCCATGGTAGTAGGCAGAAACTACAGGACGCCACGTGCTGCAATCTATAATCTACATCTACATCTGTTTTTTTTTTTAATTTCTATACCTAGTTTATCGATCTTTTCCTTAAAATACGATGGTTTTCGTTAGGTTTTCAATATGCATTGTTTCTAACAAAGGATTGTTATACAGATAAAGCTAAACGGAATTATTACTTTCGCAATAATAATGATCTGTGATATCACGCATCTTTTAGCATGCATCATAATAAACATGTTATGAAAAGGTCCATTGCGGGTGCACCGCAACACGCGTGCTAGAGCAAATCCACATGACGACACCAAAGACTTCCTAAGTCGCACATAAAGTTCACATAAGGATCTCTATTATCCTTCACAAGCTAGCATCAATTACGTCCAATCAATACAGAAATTCAACACAAGGAAAACAAGGTTGATTTGTCAACAATAAACTAGAACAATTAATGTTCGTCAAATTAATTATCACCGCTGAATATTATGGGCTACGCCTATCGATTATGTTTTTGAGACACTCGAAAACGTTATTGGCTGAAAGCTAAAAAATATATAGGCCCGTCCGAAAGTAATTCACTGCTTTGGAATGAATCCTACTCCCGATCAATTAACTTTTTCGGACAGGCAAACACATCGGGCATAAGAACAACTGTCAAATAGTGTTGTCTTTTATTATTAATTCGGGCCTCGAACTAATCTTATGTCCGAAGTTGATACGAAGTAGGAAACGCCCAGTAATACGGTTTTGTGCTTAGTGAGTAGGGGGTGTACTCGCTAAGCACTAAACCGTATTTTTGGCGAAGTTAATACGAGCATTCTCCGAGCAAAAGTAGTAAAGTACCTACAATATTTTTAATTAGCTTGCTAAGACTAGGGCGATACCAAAGGAGCGATGGATGGACGATGTGAAAGATGATATGGCTGGGAGACCCGAGATAACGACTAATAGAGAAGTATGGAAGTAAAAGATATGTTTCGCCGACCCCATATAAATTGGGATGAGGGCAAGAGAACGATGAATGATATGAGTTCTTAGCTTAAGTTTTTAACTTTTTTATGTACCCACAGTAAAAAAACAGAACAGACTTGTCAATGGCAGCAAGCCAACAGCAACCTTATTAGAATATGCGGAGCACTTGCGTAATACATTAAGAGTCGGAATCGGTTTCATTTTGACAGTTCAACAACATTCATTGCGTTATTTACGTGTTGAGCAGACAAATTTTTCGAACTTATGAAGCAAAGGATTAGCAATTTACTTCAAAATTATTCAGATTCCGATTGATAGTGATAGATAGATAGATAGATAGACATACACACACACACACACATTATCAATCGGAATCTCAATAAAGAATAAAGACACTGTGATTTGGACAGTGATGCAAAATCACTGTAGTTTCCGGTATGAAAGAAGAAAAAGAAGGGTTGTGATATTTTACAGCGGAGTACCAACAGGTTAAACAACAAGAAATCTTGCAATCAAATTTATGTATCGATATATAAAGCATAATGGTTTTCTTGCTTCGTTGACGTTCGTCGACCCAATTACGTGGAAACAGCAGCACGGTTAAAAATATCGTCGTAGTTTATTTGTTAGCGATACTAGGTATTACTTTTTTTTTGTTTAAAAAAAAACGTTGCCACACACTAGGAATTTCTCCTGTATCGTGGGTGCGTTTACAAACATTTATACTCACATACACAAACAGCCAGACCCGGAACAACTACTTGTAGGTCATACAAATATTTGTACCGTGCGGGAATCGAACCCGCGACACGCAGCGCAGCCGTCAATCGCTTAACCACTGCGCCAACCGTGCCGTCGTTATTTTGTAGTAAGCTTAAAGGAGCCTAAAAGAGATAAGAAGAGAGTACTCTTTATTATGTACACCATATGAATTACAGATATAAATGTAGATAGTAGTCATGCGGGCAGCTAACTTGAACAACTTTTTAATTCAAGTTGCAATTTGCAACTTCGTCGTCAGAGTATGTATAAGTTTAAAAAAAAAGCGAGCTAGACGAGCGAGACGCGAGTTGGCGGCAGCCATCTACGCGTGTCGACGGTAGCCATTGACAGCATGCCGCTCGTGTATTTGAGCACCGTACTCAAATACACGAGCGAGACGTTGTCGACGGCGGGCGTCGGCGGGTATCGACGCCTGTCGTCGTCGTATGTCGGTGGATGCAATTGCCTCTGTCGTCGACGCGTGTCGCTCGTGTGTCGTGTCGCTCAACGCTTGATTTCTACAAAAAATAATAATCAATATTGCCAGCGTAGGTATGTAATGCAAAAATGTTATAATAAAATATTTTGTCTGCATAAAAAACTATTTTGTTAAACCCTCTGTACAGAGAATGTTTTCATCCACCTTTTAGTTTTCGCTAGTGCTGTTGAAAACAATGTTGGTATTATTTTGCGCAGTGGGATGTAAATGTTGTTTACGAATGACGATAAGGTCGTTTGTTTTTGTTACAGTCTTTGTGTAGTAGTTTGAGTAGTTGTGATGGGGTTAAGTCGAAAGCTTTTTGGATTTGTTTTGTTATTAAAATATGACTTCCTATCGCAATGAAATGAATAACCGTTGTGGATATAAGTGAAACCTAGACGCAATTTTGTTCACATTTAAATTTAGATTTGGTCAAACTCCAACTTCAAAATTACAGCTATTCTTCTAGTTAACCGAATAAGAGTATTCAACTCACGAATACCTTTAATATTGTCTTATATCAGTACAATAAGTAGTATCTAGTAACTGAAAATTCGAAGACATGTGGCATCCACCAACCCGCACTAGGCCAGCCCACAGCCTCTCACAGAACCACATAGTCACAGACCTGTGTTCCATAAGTGGGAACACTATAGGCTTCTTATACTTATGCTGCTGTTATATCAGTACTCCATTCTATTATATTATTCTACGACTCTCAGTAAACAACAATTTCCTTTGAAACTAACCCTTTATCTCTTTTCAGAACTCCTTACAAGTGGCAATCATCCAAAAGGGGTGGTAGCCGTAGTAAGAGATGTACCAGACCTGGAACCAGATGACTCCAAATTAACAGTGCTGGCCCACACTAGGTTAAAAGAATTAAGAAGAAAAATGGAAGATGCGTTGCCTGAGACACACATCATTACATTAGAGTAAGTACCCATTCATATTCCAAGAAATTATATTCCTGACTTGCAGGTTAACAAACCGAACTTCTCGAGTAACATAGCAAGCAGGTAGCAGTAGGTAAGTGGTGTAGGTAGCAGTGGTGGCTCAATGATAATGGCCCCGACTTACGAGCTGTAGGTTACGAATTCGAACCCAGGCAGGCTGTTTAATATTGCCTACAATGTAAAATAGCGCTGGCCACCGCTGTTAAACAAAGTTCAATATGCGGCAATTATGATAAAATAACTACTTAATAACAAAAATATAGCTTTCGAAATTATATACTGAGAATAAATATGACAATTTTCCCTCCACATTTTCCTTACTGTAATTTTACTCAGGAAATTAGTTCTATGAAAAATATTTTCCTTATCATCCATGATAAATTCCTCAAGACCTTTGACCTCAACAAAACACAATATAACAAAAGGTTTTCTTATCTTTTTGTATTGTCAGTCGTTGTCGCAGTTAAGGTTCCATTCGACGTACATATTACGAGTCAAGTTATGTCAAAGAGGATAAAAGAAAAAATATTATCTTTAGAATAGAAAAACCTCGCCTATTAATAGTTTATGTTCATGAACGCATGTACATATTTTTGTGAATTCTTTTATTCCTTTGCTTGCGTCAACCAATTGGCTGATATGCAAAATAAGTGGTTCCCTAAGACATATTGTTGGTTCTTTCTATCTGGAACTTCTCAGTAGCAGCCCGGAGTCTGGATTTGTAACCGGTGGATAGCAATAGGCTCGCCCCCTATTATATGGGACTGACACATAACTGGCGAAATGTAGATGTACTATAGGTGCACACCTCTGTCCAAGAAACAAGGCGTGATGTCATGTTAAGACATATTATAACCTCAGGAAGATTTTATAAAAACAGAACAAAAATTGCAAGACTTCGGATGATAAATATATTATTTAATTTACTAAATTTCGTTTTACAATACAAAACAATAACCTCTACCACTTTTGAACCGCATCAGAACATTCCATTACATACCTACATCAACGCACGCCTTCTTTCGCACACCTTCAACATTCAATTATGTTTTATATTTTTGGTTTTTGGTCATTAATATCACTAATAACCTCATATTCAGCACGTATATAATATTAGTTAGACAAGATAACCATAATCCTGAGGGTCGTGGCTGAGGACCCGAGAGCTCCTGTGCTGAGGCATCTCATGCGAAATCATTGTCAGCATGAAATGCCTCGTAAGTACATGACTCATTAAGAGTGTATTCTTAAATTTTGTTACTAACCCTAGTATATAAGTTGTAGTATTTAAGGTGTGTACTAACAAAAGTGGTTCCTATGTTGTTCCGTAATAAACAATTATTATTATTATTTATTATTATAATCAATCATTTAAATTAATTTTAGGTTCATTAAAATTTAATCACATTGAAAATTTTACTCAAACTCTAGCCATTATCATACATCATACTTTGAGTCTAAATTTATTACATTGAATAACTCGAGACCTACGAGACTGAACTTTTAACCTTTCTCATTAATGCAAAAGTTAATGAAATAATGAAGTTCGAGGCTTTCAAATTATAAATTCATTAAGATCAATTTTTAGTCTTGTCTCGGGAAAAAGCTTTTAACATTGAATATGAGGCTGTGAAGGTAAAAGAAATTACGTAGAACTTTAATGCAATTAAGAAAGCAGAAAAGCTTTAGATAGCAACATATCAAATGAAGTATACAAACCGAAAAAACCGTTGTAATAACATTTCTTACAAAATTTTCAAATACGGGACCCTCGATAAAAATTTTGGCAAGCGTTATTGCCAATTTCTTAGATAAAGTTACAGAGCAGTGGATACAATTTATCAAAGTCCAGTGAATGCCCGGAGCTTTTCAATTCTATCTTGACCTTACCAGAGAATAATATTTTATTACTATATTTTTTTCTAAATATGTAGTCTCTCTCCATAGGTCACTGTCGGCAGATTCGTCAAGAACAGACGGAGCATCAGACAACGAAGAAAAGTTGGCTCCTTTCAGGGAGAAGGTACAAGTTGTGATCAGTTCATTGGTCGACGAGAGCCTTAGCACCGAACCCGATCAGGGGAAGGGAAGAAAAAAGACTGTACAGGTAATTTTAATATATTTGAACATTCTAACAAATCCAAACCATCAGAACTTAAAGTAACTCCTAGAACAAATACTCATATAAATTCTGAAAGATGACATTAAATAACAGACTCACAAGTTTAAAGTCTCAAATGTTGAACAAACTTAACTGCCTTCATGTGACAACTTTCCTCGCTTGAATAATTTATTGGTTTTCCTTTCAACTTGCAGGAAGTATTTCTGGAACACATCACTCACCTTAGGATATGTATAGAACATAATCGTTTGTATAAGGTTAACGTTAAGCAAATTGAAGAAGCAGCCAAAAGTATTTTAAATAACGCTAAAGAAAATTACGAAAATCGAACGCGGCATCCACCGGCTTTAATATATGGCCCAGATGCTTCAGGAAAAAGCACTTTACTGACACACCTTTACTTCAAATGCGAGGAAATTTTCCCGAAGCCTGTTTTGAGGATAGTAAGATTTTCTGCTTCCACACCGAGATCGGCCTATAACTTGGAACTGCTACGAGTGATGTGTCAACAAATATCAATAATTTTAAACATTCCCGAAGGATACTTGCCAAAAGACGCGAGTTTTGATCCTCTTTATATTAACAATTGGTTCCAAAGTCTGCTTAGGAAATGTGAAGAGATGGAAAACGAGATCTTGTTGATATTTATCGATAATGTTCATAGAGTGAATCCTTTGGAGTGTGATATAGTGACGGGTTTATCTTGGCTGCCGATGTCGTTGCCAAGAAATGTGTTCCTTGTGTGTACTAGTGCCGTATCGTTAGAGCAACTACAGCTGACGCCAGCTCAGAAAGAAAAGTTCAAAGTTCAGAACTGCTACTATTTGTTGGACGCGATAGAGGAGACGCCGGAGAATAATAGCTACGGAGACTTTATTGATGGTGCCTTCGATAACTTAGAAGTGGTCTTCGGATCTAAAGCGTTTAGTAAATTAGCAAGTAAGTATCTACTTAATAGTTTTAAGATTGATAGTCAAGAGTCACTGCTTTCACATAAAATGGATACCTAGGTATATGTTAGAATGTAAACAAGAATAAAAACATAAAAACTTAGGTTGTTCAGATTGGTTTTTCCGATATAGTATTTGATTCTATCAATGCTCCTTTAATCAAAGTTTGTAACTTTTCATACATTGAATTAAATGAGTGATAGTTGTATGTTGTATTTCTTAAGTAGTTGTATTATTTATACAATTTGTTGTAAAACCCTCATACGCACTCAAACTTTAATCCAATACGTCACATCTCCCGAAACTGTCTCTTACAATTCTCACATTATCCGTAGGTTACATAACTTGTTCGGAGTTCGGGCTGACTGAACTAGAACTATTGGAACTGCTGATGCCGACTAGTAACAGTGACGCAGTTATAACACTGAAGGAAGCCAACTTCAACTTTTCTACTATTTGTGTCGCCAAATGTATGATGAGTAAGTATTATATTATTAGATTCAGTCCCATTTTCTGAATGGTTCTGTTATAGCCCGATTCAAACTTTATGGCGGCTCTGAAGTGCGCTATTCGCTGCGTAGTACCTCACCCCTCACTTCCGCGACACGTAATATTTTTACTACGCAGCGACTCGCCTCATGTTCTGAGCCGCTAAAAAGTTTGAAATTTCACTAGAAAAACGAATATGGTGTAAGACCATACAATGTCAGCCTTCCAGTGTACCCTGGTTTATAAATAATAATTTAAGCAGGAAATTAGTGGTTACAGCTCACAGACTCAGATCTGGACATATTCCATGTAACAAATTCGTTTTCTTGATGAAAAAAAATACCTCTCCCAACTGTGAGGTGTGTGGAGTTGTAGAGGACATGCATCACTTGTTGATGGAATGTGTTCGCTTTGAGGCTGATAGGAGTAAGTTGTTCAGGGCTTTGAAGTTGAACAAGAACGATATAGGTACATTCCACCAAATACTATCTAAGCCGAGCTCTGAAGATGCGAGAAAGTTGTTCGACTTTATGGCCCTGACATTTTAATCTCGTTAGTTTGTTGTGTACTGGTATTAGGTTACGATGGGACTGACATACGCTGTGCGTTATAAAAGTTCCTAAAATTTAAAAGAATAAAAAAAAAAAAAAGTTTGAATCGGGCTGTACCTGTTATTTCATTCGCATACAACTTTCAACCTCCATTTGGATCCGCGTCGTGGTTGATTTTGAAAATATCCTTTCTGAACATATCTTCCACATTTCATGTCTCATCTATCATTAGCGGCTTAGACGATTTTTTTAGAAGAAGATGAAATAGCCATTTCGTTTGAGTCTTTCGCCCAAAATTCAGTTACGAGTTCGGCATAGCCAGTCCTTCGTCAGTGATGTATTTAGTAGTGTACCTAATAAATAGAAAGGTGATGGTATTTAATTCTACCCTATTCTAAAGTAAGCCTGAAACAGAAGAAATATAAACTTCTTGCACTCTTAATATGTATAAATGTGTACCTATGCATTTTACTAAACATCTTACTACAAGAAGACTCGTCTGGGAATGTATCTTTATTTCACTACAATGGAAAGCTTCCACATGAAGAGAGATCCTAGTACTATGAATAAACAAGTATATGCTATGAATACGAACATCTCTTCAATTCATAGTAATATGAATTCCTTGAAAATATGTTTAGAGCGAAGCGTTCTGATATTTATGTAATATAAGAATCACATCTTGAAACTTAACAATCTTTTTTTTGAGAGAATTTAAATCAAATGTTAATTTAGAAAGCGTATTATTTGGAAGCTGGTATGAAAATCATCAGCCTAATAGATATTTACTTTCCTAATTATTATCTCCTCTACGATTTTCATAAATTTTGCGGACCTCAAATTTGATTATACGAGAGCAGTGTTGGTAAAATATCGATAATGTCCTCATTGTTTGTCCAATAATAATAATATTTAATCGCACCAATATCAGTATCGAGCCTCACTGGTATAACTTAATCCTCTGATTCGGCTAGTTTTGTTTTCATATTGTTTTCGAGACAAAGTAAAAAACGTATACTTATCGAAATAGGTACACATGCTCTCCTTATTTTTATTATACCATCCTACCGCTAAATCAAAGTTCAAATCATCTGACCGAAAATCAACTCCAGCTTAGACATACGATTTGGGTCTTCTCGCAAAATTCAGACTTTTTGTGCCCAGATCGTACGAAATCCAATATCGAAATTGTCAAACTACAACTGGCGTTTCGATGACAAACAATATTCTCTGTGGCACCTGTTCCAGCTTTGTTGTCATGTAATTCAATTACAATCCACCTACTTTTTACTTCATATTATTACACGGTACGTGTTCTATATCGCTAATAACATTCGTTCCAATAATTTTGTTTCATTGTTATTATTCATTTTATCTGCAAAGCTGTCGGATTATGGAACAATATCGATTCGTAATACATAAATATAAATTGGTTGTTACTTTTTATTGTCTTCATTCGAGTTTTGTTGCGTTTTTATGTGGATATGATAATATTATAAAGCTTGCTTATTATCCTGGCCTAACCTATTTTAATTTTTTTGTTTGCTCGTTGCCAACGATATAGCAACTGTTACCACTTACCGTCACGCATATATGTAGGGTTATCAACCATTCAGTATATATTGGTTAGTATGTTTAATTTGGTTATCATCATCTGTCTATCTTATTCCCAATTTATTTGTGGTCGTCGCAGCATTCTTCTTCCAAATGTCTCTATTTGTCGCCATCTTTATAGAGTCACCCTTTTTCTAACAACATTATCTTTCGTACAATTCATCCATCATTCTTGGTCTTCCTCTTCTCTTATATCCAGTATAATTCATTGATAGGACTAAGACATAACTTTCCGAACAAAAGAAAATCTACCTTCAATGTTTACTAACCTCCTAAATTCTCAACAGAAAACTTAATATCGGAGAACGTAGTATCGGGCCGGTGTACATGGCGCTGGCGAGCAGCGGCGGCCAGCTCGCGAGCTCGACGTCGCTACGTGCGGTCACAGGCTGCACTTAGGGACGCACACTCGGACCTGGCTGCGTTACACTTCGCTAACTTCCTGCACGAGGCTGATGATACGGATACTTCTGAAGCTCAGGAACCTGGTGAGTTGAATTATCTTGTTGTAGCCTAAAATAATCAATAGTTAGAAATGGAACTCGCAGAGGCGTATTATTATATTTATATTCTAAATACGTTAAAGAAGTACTCGTAGATGCCACGAAAGATCAAGGCGGAAAATTTTATCTTCAATCTTTACACAAAATGATTACTAGTTACAGTACAAATACAAATACAAATACTAAGCGATAGTCATTGATTCGTTTGCCATTTAATGTGAAAACCCAAGCGTCCCTCAGGGAGATATACTTGGAACTAACTTCATTAGAATATGTGAAACTGAAACTTTGATAATTTAAAAAGTGAAGAGAAACATACTCATTTTCATTTTACAAGATTCAGGTAAACTTCATATAGGTACAGCTTGCATTTCATGCATCTAGTACCATCAACATTTTAGTTGAATACTTTAATTTAACTTTGAGTCAGTGGATTTATTACTAAATTCTGCTGACATTAAAATACCTTCAACCCGTACACTTATCCATCCCTCGCGTGCCTTCTTCATAATGTGTACAAAATTCCATAAGGGCGCTGATCCTAAGCAAATGAACCACGTAAGCTCGTTTTAATAATCTCGTTGACATAATCGACGATGCGCGCTAAAACGCCAATAATTTCATATTAAATTCCAATTCTTGTTTCTGGTATGTTCGAAATGCCAGTTTCCCTTAAAATTGTGATAAGGAATATAATAAACAGGATTCGTCGCAAACATAGACGGAACGGAACAAAGGCGAGGTGCACAATACTTTATCAGTTTAAACGAAAACGTGTCCCCCAAATACACCAAAACGTGAAACTGCTATTCAATTCCTTTTGATTGAATTCCGTACATCCATTGCGCCTTCACACAAAGAAAACTCCTTTAGATATCCGAGATGATGAAAACCAAACCTTTCCATCCAAAGTGGATATTTCACGTCGTATTCCAGTCGAGCGTATTGTTTCCAGAATGGTAACACATTTTGTTGTTTACTTTAGCTTTGAAAATGTCAAGTTTTAACATAGGTACGAGTAATGTAATGGATTTTGTACACAAAGGCCCTTGAGGGACGCGTTTACGTCCATTGATGGATTAGTTCTCAAATAAATGGATATTTTATGTATCAGTATCGTAATGGACATTCAACACGAGTACCTACGAGTACATGCATGAACTTTTATGTATTTCTATGTTATGTATGACTGAAAGCTTGAAGTACATTTTAGTTGCAGTTACCATGACAGACATGCGTTTTTCCAAAATTTAGAAGATTACATATTTTTGTCAACTATGATAGGCAGCTATACTAAACCCAAACATAGTCCGTGTCCTAATAGGTTGCGTGGAGAACGACGATGATGCCCTCCTAGACTCGACTCCATTCCATTCAGCCAGCAGAACAGCGGCAGCATTCACCCAGAGACATGTTGAAGAATCCTGGCTTCATCTACTACTGGCCGGAGACTTCTCAAAGCTAAAGGACCTTACTGTCTGCAATTTCGACTTTTTACTCGCATCGGTAAGTTTATTTATTTATTAGGGACAAAATACAGTTACATGCTATAAAATACAGAGAAATACTTAAACTAAGATTTAACAAACGCGTAACTCACACCATTATCCACGTTTTAACTAAAGGTTAAAAGAAGTGCTGAAGACAAGTGATAAAAAAGAAAAAGAAATATAAAACACTAGTCGCTGCCACAATTATGCTGTGTTACTTAGCTTAGCTTAATTTAACTTAAAACACTCGCTAACCAAAATCCAGAGCCATTTTCTTAAATGATTGCTTAGATAGGCGAAATATATGCAGTTCAATAAAATGCGTCAACAAGGCGACGAAGAGGTGCACGTTCCTCAGCGTTATTCCTGCATATGTCTGTATGGATTAGTTGAGGGACGCGTACGCTCCTTCGAATAACACTTCTGGGTATCTTGTAACACAGTTTGTTTGTTAGATCAGTACAATCAAATGCTATTGCATATGCCGTTCAGTATCATGACATCAAGTAACAACCGCCTAGATCCCAAATCCAGTACTCCATACCGTTTCAATAGCTGCACGTAAGGAACCTTTGATTAGAATCACTTATAGTTCATAGACCGTAAGAACTTCTTCTGCACCCTAAGTTGTTTCATTCTTCACGAAGTGTAAACGTTTCCAATTTGTTTACAAAAAGCAACCATAGCTATTAATAAATGGTTTCATAAAACCAATATTCGTCCATTGAAAACAAACTTCGAAATTATTTCGTACTTTTAAACTAATCGTTTTATTGATGTCAAAGGATGGAATTTCAATAGCAGTTCCAACAATTTATTCAGGCTACGCTAGCTTGCAAAATAATTATTTGATGAATGCCACATAAATTACAGGAACACCGCATTGATATAAATAGAAAATCTCTTCGAGCGACAGAAAGTCTAACTGAATGAAAATAAAACAAAACCCACAAAAGCGGTCTATAAAATAACTCGTCGGTAAAAATAATGGCAATCATGGAAACATTTTTCATTTTCTTCCCATCTCTGTCGGGGGTCGTACCTCCTTTGATGTCCCCTGGAGCTAGGTACGGCTTTTAATGGACAAAGTACCGTAACATTAGGCCGTAATTCTATTACCATTACGGGCAATAAATCATTCTATTCTTAGGTAGAAAATTGCCGACGCCTTTCAACTTTAAGATTCTACCATTTTCATTTTAAGTATCTGCTTTTCTGATCAAGCAATTCCATTTAATTTATTAAAAGAAACGTCTTTTGAGCAAGCTTATGGTTCGTCGATCAACCGGACGATTACAAAACGCTTCGTCTAACTGACAGTCACTTTAATGTTCCAGAGGTGTAATTAGTACCGGTCGAACCCCCGTAGCTACGTAACAGATAGTTTTCAAAGTTTCGCTGTTAATGGAATCGAGTGACCTCCGAAGTTTACGTAAGGCGTACCACCCGTTAAAACGTTAATTCGTGGACTGAAATGACCAAGTTTAATGATCGGGAAACAATACAATGTATTGTATAGTATAATTAAGAGAGAGTTAGCAGTTACCTGCAGTTGCTGGTTGTAGGTATATTCTGTTTTTTTGTG
This sequence comes from Apamea monoglypha, assembly GCA_911387795.2. NCBI lineage: Eukaryota > Metazoa > Arthropoda > Insecta > Lepidoptera > Noctuidae > Apamea > Apamea monoglypha. The sequence continues at coordinate 15,260,563 of OU426918.1, forward strand.
AACAACGGTTCGTTAGTTGTTAATGGATATCAGAACTGACCTTTTTGTTTTATTCGTCGTATCGATCGTGTTGTGTATTTTGAACTGTAGTTTAAATTACTAATGGAATGGTATATGAGCTGAAGCCTTTTTACGTACCGGAAGCAAACCGATTTAGAAACATGTTATTTTCAAAATGAATGGCACTGTGCCCGGCTATTTTTAGATAATTAAACCAATCAGATTCGCAGCCGGCTTCTTTAAGGTTAATTAAAAGAAAAATCAACTAAGATACTGTTAAATTATATTGTTGTTCAAAGCAGTTAACATGCTTTTGATAGCCTGATAGCATTTTTTTGTGTTGATAAGCCATTCGGAAAACTGTTGTAACACCAATTTTCTGAAAATATTACAACACATATCGAAGTAACAGCATCCATACAAAGTAAAGACTTTGTAGAAGAAGAATCATTAGGGCTTGAGTCTAACCTAATAAAAAATATGCACATTGCACATGCCTTTCACCATGATGTTATCTCCCACAGGTACAAACAGTAACGATATCGTATCTCCGGTGTATCCTGGAGCACGTGCGATGCTACATCCTGGACCGAGACGTGGAACTAGTGTACGGAGCAGTCAGGAAGTCCAGTGATATCCTCACCAGGGATCCTATGCAGTTGGGAGCTCAGGTAATATAGCCTTGCTTATAACTATTAATTACTTACCAACTTTCGTAGAAGCACGTATGGGTACATAAAAGGTGGGTTGGCAAAGAAGAAAACAAGCTTGACCTCTGAAATGGATAAATTCGAAATGAAAATGTAATGGTCTGGGATAATAAAGGAAAACCTTATACTTATAGCATCAGTGGTTTTTCATAAATCACTACCACTACACACTTTTAAATACAACTATAGGTAAGTACCACTGTTTTACCAGAGAGGACTTATCCTTTTGGATCACAGACCTTACCCAGAAAAGGTCAGCAGAAAGGGTTAAAACAACTATATTTTACAAAACGCCACAAAAATCAAATCATTTTTTTATATTTCCAACACAGCCTAATATAGAAATCTTTGACCGTGTTATTTTTGTATAACCTTACTCTCAAGAAATCCATTTCTTAGTAAACTTTAACCAATATTATTACACAGTCACGTAGCAAAAATAATTTACGAAAAGCCTATAAAAATATATCCCTAAAAATATATGTGGAGGTACGTTAGATAGATATCGGATCGCGGATCAAGTATCAATCAATAAAGTGCCCTCGATGTCAGCAGGGTCCACAAAGCCCTTTAACGAGTTTCAATAAGCCTTTGTTCTCCCCAACTTTCGAAATTGGTTTACGTACAGTCACAAATTCAATAGATAGCTATAAAGACATGAGACTTTGAGTAAGAGGAGTTTTTTATAGACGGTGTAAGAAAAAATATTGAGAATGAAAATACGAATATATGGCAATCGAAGTTATATGCTGAAGGTTTCCAATTTGGAAAGTTTTTAGCTCCAATATTGAAGAAAATTTTAAAAGCATCCTACGTTTGTAAGTGTGCCAACAAGGCCACAAGCTGCAGTATTTGGTGCACATGAAATATTCCAATATTACGAATCTAGGTTAGGTTACAAAAGTATCTCCACGTTTGCCTACGGCTTTTGAGTAGCATAGAGAATAAGGAATATCTATTTACAAAATTCTATATATATTTCCTGTAGCAAAGTATCTTATATGTAGATAGATAGTAAAGTCAAGAAAGGGAGGTGGGACGGGTGCGGGTTACTAGTGTGGTAAACTTCCTCTTCGCATCGTAAGTTAGGAAGGAGCATAGAATTTAGTAGCAAGGTTTTGAGTGTACTTTATTTTAAAACTTATGTAATGTAAACTGATACCTACTTTTCCTCCAATAAATAGCTCTTGTCAAGGCTTTCGTACTTTACTTTCGTATTTTTAACATTTTGTTAGGCTCTTTCGTGATTTTTGTAAGATTTCTGAGGCTCTCTGTGTCTTTTCTGTTTTGTGTTGAGTATCAACTTACGAATTCTATTTTTGGGTAAAATCTTTATCATTGCGTAAAAAAAAATGGCAAAATTCAGTAGTATAACATCGCTTTATGCACGCTTATATTTCGGGTTTCCTCGGCTAGTTTCTAACTTCATCCCCATTCAATAACTTTGCCCGCAGTGAGTCCCTCTTCAATCTTTATGCATTATATCAAACGATATTATTTTTTATTAAGCGATATGTAATACAATGGGCGGCGTGTATAATTTGTAGTGTTCAATATATTTTTTATTCTGTATTTTTGTGGTGTACAATAAAGTATATACAAATAAATATGTGTTATATTTTTATGGTGTACATTATAAAGAGTATTCTATCTATTTCTTAATTTCGCCCAGCCAAAGAGATAGTTTTCAGTACATTATATCTATAATATTGTCTTCTTTTATAGATCATAGCATGGCTGCGGCCTGCGGTGGCGCGACGCGGTGTTCTAGCAACACTGGTGACAGCTGCAATGGCCTGGTGTGATGGCTACGACAAACCAATACTTGTACCGCTAAACGGATGGTAAGTTATTGCACTAGTCATCATTATTCAGCTCATGTTTGTCAAAACAAAGAACTTGATTGACAAGACCAAGTCAGCCAGAGAAATAGTCAATTTATTAAACTATAGCACAGAAAATTGATGTAGTATTTCAATCTGCTCAACAACCAAATACCCTGGTTGTACAGTGAGTACACCAATGCTTTTTTTTTCGGATGGGTAATCCTCAAATGACCCCTCCCGCTCTGGGTGGAGCGGAAGGGAGTGTCAGACTCTTACTGACTAAAACCCACCCATGTTCCTTCCTTTGCCCTTTATGTTCCGGGGTAGCGGTAACCCTTTCGGACAATCCCGCTGACCCGGCAGGCTTCGGCCCTAAGGGGCCCCTCAGATTATGCTGACATCTCTTTGAGGCGCGCGTGGAACACTTACGCGCCGTCCGGCACGGGCCTGGTCCTGATCGGGCGGTGAGCTACCCATTGCTCTCCGCCCGCAGGCCCAGTACGCCCATGCTTTGGCGGAATCTCATAGTCACCGCTTAAGACACATGAAAAAAGTAGGTTCCACAATGTCTTGATCGGCATCATCACAACTTTTCTATCGAACTAGATGAGGATAAAAATATCGGTGTATAGCTGCGGGGGAAAAGGATGCTTATGACATGACCTACAAAGTTAATAATGTACTTTTACCTCAGTTTATAATTATTTCAGTAGTTCAAACCAATTTCGGTTATATTTCGGTAAATTTCAAAGCTTTTGGCATTTATCGGCGACAAACAAATGTCTAAAAATTGACAAAATGTAGGGAAATAAGAGGTATTTTTGACAGATTGAGACTGAGATTAGACTATGAACGTTCTTAAAATTACGAGAATTGCCCCTCAGATCTCAGTCTCAATCTGTCAAAAATACCTCTAATTTCCCTATATCGTTGACAAGTTTTTGACATTAATTATCGCTGAGATGAGATTGTGACTAAATTTTAAACGTTTTTAATTACGGGAATTGGTCTTCAGGTTAGGAATATTCCTAAGTATTATTGGGTATTCATTTATTTAATAAAACTTTATACAAAATCTGCACTGGGCCTGTGATGGATTACGGCCGACTCCCTCTCATAGAGAGGAGGCCTGTGTCCCAGCAGTGGGAACATTGTAGGCTGCTTATTATTATGCAAAACTAAAACCGTGGAAAGGTGAACTTAATGCCTGAGCATGTTCTACCTGTCTAGCCTAGGGTGATTCAGATGAAAAAGCATAGTAGGTGCATGGTACTCGATCGTATTCATTCTAAGAAATTTAATAAGGCCTAAATTATAGATAGATCAAATCAATACTGTATTTACAACTAAACTACAATACAGATACATTATAAAGAAGGCTAAGTTCCCGCACACTATGGAGTAAGCCAAAGTTCTATATTAATTACTCTTTTGTACACAAGACGTCGGCACCGGAGACATTACAGATAGCGAGAGACATAAATTCTAATAAACCAACGCTTTGGAGGAAATCCAAAGCATTTGGTAGTCATTAATTAGACAAAACTAACACTAGAAGTGATTAATCAGGATTAGATATGGTAAAGGTGAGACCAGAAGGCCAATTCTCGTAATTTAAACCGTTCAAAGTGTAATCGCAGTGTCATTTTTGACAGATTGAGACTGAGATCTGAGGGGCAATTCTCGTAATTTTAAGAACTTCCACAGTTTGATCTCAGTCGCAATCTGTCAAAAATACCTCTAATTTCCGTACATTTTGACAAGTTTTTGACATTTGTTTGTCGCCGAGATGAGACGAGACTGCGACTAGATTTTAATCGTTTTAAATTACGAGATTGGCCTTCAGACTGTGAACGTTCTTAAAATTACGAGAATTGCCCCTCTGACTGCGGTCGATCAATGTTATCGATAATTCAGGCTAATGCAGTGTAGTATATGGAGCTCGTGGCTAAGTAATAACAGCCACATGGGTCGATCGATCAGGTTAAGCTGCGCTTACCGCGGTCGGTCCGTGGATGGGTGATCATCTTTACATAGGGTGCCTCGGAAAGCATGTTAAACCGATGGTCCGGGCAATCATTCATGGTTCCTTGACAGTCGTTACAGGTCGGCAGAAGCCCAAAAGTCTGACAACTAGTCTTACCAAGGGCAAGTAACTGGATTGTGGAGGTCAGAGAGGCAGTCGCTCCATGTAAATTACCAGTATTCGGCTGCATCCGGTTAGACTGGAAGCCGACCCCCGATCATCAACCATCGATGATGAGCATGTGGTGTCGGATATCTATGATGTGGTGTATGGCAACGAGATTCCAATTGATCGACGTCGAATGTTTCTGTCGAGTGACTATCTATCGATTATCCATATCGATAGATCGTCACTCGTTCATCGATTAATAAGAAATATCGAATATGTTTTGGAGCGATCAGCATCGACTGATCGATATCGATGGAGTGCAGTCTGGTTATACCTTAGAGCTCATACAGACAAGCGACACGCGTCAATGGCAGAGGCGACTGCAGCAGTAAACAGCATGCGGTTCGTGTATTTGCGCAGCGTACTCAAATACACGAGTGGCAGGTTGTCGAGGGCTGCCGTCGACACTCGGCGACGGCTGCACTTACCTCTGCCGTTCAAGCGTGTCGCTCGTGTGTATGCACACTTAACAGAGCGGATCGATGCCAATACCAGTCATCGTCATCATTCATTCTCCTGCCCTTATCCCAATGTATTTGGGGTCGGCGCACCATGTCTTTTACTTCTCTAATCTCTATTAATAGTCGTCTCGGTAGTTACCCCATTTCTAGCCATTTCATCTTTTACCAGTGTTCTGTTAAATAAATTTCAGACTAGCCACTCAGTTGGATTGGACGCGAGTAAGCGCACCTGGTCGCACATAAAACACAAACTTTATTCTCAAATTGGAGTAAGTTTTTAAAAGGCTAATAGTTTTGGGTCGTTATAAGGGAATTAGGAGAAAGGTTCTATTGTGTTAGGTTTTGATTATTTACATTTTAATTTTATTATATTGTTAAACAATGACCTAACAAAAGGACTACCTACGTCAATACAGTGTGGCGATTAGGTTATCACATTAATTGAAACCACGTATTCTAAATTACGTATTTTAAACTACACAATTAAAATATATAATAACCATTAACATTTTAGCCGTGGGACCTTTTTTCGTTTGAGTATGTAACAACTGTATTAACCTTTTTTTTTTTTTTTTTTTTCTGGGTGGGAAATCATCATATGACTTCTCCTGCTCTGGGCGGAGCAGGAGGGCGTGTCAGACTTTTACTGACTAAAACCCACCCGTGTTCCTTCAGTTGCCTATGCCAGGGACCACGGTATCTCTTCCGAACAACCCGCGACCCTGGCAGGCAGCGGCCCTAACGGACCCCGTCACTTCTTGCTGACATCTCTTTGAGGCGCGCGTGGAACACAACGCGCCGTCGAGTCGGGCCTGGTCCTTGCCGGGCGGCGAGCTGCCCATAGCTCGCCACCCGCAAGCCCGCGCCTACGGTGGCCGGGAGTCGGCTGGTGACTTCCGACGTCCAGGGCGTCTCCTGCGGCGACTAGGGGCGTGAGGGCGCAGAGATAGCCTCTCCCTCACGCGTTCCGCCTCCTCCTTTGCGAGCATTACTGCTTCGCAGAAGGAGGTGACGGCTTCCCATGCACTCTCGCTCCGTACCAAGGCCTGGACCAGGGCCGGACGCGAGAGATCGCCGCCGCCGATCGCCACCACGAGGACGCGGCGGTGCTCCGCCCAAGCCGGGCAGACCTCCACCGTATGCTCCACCGTGTCCTCCGGGCGATCCACACAGTGGTGACACCCTGGCGTTTCCTCCCGCCTTATCCTGAACAGGAACCTCCCGAAACAACCGTGTCCGGTGAGGACCTGCGTCAGGCGGAAGGTGAGGGCGCCGTGGCGCCTCTCCATCCACTCCTCAAAGAGGGGACTTATCGCCGCAATTGTGGCGTGCCCAAACTGTATTAACCTTAATTTGTGATTATTTGGTAACGATACCATAAAGTTTGTGTTGAATTATTAATACCATCACCCCACGCATGTCTACTACTTTGTTATCAAGGGTAGTTTATGTCGTGCCAATGTTTACGCTATTTATTTTGTTTGATAAATACAGTTTTCTATATTTAGTAAAATTCTTTATTTTATTATTTGAACAGACTGACAACAACTTATAGCTATCGTTGTACTATTTAATGTGACAACCTAATCGGCATTCTGTATATATAATCATAATTTTGTTATTAAAGAATTCATAGCAAAAATAAATGCTTGACAAACTATACCCAACGCGTAAAAATTAAAACACAAAAATGCAAAAAAAAATATTTTAAAAGGATAAAAATATCCTATATCGATATCTACCCTCAAAAGTATCATTCATCTTCGAATCACGTCTTGCAGCTAACTCACTGTTTCACGACGCGAATAATTTAGAAAAGGTGCGATCCGTGGCGAAATAGCTCACATGGGAATAAGGAAATGTAAGCAACAAAGTGAACTCTGAAAACAAGCTTAAAACGGCTTAAGTAAGCGAAATGGAAAATCCGGACGCATATTTTCGACGGGTTAAATGACGATCCTCTGTTTTATGCTAAACTAGCGAATAGTTTTTAACTTTTATAAAAGGATTTACTTTTAAGCAAGTTTTAAATACATACTGAAAGATTGATCTAATAATTTGCGATCACAGTTTCTTTGATTTAACTAAGAGCTATTGAGTTGTTAAACTGGAAAGAAATAATTCAATATAAGCCCAAGATTTGAAATTCTAATAGGTAAAAACAGTAGAAACAACATAATACCTATAATGTTTCCACTGCTGGGGCACAGGCCTCTGTTCGATTCTCTTTCTTCTCTTCTCGATTCTTTTTCTCGCCTGGTAGATACCAGGCGGGCCCAGTGCAGGTTGGTAGATGTCACATGTCTTCTAAGTTTTGGTTCCAGGTCATGCCCGTTTTTCACGATGTGGTCCTTTATCGTTTTGAAAGCAGTGATGATGAAATTATTTTTACCAAGTAATACATCTGACTGGGTTCGAACCCATGACCATTCACACACAACTCGTAAGTCGGGACCGTGACCACTGGGCCACCACTGCTTTAAAAAACAGTAGAAAACAATAAAACATTAGATAGCAATCTTTAACTGAACTTAAATCAGGTTACTGGGTTATTGGCGTTAACTCCAGATCAGAACTAAAGGGATAAACATAGTTCAAGAAACATACATAATATGTATATGTAATAGTAGCTTTATGTACCTTTGAGTTTCTACTGTTTAGGCTTCCTCGTAGATTTTGGAGGACAAAACAGACAAAGATGGAATCTTCGCGGACTATCTGCGAGGCCGCACGCAATTTGTTAGGCATGGTTCCTTTGAGTCTGAACCTTATAATACCCGCTCAGGTGTGAGTCAGGGATCCGTACTTGGTTCATTGCTTTTCCTTATTATGATCAATGATCTTATAAATAAGGTTAAGTTTGCAAAATGCTGGCTCCACGCCGATGACAATGCTGAATGGCCTTCTGACCACCAATCCTGAATGTGATCTGTTTGCCGATGAATGGAGTAGAATTAAGCGTGTATGTCTGATGTTTTGTGAGAAGAGGTGCCTTCTATTATATGTTAGTAGTTGAAATATTTTTGTATAGGTACCTACTATTACATGTATATTTTTGTATTTTTGTATAGGTACCAAAATCTTTATGTTAATTAATGTAATTGGCGTTACCGTTTTATTTAACAATAAACAATCTTTACCTTTCTGCTCAATCTATAAACTTCAACCGAAAGAAAAGGGTCCTTTTCACGGTTGCATGCGTAGTCACTAGAGTGATGAGTCAACGACTTATTTCTACATACATACACTTTAGTTATAGGTACAATGGCGCCATGGCAGTTTAGAATCAAATGCATAACAGCCGGTCTATTCTTTAAAAATCTCACCGTGAAAACTTACTTGAAGTGAACTTGAAGTGAGCTGGTAGTCCACCTGATGCTAGGGATCCCTGCCCTCCTGATGGACACTATTGACATTTCACTTCAAGCTCACTTCAAATAAATTTTCACGGTGAGATTTTAACAGAGTAGAAAAAAGAAAAAATAGTATTGGGATGTGGCGATATCTACACCGCCACATTCGAACTACGTATCATATTGACGCCACGCAAAGTCCTGCATCGCGGAAGCCAGAGTTTACCGCGTAAATTGCATATATACGACGTCCCGACATCAATCATCGGGCAGTTGCCCGCCAGACACAACACATGTCTGCTCCGAGGATCCTCTCTTTGCTTATGGAGGATGAATGAACTTTACACCCTGTTCCTCATTCCTCTATAATGTATTTATGCCTCGTTCTCGGTAGCTATCGTAAAAATTACCCGATTCAACGTTTCGTACCTTATAAATTAATAAAAAACCGTATTAAATTGAAGTTATTCAAGAAACTAAAATGGGATTTTCTTATCTCAGTTCATATCTTTTTCAGTGCAATTTATTTCTATTCGATTTCTCATATAAATTGCTATAATTTAGCAATACATTCGAACATTGTGAAATAATGAACCCATTTAATAATTCAACAAAAACGTTTTCATAGATAATTGGTAGAGATATCAAGAATAAATAATAGCAGTTAATACACGCATTTTACATTACGTAGTCATTTTTAATACAAATTACTTTTTTAACCAAAAAATCCTAAAAGGTCGTATTACCTTTGAAACAGTAACGTTTATTGTTAATTAACTTGATAATCACTCCCCTTATCTTTTCCCATTAAGTTTTAGTAATTAATGTGCCCGGGGACAACAGTAGACCATTATCCTTAATGAGAAATCCAGGGAAAATAATTGGAGTGAATAAGAAAAAAATATGCTATTATTTTTTTTCTTGAAGAATATTGTACGGCTTGTATACAACGTTATTCGGAATATTAATTTAGGTTATTAAGGATTCTTCTGAGAAACAGTTCTTTCGTTCACTCGAAGATGTTAAGGTAAATACGAAGTACGATATTTGTTTAAAAAAAAGTTACGAAATAGATGCCAGTATTTGCTAATAGGTACCAAAAAGTCACATCAAAGAAAGAAAGAAAAGAAAAGGTATTTAAGGACTCGTACACAGTACAAAAACAATCAATACGTGATTTTAAAGACAATTATAGTAAAATACTTTTATTTAGATATGGTAAGTGATTCAATACAAAGTTTTGGTTTTGGCTTCGGTTTTTACAAGAAACCACTCACCAACACGGCATTCTTATATTTTTCCACGATCACAGTCAAAAGCGCACTAGTTCGCGGAGACGGCCATTTGACTTGAACATGGTCATTTTGAACATACTGCGACGACACAGACACGCCCCCTTGCCACTTCTCCTGTTTTTACATTTCTATGGTATAAACTTATATACTATAACAAAACCAAATCTTTATGTGTTATCAAGTCGGGTTAAGTAGTACGAACTCTAAGTAAAAAAAAATATTTCAATTTAAGTCTATACGGCAACGGCCACTGATAGTGTAGTTACTTAAATTATGAGCTTAGAAAATAATACTCTGTGTTTCAGCATGATATTCACTTGTTTTTTTTTTTTTCTCCTAGGCTTCAACCACCAATTGCATCAACAGTTCGGGTGCTCTCCGTAGGTGGGTCAACTCCTGGAGCAGGTGCACGCCTTCTGCAACTGGCGCCATCAGGACAACACCTGGTACTTGCACCTTCGGCTGGAGATCCTCAACTGTGGCACGTCATGTCTAATTCTAGAGTTCATACTTTTAAAGGTAAGAAAATTTTTATATTGTATATGTTTTTCATTCTTTTGGCTGTTTGTTTCTTATTCTTGAATTTGAGTTCCAATATTTAATTTCCATTACGATCATCCTCATCATTCTCCTGACCAAAAACCATCCACTGTTTAAAAATCCAAGAAACAATATTTTTAATACCTAAGCTTTGAAAATTATTTAATTTCAGCATGCAAAATGAACAATATTTAAATTGAAATTCTTCCCGGCGTACTAATACTGAGTTTCAAATGAAAATTTTAATTTACTGAAAGCGTTTACGCCCCGGTACGAACGGCGTTAAGATTTTTTCTTTGCCTCAAAATTATTAAGTAGGTGTACAGTATGGCCGAGGGGCTTGTGGCTAAGTAATAACAGCCGCACGGGTCGATCGATCAGGTTAAGCTACGCTTGCCGCGGTTGGTCCGTGGATGGGTGACTATTTTTACATACCATGACCCATCCGTGCCTTGGAAAACACGTATAGCTTTTGGTCCTGGCTGTCATTCGTGGATCTTTGACAGTCGTTACGGGGTCGTCAGAAGCCCAATACTGTGACAAACAGTCTTACCAATGGGTATCGCATTGGTAACTGGGTTGTGGAGGTCAGATAGGCTGTCGCTCCATGCAAAATACTGGTATTCAGGTGCATCCGGTTAGAATGGACCCCAACATAGTTGCGAAAAGGCTAGGTAAATGATGTTGAGTAAAAAGTGTGGCCGTCGGTAGATCGTATATACTAGATTTACTGTATAATTTCACTACAAATAGTGTTTAATTAAAAACTTTGAAGCAATTAAAACTGGTCAGCGCTCAACATTAATGAACTCAAATAATAAATCAAGTGTTCGTCGCGTATTTTGTTTTGTTTTTCTTCAATAAATAACTTTGCACTCGTCTCGTCATTATAACTAAGTAAATAACCAATCCATCCGCAATGTTTAAGTAACAAAATGCTTTACAGTACCTGCGGCGTAATTGTGCAACACATACAATGGCAATCGATGGCAATACTTTGACAGTTCAGTGACGTTCATTGTTGTTGAGCAGATGAATTTTTCAAACCTATGTATTTCCTTTAAAATCCTCGGATTGTGATTGAAATGTGTCACGTAATTAGGGCTGGGCGTGAACTTAGCAAATAAATATTTAGAAAAAGTTCGGCTTTGTACAGCGTCGTCTCAGTCACCTGTGTCATCGTCTGCCCAGCCTTCTCCCAACTATGTTGGGGTCGGCTTCCAGTCTAACCAGATGCAGCTGAATACCAGTATTTTACACGAAGCGACTGCCTGTCTGGTCTCCACAATCCACTCGTACTAGGTAATACGATAGCCCTTGGTAAGACTGGTTGTCTGACTTATTCTGACGGCCCATAACGACTGTCAAAGATGACAGTCGTTATGGGCCGTACGAATGACAGACAGCACCAACGGCTTATCGTGCCTTCCGAGGCATGGAAGGGTCTCGGTATGTTGAGATCCACAGACCTATCCACGGTCTAGCGGCTGTCATTACTTACCCACAAGCCCCTCAACAAATACCAATAAATTAGTATCCTTTTTTTCCCCTACGTGTACAAAACCATGAGCATACAAGTTAACTACCCACCCACTACGCAATTAAATATTACAGCGATAAGGTTTAAAAATTGCAGTCCCATCTTCATGTAACAGAAGAGTACCTAAACGAATTTTATTGCAATAATCTTCGAGCCATCAATTTCAGCGCGACAATGTCCAAGATCAATTTAAAAGATTAGATTTCCTTTTTGCGAATCTAATTTCTACCTCATACAAGGTAGATAGTACTCAGTCACTCATGTAATAGTGTGATTTTCTGAAGCATTTGGCTACAGTGAAAGTACTGAAAGTACCCTTTTAAAACTGCGATAAAAAAAGGCTGGAGCTTTTCTGGAAACTGAAATTGCGTTTGTAGATTTCTCCAAAATCGAATATAAACAAAAAAATCATTTACCATTTTTCTCCATTTTCCATAATTGTGGATGTATACGGTCAGTGTCCTGAGGTAAAGTTTCTTACATATCAAAAACTCACGACAAAAAAGACCCGAATACCTACTAAAAACCACTTACATAACTCAAAGAAGTTAAAAGTCTTTCTATTTGTACAATTCATTTTAAAGTGACAGTGAGTTTTTAGAAATCTCATGGCGAGAGGCCAAGAGATTTAACGGTGACTTAAAACTAAGGTTTATTTAAGCAGACCGACGACAGACGTGGTCCTGGCAAAATTTCAATATGGTCTTGAGTTCATACACGAATCCTATAGATAAAGCACTTTTAGTTTGTCTCGCATTTTCCAATTTTCCGGGCAACTTTTCCATTTTTTCTTTCCATCAGACTTAATTCGGAATATTACAAACATTTTAAAACAAAAACAAAACCGAAGTTTCAAGTAATGCGCTTACCAACACCTTTCATTTTTATTTATAGAGACCGATTCCACCGTAAATTACGTACCTACCTATCCATCCATAATATTAACCGTTCACGCATCACTAACAAAATCAACATGTTCCATTTGTAATTATCGTGATTGGTCGGTGAGCTATTGACTCAACATTATTGCTTGTTCATTCGCGTGTAAATTCCCTTGTTCGGCTTCCTATCTCGGGGTCGATTACATTGGGTAACCATTTAGCGGATATTATTGAATTGAATTTAAAATCGAATTCATTATACAAATGTAATTTTTGGGCCGATTGTGTTTTGTTTAACAAAAACCTAATGGATATGGTTAATGTGGTTTTTAGGCGTCTATGATTTGTTTTTAAACGGTTTTAGGTTATTAATCGATGAGGTGGATTAGTAGGTATGCCGTGCTGAATAAATAGTGTAAAAGGATTTTATAGTTAAAAAAAACCGTTGAAAGGTGGAGAGTTAATCGCCTGATAATTTCACTATAATTTTGATTGTAGCTTTGTGGATTTGTGTTAGAAAGACGTTAGTTTGTATGGGTCTCTTGCTTAATTATGGAATTAGCTTCAACAGAATGCTACGGCGTAGCAACTACGTCAGTTACGCCGTAGCAAACGACACGCTTGCCTACGGTCAAAAGTACTCTTTTATTTAAATATCAACTGCTGAGAGGCAATGCTCTTAATTTTAAGAACGTTCACAGTCTTATCTCAATCTGTCAAAAATACTTCTAATTTCCCTACATTTTTGACAAGTTTTTGACATTGACTGTCGCTAAGATGAGATAGCGACTAGATTTTAAAATATTTTTCAGTTCAATAATTAAGTCCTTGTTTGATGAGGCACTGAATTAGGGCAGCAAAACAAAATCCTCTGGCTTTTATTTCTCGCTACATATATAACTGAATGAAATGTAAAATCATGTGAAACATTCCACTACAAATAACTTCAAACAACGTGAACTTTGCAAATGTCCACGTCAATATTTCCTGCCCGCGCTCGCCTTTCGGGCAACACAGCGGAAATGGTTACGATACAGTTTCGATCTAGTTCACGTTAGGAAATACCAACACATCCCGGTCAACGATGGGCGGTGTTTGGGTAATAATTTATCTGCATATTTATCCTGGGTACACCCCTTACTCTACGCTTTTGGGTGTATAAACGTTGATGCTTACATTTTCGTGCGTATATAGTAATAATGACATCACGCTTTGTCTTCCCGAAGGGTTGAACAGAGGTGTACCTATAGTATACCCAAATATGGCCAGTTATTTTTAAGTCCCATGTAATATCCAGCGTATTGACATCAACCGGGCACAAATCCAGACTCCGTACTGCTACCGAGAAATTCCAGATTGAAAAACTCAATAATACTTTGCACGACCTGGGAATCAAACCCAGGACCTCAAGCTCAGCAGTAGTGCTTGCGAACACTAAACCAACGAGGCAGTCGTATGAATATGTACCACATTAAACAAGATTTTCACAATGAAAAAGATAATTGAAAGCTGCTGATATTGATTACGGTTGTGGCGCCATCTACATCGCCACATGCGAACTACGCATCACATTGACGTCACACAAAATCCTGCATCACGCAAGCAAAGTTTACCGCGCGACTAGCATGTATACAACGTCCCGATATCAACCGTCGGGCAGTGGCCCACCAGACACGACACCCATCGGATTGGAGGATGGGTCCCCTTTCCCTCCCTTTTCTATGGAGGATGGGTGAACTTTACACCCTGTCCCCTGTTCATACCTATATAATGTTCTCCAGACATTGACTAATGTTTGTGCTGATTGTTTCTTAAGGTGGGATTAGACAAACGAGCGAATGCTCATGTTATCCCTATTCTGTCAGCTTTTCTTTGTGTTACAAAGATAGAGTATTCTTTTGTTAAAGGCTTTTGCTCTGGTTTAACGTTCATTTGCTCTTAATCTACCTTAACTGATGCTACCAAGCATTTGTATGTACAAATACAATACATACAATACAAATAAATAAAATTGATTTGTCTGTTTGTAATGTCAAAATAACAGCGTTTGCACTAAATGCATGAAAGTATATATGGTATCTATAAAAAAAAACATGCTTTTTTAAATTTTGTCTGTCTGCCTGTTTGTTTCGGCTAATCTCCGAAACGGTTGGACAACTGGCAGATATCTGATGATATAAAGAGTAACTTGGGGTACTTTTATTTTAGAAAATGAGTTAGGGTTCCGCGCAAAAAAATTTAATCCAATTTGTTAGCACGGGTAGTATGCAAACAAAAACAACTTTTACAATAGATGAAGGTTTACAATAGAGACACATTGATATTATAACCGTGCAGAAAATGTGGATATCACTTCAGTTCATGCCCGGTTAATAATCTATTAGATCTTTTCATTGACATTTATCGTCTTCTTTTGTTACCAGGTCATTCAGGAAGGATCCTATGCATGTGCGTAACAAGGGAATCCCAATATCTACTGACTGGTTCTGAAGACACCAGCGTCATTGTTTGGGACCTACACACGCTGGCAGTGAAGACTAAAATACTGTAAGTAGCTTTACGAATCCCTCCTAAATTAGTAGTTAAGGATATTAATTATCAAGTAAATTGACACCCCTCGTCAATTTGCCGTGTTATAAAAATTTCATACAACTACGTATCAAAGAATTTTTTTAACATACGGACCATTTTAGTTGATAGTTAACAACTAATTTTTTGACTTTACATAAGATAGAAGTAAAATTATTTTTGAACGTTCTTATTAAACATCCTTTACACTTATGAAAATGCATAAAACTTCTACTTGTGCTTATCAAATAAACAAAGTCAATCAATCAATCAACTCAGCCTATCGCAGTCCACTGCTGGACACAGGCCTTTCCCAGGCTGCGCCACAGCACCCTGTCCTCCGCCTTCCGCATCCAGTCTGTCCCAGCCACCTTCTTTAGGTCGTCCGTCTATCTAGGTGGGGGGCGTCCCACACGACGCCTGCCGATGCGCGATAAACCAAAGTGAGACGATTTAAATACACTACGTTATAACATCTCTTTAGTCATTAGAAGTAGTGTTTCAACAAAGAGATTTGTCTTTCAAATAGACAATACAAGAATAATTAAGTGAACCATGTAATTACGCCTTAAAAAACGACACCACCAATACGGTTCCTCGTTTACAAGATTAAGTACACGGAGAACAAGTAATCAATTACCTAGTTGATCTCTTGATCCATTGTATATATATATTACTTGATACCTTCAGCCTATTATCCCTTATAACAAAGACCAAATAAGTTCCATTTGAAGATTACAACATCCGTTTTACCGAACACTTAGCTCACAGGGGCAATTCTCGTAATTTTAAGAACGTTCACAGTCTGCACTCTAATTGCACATTTTAACACGTTGACGGACAGTACTATCCCACTAGTTTTGGCTGTTAAGACGGTACTCATTTCCATACATTGCCTAGAGGCGTAGTGTCATATCGCGTGGTTAAAAAAACCTGTCTTAAGACAGCGACGTCTAAGGGCGTAGTGTGCGTATGGAGGGAACAATTAAAATGTGTATGTGTGCGTGGAGGTACTTTCTTTGGACGAGTTTTTAACAATGTGTTGTGCCAGTACGATGGTCGTTTTTGTACCTTTGGTGACAGTAGATAATGCCATGCCTTATGATAGTATGAAAAATCGACCGTCGTGGAACGTACCGATTTTACATAAGTCAAAATTTTAACGTCGACAAACGTACTGTCGTATAACTTTTAACGACTTGACGCCTGTCGGCGGTACTGTCCGTCAACGTGTTAAATTACAATCTGAATCATTTTGAAGGTTATAGCTAATCCATTGCTTCATATATTCGAAAAATTTGGCTGTTCAACAATGTAAATAACGCAATAATATTGTTTAATTTTCAAAATTAAACCCATTGCTATTGGTAGTGTGTCACGCCCTCTGATCTCAGTGTTAATCTGTCAAAAATATCTCTTAATTTCCCTACATTTTTGACAAGTTTTTGACATTAACTGTCGCTGAGATGAGATTGCGACTAGATTTTGTACGTTTTAAATTACAGTAATCGGCCTTAGAAATTTGTAACGTGAACAAATTAGTATATATTTTCAAGAGCAATAATTTGAGCTTTAAAATTGATAACAAACTTTTGGATCTTTTTGCTTTAGATCCGATTAGATAATTGATTTTATTTCAATAAAAAACTACGTTAGGTAGGTATTAAGAAACATTCTAAGTTACATAGGCGTTTAAATATCTGTAAAATGACCTCCTGAAGATGGAATAACCCGTTGAATGCCGTAATTACAGACACAATTAAAAAGTCATTGTGTCTCGCATGGATCTACGTTCGGATACGAAAGGTTAAAAAAAACGTATTTTATACACATGTATGTATTAAAATTCCAATCACTTATTGACAGCTCTTTGTGAGAAGTCAGTAAATGTGAGCCAAAAGTACGTGCGTGCTCTTCTCATTACTTCAACTTCACTCGTCTCATCGTTCATTTACATATTTATGTATGTACCTTATAGGTATGTATAAATTGTACAGTCAAACAAATAGATAGGCGAATCAGACTGCTAACTTGTGACTACTTAAAACAATGTTGTGAGTGTGATGAATTGTCAAGTCGAGAACTCTACATCACTCTTTAAAGCCGTTTGTCTTAAGTTTAAACCCTCAATACCCGGAGTAAAGTTACACAGTTTTGGTTTACATCCATTGTCGATGTTCAAACTTCGTGTAAATTTACCTGCTACCGGATTTTTTAATAAGGGTAACGATTTTTTATGCTGACAATAAAAATAAATATTGGCAGTGTAGTGGAGTGGAAATGTGAACACAATTTTTGCCTGTACACCAATCCTCTCGTTCGACTGTACCTACATACATATTTTTATGTAGCAATGTGTTTTGTTTGTCAGAGAACACATAGCGCCGGTGTTGTGCGTGGCAGCCATCGTCAACAGGTCATTAGTGATCAGCGGGGGAGAAGACTCTGCGGTTATTGTCACGTCGCTTGTTGACGGCGCATTGGTGAGGGACTCATGTTTTTTTATCTTTTGCTGTGTTTTATTAAAATGAAACGTCTTTATTAGGTAAAATAATCGAGCCTTTTGTTAGACTCATATATAAGGTGTAACAGAATAAACGCAAGTCCTGAAAGTAGTTCGTTCATAATTGATTACTGAATCGATTTCAGTAACTTTTAATATAAGTTTTTTTTTTATTCTGTGTTTTGTCATACTGACTGCCGATTGCGCCAAAGAAAACTAAATCTTATTTCAAGGCATTAAGACTAGTCGTATTGCTTTGTTTTATTGCCTTATTTTAAAATCTCGATTTTAAATACATAAAGTAATGCTAGGGTCAAAATGATTTTCTTAATAATAACTGGTTAGCTTTAAAAAAAAGTATTGGTAATAGTTTTGGTCATTGTATTATGCTTTCAACTCAATACTCTAACTGGGGTGTCATGATATCTTGCGTGAATTATGTTACATATTGCACAAAGGTAGGTACTTTCGTAATATTCGAAAATAAATACCGTTGTTTTTGCTTTAGAGCTGAAGTCTACGTTGTATTATTTTCTATGTAGCACAAAATGTGTGGACCATTTCGTAAACACATTCAACTATTTTAGATTTATTGTCCAATACAACGTAAGATTTCCGTTTATTAAAACGTTATTAAAATTTTCACCAGGTAACAAAACTGGACCACCACCGAGGCTCAGTAACAGCCGTCAAAGTAATCCAAGATGGCGATATCCTCGTCACCTGCTCCCAAGACGGGACAGTATGCACGTGGAACGTCGACAATTTCACTTTACTCAGTACTGTGAACGCAGGAGTACCGATAAATACTATGGAAGTCACAGACGATAACGTATTCCTTATAACGTTGCAAGGAGAGAACGAACTGCATGTCAGAACATTTATCACTGGGACACATCTGCATATATTGAAGAGACATAAGGCTAAGGTGAGTGGGGCTTATGAAATATTTTGCAACTTTAACCACTAACTTACTAGCCCGCGTTGTTGTCGGAACTTATCCCACGGGAACGTGCTACCGGGACTAAAGAGCTAGCCTATATTACTCCTTATAACATCAACTACCTGCAAGTGTATATGCTAATTGCGCGGTAAACTCTGCTTGCGAGATGCAGGATTTGCGTGACGTTAGTATGACGCATTGTTCGCATGTGGCGTTGTAGATACGCTTAGTTCGTAATAACGTTTTGACTTTGACTTTGATTGTAAACGCAGGGAACATTGCATTTAGCATTGTTAGAATTATTACTACCTGTAGTTCTTACAGAAGATCCGAGTGACATTTTATTTCATCAACATCAACCGAAACGACGCAACCATAGTGAAGCATGATAAGTAACGCTTACTTATTTAAAGTCCAAAACATTGATCCCTTTAGACAAAACACAATATTATAGAGCATAGCAGCCAACAAAATCTAATTAAATTAATCACGGTTGTAGCTATTTTGGAAAAATAAAACAAATACCAGTCTAATTAACTTTGAATACAAACAACGGTTCTATTGTCTTAGCTAAAGACAAGGAATCTTTTGTCTTACAATCCCGCTGTGGATCCCGTAGGCATTATAATAGAGAATAGCTTCCCAACAGGACTGGCGCTTGTACAGTTTATAATCTAATATCGCTGAGCATAAAAGATGACGCAATTATTATAGGGGCTAGGCTAGTCTTAGTGCTCTGCTGCGCTCAGGCCCTACAAATTAATCCAATTTCCACCATAAATTCAATCGCCACGACGATGAACACTTCATTTTTATTAAATCCCTTTCATTTTGTTCACTAGAAGCAATAACACCCCGCATTTTTCCGTCGGGGGTTAAAAGGAACAAGTTTATCCAAAGAGGACCCCTGTAGCGTTCGAACATAACTTTATCTTAAAACTTTGTTCAGCATTACCTTCTCATTATCTGGAACAACATTAATCTCACCTTACGATGCGAGGATTAAGTTAAATTAAATAGATACAGTCTGATAAGTTTTTAACGTTGGTGCAATTTTGCAACATCTTGTTGCGGCAGTGTTGATTTTGATTAAAAATATACGCAAAGGTATATTGTCATGATAAGGTATATGATTTTATAACCATATATAAGTACGTCGTCAGAAGCCTGAAAGTCTGCCAACCAGGCTTACCAAGGGGTATTGTATTACCTACCCAATAACTGGGTTGCTCCACAACCGTGTCAGATCGCTCCATGTAAAATACCGGTATTCAGCTGCAAACGGTTAAACTGGAAGCCGACCCTAACATAGTTGGGACAAGGCTAGGCAGATAATGATGATTTGACAGGCAAACCAAACAAAATACGCAATATATTACTATTAAATCATTATTTTGCTATTAGTGTCACTACCTTAAGAAATACACTTTCCGTAAATTCGAAGAACCATTCCACTCAATCCGTAAATAAATCCACTAACGAGATTCTATCACCCCAATTACATCAGAAGGCCAATTCTCGTAATTTAGAACGTTCAAAATCTAATCGCAGTCTCATCTCAGCGACAAACAAATGTCAAAAAGTTGTCAAAATATAGGGAAATTAGAAGTATTTTTTGACAGATTGAGACTGAGATCAGACTGTGAACTTTCTTAAAATTAAGAGAATTGCCCCTCTGATTCCAACTAATAGTTCCTAATAAATCCAAACTTCCCGAAAGCCGTGACCAAATTGTTGTCCCAGAAATATTCGTCCACTACAGCCGCATCTACATCTACATCTACCGCACATTCAACCTACGTAATTGAGGATCACTAAATTGGTTGAGCTCTTTATACGATAAAGAAAATAGATTACCACTGATTTCTTTTAAGTGCTCTTGGACCCATTTCTTATTACATTCGGTAGAAGCGCCGCTTAGCGGGGCTATTACGTTACCATCAATATTGTGGATACGGGAACTTTCTTTGTTTATTTTAGTAAAAGCAGTTTCTTGGTGTATTACAAGTTTTGCAATATCAGGATATTTCATCGTTACTGTTGACCAATTTATTGTATTATGCGGTCAGGTCAGTCAAAGGGATTATATCAGTATTGGCAGCGTCTATTTTCTATTCAGCCACACAATGCTGTTGTTACAATTCCTGTAGTCGCAAGTAGATAGAGCCTATTATCAGTGACTAGTTCTGGAAAAGTTATCTCTACAGATATTGACTACAGCTGTTTGATTAAATTCATCACTTATTATGATTTCATAACATTGATGGATTATAGAGTGATTTTACAATAATAATTTCCACCAATCTGAAAATTATTCAATACTACTTTGATATTCAGATATTCCCGTTTCAACTACTAAATCCCTGAACTCATCACCTTCTGTTGCTGAGTCTTTGCTTAAGGAAAATGATAATTGTTGCGATTAAGAATTTTATTTTGAACAGATTACCTGTAGAAATATAATTAAAACCTTTCACACTTTAAATGTCACAAAAACCGCAGATCTGTGGGGTAATTCTGTAGAAGTTGCTAAGTCTATTATTGACATTGTGGCACCGACTCTAGCTCTTATCTTTAATAGTTGTTTCGACAGTGGGGAGTTTTCTGACCTCATGAAAAATAGTAAAATAATACGTTTGTTTAAATCAGGTAGTACAAATTATAAACCTATTTCTGTACTACCTACCTTTAGTAAAATTTTTGAGAAATTAATTTTAGACCATATGCAAAGATTTTTTAATAGACACAAATTATTACATAGCAAACAGTCCGGTTTTACAAGGGGCCGTTCAACTGCTGTTGAACTTTTAGGACATATTTATAATGCATGGGAAGATAAATGCAATGCCTTGGGCATCTTTTGTGATTAGTCCAAGGCATTCGATTGCGTTCTTCACGAAACGATAATCAGGAAACTCCACCACTACGGAATCCGGAACACTGCTCTGAATCTTCTTACTTCATACTTGAGTAAGAGGATTTAGAGCGTTGACGTTAATGGAAAATGATCTCCCGGATCTATAGTAACAATGAGAGTCCCACAGGGTTCAATTCTTGGTCCTTCATTTATATACTTGCCGTACCTCATAAAGGATAATCATGATATAATGTTGTTTGGAGATGACACTTCACTTTTGTTTATACTTAAACGTCAGCAGCAGGTTACTGACAATGTAAATAGCGCGATCTCTAAAGTAGTCCACTGGTTCAATGTTAATAATTTACTTTTAAACGAGAAAAAAATCAAATGCATTAAGTTTACGCTACCTCACGTTAGGCAGGAGAAAACTAATGTGTTGACAAAGGGCGTGGAATTGAATCCTGAAGACAGCACAGTATTCTTGGGCATAACGTTGGATGCTAAGCTTCAGTGGGGTCCAAATATAGATAAATTGCCAAAAAAACTAAGTTCCGCAGCATACACTGTTAGAAAAATTCGAAATTTAACTGATATAGAGACAGCCCGTTTAGTGTTAGCTATTTTTATAGTGTAATGTCGTGTGGTATTCTATTGTGGGGAAATTCCGCCGATATTCAGACTATCTTTACATGACATGATATAAATACTAGGAACAAACACAAATTTGTTGTACCTACAATAAGGCTCAAGACAATAGGTGGCTCTTTCAGATGCAAATGTATACGCTTTTATAATAAACTTCCAAGCCACGTTCAAGATCTAAGCCTTAATAAATTCAAATCATTCATTAAACGTAAGTTGTGCCAGAAAGCTTTTTATACCGTTAAGGATTATATTGAGGACAAAAAAGCTTGGGATTGAGCTGCTTCCAATTTTTATAGATTGAGTGTTTTTCTCTTGTTGTTTTTTTTTCGGTTTCGGTTTAAAGAAACTTTATTCCCAATAAAGACATAAGTCACTTACTTGAGAACACTACTAAAAATAAGGATTACAATATGTTCGTCATCAGTATTGCAATTTACCCATCCAATTTTTTATATACACATTGACATTAATGAATTTTATATATACAGTGACATTTGCTTACTTTTTAAAGTATTATATTATTTTAATTATTGTTAACGTGAAGACTATGTGGGTCATCATCTGCCTAGCGTTTTTCCCAACTATATTGGGGTCGGCTTCCAGTCTAACCGGATGCAACTAAATACCAGTATTTTACATGGAGCGACTAGGCAGTCGCTCCATGTAAAATACAGGTATTTAGTTGGATAGGCAGTTCAGATAGGCATCTGAACTCTACAACCCAGTTACTGGGTAATACGATACCCCTTGGTAAGACTGGTTGTCAGACTTTCGGGCTTCTGAGGACCCTTAACAACTGTCAAAGATCTATGAATGACAACCGGGACCAACGGCTTAATGTGCTTTCCGAGGCACGGAATTGGTATGTAAAGATGGTCACCCATCCACGGACAACCCGCGGCAAGCGTAGCTTAACCTGATCGATCGAACCGTGCGGCTGTTATTTCTTAGCCACAAGCCCCACTCATTCTATTAATTTTATTTTTCTCTTAGTATTGTTCTGTTAGTTTTGTCATGGTCTGGCAGTTTGAGTAATTTATGTGGCCTACCCAAATACCCTTTCTTTGGTATTGTTCGTCGAATCGTTGAGCTCCTTAAGTTTTGAGTTGAGCTCCACGATTTATGACAAATGCGTGCACTGACTGGACAGCTCCTCTCAATCTGTGTGGTTCTTTCCTCAAAAGGCCATCTCAGACATCGATCTACATGGTCTTCATATGATCTGACCAAGATTATGTCTGGACTTTAAAAGAGACTGTGACGTGAGTTTGTTTCGGCCTTTCTTCTCAGACTAGATAGGAAACGCCGACCTCATCTAGTTTTTAAAATATGATTGACGTGTAAAAGTGTTTTTACAAAACTACTTACAAAATAAAATCATTTATCATTTAGTAGCGGATAGAATCGGAAACTTTGACTTCATCAAGTATTAATTGATTATTTAATTAATTCCACGAGAAGGAAGTTTATGCTTCAGCTGTCTAGAAAGAGAAGATATTTGCAAAAAGAGACTTTTCCAAGTTGCTATACTTGTAGAAAAGTTGAAGAGCAAACCAATACTTTTCGGATAGTAACGGAGATAGTTTTGATGGAAATAAAGTATAAAGATCTCTGTTTTAATTTCTCCACACGAATCACAAGCCAGCATTGAACTCGAAGCTAATATATGTTTGTACCTATATTTTAATAAAATCTTAGCACATTGATTTTGCTGAAACCCTTTTGAGAAACGTTGAATAATAAAAATTAATTCGTTTCCATAACTACTTTAATACACTTTCAGCTCAGTAGTCCCTTCCGAATAAAATTATGTACCTAATTGAATTCAATTTCTCTAATCTCAATAGAACAGCCAATACCCAATTATCGATACCAGGAATGAATAACCTATAGGGGTTAAACCTTTTAGGTGAAATGTTTCTGCGTGGCTCACGACTCGTCTCGAGCGGCAGTTGGCTGTGCAGACCAGAGGATCTACTTGTACAGTCTGCACACCGCAACACTTTTGCGTACGCTAGCGGTAGCGCATGATCTAGCGGCACTGGCTGTCGCTGATAAAGATCACTTCTTGTTAGCTGCTGGTAAGATCTTCAAACATTTTAAGATTTTTTTGAGGAGCTTCCTTCCTTCATTTTTTCTTTTTAATGACCAACTGTTAATTATTCGTTATTTTCTAAAGCACTGCATTAAGACTTGCATAAAATATTTATTTTGCAATTTTAAACCATGCAATGAAGACTAACTGTGACAAGTAAGATCAAACCAAGTTTCGAATTAAATTGTTAAAGCTTTTCGATACTTCACACGCGCTGTTTATAGGACAAGTCGATAACATAATAATATTATTTTCAGGCGGCAACCGAGTAACGATATATTCATTCCACACAGAAGACAATTTGACTAATTTCCGACCAACAAAACAGAGACAGAGGCGCCAAACGAAATCCATGACGAACGTTACAATGTTACAGGTAACGATCATAGAAATAAATCCCGGCCTATATTTAGATCCTTCTGCAAATAGTTTTGTGTCGATATATTCTTATCCTTCCAATATTGCTACTACAGAAACACGGAAAATGGAGATAGAAAGAAATAAAGGGAAGGTTGGCTTATAGTCGCCTCAACTAAGATTGTACCTATGTATATTTAAAGTTTTTTTTTATATCGAAAGAAAATATACCGTAATAGTCTTATTCTTATACATCATTATTATTTTTACTAACAGGCCGAACAAAGCGAACTAATCCCAATCAGCTGTCTAGAAATCTCCCGAGATGGTCAACTGGCTGCTAGTGGCTGTGCCCGTGGTCTTGTCAGAGTATGGCACCTTTCTACCCATCGTCTTCAAACAACACTGAACGGACACTTAGGACACGTCACTTGTGTAACATTCTCTCCTAATAACCTGCTGGTTTTGAGTGGCTCTGAAGATAGAACTATTGTTGTATGGCAACTGGCTGATAATTCACCATCATTGACGTATAAGGTTAGTAAAAACAAGGTTTTATTTCCAGAATCTTCGTAAGAATTTGTATTCAAGCTGTATGTATTATATAAAAAAATAAGATCCTTTAGCAATAGAGGTCTTTAACCCTAAACTTCTAGGTGCAGTCTATTAATAGGGCATTTAATTAAAAAACGCGTCTTGTCAACAAACATTCTATCTTTGTCTTCCAAACTTCATCGTCAAACTTTTCAACAATCTTATAATTATTGAGTTACACAGAGTGGAGTTTTCGCAGGGACATTCAGCGGCTCTTCAAACTTTACTGATGATGTCAGATGGGAGACGCGCGATGTCGGGAGACCGAGCGCGGAATGTTCACGTGTGGCTCGTCGACTCCGGCATAGTGCTGCACTCAACCGCAGCACCCACTGCAAGCCTCGATGTTACCCTGAACATGAAGTTCTCCGTAAGTTTCAAACTAACTTCGTAGACTAAGTTAGGCATGGTCTACATTAGACTGGATTAAGTCAAAGTAACAGATGAGTGTTAATAAAATCTCTAATTACTTCTAGCTGTACTTAATTTACCTTTTAATCTAAAAAATATTAGGAGTTTTTTTTTTATGGTTAATTTATATTTCCATTTGGATGACCAAATATGAAACTTCCTTAGCTACTTAATGTAACAACACAATCTGCTGCCTTTGTTTGCTAAGCTCAAGTCTAGCGGAAATTGACAATACTATCTTCAATAACGTTGATATCATACAGGTACTATCAGACGGTGACAATTCAGTTCGTATCTGGACATTAGCTGGCGGGGACAGTGGAGAAGAAAAAAGGAACGTATCACACGCAGAACGAATCACTTGTTTTGCTTTGACGGCAGACTCTCAACATGTAGTCACCGGGTCTATGGATATGTCGCTCAAAGTCTGGAAGTTGGATGGAGGGAAATTGTCTCAGGTAAATGTTCGAAGGATCAGATCGAAAATTGGAAATACCTGGACCTGGAGATTGGATATTGGAATTCAGTTATTTTGTACTTGTTACTAACTCTTACTTTTACATTTTATTTTATTTCTGGGATACCTATAGGTACATTCACCAAAGGAGATAAGTAACAGAGTCGTCGAATATAGTTGAAGTTTAGTAAGAAACCGATGGTTGTTTTCGAATGAAATTTAATTTTGATAAATGTTTATTCTCTATTAATTAAAATAAATTTTATCCGAAAATATCAATCCGTTTCTTACTAAACTTCAACTATATTCGACGACCTTGGTTACTTATCTCCTTTGGTGACCGTACTTCCTTACTTGTTTTTTAGATTACCGTCAACAACCTTGGTACGAATTGTTACGACAGTTACCTACGTATTCATTTGCAAGTAAAACAAATATTTTTGACAGGTATTAGTCGGTCACTCAGACATAGTAACCTGTGTAGCTGTGTCGATCACAAACAAGACTCAGATCGTATCAGGATCTTGGGACTGCAACCTCATAGTATGGGACATCAACACAGGTTCAGACCTGCATTTGTTATCTGGACATCTTGGAAAAGTCACCTGCGTGAAAGTCACAGGAGATGGAACCATTGGCGTGTCTAGTAAGTAAAAGACTCTTATTAAAATAAAGAGATTCTCATATTTTGCCTGTTTGAAAAATAAAGATACCACATTCTCAAAATCAGTACAGTACACTCAGCAACTAAATTCAATTACGTTCTTGGATGTATATAGGGTGTAAAAAGACCCATCACATGGCCATCAACTACCAATTCTGTACATCAAACTAAGTAACATTGCACAAAAATAATTGCTGGGAAACGACTTATATTTTTGGTGTGAAAATTTGCGTGTTAGTTACCACATGTTTGTAGTAATGCGCATTGTAACACACGCAAAACATTGTGCTTATGGTCAGGGGGCATTTAAAGTTTTGTTTAAAAAACATTACATTCAAAACTTGTTATCGTAAAAAAAGCGTCAGTAAAAATTGGAATTTTGACTTTCAATATCTCCGAAACCAGAAAGTTCCCAGGTGGTGCAATGCAAAAAACATCTTTTTACACCCATTATTTATTCATATTTGACATAATTGATGTTTCATATATAAAATATATCATAAAAAAAACATTTCAAAGTATTTTCTACTCTTTAATAATTTACAAACAAGTTATAATTGGTAAGTTTTAATTAAATAGTCTCTCCTAACTTTGTTGCTGACTTAATACCAACTTAGTTTTCATTCCATCTATTCTTTTGTATGAAAACTTTACAATATCATACGTCTATCAAACACAATTACTTACAAAATGTATTGTTGTCAACAAAATAGGTGCTGAAGATAAAACACTTATCATCTGGGAAACTAAAAGAGGTCTGGCTCTGACATCTCTGGCTCTCCACGTTCCTCTACTCGGCTTTCAGATAACTAGTGATTGTGCACGTATCGCCATCCATCTTTTGGATAGAGGTACGATCCTTTCTTTTTGTGTGATGGAAACCCTTCAATCTGATTAATTTGTTATTTATTTATTTATACATCAATGTATTACTGTAGTGTTTAGCAAACAAGTACATTGAGCAAAGATTAAAAAGTAATTTAGTGGTCCTTAGATACCTGCTGGCAGTTCTGGCATACTTTGCTGTAAATTAATAAAAAAACTTATCAATATATTGTTTAATTTAGAGCAGTAGTAGCCGAGTGGTAACAACCCCGACTTACAAGTTATCATGGTCATGGGCCAGTGGGTTCGAACACTGGCGCTTTATTTTGCGTAACTTATTTCATCACCACTGCTCACAAACCGGTAAAGGAAAACATCGTGAGGAAACCGGCCTGTCCTAGAACCAAAAATTCGAATACATGTGACATCTAGCAACCCGCACTGGTTCTGCGTGTTGGATTACGGCTCACTTCTTCTCACAGAGAACATGTGGCCCAGCATTGGAAACATTATAGGCTGATTATATGCTTATGCTATTGTTTAATTTTGCTCAGAAGTCAATGATAGTCAAGATTTTCATCTTTAGAAAATGAGGATTTATTTTCTAAGAAAGTTTTAACAATACTTTGGACTCACATGAAAGTTTTCACCAGGTTGTCTTCCAATGATCTGCCTCCACAATACACCAGCTACGTACGTTAAGATACCTACGTATGCTGCCCCTAAAGATGTTGATGGTAAGTCAAGTAAGTTTCAGCATTTTTTACTAACACATGCAATTTTTAAGACATACTATATTGATATATTTAGACGACATCATCATCTAACATTATACCATCAAGACACATTTAATTACGATAATGGAACCTTTTGATCTTTCCCTTCTTTACTTTTGCTATAAAAGCAATGATCATTACTTAATGGAGAAAAGAAAATAGTAATTCCATATTGAACTTGAGCGTATAAAAAGAATAAAAACACAAATGTTATATTGGTCCAGAGTTACGACCGCTAGCACCAAAGCGGCCAATGAGAAGGTTATTGAAGAAAGAAGTGTCGTTGGATACTTACACGTGGCAGAAGAAATATGGACATCTTACTTCTGCAGCTATGATGGCTCAAGTAGATGAACGATTGAAGAGGAGGTAAAAACACTATTTTCTACTTTACTTTTTTATTTTCTTTCTATCTTTTTTGGCGACTTGAAAATGCTCTTTTATAGAATTCTCGTCTATTTTATCTGAAATCTTGTTTCTGTTTAGATTCTCCGTTTCCGCATCAATGGAAGAGATATCAAAAATACAAGAAGCAAAGAACAAAGACTTAGGTTCACAGGTAATATCTATAACCCAAACTCCTAGTAACATCGACTATCTGATATAAACTTTAAAATTGACACAAACCGTCATGTGCAGGTGAGCTTAGGACCTGAAGAAGCGGCGATAGCGCAATCTCAGCACTTTGATCAGCTTGAGGCTTTATGGAACAAGATATCGCCGCCGAGACGACGTTCCAATAAGGTATGACGGACATTTTATAGCGAAATTCCTGTTTAAATGTGGGCTATTTTGCATATCGAATTTATTTTATGTAAAGCAAAGATTTAACGTAATATTGATTAGACATCTGCTCAAATACAAAATAATGACTTACAGACAAAAATGTAAATTCAGTTAAACCACAAAATTAATTCAACGATTCAATCAAAATAATTTGACTTCTAATTATTTGTACAACAAAAGTCTATTTATATTAGTTGTGAATTAAAAAAATGTTCCTCTAATAATGGCGTCGATAATTGCATCTATTGTTTCAGTCACTGCAAAAACAAAGTTCGCTAATCGAGAGTCGATTCGACTCGTCGGATGAAGAGCACACCCCTGTAGAGGAACAAGGTAACTTCCTCTAACATTGTTCTCAATTGTGTTGTTTTATTATTATCCTTTGTTAGCATAAATGGTGTTAAAATTCTAGCTGTTCTGTTTCCGTTGGTACAGCAGTTATTATTTCTATAACGACTTAGCATGCAATTTCTGGTGGACTACAAAATGATTTATACCTCCCATAACATAATTATTTTATATATTAAATATACTAGCAGGAAAATCGAAAAGTACCTTAATAAGGATGGATTTTTATTTTTAATATAATTATAAAATATATTGAAATATAGACTTTCTGCTCAAGTAAAGATTTAACATTAATTTCCATTCAAAAACTTGTGACGATACACTTCGCATACAAAGTCGGGATAAACTTTGTTTTCTTTTCAATTTCAATCCATCAATGCGTCGTTTCATCTTTATGGCGATATCGATTTATCTTCTGATTTGAAGGAACTTTTCGATCCTTTTATATTTTTTTCAGCGTTCGGTATAGTTCGGTGGCAACGATGCGCAAACTGAAACCATGGATCCAGTACATGATTCTGATTATCAAAATCTGCTGTTTACAAGCCAATACCAAGTCAGAATAAGCATTCAAAATGTACAGATTTCTTTTTTAACCTGACTAAAAATTTCAACGCAGAATCATGTACTGAATCCACGATAACAGGTTGCGCGTCATTGTCCCTGCCACCCTGTATTTATTTGGAGTAATGGTTATAAAAATCACCTTTATTTCTTTCTTTCACAGAACACATGGTCGAGTAATTGGAAAAGGTTTAATAATGTTAATTTACCAATTTAAAATATCATTAAAATTATGATTGCCTCAATAAGAGCTGGGCTCGTTTCTGTAGTATTAATTTCAAACTGCTTTTTGATTAGTTTTTGACGAACGATGATTGATTGCGAAAACTGAATTAATATCTATCGGACAATTTAATTTGTTCTCCAACTTTGTCCTCTGAACTTTAAATTGACCTTGTTCGCATTTAAAAATATTTAAAAAACGTCTCTTCTTTTATAAATTCGAAGACAAATGTTTTGTGTCTATCTGAAAAAAATATTTATAATAAATTGTTATTTCACACATTTCAAGGGATTTCGCAGTTTATCTTTTTAATTAGCCCATCAAAAACAAAAATTGATCAGTCTATAAAAAGTTGAGAAATTACGAAGTACGTTTACAAAAAGTAGACTTTAGAATAAAAATTACGAATTAAGTAAATATTTAAAGCTAACATTGCTGATACTGTTGTAGGAAACTATAATAAGAAAATTAACGTGTACGCATTGTGATCTTCTAGACTTTACTAGCTTCCTTTTGGGGCCAGTTTCTTTTAAAAAAAATGTATTAAGCGAATTTTATCGAAAAAGCACTTTACATGTCCACTTTTAAAAGCATAAACTAGTCTATAGATGTCCAACAATTGTATTTCAGGATAAATAGACCAATTTTGAAGGAAAATATTGGAAACTGGTCCTTTTGTAGTTCACTCTACTGTAACTTTGATTCACGCTATGAAACTGTGTCAGCACATTATTATGTATAGTGTGTTTTTCCTTACATGTCTGATTTGGTAAACAAACGCGGTAGGAAAAACAAAAGTTTTTCTATCAAGAATTTCTCAGTAGCAGCCCGGAGTCGAGATTTGTGACCGGTTCATGGGAATTTAATGCAACTGGCGAAATGTGACGATGAGTGCGCGTGTGCGTGTGTGTGTTATGTGTGTGTGTGTGGCGATGTGTGTGTGTGTGTGGTGTGTGTGGGTGTGTGGTGATTTGTATGGTGTAAAATAAAAAGTATTCTATTCTATTCTATTCTAAATGTGGGTGTATGCATGCTAAGGTACACCTAAGCCTAACCCTTCGGGCAATTACAGGCGTAATGTTATGTCACGAAAATCACGAGATTTTGCATACGAAACGAATGATGAACTCTTTCTAAACAACACATAAGTACCTACCTAGTACATTGATTACATCACATTTTTGGTTTTCAAATAAGACAAGTAAGTAAAAACACTATTACGTAGGTACAACTTAGAGTAACTTTAGAAATAAGTTCTTAGTAACTTAGTATTCTTTGAGCCTCTGTTTTAAAGCAATTAGTCGATTTTACGTATCACTGATTTTATTATATTAATTAGTTTTTAAATATTAAGCATATATTTATTAATTTACACCTATTCGGTGTCAAAAACGAATTCGCTGTAATATAAGCTACGTTGAAACGCAAAATAAAAAATTAATATTTATTTCGTTAATATTTTCACCAAAGTAAATTTAATTTCGTACATTGTTTACAATAAAGTATGTGTGAAAAAGTTACCTCTTCATTATAGGTTTACGCGTTTGTTTGTACTTAATTTGTTCGTAAAACTATGCCATGAAAATTGGAAACTTTTGATGCCTACGCTATGAAAATGTTTCCAATATTACCCTAATTTTAATAATTGTTGAATATTCTGTTAATATTTCCTTATCATGTTTTAAAATCTGATATTTTAAACAACAATGTTCTGTTAATAATATTAATTAAAAATACTAAAGTTAAAATAAGTATAAATAGTGTTAAATTAAATAATAGAAGCGTAGTGTAATTAGACATAGTTTATAATTTCCCCGATTTGTGTATCGAACTAGTGTTTTCCAACTGTGATCCCTTATAAAGACTTCTATATAAGTACACATAGTATTCAAACTACAAAGAGTTGTCCTTATGAATAGTTAGTGTAATATTATCGTCTATTAGACACAATCTACCTATTGAAATGTTTTTTCTATCTTAAAAACAACCTTTTTATCTTTTCTAATTTCTTATTTGCAACATCACAAAATTTAATCAAAAAAATATGAGAACCAATATCCTTATCAATAAGATCTAACGAGAAGTTGAAATTTTTCCAATGGCAACTTTGAATACAATAGTGTTATAGATAATCCATAAAAACCAAATCGATCGTAAAAAAAACATAATAATAAGCTTTTACACACTGCGGAAAAGTTTTACCCGTTATAAATGTATTAACTTCCTTATCTATTGTTTTAAATTCTTATAAGATAAAACTGTTGACTTGTTTGAATTTAAACTGGATTATAACTTCTGTTAATTCAGTCGGTTTTAATAGTAGTGCGTTAATTAAATATCGATTGTAGTTATCTAATTAAAATTTGATTGAAGCAGCGAGTAATAATGCT
The DNA here is from genome assembly GCA_911387795.2 of Apamea monoglypha. Lineage (NCBI taxonomy): Eukaryota > Metazoa > Arthropoda > Insecta > Lepidoptera > Noctuidae > Apamea > Apamea monoglypha. The sequence continues at coordinate 15,293,372 of OU426918.1, forward strand.
ATTAGTAGAATACATTATATTGTGTAGAATTTCTAAAATTTTAATGTTGGTATTAGACGTTACTTATGTACTTATGTATAAATTTGACAATGCAATAATATTTCATAAGTAGATGCACTTACTTGTAGACGAATAGGCAACTGATTCCTCTTCTAAATAGCATTTGAATTAATATATTCAAACAAACAAAGCTCGGCACTCTGCGCTTCTTAAATCAATCTGTCACAAACAAGCTAAAAGTGTTTTGAAGGGAAATTCGATAGATGTTTACGCTTGAGGACGGAATAACATAGGGAGTGAATCACGAAAGTAAAATTTCTACTCGTAAATAAACGTAACAAAGGCTACGGAATTTACTTTAAAGCTGAAGTGTATACAATTCGTCAAAGTTGTAATACTATTAATTGTCCTCAAGTGTACAGTAGGGTTGCAATAAGTTTTAATACTATAATCGTTAGACACTGTCACCTTGTTAACTATTTGTATAGAATTTTATATATTTATCGTTTCTTATTCCTCACGTATGTGAGTTTTATTTTTGACCTGTCGTGGCATTATATCTGAAATATATCCTCTGTGTTTCTTAAAATTGTGTTTTATTAAACCATCCCACTTTGCGAATCATTATTTTTTTTATAGAAAGCTGAACAATTTTTAAATAACTTTATAGGCAGCAGATTTTATTTCTACGCAATTTCGATCGTGCCAGACGAAACTCATTTTTAGTAATCCATAATGAGATAGAAAAATATTTTATTGAAAAATAATTTCAGAGTAACGATCAGTGTTTGACACACAATATTATTTGTAATTGAGTCTCTACTTATATTTTCATTTCAACCTTGTCACGTTCTTTAAAAGTTCAGGTATACAATATGTCGCAAATGGATTGTCAAATCCGATGTCTTATAACACCGCTAGTCGTTTACAAACAGCTCCGTTATGTAAAACAGCTGAATGACGTTTAGCGATCTTCCATAATTACTGAACTTTAACACGCAAAATTGCATAAACATTTTGCGTTTATCAATGCAGCGGGTCAGCGATTGACAGACTGATTCGGCATTAGAACACCAAACGCTTATTGTGAATGAAAATAAGCCATTCTGCATTACATCTAAACGTGGGTAGCAATTTTATTAAACGTAACGCAATCGCAATCCAGCTGAGCGCTGTTCAACTGTTTTACATAATGATTCGGATTCGACAATCCAGCTTCAACATAATGTGTATATTATACAAAGTGACAGGGAAACTCGACGTATTCCTTGAAAGGCGTTATACTAGAGGTCATTAGCAACAAATTTAGTCCAGTTAACTACGCCAGAATGTCGTGTAGCGACAAGAACTAGGTTTAAATTAAAGAAAGGGAGGTTGAAGTTAATTACAGATTTATTAATAAAATATATAAAAGATGGAGATGGACTGGTCAGTGGCGTGTAGTGTGTAGGTGAGGAAGGATGAAGATGGGTGATTGGTGGGTTGAGGAGGCTGAAGAGGTAGACGCGACGCGAGGCAGGTGCCGGTGACAGGTGCAGGTGCAGGCGTGGAGAGGTGCTGGTGCGTGTGCGGCACGGAGGATACCCGTAGGGCGCCCACGCGGCCGGAGTAGGTCGCAGCACGGCCACACGTGACAGCAGGCACGGCAACACGGAAGAGCAGGCACGGTAGGGGCCCACGCGACAGTAGTAGGTCGCAGCACGGCCGCACTAGGGCAGGCACGGCAGCGCGCGGACAGCCCGCCAGGAGAGACGGCCCTCGGTTGAGACGCGGCCCAGTAGAGGGTGTTCCGGCGAGGCACGCCAGCGGTCCGACTGATACGGAGGACGGAGGACGAAGGTGTAGCGCTAGTACGTCTGGTACTAGGGTTAAAAACTGGATCGTTACCGAGCTGTGTCGATTTTTTTATTTTTTAGAAATTTTCTGACTTGTTACCAAAAAGAATTAATTATGAGAAAAAACTACTCCACTCCAAACATTTAATTGATACTTTTCTGAAAGTTGAAAAATGTGTGATCACTTAAAAAAAATGCTTGCAAAACTTACATAATCTCAGAAATAAAAGGTGTTTAATAGCAAAATTGTTATTTTTTAACCATCCAGTTTGACCCCTAGTTCACTGAACTTAATTTGTTGCTAATGACCTCTAGAATAACCCCTTTCAAGGAATACGTCAAGTTTCCCTGTCACCCTGTATATCCCCATACCTATAAAAGTAATTGATGTTAATGACACCTGATAATTGATAAGTAAATATTATGATCCCGTAAGTGAATGTTATAGATATGTTAAGTACATATATTTAAGTACGTTGTTCGATACCAAAATATCGAATCTAATCCATGCTAGATAAAAAAAGTGTTATCAAGTAACTGCTTATACAGAATTTATAAATTATTGTTAAACAGTGGACGTGTCTGGCGTTTAATTGTTCATAGAAAAAATATTTTTGCTCATTTGATGCAGTTTATAACGAAGAGATCCGTTGATATCCCAGTGCAATATAATGGACCTAAAAACATTTACATACCAACGGTGTACATAATGATTAATAAAACCAGGCGGGAGATAGTGTTTTATCGACAGATAAATTAGAATGTGTAATGATGTGCTAACTTGACTAAATAATCCCAAATATGGACAATAATAGCTTAACGCTATGTCAAATAAATAGACTATATAGGGAAGAATTTAATTTGCAGTTGCGTTCGCTAGAAGTGCAACAGGGCAGCGTGATCCTCACAAAGAATGCCACAGCATTCTGGACCATTTTTACTTTAGCATGGAGTTCGATGGGGATAGCTTTATCAGCAGCAGCTTTGTTGCTGCTTATTTTGACCGCCGTTCTGTTTGCTGACTGGAGAAAGAGTTACAAGAATCAGCTGCTCATTCAGTTCATGCTCGCAAGATTTCTGTACACGTTCGTGAGATTCTTCGGAGACATTCAGAAACTTTTCAACATGTGCCCTTATTCTGGTCACACCTTCTTATTGGACATTGTTTTCATGATTTATACGGAAATGGCACTAGTAGCTTGGATGTTTGTGTTCAGTCGCCAAATATACATTAGCTTAGTTAAAGTGTTCACCACCGAAAGATGGAGTATCTGGAAAGTGTCGTTATTTGCGTGGCTTGGACCCATCATTTCTGCCTTATTTCTACATGGTATGGTTCATGTCGGCCACGATGCATCCCGCTGGTATGTTTTTCTGTATATATTCGTAATCAAGTGGCCTATATTAATTACAAATGCAGTGCTATTAATCTTAGCTCTCAGATCTGTTCTAAAAAATAATATGAATGTCAAAAAAAACATACGAATTGTCCTAGTCATGATTGTGCTGATTTTTCTGTTCTGTTTCCAACAGATGGTCATAGACCTGTTTAAGATAGTTATTCTGGAAATGGACCACACACAAAATATTATAAATACTACGTTAATTGTTAGTAATATAGTTTCGATGTACCATTGTGCATTCTCCATATGTTTTTGGGTACTCGGGAACGCAAACACTAGAAAGTTGTGGAGGTTTCGCAGCAAAGAATTAGGCACTAAATTGCGACTAAGTATAAGTTCATAAATTGATGATTTAACAAGAAAAAGAAATATGGAAATCTGTTTACCTGAATCGCTTTAATGTTATATTTTTAAGTTTATTTAATCAATTAAAAACCTGATAATTATAAATATTGTTTGTTTTTTTTTAATAAAAACTTTAATGATATCTTTACAAAGAAAAAACAGCTGTACAATTAAGAAAACATCTTGTTCGTTATAGTTCAGAAACTATAAATATGTTGACAAATTGTGAATCTTATCTAATCGTCAACGAGTCGCCGGCGATCAAAGTCGATGCGTGTATAGTTTTTTATTGCTAGGATTAGCGTTATTAGTGCTGGGAATAATAATAATAATAATATAATAATAATAGCATTTATTTCAGACGACGTCCATATCGATTAGTAACAAAGTACTTAGCCTATGTTAGTAACAGTTGTTATGGAAGAGGCTGACTGGCCCAACGTAATACAGTGATTACTGGTGCAGAGCACATTGCGAACTAACCCCCGACTATCTGGTCCTCTGGTGAAATTGTTGTTGCATCTCCTTATAACATTCATCATCTGCCGAGCCTTTTTCCAACCATGTTGGTATCGTCTTCCAGCCTAACCGGATGCAGCTGAATACCAGTATTTTACATGGAGCGACTGCCTATCTGACCTCCACGACCCAGTTACTGGGTAATGCGATACCCTTGGTAAGACTGGTGGTCAGAATTTCAGGCTTCTGACGACCCGTAACGACTGTCAAAGATCCACAAATGACGGCCGGGAACAACGGCTTACCGTGCTTTCCGAGGCACGGAGGGGTCTCGGTATGTAAAGATGGTCACCCATCCACAGACCAACGGCGTCAAGCGTAGCTTAACCTGACTGATCGACCTTTCTGGCTGTTATTATTTTGCTACGGGCCCCTCCATCACCTTATAACATTTCCCTTTTTATATATTTAAACATCTTTCGAATATAACGGGAATTATGTATGAATACTTTTTTTTGTATGGGCAGCCGAGTTCCTTGCGTTATTCATATTTAAATTTAAAGCCGTGTACACACGAACGAACAAAAACATGGTGAACACGGACATCGAACACTTTGTTCGCACGTGTGTACCTCTAACGAACATCAAACACTGTGTTCGTCAGTGGTACGCACGTGCGAACAAAGTGTTCGATGTTCGTGTTCACCATGTTTTTGTTCGTTCGTGCGTACACGGCTTTACAGTACACATATCTAGTAGGAAAACGATTATGATTGGGGTTAATGGTTAATCCCGCGTAAAAACATTATCTGTAAGTACCTGTAGATATAGACGAGACAGGAATAATAATAAAAAAACATGATTTTTCATATTCTTATCTCGCTAATTCATTATGAAATAACCTAGTATGACAATAGGTAGGTCGTGGGAAAAATGAGTCATTCAGCAAAGTTGATAGCGGCTAAATATATAGGGTGACTGCCCAAGGTGCGTATTTCAGACGTCGTTATTTTCTAGTTGTAATATTGATGTAGGCTTTTACATACCATTAAATAAATAATAATATAAAAACTTGTGTTCCTGGAATGTTTGGGATCCTGTCATTTTACCAAAATTATTTTGACAAAATTTCATTATCCAAATAAATTTTAGCAACGTTTTTATACTCCAATTTTTTTGGAGTGATTTTAGTACGCTCATTTTCATTTGGTCAAGTTTTTACTCGGCAGAATATTAGTAAGGATAATGTCACTAAGTAATTTAGTCTTTATTCAAATGATTGAATAGAGCAAACAATCTTTAGACAATAAACATTTAGTCAAATGATTTGTTGTGAAAAAAATATAACGACAAAAATAAGATTTATTCCTTCTCTGTCCATGCTGTAAGATTGTGGAACTCACTTCCGCCTAGCATTCGTGATTTGCAAACTATTTCTCTATTTAAACGTCGACTAAAAGAGCATTACCTTTCCTCTATACCGTGAGTATTTTTATATATATATATATACGTTTATATATTTTTGGTTTATGTATTTATTTAAGTATAATTATGTATTTATTTATTTTTTGCATTATATGTGTAGGTATATTTATATTTTAGTTTTAGACTTCACATATTCATATTTTTCTCTTCTTGTTCTCACACACTATTGTCTACATTTCTTTTTTACTTCTCCTTTCGCAGGTCTGCTGGAAGAAATTTCTTAAGAAATAAGCAGTACCTTTGTACTCATATTTTAAATGTCTTATCCATATGTGTTTTACTGTGTGTACATAAATAATAAAATAAATAAATAAATAAATAAATTTTTTGGGAATTATATAATTTAAAAAGGCACTTTTATTTGCTGTCATTTGCGTAGTTATTTGTAAATTTAAGTGCTTGAATTTGTCTGAAACAAGTCAAATTTATGGTTACGAATAACGAAAGAAAAACGAACAACTACCAGAACTGTAGGTTAGGTTAGGTTAGAACTGTGACCACACAATGCCAGAAACATATTTTTAAATGTAAAACCAAACCAACAAAACACATTGTAATTTAATTTGTATATTTTGTGCAACTGACATAAAGATGCAAATCTTTTGTCATTGACTAAGCAATTGACTGAATAGAAATGATAAATTGAAAACTGATGATACTAAATATTTGGCTTATTTTATTTTGCGTAAAAAATGTTATACCAACTGAAATATTTGACTACATTAAAATTGGTAAAAGTACTAGTTGGTAAGCAAGTTTTTGTATAAACGTTCACTTGCCAAACATTAGGTTTGCGTTACAATTATTTGTGAAGAGTTTATTTGCTAAGTAATAATTTGGCAAATGAAATTATGCGGAAAATTATTTGGGAAGTGATAATTTGTCAATTTTTTTTTTTTTTTTTTATGAAACCAGGGTGACCCGGAAATTTCACATGAGCATGTGATATATGATATTTTTTCTATTGGAAATACATATTTGAATGGAGATGAGGCCTCTTGTTCCTCTAAGCAGATGAGGGCTCTTTTCTTGGAAACCTCCAGGAAAATAAAGCTATAAAAGAGGCCTACTACGGAATAAAAATAACTCAATTGAGTTTCTTTCCGTACTTCTCATTCTAAACAATAAACCGAATTTGTTAAATTAACAGACAATAACTCCAACAAAAAGGTTTTAATATCGCATATCATGTACATAATCATGTTATATCCAGATTACCGATCCCTAATGGATTACAACTTAATTTAACGTATTATCCGAATTTATAGGCCAAATGCCTATCCTCTTCAATTTAATGAAATGGTTTAGGTTTATTTCAATGTGTAGTATTTATTGCAACTCAAATGTCTTTCCTTTGATAATTGTTCGTCAAACCGTTGAGCTCCTTAAGTTCTGAGTTGACCTTTTTTTTATTTTGTGGGGAAACCCTCAAAAGGCGCCTGGTCCTGGTCACCAGCGAGTGTGGGATTTTTACCTCACTAAAACTACCCCGGTGGTCACCATCTGCAAATGGAAGGGGCGCCGTTACCTCTCAAAAGACCAATCCGGAGCCCCTCTGTGCAACGCCTGTTAGGGCACAACACTCTGGGGAGACTGTTAAGGGGTCTCCCCGAAACCTGACTATGCTAGTGTGCAAGGCAGCACATGACCACTGTGCGCCGCCTTCCCTAAGGTCACTCAGTGGGCCGACAGAGTCCCCACTCTAATTGCCCGCGACCCCAAATTCCCGCCTGCGTTAGATGATGCAGGCGAAGTTTCGGTGTGTTAGGCATCGAGGCGGTTGCCTCCTCGACGCCTTCTTCTGCGAGCAGGTTCGGCTGCCTTGCGATCCCGCTCGGCAGCCTCCTTCTGGCCCATCACGATCTCACAGAAGGAGGCAACTTCCCCCCAGTTTTCTGTCTCCATCAGCATAGCCCTTACTACTGCTGGCAGAGACAGGTCTCGCCCGATCCTGGCGACCAAAACCTGCCACTCAGAGGCCCATGCAGGGCATTCCTCGAGCGTGTACTGTGCAGAGTCTAGGTCGCTTCCACAATGGTGGCAATTTGCCGTGGCCTCACGCCCAATCTTGTGCAGGTACTCACTGAAGCAACCATGTCCGGTCAGCACCTGAGTTAGCCTATAAGAGATGCGCTCCTCTCTTTTGAACCAGGCTTCGAACTGCGGTAGAACGGCTTCGACAACGCGCTTATGCGAATATATCGACACGAAAAGAAGAAGAAGAAGGCTTTTGCATCCGCTCACGCCACCGCTCGAGTGCGTGTCGCCGTTCCTGCCGCCTGAGCCGAACAACAGCGATGCCTGGCACGCCAATGCCACTTTGGCGGATGACACGAATTCGGTTATAGACCCTCGCGTCCATCATCATCATCATCATCATTTCAGCCGATAGACGTCCACTGCTGGACATAGGCCTCCCCCAAGTGTCGCCACATTGACCGGTCCCGTGCGACTCGCATCCAGCGGATTCCCGCAACCTTCACCAGGTCATCGGTCCACCTAGTGGGAGGCCTTCCAACGCAACGTCTTCCGGTTCGCGGTCGCCACTCCAGAACTTTTCGGCCCCATCGGCCATCCGTTCTGCGAGCAATGTGCCCTGCCCACTGCCACTTAAGTTTGGCAATTCTTCGGGCTACGTCGGTAACCTTGGTTCTCTTGCGGATGTCCTCATTTCTGATTCGATCACGCAAGGAAACTCCGAGCATAGCCCTCTCCATTGCCCTTTGAGTGACTTTAAGCCTTCTGATGAGGCCCATTGTGAGCGACCACGTTTCAGTCCCGTATGTGATCACTGGCAACACACACTGGTCATAGACTTTCGTCTTGAGACACTGTGGTAAGTTGGACGAGAAGATACCGCGCAGCCTCCCGAACGCCGCCCAGCCGAGTTGGATTCGACGATTGACCTCTTTCTCGAAGTTAGACCTACCTAACTGGACCGTTTGTCCCAGGTACACATAATCGTCTACAACTTCGAGTGTTGAGTCTCCGATCTTGATAGGAGTGGGTGTGACATGGGCATTCAGCATGATCTTGGTTTTGTCCATGTTCATTTTAAGACCCACTCTTCCGGAAGCTCTGCTGAGGTCATCGAGCATTATACTGAGGTCCTCCATCCTCGCGTCCATATCCGCCAAGATGTCCAGCGGCAGAAAGCGTGCAAGGAAAGTTGCCGCCTCAAAAGATACAGTTCGGTATCCTCGTGCGATACGAATAGCTATTTTCCGCTCCAGACTATTGATTTTAGACCTGCAGCGCCGGATACCTGACAGCCTAATTGACCAAACAGGTGCCTCATAAAGGACCATCGATCGCACGACACCCGCGTAGAGGCGGCGAACTTCTTCTCGAGGCCCACCGAGATTAGGCAACAGTCTGTGCAATCATATATAATATCTATTGTTAAAAGTCAACTGTATTCAACAAGTTAGTGTTCTAGGCGTCACCGGAAAAGCTAACATTATCCGGGCAAAAGCTAGTATAAGATATTAATAACAAAAACAGAAATTGGTCTAGACTGGATTACGATTTATGCGAGATGTAAGATAATGCGAGAATGAACTGTGTTATGCGGCCATGCTTAATCCTTAATTTTCTTCTTCTATCGTATCGGTACGACCTATTATCATAAGAATAGCTAGAATGTCGTACTAAAAAGATTAGCCAGTCAGCAAATACATATGTTAACGAGGCTGACTGATTCAGGGTGCGTCGAACTTTTAAGTATCGTAATACTTGAAGGGTCTTTCAATTCACCCAAAAAACCTTACAAATATCAAATGAATTTATACTCCTCTATCTCAAAAGTAACTGAATGTAACAGGACCAGGAAACACGAGTGCGAACCTCTACAAATTGAGTTGGAAATGTGCTTAACGCGGCCCGAGTTGCCTCGTAATTAGTGCTAAATTAATGCCCCAAACGGGCCTCAAGGTTTAAGTGGGCAGACTGGCCGCGGCAGGAATACTCATGTGTACATACGAGTACATACATATATCCTTAAAGTCACGCCTTCTTCCCATGGGGGTAGGCAGAAACTACAGAACGCCACCTGCTACGATCCTTACAAATGCTCCTTTTGCCTCGTACCTACCGTTCATACATCTGATCATACACGCACGCCGGTTGTACACAAGTACTACGCACCTGACCAATCTGAAGAACATCACCAATAAGGTATATGTCCTCCTAGTGTGTCGCATCTAGACGTTTCCACTCACACTTGACTTGTTTCAAATACCTTTTGTTAGCTGCCTTTAATATACTCATAAGATGACCAAACCATCTAAGCATACTTTTCTCAATTTTTGTCACTACATGATCTTTCAAACCGCACCGTTGAACACTTATCACATGGGATATCTTTTTGGGAGAAAAAGTTATATTTAAAATTATGTAGGTGAAAGTCCTACTAATATTATAAACGCGAAAGTTTGTGTGGTTGGATGTATGGATATATGGATGTTTGTTACTCTTTCACGCAAAAACTGCTGAACGGATTTGAATGAAATTTGGCACACAGATATTTTATAACCAGGATTAATACATAGGATACTTCTTATCCCGATATGCCCTCAGGATCGAAACTTATGCGGGTGAAACCGCGGGGCACAGCTACTATTTTATAATATAAAGGAAGCTGTAAAATAACTAAGGTTAATCCGCATTTATCTTTTGGTAAATCATTACCTATTATGAAGCCAACGATATCTTGAATTCTATAGGTATATAACCAAGGCTACGAAATCAGATATCCAAATAAAATAAACAGATACCCATAAAGCTCAGTAACCATTTTATTCGGATTATAATTATCTCGTTTTCCTGAAAGTGATTATGTTCAGAAGCAAACAAGCCCTTATTACGTAGCTATAAAGTTCAAATCAATCCTCGATTTGACAATATTATATTTTTATGTGCAAAGCTGTTTAATGAGACTTCAGAGGAGATTATGGGGCATAAAAATAATGATGGTTCATACAAGCCAAGACGTACGATAAATACGCGTAAAGATTCCTTCTCTATGATGCTTAGATTTTATTATACGTGGATATGGACAGTGGTTGTGTAAAACGATATCCTTTGACAAACGAAGTGAAAGGAGGGTAACGGCTTTCTGCTGCTTTAAACATTTTCAAGACTGTCCGCTGAATGTTCCAAGAAATCGTCATACTGCATTGTATGTACAAGGTGGGCCAAAAGAAGTCATCCGATGTTGTTTGGCTCTCATTTTTTTTCTAAATGAAAAACTTCGATTCTGTTTTTTGATTATGTTTATTTGAACCTTTAGAATTTTATTGGTCAAGTCGAGAAGATGATATCGGCCAAATGGGCGCCGTCACAATTGGTTGCCATACGGGCTCGTTTTATGGCATGTTTCATGTTTCCGGCGACAGCTCGACATCCTCGGCAACAGCGCCGATATTCTCGGCAGAACGGGCGCTCCGGGGCCGGCCACTCTTGGCAACGTCTCATGTGGTCCCATACTCTTCAAGGTTGGTGGCCAAACGGCGCAGTGTTTGCGCAGTCGGTGTCGGACGACCGGGGAATCGGCGACGGAATTCGCGCTGCGCCAACACCACAGACGAATTGTTACGCAAAAACATAGACACGATTATTCCGCGTTCTTGGGGAGTGTATCGCTCCATGGCTTGTTCACTTGTATTCTACATCTGTCTAGTCCACAAATGTCAAAACAGATTTGACATTGGCCGTCATTTACAAAAATAAGAGCATAGAGCTATAGGGTGATTTCTTTTGGCCCACCCTGTATGTCTAGAAAATGTACCTAGAGACCGCTGACTGTATACTACCAAGAAAGTATAACTAAACGAGAAAAAATATCGGGCGTAGGCCGTAATCCACCACGCGGGCTCAGCGTGCCTGACCGGGTGCGAACCTACGACCTACAATTCGTAAGTCGCGGCCGTTACCACTGGGTTACCACTGCTCACTGCTCAATTTTAGCTGAAGCTTGTATTTAAGAGATCTTTCACCCCAACTTAGTCCTTAAAAAATCAATAAAAGTTTAACCACGTTTTTTCAATCAACTTCCAAACCCGAACATTTCCCTGATTACTGTTGTTGTATTCTTTGTGAAAAAAATATTTGAGGCTTAATTGAATCCTGTCGCGTATGTCACCCGCAACATGTAGGGGTGGGCTCTGTTTACGTTTGATCAGAGATTAAGTACGGCCGGATCGAGCGGCCACTCCAGCCAACACTGATTGGGTGCCAGCCCTGACGGTTCGAGCACACTCGAAAAATGTACGAGAATTTTATTAAATGATTTCGGATATTTTTGTGGTGAAACTTTTGTTTTAATCATGAGATAGACCGTTTTGTTTATATCGTAAAAGTAATTACAGAAAAACAGGCAGTGTTTACGTTTAATCTGCGATTAAACTGGTTGTATCGAGCCGTCACTGGAGCCAAACTGACATGGGAAGTGTACTCGAAAAATGTACGCGTATTTTATGGAAATATTTTGATAATTTTGCGCAGTAAAGGACCACAATGAGATAGGTTGTGTTATCTTTGTTTTTACGTATCAGTAGAAAATCAGCCGATGTTTACGTTTGATCAGAGAATTAACGTTTTTCCAATCCAGGGACCCGTAGCTAGGTATTGTTTCTGGTGATTTTTAAGAATTGTGTCTTCTACGTTTAAATACAGCTGGATTTTAGTTCATAGATTGGTCTACAACGTCAATAAAAGTGAAATCCTGGTCTTTGGTGTCAGCGGTGAATGTCCTGATACAGTTGCCCTCGGTAAAGTTGAACGGAATATTGCCCGCTCCTGCGTCCGGATGACAATCGAACCAGCAGCATCTCAGCTTCATTGGAACCTGATGACGCAGAAACCCCAACAAGTTAATTGTGTTAGTTGCATATTAAATAAAAATAAATAAAATTAAGGGCCAATAGACCACTCTGACTGATTAGATGATAGTCTCGTAGAAGCATGGCTGTATGAATAAAACATAGGTGCACGTGAGGGAAAACCTTAATACATTTTGTATTACTTTTAATGAGGTAGTGAATCATATTTGCCATTGCGATAGTATCAAATATTTTCCGCGTACAATATAAAATGCGGCTGCGTCGAGTATTGAGCGACCACTCTAACCGCCACATATTGGATGCCAGCTCGCTGACATGAGAACACTCCAAATATTTGCATGGATTTTTGTCAATAACTTTGAATCCGCATTTGACAAAGCGCACTTGATATAAAAAAAAAATCGTTTTATGAAGTTTTACACCAACATTCATTTAGAAGTAATTTGTCGATTAACATAACATCACGCCTGTATTCCGCGAAAGAATGCTCATTGCTATTCTGTAAAAATCTCACCGTGAAGACTTAGGTGAAGTGAGCTGTCATTCCACCTGATCTTAGCGATTGCCACTATTGAAAGCTCACTTCGCGCTGACTTCACCTAAGTTTTCATGGTGAGATATTTACATAATAGATTCGGCTGTACCTAAACAGTGCACACCTTGATAAGTCTTTCACCATTTCGTTTCCAAGTTTTCTTTCTGTCTATTCAGCCTGCATTGACCATGATATACTGCTGAGTAAGTTAAATGCGTATGGGATAAGGGGAAATGTTTTATCACTCATAAATTCTTACTTAAAAAATAGAACACAACGTACAGAAATAAGTCGAATTTGTAAATTAAATAAAACCGTTACAACATACATATCTAAAGAACGAAAAATATCATATTGAGTACCTCAGGGCAGTGTGCTAGGGCCTTTACTATTTCTTATATATATAAATGACTTTCCCCAGAATATACCCTATCCTATGACATTGTTTGCCGACGACAGTACTATCATTGTTAAACTTGACAAAAATAATAAAAAGTTTGAATGCATTACAACAAGCCGTTAATTGGTTACAACATAACAACTTAATTATAAATTTGAAGAAAACCAAAATTATGAACTTTCGTTAAAGAGTAGCTAATTCGGAATTAAATGTAAGTTTTAATAATGAAAAAGTTGAAGAAGTTGCAATTACAAAGTTTTCATGGTTAACAATCGACAATCAACTTAATTGGAAACAACATACTTCAATATTAATTTAAAATAGAAGAAAGTAGTCAATCAAGCAGCGGCAGTCACTGCATACTATGGATATGTCGATTCTATACTACGCTACGGAGTCATGTTTTGGGGTAACTCCTGCAATAAGGACATGGTTTTCAAATCGCAAAAACGATGCATTAGAGCTATTACCGGTATAAAAATAACTGATAGCTGCAAACCTTATTTTGTATTGTTAAAAATAATGACTTTACCTTGCTTGTACATATTTGAGACCGCTATATTTGTTAAAAAGAACATGCATCTATTCAGTAAAGCATCTGAACGTCGCTATAAAATGATTAGACAAGAATATAGACATGAATTATGCGTTCGACTATCAAAGACCGCCTTGATGCACAAAAGCATACTTTGCATGGCCCCAAAAATATTGAATAAATTACCAAATAGAATTAAGGACTTAAATATTATTCAATTTAAAAACAATTTAAGACATCTATTATTGGAAAAATGTTATTACACTATTGACGAATTCCTTAATGATAAATTGTAAGCTATATGACATTGATATTTATTTAATTTTGACATTGTATCTTCATTTCCATTCATTATGTTATGTTGTGTTTTGTTGTAATAATTTTATTTTAATATGAAATTGAAAGAGTGTACACCTTTAAGGCAGATTTTTGAGGAACTAATTATTTATTGTAAGATCTCATATAAAATGTATCAAAAATCACACTATTAGATTAATTTGAATTTGAATTTGAATTGTCTCAACGCTGAGCAAAGGCTTTCTTTCCCTTTTCCACACATTTCTCCTGTTTTTTTCTAACATTAAAATGATTTTATTCCCATCAGTCACACCCAAAATAATCTCGGACTTGGCAAAGTATACTTTAGGCTTCACTATCAGCTCTCTAAAGTATATCATATGAGTTACTATAATTAGAACACCCGCTTCAAAGGACAATACTGGAGGGCCGACAGGTTGTTACGTTTGATCAAAGATTGGGGGGGATCCAGTGGGTACTTCAAATGCCAAGAACTCGGTGTGCCAAATGCTGTAGATGGCGATATCTGTTGGATTTATGGTATTTTATGTCTGGTAAGAGTCGAATTTATGACTGCGAAGCAATAAACGTAGGAGGAAAGTTAACTGCTACAAGAAATTAGACCTCTAATTCGTTCCGGAAAAATTGATTACCAAGTGGTCAAATGTCCAAAACGCAACAAAATTCCACTAGCCCTAACCGATTTTCAATTCATGTTGCATAGTTTCCAATGGTCCCATAATTACATATATATATATTATGATCTATCATAACGAATTAAATATGTACTTTTTGTTTATTTGTAGTTGAATAGGTATTGCTGTTTGTTTGTGTAGGTATTGGTGTTGCTGTTGTGTGTAGATTCATAGTTCATTCGTTATAAATATATAAGAAATTAATAATATTAGGTATCAAATACCTAATAGTTGATAGTCACATTATCGAATTAGGTTTAGGATCTGTAAAGATAACAACTTGTCCTTAGCAGCTTTAAACATTAATAGAAGTGAAAAGATAGTAGGTAGGCAGGTGCCCTGTAGTGGGACATCACAAGCTTAAAATAAAAAAGCAAAGCCTTTTAATTTCTAGAATCAAAAAATAATAGTATTTACAACAACTCTAATCTTAAACGAAGTATTTGGATTACACTAATAGGTAACTATTTTACAAAAACACATGCTTTTTTTGTTTGCTTGGTTTGGATCCCTCTTTGGTAGAGGCTATCTCTAGCTTTTCAGATTTTCTCTGGTCTTTGCTTTTACGTCATTAATATCATTAACACAGTTTAACTGACGTAGCGTTCAAAAAGACAGTTAGTAATTTCCTAGCAGATAAAGCCTATTATAATTTTAATGAATTTTTCGATGAGTGATTTTGACCATGTTTACTAATTTAATTGTCTATAATATTTTTAATGTTCTCATATTAACATGGCATTTATTTTGAGTGAAATTATACTCAAATTTTATTAATATTTGCATGCCAATTTTTAAGGCAAACATGATGATCTGTGTTATCCCTACTTTTAACATCTCTTGCATGCTGAAAATTTGTGTTGTTTGTATTGTACTCATGTTTGAGCAAATAAATGATTATCTTATTTTATCTTAAATTTTTAGCATACCAAACATTCGCCTGGCTAGCCTTTACAACTACCAATCTAACCCCGATGGAACTAGAATGGATATATTTCAAGAATCAATCTAGAAATGTGATTTTTATTATTTAGATGGCAATGTAAAAGGAAACTTAAAACAAAAATATATGAATACTTGAAAACGAAGCAAGGGTAAGGTTTCCGCGAACGAACGTGTCGAGTGGCGAGCGACATTTGACCCATCTATACTGTATGAAAACCTCTCAGGTGAAATAGTATATGTTGTATGGTGCAAGGTGTAGGAAAGAGAAAGAGGTTATTTATTTCGTAATGTTCATTTTTAATGTATCGAATACATTACGTATTTTTTATAAACTTTCTCGTTTTTGAATGACGGACTCAAGTTCGTTGTAATAGGTTATTTTATTAAAACGATAGGCTTTCGTCTTGGCTTTCGTTTCTGAATTCATAGGGGATCGACACCATGCAAAACTATCTGTTATTACCTATAATTAGGTAAACTTGGCTTTATAATGTACCAATCCGCAGCGCATTTTGATATAATTTTCACCATCATTATTTTCGAGAATTTATTCTGGAAGGTTTATGTGTTTAATACATTATAATTAAACTTACATGATAAATGCATGAATAAAGAAATGTCAATTTTTATCAAGTCGTACTGTTTGAAGCAGGAGTGGGTCACTTTATAACTTTATCTATAACTTTATTCAGTCTTTTACGCTGTCTTATTAGCGTGTTGATGGCAAAAATAGAAAAAACAAACATAGTTTATTAAATTTGTTTGGCCCAAAATGCAGCAACGCGGATACCATTCGCTGACACTGCTATTACGTCCTCACATCTGCATGTGACAAGATGGGAGGTGAGCCATTGTCTGTAGAGAGACACCGCATACTCACCGGAGGTCAGAGACTTCCATGAACCACTTGTGGAGGTTGCCCTTACTGCGGCCTACTTGGGTACGAAAACTTTTACTAAGCCGCCGCGTCCTCTCCTCACTTGGACCATCACCCTCAATTCGGTGTGTACAGAGTAACAGAGTAGGTACAGCGAAGCACGGAACTGACAGGTTTGTCCAGCGCTCGGCGTGATGTCAGGCGACGTGACAGTGCAGACAGCCTCGGGTTACCTACCCGCATGCTTACCTACAATTATGTACTTTTTTACAAGCTTTTTATGGTGAGGGTTGTTTTTCATATTTTCTGGGGAAGGATTTATGATGACACGTTTCGTGCAACGTGTCGTTATTATGTCAGGTAACGCTTGATTAAAAGAAACATGCAAAATGGCTGTATGTTTGCGTTTCTCATAAAATCTAATACGCATATTTACTTATACATATAGTGGCCTCCAAAACTTAGTTAACATTTTTCCACTTCAGCTGTGACACACCACATTATGACTTCAAATCCTACTTCCAAATGTTGGAACTAGAATTTGAAGTCTTAGAATTTGAACTGTACACTATATGTAAATAACTTTTGGAGGACACTGCACGTACTAACATAAAGTCACGCCTTATACACGCGGGGAGTGACAGAAACTGCATAAAAACATGCTACGATCTCTAATATTTATTTTGCTGTGTGCATGTTCATCTATTTAGTCGAGCCACGATAGCTGATTGCAAGTACTACGCACCTGAAAATTCTGAAGAACCTATCCTACCTTCACTTTTCATCAACCGACACCAAAAACAAACCAAACTCATCCCCTCTAAACTGCATAACTACTCTTCCAACCCTGTCACACCGCATCTGCATTCAAACCAACCTGAAAAGCAACCTCAATAAGCTTTCAGAAGTAAATTCAGAATGTCTCCCGCTTAATACCATTTCCATCAGTGCCAATAATAGCTACCTTCTCAACAACTATCATTACTTTAGCTTCAAGTTTTGTGCACAAGTCTCGACAGGCATTTAAACTTGTTAATGTCTTGTGCATCAAAACTGTAACGTACTCAACTTATAATTACGAACTGAAGGTTCTCGGAGTTCTGATGCAAATGCTATTGAAGGACAGATGTTTGAGTGTAAGTTGGTGGTTTCGGGAACTTTTGATAGCATGTTTGGTGTCCCGATTATTAGAACGAGGTCGGGTTTCGTCGTGTAGCATGCAGTTAGTTCTTAGATAATACCAGCCTATGATTGTTCTACTGCAGGGAAAAGGCCTCTTCTCATTCAAAGAAGGGAAGAGCATTGATCACCACGCTTGCTCAATACGAGTAGGCGCTTTCAGACTTATATTACCTATAAATTATTTATTTATGTGTATTTATTTACTAACATGTAAAACACTGGTCAGTAGACTCAAATTTCATGACACAGTATTAAGACATGTACCCTGTAAGGGCACTGCAAATTGTATATACCTGTCTTGCCATAAATATTGTCAGGAAGAAAAAAAAAATTTTATTGCAAAATTTTTTTTTTACTTTTACAGTGTGTTAGTTTAATACATAAATATAAAACAATTTAAAATATAAAAAGCTTATTCGAAGTGGCTTCCATTGGCTGCAATACAGTCCTTTAAACGTTAAGGCAAGTTATCAGTAGAAGCACGCACTCTTTCCATGGGAAAATTCTTCACTGCCAATCGTATGGATTATTTTAGGGACTCCAAATTATCATGGCGTTTAGAGCAAGCCGTACTCTCTAAAACTGACCATAAATCATAATCCAGCGGATTAAGATCGGGACTAGACGACGGCCAGTCTTCAGCTCTGATGAAGTCCGAAACGTTCACTTCCAACCAAGACTGCGTGGACCGAGCTTTACGACCCGGCGTCGAGTCTTGTTGGAAGGACCATACTTGGATATTGAACATGGTGTTGTTAAGGGGCTTAACTACCTTCTCAAGAATGGTATCTTGATACACTTGTGCGGATCTTTTGATACCTTTTTCACAAAAATATGGCTCAGTCACTCCTTCATAGCTAAAACCCCACCAAACCATCACTGAAGTCGGATAATGCCCACGTTGCACTCTGTCGACTAATTGGGAAGCTTCCTTAGAGCTTTGAGCATAAACACGGTCATTTTGTTTGTTAAAATGTTGCTCAATTGTAAAGATTTTCTCATCCGTAAACAATTTTTTTCTGTGACCGCCCTTTGCGTACCGCTTCAG
The DNA here is from genome assembly GCA_911387795.2 of Apamea monoglypha. NCBI lineage: Eukaryota > Metazoa > Arthropoda > Insecta > Lepidoptera > Noctuidae > Apamea > Apamea monoglypha. Next base: position 15,312,255 of record OU426918.1, read on the forward strand.
TAGTTGTTTCGATTTTACCACCCTATTCTTTTTTAAATTATCAGTTAAAAAATGACCAGTGCATCTCTTATAGGCTGCAAGTCCTAAGTCACCTTTTAAAATACGCGACATGGTTCTGGGTGCTATCTTCATCTCCCGAGATAAAATCTTTTGCTTTCGGACAGGATTTCTTCGAATTCTTTCCCTTACTGCTTTGACCACCTTTTTCGTACGAAAACTACATGGACGGTCAGATTTTTTTCTGTCACAAACAGAGGAGGTCTCATTGTACCTATTAATAACCCGGTAAATAAACATTTGACTAATATCAAGCGTATGGAGAGTTTTAAAAATTGCATTTGGCTCCATACCAACTTTGTGTAATGCAATCACAGCGATTCGGTTCTCTTTATCACCCCACTCCATTTTAATATCCCAAAATATTGTACAATGTATTGGCGCCAAAATTAGAAAACTCAATGAACAATCGTATAAAAATGACAGATTCCAAATTCAAATGTAATATCTTTCTTATTTTTAATTGTAACAGTATTTATGGCCAGACTATGTATATATCAAATTACATAATATTATAATAATGATTCTAATTATTACAATTTACATTATATTAAACAAAAGTAATTTCAGGTTTCCTCACTTCATTCAAGATGTCCAAGATAAACTCATAAAGTACATATGAATTGAAAAAGTCACATGGCTCTGGAGTATCAGGCCTATTTAAAGAGTTCGCTTTAGAGGCGGAGCTGGAACTGATCCTGGCATTGCTTGGATTTATAAGGTGAACTCGTAGAATAGTACCATATAGAAAATATGAATTTGAAATATGCTGATGGCCAGTATTAGTTTTGTAGAAGTATGAATATATTTTCAGCTAAAAGTTACAGGCTGATAAGAATTTAAAAGCAAACTTGTCATATGTAACGGAAGGTCACCAATCCACAAACCGACCATGACATTGTATATTATTAAGATCTCGTAAACATATGAGATATGCAATAAATATTTGAATTTGACATCGACCCGTGCGGCTTTTCCATCCATCACCATATTAATACCTAAGAGTAAATGTTGCACCTTGGTAATTTAAACAAACATGCAATATTATGACAATACCAATGCCATCTTGCGTAAAAATAAGGATTGGATTGGTATAAAAGTAAAAAAATCTCATCAATAGACATCAGTTAACTAAACGATCTTCATATCTACTCTTCTATCTATCAACACTTAAAAACTATTAAAAATGAAAATCGCTGTAAGTGACATTACCTTTGCATTGTTTTCTAGTGTGAGTGAATTGTTTCTGGTGATCTATACCTATCTGTTGTTTCTTTTAGCTTGTCTTCGCCGCCGTATTGGCTTTTTTCGCCGCCTTGCCCCCTGCTGCTCTTTCCAGGAGCCTGAGCAACCGCGTTGACAGCAGCGACCAGGCCGCCACCGTCCTCTTCTACAAGAATGAGGCCAACCCTGACGGCAGCTATAGCTATAAGTTAGTACATATAAATGCACCATTGGTCTTTTGAAATTCATATTTCTTAAAGCAATTAAAAATCTTATAAATAAACCCATCTACACAATTAATGAATACTGTTAACTTTACAGTGTCGAGATCAGCAACGGCATCACCGCCCAGGCCCAGGGTACTCCTCGTGACTTTGGTGGAAACCCCCCTGTAGTCCCCGTCGTCTCCCAGGGATCCTTCTTCTGGATCTCCCCCGAGGGTCAGCGCATCCTCATCACATACGTCGCTGACGAGAATGGATATCAGCCTTCCGTAAGTTAACGCATCAATTTATATAGCAAATGAAGAAGGATGATTCACTGTAACATAAAATAGATTTAACATTAATTCATTAAAATTAACCTCAATTAATGTTCATCATTATAAAAACGGATATGAGATTTTGATAATTTGGCAAAAACTCCACGTGTCGACCTTCCGCAATTAGCAACAAAAACCATCTAAAACATGTCCTCACATCAAGTGCTCACTGGATCACGTTTCTAGGAATGGGTCAGTGATATATGATCTAAAGAGATTATCAAACAGACGCATGGCAGAAGAAGACCGGTTGCTAGAAATAGAAATATCAGTTTTATAAAGTGTTGTTTGTTGGTTCACACACTATTCTAAGTGAAATGTGTTGATACAACTTTAGACCTGAATACTTGCTCTTACTGCTAGACTAATCCTTGCTATTTGTTTCCAGCGTCACGACTACTACCCTACTCGTCACTACAATCCTCCTTCGGACTATGGTAAATCCATCAGTAAAGCTCTTGAGAAGTCTCAGAACCAGAAGGCGAAACATATGAGTGTCTAAAACTTTTACAAATAGGTGCATTTTGTACATTAATATTCTTTATATCGACACTCAAGCTCTGACGTTGCTACCTATTACCTACAACACTGTCTTGTAAGCAGGATGTGCTATTTAAATGGGTTTTTTATCATGGTATAAAATGTGAAAAACAAGGTATTGATTTCCGTGATTAAATAAGAACGAACTAATTTGATGTTTTATTATACTTCCAATGGCGTCAATAAAAAAAAGGATAACGATTTATTGTTTTGGCCGTGGTGTGATAAAATGCAATGAATCCTAATAGAACTTGATTTGAGCCACATTTAGCAAATTGCATAATGCATAAGGTCCAATTAAAAGCGCCTGTGATGAAGAAAATTTGGTTTGTATGTCCCTAATAATATAACTTATCTGCTAATAAAACCACATTGGAAAAGTCTGACCGCCAACCCGCTCATCTTAGCCTTAAGACAGACAACGATGAGGGGGGTTGGCGATCTGCGCCGCAGTGTAGGTACAGCGATTTGAAGTGGGAGCAATCACTTCCCATTCACCACCCGGTGGCAACTGGGAATTTTATTCCCGATTGCCACCTGGTGGCAATCCATATGGGGGCGACTGAGAATATACCTACCCCAAAGAATCCACAGGCCAGAGCATTCTCACTAAAAACCAAATTCAAAATACCTACACAAAAAATTGCGTCAGATTATGAATTATGATATTTAAAGAATTCATAATATCGATGAATTTAGTCATTCTTATTTGTCTGGTATTATGATAAATTGGTATCACAGAAATCGAAGATGTTTGTTTTTGATACATTTGAATATAAATTGTTGTCAATTATTTATTTCCTACAATGACAAAGAGACAATAAAGTAATATGGCAAAACTCTTTTTATTCTATTTGTACGCCTCAGCCATGATAAGCTGAAAATACAATCACTGCAATAATTCAGTTTTCTATGGATAAGTGGAATACTAAATTTTTATAAAAGAATACCACATGAAAAAGAAAATGAAAACAACAGTGTTCTACTTTTTAGATAGCGCAATTTTTGACGTATACGCGTGCGTCAAGTGGACGTTAAATAACCCGCCCTTAGTAGTTACCTGTCCTGTCTGTCTTAACTAATCACCATGACAACGTACAAGAGACTGTGCTTGAACTTGAACTTATTCTGGTAAGTTATGCAGTATTTTGCCCAAAAATGAATTAAAATGATGCAATGATTGCATCATTTTAATTCATTTTTTTTCATCATCCATCTTCATTTTTTTTTAACGTTGCCCCACACTATTTCTCCTGTATCGTGGGTGCGTTTACAAACATTTAAACTTACATACACAAACAGCTAGACCCGGAACAACTACTTATAGGTCATACAAACATTTTTTCCGTGCGGGAATCGAACCCGCGACACGCAGTGCAGTAGTCAATCGCTTAACCACTGCGCCAACCGTGCCGTCAGCCGTATTGCCTACAACACTGACGCCGATTCCCTTGTTCACAAACTAAACTAAATTTAAGTTCAGTGCATCTTTTTCTTTCTATTTCTTTAAGAAAAGGTTAGAAGTTAAATATTTAGTCCTATCAAATTAAAATACTCCATAGACAAATTAAACGTGATTAAAAACATGGCTACCAAAAATATGTCAATTTACGTCATGCGGTGACTAATTTGACAGGACTAAACGAATCTTCTGTCCTTTTCTTCAGGAAACCCTGTGTTACAGATCTCCAGAGATCTGTAACACAGGGTTTCCTTAGCACGGACTCCAGTCTCTCGCAAAAGAGCTTCTGTCTTGTACTTATTGTTTAGTCCTAAAGTGTTATTTATAAGCCTACCTTTGTGGAGAGAGAAATAAACTTCTTATTATTATTATTATGAACTACCCGTAACGACTGTCGAGACCTATGAACAACAGCCGGGACAAATGGCTAAGCGTGTTTTCTGAGGCACGGAGTATTCTCGATATGTAACGGAAGGTCACCCATGACATTGTATATTATTAAGATCTCGTAAACATATGAGATATGCAATAAAGATTTGAATTTGACATCGACCCGTGCGGCTTTTCTCATTTAACCACGAACTAGGTATATCAATAACTACCCATTTGCCATACAATTCGTCAATGTGAAATCTAAGAACCCTACCCTTCAAAGATGGGGAGTTTTGACAAAAAATTCTCATAAACCTACAAGCGGGATTACGCCCAGATCGATCTCCGGCCTAATGAGTGCCGCGGAATAGTCTACGCTTATTACGCACACGACAGGGAAAAATCGCAAGTGGCAGATAGGACGACAGGGAGCTATTCATATACCTACCTAGCGTACTTACTTGCTTACTTGCTGTAGGGTCGCCAGGAGACGTATTTGTTTCTGTAAGGATAAAATGGTTTTTGTCATCCGTGATATTGAAGGAAGTTTATATAAAATAGTGATGGGAAATATGCTGTAGAACGTTTTTGTAAATGGATAAATAAACAAAACTGTTTTTAGGAAAACTTTTTTTTTGTAGGAATAAGTACCCAACTCTGCTCTCAAAACGGTGAAGGAAAATATCGTGAGGAAACCGGCATGTCTTAGAACCAAAAAAACGAAGACAAGTGACATCTATTAACCCTCACTGGGCCCGTGTGGTAGATTACAGCCCATTCCCTATTGAAGAGAGGAGATCTGTGCCCCAGCAGTGGTAACGTTACACTCGTAGGTTGATTATTTACGAGTTAGTAAAAGAGCTGTTTTAAGTAACACGGATTGTCGGACCAAAAAGAAGAAAAGTCGTTGATATTAAGTGTCAAAGGCTTATTACGGTTGCCGGAGAAGTGTTATCCGAGACTCCAAACAAAGCTCTTAATTCGCAAAGAAAATTCCGGATCCCATATAGGTACATAAAGTGTTAAATAAAACAAATATAAAATGTCTCCGACGCCCGTCTCAGACATTTGTCTTGGTCTCAAACGCAAACAAAGAAACCGAAATGAGGACAAATCCGAGGAAATCAACAGTAATGGCGAGTCTACATGTGGGGGCAAACGTCACGCGAATAGGTAGGGTAATCAAAAAATATTATGTGTATTTTTCACGGTGTTATAACCTTTTTTGTCGCCAGCTTAAGAAGGGAAATCCGCAGAGGGCTTCCTTTCCGTTTCTTATGAACTGTTATAGTATTTTATATTTGTGTTTGCTGAGGGTAACATTCTAGTTGATATTACTGTGCTGAGATGGTCCATGATGTCAGATTTTTGTCGCCATTTTTATTAGGTTTCGACATATACAGGATGAATTTTTCAAGTGGACGTGGATGGCCAAATCCGAAACTATGAGGAATAGCGAAGAGTACTCAAAGGAATCTCGGGCTCGATTTTGATGAAAACTAAAACTGCCTCGTTGGATTTTTGAAAAATCAATATTTCTAGCCAGGAATCGTTCCCGTTGATTTTGAAAAAAAAACACTGACACACACTTATTACACCATTCGATAATGTCGCTAATAAGGATCGAATTCTGGGAAATAATGACACACGGCAAACTTAAGGAAAATGTTGGATTTTAATAAACTGCTTTTAATTTTTAATATTTTAATGCTGAATGCAGTACAATCCTTGAGACGTCGAATCCAGCTATGTGTTGAAAACATGATAGGCAACATAAGAAAAATAAATAAAGTATTTTGTTAAAAATGAGCTCTTTTCTTTAGTTCAAAATATAAAATATATTTTTATTTTTCTGTCTATAGATCCTACACTGTGAAATTCGGAACTTATAATTGTTTACCTGGTATTATATCTAATTCTAATAATTTTAATGAATGTTTGAAACTAATATGGATCTTTTAGACATCTGAAATAAATGATTTTATTTATTTATTATTTATTTATTAACATCAGAGCCCTGACACCCATAACACAAGTTCAATCTTAGCTTGGGTGTCAGAGGTGTATAAAACTACTATTTATAAGACGATATTATGGTATGAAAAGTCAAGTGATAAATGTAAATTGTTAAACTAGAAAGTAAAGATTATTATTAGAATTACTTCGTTCTTATTTAAATAGCACATCCTGCTTACAAGACAGTGTTGTAGGTAATGGGTAGTAACGTCAGAGGTTGAGCGTCGATATAAAGAATAATAATGTACAAAATGCACCTATTTATAAAAGTTTGAGACACTCATATGTTTCGTTTACACCCTCTAGTTCTGAGAGTTCTAAAGAGCTTTATTGATGGATCTACCATAGTCCGAAGGAACAGTGCGGAAACGAGTAGTGCGGATGTCGTTACGCTGGAAACAAATAACAAGGATTAGTCTAGCAGTAAGAGCGAGTATTCAAGTCTAAAGTTGTATCAACACATTTCACTTAGAATAGTTTGTGAACCAACAAACAACACTTTATAAAACTGACATTTCTATTTCTAGCAACCGGTCTTCTTCTGCCATGCGTCTGTTTGATAATCTCTTTAGATCATATATCACTGACCCATTCCTAGAAACGTGATCCAATGAGCACTTGATGTGAGGACATGTTTAAGATTGTTTTTGTTGCTAATTGCGGAAGGTCGACATTTGGAGTTTTTGCCAAATTATCAAAATCTCATATCCGTTTTTATAATGATGAACATTAATTGAGGTTAATTTTAATGAATTAATGTTAAATCTATTTTATGTTACAGTGAATCATCCTTCTTCATTTGCTATATAAATTGATGCGTTAACTTACAGAAGGCTGATATCCGTTCTCGTCAGCAACGTATGTGATGACGATGCGCTGACCCTCGGGGGAGATCCAGGAGAAGGATCCCTGGGAGACGACGGGGACTACAGGGGGGTTCCCACCAAAGTCACGAGGAGTACCCTGGGCCTGGGCAGTGATGCCGTTGCTGATATGGACACTGTAAAGTTAACAGTATTCATTAATCGTGTAGATGGGTTTATTTATAAGATTTTTAATTGCTTTAAGAAATATGAATTTCAAAAGACCAATGGTGCATTTATATGTACTAACTTATGTCTATAGCTGCCGTCAGGGTTGGCCTCATTCTCGTAGCGGAGTACGGTGGCAGCCTGGTTTCTACTGGCAACGCGGTTGCTCAGGCTCCTGGAAAGAGCAGCAGGGGGCAAGGCGGCGGAAAAAGTCAATACGGCGGCGAAGACAAGCTAAAAGAAACAACAGGTAGGTATAGATCACCAGAAACAATTCACTCACACTAGAAAACAATGCAAAAGTAATGTCACTTACAGCGATTTTCATTTTTAACAGTTTTTTAAGTGTTGATAGATAGAAGAGTAGATATGAAGATCTGTTAGTTAACTGATGTCTATTGATGAGATTTTTTTACTTTTATACCAATCCAATCCTTATTTTTACGCAAGATGGCATTGGTATTGTCATAATGTTGCATGTTTGTTTAAATTACCAAGGTGCAACATTTACTCTTAAGGTATTAAAATGATGATGGATGATGAAACAAATGAATTAAAATGATGCTGGGCAAAATACTGCATAACTTACCGGAATAAGTTCAAGTTCAAGCACAGTCTCTTGTACGGACGCCTGCAGAGAAAACGACCCCCCCCGCCTTACAAAAGTGAGCGTTGAGGGGTCCCGTTTTCTCTGCAGGCGACTGTACGTTATCATGATGATTAGTCACAGTTAAGATGGACAGGACAAGTAACTACTAAGGGTGGGTTATTTAACGTCCACTTGACGCACGCGTATACGTCAAAAATTGCGCTAACTAGGTGTCTAAAACGTTGAACACTGTTGTTTTCATTTTCTTTTTCATTTGGTTTTCTTTTATCAAAATTTAGTATTCCACTTATCCGTAGAAAACTGAATTATTGCAGTGCTTTTATTTTCAGCTTATTATGGCTGAGGCGTACAAATTGAATAAAAAGAGTTTTGCAATATTACTTTATTGTCTCTTTGTCATTGTAGGAAATAAATAATTGACAACAATTTATATTCAAATGTATCAAAAACAAACATCTTCGATTTCTGTCGATACTAATTTTACCATAATATCAGACAAATAAGCATGACTAAATTCATCGATATTATGAATTCTTTAAATATCATAATCTGGCGCAATTTTTCGTGTAGGTATTTTGAATTTGATTTTAAGTAAGAATGCTTTGGTCTGTGGCTTCTTTAGGGTATATTCTCAGTCACCCTTACATGGATTGCCACCAGGTGGCAATCGGGAATAAAATTCCCAGTTGCCACCGGATGATGACTGGGAAGTTATTGCCCCCACTTCGAATCGCTGTACACTGCGGCGCGGATCGCCAACCCCGCTCATCGTTGTCTATCTTACGGCCAAGATGATGAGCGGGTTGGCGGTTAGACTTTTCCAATATGGTTTTATTAGCAGATAAGTTAGGGACATACAAACAAAATTTTCTTTATCACAGGTGCTTTTAATTGGACCTTATGAATTATGCATTTTGCTAAATGTGGCTCAGATCAAGTTCTATTAGGATTCATTGCATTTTATCACACCACGGCCAAACCAATAAATCGTAATCATTTTTTTTTATTTATTGACGCCATTGGAAGTATAATAAAAGATCAAATTAGTTCGTTCTTATTTAATCACGGAAATCAATACCTTGTTTTTTACATGTTACACCATGATAATATAAAAACCCATTTAAATAGCACATCCTGCTTACAAGACAGTGTTGTAGGTAATAGGTAGCAACGTCAGAGCTTGAGTGTCGATATAAAGAATAATAATGTACAAAATTCACCTATTTATAAAAGTTTTAGACACTCATATGTTTCGTTTATGCCCTCTAGTTCTGAGACTTCTCAAGAGCTTTACTGATGGATTTACCATAGTCCGAAGGAGGATTGTCGGAACGAGCAGTGTGGATGTCGTCACGCTGGAAACAAATAACAAGGATTAGTCTAACAGTAAGAGCAAGTATTCAAGTCTAAACTTGTATCAACACATTTCACATAAAATAGTATGTGAACCAACAAACTAACCTTTATAAAACTGACATTTCTATTTCTAGCAACCGGTCTTCTTCTGCCATGCGTCTGTTTGATAATCTCTTTAGATCATATATCACTGACCCATTCCTAGAAACGTGATCCAGTGAGCACTTGATGTGAGGACATGTTTTAGATTGTTTTTGTTGCTAATTGCGGAAGGTCGACATTTGGAGTTTTTGCCAAATTATCAAAATCTCATATCCGTTTTTATAATGATGAACATTAATTGAGGTTAATTTTAATGAATTAATGTTAAATCTATTTTATGTTACAGTGAATCATCCTTCTTCATTTGCTATATAAATTGATGCGTTAACTTACAGAAGGCTGATATCCGTTCTCGTCAGCAACGTATGTGATGACGATGCGCTGACCCTCGGGGGAGATCCAGGAGAAGGATCCCTGGGAGACGACGGGGACTACAGGGGGGTTCCCACCAAAGTCACGAGGAGTACCCTGGGCCTGGGCAGTGATGCCGTTGCTGATATGGACACTGTAAAGTTAACAGTATTCATTAATTGTGTAGATGGGTTTATTTATAAGATTTTTAATTGCTTTAAGAAATATGAATTTCAAAAGACCAATGGTGCATTTATATGTACTAACTTATGTCTATAGCTGCCGTCAGGGTTGGCCTCATTCTCGTAGAGGAGTACGGTGGCGGCCTGGTCGCTGCTGGCAACGCGGTTGCTCAGGCTCCTGGAAAGGGCGGCGGAAAAAGCCAATACGGCGGCGAAGACAAGCTAAAAGAAACAACAGGTAGGTATAGATCACCAGAAACAATTCACTCACACTAGAAAACAATGCTAAGGTCACTTACAGCGATTTTCATTTTTAAAGTTTTTTAAGAGTTGATAGATAGAAGAGTAGATATAAAGATCTGTTAGTTAACTGATGTCTATTGATGAGATTTTTTTACTTTTATACCAATCCAATCATTATTTTTACGCAAGATGGCATTGGTATTGTCATTATATTGGATGTTTGTTTAAATTACCAAGGTGCAGCATTTACTCTTAAGGTATTAAAATGATGATGGATGATGAAAAAAATTAATTAAAATGATGCTGGGCAAAATACTGCATAACTTACCGGAATAAGTTCAAGTTCAAGCACAGTCTCTTGTACGTTGTCATGATGATTAGTCACAGTTAAGATGGACAGGACAAGTAACTACTAAGGGCGGGTTATTTAACGTCCACTTGACGCACGCGTATACGTCAAAAATTGCGCTATCTAAAAAGTAGAACACTGTTGTTTTAATTTTCTTTTTCATGTGGTTTTCTTTTATCAAAATTTAGTATTCCGCTTATCCGTAGAAAACTGAATTAATGCAGTGATTGTATTTTCAGCTTATTAAGGCTTTTTTTTCCGGATGGGATATCATCAAATGACCCCTCCCGCTCGGGAGTGTCAGACTCTTACTGACTAAAACCCACCCATGTTCCTTCCTTTGCCCTTTATGTTCCGGGGTAGCGGTAACCCTTTCGGACGATCCCGCTGACTCGGCAGGCTTCGGCCCTAAGGGGCCCCTCAAATTATGCTGACAACTCTTTGAGGCGCGTGTGGAACACTTACGCGCCATCCGGCACGGGCCTGGTCCTGATCGGGCGGTGAGCTACCCATTGCTCTCAGCCCGCAGGCCCACGCCTACGGTGGCCGGAGCGTCTCCCGCGGCGGCTGGGACGGGAGACTCTCTCCCTCATCCGTCCCGCCACCTCCTTCGCTAGCATGACTGCTTCGCAGAAGGAGGCGACTGCCTCCCAGTCCCTCTCGCCCCGGACCATGGCTTGCACCAGGGCCGGGCGCGAGAGGCCGCCGCCGCTGCCGATCGCCTCTACGAGGCCACGGCGGTGCTCCGCCCAAGCGGGGCAGACCTCCACCGTGTGCTCCACCGTGTCCTCTGGGCGATCCTAGCAATGGTGACACCCGGGCGTTTCCTCCCGCCTAATGATGTGCAGGAACCTCCCGAAACTTCCGTGTCCGGTGAGGACCTGCGTCAGGCGGTAGGTGAGGGCGCCGTGGCACCTCTCTAGCCACTACTCAAAGAGGGGTCTTATCGCCGCTATCGCGGCGTGCCCTGCGCTGGGTTGTGACAGTCGCTCTTTCCATGTCGCCATGAGATCGAGCCGGAGATCTGTCTTGACTTTCCCCCCGGCGTAGTGCCTCCGCGCGCCACTCATATAGGCGCGCGAGGACTATCGCCTCCAGATCCCATGGCGGCAGTCCGGCAAGGAGGCTTGCCGCCTCGCCCGAGATCGTGCGGTAGCCCCGGATAAGCCTTTCGGCTATGTCGAGTGACACCGCCGCGACGACCCCACCCCGGGACACCGCGTCCCCCGTCGTGAGGGCTCTCACGCGCATGATGGCGTCCACCGTCGAGCGCCCCTTGCGGAAGCCAAACTGGCTGTCCGCAAGATCCGGCCCCGTCCTCACTAAGTGCCCGACGAGGCGGTCCACAATCACTCTCTCAAAGAGCTTGCCCACCTCGTCGAGCAGTACGATGGGCCGGTATGCGGACGGAGAGTCCGCTGGGCGCCCTGGCTTCCGAATGAAGACCAGCTTCCCCGTCTTCCAACGAAGCGGGAACTGGCCTCTCTCCAAACATGCGCTTAAGAGCGCCTCCAGTCGAGGCCCGAGAGCCCTCGAGGCCAGGACCCAGGCTTTACCTGGCAAGCCGTCGCACTGTGGAAAATCGTAGAACAATTGCTGATTAAAAATGGTTTTTGTCAATGTCGCTTCTGGCATGCTTTTTTTATTTTACTCAATAGTTTAAGGACCAAACTAGACTATAATATCAAAAAATTATACATATTAAATGAAATTATTTTTTTACAACACCACAAACTTTATAGTTTTGACGGACGTCCATGTTAAGCCGTTCACTTCTTCACTTTCAAATTGATTTTATTGTTATACGTTACAAGAAAAGGTATAATGTATTATATATTTCTGTAAACCTCGTCTTTTGAAGAATATGGAACAACTAATATGTATTTAATATTATGTTAACGTTTACCTTAAAATAATTGCAAAATAAAATATGGTGAAAAAAAAGTTTTTAGTTCATCGAGACTTTTGACTGTTACCCACGTTTACCCCTGTCTTACATTTAATGTTGATTTGTAGCCTACCTATCCATAAACATAATCAAATAAAAAAAGCTGCGGATATTTGCGGTTTTCGGAGTAATTAGTAAAAATGTAATGAAAGTCAGAAAACGGAAAACCGCTCGCTATCTACTGCGGTTTGAAATGTTGCTGTTTACATCAATAGTTTGCGGTAAGTTTTGTAATTTGACTACAGTGATTTGACTAAAGTGACTGCTAGACCTGAAAATGAAGATTCTTATCAATACGGACTGTCTACTTTGCACGCCTGGATTTGTTGTATGGAAATTATTTTACATATTTCCTATAATCTGTCTTTCCAAACATGGTCCGCCACAAGCGAAGAATAGAAACGACTAAAGCAAGAGAAGAAAACCCTGGTACAAAGGCGTTTCCGTGAAGAGCTAGGATTGATCATCGACAAACCAAGACAAGTAAGTGGTAATTCTAATGACGGTAATACTGCCAGAAGATTTATTCACAATGCAAGCTGCTCCGCTGAAACTACAGGAGTGGATATAAATTTGATTAAACGACTTTACATAATTCTGCAAGCTCTTTCATCGGGTGTAATGATAAATGCTGAAAAATTTGGCAGTTATGCTATGGAGACTGCCAGGATCTATGTGACCAATTATGAATGGTATTACATGCCATCTTCAGTTCACAAAATTTTGATTCATGGAGAAAGTGTCATAAAGCATTTTGCAGTACTTCCTATTGGTCAACTTTCAGAAGATGAACAAGAATCTCGTAATAAGGATTATAAAAAATTTCGTCTACATCATGCTAGAAAATGCTCAAGATCCGCTACAAACGAGGATGTATTTCATACTCTTCTTTATACTTCAGATCCATAACCAGCATTAGAAAACCGTATACTAAAACCGTGAAGAAACTTGATGAAGACACCTTAGATCTTTTGAAAGTGAACGAAGTACTTTTAGATCCCGAAGTTCATCAAGTATAAATAACCTAACATTTAGTAAACATTACAATTAATTAATTAATCTGTGTTCGATTTTAATCACATTAAATAATTATTCAATTAAATTTAATCAATTTAAATTTAATAATAAATAAAAATAATAATAATATTTTTTTTTATTTTGTTTTTTTTTTAGAAAAAAGAAACGTTTTTATTATTTAAATTGATTTGTATTTTGATGCACTATATGATATTTGTTTTTTTGTAAACATTAAAATAATAGTATTCATTGTTAAAAAATAAATATTGGACATTTTTGATAATTTTGAATTTGTTTTATTTTTTAATGTATGGTTTTAAATTCAATCATAATAAATTACATTCCATTTGAAGCCATATACACTATTCTATATTTGTGCAAAATTTTAGAACATAATATTTAGAAATAAAAAAGTTATTGATTTTTAATCAGAAACAGTGCTTTATTTTCCATAGTGCGTCGGGTCCTGGGGCGGTATTTTTGACCTTCAACCTTCCTACCGCCACTCTCAGAGCTTATTATGGCTGAGGCGTACAAATTGAATAAAAAGAGTTTTACCATATTACTTTATTATCTTTTTGTCATTTTAGGATATTAATAAATTCAAAATACCTACACGAATAATTGCGCCAGATATTTAAAGAATTCATAATTGTCGATGAATTTAGTTATGCTTATTTTATCTCGTATTATGATAAAATTAGGATCGACAGAAATCGAAGATGTTCGATAAATATGAATATAAATTTTTGTCAATTATAATTGCAAATCTGGCTTTAAAGATCATAATCTGGCGCAATTTTTTGTGTAGGTATTTTGAATTTGATATTTGGTGAGAATGCTTTGGCCTGTGGCATCTTTGGACCTTATGAATTATGCGTTTTACTAAATGTGGCTCAAATCAAGTTCTATTAGGATTTATTGAATTTTATCACACCACGGCAAAAACAATATATCGTAATAATTTATTTGATCTAAGGAAGCCATTGGAAGTATAATAAAAGGTCAAATTAGTTCGTTTTTATTTAATTACGTATATCAATACCTTGTGTTTCACATTTAAGACCATGATAATATAAAAAACCCATTTAAATAGCACATCCTGCTAACAGGACAGTGTTATATATAGGTAATAGGTAGCATCGTCAGAGCTTGAGCGTCGATTTGAAGAATAATTATGTACAAAACGTACCTATTTACAAAAGTTCATGACACTCATTAAGTCTAGAGGTGGATCTACATTGGCTTAGGTTTTTCGTTTACACCCTCCGGTTCTGGAAGTTCTGAAGAGGCTTAACGATGGATCTACCAACGTCCGAAGTGGGGGGAGGAGTGGGGATGGCGTCACCCTGGAAGAAAATAACAAGGATTAATCTAGCTAGTGAAAGTAAGAGCAAGTATTCAAGTCTAAAGATGTATTAGCATATGTCACATAAAATAGTATGTGAACCAACAAACTACATAGGATTTATGCAATAATTTTATAAAACTGACATTTCTATTTCTAGCAACCGGTCTTCTTCTGCCATGCGTCTGTTTGATAATCTCTTTAGATCATATATCACTGACCCGTTCCTTGAAACGTGATCAAATGAGCACTTGATGTGAGGACATGTTTTAGATCGTTTTTGTTGCAAATTGCGGAAGGTCGACATTTGGAGTTTTTGCCAAATTATCAACATCTCATATCCGTTTCTATAATGATGAACATGATTTGGCCTTAATTTTAATGAATTAATGTTAAATCTATTTTATGGTACAGTGCAATATCCTTCTTCATTTGCTATATAAATTGATTCGTTAACTTACGGAAGGCTGATATCCGTTCTCGTTAGCGACGTATGTGATGACGATGAGCTGACCCTCGGGGGAGGTCCAGGAGAAGGATCCCTGGGAGACGACGGGGACAACGGGGGGGTTTCCACCAAAGTCACGAGGAGTACCCTGGGCCTGGGCGGTGATGCCGTTGCTGATCTGGACACTATGAAGTTAACAGTATTAATTAATTTTGTAGATGGGTTTATTTATAGAATTTTTAATTGCTTTTAAGTAATAATAATAATAATAATAATAATAATAACCAACACCTGAGGAGGCTCTCGTTGGGCAGCTGCATCAAGGGCTTGATTCAGAAAGCGGTACTTCTGGACACGGCTCGCATTGTCAGGAGATTCCTCTCTCTGGAGCCCTGACCGCCGGTAGCTTGGACCCTGTTCCCGATACCGGTGGGCTACTATTTTTTATATTTTTAAATGTTTTTATATCTTTTATATTCTAATATTTAAAAATATAATTTATATGTTTACATTTAAATAAAGGAAATAATAATAATAACAAGACCAATGGATAATAATATGACTTTCACAAGACCAATGGTGCATGTGTATGTACTAACTCGTATCTGTAGCTGCCGTCAGGGTTGGCCTCATTCTCGTAGTGGACGACCTCGGCGGCCTGGTCGCTGCTGGCAACGCGGTTGCTCGGGCTCCTGGAAAGAGCAGCAGGGAGCAAGGCGGCGGAAACGGCCAATACGGCGGCGAAGACAAGCTAAAAGAAACAACAGGTAGGTATAGATCACCAGAAACAATTCACTGACACTAGGAAATATTGGAAAGGTAATGTCACTTACAGCGAATTTCATTTTTAATAGATTTTTAAGTGTTAGTAGATAGAAGAGTAGATATGAAGATCTGTTAGTTAACTGATGTCTATTGATGAGATTTTTATTACTTTTATACTAATCAAATCCTTATTTTTACGCAAGATGGCATTGGTATTATCATAATGTTTGCATATGTAGGTAGGTATTAATTACCAAGATGCAACATTTAATGTCAAGGTATTATAATGACCATTCCGGGCAAAATACTGCATAACTTATCGGAATAAGTTCAAGCACAGTCTCTTGTACGTTGTCATGGTGATTAAAGTTGTCAAAAAATAAAAGGCTAGTTTTGACATTTGAGAAAGACCCTAGAATGTAACTTGGAACGAAACTGAAAGAAACAAATAAAATCATTATTAATTACATAAAGTTTTTTTTTACAAAAATACATACATTTTTTGGCGTGTTAAATAATACGATGGAATATATTGCGAGTATTATTTTTGCGATTACTTTATAGTAGCATGCCATTTCTAATCATGACGAAATGTGTCAAAAACAGTTACGTTCTCAGTCTTTTTTTTTTTAAATACTAGTGTTGTAACCAATTAATTACTGAATTTCACCAGCTTCATTCGATTTTAATAGTAATTAAATATTGTGTAGTGATCTTTACCGAAAAGAATGAGCTTGGAGCTCAAAGCCGTAAATAAAATTTTGAATTGGCGACACTGGTTTCTATAGAATGGCTTGTCTCTGACCAAGCGGCACGTGGCTTAACGTCTTGCGCACTGCGCAGTCTTTCGTTTGCCATCTTGTGAAGTTGACTGTGCGCGCGTTAAAATGTTTAATATTTTTTTCTCGATTCGGCTTTGCTTTTGGACTATTTCTGTTTACTTTGACCTTGGCTCTTCTATTTTGGTCATTGATTTAAAAATAGTGATTTGGATTCGATTTTGGTGTTTGTTGTTATATAGTATGAACTGTTTCAACGTGTCGAAAAGAGGACGTACAATCAACAGCCAGTCACGCGAATTAGTTGTGAAGTTAACCGAATACTTCGAATGCGAATCAGTTGATGGTGGACCTTTATTGCCCGTAACGCAAGTGCAAGATCGCGTCGCAGAAGCACGTGTAATCGGCAAAAAAACTATTTGAACCATCTTGAAGGAAAAGTATGAGCCTTCCGGTACTGAAGAAAATGTATTACTTACGTACGCCTAAAAAGAGGAAGAAAAGCAAGCCTGTGACAGGTATTGACGACATTTGACGCAGAAGCTATTCGAAACCACGTGTATGCTTATTACACAAGAAATGAATACCCAACTGTGAGTAAATTGCTGATATCACTACGAGAGTGTGGCCTGTTTAGTGGCAGTTCCACGTTTTTAATAACAATTATGAAGCAAATTGGATTCAAATACAAGAAAACAGACAAGAGGAAAATTATCATGAAACGATATGATTTAATTTTGCACAGAGTATCATTTTTGAGGGCTATAAACAAAATCACAAATTGGCACTATGTCATATTTATCGATGAGACTTGGCTGAACTCGAATCATACCGTACCGCAGTCGTGGACGGACGATACCAAGGCATCGTGCTCAAAAATGCCAATGGGAAAAGGTGGACGCCTAATAATCTGCCACGCCGGATCAGCCGGGGGAGGTTTTGTGCCTTACGCGTTCGAGTCTAAAATAACAAAAGAATATCACGAAGAAATGGACACAAATAAATTCACAGAGTGGTTTACTAACTTGTTAACAAACCTCCACGAACAGTGCATATTCATTATGGACAATGCATCTTACCATTCAGTCCAAATAGATAAAGCACCTACTCAAGCAAGCAAAAAGACTGATTTAGTGATATGGCTACAAAAACAAGGCGTTGAACCTGACATGACATTGTTGAGAGCTGAATTGCTGGAGCTGGTAAAAGAAAATAAACTTGCGAAACTAAAATATAAAATTGATGAATTGGCACTTCAGCATGGACACAAAGTGATAAAAACGCCGCCGTACCATTGTCAGTACAATGCTATTGAGTTGATCTGGGCTCAAGTCAAAGGATACGCAGCTCGCAACAATACAAAGCCGCCATTCTCCACTAAGAAAATGATGACATTGCTGAAAGAAGCTTGTGCCAAAATCACTAAAGAAGACTGGGCAAAAGTGGTAGAGAACTCTGAAAATAATAAAGGAAGATTTTGACAGAGATGTCAATATTGATAATAGAATTGAAAATGAAATAATTATATTTACACGTGACGATAGGCTCAACTGACGATTTTGGCTCATCATCCGAAGAAAATGCTTGAATGAAGATTCAATCACTTTTGCTATTTCTTGATTTTTTTGTGATTGAGTGAATGTTATTGTAACTAAAAATATTAAATTAAAGACAAATTGACCTTTCGTACCATTGTATCATTTCAAAATACCTGCATAAATTTTCTAATCAGAACTTTAATCCAATGCACTTTACAATACATAATCAAAACGATCAAATACTCAAGTTTGTATAACTTGAATCGATTTATCGTGAGTATCGAGTACCGAGTCGTATGGTTACTTCACTAGTTACGTCGCGGTGACAAATGTCAAAACGGGCCTTTTATTTTTTAACAACTTTAGTCACAGTTAAGACGGACAGGACAAGTTGGACACAGGACTAAGGGCGAGTTGTTTCACGTCCACTTAACGCACGCGTCATACGTCAAAAATGGCGCTAACTATCGTCAAACCAAAAAAAGCGTTGTTTCAAATTACACAAAATTATGCCCTTGACTTACGTCAAATAATAACGATTACGTAATCGTTATTATTTGATGTTACGTTAACCAACCGTTTGAGATATACGGCCCTTCATAAACAAGTTTAATTTAGTAAATTATTATCCAAATTTAATGTGGAATGTAAATCATTAAATAAATAAAATCCATACAATTTTATTGCATGTTGATGGTAAGAGGAAACTTAATGTGCCTAAATTTAAATCCTATATCCTACTAATATTATAAACGCGAAAGTTTGTGAGTATGGATGGATGGATGTTACTCTTTCACACAAAAACTAAGTGAACGGATTTGTATGAAATTCTGCACACAGTTAATTTATAACCAGGATTAACACATTTTTTTTACATTTTACATCATGATAATATAAAAACCCATTTAAATAGCACATCCTGCTAACAAGAAAGTTTTGTAGGTAATAGGTAGCAATGTCAGAGCTTGAGCGTCGATACAAATAATAATTATGTACAAAATGCACTTACCTATTTATAAAAGTTTATGACACTCATAAAGTCTAGAGGTTGATTTACATTGGCTTAGAAAAGCACAGAACCGGTCGAAGTGAAGGTGCTTGGGAGAGGCCTATGTCCGGCAGTGGACATCTTTCGGCTGAAATGATGATAAGGTTTTTCGTTTACGCCCTCCGGTTCTGGGAGTTCTGAAGAGGATTAGTGATGGATCTACCAACGTCCGAAGTGGTGGGGGGAGTGGGGATGGCGTCACCTTGGAAGCAAACAAAAAGGATTGGTCTAGCTAGTGAAAGTAAGAGTTAGGTATTAAGTGTCAAAGGCTTATTACAATTGCCGGAGAAGTGTTATCCAAGACTCAAATCTAAGCTCTTAATTCGTAAAGAAAATTCCAGATCACATGTACATAAAGTGTTAAATAAAACAAACATAAAATGTCGCCGACGCCCGTCTCAGACATTCGTCTTGGTCTTGCAAACAAAGAAACCGAAATGAGGACAAATCCGAGATGATCAAAGGTAATGGCGAGTCTACATGTGGGGGCAAACGTCACGCGAATAGGTAGGGTAATCAAAACATATTATGTGTATTTTTCACGGTGTTATAACCTTTTTTGTTAAGTTAACTTATACCGCCCAGAGCGGGAGAAGTCATATGATGATTTTCCACCCAGAAAAAAAAAAAAAAAAGCAAGCTACTACAATCTGTCAAATTTATTTAATATAGATTTTCGACTTTATCTCTAAATAATTAAGGTTCAATGTTGATTGGAATTTTTTTACAGTTCGGGTAGCTTGACCTGCTGGCGTCTGTACCTACTATTTGCCAAAAGGAAACGCGGAACACACTTTCTGACAATCTATAAATAAATCTACTAATATCCGACTAATCTTACTTTCTTATTTCTTATTTCTTACTATAATATTATAAACGTGTAAGTTTGTATGGATGGATGGATGGCTGGATGGATGTTTGTTACTCTTTCACGCAAAAACTACTGAACGGATTTGTATGATACACACACAGATGATTTATAACCAGGACTAACACATGAGATACTTTTTATCCCGATATTTTTACGGGATGGAAACTTATGCGGATGAAACCGCAGGGCGCTGCTAGTTATTATTATAAACTCTTATGATTATCCGTTCTTTTATACATTTTTCATGTCCTGCCAAACTTCCATAGCCCATACCAACATTTTTTTTAATGTGAATCATTAACGCAACGATATATAAAATGCAATAGGTATCTATCACGAGTTCACGATTAGCGATTAACGTTAACTTGCGTTAAATCTCCCGATGTTAACGATGTTAACTTAGCGTAGCGCTAGCTCGAAGCTAAGAGTGCAGTGCGCGTTAAGCTAGTAACGCGCACCGTATTTCTTTTAGCTTTCACTATCTGAAAGCATCCACTAAGAAACTGCTATAATAGGTACCTATTCCTTTTATTTATAAGTTGAGGTTTGAGCCAGACAATCTAACCATACCTAAGTTTCAAAGAACTTAAAACTCATTAAAAAAAAACCCGGTACTTAGCACTAGCATGACATGAAGGATTATTCGAAACCATACGTTACGATACTTCGCCGCTGCATGTAAAATACTGGTATTCAGCTGCATCCGGTTAGACTGGAAGCTGACCCCAACATAGTTGGGAAAAGGCTAGGCAGATGATGATGATGATGACGTTACGATACTTACTAAAAAGTACTAATACCAGAGAAGTATTTTATAAAAACTATCGATACTGTTTCCTTGTCCATACCTACAAGTAGATACTTTACAGCAATAAAGATAATGTAAAAACACTTAAATTCATATAAACATTATTCAAACACGAGCAGAACCGTACCGTATCTCTGTAATATGAAAGGGTTTTATAATTACGAGCGCATTCAGAGAACACTGGGACATTTAAGGTACATAAACCGTGGAAGCGGGACGCAAATGTCCTAAAGCGGTGCGCTGTCGTGATATTCCGATTACAAGAATATACGAGAGAAATGTACTTCTCTTACTTGCTGTAGTAACAAGCCTTATAGTTGCTTGTAGTAGTGGAAAAGTCTAGGTAATTTTAGCTGATAGCAACAGTAAATTGTGAAGAAAAAAGGTTGTCAATATAATAAATTTATTTATCTACTCCTTCAGGCGTCCAGGAGGACATCGCCGTCAAGACAGACCACGGCGAAGGTGGTGTGACGATCAGCGAGGTTTGCAGGGCCAAAATGGCCAGAGATCGCCCAAGACAGGGAGGTCTGGAAGGAAAACGGGGAGGCCTTTGCCCAGCAGTGGGACACAATATAGGCTAACGAAAAAAAATAATTATGTACTGGCCTTTTAACCCTTAAAATAGGTCCAGTTCCAGCGAGCTTTCTTGCTCCGTGCCTATTTTGTAAACACCCCAGAGACCTTCTTCTTTTTCACCGTTCCTTCAAACCTGAGGATCGCGACCACATCCGACACGTCTCCAAGGTATGTAGTCTCCTGCATCCTCCTCATCCATCCTGAATGATTAAAGTAGAGAGACCTAGAAATTATTAAAATACGTCTTCCAGTACACACACAGTCACGTTGGCGCACAATTCTCTTCCAGTACACCTACAGTCACGTTGACGCATATTTCTCTTTCAGTACACCTACAGTCACGTTGACGCATATTTCTCTTTCAGTACACCTACAGTCACGTTGACGCATATTTCTCTTCCAGTACACACAGTCACGTTGACGCATATTTCTCTTCCAGTACACACACAGTCACGTTGACGCACATTTCTCTTCCAGTACACCTACAGTCACGTTGACGCATATTTCTCTTCCAGTACACACACAGTCACGTTGACGCATATTTCTCTTCCAGTACACCTACAGTCACGTTGACGCATATTTCTCTTCCAGTACACACACAGTCACGTTGACGCACATTTCTCTTCCAGTACACCTACAGTCACGTTGACGCATATTTCTCTTCCAGTACACACACAGTCACGTTGGCGCACAATTCTCTTCCAGTACACCTACAGTCACGTTGACGCATATTTCTCTTCCAGTACACACACAGTCACGTTGACGCATATTTCTCTTCCAGTACACACAGTCACGTTGACGCATATTTCTCTTCCAGTACACACACAGTCACGTTGACGCATATTTCTCTTCCAGTACACACACAGTCACGTTGACGCATATTTCTCTTCCAGTACACACAGTCACGTTGACGCATATTTCTCTTCCAGTACACACACAGTCACGTTGACGCACATTTCTCTTCCAGTACACCTACAGTCACGTTGACGCATATTTCTCTTCCAGTACACACACAGTCACGTTGGCGCACAATTCTCTTCCAGTACACCTACAGTCACGTTGACGCATATTTCTCTTCCAGTACACACACAGTCACGTTGACGCACATTTCTCTTCCAGTACACCTACAGTCACGTTGACGCATATTTCTCTTCCAGTACACACACAGTCACGTTGACGCATATTTCTCTTCCAGTACACACACAGTCACGTTGACGCACATTTCTCTTCCAGTACACCTACAGTCACGTTGACGCATATTTCTCTTCCAGTACACACACAGTCACGTTGACGCATATTTCTCTTCCAGTACACACACAGTCACGTTGACGCATATTTCTCTTCCAGTACACACACAGTCACGTTGACGCATATTTCTCTTCCAGTACACACACAGTCACGTTGACGCACATTTCTCTTCCAGTACACCTACAGTCACGTTGACGCATATTTCTCTTCCAGTACACACACAGTCACGTTGGCGCACAATTCTCTTCCAGTACACCTACAGTCACATTGACGCATATTTCTCTTCCAGTACACACACAGTCACGTTGACGCACATTTCTCTTCCAGTACACCTACAGTCACGTTGACGCATATTTCTCTTTCAGTACACCTACAGTCACGTTGACGCATATTTCTCTTCCAGTACACACACAGTCACGTTGACGCATATTTCTCTTCCAGTACACACACAGTCACGTTGACGCATATTTCTCTTCCAGTACACACAGTCACGTTGACGCATATTTCTCTTCCAGTACACACACAGTCACGTTGACGCACATTTCTCTTCCAGTACACCTACAGTCACGTTGACGCATATTTCTCTTCCAGTACACACACAGTCACGTTGACGCATATTTCTCTTCCAGTACACCTACAGTCACGTTGACGCATATTTCTCTTCCAGTACACACACAGTCACGTTGACGCACATTTCTCTTCCAGTACACCTACAGTCACGTTGACGCATATTTCTCTTCCAGTACACACACAGTCACGTTGGCGCACAATTCTCTTCCAGTACACCTACAGTCACGTTGACGCATATTTCTCTTCCAGTACACACACAGTCACGTTGACGCATATTTCTCTTCCAGTACACACAGTCACGTTGACGCATATTTCTCTTCCAGTACACACACAGTCACGTTGACGCATATTTCTCTTCCAGTACACACACAGTCACGTTGACGCATATTTCTCTTCCAGTACACACACAGTCACGTTGACGCACATTTCTCTTCCAGTACACCTACAGTCACGTTGACGCATATTTCTCTTCCAGTACACACACAGTCACGTTGACGCACATTTCTCTTCCAGTACACCTACAGTCACGTTGACGCATATTTCTCTTCCAGTACACACACAGTCACGTTGGCGCACAATTCTCTTCCAGTACACCTACAGTCACGTTGACGCATATTTCTCTTCCAGTACACACACAGTCACGTTGACGCACATTTCTCTTCCAGTACACCTACAGTCACGTTGACGCATATTTCTCTTCCAGTACACACACAGTCACGTTGACGCATATTTCTCTTCCAGTACACACACAGTCACGTTGACGCATATTTCTCTTCCAGTACACACACAGTCACGTTGACGCACATTTCTCTTCCAGTACACCTACAGTCACGTTGACGCATATTTCTCTTCCAGTACACACACAGTCACGTTGGCGCACAATTCTCTTCCAGTACACCTACAGTCACGTTGACGCATATTTCTCTTCCAGTACACACACAGTCACGTTGACGCACATTTCTCTTCCAGTACACCTACAGTCACGTTGACGCATATTTCTCTTCCAGTACACACACAGTCACGTTGGCGCACAATTCTCTTCCAGTACACCTACAGTCACGTTGACGCATATTTCTCTTCCAGTACACACACAGTCACGTTGACGCACATTTCTCTTCCAGTACACCTACAGTCACGTTGACGCATATTTCTCTTCCAGTACACACACAGTCACGTTGACGCATATTTCTCTTCCAGTACACACACAGTCACGTTGACGCACATTTCTCTTCCAGTACACCTACAGTCACGTTGACGCATATTTCTCTTCCAGTACACACACAGTCACGTTGACGCATATTTCTCTTCCAGTACACACACAGTCACGTTGACGCATATTTCTCTTCCAGTACACACACAGTCACGTTGACGCATATTTCTCTTCCAGTACACACACAGTCACGTTGACGCATATTTCTCTTCCAGTACACACACAGTCACGTTGACGCATATTTCTCTTCCAGTACACACACAGTCACGTTGACGCACATTTCTCTTCCAGTACACACACAGTCACGTTGACGCATATTTATCTTCCAGTACACACACAGTCACGTTGACGCACATTTCTCTTCCAGTACACACACAGTCACGTTGACGCATATTTCTCTTCCAGTACACACACAGTCACGTTGACGCATATTTCTCTTCCAGTACACACACAGTCACGTTGACGCACATTTCTCTTCCAGTACACCTACAGTCACGTTGACGCATATTTCTCTTCCAGTACACACACAGTCACGTTGGCGCACAATTCTCTTCCAGTACACCTACAGTCACGTTGACGCATATTTCTCTTCCAGTACACACACAGTCACGTTGACGCACATTTCTCTTCCAGTACACCTACAGTCACGTTGACGCATATTTCTCTTCCAGTACACACACAGTCACGTTGACGCATATTTCTCTTCCAGTACACACACAGTCACGTTGACGCACATTTCTCTTCCAGTACACACACAGTCACGATGACGCATATTTCTACCACATTTATATTTATTTAAATTAATCCCGTCATATTCAAGCCACCTCTTCAAAGCAAATGAAATGCCAAAATATTAACACGCACTTTAATTATTGACACAGCTCATTCAGTATTCTGTTAGTACCAAAATTTTAGAAAACAAAACACAACATTTTGGTACCACTGTATGCTCGGGCACATCTGTGTTTGACCGCCCGCTTGACCACAAGCCGTTCGCGGGAGCCCCGAATAAATTATGTAAAACAAAGCCGTGGACAAGCTCGGTACACACGGTATTATTTATATTTTAAACTACTCTATGTAGGTAGATAATTTTGGAGGTTCAAAAGATATAAATAGATATTTTCTGATCTTTATTAGGAACCTAAACTTTACAGGTAGTGAAGGGTAATTTTTTTTTTCCGTTGCCCCACATTAGGAATTTCTCCTGTATCAGGTGCGTTTACAAACATTTAAACTCACATACACAAACAGCCAGACCCGGAACAACTACTTGTAGGTCATACAAATATTTGTTCCGCGCGGGAACCGAACCCGCGACACGCAGCGCAGCAGTCAATCGCTTAACTAATGCGCCAACCGTGCCGTCGTTTGATACTTATCTACTGCTTTTACAGATGCAGTACTACTATTTTTTGTGATCTACTACTATTTTTTTGAAAGCGACGAAAAATAGCAGTTAGTCTTTATACTACTGCCTCGTTGGTCTAGCAAGGGCCGGTTTTTTGACCCGTAGTTAACTCAACCAATTGTTAAAACTAAACTAACAACTCTCTCTAACTAACTACTTTCTAACTAACTGTAACTGATGGTTAAATTTTTGCAAAATTTGTTTTTTGACAAATTTTTAGTTTATCCAATGATATAATATCATTGCTAATGGTCAAATAATTAACTATTAGTTGAAAAATTAGCCATTAGTTACTTTTTTTTAACAATTGGTTGAGTTAACTAGGGATCAAAAAACCGACCCTAAGTGGTCGTAAGCGCTACTGTTAATCATGAGGTCTGGGCTCGATTCCCGGATCGGGCAGAGTGTTATTGGGTTTTGGTCTCAGTAGCAGCCTGGAGTTTGAATTTGTGCCGGTTTAAGGCAATAGGTTCACTTCCTGTGTACTAAGTACTGACATAAGTTGAGAAAAGTGGTGTACTATAGGTACCTACATCTCTGCTTAACCCTTTGGGAAATACAGGCGTGATGTTATGTTACGTTGTATGTATTTTTTTATCCTACGCCATGTATCAAAAAATGAAAATCGCTGAAACAAAGAGTAACATTCTGTTCACATAAGCAAAGTTCAAATGTTAGTACAAGCAGATAAATAAAACCATTCGAGCATATTTTTCTCGTACAAGCGACGTTCAGCGGCGATGTAACTTTATGATAAATGTACTCAAGATAAGTTCAAATAAACTGTACAGTATTTTCTTTTTAAATCATACTCAGGACTACTTTTATTAGGTAGGTAAAGTTGTCAAAAAATAAAAGGCCCGTTTGGACATTTGAGAATGCGTTCTTGACACCTGTCAGTTTCATACAAACGAATACGTGTTTTGCGAACTTGATCTTTATTAACTACTAGAACTGTCAATGTCAAAACGGGCCTTTTATTTTTTGACAACTTTAGAGACAGATATCTCTTTTGGTTGTGTCATTATTATACTTTATTTGCAGCTTACTTTAGATATACTTAAACTAGTGTTGCCAGAGAATACGGTGGCCGCCACATAGCGTCCGCAATTTACTGTCAAATGACGTCACTGAAACGTTATTTATGAAATTAATTTGTGTGGTTCCCTAGACAGGGTTTTTTTTGACACCGTAAAGTCAAACCCCGGTGCCACCATTTTCATGACAGCCGCAGCTGTTAAATGGCGGCCACCGATGTCGTAAGAAACCCAAGCTTTAGGTGGTCTTATTCCTGGTATAGAAATTCCTGGTAAGCTTATTTTTGAATCAGATCATCTGAAACTACATTGGAGGAATAATTTTGTAATGTTGACAGTTATTTCATACAAAAACTGTCAAACGTCAATTTTATTCCTCGAATAAAAGTTATCTGGCGATGGAAATAAGTGGGTTAAGTTTAAAGTTAATAAGGGATTAGTGGAAATTGGCATATGATACAAGGTGCATTTGAAATAACAGAAAACTTGAAAACTGGTATTTTAAAGGAGTGATCTACTTTTACTAGTAAATCGCAAATACATTTTTTTTATCTCGATTTTAGTGTTGGTCCCATCCCTTAACAAGAGCTGTACACAAAGACCTCTTTTCAAGTTTTCAGTTATTTAAATTACACATATAATACGAGCAAGGGAACAAAAGTTTACACACGCTCGTTCCATCGTAGACCTCATCCATCGCTTTCGATCAGGTAAGATCGAGGACAACAACAAGCCCATTCCGCATTAAAAAAAATAAAAGCGTTATTGTACTTACCTGGCTACCACTACACATTACTCACCTTAATATTCCCTGAAAAACTTTCCAAGAATTTCCACGTCACAAAATTTTGAGCTCATTCCAATCCTATTCACTTCTCGCAACATTTACTTCGCTAGTAATTTGGTAGGAAATAACTCCAGAGACATGGCCGGTGCAGGAACGTTAGGTACACTCGCTATCTAGCCTGCTACATCGTATGTAACAGCTACATAGACTGCACTACTACACATATCGTTGTTTAACAGGAATAAAGTTACACGTGCAGTTATATTACTAGTAGTGCCCCGCGGTTTCACCTGCATAAGTTTCGATCGCGTGGAAATATCGGGACAAAAAGTATTCTATATGTTAATCCTGGTTATAAACTACCTGCGTGCCAAATTTCATCCAAATCCGTTCAGTAGTTTTTGCGTGAAAGAGTAACAAACATCCATCCATCCATATTCACAAACTTTCACGTTTATAACATTTGTTTGATTACACGAGTACAGTATTAGGATACATATCGTGGGATAATAATACTGGTATTCAGCTGCATCCGATTAGACTAGAAGCCGACCCCAACACAGTTGGGAAAAGGCTAGGCAGATGATGATCGTGGAATAACGTTACATGTGCAGTTATGTTACACGAGTACAGTAGGTATACAGGGTGAAATTGAGATCAATTAAAAGTTTTGAGTTCTGTTTTCATCCAATTATTATAATTAAAATGCCCAATCAGCCAATCAATCAATCTTCGTGCCCAAACAGCGATTGTAAGCTATTTTTACTACAGGACTAAGCCCCAAATTAAAAAAAAAAATAGCTGTTTATAATTATGAGTACAATGATCCATTTTCAGGTTTTCAGATATTTTAGTGTCAGATGTTTCATCGTAATACGAGCAATGGTACAAAGTTTTCATTTCAATAACGAAACTGAATCCATTCGTTAACTTACCTAAATACCACTACACACACATCTTAATATCTCCTGAAAAATCAGGCAAAAATGGCAGGAAATGGTGCAGAAACGTTACTTACACTAGCTATCCGGCTACATCTTATGTAACAGCTACGAGTACATAGACTGCAATGCTACATACATATCGCGGTTAAACAGGAATAGCATTACACCTGAATTTTTTTTTATATGTTAGGTAACACAGGTTTTTTGTGAAACCTGAATCTGATTTTAATAAAAAATAATGAAGCATAGGATCTGTTTCATAGTATAGTGGATAGGTTCTATCTAACAGATATGTTAACCGAGACTTATCAGCATTTCCCGTAATTAAAAACGTTCAAAATCTAGTCGCAGTCTCATCTCAGCGACCGTCAATGTCAAAAACTTGTCAATCAGTCAATCAGTGTCAATGTAGGGAAGTTAGGGGTGTTTTTGACGGGTTGAGACTGAGATCAGACTGTGAACGTTCTTATAAAATTACGAGAATTGCCCCTCTGGTGGTGGCCCATAATCTGCTGTCTTCAACTGTTATGTTGATGATAAAAAAACTAAACCATGGGGGAAAATTGTTGAGACTTGAAGAATTTGAACTTAGTATCGGCTTGGTCTTCGACACGTGCCATCTTGCGAAACCCACG
Organism: Apamea monoglypha; assembly: GCA_911387795.2. Taxonomy (NCBI): domain Eukaryota; kingdom Metazoa; phylum Arthropoda; class Insecta; order Lepidoptera; family Noctuidae; genus Apamea; species Apamea monoglypha. The sequence goes on from OU426918.1 coordinate 15,341,682, forward strand.
ACCATATCTCCATCATAAATCGAAATCGAATTCAAAACTAATTAAAAACCCAGCATCAATTTCATAATTTCAATAGTATTATTAATTTGCGGTGTCACGTTTCTCATTACGAAAACAATTTAAAACTGTGACCAATTACTATGACATTGATCTCAAACAAAAAGCTTATTAATATTCTATGAGAACTGGTATAATATTGCAAATTGTGTCGCAGTAGTCATCAAATATGCCATTTCATCTGGCTTCAATAACTGCACCATAAAAATATCCGTTGTGACATCTGCAGTTTATACCTCAATCGAGTTTTTAACACCTCCCAATATAAAACAATAAAAAAAATTGATTAGCATAAGCGGACAGGTGTGACCGTCCGTTCTTCAAAAATTGTATGCGTTTATGTGTGAACTAACGTAGTTTTAAGCATTTTGTTACTAACAAAAAGGATCTTGTTGCCTGAAATATAAATAAATACTTATAATAATATTAATAAACATTAAACAGCCTATAATGTTCCCACTGCTGGGACTCAGGCCTCCTGTCAGTGAGGGAATAGGGCGCAGTGCGGGTTGGAAGATGTCACATGTCCTTGAATTTTTGATTCTAGGACATGCCGGTTTCCTCACGATGTTTTCTTTCACCGTTTTGAGAGCAGTGCTGATGAAATAATTTACTCAAAGTAAAGCATTTACGAGTATCAGGGTTCGAACCTACGACCTACAACTGGTAAGTCACGGCCGTCTCCACTGCGCCACCAATGCAAAATCTCTGTCAAAACATCTGATTGTCACTCAAATAATAAAGTTCTTGAGCTTAAGTTATAAGTAATAAGTATTTCCAGATGTCTCTACTAGTTTTCTATTGTAGCTGCTCTTTGAAAAACTTTTTGCTTAGAGCGTGCATTCAGAAACTTGGCAAAATCGCAAATAACTTTTAAATATGTCGCTGTTTTGATTAATGACTTTCTGAATGCACCCGTTTTAAAGAAACAATTCAAATAATAAATGATCAAGCTGAATTAAAGGCAAGATCTTAGGAATTATGACAGAGTACGCTTCGATGGTTTGGTCGTGGTGAAAGGATGAATGAAAGGCGACTAACAAAATGTACTTACCAGGCAGATGTGACTGAAAATGCCGGGAGACTTAGAAGGACATATGTATATCATACGACATTTACACCTTATTGGTAATGTTCTTCAGAAAGGCTAGGGGCGTGGGTGCATGACCAGATGTATGAACGAAGCAAAAGGAGTATGTAAGGATAGTCGCAGGTGGCGTTCTATACTTTCTGCCTTCCCCCATGTGAAGAAGGCGTGAGTTTATGTATGTATGTCTATCGCCCGGCAAGGACCAGGCCCGAGTCGACGGCGCGTTGTGTTCCACGCGCGCCTCTTAGAGATGTCAGCACGAAGTGACGGGGTCCGTCAGGGCCGATGCCTGCCAGGGCCGCGGGTTGTTCGAAAGAGATACCGTGGTCCCTGGCATAGGCAACTGAAGGAACACGGGTGGGTTTTAGTCAGTAAAAGTCTGACACGCCCTCCTGCTCCGCCCAGAGCGGGCGAAGCCATATGATGATTTCCCACCCAGAAAAAAAAAAAAAAAAAAGTGTATGATTTTATTTTAAAACCGAACATTACAACATACTCCTTAAGGTTTGGTCAGTACCCGTTCACGTTTTCCATTTTTCTTTTCTCGACTATTAAATTCGACATGTTCTGCAAACGACGGAACACTTAGTGCTACGTCCAGCGTGTCCTGACACCTACTTCAGAAGAACTAATGGATGCTATTGATACTGCAATACTCGTCGTAAGTTGCAACTGACACAATTCTGATTGCTTTCTACTAGCGTGGAAGAATATAGTCAACAGTATAATAAAAGTTATACTTTCATCTGTATTTAAAAGGTTTTAACTTTTTGTCTCATCTCGCCTTTTCTAGCAGGTATTGTTTGAATAATATTATTAAATTGTTAATGAAAAATCACTGACGAAAATTGAGGTTATATAACTCAATTATAAATTATAAAATTTTTATAATGGTTTGGGTAGTTCCCAACAGGGAATATGCATTTAAAACGCAAAAAAAATGTATTAGAAGTATACTCGTATGTGGACTTAAACAAACTGATACATGTATAGCAGTGGGTTGCGAGGTTGAAAATCTTAACTCTTCCGTCAATATATACTTATTTATGAGGCTGCGGTGATGAAACGCGATATTAGCAATTATACCTAAAACATTAAGAAGTGTTGTGTGAAGACATTCAAATTTTAAAAGAGTATATTTGGGATAGGGATAAAACTTTATAACAGACTACCAAATTGTATAAAAAGCATTGAAAAACTGAATATTTTTAACACTAGAAGTGCCGAAACTTATGACCCCCCTCGAACCGCCGCCGTGACAATTTTGTCCCAGTATATTTTTCACAGCGTTCATTAGCATAAATACGACAAAAAAATTAAAACAATATGTAAGTTACTTGAAACCATGTTTATTTATTTATTTAAATTAAATTATTAATCCTTTTAAAACAAATACCTATCAAATTATGATCTTTTTCATCATTTCTTATTATAATCATCAACACTAAAAAAGTAATTCCAAATGTAGAAAATTCAAGTAAAATATTTGTTATCAGAATGGCAAATATTACATAAATAATAGTCTTTACCAGTGCATTTATTACAGACAGTTTTTTTACACATGTGGCACTTCACAGAAGACTTATTACTTGTGCATTTTGACTTCACCTGACACCTTGAACGTTTTTCTTGCCTTTCTGGTAAGTTTTCCGGAATTTCTATAGGTATAGCTGTTTTTCTATTATTCATGTACTGTGATCCCAATTCTTCTCCCAGTTGCAATAAAAAGTCTCTACGTTTAATTTTACTGTTGTTGATCATTTTATACAATATCCATGCGTTTATAGCCGCCAAATCTAACAGATTATAAAATGTATGAACTGGCCAACGTCTAGAAGCTGCCTTTACTGTATATTTCCTGCTCATCGAATCTACAACATCTACTCCATACTTAGTGCTGTTGTAGAAAAGCACTGTTTCCGGTTTTTTCTTTGAACTAGAACTTATTGTTATATCTTGATGCATAGTGCTGAGCATTAGTACATTTTTATTTGGCTTAGTCTGATAAACAGTCAAAGTTGTGTCACCAGTTTTTAGGAGAGACGTCTTGTATAATTCTTCTTTAGCGGTTTTTATGGAAACAGGTATTTCTCTTCGAACTCTATTTACAGTGCCTACGATACTAGTTTTTTTAGACTTCAAATATTCCGCTAGTAAAAGTGAAGTAAAAAAGTTGTCACATGTAACATTCCTACCTTTATTGATATAAGGTTCCATCAATTTCTTTACCACCCAGTCACCTAAACGCTCGTCATTAGGTTTGTGATCATCTTTTCCAAGGTAAGGGAACGCATTTATTATATAATTTGCACCTTTGTCAACAGCCATCCAAAACTTTTGGCCATACTTATCTGGCTTTGAGCTCATGAACTGGGTAAATCGGCAACGGCATTTAGATGGGAAAAGCTGCTCGTCAATCGTTATATACGGCCCAGGTATGTAACAAGCTTGTGCATTCGCGATAAACTCATACCAAATTTCCGAAATCATAGCAAACTTATCTTCATTGAGTCTTTGGCTTCTACTGGATTTATGATCGAATCGCAGATACTTCATTATCTCACGAAAACGATTTCGAGACATTGTTGCTTTTATTATAGGATTACCCCATTTTATCGACCATAATGAATCCAGGTCTAATTTATGTGCACCAATTGCACCACGTATGTAAAGTACAGCAATAAATGCCTCCAATTCTTCCATCGTCATGTACCAGTCCTTATCTTTCAATTCGCGTCGCGCCTCTTCCATAGTACACTCTAAAATATGCTGCATCATTTTTTTTGAAACCATCAGTAGCCAAGCACTTTTGCAAGTCTCATCGACGTTGCGCTTAGCGTGTGGAGTGGGCCCAACCCGATCTCTAAAAACATTTTGGCATCCATACCTACCAGGTGTACTACCAGCTTCAATTGCTGTCCAAACAGTACCATCGGGAGAAACAAGTGTTGAGTCTGATGTCGTTTCAAAACTAGGGTTTGTCAATGCAGACAGCCGACTGCGACTGCATCGAACTCCACGACCTCGAACTCTTCGACCTCGTCCTTGTCTCTGAATTGGCACTTGATCCTGGGCTTCAGTCACGACGCTCATCAAACTTGTTGCTTCTAAAATATAAAAATAATATAAAACAACAGCTAACAACACAACAAACTCATATAATAAACAACACAAAACATAAGTAAAGAAACAACAAATAAACAGCGATGTATTCCAACAGAGTAAAAAAAATACATACCTTGAGGTATTTCTCTCTGAGTAGTGTCATCAGATTCGTCAGAAGAGGAAATGGAACTGTTTTCTAACTCAAAGTCGTCGTCAGAATATTCCAAAGGCTCGCCATCTGATTCGTCCTCTAAAATATCGTTCAAAGCGGACACAATTTCTTGCGGTTTCAATATTTCGCGACGTTGACTAGACATAACTATAATACGTGAGGAATGCGCTTGTAAAAACAAAAACGTGCACTCTTTACGCGAAGCGACGAGGAACTGAACAGAAACAATCACTGCTCAACCCTCCACCCGCACCCACCCGCGCAGCTAGCCAGAGCAATGAGCTTTAGTCGCATTACTGCTTAGAATCTTGGCGGGACAAAATTGACCCGGCGGCAGTTCTAGGTAAATAGCATATTATTTTATTTGCTAATGCTTTTATTGAATATAAAACATATTGATTTTGATAAATACAATAAATTATGAAAAGTCAAAAAGTTTCACGGTCTTGAGTAGAACAAATAAAAAGTTAGTGACGATGAAACATGCGGGTGGGACAAAAATGGAACGATGGCACTTCTAGTGTTAAAGCTAAACTCAAAGAATTCTTAATAAGTAAAGCATACCACTCGATCAATGACTGTTTAAATAATAAAAATATTTATTAACAATAAAAATATTGATATAAAGTATGTATGAATATTAAATTAAAATTTGTCTATGTGCATTTTTGACATATTAATTAATGATCATATATTTTAAAATGAGTGATAATATTACTGAATGATAATATATATTGACATAAGTGATAGGATTAATTGATTCTAATATAAAGTTAGCATAGAAAGTCTAGACTCATGTTACTTTACATATTGAAAAAAACCAGCCAAGTGCGAGTCGGACTCGCGCATGAAGGGTTCCGTACCATTATCTATAAAAATCACGTCTGTTGTATGGGAGCCCCCCTTAAATATTAATTTTATTTTAATTATTTATTTTTAAAGTAAATATACAACTAAATATTATGTGAATATTTCAAGCGTCTACATGTTGCCGTTATTAATATCGAGCAAAAAACCGGCAAAAAAATCACGTTTGTTGTATGGGAGCCCCACTTAAATATTTATTTTATTCTATTTTTAGTATTTGTTGTTATAGCGGCAACAGAAATACATCATCTGTGAGTGTAAATTTAAACTGTCTAGCTATCATGGTTCATGAGATACAGTCTGACAGACGGACAGTGGTGTCTTAGTAATGAGGTCCCGTTTTTACCCTTTGGGTACGGAATCCTAAAAATTAATGTGACACTGTTGTTCCACTTATGCGGCACTATTAACAGCTTTATGTTTTGTTGATACTATTTACTATTAATACTCCTCTTTTTATTGGTTACAAAGCTAAAGTTGTCAAAAAATAAAAGGCCCGTTTTGACATTTGAGAATGCATTCTTGACACCTGTCAGTTTCATACAAATGAATACGTGTGTTGCGAATTTGATCTTTATTAACTACTAGAACTGTCAATGTCAAAACGAGCCTTTTATTTTTTGACAACTTTAATCTTAAAATTTACCAAATTGTCTCATTGTATATCTGTGGAGAACATGGTTGATTTCACAATTGAATCATTTCTGTATCCTATTTTTTTGTAATTCTTCATGTGTAATTGTTTGTTTTCCTAAATGTATAAAATAAAATAAAAAATGTATTTTGACACAAATAATGATACCTATTAATGATAACATAGATTTTGAATGACTACTAGATATTGTACGGACTCGGGGTATGTTACAGCGATCGATATATTATTATGGTAAGAGCTGCTTTTCCACCTGTAGCAAACAATATTTTTTTTTTTTTTTTTTTTTTTTTTTTTTTTTTTTTTTTTTTTTTTTTTTTTTAACTTTGCCCCACACCAGGAAGTTCTCCTGTATCGTGGGTGCGTTTACAAACATTTAAAGTCACATACACAAACAGCCAGACCCGGAGCAACTACTTGTAGGTCATGCAAATATTTGTTCCGTGCGGGAATCGAACCCGCGACACGCAGCGCAGCAGTCAATCGCTTAACCACTGCGCCAACCGTGCCGTCAAATTTGATTGAAAGTTATAATTTTTGGTTTAGTATCCAAATCAAATCACAAATTGTGTATCATAACATTCTTATGTTAAAGGATTAGGTAGAGGTGTTTTAGTACACCCACACAAGTAAGTGACACTACAAATCGACATCCACAGATACGTTTTCTAATTCATTTGTTTACATTTTCATCTGATACTTTTGAGACAGATTATACCTGAACAGTTTGCTAAATTGAATTATGTTTGCCCTAAGACCAATCCTTTACAGTACGTAGGGTGAAATTAAGGGTGAGATCAATTAAAAGTTTTGTAGTTTATTTCCATCCGTTTTACTTTACCTGATTCAAAATATTACATTATGAATGTCCGTACCCAAACAACGATTGTTTAATTCTATATTATGTTTTATCGCCGTAACCACATAAGCTGCCAGGCCCAGGCTGTGTTTGTAATTCATAAACTACTGAACCGATTTGACACGATTTCCATTATGGGGGGAAAGACAAAAGCTGTTATCGTGTGCCAGACAGACGCGTGCGCTCGTGATCGATGCTAAGGGCCTACTGTTTTGATAAAAAAAAATATTCTGGATAGAAGTAATTTATTTTTCTAATGGCTTGAGTGGTTTCGGCATCTACGTAGCTGGTTAAACGAGGATGCCACGATTCAATACGGTAATGAAAAGCTGGTCAGTATTGCCTGATCCGGAAGTAAAAGATAGCACGCACTTACACGATACATCGCACTTTGCACTTTTTATTTATTTTTCTGCAGTATACAGGATGGTAGGGACATCGACGCCCAAACATCTGACGACACGGTTGGCACAGTGGCTGAGCGATCGACTGCTGCGCTGCGTGTTGTGAGTTCGATTCCGCACGGAACAAATATTTGTATTGCCTGCAGGTAGTTGTTCCGGGTCTGGCTGTTTGTGTATGTGAGTTTAAATGTTTGTAAACGCACCCACGACACAGGAGTCATTCCTAGTGGGAGGCAACGTTATTAAAAATAGAAGAAAAAAAAAACTAACCATGAGTTCAACACATGATTCTAGACCCCCTTTCTTTTTCTGGGTGGGTAATCATCATATGATTTCTCCCGCTCTGGGCGGAGCGGGAGGGCGTCAGACTTTTACTGACTAAAACCCACCCGTGTTCCTTCAGTTGCCTATGCCACGGGCCACGGTATCTCTTTCGAACAACACGCGGCCTTGGCAGGCATCGGCCCTAGCGGACCCCGTCAATTCGTGCTGACATCTCTTTGAGGCGCGCATGGAACACAACGCGCCGTCGACCCGGGCCCTGGTCCTTGCCGGGCGGCGAGCTGCCCATTGCTCGCCGCCCGCCAAGGCGGTCTGCAATGACTCTTTCAAAGAGCTTGCCCACCTCGTCGATTCTAGACCCCCTAGCATAGACATTTTTCGTTGGTTATCTAAAGTGCAAATTAAGCCGTTCATTTGATTTTATGTCCTCTAGAGGGCGCCACATTCAATTTAATGTGACTTCACATAGCCTATACCAGCGGACAATCAAGACGCTTCCAACAATACACCTCTTGTTCAAATGGTGATAAGTAGTTTAAAAGTTTATGAGGGAACATATATACCTACATACATTCCCACATACTGACATACATACCGGTCTAAATCAACGTCGTGGTCGCGTAATAAAATAACGTTTTGTTCACATTAGGTACAGAAGTATTATAATTCTGTAAAGTTCATTGCTGGGAACTTCGCTCAGTGACCGTACACAACTCGATGAACTTGAACTTTATTTATCAAGTAAATCGTTTCAGGTTCACACCAAATATAGAACCAACAGTGAATAAGTACATATTTATTTAGGGCAAACAGAATTGTACAAAAGACACAGGCAATCTGTTACAGAAGAGCTTCGAACTCAATGATTTGTTTATATGCTGTTTATTGGACATTCCCATGTTATTGTGCTTTATTTATGAGCCAACTTAAATGATGCAATAAATTAATGGTTCACTGTTAATGGTTATGTACCTAGAAATACAAAATTAAATGAAGAAGATAAAGCACTATAATATACCTGGCTAATCTCTACAGAGATTATCAAATGGTAACGACTGGCAAATGTCAAATGACAGACAGGACCAACAGCTTAACGTGCTTCCCGAAGCACAGAGGGTTATCGGTATGTAAAGATGGTCACCCATCCACGGACCGACCGTGGCAAGCGTAGCTTAACCTGATCGGTCGACCCGTGCGGCTGTTATTAGTTAGCCAAAAGCCCCGATTATCAATTCAGAAACATATAATATCACGCCTGTTATCCCTGAAGGTTAGGCAGATAGTGTACACCCAGATTTCGCCAATTATGTTTAAGTCCCTAAGGGACGAGCCTATTGCCATCAACCGGGCACAAATCCAAACTCCAGGCTGCTCGCCATCTGGCAAGGACCAGGCCCGGGTCGACGGCGCGATGTGTTCCACGCGCGCCTCAAAGAGATGTCAGCACTAACTGATGTGGTCCACTAGGGTCGATGCCTGCCAGGGTCGCGGATTGTTCGAAAGAGTTACCGTGGCCCCTGGCACAGGCAACTGAAGGAACACGGGTGGGTTTTAGTCAGTAAAAGTCTGACACGCCCTCCCGCTCCGCCTAGAGCGGGAGAAGTTATTTGATGATTTGAACCCAAAAAGACAAGGACTGATACTAAGAAATACAAACTAATACTGAGAATTACAGGGTAATGCTGTCCTATTAATATTATAAATGTGAAAGTTTGTATGGACATAAAGAATAATTATGTACAAAATGCACCTATTTACAAAAGTTTATGACACTCATTAAGTCTAGAGGTGGATTTACATTGACTTAGGTTTTTCGTTTACACCCTCCGGTTCTGGAAGTTCTGAAGTGGCTTAACGATGGATCTACCAACGTCCGAAGTGGGGGGAGGAGTGGGGATGGCGTCACCCTGGAAAAAAATAACAAGGATTAGTCTGGCTAGTGAAAGTAACGGCAAGTATTCAAGTCTAAAGTTGTATCAGCATATATCACATAAAATAGTATGTGAACCAACAAATTACATAGGCCTTATGCAATCCTACTATGTAATATTCTAAACGTGAAAGTTTGTATGGATGGAGGGATGGATGGATGGATGTTTGTTACTCTTTCACGCAAAAACTACTGAACGGATTTGGATGAAGTTTGGCACACAGATGGTATATAACCAGGATTAACATCATCATTCTCCTGCCCTTATCCCAATTTATTCGGGGTCGCCGCAACATGCCCTTTTCTTCCATTATCTCTATTAGTCGCCATCACGGTATTCACCCCTTTATAACCAGGATTAACATATAGGATACTTTTTATCCCGATATTCCCACGGTATCGAAACTTATGCGGGTAAAACCGCGGGGCGCAGCTAGTTGAAGATAAATAAGAAGATCACTTATTTAATATACATAAGTGAACTTCAATCACTTTGTAATTTAGTTTGGCACTTGAAAATGGCTGACATCCCTAATTTATAAGTGTCTTGATGGAAATTGATTACTAAGATTCTCGTCGGCGATGGCCTATCAAATTGACATTACTTAGGCTCTACTTGTTCTATCTTCGACCTTAATACTTAATATGAGCTAAAGTTTCAGACTTCTGGAATTATTATTATGAGCCTGTGTTGTCCCGCTGCAGGACAAAGGCCTCCCTTCCCTCCTTAAACTTTTCCCGATCTACTGCGATTGTGGGCCAATCCTTTAAGGAGTCCAGCTCATCCCGCCATCTCTCATGGCCACCCCACTTCCACTTTTATCCAGCAGCTGTGCGGCCAGCGTCCGCTATCGAGCGATTTCTTTGTCCTGTCTCGCCTGGAAGGATACTATTTGGCAGAGGTAAAGACTTCTTGAAACAACACCTTTTCGTTTTCACACAGGCCTCCTCTCGGTGAGAGAAAGTGGGCCGTAATCCACCACGTGGACCCAGAGTGGGTTGGTAGATGTCAAATAACTTCGATTTTTTTTTTGTTTCTTGTACGGACAAAACGGTGAAGGAAAATACCGTGACGAAACCGGCATGGTTTCGTACGGACAAAACGGTGAAGGAAAACATCGTGAGGAAACCGGTACGGTTTCCTTACGATGTTTTCCTTCGCCGTTTTGAGTGCAGTGGTAATGAAATAATTTACACAAAGTAAAGCCCCTGTTGGAGTTCGAACCTACAACCATAAGTCGCGGCCGTTACCACTTGGCCACTGCTCCAGTGGTGGCTCTAGTTTTAAGTTATTATGCATTGTGTTGGTATTATTTCGATAATTATCACCAAATCACTGACCGCATTAATGACTGAATAGGTAACCGCAACATAAAATAGAACAAAATAACTGTACGTAAATTCAATCAAACTATCGAAACCATTTCATTTGATAAAACAATCAGTTTCAAAATTAATCGTATTTAGCAACGTTTATTTTGATTAAAATCATGGTTCATGAACCACAGAAAACAATGTTCACGTCTAAACAGTATAATATCCTACTTAATATATAGATATGTGAAAGTTTGCATGTTTGTTACTCAATGGCGCAAAAAAGGTTAAACGGATTTCTATGTTCGGCATACCGGTGGGTTATTTAGTTATTTAACACTTCCAGCACACAAATGAACAAAGGCGGATGAATAGAAGCTGCAGGCAAAAGCTAGTTAATAAATAAATTATGCTTTACAAACCTTCATCTAACATAACAAGTTTTCCTCATAAAATTATAAGAAGAAAATAGGACGAGATTAAACATCGGAATACAAGGTACATCATTAAAACAAGCTCAGGGCGTCTGCATAACCATTTTACGTTTAGATTATACACGCTTCCACGAGCAGAAATAACTAACGCCAATAAAAACACTGGGAAATGTAGGTTCAAGAGTTAATGCGTAAGAAGTAGAAAACTATTCTATATTTCCTATCTACATATTTCCTCCTTGTTGAGATTCTAATAGAAACTAAACTTAGCCTCCGCCGAGTGGCGAATCTTGAGATGAAATGGATTTGATTTTGTCGTCAACGCCTTACAGTATAGGAAGGTGATCTGGTCATCCAAAAGTGTCCACAGTCCCTTTTAGAAGTAGTTCTGCCTTTTCCATGTTACATATAATCCTTTTCATTCATTCCTTTTTTTAATGTCGCAGCATCATGTTGAGATAGGAGCCTTTTGACCTCGTATAGGACTTTCTGTTTCATTTTTCTTTGTTAATTATTTTTATATTATGTATTTGATTTTTTTATTTTTAACTGTGTTTAGTTTAGTTTATGATCTTCCTGTACGAGTCGCAATAAATACTTTTTCTTTCTTTATTTTCTGTATGTAGCGAAATTCTTGAAGTATTCTGTCTGGGGATGCCAATGTTGTCAGATTTTTACCGACGGAACCCTACACTACAGGCTTTCCTTCTGTTTGGTCATAAAATAGCGCAGAATCTACAATATTTTTGTAAGTAGCTACCCGTACCTACTCTCTCCCATCTTAAGCATTTTATGATCGTCCCGAATTAAACTACAAGATACATACATAGTTACAGCTTTTACGATGTCAAAACTTGTATGATTACCTCGTAAACCACCTTATCCTAGACTACACGTAGATCCTTCAAACATCCGCTACACAATGTAGCAGGATAATTTCAAACTGTAATACGAGTACTGCTGTATCTTAAACATCTAGCATTAATAGCTTCTCTTGAAACAAGTTGCATCATTGTACGTACCTATAGGTACAGCTTTTGTTGTTCACTTAACTAAAGCAATGAAGAGACTTAAATGGTGAGGATATCCATCATAAATCATCATCAGTCTACAGCAGTCCACTGCTGGACATCCGCCTCTCCAATCGCACGCCATTCGCTCGATTCTCGGCAACTCTCATCCAGCTGCTACCAGCCACCCTACGAAGACCATCGCTCCAGCTAGCCTGAAGGCGTCCTACCTCACATTTACCGATTCGCAGTCTCCACTCAAGAACACCCAATCCCAACGGTCTTCGGTCAAATTGATGCCCTTCGATATCTACACTAAAATTATCAAGAGGTAAAGTTCTAGTTTAGGAGGTAATATTCTATTAGAAAGCTAGGCTATTGCGAGTGCCATAAGACATGTCTTATTTTAAAACACTCGGACGAAGACGCGGGCAGAAGCTAATAACTAGCCCTAAAACATTTTATCGTTCGTAAAGCTGTCAGCAACGTGCACAGGATCAAGCAACTCCACGTCACCACTTCGTCAAATACCAGCAATGGGTAATGACACTATTGTTTTATGATAAAGTTTCAGCCGCTATTTTGAATAGGTATACTACATATTTTTCTAATAACTGTGAGACTTCATATTTAGCCCCGCTTCCACCACAAATTACAAAATGTGTTAAACTTATTAAGTGATTTGTGGTGCAAGCAGGGCTTAGTGCACCTGTTTGTTATATCCGACAACAAGTCAGTATTAAATCTCAAACTTGTCACAACACAAACTCCCTACTTAGAAATCTTTTCCAATATTTTTTCCGTTCACTTGTATCTGTCACAACGGTTCTTACGTACATTTTTTTTTTTTTGTGTTTGAGCGGGAGCTGCGTTCTCTCCTTAAGGTTATGCTCTTTAAACCCTATAGATTCCCAACCCATAGCTTTTACCTAACCTCTGACCTCCTGTCTGTAAGGAAACTTTACCTACTCCATCTTACCCTGAGAAAGCACAAATCCCTTCCGTATGATTCCACTAAGACAAGTATCAGTAGCAGGAGAAACTACTTAGTCACTCCAACCGTCCCAGTCAGATCTGTTTTTGCTGAGAGTTAAACATTTATCCTCTGAAACTCCGTGACTGTAAACTAGCTGTGACTAATTGGTTTACGAACAAAACCTACGACGACATTGAGGCTTTGGTATATTCGCTTCCATAAACTGTCCTATAATTAAAAGCACCGCGGTAGCGAAATTGTTAGTGGAGGAAGCTGTGCCTTTCTTCTTCCGATCCCAAGACATTGTCGCAGGGTTAACCTAAACCTAAACTGATACCTAAAAACTAATTAAACACAACTCAGATAAGAAAAAAACTCAACTTAGGTACACTTAGTAACTTATACACAATGCACACTCACACACACACACACACACAAAAACTCGCTCACATACATCACACGAGTGCGCTCCTATTTTTGTATTCTCCTTTTACTTTATTTGTCTGTTTTATTTTAATTTGATTTTTGTTTTTGATTTTTTTGTTTTTGATTCTTTGTTTTTGTTCTTCAATTGCTTACCTATTATCATGATAAGTGGAAGAACGGAGTTCACCTAACACAAGCATCTTCTTGCTTAAAAGGTGATCTCCAACTCATGAGTGTTTTCATAGTATGTCATTGCAATAAAAAAATATTTTTAAATGATTTGTGGTGCAAGCGGGGCTTAGTGCACCTGTTTGTTATATCCGACAACAAGTCAGTATTAAATCTCAAACTTGTCACAACAAAAACTCCCTACAAAGAAATCCCTTCCCATACTTTTCTGTTCACTTGTATCTGTCACAACATTTAATCCCGCTCGCGAGGTGCAGAGGAAATGAGAAAACTTTCCGATTGTTTACACCGACACAGTTGTCCTGTGTCCTGTACAAAAGTTTTAATTGATGGGACTCCACAATTATCGCGGCAGGTAGGGTAGGCTGCTTCTGACTGATTTCAGGTAAACGCCCCAATTTCAAGCGGACGGCGGTTATTGAAAATTACTAATCTATTTTCGTCAAAGGACATTTCATACGTGTAGGCATAAACCATATTTATTCATTACTATCAAAGTAGTAGTAAGTTTTATTTAATAATATATGTAGTATTATTATTTATTCTATAAATAAATATTCGTTACAACCGCGAATTATGTTTAGATCGATATACAACCTGATACTAAACTGCAAATTGTAAAATACGTAAGAAAATTTAAGTTCGCACTTCGAACTCGGCTACCCTGACGCTTTTGCGAGAACTAGGACAAACTAGATGATCTAAGATTAACTGCAAAAGACTGCAACAAACCATACGCTGTGAGTTACGAGCGTCGCGTCCTACAAGTTATAGTACACACGAGTAGCAATAGTCCATAGTGACGTAGTTTATTGCTTGTTGTAACCGTCTGCAGCGTGCAATGGAAGATACGCGACACTTTAACATTGAACAAACCATTTAACAAACTGTTAGCATAATCAGCCTATAATGTTCCCACAGCTGGGACACAGGCCTCCTCTCGGTGAGAGGGAGTGGGCTGTGATTCAATACGGTGCGGATTGGTAGATGTCGTCATACCCATGTTTTTCCCCAACTTGTTATTCTTTTTTTACTTGTGTTCTTTTTATGCGTCATGATAACCGCAAATATACGTATTTTCTTCCTTTCTTTTTTCTTTGTATGTCTACGAATTTTTGGTTCTAGGACATGCCAGTTTCCTCACGTTTTCCTTGACTCATCTACATTATATTGGTAGATATTATTTTTAGACATCTATAAACATTTGTTACAGGAAGTTTCCGTGACTAAGCTCCAATAAAGTTGTACAACTGTATCTGTTGGCACGCCTCAACAAACGTTAAAGTAAGCCAACTACAGCACCTTGAACCACAGTTCAACTTGGAACACGTTCAGGTATTACCAAGTACAGCTGAAACTTTTACCATAACAACAAGTTCTGTTACAGGAACTAAGTTGAAACGAGCTTGCTATGTATTTTGATTTTGACCTTCTTTGGTAAGTTTGGTCATAAAACAGTTGGAAAATGTAAATAAAAGCGTTTTTAAAATGGCAATCTGTGATTACTTCGAATGATTCACGTTATTTCTTCAATATAATGCCAAAAATAGTATTGTAATGTTTCCGACAGCTACTGGACATATAAGCACATATTTATGCAGTAGGATTTTAATAAACAACTGGAGTTACGAAGTTTGATTAACCTAAACTGGTACTTAATAAAGGTCGTTTTATGTTTTGTTTTTTATATTGTGGCATTGTGTGTACTATGAGGGCTTCTGAGGTAACGGGTGGAATCAAACAACTATAAGACTCCTTTAAGATTATATTATAAGCACGTCTTTACATGTTCTAGACCAAATTACCACTGACTGTTATAACCAAAAATCCTAATAGAAGAAATATGACGTTAGCTTGAACGTTCGAAAGTAACCCGTTCGAAATTATCTCGGGCCTGTACTATTTGAGGTTGCCCTCATGCAGATAAACCTCTACAGTACTTAATAAGTAGATACAATGCATAATGTAACAAGATTCCTAACCAAATTAAAGAACTTCCAGTGGTCCGCTTCAGAAGGGCTTTACACAGGTGGCTAATTGAGAATCCCTTCTATACTGTTAAAGAATTCCTTCAGTTTAAATCTAAATGATCTAATTGTACCTATACCAGAAAATTTGCATGTCATTATGTTATGATTGAATATGTTAAGCTAATATTATACTACCGTTGTAAGAACCTTTGTAACCATATTTATCTGCAAATAAATCTTTGACTTTGACTTTGAAATGGCATGTTGACACTCGGCTGGTTGACACTTCCCGTGACCCAAGGGCTGGCTTTTACCTTGGCCAGACGCTAAGCACTGCCGTACAGAGTGGCAATGTCGCCAGTCTCTTGGGTATACTACCAGTCGAGAGCGATGCGGATGAATTTTTCGACGCTATATATATTTTTTTTTTTAATCTTTGCCACGCACTAGGAATTACTCCTGTATCGTGGATGCATTTACAAACATTTAAACTCACATACACAAACAGCCAGACCCAGAACAACTACCTGTAGGCAATACAAATATTTGTTCCGTGCGGGAATTGAACCCGCGACACGCAGTGCAGCAGTCGATCGCTCAGCCACTGCGCCAACCGTGTCGTCAATTAAAATTTGAGTATAGTTTTAGTTAAATTAGGATTTAATTTTGTTATTTTTATTACTTAATTACGTATTAGTTGTTATTTGTTTACTTATTAATTTTAATTTACAGAAATAAATCATTTATGTAGAAAATAGCAAAGAAAATATGTGTATGTTTAGTTGGCACATTTCGTACTAGTTATGACATGTGCCAAATAAGCATATTTTCTTTCTTAGATATAGGTGACTATTAGGTATGACAAAAATGTTTCTCTTAATAATACTACAAGCACAGATAGTACAATGTTATACGTAATTGAAAAAAAAAAAACCAAAAACATAATTTGAGGAGTTATTTCAGACTCTAATAAATTGTGGTGAACCTTTGGTGCTTCTCAACCTCATGTTTTTAAAGGCACAACACATATCAACACAATATCCCGTTCCCTTACCTATTGCTCATTTCCCTACTCAAACACAACTCCATGCACACCTCCAGGTACATGTTGAAAACAAACCTAATCCTATCGGCTTAACCTTTGTTGATCTTACCTCATCTTACCTCTTGGTTACGGCGCGAACTTTCAGCGACCGCCATCACATTTGAAGTATAGTCGACCTCACGTGTCTGTGGTAACACTTTGACCATGAAGTAGCTTATAGTTGTTGCGTTTTAGCATGGCAGTAACTTTACATCGTAAGGAAACCGGCATGTCCTAGAACCAAAAAATCGAAGACGTGATAAATACGTGGATTACGGCCCACTCTCACAGAGAGCAGGCCTGTTTCCCAGCAGTGGGAACATCGTAGGCTGATTATGCCCTTTCCCTAGTATAATAATAATAATAAAATAGTTTATTTCTCTCTCCACAAAGGTTAGCTTATGAATAACACCTTAAGACTAAACAATAAGAACAAGACAAAAGCTCCTTTGCGAGAGACTGGAGTCCGTGCTAGGGAAACCCTGTGTTACAGATCTCCAGGCCCACCACAGTGTTTAGGTGCTGTAACTACATTGCACAAGTTTTAGGACAATTAACAATAATTTTGTAACTTCTATGGAAGAGAAAAAAAAATGTTAAATAATAATATCACGCAAATAGGTATATCTGTATTGAGGTGTGTGTACGTGTGGTGTGTTGTGCGTGTCGTGAGAAGTGTGTGAGTGTACGGTGTACTTGTCTCAGTCTTGTGGATAATCGGGAGTGAGTTCATGATTATATGCGAGAAAAGATGTGTATGTTGTGTGGTAGTGAGTATGCGTGCGTGCACTGGATCCATCGCAGTTGGAGTAGACGATCAGGAAGGAATGAACAATATTTGCTCGGTGCCATCGTAATCCAGCTTTTTCAGCCAATTAAATACCTATCAGTATCTCTCCGTAGGAACCGAAACAATAAAGCATGTATAATTTTCCGTTATTATAACATGTTAATGATCACGATAGATCCGTTGTGATCTTGTTGTCCTAACTGCAATCTTCTACAGTTCTTTTATTTTTCGTTGCTTACATATATAGTATGTATGTATTTATGTATCTATAATTTTGGATATGTATATATTTGTGTATCTATTTTAGTGTATTGTATACATAATATTTGCACCAACGACAGTCCCATTTTATGTCCAGGAAAATCACTGTCCATTCTAAGGTTGCCTGGAAGAGATCGCAGTAATGCGATAAGGCCGCTCATTGTATATTTTGTAGTGTTTAATGTATTTTTATGCTATATATTTTTGTGGTGTACAATAAAGTATATATATATATAAGTAAATAGATATTGACTCAGGACGTTAACAGACTTTATTTCAGTTGTTATAATAATACAATGCTAGAAAATATAGGTGGGTTAATGACCGCTATTGGCATGCTAAAACGCGTCAACTATAGACTAATCTAAGTATAGCGCTAATCTCTGGAACTACTGTTATTTTCCCCTTATTCATTAAACATCACGTCATGATCCTTAGGACCCGAGCAGAAAAGAATTCAGAAAGAACGCCGAAAACGAAGTTATAGCGCGAGCTGGTGATGCGATACAAATCAAATCAAAAGTCATTTATTCAAATTAGGCTGACAATCAGCACTTTACGAACGTCAAAATTACAAAAGACAGTCCCCCAAAACGCCCGCCCTTCACAACTTCCTAGTGCTTTGCTGCCTAGTGCTTTCCAAGTGATGTGACGGGGAGGATCGGGGGAATAAGAAATTTCACGCGGACGAAATCACGGGCAGAAGCTAATTATGTACATATATTAGTTAGTCTATAAGGCATTTATGTTATGGCTCTTTGTTGAATTAAACCATTTAATCCTACTCCTACCATATATATAATATTATAAATGTGAAAGTTTCTATGGATGGACGGATGGATGTTTGTTACTCTTTCACGCAAAACTACTGAACGGATTTTGATGAAATTTTGTACACAAATGATTTATAACCAAGATTAACACATAGGATACTTTTTATCCCAATATTCCCACGGGATCGAAACTTAAGCGGGCTAAACCGCGGGGCGCAGTTTGTATTATTATATTATAGCGTAGTACGGCGTATACCTATAGAATAGGATCGCCGATAGGCGTACTACGGCGTAGTGTGCGAGACTAAAACGGTTATTTCGTAAATTATTTATAGTTATTGACAAAGTTTACGAACTTTAGCTCCTTGAGTCAGCCGAGTTCAGTGAATTGATTGCGGTAAAACTCGGCTGAACTATCTACGGAGACTAGCTGCTGTTTGAACTTGGTTCCAGCCTTAAGTGGGGAACTTCGATCAACGACATGTATTGTTTGCTTAATTTATGGGATGGAAGAAGGGATAGGCTAGCTTGAGGCGTTGACTTGTATAGTATTTTATCACACCAAGCGACACGTGCTTTACTTGTAGTGCACATACACGCTGTGAAAGTATTTGTCACAGGAGCTCTAGGTACCGTTCGTATGTGTGCGTGTGTCACGTATGTGTGTTATGTACAACTACACTTCTTCCGGCATACATTCGCAGCGTGTTTGTACACTTGGTAACCACAAGTAAAACGTGTGTCGCTTATAAGAATACTATAAACTTATTGGTAAATATTCATAGTGATAATTAATGTTTTAAAGACGTAAAAACTATGTAATTGTAGTTTTATCCTGAGGGCCTAGACATAGTGACATTCTATCAGCGATAACGATTAAGTAAAAGTAAAATGTATTGAATTAACTTAAGCTACCGAAAACCTTAAGGGATTAACCACACTTATTTAGCTCTGTACTCTGTTTTAGCTTTACGGATGCGTACGCATTCCATACAAAATCGTTGATTTCTATGGACAACAGCTGAACAGAACTGAATACTCGTAAATGTGGTTAGTCCCTTAGTCAATCAAATTGAAAGTCTTTACAGAAACGAGACGCTTTCCAACCGATTGTAACTTGTCTGTCTGTCTATACCTTAGTTGCTAAACAAACAAAACGGCAAAGATATTTAAAATTTCGATAGATAGGTATATAATTTTAAAAGTCATAGATACTTTAAACCACTATTCACATAATATATTATGAGGCGCGGTTTCTACATTTCCAAAGACACACAAAAAAGTATTACAACGAAGCCATCTTAATAATTCAAAGCAGCAAACTCTTCAATATAATCCAATCTACCTTGTCCTAATTTAAAGAACAATCTCCTTCACGAAATATTCTAAATTCGGAACACGGCATGAATAATTGAAAGGGAGAGACAGAAACTTAAGAAGATTAAAAATTTAATCATTCTCTCTCTCTCCCGAAAATGACTAAATTCGCTAAGTAGGTACACAACGCTGTTAAGTAACTTGGGAACATCATTTTGGGTTTATGATCCTTTTTTAAGTACTTTTGGTTATTTGAAATATGCCGTGTCAGCTTACTACAGAATTAAATTATATAAATACCGCTTTCAAATACTCAAACCGTTCTCATTTCTCAAAGATTTTGGACAGAGCAAGGAGATTAGAAATCATTATAGAGTAAAAAGTTTTCTAAAAAACAATCCAACAATTTCTTTTTATAGAATTTTTCTTACTTTTATATAAATAAACGATTCGAGGGGCAAAGGCTCTTCCAATATTTTCGACCCTTATTTTGGTCACGTAACATTGTATTCCAAGTTTCGAGGTCGAAGCAAAAAAGCCTGGAAGTATCGCTGTATTATATTTTAGAAAAAGAAATGAAATAATTTCAAAGTTCTTCTTTCTACTTCATCGGACAAAATGACTCGCAAAGATGGAACCTTCGGATTTATTAACAAAGTTGCCGAAGGCTTTGAAAAGAAATCGACTTCTCCCGCTCTAGGCGGAGCAGGAGGGCGTGTCAGACTTTTACTGACTAAAACCCACCCGTGTTCCTTCAGTTGCCTATGCCAGGGACCACGGTATCTCTTTCGCACAACCCGCGGCCCTGGCAGGCATCGGCCCTAGCGAACCCCGTCAGTTCGTGCTGACATCTCTTTGAGGCGCGCGTGGAACACAACGCGCCTCCTTTGCATTGCATTTATATTGCAACTAATGCATAAGTTGTGGTACAATTAAAAAAAACACGTCAGTATTGAGTCTGAGAAGACCGTAAAGGTATTCTATGTCCTCCTATTAGGGCGTGGAAATCTATAGTTAGTCTATAGTACAGACAAACTGCAATGATTGCACCACTTATGTATATTTCCTGATCAGCAATTGAACCTCATAATAATTGTTTGGTTTACTTAATACTTCTGGGAGTTGGAAGGAGATACTTCAAGGAAATAGTCGATACAGTCCAATGCTTTAATCAAATCAAACCCGGCGGTAGGTAGACTTAAGTAAGTCTGAATTCTCTCGCCGTGTGTGTTATTCTTATCTGTTAACGATAAAGAATTACGAGAGTATTGCTCAGTTTTCCTATCTTTGCTTTTAAGTGAGGTCTACCTACTGGGTTACATTAAATTAGCTTGCAAAACCCGCACGTGATGTTTTTTTTTTTTTTTTGTTTTGTTAATAATGTTGTACTAGCAGCGGTCGGCGTGATGAGTCAAGCGTTCTCCGCGAGCTTAGGAATAGGCGGACCACTTCAGGTTTCGCTCAAAGTCTTCATATTTGTGAGGCACTTTTGACAACAAAGAAATTTGAATTCGTATTGTGGCGAGACTCCTAATGTGACCCTCAGGACGAAATCTGTTTTCGCAAGGATTTCCCAACAATCTTTTGGGTCTTTGTAAAGCAAGTAGCCAGGATACGTAGGTACAGCAGCCTAGCGTCGTTGGAAGAGCATATAGCAGGACGGTCCGGTTGATGCAGTACCGCACTCTTTAAAACAACAACACTTCCTCCTCTTCTTCTCCATCTTGATAAACCTTTATGTTATTATGCTGGTCATCAGCTTACATATAATATCATTAGCAGTCATTCCGTTTTATTTAATTACCAATATGTAGACCAATGTAAACAAACAACATAATTGTATTTTGACTTTACTTTGACGTGACAAATATCGATGACATTGACAAATCAATCAATAATGATTATTAAATTGATAAATGTTAATGAAATATCTTTATAATGCTGCTCAAAACATGGCTTTGCCTTAAAAATATTTTTTAAAGATGGTCAAAAGTACATTAACTATTACATGATAAAAAAAATCGCAACGTTATGTGGAATGGATTACTTCGTGCGACGCTTATTGGCAACATGATTGTCCCTAGACTCGCGATTTCAGATCGACTTGTAATGAGAATAGATGTTTCTGGATATCTCACCGTTTTATAAGCGACATACGGAGACGAGCGGCAATGACGTCATACGACACGATCGCGAGATTCGCGAGAATTGCCTTCATCGTAAATATTCATGATACACAAAAGTACGAGCTGAATATTACCAGAAATTTTCTGTCAACTAAAAAGGATAAACTTGAAAAACAAATCGTTCAAACGTTACTTGAGCTCCTGAAATAGTAGCAAATAACCACTCAGGTTATAAGATTTCTTTTCAATAGTTTATCGGGGTATACAACAGGATCGGACAAAAAAAAAACCAGTATCTACTCTGTAAAAAAACTCACCGTGAAAACTAAGGTGAAGTGAGCTGTCAATAGTGTCAATCTCTAGCATCTAGTGGAATGGCAGCTCACTCCAAACTCACTTCACCTAAGTTTTCACGGTGAGATTTAACCGAATAGACAGGCTGGTTCAATCGTAAGTTACTTAAGACATTTTCCCAAAGTAATGGCAGAAACTCCCTTTTCTATTGCACGATAATACATTAAAAGAGAAAGCTCAATTCAAACCGAATTGCCTCTTAAAATGCCCATTTCTTTAATGGCTTCTAATTAAAACAATTTATTTAAAAGAACCGCTTGAGTTTTTCACCTGCGACTATATTTCTGTCCGATGAATGGCGCCGGGACTGGATTAAACGGTGAAGGGTCAAATAAATTCCTTTAATTTTCTATTGGAAAGAATTGTCAGTGATTTAACAGTCATCAGTATCATTTAAATTGTTTCAATATTATTTATAAATAAATCCGCCTTTGTACCTACAAAAGCGGACTTAATGCCTTAGGCATTCTCTACCAGTCAACCAAGGGTAATAAAGAGATTAGATGGCAGGTGCTTTGGTTGAGAGGAACAATGATAAAAAAAACTAGTAAAACTACATAGGTACACAAATACATAAATAGGTTATATACACATACATACTATCTATGTAAATAAAAATGAATTACCGAAATGTACGTACGCGTTTAGAGGTATGAGGAACAGGGTGTAAAGTTCACTCATACTGTATAGAAAAGGGAGGATCCTCTGACCAGACGGGTGTTGTGTCTGACGGGCAACTGCCCAACGATTGATGTTGGGAAGTTTGTATATATCCTAATAGCGCGGTAAACTCTGCTTGCGAGATACAGGATTTGCGTGACGTCAGTATGACGCGTTGTTCGCATGTGGCGTTGTAGCGCTACACGCGCATAACTTCCGATCGACTGCACCAAATTGGATAATTCTTTTTTTTGCGATTGTTGTTGTCAAAACAAGGTTTGTATAGAAGAAAAAAACGAAAAATTATATGGTGGTACGGCGTTTGCCGGGTCAGCTAGTTTACTATAAAATATACTAAAACAAACGCTGAATATATTTATTCCCTTATTACATTACGACCACTTCAACCTTAATCAAGACACACTTCAAAAAATCTTTCGTGAACTTTACCACGTGGGTTTTATTTGCTTACGAAAAATAAAGCGACTGAAAATATTTCAATCGTTTCAGCAAAAACCTAAGTTTATCTACACACGATGTTTTCCTTCTTTCTAAACCAAATGACCCAAATGTTGGGAGTTAGCCACGTGAACACGAAATGAGTCGTTCGTTCATTACCCCAGCGAATAACAAGTTTATCACAGAGAAAACCACATCAAAAGTAATTCTGTCGTTCTCGAGATAAAACTAAAGGACAAGTGCTCCTAATTCCTTCGGTACAACGATTTACATTAACTTCGTATAAGCGGATAAACTTTTGCTGACTTTTTCTCCGCAGCTTTGGGCCTCATTTCTACTAAAAGAATTCAAAAGAAATCTTACTTTTTTGTATTACCATATTCCCTTTGGGCGTTTGGAGTTCATCTGTGAACTTTGCTTGTTAAACCGTCTTATTGTAACTCTTTGGCATGCGGATTAGGGTCGGATGTTCGGCACTGAAAAAATACTGTTTCTTTTTAGTAGTAGGTAAATCTCCCAAATACGCTGTATATCATTTTTACATTGAAATACGTTTTTTGCCGAAAGGCATGAACATAATTATTCTATTCACAACAAATACAGAATTAGGCAAGCTTGTAACACAGCGTAGAGACTGCCGCGAGACGATCGTGTCTGCGTATAGTATTATGTATAGTACCTAAATACAGGGTGGCAGGGACATCGACCGCAACCGCTTACCATGGATTCAGTACGTGATTCTGGACACCCCTGCGTTGAAATTTTTCGTCGGCTTTTTCATAATTTTTACGTTTTTTTCTGCAATTTTTTTTACTGTAAACTGTATAAAATCATTATTTCTATCTAACCCAGTGAGATTTTTAATTAAAAAAATGGTAATTTCACTTGTGTCACCTAAAACAGTAATGTAAATAAAACTCGCAAGGGCAGCGCGCGGTATCGCGGTAGGAAGCGCGCGCGCGGGCGCGCGCCATTCTCGGAGCGTACGTGCGTCGGTACGTTTTTTTCTGCAATACTAACATCATTATTTATATCTAACCCAGTGAGATTTTTAATAAAAAAAATAGTAAATTCACTTGTTTCACTTAAAACAGCAATGTAAATAAAACTTAAAAGGGCAGCGCGCGGTAGGAAGCGCGCGCGCGCGCGCCATCTGCGGAGCATTTTGATCGCGTTGTTTGCAATACATTGCGCACTCAAAAATGACATTTTTTTTTACCGGTGATTACCGAGATGAATGACTTTCATAATTTTATTTATGGCATCAAGTGTCCTTTTCACGACGTTTGCGCGTCGATGTCCCTGCCACCCTGTATAATTCGGATTCTGTTGGCTTATTTCACTCGAATTTCAGTAAATGGAATAGATAGATTGTAATCGATGAAATCAAAGAAATAAAGTTATCGTTAAACCTGTCTAGATGTAGGTATTTTAAATGCAAAGAAGAAATATAATTGTAATGCGAAGAAGAAAAATAACGTGATATCACTATGAACCGTGTAAAGTCCTAAAAAATACTTAATAAAAATTCTGTTCGGAAATCTTCAACAGAGGAGAACCTCTTTAAACTAATATTCAGTTTAACTACAGTGATCCAAGGAGTTAATTTAATTGGAAGTAGGAATACATACGAGTACATGTCAGAGTAACGTCCTTCGTCAATTTGCATCACAAACCAGTGTAGAACATTCTGATAATAGTATTCGCCAAAGCTAAGCTATGTTACGAGGTAAAATATCAAATATGGCGTCATTTTAAGTTTCTCCAAAACTTTTTTAGACTTGCAAAAATTAAATTCTAGAAATAGTTCTTTTATTTATATATTAAGCGTTAGGTTTCTTAAGTGAACATGTATTTTTCAAGAATACAACCTGAGTTCAAGTCTTAGTTCAATTCAATTTCTTCACTAACTCTCCAACTCTTTACAATTCAACACTTAAAATAAAATTCAAAGAAAAAAAATACCAATAAATCCAATTTCATTCCACCAATCCCTTTTAAAGGCTTTAAAACCTTCATTCGTGGCAACCCTTACAAAGCAGGCCTAATCGTATTCAACCCGACAACTAAGCCGGCTTCAATTTAATTACGTATACATACTTAGGTACCTACGTAATGGTACTTAAAGTACCGGAGTACTTGTAGTACCTATAGCTATGCACACTTAGGGGTGCCATACGACGGAGTTTTCCCGGAAGCGTCCTGGTCGGTGGGCAAAGTTTGAGGGAGTTTTCAATATACTAGTCTGTTTCGGAAACTTTGGGAGCGAAATGAAACCGTGTTCTAAGTAAATGTAAGTAGGTTTTTGTCAAAGGGATCGAGTTACATTATTAGACCATGAAAAAAATAGTACATTGTTCACCGAGGGGAGAAAGTGATCGATTATGGAATAGCACTTTTTTATAAGAAAAATAAAAGACATTTAAAAAAAAATTAAGTTTATAATAAAATTGTTACAGTTATTAAAACTCAATGTAATACTTTTACCAGGATCAGCAAAAACAATGGATAGACTGTGTGAATGACGATATGGTTAGTAAAGGAGTGACTGCCGAGATGGCGACTAGTAGAGAAGTATGGAAGAAAAAGACATGTTGCACCGACCCCAAATATATTAGGGTGGGCAGGAATGATGAATGATCAGCAGAAGTATGTGGCAAGTATCATTTTGCGCTTGGTGATAAAAGCTTTTTGTCTTTTGACTTTATACAAAGTATATTTAATTAGGTTAGCTACTAAATTGTCCTAAATTAAAAAAAAAACACAGCACGTTAACAATGGATGTTCATCCACTTTTCGACCCGCAAACGAGATGGCAGTTTTTGACATTACTCATTTTGGAAAGGTACAGAATTCACAGCTATTTAAAAAAAACCCTTATTTTTTATGTATTAACCAGATTAACTTTATTATTGACAATGGCTTCGATCAATAATCGAAGGACAATGGAGATAAAATCTCGTTAAATATAAGTAACTTGATTTGATTTAACACAGAGCAATGGATGTATTCATTGCTGTTTTAAGTGAAACAAGTGAATTAACTATTTTTTAATTAAAAATCTCATTGGGTTAGATAGAAATAATGACTTTATACAGTTTACAGTAAAAAAAAAATTGCAGAAAAAAACGTAGAAATTAAGAAAAAGCCGACGAAAAATTTCAACGCAGGGCGGTCCAGAATCATGTACTGAATCCATGGTAAGCGGTTGCGCATCGATGTCTACTTTTCTTGTATTTATGTACTATATACGAGCAGATAATATAATAGAGGCAGAAATTCAGGGAATTAACAGTATATTTCAGTATCGTCAAATATTGTGTTTATTTTTCGACTAATTCACGTTGTTTGAATATGGTATGTGATATCAGAAGCTGATATGATAATGAAGAAGAAAAGTTTGTGCCCATTTCAGTGCAGCACATTATAGCCGCAGCGGGCCGCAGCGCAACGCATAAATGCGGTGCGGCCAGCCTGTAGTGTGCGATGGTTCATACAAAGTGTACGAAAACGATGCAGGAAGATTTGTGCAATGCGGTGCGGCCAGCCTGTAGTGTGCGATGGTTCATACAAAGTGTACGAAAACGATGCAGGAAGATTTGTGCAATGCGGTGCGGCCAGCCTGTAGTGTGCGATGGTTCATACAAAGTGTACGAAAACGATGCAGGAAGATTTGTGCAATGCGGTGCGGCCAGCCTGTAGTGTGCGATGGTTCATACAAAGTGTACGAAAACGATGCAGGAAGATTTGTGCAATGCGGTGCGGCCAGCCTGTAGTGTGCGATGGTTCATACAAAGTGTACGAAAACGATGCAGGAAGATTTGTGCAATGCGGTGCGGCCAGCCTGTAGTGTGCGATGGTTCATACAAAGTGTACGAAAACGATGCAGGAAGATTTGTGCAATGCGGTGCGGCCAGCCTGTAGTGTGCGATGGTTCATACAAAGTGTACGAAAACGATGCAGGAAGATTTGTGCAGTGCGGTGCGGCCAGCCTGTAGTGTGCGATGGTTCATACAAAGTGTACGAAAACGATGCAGGAAGATTTGTGCAATGCGGTGCGGCCAGCCTGTAGTGTGCGATGGTTCATACAAAGTGTACGAAAACGATGCAGGAAGATTTGTGCAATGCGGTGCGGCCAGCCTGTAGTGTGCGATGGTTCATACAAAGTGTACGAAAACGATGCAGGAAGATTTGTGCAATGCGGTGCGGCCAGCCTGTAGTGTGCGATGGTTCATACAAAGTGTACGAAAACGATGCAGGAAGATTTGTGCAATGCGGTGCGAATTGATGTTCGCTGCGAAAACAGATAGATAGCAGACAAATACTCTTTACAATGTACACTATTAATAATCCGT
This sequence comes from Apamea monoglypha, assembly GCA_911387795.2. Lineage (NCBI taxonomy): Eukaryota > Metazoa > Arthropoda > Insecta > Lepidoptera > Noctuidae > Apamea > Apamea monoglypha. The sequence continues at coordinate 15,369,598 of OU426918.1, forward strand.
ACCTTGGGGCCTTTGCTCAGCAGAGGGATGATATTTTTTTTTTTTTTTTAACATTGCCCCACACTAGGAATTACTCATGTATCGTGGGTGCGTTTACAAACATTTAAACTCACATACACAAACAGCCAGACCCGGAACAACTACTTGTAGGTCATACAAATATTTGTTCCGTGCGGGAATCGAACCCGTGACACGCAGCGCTGCAGTCAATCGCTTAACCACCAACAACCGTGCCGTCAAGTGATGCAGGCTAACTAACAGTAACTAATATGATAAATTCGAAAGTAACTGTGCCTGTATGTTACCTTTTCATGCCTAAACCACTGAACGGATTCCGATTAAATTTGGCAAGGAGATAGATGGCATCCTAGGGAAGGACATAAGCTTTTGGTCTCGGTAGACCGTTCCCGTGGGATAATTTCTAACATCCATTCGGGCGAAGCCTTGGGCAGAAGCTAGTTACAGATATAAATGTTGAAATTTTACAAGAGGTGACACAATGAGCGGTCTTATCGTGAAAAGGAAACTTTTAAAGTCAACCTTTGAATGGATGAAGGAGAGAGAATACTACAGGTATTCTGTGGTAACATTTCTGTTTAAACATAAAAATGTTACAATTTTGATAACTGTTAACAACCCTATAGAATGGGAAGTACTTCTTACGAGGCTGTTCCATAGTTACGTGGTACGTACAGACCATTACATCGGTAATACCGTTAGCGCGAACAACTTTGTGGAAGTGACGGCCTGCGCTTGAAGATACGTCGGTTGCAGAGAGATTTACGACTGTGAGGGAAATATATTAATAGGGGAAGTAAATTCATTCTTTATTGATTTAAAATTGTGAGTAGAAGAGCGATTTTTTTTTATTTAGAAACAGCTGGAATCGATATTTTTGTTCATTACGAACAACAAGTATAAATTTTTGCCAACTAGATTTAAGTATGTACATGTAGCAAGCTGCAAGCTTACCTATAAATTATACATTTTTCTTTACCATAAATTATGTAATTTATCTTATACCTAATATTATAATTCCACGCCAGAATCCGCTGTCATCTGTTTCCCTAATCCCTTTCAGCATCTGTTATCTTAACTAGGTATGTAGGTACTCGTTACATGTACAGACTTATCGCAGGATATATTTGTATACGCCATGTTACGGCGTAATCCATAATTTGGTATATTTTCACAATCTGTCCCTGAAATTACTGAAATGTGGTTATGAGTTTAATATTTCATGTGACAACGCATTCAAATGTTCCCGTGCAAACAGAATCACGCTTGGTTGTCTTTCGTGAATTTCACGCCGAGATAAATACGTTCTCGTTATTCTAAGTCTTCGTAAAATATTGGACGTCTTTAATTAGACAAGTACATACTCGAAATTAATCGCACGGTGCTCAGTAGACACACAAACCATTGAGAGGGAAATATAGAATCACTCCTGAATTTGTGCGTTTGTTTGAAATTCGTATGTGTTGTGTTATATTCCCAATATTATTATATACCTATTCATTAACATCGTAATACTATTTATTTTTATTCATCAAGATAATATTTAAATAATATAAGCTAACATTTAAAATAATAATATGTACATATATGTATATGAAAAAAGAAGTAAAAAAAAATTCGTCCGCATCGCTGTCAACAGGAACAGTGCCCAAAAGACTGGCATTTGCCACGTTGTATGGCGATGCTAATTCTTTGGCCAGAAATAGGCCAGCCCTCAGGTCACGTGAAGAGTCGACTAACCGCTTGACAATATAAACGCGAAACCGCGATATCGCGAAAAACCAAGTGTGCACACTTGGTTTTTCGCGATATCGCGATTTCGCGTTTGCTCGAACATATAACTCTCAATCTGATTGGAATATTTTCGCCGTAAATCAATCATTAATGAACGTCGTATAATAAGCTACTACAAAATCTTTAACTCAATTTATTCGAGCATGAATTTAGGAGTAATTTTGAATATTACGATATAACAACGAAAAGCGTTAAACCGTCAGCAAATGTACCGTAAGTTGGAGAAGCCTTTAATCATCTTAGATTGTTATCTTCAAAGGGAAGACTGCAGGGAGGTCTCAAAGAAAGTACAGAAACAATTCTGTGGTAAGTTTGGGTAGAGTAACGTCATCGGACGAGATATAGGGGACGTTGGTAAAACAGAGCAGTTGGAGAGCAGTGATGGCCCAGTGGTAAAGGCCGCGACTTACGAGTTGTAGGTCGTAGGTTCGAACCCGGACAGGCGCTTTACTTTGTGTAAATTATTTCATCGCCACTGCTCTCAAAACGGTGAATGAAAACATCGTGTTGAAACCGACATGTCCTACAACCAAAACTTCGATGACATGTGACATCTACCAACACTGATACCGACATTGATTTATTTATATATTATACAAGATATGGACGTAAGTACATTTAATATCAATATATTATACAGATAACGCGCACTGGGCCCGCGTGGTGGATTACGGCCCGGCTCTCACCGAGAGGAGGCCTATGTCCCAGCGGTATATTTATACAGATAAACCATCGAGAATAAACTATCTAAATGATGGTGAAAACCGCATCAAACCGCGCGGTCACACAGACAGACATGAAAAGCGGCTTTAATTTATAATAAGTATATATATAGCAATGATGCAACACTTTTTTTTACACCACTTTTTTACACATTCAGGCCAAAAACTTATAAAAAAATACTAGTAGCAGAACACGTACAATTCTATAAGTTTTACGTTCTCTTAGATACACGGCGTTGTTAGTTCAGAGTCAATTCCTGAAACTCGCGATGGTTTCGTTCACAACATTGAATAGGGCGGACTGCGTACTACGGTCATTATTGCAAGCAGTCCGTTTCCCTTTAGAATAATTACAATTTTTGAATGGTTGTGCGTCTTGCGCACAATCTTATAAAATAAAATAGAATAGACATTCTATTTTAAAATGCACATCGTAGATACATACTTTCAACTTCGTCATTGTCTCGGACGTACTTAATATTATGCGCAAGTTTTAAAAACAACTTTATAAAAACCTCTCTGCCTAGGTAACAAACTATCGGAAAAATGAATTTTTAACAGAGTTTCACTAGCAGGTTCTATTATACCTACCTCCGAAGGCTTCAAACAAAAGATTTTAGGCCGAAAACTAATAAAAAATGTACGTAGACTACCGAAGAGCCGAAACCTGAAATTCGGAAAGTATTTCCAGACATGTCACGTGTGACCTGTCGGCCATATCCGCTTTTGAAAGTTAGATGCCAATTCTTCTTTTCCTTTTTTTGCATTGAAATTGTGTTACGTAGGTTCGTGTTTTTCCTGTAAGAAATGTGTATTTCTTGCAACATTTTCAGAGCATTTCGATGGTTTTAATAGGAATAAAGAGAATGCGGGACTTCTTTTACTTTTTATGCTTAAAAACTTTTTCCATTTTCCCGAGCTTAAAATAGAGTTAAGTGATTGTCGACTTTTTTTAGATTTGAAGTATTCTGATTTAATTATTCGAAAAATATTGCCTTTGCATGGCTTCGTCTTTGGCGTCAGCACGGGCTAAATAAAAATTGCTCAAGCAATGCTAAAATTACCGTTTGGTCCAACTGTGGAAGTCATGTATTTTGTTAACCATCTTAGTGATATTGACGATTAAAGCATCTTGCGTCAACTAACCAATCTTGCTCTTATATTGTAGGTCATAATCAGCCTAAAACGTACCCTCTGTTGGGACACAGGCCACCTGGTTGCAACTCTTCAGTGCCTTTTAGTAAACCTCTCGGGTTGGGGCTTATATGATTTGTTTTGACGAGTCCAATAGATTTGGTTTTTCGCAACGAGGGTCTCATGAGAGAGCCAGGAGGTGTATATTGGAATTGTTTAGGGGCTACCAGTAAACCCTTCGAGTTTGGGGTCATATCATTCGTGTTGATGAGTCCAATATATTGCACTTGGTGTCGAGGGTCTTATGAAGGAGCCAGGAGGTGGATAGTGGAACTGTTTAGGGACTACTTGTAAACCCGTCCAGTTTACTAGTAGCCCCTCTTCGTCATATCTTCGTTGACTTTATATTTATTAACTTCATGAAGAATATAGTAGACATAAAAAAAAATTGTACTATAGTTTGAGCTAATAAAAAGGTAAAAAGTTTTCATTAGCTCAAAACAAATATAACATTAATTTCCAAGAACATGTCCTGCCCATAAATCCTCTAAAGCTCGTCCGCTGTGCTGTCGCGAACAGACTAACAAAAGGGATTAGGTGCTGTTGTTACAACAACAAAGGCGTAGGCTTGTTGTGATTGGTGCGTACACTTTGTTTGAAAAATTGGTGTACTGTGTTGTGTAAAGGTATTGTCTTGTTGTTTATAGGTAGGTATTGTAGTTTATTTTAGGGGATTTGTGTGTAAAAATAAATAAAGTACTCCAGACCGTATTTCGGCCACGGCGGCTACTCTCAACGGAGACTAGCTTTCGGTGCAGCAGATATTATAGTGTGTGCGCAGACACAGGTGTACTCCCTCTACCCTCGCTCTCATAGTACGATGGGACGGCAATCCGACACGACCGGAGAGAGATCAGGCGCAGGACCAACGGCTTAACGTGCTTTCCGATGCACGGAGGTATCACACCGCCAACTTCCAAACTCCAGGCTGTTACTAAGAAATTCCTAATATAAAAACTCAATAACACTTTGACCGACCAGGTAATCGAACCCAGAACCGTAGCAGTCGCGCTTGCGACCACGAGACCAACGGGGGAGTGTAAAAATAGGGAATATGTAAAGCCTGCACTACACTACTCGAGAAGTTGATCGAAGTTAATTGAATACGAGAGTGTAGAAGGGCACTTCGGTTCGCTTCGTGCAACCTCGCCTCGCCTCGGACGACTTCCGGTCGTTGTCGATTTTTGCGCCCGAGTCAAAGGACTCGAAGCGTCCCGTAGTTCTTAGCCGAGAATTACGGCCCACTCTACCCCAGCGGTCATGGGTTCTATGGCTAATATGGCCGGCCCATTGCTTCTTCAGCTTGCTTATTCTGTGAACTATGTCGACAACTTTGGTTCTCTGCCGAATCACCTCATTCCAGATTTAAAAGTCAATATACATAAAGGGTGAGCCTTCTTCCCAGGGGGAACAGCAGAAACTACAAAACGCTACCTGCTACGATCCTTTCAGATCCCTTTTACTTCGTTTACATTTCATACATCTGGTCACACACGCACGCCGCATTTTAAAAGCAAAATTGTCCCCAAAATCCCTAATTAAATTAAAACCCTCCGTACTACTATTTCCTCTCTAATTACTTACCTACCCAACTCATACCACAGAATATATAATAGGTGCATAGTACACTCATACGGACATGAAACTTGATCCTTCATTTTATTAAGCGCGCCACAAGCTCTCAGCTTAGCAACGCCCCGCGGGTTACTGCGGGGAGTCCCTCCCGTGGCACGTTGTCTGCAGTAACTCTTTGTTATCTAAAGTGCCCTCAGGTGCGGAACTCAAACCTGGGACAACGTTTTTCATGAAAAATTCTGTCAGTATTCTGGGTCATATTTTCAGGTAGCGAGGTTTGTTCATTTGTTTTGATATTAATAGGTGGTGCGCAAATACCTAAATCCGGTCTTTCGGAATAACTATTTGAAGGCCACATAAATATTTCGAAGTCAAAGTCAAATTATTTATTCGCAAATATGGTTTATACCTAGATGTAATATTATATACAACAGTAGTATTATCGTGTCGTAGTGTTATCTTGTCGTTTATTATCTCACTACTACTTCTGTATTTAATAGCTGTAAGCCACCCAAAGACAATAAAATAAAATAAATAAAATAATAATAAATACAGTAGTATTATATGTATACAACAGTGTTCATTCATTCATTCAGCCGAAAGACGGCCTCTGCTGGACATGGGCCTCCGTGAGCACCGCCACTTCGACCGGTTCTGTGCTGCCCGCATCCAGCGTATCCTACGGTCTTCACAAGGTCATCGGTCCACCTTGTGAGAGGCCGGTACGCGGTCGCGACTCCAGAACAACAGTGTACAAGTATACAATTTATGATACTTATGACTATACTTCCTCAAGATTAAATTACAATGTACATTGTTTCACTTCTCAATTATATCGAATTTCGCGAACATAAATGTATGGTGCGGCCAACGACTGACCAAATAACTACTAATACCAAACAACTGACTTATAAATAAATGATAAGAAAAAATAAACAATGGCTATGCCAATCATTATCCAGTAATAAGCTCATTAATTTTCATATTATGAGCGCTGCAATAAACTGGGGTATCCTGTTCACTATTCATAATCCAGTGTTAACAAGCAAGAAAGCAGACTCTGACTTGCTCGTTAGTGCCTGATATTTCCTCTTATAGAGATTATGTATTAGATAAGATTATTTTAAAGACTTATGTAGTAGTTTCCTCTATGAAAACCAAGTTTTAATTCGGTAAGTAAAGTAGCTTATACATACATACATTAATTTACTACATCTTCCCATGGGGGTGGGCAGAAACTATAGGATACCACCTGCTATGATCTTTCCATACTCCTTTTGCCTCGTTAAGGTTCATACACGCACGCCGGCTGCGAGTCCTACACACCTGACCTTTCTGAAGTAGCTTATATTGTCAGTTTTTTTTTCGTAAATATGTACTTGTTAGACATACTTACTTAAATGTTATAAATACTTATGGTACACATAAAATGGCTTCAACAGATTACACAAACCTACTTTTACTTACTATTTTTAGTAAGAGGTTTTACCAAATTTTTGAAGAGAGAGAAATAAGAATAAGATACAGTCGTAACAAACCTTCGACCAAAAAAAAGAACAACAGTGTAATTTCTTGCCGGCTGTTCTCGATAGGAGACTACCGCAACCGACCCATGCACCTAGCTTCTGTCATTTCATAAGTACCCATGTAGGTCTACGTGAAATTAAATATTTTGAATTGGAATCATATCAAACAACAACAAGCATAATTAATCAACTCAGCCTATCGCAGTCCACAACTGGACATAGGCTCAGCGTGCTATGGAGCGACCTATGCTCGGAGTTCTGGAGTTACCGACATAGCTTGCAGAGTAAGTAAGCTGAAGTGGCAGTGGGCTGGCCATGTTTGTCGAAGGACCGATGGCCGGTGGAGCAAACGAGACCTGTGGTGGAGACAGGCTTAGATGGACGACCCTAAGAAGCATAATAATAATTAATATAAAATGTAGGGGCCATTTCCAGTGATACTTTTTGATTTTTTCAGTAATCAAGATGGCATTTCGCTATTCCCCTAGCAACATTGTCCCGGCCCCCTAACCACGCAATCAGAAAGGAACGTTCCGGAAAAACTCCAAAAGGGAATCTAACTAATGAATGTTTTACAACAGATTCCTACGACATTGTTAGTTAAAAAGAAAGTCGAATTCCCCTTTTCTTGAGGAATGATGTTATTTTTGACAGAATTGTAGCTTTTAGCCTTTAATTTTCCGTTAATTGGATTTGAATAAAAGGTTTTCCTTCAAAAAGGGACCTTTTAATTTTGTCCTGTACAATTTTGTGCCCGTTTATTAATGTTAATTGTTTCTTTAGATCACCCTCAAAGATGGACGACCTCGACAGCAAGGCACTAAAGTAAAATTGGTTTCTATAACCATAATCATACAAGTATGTTGATTTCCCTGATCAGTCAATTTGTTGTGAAATACTGGAGAGTAATGGAAAAGCTTAGGACATAGTTACCCAAGTACCTGTTTCAATTTCTTTGTCTTAACTATTTATATAAATAATAATAGTAAAGCTGACCAGTTTGTTTGTAGTTTTGTTTGACTGTTTGAACGCGCTAATCTCTAGAACTAACAGTCGAAATTGACAAATTATTTTGCATTTGATAGCCCACTTCTTGACTCTTCTTCTTATTTATTTTTGATTCTTCTATATTTACCATCATTACTAGAACCCTTAGGAGCCGAGCAAAAAGCAAAAAGTCAGAAAAGAATTCTAAGGTAAAACCAACGCATAGCGCGGGCGATGCGATGCGGCAGAATGGATTGGGGCAACAAGAACTTTCACGCGAAAGAAGTCGCGGGCAGAAGCATAAAAGAGTAGTCTCTAAAAACCCCTCATTTTCATTATAAGCTTTCATGAATAAAATTAAATGATTAAGAAGGCTCTCGCTCCATCCTTCCAATATCTAAAATGTTTAACAGCAAGCATTATAAGTTAAAGTAAAGGCCCCGTAGGGCCGGTTAAGTTTGACGTCCGGGAGTGTTGCCCGGGAGAATTTTAATTAATTAAATTAGTAAACTCACGCCAGAAAGGTGTGACTGCGATAAGGATGGTCTCATCACTGGGCGGGAACGCGGGCCGACAGTTGTGTGGTTATGTGTGTATTTGTAATCGTTTAAATATACATATATCTGGAGGACGTAATCGCTGTTTTCTTATCAGAATATTTCATAAATTACTATAGTTGACCCACCTACATTTTACGGGATTTGGTCTTTATTATGTTTTTTGTTTGCATTGATGTCAGCTATCGATTTATATGTATAGGTTCCATACATGGTCGCCATTTTGAAAAAATATCAAAATGGCGCGACAGTACGTATGCACCTTCAAACCCCTTTTGCAACCGCCATCTTAGATTTTCATGTTGAACTTCGTTCCTGCCTGAGGTCCCCCGCACCCCACATTTTTTTTTTAATGGTAAGTCTCTGATGAAACGTGTTTTTTGAAAAATAAAACTCACCATGATCCGAAAAATGCTACAATGAGTAAGAAAATTCTAATATTACATTTTCGCGAATACTTCATCATTATTTTCTTGATAACTTGAAGATTAATCAGGTTGGTCTTCCGGTGTAGTTCAGCTAATGTAATTATTTCCCGCTAAGACGTGGACGTGGGTGCAGGAAATTGCTCTGGAAAAACTAGATAGAAGTGCTTCCTTCCATAACTAACAATCTGTATTAAGTTATGAAAACGGATTTACGTTGTAAAACAAAAGACGAGAGAGATATAGTGCGAGCGAGTAAGAACTTTAATTAATATTATTTGTAAAGAGTTCTCATTATTTTGACCACCAAAACCTATTCTGCACGCACTCCGCTGAACACTGACTTTAAAAAAAGTGTATAGTGCTTATTGTACCTTATGGTGTACATAAAAAAGGAAAAAAATATATGTTTATTTGCAGCAAACATGACGCATAAAAAAAGAACATAAACACACAAAAAAAAAGTAACAAGTTGGGGGTAAACATGCGTCACATTCACGCAAAACGTCCATCGCTCAGCATAATGCTAAGACCCTATACGAGACAGAGCCCCAGCGCAACAAACAAGGATAAGAACAATAAGCACTATATACTTTTTGAAGACATCTTAGGATCACTAACAAGCACGATTGAAAAGAATATATATACAGGGTGTTTGGTAGAAGGACCGTCACAATTTTCTTAGGGATAGGAAGTATCATATTATCCTAGTTTTACCCATGACACCTGATTTAAGTGTCACATGTTTCTTTTTTAACCGAAATATGGACACAACTTTTTTGTTTGTGATTGTACGCAATAATTTTTGGTGTTATCTGCAATGTTCATCTATGTACCATTGGTTATATATAATGACTTGTGTCCTTCCAAAGTTATAAAATTGTGTTAAAATGAAAAATAGGACAATTTTGTGCTAGCAAATGACATCCCCCAAAAAAATATGTCGGTCCTTCTGCCAAACACGCTGTATACATATTCTTTTCTATCGTGCTTCTTAGTGACCCTAAGATTTCTAAAAAAGAATCTGTTGTTACTCGTGAGAACTTGTAATTGGCTCTATGTCTCACATAAAATTGTTATCCATATGTTACAGCTTTTGTTCTGGATAAATAAATAAAAATAAAAAATCTTCTGAATGCGCAGTATTTCAAGACTGCAAAAATAAGAGAAATGCCGAAACTAAATTAATTTTAGTCAAAGGATTCTTTCGCGCAATAACTATTTTTTTAAATTTTTTATCTCGCAACGCATTTCTAATGATGCCTTTTTTTAGCAAAAAGTTACAGATTTTAATATCCAAACGGTACACTCTGGCTTTTCACGAAATTCGTCCGATTATTTTATCATCTATAGTTAGAAGTAATAAAATTAATAATAATTTTGATTACAAAGAACCTATAGATAACTGTGAATATTCCTGATCAGTAGCACCTTATGGTCAACACTTGACGATCGGGAAAAACTTTCATTCGTTCACAGTGTTGACGAACGGGACTTTTTCCCGATCGTACATACTTATGCTTTTTTTTTTTTTTTTGGGATGGGAAATCATCAAATGACCCCTCCCGCTCTGGGTGGAGCGGAAGGGAGTGTCAGACTCTTACTGACTAAAACCCACCCATGTTCCTTCCTTCGCCCTTTATGTTCCGGGGTAGCGGTAACCCTTTCGGACAATCCCGCTGCCCCGGCAGGCTTCGACCCTGAGGGGCCCCTCGTTGCTGATGCTGACATCTCTTTGAGGCGCGCGTGGAACACTTACGCGCCGTCCGGCACGGGCCTGGTCCTGATCGGGCGGTGAGCTACCCATTGCTCTCCGCCCGCACATACTTATGCTTAGTTCAACAATCTAGGTTTTTGTATAAAGTGTTAGTGATAGGGAATATTCGGCCATCTTTATAATTTTTTAACACCCTGTGGTCATTTTCAATGTCCGTCGGCGCGGTTTACTCAACAACTTTCTATTCAAGTATATACCTACGTAGGTATAGTACAAAGCTTCCCACTACATAAGGGCTGTAGACACCGCAGTACCTCCCTGAAGCACCCTCGGAACATTTCTTTGTGACATAACAATAAACTTTTCATAAAAGAATTTTGACCTATATATTTGCTCAGAATTATATTTTTGGCTTGGAGAGACCTACGTTTAGTTACGAAGCTAGAATTTCGTTACATGACTTTTAATAGTTCTAAAGACTATTAACAGTAGCAGTAGTGGAAAAGTGAAGCATTCCCCTCTACTTTTTAAATATTTTTTTTTTCCCAACTTGTGAAACAATCAGAATGTCTTTGTCTTCTTGAGATTCTCTAAGTATAATGTAACTTATCTAGACTTGTTATAATCCTGTCTTGTCTAACGCAGGTTTTTGTAACCAACACTTGTAGCTCTAGCGACCTTCCGACTCAATCTTCTTCTTCTTCTTAGCGTGGCGATGGCAATTGGCAATCTAAATGACCCAGGCCCAGAATCAGTTACGAGTTTGGCGCCATCACTAGCGTCCATCAGTTCCTGGAACGTGCAGCTGACAGGACACGCAGGACATGATAATTATTAAGTGTTCCATTGTTTATGGACCCCACATTTACACTCCAAGATGGAATCGTCTATGAATCTCCACCTGAACAGGTTTTCCTTGCTTCGACCAACCTGGGTCCGAAGTTTGTTTAGTGTCCAGATCGACCCTTTTCAGCGGGTGGTACGAATCGTTTGGGTAAGGCATGGATGGCAATCCTATAGGTCTTATTCTTAGCAAAAATATTGACGAATAATTTACGTTATAATTAAGACAAAGCACCCATGGCTAGTAGAAGTTTTATTTGACCACAAACACCATCAATCAATCAAATCAAACATCACAGCCATAAAACCGACCAATCACTATATAAGAGCAGTATTTCTGAAACAACAGAATGAAACGGCAAAAATAATATCAACGTAACATGAACAGCCATATTTATATTTCATCCGACACACTTTCCCAAAACAGTAAGTGCATGCTTAAAGAAAATCTTTACATCGCAACCTGTTGCAATCGCTTTGTGAAGTGAAAGTCGAACGAAACCTGAGCGAAATGAGAGCGGCCCTGCCCCAATGAATTCATTTCACACTGCGACTTTTTCATTTTTCACCGTTGAGATAATTTTCAAGGCTTGAAATTAAATACTTTGCTGGCCGTAATAGGGGTAATTTTGGAGAAATAATATAATAATAATCATTTTATTTCAAGTTACCAAGACTCATATACACATTATTAATTACTACAACCAGTCACATTGATAAAATAAGAATAATACAATTTAAATTATAGGACAACACTAACATGAATTACCCGCATCCAATGTGCAACCTGCAGCAATGATTTATGTAGGCGCAGTCGAGCCTTTCTGAGAAATGAGAGCTCTAAGAATTTAGGCAATGAAATACCTAGGTACTGGCACACTTCATTATGCACAAAATAGCGGTTTATATAAGACAAATTATAAATTTTTCAATGAGGAAAATTATTCAATTATTATTTGCTTTATGACTTCATCTTATTATAGAGAATTATTTAAACAACAACCTTGTCAATTTTCATTACTTCAGCATTGGCATTTGTTTGTTTTCTAGAAAATTAAGATAATTAATCATTTCTTTCTATTTATATGTATTCACAAGCTGCACCCCGCGGTTTCACCCGCATAAGTTTCGATCCCGTGGGAATATCGGGATAAAAAGTATCCTATATGTTAATCCTGGTTATAAACCATCTGTGTGCCAAATTTTATCCAAATCTGTTCAATAGTTTTAGCGTGAAAGAGTAACAAATATCCATCCATCCATACAAACTATCACGTTTATAATATTAGTAGGATAGGATAGTAGCCTAGGAGTAGGATAATATTAGTAGAATAATTCGGTTACCTACTTTTCATACAAAAATATTTCTAAGACATTAAATGCGACTTAGAAGCCTTTCATACCAAAACTCTTATAAAACGTACCGCTTAAACAACATTTTAATCTTTTAAACCGCCACCGACCCCGGGGAGCTCGGTGCGAGACGTCCTAACTAGACGGCGAACGTGCCACGACTGACTAATCCGCTGTGTAATAAGAACGTCATTTAGCGGAAGCAAGGAAGACGTTTTATAGTATGACTAAGCAGCTTAGTGGCGGGACTCATGGTATTATAGGAAGGGAAGTCACGCAGTTTTTCTGGGTTTTTTTATTAAGATACGATTTTTAAATCTGGGAGTTGAGGAAAAGAAAAGTTGAAAAATAATCTCTTTTTTCAAAAGATTAAGGTAAGCAAAATATTTTTGGTCGTAAATGTACCTACGCACTTCTACTCTCTGAACACGCAGCGTCTTTCACCTAATATCCTGCAGATCTTCAATTGAGGAGTGTTTTCCAATCTCTGATTCTCCCTCCACGCATTTTGAAGAACCATGTTACTACACTACCTTATTCACAAAAACGTATATTGAAAAGCAAAATAAGCCGGTATTGATGCTGATGCTTGTAAAATGAAAAAAAAAACAAGAGCTTACAGCGCAGACAACTTTGATCAAAATCAACTACAAAAACTTTTAACGAGATCTCAAAAAAATACTGTAGAGACTGCAATAACGGTAGAATTGTATCTGTAATAATAATGTAATGTTGTGCGCAGCGTAAATAAAAGAAATACATTTTTAATTAAAATATTAAAACGTATGGATTGTCCAAATTTTTTTGTGTATAAATACACAAAAACAATTGTAGAGGTGATCATTGCTTGTCTTTTTCAGCACATAACATAACGAAGGGTTAAAGGCAGAGGTATACCTATCTTCTTCTTCTTAGTCGTAAAGAAAGAAAAAGTATTTATTGCGACTCGTACAAGAAGATCATAAAACCTCCCCCCCTCCACCCCTCCTCCTCGTATCATAATCCTATAGTACACCTACATGTCGCCAGATATCTTTTAGTCTCGTGTAATAGGGAGCGAGTCTACCATCATCGGCCTATCCTTTTCCTAACTATGTTGGAGTCGGCTTCCAGTCTAACCGGATGCAGCCGATACCAGTGTTTTACAAAAAGCGACTGCCTATCTGACCTCCATAACCCAGTTACTGGGTAATACGATACCCCTTGGTAAGAAGGTCAATACTTATATTGACAAAAACTTATCAATTAAATACTTTCCCCATTTTTAAGCTGCTTCTGGTTTTCATAATCCCGCTTAACATTCCTATTACAGAATTAGTTCGCAGCTTACCTTTCAACGCCGCCGCCCGTGTCACTCCGCTAAGCGAGGGGTAATTTATACCCTACGCCCGAGTGCAATATAAATCACCCTGGCAGACGTTTTATTGTTATACTTTAAGCATTTAATAAAGGCCCGAGTTTCTTTGTTTAACTTCCTCTTGTTCTTTGTCAGTTTAGATTTAGTTCTTTTTTTTAAAGAAAAATTAAGAGGGAAGGATGTCAAAACGAAAAAGAAAACTACACAATTTGTTTACCGTATGCATGCTTCTGAATTGACGATTTTTCTTAAGTTGGGAATGGTTATAACTTTGAACTCATACGAGGTGTATCATGGAGTCCGCGTATAACTGCTCAGTTTCCCTCGATCGTCAGTTTATTTAATTCGCTAGTTTCGTTGATTAGTCAGTTTCACGGATTCGTCAGTTTTACCGATTAGACAGTTGTGTTAACTCGACAGTGAGTTCAATAACTTTATGTATACAGATACATCATACTTATATTATAAATGTGAAAGTTTGTATGGATGAATGGATGGATGTTTGTTACTCTTTCACGCAAAAACTACTAAACGAATTTGGATGAAATTTGGCACACAGATGGTTTATAACCAGGATTAACATAAAGGATACTTTTATCCCGATCGAAACTTATGCGGGTGAAACCGCGGGGCGCAGCTAGTACTTACATAAACTCACGGCTTCTTCTCATTTCTTTCTTATTCCCATGGGGGTGGGCAGAAACCGACTGAAAAAAGCTATGCAGATGATGATTATAGGGGGGTAGGAAAATACAGAACGCCACCTGCTACGTTCCTTACATAGTCCTTTTTCCCCGTTTACGTTCATATATTTTCTCATACACGATGCGAGTACTACGCACCTGACCTATTTTTAGAATTGCCTTTTCTCGGCAAATTAATTAAAAATTCTTGAAATGGTCCGGTTAACATTTTCTGCTATACCAGAAGGCCAATTCTCGTAATTTAAAACGTTCAAAATCTAGTCGCCTCTCGTCGTCATCTTGGCGACAAAGAACTGTCAAAATGTAGGGAAATTTGCCGTATTTTTGATGGATTGAGACTGAGATCAGACTGTGAACGTTCTTAAAATTACGAGAATTGCCCCTCAGACTGTGAACGTTCTTAAAACCACCCTATAGTACACCCACATTTCGCCAGTTATGTTTAAGTCCCATGTAATAGAGTCGAGTCTATTGCCATCAACAGGGCACAAATCCAGACTCCGGGCTGCGACTGAAAAATCCCTGATTGAAAAACTTGTTTTTTATTCAGAAATTTCAAACGACTTTGCCCAATCGACCTGGGAATCGAACACTCATGCTGAGCAGTAACACTTGTGACCCCTAAACAAGCAGTAAAAAAAAACATTTTCCTTGAAACACAAAGAAAAAGACACAAGACTTCACAATTCTAACAAATTGAAGTAGCACACGGTATCTCCATGAATATTGGACGCGGCCCTAAACCAAACTCCGGCCGTCTCTCTCAAACGTTCCAAAGTTTTCATATTTAACCATGTCATTGAAACTCGGCGCTTTTTTATTTTTTCTCTTCTTTTTTATTTAGCGCCTGCTTAGTGGGGCAGACTTTTTTATTTCTGCTTCTTTGATAAAGTTTGGCGTTAAGTTGGAACCACGTTGGGACAGAATTTTGTTTGATACATTTCAGGGTCCTGTACCCAAAGGGTGCTAAAGGGACCCCCTATTACTAACGCTACGCTGTGCTTCCGTCCGTCCGGCTGTCACGGGGTTGTATCTTTTGAAACGTAATACATAGATACATTGAAATTATCCAGAGAAGTTGCTACTATCTATAGGTACAAATAAAAAAATATTAATATTTTTTTATTTGTACCTAAAAAGCAAAAATCGGGTTACTTGAGGTTTTTATTTTTTTACTCCTTTTTTTTAGTAAGAAACTAACAAGTATTGTACCATTTTACAATTCTGATTAAATGCGCCAACTTTTCATGGCACTTGCCAAGGCACTCTAGTACATTTTTTTAAAGGAGGGCATTTCAAAGTCAACAAATTTTGAAAATTTTAAATTCATAGTTTAACAAAGTCTTAATTCTAGGAAACTTGGGGCAATTGTGTCATTATTTTTGACTGTGATTCTTAGAAATATTATTTAGGGTTCCAAAGATTAAATGAACAAAAATAATAAAAATTAACCACAATAACCGCAAAATCTTCACTGATTGACCAAATTTTGAATTTTTCTTAAATGCCCATAAGTTTCAAACTGCATGGGATAGATTTTTTTTCTGTTTTTTCTCATGATGTTTACAATCAATCCCGTCGCCCCGTTTTGGCTTGACGTTGAGTTCTGGGACACCCTGTATATTATATTAGAAACGAAACTAAAGTATTTTTAAATACATCATATGTAATGTTAAATATTGTGCGATGGGACGGAATCCTTCGTGTGACCGACTTGCGACTGTAACGATTGATGGAGTGTGAGCCTGTGAGTTAATTGTGCTAAAGTTTATCTAGACCCGGTTCTCTATAAATGTTACACTAGACTTTACCTTTTTTCTCGATTAACTACATAAAAGTTTACGTCTGCCAACATAACGAGCGTTGGTTCTGTCCTCCACGTACTTGTACCCACCCTGAATACATTTTAAGCATATTGACAATATACTTAGGTAATATCCAGATTTGGAGGAAGTTATATATTGTTGTTTATACACAAACATAATGAAAAAAACATCAGATTTGCCTATTTAAGTCATTATGGGTTAGGACGCATACGATCATAAGAAAACAGTGGCTCTGAAAATCACTTTACATATTTATGGCCCATTTTTGAAATCTAAAAGTGGTCTCCTGACCAAGGGGCTCCTATCTGAAACTTTTTAAATATATGTCGAATCTTTGACTATTTATTGGTTTAGACGCTCAATTGATTTTTGTAATACCGGTGAACGCAGTGACGTCACATGTCACGTGAACGGAATCGGTTGGAGGGGTGTCGATTTTAAAGTTATAAAAGCGCGAGTCGCAACAGACCTTGGCTCAGAACGATATTTCAGATCGGATCCAATCGGGATTGTTGGTTTACAGGTACCTTATTAGTATTGTCTCTAACTATTATAACCGTTATTATTTTAACTGTGCTGTGCTATTATTCAAATAAACCTTTATGCAAGTATTTGGTATTGTTACTGTGTTACTTGAGACCTACGTCTTGGAATCTCTACCTCAAGACCATATTGATGATGGGCGAGCTGCGCAGACCTCTCAGCCGTCGACATATATTTTCGGTATTCTCTACTAATGCCACACCTACTCGTACTCAGCTATCAACTTTTCACCCTGAATATGCTTGCTCAAAAACCCTCTGGGCTCCCCTGACAGCCCAGAGGGTGGCGGTGGTGGTGGGAGGGCGTGATGTTATGGTAGGGACCATCGCGCCACGCCTCACGTTTTGCTGCGCCCTACATGGCCCGTAATTGTACCTTAGCTTTAAGCCATTGTAAAACCTTTAAACATTATGGAATGCAAATAAAGATATGAATATTCCCTGAAGAGTTGGGCAGAGGTGTACCTACCTACCTAGTAGGCACCTACCTACACCAAATTTCGCGCCAGTTATGTCGAGCCTATTGCCATCACCTTAAGAGGAAAACTCATGAATTATACATTATTTACTATATAATATCTGATGACTTTCTAACGTGGTCTACTTAGCTAAGTAATTAATAATGCATTTTAATTTCCCCGAAGAAACACCTCGGCAGAAGAAGTTGAAAAAGATTTGCATTTGTTCTAGTGCTCGCACTTTTTCCTATCTTTACTTCTTTTAATTTCTCTTCGCTCTCAGCAGACTAAACTAAGTAGTCGTTTTCTTTGCTGTTTTATCTGGTGTTTTCTTCAAAGTTTAGTAGTCAATTAATAATACTATGCAATAGCTGGGTCCCTATTTAATGGCCTTTCATTTAGATCACTACTAGCTGCACCCCGCGGTTTTACCCGCATAAATTTCGATTTCGTGGAAATATCGGGATAAAAACTATTATATATATGTTAATCCTGGTTATAACCCATCTATATGCCAAATTTCACCCAAATCCGTTTAGTAGTTTTTGCGTGAAAGAGTAACAAACATCCATCCATCCATCCATACAAACTTTCACGTTTATAATATTATATAATACAAATATATGTCGAGGATTCGTCACCAGGGGGTTGAGACATCGTTAGAGTTTCGAAATAATAATCGCCAAACTTTGGTTTACACTTGTAATTACTGTTAACAAACTTAGAACACAAAATAATCTAGGATGCCTAAGATCTAGATAGATTAGAAATTAGGAACGCGGGAAGTTTAGTGCGGAGTAACAGCCAACCACTCAATCTCACGGTCCGACCAGAAAGTTCGCGCACTTAACTGTCAGTGTCTACCATCATTCAAGAACTAATTCGGTCACGCGTTCGGTATTGCCATTACTCCACACTAACCATCCCCGAGTTATTACTTATCGTTCCTAACCGAACGACTAACTGTCATTCGACTTAAGTTCCTTTAAAGGAAGATAAATGGCGTTAATTTAAATTGAGGTTAGATACGCGACGTGTGCGTTGACGCTTCGACATATACACAGTCTAGCCATAAATACTGTTACAATTAAAAATATGAAAGATATTACATTTGAATTTTCTAATTTTGGCGCCAATACATTGTACAATATTTTGCGATATTAAAATGGAGTTGGGTGATAAAGAGACCGAATCGCTGTGATTGCATTACACAAAGTTGGTATGGAGCCAAATGCAATTTTTAAAACTCTCCATACGCTTGGTATTAGTCAAATGTTTGTGTATCGGGCTATTAATAGCTACAATGAGACCTCCTCTGTTTGTGACAGAAAAAGATCTGGCCGTCCACGTAGTGTTCATACGAAAAAGGTGGTCAAAGCAGTAAGGGAAAGAATTCGAAGAAATCCTGTCCGAAAGCAAAAGATTTTATCTCGGGAGATGAAGATAGCACCCAGAACCATGTCGCGTATTTGAAAAGATGACTTAGGACTTGCAGCCTATAAGAGACGCACTGGTCATTTTTTAACTGATAATTTAAAAAATAATAGGGTGGGAAAATCGAAACAACTACTGAAGCGGTACGCAAAGGGAGGTTACAGAAAAATTTTGTTTACGGATGAGAAAATCTTTACAATTGAGCAACATTTTAACAAACAAAATGACCGTATTTATGCTCAAAGCTCTAAGAAAGTTTCCCAATTAGTCGACAGAGTGCAACGTGGGCCATTCTTGAGAAGGTAGTTAAGCCCCTTAACAACACCATGTTCAATAACCAAGTATGGTCCTTCCAACAAGACTCGGCGGCGGGTCATAAAGCTCGGTCCACGCAGTCTTGGTTGGAAGTGAACCTTTCGGACTTTAACAGAGCTGAAGACTGGCCGTCGTCTAGTCCCGATCTTAATCCGCTGGATTATGATTTATGGTCAGTTTTAAAGAGTACGGCTTGCTCTAAACGCCATGATAATTTGGAGTCCCTAAAACAATGCATACGATTGGCAGTGAAGAATTTTCCATGGAAAGAGTGCGTGTTTCTATTGATAACTGGCCTCAACGTTTAAAGGACTGTATTGCAGCCAATGGAGACCACTTCGAATAAGCTTTTTATATTTTAAATTGTTTTATATTTATGTATTAAACTAACACACTGTAAAGGTAATAAATAGTATTTACAATAAAAAATTTTTTTTTTTCTTCGTGACTATATTTATGGGAAGACTAGGTATATAAATCGGAAGTAGGATAGTAGGATTTCTTTCTTGTTACTTTTCCTAACAACAAAACTACAACAAAACTCTTAGTCGAGAGACTTTTATGACAAAATAAGTAAGAATAAGAAAAAGTAATTTGAAACTTACATTCTTTAGGGACAAGCAAAGATGTACTGAATCGAGTGACAATCCAATACTCGACACACGATATTCCCAAGGGTGGTCTTGCGGCACGCTAATGTGGAGTAGCAATTATACTCGTATATGGACATACTTGCAGGTACCTGCACCATTTTTCAATGGGATCTAACATAGCCTTGGAGAATCGGACCAACTGTGGTTTTTTTACTAGAAAAGTCAAAAATCGGAAAATACTTCCCATATATTTCGTAGAAAATTAAACTGAAGGCCAATTTAAAACGTTCAAAGTTTAGTCGCAGTGTCATCTTGGCGACAAACAAATGTCAAAAATTGGTCAAAATGTAAGGGAATTTGAGGTATTTTTGACAGATTGAGACTGAGATCAGACTGTGAACGTTCTTAAAATTACGAGAATTGCCCCTCTAATATGAGAACACAATACCTATGTATGACAACAGTCGAATTATTCCATTACATCACTGAGCTGAATAGGGAACGAATATAGCAGATAGTTACAGATTTATCCTAATAAATGATTATCCCGCTTACCTTTACGGAGCTAAGCAGTCAATCATAACGTAATATAAAAAAAGTTTTTTATCAACTTTCAACAAAGTAAAATCCTTAACGGTTCGGCGGCATCTGTTTTGTAAACCAAAATTCGATTCCAAACAATAAACTGATATTTTTATGCTTTTCTTTACATTGGTCCTTATTGAACATACTCATAGGTACACCATTTTTCGAAGATATCCAACAGTCAGTCGTGGGCTGGTCAGAAATGTTTGATAAAGAAGATATAATCATTCAAAAGTTAGGTGGTAGGTGGTAGGCAGAAGATACAGTAGATGTCGGAATTTAAAAAAGTGAAAGACTCTTTTGCCTTCATAAATTATAATGATTATTTAATAAGAAAGAAAGTTTATATGGACACACTCACACAGGCTCACGTGAAAGTTAGCCCTTCGTATGTGAGAGGATGAGGAGAACAGTCACCGCACATTAGTGGCAACAAATTGACACTGTAAGAAGCAAACTTAGATAATTGACAAAAGCGCTTCATTATCTGCCTAGCCTTTTTCCCAACTATGTTGGGGTCGGCTTCCAGTCTAACCGGATGCAGCTGAATACCAGTATTTTACATGGAGCAACTGCCTATTTGACCTCCGCAACCCAGCTACTGGGGCAATGGGTAGTACGATACCCCTTGGTAAGACTGGTTGTCAGACTTACGGGCTTCTGACGACCCGTAACGACTGGCAACGGCTTAACGTGCTTTCCTAGGACCGGATGGTCTTGGTATGTGACCAGCACGGACCAACCGCGGCAAGCCTAGCTTCGTACCTGATCGATCGACCCGTGCGACTGTTATTAAGTACTTAGTTTCAAGCCACATTGACAAAAGCCCATCGCGGCTTGTTTTATGTCACAACTTACCGAAGAAGGTCGAAATCAAAATAGCAGGCTCGTTTCAACTTAGTTCCTGAAACAGAACTTGTTGTTATGGTACAAGTTTGAGCTATACTTGGTAATACCTTAACGTGCTCCAAGTTGAACTGTGGTTCAAGGTGCTCTGTAGTTGGCTTACTTTAACGTTTGTTGATGCGTGCCAACAGATACTTACAGTTGTTCAAATTTATTGGAGATTAGTCACGGAAACTTGTCGTAAGAAATGGACTAAGACGTTTAAAAATAATATCTACCAATATGAAAAAAAGCAGTGGTAACGGCCCCGACATAAAAAATCTGAATAATTGTTTTCTTTGAACATTTGGCAATAAACTCAATTTTTTTCTGTCTTATATGTACCAATACGCCTAACTGTGCGACAAAAAACTGAGCGTTTTACTGTGTCCTGTGTGTTCGGGCGGCGCCGTCGTAGTTTTAAAGGCGATTTTTTTAGAGCAAGAGTTACCACTGATGTAGGGTTGACTATACATACAAATTCGACCGGGTTTTCCAATTTCTCTCCATGTAAAGTGCCAAGCATTATTTATAACTAAGTCATAATCAGCCTATAATATTCCCACTGCTGGGACACAGGCCTTCTCTCTGTGAGAGGGAGTACGCATTATGCCACCACGCGGGCCCAGTGCGGGATAGCGGATGTCACATGTCTTCGATTTTTTGGTTCTAGAACATTGGTTCCTCACGATGTTTTCCTTCACCGTTTTGAGAGCAGTGGCAATGAAAAAATTTACACAAAGTAAAGTACCTGCTTGGGTTCAAACCCACGACTTACAACTCGTAAGTCGCGACCGTTACCACTTGGCCACCTCTATCGATATAACAAAGTACGTCCAACCAATATGTAGATACAGGTACGTAATTCAAGCTTAATCCACTTTACCGCACACAATATCAATAACGCAGACCTACCGCATAAAATAGGATTACAATGGCGCATCTTGCAATAATCCGCTCCGCCGGCGCTCGGTCCAGTTAGTGCACGGCTTTACGGCGTTGTTCGTATAAAATAGAAGATATAAAAGCAATATTCAATCAAGTTTATGTTGTTTTCGCAGAAACGCGGAAAGCTATTCTGTTTGGATTAAATTCTAGTGTTTTATGTTATTAGTTAGCAAACCAGTGCTGTTTTCCTGATGGTTAGTGGTAACACTGGTCACAGCCACCTAAGGATATTTTCTTCATCTCAACTGATAGGTAGGTACCGACAGTCTCAAAAGATACACACAAGAACACAAGAACCCGAACGGGGTAGATGAATTCTCGTCGGTAGGTATACATCGACAATTGATTGATTGATCGTCTACAATTTAGATTTCATAATACTGAATACACATGTCGCTACAATTACATAAGTAAGTAGGTACCCAATGCGTAAAATGTTTTGTAGCTACACCTAAGTACACATTGATACAATATTGTGAACCAAAAATTGGGGACAATGAAATTAAAAAAATATATATATTAATCACAATTTGTACAAGAATAGAATAGACGGTGACCCCCAAACTAGGCATTTGCCTGTATCTTGAGAGTCAGCAATGAAATCATAAACCAACTAGATTTTAGAATGATTGCTTAAACTCTTAGATCAACACTAAACTAAAAAGTAATTCATTAAAACCCACACCTTATCGGAACCAGTATTTCTCAGTAAATTTTCAAGAGAACCCGCGTTATTGCTGGTACAGGATAAATCCATTACTGACACACATCTCGCCAGTTAGATGTCTAATCGATCTTCTAATTAAGATCGATGTCTCGGATGTTCGTGTTAGCGAGTTCGATACGATGCAGACGTTACCTAGCTAAATCTTGTGTTGATCTTCGAGATTCGTGGAAGATGCTGAGTTTGTGTTGCATACGCGTAATTAATTACGTATTAATTCAAACGGCGCAAATATAACAACCTTATGGGAAGCTATATGTTTGAACCGTTTGGGATAGAAGGGGTACGATTGGTACCCCAAGGCCTGGAGCCTTGGGGTACCAATCGTACCCCAAGGCGCACTCATCGAATAGTGTTTCACTTTACTTAACAATTAAATTCCCTGACTGCACATGGAAGCACGTTATCCAGCAAAAGCTTCGTTTTTCCCTGCCGATCGCAGAAGGATACGCCAATTAACTTTTCCCAATTAATTTGAGTGTAGCGTGGAGTTTTGCTAGCTATACATATACAACCTACAAGCTAGGTTTGTCAATTAAACCCTATTTTAATGAGGTGCTAAAAACCCACTCTATTTGATAGGTAGGTACAGCAGTACATTCTCGATGTTCGCTCAACTGGAACTGAAGCCGGGACGTTTACCTTTGGTTTTTCAATCTCATCAAGCTGGGTATACCTGGTTATGGCTGTACCTAAAGAAAGGATATTCTTTCGTACCTGCATATATGGTACTATGTCAGATAGGCAGTCGTTCCATATAAAGAGATGGGAATTTGCCCATCTCTTTACAAACTAACGAAGCATCCGTAAAATCATTCAATAGTCGGTCGATCGTTGCCTCCACGAGATGTCACGCACCGCATGTTCGCACAATGGATGCCCCTCATTACTCCACGTAAACTAAATCGATGAGCCATGGCTTGTTCATAAAATATGGATACTGTGAATGGCTAGATGAGCCCTTCGAGGTACCGGGAGGAATCAAATCAGACAACGATACGATTCGATTAATCTGACAGGACTAAACTAATATTTATCTTCTGTCCTTTTCTTAATTAAATAGAAAGAAAAAGATGCACTGAACTTACATTTAGTTTAGTTTGTGAACAAGGGAATCGGCGCCATTGTCTACTTATCTTGTTGTTAAATAAGATTTAAGTGAATTTAAGGTGCTCATGTAAAATAGAGTTTTTTCTTTTATTCATCTTAGTGATGTTCGTTGCAATTTTTAAAATGTTTACTATCGGCCATTAAATCATAACGCATAATATTTCAAAAACCATTTGAACAATTTTTTTACACAACCGTTCTTTCTTTATTCTCGATAGCTAAAATTTATTGAATCGTGCACTTTTCTGGAATGATTTAAGAGGGACTTCCGTGTCACGAGAATAGGAGGTTGTCATGTTATATGTGCACATAATTTTTGTGCTTGTCTGAAGATGAAAGGGGCTGAAAAGTTACGAGTTATTTTTTATATTTTTCGTTCATTTATGAGCGTCAAGAAGGGCGGTTAATCTTTTATCGCAGTCTTATGATTATTCTATGTATATTTGAGTAAGGAATGTATGTTTTCGTTACCAAATGACTCGTATGAACATACTGACACGTTCCCAGGAATTTTAACGATACAAATCTACTTACCAGCATTGTAACCTAATTCAGGCAGGCCTAATTTGCGTCAGGCATTAGTTGTCTGACATTTATGCTGAACTTAGCGCAGCCGTAAGACACACATTACTATTTAAAGTTTGTTTTAATTAGTTTTTTTTTTATTTTTGTTTAAGTGTGTTTATTGTGTGCCTTACTTAACCTGGGTCAAATAAACTAATTTTCTTTCTGAAAAGAATGTAGTGTGTCTGAGAAGAATTATTTGAATAAATAAAATAATAATAAAATAATAATAAAAATGTTTATTGCATTTTCATAAGGCATTTACATACAAGGTTTGGAGAACACCTTTTAAGCAAGAAGATGCTTGTGTTAGGTGTCTCCGCTCTTCCGCTTAACAATAATCAAGTCAAATGCAATTCTAAACAAGAAAAAGAAAAATACGAAAAGGAGCGCGCTTGAGTGAGTGATTTGTGTGAGTGGGTCTTGAGTGTGTGAGGGTGTGTTGTGAGTGTGGGTGAGTGTATGTGAATATGTATATTGAATGAGAGTTGTTTTTTTTTGAAGGTTTAGGTTAGCCCTGCGACAAAGTCTTGGGATCGGAGGAAATTAAGCGTAACTTCCTCCACTAACGTTTACATGAAAATAATGAAGAAATTTCTTTCTTCATTATTTTATTTATTCAAATAATTAAATTCACACAAGTTACAATGGTTACTTCTGGTACCATTGTAACTGTGAAGTTGCATTGTAGGTATATTCTCAATTCTAGGTAGGTACGTTGCTTAGCCGCACAGGTCGATCGATCAGGTTAAACTACGCTTGCTACGGTTGGTCGGTGGATGGGTGACCATGTTTACACACCGAGACATCACTGTGCCTCGGAAAGCGCGTTAAACCGTTGATCCCAGCTGTCATTCGTGGAACTTTAACAGACGTTACGGGTAGTCAGAAGCCCGAAAGTCTCACATCCAGTCTTACCAAGGGGTATCGTATTACCCAGTAACTGGGTTGTGGAGGTCAGATAGGCAGTCGCTCCATGTAAAATACTGGTATTCAGCTGAATCCGGTTAGACTGGAAGCCGACCCCAACAGAAACAGAAAAGGCTAGGCAGATGATGATTATTATTAAGCATTAATTGCTGAAGAACTAAACACAAACATAATCTAATAGTATTAAAAAAACTTAAATCTAACACATCGGGTTTTCCGGTTTAGTGACCAGCGTGTCCCGTGACACATAGGCCTCTTGCAGCTGTTTCCACTCATTTCTGTCTCTAGCCTTTCTAGACCAGGTAACGCCTCCACTTTTTCTTATGTCGTCTATCCATCTTTTTGTCTATCTTCCCCTTTTCCTTTTGTCATCGCGTGGTTGCCAGTCTGTTTTAATGTTGGTCCATTTTAACTTACTATCTCTTGTCATGTGTCCTGTCCATCTCCATTTCAACTGTCTTATTTTCTTTATTATATCTTGTACTTGGGTTCTGGATCTCGTATTTCAACTGCTCTTAACCGATATTTTTCAATGACACCAATCATGCTTCTCTCCATTCCCCGCTGACATGATCTCAGTTTTAAAAGATGTTTTTGATTTAGGGCCCACGTTTGGCTCCCATACTTCAGGCAAAGTAAGACGCATGAATTGAGGACTTTTCTCTTAGCCGCCACGGAAAAGTATTTGCTTTTAAGTATCTCCTTGAGTGACCAATATCTTTTCCATGCACAAGCAACTCTTCATTCGATTTCCATGTCCGTTTGATCTCTGAAAGATATTAACTGTCCCAGGTATCTGTAGCTTTTCACGTATTCAATGCTTTCGCCATCTATAATAATAATAATAATAATATCATTTATTCTCTCTTCACAATAAGTGGTCTTAAAAATAATGCAAACTTATAACTGTAAAGCTGTTTCCACCTTTGTGAGAGACTGGTGCCTGAAGTAGGTTTTAGGGATAAAACCTGTGTTACAGGTCACCAGGACCCTCACCTTGGTAAGATTTTTGTAGAAATGACCAGGAGATAACAATAACAGATAATTCGAAAAAGTACAAAGAACAAAAACATCTACTAAACTTAAAAATAATACAAAATAATACAAAGAGCAGAAATATCCAAGTGTATTGATTAGGATAATATGTGTGTGGGCGTATGAGGTGTATGAATGACTGTGCGAATTGAGAATGATTGTGAGTGAGGGTGTAGATGTGATTGACGAGTGTTCAGTTTTGTGTGACTGTGTTGCGAGATATGGGTGGGTAACAGCTATGAGGAGTAATTAGGGCTTTGATCCTATTTGGGTACTACCAATAAGTCCTCGGTTTTTAGGTAATCAAGCGATTTAAGATAATTTTTTAAGGCTTTATTGCAGCTAGATTTTGTTTTAGGATAGATATTCAGTGTTTTATTTATTTTATTGTATAGGTGTTGTCCGAGAAAGCAGAAGAATTTATGGGAGAGTGATGAATGCAATCGATAGGTAGGACATATTCTATCTCTGCGGCGACTACCAACGAGTAGGTTTGGGTCATACGGTAGCTGAGAGTGTTTTTTAAGAACCGTGCGCAATATAAAAGTTTGTCTGACCGTCAGAACATCCCACTCTTTATAAAGCTCTTCTGTTGGGAAATGGTAGGGTAGGCCGGCTCTAACCTTAAGAATAGCACGCTGTGCTCGTTCTAGTACCAACAGGTGGGTTTTTGCTGCACCACCCCAAGATGTGATGCAGTATTCGATTTGCGAGTGGCATAAAGCATAGTAAACCATATTGATAGTCCTACGGTCAGCCACATGCTTGAGATTTTTAAATATGTATATTAATTTTCGAAGTCTAGTCACTATGAGATCTATATGTATTTTAAATGTCAAATGTTGATCAATGTTTATACCAAGATATTTAATATTGTCAGTTCTTTCGAGGGAAGGGCATTGACAGTCCGAGGCTGCATTGGCCGAACCACATGTGTGAGCTGTAATGGTGAAAGAAGGCGGTGGCAAGAGATTACTTCTGTGTGCGAATGTTATATATTTAGTTTTAGAAACGTTAAGCGTTAAAACGTTATTCTGGAGCCAATTACAAACAGTGTTTAAACCCGATTGTGCAGCGTCAAAGGCCTCATCCCAACTGTCACCAGTGAAAAATAAGGCGGTGTCATCAGCAAAAGAAATAATTTTACCGTTATGGAGAGAGAGTTGGCAGAGGTCATTGACGTACACAAGAAAGAGAGTGGGGCCCAATATGCTTCCCTGAGGAACACCATAATTGATAGGTAGCGTGTCACTCAGACTATCATTTACCCTAACCCGCTGCATTCTGCCAGTAAGGTAGTCCTCCAACAATTTAAACGGAATTCCCCTTATGCCGAGACGATTTAGTTTGTTTAAAAGGTGCGGAACAGACACTGTATCAAATGCCTTCGCAAGGTCAAGGAACACTGTAATGCACTTTCTGCCTTTATCAAGATTGGTAACAGTAGAGTGTAGCAGTTCGTGGACCGCATCATCAGTACTTCTACCGGCTCGAAAGCCAAATTGTGCGGGAGATAGCAGTTGGTTTGTCTCGAGAAATTTTGTGAGACGCCGAATTAACAAGCGTTCCAAGACCTTAGAAAGCGTTGGTAAAATGGAAATGGGGCGGTAATTATTTACACAGTCTTTATTTCCAGCTTTATGTATCGGTTTGATGAGTGCTGTTTTAAATGACTTAGGAAAGATCCCCGATGATATAGCTAGGTTACATATATGCGTAACAGGAGGCGTGAGGAGATTTGCGTATCTTTTAACTATTTTACTGCTTATCAGATCAACTCCTACCGCACAATTTTCTTTTAAATTATTAATTAGAAGGTGAATCTCGTCCTCGTCAGTTGGCAGAAATACGAGCGAATTTGAAGGGTTGGAAGCGGTACAGTCGTGATCTCGACCAGAAACAATTGTAATTAGGGAAATCTTTTCAGCCAGATTAGCACCAATATTCACAAAGAAGCTATTAATGTGATTAATGTCCCTATTAGGATCGACAGAAGACAGAAGAGATGATGAGTAGTCTGGTCTCCTGTTCGAGCCACTAATACTCTTAATAACGTTCCATAGCTGTTTTTTATTGCCCTTGGCTTTTTCGATCTCCTGTTTTTCGTACGTTCGTTTTGCTTTCTTCAATATACTGTTGCAGAAGTTCCTGTAGCGTCTGTAAATAGTTTTAATATCATCATTCTCAGGGTTACGCTTAGATTTTTTATAAAGATTATCCCGATTTCTAATACAACGAATTAGACCTTTAGTAATCCAAGGTTTGGAGGTCAACTGCCTTTTGGGTGTTTTAATTGAAGAAGTATTGTATTTAATGGTTGCTGTTAATTGTTATGGCTCTTTCTTCCCTGTTTGTCATTACGTTTGTTTTAGATTTGTTCATGGTAAGACCTACTATTCTACCAGCTTCTGTTAACTATTGCAGCATATATCGCAGTGTACTAGGGCTGTCCTTGATTAATAATAAGTCATCTGCGAACCTTAAATGATTGAGTTCTTCCCCGTTAATATATATAAAGTGTATTTAGGAACATAGAATGGGAAAGTGGAGGCATAAATATTAACGGGGCAGATGATGATAATGTTCCTTAAACATTCATACTCCTCACTACATTATTAAATACCAAGTTAAGGGTCGGACGGAACCAGAGGAAAACGCTGCGAAATAATATTTCATAACAATACGAGAATATGAGATTATTTCATACGCGGTCGGTATTTCGGCGGTTACGAGCCGCCGAGGGTTGAGTGCCGAAAAAGTTGTGCCCGGGCTCTTCGCTAATTGGATTGTACTGCGGTTAGGTACGCCGGTAAATATGTAATAGGCATACGTGGAAACGTTTATAACGAATTCTTTTTAAGCTGTGTTTTTGTCTTATATTTGGCCATTTGTAAGAAGAAAAAAAAAACAGGCATAATGGATGCAGGAAAGAAGGCTGCCAGGCTCAAATGGGATTGGGCGGGTCACATCAGCCGTATGCACGATGACGGCTGGGCAAAAGCCTCCATACAATGGGTGCCTGAAGATGGACGGCGCCGCCGAGGCCGGCCCAGAAAGAGATAGCGAGACGATCTGGACGCGTACCGCGAGGGCTGGTTCGATGTAGCGCGGGAAAAGAGTTCCTGGAAGGATTTGGGGGAGGCCTTTGCCCAGCAGTGGGACAGCATAGGCTAATAAAAAAAATAAAAAATAAAAAGAAGAAAGAGAATGATTCATTTATTCTTCGAAGGTAACATACTCGACTATGTGATGGATATGGTTGGGTTTTGACGAAAAACATCTAACGATTTTATCATTGATGAAACTAGGACCGAAAATAATGTTACGGGTTGACTCTTAATCATAATCATTTCAGCCGAAAGACGTCCCCTGCTGGACATTGGCCTCCCCAAAGCACCTCCACTTCGACCGATTCTGTATTCTCGCATCCAACGGGTTCCTGCGGCCTTGATTGGGGCGTGCCGCGTCGCAACATGACGCATGGCATAAATCCTCCCTCATCATTTTCATAAATTTTCTATGAACTAACGCACACAACAGGCAGACTGCGCTGACCTTTTTTATGATAATGCGTTGTACTGCGGTCCATTGCGGCTGTAATGTGTGAAAGAAAAGAAAAAAACACGTTTATTTTCGGTAAACATGACGCGTAAAAAGAACAAAAAGACAAAAAAGAAATAACGAGTTGGGAGAAAACATGCGCCACGTCCACGCAAAACGGCGATCGCTCAGCATAAAGCTAAGATCTTATGCTGTGTGCTTGGCTTAAAAGCACATCCTAACTACCCGACTAACGCACCGTCGTCACAATACCTTCACCAATTATAAATTTAAAAAATCAAAACTTGACGTAGGTAGTTATCCTAGTACCTGGGATTGGTGCTGTACCTGGGATTGGTGCTCGACAGCCGATGGGACTTCAGCCCCCACTTCCGGCGGCTGGCGCCCAAGTTGTTGGGCGCGACTGGGGCGCTATCAACGCTGCTTCCCAATCTGGGGGGCCCGAGCGCCGCCTGTAGGCGACTCTACGTGGGGGTCGTGGGATCGATGGCCCTGTATGGGGCCCCGTTGTGGGCCTCTGACCTGACGGCCGGCAGTATCTCAATACTGCGGAAACCGCAGAGAGCGATGGCCGTCAGAGTCATCAGGAGATATCGCACGATCACCTACGAGGCGGCCTGCGTACTGGCTGAATCCCCGCCCTGGGACCTCGAGGCGAAAGTACTCGCGTCATTGTATCGGTGGCGCAAGGAAGCGAGGGCGCCGGGCGAGTGACCAATGCAGCGACACATGAAGCTGCGTCGGTCGCAGCTTCGCGAGGTCCTGGTGGCGGAATGGCGGGACAGGCTTAAACGCCCTACCGCTGGCCTCGTCACCATCGAGGCGGTCCGGCCGGTGCAAGCGCTGGCTCGGGAGGAGGCACGGCTCCCTGTCGTTTCGGGTATCGCAGGTGGTCTCGGGGCAAGGTTGCTTCGGGAAGTACCTGTGTCGCATAAACAGGGAGCCGGACGCCCGGTATTACCACTGCGTCGACTGCCGGGAGGACACGGCGTGGCGAACGCTGGCAGAGTGTGCCGCCTGGGAGGAGCCGCGCCGTGCCCTCATCTCAGAAGTAGGCAGTGATCTGTCGCTGCCGGCCGTGGTTGAGTCGATGGTCGGCAGCGAAGAATCCTGGGACGCGGTGGTTTCGTCAGTCGTCTCGCAGAAGGAGGCTGCGGAAAGGGAGAGAGAGATCTCGTCCACTCAACCTGCCCGCAGCAGGCGCACCGGACATCGGCGGAGGGCGTACAACGCCCTCTTCCAGCCCCCCTAAATGGATCCAGGGGCGACGGACTCGGGGACGTCCGTCGCCCCCCACACATCAGGACCCGAGGTGGCGGCGCGTAGTGTTCCACGCGCGCCCCTGTTAGACGTCGCAGGGGGAGTCAAACACCTCACTCCCCCCCCTGACCCGAGGAGGCCCGCGGTGGTCGGCCAGCACCAGTCGGGGATTGCGGAAGGATCGTGCGTTCCCGCGACCCCCGGCGTAGGTGTGAGATGGAACACTGGGGTGGTTTTTAGTCAGTAAGAGTCTGACAGACCCCGCTGCCCGCCCCAGGGCAGCGGACATCCATGAGGACTTTCCACCCCGGAAAAAAAAAAGGTAGTTATCCTAGGTCAAACTTTGTCCTGTCTACTCGACAACATTAATTGGAAACTACGGTAGCCCTATTTTATCCAGTAGGGGTGTAGCTGATGTAGAGACTATAATTTTTGACTTTTTGGTACTTACCTCCGCGAGTCCGTTAAAATTTATTGGCATGCAATACGAGACAAACATTAACTTAGTTTAAGATTAGAAGAGAATATTATTGGCGTCAGATTTGGCTGACAAGCTAAAGGAAAAAGATGTAAAATTCGTAGAATTATTGTTAGGAATATGGAACATACGTGATGAACTGTTGTTTAATTGATTCCTTCAGTCAGGGTACCGACCCTGGCAGCTCGTAGAGAGCTTCACAGGACCTATCCGTATCAAAATTACGTCTACATCCGTATCTATAAAATCCCATTTATTACCATTCAACAAGTCATTCAACCAGCCGTATACCGTAAAGACATACATAACATTACTTACATTAAGAGCTATATTTCTACATAATCACACGAGATTACCTCAGAGAGGATGTAAGCGAGGCCATAAAAACCTCGTAAATTGCCCGCCCATAGTGTTTCTGTCGGTTAGCTAGAAAGCCCTACGGGTACGCAATAAAATTTTAAATTACTCTAATGGAATATTTTATGACTTGTTTGAAGGACGGTGGGGTTCATAGGTTTTTTTTGGTTGAAAACTAGAAATGAGTGTTTTATTGGACAAAATTGTTTTAAATAAATCCTTCTAATTCATCGCTTTGTCGGAAAAAGGAATGGGTTGTTCACACGGAATTAATTAAATTTAATAAGTACGCACAACGTTGAGTTTTAACGTAATTAATTCATTGCCTACGGTTTACCTCTGCCTACCCTCCGAAGTATAGGCATATTCGTCGTAATGTTCTGTTTGAAAATATTATCAAAATAGAACATTAATCTTGTAAAAAGTCGATTATGACAACATTAAAACATAAAGCTACGAGGCTGCTACGGCGTAGCAAACGTAGCAGCCTACGACTGTCATTTCTTGAGCTATTCATAAAATGACTGCCTCCAATTTCCACTAAAAGGATCCATTATCAATATTAAAGTGCAATCCGACGTAACCTACGGAGATATGAGGCACAGTCGTAACGGGGTGAAGTGATCCTTTCATAAAATATTAGCTTTGTGCGAAGGTAATCCCGGCAATGGCCCGGCTGGGCCGCGCGAGGCTAATTAGTGAAATAGCCTACGCAGTACGCTTTAGTTATTAGCTTAGCTGGGACGTGAGCATCGCGGGGTTATATGCAGAATTATTGTGTGGTAGTGTAATTATTTTGGTAAATTATTTACGTGGTATGAAACGCTGGGGTTTTGAGGTTTTTTGGACCAAAATTAAGCAGGTTTTCCTGTTTCTTTGTACCCAGCTACCTGCTATTAAAAATGTATGATAACATACATGTAGGAACATAATATAGCTGAATATTTACCATTAGGTAGATAGGCAGAATACTCTTTATTACGAGTATTTATACCATAAAAATTACAGATAAAGATGTAGAAATTTTACAAGGGAAGACACGCTGGGCGATCTTATTGCTAAAATCGATCTTTTAAAAACAACCTTTGGATGGATTCAGGGAAAAGGAGAAACAATACTGAAGATAGTCTGAAGTGTACCATTTACATATATACAATAAATACATACATACAAAAAACATATTATACATATAAAAATATACAATAACAATCATGAAACAAGTGCTAAGAACAAAAAAATTGTGCCTATGGAGAAAGCTAGTATGTTGGACATTTCAATCTCCGTTTAGATTTAATCATATGATTTTTCGATGTATAAAAACTCATATAGAAAAAGAAAGAAAGAAAGAATATTCGTTTATTTGCGGAAAACATAACGCAAAAAAAAAACATAAAAAACAATAAGTCTTTCTACACGTGCAGTCTTTGGACCCGTTTTACGCATAGGACATACAGCGATCTGCGTGTCCAATATAATAACGCATTTAGGATACTGTTGGGGTTTTCGTGGCGTTGTAGTGCGTCCACAATGTTTGCGGAGGCGCGCACAGACGATTTTTACGCCATATTAAGAAAAAGGACCGCCTCCATAGCCGGCCGGTTACGCGCCACCACCAACGGTCTCCTGAGCGTGTTCTCAGATAGGTGGGATTCCCCTCTGCTGCGTCACTGGGTAATAATCCATACCAGCTGAAATTTTATTCGTATCTCTTATTACTAACACTAGTTATTAAGTCATTTGGTTGTTACTATGTCGTACGGTATTTTACTATGGGGACGGGCTGCAGACATCGAGTCTATTTTTATTCTGCAGAAAAGAGCCATCAGAGCCATATATAGCCTCCGCGGGCGTGACTCTCTAAGAGAACTGTTTAAAGATATTAACATCATGACGGTACCTTGTCAATATATATATGAAAACATTATGTACGTAAGGAAAAATCTACATATTTTTAGTAAAAGAGGTGAAAGACACAATTATATCACTAGAAATAGGGACCAATTAGTTCAACCAGGTTTCAGGCTGGCTAAAGTAGACTCATCTTTCATGGGGTACTGTTTAAAATGTTACAATAAAATACCTCCCTACATAATTGAACAGAATGAAACGAAATTTAAATCTTGTATAAAACGCACACTATGCAGCCAGGCATATTATAAATTGGAAGATTACATCGCTGATAAAAATGCTTGGCTAAACGCTGGTCCTGCTCCACAGGACGCATAAATAAATTGATTAGCATTTGAAAGTACTGTTGGAGCCGCTGAAGATTGTAAAATACTATTTTTGCATTATATAAATTCAATCTCCTAGTATTGTATAATTGTATAGCTCATGTGTGAGTACTATGTAGGTACATACTATAAAGCTACCATTTACTGGGTACGTCTTTCATTGACTTTAATGTGCCCTGGCGGCTGAGAGTATGTCATGCTCACTCAAATGTCTCGCTGATGGTGGCACATGTGTTGGATCATTTAGCTCCCTTCAAAATGGTTGAGCTGAATGGTGCTAATCCGTGCGTCATGTTCGTGAACGGGCGCCGTCAGTGGAGACTGGTCATCTCTTTGCTGCCATGGCTTATTTTAATTTAATTTAATATTTGGATTGTTTTAGGCTTTTCATTACGGATGCTTTTAACGTTCTGCATCGTTCTCACATGCATAATTTTTAACATGAATGATGTAACTAATACTTTGTAACCATATTTTGATTTAAAAGAGTGTCCATGGAGTTTCTTGCCCGTTCTTCTCCATAGGTACCTACTACGCTTTGGAATGGGCAACTAGCTTCATTTCTCTGACTGACCGACCCCTTGACAATAAAATTCAAAAGTGCCTGTAATTGGTTTAATTGAAATAAATACTTTGAGTTTGAGTTTGAGTTACTAACACTAGGGACCCAGGTCTGAAATAAAGAATTTGAATTTGAATAAGAAAAGGTAAGGTATATCTTTTCTTAAACCTAATTATGAGCCACTGATTAAATACTAACCCTATGAACTCTGGTCTGAATTAAAAATATTCTATTCTATTCTATTCTAAATCTTAGTCACTGAAAGAAAATAATTTCAGCATTGTCTCCTCAGTTATCATCTACGTCCAGCCATTAATTCAATTCTATAGAATAATACGAGTAAATTAAAGAGCAAATCTCTGTGATTATAATCAGAAACCAGGGAGGCAATTCTCGTAATTTTATGAACGTTCACAGTCTGATCTCAGTCTCAATCTGCGACAAACAAATGTCAAAGACTTGTCAAAAATGTAGGGAAATTTGACGTATTTTTGACAGATTGAGACTGAGATCAGACTGTGAACGTTCTTAAAATTACGAGAATTGCCCCTCTGACCTCGGTATCAATCTGTCAAAAATACGTCTTTCCCTACATTTTCACAAGTTTTTGACATTTTGTTTGTCGCCGAGATGACACTGCGACTAGATTTTTAACGTTTTAAATTACGAGAATTGGTTTTTTGACTGTGAACGTTCTTAAGATTACGAGAATTGCCACTCGGGCCTTCAGATTGTTGAACTTGTCTATAAATATAAATTTCCAACTCAATCTAGTCCTGAAAATTACGCGTTTTGTTAAGAAACCGCAAAAATGTAAGACATCTTGTAAAGAATATGAAACCGAGATTTTTGTTTCGTAGGCTTGACGTATTTTGGTCTATCCAGATATTAATTTCAGGTAGAAATTGAATCCTGAAAAGTTGTGGATTATTAATAGGTATTGTTGGTCGGTTGGTAACCAAGTCAGTACAAATTTTGTATTATTATTTCAGAGTTAGGCACATAAGGTATTTTTTTTTTTGTGGTGCTCGTATTCAGCTGCATCCGGTTAGACTGGAAGCCGACCCGAACATATGTAGTTAGGAAAAGGCTAGGCAGATGATTTTGTTTTGCTTTTAAACTATTATAAGAGCGATGAAAAAGCTGAAGTTCTATGGGTTTCAGTAATTATGCATTGAAATAACTGCGTATGTTCAGTCCCCGAAGCAGAATGTTTACACAAATACAGTTCATCACAAAATAAACATTAATTTGTTTCATTAAAAATAAATTACAATGTCCGCCACAAACAGCCCCGAAGGCAATTCAAGTGAGTTTCGTTTTCCCGTCATAAAAATAAAAGATACTTAGTACGTACTTCTTCGCACCAAACTCAAACTCAAACCGAAAATAATAAAAGTTGTGTTGGTCGTACAGTCTGCAATGAAAGTCGATTATAACTTTAGATTTTTTTTTTATCATAGTTTCATAACATGGTATTATGCGTATTCCCCGCAGGGTTTGGCAGACATGTCTAGTACACGCCAGTTATGTTTAAGTCCCATGGGATAGATAGGGTATAAAATAAAAACGAAAACCATAAATCCCGGTCGGTTTGTACGGTCAGGGTCATTAATGCATTATCACCTTAAAGACTGTATTGCTGTGAACGCGCGGTAAAGGCCGTACCTACCTACGTCTGTGTGCATAAGTGATGTATCAACACAGAACGCTCACCTCAGAATTCGCACACTGGCTGGCGTCGAACGAAAC
Organism: Apamea monoglypha; assembly: GCA_911387795.2. Lineage (NCBI taxonomy): Eukaryota > Metazoa > Arthropoda > Insecta > Lepidoptera > Noctuidae > Apamea > Apamea monoglypha. Next base: position 15,406,523 of record OU426918.1, read on the forward strand.
AAAAAACATACTGTCGCTTTTGCACACAGGCTACATAATTAAGTATGACCTTGGCTGGTTCATACCATTGCTAAAATTGAAATCGTTACATCAGGTACCTATAGCTGGTAGTCTTACGTATTGTATTATTGAACGCATAGGTCTGGGTTCCAATCTCGAGTTGGGACTTTTATTTTTCTTTTCCAACAATAATCTTTATCGGTTTTTTTTTTTATTATTCGTTTTTTATAGATTAATACACGAGAATAATAATGTTATAATTATTTTATTTTTATTATTATATTGTTGTTGTAATACGGGGTTAAAAATAAAAATGTTTTATAAGTGATTTCAAAATGTTTATTCGTTATAATTTTATAAACTAGAAATAAATAAACTTCTAGCCGAAATAGTTTATTTTCACATAATCTTAGTAATATAATAATATTGTGCTTTAATTACTAATGTGTGTGGGTACTCTATGAAATCACAACTAGCAAATCTACCCACGTAAACAAAAAAAGTGCGAACTCCTTGTCACAATAATTAAATTACTCAGTAGTACTACTTTTTGTTTACTGCCAGTGCGTTCGTTTTAACTTTAGTTGCCTAGATCTCAAACGTCAAAGTTAACAAATCGTATTTATTAGGACTTTTTGTGGTTATAGCTTCAGTATTAATTTTCATTATGAAAAGAAGATTGAAACTTAACCTCAAAATAATCCTTATTGGATATGACACAATATTATTTTAATATTACTAAAATCAATTTGTAATTTATAACTTAATACTTTGTATAACCCCCAATATTATCAATGCTATCAAGTAAATGCTGGCGCGTGTATCCAACAACATTGAAATATATATCTGTTCCTCTTAAATGTTCCCATATTTCCATGCAATGCAACTTCAACTGCTCATCAGATCTCTCATTCCGTACTTTCCATCGCTGTATCATCGCTGTATCGCAAAATGTAAACGTTCTTGTTCATGTTTTTCAAACGAAAACCACCTCAAAAATCTGGTTTTCGTTTGCACGGCGAACGGTTCGTAAAGCCGTGTCGAATAATTCGGCAAAATATCTCGTTGGTATGAAACCACTCGTTTCATATTCACTGACTAGCTGGGGCCTTCCGCTTCGCTTTCGACTGGCGAGGCTACCCTTTTCCTTATATCTTTTGGACCCTCCAACTCACAGTAGGTATTTCTCCAAAACAAAAAAAGAGTACTGTTAGGCTACTAGCAAAATACGAATACATATTACCAATTTGAAACAAAATTATTTTGAAAATAGAAATGTTACATATTATATTATTATACTTAATGTTAAATTTTATATTCATCATTAATTTTATTTTCTCCTATTCAGGCTTTATAATAAATATAAAACGTTTAAAAAAATAACTAAAAGGATCAGCAGTTATACTTTAATTAGAAAAAAAAATCGATAAAATATTTACATATTAAATATCTGTGACATAATATTAAGTCCATGTTCACGCAGCGCGATAATATCTGCTTTCATCTCAATATTTAAATTTCCTTGCATTTCAAAATTAACTACAACACCTCTAATAGATTAAACACACGTCACTAATCCACAATAACAACCAACCAAAAACAAATAACGTTCTATTTAGTCGCGGTGAATGAGTCGTAAGTTAAGTGCATCTGTCTATCTTATAATTTATGTAATTAGATTTCTGTGGGTATAATCATAAAATTTTACGAATTATGTGAACACGACGAACATGATACGGAACTATATTCAATAGCGTGATTATTATAAGATATAATTATAAAAACATTTTTAAAAATTATCACCACGCGTGAGATTCGAACTCACGACTCGCTACGCATGAACGTGCTTACCGACGTATGATAACCGCTAGGCTATCATGCCATATTATACCCTAATGGTTGAATTTATGAAATACAATCAGTTGCAAACGAATGTGAGAGTGTGTGTCTATAGTATAGAAATTACTCATTAGAAGAAGGTCGTAAGTTAAACAAGTGTCAATCTATTGCTTCGTGACAATGTCACTACACTTCTGACCCTAACTGTACCTACCTATTTATGATTTTCGTTTCAAGAGAATACTTTCCCGACACCTGTCAATGCAACACTAATAAAGATCAAATTCGCAAAGCACGTTTTCGTTTGTATGAAACTGACAGGTGTCAAGAACGCATTCTCTCTTCGTCACTTTAGGTAATTATTTGAGGCGGCTCCTGCCCAATCTAGGGGGTCCTAACGCCTCCTGCCGGAGGCTCTATGCGGGGGTCGTGCGGTCTATGGCCCTTTAGAGGGCACCGGTGTGGGCGCGTTCCTTGAGGCGGCGACCAGTCCGCCGGTTGAACGCGTCCCAAAGGGTCATGGCCGTCCGACTAATCCGAGGATACCGCACGGTCTCCGCTGAGGCGGCGAGCCTCCTTGCTGGATTGCCGCTATGGGATCTGGAGGCAAAAGTCTTCGCCCACATACGGGAGTGGCGGGAGGAGGCAAAACGCCGGGGCGTAATTCCACGGCCGCGAGAAATGACGCGTTGTGTTCCTGGCGCGCCTCAAAGAGATGTCAGCACGAACTGACGGGGTCCGCTAAGGCCGATGCCTGCCAGGGCCGCGGGCTGTTCGAAAGACATACCGTGGCCCCTGGCATAGGCAACTGAAGGAACACGGGTGGGTTTTAGTCAGTAAAAGTCTGACACGACGGAGCGGGAGAAGTCATATGATGACTGAACTCAGAAAAAAAAAAGGTAATTATTAGGCTTTTTTTTAAGTGGAACAATTTTCCAAATTAAAATAAGGAACTAAAGCTGAAAACCAGTGTTCCTAATAATGTCGTGTCATTTCTTATACCCTGTCCATTTGGTTAACTGTTTTTTGACAGCTGTCTTAGAACGTACAGATGCCAGCAGGTCAAGCTACCCGAAACTGTCAAATTTTCCCAATCAACCTTGAACCTTAATGCTTTAGCAATAAAGTTGAAAATCTATTAATGAAATTTGACAGATTGTTGTAACTTGATGTGCTGGCGTCCGTACATATTCCAGATTGCGTAAAAGATAACTTTAAAATCCGTAATAAAATAAATATATAAACTGCCTTATCTTATTATCTTATATATGGCTTCTTACAGACATTATAATACCGTACGTGTATCAATCAATGTATTGTGTGTTGCTGCAATCACTAGTTCCATCTGTCAAAAAACGGTTTACCTAATGGACAGGGTATAAAGCTGAAAACCAGTGTCTTAAAACATTCTATGTGAAAGTAACAATGTTAATCGACTAGGTATCTTTTCTGACCGTATTACTCGTTAATCTTCTGGGGATAAAACGGACGGTAGGCAACTTTTAAACAGGGCCCTACGTAATTATATACAGAAGTTCTTACACCCTTAACTTAGTATGACAAGTTTGGCCCAATGTAAACCAAGTTCGGCAGGAATGAGTCGGCGAAACCCGCTAACTTCAACAACTAAGCTATGTAGTTTGAACATTGCCTAAATTAATTAATTATTGTGTACAAAAGGAGAGGTTTGCCTCGTGGAGAACTAGACTGGTCTTTATAGGCACTCGGCAGTGTTACTCAATGTGGAGACTACGACCAATGTGCATTTGCATAAATAATCGATGATAATAAAAATGATAAAAATCTGACTGTTGGTCTCATGGTCACAAGCGCGACTGCAGTGTTATTGAGTTTTTCCATTAGGAATCTCTTAGTAACAGCCCGGAGTTTAGAAGTCGGCGGTGTGATATGAGAATTGCCCCTCTGATCTCTCTCAGATTATGTCTGATTGCCGTCCCATCGGACTATGAAAGTGAGGGAAGAGGGAGTGACTTGACTTGGGAGGGACTTGTGCACTATAATAACTTATAGATCTTTGCTATAGCTAGTCGGGTGATCGGAAAAACTCATTCGTAGATAGCCCATTACTTTGTTTTTTTTTTTTTATTAAGTTTTGATGTTAGGGCTTTATTTAATAGTTTCGCCTATGCACTGGTATTGCCAATGCTTTCATTTATTGTCGTGTTGCCGTTACGTTAGCGTACAGTCACCAAAAGAGATAAGTAACCAGGGTCGTCGCATATAATAGAAGTTTAAAAAGAAACCGATGTATGTTTTCAAATGAAATTTAATTTTGATAAATGAACTGTTTGTTTTCTACTGATTAAATTAAATTTTATTCGAAAACTTCCATCGGTTTCTGTTACTCTCGGTCCCAGTTTACTTATCTCTTTTTTGTTGCCAGCCTATAAGTTCCCCTCAGTCCAGATGCACATTATTATATGACCATCCTAAATGAGGTTAAGGAATGAGATTTAAACTCAAAACACATTTTCAATATGAAAAAAATAATTTATTATCAGATTAAAGTATAAAAAAAAATATTACTCATTGTTTTAAAAATGAGAACTTATAAAATAACTATACGTATCACCCTCACGAAAACAGACAAGGTACTTAGGTACAGAAGATAGTCAGGTAGTAGTAGGTACGGGTATAGGTACAAACGGATATGTATATAACTTTATAGTAACGGCTGAAATACACATGCTATTTAAAAGCACGATTGTTTGCTAGTAAGTAGCCTGCTTATTTATAGCACGCTATCCGCGTGAGTAAAATTATGATCGTCTTTTAATCACAAAGCGACGCGCTCTTTACTTGTGGTTATCAAGTGTACAAATACGCTGTGAATGTGTGCGTGAAGACGAACACATAACACACACACACACACTGACTTCGCCTGGGTCTCGGACGGTACCGAGCGCTACTGGGCTTACATGCACATTCACAACGTGTTCGTACACTTGGCAAACACAAGGAAAACGCGCGTCGCTTCGTGAGATAAAAATACTGTGCCAATTGTGTGCTAGTGGTAGCATCTGCTCGAAATTAGCTTGAGTTGTACTACTACGTAGCATGTGTATTTCAGGCTTAATACAGGAGTTGCCTTTCACAAACAGGTTGGCAAATTAATTTAATAATGTGATGTTAATTTTATTTATCCAAAAGTATTGAAGAGATTGACATCAGCGCCTCTATCGGTCGAGAATGAAACTTGAAATTGGTAGGAAGATGCAATGTGCCAACCGCTTAACTGAGACGCTGCCTGAGAAAGCACCGCTGTGCGAGAGGGGTGTGATGACGTGATGAGAGAACTCAGTGATTCGTCAACTTGTGACAACTATCACCCCTGCCGCACCGCGCAGCTACCTCAGGCAACGTCTCAGTTAAGCGGCAGGCCTATAGTGGTTATTATTTTAAAAACATCGATGCAGACTTGCAATTAATACTCAAAATGCCACACCATTACGTAAGCTGCAAAATCCTCAAACTACGATCGATAAAAGCACTGACGCAAATCAAATCGCTGCATAATTTTTTTTTTATTTTTGATTACTAAATGGAAGAACGTTATACGCTAAAAGTCATACTTTGCTATGTCCCTTATTACATAACGAACATTAGGGCGAATATATTTGAACTACGAATTACAGTATGCTGTTCTAATAATAGACAAAGACCGTTACACACGTAGCTTTAATATACAGACTAAGTTTTTTTTTTTCTTTAACAAGTTTCATTATAATATCTGCGCTAGCCGCTAGATATAGAAAGATTTATTCATATACAACTTTTCAAGCGTTTAAAATGAAGAACTTTGGTAGGTGACAGACGCCAGCACATCAAGCTACTACAATCTGTCAAATTTCTTTAATAGATTTTCAACTTTATCGCTAAAGCATTGAGGTTCAAGGTCGATTGGGAAAATTTGACAGTTTCGGGTAGCTTGACCTGCTGGCGTCTGTACATAATTTACACAAGCCCATATATTAATATTTGAATGATTTATATTATCGTAAGATGAATTGCTTTATTTTATTTTTTTCATTCAGCTAGTGTGTAACGGACTTTAGCCACGTGTAAACGATTGGCATTACGAATATACCAAGCACGAAACTCCAAATACTCCATCACGCTATTTCTAACAACTACTACAAAAAGCGGATATCAAAACACGCAATGGAATGTTTCTGCATCGAAAGTATCGTGATTGGCAACTTCGCTCTATTATAAAATCGATGAGTATTATATTTTTTAAAGAATACTTGGTACTGGTTCTATGGCACATCAACTCAACTAATAGTATTGCTATACTTTACCACTAGCGTAAGCAAGAAAGGGATAGTAACAGTTTAGCGTTGTCAAACTATTTCACTAACGTCTCTAAGTTTTGGCTTCACCTAATTTGACAGCTGTCATTTACTTCCATCTTTTTCTTCTATTGTGTAAGAGAATGAGATAGCAATATTTTAAGAATAGTTGAGCCGGTGCGCAACAGGGCCAGAACCATTCTAATTAGATTATATTAAGTCTTGATTATTATTTGTTCAGTTTATCGAAGTCCCCATTGTACCGGTAACTTCACTGCTAGTAGAATAATATATCTAACTTTATACGTTATTTCGTCTATTATCTTATTTTGACAAGTTATTTTTTTTAATACGATGGCAGTTTTTTTTTGCCGCTTTATGTCACTGCCTAGCTGCCGAGTACTGCCAAATTCCTACATCTACGCGATTATACTGAACATATTGTGCATCGACAACGCGGCTCATAAACAAAAATATATTATCATAAAATATCTTGACAGCTTCTGAGCTTACAATGTATAAATAAATTTATAAAATTTAATTGACTATCACAATTATACGTAGGCCTTTTAAAAACCTGAACTGATTTCAAATCACAATAATCAACATTCCAATAATATTATAAGATTTATCACAATCAAAATAGATACGGTGCTGCGAGCGAAGTCCCCTATTCGTAAAATGTTGACAACGACTGGGCAGTGCTCACACGTTTTTATAAAGTAATTATAATTCAGTATGACAATGCTGGCATCGCCCGGAAGACGCCCACATTCCATATTTAGTGGACTTCGCCCGCAACAGTTACAAAAATACAAATCATTGGATATTAAAAAAATAAATAAATCATCACAGATTCCCGCGCAACGCTTTGCAAGAATTTGTATTTCAAAGTTAAACTTTTGAAATAGTTTAAAGATTGATCTGAATTTTATCTACGTCATACTGCTGTAACATTATGGCAAGTTTTAATAATTTAATAACATCAATGATTATTATGCATTTTAGCGATTTTTTTTTTCTAAAATTACCTATACAATCAAATACTTAATTACTTTCGTGGGTTCCCAGCAGAGTATTATGAAAGATTACTAATAAATACGCCAATACTGCGCGGGCCGCTAAAATTCCGCTTTCCAATATTCATTTTCCTAACGATTAAGTATGCCACCTTATTATAAACCTTTATGTAGTAGGTAATAAGAATAATATTGTGCCATAGCTACCGACAAGCGTAGGGAATCTTCAGCTACATTTTAGATCCTTTCAAACTACACATCGGATCATAATTGTTGGCTGCCACTCATACCTAATACAACTTGGTCATATAACTATAAAGAATATAAACAATGCAGACTGATACTCGTGTAATCACTTTGGTAGTGATTATATAAAAGTGTGCTTGTGTACTTTGATACTTGATGCTGAATTCCTTTTACGTTGACAACGGATGCGCGTAGCAATTAAATATCAACACGCAATTAGAATAAAATTTGGAAAATTGATGACGTTTGCGGAAGAGACCGCACGTGTCATGGCGCCTTATACAGTCTAGTGTAGTATTCCAAATTACATTGGAATGGCCATTATCGCCGACACACGCACTGCTTCTGCAGACATTGGACGCAACGTTGGCATTCCATTTATTTACTACTCCGTGACGCAAGCGTGACACGTACCGACGTCGCTAGCCGACGTAAGCGCAGAAGAAATTTCAACCAAATGTCGATAGCATGCGACGTATCATTGACCTTTGGCTTCGAACAGATTTAAAGTGCGTATATATATTATTATTATTTGTGATTTTCATTGCAACATTTAGCTTATTCAAAAAGCTCGTTTCAAAACTCGAAGATACGAACTAAGCAATAAATCTTCCGTACATAGGTATAATTTAAGATTACTACGATGGCAACACTAAATGATGGCTTGTGACTGATAAATATGAAGAAACAGACGCCATACCACATAGCTGTACGGGCCGCTGGAACTTTAATTTATCAAATAGATAAGCTATATTTTTATAATTTATAAGCTGTCCCAGTCATCACCAAACAGTGCCGCTTTAGTAGATAAAGTCAATCCCTACATAGTTATGAAAAGGCTAGCTTAATTCAAACTTTCCGACTTTATCTGCGCTTTGTAAGAAGTTTTCCTCTACCTAACGAACATTCAGACATTTACGTCTGCCAGCAGAACGGTAAAACCTTTCAAACACTCTATCTTTTAACTGTTTACTCAACCAAACCGAAGCGTGGTATAACCCACGCTTCTTCAACGCTATCCATAACTCAGACCGTATCTCGTCGCGACTTGTGGCGTATGTGTGGTGGCTACTGCTAGTAGCAAGGGTACATCGTTCACGTCAATGTTCAGTGATTTTGTCAACGTAGCGATGTCACAGAAGTCGGTGGACATTAGCATGTCGGCTAACGTTTTTGATAGCACGCAGAATTCACGGAGTTTGCCTTCGAGGAAGGATATACACTGGAAAAGAAGAAAGACTGATATTAGATTTCTGTTTATTTTTGATCGGAATCTATGAATGTGAAAATGGATTCGAATCTTGTCGATGACATATAAGTTGGAATCCATTTTTTTTTTACCTAATTTACTCGATATTTTTTCTTTGCATTCCCAAAGTGAACATGGGTTGTAGGCTAGCAAAAATATTCGATGTTTTGTGTTGATTGATGAATTATTATTTTATTCTACAGTAGATTATGTAGATAATAAAATATAGCGTAATCTTTATACATCTTTATCTGTAGTTCTGTGATGTCTAAATAATTGTTTGTTTATGTTTTCAGGACTATGGTGATACTAATATTACATATTATTCTCATTAAGTACCTATTTATTATCTATTAATTTTTTATTATTTAATTTATAACATGACTTTTTTCCATTATTTTACGTATTTTTTTTTTTCGTATTATCTTTCACAGATAAAGAACAAATAAAAGAGATGTAATAGTCACCTGTTGCGCAGGCACCCTGGCCTTCCACATGGCGGGTAGTGTGTCCAACATGGCACCCACCAGTGACGACATGCCGCCTGAGCCGCAGTCTCTTCCTATCACACGCACTTCCCTGGGAACAAAACAAATATGAACATTAGATTATAAGGGGGCAAATAAAAAAATTAAATCTTTAAGGTGGGGACGGTAATTTTTCGAGCAGTAGGATATATAGGATAAATGATATTTATTTCATGTGTTTTCCAGCTACAATGGTGTGAGGCAGTGTTTTGATATTTTCTCCTGGACCTTAGCATCAGCCAAAAGTAAGATTAAGTTAAGCATGTGCAACCATTCAACTAAGGGCTATTTTTCCAACAACAGATAATTTTATCGGAGGAATAATTTTGAGTTTTTGACAGTTCTTCCATACAAAATATGTCAGACGTCGATTTTATTCCATGAATAAAAATTATCTGTCGATTGAAAAATCAGCCCTATTAATAATTAGTCCAATAGCAGCGTATTATTTTTAAGTGTAAGTAGCTCATATATTGTGCATGCTGTGTTCACTATTTTAAGGCATGCAGTGTTGTATTTCTTTCATGTTAAAGTGTATCTAGTATGTAAGTTATATTATATTGCCCGATTTGTGAACCAATAATAAAAAAAATTGGTAATTGTTCAAAAAATACCTTTACACATCAAAAAAAAAAATTATTTTTTAAACTATTTGACATGAACGGGTTTCCTATCCGACTACTCTAAGAAAGACCCAGGATCAAAGTTTCTAAAATTCATTGCAACTGCTCTCGGTACAGACCATTTTTGCTATGGAAATATTCTGTACTCACCGAACTCTTGCGAACGATGACTATACCCTGTCCATTAGGTAAACCGTTTTTTGACACATGGAACTAGTGATTGCAGCAACACACAATACATTGATTGATACACGTACGGTATTATAATGTCTGTAAGAAGCTATATATAAGATAATTCAATAAGATAAGGTAGTTTATATATTTATTTAATTACGCATTTTAAAGTTAACTTTTACGTAATCTGGAATATGTACAGACGCCAGCACATCAAGGTACTACAATCTGTCAAATTTCTTTAATAGATTTTCAACTTTATCGTTAAAGCATTAAGGTTCAAGGTTGATTGGGAAAATTTGACAGTTTCGGGTAGCTTGACCTGCTGGCGTCTGTACGTTCTAAGACAGCTGTCAAAAAACGGTTAACCTAATGGACAGGGTATAACGACAGCAATGAAAGTTTTGACTGTCACTGTTCAAAAATACATACTCTACGGATTGTTGCGCTTTTGGATGCGCATGCAACCTTTTAATAATCATGAATCAGTACCGGATTGAAGGACTCGCATACTTTAATTTAGTTTTTAAACAGGAGCAATTAACTAACTCTTGTTTCCATCAATTAATGCTTAAATGCTAACGAGCCTAATAGCTTGCGTTGATAGTTACCAAGTATTAATGTCTCCTATGATAGCGACGGCCTGCACGGGTGACTCCGTCGTCTTGTTGATGTATGACGTCAGGTCCAAGTCGCGACGTAGCTCTGGCTCCCACGCACTCGGTTTGGCAATTGTTCCTGTAATGACAACGGAATATGTTACATAAATAGTATATTTATGACAGTGACAGCAATTAGCGTATTATTACTTTGTTATTATTTGCTTCCGACGCACCCAGGACAACATCCGCGGAAATAAAAAGGTGTGGTGGGCGGGAGACCTCATCAGGAAGGAAGTTTCTCGTAAGACACGCACGTGTGTGCGTGAGAGTACGAGCGTAACTTGGATATTACAGAAAGAGACGGAGATAGAGAAAGTGTGAATTTAATACGCGTTTTTAATTCAGAGCCATGTAGTATAAGTTCTTAAAAGTTATTGCCATCTTGGATTTTTATTTTGAGCTTCAGCACCCTCGAAAACCATAAAAACAAAGAAAGAAAAAAAGTCGCATGGAGGGGGCATAACGCGTTTTAGTTACGTGAAGATTAATACCAGTTTACTCCATAAGATTAAATTAATCTAGTACTTAGCCCTGGAAAAGTTCCTGCAGGACAGAATCACTTTTATAATAACCAAATAGTTTGTTTCCATCAATAATCCTAAGTTCCTAGCAAACGTATTAGGATCGCGTTTCAACTTAACAAAACCGACAGTATAAACTAACCTTGTAAAATTAAATCAGGTACATAGTGATCGGTGACCGCTCCCAGCAGCGACGCGTCGAACCCGGAGCGCGCGCGCACGCCGCACGCAGACCGCAGCGGTCCCGTCGGGAACTCCACCACTTGCTGCACGTCCACCAGCTTCTCCGCATCCTTCTGCCTATTCAACCTCCTTACAGGCCTTTTTGGCTCACATACTTCTTCTTTAGACTTCACGAAGTTAACGACGACTGTGTTTTCTTTACGTTGACGCACATATGTTTTAGGTGACACTTCTCTTTCGGGAGATGTTTCGACAATGGTTTCCTTAGCAAACTGAGGTTCTATCTGACGAGGCATGTCGTTCATATACTCCATCTCAGAAGCGTTGGTCGGCGTTTGCAGCAACGACTCCATCATCTGACACTTCACACAAGTCTCGCACCGCTCCTCCTGTATCGGCGGCACGATGGTCGGGTCAAACTGGAAGTTATCCAGCTTCAAATTCCCCGGTTTACCAATATAGTGCCTATCTAATATCTCTAAGTTTTTGCTCTTCATATAATTAGTGACTATCTGAGGATACTTATCGAACTCGAACTTAAAACCGGAATGTTTGATTGGTTTGGAATGTTGAAGCGTTTGCCCGCAGCATTTCGACGGACTGTCGGCCCGCTTGTCCTGCTCACAGCCTCCTTTCTTGCAAGTTTCAGTCATCTTCTCTGGTACTTCAAGGGTGAGGGGTTCATTGTGGACTTTGGAAGACTTCTTCACGGATTTCCCGTCGGCTGACTTGTTCTTCAGCCCCACTAACTTGTCGTTATCACCTAACACGAACACGACTTTCTTCTCCTCCGTGTCGTACTCTGAGAGCGACGAGTTAAGACTAGAATCTGAGGAGGCTTTCAACGACAGCATCATGGTCGGGTTCCTCTTCAGTTGGCTGGGGACAGGTACGTCGCTTGTAGAACTAGAATCTATACCTGCGAACTCGGAGCTATTAGAGAGCTTTTGACCTAAGTTGGCGAGCGTGGACGATCGCTTGATGGTGACCTCGCTGGCCGTTAACGTACTGACACTACTATCACTGTTCTGAGTATTATCTGACGGCACTGTTAAATTATCCGCGGCGCACTGTCCGAGCTGAGTCACGTGTGTGGTGGTCCTGCGCAGGCCAGTGGGTTCGGGTGACGGCGTCACGCTTACGACTTTACTTTCTTTGATGATGCAGTCTTGGAATTGGAAGTCGTTTCGTCTGACATCACCGCAGCGCAAGAAGTAGGTGAGGACTGCGAGGAGTCTGTTGAGGAACTGTGTGTTGGTTGGGCCACTGATGACGGTGCGGGCGGCGCGGGGAGGGAAGCCAATGCTTCCGCAGAGATCGTTGAGTTGCGCCCAGAGGGCGTTGTAAGGCTTGTAGGACTCGATCGTGTCCTGTGGCCTCGACTGGTGGTCGATGGTGTCGTACGGACTCACAGTGGCCACCCAGCCCAGGTGGTAGGTCAGCACGTGCGTTAGAAGCGTGCTGATGAAACTATAACCAAAGAAACACCTCGTTAGAATGTCGTGTACAGTCACGATCATGATAATCGGTGTTTGGTTCGCTCATTAACAGATCACGATTCACGATTAGCTAAAATTAAACAAAATTTCTTAATAAGAGCGTGTCGCATAACAAATATGCACTGAGTAATTGAAAAAGTAGAGTTATTTAAGTAAAGTAGCCTTCGATCTAATGAATGTAAATATCCGCAGATGGATATCGAATTGTCTGTAGAAATTGTATCAAATAACACCAATTTAATGTTAACGGTTCACTTGAATCGATTTATATAATCTGATAAAACTAATTCAATTAACACTGTTCGAGTTCATTATTTTAAATTAAAAAAAAGAGATAAAGAGTTACAGTAGAGGCGAGTTTTATGTAGTGTGTAAGAGTAGAGTTTTTTAGTATGTTTGATTTATCTAATCAATCAATAATACTAATATAATAAATTCGAAAGTAACTTTGTCTGTTTCACGCCTAAACCACTGAACAAATTTTGATAAAATTTCGCAAGGAGATAGATGGGAAAGGACATAGGCTACTTTTTGTCCCGGTAGTACGTTCCCGTGGAATCGTTTCCGACATCCACGCAGGCGAAGCTGCGGGCTTCGCCCGAAAAGAAGCGCGTATTAGATAAATCATTTGGAAATGTGTTCAAATCATCGGCAATGTATTTCTAGCTATGCGAACTCTTTCGAAGACCTGTGTTGCAAAACAATGTTAGGCAATTTGTTGAACGGACGTCAATCTATTAAAAAAACAACATCAGGAATCACGTGAGTTTAATACGTAAACATTACGACGTAAATACCTAAGTAGCTTACCCGACTAACTTCGAAAAATAAACTAAAGAAAAGAAACAGACAGCATTTCTATTCACACTTTGTTTCATATAATTGACACGAAATCGCGCCAAAATGTAAGCATAGAGTTTTTGTTGTATTTTTTTTTAATTTTCGTCATTAATCGGCGGTGTTGGACACGTTCCAGGCGGTGAACGGCGCGATAGTCACGTCTGGAGTCGAGATTGATTATCGAACTTACATAATTGTCGCGTGGGAGCGATGCGGTCTGATACGAGTATGATATATGACTAATGAAACGACTGTTTTGATTTAAAATAATGGACTCAATTGACTGTTATGTTTCGCGGTTTGTGTAGATTTTTCATCGTATTTTTGGAAGAAGAGCTGATAGAATTTTTGCGAGAGTATACGAGTGGTCTTAACCTACGGTGCTCAGAGCTGGACGCTCATCGAGTTGCAAAAGCTTTTTGGAGTTTGCCAAAGAGCGATGGAACGCAGCATTCTGAATGTAAAAAGACAGGACAGAATCCGGAATACCACGCTACGTTCCAAAACGGGCATGCTGGATTTAGGAAAGAAGGCTGCCAGCCTCAAATGGAATTGAGCGGGTCACGTCAGCCGCATGCATGATGACTGCTGGGCAAAAGTCTCCACACAATGGGTGCCTGAAGATGGACGGCGCCGTCGAGACCGGCCCAGAAAGAGATGGCGAGATGACCTGAACGCATACCGGGAGGGCTGGTTCGAGGTGGAGCGGGAAAAGAGTTCCTGGAAGGATTATAGGCAGGAAAAATCACGTGTATAAATGACATTTATGTTGGCAATAAGGTAATATTCATCTAGCAATTAAATTTAACCCCAGTAAAACATTAACCATCCGAAATATTAAGCTCTTGCAATGACACAAGATGGCGGCATGCAGTTCAGTGTATAAGCAAAACTCGTTTAAACAATAACTGCAAATACAGCTGTAACACTAACACCCGCTTTCACATCCAACGCAAACACCTTAATAACGTTTGTAAAACATTATATAACAGCTAACAGATTGTGCGGGAGCTTTGAGAAAATCATGTGATTGTATTCATGCCGAGTTATCTGATGAGCCGTATAATCAACGCCACGAAGTACCAACATATATCTTTAACGACTGTGAAATATCTCTTTCTATCGCCTACACACATCACGTGAATTGTATAGGAAATAATATAATATTAACGCAAGAATTTCACGATGTTAGGAATCCGTAGAAGGACGTCTGGCAGTTAGATGCGGAACTTTATTTGAAACTAGCTGCGCCCCACGGTTTTACCCGCATAAGTTTCGATCCCGTGGGAAGGTTGCCAGAGGAGCAGGTTGCAGGTTGCTGTATGCCAAAGGAGAATGACCAAAAGTCGTACCAAAAAGTCTCATGCATCAAGATCAAAATATTATAATCATTATTTTCATATTTTTTTATGACGTTAGTCGGTGATTTAATTTTTGAACAGAGAATTTAATTTAAAGCAAAAGAGTGTTGATATTGTTTTATTCCCTTCACAGGACGTTCCGTTTCAAATGATATGATTAATAACCTTGAACTTTGAAATCATGATCACGTCTTTCAAAAAATTTGTAAAAAAATTATACTTTGCCGATTCTACATGCATTGAAAATAACTAGAATATAATTTTTATTTAAACGATTATCATTATTTACAGAAATAATGGCCGTTCGTGTATAAAATGTCAAAAAAATAAAGTACCTAGTTTTTAGGTTATATAGACTTTTTTGAAAATCTTAGAGATCCGGGTTTTTTTTTTCAAAAATAACTTTTGTAGGAGTTAATATGATAAGTGTAGTCTATAAAAAACAAAGTTTGACTTTGATGCAGCATGGTACGGGATTCCATACATCCATGGGCATTGTCCTTACATCCAAATCCGTTCAGTAATTTTTTCGTGAAAGAGTAACAAACATCCATCCATACAAACTTTCGCGTTTATAATATTATTAGTAGGATAGGATGAGAACCATTAAAATAACTGTGTACAAAAATTTGGCACTTATTGAGAAGACAGTATTTTTTTTCGTGTAATTTAAACCTCATTGGTCTAGTGGTTGCAAGCGCTACTGCTGAGCATGAGGTCCTGGGCTCGATTCCGAGGTCGGGCAAAGTGTTTAACCGTCATATTATACAAAAGTCCGGGCCCAGATTCGCCGAAACAAGGAAAACAGGTGGAGATTCATAGACGACTCCGCCTTGGAGGGTAAATGTGGTGCTGTTTCACAAACGATATGGGATACTTAATATCGTGTCCTGCGTGTCCTGTCAGCTGCACGTTACAGGAACTGATGGATGCTGGTGATGGCGCAAGAGAAGTAGCCGAATTCTGGGCCGAGTCTATTTAGATTGCTATGGACTCGCTAAGAAAAAAACCAAATCTAACTTTAGTTCTAGCCTAAACCTTTCCAGCCAGTATTTGTATTTCGATTTAGGCAAAGTTCTTAATAGTAAAATGACGACTTAGCACCGAACTGAACTGTAATTTTTGTATAAAGAATTGCCTTTTTTATGTATAACCTGAGAGGCAATTCTCGTAATTTTAAGAACGTTCACAGCCTGATCACAGTCTCAATCTGTCAAAAATACCTCTAATTTCCCCTACATTTTGACAAGTTTTTGACATTTGTTTGTCGCCAAGATGAGACTGCGACTAGTTTTTAACGTTTTAAATTACGAGAAATGGCTTTCTGACTGTGAACGTTCTTAAAATTACGAGAATTGCCACTCGGGCCTTCAGATTGATGAACTTGTCTATAAATATAAATTTCCAACTCAATCTAGTCCTGAAAATTACGCGTTTTGTTAAGAAACCGCAAAAATGTAAGACATCTTGTAAGGAATATGAAACCGAGATTTTTGTTTCGTAGGCTTGACGTATTTTGGTCTATCCAGATATTAATTTCAGGTAGAAATTGAATCCTGAAAGGTTGTGGATTATTAATAGGTATTGGTGGTGGTTGTTATGTAATAAGGGGGGGGGGGGGAGTTTCCATCAGGTGTTTCTCAGTAGCAGCGCGAATTTTTGCCCGGTTGATAAAGAAAAAAAAAGAAAATACGACATACAATGACACAGAGAAAGAACACAAACACAAAAACACGGGACTTGAACATAAATGTGGGTGTACTATTAATAGGTAGGTACTCCTCTGCCTAACCCCTCATGGATCACAGGCGTGATGTTATGCTATGTGTACTAATAAGCCATGATACTTTTTGCATGTGCTCGCACAGTTTAGTAAAGTATTTTTTGCTGCGACGTGATTGGTCACCTAAGGTCTATAACCTCATACAATGGTCATCAACTTTTTCATTTAAAATCTTTAAGTGGTTGAGCTGTTGTAATATATGAGCAAAGTGTAAGACCAAAATGTATGATGTACAGAAAGGAAGCAGGTAATTTATCTCTAATGAATTCTTCTCTTTACGTCCATTGCCTTCCATACGTTCTTCACTAATATAGGAACTCGAGCCAAATTATTTGAGAAAATTTACCAACGGCTCGCCGTTCAGTAAATAATTATAGTTTACACCCGCTGCTTCGCCTGTGTGGATGTCGGATAATATTCCATTTATACATTGTTTTCATATAACTCTATTGGTTTACGCGACATTCGCCAGTAAACCTTTTTCCGACATCTTCAACAATCATCGTCTTATTTCAGCCAATTTACACAAAACCTTAACGAATTATACACCTAAATCTGCCTCATGAATCACTCCATCCATTGGTGAAAGCCGTATAAAAATCCGTTCGGTAGTCTCTGAGTTTATCGCGTTCAGACAGACAGACAGACAGACGAGGCGGGGGGACTTTGTTTTATAATATGTGATAAGACTTGGATAATTTAAGAATGATGTATCTGTCTATAGCATCATAAACATTATTCCTGGAATAAATGGGTACAACATTGTTGTGTAAGCTGCCAAAAACACCTGTGTATTAAAAAGAAATGGCATTACTAAAAGATACACGTTTAAATCTCTAGGAATTTACTAGTGGGTGGCACTTGTCATCACGATTTAAGATCAACCAATCAAAACATTTTACAAACAAAATGATTACATACTTTTTTCTCCACATCCGACATAGATTAACTACTTACTTATTTGTCTATTATTTCAAATGTATGTTCCAAATTTAACATTTTAACTGATTTAGGGCAAATTCTTCTATTTTCAAATAAATTCTTTCTGAGGTTTAACAGCTTCTGGCGGTTTGGCATAAGCGTTCAATCTTCAGATAAAAATTATCTAACGATTGGAAAATCGACCCTTTTAGTTTATCCATTCTATCCTACCAGCAGTACCGGTCGAAGTGGCGGTGCTTGGGAGAGGCCTATGTCCAGCAGTGGACGTATTTCGCTCCTTCTACCAAATACTTGCGGATGGAAGGACCGAAATAATGAACAATTCAGATGGAAGGACCGAAATAATGAACAATTCAAATGGAAGGACCAATATTTGTATGTCATATATTATATGCGTAATAAATTTGCTCTTAATTCGCGACCATGTACTACGAGTATAACATCAAGATGTGTTAATCCTTCACAGTTATAACAAAAAAAATCATTCATCGTTTAGCATGTTAATCGTGACTCGTGAGATAGCACTTAGTGATCATTTACCTTTTAGGCAATACATCCGGTCATTTTTTCTATTTTTATATTTTACTAGGTTTTGCCCGCAGTTTTGACCGCGTGGATGTGGAATGATGCCCACAGGAACGTAATACCGGGATTCAAAGTATCCTAGAGCAATAAGCCCGTAATAAATTGTTTTCATAGAACCGGATGCAGCGGAATACCAGTATCTCACATGGAGCGACTGCCTATCTGACCTTCACAACCCAGTTACTGGGTAATACGATACCCCTTGGTAAGACTGGTTGTCAGACTTTCGGGCTTCTGACTACCCGTAACTGTCAAAGATCCACGTATGCTAGCCGGGACCAACAGCTTAACGTGCTTTCCGAGGCACGGAGGGGTCTTGATATGTAAAAATGGTCACCCATCCACAGACGAACCGGGGCAAGCCTAGCTTAACTTGATCGAGCGACCTGTACGGCTGTTATTATTATAACAGCCGAACAAAAAATAAAATAAAAAGTGAAATGTGTGGTGTAAGAAATTACCAGGAAAGTGTGCCTCTCACGGCTGCGCAAATAAGGCCCAGTTCAGCAAAAATACCAGACAACTAATGCCTGACGCTGGTTTTCAACTGGACTGCAACAATGCTTAGCGGCAGGTATGGTAGTCCATACCGGCTGCTATTACTAGAACTTCCACATTTGAAATACTGTCGTGACAGCAACACGACGCAGTAGAAAACCAGAACTTTCATTTTAACTGTTATTGTTCAAATACTTTGTAGTCAACAACATGTTTTCCCTTTCTTTTATTGTATGTCTACTACGTGATTTACGACACACTTTTCTGCGCCTGTCGTAATAATCTCTTTCATTGTGTGAGTCCTAACATCATGTGATCGAGACACTAATCAAGATAAAAATAATTGTTGAAAACAGTCACTAGGTAGCTATTTGAGCGTAGAAAGTGATGGTATGTTGAAACTAGAGTAATACGAGGGCGGAGTGATAAGTCTGGTAAAAATTAAACAAGGACTCAATTTTATGTAATTATTATTATTTATTTTTCAACGTGGTTTCCTTGTAACTTATAACGCAACGCAAAAATTCAGTTTTATTCCGTTGAAACAACGCCAAACCTGCCTCCTAAGTGGTCAGACGTAAACGCGGCACCCATCGCGCGGATCGCTTCTCCATATCTAAATGTTGGTGTAAGATATTGCGAACACGTTCGCCTGAGATGCCTACTATGTCCACTATTTTTTTATTTTTTTTTTTCTGGTGGGAAATCATCAAATGACCCCTCCCGCTCTGGGTGGAGCGGAAGGGAGTGTCAGACTCTTACTGACTAAAACCCACCCATGTTCCTTCCTTCGCCCTTTATGTTCCGGGGTAGCGGTAACCCTTTCGGACAATCCCGCTGACACTATGTCCACTATCTCCCTCACTTTTACTCTTCGGTTGTTCAACACTATATCGTGGATTTTAGCAATCATCTCTGGAGTAGTGACCTCAACCGGGCGTCCTGGACGCGTAGCATCACTTGTGCTTGTACGAACACACCGAAAATCGTTGAACCACTTATGAATCATTTTAATCGACGGAGCAGTCCACATAATATTTATCAAGTTTTTGTTTCGTTTCCGTTAGATTTTTTGCGCAAAAAGTAATGTTTAATCACGACACGAAATTCACTTTTCTCCATCTTTGCAAAAACGTGTTCAGTGGTTTTTCTTTAATGGCTGTCAAAAAAAAACTAACCGGCAGTTACTGGCTGAAAATTTTAATTTAGTCCTTCAAAAGAGTTGTGAACAAGTAGGTTCCATGCAATTTGCGATAATTTTATTCCAAAATAGATTTTTACCAGATTTATCACTCCGCCCTCCTATATTCGTGGGTTGTATTAATTAAATTTTGTCGTGTTGATGATTAAAATTATAAGAACAAATCTCTCGATTCATTGAATAATCTGACATTTTTTGTTCCGTTTTATAATGGAAGAAACGTATTTAGTACACGTTACAGAATCGCACTGCTGAATAGATTAGCTGACCGGTACGTGTCAGGCCCCTGTAGCTACTGTAATCAATGCCTTTTAAATAAACGAATTAATGAAACCAATTGGAATTTGTTTTATTTTTCTTCGAAATCC
Organism: Apamea monoglypha; assembly: GCA_911387795.2. Taxonomy (NCBI): domain Eukaryota; kingdom Metazoa; phylum Arthropoda; class Insecta; order Lepidoptera; family Noctuidae; genus Apamea; species Apamea monoglypha. Next base: position 15,426,956 of record OU426918.1, read on the forward strand.
ATCTTTTACTTTAGCATTTTATTATTCAAATAGTCGTGGCTGAAAATTCTCATCGGTTATTTTTTAAAAAATGACCGACGTAAAATTTTAACGCAGGGGGGTTCAGAATCATGTACTGAATCCATGGTAACAATTGGCGCTTCGACTTTATATCTGTTTAAATAGAAACACATTTTAGATAGCATTTTATTGAAGTAATCTGTACATTCCAGGGTACGAGTACACACGGCTACACATCAAGCTATACATTTCCAGTTTTAGCTGACCTCGCATTGTATAGGTTTTTCGTGCAATCAGTAGTCAGCTTATACTGGTTTTGTATAGCTTGATCTGTAGCCGTGCGTACCTACTTACTATCATAGTGGCCCGATTACCTCAATCGATCGTAACAATTCACGCTTGAGATAGCAAACAGAATTTCTATTCGGTATTTCATTCATTTCAGTTTTGCGTGGGCATAAGAATGCTACAATTTATTTCAATTAGACTTTATCGTGCGAATATATTTTGTCTAGTTGAAAATAGCTGATAATGGGGCTAACAACCTAGACAGGAATAGTCTACGAATCATAGACTTTTAACTTCTCCCATATTGTTACGATGACTAAGGAATTATATTGATAGCATCTGACTCATGTACCTATCGATTTCTTAAGCCTTTTTTTAGGCGGTAATTTTATGATGTTGGTTGACAAACGGGCCTATCTGATTGAAAGTGGTTACAGCCGCTTAAGGACATCTGAAAAACTCATGTCAAACTGGAATACAGCAATACTACTTGGAGTTTGACGGTTATGCTTCCTCGGATTAGTTTAAATCGTTAGTTTTGAACAAAACAAGTTCTTATGGTATATGCTGGTTGACATTTGGTATAAAAAGAGAAGGGAGTAGCAGCCTATGGCACAGAAATTTCTTTTTTTTTTACGTCCAATCCTTTTATTGCCGATGGCTTCAATCAAAGGACGAATTCATTGATAATTTCCGCGCGTAGTGAACAGTTCACCTTTTATACCGTTTTTGTCCAGCCGGTATACCATATCCTATAACTTAGTAGCTAATAACAAATTGGCCTTACGATCCGCAGCTTCTAAAAATGATGCCAGCATATTTTATAAAAAGGTATCAATTAGTAACTTGAAACTATGAAAAAATAACTTACAAGTTGGTGGTCTTCGTGTCTCCCACAGACAGTACAGAGCAGAGATCGGACAGTAGCGTCTCGGCGAGTTTGTTGGACGCCCGCGAGTCGCCCGTGACTAGATTCAACCACACCGGTTGGAGCCGAGGCCCGTACACCAGGTCTGATAACCTAAAGAAAAAGGTGGTAATATAGTAGGATTGCATAGCAAAGTGTAATGTCGTCTTTTAGGGCGAATTTTGAACGATGTTTAGAGGCGCTTCAGTTTCAGTGGTAAAATTCGCCCTTACAAGAAAATACCAGTAGTAATAGTAAAGTTTTTGGTCTTTTGAATCAAAGAGTACTTAACGAGCTTTTTCGGCAGTTAAACAAACATCTGTGAGTTACGAAATAATTCATTATTAGCTCTTAGGTCCTCGGACAGCTGCTGCAAGTGCTTCATACATGTCACTACGTCACTCACAAGCTGGCCGTACGTTCGGCCGCGCGGTACAACATAGACAGGTGGCCGCTGGTAGCGCCTAGCTGCGGCGAGTGTTCCAGACTTGTCCTACGTCACACATATGTCACTCACCAGCTGGCCGCACATTCGGCCGCGCGGTATAAAGTAGACACGCGACCGCTAGCGGTGCCGGCCGCTAAAGTCGCCAGTCACAGCCGACACAATAATGCTTGTAGCTGCGGCGAGTGTTCCAGACATGTCTCTACGTCACACATATGTCACTCACCAGCTGGCCGCACATTCGGCCGCGCGGTATAAAGTAGACACGCGACCGCTAGCGGTGCCGGCCGCTAAAGTCGCCAGTCACAGCCGACACAATAATGCTTGTAGCTGCGGCGAGTGTTCCAGACATGTCTCTACGTCACACATATGTCACTCACCAGCTGGCCGCATGTTCGGCCGCGCGGTACAACGTAGACACGCGGCCGCCGGTGGCGCCGGCCGCTAAAGTCGCCAGTCACAGCCGACACACCAGTGCTTGTAGCTGCGGCGAGTGTTCCAGACATGTCTCTACGTCACACATATGTCACTCACCAGCTGGCCGCATGTTCGGCCGCGCGGTACAACGTAGACACGCGGCCGCCGGTGGCGCCGGCCGCTAAAGTCGCCAGTCACAGCCGACACACCAGTGCTTGTAGCTGCGGCGAGTGTTCCAGACATGTCTCTACGTCACACATATGTCACTCACCAGCTGGCCGCATGTTCGGCCGCGCGTTACAACGTAGACACGCGGCCGCCGGTGGCGCCGGCCACTAAAGTCGCCAGTCGCAGCCGACACACCAGTGCTTGTAGCTGCGACGAGTGTTCCAGACATGTCTCTACGTCACACATATGTCACTCACCAGCTGGCCGCATGTTCGGCCGCGCGGTACAACGTAGACACGCGGCCGCCGGTGGCGCCGGCCGCTAAAGTCGCCAGTCACAGCCGACACACCAGTGCTTGTAGCTGCGGCGAGTGTTCCAGACATGTCTCTACGTCACACATATGTCACTCACCAGCTGGCCGCATGTTCGGCCGCGCGTTACAACGTAGACACGCGGCCGCCGGTGGCGCCGGCCACTAAAGTCGCCAGTCGCAGCCGACACACCAGTGCTTGTAGCTGCGACGAGTGTTCCAGACATGTCTCTACGTCACACATATGTCACTCACCAGCTGGCCGCATGTTCGGCCGCGCGGTACAACGTAGACACGCGGCCGCCGGTGGCGCCGGCCGCTAAAGTCGCCAGTCGCAGCCGACACACCAGTGCTTGTAGCTGCGGCGAGTGTTCCAGACATGTCTCTACGTCACACATATGTCACTCACCAGCTGGCCGCATGTTCGGCCGCGCGTTACAACGTAGACACGCGGCCGCCGGTGGCGCCGGCCACTAAAGTCGCCAGTCGCAGCCGACACACCAGTGCTTGTAGCTGCGACGAGTGTTCCAGACATGTCTCTACGTCACACATATGTCACTCACCAGCTGGCCGCATGTTCGGCCGCGCGGTACAACGTAGACACGCGGCCGCCGGTGGCGCCGGCCGCTAAAGTCGCCAGTCGCAGCCGACACACCAGTGCTTGTAGCTGCGGCGAGTGTTCCAAACATCGCCTTACTACATCACTGGACAAAATATCAAAAAATTATGATGAAGTCATTTATCATAAGTTTTGACTTTCAAATATTATAAATACTTCGTAACATTTTCAAGATGTTCAAATAAGCTTCTAAAGTAAAGGAATATTCGTGAATATCACAATTTTGCGCAAAGGGAAAAAACAAGGGGGAAGCAGAAGACGGTGCAAATATGAAAAAAAGCGAAATTGTGGAGGAAAGGACCAAAAATTTTGTTGAATGTTTCCGGAAAATGCACGCGAAATCTCTTCACATTCACAGACAACTAGCGATTGGCAGCTAATAATCAAAACAAAGTCATGTACCTGTAACTTAACGTAATTTATATTTCATAACAAGCTAGACAGAATAAAGACAATCGATAAGTGTAAAAGTATTGAATTGTTGGACATATTTGAAAGTGCCAAATATTGGTCAAACATAAGACACGAAGCAATTGCGTATTATTGGACCAAAACTTTAACCCAAACATAATTTGGTCTTACCGCTTACTCTAACTACACAGGTAATGATCATTACACTATTCGGACCAAAAAAACAAATTAGGTACAGAACGGTTCATAAACTCACATGACCTTCCTACTCATCTCACGTCAAGTTAGAGCGTCGTAAACATAAATACAATCCTTTCCCGTGGCAAGGTTAGCATCTATTTATAATATTTTAGAGCTAGTATACATATTAAACCTACATTTATATCGAGAACTCTTTTGGATGCCGTTTTTGTTTTGAATGATGTAACAAAAAAATTGGGATTAGCCCGACAGGTCAAAAATATGTATATACTCAGCCTTTAGTAAAACTCTATGGCAATGATAAATTACTAAGATAAATAAATTATGTAAGTCAGTTATGAATTTATGATGCATCAAAATGTAATAGCTAAAAAACTTTATAAGTCAATTTTCAATAATGCCAATAAAAGACAAAAGTACTCTATTTAATATCCATAAACGCATATTAATACAGATAAGCTAGACGCGCCTTGGTTCTAACTATATCCTAGAACACACCTAATAATGATGAAGCATCTAGACACAGTAGCCTATTTAGGTCATACATCAAGGTTACTTCATTCTCATACAACAGTTGTTGTTGCAGTAACCAAATTCAACATCAATTTTTATTTACTATTTACTACTAGCTACCCGCCCCAACTACGCACGAGTGCAATGACATGTCAAAACATTGAGATGTCTATGCTTAATCTAAGTCAAATATTAATGTAATAAACACAAGCCTTCCGGTATTAATTCTAAAAACTAAACGGTTATACATGACAGACACGAAATGCTACTTTGTTTTAGACAATGCGTGTATTGATGATGCAAAGACCGAGATAGGATAAAAAATCTGTCAACGGCTAGAAGGTTGGGACTCTTGCAGGGATTGGAAAGGATAAAACCTACAGTCCAGCCGTCGAGAGAATGACAATTCTAGTAGCCAATAAAGATCAAATTCGCAATACACGTATTCGTTTGTATGAAACTGACAGGTGTCACGAACGCAAACTCTCGTCGGCCGCACTGTAAACTAAAATTGGTCCTAATGTACGTAAAGGACCAAAAGCTACAAAATAAAAAGCCGTACTCACATTTGCGTGGAATCATTGACGCTGATCAACAGCGCTAGGCCGAGCTTGTTCTTCCTGTGCACCATCGCTGACCCTGTGCTGGCTATGCTATCGCTTGTACCGCTCGTCGTGCTGTTACTGTATAGCTGTTAACAAGGAAATGGTGAATACAGCAAAGTCCAAGAAAAAAGGGAGTAGTTGAGGGAGTTTTTTCTTCTTGGTCGCGTAGGTACTTAATTACTGAAGGTCGTGTCCCTGAAAGGCCTTCGTGGCTTTATGTACGATGTTCTTCCACTTTGCTCGGTTCTCAGCTTCTCTCAGAGCGGTCATAACAGAGAGTCCTGAGAGGGCGATTACATGGTTACATGGCATGTCGGACTAGCGGTTAGGTGACCGGCCGCGAGGGATTTTCCCATTTACTTTCCTCATCACCACCAAATTTTCAAGGTTAGGTAGTTTAATAAGTGAGTAAAAGGACATAGAATCCAAGAAGTATGGTCATATCATCGCCATTTTGATTTTTTTCCAAAGTTGCGGCGCATAATTGCTAAATGCGGCTTAGGTAGTAAGGTAGGAGTATAGGAGTATGTATAATAGGCACACCCACATATCACCAGTCATGTTATATCCCATGGAATAGTGGGCGAGCCTTTTTCTAATACATATATTATATCGCTGTTGTCTGTATTGTATTTTTGCTTTTTGCGGCGCATATTTAACTTTGACACGTTGCAGAGATATTTGAAGGTACGCTAAAAAAGATTTTTACTTCTGACTATGCCAGCTTCCATAGAAAAAGTTTCAAAAGCCCTTTACCGGCAAAAAAAAACAGATCATTTGACCGCTGACGTAAGAAATACAAAGGAACAAGGGAGAATAACATTTCCCAGTAGTAGTATGATACGGACTAAAGTAGTAAGGTATAGCAAGATAATGACGTCCATTGTTTAAAAGAAAAGAACTAAAGCAAATATCCATTGTGTGCATTAGTTTAAAACAATCTTAGATTATCCTTTCTTTTTATGAGTATTAGAATTGGGGTCAAGGTATCGAGATAACAGAAAGAAACTGCCGCAAAAATTGAACAAGCTATGGTGGTTAGAATAATCAATGGTAATACGTATTATAAATGCGAAAGCAACTCCGTCTATCTATCTGTCTGTTTGTTATCTTTTCGCGCCTTAATGGCTGAACGGATTTCGATGAAATTTGGCACAAAGGTAAACCATGACCTGTGGGGTAATTGCGTAACACACTAACAGTAGCAATGGCTTTCACTTTGACAGTTCAACCACATTAATTGCGTTATTTACGTCGGTGAGCAGACAAACTTTTCGAACATATGAAGCAATGAACTATCCTTAAAATTGATTCAGATTAAGATTGATAATGTGTTAAGCGGTTAGGGTGCAGGTAGTGTGCTCTCGTAGGATATTTTCCTACCTCCACGCGGGCACAGCCTCAGGCAAAATCTAGAGATCAGGAAAAATATTCGACTTTAGACAAGAAACAAAAAGTTGTTCTTGTATAAAGTCGATGTCGCTGTGTTTCTGATAAGCTGCTAAATTTTCAATATTTAACACAATAAATTATCACCGTTCATAAATTGTCGCTAAACAATATATCACACATCACACAATCGTCCTACATTCACGAGTTATAGCCAAAAAAAGAAAGTCAACAGCCTGTATTTGAACATTCATTTAGTAACGTATGCAAATGCAGAAGCACGTGATGCATTGCCAACGTTTCCGTTCGAGTAATTAATCGCTGGATTGTTAAGTCGTTCTAATTGTTCGAGTCACACATGGGAAAGATCTACTCTAGACTACTAGGTAAATGAATTCGTTCTAGATTATCTAGTTAATTTAGCTGTATGAGGCACTTTATGACGAACAGATAAGTGTGTTAGAACAAAAGTCGATACGATATGTCCATTATTTGTCGTGATTTAGATTGCGGAAATTCTCTAATCTAATCCGCCTTTAGTTAATATACTATTTGAGCCTACAAATATACACATACACGGGATTTGAGCACGGGACTAGGATTCAGGTCTATTTTGCGATAAAAAGTGCGATACCTTTTCATTGCCGTCGTTTGTCCTACGGCTCGTAATCGCGACAATGTACCCGTAGCATCGGAATTGCACCGGTCGGTGGCCACGAGAGTTGTTACTGACCATTACTTTCGTGAAGGGAGAGTTTTTCAGCTACCCTCGTTAGGTCTTGATTTTTGTCGGTACTTCAACATACGTTGACGTTGAAAATGGAAAAGTATCGTAGGTATATTTTTTATCAACAGACATCGCGGAAAACACGCGCGGAATCTAAAGTGTTATAAAATCCAACCTGCCTTATTTTCAAGTGCATAGGTAATACAGGTTTTTCATTCTGTCTACAAGTTTATTTTTAGCCTTTACCTTCGTATGACGACATGCAAAACCATATCAATGCCAAAAAGGATAATACACAAACAAACCATAAAATGCTGACATGTTTGCGTTCTCAAAATTACAAACAAACTGCATTTAGGTTTCACATCAAGAGAAAAGACATTTGTCTTTTCTAGTCAGTATTAGGTAAAATATTTATTTTACCTAATACTGAAATATGTTTTTGGTGACAAACTTTCTACCTTTATCTGTCTGTGTATCTGTCTGTTTATTTGTCTGTCTGTGCTAAATAATTGTATTTTCTTTCTAAGTCCCTTGTACAGTTCTTATTTTTTCTAGGAGGTCCTGGAAAAAGCTTTTCAAAAGGGCACTCGATTAAAAGAATTTTTTTCAGCTGCAATACAACTGAAATCTACACTTCGTTCGAGCATCCACCGTTTGACCCTTGCAGAAGACCGAACCAACCTAGGATTATGCGCCATTGTATTATCTGCAGTGCGATTCTGTAACCATCTAGAATAGAATGGAATACTCTTTATTGTACACCATACAAATTATAAAACATAAATATACAAAAATTTTACAAAGGGTGACACGATGGGCGGTGAAGTGAGCGTGGAGTGAGCTGTCATTCCAACTAATGCTAGGGATTAACACTATTGACAGCACACTCTAAGCTCACTTCACCTAACTTTTCACGGTGAGATTTTTACAGAATCGATCGGCAGACCGCACATAATGACAGATGAGGATCACTCGCATCTGTACGTATGCTATGCCATAAAGATAACGAACTCTTCTACTGAGTCAGAGGGTTTATGCCTACGGCCAAACTTTTCCGAGCCATTTGACCTTTATCACTTCAAATCGAGGGTGCAGTGGCTTTGTCCTGCCCTCACGTGATTCGAGTCGCTGACCGAACCTCGATATTTCTGTTTGGAACCGGTTTCAGACAATGCGGGTCTTAAATTGAATTAATTTAAGGATTTTTATTCACTTTTCGTACCTTCGGTCACCATTCGGTATGGTTTTGACTTTCAGTTCTCAAATTATTTATAGAACTGACGCAGATACATAAATTCAAGATGTTATCTCATGACACGAGGGGGGAATTTATAGACATGTTTTGACAATTTCATTAAAAACAAGCATTTCATTGTTTGCAATGTTTTATAAGGCGGAAGTGTAATTAAGAACAACAAAAGCGAGTTAATGTGATTGACGGCAACAACTGTACCTTAGATTTTTTTTATTCCTTGTCCTAGGTGTCAAGATCTGAAGAAATTCATTCTAATTCGACCAAGATTACTCTTAGAACTTCGTAATGGTCTTATACCCGCGGGGTAACTGCGTAAAACACTAAGGGTCAGTTCACACCGAGACGCGACGCGACGCGACGCTGCGCGCACACTTTAAAACGACCTACTGCACCGCGCAACGTATTCTGAACTCTCACAATGCAATGTGTACCTTTTCGTGTAGAAAATAAAGTATATTTTGAGTCACTCTTTTAAAGTGTGCGCGCAGCGTCGCGTCGCGTCGCGTCTCGGTGTGAACTGACCCTAACGGTAGCAATGGCATTCATTTTGAAACCGCTCTTAGGATGGGCCCGTATCGTCGTTGACGGACTGAGAGTACACCCCCAGGGCGGCTCGCTAGTACTACAATACTACCTATGTTAGACAACGTTTACTATCTTATTTGAATATAAATCGCCACTGCTAAACATTCCTACAGAATTGTCTTATATACTAGCTGCGTCCCGCGGTTTCACCCGCATAAGTTTCGATCCCGTGGGAATATCGGGATAAAAAGTATCCTATAAGTTAATCCTGATTATAAAGTATCTGTGTGCCAAATTTCATCCAAACCCGTTCAATAGTTTTCGCGTGAAAGAGTAACAACCATCCATCCATTCATACATCCATACTAACTTTCGCGTTTATAATATTAGTAGGATTTAAAGATTGTGGAACATTGGCAAACAAACCGACGGCAGAATTTATGGAAACTAGATACCGTTGCCAATGGGCATTAGTTAGACTAAGGAGGTGGTCGATGTTTCCGCAAAATTTGCTTTAGATTTGCTAATAATGTCGATATCCATGCTTTTTGCATTAGTGACGGGTTATGGTGGCTTTAAACCCTAATACAGTCTAGGTCCCTACAAAGTAGCCCATCCCCATAAGAGCCAAAACTTCCACCTGTCTATGTCAGTCATCACTGCACACACCTTACTGACTGGTTAATATTTTTACCAAGACACGACACACGAGCCATGGCCAATATGAAAAAAGAGGAAGACTTTATACTTTTTTTTTTTTCTTTTTTTTTAAAACGTTGCCCCACACTAGGAATTTCTCCTGTATCGCGTGTGCGTTTATACTCATATCCTACTCCTATATATACTTAAAGATATATAGAGGAATATTTCCACCTCACATGACTCCTACTACTAAAACAATGGTCCTACAATAAAAACATCTTACTAATTGCATCACGTGCCACAATCAAACATAACAAACGCGGGTGCAGCTACAGACTACCTTCAGCATTCTGTCATTGTCCTGATAACGGCTCACATGACTGAATGATAGTCTGGACATCATGTGACCGGCATCACGCGGTGGAGATAATGCTGATAATGTTGTTTGTAAACAATTACTGAATGGACCCTAGTGATACTTTGTCCTATTTTAGGGCATTTGTTTTTGTTTGATGGTAGGGACAGACAAGTATTTTATATCTTCGTCTGTTTTCATAATCTTTTGTTTATCGAGTCAGGACGCATTTTGGAGCTACGGACTGAGCAGACCTGTGCATAGAAATGATATTTAATTACTTGATAAAAAAAGATTAAATTAGCATACCTACATCTTTGAATGTCGAGTTGACATCAAACTAAAACCGTAAATTTACTAATTATACTATTTCGAAAATGGTCTGTGCATTTACGAAATATACAGGATGTAACCATGGATTCAGTAAATGTTTCTGAACCGCATGCGTTAAAATTTCGGTTATTAAAAAAAAACCTGTTCCATAAGTACGGACGCCAGCACATCAAGTTACTACAAACTGTCAAATTTCTTTAATAGATTTTCAACTTTATCGCTAAAGCATTAAGGTTCAAGGTTGATTGGGAAATTTTGACAGTTTCGAGTAGCTTGACCTGCTGGTGTCTGTACATTTTGACCGCGTAGGTGCACTTTTATATGAAACAGCCGATTTTTTTTTTAAACGACAGAAAATTTCTACGCTTGGGCTCCAGAATCATGTGCTGAATTCACGGTTACAGTTTGCGCGTTGATGCCCCTGCCACCCTGTATTTTTCCTTAATGGCTACGCCATCAAAAGATATTTTAGGTTGATGTAAACTCGATAATGGTCAAGGTATGCTATTTTGATCTTCGTTATCAAGTAACTAATTTTAATTATAATTTTCTACCACTCTGTATATACTTTTTTATGTCGGTCTGTATTTTGAATGTGACTGTACTTATTCATATCGCCCGGTTGTTTTTTGATCAATCAATCAACTCAGACTATCGCAATTCAGCGGGATTGTCCGAAAGGGTTACCGCTACCCCGGAACATAAAGGGCGAAGGAAGGAACATGGGTGGGTTTTAGTCAATAAGAGTCTGACACTCCCTTCTGCTCCACCCAGAGCGAGAGGGGTCATTAGATGAATTGCCAGCAGAAAAAAAAAAAAAAAGACTATCGCAATGAACTGCTAGATCTCAAGTAGAACTACAACAGCCATCTGTATACAGTCAGGCAGTTTTCTTTTGTTACTGTTGTTAGATAGATAGAATACTCTTTATTGTACACCATACAATTTATAAAACATAAATATACAAAATTTTTAAAAAGGGTGACACAATGGGCGGTCTTATCGCTAAGAGCGATCTTTTAAAGACAACCTTTGGATGGATTAAAATTAAAGAGAGACAAATATGGTAGGTAGTCTGTGGTGTACCATTTACATTATACAATCAATATACTGTTGTTTTGTTACGGTTACATTGTAGAACGAGCTGGTGACCGCAACTCCATGTCCAAGCGAGTATTTTGTGTTATAACTGGGTTGATAACAAGCAGGCCACCCACCTGACTATAAGTAGTCGTCGACGGCTATGAAAATCTGCAATACTATACGTAAGGCAATACGTTACTGACCCAGAGCCAGCCCTGAAATGTCTCATCATTCATCAATCTCCTGTCCTTATCCCAATTTATTTGGGGTCAGCGCAACATCTTTTTCTTTCATACATCATACATAGTCATTATCTCGATAGTCACCCCCTTTCTAATCATATCATCCTTCACACAGTCCAACAACGCTGAAATGCCTCATAAGCCTGTAATTAAAATTGTACCCTTCAAATACTGCTTGCAAGTTCTACTTTCCAAAAATTGAAACTTAAGTACATAACGAGCTTGTGAAGAAGATCCTATCATCATCTAACTAAAACTAGCTTCTCCCCGCGACTTCGTCCGCGTGAAATTTCTTGTTCCCCCGACCCACCCCGTCGCATTGCATCGCTTTCCCGCGCTATTACTTCGTTTTCGCTTAGTTCTTTCTGTTTTTTGTTTTTGCTCTGCTCCTAATGACACTAGCATGATGCTAAGTAGCCTATAGCCTTCCTCAAGTATTGGACTATCAAATGCAAGAAGACTTTTTTCAAATGACTGGTAGTTCCAGAGGTTAGCGCATTCAAACACTCTTCAGCTTTATTACCTATTAGTATGGACGGGCGCAACTTGTCTTTTCTTTCCACACTTTTCTATTAGTTTAAAGAAGATCCTATGTCCATGTTTTATTTCAATTCCGACATACATTACATCGAGTATTAGAGCCAATCCATCATTCATCTGAGCAACTGTCTATCACATGCAATTTACATCAAACAGGAAGCGTCTTCTCACGAGTTCTGACATCATCAAATCATTTGACTGACAGACAGTTAGATTGATATAGCACCGTTTCAATATTTACCATGACGTGTCTATTTGGAAAATAGATTGTGGAATTGATATTATTCAATAGATATATTGCCAATGTTGATTGTTTAGAACATTCAGTAAAAAACACTTGTAAGTTATGGAAAAGGGAGTACGGTCAATTGCACGTTACTAAACTTCTAAAGTTATAAAAACAGCCCTTACTGCTACGAAATAAATGCGCTGTCAATGTCAAATTGTTGCCATGGAAATGATGTTGACTGTATTCCATGTATTCCACAAACGAGGTAAAGGCAAAAAGTTCAGAAGTTTAAACATGCAGTCTCTTTTAAAAATATAAAAGAAAAAAAACGAAAGCATTTCGAATATCGAACAACTAACCTGTGAATCGGAACTGGCAGCATTGCTAGTTTTGGTTGGAACTCCTAGCAGGTTGGTAGTGTTGCTACTTTGATGCCCGACGTCAAACTTGGTCGCTGTATTCTGGAAAGTTCTCCGCTGCCAACTGCCGTTGCTTGAGGTACTCAGTTTTCTGCCAGGTGGTACTGTTAGAAATGAAATAATCTTTAGAAGGCATATTTGACTGAAGGCCGGAAATCGGCCAACGTTGGTTAGTTGGACGGAAATCAGAAAACGTAGGGTATGGTACGGCTATAGCCAGGTGGAGTGACGATCTTCGCATGGTGCTGAATAAGAGTAGGATCGAGTAAAATCGCTGAATATTTCAATATTTGGCTGTTCCTAGTGTAGAATAACCTAAGTAGTTCTGATTTGTTTAGTTTGATATGCTAAACCTATTGTTTATATTTTCTTTTGATATTTCTCGGGCCCCTGGGGTCCCGGACCTTTGGAAGGCGTACGAGGGGCCGAAGCCAACTCGCAGAGGCCCGTTACACGTTCTTAATGAATTGGTGCCTGACGATTATCCCTGTTCGCACGATGCAAATGCACCCAAGGACCCCCGGTTCACGGTGGAGCACACGGTGGAGGTCTGCCCCGCTTGGGCGGAGCACCACCGTGTCCTCGTAGAGGCGATCGGCAGCGGCGGCGGCCTCTCGCGCCCGGCCCTGGTGCAAGCCATGGTCCGGAGCGAGAGGGAGTGGGAGGCAGTCGCCTCCTTCTGCGAAGCAGTCATGCTAGCGAAGGAGGTGGCGGGACGGATGAGGGAGAGAGCCTCCCGTCCCAGCCGCCGCGGGAGACGCCCCGGGCGTCGGAAGTCCATTGGAGACTACCAGCCACCGTAGGCGCGGGCCTGCGGGCGGAGAGCAATGGGGAGCTCACCGCCCGATCGGGACCAGGCCCGTGCCGGACGGCGCGTAAGAGTTCCACGCGCGCCTCAAAGAGATGTCAGCATAATGAGGGGCCCCTCAGGGCCGAAGCCTGCCGGGGCAGCGGGATTGTCCGAAAGGGTTACCGCTACCCCGGAACATAAAGGGCGAAGGAAGGAACATGGGTGGGTTTTAGTCAGTAAGAGTCTGACACTCCCTTCCGCTCCACCCAGAGCGGGAGGGGACATTTGATGATTTCCCATCCCGAAAAAAAAAAAAAAAAAAAAAAAAAAAAAAAAAAAAAAAAAAAAAAAAAAGGACCCCCGGTTGGTGTAGGACTATTGCAGGATATGGAAACAAAGATATTAGATTACGGGTTTGGGTGGCTAAAGTGAACTGGTTATTTTATTATTAAGATACGTATTGCGTGTAGCAATGTTTTATTTTAAGCTACGATTTACGGCACGGTATTGTTTAAACTAGTACTTCGTTTTGGCGTAACGTTCCTTCATGCTTTTTTTTTTCTTTCCTATGGGCCCTAGGGTGATGTTAGTTTATAGCCTTCCTCAAGAATTGGGCTATTATAATTGCAAAAAGAAATTTTCAAATCCGACTGGTAGTTCCAGAGATTAGCGAGTTCAAACTAACAAACGAAAAAACAAATAAACTCTTCAGCTTTATTGTTAGTTAAGAAGATAAATGATGTTTAATAATATTATGTCTCATATGATTCTTATTTATATCCTTAAGGTTAAAGTCACGTCCTTCCAAATGCACATTTTATCTTGCAAATAAAATATAAACCGGTTCATTAGTCATTTAATAAAATTAAGCGTTGACATTTACTGCCCAAATAAAATTCCCAAGATAATTTTAATATTTAAAACTCTCAGTTATTTTTAAGAACTCGTTTCCTTATCAAATTTTGCATAATTTTCGTGTCAATAACAGCCTCTTTTATTAGCCTTTCTGACGCCTCCAACAAAAGAAATTGCGGTGTAATAATATATACAGGGTGGCAAGCACATCGACGCGCTAACTATAACCGTGAATTCAGCACATGATTCTGGAGCCCAAGCGTAGAAATTTTCCGTCGGTTAAAAAAAAAATCGGCTGTTTCATATAAAAGTGCACCTATGCGGTCAAAATGTACAGACGCCAGCAGGTCAAGCTACCCGAAACTGTCAAATTTTCCCAATCAACCTTGAACCTTAATGCTTTAGCGATAAAGTTGAAATTCTATTAAAGAAATTTGACAGTTTGTAGTAACTTGATGTGCCCGGCGTCCGTACTTATGGAACAGGTATTTTTTTAATAACCGAAATTTTAACGCGTGCGGTTGTTTGCGCCCTAGAAATTTTCGTCGGTACGAAAACTTTCTACGCAGGGGGATTCAGAATCATGTACTGAATCAATGGTAGCATGTTGCGCGTCGATGTGCCAGCCATCCTGTATAAAAGGATAGTACTCGCAACCGGCGGGAGTACATGACCAAATGTATGAAAGTAAACGAAGCAAAAGAAGTAAGGATCGTAGCAGGTACGGGGTCGGCTAAGGCCGATGCCTGCCAGGGTCGCGGGTTGTTCGGAAGAGTACCCGTAACCCCTGACACAGGTAACTGAAGGAACACGGGTGTGTTTTAGTCAGTAAAAGTCTGACACGAGGAGAGGGAGAAGATATTTGAAGACCCCAAAAAAAAAAAAAAGGGATCGTAGCAGGTGGCGTTCTCAAGTTTCTGCCTACCCCTACGGAAAGACGGCGTGAGTTCACGTATGTTTACATGTGTAATATAAGCAAAACTTGAGGGTAGGGATGAATCAATAATAATTTAATTAATAATAATAATAATAATTAATATAAATAATAATAATAATAATTTAATATATTTTTTATTAATTTTTTTTTTGTTTTTTTTTTTTTTTTAATTTTTTAATATTAATTTTTTTTAATAATAATTATGTTAAAAGTATACTTACGATGAAAAGAGCAGAAATCGTCTTGGTTGTTGCTATCCCAAATATCGCACATTGAGAAATAATCGTGCGTGGAACCCACACTGCTGTAAGGCGAATGATCCCCATAATATCCTGAAAAATACTAAACATGTCAATAAAATGGTTTAGAAACCATTTCGTAGAGGAAGAAACGTAATTTTGCTCTTTTGTGGAGTCAAGAGCACCTCCGAGCTAGCCCGAACGCATTGCATTGGTGATTAAATATCCATTTTATTCTAATTCTTATTTTATATGTAACATAATAAATGAATTAATTAATTAAACAGAAAAGAGGATAATAGGTGGACGGATGCATTCGATAAGCTATTAAGGTCACTTCTGTGAATCGTTTAAATCTACTCAAATAATTAGGCGCAATTCGTTACACTCAGAGGGGCAATTCTCTTAATTTTAAGAACGTTCACAGTCTGATCTCAGTCTCTATGTGTCAAAAATGTCGATTTTCGATTTTTCGTTTTTACATCGATTGACGCTGAGATGAGATTGCGACTAGATTTTGAACGTCTTTAATTACGGGAATTGGTATTCATTGAGGTAACTATACATGGTCAAGGTTTCTTTTTTAAATGAAATGTAAGTATTGCAGCTTCTTTTTTGATAAAATATCAACAAAATTATTAGCAAGGCTTCCATTAAATATCGACATTCATAATAAAATAAAAAAAGCATATTAGTGGACTGAAAGGACCAAAAATATCTGGTTGCTAAAACCACAAGAACCTAAAAGTATTCAAGGTTTCTTTTTTAAATGAATGTGTAAGTATAGCAGCTTATTTTTTGATAACGATATCAACAAAATTATATGCAAGCATATTGGTGGACTCAAAGGACCAAAAATATCTGGTCGTTAAAACCACAAGACGTCGTTTTTAGGGTTCCGTATTTCACGTCTCGGAACCCTTATAGTTTCGTCATGTCCGTCCGTCCGTCCGTCCTCGGCTTACCTTCCAAACGATTAGTGCCAGAAAGATGAAACTTTGCATGAAAATGTGTATTTACCACGTCGACAAAGTGCTAATTACTTTAGCACTTTGTCGACGTGGTAAATCACGAAAAATAAGTTTTACCTCCCCTACACGTAAAGTGGGGATGATTTTTTTTTTCTCGCGTCTACCCCTTGGTGTGGGGTATCATTAAATAACTCTTTTAAAAACATTGAGGTTGCTAAGACGATTTTTTTATTTAGGCGTTTGCGAGATATTCAAATTTAAAGCGCATTTTTTTGTTAAAATGGTAGTCCATGTGATGAACTTTGAAGGAAAACTATAACGGCTTAGATAAATTTTTAGGTCAGGGGTTATAGAGGCCAAATTGTGAATTTATACGCTTACTTGGAAAACTTCGTACAAAAATAACGAAATAATAAGTAAACATGTAAAATATTAAAAATAAAATCATAGCAATTATCTATTGGACACGATTTTATGTCAATTTGAATCCTCTAAAGAGGATAAATAAAATTAGGGGCTTAAAAAAGTTTATATCAGCACTCGTTGTGTATTTATTCAAAATTTCTTGGCCGGTTTTTTTTATATATCCAGCTAGTTTGTATCGATAAAACCTATAGAATATGCAGAATATCATTATCACAAAGTTCGACTCGACGGACAATAAAAATAAAACTGGTATTGATATCATTCAGATGCGGAAACTGGTCTTTTTAATATTAAATGTCTTATATGCATATTAAGTCCAACTCACCCGAGTCTCCCCTATCAAGCGAGAAGCTCAATGACACCCCTTCTTCCCTCACGAGGGGAACACTGAGCGGTTTGGACCGGTCGCCATTGTCTCCGCAACCGCTTGCTTCTCTCCGATCAGGGTTACGGTCCACTCGGCTTATCCGTCGCGATGGCACGCAAAACACTTTTGAGCACATCAACCTAAGAATCATATTGATAAATAAGCACTTAGGAAAGATTTGAGTAATAATGTGGATAAAGAGAGAGTAGGGGAAGACCAAAGAAGGACGGATGGATGGACAGTGTGAAAGATGATCAATAAATCTGACTAGCCTTTTCCCAACTAAGTCGGGGTTAGCTTCCAGTCTAACTGGACACAGTTGAATACCAGTATTTTCTATGGAACGACTGCCTATGTGACGTCTACAATCCAGTTATTGGGTAATACGATACCCCTTGGCAAGACTGGTTGTTAGACTTTCGGGCTTCTGACGACCCGTAAACGATCCACGAAAGATGATATAGCTAGAAAAGGGGGTGACTACCGAGATGAAGACTAATAGAGAAGTATGGAAGAAAAAACATGTTGCACCGACCCCGAATAAATTGGGATAACTGCAAGATAATCATGACGAAGCACTTATTACCTTATATAATTGATTTCCCAGTTGTAAATTATGTCCTAAATCGCGTGTATCACGAATAGTCCAATTCACGACTTTTATTATTCGGATAGGTGCAAATCGATCGTAATTTGTTTGTTAAAGGATTAAGTCATCAAATAACAAATATTTCGATGTTTTTATAGTGTGTTGTCATGATCGATAGAACACGATCTAGATAGTTTGTGGAAAAGGCGCGTATAAAAAAATATTGTGATAAATCTGAGAGATTGATTTATTGTTTAGGATTAAATTAAAGCGATACAATTTTAGAAAATAATACCATATACTATTTTTACGCCCACTTGTTTGCATGCACATTAAAGAAGCTCATTTTATTGAGCATAAACCAATAAAAAACTCTTCTAAACAATGAACTAGCAAATTTTCTTTGCAGCCAGTAATAAACACAATAAAGTTTGCAGTATGACGATAATGAATTTGACTTTATTATAAAGCTGAAGTCATCGGTATGAACCTGAACGCCGGCGTGCGCTTTACTTTGTGCAATTAATAGCACCACACTACCGCTCCTCCAAAAACAGTGGAGGAACATCGTGAAGAAGTCGGCATGTCCTACAAAGAAAAATTCGAAGACCAAATCCACTAGTCTACACTGGGCCCGCGTGGTAGATGTGTCCTACTCCATCTTATATTGAGTTGTGAATTGTACAGTGAGGACATTATAGGCTGATTAACATGTATTAAAGTAATAACATGCACCCTTATTGCGTAACACTATCAATCACAATCTGAATCATTTAGAAAGATTCTTCTGTTAGGAAGCCTTATTAAGGTCGGTAACAATAGAAAAAGGAATTGTGTCTCATTAGTAACAGTTGAGCGAATAATGTGTCTACTCAACAACGTAAATAACGCAATGAATGTTTATGAATTGTCAAAATGAAAGCCATTGCTACTGTTAGTGTGTTACGTAATTACCCCGCTGGCTAATTTTTAAAATTAAAGCCTTCTTCCTCTCTCCTATTTTGCGGTGCCTGATAGGGTCCACAGTGATCATGTATTTGTAAAGACTAACACTCTAAGTTCACATTGTGGATTTCAATAAGTATATTAAGTATTCTATTACCTTCAGCGGGATTGTCCGAAAGGGTTACCGCTACCCCGGAACATAAAGGGCGAAGGAAGGAACATGGGTGGGTTTTAGTCAGTAAGAGTCTGACACTCCCTTCCACTCCACCCAGAGCGGGAGGGGTCATTTGATGATTTCCCACCAGAAAAAAAAAAAAAAAAAAAAGTATTCTATTACCTCCTTGGTTCATCCATAATATGGATTTTCAATGATACACTCTTGTAGTTCATTGCGACTGCGCCGAATATCATCTCACCGAGTACATTCGCGTCGGCCGCCGGTCCCTTGTACTGTACAGACAAAACAATACATTTATTTACACACACATATACATAATAATTAATTTAAATACGTAATATTTATACTGTCGGGGACTCCGTGTTCAAATAGCCAGTACAAGACTGTACAAGAAATCAAGGTGTCAAGGGCTTGACTGCGGAAGGCAATTCCAAATATGGCGCTTAGTGACTGTCCTGAAGACACCGTTTCGGGCTTGGGGTAAACGAATAGTCAAAGCAACCGGTCTTTAGGTGTCCTAGATTGTGTACATAGGGCTTTTTGAGCTTTTGTCAATTAATTTATTGGTAAATACGATTAGATTGGTGTCTCCTGCATTTAGAATTAGGTAAATATTTAGACCTTATTATCCGAATCATACAGGTCCAATTTACATCTTATAAACGTTTCTTTGCCTCTCCTAGATAGTCTGACTTTAACGTTCAAAAATGTCAGTCTCATAACCTTCTAAATCTGCAACAATTGGGAAAAAGGGCATCGTGTACCATTCGACTTTCCAAGACAGTTTGAAACAAAGCCCACTCATTCATCAAGGCGATGATTTACATGGCAGGTGGGGTACAAACGTCGTACGACCAAATACGTCAATGGAGGCCAAAAATAATATCTTTATTCACAGCTACGCCCACGTCAACGTAACACGGTAAAGTGATAAATATTTTTTTGAGGTATATTTTCCAAAAATATCTCGGAAAACTTTAAGGTGAGATGCCTGCTCTTGATACAAAAATTAACATCCGATCGCGCATTACACGATAGTTGATAAATCCTTGTTCAGCAAAGGACATAGTTAACTACATAATTAAAGGATCAATGTGAAATACAACAAAGGTGAGAAAACCGTTTATAGAAAGGACCTTAATGTTTGTCCTAATTAAAACAGCACACCTTCAGTGCCCAAATAAGCCTCGGATTTTCCTTTGGCATAAATAGGTACCAGTAGTTTATTTATAAAACAATGGTAAGGAAACAAAAAGGTCGAACGTATCATACAAAATAACAGTCATTTAAAACAACGTACTTTGGCAACCCTTTCAACCGATTCTCACACGGAACATAACAATTTAGATTCCATATTAAGATAATAATGTCTATAAATAAACTATGAGTTAGACAAGCCATAACTAACGATGGCCTGGGGTGTAATAAGCAATGAATTATCTCGTGACGAAGTATTTCCAAAGTAAATATAGATGAGGCAGACAATTGCCACAACTATAGTGGGACATGTGATGTCCATTAATTAGAATCCAGCTAAAATTACGGTCCAGCCGCACACATAAGTCCCACTTACGGCACACTTTATAATCGAAAAGGCTAACATCTTAAGTGATCTAAATATAGAATGCTCCAGTGATAATGTTAGAGTAAATTGTCGGTCTTGTGACCGCTCCGTGTGTCGATTGTTGTGTTATTTTTAAACATTTATCGCGATGGTAGGTTCGCTCACACTCCATGTGTATGCAGGACGTTATACTGATAAAGTTATTGCGCGAAAAAGAAAGTTCTCGTTGAAACTCCACCACAACGACACACTACCGACAATTAACATTTATTTAGAAAATAATATCAAACTAAATCTTAGACAAGTGTTACTGCGTAGAACTGTATGGATTTAGAAAGCATGATACGTTACGTGTCCATCAAACTAATTCCATTCCCACTGCATGTGGCTATTATCGTTCTACATTGCCAAGAACATGATAATGATGCAAAAGATTTAGAGACCATCTCATGATGATAAAGCAAGTTTTATAAATACGAGGCATTCTTAACTAGGCCGGCTATAGATGCTGAGTTTCAAGGATTTGAGTAAATTGTTTCAGTTGTTAAAACTAATACAGACTTAAGCGAGCTCTCTTATCGTTATGACGAGCTCTTGGCTTTTCGCTTTGCGAGAGTCGAATCGAACAAATAAAGTAAATAAAAAATACATAAACAGAACAACAACAGCATCCATAATTGTTTAATGTTTTTATTAAAGCTTTCGATCGGCGTTATAAGTCGATGTACTCAGCTTACTAGAAGTAGCAACGGCTACTTGAGATAATCCCATTTGTGACATCACGTAAATACATAGTATCAAGTACATTGACATGCTATCTTATCGATAAAGCATAGATAAGGTTTTAAAAAAAATATATCGACTTGGGTTCCCTAAGGGTCCTATCCTTGGCCTCGTACCAAAATTGGCGAGTTTACAAATTGAGATAAGTTTCTGTTATTCTTTAATTAATACTGCACGGTTTCGATGTCGCGTCATCGTGTTGCCGGTATGAGCGTAAGCAGCTGGCTAGTCACGTGCTTCAGTGTTCGTAGCCGTATTATTATTATCACACGCTAAGGTAAACGGCCTACATACGCATTCGAGAGTCTCGGAAATATTAAAACGATGTGTGTAATCATAATTCATTTTAATTCGACGCTGATTAATTTTGTTGTAGTACAACATATTATTATTAGTGGAATAGGTACTCGTCCAATGATTGAATTAAAGTATCAAAAAATATAGTAAATCGGGCGCCTATTTTTGTATTTTAGAAAGCGAAACAGACAGACCATCGTCTTAATCTGTAACATAAAAGTGAGATTTCGATATGTCCAGGAACTGCGATCCAAAAGAAGGCTTATTTCCAGCAGTAGGAACGTGTTTCTTTAGATTGAATGATGATGAAGATGTACAGGAAATATAATGTATTAAGTTGTAATCTAGATATTTATAATAAGTATTGTATGGCTTATCTTCCCGCACATAAACCACCACGCGGGCCCACCGCGTGGTGTATGGCCCACTCCCTCTCACACAGAGGAGGCCTGTGTCCCAGCAGTGGGAACATTATAGGCTGATAATGTTATGGCTTAGGTGCAATGCTAAAAATCACATTCTAGATCAATTACCAGCACAAACTACGTATATTTCGTCACGAACTTTCAACATTGTTCTTTCACGCCATTGATATTGTAGACAAGTGAAACTACAACAATAATCCGTATAATTGTTATTTCACGGTCTCCTTTAAACAAAGGCCTAATAAGGAGAACGGAGGACCATTATATCTACTAAAGTAATACACATGCACGTAACTTGCGAAGAAGTATGCAAGCAGAACTCGCATGCCATTGTGACATTTACCAATCAGATGTTTTATTTTGTTTATGCATCTTGCAGGCTGAATATAAGTACTGTGTCGCAGGTCAACCTAGGTCCTAGGAGGTTGTTGGTGGCAACCGGGATATCCTGTGGACGCCTTAAGACAAAAAGGCCTCCAAGCAGGGCATAAAAATTTTAAACCAAGCGACTATATGCTAAGGGCAACCCCTGTGAGGTTCGGACCTCGACTAAGGCCGTTGCTGTGGGAGGGCATCAAGAGACAGGTTGGATTCGGACCGTAATCAATCAGAAGTTGCAATCGAGCTATTTATGTATATACTATTGTGCAAGTTTCAGGCAGGTGTATCTACGGCTGTATGCATTACTACGTCAGGCTTATTATTATTCTACTCATTCATGCACTCTACTTCCGTAGTACTCTTAATTTTATCGATAAGTAAACCTGGCTTCTAGTACTTATTTTTTATCACGGCTTTCCCTGTCGACTTTTCCCGTTAACATTAAGAGGGGATTACGTCAGTAGTCTTCGAGGATTTTGGTGGATATTAATTTAGCAGGAAATGGAAGAGACGATTTAAATAACAGGAAGTCGTAGTCTTCGCTTGTTTATAATTATGTGTGGATCCAAGCTTTGAATGTGATAAGAATGTCTTACATCTTCCCGGAAGTTTGTGGTGGTTATTGATGCTTCTACGAAATGCTTGGCGAAAACAATATTGCAATCGGCTGCTAGGCAATCGATCTCTCTACCGAGTTCCCTTTAAATGAAAACTTAGGGAACAACTACAGCGACAATCGCAGGAAATTTTATAGAAAAAATATTAAAACGAAACTAACGTTTTGAATGCATTCAAAATTGTACTTTTAACCAACAGTTTCGGATGAATCAGGGCGTATAATATGTTTCGTTTCTGTACGAAATACTATTATTTTCAATATTTTAGATACACAAATCGAGACCGCATTTTGGCAAGCGTAGTGTGGGACGCTCCCCAGCTAGATGGACGGACGACCTAAAGAAGGTTGCTTTGACGGACTGGATGCGGAAGGCGGAGGACAGGGTGACGTGGCGCAGCCTGGGAGAGGCCTATGTCCAGCAGTGGACTGCGATAGGCTGAGTTGATTGAGATGTACACATATCATTTGCTATAATTACCAGATATGTAAACCCCTCAGACACCTCCAGAATGCATGGCACTTCATCCGACTGTCTGACATTTGGCTTGTCATTTTTGTTTGCTGGGATCTTCTGTACTGCAGCAGAGTCGAACAAGAGTTTCCTGCCCCTCCAGTCACACTCCTTGAATAGAAGCAGCCGCACTTGCTCCGGATTTATCTGACAGGACCTGGTAGGGCAAAATACGCCAAATAGATATAACATAATTTGAATTGAAATTTGAGGGGACAATAGAAAAAATTTATGTTTTTTAACATTTCTCAATGAAAATTGGTTTGGAACTATTCGAATATTGCTGCATACCAAACACTTAAAACTGTCAGTTTAAGAAATGAAGAGGATTTTATTCATTTCGTAAGTCTTTATTATCCCAAAATTAATGTTGAGATGGAAATGTAGAATGAGAAGACTAAATAGAGTAAAAAATGACTATACAGGTGGCAGGGGGGACATCGACGCGAAAATACGAACGAAAAATTTTAATGCAGGGAGGCATTGAAATATTTCGTTGGTTATTAAAACAAATTGCCGTTCCATATATGTATTTTGACAATATTACACTTAGGTAGGTATTACACTTTTCCACGATACGGCATTTTTTGTTATAGCATGATATAGATTAAAAATTTCAGCAAAGGGAGGTTCAGAGTCATATACTGAATCCATGGTAACAGGTTGCGCGTCAATATCCCCTGTGTTAGAGGAAATTTGAAGATGGCGCCAGTTACAGAAAAGTTGAAAGGGAATCTTTTACCTGGACACAGGCTTGTGATATGGAGGATGAAAGGCATGTATCTAAAAGAGTGAAGATTATAAATGTTGATGAATGGCTAAAGAGAGGAAGACCAAAGAAAAGATGGATGGATTGTGTGAGATAAGACATGAATGAAAATTTCGTGAATGATAGATTAACGGCTGACAGGGGAGGAAGAAAGAAAAAAATGTGTTGCACCGACCCCAAGTAACATTGAACAAAGGCAGAAAGAAAAAGTATTAATGCCAAAAATACCAGAACTAATAAGTATCTGACTAGAAAGAATTGAAGATATCACATGATGAGACGAGACACACCTACTTTATCTAAAAATATCAGCAGTCATTAATTTTATTGTATGTTCTCGGACAATGCTTTATGCAAACAAGCTTTATAAAATTATTGGCCAAAATTTATGTAAAGTCAAAGCTTTTATTTGCAAACTGATAATAGAAGTTATTATTAACATAATTTAACTATATTTTCCACCATATTTACTTTTATTGATAACTTAGTCACTATACAAAGGATGTAGGCTTGATCATACATTTTAAATTATGATAAGGACAAAGAAAATATTTAATTTAAAGTCCTTTATGATTATGCACTTGTTTGAAGAAAGAGTTTACATTTATTACATTAAAAAAAAAACATAAATATATAGTCTTTAGCATTACACTCACATTGAAGTAATCAGACATAATGATTGAAAAACAAGTAAAAATTAAGTCCTAAGTGTTTAAGATAAGATGGGCTTAATCAATAAATATGATTATAAGATTTGATAAAAAGATTCTAATTAGAATATTAATGGCATAACATACCAAACAGATAACATAAGTGGGTTCGTACCAGCTGAATGTTTATCACAGAAAAAAAATGTAAACAAGTTTTTCTGACCATAGTTTAAAAAAATAAAAACAAAAACCCAGTGGAAATAATGTGTTTATTTAAACTCTACATTTATTTTATAATCTCGTTGGTCAACAACCTGCATGTGAGCAAGTACTACATTTTCAATACAAAGTAAACAATGTAAAAACTTTCTCTTCTCTTATGTCACACTCACTGTGTTATACATTTGAGTGCTACTGATAATTTCAAGTATAAGTATGTTGATATCTACCAGCAATCATATTGGTGTATCAGAACACTAGCAGACACTAAATCAACTCATCATGACCATAACCATTCACACTATATACTCCATTAGAATGTGACTATGATTGCCTGTCTCAAACAAGTCCGCACTGCTTCAAACTAAACATTATACAAACTTTAATAAACGGACCAACTGACTTTATATAATTAAATTCTAGACACAACCAGCACTCTTGCCTAAGTCTAACGAAAGCACAAAGTAAACAGTTGTTACCTAAATTTCATTTTATTTCATAGTCACATCAGCTGTCCACGGCTGCTCACCAAAATATCAAAGTTGCAAAGTTTGCAAAGACAAAACTGTGTCATATGCACTCACTGATCAAAGAAATGCAACCACTGATAATGATTAACACTAAATGCACATCGATAGGCGAGTATCAGCGGACGAGCGTCCGTTTGCAGTGGAATGTGCTGGTGTACTAGCTTACATCTCATGTAAATAATAAGTAAACATAGAGCGCGACCCGCCCCTCTCGCGAGTGACGTGATCGCGCTCGCGGCTCGCCTACGCCCGCGGCCCGCGCCCCGCGCACTCATCACATGCTCGTCGCACTGCACTGCCAGACTGGCGTGCGTCACCTCTGCTACGCGAAGGTCCACATAGTGCCCTCGTGAAGACCTGTCTCCCGGCACGGGTGAACACTTCGTGCGTCAACCCCACCACCGCATACCACATCACTCATAAAAATAGAATAAAAAATGAATGAAAAGCGTTTGATCATGACGTACCTGTCGCGGTTTCGTAGTTCGCGATCATCAAGTTTTCTCTTAAGAGAAAACAGTTTGTCGAAAAGAGCCATTGCGTCACACGTAACATTTCACGACATTTTCATTGCGGGACTTTCTTAACATCTTATCGGCATTCTAATTGGGAAAATATTGTTTTAAAAAACTTTTTGAAACACTTTGTTAAAATGTAAATAATATGTCAGATCACGTGCAAAAGTCATATGATTTGGCATAGACAAGAAGTTTTTACTTTTACTGAAAGGTCAAGGTCCATGAAATCCTCTCAATTTTTGTCTCAAATATGTACTGACATTGTATTGTTTATATTTTTAGTGAAGACAGAAAAAGTAAAATAACTTCACTTGTAATCAAAATGTCTGCATTTTTATTGCGCAACCAAATACAGCAACCTTCAACCATAGACAACATGTTACCAATTCTTTACACGCAGGCGCAAAAACATATTATTTTTTTTCATAGGAAGGAGTCAGAAGTATGAAGGACAGAAGGCACACTTTGGCTCATAAAAGATGATCCCGAAAAAGCGCGGCAAAGTAAAAAAAATATCATGTAGTATCACTGACTATAGAAGGCAAGAATAATTTTGATACTTGGCAAGAAATAACATGATTAATTATGGCGTAATAATATAAATATTAAGTGCCACGGTAGCCCACGAAATTCAAATTCTAAAAGAAATATTCTTTAGTTCGGGTGACATTCATCATATTTTCATCAGATTTTTTTTTTTTAATGTGGTGGCTTATGGTCATGTCATGTGCAAAACTTTAAACACGAATGGGAGTTCAAAATTAATGCGTAAACAGAAAAACATTGGGAAAGTGAATGATGTCATGTCATTGATCTTTCCTGATTTGTAGGTTATAAAATTGTAAACAATAAATAGAGAGCTGTCTGTCCGAAATTACTGAATAAATTCACAATGTTAGCGTTACGAGATATTTGTATTAAATTAGAAGGATATAAAGCCAGTGTCGCTACATCATTACCAGAAATTGACGAGTTAGATGCAGCTTCCAAATCGTTATTACAGAGGTATATAGACAATACCGATTCAACAGATCCCTCTTCCCTCATAAGAATTCAAGCTATCCTAGATTACATGTATGAAAAGATCAATATCGGCAACTGGAAAGAGGTAAAACTGTACATAAGAAAAGCAATAACGATTGCCACATATTTAAAGTTATTAGCTCATGTGAGATTTTACAATGAAGATACGGATACAATCGTAAAGCAGGCTTTCAAAATAATAGACTTCGGGATACTCTTCGGATGCCCCTTGGAAAAAGAACCCAAACTATTGCAAAATTGTGCAACAATACTAAGTTCTGTAAATGTTAAACAAAGTACCCAGGTTTTCAATGACTTATCAAATAAAGATAGTGCGCCCAGTAATTCTACAACAGAAGCTTGTAGGTTCAATGCGACCCCAATAGAAATCATTGATTGTCCAAGCATGGAGCACTTTCTTAAAAATTACATTCTTATGGAAAAACCTGTTATTTTAGAAAACTGTATAAATCACTGGCCGGCTTTAGAAAAATGGAAAGATCAAAACTATTTCCTAAATCTAGCTGGACGGCGGACAGTATCCATTGAAATTGGAAGGAAGTACACAGATCCTGATTGGACACAAAGACTTATAACAATAGAAGAGTTTATTAAAGAGTATATTTACCAGACCAAAGGCCCAACTGGTTACCTTGCCCAGTACCAGCTGTTTGACCAAATCCCTGAACTGAAGAATGATATCACAGAGCCAGAATACTGCTGTTTTTCTGACAGTACTGACCCTGTAGATGTCATGGCATGGTATGGTCCTAAGGGCACAGTTTCACCACTCCACCATGATCCAAAAAGAAACTTGCTAACGCAAGTTGTAGGAGAAAAGCAGCTATTTTTATTTTCACCTTCAGATTCACAATACCTCTACCCACATGATGATGAGTTACTGGATAATACAGCTGAAGTGGATCCAAGAAAGCCAGATCTAGAAAAATATCCTAAATATAAGAGTGCTACTCCATACTACTGCATTCTAAAACCTGGACAAATGCTTTATATTCCACCAAAATGGTGGCATTTTGTTGAGTCACTGTCCATTAGTTTTTCTGTTAGCTTTTGGTGGGAATGATATTTTTGATGATTCAGGTGTGTTGCTAACTTGGCTGCAATGCCAGATTTTTTAACCGCAAGGGAAATATTTTGAAAGATTGTTGACCTCAACACCTGTGAAGATTTCTAGCCAGTCATTATTTAGTCATTTGTATTTTAGTCACTTTAGAATATAATTAGTATTAAGGTGGCAAGTCTTCCATTTATAAAGGAATTTCGGCAGCTAATTTAATAGCAATTAAGCATAACCCAATGTGCATTATTATACTTACCAATAACACAAATAAAATATACTTAAGTTTTTTTAAACTTTAATAAATAATTACAAAGTTTGTTATAACGTAATGACTATTTATTTCATTTGTATTCACTATTCAGTGCCCTTCCGATTAGCATCCTTCTGACTTCCGAGGTTCCAGCGCCGATTTCATAAAGCTTAGCATCTCTGAGTAACCTGCCTGTTGGGTAGTCGTTTATGTAGCCATTTCCACCTGGAGGAAAAAGACAATTGTTACTTCAATGAAAAAAATCTACTCTGCATTGATTTTTACAGTGTGTTTACACATTCTGCAGTAGTTATTTATGATAATAAATAAACGAAAATAATCATGAGATAATCCCAGAAAGAAATTGTAAAAAAGTAGATAAGTACCTACTACAATAGGTTTTTAATAAAACTTTATTGAGTCCAAGAGATTTTTATTGTTTTATAAATGGAAAGTCAAGTAAAGGTAATATGAACGAAATCCGGAATTACTATTAGTTATTTAAGGCTCATTGTGTGTGACAGTAGAAATTTTATCTCAATAAAATTTAAATGACTTTATCACATAGTCATTTGACAGAACAACCATTTAGTATATGTTTAATGTTGCACAAAATTTACTATTTAGCTTGATGAGTCGGTTTTTCTTTTAAATCTTAAAATGACTATGGGGGACTTTGTATGGAACACATGCACCCTTCAACACACATCGTTTATGAGCCAGTATTTTCATAAGAATCTACATACATATGTATATGTGTATAAAGACTACCTGCAGGCTACCTGTAGTTTAGCCTACTTACCGAGTATTTGTATAGCGTCTAGAGTAACTTGCGTAGCTTTTTCAGCGCAGTAGAGAATGACTCCGGCACAGTCCTTACTGTTGATATGTCCCTGGTCACACGCCTTTGCGACATTGTAGAGGTAGCTTCGGCAAGCGCTTAGCGTTGTGTACATGTCTGCCATTTTACCCTGAAATTATTGCATTTCATATAGATTAACATTTAAACGTTGTTTACAGTGTAGAGTGTGTTGATAGGTAATCGTATATAATAATACCGCAGGCTGGTAATTCTGCTTGCTCTGCTTGCGCTTACAAACCGCTTCTTTCGAAGCGAACGTATGCGGCACGGCGTTGTGATGACGCTCGTGCCGCATCGGTGTTTACTATCGTGTTTCTTTAACAAGTGCTTTTACGTACTCGTCTTTTTCAAGATGATTGCTTCAATGTTTCTTGCGGACTTGTCAAAAGCGTGATAAGCCGTGGTACGAGTATGTCTTTTTCAAGACGATTGCTTCACTGTTTCTTGCAGACTGTCAAAAACGTGGTAAGGTAACTGGTTTGGTGGTATGTGGTAACTGGCTCGGTGGTATGTGGTAACTGGTTCGGTGGTATGTGGTAACTGGTTTGGTGGTATGTGGTAACTGGCTCGGTGGTATGTGGTAACTGGTTCGGTGGTATGTGGTAACTGGTTTGGTGGTATGTGGTAACTGGTTCGGTCGTATGTGGTAACTGGTTCGGTGGTATGTGGTATCTGGTTCGGTGGTATGTGGTAACTGGTTCGGTGGTATGTGGTAACTGGTTCGGTGGTATGTGGTAACTGGTTCGGTGGTACGAGTATGTGGTAACTGGTTGTGACTGTGTGATAGGCACTGTGTCACTACAAACATATTCATATAAACATGTAGGTCTTTCTTTACAAAAAAAAATAAAAAAAGACAGTGCACGTTGCTATAAATTGGAATGATTGACACACGTTCGTTGATTGAGGGTTGACAATTTCAGGAGGCTGTGAGCACATTCCAAGGAAGCTAAAAATTTTGTATTACTGGCATCGATCGTTGGAGTTTTCAACAGCCTTTTTTAAAACCCATGAATCAGTAGTACCTTATTTATCTCACCTGTAACAACTGGAACTCTGCAATACTCTTTCCGAACTGTTTCCTAGTGTGTGCGTATTCGAAGGCAGTGTCTACCGCCGATTGCATCAGACCGACGGGTCCAGATGCTAGTACCAGCCGTTCCAGGTCTAAGCCTGACATTAGCACGTAGACTCCTTTGTTTTCTGCTCCTAGGAGATTTGAGGTTGGGACCTGTGTTTGGAAAATGAAACACATTACTAGGAGACGAGGTGTGGTGGTTTAGGTGAGTTTTGTATGGGGCTTAATATGTCTCGTTTGGCTTTCTTGTGCTATTTTTAAGATGACGTAGACTTACATACGAGATTTATAATGTGGCTGATACGATGATGGTAAGTATAAGAATTTATAGGCCGACCGCTTAACCGAGACGTTGCCCGAAGTAGCTGCGCGGTGCGGGAGGGGTGATAGTTGTCACAAGTTGACGAATCACTGACCTCTCGCATCACGTCACCACACCCCTCCCGCACCGCGCTGTTACCTCAGGCAACGTCTCAGTTAAGCGGTTGGCCTATAGTAAATTAGTGCTGCCTCGTCGGTCTAGTGGTCGCAAGCACTACTGCTGAGCATTTTCAGCAGTAGCGCTTTTCAATTTCTTTGAATTTCTTAGTAGCAGCTCTGTGAGTCTGGATTTGTGCCCGTTTATTGGCAATAGGTTTGCGCCCTACATGGGACTTAAAAATAATAGTGGCGAAATGTGGGTGTACTATAAGTACCTACATCTCTGCTTAACCCTTCGGGGAAAGCAGGCGTGATGTTATGTTAAGTAAATTAGTACCTTGCAGTCTTCGAACACTAATTCGCAAGTGTTGGATCCCCTCATGCCAAGCTTGTCCAATTTCTGTGCGGTACTGAACCCTGGGAAACCCTTCTCAATGATGAATGCTGATATGCCGTGCTGGGGTTTGTTTGATGTGTCTGTTTTAGCGTATACCTGTAAAAAGGAAAAATATTGAGTTACTAGTCAGATTTAAGATTCATCAGCTGCATTGGTTTGACTGGAAGCCGACCCCGACACAGTTGGGAAATGCTGGAAGAATCTTAAATCATCTGCCTAGGCAGATGGATGGATGGATGGGCATGGGCAACGGTTGCGTCGTGTGAAGCGCTCAATACACTTACTGTCATCGCTAATCTATAAACCAGGTACAGGTAGTTGTTCCGGGTCTGGTTGTTTGTGTATGTGAGTTTAAATGTTTGTAAACGCACCCACGATACAGGACTAATTCCTAGTGTGGGGCAACGTTTAAAAAAAAAATCGTTCTCATAAAAATAAATACCCATAATTTGAGAATATCTCCGGGTAAATACCCGGTATTTAATCAAATTTGAATTTACCAGGGAATTTACCGGGTAGAATCACATAAAAAAAACATTAATTTACTATACTAGGTACCCTCCCACACTGCCATTGGAGCGCTGTCTAGGTTCCACAGTTCCCTTCGAACCTTTTTAACACCGTATTCTTGGGCAAATAGTATCCCGTGAAGTATTCCAGGACCCGTGAAGGATTCACCTGCGTACTACATTTTATAGAAATTCTCTCAGACCTTTGTTATGAACGAGTTTCGAAAATCCAATCTTTCACATAGTAAATATGACACCAGCCTTAGAAGCTTACCACTAGAACATCAGCATCAGGTCCATTGGTAATCCAGAATTTGTTTCCATTAAGCACGTAGTAGTCTCCCTTCTTCTCAGCGCGCATCTTCATGGATACAACGTCGCTGCCTGCGCCGGGTTCAGACATGGCTAGAGCGCCTATGTGCTCTCCTGAACATAACTGTGAATTGAAAATAACGATATTATTTATTTATTTATTAACTATGCTTTACAAAAAATAGTATGTGAGACTGACAGCCAATTAGAATCATCATCATACAGGGTAGCAGGGACATCGACACGCAAACGTCGTGAAAAGGTTACTACTACACCTGATGCCATAAATAAAATTACTAAAGTCATTCATCTCGGAAATGTCCGGTTAAAAAAATGGTCATTTTTGAGTGCGCGATGTATTGCAACAACGCGATCAAAACGCTCCGCGGATGGCGCCCGCGCGCTCGCTACCTAGGGTACCGCGATACCGCGCGCTGCCCTTTCGAGTTTTATTTACATTGCTGTTTTAAGTGAAACAAGTGAATTTACTATTTTTTAATTAAAAATCTCATTGCATTGCAGAAAAAAACGTAAAAACTAAGAAAAAGCCGACGAAAATTTTCAACGCAGGGGGGTCCAGGATCATGTACTGAATACATGGTACCTAAGCGATTGCGCGTAGTACATACCTACTATAATTTTATTTTATTTTTTATTTCAACTAACTTACCTATTTATTTTTAATGCATGTGTAATGTTTTATGTAGATACGTAATTTGTGTTGTATTTGTTGCGTTTGTTCTATGTAATTTGCAGATAGTGCTTAATATGGGAATAACTTCCTGAAATAAATGATTATTTGATTTAATTTAATTAATTGTTTAATTCATTTAATTTCATTAATTGTTTCATTACGACCCCTGTGTGGTAAATGCGTAATACGCTATCAGTAGCAATGGCTTTCATTTTGACAGTTTAACAACATTCATTGCGTTATTTACGTTGTTGAGTAGACAAATTTTTCGAACATATGAAGCAATGGATTAGCAATATTCTTCAAAATGATTCAGATTGTG
This sequence comes from Apamea monoglypha, assembly GCA_911387795.2. Classification (NCBI taxonomy): domain Eukaryota; kingdom Metazoa; phylum Arthropoda; class Insecta; order Lepidoptera; family Noctuidae; genus Apamea; species Apamea monoglypha. Next base: position 15,460,093 of record OU426918.1, read on the forward strand.
GTTGATTGTATGTTACGCAATTAGGGTGCTGTTTCAGAAAATGCGCTCAGCATACCAAGATGAGTTAGGCACAGGTGAGTTTTTTTAATGGCTTAGCACAATACGTCTCCTTGTCTTTTTTTGCAAAAATGTTGGGATTGCAGAGTGCTTTTTAGAAAGGTTATTTAATAATGCAATTTTAATCTTCTCCAAAATCACGAAAGTTGGACCACTTTGCTCTAAGTACTTCTCATAGTTTCCCATTTTACCAACGAGAATCGAGATTCTGGACAGTACAGACTTTCTTAAGAGTTACCAGCCGACAGGCTCAGGAGTTATGGGTTTAGGATAGATTTAGGTGCTGGGCTAAAGTACTTACTTTTGGTAAATATTTTCTCTTTTGTTCGTCAGTTCCATTCCTATTAATTTGGTTGACGCACAAATTGGAGTGTGCCCCATACGATAGCGCTATTCCACCGCTCGCCCTGAAACGAAAATTGTTTTGTATTTTTTGCATTTCAATTATTTGATTAGTTGGTTATAATTCTTCATAACAGCTAAAGCAGTTCTTTATTACATACAGCTTCTTAGTGTGCACACACGAGCGCCACGCGTCAACGGCAAAGTTAACTGCAGCCGTCGGCACGCGTCACGGCAGCAATCGACAACGAGCCGCTCGTGTATTTGACTACGGTGCTCGAATACACGAGCGGTTCGTTGTCGACTGCTGCAGACGCCTTTATCGTTGACGCGTGTCGCTCGTCTGTATGAACACTTAACTACATACCTACATGTTAAGGGTTTAGCTGCGCTCTCTCATATCAGTCCCTGGATGGGTAATCACTACTAATTGGCATCCACTCAACAACGGCCGGAGTTTTTCTATGTCCTATTCATTCTTTTTTCAGGTGAAACTGGCACCGGGAAAAGGCCAGTTAAATGATGTAGTAATTAGTAGGTACTTCAGAATAGATAAGTGGTACCTTGATAATTCTTCCATGATGACGCAGTGGTCAGAGTACTTTCCTCCGGTACCGCCATATTCTGGATTCGCTGTTATACCTGAAACATCCGAAATGTATGTTAATCCACAGTAGGTAATCTACGTCAAATCATCATCATCTGCCTAGCCTTTTCCCAACTATGTTCGGCTTCCAGTCTAACCGGATGCAGCTGAGTACAAGTATTTTACATGGAGAGACTGTCTATCTGACATCCACAACCCAGTTACTGGGTAATACGAAATCCCTTGGTAAGACTGGTTGTCAGACTGTTGGGCTTCTGACGACCCGTAACGACTGTCAAAGATCCACGAATGACAGCCGAGACAAACGGCTTAACGTGCTTTCCAAAGCACGGAGGCGTCTTGGTATGTAAAGATAGTCACCTATCCACGGAACCATGCGGCTGTTATTTCGCAACAAGCCCCTCTATCATGATTAACGTCAAATATAAATGGAAATTATTCAAATAAATTCGTATTTATTCCCTTTACGCAAACGCATTTCTGGTCTGAGGTGAACCTTGCTCTATCGAACCGCATAGTGATAATTAACCAAGCTATCCCTCGTAAGGGATTCAAATCAAACAGAAATTGCCAAGGACTGTTTTCCCTTCCTTCCATATCCGCTTCTTCTTACCCACTCGATATCTAATTTTTGTCAGTATGTAATTCGACTTTTATAGGTACTGAGGGAATCCTTGAACCGGAATGGTCTCATGGCTTCGTTCATTCTCCCGTCAAGAGACCGCAGTTAGATTAATATAAATATAAATATATAAATAGATTAATAATGTGTTACGCAATCGCGTAACACATTATTAATCACAAACTGAATCATTTTGAAGGATAATATTGCTAATCCATTGCTTCATACGTTCGAAAATGTTGTCTGCTCAACAACGTGAATAACGCAATGAATGTTGTTGAGCTGTCAAAATGAAAGCCATTGCTACTGATAGTCTGCTCGAAGTTTCTTCAGATCGTATTGGGTCATTACGGTTAGAAAGGGGGTGAATACCGAGATGACGACTAATAGAGAAGTATGGAAGAAAATGACATGTGGCGCCGACCCCAAATAAATTGGGATAAGGGCAGGAGAATGATGATTGGGCCATTATGTTTCAAAGACTCACCCAAAAGTCCCATCTCGCCACATTTCTTCCAGAATTCTCTTAGTTCTGCGAAATTATTTTCTTTATCTATCTGATTCGCTTTCGGTGCCAGCTCTTTTTGGGCGAAGTCGAACACGGACTGTCGAAGCTGTGAATCAAAAATATACTAGTCATGATATCAGCTGAGTAAATATTGCTTATACAAAGGCGGTAAATATTGATACGTTGTATGAAATAACACGCTTGTTATTTACTTACATCATCATTTCCATAAAAGTGTTGTTACTTTATCGGTATAAATAAAGTAACAATAATTTTAGACTTCAACACTGCAACAGGTTTGAACTTGCGACCAGTGTTGGGCCAGCAAAATTTATATTACTGGTCGTGCCAGCGACACGAAGAAGACGACCTGTCACTCGCCATCGCTAATCCTTCCATCCGTAGGCCTTGGGCCACTGCCACTTTATCCATAAGGTACAGTCGGTAATGTTCGCGGTTGACCACCACTTTCAACCTTATTTCTAAGGGTTAAAAGTCAACAGCATATAAATGATAATTTTATCTATAATATTGATAGCGCCTTTATGTCGTAGCAGTAAGGGCGATTTTCGTAGTGCCATTGTTACTAATATTGACTGTACCTACAGAAGTAACTAGTATCCTATACGACCCAGGGACATCGTCACATCGCGACGGGCCCAGACGGAGATGGCGGGATGAGCTGGTCTCCATTGATAAAGATTGTTCCGTGGCAGCTCTGGACAGAGAGAGGTGGAAAGAGAGTAGGGACGCCTTTGCCCAGCAGTGGGACATTAACGGTTAAAAATAATAATAAATAATATACGTGATTCCTGTCCACAATATAGGTACCTAATTGATGCATAAAATGTCGCTACTTACCAGTTTTTATTAGAACTCAAGGTCTCTTTTTTGCAAGTCAACGCCACATAAGTTATTAGCTATTATGAGCCCAGAATTTATCTTCGATTGCTCTTTTATAAACAAACAATTTTATCTTGAATTCAACTGGGCAATTTGAATACCTACACATAATAATTCTGCATAATCGAATATTCAAAGAATAAAGCCCATCACAGACGTAGCTATCTTCTTCTTGTCGCTGGCACGATCGTACATATTTTAAATATTGTTTTCTCAAAACTTTGCCACTTCCACGGCGTTGTCGGTGGCAGCGCAGAGGTCAATTTGACTGTATATTTTAGGACACAGAGGGCAGGAATGGAGGTGGAGCATACGTAGCTATAATATTATATTGCATTCATTTCATTGATGGATGTTCATACCATTATATTAAGTATATTAATACAAAATACATAAATAAAAATACGAAATTGTTGTACTTACAAATTAATATAAATTGTAGTATAGGATATAACTACTTACGTCTGTAATGGGTTCAAGAATCCCAAAAACTGCTAGTTAGAATAGCTGACTATTATGATCAGTACGTAGATAACGATATCGTGAATGAGTTCGCTACAATAACAATAATACAAAATTCATGACTTGATTCATGACAGTAGTTGTGCAATCCGGGTCATCCGGGGTCATAAATTAAATCATTATTTATACCTACAATTATTTACTTTTGTAGAGACATATTATCGATATCGATAAACTTGTTTCAATATAACTTATTACGACACAGCTGTATTATCGAACAATCATTACATGTTATTCAACTGTTGTATAATTAATTAAAAACATAATTACTTTATAGTACTTACCTGTTGTTGTTCACTCGAAAGTCCAAAAACGTGTTCGTCGATCGGATAGTGAGACATGCATCGATTACCGGTTTTACTCGTACATTTACGTAAAATACTGGTAACACAACCTAAACGAACTGCCATAGTGCGACCTTCCTTGCATAAAGTTAACGCGGTACTGAGAAGCAAACAAACCAAACCATTATCAAACGAAGTTATACATTCAAAATAAACCCTATGCTGTAACTATATCGACGCAATTCGCTTGACAAACAAGATAACGTGAAGTATTATGATGTAATTACTCATTCGATGATAAGGTTTGAGTTTTGATAACAATTAATGTAATAAGAATAAATATTTTATCATGTTTTTTGTTTCTAAGTGAATGATGTAGAATTTTACCTTTATTCCCTGTAGTTCCATGTAGCTACATGGAACCAGGTACTGCAACTCACTAATTGTGTGTTTGCAACTCATTCGTGTTTGGTTGTGCAACTCACTCGGATGGAACTAATCCCATTCCATTGGTATTCAGTAGTTCCATGTCCTTTATTCCCAGTAATTCCATGTTAGAAGTACAGACGCCAGCAGGTCAAGCTACCCCAAACTGTCAAATTTTCCCAATCAACCTTGAACCTTAACACTTTAGCAATAAAGTTGAAAATCTATTAAATAAATTTGACAGATTTTTTTTTTGTGCTGCCGTCTGTACGTGGACGTAATGGGAATAAAGGGAATTTTATGTTAAAATTTAAAAGTCAGGGTCAACGCCAGTCATATACCTAATAGTGATGGGTCGTTGAAGGTTTTTCCGTCAACGAAACGTTAACGTTGAATTGCGTTTGTCAACTAGTTAATTTCGTCAACGAGTTAACGTGTTACGAACGTCAACTTGCAAGAACGATAAACGCCTAAACGCTTTTAAGGCAATTTTACACAGGGTCAGTAACTGTCGTCAGTCGACAGCCGAGTCAGTGCTGACCTGGCACTCAGGGCCGTAGCTAGGGGGGGGCATCGTGGGGCAATGCCCTACCTTGAAATCACAATGCCCTACCTTAACTGCAATGAAGGCCTCAAACATCGATCACTAGCCTACGATCTACTAGTGATCGATGGCCTCAAAGACTGTCAACGGGTCACGAGAGAATGGCTGGTATGGTATTTCTGTCCTTTGAAAAAAAAAAAAGAACAAAATCAGTTCATCTGATCGAAGTTCTTCGCATTTTTAATAACATGGCGAATCATAGAATTCAGCTGTTTTAAATATTTTTTATTATTATGTTTTCCTTTATTTCATTTACATACTTACAGATTATATTTTTAAATATTTTTATAAACAAAAAGATAAAAAAACATTTAAAAATATAAAAAATAATAGCCCACCGGTATCGGGAACACGGTCCAAGCTACGCGGCTAGCGGCGGTCAGGGCTCCAGAGAGAGGAACCTCCTGACAATGCGAGCCGTGTCCAGAAGTACCGCTTTCTGAATCAAGCCCTTGATCCAGCTGCCCAACGAGAGCCTCCTCAGGTGTTGGTCGAGGCTCTTGGCTATTAAGCCATTGGCTGTCACGACTATCGGCACAATGATCGCTGAGTCCACACCCCACATGTCGAAAACCTCGCGAGCCAAGTCAAGATACTTGATTTGTTTATCTTTCTCGGCTTTCACGATGTTCTCATCATGAGGGACGGTTATGTCAATAATCATTGCGCGCCGCTCTGATCGATCCACCACCACTATATCAGGCTTATTGGCAACAATAGTCCTGTCAGTGATGATGGATCGATCCCAGTACAACGTGATATTTCCATTTTCGAGAACTGGGTCGGGTACCTGTAGTACGGCACCTCAGATTCCACAAGGCTGTATTTCAGAGCAAGTTGCTGATGGATTATCCTGGCTACAAGGTTGTTTCTATGCAAATTCTCTCCGTTAGCTTGACGAGAACACCCGGAGATAATATGCCTGATTGATTCCCTCGGCCGGTGGCATGCCCGACAGATGTCAACCGTGCCGCCTTTCACAATAAATCTCCGGTAATTGTTCGTCATCATAACTTCGTCCATCATTGCACAGACAAAACCTTCGGTTTCTCCAAAGAGGTCACCGAAACGCAGCCAGGCTACGGACGCTAGTAGATCTACATCGGGTCCATGTAGGGCCCGGTAAAAGCGTCCGTGAAGCTCCTTACTTTGCCATACTTCCATGCGATCATTGGTGTCAAGAACCGCGCCGCGCCGCGCCTGTTCTCTTTAGCCAAGGAGAGCGGGGTGAGGCCCTTGTCCACCGCGACTACATCTCGATGCATCCCCACGTCGGTTTCTAGGAAATATTCCCTGAGACTGCATATCTCGCGATTGTGGAGGGTCTTAGCGTTTAAAAAGCCTCGACCTCCACACTTTCGCGGAATGTACAGCAGTCATTACCGATGACAGTGGGTGATGCATTCGATTTGCAGTCAACAGCGTCCGGACCCTCCTATCAAGGGCGTCTGGTTCGGTTTGAGTCCATTTGATTATGCCGAAAGAGTACATCAAAACCGGCATGACCCAACTGACTGACGGCACGGTTGGCGCAGTGGTTAAGCGATTGATTGCTGCGCTGCGTGTCGCGGGTTCGATTCCCGCACGGAACAAATATTTGTATGACCTATAAGTAGTTGTTCCGGGTCTGGCTGTTTGTGTATGTGAGTTTAAATGTTTGTAAACGCACCCACGATACAGGAGAAATTCCTAGTGTGGGGCAACGTTTTTTAAAAAAAAAAAAAAAAATACTGTTGTAGGCACGCACCTTGTTTCCGCCTGATAGAAGACTATTAAGTACTTTTTTCAGGCGGCCAAAGAACCGCTCCTTCAACGATTGCTTCATGTCAGTAACATTGATGCCTAACGCTTCCGATATACCCAAATACTTATAGGTTTCGGATGCGGAGAGGGCTCTAAAGTTTGTGGAATCCGAGAGTTGGGTTCCCACGGATTCCACAATCTCCCCTCGCTTTAGATGCATGACCGCACATTTGTCCACACCAAATTCCATCCTGATGGCGCTACTGAAAGGTTACTTTCAGTAGCTCCATAAGTTGCAAATTGTTGGGAGCAAAGAGTTTTAAGTCATCCATGTAGAGGAGGTGCGATATAACCTGACCACCTCTCCTCAGCCGATAGCCTAGACCTGAATCCCGAAAGATGCCTCGTTCGATCCTTATCGGTTCGCTATTCCTCTGAATATTTCGACATCCTGGATAGCGAAGGACCGACTTCCATTGCCGCATACATGACATCAGGAAGGTACGCAGAGTTGCATCTACTTTATACAAATCCAGTACCCTCATGAGCCATGTATGTGGCACCGAGTCATAGGCCTTCTTATAATCTATCCAACATGTCGACAGATCCTTTCGGGAACGACGAACCTGTTTTCTAATGGCCACATTAATGAGGAGTAGCTCCTTAGTACCACGGGACCCATTCTTACATCCATTTTGAGAGGCAGACATCTTACATCCATTTTGAGAGGCAAATTATTAAAATATGTAAGTTTGCAGAAACAATATGATCTAAATTGTATTTTTGGTCGTATCTATTTACTCGTATCACCCAACAATTAATTATTACCTCACTCTCACTCAGACGTGGATCTCTACATCCAAATCTGGAAGTTCAACCATCTTGTTCGCTTGTTCTTCATCATTGAGGATTTAATAGTTCTTATATCCATGCTCATGCTCTGTCACATAAATTATTTGTCTACGAATAGCTATTGAATGTACGGACGCCAGCACATCAAGTTACTACAATCTGTCAAATTTCTTTAATAGATTTTCAACTTTATCGCTAAAGCATTAGGGTTCAAGGTTGATTGGGAAAATCTGACAGTTTCGGGTAGCTTGACCTGCTGGCGTCTGTACATCACTGACCTAGAGGTCAATGATATACATGATGATTGATTTAGGAGCCCGTGCTTCGAGGGCAGATCAATTATGATATTTTTTTTACTTCTGCCCTACCTGTAACCAATGCTGCCCTACCTCAAATTCGACTCTAGCTACAGCCCTGCTGGCACTGCCATCGTATAAATTGATTTCAAGTCAGTACAGTACTGGCGCGTCAGCACTGACTTCAATATTCCCGCTTCATATTTTCGGCGTCAGTCCGCTCCCCCCGCCACCCGCGCCAGCGCAACTGACGCCGTGTAAATGTCGAAGTCAATCGCTGGTCAGTCGCTGCCACTGTATTGTACGGGGACCATGCTGCGTTGCACCACTCGCACCGCATCACAAAATGACGCGAAAACTGAGCGACACGGAAAACTTGAAGCTTATTCAACTATACCGCGATAATGAATGCAAGGCGTCTCTCATAAATGTGTCTTGACGCTGAATGGAGCTTGATAGCAACATAAGCAATTCGTCGAAGTTGTTTGACGTCATTCTCAAAGCCAGTTTATATTCCCGAGGATCTTTAATTCTCAACTGGTTTAGCAACATAGCAGAACCTCCATTTTTATCTCTGTCATCTATCCATTTTCTCACCCAAATTCTTTTCTGTTTGGATAATTCTACTTCTAACATACCAGTTACTTCTTGCATCATGACAAACGTAAATTTTCTTAACAAATTATTTAGTTTTATTTTTTGCTGTTTTCGAGAATTCATTTTTCCGCACTGACTTTACAAACGTGTGTACACCGAAAGAAATATCCTCGACTACTGACGAAATACTGACTGCGTCTAAATAGCACGAGTCAGTTTGCGGCGCCAGTGCTGACGACAGTTACTGACCCTGTGTAAAATTGCCTTTATTAACGTATGCTGTTGCGGCCAGTCAGCCGCTTCGACCAGTCACAGGCCCGCCGGCGCGGAAACGTTTAATTCCGCGCACGAATATGATAATTTTAAGAATTAATAATGTCATCCTTTACTTTCTTTTAAAAATAACGACATTGATCAAATGACTAATAAATATCAAATCTTGTATTCGTTATTTAGAGTTCAAATTATTGTCATGACTATCTCGTCGTAGCGGGAGTTTTATTGTTAATGAAATACAATTTACGTACGTTGAAAATAACAAAACGTTGGGTTCAGTTTCTCGTTTCGTCAAACGAGTTGAATTCATAAACGTCGTTGTCTCGTAACTCGTTGACGAATTCAACGAGTTCATTTTACACGGTCAACGTTAATCCCGTTGAAGAGACATCAACGTTGTATCAACTAGTGCGTTGATTCAACGCCCATCACTAATACCTAACATTGTAAACTTATTTAATGTAAATGTAGAATATTTATGCGCATCACAAAACAGGCGGGGAATTAAAGTGTAGAAATAATTGTGATAAAGCGATTCTCTCTATCAATCCGTATAGTCGACTTCGAAAGTGAAATAAAAAGACTACTATAGTATACTGGTGCAATACCTACGCAGTCAAATTGAATTTTTTAGAACAGCAATTTTTTGAATAACCGACGAAAAATTTAACGCAGGGTTTTTTAGAATCATGAATGCTGAATCCATGGTAACAGTCTGCGCGTGGATGTCCCTACCACCCTGTATTACAATGAATATTGTACAGGAAAGTTTCTGCAGTTATGTAGTCGACCTCATTTACCACTTTTGACAATAATTCACAGTAAATTGGAACTTAATCCAGGTTGAAACTATCTAACTGTTTTTTATGCTAGCCTAAACTGTCCCACTGCTGGGCAAAGCTCCACTCCTTCCATCTTTCGCGAGCCCGCGCGTCCTCCTTCCAGTTTTGACGGAACTTATCCAGGTCGTCCCGCCATCTCCTACGTGGTCTGCCGCGACCTCGCTTCGCTGTCTCAGGGCACCAATTATGTGCTATTTGGGCCCATAGTTTGTCATGCGGTAGACGTGACCTGCCCAGTAACATTAAAGTTGAGCAGCCTTTTGAGCCACGTCAACTATCTTTGTTTTGGAGCGCGGTATTGTGTTTCGAACGATCGATAAAATTAAAACTTTATCTAGAATAGTTATTTGATTCCTCGTTAGGCGTAGATTAAACTACGTAGGTGTCAAATTAATGGAAGATAGTCTAATCATTGGCGATAAGATATAAGAATCTTAGTAGGAATGTGAAGTGTACAAAAAAAAAGTAATAACTAAATAACAAATGATAACCTAAAATTACTCTGCGGTTTTCAGGTGCAACATTCATAAGATTTCAATTTTAAAACGTCGGAATTTTCTTGGAGTTTCATGAAAATTCTTAAAAAGCAACTAAAACCAAAACACTTAATTTTCAAAGCAGTCTGATGTAATTCGTGGTAGTTTTATTTTATAAAAAAAAGAAAACCGGTGTGTGACCTAGACAAGTCGATAGACATCTCATGTGTCCATTGTCCGTTGTTAATGGCCATCCAGCCATTAGGATGCTTCGAGGGTAGAATCCCACATACAAAGATACACAGCTAAGGTCTATTCAAATTCATATTTTTTCAAGTTAAACAAATATCAACTTTATTCGAGTATAAATTAAGTTGATTTCAGAATGACTAGTACTATTGAAAAAGTCTTTGAAATGTTTGAAGTTGTAACGTAAAATGTTATTGTGTAGCAATTAAAGTTATTTTTACAAAAAACTCACATTTGTATACATTTTTGGAAACTAAATCGCGAACAAAGATTAGATAGACAAGATACGTTGAAAAATATGTCTTTCTTTCGCGCAGTCGGTTTAAGAGGAATATTTTTAATTATTTTATCCGATGAAGAAAACACAGAGTCAATATCACTTTTATATTTATTTTACATTAACTTTAAAAGCACCTTTATTCACTAATATTACAACAATTTATATTTAAACCTCTTATAAATTAACAATACGTCCCTTCACATTATCATTGTATTTATTACGTAATTACAAAATAATACAATCTCATATTACATTGTATTGTATTCATTGATCTTTTAATAAACATAATATTACATAAATAATGAAACTTCGAAATGTGGGATTTTATAAGTAATATTATAATAGTTATTATACAAATTATACAATACTAATATAATGAATATTACAAAAAACAAAAAAGTGATTTTAACCTTTTGACAGTTGTAGTGAACCTGAGTACACGCGCTTTAATCACTTCAAACGTACCAAAAATATTAAAACAATAAATATTTGAGAACATTCTTAGTGGTATCTAAAACCATAAAAAAGTTTGTGATACTAGCCTTTCAGGATGGCCAGCGTGGTAGCAAAAAGGTTGCATATTCATAGATGTTAACGTTCACATAAAAACTACATAGATATTATAGAAGTTCCTTTATATTCCTAAGAATAAATTATAGTGTCCAATCGTCGGATTTATTGTCTCATACTTTAACGCATACGCTTTAGAAGTAAAATACGTATATGAATAAAATAAATGTGTATCCCTATACACAATAAAGTCGCGTTCCAAGGAATGTGTATATCACAAATAAATAAAAAATAGATAATTTAATAACAAAAATATTGCACAGCATTTTATGTCGTTGCATAAGCCAGTGTAAATAATTTAAGTACGAAATAAATAAAATTGTATTTTCAAGGTAATTTAAAAATAAACCTACCATTCGCCCCATATGGTCTACTAAATATAGTTTTAAATCTCACTTGTATAAAGATTATGATATTCTAGCTTAAAAATATGGGTAAAAAAAGAACCAGATTTCATCAAAATGTGTAAAAGAAATAAATATATCGAAGTAGTAATCTAGCAATTTTGAAAGTATTGCCAGTAACAAAAAATTGTGTAGCTTTTAGAAGAAAATTGGATCGTGCAAATTCTGTTCAGAAAAGTCTTAAGGGTACGACAAAAGGTGAAAAAATTCACTTACCATAGTTACAATCAAAACATCGAAAAACAATCAATTCTGGATAAAAATAAAGCTCCTTTTTCTTTGCTGATGAAATCTAGTATTACGCATTGAGGCCGTTATTATTTTGACAGTTTTAAATAATACTTAGATTTAGTATAGCTGCTAAATTCGATAGTTTAGTTGGTGTCCATCTTGGATTTCAGAGACTGGTAGTATTCGGAGAGAACCTTCCATGCTGATGTTGCCATGAAGCCTTTCGGTGGCTCCTTGCCGGATTTAGCAAGACCTGAAAGATAAAATGTTGTTTAGGTATTCATCCAAAATACTGCTGGCTGTAAGTTTGACTTCACAAACAAGTATTAATATTATCAGAAGGCGGGCTACACAAATACGCCATTTGTCATCTTGAAAGTAATTTGGTCATGTGTATGGATAAGCCAAAGTTTAATATCTTACCCTTTCTATTTCTTGGCTGGTCGGGTACTTCAAGTATTTGTCTCAAAATATCGGAGTCCATAAACCGTGAAAGTTTACTTTGACTAATCTCAGCTCTATATATTCGTGGCTAAAGTTGACTTTCAAATGTGAATGAAAAATATATGTTTGTGAATTACCTCTCATCCTAGTTCCGGATATAAAATCGAAGTCTTCCTTGCGAGTGGGGTCGAAGAACGCCATCTTACCGACTGAAGTGTCGTAAGCAGCCACGCGGAATGGAATGATCTGTAGAGGAATTGTCTTATTAGAAGTATTTAGTATTCGTAAATGTATTGTATAATATTGTTTTATACCAGTATTGACTGGCTGTATCCCTAGATCTTAGCAATCGGTAATTACAACCATTGTCAGATATTAGTAGGTAGGTCTTGCACACATCATAAAGTGGTTCTGCATTAAGAATCATCCCAGATGTATTGACTATATATCCCCCCGGTTTAGAATCTGTGTTAAATAATTGAATCAGGTGTTATTAGTTTACCTCCAGCTCGTTAAGCCCGGGCGCCACCTTGAGCAGCATGGCTCCGTGTCGCGGGTCGAACAGGTCCCCGCCGCCCGCCGGGTGCGGCAGGCCCGCCGGGTCGCGCCCCACTATGTAGTGGTTGGCGCCTGCGTTCATGCGGCACTTGGCGTGCCATTGTACCTGGTGAGGAATGGCCCATTAGTGTGGGGAATAACCATTTACTCATGAGGTAATAACCCCATGGTTATTTGTATAGTAGTAAAAGGTTAGACCTGGAACAGACCGAGAGAAACTCAAAAGAAGAAATCATTAGTCTCATAAATTACGAGCGCACTCAAGGATGCCCTAGTAGCCCGTTTCCTCGACCCCTGTACCGTTGACTGTTCAGATTCGCCAGGTTTGACAATACGTTATCAAAAAATATTCAAAATACTAAGATATGGATATGCAAGCATTTTTTATGAGTCCCACTTACTTATCAATATTTTTTTCACTACCAGCAGTCGTGGACCAAAAAAGTCAACATAATTATATATATAATTATATATATTTGTTTTATCATGTTTAGACCCACCATGTCTGTGGAGTTTCACGAGCTAATTATATTTGACCCTGTTTAAATTTATGATTGGACACACGTTTATGACTACTTTTGCATAATATCATCACGTGGTCTACATACCTCAGTAGGTCCAGCATACATCATGGGTGAAGGGAAGATAGCCAACACGGTAGACTGTGGGTCCAGTACGCCTTCGTTGAGTACTGCCTTGTGTTGGTTGATCCTCACTTCAAGGGGAACATCGTCGTCCTTTGTCCAACCACCTAGTAAAACAAAAATTAACTTAGTGTTTTTATAAGCCCAAAGCTATATTTTTTATAACATGTTAAGATTTACAGTCGACCTCGTATTTCTTGCACGTCATAAAACGACAAGATCAATTTTTGGGTTAAGACTATTCCGACTGTTATATATAGTTTCTACCTTAGTGAAGTTGCAATTTACTGAGAGTTTTTGTTAAAAAAAGGTCGACTATACATAATTTCATTTTTGTTTGTTTTATAATGCTCTTAGTTGTAGAGAATTGTGTAGATTCACTGCCAGCAAGCTGTAGCCTTATGAGAGAGCGATAGTCTTTAACAGTCCCTTTTAAACTGGTACAGTCACGAGCACTATATGTCAACACTTGGAAACTTTCAATAGCTATTTTTGCGGGAAATAACGAAAACAACAATAAAATACGACACATAAAATTTCATTCAAAAATAAAGGAGTAAATCGCTTTTGAATAAAGCCAAGTGTATACATACTTATGCTCGTGACTGTACTACATCTAACGCGGTCGGGTAATACTTTCCAACGAAACAGTACCGTGACAGCCGTTTCGTAGGGTTAAACAACTGGGGGCAGATAAAAAGTTCGCATATGCGGAGGAGATAGAAAATATTTTTTTCTGTCTCGTTTACTCTTACTATTGGATTTAATAAGTGTGTCCTTGTCTCATTATAATTATTATTTAGTGAATTGACTATTGCTTTACTCTGTCTACGGCCCAGGTGTACCGGACACACATATGTAACTATCTTCACTCGTAGACGGTCTTATAATTAATGAACTTCGGAATGTCAAGTCTTAGAGGATAATTGTATAACTGTTGAGACCGCTCCACTCAACATGTCGCGCTGCTGGCAGCTCCAGCGCGCCCAGCGGGCTCGCCACTCCGCCGCGACAGACAGCTGTTGCTCGCCTTCATGCACGGCTGCGCTTGCGCGTTTTATTAATTATCACTTGATCTCTTCTTTAAATTTTTAACCGACCATTGTTATTTTTTTATTATTCATTATACTTCTTGTTATACAGTCCGCTATCCTTTCATTTTGCTCCACTACGACCTATCGTTGCGATCAATAACATATTTACCAAGAGGATGCAATAGAAGCACCGGTTTCTGGAATCCTCTCTCGACTAACTGACGATGAGTGTCTTGCATCAATAACGCATGGCCGTTGTGGATGGGATTACGTAGCTGAAACAAATAAAAATGATCTTTATTTACAAGAACGCATGAGTCTTTTAACAACACCCATGTTTAGTAATCTTTCATTATTTTAGTCAAGGTCTTTCTAGCTTGTTTAGTATATTATGTGTATTACTTAATCTTGGGTTATTACTTTTATATTTCTCACATGATCCTTTAGCGATAACACCAATTTGATGCACTGCGTCAAATTGGTATCAGCGCTCACCTCACGTTTATATGGAAATATGCACTTGGATTGATATCTATGAATCTTATCATAATCTGCGGACGTGGCAGGCCTACACATCCGCACATACCCATTATCGCTGTAATTTGATAACATTGTAAGCTATTTCTTGCCGGCTCCGGAACCGCACACCTAGCTTCTGACGTTTCACAAGTGCCCATGTAGGTTTATGTGAAATAATTTATTTTGAAACTAGTTTAGTTTGTCGGCATTTTCAATAGCATTTATTAAAAAAAAAAAATACTAACCTGGAAAGCGAACACAGCATCAGCATCAAGCTCCTTGAACTTCTGTCTGAGCTCGTTGGGCGTCAGCCTGTACGAGTCCAAACCGTCGTTCCAACGTATACGTTCGAACACTTCCAGGTTACCGCCTACCAACCATTCACCAGCCTCTTTGATCATCTGAGGAGAAAGGAGAAATACATTAGAGGTTTTAGAGGCAAACATGTATATTTTTTTAACGCTTTCAAGGGCACTATACGGCTATAGCCGTCATAACAATATAACTTCTATTGTATTTCATTTACCGCGCTGGAACCTGTAAATTAAAAATCTGCCAACTCAGCATGGGTTGTCTTGGCTGACCCAAGAACGTACTATTTATAACGTGACATCATTGATCATTAAGTCGTCGTTCAAGTAACTAAATATAGTGTTAAACGAATTTAAAACATCGTTCTGTTTCTGTCAATCTTTTGCAGATGACAGAGACAGGATGATGCTTTAAATATGTTTAGTTCCAAGTGCATTGAGTGCCTTATGGTGCAAGCTGGGTAATTGCATAAAACGCCACCAGTAGCAATGGCTTTCATTTTGGCAGTTCAACAACATTCATTGCGTTATTTACGTTGTTGAGCGGATACATTTTTCGAACGTATGAAGCAATGGATTAGTAATTTCCTTTTTAAAATTATTCAGATTGAGATTGAGTGTTACGCAATTAGGGTGCAGGTCTTAGATAGTCATCAACGTGCTAAGAAGAAACTCATACCTTGATATAAGGATGTTCAGCATGATAGATCCCGAACTGTCTGGAACACCTCTCCTCCTTCCTATGCGGATAGAACTCAGGCGACCTGAGTACCGCCACAGATTTGCCGTTGTATGTAAGAGCGATGGCATTAGCTCCTGTCAAACGGTCCTTGACCTCTGTCGTTACGGGTAGAACGACGGGCACTGATTGGTTGACTATTGAGCCGTCGGCCAGGGTAAGGCAGTTTGAATGGAGTGCCTGGAAGACAAGTAAGTTCAATTTTGGTTACTGGTTTATTCCGGTGTTTAAGATTTTCAATGTAATGTAGGGTTCTTAGAAGGGTTTCCTATCCAATTAGGTGTATCTCCTTAAAGAGGATGTATTAAAAAAAAGTTTTTTTTATTGGTCTCCTCGGAATAAAGTTTTTGGATGTGGGTACTATGAAATTATTTCAAGAAACTACATCTGAAACCTTAGCAGAATACAGTTTTGATACATTTCTTATTTATTTAATTTTTAGTAAACGTCACGTTTAACTTAGTTTTTTTTGGTTGAGAATACCTTTTATGACGTTTTGGAACTTTAACGGCATTGTGACTTGAATTTGAACGTTTTTTTTAAGTACGAGGATTGCCCTTCTAGTTCTTCTAATAAGGCGCAAAAAACGACAATATTTAACAATTATATAACTATTTATCTTATTCCCAAATAAAATGGGATAAAGGCAGGAGAATGATGATGATGATGATGATGATGATAACTATTTAACTAAATTATACCTATTATATTACATGTTCTGGAGAAATGTTTCCCTAAGAGGAGGAGGTCCATATTACTTTTATTGTTATATCTTTGTACTTACTTGTAAGTATTCATGTTCCCTCATAAATCCTTTGAGAGGGTACGCCCAACCTTCGGACAGAACCTGAAACAAGCATAATCGCAATCAACAATATTATTATTATTACGCAAGTCATCATTACAATCATTTTTATAATCTAATCTGACAGGTATTTTGCCAAATTATCATTATTGGCCTGTAAATGTAACCTTGGACCTGGGTATCGAGAATTTATCAAATGAAGTAAAATAAAAAGAAAAGTGAAATCTCATGACAGCTGTTAGTGGTTATCATCTCATATAGTGCACAAGTGTATGCGCAGACACTAAGACGGAAAACTAACACAACCGGAGAAGACATTTCTCCGGTCATGTCAGTTTTCGCGGTGCAGGTGCCAACAGCTTAACGTGGTTAAATCAAACCTGGAACTAGTTATGCAATATAGAACACAAAAGTCTTCCTTACCTGCAACCACTGCAAGTCCAAGGTGTTGATTTCAATCTGCGGCAGTCTTACAGCCTCTTCAATAGCGCTGGTCAGTCTGTTGCCATAGATGAACAGTTCCTCCACACCCTTGCGGCTGTTCTCCATACAGGGGATGATGCCCTGCGAAAGGATATTGAGATATTATTGATTTATTTAAAAATCAAGCAAGTCAATGTTCCAAAACATCCAAGTCTCACTCAAAGACTACAAAAACAATACTCAATTAGAGTAGGTATAGTCGACCTCGTAATTGTATTACCACCCCAGGGTTGAATGTTACTTGCACGTCACAAAACGACAAGGTCTATTTGTCTACGTGACAGTTAGATAGTTTCAACTTTAGTGAAGTTCAATGTATTGGGAAATGTTGGTAAAAGTGGTAGGTCGACTACATAACTGCAGAAACTACCCCGTACAATATAGATGTAAATGCATGTGTGGGATGTTAAAGTAAAAACCGCTGCAATAGTAACCACAACTATTTTAGAACATTTAGAGTCCGAGATCATTCCTAACTGGAATAAGCAAACTATGCTCCACCTCCTATCCTGCCCTCTGTGTCCCAAAACATGCAGTAATAGTGACCTCTGCGCTAACACTGAGGACGCCGTGGAAGTGGCGAAGGTTTGGGCCAACAAGATCTCAAATACAGTCTTCCAAGCCACACGAAGAAAAAGACTAAAATAAGAATGTGCATGACGTGCAGACAGATTCCTATAAATAAATAAATATAATCTGAGGGGCAATTCTCATAATTTTAAGAACATTCACAGTCTGATCTCAGTCTCAATCTGTAAAAAATACCTCTAATTTCCCTATGTTTTGACAAGTTTTTGACATATGTTTGTCGCCGAGATGGGACTGTTGAACGTGATGATTTTGAACGTTTTAAATTACTAGAATTGGCCTCCTGATCTATCTTAGACTCGTACCTAATGGCCTATTAAAATAACTTGTTGCGTTTACAATACAGTTAACTGCTCGATCATTTTATTACAATTTACTGTCAATAAAACTGCAAGCAATTTTAAAATCACTGCAGGAAGTAATCACTGTTATTAGGTTTTATTTTACCACTTTATTTATATTGCCTAGTCATGTATATTGAATACTGGCCCTGAGAAGGGAATGGCTGTAAAACACAAACAAAAAAGAAACAAAAATGTTAAAAACTTTTTGTTTTCTTGGGAATTGTGTGAGTAATTAATATAAGAAAAATAATCTATCTGCGTAGTGTATTTCCAAGGTCTGGAGAAAGGCAGGAAACATGTATAATAACAAGGTTACTGTTACTGTTAGCCTGCATCGTCCCACTGTTGGGCAAAGGCCCATGACTTCCAGGTCTTTAACACAAGGTCAATACCAAGGTTAAGTGTCTTTATTTAATAATTAAATTCAATGATGTGAATGTACAAAAATAATACAACAATAGGCTGTTGAACGTGTGAATGGGTTTATTTTTCTTATTGTAAAATAAAAAGAATTTCTAGGATTAATTAATTTAGTGTGGATTTTCCGGTACCTATTCTTAAAAAAAAAGAATAGATAAATGACGTCAATTCAATTAAAGCTTGTAACGAGAGTAGTTATTTATAAGTTAATGTAGAATATTACTTTGTGAGCAAATACGCAATGTTTTTCAAGGATGATCCCCAAGATAAACTGGTCGCAGCTTCGCCAGGCGCAATTTAACGAAACTGCTATTCCAGTCAGCGAAAAGGTTAAGAACCTTGGGGTTTGGACAAACATCTTTCCCGGGGTCCTCAGCTACAGGATGTAAGACGCAAAATTTTTGCATCTGGTAAGTCACTGAGACGGTTGCGAAACTTTCTTCCAACTGCCACTAAAACTGCGCTTGCACAATCCCTTTTACTTCCCATCCTTGACTACGCTGATGTCAGTTATCCAGATGTTACTGGGGCACAACTAGATAAACTTGAGCGACTTCAAAACTTTTGCATAAGATTTATATTTTGCCTGCGCAAATATGATCACATATCTGAATTTCGTACAAAGCTCAAGTGGCTTCCCATACGTCTTCGCCGGAATTCTCATATGTTACTTCAGCTCTACAGTATTTTGATAAGCCTAAAAATCCCTCTTATCTTAAAGAACGTTTCAAGTTCCTTCATGACACACATAATAGATATCTGAGGGCATCGAAAAACCTGAGACTAGAGATGCCAATGCATTCCGCCAGTTTCTATGACAAATCTTTCACTGTTCAAGCAGTACGGTTATGGAATGACTTGCCCGTGTCGGTAAGGCGTGCTCAATCTTTAGTCACTTTTAAAAATATGATAAAAAAGCACTTCCTCTCTCCTTAAACATCATCATTATATTTTCCTTGCTCCTGTTTCACGTTTATTATTATATTTATATAGATAAGTATAATATAATTTATGTACCTACCTATATACATATTTACTGTATATTTTAAATGGTACACAACCTACAGTATTTGTCTCTCCTTAATTTTAATCCATCCAAAGGTTGTCTTTAAAAGATCGCTCTTAGTGATAAGACCGCCCATTGTGTCACCCTTTGTAAAATTTACAAATTTATGTTCTGTAATGTATATTGTGTACAGAATAAAGATTATTCTATTCTATAGTCCGTATGTGCAGTCCTACTAATACATATAATAAATTGTGAAAGTTTGTTACTCGATCACATAAAAACGGCTGAACGGATTTGGATGAAATCTTGCACCCCGATAGTTTATAACCTTACTTATTTTTTTATCCCGGTAGTACGTTCCCGTGGATAATTTCCGACATCCACGCGGATGAAGTCGCGGTCATAAGCTAGTACTAAATAATGAGTGCGATCAAAAAAAGGCCGCTTTTTAAACCGATAATAATCGAACATTCTTCTTAGTTCAAACCCGACAAATGAATAGGAAATCATGCGACATATGTATCTCTTCTTAGGGGGTCGATGGCAATAATATAGTTTTTTTTTTTCTTAAATTAGTTTGGCCCAAAATTCAGCAACGCGGATCGCAGTCGCCGACGCAGCCATTAGGTCCTCACGTGTGCAGGTGACAGGGCATGCGGTGCAAGATGGGAGGTGAGCCATTGTCTATGGAGAGACACCGCATACACACCGGAGGGAGCCTTCCAATATTCTATCTCTATATATCTTGCGTGATATCCTACATAATAAATAAGATAATAATACCTGTGATTCGAGTAGCCGTACAACATGCATGGTGGACTCCTCGATGGAGTCTTCCACAGTCTGCACAATGAGCTCCGGCGCTTCGGGGCGTTCATATTCCTGTGTGATGCCTGTAAAACCCTGAGATACAAATAAATTTATTTAAATATCAATATTATAATATCATTATAAACTTAATTATTGTGGAATTCGATTAGAAAGCTTACAGCCTGTGTTACAACTTTCGTTTAAGTCGGTTGAGTTATCTAGCAGCTGATAATCTCAGTCGTATTAATATGTACTGTATCCTTATACTTGGTATGATGTTACCCAGTAACTGGGTTGTGGTCGTTGTGGAGTTCAGATAGACAATCGCTCCATGAAAAAAACTTGTATTCAGCTGCATCCGGTTATACTGGAAGCTGACCCCAACGTAGTTGGGAAAAGACTGCGCAGATTGATGTGCTGTATATTGTTTACTGATGTATCAGTCATTTAGAGCTTACATAGGTGTTCTAATAAACTGATACAAAGAGCGTTTTTATTAGAACAAACTTTTGCGTTAAGAACGTAACCTTTAAGACCTTTTCTTCTTAGCATGTCGATGGCCATATATACCGGCTGACTTTTTTACCGTCTGGATAAAAACAGGGTATACCAAACAGGGTACAGGGTACCCTGTTTTAATCCAGAGTAGAAGCCTATGGCACAGAAATCTCGTTATTTTTTGCAATAAAAAAAATCTAATAAATCAACAAATAATATAAAAGTACAACTAAAGGCGGGTGCCTTTAGTTGTACTTTCATCACGCGCTAAATTATCAATTAATTCGTAGCGACCTTCAATCTTTTGATTGATTTAATGTACAAAAAAATGAGTTTATTTTTGTGAAAAGAAAGAAATTCTTTGCCATAGGCTTCTAGTCCGTTCATCTTTTATACCCTGTTATTGTCCAGACGGTAAAAAAAGGCAGCCGGTATATAGTCAGTCCAGAATTTGGCTACGAACTTGGCACCTTCTGTTGGGTCCATCAGCTCTTGTTGCGTGCAGACAAGAGGACACAATGGACACGATATTAAGTGTCCATTGTTTGTGGGACAGTACTCTATCTAACACTCCACTTCATTCATTCCTAAAACATAAGCCCTTGTTCGTTATTGGAACACCTACAAAAAGATACAGTATGGATTTGCTATTTATAATACGCAGTAACAAGTAATGTCAAAAATCATAATTAATGGTACACGCTCCGTCACAATATTTATATTGGCTTCTACTTAATTACTGAATACATAAACTTCTTATAAATAAGGCAAAACGTGTATTTATCTTAATGATAAGCAATATAGTGTTAAATAAGAAAGTAAATGTGCATTTATTAGAATGCACAGCTTCATCTTTTATTTTGAATTATGTATTATTTTTTTCTAAACGCAAACCAACCACCACCGATACCAATATCAGGGGGTCTACTCCGAAGTGGTATCGGCCGAATGTTCGGCCGTTTCCTGCTACGAAATTACTATTTGGTTCGGTCGGCCCCGATCCTACACTCTTTCAAATATTGACTACGGTCCCGACCCAACTGAGCCGATCCGAACTTTTTTCGCCTTTTTCAATAATATTCGGTTCGGCCATGTGTCGGTCCGTTCCGATCATTCGCACTTTGCACTTCGTAGTAGACCCCCAGGTTTTAAAGGTACCCATTTTCCAAAAAAAAATATATCATTATATTCAATTTTAGGTAGTTTTCTGAACAGATGTGTTATTAACATTAAGTGCGTCGACCAAAGTGAGTAAACAACCAATTTAAATTCAAATTCAAATTCAAACTCAAATTCAAACTTTTTATTTCAGACCAGTAGATCCATATAGTGTTAGTATGAACTTATCCTATGCTAGTAAATAACAAGTAACAATAACTTAAAAATAAACTAATTGGGTACATGAACATGTGCACGCACATGTCTGCCAGCCCAGAGCCTAATAAAAGGTTCGTCAGCCTTGTCCGCCTGTGTAGCTAAAATACTGTTCGGGCTACCCCGAAATCGCCGCAACATCGACGCACACCATTTGCATATGATGGGCATGAAAGTCATCTATTCGCGCTTCCGTGAACATGCCCGATGCACTGCAAACCGAGGCAGCCCCAACAATAAAGCAATGACAGGTAAATTAATTATGTGTCAGTCAAATATAATTCAATAATTTAAACTGTCAAATAATAATAATAATCAAAATATAATTTAAACAGAAATAAATAGATAGTCAAAAACACATAAAATAACAAGTAAATTATTATAAGTATGAGGGGCCGCTAGCGTGCAGCCGCATCCACCTCATCAACATTGGTGAGTCCCACCTCTGGGACAAAGCGTTAAGAATACCATTCGGGCTGCCACGCACACGCCTTAACAGCGAGGCGCACCTTTTCCTGATTATTTAGTAACTAGCACTCAGTCGAGTGACGACTTACAAAAAATTTTGTTAGTAACTCATTGAGTATTCTATTCTACTTGCTCACGTATTGCGTGGTGGATTACGGCTCACTCCTTCTTACAGAGGAGTTCTAACGATGGTAACATTAGAAACTGGCGATAATGATAAAATGATCACAAACCTTAATAGATCCTTCTCTGGCTTTCTTGTAGAGTCCCTTGGTGTCTCTCTGTTCACACACTTCTAGTGGAGTGTCGATGAAGACTTCGAAGAAAGGCAAGTCGCAGTCCGTGTGGATGCGACGAGCTACTTCACGGTCCTGTGTACAAATATGGGGAGTTAAGAGAATGACCTTGTTGTTAAGGAATTTGTGAGATGGATGTTACAGAAACCTTCAGGAGGAAAAGCCCTAGAAAGACTGATGAAAGCAATTACTAACGTTTTATGTCATTAAGGTGCGTATTGGGCCGTAATTTTTACTAACAGCCGCACGGGTCGATCGATCAGGTTAAGCTACGCTTGCCGCGGTTGGTCCGTGGATGGGTGACCATCTTTACAAACCAAGATCCCTCCGTGCTTCAGAAAGCACGTTAAGCTGGTCCCGGCTGTCATTCGTGGATCTTTGACAGTAGCTACGGGTCGTCAGTAGCCCGAAACCCTAACAACCAGTCTTACCAAGGGGTATCGTATTACACAGTAACTGGGTTGTGGAGGTCAAATAGGCAGTCGCTCCATGTGAAATACTGGTATTCAGCTGCATCCGGTTACACTGGAAGCCGACCCCAACATAGTTGGGGAAAGGCTAGGCAGATGATGATGACATACATATTGTTATGTCCATAAACTCACGCCTTCTTCCCAAGATGGTAGGCAGAAACTACAGAACGCCAAGCCGACCCCAACATAGTTGGGAAGAGGCTAGGCAGATAAGCCTCGTCTCATGTATTCATATTTTGGCGATTACTTGTTAATTGGCACACGAAGAGTTGGTAGGAAGATAGCTTGGATTTATGATGAATATTCATAGAACGCGTCATTTCTTTTAAGTAGAACAATAACCGTGTTAACCATGGATAAGTTTACTAATGAAAGTGCCAAATGATGCCAGGCCATTATAACTTCTATTTCTTATCTTTTTTCTAAGCTTTGCCCCATCATACACACTAGGAATTTCGCCTGAGTCATGAATGTGATAATAACTGACGCATTTATATAGGGTAGCAGGGACATCGATGCGCAATCTGTTACCGTTTTGACAACAGACGAAAAATTTCTACGCTAGAACTAGGTACGTCTAGAATCATGAGCTGAATCATGGTTACAGTTGTTGTGCGTTGATGTCCCTGCCACCCTGTATAGATTCACCCAGACTCCTGAGTGAGTAAATTTTGCGCTCTGGACACGGCTTGTAGGCCTTGTAGAGAGGATGCCACTCCGCCAAACGAGTGTCGTGATCGCATAGTGTTATCATCAGCCTATATGATGTACCCACTGCTGGGACACCGACCTCATCTCTGTGAGTGGCCAAATGCGGGTTGGTGGATGTCACATGTCTTCGAACTTGTCTGTCATGTCTTCTATTTTTTGGTTCTCGTACGTCCCTTTTTCCTCGCGATATTTTCCTTCACAGTTTTGAGAGCAGTGGTGATAAAATAATTAACACAAGGCAAATTGGCTGCCTGGGTTCGAACAAACGACCTACAACTCGAAATTCGCGGCCGTTTCCACGAAGAGATTTTACGTCTTTTCGTCTACAAATCATGTCATTGTACTTTAATCAAAACGGGAACGACAGCAGTAAGCGTTTGTAGTGTCATGTAACACTGACATTTGATCTCATTACAATCTCATAATACGTGATACGGTATCTATTTTTTTTTCTTTTATTATGCTCTCCGCTTGACTTCAAACAGAACAGGCACACATTCACTGTAAATAATAAAGGTCTTAATGACGTAATGGACTACCCCTGAAAGGGGGCTGACGGGGTGTTGAAAGTCGTAGGAAAAAGTACGAAAGACACGTGAGCGAAGAGCTCGTTTGATAACAAAGACAAGTAGGTACTTAGTATTTATTGCCCTTCAAATATTGTGTCTGCACCTGCTTCCACGTAGATACCAAATTGCCTTAAAAATAACTTTAGCAGGTAGGTGTGTTTGGTCTCAAGACAAAACAACTGTTTTCCTGACATAGACAGATGGTTTTGACGTAAATACAAGATAGATACGAATGTAACAAATACACGCAAATTACTTTATTACCATACTAATTACATAATTTACATATAATTAACAATTCAGAAATATTTACTTAGTCTGTTATTGATTTAAACAAAAGTTACATTCACGTCACACAACACCATGTCAATACTTAAGCTCAAAATAATAGTCATTATAATAAATTAGAGAGTGCCACACAATCAGTATTTTATCAAAATGTAAAAATAGCAACCATTGGTGTTTTAATTAAAATGTGTATTGTTGATTTTGTATAGCAGCAACACTGAAACAAATTGAATAGAGTTGTTTATTTAATAGAGCTATTGTGTTTCATTTCCTATCAATATAATTACAAACGGTGAAGGAAAACATCGTGAGGAAACCGGCATGTCCTAGAACAAAAAATTCGAAGGCATGGGATGGGACCTCTACCAAACCCCGCTGGGCCCGGGCAGGTGGATTAGCGCCCGCTCCCTCTTACAGAGAGAAGGCCTGTATCCCAGCAGTGGCAAAAAATACAATTATAAACAGTATTACAATGTATTGCTAGGCCTGAGAAAACCTGCCTAGCTAGGAAGGCCAAGAAGACTGGACGCGTTTGCCAGAGTTACACTGTGTATTAGAAATGTGTGGTTATATTTAAGGGTGTGGACACAGACAATCAAACTCAACCACTTTTTCCATGGGACATACATCGTGATCTTAACAAAAATATCAGATGCAATGTTAGTCCCATGGAGAAAGTTGTTCAGTTCAAAGGTCTGTAGTACCCCCTCAAATATGACCACACATTTCTGATACACGATGTATAGTTAACAAATTTCACCCGTTTGCCTTCAAAGCATGAGTGAACAGACATCTTCTGGGCTCGCTCGGTCTATCACAGACCTTATTCATCGCATCGAAATCAGGCGTGATTGCGGTCAAGAGCAGGACCATTCAGCAATAAAAATCAAAACACTCCCTTTGTATAGGGGAACATACTCTGGCAAAGACCTCCCAGGAACTAGGGGTTATTGATAGGTATATAATTAACCTAAATAAAACCAACGGTTCTTGAGAGGTTACTCAAATCAATGTATTGTTAAATCTCATGTCAAGTGACTTGATTGGCTTGAAAGGCCGATCAAGTCCCTGAATAACCTTTCAATTGATCGGTCTTTCAAAAATGGCAGTTAAAATTATGGTTCACTTCTATGCGAGCACTATATCGATGACCGCATTAAGGTCTATTCAAACCTAAGCGGTATGCGCTGCCGCTGTGGGTAGAGGTACATACCGCGCGGGTTTCGCTCAGGTATTTAGTATCAAGTTCCGCGGCTAGAGCGACCTGAGCGGTATTCGCTGCCGCTGTGGATAGAAGAGCATACCGACTAACTGGCGAAAACTTCTTTACCTTCCTGAGCGAAAATTGAACTCGGTATTCTATCCACAAGGATAGCGAAATCCGCTTTGGTGTGAATAGACCTTTATCCTTAAGCACCAGATGACTTGTCCAACGCTATCTAATGTTATGAAAAGATCATTCGCAATTAGCAAACAAAATATAAACATTGTAATTTTTGACCCAATCTCGGCAGAACCCAGCCCGTCCGAAATGTCATTGAACTGGCGATAAATATTACCCATATTTTAAGATTATAAGGCACAACAAATATAATTAATTAAAAGCAACAAGTCAAGGCTCTTAGAGTCAAGGACAAAACAGGTACTCAACAGTACAAAAAAGGTTACACATTCAATGACTGATCAGCGAGTGAATCTTTATCTCGACGATTGAATAATCCGTGAGGGTTTCGGCAGAAGAATGTAAGTGGGTAGAGTCAGGTAAATTACAATTGCCTCCAACAGTTAGTTGACGTTTTTAAACATCAACTAGCAAAATAATCCAGCTAAGGGATTACTTGATTATTTTTCATGATAAGACAAAGGTAGTTGAAGTTGTCAATAATAACGTTATAGAAATTTAAACATTTGGATCACTAGAATTTTAAACCATAATGAGGTGTGTCACACATGAAGTGGAATATTGTCAACTAACATTTGGAGGTCACTGTAATTGTTTAACAAATTGACTAACAACTTAAGTAAGTTACCTACTTTGTATTCACTCAATTTGTTAACAACACATAACATAACTTTCCCTGACTGTACCCCAAATTATTATTGTTTACGTGTTTACCTCAGCGAAGGGAGAGACGAAACTGCACAGGCATACGACACCACTGTCAGCAAAGAGTTTGGCGACCTCAGCCACCCTTCTAATGTTCTCCTCACGATCCTCCTTACTGAATCCCAGGTTCTTGTTCAGACCAGTCCTTATGTTGTCACCGTCTAGGCCGTAAGCCGGGATACCTGAGAAAAAAAAAAAGTATAGTTGAAAACTTTATGCTAATACTCTGTGACAACTTCGAATTTTGAACAAATAAAGTTGCCCTTTAATTTTGTTTGTTCAAAATGTTCAATTGTGGTGAAAGAGGTTCCTATCAGGGAGATTTAACTACACAATGAAATCCCCTGCCTAGTAAACCTTATCAGTAAGATAACAGAAGGTTGGCTTTATTTTCATTGCCTTCGCATATACAAACAAATAGATACAAAGGTTCTGAGAAATCGAGAGTCTGTTTTCCAGACTTAACCGTCCTTAAACCCACAAGAGTTATGTGACGTTATTATCTGGAAATATCGTCGTAAACATAACATAGTTATAACTATACATAATTAAATAAAAGTTATGTTTGTTCGATTATGTATTCTCTTGTTAATTGTAATTAACACCAAACACTCAATGATTGACTAAGCATTAGATCAAGTAAGCTCTTCACAGAGAAGTAACTTTGATTTTCTAAATTTTGAAGTACAGCGGGATAATTGTGCATCATACTTACAACGGCAATGGCGCCGATTCCCTTGTTCACAAACTAAACTAAACTTAAGTTCAGTGCATCTTTTTCTTTCTATTTCATTAAGAAAAGGACAGAAGATAAATATTAGTTTAGTCCTGTCAAATTAGTCAGCGCCTGACGTAAATTGACGTATTTTTGGTAGCCATGTTTTTAATCGCATCTAATTTGTCTATGGATTATTTTAATTTGACAGGACTAAACTAATATTTATCTTCTGTCCTTTTCTTAATGAAATAGAAAGAAAAAGATGCACTGAACTTAAATTTAGTTTAGTTTGTGAACAAGGGAATCGGCGCCAATACCGTTCATTTTGACAGTTCAACAACATACATTGCGGTATTTACATTTATTTATTTATTTCGAGCAGACGAATTTTTCTTACATGTGAAGTAGCATAATCAACATAGGAATAATGTTACAACTGCTGGGACACAGGCCTCCTCTCTGTGAGAGGGAGTGGGCCGTAACCCACCACGCCGGCCCAGTGCGGGTTGGTAAATGTCACATGTCTTCGAATTTTTGGTTCTAGGACAAGCCGATTTCCTCACGATGTTTTCTGAACCGTGTGGGTTCGAACTTACGACTTACAACTCGCATGTCGCGGATGTTAACTAATTCCTTCAAAATCATCCGGATTGTGATTGGTGTGTTACGCGGTGCTGGTATAGTACACCATGTATTGTATGAAACCATGAGGATATACCTATACTAATAATATTATACCGAATAAGATTGTACCGAATTAATATTAATACATTCAAAGTCACAACCCCAAGTTTACCTGATAACCATCTCACATAATCAGCCTATAATGTTCCCACTGCTGGGACACAGGCCTCCTCTCGGTGAGAGGGAGCGGGCTGTAATCCACCACGCGGGCCCAGTGCGGGTTGGTAGATGTCACATGTCTTCGAATTATTACATGTTTTCGATAACCATCTGGTTGTTACAATTCCTGCTCATAGGAATCTTCCTATGAGCAGGAATTGTAACACTTATTACGCGCAAGGACAAAACAACGTGAGTCAGTGACTGATCATGGCGTACGCATGTTTATGGTCATTTCCAGGCTATTTTACATACCACAATCTATGTACATAGTAACAGAAGGTTCGTTATTATAAGGAAACCTTCAATTTGGTAATCAATAACCTCATCCTGAACTTAACAAAGTGTATTTTAATAAGTCTTTAAAACTCACCAGAATTAACAAAAGATGAACTATCAATTAAAGCTTGTGCAATTGCAATAAAAACATTGATGAGACACAGGTAGACTATAACTGACTGACTGGACAGCTATTAGTTAAAGCTGAACTTGAAAAGGTGATTTGGGACAGATTGGATGCGGAAGGCAGGTGTTTTGTGCCGTAGCTTGGGAGAGCCCAAAACACCTGCCTTCCGCACATCGGACATAGGCCTCTGCCTATGTCCAACAGAAGACTGCAATAGGCTAAGTTGACTATAGGTAGACTTAAACATTTGAAACAGTTTTGAGGCTAGCCTCTCGAGCCCCAAAATTGTTCAAGTCTTGTGTTTTAGTCTACTTGTTAAATTGTTAGGACTGGGCCTTCTTTGCACCCAGGCTTGATAAAATAAACTGGTAGAACGAGACCATATTACCATATTTGCATAATGGAATAGTCACGTCCTGAAATGGAGGTTACGGATGGAAAACTTAGCTCGGTAAAGGTTCGTATGGATAGGACATAAATTATACACGCGCGAACGGAACCGTGAAATCAGCACATGATTCAAGCGTAGAAATTTTCGCCAGTTATTAAAAAAAAAATCTGCTGTTTCATAGAAAAGTGCAATTCACACGTGGTCAAGATGTATGAAAACGGAAAAAAACAAGTTGGGGGAAAACAAGCGTCAAATCCACGCAAAACGGCCATCGCTTAGCATAATGCTAAGACCCTACACGAGACAGAGCTCCAGCGCTGGTTTTCAGCGACAGCCGGTGTTGATGTGATGCAAAACAGCATACGATTAGATAATAAATAAAAAACAACAATCAAAATAAGAAATAAAATATGTATGGAACAACAAAATTTGTTTTAATAACCGACGGAAAATTTCAACACTTTCGAATCCATGGTCATAGGTTACGCGTCGATGTCCCTGCCCGCACCTTGTGTATTATTTTAGTGTCATCAATGCCGCAAAGAATCCAGAGGGAAAATGATTCTCCGTTTGCCATTTTCAACGATATAAAATATGATTACCTACTAATATCCTAGTTATCCTACTTCCTACTATATATGTATAATATAATGTAATAATATTTATATAATATTATAAATGCGAAAGTTTGTTTGGATGGATGGATGGATGTGTGTTACTCTTTCACGCAAAAACCATTGAACGGATTTGGATGAAGTTTGGCACACAGATAGTTTATAACCAGGATTAATATATAGGATACTTTTTATCCCGATATTCCCACGGGATCGAAACTTATGCGGGTGAAACCGCGGGGCGCAGCTAGTAGAACAATATCACACTAGGTAGTTAAGATATCTTGGGATTCGATTTAGTAAAATTAACTACAGTTAGATTGATTATAACCGGAATCAAGCTTAATAAATAATCTATAATTATTTTATTTGCTTCTTTAGCCATATTGCTAAGAGCAAAGCATTTAGGTAATCCTACTAATATTATAAACGCGAAAGTTTGTATGGATGGATGGATGGATGTTTGTCTCTTTCAAGCAAAAACTCCTGAACGGATTTGGATGAAATTTGGCACACATATAGTTCATAACCAGGATTAACACATAGGATACTTTTCTTTCTATCCTGATATTACCACGGGATCGACACTTACTCGTATGCGGGTGAAACCGCGGGGCGCTGCTAGTTAACAATATAACATGCATGTTAAGGCGTGTACATTTACACAATTTACACAAATACCTAATACTTCAGTATCTACTATTACAGTTTTAAATTACCCTATGTGTGTCACCAGTCTACAAATGGTTAATTAATTACCTACTTTATATAATGAGGTTCGTGTGTTCTAATAATAGTACGTATATTTTGTAAGTTCATTCATATTGTTTTGAACGTAAATGACTCATATATATATTTAGTAAGAAATTTTATGTGTGCTATTGAAATGTTATTCAACGGAATGTATTTGCGTGTAACTTAAATTGGTAATTAATATTACAGGTAGTAGGTACAGACGCAACTGTCTTTCCCCAATGAACTTTGAACCTAATAATTTAGCAATAAAGTTGAAAATTTATTAAAGAAATTTAACAGATTGTAGTAGCTTGATGTGCTGACTAATGATAATGACCGTTTCCTAGTTTAAGGACCGTTATTGGTTAAAATTAAAACTCTTTTATCTTTACCAATAATGAAGCAAAGACCTCTAGCTTTGCATAGTAGACCCTCCCATAGAGAAGTAAGTACCACAGGTAAAATTAGCTTACGAATCTATTTATTTACCTAGTTTGATAAAAAATGCTAACATGCGTAAGCAAAACGATTTGTTTTTTTATAGGAACCGAGCATAAGTAGTGTGGAAGTCGTTGTCATGGTATGGGCATCTGATGCGGAGAAATGGAAGATGGAAGGATATGAATATTTATTTATTTATTTAAATTTTCGCACAAAAAGATACAAAGGCGGACTTAATGCCTTAGGCATTATCTATCAGTCCACCAAGGGTAGCGAATATGAATGGCTATAAGTGTAGGAGAAGACCAGATAAACGATAGACTGTGTGAAACATGGCATGACTAGAGTCGACTACCTGCTGAAATGACAACTAAATAAACAAAACTTATTTTATTTATTTTTCACATAAAACGGCCCAGGCCAATTAAATTAGTTAGAGAAAACTATTCGACAGTCATACGCTCATCTCAAAATATGTACTCCAGACATACTGACAAGACCGTACAAAACCTATAATATTGCTAAATAACTAAAACCTGTATGCTCTAAAACGTGTTTTTAAAACAACTTACCATTTTTTATGCAAAGAAAAATATTTATATTCCTAATAATCCTGTTTTATGTCCGTTTTATGTCCTCAGTCATGAGATTTGTATAAAAAACTTAAATAGATATAAGATACAGATCTAAGTAACCTAAAATGTTACTTAGATCTGTATCTTTAAAAATCTGATTGTATTAGGCGGAGATGTCCGGACGAAGCGTTTCGCCTCGTCGTTTATACCGCGAACATCGAAGGACTGGAACAATTTGCTTGCAGCTGTTTTCCCGTCCGATTATAATTTAAGTGTCTTCAAGGCGTGAATAGGCTCATAATAATTAGTGCGCTTTACCATCAACGATTGCATCACTGCTTTCCATCTGGCGGAATCGCACTCAAGCACTAGTTTATATCATTAAAAAAATATATATAAAATCTAAATATTTAATTAGGTAATTGACAAACGCTTCGAGTGCTGGTACTGCTTGTGGGGGCTTCTGTTCGTAGTCGGGGTTACTGAACGATACTGGCTAGAGCCACTGAAATGTCTCTAAGTTTATTTGTTCTAGATAGTTATTTGTTAAAGTGTTTGCATATAAACAAGCCAAGATAAGCTAAAGTAAACGCCGCGTCTCCGCTTAGTAGTTTTACAGAATAAAATTAAAAATTGATTAGTAAAACGAATTAACGACTAATTAAATTAATTTGTACCTAAATGTATGCCTTGCGAATAGCTCTCAGAAGGCCACAAACTTCTTTGAACATTTCTTGGCTTTCTGGGAGTTCTTTTGTTTATTGAAGTGGATCCAGCTGTCGAGAACCTTATTTAAGTCCTCTACGTAATGACGTTTTACAGCACGAATAGGTACCTTCTATGACTGACATGAGATAGCACCGACAGTATCTAAATGCTGAGATTTCAGAAACACTGATACTTAGATTCTAAAAGTCTGAACACTTGGTGTTTTTGGCCCTACTACACTCATCTCACTATGTCTTTCACTACAAGCGATACCAACCTTTAGAAACCAGGTAAGCTTCAAGCGCGAACGCTATGCTGGTCTTCCCCGCCCCGCTCAGGCCTGTGAACCATACTGTACTGCCTCTGAAAGCCCTGCTGCCAAGGGCACGACTTCTCTTCGCTCTGGACACCTGGTGCTTTTGCTCCACCACATTTGTCGCCACTTGTGCGCACTGAAACAAAAGATAATTTGTTTTTATAAACAATGGAAATAGAAAGTGTTTCGCTGCATGTTAATAAGGTTGAATTTAATTATAATAACATTTATGTTAGCAGGTGATTCGGATGTTTTAAAACGGATGTTTTTTGAAGTGCAGGGAACCTAAGGAATCGGGCGTAGACAGTTTATTTTTAACGTCTCTAACAAACGACATCGCGGCAGGCCCAGACGGAGATGGCGGGATGAGCTGGACTCCTTTAATAAAGATTGGTTCTTGGCAGCTCTGGATAGAGAGAGGTGGAAGGAGAGTAGGGAGGCCTTTGCCCAGCAGTGGGACAACAACGGCTAGTAAAAAAGAAAACATCACGCCTGTAATCCCTGATGGGTTAGGCAGATGTGGCCACGCATTTAGCTAGTTATGTTTAAATCCCTTTAGAAAACGATGGAAGAATATTCATTTGATCCTTTAAAGAGAACATTTTGCAGCTGAGCCTCATGTAAGAAGTTTTCTTCCATCGTTTTCTATCTGACGAGATCGAGGTCAAGAGCGCACTTAACATAACAATAAAGTTCCGAATAAGGAGTTATCAGGTTTGTTTTTTCCGGTACAGTTGAAAATAACAACCAATAATATTGGTAACATAAATAAAAAAAATAGATATTATCTATTTTAGTTAATTGCATCCAAAAATAGCAATCAGGAAACTATGTAGGCATATTACAGCTGAGCTATAAACACAATCAAATACCTCGGTGTCTCGGCCTCGATAAAGGTCAAACATGTGCTATAGACACGTTTGAACATAATTTTTTTAATAACAGTAACTACAATTGGTTTCAATCATTGGTAAAATAACTTCCTCTTCCTTAGAATATGTAGATTTAGTTAGGAATTGTTAATAAGTCGCACGGGTTAATCGATCAGGTTAAGCTACGCTTGCCGCGGTCGGGGCGTGGATGGGTGACCATCTTTACATACCGAGACCCCTTTGTCCGAAAAGCACGTTAAGCCGTTGGTCCCGGCTGTCATTGGTGGATCTTTGACAGTCATTATAATACGGGTCGTTAGAAGCCCGAAAGTCTGATTGCCAGTCGTACCAAGAGGTATCGCATTACCCCGTTACTGGGGTGTAGAGGTTAGATAGGCAGTCGCTCCATGTAAAATACTGGTATTCAACTGCATCTGGTTAGACTACAAGCCGACCCTAACGTAGTTGGGAAAAGGCTTGGCAGATGATGAGTTACGAAATATTAGATGGCATCTGTAGAAATGCAAAGTTACATGGTACAGACGCCAGCACATCAAGCTACTACAATCTGTCAAATTTCTTTAATAGATTTTCAACTTTAACGCTAAAGCATTAAGGTTCAAGGTTGATTGGGAAAATTTGACAGTTTCGGGTAGCTTGACCTGCTGGCGTCTGTACAATGACCTATTTATTCTGCAATATAGCTGATATATTTTAAATTCAAGCACCAAGGACATTCAAGCGTTCAGATTTCACAGAAGTATATACAATGGTACTCTGATATGATTAACAAAATCAATGGCCCGTGGTGTAGACCTTCGTGCAAGCCATGCATGCACACATTACCACTTGCTAACATACATTATAATCAAGTGCATAGTATCTACATTTAAATACTGTATTTTATTTAAAACCAGTTCATACCGTCATCATCTGCGCAACCCGTTACCATAGATTCAATACATGATTCTGAACCCTGCGTTGTAATTTTTCAAGTTATTTTTTTTTTTAATTACTGTTCTACACTTTTTGACCGCTTAAGTATTGCACTTTTGTAGGAAACAACTGTTTTAGAAAAAAATACCGACGAAAAATTTCAACGCAGTGGGGTTCAGAATCATGTACTGAATCCATGGTAACGGGCTGTGCGTCGATGTCCCATGCCAGCCTGTAAAGTAATATAATGTTGAAGTTTAAGCACCTACTTTTGAATTCAGTCCATGTGCATTCATGCACATTCTCCTTAACTGAAAGACATCACAGTGCGTGCTTCAAACTTTCAAACTTGGACCACACACAATTTCATATCCCTAAATGTCTTCTTGGAAAGGAAACAGCATGACATTATGTGGGTACTTAACACTTTCTAAATAGGACCAATTTTGCAAGTCCTTAGGACCAGGGTCTACTCCCTAAGCACAAAGTTAAAGTCGAAGTTACGGGCATTTCCTATTCCGTATCACTTACGGACATAAAATTAGTTCGGGACCCGAACTAAGAATAACAAGCCATAATTAATTATTAGAACTATAGGTTAGTTATCATATTAGTAACTAGCTGCGCCCCGCGGTTTAACCCGCATAAGTTTCGATCCCGTGGGAATATCGGGATAAAAAATATCCTATATATTAATCCTGGTTATAAACCATCTGTGTGCCAAATTTCATTCAAATCCGTTCAGCAGTTTTTGCGTGAAAGAGTAACAAACATCCATCCATCCATCCATCCATACAAACTTTCGCATTTATAATATTAGTAGGATAATAGGAAGTATAATCAATAGCCGATTTACTATTTGGAAATATTCCACATAGCCCTAATCAGCTATTTCCGTCAAACTTGTTACTGTATAATGCTCATTCACCTAAATACCATAATAATTACTCGAGATCCAATACCATTCGTCGTAATTTCTGAAATGCAAATTTGATAAAATATATGCAATTTCAACGGTGAAGGGCATTAAAGTACAACCTTGAACAAGTTATTAAATGCAATAAGCATTGCGTTCGAAAATGAATGTCAATGGAATAAACCTACTGTTGTTGTGAATCTATTTTTTTGTATCTTTTTTTTTTACGTGGCTGTTATTTTTAATATTGAGTGGCATATTTTGAAGGACTTTTAAAATCAAGCCGCAAACTGGATTAAATAAAAGTCTCGAGAACTTGTAGTTTAAATTAATATTATAATACTAGCTGCGCCCCGCGGTTTCACTTCACCCGCATAAGCTTCGAACCCGTGGGAATATCGGGATAAAAAGTATCATGTATGTTAATCCTAGTTATAAACCATTTGTGTACCAAATTTCATCCAAATCCGTTCAGTAGTTTTTGCGTGAAAGAGTAACAAACATCCATCCATCAATACAAACTTTCACGTTTATAATATTATAGTAGGATAAATCTTAAATTAACATTAAGCATTGTAGTGAAAAAATATTACGCTTATTACAATGACGGGAAAATAAAAACAGATAGGTACATGCAATATCACGTGGAAAACTGGAAAAAGGAAGTCAAGAAAAATAAAACGAGTGTCTAAGATTAATTAATTCTAAATAATTATTTAGTTTAAAGGTCAGGGGCGTAGCACTCGCAACCGGCGTGCACGTATGACCAGTTCTAGATTGAGAATGATGGTGTTACGCATTATTCTCAATCTGAATCATTTTGAAGGATATTGCTAATCCATTGCTTCATATGTTCGAAAAAATAGTCTGCTCAACAACGCAAATAACGCTATGAATGTTGTTGAACTGTCAAAATGAAAGCCATTGCTACATTTGCTACTCTTAGTGTGTTAGGCAATTACCCCGCAGATGTATGAACGTAAATAAAGCAAAAGGAGTATTTAAGGATCGTTTAAGAGTAAGTCTGTCTTCTTGCGAGGACGGTAGTTTGCCCCGCTATCAAGCAGCTGTTCTCATATAGCTTGTGTTGACAACGAAGAATATTGTCGTCAACTGTTAATCTGAAAACCAGTAGGTACCTACAGTATCTGTGCACTGCGTGAGTGGCTAGTAGCTAGCCCCTCCGATTCGTATGAATCCGCGCGAGAAATGTAGAGAAAGTCGAATGTTTACGTAAATCTTAAAGTCAGTAGCGTAACTGTGACATAATACTACACACCTGTATGCTATAATGTTGGATGTGAAGCATTCCATACAAACAAAGCTTTAGAAGTGGCGGTGGACCAAGTAGTAAAGTATGGTGCTGGCACTAAGGGTCATAGAACAGTTCCTTGAAACACCCCATACACAAAAACCCATACTTTTTGGCTAAAGAACTATATTACATCTCTTGCAACTTATAATAATATGGTATCAGGGATAGAGTCATTGTGTTAATCGGGAGGTACAATAAGCCTTGATGGCTTAGTTTTAAAATGGCTGACTGTGGTCACTGTTTTTGCCACAAATAATTTTGCACAATGTTTCGCATTCCAGGTATTACACGAACACGTTTTCATTCATCGCAAGTCGATAATCCTACATACTAATATTATAAAATTGGAAAGCAACTCTGTCTGTATGTTACCTTTTCTCGTCTACACCACTCAACGGATTTCGATAAATTGGTGTTGGATTTGGCAAAGAGACCGATGGAAGAAAGAAAGAAATACATTTATTTATCACAGACTAAAAGACACAAAATACACCAAATACATACATCAGTTAACTTAGCAGGAAAGTGTGCCTCACGGCTGCGCCAAAAAGGCCCAGTTCAGCGAAAAATTCAGACAACTAGTGCCTGACGCTGGTTTGACATGACATGATGACATCTTGAGGAAGATAGAAATAGATTATTTTTGGTCTCGGTAGCACGTTCCCGTGGAATAATTTCCGACATCCAAGCGGCCAAAGCCGCGGGCAGAAGCTAGTCGCAAAATAATCCGATATATTACACCATGTGCCTAAGATTGCATAGCCTCTACACGTGCAGAAATAAAAATTGGACAGTGTAATAAAAACAGCCGACTGAAGCCGTTGTTACTATACGCTTTCAAGACGTTGAGTGATTGGATTTAATTGCATTTTCATTACTACAAGTTTG
Source organism: Apamea monoglypha (assembly GCA_911387795.2). NCBI lineage: Eukaryota > Metazoa > Arthropoda > Insecta > Lepidoptera > Noctuidae > Apamea > Apamea monoglypha. The sequence goes on from OU426918.1 coordinate 15,497,950, forward strand.
TCACGAAATGGCGCAATCGATGTATTAAATTATTTAAAGAGCAACATGTCGTGCGGTATAGTATAACGGATAAAGAACGGAACGGAACGGTAAAGGAAAGGGAATCAACTCATCATCTGCTTAGCCTCTTCCCAACTACGTTGGTCGGCTTCCAGTCTTAGCAGATGCAGCTGAATACCAGTATTCTCCATGGAGCGATTATCTAACTGACCTCCACAACCAAATTACTGGGTAATACGACAGCTCTTGGCAAGAAAACAGATTAAGAACGGGGGGTCACCATAAATAAAAATCGTTATATCATAGATTGTAACATGGCATGTTTACGAGCGTAGTGCAAGATAAGACAAGCAACGATATAAAGTAAGAACAGTTAGAATTAGTCTTCGTCTAGATGGAATCTAATCTAGTATATACTAAGGAGGTGGGAAGGCGTGGTTTCATAGATAACTTAGTAGCATATCTACACGTTAACATAAAACAACTCGCTCTTCGTGTCTATATAGGTATGTGTGACCGCTTGAGAAGCTTACATGTATGCAGCCTATAATGTTCCCACTGCTGGGACACACCGAGAGGAGGCCCTCTCGGTGTAAGGGAGTGGCCCGTAATCCGCAACGCGGGCCCAGTGCTTCACAGGCTTAGTTCTTCTAAACTACACAATGGATTCCATCATCATTAAGATTATTTATTCCGGAAGATTTGATGAAGAAATCTCTATGCGTTGGCATGTCATCACATAAGTACATTAGACCGTGCGAAACAGGAGCTACAGGCCTAGCCAAGTTACAAACGTTTCGTATCTAATCTCTTTAAACAATCGTTAATGCTTCGGCGTAAGTGATTTTAGAAAACGATTAGTTGGTAGCCAAGTTGACACGACTGAGTCGAACGCTCATTCTTTAGAAAAAACCTATACTTTAGTCTATGGTGAGCGTTCTTACAAACGTCAAACTAACGTCAAAGTCACAGTTGTATTATATAATGTAGTAAGATATAAGCAGTTGAACATAAAAAAGATCCATTTTTAGTTATTTTTTTATAATAATTATGATTTTGTAAGCGGGGTGTACCCTAATCAGAGATTGTTAGCGAGAGAGAAAAACAACGTGATCTTTCAATGAAATGAAGATTAAGCTAATATACTGCACATGTGGTGGAAGAGCTAGCCGCAGCCCAGATCATTATTACATCGCCTTTAAATAAACAGCATTGTTTATAATTCCCTGAATAGAAGTTTGGACTAGCGTTTCCCCGAACGAAACATAACACTTTCGGTGTAAGAAGGAAACCTTGTAAACAGGCAACACCCTAAAAAATAAATTGATTTTATTATCTACAGCATCGTAGCCTTTAGAATTAAATTGTTTTTGCGAAAATGTTCGTACTTTGGAAATGGTAAACAATTAGGAAGGTGTACCTATTGGTGAAGTGAAGAGTTTTCTGTCGACCGATTCGAGTATGCATGATTCTTTCAGTTCTTCGTTAGGATAGGGGTGGTGTACAGTGCACTCAATACATTTATTGCATTCCACAATGTGAACTTAGTGCTCATACACACGAGTGTCGGCGGCGATCGTCGACGCGTGTCAGCGGCTGCAGTTGCCTCTGCCGTTGACGCGTGCCACTTGTGTATATGAACACATAGGGTAATTACCTGTCGAAGATGTCTCACTGCGATACCTCGCGGTCGTAGTTTAGCTAGCTACCTCAATGTCACCTCCATGTAAAACAAATGCATGCTAGAAGACACACAAGCACATGACAGACATCGAGGTAAACCACCAAGCAGCCCGCGATGTATCGCAGTGAGGTATCCTTCGGCATGTGCATGCATATACTTGCCCTTAAGTAGTAGGTTTACAAAGACGTGATCATTGTGGACCATATCGGGCACAGCAACACGTCTACCTAAAAAATAGGAGATACAGATAGGGAAGACACTATATTTGAATACGACTAATTTCGCTATCCCATTTTTTGGTATATCAATTTAAAAAAAAAATTACTAGCTCATTTCCCTTCGATGTTGAAACATTCATTAACATCAAAAACCATAGAATAAATTGACAGTGGAAATCAACTGCTAGCTAAGGTTACGTCTCCTATGATTTATACAATAGTCCAGTATGCAGAGTTCTGATGCAAGAGCCCTGCAAATTGAACCTGCATAAAGCTGAATTAATGAGCAACGATGCATTAATAAGGAGTGCAATTATGCATAATAGGAAACCACAACGCTTATGTTTATTTGTCTACATAAAACAGACAGATATAACCATCCACCACTCGGAACGGAAAAAGAAGTGGTGACTGCGACGATTTGTATATTCGTGGAAACACAATTTCCTTTCCCAGCAAGTAAAGAATTGGATCCACTGTTTTTTGAGTCTTTGCGTCACTCAGTAATTAGCCTATATGAGGTGTGGTTGAAACCTCTAAGGGGTCATTGTAATCATGATTCTGATCAACTTGTGCTACCGGTTCAAACATACATTCGTGAAAAAAAAACTTTTTTTTTTTTTGCGGTTACTCCAGTACCTACAGCTTGCACAAAACACAAGCCCACCAGTGGAGGACAAAATTATTTTTTTTCTTTTAAAATTTTAAAAATAGTTTCTAGTTTATACTTACAGAAACTGCATCCCCATTCCCTCAATGGACTCATATTATATGTAAAGAGTGTTATTATCAGATTTTTTCGAACATTATTCCAGCCTAGCGAAAATGAATTTAATAATAATTTCTCTCTAGGAGTTGTTAAATGCATTTTCGCAGAGAGCAGATGAACTGTGCCTGTTACTTGAGAAACCAGTTGCCACAAGCGGATGTGTCTTGTTGTGCTCTTCCGCGATGGAAATTTATTGGGTTTAATGACATAGACAATCAGAGCCAGCACGCGTACCTAAATATAGCACTTCGAGTATGAGAAAAAGTTCGGCTTTGTTGAGCGACGCACGACGTGTACACACTCATACTTTTTTTTCTATGGGGAAATTCTCTTAAATACCCTCTGTCTGGGGAGATCGGAGGGTTATGTCGGACTCCTACCGACATAACCCTCCGATACCGTGAGTCGGGGCCCTGGAGATTTTCGTAGGTACATTAGTGGCCAGGTGAGTCTTTCATAAAGCTCGATACATGTCATAGTAACACTAGCGTACTGTACAAATGACAGACGTCACTAGGAGGGAAAGTACCTCCAATAAAAACTCAATAAATGTAATTTAGGATACGAAAACTTGTTTCGTCATCACCATCAGGGCTTTCGCTTGCAAGGCCGGACATCATCAACTAGCATAGCTGCGAAAAGGAAAGGATCGTTGTCCGAACATCGCGTCATAAATAAATTATATGGATGCAGAGCAAGAAGCTACACAAAGAGTTTCTATGTCAACAATATTAAATTTTTACTGCTCTTTCGATCAGGTTAAGCTACGCTTGCCGCGGTTGTTCCATAGATGGGTCTTTACATACCAAGCCCACTCCGTGCCTCGGAAAGCATATTATGCCGTTGGTCCCGGCTGTCATTAGTGGATTTCTGACAGTCGTTACGGGTCGTCAGAAGCCCGAAAGCCTGACAACCATCTTACCAAGGGGTTTCGTATTACCCAGTAACTGGGTTGTGGAGATCAGATAGGCAGCCGCTCCATGTAAAATACTGGTACTCAGCTGCATCCGGTTAGAGTGGAAGCCGACCCCAACATAGTTGGGAATAGGCTAGGCAGATGCTGCTGCTCTTTATTTACTGGCCAGTGCCCAGTGATAAGTGCACTCAACAACAACAAAAATAAACATGCCGCGCTGACTTGGCAATTTATTCGGTAAATACCACGTACGTATTATTATATAATTCTACTCAGATACTTATGTACTTGATAAAATAATCGTTAAGTATCTAATAAAAATATTATTATCTTAATCCATCAAAATTGTGCATCACCAGAGTACTTGTTATGTCACTTTGAAACGTCAATTTCAAAATATGAGCATATCATAGTATATCAATGATATCATGGAACATTTTAAGTAGAAAAGTACAAATACCACAATAAAAGAGATTATGTAAAAATTATCTATAGTAAGAAAAGGACTAGTTTAGCCTGTCAAGATTATATTGTTACACACTCCGATTACGTGAAAAATGCAAAATATCGTTTTATGATTGAAATAAGTATAAAAAATATCGCTTTTGTTTGTTGCTGCGGTATTCTGGGATAAAGAAGTATGTATGATGAGTTTCGATGAACTGCAGAGATTTTGAGATTCTAGTGGTGGACTTATTTTTTTTTTCAAGCGTCTTGTCTTTTCGAAGTCGATTGAGAATATAGTCAAAGACAATGTAACGCTATGCTAATGCATCATCATAATCATTCTCCTGCCCTTATCCCAATTTATTTGGGGTCGGCGCGACATGTGCTTTTCTTCAATACTTCTCTATTAGTCACCCCCTTTCTAACTATATCATCATTCACACAGTCCATCCATCGTTTCTTTGGTCTTGCCCTACTCTTACAGCCATCGACATTCATACTCAAAACTCTCCTCACGACATTTTCCTCATTTCTCCGTAACACATGCCCATACCATGACAACCGATTTCCACACAACTTTTCAGTTACCGGTGCCACTTTCAGACTTCCTCTTATGTACTCATTTCTTATTCTATCCATTCGTGGAACACCACACATCCCTCTTAGCATTCTCATCTCAGCTGCATGCAATTGCCTTTCATTCATCCCTTTTGTGGCCCAACATTCTGATCCATACAAGGCTGCTGCCTTGTATGGATCAGAATGAAAACCATGATTAGACCTGCTGGTCTAATCGTGGTTTTATATATCTTCCCCTTAAGTTTAAGGGGAATGCGGGAGTCGTAGATTGTTCCCGTGACCTGCCGCCATTTCATCCATCCAATGTTAATTCTGTGCTTAACCCAAAGAGTATAATAATAATACGGAGAGGCTTAACCGTCCGATCTACTTCGCCATCGCTTTGCACGAGTAAACCGAGATACCGAAAGTCGGAGCAGACTGGGAGAAGTGCGCCATCAAGCGCTATGGTTCCAGAACTGGAGAGACCGCCGAAATCGCAGAACATATATTGCGTTTTGGTTCTGCTGATTTTCAAGCCAACATGAAATGGAAACAAATCATAAAAGGATGTTTTGAGGACAATTTTACTAACTTTGCCCACATATGACTAAATGCAGCCAATGAAAGAGCAGAAAAAATGCAAAGAAAGATTATTATGGAAATATTCAATTAATTTTAGTTTGGTAAAGGCTTTCATTAAATCCGATTAGATATTAACTCACCACAAATACCACAATGAAAATATTCGCATTATCAACAAACGCGGAATTTAGGTAGGGGAAAGTGGTGGTAGTGAGAATGGATATTATATTTTCATAAATATAGTTTTATTAATCAAATTGTTATTTTGTGAGCGAAAGTCGAGTAAAATATTTAAGACCGGATAGAAAGCTGATAAGTGCTTTTAAAAGTTTTAATGAAACAACGTAAACAGAGAAAGCATTACCCACATGATGTAATAGAGGAAAAACGTATTAATTAATGTTCCCTAGTGTTATGAAGTTCAAATAATTAGTGGCGTTTCTAAATTAAATTATATTATCAATATCTACTTATCACTTCACTTATTTGAGGAAGTAAACACTGTTTTGGTATCGGCATTTCTGTTATACCTAGGTAAATGGTTATAAATATTATATTCACTATATTTAGTACACATTTTCTCCGAAAAGTTTCGTTTTTAGATTTATTGCAAAAGATAAATATTATTGTGTCAGAAGCTATAAAAGCAAAATCACTAACCGCTCTTTTAGGACCGTGGCCGTTGCCCCATTCCGCAATTTTATATTTTTCGAAGACGTCCGTCACCTTCTTGTTCCTTTGTTCCAAACTCATAATTGCAATTAAAAAAACAAACGTTAAATAAAACTTTCCCGTCAATCGTGACCGGGTACGTTTGAAAAAATCCGGTTAGACAACGAACACAGCAGCACGCACGTCGCTCACGCAGTTGTGCACAACACTGGCGCGCTCGCTGAATGATACTGTATTTTAAATTGCTTGTAAATAATGGTAGTACTTTATTGGACGTCAGAACAGTTGCACTGCATTTTAGCCTTGTTAGAAAATGATTGTTGTATATCCGGAAAATAGTCATTTATTTTGCTTTTGTGTAGTTACTACCTATTTTTTTGCATTACCGGTCAAGCCTGTCACTTTAGGGGAGTATATATTCGCGCCTTTCAATTTTTTTATTTAGTTGGCTGCCAACTTTACGTCGCTTTGTTCAAGTTTGCAGGTTGTAAATAAAATGGAACAAAAAGCGATGCTATTCTGGAGCCCAGACAGAGCCAAGTCAGGCCCGAGTACCTACTTCAGCAAACGGTACTTGGTGTAGGTAAGATATAGGTCATCTTATGAAATGAATTTAAATGCACGTACGTAACGGTAAGAATATCTATAAGAAGCCAAAAACAATTTACTAAGTTATTATATGACCTAGAATACAGCCATTGTTGAAATATTGTTATCAGGGCACTATACGCCTATAGCACTAATAATAATAAAACTTCTATTGTATCTCGTTTATCGCGCCGGAACCTCCTAAAAGCTATTGCTAAATGGGATCCGGAAAAAAGATCCCTCGACTTTTTTCGGGAAAGAAAAATTAGCTAATTTTTCTTTCAGACAAAATTTTCTTATACACAACTCACTGATTGACTCACAAGGTCTGTGTATTGTTTACTTAGAGTAGAATCCCCTCCACCTCATTCGGAAATCTAGACTTTTGCCTACTGTGGAGCCAATTCAACTATTCTCCAGTTTTTCTAGTATGGTTAACCATATCATACCAGTAGTAGTTTAACCGCAACTGCACCAATTGCTCGCAAAAACAAGGTTCAGTACTTTGGCCCACGCAAACTTTATTGACTTGGGGCACACACCGCACACCCAATAACACTTCAATTTGCGGTCTTGCTTGTGGTTAACCACAGAAAAAGAAAACATGTTGGTTACGTTTGCAGACACGACAATCTCCAGATATGCTACGTCCCTACAGCTCATAGTGCTACCATGGACCAACTCCTTTTACTCATTATTGACGTCTGACGTAATAAGTACAGTAAATTCGAGAGCGGTAGTTATTCCCACTTTGCAATCAGAATAAGCTGATTTAAAGCAGATGGCTCTTAACACACTATAAAAAAGAGACCAGAGGGGCAATTCTCGTAATTTTAAGAACGTTCACAGCCTGATCTCAGGCTCAATCTGTCAAAAAATTTTGACAAGTTTTTGACATTTGTTTGTCGCCGAGATGAGACTGCGACTAGATTTTGAAAGTTTTAAATTGCGAGAATTGGCCTTCGGATATCTGTTCCTAATGAACTGAGGTAGTTATTCGTAATCAGTTATCTCGAATAGGGGCTGGCTTACGCAGTTTGTCCACCCGCCACCGCCAACAGGACATCGACGAGAATCGAAATTATTCGAACCGAGTGTGACGTCCCGGGGGCCTACTACGAAGTGCGAAGTGCGAATGATCGGATCAGACCGACACATGGCCGAACCGAATATTATTGAAAAATGCGAAAAAAGTTCGGATCGGCTCAGTTGGGTCGGGACCATAGTCAATATTCGAAAGAGTGTAGGAGTGTAGGATCGGGACCGACCGAACCAAATAGTAACTTCGTAGCAGGAAACGGATTGCATGATTTGGCCGATACCACTTCGGAGTAGACCCCCCGGTGACAGCGTGCAGTGGACACGCGGCCTTGGTAAACGATGTATCGCTACTTCGGCGTCGTCGTCGTGTCGGTCTCGTTGACGTCCCGTTGACGGTGGGGATGGAGAAACGCCCTTAGACTCGATCGCGTGAACTCATCACGAGACGAAAACAATGTGATAGCCGATACATACCTATCCAATGATTCAGACCAAAGTATTTTCGTGCTGAAGTTTTAAGGGATAGCGATCAAAGAAACCCTATGATGAAACGATAAAACAATAACTCAAGGTCACCAGTCGGGTCGGCTCACCGGTTACGTTACTAATTAACAGATCAGGATATCATGGGTTTTTGTTGATATCGTAATCAGTTTTTAAACACATTAATGAAACATACGGTGGATAAGGCTTTAGTTAGTGTAATGTAGTGTATGAAAATGGAAAATTAAGTACCAAAACCACTGCTTTATCACAGAAGTACAGTTGTTAACAGTTATCAGTCGCTGATAGTATATGTACATGTTCAGGTGAAATGATAGGATTCTATGTGCTGATAAACAACATAAATGAAACCATGACATATTGTGGAATTTTTTTAGCTGTAAGTAGGTCAAGGGCAGCGAAAAAGTTAGATGCCTTTTAACCAGAAATAACACGACTTTTATACTTTTGTTGTGTTTTTAAACATTTCATGATACCCTAATAATACAAACAGTTTGTGATAAAACAAGATCCTTCGATATTACTAATGGCAAAGTAACATACAGTTGTGTTGACGTATATCGTCAAAGTAGCAGGAAATATCTGGATGAGAGACACACAGAACAGGGAAGTATGGCAGAAGAAAGGGGATTCCTATACCCAGTAGTGGGTGATTCTGGGCTGAAATGATGATGATGAACATACAGCCCAAATACTAAAGATATAATTTTCAAGCCCAAATAAGCACTCCTCTGTGGACTATAAACATTTTAGGGGCACTCTAATAGAATTATTAGACGTGTTAATGAACTTACAAACTCTCAGCAGGCCAATTCCTGTAATTAAAAACATTCAATATCTAGTTGATATCTCGGCTACAATCAGTTTAAAATTTGTCAATAATGTAGGGGGCGGGGAATGTAGGGGGGTATTGTAAAGGTATTTTTGACAGATTGAGACAGATCAGACTGTGAACATTCTTAAAATTACGATAAATGCGCCTTAAGTTTTGAAAGACACTGCTTTTTACATCCAAAGCTTTTTTTACCCAGAAACTGGGTCACAAGTGATTAGCTTGCAGTTGCAGTACAGAGAAAAATAGAATGGAATCTACTGCCAATATTTTTTAATTAATCAGCCTGGTGGGTGACCTACTATATATTATCTAAATAGAAAGATGCTTTATCATACACCAAAATGCATTATGTATAATATATATACCTACATTTAAGGTAAATTCTCGATACTCAGAAATCAGTATGAGTGTAATAAAATCTGTTATTTTTAGTTTCCTCCTGAATCCTTAAAATAATGTAGAGAGTAAGTAATACATGAGATTTGAGTAAAACCCCACACCTTGTTTTCCACAAAAGAGATTCATTCTTGCTATCTGATTATTCTAATAAACATTTTGTTTGGACTACTTATTAACACTAACAGAACTACAATTAGCATAGCAACAGGGCAGTGTTGAATGATAACTCCAATCATATAACTCTGTGTTATGACTCTAGTCTGATTCAAGATCTGCATTGTGAATTGTTTACACAATATTATCGTCATAACATCGTCTTATGAGCAGGCAGCGAGATTAATATCCGTTTGACCGAATTGCTTTCCGATAGGCATTTCGTAGCAGTAAATATCTTCAAGATTCCAAATATGCAAGGCTTGAATAGAATCGATAATTAAAAATTATTTAACTACATTATAGCGCAGTAGTACAGTAGTAAATAAAATATTATATTACACTTACCGTTTTGAGCTTTTTCTTTGGGCCCGATGGTCCGTCCATTTTACGTGATTTCTGGGGATCACAAAGCGTCAATAAAGAACTTTTATGTTAGAAACAAGAAGTTTTGCTTAGTTATTTATAAAAACTGCATATTTTTACATGCATTCAAATATTCGACTAGTAACAGTGATATCGGAATAACAGAAACAGCGGGGACATTGAATCATGAATGAGAGGGGTGCACTGACAGCATAAAAGTCGTTCAGTAATTCCAGTTGCTTGTTTTTGCTATCCATAGTTTTTGCGAAACAAGTCAAATAGTTAGGAACATAAAAATAAATCGGTGCTGCCGATTGTCAAGAATAAGGGCTGGAGAATCAGGGCATTATCTATACAGTATTGTAACTCGGCCGTATCTTTGAAATAAATGCCTACAGCCACGCGGTACGTAAACATGCGATAGGGCTGCCCATCTCCAGCATTTTAATTACATTTACCTACTTTGTGTTTCCATTTAGTTTTGTGATTGTAAATATACTTTTTTTATATTTATTTATTCATTTTCAGTCTGTGTACGTACAGACGCCATCACATCAAGCTACTACAATCTGTCAAATCTCTTTAATAGATTTTCAACTTTATCTCTAAAGCATTAAGGTTCAAGGTTGATTGGGAAAATTTGACAGTTTCGGGTAACTTGACCTGCTGGCGTCTGTAGTGTGTCTTTTTAATGGATAGTATTTCCTTTTAACTCCCGAAAAAAAAAGATGTCTGGATTAATAAATAAAGAGCTTATTACACCATACTAAATACCTGACCCGATATTTAGTCGTTCCTAAATTCAGGATAGTTTAATCGCATTTAGGAAGGAAGGATTCGATTTAGGACAAGAATGGTTTCCGACGTCCTAAATCTAAATCGGAGGGGTGTAATCACATTTAGGACGCTCAGTCGCCGCTCGCCTGCCTTCGCGAACGCAAGTTTTTCGTTGATTGTATGCATAGGTATTAAGTAGTGCTGGCGTCTGTACGTACCTACCTACTAGTAAGTAAAATTATTTTGTAGTCTTACCTTTCAGAGTTTCCAGGTAATCTAAAAAAAGTTATCTCTAGATGCGTTATTGACGAATTCATGCAACTAAAAACAGCACAATATATCCTACTCGTCATATTAAATATGTACTTGAACTTATTTTTAGTGAAAAAATCGCGCGGTTATTGTTAAAAAAACAACACACAGTTCATCACTGCGGCACAGTCGCGACTGTCTGCATGCCGAGCGCATGGCCGAGATCGAGGCGCGTAGGCATAGCTCGCGCTTCGTCCGTTTGTATGAAATTGGAATACTGTATAAATAATATTACCGTGGTCAGGGTGAACTCGTCGTATACTCCGTGGGTCGGCGAATTTAGAGCGACCCTAATAATTGAACGCACTCTATTACATTTTTCTTTCTTCATTCATCAGCCACAGACAAAATATTTCAGATGTCTATTATCGGTTGTACCCATTGAAATGTACTCTGTGTACAAATTGTCTGTCAAATACGTACACATAAAATCTTGAAATCTTCAAGAAATCCAGAAACTAATGAATTTAGAACCTCGTAAACCCAAAATATATATTATTTTCTACGCCTTAAGTTAGAATGCTCTCTTCAGGGCCTTAAATATAGCGGAAAATTGCTACAAACAGTCTTATTTTCATGGAGGTTTCGTGTTGAAATTATAACAAGATGCCTGCTGTAACTGCAACTACAGAAGAGCAAAATGAAGCAGATCAGAAGATGTGGAGCGCTCTAAAGCGCTATATTATACGTGAAAGGCAAAGGAAGAAAGAAGGTATGATTCTTTCCCCTCCCTTTTTTAATAATATTATTATTTTAAAAGTTTTTAAATTATGTAAATATAATCCTATAACTCAACGCACTTTCAATAGATATTTTCCTAATAGAAGTACCTAAGCCTAGTCTATTGGCTACAGGTTTTTTAGTTAATAGTAACCAAACTACTTACTGTATGATACTGCAGGTCTCTGTTTAAGAATCTTCAAAGAGGTAATGTTTGTTTTCTTCAGAATATGAAGCCGAGGTTGAAGAAGAGAGACTTCGAAAAGAAAGGGAAGCGAGAGAGAGACAGGATGTCATGACACTTGGTAATATTTTTTACAAATTGTGTTATTGTAATTTTTCTATAAAACATTCTAAAATGCTAACCTTGACGGCAAATTGGGTAAGTCAGACATAAAATTAAGGTCATCCAATCCTTTTACAAATGACCATACTAGTCTCCACAACACAAAATAACAAAGATCGGCAATTTATTATTTTTAATACTATTTCAGAGGAAACAAAGGAACAAATAGAACAGTTGGAACAGAAACTAAAACAACTAGAGAAAGAGAAACAACAACTGTTCATGCAACTCAAAAAAGTACTGAATGAAGATGAAATCAGAAAGAGACAACAACAGAAGGAAACTAAGTGAGTATGGGAAACCTGTATGATTGTTCTAAAAACAATTTTTGTTTTTATTTTTTTTTATTTCTGGTCATTTAGTTGTAGTGTGGTCTTTTTGTAGTGAGTGAGAAGTGGCTATTAAAATTGGTCAAATTGGAGGGTTTGTTCAAGAAAAAAATACAATTTAACACTTTGCGGTAAACCTTGCGGGACACCCTCAGGCATAATATCAATAAAAAATATATTGTGTCTTGTTCAGTGTCTGTCAACCAATTAAAGAAATAAAAAAACTTGTAAACGTATGAATATATTCATACAATCATAGATATGACTTTGTTTGAAAAGTTAAATTCTCATTGTGTGATGTTGTCAAAGTGTCAAACACTGACTCAAAAGCTTGTATTAAAAAAGGATAAACTGTGGATGTTGTAAAAACGAAAAAAAAAACAAAAACGTCTAGAAACCGGGCAGGGAGGGGCAGAAGTATTCTCTTAATGCTCTAAAAATCCAGAAATCATTGGCTAATACTATCTTTTACGAAACCTGTACGTAACAACAGGTTTCAGGGTAAAACTAACAACCTACTAACCCAAAAATTACTAACCACTATCACTCTGTAGACAAACTAATGATCGCCAAAAAAAACAAAACAGCGACTTTTCCAGTGAGATGCAATCTATGAAGATGCAGCCGATGGGCAACATACAGATCCCCATGTTCCCGATGCCTACTTCTACGGGGCAAGAACAGCAACAGAATCAAGGACGACCTCCTCCGCTCTCATCTCATATGATGACCAAGGTATAAATAGTTTATGAGTATGGAGTTTTTTTGATCATCATCATGCAGAGTGCTTTTATTAGCTTCTTTATTAACAATAGATTATAGAAACACAGTGTGTGAAAATAGTTTCATTGAATCAACTGCACATTACATTTTAAATCTCATTTATATAACCTTTGCAAGTTGCGTATTCCAGTTACGTTGAGTTCTGATTTTGATGCATTCTCATTTTTTTTAAAGATAAAAGTTTTCATTATTATATAGAAAAAGAAACAGGAAGAGTGTATCAAAACTTTGAAAACTGACATTGGCTACAGTGTAAATAAAAAACCTAATTTCATTTCAAATTGTATAATAATTAAACTATTGTAGGCCACTGACAATTTTGGCTGCATAATTACTTTTCATCTCTTATCTCGCATCTTTCAAACTATCACCGCTAACAACCCCCATTGCTAGTCCATCATCCATCACAAAACCACTCCACTAGTTGCACCTGTTTGTATTACCGTGTTTATTCTCCTTTGTTTAAGCATAAGCACTCAAACCACATGTTGTTTCCACAACAGCAGACGATTGTGCGTGGTCCGATACAGTCTGGTGGTGTGAAACGACCAAGAAGTCCCTCACCGACTTATGCACTCTACGCGCATCGGTTGCACCAGCCTCCAATGAAGCATCAGCAAGTTTACTCGGATCATAGTGAGTTATTATCCCTTGTTGATTATTTTTTGAGGAAAAGTAAAGCCAGGCGAATTAGGGCGGGTTGTTTCAAGTCCACTTGACCCACGTGTATACGTCAAAAATGGCGCTAACTATCGTCAAACCAAAAAAACTGTTGTTTGAAATTACTATTACAATATTATGGCCTTACCAGACGTCAAATAATTACTAGTACGTAATCGTTATTATTTGACGTACGTATGTTACGTTAACCAACAGTTTGAAACAACCGACCCTTAGAGAAAAAAGGTAGAGGCCAGTTACAACATCATCTTTGATCTGACAAATGAATATGATGGACATACTGTTTACAGAAAACCTTATGAAACGCCAATTTTTTTGCGATATCTGGCCCTTGTATCCTATTAGAAAGAGCCTTTATCCTTTTTGTATTAAAAAAATTCAGCCAAACAAGAAAATGACACTAACCTGCAGAGTAAAAGCGTTAAAATCAGGGTTCGCTGATATTTATCAGTGGATATATTATATATCATATATTTATTTTAAAAACTGCAAAAGTTTTTACAGTAAATTTAAAGATTACCCTAGCAGCAAGATTCAAAGTTTACCTTAGCAACACTTGACAAAAAATACAATTTGGATTACCTTTCCCGAAGTGGTAATCTAATCATTAGATTTTAGCTTATTGAAATGCAACCCTTATGTCGATAGCATAGGGTTTATAGTAGGTTACGTTATTATAAGGTAATCCTTCCTACTATATAATATATATATTTATATACTATTATAAACGCGAAAATTTGTATGGATGGATGGATGGATAGATGTTTGTTTGTTTGTTACTCTTTCACGCCAAAACTACTGAACGGATTTGAATGAAATTTGGCACACAGATAATTTGTAACCAGTATTAACACATATGACACTTTTTGTCCCGATATTTCCACGGGATCGAAACTTATGCGGGTGAAACCGCGGGGCGCAGCTAGTAGTTCGTACATTTAAATTTTATGGGAATCCCCTATCGTGTACCGTTCAAATGCTTTTACAACTGTTCATTCAATAGCGGTTTTGACTTCGTTAGAAAAACACAATGTATTTTTGTGCTAAGACTGATTATTATTCATCAAAGACTGTAATTTTTGTTACTTTTATAATAAATAATCAAACACAAAATTTGTTCTACAACTAAAACCGCTTACAGAACGAAAGTCTCATCTTTATTGTATGCACGATATATATCGATATATATGAAATATCGAATATTTTAAAACATTTATTTAGTAAGGGCTGATTTTTCCAACGCCAGATAATTTTATCGGAGGAATAATTTAATTTTGAATTTTTGACAGTTCTTCCATGCAAAAACTGTCAGACGTCAATTTTATTCCATGAATTAATATTATCTGTCGACTGAAAAATCAGCCCTAAGACACATTGTTATCAGCGGGATTGTCCGAAAGGGTTACCGCTACCCAGGAACATAAAGGGCGAAGGAAGGAAAATGGGTGGGTTTTAGTCAGTAAGAGTCTGACACTCCCTTCCGCTCCACCCAGAGCGGGAGGGGTCATTTGATGATTTCCCATCCGGAAAAAAAAAAGAAAGGACAGATTGTTAGACTGTATTTAAATCCTAATTATGTATATTGTAAAATATGTACTACATAACTCTTTTACTCTTTTGCAGAGGTAGATCAAGATAGCCGAATGAACCGTCAGATGGCCCGCGCAGTGCTTTGGAACAGTGAGTTGTTTTACTAGGTGTCATTGTATTGTCTCTAGCTTCACATCTGCATGCTTGTGTATTGTCCTTTCTGTTTATTAACCCTTCGTATCGAACGTGGATCCACGCAAGACACAATGGCTTTTTAATTGTTTCTGTAATTACGACATTCAACCGCTTAATACCAAAAAAATACCAACACAGACCCTAATTGCGTAACACACAATCAATCTCAATCTGAATCATTTTGAAGGATATTGCTAATCCATTGCTTCATATGTTCAAAACGTGTCTGGTCTACAACATAAATAACGCAATGAATGTTGTTGAACTGTCAAAATGAAACCCATTGCTACTGATAGTGTGTTACACAATTACCCCGCTGCACTGGGCCCGTGTGGTGGATAACGGCCCACTCCCTCTCACAGAGTGGAGGCCTGTGTCTCACCAGTGAGAACATCATAGGCTGATTATGAACCGCTTAACTCCTGCTCTTATCACAATTCATTTGGGGTCGACGCGGCATGCCTTCTTTCGTATTAATCTTCACCTCTTTCTACAAGATATCATCATTCGCATAACCAACTATTAACCATCATAGCTTTCGTCTTTCTTTCTCCTCCCTAATCTTTATTCTATTTATCCAAAATACTATCATTCATCATCATCAGCCTATATCCAGCAGTCCACTGCTGGATATAGGCCTCTCCTATTGCACGCCATTCAACTCGATTTTCGGCAACTCCCATCCACTCTTATCACTTACATTTATCAAACCTTCATTCACTGTATTTTGTTTTATTGTTTTTTTAACTAACACTTGCATGGTCGTAATAACGTGTGGCGTTTTATCTTTGTAGTTTTAGTGTTTTAATGAAATACTGCTTTTATAAAAAGTTTTTAGCAATTGCCGTGCGATACACTCATTTGTGACGTTGATAAACCGTACAATAGTGTGCTAAGCGCTTATAGTATATCAAACTGCACGTCGGCAGTAGCACTTAATTTACGAAAATCGCTCTTATTGCATCTGAATCAAGACGCTTTCAATCTCCTTCCTTAACTTACTAAACCTTCGAACAAACAGCAAAACATAAACAATTTTTTTTAATCAATTAAAACTCACACCTTATACAAATCCACAGAGCCAGCTCAATATGGATCAGGCGGTTCTTCCGTATCATCTACCGCGTACTACGCGATGCCGACGTCCGGCGTAGTGGGCGTGGTGGGCGAGCGCCCCCCTCCCCTGCTGTACGCGCACCACGCGCACACGCCCCACACGCCGCACACGCCGCATCACGCCAACCTGATGTATGCGCCCGCGCCGCAGCCGCCGCAAATGTACCTCGATATGTTGAAGAATAGAGATGGGCAGCAGCATCAGGAGCAGAAGAAAGAGGCTCAGGTGCGTGGGTTGTAGATGTAGTCAATGACTTTTTTGTGTAGTTTTCTTAAGCAAGAGTCACTCACTTAGATCGAAGGCTGTGATGACAGACTCGCCTGCCATTCGATCTGGTAGCACGAATCTTGGGTTACAGGTAGCTGTGACTTCAAAGATCGGCCATGTATTTGCCAACGACATACCTAATAATTAGTCATAGGTTCGTTTTTCGACGTAAACGGACCTATGTCTAATTAGAGAATGTGACAGTCTGCATGATTGTATAATGTATATGTACATATGTACAAGGAAATTCATACAGAATTCTGGAAAAAGAAAAAGGCTGCAGCATACAGGACGTCCGTGTTATTGTTCTTTGCCAAGTTCTGATCAAGTATATACGGAAACATGATTATATGACAAGAAGAATAAACTTTAATTCCTGACATAAGCTTTACATTCTCCCATATTTAACAAAAATAAACCCCATGTTGTCGTCAGCCACAAGTCCTAATCGGCCTGAGCGAGGCGCACCACCCGTCCGTCAGCAGCGGCGTGTCGTACGCGCAGCCACCCGTGTCGCGCCACCTCTCCATTCACCCGCCCCCACAACACAACAATATGCAGGTACACACCATTCTAGTTTTAGTATAAATAGCATTTAGGTCGGATTTTCTGTGGAGTTCATTTATTTTATTTTTTTTCTTCGTTGAAGGATATCAGGCTTGTATTATATTTATTTTTATTATTGGTTATCTAATTTTTAAGGTATCGTAAAATATTCAATAGCAGCATGTTATGCTTTTATTTTGGTTTGAATTATGGAAATGTAAGTCATGTTTAAACTTGTCTTTATCTTTTATGGAAGCTTGTTACATTTATTTATTATACTTTAATTTTTACATATTTATTGATATTTATACTTATAAAATATACCTATTTAACCCCTGCTTAAATTTTTAAAATATCGCTACATTAATTTTGCTTCTTGCTAGATTTAGGCTGTTACTGTGACATGTTTTTTTCCAATTAGTGAATTGTTGACTGATTTTTCCTATATCTTTACAATATAAGCCAGTTGTTATAAGGCATTTAATATAAGGCAGTTTGCCAAATAATTCTTGAGTTTATAAAATGTCCAGTCTAGTTGTAGATGTACCTACGGCTGAAAGTTGTGATGTCCTGGGTTCAATCCCCAGGGAAATTTTTATTAGAACATTCTTAGCGGTGCTGTAATGCTTGCGCTCAATTACTTTGGTCTACCTATACAGGATCGTAGGGACATGACGTGCAACCAGCTACCATGGATTCAGTACATGATTCTAAAGCCACCTGTGTTGAAATTTTTCGTAGGTATTAAAAAAAAAAAACTACGCTATGGGGTCTAGATTCATGTGCTGAATTCATCGATACAGTTAGCGCGTCGATTTCCCCGTCACCCTTTATACACATATTCGACGACTTACGAGGTGCATTCAATAAGTACCTAGCCTCATCGCCAGAGGGCGCTGTAGTTTCAAAAGAGTTTTACCACAGTGTAGCACATTCTTTTTTAATTCTTTTTTCAAATTTTCATTCCAATCCCTTCATTTGTTTTAATTTGACAAATTATGGAAGCGAACGTGTCGATCGGTTTTACAAAAATGGAAAAAGAGCAATATCGTTCGGTGATTCGATTCCTATTTTTGGAAGGGAAAACGCGCATCGAAATCAAAGAGCGCTTGGATGCTGTGTACGGTGACTCTTCTCCATCGATGGCCACCGTCAAGAATTGGTTCAACGAGTTTGCACGTGGCCGTACGTCGGTTTTTGATGAACCACGTCCAGGTGCACCGAAAACAGCTGCTACGGAGGAAAACATTAAAAAAATCCATGATCTCGTATTGGCAGATCGCCGATTGAAGGTTCGGGAGCTAGCTGAGACTGTAGGCATTTCAGAAGGAATAGTGCATCATATTCTTCACGAGGAACTCGGCATGAGAAAGCTGTCGCCGCGATGGGTGCCGCGTTTACTCACTCCAGAAAACAAGCGCAACCGTGAGACCACATCGGAGACGTGTTTGCGCTGTTTAAGCGGAATCCAGCGGAGTTTTTGCGTCGTTTTGTGACCGTCGATGAAACCTGGATCCACTGGTACACACCAAGACCAAGGAGCAATCAAAACAATGGATCCAGACCGGGGAACCGTTTTCTGGGATTCACAAGGTGTGATCTACATCGATTACCTCGAGAAGGGTAAAACAATTACGGGGCTTTACTATGCCGATTTATTGGGCCGATTCGACGCCGAATTAAAGAAAAAACGACCCCATCTGGCGAAGAAAAAAGTGCTGTTTCACCACGACAACGCACCGTTTCACATGTCTGCCGTTGCCATGGCCAAATTGGTCGAATTACGCTACGAATTGCTGCCCCATCCACCGTATTCTCCAGATTTGGCCCCTTGTGACTTCTTTCTGTTTCCTAATCTGAAAAAATCACTCGCCGGGAATAGATATGGATCAAATGAGGAGGTCATCGCCGCCACGGAGGCCTATTTTGCAGAGTTTGACAAAAACTATTTTTCGGACGGGTTAAAAAAGTTGGAGCATCGCTGGGCTAAGTGTATCGAACTAAAAGGAGACTATGTTGAAAAATAAATTGCCACTTTTCCAAAATTTTCGTTTACTTTTTGTAGGCTAAGTATTTATTGAATGACCCTCGTATGTTATGGTAATATTAATTAACCGAATCATTGTTTATTGTCATGTGAGCTTGCCTACTAAAACAATATCAGAAGTAAAACCATTCTACCCCTAGGTGTAAAAGGCTAAAGGCGTACTGCTAATCATGCTATGGGTGACAAATCCATATAAAGTTGATTAAAAAGTGAAATAAATCATTGCTTGATAACTTTAGGGGCAATCACACTTGGTCGTTAGTCTGCATTCGGGTATCCGAATCCGAATAATTTCATTCGAATTTTGACACCTAAAATTTTATGTTATTTGATGTGGCGCGGGAAAAGAGTTCCTAGAAGGATTTGGAGAGGCCAGTCCCATTACAAGGATAAATAAAAAAAATAAAAAAATAAGAATTCAGTGTCACGAAATAAGTCCCTTGAAAACTTCACGCCTGTCTTCCCCAAGGGGTTAGTCAGAGGTTATCGCACACTTACATTTCTCCAGCTAAGTTTAAGTCCGAATTCTGTTGGTGCCCGAATGCGGGTAAACGACCCGAGTATTTGCGTCATTACTTCTAAATTCCACTAGCTATAAAATAGAATTATTTTATAAATTATGCTGAGCCGCAACGGCACGGGATGAATAAACAATGGTCTTAACAACATTTTGTGTCGAGGAGAACCCCGATCAGCAAGTACCTATTATTCGTTTATTTTATCAGCATAGATATTCACAATCAAATTCAAATTTCGATACGGTTCCGTGCCGAATCGAACATCAATCAATGTTATCGAAGGGGGCCTCTAAACGCTATTCACTGAACCAAATAGTAACTTCGTAGCAGGAAACGGCCGAACATTCGGCCGATACCACTTCGGAGTAGACCCCCAGTATTCTTCCGACGGCTATTTGCGGTCGAGGACTAGGTAAATCAGGTAACCGAGAATATGTCCTTTTCGACACGGAAGCCTGTCGAATGGTTGTGAATAGCTATGCTATTGACTCTTATACACAAACCATAAACAATTGAAATCAATGACACGGTAAAAAATTACTCGGTCAAAAAAAGTTTCAAATGTCTTCTCTGTGCCAAATTAGTTGTTGTGACCCGCTGCGGCCGGCGTAATGTGTGCATACCTTAACATTTTGTTACAAGTTGAACATAATTTTAATGCTACTGGATATATCAGAACCAAATAGACCGTAGCGGCTTTCCTACTCGCAAACTTTGTAAGACTTTTTTTTTCTTATCTCTACGCTCGTTGTCCTTTACGAGGTGAGCAGATTAAGCTTTAGCGAATCATCATCATCTGCCTAGCCTTTTCCCAACTATGTTGCGGCTTCCAGTCTAACCGGATTCAGCTGAATACTAGTATTTTACACGGTGCGACTGCCTGCTTTAGCGAATGAATGAATTAAATACATAATAACCCTGTCTTTGTTGTCGTGCAGTCGGGCAAACACAATACTAAGCAATTGTTGTGTTTAATGATCACAATTCTATGTAAATAACTTCATTAGTAGAATTTACTAGCAAGTCGCTCTGGGAGCAGTGCAACAGTCGCGACTTAGGAGTTGTAGGTACGACCTACAACTCGTAAGTTGCGGTTTGCACCCAGACAGGCGCTTTACTTTGTGTAAATTATTTCATCACCATTGCTCTCAAAGCGGTGAAGGAAAACATCGTGAGGAAACCGGCAGGTCCTAGAACCAAAAAAATTGAAGACATGTGACATCTATCAACCCGCACTGGGCCCGCGTGGATTACTTCCCACAGTTCCCACTCCCTCTCACTGAGAGGAGACCTGTGTCCCACGAGTGGGAACATTATAGGCCGATTATGTTATGTTACTGCTAGTCGCTCACCTCAAAGTAAAAGGTCACATAAGGACAACGAGCTATTGTGTTGTCCTTTTTAGAGACTTGCCTTCGATGTAACCCTAGGGCATAATTGTGATTTTTAAACCCACGCGAAGTCCAAGGGATATAAATAATTCCACTTGGACTTCTGTTTTCCTCGAAAAACATTAACAGCGTGAAGCTATTTTGTAAGTACAGCTCTATAAAAAAAAACTAATCAAGAGCACAATTTAAATACTCAAAAAATAGTAATTATGCCCCAGAACTAAAATTCAAACATAAATGTGTGTGTGTTTGTATTTTATTTCAGCCTTTTGACTGCCCACGAGGCGATAATACGTCGCCGATTTGTCAAAATTGATCAAACATTCAACATTGGTTTTGTTTCTTCTGTTAACTTCATACCTTCAAAGCATTTTCTCATACTTATGTAAATGTAGCTTTTTTTCATTATATAAAGTACGATTGGATTTAAAGAATGGTGGTCAAAAGGTATCTCCGGACGATCGATTAATCAAACTTTTTGTTCAGACGGCGAAACCAGGCAGCATAACTCAAGGGTATCCGGTTCAGCAGTCCAGCAATGTTCAGAACCCCAACATATATCCGAATCGTCACCGTTATTAGCTGGTAATTCGCCGGCAGTCCGGCCAGCCGGCCTAACCTCGGCCCCGGGGCCCCTACCCGCGCTTCCCACAACTGCACCACATGAAGCACATACTACTGAGGGCTCTCGAACATGAGCTGATGAAGTGAATAAATACATCCCTCCTGTAGAAATTTAAAAAAAAAATTAAATTCCTTTTTTTTTAAGGTTGGTATTGCGATGCGATGTTTATGTAAATTGGATTGAGTATAGTCGGTTTTAATATGATTTTCCAATATTGTAAACAAAGCTGAATAGAGCAATTTCAATTTTTTACTCTGTTTACGCCATCGGAAAAGTCAATTTAAATCAGCTGTAATATTGAACGGATAAGAAATTATAAGTATTTATTGAAAGATTTTAAATAGGGTTCGGGGACGCATCGCGCAACAAACCATTGTGATCAGAAAGCATGTCACTTAAATCTTTAAGTGCATGCTCTATGTTTACCAGAAAAATATGTATAAAATTACTGACATAAATTATATGCACTTGTATAATTTTATGATATAAGTAATGTTCTCTTTATTATTTATATTTATTTGATGTATGAGTGTTTTGTTTACGGGTTCGATGTGTGATGCATCTATAAAAATAAGACGACTTAAACCTAAGTCTAATTACTGTGATAATATAGGAAAAAATGAGGTTCAATATTATATTCGCTGAAGCCGTACTTTAAAAATTGAATATTATAACTAACTAGACCTGTTAAAAGTTTAATATGTATTAAACGTCTTAAGTGACTATAATTTATGATGACATATTATATAAACATTTTTATCGCAGCCAACCAATTTTAAGCCAGACGTGTATTCTTCGCGCAATTAAATAAATCACGCAAAAATATCTCAATGCACTTCACTTAAAAGAAAAAAAGATCGCTTTTATATTTGATTTTATTATTTGAGTACCTACCTAATAAATTGACAGCAGATTTGCTGATAAACACTTTTTATCATGCCTTTGGAGTACGCACAGTCACTAGCATAAATATATTATGAACAGCAATAATATCTGATTTCATCATTCATCCATTAATATCTGTCGTCATGATGACGGCAAATATATGTGATCGTTTGTGGAAGGCATAATACAACTGACAGCACAAATATGTGACATCGAAGGAATACCAAACCTATCTGACGAAACAAGCGACGCCAAAATATATGTTGCTGCATCGGCTTCAAAAAGATGTAATCATGAAGTCAGATATTATTGCCTAGCTGTCCATATTTATGCTCGTTACCGTACGTAAATGTTTGATAATTTTCGTCATCGTGCAGAATAGTCGACATTTTCCAAGTTTAAAATAATAATAAGGTATGATTATTATTTTAAACTTGACTTATATTCACTTCAACATCTCATGTATTCCATAATGTGTGAACACAGCAGTGACAATAAAAAGGATTAGATTGTGCAGTGTTAAAAACTGTTTTAGTGCAAAAACAATATTGTGTACAGTGAAAGTGAGCGGCTGTTTTATTGGCAACTAAGTATACCGCTAAATTAAAACCTCTCATTATATTATATTAAGTATAAAAATAGGGTTCAAATTACGCATTTCGTAGTTTCTTAGAACGGCTCAGAAAAAGAAATACCTTATCTACAATTCGACGGCACGGTTGGCGCAGTGGTTAAGGGATTGACTGCTGCGCTGCGTGTCGCGGGTTCGATTCCCGCACGGAACAAATATTTGTATGACCTACAAGTAGTTGTTTCGGGTCTGGCTGTTTATGTATGTGAGTTTAAATGTTTGTAAACGCACCCACGATACAGGAGAAATTCCTAGTGTGGGGCAACGTTTTTATAAAAAAGAAAGAAAGAAAGAAAGAAAGAATTCATAAAAAAGCGTTGATGTTGTAAAATAAAAAAAGTTATGTATCTGCCATAGTATATTAGGTCAAGTCAATTAAATGTAGAATAGAAATAATTATACTCCTGTATACAACAGTCAAAAAAATTACTTACTATCTTAAAGAATGGGTTGTGAAGAAAAATCTGCTCTCCAAACAATAGCAAGTATACAAATATGATATAAACTTCTTACAAGAAGCCAAGTATAATCTATGTTAGACTAAGTGTCCCAGTTGTAAACAAAGATGGAAACAATGTAACCATAGAAAATGGCTAGTGTTGTGCAATGTGATAATGTAATAAGTGCAGATGGGACTATTTTATTAATAAAAATATTGGAGTGTCAACCGATTTTGTTTTTGTATTTTTTTTTTCTATGGGCACTTATTCCAGTATGAATATGAGTATTGATGAGTAAGTACATTTTGTTGCCAATAAAAAAGCTGACTTTTATATTTTTAAGTTATAACATGCATAATTACTGTAAAATATTTATACATTTACATATAGAACATTAAACAATATATAATCGATGTAAAAATAGCAGAACTGACATGTCTTTTTTTTTCATTAATATAAAAATAGTTTTTATTTTTTTAAGAGTGACTATACCTTGTATTAATACTTATTATTGTGAATATGCATTAGAATTACAGTATAATATACAATAAAAGTCTGGTTTCCTGCTGTTAAATAATGAAGACTATAATGATAATGAATGTAAATCCTACATTTAGATAGTCATTTGGGCGTTGTTCAACTTCTAAAAAATATGTCAACTTTTATAAATAGTTTATTTATAACAGTTGATTGAAGTTAAGAGACGTTTAAACGTCAAAAAAGTATGGTTAAATAGTCGCTATTCGTTACTTAACTTTGAGCAACGTTTATAAATAAAGGGGATTAAGTATTTTTTTTTAAACAGCTTTGCTCAACCTTTATTCGCGCGAAAGATTTTATTTCTTGTTAGTTTTGTAAATATAATTTTAGGTTATTTGGGTCTCGTGTTGCGTAAAACAAAGTTGTTAGATATATTTTTCATGGTATGGAATACTACTTACATGGAGGTCATCACAGTATTAGTAAAGCTCCGGTTTCCTAAGAAAGCGGCGAACTGTCAATGACTGACGGCTGTCCAAATACAGAGCGTTTTTGACGCCTTAATGTCGTGTACTGGTGAAAATGACAGATTTTCATGACGGTCTATTCAAGTATTAAGTAAGCAGAATTGTAATCATGTTCAACCGCCCCCCCCTCCCTCTTGTCATCAAAAGTAAGCTAACCTTAAGAGCTCTGCTTAC
This sequence comes from Apamea monoglypha, assembly GCA_911387795.2. NCBI lineage: Eukaryota > Metazoa > Arthropoda > Insecta > Lepidoptera > Noctuidae > Apamea > Apamea monoglypha. Next base: position 15,523,006 of record OU426918.1, read on the forward strand.
TTTTAAAATATATACCAATGATTACATATTTTTTGTTCAGGTTCAGTTTCAGTTCTGGTTTCTTTATTGTTATTCATTAATCTATAAATAAGTAATTTATAGACTATAAAGGAATTTAATGTCCATGTCATCAAAAATAAGCAAAGCAAAAACCCCCACCCACCTTTGGTGCTTATGTAATACTTGAATGGCCCCTTATAACACGACCATCGCATTACTCCATCTTTGTTGTTGCCCAGTTGGTAAAAAAGGTTGAGCACCGCTGATTTGAGAGTACTTTAATCTAGCAGACAAACACCAGTTACAATATTAGAAAAAAATTAAGGATGTCGATGAATAAGGATATTTTTTTTAATAGAAAACATTCTATTATATTTCTGAGTTAGTTACTAAAAGCTCAAGCAGAAATGTATGTCGGTCCTGCAAAGGTGATAAATATAAAAGGAATGAAATGAATGAAGGAAACCCATGTGTATTTTTTTTATTATTTAAGAGAAAATTCTTAGGGCGAGTTGCATCAAAAGCTCCGTTATAGTTACGTCAAAGTTAATTTTAATTTTAACAATAAGTTTGACCATAGATCTGTTATTGCACCATCATGTAAAATGTAAAAACTAAAAGGGTGACAAGTGATAAGACGTCTTATTTCCCTAAAATGTTCGTGGGTAATTTTTTTGACAGGAACAACACTTCAAGCTTGTTGTCATCACACTTTCAAAAATTACCAATCAAACTTATTTTTTCGGCGGGATTATTCATTAAATGCAACGTGTTTTCAAATATGAAAACATATATATATAAGTCACAGTCTGAGGTGGTAATCAAAACTGTTTTATTAAGTAATAAAATAAATAATAATGTTACTATAATCTATCCATATTCATAATAAATGTTATTATAATCTATCCATATTCATAATAAATGTTTTTTTTTTTGTTAGACTATGCTGTCCCACTGCTGGGCAAAGGCCTCCCCCAAATCCTTTCAGGAACTCTTTTCGTTAAAGTTGGGTAATTTTTTTTACAAGGGCAACACTTCAAGCTTGTCATCACGCTTTCTTTTGTTGGGTCTAGTGATGTTACTCAGTCATAAATGGACTCGATTGTCTCGATTATGTAATTCGAAAGCTCAATTCAAGTTGGTTGTACTAGAGAGAGGTTCCCAGTTCGTACGTTTGAAACGCGCCCAAAAAAAACTTCAAGAAAAGAATCATAGCAAGATCCAAAATACAGTAACCGTTCTATATTGGTACAGACCCCAGCAGGTCAAGCTACCCGAAACTGTCAAATTTTCCCAATTAACCTTGAACCTTAATGCTTTAGCGATAAAGTTGAAAATCCATTAAATAAATTTGACAGATTGTAGTAGCTTGATGTGCTGGCGTCTGTACATCGGTGTGACATTCGGCTAAGATTGTCTTTGTTCGATTTTGTAAAGAGCGTTGTGTCCTACTCAAATTCCACTGATTATCAGGCTGATCTGAAAATCAATGACGATTTTAATGACAAAATATTACACTATCAACACAGACACGACAGCACTAACGCACAGAACATGTATTTTCTCTTATTAAAACTCTGTGACTCTGTTCATCACAGTATTTTAACGGTTTATTACACGAAATATATCTATTCCCTGGTTTATTATCCAAGAATGATAATTAACTAGTGTGGCAGTGTTGGTGATATGATTCTAATCGCGACTACATCGAGTGGCACCTCGAGAGAAAATGGACTTTTATTTACTCGAGTCATCATCTGCCTAGCCTTTTCCCAACTATGTTGGGGTCGGCTTCCAGTCTAACCGGATTCAGCTGAATACCAGTACCAGTACTTTACCAGGGGAACTATATTTTCTATCACCAAAATTTATATTTGTCATCAAGTTGTATCACCTAATAAATAGATCTATCGCCACGAAATATTTTCGTTCTCAGATAAACAAAAATTGTTCCCAGGTATGAATTATCAAATTAATGTTAATATATGTGTAAAATAAGAGATCGATAACCAATAAAATTATATTGCATTACATGAATATAAACTTCGTTCTTATAATAACAGTTTTGTTACTTAATCTCTCGAGCGCTTTACGAACACCGTTTGTACATAAGCAATTAAATAATAGCTCTGTGCTCAGAATGGCGATGTGCCAGAAGCGAATCGCTTTTGTAAAAGGAAACAGTTAGGTTAGGTTAGGTTAGAGTATGACAAACAACGCACGAGCCGAGCGAGCGAAGCGAGCGTGCCGCGGCAGCGGCCGGCGATGTGCCAGAAGCGAATCGCTTTTGTAAAAGGAAACAGTTAGGTTAGGTCACATTAATGATTTATTGGTGATCTCTTTAAATTAGTTTGCTTAAATACTTATTAGGACACACCTATTATAATACATACAAAAACATTTATTTGGTACTAGACCTTATATCTCAGGATTTTAGGTGATTTATTGTGGAACTGATTTTGCATTGTTTGGTGACTACATTTTGGTGACAGATCTACTATTTTGAGGACAAACCCTATTATTTAAGAAACACAAAACTAATTAAATTGGTGATAGCTTAAATGATACCCCTTTACCAGTAGTTACCAGTACTTTTATTTACTCGAGTAACGAGTTAAATAAAGTCAAGACGCATCACTATCTGATACTGTCAGAAAGACAAGACGTGTCAAGTGACAATAACATTCATTTTATTTTTCCGTTTGTTTCGAATTGCATGAAATTGATATTTCCGTTTTACTGTATGTAGGTAATTGAAGGATTGCGTTATTGGAAGATGAATTACAGCATTAGAGCATTTACTCCAGAAGGACGTTGTGTTAATTGTTCAGTAAGATTTCAACGCAATGTGCGAAGACATTGCCCGAGACTACTGCAGATGAGCGGTAACTTGTGAACGCAAGGATTCACGAACAGAAGTCAAACCATCTCTAATGCAGTTTAACGAAAGTGCGTTTAAACGATGCAAGAAAATATTGAAACTGTTTATACATTATGGAGATTTGGATACCTACAGGAATATTATATTCTTCTTCATACTGTGCCTGATGACTGCGGGAAAGAACATTATTTTGCAGTGGATTCCAGCACACAAAAAATAACAATAACAATGTACTTATGTGATGTTTGATTTTAGACCGTTCAAAACACCCTTTAGTCCTACTATTTATCCCTGAGCACTGGCGGCTTCGTTGTAACAACTGCGACTTACAGCTTGTAGATCGTAGGTTCAAACCCAGGCACTTTACTTTGTGTAAATCATTTCATCACCACTGCTCTCAAAACGGTGAAGGAAAACATCGTGAGGAAACCAGCATGTCCTAGAGCTAAAAATCGAAGACATGTGACATCTACCAGCCCGCACTGAGCCCGCGTGGTGGATTACGTTACGGCCCACTCCCTCCCATCGAGAGGAAGCATGTGTCCCAGCAGTGGAAACAATAAAGGCTGATTGTGCTTATGGTACAAATATGATGATTGCACTGAAGTTTTAATTTTTGCAGCGTAGAAGTTACTAGATTACAAATATTTGCATAAAAACAATTTTTTGATGTGCAAAGAAGAGACGAGACTAGCACAAAACAACAAAAAAACAAGCATGGGACAACATTGAAAAGGAATTCAATGCCAAACTCCAAAGAAATGATAACACAAACCGTAACTATAGCCCTTGACCGCCCGAAGTTGGGCGATTAATGTTAATAGTTATTTGTGACGCAACCTGAATTTCGCTTAACCGGAGATTTCGGCTGTAAAAGCATTGATTATCGTTATAATTGCTTGTTATAGTTATTTATGACGTCATTATAACAATTGTCAAAATGATGTAACCCGAATTTCACTTAACCGGTGATTTGACGGCGGTCAAAACATTGGTTATCGCTATACCTAGTTAGTTGATGCAACTCACTCTTAAGTTTTGAAAAGTTATACTGTATGGGTATGAGTTTCAAAAACGGAATGAAAAGCCAAGCTTTTAGTGAATAGATCTAAACGAAACAATCTATGAGTGCCAATTTTTTCATGTATTCCTGAAACGATACTGCATGTGTTGGTTGCAGAAATATAAGAGTACATGGATATCTTTTGTTTTATTTTCGCCCAAGTTTTAAGTTTTAATAAGTAGTTCGGAGTAAAAGGCAGTCAAAAAGCCTTATTAATTGTTTTGAATCAAATAAAATAACGATTACTCGCCATTCCATTTTAAACACAATTCGTCTTATTACAAAACAAGTACCTCTAGTTAAAATAATAGTCTATGGAATACCTGGCCTAAACCTGCGAGACAGGTACTGTATTGTAAACGTTATCCCGACGAACGTAAAGTTCTTATTGTTAAATTGACAACTCAGGATTAACGTCAGTTTTTGTAATAAGAACTTTTAACTTTTTCGGATTATAGGTCGTTTAACTCGCTGCTCGATGGTTTAAACCTGGATCTAAAGATAAATTGTTTTGTAATAAAACTGCGTCGCTTCTGAGGAGAGTGAGGGGCAGTCATAACAGCATTCTGAAAACTGTAGTCGAGAGTTTCAGCTCTCCGATAATAAAACAGTTGGTGCAGACCGCAGACGTTGATTTTTACTAACACTAGGCAATAAGTTATTTTTTGTTTTGTTACACTATATGGAAATTTTGTGTCCGAAATAAAGCTATTTTATTCTATTCTATTCTAATAAGGCGCAATGTGACCCATCCTGTATTACACTTGCGCATATGAAATAAAGCCATGACCTATATTAAAACCGAAGGACTATTTCTAGGTCGTACCTACCCGCCCATTATATGTCATGAATACCGGTCGAGTTACGTTAGAGAGACAGCTTGTTGAAGCTTATAGTGGTGCTTGAAGCTTATAGTATAAAGGTAGGTAGCTACCTACTTTACTTACTTATGTAGGTAGGTGCCCCATGTTTTACAGACCCGCGTCCATTTTTCGAGGTTCAATCTATTTGATAACTTCTCTCATAGGAGACATACCTCTTTGGTACCCATAGGATACCTTGACACTGACTTGACATTTCCTGCCAGTTCAACAAAGACAGAGTCTGTGAGGTCAAAAGAATTCGACAATCCATCACACCCACACAAATCTAAAAAGTAACTAAGCCGATTCTGGAAACCACACAAACTGTACAAGATTCTGTCTGGGTAAGTACCTACAATTCCCTTATCATTTATTTCTTTATACAGGCAGTTGGAACGTTTTGATTGGTTGCGTTTTAATTTTGTATGCTATTTGGCTCACATGATCATTTAATGTAAACTATACCTAAACGATATATACTCGTATATGTATATAAGCGACTCGATACACTAACCGAAAAAGCCAATTACGTTATGAGAGACCTAAGCTCTCTTATACCTACTTAGGTACATTTTCTCTGCCGGCCAACTCTATTGCATTAATTGTGACCGGGTATTTAAAACTAAATTCGATCTGGCGAGTCATATTAGGGTACACGCTAATGAATAATAATTCCAAAGGGTCACCTAAACCACATGGGCGGTAGTCTAGTTACTGGGAGTATCTGTTTATCCAATAATAATAGTAATGCTCTTTACAACCTCCACTGCGCTATTTAGGTCGATAAACAGTTAAGTTTGCCACTCAGATTTCATCTAAGTAGATAACACCACACATCCCGCTCTCCTCTATTGACCCTGAAACTCACACAGCGAAGAAAAATTGCATATATTTCCCCCGCGTGATTGCCAGTGCATTCAGATTAAACAATTGAATGTGGTGGGTGGGGTGGGGTGGGCAGGGTCAGGCTGGGAGGTAGGTGCACCCCTTTGCCCGTTTGACCTGCAAGTAGGTCGTGTTCGATCGATGCACCGCTGCATCTTATTCGTACCGAGCCCTGGGAATACTGGTCGAGGTACGCAGTAACTAAACAATTTTAAAAATAAATAAGTTTATAGATGATCTCCGCATAGTTAGGTCGGGTAGGGGTGTCGCATTACCCGGTAACTGGGTTGTGGAGGTCAGATAAGCAGTCGCTCCATGTAAAATACTGGTATTCAGCTGCATCCGGTTAGACTGGAAACTGACCACAACATAGTTGGGAAAAGGCTAGGCAGATGATGAGTTAGGACAGGTAGGTATTACTGTTTATTTTTCTTAATTTTCCGCGTATATCTAAGCGTAGGCTGCGTTTTCCGTGTTCTGAGATTATTTAATAGAAAGGAAAGTTTTTCCCTAAAAACTACGTACCTACACCAACCCACTCTTATTCTTTCCGTCTTGAGAAGTAGCACACCTTGTAAAAAAATGGGATACCTAGGTCTCTATTTATCAGTTAGTAGTAGTACCTTTAGGTAGACCACCATGGTGGGTGGCCATATTGCGATTGCGAGAGAAAGCGAGATATCCCGGGGGTCTACTCCGAAGTGGTTCCTCCGAAGTTTCCTGCTACGAAGTTACTATTTGGTTCGGTCGGTCCCGATCCTACACTCCTAACACTCTTTCGTATATTGACTATGGTCCCGACCCAACTGAGCCGATCCGAACGTTTTTTCGCATTTTTCAATAATATTCGGTTCGGCCATGTATCGGTCCGATCCGATCATTTGCAGTTTGCACTTCGTAGTAGACCCCCTGCACTGTTGACGAAACTCAAACTGCGAAAACATGGCTGCTTTTCTTTCTTAGCTACTTACCTACCATAAATACCTACAGATTTTGTTATTGTTATAACCCGTTGGATGTGAGAAGCACAGAACGGGTCGAAGTGGAGGTGCTTTTGGGGAGCCTATATCCAGCTGTGGACGTATTTCGGCTGAAAATGATGAAGTAGATCGCATAATATTTACGTAATTTAAAAGTCTTAAAATAAAAAAGGGAGGGGAAACATTCATAGGGCATCAAACACCCGTCGCCATCGCTGTCAACAGGAAAAGGGCCCTAAAGGCTGGCAGTTATGCCACGTTGTATGGCAAAGCTGATTCTTTGGCCTTTGTCTTGATTTACCTCCACCGGTGTTCCTAAACTAAAAAAAATTCTTTGAGGATCACTAAAACCTGTTCAGTCTTTTGTTAATTCTCTCCGAGTGCTTACTTATTCTTACTTTCGTTTGCCTGTCTACTGTTTCTTGTACTACCCTAATATTGTCAGTGAAAACTTTTAATTGCCCTTCTTTCACTAACTGTCAACTATCTGCATCCTAGCTGTAAGTTTTCTTAAGAAATGAAACAAATAAATAAAAAATAGGCCAGCCCTCTGGCCACGTGAAGAGTAAACACATATCTAAAACCTTTGTAAGTAAGTATATAACTTTGAACCAATTCGACTTCCCACAAAACTGATCCGCTTACATTCGATTCAGCGCGGGCACACGGCTTAGCATGTTAAATAGGATTACTAGTTGGCAACTCATAACGACGTGTTATTAGTGTCACAGACGGCGACAATTCGCTAATAATATAAAAAGATCTGTAACTATCTACTGTATCTATCTGTATCTTAATGACATAAGTAAGTTGGTTCTGCAGGGCTCATAATAAGCCCTGGTACAGTCGCCTGCGGAGAAAACGGGACCCCTCAACGCTCACTTTTTCTCTGCAGGCGTCCGTACCATAGATGCGTTGCGCGCAAAATGTTATGAGAAAGCCTTTCGGCCAATTTGGAATTTCTGAAATGTTGGTACGATATGACCTGTAACATGCTGATTGGAAGTCTAAATAGCCGCAAAAAAATAATGGCCCGTCTTACAGATTTAGCCATCTTTATATTGAAGTCAGAAAGTTGATTTATTGATGTTTTTTTTTAATGATATAAACTTGTGCTTGACTGCGATCCCGCCCAATGGAAGCAGTGATGCAATCGTTGACGGTAAAGAGCATTAATTTATTATGAGCCTATTCACTCTGGCCTTGAAGACACTTAAATTATAATCGGACGGGAAAACCGCTGCAGGCAAATTGTTCCAGTCCTTCGATGTTCACGGTATAAACGACGAGGCGAAACGCTTCGTCCGGATCGTAGCAGTTTCAACAACGTACCTAAGGGTGGAAACTCGCCGTGCGACGGGTTGTCCGATGATGGAACGGTGATGGTGGAATTAAGTCATGTATTTCCCGCGCACACATTTATTGACCACTTGATTGTAGGTAAGTAGGCACCGACACCTACGAAAATTTAAAGGCCGATTCCTGTATTTTTACAAACTTTCGCTTTCTAATCTCAGTCTCATTGTGTCAAAGAATCTTTTTTCAATTTACCTAATTTTTGACAAGTTCTTGACATTGGCGCCGATCCCCTTGTTCACAAACTAAACTAAATCTAAGTTTAGTGCATCTTTTTCTTTATATTTCATTAAGAAAAGGACAGAAGATAAATATTAGTATAGTTCTGTCAAATTATGATACTCCATAGACAAGTTATAGACGAGATTAAAAACATGACGTGTTAATACGTCAATTTACGTCAGACGCTGACTAATTTTCAGGACTAAACTAATATTTATCTTCTGTCCTTTTCTTAATGAAATAGAAAGAAAAAGATACACTGAACTTTAATTTACTTTAGTTTGTGAACAAGGGAATCGGTGTCATTGACTGTCGCTGAGATAAGATTGTGACTTGAGTTTTAACGTTTTTTTAAGTACGAAAATTAGCCTTCTTTTGTTACTAGGCAACTTAAAGACACCGCGAAAATGTCTTATTTGCTCTTATTGTGTGTCTTTTAGTCTGTGTTAAATAAATGTATTTTCTTTCTTTCTTTTCTTTCTTTCTTATTAAACCGGCACCCTAATTGCGTAACACACTATCAATCTCATTCTGAATCATTTTGAAAGATGTTGCTAATCCATTGCTTCATATGTTCCAAAAATGTGTCAGCTCAACAACGTACCTAAATAACGCAATGAATGTTGTTGAACTGTCAAAATGAAACGCATTGCTACTGATAGTGTGTTACGCAACTATCCCGCGGAACACGTAAAAAGTGGACTATGTTCTATGGTGGCAGCAGTTTCCCGGAGGGGCTCTTTACAAAGAGCTCTTTACCTAAGTACTATTATTACCTACATCTTATTGTACAGACGCCAGAAGGTCAAGCTACCCGAAACTGTAAAATTTTCCCAATTAACCTTGAACCTTGATGCTTTAACGATAAAGTTGAAAATCTATTAAAGAAATTTGACAGATTGTAGTAGCTTGATGTGCTGGCATCTGTACCTATAGCCATATTATGAGCCGACTAACTCGTTCACAACTTCCACGAGAGAATTTATAATATTCATTGTTCATACCTTCCTATTTTCATCAAGCCTCATCGTTCATAGGAACAAGGCCGCAGTTCGAAAGTTTCTTGCGGAAAATTACTTGTTATGTAATAAATTGTGGGAAAGTTTTATTTCCAGAAAATGTTTTATTATAGAGTACACATAGTCTTTACCATCTAGCTCGAGGTAGTAGTGTTCCTATATTGTTAAGCACCGTAAAATTCATGCGTAAGGGCGGCCGCCCATAGCGGGTTTTTTGGCAGCGATTCGGTAGCGCGATTTATTCACGCACGTCTGGCCGTTTGTCGCATTTGCAACGCGAGATAGAAACGATTCGGAGGCATAAAGATCGATATTAACTATTTCTCTATGGAGGTTGTTTAAAACACGTGTTAGTTATTTATACAAAATATATTAATCCGAAATATTAAAATCATAAATCAAAACGCGTTTCGCCGCAAACGACAATAATAATCCTATTCAAAAAATGGCGGGCAGACTATTCAAAAAATGGCGGGCAGATTTTCTCTTCTCTATGGAAATTCCTTCCTTCCAAAAACTTTCCTGCCAGCACTCGAGTAGCTTCACTCGGTGTTGCCAACACCGCCCTCCTGCGCCGTGCCTGTCCTCAGGCACGCCTTACAGGCTTAGGTACGCCATCAGTCTTACTTAGCTTAACTAACATGTATCTGAAAGCACACACTTTATGTTAGTATCGACCGTCATCATCGCTCCTGCATCGATGCAAACGCGACTGCATTGATTCAGCATCGCTAATGACGTTGACTTCATCGAGTCCATATTGCAACTGACGCTATGCGACTGTATCGATACTGCATCGCGTCTGTAAGAATTCTGCATCCCGACTGTATCGATGCTGAATCACGTCTGTATCACGATAGGTAGCGATGCAGAATTGTGGTAACGTGGTGGCGGGTATATGTCCAGCGACAGAATCGCGACTGTACCGCGCTGCAAAAAGTCGCCGTGGGCTACCGCCCTTCCAACTTGAAGACGCGATGAACATTGCTTAAAATCTTGAATTATATGTTACCCATCTATTATTGTATGGTACAGAATATAAGCTACCTAAGCGGCTACCCACGCCTTTACAATTAGGTACGGTATCGTAGATAGAGACAACTGGCTCTATATTCTTGTATCTTTCGAAGTTCTATTTATTTCGAAAATCAAACAAACAAAATCACAAACAACAAACGGTAGGCAAATAGACTTCGTAGAATACTAAATTCAGTTTAGTAGCTGCCTTGTTAGCTTTTTTTAATTTAGCATTAGACTTGCGTGAAATTTACTATACTTTATCTATTTTTATTAAGTATTTTCTTTTAGAAATGACAGTTGTCGATACTTTATCCTCTCTCTTTTTGTCTTTCCGGTCGTTTCGGATTGCCGTCCCATCGGACAATCAGAGTGAGGGAAGAGAGTGCACCTGTGTCCGCGCATACACTGCACTATATTACGACGCTAAATAGCGTGTATGGCAAACTGAAATTATTCTAGCCCTTGCTAGAACAATTTCTATGAAAACTTCATGGACATTGTTCCAACAGAATCGCGTCGCGCCTGTCTGAAGGAGCGTTAAATTAAATCGCTGTACATCCCAGCTACTTACTTTTTTTTTGCATCCTCGTCCATACGTTAAAATAAAGAATAGTTACCTATTCGTTACTTACGATACAGTTACTTAGGTACTGTGAATAAATCTTCGTAGGCATGTATGTTGTTTTCTAATGGAGTTCTGCCAAACGTGAAACAAGTAACAAACAATGTGCACGCACCAGAGCGAGACATTGAGTATGTAATACTATCTCCTACCCTCAGGGGTGAAGTGTTTGACTAACGAGCGAAAGTAAATTGAGAAGCGCGTTACTATGCCATAAACGTTGTTTATATGTTACTTCATTGCCTTCAGCTATGTCTTGACTAGACTTTGTGATCGATGTCCACGAAACGTATCACGTGCCATGTGTCGTAATTTCTTCAATTTTAATACCAAATTAAATACCCACTGTGGAAACACCGTTAAAGTACAAATTATCATTATTGTAACAAACTTTTAAAATGAATTTACATGATGACAAATGAATGTACCTATTATTATAATTAGTCGCTTCATGTAAATACTGATATTCAGTTGCAACCGGTGAGACTGGAAGTCGACCCCAACATGTTGGGAAAAGGCTCGGCAGATGATGATGATGATCATAATTTGTCAACACATATAAATAACGATATTTAAGTATCGTTATTTCTGGGTGGGGCAAGGCATTTTAAATGGTAAAATGTAGTGCCAGCCAAGTAACAAGGATAAAAATGAAAAAACATAGAACCATCTTCTATTTAGAAATATGTAATTATTGAAGTAATATGACAAACTGTGGTTTCATGTAGATACTCGTCCCGGCACTGAGAACTCGTAAAGCTCTCACAATAGCTACAGTGGCTTCCAAAAGTTAGTATTTTTTCCACTTCAGCTGTATAAATAATAATCAGGTACTCCTAATCCCTTACTTGATTATTTTTTTTTATATTAAGTGTGTAGTATATATTTGGATCACAGAAATAGAATTTTAAATCATACGTGAGGTGTCAAACTGAAGTGGAAAAATGTCAACTAAATTTTAGTAACCAGGGTCATCGGATATAGTTGAAGTATAGTAAGAAACCGACAGATGTTTTCGAATAAAATTTATATTAATTAATAAAAACAAACAGTTCGTTAGTCAAATTAAATTTCATTCGAAAACATCTATCGGTTTCTTACTAAACTTCAACTATATCCGACGACCCTGGTTACTTATCTCCTTTGGTGACTGTACATGATATCATGAGGCTTCTGTCAAAATTCGTACCTACCTAGTTTTCTCTCTTGAACACTGAGATAGTTTTACGAGATTCTCAGATCAAGAAGACCTCGCATAGCGCAGTAATCATTCCAGCGACTAAACCAGTACCTAGAGTGTTGTAACACACAGCTAATCGATTGCTTCATACGAGTATGTTCGAAAAATTTGTCAGCTTAACTACTTAAGTTCGTAACGCAATGAATGTTGTTGAATTTTCAAAATGAAACCCGTGTGTACTGATAGTAAGTTACGCAATTGCCCCGCAGTACCTAGAGTGTTTTATTTTCTCAGTACAAAGATTCATCTGTATTTTATTAAATCTTCTTTCGCAGTAAATTCACTCACTTGTTTTCGTACGTTTCCCTTGCAGAGTTCCTTGGAATCTGTTTTATTATATTACTGTTATTTTATGTATTACGTTCTGAACCAAAGCGAATGTCCTATTTTTCTTTATTCCGGAGAGAGAGTTCATTACTTGGTATGGTGCCTACATCGGTAAAAAGAAATCAGGTTAGGAGTTGCTGCTCATACAATTCACAGTGGAAATTAATTTTTATATAGTTAATTTGATTTCTTACATGAATGTTGGAGCCTATTCTTTTGTCAAAAGCAGCTGCTCGGAAGGATGTGTTCTATTTTGGCACTTAAGTTGGCAATTAGCTAATTGCCCACCTAATTCCTAAAATAGAACATTATATTATATGGTTTTATTAGTTTTTTCCATGTTGCTACATGGAAAAACTAATAAAACCATATAATTTACAAGGTTGGGGGGGTTGTACTATAGGTACGCCTCTACCTTACTCTTCGGGGAATACAGGCATGATGTTATGTTATGTTTTAGGGTTAAAAAATAAAAATCCGGATTTAGTAGTATGGTACCTAGTTACCTACTCATCTTGGAAGAACCAAGCAGTAACGGACTGCGGATGCGATATGCATAGACAATGTTGATAGCTTAAATTTCAACTATGTATACAGGGTGGCGTGACCACCGACGAGCAAAAAGTAACCCTGAATTCAGCACATGATTTTCTAAGAAATAGCAGTTTTGTTTTTATAGCCGATGGATTTCTGAGCTCATAATATTTCGCCTGGTATAAAATAAATCGACTGTTTATTTAAAAAAAAAAAATTGCTGTTCCATATATTTTGACCGCTTAGTTATATACCTAAGCGGTCAAAATGTGTGGAACAGCTAATTAATAACCGACGAAAAATTTCAACGTAGAGGGATTTAGAATCATGTACTAAGTCCATGGTAAATGGTAATTTAGTACCGTGTGCTAATAGTTAGTTGTTGCTATAATAATTAAGTACCAGTTAATAAAACGAATACTAAAGAGAAGTTAATTAATTAAGAATGGGTAAAGGAAGGAGTAACAATTGAGTTTTTTTTTATGAGGCCGCTTTTTTATGACTTCATCTAAATATAATTTTCCTCAATCTTGCAAAGTTTGACGTCATCTGTTTACTTTCAAACTCTTCTGTTTATTTTTATGGTTTCATCTCACGATGCTAAGTCCCCCGAGAGTGAACTAAAAGCCTTGTGTAACTTATGTCGTGGGATATATTCTCGTTTGAGGGCAGTGTTTATGTGTGGCCTATGTTTATTTGAATTATTAAGAATTTGTGTTATTTTTCTAGTTATGGAACAACAAACTGAATGTCATACCTAACAAAGTTCAAATTCCATTGTAACCAAAAACTTATTAGGACCTTTTTGTTACATATGGTTACTCAAAAATCAACTTAGAATACATTTTATTAAAGTAGATAACTGATTAAGTGGCGATGGAATGTAAATTATCTTAGATTATGAACACTGCTATAGGTAAAATTAGGTATGTATGCTTACTATTTTCAGTTATAAGTACCTATTTAGTTGTGTGGACGTGATTGGTGAATGGTAGAGCCTAAGAATACGGCTTAGGTAAACAGAAAAATCTAGCCTTTAATAAAATGCTTGATTGCATACGGTAAATAAATCATTAAAATAAAAATGGATATTACCGCCTGACGATTAATAGAGAAGTAAGTATGGAAGAATAAGACTTGTGCCCTAATAAATTGAGATATGGACAAGAGAATTCATATTCGTTTATTTGCGTTTCACAAGGTAAAACAAGATGTTAACAAAAGGCTTAGAGCCAAGAGCCGTTGTAGACCCTGTCAGGGCACAGCATTTTTTTTTCTTTGATACATAGCTAATACAGTTAAAAATCTAAATCTTCGAAATAATTAATTACGAAAGAATGACGATACCGCGAAAATTATGCCTAATTAACAAAATGCATTGATTACTTTTTTGTGATACTAAATCCAATACAATGGGTTTGTATACAGAGCAAAGCCTGAACTGAAAATAAGAAGCAATTTCCGGGAATTTTCTTTGTTATCCTAGAATCTAGCATCCAGACACCTTTGTCGTCCAATTGATAAGGCTGCACGTTAAGACTACCTTACACCATTGGCATAAGGTTCATACTCCAACTTATATTAAATTAGGAAGATAAAGTGCGCAGGCGTGAAGCTATTGACTGTCCCCCCTTCTCCCCTCCTCTAAAAGCTGAATGTAGTGCTCACAGGACCCAAACAAAGGATAGATATGATATTACGCTGCCTCTGAGTTATGACTTGAAATTCTTTGACAGACCTAAGTGACAAAGGTACCGAAACTTTGGACTTATTACGCCAACCATGCCTTTAAATGAAAATTGATTTGTTCCTTTCACGAGTAGGTATGTTTAAAAACTTTTCTAAAAGGTATTATTATGATGGCTCTTTGGCTGAGTTTCGTAACAGTGAGACGGTCAAAGTTTGCAATTAATGTTTTTTGACTGTAATTCAATAGGAACTGTAATTTTTCGTCGGACAAAGGCATTGTTTGTGAGTTTTGAATGTTATTAGTAGTACTTATTTGACTTCTTTTGTTTTTACTTTGTGGGTCTAATAGAATAAATATTTACGAACGTTTTGGTTTAAAAATGGCTGTCATTCGTGTATCATTGACGTTACGGGTCGTCTGAAGTCCGAAAGTCTGACAACCAGTCTTACCTAGGGGTATCGTATTACACGGTAACTGGGTTGTGGAGTTAAGATAGGCAGTCGCTCCATGTAAAATACTGGTAGTCAGCTGCATCCGGTTACACTGGAAGCCGACCCCAGCATAGTTGGGAAAAGGCTAGGCAGATGAGGTTCAAAATATAAAATGGTAAACTAGAAGTTCTAGAGAGCTTTAAGGTTGATTGAAAGCCGTAACAAAGAACTTGTTGTCTAATTTACGCAAGACAGAAATTACGATTTATTTTTGTTCTACAACTAAAATTATACCAGTCTAGCTTCTGTCCTGTAACGTCGTCCGCGTGAAATTTCTTACTATGACACTCGGTGATAAGTGGCGGTTAGTAATCTTCCCATAAGTGAAAGAATTTTCGGATTTGCATAAGTAGTTCCGAAGGTTCCCTCTAATCAGACCATGCCCCACTTGCTGGAGTGCCCTAAGTACCCGTTCACCTGCACTTTTTTTTTTTTTCGGATGGGAAATCATCAAATGACCCCTCCCGCTCTGGGTGGAGCGGAAGGGAGTGTCAGACTCTTACTGACTAAAACCCACCCATGTTCCTTCCTTTGCCCTTTATGTTCCGGGGTAGCGGTAACCCTTTCGGACAATCCCGCTGATCGGACAATCCCGCTGATTCACCTGCACTTTGGATGACTTAATGAATGACACTGATGCTGCAATCAGCGTGGCCACCTACTGGGCTCAAACAATATAAAATATCGAAGAAGAGTACAACATACTCAGCCTATAATGTTCCCATTGCTGAGACACAGGCCTCCTCTCTGTGAGAGGGAGTGGGCCGTAATCCACATGTCTTCGAATTTTTGGTTCTAGCACATGGCGGGTTCCTCACGATGTATTCTTTCACCGTTTTGAGAGCAGTGGTGATGATATAATTTACACAAAGTAAAGCGCCTGGGTTCGAACTTACGATCCACTACTCATAAATCGCGGCCGTGACCACTGGGCCACCACCGCTCAGAAGAAGAGTACCTTCGACACGAAAAGAAGAAGAAGAATCCCCTACATACATTTTACCTCTTTAAAGTATGGATTAATGACCTCTATAAAGCATAGGTTTAGTATGCACCATAGGTACACAATAGCTTTATGTAACTGGTGACAGATTGCTACGCCAAGCGCTACGAGCGATATTTATCGCTACGCGCATCAAAAGTCACAACAAACGCTACGAGCGCATAAATATCGCTACGATCATAATAAAAAGATCTTTTGGTAATCGAAACTGGATGAATGTTAGTTTATTGCAGCGGTATCAATTGTATGAATGCCTACTGTCATTGTACCATATTTTAATTTTGTCCCACATTGGATATATTCTGTTTTATTTCTTGTAACTGACAAAATAATCTTTTCTGTCAGTCGTAAGATTGAAAAGAATGATCAGAAGGCCAATTCCCGTAATTAAAAACGTTCAACATCTAGTCGCAATCTCATCTCAGCGACAATCAATGTCGTAAGCTTGTCAAAAATGTTGGGAAATTAGTGGTATTTTTGACAGATTAAAACTGAGATCAGACTGTGAACGTTCTTAAAATTACGAGAATTGCCAATCAGGTCGTAGAGAAAACGTAAAGTTATAAACTGCTTTAAAAAATCATGATTTTAGAAATTACCTAAATCATGATTCTGAATTAGCCCAACGTCCAAAATGTTCAATTTAAATTCTCTAAGCAATGATTCCATTTCATTCTTGCTCTTAACAAACTCCATTAACAAATCTTAGCCTTTCATATTCGCTACAGTGACCTATCATATTTCAGAGCACAAGAAATTCAATACGGCATTGTTAACGGTACACCTAGGTACTAACGACAGTATTACACTGCATCAACCGGTTCTATTTCTAGCCTCTCCCTCTCCGGGATACGCTCAGGTTTTCATCAATATAGTATTGATTTTGTGAGGGACTTGCAGTATTAATTTATTTGTGGGGAAGGTCGTAAATATTGCACGTTATTCCTATACGTGAAGTTTGGATGTTGAGTTGGAATTCAAGGTTGATTTCTATGGTTGTTGCTCATGTTTTTCAGATTTGTTGTTGTGTGAATTATGGAGACGTGGTAGCCATAGATTCAGGTTCAATGTGGTAGGAATTTGTACGAAATCTAATTATAAACGAAAAAGTGCTCTTTCCTTGCTGTCATGCGTCTAATAATAGTAGCTGTGTAATAATTATGTTTATTTCAAGTTTGACTTTTGGGAGTTTTATGGATGTGTCAGATACACATCCATAAATTCACGCCGTTTCCCATTAGGGTAGGCAGAAACCATAGAACGCCACCTACGAGCCTTAAACTATTGTACACAATGTCTAAAGATAGTTCTGCTAGGTTCATATAAGTAGCTACAGTCTATTCACAATTATTGTACCTCCGATTTAACATAGTGATCTTTAACCTCGTAACAATAAGGTAACTGTTGGCTTGCTGCAACTGTGAAGTGTGTCAAAATCACAGTGATCTTTATTAATGTTATAATAAGGCTGCTGTTTGGCAGCTGTTAGAGGTCAAATAACTGTGAAAGGGCTGCAGTGTAGTTACATTGACGATAAATCCCTGTCTATGTATTTCATCAAAATATTTGTTGGCTAGTTTTGTGTCTGTAACTGTGCACCAAATTAATCAAAACCGAGCTTATGGTTGTCACACACCTGCTTGTTTACAAATAAATACATTCTGACGCTTCCTCGTGTCATAATCGTGAACTAATCCGCGGCCGACAACAGATCGTAAATCCGCACAACACAACAGTACCGCGCACGAATGTTTCTGTGCCGACAAGTTCAGGGAGACACGAGCTCGAGCTGTTGCTCTGAGATGACCGATTGTGTTTACTCAAGACATTCGCTTTGCGTTGATTCTATTAGTTTCCATCTGCTTCGGAGTTTGGCTTAGTAATATGTATAGTAGGTACGTAGTGTTATGTAGAGGTTTATTTAGGGAGTCTTTGAAGTGTTCAAGGCTAGAGTTAGGACCCATCCGAATATGAAATAGGTACTTAACTAACTTCTTCAGATTAGCAAGATTGGACTTAACTGTATTGCATAAATCTTTTAAGTCCATTAAACTAAGTATCTGAAGACCAATTCTCGTAATTTAAAACGTTCAAAATCTAGTCGCAGTCTCATCTCGGCGACAAACAAATGTCATAAACTTGAAAAAAATGTAGGTAAATAAGAGGTATTTTTGACAGATTGAGACTGAGATCAGACTGTGAACGTTCTTACAATTTCGAGAATTGCCCCTCAGACTTGTATAATTTACTTGTGTAAAATGTTTGACTATACAGGAGAAAATCTCGTTTTTAAAGGTTTTTAAAAAACTAGTTTAAACTTTCTCCTATGAGAATGACTTGCACCATTTCAAGGCCTGGTTTGATAATAAATATTCAGTACCATTGATCGAACATCCACAAGTTTATTTGCACATTTTAATAGAACGTAGATTGTGGAAAATTGCACCATGACTGTACGTCCCCTATGACATGACCTATTTCATTCAGATGACTCAATAGTTTATGACAGCAGTTTCCTATTTTATTGGCACTCAAATGCAAATGCAATATCAAGACACAGCTCACGCAAGACGTCGAGACAGAAAGTATAATCTTAACCTTGGAATGTTATGTAATAGTGTTTACGAAATAGAATACTTATTAGACGATAGAGTTTTGCCAAAATATCTGCGGCTATCGATGTAAAGGTATTAGCATATTTCCATAATACCCCTTAATATTCCCTGCGGGATGCCCATCTATTAGGGTTTAAATATCCTCCACTGCCAAGGTCACATCGATCGACGCATCGCGTGAAAGGGACGCAGCTATCTGTTGCATTATTTGTCTCTGTCCCACGGAAAAATGTCGGATGGGAATCGGTGGTCAGACTGTTAGTAAACAAAGAAATAGAGGAGGGTTCTGATAACAGTTATCTAAGCTTGGATTTTGATTCAGTTTAGTTTTATGCAGCGATGCATTTAGATGATCAAAAGTTTGGGGTGTAACGTCTTGGATTAGGTGATTCTAGTGACTTTCTCCATGCCGAACGAACGAATTTACAAAGTTGTTTAGATTTTTCAGCGGAAAACTTTCATAATATACATATTATGTATCGGGATAAAAAGTATCCTATATGTTAGTCCTGGTTATAAACCATCTGTGTGCCAAATTTCATCCAAATCCGTTCAATAGTTTTTGCGTGAAAGAGTAACAAACATCCATCCATCCATCCATCCTTACAAACTTTCGTATTTATAATATTCGTAGGATATAAATTATAATTGTGTAAGTTTATCATCATGATCATTATCATATGATAATGATCATGATGATAAAACATCCACCGCTGCCGGAAGACATCCACTGCTGCTTTCGAAGTATCAGCACAATAACCTCTGCAATACCTGCATCAATGGATACTTTTAGTTATCAAACTTCTCCAACAAAATACTGTGAATAATCAAACCGCAGTCTAGGTAGATAGTTAGTTACTCTGTGATTTGATGAGACAGACAATCTCTCTAAATCATGTACCAAAGCACACAGTTCGTTAAAGCAACACTTAATTAGTGAGCTTCCACTTATCTGCACCACCCACCTCTTGTCTCACAATTCTCGGTAAACCACCTAATTATGGAACCTCCCTAATTAACCTTCTCAATTTTTTGAAGATGCTTCTCATCGACAAAGGAAAATTGTCAGGAAAATAAATTCTACCCCTCTTAGGTGGATCGATTAGAAGGAGTTCCATTTTACTGGGAATTTTCAATTTTCCGTTTTATTGAACTTGACTGTATTATGTAGATTCATGTCGATGAGATACAGCGGGCGTGTTCGCTTGCGTAGCTAGGCCCTCTACGCCGTAGAAAGTGCTACGGCGTAGACTTTGCTACGAGACTTTCGTTTTTGCGCTGTGCATTGCTTTGTTTTCACTTCAGCGTTTGATAACCGGCTGTATTTAAGTCGCAATGGATGTTGTTTTCTAAGATAATGTAATGTTTCGTTCTGAAGATAAAAGAGTGAATTTTATAGGTTCTAGGACGCCCTACCTCGCCGGCCGGCAAACGTGCGCTTCGACATGTTTACATTGCATTGATACGGCGCATAATTTTATATCGATGAATTATCTTCAGCACCTCTGAAGCCTAAGGTTACGGTTATTGCATATTGAATTTATAGCACGTATTGTTGGTTAGGTTTGTGTAATTTTGATCTTTTTGTGGCAGATTTTTGGTCCTATCAGCAATTTTAGTTCAATGAAATCTAATATCTCTCTTTAACACTAAGAAAAAATTTACGTGTAAAATCCGTGAATGAAAAAAGTCCATTCAAAATGGATGCATCGTTATTACGCAGTAACTATTACTCCACTTACTATAACATAGCATGATGCAACTCAATAAAATTCTGCATTTCCTAACCTTTCAATAGCATAGTTGAACTTCGAAGTCGCTAGTTACACGTAATTGTCTCTCATTTCCTATCTTAAAGCAAAAGTATCGATAAAATATTCGCTTGATCAGCGGCGGCTCCGCCCAACCTCCCTTCAGGCAGGCTTCAGTTGAGTCCGCAGGGCGCTGGCGAACGCACGTCCCCTCCGCCATCTTGAACCGCGGCGCCATTCCGTGCACTAAACACTTCCTACTCATTCATCATTCGTATTTTAAATACGGTAGTATCGTGTTAACAAGCAGTTTTTATTTGGTGAGTTTATTTTTTTATTTATTTTGTAGTAAACACAGATGTTTATTTTAAGATGCCTACAACGGGATGGCCTCCCAAGGACGTTTCTGTTCAGTCACTGCATGGTGCATACCTACATATATGACATTCATTTTTGAATATTCTAGGTAGATAGGTAGGTACTTTCGATAGTTTGTTGACATGTTTTGTTGATGTTTCGTTGAATGTAAATAAATATAAATCAGCGGAGTAGTGATGACGTTAGGATTTTACGTTTGAGACCTGACCTAGGCAAAGGAGGCGGTACCTACATTGTAGGTGCATAGGGCTGGGCTTTTTATAGATGCTGCGTAGTTCGCCAAATCAATAATTGGTTTTAGCACTGAGTTTCTCATATTCTTCAGAATATGTATAATTATATTATATAAAAACTTTTTCTTAGAAAAACATATTTTCTGGAGCACATTTTTTTTCAAATATTTTCAAAATTTCAGGACTTTTCGAAAATTTAACTGCTTCTTCTCCATACATGGCTTCTCTATTTTAAGAAGAAACATGCAATTTTTGCCGGTAAAATTCAATTTGAGCTTACTACGCGTCAAAATAGCACTCGCTTCACCCCTGCACCAAAGATACACAAACCTTCACCTACGCTCCAACTAGAAGCGTTACATCACTAGACCTGTTCCTTACTGAATGTTAGTCAATATGAACGAATGACACGCCCACTCGCGAACAACGAACCCGCGGTAATCGGGTCAACCACCAACCAGTTCCGAATGTTCCGATGCTAACTTATGTAATATGTAAGCATTCGTTTAATAACACCTTGGAATCCAAACAATTTGCGTTTTCGTATTTGCGTTTATAAAAATGGGGTTTTGTCAGCTGCGTTTGTTTGGGTCGGGAGACAGAAGCGTGAACAGTGCACTAAAATGTTAACCTTAGGAAACAGGCTCATATATTGATGACTAACATAATCAGCCTGTAATGTTCCCACTGTTGAGACACAGGCCTCCTCTCGTTTAGAGGGAGTGCGCCATAATGAACCACGCGGGCTCATGGTGGGTTGGTTGATGTCACATGTCTTCGAATTTTGGTTATAAAACATTCCGGTTTCCACACGATGTTTTCCTTTACCGTTTTGAGAGCAGTGGTGAATTACCTCTGGGCCACCAATACTCTTATATTGATGACTAAATCTGAGTTTTAAAATTAACTTATTGTTATAAATCTTCTCCGCGCACACACCAACTTACCAAGTTACGTCACAATCGGTCGAGCTATTTTCGAGTTTTTCCGAGACACGGCAATTGGATTTTATATTATAGACCAGCTGCGCCCCGCGGTTTCACCCGCATAAGTTTCGACCCCGTAGGAATATCGGGATAACAAGTATCCTATGTGGTAATCCTGGTTATAAACTATCTGTATGCCAAATTTCATCCAAATACGTACAGTAGTTTTGACGTGAAAGAGTAACAAACATCCATCTATCCATCCATCCATACAAACTTTCGCGTTTATAATATTAGTAGGAGTAGGATATAAGTAGGATAGTAGGATTAAGTAGGAATGATCCATGTGCTACTAAAGGCCTTTTTCGTTTGCACTGGAACCGGCTTTCATCTTTTATCAGGTTGAATGGGAACATGAGCTAAACCCATTTATTGGTTAAAATATTTTCTTTTTTGGTTTGAATATTTTTACTGTTCCATTTTCTCTCTTCTCCTGTTCATAAGGTTCCGAAGTTAAAAAAAAAAACATGGAACAACTATAACTTTCCTTTTTTTTCTTAGTTACCCGAACATACCATAACCATATTTTTTTCCTTGACACTATGTCAGGTGTATAGTTTAGGAGCCAGCGTAGGTATGTATATTAGTTACGCGCAGTACAGTAATTAGGCACGCCAGCGACCGTTTCACAGACTGCTCAGTTTGGTTCACAACCTTAATTGTGTAAGTCCGACTCGTTCTTGGCCGATTTTTATAATATTATTCTCGAATCATATCAATATGTAAGCAAAGGTACACATACTGAATATATTGATCGTAGATCTTTCGTTCGTTTAAGATCCACATAAAATCACGTCCTTTTTCATCCATTCCTACTTCATTAGGTTCTTCCACATCCATTTATCTTTTTCTCTCCATCCTTTTTTTTTGTGCACCTGTGTCTGCGCACCCTTGTGCACTATAATATCTCCCGCGCCGAAGGCTCCCCGTTGAGCTTGGCTCTTGGCTCTCCGTTGAGCTTGGCTCTTGGCTCTCCGTTGAGCTTGGCCGCCGTGGCTGAAATACGGTGTGGAGGACTTTATTTTATTTATATTTTCCTACATGCGCAGATAATGATGCAGTCGCCTGTATTTATAGGTAGTAATCGTAATGTTTCTTCTATTTTTACATCAGAATTATTGATCACTAGCTGCGCCCCGCGGTTTCACCCGCGGAAGTTTCGATTCCGTGGGAATTTCGGGATAAAAAGTATACTATGTGTTAATCCTGGTTATAAACCATCTGTGTGCTAAAATTCATCCAAATCCGTTCAGTAGTTTTTGCGTGAAAGAGTAACAAACATCCATCCATCCATCCATACAAACTTTCACGTTTATAATATTAGTAGGATTACTTGTTTTTGACAGCCTTTGTAAAGGTTTACTTTGTAACTGGCTGCCCATAAAATATACCGTGCGTCACACCGTAAAACTTTTAGGTATTGATGAAGTAAGTACCTAGTTCAGTTATCTAATAAAAATCATAAATTCATTCTATGACCCCCACAGCCTTAATGCCTTCCTTGTAGCTGTAGGTATAACTAAAACACTAAGGAAGGAAATTTTTCGTCATCTTTGCTGACGGTAAATCCCATCGGCACATGGCTTGTACAGTCACCAAAAGAGATAAGTAACCAGGGTTGTCGGATATAGTTGAAGTTTATTAAGAGATCGATGGATGTTTTGTAATGAAATTTAATTTGATAAATTAACTGTTAGTTTTCTATTAATTACATTAATTTTATTCGAAACCATCCATCGGTTTCTTACTAACCTTCATCTACGAGAATATCCGTCGACCCTGGTTACTTATCGCGTTTGGTGATCGTTAATTAATATTTAAGTTAGAAATCTCGATGTTTTGTCATTCCGCCATTGTTGCACCGATGCTTAGCAAAGGCGGGTCACCTGTAACACCATAGCTTATCAACCTATAATGTTCCGCCTGCTGGGACACAGGCCTCCTCTCAGTGAGAGGGAGTGGGCCGTAATCCAGCACGCGGGCTAAGTTAGTAGATGTAACATGGTCATCGCCTCCCTGCATAAATGTCTTATCGTCTTTTAAATCAGACACGCAGAGCTATCAGCACTTTAACCTTTAAATATTATTGAGGGTCTAATTTACGTAGGAGCTTTATCAGTATTCAGTAGCTATATTTGAATTAGGATTTCGAGATATTTTTCAAGTTATGGAACAATAAACTGAATGTCATATTTAACAAAGTTCATATTTCATTGCAACCAACAATTTATTAGGACCTTTTTGTTACAAATGGTCACTCAAAAATCAACTTAGAATACATTTCACTAAAGTAGATAACAGATTAAGTGGCGATGGAATGTAAATTATCTGAGATTATTATCTCTTTGTAGTTAGGATACGTATCAGTACTGCTCGTTAAAGTCATTACTTAGTCCTGTACATCAACAGATAGATATATAAATGATACTGTTTATTATGTACACCATATAAATTACAGATATAGATGTAGATATTTCACAATGGGGTGACACAATGGGCGGGGTTACCGCTAATAGTGAACTTTTAACAACCACCCAAGCAATCAGTCTTAACTTTTAAAATACAAGGTGGAGAAGACAATACAACAATAAATAAAACTGCATATATCTAATGACGTTCCCAGTCTGTATACGAAAATTCAATCAATTATATACAATAGTTTAGTCACTATAGTTAGTCAAAGATTGGCAAAGCCCATAGTCGGCCCATCACTACTATTTAGTTTGTTTGTAAAAATCACTTTTGTAATTTCGATGCTAAGATTTATTTAATATCTAGTTTCAAAATCATCATCATCATCATTTCAGAAAGACGTCCACTGCTGGAAATAGACCTCCCCCAAGCACCTCCACTTCGACCGGTTTTGTTCTTCTCGCATCCAACGGCCTTCACAAGGTCGTCGGTGCACCTTGTAGGAGGCCTTCCAACGCTACGTCTTCCGGTACGCGGTCGCCACTTCAGAACCTTTCGTCCCCATTGGCCATCTGTTCTGCGAGCAATGTGCCCTGCCCACTGCCACTTAAGTTTGGCAATTCTTCGGGCTTTGTTGGTTACCTTGGTTCTCCTGCGGATCTTTTTATAGCCCTCTCCATCCAGCTCCAGTTTCAAAATACTCTTAGGCATTGGTAAAGTTTTGCCAGTGTTTTCATTTACTGTCGTATTGTTGTCTCCGCATTGTGCCTAATCGTTCTAAAACTTGCGCATTGATCAGTAAGCACTTTCTCCATGGTTTCGTCCTCTGTCTCAAACAAATTGTAAGGGCTTGGAAAAAGCTGATATTGCAAAAAAAAAACCACGGAAGCTGCGGGTTTATAGCCGCATGCGGTTCCGGGAATTTATGGCATTGTGACTTTGGTTCTTATTGGATTTTTCTGTTAAATTATTCATTTGTAACCCGGAGTTACTCATAGTTGAGTCGTAACAAACGAGGCTGTTCCCATCACATGGGATCCTATGTTATTGAGGAACTGTTAGGCCTGAATCTTTTTTATTTATTTATTTATTCATAACAATTTTTATATTGTGTCGAATATTAAAAATGATTTTATAACTTAAAAAATACCAAAAAAAATAAAACAACAATAAAATACATGCCACCCAATTACTGCGAGGAAGAGTAATAATAATAATAAATAAATGTTTGACATAACCGTCCCGCATGATGAGAACCTCGTGAAAGCCGAGAAAGATAAACAAATCAAGTATCTTGACTTGGTTCGCGAGGTTGTCGACATGTGGGATGTGGACTCAGCGATCATTGTGCCGATAGTCGTGACAGCCAATGGCTTAATAGCCAAGAGCCTCGACCAACACCCGAGGAGAATAGAATAGAATAGAATACTCTTTATTGTACATTATACAAGGAGGAGGCTCTCGTTGGGCAGCTGGATCAAGGGCTTGATTCAGATAGCGGTACTTCTGGACACGGCTCTCATTGTCAGGAGATTCCTCTCTCTGGAGCCCTGACCGCCGGTAGCTTGGACCCTGTTCCCGATACCGGTGGGCTACTATTTTTTATATTTTTAAATGTTTTTATATCTTTTTGTTTATAAAAATATTTAAAAATGTAATTTGTAGGTATTTAAATGAAATAAAGGAGATAATAAATGTAATTTAAATAACTGGAATAATAATGCTACAAATAATTAAATATAGCCAACGTCAGATGTCCAATGTCAATTACTTACATAAATGTCAAGAATGTAAAAGAACAATAGAAGATTTTCAGACTAATAGTACCTAACAAAAATAACAATCATGATAAATTTCTAGTATAATTTGTATGTTTACAATTTAAATATCATTAAATTAATAGAATAATAGCAGCCCTCCAGTAGTTAACGCTTCAATTTAGCCTTGAAGTCCCACTTGTAAAGCGATAATTTTATATCAACGGGAAGTTTATTGTAGATTTTCACGGACATGTGGCAGGTACCGTGTTCGACTATATTAAGTTTAGGAATATTAGTGGATTTAAAATGTTTTCTTCTCGTACTCTCTCTAAGCTTTCTTTCCTCTTCATTCTGATATAGATGTACACATTTAGAAAAATGTATCAGAAGTACCAATACGTATAGGGAAGGTATAGTGAGAATATTCAAATTTACAAAGTGCCTCTCACAAGATTCCCGCTGACGAATCCAAACCATGGTGCGAATGGCCCGTTTTTGTAACACAAATGTTCTCTGTATATTGTAATCGTAGCTGCCTCTCCAACATAAGATGCTGTAGCGTAACCTTGATTCGATTCTCGCGTAATAGACTTTTTTTAACTGTGTAATATCATTACGTAGGCTTCTCAGTACATAACATGCTGAGCTGCTGGAGTTTTTTAAACTTTCAAGTTCTGGTTTCCAATTTAAATAACAATCAACGTGTACTCCCAAAAACTTTACTGCCTCAACCATACTGACATGGACTCCATCCAAAGCACAATATAGGTGAGTTTTATTTTTGGAAGTGGTACGAAATAGGATTAAGCTGGTTTTACTAGCGTTCACTTTGAGTCCGTTGATAGTGAACCAATTGTAAAATACCTCTAAAGTTTCATTTACGTGCGAATTAAGAGATTGAATGTTTTTATTATAAGTCTCTTATTAAAAAGGGTTAATTTTATATTCAGCATTGATATACATAATTTAAAAAGCTAACAGGCTTAAAATAATGATATGTACAAGTATGTAAAGATGAGGGGAAATTATCAAAGGGCATCAAAAAATCCGTCCGCATTGCTGTCAATAGGAAAAGTGCCCAAAAGGCTATTAAAAAGTGTTATGGCGCTTTGTATTCTCTATAAAGATTTAAAGACAGGTGGTGAAGGGTTTACAAGTTTTATGAATAAGGGTGAGTGTACTGTGAACAACAATAATAAACTTCTTCTCTTTGCTCCCTAGAGAAAGCGGGCGTGGCGGCTGCCTATGTACTAAAAGCTTTTTGTATTTACTCCTAAAGGACTACCTACTATAAACTTTCAAATAGAAATTGCTAGCTTCGTTAACCATGAAATCCGAGGCTTTATAGCCACCATTTTGAAATAGGAGACGGCTTGACAATTTGCTTATCTACTTAGGAAAAAAAAAAAATTAGAGCGGCGTCGTAAAAAGACATTTGATATGCTAATATTTTTTTTTTATTACGGCTCGAATGTCATAAACAAGAAGTAATGCAAATGACTATGGTTTTTTATATCTACACCCAAAGAAAATATACTTGAGTTAAAGGGCTCAGGAATTAGTCACGCACAATTAAGACTAGTATTACACCCACTCAATGCCGTTGATCCCGACTGTCATTCGTAGATCTTGTCAGTCGTTAAGGGTAGTCAGAAGCCCGAAAATCTAACTACCAGTCTTACCAGAGTCTTGAGTCTTGGGTATCGGTCCCAGTAACTGGGTTGTGGAGGTCGCTCCATGTAAAAAAACTGATATTCAACTGCATCCAATTAGACTAGAAGCCGACCCCTAAATAGCTGGGAAAGGCTAGGCTGATTGATTGAATAGAAAATTGAAACTAATTAAACGCTGGAGTGGTAGAGCTATCACGAAAGGTTCCTTCGGAAAAGTTCAGTGACTTCTACCATAGGTACCTATTGCTGACTAAGCAGCATTGTTGTGCTACGGTTCGAAGGAAACCTGGTATGAAAAGCCAGGTGCGTGCGTGAGACATTGCTTTACGACTTTGTTTTCAAGGTCGGCAATTCGTCAACAATCTTTCATTGAGGCACCTGTCTAGTGACGACAACTTTCCTAAGTCGTAAGAACCGTGCCAAGCAGGCATTGGTCGCTTGTATTAGATAAAAGTCGGAATTCTCAGCACTATTTACTAGATGAAGGTCTTGTCTTAAATGCGTCGTTGTCGGCTAAGGAAATAGAGATAAGGAGTGTAATCATTTAGATATACTTGCAAATATTAAGATAATAAATAAATAAAAATAAAATAAAAATAAAATAAAATCTATTTATTTCAGGCAATATACCCATAATATTGTTAGTATACAACTTAAAAACTATGTTAGTTACATTATTTAATTAAGGTATTTGCCGCCCTCTGGGGCCCCAGGCACACGCACTTGTGCTTGAACCCAGTGCCGCAGAAGGGGGCTGTCCAACTTGTGGCTGAGTACGTTCAGAATGGTGTTGGCGCTCCCACGCGTACGAAACATCAACGATGCGATGCGGCGCCGCAGCACAGTGTGAAAGCCGTCAGTGTGCGCTTGCGCAAACATCGCAGATGCGCTACAGTAACGTGGGAGCCCCACCAGCACCCTGAACGCATTATTATATTGTACTCGGAGAGCGTTGATGGCCCGCTGCGTGTAGGTGACCCACAGATTGCAGGTGTAGAGAGTTTGGCAGAATGCTTTAAACAAGGTGATTTTTACCTCAAGACTACACCTTGCAAATCTGCGTGCCAACATGTTACAGCGGACCGCCATCGCCCTCCTTTCCCTTTCAATATCCCCGTCATCTTTTAAATCCTCGTTCACCACATGGCCGAGGTATTTAAACTCCTTCACTCTTCTAAGAGCGACAGCATTAAGCAGCACAGGTGCCACATCCCCCAGTTTCCGACCCCTGGCTTGAAACACCAGGAGCTCGCTTTTCTGGGCATTGTACAGGAGACCGTGTACCCTCGCATACTCCTCACATACACCTATCAGCTTTCTGAGTGCGGCCGTTGATGGGCTGAGCAACACCATATCGTCTGCATAACTAATACTATTTATACAATGACCATCAATTGAGCATCCGACTCCAGTGTCGCTCAGCTCACCAATCAGCCCGTTCACGTACAAGTTGAAGAGCGAAGGAGATGTTAACCCCCCCTGCCTCACTCCGCACTCCAACCCGTACTCGTCAGAAAGTTCTCCAAGCCATTTGACCCGATTAGTTTGATGGTCGTACCAATATTTAAAAATATTGATGAGTTCACCTGGCACACCTGTGCTCTTCAATTTATGCCAGAGAATATCATACCTAACCAGGTCAAAAGCCTTGGAGAGATCAAGGAAGGCTGCATATACAGGCGTGCTCCTGTCGGTGTAATACTTGACAGTCTGCTTGAGAGACATAACAGCACATTCTGTCGAAAGTCCAGGTCTAAAGCCGAACTGTGCGTCATTTAAATTTAGATGTTCTTTAAGTTGTTTCTCAAGCAGACCATCAAGCACCTTAGCTGCGGTTGTAGCCAATGATATCGGGCGGTAGTTACACTTGTCGGAACTATCTCCAGTCTTGTTTTTAATTATAACATTAGATAACATTGTCTCTCATGTGTAAATGCTTCCGTGTTCTTGCATTGACGAACCTTTATCTTATCTTATTGACTAGTTTTGCATAAGATGGTATAATGGGATATTGACAGAAACTCAATGCGACGCAACAATTATTAGATACATACCTAGGACATTATATCTAATAATTGTAGATGAAGAATGTAATAATGCATCCAAAGGTAGTCTTTAAAAGATCGCTCTTAGCGATAAGACCGCCCATTGTGCCACCCTTTAGAAAATTTATATATTTATGTTCTGTAATTTATATTAATATCTAATATATTCTTCATCTAGCTCAGTATTATACTCTTCCCCGTATTCTTCTTCAGATTGTATTGTTGTTATCATTCTCTTCAAGCATGAGTGTTGACTCTATTACAAAAATACGGTAGATGTAAGTAGAAAAAAAAGAAATGAAAAAATACAAACTTTTTTTTTGTTATGACTATAGACGACGTTTACATTTATGCTCGTTTTTGGTAGAAATATAACCACACACTCTCTTTATCTACTCTAGTCCCCGCTCTTTAATATTTATCACCAACCAATTTTGTATTCAAATATTTGGTTTTACATAAAATTCAGAGCTTGGTTTTACAATAAATTGAGAGGACCCGAAATAAAGGGCTTACAAAATCGTTCCTTGTTAATTCTTTTCGGATAATAACCATTGTTTTGTAAATAAATGACATCTAATTACAATAAACTGAAACAAGGCAAGTCGGTTTGTGTGTTTTGTAGTAGATAATAAGACGAAATGTTTCGTTAATTTTTTTGTCCGTGTAAATTTATGGGGATCAAAAAGCAATTTAAAGATTGAAACTCGAACAGTTTTAAAATTATTTGGTAAACTGTAAGGCCCTTTGTACACGGTCCGGTTTCTTTACCGTAAAAAAAAACGTGTGTGTTAACAAGCTTCCATAGTGATCCATACGAAATTGACGACGGTGCCTACACACGGCGAACGAACCGTATTTTATCACGGCGAGAAAAACGTGTGTACAAAGGGCTAACAGTAATCTCAGGATCTAATTCTCTCGTACAGGCACGAACTAAATTAGAATAGCCTTTGTTGTAAATATAATTACCCCGTCAGCGAGATTAGGTACGCTGCAGTACGCCACTTATAGAGGCTGTGTTATTGCGATCTACATAGTATAGCATAAACATTAATCCCACTGCTGGGACGCAGGCCCCCTCTCTTGGAGAGGGAGTGGGCTATAATTTACCACGCGGGCCCATTGCGGGTTGGTAGACGTCACATGTCTTCGATTTTTTTGGTACTAGGACATGCCGGTTTTTTTACTATGTTTACACCTTCACCGTTTTAAGAGTGGTGATGAAATTATTTACACAAAGTAAAGCGCCTGCCTGGGTTCAAACCCACGACCCGACTCGGTAAGTCGGGGCCGTAACCACTGGGTCACCCCAGCTCTTGATAAAATAGAAAAACTTCCAAGTGTAACACAGAACAGGAAATAACTAATAAGTTTACTAATGACGTCACATATAATTAGCAAGCATCGCAAGAACTCGATCCCAAAGATTAACAAAGATTAACGAAACCTTTTTTCCCAAACAGTGCCTCGTTATACTTATTTTGGTAGAAAAAGTGACAACTTTTTCTACCGAAATAAGTATAACAAGTATGTATAAAAAAATTAGGCCAAGGAGGATACATACAGACAGACATGTCTGTGACGGCACGGTTGGCGCAGTGGTTAAGCGATTGACTGCTGCGCAGCGAGTCGCGGGTTCGATTCCCACACGGAACAAATATTTGTATGACCTACATGTATTTGTTCCGAGTCTGGGTGTTTTTCTATCTATAATATGTATGTATTTACAAAAAAAAATTGTATATAAGTAAGTTTATCAGCCATCTTGTTACCATAACACAAGCATTAGGTTGCTTAGCTTGGGACAAATGGTGCTGTGTGAAATGTCCAGGGATTTATTTATTTATTTATTTATTTATTTATTCTCCTTGGCCTAATTTTTCTAATATACAATGTCGTTACGGTCCATTGCTACCACGAGGAGCAACATCTTTAGGGTACTTTTAGATTTATACTTATTTATAGAAAGGACTAGTAGACTGGAAGAATTCGGAGGAAAATCCTTGAAAGACCATTTCACGTATCTGGGCGCCCTGACCAAGTAAACTTATTTTCAATGTTGGTATTTGAAATGCCAAAATGTGTGAATATTCTAGAAATGCTAAAAAAAATGTATAAATATACGAGTACATGTAGGTACCTAATTCCTATTACTATTGAATTTTAGGTAGAGTGAATAAAGTCTTGATAGAGAAATAGTCCATACTGAAACAAAAACCATACAACAACGTAACCAACTACCAACCAACCAAATCTCACAAACACTAACCAACTTCACAAACCAACTATCACGCCTAAATGTATGGATATACCAGAAGCACATAAAATCAGGATAAATGTAATTTCTAAAACTATCAATTTCTGACAGAGTGAAAAGTCTTGATGCAGAAAGAATCCAGCTCACTCGAGATTGGCGTGATAGTTGGCTATCACGCCTAGCAAGGTCGTATTTCCAATTTTTTTACGCACCAGTTTCTAACGTTTGACTTTTATTAAATTGGCTAAACATAATCACTACACACTACAGAAAGATCACTATGAATATTTATAATTACATATTATTTTATTTTTTATTGGCATAATGTTTTCATTTTTTTTAGCGTTTTGTTTCCGACTGCTGGGCAAAGGCCTCCTTACTCTCTTTTCACCTCTCTCTGTCCAGAGCTGCCAAGGACTAATCTTTATCAAAGGAGTCCAGCTCATCCCGCCATCTCCGTCTGGGCCTGCCGCGATGTCATTTGCCATTAAGCGGGACCCACTGGGTCGTATGTTTGGCCCATTGATCGTCTGCCATGCGGCAGATGTGTCCTTATACAAAATAAATAAATGAATGTCCTCACCTACCATAATCCCCATAAACCCTCAACCCCTAATTTTAGAGTCAGCTTCCATTTTACCCGCATTTAGCCTCAACCATTATCACAACGAGCATTCCCATTTCCACAACCAATATTTCGAGCACATTTTTTACCTGTTCTTGCTTATTAATTATTCCACTAGTACATTCAGTGCATTGACCCCAGGAAATAGGGTCACTCGCTAGAGTGCCTCGGGATACGCTGCCGGCTAATTGCTGTGAATTTTTAAATTGACTATGGAATATTTTTTTTTTTACTTTTGGTTGCCGTAAGGTATAGTGTGTTGGAACCGCTTTTACAGTGTTTACATCTTATTTTGTACCCACATTCATTGCAAAATAAATGATTTCTGGTTTCTGATTTCTGACCGGCTTTTTTCACTGAAAGGGTGAACCACCTCCCGCGAGGTATAAATGTTCGGACTATACTTAGAAATATTTGCTCTGTAAATTAAATTCGTCGTTGGTTAATTCCGCAGATAAAATAATTACGTCTGACAACCAGAGGGTATCGTATTTATCAGTAACTGTGTTGTGGAGGTCAGATAAGCAGTCACTCCATGTAAAATACTGGTATTCAGCTGCATCTGGTTAGACTGGAAGCCGACCCCAACATAGTTGGGAAAAGGCTAGGCAGATTGATTGACCTAATTGAATATTTAAATAAAAGCAAAGAGTTGAAACAGTGCAATAGTATTTAGGCGTTCTTTTAGGGTTTTGTAGTGTTAGTGTCAACGGGCACTAGTTTGTAAGCTGGGACCGGAGCGCATTTTATTTCAAAATAAAAATATTTTATTTCACATAAACCTACATGGGCACTTATAAAACGTCAGAAGCTAGGTGCACGGTCCCAATTGGTCGTTTCCTATGGAGAAGAGCCGGCAGGAAACTCCACAATTACTCTTTAAAAAAAAAACTTCCAAAAGCTAGGACTTTTGGAAGTTTTTTTGAATGTCTTCACTACAAAGTGAAAAAGTCGGTGTCGTTAGGTTCGCATTTTCGTTATTTGCCACCGACTTCCGAAATTAAAGTTATTTTGCACTTTGTAGTGTCTTTTTTGGAAGGCGGTTGTTTTTTTTTCCAAAAATGGTTTTATTTTTAACCGACCGCAAAAAAGGAGGAGGTTCTCATTTCGACTGTATTTTTTTTTTTTCATCTTGATGAAATTTCTATGGGACCAATCTGAAAGTATATCCTTATAAATAAAAAAAAGAATTTTGCAAATCGGCTTGTAAATAACGGAGTTCTGAGGTAACAAACATAAAAAAAAATACAGTCGAATTGAGAACCTCCTCCTTTTTTGAAGTCGGTTAAAAATAATTGGCTTTTACAATGTTTTCAAATTACAGTAGGTATGGGAGGACAGCGTAGGCCTGTTAACAAGTACAAGGTACTAAATAAAAAAAATTGATGCTGATAAGGACCTATCTATTGTTTTGGAAGTACAATAATATACTATGTCATATTTTGAAATTGTAACGACTTGGTTCCAAAACATCTATTGTATACAAATCGCTTAATGAGTATTTGATGTGACATTAAAAAAGTATTTCAAATATTTTGAAAGCACTCACGATTGACAATGAATAATGCTTTTTCACAATAGCTTATTACATAGATATGTATATAGGTACCCAAATTACCCACACACAAGCAGAGAACGGGTGGTCCTCGTCATCGGGCTGCAGGCAGTCCAAGGAAGCCATGCCATCATTAGATGGCAAACTAACCAAAAGATTACTACGCCTGGACAGGATAGGCCTGCGTCTGATGACGGGGACCATCACGGGACACTGCTCACTAAACAAACACTTTCACACGATAGGCATAACGGACAGCCCCCTGTGCAGAGCTTGCATGGAGGCTGATGAAACCGTCGCGCATGTGCTCTTTGAGTGCACAGGCGTCACCCAGATTAGGTCGGAAACCCTCGGGACACCCAGATCTTACACATATGTTCTCAACAGACCAGGAGACTTAATAAGCTTCTGGAGGGAGGTGGGCTGGCTGGAATAACCACCGACGGCCGCCATGGCCCACGCACAATGGTCCACCTGAAGGACTAAGTGCGCAAACCAAACCCGTAACATAGAACATACGTACCCAAAGTTGTTCTTTAAGAATGTGTTCAAGGACACGTTAACAATCTGAATCATTTTGAAGGATATTGCTAATCCATTGCTTCATATGTTCGCAAAATTTGTCTGCTCAACAACGTAAATAACGCAATGAATGTTGTTGAATTGCCATACCTGCTAATATGTTACGGAATTACCCCGTACGTCAGTAGCCAATGGAAACGATCACCACAAACTAAAATACTACTATCACGGAATATCTAGATCTTGCTGTACAGTGGCTAAATTACAGCCTTTTTGCAGGATATGGGCGCGGCTAGCGGCCCGAGGCGTGGAGTTAGTCCGGTACAGTCACCCGGGAAATTAATTGTTAACCAAATTGACACCCTACGCCGATTGTACGCGCCATTTCATATAACTGTCAAAGAATGGTAGTTGTGATTAGAATATACGAACAATTTAAGTTGGCAGTCAATTAGCTTAACAATTCGTTTTCCTGACTTTACATGGCATCGGGTCGCTGGTCCTACTAATATTATGAACACGTAAACTTAGGACTAGCAACCCATTCCTGCTTTTACGGGTGCATTGGCGATATGTCAAAACATCGAAATGTCTGTGCTATTTTAAGTTAAATATTAATGTAAGTAAGTACGCACATAAACCTTCCTGAATAAATGCTCTAAATGATGGTGAAAACCACATCAAAATCCAATCTGACATCCATCCATCCTCACAAACTTTCGCGTTTATAATATTATGTAAAAAGAAAGAAAGAAAGAAAGAAAATACGTTTATTTGCGGCAAAAATGACGCATAAAAAGAACATAAACACACAAAAAAAAAGTAACAAGTTGGGGGTAAGCATGCGTCACATTCACGCAAATCGGCCATCGCTCAGCATAATGCTAAGAGTCTATACGAGACAGAGCCCCAGCGCTGGTTTTCAGCGGCAGCCGGCGTTAACGTGATGTAGGATTTCTTGTTACTTTTCCCATCTATTTTTTATTTATTCAGGATAGGATAGGTACCTTTTTTTTCAAGTTGCCTGGCCTATACCTTTGGCCCTAGCTGCCTTCAACCAGGGCTTAAAGAACTTAAAGACTATCTCCGTAACTTATTTAGAACTGCGAGAATCCATTAAAAAAAAACCTACGAACTATGTATATTAGATTATCTATGCGACTTGTGCAGCCGTGTTAACATAATCCCCTACCGTATTAACATCCAATTGGCTTCATCGATGTGGTTCTAATGCTAATAAGCTGCCGTAAGCTATTCGTGTTGAGTTATTTAAACATATGTCATAAACGACTTATCGTTTATGACATATGTATAAAGTCTGTCATTAATAATAGCTTTAATCACCTCAAATATTTACTTTGATTCAACGTAGGGTAAGCCCTACGTTGAATCAAAGTAAATATTTGAGGTGATTTACCAGTTGAATAAGCCCAAATCACCTCAAATAAAAAAAAAATTAGCTGAGACAAAATTGTCTCAGCTAAAATAGGGGTCCGTGGCTAAATAATAACAGCCGCACAGGTCGATCGATCAAGTCGAGGTACGCTTGCCGCGGTTGGTCTGTGGAAGGGTGACCATCTTTACATAACGAGAAGCCGTTGGTTCCGGTTGTCATTCGTGGATCTTTGACAGTCGTCACGTCGAAAGTCTGACAACTAGTCTTACCAAGGGGTATCGTATTTCCCAGTAACTGGGTTGTGGAGGTCAAATAGGCAGTCGCTCCATGTAAAATACTGCTATTCAGCTGCATCCGGTTAGACTGGAAGCCGACCTCAAAATAGTTGGGAAAAGGCTAGGCAGATGATGATGTGTCTCGCGTGGATCCAGGTTCCCGCCATAAGAAGGGTTAATCGGTTGAAGGTCACTGAACGAGACAATAGAAGATGTATTGTTTTTACGACTACGGATGTTTAGTGTCCCTCAAAGTAATAATTATGTAGTAGCCTTTATTATTTAAACCTTTGGATGTCCTAGGAGAGCGATTCTGTCATATTGTAACAGTCGTCATGAAAATCTGTCATTTTCACCAGTATTTGACATTGAGCTGTCAAAAACGCTTTGTATTTAGTCACCGTTTTCATAGGAAATCAAAGTTTAATGAAAACCGAACTTTTTAATGACTTTTTGATGATGTTATTTATTTTTTTAGTCTTTCGGTTTGCCTTTTGTTGTTAACGTTGTTTATTGGTCCTTCGATTCGCTGTTAATTATTTTTGTATAATAAAAATATTTTGGGACTTTCCTTGTGTCTTACATTGTAAGCAACAACGACTTTCTATAGTTACATTAGATAGTTTTTGCCTAAAGCTACGGATTCCTAGAAGCGCGGCGGCCGCCACATAGCGCCTGCAATTTACCGGCGATTGACGTCACTAAAATGTTATTTATGAAAGTTAGTGGTGCGTTATCCTAGAGAGCGTTTTTGACACCGTAAAGTCAAACTCCTTCGCTGCCCCCGTTTTCAGGACAGCAGGCCCTGCGGCCGTTATGAGCTTTACAGGCAGTGTTGTCGAAACTTTTGTTCAG
Source organism: Apamea monoglypha (assembly GCA_911387795.2). Lineage (NCBI taxonomy): Eukaryota > Metazoa > Arthropoda > Insecta > Lepidoptera > Noctuidae > Apamea > Apamea monoglypha. The sequence goes on from OU426918.1 coordinate 15,560,543, forward strand.
GGTTTGATCCTAGCCTTTCTAAATTCCTAGAATAATCTACCCCTGACATACATTTATTATACTTCAATACCGTAGATAGCAGACATAGCTCCGCTAACAAAGACCTTAATCTAGCTTTATTATTCTCCGTGCATTCTTGTAGATCATAGAGCCATGCGGGTTGCAATAGAGAACAAATTGCTTTGAGTGCCGCATAAAGTATGTGAGTCACGTCTAATAGTAAATGATGGAATTTTATAGTTTCTACATAATAATAATATAACTTTATTGATATTAAATACCTTTTGTTCAATAAGTAGTAAATATAGGTTACAAAAATAATTGTTTGTAAAAAGGTGTCTGGAATGGTGGAAACCCTGCCTCATAAACTAGGGGAAACCTGTGCCTTAGGAGACAGTGTTCTACTGTTTCTTCATGCACAAATAGTCCTTTTCATCACACCTTGTTCGTAGTGAACCTAATTAAACATGAACGGTGTAATAAGAGAAATAATAATAATGATAATAATAAGCGGTACTTCTGGACACGGCTCGCATTGTCAGGAGGTTCCTCTCTCTGGAGCCCTGACCGCCGGTAGCTTGGACCCTGTTCCCGATACCGGTGCACTAGTATTTTTTATATTTTTAAATGTTTTTATACCTTTTATATTCTCATATTTAAAAATATAATTTATATGTTTACATTGAAATAAAGAGAATAATTATAAAAAAAGTAAGAGGGAACAAAAGAAAATTTAAATGAGGAATATGAATATGTAGTTTGTTACAGTGACTGCGTGTGTAAGTATGCGTGTGAGTGAGTGCGCGTGTTTTATGTGCGTGTGTATGTGTTGTGTGTGTGTTTGTTAAATAACTACTAACATTCAGAATTATGTTTAAGTGGATAATAGACCATTTTATTGCTGAGTGGAAAGATCTCGTAATAAACTTGGGTTGTGTTAAACACAATAAATAATATCTACATTTTTATTTCAAACTAGCTGCAGCCTGTGACTTCGTTCGCGTGACATTAAAATATCTTTTTAATTTTCTTTCTTTTTCTAAATTAAAAGTAGGTTACTCCTTATAACCTTCTTAAAACATCAGCTATCTGTCAGTGAAAGTCCTGTGAAAATCGGTCCAGCCGTTTCGGAGATTAGTCCGAACAAACAGACAGACAGACAAAAAAATTCAAAATTGTTTTTTTTTTATAAGTACCGTATGTATATACGAGGGTGACACTGAAAGTTCTTAGAATATAAAAAATTTAACAAACTAGCAAGTTATTAGTTTTATTATATATTTTCAAAATGCATCCCATGGAACCACTGACAAAAGCACTTTCCCACTCGCCCTTAGTGGTCTCTTCGACGGCATTTTGAAACACAGCCACTGCTTCCTCGGCGTCCACAAAACGTTTTCCTCGAAGAATTTCTTTTATTTTCGGAAACAAATAAAAATCGCAAGGTGCGAGGTCGGTGCTATAGGGCGGCTGACCCATTAATTACACGTCTGACGTGGCCACGTAGTCGATTGTTTGCTTGGCGGTGTGCGATGAGGCGTTGTCGTGATGAAGGAGGATCCTACTGCGAGGTCGTTTCTCCCGAACTTTATCCAAGACAAGTGGCAAACAATAAGACAAGTGACAAGTGGTCAGTGTACCACTCTGCAGTAACTGTTTTTCGATCCTCTAAAACAATTGTTCCGTAATGACCTGTCCTTCCGAAGAACGAGGCCACCATCTTTTTTCCCCACGCTTCGACCTCTCTTCACTTTAATTTGCAACTCCTCGGAAGGAAACACCCAGACAGCAGACTGTCTCTTAGTTTCAGGATCATAACAATAAATCCAGCTTTCGTCACCCGTAAGTATGTTGAACACAGCATTTGAATCACCTCTGTTAAATCTTTGAACCATTTCACGACACCAATCAACACGACGGAGCTTTTAGGCCTCTGTCAAATTATGAGGTATCCACCGGGCACAAAGCTTCCTGGCCGCTAAATGTTCATGGAGGATGTTGTGCACTTGACTCATACCGATGCCTAAGCTTGTCCGAATCTGCTGATAAATCACTCTTTTGTCAGTCTCTATTATACGCCGCACAACACTGATGTTATCTTCAGTCGTCGCCGTAGAAGGCCGTCCCTCACACAGATCATCGGCGAGATTAGTGCGACCACGTTTAAACTGATTAAACCAGTTGTAAACAGTGTCACGAGATGGGGCTTCATCGTGAAAGGCCAATCGAAGTTTCTTGTTGACTTAAATGACATTGAAAGTCATAAAAAATCATTGTACGAAAATTTTCTCGCGTTAAATTCATGCTGACGTGACGCAGACAATTTTCAATTTGCCGCCAAATCGTAAACAAATGACAAATGCATAAAATACATACACAATAATATTGGCAGAGTCCATTTTCAAAACTTGAACTTATTTTTTTATTATATCGATTACAACTATTACAAGTGGCCAGTTCTAAAAACTTTCAGTGTCGCCCTCGTACTTTCATATGCATTTACAAAAAAGATGTTATTTTGACATAACAAACAGACACTTCAATTTTATTTATTTGTAGGTATAAACAGTATACCCACTTATAGGTAAAAATGTTTTACATGACGAAAAACATGATAAACGGGTACAACGTACCACTAACAATATTTTTGTAGTTTTTTTAGACGGGTTATATTACAAAAAAAACATATTTGCCCGCTGAATTAATTTAAATGGTTACACAATCTTGTGATCGTGTGATTTCGTGTGTGTAAATGTTTTCACCACATTAGGTACCTATAACAATTCGGTCATTATTTACGTGTGTGCTAAAGTAGGTATACTGGTATATACACATGCGAGCAACTAAATCGATTTCAATAAGAGCGCCGATTTTTCGAAAAATACATATATTCATATATATATTTTTCGAAAAATACATTACTTTTTTATAAAAATCATATAGCGTTTAAAAGCTTGAGACCTCAGCTTTAAGTTGGTACTATTATTGTCAACATTTATTCAGAGGGAACATGGGATATTAGGAAAATGTGTGAGTGATTTGGCAACGTCATCGTGCGCCCTTTTTTTCCTAGGAACGGTCAAAATTAAGTAAATACTGCTAGTTTAATGCGTTGCCAACTTGCTTCCTGTTGTGAACTCTGCGATGAATGGATTGCTTTTCGAGCGCGCGCTAAAATTGATACTTTAATTTTCTTATTAGTTTCATAATTCGAAAAAAAAAACTCGAACTGCGATAATTCGTGTCTACTTGAATAACTTAGTTTGCACTATCTAAGACGATAATTACACGATTTTTTTCAAGAATTTAGATGTTGGTGAATGACAATTTATAATGATTATGTAACAATTTCTGCGCCTCCTATTTCGACTTTTCAATTTCATCCTGTATGTGTTTTCACATAATATTTGTAGCAAAAACCACAAACAGCTATCTATAAAACGTAATTTAATACGTACAGGCCACCATACATCAGTGGTAGATAACGCTAGCTCAACAAAAATCACCCTTACCGCTAGGACATAAAGGCACCAATTGTTACCACTAATGTTTATAGTGTTAAGGATCGTAGTTGCGTACATGACAAGTAAATTTACTGTCGATAGCTCCAGCCATAACTCATTTTATCTGAAAACGAAATCGTTTTAGCTAAAAGTTAATGGAATACACTTTGAAAGGGTTCCATGGTTAATGATCAAAATCCCGGCTATGAAATGCTTCGAAATTAAGTAAGTTTTATGAAATTTCTTGATTTGGTTTTATAGCTATTGCCGCCGATTCCCTTGTTCACAAACTATACTAAATTTAAGTTCAGTACCTCTTTTTCTTTCTATTTCATTAAGAAAAGGACGGTAGATAAATATTAGTTTAGTCCTGTCAAATTAGTCAGCGCCTGACGTAAATTGACGTATTTTTAGTAGCCATGTCACGTCTAAACTGTCTATGGGGTATCTTAATTTAAACAATACAAGGGTTATTGTTTAAATCGTCAAACATCAGAAATGCTGTGTGGGGAATTGCGTGTGTGATTGCCATATTTTTATTTATGACATCAAACGAACGGACTTTTTAAAAAGCAACGTTTCCATTAATTAATATGTAGAAGGCACAATTCTTCTACATATTATTCAAGTTTCATTTATGTAACCTAAAGAGATACTTTACCTTCTTTCGGTTAGGTACAAACAACTTGGACCACTTAAAAAACAAATAGATAGCTACTTTTCTAAGTGGTACAAGTTTTGTTCACTTATTAGATTACCTACTCCGTACCCCGCTTTGTGGCCGACAAACAAAGCCGAAACTTGAAAATCATAAGAATCTCATAATCTTAATACACTTTTGTTGAACAAAACTTAAACCTGAAAGGCCTAAGGCAGACTAAGCCATTGTTTTATTAAAGTATTTTTCTTTATTAAGGCACAGAAATGAAGGAGGCATTGGCCCACGCGTAGACCGACAGGTACAAACGACAACACATCAAGACATACATCATTTTTCAATTTTAGCTGACCTCGCAGGCTTTTCGTTCAATGAGAAGTCAGCTTATATTGGAAATGTATAGCTTGATATGTCGTCGTGCGTAAAATCATAGAAATCCGCTGAATAAATTTTCGTTTGTGTGTCGCAGAAACTAAATAAAAAAAACTGTGTGTACATACGAGACACATAACACACATCGACATAATAAAGATAATACATACTTACGTTTATTTCGAAGTTCTGCAAACCTGAAATTCTGTCATATATAGAGTATTATTTAGTTGTCTCAGTTGTTAAATCTTGGAGAATATGCATTAAATAATTAATAATATCTGATCTTATTTATCTAAATTGCAAGAACCTACCACTGATGACATTGAAACAACCCTCATAAAAGCTGTGCAATTTGATTAGCTTTTTGCAAGTAAGTCCAGACTTTGCCGCGATTTTGCGTCATGTTTGCCGCAAATAAACGTATTTTCTTTCTTTCTTCTTTCTTCTTTTATTCCCGATGTCGGAACTCGCAGTTCCTAGCTTTGAGTGTAGTATGACAAACTCTTTCTCCAGGCTACGCGTCTACGGGTACTTGGCAGAGTGCCCGGCTGGCAGCATTTCCTTTCAGCGTAGCCAAACACAGAACATTCCGACATTTATTTTATTACCGACACTTCATTTACCGTATTTTGTGGATGTTGTGGTTTTGCTGCGGTTAAACTAGGCCATATGTTTAGATGGATAGTGCTTATGTTTGCTTAGGCTCACGTCTTGGGATTTACAGATCATTATTGGGTAAATCTTAGTTGGGCTTCTCAACAAAAAAAAAATGTGTTATTTTCATAGTTGACAAAGCAGATTTTTGGTCTATTGGAAATGTTTACTTACAAAAGCTTCAGTCTTCTCTTCAGAAATTAATTTAGACTTACGTACTGTAGGAGAGGTACATAAATCAAACAATATCTTTTAGATAAAATAAATAATTATTACGGAATCGTTTATGTTTTTTTTCCATTTTTTTATTATTATTTTGTGTCTCCATGACGTCGCTTGTCAGCTAAACTGACACCTGCTTACTTTTTCTGTCTTCTAAATTCGTATCGGCGTTTATCTCAGTTTTATGCCATTATTCTTTATTTATTAGAAACGGTAGCATGTCACAAAGCATGCCGACCATAATCTCTATAGTATCTTTCTAGGACCTATCCTTTTTCCTTAGTTTTCAAACAAGAATAGCTTACGCGGTCAAAATGACTGCTAAAGCCGTATAGCGCCCTTGGAAAGTGTTAACTGAATCTACAATTAACACTTTCCAAGGACGCTATACGGATATAGCAGTCATAACAATAAAACTTATACTGTGTCTCGTTTGCCGCGCTGGAAACTGTTAATCAGCATGACCGGTAGCGGGGCTAATTATATATTAACTATGTTGGGGTCGGCTTCCAGTCTAACCGGATTTAGTTGAATACCAGCATTTTACATGGAGCGATTGCCTATCTGATCGCCACAACCCAGTGACTGGGTAATACGATACCCCTTGGTAAGACTGGTTATTCGAGTTTCGGGCTTCTCACCACCAGTAACTACTATCAAAGATCCACAAATGACAGCCGGGACTAACGGCTTAACGTGCTTTCCGAAGCACGGAGGGGTCTTTGTATGTAAAGATTGTCACCCATCCACGGATCAACCGTGGCAAGCGTAGCTTAACCTGATCGATCGAACTGTGCAGCTGTTATTACTTAGCCACAAGTACAATAATAATACCGAAATTCCAAAACAAAACTTATTCGTATGTACCCCAGGAATTAGTTTATTGCCCGTCACTACAGGATATACGAGTACGTTTCTGACCTAAATTACTCCACAAACATTCTGTTTTCCGCATTCTGCACCCAGGCTGCAATTAAATAAATTATTCCAGCAATTCTGTTTAGTGCTTGCAGTAGTGCAAAATTATTGTTAGTTTATAAATAGCCCGGTTAATTTACTTGTCTTTTATAAATTGAACGCAATGAGCAATTACTCAGTAGGGCTATTTAATAGAATGTAGCACTTGCCGCTGAAATACTATGTAGTTTGCAGTTACAATACATTTTACATCGAAAATGCCTTTACAATTGGAATTGGTAGATGTTTTCCAGTACTATTTATTTATTGATGTAATTAATATCTTGTAATAATATTTTTTTTCTTGTGAATTGTTTTTCATTTTATGTATTTTGTTTTCTCTTCTGCTCTTACACACGTTGTCTACATTTCTTTTTTTCTACTCTTCTGTCGCAGGTGTGCTGGAAGAGATTTCTTTAGAAATAAGCATCACCTTTGTGCGTATTTTTTTGTTCCTTTACTACTACTACGCTTTAGAATGGGCAACTATCGTCATCTTTCTTAGAGACGGACTCTTTTTGTCAATTCAAAAGTGCTTGTAAACAGTTTGATTGAAATAAATACGTCGAAATTGATATAGTTACAAGTTTATTGTCTGTTTTTGAGCGATATAATAACAGTGTATTAGATAATTTGGCCACGAGCCCATTCTGTCCTAACTATTTGGGGAATAATAGGCTTGGTTACTCTCACGTTTGGCCTCTTTCGGTACAGTTACAAATTGTAATGGGACTTGTTATTACAGAGACACAGTCAAGTTGCCTGAAGGTTAAAGGTTAGACATGGTATGAATTAGGTACGTTGTTTTAGTTCCAGCTCCCCGAGGCTTAGTTTCTTGTTCTTTCTGGCCTTATATATCTGCTTACTTCATACATGTTTGGTTTAAAAGCTGAAATTGACAAAAGTATAACTTATTTGATGGTTGTTAAATCAGTCTGTTCAATGTGCCTTGCCTTTTCCAAACTATGTTGGGGTCCAGACTAACCGGATGCTGCCGAATACTAGTATTTTACATGGAGACTGCCTCTCTGACCTCCACAGCCCAGTTACTGGGTAACACGATACCCCTTAGGAAGACTGGTTGTCAGATTTTTGGGCTTTTGACCACCCGTAACGACTGCCAAAGATCTACGAATAACGTGCTTTCCGAGTCACGGAGCGGTCTTGATATGTAATGGGTGGTCCCCCATCCACGGACCAACCGCGGCAAGTGTCGCTTTATCTGATCGATCATCCAGGTCGACTTTTATTACTTAGTCACAAGCTCCCTTGACAAAAGTCAGTTTGCGTGTGATAAAACTTATTGATGGTTGTAAAATTAGCGTGTTACAAATCATAAAATAAATGTATATTATTATTTTATATTCGCTACAAACGTGTTTTCTTATGCGTAATTAAACAGCGTATAAAAGGATCAAGTTTTATGAACATCATAACAATTTTGCACGTCATTGTGACATGATTTTATTATGCTGTTCGCGTAGGCACTACAAAGCATGCAGTCTATCGTATTTTAGGATCAATCGATATAGTTATTGGTGTCGCAAAAACATCTCGCAATCGCAAACAAACAATGGAAATTGGGTCAACATGTTTTTGTGTAGGTAGTGGCCAGTAAAAATAACAGACTGTAATGGATAGGCGTCCACATCTATCAATATGTCCATCCACTTTGTTGTCCATTTATTAATTTTGTTTCATGAGAATATGACACGGTTCACATATACCCATCAATTCGGATAAAGCAACTTAATAGAGCAAGAGCCCGTGATCCCCAGACCTTCGTCATTTTATAAAAGCTGAAAGTTTGTCAGCGCATGCTCCCAACACAGGTAAGAACGATGGACCATTATGAAGTTTGGGTTACCGTGGCTTTAGCAGGTAAACGGTACTAAAGGTGTGTAAAATACAGATCTAAATTCATTAAATAATAAAGTGTGATTGTTTGGTATTACCTTCAGAATATTATTAAAAATCACGTCATTAATTGCCAGACACTTAACATCGTGGCAACCCCTTGCCAGACACCCTCAATGTTCATGAAATTATAATTCTACTTACGTTATAGTATAAAAGCTGATTTTTATATATAATACTTGGATAATAATTAGATGATGTTTCCTCACTAGCCAGACATTTTTAATAGTTCCAACCCCTTGCCAGACAATCATGTAAATCTTAAGAAGAGATTCGTGATAAGAATGTAAAATTTTTGACACAGATTTATATAACTAATAATGTGTTTAAATTTTAAAAACATCTTAAGAAAACGACGACGACGATACAACTACCTTAAATTGTTAAACATTTGAATGTATTCTGTTAATAACAGGTTATAAAAAAAAAATGTATTATTTTATTCATTATCATCATTATGAACAATGTTATCATTGTCTTCGTCACTGTTACTCCATTCGATATCGTGGTCTTCTTCTTCGTCAGTTTCTGTAAAAACTGTGAAAAGTTAATGGGATTGAAAGTATTAAAATACAATTAATATAATAAGTGAATAGTGGAAATAATAAAGTGAACCAATCATTCCAAGATGGTCATTACTTTACTGCGCGTTTCAATATTTTTTGGTGAAACTGTTAACATTGCATTACAACTGCAATACTTGAAAGTCAACTGCCTATAGCAATCCACTGCTGGAGATAGCCCTCTCTTATTACACGTCATTCAACTCGTTTTTCGATAACTCTCATCCAGCTGCTACCGGCCACCCTGCGAATATCGTCGCTCCAAAACTAACCTAATAAAGAATAAATAAAAAACGTTTAAATTCAAGTAGTAATCTCTGGGCGATGTGGTCGATAAGCGACAAAGCCCTTTAAATAAATAAAAAAGTAGCAATTTCAGTGACAATCAATGTCAAAAATGTTGGTCCTAAATAGGGTTTCTTTTGTCAGATTGAGAATGAGATTAGAATGCGAACGTTCTTAGCAATGCGGGAGTTGCCATCCTGAGACACTTGCAGCTGTGTTGCCATCACAGGGACAAAGCTGGAATGTCTCCTGTGCTTGAAATCGGGCCCCTTACCATTCATATCGGAATACAGCAATTCTGCTTGGCAGCAGCGCAGCATATGGTAGGTATATGGTAGTATTTTTTTTAGTAAGTTAGTATATATTAGACAGGCGTGGGTATTCGCGGCGACCTACGAATTGTTTCACATGAGTGCAATTCTGCGTATGTTCAGCTCTAGAACGCGTTAATACTCGGTATTACTTTAGACAATAACCTCAACTTTAAAGAACATGCTAAAATTATTTCTGTTCTTATCTTCTTTTCTGTCTTGTAGTGTTAATTACTTAACATAGATACGAGTACCAAGTATTGTATACAATCAATTTCCTAACTGAACAGACAGCTGTGCTGCTGGGGAGGTTGTTGCGCCACTTCTTCTTCCCAGCGATAGCACTAGGAAGTGGTGAAAGGCGGGCGTTTTTGTGGGACTGTCTTTTGTAATTTTGACGTTCGAAAAGTGCTGATTCTCAGCCTAATTTGAATAAATGACTTTTGATTTTCATTTTGTAATTGAGTACGAAAATTAATTTATAGCTTATGAAGCTAATTTAGTTTAATAACGCTACTGTTTCACATTTTTACTTGGACATTGTATTTCGTAAATCAATTTGTACGCCATAGTCGGCAAAACATGTACGTACATATGTTTATAATTTAAATACCCTGCATGCCTGACTAATCGGTGTGTAAACGCATGTTTTTTGACAAATAAATCATCTTTATCTTTATCTTATCTTTATCTTTAAAAAAACCTACGACTGTTGCGGACCCTGCACTGGCACTGATGAAGCGAATATATCAGGCCCTATGTCAGTCGCTTCTTACCTACTGCCTTTCATCCTGGGGAGGTATCTGCAAAACCACGCTAATGGCAGTTGAGGTCACCCAGAAAGCTATTCTGAAGGTTAGCACGTTTAAACCGATGCGCTTTCCTATTATTACACTGTTCCAGATGTGCGAGGTTTTGACAGTAAGACAGTTATTTATGCTTAAAATTATCCTGCAAGAACATAAAAAAATAGCCCTACAACCCAATGTTACTACAGAGACGTCGTAAACATCTTGTATGATTTAACCACATTTAAAACAACCTTTGGTAAAAGATTTGTAAGTTTTCTAGGCCCTTACCTTTATAATAAGCTTAACAAATCAATAAATACATACACCTTGACTAGAAAACAATGCAAATTAAAAGTATGCCAATACTTGCAAAAAAATAAGCTACGAGGAGACGGAACAACTAATATACTTACCACTCTAAGAATACGGCTAAGAGCTCAGAAAACAAAGATACACTCACTAACACCCACACACTCACCGCATAATTATTCTCACACACACACCCTCACATTCTCATATACATACACGACACACACGCACTCAGACGCACCACGAACTCACACACTCACGAACACACATACACTCAATCCATTTAATTAATTTGGATTAATATTATGTACTTACCTATTTGCAAATTCTTATATAGATTGCTTATCAACTATTATTCTGTATTTCTGTAGTACTGATTTAATTATATATGCCTCTATTGCTTGGCACCTGTTGTATTATAATACTCGAAGGGAATGGTGCTGATAGCCGAAATACAGGCTGTGCCTGGTTCGGCTACAGACGCTAATTTAATCTCTTTACCTTAATTGAAATTGTTGCCACATTGCCATTGTAAAGTAGAACTAAGTTTTTGGAAATAAACTATTATTATTATTTGACACTATTTCCATGGACGACGTTCATCCTAAAGAAATCATCTAATGCCATTAACTGCCATCGCGGTAAACGGTGAACGCAAACTATAGATTATCTATAGTGTCTGTTGTCTAGCAGTCAACGTGTTAAAGCTATACTACAAGGTGTAAAAAGACCCAACACAAAGATGTACATAATGCGTACATCAAACTAAGTAACATTGTACAAAAATAATTGCTGGGATACGACTTTTATTTTTGGTGCGAAAAATCGCTGTTTACAAGTGACTATCGCGTTTTTTTACATCCATTATTTATTTATTTTACTTTAACATCAAACAGCGATCGGTCAATTACAGTATTCGTTGGAAAAGATTAAAAATGTTCAGTTACATCTGCCTTGTGTAACCCTTTTGTTAGTCATCTTTTATTCATCCTCTCAATACGACCAAACCATCTAAGCATATTCTTAGATCAATACATTCATCTCACAAATCTCCAGACATACCGACATTGTCTCATCAATTCATCATCCATCTTTGAATGAGCCCCTATTCCCGTTTGTTATCCATCAATGAATTATCTCTGGTAAAATTCAGACCCTATAAAATACACCCCGCTCTTAGAATATTGTCCCGAGGTCCATAATACGCAACCGCTACGCAGCGGGAAAGGTTAACTACGACGTAGCGTACTACGCCGTAGCTACTACGCCGTAGCTCTCATCCCTCGCTACGAACGTTTTCTCGATATTTTAAGATGGAGAGTTTTTTGTGTTTGGGATTGTTATTTTAGGATGCCATATTTTAATCGGTACGCTTCGGTACTGGTATTTTGAGCGTATACTTTATATTAGAATTCGCATTCAACATTATTTTAGAAATGGATGTATCAGAGATGTACCTATTAATTAGAACACAAAGTTGGCCAGCTAAGACATAAGAAAAGAAATGTGTCTCATATGTTATGCAATACGTAAAGACTATAATATGCTTTGTAATGCCAAGTTTAGCCTCTCTCTCACTCTTCACCAGTTTTTATTAGGTAACGCCTGATATTTTTATGCGAGCAATATCTCCATTGAAGTAATGACTTATCAGAAACGGAATGTACACGTAAGCCGAGATATATATTTTTGTATACAGCTATAATAAAAACATCTCCCACAAAATGTGAGGCTCTCACATATTTTCGCTTCGTGGTCCGTAACCGCTACGCCGTGGTACTTACCCGCGGGCTGCGGCGTAGTTCACCCGCTACGGCGTAGCTCACCCTCTACGAGCTACGAAAGTTATGTAACATTTTTATAAATGTTACATTTATCTGAGCTGAAATGGTATTCGTTTCGACAATACTTTGCGTGACTAAAAGGATAAATGGAGGTGAATTGGGTTATTCTTATTCGGATTCAGTAGGTAACGCTCGTATTGAATTCCAATATATTATTATGGTTTTTCTGTATTCGGCAGACGTTATTTAGTATGGTATTAGTGTACTAAATTGTGGTATTGTATTACTTTGATTTTTATATTTATGTGGCTTTTACCTACACTGCCTATAAATGGGCATGAGTTCGTTTGAGACTAGACTGAATTTCGAAACGAAAATAATAAAAGTTAGGCGGAATATGGTGTATTAAAACGTATAGTGTATTATGTTATGACCAGTAAACAGGGTAAATAGCTAGTTAGCCTTTTAGCGGGTTATTAGAAAATGCTTTATTTAACTTTGCTGTTATTAGCAACATTCCATGGCCATAGCGTCTACCTTTACTCGAGTTTCCTTATAAACGAGATTTTTTTGAATATTTCTGCGACGCATTCTTTCTCCCATGGGGGTAACTACAGAATGCCACCAACTACGATCCTTACATAACTCCTTTTGCTTCGTTTACGTTCATATATCTCGTCATACACTCACGCCGGTTGCGGTTGAGTTAATGTATGTGTATTTCTGCGAAGCTGAAACTGCCTACCCTAAATTCGGGTTAACTGTAGCTGAAAGGTTAACAGCCCAATAGTGTAACATTTTTATCATTGCCCCGCATGTTTTGTCACCTAAACATAACCCAGTTATTCAAACAATTAACCAAAAAAAAATGCCACCGCAATAAACGTGTCATTCACAGAGCATTCTGTAAAAGACATGCGATGACGTCACGCCAGACTCCCCACGGTGGCCGGTCAAACAGTCGAACCCTGTTTCAAACGTAAATAAACATTGTATAACATTGACATGCTGAGGAATTATCGAAGCCTTTTGTGTAGGTATAGACAATTCCATTGGGATTAGTAACTTTAATTTCATTATAAATAATAGCTCAGTTTTACAGTTATAATACTTCAGTTTGACGACACGGTTGGCGCAGTAGCTGAGCGATCGATTGCTGCGCTGCGTGTCGCTTGTTCGATTCCCGCACGGAATAAATATTTGTATTGCCTACAGGTAGTTGTTCCGGGTCTTGCTGTTTGTGTATATGAGTTTCAATGTTTGTAAACGCACCCACGATACAGGAGTAATTCCTAGTGTGGGGCAATATTTTTTGTTTGTTTTGATAGTAATTTGGGTTAGGTGCAGTCAGCATTATTCTATACCTAGGTAAGCATTTAGATGTTTCGAAAGTATATATAGCAGGATCCATATTTCGTAACAAAAAACGTTGAAACCTTGTGTAATAATAACTTATTTATTTCTTTACTATTAACCAACTTGTATTCGCAGTTTACTGCATTTATGCACGTTGCAACACCATGGGTAGACCCTCTGTATAGTGGAGAAAATACTAGTCAATTGCCTGATGCTCCTTTGAAATGCACATAAAAACCTTATTTCACTTAGCTTAGCTAAGGCTGACATAACATCGTTGTAGTTCAAGACCTCCGCTTACAAAGGCAAAACGCAACAATACCTCCAAATCACTCCATTAAAATTCACTTCCTACTTCACAGTCTCACCCGCTGCTCCGTGAGCGTATTGTGTACAATTTGAGCGATAACTACCACGTGGGCGAGTGAACCCAGTAATAGGATTGGCCGGCTGAATAATCAATAAGAGAACTCCTAGAACCCGAATTGAAATAAGATAGAGCCAACTAGAATCGTAATAATTAATTTCGGTCGGGGATTTGCGGTACAGAGGCAGACTGGTTTCGTGATTGAAATTTGGATTTTGGATCGAGTTGTGATGTACTGATGTACTTTCTTCTTTTACGTTTACAATAGGACGTAATTTTAGGGTGCAACCACGTGTCGTGTGACGTATGAGATGAAATATTTTGTCATCGATGAATCGCAATCGTTTAGGTATGCATCTTTTTTAAGTCAAAATAGAATCTAACGAAGAAAAAAGATGAACGCGAAAAAAAAGTTGTGATAAATATTTAATCTGAATAAAAAGATAAATGTTGAATACATATTAAGTGTTATGTATTTCAAGTCAAAGTACTCGTAATACCACTTAAACCTTTCAAATGAGTAAACACGACTACTCCCACAAGGTTATACTTAATATTAATACAATGTCGATCATATCAAACGAATTTTATTTTCAAGCATAAATTGCCACGAAACTTTACTATCGACCGAACAGTGAACCGGTATCATAGCACAGATTAAATAACGGATTCACCACGCCAGCGAGTAAACAAAATTTGAAAGTCAATTACTCTGAAAGTGACAGTGCGATCATGAAATACGTATACATTTATTTATGCTGTAGCGTGGTCGACGGTGTATCGGGTATCACTCGACTTTCAAGGTCATGGACTCATGGTGTGTCCAACAATTAGCTAATTGTTCCCAGAATCGTAATTATGTCAGACACCGAAAGTTGTGTCACTTATGGGACCATGTTTGATGTTGTGGGCAAGGTCGATTGTGATTGTAACTTATTATAATTGTAGTAACACATAACGACAGGTATAACGCTATACCTGTCGTTATGTGAACTACGAACATTAATGTGGAGTTAAATTATCTTGGAAATTAAATAGGTTCAGCCATTTAGGCTGTGTGAATGTAAAATTCCTAAAGTTCATTAATATATATGAAAGTGTTAGTGTAGGTAAGCACCGGCTTTCAGCTTGCTTAGAATTTCAACGCAATACGAGCGTTGAATTTGAAACACATAATCAGATTCTCACCACCACTTTTGGATTATAGCCCGCTGGTTTCAGTTCTTGGCATGCTTCCAACTCATTAAAAATTTGTTCTTTTCCGTTTCAGATCCAAACTGCCGTAAACGAACTTGCCAACTCATTCCGACTCAAAATATTGTGAAGTGTGTTCGAACATGGACATCAATATGATAGAAGACAATTGACGACGCCGTGTCGCCGCTAAAGTGAAACTTCACAATCTTGATAAATACTTCGACAGTTCCGATAATGAATACATCGCATTAACAGCGATTTAGGGCTACAAAGCTCTACCAATCACATTCGGACCATCAATGCTAAATTACAGACTGGTTTCAACGCATTTTTTGAAGCAGCCGTAAATCGTTAAAAGACCTACTCTCCATTGACTGTTTGTGCCGTACCAATATGTGCCGTGATCGGGACATGTCGGTGCAGAGGAGTGATATCATCAAATAAAGTTTTATATCGGACGTAAAGACAGCCGTGTCTATAGTCTAGTGTCAAGTTTCCGTCAAAACGGCGCTCGTATCCGCACTGCCGTTTCGTTTTGTTTCTTTCAATTTGTTTTACATCAAAGGTTAAGCAATAGCCTGGTGGTTTAGTGTTTGGTTGTGGATCATTGGTTGGGGTTTTGCCCACGAGCGGGCCCCAGTGCGACCCTGGCCAGCCGTACCAGAGAAAACATATCCAGAATCTTGGATTCCATAGTTGGTGCTGCTAGATACTGCATTGTGAGTATACCTTATTATAAATTAAAAGTTAAAATTCTAATCTTAAACTTGTATCAAGGGAAGTCCGTTAGGTCGCATCTATGAAGGTTTTTGTTTGAGCCATAGAAAATGAAGCTTTTTTTTTAGATGCGTTGAGTTGCGTTAGTCCAAAACATGATTTAATTTCAGAATCGTCCCATTAACGGCTGAAAACTTTTGGAAATTGGAAATTATTTTCCGAGTTAGCGAAAATGGTACAATTGGAAATTTTACAGGTATTTTGAAAAATTAGATACTGGGGCTTCACATATCATTTTAGTAACTTTAACAATTAATAGTTCCTCGTTTTATAAATATAAAAAAACTAGCTTGTACCTATACATATACGCTTTGCAATATATACGTAAATACATGGGTATACTGGGAAATTGTATGTATATTATATGCCATTCTTAACGGTTAGATAACTAATAACTAAGTAGTAGTTGCCTACAAGTATTTGAGTTGCTTGCCCAACTAACCTGTATAAATTTAGTAGGTGACAGCCGTTTAGTAGAAAACCAACGCTTTCAATAACCCGTGTCCCTTGATAGTTTTAGAAATATAGCTTTAAGCAAAGATATCCTTACTTAATATGTACCTACGTATATATCTATACAATTTACTGTATCATACATGATCAACACTAATCATTCTCCTCACTATTCGATACGAATCGCAAACATCAGCTTACCCCACCCACTCCAAAATCAACTTTATTTCTTGACACTGAAAATTTACATTTCTTCGCACATTACACTGACATTGACTCATCCTGGATACGTTAGGGGTACGGACAGGAAAGTGAGCGCTCGAGCGAGCATCGGGTAGTAATATCTGGGCTCGGGTGGCGTGCGCAGTGCTCCGAACGCGAGCGCGAGAGGACGGAAGAAATGGCGGCGCCCGAGTGCGAGCGAGAGGCAAGGAAGCGCCGCGAGCGCCGCGACTCGGGGTGCGCGCACGAGCGCAAAGAACGGCGCCCGCATAGCGAGGAGCGACCTCCCCCGCCCCCGCCGCCGCCTCCGCTACACGACCATAACCGCATTGAGGTAAGAGACCGATGCATAAAATAATAATGTTGTTTTTAATATATATTTGTGTATTTTATCTATAAAGTGATTATTATTATTATAGTTCACGACCAAAATCGATGAAATACACCAGGTCATACAAGCGGAAATCATGAATTCAAATCTTACAGAGCATTGCAGATTAATCTAGCGCTTAGTTACTGAAATCTTACACACGGCTGATACAATTGCATGACATGCCATGAAGTGCTTTCTAGATAAGGGTGTAGAGAATCTCAACTAAGCTCTTTGTTCTGCGTATCTGACGGACAGAGCCGTCAGCTACCCCGGTCGCGATGGGGAGTGGAACCGGCGAAAGATGTCGTGCGGTGTCCCGCAGGGATCGGTTGTGGGGCCGTTCCTGTGGGACATCGGCTACGACTGGGTGCTGCGGGCCGACCTCCCTGATGGCGTCAGCGTGGTTTGCTACGCTGACGACACGCTGGTCCTGGCGCAGGGGAGGTCGCATCAGGCGGCGGCCGAGGCGATGACACGCGGGGTTGCGATAGTCGTGGAGAGGATCCGGCAGTTGGGTCTCGAGGTGGCATTGCACAAGTCCGAGGCCATGGCGTTTCATGGGCCCCGGAACGCGCCACCACCGGGATCCCAACTAACGGTAGGAGGGGTTCACATCGGCATCGAGACGACGATGAAGTACCTGGGTCTCGTCCTCGACAGCCGGTGGAACTTCGTCGAGCACTTCCGACGTTTGGCCCCCAAACTGGAACGGGCTGGAGCCGCCTTCAAGCGGCTCTTGCCCAACCTGAGGGGGCCAAACGCCTCCTGCCAGAGGCTTTACGCGGGGGTCGTGCGGTCCATGGCCCTATACGGGGCCCCGGTGTGGGCGCGTTCACTGCGGCGGCAAGCCGTCCACTACCTGAACGCGCCCCAGAAGGTGGTAGCCGTAAGGCTAATCCGGGGTTACCGCACGATCTCGCGCGAGGCGGCAAGCCTCCTTGCCGGACTGCCGCCATGGGATCTGGAGGCGATAGTCCTCGCGCGCCTGTATGAGTGGCGCGCGGAGGCACTACGCCTGGGGGAAAGTCCGCTCCCGCGGCAAATTGCTGCGGAGCGGACAGACCTCCGGCTCGATCTCATGGCGACATGGAAAGAGCGACTGTCGCAACCCAGCGCAGGGCACGCCGCGATAGCGGCGATAAGACCCCTCTTTGAGGAGTGGCTAGAGAGGCGCCACGGCGCCCTTACCTACCGCCTGACGCAGGTCCTCACCGGACACGGAAGTTTCGGGAGGTTCCTGCACATCATCAGGCGGGAGGAAACGCCCGGGTGTCACCATTGCCAGGATCGCCCAGAGGACACGGTGGAGCACACGGTGGAGGTCTGCCCCGCTTGGGCGGAGCACCGCCGTGTCCTCGTAGAGGCGATCGGCAGCGGCGGCGGCCTCTCGCGCCCGGCCCTGGTGCAAGCCATGGTCCGGAGCGAGAGGGAGTGGGAGGCAGTCGCCTCCTTCTGCGAAGCAGTCATGCTAGCGAAGGAGGTGGCGGGACGGATGAGGGAGAGAGCCTCCCGTCCCAGCCGCCGCGGGAGACGCCCCGGGCGTCGGGAGTCGAGTGAAGATTACCGGCCACCGTAGGCGCGGGCCTGCGGGCGGAGAGCAATGGGTAGCTCACCGCCCGATCAGGACCAGGCCCGTGCCGGACGGCGCGTAAGTGTTCCACGCGCGCCTCAAAGAGATGTCAGCATAACGAGGGGCCCCTCAGGGCCGAAGCCTGCCGGGTCAGCGGGATTGTCCGAAAGGGTTACCGCTACCCCGGAACATAAAGGGCGAAGGAAGGAACATGGGTGGGTTTTAGTCAGTAAGAGTCTGACACTCCCTTCCGCTCCACCCAGAGCGGGAGGGGTCATTTGATGATTTCCCATCCCGAAAAAAAAAAAAAAAGCTCTTTGTTCTTCTACTTTAGATCTAACCGTCAAGTCCGTGCAGTACCTTCTAGCTTTCCATAGCCATCTGTTCAATCCAGACACAATCATTCCTCTCAATCACTTGCAGTCGGAACGTCGTGCCGAGCGGCTGTCCCGCGCTCGTCGTCCGCAGTTCGGTGGCAAACGACGTCGTGCCCAGCCCCGGGCTCCCAAGAACCCGAAGGAGAACGAGTGCTTCACAACTTCCGAAGAGATCAGATGCAGCACACCGCCTCACTTCGACTACGTCATCGTGCAGAAACCACAACGTAAGTATAGGAAAATAAGGGCGTGGGAGAAAATATGCTGATAGCTGCTTTCCTTGACCTAAAAATTAGGAAGCTGCTCTATTTATGATAAGATTTGCCTTTCAAAGTTCAGTCAGCATAAAAGAAAAGCATATAGGCTACTCATATAGGTATATTTTGTGAAATCCTCAAAACCTCAGGTTTCACGGGGCCATCTTGAGCTTTGATTTACCATTATCCGTATTCACCAGAACCTCATCACTTGCTAGCAAAGTATGAAGCAAAGATTGATGACCAAAGAAACTGGATAATACGTGCTTCCTTACACCTGAACAACTTATATTATATAGGTATGTTAACAGTCAACGCACGTCATGTGGATACACAGACAGACAGTTAAAATATTTTTGCAGTATGCGAGGAACCGGAGACTCTGGACGCGGGGGCGCTGCACAGGGTAGTGGGCCGCACGGAAAGCGTCGGCGAGGAGGGCGCAGCCCTGTGCGCGGAGGCCGAGCGGGCCCGCAGTGACGAGCGGAGCGCCGCTCCACTCAACGTCGTAAGACGTGAGCAGCCAGTACCTGATCGACGTCTCGAGAAGATCAACAAGAAGGTATCTAACGAAGTAATATCCTTTAGTCTACTTTGGAACACTTGCATGCTATATTGCTTTTTATATCCAGCTACCTATTAAAAGCTTAATTTAAAAATAGACTTGCACAAAAGCAGGGTTTAAAAAGGAAGGTATGAAATAATTATTTACACTTTCCAGATCTCCGTACTCAAGAAGAACATCTCCAAGTACGAAAGCGAGTTTGAAACCAAGAATGGTCATCCCTTGACACAGAGTGACAGGATCACAGACGTAGCCCTAACACGAATGAATGATACATTGCGCAGACTACAGGCAGAGAAACGCCTCATCAAGACTGACCCTGTGGAGTATGCGCTGAAGGTGCAAGCAGCCAAGCAGCAGAAGGAAAGAGATGACAAGCTCGAAGAATCGCTGAAGAGTGACAAACCTATGACTGATATCGTTAGGGACATTGAAGAGGTGATTTTGGGAAATGTTAATATTCCACATTTAACTCGCTTTGTTTTAATAGAACCTACTTAGGTTTTTTTAATTAACTTTGTTTATTTTAGCATAAACCCACAAATGTGTAGTACACTTACAGCATTTTAGTAAATACTTTAATTTTAAATAAAGTTGCTCACCATATTATATATAGTATACCACGGTAGTAATTCACCAAAACATGTTTGCCACTATTCATCTTCTCACTAAGGACGTGCTTGAAATTTATCAATCTCTATATCTTTAGAAATATTTTGCTTACTTAAACATCACAGGATTAATTAACCAAATTTTTTACCACGTCTTTGGCATAGTCAGGAAAGTGTGCATAGACTTATTGTGGTCCTTTCTCCAGTGGCTAGAGGGATGTCGCCAGGCGTCGGGGCGGCCATCATCAACAGAGGCGACATGGACATCTTCTCAGCTGGCTGCTGAGAAGCTGTGTGTCCAACGAGTGCTGCTACGACTGGAAGCGGCCCGGGGACGCCCACCAGCGCATTCAGCAGAGCGTGGTGCAGCTCGGCACTTGTACGAGCGGTATAGGGCCGTCAAGAGGGTGCTTGCGTCTTCTAGACCTGATGCTGTAAGTTTTGTGTACACTTGAATGCAAAAATTGAACTTCCATTGAAGAGATTTAACCAATCACATTAAACAATAATGTTTCCACAATTACAATGCCACTGTAAACACTAATTTCTACAATATAAACTACTATACCTACATAAGTTCTTCTGGCACACACTGAGAAGTCCGCACCATTCGCAACAGGCCAAACCTTGCTAAGCAACTAATTTTCCTTGTCATTAGCTTTCCTTGAAAGGTTAATGACGATATACGTGATAACCAGAAAAATTTGCTCTTTCAATAATTACAGCAACATTTTTGTCACTATTAGATCATCGGCTGCACCAACGGCGAACTGGCGACGATCCATGAACATGAAACTATGCTCTTCAACTCAAGCGTCGATAGCTCCAGTGACTCCCAGGAGAAACCTTCGGATTCATCCCAGGTAAATATGATTAATATAGATGGCTTTTTTTAGCGTACCTTTTGTCCCTCTGCTGGGCAATTCCTCCCCTTGTTTCTTCCCAACCTCCCTGTCTTGTGCGATCTCTGGCCATGTTGGCCCTGCAATTGTTACCACATCGTCGCACCACCTTCGCCGTGGTGGATATAGATGTTAATCACTGTAAATGCTATATGTTGATGTTTTCCTCGTTTGTACCAGATAATTATTATACCTTGAGTACCTATAATAAAATGTTTGCGTATTTTTTTTTCCTCAATTATCAAAAATATAAAGTGTTTGAGGATGATTATGCAAATTATGTTCTTCAAAATAAATTATATCCGACCTAAGGATATAAGGATAAGGAACATCATCATCTGCCTAGCCTTTTCCCAACTATGTTCGGGTCGGCTTCCAGTCTAACCGGATGCAGCTGAATAACAATATTTTACATGAAGTGACTGCCTATCTGACGTCCACAACCCAGTTACTGGATAATACGATACCCCTTGGTAAGACTGGGTGTCAGACTTTTGGGCTTTTGACGACCCGTAACGAGTGCCTAAGATGCACTAATGACAGCCGGGACCAACGACATAACGAGCTTTTCGGCACGGAGGGGTCCTGATATGTAAAGATAGTCACCCTACTCGAACCAACCGTGGCAAGTGATCGATCCATTAGTGCGGATGTTGTAACTTAGCCACATCAGGATATTTTCATATTCTGATTATCCTTGTGCTGAAATGTCTTGTTGTATTTTCCTTAATGGTAACGGAATAATAAAGAAATGAAAATAAATCACGACATAATATTTAGTCAAGCGTTTTTTTCCTCATATACTGTATATAAGGATATATATATATACCTATAGCTATTATAGCGACGAATACTGTTTGTACTTGTCCCTCGTGAGTAAAAATAGAAAAATCTTTCAAAACAGAAACGCCAAGACCCAAAAATAACCCAAGTTAATAACCCATTTTCTAGGAGACAGCCGATACACCCCTCCAGTCACCCCCCACGCGTGACAATGCCGTAGTAGCAGAGGAGGTTCCTTCCTCTACGTCATCAGCTCAGTCTGCCACCAGCGAGGAGGCTACGCCTTCCAACGAAGGCCTACACTGCCTCGGCCTTGAAGAATTGAACAAAGCTCTCACTGAAGCTAAGATGCAGAAATCTGTGAGTTTGATTTATAAGTTTCTGGGTTTGTTAATGGGTTCTGTTTTTTTCGTAAGCTGAACAGTCCCTATTAACGGTATTGGACATCTTGTTAGACTTAAACCTGTCGAAAGAAATAACCATTTGTAGAATCTCTTGTCAATTTTACACACGTAGTTCACTGGTCAGGCTTTTTGTATAATGAGCGCTAGCATGAGCGCGAGTATGGTTTCTTCAACAACTTTCCAAAAAGCCTTGATAGTGCATCTCTCAACTATACACTCTATTTTCCAGATTTTACGCCGCACCATAAAAGAGTACGAGGTCAGCTTCGAGCTCCAAAACAGCAGGAAGGTGCAGAGAGATGACAAGAAAGGCCACGAGGACGAATACTTCAGATATAAAGCTGTCAAGGCCAGGATCAAACTCATCAACGCGCTTATCAACAAACAGAAAACACTAACTAGCAATCAAACTCCGAAGTAAACCGAAGATAAAAGGGTTCGAAACAAATGAGCCTCAGTTAATCTCTTCTTGCTTGTAAAAGCACGTCAGATGTGCGACAGCCCTATTTTGTAAAAGGTATAGAGTTAGAAACCGTATAGAAGCGAGGCTCAAGTGCTGACCTTTGCTCCAGTACTGACGAAATAATCCGCCGTACAGTAATTTCACAGTTTTTTACCTCTGACAGCTACAACCCAACAGCAACCTTATTACAACAACAATAACAGATCACTGTAATTTTGACAGACTTGACAGTTCCAGCAACCCAACATCAACCTTATTATCATGAGATTAAAGATCACTGTGATATTGTCAGTGATACAAAATCAAAGGTAAAATCTGTGAATGGACTCTAAGACACAGGACGCGTTATCTTATGTTAACACCAGTTTAGCATTGCCAATGTCACAACCGACGATACAACCATCACTACATTGAACTTGTCTTACGCCACGATAACGAGACTACAAGCATTTATAATTATTTCGGAGTGGCAGTGTCGCTTCTATATATTCTTACTCTGTGGAAAAGGTTCTGATTAGGGTTGTCATTTCCAGACTGTTCATGTTTTATAAATAAAATGATGATTATTGAATAAGTACAACAAAATATTATTATACTTACTGCTGTATCGATGTATTGATGTTACTTTCTCACATACTAAATAATATAGTGTACAGACTAGTCAACAGTAGGAATATTAACTTATTTGGAAATTAAATTCGTTACAAATAATTTATTTGTTAATTCGGCGTGAATACAACCATTTTTGTATAATCGAAAATGACGTCATCAAAATCTAGTGCTTCCGAATACTTTAATATAATTGATGTATATTGTCGAATTGGTATATATTTCAGTACCAATGCCCCAAATGTCTTTACAAGATTTTACGGGTGTAACTTTTAATTGCTTTTGGTTACCTATTTGTGAAATTGTATAGTGCCAAATATTGTCATTCTATACAATTTTGTAATCGTACATAATAATAACTTAGCAGTCAAGGTAAGTTAAGCCTCGTTCTAATTATTGCCAGATAATAAAGGGAAATATGTATTTAAATCCTAATTTATATTATG